>OY783225.1:54878382-64878382 GCA_963678685.1 Patella ulyssiponensis | reverse complement strand
AGTAGGACGTTAAACTCCATTTCATTTCGTTCTATATCTAAGCCTTGTAATATGCAGTCTTTGTAAGAATTAAAGGGGGCGGGGGTACGGCGCGTGACAACTAGGGTGCGATCCAAGGGTGAAATAGTTCAATAAAACCCCCAAAACGTTCTGAACATAGACAGCAGGTATCCGAAAGGGGTAGGCTACATGGATGTTGATAAGGATCCTTTATCGCCTTCAATAAATCTAATTGCTAACATGTTTTCAAGCTATTCCTGACATGTGATAGTTAAATCAATCTAGCTCACCATCTCAAATTGCAAAATAAGCAATTTGACTCTATTCAGTAATGAGGCCTTACACACCATATTACAAATCTCAACGAAACTCATTGGGGGAAGGTTAGGGTTACCATACGTCCCAGTTTTGCGGGTCCTTTTCGTCGTCCTGTCCCGATGGCTCCCATGTGCCTAAATGTCCCGGTTTTTAAATAAGGTGTTTTTAAATTGGAAATAATAACACAAAACACATAAACTAGTGATTAATATTAATATATAAAACCGCGTTTACTACAAACACTCTTACTTCAGCACATCACTTCTGATCTAAATTTTTCAGTGCACAATACATTCGACACACCTCGGCAAGCTCAAGTACTGTACATTGGTAGATTTTACCGAGGTTTTCCGAGTGTGCATAATGCAGGTCTAAAACTGGACGGGTTCCTACAAATATTACTACAATCAAAATAATGCTCGTCAATGACCCATTCTACAACATATATTTTTAGTGGAACCACAGTCACAAAATGGCTGAAAACGCATCTATCGGCTTCTAGAAATGAAAAAAATTCTAGGGGTGTTTGGAGCAGGCCCCCAAACCCCCGTAGTAAATTTGCGCCGTGTGGGTGCACATTTTGTCGTGCCATTTGGGCGCTCCGTGCTAAATTTAGCTTTAGTCTGCTCAGAATAATAAATGTCCCGCTTTCTCCAATGATTAATCTGGTAACCCTAGAGAAGGTGGTCAAATATACTAATTAGTAGCCAACAAAAGAACACAGTGAGTTTTATTCTTGGTGTCGATCAACGGAAAAAAGGAAGTGATAAGTTTGCAGCCGTTAAAAGCTTTTCTTTGCTTTTGAAAAACTCACGGGAAACCAAAGAAAGGCCATGGAAGTTGCTTTGTTTATCTGCACGTAAACCGACAGCTACAAGACTCTTTGCTATGAATATGTTCCGGTAATTTCCAGCAACTAAGATATTGCAGAAACCTTGAAGATTTCACAGGTAGACGTTTCAGTTGGTAAACTGTAAGCGCATGACTATTACGCTGTGTTTTGCCGCCATCTTTTCTGCTAAGTCGCCCATCCAATTTCTGTTGATGACAATGTTGATTTCTATAGTTCTGGGGCCTATTTCACGAAATTTTAACTAAGATAAGATCCCAATTTAAGTAATTTGATTGGATAATATTAGATTGATTTTAGTGCTTAGCCAATCAAAATTGAAGTATCTACTAAAATTGGATTTTATCTTCAGTTAAAATTTCGTGAAACAGGGCCCAGAGATAAAACCATTCAGGTACATAGAAATATATTGTTATATTGATATTCAGTGAATCATATTATAGTATGAATTATGTATTTTGTTCAGTATCTGTCATTATCTGTTATGAAAAGTGAGTCTGATGACCAGGTATTAATTATTGTTCACTGTTTAGAGTCACCATTAATTCATATAAATCAACGGTATGCTATGTATTAGCTTTGTAATATTAGGGTTGGGTCATATACTATGTATTTGTGTCGATTTGATTGTCTTATAAGCAAATTAGTTGTGAATTTGTAGATGTAGGCTTATGTTACAAACCCTAATATCACCGCTGAATATTTATGAGTCATTAGTTGAACAAGAGTTATCTCCCTTCAATCATTGAGATTATTATCAGTGTTTACGTTTTTTCCGAATGAGTTTCATTTGGCTTATGATTGTTAATTTTATTCTTTCAGAATTCTACCTATCTCCAGTTAATTAGTTCCCCGGAACCATATGTGAATACATATGTAAGATAGACTTTAGTATACAGTATAATACAGTTATTTGATATCAACATAAAGAGTTTGAACTATTAGTTTGTGTTGTTTTCAAGAGTATGCAGATGTAACGTGTATTACTGAAATTTATCGCCTGAACATTTTCCCCCTCGGATAAATTCGAATCATTTCTTCAACTAGGAGATAAGTCTTTGGAACTAATGTGTACTTCCAAACCCACTTCGGCGTATGTCCGCTAAACCACAAACAACAATACCTTATAACTCTGTAAACTATACTATAAATTCTGGCAACTTCCATTTCTTCCTACTGCTTATATACCTGTGGTGTAGGAATGTCCAACATAAATTATCCAATCACACACCATGCACTCAGGCGATGGTATGTAATTTACATCGTAACATTCACCCAAACACGCCCTTACAAACAACAAAAATATACACATACAGTCACCCCCTTCCTTACTTACCCACTCTCTGGTTCAGACCGATTCCAACCGAAACTATTTTTCTTAGACCTTCCCATGAGTCTCGTTCCATGATACACTGGTCCGAATAACGCCATCCGCAGTTGATACGCAATACCGACTCTCATCTGTGAACAGAACAGTTCTCCACATTGTCTGTGTCGCCAGGCAATGTTGGGCAAACCGTAGACGTTCACATCGATGGCGAGGGTTGCGGATCGGTCCACGGTAAGGTCTACGGCAATGAATGTTCTCTCTGGTGAGACGTCGACGCACTATATCGGTACTAATGGGTCACCCTTGTGTTCCCTCTGTCTGCAGGTTGTCCCAGATGCCTGTGTGAAGGGAATTTGCACGTGCTGGCGCGCAACATGACGGTCTTGTCGCCTTGTGGTAACTCTCGTTCTCCTAGTTCGCGGGCAATCATCTGTGGTGTTTGTGGCCCCAAAACATTGCTGAAGCCTGCAAATGGTCTGAACATTGACCTGGAAGTGATTTCCAACATATAGGATGTTAAATACAAGTCGTCGACAACATCCAAAGTAATTCCACTTTTCAGAAAAAGTTGGAGGTTACGCGTGTGCGTTTGACGTACAGCTTTGATGACGTATAAGAACCATTGACAGTTGGAAGAAAAGGTTGCCTGGACAAAGTATTTGTCACAGCACACTGTTAGTCGTGTGGTCGTTTTCAATATCCCGGACAATTCAGAACAGTCGGGCATAAAGTCAATGAGGAAATGAATGGTGGTCTGTATCCCTTGACATATAAGTTATCTCCCTTGGTCCAGGGTTACGTTCTATGTAAGCGCCATTTGTCACTGACGGTTGTAGTTCGCATGACCTGTAAATCTCTGAATGATTTTATCGACTCCTCCAGACTACTGAAAATATAACCGGTCTTTGTGTGGATTTCTCTTAGGTGCGATACCATGCAGTGGATGTTTACATCCTTTTGGAATATTTCGTTTGAGACCCAGGCGGTAGTGATGGACAACACATTATAACCCCTCCATCTGGAATCGACGAATTAAGATAGAAAAAAAACAACATTTCATCAAAAAATCAGCCCCCATTCGGTTCTCACACCATTTGTTGCTATGTAATGTGCTAAAGGGTGGACCTTAATGTTCTTAGTACACTCTTTCAATCGTATGAAGTCAGTTTCTTGCTCATATCCGGGATATGTACCACATATTGTGGGTCAAAACGAAAATAAACCTCAATTTTCTGCGGTCTCGGACGCTACTATCATGGATAGAATACCAAGCCTCATCAAAGAGACCAACGCCGGATTAACCATGGGGCACCATGGGGCACAGGCCCCAGGGCCCACCACATTAGGGGGCCCCCCACAAAAATCTCAGTTGCGCGCCTTGAGCATGGTCGGACCGAGGACTTCAACGGCCGGTGACCTAGTGACGGGGCCCCTCCGATGGCCCTCCATCGGAAGTCCCTGGGGCCTCCTCAATCCATGGTGTGTTGCGATCGACAACCGAGAATTCGGTGTAACCCGGTAATGGATGTAACACATGATTTTTTTATTGTCGTGAGATCTTCTATCGGACCGACCATCGTCTAACTCGAATTATCGTATAACTCGAACAAATTACACGTCCCCATCAGTTGTTGTTGTTGATATTTGTTGTGGGTATAAGCTGAATTTGGTGAGATGCACATCATGATCACACGAAATATTCATATTTCTTGATTAAATCTCGTATTACCATTTTGTTTGTCAAACATCGAGTCCGGCTTGGTCGTAACTTTACGGCCTCCATTCATCAAATCATCGTGGGGTATAATACGATTCCGAATCAAGTAAACCCCGTTATTTATCACTGAGCTACTTCAAAATTAGGTTTGATGTCGCTCTGCCCACTTACAGTCCCCTCCTCTAGAAATGTCATCAATTCATAGCACTAGCATGGATTGGTCCACTGAAATAACGCCAGAAAGCGCTAATTTGGTGGCAGAATTTTATTTTTTTCTGGGGGAGGTACTTCTAAATGGCTCCAACACAAGTGCCTAAAATGTTAGGAAATCACGTTTCTGGCCTCCAATTTCTGAAAATTTCTTTGTGGGGGGGGGGGGAGAAAACCCCCAGACCCCCCTATGCGGGGCTTCGCGCCTTCGGCGCTCGCGGTCAGTGATCAGGGCCCCCCCCCCACATGTTCCAGGCCCCAGGGCCCCCACCATGGTTAATCCGGCGTTGAAAGAGACCAGTTTTGCTCGAGCCGATTTACTGCTGCTACCAGCAAGCATGGGCGAATGATTCGGTGAAGAAATGGAGAATGCTGACATACCCTAAATGAAAGTAGTTGGCCATTTTATAGAGAATCAGAGATTTACAATAGGGAAAATTCACCAACTTTGGCTTATTATTTCGCATTGAATGAAACGAGGTGATAGAGATTTTATTTCTTATATTGATAGAGGCTGTCGAGCTGTGCATAAAACCAATTTGTATAGTTTGATCTACCATCGTAGAACATAGAGCTAATCTTCAAAGGTGTATATGTTCTGTTTTATTCACCAAAAGTTACAATTTTTCT
This sequence comes from Patella ulyssiponensis, assembly GCA_963678685.1. Taxonomy (NCBI): domain Eukaryota; kingdom Metazoa; phylum Mollusca; class Gastropoda; family Patellidae; genus Patella; species Patella ulyssiponensis. Next base: position 64,873,327 of record OY783225.1, on the reverse strand, counting down.
GACCATATATTTCGAACATATTTCACATTTTACGTAAAAGGCTGTGGGTCATAATTCGAGGACGGTATTAACATACCTGTTTTAAGTTTCATCTAAATCGCACATCAAATGTTTGAACAACTTTTAATATAAATTAAAATGGTGACCTCTAGAGGTTCCACAAAAAACGTGATTTTTGTTTGTACAACCAGGGTTCATATTTCGTGAAAGTACAGTCCGATAAATGCCAATCTCTAAAGTAATCGCGATCTTTGGGGATATAAACATATATTTTAAGTTTCATTAAAATTAAATAAAAATAGAGGCCCCATAAGCTAACGTCCATACCAGATCTGTAAACGTCCAAGAGATTGTAATTCTGTAATATCTTATACATTATGTGATAAGAGCTCATCCAGACAGGTAGAGATTTCTCAAGGTACAACAGGTTAATCAAAATAATTTATTAAACTCTTTCAGCGTCAAAACAGATTGTAAAGCTACCCTGTGGCGATGTTACAAAACAAAAATATACGATTATAAGTACACTATTATAAAATATCAAAATTAAAACAAAATAATACAATTTTAAAAAAGAATAAAGCAGGTTCCGGGTACACCATGTAAATATAATAATATATAAAAATTGGTAAATGAAAGAATTACATGAAGGTTTTTCAGAATAATTCTATTATTTGATTCCTTTGACGAAAAAACTCACACGGAAACTTAAATTGGTCCCAGATCCGCATAACACAATATAACTGGTAGCTATAATATAACACGTATTAAGTGTCCATTTTGTTATTGTTCAACTTAACACAACAGAGATGGGCGTAATCTCATCGGCAAAATTACGGGCAAATATAAATTGGGCATCTGTCTGGCCATACCAATAAAGGTTGATATTACATTTTAATTCGCTACAGTAATTTAACAGCAACCCAGATATACTGTTTCAACAATAGAACAAGCTGTGACATATAATTATTTCAAATCATTACATGTTCCCAGTTTTTAATTACATCACATTTTGGCATTACGGTTCAAGCTTTTATATTTACAAGATCATTTTTCGGGTATAATAACTATTATAAGCATCAAAATATATATTTCCTTACACACATTCTTCGTGGAGTCGCGGCGGATTGCTCTGAAAATTTTGAAAAAGTGCTATGGTTTCACGAAAAGCATATAAATTTCTCATCTATACACATCCTGTCACATTGCCAATCCTCTTTCCTCAATTTTTATAACGATAAAATTGTAGCTAATAAGTTGCAAAATAAGTAAAACAATAATTAATATAAATGATGATTATAGTTCATAGCTAAAAGATGAATTTGTTGTTCGTGGGCACAAGCAAACGCAGGTTTCTCGAGAAGGGTCGCAACCAGCAACAGGTTGGGAACTACTGTAATATGGTGATATGAATCTTTAACTTTTGGGGGGAAATTCGGATAATTCATAAGCTGGTGGTGGGCCTTGTGCTGTCGGCGGGTACTGTGCTGCTGGCGGATACTGTGGTGTCGGCGGGTGCTGTGCTGTCGGCTGTACAGTAGGTTGCATGTTGTATTGTGTTGTTTGTTGAGTGTATTGTAGGGGTTGCTGGTTGTACTGAGTAGGGGCGACAGCGTATACTGTAGGTTGCTGTACGAAGTAGGTCTGAGCGATCCCCAGATTCGTCCTGATAGTTACAGCTGTTGGTGGCTTATTCTGAAATTAAAGCAAATAGGGTTTGTTTTATTAACAACAAAACAAGGACTCATTAAATGCGTTGTAAAGCCTAATTCCATTTTTTTTCAAAATCAGGTATGTACACTGACCTAAATAGAGAGAGAGAGGGAGAGAGAGAGAGAGAGGGAGAGAGGGGGGTTCTTGTCATATCGACACAATGTCTATCAAGATTCCACAAAGGAGGTGGTCTGACAGATAAAGTGGTACGTATTCGACAGAAATGACCTTCAAGGCTATTAGCCTTCAGCCGGGCTTCAATGACACAATCGTGGAGTGTTTGGTTAGGAAACATGGACAAACTAATATTGTGAAGGACGGACATTTTAAATCGATGCGCATTAGTTTCATAAGGAACTACATCTGATTGGACGCTGTTCGTTGACAGTTCCTGTCCCTTCCTATCCTCCACCTCTCTTTTACGGCTATTTTAAAATTCTTAGCGACTTCTGTTTTCACCGTAATTCATCTTTGTTTGCTAAAGGAGTTATTTCTTGCCATGGCTAAAACACAATTATCATAATTCAACAATATTTTCGCGTTAGATACCCTTGAACTGATAAGCCATTACGAGACTTGAACATGCACAGACCACATACTTATTTTATCGCTAAATTGTACTTGACAATAGCGTTAAATTTTTATAAATTTGCGTCTGATATGTTGAGAAATGATTCTTTTTGTCAAAAAAATAAATTCCGGTAAAAATAATAGAAGGCAAGGGTTCCAAAATAGCTCGAGAACAGAAGTGGAGAAGAGTGGTATTTTAGCGTATTTCTATATTGCTGCTATATAGGAAGGGAAAGGAACTGTCAGTGGACATCGTCTGGCCAGAGACAGTTCCTAAAGAAACTATATTTTCATATACACGTTCGGATAGTGTAGATACCAACATCACTCAATATGGGCTAGGCGCGATGCGTACTCCGATTAGAAAATTACTGTATGTCACAAATATTCAATAAAATGTTAAGGCTTTCAGGACAGGAGGTAAATACAACTTGCATTAAGGACCGACCCATATCGCTTCTTTCTATATATACAGACAGCTATACAGAAAAGTATAAACAGGAAGGCCAAGGATCCTATGACTATTCCAGCTATAGCACCAGGTTGTAATAGACAACCTTTTACTTCATCTGAGTTGTCACCGCAGTTGTCGTTATCATCGCAGGCTAGGCCGGGGTCAATACAATAATAATTGTTACACTTAAACTCATAATTGCGGCAAACACCTGCAGATATATTGTTATATAATCTTAACACATAGATGTGACGTCATCTTGGTATTATAGTCTAAAGTAGAACCAAGTTATCTTGGTATTATAGTCTATCTATAGTAAAACAAAGCTTTCTTGGTATTATTATAGTCTATAGTCTATAGTATATTTTATATAATCTTAACACATAGATGTGACGTCATCTTGGTATTATAGTCTAAAGTAGAACCAAGTTATCTTGGTATTATAGTCTATAGTAAAACAAAGCTTTCTTGGTATTATTATAGTCTATAGTAGAACCAAGTTATCTTGGTATTATAGTCTATAGTAGAACAAAGTTACTTTTGGTATTTAGTCTTTAGTAAAACAAAGTTATCTTGGTATTTAGTCTGTTGTAAAACAAAGTTGTCTTGGTCTATAATAAAGCAAATAGGAAACAAAAGTCTATGGTAAAAGATAGGTATTTTGATATTATAGTTTATTGTAAAACAAACTGGGAAGTCTGTAATAACACAAAATGAACGTTGTCTTACCACTATGTATCGCAGTCACCAGAATTTGAAAATGAGACGATTGGGGGGTAACGCCATCTCCTTTCTTATATTTTATTTTCAAAGTGCGGTCTACAGATTTCTTGACACTTGGCCTGAAATTGATGAATCATAGATATTTGATTAGCACTGGCTCACCAACCAGGTGATCCGGAGTTAGAGCTGGATGTTGACTGAGAAAGTTCCCGGGTTTTACAGTGCGGTTTTCCCTTGTCAGTGATACATGACGGATCTGGGGGCAAGGCACAGTCTAGATGTTCGGTCGGACGTAAGAAAACCCTTGACAGTTGAAATTAAATTACTGTCCAAGCAAATTGTCACTTTACAGTGTATGCCCTTCTTGTACACGTAAAAGAACTCTTTGTCAGAGTAGGTTGTAGAAATGATAACTGGATTTGAACGTCATATTTCAATGAGCTCGTCCTTTTTACAGTAACTTGACAATCATCATCAATGTACCTGCCTAGCTTGATGATTTTAGCATCATTTACAAAAACGATTTGAAAAACATAACGCTAACGCTACAATATACGTCCACATTCCTGCTTAGATTGATATGGTACTTTGTCGACAAGGCTAGGCGTTTGGTTTGTTTAGCGTTGAGGGTCGTGCCTCAACATCAATAGTTGCCGTCCTTACAGTATAAGGAATACCAAGATAATCCATTCAGAATTGTGCCTTCCTAACGCTAAAGGCACAACGTGGGCGTGGCTCTGCCCCTGGGGGTCGGGACATTCATCAAAATCAATAGTGGACGCCCTCAGGCTATAAGGAATACATAAGCCAAGTACCAAGGTGATTCATTCAGAATTGCGGCCTGTAAACGACAAACACAAAAATTGGGTGTGTCTTGCCTGTGGGAGTCGGGACATGCAGTTGACGTCCTTAGGCTATAAGGAATAAATACCCCAAGTTTAAAGACGATCCATTAAGAATCGTGGCCTGTAGACAACACACACAGACACGAAGTAAAAATGGGCATGGCTCTGCCCCTGGGGGTTAGGAAATCACCAAAAATAATAGGGGTCATCTTTAGGGTATAAGGAATAGGTATGTAAAGTTTTAAAAGGATCTGTTAAGAATTGCATCCTGTAGCCGAACACAAGACACAAAAGTATTGGGCGTGGCTCTGTCCCAGGGGGTCCGGCATGCACCAAAAATAATAGTGGTCAGCCTTAGGGTAAAAGGAATAAGTATAAAAAAAAGTTTTCAAGACGATCGATTAAGAATTGTGGCCTGTAGGTGACACAGACACACAAAAATAAAATGGGCGTGGCACTGTACCTGGGGGTCGGGCATGCACCAAAAACAATAGGGATCTTCCTTAAGGTACCAAGCATAAGTATTCAAAGTTTCAAGATGATACATTAAGAAATGCAATCTGTAGACGACAGACAAACAAATACAAGAAATGGGCGTTGCTGTCCCACGGGGGTCGGGCAAAACAAAACGGATCATCCTTAGGGTATAAGGAATAAGTATTTTAAGTTTCAAGATGACCGATTAAGAATTGTGGCCTGTAGGCGACACACAAAAAGAAAATGGACGTGGTTCTGCCCCTGGGGGGTGGGCATGCACCCCAAATGATTGGAATGTTTCTTAGGGTACAAAGAATAAGCATTCAAAGTTTCAAGATGATACGTTAAGCAATGTGGCTTGTATACGACAAACAAATAAATACAAGGAATGGGCGTGGCTCTGCCATTGGGGGTCGGGCATGCACCAAAAACAATACGAATCTTCCTTAGGGTGTAAAGAGTAAGTCTACAAAGTTTTAAGAAAATCCAGTTAGAATTGCGGCCTGTAGGCGACACACAGACACACAAAAAGAAAATGGGCGTGGCTCTGTGTCTGGGGGTTGGGCATGCACCCCAAACGATAGGGATCACCCTTGGAGTATAAAGAGTAAGTATACAAAGTTTGAAGAAAATCCTGTAAGAATTGCGCCCTGTAGGCGACACAAAGACACACGAAAAGAAAATGGGCGTGGCTCTGCCCGTGGAGGTTGGGCATGCACCCCAAACGATAGGGATGTTCCTCAGGGTACAAAGAATGTGTATGCAAAGTTTCAAGATTACAAGTTAAGAAATGTAGCCTGTAGACGACAAACAAACAAATACTAGAAATGGGCGTGGCTCTGCCCCTGGGGGTCGGGCATGCACCAAAAACAATAGGGATCTTCCTTGGGGTTAAGGCATAAGTGTACCAAGTTTGAAGAAAACCCATGAAGAATTGCGCCCTGTAGGCGACCCACAGACACACACATACACACACATATACATACATACATACATCCACTTTTTTAGGAGATCACTTGTTTTTACACGCCCTAAAATTAAACCAAAATGATATTCGACATCAACAGCTTGTTTTATCGATAATCGATTCAATTTTTTTGTCAGCAAAAATGGATGATAATTTTTATGTATAAAAATGTTCATATTTTTTCCTGCCAATTCGAATATTTTATTTGCCTAAAATGTGTGATAAAAAAGACAACACGTGACATTTTTATTTCTCAGTTAGGCCGATTAAAAATAATTACCGATATAATTACAATATACAACAACTTAATACGTTCGTCTTTACATAATACATAAACCCAGATTTTGAGTCAATCTAGTAAGATTCTAGAGATTTTTGGGGAGTGACTCGAGTCTATTTGCACACCGTATTGCACAATATATTTTCAATATTTAAACGTCAAACCTCATCTAAGGACAGTTAGAGACAGTAAATCACCGGGCTTCGCTTCCCCTAATGCCGTGTAAACCAGTTCATATTTCAGCAAATTTAACTAGAGTGGGTAGAATTATGACTTTTCCCAAAATTGAAGAGAACGGGGGTTGGAAGGGAAATACGTTGATTAAATAAATAGTTATTTAGATAAAGTGATAAAACATAACCAATTGAATCTTAAAAAAAACTTCTTTAATCAGAAAAAGTCAATTGAGCGCAGAACAAACACGTTACAGTATGCGGGGTGGGGGCGTCACTAAACCATTTGCCCTGGGACGGCACATAGGCTTTTGAGGAACCCGAATGGCGGCATATGAGATTCAAAATTCTAAATTTGTTAATGTCGGGCTATCGTCTAATTTCTAACTTCTTTTCGTGTAATTTACTAATTTCTATTCATGTAATTACTAAATTAAAACAACGTATATAATCAAATTATTTAGTCAGTGTCCATTTTAATTCTATATTATCTTATTTCTATTATTAAGAGGAAATATGTCCACTTCGTCGTCGCTTTACATGTTAATCATGAACGGCGGGCAAATTTTGAATTTTTATTTTTCTACCAAGCGACCATCATTATGAAGTCGTTTGGTGTCGCCACTTCGTGCTCAATTTGGTGATTGGGCAGCTTACCGAGGCATAATGTTAATAATGTTAAATGGTTAGACGAGGTGCTAACATTGAAAACAACTTCAAACGTGATATAGTTTCATAGGCGCAGGAAGGCGGGTGGGTTGTGGGTATCCCCCATAGATTCAATGGTTCTGTGGTGCATTTTATTTCACATGACAATTTAGATATACACGTAGTATCCTAAAAAAATACACCATTTTTTCTTTAAAAAAGCAAATACAGCCTTCAAAAGGACATTTTATTTTCATTACAATTAATATTGTAGGGTAAACTTGGTACATATGTTCACTCTTGTCTACTGTGGCCTATTATATTGTTACATATCACTGAAATACTTGTGTATTGCTCTCTTAGAATATATAAATTATTTTCTGGCACATTCATATTTACTTACCTTAATAAGCGATCAAAGTTGGTACTTAACCTTATTACTATGATCAAGAAGGAGGGGGGGGGGAATTCAATGCCAAAATACGGTTCTTAGTACGAAATTCCAGCCAAAATGTTACATATAACTGAAAAGCCAATAAATTGCTCTCTTCAAATATGTAAATGATTTTATGGCACATTTATATTTACTAACCTTGAAAAACGATCAAAGTTTGGTGGTAATAAACTCTATTAGTATGATTAAGAAAAAGGGGGGGGGGGTATTGAATGCCAAAATACGGTTAATAGTAAGTTTCTATGGCTCTTTAAATCTACTTGTTATTTTCTGGCACATTCATGATTGCATACTTTAGAAGAAATAAAAGGATTTTCATTTTGAACCAAGAAATGGGTTACTAAAAATAGACTACTTTCAATTCATTTTATTTATCGAAGGCTCGGATTAGCCCATATCGAGCACGTGATTTCATTAAGTCTTGATCATCCAGCGAATTTGGGACTGACGGCCACCTTGATTCGCAGTTACTGAAGGGTGAGTATTCCTAGTGAAGGATGGGAAAGTGAGGTCCAGTTTGATCTCGGCCGGTCTCACTCGGGTTAAATGGCCACAGATCACTAATTATTTCCCCATTGGCTTCAATGTTAATTCTCGTCTCTTAGACCGACTGTAACTTTTTCCCAAATATTCGTTGGGTAGAACGCTTTATGCCACAGATGGAGCAACATGTGGCAAACTCTTGCCCAAAAGCATGTATGAGGTTCTTCATGAAAAACTTGAGATACACAAGCTGGAAGTAGAGACAGCTATATAACCAGGCAATTTTCGGCCCTCCCTTTCACCACACCTTTGTGGAAAATTCGTTCCAGTAAATGATTGATTCATTCTGAAAATTCGGGTGACAAGTACAATTTTACGCATACATGTATATACAGTTTTCAAAATGCTATGTCACTTGCTACTTCAGAAGTAGTAATATAATTTAATTTTGTGAGATCTATTTCTATATGTCTGATAAGGATTGGAGTAAACTTTGTTCATATTCTTGATTGCTCAATGGTTATGTGGTGTATGATATTACACATGACTAATTAGATATAATATCTTAAAAATACACAATTTTTTCGTTAAAAAGGCAAATGTAGCCTTAAAAGGTCATTTTATTTTTATAACAATTAATATTGTAAAGTAAACTTGATACACATGTTCTGTTTTGCACTTTTTTTTACTGTGGCCATGGAGGTGGTCAATATATACAGCTCTATGACTGTGGCCTATTATATTGAGCGTGCAATGTAGAACACTATTGCGAAATATAGGGCACTATTATGAAATAACACAATATCACTAAAACGACCTAGTTGTCTTGATATTTTCCATTACCATACAGTACAAAATTTAATTTCAGAATTAAATTTTAAAAAAAAACAGACTTACCCATCCCGGTGTATGAGGTAACAATATTTGTCCCCACCAGCATTACAATCACTACAAAACGTGCACTATTGGATTATTTGAATATAGAGGGCGTTGGCTATTGCTCAATTCTTTTGAATCTTAAAATAGACGAAACTAAAGATAGACAAAAACACGTTTGGCTTGTGGACACTCCACAGGTCACAATTCTTATCAGATTTTAATGACACTCAAAACATATGGTTATACCCAAAGATCTTGGCCCCTTTCGACGTTTGCATAAGATCGTAACTTCCTATATCACGCATTTAAACAGTCTCTGGCTTCGAACGTTACACATTAGGTACATTCGGCAATCCTCGACAGATTCCGGGACCTACATTTAGTCTTGGCTGTATGACGAATCCCGCCATATTGGAACTTCTTAATAGGTCCCGGGTGAAATATGGCTGCGCCCATGCTGTCTTGGAACTACTTTAAAGGTCCCAGATGAAACATGGCTGCGCCCATGGTGTCTTGTTTGTTTGTAATAGCGTCAAGTTTTCCTGCTAAAGTAAACCGGTAGCCGCATCGCAAATGTATGGGCGTAGGTACATATCACTTACTGTCGTCAACCGAGACTAGATGTAGGTTCCGGAACGTCCCGGAATCTGTCGAGATTGGGTGACATTGGGTATACAAACAGTCTCCGGGCACGTTACAGCTTGAAACGCCGAGATCAAGCCAGCCCCCACTTGCCCAGCCTTCACTTAGGAGGTAACACCCTTCAGTAACTACGATACAACAATATGTTTCCCCAAACCCAATTACAGAAGATTCTATATTTTTATCTTAGCCATATTCAGAAATCAAGATACCGCAACACAAATAATAAAGTTTGAATCTGAAACAGCTAAAATTTAACAACATTGGGTAAAAGTCAGAACAAAAAGTTGGGGCTAGTGTTGGAGTTCTTGTCAGTAGAAAAAGTGAACCTGGCTACCTTAATCTGAAATTCAAGTTAGCAAAACGATTTAGCTTTGGAAAATATATTAAATTTTAAAATGGTGATTTTCAAAAATTAATTTGTTCCATTTACATATAAAAGTATAATATCAGTGGATAACTACATGATTCATGTTAAAACTTTTTACTTAATTATTTACCTTAAAACTTAACACTACATCACTGTTTAATTCTATTCTTTTGGGGAAGATGTCGAAAATATTTTTTAAGTTAAATATTTGATTTCTTGGAAATTCTCTTCGAAAGAGCAAACTGGTTCAAATATCTTGTTTTACCAATTTAGCCATAGTCTTTGGTACCCAGCTTGAGTCACAAACAACCTCAGATATTTCCTAGAACAATGGACGAACAGTTCAAGTCAAAGTTTATATCTAAGGTCTTGTAGTGAACGCTAAGATGATGCTAAAAGGCCGAGTTTACCAACTGAAACGTCTAGCTGTGAAATCGAGCTGCAGAGTTCAAGATTTCTGCAATATCTTAGTTGCTGGAAATTACCGGAACATATTCATAGCAAAGAGTCTTGTAGCTGTCGGTTTACATGCAGATAAACAAATCTTTAGTTTCCAAAGCAACTTCCATGGCCTTTCTTTGGTTTCCCGTGAGTTTTTCAAAAGCAAACAAAAGCTTTCAACGGCTGTAAACTTATCACTTCCTTTTTTCCGTTGATCGACACCAAGAATAAAACTCACTGTGTTCTTCTGTTGGCTACTAAGTATATTTGACCACCTTCCCCCAATGAGTTTCATTGAGATTTGTAATATGGTGTGTAAGGCTCCATTACCGAATGGAAGTCGAATTGTTTATTTTGCAATTCGTGATGGTGAGCTAGATTGATTGACCTATCACCTGCCCGGAATAGCTTGAGAACATGTAAGCGATTAGATTTATTGAAGGCAATAAAGGATCTTTATCAAATTTGATCAACATCCATGTAGCCTACCCCTTTCGGATACCTGCTGTCTATGTTCAGAACGTTTTGGGGGTTTTATTGAACTATTTCGCCCTTGGATCGCACCCTAGTTGTTACGCGCCGTACCCCTGCTCCCTTGATACCTCGGCGGTTTTAATCCTTACAACGACTGTATATTACAAGGCTTAGATGTAGAATGAAATGAAATGGAGTTTAACGTCCTGCTTTTCTGCATCATTCCGCATGGTGTTGAAGGACATACGCCTAATATTACAGCAGCGTTATCGCCTCCTACCAAGGGTTCATTTATGTGCACGCTCACTAGTACGTGTACATAGTTCTTTGTCCCACCCTAAAGACATGACGCTATTTCATGCTCTGTCCCACCGCAAAGACTTGACGCTATTTCATGCTATGTTTCATTGGAACTAGATGAAAAGTCTCGAGGAACTGTCTCTCCCAACACTTGGATGGAACCCAGGAACTCCTGGAAAGTGAACCAGTGACGTTTCAGTTTTTCTTCGATGATTATATACTTTTTGGAGTAGTGCTTCCGGCCACTAAAGGTAACAACATTGCTGTGTATGTATAACTCAAAAACCTAATTTCTGAACTATTAAAATCCGGAAAACAGATTTGAAATTAATAATGGACCATAATTCATTAAAACAAATAAACGGATTTCGATGAAACGCAAACTTGGGCGGTAAATTACTTACTTAGCAGTCATCCACATATTTACATGTCATAAATTTAACACAAAACTGAATGTGAAATACATTTATTTAATTATTGCCGAGAGTTGATTCGTGAAAAATCAAAGCACTTAAACTCGGTTGTAATCTAAATTTAATGATGGTTCACATACTGATGTTTATTTAATCCTGCATAATGCTTCAATAAAGATGGTAGTTGGAGACTTGCTAGGATATCTTATAGAAGTTTACTTTCCTCCTCCACCGACTGTAAAAATAAAGAAAGGTAAACATTCATATTGATTCTAGTGTTTAGTATATTTATATCTAAATTATACATGTAGACTTTAAACCTGGTTGTGGGATCATGTAGGTTTTAACTCTTTCATGTTTGTAGAGTCATCTACATAGCATCATGATTGCAAATTAATCTAGATTGTTGCTCTGTCACGATAGATCACTTTAATTAAAACAGTAAATGTACTCCTTATTATATTGATAGAGTATATCAATTAATGTATCCCTGTCATGGATGGAACGTTATAAGAACGTATCCAATGTCGTCTTGTTATAACGTTACCTCCAACGTTATCTTGTTATATGGTATATAAAATTCCGTGTTATAATGGTAATATGATCACCATGGCAACATCGTTATTATATTACGTGACGAGCGTTTGATAAGAGTAACATGGTTATAACGGTTTTTTTTATACGGTTATTTCTGTTATAACGTTATCTGTATCTCTGGTAGACTACGGCAACCACTACCAGAACGTAATTTTAAATGTAAATTCAACTTACGGTTTGGCTCGGGCACGCAATAGGTTTCTTGACAAGATGGTACTTTAAAAAATAAAAACAAAAAGCCTTGTAATAATATTGCATATAAAGCTTTTTAATTGACACTACAACTCATGGAATTATGTAGTTGTGTTGTTTTAGCAGTAGTTTCTGTATTTAATATTTAGTTTCAAACCATTGTTGGCAAATTATTAAAATTCATTGAGAGTCATCTAGAGTAGACAGCAATTGTTGGGTTCCTATCTCCAGCAGTTGAGTAATTAATTAGCCTGTTAAATACTCAACACCAGTTGTAAACCAAAATATTTGCCAGGAAAGTTCCTTGGGTTTCTCCAACCTGGTTTCCATTGTCTGTGGTGTAGCATCGGGTAAAAGACTCGGTGTTTCTGTTACAGGTGGTGTAGTGCACGAGGCAGGCAATGATTACTCTTCGACATACATGGCACCGTAATATATATTTCCTTATCGTTAAGCTACTGTCTGGGTACAAGTATGTCCAGTAGCATTGTTCACGTGAAGAATAACCCCACTACAGAGAGAAGACAGAGAGCGAGAGAGGGGTTGACGTCATAATCGAGTTATAAGACAATTGATTACTTACCAGCACACACATCGTTGGCACAATCAAAACCAAATGGACATTTCTCATCTCCACATTGCATTCCTGTTAGTAAGAAGAGATATTACATACACTAACCCGGTCAATCTCAATGATTGAGCACGAACACAATATCTAATCCATGACCGGATATATATCATTTTTAAACCTAATACACAATGCATGCATGCATTAAACCTCTCAATGGAAATGAAAGAGATTTACCTGGGCCAGAGCAAAAGCTCCATTGACAATTTGTTCCATCGTCACAATCCGTTACACCACAAGCAGTCCCTGAAATATAGTTAAATATGGCGTTAATACATGGTTTCTCCTTGACTACCATTAACCATGACTTAAATACAAGTTGGTCCCTAGAATATAATTAACCATGACTTTAAATGAAGTTGGTCACCAGAATACCATTAACCACGTCTTTAATAGAAGTTGTTCCCTAGAATATCACTAAACTTTACATCCAGAATATCGTTAAAGATGTCTGTATAATTAATACAAGTAGGCGCCTAGGATATCTCTAAACATGGTTTCAGTATAAGTTGACATGTCATTAAACATGTTTCTAATACTAGAATATAATGTTCAAGCCACGCTTGGAACAAACTACCTCAAAATATCAGAAACCAACCTTGTTGGCGTTATTTAACAACATTTTTAAAATAGAGGTTCTTCGTCGATAATATACCATATTAAAAATGAATTTTGAAAATGTCGTATTTCAGTTTATTTACTTTATTTGTATATTAAATGTCTGTTCAATATAATGGTAATAATAATTCTATTAGTGGCTCCTGATACAAGGGGCCTCCTGAAATTATATGGAGTAATTACAAGCTACTACAATTTATTAGAATATTGGAGGCAAGTCATTGGAATTTTTTTAGGATTTGTTGCTGGGCTGGCCAATCATGAAAGACGATCAGTCCGCTATAGTTATTGACACATAGTGATCGCAAGGCCAGATCGCTAAAACGACGAATTAGTATTAACTTCGAGGTTTATGACGTTTTTGGTTTGATATTTGTTGAATACATGTACACAGGAGTTGCCTACCTGCACATACATTATCAACACATTCCACGCCTTCAGCACACTTCACACTCCCACACTGTACTCCTGTAATAAACAGAAAGTTTCAAATAGAAACAGAGATTGAGGAAGCCAATACACGAACCTAAAAGATTGACTCGGAATCAACCTCTCGTCTCCAAACTATAGGAAGTTCTATCAGAACGTATCGTTAGTCAGACTCAGGGAATGTTTACACATTTTATCACTTGCTAAAATTCGTCCATAAAAAAACAAACTTTCCAATTATCATGTATTTGGAATTAGGGTTACTGACTTTATGGGTACGTGACAATTCGTTCCCGGACAATTTGTCCCCGGACTTTTCGTCCCTTTGGACTATTTGTCATCTGTAAGTCGTCTCCGGACAGTTTGTCCCCTTAGGTCTATTCGCCCCCTAGGGCTATTCGTTCTACTAGTTTTTTGAAGGTCAAATGAAGGAAGAAATGAGTACCCCCTCCTTCCTGTCTGAAGACTACTTTTTACTGCCAATTCTGAGATGTGCGTGGGGGCGGGGTGACTAGAAACGCATTTTCCTTCGTCCTATTAAATTGTACTGTATTCCCATATTACCTTCATTAACACATTCTTGTACAGCACAGATCTCTCCCAGTCCACAGCTAGACACAGAACAAACACATTCTGTAATATAAAATAAATAACTATTTGCAGGAGACAAGGAAAGTAAAGTGGTATAGGTATTTCCTTGGAGTTTCGATCTGTCTATAAGACTATGGTATTATTACGGAACGTGTTCACTTAAGGGTCGAGTCACCGCTGGACAATCTCAGCATAAAGATTTTCTCAGTACATTCAATCTATCTTTTACGTTTTTGAAGACATATATTCCGTTAAATAGATAACCACAAAAACTTACGGTTACAGTCTGGTCCAGCAAATCCAGGTAAACACTTGCATTTGCCGTCGACGCAGGTACCGTTGTTATAGCAATCTACACCTGCACAAGGGTCTGTAGCTACCTCTGTCTCAAAACATTTTAATATAAATACAACTGTACTATACAAACACAGACATGTAGTCACAAGTTTATTATAAAACATTAAGGTTACATTCATCGGTGGTTTATTGCCCCTACCGGACTAACGAATGATTGATATTTTGCTCGGACAGCGATGCTTTGACCTACTCTTAGATCAACGTTTAAATGTTAAGGGTTATTTTACTTGTACGCCATGTGTACACGGGACCTCTTCCATTTCCGGTGCCCATAGTAAAAGTAAGGTGAAAAACTACATACAATATGTATATCGAATGCCTGATGATCCTGTAGTGGGGCAATTTACATTTGTCATACATATACTAAAGAGAACGACAATATCTATACTTAGTTATACCACGGCAATTTACATTTACTGCCCAAATCAACACTGTATATCTCGTTACCTAACTGAGTGAGATATAGGAATGAAATTTTACATTTTAACAGGTGACAGAAAAGATACTACTGATCACAACGTACATGGCGCAATGAGGAGACCGAAACAAATAAATCATACTGTACTGACACCCCTGTTTTATTAAAATGAAAAAGTATCGATGCATCATTTTATTGCTATTGGAAATGGTCCAATTGAAATTTCAACGATCTGTGTTCCCCGTTATAGCAAGGCGCGCTCCATTTTTTTATTGGTAGCGCAGAAACCTGGTGGACTCACTTTAAATCCTATTGAATCTAAGATTATCTAGCGTTGGTATTTTGATTTTGTTTTGTTAGACATTAAATTATCTATCATCGTACAGATTTAGAGTGGTTTAAGCCGATTTGATATGTCAACAAAAATAACAACGAGCCTTTAAATTTGTTAGAGAATAAAAGAAAACTTACCTTCACATTCTCCAGATTTATTCGATTTATTCTTTCTATTCTTTTTATTCCATTTATTCTTTTTATTCCATTTATTCTTTTTATTCCATTTATTCTTTCTATTCTTTTTATTCCATTTATTCTTTCTATTCCATTTACTTTTTCCTGAATTGCTGTTTGATTTTGATCGACGGGTTCGTTTCAGCTCGTCTCTGCCCGCCTCCCACTCTCCAACTGCTGATCCAACCTTAGATGATCGTCGGAATCTTTCCACCTTGTCTCCGTCAGCCTCCCATTCTCCAACGGCCGATTCATCCTCGTTTGATCGTCGGATTCGTTCCAGTTCTTCGGACTCTGGCACCCATTTGGCCATACTTACGGCAACAGCAACCAGCATAAAAACAATCAGAAGCCGCATCTTTGATTTCTCAAAGATATAAATAGATATACCTATTACTATTAGGATACGGGAAATCAGAATGTACAGATCACAATCCCTGTGGGATGTTTTATACAAAACAACTCGTAACAGATGTTGGTAATATATTTTCTATATAGGAAATTTTATGACAAGAATTTGTCTTTGTTTAATTGTATGCAAAAGAATTGCGTTTTTACATTGTTGAAATCGAACATTTTATGACACAAATTTGTCTTTGTTTTATGTTATTCAAAAGATTATTGTTTTTAGACTCCCTCAGAAATTAAAGTCGTTATTATTTTATTATACCAAATATATTTCACAACAGATGATGTATTTTTTAATTTGTCAAATTGTCTTTGTTGTATGGTATGTAATGGGGTTGTGTCTTTATTATTAAATTTGGTTTATTAAAGATTGCCTTGGTTTTATTTTATTCAAAAGGATTTTATTTTTGTAGATTGCCTATATTGACAATTTTATTAAAAGCTATAACAATCAAATTAAAATTGAAATTGGCGACTGGACTGAGTCAACTTGGTAAAGTCCAATGTTAAAGGACAATATTGGTGCCAGTCATTATCACATATGTGATAGAACTGATTAAACACTTTCCAAAAATATTATTAACACAGAGATCATCGCTAGCATAGAGGAGTAATAAAGAATTCATGGATCGGAAGTGACGAACGCCAAAGGAAAACACGAGTTATCTCTCTATGTGAATGACTGAAGTGACTAGTGATGACAGATAAACGGCCGAATTTCTGCTCACTAATAATTCCTTCGAAGACAAAAAGCTGTTATATGGGACCGCAAGAGGATATCTGACGATGCAATAAAGTAATTAAGTGTCATAAGATAAGAGAACACGGGAAAAATAGAAATACTCCGTACAGCCCCTTGTTTTTATTCATTTTATAGGGGAGACCGGGGCACATTGAACACTGTATAGTGTTGGGTTGTATAGTATTATTTATAAAGGATATATCCATGGTGGTTCAATGTGCCCCGGTCTCCCCTACCTTATAAAAACATGGTAATGCACAAACTTTTTTTCTGTTTTTCTTTCGCGTTCTTTTATGTAGTGACAGCCAATTCTTTTTATGAATTGTAAGATATTCCCTCACAGTGTCACACAGCAACTTTAGGTCTTCGAGGGAATTATTAGTGAGCAGATATTCGCCCATGTATCTGTAATCACTAGTCACTTCAGTTAGCTATATAGAGGAATAACTCGTGTTTTCCTTTGGCGTTCGTCACTTCCGATTTCATGAATCCTTTATTACTCGTCTATGGTAGCGATGATCTCTGTGTTAATATTATATTTGGAAAGTGTTTAATCAGTTCTATCACATATGTCATAATGACTGGCACCAATATTGTCCTTTAAGTGGGCAAAGGCACGAGCTTTAACTATTCAGATTGGTTATTTCACATTTAATTACAAAATCAAAATGCCAACGCTGGATAATCTTTAGACTTGAATTTAAAAGCCAAATCTCAATTACATTTTGGAGAATAAAACTGTTTTATTTTGCGTTAAAAGCCCTTAAAATCCTCTACCTCAGGGCCGAACAACTCACTCAAATTTCTTGATACGTTTTCATATAACTTAAACCCGCCCGTCTTCATCTGGAACAAGACTTTTACTTTATAAAAATAACGTGTGGGTTAAAGTACAACACTTAGGCCATGCACAGTATACACCTCCAAAGGAGCGACAATCGATTATCAGGCCATCTAACGTAAAAATGAGCCGAAATCTTAAAGGGGTTACGTGTCCGGATAAGCGGTTTTGACGTTCACGTCCAGACACCAAACGTCTCAATTTTTTGAGCTGGAATTTTACACAATTCATCTATATTTTGGCGCTTAAATTTCATACGTGCACGGACTCTTATTTTGAGACTCTGTTGAAATCGGGATAGCCCCTTTAAAACAGTATTATCAATCTTATTCTCCGCAACAAAATGGCAGCATTCTGTTAACATAGTACAGAGTCTACACACCCGATGTTAATAATTATAATATCGCACAGAAACGCCATGTTAAAATGTCGTTCGCAAAATGACGTATTTTTATGAAGCATTTTCTTAAATGATTCTTTAAAACAGATACGCATGCCCATTGCAGCGATTTTACTGCATAAATTTCATAGATATCACATAGTAAATTCTGAACAATAATTTTACTAGATACGTCACTAGCCCCATAACAATACTGGTTACATTTAGTTTGCTTGTAAGAACCGGCAATACTATAAGAAGTTTTATAAGAAGTTAAATAATCAGAATGCGGACCGGTACAACTGCGTAGCTATTGTGCAACTATATATAGATAAATGTTGTTGATTAAGTACCGGTATCTATTTTATTGATTTTTGGTTTTATATATACTAAACAGCATAAAAATCAGAGAGGCACTTTAATCAAATCATTCTAGAAAACGAATTACAAAATGGATCAAAGCAATTTTTTGTGAACAGTATGTTGACACATTAGTGATTAATTCATCACAATTCCAAGGGATTATGACAAAGTTTAGAGTCTCTACGCAGTCTATATATGAGTATACGGCGTGTCCACCACGAGTGTCAATAACAGCAGCGCGGCGTCTGTACATGGAGTGGACCATACGATTGATGAACGCCATTGGCAGGCACGGATCCCCCCCCCCTCCCCAATTCAGCCCCAGTGACAGTTGATTTTCATTTTCGTTTGCTTTGTTACTGTTGTAGTTCGCATATCTGCTCTTTAATAGATGATATAAAGATGATTTTGGCATTGTCTCCGCTCAAGCAATCAAAGATTTCAACGTATTGCCCTTTGCTCCAATTTGTGCCCCCCCCCCCCCTCGACAAAATCCTAGATCCGGTCCTGATTGGCAACTCGAACCACACTCTTTGAAAAGCCTGGCACAATCCATCGGTTGTGTTTGGTCTCTGTGCGACGTTATTAAGACTCCTCTGAATTTCATCGCAAGGGCTGGTCAGTGCAAAACGTTGACACCGTTCTGCTGTAGAAAGTCCCGAGTAACCCTGTCAGTGTGTGAGCTTGATCGATGTAGTGCACTGCTGTGAGGCTGTCTCCTCTCCCTGAACCAAGATTTTGGAACACCACCGGATCCACTCTCTGGTTCAGACCGATTCCACCCGAAACTATTTTTCTTAGACCTTCCCATGAGTCTCGTTCCATGATACACTGGTCCGAATAACGCCATCCGCAGTTGATACGCAATACCGACTCTCATCTGTGAACAGAACAGTTCTCCACATTGTCTGTGTCGCCAGGCAATGTTGGGCAAACTGTAGACGTTCACATCGATGGCGAGGGTTGCGGATCGGTCCACGGTAAGGTCTACGGCAATGAATGTTCTCTCTGGTGAGACGTCGACGCACTATATCGGTACTAATGGGTCACCCTTGTGTTTCCTCTGTCTGACATGCTGTCCCAGATGCCTGTGTGAAGGGATTTTGCACGTTCTGGTGCGCAACTCTTACACACCGTATTCTGAGATAACTTGAAGATATCACAATGGAGAAGCCGTTGTAAATAGCATGGGCGGGGTGGGGGGCATATAAATATACATTGTTGTACCTTGAAAGATTACCATCTTATAGCCAGTTAAATACAAGTCGTCACCAACACACCAAGTAATTCAACTTTTCAGAAAGACCATATGCTATGCGAAAATCTTATATGTCGGCTGTATTCAAGGTGCAGGCTTCTGGACAATAAAACAGACTGTTGTTCTAATCCCTTGCATATCTTTTACATTTCATCTAAATCACACAAAAGACAAGGCCCATAACCCAAGAAGTTAATAGCAGCAATTTTTACCCACATCTTTGATGACGTGATACTAAATTCGGCACTCAAGATGATATTGAACGATTCTAAACCTATTTGTGCGATTGCCTGCAAGTTTGGGGTCCATTATGTGGCGTTTGTCTTTCATCAACACAGACTGTGAGACGATATCTGACAATTCAAAAACATAATTGAATGTCACTAGAGAAAACGAGGAAAATAGAAATAGTCCGCATATTCTCTTGTTTTTATTGATTCTATACTTAACAAAAACATGGTAATGCACGGAGTTTTTCGATTTTTTTTCGTATTCTCATATCTAGTGACAGTCAATTCTGTTTATAAATTGTCAGATATCCTCCCACAGTCTCACATAACAATTGATTGTTGGTCTTCGCTCGTTATTTCAGTCAATTATATAAGTTACTTCCGCTTTTTCAAATCTTCGTCACGCATCTATCCTGGCAATGATCTCCACGTTAAAATTTTATTGGAACGTGTTTAACCAGTTCTATCACATATGTGATAATGGCTGACACCAATATTGTCCTTTAACAACGAAGTGAAAGAACTGAATAGAGATCCAGGTCCAAGAATGACGTGTTTCTTGTTGTTAACTGGCAAATTGTTATCTCATTTTTTTTGATTCATGATAAGTTTTTATAATGCTATTATTGAATATTGATAAGATTTTATATCGTTCTTGACTGTAAGATGGCTACGATTTTACGTAGATGAGAATGATTCTGCCATTTAATAATTTAATTTCAAAATTGAGACGCTACGTTAAGTTTCGAATAACATGTTGTTACGACACAAAACAATCAATGTCACATATTGTCAACTTGTCCAGAATAAAGTAATTTAAACGAACTTTTCATTATAATCATTTTTGATTACATATCTTTGAACTATTATAACAAAAACCACCAGATCTTCATCTAAATATTACATAAACCACCTTTAAACCAAGTTCACCTTTGAGATGTTAGGCAATGGATCTCTATTTTGTATTTATTCATATGCGAGAAAGGAGTGGATTTTGATGAAATGAGGTTTATCTGTTTGCTTGTCTTCTCCGTCTGGGCTAAAAAAGACGGAGGTGGATTATGTGAATGAATGAACTTTATTCTCGTAAACTATAATACACAGTTATAGAGAAAACGTAGAAATATAATATCAAATATATATTTACATGCATGTACGAACAATACAATAAGATTATCTTGGAGGACTCACTTTCACATTTATAAGTTTTATAAATTTACATAGTTTTTCCAAAGTGATGATATTTGAAGTATTAAACAACTGGTTAACCTTATAAATATTAGGGTTTGAACAGCAGAAAACAGGTAGATATTTCTTCCTTTCGGGACTTAATGCATTGCATACCATTATATAATGGAATTCGTCACCAACGTCCCCTACGTCACAAAGATGGCATGCCCTGTCTTGTTGCGCAACGTCGTGCCATCTTCCCAGCTCAATGGGCAGTCGGTGGCTTCCACATCTAAACTTACAAAAAATATAAATAAAATAATTAGATAACATATTAAAGTATTTCTCAAATTTAACTTCAGTCTTAAAAGTTTTGTAACATAATGTCTTAGGGGATATATCAATATAAAGACAAGATTGTTTAAACTGATCTAGAAGCTTATTTTCGATACTTTTACACACCCACTTATCAGCGAATTGGCAGTTCCAAATGTTTGACATACCACAGTCATCAAATATCTTTTTAACATAAGTTAACCATTTGTTTTCAGTACTATAAGTTATAAAGTGACTAAAAAGTAATTCATATAATATACATGATATTTTACTGTCTTTGTCATTAATAAGTCTACACCAAAATTTTATCATTCGGCATTTAGCGTAAGTGATAATTGGATACCGCCCTAGTTCTGCATATATTATAAAGTCAGGTGTTGATTGTTTTAAATGTAGGATTAATTTTCAGAAGCGAAGATGGACCCGTTCTAAAAGGTCGAAATTTTCGAAACCCCACATTTCACTTCCATAGAGAAGTATTGGTAATACAACTTTATCGAATAACTCTGACACTCAATTGATAGATTATTGTGCCTGCATTTACTTAATACTGCATACATCGCTTTTGTACCTTGTGTATACAAGTATTTTCGTGTAGTTAGGAATGATCCACTTCTAGCAAAATATACCCCGAGATATTTATAATCTTTAACAATTTCTATTTCTTTTTCGTTAAAATAAAAGTGTAAATTGTTAGGAATTCTTCCTTTATTAAACATTAAAATCTTAGTCTTTTCAACATTTACGTCCATTATTTCCCGTAAAGCCTTCGGCTTTTCATGTATATTCAGCATACTATTCTAGTATCGCAAGAGTTATCGCTCCTCAAAGTGGAGGTAACAACAGTCATATCACATGACCAAACACTTGTATTTATTCAACAATAATCCAGGTAAGCAATCATTATTATTCTAGCGATCGCATGGATAGTAGATCCTGTAGATTTCTTGATTTATCGCTATTTTTCTATTTTGTGTTTACTTTTAGCCAGTGTGGACGTTAGCTCCATACTTTTGAGTTTTCACTCATCTTTTATTGGTTGAACGTTGTTCAATTCTTATAAATATGGCTACCGATATGGACGATGTCCTGTCTATTACCGACCCAGAAGCAGATTCTGAGTTGTTTGGTTTTTTACCACCTGCTGAGGTATCGAAAAATATACCTTCTAAATCTAATAAAGCCAGGGGTAGAAAAGCAGGTAAAGTAAAATCTGTGGTTCAGATTGTAAATACTAATACTGAACCGACATGTACGAAGGTACAAACGCACTCAGACACGACGTCACAGGTGAGACCTGTTTACACGGCTAAAAATACACCAAATTTGATTGATTTGGATAATTTGTCTGAGGCAGATATAGCTGCATTAAAATGTAAATTGGGTTTGGTCGATTCACAGGTGAATAATGACTTTGTTTTAGAAGATGATGAATTTGCATTCAATGAATATGAGAACGTCTCAAATATGTCTAATTTAAAGGTAGAAGTTGACAATAGTCATGTATCTGTCAGTTGGAGAGTTAGTGGTGCTTTGTTTGATACAACAAATAATAATGAACCCCATGAATCTGATGATTTTTGGCCATTACCTAAGCTAAAAACTCCACAAAGAGGCGAAAACATTTCCCAGTCTTTAGTCAACCATGAGATATGGAACGAGATAGATGCAAAAAGCCATTCATATGATAAAAGTTTCAGGGAAATACAGCAACTAGTTGCTACTGGTATTGTTCCAATAGTAAAATTGGCCGAACTTCTAAAAAATCAAATTGCAGGTAATAACACTGCAAAGAGATTGATTTCTGATTCAATTACCCTAATTAGTCAAGTTCAATACCACTTGTCTCTGAGGCGTCGTTATCTCATTCGTCCTAGTCTTAAAAAGAAATATTATAACATATGTAATATAAACACGCCTATAACAAGTTACTTGTTTGGAGATGATATTTCTAAAGAAATTCGAAAATGTGATACAGGATTCTCTGTCACAAACAATAGAGAAAACCTCAATCAATCTTTCCGCGGTAAAAGGAGGTTCTCCCGCGGTGGTCAGGCCCTCCGAGACAGGGGTCAATGGCGACATAATAAAAGTAATAGATTCCAACCATATACCAATTACAGGGGCGCAAGAAGAGGTCGCCGGTTTTTTTTTAGGTGTATCCAATCCTCAAAACAATGTGAGTTGAATATCTCTAATGTAGGGAATTTGAAATTCCATTTTGATGTATGGCATAAACTGACAAACGATCCATGGATTTTGGATGTTATATGTGGATATAAGATTGAATTTATGAATAAAGCTATTCGATTGTGTTTGCCTAATGTTATTAATTTTTCAGATGAATTTAGATTGATAATTGATAATGAAGTTAATGAACTTCTATCTAAAGGGGCTATCATTCCCTCTGTTTGGGAAAAAGATCAGTTTGTGTCCAATTTATTTATTGTTCCGAAGCCTAATGGTAAATTCCGTCCTGTTATAAACTTAAAGCCATTAAATGAGTTTGTTCTGTACGAACATTTTAAACAAGAAACTTTTCAGATTGTACTTGATACATTGCAAAAAGGAGACTTTTTTACTTCAATAGATCTTAAAGATGCATATTTTAGTATTGCTATACATAAGGATTATCAGAAATTTTTAAAATTTGTTTGGAACAGCATACTCTATCAGTTTGTCTGTCTACCGTTTGGATTGTCTTCAGCTCCTCGGGTCTTTACCAAAATTTTGAGACCAGTATATACTTGGTTCCGTTATCAAGGTATTCGGTGTACATATTATATTGACGATTCTCTTATAATGAATCAAGATGAACAGCAATGCTCTAAAGATACGATAGTGATCAAAAATAAATTATGCTCTTTAGGGTATATAATTATACTGGTAAATCAAGTCTAGTACGAAAAAAGACTATTGTTTTCTTTGGGTTCATTATTGATTCGGTGAAATTTAAAGTCTTCCTGACTGAGGATAAGATTAGAAAGATTTTGAAATATGCTAATTTCATCAAGTCTAAAAACTATCACATTTCTGTTAGAATTCTGGCTTCTTTTATTGGTTTAATAATTAATGCATTTTATGCAGTACAAGAAGCAGTGTTACATTTTTGAGGTTTAGAAAAAGATAAAATAAGAGGACTTGGATGTAATATGAATTATGATAATACTGTACTATTGTCTGATCTAGGTATCAATGACATTTGTTGGTGACTGAATAACACTGAAATTAAAAATGGCAAGACAATTAGACAAGGAAATCCACATGTCTCTATTACAACAGATGCGTCTTCCCATGGCTGGGGTATTCATGACTCAAAATCTGATATTGTTTTTGGCGGTAGATGGTCACTTGCTGAATCAAAGAACAACATAAATTATTTGGAATTATTAGCCATATTTTATGGGTTACAAGCCCTTTTTTCGAATTGCAGGAATATTCATATTGAGATTTATTCAGACAATACCTCTGCAATCTCTTATATAAATAATTTTGGTGGCATGAAGTCAATTCATTTGGATGAATTAGCTAAAGATGTTTGGAACTGGTGTAGCCTATTAATAGGAATATTTTTATATCTGCTAAGTTTATACCTGGAAAATTTAATCTCCAAGCTGATTTTCATTCAAGAAATTTTTCTGATTCTACTGAATGGATGTTGAAAACTCAGATTTTTCACAGAATTTGTGATCAATGTTTTCATCCAGACATAGACTTGTTTGCGTCAAGACTCAATTTTCAAATAGATGTCTTTGTTTCTTGGCTTCCTGAACCAGGTGCTTATAAGAATGATGCTTTTTCATTCACATGGAG
The DNA here is from genome assembly GCA_963678685.1 of Patella ulyssiponensis. Taxonomy (NCBI): domain Eukaryota; kingdom Metazoa; phylum Mollusca; class Gastropoda; family Patellidae; genus Patella; species Patella ulyssiponensis. The sequence continues at coordinate 64,848,141 of OY783225.1, read as the reverse complement.
TGATTTAAATCCATATACATAAATTCCCACCTCTTTCAGTAATAGGTAGGGTAATTAACAAAGTTATATCTGATAAAGTAGAAAAAGCAATTATTATCATACCACACTGGCCTTCTCAGCCGTGGTTTCCTTCAATAATGTCGTGTTTAATTTCTTTTCCAATTAGGTTACCACGACACAAGGACCTTTTAGTAATGCCACACAGTCAGGAAATTCATCCTCTAGGCAAGTCAATGTCTTTAGCCGCAGTGACTGTATCTGGAAATTACTTAAGATGCAAGGTGTTTCAGAGTCAGTTATCCAAGTTATCATCAACTCTTGGCGTACAGGAACCAACAAACAATATGACTTGGCCTGGCAAAAATGGGTTATTTGGTGTAAATCTAGGGACTTTAATCCCATTCGTATATCTGAAGTAGATATGCTTGCCTGTCTTGATTTACTTTTAGAAAATGGGAAATCGCATAGTGTGATTAATACACATAAATCTATGTTGATCCAAACACTCAAATTATTCAATAACTCTTGGTGTACAAACCCCAGGTTTATAGCTAGATTTATGAAGGGGGTTTTTAATAAATGTCCACCTACGCCGAAATATGATTCTACATGGGATGTTTCCGTAGTATTGAGATATTTGTCGGCTTTAATGCCTCTTGAAAGTTTGGGTTTAAAGTTATTAACCTATAAACTTGTGGCTTTATTAGCTCTATCTAATGCCCCAAGAGCACAAACTCTTGTAGCATTGAAACTTTCTAACATGAATATTCTAAAAGGTAAAGTTGAATTTATGTTTACCAATTTGTTGAAAACCCGTCGAGACACTAAATTCAAGATGGTTCTGTCTCATTTTGAAAATGAGAGTTTGTGTGTTATGCACACTTTATTGTTTTATGTAAGTAAACCTGAGAGTAATCGTTTGTTAGACCAGCTTTTGATTTCACACTGTACATATAAGGCTGTTACAACTAGTACTGTTGCTAGGTGGTTGAAAGATGTCTTAGCTGCATCTGGTATTGATGATAAATTTAAGGCCCATTCATTTAGATCTGCATCAGTGTCTGCTGCTTTTATGCATGGTTGTACTTTACAGGAAATTCTGAGAACGGCCGATTGGGCATCTGCGAAAAACTTTAAGAAATTTTATTTGAGGAATGTTGAACAGAACACATCAGATTATTCTAGGACTGTATTTGGCGATAAATAATTAGTACCATCACAACAATGTAAATAAAATGTTTTAGTGGTAGTGTTGTTGTCTTTCTTTAAAGGTGCTGAATATACATGAAAAGCCGAAGGCTTTACGGGAAATAATGACCCCCCCATCCAAGCATTGTGTGAAGTATGGGGGGGCATTATTAAAGTGAAGCCGGAGGCTTAGCATGTATATTCCCACCCACACATGCTCCCTCCCTATTTTTGGAAAAGACAACAAGTGGGGTATCTTTAAATAATGATTGCTTACCTGGATTATTGTTGAATAAATACAAGTGTTTGGTCATGTGATATGACTGTTTTTACCTCCACTTTGAAGAGCGATAACTCTTGCGATACTAGAATAGTATGCTGAATATACATGCTAAGCCTCCGGCTTCACTTCAATAATGCCCCCCATCCTTCACACAATGCTTGGATGGGGGGTCATTCTCCACTCTTTACAATATTCTGAGAAAATATTTAAACTATTTTGTAGATCTGCACTGCTTTCAGCTAATAATATAGTGTCATCAGCATATAGGAGGAGAAATATTTTTAGATATACCGTAAGCTCATTTTCTAAATGTTCACTTATAGATTGTAATCCGGTTATATTTGATTGTTCTAAATATCCTTGTAAATCATTCAGAAATATAGAAAATAAAATCGGAGACAAATTTTCGCCTTGTCCAACTCCGATCTCGCAGGGGAATAGATCAGATATTCCATTGTTATAAACAATTCTAGATTTAATGTCCTGATACATGTTTTGGATAACTTTATACATTTTGCCTTGTATATTGTTTTGTAATAGTTTTGATAAGAGAAGATTTCTTTGAAGAGAGTCAAAAGCTCTCTGAAAATCAATAAAAGCACAATGTAGCTTTTTCTTTTTTAATTTTAACTATTCAAATAGAGCGTACAAAGAAAAGATATGATCCGTCGTAGCATAACCGTATCTAAATCCCGCTTGATTTTCTTTAAGAAATTCGCAAGAATATTCACATAATCTACTACTTAAAACAGAAGTAAATATTTTACCTAAACAAGATAGCAGTGTAATAGGTCGTGTCCTGCTAATTATCGTCCAAAGATCAAACTGGTTGAAATAACTTGCATTACCAATTTAGTTCAAGTATTTCTTGGAAAAACGGACGAGCAGTTCAAGGCAAAGTTTACATTTAAGGTCTTTTTGTAAGCCCCAGTTTACCAACTGAAATGTCTACCTGTGCTATCGAGCTGCAGAGTGTATGGTTTCTGCAATTGTTGTAATATGGGTGGCAGGGATTTGTGCTAAAGAAACTAAAGAAAACATATGCAAAATAATATTAGGATTATTTATTCACCATTGTCAAAATATGCTATGGTATGAGTTTATTTGAAAAACAAATTAAATTAGTTATGAAATGTATAGAGGAAAACAGAAGGGAAGTCTGTGATGATATGATTCATGGTTTGAACTATAGGTTAATAAACACATTTATCATATGGTCAAGCATGGAATGTGTGTGGTGACCAAATTTGGTAATGAGTCCCTACTGATATGCCAGGTATGGGGACTAAAAAAACACGTGATGGGCTTTTTAACCAATCATTATAATTAATGACGTAATATTTGACCAATTGGATGATTAGTAGGGGAAATTTAGGCATATACAATAATTGGATTTGGGCGCTTGGTCAGACAACCATGTAGTTCTCTCTCAGCAGACTCGCAGAGTCTCGCTGGATGGGGTTTAAGAGAAAGACTTTATTATAATGCTTGCAAACATGTAACCTGTATGTAGCAGTGCTTGATATAAAATGTAGAACCGAAATGTGGTATTTGTTGTTCCTGTGGATGAAATTATTGAAGATGAAGTACACTGAAACACAATGTGAAGTCGTCATTAATGTGGAATGTCAGAATGACATTTAAAGATACTTTCTAACCAGTTAAAAAATTACATATGCGGCCAGGAACAATACTAGACGATCATGGGCTGTTCCAGAATATGTAGTAAGAAACGATGCATGGGTTACACGCCGGATGTGGCGACCGGTTTTTCCCCAGGCGGCTCTCCACGTCTGACAGACACCCATGGTACTACACAATATCTTAGTTATTGGAAATTACCGCAACATATTCATAGTACAGAGGCTTGTAGCTGTCGGTTTACGTGCAGATAAACAAATCTTTAGTTTCTAAAGCAATTTCCATTGCCTTTCTTTGGTTTTCCGTGAGTTTTCAATAGCAAACAAAAGCTTTCAACGGCTGTAAACTTATCACTCCCTTTTTCCGTTGGTCGACACCATGGTAAAACCTAATGTTGCCTTCTTTTGGCTACTAATTAGCATATTTGACCCCTTCCCCAAATGAGTTTCATTGATGTGTAAGGCTCCATTACCGAATGGAAGTCGAATTGTTTATTTTGCAATTCGTGATGGTGAGCTAGATTGATTGACCTATCACCTGCCCGGAATAGCTTGAGAACATGTAAGCGATTAGATTTATTGAAGGCAATAAAGGATCTTTATCAAATTTGATCAACATCCATGTAGCCTACCCCTTTCGGATACCTGCTGTCTATGTTCAGAACGTTTTGGGGGTTTTATTGAACTATTTCGCCCTTGGATCGCACCCTAGTTGTCACGCGCCGTACCCCCGTCCCCTTAATACCTCGGCCGTTTTAATTCTTACAAAGACTGCACATTACAAGGCTTAGATATAGAACGAAATGAAATGGAGTTTAACGTCCTACTTTTCTGCATCATTTGGCATAGTGTTGAAGGACATACGCCTAATATTACAGCAGCGTTATCGCCTCCTACCAAGTGTTCATTTATGTGCACGCTCACTAGTACGCGTACATAGTTCTTTGTCCCACTCTAAAGACATGACGCTATTTCATGCTCTGTCCCACCGCAAAGACTTGACGCTATTTCATGCTATGTTTCATTGGAACTAGATGAAAAGTCTCGAGGAACTGTCTCTCCCAACACTTGGATGGAACCCAGGAACTCCTGGAAAGTGAACCAGTGACGTTTCAGTTTTTCTTCGGTGATTATATACTTTTTGGCGTAGTGCTCCCGGCCACTAAAGGTAACAACATTGCTGTGTATGTATAACTCAAAAACCTAACTTCTGAACTATTAAAATCCGGAAAACAGATTTGAAATTAATAATGGACCATAATTCATTAAAACAAATAAACGGATTTCGATGAAACGCAAACTTGGGCTGTAAATTACTTACGTAGCAGTCACCCACATATTTTACATTTCATAAATTTAACACAAAGCTGAATGTGAAATACATTTATTTAATTATTACCGAGAGTTGATTCGTAAAAAATCAAAGCACTTAAACTCGGTTGTAATCTAAATTTAATGATGGTTCACATACTGATGTTTATTTAATCCTGCATAATGCTTCAATAAAGATGGTGTAGTTGGAGGCTTGCTAGGATATCTTATAGAAGTTTACTTTCCTCCTCCACTGACTGTAAAAATAAAGAAAGGTAAACATTCATATTGATTCTAGTGTTTAGTATATTTATATCTAAATTATACATGTAGACTTTAACCCTATCATGGAGGGTCATGGAGGTTTTAACTCTATCATGTTTGTAGAGTCATCTACATAGCATCATGATTGCATATTAATCTAGATTGTTGCTCTGTCACGAAAGATCACTTTAATTAAAACAGTAATTGTACTTCTTATTATATTGATAGAGTATATCGATGTATCCCTGTCATGGATTGAACGTTATAACAACGCATCCAATGTTGTCTTGTTATAACGTTACCACCATTATAACGTTATCTTGTTATATGGTATGTAAAATTCCGTGTTATAGTGGTAATATGATCACCATGGTAACATCGTTATTATATTACGTGACGAGCGTTTGATAAGAGCAACATAACGTTTATTTTTATAAGGTTATTTCTGTTATAACGTTATCTTTATCTCTGGTAGACTACGGCAACCACTACCAGAACGTAACGGTAAATGTAAATTCAACTTACGGTTTGGCTCGCGTACGCAGTAGGTTTCTTGACAAGATGGTACTTTTAAAAAATAAAAACAAAAGCCTTGTAATAATATTGCATATAAAGCTTTTTAATTGACACCACAACTCGTGGAATCATGTAGTTGTGTTGTTTTAGCAGTAGTTTCTGTATTTAATATTGAGTTTCAAACCATTGTTGGCAAATTGTTAAAATTCATTGAGAGTCATCTAGAGTAGACAACAAGTGTTGGGTTCCTTTCTCCAGCAGTTGAGTAATTAATTAGCCTGTTAAATACTCAACACCAGTTGTAAACCAAAATATTTGCCAGGAAAGTTCTCTGGGTTTCTCCAACCTGGTTTTCCATTGTCTGTGATGTACTTGTATACCATCGGGTAAAGGACTCGGTGTTTCTGTTACAGGTGGTGTAGTGCACGAGGCAGGCAATGATTACTCTTCGAAATACATGGCACCGTAATATATATTTCTTATCGTTAAGCTACTGTCTGGGTACAAGTATGTCCAGTAGCATTGTTCACGTGAAGAATAACCCCACTACAGAGAGAAGACAGAGAGCGAGAGAGGGATTGACGTCATAATCGAGTTATAAGACAAGTGATTACTTACCAGCACACACACTGTTGGCACAATCAGAACCAAATGGACATTTCTCATCTCCACATTGCATTCCTGTTAGTAAAAAGAGATATTACATACACTAACCCGGTCAATCTCAATGATTGAGCACGAACACAATATCTAATCCATGACCGGATATATATCATTTTTAAACCTAATACACAATGCATGCATGCATTAAACCTCTCAATGGAAATGAAAGAGACTTACCTGGACCAGAGCAAAAGCTCCATTGACAATTTGTTCCATCGTCACAATCCGTTACACCACAAGCAGTCCCTGAAATATAGTTAAATATGGCGTTAATACATGGTTTCTCCTTGACTACCATTAACCATGACTTAAATACAAGTTGGTCCCTAGAATATCATTAACCATGACTTTAATTGAAGTTGGTCCCCAGAATACCATTAACCACGTCTTTAATAGAAGTTGTTCCCTAGAATATCACTAAACTTTACATCCAGAATATCGTTAAAGATGTCTGTATAATTAATACAAGTAGGCGTCTAGGATATCTCTAAACATGGTTTCAGTATAAGTTGACATGTCATTAAACATGTTTCTAATACTAGAATATAATGTTCAAGCCACGCTTGGAACAAACTACCTCAAAATATCAGAAACCAACCTTGTTGGCGTTATTTAACAACATTTTTAAAATAGAAGTTCTTCGTCGATAATATACCATATTAAAAATGAATGTTGAAAATGTCGTATTTCAGTTTATTTACTTTATTTGTATATTAAATGTCTGTACAATATAATGGTAATACTAATTCTATTAGTGGCTCCTGATACAAGGGGCCTCCTGAAATTATATGGAGTAATTACAAGCTACTACAATTTATTAGAATATTGGAGGCAAGTCATTGGAATTTTTTTAGGATTTGTTGCTGGGCTGGCCAATCATGAAAGACGATCAGCCCGCTATAGTTATTGACACATAGTGATCGCAAGGCCAGCTCGCTAAAACGACGAATTAGTATTAACTTCGAGGTTTATGACGTTTTTGGTTTGATATTTGTTGAATACATGTACACAGGAGTTGCCTACCTGCACATACATTATTAACACATTCCACGCCTTCAGCACACTTCACACTCCCACACTGTACTCCTGTAATAAACAGAAAGTTTCATATAGAAACAGAGATTGAGGAAGCCAATACACGAACCTAAAAGATTGACTCGGAATCAACCTCTCGTCTCCAAACTACAGGAAGTTCTATCAGAACGTATCGTTAGTCAGACTCAGGGAATGTTTACACATTTTATCACTTGCTAAAATTCGTCCATAAAAAAACAAACTTTCCAATTCGTCCATAAAAAAACAAACTTTCCAATTATCATGTATTTGGAATTAGGGTTACTGACTTTATGGGTACGTGACAATTCGTTCCCGGACAATTTGTCCCCGGACTTTTCGTCCCTTTGGACTATTTGTCATCTGTAATTCTTCTCCGGACAGTTTGTCCCCTTAGGTCTATTCGCCCCCTAGGGCTATTCGTTCTACTAGTTTTTTGAAGGCCAAAATGAAGGAAGAAATGAGTACCCCCTCCTTCCTGTCTGAAGACTACTTTTTACTGCCAATTCTGAGATGTGCGTGGGGGCGGGGTGACTAGAAACGCATTTTCCTTCTGTCCTATTAAACTGTACTGTATTCCCATATTACCTTCATTAACACATTCTTGTACAGCACAGATCTCTCCCAGTCCACAGCTAGACACAGAACAAACACATTCTGTAATATAAAATAAATAACTATTTGCAGGAGACAAGGAAAGTAAAGTGGTATAGGTATTTTCTTGGAGTTTCGATCTGCCTATAAGACTATGGTATTATTACGGAACGTGTTCACTTAAGGGTCGAGTCACCGCTGGACAATCTCAGCATAAAGATTTTCTCAGTACATTCAATCTATCTTTTACGTTTTTGAAGACATATATTCCGTTAAATAGATAACCACAAAAACTTACGGTTACAGTCTGGTCCAGCAAATCCAGGTAAACACTTGCATTTGCCGTCGACGCAGGTACCGTTGTTATAGCAATCTACACCTGCACAAGGGTCTGTAGCTACCTCTGTCTCAAAACATTTTAATATAAATACAACTGTACTATACAAACACAGACATGTAGTCACAGGTTTATTATGAAACATTAAGGTTACATTCATCGGTGGTTTATTGATTTGTAAAAATGTAATGGAATGAAATGTGCTTTAACATTTAGTTTTGCTCGGACAGCGATGCTTTGACCTACTCTTAGATCGACGTCCAATTGTCAAGGGTTATTTTACTTGTACGCCAATGTGTACACGGGACCTCGGTTTTTCGTCCCATCCGAATGACTATACCGCTGTTCTTGTCCGGCCCTCCTTCTGCATCACTGACAAGGGAAAAACCACGCCGGAAAATCGAGATGAACTTTGTCGGCCAATGTAGGGATCGAACACCCGACCTCCAGGCTAGCGAGCCAGCGCCTTACCCACTTAGCCACCGTGATTCCCAACATAAGAACAGGTGACAGAACAGATACTGCTGAACACAACGATACCAAAAATATTTTGGTCAAAAGTGTAGATACTAAATGTTCATGGCGCAATACGGAGACCGAAACAAGTAAATCATAATGTATTGACACCCCTGTTATATTAAAATCTTAAAGTATCGATGCATCATTTTATTGCTATTGGAAATCTCTAACAGTCCAAAATGGTCCAAATGAAATTTCATCGATCTGTGCTCCTCGCTATAGCAGGGTGCCATCCATTTTTTATTGGTAGCGCAGAAACCCGATGGACGTACTTTAAATCCTATTGAATCCAACATTATCTAGCGTTGGTATTTTGATTTATTTAAAAATTATCCATCATTGTACAGATTTAGAGTGGTTTAAGCCGATTTGATATTTCAACAAAAATAACAACTAGTCTTTAAATTTGTTAGAGAATAAAAGAAAACTTACCTTCACATTCTCCAGACTTATTCTTTTTATTCGATTTACTTTTTCCTGAATTGCTGTTTTCGCTGTTTGATTTTGATCGACGGGTTCGTTTCAGGTCGTCTCTGTCCGCCTCCCACTCTCCAACGGCTGATCCAACCTTAGATGATCGTCGAAATCGTTCCAGTTCTTCGGACTCTGGCACCCATTTGGCTATACTTACGGCAACAGCAACCAGCATAAAAACAATCAGAAGCCGCATGTTTGATTTCTCAAAGATATAGATAGATATACCTATTAGGATACGGGAAATCAGAATGTACAGATTACAATCCCTTGGGGATGTTTTATACAAAAAAGCTCAAAACATATGTCACGAATTTGTCTTTTATGCAAAAGGATTGTGCTTTTATATTGTTCAAACTGAACATTTTATGACACAAATTTGCCGTTGTGTTATTTTATTCAAAAGATTATTGTTTTAGACTCCTTCAGAAATTAAAGTCGTTATTATTTTATTATACCAAAAATATGGTGTTCATATATTTTTAAATGTTGTCAAATTGTCTTTGTTGTATGGTATGCAAAGGGTGTGTGTTTTTATTAAATTTTGTTTATTAAAGATGATCTTTGTTTTATTTTATTCAAAAGGATTTTATTTTTTAGATTGCCTATATTGACAATTTTATTAAAAGCTATAACAATCAAATTAAAATTGAAATTGTCGACTGGACTGAGTCATCTTGGTAAAGAGAAATACATCGTTGTACATCACCTGTTTTGTATGTAAGAGGCACAGACCTGAAATCTGACATAAACATCTTCTTAGTATGCGCCATTTGGTTCGCTAACCCACAGGTCACTTGTCCGATCCCTGCGTTGGCCAGGCTGTTCAAATCGGGATAGCCCCTTTTAAAACAGGTCTTATCAATCATGTTGGCCTCAACAAAATGGCGGCATTCTGTTAACATAGTGCAGCATATAGACACCAAATGTAGCTATTTTACTGCATAAATTGCATAGATATCACATAGTAAACTCTGAACAACAATTTTACCAGATACGTCACTAGCCCCATAATAATACTGATTAGATTTGGGTTTTTTTGGTAAGATTTTGACAAGTCACAAAGTTGCTTTTTTCCCAAGGAAATACGGTCTTTTCTCACTTAATAATTTCCGACAGTTTGCAATAATAGAAAGCGTCACAAGAAAATTTGGATGCTGAAGAAGCAAAAAAAGTGCATTTCGTCAAACATGCCAGATAGGACCTTTTTGGAGCAAAATTCATATTAAAGATTCAAATTTGACAATATTTTAGTTCGCACTCCTGTAATGGGAACACTACAATTAAAAAACATTAACTATAGCAGATGATACGCAATACCGATTCTCATCTCTGAACAGAACAGTCCCCCTTTGTCTGTGTCGCCAGGCAATGTTCGGCAAACTGTAGACGTTCACATCGATGGCGATGGGTGAGGATTGGTCCACGGTAAGGTCTACGGCAATGATGAGACGTCGGCGCACTGTATCGGTACTAATGAGTCGCCTTGTAGTACTCCTTGATCTGACCCTCGGGGGCGACCATCCGTAGTGTTGGTGGCCCGAAAGCGTTGCTGAAGCTTGTCTATAGATGGTCCGAACATTGACCTGGAAGTGATTGGCAACTGCTTGAGCAGTTTGGCCAGCGTCGAGTCTTCCAAGCACCGGTTTCCTCTAAGATGTCGTGTCATGCTGCTGACGTTGTAGTGTGAATGTTTCAACCAGGTTATAGGGCTTGTCGTCCCGGTGAACAGCACGAGCAGCATGAGAACACATTACCATCTCAGAAGTCAGGTTGTGTGTTTCAGAACATTTCCTGGGTTCAATTCTGTGTTTGGGAAGGAGTCGTATTGCTTAGGTAAATTTGGGCATGTTGTCACAAATATACAATAAAAGAATAGACCTATTTCAGAATATAAAGTCACGAATTGTATAAAGGGCATGAAATCCGGTACATCCCCTGGGCCAGATGACATTGGTGTAGATTTTTATGATTCGTGTTTACATCTTGTTTGTACCAATTCTAACAGTAATCTTTAACATGATCTTTGATACCGGTTGTTATCCTGAAAGCTGGTCCAAAGCACTTATTGCCCCACTACACAAGAAAGGTCCTATAAATGAATGTACAAATTACAGGGGGATCTCTTTATTAGACTCTATTGGCAAAATGTATAGCTCTGTTCTCAATAATAGGTTACAAACCTGGAGTTCTTTTGAAAATAAGTATTATGAGGCACAGGCTGGCTACAGAAAAGGTTACTCTACGATTGATCAAATATTCACCCTTCAGGGTCTTATCCAAAAATATTTGTCAAAAACAAAAGGGGGTAGGTACGTTTTATACGTCGATTTTTCTAGGGCCTTCGATTCTCTGAACCGACTTAAATTAATATCCTTATTGTTAGATGTGGGAGTCAGTCGTAAAATGTATTTAACCCTGAAAAATATGTATTCGTCTGTAAAATCACGTATCAAAATAGGATCAAATTTAACTTTTTATTTTGAATGTCTTTCTGGCGTTCGCCAAGGCTGCATCTTAAGCCCCCTCTTATTTTGCTTATTCACCAATCGACTAATCGATTACATCAACTGCGGTGACGTTAGAGGGATATTCACTAATCAAGATGCCAAAGATATTCTTATGTTATTATATGCTGATGATTTAGGTATACCATCTGATATTGTTGGTGATCTCCAGAAGAAAATAAATATTTTACATACTTTCTGTACTGATTTTAATCTTACTGTCAACACTTCAAAAACAAAGGTTGTAGTATTTAGAACTTGAGGTGTTGTACGCAAAATAGAACGATTTTACTACAATAATAATACGATAGAATGTGTTTCATATTATAACTATCTAGTTGTGCTTTTTTCGTCCAGGTTAGTCTGGAGCAAGGCTGTGTATAGTTTATCAGTCAAAGCCAAAAAGTCACTTCTGCCCATACAAGCTTTGCTTCGGAAAACTAGGTCGATACCCTATTCATTAAGTTTTAAAATATTCGACGCAATTGTAAAGCCAGTTTTACTATATGGTGCTGAAATATGGGGATATGAATGTAGAAAGAGTATTAAAAATGTGCAGTCTCAGTTTTGTAAATTTGTTCTTCAAATACATAAGAGCAGTTCTTCCGTAGCAGCAAAGGGAGAATGCGGCAGGTATGACATATCGGTCTACTATATGTTAGCTTGTATAAAATACTGGCTTAAACTCACTGTTATGTCAAATCAAAGATATCCCAAACAGGTATATATGATGTTACGAAAGCTCGACTCTGCTGGTAAGGTAACCTGGGCAACTAAGATTAGACTGCTATTGAGCTCAATCGGTTTCGCGTATGTTTGGTTCATGGACGAAGTTGGTGATCATAAGTTCTTTCTAGAAACTTTGAAACAAAGACTTATTGATATTAACATACAAGAATGGTCAACCAGAATTCATAACAGTGAAAGTATAGAGGACTATTGCATATAAAACCAATCTAAGTCAAGAATCATACTTGACAGTTAATATAAATCAAAACGTAAAAAGAAATATTACAGAATTACGTCTTAATTTATTTCCATTAGCCCAAAATTTGTTTAGACGCAATTAAAGCAATAGTCCTATTTGTACACATTGTAAATAGAATAATAATTTATCATTGTTCAATATTATTATATTGCATTATATTTATAACTCAAAACCAATTTATTAAACAGTATATCATTATAAAGTAGCCATCAATATATTATATACTAATATAATGTATAATTGCTTGAAAATATCACTATGTACATATGTTCAAATTATATGTATCTAATATCGTAACATCTCCATACTGAATAAATAAATATTATTATTATTATAATATAAAACATTTGGCAAGTATTATGCAATGCGTCAATTCAGAGTAACATAGCAACATGTCGTTTCTTTTGCTGCTTAGCATATTTCTCTTATATATCCATATTCATTGTTGTACTTACAAGAGCGGTCATATAGGCCATGCCCGTTCCCCAAATGCCCATCCCAACAGGAAAATCTTCAGTCGAACTTTAAATCAAGGAGTCGGGAGCCGCGGTGGCCCAGTAAGTAAGGCGCTGGTTCACTGAACAAGTTGTCCGTGATTCGATCCCCGTGCTAACAGAGAACGTTCTCCGACATTTTCCAGTGTGGTGCCCCCTTGTCAGTGGTGCTGGACGAAGTGTCTGGCAAGGACATCGACTAGTAGTTCGAATGGGTAAAAAAAACGATGTCCCGTATACACATTGGCGTGCACGATAACACACACTTGTTACTTCACCGAGTCAATGGTTCTACTACTATGGGATAAGTAATTTCATAAAATAAGGGCAGAGATAATGTGAAGAATGTTTTTGTGATTTAAAATGTCACTGATGCTTGATACAAAACTTGTTTATCTGTAGGTTTAGAGAGTCCGTGTGGAATTATATGGAATGATCCGATCTTTGGTGACGCTTCATGTCATGGATGAATGGTGCAGAGGGGCGGGGGGCACATCTGGGATTAAAATGTAAAAGAATTGATCTGATGGGGTGAAATGAAGGACATTGGAGATGATATTAAAGATTTACGAAATGTCGAAATGTGTGATGTTATAACCTAACTTCTTCCAAATACTTAAAGCAGACTCAGTGGATTGTTGATTGAATACGACCTATATCGGTATATTGTCAGTATACAAATATTTAGACAACACGGATGAACATAATGGACGATACATGACATATAGCACAATGACTTGACGTCAGCAATATGGCCACGTTGTGTTTTGGATATGCTTACAATTAATATTGACACGTTGCTTTCTTTTTTCTAGACATTTTTGGAATCACCATAAAACACTGCCCCGAGCTCCCATTTCTTCTTGTAGAGCTTGGAGACGTTCTTCGACAGTGAATTTCGAACGCAGCCCATAAGTTCAAAAGTATCATGATCACCAACTATTTGTATATGTCATTAATTATTTTCATTAAAACTGTGTCTGCGCTCTGAATAGCGTTTCTAGGCAGATTGTTAGCGTTAACCTAACTCACGTTTATACCACCCATTCTTTACACAAACCTTATATGTGATGTAGGTAACAGTTTGGAACATATGTTTCAAAATGACGCGAAGCACTGGAGTCATGATAGGAAGACTGTTCATTTTCAACAGAGTTATACCCCATTTCCGCAAAGCTTTAGCGCACTCAATTGAGACTTCAGTTTATAACAGATCCGTTTTAAATTCAGTTCGAAGCATTATCACTGTGAGAGGACGAATCCTGTTGGTTTTCAGTCCGAAAATTGGTATGAAGCATTAGAATCGGAGAGGATGAGCCCGATCGATTTTCAACATTCTATGACTTTCCATGTATATCGTTTCGGACGTATTTTCACGGATTGTGTGGCTGTATATTGCATTTGTGATTAATGAGGCGAATAAAGTTTCAAACATGATTATAGCACATCTGCCAAAATACAGAGAGAAATGGGGTTTAACGTCCACTCGGCATAAACTGAGTCATTTCGGGACTAACATGTATCAATTTTACCTTAATAATTCGCTTGCGCGTGGGGGGTCTTTTTAGTGGGAGGAACCAGAGAAAACCGACGAGGTTGGGACAGGCGACCCCACTCCTTGTTACGTAGATTCGGGGATTCGAAACCACGCCAGTTGACTCAATGACAGACTTTATGATACAGCGCGCACCTGCATACTATTCGGCCATTCAACCCCCATCTGCAAAAATAGTCAAACATTTAAAGTCTCGTCATGGGAGAATTAAATCTGAGTTTAGTCTTACATTCGCGTGCCTTGCTTATGTGTCTCTTGACGGCTTAAAAGCACCCTGGTCACATTTGGTCATCGTCCAAGTTTTTCGTTCGGATAAATTCACAGTAACCAACCATAAGCCCTGTTATCCTATCGTCTCAAGGCCCCGAATATTCAACAATTTCAGCGTTTCAATTTTTTTATGCGTCCGATTAAAGAGATCTACAGGCTTTGGTAACAGCTACCAATGTGTGTTTGCGCTGGTCCTTCCGTCGCAAAAACCTGTGACCAAGACATTGCGGACGAAATGGTGTCTATGATTTGCTTTTATATGATCATATAACAAGGATACCCTTGTAGGCTAAGCCCGTCGCGCGTCTGGAGTAGACTAAGGGCAGGTTTTCCAATAGCACATACACGTTTTAACGGGTTTAAAAACGCTTATCTAACAAAAATAATAAACAACGATAAGCTAAGCGGAAATTGTGGTACTGGAGCGTCTAAAATCTAAGAGAAAATCATAATTTTAATTAAGACTGACATTTATTACAGGTACTGGTATTTACAGTGGTTGCGAGTCATGTGTAAACTAAAACAATCAATAATGTAGAAAACACAAATTAATACCAAGAGTATTGTGATTAGAAATACAACATGGCTTAAATTACTATATACATTAGTCATAAGGCTGCACTACTTTCTTTCACGGTAAACGGTGAAAAGATCAGCTGACACAAACTGGTTCAACATTGGTTCCACTAACATTTTAAAGTAGGCCTTCTTGTCTTCGCTCATCTAGGAGCTCGTCGGAGATAATGCCATTGCAATAAGGATAGCATGTTATTTTAGCCTCAGGATAACATAAATGCGGTCTTGTGCATGAACGGGCATTGATATCAAGCAGGGGTGCGTGTAACATAGGCAACATTAAATCCTAGTAATATACGTGTGATGGTAAGACGAATAGCAGCTTAGCTCATGCACAAAATGCCTATCAACAATCGTGGTCAAAGTCAAGACATTCAACTAATGAAAAATACAACAAGTCTGACTATTCTACCATTTTTAGAAGCTGAGCTGTTGTCTCCCAAATTCACGAGCAATGAAATAGCTAATGTCTGCTTTGATCTAACATATCTCATCAAACACTAACAGTATTTTCAAACAGGAGTGTTTCTATACTGTTTTGATCTGTGTATATAACCTTTAGACCATCAGAGCTAGACCTAACATGATCTTAGATATTAATAGTTAATTATATATATATATATATATATATATATATATATATATATATATATATGCATTGCTCGAGAGCAGGTCACTCCTGGCATCAAACGACAACCTCAGAGCGAAATTTGATAATGTTCAATTCATTAAATCACAAAGACAGCCACCTAATCTGAAACACCTCCTAACCAGAGCAAAATTCAATTCGTCTATCACAAGGACCGGTTTTTATGTATCTGAATGCCTGGATCTTCGATGTAAATGTTGAGACCATATAACGCCAAATAACCAATAGTAGGGTCAAAGTAATGAAAAAAATGGGCTAACCTCAAAAAAATTGCAAGAAAACGTTTTATGGTTATTTCCTGAAGTATATGGTCTAGACAACAACATATCAAAAGTTTTCTGAAATTGAGCTACCGCAAAGGGTCTAAATATGACGTCAAACAAAATGGCCACCATTGGACCAATATCCCCTTTTTTCTGCTCATATTCTATCAAAGCCGTTGTTTGAGAAGCTCGGGTGTAAGACAATGCTATTATAAAGCAATATCTTCGTAATTCATCACTTTGTGAGTGTTGTAC
Organism: Patella ulyssiponensis; assembly: GCA_963678685.1. NCBI lineage: Eukaryota > Metazoa > Mollusca > Gastropoda > Patellidae > Patella > Patella ulyssiponensis. The sequence goes on along the minus strand of OY783225.1, from coordinate 64,831,742 downwards.
AGTGTTTCCAAGTGACGTCATGGTGTTATAAGGGGTCGTTATGACGTCGCGAAGAAAATTGTTCATTTCTGATGGCTTCTTAGCCATTATATTTGATGTTGTAGATGGATTGATAGGATAAATGCGGGCAATTGCTTCAATAGAAATGCCAACGACGATTTATGTTCGGTGTAGACCTATATTTTAACTTTAAAAAAGTCCCAGTCCAAAATCCATGCCAAATTGGGTCAACGTGGCCGAAATTCAAAATGGCCGCCTGTTATGGCCGGTAAATTCCATTTTCCACCTAATTATCATAATATGATCGAATCTGGTATCAACCTATACATTTTCGGGGTAACTGAATCCATTTCCATAAAAAACTTTTGTGATAAGTGTGACCGTTGAATCAATATTGGGGGTTATACAATATGGCGGGCAGTTTTTGGCGGGAAAGTTCGTATTTTACATAAGGATCAAGTTTGGTGTGAAAATATACGTTTTCGAGGTAGCTGAATCCATTTTTGTACATATTTTAGTGATTAAATGATTCCCTAGATGAATGGATAGCAAAAGAGCAGACAATTGCTGCAATAGGCATGTCGACTACGATTTATGGTTGGTCTACAGTATATTATCACGAAATAAAGTCCCAGCCCGATATCGTTGCCAAAATGGGTCAAATTTGCCAAAATTCAAAATGGCCGCCGGTTTTGAATGAAAAATGTAAATTTGTATCCAATTATTATATGATCGACCTTGGTATCAAAATGTATCCTTTCTGAATCCATTTCCATAGACATTTGGGTTAATAATTATACCGCGGAGTCAATATTGGGAAATAATTCCAGATGGCGACCAGTTTTGGCGGGGAAATTCGATTTTTACAAAATGACCACATTTGGTGTCAAAATATACGTTTTGGAGGCAGCTGATTCCATTTTTGACTCTCTTTCTCGTGTTGGTTATTCCCCTGGGTCAAAATATGTAGACATCCCATTGGAGACTTGGGGATTATGAGAGGTTGAGTCTGCCTCAGATTTAATAACTTCTGCATTCATCAAGCATCAACTAAATTTCATTTAGACTATCAGGTCGACCGATGCTCATTGCGGAAGCTAGCATGATGAAAGAGGTCTCTCTCAACTCACTGTGTCCGATTCCGAGCACCAACATCGACAGTGGAGCCAAACCTATTGAAGCACACAACGAATGTATTTAACAAAATGTATGACAAATACGAGAGCAACACAAAACAACCTCATCTCCCCTATTAGACCTGTAAGAGCTAGGCCAATCTGTAACACTATAGAGGCTATATACTGTAGAGGTTACTTAAGTTCTGTAAGGTGCTCTGTTTAATAACAAGAATATGTCTGGAAGTTTGATAAAATCGGGCAATGATATCATAGTCTGATAATCCAAATATGGTAATCCCATGCGTTAGAAACGTGGTTAGCTACCCTCCTAGGTGCCCATATAAATACACTGTGTTGAAATCTAGGGTAGCGTCTTCGCAGCTGACCAATCCAATAAAAGAACTACCTGGTCAATTCCCCGGGGCTCAGTACTGACTCAAGCACTTAACCTCTTTATAAAGAACATTCACTGTTTAAGTTTCTCCGGATTTCATTGAGAGGCTTCCCAGGGTAAGATCATACCACCAGCCACCTAGGCTGAGAGGCTGGGACACAAAGAAAATCATTCGGACATCGATTATACACCACTTTGATTAGACTACCCCGTTTAGTTGTTGGAGAGCCATATGATGTTGAGGGGTATCGGCAGTAAACTTGTCTTACGAAATGGTGGGGTAAAGAGAATTAAGCTGGGGAAAGAGAACTTATATTTAACTCATATTTAATGTCATAGCTGTGTGTAGCTTCCTGTATCATGGATGTTATAAAGATGTATATGACACAGTTAACGAAATAAGTCAAGAGAGTCCTAGACGATAAGTGACCAGGATAGTCACAATCCATCCCCATAGTGTCACAAATCTCCAAGGAGAGGCTTGATGTGATCAAGTTTATTTGTGTCTGCAAGATTTCAAGACCGTTGCCAGCGGTCATGTGGTTGATACAAGCTTGAAATTCTGTGACGGGTAAAAGAAGTTGTGATATGGGAAGATCTAAAGCAGACTTTGCATGACTGGGGAGCCAGCAAAGCCTAAAGATATCAACATGATTTACATGAACATAGCTGCAATCAACAGGGACTGACATTCCTTACAAAGGGTAGGGGTTCAGAATTGAAAGTAGACTGACAACCCCAAGAACGAGAAGACGATCAAGTTACTGGTTACAGATTAGAGTTCATGGTGACAGTTAGCGTATTAGTCTTGAATTAATTCTGGCACCTCAGACCGTCTAGACCGTGATACAGGCTCCTCGACTCCAGAAGTGTTACAACATTGTGCAGTAGTGAAAGTTGTGACATTCCACATAGTATTTTTCACCGAAATAATGTTGGGTAGATCATTATCAAATTAGTTTGTGAGTTAAATCAGCAACGTGCTTCAATAGGCATGATCAGTTTCCGCAATGACCTGGAAGTGTTCCCAGTCGACATGCCCATGCCCATACGCCGCTACTGCAGTGAGCTGGGCGACACTCCAAATAAAACTTAGTTGATACTCGATGAATGTCATTGTATAAGCTTTAAGGTAAAAGTATCATTAACTTCCTAATCTGTAATCTAAATCCCTAATTGGAATTTCTTCTATATTGAAATAGGTAATCACTTAATCACTAAAATATGTACTAAAATGGATTCAGCTACCTCTAAAACGTATATTTTGACACCAAACTTCATCCTTATGTAAAATACGAACTTTCCCGCCAAAAATGTCCGCCATTTTGTATAACCCCTAATATTCATTCAGCGGTAACAGTTATCACAATAGTATTTATGGAAATGGATTCATTTACCCCGAAAATGTATAGGTTGATACCAAACTCGATCATATTATGATAATTGAGTGGAAAATGGAATTTACCGGCCAAAACAGGCGGCCATTTTGAATTTCGACCATGTTGACCCACAGATTTCTGACTGGGACTATTTTTAGGTGAAAATATAGGTCTAGACCGATCATAAATCGTCATCGGCATTTCTATTGCAGCAATCGCCCGGATTTATCAAATCCATCCATTTATAACTTCAAATGAAATGGCTAAGAAACCACCAGAAAGGAACATTTTTTGTCGTGACGTCATAACGACCCCTTATAACACCATGACATCACTTGGAAACACTGTACAACACTCACAAAGTGATGAATTACTAAGATATTGCTTTTATAATAGCATTGTCTTACACCTGAGCTTCTCAAACAACGGCTTTGATAGAATATGAGCAGAAAAAAGGGGATTTTGTTCCAATGGCGGCCATTTTGTTTGACGTCATATTTAGACCCTTTGCGGTAGCTCAATTTCAGAAAACTTTTGATATGTTGTTCTCTGGACCAAATACTATAAGAAAATGCAATAAAATGTTTTCTTGCAATTTTTTTAGGGTTATTCTACAATTTGACTCTACTACAATATAATTTTCGTAACTTTACGTTTAGCGTCAACGACAATATGAATTGTGACACAAAAAAACCTCATATATGTCTTGACGTGTAGGGCTTGTGAATTATTCTATATGGGCGAGACAACTACTCATCTACGGGATAGAGTACACAACCATCGACAGGATTGTAATATTTGAAAATGCGCCCTTATTTGTAAATAGACATATCTTTAAATGTGCGAAACACCTACAAATAAAATTTCAAATTTTCCCTTTTTATAAAATGAAAGTCGATGACACCACGAAAAGGAAATTAATGGAAAATCCTTTTATTAAAAAATACGTTCCTCGACTTAATAGCCAATAAGTAACAATTGGCGATTAGTTTCATTAATTTTCTTAAATCAATCCCGTGATTATCTTCCACTCATTGTTCTGAAATTGAACCCATATTCTACAGATTAACACACGTGTGTACATGTTTTGTATTAGTTAACGATAAACTGTGTAACTATAGACACTGGTAACTATAGCCAATTAAAACCACAGTGTTACTATGTAAATATGTATAAATATACTATACTGTCCATCTTTATACAATAACATTATTTATGAATAGTTCCAAGACGGACGAAAAGTACTTTAAAATGTTAAAATGTTATTAAACCTGTGTTGAAATCAGTTTGTGTCGGCATACCTTTTATCTCGTCGTCGTTTACCGTGAAACAAAGTAGTACAGCTTTGTGGTTGTACTAATAATTTTGGATCTATGCATATATATATGCATATTTCATTAAAACATATAAATGTAGTCTATAAATATAACAAAATGTCAATTAGTGATTTTGTTAGTGGATATGAAAAAAATCAATTAAATACATATACATAATTAATTAATACATCCTAATGTAGTCTTTAAATGATAGGCTTAATATACTTCAAATATATCAATTAGTATTTGTTTCTGGATATTTACAATTAATTAAATATATAATTCATTAAAACATGTAATATCTAACTCATTTAAACATTCATTTAAATATGCCAAACGTTAAGCTAAATACCAGAGACTATTCTTTTTGTCCCTGAAGTAATAAAATATTACCAACATACACGTAATAAAGTAAAATATATCAATATCATATGGTGGCTGTTAGCGGCCATTCTACATTGTCGACTTGCCGGGTTGTGAAGGCGACAAGTCGCGGCACCACAAAGCGAAATAATTGCATTTCGTCGATCATTGTGAAAATAATATTTTAAACAAAAGTTGACGTTTATCATGGTTGCTGCCACATACAGTAACTCAACAGCTACTCAAAGCAATTTTCATAACCGGCCTCTTAATAAGAGTGGCCACCTAATATAATATCAATGTTTTTTTAGTACAATTTCAAGCAAATGAATAAAACCAATATAATATAGTTTAGATTTATCCCAATCTTTATTTCATTTAGTTTACACCTTCGTTGGCCTGCAGTGTCAGGGGTCATACAGGTGGCATTTCACCTATGACGTTGATGTTTGTTGTTGGCTATCAACAGTTCGTGCGCCGGATCTGTATTTTAATCACATTGCCTTTACACAATTTAAATGGAAGCCAACGTTTATTGTGTTTACTGATATATACAGAGAGTTAGTGAAGGACGGTTGGTCTCCTTTCCATATTTATATTACCCAATGGACGTTGACCATCGTCGCTAGTTTTAATGTTGGTCTAAACATATAATGTTTGAATACCGCAATCATTTTGACCAACATGCAATTATCCTCCTGTTCCGTCAAAGTCTAGAATCTAAACCAACATATTTGACTCTGTGGCAGACCTTATGATCGAAATCACACGTGTTAATCCACTCGTCCATATAAACCGACAGTAAGTGATGGCGAAGCTGATTGGAACATTAACAATATTTAATTCATTACACACAGAACGGGTATATCTGGCTATAATGGTTAAAACATAAATGATGAAAATGGAATTTATTACATTAAGAGCTAGTTCTGACTATACTAGTCATAACATAGATAATGAAATGGGAATGTATTGAAAATAGCAGTCAAATTACTTCATTATGAGCGGAGTTATGAGTGTTTCAAGCATACCAATTGGCATGGATACCGTTGTTACGGCAATAAATCAAAGTCTCGATTATCCATTTCTAAATTTAATTACCAAATGGTAAACTTGTTTGAGTCCGTTTAAACTCACAACCATTGGTCAATTTCTGTTACTGTTGTATACCCGTCACCTCGACTTCACACATAATCAGGTATTTTGTTGGTTTGGTAATCCTGATGTACCTGCCGACTGTTTTCTCATCACATTCGAATGTTCTGACTGTACCTCCGAAAACCCCAGGTATAAATACACAGAGTTTGGCAGTGTGATCATGCACCATTACACTCACATTAGATAATTGTGTTCCATAATCTACAAGAAACATCAAATAGCTAAATATTATTAATATTAAAGATACATTATGGGAGATTAGATAACGAGCTGACAGTTCCCACTATAATGGTTAAACACTAAAAAGGGCAAAGGGAAATTGCTGACAATTCAAGTCAAATTCATTCACTCCGAACTCGAGATTTTAGCGACTGAATCGGATCCTAATCCAGTAAATATTACAGGCTAACGTTGACATCAAGTTAATTAATGTTTATATAACATTCCTAAAGAAAGACATGCAATAGGCAGACTAAGCTCTTGTACAATGTATGTTTAAGGTATTCAAATTGCCCTGAATTTGAATGTAAGGCTTTTTGATTTGCATATTTCTTTCTTTTATCAGAGAGATGACTTATTGCCAATTGTCGATGTATTCGTCAATGTGCATTGTTATTTTGTTTAGTTCAGTATTTTACCTCAATAAATTTTTACATTTTTAGCTGATTTTAGTTGATTATTTACGACAGTTAATTAAAGGTGTGATGAATAATTATTGTCTATCAAGGGACAGGGAATTAATATTTCACATTTGGAGCTTTTACATTTGTAATTTATATAAATGTTAAATTGAGAAATTTATTTTTTATTATTATTTTCAAGTATTCGGTATGAGCCCATACCCCCCCCCCCCCCCCTCCACTGACTTACCGCTTTTGTCGTCATATCTGTTAGATATAGTTATACTTGTGATGTCATAGATCGATCCTAGATCTACTTGCCACCACGGATTAAAATCATCGTTAGCAGTTGCCTGGCAACTTGCCACCGCCATTATGCCATTCCTGTTTCCGTCAACGGCCTTACCAGACGAATATATAAAATGAAGAGATGAGCTTTGTTCGGTTGGTTTATTTAAAGCAATATTGTCCCCTCCTGCAAAATAAACGTTAAGGGTATTTAAGGACAAAGCGAGGAAAATCCCCTCTAAAGGTTGTTCAACGACAGTCTGTCTTCCTCCTTTACAACTAAAGGTTATTAAGGTCAGGGCGAGGGACCCGACTTAAGTCTATATTCACCTGGAGTCACGATGTTGACGGAGAAAGTTCATTTGGGATGAACGTGGTTTACTCTTGTCAGTGGCGCAGACGGGGTGGGTGGCAAGGACAGCTGTCTAGTGGTTCGTATGGGACGGAAACGGAGGCCCCGTGTACACATTGGCGTTCACATAAAAGAATTCCATGAAAGAGTAGGTCGTAGCGCGGCTGTCAGTGCAAAATTTCCCTCATTGCACACTATGGCGAATGCCTTTCTGCAGGACAGTAAGACGTTAAACACAATTTCATTTCATTTTCTATATTCACGTTCTATCACATCAAGTCGCCATGAAAATTTTAAATCGGTTATATTCGAACACCATGTAATGACCCGAATCTACCAAACCATTATATTGATAAGTCTAATCTTCAGTTAATAGCAAACTGCTTCACGAATATTGGAACACGAAATTAACAGAAATTAACAAACTGCTTCATTAATTGGAACACGAAATTCACAGAATGAAATATAGGTTAATAGCCCGGGATGAATGGACGAGAAGTGAGCACAATATATTCCCAATTAAAATGTAAGGATATAAAAGTGTAATTAAAATATGTCCGCCTTACCTGGTAATTTCTTACATTCGTATGTTTTATTACAGCTTGTATCAGTCAGGTCAATCACTAAAACAAAAGTTTCATTGAGAAAAAATAAAGGACATTGGCGAAGCGTTAATGAATGATCTACAATATTTAACCAATGTGATACCGGCTGACCAATCAAGGCGAAAAGAATAGAAATGTACGAAGTAATGACAAAATATGAATGTGATTTCGAAAACATAAATGACAATGCAAAAATGATTAAATTAATGAACTACGTACCCTCGAAGTCTTTTAATATAAGTAAGACGGGTATCATTATTCAATCCTAGCTAATTGTACATAAATAATCTCTCAACAAAATAACTACAAATATTAATATTATTCCATGTACTCATTTACTTTATTATTGATTATATTTTAACTAATAGGTCCAAGAGGCCGGGTGTTTGAATTATGTCATGAATTGTATTGTATTATTGTATAGAACATAACATTATTGTCACTATAATAAAACATTCTTCTTTTTAACAGATGTGATAAAAGATAAAAACACAATATATAATTGATACAGATGGGAGAGTGTCATCATAGATAGAAACACACTATATTGATCAGATCAGAGACCGCTATATAGTTATTCTTTAGAGCCATTTAGTAGCATATACTAATAATCAAAAAAACATAATATACTAATGGAGGATCAATTATTAATTTAATTTTTGTTTACGAAAGGTACTTTCTCAACGCTTTCAAGCAAATACAATCACAATGTGTAGTGGAATTATAGGACGACATGCACTAACAAAAACCTTACCAGGTGTTCCAGGGGATTTGGGAAGGGGGGGGGGGTCACTCTGCCTCATCTCTACAGGAGGTGGTCTAAAACATTGGGGTTGTATTATTCTAGCTGTAAATTCACTAACCATTCCCTGACAGTCTCACGCACAAATATCAGCATTATCGACCTCAATACTGACTCATAAGTCATCACGATTAGGTGGTGCATAATACTGATACGCTTGTTCGCAAAATCTCGATTTACGTGTATAGCTGGTGTTTACTAATTCCGATTCAATTACTTTCCGATATCAAGCAATCAGATATTTAAACCAGTTGCTGCTTTTCAACATAATAGGTTGGTATTCTTGTTTTAAATAAATTAAATTCCACCAAAACAAGACCGAGGAACAAGCTTATAATCTAACACTTCATGAGAATTTTTTATTAATCCCACAATAGAAATAGTATGAATACTTACCATGGGTGCCATATATTTCTATTTCACAAAGAGTTAAGAAATTTGACTTTTCGATAGAAATCTTTACAAATCTTCCCTGGACGCCATCGTTACACCTGATGATGTTTTTACCTGTATTGTAATCAGCCACTGAAGCACAACAATTAGCTTCTGAGGAGTTGTTTATCGTTGGATCAGAATCGTAGACTTCATAATTAACGTCGTGTAGGCGTTCAGCTGAAATAGGAGATAAGGTCTTAATTGGTCGACCGATGCGTTATTTGTATTTTTCGCTAAAATGGCTTAATCCATGCATTTGTCTACTCAGATTTATTATTTAATATCTAATTAAGAAAACAGAATAAATAATTAAAGGGTCAATCACGATAATATTTTGGAGAATAAAACTGCTTAATTTTGTGTTAAAATCCCCTAAAATCCTCTACCTACAGACCCAGCAACCAACTCAATATATATGATACGTTTTCAAACAACTTAAACTCGTCAGTCTTTATCTGAAAATGGCGATCGGTGTCACAGGCTGTATTATGCGGTGTCTGGATAAAACCAGACTTTTATTTTATAAAAATGACGTGTAGGCGAAATTTGCCTATCAAATACAGTACATAAGTCATTCATTGTATAGACCTCTAAAGGAACGGGAATCGATAATTTGACTGTTACATCCAGGAGCACCTTTTATTTGCCTATAGTATAGGCTATCAAAATAAAATATATTATTGCATATGACCAGATCAAGCGCGTTTAGTATAAAAGATTTTTTTGAAACGATAACCCAGTATGGAAGATGGTTTAGACATACACGATAGACCTGTATAACATATATATTTACATAGACCTGCATGACGTATACGATAAACCAGTATGTCAATGTCATATATATATATAAATTTACGATAAACCTGTATGACATAATATCATATATAGTTGCGGTAAATCAGTATCATATATATATTCACGTACAATAAGTATAGCACGCGGTACTCACGGTACTCAGCCTCGTTGTAAACCACTATAAAACGAATTAGAAATGTGTCCATCAAATCCACGAGGAACCAGGGTTGATAATCGTCTTTTTTTGTTTGAAAACAGGTAGTTGGGTCGCTATCTAGAGCTGCTGTTGGTGGTGCTAATACACCAACAGAGCTTGATGATGGTGGGGTTATACTGCCCACATTACTTCCATCTGTAAATACATGAATGAAATTAACTATTGGTCGGTTACCAGGGCATCTCTTTAAGGTTTTAATAATTCTAGTGGACTCTTTTAGAGATCAGTGTAATAAGATATGTCTTTTAATAGTGCAGGGAGGGGGGACGAATGAATCGTGGGTTTGGTCTGGGGCCCCCGGTCCCCCATCACTACTAAAGACCCCTACGCACAAGTGAGTTATGGAAATAAAATTGAAAAATATATTAATCCCAAAATGACCTAGTTTGAGTCGAGTGGAGGTCCCCCATCCTCTCTCTCTCTCTCTCTCTCACCTGTCCAACCTTGTTGGTTTTTCTCCGGGTCCTCCGGTTTCCTTCCACTGCTAATAAAACCCTAAGCGCAAGCGAATTTTTTAAATAAAATTGAATCATGTGTTAGCTCCGAAATGACCTATTTTGTGTGGAGTGGACGTTAAACCCCACCCTCTCTCTCTCTCTCTCTCTCTCTCTCTCTCTCTCTCTCTCTCTATCTCTCTGTAATGTCACGCACATAATATAAAATACAATAATTAAATCAAAAAGGAGCAATGGCTAGCGAATTAGCCGCAGCAACAAGAAGCGTATATAAACCTATCACTATTCAGCTAGAAGAGTAAAAGAATCAATAATCAACAAGAGTAGTACATGTATATACTCATCAGTAATCAACAAGAAGAGTATAAAAACTTATCAGTAATCAACAAGAGGAAGGGTATAAAAACGTCTTACCAGTTATCAAGAATAGCATATTACAAAAACTTAACATGAATCAACAAGGCCAGTATCGAAACTTACAAAAAAAATTGAAAAAACTTACCAGTTATCAATAGGAAAACCGTCATTCCAAGATCAGGATCTCTATTAAGTTCGTTCACATTTCTACTATAAAGATGACATTCTTTTCTTCGTGGATGATAGGCAAAGGCAACACAACGGGCTTCCTCTTTACAGGTAATCGCACACGCAATTTTTGAATTTCTTGACACTAATGTTAGTGGTGAATTTGGTATCATGTCATCAAAAACATGTGTATATGCCAACCAATAATCGGGACAACTCCGACTTGTTTCTACTGGAATTGGCCCAATTACATCATAAAAAGGTGCGTCATGTATCCAATTAAAGCAACTTACTTTGTTCACAAGAAACAGAAAAAGAAAAATTGTAAGAAGATCCTGACACTGTGTAAACATGCTGTAAACGTTAAATGGTTTGAGATTTTCACAAACTATGTGGACTGCCCGGTCCAAAACCTACAAATATCACAGTTAGATATATAAATGTATTTGGTATTATCAGACAGATATCTCTGCTCCGGTTTGATATTAATTGTTTGGATGAACACGTCTAAATCTATTTGTTAAGGCTAGCTCAATTTTCGCCAAGGTCGCTGATATGTAAATAAAGTAGTAGTGTACGTGATTGTTGCCGAGATCGTAGGTTAGTTTTAAGAATTTGGGAGAGAGGTGAAGTCTCCACTCACCTTGGATAATGACAATTTAGTTAGTGATATTTCCTTGTTTTATTTTTTAAAAAAATACATGCAATACATTAGATTTCTACACACAGTTGGTTTCGCTGGGCTTTATTTTGTCGTTGTTTGTGGCGTGATCATATTAGCACTAACCAGGGAGCACGATATTCCATTTGATTGGTCAATTTAGGATTTCCTTTATAAATGAAGAACGTGATATTCGATATTAGAAGGACCGTAGCACAGCCTAAGTAAACTGTGATATAGAAATAATATATGAAGTAGCCTGTTACAAACAGATTAGCAAACCTGGATTATCCAGGGTTTATTGTTTCAAAAATGAAAGGATTAAACACATTATTAGAAGACTTTTTTCCGGTTGCGCATTTATAGTAATTCAGATTTGTGTATATATGTGTTTGGCGTCCGCTCCGTCACTGCAGCGCTTTGGGTTGGCTGCAAAAAGGAACAAATGAATAATTTTATTCTGCAAGTTTATCTTTAAAAGTATACAGCTTAAAACATCGGTTGGGACATGTTCGGTTGTATTATCTCGAGCTCAGTATCTCGAGCGCTCGACTTAGTACCCCGAGCGCTTGATATATTTTTTTTGCGTGTCCTAGATCAGCCACCGTAATGTTTATTGAATTACAAACTGTTATATTATCCATACCGTATATTATATATTACTAAAACTTGTTCACAACTCATGTTCAACCAAATCGTTGTATAATTCATACACAATATTAAATACCAAACTTGTTTTTTTTTTCCGATTGAAAACAAAACATAGATAAAATAATCTGTACTTGAACATTTAAAGAAGTTAGCGCGGTTGGTTATATGAAATGTATAACTATTTGAAATATTTAAGACATATAAAACAAAATGGCGATTAACGTCCTGACGATTCGGGATAATGAAAACGGGTAGTGTGATTTGAGAGAAACTTTTTGTGTTAAGCGACGGTACGACATCTCTTATTTTTATTACAAACTGTCAATGTTATGTTTACGTACACGCCAATTTGTTCTGTCCTCGGGTTTTCGTCCCCACCGAATGACTGTTGACTTTTTATCAAGGTCGAACCAGGAATCTCTTTCTTACCGGGCAATATTTCCCTTACAGCACATTGTATGTCGTATGCCCGTCTTCATTAGCCCAATTGGAGAAGTGGGACGTTAAACCCCATTTCATTTCATTTCAAAGTCTTTAATGTTTGATTATTTGGAGACTTACCCAGTAAACATGAATAATTCGTCACCAATATCAAATCTATTAGCTTGCGATAGATATCCGAGTACAAGACAAAAACAAAATCTCTCTGTCATAAGATTAATCAGATGAACATCTTCGACGCTGAAACAAAGCAGACTGGAAGTTAGAGACGTTGTTCGTCATCCAATCAACCTTGTACAATAGTGTCAATCGCACAACAGAGGCTAATCTTTCGTTCTTGGGGCTTAAAGGGACCATCCCTATTTGAACAAAGTCTCAGAAATAAAAGTCCGGGTACGTAGGAAATTAAGGCGCCAAAATATAGAGGGGTGGTGTATTTACCTTGTCTGATTTGACGCCTATGCAGACAAGTAACCCTTTTAAGATTTCCGGCCAATTTGTCGTTGGCTGATCGACCTGATAATCTATTACCGTTCCTTCAACGATCGATGAATTTCACCTACAGTCTGGTTTTATCCAGATACCGTATATTACAGATTTGGTCACCGGTCTCCATTTCCAGATGGAGACTGACGAGTGTAAGTCGTTTGAAAACGTATCCGTATATATAGTTAGTTGCTTGGCAGGTTTAAGTCGTCTGAAAACATATCCGTATATACAGTTAGTTGCTCGGCCCTATGGTAGATGTTTTTGAAGGGCTTTTGACACAAAATGAAGCAGTTTTATTAACCAAAATATAACCGAGATTGGGCCTTTAAATTCTGCGTCCAGGAAGGATATATGAGAATGACAGAAGTTAATGTTTTGTGATATATATTATTTACACGTCGCGTTTAGTGGACCAATACACTACGGTATAATGATTACTCGTCTTTGGTTGAATATTCAGAAAGAAAATAATTTTGCGTAAGTAATGAAGCGTTTACATATAGATATTGGCAACAAGTTTTTATCAAAAAGGCATCAAACTTTAATGCATCTTCAATTTTTGTTATTGTTTTTGAAAGTTTCTTTAGTTTCGGTTGATTAAGATCGTAATTTTGTGTGACTGCTAAAGGGAAATTGTTCACGCGATATGGCTGTAGTTTATGACGAGTTACTTACAAATTTGGTAAAAAGCATCGGGGTCTTATGAGAAGCATTGGTGTGAAACATTGGGGTCGTGAGAGGACGAACCTTTTATACCAGGGTTATGTTCTCTGTTCCGAAAACCCCAGCAACTTGATAGAGACGACAGTGGGGTTTGTTTCAGATGGAGATCAGATTTCAGGAGTTGGATTGTCTTTGTACATACTAATGCTACAAGTTTATAAATTTTAATATGAAAGGCTGAGCCCATGGTTAATATTTCATTTTTACCCTGTAATCAAAGTTATTGAAAAAAGAAAATGCGAGTAAACCGACTGAGCGCACCTTTTTTTGGAGGTCTATTCTGGATACATCATTTTAGATATAACACCCTTAATACAAATAATATTTGCTTCAAAGTGGTCAACATTGGGGTTTAGTCAAAATAACATAACTTCCACTCCTGACAGAATACATTATCGGTAATGAAATAAAGACACTCTGCACCACGAAGCATATGTAAATCGGACAATGCTAATACCTACATGTATATTAAAGTCAATCAAAAAATATTCATAAATCATATAAAATATTGTAAAAATTCAAGTTTTATAAAAAATTTGACGCCTAAATAACTGCTATGATTTGTTGAGAATCAAAAATCAGAAATAGTGAAGAAATGTACACCATCCGAAGATTATTGTTACGATTAAGATTATCTTTTACAAATAGGCGATTTCGAACATTTCGGTTTGTGGCAGACTTTCATAATAGAATATTCTCTGAGTCGAACTAACCTTCCCGATGGAAACGTGATCCGACCAGATTAATATTAAGAAAAAATATGTATGGTGCTGTATACTTAAGGAGAGAGAGAATGGGGTTTAATGTCCACTCGACACCAACTAGGTCATTTCGGGACTAACAAATGGTTTTTAATTTTTATTTTTCTCTTGCGCGTACGAGTGTTTAGCAGTGGGAGGACACGGAGAAACCCCACGAAATTGGACATGCAAACCTACTCCTTGTCACATACAACCGGGATTCGAAACCACGTCAGTTGACTCAATGACAGGCTTTATGGTACAGCACGCACGTGCTAACCATTCAGCCATCCGAGCAGTAGAAAATTATGTGGATACTTACTACTTACGTAAATGAACTATATATATATACTTCATGGGAGGTGATAACAAATAAAACACTTTGTGCAACAGATATAACAAACGAGACAATAATGGCAACACACAGAACAAAGTCCGGAATATGAATAGTTAAGTGACTGTAATAAAACATCAAAGGAATTATTACTGATATAATTAGTTATAATTTTTTTAGTAGTGTGATATCACCCAAGAGCCACGAAAGGAACACAGTCTATGATGCGTTAAATAAAAAAAAAACAATAAAAAGTGTTGCACTGACAACTTTGAGTGCCATGAACTGAAAGAATAGAAATAGTCCGGCAGCAGGTCGACGAACCTGGAAATATAGTCCACCTAATGTTTTTTGATGGATTATATATCTTCAGTATGTGTAGATTAAGAATCCGGATGATGCCACACTGGCACCTTTGGGGAAATTTAAATATTCAAGATGGCCGCCATGAGGCATTTTCTGGTTATTTAGTGAGGTAAAATATGTGTCAGACTCTCCTGGACCTCGGTTTGAAGATGGGTTTTATAATAATTCGACCCACTGAATCTAATGAGCATGGATATTCCCCCTAAAAGTGACGGCTAATTCCGCTAGGAGGCCAAATTTAAAATGGTGGCTTATTTTGGCTGGAAACTTACAATATTCCCTAAATCAGTGTGTAATATATTAAAATATAGCTTTTGCGTATATTATATATCTTCAATATGTGAAGTTTCAGAATCCGGATGATGCCACCTTGGCATCCTTGGGGTAATTAAAATATTCAAGATGGCCGTCACGAGGCAGTTTCTGGTTATTTACTTTAATTTAATGGGGTATAATTCGGGAAAAATTCTTTCGGACCTCGGTATGAAGGTGGTTTCTGTAAGAATTTGATCCGCTGAATCTAATGAGCGTAGGTATTCATTCTAAAAGTGACGACTAATTCCGCAAGGGGGCCAAATTCATTATGGCAGCTCCTTTTTTGAGGTAAACTCATAGACTTCCCTTATACGGTGTGTAATATATTGAAATATAGGTTTTCATTGTCAATTTCTTCAGATATAAACATAAATACATGTCCAAGCAAAAAGTGTTCCAATCCGATGATATTCTTCCCCTAGTATTCTTATAAGAACTCAAAGTATACACGGCCAGGCACAATCAACTATCAGACCATCGTGAGTTGAAAGCAAATTTGTCACATATTTGTCACATATTTGTCTTGTGCAACCTCGGGAATTTGTCTAACTCACCCTCTCTTGAATCACTGGAATACTCGCAATCGGTAGAACATTCTGATTCTTCCCATTTCATCCATGTTATGCAACGGGGATGACATTTGTCTTGCAAGTTATTTGGTCATTCATACGCGGCGGTTAAAGGACAATATTGGTGCCAGTCATTATCACATATGTGATAGAACTGATTAAACACTTTCCAAATATACTATTAACACAGAGATCATCGCTACCATAAAGGAGTAATAAAGGATTCATGATTCGGAAGTGACGAACGCCAAAGGAAAACACGAGTTATCTCTCTATGTGAATGACTGAAGTGACGAGTGATGACAGATAAACGGCCGAATTTCTGCTCACTAATAATTCCTTCGAAGACAAAAAGTTGTTATATGGGACCGCAAGAGCATATCTGACGATTCAATAAAGTAATTAAGTGTCATAAGATAAGGGAACACGGGAAAAATAGAAATACTCCGTACAGCCCCTTGTTTTTATTCATTCTATAGGGGAGACCGGGGCACATTGAACACTGTATAGCGTTGGGTTGTATAGTATTATTTATAAAGGATATATCCATGGTGGTTCAATGTGCCCCGGTCTCCCCTACCTTATAAAAACATGGTAATGCACGAACTTTTTTCTGTTTTTCTTTCGTGTTCTCTTATGTAGTGGCAGTCAATTCTTTTTATGAATTGTAAGATATTCTCTCACAGTGTCACACAGCAACTTTAGGTCCTCGAAGGAATTATTAGTGAGCAGATATTCGCCCATGTATCTGTTATCACTAGTCACTTCAGTTAGTTATATAGAGGAATAACTCGTGTTTTCCTTTGGCGTTCGTCACTTCCGATTCATGAATACTTTATTACTCCTCTATTGTAGCGATGATCTCTGTGGTAATATTATATTTGGAAAGTGTTTAATCAGTTCTATCACATATGTGATAATGACTGGCACCAATATTGTCCTTTAAGCTGGGGTTTGTATCACGCTGAGAAACATTTTTCATCCCTCATTCTTCTTTGTTTTCTAGTAGAGAAGGTGACACGGACGGGTGTCATAGTGGATCATAATTTATGCTTGACAATTCGCTCTCCGTAGCTTCTGTTCATATTGCTCTGCTATTTGTGCTCTTAGTCAAGTGATACATAAGTTTTTACGTTAACGGCTCTATTATTTTCCATAGTCACTAAATTCAGTTATTTTGTTGAACTTGGGAACCATATTGGTGTTTCGTTCGGTCATGGCATATTTCACCATTCAGATAGGAATTTGGCGAACCCGAAAACATATAGTTTAATACATTATGAATATTGTTATGTCTTGCCAAATATGGCCACCATTTTGAATTTAAGCTCAATCTGGAATATTTTTGATCAGAACATGTTTTTATGTTTATATCTGAAGTAAATGACACAGAAAACCTATTGTTTAGTATATTGCACAGCCTTTTGGGGCGACTTTATGAGTTCCCCCCAAAACTAGACTCCATTTTGAATTTGGCCCCCTAGTGGATTTGGACAGCTTTTTAAGGAAGACTACCAATGTTCATCGGATTCAGAGAGTCAAATTCTGACAGAAATCATTTTTATATCGAAATTCAAGAGAATATGTCCCGAATTTTACCCCACTAAATTAAAGTAAATAACCAGAAAATGCCTCATGACGGCCATTTTGTATTTTTTAATTTCCTCAAGGATGCCAGGAGGGCATTATCCGGATTCTGAAACTGCACAGATTGAAGATATATAATACACCAAAAACCTATATTTCAATAAATTACACACCGTTTCAGGGAACTTTATACATTTCCAGCCAAAATAAGCCACCATTTTGAATTTGGCCTCCTAGCGGAATTAGCCGTCACTTTTAGGGGGAATATCCATGCTCATTGAATTCAGTGGGTCAAATTCTTGTAAAACCCATCTTCAACTCGTGGTCCGACAGAATCTGCCACATATTTTACCCCACTAAATAACCAGAAAAGGTCTCATGGAAGCAATCTTGAATATTTAAATTTCCCCAAGAGTGCCACGGTGGCATCATCCGGATTCTTAATCTACACATACTGAAGATATATAATCCATCAAAAAACATTAGGTGGACTATATTTCAACGTTAAGGCTTAAAATGGGGTTTGGCTGCCGGACTAAAACTACAACATACCAAGCCTACAACGCTCCATTGAACCAATGATAGACGCTGTGTGATGTGACGTCATTTTACAGAGTTATTAAAAGAATTTCGTAACACTTTGTGCAACAGATTGGATTTACGATGTAATATTTGTTATACATTTTATTATATTATCTATAAAAACTATTTATAATAAAATCATTTTTTATGCATATTTAAAGGAAATCAATAGATTAAGAACGTTTTAGACAGAATTACAAAGATAGGGTGTGTCCCTCCATACAAAATATATTGATATGCCACAACATTGCTTTATTTTCCAACATCTATCATCACTGTGTAAATTGTCCATATTGAATTTAATAAGTTTCAATAAAATAAAACAATTAACCCACCATCATATACGACCACTCCGAACGGTGGCTAAGTGGTTAAGACGGTGACCTGTTAGGCTGGAGGTCGCGTGCATTGGCTGAGAAAGTTCATCGGGATTTTCCGACACGGTTTCATCTTGTCAGTGGTGCAGGTCTGGCAAAGACGGCTGTCTAGTCGTTCGGATGGTACGAAAAACCGAGACCCTCTTTATGCATTCCAGTAAAAGATCCCAAGGCAGTTGGAATTCGATATAACACAAAGATTGTCAATCCCTGTATGAACACTACTAGTATTAGTTGTTGATAACTTATACTTCATATGACCAGGGGCGCGGGTAACGAGCACACTAAATATTACTGTAACATAAGATTATTTTTATTATTTGAAAACACAACAAACGAAATTTGCTGAAGTTGTTGTCGAAACTTGTTATCGAAACAAAACTAAATTTACTGTAATCCAGAATCGTTAACTTAAGATTTTATGTTCAAGATGCTTTATTTTTTGATAGTTCAGATCACGTTCTAAAAGCTACTACATTCGTAGCATCGCTGAGTTTCATCATTGAGAAATCGTGATTTAAGGAAAACATTTTAATTCTTGTCTTGTGCAGAAAACGCCATTCTCCCTTTCAGAATAATGAAATGGGTTACCGTCCTACTGCTCTGCTCCGACTGGGCTAATGAAGACGGTCATACGGCATTCAGTGTGATATGAGAGAAATTTTGCCCGGACGAGAATCATTTACGTTTACGCCAATGTGTACACGGGAACTCGGTTTTGCGTCCCGTCCGAACGACTAGACAACTGCCCTTGTCGGGTCTTCCGCCCAGCACTACTGATAAGGGAAAACCTCAAGGCTAGAAAGCCAGTGTCTTACCCACCGTAGCTTCCATGTTAAGGTACAAACCGGTATCTGACCAGGTGGCTGTAGTTTAAGAACTATTACACCGTCTTCAAAAACTACGCGTGTCGGGGAAATAAGTTTCTGTCTACTTCCTGTTTCAATTCCAGATAATTATGTTATTCCCAGGAGCTGCTGTGCGTATCTGACTGAAATGGATTATAGCGGCCAGAACAGTATGTAAAAACAAGATGTTATCATTCGGTTTCGTAGTAAATTGAAACCAAGACCAACCAACACATTTTCTCGTTTTAATTATATATTATGAGATATACACATCGATATTTCAACAATTAACAGCTGGTGATATTATTGATATACTACACAACAGCTGTCTATTCGTTTTGGTGTACGGATTGATGAACATCAGAGCAGGTGCGGACCTCGAGTCGGAGTCGAGTCTCAAGTCGGCGCACTTCGAGCCAGAGTCGAGTACCAAGTCGTCGTATGACGAGTCATGGGTCTTCACATCGCCAGTTCATCAAATAAGTCAGCAATGCATGCCAATTAGCTAAGAGGATAACGTTATGCCACCACTCGAGTTCTAAACTCTTTTAAGTCGCAATTCGTCACGACGCATGAGTCCTAGTCGGGCCTCGAGTCACAGTAAATATATCGAGACCCGGGACTTGATTTTCCACCTATGTGAGAGGGTGTTAGTACAGATTTGTCAAAATAATGTATAAAATGTTATAATAATCGCAAAAGGCATAATCAGCATTGCCTTTATTATATGATGTACATGTATATTTTCATACATCAAACTTCAACTATACAGCTCACAGGTATGTTGAAATGTCGGCAGGGTCAAAAAAAAGAACAAGAATTAATGATCACATGTAGCAAGACTACTCATGGGGATATACCAAAAAACGATTGAATGAAACTTTTCTATAGACCCCTTTTGTGGATGAGCCCCCATTTCGTGAAAACATAAACTAAATAAAAACGATATGCAAATTCCATATGAACGATTCTAATTATTCATTGAATTTACATTAAAACATCCATCTTGCACTTTACCGATGTCTAGAACAATATGTTACACCCCCATCAGACCGGGGCGGCCCCCCTAATACGCTGCTACGACGACAGAAAATGGTCTCAGGGCGCGTCAAGATCGCCATAATCGTAGTGAAAGCATGGTTGCAACGCCAGATATCACGCTGTGGTCTCCATGGTTGCAAATGGCCCCCGATTCATGACGTTTGTCTTGAGCACGGTTCAGCCATATGACCATAAAAAAATGTAAAAACGTGGTTGGGTCGTGAAGTCCTTACTACGCTACTTTGGGGATGAAAAAAGCCCTCAGAGCCCGTTCAGATCACCAAGTGTGGCAAAAGCGTGGTGGAAACGCCAGATATCGCGCTGTGGACTCCATGGTCGCCAATGATCGCTGAGTCACTGCGCCATGGTTGTATTAAGAACTCCATAAACGCAGTGGGAACCTCATAACATCTCCATAGGTGCAGTGGTAGCCCCATGAGGTTGTCGTGCAATCGTGCAGCGGTGGTGAAATCATCGTAACATCGCCATGACAACGCCATAAAGACTCAGAACGCTTGGTGGGGTCACGGCCTACACGCGAAGGTTGTGGTAAAGGCAGTAGGCACCGTTGCAAATTTTACCATTTTCGCAGCGTCTGTGCCATGTGTGTACTGAACACATACTACGTTTATAGAGATGTTAGCACGCTTGTCTTTCGACCGTCGCGACCCACCACGTTTTCTCAGCTTTCCAGATCATATGGCAGAACCTTGCTTTGAGCATGTTCAAAGCAAACGCCGTGACTTGGCGTTCATTGGCGACCATGGAGTCCACAGCACGATATCTGGCGTTTCCACCACGCCTTTGCAACACTTATGGGGATCTTGACACTCTCTGAGGCCAGGACCTTCGCGACCCAACCCCTTTTTCACAGCTTTCCAGGTCATATGACAGAACGTCGTGACTCGATGACCATTTGCAACCATGGAGACAGCGCGATTATTGTGATCTTGACGAGCTCTCAGACCATTTTCCGTCGTGATAGCACCGTTTGCAGGGCGCCGCCCCGTCCCCCCGGTCTGATAGGGGTATAACATATTGTTCTAGACATCGGTAAAGTGCAAGATGGATGTTTTAATGTAAATTCAGTGAATAATTAGAATCATTCATACGGAATTTGCATATCCTTTTTATTTAGGTTATGTTTTCACGAATTTGGGGCTCATCCACAAAAGGGGTCTATAGAAAATTTTCATTCAATCGTTTTTTGGTGTATCCCCATGAGTAGTCTTGCCACATGTGATCATTAATTCTTGTTCTTTTTTTTGACCCTGCCGACATTTCAACATACCTGTGAGCTGGATCCGTTCGGGGTTCTTTCTTTACTCATTATCCCGGGAATGATATGTCTTTCCAATACAGATAAGAAATTAAATAACTGCTTTAATGTAACATGTAAAAAATTGAACATTTTGGTCCACTTTGTTATGTTTTATTCATCGTAAAATAAGGGTTAGTGGGTTTTTTTTGCATCGCTGCGCTCGGCGAAAATCGGGTTTCCGACTCCCCGGCTGACTCCGCTCCTGTGCAGGTATATACACATATTCTTAGGTGTCTGATTGATTAGACACAATGGTATATATGTAATTGTGACAACTTGACGTCTGAATTTGTGCTGATAAAACAGGATAGAAAACGGTGGTAAGGTAGGGTTCCAGCATAGAATCTAGTTACTTTGAAGAAAACATTGTCGGAAATTACATAATGGGTGAGGTACGAACAAAAAGTTAGGGGCTGCTTGATTTGTCCGCCGATAGGCAAGCCGGTTTGCACAAGGCGTACGCCGGTCAGGTTACCGTATCAGAGCAAATCAAGTGTCCCGGCTGATAAGAATTTTGGCGTCGGATAATATTAAACAGATTACATGACATGTTTTAATAAAGATAGGTTGTCGGGCAACGAAAGATACGCCCACAACAGCTAATATCATGGATTTAGCTGTTCAGTTAACAAAATTCATTGAAAATCAATATACTTGTTCGTCTCAAGACCTGAATCTGTAGTCAATCGGATGATAAATTTGGCCCCTGACCGTCCACAAGTTTTCAAAGTGATCAAGGGCCATAACTTCGGCAGTTATTATCGGAAATTCTTCGACTCATGACCTTTTACACTTTGTATAAATTTAAAGTGATCAAGGGCCATACCGCTGGCAGTAATTAACGGAAATAGCTGAAATTCACACGCTTCTTCGTCTCGTGACCTTAAACACTGTGTATAAATTTAATGTCAATCGGATATATTAACTTTGGCCTCAAGAACGCCCACAAACAATTGTGGACGCCGGACAGACGGACGGACGGGGGCGACGACAATATACGACCACATTTCAGTGTGGGCGTATAAAAACAGTATTCATGAAAGCATGTGACTGCAAAATAAACATACAAATATTATTTGTAGTATTACCGAAAAAAAATTAAATGACGTGGTTTTACGAATCCTTAATTCAACTGCAAAGCATTTAGTTTAATTTTAACGCTTTAATATTCGTGTTTAATGGCATTCCGATCTAACATGAATTTTATCTCGTTGACATGTTCACCATCTTGCGCCGGTGATCGCCGCTGTCGAAAAAGCGGCGCATTCGGCGTACGCCGCGGCCGAACTTTTGTCCACTTCCGGTTAAATCAAGTAACCTCGCCGGGGAAACTGCCGAACTGTGGTCAGCCGGTATGCGCCGATATGGATAAATCAAGCAGGGCCAATGTGAGATAACGTCAGTGTTTTTGTAAGTGAAAGATTTAGCTCGGGCCTCCTAATCTGATGGTGGGAGGGGCTAGTGGTCTAGAGTGCCGCGCTTCGACCTCTTGCTGTCCGGTCACCTCTGGCTTGCGGCTGTACTTTCGATCCCTGGTGTGAGGGTATGTGGCATGAAGATAGGGGAGGGGGCTTCTCAACCTCGTTGGTTTCCTCCGGGCACTCCGGTTTCTTCCCCCTGCTAAAGACCCCTACGCGCAAGCGAATTATTGAAATAAAATTGAAACCATATGTTAGTCCCAAAATGACCTAGTTTGTGTCGAGTGAACGTTAAACCCCATTTCTCTCTATATATCTCTCTAATCTGATATTCAGATTAGCAAAAAGATTAAACCTTGGAAAATATTGAAACGCATGGCCAATTTCAATACTTAATTTGTTTTATCTACCAAAAAAGTACATAATTGGTTGATATTTATATGATTCGTGTGAGGCAAGCAGTTAAAACATTATTTTTAAATTAATTTTGACCTCGAAACTTAACACTAACTCAATGTTTTGATCTTAACCAATTTTGTAGCATATTCCTTCGGTATGTAAAAACCCATTCAACCAATGGCGCCATATTATTGTTACGGGAGGTCAATTCTCTAGTTGTAAAATCACCTGACCACAATATACTCAGGGTCAAAGGTTAAAACCAAGACAAGATACCAACAGTGAGAAGGAACTCACTCTAACTTAAGATAGTGAATAGAAAACACAGGATAGCTAAAGTTAGTGCAGAGGAACATGTTATCTAACATTTAAAACTTAGTATTGGTGACTTTAAAATATTCCCCAATAAAATCACTCTCCCACATTATGTTGTATAAACTATTTTAACTAGGCATTTATTTACATGACAAGTTCATAACCAACTCTCGTGCCACCTGGCATCCGCGTCATTTAAAGATACATTATGGGAGATAAGATAAAGGGTTGGCAGTTCTCACTATAATAGTTAAAAACTATATAGTGTAAATGTAATTTGCTGAAAATTTTAGTCAAATTGATAGACTATAGGCCAAGATCGCTTGAAATTTCTGCATAGCCTCGGCCATCATTACTAAAATCATTAATATAAACAGAGTAGTCTCGATTATCCAATGTTGTGATTTAATTACAATGGCCGTTCAGCGGCATATTTGAATCTAATCCAGCTTACATCGAAGGCTAGCCTTGACATCGAGTGTTTATTATGGTCTGGATAAGTGAATTAATGTCTAATTGATAATTTAGATAACATTTCAGGCCTAAAGAAAGACATGTAATAGGCAAATTTTGCTCTTGCATAATGCAAGTTTAATAAATTAAAGTTAAAATGGATTTGTCTAACATGAGAACAATGGTATTTGGCAATCTAGAATATATACGCTAAACGATGTTAACTCACCGTTCCCAATTAACAGAAATGTTCAATATATTCATTTTTATTATAAGCTATTTTTGAACTATTATAATAAAGACAACCATCTCATTATCATAAACTTATATAACATCAATATTATCGATTTTAACGTTTTCACGCGTCACTCGTGGTATAATTCATATAATGTAACATCTTGCTATGTATGCATAAGGTAACAAACTATATATTGCGATTTGAATACAATGAAGATCATATTTAATCACATGTATTTGATGCTAGTTTCTTTGTTTTTACAGATGACAAATATCGATATGAAAAGACAGACTTTAAAGACTTTGATTAAATCAACCAAAAATGTTAAAAAGCGGAAAGGCCAGACTTGTAACTCTTGGTTTCATGTAGCAATTGGAATAACTGTGACGCTTGCGATTGGTTACTCTTTTCAAATTATGTCCAATCAAACGACTTTTACAAGGCCCGAAGAATCGAGTTTAATTGTTTTAAATAAAAGTGTGAGTAAAGTGTCGGGCTATAGAGCGGATGATTTGTATAGTTTATATGAGAAGGGTTTAGTATTAACACGGGAAGATGAAGAGTTATATGACCAAGGGTACAAACAACATCACTATAATCAGTATATCAGTGATAAACTAGATCCTAATAGACGTATACCTGATGCTAGACACAACCGGTAGGTCATATATAAATATTTCGTGTTTGTCTTGTTACCATGGTTATATATATTTAAATTTATAAGGAAATCCCGCCACCATGAAACAATTTTTGTTGCTATGGTAACATACTCAACATATTATATACAAATAAATTTAGTTATTATGGTGAAATATTCAAAATGGTTCAGTACAAAAATTGTCATGATATTGTATTATCTCGAATGCAAATTTTGCTACTATTGTGATATATTTTGTTTATGTTTCAGGTGTAAGTCTCGTAACTATGGTGATAAGCTGCCAACTGTCAGTGTGGTTGTATGTTTTATGAACGAAACCTTTTCAGCTTTAATAAGAACGGTTCATTCTGTTATAAATAAAACACCTTCCCATTTATTGGCTGAAATTATTCTTATAGATGACAATAGTCAGTTAGGTAGGTAACATACTGTTATAAAACACATTCCAGTTTAATATCCGAAATATTCCTGTAAATGAGATTAAATAGGATAATCTCAGCTGGTCAAATGCAGCAGCAGGATTACAACCACGAATTATGATTCAATTATAAAGCATATTATCTAGCCCAACCCGTACGTCTAATGGGACCATCAACAGTCATAGTCAAAGATCATTACTGTGAACGACGGAAATAAACACTCAGAATATTCACATAATCATGTGCAATCACCTTAATATTAGCATAATTATAACTGTCGTGCAGGCGAATTATTAAAATAAAATTTAACTGTGAGACTCGAAATGAGCTAATTTGTTTAGAATTCGTGTCTGTTTATATTTTCAGATGATCTACAACAGAACCTTGAATCACATCTTCAGCAGACATTTTATTCTAAAGTTAGACTATTTCGAAACAGTGAACAACAGGGGTTGATCCGATCTCGTATGCTTGGTGTAAGGGAGGCAACTGGTAAAGTATGTATTAATTTCTGGTCGCTTTGCCCGGCTCCAACTTTTCCCAACATTTACGTTAATTGGACAACAGACTTGTTACTACAGACAGAGAAACAATTCTGTTATCCGTCCTCGGTACTAAACCATGAATAGTTAAAACTTAACTGTCATTTCAAACCCTTTATATCATTCTAGACCAAACAAAGAACAGAAATGTCCATGTAAAATGATATCGTGCCGTGTTTCTATTATTTGAAGGTTTTGATGTTTTTGGATATAAGTATAAGTATATATATATACTATAAATAATGTGAATTTTTTTGTTTGTTTTTGAAGGTTTTGATGTTTTTAGACAGTCACTGTGAAGTAAATATAGGATGGATAGAGCCACTATTATCTAGGATAATGGAGAATAGACGGATTGTACCCTCACCAATAATAGACATAATTAATCCGGACACTATGGTATATGAACCAATTCCTTTATTTATTGGTGGATTTAGATGGAATCTGATATTCAAATGGGATCCGCTACCCGATAAAATACTCAACAACAAATCTGCGCAGTCATATCCTGTGAAGTAAGTTTATTGTCATCATAAAGAGAAAGGTAGAGAAATGAAATATGGTTTAACGTCCACTCGACACAAACTAGGTGATTTCGGGACTAACATATGGTTTAATTTTATTTCAATAATTCGCTTGCGCGTAGGGGTCTTAGTGGGAGGAAACCGGAGGATCCGGAGAAAACCCACGAGGTGTCATCATAAGCAACTATAATCATTTTCAGCAAATTTCAGTAATAACGTCTAATTCACAAGTTGTCCATATTAAAGATGCACTATAAATGTGAGTTGAGTTGAGCATGTGTGGTTGCTCCTCTATGGCTCTACTGTTTTTATGATATTTTATGTGTATTATGGATGTTTTAAACTATGATTTTTGGATACAGTGATAGATAAAGATATTGTGCATCTGTAAAGAAGTTTCTGTTTCTAAAAAATACATAATTCGGAAGTTATATGCATCTAAAATTACATATAACTCTTGAAGGATTACTGAGGCATGAAGTTTAATGTGTGGGTGAGATCTGTTTGTCTTATTAATCTCCTGACTAGTTTAGTGACTAGAATTATGTGTGTGATTATCAACTCAAGAGACACTTCAGTGAGATACAGCAGAGATCAATTACTGGAGTTAAGAGACGGTAACACTTTTCATTCAAGTAAACAGTTTTTAAACTTAATCCCAAAAGCAATTGTGAGACATAAACCATTAAGAAGGAAAAGGAAATCAAATGTGATTAATAATAATAATAATTACAGTCAACCTATAAATATACAATTATCACAAAGACAGGTAAATGATAAAAAAGTCATTCCACATGGATCAAATCAAGTTAATTTGATACAAATCTCCACTGTTAACCACACTGACTCACTAAAGTTTTGTTTATTAAATGTCCGTTCGGCAAGAAATAAAACTGTTGAATTATGTGAATATGTAACTGATCATGACCTTGACATTTTCATTATTACTGAAAGCTGGATAAAATCCACAGATTCGGTTTATCTGAATGAACTTACTCCAGAAAACTATTCCTCTGAAAAAGGCGAATTTAGACCCAGACTTATTTCAAAACTACCGCCCCGTCTCTAATCTGTCGTTTCTATCTAAAATCATAGAAAAGGTTGTAGCTTCCAGATTTAAGGATCATATTGCACAGAACAACTTAGATGAGCCATTTCAGTCTGCCTACAAGAAGTGTCACAGTACTGAGACCGCCCTTGTACGAGTCCATAATGATATCATTAGTCGGATGGACAGCACTGACTGTGTATTCCTGGTCATGCTTGATCTTAGTGCCGCTTTCGACACCATAGACACCTCCATATTATTATATAGATTAAAGCATCGTTTCGGGATTGAAGACAGTGCATTGTCATGGTTTGCCAGTTATCTTGATTGTCGGGAGCAAGTAGTGAATATCCTTAACACTAAATCACCTCCACAAACGCTGAAATATGGTGTACCGCAAGGTTCGGTCCTGGGACCACTCTTGTTCACAGCATACACATCTCCTTTAGGAAACGTCATAAGAAAACACAAAATCGACTACCAACTTTATGCGGACGATACACAAATGTATATCGCATTGAATAAGAGTAACGAGGCCGAACACATAACAAAGTTGGAGGCCTGCATTGCGGATGTTCGATCCTGGATGAAACTAAATCTTTTAAAATTGAACGATAATAAAACTGAATTGATAAAACTACTTAAACCTAAATGTAATACAAATCTTAAGTTAACACATAATTCGGTCAAAATTGGAGATGCCAGTATTCCTTTGTCAACGTCTATACGAAATCTTGGTGTAAATTTCGACTCTGCACTGGACATGAAATCACATATCTCATCTATTTGTAAATCATGCAATTTTCACCTGTACAACATTGGTAGAGTCCGTCCTTATATTAATTTTGAAACCTGTAAGCTACTTGTAAACTCCTTTATTACATCCAGACTCGATTATAGCAACTCACTGCTTGTTGGACTTCCCGCAAAAAGTTTATACCCTCTTAAACTCATTCAGAATAAAGCTGCTCGTATTGTTTCACTAACATCGTATCGTTCACCCATCACCCCTGTCCTTAAACAACTTCACTGGCTCCCTGTTTCTTTTCGCATCGATTTCAAAATTTTGTGTCTTGCATATCAGTCAATCAACTGTCCTGAATCGCCTGCATATCTCAAAGATCTTCTTAACCATTATAAGCCCTTACGCCAACTTCGTTCTTCAAATCTTCACCTCCTTGAGATTCCAAAAAGTAGAACACTTTTCGCACAACGCTCCTTTTCGGTAGTAGCACCAAAACTTTGGAACGACATATCCTTTAAAACAAGGACCAGTTCAAGTTTTGACGTTTTTAAAAAGAACCTAAAAACAGAATTGTTCCAAAGAGCCTTCATGTAATTTATCTCTTTTACCAATTATTTTAATGTTTTATACTTTTTCTGTACACTGCTTTTTATTTGTTTTACCAAATAGTTTAATTTTAATTTGTGATTTTCTATCTATATTTTATCTAATGCTCTTATCTTGTTTTATCAAACAGATTTTATGATTTTCTATTTATATTGTTTTACATTGTGTACTCATTATCATATATTTTGTTTTGTACAAGCGCCACCGAGCAGCTTTACAAGCTGGATTTTGGCGCTATACAAGTTCAATAAATTATTATTATTATTATTATTATTATTATTATTAATAGCAAGAACGTTCAGCTCATTATCTAAATCATGCATAATGCATCTTTAAAGGAAGAGTTAGCAATTTGATTGGCCAACAGAGTTGATGTTTAATGTAATCCAGCAATAAGTTGATGTAGATATTGTCATAGGTCGAATAATTTCAGAACACTAACCATAATAATTTGATAAAAAAAAATAATATTTTCAGAACGCCAGCAATGGCTGGTGGAGTATTTGCTATAGATAAAGAGTATTTTCAAGAGATAGGAGAGTATGACCCTGAACTTCATATATGGGGAGGAGAAAATATGGAGTTATCATTTAAGGTAATACAGCTTCAGTATTGTTATTAAAGTAATTAAAGGTTTTTATTTAATTGTACATACATTGTGTGAGAGAGACAGAGTGAGAGAGAAATGAACGCAGTCTATGATTATTAGCGTTATAAATGCTGTTACTTTAAATTGTAGGTGTGGCAGTGTGGTGGTCAAGTAGAGATTGTGCCGTGCTCTAGGGTAGGACATATTTATCGTAAAAAGAGACCCGGTGCTGATAAATCTATTTCAGTTCTGACGAAAAATGTACTGCGTATAGCTCATACCTGGTTAGAGGAATATAAGGTAATAATCTGTATTGTTTTTAACACTGGTTATTGTTTGACCTTGAATTGACTTGTGGCACCCGTGATTTTGAAATGATCTTTCGTAAAATAGTTAACACCGCATAATTCTTGACACAATATCAAATTTATACAAATACATTTTGTTTTTGGTTACGAAGATTAAAACCAAAGTCATCTTGTTTACTAATTTTAGTTGAATATTTGACTTCCTGTGTCGACAGTTGAACATAAAATGGATTATGTATCCCAACAATGGATTTATCTGTTGACATTTTCAACCAAGATAGAATATAATTTTATAACATAATCAAACATACAAAATATCCATTCAAATCGATGATTTATTTCTGGTACACACCGAAGAGGTCTCGTTATTTTAATTAGGACATATCGGACGTTTTTTCAGAAGTATTTTTATATGTTGAATCCTGAGGCTCAAGGTATATCATATGGCGACATATCGGATCGTCTGGCTTTAAAAGAAAAATTAGGATGTAAAAGTTTTAAATGGTATTTAGATAATATTTATCCTGAACAGGTAGGTTCTATTGTTTAATATTCTCGGGTGTAAAGATCGCTGTCACCTTTCGGTCATGTGCTACAACATATAGATGTGATTGTAGTTAACATAAAAGACTTCATCCACTACGGCATTTTGGGTTTGCTGTTGTGTCACATAATTTAAGGCAATGGTGGATTTATGCAGTCAGTAAACTGAGTGGTAATATTGACAAAATAAAACGAAAATTGTAAACAAAGAGAAACTCAGTAGACATCCCCGCAAACAAGGCGGAGCCAAGGGGACTAATTGGGCAAGAAACTGGCGGCTCGATATCATGGCTGTCGCGGGTTTCTCTTCCGGTGTTTTCCGAGAAAATGCATTGGGACTTTCTTGTTGTTCGGATGAGACGAAAGATCGTGTACGTCAAACCCTCGAGATATCTGCAATCCTCTGCTGACACATTATTACTTATACATCGCTCTTATTATCATCAATGTAGTTACCGGTCATTCTAGAAGCATCCTTGTGATGAAATAAATTTTATGCTATTTTCAATGCCGGACTGGACCCATCTGTCTAACTGTCCATGACAGGTGGGACTAAGCTCTGAAAAAAAGTGTGCTTCGTTTATTGTCAATTTTTGATGACTGTACATAACTTATAAGAAATTATTCTTTGACAGTTGTTACTGACCGATCCAAATTATGATTCTCTGGAAGCTCAGAGGGTAAAGAGAATTGACGATAGTCTATTACGTCACAACAGATTCTCCATCACAAGAGTTGGAAAGGTTGGTATTTCCTATACTGGAATTTTGTTATTTTAGATATTAGTATAAGGTATTGGAAGTTTCGGTAAAACTTTTTCGTGAAATATCAATATCAAATTTCTCACGGTTTAATCAGAAAACAAGATGATAATACCAACGCTAGATAGCCTACAACCGCAGATTTTATCGGATTTTAAAAAAGGTCTATCATTTCTATTCTCCCTTAACGGCGGCATGCGTATTTCATAATGAACATCATAGACTAACAAAAATTCAATTCAATATAAGTTTTTAAATACTGAACAGAATTGAACTATTTATAGCTCGCTATTGCTAATAGAGATCCCTAACTTTCGACTTGTAGTTTATCAAGTGATTCCTATTACTTTTGTTTTATTGTCTAGATATTACATATATCATCTGGACTGTGTTTATGGTATAAAGTTTATGATACAGAAATTACAGTTATTTTAATACCATGTGATACACAGCAACAACCGGTAAATACACCACATTCTTAATCCTCATCTCTTCCTTAGTTCATTAAACAGTTATTTCACATCATCCTAAAAGAAGGTATGTGACTTATATTTTATTATCCCTATTTTTGAAAATAGAACTTTAACTTATGTTCTCTGTAGCAGTTATAGTTTAGTAAGATTATATTTTAATATCGCTATCTCAGAAAAGATTATATTTTAGTAACCTAATCTTAGAAAAGATTATATTTTAGTATCCCTATTTTAGAAAATATTACATTTTAGGATCCGTGTTTTAGAAAAGATTCCCTATTTTCGACCAGATTATATTATAGTATTTCTGTTTTAGAAAAGATTTACATTTTAGTGTCTCTATCTACAAAAATATTATATTGCGGTATCCCTATCTCCGAAAAGGTTATATTTTAGTATATCAATTATACTATAGTAGCCTCATGATATTTTAATATCCCTATTCACGGTTGGAATTTGATGAGTAACAGGAAAGTTGTCGTTTAGACCCAATTCTCCCCATGTAGCATTGCACACAATACAATAGAAAAAACATACGGTATGTTAGTTGCGCATTTTAATACTGTGTTGACGGGACGTTAATGACTACGTTCTTTGTGAAGTGACTTTTTGATCGTCAGTTTCCACCGAGGTGATATCGTAAACAAAACCTATGTCCTGCCCCCCCCCCACGCTTTCGTATGTTTGATATCAATACTTATATTGCATTATATCCAATCGAGGTGGCTTGGAGTCTTTTTTATCAAAACAAATTGTCATATTTATTTCAGACGTGGCGTGAAACAGATTACCATGGTTTCAGACCCTCAAATTTACACAGAAGATGTTTACATAGTAGCACAGATATTACTACGTCACAGATCCGATCATGTGACTTTAGATCTACTCAAACCTTTATATGGCGATTGCTGGTAAGTTTGTTTTAAAGATTCCATATCAATTGTGATTCAGATATTTTGAACGTATCCCTTTTCTGTCCACTGGACAATACTCTAGTCCGCTAACCAGGGGGTATCTGGTCCGCTCCCGATTTTACGACGCGGGATCCCTTGTCAGTAGTGCTGGAGCCGGGGCCTGCCTGGGACAGTGTCTAATCCCTCACACACATTAGC
This sequence comes from Patella ulyssiponensis, assembly GCA_963678685.1. Classification (NCBI taxonomy): domain Eukaryota; kingdom Metazoa; phylum Mollusca; class Gastropoda; family Patellidae; genus Patella; species Patella ulyssiponensis. The sequence goes on along the minus strand of OY783225.1, from coordinate 64,798,724 downwards.
AAGCATGTAAAACAACCCGTAACAATTAGAATCTGAAATAAGAATTCTAATAGTCAGCTGTATCATCTGATACAAGGGAAATAACTCTATACCTGTTTATAATTTCAGAATTCTACAAGTCAGCTGTATCATCCTGCTAGTGGTAAATGTCTGGAACCAGACTCAGATTATCAACAATCTGTAGTTACTCTGGTGCCATGTACAACTAATAATAAACGATTACATTTTGTTATGATTAAATAAAAAAACAAAGACAAGTTATCATGTAGTTATAGGCGCTTCTGAGAGGGTGAGCTAAAGAGAGAGAGAGAAACCCGGTCATATGGTTCAATTTTATTTCAATAATTCGCTTGCAAGTAGGTGTATTTAGAAGTTAGAAGGTAACCGGGGGGCCCGGACAGTCTTTGCGCCTCTCTGTTGGCTGTTGTTAGCTATTACAGTAGCAACCAACAAAGGCAAGTCTTTCTTATTCACTTTAGTAACAACTAATAAGGACTGTATAGTTATTATATCAATTTCCGATAAATCTTAACTCTGAAAAATAATTATATCCTCATTTACTGGTTATTGGCGGAATGCGGAACTAATACATTACCCGTGGATCTCAGGAACGTTTGGGTTCTGTCGTACATGTTAGTCTAGTAGAAGTCTTCTACATTTTTATAAATAAATGCTTACTCCCAGGTTTTTGTACCATATTATCGTTTACTGTGTGTTTGATAACAACAAGAGGAAACTTGTAGAAACGTTGCACTATTAAAGTTGCTAGTGGTTGTTACCCATTAGTGTAATATGCTAGTAGAATTTATTTGACGTATACAGTGGCACTTGGATGGGGACCTAAAGATGTAAAAATGAACATTGCTGACAACAATATGTATTAGGTGAGTACTAGATTAACAGTTTAAAATCACGTCACTGATTGGTAGATTGAAATTTGTATTCGGTAAGGACGGGTATCAAGTTAATAAATTAATCTACAGTGCGTAATAGTTGAGCAGTTTAAAATCAGCTCAGCCTAGTTAATAGACCAACCATAGACCAATCTGTATTCAGTGAGTACTAGTTTAACAGTTTACAATCAACTCAATCAAGTTAATAGACCAATTTGCCTTTATTGAGTACTAGTTTTACAGTTTAAAATCAACTCAGTTTAGTTCATAGATCAATTAAAATCAGCTCAGCCTAGTTAATAGATCAATCTATATTGAGTGAGTACTATTATAACATTTTAAAATCAACTCACTAGTTAATAGATTCATCTGTATTCAGTGAATAATAGTTTAACAGTTTAAAATCAACTCAGTCTAATTAATAGTCCAATCTGTATTCAGTGAGTACTATTATAACAGTTTAAATTCAACTCAGTCTCAGTTAATAGATCAACCTACCAGGTAGGATGGGTCTGTCGTTCACATTGCACCGTTGACTTGGAACGCCTGACTGTGCCATCGCCAGCTTGGTCCACGCGCGGGCCATGTAACTTCAGTCTAGATGAACGGATATGTATATATACTCTCCCAAAAAAGAAACGCAATGTGACATTTCGTCGTCGGTATACCCTCGTTCTACCATCCGCTTTGTTGCAACAGGAACCGCGACACGCAGCTGAACCCAAATGTTCTCCAGTGTTGCTGTGGCCATACCCTCGGGTCTGAACCCAATGAAGTCGGATTCGATGGTATCGACGCATTTCAAAACAGCACTTCTAACGGAATGTCTGGCTCGTAATCTGGTTTCACGTAGGCGTTTCCGTACTGTCTGGTCTTAGATTCTACGTCGTCGAGGAATTGCTGCTGGAATAGAGGTCGCTGTTGAGAACCGTTTCCACGTAACCGGAAGTGACGATCAAAGGCAGATGGGGTCACTCTTGTTTGGCCTGAGATTGGGCGGTCACGTGTTAAACTTCGCTGTTGGTACCTATCCCAAAGGCGAGAAATGGTACTCGGGGAAACATTCAGCAGTCTGGCTACATCTGTCTGGGATTCACTTGCTTGTAACCCACCAATAGCGTTGTTGCGTTGGTCTTCGTTCCGATGTGGCATCACTCGGTTCGTTGAATGTTTACCTGTGCAACAGATTTGGAAACCGAGAACCCCGCGATTTTAGAGGCCTTAGATTTAGGTTCCATGTGAAAAGCTCGCGCAGTTGTTAAGCTCTCGTGGCCTGGTGTAATCAAGCGAAAACAAATTTCGGAAAAAAGTATGACCAGTCACAATTAGTGACCCTAAATTTAAAACCAATAATGAATTTCTTTTATCCTTACGTAATGGCATTACAAACAAGTAAGATTTATCAAAAAAGCGACCTTGTTCAAATAAAAAAATGATAAAAAATGGGTTGTGCGTTTCTTTTTTTGAAGAGTATATATATGAAAGAGAGAGAAATATGGTTTAACGTCCACTCGACACAGACTAGATCATTTAGGGGTCATTTTAGTCCAATTTTATTTCAACAATTTGCTTGCGCGTCGGTCGGGGTCTTTAATTAGCAGATGGAGGAAACCGGAGGAACCAGAGAAAACCGATGAGGTTGGATAGGCGACCCCACTCCTTGCCACGTACAACCAGGGAATTGAATCCCCGTCAGTTGACTCAATGACAAACCTTATGATACAACGTATATTACGTGCTAACCATTCGGCTATCCACCTCTATGTATATATGAATTATCAAATATGAATCGAAAGCACCAACAAAACCATAAATCCCGGTTTCACGACTGATGAACTTTCTTTACTGTACTGATAACCACATTCTGGTGGATGGAAAGGCAAACATCTAATATGAGATGTTTAACTAATGTTATTGAATGGGTATGGTAGGTGTCGTACACATAGCAGGGTATGCTAACTCTTTCTAGTACCGCCACACCACGTCTCATTTATTGAATTTGCTAAAAGTCGAGTAACATTAATTAACTGAAATATTTAAACATAAACTGTCTATCTGTTATTGTACCATAATTTGTAAATGACATATGCGTTTAACGTCGAGTGTGAAATTTTCTTCTTTATTACAAGCAATGCATGAACGAACGAACAATAGAAATCATACATGCATAGTTATCAAATAACTAGGAAAGCATTCAGGAACCTAAAATATACAGGCATAGGGGGTTCAGAGGCTTCTATCATCAAATACTTCTACTAAAGACAAATTATAGTGATTAGTATTAGTCAATAACGAATAATCTATGATAAATATATATTGTCTATAATATTATGACAAGCTATTGACGTGATATATCAGTAACAAAATTAAATAAAATAGCAGCAAAATATACACAATTGATATAAAGATCGAATTAATATGCAAAACACTCACTAGTCCGCGGGGTTATAAGTCCATTAATATCTATTATTAGGGTTTGGGTTAGTCCACCGATATCTAGTATTAGGGTTGGGGTTCGGTTTATTGATACCTATATCTATAGTATTTCTGAAAGCGGCTGACTAGTGCACCCGCTAACTAGTAAACCCCTTTCGTTCATAGTGACAACAAACACTTATAGATTGAATGATACATAAACAATTATAGATTGAATGGTACATAAACAATTATACATTGAATGATACATAAACAATTATACATTGAATATAGAGACTTTTGGCAATTGGCATCTTCCCTATCCGTATCGTATACGTGACACGTTGCGTCAGAGTAGTTTTAGAGTTTTGGCAGATTCTTGCGTCGCGTACGTATGCGTCACTCAGCTGAGTTTAAAAGTTCTGTACAGCATGATGGCAGTTATCTACCAAGATTACCATCAGTACTAGTCAAGTGCCTAGCCTACAATTTCTTGGAGTGAGTGAAGTCGGTCGACAGTTGCTTAGCTATTTAAAAAAATTAATGTCCCATCTTATTTTAAAAAATCTATGACTTCGACTGGACAGCAATTTTTGGTTTCACTAATTTATCAGTTATACCCTTTATCATAGAATCACATCATTTACAGATTTGCAAGGCCCCATATCTATCTTAATCTAGCACGTAGATCAACCAGCATGCAGACAGAAAAGGTATGGAAATTCCGAGAAAAACCCATCAAAAATAATGATTAAATTCCAGTCTTTATTATCCTTAAATTATTATTATTCACATCGAATATACACCTCCGTGTTTTAGGATACACATAGATTCACAAAAACGCTATTATACAACATTTATGCGTCTAAAAAGACGACAATCTTATACGGACCTTCTCCGTATGAAAGCTATTCGATACTGGCTGTCGTACCCGTGTGCCGTATTACGTATGAGAAATACACACACATTGCCAAAAGTCTCTATTATATATTGAATATACGCGTGAGATAATAAGTAATTATAGATTGAATGACATATAAGCAAACGCTTTGAATGTGAAGCCTTGAATTGCGAACTTGCTTATTAAATTCCACTTTCATTTTTACATGCATTTCAGACAATATTTTAAAAAATAAATATAATAAAGCTAGGAACTTGACCAGGCGATTTTGAATTAGATTTTTCTTGGATACAGCGGAAAGGAAACTGCATCGAGTTTCGCTGTCAAAGGCGTTATACTTTTCGGTTATTGGAATAGCAATAAATGAAGAGCGTAAAATCATTGGACAAATTAAAAATCGATAAAAATTTATTCTCTAATGGCCCAATGACTATTTTTTAAAACTGAAAAAAAAATCTTAAAGGGAAGGCTTCAAATGGAAAAAGTCCTTTCTATAGTGGTAGCAATGCCCAAAGAAATGGAACTTCTTACGCGTCCATAAATATGATTTTTCCTCTCATGACCTAAATGCTTCACACCAGATTTGAAAGATAGCCAAGCAAAGTGCGGAAATATGCCCACATAGCAGCTATGTCTCAAATGATTATCCGAAAGGACAACTTGGCTTAATATAAGGATCTAAAATGCTTCAAGACATGTAACCACTGTCGTGTTCACCAACTTTTCCTCAAAATGATAACAGAAAACCAACCTTATATTACTAAAAATCAAAAGGCTTCATCTTTGTCGCGGAACGTAAATCTCTATCGCGTTGAAAAGGTTTTCAAAAAATGGAGAGTAACTCGAGAACAAAAGATCGCCGAGCACCAAATATCAAAAGAATTCGTTCCCTTGTGACCTCGGTGCCTCACATTAAATCTGAAAGAAATATTTTAAAAGGTGTAGTTTCCATGACGTTTAGAAGGCATTTGGAGAGAGGGCGCGGCGTTTAAAAACGCTGAATATCGATATGGTGCATCCTCTCATCACCCCATATTGCAGATTGTGTGACATACATGTATAAACAATTGTATGTTGTTTTAACAAACATGGCGATTGAGGAGATGAACTATATCAATATAAAGCATTCGGCGACCTTCTTCCTCTCTCCCAAAGACTTCACTTCATAACGTCATGAGAATCTTCACTGTTTAATAGCATATATTTCAAATTTAGCGTGAAGTATTGAGGTCATGAGAGGATGAACTGTTTTGATATTCAGTGCTCAGCATCTACTATTCTGAAGTTATACTCTTTATTCCACAAAACCTTGTTGATGGATTTTCAATATGCAGTGTTCCGCAACAAGGATGAACCCTGATGCTTTTCACAATGTAAGATTTACTATTACAGAGATTTATACTACATTTCGGTCATGAGTTGAGGAACCCTACTTGTGAACCCGATGTTGTAATGAACGAATAAAAGCATATCCCAGAACAATAAACTCGGATTCACAAACGACAAAATAATAATTTTAAAAAGGTTTAGAATGCACTAAGCAGGTATTAACGACTGCCGATCATTTTGAACTGTTCACCTATTTCACGGAAGATAATTGATTAGAAATTACAATTTTTTTTCAAAATGGAAAATAAATCAATTTACATACATTAATGTTAGATTAATATGTGCTTTTAGAACCAATTTTATCTATTAAAAGGTCCCGGAAAATAGAGCTCTTAGGCATTATTCCATTCCACCCCTCTATTTATAATTCACTGAAAATGTCTATTGATGTGTACTGGATAACTGTTCTTTCTTCGAGTATTGTTCTTCCAGTCGTCCATTTAACTGTTTCATACATACCATCTGTATACAAGAACCCAGCCCACCGTTGACACATTAATTCATCCCCATCGGTTTGAACAGCTCCCTGGAGTGTGGTGTCTAGTATTATAAGGGTTGAATTCATCAGATGGACGTTGTTGATATCTACAGATTGGTAAGATGAATCAAGATGTTTAATAGCAACCTTAAGAGATTTCCAACTCATAGCAGCTAAATATAAGTCATCAAAATCACCCCAAGTTATTCCATCAAACGGATTAAGGGACACGATCTTCGTCCATGGTCTACTACCAACGTACCATATTATACTTTCTTGACGTGACGACCAACCTAGATTCATGTCCGATTCCCACGTAAAGGTGCACGAATTGACTGTCCCTGCCGTAGAAACTCTTGATCTTATTATCTGAGCGTGTCCGACAGCCCGTAATGTACGATTAAAAATATCAACCATTACACCAGTAACCTCCCCACGTGACATTCGAACATCGTGTAGTCTGGATATCATATCGTTCATCTTTACTTTTATGGGTTTTCCGTTCCGTACAGATGCCTCCAGATAAAATTTAGAACCGCTAATCTGACTTCCAGTTGAATCGTGTGAAAATGCAACATGCCAGCCTGATTCCATATACCACGACGTCGCTACATTTTGACTTCCACGGCCAAACCTGCGATGTGAAATACGTTTCCAGCGTAAAATATTGGAATTCCCGTCGCTTTCTGTGAGTATATCATACCAGACAGATGGCACATTAAGGGTTAGGTATTGGCGCAACACTGTGGGTAGCAAGTGAACGTTTATCTGTGAGTTTTCAAAATAAATGAGTTCTGATTTCAATGAAAATTCAGGGAATGCGATACGTAAATCTGAGCCATTTTCCAGGCGAACACGACAGTCCGAGACCGAGCCACTGGTAACGTTACCATCATCATCTATCTCTAGTATCGGAAGATTTTCTGCAGCGGTACCAGTTGCCCATTCTATATCTGTAGAGGTTTCTATAACTGTTTCAGCAGCTGAATTCAGTTCGCTAATTAGTGTTACAATTTTTCTATTTGAGATTTGTTTTATGACTCGTAAAATGGTCCTGTTGCTCAGATCTGTAAAATCCACCGAAGCATGATCATACGTCTGAGCCCAAACCCTTGGCCCAACGCTATTATAATAAAAACCCTTTGCCATTACAGAGTAGATAGTATCATAATCTTGTCCTTTGACCAGAATCTTGTGAGTTTCCCTCATCTTAATGGCGTCAATGATATTCGAAATACTGCCACTAGAAATGCCTCCATCTGTCATTCCTGAATATTCTTTCTGCCGTGAAACATTTTGACAACACACTTAAATGCAATATAATTAATATATTAACACTAATTCCTATCGACACTTCCCCAAGCCCGAGGTTATTTCTTCTTTTTTGACAGCTGATGGAGGATTTAGAGAACAATTTTAAGAATTACCCTTTTCAAATTAAATCAGATACAAAAATAACAACATGTACCATATTTAGTACAAATACCACAATCCCCAGACAAGACCTATACCAATTAATAAACAAAAGTGCCAATATTTAACCCTAATTACTCTGCGATTTGATAATTAAGATTAAATTGATTCAAGAAGAGGGAAGTCATGGTGGCTAAGTGATGTCACGGGTTCGCTGCCGGTGTAGGCCGAGAAAGATCATCGGTATTTTCCGGCGTGGCTTCTCCTTGTCAGTGGTGTAGAGCGTACACGTAAAAGATCCCTTGGCATTAGGATCTTCGATACAAGAGTAGGCCGTACCGCCGCTGCCCGAGCAAACTTTGCCTTTCAGAGGAGAACAGGAGGGCGTAAAATCCGTTTTCTTTCAGATATCAGAAAATATATTTACTCACCAGGAACATCCAAGTTACACTCAGGACCTGTAAATCCTACAGGACAGTGACACATGTCATTATAAAACACCCCACCATTACTACAACGTCCCTGAAACATTATATTCATATTATTTTAGTCAGTTTTCAGTTCCTACATGTGTGGGGTATAGATTGTAGAGGAAAATAGGTTTTGAAAAACCAAGGTACCCTATGAATAAAAGACAGCTGAAAATCATATGAATACGAAAATTACCAGATGCTAGTCTTAATATGAAAATAGGTAACTAGACATTGAATTTATTCCATGCCGGAGTGGATAGTCGTAATGAAAATATGCCAGGTTAAGAGTCACCACATTAACGTGGCGCATTTACAAACTCTTGTGGGTGCCACGATGGGCTAAATGGGTAACACGCTGACTCGCTAGCCTGGAGGTTGGGTGTTCGATCCCTACATTGGCCAGAAAAGTTCATTCAGATTTTTCCATGTGGTTTCTCAGGACGGAGGACCTGATAGGGACGTAGTGCATTGTGGAATTTTACTGGCCTTACACGCCACTTACCATTTTATCTTATATACTACATACCCTTGTAATAACTGTACATCCACCACTTGCAGAATTCCCAACATAAACTTGATTGAATACATTCCCCTTAACATGACAACATTGTAGAATTTTACTGGTCTTACACACTACTGCTGCGTCGCATTCTAAGTTTTGTAAACACGCTGAAACACAAATTAGTTTACTGGTGTTTCCCCAAGAAGAAATAATTTGATACGACACAGAATCGTTGTTAAAAGCCACCAGTCCCAAAACATTTAAATTAAATTCTCTGATAGAGTTGCTGGCAAAAACTCCGAAAATGTTGTAAAAATAAAAAAAATGAGACCATTTAGCATTCTGGCTGATTTCTTGACTTGGTGGACTCTCACCATGTCTCCTGTTAGTTTCATCTGAATCCTTCGTTACGAATGTGAATTACCTCTAAACATTCATAATTATCACACTATATTATAAGGATTGAACGGCTTGATAGGATTGAACGGCTTGTCTACGATTTAACCGTTGGTTGGTGGAAGTAGATGTAAAACTCCAGGAACGAACGAAAGGACACATTGAACAGAGGCAGCTGGGGGAGGGGATCGCGTCTTTTATTTTTTGTGAGACGGACAATGACCAGAATAATATATCTGGTTTTAACACTTTTTTCAAGGCCAAAAGTTAGGAAATTCGTCACACAACTGTTATATTGGGTCATAACTATTGTGAAAAAATGCTCAATTTTCTATTTAATGAAATACAAACCATTATTTAAATTCTTTGAACTAATTGAACCCAGCTGGATTTGATAATGATATTGATTTTTCAACTCAACTTGTATAAACTTGGTGGGGTTGGGATGGCCTAGTGGTCTAGAGTGCCGCGCTTCGACCTCTAGCTGGCCGGTCACCTGTGGCTTGCGGCTGTGGTTTCGAGCCCTGGTGTGAGCGTATGTGGCATGGAGATAGGGGCGCCTTCTCAACCTCGTGGGTTTCCTCTGGGCACTCCGGTTTCCTCCCACTGTTAAAGACCCCTACGCTCAAGCGAATTATTGAAATAAAATTAAAACCATATGTTAGTCCCGAAATGATCTAGTTTGTGTCGAGTGGACGTTAAATCCCATTTCTCTCTCTCTCTCTCTGTATAAACTTGTATCAAGACACGAACTGGCTATGATCTAATTAAACATGTAATTAATCCCATATGTCATTTACAAACTACATAATATTATGATCTATGTACACGGTCCACATGGCTTCAAAAGAATTCGCACTAGTCAGTAAGCATACCATGACGCGATAAATAGACAATTGAATGTGTGATCATGAGCGTTATTTATTTTCCCTGTTGTCGGAATTTATATTACCAGGAGTTCACTGACAGAGAGACGAGCGGAGACGAGACACCGACGGGAGAAAAGAGAAGAAGAGGAGCATAGATCGACGTATGGACCGACCTGTATTCCCCATGTAGTTGAGTGCTTGTTATATTTATGTAGTTGTTTTGTATTATGTTCTGATGTAAAAAAAGGATTTATTTACAAAATTAACTCTGTTACAACTAAGATAATGTTACACTATTTACTCCATCACTACATTTGACCTTACCAACTGCCAATCACATAGATCAGGAGGAGTGGATAGCTGGATGGTTTCCTCCTACTGCTAAAGATCCCTGCGCACAAGCGAATTGTTGAAATAAAACAGATCAGATACCTAACAAACCAACTGACTAGTTATACTAATAAATAATTCTAAAACAATCGGCTTACAGGCTGAAAGAGAATAGCTGAATTATATGTTGTGAATAGGTTTGTCTCAGAGCAGCTTTTTATCCATTAAAAAAAAACGGATGTAGCGATTTTAAAACAATCATTCTTCATAATCAGCTAACAAATGTCTTCCACTAATCACTAACATAAATTCAGATTAAATTCTTTGTTCAGGATATAAAACATTCTAGATAAAAGGACCATTTGTTTAGATGTCTACTGGAAATATACTTGGTATAAATGTATTCTAGTTTGACATGAATATTTTTGTTTGCGATATCACCGCGGTTGAAGTGGGCGTAAAATACACACACATGAATATTTTAGTGGAAGTGGACGGTGAACCTCAGAAACGAACAGAAGATATGATAACAAAACACGGGTTCCACTAAGTTATAGCCATGCTCAGACCTTACCCTCCGATATTTTGAATATCCTAGACAAGTGCGTGTTCGGGCTTGATATAATATGTGTCTGACTTTAACTACATGTTGATATGGAAAGAGAGAGGGAGAGGGAGAGAGATAACGTTTACTGGACACAAACTAGGTCATTTCAGGACCAACATATGGTTCAATTTTATTTTAGTAATTCTCTTGCGTGCAGGGGTCTTTAGCAGTGGGGAGAAACTTCTTGGGACTATTTAAAATACGATATTTTTATACGAGTTTGTACCATTAATAAGCAGACGTTGGAAGTAAACAAGTACTTTTTTTTATTGGTCATGGGTTTGAACGTCTCACCAATCACAATTGTCAAGAGATCTTTCAAATATACACCAATATGTACACTGCTGTACCTCAATTTTTATACCATCCGATCGACTAGACGATTTCTTGGCAGGATTAAGCCCGTTTTAATAAGTGGTTTATCTCCCTTCTAATTGGGTTCAACTGTTTAAAGAAATGCAGCTTGAAATAACGATAATGGGACTGGTAGTGAATTTCGCTCGAATATCCCCCAGTTGGAGTATCAATAGATCTCTGTTCAATACACCTTCATTGGTCGAAAAGAATAATAAATTAAAATCAAAATGACGCTACATGTTCAAATAACCATAATGTTTATATCTCTCTAGCTCCATACGTAAGCCATACTATGAAAATGATTTAGCTTTTATGCCCTGGACATCACTTCGATGGAAAGCCGTGGTCAATAAATGAATATCTATCCTATTTCAATGTTGTTGTTCAAATGTTTCAAGACAGAAAGGCCAATATAGTGGTGCCATTAAGCCGATAGAAACCTTCAAGACACAAAATTCTATTCAAAGGGCACGATTATGAACCTATATTCCATAATAGTAAGATGGTCTTATTAAGTTCTCAAAATGTCTCAGCTCACACCATTGCCGGATTAACCTTGGGGGGGGGGGGCATACCAACTGTGCGGGGGCCCATTGTTGTTGTACTCCGCCCCCTTGAGTGCCTGGGATTTCTTTTTTTTAAAATTAGGATTAAATTCAGTGCATCTGAGACAATTTAGGTAGCGATTTAATTGACGTTTAGAATTCGTTGATCCCGGGGCCCCCAACATCCCTTACTGTCCAGGACCCCAATCCTCGCCCCCTCAGCCCAGACACTGGTTCGCTCCGTCCGGGATAAAATATCAGTATGACCCAGAATTGTCCCACTTTGCCCCCCCCCCCTCCGATCCGGTACTGACTCACACGTATGATCATTTTTCGGTAGATTTTAGAAATGAGTAGCAAGAACATTATCTAACTGCAGACAAGCCAATGTATCGCCTGGATCCATTCACTTGATTTGCTATTTGTTTATTTTTTCTTTTGTTTTTTTTTTTTGCAATGTCGGTTTTCTGTCTTGTCCGCAGCTGGCATATTGTAGATTTTTGTTTTGTGTGTAGTGCCCTCCTCCTGCACTTACTACTATCGACCTAATAATCAGAATTAAGTTAGGTTTTCATCATTCTTGGTATATCGGGGGAGGGGGGGTACCAAGGCGCGACAACACAATTAACTTTTGTACTAATGGGATTCCTAGAGGAACGGTTATAATCAATTGTTGAAATTAAATATAGTGCAGATAGTTAGAGACATATACTTTAAAAGGTACGGTATATTTATTCAAAGTAAATTAAACTATTATAAAGCCATTTAGCTTAAATAACATTTCACTGAAATTTTAGAAATATACATAAATGAATCAACTGTATTATATGAAAAACATTATATCCATTCAAACTTCAGCACTTAATATTCAGCAATTAATTTACAAATAACATGATGATAAAGTAATGGTTGAAACAAAAAGTGTAGTTAAAGCAATGATTTACTAGATCCCTGCTGGCCGAGGGGCATTATAGCACAAAATAAAATCTGACATCCATTCTGGAACAGTCCACAAAAATCGGTGGACGTAATTAGCATCGTTCCCTACAATATATCTATATTTTGGGTATCTGGCAGTAATGGCGTGTTCGTAGGCATCTATCACCAAATTGATGTCCCCTGGTGAACTGGCAGCTGTGATCAGATTGTTGATGCCTGAAAAACAAATTTCTTTATGAAAACAAAAGATGGTCGGTCAATCAGACTGTCGTCGACTGTTTGGCTTTATAGAACAACCAAGTTTTGATCAATCCACGAATTGTGTTACAATATAATATGCCTTTTTAATTTACGAGAACTTACAATCTTCAATAAAATCTTCGCCATAATACTGTTGACAAGCAGCATCTCCTTGTTGAAATGTTCTATGATAACAATCCTTTACTATCGTTGGGTTAAGTAGGTTTGTTTTAAAACAACCTGGCTCTAAGATGCTCACTTGAATACCCTGGTGGTATACCTCACGCCTGAATAAAACAAAGGTAAAATCAGTCCTACATTATGCCACAGTTTGCGAGTCATCATTTCGATTGGACGGTGGGAGTGGTGGCCTGATGATCTAATGCAGTGGTTCTCAACCTTTTTTTGCGAACGGCACACCGTGGGACACATGAAAAAATAGCGGCACACCTGACTTAATTTATAGGAAAAATATTTGAATTTTGCAAAATAAAAACATAGAAAGTCATAGACGACATACAATCGTAGACACAGACTAGATAAAGAACAACACAGCTATGAACTTACAGTAGATACCAGTTGATACTCAATTAGGATCATCTGGTTTTTCGCATTTTCTTAGCTTGCCGTTCAAATTTTCGCGGCACACTTGGGAAGTTTTTGTGGCACACTGGCTGAGAACCACTGATCTAATGCGCGCGTATTAAATCATAAGGTCAGGTCTGTCATTGAGTCAAGTGACGTGGTTTCCATTCCACCCAGGGTGAGGGGGGGGGGGGGTACCTATTCAAGCTCGTGGCTTTTCTCCGAAAGCGAAATATTGAAATAGAATTGAACCGAAATGACGTAGTTTGTGTCGTGAGGAAGTTAAACTACCCCATTCCTCAATTTTGGTTTACACTGTCGATCAAATGACCTGTTTATGTTTTCAAGGTCTTTCTATTATAAGAGTAGAATGGGCATTATCATTATTTATTTAATTAATTATTTATTTAATGAAACTCATGGCTTGCACAGTTGTCAGGTTTAGGACCCGGGGCTCGCAAACTTGACGTTCGGTCAACCCCAATCAAGTAGTTTATAAGGAGGAAGAGCTTTTTTTCAGAATAGCAATTTACCTTAAGCTATCCGAGAAAGCTTCAACACCATATTTGGCGATGCAGTAAGGAGTAAACGTGACGGATAAACGTCCACCCACGCTAGCCATATTAACTATCCTTCCTCTTTCCTTTCTCACCAGTGGTAAAAACGTTTTTGTGACGTCAATTACACCAAATAAATTAACATCCATTATATCTCTGTAGTCCTTTCTGTTTAAACATTCTACAGTTCCAAAACCGCCACTTACACCAGCATTATTTACCACAGTCCATAGGCCTATAAATATATACAAATATAAAACATTGTATACTTTATACGCCCAATACCACTCAATATCGGGATCAAGGTTCAAAAACAAATTCATTTCGGGACTAACATAGTGTCCAACTTTTTTTTTCAATAATTTGATTACGCGTGTTTTTTTGGGTTATTTTGAGCGAAGGGAATCGGAGGACCCGTATAAAACCAGCGAGATTTGACAGGCAGTCCAAGTCCTTTGCACGTACAAGCTAGGAATCGCCATCTCAAGGTTTTAAAGTCATATTTTAATACGTGGTGCATATATACATCCATATATACAATAAAAAGATATAGAATCAAAAAGTCTTTACTAATAGTTTCATGTGCGATGCACACTCTTCAGAAGACAATTATGAAATGAAATTTGAATATACAAAACATAGTTACGTTAATGACGTCAACAAGGTAACAAGACAACAAAACAACAAAAACCGTTAACTGGTGTCGAAAGGAAACACGTGGTGAAAGCTATCACTTAAAGTTTTGTAATAAATGTTTATGAACATGCCTACAGGTTGTTACAAGTTCATTTCTTCTGTTAAGGGTAGAAAGTTCCGGTTTACAAATTATAAAATATTTTTCCCATAGGCATAAGTTGCATCTATTGGACGAGGGGTTGTATGGTAGGGATCGCTTTAAAATTTTCCATTTGATAATGTGGTCGGTGTTTTCTTCCTTTAGTTTGCATATATATTTACTTAATTCTGTGCTGTTTATCATCTTGGGGTTTCTAAAAGAATAGGTATGGTTGTTGAATCTTGTTTTAAAGGGACCCTCTGTTAGACCTACATAAGTTTCATCTTGTTTGCTCTTAGCAGAGACTGTAGCTTGATATATTACGGATTCGGTTAAACATTTATTTTGTAAGGGGCAATCTTGGCGCGTTCTACAATTACATACTTTATTATTTGGATGAGGTTCACTTTTATTCAGGATCAATTTATTGTGGTTATTGATACTTTGTTGGATATTGCTCATAGTGCAGTAACTTATTTTAACGGTGTTCCTGTTGAAAAGTTTATTAAGTTTGTTGGTAGCTGGAAATTCTTCATCTAATAATTTTAGGAACAATTTCCCAACATTTGTCTGCACGTTTTTGCTATATGGGGGGTTAAACCAAATGATGTTTCTCTGTCTTTTTCGGGAATCGGCTTGTTTGCTGCAGTTCGGTGGTACACTCGGGGAGTAGGAGAGTTTGTGTGTATATCCGCTTTTATCCAATGCTGTTTGATATAGGGGGGCAGGCTTGTCAAATGTTTCTTGATCACTTGATATTTCACTTAAACGTTTGTTTATGGTCACAGGAATATTTTTAAGTATACTTGGGGGATGATTAGACTTTTTGTTTACATATAGGGGGGTGTTATTCGGCTTGTTAAATGGGGAATGTTTACCATTTGCGAGATTCAATGTTACATCCAAGAAGTTCACTATGGTTTTGTTTGCTTCAATGGTTATTTTTAATCCGTGTTTATGAAATATGGAGCAGAGATCTTTCTTTATTAGTTCAACCTGTCTTGGTGGTGCTTTAGTGATGCCTAGGCCATCATCTCTGTATAATCCAAAAATATTACCATGCTTCTCTGTAATTTCATTTAGAAGATAAATATCTATATATATATACATCCATATATATATATAGATATATAGTAGAATAGTTAATTAAAGCTGCTCTTTGGTAATATATAATTGAAATTAAAGATGGCAAAATAAAACTACATTTTTATGCTAACGTTTTCACCGCGATAGCGGCTCATCAGGCGTTTTATTAAACAATAATTGAATTAACAATAGTCTATGACGTCAGGGTGTCATAGTTACATGATAAAATTATTGTACAGGCAAGGGTAGTTAGTTAGTCTACAGACTAAAAATATTTAATCCCACCACAATCTTTATTTCATATAACTTATATATTCTCTTATTTAGAATTAAGTTTTGGGTGGTACTTCTCAATAAAATAGCTTTCTTTTGCCTCCAAGAGGTCGTTGTTTTTGCTATTAAGTTTATATAAAGGAAAAACACTAAATTTACCCCCACCACATACTTCAAGGTGCTCACTGAGCGGGATCATCCTATATTTTGGTTGAAGTATGTGCTGTCGATGAAGGTTCATTCTAAGCCTAAGCATCATTTGGGTCTTTCCTATATACTTCCCCTTGCATCCCGGACACGTTATAAGGTAAATTACATAGTTCGATTGGCAATTCATTGCCTGTTTGACATAAAATGTATTATCATCATTAATTGTTATGGATGATCCCTCAATGATAATGTCACAGGTTTTACACTTTGAACTACCGCATTTCGAAACTAATGGAATTGAAGCGACTGAATCATATTTAGAAGATGTTATAATCCTAGCTAGATTGGAAGGTTGCTTAAGACTGTTGATTATATTCGTTTTTCTCAATATTTTATGCATTGTTTGGCTACTTTTAAGAATATGGATATAATTTTCAATGATAGATTTCCCATTTTCCTGGGACGGATTGAATGTAGTAACTAAAGCAACGTTCCTTTTATCAGAGTTTACAGGAACTTTAGGTAGTCTTAAGACGCTTTGATCCAGACTCAATGCTCTCTTGTTAGCATCGTCTATTAATTTACCTGGATAGTTTTGTTTTAATAAGAAACCTTTTAGTTCCTGTAATCTCTGAACTTTGACACCTGGATTGGACACAATTGTACAAATTCGTCTAGCCAGGTTATAAGGGATGTTTCGTTTCGTATGAGATGGGTGACAAGAGTTAAAATTTAGATATTGATGTGTATCGGTTTTTTTATAATACACATCAGTTTCAATAGAGCCATTCGCGTGAAGCTTAACTGTCACATCCAGAAAATTTAATGTGGTTTGACTCTGCTCAATTGTAAACTGTATGCTATCATCTAAATTATTTAACATTTTATGAAGCTCTGAGATGATTTCTTGGGATACCCTGAGTATCACAGAACAATCATCTAAAAACCGTTTCCATGATGTCTTAATTAAATCACCGAATTCATTGCCAAACGTTGTTGTCACCCTCTCATACCATATTTCCTCGAGATAACCTAAAGTTAAAGTAGCATAGGTAGGGCCAACTTTCGTACCCATAGCGACTCCCTTGATTTGTGTATAGTATAGGCCATTGAAGAAAAATATGTTATTTGATATCACAAGATCTAATGCACCGAGGATAAATGAATTTGAAAACCGGTCTGGTATGAGGTCTGCATGGTTATTTAACCAATATTCGACAGCTTTTAGTCCCAGATCTTTGCGTATATTGTTATATAAATTAACTACATCAAAGCTGATAATTGTACTACCAGGTTCTACCTGTGTAGGTAGTTGGTGTAGAAAGTCAATATCATCGCGAAGAAAGCTTTTAACGCGAGAACATAATGGTTTCAAGATGATGTCTATAAATTTGCTGAGTCGCTGGGTACTGCTGTTGGGCCCCCCTACGATTGGTCGAAATTTTAAATCTTCTGGACTAAGTACTTCAATAACTTCATCCTTTGAGTGTTTGACAGCTTCTTCTATCAGCTTACTTATAGAAGTAAGCCGTGGTAGGTTCAAAATCCTCTAAATATTCCTCTTCTCCTTTATGTAGAGGCTTGGCGTTTTTGGTGATGAATTTCACTACCTTTTTCTTTGCAGCATTGTTTTCTTCGATGCTCGATGGCTGGTAGTATTCAGTGTCATTCAGCATTTCTACAATGTTCTGTTCGTAGAATGAGCTGTCCATCATTACTATAGCCCCTCCTTTGTCAGCTTGTTTGACAATTATATTTGGATTGCTCTTCATCTCATTTAAAACCTTTAGCTCCCCCTTACTTAAATTTTGTTTGTAGGGTCTTGGTTGAATTTTGTGAGATGCAATGGAAGTAATGAAGTTATCTAGGTGTGCATCTTTTCCTAATCTCGGTGTAAAGTTTGATTTATTTTTTACGAGACACTCCGATTCAGTGACAGTTTCATTCAGGTCATCCTCATCTTTGTGAAAATGATATTGGAGTCTTAACTTCCTGCAAAATTGGGAAATTTCAGATCGTAAAATACAGTTATCACTTCGGGGAGTTGGCGTAAATTTTAAGCCCCTTTTAAATAAACGAATATGATCCAAGGTGAGTTTCACGCTGCTTAGGTTTATGATAACAGGATCTACATTCTTTGGTTCTTGTATCGACTTCGGGTTTTCTGTCGGCCTTGGCCTAAAAAATTGACCCGATTGTCATACGTTTTTTCTGTATCGCGGAAAGCTTGTGAAGAATTCCCGGTACTGTAATTTGTTTTTTGTGGCCTTTTACGGCGGGGTTCCACTTCTTGCCATGCATCGTTTTTACGATACGTTCGTGCTTTTGGCTTTGGCCGTTCGGTGTTAACACGTCGTTTTGACGGCTGTTTCTTTTTTTGAACCCTTTTCATTTTGTCGCTTGGGTTGGGCTTAAAATCCGGAACATCGCGTGTTGTTTTCGGTTTCTCGTTGTTAATTCAATTATTGTTTAATAAAACGCCTGATGAGCCGCTATCGCGGTGAAAACGTTAGCATAAAAATGTAGTTTTATTTTGCCATCTTTAATTTCAATTATAGATATATATATATATATTTGCTTGTTTTTAAGATAAAGTGGTGATCAGATATTACCGAATTATGAATTACATTTACCTTTATTGGGAGGTAAAATGGTTTTCACCTTGGTAAGTACAGTCTTGATATCATCTTCGGACGTAACATCTAATTGAAGTGTCTGAAGACGTTTCGATGACGCCTTCGCCAAGTCATCTGCAGAATCTTTTTTCAGACAGGCAGCAATAACATGAAATCCTAGGCCATCTAATCTTTTCGCTAAAAGATGTCCAAATCCTGTATCACATCCGGTTACTAAGACGTACTTTTCATTATATTTGCCCACTTTCAGCCTCCCTAAGAACCATTTTAAGGTCCAATAACCAATTAGGATGGTGATCACATACAGCCACATTGTAAACAAACTGGAACAAAAGAAAATATGAAAGGTGCAGAAATAATACAGGAAGTGATAGAATATACCACCATTATTCTGTGGGGGATGGGGTGTGTCTTTGCAACCCAAAGCTGCAAAAGTAACCCAACTGATTGGTTGTATTATATGTCATTGGATCAATGACAACCAGTTTGAAATCATGTGATGATCCAAAATGGATGTGTTCAAGCCAATGTGGTGAAATTTCTAAGAAACAGAAATTCTGATTGAGGAATACGCAAAAAATCTCCCCACAATACCGTTATTATTGATACAGAAACACTAAACATTATATATTCTTTGGACAAGATTTCCCCAGCCTACAGACAGTGATCATTAATTAACACAAACATGAGCTGTCCATGGTCATCCATTCGAGCAATTTCCCTTAGACTGTTGAATTCATTCGAACCTATTTTAGATGGCGACCCTTGTCCGCTTCATCTTATCAGTCTACGAGTACACTAAACAGTTACTAGTTTGTGCCCAGAAACTATTGACTTGATGAGCTATTGCCCAGTCTACAGTTTATATGCAGAACAGTAGGATGTTAAACTCCATTTCATACCAGTTTATATCCATCAGTCGGTTGTATAGTCCCTAATCTGTGTGCACACAGTCTCTGTACAAACAAACCTGTTTTATCTTTATGGACGAAAAAATGTCAAACATAAACTAGTACAGTATTTATATGTACATATATATACTATCAAACATCTGGTGTATTACACATGCTTGTATATCTTTAATCAATATATATATATACTGAATTACGCGCACGTATCCGAGTTCATAGGCAACAGAGTTTACAAACTAATCCGGTCTTGAAAGTGTCTAAACATCTAAATACGTGTGCTAAGAATTTAAATATTAAATTCAGTATTTTTCCTTTTTATAAAGTCAATATTGACAATACTATCAAAAGAAGGAATATGGAATCACACTTTATTGACCGGTTCAAACCGGATTTAAATGCTTAATTTGCCCCCTTCCCACCGTGTTAATATTTTAATTTTAAATAAAATCTTAATATATATTTTTACACTTTTTACTTCAACACCATTTAAGGGGATTTTAAACCCTCTTTATTTCTCTATAGTCAGTTTATTAGAGAATAAGGTGGATATAAACAAGTTTACAACCAAATTACATAATTGATCTATTGACATTTTTTTAATCTCTTCACTTCTGTATGGTTCTATTGTCAAATTATACCAGGAAGACTATGTAAATTATTATAACCAGATTACATAATTGGTCTATTGTCAAACTATACCAGGAAGATTATGTAGTTTAATGTCATGTTATGTATTATGTACTTTTAACCTTTTGTTGTATGTTACTTAATATTATTTATAATCCATTGTCATGGAAATCTATTGTTCTAAGAATGTGTATATATATATATATGTATCGTATTTGCAATATTTTGTATACATTATTAATATCTGAAGACGCCTATAGAGGGCAGACAGCTAGCTTATATAATTTAATGTATGTCAGAATGAAGTAAAGTGGAGAATTTTTTACCTGGACGTATTTTTCTATTTTTTGAAAGGTTATCTACTTCGACAGAATTATCCTATTAAACTCATTTTGGATGCAAACAAAAAAGCCCTCTCCCTTGATCAGACAAAATTAAGACAACCGAAAATTTACGAAGCTGTTTCAACAAATAAGGAAATAGCGTTAGTTACAACTTTCAACCCATCACAAGAGAGGGGCAAATTAATATATGACAAACACTGTCATATTCTTCAAAATAGCGAAAAAATGAGCCAAATTATTAATCAAACCACAATAATTAACAGTCTTAAACAACCACATAGTTTACGAACAATGTTGACATCTTCAAAATTTGATTCCATATTTCCTACACCCACAGTTTCTAAATGTAATGATAATCGATGTTTAACATATAATGATATTATCGAAGGGTCGTCTATCACTGTAACAAATCATCAAATATTTACAGTCAAACAAAATATGAATTGTAAATCAAATAATGTAATTTATTTGATGATATGTACAGGTTGTAAGGGTAGATACATAGGGAAAACAGAATTACAATTAAGTAGACGAATGAACCTCCATCGTTCTCAAATTAAAAACGCAGAAAATGGAACTATTCCTTTAAGCGAACATTTAGATCTCTGTGGCGGAGGTAAATACACGGTTTTCCCTATGTATAAATTAAATGTATCAAATCAAGCGCTATTAGAAATAAAAGAAAGCGCCTTTATACGGAAATACAATCCGGAACTTAATGTTAAAGTTTAACTCATGTATTTTATAAATATATTTCATTACATAAATATGTATATTTCATTGTATATTTAACTAAATTTCAACGTAAATTGTTATTAACAATAGTAACTCAACATATTGTAAACGTCGGATGTGACGTCTTTCTATTGTTAACATTTGGACACAGATCACCAAATATTCATGGGCCGTCAAGGGCGAAAGTTATTTTTAGTCCTTCTCTCTCTTTCCCTTTTTCCCCCCTTTGCATGGCGATTTTTGTTGAATTTTTGGTGTAGAATCGAAGAAAAGGGTTTGAAAATACATTTTCTGCCAGGTTTTGGTGAATATTCATGATTTTGAGGCGGAAGGATACAAGAGTTGTGAGGTTGGTTACGTTGAAAGGGAGGGCCGAAAATTGCAAGGTTAGCTGTCTCTACTTCCAGCTTGTCTATCTCAAGTTTTTCATGAAGAACCTCATACATGCTTTTGGGCAAGAGTTTGCCACATGTTGCTCCATCTGTGACAGAAAGCGTTTTACCCAACGAATATTTGGGAAAAAGTTACAACCGGTCTAAGAGACGAGAATTAACATTAAAGTCAATGGGGCAATAATTAGTGATCTGTGGCCTGTCTGTGTATGACAAGGCTGTGACTGATATGCCTTAGTTTTGAATATATGATGACTAATTTGTCAGAAAATATGTATAAAATAACTTGACTACAGAAAAACTAAAAAAAAATAAATTTTAAAAAAAATTTATCAAAGTTTTGGGAAAAATTGTGATTTTACTGCAAATTTTCCAATTTTCAGTTTTTATTTAATTTCTAACAGTAATAAAAATATTTCAGTGTCCAATTTTGGTGTATTCAGCCTCACAAAGCACAGATAAAGTGAACAACATTGTAATTTCACCTAATTTTGTCTAAAAATCAGAAATATTCACAGAAAATCTCCAGATTCTCCCATTTCGATGTAAAAATTATTGCTTTCATACCTACTCAAATGACTGAAAATTTCTAAAAATGCCTTTATTTTCATTGCTAATTTAACTTAGATGGGATCTATAAGTTTGTCGAGTTTAGAAATAGCTCCAGCTTTCCTACAGAAAATGGAAAATTGGCAACACTGAGTTAATAATATACAGCAGATGGGTTTGTACAAAATGTTCAAAACAGGGGTAGGCTCAATTTGGCCACTATTTTACCCAGAACAAGCATTTATTTCTTCTTTGAAGCATTAAATTCTTGCATTTTCGTCATGTAGGAAGCAACATCCCAGTCTTTATAGACATTTTTCACCCCATCTTTCTGTTTAGAGGGGCTATATATGCCCCACCCACCCGTTTTTATTAATGTGTTTTGAGAGATTTAATTGCACCTGTGTTGACAATTAAATGATAATAATTGGAATTTGTTGTTGAATTACAGATGGGAATGTTATTTTTCACCAATAAATGGTCATTTTGTACATTTCAAGGATTTCTGACCTTTTTTGTTCATAGTCAAACTTAGAACCTTGAGACATGTCAGGCCAGTAAGACCACACCCTGATACAGAACCTGTGTAGATGTGTAAATGTCAGCTTAATGGTCAATATTTTCTTATCAAAATCTAGGATTTGTGGTGTTTGTTGCATTTATGTCACTTATAGAACAGTAAAATGTTAATTTTGCTCCTTTTCAGGCCTCTTTTATGTTGTCAACTATGTCATAACTACCTTTTTTACTTCATTTTTTAAGGCAATTGATGTAAAGGCCCAAACATCTTGCCTCAGTACAATAATTGCAATAAAGATTTGTATGGATGCCTCTGAGGTTTGAGATGTTGAAAACATTAAACTATTTCCAAATTTGTGAAAATTGTGTATTCTGTGACCCTTTTGTTAGAGAGGGGTGGACATAGGTCGAATATACCTTTTTTATTCTTTCAGCAAGGCCTATTTTAACCATAATTCATATTTATTGCACCTATTTTAGCTTCTATGTACATATATTAGCCAGGGATGGTAAAACATATCTGTTTGACAGATTCCTTTGATAATGTTAGCTCTGCAACCAAAGGTAAGATTGATTCAGTCATTGACATTTTTAGGGGGTGGGGTTACATGTTTCAGTACAGACCTCTATAATTACAATGAATGCAATTGATTTGTGATTTTTCTGTTTGCATATTGTCCAGGGTTTCCAAAAATATAGTCTGGCTATCTAAAAAAGTGGAAAATTATTGGTTTTTTGAAAGATGCTACATGTAAATTTTGTACATTTTTCATGACATGGCAGTAAAAAAATATATTTTTGATAAAAATTTCAAATTATGAGTGTTTTCTATGTAGTTTGTTTGCAACTTGTCTAATTTTTTCACAGAGCTCAAATACTGCCTCTATTAAAAAAGATTTTTTAAATTTTAGCACAAAAGGCCCAGGGACCTGAGATGCACCACTGTACTTAAAGCAGCATGTATACTTAAAGGGCCATCATTTTTGCAGTTATTCTTTGATTTTCATTTCCTTTCACCAGCATGTTGCCAGAACATATGGGAAGCAAATACAAAAGGCCTTTTGGTGATATCCGAAGTTTCACCCCTATATAGGACACAGATCACCAAATATTCATGGGCCGTCACCCACGAAACAAGGGCGAAAGTTATTTTTAGTCCTTCTCTCTCTTTCCCTTTTTCCCCCTTTTGCATGGCGATTTTTGTTGAATTTTTGGTGTAGAATCGAAGAAAAGGGTTTGAAAATACATTTTCTGCCAGGTTTTGGTGAATATTCATGATTTTGAGGCGGAAGGATGCAAGAGTTGTGAGGTTGGTTACGTTGAAAGGGAGGGCCGAAAATTGCAAGGTTAGCTGTCTCTACTTCCAGCTTGTCTATCTCAAGTTTTTCATGAAGAACCTCATACATGCTTTTGGGCAAGAGTTTGCCACATGTTGCTCCATCTGTGGCAGAAAGCGTTTTACCCAACGAATATTTGGGAAAAAGTTACAACCGGTCTAAGAGACGAGAATTAACATTAAAGTCAATGGGGCAATAATTAGTGATCTGTGGCCTCGATTATCCACGTTTTTAATTTAATTATCAATGGCCGTTAAGCAGCATATAGGAATTTAATCCAGCCAACATCGAAGGCCAGCCTAGACAGTTTATTATGGTCTGGATATGTCTACTTGATAATTTAGATAACATTTCAGGCCTATAGAAAGACTTGTAATTGGCAGATTTAGCTCTTGTATAATGCATGTTTAAGATTTGTCCATGTTAACTTTTGCCCCAGGAGAATATTTTATTAACCGATTGGTATTAGATATTATGTTATGTTGTTTGATAAATGTTATGTTGATAGGCAAGGGCGGTAACTCCATTAAAGTCGAATGGAGGCAGACCACCATTGACTTCAATGTTAATTCCCGACTCTTTGCCCACCTCCAATTTTTCCCCCAATTTTCGTTGGGATGAATGCTTTTCACAACAGACAGGAGAACAAATGGCCATGTCTTTGCACTAAAATTTGTATGAGGTTAACCACCAAAATTTTGAGATACACAAACTTGAAGAAGCATACGAAAAACATGTATCTAGTCGCCGCACAAATCACCGTAGCCAACCTGATAACGCCGTTATCCTTTCGCCTCAAAATTATGAATATTTACTAAAACCTGGCAGACAATATTAATTCAAACCCTCTTCGTCCATTCTAGACCAAAGACTAAACAAAAATGCAAAGGGGAGAAAGGAGACAGGGGGAGAACTGTTATAAATATACGAACTGTACCGAGACAGTGAAATCTAATGGTGGTCTACCTCCAAATGGTTCAGCGGAACGAAAATGTAGAGCTGTAGGGATATTCTGCACCCTTGTCTTATTGATCCTATTACTGCAAAGCACTGGTACAGTTGGCCATTTGACAGCCCACACCCAGTTATGTTAATATAAAGTAGTTTCACTAAAGTTATGAATTTCTAGCTAAATCAAAATGTGCCTAAAATAAATATAACGCGATCAACGACTTTCACCGGGTCCATTTTTATAATAAAAAGTTTCCACTATTACTCCTCGAGTAACTACTATAATCACGTGCTGTATAATATCACATGAACAATCACAAAGCAGTAGTTAGAAATAGTTTCATTTATTATATAGGATTACCCGAACCCAAACCTACTATTGTTACGAGTGATATCTTTCATATATAATCAAAGCTATTAAAAATGCAATGCCTAATTCGTGAAATATTTCTGGTAAACGTTATCTTATGGAACTTAGGTGAAACTTGTGGTGGGTCTCTTTTTGTGGAGTTCTTGGTATGAACCCAATATCAGTTCTCGGTAATGAACTTTGTTCCTGCAAACGCAACACTTGTCTTTTTTCACGATTTTAAGCCGTCCCATGTCAACTAAATCAGAGGCGAATACCAATGTCCACTTATCACACAATAACACACATTTATAGTTTCGTATATTATTTATTTATAGCAAGTCACAGCGTTCATACATTATCACGGGAGGTTCACGATCGTGGTTGGTGCCCCTGATTAAATTCAATCCTACGCACAGGCCGGGAAAGTTACACTCGATTTCGTGTTTCTAATGCTAGGTTTCCACTGTCCCGATTCGTGTTACGATTGGAATCCCGGAGAAGTTACTGGATTTCGGGTTTCTAATGTTAGGTTCCATTATCACGATTCGTGCAACGACTGAAATCGTGGTGATCCTATCAGGTCTTCTCATATACTGTATTGAGATCAGTCGTAGCACGTACCAGATCGTCAACTTTTTAGGGAAAACCCTAGTTCTTTTCAGAACTGTCTTTTAGCGAACTTCGCTGACAGTTCTTGTCCGACCTTATATAACTGTAGTATGAAAATACGGTAAAATATCGCTACTCCCCACCCCTGTTCTCAAGCTGTTTTAAAACCCTTACCGTCTATTTGTCACCACAATTCTTTATTTTTCACCAAAAGGAATCCTTTCTCACCATATTTGACACAAATTTATAATAATTCATCTCCATTTTCAAGTAGAATTTAGCGATGAAATAAACATGTGGTTTGCGCATGTCCGGGTCTCGTAATGTCTCTCAGTTTAAACGTATTTGGTGTATGTTTATAATCGCAGAATTCTACTTGAAAATAGCGTTGTATCTTTATAAATGTGTGCCAGCTGTGGCAAGAAATGATTCCTTTGGCGAATAAAGTAGAATCAAGGTGAAAAATATTAGGTAAGGATTCCAAAATAGACTTAGAACAGAGGTGGGGAGGAACGGTATTTTCATACTGCAGTTACATAAGGCCGAAAAGGAACTGTGTAGCGAATATATCGTTCGCTCGATGACAGTTCCAAAAGGAACTAGGAAAACCCTATCGTAACCCATCGCACGACAGTTGGAACCTAGCGTAAGCAGTCATTATAATCTCATGGCTGTCAACACATTCTTGTCCTTGCGGCCATTATTACACAACATATATTAATATTGAATTCACACTATGGTCACATGTATCACAAAGTTAACATTCGTGTAAACAAACCTGTGAGTCATGCAACCTTAGCCTAAATCGATAATGACAATTAAACAATATGAATAGAAACTTACCGATAGCAGAATTAGACACAACGCAGAGAATATCAATAAATATGGAATTGTAAATTAAAATACTTATTAAATAATTTGGGCGACCATATGAACCTGATATAAACGATGTCGTAATAACTTGCACACATACAACATATGTAGGTCAACTGTTTGATATCAGTTTTCGTCATATGCGTATTCTGTTTCATACAGGTCATACATGGGTGAAGCCGGGATAGTATAGCTTTCACAAACAATCGACCTACATTTAATATATTTACAGTGAGTTGTTGAACTAGTTTTCATTCTGACAATAAGAAACCACGATGCAGACGTTTAATTGCAGATAAATTTCGCTCTATAGATTCTTCCAAAAATGCGAAAACTAGAACAATTTTAGTTAAAATGAAAATCCAATACGTTTCTGGTGGAACGGTCTCAGGAACCAGCGGCGTTTTTTTCTCTCATAACCAATTCATTAGATTGATTGCCTTGTTGTTAATGGTTGTAGAGGCAGATAAAGGATGTAAACATAAATAATTACCATGCCGGATGTGAACCGACTTAATTTTAAATATTTAAAGCGATTTACAGCATGATTAACCTAATTTATAGAAGTCTTACTACCTTTCGTAATTTTTACCTTTTGCACCTTTAGAACGCGAAAGTCGAATAGGAGACGTTACGACAAAAAATGAGACGACATCACGCTATGCAAGCCAAAATCGTTGGGAAATTAAGAAATAAACACACAGCGATGATAGCATCCTGCTTTTCGGTCCGAATTTTGGCTTGTCTAGCGTGATGTCAACTTTGATGCAAAAAAAACCCCCACAAAAATATGAGTCAAAATGCAGGTGGGAAAACTAGAAGTCATAATAACACGAGGGGTGCAATTGAAGTAACTACTACTTTTGGACTTTCTCTATCTGAAGGAGCGAAAAGTAAAAATTACGAATGGTAGATACAGGGTTCCATACCAAATTAATCTGTGTGCGATAAATTACCCCCCCCCCCTAATTTGTGCAAAAATATTACAAACACGCATTCTAAATCTTTACAGGGCGGTTGATACTGGTTTACTGTGTAATTTTTATAATGTCCAATTCAGGAAGGACACTTTAAATGGTATATAACTCGATATTTCATTTCGCTTCATGTATTCTTCTAGTACTCTTACCGTGTATCAAATACACTCTGTGCAATATTTGAAGATATATTAATACCGAGCACCCAATACCAATCTGATTAAAATACAGATCCTATTTCGTTTCGTTTTTGTAGTGTAGGTCGTCAAAAGTATAAAAAAACGAAACGAAATATGGATCTGTATTTTAATTAGATTGACCCAATAGAGAAAGACCGCGACAGTGAAGGGAGAAAAAAAAATCCGAGTCCTGCACGCTAAACTGGATTTATCTCCCTTGATCCATTATTTCATTTTCATGAGTTGACAACATATTGAGCAAAAGACATAGAAATAATTATGTTTTGACTTTCTTTGAAAATATGAAATTATCGCTTTAATAATGAATTTATAAGAGTACGTAAACCTCCAACATCTATGTTTTGCTTATGTAGTGTAAGATCATTGAAGATAGCAGTTCTAATTTGGACTCATGAAAAGCCAAAATTATGCTTCCGAATTTAGTTGTATGTCAATCCATTTATACATCAATAAAAAAAAAATTGACGATTTTGCTTAACATTTTATTATATTTTTTTAAAAGAGTCTAGGCATTTTCGGAACATGTTTTAACAGTTCCCCGTGAAATCCATAAGTATGAGAACTGAAAAACCGCCAGCCAATCCATGACCTACTGCTGCGTTTTTGGTTTAACGTCCTACTATTCATATCGACTGGACTAATGAAGACGGACCAAACATTAAAGGCTTAACTAATTGTCAATTGTGAGAATGACCAAAGAATGTTTTAATAACCTAAATTCGCAATGCATTTTTAAGTGGATCAAATATAAATATACTGAAAGATTTCAATGGATTTTCAAAGTTTTGGTGAGGGACATTCTTCGTTTAAAATTTTAAGAACAGAAAAATCCAACGTTGAGATATATTTCAAACAGAAACCAATACATGACTTTACAATTAGTTCACAAAGCTACTTTGGCTGATATCTTAAACAGGGGTGTCAAACTCATTTTGACCGGAGATCTAACAACAATTCTAAAAATAAAGCCTTGTACTTTACTGAATTCTAAAAAACAAAGACTGGTTTCCAAATTGTCATGTTATAATACTGAACACAACATTCTGTTGTATTACATACTACTAGATATCTATCATATACAGTACAGATGTCAGAATTTTACTGAATTCGGAAAACAATACTTAGTGATTTCCATCGCTAGTTGGGGGGTTGGGATGGCCTAGTGGTCTAGAGTGCCGACCTCTAGCTGGTCGATCACCTCTGGCTGTGGTTTCGATCCCTGATGTGAGCGTATGTGGCATGGAGATAGGGGCTTCTCAACCTCGTGGGTTTCCTCCGGGCACTCCGGTTTCCTCCCACTGCTAAAGACCCCTACGCGCAAGCGAATTATTGAAATTTAGTCCCAAAATGACCTAGTTTGTGTCGAGTGGACGTTAAACACAATTCTTCTCTCCCCCCCCCTCTCTTTCACTCCATGGCTAGTTCCTAAGGATTATCGACACATCAGTTTGTTGAAATTTGCTACACGGGCCACATTTAAACCCTTAGTGGGCCGCATCTGGCTTGCGGGTCGCATGTTTGACACCACTGTTATACCCACCCCTAATGAAAATAACATATCATATTTGATCCTTCAGAAACCGGGTGTAGAATGAATCAGTGGTTGTATTCCATATAAATAGTATTTCGGGTTAAAATGGTCCATCAACAGAATCAGCTAACCTTATATACTATTCAAAAAAAGTAGGGGATATTTGATTTTGGGGGCATAATACTAAAATATGCAAATGACTACGAAAAAAGTCACTATAGAACCTAACAGAAGAAACATTTCCAGTTACATGTGACGCCCAAACGCACCAATAACTACCGCATGGAATGCAGGTGATGCTTGGGATCATCATGGAGGTCCAACCCAAGATTTGCAGGACTCTGACTTTGAATGTTACAGTCATTGTGGCATTGAATTCCAGGGTGGAAACATCAGTTTAATTGTTTTAGTGACCAGAAAACAAATTTTGATATGCGTCGGCTTACCCAAAATGAAAGGTTACGTGCATTCGGCATGCTACAGATCGGCACAACACAGGCGGTTGTGGCGCGGACGATGAATGTTTCTCAGTCTGTCATAAGCAGGCTATGGTCCAGATACCGTGATACACAATCTGTACAGGACAGAACACGCTCAGGTCGACCAAGGGCGACAACTCAAGCCCAGGATCGATTTATCAGTACCTTGGCCTTGAGAAATCGTGTCATCACAGCAAATCAGATCAGCGCTCGTCTCCAAACAGACACTGGTGTGAGAGTGAGTGGCCAGACGATTCGGAATCGACTGCATAGGGGTCACCTTCGCGCCCGACGTCCTCGCGTGATCCCTTGTTTGAGAGATCATCACATTCAGGCAAGACGTCGTTGGTGTAGGGATCGTCAACACTGGGATAATCGACGCTGGAGCAATGTGATGTTTTCAGATGAGTCAAGGTTCACTGTTGATTTTTTGGACAGACGTAGGAGGGTGTGGCGTCGTCGAAACGAGCGCTTCCAAGACGTTAACGTCATCAGACATGATCGATTTGGGGGTGGTTCTGTTATGGTGTGGGGAGGCATCACTGTTGCTGGAAGAACGTCTTTACATGTTGTTGCAGGGCGTGTTACAGGCCAGTACTACCGGGACAACATCTTGGCAGTCCATGTTGTGCCGTTCGCACGACGTCATGGCCGACGTTTCATCTCCCAGGATGACAACGCAAGATGTCACAGGGCCAGGATCGTTACAGGTTACCTCCAACAACAGAACATCACCACATTACCTTGGCCAGCACTGAGTCCCGACCTCTCCCCCATCGAGCATGTCTGGGACATGCTTGTGCAGAGGTTACGTCAACGTCAACAACGTCCTGCCAATGTCCAAGAACTTGCTGCTGCGTTGCAACAGGAATGGGACAATCTGGACCAAAATGACCTTAGACGTCTCATTAGGAGTATGCCACGTCGGATCAATGCTTGTTTGGCAAACAGAGGAGGATTTACCCGTTACTGACTTTGTTGTGATGCTGTGGTAACTTCGCTGTTTGACCCCGGGTATCATTTTACCCTTATAATGGTCAGTCTGTGCCTTACTTAGTCTAACGATCATTTGGAATAAATCGATGAATGTGAACTTCTTTTCATTTTGTCATTTGTTTCTTCGTCAGTTTCATTAGGTGACTTTAATAACACTTAAAAATCAAATATCCCCTACTTTTTTTTAATAGTATATGTGACTATAATTATATATTGTCTGCAAAGGACGGCGCATATTGATAGATTTTCAATTCATAAAACTGTGTAAATAATGTTTGGAGGTTTTTGGACTGTTATTCCTTTCAGAAGGTTTAAATCAACACGATACAGCCCTCATTTGGGATGGTTTGATCACTAAAACCATAGCCTATAAAATATACCGAATGGAATATGGTTTAACGCCCTACTGTTCTGCTCCTAAACTGGTCTAATGGAGACGGGCATCATATCGAATTTCAACTGCCAAGGGATCTTTTACGTGCACGGTTTTTCGTCCCATCTGTTCGACATAAAATATACCAAAACACTGTGAGTTGCGTTGGCCGTAAGAACGTCATCGAACAAGAGCAAGACCTATCATGCATTTTACATGAGGCAATTTTCATTATTGTTCGCGTGCCGTCCTTAAATAATCAAATGACGCCCAGAGAGTTTAAATCAACGAGGCGCAGCTTTCTTTTGGGATGTTTGATCACTATAGACAATAAAACGCCAAAACACCGTAAGTTGGCCGTTAGAACGCCATCGAAGAATAGCAAGACCTTTCATGAATTTTACATGAGGCAACTTTCATTATCGTTCCCGGGCCGTTCTTAAATAATTAAATCCCCTTCTCTTGACAACCAACAGGGGACAAACTCGAAGATGTTCGTATGACCTGAAACAGATGAGGTCACGTTGTTCTCGGACTGGATAATTGTTTTGGATGGAAAGATGGTGGAGTTTATAATTGACTTGAAGTGTACTTTTCGGGTTACAGTAATAAAATCATAGACTTTTCATTTGTTATGTTCAGTCCGGTGGGGGGAATTGGACTCTGATCTCCAGTTACTGAGCAACAAGGGGTCGATAATATAATTGTTTGTAAATTTAATGTTATTAAGGACCATAATCCCAGACTAAAATGGTTAATACATATTTTCCCACCTCACATAATAATAAAAATTTGTCTGGACCAAAACATATTAAAATCGAACAATCCTAGCTGAAATTATGATCATCTACTGTATTAGAATGTCAGCAAGTTAACGAACAATAAATTGTTTATATGCTTTACACTTCTAGGTTAGTATCTAAAGGAAACATTGCAGCCCTCGCTTTACAGATCAAATACTCACTAAACTCACTCAGGGAATTCTTGAAATACAGCTACAGCTGTATTAGTACCATGTTAGTAATGGTCGCAGTTTGTGACGAGTTGGCGTTATCCCCATCCCTCCCCTCCCCCGATTAAATGTCAGTCATTTGACCAAAAGACACATAATATCTTTAAGGACATGCCACGGTAGCATAAAAAATTATGTAATGTTTAATCTCCATCCTCTTCCGTAAATTTGACTGGGATAGGCTTTAGTGTCCGTAGTATGTGGAAGAGGAGATATTCTACCACATTTCCGGAAGACATGACATGAATTGTGATTTTAGCGTCCTACCTTTCTGCAACCAACTAAGGTAATGAAAATTGGCAAAGTTTTATGAAAGCGGTTTTACCCGGACAGTGGCGTTTTCGCCTACTCTTCGTTGCATTCCAAACAAAACGCCAATGTGTACAAACGCGGCTTTTGGTCCTATCCGAACGACAAGACATTATGTCCTTCGCACTGCACCACTGACAAAGAGAAAATGGTTAAGCCAGCGCCTTACTCGTTTAGCCGTCGTGGCCCCTTTTCAAAAAGAATCGATTTCGGTAAAGAATGTGTAATGCGGTGAGTTCGTTTTGCCAAACTACCTCTGATGTCACGATTGCAGCCCACCAAGTAGTCAGTAAAACTGATAAACCAGAATGTCATCAGTGTCTGAATGGTACGCGGTCATGCCAACACTCGCCACCCATCTGGGCTGTAGACTGTCCCCATCTTCATTAGCTCGGGTTACGAGCAGAACAGTGAGACGTTAAACTCCATTTCATTTCATTTCCGTAGGCTGTCATCTTTTGGACTGTCTTCTTTGCAACCAAACACGCCCAATAATAATAATGCTGATTGGTCATGGTACCACAACGCTAATTTGGAAATAGAAGTGATAAAATAGTTTTCCAATAAATGGTCATGTAGGTGCTACTGCGGTACTTTGGAAATAAAAGTAAAACTATTTTGGAATAAATATAAATAAAAGTAACACTACTTTAAATGCAAATTAAAAATGATAAAATAATTGCAATGGAAGTCTCTTTAAACCTTGGTAGAGTTTCTTCAACCAGTGTCTTTACAATAGAATTGTTTGCGTCACCAGCGACGCCTGTCTTGATAAAAACGATTTTATCAGCCTCTTGAACGCAAGAAATTATACGAAGAAATACCATTTAATGAGCGATGAAGCCATTCTTTCACGACTATTAGACGTTTAAGAGCAAACTGGGAATAAACGTAGCTTATCGTACACATATCCCATAGAACCTATTTCCGTTAGATGTGATGTATGACGGGTAGTCAGGCACGTAAATGCCAAATCTCGAGACTTATCGCGTGACTTCGTGTCACAAATCAAATCTAGGAACAATCTTCAAAATATAAACTGATATAACCAATAATCTCGCATTCTTGTAAATACTATAAGACATTTGGTGTTCCTGGGTGCAAAAAAAAACCAACCCAAAATAACAGCATTTGGTCTTCCTGAATGTAAAACAAATATTTGGTCTTTCTAGGTGTATAAAAATACAATAACTGGTCCTCCTGGTTGTATTAGAAAAACAACATTTGGTCTTCTAGGATGTAAAAAATCCCAACATTTGGTTTTCCTGGATGAAGATAAATCCATTTTGATGAATGGGTGATGATGTGCATTGTGAATACAATAATAAGTGACGTTGTGGAGTGTGAATACAAGATTGTGTGCTTGTGTGCATTGTATAAAAGATTTGGCGATTGTGTGAATTTTAGACAAGAATGGGTGACTATGTACAACAGTGTATTGTATAAATGATGTGGTAACTGTATATTGTAACAGATTGTATGACTACCTACACCATGTAAGGATATGGCGACTGTGTTCGAGCGTTCTGGAATTAAATTCTCTCAAAAATAGTGACAAACGTGTGAAAATGTGTAATTTGGGCTAAAACACATGCGTCGACTGAATAAGAAAATAAATCAACCATGCAGCCGAAACATATTTGTTGTGTTTAATTACGTCACGATTCTACCCACACCACCTCCGTTGCCGGAACTGTGACAGGGCTGGATTTTCGCGGCATCTGGACTGACAATCGAGAATTTGAGTCTTTGAGACACATATGGTTAATGTATTTACTTTGAACAGTGTTAAGGGAGATAATTTTACCCGGACAATACGTGTCTGTCTACTCCCCAACTGCCTTTTACGTACAGGCAAAATGTGCTCACAACCAAAACGTTAAGCCACATAATTGCTGCATTTACGCTTTGGAACCGCGGTGGAGACGTGAGTAAGACGCTAGTCCGCTTGGATGTCTTAGGTTCTATTCCTGTTAATCACGATTTTTCCGGTGTAGTTTCACTTTGTTAGTGGTGCAGGGCGTAGGGCCTGACCAGGACAGCTGTCTAGTCGTTTGGGTCGGACCATCGCCGAGGAGGTCCCGTGTACACACTGGTATGGACGTAAAAGATTCTTGGAAGCTGTAATTCGATATATGTGTAGGCCGCAGAGGCAACATTTCCCTCATATCACACTGTATGAACGTATGTCCGTCTTCATAATCCCAGTCAGGGCAGAACAGTAGGACGTTAAACCCAATTTTAATTCTATTTACCGCCGTCGGTTTGTTTTTGGTCAATCTAGGAACATTTAACCACCCTACCTATGCTACACCAGAAAAGTTTGTCTTTTTGCCGTTCTCATTTCTGCCATCACCCGTGTGTTGCTATTACCTTGTTTAATATATAGGCTATTATTTCATTACGTGATGGTGGAGTGTGGTGAATCAAACCACTATCTCTATTATGATCAGTGTTTAATATAAGGCTATATTTAGCATCGCGGCTTTTTCTCTTGGACTGATAAGTGCTGTGGCTTATATCGCTACGCCGTCTCCGTGTCATAAAGCGTCCCCAGATACTCCAGCAATGCTAAATTAATTATAACAATCCAACTGCAAGTGGTAAAGGGTACCGCAACAGTCATCCAGTTGAGGCGGGGCTAATTAACAAAGGAGCCCACAGGGAGATTGTCTCGTGCAATGGAGCAGTAAACAAGGCTAATAAGGCAATGTTTGGAACACGGCCATACAGGCATATGGATAATTTACAACTGGATGGATATAATCACTTCTGTGGTTAACGATACGTTTTAATTTTGTAGAATATGTCGTAACATTAATATCGTATTGGGTTACACTGGATATGAATAATTATTTATTATTCATTATTGTATAAACTATTTATGATGTACACGAACTACTTCTGGAATCACCATTATAGGACGACTCTGTAACTAGCAGAAGGGGGGTGCTAATCAGAGGGTGTCTCTTTAACTACCGGGTTTTTAATATAGGATGACTCTAACTACCCGGATACTTATTGGAGGACGTTACATAAAACTGTTTCACACACATTTAACTATTTGCCATTAAAGACGATGTCTCTTTGACTATTGAGCTCTTAGTCAGAGTGGCCGTTATCGGGGTTGGATGACCGAATGGTTAGCACGTGCGCGCTGTATCATAAAGCCTATATTGAGTCGACTGGCGTGGTTTCGAATCCCCAGTTGTACGTGACAAGGAAAAGGGTCACCTGCCCAACCTCTGGTTTCCCCTACGCGAAATGACCTTGTTTGTGTCGAGTGGACGTTAAACTCCATTTCCCTTTCTGTCTCTACCGGGTGGTTCTCTAACTGTTGACATTGTGTAGAAATTAGTAATAATATAATAACATTTTTTTGTTTGTATTTTCCTGTGATTTTCCATTTTGGTCATGAGATTTTTGTTCTCGCTATCGTATAAAGGAATCGAAGAATAGGTCGAATCTTTTTTCAATCAATCATGAAAAAGTTTCTATAATGTCAGTAGTGGCATCGTTTCAGTATCTTATTCAATCCATGTTAAGTGTCAGTTCGCCCGGAGAGGTGAACACACACAAAAACTAAAAACAGAAAAGGTTCCAAAAAAATCAATGACATTATAGTTAAAAGATTGTAGTGAACAAACATGACGATCATGTAATATCCACTATCACAAAATAATAACCTAAAACGTGCTCAAACAAAACATTTATATTAGATTTCTTTTTTATGATTTATCAGAGGAAAATAGAAGTGTAGAACGCATTTTGATATCGAAATACCAAAATTTGCCCAACGAATTCTACATTAAAGAAAGAATAATACATGCCCTGGAGTTCAAAGAATTCTGAAATCTGTTAAAATCTAATAAATTCGGGATGGAAAAAAGTCGCAAGGAGAAATGTTCAATAACGGTTATCAGAAGTGGAATATAATATTCGATGAACTATGCGGGTTCATGATCGGTGACAAAGGAAGGAACGGTTGTTTATTTTTTGTTGAAATAATAACTGTTACATAATCCATTTCATTTAAAATACCACGCGCTGGGTTCGGTATATATTGTAAGATGGCCAATTGAACCGTCGTTTAAAAGTTCCCAGAAAAATGGGAATGTTCTTATAATGATTAAACATTCGCAATCGATTAAAATACAGATCTATATTTCATTATTTTATACTTTTGTTTGCCTCTACTACCCGAAGATCTGGCCGGTTGTAGTGGAAGGTCGCGTCAGGGGTCATACGAGCAGATTTTACGCCTATGACGTAAAACATTTGATTAATCTATCGACGTTGGTGTTCTGAAGGGTTACTCACAGTTCCGTGCACCTCACGCCAAAAACTAGGGGTAACAGACTGTTTCATTGGTTAATCCCTCACATCATCAAGAAAGAGGGTTACATAACGGCTCTTCCAGATCCTAGTATAATAAAGACAAGTAAAACGAAATTTTAAACTATAACAAAACGGAACGAAATAGGTTTGTGTTTTAATCACAAATCCTATGCACATCCGAATTATTGAAATAATATTTTACCATAGTCTCGAAAGTACTTACTTTGCGCTCAGTGGACGTTAATATTCATACATGCCTTTAGCCCCGGGTGAAGTGGAGTAAATAATCGCAAAATAACACGGTATGAAATACGGTTTATCCCGAGGAACTTTCTAGGCCAATGCAGTGATCGAACACCTGACGTCAAGGCTAGCTAGCCAGCGTCTTACCCACTTAGCCACCGTGAATCCCGTCAAGCGCACGTATAGCGGCTGCACATCTGCTGTAATCTGTTTGTTATTACGTCTATGAAGAGAGGTAAAAAGACGAAAGCTGTTAGATTTGACAATCGAACTTCCTCACCCAAGCATTCCAATATCTTCCAAGTTGTCAGATAGAATGAATGGTAGATAACGCCATGCAAATGAAACAAGCATCGCGAGTCTGTTCCACATCTCGGTCGACACCTTTTTACAAATTGGTTCACGGACGAAAAATCCCTTCTTATACACAAGATGTTCATTGAAGTGGATAATCCAAATCGTATTTCTGGCGGGGAAGCGATGAAGCGTGCTTGACAGAGTTTGTTGTCTTTTTGTTTTCATGAAGTCCGGGGAGATATTTGAATCTAGATAGTTACTTATAGGCTGTTCCTATACGTAACCTATATGGTCTTATTTCTCGTTACAGGAGTAGCATCGCTTGTGGACAATAATCATTTTCAACTCTGGCACCGTTAGAGGAGTATTATCATTTCATTTGCATTTATTTTAGAGAATATTTTATCCAAAACAACGTTTGACCCGTAACAGATAACAAGCTCAACGTTTGTTAGAGGAGTATTATCACCATTGTATTTGAGAAGATAACTTTTTCAAAATAACGTCGTACTCGGATAACATGCAAGCACTGGCCTAAGATCATAACTTTTGCAAAATATTTTTGTATTTATGAAAATAGGAAGATTAGTTTATCACCCAATAACACATTCTACAGTAGATATCGCTTATATGATAATTTTCATATTCTACTGAGTGATATCGCTTTACACGAATTTGATTTATACCCAAGGAATTATATTAATTTATTTGTGCGTGTAAGAAAGGGTTGGGTAATAAATAAAATCTCCTTCTCGTCTTTTTTGATATCGTCGAGAATGTAAAAAAGAAAATATCTAATATTTCGAAAAACTCAATTGATTGCGAAAAACCAAGGTCCCGTGTATACACATTGACGTGTACGTAAAAAATATCTTGGCAGTTGGAATTCGATATAAGAGTAGACCATAGTGCCGCTGACTGGACAAAATTTCCCTCATAGAACACTGTATGGCACATGCCCGTCTTCACTAGCCCAGTTGGAGCAGAACAGTAGGGCGTTAAACCCCATTTCATTTTTTAAAACTGCAGACACTGGCCATACAAAGAGCACCTCATTTTGGAATTCGATATAAGAGTAGGCCATAGTGCCGCTTTCCCTCGTATGGCGTATACCCGTCTATATTATCCCAGTCATAAGCTAACAGTAGGACGTTAAACCCCATTTCATTTCCTATTTAAATTAAAATTTCCATGACCTCGTGAACGTTCAATTTCACGAAACAGTGTTATACCAACATAGCTTGTGGCATTCACTGAAGCACGAGGACGAAGTCTGTCGAATGACAAATCTTTCGAACGCTTTACAGGGATAACTTTTGTGGAATTTCTGAGACTGGGTAGGTTTGTTGAATTGGAAACAAGGAGGCAAAAATAGAATTAAGACATTACTGATGTTAGTCACAGATTAAACTAAGATTGAAAAATAACTCGACTCCCTTTCAGCCCTACTTTAGAGTAAAATCATAGCATGGCTTGGCTCATCACTAATCGATCTAACATCCAAATTCATAACTTAAAGGAGCTAAATCGCTAATATTTGGGGCCTGGACAATTTACCCAAATGGGTTGCAACGCATAAGATAATCTTATATGAATGTATATAAACCTATTTACATTCATTCATTTCCATCTTTACTCTAATTTCAAATCACTTATGTTCGGCGAAATACGCCTGAAGTCCCAATACCATTCGAGATACAATGCCATGCCGATCTCTCGGGTCTGGTTATTCCAGTCTACATTATTGCGTATGCTCTCCGCGCACCACCGTCTAGCCTCGTTCTCCAAGTCCCTTGTTAAAAATGGGCCTGAAACAGGACATGGTACGCGATTCGTGTACCAGTGATAATTTTTTTTTATTTTGTCTTAAATATTGGATATCAGAAGCCCATCTTTTCCCGGGAAGATCACATCATCAATGTTGAATTGAATTGACAAATAATTTGTTTTCATTGTCGAAGATTTTGGATGATATCTAGTTAGAGACTTTGCTACTTTAATCATGTTCATTATAGAAGCAGAGGATCTTCAATTTCGTTTGGATAAGAATAATCAATTTTTAAGGCATAATTGGATGTGTCAAAACCCACGTAATTAACCAGAGTTATGCAACTAGCTAATAATGTTACGTAGGGTAGCTCAGACGAAAGCTCGGGAAAATATGTCTCTGTCAGAAATAGCTTACCCGTTTCCCCGACAAACTCACGGGTAACGATAGATCAAACATAACTTTGGCCGAGTGGACGTTAAACTCCATTTCTCTAGGTCCCCCTGTAAAAACTCCCAAGTGTGTATATGGTTAACTGACAGACTGGCCACATTATACAGTATATACCATGGGTTCCAAACCTCGGGGTCGCAGAGCATTTTTCGTGGGGTCGTGACGGAACTATTAAACTTTTGAAAAAATGCTATGTTTTCATGAAAAGCATATAAGTCACTGATCTATGCACCTCTTGTCACATTACCAATCGTCTTTCTTCTCCCACGCTCCCGATTTGTTTCTCCAGTCTCTTATTGCAGCATTTTATTCTTTAAATATGACGATGTTTCATAGTAAATGGAGACTTTGTTCTTCAACAGATCGCGATCAGGTGAGGGTTTCTGGAATGGGATGTTGGAAACTACTAGTTTATTCGGTGTCCAGTGTAAAGCTTGTCATAATTTACCATTCATGTACTCCCCAAGAAAGATTCAGGCCATTTTTCCTTAAAAAATGTCCTGAGAAGTATCCATGTGACCGTTGATATTGTATAGCGGACATACATTTGAAACAAACTAGGTCATTTCGGGACTCACACATTGTTCAATTTTATTTCAATAATTCGCTTGTGCGTAGGGGCTTTAGCAATGGGATGAAACCGTAGGACCAGCGAGGTTGGACAGGCGACCCTACTCCCTTTCACGTACAATCGGGGAATAGCCCCCCCCCTCCAATTGACTCAATGGTAGACCTTATGATACAGCGCTTATGTGCTAACCATTCGGCCTTCCTACCCCCACATTGGATAAACCGATCGTGGGCGGTATCTTAGAATGAAATAAATAAGATGAATTTGGGTGCATAGTTTATTCGTAATGGGGAACAATACAAGGACTATATCAATTAAATCTAGGTACAAGAGTAGATAACTCAGTCATTATAGATAATGATAACACTTCTTATTATACAATAACTTCTCTCAAATTAAAGGGACATAACTCGGTTAAAATAATAAAAATCTCCGATATTGGAACTATCAATATCGCAATTACTCTAATTATGTAACGCCGCTGAAAAATGCTGTCTGTTTTCTTCTCTCAATGATATTTACTTTCTAAACACAATTAAGCCTTAAGGTGCTTTTCAAATAGTTTTCAGATTGATTTCACAAGATCTTCACTATTCAACTAAGCGAAATGTCCCTTTAAAATAGATTTATTTTCAAAAACGAAAACAAATGAACAAATAGTATGACTTGTGTAGAAGGAATGTATGGATATTTCTATTAAAAATGATACATAATACACAATCAAATCAAACCGTCTTCATCAATAATGTATATTTTGTTGTAATTAAAGGGGATTTGATTGTCTCTATAATATATACTCGATGGGCGATATTCTATAACATGGGTTAATATTTAACTATCTTAAAATATGAAACTTTTGGTCGGAATGCTCTAACTATATTATTCTGGGAATAATTTAAAACTGTTTATTTCGATATGCTCTTGAGTTGATCTACATTCTTTGTACAAAAATACTACAGTGCTAAATTATTAAATGATAACGAACGCATGATAAAATTTAAAGTAGACATGACCTAGATTACCATAATGTTATTTTAGGGATTATTTATTTCCTCTGAAAGAGATGATAGTTTGAATATTCTTAAGGTTGGACTTACAAAATGACTATTTAGAGGTAACATTTCGTTTCGGTTGATTTTGTAACAATGTCTCCGAATACGTGCAAAAGGAATACGCGCATTTCACCTACAAGTTTCCGAAAACGCGAGGTATGTCGGGCTGCGTTTGGTGGACTCATGCGTGGATGTGATAGAAATACTGTTTCGATCACTGACTGTTTGTCGCCTAAGATGCTTTGTAATTAAGCAGTAAAAGTCCTCTTCTATTTATTGAGGCGTGTCCAAAATTACCTAGGCAAAAAAATATACACTCCGGCGTGGCGAAGAACGATCCTTTGCGAAACCCTGGGATTCAAAAATTCCCCAGAAGAGATATTGCCCAGAAGAGATACTATACCCATTAAATTCCATAGATTTCTGAAACCTGAAGTTACACATATAACAGAGAAGTCGTGAAATATGGAGTCGTGTCCAAATTACCCTAGAAAAGATGCTTTGTAATTTAGCAGTAAAAGTCCTCTTCTATATATTGAGGCGTGTCCAAAATTACCTAGGCAAAAAAATATACACTCCGGCGTGGCGAAGAAAGATCCTTTGCGAAACCCTGGGATTCAAAAATTCCCCAGAAGAGATATTGCCCAGAAGAGATACTATGCCCATTAAATTCCATAGATTTCTGAAACCTGGAGTTACACATATAACAGAGAAGTCGTGAAATATTGAGTCGTGTCCAAATTACCCTAGAAAAGAATAGATGAGTTTTTTTGTGTGTTATTTGTATAACCCGAGAAGTAAAAAAGGTGTGTTAATATCGTGGTTGATTAACGTCGAATCTATTTCAGATATTACTACTGTCAAATAACACCATGTTTAATTCATTTCTTTAGTCAGCAAGTAACAAAAGGTGTTAACAGAACTCAAAATTTTAATGAATAAAATACCAGTGACATTTAAGGTCGCCGAAAGAAGTCATTGTACAGCAGCTAATTCCGACGCGCTTCCACACGCTTAACGTGTGCATTTAAATTAAAAATACCACCTTTTTTTTAATGTTTACAGCTGTTCAGCCGGAGTTTTTTTTTCGAAATGAAATAAGACGTTTTTACCATCTTGATTATTCGTTTCAAATGATATATTTTTTTGGTTAGCAACTCGCAATAAAGTTCCTATGTATTTATTTAAATTTGCTATGAGATTACACAAGGGTTAAAGGACTTAAGAGTTTCATAACAAACAAGTTACTGCTAATTAACGGACCACGAGAAGATAGTATATATTCACACGTAAGGGGGCTGGCTCATACTGTACGTTGCCAGGCAACACAAAGAAATTCTTAAATTCATAACAATGACGGAATTTAATTTTTAACTGTGTTGAAATACTGGAAAATATTCTAAAACGACCGTTTTCCTCAAATATAGGGGCATAGTCTAAAGTTACTGATAGGCTGCGAACAGGTGGTTTTTAATTTATTAATAAATACACGAATGGAATTTTCTACCTTGCGTTGACATTACTGGTACCTTTCTAAACCGAAACATAATTGTGTTATTTGATAAAGACGACTTTCTTTTTATTTAAGATAAGCTAAAGAACATCGATTATTATTCAAACTATTAAAAATGATTACAATTTATATTAATCATATCCATGTAGAATTTTAGAATTTAATGTCCTGTAATATTAATGTATACGAAAAAACTTGAAATAATAATAATGATGAATTAATTGAAAAGATTAATTTGAAAAGATTAAAGGTGAAATAGGTTTTATAAGATATAAGGAAATGATTAACCATTTGTAGCTATAGAAAATGGCCTCTTTTTTACATGTTATCACATTTAAGTGTTGCATAATGATAAAAAAAACGGTATGAATACATTAGAAATAGTAGTTTTTACACATGCTACACTCGTTTTTTGTTCTATTTTTCTCTAGATAAATTTTGGACTTTCTAATTTTGGACTTTATTCACAACATTCTCAAAGAATTCAAAATGAAATTATTGTTTCATGTGAAACAATCTTGTTTTCAAAACATACATTATTATTATTTTTCCTTTATTCTCACAATCCCCCCCTCCCCTCTGGAATTCAAAATAAATATTTACCAATGTAGACAAAGCGCAGTGTGGGTAAAAACTAAATATTCTAATAAATATACAAAAAGGTTCTGAACTATCAAAAACAATGGGAGTTGAATGTGACCATATAATATACATGAAGTTAAAAATACAATCAAACAGAACTATATGAAAAAAGTAACTTTTGACAATAGTATAAAACTACTCTACGATGTCATTAAAAAGATTTTTTTTTTCTTTGAAAAAAAACTTTAACAATATTTAGATTAAAAATGTTAAAATCTTTTTATGTAACTAAGAATAAATTCTGCACATTTTATAACTTTGTACATTGGATGTGAAATATACTATTTAC
This sequence comes from Patella ulyssiponensis, assembly GCA_963678685.1. NCBI lineage: Eukaryota > Metazoa > Mollusca > Gastropoda > Patellidae > Patella > Patella ulyssiponensis. The sequence goes on along the minus strand of OY783225.1, from coordinate 64,754,673 downwards.
ATTTGCTTAGATACAAAATTTGCTCTGCACGTTTTTTCATACTTTTATCTAAAAAGTCCAACTCTCTATTGCACAAAACTTAAAATAAAAACAACATGGCCGCCATAATATTTGAATTAGGACGATGCCAATTTGTAATAATTGCACTAAGTGCCGTTAAGGCATTTTAAGATTGATATATCTATGAAAAGAACATCGGGTTTTGTTTATGCATTATAGCATATTATTTTACGTCTAATTGACATGAGCCGCGACAGTGTGCAGTTCTTGGAATTAAACGCAAAGGTATCTTGACTATTTATATGTGGAGTTTATCATTGTAGTGAGAGAAATGGCTTTTAACGTCCACTCGACAAAAAATAGGTCATTTCAACAGGGTTTTTTTAGCAGTGGGAGGACCCGGACAAAACCCACGAGGTTAGACAGGCAACCCTACTCCTTGTGGTGCATAACCGGGAAATCGAAACCACGCCAGTTAACTCAATGACAGACCTGATGAAACAACGCACACGCACTAACAATTCTAGTTTACCGATTTTTTTATGCATCATTTGTAAAGAATTCCAAACAAATCTGATTTGTTTCCTTTGTAATACCGCGTCACCACAATAACGTAATCGTATGCGGAATTCCAAAACGGATACTATTCAGAATAAGCGACATCCATGGATTCAAATCGATCAATTATTTTCATTTGTATTCCTGGGCATAATTCATAAATAAAGCTCCGATGTTCTTATCGAAAAATGAGTGAGTTATTTAAGTACAATACTGGTATTCAATAATTGTTAAAACAAACTACATCGTAATAATAATTAATATAAAATAAAACATAAACAGTCAATAAAAACACTACATAAATTTTAAATATATATATATAAAAAAAAATTTCAACAATTAAATTAGTAATTTGATTGGTTGGGCTGATAATTATGCACATAAATTACCTAGCAAGATATAGATAGCATAACTCATTGCAAATAAACAATAAACATAACAAACAAAAAATAAATACAATATCTGAACTAGGATCTTTGATTCGAATAAACATATAGTTAATTAGTTTGGTTCAATGTATTAAAATGAATCAAAAACATGATCAATACATTTGATCTAATCTAAAACTAATATTTGGTTTTCACACCTTGGCTAAAAAAATAATCATTTTGATTTGCCTAGATACTTCTGATTTCTGTGGAACACTCATAACCTCTCCGTGTATACCATACCCATTTCTCACAGCCAAGGGTATTAGCATATACAACAAATGTACGTATCACAGCACCGCAAGAAACAAGGCAGTGTTTGGTTCAAATTTGAAGAAGCCGAAGCTCAGGAAAATAACAAACATTTTTTGCCTAACTCGAGTTTTGTTCAATTTTACATGCGTCTGTCAACATAAGGTGGTATCAAAAAATAGTAAACATTTCAGTTTTGAACATCTGAAATTTTATGCAATTTAAAACAACGATTTGAAACCATTTAATGTTGGTATTATATGGTCTTTCTTACCTTTTCCAAAATATTTGCTAGTCAATTCTTAAGAACAGTAAAGTGTTATATTAGTAAAGAGGTTATGAATAAAAACACAGCTGTCAGAAGCCCCTTGGTTACTCAAAGTTAAAAGAACAAAACCTCGAGAAATTTAATTTATGAAATGTAATGGAATTTTTACATTTTTCTTGTTTTTATAACGATTTACAACATGGTATAAATTCTCGATTCATGTAATGTCATATCACACACACTTGATCATTATTATCACACGTTAACGATTTAAATAAACCACGTTTTATTTGAACACCACGCGCTACACACGTCATACATACCCCCATATCAGCTAACTTGTTTTATTTTTTGGCATAATGTATGATACCCCACGTGCTTTAAACATGGCGGCATATGATTCACGTGCTCATTCCCTAAAAATTTCTACGTTTTCTACAGAATCCATGAAAATGTTAATATATTCTAAAAATAGTATAATGATAATAATAGTACTTAATGACAACAATTAAATGATGAAGATTTTTATATGCATATCACATCGCTCGTTCATGCTCGTTATTTACTCATGTGTTGTCATGGAAATAAATCTTCGACCATTTCGGTTTCGTTTTACAAACAAACTTATTGCTGGAGGACATGACGTCACGTGAGATGTTTTTGGTCACGTGTTTGCTTCTGGTAGATTTGAAGTTTGTACATTATTACATGTATATTATTTCAGTTGATGATCATAACTAACATGAATATGAGTCTTGTTCATGTTCACCGATTGGTCGGTATATTTTGCGTGATAATGACGTATAAGAAAGTGTGTATATGGCGATTATGATGCTAATATATTCACTCAATTAATTATTAATTAAGAGATTTAATTGTAAGTTAATTACAACCAGAAACTACGATGATTTCACAAGGTAATTTGGTTTGTCATCAATTTATATCTTTCCTTTCATTTTTTTTTATATTTTTTTTGTTTAAAGATTGGAATATTCCCTCCGTTACCCCATTGCCTTGAACATTATCATGGTCGGGATCCTTTTCATTTCATTTCAGTGCTAACATCACCCCATTACTTTGGGGGCTCTGCAAGGGCACTATGGTCTGGCGAGCAATTTGGTTACCTCGAATTTCTTTCAGTTCTTAGTATATATTTTTGAAGTATTAGAGCTAGATTTAAATATTTTGTATCTTTCAATTTGGTTACCTCGAATTTCTTTCAGATCTTGGTATATATTTTTGAATTATTAGAGCTAGATTAACAATATTTTGTATCTTTCGGGAGCTTGTTGGATGAGTGCTGGTGGTGAAGATTAGAAGTGAGGAAACTGTTGGTAGTAAATATTTAAATATTATACAGATACTAATGTATATACACCTGAAAAGTTTAAAGTTTGTGCTTATATCGTACAACAATGATTAACATGTTATTAGTATTTATTTTTAGACAAACGTTTCTTTGTTTTCACTATCTAATTCCGTATCGGGTACCACTTCCGTATCTGTTTCAGGACCTGAATCTTCCTCACTTTCGTACCCGTTTTGGCGGGTCATTTCGGCTAAATCGACCAATTCTATACCCATGTCTGGTATGACTTGGTGCTCTAACTCCGGAGGTTTTTGCCCCAGGGCCACATATTCAATCTTTAACATTTTTAACAAGGATTGGACAGTTTTAAATTTTTTCACGGCTAGTCATACATTACTGTTATCGTCACTAATCTGGTTAGCATGACGGAACAGAGGTTTATTACGATAATAGTTCCATAGCTGAAGCACGAGCTCTGAGACCATGACGTCATTGGCGTTCTTGCCAACCAGCCGCAACACAAATATACCGTCCTGACGCAAATATTGTTCCCCGAATTTAATGGCCATCTTTTTATCCAATTCCGATTTGTAGCAGTCGTTTACGCGTAGGAATTTTTTCAGATAACGTAGCCTATGTTGACGAAATATCATAGTATAGGTCCAAATCAAAAAGTTACCGGCACTTAAGGTTGAGACGAACACCAACCAAAACCAAATAAACATAAATATCTTTTCATTGAAGAGGTTTATAGGCAACACACATTGCACAGTGTAATCGTGGACATTTTGCATTTGTCGGATTTCGAAGTCGCAGAGCGTCACTCTGGGAAAGCGAGGCGAATCTGCCCAGTCTATACCGCGTGCTAAATGGTCCATAACTTCGAAACCATAAACATTATAATTGGTCCCAAGAAATTCATTTAATATAAAGAGTTGACCCACGGCGTTGGTGAGATACAAGAGTTTTATGAACATATACATGGTAACTAAATAATTGCCATAGCGTTTACCCCATACAATACAGCAGTATTTAGATATCTGTTGTCGGAGTCGGATAAAACATCCGGATCTGTATTCACGTGCGTTCTCTAACCAACGGTCCATGTAGCGTACTATATGTTTGATCGTCCTTTCACGATCTTCCGCTGATATATATGCCGTTTCCGCCGCAAGCGTAACAATTTTATCCAAATTCACACCAGCTGACGCCGTGAGAATCCTCCACAAGATACAAGGAACTTTAAACAGTAAGGCTTGAAATAGGAGGATCATGGGAACCCACTGATAATAGCCGATTTCTTTCTCTTTTTTCTGGCCGTCGTGCTGTGGTATTGTGTGCTCGAACGGTATGTAATACGTGTTTGATATCCAGCACACGTTATTGGTATAATCGACATGGCTATCCTCGAACTGTGCTGGGCACCAACAATGGATGGGTTCGCCCACATATTGTTTAGTACTGACGACGATAGTGAAGATGATGAGGATAATGGTGGTATAAAGGTGGTTTAGTCGATCAATCCAGTCATCATCATATCGTCCTTTCAACCTAGCGTACGTGGCAAAACTACCCAACACACTGTCAAGCCTGAAAAGAGAAAAAGGAAATTGGTTAGAAACATAACCGGCTGAAAATTAATTGATAACGTCCAAAAGAACGAACCCCATGAATCAGCGGTGCATTGTCATGATAAAAGTCGAGGTGAACATAGAGACGTTGTATTTACGTCACGTGTTCGTGTAGGTTATCATACACACAGCGTTATATATACGTCATGTTGTTGGCCAGATTATCATTCACACAGCGTTATATATACGTCATGTTGTTGGCCAGGTTATCATACACACAGCGTTATATTAACGTCATGTTGTTGACCAGATTATTATACCCACAACGTTATATGGTTGTGTACATTATCATACACACAGCGTTATTTACGCCATGTTGTTGGCTAAATTATCATACACACAGCGTTATAATTTCGTTAAATACTTTGTGAATCACCCGTGGTAAAAGCCAGTGTTACTACAACTATCCCAAACGAGTCAAAATGATGTGTAATGTGTTAGTTATTGTTAACAACTAACCCGCCATGTAATATATGGGTAAACTGGCCCACAACGTTACAGAAGCAAGTAGAAGTGTCAAGTTTAGTTCACGCATTTCTAATTGTGTGAGTTGTGTTGCCTGATTGTGAAACAGGTGCCCGTCAACTACTCTGCTATAATTTGGTGTTAGTTAGGTGGTTTAACAAAATTGTTTCTCTGACCTGTCTAGACAACGTACAGAATCTATTCACAATATGTCCGATACCACTGACCACTTGGGGTTTAATGATTAACGACCAACGCCAACACGAGGTGGTACTTAAACGTTGGTGAATCCAACACGTGGATTTCAAATCACAATATTTTTATTCATAAAAACTAAAACATCGTGCAAATTGCGAACCTACAAGTCAAATTGTTAGGATTTTATGATTCCCTAAAATTGAACCTTTTTCTTGGGGTGAAATATTTGAGAAAGGTTTCCATACAGACACAGGACACGCAATTTCTACAATATAACTCAAGATAACCAAATAAATTCAACATAGGAACTAAGGACAAAAAATGTCTTTTTTACTGTTAACTGCAAATCCTGACTGCCAAACTAATTACTGTTCCTGACAAAAGAAGCTGTGGCTTTGCCGAGAAAACAGTCCCCACGGAATGAACTCGGGATACCGAATATAAATGGCCACGATTGCTTTTGGCAAGATAAAATTATTATAAAGCTTTTGCCAGATAAAACTGGAATTATATAATCAGGCATCATATTCACACAATAATATGACAAAAACAGACGGCAAACGATGTTAAAATCATAAAAAATGGGTAAAAAATTGAATATAATACATATATGTAAATGGATCTGGCTTGAATGTCATGTAAAAGATGGAATTTGTCTAATATACGCTATACGTTTCAGACTTCTTTAATTTCAAGTTAGATCTTAATTTAATTTAGTTTTTATTCTTATGTTTACACGCACACTTAAACTTGTTTTATTGTCACGCACGAAACATTAAGTACATTTTCTTCGGTTGTCCCAACTCAGCCAAATGCGAACCCATCTAGACTCCCCTCCTCAGGATTCGAACCAAGAAAATTCTGTGAGTGGGTAGGGTCTATCTAACCACACAACCGCCGGTACCCATTTTAGTGTAATTTTATTTTGAACAAAAAGTAAAATTCACTTGTCAACGAAAGGGCTATGGGTGATGGTGAAATCTCTCCCTGAATTATGTTGCATTAACTAGCTAATAATTATTATGTATCAAATAAATCTAAAGAAAAACTGATTTGAAGTGCCCGGAATTCGCCCAGGAACATTGAAATAATGCTTATAAACCTGCCACTGTTCAGTCTCACAAAGAAAATGTTAGCGCTTACCCGTCACCGATGAGAGCCGGAACTGCTAGATCAGTTACTTCCTCTCCGTGGCCGTGTGCATGCGCACCACCATGATGACCAACGTGATTATGACTCACGTGATTTGAGATATGACCTTTATGAGCACGCACGTGATGCTGTTTAGAACGGGTATGGTTGACATTTTTTGCGTGGTGGGCATGGCGGCTGTGTATCATTCCAGGTCTCGCAATTTTGACAATTTAAGAATAATGGCTGACCACAATAACTTGCAGCAAACGTTCAATTATTGTAAATATTCACTGCATAATATTTTGATTTCAAATTCTAATCGTTATACTTCAACAATCACTTTCATCAAATCGTTACCATGGTCACTGTTTCCAAATCTATGAATTCCCAGTCTTCGGTATAATATATTACCATTATCTTATGTTAGATTTGACACCTGAAACATGGGTGGCTATCTATCATCACAAGAACAATTGAACAAAATAAACCCAAATACTGCTAAAGCATTGTGGAATTTATTAGAGGAGGGAGTGTATTCAGGATTCCCTACATCTAACCAATTTAATACACAAACATGGCACACTATAACTCGACACTATACTCAAAAAGATCCAACAAAAATACTAATAGATAGATTTGAGCTGGAGAAGGAGCTATACATATGATGTTCCAAAGCTCATCAGTTCAATCCACAAACAATACACACTGTAATCCAACATTGTTCTCTAAGTAATCCAAAACCTTGCAAAAACAATGCGTCTATAAACTTGACTTGGAGCTGTGTGTATGATGCTCCAAACCTCACTAGTACAATCCACCAATACAACACACTATACTCAAAGAAATCGAACCCACATTACCAAAACCCAATAAATACAATCCACAACAATTTCCACTCTATACTTAGACACACAATATTCCTATACAGTATTATTATCTCAAATTAAACAGAACGCGCGTTCCCAAAACCCAACAGATTTAATTCTCGACGACTGCCACTCAGTATCAGGGCACATAATAAAACTATACATGTACTGTACTATTAGTTCAAATCAATGGAAGCCGCATGTTGATTGCGGATAGAAACAAACGATTAAAAACGAAGCTATTTATCAAACGGTTACATCATAGGCAATCGACAAGGCCCAAAAGGTTGAGCAACTATGACTGTGGTTGTGTTAGGTCGATATGAAAGTAGGACAATTTGTCATCCGCTTTAAGCAGCAATATCTGTGTTCATAAGTTATTACAAGATTTAATCAAACAATTTGGAAGGCGAAAAAATACAATGCTTTATTATGCGGACTTTTCTTAATTATTGTTATCTATTTGACCTTTATCTGTGAGGCTGAAGTGTCATGAATTCTAGTGAGGAAACTATTTTTTCCTAGACAAGATGAACGGAGTCTGTCGTAAGGACTGTGTAATTATCAATAAGCAAGACCACCGTTGACATCTCACTGATAATTACATAAATAATGAACAACAAAAATCTATGAAAATATAATTATGTACATTGAAACCTTACAGCCAAATTAAAACACCAAACTTTAAGGTGACACTTCGGGTAATTGTCAAAACAAAACCCCGTGTCTTTAATACAAAATGGTTTTCCAATTTACCAAAGCAATCAATATTATACCTAGTTTAGAACGTGGCTGTGACACAGTTCTGCATAGTTTAGATTATCTATCTGTTTCAGCGTGTGTCAGTAAATTAGGGCGTTTAAAAACTCTATTTCAATTTATGTCGTGTCATTGTTTTACAAAATAAAGAAAACATGAGGTGGTGTTCTTGAATGAGCAAGCACACCCCCACAGAAACTCGTGATCTGGAAGCAAATCCAAACGATGTAAGTGATGTGGAATCCTAAAAGGGGTGTGTCATCAGATGCCTAGAACGACTGAGCCCAAAATTTCTCATGCAAGACACACTACATGTACTCATAGCAAACCTGAACATTTGCTTTACACATCTCTACAGAGATGGGCTCGGGGTAAACTGTCACCAACCCTCTGATTTTGGCCCTAGCATAGGATTCTTCAATTTGGTTGATGTTATCAGTTCATATAAATAGAAAAAATTTCCATAAATAACGCCTCTTAAACGGTATACCGGCCTCAAACTGCAGGTATTCCCAATGGACGTACAAGACAGGTTATACAACGAGCCGGCTATTCTGATCACATTCGTTTAGATATTGTATACACCCTACAACTGATCAATGACATCGTGGATTAGAAATCATCAAAGGTGCATTGTTAATACCAATAACCTATCAAGCCAAAGGGTTTCAAAGTGGAAGTTCAAATACTTCAAGGCAATCTGCGCTTTCAATTTCAGCCCATATTGACGTTAATAGTATAAATTCCATCAACACTCCACATCCTTTCGACATGTTGTGAAAAAAAACTCCCAATCTCTCAACGTTCTCTTTATCAGCGACAAAAATATCTAATTGTTCAATTTCGTGGGACGGAATGTGTCACGTTATAGGTTTCAATCTTTCCATTCGACATTTAGCTCGATTCGTTTGGGTAAAAACTTCTTAAATTGATTAAGAGCTGCGAAAAAATTCAATAAAAATGACTAACAGCAAATAATTGATTTTTGCACCGTCGCTTAAGATATTTCGTTGCATCTACAAATTGAACACCGACTGCAATACAATTCCAGCAATTGATTAGCACAGCGACCTCGTTGCAAGATTTGAAACCCTAAATGCCGCGTCACGACCCCTTCCAACAACCTCTAATCCTTGGTCGTGAACACAAATAGTTCTCCTTTATGGAAATTTTTCATCAATAGTGAAAGCAAAATGTCTTCTTGACATCCACCAATATGTATTTCAAATTAAACAACGCAATCACTTGTCATTTTTTTAAGCAATGACGGCAAACAATGCACATGAGAGATTAATTTGAAGAAAAAGTGTATTTATTTTACGAAAAAAAATTAAAATGTGCCTTTGATCTAAAAGTAACAAGAATTGAGATTTTAGTGTCTCATTAACACAACACTTCGAGCATCCGAATCTAACAAAGTGGCAATTTATTGACTTTGGTTAGATGTGCAATACGGTGAATAAACGTATGTCAGCGGGTGAATGGATGAATTCAATCTGACGAGAAATCTGTAAGTGTCGCAATCACTAAACTCTATGAAAGTTCATGTGAAATAAAAACTCTTTATGTATTTGCTACTCTTATTGGCAACGTATGTTGATTCAAACATTAAATATTCGCGAATGCCAATGCTGTCCATGAAGAAGACTTTTGGATATGTTAGTCGGGTGTGTTAGCCTCGAGCATTAACGAGGGATTAATTAAACTACGGTCTATTCAAAAATGACGTACCAAAAATTAGAAGAAAAGGTAAAACAGAAACAACTAAGGTTAATCTAAAGGATAATCTAAAATGTGCTTGGGAGTAATTTTCTTAAAATTAAATATGATTAGCAATACTTTATAAAAACACACCACGGCCAGTCTTTGAGTGTAGTTTTAACATACTATATTTTGTCTATATCCCCAATTTTTGAATCCTACAAACCTCCATATTTCTCAAATTTAGCGTTTGAAAACTCTGATTCTTAAATTTCTTGGCTACCAAAGTAACGTTCCTTTACTGTAAGTGACGTTATAAAGAGCGTAACAGTGGCGCCATTCAAGAAAATTACAATTTTTAGAATTTCTTAATTAATATATATATTCACCAATTGGTATATTTTAAAAATCTAATGAATGACCTTAAATTATCATGACTTGCATAGACTTATTTATTACCCCTTTAAAAAGAAACCAGAATATAAAATAAAAAACCCGAGAAACAAACAAAGACCTGAACACTTACGCATAGCCAAGCATACCTCACGAATCATCGACGATATCCTTTAGATAGATACTACAGTAACCTGAAAGACACAGAGCTAAACTTTTACATTCGTGATGATGTCCCGTTAAGAGCGTGACACTATGTAGTATAATAAAAGATGCAGAGGAATATCGCATATAATTCGAACTCGAGCGATAATGATCATTAATACTAGATGACGACTAATTCCACCTCGCCTCCATCCCATCTGTTCGACGTAGAATCAGTTACAAAATTCTTTTGCCACCGTTCTTTTGTTCCACATGCTAATGGCTCGAGAAGTTTGAATACAACCTTTATCGATGTAAATGTATTGGAAATCTACGGGGAATATATATTACGTAGACCCGACTTGTTACCAGCCATTAAATGTAATAAAGTTGGACAAAAGAGACTGGCATGCATTCTGATTATCTTTTCCTGGTGCAGCTCTTGTCCCTGGAGGTAGATAACGAATCGAATCGTGTAAATGAACATCATTGTAAAAGCCCCCTGATTGCGACATTTAGAGGCAGAACACCCTAATTTAACTTCATGGGCTCTGGTTTCACATCGTGAATATTTTCTAGGTGATTAGACAGCGACTTCAAATAGCTCCTGGATTAGAATGCCTCGGTTACTGAATTTATTGTATGTGATGTGTATATAGATTTTTCACAACACTGCATTGTGTTGACGCCCAAAGTTGCCCTTGAACAAACGTTACGGTTACATAGCGCGCACGACGATGCAGAGAGGATATAACATTAAAACGAAAAAACAAACAAACGAACTATTTTTATCGATAACATCACTATGTACATTTAGCCAAGTCGTAAGCCAAATCATAAATCACATGCATATTTACTGAATTAAAGCGACGCCGTGTTCCTAACATTTTATAGCGACACAAATTTCTGCAGTGTTGCTACATTGTTCAGCAGAGTTGTTATAAAACTCGACAAATTTAGAAATGTTACAGAGGTGTCACCCGCTACATAATATTCACATGCGTCCGACTGTATTAATTAGTAGTTGACATAATATTTATATTCTTATCAAAACAACCGGAACTCGACGGAGGTATGGTTGCGATGAGAATCAATATTAAAGCAAAATGCCAAACAATAGCAGCCATTAGCTAATTTGTAGTGACACCTGGTTACTTAGTAACAAATAACACCCCTCCAGTTGTCTGGGTTACAGACAAATATGACGGCAACTCGACGGAATACTCGTTGATGAAACAAGACAAATCAAATGAAAGGTTTTCAAGACAAGACAAATTGAATCACATAATTCAGAAATAGAAATAAAACATGACGCGTCGCGGACAAGGTCAGTCGGAAATGGACAGGGTCAGTTGGAAACATTCATAAATTGATGACTTAATTTATACCAGAATGTACAAACATAATTAATTTAAGGCGAGTTGGTAGACTGGATCTTGATTGCTGATCCTCATCTCTAACTTTCGCTGAAGTCGCACTCATGCGATTTTGAATGTAAAGATTCGCGACTATGAATAAATAAGTAATAAGTTCTACTCCGGGACTTGTTTTTTAAACCAGCACTACGTTTTATTTATTCCCTTGTTGGACCTTAACAAAACACAAACTAATGAAGGAATCCTACAATAGAAATAAATAATGAACACGGTGTGCCAATGGAGTTACCAAAGAGATCATCTAAAACTAATCTGGAATCCCCCTAAACTATCCACATAGCCTTACAGACAGACCTACCCACAGAATCCTATAGAATACACAAACTTATCCATAGAATACTACAAACCTATCCACATAGTCATACAAACTATTATACAGAATCCTATAGAATACACAAATATATCCACACAATCTTATCCACAGAATCCTATTGAATACACACACACCTATCAAAACAATCCTACTAACCTATCCATATAATTGGACAGACATACCAGTATAACTAAGTTAGAAAATGTTCCCTACATAACAGAGCAATATAAGGTAAGGTAACAATATCCATAGTCCATACAATGCTACAAAGCATCTTTTATATTTAAAAACAACGCAACAATAACTATAGTCCGAACACAACACCAAAAGCTGATGGGGCGACAAGAAAATACCATGAAATATATCCGAGTCCCCATCAAGTGAACCAAACAGCTGGTGGTATGAGGTGTTTCTATAAATAAACATATAAATAGAATCCACAAATAAACTACACTTCCATATCAAAGGGACATTCTAAACGGGCGGAAACTTTGACCAACGGTAAATCTACAATCTGGTAGGGTATATAAACTAGTAAAGTAGAAGACGGTAAAAACATACGGCATAAGGAGTTCCTCAAGACTTCATCTGTGGCTAAGTGCATCCTTATCTCGACTGATAGACCTAGCAGCTTGCTAATAGTAAACAGTAAAAGCCATGATGTAACTGATACCCAATGCTCACTGTATAATCTAATGATGTTCTGTTTGGACCATTGTTTGATGTACTACAGATAGCCACTAGAGCGCATTAGTTGAATATACTAAACACCTTCAAGGGAATGGGGAATACTCAATACCCAAGACGATGGACATTTACAAACTTATGAATTTTTGATGAATTAGCTGTAATATCCAATGATACATTTAGTCATTAACAGAATGCATCCCAATCTTTGATCACAAGGGCGGAACATCTATTGAAGAGGTATGTGATATTAGTAGTACATTTTAATCTACAACTTTTCGGATTAATTTGATAACTGGACAACGTGTAGCCAATTTGCATATTCCTATGTTTTATGTCTATGTGCAAACGGGAGAAACGCATTCTTCGTTCAGTTGAATATACGAAACAATAGAATGATAACCTGTATCAACAGTCGCTCTTCAAATGTACATTTGAATATTTATGCAAGGAGGGAAACCCAGTGTGTAATAAGCATTGACCCGCCGTGGTCTTCAACCTGTAGGCCCACTGATGCGTTTGGCCTATAGGCCTACTATATGTAGGTATATCCGAGTCTGCGTATATATGGTCCAGATCACATTCTCTTTCCCGACTTCAAAAAACACCCTGACTCTATAGGCCCCGCGCTATGTCAGAACAACTAAATACCAGACATACATTTGAAAATAAGTTCAACCGTAAAAAAATTACTGGGTGAAAAAAAGCTAAAGAAATGAGATCATGTCCCAGTATGTACAACAACTAATCGACACAAAACATCAATGAATTCTTATCCTAAAATATTAACAATTTCAAATCCACCCCAAGCATAAAGACAATAAAAGAAACAGTTTCCCATCAACCATGGCTCAAGCTAATGTATAAGGAGTGCTGGAATAATTCTACGTACAGATATTCGAGAACGACATGTATCATTATTACTAGTCATGTTGACGCCCGTCACTTTTCTCCTTTAAGCTAAAGTTAATCCATCCTTTTCCTTGAGATAAAAATAATCCGTCGATCACACGTTAACATAGATAATCCCTCACATCAAACACATGGATATATTTTATGGCACGATTCATCATAGCACCGGAAGTAGGATAAACAACCTGTCTCAACTCATGGTGTAATATCTTTTATCAAATATTTTATCGCACGAATGAGTGATGTGCTTCAAATCATCCGTTTGTCATTTCACATTAAGAATATTAAACAGCATTTAACCATGTAAATACCGAACTAAATAACACTGTCATTCATTTACACTGAGCATATTGTTCGGCAAAATATCTCGCCCTACACAATTTGTAGTCTATGCACCACGTGTTCCATATACGTTCTCATGAAATAGTCCGCATTGGACTTAGTTCCCTCAAATAAATATCCAAGATCCTCAAAGATAAGGGATTTCCTGGAACGTTGATGATACACTTACAAATAGAGCTTTATCGTTAATGCCTCAATATGGAAACATTACAATGAATCGATTAAAAGCTCAACGTTTAACATCGACCCCAACTTGACGAGATTCAAATGTTATGAAATCTGAAGGTAACTAATGATGAGCGTTACTAAAACCTTGAATGGCAAACTTAAAGGGAGGGTAACGCTGTTTCAGTTTGAATGGAATAGATAGTTATTCTAACCTTGGAGTACAATCCATAAAATGGTATTAGCTGCTTATGGTTCGCAGTAACACGTCCTCAAAATTTGATTTCTCAAACATATTTGTGAAAAGGGCTTATTTCTCATTTACCACTAGGGCCTTTTCACAAAATTAAGTGGGTTTTTTTTTCAAAGCTAAAAATTGTACTTGGTTTTAATACTCAACAAAATAAATGGGCACATCGTTAGAATATTTTAGTTTTCGTGAATTAGGCCGCGGGTCTATGACAAATTCGTAACATATAGATTACACATGTTTCATAGAATAGTTTTCTATTTGTTCTGCTTAAATTGTATGTATTTGGTATATGTGTCTTAATTTTCTTGTACCCTGTGTTCAGTACTCCTGCTTTGTATATTCTAGAATGAACGGAATGGAGTTCCGGGGCACACCAGCTCCAGTTGTGTTATATGACGCCAACTTGGGAGTATTTATCTACGTATTCTTGTACCACCGGGTTCGTCTGTACAGCTCTTCTCTATTTTATATTATGGAACCGTGACTTTAAAGTTATGTCATTCGAATATCCGCATTAAGTAAATGAATAGATGTTAATGTTCCTTAATGAGCCATTGAAGCTGAATCAGCAGCCAGGTATTCGGAATCTTCCCGTGGAAATATTACAGATTAGAGCATTTTGTAAATACGACAAAGGACATCTGTAGTGTTTCTAGTGAGTATTTACCAACTGCTATTACCAATTAAATAAATAATTTATTTCTTGAATTTAAATTATTTTGGTAAATAATTGATGAATTTGCGTATCAACGTACGTGTTTCCGTAGAAATACAACAGTTTTGTGAACTCCTCAAATGGGAAGTCATATCAGGTGTTCTAAGCAGGACCATGATCATACACATCGATATGGAAACATTCACGGTAAGATAACAATACATTTTATTTATTATTTTGCATAATATAAGTAGTCCCGAAATGACCTAGTTGTGTCGAGTGGATGTTAAACCCCATTTCTCTCTCTCTCCCTCGCATTATATAAGAATCATCACAATTTAAGAAACATGCTATTAATTAACTTAATTTGATAGATTACAATGTCCGTGTTTCGTTCTGGTCGTCTTATATTTGTCTGGCCTTGGTCTGATTGTAGTTATGTGGTTTGTTGCCCCCTCCCATCGCCTAAGTTGCTATAATCTATAAAATCCTGATTCTAAAGTCAAACAGAAAGTTTTGACAGTATATAATCGTTAAAACAATATCGTTAATTTTATTTTTGAAACAGTGTCACATACATATACATCCGATTTAATGACCAATACTAAGAAAGTATTTATTCTAACGATTCCTCTCATGAATATTTGCATACCCCTAATCACATCTTTGGGTTCTTTCTATCCCGCCATAATTTCGACAGCTTGGTGTTACTATATTTATCTTTTTAGCAATAAGTCATTAACCCCGATATTTTAGACAACTGTTAATCAAATCACAAACTATTCGATTACATTTAGTTTCTAAATGACATTGCGTGACTCGTGTATACCATGATTCAAAAGTAGTGGAAAGGTGGCCATTTTGTTTAACTCCGCAGCATTGATCAGCTGTCCAGTGCTCGTGAATGCCAATTAGTCAACATCCTTTCATTAGATGATAATAATCATGTGAACGGCCGTTTAATTGTACCCTAATTACCTCCCTTTGAACGCGTTCATTAACGTCATTAGTAAGTAACAATAATAATATTTATAGATTCCTATTCACATGACATATTAATAAGGACAATACGTTTACGGTGGGCGACCACAGCGGATTGGATTTCAAGAAAATTGTTTGAGAAAGCGACACGGTCAATAGCGCAAGAACTGATGCGTGACCAGATCTTGTCGTCCACTTAAGAGTGCGGCCCGTCTGTCAAAGTTCCCGTGCCGTAACGGAGCCCCATCTTTTTGATTTCAATGAAATTAGTGTGTTGACCTGAGTTTTTTCAATAAATGGTGACCGACAACTTATACAATAACATTAAATTTTGAATTATTATGCGGACTTCCATTAATCAGCCTTTTATTATCATTGTTAGTTAGACATTTTGAAGGTTTAAACTCCATTGCATGCACGAATAATCTAGCCATTGCGAATCTGTCCTAAGTGTCGCGTACTGTAAACAAACGCCTTGGTTGCCAACACCTTTCCAAACTCTGTATTTAAGAAAAATGGGGGGTTGGGGCGACACCATAAGCTGTCGATTTTTATATTATGGAATGTTTTTGAATCCTGGACAGATTGAGAATGGATTGTTGTACCTATTAATAGCGTAACTGCTACGGTGGACCGTCTTGAACTTGATCTGAGAAGATAAACCAGGTTTTTGTTTATGTCAATGAAACACAACAGACGAGTTTTATTTCTTTCATCGTATCTCATAGGTTGTCATGGACTGTCACACGTCTCCGGAGAGAGGACTACGATAAGCTTACGAGTTGTCAGTAGAACTCTACGATCGTATCGATTTTATTAAATCAATTCACTTTTCTTTCTAATCATATAGTATGCTTGTCAAACGCCATATTATCTCCGTCGCTAATTAATCTCATCAAGACTTTGTATTTTGATTAATGTTACTATGGTACCCTAAAGGCGGCCATTTTCACATTGGCTGTCAATAGACAGTAACTCTTTAAATTCCCACGTTTTCTTGTTAGCGCGTTCTATATGAATTTTTTAAAGTTTTCTTGTGGGTTGTTCTAGAGTTGAAAAGTAGCCATTGGCCTAATTCTAACCGTCGTGCATTAACGACGCCATATATAAGCGAACGTAGTGATTAAAGGGACACAACTCATCTAAAAAGCTCCCGTGAAAGAATGTGTCTGTGGTAAGGGCATCGAACATGATGTCGATTGAAATTACCGATTTTATTATGTATAAGTAATTACCAAAACACACACCCAAAATACGTTTGACAAGCAGAGGGGCCCCTTTCCTCAAATGGTGACGAGATGTTTTTGGTAATTCAGAAAATGGCTATTTTCTTGTCTGTATAATCAACTTGAATGGAAGTTTATGAAGAAGTACGGCACATTCTATTGAGCGTAAATGCAACATCATTAGCCTCCAGTAAATATCAAAATAAAAAATAAAACGAGTGAAATGGCAGTGGAATTTAAAGGTCACAGGGCGACATTTGTAGATAATTTAATTGTTCAGCAAATTCGAGTAATTATAGTCCATATAGGTAAATAATTTTACATTTAATGAAATTAACTGAGTGTTTTCTAAATTTGGAAGTGCATGTAACAATTACTGGTTTGAAGGAATGGGTATATTTTTTTTTATTTTAACATGTATGTTTAGTCCCCCCCCCCTTTCGACATAATAATGCTTTAATGAAACATATTTATTTTTTCTCTAAAAGAACAATAACTAGTATTCACTTTTAGAACAGTTTAACAATTAATGGCTTGTTTGAAAAGGGCATAAAGTATAGGATACAAAAACTAGCCAGAGAATCCGGTATTTATTTGTATATTTCTTGGTAGTGTGCTTAATTTGTATAATTTAAAGTTCTATATGATAAACAAAGCACTTCTCCCGTAATCTGGAAAAACCTAGCAAGTCAAATTTGGTGAAAACTGAGTTAGACCCATATTTGGACTTAGTACACATGTATATAATAATGGTTTTTTTTTTCTCCTTCACTGAAAAGGCTTCTAATTATCGTCATCTAAAAAGACAAAATAAAATTGGTTTTATATTCAGTAGCTTAATTCTGAAACAAAACAGTTTTCCTTTGTTTTCTTAAATCTACATTCAACAGTGTTACTAGGTTTTTCCAGATTACGGGAGACTTGTAGTTTTGGCACAAATAAATAAATAAATTCAATCCTTACTACAAAAGTGTATTTTATGACTTAAAACATTTTGTGGCTTGCTTTCCTATTTTGAATAATAAAGTCAATCAATTATACCTATTCTTGCTTCTACTTTCTATCTTTGGTTTAATATTTTATTTATGACTCACGATACTGTGAGTTTTCGTTCCGTTTAAAAATACCAAAGACTTTTGAGTGATGCTATTAATCAATTAATCTATTTGTGTGCGCATTTCAACATCACCTGCCACGGGAGAATAATATACCTCCAAATAAACATGTTAAAGTGAGTAAGAATCGTTACACTTAATCTAAAAGACAAATAGGCGGAGGGATATAAGTGTTGGACCTGATTAAAGGTCAATAAAACCAGCATATACTATAGTATCGATTAATCGAGTATCCGTTCATCAACTTGCTATTTACTCTACAACCCAAACCAATGTTGGCATAAAAGCCAACGACATACATCCCCGACTATAATGGGAATTCTTTTTAAAAGGAATGTCCACGAGCGCCATCGGTTAGAATTAGAATTCTCTGTTAAGCAAACGTCAACCAGTATGACAATGGCAGTCATTTCCACGTGATCGGCTTCTATATGATTTTACCGATTTCTATTGGAATGCTATCGAATTCAATAGACACAAACGTGATAATATCCGCCATTGTTCCTTCACGACTGATCTATAGTTTTACCCCGTGTGTATCCGTTTGTAAACAAAGGTCTTGTTAACTCCACCAGGGCTAGTCACGGATGGCATGACGCAAACAAGGAATTCTTCAATTTATTTCAGCAAATCGTAAACACCTATTGTTCCAAGCTACCCAATCATAGATATCTTGAAACATTCTCGGTTTCCTTGAAACCGGAATCAAAGAAAATGCATCATTGGTACAGTATCCAATGGCAGCACGTGCGTACGTGCTGTGTAGAACACGACGCTGTAGGGGATATGTCACATGACACGGGCATCGACCCACAGTGTGATTCCATTAAGAAGAACATTGTTTAATTGACTATGCACTATGCTTAAACAGGCGTGATAATCCACGAATAACAATTTCCCGATAGAAGAGGCAATCTAATATCTGTGTTTCTAACAGTTTCAAATCAAATAGTAGTATTCGGATGATTGGTAATAGTAGATCAATTTTAATTTTCTAACATATTTATTTACTTTTCAAGTTGTTATTAGTTTTACTAATATTGATATTGTCGCATTAAATTCTCCGCATATTTACTATATAAATATTAAAATGGTCAACACAAAGATCGAAATAAATTGAAGCACTAAAATGCATTTATCATAGAATATCAGAAACAGACTTAGTCGGCAACAGAATAGCTATTCGGGTTTGCCAGACAAGCCATGACGTCAGAGTAGAAGCCAATTGACTGTTATATACAAGGAAATTGTCAATCTTCTGCAGGCATCGTTAAAGACAACGAGGAATATACAGATTTCAAGCAATTACCGCAGATTGTATTAATCGGGTTTCATCATGTTATGGTAGATAATAAATCCATTATTTTCTGCTTACACTTTTTGTTTTAGCTTCTATCTTTATGGCTACTATTGTTAGACATTTTTCTATTAATACCGGAGATTGATATTTTTGGTTCTGGTTTATATTGTAACAGGTCCATTGAATATTCATAAGTTTGTGTTTTTCCCTTTTAGACACAAAATTACAAATGAAATTTTCTTCATTATACTTCCCAAATAAATCGGAAGTGATATTTGATGTTTGATCAGGAGAATGCAAACCCTACATCGTGTACAACACCAGTCATACAAATTTCAAAAATACTACAAGTTATTGATTAAATATACTGTTCTTTTAATTGTCATTAAGTAAGTGAAATGGGGTTTAGCGTCCTACTTTTTTGTACCAACATGCTTAGTGTGCTACGAGGGTAAAGTGGCCTGGCGAATGTGGATTCGTTAATAATGTAAAACGAATTTGTAGGGGTTGGGGGTTGTTTAATGTGTCTTGCTGGAGCGATAGTTCAATTCACCCGAACAGTATGTGCCGTTACCTATTATATATTTACGTTGACGTTATATAGTTGTATATGCAGGACTGGGGACCTGATGCCCAGTAGTTCGGATGTGGCCATAAAAGCCTTGAATGTGATGTTGCCTATTATTTTTTTTAAGCTTATGACATGATTGTTATAGTTGTATATCATCTAATACTAAGTATCGAAAAATGGTTAGATATTGTTTTTAAAAAAATTGTAACTCGGCTTGTTTGTATCACTAAATATCTTTTTAGTAAAATCCATTACCCAAGAAAGGTTTACGAGGTTCACTTTATGATTTACTGGATGATTCTGTTGTGAATTATAGCTAGTTTAGTTTTTTTATGTAATAATACGTGAAACCCATCTCTTATCGTATAGTAAATGTCGGTTCTCTTCAAGCATCGTTTGACAACCATGATAAAGTTTAATGCACCGTATAGAAAAATACAATGAATAGCGTCAATTTAGAATTACTGAAGGCCTCCGGGGACTTGGTGGTTATTATTAGAAACACGGTTTTCTTAGTTCAAAAGCATTTTTGCGCAAACATAAAAAAACCAAAACCATTAAAGTCAGGCTGCTTGGAGATTGTTATGTAGGCCTAACGTACTGAAAATGTGTAGTATGCCATTTTGGGACTAACCCTTAACAATGGGTTTAATCAGAAGATGTTGAGTTAAATGACCAACTCGAGTACACGGGGATTACAATTTCCATATATACGCCCACTTTACACCCCAGTTCCCTTACCATATTTCATAAATTAACCCCAAAAAACCCACATACAAACACAAAACCTTAATGGTGGGAGTAATGTGATAATAAATAAATATATCCATATAGCAACCTGAAAGAGTTAAGTGTGTACTCTTCGCACCCCGCCCCTCGATAGTTCATGACCACTCCATAATATTAATATTGGAGATTATTTCTTCAAAAGAAAATAATAAAACGGAAGGAACAAATGAAGCCCACGTATGTGTATCATCCATGATCGTTGGTATTTGCTGCCAAAGACCTTAATTTGGATTATATTATCCTCCTAGCGCATTCAATCATATAACAGTCCTAATGGTGCATTTCATTACGGACAATCTCATCAATTAATACGTGATGGGAATAAACAAACCGGTTCAAATAAAATCGTATTAAAGCGTAGAAAGCAGACCAATCATTCGCCATTGTCTGCCCTTTCATTTCTTGTATTTGCTTAAACATTAAGTTATGGTGGTTTTTAATAAACATAATTTTCTGATATTAGCTCCAATCTGTTTTGATAAAAATGGACTTGTTTGTCCTCGATAGATACGAGAATTCAGATGTCATGAAAGTGCCATTGATGGATATTTGTTTTAGAAATATATCAGTCTGGCGAACTAATATTTATAGTACAATTAGCGATCGTTAAAGCACATAACATAATAAACTAAATATGTTCTCTGATGATATTAATAGAATTTATGGCGTATTAACTTTTAGTCATCGGTCGATCCTAACAAATGTATAATAGTAATAGTTATTTTCTTTTTCTTGCGAGGTAGTTCACGAGTTGTCTCCTCTCTCTCACACTCTTACCAGGATACAAGAGAACCACAACAGATCCTATACCGCCGGACATAATATAATGTCGAATTTTTTTCGGGCAAAAGCCAAATCTGGTTTGAATTTACGGAAAAAGCGAAGCAGATTTTACCCAGACATTGCCCCAGATATGCGACACTTCAAACGCATTTTATGTTAATATTTATGGATAAGCAAAAGGTAGTAATTTTCTGTTGGAGTAATCGATTTGGGTTTATCTTGTCCATCGCAAATGTCAAATTAAATTTTACACAATTAGTTTATTTATATTCAAGATGTTGTATAATTGCGCAGTGGATTCGGTATCAAAAGAAATAGAAGAAACATTAATGCCATTTCATTATCATCTAAAGAGTATAAATGTCTAGCTGGTTCTTCTTGTGCACATTAGGGTAGCTCAAAATGTTTATTAAGATGGGCCCCATGCCAATCTACCTGTCCTTAATGTTCCTCTTATTCTGCAAAACGGATTGATATTTATTTAAGCTTGATTTAAATGTTTCGTCATCTGCAAATATTGACAGCTTTCCATAATTGGGGGGCCTCTCAGGGTTCGCCTCTTGCTTTTACGTTTGACGTCATTAAGGGAGATCAACGTAAACATGCAACACGAGACGCCTGAAGACGTTTTCTCAACAGAGGCCGGTTTCTTTCATTCAGCCTTCATTAACGCATATTTACTCAATGGATCGAACTAAGTTTCACATCCCAAAAACTATCAAAGGACTGGACGACAACGTGTCTGATACGACTCCTTCTAAGATAGCCATGTTTACCCAACAAATAATACAGTGCCTGCTTCTCAGCGGAACACTTCTATTTGAGAAGGAGGCAAAACCTCGTAGCCAATCGAATAAAATCAAGTCATTTGGCCCGGAGGAGGTTCTGCACAAACTTCTTGTTCGTTGTCGTGAGTGGCTGAAATTGCCACAGCTTTAACGATTTCTCAAACCCATAACCCAATTTTCTTTTTATGGTTCGAGCATTTAATGGATCCAGATAAAAACATTTAACGGGGGCTATATTTGTAAAAAGCTGGAGTCAATAGAACGTTGAGTTTATGTTTGTTGTGGTGAGAAGAAAATTTAAGACTGTAAACCAACTAGACCCAAATCATCACCAATTACTCGGCTTACGGCCATTGAAACCAAGATGACGGCTTTTGTTAAAATCCCGAATGGGATATGCTATGCAAATCTAAATTATACCACAGTGGAAAGTAATAGCTTATTGGTAGAGTTTACACTTTCTAGTACTCGGGACGAATTTAGAAATGGAATAATTGGGATCGTGAATTGATCGGCGGTAATTAAATGGGTCAAGTGAATTCTGAAAGACTTTGGGTTGTTATTCCAAATTGTTTCAAAGATGATTGCTCTAACCACTTTACGGCTGTGGTATAAATGCCCACTAGGGTTTATGTTTCCCGTCATAGTTGAGTTAAAGAACGTACTTTTATTAACCTTGCTAAAGGTTACATGATAAAAATTAAACCGAATAAAGAGCCCCTGCCATTTTTAATTAATCTGCGATGTCACGGTTGCTTAGTGAAATTCCAAATTTTCACAGTTTGACTTGATGGAATACGAATACGCCTTCAAACAACGGCGTAAGGCTTTGCTCGCTTCTCTTTAATCATGGGTTATAAATGATTGTGAGATTTAACAAACATGTTTTTCCGACATCAACATTTTGAGTTGCAGCAGCGTTTACTTGTCAATCGATTGTCTAATCAAATTAACCGTGTCTTCTATCATGTTCAGGACTTGGAGCATAAATTAATCAAAGATTTTACAGATAATTGCTACGTACAGTCATGCACAAGTTCGTCGGTTCTCGTGCGGATAAGGCACACTTGTCTTGCATCTAATTAAACTGATATGATAATTTCTTTTCGTATATTTTTTGTACTCATATTTTTACAAAAAATTTAACGACACGAAATTGAAACCTGATTTTAACCAGACTGACTTTTTATGGTTACTTGGTGACAAATTATTAAGCATCTAGCCATCTTATTTTCGTAACCCCGACGAAATAATGTAAAGTTTTGGTCTCTCAGTGATCGTAATCGCTATGACCACGAATTAGTGACAAGTTCAACAAGAACCAGCATGCATATTATTGCAACATTGATTGGAATGTTGACTCGATCTACTCAATGAACAGACATATTAAGTCGGATGGTTTACATATCACGTGTTGAGAAAATGTTAACAAATGTACATTTTCTCGTGTGAATTAAAAAGTTGAATTTGAACCATAGTCCACGGGACTTTAGACCTTTCTTTAAACTAAGGAATCAATGGAAATACTTAATACTTTGTTGTTTGGTGAGAAATATACAGTTTGATAGATCCATTCTGTAAAAAATCAAACCATAAAATCCACACGGTTAGAAATATGTACAAACATTATAAATTCACAATAAACTCTGTGTTTAATTTAATATCAATTAAAATCGATAGTTGACAAGAATGGGCTTGTTTTGTTTATCTTTGTATTTGGCGAGATATTTTTTTTCTCGTTTCCGTTCCTAGTCTATTATTTCTATCGATCTGTTTAACGTTTAAGAATTGTTTAAACATGCTTGGAGAATAAAAAGTCCATGTCACCGCTATGTAGTTTTTATTTATTCAATGTTTAGGTTTTAAAGATCGCCCGATAAACATTTACTATAGGATCACATCAAACGATATCAGGTTACTAATAATAGTTTCGTATCCAGGATATCACGTGTTGCCATAACTACAGATGAAAGCGTCGTTATAACAAGCAGGTGAATGACTAAAAAAAGAAAAGTAACCGTAATAAGGAGTATGTACCCAGTAATAATAAACGATAATAATCAAGTTCGATAACTCGTGATTTATGAGTAATTTAAATATTGTTTGTAAACTGGGAAATATTATCTATACCATGTATTAAAATAATGATCTTGTTGATCACGACTTCCTATATTAGGATTCACGGTTATCAAGGCCAATTAGCACTGCTAATATACGCCATAATCATTTTAATAATTCGGGGTTATAGATGTCTGGATGCACTTGTACACGTCGCTATTTTTGTCCTGGAAATTCAGACTTTTGACAAAGGATAAGGCATGAATTTGTTTAGTATGCTAATATCTTTATTAACCCTTGGTAGAAAAACAGGAAACGCAATTCCTTCACAAAAACAGCTTACGCGGACTATAATAAATTTAAATTTTATTATTCAGTGTCAGTTGACTTGTACTATATATTCATTTGAAACTAAATAGTATCAAAGGCTAGCGTACAGAAGGCATGGAATTCTCCATTGACATCTGATATCACATTTCAGATGGAAGCTCTGCTGATATTAACCAAATCAAATGGAAGCTCCACTTAAATTAACCAAACCCGAGTTTGAAATGGGTTTAAACGATGTAACAAATATAGAAACTAAACTATTTCACAAATTTAATTTAATAAATACCATATTTAGGCCTCACCTGTATGTACGCCTATGCTGCCATATTGTGGTTTTAAACTTAAACGATGTGACAAATATAGAAACTTATCCATTTTATAAATTTAATTAAATAAATAACATATTTAGGCCTCATCTGTATGCTGCCATATTTTGGTTTTTAAACTTATCGGGGGGGGGGGGGGGGGGGTAGGTGGCCGGGTGGTTTAACGCATGTGCGTATGATGATAAGGTCTGCCAACGAGCCAAGTGGCGTGGTTTCGATTGCACGAGACAAGGTGTCAGTTCTCTGGCTGATAAAGACCCTACGAGTAAGCGATTTATTGAAAAATCAGTGAACCGCATGTTTGTCCCGATATTACCGAGTTTATGTCGAGCGGATGTTAAACCCCAATTCTCCCACTATCTCTTTAAA
Source organism: Patella ulyssiponensis (assembly GCA_963678685.1). Taxonomy (NCBI): domain Eukaryota; kingdom Metazoa; phylum Mollusca; class Gastropoda; family Patellidae; genus Patella; species Patella ulyssiponensis. Next base: position 64,729,168 of record OY783225.1, on the reverse strand, counting down.
ATGATGGGTAGTACATTAAAAACTTGAGTGATGTTATTATAACTGAAATAACCCTCCTCTTCTATCGATTGGATTTCTTATCTGATCTGTCACCACACCCTGGTAATGAACTCAACAAGTTATATATTCTTTAAGGTAATGTTTAAATTCAGCGTCGAGATTTCCTCCATATACGTCTAGAATTTTTTGTTAAAAGACTCTTAATTAGGAGTAAGACCGCGTTCTTCATTCGTAATCTATACTTTAGGTTAGGTCTAGGTTTTCACTCTAAGTGTCTGGATTCTCAGTCAAAAGGCTCTAATTAGAGGACAAGCAAGAACAGTTAATGCTTTTCTGGGTTGCGTACGTTGACATGCGTTCCATATTGCATTACTTTAGCTCTAAGTGTAAATCTTCCATTTTATCTGAAAGATTGTTGAAAGGGTTAATTAGACCTTTCAGTGCATCCAGTAGACATTCCTTTTCTTGTATTCGCCTTTAGTGAACTTCGTGACTGCTGTTTGGTTTGTAAAATACATTTACAATTAACCGTCTTTTCAATTATTATTGCTTAACTTTATCTTTCTTGATTTTCGCTTATGACACATTTTAATTCTGGTATCCGAAATCTATCAGAGATTTCTAGTACAATTGTAATACAGTGCAGTACACCGGTACAACATGAACGGAAGGTCGTACACTTCCGGTACAGTACAGGGTGCTCAGTACTACATGAACGGGGTGTTCTACACAGTACAGTACAACAGGAACATATCTTACACTTCCGGTACAGCCGAGGGAGCAAAGCACTACAATTGTTATCAGCCTTTTACATTGAATAAATATTTTACAAAAAACAGAATGTCTTAAACTTCCGGTACAGTACAGCATGAGTAAGATGTCTTCCGGTACAGTATAGGCTACCAGCACAACATGTGGTTTTCCAGGATTTGAAAAATGTTTTTCACATGATTATTATTTTTTATGGTTGTAATTACACGGATTCTTCTGTACCGAACGAACTGACGCTTACAACATAATGAAAGGTACCACAATCTCTCAGAAAAGTAGGCCTAACGTAACTCAACGTAGTAAGCAAGGCTTTCACAGAAACTATATATACACGAATAACAATCTCCGAGGTAGCAAGTATCATTGGATCTCTTGTGTTGTCTGAAATTGGCATTTAAGGTTTACAGCAGGTCATGGACCAGTCTTATGTCATAGCAGAGACAATGTATGATTCTAAACATCCTCATAGATTTTATGAAAAGAGTAAGCACACATTTTATGAACTTGCGGCATTATTTTTGTTATGACAAGCATTTACTTAGGACAATATATTTGTCTGAAGCCCACATAGTTTTAATTATAATATAGAATATGGTGATACGCCTCTACACATGCCATATTTGACATTTGTGTCGTAATGATTGCAAACATTCTCTGTCAATGTATTCTCCTAGTAGTGACCATGCTGAATTTAAAGAACTGACTACTGGGTATAGTCCACGTCTTCACTAGATTACGAAATTTAGAAAAGGTATTTGTAAACTAAAAAAAAAGGGAAATCGATATTTTTTTATACTTATGGTTTGACTTAAATACGAACAATATAACAGCTTTTGTGTACAAATCAGTGGGAGCACCGAATCTAGTCTATAATATTTCAGACATAACAACTGTAACCAGAGAAAATAGCACTTCAAACCAACACTTAAACCAAGTTCAGCCGTCTACGCCAAATGGACAAAGATTCCATAAGAAACTTCTCATTCCCCACACAATATTTAACTGATAATGCTTTTCTTTTCTTTTTCGAATTAACTTAATTTTTACTTTCAGATAGAGTGAGAACAGAACATTTTGGTCAATAACGAATTATAAACTGGGTGATTTCTTGCCTACTATATAAAGCCAGAAGGGTTTGTTTAAGACCATAAAGCTATGTTTAGGATTGACTTCTGTGGTACTTTAAAGGTCATGCGATCTAGCCATGTAAATAGACTTGATGCAGACACAATCTAAGGACGACTGATACTATATATCTAGATTGGACAACCGTTTCAATCAAATAACCAAGATTGGCTTGTGAATACCAAAAGATATATATGGCAGAGGAATGGTCTGACCAGTGGTATATCATCAGTAGCGACAACAGGGTGAAGATACATTCTGAATATCGATTCACTTACTATTTGGTCAATGCGAGATACCGTTTATACTAAACTCCGTATAATATCTCTTCATTTATATCAAAGGCTCTTTACATATTCAATCAGTTGAGTCTTTTAATCGACCATCCATCACAGATCTTCATAATATCCTCCACGTCGTTAACCGCCATTCTTTTATTTCAATATTTCCCAGCTTCTAGAATAATTACTATTTACGTCACAGAAGCGATTTAATATCGAATGTTTGAAAACCTTGCGGGAAGCCGATGTCTCTGTCTTCTTAAGATGCTATCGAACATCTGCGGCTCACAATTCCCGACAAGAAAACGGTCAAGATTTCATACCGATTAAGAATGTTTTTAATTCTGAAGATGTTAGAGCTAGCGATTTGCCTTCAAGATTTGACGTTTATATTTTTTTTCTTCTTTCTCGTAATATCGCAAAGCTATTTTTTTTTTATTTATTAAATTTCTTGATAAATTAATTGGAATCTTGTTTTATCCATAGATTCGCCTTCTGGATTTGACGAATATTTTTTTTCTTAATTCCTTGAATAGCACAAAGCCATTTTTGATTTATTAAAAATTTGTAGATACATTAATCTTCATTTAGAATATTGGGATGAGCGTTTTAGATATTAAACAATTTATTTTTTGATTGACAGATATTGAAAGATGTAATCAATGTTTATGAAAAAAAGGGCTTTTCTGTGGGGTTTTTTTTTAATTTTTAAACCGAAAACTGTATCCGATAACCTTATGGCTATCGATTTTTGTTTCAGTTTTTTGAAAAACAAAAATAAAAATATCCAATTATTTTGAGTTCTGATGCATTGATGTATATATATTTAACACATTAGCGAGTGTAAAATAAAAATGTCTACTTTAATCAAATGTTTAGAAAGGTGAAAGAAAAAAATCTCAGCAAATATGTAACGTCTGGAAGTAACAAATAAGTTGTCAATTTTAGAAACAATCGTATAACAATGACATCCGTAATAAAAGAGATGTCCTCCTTTTCAGATTCCATAAGCATTATTTCATAGACTATTCAGATTCTAAAAATATCCAGAGTAGTAATTATATTATAAACAAATAGACGACACATAAATCATGTAGCATACTTTTACCGAGGAATTAAATTTAAAGGAATATATTTTAATACATAGTTAAAATGGATGTTGAGTATTTTTATAAGGTAATAAATAAGATACTTAGTATTTATCATAACATAATAAAATACATCCCATGTAGTTCTTATTAGTTAATTAAAAGCTATCTTGAGTATGTTTAATTTGAAAATAAAAAGGAATCCATATAACACATATTAAATTGACTATTATTTAGACCAACTTAGATTACAAAATGTACTGAGAATAGTCATTATCGTAATGACCAGAACGCACTTGCCTCATGTTTTTATTTTTGTTCATCTGTACTTGTATTATTGTGTGGGTCAATTACACTGAAGAGATGTAAAAGGTATCTTGTGTACCCGTTTAATAAACAAAATCACAAACTGTATCCATGTTCAGTTTGTTTAATATAATTATTAGATTGCATTTGATAATAATTTACACATATACGGTTCTCTGGCAATGGAATCCTGCAAGTCTTATCATTTATTATTACGGTTATTTTTGTCTTCTCTTACGAATACATGTGAAAATGAAATGAGACGTCCTACTGTACTGCGGTGACTGGGCTAATGAAGAGGGGCACACACCATGCCGTGTAGTATGAGGTAAATATGGCCCAGGCAGCGACGCTACGGCCTTCAGTTACTTTAAATTGTGAAATGAGCCGGCACTGTCACTTTAGACCAAGTGAGAAACTGAACATCCGTTGTCACTTTAAAGTATGTGAGAAAGTGAACGGCCATTGTCGCTTTAAAAAATATAAGAATCAGTCTAGGTTTAGTTGATTGTCAAGACAACCACAAATGTTTCAATCAATGCCATTTATTTCCCACGTGACATGTTTAATTACAACAACTCCACATTTATAAACTTTCATTTCTCATCAACCTTTGGTAGCATTTAGCCAATGCACTTAAAACGAGTAAACCACAAATATTATTTAAACATATAACTTTTATAAAACAAGCTCATATTGACGAACGAGCCTACAGATGATTTGCTTATCCAGTGTGTCGTTTTGGAAATTGGCCCTAAGGCATTTTGTATAGATGTTGTATTCTTAAACCTGCATTTTTATTGACGGAAAGACGAAAAAGGCTACACTAGTTTTGTACACCCAGTAGACGTAGATTTAATTCACTTTGATATAACTTTATATTCTAAATATCTGTAGAATTTATACCAGAATAGATTGTTTTTTTATCTAGTAATCCACTTTTAAAAACTAGCGTTTGGGAATTCTATATTAAATACACATATTCTTATATTGACGAAAAAGACCAAATGAAGACTGCTTATTCAAATCGAAGCCATTCCTTCATAAAAACAATAATATTGACGAAAAAGACTACATTTGTCGTGTTTTTCCAGTAGGTCATTCAAGTTAAAGCCTTTCTGTCTCGTGTTATTCTTAAAAAGATTTTTACCGCGAGATTCTTATTTTAATTGATTTTCACATTTACAAAAAAGAATCGATAATCTATTGATTGAGCTCTACATTTTAAGTTCATTTCGACTTCTTCCACTTAGGCAAACAAACAGTAGTTAAGATGCGTCTATAAGATAACTCTTGTGCAATACCAATGCTTTGTTATTATGTACGATATCGAGTGATATTTTATCGCGGTATTATCAAATCCTTTTTATTTTAAATCTAAAGGTAGACATAGCTTCTATATGCAGTACAGCTAAATTTGACTTAAGGTTAAAGTTTCACTTTATAAAAGGGCGAAAATTCAATAATTTCTATACGCGTCTCTTTCGCCGCGTTGTCTTAAAGGTTAGATCGGCGCAGATTTAAATGCAAAAAGAAAATGTTTTTTATATATAGATATATATTGACAAACATAGAAGGAAGCGTTCGCAAGTACCTTTTAATATAAGCCTTCCCGAAATATGTCCTTGATATTACAGCAATGAGAAATTATGACCCATAGAAAAAAAAGACTTCATTAATTACACTTCTTTCCATCTTCTGTTCAGTGCACTTAATTAATAAAATAAGAAAACTCTGTAATCAATATTTCAAACCTAATGTCAACGTGAATATCGAATTTTGTACAAGTAGGCTGATTTTACTTTCCAGAATATGAGGGTTTAACGTCCACTCGATACAAACTATGTCATTTCGGGACTAACATATGGTTCAATATTTTATTTCGTTAGGGAGGAAACCGGAGAATCCGGCATGGAATACCACGGCAACTAAACCCCTTGCCACGTACACGCGGGGATTCGAAACCACGCCACTTAACTCAATGTTAATTTCAGTTCTGATAGTCATATGCATTACAGGAGTTTGGGTTCCGGACATCAGCGTTTCTAGCTTCTCATGGATCTCGAAATGCAGCCATGTACTTTGTAGAGCATACGGTATGCTATACCTGCTAATTGTAAGTGCCTCCATGTTGAATTATCAAAATAAACCTCATATTTTCACAGCTTCATTAAGTTGTCTTTGATAATAACATAAGCTGTGTTTCGAGTGTTGACATAACCGGGTTGGACAACTGTCGACAATAATTTGTGACCATCAACTTAAGAGGGTATTGGATTAGTCTCTCCTAACAACCAATCCGTAATGTGCTTATGATATTATCCGACAAGGTTTTAACACAAAGTAGCAAGGAAACCGGAATAACCGTAGTTATGGGCCAATATGAGGAAAGCCGATTGTGGTTTTATTAGGAATTTTGTTCTCACAAGTAGCAATGTCAATGAGTGTCACTGTAGATCAAGAATGTGTTGTGAACCAACAGGGGTAACACAGCTTTAGCAAAACATGATCTTTTACAACCGTTCACATTAAAGGGAGGCCAAAAAAGAGATATATGGAGTTCAAGCATAGAAATGCTAATCCCCTCCCATTATTCCCAGGGACACAGCTAATATTCACGTAGTACAATTACGTAACTTTGAATGTCCAAAGGCAATGGGTATCGAATTCTGGTGTCTTTTTGTTGACGCTGCCTTGTGTTTCTGGGAAACTATGACGTGTAAACCTATTTATACGCCCTGAATTCGTGGTCAAGTAGGAGTAATGTGATATATCTAAATCCTTTTCAGTTGTAGGTCAGAGAGGACTAAAAACAATAAGCTTCTTACTGAAGGACAGCTAGCTTAATGATTATTTTTATTATTGTGCTCACCGTAAAACCAATGCAACGCATTACGATTTCAACCAATGCAACGCATTACGATTTCAACCAATGCAATTGCGATCATTATTATCTTTTAAAAGGAAATTAAATGAAATTGGGTTTAACGTCCTAGTAATCAGCACCGGGCTTATGAAGACAGGTATATGCAATGCGTTATCCCGAACGGCGGCGTTTGAGTACATTTACGTGTACGCCATGATTGTGTACACGGGACCTCAAAGCTGAATAATTAACACACGGCGATCGAAGCCTAATTTGAAACATCTACAATAATTGTCAGATTTCACTCAATGTAATTCCAGAATGACTGACCAATAACAATGACTCAAGATTGAAAATTGCAAAAAATCTCAAATTATATATATTCAATGCATCTATAGCGATATTGCACACCCCTTAAATCAATATACTATTTCCAAGGGTTTTTTGTCCCTTAATTTATATGTAAGGATGTGCTCCATGCTAGCACCTTAATTTTATTACAGACACACCTTAAAACAATATACAATTTCCAAGGGGTTTTTTGGTCTTTAATAAAGATGTATTAAAGACTTCTTGCTGGGACCCTAATTGAGTGTTTTTATTAGAGACATACACTGATGATTAACCATGTATATAGATAGACATTCTATATTCTATTAGTATCCACAGAATCCAAAATTCCATTGTTGTGGTCTAATGATTGTATTTGATCGGAGTAAGGCGAATTATGTTTTACATGATGCAGGGCGGCAATCACCATTAGCCAGAAACAAAAGACAGAGATTGAGTTTGGTATTGATTTACAAGGTGGTCGTTTACAGAATAAATCCATCATTTAAAACGGTTTTTACAAATCAAGTATCAATCGACTTGTCACTTCTATTTTAAATAGATCGACTAATATAGAACGCAGACACGAGGGGAAAGAGTCTGGCTGCCAGCGGATGGATACAGTGACTAATGCAATACAGACAGAATCATAGGGTTTCGGTAGTTAATGGGAACGAGTCCGGTTGAGATAGAATGGGTGCAATGATTAATATGGGACAAGAGTAGGAAGAGTGGGTCAGTTCGATGATAGACACTGCCTAATGGCTCATTTAAAAGGGATGCCAATGGGTAGCTTCGGGTTGTACTAATACAACATAAAGCGTTTGGTCGTCCTCGGGTGGGATAAATGACCGTACGAATGGGTCAAAACATACTGCCACCGACAGTTCCTCCCATTCATATATAAGACAATTATAGTTTTAACCAAGACGAGTCTGGTTGCCATGGGGTGATGTCAATATGAGTAATGTAGGGCGACATGGCGTAGGACATAAAGGTGTGGCTAATGATAGGTACATATACCATATTTAACATGGATGACAAATTTTGAAAGATCACGTGGAAGAGAGAGCATTCGTTTCACTGTATGATTATCTTAATCATTTTCTGATGTATACATCCAAACCTTCCTTAATAGGATGACACACTACACCTTCCTTTTTTTGTGTACACCACGCAATTAGAATTCAAAAGTAATAAATGTACCCGAATTGATGGGTTAAACACGATAAAAACTTGTTCGATTGAATGCCGTGAGAATACATACCCAGGGATCACATGACTTTCGACAATAATACCCCAGACAAAACCCACCCAGCACAGAACTATGAAAAACAAAAAAATAGATTCAACTTAGGTTCATCTTTCTATGTGTTCGTGGAGACACTGCTTTAACTGGTGTATTTGATAGATATACTTTATTCTATTTTTAAAAACCAACGACTGATGTGTTAAGACGTCAGAATAATTATACCAGATTTGATCAAATACATTTTTCCTTCCCTACAAATTATAAACGATTGTCAGTCCATATTGTAAACTCCTTCTAAACCTGATGGATCGATCAAAAACAGGTGGAAATGGATAATTAAAAGAATATAACGGGAAAAAACCATTATTAGACTACTTATACAAATTTTGTTTTGATTTTGATGATAATAAGTTATTAGCTAATAATTATATTAACAAGCCTCTTCTTCCTTTGTCATTTTTCCTGTTGCAAGTTTCCGTTCATTATCCAAAACAAAACCTTTTCCGTTTCATATCCATGGAAACCACTGAAAATCGAAGATGTCAACCTCAATATATTAACACATCTTCAGTGGTGTTAACGGGTGATGATGAATTTCTCACAATCTATTTGTCCCCATCTTCTGCTGTATGATAATATCCGGGACAATTTCTCGTCCCAGGCATATAAAATTTACCATGTTAGTCTCATGATCACCAAAGTAATGTATATGGAAGAGACGTTAAACCTAATCCCCTTCGTTATCGCAATAAACACAAAAATACAACTACTCAAAAGACACTTCAAATCATTCTTGGGATTCGCGAGCTTTAGCATACGATGTCCTACGATGTGTTTCTGATTAGAGTTGGGGTGTTGTGAAGATATGTTATTTACTGTATTAAGCCAAAACAACGACATTACTTTAGTAAAGTTGAACTTATTGTCCACACACCATCCAACCTAATTGGTAACCGGTACCCCTGGGAGTAGGGATAATAAAGAAAATCAGTGATATCTAATTGAAGCCCCGGGGAGTATACGGAATGCTGTTGTCATGCGATACCAGGGATGTGATAAGTCAAAAAAGTTTTAGGATGCTGAAAAAAGAAAATGGTGAGACAGGATCCCCAACATTGAAAGGGGTCGACTTTGAACCATTATCCCTAACAAAGTCAACGGGTTGTAAACTTGTAAACGTACTCCCGGGACCATTACAAATTCCATACGTCACAGATGAATGGTAAAATATCTTAATATTTCATGAATGGATGTATTTATAGGCATTTTATTAGCTTGGTAGTACAGTTTGCTAAGGGGGATCGATTGAAAATTGAACAAGAAAAAAAGGAAGAAAATAAATCGACAGCAAAATAATCTAAAGATTAAATTTTCGCGGTAATTCCACTGCGTTGAAATCGACGTAATATTAACCCATTTATCACCCACCTTAAATAACCGCATGACCTAATTAAATATTGATGGATGCTAAAGGAGGATACTGAAATGAATGAAATTAATTTGAATTTAAAGGGATAGAACTCTCCAGTATAAAGAGATGAACGTCCTCTCGTGGGGATGATCGTGGAGTATCGTACATAACACCATATAAGGTAGAATAAAATAAAGACGAATGGCCGATATAAATTCTTACCTAGTCAACGAGTGCATCATTCTGGAAATCGGTCGTTAAGGAAAGTAGTGTCACATAATTCTTTCATTACATAATTTTCAGTCCCGCACAAAACAGCACTTCAAAGTCCATATATAACACGTTTTCAGACGGAAACCCATTTCAACAAATCACTATCGTCAACTACTACACATTTCTTTCAATATAGCAGACGATGCCAGGTCGGCCATTATGGCTGAAGAAACACAAGGCTAACTCCCCAAGCAGGAATCCTTCAATGTTGTCGTGAATACGTCAATAAACCGAGTTGGACGCCGTTCGATACGGCAAATAGCTCTAACGGCTTGGCTTCGCTTTTATCGACCAATTTCCAGAATTGATGCTTCAGTCGACTTAAGGCATGAACAAACTAATTTTTAGCTTTTCTGAATTAATTAGCTCATGGCATATTTTTTTTTCTTTCCGTAATCTACCCTGGAGGCAGACACATTGCTATGGGCGAGAAAGACTGGCTGAAATGGGAAAAGCGTGGGTTGTCTACAATTTAGAATTAATTGAATAGATTGGGTATTTAAAAATAGAGATAGATTTAACAAAAATCAAATCACGTGGACAATATTCAATTTTTAGCGAGATGAAAAATCAAACATCCTTCATTATGTTTTTAAAAGTAGGAACTATTTCCGAAACCGACAAGAGATAGCGGGAGCAAGCACAATCCATTGACGTTACCCGGTGGACGCACGCTATATATTTTGAAGTGGGAGCATGGGCGCTGAGATTCCTGAACAAGTATTAGTATTAAAAGTCCGCGACCAACTTAATTGAAGACTAAATCAAGTGGTTGGCGGTAAGTTCGTGAATGGAAACACAAGATGTTTTTCAAGGTCTTGCTCATCAGTAAAGTTGAATGACTTACGGTTTGTGAAAGGTTCTAAGAGCGACTGTTGAAAATGTTTTTGTGGGAATTGAACTGGCTCATTAAGACGGGCATATATTATGCCATGCAGTGTGTTGTGAGGGACATTTTCCCCGGACAACGACGCTACGGCCTTCATCTATATCAGAGTCCAAGTTCCACGCCAATATGTATACGGGACCTCGGTTTTCTGTCCCATCCGAACGACCAGACAAGTGACCGATTTTGGTAGAAAACTAACGCGAGACAAAAGCGATAAGAAATATGTCGTGTGTTGTTATAAAAAAACCTTAAATAGGTCTCTTCGGTTCAGAAAGATAAATGCCTGTGTAGCTCGGCACCGTTATATTCCCATTTTAAACACCGTTTCAAAGCTTTCTCCACTGACACGCAATCTAGTACCAGGAAACGTCGGGTAAGTTGAATGACCGTTTAGTGTGGAATCTCTGTTGGATATACAAGTTTAAATAATAGTTTCAAAGCCTCCGTGGCCAGGATTTTTTTTATTAGTATCAACATTAAATGGATTTCTTCGGTTAAACAGTTAAAGTTGAACGTTCGCTTAGTTTGAAACCAACTCGTAGGTGGATCTAAACTTAAATCTCAAAACCAATTTGTTTTTCTAAATCTGTATTGTAATGATTAACATAGTAATATGGAAATTCGATCGAGAATTCATTGTGAGTAATACAATGACACTCGGTATTGACAAATATGATTCACAAATCAAGCGAATTCTTAATTGAAGTTTTAATTCGATTAAAGCTATATTTCTTATATCAACGAATTTTCGTTTTCACAAAATGATATGGGCGTGTGACTTTTCAAACAACTCAATCAATCCAAATTATTGTTCTAATTGGTTGTAAGTGTTGTAAAAAGTGTCGTTGACAAGGTCATTGCACCCATCAAGTGGTTCGTATGACTAAAACTGTAGCAAAAAAACCCACCAAGCCCAGTCTTTGTGTGGATTCTTACAAGCTCCGACTCTTCTCGAATACAAAGCTTTGAAAAATGTTTTTTTTTTTAATTTTGATGAAAACCAATAGAGAGATACACATTGGACATTAGAGTCCCAGTGCTCAAACTTTTGTTAAGTTCTCATTAAATTTGAATATTCAATATTTAGTACGAAAAAAGGCTGATTAATGGCAACCCTGCAGTTATTATGGCCTGCATCCACCTATTCCCACTTTTAAAAAAGGCAACTTCTAGAAATTCATAATTCATATCGCGTAATGTGAACAATAACACCTTTTGAAAACTAGATAACATTAAAATCGTAATTGTCCCCTGAAGATTTGTGTAGCACTAAACAATAAATACAGTTTGTTATAGCCTCATATTATGTGACATTTTAATTGGAGAAAGACGGTCGACTTGAAATGAGTTAACTATCAAGTGAGAAGTATTGCTGCCTGTGGAAAAGTATGGAAGGTTTGACTCTTGACTAATTACTACAACTTGTGAATTATTGATGTGCAAGTGGACAGGAATTATATAGATTTCTTCTGGGCATTAATGACTCAAATTATGATGTTTTGGGAAGGACAGTTTTCAGAATAGTTAAGGAAACTACTAGCTAAATTGATGTCTTTACTGAAGTTTGCTGTATTGGGAGGGATTGTATTGCAGTTTGATTAGGATATTACTGACCAAATATTATTGCAGTTTAAGGTTTGGAGAGAAACAATATCTATAATGAATACATTTTAAAAAAAAACAATTACTGACTCCAGTAGTGAACTTTTTGACCTTACTGAAGTTTTTGGTGTATTGGGAGAAGAGACTATTTGGACATATTGATTAAATATTACTTTCAGGGCAATTGTATGTATTACAAGAAACAATATTCCATTTGATCATTTGCAAAAAAAACACCCTTTTAATTTGCTGATTGTAAACTACCTTCGTTGAAATTCTGTGCAACAATGTGGACCACGTTTTCACTTTATGTAAAAATGTCACCCTGATACAAATTCCAGTGCAGTTTTACCCATTTGTTTCGTTCTAGCCTTTGGATATGGGCCGTCGTTAAATTGTAGTCTTCGAAAATGTCCTCCTTTTTAATAGACGGCAACGTTATGAATGTTATTTCCAGGAAAACCACGAATTCCTTGCAAAATCATACATAATACATAATAATTAATGGCTTGGGGGCTGTGTAGAGTTTCATAATGTCTTATTATCAAGTTTTTATATATATAATCCGTTTGTAATCAGTTTTTTCATCAGGAAACGTTAGCGGGTATTATCGTATGGTGGGTTAATTTATAATCAATAAATTCTTATGACTTGTCATATATTACTTATATAATAAAAACAAAATTAATACGCTTTAATTTCTTGGTTTTTACATGTATTGGAGTAGGGTCGCCTGTCTAATCTCGTGGTTTTTCTCCGGGTCCTCCGGTTTCCTCCCACTGCTGCTACAAACCCCTACACGCAAGCGAATTATTGAAATAAAAGTGAACCATATGTTAGTCCCGAAATGACCTAGTTTGTGTTCAAGTGGACGTTAAACCCCATTTCTCTCTTATATGATATGGGTTATATGTTAAGAAAAAAGAAAAGAGATTAGTTCAAGTTCCCGAACATGGGCAAATCAAAGGAGACACTCATCTCATCGCTACATTGTTTTCCAAGCTACTTTTTGTTAGAAGTCTGCGATATTACCTAGAATGGAAATGCACGATAAACCTCAAATTCCAGAGAAATTAGACTTGAGCTAATGTAATAGAAGATAGCAGCTTCTTCGTCTAGCCTAATCACTTACAGTGTCCCGGGGGTAAACTCAGCAAATTGTCAGCATTATGTCCTTTGCTTCTTTTTCCAAAATAACCTGACCTCTAAATCGTTTGATTAATACAATTGATTGATGCTTGTAAAATAAGGTGAAATAAGATGTTACTCGTTCCATCACACAAGACACCCCCCCCCCCCAACCAATTGAAAATTAAACGAAAATGGAATTTTAACTAGTTCTATGCACCAATCCAGTCAGTCATTCTTCACACAGTGCACTATCTTTTTTTGAGGATAGATATTTGACCTGATTGACCGTCATATTTACAAATTGGTACACTATTTTGAGATGAGTTCTGATCCGTTTTATATCTTTTATACACACAGAGACTAAATAAACATTTTCAATTTTATTAAATGGAAGTATACTAAATACTTATCAGAATTCTCGATGTATACTTTGTGCTTTCTACTAAAATCGTAGATTTAGGGATGAAAATGTAGACTAACAATCTTCGTCACTGTTCTCAAGCAGAGCTAATTGTAGAGAGACAGTGCAGTTTCATATGGAACCCAGCTAATGGAGATGATCCGCACATGGATAATTAATCCAGTTATCAAAATCTCTCTAGTTTACTGGCATTATAAACAATGCTTAGGAATACTGGTCGACAGTGTGCACCTGATCGAACAACTATAATCATTCCGTATTAGCCGTATGGGTGCCGTATACAATAAAACCACTTATACAATCACATTCCATCTAAGGCGTGTACATGGCATGGCATGCTTACAAAATCTTGATTTCTCACTTCCATATTTACCAAAAATATAACAAACCAATATAATTAAAAGCACAATACATAAATTGGGTTATACAAACGAGAATAGGCACCTTGTGTTCTAATAGTGGCAAGCATACCCCGCCCCGTGCATGAACCCTTCAGTATTATAGATACATGTATCCTATATAGTACTGCAATGCTAATATAATAAGGATAAATGAATTTTGCCGCAGCAGCGTTATGCTAACCGACGTTTTTAATCAATATTACCGGTCTTCAATAAGCTGAGTCAGCCTTTTTATTGACCAAGAAACATGTTTATTTCCAGTTCGTTCGGCTTCCATCTTGTTAAAGCCAATAATTCTGAAAGGTCGGGGGAAAAAATCTCTGTTAATAGACTCGGCGTTTCCATGGGAAGGTATATAATCACATTTACTTTAATGCAACCTAGGAAAAGAAAAAAATCTAAATAATGTCTTCGTTCCCCGAGATTAAGATGTAAAAAAACGTTCTACATGATGTAAATTAACTTTAAACGTCCGCGTAAGTAAGAAAAAGTCACTATTTACGTGTTTTTAATGGAATTCCCAATTTTGTCTTCTGTAAGTTATTTCCTTATTGACAGATTTGTAAGAGCAAAGAGGAAACAACTAATTTCAAAGATCATATACATGTATGACCTATTTCTGGGGTGGCCAAGAGGTCTAACGCTGTAGATTGTAAGGTCTGCCATTGATACAAGTGGCATAGGTTCCTTCCTAGACATGTACGTTACAAGAAGTAGGGAAGTTTGCCTTACATCCTGCGTTTTCTCTGGGTCTTCCAATTTCCTTTCAGTTGCGATTTTTTGAAATAAAATGTTGCCGTAAGTTTGTCTTGAAATCTTAAAGAGGCATCTGGTATTAAGAAAACAATAAGCATAGGTGACGTTTAGATAATGTTGCACACAAAGTAATTTAATGTCCCTTTAAGATTTCCCTAGATACACCAGGATCTAGGTACAAGGTCTGCGATAAAGAACTCAGAATTATTCTCTAACTGGGCACAAAGCCATTTTTTATTTCAATTAGATTTGAAACGAAACGAGTCATTGATTTCGCGATTCAGAACTTCTTTTCAATTTCAGTTTAAAAAGAAACACTTCAATCTGGTTTAGCATTTAATTAAAGGGGAGTGAGAACATTGTTCTTTCACGCCCAGATCAGGAATATAAACTTTTAATCTCGACGAACCGACACCAGATACCATTATAACCAATCGTTCACAAAACCCAGGGTGGGATGACGAAAGTCGTGTAAGTAAAAAAGGGTGATATTTTTAGATCAGGAGTCAATAAAATCCATCCACATATCATCTAGAAGTTAATTAATTAGCTTTTTGCTTTTGTGAGAGAAAATATGGCCGATTCAATCAAAGATATGACTTGATTAGCTTTTGTTCGTTGGTGAGAGTTGTTGAGGCGAAAACAAGTCTATGGACGTGTTACTTCATAACTGAGATTCATTATGGACTCTACAATGCTTACCCTGACCAGACGGTAGTTCATGATGGTAACTGGGCTAAAGAATTGATAAAGCCTTCCTATCAATCTCATCCAGTGACGGGGGTTTTATTTCGGTCAAGAGTAGATTGTATTTTTCGGTAATTTAATTCCGAGCCTCATCTTTAAATCGCTGATGTAAACATAATTTGGTGAAACATATTTCTGATTTATTTCGGTCATGGGGCAAATGTTAGATATTGCGATAATTCACTGGATCTGTAAAATCATACATTAACTGATATGATGCATGCAACGTTTGGTAATATCCATTACAAATATACGCTAACCTAGTAAGAATAGCAATATATCGCTTGGTACAAAACAAGAAGATTAATGAACGTTATTAATCTCTTAAAGGGACTATCCAGATTTGAACAGAGCATCAAAAATAAGATTCCGAGTGCATATGCAATTTAAACGCCAAAATCGCCGAATAGTGTATTGACCCCGTCTTAAAATTTCACCTCAAAATATTCAGTCGTTTGGACGTGAACGTCAAAACTGCTCATCTGGCCACGCAACCCTTTCAAGATTTCGGGTCAATTTTGTCGTTTGGTGACCTGATAATCGATTCCTGTTCCTTTAAAGGTCTATACAGTGAATGACCAATTTATACCGCATATTATAGCTTAATACTGTGGAATTGTTGTAATGTTGTAAACAATAATAATGATCGTTCCATTGTTGGTATGTTGTTCCAATAAAGACTTCGTCTAAGTAGCGATAACATCCGACGACCGAATCTCAATTTTACTACATAGATGAATTAGAACCTTACGCAATCTGGACTACAACTGTCACAGTATATTCTTGACCACTAGATCTCACCATGGTGTAAATTACAACATGAATATTTAAACAGACCATCATCCCAAATTACTTCCCTTTATTTAAACGGATTTCTCAATAGTTTTGCCTTCCTTCCGGTCCAGACTTTCAATCAAGTCAATAGACTGATAAATCTGACCAACACTGTCTCCACGGATATGAGCTACTATCTGGGCCATAGGGACAGAAAAAACGACGATACCTTATGACGGCAACCATGACAGCATAATTTTGTGCGCATGTCTAGGCTACCACGTGATCGCTCATTCTGCCATATTGTGTGTAAAGCCCACTTTCAATGTTCAAGAATTTGCGCCAGTTCCACGCGTTTTTGTTTTATTTCCTTGTGTACTGAACAATCGCTGAGGATTTCTCTTAAAAGGACGATATTTTTTTGCGTCCAGTCTCCGCCTTTTTAACATAACACCATGTCCAAGGAAATCCGCCCTTTGCAAGCTGAATCTGCAGCAACAAGTGTGGTTGATTATAAATATACTCATTATTACATGGAAACGGTCCCATTACGGACGAATGCCAAACCACAAATTTGTGTGAATTATATATTTGCTCTAGCTATGTCTTCGCATCATTTGTGTTTTCTGTGTTGAGCTGTATAGTTTTTCCCTATCTGTATGAAGGTTCGATGAAATAATATTTCATACTTTTCTCTACAAAAGAATTGTTTTGTTTGCGATAGGGGTAGTATATTGTGATATTGGGATGACGGCTCGATGAAATAGTATTTAATAATTTTCTCTACAAAAGAATTGTTTTGTTGGCGATATGGGTAGTATGATGTGATATTGGGGTAGTATTGGGTAGATGGCCCCGCCGTAAACACCATATGATATTGTCTATATCTATAACAACTAGAACTTAAATTTACCCTCGTCACTACTTCCATTTTAGCCGCCTAAACCGACCTATTTTATATCTCCTAATTACGGTGCTCTGCCGTTGTGATTAATGAAACCTGCTTTACACATTTATTAGTTTGATTAATGATTCGTTATTCTTTGTAATCAATATAAAAATAGTTATTGATTATCTGTAACTTCCTGTTTGAGCTGAATTATGGGCATGATTTCTAACTTAACGAGAGATCTAAAGATGTTAACAAATCGTTACAGGTTAAAGGATTCTTAATTTGAAAAACGCAATCTGGAGTTTTACGAGAGATGTAAAGACGCTAACAAATTTTTACAGGCTAAAAATATCTCATGGAAATTAAATGGAATGGGGTTTGGCGTCCCAGTTTTCTATTGAATACGGGCGTACATAATGCAGTGTGTCATGGGGGACAATTTGTCCGGGGAACAGCGCTACGGCCTACTCTTTATTTCGAATTACAACTGTCAGTGGCTTTTTTACATGCACGGCACGGTGTACACGGGACCTCCGGTTTTTGTTCCAGGACAATGACTAGACACTTCCCCTCTTGACCTTCAGTCGAGCCCCACTGAGAAATCGAGGAAATTCCGGACCAACATGGAGGCGTCTCACTTACTAATGAACGTGTGCCAATTGGTCATGAAGCAAACTTAAAACTTGTTTTAAATTAATGAAAGAAATGCTTAAAGAATCTAAAACTCTTTCCTTTTGATCTGATCCTTTAGTTTGATTAAATTTCCGTTTCGAAATATCAAGCGGAAGTCGGTTTGTTTACTTATTTTGTTTTATGTATTAAGTTGTCTCAATAGTTTGTCTATTTCAGAATATCAAATCCCAATACAATTAGTGCGCATATGTAAACTACGGGTCACGATAACCACCAAACCCGTTAGCTAAGTGACCCTGTTACAGTGCAAAAAGTCACATTGTTGAGCCCTTGGACTAGTGGTACCCTCTGCGGTCTAATCATATCCACCTGAAATTACTTCCTTCTTACTTGAATTAAGCATAGTAATTCTAATTATTGGGACCTGACTCTATAGTTGAGCACAGGAATAACTATTGGAGCTTAGTATACATTGTTCAATTTATCACTGAAGAAAGCCGATGATCAATGGCGGTATATTAATAGTATAAGCTAGTTACAGTGAGATAATTACTGACTTTAATCCTTATAAAGTAGTATATATGGTTTATATGTTCAGGAATTTAGCGCTATCTCTGCTGGCACACTAAGCCGGTATAATCCCCGGGATTAAGACGGGATTGGAATAAAATGACCGCCACTAAAAGCTTGACCCATTCAGGAAAACTATTTAAACGTGTCTCCTTATATCATGACATATAAATTAAACGCTTTTTAGTTATTGTATTTGATCAATCGGCAATCCTCGTCTATTATACTGTTTTCAATAATATGGTCTATTTTCTAACCTAGCATGACTATTTATTTATCGAATTAATCGATAATAATCGATCCAATAACCTATATGTTATTGTTTCTAACTTAACATGATTAACCAATCAACTAGTGTATAATTTACTTCATTATTAATATTATTATTATTATCATCGTTATTATAGTGCTTAACTTTAAAAATTTAAAAAGGTTCTTCAGCCCAATGAAATTTACAAAAATAAAAAATATCTAAAAAAAAAAGGTAACAACGAAAACATAAAAGCACGAAATCACAGAACATATGAAACAAAATTAACGCCTAATTTTGATTGGCGGGCTAATTCGAATTTCAGAAAGCGCAGGAAAGAAAATATATATGTATTGAGTCGTTACAAGAATATCTGGATTCCAATTAAATTTATTTATAAATTGTAAAATAGGAAATAACAAAAGAAAAATTGTTTTGTGTTATTTTTAGACTTTCCTAGGGCAATGATACATACAGTTCGAGATATTTATAAATGAGAACATATTATTTATTGAACAAAATAATCGGGTTATATTCATGAGTTACTTGATATTGGTAATTAATTCTAGACCACGTGGTTATTGTATTACGTGTATAAGATACTAGTATATCATGTGTATATTGATATCTATTCCACCTGACATTAACATCCATATTTACATGAAACATGCTTAAAATGACACTTGAAGTTATATCAGTATCATACCATTTTTAAAATCATGTGATATTTTATATTCTCAACTATTCCAACATGAAAATCGGTACGATCGATTCTAAAGATCGATCAAAACGCAACGTGAAGAGAGGTTAACCTCGGGGTTTCACTGGCTCTACTCATAACAAGTGGAAATCTAGTTTTCAACGCATTTATTGGGATTAAATAAGAAGTGGCAAAATGTGTTCCAGAAAGTATATCATGTCTTGTGTATGCCACCTTCCACGACTACAATCTATCACATGGGTTTCTACAGTGTTTGGTCAGGTTTACCATACACACCGGTCAATATCTGCCAACTAACGTCCGTCAATCAGCTGACAGCTAGTAACCAACAACCCGACCGATCAACCATCTTTATTTCCCATGAGTATTCCCAAATCTCAAAATAGTCATATCCATTTTACATTTATTCAATAATCAACATTCGAGTCTATAGTCCTGACATTCAAGTCTAATGAATGGGTCAAATACAATACATTTGCTAATTAATATTGGCAATGATATAGGGGACAACATAAAAGGATACGTCATATCCCAATGATTAAAGCATGTGCGCAGATTAAAACGACATTTGAGAACAAAGGGGCTTACAGGTGGAAATTGTGCGAGGAAAAAAATGGTATTCGGGTTTGGCATCTTCCGTCAGAGCAAAATAGAAGGGTGTCGAACCCCAATTCATGTCATTTCATTGGGCATCTTCCCTTTTAAAGTTGACAGTCTTGCAGGTGAAGTGACTGCCCAACACAGAAAACAACAACTATACTATAGCAGTTATATATACCAAACTCACCCTACTCTTAACAGATATGCAAACCCAAAATACCTTACTCTAACAGAAATACAAACAAAAAAGAACGAACTGAATAAAGGCAGTATAAGGAAAGCAGCCAAACCAAATATATATCCAACTGATGCGGTTTAACTCCCAAAGACAGTGGGTCGAGCTACACCGTACACCTAATCAGTCATATCGAATCCGTTATTACAAATCCACAAAAACAACGGTGCTGACGACACGAACAATTGCAGGAATGAAATAACCGACATACATTCACGTTAAGTCAGTTGAAATAAAATGAAATGACAATTTAACGCCCTGCTTTCTCAAACCCATACCGAGATCGAATGTTTGTGAGCCAGTACCTTAATCACTGAGTCCCTTTGGTTCCCATATTAGTTTCAAAAGGCCCGGATATTGTGTTTGGTGGGTGTAAAGATCCAAATATTAATAATGTAATAACGGACATGCAAAATGTATATCAACAACGGAATATATCCTAAAGGAGAAATAAATCGCGTTTAAATACTTCTCGTTTCAATTTAACTTAAGTTGTGTCTTGGGGGAAATCATGCTTGTGTTGTATACTGCGTACTGACATGAACCGTGATTTTTCATATTTAACAAATCTAATTACGTTAGTTTTAATTTGGTTAGAAAAATTTGGCAATTACTGTTAGCTTGACTTAAAAATTATGAATGGTTAAAAATATTACTAATCGCATTGTTGTGTGAGTAAATTAGTTTATTATTATATTTCTTGAGGGAAGAAAAGTTTTTAGACAAATTTCACTTACACTTTACTATCGTTTGTTTAATGTCAATTTCCTTGAATGCATCACTCAAATAGGGTTTAACGGCTTAGTTTGTTTGGGGTTTTTTTTTGCAGCAGTACGGCTCATAAAAACAACTATAGGCCTAAGGCATGTAGTGTGCTAGTATGCTATGAAGGTAATTTTGCCCCTAATACTTCCGGTGGGGTTGGGTATTGCGTCATTGATATCCCGCTTGTACGCGACAAGGAGTAGAATCGCCTTCCAACCGGGTGAGTTTTCCCAGGGTCCCCCGGTTTCCTCCCATTGCTAAAATTAAATCATGTTACTTCCGAAATGATCTAGTTTGTGTGGTGTGGAGTGGACGCGCTCTCTTTCTCTCCAAACTCTCGAAGTTGATAAGAACAGTTAAATATACACTGAAATAGTATCTCCATGGAGATATCGCTGTGGACGTCCTTAATTACCTAAACAGACGACTGCTTTCTTGGTATTGTCTTTTTCAGTAATATTGTGTGATTCCTCGATAACAGTACAAGTTTGACCAACCGAATGAAACAATGTCCCGTGTCAATCATGGACAACTCGACTTGACAGAGTCTGTTTCAGACACACGGCTATACTGAATCAAAGATTTTCAATGATACCCTGCTGAGTGGAAAAGACGAATCCAACCAAGACTTGATTATTGTAAATTAAACAATTGTAATTTGTTTCGTCTACCGATCAATCGCCAAGACAAGAATACAACCAGGATATTGTAAAATGTAGATAATTCTGAGCTTGAATGGCTATTTCGAATTAATTTCTGGTGCGTCATTATACCACACTCGGCGGTTATCGGCAATACTATTAAATGGATTTTTAAAATAAATATATATCATCAACTGCAGACATAAAAGAACAACGTTTGATGAGACTTAGTATAAACTAACCCATAAATGTGACTTAGTATCAATTTACGCACCATTAAATGAAACTTAGTATCAACTATCACAAAAATAAAATGAGACTTAGTATCAAGTAACACACCCATAAATGAAACTTAGTATCAACTAAGACATAAATGAGACTAAGCATCAAATAACACATCCATGAATGATACTTAGTATCAACTAAGACATAAATGAGAATAAGTATCAACTAACACATCCATAAATGATACTTAGTATCAACTAAGACATACATGAGAATAAATATCAACTAACACATCCATACATGATACTTAGTATCAACTGAGACATAAATGATACTTAGTATCAACTAACACACCCATAAATGAGACTTAGAGTATCAACAAACACATAAATGAGACTTGGTATCAACTAACACACCCATAATTGATACTTAGTATCAACTAAGACATATATGAGAATAAATATCAACTAACACATCCATAAATGATACTTAGTATCAACTAACACACCCATAAATGAGACTTAGTATCAACAAACACATAAATGAGACTTGGTATCACATAACTGAGACTTAGTATCAATTTAAACACCAGTAAATGAGATTTACTATCACCTAACACACACAGTGTCAAATAACCCAACTGAAATGTAGGATCACCTCACACACCCGTAAATAAGAGGATCAGTTATGTATTTCTTTCTTTAACTTCAACATCCCGAACACAAAACTGATGACTTCGGTAATTCTTTTTTTTTCTGAAATCGTAACCAGGGGCAGACAACCGAAACGATTAAAACAATAGCAATCGCTTGGGTATTATTTATTGATGCTTCAGTATGCATTCAAAAAAAAAAGGAATATAATTTACGTCAGCGGTTTAACAATACAGATGAATTTAAAGAGGCGTTGCAGTGGAAACACTTTCTGAATTATTTGTACGCTTTACACCACTACACCACTCAGAGGGTTTGGTGTGGTTTTCTGGTATAACTTCTGATACTATTTTTGTATGGCAAATACATAGACAAACAATAACTGTACTTTGAGAGAGTAACCCCGAAACGTGGCCCAAATTAAATAATATGTTTATAATTTATACACGTGTTATAGTCGCTCGATTATATAGCGGTTTTTGGCGAGTTCCCGAGTTTACGCTCACCTAATTAGGTTCGTATCAATTGATTTTATTTTCTGCTGGTAGAAGTGATTATGCCGCTTTATGTAAAAAAAAATAATCGCATATTCAACCTTTGTTTTCTTTCACCATTTCT
Organism: Patella ulyssiponensis; assembly: GCA_963678685.1. Taxonomy (NCBI): domain Eukaryota; kingdom Metazoa; phylum Mollusca; class Gastropoda; family Patellidae; genus Patella; species Patella ulyssiponensis. Next base: position 64,705,941 of record OY783225.1, on the reverse strand, counting down.
CTTTCTTACAAGATAATTAACATTTGAAACAAAAGATACAACAACAATGGAAGAGCGCTACGAACGTCAGAAATGAAATATATAATTCATAACTCTAATAGATATCATGTTTTCATGTACACATTATTGCCCTGAGAGCTGGAAATTATTGGATATGTAACAGATACTAACGCAATTAGTCATCTGATGTTCTAGATACAAACGTGGGGGTCAAAGTGGCTATGTGGGTATGGCGCTGGCTCGCTAGCCTTGAGGTCGGATGTTCGGTCAGTGCATTGCCGGAAAAGATTTTCCGGCGTGGTTCCCCTTTGTCAGTGATACAGGACGGAGGACCTGACAAGGACAGCTGTCTAGTCTTTCGGATGGTACGGAAAACCGGGGTCCCATGTACACTTTGGCGTGCAAGTAAAAGATCCCTAATTCGATATAAGAATAGTCCGCAGGGCCCTCATAGCATACAGAATGGCGTATGGTCGTCTTTATTGGCCCAGTTTGGCGCAGAACAGTAGGATATTAAACCCCATTTCATTTCAGATACAAACCTATAATACTACATGAACACCTTAAATGAGAGAGGGTATCGGGGAAACCCTGCCCCATCAAGTAGCAATTATAATGATGATTTGGGAGGCGCCTTCATATGTCGTATTTGATCTGCAGGGGGTGGTAGAATATCACTTATTTTATGCGTTTTCGTTTCAAATACACTAGCGTATTATCGTCCCAAATAAATCGAGTCTATACTACTGGACATTCGAGCCCAAGTCTGCAATGGATCTTTTGATGTCACTCACTTCGTCTTTCATTTCATTCTGGGTCTTTACTCTATTTTATGATTGACTTGATAATCTTGTATATCACTATGTATCCAAATATTATCGTCGTTATGCAATAAACTGGAAAATTGCTTTGGCGCCAGCAGCTGCGAAAATGGCGATCGAAGCACTAGCAATAACCGTTATGATGTAACCACAATATATCGGATCAATAATTCTGTATTAAGACAATCAAGAAAAGCGAGCGGTATCTTCTCCCGTATTTCAATATGAAACACTCGTTTCACCATTATAATTATCTACCGGTCGACGAATAGCGAATGAGCCGATAATAGCCAGCAGTACAATTGGCTTTTCAAACTTGTTAACGATGAAACAGGTGCAGACGAAGAGTGCCGGTTGTCCAGGAGACGGTAATTTGTTAATAGGAACTAGAAGAAGTTTATTTAAATATAAAGAAGACAGACTTTTGCATTGCAAATTGACAACAGAGGGTTCGACATTTACATGTATACCAAGTGGCTTAAATAACTTTATCAGTCAGAAATTGACTTCGCTCCTCAAGCGCGGCGTCCATTTTTAGGCTACAGTAATTTTGATTTGGCACCACGGCGGTGCCAGATGCCACGCACTAAACAGATGCCAAACACTTGATACCACTTTCTAGTTTCACCCCACCGTGTCAGTGATGATCAGGCGAAAAGCAGTGTATACGAAATTACAAGGCATTATGTACATACACCACACTTGTAATGGCGTATGTCTGTCTTAATAAGGACGGTAAACCACAATCCATTTGATTTTGATAAATAAAAAACGATTTATTTTTCATCACGCGGCAGATTTTTCGGATAAAGGTTTATGAATATTCTGACATCGCCCACCATATTAATGCTACCATAAGCAGAACAATCAAATGCTACTAGCTTAAGTTACCATTTAAATCACTTTTCATTTGACAAACGTAAAAATGTTACAAAAGTCCGTTCGTTATTCAACCGATAACAGTAATGGATATCACAGAAACAGAAATGGTAAATAATGTCTTATATCGCTGTGTCATTACTGACCGGAAGAGCTACCATTCTGTTTCACCACTGTCAATAACGACCATGAGCATGCGCCGATTAAGAAGCGGAAATCAGCTGTCTCGAGTTTTGTTCTGTAATCAGTAAATTGGAGGGAAAATGTTTACATTTATGTCCAACGGCACGTGACCAACAACTGGTTCAGATCATATGCGAGTTAATGGCCGACCACTCTGGGAACACTTTTCAATCAATTATTTTCTTCGTTCTCCTCACCAAGTTCGCTATCATAGAACAGAATGTATACACGGATACGTGACTTTCACAAACCAAGCAGAGGAAAACACCACCGACGAATCACTCTAAAAATACCATTAGGAAATTAATAAGAAAAAGTGGGTTGAAAAAAACAATCTGCCCCCTAATCACTTAAGTTTTACTGCTGCATATGATACGTGCATGATTTTGTAAGGAAATTGGCTATTTAGCGTAACCGAAAAACAGCTGAATTTGTTGTTTTTCTGAAAAATTATAAGCCTTTAGGTGAATATTATACACACTATCAAATTATAATTGTTTTATTTTACATTTTAAACAAATTCTTTTGCATGTCGAAATGGGACCAGTTATGATTAGTTTATGTTACGCGAATGATTATAGGATTGGAACCTTATTTATGTTTGATAGAGAGAACCTTTGTATGCGGATACTTGGAAAATCCCACGAAGGCGATCATAGTTCTTATACAAGGTGACCAATCGCCCTAACTGAAGTCAATAAGGTGAAGGGGCGCATCACTAAGTTATTTAAGAAATAACCGATGGCATAACAACCCAAGTCCTTCAAACCAAACAAAAATAGGGTTTTTTTTAAAAGAAATAACCTATGGTATACCAAAATGGAACGAAATTTAACGCCCAGCTGCTCTGCCCCAACCGGATTGGTATAACAGTTAACACCCCATTGCTTACACTCAAGATCTTCAAAACGATCAAAAATGGTTTAAAATATTGATGTTTGTATCCCCAATTTCCTCTCTGTGGAAAGTATGCGAAAAGTATAGAAATAAATCAACACCTTTGTATATTGCAAATGTTAAAGTTTAATAAAACGTTCAAAGTGCATGTTTTTAAACTGCACGAATACTTAAAGCAATCAAATGTTCATACTCTATCACATGATTTTAACAAGCAACTTATTAAAACAGCTTGTACTTCTTAATAATCCTTGAATCATGTATGTGAAGTCTAGAGCTTGTTATATCATTCAAAGTTAATAACGCTTGGCTGAATACCACGCGCTGGTTCAAACAAGAGAAACTATGTACGGCAATAATAACGTGATTCGTTCTTACATGAACTACAAACAGAGTTCGAGTAGAAAATTACTAATAGTGCAATCAATAACTCAAAGAAAAGCCAACTTTCCTCTGGTTATTTTTTTATGAAATGAAATGGAATAAAATGGGGTTTAACGTCCTGCTTATTTGTTTGGACTTGAATTTTTTATGACATAGTCCAATAAAGAAAAAGTATTAGTGCAGACAAGGAGGGCGTTAAACCCTATTTTATATCATTGCTCCTTTAAAGATAAACTAACCAAATTCAAAAGTGCCTTCTATAAGTCGGGATTAAAACTCGATTTCAGAATCACATTGGGACTGACCAGAAGCCGTTCCAGTGTAAGCTATGTGTTCTTAGACTACCTTTTCCCAATGGAGATATTGAGCCGTACTACACCCAGAAGCAGAGATTAAGCAGAAACAGCACATGGGACGCCAACGATACAGATGACAGACGAATCAAAAGAGTGTTGATGAAACTTGCTAACAAAAAAGGATGGTGTATTGTTGAACTCGAGAGAAACCGTCATTAATTACAGCGTGTGGAATCATGTCCTGGGTTTTCTTTTTGGTTTTTTGAAACAGAACAGTTCAGGGAAAGTGGCATGGGGGAGGGGGATTTTTGAACTACTTTCAGAATAAGGCCTCTTCGGAGAGCAGCGTACATGTGAGGCAGAACAAATGATGACGTTAAGATCAAGAGTTCGCAGACAACTGGTTTCTGGTTTTAGTAATAATCATATTTTACCGATAACCAACACACTCCCAGTATGGCCGACAACCAGTGGATTAATTACTGAAGACTGGTGTACAGTATAATATAACTTAGTTCAGCTCTGAACGTCGATCTCATTACACTCGCCCTGAACGTTCAGAAACTGTCCCATTCAATCAATGTCGAAAGAAAATTTTCGCCCCAGTCAATTTTACTGGGCAACTTTTCACTGCTAAACGATGGGGTGTCAATCCGTGTGGACGCATGTACAACGTAAACGAACATCTTAGGGAGAAAATAAGACCTTGCTTACTTCGCTAGAGTCAGTATGAGCGAAACAACACGCTGTTAAAAATACGTCCCCTCCTATCAAGTTACAATTTCGCAGCCATGACACTCTTACTGTAGGTTGACGTCCACATCAGGAATGTCGGTCATACAAGACAAAACGAAATGTACAGGCTTTACATTGTACAGGCTTACACTCGGATTGACACCCCGTCGTTAAGCAGTGAAAAGTTGTCCAGTAAAATTGACTGTTCTCCAACTTTTTTCGACATTGATTCAATGGGACAGCCCCTGGACTAAATATAACTATAATCAATTTCAATCTGCAATATATACTGTATTGATTTGCTACCAACACAGTGGGCAGGTTGCTGGAATTGTTTCCAGCATAGTGGACAGGATGCTGCGGTTGTTACCAACATAGTAGGCAAGTTACTAGGCTTGTTACCAACATAATAAGCAGGTTGCTAGGCTTGTTACCAATATAGTAGGCGGGTTGCTAACAATATAGTAGGCGGGGTTTTATGTTGTTGAGTTTTCTCGTTGTTTTTATTTCGGGGAAATCGACTTGCTAGTTTGAATAAGCCAATTCTCCAAAATAGGAAACATTTAGTTTACTGTTAAAAATATTTAATTCTTGCAGAATAAACAGGTTTCTTGTATATTTCCCTTTATCTCGATCTATACAGAAGAGATTGGTCATTATTATGGCATAAATATTATGCCAGGAACTGTTATTAGACTTAACTACATTGGTCAATTTCAGATTGTCATCTTCGCCAATGTATAACACAGCCAGATCCGGTATCTCATCCAAAACAAATGGCTATACAAATTGTCATATCTTTATCTCATGCTTGTATCAGAACTCATAAACTGCCCATAAACACGAGTCCTGTCCATTTTAGATTTCTATCATAGCTGACCTACAACACGGGGTCAAACTCCATATTTTGATTCAGAGCAAAGGATTATTCAAATTACCCGGTCAGACTTGTGTAGGAGGACATAAACACCCAATAACTACGACCTTTGGTTGTTTCAGATTACCATCATAGGAAAGCTTTAGGCAGCGTTCAAAGTGCAACATCTAATGGCTGATAATATTTGTCGGTCTAATAATTATCAGATTATCAGCACAGCCATGGGAAAAAACTACTTGGAAAATAACGATTATCATAACCGTGACAACGGCCTGGCGGTCGAAGTGCAACAAGCCATAAACGATGTCTATTGTCCAATAACCATCAGGCTAACGCGATAACAAAGAAGTCCTTTGGATTTTGATGACCTCCTTTAACAATCTTGTGTGTCACTTAAATATTTTATAAAGACCGAGGGTTTCAGTTGGCTAGATTCCCTTATGCCAGAAAGCCATCGCCACGCCGACATTTTAACTTCTGATGACCTTCAAGAAAAAGGAAACCGTAACGACCACGATGAAGGAAATGGTAGACACTTGATCCTGCGAGTGTTGGAATCAATAGAATGGGAAGTCTGTAAAATAATGCTTCCAAATGTCTTGTTATACCATCATTATGTTTCCTCATATAGCCATCGACTCATGCTCGTTTAATGGAAGTGTTTTAAGACACGACGCTTAGCGTAAAGACGGGTCTTAAACAGCGGTTAAAAGGGGTTAACTATATGAAATGTTAAGTCTGGAAGAAAGTAGGGATATCATTTAAGAAGCATTATAAACATGTATATGTGTGTGGGTTTCTACTGTAGCTTTTTAAAATTTGATATTTTATTTGAGAATATTCAGTGTTTAATTGTGAGGTGGGTGGGCTCTTTTGGTGGACTTGTCTACTTTTGTTTAATTTTGCTCTTCAGTTTTCCGGCACAAATAAACATTTTATAATTTGATTGCATTTAATAATTTGCATAATCGATACTTATCATGCCTTAGTCCCTAGTACCAAATTCTCCACCACTTCAATAAAATCTAAAATCGATTTCATGATCCTCTGGAAATACTCCCGGAAATTCGACATGTTGTAAAAGCAAACTAAACTTTAAAGTTTTATTGGGTCGTCCATCTTGTTTTATCTGTTACTAGGTAATGAATCACAGTCATAAACTAGAATGTCAATGATTGTGACACTTATTACCAGACATTATAAATAAACAAACTAACTTGGTCTGATAACAAATGGCGGCCAGTCCTTCTCTTGCAATTAAATCTATATTGTTTCACAGACTACTAACAGCTCAGTGCAGTCATATATTGATTAGAAACACTTTTAAACGATTGAAATATATGAATTGGTGTCGATATAGAAAATTTTATATCTTATTGCATCTTATCTTTTAAAATTTGATTTAGGTTAAGTCCATTTGTATCTGAATGTATTTTACTGGTTTGTTTGTATGTAATGTACCTTTAAGAGCCCCCACCCCACCATCAACACAATCGCAAAGCCATTTTTATATTTTTTGTATGAACGTTGAATGTACTTTTGTGTTTCGACCGCCCCCCCCCCCACCCCCGGTAATCATATTGTGTATTTACTTAGAGAGAAAACATTGTACTTGTTTGAAAACAAAATTACAAAAACAACTAGCAATCTGGGTTGGGAAAAAAACTTATTTATTTGTTTTACTGAGAAAGCAAAAAATCACAGACGTAAGATTGTTCTTATCAGATCTCACGTCAACTTGTCTGATTTCCCCACCGACAATCAATGGCGGATTAGCCTTCAAAAACAAACCCAAAAAGACGAAAGTTAATTTTCTTAATGAAATTGAGAACTAAAACTGCGTGTACGCTGCGACCAAACACTACAACATTTCACGCAAATTTACTTTTTCTCTTGTGATTAAATCCCTGAGATCGACAAGTCGGAACTGTCAGTCTGTGGAGTAAATATATTTTCACCGTCCTCATCACCATTGACTACCACTATTATTAGGCATCTGCGAATATTAATGGAGTGAGTTTACCAGTAGGTGAGTGGGCAGCCATTTATAAAGTGTCAGAAGCCAGTGACCACAAACACGGTCAGCAAATTACATTGCCATAGCCAAGACGGTGAAGTAATCTAATGCCAATCTTGACTAACCTTGTGTTCCACAAAATTAAATATAAGACCTTTATTAATCTTATAACACGAGCAAGAAGGAGGATGAAAGGTGAATGGATGCCATTCTTGGTTCTGTGGAAAACTTGTATTAAGAAGACCAGTTGTCAAATTATCTGGCGTTTCTACTGGGGAATATGAATTAAATATGATACCGTTATTGACGTTTATTTCGCCAATTTATCAAAAGAGTCCTCAAAGGACTTCGGAGTACACACATAAGAAATGTTTGATGAACTTAACGGTTCTAAAAAAGCAAGCTGGACATTACATCCCGAAAGTAAATATGTTACGTCCGTAATTTATGCTCGCCAAATGGACAGTGGTACCAAGTCTTCTGAAAGAATAATCTTACTCTGCCTCGCACACAACTTTCGCAAATACTTGTAGTTTACTGAGACAATAATAGGCCTATGTGCATGAATTGCGTAGGTTGTCGGCTTTTGGATAGATATATCCTCCAGCAGTCCAGAGGTACATTGGAGTCGCAGTGCAATGTATACGGTCAGTCCCCGCTTTAATAAATGTCCACAATCAAGTACAAAGAGTGATTCTGGTGCGTAAACAAATTTGGAGATAAAATTTAGTTGAAAGCGAGAGACAGGGCGGAGGTTTAACATATATATTTAATCAAAGTACAAAAACCCAATTAACGAAAACCCCTCTTCCATCATCGAATTAAATCGCTTTGTTTTAATACTAATGAGATGGTTTTGGGTGTCAGCCTGGATGAAAGCGCCTTACAATAGATATAAAGAAAAGTTCGAGGTAAACCCGATTGACTGACAGGATAATTTCTATGGACATTTGGAACAACAGCAAAATCAGATAGAAATAATGACTGGTCATTCGACATCATTCGTCTCGGACATATCAAACAAGACGTGCGACGGAAAGAACATGTTAGAGGGTGGGGATTGGAATTATACGTTCAGAATCTTTAGGACTTGGCTTGGCAGTTCTGATTAATGGCCCACCATTTAGGTTGAGATTGGAGTTAACCACGAACTTCCTGTCGCCATGTTGAATACCGGAATCAATCCCGCAGCAACTATATCGTCTGTTTCCTTTTATTGACGCCCCGGGTGACGCAAATGACACGTGGTAATTAAATGATGTGTTAATTTATTGTCTTATTGATATTAAACCTCTATAAATGTGCGATATGCTGGATGAGATATCAGCGTATCGACTGGAAGAAGCCATAAGTCTGCCGTGTGGTCAGACGAGTTGTGTTTGTAAAGCTTTTGAGAAGTTGGAAAACTAGATACTTGAAGCAGCTGATACAATAGCTCCACTAAAAACAAAATATAATCTGATTATTATACTGATAATATTACCGTAGTTTCGTAATTCTCACCCCACATTTCAATCCTGAACATTTAGGGATATTTGGTTGTTTTCGGAAAAATAAAGTGGGGTTTCACAGTTTACTGTTTATGTGCCAACCGGGTCATTTTGCCAAGTTATTGTCGTTCCTCCATATTCGTCATATAATTCGACTATTAAGGTGGCGCTTATGTTCAAAGAACTATGAAATCACATTATCAATTAAAGTATCATTTTCTGTAATCTTAGTGTGGTTTTTTTTTTTTGTATTTTCGTTGTCAAATGGTTCTCGCAGATTTCATTGTGCAGTATCACCCTATGTGGAAGCCACATTACCACAATTAGTTAGTCATGACAGTCTAATGGATACCAGTAACCAAAGCTCAGCTTACCAAAAACACAGAAACAACAAAATTCAAGTGGGAGAGGTCGACTGGGCATTTACAATATAACAAAAGGTTCGATTTCCCTCGCGCACATTGATTACATTATCCCGGTTGGCACAGAATAGTAAGACGTTGAACCGGATTTCATGAATGGGTTGTAAACAAATCTATTTTTAAAGCATAATCAACCAGTGGTTTCAGGTGTTCCAGACAGAATACATATATCCTTCCCCATGCACGAAATCAATCAATTTAATTCACACATAGGCTATACAAATATACAAATGAAAATTATGTTGCTTTTTCTAGTTCGTGTATAATCAATACCGATGGACCATATATATACAGAAAAACCCCTCACTCAATCGGAAACCCTCGGTTATAGAATTGGTTATATGTTGAAAGAGACAATAGACTACAATGAACGGTGGTAATTGGTTCGGGGTGTAAATTGCTCACTTGAAAGTGTCGATCGACAACAACTTTACAGCAGCTAACCTCGCTTATTATTTGTGTGATTTAAAAGCAAACCACTGTACAATCAAGCGCAACTGATTGCAGGGCACACCACGTCAATGAGACAGAATCGGCCTGAATCACTTGTCCAATCAATAAGCAATTAAACAGTCATCGATTTCCCTCACTGAGTCGCCATTCTTGCAACCCACTTCTGACACCCGCGGTTCGTTCTGGTGCGCAATAAAAACCGTAATAAATAAGTACAATGCCATCGGATATTAAAGATACGATGGCTTCAATTAGACAACATGCATTTTCTGGCTTTATAAATAACCGCTGTGTCAATGTACACAATGATTCACGACCGATTCAAAAAGCGGCTCTCGGGTCGATCATTTTTTTATCCATTGATTAGCTATCATTGAGACGATTGGTAATTCTAAATTAAATGTCAAGTCTGAGGAATACTTGAATACGGTTAGATTATTTAATATAAGCTAACAATGGTTGACACACCTACCAGATTAGATATATCTGGAAATAGTTAATCAGCACGAAGTGTCGATACAAGTGGGCTGGTACTCGAGTGTAGGTTAGGACAAGAACGCCAACCAAGACAAAAAGACGCGCACGATTTGGTGAAATGTAAATCTGTATCGTGTAATTATGGTGTTACGCGTATTATTGTCAATAATTAATTTTGTTGTGCTTATGAAACGTGTCTGTTATTCCAACATGGTGGAAGATGGGTTCTTGACTTAACCAATTAATTTCAGCCGGAGCAGAACAGTAAGACGTTAAACCCCATTTCATTTCCACGTAGGATCTAGAATTTTGACTCGAAAAATATTTAACTTCTAAATGGGATATGTTGACCGCTGATTGTGGGTGACACACGTGATCCCGTGGGGCACAAAAACCCAATATAGTCGTTTTGAGACATATCTTATCCATTGTATTGAGAGTGGCTTACCAATAATTATGACGTATTGAAGATTAGAATCTGAACACGAAAGTTGAAAACCATGTTGAAACCACTTTTTTTAACCATTTGAGAGATGGCGCAAAAAAAACCAACCAACTCTATATCTATGACGCAAAGGGCGACATTGTGTATTCTTCACTTAACCTTTGATCCCAATTGCACACACGTTGATCCTAACTGTTTATCCGTAGACGAGCGTAACGAAAAGTTTATCAGGGGGAAAATTCCAACAGACAAAACAAAATCGGATCTAATTTTGACATAATACAAATATAGTCGGATGAGTGAAACTGCAATGTATCAGAATCAATATTATTTACGTTGGATCTATTTCCAGAAATATAAATGAGTCATAATGTCAAAACATGCCCTTAAAAGTCATCTTGGAAGGGGGAGATAACTATAGCAAGAAAAGCATTCAAAAGGACCCGCGAGCAAGATACGTTCGCTGCATGATTTCTGTGTCGTAATAAATGTTTGTCCCAGACGAACATATAATTAGTTTTGGAGAATAATAAAGTGCAATCAAATAAGAGCAATTCCCCGAAGGCTGTCTGTCATAAGACTCAGTAACAGGCTGTCGTTGGCAGGCAACAAGATGGCCGAATAATGATCGGCGCGAGACATCTAAACAACCAGCTAACGATTAATAAATGTATCTTTCATTTCAAGCCAAACAATTATTTTGTTTTTATCCTTTCTTTCAATCTGTTTAGTTAAATATCAGTGAGCAAATTCAAATTGCTGCTCAATCGTAAATTATTCTTTAATCAGCCCGGATGACGAATTACCTCATTGTATTTATACCAACAAGAATAACCTCAAAGGAATTTATATTCAAGTTTATTTTATAAACACAATACTGAGTTAATTATGCTCACGTAACCTAATTCATAAAACTAAGCGTAAGATCACCAAAGGCGAAAATACAGAAGCCCAACAAACGTATTCGACAGAAATCAAAATCAACGTAAAAGCGATGAACGGCCTACAGTTTTCATATGAGAGTACCATCAGAAACACGTTAACCCCCCCCCCCCCCTTTCCAACCCGACAGTTAGAAAACGAAAGACGAGTAGGTCGCACGCCAATGTTAGGCCACAATTTGCCTCAAAAGCATACGACCTAATACAGAAAAGTAAGACTAGAAACAACGTTTCATAACCAATATCTTTCAGTTCATATCCGTCATTATTAGTCAGTTCAAAATATAAACGGAGAAGGGGCGGAGGTATTTAACTGACAAAAAAATATATATAACTTAATAACAGTAAAGTCAATCCAGAATCTAAATCAACACAACGATTAAACTAAATTCGTCATTAATCATTAGTCATTTTTATATGAATGGAAATGAAAAGCTCAGGATAAAACATAAAATCGTTAATTTTCCCGAAATAAAATTTCTGAGAAGATCAAACTGCAATTGAAAGTTTGATCAGAACTATTAAAAGCATCTCGCGCTTGATGTTGATCTAGACAATATTACCAGAAGCATCAAAAGGAATTTTTAACCGTTTTCATTAAGAATATTTCTTGTCTTCAAATGGATCAAAGCGACAAGTTGTATGTGGACAGATACTCATTGCCACATCTCTTACATCCAGACCCACGAATGATTGCTGTGAATATTATGGCGTATACGTGTATAATAGAACATTTATCACCTAGTTAATAGCGATAATATCAAAGTCTCTTATTTCCTTGTGAAATACTATGTCAGTAGGGTTCCTTATTGCGCTGAATACCAATATTTATTATTTGGTTTAAACATGGCACCAGCTTAATATTCGCATTTGATGGATGTAAAGAGTATAGTTAATCAAGACTACACATTGCCACGTATATGATGCTATCACCATAAGTGATCAAACATCGAAGTACTAAACTAGAAATTCATTTCGTTGGCTACAATCTTAAAACGTCTTCATCATTAGCTACCGTTAAAAAGTCTCAAAGAAAAGGAAATCAGTTTTAATGTCACAAGAGGTAAAACAAATAACTGGAAAAACGCCAATATTTCTTACTTAAAGGTTTTCAAGATAAAAAAAAACAAACTATAATGTCGATAGAATTGAGAGATATTTTACTATTCAGTATAGAACAAACTGCATATCAGTTTCAAAACGACATTATTGAAGGCAAGTAATATCACTTGTCTGACTTCCGCCCGGGACACGTGTTTAGCGGGTAAATATTAGATTCAAATCGACAACGTAGAAAGACCAACGACGAACATTGTCTTTTGGATATAGATGAATTTTGTGTTTAAACTTAGGGAATCGAACTGTAATTTTACTGATTGTTTTAAACAAGATAAATCATTTAGATTTCGAAACAATATGGCTGTTTTATCCCTATTTTTCGGTCGTTAAAATGTAGTATTCAGTGGTAAGGACATACTACTGTATTTTAAACTTTTTTCCGAGTACACAAAGCTCTCGCAGACTATATTTAACAATTTACTCAAAATTGTTCGTTTTAATTTAACTAAAATATAGCCCTTTATATAACTTGTTTTGCTATAATGTATCAAATACATCAATCAGAACTACGTGCAAAGTTTCGTCTTTCTGAATCAAAGACATTTCTCATAAACAGTGATTGAAAGTTGAGTAAAATTTTAATTCTTAAAATGTCATGTGAACTCCGGGGCCTTAACAGTTCATATATATTATAACCCTTCAGATGCATTAGGTAACTAGTACCGCAATACGACATCAAGTACGCGTCCTACTTTTTAATTAATAAATATTTCCCGTTAAGTATGTGTTACAGTGTAATGTTAAAATGCTAATTTTATAAACATCTGTGAATTTAATAACTTTTTTTATCTTCATTAATAAATGTGCGTTATTTGTTTTAATGGATTTTATGGTTTGAAGCTTGTTGTTCGTTTTGTTGGGGGGGGGGGGGGTACAATTAAAAATTGCAAACAAAACCTCCATAAACAGAAACTATATCTTTTAAAGAAACTTTATGTAAGCACTAAGTAACATGTTGATAAACCTTCACTATGATAATAGAACTGTTTAGAACAACTCTATATTAACACCTACCAAAACTCATTAAACGACTCTATATGAACACCAATCAAGACTCTCAAGAGAACTCTATATTAACACCAAGTACTAAGATAGTAAACCTCTATATTAACACCAAGTACTAAGATAGTAAACCTCTATATTAACACCAAGTACTAAGATAGTAAAACTCTATATTAACACCAAGTACTAAGATAGTAAAACTCTATATTAACACCCAAGTACTAAGATAATAAAACTCTATATTTATCCCAATTACTACGACTTAACAAAATTCGATATTAACACCAATTACTACGACGTAACAAAATTCGATATTAACACCAATTACTACGACGTAACAAAATTCGATGTTAAACACTAAGTATTACGACGTAACAAAACTCTATATTAACACCATGAAATATGTTAATAAAACTCGATATAAACTTTAAAACAACTCTATATTTACACCAATTACCACGACGTAACAAATTCGATATTAACACCAAGTACTGAGAAAGTACTAGGATAATAAAATGCCTTTATCAATAAATCGAGCATCGCCGTCAAAGAACGCATTTAAATATAATCTTTATAAAATAATCCCTTGTTTGATCCTTCTTAACGATGTTTTACTTTAAAATAAGGCAGGATTTTAACTCTCGGGAGTTGTAAATATCATCTGGTCTTTATAGGTTAGTTTACCTATAATCATCTTCTTATAAGAAATATTCAATGGGATTTGGGGTTTAATATCTTATTTGTTTGAAAAAAGAATCGCTTGATCGAATTTTCTTGGGTTTTTTTGTTGTTTATTAATAATGACGTGCCTTATCTCTTTACTTTAAAATCCTATGTGTTTTAGGTTCTGACAGAGGAGAAATCGGGTTTCGAGAAACAAGGGAAGATAAGGTATAAAATGATTAATATGCTTCAGCAATCGTGTTCAATACTCACTGGTTTACCTCATTGTAAGATTTCTCTTTGACTTCTATAACAACTTGACGTGGAGGCATTCTCTCATCTTTCTGTATCAGTGCTTCGGATTGGTCAGTTATAGGTGGGGCATATTTAACACACGCTTTGATTGGTCGTAAAAAATTACTCGACCCGTTCATGTGTGGGTCTCTAAGTTTGCAAGAGTTTGACTTCTCGCAAGAGTTTGTCGGTGGGAGGTCCAAATTCGGGAAACCAATCCTGAATATTATGTGGATTGATAGTTTAAATATATCCCTATTCCTCCTTTGCCAAGTTCACGTGCGAATTACAGAAACAACTTCCTTATTAGTATGATGATTAATATTTTTGTTCCAGGAAAAACTATAAATCCTTTATTTGATTGCCGAGCAACTTGTTACAAAACCTGTACTTATAGTTTTCAATGTTCTTGTTCGAGGACAAAAACAACAAGTCCTTAACTTGATGGCTTTGGAATTTGTTACAAAAAATGTTTCGTTTTTATTCGATTAAATCCGGCTTTTTTTCGCAAAATATAAAAATAATTCACTAAGCGACAATTAGAACGGAAATGGACGAAGTTATTTCCGACATCTGCCGAAAGCCTCGGGTCACAATTAGACTAATTAAATACAGACTGCTTCCTCTATCGATTCCCGCTAATTGGTGACAGATTTAGATAGCTTGTCCTCCAACAAGCGGTAGTTTCTGGTCATACAAACACGACTGGACTAGCTGATGTAGACGAAATATATCACAATATTGTCAAGACTGTTTCCTACGACAACTTCTGTCTTTCACCAGGTCACATTCGCCATCGTTTCTAAAGTTTATTTCCTCGAGGAAGCTTAGTCTTGACGACAGCGAATTTATAACATCCGCTGATGTCTGAAGAATTGAAATTAAAAATGACTTGTATCGGCAAACCAACTTTTGTTTAATCCATGTAAAGGTGGCATATAAATCAAATCCACTGAGCTAAAAGACGTTGCGAAATATTAATTTGAAGACAATTTCTGATAAATATTTCAGTGAAGTTGCAAACAGCGTTTTTCCAAACTGAGCACTAATCTGTATCACGTATGGAGGAAGTTCGCCCCCAGACAAGCATTAGATATAACACAATCTTATATTTTTTATATCGACAAAACTATGGTGAAACAATGAGAATGAATTCTGAACAATTATGCTACAAGTGATATAATCCCCCTATCGAACACACAGCATGCAAAGTCACTTGAAAACCAAACCTTGGTTTATTTTCGCCAGATACCAGGTGTGTTAGAAACTTAACCACGGGAGTTAAACCATTCTCCTGACGAGGTGCATCTGCACGGCTTAATCACGGATAAGTGTCTATTTCGATTGTTTGTTTCTTATTTTACGTAAATATCCCAAATCCACAGACACCGGCAGCTAAAAACACGCAAACAACGGAGGTCAGAGTTCAGAGACGTCGTATTGTGGTACCAACCAACAAGATCAGTAGCAGAATTAATATGTCAAGTAATGAAATAACGGAATTTAATAATAGAAGCCCGTTTCCTAGAGCTGATTAGATTCTTCTGTATTGCCCATCTACGGTTCTCGCTGACTCCTTGATTGAAACTCTAGTTAATAATCTCAACATTAAATATTAAAACCTCTCTAGTCGGCCTTAGTCAGTAATGTGTCATAACCAAACCAGTTTTCATTCAACAAACATCAATGCAAGTCACATCACCTAAGACGAGTCCAAAATTCGCTACACTTAAAAATCCAGAATCCCAAATTTTAACGATCGGCTACAACTCATTAAACTATCTTCTAGAAAATGTCTATAAATTATTTACCTCGCACTACACATGTTATAGTTTAAAAAAAGGAATTCTTCCAATTGGTTTCATTTATTGATTATGCATTTGGTTTTGATTAAAAATCTATATTTTCCTTCTAGTAAAGAAAACATCGCCACGAATCTTTAACAACCTTCATTAACCCACAGCAATTCCGTATGTTGGGTATAAAATACTGTTTCTTTCGGGGCATTTGTCTTAATTTTCAGACCACAATTAAGCCTCGGTATTAAATCTTGAAGGTCAATTTAGCACACGTACAATAAGCGAATAGATTTCCGTCAGTCTGTACTGAAAAGGTCAATTTCAAAAACACTAGAATGCAGGATACCCTTTAAGAAACGAAGTAATCCACTTAATATATCAACTTATTCACTCTATCGTCCACAAATTGTTGGTTAATCCGGTTTAGATACGAGACTCCATGATCCAATTAAAGATTTCAAGAAAAGGAATTTCCACAGGCGATTCACCGTCTTTTAGTAAGTGTTATCGGTAAGCGTTGGTTAAGCCACGGGCAGTCCTCGAGTCAGTGTAAAGCGTTTTAATGTCTGAACATGGAAACTAGCAGCGAACATAATTTAAAGACAATTAGCAAACGAGCAGGAGAAAGACACGCGAGTATGAACAACGAAACTAGGTATGGAAGTCAATAACCAAACTTGTTACAACACGTTTATCGATACCAACTCTAGCGTTCTGATCAATCAACTCGACTTATGCTCCCGTTTCTGCAATAAGCAATAAAGGCATCCCCATGTAGTTGTCTCCATGTTAGTATGGAACCAATACACTCAACCATTGCACAACAGACATAGATAGACCTCTACACGATACGTACCAGTCATAAGTATCGATTCAAAACTCGTATTCAGTGAACGAGCAATAAATACTACGGTAAGCCCGACTCGGCTAATAACGCTGCATGAGAACAGATACGTTTCGTTACTTTTCCAAATTCGATTTTTATGGTCGATCGCCTTCGGAACTAATATGTTTCTGAAGCTTCTCTGCCTGGATTAATTTTTTTTTGTGTCTAATTTTCCATCTGTAACGTCGTTAGTTTAAAAAGCGGACGAACTTCCATCTCACCGTGTCCTAACTCCTTGTAATATATTACATTCGACAAATGCTTTCATATTTTCAGACAATGCTTTAAGTATATTAAGATATTAGCGAGAGAGTATCACTCTACGGCTATTGATTAGCGTGGTCTGTTTGTGGGAAGGCTGCTTTCTTTCTGGAAACCTTTCAAAACAAATGAACACAACCAAACCTATAAGCTATATCGTTTTCCATGTCCCGAATGTCAACTATCGGTTTCCGAGACATGGTTTTGAAATTGCAATAATTGAATTTGCTTCATGGACGCCTCGTGTTAGTTTTCGTTCCGATATTTCTCCACATTACTAAACTTTTAGACGTTTTACTGGTCCATGGTTCTATTGATGAAAATTGCACACACACAAATCAATGATACTGTTTGGTTATTAACCGAATGTTGAAAAGTAAAATAAAGATTTCAAGACTTTACTCAGTATTTGAATGCTCCTTTTCAACGAATTAACATGGTATCGTTTATTAAATTCTATTTCCCCAAAACAAGAAATTCGAGAGATATAAATGAAGTTGAACGTCCACTCGACATAAACTAGGTGGTTTAGGGACTAACATAATAATATGGTTCAATTTTAATAGTTCGCTTTTGCGAAGGGGACTTTAGAAATGGGAGGAATCCGAAGAACCCAGAGAAACCCCACGAGGTTTAACAGGCGACCCTACTCCTTGTCACGGACAACCCGAGAATCGAAACCACGCCAGATGACACAATGGCAGACCTTTTGATACCAAGCGCTTGCGCTACCCCCACCCCACCTCCTCAACCGAGAACTGAATCGGTATTTAACTTCCTACTTCGTTTCGTAACCGGGATATTGATGTATTGTGCTATCGGGGAACGATTGTCCTTCCAGAGTAAAGACAGCACCTCGGATTTTCGTCCAATCCAAACGACAAGACATTTTTCAATTTAAACTGCCTGAAAACATTGGAATGCACGTCCTTAGCAAAGTAAACAATGTCACACAGCTGTAAATGTTTTGTCTTAAAATGTTTGTCTTGTCCAATGCATAACAGATATTTTCAAAAAGATGGTTTACAACTTTTGAAAATGACCTACATAGAGTATTAATATAGTATCAATACTTCTCCATTCTCTTAGTATATTGATCACAATCTGACTCAAACAATTCACTTCTTATTTTACAACATATATCGACTTGGTTCCTGTACCAGAAAGTACACGTAGGCCTATACTACAACTATATTGAATTTACGTGCGTGGACCTTTACGCACGCTTCAAAATGGGGACCTTGGGAAAAAATCAGACAGCCTTGTATTAATTGGCAATGACCCTTTTTAATCAAATCCTTGATACATATATGAACTTTCCAAATAAATTAGAAGTGGTATCGGTTGTTCTGTAAATGTCTGGTACAGGACATATATTACTAATTACATTTAATTTGCGGTATTTATTTTAAAAGAACCCCTAAAAACACTTTACCTTTTATATTACAAATGTGACTTGTCTTTCCATATATCCTTCTGGCGTATTTATCGAGGTCAGATCAGTGATACCTTATGTTTATTTTAATCTATAATTTGAACTTGGAATTCAGGAACCGAATGTGTCAGTCAGTACAATCGGTACCAACTTTAACCCTCAAGTTGCTGGTTTCAGACCAGTGGCATCTTGTAATTTTAACTTGGATTCTAGAAGACGTGACATCAATATTTACCCCTTATCCTCCTGGCTAAGCTTCTCATGTCATTCAAGTCACGACCTCAATGGGTTTAAATCAACACAAGATCAAAGAATCAGATATACACTACGAAACAATGGCCTATCAGAATTAGATAGAGAGCTCAATCAATTTTGATTCAAGACTCGTAAATAAATATTATTAACAATCATATTCTTAGCCACTTGAGTCTTTGTTCTTTACTTTAGAACAGTTAAATAAAGAAAATCTATTTAATTCTGTTTTAAATAGATGGAGATACAATACCATTAAGGAGACAACCCGCTCAATATTTTGTACAAAGTTTCCAGTACATGTTAACTTGGGCCATTCATTCGGCGGTGATTTACTTCAAGTAATTTGTTAATCAAAAAGGTCAATGTAAATTTCAAAATGTTCCAGTAAATGTAATGGCCAGACGCAAAAACTCAGTACTCTATTTTGTAAATTGATCTTTGGTAGAAAATATTTAAAAAGGGGTTTTATCATATGTTATTTAAAGTACAACGACCCTTCAAATGAACGGACAAGCGACCCAGGAACAACTATCGTACAATAGCTTGTCAATGACACGTTGAAGCGCGTATAAAAACACAAGAGTATTGGATCTTTAAATATTTATTTTATAATTAAAATAGTACATCACGGAATCAGGTTAATGTAGGGGGTGTATGTTTCATTGACCATCTTTAAATTGATTGCTACTTACTCTCACGGTGAAAATTGTAAACCAAAATACAAACAATACCTTCCCTTGGAGACGTTAGTCTTCAAAATGATCTAGTTTGTGTCGACTGGAAGTTACCACACACCCCCTCTCTCCCTCTCTCTTTCTTATTACTCAAGTTGGTGCAGAAAAGTAGGCCGTTAAAACCCATTTGATTTCATTTCAATTATTACTTACTCCTTCACCGTTCGTAGACATAACTATGTCCCTTGCTTTGTAGTTTGGGTAATTTGTATTTAGAAACTGTTGATTAACAAAACCTAATCATTTGAAATACATCTAGAGAGCAGACCAAAATTTATCAACAAAACCTAAAGAGTCAGAAAATGAATCTCTTTTAAACTGGAACCATGAACTCTAAGCAAATGGTCGATTAACAAAACGAAAGTCAACATCATTTAAGAAATCTTAGGAAACATTACGTAGAATGATAGATACTCAATAAGGTAGTGAAACGTAAAAATAATTGACAATCCGTTAAATACAGCCATCGGGTTTGACAGATTACAAGTTCATTAAAAGGTTCTCCCAGAGAAAACTAACTTTTAGAAACTTATTTATTTCATTCATTTATTATGAATGTAACCAATTCGTATAGTGTATACAACGTTAACCAATCAGATTATATCGACGTCGTTAAAGAAGCGCCATTTTCTCGGAAAATCAAAAAAAAAAAAATTTCGTATTTGAAGTTTAAGTTTATTAATAAGAGTATAAAATTTTGTAGAATAAAAAAGATGGCAGAGATATGAACATTTTGCTGTAACTCAAAACCCTGCAATTCTCAGTAACTAGTTTGTAGTTTTCACTGATGAGATATGGGGACGTGGCTAGCTTTACAGATGAACCTGATGATAAGTGATACCGAATGGTCAGCAGATAGTAATATCAGTCGATATAACCACCTTCAGCTAGAATAACAACGCCTGGGAATTATAATTATATTTTATGTTTGATGTCTACAAATTTATCTTATTAGAAAATACAAATCTATTATATTATATAAATTAATCATTAAGGAATATTCGACCACTGTGATGTATGTAATTATTAGTTAGATATATACCTAATTATCAACCACGTGATATATCAACCTGTTCTCATCTTACATCTTGTCATATCTACATTAATAGATGGCAGACATATTGATACGTCATTATAACATCATTAACGTCATTAATATAGCTGTGATGTATACACTTTTAATTCACTGATTGGTTTTTTGTTGTTTTTTTTTTAGGATCAGTCTAATTCAACGTATACCAACATTTCGTTCCGGTCGACACTATTTCGTTTCGTTTTACAACATTTCGCTGGTGAGAGAGCGGGGGGGGGGCGGCTATACATTCCCATATATTGCATTTAAGCATAGTAACTAATGATATACATATCCAAACTCTAAACTATGCGATAAATGATGCTGTCACGGTCTGATCCGCCTTCTAGCACTGTTGGTAGACAGTAAAATGTTGACGGAACTCCTATTATCCGTTTCAATAAATCGCCCGTATCCGTAACTGACGGTGTTATACTATTATTAAATAAAGGGA
This sequence comes from Patella ulyssiponensis, assembly GCA_963678685.1. NCBI lineage: Eukaryota > Metazoa > Mollusca > Gastropoda > Patellidae > Patella > Patella ulyssiponensis. The sequence continues at coordinate 64,684,650 of OY783225.1, read as the reverse complement.
TAAATTAGATTAAAAAACAAGGGATAATGTTTTATTGCAGCCAAGTGGATGTCGTAAATAAATTCCCCAATGGTGGGGGTGATAAGGTGAAGTGATTGACGCGTCTAATAGTTAGATTAAATTATGGTAATAAGTGGTGGAGAGCACTAAAAGTAACTATGGTACCATTGTCCCTCGGTAACAATAAATATACTTTATGTCGTCATCAATTCATCGCACGTCATTCATCAATACTTTTGGTAGGCTGTAATGAACTGTGTTTATTAATGTGGTGCGCTACTTCATACTGTGTTGTCTTGGCACGGAGTAACGTCTAGTTATTCGGATAAAACGGCAAACCAAGGTACCCCGTACAAATGGCAGTAGGAATTCGACACAATGCATTGGTCTGATTCGTGTGTTAGGTTGGTGTTCTAAAGTAGGAAGTTTAACCCCATTTTATGTCACGTCACTGTGGATATCTGGGCTTATCGTTTACACGTGAACATTGGATCTTGGCATGCTGGCTATTATTTATAACTTAACGTTAAATAATTAATTTAGGAACGTTTTAGCAGTTGCAAAATTAGATAGTGTCCGAAAAATGGCAAATGACGATATAAGCTCGAATTAACTAGAAACTGTTATAAAAGGATAACAGTAGCCATTATCATTTTCATTGTGTGGTGTTTTCAAGTGCTATTAAATTACCACAATATAGACATGGTAAGCTGAGTATATTTGATGCCTTGATGAATAATTAACAACTAGTAATACAAGCCTTAATGCAGGAGGACGGGCAGGTGTCGAATGAGCAGCAATATAGAGTTTGTCTCATGTTTCAGAGGGATTAGCATCACCACAGACCGCAGAAATATTAAATTCTGAAATCTTGATCATGCCACAAGAATGTAGGACAAAAACAAATCGATTATAAGATTAAATTTGAAAGATTAAACGGAATTGTTATTTTGTGCGGGGTTGTTGGTGTATTTTTTTGCGTTAGCTTAATCTGCCAATTACTTAACACGCAATCAGTTATATAACAATCAGTTGTATAGCGAACCTGATATTTCAATGTAGACATATGATCGAGATTTAATTAACGGGGCAATATTGAAGAATTGATAAAGAGCTGGTAGTTAAGACCATAATAGATAAAACTATATAATTTAAACGGATTATGCTGAAAATTTCAGTCAAATTTCTTCACTCTAAGCCGAGAAAACCTTAGTTCAAAGGGATGTAGACTCGATTGTCATAGTTACCGCTTTCACGACAATTAATAGAACAGGCGCCGCGGATCTAAGGGGGGGGGGACAGGGGGCCGTGCACACACCCCTCCCCGTCAGCCCCAGTGACATAGTTGATTTTCATTTGCTTTGTTACTGTTGTAGTTCACATATCTGCTCTTTAATAGATGATATAAACACGATTTACGCATTGTCTGCGCCCAAGCAATCCAAGGTTGCAACATATTACCCTTTGCTCCAATGTGTGCCCCCCCCCCCCTCGACAAAATCCTGGATCCGGGCCTGCAGAGTCTCAATTATCCATTCTTGTGTTTTATCATCAACGGACAGCAGATCGGATTCAAATCCAATGTTATCGAAAGTTGATTATAATCTTTTCATTTCAGACCTAAAGAAAGTTCTGCAAATAGTTGTGTTTAAATTAAGAAGTTACACTGTAAACCGGGGTCCTATCATTTAATCTTGTGTGTGTAGCATCCATTTCTTTACCATTCTTTCAAATTAAAAACCTAAAAAGATCTCCATTGTATTTGTAGCTGACAATTCAATTTTGATAACGAGCGTCCAATTTACAAGTGTTTAATATCTCGATCACTTTAAGCCTTAAAGGGTAGTTTCTAAACTTCGACAATAAGTGATTCGATTCACAAAGCGCATCTAAATCTAACTTTTTCTGTGATATTTTTGTCCTTTTTCCGTGCTATATCCTTGGTGAAATGTGAATTAATTATTTAAAAGAATGAAAGAATAAAACAATCGTCACTAATTTGTCCCACGCAACATAAAATTCTGCACACAGAAATCCATCTACTTCATACTTCGAGAATAAATGTCTGTCCTACATGGCCACTATATCCAAAAAATAGTTTTTTCTACTGAGCTTCCTCCTCGTTTCACATCTAGCATACACACAAAGAATAAATAAACCCATTCAATTCCTTTAAATGAAAGCAGAATAAATACTTCTCAAAATTCTCGAAGTTAATTCAGTGTTTTCGACTAAAATCGTCGATTTAAGAATTAAAATGTCGGTCAGCTAGCTTAGTGTCGGTTCCCAGGCGGAGCTGATTGTAGACCACTAGCCTAACTTTGCATGCAACATAACACAGTTTTATAATATAAATCAGTAACCTAAATAATAATTATCTAAAAAAATATATAAAATGATTGCCATTTATATTAAATTTAAATGTTGCTGCAATAGTTAGCCGTGTGTTGTGGTCACCATTGGGGATTATTTAATTAGGTATTATTCCGCTATGGTTGCATGTCATTAAATATACATTCTGGTAGATCGTGTATCACGTCCCTGTGGACTGTGGGTAGAATGTATATTATTTATAACGCTTGATTAGATATCATTTAGCGTAATTTTAACGGTCCTAAGAGATGGGATTTATAATCTTTTTGTATTAATTCCTAGTTTCGACACTTCATCTATATTTTAATTAGCTCAATGTGAAATAAATATTATTTAACTTTTCTATACCTATCGGGTTCATACAAACGGCAGTACATAAAGCAGTATGTGTAATAGAAAGAGCGATGGGAGAGAGAGGGGAGGAGAGCGTGTACGGACTAACGTCCAATTTTATTTCAATAATTCGCTTGAAGTTATAGGGAACAGGAGGGCCTGTTGAAAACACACGAGGTTCGACAGGCGACTCTACTCTTTCAAATCTACAGCCGATGAATCGAAACAACGCCAGTTGGCTCAATGACAGAATTTATGATACAAGGCGTACGCGGTAACCATTCGGCCATTGACGTTCACCCCACCCACCCCCTCGCCAAATACCAAGAGTAATTACAAGGCGGGGATCGAAGCCGAGACCTCTGGGTACGTGGATCAGCGCCTTGCCCACTGCGGCTCAAAATGCGTTAGAAAATTACAAGGCCTGATGTTACTAACATCTTTTATTCTACTTTTGCATGTTGCTGTTTAAACTGTACTAGATAAAACGTCAATTAAACACAAGGGGCAGTGTTTCCTGAACATTGATGGAAATGTTGAATGTTGTAATCCTACATCAAGGCCAGGTCACAGAGTAATCTCCCCTCCAGGGGGAGTGTTACATCTGATTAATTAAAAGCAAACTTCCCTGTAGACCAGATTGGTCAACAGACTTATCGCCTACAATATGTGACAATTAACCATAGATCTAATACTTTCCTCGTTCCTGAACAGCTGCAAGTTGCCTGGAAATTAGCTGAACCGAACAGTGTATTAATTCAAGATGGCCCGAGACAATCGAGGAAGAACTCGTCAATAGCCATTGCCCAAAGCAATATATCCGTCCGTTATCGAAATGGCCCACGTATTTATGTTCTTTTTATTTGGAACTAAATATTATCTGCGATATTTTCTGTAAAAAAACGGATGTTAAACGCATATTATTCCCGACTAAAAGGCAAATATAGATTTTGAAGACGTTCACACGAAAAGCAAAATTATTAGAAAGCATGTTGCTCAATAACGATTAAAATAGATCAACTCTAACGTACGTTATCAGTCAGTCATCTGAAGTTTCCATCCCTTTCTATTGATTTCGGGACGTCATATTTTCCTGTCCGAGAATATGTGGATTCTATCCATAATATCGAAGCCAAGATCGGGTGTAAACCAGGTTTTATTTAAACTATATTCGTCTATAGTTAATTAACCAAAGAACAAATATTTCTCTTTAGTGTTGCTAAATAAAATAACTGAATTAAAATAACGTATTACTGTCCATGTACATCGATGTCATTTAAACAAGATGGCACCCAACCCAGTGGATATTTGTTCAATGATATAACAGCCCAAAGAACACATATTTGTTTTCTCTGTGTATTGCTTCTAAATTTAAATGCCTATTAGCTTGATGTCCCATTGGGTACCTCTCAGTTACATGAACCGAAGCCTTGCAAGCAGCCCGGGAATATCGTCTTATGCGAGATCAGAAAATAAGATATGAAAAGCCACGGACAGAGCCATGATTGAAATAAACCAATTTAATATCTAAAATCTTTGAAACGAACGATTATTTATCTAAGTTAGAAATTTGCCAATCGATCGTGCATCCCCTACACATCTTCCAGATATAGTGGGCGAGTATCCAAACAGTGATGAATGCTTTCTAAAATAATTACTTGTGTGAAACTTGCCTATCTTCAAACCTGTCGTATCCCTTACTTACTTACAGTGGAATGCAAATCCATACGGTGACAAGGGACATAACTCCTGACAAACTGCCACATGGACACTATTGACAAGTGTTGTCGCCTTAGTGACAGATAACTATTTCTAATGATCAGAGAAACTAAGCTTATTATAAATCAAATAAACAAAACCTCCACTTCCCACCTCCACACACATGTACAAAACACAACATTACAAGAAACGAATATGTCTTGGAGTTTTAACGACAGATTTCACACGATTGAAGGAATGACCTAATCGTACGTGTACGCCTAAAGTACAAATCCAGTGAACTTGTCTGTTACAAATTATATTTATCTTTCTTCGATGGAATGTTTTTAAGGAATATAGTGATAATCAATACACCAGTTTTTAAGCCAACTAAACTCCCTTTGTAGGTATGGTGTGTTATTTTGATTAATGATACGGTAGGTGCTGTAAAATTGCTATGCGGCTGTTTCGAAACATTTCTATTCTATACGACTGTTTCGAAACATTTCTATTCTATGTGGATGTTTCGAAACATTTCTATTCTATTCCAATGTTTCGTAACATTTTTATTCTAAGCGGATGTTTCAAAATACTTCTATTCTATTTGGCGACGTTAAAACATGTATATATACAGTTAATTTAAAACGCTTCTATACAGTTGGTGGTGGTTTTTATCACCTCAACATCTACGAACCTACAATTTTGAATAAGGACAGGTTGTTATCTGATAACACAAGTCATTCAGGGTAACAGTTTTATTAACTAAGAGCCTTGACAGACCAACAAACTGTATTAATAATGTTTCAGTTAACTGGAAAATACCTTTATTAACTTAGTGGAGTGTAGATCAAGAAACAACAACCGATCCCTAAGTCAAACTGGTAGACGATAAGCTGGCAGACAATACGTCGGGTTGTCAGTGATACCCAGACATTTTTGTCCAGTGCTTGTCCCATGAGTATATTTCGGATAATGCAGTATTTTTCATTGTGGGTCTATACTTTTCATATATACCTAATAAGCCATACTTTTATTGAAAATAACCACGCAATAAATACTTTTGTGTGAATGTATGTCAAAACTTTAGTTTCACCCTTTGATTGTATGCCCCAGTAAAATGGATGTCCGGCCTCATTCCCACCCTTTCTCTGTTTGTAGAGTAGAAATAATATTATACACCGTTCATTGTCTCCATGTTTTTAGTTCAAGCAAATCTTTCACACGATATGACGTGGTTGGGGTTTAATCTTTCCCATGGAGAAACATTAAGACCCTGGGCTGTCTACAAAACAAGAGGATCAAAAAGATTTGAAACTATTGGCCAGGCGATTAAGCTCGATTTGCCTGTCTCGCTCCATCGTAATAATTTTCCATAAGCCATTTTGCTACCAAATTGTTTCCAATTTGATCAATACGGCATGTCGATACGCGCCATTTCTGACCACTCGCTCAAAAATCTTCTATGGATGAGGGGATTAATCTAGATCACCAAGACTTAATTCTACAGCACTAAACAGCCTATTTATTGATAAAGAAAGTAGATAATCGAGACTTTGAAACAAATTGCTGCATGGACCATTTCGATAGCTGAACGAGATTGGGAATGGTTAATGGATGCAAGTCTATGACGTGAATTTAGATCAATTTGATTTAAAGAATATTTACGGATGTGGTCTTATCGAAAATCTACGTTAAAATCGTTAGAACAGAATAGCCCGCTTGGTTTCTCAGAAAACTGTTTTCGGTGATCAAATAATTTTGACATTCTTGGGGTTAAATGTCGATGGATAGAGAATTTGTGCATTAATGAAATCAATAATGTTTTCCAATATACAGATAACAGTTTCATGAGTTTATCGAATATATCGTACATGAGCGATTATTTGCGGCCATGCTTGCTTGTCATCGTAGAGACTACAGCCGAGAATTACGACCGTCTGGGTTATTATAAAATTTCTGATCACCATGTAAATCACTGACTTATTATGGTTGTTGATGGCTGACAATGCGGCTGGAAATAACCAACAAGATTACCTAATCTGAAAAATTATGCCTCTACAGACCAGACTCTATTGTTGGGTGAGGTGATAAGCTAAAATTTAAAACCGGCAGATGGTGCACATCTCTAAAATATATTGGTCTCTGCCTGAACTATAATGTATGACATGACGTCAGAAATGATGGAAATCGTCTGTGTGATATGTCAACAAATATATTAATGTATATATAGGGTAGTTTTATATAGCGACTCAGACATCATGATAATAACGATGACACTTTAAATATGATATAATTAGTTTAAACAAATTTTATTCATTTGAAAAGGATGGAACAACAGGCAAAGCCTATATAAGTTCTTTCGCAGATATAATATGAATATTTTTATTGTTTTGATCATAGTATATATCGTAATGATGATGGCTTTTAAAAAATCAATTCACCAACGGAGGTAAAAGAAACGTATCACCCATTTCAACAATCTTCTACCCAACTAATTCTCGTGCATGGGTCGAGCCTATTCTCAAAATTAAATTGCGTATCTATCCTTATACTCTCCAACCAAACTATTCATTGTTAAGTAACACCATATTTTTCCACATTGACTTTACGGCTGTTATTTCAGCGGCTCTTTGATCGACTATGTAACTTTTTTTCAAAATGTTCTCTTACAGATAGAGCAACATTTCGCGACGTCTTGCTCAAAAGCTTGTAGGTGTGAGATATACAAATTGAAAGCAGCCTACTAGTAAACGTTTGTTATCCATCAACCTTCAAATCACGAATAATCACCCAAAACCGACAGAAATGTAAATTCAAAGTCTTTTCTTAGACAAAAAACTGAAACTAAATCTCCATGAAAAATAAAGGAAATGTGAAAAAAGGCTATATCCATCAAAAATAACATTCATTCACTTTTATATGGACCTATTAACGCCCAAGTTCTGATTTATTTACGATGACGTCACTTTTACATCTTCCATTACCGATATGGTGTTATGACATAACTTTCTTCCTTGCGTTGGTCCAATACTATCGCGTGCATAAATAGTAATACCGAGATTTAATTAGCCCTAAAAGGTTTTCACTTGGTAGATCACTTATCAATTTGTCGCTTTTATAAGTGGCAGAAAATCTCACTGGAATTCCTGTTACATTTGCAAAGAACCCACGCTGTTCCCAGGCCCACTTTTTTTTCAATCAAAATCAATCTATTTTAAGAGCTTTAGGAAATGTTGTCATTGATTAAGAATATTGGTCATAATTTGACACGAAACACAGTTCCGTTGCTATGTAGTAATCCCTAATGTATTTCAGTCTTCTCGTGCTAGTAGTAGTCTTTACGTTCATTAATACTAGCGTGGAAACAGTATAGTCGTGACGTAAATATTACACATAATTAATATTAACGTCATATTGTGTTACGTCATATCATATTCCGGTTGATTTTAACATCCCAATATTTTACAATATTATTATAGTCTACGTCATATTTGATCAAACTTATTTTTACGTAATGCTATCCCGTTATATTTTGTTGCGTTTAAATCAACGTAATAATTACCAATTACCGTCTTCCAGAGTAATGCGTTTAGTTTTACGCATTGCCTGTCTTAAGTCGCGTTTAATTGCCTGTTATATTGTCCGAGTTATCTTGGGTCGAGTTCTACATCTTTTTTTCTGATTATTTCTGTACGTTAAGTTATGAACATACATTAATTTGCGCAATATAATATTAAATACCGTATTAAATTGTAATAGTATAACCCTGCCTTTCGGAGTGAGCCGAGCTTGAACCTCAGGCCCCAACCGATTAGAAGTTCAAACTCCAGGAAGCTCCATTAATTTCAAAGAAGCGCCTGGTTGAAGGACAAGCCAATAAAGTATGTCTTTGTCGATGACGAAGCACCGTCCATATCTTTATATTATTAGTTTAAACTGGTATCAAGGTCCAGCTATATTAATACGTATTTCTATGGAAGTACGACCGTATGAATGGATGATGTATGAGCCTATGATAGGGGGTATTGAACACCGACTAGGAACCAACAATAATAACGCCGAGATTGATGGGCGAACGTTATTAAATTAAGACAGAAAAGCTAATAGAGAATACGTCCTAATATTGTACACCATTAGTTTGTCACGATCTAAGACATGTCAGTCGGGCAAATAATAGCCCAAGATTAAAATCTGGACACTCACTAGCTTGACCAAGGATTCACCTCGGGTTACTTTCAACCATTCGAGTCGACGTCCAGAGATTAGTGGAAAGTTTAGTGTGTAAAAGGTTGCAAGAAGCGTATTAAAGTCCTATCAGATAATAACACAGATCAATATGGCGGCGGAGTAGAAGCCGTCCTGTGCCTCATTAGAAGTAAAACTTAGCTGATTAGTTTCCAAACACAAGGCACCGTGTCTGGCGTCTCTTGTTTAAACACAATATTAATATTGTAAGGACCGGACGATCAAACATTATTCTCTTGGCTTATTCAATTCAATGATAACTGACGCAATATCTTGTTCTCAGTTGTTAACAATTTGAAACTTTTCGTCGTGTTATGGATAATTTAGTGTTAATCAAATTTAAAGAAAAAAAAAACATTTGAAGTCACACAATGCTCAGAATGAAGTAATTTAAATGAATTTTTTAATATATTCATTTATCATTATCTTTTTGTCATCTATTATAACAAGAATGACTAGTTCGTTATCTGATTCTTAAATACTGCATCTTTAAACCTCTGAAAACACTTAAATCCAAATTAATGTTAATTAGAAGTTCACAACCCCAGGTGATAATTTCATCGCAAACATTTGTTGATATTTGTCGAGTTGAAGACTTTGCCTTGGGAAGAAGACTTATTGGTGTAAGATCGTGCCACTTTAACGAGAGGAAATGTTATCTACGCATGTCACAATTCTATGGAATGCAATTACTGATATTAACTTGCGAACGTTTCTACTAGGCTTCTCTATTCTTTATCGAGCAATGTTACCAGTCTTTCGGATGCAGCGCTGATGCTGTGGCTATCCAGTTCCCCCACTGGGCGATAACGTTTTTGTTTGGCGAAACTTTTTGAAAGTCCGAAAACGAAAAAAAAATAGACGGAAAAGCATCAATCCGGGCACACCCCACGTCAATCTACAATTGTTGGAAACAGCTGTGAATCAAAAAGATTCTTTTTACATGTCGGATTATCGTCATTCTTCATATATTGTCAAAACTCTGCAGCATTTTATACATATATTATTTCTATCTTCTTTACAAAATGTTTGTTTTGTGCCTCCTCATTAAAGTGTATATAGTATTGTATATTTTCTATGCCTATACTATCATTGTTACCATCAATGAAAATATGTATCCGTGTCAAAGTAGGTACCGAGTGGAAACGCGACTTCGAGCAGAAGAACGCCAACATCAGGGGCGTGATAAAAAATACTTCGTTCGAGACACACCTATCCATCTATAAACATTGGACTAGAGAATTCTAAGATGTACACTGTACAGTGTTGTATTTTTAAAGCTACTTAGTGTTTTATTAGAGCACTGGTCAGAAGAGAGTTAATATCAGATAGAAGGGGTTGTGTTTTAATGTTAGGTATAAACAAATAGCCCATCTGTCTGATAAACCCATCTCTATTACTCATCATTAACATGTCGTTAACAACGTGTTTATCATTCTATTACTTTCTGGCACAAGATTCATCCATCAGGGACACAGACCACTGTATGTATTAACCAACTTATAAATATATCACAGAGAAAGGGAAATATACCATTCTTTTATTAACAGAGAAAAGAAAAATACACCATTCTTTTATCGACTAACTTATACATGGAGAATGGTGATCTTAGGCTACCATTCTTTTATTCGGCTTTTAAATATTGAAATAATGAAATTGACCAGGAAATTATACGACACATTTAGGAAAACATTTACAAATAACGAATATCTAGTAGTCGTATATATTAACCAATTTATAGATTAAACCATGGCAATAGCCCAATATTTCTGTTTTATTGCAATCGGTGAAAGAATATGTCTACCCATTTTTTACATTCGTTAATCGATTGTATATTGTACACTATTTATGGCTATCATTTCAAATTTAGCGAATTCAGCAGGCTAACCCATTTTTAATATTAAAGTTCTGCTGATGATATCACAATTTAACGCTTAAAATCTGGCATATCCATTACTCATTACCTTTGGAATCTTCAATTACATAACGTATTACCCGAACCGGAATTCAACATAGGTAATGGCTATATTTGATTACCATTAACAAAGCCTAGATTCTGATTGAAAATCCAGTGTCCTATCGCTCGTCCACCACTTCACTTAACGTTTGTGAGTATAAGTAGATGTTAAATTAAACAGTTTTGAATCCATATATTTGAACAACATTTACAAGCATTTTTTTAACATTTAAAACTTTACAGTGTTGACTAATCATACAAATTGAAAACAACAAACCAATTTACATATCTGAGTCGTAAAATATGTCTACTTGTACAAATTGTTCGCGTTACAATTAGGTTTTAACACACAATCAGTCAATCGCTTTATTCCTGATACCTTCTATATTCCCATTAACCTAGTGACATATAACATAAAGCATATAACAACCAATAGTTTTTTTTTAAAAGATTGACGAGAAAAGAGGAAATGTTGCGTGCCATTTTCATTTTCCTTAACAAGGTTAGTTTGTGGACGAAATCTATTTGGACTATGAGGTTTTGAGTACATGGAGTTTTCGGATAAAAAAAACACTATTATGAAATTAAATCTAATCAGTTTGATATATGGGAAAAAAATCAAAAAAAAAATCAGGATGTACGTGGCGATGATTTTAATTATTAATACGATCATAGGTTCAAATGGTGTTAATGATCCCACACAGAGGGAATGTTAAGTTGCATGAGAGGATTGTGAATGAATGTACTGCCCGGTGTATTTTGGTATTAAAGGTATTTGTTTGAGATCACCCATAGAGTTTTTATTGATGTCAGACATGAAACAGATCTGATGTTTTTACATTAAGTGTTTATACTGTAAGACTCAGATAACACAACACATAAAACAAAACAGGTCTTGATACTAACAACTCGATAGGATAGTCGTACACTGTAAAGACGAGAGTGAGAGAGAGACCGAGACAGAGAGAGAGAGAGGGGGTAACGTTCATCAACACTAACGACAAGTCACCCCCGGACTACCATTTTCACTTTATCAATCCGTCCTGGTGGGTGGGATGGCGAAATGTCATCTTTTAGCTTAGTCAGTCGATTATAAAACCAATTAACACCAAATCGGAGGCGGGCTGAAAACTTTTGGATAATGCATGATTGGCTGCAACCTCTATATAAGTAAATGATTAACCACTGGGTGAATTTAGATACTACGGAAAAACAATTAATAAATTTGACTGCGACATCATCCGCGGTCTATAAACCAATTACTGAATAAGTTGGTGAAGGATGCAGACCGGTGTTAGATCCAAATCCTCTACTGAACCAAATAATGTTGAATTTGCATTCTTCTGATTGCAGTGTACCATTTAAGGTACATCAAAAATATATTATCTACAGATAAACAATTAAACAACATAAAACAAACACTGATTTTCTCTTCTTCTAAGTTTAGCACCTAATATACTTTGACCTTTTACAACATGCACGTGCCTTCATGAGGTAATAGATGTCAGAACATAGTGGGATTTTATATATAAATACGTTGATATTGACCAGTTTTTTGTGATATATGGAATACCATGGAGGAACCACCCATGGCCTTTCGTAAATAAAACTACCAATTTACACAAACTGAACTTGAAATAGATTTTTCGGATATGATCTGCAACTGACTAAATTTACACCGACGCTTAAAGCCCGGAAGTCACGCCATTTTCTAAATATATCACTCTTTAAACAGAGTTTTAAAATATTGCATCATGAAATCGGCAAGTTCTAGAAGCTAAGTGTCTGTTGTCTGTGGCTAGACGATGCCAAGGACACTTTCGACCAACATAGGGATCGAACCTAGGACTAATCAGAAGCATAAACATAGACCACAATCATTTGTTCTTATTGTTTTAAAATTCCATAGACTATAATAATAATATCTTGGTTAGAGTATATAATTGATATTGACATTATTTTAATATTGACACTGTGTTAGTTTCTTGGTCAGTACTACAATTGAAACTGTTTTAAAATCTTGATTAGCACTAGAACTGACATTGTTTTAAAATCTTGGACAAGAACTACAAGTGACATTGTTTTAAAATCTTAGAATTGACATTGTTTTAAAATTTTATTTAGTACTAGAATTGACAATGTTTTAAAATCTTGGCTATATTCTATATCATTATTGCTATAAACGTGGTATGTTTGTAAATAGTTTTATTTAACATCCGCTTCCGTCGAGGTTATTTTTATTTCTCATTTTGTCGAACGAATCGTGGGTTTGTGTTGAATATAATTATTCCGGAAATTGGGAAAGAGAATATTGTTTAATGTCAACATAAATAGAAACCGTAAGACGCATGTAAACACGGGAGTCATTACATCAAACAAACTGTCGACGACAAGAAAAAAAAATCAATTCTAGCCGACAACAGAACCATCATAGGCTTTACTTATATACAATGCTAATTACCTAAAATGTTAATTACTGAAAAAGTTTATTATTTGAAATATTTTTGAGTTGTACAGTATTGGAAAATAGATTATGGAATCTGTAGTCAATGACGTCATTGACAAATGTGGTGCAAGAAATTAAATGGGGTTTAACGTCTTACTTTTCTAAACGTAGACGGGCACGTGGGCTCTGAGCCAATTTTTACCGCACAGCGTCGTGGCGGTCTACTTTTCAACGCTTTCCAATCGACAAGGGCTCTTTCACGCACACACCGAAGTAAGCACGGGTGGATGTCTGTTTTTCAATTCTAAAGACCAGACATATTTTCCTATCAGGCCATCATCTTGTACCATTGTCAATGGGGAAGCAGACTGTAAACTCCAGAGGGAATTTTTCGATCAAAACTGCGATCGAACTGAGGACCTCTTCATTAATAAGCCTGTGTAATACTCACAAAACCATTACGTCATTGAAGAATGTGGTGCAGGAAGCAGTAGAGGACTAGAATTGAGATGTTAACGGTTTAAACTATGATACCCATGCTAATTATATTTTAGTTCTTGTTCTTATCAACTTAGATCACAATGGCGTGATGTCATTTAAAGTCTAAAGCCCACGGCGTTTCCCGATTTGTAAACTATATTAGTAAATCTGTAATAAAAGCCTATAAATAGTAACACTAATGTAAAACATAAATCCATTTTAGTTCTTGAACGTTTATGGTTTATGACATTTAATCTAGATGAAAACATAGATTATGTTTTCTATTTTTATTGATACCTAGTTAATATGTAATAGATACGAATATTAAATCAAAACATTCTATATCGATACACTGTCTTGTCTTTATTGCCTGCACTGAAATCGTGTTTTACGTCCTCTCTGCCTACGCAAACTCGTTTAATGAAGATAGGCATGCGCCATACTGTGTGCTATGCGCGGAATTGTGTCCAGACAGCGACATTTTCGCATACTTTTCAACTATAAGGGATTCTCTTAGGTGCGCACCATCATTTACACGAATGGATATATTGCTTGTTATGTTCAAAACACCACGTGTATACATACACTGGTATGTTTAGTATAAGCTATTTGTTGACTTCAGATGTTTCAAACTGCAATAATAAGAATTTAAATGTTAACAAATATAACCTGTTTTATCTATGTGAAAGTTCCTACATCGAGTTAAAATCTTAAAAGATTGTTAGCTGCATGAATTCTTATTAGAACATCCTACATTGAAACACAGCCCTGTTTCCAGATGTCTTATATAACAATAATGTTTTATGCTTTTTAGGAGTCAAAACATCAAAATCACATGGCATACCAATGGTTTACAAAACGACCTTAACAAATAAAATTACGGTTTATAAAATAATGCATCATTATATTATGGATATTTTTAAACGGGTGTGTAAACTGCGGCATATAAAAGACATATTTTTTTCAAATCCAACGTTAAATATATTTTTTTCTTTTTACCCTTCTTCAAAATATATCGTTTAAATTACGCGGTATATTCCCTTTTTCGCGTTTATAGTTTGTTGTCCCTGACTTGTACAATTACCCTTCTTTGTATATTATACATGTATACATGTATATTAGGCCATGGAAAGAATTGCATTGTGGGGTTTATTATAACTAAAATGAATAAAAGCACAAGATTTCAAACATATATAAGTATAGTTTCGCATTACTAACATCAAAATACGGTTATATTATGTTTCTATAATCAGAGGTAGTTATTCTACATGTACATCCCTTTTTTTTGTATACTGAGTAATAATGATTTAATTATAAAATTGAGTACAAAGTGTCAGTAATTTAAAACATAGATCTTCTCCACCTTTATAATCCACAGGGGCTTGTTTCAATTAACTTTTATACACCTTTCTACAGTTCAAACTTTAAAGGGGGAGTCATTTCACAAAAAACACAATCTTTTTATTTTTTCTTAAAAGTGTATATTATTATAATTTATTATTTAACGAATGAACTTTTAATTGGAATTGGAGTAGATAGTGGAGTTAATCACCAGTTTTTGTATTTACTTATCTTGGTGTGTTTCTTTATGATCAACCTAAAACGCCACGTTCTAAGACTAGAATTTAAATCTGTTATTTCCATGAGATATTTTTCATAAAAATGATTTCAACATCAATTCTAAAAGTGTTATTTCAATCTGTTATTTCCATGCGATAGTGTTAATAAAATGATTTTAACATCAAATCTAAGCCTGTAATTTAATGTTGTTTCCATGATATGGTGTCCATACAGCATCCATTCTAAGACAAGATTTTTTTATCTGTTATTTCTATGAGATGTTGTTCATAAAAATGATTAAACAACCATTCTAAGACAAAATTTTAAGTCTGTCATTTTCATGTTGTTCATAAAAATGATTGAGAAATCCATTCTAAGACTAGATTTTAAATGTATTATTACGACGTGATGTTTTTCATAAAACTGATTTAGACATCCATAACAACATGAATATTTATCCTAATGAACAAACATCTTTAAATCGCTAAAACACGGTTCATGATAAGGTGTAAACCGGAAGCAGACGGAGATTAAAACCACGTGTAAACTACACAGTTTAACCTCCAGAATTAAAATCTTCAACTTTACATATAAAACCAACAGCTCAAAAATTCGCAATTTTGCTTTTTGTCTCCGATTTATCAAGACAGTTTTTTTCTCGTGGAATTATTCAAGCTAGTGTGATAATTAAATCAAGTGGTAAAAATATACAAGCAGGTCAATTAAAAATAAAATTAAATAAGCGTTCTTTTTTTCTCTGACGATTTGTATAATTCGCTTTGGATATAAGAAATGTCATAATATTAAAAACAAATCACAGTTGCATTGGATTAAATTGCCATTTCCGGTGAATGGGTGTTTGGGATATTGAGATGGACACCACGAGAAGAAAGCAGAAGTAGAGAAATATACGTCATGAAAATAAAACAATTGTCATAAGCCATGGTTACTTTTTTTTTAAAAAACACACACTAGACATTGCCGCTATATACAACTAGACATTGACCTTTTACAACAACACTACTATTATACTACTTATATATTTATATATGTTTCATATACTCACAAAGAATGGTGATATCGGTGAATCATTTCAAACCATTGCTTGCCTGGGACACACAATAATACAGTATTGACCACTCTCTCGGGAAATAGCCAAGATCTTCAGGCGCGCGAGGAGCACGCGCTTAGGTCGCCAGGGTCAAAAGCACAAATACTATGATGATAAGAAAAGTGGATGGCTCAGATTTCGTCAAATCTAAACATTTTCCTTAATCCGAAATTGACCAATCAAATAAAAATTTACATTGTAATTGGTCGGTTCTGACATTACTGGCCATGTGGTATCGCCGCCATTACAAGGTATAGCATTTACGAGGAGAATAAAAAGAGTTGTAAATAAAAAAAAACTTGTCTTGAGTAATATGGAATAACCCGCGAGGAAGCGAAGTAACTTGTGGTCTAATGAACGTCCTTTTTACGTCAATTCCATTCATGTTGATATTAGATGAGCGACAGTCCTATTACAGTTGGTTGTCAATAATAAATCTGGGTGTTAGAGGCCACCATAACATCCCATGAATATAACATCGTCCTTTCATCAACCAATAACACAAACTTGATGACAAATATTAACAGTATGGCTAGTCCTTATAGTCCATGTTATATTATAACGCCCTCGTCTGTGTAGACACTTGTTTTATATGGCCCAGCTATCTCGGTGCACAACAAACAACATCTCGCTTAAAAATTAAAATGGTAACAATCTCTAAAGTCCACCCTTGAAGTAAAGATACTTTTTAAAGTTTGATATAAAATTAAACTTAGTCGGCAGAAATACTGGAATGCATCCACAATCTCTTTTGATTTTATAATCCTGGCCTATAGCGATTTGTTTTGAATAGATTGAAAGAAGCGGAGACGTGGCGACGAGACATACATATATATAACATTCGACCATATTAGGTAAAAATAATGGCAGTCTCCAAGAACGTGAGCAGGAACTCAATCATGATGCGACGAAAATAAATGAGAAGAGAAGAGGTAGCGATGCATGCATACAGAAAACCAGTCGTTCAATTCGTAGCAACACAAAACGTAAACAATGTCAATACAATTCGCTGATGTTCAATCAACAATCAAATGAAGAAAACCATCACATTACAATATCCATGGTTAATGTTCAACTCAAGTCGTCTAAAACCAAATTTGTTTGACTCGACAGATAGCTATAAAACGGTGGAATGACATTCTGTAGGAGGGAAAGTGACATATTGCGACGTTTGATAGAGTGGAATTATCTATAGGAATCGCACATATATACATCACGGACAAAAAGCTTCATGCAATGAAGCAAATTTATAATTTCTTGTCAACATGGTACTTGGGCCAATACGAAAGTAACAAAGTTAATTTATGTCATGATAAGCGAGAATCACTACAGCGGATTCGAACTCGCCTAGTTACCAGCTTTAGAAGGGTACAATAAATTCAGACGGTTCAATTCAAAACTAATGATTTGTAATCCGAGAGGATGTGAAATGTTTATTGGACGATACAGTAATTTCAACTGATTTGAACTTGCATAATAAAGTGTTACCAGCTTTCTCAACGGTACAATAATTTCAGAAACCCGACAGGGTTAATGAAGACGGGCATACGCCATACAGTGTTCTAGTGGCGTACTCTTATATCGAATTCCAACTGCCACGGGATCTTTACGTGCATGCCTATGTATACACGGGACTTCGGATTTCATTCCTTTGTCAAGCTCTCCGCCCCACACCACTGACAAGTGTAAACCACGTCGTGAAAAACCCCATGAACTAATAATTTCAGAAGGAAATATCTAAAATGAGAAATGTAATGAAATGAAACGTGGTTTAACGTCTTACTATTCAATACTGACTGAGAATATGCAATACAATAGGCTAGACAGAGCAATAAAAAAAACACGACTATGCCGGTGACAGATTGAAGATACGAAAATGATTTTTCCAAAAAATTCTCTTTAATTATTTTTTAGTTGGGTTTTATTTTTTACTTCAATCTGTAGAAGCTAACTTTTCTTGGATCTTATCAAAATATATGTCATGAATATTCATATCAATCTCATGATTATGCATAAACATTATTGTTCAAAGAGGGGAATATATTTTACTTTGTCTAAGAATTATCTCTATTTTACAAAGCGGAAATACTATCACAATAACAAATTTAATTCTCATAAATATTAATTATTTTTACGTTATTATTCATATTACAGGACAAGGGTATTCACATTGGAAGACCGGGGTCGATTTTTCTGCAGAATGCTGTCGCGGTCTCGGTTCAATTTGTCTAAGAGTCACGTCTTGTTAGTGAAAGATGATTAACGAACCCATGAAATGATGAAACTAGCCCCAGGCACCCGAAATATTTCTCTTCAAATCGTTATAATGATGAGTCCAGAAAATTATTGGCCTGGAAATCGGCCATGAAGCATTCAAGGATATTCAACCCTGAGTGGTCGAGGGAGTCAGTAGATATTTAGTTATTAAACCAAAATTATTCTAGTTTAGCATTCATTATATCTCTATGATATGTTCAGACATAACGATGTTGATAAAGACTTTGGTGCCTTTGGAGTCTTTGGTGTCTTTCGTATGCTTAGGGCTTGGAATACATTTCCAGAAATATCCGACAATGTGAATCTGTGTCAGTTTTTAAATCCAAAGTGAAAACTTGGTTATTTAGTCACTATCATTAACTCTCCAAAGTGAGAACATTTTCTAGCGCCTAGTACATCCCCTAATAGATTGAATAATTGCACAATACAAATATTATTTGTATTATTATATGCATCGTTTAAACTTAATAGGGTTGACCCTTAGATTAAGTTATATGAAAGTAATATAGTTGATCCGGTGTTGTTTTTTTTTTGTTTTTTTTTGTGTGTGTGTTTTGTTTTGTTGGTTTTTTTTTTGATCGGTGATTAAGGTATTTGTGTACGGACAGATTAAATGGAAATTGGTTTGTTTACAAATTTTCGTTTCATGTTCGCCTCGACATGTCAACACAGCGACATACAATTAATTTATATCTCAACATTGGACATAAAATTTAGAATGAAGACAGATTGTTCTAGCACAGAAATAATCAGCATGTTTACTCCAATCAAATCGACAATTATGTTTGACTCTGATCAATGAGGTGGGCCATGGTAATTCGACAATAAATTCGTATATTTTAGTACTTCAATGCCGTTTTCTAAATAGTCCACAATTATTAATCACTTAGGCTGCATTTCGGGGGTCACGGTGGTTTTCTAAAGTGGTTTCTCTGGGAGGCTCAGTAGTGCGACGACCCCGAGGATTTGTAACGTGGTTTCTCCCCGGAGGCTCACCAGCCCGACGACCTCGTAGTTTTATAGCGTGGTTTCTCCACGGAGGTTCAGTAGCCCGAAGTTTTGCAGCGTGGTTTTTCCACAGAGGATCACTAGCCGACGACCTTTTGGTCTTCTAGCATGGTTTCTCTACCGAGGCTCACTGGTCGACGACCTTGTGGTCTTCGAGCATGGTTTCTCTACCGAGGCTCACTAGACCAACGACCTCGTGGTTTGGTAGCGTGGTTTCTCGACTGATACTCACTAGCTCGACAAAAAGTTGAGAAGTTAAACCCCATTCATTTCTTTTCCTTGGCAATCATGAGTGCAACATTATCTGTACTAGCAGGATACTAAAATTAATATTTTAATACAAACGTGCAAATAATAGTTCAGTTTAAAATTTACAAAAAAAAAAAAATTGTGTTAGGCTGCTAGTTTATCAGGTAGACTCGGTCTCGGTTTATAAATAACATATTTAGCCAATATAAACAGTTTAATCTGTCTTGGATCCTATCTTTCTCTCTCTCCTAAAACTCTTAGCAACCAGACGTCTGAAACCATTGCCCAGGTCTTATAATAAAACCTGTTAAATCCTACCCCACTCAGTCGAGTCTCTACAGTTTACAAATGAACCATCAACAGATATGGTCGTTAATTCCTATACCGGTCAATAGGAATATGCTTTGTTTGTGTCACCAGACGTCTAGCGGTTTGGTTGAGTATTTGAAACAATTTTGGTGTTCGGCCTAACTTCAGCTTCGGCCTCAGGTAATCGACATTTTGAAACTTTAATCAGATGAAGGTCCTGGTTTCTCAGATCACTCAGGGAATACTCCCCGAATCACTCACAGTCTGTTAGTCTGTGTGTGCATCACTGCAAAACTGTTATTATTTGTTCTCATCTAACCCTTTAACCGAAACTGCTTTATAGAACATCTGATACCATCTCTCGTTCACCTGGGTATTAGTAGTTTATGGTATCTGCATGATGCAGGGGATATCTACGTTTCTAGAACGCTTGGTACCGCTTCCCGTCGAACTTTTACATTTCAGATACAAGTAATGGTGTCATTACATACAAGTAGTGGCATAGGAATTGTCAAATGTTAGCGGACACAGATGTCAGTGTGTTGTTTTACTATTTTTTAGCTTTAATAATGTATTGTCTTCAATAATGAAATAAGGGTTTTTTTTAACAAACCTACCAACGTTTTAATTTCGGGTGAGTAGGATATGAAATAGCGCTTACAATACTATTCATGTATTCATATAACGGAAATAACATTAGAAGTCACGTGAGTGAGGGGAAACCGATACGCTGATGACGTCAAATGTATATCTGACAGCAGGCGGATTAAAAGTAAGACGTTGGGGAGATAAGGCTATTAGCAGACAACGACATTGAAGAGGTCGCAAATACAGAAACCGTTTGGTAGGTTTACCACGCTGATCGGCTTACAGAGAATGGCTAAAACTGTTTTATAAAGACTATTGGACAATTGGAAACCATCAGCTTCTTACATCGATCATAGAACCAAACATAGACTTCAACAAACATAGTGGTCTAGTAATTCCGGGACGAAATTCCCCCTTGACTAGTAGAAGGTCAAACACTACACTGTTTGTTCTGGTCACCCCAATAATTGAATTCTTTAATTCACCAGACCATTTATTGGATTCTACAAGTTTACTGAAAACTTTTTCAAATCTTGTCACACTTAGAAAAACAACATGGCCAAGTCCAGTTTATCGACCGCCTTATAAAATAGAAGAAAATATCACGTCTGGTCAACACAACACTGCGGTCAGTTTTAGTCTATGTGATGCTAACTTTGAATAGTTGCAGCGGTCTGGAGTTAAATGCCCAAGGAAAACGTGGGCGGAGAATTTTGCCCGGAAAGCGATCGACCACAACAAAAAACCATGCGAAGTGGTACCAGGTGTTCTTCCCCCTCGTGTCCGTCACTAGAACGAGAGAGGGAGAGAATGGGGTTTAACGTACACTCGACACAAACCAGGAAATTTCGGGACTAGCATATGGTTCAATTTTCATTTCAACAATTCGTTGGGCGTAGGAGTCTTTAGCAGTGTGTGTGTGGGGGGGGATGAACCCGGAGAAAACCCACGAGGTTGGACAGGCGAGCCCACTCCTTGTCCCATACAACTGGGGAATCATCTGTCACTATCAATACCTATATCGATCTATAGAATCAAACAAACTGTATTTGTTAAGTAACCATTATTATGTAATGATGGATGGATGATGGATTCTCGTATAATTGGATATAATTACACATTCTTTCTGAATTTATTTCATATAATGACCATATTAGCAGGTGTGAAGTAATATGTGTGAACACGAACAGTTATTTTTATAGCTAATTAGTAAATACAGACATAAAGATGTCACCGAGCGAGGCATTACATCATATTTTAGTAAATAATAATTTTGAATACATTACTCCGTTGACGGTCTTCTGATTTTGAAATTCAAGTGAAAAGCTCTCCCTTAGTTTAACTATAAATATTGATAGGTGCCAAGTCCATTTTCCTCTAATTAATTTTCGAAGTAAATGCTAAACAATTTATTTTCTGTCTTTCGCCCATGGATTATTTTCTGACCCTATATACGAATTCGTTTTCTTATGACAAAGGAATGACTACTAATTGTTGTTTTGTTGAATGATATTTCGAAAATTAAGCAATTTTAAGAGCTCAAATTTTCACAATTTGACTGGATACACTAGATGACGTTCAAAATAACAGTAAAATTACATATTGATTTCGTTTTCAATTTATTTTCTTATTTTCTGCGCGACGCCAGCAGTGTAAAAACAGGACACGATGATAAAACTTGCCACATTACAAAAACGAAATATTGAAAAAAAATGATATGAACGAGAACGTCAATTTACTCTATCGTGGTCCTTTAATGAAAGATATAAAATGATTATTCAGTTTAAATGGTATCTATATGTTGTTTGTCGACTAGAACATGAGGATACATCTAGATCCAGTATTCTGTCAGGATCAAGCTTTCCCGTCAGTCCAAGATAACAAAATCAATACAGAATTAGACCGACTCAATCATTAGGGGAATAAACACAAGGCATATTACTCAAAGCCTCTACATCTTCCCTCAAACAACTTCCAATTCCCAGCCATCCACAACCCCCACACTTTAATTCCTGTGCTAGTTATTCTATGCTAATTGCTAATGTCAGTAGAGGTTGATGGAAATGTGTTTCGACATCCATGTTTCAAATGTTGGACTTGTAAACTTGAAGTAGCTAATTTTGTCTTTGCAACCAGAACGTAAATTTTATGACTTTAAATCTTTATGACATGCAATTCTTGGCTCATATATTTGGACTGCAAATATAACTTAGATAATTTGATATTAGGAAATTTTCTTAGATTAAATGAAATGAAATGGGGTTTAACGTCCTGTACCACTGACAAGAGGGACCCTGGGGATCGAACCGCGACAGCCAGACGATATAGAGCGACATCCGGTAATACCAGCAGCGCAATGCAGCAATGGTTTTCAGAAAGAGAAAACTAATCTGAGATTCGCGGAGTGACAGTTTGTTGATGCAAAGCGATGGGACGAGTTTTAGAAAGAGACATCCAGTGGTTAGTGGTAACAATTACTTGAATATAGATCTCAGAAACCAAGAACTACTCTGCGATTCGCGGAGCGATATTTTGTAATTGTATGCAACGTGGTATCACGTGTTCTGCAAGGACATCCACTGGTACCAACAAAGCGTTGTGGCAGTGGTTTGAGCTTTAATTGCAGAAGCAGGAAAATATGCTATGATTCGCAGAGTAATATTTTGTAATTGGATATCTCAGTGAATATTACTGGCCATGAAGAAATATGTATTTTCCATCTTGTACGAGCCATCGTTATGATATCAATATAAGGATTACTGACAAGTTTTTCAATAACGGTGATCTGTCATGGAGTTAACTAGTTATTATAAGTGAATTATAAGTCCAGATATTGATAGCATAGTAACCAATGGACATATCGTATAACACGCACTGGCTGCATCCAGACCACTATGCAAACGACTGGGGTTAAGCAAAGGTTTCTATTTCCGTTAAAAACCAGATCACAAATTGCCTTCTGAATTCGTGAATCTTTACGCCATTTTTAGTTATCAATTTCCTGTCGTTACATTAGTTATCTAAAATAAATGTCGAATTTCTAAAATTTGACTCGATTTGAGTTGCAAACACGTTTGTTGGGTATCAAAATCAAGATTACATCCATCGGGCCTTTTGTTGAAATTTGAAGACGCCGTCGTCCGGCTAAATTCCTTACGCCAGTACTTCATGCGTAGGCCTAACAACAAATTTGGTGTTAAGCCATATTGATATTCCATAATAAGATACGTTATATTTCATTACTATATCTTGTAGAGTTAATTGTCTTGTTACTATGGTAACGCTAAACCATAAATGACATCATGGCAGACGGTGTGAAAATTGGTAAAAATTGAACTTTTCACGAATTTAGCGAAGGACCATAAAACGAAACGACATAAGTAAACTCGTTTATAGGTTTCATCTGCGTACAAGCGTATGAAACAATTAATTCAGATGTTCATATATAGGCTACACAAATAGCATGCTTTTATACAAAATCAATAAAACCGATATTTCCGAAACGAAATAAGAATTATATTTCTGTGATTTGGTGTAGTTATAATATATACCAGTCGGTTGGCTGTAATTCTATATTCGGCAAATATTGCTACGAATAAAATGTAGGTGTTGGAAGTTAGTACCAACAATATGAAGGTATCTGTTAGACTCCGCCTAAAATTGTAATTTTTTTCGAGGTTTTATTATTTGTTTCTTATGGATTTCTTTTATTGGGGTGGTGTGGGGGTGATGAGGATGAGGTGGGGTGTGGTGGGGTCACTTCATTGAAATGAGACATGGGGTTTAACATCCCACTGTTCTGCTCCGACTGGGCTACTGGAGAGAGAAATTTTGCTCGGGTAGCGGCACTATGGACAACTCCTACATCGAATTCAAACTGTCAAGGGATCTTTAATGTGCATGCCAATGTATACACGAGATCTCAGTTTTTCGTCCCGTAAGAACGACTAGAGAGCTGTCCTCTGTCAGTTCCTCCGTCCTCCATCGCTGACATTGTAAAACCACGTCGGAAAATCCCGTTGAACTTTCTCCGCTAATGCAGGGTCACTTCATTCCAAACGGTTGAATGTGGCTCCAAAAATATAGATACAGTTATATTTGTTTGCGTCCATGGTTTTATCGACACATCGCATCAATGTTGTATTTATAGACACCTACTTCCGGCCACTTAATATTCCACAGTAGGCGTGTTGATGTTCTTTTCAATGTTCTCGGCAGCATAATTATGGTGTACTTTTATTTCATTCAATAATTCTCGCGTTCACATGGGTCACAGAAATCATGGGAAAGAGCAAGGTAAAGAGGCAAGTGTCGCAAGACAGGTTCCAGATTTTCTATTCTATAATGATATGTATACCCTGCCTCGTGCATGGAACCCGTCATTACTGTTCACATCTCAATTCAAAACTAGCCATATAGAAATCGAAAACATTAGGATAAATAAAACAGACTTTGTTATTTAGAATTCCAGACTAAATTTATTTACCCCAAGGACCGAACCAGATGCGTTCTGATACATAATAAAGTACTCCAGCTCTTGGTCACGAATTAACTCCAATTAGGCGGCCAAACCGAACATTGTGGCGAATTAACCCGATATCATCAATTGAATTCCACTGGGTGACGTATTAAGATGAATTTCAGCCAAGGGACAGAGACTACGACCAGTCTTGATTAATCAGCCTCTCCATTACTTAAAAATACGACATGAACGATTCAAATGGAAAGAACAAATCTAATTCCAGAACAAACAAACGTAGGAAAGTATCCGTGGCCTTAGCCACAAAAACATAACCTAGAGAGTGTGGGTTTAACGTAGGGGTCTTTAGCAATGGAGGGAAATGGGAGGACTCGGAGAAAACCCACGATGTTGGACAGGCGATCCTACCCCTTGCCATGTACAATAATCGAAACCACGCCAGTTGAATCAATGACAGACGTTATGATACAGCGCGCACACGTTAAACATCCGCCCCCTCCCATTCTGTTATATAATTGGCCCTGACTGACAGTCACCCTGTTATAGAATTGGCCCTGACAACAACTCTGTTATAGAATTCACAGGAAAAGCTAAGAAACCGTGTACTTGCTGAACCCAAAACAATTAATCTGGTTATTTTTGTGTCACAGAACTAGTGTTCAGAATATCGTGATCAGTTTGATGTCGTTTCCGATTGACACTAATCACTTGGGTACGTTAAAAACTAATTTCTATGCAGAAAAATCATTCCAAAAAGTGAGGCACAATTTTTATTTCTTGTGTTCAATGGTTTCTTCATGTGGTTTGCACGCGATGTAGCATATTAAAAGATTAAATATTAATGACTGCCAATGAGTGCAGTTAATGGTTTGCAACTTCAAAAAGGTCTTGATAAATTCGTTAGAATAACGTTTTTTTTTTCATACTCAGCATTTTATTCAACACATTCCATTTGTCAATGGTGTAAGACGAAGAAACAGTATTCAGTCGTCTGAATGGGACGAAAAACCAAGGTTCCGTGAACACATTTGTGTGCATGCGAAAGACCCCTTGACAGATGTTATTCGATGAACCTCCGATACCATTTTAATAACATGGGATTTTTCTTCTACATTGGGGAGGGGGGGGCGAATGGTTAGCGTGTGCGCACGCTGTATCATACGGCCTGCCATTGAGTCAACTGGCGTGGTTTCAAATCCCCGGTTGTACGTGGCAAGGATTAGGGTCGCCGGTTTCCTCCCACTGCTAAAGACCGCTACGCGCAAGCGAATTATTGAAATAAAATTAAACCATATGTTAGTCCCGAAATGACCTAGTTTGTGTCGAATAGACGTTACCCCCCCCCCCCTCTCTCTCCCTCTCTCTCTCTATTCATACCCTGCACAGAGTAGGTTCGTCGGTTTTTTCCGACTTATTTCACCTTGTCAGCGGTGCAGGACGGGGGGTCTGGTAAGGGCAACTGTCTAGTTATACGGATGGCAGTAGGAATTCGTCACAAGAGTCGGTTATAGTGCCGCTGCCCGGGCCCGTATCTACAGGGGGGCGCGGGGGGGCATGGCCCCCCCGCGTGAAATGCTCGCCCCCCCGCTCAGAAATTGCTAACAATCATTTGTTTTTGTTTGAATACTTATTTTAAAATGCTTATTAGACGCCTAGGTAACTACATAGCATGATGATTACAACAGTCTGTTAGAATGACCTTTCCGAAAATTTCCTCAAAATGTTCGCCCCCCTACCGAAAGGTAATGCCCCCCTGCTTAATGGTGTCTAGATACGGGCCTGGCGCTGCCTGGGCAAACTTCCCTCGCAGCACACTGTATGGCGTATGCCAAGTAGGACGTTAAACCCCATTTCATTTCATTACACAATAAATAGATGACAGGTTACTATATACACGTGTATATTGCTGAATCTATGTCTATTTTTCCATCAACAAATTATATCACATATTCACTGGGAGAAGGTTCATAATCTATATCAATAAAATATTATTTGCAATAAAATCGTTTTAAACCGCTAATCGGGTTGATACATGAAAATCAATTATTTTTTAATAAAGTAATCGAAAGAAACTGCTCTACGGCTCTTACCTGGAAAACCTCATTATTTAGAAAACATCAAAGTATTTTAATCCCCTTTTATCTCATTACATAACAGTAAAAAGAATCACGCAAAGATGGGGATATCAGTAATTTAAAACCAGCTTTAACGTTGCTCCAAAAATGTCACCGTTGAAATCTATACACCATGATAAAGTGATATTTTGTTTCTGAATTGTGATATGATTAAAGAAATAGCATGTAAGCTATAGATGTACAATTCCTAGTTAACTATACAGCACTCTATATAGTTGCGCAACATGCCTGTTAGCTATACGAGTTTCTCATATAAGAAATTACACCATCTGTTTGTTGCTTTTTTCAAAAAATGACAACCATATTTAACGAACATAATTTATACGTTCACTTCCATGTGTACTCTCTTCTAAACATAAGAAATGGGTTTTTTTATAGTTAATTATGTCCTTTAAATGTTTCCGTAGCCCATTCTTTCGCCCGTTGAAAAAACTACATAAAAACAGATGTAAATCAAAGTAACACAGTGTTCACCATAAAGACCAATTCAAACTCGGTAAATGTTTCAATTCTAATTTGAGTTTTCTGGTGTGCTCATTTCCGCAGACTTGTCCTGAAAATGCCAGTATAAGATACGTCGAGTTAATTAATGTTGAAAAACTGTTGTGAGTTCTCTTGTCCAGTGCTAGCATCTAGGCCTATATATACAGACTGGAGTTGGTTGATATATTATTTTATCAATATATCATTTACAAACAGAAAGAAAGTGAATTATTAAAGTCATATTAATCCCTGGGTGTTGGCCCACATATTGAGCGACAAAGGAAAGGCCGCACGACTCTGGCTTAAACTGCAGTAAGCTCTTATGAAAAGAGCACTAGCTGTCCCGAGCAGCATTCACTGTTTCATGCATGCAACTGGCTGGTATTTAGATTTAAACAATTCCGCAACGGGGTGGCGGTTGCGCAGTGAATGAGGCGCTGGCTCATTAACCAAGAGATCAGGGTTCTGTCCCGATGTTGGTCAACAATGTTCCCAGCGAATTTCTAGTGTGGTTGCCCCTTGTCAGTGGTGCAGGGTGGTCAGCCTGGCGAGGAGAGTATTTAATCATGCGAATGATACGCAAGTGCACGTGAGAATTGGAGTTCGATATAAGAGTAGGCCGTAGCGACGCTGTCCGGCCAAAATTCTCCTCATATCACATTGCATTTTATACTCCAGTCTTCATTAGTCTAGTCGGTTTCGAAAAGTAGGACGTTAAACCCCATTTCATTTACAAAAGTTGGTCACTTTGAAGATTTTTTGCCCATGAGGTATATTAATAATTTAATCAACAGTTTGGGGCGATTGCTGTCTGTGGCATTTCTTTAGCCGTTTACAATATTTACGATCATAATTCGCAAACAAAACAAAAGCATACTTGATGAATTTTTTCCTGTGAAGTTAGTCGAGTTACCTAGGTAACTTAGCAGCAATGCAGAGCTAAATCAATGAATAAGTACTGTAGTTTCGTATCAGACCTGGAGCTATCGGACATCAAAAGAGTTGAAATGTCAGTCAGGTATAAAAATAAGACAACAGTTGACTACATGTTTACCTGAACGAGAATAAATGATAATTACTAAATAATTCCAGACAATATTGATTTGGTGAAAAAAGAATCCATTTCAGAACATGTCCAATTTTTTGTGTGTCAACTAATTGAGTCGGCCGCTTTAGTAGCTGTTCTTGTTACTGCAGTCGACCACCGAATCAGCTGTTCTTGCTGCTGCAGTCGACCGCTGAAATAGTTGTGGCTGTAGTCGACCTCTGCAGCAGATTTTGTTGTTGCAGAAGTTGGCCTTGTTGCTGAAGTCGGTCATTGCAGGAGCGGTTCCTGTGATTGCAGACGGCGACTACAATAGTTGACCATTCCTGTATAATTATGTTTGTAAGCCCTAAGGACCAAATATTAAGGATATTATCCGGGTGTGTGTGTGGGTGGGGGGGGGGCGTTGTGGACAATGCTTCGCGAGAACATGCAATCAAAACTCACCGGAAAAAAATCTATAGTAATAGGGGTAGTACTAGCTTCAAAATTCTTGAGCATTACTTTTAGCTTTGATTTCAGAATCCGGGGTGTAGGTGGTATATCATTTTCTGTCAGACTAAGGATCTTTGTTTAACAGGGCAGGGGGCGAATGGTTAGTACATGTGCCTTGTATCATAAGGTCTACCACTGAGTCAACTGGTAGGGTTTCGATTCCCTGGTTCTAGGCCTACGTTACAAGAAGTAGGTTCGCCTGTCCAACCTCGTGGGTTTTCTCCTGGTCCTCCGGTGTCCTCTGACTGCGAATTGTTGAAATAAAATGAACCATATGTTAGTCCCGAAATGACATTGGGATTTCACATGCACGCGTTAAACAACTAGACACACCCCCCACCAAAGATTGAATGAGCGATCGTTGTTAATAAACATTGAAATTATTATTACTATAATAAACTTGAGACAAAATCTATATTCATATTGATTTTTAATCTGGGCTGGGTGTGGATATTAGGATTTGAATAGAATCTGAGTAAATCAACAATTATCTTATTCAAATAACCACCTATAAGTCGGGATTTATACTGGTGAAAGATGAACTCCAGGGAGAAATGGGATGAAATGAAATAAAATAAAATGGGGTTTAGTATCACCCTATCACAGGGCTTATGAAAACGGGTATACGTCATACGGTGTACTCTAAGAGTAAGTTTGTCGGGACAGTGGCTCTACGCTCTACTGTTATTTTGAATTCCAACTGTCACGGGTTTTGGCACGCCAATGTGTACACGGTACCGCGACTGTACCTTATCCCTGACCAGACCCTCCGCCCCACACCACTGACCCCGACGAGCAGCGCCGGTAAATACGGAGGAACGTACTCGGTCCACACCGGGTTCGAACACGGGACATCCAGGTTAGCGAGCCTACGTCTAATTCACCATATTCAGGGGGGGATACACGAGGTAACGAATGCGTTGGGTCAGCATAACGATGGACAGGGACTGTCTTGTACAGCCGTTAGTTACAGCTGTATTATAAAGTTTAGAATGCACGAGGCCAAGCCGATTCTGTTCGCCAATATCCTTCCCTTGAGTTTTTCGCTCCAGGACGAGAGCCGAGATCCGAAATCAATCGCTTAGTTGAAATTCCAAATAAATAGTGGAAGGGAGATAACTACAAAAACAGTCGTCAATGTTTCACTTTACTGGCCACAGACCACCATTGACTTTACTTGACTCTAATATTTCCAATATAATAAATATCAACTAAAGCCGATTAAAAATGTAAATTCAACCCCTTCCCTGAGACTGACATACGAGTTCCAACGCTCAGGGTTTCCTTTACGTGCACGCCAACGAATACACGGTGGGTCTCTATTTTTCGTTCTATTCGGATGACTCGGCGCTTTTCTACATCTTACACTAGTGTCAAGGACAAACCAGACTGTATAATCCCGAAGATCGAACCTGAGAACTCCTAGCTAATAAGTCAGCGTTATACACACTGACCCACCGTGGTCCCCCGTGAACAAAATGTAGGAAGAGTTGTTTGTGGTCTGTGTTCATTTCAGACGACCATAACCATTTCAATTCAAAACTTTAAAAAAAACTCGACTGAGCTGTAAATAAACGAAACCTTTTAAAACTATTGAAATGTTTCATTTCATTTGTTGTTGTTTTTTTCCATTCTGATGTTTTATCGTTTCTGAGAATTTATTTATATTTATTCGCCAGTCGGCCAGTGTATATATTAAAGTTCGTCTGGTACAACATGAATATACAGAATACGACAAGAATTTATTCCACATATTCTAATGTTAGTATGCACATGTTCTATCAGTCGTCGTTGTTTAATTATCAGGAACACGCTCGGAATCTGCAGAAATGCTTTAACGTCATATCATTTTGCACCACGCGGACTAAGGAAGAACCACACACGCCATGCTACAGAGATATGATCTGTTACCCATTGTTTGTGATGCAGGACAAGGAACAGTGTCCAGTTGTTCGGATGAGACGTAAAATCGAGGATGGTGTGCACTTAAGAGAACACTATTGACTGTTGTAATTCGATGAAAGGGTGCGCCGCTGTCCTGGTACAGTTTCCCTCATTGCACACTGCATGCTGGATTGTTCCCGTCTTCATTAGTCTGGTTGGAGCAGACAAATAGGACGTTAAACGTTTCCAAAGGATTAAATATTTGGTGCATTTGAAAAATGAGATACTAATATTAAACGGGACCGAACGAGGCTCAGTGAGTAAGGGACAATAACCCGGAAATAGGCTATTTATCCCGTTGTTGGTCCAGAAAGGTGTTTTCGATAGTGGTTTCGCCATGCCAATTGAGCAGGACGGAGGTTCTGGCAAGGAGATGCGTCTAGTTGTTCGGAAGGGACAAATAAATAATAATATTGATAATCATATTAGTTTATTGAACTTGTATGGCGCCAAACTCTAGATCGTAAAGCTGCTCTGTGATGCTTGCACTATAGAGAAAAATATATGATTATAAGTACACAATGTAAAACAATATAGACAGAATATTATTTAGAGAAAGTATTTTTTTTTAAAAAAAATGGCAGAGTACAGGACTTACAGAAAGAATATAAATAATCAAAGAAATTGTTCCGAGAACAGTTCTGGTTTTAGATTATTTCTAAAGGAGATATCGTTCAAAGTTTTGGTTCGGCTACAGAACAAGTGTTTTGGGCCCTTATAGTGGGTGAAGGTATGCAGAACGAAATTGTCGTAAGGCTTTATAAGAAGATCTTTGAGATTTACAAGTAGTTTATGGCAGTTGATGAAATCGACGTGAAACGAAATTTATCTAAGGATAGCGATGTTAGGTGGATGATACCTATAATATGGTGTTAGTGAAATGATACAAATAAAAGCCCCCGTGTACACGTCGGCGTGCAGGTAAAATAACACGTATGGCTTGTAGTCTCTATCATTCAGACAAATATATCAGGTTCTGGTTGACCGAGACTGTGTGACTTGTGCCTGCCTTCATTAAAGCATAAAATTGGACGTTAAACCCCATTCATTCATTCATTCATTTATCTCAAAATACAAGATGCTGTTTTAAAGGTTTTATTCATCCATCGTGTACTCTCCAGTACTTTCCAATACAAGAATGTCTGTCATGTTGGCCTTAAGTGTGATAATTGATGCAATAAAGAAGGAAATTAACTCTTTCCCCAATAAAGCCACATTTTTAACTTTTAAATTAACAGCAATTAGTAGGACATCACTTGCTTGAATAAAAACCTTCAGCCTACAGCAAATTAAAGATGGCCGATATTGTCTAACGTAAAATTGCTTTGCGTGCAGTAAAGTAAGAGTAATTTATTTTTTACACGAATTACTGTTTGTAGCGTCTACACTTTAATAAATCTTAAAAAGGACGAAGGGTGTGTGTGGGTGGGGGACGGGGGGGGGGGGGGGGTCGGGTGCTAGATAGCAACTAGAGTACTGTAACTCGGATTGAAACGAGGGTAGAGTGGGCTGTAGCGCCATCTGGTGTTCTTTATGCCGATTGCCGGCTTAATATTTATAATACATGTATACAGAAATCGCAATTGACCTTAGTATTGATAATCCTAGTATAGTATTTCGTTACACGCATTTAACACCACGTCGGGAATAATGATGACCTGAAAAACGTGTAATAAATAGTAGGGGACTATGGACGACACATTGACGAGACACATTCCACCCCTTGGGTTGTTCATCCAACTATAGAACTAAAACTAACTTATGCTAGTCTCCGAATGGGTAAAGTAAAACGAAGAAGACGCAGGTCAATCAGAACAACCGTTGGAGTTACATCCCATTTAATCTACAACTTTTATCCTCTCACTTTTCACTTACTATATAGTGTGTTCATCTCAAAATGACTCAAGGAATGTATTGGATGAGGCCATCCTAATCGGGGTGGGGGGATTAAATAGCCGAAAGGTTAGCCGGTGCTGTATCACAAGGTCTACCAACTGGCGTGATTTTGATTCCCCGCTTGTGCGTGACAAGGATTAGGGTCGCCTGTCCAACCTCGTGGTCTCTTTTCCCGGTCCTCCGGTTTCCTCCCACTGCTAAAGACCCTACGCGCAAGTGAATTATAGAATTACAATTGAATCATGCGGTAGTCCTGAAATGACCTTATTTGTGTGGGGTGGACGTTAAACTCCATTTCTCTCTCTCCATCCTACACGAACAAGACCCAGGTACGTCCCGGTTGTATGTGGCGAGGAGTAGAGTCGCCTGTCCAGCCTCGTGGGTTTTCTCCAGGTACCCCGGTTTCCTCCCACTGCTACAGACGCCTACGCCCAAGCAAATTATTGAAATAAACTTAAACCATATGTTAGTCCCGAAATGACCTACTTTGTGTCGAGTGGACGTCAAACCCCATTTCTCTCTCTCTCCCAGATACGTCACACGCTACTTCCCCTTTAACCCTTAACCTTCTCCATTTGAATGACTAACAATATAAATGTACAAGTTAACCCAGACGGTTTCAATTACTTGGTCCACCTAGAATTTACCCTTGTTACAATCTTCATTTGTTTTACATAGTGATTTCTGTGTAGGACCAAATACCCTCTTCATTTACTTAACCATTGCCGTGTCCAATACCAGATTCCAGTACGTCGGTCAATAACGTCAACATTGGCCAAGCCGAGCTCAATAAAACCGCCAAATATATGACATTTTCCAATACCGTTCTTGTCCATTTTACACTCAAATTGAACTATTGTGGGGGCTAATCGTATTAGGCCACGGTCCGGTATAATTTGAAAGCGGCCATTTCGATATTGCTTGACCAGCATTTAGCCGATTGTCAACGTCGGCTAACCAAATGTTATTATTATTCAAGAGGCTTAACCATATTTCATTATTAAGGTCTTGTAATACACTGTGACGTTCCTGTCGACCTTTCTGAGGTCACTCCTGTACCGTGGCCATTGTGTAGTTTCCTAACATGCAAAAGCTGCCAAAGGGTCATTTACGTGTCTCTCCACCATTCATCACTTACTTTGTGAAACTGGGCTGGAAAATCTCCACGAACTGTACCGATCAACACCGAGACCGATCTCGGGATGTCCTAGTTACTGAGCAAGCTCCTTCCATCGCTCCTTCTAATGGCGAGACGATACCAAGTCTTCTAGGAGAGCTCCCATGTCGGGGGTTGTATTGAACCCTTCGAGACATCTCCATATAATTTTCATATTTACAATTGTATATTTTTTCTACATCATTCGTAATAAAAACTTATATCTCGAAATACTTCCAGACAGACCAACAGATCAATCATACACACACGGTAAAAGAAACATTGCTGAACATATTGTTACCATGAGTTCTTTCACCATTAACCGGGGGGGGGATGGCCTAGTGGTCTAGAGTGCCGCGCTTCGACCTCTAGCTGGCCGGTTACCTCTGGCTTGCGGCTGTGGTTTCAAGCCCTGGTGTGAGCGTATGTGGCATGGAGATAGGGGCGCCTTCTCAACCTCGTGGGTTTCCTCCCACGGCTAAAGACCCCTACGCGCAAGCGAATTATTGAAATAAAATTGAAACCATATGTTAGTCCCGAAATGACCTGGTTGTGTTGAGTGGACGTTAAACCCCATTTCTCTCTCTCTCTCTCTCCCTCTCTCTCTCACCATTAACCATGACCTTTCTAGTAGTCCTCTAGTCGTGTTAGCTAAAGCTCGGCTACGTTCAAGGTTTAGAATAACATTTCCCCCAGCTGTGTTAGCTAAAGTTAGAGTACTTTGAACAAAACATTGCCCCGGGGTGTGTTAGCTAAAGTTATGGTACTTTGAAAATAACAATGCCCCGGGGTGTGTTAGCTAAAGTTATGGTACTTTTACGAATAACATGTTTACTCTGGCTGTATTAGCTAAAGCTAGGGTACATTCAAGAATAGAATAACCTTCCCCTAGCCATGTTAAATTTCCCCCTAGCCATCTCAACTAAAGTTAAGAGCTCGTTTCCCCATTTACCATAGTCGAATTTCAACCGTCAAAACGATTTACAAATTAAATAAATTTTAAACTAAGAATGCTCAAGTCACGCAGCCATTTTTAAAATGTCTAATTTTAAATCTTTTTTATTTAACGAGTTGGTGTCTGTTAATTTAGTGAATGTGTTGCTACAAACACTTTTCATTTTTCGTAATCGAATTTCACAAGAAAATGACAAACACTAGAAGTGACATCTAGTAAAATATAGTAGACATACAGATTTGTCATGGGAAAAGACTTTATTATACACGAAAATATATCATTGGCCGATCAGCTATGATTAACGACCCCGTTGCCCACTGTCTTCTTTCATAACGGAAAATTGGTTAACGCTCCGCAAGAGGTTACGTTATGAGAATGAAATTGGTTTTAACGTTCTAACAATCTGATTAAATCACATATCCTATTTCGTTTCGTTTTTTGTAGTTAAAAATAATTTCGTTTTACCTGTCTTTACTACACTAGGATCTGGAAGAGTTGTTATATAATAGGCCTTCTGATTGATGTGAGGAATTAGGCACTGAACCGGTCTGTTACGTCGACTTCTTGACGTTCTCTGCGCGGAGCTGTACATCTAACGCTGATTGATGTATATCCATCCACTTTTCGTCGAATCGTTCTTTCGTAGGGTTTTACGCTCGCTTTCATCTTGGCTTATATTACAGACTTAGTGTTTCCTATGAAACTTGCCAGAGAAGCTATATGGTAGGGTTAGTTCAGCTTATTCTATCTTTTTTTCTTAAATAAATACATATTGTCTTTTGCAGGGTAGCGTCCATAGTAAATAATTACCCAAAGGAGTTGCTCATCGAATACCCACGGATCCTGATTACACCACTCATCCCACCAATAACGGTCTTAGCCAATGCCAGTTGTTCGAAACATCTGTTAAAGAGAACTGATAAAGATGTAGTTAGATCTTATGTAGTGTAGGCCAACGTAATAAAGATCAAATTTAAATAAGGTCAAAAAACTCAAAAAATATATTTAAAAATGTATGCCTTCATTGGCCCCTTTTGTATTACAAACATCTGATGAAACTATGATTACAACCTTTATATTTCGAAATGCTTTCAAATAAACTGAATATCGAACAGACAAAGGAGATGAAATTAGGTTTACCGTCCTGCTTCACTGTACCGACCGGGCTAGTAAAGACGGATTTGGCCGAAGGCAGAAAATAAATTTATAAGTGGTATCAGGTGTTCACGTTCATACCCTGACACGTGAACATCCAGTGACGTATACTTCATGTCTCGTGCATACCTCGCGTAATACACAATCTGCCTCGTGCGCACCACACTAAAGAATAGTTAAAAGTTCATTTTGTATTTCATGTAGAGCCAATCATTGCTCTTTTTGTTGTTTCTATAAATACCCAATTACATTAAAAACTATAATATATGGCTGTGTGTGTAGAGAAGACTGTAACTATATATCGCTGCATACATATTAAATATTCATTAGATAAACTGTATGCTTGACTAGAGACCACACAATAATAATACCGACACACATCGTTCATTATCTCATCAGGCAAAACACTCAACTTTCTCAAATGACGTACGCATTGGGACTTCTTTTTGGGGGATTTTTTCTTTTGTTAAAAGACAAAACAAAATAATTCAAAAAACACATAATAAAAATCGATTACATTTTGCAAAAAAATGTCTTTGTTCTTACTTTTGGCAAATGAGTCAATTTCTTACACAAAAACCTCCATTAATTACAAACACGACATAACAGATCGAATACATATATCTTTCTAAAAAAACATTATACTATTTGTTTATGGGCAGTAAAAATAACATTGAAAGCTAAACATATACGTTACGAAACAAAATTCCCTTAGTTTTTTGGGGGGGAGGGGGAGGGGGATGGGGGGGGTAAATAATATTTTATTCAGAAATGAGATGAAATATGGGGTTTAACGTGATACTTTTCTGCACCTAACCTGGGCTAATGGCAGAGAAGGTTTTTTCAGAAATCGAAAGTAATCGCCGAATAGATAAAGCATAAATGACATCTCTCATTAATACAAGAATAAATAAGGGTGTATAAAAGAAATAAGTGAATAAACAAGAAAACACTACAATATTAAAGGCAAAATAAGCAAGGTCGCCCAAATATATCATTTTGATACAGAGATGGTGTTTTATGTAATTAAAAACATCAGACCAGAGTGAGAGAGTAGGGGGGGGGGGTCTTATGATCCCAAACCCATTAGCAGATTTATATTAATTTTACGATCTCATATTTTCACGGCAAAATAACAAAATCAATATTAATTGAAATGGATCAATATTGAATTTTATTCCGTGTTTTTAATTCCAAATATAGTGGAAAATAGTGAGTTAGAGGGTTAGCTTCTTTAATATACTACTGCTGTTTTTCATCATTACTACGTTTTAATTTCATAAAATATATCGATTCTATGTTTGTAAGTTATTGTGGGTTACGACATTGGGTCAAAATTTCAAAATGTAAATGTTCATAAGCCCACCGTGTACAACACCTCATAACAGAGTACAGCTGTCTAGTCGTTAGGATGGGACGAAACCCAAGATCCCTTGACAGTTCGAATACGATATAATAGTAGGCCGTGGAGCCGCTGTCCGGGCAAAATTTTCCTTATAGCGCCCTTAAATGTAAGGCGTATGCCCGTCTTCATTAGCCCAGTTCGGAGCAGATCAGTAGGACGTTAGATCCCCATTTCATTTCGTTAATATGTTGTTCTATATTACAATCAGCTGACAGACTGGTGTAACAACTTGATGAAAATTATGGTCAGGTAACCCAAGAAACTATAATTAAGCTAAATTTATAAGCTTACTTATCACATGTTTGTGGCCGTTTACCAACTATGTAACAATCGGACCAATTTGAAATACAATCAGAGCTTTAATAAACGTCAACTAGAACGTATAGTTTAACGAAAATATAGCAATTGGGTTTATTTTTTAAAGATATTGATAAATCTTTCACAACTTTTTTATACAACTTTAAGTCCCTATTTGACCTTGTTTGCGTTGAATGGACGTTAAATCCCATCTCTTTCTCTTTCTCGTGGATAGTTCGGTTATGACTGTAGTCGACCGTTCATGTTCGGAAACAGCAGCTTTATGAATGTCACTGAAAATCAAGCGCGTTTGCTCAAGACGTAATCAAACTGGCTATTTGATATATTCCATCCGTTTCAATGAAACAACATCTATACAGAATCAAATCTCTTCAGATTTATCTACATTGTTATACATCCTTCATTATCTAATCTACCATTATCTTTCGACGCTGGACCGCACCCTCAATGGCTCTGAGGATATGACGCAGGCGGACAACCTATGAGTACTTGGTTGTTGGCTGCGAACAATCCTGAAGATTATCCAGCCGATGGTCTCCGTTATCAGACGACGCAGGTATGTCCATGTACCATTGAACCTTTGAAAAAGTCGATGAAGAGAAGATGCCCGTTGAGCAGGACTCTGAAACCTATTTCATTCATTGGTTTCAAGTTCACAAAGTTCATAACTATTTTATTCTACATGCTAGAACTATTAATAGCTAAACTACAGCTATTTCAGGACAAAATGAAGACCTGTTTAGATTTTATTTTGCCTCATTCTATTTTGGCACATAGGGGCTAGGCTTAAAAAGTTAAATCTACGGATTCACTTTGACAAAGTGCAGTAGGAAGCACCGCTGCCCTGGCAAAAGTAGCACCTCTTGCATTTAAAAACTTTTAGGCCAGACAACAATGTCTTAAACTGCCATTATTGACGCTTTAAATCTAATATTATTCTAATATTCCATGTTATCCAGAATTATTTGAAAGGAATCGCAATGTGTTGTTATATCGGCATACGTTTATACGTTTTGACCTTGTTGATATGTTGGAGCTGTAAAAATCCATTCCGCGACTTGCACCAATGTCCCCAGTTGCACAATCCTAAGTGCTTTTTTAATTATATTCATGCATATGATCTTGTAAAATCAAATATGTATTTTACTATATATTTACCGCCAAAAGCATTTGTAAATCATTATTACATTTTTATATGTTTTTATTTCTATTTTGATATAGTTGAAATCGATTCCACGACCTGTTCCATTGTCCCTGGTTGTCATAGAAGCCACGCGACTCGCACCACGTGTCACCTCAGCTTATAAACAACATTGATTTCATAATATTTAATTATCATTATAACACGGGCAGGCTTATAAATAATTTACCCGTTAAAACAATCGACGAAGAAAGAATTTACAACGCCGTTTACAATATATACGCACATTATAAGCCGGCCAACAAAAGATACCGCTTTCACATTCAAGTGTTGAGCTTGTTTGTCCTTGCCTTTTCTCTGATTCGACTTAAACAGATATCCGATCAATCATAATTTCCATTCTTTACTCAGATATTAGATGTAAAAAATAGATCTCGACGATTTTCTCCCTATGGACTAAGAAAAGAAATCATTCAACTCTGTAAAGTTTCCTTCTGGGGGAAACCCTACCTTGAAATATTCATGGTTCCAGAGGATTTAACAGCGAATATTGATCGATTCAATTAAATTTAGATCTGACATAGATTTATTCCTAATTGATGGAATTGATTTACGGTTTTTATTCAAGGAATTAAATAAATGAGGTTAAACACTATTATATGGCCATTTTCAAATGAAATACATTTGTAGTTAAGTTTTTGTTAGACGAGGGTATTCTCCTGTATTACATTAAAAGGAATTAATAAAAGAAGAATTATTTTACTAAAGGTTACACTACTGTATACAAAAACCAGGTGACCGAATTATTTTAATCAGCGTTATACTGCATAAGATTACTATAAAACAAACAGTAAGATTATTCTTTCATAAGTGTTGTGCTAGATTACAACATAGGTGTTGTGTTACATTACATTTTCAATTTAAAAATAAAACACCTATGTTTTAAAATAAAACACCTATGTTTTAAAATAAAACACCTATGTTTTAATATAAAACACCTATGTTTTAAAAAATAAAGTCAGTGTAAGAATTCTTTAAAATAACGGTTATAATACTTTTACAAAACATTGATATATAATAAAATATTAAAAAAATTCTTTTGATAAAAGTTGCAATATCAATCCGTTTTGACGGATATGTGCTAAGGCCCGAAATTTAAACCTTTTTCTTTTCCTACACCGATTATAAGACATCATTGAGCACCTGGTTGTAATAAAAACATGGGTAGTTTCATCAAAATGGTACAATGACTGAAGCTGGTTTAATCTAATATTAGCGATATTTTGTTAAAGTAATTATTTTTTAAAGTCAAGGAGGGTTTATGTATGAATGCATAACGATATCACCCTTGGTGAAGTGGGCGTAAAACCTCAAAAACGAACGAACGAATGAACGAAAAGAAACAGCAAGGCATTCGAATATCATTTTTGTTTTGTTGTGAGGCCCTGGCGTTGGCCAAGAACAATCCTCCGGTTTTATCAGTGTGGTGTCTCCTTAGTGCAGGTTGTGCAACATGTGAAGGCGGAATTTAAAAACAATTTCAATCCATTTTGTTCGGTCTATCTTGTTTTTGACAGTTTTCCTGTTTTGTGCATTTAAAGTTAATAAGGTTATGTATCATGAAAGATGAAAAGAGCGACCGTGGATATAAAATGGAGACATGAAAGAGATGCCCTATACACGGCCACTTTGTGATTTCAAGCTAGAATAGATTATATGTATGTAAATAATTGTGTATTGTAATTCTCCGGGGGCGTCAGATATTCATGAATACGATGCTTATTTATAGAAAACAACAAAAATACACAGACAATTAAAAATAACGAGCAAAGAATATGGTTTCTTATCTCTCATAGACAATTAAATTGATGTATATTATAATAACAAAAAAAATAATCAGCTCACAATGTATTTATGTATAAAATAGATTTGATTGGGAATTTAAATGAATCGACTGAGCTGGTATATGAAAAACAATATCAATATATATTCTCTGTTGTTTAAAAGCATGTAATATAATTAGGGAAATCAAGAACATAACATAGTTCCATTTCTGTTTTCCTCAAAACGTCATAGCTGTAGAACTTTTTAATGGAAATAACGTCATTGATATAGAAATTTCAAATGTAAATAATGACATTGATATAGAACTTCCTTATGAAAATAACGCCCTTTTCTAATGGAAATAACGCCACTGCCATAGAACTTTCTAATAACGACATTGCTATAGAAAATTCAAATGAAAATAACGTCATTATAGGACTTTTTTAATGGAAATAACGTCATTGCTATAGACATTTCGAATGGAAATAACGTCATTGTTATAGACATTTTAAATGGAAATAGCGTCATTTTTATGGAAATTTCTAATAGAAATAACGTCATTGCTATTTATAGACATTTGAAATAGAAATAACGTCAGTGCTATAAAACTTTCTTATGGAAATCATGTCATTGCTATAGACATTTTAAACGGATATAACGTCATTGCTACAGACATTTCAAATGGAAATAACGTCATTGTTATAGAACTTTCTAATGGAAATAACGCCAGTGCTATAAAACTTTCTTATGGAAATCATGTCATTGCTATAGACATTTTAAACGGATATAACGTCATTGCTATACAAATAACGTCATTGCTATACAAATAGGTCAGTAACTGCTATAGAATACGTCATTGCTTTTGAACTTTCTAATGGAATGACAGCATTGCTATAGACATTTCAAATGAAAATAATGTCATTGCTATAGGAAATGGAAATATCATTGCTATTGAACTTTCTAATGGAAATAACGTCATTTTCATTGTTATGGAACTTTCTAATGGAAACTTTCTATTGAAGTTTTAAGCGTATTTTCTAGGGTTTTCAAATGTTATTCACGATTAGGTGACAAAATTACAACCCTATCTCACGAAGTCTCATGCCGGTAATAAAATGTCTGGGGACTTTCAAATATTTTCCAACGTTTAGTAACATAATAACAGTCCTCTGCCAAAAGCTCATATGTCGTTAAAAAGATAAAATTGACAATTTAAATAAATTGTATGTTATCGCAATGCCACTGCCTTGACTGGCAAATAAATAATTTTCATTAAAATTGCTATTTTTTAAAATGTTTCTGTGGATTTAATTGAATCCCATTTAATGATAAAGAG
Source organism: Patella ulyssiponensis (assembly GCA_963678685.1). NCBI lineage: Eukaryota > Metazoa > Mollusca > Gastropoda > Patellidae > Patella > Patella ulyssiponensis. The sequence continues at coordinate 64,642,248 of OY783225.1, read as the reverse complement.
GCGATAAATTCAGTTGTACACACATCTGATTGTTCTAACTGAACCCAGACTTTGATGGATGATCATGAATTTAACAGATACTCGATATCAACCTGTCCGTTTCACTAACAATGGCCAAGAAAGAAATATCCTAGTCAATTGTCTTTATTATCGAATTCATCAAGCCGATTGCCTCCCTTGTGCACTTATCACATGCTTTCGGAGCGTTGCCAACTTCATAATGGCGAGTCGACAAATTTTAATGACGCGTTATGTAACGCAACATACAGATAAATAAAATACAAATGGGTTCTTGAGATGTCGCGTGATTTCCCCAGAGTACCACAAACAGAAGTAAAACTAGTTCTTCAATTAATTCCCCTCTGCGATCAACGCCCAAGTCTACACAAATAGTGCATTTATGTCTTGTACAAATCTATACTAGTTTCAGAAAATCAATTTAGATATACCTACTGTAGTATCAAAGGTCATAAAAGTAACAGAGAGAGATGGGTTAACGTCCACTCGATACAAACTAGGTCAAATAGTTCCATTTCACTCCAACAATTGCGCGTGGGGGTCTTTAGAAGTGGGCAGAAACCACAAGACCCAGAGAAAACCCACGAAGAAGTTGGACAGAGATCCCTACTCCTTGTCACACACAAGCGGGGAATCGAAACCACGCCACTTGCCTCAATGACAGACCTTATGATTATATCTAGTGATGTTCCACATCAACATATATGCCCAATGACGTAATACCTCTAGTGATGTCCAACATATATGCCCAATGACGTAATATCTCTAGTAATGTCCAAATATTCCCAATGACAGAATGTCCGATAACTCTGGTTGTTATAATAATATAGCCATCCACGACATTATCTACCAAGTGATATAATTGCTCGAGCTGTGTGATCTGGTCAAGTTGAAGTACCGTCTCTTTTGAGAGATTTATAATCAAACATTGACACTTTGCTTCGTAGGACATTGTCTGGATAATGTAGGGCTCAGAGACAATGACCATATTCAGAGATTTCAAAATACACATCAGTTCTCATTCGAGTGTTGACCGTTGACCATATGCCAATACTATTACTATTCTATCTCCAATAAATCATTAGAAAAATTGGCTAATTTTACTAGAGACTTTAACAATGTTTTCAATCATGATAGTTCAGTATAATAAGTGGACCAAGTTATAGGTAATCGAACTGGGACAAAGCTTTGAAGTTTTGTCCAGAACTGTGCAAGATACCAATTTCTACAACAAAGATTGGTTTACAGGCGGTTAGAAATGAAAGGGAGAGGGTAACGTATTTATAACATGGTACCAAGGTGATTTTAGGCAGGGTTGGACTGAGAATGAATCTTCGAGTACGGTAGGCTACGGGGACCCTCAAAAAGATAATATCCTCGCGTAGTTTAGGAACCATATTAAGTCCTGGATTTTTGTGCTGAATTGGCAAGATTGCCCTTTGAAATATTAAATTACATTTAATGGTTAGCAGTCTCTGGGGGGGTGGTTCTCCGGATGTAATCTCGAAAGCACCATTTACAGTCATTTTTTCAAAAAATGTTTTCATGCCAGAGAAGGAGGACAACCACTAAAACTATAGACACGTGCCCATTGCCAAAGAAGATACATATCGTAAACAGCAGAGGTCCCGCAGTTTTACCAATTCCAACTCCCGTTGTTGCTCCATGTGTACGTTGTTTCACCCCACCAAGTATCTGAACCATGCCATTCTAGTTTAGCGCCCACCTTCCCTATCACTCGACTACCACGACCCTCAGACATTTCAAATTTATTTCTTTAATGTTAGAACATAAAGAACGTCGTAGGGTGTAATCTCGTTTCGTCTGATTTTGCATTATTTATGTCGGACGTCAATCAAGCGATATTTTTATTGTTCGTGACCCAGATATGGATATTATATAAAGTGTGGATATTGAACATAGATTAAACAGTATGTGCAAATTACCAGGGGGTGGATTGTCGAACGGTTAGCACATGCGCGCTGTATCATAAGGTCTGTCATTGAGTCAACTAGTGTAGTTTTGGTTCCCCGTTTGTTTCATTTTCATGGGACAACCTATGTCACTTCCGCTTACATATTCAAACCAAAACGTGACGTTTCAAGGTCGAGACCCACCCTCACACCCACAAATGACCTGTATTGGGACACTTTGTTCTTTAGAAAGAAACATTATGACACACGAGTCATACGCATCAACATGAAACATCTCCAAAATTAACATTGTCCGAAACATAAAAAAACCCAAAACTTCTGAATGAGAACGCTTGTGTATAATAATTTTAATTCTAATACAGTGTATATGTATGGACAGCTTGATTTATGAAGCAGCCATCATACATAAACAAAAAGTTCTTATATATACAAAAGTAACTTCAAGCATATCCTGTTTGTGCACAACTCCAAAGGATTTGCGTACATTGTTACAATAATGGCGGTTAAATGGGTCAATTGTGAACTTCATGTGTCACAAAAAAAACCCAACCTAACATATAACCAGCTACAAACCGTTTTATAAATATAGTTAACAGTTTAAGATCGGGATACTATTTCCAACATTAGACTGGTACTGTCACAGAAATTCAGCAAAATCAATATAATGTTTACTTCCAAACTTCCATTTGCATGTACACGTATTTGCTAATCAATGTAATTAAGAAACTGTTTCTCCCTGAATCGCTCCATCAAAATACATAACAATCGTCTCCCTTTCGATAACAAAATCAACCGAAATGAAATGGAGTTTAACACGTTCTACTCCGACTAGGCATACGCCATACAGTGTGCTATGGGGAAAATTTTGTCCCGGCAGCGCTATAGTCTACTCTTATATCGTATTCCAACTGCCAAGGGATCTTTTACGTGCACGCCAATGTATACGTTCTGCACCACTGACAAGGGGAAACCAAGACGGAAAATCCCGATGAACGTTCTAGGCCAATTCTGCGATCGAACACCCGACCCCCAGGCTAGCGAGTCAGCGTCTTACCCACTTAGCCACAGTGGCTTACCTTTCGATAAAAAATGCTACACAGTAAATATGCGGCGCTATTTATCGAACTGCTAATATACAGCCTAACTCTTACAAAACTCAAACCTACAATTTGTAACTCAAATGTTCCAATTCGATAAATATACTAAAGTGGCAATCTGTAACTTATGAAACGTAATACTAGTATAACTAAGATAACAGAGCAGAAATCAGTACAAATTGTTATCAAATATATAACTCAAATGTTCCATTTTTCATAAAAGTTATACTTATAATTCGATGACCATATACAACTTCTGAAGACCATAATCAACTCTCGATATCATTGCTAGCCTACGATACTGGATTAGAATCCTATTAGCTGCTCAAAGTTCATTGCTGATTTAATTTTTATAAAAACAATGGATAATCGACTTTAGTAATGATGATCGAGGCTAGGCCTAAAATTCAATGGCTTATTTTTCGCTTCAGATCATTTGGCTAAAATTTTCGGCAAATTCCTTCACTTTATCTAGTTTTTAACTATTAATATTCAGCAAAGGCTGTATAACGTAAGTCCAAAAATACTCAAACGTTTGTTATTTTATAAATGCTAAACAACTAATTTGATGACTAAATATTGTATAATGTCCAACAAAACCCAGTAATATATCTAAAATAAGTATTTCAAACCTCAAATATTTACTTCGTTGTAAAAATAAAGCAAATCGTAACGTTAAAACTCGAAATCTAACTCAAGTCCAAGAGAACGTAACATTTATTCAAACGTTTCTCACAGGGCAACTGAACTCAGAAATCCAATATTTTAAAATATGTAAATTCGGCCCACCGCCTTCAACTGTATAACTCAGTTTCTGTTTCCATAACACAAGTAAATCAAAACTCGCAAGTTCAATTTTAATTCAGCTCAATTCCTTTAATGGTAACTTAGTTGAACTTGTGCCTTCTAATCGCACAATACATTGACATCTTTGCTTTCTATGGTTATGTCTCGCCAGATTGCAAACCAAATTCAATCGAAACATCTTCAAGTCAGACACGGTAATAAAGCTAATGAAAATATATCTATATGGATATGCCAAGAGTCGGCCGTAAATAACATTGGATATTCCCTAATATATATAAATACATAAAAATAGTCCTAATGAATGTCAATAATACCATATATGTACATAAGATATATGTATATATTAACACCTTAACCTCGTTATTATGGTCTTCCTTTACAATTAACACCTATATATGCTTTATGCCATTGGCTGCCTAGCAACAACGCAGAGTCTCCAAGCTTGGAGAACACAATATGGCCGCCATGTCTGCCCAACTCTGATTAATAATAGTAAATTACGGGAGTAGAAATTCTATATGCCCAATCAATAAGTGGTTACATTCCTACTTTTTGCCCGCCATATCCAATCCCATGGTTCAATATAGCTTGCACGTTTGCGGAAATTTCGCCCCTATTATGATATGTGATCCTGCATATCCGCGAAGCTTCTAAAACTCCAAATAATACAAGGAGTTCGACATTTGGTCATTTAGAAACAAACTTCTCCTAAAGTATAAACACGATAAACTCTTCTTCGTTCATTACTCAATGATAAACATACAACTCGAACAGACGTCCAAGCACGTGCGGGGAATATAAACAAACATTACTAATAAGAATTCTAAAAGTTGTTTATAAAAATATACAGATAAATTTGAGAGTTTTGTTTGATATTTGCATTTACTTACTCGGATAAGTGGTGCATTTCTGTCCCGCACTCGCCCTTTTTGATTCTGCTTAATTTTGGAGCAATTTTCATCCAAAGCCATTGAAGATAATCCCAGCACACATATAGTTTTAACGAATTTAACACCCAAAACACTTAATACGGAGGCACAATAAATACCGCGCCAAGTAACTCTCAGAGTATATGTCCCGTTGTGTTTCCAAAAGATGTCGTCTGCTAGCTGTTTCCGCTTCTGCGTGTAGGGCAGCACGAGACGCGTGCAAGAAGTTCTATCATGTGGTATATTCCAATCCAATGCTAGTCATTAGAGAGTGAGTTTTAATAGAATACTGTACTATTTCTTCTCGTTTACATGTGTTATCTTTGATAGCATTTAACCAATAAAAACAAGACCGTTTCACTCCTAGAGTGATTACGTCACTACTACGGCCTGCTCATGAAATATTTGTATTATAATCGCGACACACTCCAGGGACATGCACACGGTTCCATATCACATAACTACTGCAGGTTCTTTGCCTAACTGCTCAAATCGACCGTACACTCAAATTACAGGCTGATGTTGAGGTGTTTCATTTGGATGTGTGCCGACGTTTGATCCGTGTTTTCCAAACCGATATGGAAATATACTCGAGTACTATACGTAACTCGGAACAGGGCGACACACACACCTCTGATTTGTCCCCGATCTGTTATTTCAACTTGATTGCCTTAATTTTCTGTGAAATGGATGAATGCGCTATTACTGTAAACTGTCCTGCGAACTATTACAGGTTATTGAATGGATGTATTGATTGCGCAAGTTCAGCGCGAATCAGAGACATACCAAAGCTAAATAATTTTGCATAATTCTTTTCGTTTGTTTAATCCCGAAGTCCGCATTGATTTTCATACAATTTCTAGCCCGGTGTGAAAAGAGCGCTTTGCATGATTGTGTGCCAATATCATAGTCGGTATTCTAAACATGAAACAAAGGCAAACAGTGACTATAGATTAGCCGAGATCGTGTTGGGACTTATTTCTTCATTCGCTTTATTAATTATTTAGTTTAGAATACTGGACTAACAAGTTTCTGTGTATAGTAAAACTACAACTTCCAATATTGCTTGCCATTCATTCACTAGTACGTTTCACTGGTTTCGTGGTTTTTATTTAAGTTCAATCAAATGAACTGTGAAACGAATCCAAAGGATATTATTTAAGAGCATCGTTTATTAATCAAGTTTATAGAAATGAAGTCATAACTTAGAATATGACCTGAAATAAAATACGTGTAGAAGACGGGCAATCTACAGGCAGTATAACTCTTAATCCGCGTTTTCATTTGTTTCTTAGTTCCTGTTTGCTTTTTGTTTTTGGTGACTTTGTTATTTGTTTGGGGTTTTTTTTAGTTTAGTTTGTATGTTTATTTGTTGTTTAGTTTCTTCTCTTTTGTTGTTTTCGGTATTTTAGTTTAGTTGGTTATTTTTTTGGTGGGGTATTTGTTGCTTTGGGTTTGTTTTTGTTTCGTTTCTCGTGTACGATAAAGTCAGTTTTGATCTCATTTCCTGTGTATTATGAAGTGAGTTTTGTTTGGCAAAGTCAGATTCACGGGCATGGTTTATTTACTACTCTAAATACCTGCTACAATTTCCAATTTTGGATGTCGGAAGCCCCTCGGCGTTTTCAATTAACAATTCATCAATTCTTAACTTAATGCCGTCTTTATTAACAAAGTTGGTGCAGGGCAATAGTACGCTCAACCCCATTTCATTTCATTTCTTTTCTTAATAAACTGTTCTTGCTATTTCCTACTTCAAAGATTTACAATGCAAAAAACATTATGAAATCCTAAAATCTGAAACCCTCAGATAACTAGCTATAGCATGTTTTATGGCGGTTCGTCCATATGGTTTGACCTGACAAAAAGACAACCTACTAAGTTATATTAGCCAGAATTGATTTAAACGCGAGGAGAAAAAAATCATTCTTTGAGAACACTTGGTAAGTGATCTCCCAAGTCGATTTCCTAATCAAAAACTCTCGGAAAACTTTACACAGGATATCCTACAGTCTGACATTACACGGCGAACATTTCTGTGTCATTTTATCCAGATACGTAGCGATGAAAATGGATGACTGGATGTGTCCACATTGACCGGAGATATGGAATACGTCTGGAAGATTTAATCCGTTCTAAAGATAACTCTGGAACTAAGATGTTCATCTTGATCTGATTGTGTGAAATAATCACCTCTAGTAGCGATAAATAGTAATTAGACTTTGATGAAAGGGGTGATAGTTCGTCTACCTATATTCCAATCAATACGATACCTCAGAAACAATGGTGCTAACTAACTTTCCTTGAAGAAATTGTATTTATTCTTCTTATTCGCTTATTTCAAGCCATTAAACTAGATTGAAGGACAAAATACACGGACTGAGAAAGAGATATAAGGAAAAGAGTTAACGTTCATTCACACCAACTGAACAAAGTCATTCCCACGGAGAAGAATAGTTAAAGAGTGCGGATGAGGAGTCCACAAAGGATTTGTATTTTATTCACTGATGGATTTACAATTTGCAAATGCTACACCGGGACCAGAACCCAAAATAAATGACATTATCTACAGTTTTCGATCGTATTTATTTTTCCCTGCATTTGTAATGTCAGTAGATGGGTGCCCTAAACGTCTTAATTCGGTCTTGTCCACCCCTTATTCATGTCTTCTGGTGTGTAATAACGATGTTTAATAATTACACCCCAAGTATTATTAGGTAACCAATAGTAATAATTAATAAACCATGATCATTTAATATTAAACAACACTTAGCGAAGCAATATTTACAATATGGGCAAAGTTCTAAAGTCTTAAATACCTCATTTATCAAAGGACTTTACTTTAAAAGTAAAAGTTGTAAAAAATATAGCATAATTCTTGATATAAACAAAGCAAAATTCTAAAATAAACGTCTTCATGCTATTAATGAGAATGTTTTCTCGTGTAAGAAAAATTAGAAACGAAAGGATCCCTAAATAGCCATTCAATGGAACTACAGATGCCACAAATAACTATTGAATGCATCCTTAGATGTTACAGAGATAACAGAAGGGGTCTGAATGGATACTCCAAACACCAAAATAATCAATGGGCGATTCAAAAGTACTTTTAAGTACCTTGCTTTTAGATAAGGCGTCCTTGGTTTCTTCAAGATATATGATATAAAAATGCAACACATATTTTTAAAATGTGGTAAGTGGGGAGTCGGATGTTCCAGAATTATAACTTCTCCCACCTTTCACAGAAATATTGCAAAGTACAATATATTCTTTAATCGTTTGTTAACCAATTAAACTTTTTGAATAAATGATAAGTGTTGAAGAAATATTTGAAATCTTAACCTATCTTTTTAATAAGTTTTGTTTGAAACTATAAACCCTGCTACTCACTACATTTAAACATAAATAAAACTACCTGGACGTGGATTTTCATATTTATAAGTACACCCACAACATTATGTTTAACCGACTTATGTGGTTGAGGGTGTTCCGAACCATTATAATACCATCTATTTAATAAATATTGGGTATATTATAAACCACTAAACTCAGTAGCTAATCTCGAATAAAGTCATCAGACTTGACCAAACTAGGACATTTCGGGACTAGCATATCGTTCCATTTGTTTTTCAATAATTCACATGCGCATAGAGGTCTTAAGCAATGTGAGCAAATCGGAGGACCCGGAGAATACCATCGCGGTGGGACAGGCGAACCTAGTCTTTGTCACATAGTTACGTATAACCGGGGAATCGAAACCACGCCAGTTGACTCAATGACAGAATTATATTTTGCGGTACAAGTGATTTTATTGTCAATCACATTCAAATCACATGCCAGATGGTTATTGTATCATGTCGGGACCGCAAATAGATTGAATCTGCAATTTGTCACAGTAATATATGTGCATTGATATTAAAGCTTAAATTATTATTTAAATATCACCTACTTGGAATTGATATCCTGGCTTGCTCCCATCTGATCGTATATCTATATATGGTACCCTCTGTAATATGGCTGACATAGAGAGTATAACATATACTAAACAATGGGCAATTAGTATAATCCGACATGGAGTTCCGGTTCCGTTGGGTATAACTCAAAATGTTTGCAAGTAACTAATGCAGTAAGAGGGGTGGCATATTTTATGAACTCTAGTATTTACTGAATTGTTAAAATTATATCTAAAACCGGGCTGTGTATCACAATGCCTTAGCTTTACATTCTGATATTAAACTGTCTTGTGTGTTAATCCACTACAGCCGTCAAAACTGGGCTTTTTCAGATTTCTGTCTTATGAATTAAAATGACATTGATAAGCACTCGGCACTTTTGTTTGCTTCAAGGTATAGAATCATTACTTTATACTACATGATGGTACTGCTTAATGGGATCATTAGTATAATTATGTCACTATTTAATCGGTCGTTATTGACAGGGGAAGATAACTATCAGAGATTGTTTGCATTATAAACACTTCGTTACATAATGCCAGAAAAAACTATTTCATTATTTAATGAATACGGCTAATGCCTGTAGCCTTCTGTCTTGTTTCAGTCAGTTTATTCGTCCAATATAAACGTTATATAATAAATGAGGTACATTTAGATGATTAAGCTCCAACTTCAGCAAGCCATCGATTGTGTATCATTAGTTAAACGAAGATTAGTTATTAAGTATTCGTCAGTGCTAAAATATCGATAACTGGATTTGCATACCCATTTTTAATCCGCACTTTCAAAAGGTTATTCGGTAACCTTTTCTGACATATTTTGAAAATGCTTAGGAATCACGGTTTTAACACACTATGTTTACTGGAAAAGCGGAATTTGCATACCCATTTTCAAGTGGTTAATGCGTAACCTTTTATGGCACGTTTTGAAAATGCTTAGGAATCGCGGTTTTAACACATTATGTTTCCTGGATTTTACTGGATAATTGGAATTGCATACCCCATTTTTAATCCGTTTTGAAAATGCATAGGAATCGTGGTTTCAACACACTATGTTTACGGGATAACTGGAAAAGCATACTTATTTTTAATCCGCACCTTTAAAAGGTTATTTGGTAACCTTTTCTAGCTCATATTGAAAATGCGTAGGAATCGTGATTTAACACACTGTGTTTACATAAAATACAGATTTTTTTATCATCAAATTCCAACAAACATAAACGGTCCAAATAAGATAAACACCCTATAATAGGCCACAACTAAAAGGAGTTTGAGTAGAGAGAAAAACTTGATTCTGCTATAGTCGGCTATTTTTTTTTTTTCAAGTCACACCTTTCAAATGACAACTTGTAAATGTTGGATCATTTATCGGTGTTATAAAATAACCCCTACTCAACACATGTATTTAATTATATCAGGGCGTTTTTAGAATGATCATTAATTATTACTGAGGAAATAAGTGTTGCACTAACACATTAAAAAATAAACATAACTCTGCCGTGTTCACCTTTCCTGTACTTTATTCAATCATAAAATAATTTAAGCCCAAAATAAATAAAACTTAAATCTCAGTATTTTAGCAAGAAGAGTAGGTTCTCTCCATTAAATATCAATTAATTGACAGTTTATTCTAGCACGTACTCCTACCCCTTCAAGATTAAATGAGGTGCTCCACTACAATCTGGAGCCTCTGATTCCTGGCGAAAATGGCGAGGGTGTATTTTGAAACGCGTCACACCAAAGATAACAACAAAGAATAAAATGAAATGGGGTTTAGCGTCCTACTTTTCTGCAAGTTCAAAAAGAAATACACAATTCAACAATGAATGCAATGTGGCTTAATGTCCGGTCAGCTCCAATCGGGCTATACATGTAAAGCGCCAATCATCAACAATGACGTATTAGATATTTAGAGAATCAGTATGACATACAGTAATCCTTTTATTCAGCCATACTTCAGTTTTAGTGTCTGTACACATTTACATTGACCATATAACCAGACCAATAACATTACAGTTAAGATAACAGTGCCATGCGGTTGCCCAGCAATGCTACTTTCATTTTCTAAGAAACCTTGTCAGAGATTAATTAGTCTTGTACAGGATCTCAATAAAGTTCCATGTCCATTCTTTTATCTGTCGATAACAATTATTTCTCGTCGTGAAAAATACACACAATCAATCGCTATTCTTTTATTGTCATTGACCAGTACAGAACCTTGGGTGTTTTTAAAGTCTAATGCGATGTTGTATATTATTGTGGGGTCGTGGCCGTGATGCCATCTAAGCCAGCCGGGTATATTTATAAAGGGGTTTACATGGCCAAGTGTCTCGATTTGAGATGTGCCTGGCCGGTCACCCCTGGCTTACAATCGTGGTGTGGGGGCATGGAACTTGGAGATAGGGGCACCTTCTTGAATATCCTCACACGCTCGCACTGGATTTAATAATGTAAAGGTTTGTCTGCGATATAACGTACATCAGACGCGAACGTTAAATCCCCAATCATCCCAGGTCCCCACTGTCGTATGATGCGTTACGACAGGATTGTCTCTTTTGAGTCCACGGTCAACATCCGTTTCGATACGGCCAACACGCACTCGACAAACCTCAGCAGATTCCAGTATCCTACATCTAGCCTCGGCTGTATGACGAAGTCCGCCATTACAACTACTTTCAAGTTCCCTGATTACCAACGGCGTTGCCCATGACGACGCCTTTGAAGAACGTTTTATCTACAAAGTTTTCAAAGTTTGAAGCTCTTTTTCCTTCAAGTTCATCCAATTTTCTTTAGACAAGGACATGTTTGCACCCTTCCAACGACGCAATTTTGAGAACTTCTTTCTAAAAGCGGCAAGTTTTCCTAGTAAGTAAACTAGACGTAGGTACATATCACTTACTGTCATACAGCCAAGGCTAGATGTTGGGACCGGAATCTGCCGAGGTTTGCCGAGTGGGCCAACACGATACCTACGACTGACCTCAACATATGACAAGACCTGATAGAATCTCCGCGATTAAAACGACGATTTCAATCGTAGCACGAATCGTGATAGTGGGAACAGCAGTAGTATAGTATGTTTGATTTTAACTGTGAAATGAGTAGGAGGGTCGCATATTGACCATATTTTTTTTTATTGAATTGCGGGTAATTATGAATCACACCTCGGTCTGTCCATTCTAGCTTAATTCTAGGTTATTAGTTACACAATTTCACACAACCAACACCAAGTAATACAGAAAGGAACAAAACGTGTTTTGTGATAATACCAAAGCTCTAAGAGAGTCAATTTCTATCTAATTATCTTTAGTCAACACGATAACTTTAATTAGTTCCAAGCTGTAATTAACGTCACTCAATTCTTATAATTTCTCCGTGTTAGAAATAAATCGAAACGCCAATCGATAAATCGACAGCGATATTTTCATGTATTTATAGTAAAACCGGAGAACTATTGTTGGAATTGTTTTTTTTAATTTTCCTTCGCCAACAAAATATTCCTGGGCTGTGAATGTTACTTACAAAGCCATTGTTATATGCTAACTTTGACATTTTACAATTGTATGGGAAGGTGACAGAATCGCGATATTTATATGAGAAAGAAACCTGATTCACAGGTAAGTTATACATATATATATATATATGTGTATATTTACATGTAAGCTATACATATATATATTTGTATGTATACATATTAAAGCAGATAAAGTACAAGTACTTCTTTGTTTACGGTAGATAAATGCATATAAAATATGCGTATATTTGTAGGTAAGCTATACATACAGGTAAGCTATACGAATATATGTTTATATTTACAGGTAAGTTAGGAATATATCTGCGTATATTTAAAAGTAAGTTTATGTCTTACCTCGCGATTAAAGGGTGTACTCATTTGCTGGTAATTACACTGGAGGATTAAATACAACTTACTAATGGCTCAGTTTTGACCTGGAAAGATCGGCGCGATTTTCCGATCAGCCTCTCCCTTGTCAGTGAAGCAGGACGGAAGATAGATTAAAGAGTATAGTTATTTAGTGATATCCGCGCACCCCTCGATGTGCACGGTAAGGAACCCTTGGCGTTAAACCATATATATTTGACACCTGTATTTGGGCTTGGGTAACGACCCGGTCACACCTTCTGGTATCTTAATTTGGCGATTAACTTGAATTACGCATTTTTCCGTTGTCGGCTAAACGCTCTACTGATTTGCTGCGACTGGGCTAATGAAGACGGGATGTTAGCTGAAACTTGAACTATTTCGTGGTGCAGTTAAATTTAACCAATTATCTCACTGAATGTCGACAAATTCAATTCTGTCTGATATTTTCATTATCATGCTGCTCATTGTTTTACCGTAAACATTACAAAGACGGATATAGATATTTCTTAAAATACTCGCCACTACATTAACCTCCACTCCAAAATACCTTGCAGAAAAACAATAATACTCAATGTCCAAATATACTGAAGAGATCGGCATCCGCCCATAACAATTGCAATAAACAGATCTGTTAATAACTAGTGATACTCATTGTTCCAACAGGATGTTACACTTAGATACATTTATTTATTTACAATATATTTACACAGAACATCGCCAACCATTTTCAAATTTAAATAGTTCTACTGTCCCATTTTAACTAAGTAGGCCTTTTCAGAGAGCATGTTACAATATGGCATTAGTCAGCCGTTACTTTTCACAATATCATATACGAAATAATAAATGTTCGCGGAAGATTGTATTTTCAAGTTATGATCAGTGTAGTAAACGCAGCAAGGGAGTACCATTTTATACCTAGAAGCAACATCGGGATGTTTCAAGCATGGGTTAGTGGTTCATATGGAAAGAATAACTAAGGTCTACCCGTGTACTCATTGGTATAGGGGTCCGTTGCAGGGTCTTTAGCAGTGGGAGGAAACCAAGGTGCCCAAAGAAAACAAACAAGGTTGCCGTCAGACTGCCCTACTCCTTTTTACGTACAGACGGGGAACCGAAACCAAGCCATTAACCATCAACCTTAACCATTCGACCACCAAATCTCCTGAAAATCAAAGACCAATAGGCAATGCCTAGGCAAAATATGCTATCTCACATTGCACACGTAACCATTCATATAAGAGTTACCATATGCTAGTTTCAAAATGACCGGAGTATTGTGTTGATGAGACACGAAGCACCATTCCATTCGTATCATAATATAGGATTCCCTGCCAGAGAAGTTCTAAAAATTGTATACAACCGGAAGTCGGGGTGTCAATAGTTCGTTGATTACAACAGGAAAAAAACCCTACAAATTATATCCACTGACAAAACTTTAACCCAATAATTACATGTTCGCTAACTCGTCGTATTCCCTTACCGGAAGCACGAGACAGACCAATTTACTCGTCTACCTCATTTGTCATGAGAATATGACGGGTCTAGTTTTAAATATCGTTTACATAGGTATTAACTGGGCAATCTGTCAATCATTCTACCATATCGTATATTGATAAAATATCGTTATATTGATTCTTTTCGTCAAGAAATATTATGTCATAATCTATCTTACACTAAAGACTTTTTAAATAAATCTTGCCCAAATATGATGCATCGTTGTTTTAATGGGAAGAGACACAAAGTCCACACGACATTTCTGGTTTTCAAATATAATTCAAAGATAAATGGCCTCGGTAGCCATGATCCAAATTATTTAAAAATCTATTCAAACTACCATTCAGTCTCCATAAGCCCTTTCGGTGCAGACAAGTGGGACGTTCAATTCCATTTCATTTCATTATAGGTAACGCACTAAACGAACGGCGACAGAATCAGTGGTTGACGTTCTGTAGTAATTAAATTGTTTAATTTAGTGTGCGCTTGTGTAAGTTTATAATCCTACATTCAGATACAATTGGGGCGAACAGAAGGTCTATTTATGCTAGAGAGGACAATATCATATAACCGACAAATATTTGCATAAATCAGTTCTAATGGTTTTAAAATACACGATAAAATGACAATAGTAATTTAGTTTTATTATAGATTTAAGTTCTGCAGAAGCTAATAAAATCCTGATGTTGTCTTTTGAGGTTCCTGAAGTTCGCGTGCTCGATCCCTGCATTGGCCGAGAAAGTTCATCTGGAGTTTCCGACGTGGTTTTCCCTTGTCAGAAGTGCAGGGCAGAGGGCCTGACAAGAGCAGCTGTCTAGTCGTTCGGATGGGAAAAACCGACGCCCCGTATATACAATGGCGTGCACGTATCAGATACCTTGGCAGTTAGAATTCGATATAAGAGTAGGCCATGGTGTCGCTGCCCGGGTAATCTTTCGATCATAGCACACTGTGTGGCGTATGCCCATCTTTTCATTAGCCAAGTATTGGAGCAGAACAGTAGGACGTTCAACCCTATTTCATTTCCTTTATTTGAGAAGAAAGCCAGCCAAATAAAACGATCCACAGTGAATTGCATGAATAAGGCAAGATTCTATTTTGATCAACGCATCTTAGATCTGGAACATATAAATAGCGATGCTTTTAATAGATGTCGACAGGGATTTAAAGACAATTACAAAGTAAAAGTATAAATGGAACAAAGCAAAGAGGTTTTCGCCCAACAATGATTAAGAGTAAGATAATTATGTATTAGCCTCTAAATATAATCGTCGCAATTGAAGTGCAACGAAAATGGCCATGAGTAAAGTAAAACGTAGTCGTTTAAACGATGTTTGATATCCCTACTTAATTAAATTTTGTTTACCACAGCCTACAACAGTAATTTTCATGTAAATTCGTAGATGGTTCGAACCACCGAAAAGTATGTTCAAAGCGCTATAAAACAAAAGTTCTATACACTATACTGGTTTATACACGTATAGCACGAAGTTTCGAGAACTATTCTCTTATCGTTTTCAAATATATTTGGTTTAAATAATCTATGTGAACTATAATAGGTCTTCATCTTAATCCGACATAACGCATCTCTAATTTTACCCCAATATTAAACCATAACGAAAACAAATCTTAGAATTTCTAAACAGAGTCAAAGCATAACGGAAAAAGTGCTCACTTTTTTTTTGAAAGAATGAATGTAAAAAATTAATGCTTGCAAATGTATATGTACCTTTGTTCGTGATTATTCGATTACAGTGTTGGCTACATCATGTTGAAATGCTCGCAAATGATTTGACATTTCAAAAATACATCAATTTCGGGGTTTTATCTAGAATTGTTCTTTTTTTGTGCAATATGTGAACTAGATTATAATCAAATTTAAAGATGTGGAGCGTTACTTTATAATTTAAATCAATTCCGATTCTAAGCTAAAATTCGACATAAATTTATAAATTCCTCATTTAAGCATGTTACAGTATTAGTAGTTCGTGTTGAATGACCTAACGCGTCGACTGCATCTTAACCTTACGTCATTCGCCGTTTACTTAGAATAATATGGCCGTCTGTAACGATAATTCAGTCTTGGAGCACGGCTAATCAAGTTCCTACCAGACGAAACGACCATCTATCTCAAGTGACTTCAAACTTGTATACGTTCCACAAGAAGAGTGGAATCAAAACTGGAGCTTACAGGTTTTATCGTTTATAACGAAAATGTCGATTTGAAGAATTGGGCATGAAGTGTTCATCAGAAGTTATTAATAGTCTGTTGGGAACATCGATACGTTCAGACGTGGTTCCATTCATGATGATACGAGTCCATGGTAGAAATCTATTTTTCAAGTCATCCTAAAGGATTTATCCAGTAAATTAGCGACATTCATAAACCTTATATTGACCAGTGACTCGGTCTCCCAGAGGGTCAGCGCAAACAAAAACACTTGCCATTGCCCAAATAGAGAGAATTGCTATTGATATATTTGATTTAGAAAACAGACTGCGAGGACCGGAATTAACAAATGTAGATGTATCATGCCAGTCGTATTAAATAATGTTTATTGATGAATGTAATGGAAGGTAGGTGAGTGACGTGGTTAATCGTGTGGTAAACTCCCAATAGGTTATTTCGGGATTCGGATATTATAGTTGTTTTATTCGATTATTTGTACGGTAAGAAAGTTAAATGCGATTTTTGATATGGTATGAGGTTCAACACAATGCTTCGATCATTTTGAGACTAGCAAGTGGTTATTTGTTGTGTATAGTTACATGTACAGGGCTAGGAAGGAGGATTTTCGCTGGGCAGAGGGGTTTTCGACATCTGGCACCGGCTTTTTCTAAGTGCACACCGACGTGTACACGCGTAGGCCTAGGGTTTTCCTACAGCTAATCGACAATGCAACAGTTTACTTGTCAGTCGAACTGGGCATGAATCACCACGACAGCCCTGTCAGTACACAAGTGTTATCTTGGCTTTAATAAGCCCACGAGTCCTGTCAGTCCATGACAAGTGTGAACTGGGCTTGAATAATCCCGAAAGTCCTGCCAGTCTATGTCGGCATTTAAACCCATTCGACTGTCACGATCGAGCATAGTTGAAGATCTTAAACAATATCATTTTGTTCCCAAAAATTATGTTGTTCTACAATGGTTCATGTAACTTCACACCGCCATCTTTAAACAAATATCGTAATAATAACTGCGCTATCGTTTCATTCAAACCAATCCATGGAGGATTTGTATACTCAGTCGGGTGTTCTTAGTAATACAATAACAATGTTTCCCATTATGTATCTGTATATGTTTGTCTTTGGAGATATGTCTAAACGATTCGTGCTCCTTTTATATCCACTCCTTAGTCAAAGCAGGTGGGGTGGGGTGCTTTGATCATAACAAAGCCAACTAATATTCATTATGAAATCATTGGTAGCTGAGTCACACTGATTACAATGGTGATCACCTTCCTATCAGTTGCTGTTTAGACTAAATGAAAATGTGGGGATCATCGTATTTTGTCTGTCAAGTGTCTCCAGGGGTCAGCGAGTGAAAAAAGGTTGTGTGAACGGCCAACATGGATTCATCTCTACTGCTATGTGTCATATCGAAATAGTCTACAATATGCCTTAATCAAACACCGATAATGAAACATATTCCCAAGAAAACCCAAATCTTCTGAAACTGACAAGACAACTCAAATCTTTAGAAAGCGAATTTATTGTGTATCTGAAAGTTTAATTTCTACATATATTGCGACAGTTCAAATATATAAATTCGGCTTCTGAAATCCACATTTAAACTATCCTCGAAGTTTCAAATAATTATATATTCCATTTACTTTTTGAATATAGATAAGGGAAGTTTTAACTGCTAATCACTGAACAAGGAACCGGAAAAATAGTCATATAAAAGTTGTGTTTGACTCGTCTTATACTTACGTTAATAAAGAATTGCTGATTGTTGATTGAACATGGTACTTTGCAGTGGCGGTTGTTCATTTATTCTAATTGATTGAATGTTACGGCTTTTTAAATTTTTCATCTTTTAAAATTGTGCATGAAGTTGACAGTAACGAAATCCAATTATTTAATTTCCTTCAAAAATGCTGTCTACTGTCTCATTGTAAGTTGGTTTGTGTTGGAAGTATTCGCTATAGGATATAGTACAAATAAAAGTTAGTCTGGTATTCTTCTCAACACAGACACTTAAAGGGAGAAGAATGTTTTTGTTGTTGTTGTTTTGCTTGAAATTATAATGTGATGATTGGATGTGTAATGCACGGAATGACGCTGGGATTCGAACTCGGTAATATTAAATATTTAGAATTCGTGTTGTCAAGGATATCTTAACCAATATTTGGCAAAATCTTTGACCGGACACACCCTAATTTGACGCGTTTCGCTTCTAGTTACCATACAAACAAATAAAGCACAGATAAGAAACGTCAACAAGGGCAAAACATTCGTGGACTAATATTGAAAGCAAATGCCAATCTCAATGTAAACTAACATACCCCATATGCGATCCTTCTACTTTCGTTTTGGTTTTATTTGGATCATTACTACCGTGTTTCCTGGAAAAGATTTCCATGCCAATGATAATAAAGATAAATAACCATCTTCTGTAAGTTTAAATATGATTAAAATAGTTCAAAACGTTCATTCCGGGGACCTTACAATGCCTAGCTCAGGCCCAAGAGCACATGATTTTGACTTCCATCCCAATAGAGATCTCAGTGGTATCAAAATTGGCCAATGCTTAAATGAATGTCAAATAAATTGTTTAGCTTTAGACAAACATGTCCTTAATTTATTTTTTAAAATTTAACGAAAGCGGGTGTATATATACCGAACATGTAAGATTAATTGCTAAAAGTGGTATTTTTAAAGATAGTTTAACCCATTTTCCTGGTTAGAAATGCATCCTAGGATATACATGATTTTTAGTTTGTTTTCTCAGAATTCGAAAAATAAGTAACTTAACCATAACACAAAGCTAATAGAACTGATCCTGGTCTAACGCCTGGCTTAGTGACGTGTTTTAGATCGCATGCTTGTACGTGACAAAATACTAAGACAAACAATCGATCCTATCCAACAGTCAAATCAACAATTCGATACTATTCCGTTCCTGAAAGAGGGTCAACAATCCAAGAGCTACCCCATGTTAAAAAAAAAACCTACTTATTCCGTGGTAAGGACAAGTAAAATATACCAAAACGAAACTGATTTAAATATATATATAGTATTAAGACGTTGTTAACAAGACCGGATTAACCATTAAGCAAAATAAGCACGTGCTTAGGGTATCATCAGATGGGCACACAACTTCTGTTTTGTTTGATGACGAATTCAAAATATTTTATTTAAAAGTGAATAAAGAACATTTAATCATTGTATTTGTCTTTTCCAACCACGTATTTGACGGATTGTTTATCGTTTCTTATTGTTTACATTTTAAACTGTATATTATATGGGGCACCAAAATCTTATAGGTGCTTAGGGTCTCTGTAGGATTAAATCCGGTACTAGCTGTTGGATGCGAATCTCTTGTGGAGCGAAATGACAATTTGGGATTTTTCAATTATGAGAAACAGATTTATTAGGATAAAAAAAACTGAGATTGTCCTGTATACACAGTCGTTATCTGATATTTCAATGCACACATAATTATGGAAATTACAATTACCTCAAAATGACCAAAGTTTCTATTTTATTCGAACCAATATAACTAGAACTTATACAACTAGAACTAATATTAGAGCTAGACATCTATTGAATGCCGGATGAACTTTTACAGACATTAGTGACTTTGTTACAGAAGAAATCTATGTCAATTCAGTGCCTCGGTACAAAAGTCAATGACAATAAAATCAACACTATGAGTATAAATACACCAGAAGATCTCTTCAGAAGTTGGCTATCTTATTTAGGATCACTCGAAACCCCGCTGAATTTGTAAAAAAAATCTATCACTGACTCGGTAGCATTGATTTTATTAAGACCTCTTTATGTCGCCCACTAGGTCACAGGGATAGCAAATTGAGCAAAATCTCAGAAGACTGTTGATGAAAGGGACCGGTTATTCGATGTCGTAATCGAATCTAAGGGGAACGTTTTTTGAACAATGAGAAAACCGCGAGTACGTCATATCTAGAGGCGTTTGTAAAGCGTTCCCAATATCGTGTTTGTTTTTGTAATTAATTTCCGTTGATTTAACACGAATCGTTCAAAGATTTAAGCACGGGAGAAAAAAGAGAGTACAATTACGCTGAACATAAGGCGAGGTCAGTAGTGGGGAATGAAACGTATCATTCGGTTATCTATTCGTCAGACTGTTAGATATCAACACACACCCATTCCAAATGACGTAATTAACGCTCATTTCACGGAAGGACCGCACTAAATCAAATGATAACTGTTTTGTAAGTAATGGAGATTGGACATTTATGCGTTCGTCAATCTAATCCATTTTACTTATTCGCCGATTTTGAAAAAAAATAAACAGAAATAAAATTTGACATCCACCGTCTTAAAGAACCGCCATCTTGTACTAGTTTGTGGGCTTCACCCAAACGTTTCCTCGCCAATAACTTCAGTATGCCTTGTACAATTTAATTCAAATTTGATTATGCTATGACCTGAAATTATGATAACGTACGCCTTTGTGAGACATTCGCCAATGTAATATGAAAAAAACACCAGATCTGAATCGTACACAAGGGAAAGATTTTTCATATATTCCAATATTTGATTGATCATTGCTGTCTCGCGCTCTTAAGTGAAATCAACTATTCAAAAAAATGGCCCAAATGACCGCTCTCGCCGTATATTACAACAGTTAATATAAAAACCATTTATCTCAAGATGGCCACATATTTTCGTCTAGAGTGTATATATATTGATTTTGAAAAGCGAATTTGATTCAAATTAGTGTAATCTTTAATTCGCCGTAATAAACATAAACCCCACTCCAACAGTTTTCCCCGTTTCTTTGTTTGATGACGTCATAAAGGCGAACGTCATTTGGGTTGCTGACCAATTTACTAACTTGAGTTTTCAATCGACTATAACTATAACTTATATAAGAATTCTTCAAGTGGTGGGTTGCATCAATACGATATTTATAATATTATTTTCCTTTTAGAGCTCTGCGCGCGTTTCCATCTACAAACAAATGTATCTTAAGAAACCTCCTTGACAGATCAGTCCTGTAACAAAATTTCTGCTTTCATTTCAATAAATTGAAATCTCAAGTTTGACAAATGTGCTATATATGAAACAAAGGACTTCATAATTAATTAGTTTATTCGTCTAAAGTAAATATGCGGCGTATGAAGATAACTGCAGTCATGGGGAATTGGTTTTAGCATCGACAAACTATCTCCTGTTATTGTCGGCATCGTTAAATAGTACTAGTCGTGTATTTATCGTAGTTTTATTGAGATAAGTCTGTAATTTACCGCCAACAAGACCCGAATGATTAATTCCAATAATCAAAATGGCGGTATACATTAAATGCTAAGATACAATTTATACTCTAAATATGATTTATTAGAGTCTATTAGAAGAGTCTCGACCAATTCCAGGTCCACTTGGTATCTGTTTCATTTGAATAAAATATTATTTTGTTTGGAACTCTTATCTGAATTAAATGATGTTGAACGCTAACGTTACATTTATTAGAGTTCTCTTGCGTACACAGAACCTTGGTTTTTCGCCCAATCCGAACGACTTGATGGCTGCTTCTGAATGGAAACGAGGCTGGGAAACTAATTTTTACTTTTAATCTCTATTCCCAAAACTTAGTATCTAATTTTTAAACAAATAGTAAGTTATTTGGAATCGTTCTTTATTAGACCACGCCTACTTCAGAACAGAACTGTATGTCGGTGAAGTGGAGAGATTACCTAGATTTAAGAGTAATGATTGGTATTTTATCAATTATTTGTTAATAATCGGGTTTAAGGTTAAACGTGGTTTATCCTTCTGCTACATGATAAGTAGAATGCAATTTGGGTCATCGGTATATTCAAAATAATTAAGCACGACGGCTTACGCTTAACTTTCAGTACAAAAGGAATCAAATCGATTGGTAACCTAATAGAACCTAAATATACTGGACATTCCTAATGTATAAGTGATAAGTTCGTATTTAGACAAAAGCAAAAAGTAATCCGGCCAAACTCTTCTACACAACTAGCTATTATGACATAAAACTGTTAGTACAATCCAACTCAACAAGACAAGATTTTGCTGTAGATTCCCATATAAGGTAAGATTATGACCGTGTTCGTTGTAACCTACAAAGAGTAATACGTACTATAAAACCGTTTGTCATCGCTAAGATTAGTCAGTACAGAGGTTTTAGATGACTCAGACTGTCCATTTCAGTAAAATATTTTTGAGTCATAAAATGTAAACACAACTCTTTGACCACCATGGAAACGATTATCGGATTTTAATTGGCATTAACTGAAGTTACCAATTATTCACGAGTCTGTCAATTAGTTTGTAATGGCGAACAATGCTACTGTTGTTTATATTTATACATATTTAATAAATATCGCATGATATTTTTATTACGTACTAGTTCTTTTCGTCGAGTAACTTTTTATTCCCGATTTGTTTAGCGAATGCACCGCTAAATCTTAGACATGTGTATTTTATGAAAGTCTTTACATTTTCTTTCATCAGAACGCCTTCCTTGAAACCTGCCCAAATCGTGATAAGAGGGATACTTATCGGATTATAGTAATTGGTAAGTCCGTTATTGTTTATTCAATTATTCGATTTACTGTGGTTTAATACTAATGAACTGTTATACCCACGCGTATATAAAGTATTCAAAATTGATCTGCAGCTAAAAAATTGTTCTTTATTAAAGCCGTCTATGCAATCTGTGCATATGTAACTGTAGCGTATTCTACAAACCATTTCGTCTTAATTATGCAACACATTTTTTTTGTCTTGTTAAAAAATACTATCAACTTTATTGACCTTTTGAAGAAAGCGTTCTATCATACAAGAGTTGTGATTAAAGCATCCGACCACGCCCTATCGCTATTATAGATGATGGATTACTGGTGATAAAAGACCAGTACCACGGAGATAAGACATGAACTAATATCAAGTAGATGTCACAAGACCATAACCTAACTTCTGGAGACAGAAATAACATTTCCACAATATCGAACGAGGCTACAGACGGCTGCCTTGAACACAAATACTTCTCTGTAACATGGCACAGGGTTTCAAAAAGAACTAATGACGCAATCTCAGACAAACATTTAACTCTTCGGCAAGAAACAGTGTATTAAAAAGCACCGTTACCCGGAACAAAATTATATATATACACGCAGCGATGTTTCAAAAAGAACTAACCTCGCCAACTCTGACAAGGAGCCAGTGCCGCTGGAAGGGGCTGAAATATAACTGTGCATCTTGCGCCGTTACAAAACCCTTATATGAAATACTCAAATAATAATAATGTGCTTATTTAGAATGCGCTGTATCCTCGCCAATAAAGGTTTGCGCAACGTAGAACTCAGAAAAAAAGCGAATTAAAAGCATTTATATTACAAGCGCCTAGAATTGAACACCATATCAATGGTGCATGTTAAAGATGCATTGTCACTCTCACCAAGATAACAAATAACATGGGTTTTAACGTC
Source organism: Patella ulyssiponensis (assembly GCA_963678685.1). Lineage (NCBI taxonomy): Eukaryota > Metazoa > Mollusca > Gastropoda > Patellidae > Patella > Patella ulyssiponensis. The sequence continues at coordinate 64,618,464 of OY783225.1, read as the reverse complement.
CTACTGTTCTGCTCCGATCGGACTCATGAAAACGGACATGTATGTCAGAAAGGTCATATGGCAGTGTCTAACACCTTGGTTGGATTCCCACTATATATTGAGGCTCTCGTCTCCAACATGCAAATCCTTTAAGTAAATCTGACACTAATGTTTCATTAACGCATACGCTACGAAAAAATCTGAATATGATATAGTCGAATAACACACGATGACTAGGCACATTGACAACTCGAATAACAGAATATTTATGTAATTGGATTCACGGAATAATGATTAAGTAAAGCTATAATAACTGATATTTTCTTTTATCTAGGCATATTGTAAATCCTTCATCACACACAAGAGTGATGAAACCGCGTTGGAAAATCCTGAGGACTTTTCTCGGTCACCAACGGGATCAAACCGTAGACCTCCTGGTTATCGATCCAGTGTCTTACTTGACGAACCACTACGGCCGCCAGTTGGAAGTCATTGAATGTAAAGTAATACAAACTGATATATCGTTGTTTTTTGGGGGATTTTATTACATTTGTTGATTATAATAATATCGATTATACAAATCATTCAACTTATAATAACCTAATCAAAGATCGGTACCTCAATCCAAGAGTAAAGAAACTGATTTACGAGTTCGTCTGACTAAATTTAAAAATTGATTCTCGGATATTTTGGTTTCAGAAACGTCATACATTACGTATTTGTATATCGCATAAAGTCGCGGCACGCCATAGTTTTAGCACTTTCAGACCATATAACGCCGTGGCACATGAACACTAACAACTGGGTACGTTTATGTTATACAATGTCGAGGTACGTCCTAAATTAAGTCAAATTATATTATACAACGTCGAAGTACCTCACAAATTGGGTACATTCAAATCATATAACGTTGGGGTACGTCACAAATAAGTAAAACGTCGAGGTATGCCACCAATCGTTTATATATCATAATAACGTCGAGGTACGTCACATATTATGGACTTTCGTACTTAACGTCGAAATACGTCACAAATTGTGTATGTTTATGTCATATAACGTCGAGGTGCGTCGACATGCGTCACAAATCACACAACGTCAATATTAGGTACGATTAGAACATAAATCAACAATCTCAAACATTTTAGCAGAGAAATTATTAAGTATGAGCATTGTAAATTGGGCATCTATGTTATTCAAGAAAAATTTTGTATTATTACTAACCCTTCATGATGGTGACCAACAACAGAGTGCAATTCTTTAAAATGGCCGACCATGGTATCCAACAGGTAATACATTCATATCTGTTCTGCTACTTTTGATTTTTTCCTTTCAGCATTACTTAATTGTGTTTTAAAACCACTGCTGTTTTCTGTTTTTCTAGCTATTGATCTCAAACAGTAAACACAACCTTTAAGTTGGCCGTAAAACTCGTTTCGGTCACTAAATGTTACTCTGACCACACTACTTTCGTTTTTATTCCTTAAGTTTATGTGTAATCCAAATATTGAGTGGAGCCCCGAACAAACCAGTTGCTATTTAATAACAAACAAGATAATAATTATATGTTATCGCAGACACTGTAACTGAAGTATCCTCATGAAATCATATGTATCAGATGCGATGTTATCCAGTCGAAAAGGCTAAACATGAGTAAGACAAAGTATTAATAATGATAATCCGAAAGATTAGTGATAGGACTCCAGGTTTTGAAAAGTGCGAGACTCGTATAAAATGCGAAGCTTTTACACCATGACATTAGTTGTTTGAAATGTTTCATTAAACAATAATTACAAAAAGACACTGGAACCGGTTTATAAACTTCGGATAACTCTGAAGATGTAATTTTTAGACTAATCTCATGTTGTTCCAGTCCTTTAAAAAAAACCAAAGCGATAAATGGTATTTGCGCCAAGAACAATTACCAAAAGCTGAACTCAAGATCCTAATATTTGATTCCTGATATTTTGGCATTATTTCCATTTAATACAATTAACGAATATGTTATGTACTATTGCACAACATAACATAAGCTGAAATTTTTTAAGTTAGTCATCACAATATAAACACACCCCACAATGTCATTAGGGTAATCCTGACAACTGTCTTTCAATACTATTAAAAGGAAAGTCATGCATCGTAGGAGGCAATCCAGGTCGCCTTTTCATTGAAAAGATATAGAATTCGAATAAATAACTCTTTGTAGATTACTGATATATTCAAGATTGTCTATGGGACATTGACGTCTTCAATAAAAGCACAATTAAACTTTTTTCTGTAATATTGTCATCTGATATATCCAAGACTATTTAATGGAAACTGGTTAATCGCACACCAAAGAACAAAATTCCGTTCATAATTCACATATAAATGGTTTCTTCTTTGGTTTATTTCATAAACTTATGAGATCAATCATTACCACTAAATACCCCTGATACAGATGTCTTCAAAACACCCATCAGGAACATACAATATGACGAAACATCCAGATCTTGAAGGAATTTAATCATCAATTTCCTTGGCTTGTTTTTCCAGAACTTTATCAAATATTATCAGGAATTATCAGTGAAACTGTATCCTTGATAAACATCTTTAGATCAACATAAATTCATTCAATCATTTCAACCACTCCACAAGACCGGCTCGCCTTCGCAAACTTCATCGTTTCTTGGGACACGTTTTCGGTGAAGCAGATCTCCAGTCTCACGTCATGTCAGTCTGCCCACGATTTAGAAAGGAATTGCGACAATATTTGAGATAATATGAAAAGAAAGGAAGTATACAATGCGCCTAATTATATTCACTGGACGATAAATGATATTAGACCCCTCGTTAGTTGGGTTATCCAGACGGTCTTCCACAACACTAGTGCCAGCGGTCACCAGAGACTAACTTGCATATCAAATTAATAGAGGTGCGAGTATGAAACACCAGAACGCATCCAATACAAACCAACACAGCCTTTATTTTAGTGCCGCAACCCTGGCTGAATATCACCCATGGGATCTGACAACATCATCCTCGTTTATGTAACGTCAGTCGGGGGTTAGAGGAGATAAGATAACGATTTAGAAATTGTGATTGTATATTTTTAATGTTGTTATGGAGATTTAAAACCCGAGAAAGCTCTTATAGAATTGTGTATGGTATATTTAAGCGCGTAATTGACATTTCTGGTATGGAATCAAGAAGTACAGCGAAATATTACTGAAATTGTTTGTAGAGAATATTCGACACATCTATAAATAACGTAAATTGTTTACTTCTGTTTTGGTTGGGTTTTTTTTAAATATTGATATACTAACCAACTAAAGGGACTAAGACGGCTTCAAGATTTGTTTCAAGTGGGAACCCAATAAGTTCGGGGCCATTAATCGTATTCTGGCAAATAGTACAACTCTTCGTACGAAAAGAGGTTTGATGGACAATTATTGCCATTCTTCCTTTAGCCATTGTAACATGCAAGGCAAGTGCGTTAATTGGTCTTGGCATCGTCATCGTCATCATGGCAGATAAAACAGTTGCCGTGAAAACATCAGGAACTTGGTCGTTAATTTAGGGTTCAATCTAGTGTCGATTATTCTCAATAGATCACAATTCAAAGTAACACCAACTTAAATAATTGAGAAAAAGGCGATCGTTTGTAATCAGAGATCGTGAATTGAACAACGACGATGTTCGATTATCGTTTGCAATTTGTGAACGAGCAATAAGGAAATGATGATGTTCGTTTGCAATCTGTGAACGTAAATTGTGCTTAGTTGATATTACTTTGATTGCTGGCCGATTTGCCGAAATCGGATTCGAAATAACAAATTGGTATCATACCCGTTCTTCGTTTCTATGGCGATTTTGAGTTGTAAGTAGCCCTTTCAAGGGCGTCTTTGGTGTTGCAACATAAGTAATGTATTTACCATGTAAAACTTTTTTTATTCCCTTGAGCAGCGACTCCGGTAGTGAAACATAAGTAGTACATTTAAATTTTAATGGCTGATTTTAAAATCGGCAATTATTAAATTCAAATGGGAATATATACCTATATTATATATTAAAATTGGACTAAAAAAACACTGTCTTTTAAGTTGAATTTGTTGTTTTATCTAGAATTACCAACCACCAAAATGTCCTTGGCGGATTTGTGTTTACCACTTATAAATATTTCGGTATAACAACTAGTTGCGTATCAAGACGCCTTAGAAAATTGTATTATAGTTATGGTAATATCTAACACCTAGTGTTCACTGATCTATTAAATGCAAAAACGGGTTGAATTATGTATCTCTTGTAATAATAGTAGCTTTAAAGATGTATATTTTGGTGTGAACATACAGTAAAATCTGTATTCAGAAGTCATTCTAAGGAATTCTCATGATCAACCTTTAAATAGGAGTGACTTCTCAGTGTTTGTTAATATAATGCTTATATCAAGTAAAACACACGAATTCTTTCTATGAGGCAGGGTGTGGTAACTTTGTGTATAATACGATCCAAGACTGTGACGAATTCACTCCTTACTGAAAGTACTGTCGATGGGTGGAAGATTAAAACGGCAATTTCATATTTTTTAGTTATATTTTTAAAATATATTAAAATAAAGCCTTAAAATAGATGGTATCTATAAACAGGCCTACCTTGTTAAATAATTCACTGTTGCCAGTTGAGAAATTGGAAAAAATATCATTTTCACCTTCAAATTCAAAAGTTTGAAGATCGCCATTGCATGGGGGGGGGGGGAAACAAGGGAGGTAATTATGTTATTATTTTCTGTGTAAGCGATTTTAATACCCCTGAAATATTTTGCCCATGATCGTATAATAGGTAGTTGACAACCTTTTGAGCAAAAGATATAGAAATTTATATGTTTTGACTCTTAGAAAATATGAAATTATCACCTTAAACTTCACCACATCTAGTGTACAGGCTTGTCAATATCGTTTCTTTGAGAATATTACCTTTACTGTATTTCTAGGATACGTGGTCAATGTGCTGCACCTTTACTTCTGTCATAGAACCCGATACATTAGTAATTCTAGAGCACTCGTTAAATTTCTATTTGCAAAACACGTGACTCAGATTTTAACATTAAGAATTGTATTTTCTTTTACGGAGTATCATTTCAATAACTGAATTTAAAAGGCGATGATCTCTATGGTTGAGGTCAATGGTCTAGTTTTATCATGAATTTATTTCCAGCATGATTTTATGTTCTTTGTGTGATAATATTTGCAATAACTGTAAACACAATTCTGTATATTTGTGTACTTCATAAGTTTTCGTATAAAAATATTCATTGCAAACATAAAAAAACCCCAGTAGCAGACATTTTGTCTAAAGGCTTTATTATTTGTAAACTTCTTTATTTATTGGCATGGTTAATTTTAGAAACAATATTAAGTGTGTGGCTTGTTATGACGTAAAGTCAAAGAAAATTAAAGGTTTTAGCCAATGGGCGTTAAGATTGTAAACGCTCCAATGTCGTACGTTATTTGTACGTCTATCCAATCACTGAAATGGTTAATTTTAGGAAATTTTATGAAGTGTCCGACATTTTATGACTTAAAGTCAAAGAACGTTACAAAATTATAGCCCATGACCGTGAAGTTTACAGCCGCTGAAATTGTTAATTTTGTGAAATCTTATGTATTTTGCTTGTTATGACGGAAAGTCAAAGCATATTGAAGAATATTAAAAACAGTGGCCAATATAACTGACTGGGGAAAACAGTTGCGTCATACCAACACAAGGTCTTCTGTAAAGTCTCCGTGTGACGTTTGATTTACCATTGTTTATTTGTGATTCATGAACATGATATGTGCAATATTAGATTTAAAAATCTGCAGTGTAGAATTAATGTTGTTAGCCTGACTCCTGACATTTCCATATTAATTTTGAATTGAAAATCCTTAGTTACTCATTGATATTAATTGTGAAACGCAATAAGCTCAGTCGTAATATATTCGGATAATTAGGCGCAATCCGAGGAGCGATATTAAAATACTATGTTTTATGGCTGAGTTTATTCAACGTTTATGAGACCTTGAAAGGGACACGCCCATTACAATTCGACCTACCTGATTTCAATAACATTCAATATGCCTGCTGCCTCTACCTAACAAAGGAAATATTACTCCAATTTAAAACCTTACTAATATGGAACTAAAACATCCTAACTTTTATTTTAAAGTCGTTGTTCATCCTTTTGTATTTTAAAGTCGCTGTTCACCCTTTTTATTTTAAAGTCGTTCATCTTTTGTATTTTAAAGTCGTTGTTCATCCTTTATATTTGAAGCCGTTGTTCACCCTTTTTATTTTAAAGTCGTTGTTATAGCCAATACCCTGTTAGAGCCATCCACCTATCGATAAGTTTCAATACGGTAAGGAATATATAGGACGCGGATGTCAATCATTTTGTCGAGTTATTACTCTAGACCGATCAGCTATTACTTAAACAGATCTGACTATACGTGAATTTATAAAATCGACCTACGCACAAGAATATGATTTTAATTGTTATTTTAAAAGTTATGAAGTGTGCCTAGTCGCTCGGGTGGGACTCAAAGTGCAATTTCCAACCTTGTACACACCAGGGCGCATGTACAAGAATTTAACATAGTTGATATTCTCAGATTGGGCAATGATGCTGATGTCCGGGTAAAACCACCTCTCCCATATTCTAGTCTTAAAATGGCCGAAATATTGTATTCACGAGACTTTTTTCTATAACGGATCATATCATATTGCACCGTTCTGTTATTTTAGATACCAGGCTTATGACAATTATACCACATGGTCTTGACACATCAATTTCCTTTCCTCACTGAACCCAGTTAATTTATCTTAAAAATAGGTAAGATAAAATAGATGGTGACAAAGGGCTAACCGGTTAGGGTTTGGATTAGTTAGGTTACGGGAAGTTAGGGTTAAAAAAATACTTTTTTGAATTCCCTGTTATTCACACATTAATACCAGCCTTGTTCCACGAACACGTAAACAAACCCTCTTCACACATGGAATTCTATGAAGAGTGGTAGGAAACGCAGCTGTTCGGACAGAAGAATTCCGATCATAGTACACTGTATGGAGTATGCCCGTCTTCATTAGACCAGTTGACGCAGGACGTAGCCAGTTAAACCCTATTGCATTCAGACGTATTTCAAGTGAATAGTTCTTTGAAACATATTCGGATACCAATGACAACCAGCAGATTATTTATAAAAATCCAAACTTGGACAATCTTTTTGTATTCGGATAAAGGATTGTTCGTGGGTGGCGTATTTGGTTAAGACCTCGATCTTGTAGCTTTATAAGCAATGTGAATGCCACACCGTCAAATACAAAGTACTAACCACCACAATTACAACTCCAGACGGGTTGAATCATCTTGACAACAAGGGTGACCACTCTTAACCGACTCATACCACTGCTGGACATCCGGTCAATTACTTAAGTACGATCCTTCAGAGCCTAAACACGTGTTAGAGAAATCTACAATTGCTGGTTAAGTTATCAACAAGGCCGACAACTTCCACATACCCTTACTAGAACTCGAACTTCCGGTAAATCGAAGACTGCGGGTCAACGCCTTCTTAAAAACCTTAGAAACGCGAACGAACTGCAGGAATCAATGGACATACGTTATGAAAGGAGAAACTTGGGATGGACAATGGCTTGCCAAGATTCCATCTTAGTGCTTTCAATATCAACGATGAAAATTGGAATATCGTGTTTTTGTAGCACGAGTTATCCGGACGATAAATGAAGAACGTGCTGATGAATAAGGTTTGGTTTATGATGTAAATCTGGAAGTCTGTTGGGAGAGCGGATTAGGGTGTGGAATATCTTATCACCCGTCCGATCATCAACAGATCATATGTTCTAGTGAGTCTCAGATGACTGAATCACGATCCTAAGTCACTCGGGTCAACGTAACTATGTACTAGAGCACTACGAGAGTAGTTCTTTGATGAAAGAAGACCTTTGTCAATAAAACAATCGATCGGAATTCCCAGGGATTTTTCCTTAATCCGATGAACGAACGTGTGCTCGTTCGATATATTTTGAGTACAGATCATATGTTTTTAAATAGCCGAATTTTTATATTCCATTACGAATAAAAATATAAGTGTGTATATTATCAGAAACGATTTTTATAATTAACAAGACTACACAGATGTTTGTAAAGACTACATATTTGCATGTTAATATAAATCATTTGACTTTCTCCATGCATTTACTGGATATTTATCTTCGAATTGTGGGGGGTTGAGTGGCTGAATGGTTAGCACGTGCGCGCTGTATCATAAAGCCTGTCATTGATCAGCTGGCGTGGTTTCGAATCCCCGGTTTTACGTGACAAGGAGTAGGGTCACCTGTCCAACCTCGTGGGTTTTCTCCGGGTCCTGCGCTTTCCTCCCACTGTTAAAGACCCTATGCGCAAGTGAGTTATTGAAATAACCTAGTTTGTGTCGATTAGACGTTAAACCCCATCTCTCTCTCTCTCACTCTCTCTCTCTTCGAATTGTTTTTATACCATAATCTGACGTTCACTGTTAAAACAGTTCATAATTGTTTACGTGCATTGATATAGCAATATTAATTTATAAAACTCAACCACATCCAGCTAGCGATAAAACAATCAATTTATAAAATTTGTTAGCTCAATTTATAAATTTGTTGACAACCAAAATAGCATTAGTTTGTTTACAGGAAATGACATGATTGACAGATAAACAAATGGCATTATTAGAAAATATTTTAATTACCGGAGTTCTAATTAATATACCCATTAAAGGAGCTAAATCGCCAACATTTTGGAACGACAAATTGACACAAATGGGTCGCAACGCATACAATAATGTAATATGAATGTATATAAACTGATTTACATTCAATCGTTTCTGTTTTTACTGTAATTTCTAATCAGTTCGGCGAAATATGCGAGAAGTCTCAATCGAATGAAAATCTGTAGCGTCTGGTTATTCCAGTCTACGTCGGTAGTATTTATTGCGCATGCACTCCAGATAAGAATATGTCGTCAACGTTTGACATGACTTGTGGAATATGTCTAGCCTCGTTCTTCAACTCCCTTGTGACGATTCGTGTACCAATGGTAAAATGTTTTTTTGGAAATCAGAGGACTACCTTTTCCCGGAAAGATCACAACATCATTGTTGATTCAAATTGACAAATAATTTGTGTTTCCGAAGACTTTAAATGATATTAAGTTAGAGACTTAGCTATTTTAATATTTATAATGATGAGAGATTGACTTATAACAACAGATTATCCTGGCCTGCATAGAACACAGTACAACTTTTAATATCTGCATGTTCACGTTTATAAATATTCTACATTTTAACATTTGTACTTTTATTTCCGTAAATATAATCAAATTATAAGCCGGTAAATAAATGTTAGAATAACTAAATTAGTGTCAATATTTGTATAACCGTTGGGTGATATTTAAAAGACACGAATGGTTTGCTAATTTTCTATCTCTAACATATTAAATATAAACATTCAATAATCACATGGGCGGTTAAATTACTTTGGGGAACATTATCAAAACAAACTCTTAAATCACATGGTTTCAGCGTAAAGCCCGATATTAGCTAATGAAAGCAGGTAGAGATTCGGGTACGTGCATCTAAATTTTGTATTTGAATAAATTAAAATGATACAAATCAAAAAAGGTGGGGCGTTATTTCAAAACTTTTTCAAACCTAATGACATAACTTTTAATGTATAAATTGAATTGTGGTGGAAAACCTAAATCGCCCGACATCTTAAAAATCCCGATTTTCGACTACCAAGTATTGTAAACCACCGTTCGTGACATCAATCCAGATTATTTTGTATCTCATATTATCTAAAGTACCGCATTTAATTTAAATTCAGTTTGTGTTTTATCCCGCTAACATCGACCGCAAGATATTATCTAACCTATTTTTATAATATTCCAGCCTCCTTAATTACAACATTGGTAACATCTTGGGCCCTCTTTAGCTCTGGTTTAAGGGGAGTTGAGTGCGCGTTAAATAGGAGGCTCTGCCAATGACATTGTGTCAGTTGGCATGGTATGGACTCAGCGCTTGTAGGCCTACATGACAAAAGTAAGGTCGCTTGTCCAACCTCGTGGGTTTTCTCTGGGTTTTCCGGTTTACTCCCATTGCCAAAGACGCTGTATGTTAGTCCCGAAATTACATAGTTTCTTTCACTCTCTCTGTTTTAATCAATAAAAATGAAAAACGTTTGCATCTCATATAATCTGAATTCACTCTATTTACATCGACCGCATGTGCTTATATAACCTATTTTTGTGAGTTTTTCATTTCTTTAATTACAACATTAGTAACATCATATTGACACCCAGACTGGTTCGTTTAACCCGAACATTACCATCTTAATAACAATCTCACTCTGGGCTTTATGGGAATGCACCTCTTTCTGCACCAAAACAAATTCAATGTCGTTTCCTTGGTAACTGAAATCATTTCGCGTTTGGATGATCCAATATAAATGGCCGCCATTTATCAAACTAATATTTCAAAATTGATAAAATAAATTTTAAAAATTCATCCCTTAACAGAAATATGTATATTTGAATAGATATTATTCAGAGGAATGGCATAAAGAAAGCGGAATCGATCCTTGCAAAAAGAAATATGGCGTCTGATGTCTGGTAGTGACAAGACTGTGGAACAAAGTCTCCCAAGTGAGGCTAAAATTGATCACGTGTTCTCGTATAACTTTATTAATGTCGAGATAGGAAGCCACTGTTGGTGGTATTATACCCCCAGACGATAAATTACAATAATTTCAATAAAATTTAATATCTGCCTTGGTGATTAACTAATATTAAACTGATAACCATTCAAAACAACTTGGAGAAGCTCGCTAACAGATCTTTCGGTATGAAACTAGGCCATGGTGGTCACGATTAAAGCAACGCCATCGCTTTACGTATACATAAAATAAAATTGGGTTGAACGTCCTACTATTTCGTGTCTGCGATATCACTTCGGTGGAAGCGGAAGTTAAATAAAGTTCTTTCATACCCATCTACTTTCTTCACCAATTGGGCTAATATCTATTGTATATTGCGTTGAAAGCATAAACATGTAGGGTAATTGGATCGATGCGTTGACTTGTAAAAGAGGTCGTTGAAGAGTACGGAGCGCCTGAAAGGACAGCTGTCTAGTCGTTCGGATGGTACGAAAAACCGAGGTCCCCGTACACATTGTCATGTACGTAAAAGATCCCTTGGCAGTTGGAATTCGATATAAGAGTAGGCCATAGCTCCGCTGCCCGGACAAAATTTCCCCCATAGCACACTGTACGACGTATGCCTGTCGTCATTAGTCCCGGTTAGGAGCAGAAAAGTAAGACGTTAAACCCCATTTCATTTCATTCCATTTTGTTGAAGAGTAAGGGTATCGCGGTTGTCAAGGCAAACGTCATATCTGTAGCAATCTGTGCTAATCTTATATCGAACTTCAACTGCCAATAGATCTTTTATGTGCACGAGATGTTAAAGTCGTGGCTATAAAGTTACAGTTGTACGTACATTGAATCAGTGGGTAATACCTTGGCTTATTGATCAGGGGGTCTGGGATTCGGTCAATGTGTTGACCAATAAAATCCTCTGGTATTTCCACTATAATTAACCCTTGTCGGTAGTGCAGGAAGGGGAATCTAACAAGAAACAGTGACTAGTCCTTCGGGTAGTACGAAACTTGATGTCCCGTGTACACGTTCGTGTGTACGCAAAAGAACCTAAGGCAGTTGGAAATGAGTAGGTAGCAACGTGGTAGTCAGTGTAAAACGTCCTTCATAACACACTGCATGGCGTATATCCGTCTTCATTAGCCCGGTTGGTGCTGAGGAGTAGAAAGGTAAACACACATTTCATTTCATTTACATGGACACTTGACTAAGGTCGATTATCTCTATATAATAAGACGAATATCGCCGATTGACAAAGCGAACCCGAGAGATGGTGATTCACAGACCGATATGTTACCCAGTGAAGTGTGAACGTTACGAGACATTTCGTACCGAATATGTCAAGTTTATCTTACATCAATTATGGCGTATTGGCTAAAGTGATAAAAAATGTCCTTTTTATTAATGTTTATATTCCGTTTGTGGTAATATTAGCCGATTTATTCCCGGTTAGATCCATGAAGCGTGGACGCTCAATTAGCCATTTATTCATTTGTGTAATTACTGGCCAGCATGTCCATATATCACAACGCCCCCTAGACACATTAGTTATCATCCAAGGGGAAGTTACTTCCCTAATTTCAATCTAAGACAGAATTAATATCTCTCGTGTGCTTCTTTAATTGAATATTTCAAAATGGTCATAAAAATTTATGATCGTCTGTGGGATATAAAAAAAGGTACAAATTGCAACGGGGAAAACATCAGAAACAGCAACGGGGAAAACATCAAAATGTTTCTAATGAAATCTAATCGAAGTAATAAGGACCGTGGATAACTTAACGGCACAAGGATTAAGGGCGTATGTTGTTGGTTATTTTGCACGAATCTTTCATCGTGAATTTCATCTTATTATTATGAATTGCCTTACATATATATGTATAAAAAATAGTTAATTCAAAATTGAAACATGAAATATGGGCAGGTTATTTTTTACCTTTAATTTGAGCTTTGAATATCATTACTAAAGCGATGGTGGCCACGAGGCAACAATTTGAAATGAGTGCCATCACTAAAATAAAAGAGTTTAAACCTAGGACAACCTATTTGCCAGTTTTTATGTTAGCCATAGTTGAAAATATTAAAATTCAAATTTCAGTAGCGAGTTTAGAAAAGAGTCTGGAAACAAATACAGTATAGATAATTATTCATTTGATAAAAAAAAAACGACTGTTCTCGAATGCAGCTATCAATTTTATAATTTGATTACACCAACAATACACTCATTACCACGCTGCATTTTTATCTCATTCGTCTGAATATATTTTCTCCTAGGAATTGTTTGTGATTGGTTGCCCTGTTATGCACCATCAATAACTAGCAATGTAGGTCAAACAAATTTCTCAAGTTGATACTACAAACTACTTATAATTGCCTTTATCTTACTTCTTTTCAAAGGGGCAGTTCCTTAGTTTATTGCTAACGAAAAGCATTGGGGATGTTTTGCCCGGACAGCGTCACTACAGTCTAATCTTATTTCGAATTCCAACTGTCAAGGGGTCTTTCACGTGTATGTCATCGGTTTTCCGTCCAATCCGAACAACTAATCGCTTTTCCCTTCAGGACCAGCTATGCTCACGCCGGAAAAGGACGTAATAAACTGTTGTCAATCTGATATGAAGTTGTCACAGTGATGACATTAAGCGTATACTGTCTGGAAAACCTGATGCCACTTCCAATTTTATGATTCCCATTGATGACAAATATACGTAATTACTTTTGTACCGAAGACGTTTGTTTTTTTACCTGAAGACATTCATCTAGTTGACTTCACAGATTGATTACTTGGAGAGACAGGCTTCCGTGCCAAGCTGCTTCAGCAAGGTGACAATACTGACAAGTCCCGTCTTCAATAAAAATTGAAATTTTTCGCTTCAGCGCATGTCTGTTCATCAGCACTTCCAAACAGGGCGTCAAAACATTTAGCAGCTTATGAAAAATTCATGCAATCGAGAAGAAACAATTTCATTAATAGTCGAGACTATCGGAAGATCAAAAGGGACGTTTTTTTCTTTCTGTCAACTTGAGTAGAACTAAATGACTAACTAAAGAAAGTCACGAATGATTATTAATTGATGAATGACAAGCAGGTGATTGTTAGATCTTATCATGGTCAGACTCCTGTGTAAGGCATACGATGTAGACTAACACTAAAGATCCACGGGTAAGCTCAGTCCATGGAAGGAGGTGGGTTCTTTTGAAATATGCTGACCTGGTCGTTAAGTCTGATCTCTGATGCATTATCAATTAAATGAACCAGAGTTGAACATCTTAATATTATTCTGCTCCATCATGGTTAATGATAGTGGCATCACCGTTGACAATTACTCAAAACGTATTTTATAATTTATAGACTGGGATATGATATTGGTCTGACAAGTAAATGTTAAACCTGTTTAATACTTGTGAACGTACTTATCGGTTTTTTTTAATATTTGATTCCTCTTTTAGAAATTCTTTATTTTCATTAGCGGAATAATGAAGAGTGGTAATACGAGTGATATTTTGACCAGCCAACGGAAATTCCACCCATTATCGTGTTACGTTGTGACCAACGTTATTCCGGGAACTGTCTAGAAGCCCGTCTCTCCGCACAAAATATATTGTGCCCTTTTTTATTCCACGTGATAAAAATAAATAACTTTTAAAAATAAAATAAAAACGTAATAGTTATTTTTTTAGGAAAATGTCCATGGACTAGTGAAAATTGCTGCGATTTTTGTTAGGGTTGTTTTCATACATTAAAATAACCTGGATCCGAGCTGTCCATAAATCGTCTCCGACCCCCCCCCCCCCGTGACTTTAAATGAACGCTCGATCTGCTAGGATAGATTTATAATAACTGTATCTAATTTATTGTACTCTGTGACCAGCCAACATTCATTAGTGATTCAATTAAAATTTCACAAAAACAAAGTTCTTAACACACACAGCTAATCCGGAACTGTACTCCTTGAACCAAACTCACCCGTTCCTAACACTAAACAAAGCTCTTATTCGCGTGGCTATGGCAACAAAGCATAACTTTTAAGTTGAAGCCGGACATTTTGGTTCGGTAAAATTCAATATATCAGGCGCTCGGTGTCATGGAATAATTTATGAAACATGTGATAATGGAATATGGGGATATTTAATAACTTGACAATGAATTATAAGATTTTATTATGTATCATTAATTACACTCACAAGGTGTGGTCTTTGGTAATTGGTCTTACAGAGAGAGAAAGAGAAATTTGGTTGAACGTCCACTCGACACAAACTATGTCATTTTGGGACTAACATATGGTTTCCATTTTATTTCAATAATTCGCTTGCGCGTAGGGGTCTTTAGCAGTGGGAGGAAACCGGAGTGCCCGGAACAAACCCACGATTTTGAGAAGGGGCCCCTATCTCCATGCCACATACGCTCACACCAGGGATCGAAACCACAGCCGCAAGCCAGATGTGACCGGCCAGCTAGAGGTCGAAGCGCGGCACTCTAGACCACTCGGCCATCCCGCCCTCTTTGGTTTTAAAGAGATTAACATGCATGTAAACAAAAATCACAATTTTAGAACTGAAAATACGTTTTTAAGTACTTTTCACCTTAAAAGCACCCCATCATGACCAGGCATATATTAGAACAACTATTGTAAAATAACAATAAATATAATAAGATGTCTGACTAGGTAAGATACTATTACAAAAAATAACAATGTTATTATTCCAATAAATACCTGATGACGTAGGATCATAATAATTTCCAATACTCGTTTCAAAATGATTACTACTTTTACAACTATGCCTCTCTCTCTCTCTCTCTCTCTCTCTCTCCTGCACGAACCAGGCCAATGAAGGTGGTCAACGCCACACAGTGTGCTATGACACAAAGTATGCCGGGGCAGTCAATGCTTCCAAAAATGAAATTGACCCGTTTCCAAGCAAGGTCTCCTTTCTTCAGACAATCTGTACAGAAGACATAACATGGCTTATATTTACCGAGCAACAGAAATACGTTTATTTTATGGTATTTAAGGTTGATGTTTCGCAATACGTCTAGTTGTTGTATTTAGATGTGATGAGGTGAGAATTGTAAAGAAAGGTTTAAATGCTGCAGTAATTATTTCCTTTTTCCATGTAAATCGATATTAAAACATGTTCCCCAGCATTTACTGTTCTTTAAACCATAAAATAAAGCTTAACTGGGTGACGTTTCTAACATTGTTTTTATGCGCGACCATCCTCAACTAAAAAGCCAAATGACTTAAAGAGACTGACTCTTAATCCAGCTGTTGTAGTTTTTACTACTTGTAAAAAAAAGCAAATAACTTTCTTCCAGAGAAAAGAAAATGGCCTACACACAAAGATACTAGTTTGCTAAAAACTTCTGTTAAAATCTGACATGTTGATTTCAAACAAAAAGCAATGGGCTACAGGACCCTTTAAAGTGTATCATTCCGATAAGTTTACAGTAGATCATGTGTGAAAAATGGCTTTTACCATAACACATATTTCTTTATCATTCACTTTCCTTTCTGCAGAAAGGTTGAAGGGGTCGTTATCAACTGTAAAAACCATACTAAACTTAGCCTGCACTAGGCTAGTTCACGGATATTTTAAGCCCTAAATCGACGATTGTAGTCGAAAAACCTAAGAATATTTCGAGAATTTTGAAAACTATTTACACTGCTTCCAGTTAATAGAATTAAATAGATGTCTTTAATCTTTGATACTATTATAGCCGACAACGATTGAGGAAGCCGCTAGCTCACTATAGTCAAACGATCCTGCAAAAGTTTCCCTACGGTACTAATGCATGGCGCATACCCGTTGAACCCCATTTCACTTCGTTTACTTTCCTTTTAACTGAATCTTGGCAGTTTATCCCTTTAAAGTAAATCTCTTGACTATAAGCTGGAAGTTGAATAGACTGTCTCACGAGACAATCACAACAAAATAACGTGACACGATCCAATAAGGTAACACGATAGACTTGGTAACAGGATAACGTGCTAGGTTAAATTAACACCATCCCTTGTGATGTAATAGATAAAATACAGTAAAACTTGTCTACAACGGACACCCAAAATGTCCTCGATGTGAAATGAAAATGGTAGCAGATCTTGGTATTATTTGATCAAATTAACCGTAGCAATGGTCAACTGAGATGCGGATCTACAATCGACGAAATATTAAACAAACAACCAAGTCAACTTCCGCGTCCGTTACCGAAATGAAAAAATACCTACTTGACCCAATCAAACACTATCTTCCGGTCCAAACAATTAAATTCTGCTTTAAAGTATAAGAACAACATAACAATCAAATTGTACTTATATTGTTACAACATCCGACGTTTCTTTAAATTATAAAAAAACTAAGAATCAATCTGATGTTTTAATAAAACAGCCATCTAATACAACCATGAACCAGATAACTACGATAATTCGATATAAATGCTCGCTAGTTAAAATTAATGTATATCTAAGTTTGTTATTTCATAATCTACCTCTATACAAAAAACTTTCAAATATCGATTAATGTGGCGAGGTGTTATTACGATAAATGTTTTGCTTTGAGTAGGATAAAAGGTGTCTCGGTGCTCGTAGGCCTCAGCACTGCGCTATGAATCGTTGGTGTTTATGTGTTAAGTGGCGTCTATCTGTGATGTACTGATTGTTATGTCTTGTGATGAGCTGCTGGCTGCAATTGTTTGTCATATAATAACTTCGATATAAGAAGGATTGTCTGTCCTATTTGATATGACGACCGGGTGATTTAACGCGTGCGTGTTGTATCATAAGGTTTGTCATTGACACAAGTTGCGTGGATTCGATTCCTCTGTCTCTCCTATCTGAGAGTCAATAACATTTACAGACAAAATCTGAACTGGCCAACCAGCTCTAATGAACGCCACAACAGGAGTAACGGATGAGCACGTATGACGTATAAAAGCAGGCTATTCAATCTTTAGTACGTGGGCGTTCAAAATGGATGAAAAACAAATACAACAAACGCATTAAAATTTCGCTTTTTTTATTATCACACCACTAATACATCGCAGATAAAATGGTAGATTTCAATCAAGATACCTCAACTAACATCTTTTACAGAGTTCAACAAAATAAATAAACGCTTCCATCATTAATTCCGACGATGATCAAAGGCAGAGGGTCAATCCGCCAATTGATTTCAGGCCTTTGACAATTTTCCCAGAATTGTCTGATCCAGACACAGTATCACGAGTACATGTATTTAATATGTAAACTCTATTTCGGTCCCGTTTTATCTAGTTTTCTGACAATTGGGGGTGTTTTCATTTCTTCCATTTCTAAAGGTTGGTCGACTTTATGTGTTGAAAAAATGTTTTTGACCTAATGACCTAGAACTAGTTTGAACTACATACAATATCTGACTGTGCGGTTTTTTTTTATATTTTTGATAATTCAACAAAAAACGACACAATGAAATATACTTTCGCTCAGGTCACTGAATTAACTAAAGACATGTTTGCGAAAAGCTTACTCCAGAGTAGTTCGTTCATTCGCAGGGCTTGGCGCCCGCTTCCAGATAGAACAATACTGCATAAAGCATAATAATGAGTGACTAGATAGCCAATCAAAGATGCAGATAACCAGAATCTTTCAAAAGATTTGGATGAATTTTGTGTATCACGGGATTTGATTGGAAGATTGATCTTGAGTTTATCAGTCACGATGTGCGCATGACGGAACTTGCCGTATTAAAATGTCTTTTAAACAACAACAGACTAATAAACTAAAAAATCTTTTTTTCTCATAGCCAATTTAAAATAATTCTTTTTTCGGACACTTTTATTAAATCTGCCATCTTTATTTCGTATTTAAAATCAGAAAACTTTAAACTGCAGATTCCGGGGCACACAAGATAATGTAACTGATTATCCAAATTAAATGGGGTAAAGCAATGTTAATACAGCCACAGATCGTATGCATGTTATTGGAAATATCGTCCGCTGTTAAGTCTGGTATGAGTGCGCTAACACGACTGGTTTCCAATTATTTAATTTGATTGGAACTCTGATTAATAGCAAGAAACCTGTAAATTACTTCATCACAGCTTTAACACAGTAATTACGCAAGATATATTTTAGACACAACCGAATTTTCTCGGTCTGATAGAAGAAGATTTATTACCGATGCGTTGTTTCACGACGGGTTAATCAATTCATTAATTGGAATGGGTGTCGTACACAAGGCAGAGTATGAATATACTATCCCTCATGTATATATATATATATATATATATATATATATATATATTATTTTCAACGGATAAAGAAATAAAATGGGGGGTTAACACCTAGTTTTTCTGGACCAACTCGGCTATACTAAAGACAGGCCAACACCATACAATTTTGTCCGGAAGGCGGTACCCCAATGTATACACACTGTGTGAGACATATATATCACTGTGTACATGGTTAGGTTATTGTCTGACTCTGTTCACCTAGATTTGCGTCAATGGAATACATACAATTAATAAATCTTAAATTTCACACTAATGACGTAACAGGTTTATACATTACACCCGACTAATAGGAATCGGCACCACTTAGACAAATCGATGATAGCGCCACCTGGAGACAATCTCTGAGGTAACCAGACCCATTTGTTATTGTCAGGAATGGATGGTGCCACGCTGTTTCAATACCAATGATATTTGAGAAATAGTCATTGATATACATTGTTAATTATGTCTAAATATGGATTAGAATAAAAGCATAACCCTTTTTTGGAATTGCTTATGAAATATGCATTGGTATCGATAACTGTAAAACAATGGACAAGTGTGTCTGTCAGTACAATTAGTTGAATAATTCTTTATATTACACGTGCATATTTTAATATTATGTGATTACCCAAAAAAATAAAAAAATAAAAAAAAATACGAAGGGTGGATGGCCGAATGGTTAGCATGCGCGCGCTGCTTCATAATGTCTAACATTGAGTCAACTGGCGTGGTTACGATTCCCCTGTTTTACGTGACCGAAGTAGGGTCGCCTGTCCCACCTCGTGAGTTTTCTCCGCTTCCTCCGGTTTCCTCCCACTGCTAAAGATCCCGACGCGCCAGCGAATTATTGAAATAAAATTGTACTATTATGATAGTCCCGGGTGACCTGGTTTGTATCGAGTGGGTCTTACCCCACCCCACCACCTCTCTCTCTCTCTCTCAGGTTATGTCAAATATGACTGTACGAGGCTTGTAATAATAACGTATCATATTATTGTACAACTTGATTATCTATATCTTCCAGACCCGGCTCATCGAATTAAAATAGAAACTCTCATAACACTAATTAAAAATAAATTAGAATTTTCTAAAATAAATATTTTTATAATACTGGTAACTGATATGAATTAATTTTTTCTTTGACCCTGGATCTTATTATATGTAATCATATTATTGATGCCATAAGGGTAGCTTTAAAGGGTGGTCGACTGATTTCTGTATTCTAACAATATGTCATGAGGTTTAGTGTACTACGTGTACTTATCTCCACCAACCGGGCTATTAAGGAAATTTTACCCGGACATCAACGCCACTACCTACTCTTGTTTTAAATTCTCAATGTTAAGGGTTCTTTTACGTGCGCCCGTATATGTCGAATCCCAGGAACCTCGATGTTTCGCCTCATCCGCAACTATGCACTGTTTCTTTCCATGTTATCGTTAACTATAATAACAGCTTGGTTCACATCTAAGTTCACATATATATCATGTTGTTAAAATTAAGCTGACCAGCATGGGAATAACAAACTTTAAATATTTATTGCAACATTTTACTTGCGCATTCTAACTTTTAGCAGGAGATGGAAACTGGATAATCCGGGGAAAAGGTCTTAAGAAGTTAAGCAAATTATCTTACAGCCGTTATCCCAAAATCGAATCCAGGAACGAATTTAGAAGTGACAGAAGAGTATATTTGCTATGTTTTTGACAACTCGGCCGCCCAAGTTGGATATAATATATTTATGCTCTTGTAATTTGTAACTTATACAATATCAAGAATCCCACAATCGAATCCGGGATCGAATTTATAACAAACCGACGGCAGCCCAAGTAGTATACGATCTAGTGAACAAATCATATACCGGTCGCTAATTAACAACTGAAAATCAGCTATAATTGAGTAAATTGGCTGTTCCTTATACACATTTTTTTATGTCTGCACAGATAATAAAAAACATCTCCAGCCTACACATAAGACGTAATCAAAGTTCAATGAGTATCAGCCACTGCTGCCGCCATTGAATGTCTTTTTACCTTCTGGGTTTCTGTATTTTAAAAATAAAAATCGATCGTCGTCTCTTCTAACTTTACAATGATCGCACAACAATATACATCGAGAAGCATGCTAGTTCTTCAATGATTTAGAAAATGGCGCTGATCGATGAGAGAGTTTGCTTGTTGACTTGCTGAATTAATAAAAATCAATTCGCGGTTAAAGACACGAAACGAAATTTGAAAAAAAAAGAAATTGGGTAGATGATATTGCGTAATGTTTTGGTGTTTAAAAGCAAATCATGTAACACAATGTCCGATGCGGTTATTTAGTATTTCAATATTTAGATACTCTGCTAGCAATGAAAGCAGCAAGACTTTTATTGTTTACATAGACCCAGCCAAGTGAATCTAAAATCGTTCCTGATTTTAATCACGAGATCTTAAGCTAATGTTCTTTTTTAGTGCGGGAATCATGGGATATAAAGAGCTGTGCGTCCAATCAAACTTACATCAATATACTGTCAGGCGCCATTGACAGTGGGTTACTGATATTAAAATATGGACGTATTGATTAGTTGCACAAATAAAAACTTTTATCTTTTTACTCCTTTAACCAACTTTTATTCAGATCGTCCAATATGATATTGGTATTTTGAACTTTATAAAGCTGTTTGGGGTCAATGATTAAAAGCGATTTGGTTATCAATTTTGAAAAGATCGCAATTACACGCTATTATAGCGATGTACAGCCAACCACAGACAGGAATATGACTCTCGTGTCTGGCTTTTTCGTTTCGTTTAATTACCAGAATGAAACGCAATCAAATTAACTTTTTCAAATCTTTTCATGAGAAATGCACATAGTAATACATCATGAATGGAATTTTTCTTAGTAACATCCATCTTTTGAAATTCTTATGAACGGGAAAATGAAATTATGGACAGAAAGTAATTAATGAGCTCATAATAAATATGATATTGAAGGTATTCAATGCTGTTAACTCTTTGATATAAATGGCTGCATGCGACGTTTTATTTCGATTTGTATATTTCGATTTGTGATAATACCTCTACCCACATCCGCCAAAAACCAAAATAAACAAGAAATCGCATAGGCATTTAATAATTGAAAAGACCTTAATAAACGCTCGATGCCATCTTATGTGTCAGATTTTCACTGGATTTGAATTCGATCTGCTGCTCAACGCTGCCAGCTGTTTATCTAATCTTCCATAATGCCACTTTAAATGACAAAAATAGTCCCGAAATGACGACCTGGTTTGTATCATGTGGACGTTAAACCCCCTTTCCTTCTTTCTTTAAATAACAAAACGGTTGCCTTTATTGTTGCATCACCACAATTAAATTAAAACGGAAACTGAGTAACGGGTTTAAATAAGAAAACAGTTTACTCGAACCTAACAAGTGCTTTTTGTTGTAAACAAACCGTTACCCCCGCCATTCTCAGGTCATTATCGACATTTCCGCCGTCTTGTTTCGTAGAAGGAGATCGGTTTCCGGGTCTTTATGAAAGATTAAGGAGCCCAGCACTGAGTTCCGTCAATACGACAGATGCACGATTTCTTTGGTCTTCGTTTGAGTCAGAATAAATCATATTTACTTGCGATTTTATCCGCCAGTGTACAAACAGATTTGGAGGTGGTTGGCGGCCATTTTGGTCTCTTGTTGAAGTTAATCTTATCTTCGAACTTAATACATAATTTAAGATGAAAAGCCGTGAAGAACTAGCTATTTGATGTCCATTAAGTAGGTCTACCCACGGGTCGTTTTAAAGTGGCATTATCGCGTTTACAAATATACCCAAACGTTATTAATAGAGCTATCAAGAGGTTACTATAGTCAACATAACTGTCAAACATTTGGAATATTATCAAACATTTAGATATTAAACATAACTATTAAACGTTTAGCATATTAAACATAACTATTAAACGTTTAGCATATTAAACATAACAGTCAAACGTTTAGCATATTAAACATTACAGTCAAACTTTTAGCCTATTAAACATACAATTAACTGTCAAAAATCTGTTTAGTACATTTAACTGAAGTGTCAAGAGTTTTTCGTATGAAACATAGTTTTCAGGTATGTTTAATTTGCTCGCACATCCAACACAACAGTTTACTATATCAAATAAAACTATCAAACATATGTTTAGTATTTCAAACATAACTATAAAAAGTATGTTTAGTATATCAAACTTAACTTCAAACATATATTTTTTTTGTATCAAACATTACTATCGAAAGTATAAATGTCTAAAGAGCCAGGAACGAAAGAGCCCACTGTTGTGAAGTTGGTAATATCTTAATTCTTAGCGAGGGTATGATTCCTGAGATATCAACTCGAAATCTCTAAGAATACACTGACATTTCAAATTTGCTAACCACATAAGGTGCGAAACCTCCAACTGCTAGACGAGGGGTCAGGGGAATAGGCGAGACTATAATGTGTCAGGTTATTCATTAGGCAAAGAGAGGGTCCCAAGCGTCTATCAAGAATTTCCATCTCCCCTAAAGGAGCCCCTTACTTTAATCTTGGTATTTTTATTCGTTAGCAAGTAGTAATCTTCGTTCAGTAGAACTACGCCCACTTTTATCCTACAACCAACTATTTGCGGAACAGATAAACTGGGAACGTGACCGTTGTATGGTGGCGATTCTTATCATTATTCCTAACACGAACTTCTCATCAAAACACAAAAATATAAAATGAGACAATTCCAGCATGTATCGCTAACCGGATAAAAAAAATAAACTATTACATTCCACGAAGGGAGAAAATAAAACAAACATTTTAGAGAAATGTAAATAGTTAAAACGTTCTATTCTGGGTATTTCCCTAATATTCTACGAAAGAGTTCAATCATATTATTCTATGGATAATATTCACTCAATTAGGCCTATATACACACAACGTTTCCACAAGTCTTCGCTGGTCGTTATTAAACATACGAAAAACGACGAGTGAAACATACAAAAAACAATCAAAGACTGGTGTCGACGTTCTTTTAATCTAGATTTGTTATTAGTTCAGGAATTTCCATCCTCGGTGCTTTTGTTTCAAATGCAGACACCGTCTGACTTAACTTTACATTGAGATCTCATCTAAGTTTAACTTTAATGATATACATTAAATAATCAATTAATAAAAATGATTTAATAAAAGCCCTATGACTTAATTAAATGTATTATTTATTGACTTGCCATTAATTAACTATTAAACACAATTGACTGAGATTTAGCAGGAGTTTAATATAACTGGTAGGGATTCCCTGTCATGTGATTCCTAATCATTGGTGGGGATTCCCATTTACTTAACCAATTCAGTTACTATTTCATGATTTTCCATTAATTTTAAACTAACAAGTAAATACAATTTGCTTTTACCATTAGTTAACTACAGAATTGGTGGAAGTCCCTGTTGATTAATAAACTAGTAAGTAAATACAATATACTTCCATTTACTGACTACAATTCTCAATATATTACGTAACTAATAAGTAATTATTTAATAAGTAAATACAATTTGCAGGGATTTCCAGTTTAAATACAATTGGTAGGGATTTGATAAATTGTCTTTAAACTAAGAATTTTTTGTGTGTCTCAAACATTTCTAAAATACCTGATGGGTGGAATAATTGAAGCGACATTGTGGCTTTCATTCTATATCTAAGCTGTGATATGTCCAATACTCCCCATAAATTGAGCATAACGGAATTCCATCAGGTTTTGCAGTCTAAACTTTTATTGCTCACTGGAAGCATTGGTTACTTCAAAACTGTATTTCGAACGACGAATGGGAAAGATAACTCGCAAATGTTTAAAGCCATTTGCAGTTTAAAATACAAATTGATGCATTTAGAGCAAGTAATTATTTAAATACAACGATTTAAAAACTGTCGTGAGGTAGTTATTGGAATTGATGTGATTTTGATTATCAGGTTTCAAATGCCTGGTTGATTTACCGCGTGCTTTATATTTCCCACTATGCAAAAGTAAACGTGTTTATTTAAAGGACCACTATACGGAAAGTTCGTACAAAAGCTTTAAAAAACATTTTGGCTCATGTTCCGGCTGGTGTTTCTGTAATGTGGTCAAGAATTAAGTTATTTAATTATAACTATTGTTTTTTGTATAATTTGGTTTTAATGTAAGTGGTTGGCAGATGATCCCGACCACGGTGTGTTTAAAGTTAGTATTTTAACTTGACATCCAACCTATATAAATCCGGTGATTAAGAAAACTATCTTCGTTTGTCATGTTGTTTGCATGCAGTAGAGGGGTTCTGATTTTACTAAACACATTGTTAACTCTGTGCTCGCTACCAGGATCTGAACTCACCCTTTAAATGCTGAATTTTAAAATGTTATAATCGACTTAAAGTGGTCCTGAGATATCTGTTTTTATTAGTGTATTTAAATATATTTATATGATAATGTTTAGTTTGTCTCGTTAAATTCGCCATATGTTTGGCTTAATACAACCCATTTTGGTGCTGACCCGACCTTTAAAAAACATTTCAATTCATGTGCGTCCCAGTCATTTTACCCAATCCAACATGCAAGTAAATACTTGCATGCAGTTTATTGGATGGAATCCCTCCCACTGAGGTAGTGATCATACAGTGGAACCAAAGGAAGGTCATTCCGGATGTTACAGGAAGATGGACAGATTGGACATCTCCTTGTCAAAGTGTATCTTCTAGTAAACCAAACCCCGTTTCACAAAACATTTCAGACTTAATTATTGGTCTTATTTTAACTGAAGTAAAGCCTTTTCTGAATCGTGTGTAGTTTTAATATATCAGATACATCAATAAGGAACGATGTACAAAGTTCTGTGTTTCTGGATCGAAGAGATTTCTCATAAACAGTGATTGAAGGTTGAGTAAATTTGTAACTTATGTCTGGGAATTCTTTGTAAAACGCGGCCGGATGAAACTGTGGGAGATGTATGACCTAACAACCAGACTCAGAGCCAGAACGTACCACCGCCGTCCACAGGTACGTGGGTTGACCTTGTTCTTACATAGGTTATGGGTGTCTGGCTGTTCTGGTCCAATCCGATTTAAACATACAACCTAATAAACCGACTATAAATAGAACCAGTAATGTTTCGTTTCCCCTCAAAGTGCATTTCTAAATTTGGATTACTTGGGTTGATTTTTGGTAATTGACATCTGCGTTCAATATTAACCCTATTATTAGGAGCAGAGAAGAGAATCGAGCTGTTCACTGTGTAATAAATCATGTAGAACAGGGACAGTTCCGGTACTTGTTTCAAACCATATATCCTAATCAAGGTCATTAGCACGAGGACTTGGATTTCAAAATTCGATGATTCAAAATAAAAATTACTGAAACGACAGGAAAAGGTTAAAAACACGAAGAATGAAATATTTTACAAACCGGAAGGAGCTTATCAATAATTTGTAAAAACTATGTGAATTATAAATAATCTGTAAAATGTCAATAAGTCTAATTGAAAATAATCTTTAAAAAGGCAATCGTTTTAGAAACAACTTACATCCTTACCAGTGATTAAAAATACTAAAATCATTTTTTAGCGAATCCAGCCGACAGATTCTGTACTATAATTCAATTTTACATAGTTGCAAGTAAAACGTTTGGTTTCGTCAGATTTCTAAACACCGGCCACTTTAAATTAAAATTTACCCTTTGATTATAAATGAGTTTCTGAATTTAGTTTTGTCAGTTTGGGACTACAGTGACCCCCTCAGCCCCTCCTTCCCGCCATATGTGTGAAATAAAATCATTTTTATAGGTCTGTATAATTAAAAAATAAGGGAAAATCCAGAGATACCCTCTCGGCCCACAGCGAGGTGGAGGAATACATTATTTCTCTCTGAGCTATATATAAATAGAGTTAAGGAGAACCTATGTGTTATGTATTGGACGTTAAATTTGTATAATTTGTTTTTGTGTATATTATGTGTGGTGCAGTCCCCCTGCACTTATTATTTTCGTGTTTTAGATGAAGAAACCAGACCATTCGACATAAAATTAATTTCCGGTGTGTTAAAATACATAAAATAAACAGTCTTTAAATTCCAATGGTGATTTATTTTACGTTTGAGATATGAACGTTGTCGCTTGTTGTCCTTCCTTAATTAACAAGCTAAATAAATATCCTTTGGCTTATAATATATGTATCCCGTTCATTCAGAAGAACCATAGTTTCAGATAAAAAATTTTTGAGGTGTGAAAAAGTTGTCTTAAATTTCAATTATAGAACAAAATGACAATTTTGACTTAAATTAAATCTGATGCTTCCTAGAATTTGACATTTATGGCGAAACATTATCACATCTAATGGTTATAAGGTATTAAACATCATGTAGAATCTATCACTCTTTATAATTTATTAGCTATAAAAATAAGCCTGGGAGGTTAGATAACTACATGTTCTAAAACCAAGACAATAAACACACTCGTCATACTTCACTAACGGTATTGGATACAAATCGATAACGGAGTTGTTCCCCTTTACAATAGCAGCATCCATTAAGAAACATTCAAATAAATGCTGAATATAGATTTATTATTCTCTTAAACAATATACTTCGACCACGCCTATTTTCATCAACATCTAGGGTTTTTTTTCTTATTACGTTTTCACCCCAAGAGTGAATTGTGGGGCCATTGTAATTTAAGTTCATTTATACATATTTCAATAATTTTCTTTAAAACCATATTGCTGCATCCTCAAATCTATAATATTAACGAGAGTCTGATGTTGGGTGGCCGAATGGCTGTAGAACACGATGTCATTAATCCAATAAACTATCACAACAATGAAACAATTAACGTCAGTGGGAAGTTTTAAATTTCAAATCAAAACATCCTTGTTGTAAAACCCTGATCTGCAAACAACCAACAACGAGAATCGCCAGAAGGTTGGAAATGAAATGGGGTTTAACGCCCTACTGTTCTGGTCCAACTGGGCTAATGAAGACGGGCATACGCCACATAGTGTGCTATGGGGGGGAATTTTGCCCGGACAGTGGCGTTAGGGCCTACTGTTATATCGGATTCCAACAGCCAATGGATCTTTTACGTGCACACGGTACCTCACTTCCCAATTGTTGCGTACATTAAGACAGTAAACACAATAACATAGGAGATACGTCGCTAATTCGGATAGTTAACCAGGAAAGTCCGTTAAAATCTAATACAATCCTCCAGAACTATGATCCGAGAATTCACTTACCAAATGGACGAGTTGGTAGTAATTAAATAATATCGTATTTCTATTTATAGATCAAGTTTGAACCGTGTTTATTTAACTCTATCAATCAATTTTAATGTCCAATCAGTAAAATAATACATCACAGTTTTAACTTTAAATAGCTTTTTATTTATATAAAACCTTAATAAAACACCATTACGCTAAAATCAATATAAAAGAATAGAAATTTGAAATATAAAACCTGGATGGTTTCACACGTGATATATGTGGTGACGTAGTGTGAGGGAGTGGGATGGGGACATTCGGCCACTTTCTTAAAGATACATTATGGTAGAGTAGATAAAGAGTTGGCAGTTCCCACTATAATAGTTAAAAACTAGATAATGTAAAGGGAATATGCGGAAAATTTCAATCAAATTGCTTCACTCTAAGCCCCGAAAACCTTATTTTCAAAACACCTTAGTATCCTCGATTGTCATTGCTAGCGCTGTCGCGATAATTGACAAAGTCTCGGTTATCCATTTTTTGTGTTTTATCATCAGCAGACGAATTAAAATTCATTGAAAATCAGGCATGTAAGATGACATTGAAAGTTGATTGTGGTCTGTTCATGTTAATTAATGTCTAATTAATAATTTAGATAACATTTTAGGCCTAAAGAAAGACCTGCAATAGGCAGATTTAACTCTTGCATAATGTATGTTTAAATAACAGTAATCAATCTCAATAATAGTGTTTTAAAAAATGCAAAGAAAACCCACTGTATACTTTTATATTGTTGGACTATTTGGTAGAGAATGAAATGCATGACTACAAAGAAACATGTTGTTTTATTCCAGTGCTCGTGTATATGATCTGAAATGATCTAATTAAAGGACATGGATTTCTCCGAGGCTAGATCAACTAGGAATATCAACATGTATTTTGATTTAACCAATTTATTCATCATCACAGACCGACACGGAAGAGTCCCCGTGACATTCACTAATAATAAAACCAAGAAGTATATACATGTGTATAACTACTATTGTATACAAGAGAAAAAAAACTTTAAAATAGAAACCTTAGAATCGATTATCTTTTTCAGTCAAATCTGTTGAAGTCCGCAATTATGTCCTTGTTAAAGGAGAGGGAGAAAATTAATGAATGAATGAACGAATGCGGTTTCACGTCTAACATGTTAAAGGGGATATAGAGAGAGAATGAACGAATGGATGAATGAATGAATGGGGTTTCACGTCCTACCTTCCTGATCCAACCAAGTCAATGAAGAAGGGTTTACGTCATACTATGTGGGAAATTGTCAATGGTTCTTTTACGTGCACGTCAACTAGAACGATTGAACTCGGTTTTTACCGATTCGATATATGCGAACTGATGAACCAATTATTAAACTAACAGCATATAGGTCAATGAGATGAATAAATAGTAGCAATGTCAATCATTAGAATCCAAATCATCTTAACGTGCTTTCAGGGTTTTTTTAATCTGTGCAGTAGATTAGCCTGGAGGCAATTCAAAGAGATAAAACACATCGATTTCTTCCACTTCATCAAAACATAAACCCTTCTCAATCACTCGTCTATATATTCTCTATTATCCAGACGCTTAATGATCCAATGGAGCATGACACTTTCCTCGTTAGTGGTTCTGGACGAAAAGTATGTTAAGCCTGTCTTGTTCAATTGCAATGTAGTTCTTTTGATATTGTGTTCTGTTATATAATTATTTTATTCAAAACAAAAGTGGATAATACTAATTCAAAATGTCGTTCAGTTGATTTTTACAAATAGGGTTTGAATAGTTTTTGGACTGAATATCTTTACAGTATTACTACTAGCGATTGGATATGATGTCAGACGCCATATTACTTTTCTGTGGCGGTCTGACTAACAAACCTAAAATACGGGAATTCGTCTGAATAAAAAAATTCGGTTTGTATCATTCGAACAGCCAAAAACTATAGTGATATTTCTGGAATCTAAATACGCTCAGAATTGGTATTCGTGACTTTTCGTTTAAAGTTTCTGTTTTATCAAAATCCAAATTTGCCGTGGGTTCTGGGTGCACGAACTTACGGTGTTAACCGTTGTTAGAGCCTTGGTTCGAATATAAATACGTCATTTCCTCTTCTAATTCTTTAGAGCTAAGGCTTGTGATTAATTAAACTCGGCGTGAATTAAATTCAGACCCAATTAAGACTGCAACATCAGTTTGTGAATAAAATGTGTTAACGTGCACCCATTGCAAAGTTCGTTCCATAGGATAAGACGCCACGCAGAGACCTGTTGAACGAGTCTATCGTCTAGCTTTTCCGTCTCCATTATAAAAAATAATATCAAAGACGGATATTAAAAACAATATTTGGTTATTTGCTCTAAGCCCGTTATCTTTTTACTTCAAAGCGAATCGACGTTTATTCCTCAGCGAACTTAGTTCAATATTGAAAAATCAAATTAGGCTTCATTTAATGAATAAATAAAATATCTTTAAGGATCGACGTGTTTATTTTCCTCCATGTTGAATGTGGCGTTAAGTTTATTCAATAAATGAATCAGAGGCGATAGATTTTAAATAGTCTATTTATGAAATGCCAAGGGGAAGGTCTCACAGTAATGTCGAGTGTCGGTCCGAGTCAGCGTATGTTAACCCTTTCCGGAACCAGATTTATTAAGAATCAAACGCACTCGGCTAATCTCGACAGATTCCGTAAACTACATCTAGTCTCGGATGTATGACAGTAAGTGATATGTACATTTGCGATGCGGCTACCGGTTTACTTTAACAGGAAAACTTGACGCTATTACACAAATTGGGAACCTATTCGGCTATTACACAAATTGGGAACCTATTCGGCTAGCGACCTATTCGACCGATCGAGCTGCAACCTGTTCGTTGGAAACCTATTTAGAGTAAAGACAACAGTCTCTATTTATCAACCAATAAAATCCAACGTTATGTCTATCAAATGAAAGTAGAATATATTATCTTTTATCCATTCCTTCAGCTCAGAATAGAAGTGTAATTTCGTCATTATCTTACAGCTGGATCGGTCGAATAGATCGCTAGCCAAATAGGTCGCCAACTTGTGTTTGGAATGGGCGCAGCCATGTTTCATCCGGGACCTTTAAAGTAGTTCCAATATGACGGAATTCATCATACAGCCGAGTTTAGATTGTCCGAATAGGTCGCTAGCCGAATAGGTTCCCAATTTGTGTAATAGCGTCAAGTTTTCCTGTTAAAGTAAACCGGTAGCCGCATCGCAAATGTATGGGCGTAGGTACATATCACTTACTGTCATACATCCGAGACTAGATGTAGTTTACGTAGTTTACGGAATCTGTCGAGATTAGCCGAGTGCATACAGCCGAGTTTAGATTGTCCGAAATCTTCCGAGGTTTGCCGAGTGCTTCTTAGTAGTGATGGATGTCGGGCTATGTTTAACCCTGTTGACCGAGACAGTTCCTCCAGATTTTTCAGTCAGTTTTATCATTGTTAGAGGTACTGAAAGAAAGGCCCAGTCCCTTGCACAAATTGGTATGCATTTAAAAACAAGTCTGGTAGTTGGAATTCGTGTTTAATAGCCCGGTAGGTGTCGAAGAGTACTCACGCACGTATTTGTATTTTGTAGTTTTATTCATATATTTTCGGTCTAAATTGTAAATACAAGCCACGTGCATCATAATAAACCCACTCATTAATTATATTGAACAGGGACAAAGAACAGGTGGGGCGTGGCGTATTAAATACACGACTTGTGCTCCAAAACAACCCCTCTCATAAATACACATGTTATACTGAGCAGTGGGAGTAGTGGGTGGGGGAGCATAATTTTTAGGACGTAAATTATCTCCACATAATTCATGCGCTATGCCACACATGTCACGACGTAAAACATTATTAATTTTAACATAGGATCAAAAAAATGAACTTAAGTTCTTTATGGATCTGTTACTTCTATTAATTTTCAAAATCAAGGGGAGTTAACTCGTCTTTAGGTTTCTAATCTGATCTGGTTAGGGATATTTCATTTACTTCGTATTTAAATTTTCTGACCAAATATCATAGTTTTTATTGTATTAATCTAGATTAGACTACTACATCAAGTCTCTAGAGTTCCAGTCGATCTAAATATCCAGTCTCAGGGGTCATCTATTTTTAATGATATGCAATTATAGGATTTATTTGATCAGTACATTGTTAGTTTCAGAGATCGGTCCTCGTGGGGCCATGATAAGAACAAGGTTCATTGTTTTTTATTTGATCATGTCATTATTCATCAAGTAAAGAAGATCAACTTGGTTTAGATGATACATAAATTACAGCTGAATTACTATGGAAAATGTGGAGTTGGTTCAGGGCGATGCATACTCCGCGCAGCGTTTCGTTTGATTAGAGGTAATCCTACTACACACTGCTATTATGAGTGGATATTGTTGTTTTAAATTTTAACTGGTCAGTAGTCCGTCTACCAACCAATCACTAGCTGGCCTACAAAAGCTTTACATTTAAAACGAGTGCCAATATTGGACCAAATATGTTTACATAACGTTACGTCATGGCTCACGATTTTATTATGCCTAATTAACCCGTGCATAGCAGAATACTGCAGTAAAACTACTTTCGTGACAAACGAGGCTATCAAGTCGAATGAAATGTAAACAATACTGTTTGGAAACGAATATACTTTCACCGTTTTTAATACCTTAAATCACTGTCCAAAGTTTTAGGGAAGACCCAGATTAAACGAAGGACTGTCATGTTGCTGTACTTAAGTGATAGCTTTCATTGAACGGAAATAATAGACACACTCCCGCATAAGTTCAAGAAACAGACGCTATTCCAGCAATGGCCAGAGAGGGATTTCTCGGGCCATTGCTTCAGGAATATGAGGGCGGTGTTGCGATTACAAGGTTGGCTCGGCTCCTTGCGCGTGGGGACTCCAGCGGTAATGTTTCTACACGTTACCTATCTTAATTCATCTCGTTGATTCATTGTCGCCAATTCAAAGTGATATCAATTAATTGTAGAAGCAACTATTTCGTGCACAAAGGAGACGCCTTTGATAAGACAGTGCTGATAATAATATGCAAGTCAAAGGTTTGACTCCAGGTTTGTATGTTATAAGGAGGAGAGTCGAGTGTCTTAACTTGTGTGTGCTACGAGTCGACCATTTCTACGACAGTGTGCTTTCGAGTTCTTGAAATCAAATTGTATTATGCGTTCGCACCGAATGGACGTTGAACTCGAGTATGCAAACAATGTTCCCAAACAAGAAAATCACTAGTTTCCAAACCGGTCGAAGAATCACAGTTAATTGACCAAAATAGAAAACTCTGCTTTATATGAATCCCTTCAAACACACGTTTCAGATAATTGGATCTACATTAAGCGTGGTAATAATATCAATGGCGGAAAGTTATTTAATTTGACCAACCATTACAGGTGTTATATTTCGATAAGGATGCGTGTTACATGTTGATTGGTTAGATTAAAAATCATTGATTAAATAATCATTTTAAAGGGGAGATTCTCGTCATGTGAGGAAGCATAAGTTAATCTCACATAGAAATTAAATGAAATGGGGTTTAACGTCCTTCTGTACTGCTCCTAAACTTGGCTAACGAAGACAGAATCTCACATAGTACACTGCACACAATTCTATAGAATACAATTATTGCTTACTTAGCGACGTTTAGACGACCAGGGACATGTTTCAGGAACTTACTACTCTACCCATGCTATCTGAATTTCATTGAAATGGTAGCTTTAAGATTTGGCCAATATTTGAATAATGAATTACCCAGTTTGTGAAATTACTTAACCTCTCAAACGTTCACACAATCGAGGGTGTTGAATTGTCAATTACTTACATATTACTTACTTAAACCCTTTGACTTCTGTTCGATTCATTAATTAATTACACAAGTCCCTTGGTAACTGTTTATTATATTGGCACATCAACATCTACGCCATTATCAGCCTTTTCGCCAGTCGATAAAATAATAATTTTCGATTTAATATAGAGATATTTCTGGGGTGAACATATTTGTTGGGATAGAAACATTTTTGTCTGGATAACCAGTTCTCATACGTCACGTCAGACTCGTCCCTACGTCACACGATTTCTACTGCTCCACACACGTTACTTAAAAGAATTATTTCTGGCGACGTTTCGACGAGGATTCTGTCGCCTTTACCAAGCAAAGAATGACAACCATAGTGCAGTGAAAACATACAGTATAGAACAACGAGAGATAATCAATTAGAAACCATCGAAGGAGTTCATAAACCATGGTTGGGTAGTAATAAACTACACATATATATATAGACGTATTTTTTATTTATTTATGCATTTATCTACCGTAAACAAAGAAGTACTTGTACTTTATTCACATTAATATATATATATATATACAAAGAAAACATGATGAAGACAATAAATAAGCCCTGCATTATTTTCTTGAATGGAAGTTATTTTATTTAAACAAGTTAACTGTGCCCCAAAGCTATAAATGCCCTTCTAACCGAG
The DNA here is from genome assembly GCA_963678685.1 of Patella ulyssiponensis. NCBI lineage: Eukaryota > Metazoa > Mollusca > Gastropoda > Patellidae > Patella > Patella ulyssiponensis. The sequence continues at coordinate 64,583,754 of OY783225.1, read as the reverse complement.
ACGTTATAACTGAACGGTAAGTGAATTCAACTTCCTGAATAGTTCGACCTCCGTTCCGTCGAAAAAAAGTTAAACGATAATTACTTAAGTGGTTGTGAATGCATCATCATGATTTTGTCTTGTTAACAGATATTGTAAAACCAGAAATCGTGTTTAATAAGCGGTGTTTATAAAACCTTTCAACGTGCTCTAAATAACAGTCAATATGGTGGGAGATCTTATAAAGAAAATGAAGATTATCGCTACCTTAGTCCTAAAACATCTTCATTACCATCATTTGATAACTCATTATGAAGGGTATTTACCATTTCTATTATTGCATAAAAAGCTAACTGGAACACAACATAAACCTAATGGAATTGTAGTGAAATTGAACACGTGTTTACAGTTTCCATTATTTCATTAAATATTTATCAGAAATACATCGTCCTGGTCGAAATTCGTGTCAACTGCATGAATATTCAAATAGAAGACGGGATCGCTTTTAATGGATCTGGTCATTGCCGCGAAGTAACCAAGTTCAAACTAAGTAATGGCGGGTGTCATGCACAAGGTTCAGGTATACTAACTCTTTCTAAAACATCCGATACCGCAAATCAGTTCGTAAACTTCAATTGCACTATCGCATGTAAGCTGTTTAGTCTCGAGGTTTGTATCCCCCGCCACCCATACTAAACTCAGGATGTCTACTATTAGCCCCGATTGAAAACATATGCCTAACTGAGCTAGTTAACCAGCATTATTAAGTATTCAATCGACGATTATTGTCGAAAACACTTAGTTTATTTCGAGAATTTTGAGAAGTATATATTCTGCTTTCATTTCCGAATATATTAGCCTTTTGGCTTTAACAGATGTGAACCAGAGCAGCACCGCTTCAGAAAACATTATACTAATTGTTGGATATGGCGACCATTTAGAACAGAGATCTATTCTTGAAGTATAGTAGATAGTTGTCTGTGTACAGAATGCAGTTTCCCCGGAGCACAATTTCTACACAAAAGATCCGACTACTAAAATATATGCCTAAACTAGGTGTTAGTACTGACATGCATCGTACATGATACAGTGAATGCATTCATCTGCTATAACACTAAACCAGTATCATTTTTTCAATATTTTGTTTATCTTTTTTAAACCTCTTGGTTTCAAGGGGTTGGTCAAATTTATAAAAGAAACAAAACAGAGTTTTCAATTTTAAAATCAACTCCAACAATTCATAAGCTTCCTCTGAAGAATATCTGAAAGTTTAATAATATGTTGTATTAATTAACTCCACTTTGCGAAAGAACAATTTGTTTTCCGGAATTTTTTAAATTACTAAAAGAATTGTAGCCGAATTTTGCATTTACTATTATTCTTAAACACTCAAAGCATAAATTATGTTAGTCATCGCCACTTGAAGTTTACATTACTTTCTACTTTTTTCACGTCACCATCTTATTGGCACCGGATTTCCGGCGTTGTTTCCCCCTTGTCGGTGGTATTGCCGTTTGGACGAAAAGCCCAGGTACCGTGCATGTACCATAGGCGTGCACGTAAAAGAACCCTTTGCCGTTGGAATTCGATGTAAGAGTTAAGCCTTAACAATGTTTACGTGTCAGTCTTTATAAGCCAAGTGGGGACAGAAAAATAGGACGTGAAGCCAGATTTTATTTCTATTTAATTTATTATTGGCAAAATTAAGTTGTTAGTCAACAGGGTGACGCATTTCTATCCGTTGACGTTGAGGTCAAGGTGGTATCTAGTATAAGATCATTTTTTTTGTTCCAGTTTGATCGTCTAAATTACTATCAAAGGTAAAGGTGTAACGCCTTAATTCTAAAAAAAACAATAATTAAAGAATTTAATTATTGGCTGAAAGAAAAGAAAAGGGTATATAGGATCTGTATCACTGTTTTTCCCCCTAACTATTAAATGTAAAACATAAAATCTAATATAATCTGTGTGTTTTATCAAGTTTCACAACCCTATGGATGTTCAAGCTCTTACCAGAATTTATACATTCCAATTCAAAGGTTAAGTTATCGTTTTTCTAAATTCCGGTTTTAGACGGAAAATCTTATTATTTCAACGTACTAAAAACAATATACTACATTCTAAAATACAGACAAATCATGTAAGGGTTTTGCTTTAAAACGAAGCTAATAATATCTAAATCTGAATTGAGCGAAGGGCAATTCATGCTTTAAGAACAATTAAAACACCGGTGATCACTTGAAACAGGAAATACTGGAGGGGTGCCTTGTATAAATACTGCGTTTAACTGATATATCGTTCGGTGTGTGTAATGCTCAGGTGTGTTTAGATTACCCGTTTGACCAGTCGTGTTTGAGGAGTCGATTTACCGTTATTACTTATAAACAAAACCCCCCAATACACGTTTTATAACAGATATTCCAATCCTAACAAAAGTATTGCCGCTATAGATTAGTTTGTTTGCCATATTCTGTTAGAAATTTATAGCATAATAAATTTTGAAATTAAATCGAGCTCGTTTTGTTCACACACCACAGAGTGATCGTTTCTGTGTTACGCAACTCAATGTTTTAATAGCAAAATTAAACAAATTTCGATTTCCAGGTTTAGAAATTAAACTAAGCTGCCTTCAGACGTTTCTTGCAGACGATTAAGGAATGCCGGGTGTTGATTTTTATGTCAGCCACTTCCAGGGAGCAGTTTTAGAATTTTATTGCTAAATAAAACATATTTGATTTAACAAATATATATGTTTATATAAGAAGCTTGGGAATGGTTCAACGTTAAGATACCACATCACCTCTATTAGTACTTGAACTGACCCCCAGAAACTACTATAAAAATGAAATATATTAATCAACGCGTAAAATTACAAAATTGTATTGATAAATAAATGGATCAAGTTTGAATATTATGTGTAGATTTTAAAGTTTGCTGTATTTAAACAGGGGAGAGAGAGAGGCAGAAATGGGGTTTTACGTCCACTCGACACAGTACTTAAACAGGAATAGGGGTGTAACGATACATCGAACAATCGATGCATCGCGATAGTTCGACTGTCGATAGTATGTATCGATATTAAAAAGAAACTATCGATAAAAATTGCGATAGTCAAGCAAACTATCGATAGTTTCGATAGTTTGTAATAGCGAAAGTAAAATGGCTCAAATTCACTCGTATCTGTCGAATAATTACTCTGTTATCACTAAAATAGCGAAATAGCGTTACACGATCTCAATATCACATGGAAATCTTCGTCTACCATATTAGGCATGGCTTACTAAGAAATGTGTAAAATGTTTGATTTTGGCGCGAAAAAGCTGAAAATGGTCACGTACGCCAATAACAGACATGCTGAAAGCATGCCGCATATGACAGGACAGTTGGCTATGCTTTTTTTTTACAAGTTACTAATCTACCAATGTAATATACCATTTTATATAATATAAAGAAAAAACCCCAATGTACTTTATTATTTAACTTACTATCAGAATGCGACGTTACCGTGTACCCGAGATACCAGCTAGCAGGCTCTTCTATTCGCCCCACCCTTTTGCCGTACCATTAGAAGACACGTGTTGTTTTTGTTTTTATCTGTACCGTCTTGTGTCGCTTCTGTCGTTTTTTTGTCGATATGATTACCGATATACGTGTTAAAATATTACGTACTGATTTACGGAGGGAGATGTTGAACTAGTGAATTGTAATGCGGATAATGACAAAACTTTTTAAACGCAAAGTGGTTTCCGAAGCGAAATTAGCTGAAAAAAACGAATTTGGCAAAAAAAAATTTCTAAAATGGATTTTTCACTTGGTGCCGGCCATTTTGAAAAATGGCCGCAAAACTTCGATGAAAAATGAGTTTTTCGATCGAATAATTGAGTATTACCTAATATATGGCTTCTGATATGTCAAATTATATAGTTTTTCGGGTCGCTCAATTCAGTTATGGCATAAAAATTTAATTTTTGAAATCCAAGATGGCCGAAATTCAAAATGGCCACCAGAAATTATCCAAAATGGCCGATTTTTCAGATAATAGTCATTTTTGTCTTAGATATGGCTTCTTATATGTCGTTCCTATGTTTTTCGGTGTCACTAATATGAAAATAACTACTAAAATTAATTTGGGAAATCCAAGATGGCGGAAATTCAAAATGGCGGCCAAATATTTCCCAAAATGGCCGATGTTACTGATATTCGTCATTTTTCTCTTAGATACGACTTGTAATATGCCAGTTCTATGTTTTTCGGTGTCACTAATATGAAAATAACTACTATAATTAATTTTGGAAATCCAAGATGGCGGAAATTCAAAATGGCGGCCAAATATTCCCCAAAATGGCCGATGTTACTGATATTTGTCATTTTTCTCTTAGATACGACTTGTAATATGCCAGTTCTGGGGTTTTCGGAGCCACCCTTGAATAATGATACTAGAATGCTCACTCCAACGGTTTCAAAAGGCGGCGGCCATCTTGAATTGTGGACCAATCAGCACATTTGTTGCGGACTGGACGCCAGACAAAATCTGACCGGACCACACCCAGGGCGAATGTCCGGTCAGATTTTAGCCTGGTCGAGCTATCCTCAAATCTCGCATTAGTGGGAAAAAATTCCTACCCAAGCGATTATTATTTAATATGAACAAGTAGGGTGAGTAGTCTTCCAGAAAAATTTTCCCCGTTGATCGGCCTTGGGGAAAATTTTTAGGGGTCTTTTTTGTTTGGACCCCCGAAATCGCCCTAAAATCCGTTAATAGCTATGATAACTCGCTTAATATTCATATTTAGGGTTAATAATGTACTAGGAGCCTATAGGAAATCGATACCAAGGAATTCAAAAAAGACGTCAAAAATGACCTATGACGTCACTGTGACGTCATAAGTCGAAATGGCGCCCAAAATTGTTCCTGTCATTTATATTTTTGCTCATTTTTAGTTTGTTTGCTAATGTGCTGTGCTGGGCTGCACTATACTCGCCGATATCCGTCTGATCAGTATTGTTAACACTGCTCACTGGTCAGGCTCCGTGATTTGACTGGTATCAAAAGACCTTTCTACAAAGCCGCTGCATGTTTTCTGTATGTAATGATGAATGAAGATGACAGTAACTTTTCTGAATCTTGTTGTGTTATGTGTGAGGAGGGTTTTACTCACGAGAAAGCTACAAAATTGTACAAAAAAGGTCGGGATACGCTTTTTCGCCTCACCGAGCTAAGGGGTTACTTACGGAAGGTAATCTATATGTTCATCAAAGCTGTCGTCGGCCGTATATCGACGAAAGAACATCGACATGTAGCACTGATGATAGTGTAGTTCAGCTCTGAACGTCGGTCTCATTACACTCACCCTGAACGTTCAGGGACTGGTCCATTCAATCAATGTCAAAAATAATTTGACCCCCAATTTTACTGGGCAACTTTTCACTGCTAAACGATGGGTGTCACTCCGTGTGGACGCGTGTACAGTGTAAAGGAACATCTCAGTGAGAAAATAAGACCTTGCTCATTTCGCTAGAGTCAGTATGAGCATCACAACACGCTGTGTCATGGTGGCGAAAGGATAGATTGATAGGAGGGGACGTATTTTAAACAGCGTGTTGTTTCGCTCATACTGAGTCTAGCGAGGTAAGCAAGGTGTTAGTTTGTCACTAAGACGTTCCTTTTCATTGTACAGACGTCATAACGGATTGACACTCTGATGTTTCGCAGTGAAAAGTTGCCCAGTAAAATTGACTGGGGTTCAAATTATTTTCGACATTGATTGAATAGGCCAGTCCCTGAACGGTCAGGGTGAGTGTAATGAGACCGACGTTCAGAGCTGAACTAATGATAGTGGTGAACCACGTCCTAAAAAATTGCGATCCGAAGTACCACAGTTCGAATGGAAAGGGCACTGCTTTTTATGTGGTGAACCTGCTATTTCCGAGGCTCGTCATCCAGATCGCGATCGCATTAAACTGGTGGAAACGTCAAACGATGGCAATTAGAACCACGTCCCTGAAAGCGTCTGAACGGATGTCCTCTAACTTGACCGATGAAATAAGAGCTAGGCTTTTAGATTGTCATGATCTAGTCGCATTTCTATTTTGCAAATATTGGTGGAAGTAGAGAAGAAGTAGTGTGCTTTCGGAACATGGCCAGCTTCATAATTAGTGACTCTTGGTATCAGGAAAGAAAAGCAAATCAGTTGGACGATAGTGAACGCATAATGGTCGCTGCCGCAAAACTGATTCGCGAAGAAATTAGACAACGAGAATACACGAAACGCGAATATCCAAATCCGTATGACTTCATTAACGGGCAAAAGGCACAAATGCGATTGAAGCTTCATGCGCAGAGCCTTCTCTGAGTATATTTCTGAGCCTTCGCATGCAAGTTCCCCCATCTGGCGATGCAGTTCTTTGGTCGAGAAAATGTCTGCATCCCCTCGCTCTCGAGCCAACTACATAACAATAGAAATGAATCTTGTTTATTTTCATCAACAGGACGTCCTGCTTTATCTGAATTGACCGATTGATTAGCCATTAGCAATTTCTGGTAACATCGAGAGTGATATCGAGCCTCAACAGCAACTAGATCATGACAATCTAAAAGCCTAGCTCTTATTTCATCGGTCAAGCTAGAGGACACCCGTTCAGACGCTTTCAGGGACGTGGTTCTAATTTCCATCGTCTCCACCAGTTTAATGCGATCGCGATCTGGATGACGAACCTCGGAAATAGCAGGTTCACCTGTAGCAATATAGTCGTGGTGACATTGTTTTTAAAGATTATAGACAAGGAATGAGGAGATAAGATATAGTTTTAGGTTTCTGACATATTCACACATATGCAGGTGTGTACTGAAATCAACTAACATTTGATTGACATATTGTTATATAAAAAAGGGTTATAGAAACAAAACATAGATGGTTCTATATGTCAACAACATGATAACAGATATCTCATGCGCAATTTCTAGAGTAAATTTCCATAACCATATAAGGGTGGGTTTTGACGTCATTGGGCTCCATTAACCAATCTCTCTAATTATTTACATCATGTTTGACCAATTAGATAATTGGATGTCCAAAACCAGTTGATACAAAATTAGGATACTCGTGAGAATTAAGCAGACTTCGATTAGATTCCAGAGGGTTACCATCTAAGAGTCCTAGACACCGCGAGGTATCTAGGTTGAGAAGAGTTTAGTTAGTATTGACTATAATTGTAATATGTACCATGCTTGTATGTATACTTATGCTACATAAAAGGTAAAAACGAACTGTTGCATTGTTATAACTGAAGAAGACAAACGTCTTAAGAAACCAGTAAGACGTAAACACAACGTGAAGGAGAAGCAAAGACGATCAGAGATAAATCCTAGACTATCACAAGGCTACGAAAATATGTAGTAAGAAAAGATGCATGGGGCATACGTAGGATGTGGTGACCGGTTTTGGTACATGTCCGCTATCCACGTCAGACAAAAAAGACCCGTGGTCGTACACACCACATAAAAAGCAGTGCACTTTCCATTCGAACTGTGGTACTTCGGATCGCAATTTTTTAGGGCGTGGTTCACCACTATCACCAGTGCTACATGTCGATGTTCTTTCGTCGATATACGGCCGACGCCAGCTTTCATGAACATATAGATTACCTTCCGTAAGTAACCGCTGTTGTAACGTCAAAAAGCGTACCCCGACCTTTTTTGTACAATTTTGTAGCTTTCTCGTGAGTAAAACCCTCCTCACACATAACACAACAAGATTCAGAAAAGTTACTGTCATCTTCATTCATCATTACATACAGAAAACATGCAGCGGCTTTGTAGAAAGGTCTTTTGATACCAGTCAAATCACGGTGCCTGGCCAGTGAGCAGTGTTAACAATACTGATCAGACGGATATCGGCGAGTATAGTGCAGCCCAGTACAGCACATTAGCAAACAAACTAAAACTGAGCAAAAATATAAATGACAGGAACAATTTTGGGCGCCATTTCGACTTATGACGTCACAGTGACGTCATAGGTCATTTTTGACGTCTTTTTTGAATTCCTTGGTATCGATTTCCTATAGGCTCCTAGTACATTATTAACCCTAAATATGAATATCAAGCGAGTTATCATAGCTATTAACGGATTTTAGGGCGATTTCGGGGGTCCAAACAAAAAAGCCCCCTAAAAATTTTCCCCAAGGCCGATCAACGGGGAAAATTTTTCTGGAAGACTACTCACCCTACTTGTTCATATGAAATACTAATCGCTTGGGTAGGAATTTTTTCCCACTAAATATGTACCTCGACCAGGCTATTTTGTCTGGGATCAAGTCAACCATTGTCGAGCTGGCTAGAATATTTCTAAGGAATCGCGATACTCTAACAGAATTTTTTGAAAGAATTTGTTAATACTAATTGCCAGAACTGGAAAAACAGAGAAATGTATTTACGACTAGTAATCACGAAAGTCATGTAGCGCAATGCCTTCTTTCGTTTTAGGTAGTCATCGGATTAGGTAGGTATCATTAAATGTCTTAAGCATCATCATTGTCCCTACTGAGGTCTTGGTCTGTTCTTCTTGTGCTTTGGCTAGTTTCCACTGCTGATGAAAAACAGTATTTGCGATTGCAACTGTACATGTAATTCCAAAGAGGTCATTGATTGTGACTTTATAATCCGCAAGGCTCTGTACCAGACTAGGCATTAGAGATTCATTCATTGTTCTGTGACCATTTCGTATTTTGATTTGTGGAAAATCGGTGGATGGATCAGCATCAAGTTCACATCCATTCATAGTTGGACCAGGCCTGCTCTTCTTAGGAGAAACAATTTCTTCTGTAGATAGCAGTACTTGTTCCATATGTTCGTGTTTCATATCTTCTCGTTCCATCTCTACGGGCCGTTTCTTTTGTTGTGCATAGTAGTCTCTTCGTTTGTTTCATTTCTGCTGTTTTGCCCAATTTAGTGGTACGGGTTTTGTACAAGTGGCAACACAATCTCCTCGACAGTTATCCATATGAAATGTCTCGTCATCAGATGGCATACGGACACAGTAATGAGAGGCTGTATTCATGAAACATGGTTCTCAAAAGTAGATGAAATTAATCAAAGAATGACTAAATGAGCATTCGATATTAGAGCAAAAAAATCAGCTTTCGAAAAAGCCTTGAGCACAATACTGTTTCTGTATGGCGTCTGATGACGAGGCATTTTATACGTATAACTGCCATGGAGACTATATTGCCACTTGCTAGATGTTACCGCTACAGAGCTTGGTAGATTATAGATTCACAACCAACAACTATGGTAATAGCGAATACTGTTTTTCACCAACAATGGACACGAGCTAAAGTACAAGAAGAAACAGAAGAAGGCCTCAGTAGTGACAATGGTGATGATCAAAAAATTTAATCCGATAACTACCTACAGCGAAAGAGGGAATAGTGCTACATAACTTTCATGATTACTAGTCGTAAATGCATTTCAATTTACCTTCGCGACACTTCTTTTTTAAACTTAGAAATTGTTGCGAAATAGATAACTGACAAAAATGAATCAGTGGTTACCATCGGTTTAGATAACACCACAAACGATGCCGAGCATAAGAGTCTTCACTGTAAAAAATGTCTATGTAAAACATATTACCATTTCTGAACCAACGGGAGAGGTAAATTCTAAACAACTGGATATACAGAAAACGCAAAAGGGCACTGGGTAGTTGGTATTGACTTTCTGAAACTCTATTTGGTACATTTGAAAAGAAATATTCACAAGAAAAATGACGGTTTTCCTGAAAATCCGCCATTTTGGAATCCATTTTGCCCGCCATTTTGAATTTTCGCCATATATTTGCCCGCCATTTTGAATTTCCGACATCTATGATTTGCGAAAGGAATTTTTGAGTCCAGAATTGAATTCAGAGACCCCGAAAAACATATAAAAGACATATTAGAAGTCCTATCCAACAGAAAAAATGACGATTAATTTGAAATTCCGCCATTTTGGAGACAATTTTGGCCGCCATTTTGAATTTCCACCATTTTGAATTTTCTAAATTCATTTTGGAGACCAGGATTGAATTACGACACCTCAAAAACCATATAAAAGACATACTGGAAGCCATACCAAACAGAAAAAATAACAATTAATTGAAAATCGGCCATATTTGGCCGCCATTTTGAATTTCCGCCATCTTGGATTATCGTAATTCATTTTTGAGACCAGAATTGAATTCAACCACCCTGGAAACCATATAAAAGACATATTAGAAGACATATCTTATGAGTTACTGATTAGTTATATGAGAAAATGCCATTTTTTAAACTAAATTTGGTAGCCATTTTGAAAAAATGGCCGGCACCAAGTGAAAAATTCATTTTTTGAAAATATTTTTGTCAAATTTGTTATTTTCAGTATATTTCGCCTCTAAAACCTCTTTGCGTTTAAAGAATTTAAAAAAAAACTATTTATTATCCCATCCCTACTATTGCCAGTACTGGATTTTTAATTAGCAGTTAAAGCAGTAGGGGTAAGTCAGAATGCGGGAATGTCTGATACAGGCCAACCGATACCATTTTTGGCGAGGCGATTACCCTATTCAAGAATTTTGTAATTGTGACAACACTAAAAATCAGTATGGTTATTTTCTGGGAAAAGCATTCCAGTCACCCATAATATAATCAGTAATATCATTATTTTGTTCTGCTTATTCGAGAGTCCGTTATAAAAATTGACTCTTAGTCTTACATTGATTTGTCAATTAAACGATTGTCTGTTATAGAGTGTCCGTTATAAAAAGACTTTGAAAATAAAGAAATTTTTATTACAAAAATCGGGACCAAACTGTTGTGTCCGTGTAAGCGATTGTCCGTTGTATGCACATCCGTTATATTATTCGGGGTCTACTTGTATTATATTATCTAACATTACCTGGAACTTTCTAGTGTTTCAAAATTTTTAGTTTGATTAAATGTTATAATAAATGTATACCTGACAGTGTGTTTTAAACCTAAACTAATAAACAGATCAAACTATCGCAATAGTCCAATAGTATCGCAATATTTAATCCCCAATAGTAATAGTATTGCAATAGCTGTTTACCCAATAGCAATACTATCGCAATAGTGAAAATTACCAACAATAGTCACCCCTAAACAGGAACAGTCTGTAGATTACGTCAGTGACATTGGAAACACGAATTATTTGTGAATTTAAATCAACATTGTGACCTTACCAGGAAAGGATGAGCATATTCATCCAACATATTGTACCATTGGTACACGGATCGTTTACCATAATGCAATTCAGCGCCATTTGTAAGCAGGGGCTCAAAGAACGAGGCCAGACATATACCACGAAACGATTGAAAGTAAATCAGGTTATATATATTTATATTTTATTATTATATGCGTCAATTTCTAGGTCCTAAACATTAAGCAAAAAATGTCAAAAATGAAGCAAGCAAGCCCCAATTAAAACCGAACGCATAAAGCTTGTTTCGTCAATGCCTTAACAATGTGAACAAACCCCAGTCAACGTTTATTTGTGACTCGTATAACAGCATGCATCATGTAGGCGTGCAACAAAGCAATTTCAGAACAATTGCAATTAAAAACCTTCCGCTGAACATTGGGTTGAAATGTCAACAGTGTCCTCTTAACAACGTAAATAAAGACAAGCTTTTTTATTGCATTCTAAAACCAATCCTATGTAGTAGTTTAGTTTTTTTTTTTAATCTGAATGTGTACTTTCACAAATTTCTCCATTAAAAATTATCCTTATATCGTCTGCAAGTTTAAAAAAAACACAATTAAACTGGAGAATTATAGAGGATGGTGTCAAGGTTGCGCAAACAAATTTTCAACATTACATGGATCATAACAGGGCGATATACAGAGATTTTGTTGCCCAATCTGTACGATCAAGATAACGTGTGGAATGATAGATAGTTCAGCGTACGATATGGTGGCTCAGAAGCGGGGACTGTGTAAGAATCTGTTAATGTAAAGCACTAAGACTAGACAAAAGGGATTTTTTTTCTACCCAATAACATTGGAGACAATAATTGACTAGACAATATCTACAGATGGTTTAGTGTCATAATACCAAGATGAAACAAGGGGACAGTACTCTAACCAACTAGTTTAGAACTGACAAAAGAAAATATGGAATAAAACGGAGGTTTAACATCTTACATTCTACACCGACGGGCATACGACATACAGTGTGCTATGGGGGAATTTTCCCGGGCTAAAAGCACCAGGGTTTACTTTTATATCGCATTCAAACTGTCAATGGTTCTTGTACACGCCTTTGTGGTCACGGGATCGTGGTTTTTCGTCAAATCCCAGCGACTAGATAGCTGCCCTTGTGAGTCCCTTCATACTGCAGAACTGAGAGAGGGGAGGGGAGAGTAAGGGCCACTCGACACAAACTGGGTCGATTTGGGGACTAACGTATGGTTCAATTTTTATTTCAATAATTCGCTTGCGTATATGGGTCTTTATCAGTTGGGGGGGAAACCGGAGGGCCCGGAGAAAACTTACTCAATGACAGACCTCATATGCGTTAACCATTCTACCACCGAACCCCCCTTGAGACACCGAGAGTTGTTTCTCGAATTACTAATAGAAACCTGTTGACCTAATTACTGGATAAATATTTAACCTTTCTTGTAATGAGGATATTTCCCATCAATGTCTGACACGGCATTTCACGAGTGACATCTATTGTTTTTCGTTATCTTATTAAGAAATAAGCCTGTCCTAATATGTCCTCAAATACATCCGGGCCCCTGGGAGGGTATAACATTACAAAGTTTATTATTTAACATTTGTTTTTCCAATCGGTAATTATATTATACACAAAGAAAGATCGATTCGGGCTGGGTAACAAATTGTACCCCCTAAAGTAAAAGCAGATTGCATTATTTAATTAACTGACTCGTTCGTTAGAAATAAAGTCACGAGGAACGAACAAGAAATTGTCAGCACCGTGGAAGTAGACGCTAAACTCCAACCTGCAAGCAACACGAGAACATGTTTCAAACTACCGCATTGATACTACTTCATACTTTCAACAGCACGGGGAGGATATAGTCTTCATTCGAAACTTTCTTTCAACAATTTACACCACTGTGGGTTTTCTCCTGGTCCCCCTGTTTCCTTCCACTGCTAAAGGCCCCTACGCACAAGCAAATTATTGAAATAAAATTGAACCAAATGATAGTCCTGAAATGACGTCTGTCTCCCTCTGTCTGTCTCTCTCTCACAAACCTTAAAAACTTTGTGGATTTGGCGTTTATAAAATGATTTATTCTGGTTATTTATTACAAATATCATACGCTCACATCAACAAATGGCCCGATTGGGCTCGAGGGAACATAATCGTTAATCCTATGAGCGCTGAACTAGGCTTCAGTTCCAACAACTGTCCTTAAAGCAATATTCAATATATTAATTAATACTAAATAATCATTATAGATTAATATGTACGTATATCAAACAGTATGTATATCTACCATAATATCTAACGGATTTTATATTTATATTTGACGTATGTGACCATAAAGATGAAAGTGATTGGTTTTCCAGTAATTAGGATATTGTAGGGATATTCTGAATATATTACTATAAAATCACCAGGACGTTAAAGCCGACTTAATTTATTTAAATATAATTATATTTGATATTGTTTAGGTGTGAGTGGTAATTCCCCTTCGATACTGACTTTGTGTGGAGTCCTCTAACACCGAACCTGTCTTAAGCTCTTCAGGTTTTACCTAAACAAGCAGTTACCGATATCGTTCAATGTGTATAATTAAAACATCTGGTTTGGTGACTTAAATTAATTAAGTGCATCAGTGAGTAGGGCGCTGGTCGATAACCAGGTGGTCCACGGTTTAATCCTGGTGCTGACCGAGAAGGTTTCTTGAGAATGTTCAGTGTGATGACCCTTTTCCGTGGTGCAGGGTGGAGGGCCTGGTAAGGAATAATGTCTGACAAGAAATCGAGATCCGTGCACTGAAAAATAACTTTGGCAATTTAAATTCGACTGTTGGTTCAGAAAAGTAGGACGTAAAACTCCATTTTACTTTCTTATTATTCACAATTTGAAAACTGAAAATAACAAATTTATGTTTTGTATTCTAGTTGTTCTGTTTTATTGAACCGTGCCGCCATCTTTATTTACAGTCAATAGCTTTTGTGTGTGTAAATAACGATTTGTTTCCCCCTTTCTCTTAAGCTCAGTCGTCAGATTCTAACAGACGTAGGTAGATTATCGATGTCCGAATTTGACCACCGTCGTGACTCGAGCAAATTGTCAATATAAGCAATAGCAATGAAGGTAATTGGGAATAATACCATGACAACGAGAAAACCAAGGAATAAAAATAGTAATTAGTGTGTTTCTCTGTTTCAACCAATCAATTACCATCTTGAAAATCTTGAGAAGGAAATTTGAGAGCAGATCAAGTCCCTCTTCAGGAAATGAGGTAGAATTCGTGATTCTTTAAAAGCCGGTTATTCCCCGTGGTAGTATTGCCTATGAAATGAAACATGTTTAAAGACAGTGCACAGATAAAAAACGAAAATTTGCAGCAGTTATTCTGTAAGCTTAAGCATAGTCTGCCTAGTACATGCCAGTGTCGGAGGCTATTCATAGGCATATGTTTAGCGCAACATACGTAAGATTAGACCATAATACAAATGTCGTTTCGTTTATATTTTTTGATTTTCAATAAAACGAAACAAAATTTACATCTCTGATTTTATTCAGGGACCTTATTCTCAAAAATTTAAATTAAAATATCAAAAGTTCTGCTATTTCATTGGCCGGGAGTTAAAATTTGTATTTTAAAACTTGACCAATTAAAAACTTGATTCCGTAAAGTATGTTTTGGTGCATAAAGTTCCGATTGATATTCCGTGCAATGACAACCAGCAGCGTAAAGTACAACGTTAGGTTAAATGTAGCAGCTAATTGTATATGAACGGTGTCAATAAATGTTGGGTATAATTACAACCCACCGACAGAAGACAATACGCCTATATCACATTTCAAAATCAGAATCTTAATACCAAATGGTGAATATTATTAGGAAGAAATAAATATACGTGCATACTTTAAATACAAAATGTCCATACTAACCAAACAACTAGACACATTTATTGTCCTTGTATTTGGGGTTAACTGTAAAATTATTTTTGTCGGGTGTTCAATCTCAAGGAATCCAGACAGGCAAATCCAGTGAGCTCCTGTCCGCATCATTCTCACGGGTCAAGGGGGAACAATTCCATGCTATCCAGAACTGTATAGAAATTAGTGTTGATGAGATAGTTATTACATGTTTATTACATGATTGATTTTTGTTTATCAATCTATAACTCAATCAACTTTACTCTAAACAAATAGACATTTTGTAAGTGTTGAAGTAGCCAAATGGAATTCGTCTAAAAATTATAGTTAGACACTGATTATAGCTGACATCAATTGATTTTTCTCTTAAACTCTTTTAGCATCCGCAAATTAAATTATCAATAGAAAATTTAAGTTTATATATGATGTAGGTATTAGATTAAAGATACATTATGGGAGATTAGATGAAGAGCTGACAGTTCTCACTATAATAGTTAAAAACCAGATAGTGTAAAACGAATTTACTGAAAATTTCAGTCCAATTGATCGATTCTGAACCGCGAATTTAGCAATTGAATTTTGGCCCTAGTAAATATCACAGGCTAGCGATGACATCGGGAGTTGGTAGTCTAAATAATTGAATTAATGTCTAATTAATACGTTAGATAGCATTTGAGGCCTGAGTAGGCATATTTAACTCTTGGTTAATATATTGTTTATTTGTTTTTCATAAACTCGAAATTTGTAAGCAATATGGAATATATACGGATGTTATCCAGTTAAACATAGAATTAAGTCTGATGAGATGGTAAATTATCCGAAAATTAAATTATCAGTAGACATTTATTGGGTATATATCGATGTGATTATTGGATTTTAAAAAAAATCAGAAACAAACAACTAAATTAATAACGATTGAGGACTATTACAGGATGCTATCCAGATAACCAGAGAATGAAGTCTGGCGAGACGGTAAATTATCAGTCTGTAAATATGTATAATTTAAAGACTAAGACATAAAGACATAAAGTTTTTATACTTCGATATATAATTTAATCAGAATAGTTTTTTTTAAGAAAATAAACATTACTTTTATAAGTGTTAAAGACGCTAAGTGGATTTAATCTAGATTTGTTTGTGGGACAGCTATCTATCAACATGGCCATTTGCTGTAAATAAAAACTCCATTTGTCTTGTTTTCTGTCTTTCAATATATCAAAAGGGACTAGAAACAGAAAATAGCACTCTATTTTAAAGTAATAAAAACTGTGACCATGTTTTTAATATCAATTCAAAATGAAGCCATCAGAAAACAATCTGATGAAAACACAGATCCTATTTCGTTTCGTTTTTTATTGATCAAAACTTTCGTTTTACTTGATTTCACTACACTAGGGTCTGGAAGAGTTGTTATATTTTCGGCGTTCTGGTTGAAGTGAGGGATTAGCCAATGAAACCGTCTGTTACGACGAATTCTTGTTGTGCGATGCACAGAACTATGGGTAAACCACTAGAAAAGTCAACGCTGAATGATTAATCAATGTCTGATTCATAGGGTCAAAAGGCGCTTGTACGACCCTTGGCGCAGAATCCTTCAGTAGATGACTCTTTATCACCGCAGTTTTAAAACGTATATACGACATGATTTGCGATGATTATTTATTCCGCCTACTCCCCTTCAAATTCAAACTGCCAAGAGTTCTTCCTTTACGTGCACGGAAACGCGGGATCTCGTTTTAATTTTGGGTCCAATAGGAACAACTAGACATTGTTCAATGTCATACCTTATATCCTACACCACTGATAAGTGCAAACCACGCTGGAAACTCATACGGAACCATTGTCTCACTCTCGCCCCCCCCCCCAAAGCCAACCCTCGCGTTTGGAAAAAGATGAAAGTGTAGTTTGAAACACAATTGAGCAAAGTCAATGATAATGATAACGGACGTTTAGGCCTACAGTGCGTGTACGAAAGGCTTATAACACTATCAAAAATATCATATACATCGACCGGATGCCCCCTAGACCGTGAGGCCCCAAGCTTCAACACGTTAAGCCTATAGGCAGTACTGCATGGCTCCCACTATTTTCAAGTTGGTAATTACCGTGAATACGAGATGATTGTGGAGCAGTATTAAGACTTCTCACTGATCTGATATAAAACAGAATATTGTTAACTTGTCAAACGTTGATCTGAGTAAGTAGCTTGTCAAATTAAACTAATTGTTTTACTGACAGACAGAATGAAGACAACACGCCATGTTTTAGTGATAGCATCGCGAGAATAACTGACGTGTTTAAAGACAAATTAAAGACAAAATCAGAGCATGTGTTTGTATATTTACGATGTAGACAAGTTTGAAGAAAGCAAGGTGTCTAAATTGATTCGTTTATATAATAATAAAACATACATACATCCTAGTTGTTTTACAAGTGATGTGATGGCACTTCCGTTTGATGAGAAACGGTCACATATTAATGGGGAAATACGAAAGTATAGCCATAAACAGTTAATAGAATTAATACAATTGAGCTCATCAAATATTGTCAAGTTACGTTATATTGCTGTGTGCATCTATTTATATGGAAAAATGTATCTATAACAAGAGACCCCTTGTTGTTTATTCTGCCTCGTGTACAACGTCAGTTAATACTTAATGTCAGAAACGGAAGCTCTTATTTAGAAATGGAATGGGGTTTAACGCCCTACTGTTCTGCTCCTAAACTGGGCTAATGAAGACGGGCATACGCCAAACAGTATGCTTTGAGGGAAATTTTGCCCGGGCAGTGGCACTACGGCCTACTCTTATGTCGAATTCCAACTGTCAAGGGATATTCTACGCGCATGCCAATGTGTACAGGCGACCTCGGGTTTTCGTCCCATCCGAACGACTAGACAGCTGTCCTTATCATGCCCTCCGTTCTGCACCACTGGCAAGTGGAAACCACGCCGGAAAATCTGCATTAACTTTCTCGGCCAATGCCGGGATCGAACACCCTTTTTTAGCTGAGTAACCTTCTGTTGCATGGTGTTCGACACTATACACTAAATGAAATTGGAGCAATAGATCATACTTTCGTTTTCAGAATTTAAATTATCAGTAGTTAAATAAAATATAAGTGACATAGGTAAAAACAGTCTCTCTCTCTCTCCCAGAACTGAAACAAGTTTACCTCTTTTAAACTTGTGCACCAGTATTATCCTCGACTCTGTACTGGGCATTATCATTATTTACCATTGTATAGGATTTTAAACACAGAAGAATATTGAAGTGATAAGTCATGAATAATGGATGAGAATGACGTTCGTTTACCTCATACATGAGCAATTTATAGTCAATCATAAAACAAGATGAAAGAGTTGGTTTGTATAAATAACCATAGCTTATAGAATAATTGAATGGTATGGGTCTAGAATGGGTTAGTTTCCTGGTTTTTACAGTTGAACCCAATAATTGAACACAGACTAGGAGAAACAATATATAAATACAATATATAAACTCAACACAATATTGAACAAGCAGTATATACATACAGCACTACAAATCTAACATGACACAGAACAACTACTCAACTAGTACATGAATACAGCCCAGAAAATCTCAATACAAGATAAAACAAACAGCGCATGAATACAAGACAGACAATCTCAACACAGGATAAAACAGACAGTATATACATCCCAGACAAGCTCAACATAACATACAGTACCGGTACATGAATACAGCCCAGACAATCTTAATATAATATAGAACAATCAGTACATAGCTACAGCACACAATCTCAACACAAGATAGCACAGCAAATACACGGCTACAGTACACAATCACAAGACAGAACAGTACAGACAATACAAAATCTCAAGACAAGATAACAGAGACAGTACATGAATACAACACGAACAATCTTAATATAATATTGACTTTAAAGAACCATCTGAAATTTCTCAAACTTATCAGTGGATGGCACCTGTGAAACTGAAAAGTGTACCCATTTCGATAGGATCGAAAACGTAGGCCCTCATCTGTACGTATTGACGTTTACGTAAAGGAAGCCTTGATAGTTGGAATTCGCAGTAGAGTAAACGGAGACACCACTGCCTGAGCACAATTCTTGTATTGCACCATAGAACTGTCTTAAAATGGCCAAATTCTTGACGATAATCCCAAATCCATTTCAACTTTACGCGTGATGGGCTAGTAAACAAAGAAGGGCGGGGGCACCTCCGAGACTAGACATAGGGATCCTGTTGTTGCTACAAACGGAAACACAGTCTGTGTATTGCTGACATACCCCGCGATGCGATCGTCTTTGCAGAATGAACAATTTGTCACCCTCTGAGTAATCTACTGATAATGCACAACGCCTCTAGAATAATACATTATATCGGTTGGTGTAAAAAGCTAGTACACGTATTACGTCAATTATAAATATTATCTCCCTTGGGATGCTAGTCTAATTACACTAATCAAGCGACTGCCTCTTTTGATAACAACCCTTTTGCACCATATAAACGCATTTTCTCTACATGCTATATTTAGATTAGATTTTTTACCCCATAATATTACACGCGTTATGGTGTGTTGTATGACCGAGTGGCATAGTCTATGGTCAATGTAATAATATTACACACGTGTCATGGTTGGCTATACGGCCGAGTGGTTAAGTCTGTGTGCAATGTAATAATATCACACACGTGTCATGCTATATTTAGATTTTTTTACCCCATAATATTATAAAGGTTATGGTGTGTTGTATGACCGAGTGGTATAGTCTGTGGTCAATGTAATAACATTATTCACGTGTCATGGTGGGTTGTATGACCGAGTGGTATAGTCTGTGGTCAATGTAATAATATTATTCACGTGTCATGGTGGGTGGTATGACCGAGTGGTATAGTCTGTGGTCAATGTAATAATATTACTCACGTGTCATGGTGGGTTGTATGACTGAGTGGTTTAACCTCTGGTCAATTTAATCATATTGCACGTGTCATGGTGGTCTGTATGATTGTGTGTTCTAACCTTTGAATGTAATTCATACAATTTAATCATATTGCACGTGTCATGGTGGTCTGTATGATTGTGTGTTCTAACCTTTGAATGTAATTCATGCAACAACAAACTTTAAACGCACAAATTATTGACGTTACACCCCAAAAGTGCTGACAGTAAACCCTAAACCTGCAGTTGGTGGCTATGGAAATGCAGCAGAAACATTAGTCCAGTAGTTAGTGGTATCCCAGACCCTGTCCATCATTGTAAGTATGTGGTTTGGATTATAGCAGCTAATCAAGCGACATTTCCCAATTGATGATGATGACGATGGTGATAATGATGATCAACAACACCTATGGTATTGAAGATGAATTAGATATGGACGACTCGTAAAGTGTGTCGAAGTTAATCTTATTTAGAATGAGAAATATGGAACATGGTGGTTTATTGATCAACGAGAGAAAGCCAAACGGTTTTTACATGTAAACTGTCAGCACAGCCACGCCATGTGCCAAACACGGTTGACAGCCGACCCGTTTCGTCTCACTGCTAGTTCCGGTAGATATTGATCTCCCATCACGTGAGATACAGAACCTTTCTGGTCACTTAGAAACAAAGTGTCAACAATGAATTCTTAGATACTATAACTTCCTGAATTTACGGCATGATAAGAATATAAAGCGCAGTTTATAATTTCTTGAAGAAAATGTATAAAGGAGCATATGAGGTTAAAGGTCGAGGCTTTTTATGGGGTTTCGAAGTAGCCGTGTTTACAAAAACAATAAACATTGTATATTTGTCCAAATCGTAACCTTTTGTCAAAATCAAAATCCTAAAATCCAAGCACAATAGTTTTTTATCCAACAATCACACATTCGGCGAAATTTTAATATGAGTTAACATCAGAGAAAATTCCAATAATAGAATATTTCGATTTCGAACTTTCAAGGGGTCTTTAATATACTGTCAATGGTGTAGACGATGCCTCATTTCTGTATCCCATTCGACGCTTTTCTTGGCCTTGCGTCACTGAATAAAGAAAACTAGAAAACCCAAGCACCGCTCTCGGCCATTTTAAACACCCGGGCTAGTTTTATACAGTGTTATGCTCAATAAGTCACCGTGACTCCGTCTCGCACAGGAGTTGATGCAGTGGGTATTTTGGAGGACAATTGCTATATTCGGTTAATTATCTTCTGTTGACAAGAACGAATCCGTACTATTAATTACATTATGTTGACACGAACGGATCCGTAATAATAATTGCCTTCTGTTGACCCCCTCTGTGACTCTAACAGACCCGTAACATTAATTACCTTCTATTGGCCGTAACAGATCCGTAACATCAGTTACCTTCTATTAGCCGTAACAGACCCGTAACATTAATTACAATCTGTTGACGATAACAGATCCGTAACATCAATTACAATCTGTTGACGATAACAGATCCGTAACATCAATTACAATCTGTTGACCTTAACACATCCGTAACATTAATTACCTTCTGTTGACCATAACAGATCCGTAACATTAATTACCTCAGCGTGACTCTAACAGATCGGTAACATCAATTACCTTCTGAAATTAGTGATTTAGGCCTAATTGCATAATGTGATACTTTGGAATGGAAGTTCAAGCAATTGTGACTAATATCCGCCTTTGTTCTAGTCGCTTTACCCAACTCCAGTTTTACCCATGCATTCCGTGCGATTTACGCTTCCGTCATGGGTTTTTGTTTAGGTGTAGTGCAGTCCTCCTGCATTTACCATTAGCTTTTAATATTTTAGTTCACTATTTCATCCAAGTAGACATGTTACCAGCACATTGTCGTTTCCTATATTTCCTATATCACTTCTTCGATTCCCAAGCCTCGTGGGAATTCAGTATGTTCATCAATACCAATTGAATAGACTAGTCTTTTGTCAAAGTTCGAGGCTTGACAGTAAATATAACGTAGTTCCAGACAATTTAATCATGAAAACCACGAAAGCTAAGAAACTAGTTACCAATAAACATACAATTATTCCATTTTATCTGGAATATATATTCAAATGGATCGGTTCTTTTGAGTTCCCTTTTTTATTAAACATCTAGACAAATATTTAGTTAAGTTCATTTCAGTCTAAGAATCGGTAGACAGTTCAATCATATCAGAGTCAATAAGATAATATATACTTAAATAGTGAATAGATAAACGAATCTGGCATTTTGATAGGGACTACACATAAATTACCAAGACGTTTCTTAACTCGGTTCGATCATGACAGCTAACCAGCCAGCGAGTAAAGTATCTTGTGGAAGTAGTAAGTAATAAAGACCTATATTTCCATAAGTAAACACAATTTAGACTAATACATTTCCGTTTCTTATGTAAACATTGGGAAGTTGTGTCAACATACCAAGAGTCAATATAGTTCCAGCATGGTCCCCATCCTTATTGATCGATATCGCTTTACACTTTCAACTTCGCCCTTTGACCCAAGCGATATTTTCATCTTCCCTTCAATTTGCAAAAGACTGGGATGATTGCCTTTTTGCACGGACTAATTTTCTTCTCTTCAATATTTCTTTTCAGATTAAATATGATTAGAATAATGTTGTTTTTGCTAAACCCTTTAGATGTACAATTTATATTTGATATGAATTTTTGAAGGTTTTTATTCAAAATCTCTATGACGTATTCTCCCAAAACATTATTTTACCAAGTAAATTAGTCAGAGACACAATATTGTTAGTAGGGCATTCAATGTGAATCATTTAGTCTATAGTGCTCAGTGACCAGTGCGTTTAATTCACGTTGTACCAAAACTCTTACGCATTTCAAATACACAGTCTAAACAACCCTCCCTTTTATCAATGTTCAGCCTGGTCTATCCATCACAATTTTCCGAGATTTTTCAGTGTGAATTATTTAGCCCACAAACAATTGCATTTAGGTTACTTCTGCCCAAACGGTGTAAACCATCCTTTCATTTCACAGTGACGAGTATTGTCCGCTGAAATCTATTCGGATTCTTTTAGCTGCCTTCTTGTTTCCAAGCTGGAATTTGTTTACATGTGATGTTACCAAACCTCAAATCAGATAATTTGTGTTTAGCCACGCATACGGTATTCCGCAATAGTTACTCAAGGATTCAGAATGAATTACTTAGCCTAGCCTGTATCAAATCAAATATAGATCTATTTACTATTGGACTACACGAGAACCTCCACTCATATGATTTTCGGGGTGTTGGGATGGCCTAGAATGCCGCGCTTCGACCTCTAGCTGGCCGGTCACCTCTGGCTTGCGGCTGTGGTTTGGATTCCTGGTGTGAGCGTATGTGACATGGAGATAGGGGCGCCTTCTCAACCTCGTGGGTTTCCTCTGGACACTCCGATTTCCTGCCACTGCTAAAGACCCCTACACGCAAGCGAATTATTGAAATAAAATTGAAACAATATGTTGGTCCCGAAATGACCTAGTTTGTGTGTAGTGGACGTTAGACCCATTTCCATATGATTTTCATCTTAAAGTTAACCATTCTAATAGTAAGTGCAGGGGGACTGCACGTATCTGATTTGAGTTTTGAAATGGGGCTAATGATTCGAGTTTTGAATTATATTTTATTATTTTGTGTGTCACATTTGTGTACTTTCATTACTCTTCAGTGTGGGGGTGGGGTAGCATTTCCTCAACATTGTACATTAAACGGTCATTTGAAAACCAACAGGATGATGGCAATATTGTCTGGACAGCAACTCACAACCATACCCTATTCCATGTTACTTCTTGAATGGTAATAGCGGGGTTGGATGGCCGTATGGCTAGCACATGCGCGCTGTATCATAAGGTCAGTCAGCTGGCGTGGTTTCGGTTCCCCGGTTTTACGTGACAAGGAACGTGGTCGGCTGTCTAATCTCTTGTTCTCTCCGGGTCCTCCGGCCCCCCACTGCTAAAAACCCCTACGCGCAAGCGGAGTATTTAAATAAAATTGAACAATGTGTTAGTCCCGAAATGACCTAGTTTGTTTCGAGTGAACGCAAACCCCATTTCTCTCGCTCTTGATCGGTGATAATTTATTTCTTTATACAGAACAACCCATGTCCATACATAGGTCTATTCTTTCGTAGAACGTTGGAAAAGGATGAAAGCCATGGTGATAATTCAATTTATCGTGTTGGTCCATTCACCTCGACTGGTATTCACACTCGTAAATTCAATCATTGGTTACTGCTAAAACGTCGGCTTAGTACAAATGCAAACCAACGAACGGACAGAAACGTTTTCCGCCCAATTTGACGAATAGCGCATTAAAGGCATCGATTGTCGGAATTTAAACCCGCTACTGTCCAGACATATTCATCAAGGGAATTCAGGAAGATGGCCGCCAAGATGGACGACAGCACAGTTGCCTGAAGATATCCCAAAGAGGATCCGTCTTTATTTATCTTGGTAATACTGAATAGATTGGAGTAAATTGGACCGATAGACAGGGCATGAATAGCAGAAAAGCGAGTAATGGTTCTAATTATTCTTCTGCTAAAGAATAGGTTGATCGTCTTGTTGGAAATAATGACCGTATAGATTTCACATGTTTGGTTATTTACACAACGTAGCAAATTGCGATTCGATGATGAATGATAATAAGTCAACTTCTTGTGGGTTATTCTATTGGTCATATCGGTCTGAGACTGGGTGTCCACCCGTGTTCACATTGGCGGTCATGGAAAAAACTCTTAAGCGTATAAATAAAATGGCCATCAGATTTAGCCTACTACAAGTATAAGCCATGCAAGGAGCCGTGGGTGATGTTTTCAAGCTGTCCCAACTGTCCGACAAAACGTTGTACCTTGCTCTCTAAAGACAGGATTACCCGAACATAACTTCACAATAATTAGAAATAAGAGTAATTTCGAGAATCATTTTTATTGAATCGCTAATAAAAAATATTTTTTCGGGAGAATGGGAGATAAATCGTTTTGTTGTGTTAATGATATTCTAGCACCGTCATACATATAACAACTAAACCAGCGTTTTGCAGTATTCAAGAAGGAAGTATTCAAAGACATATTTGTTTAAAATCTACAACGGAACTCTTTGTCTCTAAATGCCTTATGTGTGCCTGTCAGTTGTTTTCAACTTTACGCAACTTCTGTGCACTAAATAACTATAATTACCCTTGATAACCGACGACTTTCTGACAGGCCTGTGTGATTTTACTGACGTACATGACGCATGATGGACACGCGGAAGTACGTAGGTTGCGCAATGCCTGCGCATAATTAGACTAACGTGTTTGTGATCCAATGTAATACCTAGTATAGTCGCACTTGATTCAAAATACAAATTCATCCAATAAAACATGGCCACACGCCGTTCTCATTAGATGATCTAGCACCGAATGTCCCTATAAATGCTAGTTGCATGGTCTTTATGTATGTTAATGCACCAGCACCGAAACAAATATTATAAATGATACATCTTTTACTCTAATAGTAAGTGCAGGAGGGCTGCACCACACACAATTCTACACAAAACAAATATAGACAAGACATCATACTCAGAGACCACAAACATAAACAAATCAAAAAGAGTGAATGGATCCGGGGGCTAGCCGTAAGCGTCCACTGCGCTGTACAGTCCCGGGCCTGTGGTGACACAGACTTCACTCATATTTGAAAACAATTGGGAATGCAACCCAAAGAAATAATTATATAATGTCAGCATGAGTCATGATCATAAGAACTACATTATATACACACGGAAATCATAACATTTATTTAAATATCAGGCTGTTGTCATAATGACTAGCATGTTAATTCAAGTTCGCTGCTATCGCCCTGTGCCTTGTGGGTTCTGATCTCAGTTACAGGTGATTTATAACGGTCAAGGTGTTATCAACAACCTTATTAATATTTAACGAGCATCAACAAGATACAATAAACAAACATCCAATCCTATAACACTATGGGAAGATTAGGACAAATTAGCTAAGTTAATTAATGTAAGTGTGACATCTGAATAATTATAAGACTAATTGTATGTAGGTTAAACTGGGGGTTGGACGGTCGAATGTATCATAACGTTTGTCAATTGAGTCAACTGGTATGGTTTGGATTCCCCGGTTGTATGTGACGAAGCGTAGGGTCGCGTGTTCAACCTCGTTGGTTTTATCCGGTTCCCCCCCCCACGCGCAAGTGAATAATTGAAATAAAATTTAAACGTGTGTTAGCCCCGAAATGACCCAGTTTGTGTCGAGTGGACGTAAAACCCCATTTCTCCCACTCTCTCTTTGCAGACTAAGATAAAGAACTAGCCGATACACCTGTCCATAACATTGTATTACACTGTATTTTCATCTGATCCCCACCATGACAGTTGTGTGTGTTAGTAAACCATTTATAACATTGATTTCATATATCCGAAAGTGCTTTAAATTGGGTTGGATCATATTTGACAAATCGTTCGCAGACGGCAATTGTGCTCGAAATTCGGTCTCCCACGCTCTTAGGTTCGGGGTACCTCAAGGGTCTGTATCGGGCCCTCATTTGTTTACGGCGTATACAACTCCATCTGGTACAAGACATGTTATGGTGACGATGTGAAATTACATTTCTCACTAACAGTATGTTAGAACTTGAACTTTGTTTTGAGAACATGGGAAGATACATATTAATTTCCTACAACTGATTAAACACTGACTCTTGTTTAAATTGGAAATTCTGTATCGACTCTGTAAAGTCTGTAAATGGTGCAATTTTCATTTGTATAAAATTGATAAAATCGTTCATATGTTTATATTGCTTAAAGGCGATTCTAGTATTTGCAATACTGTCATCAGAATACACGTTTATATTCGTTGCACGACATAGTTGTGATAGACAGCTGATAACTTTAAAATTAAATTTAGTTAGTTACATTGTTAACACTTCAACTTAAACATTTTAATTAACACTTTGAACTTTCAATGTTCGTGAATTTGAACTTGATTTGTCACCTACTAATACTGACAATAAAATCAACACATTTTAAAATTTGAAACCGGGACGAGACTAGCATATGGTTATGATTTCTGTGGCCGCGTGCGCAATGCTAGAGAGGGGAACTTTGCCCAAGCAGTTAGATTTCATACTACTTTCATCGAATTCTAACCATCAAGTGTCATTACGTGCGCCCCAACATGTACATGAGTTGGCCTCGGTTTGTCAGTCCTTCCGAATGATTAAGCAAACCCTTGACACGTTTAAGCATTCCGAGATTTTTCTCAACCACCGCCAGAAATATTTCACTTTGTTATTTAACAATATTTTTAATTAACTTGTGTTCAATTTACCTATGACCTCTAATCTAGCTGTACAAGGGATGTTACTTCTTAGTTTCGACCAATCAAAATTGCATAAACAGAATGTAAAACAGATAAGAAAGAAATATCAACGGACAAACAGTTTGATCAACACTACAGAGAGATTGTTCCATGATTTCATTTAATTGCTAATACAAAATTAATAACTTTTTTCAAAATACAATTATAAAAAGAATATCCGTTGTAAATATATCATTTATAATTATTTTCGACTAAAAGGTCAAAACGGGAGTTATCTATTTGAAACGTATTTATGAGAAAATCAGTATCATTTATGAGAATATCAATATGATTTTTTAAATATATAATATAGTAAATTAGGCTTTATATAATCTATAATTATCGCCGATATAAAGGTCATAACAAGTCTTATCTACTCGGAAAATAATAACATCTTTATAAATCATGGTACAGGATTTATTTCTGTTATATAAGCTGCCAGATAAATAACCAAAGATTGTATCCCGATACAGGTGGAAGAAGAGGATAACAATTGTCTTACCCAATGTCGGATTTTCTATCACTTCATAAATAGTCAGTGCAGAGGGACTGCACCACTCATAATTTACCCCCATCCCGAACAAGACACAATACGCTGAAATCCATTATTTGTTGAAAAAACAAACTGAAAGTAAACTAAAATCCGGAAAAAACATTTTGATTTTACCATATCGAGCTTTTCCCACCATCACCCTAAAAAACAAGCTATATCGACCCACATATGTTCGGAATTATAGTAAATATTACAGATTTTTAAGCATGATTACTTCCGGTTTCAAAGATTGGTTTCTTTTAGTGTGTTAAGTATATGTATATTTCGTGTATTAATTTTTATTTGGTATGTTACGCTTATGGCAGGATATAACAGGAACAAAATCTACTTAATTTTTTGGCTTACAAGTCCGCGTAAGGAACGAAGCCCTTTCTGCGAAGATAAGCAATGTAAGCTGATTTTAACTTATATAAGATATTATTATGCGTGCGTCTGTTCAATACTAATGGGTGAACACGCTTCCACCATGCGCTGAACTGTTCTTTAAATAGGTCAACTTCAGGTTAGCGAAATTCCTACAGAAGTTTTCATATCCCCCAAGTTAAGTTTCGTACTGGGGGGGGGGGGGAAATCGATTGTTTTTAGTGTCTACTTTCTTTTAAAATATATGCAAGGGTTAATTGGAGAGACAAATTTCTACTAAAACTGATGGGGTTTTTTAAATAAACAGTTAATGGCCGACAGCGAAAACCGATTCAGAAAGCGATAGGTCCACGAATTATTAACACTGGGAGTAAAATCCAGCTATCAGCGATGAGCGAGTGGAAATTAAGTGAAAAAAAAGTGCCGTGATGGATGCAATGGGTAAATAATATATCTTATGTCTACGCTGTACTCGTTCCTGTCTAGTTAGTGGGCAGATATTTAAATTTTACATGTAGAAATCTAAAATCAGTGACATTAAATTATCGGAATTGAAATTCGATAATGACTGAAGGGTTTCTAAACATAGAATTTTAATGACTATTAGACTGCGTGGTTTATTATGGTTAATTTCCTACGGTGTTGGTTACATGATAGAGTGGCTTGATACCTTGCTTCGGGGTGTCATCACTGCAGTCGTGGCAAGGAGAAGATTCGCCTGCTTGATCACGTGAAGTAACACTCGAATCCTCATGCCGTGTATACCCAAATAAAATGGGGTTTAACGTCTTATTTGCACCTACAGTGTTAATAAAGACAGGTATTCGCCATGCACTGTGTCATGAATTGACATCAGTCGACTGTTACTAATCGAAGTCCTACTATTAAGGGGTCTTTAACGTGCACGCAAATGAGTACATGGGTAAACCTCGGTTTTCTTGCCAGTCCCGACGTTCTCCGCCATCTGACAAGAGTTGCCACTCTTGAAATTCCCGAGGAACTTTTTCGGCTAACACAGCCAGCCCCATATAAAGAGTGTTTTAGCTGACATGTTTAAATGCGGTGAGTAGACGTGACACCTCATTAGTCAATGTTTTAAAAAGGATTAGGTTTTAAGCCAGAGTTTTATTTTGGGACGAATCGCTGACTAGTTTGTATTTCAGTAAGTTGTAAAGGACCTATATATCAACTATAGAAAAGGAAAATGACGTCACCTTGTTTACTAGGAATTCTCTAGTACACGTCACCCATCAATATAAACCAATGGAATCTTATAACATGTATTATTATCTATATTATATGTTTGAAATATATTAGAACGGTCCGTTCTGGTGAATTCTGATTAAACCCTATTCTGGCCGTATTTTGTTTTCGTTTTCTTATGGCTCAAATTTCGTGTGGTCTACTCTAGGTTTGTTTACGGTGTTGGGGTGCACATTGATGGGGTAGGTAGGGTTCTTGGATCTTTACGACAGTAGTATAATAAGGAAAACAGTTTTTAAATACAACATGTTCTGTTTGATGCAGGGAATTCGCCAATGAAAGAGAGAGAGAAATGGGGTTTAACGTCCACTCGACACAACTAGGTCATTTCGGGACTAACATATGGTTTTTAATTTTATTTCAATAATTCGATTGCGCGTAGGGGTCTTTAGCAGTGGGAGGAAACCGGAGTGCCCGGAGGAAACCCACGAGGTTGAGAAAGCGCCCCTATCTCCATGCCACATACGCTCACACCAGGGCTCAAAACCACAGCCGCAAGCCAGAGGTGACCGGCCAGCAATTCGCCAATGAAATGGTCTGTGCTGTCATGATGACATGAAATGAAGTTTAATATCCTACTGTTTTGTACCGATTGGGCTACTGACAACAGGTAGGTCGGGATTTACTCGAGCTGTCATTGAACAGCGGGCAGCAAATGAAACAAATAGTTAAATATAAATGACCATTCAGTCAAATTCTCCATCTTCAGCCATAGCGTGAATACCCCGTAAACTTTCAAGAGAATAAAGGTCCTTTCCCTTTTCTACAGTAAATAAGTCGGTCCATTACAACTTGTATGGAGAGAAGGTCATCGAAAGAATAAAAAAAAGAAACGAAATTTAGACCCGTACTTTATTCAGACTGTGACTTCAAAATGACGACTTACGAGAAGGCCAAAGTAAACCATGGTCTTAACTGAAATCTAATTAAATTTATTCCCGGATGTGTTTAATTATAGAATAACATGTCTTTGAAGGGTCTGGATTGTTGTTTATTTAAGCTACTATTAACCAGACGGAGGTATTCAAACAATGCTGCATTTAAAGATTGTCCAAAAGTTCATCTCACTTTATTATAATTAGATGTCACATAGTCACGGTATTTACATTACAATATTGCATATTATTGTGAACGAACAAGCTGAATGTGCCTTTAACCACAGCAGGAAAACCGGAAGTCAACAACACGTGTCTGATTTACCTATACTCTTGGCAGGCTAAAGACTAGGACCCCTTACGCTCATAGAGACATCATGCGATGGTGTATTATATGGTTGACATAAGTCTTCGATATGCGCACTGTAATCTTCATAAAGCCCAGTCGGAGCAGAACAGTAGGACGTTAAATCCCCATTTCATTTCAAGTCAGACACGCGCGCGTAGTCTTGACCACCTTTCACCACCTTCGCCTTACTCAATAAATGTGTTTAAAACACATTTGTATCTTTCTCTAGTGGTGTGGATTGGGAAAAACCTAGTGTCGCTCTTCATCAAATCCAGTACTGGTTAAAAGTAAACGTTATTCTTCTTTTCGATCAAGAAAATATCAACGAAGGCGACCGGCATGTAAATTACATTTAAAGGTAGAAGGGACGTCTCGCCGTCGACAAATTACCTGGCCTTGGTGGCCCGTATTCCATGTTTTACCAATTGCATCATCTGCTGGTTAGAAATGATGTTCTATAACAAATTAATCTGGTATATTATCAAATTATATCTACAAATCAGAATCAGTAGATTTACTGTTGAATGTTTGGAACATTACCTTTAGTGGTTGGTATTGTGTTGTGGGCTTGAGAAAGGAAATGATAGTGACATTACTTAAAATCGCACCAAATGATATCATAAGCGTGATTGGTGTACCTGGACGAAACCCACGTGGTTGAGAAGGCATCCCTATCTCTAAGCCACATACGCCCACATCAGAAGGGATAGACACCACACCAGAAGCCATATGTGACCGATCAGCTCGTCCATCCCAACCCCCTATTTAATAACTTGTATGACCTAACTATATGAACCAGGGATAGAGTATGAAGTCTTGGAATTATGATGTATTACAAAAGTCGATCATTATGAGGGTCACTCCAAGAACATGAAGACGGACAATTACACGTGCATGCGTCGTGTTCCTGGGTCAAAAACTAGAGACTAGCAGAGATTGATCTTGAGAAACAGATTAAGTCCCAAAAGACCTGCGTCATCCATATCTGTATTAAATCAAGAGAAAGCTTGGGCATCAATTTCTTATCTGTTGATTTTGATCCTAAAACCCACGCATAAACTTATTTTTATAAACAAAACATGATACAAAAAATAACCAACCATTATACCACGTGCATCACATTCTACATCATGGCATGCTAAACTAAAAGTAGACAAACTCAAATCCGTAACCAATGGTAACAAAGGCTATTTTCAGAGCCCCCGTGGCCTTAAATAACCCTTAGTAGATGATGATTTAAGGTAAATTGGTTATTGGATCGATAAAATGGCGGTAGTGTGTAACTGTATTAAAATTAATCAAGCATGGATGATGGTAAATGAATTGGTTAATTATTTGAGAGCCGCCTGACAATATTATTGTAATAATTGAAATATTGTGTTCTACTGTGAATGCTTTAACTATATTGCATAAAAATACACGGTATCGCGTTCAATATCCAATTAATGGAATAATACACCCCATAGAACTATTTATAAAGTAAATTGACAAGGGTTTACACACAAATAAAGGAGTTAATTCATTATTAATTATACAGATTCCTAATGGCTGATTAATGACCATTACCGTAATCAAGTTTCAAAATAAATTTACGACATACATAACTATTTACGACAATGTCAACATGAAAGAAAGACCTACCATAAACTGCCAAAATGGCCCCCGTGTCCACCATGGCTGTGGGAGTGGTGTGCATGGGCATGACTGGCACTTGCTGCATGTCGCATGCGATGTCGCTCTCTGCTCATGTTATTCTTGTCGCCGGACACTGACCACGGATATGTTTATAATGCACCTGTTTATCACCAGGCGATAAAACGTCGCCTTTTACAACAGTAACACGCTAGATTCCATACTTATATATAGAACATTAAAATCCAATATCTGATGTTTATACGAAAATAAAACTAGCGACTCACCACGGCACTAGTGGTGGCATCCATGTTATTTTATGTAAACACACAAAACACGACACAACAACCCTTCCAATAACCTCCCCCGTCTTCTTCCTGGGTTTCAGACGAGTTGAAAACGAGAGGTTAAACAAAACATCTAGAATTCCCGGTTGAAGGTCGCTGAGGCCATCAATAAAATTCGCTGCTTGTGACCAGCAGTACCTTAGTCGTTGTCAATGGGAATTATGTGAATATCGATAATTCTAGCATTGGACACATATCACTGTTACGCTTAGTTCTTTCAATAGCACGGAATCTCTACAATAAAGCACCTGACGATATACACACAGCGTGTTCAACCCACAAACCATATAACATGGTATTTTAAACAATTGACAACCGAAAATCAGACACTATTAACCAAACTTCTGACTCGATTTCTACCAGGCTTTAACTCTGGACGGACAGGCACATAACGATTGTAGAACACAGATACACCAGGCTCGCATTAACCGCCATTACAGAGAAATAAACGTGGTTAAGCCAGTTGAGTAGTAAACATTTCTAGTTTGGTTTTTAAAAAACATAACTCAGGAAAATCTCAGGTTTTGTTCAGACGCTTAAAGCAGTAACCACGGCGACCCTATACCCGATAGCATAGAATCTATAAACTAGTCTTGTGAAATATGAATTTTTCAATGGTTCTGAACGTTGATCGATATAGATCGATCCGGGGAAAGCCCTAGAAGTTACTATGTAATAAACAGTCACAATAGGGCGTGGACACACAAAATTACCTCTTAACGAAGTAATGACAGTCAATATTAGAAACTATTAATACATATATAAGTATAGATAGAAGATTGGGATGGGATCGTTTAAACGGCAGCCATTGATGGAATCGGAGAGAGTGTATGGATTGAGCATGGAAGAACCTCACGTGAAGAACGGAACGATTGGCGCGCACTTAACCCCGCCACTAACGACTTCCGATTGTTATTTTTAGCTCGGCGATTTCGCAGTAAGTAGAATTGTTATTAAAACATAATACCGAGTGTACGCCATGTTTGTTTTTATATCGGGATGGTAGAAAGAATGCGTTAACGATTTTTTTCTTGTTTCTATTCTTGATAATAGATCGCGAGTTTATATACATTTTATTTATATATTTATAGAAGCTCTCGGAACTCGACGGTCTAATGGACTCCTTAATTGACTTCTGCACAGCTAATACAAAGGGTTTATTATTTCCAATGTAACTCATCTTTTTTTAATCCAATTAAAACAAAATTTGCCCGAGGAACATTCGTGAGATGTTAGCTTATTTTTTGAAATATTAATTGAAAATTTGGTTTGCTTTAAAACAGTACATGCGCTGAAGATTAATTCGCGAGATTAGAACTCCATATAAATTGTATCAAGATGTAAGAATTTGATTTGAATCATCAAATTCTGCTTGTTTTAAAACAGAGACATATTAAGAGTATACTATTCACTGAACTATATTAGGGAAAACTATGTTACAAAGCAGATATGTGGTATATATTATTAATATCTGAAGACAGTTAACTTATATGATTTAATGAAAGTCAGAATGAAGTAAGCTGGTGTCACCCTTAATATCATGAACGCAAGCTGTGTAAGATGTGCAGTTAACATCGTATCACCATTAAAGCCCAATGCGACAAAGTAACGTCTGGAGTATAACGATACCTCTTTGTCAACTGGTTTACGCCTCTTTAAAATTTAATCGGTATGTTCTATCAAAACCAATTAAGTCGTCATTTTGCGCTTAATAAGCGAGAAATTAATTTGCTGCTATGTTCTATGGAATAATGTTTTCACTACAGAGATAAATTATTCAATGAGTAATCATAGGTTTTACGGAGTGTGCACAGAGAACAATACTCTTTATTATTTATGATTTATCCTTGAACTCATGTTTTATGTTATGGATTAAAGCAGTGCCTATAAATACCAGAATCTAGGAAACGTGAAACTGTTTGTAGGACTTAAACACTAGCTGACCGCGACTCTCCATTTTGTTCCGGTATCATTTGATAAACGGAATGGTCGGGCAGGTGACCTGTAGTTGCAAATAAAGATATATCACGTAAATCCTAAAACGCAACAGTTTGTATTGAGAGGACGTTACCATCTCCACCGTACCAACTCCCACCCACCACCTCTCTCGCTCTCTCCCCCTCTCTCTGGAAGTATAAGACCAGAGCCCTGTTTCTCGAAATCTTAACTAAAGATAAAATCCAAATTTTAGTAGATACTTCAATTTTGATTGGCTAAGCACTAAAATTAATCTCATATTATCCCATCAAATTACTAAAATTTGAATGTTATCTTAGTTAAAATTTCGTGAAACAAGCCCCAGAACCTTAGTATTATTTCTCCTTCCCTTCCTGTCAACACAAAAATGAAATTAACTTTGACTTTATTTGGTGAAAATGACAATGTCTATTTAAATTTAAGGACACCCAAGTAAGCAAACCGCCGTATATTACGGAATCACATGTTTGGTGACCATTTACTGTTCATTGTGTGATCGAATGAAATAATAAATATAGTTAGAACTGACTTAGGACCATTGTCTATATGTCGTTTCAACATTTCTTGATGTCTCTCCAGGAAGCTAAAAAGTAATTGAAACCTGCTGAATGGCATAAATAACGCGCCAATGACAGCCATGGACTGTGTCACTGGGGATTACTACATCTGTCAAAGGTCTACACGCGAGTAAATAAGTCGACACTGATAAAATTAACAGTTGTGAATTGACAGGTTGATGTTGTTCTGAGAGACTCGTGGAAAGACCGAAGAATAAAGGTAGAGCTGGTCATATCTCGTTATGTCGTCTCTAGAAGATACAAAATGTTGACTTATTTTCAGTTTCTCCTATGTTTGTAAATACTTAACACAGCTAAACAATTTATGGGCTGATATTCCTATTACCTTCTTTACCGCCACCTTCTGCACCCTGTAAAATATGTAAATCAAACACATCCAGTCGTCTATCTTCACAATGATCATTGTTTATGGAAGCGATTTTACATAAGCAGCAATGCATGTTATTGTATCCATCTATAGCATGTTAAATATATATGACTCACTAAGAAATAAAATATTGTTTAAACTATATTCCTATTACAGATACATCTATACTATTATTTGTGACTGTCGTTTGTCTGTCTGTCTGTCTGTCTGTTCAGCACTAGGGCTGTCCAGACACTGAAATTTGGTGTATAGGGGCTGGGTGGTGTTGGCCTACCGCTTACGGTTTCTGAGTTGTTGGCACAACCCGTGAAGCGCCGGATCACCTGCTAGGACGAGGCTGTTGAAATTTGGTATATAAGGGCTAGGTGGCGTTAGCCTACCACTTCCATTTTCTGAGTTGTAAGCAAAATGACAAGTTCAGTTTTTCATCAGATACGATATGTTCGAAATAAATAATTTGGAGATGTCGGACCTTTCCTACTCCAAAAATAGTTTCTGTAACTAGTTATAATCGGTTGTACTATTTGAAGGTGTGGGGCATTATAATGTGATAATGTAATGTGAATATGGGTTCGGGGGTGCGGTAGCAAATTTTGGTTAATTTATAGTGTAGTTCTTGCTCCGCCGGGCGCCTTAGTGGATTAATAAGTATTGCGCAGCGCTGTTAAGATTATTTGACAATTGGAATCGAAATAAGAGAAGGGTTCTGCTCCGCTGTCTAGACAAACCTCTCCCCCAAACCATCCTCTATTGTATACGTGTACCCGTCTTCGTTAGTCCGGTCGCTGCAAAGAATTGGGACCTCGTTTGATGCCATAAACGAACGAAATTGAAATCCACGTAAAAATTACCACAAACTCGAATATGTGGCAATTTCTACTAGAAGACTAAACGCATTTCCAACTACCAATTCGCATATATATCATGTTTAAATTTAACACGATACTCGCAAGGGATTACTCCAAGCGTCAGCTGGATGAACGAGACTACATAGAGCTTCATTACTCAATACAGGTTTAATACCAAAACAAGATGGTGCTCGTACAACATCAATCATAAAAAAGTATAATACAATTTCGTTAGCGAGGGTGGTAATTGTGATCAGTGGTGTAATGGCGGGTGATATAATTATACCAGGGCAGTCAAGGTTTATCTTCCGTGCAAGCTAATGTGTACATGAGTGATTCGTGGATTGGCAAACTTCTTACAGGTGCCAACCCTGGATACGTGAATGCTCGATTTGAGTTACAGTTCAATAAAACGTGATTGCAAGTGTCGAATTTAGCACTTATATTTTTATAGTGTGTGGTAAGGAATAACAGAGTGCCAATAAGACGAAGACACTGTCCAATTTTATTTATGGTAAACTCACAGCACCGATAACCGTATCTATAAATCATAACGTTATGGTTTAACACATGTAATTTGAAAAATACTCTACGGGGAAATCGAGACTATAAATCTATAGTCGTCTAGACATATCATCAAGACTTTCTATAGTGAATGGTCAGTCTGCGCACAAACAACTTGTTGGTTATTGGGAGTCACGTAAAAAATACGATTGACGCATATTTTAACATGACTAGTCTGGTACCACGTGGATACCTTTAAATGAATGTCCCCTCTCCGGTTGCCCTACGAAGAAAATTTTGCCCCAACAGCGGCACTGTGGCCTACTCTATATCGGGGGGGGGGGGGGATCTACCCAGACATCGAACTACTCTTATATCGAATTTCAACTACCTAGGGTTCTTTTACGTGTACGCCTATGTGTACACCGGGACCTCAATTTTTGTTCTGAATACCAGGTACCATTTCCGGTCGGTATATTTCAGAATTTTGTTATACTTGTCGCAGATAAAGCTCAATCATTAAGAATTTTCTCTGATATATTTTTCCTTTGTTCTTTTCAGATTTTTCAAAAGATGAAGAATTGATTACTTCGAATCCTTCTATTAACAATTGTAAACACGTGTTCGTTCAATCCGGTATATCCCCATCCTTTTTCAAACCATACCTATGAACCCTTGTCAGTTACTCTGTCAGTTTTTGAGTAATCACGTGCGATATATCCTTATGGCAAATGCATTATCACTCTCGTAAATCGAACAAACTTTCAGAACCGCTTCACATTACACTGAACTGTGGCTTCCGAGAACCGTGGGGAGCTGATACATGGGTATCGAATTTTGATTAATTTTCAATGATATTTGATATTTTTAATGTTATGTAAATTTAATTAATTTTCAAATGTCAATTGATATTGTCTTCCTTAATTTAACATAATTATATTCTTGGTATTGCAATCCCCGACGTTGCAGAATAAAAGTTAAATATTATGTTTAAGATACACAATCAAATAAATCTTAAACTGGTTTCTACTCATTGAACGCCGCCATCTTTATGTAACTTTGTACGTATTCTATTTGTTGACGAGGGTTTTTTTGTATACCCCGATGTGGTAAATATATAATAATACTAGTCTCCATATCAGCTCTGTATAAATGACTGACGACATGGTTGTTCCGGGGTGGTAGCTGAGATTGAGCCAACTGACCTGGTTTCGATTCCCCGGTTGTACGTGACATGGATTAGGGTCGCCTTCCACTGTTAAATACCCTACATTCAAACAAATTATTGAAATAAAACTGAACCATGTGTTATTCCTAAAACGCCACAGTTTATGTTGAAAAGACGTTGCCCCTCAACCACCCCGCCTCTTTCACTCTCGCTCTCTCTCTCTCTCTCTCTTTGTCTTTCTCTCTCCTGTGATTATGCTGTTAAACGATGACATTTTTACCAACAGAGGAATAACGCATAATATTATAGTGAGGTTACTATCTGAAAGAACCTGAAGATAGGAAACCGATAAAGTTAAACAGGGGACTGTATTCGATGTAGTCGAAGCGTACATTACACGCTGAATTACAACCGCGGTGTGGAAATAACCGAATTGGCGCGAGATCTTACGCCATTACGCCATCCAAGCATACTTCCCTAAATGCAGTTTACACAAAACTGAACATCCACTAAAAAATGTAAGTGTACCGTTACAAAAACTAAAAGCTAGAAAGAAACAAAAACTAAAAGCGCTCAACTCTTTTATTCCAATGCTATTGATGGATCGATCTATCAAGCCTTATCGTAGTTATATCACTGTTCATGCTTTATTTCAACTAAAAAATTAAAATATTCCAAGCTAATGTTTAGCGTGTAGTTAAGAAAATAGGACATGGTTTTATTGATCGTGTTTTTAAATGCTATGATACGGCCATTGTTATATTTTCATTTGATAATTTCTTGGTTCACAATTAACGATTGATTTCTATCCAGACTGGTTTTCCTATCGATACGTCATGTTAACGAGTTATTCTTTATATTATTTTAGAGGTTAACTCAGACTTTTCTTTATTGAGACGGCTAGCGTACTAGATTGGTTGTAGGGGAGAATTTATTATCATAATAATAACAATGTACGAGTGATTGTCATTATTTATTATTGTTTGGTTAAAATTTCATTAAAGTTACATTCTGTCACAATCAAGGCTTTAATATTGGTGTTTGTGTGTGCAATTGACATGTGTGTGTGTGTGTGTGTGCTATCTAATATTGATGTTTGTGTGTGCTGTCCAATATTGATGTTTGTGTGTGCTATCCAATATTGGTGTCTGTGTGTGCTATCTAATATTGATGTTTGTGTGTCCTATCTACTATTAAAAAATTGGTGCTTGTGTGTCCTTTCTAATATTGGTGTTTGTGTTTTCTATCTAATATTGGTGTCTGTGTGTGCTATTTAATATTGGTGTTTGGGTTTTCTTTCTAATATTGGTACTTGTGTTTCCTATGTGATATTGGTGTGTGTGTGTACTATCTAATATTGGTGTGTGTATGCTGTCTGCAACTGTGCTTGTGTGGAAAGCACACACACACACCAATATTAGATAGCACACCAATATTATAAAGCACACACAAACGCCAATGACGTTTAACCTGTTGTCAGTGGTACAGGACGGGTGGCCTGACAAGGACAGTTGTCTAGTCATTCGGATGGGACGAAAACCTAGGTCCAGTGTACACATTGGCGTGCCCGTAAAAGTTCCGATATAAGAGTAGGCAAAATTTCCCCTCATAGTACACTGTCTTCGTTATCCCAGTCGTAGCCACACAGTAGGACGTTAAACCCCATTTCATTTCTTTCCTGTATAAGAAGACTCGGAATGTCATGTCGCAAATCATATAATGGGTCGAATTACTGTGTCATGGGTCAGCTAACAGACTGTTTGTGTCACCAGCCAAAAAACCCATTTTTTTTAAGTGTTTGACTATTGACTATCCATAGTATCCATGTCACTGAGTTTACGGTGACAGTCAGCTTATCTTTCTGCACCACTCAACTTTGGGTGTCGCGAATCAGATATGTGTGTGAGGTTCTGGAATTTAAAGTGACGGACGGGTTATATATCTTTACCATTAAACTTTGTGCGGCGCGAATCATATAATCATCGTCCTGTGTACCTCATCTGGTAACCCACTTCCACTGTCGCGAATAGGATAACTCAAATTATTGCCTAACTTATTTATTGACATAAGTTCGATCTTGTCTGTATTTTAGACCCACGAGGGGTAATGGCCCGAGACCACCCGGCTCACCAGACAAGAAAATAGGCTATAATCTCTCGTGTGGGGAGCCTGGGGGATTTGTAATACATAATTAAGCTCAAAACAAATGGTTATTTTATTAGATTTATAAAGATACGACGGTCTAATCAGGTTTATGTAATAAATAAACTCCTTAATCTTATTGGACAAAACGAACACAAATA
Source organism: Patella ulyssiponensis (assembly GCA_963678685.1). Lineage (NCBI taxonomy): Eukaryota > Metazoa > Mollusca > Gastropoda > Patellidae > Patella > Patella ulyssiponensis. The sequence goes on along the minus strand of OY783225.1, from coordinate 64,543,184 downwards.
TATAGGGATACACATATGTCAACAACAGATTTGAGTTGTGTGAACTTCACAAATAAATAACAAAAGGAAATGATATATAATGGGATACACTTTTCCTAAACTTTGTCGGTCAACAACGGTATCGAATCCGCGACCTTCCAGCTAGTGAACAAGTGTTATCAGGTGGTTGTAGAAAAACGTAAGCATTAACCTGTCTTGGCACCCATCACTGCATGGAGATGTAGTTTGGACTTGAATTGTTGACACCAAGGCTATTAGAAAACCTCTACAAAATCTGGCTGTACAAAATGAAGAGATAACCTATGTGACTTTCCCACCCCCTCGACTCGCACACTATCAGACAAATACGCCCGTCCCCTCTCAACCCTCACCTAAAAATAATACAAAACTTATAACCAATAGCGAACTTTCTTGGCATAGAACTAAACTCAAGACTATTTATTTTAGATTAATCCTACGAATTTCCGGAATTCAACTAAAAGTGTTTCAAAAGATTGCAATAATACCCGGCACTCAGACTAAATCTAAGATTGACAAGTTCTCGCTTCAACAACTTAACAAATTAAATCTCGTGTAATCAGCTCTTTGGCTTCAGTGCTAATCGACAAAGTAATGAAATCAAAAAACCGTAAAAGCACATGAAAACATGGCGTATTACGATTTATTAGTCCAACTTAATATCCATTACCGTAATACACGAATCAGAGCCCGCTTGACCATCATCTTAAGTGCTCTTACAGCGTGTAACATCGAGCAAAATTCAACACTTAAGAGAATGGAAATTGGATGCCGAGACAACATAACCGTTTCCCTTAATTAGATTAAGAAAGGGATTTTATGTATTATGCCAGACGAGAAATAGGAAAAATCAATCCTCGATCAAATGGAGTAATTGTGTTTTATTAACGAGTTTAAATCCCACTTGGGTTCTTCAATAACCCGACATGCTTCTATAGGTTTAGTGAAGTCATATTCTATCTCATATATTTAAAATAAAAGAACAAAAGGCAAACTTTCGCCACATCACTGGATTACCTTTATCTTCCATAATACAGCCCAACTATGTTAGATACAGACATTTGTTTATCCAAATGGGCATCATGAATACTACGCCTACCCCCTCCCCTTTCCTCTTCGGGGGGTTGGGATGGCCTAGTGGTCTAGAGTGCCGTGCTTCGACCTCTAGCTGGCCGGTCACCTCTGGCTTGCGGCTGTGGTTTCGAGCCCTGGTGTGAGCGTATGTGGCATGGAGATAGGGGCGCCTTCTCAACCTCGTGGGTTTCCTCCGGGCACTCCGGTTTCCTCCCACGGCTAAAGACCCCTACGCGCAAGCGAATTATTGAAATAAAATTGAAACCATATGTTAGTCCCGAAATGACCTGGTTGTGTTGAGTGGACGTTAAACCCCATTTCTCTCTCTCTCTCTCTCTCCTTTCCTCTTCACAAATATGACGTGTATTTTCAAAATCCTGAAAACGCGGTGAACAAAGAGGTAATGACAACAATCAACATGAGGGGGTAACACTTTGAGGAAAGTACGGTCGACCTTCTTCACCCCCCCCCCCTTTCATTCCACAGCCAATTCACGAGACTGTGTTGCAAACGTCGAAAACATTTGCAAGATTTATTTCACCTTCCATGAAGTCTCCCATCCCAAGTTTTCACGAGTCCATTTTCGTCTTCATCAATAGTCAAAAGATTCGGGGAAGAAGCTCGCAAATGAAAGAGTAAACGCTAAAAAAGTGTACAGCATAGAGGGTTAAAGGGTGGGTGAAAGGAACAATTCTGTCAGTAAAGCGACTTGGATAGTGGGACGTTTAAATACCCTTGTTTTTTGTTTGTTTATTTTTTTGTGGGGAGGGGAGGTATCTCAACCCACATTTCAACACGAATAAATGGGCACCCCACCTGAAGCAACCGGCATTGTACGTTTAGTCAGAGAAAGCCCCTGGTCGGTCGATTGTAATGGCAATCGGAAATGTTTTCATCCAAATTCTTAAAATCGAGGGTTAGTGTGTCTGTCTGTTGGTGAGCCAAATGATATCGTCTGCTTAGAATCTTTAGAAAGTGTGGGATAAAGCCGGATTGATCCCAGTATTTAGGACGATGGTTGTCTACTAAAATCAGAGGAGATGAAATAAGGATAATTGACGAACACAAGACGTTGTTGATACATTATTGACCCAGTCTTTCACAAACTCATAGAAAACGGAGAAGAGGGGGTCACATAAGATGATACTGTAGCATGCTGGATAATGGGGACCAATTCATGATGTAAACACTCTTATTTCCAGTGATGAAAAACAAGCATACATTCTTCAGCCAATCAATCCGGTATTCATATTTCTGTAGTGGGTTCTCCTGACGTTTTTGTCCACAAACTAAATTATATCGTTATGGTGAACACCAACAGTTTAAAAGCTATAGAGTCCGGGTATGTCTGAGATTTCTCTGTGGTAATAATTTAAAATTATTTGAACATATGTCGTAACGTAGTATCAATCCAGTAAACACCTACATTGAACTAAACAACCGGTTTCTGTAAAATTATGGAATATTCAAGATATCTGACAAATTTCAACTTAAACTGTCGTATGTTTATTCCTTATGTTGTTGATTCGGGATAGAACGGGGTTGGATTTGTCAATAAAATAGTTTGACTATGAATATAATAACATATTTGAATTTTGCTTTGCAAATGAGGTGCCGTCTACTTTTCCTCAAATTTCAACAACCTGAAATCGTTAACGTACACTGTAAATTAATCCTATACGAATAGGGGTAGGGTGACGAATTTCATTTTTGTTTTGCCCATCCTTCCCATCCTGGCACGTTTCTTAGGAAACAGTTCCCTGTGATATCACCCTAGATGGAAGCGGGCGTAAACTCCCACTACCGAACTATCAAATCAAAATTAATATTATGAAGACGAATATTGCTGCATTCATTATGGCGAATATGACTCTCCATACAATATACGTGTGTGTGCTTAGCTCCGAAGTAGTATGAATAGGGACAAAAGGTCTTTACTATTTTCTACCAACAAATATAATATTGAATGGTTGTATGTCAACAACGCATGATGCTACTAACAGATGGACATGTTTGCTGTTTGTCTGATCTCCAACCAACCCCGCCATTGTCCATAGATATGACGTATTGATCATCGCCTTATCTCTCAGAGTAAACGTGTTAGTGAAGCCAGATTGGGAAGACGTGGCAACATTAACTTATCATACTCTAAAGCTAAAATATCATCTAATTTATCTCCATAACAAAAACTGTTTGAAGGTGATGAAAACGTTTTCTTTATTCTGTTAGATATACTGATATTCTATTTCAGTCTTATTAACAAACCATCACGAATTATCTGAAAGGGAGAGTTGGCGAGGGTTGGGTTTGGTTTGAGTTGGCAAAGAATGGATCATCTCATCAATATGTTTTTATAAAGTTAAAACTGATTGTCTGGGTCTAGCCGGTATTTTTTTGTCCATTCTTTATGTAAATTGCGACACACAGTGGGGCTTATTCTACGATCTATCAACAGCGTCTCTGAAGGCTGGACAGGGTAGGCAAAGCACGTTTCAGACACTGTGTGGGCAAAATATCCTTATTGACAAAACCTGACAGCTGAACTAAAGGACGAAAAAGGTCATCGCCTATGTATACGGATACCTGTAGTAGACAAAAAAGTCATTCTCATTGAAACTTTGGAGTCACGGTGACTCGGCGTGTCTAACCAGGTTTCCCGGGATTGATGATGGGTACCGTGAAAGTTCTTCTGGTTTTTCCATTCTGGCTTCCTGGCCATATAAACATATACATAAAGGGTATCAGATGCTTTCGAAAGTTTGGGTATTCTAACAAAGGGTTTGTTTTCTTCTGACGCAATTGATATTGGTGCCTAAAACATTTAACGTTCTACTGTTAAGCATCAGGTGGAATAATTACGTTTTTGGGCTATTCGTCATCGAATTCCGAATATCAACGGTTCTTTTACGTGCATGCCAACGTGTACACGGAAAGTCGTTTTTTTTAATATGAGCGACTGGACGCTTTCGTTGCCTTACTTGGTCCGCCGTTATTAACCACTGATAAAGGGAAACCACCCTGGAAAAAAACTACCAGATAATAAAGTTAAGCGGGTTAAGACAAAGGAGCGTCTATGGATTACACGAAACATTTTCTTTTGATGATCATTGGTTGTTGTATTGTTTGTGAAAGTAGGTGAATGTTGATGTTGATGAAGAGATGAGGTATTTGTGAACAAAGGAAACATGAAATCAATCAATCTATATATCCCCACGTCTAGATCGTCAGACAAACCAGTATATTCGTAATTAACAAATGGCGATAATAAAGTTGCGTGTGGTGTAAATTTCTGAGACAATTTCTTCAAGCTTCTAATCATATTACACACCAGACTCGCTACTAGAAATATTGGAAATAGCCAAATTGTGACTTTCTACAAAGGCTAAGGAGAAGAGTTGGGGTGATATATTATGACGGATTGACTACGGACTCCGGATGTCTTATGATATATTTAATAATATCGGGGGATTTATTAATAAAGTACCAAGTCTTATATGACGCACATGTATCATGCTTTTTAATTAAGTGACAACATATTCCCTATACAAATTACATAATATTACACAATTACCACGTTATTACTCGTCTATAAAATTTTTCGTCGTTAAATTCGGTATTTATGTGACCGTTAGTCGACTGGATAACTCAGATAGGACAAAATAAAATACTTTTTTAAATCAAACCTGTCTGAAAGGATTTTGTATTTTTGACGGGGGGGGGGTGTCTAGTTCTACGTTCATTGGTCGTCTGAATAACCCAGACAAGATAATATTAAACCCCTTTTTTGATAACATGATATTATAGATTAATACCGTTTTCTTTAATTTTTATACTGGCCAGAATTTTAATTTTCAAAGAGAAGAGTTGAGAACATTTGTCTCATTTAAAATCCTTTTCAACTTGAAATTTTTTCACGTTCATATATTCGACCCAATATTTGACATCACGGCATGATTAAAGACCTAACATTACTTCCGGGTTGCGGGGGGGCGTGAAAGTAAGGGGCTTGTGCACGGATATGGTCATGTAGTCAGTTGTCGACGGAAAATATTTTATTAATTTCATAATATCGTTGATAACTGCAAACAGCTTGTCTCATGAATAAATTGAATTAAAGATGGTCACCGCCTTTAATGTCATAGCCCTAGTTTAATTTTACACGCACTGAAAATCTATAAATTCTCACAATAATCCATTGCCGGAAGTGACGATATGTCCAGGGATACTATCATTTAGATAATGATTTGAAAGTCCTCATCGGCCTATAAATCCTTCGTTAAACATACATTATACAAGAGCTAAATATGCCTATTGTAGGTCTTTCTTTAGGCCTGAAATGTTATCTAAATTATTAATTAGACATTCAGTAACTTATCCAGACCATAATCAACTCTCGATGAGATCTTACGTGTCGGATTTGTTACTAGATTTGAATCCAATCTTCTGCCCAACGCTCAATGATTATGTTTTTATCGTATTGTCTTTGGTAATGATGATCGAAACTAGGCCTACTATTCAATCGCTGCTATTTTGGTTCATAGTAGAGCAATTTGACTAAAGTTTTAAGCATATTCCCTTTATATTATCTAGTTTTAACTATTATTGTGAAAACCGCTAGCGCTTTATCTAATCTCCCATAATGTATCTTTAAATATTAACAGAATTAATTTTGATAAGATAAAACGGCGGAATGTGTTAGTCTACCTCTTAATAAACTCATAAATACAAATGCCCCAAGATAAATATAGCAATTAAGTCAATGAAAGTGATTGTATGTCGGAAACTCCTCGACAATACATAGTTAAATCTGTATATCGCGAGATGTGGGACGGGCGCTAATTAATACCCCAAAATAAACCAGACTCACTAGATGTCCACATAATGGTCAAGATCACCCTGCGGATAAAAATCAAGGAACTAATCGCCGTTAATTATCGTCAAAATCTGAAGTTGTCGCCTACTGATATTAGTGAACTATACACCGTTAATTGTGAGTGATGCCACAGTGTCCTTAAGTCATTACACAGTATAATTTCATTGAGTGTAAATGCTAAATTCGTCTCCGGGAAAATTGACAGAGTTAATCAGAAAAGTTGACGGCAAATCGGAATGTTGTTGTCAGAAACATGGCATATTAATACCAATCGTTATTGGGATGACGGAAATTTGGTATTAAGGATTGACCGGTTGTAGTGAATGAAGGAGAGAGGACTAAATGTAGCTGGTCAACTATGAGTCTTGCGGTAACTCCTGTCAGGATCCATTTCAGCAAAATACCCATGTATGAATCCGTGTTGGGTTTTTTCAATAGCCTAGTACATTCGTGAAAGATGCCTCAAAGTAAAGGGTAAAGGCCCCCAACCCCAACAAACGAGTTCATGTGTACCAGGTTTTTAAATCAATAAAGTTACTGCTTAGTGCATACATTCATCCATACAGTGTTCTATATTGTTCACGTAATTATTGTGTTTTTAATACCATCGATTACTTCCCTTGTTTTGAGCACTACACCCACGGATTCAATCTGTTTTACAGAGAGAATTACTTACGAATTATCTCTGTAACAGATGACTCTCCACAACAAGTGCGTTGACTGCACGTAGCGTCAGTCATTGGCTCAAAGGCTCGTGCAATGTTTACATAACACCTAACTGCTTCGGGCAAAATGATGCATTTTACTCATTTTAATACCCATTTACACTAAATAGGAAATATTTTTTAACTACAAATACTTCAAACGTCTTTATTTATTTTTCTTTTACCGCAAAAAAATGTTTGAGAATTTAATTTGTCGGAGTAAAAAAGTTAATATGCCGTACTCATTAAGCCTCGTCGATGTCATGCTTATCAGTGACTGCGGGGTCAGTTTGCCACGGATTGTCTCATTGGTACAAAAGTGGGGTGTGGGAATCGTTTAATGTGTGCGCTTTAGATGATAAGGTCTGTCATTGAGTCAAGTGGCTTGGTTTAGATTCCCCGCTTGCACGTGACAAGGAGTACGGTCGTCTGTCATACCTTATAATAAGATAATATTTTAATACTGTTATTCAGGGGGTGGTCCCATCTGGATCCGCCACCAATCACCCCCACCCCCCCCCCCGACCCATACACCAGAGTAGATAGTCCTCTTTGTGTAGATTGCCTCCCTGCCAAGCGGGACAAGAGGTCAATGAAAGTCAGGAAATTTTATATACTTTAACAGATTAAGCTCTGATACCTGCATTCTTGAATAACGTCCATTCGTTTGTATCTAATGTCGTTCATTGTAAACTATGGCAGCCTGTTGCGGCCTTTTTTGCAATCTCAACTTCTCGCTCCTTCATCCTAGCCTTCTCGACATCTCGCTTCCGACAGTCGAAATTATAAAATGGTCTCAACAGGCTTCCATATTACCGCAGTAACCGGACCTTATTTTGGAATTCTACCCATTTCAGAATTAGGATTTTCAAACCCTGTAATTGAGGCATGTGGAGGTATACAATTCAATAAGTTATGGATGACCATAATATATCATGTTTTATTTAACTCCGTGCCAAGGTTGGGGCGTTTTTTTTTAATAAATTAAGAACTATATTGCTCCTTTAAGCAAAATGTTAACCCTAAAATTTGAGAGGAGACAAATAATATTTAGTCAAAAGTTTACCGCATGGACGCAGATAACGAATTAGTTTATTAAATACATAAATAACAGTCAGAAAACTGTGCACAAAAATAAATCGACTTACGAATTCGTTTTATTATGAAAAAATCTGCTCCATATTTTATGAAATAGAGGTTTATATACGAACCCCCGAAGTCATCAATCAATAAGATTATATAAAATGGTCATTCATCCCGAGAAGAAACTGGAACGCGAGATCAATTTTACAGAATGTAAACCTAAATTTACGTTTTGTCTTTTCATACAAACTTCTTCTCAAATTAGCAAATCTCAGCCTCGAGGGACCAACAATTTCTCTTCAGGAAACAAATGGGTCAAGTTTTTCTTCTCAAACAGAAACATAAAACTTCTCTCGGGTTTTCTTTGGCGTTTTCTCTTCATCAAAATTTACACAGTTGTAATACGTGTCCACGAATACTGCAACAATTTGTAAATGGTTGGGGATAACGTTATAGACTAGAAAATCGAAATGTATTTTGCTGGATTCTAATTTAAAAGTCAAGCTATTTTCCTGTACTGGTGTCAATCCCGACAGATAAAACAGTGATTTATTGTAGAACCGTGGTTGTCGTTAATCAAGTTGTGCTACAAAATATTGGGTAATAAGTTCAAATTTTACAAAACTGAGAAAAGGTACGATCGCACATGTCAAACACAGAGAGAGAAATGGAGTTTAACGTCGAGACTAACGTATGGTTCAATTTTATTTCAATAACTCGCTTCCGCATGGAGGTCTTTCAGAAGTCGGAGGAAACAGAGAGGGAGAAATGGGGGTTTAACGTCCACTCGCGACACAAACTAGATCATTTCGGGACTAACATAATATAATATGGTTCAATTTTATTTCAATAATTAACTTGCGCGTAGCGGTCTTTAGCAGTGGGAGGAAACCGGAGGACCCGGAGAAAACCCACAAGGTTGGACAGGCGACCCTACTCGTTGTCACATACAACCGGGGATTCGAAGGAAACAGGAGAACTCGGCTGGACCCTAGTACCTTATAGTACTATAGTACCTTAGCTCCTTTGAAGACAAATATATATCTCATTGAAATTGATCTTTTAAAACCAACTACATCAAGTATATGCCAGAACTGAGAGATTGGGCCCAATGCGTAGAGTGGAATAATCTTGGATACGCCTTAGTTTCCTTGATCAAGAATTATGTTGTACTTTTTATAAGGAAATGTCAATCACCGCTTCATTGGGTTCCTTGTTACGCTACACCTCCTAATGGCACCACTCCAGATTTATATAATAGACATTTACAGGAGTCTAGTAGCCCATGACGACCGTCAGATACCCGACTAAAAGTTCTACTTCATAATTAAAGTCACAATACCGAACAAAAATAAACGTCCACTTGTCACGAACTAGGTCATTTCGGGACTAATATATAGTAAGCTTTATTTTGATAATTCATTTGCGTGTAAGGGATTTCAGCAGTGAGATGAAACCGGGGGACCCAGATAAAACCCAGGGCAGGAGACCCTTCGCCTTGTCAAATACAAGCTTGGAATCGAAATTAGGCTACTTGACTCAATAACAGGTCTTTTGATCGAATCCACATGCTTTAATCCACCCGACATGGAGCAGCTAAAGACAGCTGATTTTACCCACTTATAAAGACTACTGAGAACAAGCGGACATTTTGAAATGTAATACACTTTTTCTTAGTCCTGAAATGACCTCGTTTGTGTTGTGCTCTTAAAGGCCAGATTCTAACACTCGCCTCTCTCTCTCTCTCTCTCTCTCTCTCTCTCTTTCGGATTACTTTTTGGAATACATTCGGTACTCTATCTTTAAAGTATCAAAGGAGGTTTTGATGTCACAAAATTGATTTGTCCTCATTATTGATATTTATTACCTAATAGTTCATCAATAAAATAAACACCTCGAATATCGATTCATTCAAACTCTATTAAACACAATTCTATTGTTTCTCTTCGACAAAACCAATAACCTTAAACATGGAGATTTATTTTGCAAATAAAAATTCACCCTTTGTTTACATTCTGTATCGATTTTGCACTTGGTGGACATGTATGTCACAACACTGATAAAAACGTAAAATAATAGCCGTTAGCTTTCAGGCAAGGCTCTAGAATCCCACGATAACCCAGTTTTCTGTATTAACCCGTCTAATGAAGAGGTGCTGTCCAACCTCGTGGGTTTTCTCTCACTGCTAAAGACCCCTACGCGCAAGCGATTTATTGAAATAAAATGAAACCATGTGTTAGTCCCGAAATGACCTAGTTTGTGTCGAGTGGACGTTAAACTCCATTTCTCTCCCTCTAATGAGGAAGTGCATGGGTCGTGCATTGTGCTGTGAGAGGAATTTTACCAATTTTGCCTACCTTTCCGTGAATTCCAACCGCCAAGGGTTCCTTTACGTGCAAGCCAACGTCTACATGGGACCACAGATTTGTGTACCACCCAATTGCACCACTGAGTATGGATGGGATCGTAATATGACCAAATTCGATTCGGTTTGACTTCATCCCACGAATCAAGGGAACGGGGCCCCTTTTGTACCCCCCCCCCCTCTGTCTCTATGGATACTACCAGTAATTAGAATTCCACCACAGACAATGAAACATATTAAAATGGGGCAATGCACAAAAGCCTAACAAGGGGAAGTAATCCAATACAATAGTTTCAGCATATACATTAGAAACGGGATATATCAAGGCTAGTTTGAAATTGAATATAATATGATCTTGGGTACTAAAATTTGAATTCAGAAGATGTTAAGGCCTCGAAAACTGGGCCCTGTTTCTCGAAATCTCAACAACAGATAAAATCCAAATTTTAGTAGATATTTCAATTTTGATTCGCTAAGCACTAAATTAGATCTATATTATACATTCATATTACTCAAATTTGGATTTTATCTTTGTCACAATTTCGTGAAACAGGCCCCTGGTTTCAAACCTATAATACGAGCGCTTTACCTTAAAACTGGTTTTTTTTTCGGGGGGGGGGGGGGGTCTGTCCGACCTTGTGGGTTTTCTCCCGGTCCCCCAGCTTCTCCTCACTGTGAAGACCATAACGTTGGTGCGGAAATGGCCAAATTTCTAAATTTGTGTCTAGTGGACGTTCAACTTTATTTCACTCGTCCGTGCAAGTGTTGAATTTAACTCTACAATTCTCACAGTGTATTTATTTACCGTGATATATACATGTATCTCACAAGCCACGGCAATAAATCTTAATTGACATTTTAACAGACTTGTATTAATTAAGCTTTTGTAATGTTTTCAAATGCTGAAAAATCATTAGATCAAATCAATACGTCTACTAGTTTGTTTATATTTCTACCTCAGAGTTTCAAAACCAAGTCCGAGAACTCTCTGTACGATTGAAATTACAAATGGCGTCGCGTGTAAAAATACTAAAGTGTTTCAATATTCACAAACCATAGTTGTTGTATTTTACCAGCTTTAGCAGTTGAGGGGGGGGGGGGGGGGTGTTTGAGCATATGTCATTTTTTATACAGCCCTGTTTTCTTATAATCAAGACTGGGTCTCTCTACAGTACCGAACTCTATTACACACGTGTACGCAACGAGGAGTCCGATTATTTTCCTAACCTCGAGCAGAACGCTGGTTCCTCCAACTTTTTTTTTAAACAATATTTTTATACAGGTTGTCTGAATAGGATTGGGGAACAGGCTTAGCCTATGTAAAACCCCTCTCCCTCCAACTTTTAATGACACCATCGCGCTGATTTCTTAAATTAAAATGTACATATGTCAGTTCAGAAATTTGATGGTTTTGAATGAACGTTAAAACTTGTGTCTCTGATCAATTCTATATGGAAGTCGATAAATACACTTTAATAATAATTGGTCCTCATCTCCCTCCATCGCAGATTCGCTTCCTTAGTTCAGCGAGATGACAAGGAAAAATCAGTGCGAACGCAAAAGTCAAGTTACCATTTGTTGCGGCCTCCTATCTTTGCATTCACACCTTATTAACGTGAAGGCAAGAAGGGGCGCAAAGGGTACTTACTGGCCTGCATCTAGTTTCTTACAAAATGGTCAAGGACACCACGTAGCAGCGGGTATCTATAGTGACACAGCAATAACTATAATCATTAACAAGATGGCAGCGCATCTTCAGCGGGTGCCTTTTAATTCTACTCATAAACGTATTTGAACATCTAATGGGACGAGAAAAAAGAATGTTTGCAGACTTTTCATTCGAACAGTAGGTTCCACGCGAGGAAATATCACCTAATTGTTCGGAAATTGCCAACGCATCAAACCGTGGCAAACAAACGGAAGACTCTCTAATGGAGAATATTATTATAAAAGAATCACATGAACTAAACCACGTGATTTGATCTCCTTGGACTAGTTAGTGAATTATCTGAGGCATATCGAAATAACTAGTTGTGTAGTATTCCAAATTAGGTTAAAGTGGCCAAGATAAGTTAAACGACATGTAGTTACGAGTATCTTGCACGAGGCAGGGTGTTCGTACTCTTTCTAGAACATCTGATAACACTTTGATTTTGAGGAGATCTGTCTGTTGTACAACGAGGCTGGTAAATTTACCCGTGGTTTGTGGTTCGAGATTTGGTGCGGTTCCCCTTTGTCAGTGGTGCAACATGACACCAAGATCCCATGTATACATTGGAGTGCACGTGAAATTTACCTCGTTACACACTGCATGGGGTATACCCGTCTTCATTATACCAGTCGGTGCAGAACAGTAGGACGCCAAAACTTATTTCATTGGTCTGCGATTACCCTCTACCCACGCTATCACTCATCCGAGATAACCCTCTACCCACGCTATCACTGGTCCGTGATAATCCTCTACCCAAGCTATCACTGGTTCGAGATTACCCACTACCCACGCTATCACTGATCCGAAATTACCTTCTACCCACGCCATGACTTGTCGGCAATTACCCTCTACCCACACTATCACTGGTCCTCGATTACCCTTTACCCACGCTATTACTGGTCCGCGATAACCCTCTACCCACGCTATCACTGGTCCGCGATTACCCTCTACCCACGCTATCACGGGTCCGCGATTACCCTCTACCCAAACTATGATTGGTCTGCGATTACCCTCTACCCATGCTATCATTAGCTGTAAGCGATAGATGTCGTGTACGAAAGGGGAAATGAAAGGAAACATCTATGGCAAGGTTTAATGGCCTACCTTTAAGCCCCAGTCGGGAAAATGAAGACATACAAGAGTAGTGTATACTTATATATTTCTAGAAAACGTGACACTGCTACCTTTTACTTGCTCTGATCTCGCCCATTTCTTAATTTGTATCAAGAGAACAAGCATGCTAATGTTCTTTTAGTTTTAAGATCCGTGACAACCCGGCCTCGTTGTTATATTTCATTTCGTTATTCGCATTACTTTATGCAGTCGAAACTCGTTAACGATGCAAATTATCTCAAAAAAATCATCTAGCACTGGTAATACGTCTTGAACCTGGTGAATGAAACCAATCTGTGGTCAGCAGAACCTAGGCAACGATAACACAACCCAAACATTATTCATATATTAACAACATGAATGCATGTCTGAGAAAGATAATGCACAGTCTGTATCTGTCGAACATCTGAGAGATAATTTAAACACTACTTAGATACCTCCCAGGCATGCTTTCATCAACCCTGTTTCCTCTCAAAATGTGTTTTTTGCATGATGTTGCCGATTCAGGCAGAAACATGAATTACTCGGGTGGTGAACCAACATATATTGCACAAGCACATGGCCGAAGTGAGTGAATAAACTCATTATAAAATAAAGAATATGGGTAAATTCAACATAAACCATGTTCATAATATGTGAATTTTTTTAAAGTCTGGTCTTCTTAATTTGGAGCTGCATCGACTGTTCCAATACAATTGTTAGTGTGGCCTACTATAGTTAGAATGGCCGACTTTACACAAATTCCTCAGCAGAAGTGGTACTCAGTGTTCTAGAATGAGTATCGAAAAGAAACCTTAGTAGATGGAATCAGATCAGAGGTCGAAACGCAACTTTCCATCCCAATTCACCAGTTTGGCATTGCACAAGCGACTTAATTCACCTATTTGGCATTGCAAAAGCGACCTAGTTCACCTCCCTGGAATTGCACAAGCGTCCATAAACAAATCTTATGTTTGTGATAAAATGTTTGTGTTAACGAGGCATTCCAATCCGCTCACGACCCCCTTCAATTATATTATGAGCGTTTCCAGTCTCGTGCAATATGATCACGTGTTGATAGTTTTGTTCTTTTTCTGGGTAATATATTCTACGGTGTTTAATTATGTTTTCTTACAGAGAACTGTTTGTGTATAACATACCTCTCGCTGTCATGCAAACACATCTAAAAACGTAATTCCTATTTTTGACTAGTGAGAGAGATATGAGATTTAACGTCCACTCAGCACAATCTAGGTCATTTCGAGACTAACATGGTTCAGTTGTATTTCATTAATTCGTAGCATTGGTCGTTAGCACTTGGAGGAAACCGGCACCTGGAGAAAATCCACAAAGTTGGACATACGATTTTACTCTTTGTCACGTAGAAGCTATGAAATCGAAATAAAAGACCTTGATCTGAAGCACGGGCGTTAAACCATTCGACCAACCAGCTCTCGGCGATGAGGGGGTCGAATGGTTCGCGCATGCGCGTTGCATCATAACATCTGTCATTGAGTCAACTGAAATGAATGCGCCGTTGATTGTACGTGAATAGGATCACCTGTCTAACCTTGTGAGTTTTCTCCGGGTCTTCCGGTTTCCTCCCACCCCTACGAGTAAGCAAATCATTGAAATAAAATTGAACCATATGTTAATCCCGAAATGCCCCCCTCCCCCTCTCTCCACTCAGCTCCCTGTTGCTTTTTAGAACGTATAACTTTACTGCGGAGTAAGCTACCTTGTTTCAGAGCCAAACGGGGATCATAAAATCCATGATTTGATCATAAAATCCATGATTTGATCATCGTAAAACGGCATCTCTGTATTCCATGTGATTTCCTAGTGGGATAACATTAAACGTTAATTATACATCTTAGTACCATAACGTTACTAATTTATTATAAATTAACAAAAAATAGTCACTATTGATTACTAACTGTAATTCAAACCACTATTCACTCACCGGTGTTGGTCACTGCCAAATAAAACTAAAACCTAATATTTCCCAAGAGACAGATTCAACGCGTAGGAAGAGTTTTAACAAATGCCAAGATAAAAATAAACTTAAGAGTCTCGAATGTTTCAAATTCTTATAGAAAACTAAAATAGGGCCCAAGTTTGTCCAATCATTACAGGAACTAACTCTACAACTATTAAGGGGGTTGGGTGGCCGAATGGTTAGCACGTCCGCGATGTTTCATAAGGTATGTAATTGAGTCAACTGGTGTGGTTTCGATTTCCCAGTTGTACGTGATAAGAAGTGGGGTCACACGTCCAACCCCGTACGTTTTCTCCTGGTCCACCGGTATCCTCCCACTGCTAAAAAACCCCTAAGCGCGAGCGAATTACTGAAATAAAATTGAACCACATGCCCCGAAATAACCTAGTTTCTGTCGAATGGGCGTTAAACACGATCTCTCTTTTTCGCTCTACAACTTTCAAACTTCAATCTAAATTTACCAAAAATCTGGAAACACACGAGTTCCTTTTCTGACCTCGACGTACAAAATAGTGTAATAGGGGAAATAACTCTAAAGCTTCACTTGAGATTAAAATGTATGATTAAAGTTCTGTCTGAATTCATTTCAATAAAATTTCTAAAAAAACTACAGAATATATGGCGTGACTTAATACACATTTTACTTAATTGCCCAAAAACATGGATTGTAAAGAAAATCGAAAGTTGAACTTAAATTGCAGGTTTTCTGTAAGAAGAGACAGAATCAGATAGGAAGTACATACGTCATATCAGTCGCCATGATTGATTGGCATTATGTTGTTATTCGATTGAGCTCATTTATTCTTCGGAACTTCAATTCTCTCGGGGAATTTGAAAAAGAAGTTGGTCTTCCAAAGAAACAATATCGTCTACACTTGGTTGAATGGCGCGTCACGCAATTCTATTGTTGTTGGTCGTGGTAAGAAAGATTTGCCAGATTCAGACTAGAAATTACCAATCTTATTTTAATTAAGACCGCTAATATTGCACGTGGTCATGTTAGCCTCATCTTATACATGATCTTAACTGGTTTAACATCTGCTAGACAACGCAGGAAACTGCAAGGCAAAGGACAGACATCACAAACAGTACGAAAATACAGCATAGATAACAGCGGCTTGCTTTGGCCATTCCTGTTTATATCATATGAAGAGGACGTCAAATGTTCCATTCGTGAAATATTTGTAAACATCAACAGGATTGTACCAGATTTAGATTGACGTTCCATTAACACAAAACAGGGGCATTAACTTACTACGGGTATCTTATTTTTAAACCTGCATTAGGCAAGAACTAAATCTGCCTATTGCACAATCTGATTAAAACACAGATCCAATTTCGTTTCGTTTTTTATAGTTCAAAATTTCATTTTTACTTGTCTTCACTACTCTTGGATCTGGAGGACTTGTTATTTAACTGGTGTTCTGGCTGAAATGAGGGGTCAGCCAATCAAATGGTCTGTCGAATCGACCGTTTGACCTTTTTATGCGTGGAACTGTGGGTAGATATTACCAGCCAACAACGTCTATACTATAAACACCAGCGGATAGAAATCATAACAAAACAAAAGTGGATTTTGAAAAGCGTGGCGGTCGCTAATTGGTTAATCGAATGACTGACGTTATCGGGTCAAATGTCCCGTGCTTGATACCTGACGTCATAGAACGTGAGCTTCTACTATAACTAGTTAGATCTACATGAGTGTAGGCCATCGAAAGTATAAAAAACGAAACGAAATATAGATCTATATTTTAATTAGATTGCCTATTGCAGGTCTTTCTTTAGACCTGAAATGTTATATAAACCTTTTATTCGACATTTATTAACACATACGATCTTAATCAAGCCTCGATGCCATCTGATGGGTACGATTTTCATTAGATTTATTATCGTAACAACGGTAACAGTGGTAATCTGGGCTACAATGTTATTAAAATAAGGTGAAGTAATTGGACTGAAATTTTCAACACATTCCCGTTACATTGTCTATGCCTTAACTTTTATAGCGAGAACTGTCAGCTCGTTTTCTAATCTTCCATAATGCCGCTTTAACTAATGGTATTACAAATTAAACTAAAATAAATGTCAACCGCTCGTTTGGTTTACACATATCGCCCAATAACTGATGTACTCCTAACGACGGTATTTTTATTTACAGCTGACAAAATACCCTGTTTTAGTCACAAATCATTTCCCAAACGTGAGACAAGATCCCTGCCTTAGTAGCAACCATATTCAACACGATTCTAATTCATTCTATACTTTCTATACACATATACTAAAAACAAGTTCAATTTAATTAAATAGAAGCAGAATAACTACTTCTCAATATACTTTAAGTATACAATAGTATGAATTTAAAATGTCGGTCAACCAGCTTCGTGTTAGTTCTCAAATGAAACCAACTGTTGACACAGAGAGAGAGAGAAATGGGGTTTAACGTCCACTCGACACAAACTAGGTCATTTTGGGACTAACATGTGGTTTCAATTTTATTTCAACAATTGGCTTGCCCGTAGGGGTCTTTAGCAGTGGGAGGAAACCGGAGTGCCCGGAGGAAACCCACGAGGTTGAGAAGGCGCCCCTATCTCCATGTCACATACGCTCACACCAGGGCTCGAAACCACAGCCGCGAGTCAGAGGTGACCGGCCAGCTAGAGGTCGAAGCGCGGCACTCTAGACCACTAGGCCATCCCACCCCCAAGTATGGAATCAACACTATTTTTCTCGTTAGTTTGAATATGTATTTTCCGATGACGGGTTTATGTATTTTACGCCCACGGCTGTCGACGAACTATATCTTGACATATTTGTACTCGGGTCTCCTACAAACAATTTGTAGCAACAACATGGCAGGTAAGGTTGTTACCGATATAATTGCTGATAATCTTGAATTATGGTTTACGTTGATCAATGACAAATGATCGCATTATCTGTTAGAAACTACCCCACATGAAGCTTTTTATCATCAACTGGCGTCAACTGCTCTTCATAACTGGCATGCCATAAACCAATTTCTGAAGCCGCACAGAGTTACCCGCCCTCCAATCAGAGATAATAAACAACCCCACCTAGCGTGATTGTGTTTATTAGAAATCATGTAAGGATAACATTGTCCTGATTCGATTGAGACCCCCTGTGAGAATTGTGGTTCAGCGAATCGAAAAGGACAATACACATTATAAACGTTCTTCAATTGCAATGTGTAAATTAATTACCAACCCGATAAGCTAATCGATCAAAAACTAACAAGCCATAAAAAAAAACATTTCATTCAGTGGTGTAAGCAGAAATAGGTGCTGGGTTCTGGAAACCCTCATATATTTTACCCCAAAATAGTTTAAGAACCTGTCCGAAACATAGCAAGTCATAGAAAGAACATTTGAATCAATGGCGTACGCAGAAGTGGGAGCCAGGTAATGGAAAAGCTCTCATTGTTGACCCCAAAAGGCGCCAACAAACTTATCCGAAACATAGCAAACCACAAATTAACACTTTAATCAATGGCGTACCTAGAAATACTTCGATCCCAACAAAGGGTATAGTAACCTCCCTGAGACATAAGGAAAATGATGCATTATAGCAATTATTTCAAATTTTGTTAATATTCTTGTTTATGTATCTGTAACGTGCCCAACCAACTGCATATTATATTGAAGCAACGACCTTATTACAACATAGTATTCTATTTACGATTGGCCAAATCTGGATATCTCATTTTGTATTTATGGACCTTTAAATGCGGGCGCACTAAAGGTACGGCGAAGAGAGCAGTCTTTTCAAAACGGTCCAGATAATTTTCATTATTTGCGATCTTCGTGTTGTGTCTTGTCAGTCAGGTTTTCTTCTGGGTTTATGTCTCTTTTCGTGTAGTGCGTTTCTTATGCAGGTGCAGTATTAGTTTTAGAGTGTTAGATATCGAATGCTCTTTTTCAACTGCCAGAATTGTTTACTGTTTACGTACAGATTTCTTACATCATAGGCATTTGTTGAAAAAAATTCCTAAACACTAGACGCACTCGTCGAATCAATAACCAGGGAAACTAATCATCAAAATTTCGCCATTTTTTGTCACCTCCTCGTGGGTCTTGATGATTTTATGGCGAGTTTTTCAATTGTAATTTAGGATGAACGCTTCAAACCTGTCGTAATTCTTAGCTAAACGAACTTTAATCTTCTAGTATGCTCAACTGACATATTCTAGAAATTTGCTTTTACCCAATAACCAATCAATTATTTACGATAAGCGATATTATTTTAATTAACTCGGTGTGAAGCGGAGAGACCAGGCTAACCCAAATGATACAAGCAAACGTTTTTCTGAAAACATCCTGGTTCCCTAACTTCTGTGTTAATCTGGAACAGATATTAGTTTAGATACTCTAGCGATACCATTTGGCGCATCAGGATAGGGCAGGGAAAGAGTAAGATCGCGTTTATTAGTATGGTAGTTTTTGGGTAGATTGGGACTCCATAAAACAACCCAGATCCCCCAAATGAAATGAAATTAAACGTCCAATTGTTCTGCTCCGAACTGGACTAATGAAGACGGGCATACGCCATACAGTGTGCTTTGAGGGAAATTTTGCTCGGACAACGGCACTTCGGCCTACTCTTATATCGAATTCCAACTGCCAAGTTATCTTTTACGTGCACTCCAATGTGTACCCGGACCTCGGTTTTTAGTACCATCCGAACGACAAGACAACTTTCCTTGTCAATCCCTCCGCCCTGCATCACCGACGATGCTGAATCATCTGTATGGACTGACTCTCTCAGCCAATTTCGCGGGAAACCAACCAATGTCACCCGGTTTTATGTGGCGCCCATACTAATATGGGCACGTTGAACGCTGGCTTCGTATTGCGTTTAATGGTAAGGGCAAGTTGTTAGTCATTTTTTACACGCTAGTACCAGCGCCAGGGGCAGCCTCTGCGCCTCTTGGGGATGTTGTTAGCTGCTACAGTAACAACTTGAGTAGCAACTAATTACAAGGGCGTTTATAGTTATAATATCAATTTTGTGATTTCGAAAAATAATTGTATCCTCGTTTCCTGATTATTGGAGGATTGCGATCTCCTTTACTGAACTGCTAAATTATACCCATATTTTACAAGGCACAAAATATTCATGAACAATATCAAAATGGTGATTATAGATGAGATTGATTTAGATTACCTAGACCCCACCTGGCTCCATGAGCGTACCGGGAGCCGCGAAGGAGGGAAGGCAGTTCAAACTTGGGGGGGGGGGGGCGTCATTCATAAAACAACCCAGATCCCCCACATGGGTGTAATGTGGCCCTTGAATATTGTACATACTAAGGCATGTAGCAGGCAATTTTATAAACTGAATACAGATTAATCTATTAACTTGACTTAATTGATTTTAACTGTTATACTAGTACTCATAGATTGGTCTATTAACTAAAGTGAGTTGAGTTTAAACTGTTATACTAGTACTCACTCAATACAGATTAATCTATTAACTAAACTGAGTTGATTTTAAACTGTTATAATAGTACTCACTCAATACAGATTGGTCTATTAACTAGACCAATGGTAGCGTCTTGTGGTATTAATAGTGACTATTGAAATATTTTAGTATAATTATTCTAATTATAATGTACCAAATCGGCACCGAGAAACAAATATGCATAATCAGGTCGCCTTCTAATGTCAGTTTCCACTTTCCAGTAACCTTTAATTAATGAAGCTTCAAACTGCTGGTATTAATATTGACGTCCGATGATCGGGTCTATACCGGTGGCATCGTAAAGATTGGATTAACCAGTTCATACAGATGGTTATCCTATGAAGCATGCTGTAAATAATGTTCTAATGACCTGGACTACGAGTCAATGTTTAACCGAAATCTGATGAGATGGAATTTGTATTACTGGCAAATATTCTACCGGTGATAAGAACCACTTATGACGTCACTTACCACGCCATTGTTTGTCTATCTACAACGCCCCCTAGGATATAAGGAGGGAAACGTGACCGGCTATGAAATGGAACAAGAGTATCAATGTCGACGAATATTGGTCAATTGCTATTGGGTCGTCAACAATAATTAGCCCACTTGGTCTTTGAAGTGAAACTTGTGGCGTTTTTCTTTCATCTAATAAAATTCTGTATCGACGATTGCCTCGGTACTTCGCTTTATTGTCAAACCAATGATACAAGACGAATTTAATGTTTACCGTTCAATCAACCAATTTCAGTCAGTGGATTATTGCCCCGGGATGTCTCCATTAAGAAACGTCTTACAATACTCTACAATCCACGTCCTTTGTACCCAACAGAATGTAAAATGTCGTTATTTGTTTATTCAAAACGTACTACTATACTTGTGATTCCTCAAAAAATGAATGGGACATATATACCATGTATTGTCCATGACCCTTTCCAAAACTGCTGACTTTTACATTAGAAGTGTATAAAGTGTTGCATTGCCATGGAAATCAGAATACCTTCAATAGTTAACGCATGAAAATCGACCACAGCATGCAGAGGACAAACATGTGGACAGGAGTAAGTCGTAAGCATCTACTGCACTGTACAGTGCAATGTTTGCAGTGATAAAGGCTTGACTCAAAACATACTCACAAGGGCGACAACCCACAGAACACGAAAGGGAAGCATTTCCCAAACATTAGAGACTTTTGGCAAGCGTAAATTCCTAGTACGTATCGCTTATCCGTATGGATTTTGTGTGTGACGTCATCCATGTGTGTGTATTTCTCATACGTGAAACGGCACGCGGATATGGCAGCCCGTATCGAACAGCTTTCATACGGAGAAGGTCCGTATAATATTGTCGTCTTTTTAGACACTGAAATGTTGTATGATAGCGTTTTTATGAATCTATGTGTATCTTAGAATACGGAGGTGTATATTTGATGTGAATTTAACATAATAAAGACTGGAATTTAAACATTATTTTTGATGGTTTTTTCTCGGAATTTCACACTTGTCCCGTCTGTTTTCCTGCACGCTGGTTGATCTACGTGCTAGATTTAGGTAGATATGGGAACTTGCAAATCTGTAAATGATGTGAGTCTATGGTAATGGGGTATAAATGATAAATAAGATGCCAAAACTCTAAAACTACTCTGACGCAACGTGTCACGTATACTATACGTGATACGGATAGGGAAAATGCCACTTGCCAAAAGTCTCTAATGTATTATTCTAACGTAAGTCATGACAGACTGTGTCTTTACAGGGAATCTCAATGTCAGGCACTGAAGCAAACGGTATTGGGATAGGTTCCCCGTCTAGGTGGGGTTTCTCTGGCATTGCTACTTTGCTAGTAATCGAATAAATTTACATGTTAGTCCCAAAATTTCAAATGATAATTAATATTGATCATTGATATATAATGATATTGTGCATCTCTGCTTGCTTTCGATATGTTCTCAAGGTGTGAAGTTGTTAGCTTATTGACGAAAGTAGCTCGTGTTTTCGGGGTGTGGGGTTGTTTGCTTACCGTCGTAAGTTGTAAGGTGTAGGGTTGCCGGCTGTACGCTTGCCTGTTTAACCCCTCTTCCATGCATTCTCAAGGAATAGGGTTGCATACTTACGGTAGGATATTCCACGGGTTACCACAGACGCGGAGAAGGGTTCCCAGTTCGTGTTCTAAAGGAGTGGGATTGCCTGCTTACACTCGTAAGTTCGCAGGTTCTCGCAGAGTTCTGTCGCCTCCTTAACCTCAAGTGTTTTGCCCCGCCTACAGTCGAAGTAATGAAATATAGAATGCACCATAGTTGTCCAGTGTCCTTACATTGAATGGGCGTTTAACACCCAATCTCGCATGAACTATTGATTTCAAGATTGTATCGACAATTGTTTTCTCAGCATACATGACCGGTTGAAATGTTTTAATATTTCATCAGAAATGAGTTAGATTTTTTATGGTTGCTGTGGAGCGGATACAAGACAAGAAGATCTCTCAACTAATTTCCGGTACAGAATGATCAACATGCTAGATTATAGATTTTAATGTGTCACGTGATTCCACGTCATCGTAATCAGGACATAACGGTAGGTATATCGAATTACGTTATTGGTTAAGATTTCCGCGCTCAATAATATAAAAAAACAACAAAAGGACCTACTTTCTGTAAGTACAGGTGATCCCTCGATGATAATTTAAATACAGTAGACGATGTTAGATATATGAACTTCCGGTGTAATGGGTAGTGATACCAAATGCTACAGGTGGTCATTTAAGTCACCTTGTGAATCATTGTCCTCAAACATTTATGGTAAAATGGGCAGACAAATGGCGGCCTACTCATCTTAAAGGGACACAATCGGAGAAATATAATTAGTCCATAATACAATTTTTTTCTTAATTATAATTTTTGTCGCATTGTCTTGTAGGATATGTTTATCTCTGGTCATTATAAATGGCGCCTGAAACCATAGAGTACGTGTACTGATTATAAAATGTTTATTGTGTCTTAAATATTGAATATTAGGATTCCAGATTTTCACGGCATGATAAAAACAGAAATATTTATTAAAATGGACCAATATTGAATTCTAATTCGTCTCTTCAATTTCGACTATTACGGAAAATATTGAGTTAGGGGCTTAGCTCCTTTATAACAGCCCTTCCGATAGTGTATGGATTTAAACTCTGTATTTATCCTTTAATTTGACAAGTTCTGGATTTAATTATTTCAGGAAAACTGTAATCTACATGAAGGAAACAAGCCCGAAGGTCTAGAATTGTTTGCTTTAACTGTTGTGAAGTTTTTGTGGTTAACAATTTTGATTAATGTTTTATACACGTTTAAAAGGTATAAATTGTGCACAAAAAAAAATTACGACAATAAAAGTTATAATTAACCTATAAGGGTTTATAAAACATATATTTCAACAGTGATTGTCAGGTATTGAAATTGTAGTTTCTCAAGATGCTGGCAATTCAATGCAAATAGCAATCAATGCTTCAAATTTTGCAGGAACCGAATTCTGTCTTTTCAAAGAGGCATCATGTAAGGGAGCTATCATTTCACAGTTGGTTTGAAAACCCATAATAAACCAAATTCAACAAGACGCTAGTTAACAGAGAATCGATATTCAAAAATACAGCTAATTGTGAAAAATATCGATTTTGATTTTTCGTTCAACACATGTACATTTAGATTAAGTGATGGGAATCTTCTGAATTCAGACGGGGAGATTATTGAAAATCAAAATGTCTTCAACAGTTTTGCACTATGATTGATTTGAACGTAACTCCCACTCAAAGGCGATAAATCGACTTAAAAAATTATTTTGTTTGTATTCCTTCCCTCCGGGCTTATAAAGAATCTTCTTCCTTTTTTCTAATTTTTATTATATTTATTTTGTATATTCAGAAAAAGTAATAGAAAAGTTTTTAGGCGTTCAAATGAAATAAACTAAAGATTTGTGGTATCCTGATAGTAGAATACCGTGAGGAAGTTGTAAATCTTGCTGTCAAAACAGATTTTTAAATCAAAATTAATAGATTTTTTTATAGATTCACCACCTAGACAAACATAGGAATTAACGAATTGAAACACTGTTTTTTTTTATATAAAAATACAAAATTATTGATCTCAGAAAAGTTGATTCAACCCCAAATTTAATAAGACGACGAACCATCGAACATAAA
This sequence comes from Patella ulyssiponensis, assembly GCA_963678685.1. Taxonomy (NCBI): domain Eukaryota; kingdom Metazoa; phylum Mollusca; class Gastropoda; family Patellidae; genus Patella; species Patella ulyssiponensis. The sequence continues at coordinate 64,518,611 of OY783225.1, read as the reverse complement.
ACTAAAAACTCGTGATAATTTAGAAAATTTTCTGTTTTTCTCGAGAAAACTGTTTTAAATTTTAAAATGCCAAAGAGTAATTACTTTTATTTAAGCAAACAAGATAAAATAACGCCACCTTCTTTGTGTGTCTTGTCAACCTTGTAGGAAATATTTTTGTGTGTTTCTTTCTTTCTTCATACGAATCAGACTTTAAGGTTAAAAAAAACAACGGGTCTCTGTAACTGTTTTTTATAACCCTTGCTAGGATCTGATGAAATGTAAAACGACATTTGTAAAAACTCTGGTAAACTGATATTAATCTGAAAAACGATGTTGCAAAATTTGAAAACAGCAGTTTTAGATCTGATAGAAAACATTATTAAAATGACGCACAGCCATTTGATGTAGGTCAATAATGTGTTGTATGTTTATGTGTGTGTTTGGTGGCGGGGTACGTCAATAGGTTAAAGATTTACCCGAGATTAGGAAGCATAACATGCGTTAAATTGGAGTAAAATCAGTATGTCTACATAAAAAATACGATCTTTCGACGTTTCACAGATCTGGGGGTTTGTACAGACCTGGAATTGAACTCAATAGTCACGTCTAAATAAAGGTAGGACGCTTCAAAAATCTTGTGTCTAACCATTCGTCTTTGTGGTGGGTCACGTGGAGGTGTCCTCGATGTGTGCAGCTAACAGAGTGCAGAAAACTAAAATCTGAAATATATCTTGTATGTCGACCTTCAAATCTCGGTTTGATGTCTGCCTGGTTGAATTAGACAATGGTCCTCTATATCGGCATTAACAGGAATTGAATTGGCTTGGAGTGATTGTCTTAACAGGATGCATGTCTACTAATATGACAGAAGGCGTCGCTAGAAACAAATCGTGGAAGGATATCTTAGCCTCATCACATCCATCATGGCGCCTTTTACTGTTCCATATTGCACAATATTCCACTCCATCAAATTGGTAGCGCTCTTCCAGTACCGAAGTCGGTGTTATTTGATTTGTTTATGGTTGAGCGAGACTATTCGGTCGACTGTCCATGTTATTCACTAAGGTATTTATTTGCTTGCATTAGTAGCTTTAGGAGTATCATACGAAGCTAACACAATCCCTCGTTGGAAATGATGACGATGGTGATAAATGGGGTTCTAAAGAATTACTGGATGTAAGAGTACTTAAGAAAAGAAAGGAAACGAATGGAGCTTACCGTCTCGACATAATAACCCAGTATTGCACTGCTGAAACTATGGCACGTTTATTTTTTTCTAGGTCAGTCTGCAATGTTACATTGGAGAGGTTGTCGACCTGCTTGTATTTTAAATTTCACCTACGTACGCGAACCAAAATATGTACACCGATGGGCATCGGTTTTAAGTTGCACTTGCGTTTCCCTGACAATCGCCAACAGCTCTTGAAAATTGCAGACAGTTATTAAGGCTAAGTACACAAGAAATATAGACAATAGCCTAGTTCTCTTACCAGATTTGTCACTGATAGTCCCGCAAGGGATTCGCAAAATATAACAAATGGTTATAGATGTTCTGACTTCAAATAATCGTTTAGATGAGCATAAAAACAAAACCACCACCAAACATCCACCCTGGCCTCGATGTGGCATACCGTGTATGGTTTATTGGTGTATATTTAACGATTATATATTCGGAAATGTTGGGCCTTCGAGAAAAAGAATTATATTAACTTAGTATTTGACCACTTTAACTCGACAGAAAGTCCTGATACAATCCGTTCGTACACAACTTATTTAAATTCACAATATAACCTTTATGACAAATACATGGTTTCTACTGGTTCGTGTTTAATTGTGTGTTTAAAACTAAACTCAGTTGTCGTACAAGCCAGGTCACCATCTATGGCAACTCCGACCAGATTGTGCACACTCGCCATTTTTTGTTTAGTTCCCAGAGCAACCCCTTTGGACGCTACCCTGGACGCCACCATGCAAAAAGTATAATGTCTTTATTTAAGGAAACAATATTGAACGGGCCTACTAATCAACCTCGCGTCTCTATCCCAAGCTGAACTAACCATATCAGTTGCCTCTCTGCCAAGTTTCTTAGGGAACATTTGCCTGCTATATGTGGAAACCGACGTAAAACTCCACAAGCGAACCCACAATGATTACATTCCCGGTCCATCTGACAACTAGAGCAGTTAGTAATAAAATTATCACCATCAATGAGAATAAAATAATAGAATACACCTAGGAAACCTGTAAAACAATTTTAAAATAGTAACCATTAATATCCGAGTACTATTAATCAATTCTACCGCCGACTCGTTGCCTTTTTTATTTAGCACTTATAAAACAATTTATTTGCCAAATTCAATGTCCCGACCATATTTCCCTTATACTTGTAGTACACTGGTTTGCCTTTATTAGTCCGGTCAGGCCGATTTTATTCGCAAAATAATTTATTTTCTGTACAGCGTACCAAGGGAAATAACTCCAGTAAGAAAGCTATTTCCAATGGGGAAATGCGGTTCAGAGTCCATTCGACACAAAGTAGGTCATTTATTTCAGAAATAAATCCAGTAGGGAAGACTGTCGATTCCATTGTTTGTACCTGTAGTATACAGAAATGAAATGGGGTTTAACGTCCAACTTTGCTGTAACAACCGGGTTCTTTATGTGTAGGGTTGTAGGCCAACTCGTGCAGAGGAACATCGACCGGACCTTGTTCCTTGCCACGCTAAAAAGTCCCTAGTTAATTCAGTTTTATTGAAAGCGTTGATATTCAAAGGGGTTGTTTTGTTTGTCTGGGGTTGGGTTGGGTTTCTTTTTTGTATGGTGCGGGAGAGGGGTTGTGTTACTTGAACTGGCATGGTAACTTTAACATAATATCAAAGAAATGCAATGAAATGAAATGGAGTTTAACGTCTATCTGTTCTGTAACCACCAGGATAATGGCGAAAGGCATGTGCCATGCAATACAGCATGAAGAAAATTCTTCTCGCAGACCAACTTTTTAACAATAGGGAATATAGGAATAATAGTCAACATCAGTTATCATTAATTATATACAATAATACAACATACATTGTTTTGAAATCCACAAATACATGGGAAATTGTATCAGGTGTTCCCAAGTCACTTACCATGCCCGGTCTCGTGCACGATCCAGCGACTACGTTGCGGATTTCGTCTGTTAAAGGGCCACGTTACCAGCTCAACATAGAGTGAAAACATTTCGCAAAGTCGCTTTGGAACTGAGAGCAAGAAATTTAAAGAGAATCTAAGATTTCCGAGTGAAAATAACCTTAAGTATTCTAAATTCAATTCAACCATATCAGATCCAGTTGCGTCCATTTATTTATTGTTTAATTAAGTACCAGTTGAACTGGTCTACACTAGGCTACACTATATAATATTAACCAGCCATAAGGAATAGATTTTAGCTCCGGGCATGTCAAATTGACGAATTAGTTTTGCAGGATCGTTCAAAGGGTCGACGAAATAGCCAAAGTACGTAATCTGTCTAAGCATTAGAGAGTTTCTATAAATGGCAACATAAAATGTCTGTGTATCGACATTTATAGAGTGTAACACAATATAGTGTTAAGTCTACATGGTTCGTTCATGCACTAAATTACTTCCAATCATTACTGATGTTTAAATGGACAGAAAAAAACCACTGGGCTAGAATGGCTTTCGGGATTCAGTAGTGTAAATATTTGAGTATTGGACGTTTAATTCGACCTTTTCAGATTTTTTAAATAATTATTACCAACGAACCATTATTGTTTGCCTTTGACATTTGTACATTCGTAAAATTTGTAAAGAAAACAAGGCTCTTAGCAAATGTTTACATTTTCTGAACGTTTAAAGAGAGGGAGACGAAAGTGGGGTTTCGCATCCACTTAACACAAACTGTCATTTCAGGACTAACATATAATACAGTTTTATTCAGCTGATTATGCACAAGGTCTTAAAGGGACAATAACACTCTTGCTGGCTTGGCAGCTCTAGAAAATAAATAATAGTCTTATTCTAAGTACCAGATGTCTATGTGTCCTACCTGTTGTGTAAATTATCCATTACATCATATTTTACTTGTCTGGAGGGTTCGAAAATATTTTAAAATCCAAGTCACATTTGAAAAGGTTTACGTTAACCTTTTCAAATCATGTAGTTGAATTTTTCCAATTTTTTAAATTAGGTGTGTTAAGATGAAATTTGTATCATCAATTTATTTGAATATTGTAAAATAATACAATTTGTTGACCAGAATAAAGATTGGGACATATTATTCAATTCCAACAAGAGTGTTATTGGGGCTTTAAGCAGTGACAGCCAACCGGGGGACCTAGAGAAAACCCATGAGGTTTGGCGGGCGACCCTACAAATTGTCACGTAAAAGTATGGATTGGTTGGAAAGCACGTCACTTGACACTATGACAGACCTTAGACCATTCAGTCAACTCAATTTTCTGTTCTGGCGTGGACATATAATTGATCTAATATTAACGCTATCTATTGAGAGCAGGATATCGAGAAGTTCCCACACTTGTTACTGTACTTAATATATTTAATATCTCTTGCTGACAGTCTCTGTGACAAGGGCAATTTTAATATGTATGCAATATGAAATGCGTGAAAAATTAATATCCTCTTCCACAAGATCGATTTAAACTTCAATTCATTCACTTGAAGCCAGAGATCAATCTAAAACTACTTCACATATCTTTTATCTACTAATCTGAAGTGAAATCTGAAATATTTTCTTCTTTCCTTGGTAATCATAGCCTGCCTTAAACACCCAAGATCCTTTATTAGGAAATCCATTTATTAGCATTAGATCACTCATTTCGTTGAAGTTCTTGGTACCTCCTGTACATGTAACCAAAGCATTATATATGACAACTGCTCAACAACCACCAGATCACCTACATATACCAACTTCTAAACAACATTTTCATACCCAAGAACAACTATATAAGTAACATCTAAACAACCTTTTATATATTGTGACATATAGTAACATGGCACAATTATATGGAATACAAGTTACTTGAAGGGTTTATTTCAGCGACAGGTGAGCCCTAGTCGAAACGTTACTGAAATAAACCCTTCCAGAACACACGCACATATGATAAATGCCCAACAACGTGTAATAGAAAAAGTTCCAGAACACAATTTCTAACAAAAATAACAATTAATACCAGAAGAACATCACCATACGTCACCGCGATATTTATTTAAGGGCGATTTTGCACATCAGAACACCTTTTATTACAAAATAATTTCCAAGTAATTCTTTTAGTATTTCACATGTGAACCCAGAGAAACCTTACCTATTTAACAGACATGTCGTATAACCGTATTTTAGAGACATGTATATCGTATTTAACAGACATGTCGTACATCCGGACCATTAATAACGTTCATTAAAGAGCACATTAGCTGTAGATACTCTCAAAAAAGGGTTGAAATAAAAATTATAGGCCCTTATTTAGTTAGGGTTTCATGATAAAATATTAGCTAATTAAAGACTGGGACAAACGATCTTTCGAAAATCCTAGCATATTTAAAACGTTAGCAATAGTGATAGCCCTGGTACTAGAATCTGATACGCCATTCTGTGAAGTAGAATATCCACCCACACCAATTACTATTTATCAATAAATTGCCTTTAAAATATTCATATCTTTTGCAATTCACACGTTTAGGTTTGATATAGACACTAGATAGATAAAGTGATCATTCTAGAAAACAACAGGCACCAGACGAACCAAGCAGACGCCATAGAGGACGCTGCCAAGAAAAGATAAAACGGTTCTGTTTGATAAAAAGGATGGACCAGTTAAAGTATTATCAAAAGCATTTCTTCGGTATGGATGGACCAACATTAAGACATGCTTTTGTCATGATATGGCAATGACGTCACTAATTCCAACACGCGCGTTAATCGATGGATAATGAATGGCAGACGACAGTTTTGTCAATACCCTAGAGAATATGAAGGCACAATGAAATATCTGTTTGTATTCCTCATGCAAATAATGGTGTGGGTTTTTTTTCGCGTCAAAGATCGTCGCCATGCGTTAAAACAATTAGATAGTCACATAGTCGTGTGTTTATTGCGATAACACTGAATAGAAATACGTGAAGGGCAGAAATATAAAGGCAATAATATTAGGCCATTTATTAGTGATATCACAGATCGTTATTCAGACTACATGAAATCTTAATTAAATCTGAAAGGACATAAACCTTTACAATATGCGTTAAATTGGTTCAAAAGGTTGTATAACTTCCAGGAACCATCTTGTAGGCTATCTTTGACATGAAAGACACAGGTTGACTAACATGACGGGAGGGGGGCGGGGGGTAAGATTAACCCTGCGAGTAGGTTATTGTGTGCGTCGCCTTTTTATTGAATCGTCATCACAAACCTTGTAGTGGCTGGTCAAATTAATCGTTTACCGCGTAACAGATTGGTAACAGAGGTGTGCTTTAAAGGAAATTTTGCACACGCAGCGGCGCTGCGGTCTACCCTTATTTTGAATTTCGCGTGATCTCGTCATTCAAATGACTAGTCGTATCGTCCTGCACCACAGAAGAGGGAAACTCGACACAAATTTTTTCATTTCGGGAGAATAAACATACAAGCTGTGAATGGAAACAACCTGCTTGACTCCACGACCGACCTCATGCCCTTTTAAAAGTTATCGACAAAAATAAAACAACGATTCGTCTGAGCATGTCAAATACAAATGCATTTTGGGATGTGACCTGCAATGGTTGAAAGGACATTACACTTGATTGATAAAACGGTAAAAGAAAACTGAAAGAGAAAGAATTAGGATGAAGTTTCCCCAGAGATGACTTTAAAAGCTAAGTGATGTAATCTGCCAATATCAGCAAATAAACGACTGTTCAATGATTTAACCATGATCAACGATGGGAAACAAGGATTGGGGAATTCCTTGCTATCTACAATATTGTGAAAGTTGGAAATCTAATAGAAATATTAGCCCAAAAATGAATGAATTCCGTTCAGTATTTACCACTATATTATGAACAGACAATGTAAAAACACAGGTAAATAATGTTAATAAAATTTCCCGAAAATTCCAATCTAGTAATGTAAATGAGTTATGAAATGGGCCATATCGATATTATGATTATATCTTTTATATTTATAACTATATATTGTCTTGTTCCCGGATGATCTGAGATGGGGAGCCTCGTAGGGAGGGTGAGATGTATGACGGAAGAAAAAACACCAAATCAACAAATTATTTACGTTTCTGAAAATTATAAAGTCTGCACGGTAAATTTTTCCCTACCACTGCAAGAAAACATTATACTTATCGTTATGCGACGTAATGATGTGATGACTATCAGGCATGGAGCTATTCAAATCATTTCTGGTCATTTGAAGGCAAAGTCTATCAATATGGCGATTTGAAATCGGAGAAACGAGGCTAATCTGGCAGTTAATGAGTTGTTGAAGGGGGACGAAATGTTGGTGAAGACTCTTATTAACCAGACGTATAGAATTCTTGTTAACTTTATTCTAGGTGGTGGTTTATTGATAGTAGGAATAGAATTGGTGTCAGACGTCTGAATATTATACCATGACGAGTCACATTGGTGTCAGAATTGGAAACAGAATACTGCGACGAAACGCCTTGATATCAGTGTGAAAAGAATGAGACGAAACGTCCTTTCTTCTAGTATTTTTGTTAGAAGTAGCGACAGAAGACCATACCGAAACGTTTAGGGGTACCGGTGTCATACTTTAAGTCAGAACAGACTACCATGATGATTCGTTATTGATGTTAAATGTTGAAAAAGAACGTTATGATGAGACGTATTCATGTCTAAAATGGAAATAAAATATGCCACCGTTTTATACGGTAGAATAATGCCCAAAGGGGGTTTCTTCTTTAAATGGCGCGACGGCTTTCATCTGTCTAAAAACAAGATGTCGTCTATTTTTCAACTAAAATTATATCCTATGTTTCAAGGAGGGTTTCAAGATTTTGAATCTAGACACATGTCATGTCTCTTACATAAAATTGGTGGTCATGCCTGGATAGAATCTAAATTGAAACAAATGACTTACAAAACATCGCCTAACACTGTTGTTAAATACATCCTATAGGGTGCTATAGGATTTAATAACTAGTAGATAAATTACCCACGAAAAATCGAGCTGAGTAGGATAGGATTTTAAAAAATTAATAACTCCTAATGACGTTATGTTTACATACCTCATTGAGTGTGATACGATTTGATAAGCAATACGTGATAGTTAATATACAAGGATACTGTGTTAATGAGAATAATAGTCCCATGTAAATATGACCTAATTCTCACAACATAATTATGTTCAAAGGTGACATGTTTCCTAATCTATGTTTAATTTATGTCAATATAAAATCATTAGTTTTTTCACTTCCCTCATTAAACAACAGTTGGTATTCGCATCACTAACACATGTTTTACGCTACGACGCACAGCGTTAGGGAATAACTTTTATTGTCTGCTGAATAATTACTGTTAATGAAAATTAAATACTGCTTCCCTGACACGACAATGATCTACCTAATAGATTCCAATTTGTAATAATTCTTTGTACCATGGCGAAATTTTTTTTAACAAGAGGTTTCGCTGATCGACAGTTTGACTGAGCATTTGAACATAAATGTGAGTTTGTCTTGGTATGGGAATCGTTTTGTTTTGTCAGCGAATCCGCCGGTTGGAAGCGGACGTTAAATAAAACTGTTTCACACAGAAAGTCCAATTTAATATACAGCAGTGGGAACTATCATCTAGTAAACGGATAAAACCACCAACAGTTTGTATGTAACCTATGTACAACCTGCTGATTACAACCGTCGAGAAGGGGTATAACCTATATACAACCTGCTGATTACAACCGTCGAGAAGGGGTATAACCTATATACAACCTGCTGATTACAACCGTTGAGAAGGGGTATAACCTATATACAACCTGTTGATTACAACCGTCGATGTTTATGATTAAATATGCTTGCTTACGCCATAATGTGATGTTGGACGCATCCCGCATTGTCAATTATTGTGATGGTACTTGATCACGTATATTGGGTTATTGTACAATTATATGTTTGTTTGTGTTAAAAAAAACTTTTGAATGGCCATAATAATATAATGAGTATATAAATATGTACTGGATATGAATATATGTAGTAAATACTGGATGGGAATATATAGCATGTACTGGATCAGGCCTCGAGGTCACAAGGCATTCTCAGACCTAAGTAAAGAATTTACACAACTTTCAATCACTGTTTATGTAAAATATCTTTGCAAATAGCTTTTTATTGGTGTATTTGATATATGAAACAATAAAAGTTTTATAAATGGCCATATTTTAGGTAAAATAAGACGAACAATTCTTAGTAAATTCTTAACTTAAGTCTGAGAATGTTTTGTGAACTCGAGGCATGAATACACAATAGTACTGGGTATATACATACAATATTATATACTGGATATGTAACATATATAGTATGTTCTGAGTATGTATACAAGTCATATAGTATGTACGAGATATGTTATACATATAGTATGTACCAGATATAGTAATACATATAGTATGTACCGGATATAGTAAGTCCTGGATATGTAATACTTATAGTATGTACCGGATATAGTAATCAATCTAGTATAAATATATGTACGGGATATAGTAATACATATAGTATGTACGAGATATGTTATACATATAGTTCATCCTTGATATATATTAAAAGCAAGAATACAAAGATGACAGGTCATTAACATAGCAGGGCAAATTCATCTATCGAAAATTCCAAGTTAGGGTTAGGATTATCTAAGTTACAGTTATCTAACCCTATCCTAACTTTTGTGTTGTGTAACTCGGTCTGTGTGATTTTCAAATCTCAACACCCGAACTGAAGATGTAGTTCTTGTATATACCATATAGTTTTGCTGTGTGTTGTTATTACATATTGTATAAGATTACATTAACAATAAACACACACCACGCATGACCAACAAACATACGTCTAACATAGTCGTCTTGGGAGAACAATGTTATATATAACATAGTTATATTCTATGGTTTACGGCCTTAACTCACCAATCGTGTATTCATTGTGTCAATGCATGCAATATGTTACTCCGAAACGTCTCACCATTTCACTGCCTTTGTATCAAAGTCCAGCTTCGGCATGGGTCTGAGCCATGCCCACGGCCCGCGGTTTAGAGGATCCCGCGATTCATGGCAAACAGAGAAAACTGGGCTTTGCTTTGTATAACTCTTTTAATAGTCCATGATACATCTTTGTAAATGAAACGTTCGATTAGTTCATGATAAAAACTGACAAAAGGTTGAATCAATCGCTCTAACTTGAAGCCTGTCAATCATCACCGTAGCCCACCATGGACGACAAGGATACAGTGAAACGTTTCGGAATAGTGTTCTTTTAGTCCGAAATGGTTGTCTCTTTGGGTGTACATGTGGCCGAACATCGGCTCCATATAAACCTTGGGAAAGCATCAGACATTTGAGAGTATTGAACGAGGCCTATTGTGACAAATCGACGGTGCCTACCTTTGGGACGTTCCTCTTGATTTGCTGGTGGAAGGGATTTGGACCTGGACCTTTTTCTTGGTCACTTGATCTGGAACCGGAACTACCAGGATCGGGTTCTCGTCTAAGATGGTGATGTCCTCTTCCCCGCCCATACCACTGGATGCGCATTTCTCCGGGGGTCTCCGATTGATATTCACCCGGCGTTCTCCCATCTCACTTGTCATAGTGACCATAAGAAATAGTTCATAGTAGTTTACTCAATAGAAAACAAAATGTCTGTCCTAGATATTAATGTATTTTCACTATTTATTAGCACAAATCAGTTATGTCATTAGTGTATATTCAAAATATTTTTGGACTGTAGTATTTCAAACGATACAAACGCTAAGTGCGAATAGATAAATATCAAGCCAACTTGCGTAAAATGACACTTCCAAATGAATCAACCTACAGCATACAAGTCACACACCCTGTTGGATTTATTTCATCAAAGTTAAACAAGATGGTCGTCTCCCAAAAGAATATGTTTTTACAAGTAGCCGGATCACCGAATGTCGGTTTTTCAAATGTCTGCAGTATTGTTTCAGTTCTCACAATTCATAACACTAATGTTGAAATAGTTTGGGCTCGCTATTATACGCAAGTCGTAAATTTTACACAAAACAAAACGGACTTTCACTGTTGAACAAAGAGGTGGTCAAGCGGTCAGGTCACACTATAGAACAAAAGGGTCACACTGCGAAACAAAGATGTCACACGGTGGAACAAACACGGTGGAACAAAAAGGTTACAATGCGGAACAAAGATGTCGCACAGTGGAACAACACACGGTGGAACAAACAGGTCACGCACAATAATACACGGTAGTGGAATTGCTTGTAATACTTTCGTTTTGTCAAATATAAAAAATATGCAACCATTTATTTTTCCAAATTATCGAATTGCATTTCACAATGTAGAAGCACAAATAATCGATTTTTCCTCAATTTTGTATACGACTAATGCGCAGTATAATATGTATCAACGAGCAAGACTGTAAGGGGAGGGGGGCTCCTTACGAAAAAGGGTTTCTCGGTTATAATTCGTTAAATTGTTTTCACAAAATACTGCAAAGAATGGTTCGAAGATATTCAAAAGTTACCCACCAAAGAAGTTGTTTTATATATACGAAAGTTATCCAACAGACGACACTTGGATTTAATTTTAGGAGTATTATTTTACACTTGGCCAACAACACTTAAGATCGACAATTCGCAAATTGTATTATTGACAAATCAAAGTTTTGAAGCACTATTGTCTGAAACGAACGATCCTTTTACTATAGGAGGAGATGGAACATCTTGACATGAAGTCTCAAGTGGTCGACCAATTTGTTTATATGTAGACGAAACGATTTCTAGATGCTAGAGCAAAATCTTCTGAGAGAAACATAAATTTATTTGAATTCCTTGTAAAAATTGACGTATTTGCGTTTCTATTATGCAAAACAATATTATGTCAGTATTGATAATGTTATCGTATTGTCTTCCAAATATTTGCCGATTAGCTTTTTATAGGCTACTTGAAATTGATCGTTCTATATTTAGAGATCTTTATCGATCGAGCGGGGGTTTTACGGTCAATGCAACGTGCCACCATAACACATGGGGTTGGTTCATTTCATTGCCCTTAAGTAATATGCAGGTGCACACAATTGACTAGTTAATTCAATGTAAATTCCACCACGTGCAATAATTCAAGGCCATTCATAAGCTAGTTGATATGTTTATTAATGATTAGAGATGTGAACAGAATCAAATCTCAACTGTGACCTTATAATCAAAGAACAAATATCTCGTTTTCTCTATTCACTGAAATATGCTATTTGTTTTCGCCAGTCATATATGATTTAACGGTTTATCTTAGATTTGAGCATAAAAGATGATATTTTTGTAAATGTCAATTATACCGCAGTTGAACTTGAACTTGAAATGGATTTTGTTTACTTTTCGCTTGGATTTTGTTTAAACGTTACTTTGTGTAAACTTCACTTGCACTTTGTGTAAACTTCACTTGCACTTTGTGTAAACTTCACGTGCACTTTGTGTAAACTTCACGTGCACTTTGTGTAAACTTCACTTGCACTTTGTTTAAACGTCATTTGGGTTTTGTTTTCACTTCAATTGTTTGTATGTACGCGTTACTTAGATTTTGTGTAGACTTAACCCAGACTTTGTTTACACTTGGAATTTGTTTATACTTCACTTGGATTTTGATTACTTAACTTGCACTTATTGTCACTTCACTTGGATTTGGATTACTTAACTTGCACTTATTGTTTACACTTGGAATTTGTTTATACTTCACTTGGATTTTGATTACTTAACTTGCACTTATTGTCACTTGACGTATGGTGTGTTCATTTCTCTTTGTTTATATTCGATATGTATTACTTGAGTACAGAACTAATCAACACTTTAAACAACAATATATAACCTGTAACTCCACTTGTTAACACGAAATATCGCTCACGGAATTACACATCTTTAGTAACTCACACTCGAACAGACTCACTTTAACTTTTAACACGAGTAGTTCACGCTAAATTGCTGGTTCTCACAATTGTATAATTGGAGTAATTACTTTAGATTTTCCAATTTAAACATCCGTGTACCGAAATCAACAATTTAGGTTCAAACGTTTTACTCAATACTCCAGGAATTGTTCAGTCGGAATATTTCACATTTGGGTACACATTGGTTTTTATTCACTTGGTTCATTCGGAAATCAGATGTATTATTATCCATGAATCTCACACTGTTGACACACAGTACTTATTCATAAACAATTATAACCAATTAATATGCACTGAAAGTAAACAACATCAAACATATAACTTCGACCTGTCTATACTGGTGTCTTGTTCATCGGTGTTATCATATATTTTACAAAATGCGATTTCAAAAAGCCCAACGCTTCGTTATTAATTCAACTATAAACAACATTGCAAAATTACACAGATGATTCAACAAAATGTTAAGAAAATATCCTTACATCCAAACTGTCAAATCACTGTGATTATTTTACATGTCTACAATATTTGATACCGAGAACAACCAAATTATTGAAATCAGAAAGATAGTCAACTTATGAGCAAAAGCGGCTAAATTTTGATTCCTCAATGATCCAGTCACACGAAGGTTTGAGAATCGGCAAAACTATTTGTCGATGAGAACTGTTTAATAAATTCAGAAATGTATCTAGAAGTGGTTATCAAGTGGCAGAAGGAATTCCAACACTTGATGACAAGGACAACCGTCAACCAACAAGTTTGGACGATGGTTCTTTACGTTGACTAGAATGGTTAATTTGAGATTCTGTTGGTAAGGAGCGCGATTATATAAAATCAAACCACAATCGTCCCGTGACACACTGCCCGGTGAGATAGAAGGAGTTCAGGTATCAGACATAATTTGATAAAACATTACAAGACATTCCAATAAGATGTGACCAGAGCCATTGTTAATAAACGCCACGCATTGCTACATCCGAGACAGTCTTCTCTTCCCAATCCAATATGTGGATGTTATTTTTGGTGGTTGTTAAAGCCGCAGCCAATCCGGGTGTCCAATAAATATCTGCAATAAACAAAATAAAGGCAGAGTTTGATTGAAACTAAATTACAGAATAAAATACAAATAGACAACATAATTTCTCAACTATTTGAACTTTTAAAATAAATGAGAAAGGGAATGAAATGAAATGAAATGGGGTTTAAGGTTTTACTTTCAGATTGTTGTTATTAGTGTTAAACGTCCGCAGACAAGTTGTCTGATTTTTATTTTTATTATCTTAGTACACGCGTGGGAGTCTTTCCTGTTGTAGGGAACATAAGTACTCGGGAGTAAACCCACGAGGTTGAAAAAGCGCCCCTATCTGCAAGCCAGGAATCGAAAACACAACCGCAAACCAAAAGTGACCGGCCAGCTAGAGCTCGAAGCGCGACACCCTAGATCACTAGGTAATCTCAACCCTCCTATGCTTTCATGTACCCATCGCGCTTATGGAGGTGGCCATAATGGCCCCCATACTCAACAATTATATATTGTTTTGTAATGTGTTTTACTCCGTTTCACATCACTCATACACAAAAAGTCTAAATAAACTTCTTCAGTTTTATTAAATGGAATCATAATCAATACTTAACAAAATTCCCGAAGTATACTTCGTATTTTCGACCAAAATAATCGATTTAGGACTAAAAATGTCGGTCAACTAGCTTGGTGTCCGTTATTAAGCTGAGCTAACTGTTGACAGACAACCTAAATTTGGTATTGCAGTGTGCTATATAGGGTGATTCACTGACCACAGGGCGTTCCCGCCTACTCTTCTTCAAATTACAATGGTCAATGGTTCCTTTACGCACACAGCAATATGTACACGAGGCCACGGATCGTCCTGCAGTAAGGGTTAACGAAATCCTGCCTGAAAAACCAGAGGGACGTTTTAAGTCAACATCTACAGTTGATATTTTGGTTTTTGTTTTCTTAACTAAACTACACAAATTGAAAGTCTTTGGGCTTCATTTAGATTCTCCCCCCGAGCTACCTACTTAGCAACAAATAATAGTCCTTTGAAAGGGAAGTTTACATATACTATTCAAAAAAAGTAGGGGATATTTGATTTTTAAGTGTTATTAAAGTCACCTAATGAAACTGACGAAGAAACAAATGACAAAATGAAATGAAGTTCACATTCATTGATTTATTCCAAATGATCGTTAGACTAAGTAAGGCACAGACTGACCATTATAAGGGTAAAATGATACCCGGGGTCAAACAGCAAAGTTACCACAGCATCACAACAAAGTCAGTAACGGGTAAATCCTCCTCTGTTTGCCAAACAAGCATTGATCCGACGTGGCATACTCCTAATGAGACGTCTAAGGTCATTTTGGTCCAGATTGTCCCATTCCTGTTGCAACGCAGCAGCAAGTTCTTGGACATTGGCAGGACGTTGTTGACGTTGACGTAACCTCTGTCCAAGCATGTCCCAGACATGCTCGATGGGGGAGAGGTCGGGACTCAGTGGTGGCCAAGGTAATGTGGTGATGTTCTGTTGTTGGAGGTAACCTGTAACGATCCTGGCCCTGTGACATCTTGCGTTGTCATCCTGGAAGATGAAACGGCGGCCATGACGTCGTGCGAACGGCACAACATGGACTGCCAAGATGTTGTCCCGGTAGTACTGGCCTGTAACAACACGCCCTGCAACAACATGTAAAGCCGTTCTTCCAGCAACAGTGATGCCTCCCCACACCATAACAGAACCACACCCAAATCGATCATGTCTGATGACGTTAACGTCTTGGAAGCGCTCGTTTCGACGACGCCACACCCTCCTACGTCTGTCCAAAAAATCAACAGTGAACCTTGACTCATCTGAAAACATCACATTGCTCCAGCGTCGATTATCCCATTGTTGACGATCCCTACACCAACGACGTCTTGCCTGAATGTGATGATCTCTCAAACAAGGGATCACGCGAGGACGTCGGGCGCGAAGGTGACCCATATGCAGTCGATTCCGAATCGTCTGGCCACTCACTCTCACACCAGTGTCTGTTTGAAGACGAGCGCTGATCTGATTTGTTGTGATGACACGATTTCTCAAGGCCAATGTACGGATAAATCGATCCTGGGCTTGAGTTGTCGCCCTTGGTCGACCTGAGCGTGGTCTGTCCTGTACAGATTGTGTATCACGGTATCTGGACCATAGCCTGCTTATGACAGACTGAGAAACATTCATCGTCCGCACCACAACCGCCTGTGTTGTGCCGATCTGTAGCATGCCAAGGGCACGTAACCTTTCATTTTGGGTAAGCTGACGCATATCAAAATTTGTTTTCTGGTCACTAAAACAATTAAACTGATGTTTCCACCCTGGAATTCAATGCCACAATGACTGTAACATTCAAAGTCAGAGTCGTGCAAATCTTGGGTTGGACCCCCATGATGATCCCAAGCATCACCTGCATTCCATGCGGTAGCTATTGGTGGGTTTGGGCGTCACATGTAACTGGAAATGTTTCTTCTGTTAGGCTCTATAGTGACTTTTTTCGTAGTCATTTGCATATTTTAGTATTATGCCCCCAAAATCAAATATCCCCTACTTTTTTTGAATAGTATAATATATGTAGAAGATGTAAGGATGTTTTATAGCTGTGGATATACATGTATGCTAAGACAATTTAGGTGTTTTCAGCGATTTCTTATCTTTATTTAATGTCGAGTTGTCCTTTCCGTGTTAAAATGTAGATGTGAATTACACCCTTAACATCCCATTATCTGATGAAGCCACGAGTTATAGATCTTCAATTAAAGATTTATAGCTCCATTCCTGACTGAGATTCTGATGGGCAGATATAATATGTAAGTAATAGGAAAGGAGACACGTCCCGTTCAATGTTGTATTGTTTCAGATATTAAATATTGCTTCAATTAAATATAATACAAAAGTATAACTCCTTTAATGGGTAGTGGTATCGTGTGCTATACGATAGCTAGCATACTCCACATCGTACACGATACCCATTACTAGCCACCTTTAAAGACGATTAGGAATATTAAGCATGCCCTGTTCCCTGTACTGTACCTATTAGTAGTAAAGTGACGGGACAATTTGGGCATGAAGGAAGAGTTTTAACAAGAGGTGGTACTATACCCGTAAGCTACGGAGTTGGAGGATAGTTTGGACCTTACTATACTCGTTACTAGCTGTTTAGACTGTAGCGAGAGTTAATGAATAATGTTTTGGACTGTATTATACCAGTTACTAGCAAGAGTTCGGGGATAATTTGGACTGTAAGTAGCAAGAGTCGGGGGATAGTTTGGACTGGTTGGAAAATAATTTGGACTGTACTTTACCCGCCAGTTTGGATTAAATTTGTTCTTCCAAGAAGGGGTGCCATATCACCTAATTCAAGGACCGTCTTGATACTAAAATATTCGCCTTTATTTACAAGATGAACACAAGAGGAAATTCAAATACCAAGAGAACTGTTATGTTTACGTACACTGCCAATGATATGTTTTGCCAGTAACCTTGAAACAGATTGCGTCATATCTTTTTTTTTTAATTTCTTTGTTTGTAGTCAGGCCTATTATTCATGATTGATTTTTTTTCATAATTTGCATAGTTATTGCAAGGTCTTTTTCCACCCGTATCATCCCGACTATCTCCTTTCACAAAAAAAAAACACATTGCTATAGTCTACATCGAGTAATTGGGGCTTCTAAAAACTAATCTGCCGTTATAATAATATGGTCAAGCTTCGTCAAGCACAGAATCTCGAGGGATGTGTGAAGAATAAACGCAGTAATTTCCTTCCCATATCGCATTAACCATCAGGAACTACAGAAAAATTCCTGGCAAAAATGTCTGTGAATGAATGGACTATGTTTGTGTAATAAAGACAGTACACGGTTCTTGAAAGACTGAGTATTATTGATTGAATTTGTATGAAGAGTCGGCTATTTCTAGCCACCACACGTCTCTCGCTGTGTCTCAACACTATCCAATACACGGATAGCCACTACAAATATCATTCATATAGTCCATAGATTCCACTACCAACGAAACCGACACGAAATAGGGGCTTGTTTTCCTAATAAATTACCTTGTATGCTTTAAGACAACCCTTAAATTTGGTCCTTGATGCTTTTTTGATTAGCATGGTTAGCAATTGAATGTGTTTTCTTAAATGTCTTCGGTAATAAACACTGACTAAGCGACACGCTGTTTCCCTGGCTGTCAACACGCCATTACACAACACGCTGGAAATTACCAGCCATATCTATGATAGCGGTAAATTATGCCATCAAATAACCAGCATCCCCAAGGTGACATAAACAATGTATAATCTACCTTACCTTATTTACAATAATTGTTCTATCGTCTGCTATCAATTTGTGTCATATATGGAACCGCGCGTATGGCGCATGAACGGTCCGCGTGAAGGTACACATCCGGTGGAATTAGAAACGAGGTTGGATAGAGTTGGGAATGGAAAGTGTCAAAGGATAAAGATTGTTCTTTGATGGTTGCTATTTATCATATCAGTGGTGATGTTCTTGAAGACATCAAAGTGACTATATCTGCTTGGTTATTAACCATCAAGTCGTTTGATAGACCATTTCTGGCAATATTTATTGCGTATTTCCTTTATTTAATATGAATCAACTTATTAGTGGAGAAAAGACAGTTTTGATTTTAAAGTTTAATAAAGTTGTGGATAGGATATTCCCTGCCTAACACTGCATATAAAGGGGGGGGGGGGGTGAAGGGGGCGAGGGGGCTTACATTCTCATAGGTTCACATTGGGATTGTTTCGAAACATTTAAGGATAAACATTCCTATGCATACGTAGTAAGAAGGCGTAGGTAAATTGCTCGAGCAACTCCTCTCCCCATGTCCAAGAAGGGCTAGAGGGTGGGTTTAACGCACGCACGCACACTCTATCACTATCTCCCATTCCCTTCATCGCAAAATCATCTATGATCCCATTAAACTTTAAAAAATGGAGTTTAACGTCCTACTATTCAGCACCGACTGGGTTAATGAAGACGATCATATGCCATATAGTGTGCTGGGGGGGGGAGGGCATTTGTCCAGAATTCAAGCTGCCAAGGGTTCTTCTACATGCCGTCAAGTGTGTGCCATCCGAACGACTATACGTTGTCCCTTGCCAGCCCCTCTGTCCTACACCAACGATGTACACGGGTCCTCCACATTAGCCAGCCAACGTGTCAGCCTTCTCACCGATCGCCGTGGCCCCCGTATTAATCTTTAAGATGCTATCGGGGGTTGGGTGGCCGAATTGTTAGCGTGCGCGCGCTGTATCATACGACCTGCCATTGAGTCAACTGGCGTGGTTTCCAATCCCCGGATGTACGTGGCAAGTAGTAGGGTCGCCTGTCCAACCTCGTGGGTTTTCTCCGGGTACTCCCCTTTCCCCCACTGCTAAAGACCCCTACGCGCAAGCGAATTATTGAAATAAAATTAAAACCATATGTTAGTCCCGAAATGACCTAGTTTGTGTGGAGTGGACGTTAAACCACATTTCTCTCTCTCTTAAGAAGCTATCATTATTTGACTGGATCTTCCATGTGTAATTAATTAACATTAAAACTGCACTTATTTATATATCGAAATAAGTGTGTTGCTTCGAACCATATTTACCATTTTTGTCTCAATTCCATTGTAAATAGAGAAAGTTGTGTCTGAATAAATATCACAGAGAGGTTCCAGAGTAAAATAGCAACTAGCAGGATGTGGAGGGGGAGATAAAATCACAGGATGGTACTCTAGATAATATGATAATATGAACCGACGACCCTCTAAACTTAACAACCTAGTTTAACAACTTGGTACTCTAGATTACATGGCAATATGAAGTGGTACCAGGTGGTCCACGAAAACACCCACGACCGTCTAAACACCCGGTACCCATAACAACCTAGCTTGCTATTTCTGCGGTTCATGGAATACTAAACGCAAATCTTTTTCGCAGTCGAATACTGCAAAACAAACAATTAGAAACTAACATAAATCTTTTTATATACATCCACATTACATTGATATACAAATGTTATATAGACTATTATGTAGACATTTATATACAGGACGAGTCTATAATCAACTCTCTAGACCATAAGATGGCGGAGATTAAAACGGATTGAAATACGATCACTATTCAATGATTCAATTTGAACATGGCGAAGCGAGGTTAAGTCTCAAATAACAAGTACCGTTGTTACGATAATAAACATCCTATGCCACATCTTGACAAAACCCCAAAATGTGATAAAATCGCTTAATTTGAATGAAACTTTCGTTGTCTATTTTTGAAGTATTACAGCAAGAACGGACAGCTCTTTATCTAAATCTTGCATAATGAATCTGTAATATACTGCTGCTGTTTATGACACAAATGTTCAGTTTTATAGTAGTTTATTTTATAGTGTTGGGTATATTTATCGAATTCGTTGACCACGGTTTAGTTTCATTGGTAAACAATAACAATAAACTATAACACATCTAGGTATGGAAGACCAATTACTGATTTTTTGGACAATGCTTCGAAGGGTACCCTCTGAACGTTTTCAAGCAAGGTAAAATAACAGTATACATTTTATAGTGTTGAGTCCATTGGTCAATATGGTTGACCACGGTATAGTTTTATCAATTAATATTCCGCTGATTTGACAGATCCTGAAAGCAGCCATATTACATGTCAATCACTGGAGATAGATGATTATTGAGAGACGGATGTGAAGGTCAAAATACATTCTACGGCATTCTCGTATACTTGTCGCCTGCTATAGGTCAGTTCCAAGGTTTTCTGAAATGAATATTTAACCGTTCGTAAACACCTTATTCTAGTTCTTGAATATCAGCTCCTGGGATTATATTCAGAAATTCATGTTTAACAGTTCGTCAACATTTTAATCTGGTCCTTCGAACATTCTCATATCTCCATGTTGAAGGTCAGAGTGGGATAGAGTCATTGTAAGACTAACATGTTATGTAGTGAAGGTGTGCGGATTAGAAATGGGGTTTAACGTCCACTCGACATAAGCTATGCCATTTCAGGACTAACAATAATTTCAATAATTCGCGTGCGCGTAGGGGTCTTTAGCAGTGGGAGGAAATCGGTGGGGACGGAGAAAACCCACGAGGTTTGACAGGCGACCCTACTCTTTATCGCGTACAAGCGGAGTATTGACACCACGCCATTTGACTCAATGACATACCTCATGATCCAACGTTGACAAATCGTCCCCACCCCACCCCCACCTAATACCGACTAGCTGAAAATTCACCACTTGAAATAGATTATTTCCTCACAAATAAAATATTTCACCATCGTCGTTTTTCCTAAATGCGTATTTATTGATATGGGAGAGAACGACAGTCTGTTTATTTTGAACAAGCTGTCGGTTGACCTAAAATGAACTGGGTGCATTTTACGCCAATGCGAAGAGCAACATTTTTTAACTTTGGAATGCATAGCCCAGGGTTGGTTTTTTTTTGTACTAATGACTTGTTACTCAGCATATAAGACTACATGCCTGATCGACTGATGGCTGTTGTGATTAATTGTGGAAGACGCATAACTCGCTATTCCCAATGGTATCGTTTCGTCCACTCTACTCGACTAACGGGACGGTACCACTGGGAATAGCGAGGATGTGGAAGAAGTCGCCACATCTATATGAAGTAGTCGTTCTGGTCGTTCAGCCTAGAATTATCCATAAATTAGGGAAAGGGGACCTCTATAAGCTATATGCAACAACTATCTTTCGGTGATTTGGGTGTTTTCTGGCGAAATAAAGGCATTAAAGATGCATTATGTAAGATTTAGATTAAAATCTGGTCGTTCTTAATGGTGTGTTTATGGTAGAAGTGTCACAATCCTACATTTGTTCGATGTTCATGTAAAGCGTCAATGAAGAGGGCGTATTTCTATTTACAATTTGTAATAAAAGTTCAAAAATAGATAATGAAAATTAAATATATTGAAAATTTTGAGCGAAGTTATGACTTTCTGAGTAAAAGCAGTTTCACGTAAATCCACTGTTCAAGCATCGTCATCAATAACGAAAAATGAATATTGAGCTAACTCCACCTGCCCCTAACCAAGAGTAGTCATGGCAATATGATATCGAGGTTTTGGTCTTGACTTCTGAGTCACCATGGAAAAAATAAAACTTTTACTTGCATTCAGTATATTATATTTCACATTTAATTGACATAACTCCACTGTCGAGCTAAGATATTCCATCAGTGTTCCGAATAAATGAACACAAAATAAAAATCTATTGCTTTGAGATTTCTCGAATTTCACAAACAATTCCAGCATATCTGGTATTTCGGATTTGATTAAGAGTGAAATCACAAATTCTGTCTTTATCTCTCGACATGTCTAGAATAAAAACACAAATCTTCTCCATGTTCTGTCAATTACTGTTGAGAAAACCCGGTTGGATAGAGTTGGAATGGAAATGTCAAAGGATAAAGATTGTTCTTTGATGGTTGCTATTTATCCTATCAATGAAAAAAAATCAGTCACTTGAATCATTATCTTGTGAGTAAGGCTCCTCAGCAATAGGGTGTAATCATAGGTGGAAGTGGGCGTTAAACCCCAGGAACGAACGTACGTGTGTAATCTGTACGGACTGTAGATACGTAAAGGCCTGGTATCGCACCTAATACTACACGGTTAACTATAGTTCAAAGGTTCTTTTAAGTAGAAATAAATGGGCTAATGAAAACGGGCATACGCCATACAATATGATATCCGTGGGGGGGGGGGGGTACCCAGACATCGAAGTACTCTTATATCGAATTCCAACTGCCTAGGGTTCTTTTACGTGTACACGCCAATGTTTACACGGGATCTCTGCATTTTGTCCCATCAGAATGGCTAACCGCTATCCCTTACCAGACCCTCTGTCCTGCACCTCTGACATGGGGGAACCACTCCACAAAATCCCGATGAACTGTCTTGGCCAACGCCTGGATCGAATGCGCGACCCCCAGGTAAGCACGCCAACGTCTTACTTACCGATGAAATAAGGGCGAGTCGCTTGTAAAATTCAAATGGTTAGAATCCATATTCGGTTGCATTTCTCCGAAACACGTAGTTCATCTTAAAATACCCTCATCAAGTTTACGAATCGTTATCAATAGAAATAGCTTATAATTAGTCAAACGTATCCCCATTGCTAGCAGTAAGTTAGTGAAGGGTGCTGTGCATCGGGTGGAGTGTGCATATTCTTTCTAGTACACCTGGTAATAGTTGGAAAGTTCACATCGCTAAGACTTGAACTATGGGGTTAATTGTAGATTCAGTGTCATAAATCAGAATAAATTTAATTCCGAACCTGGGGTAGGCTATGCTTACTATTTCTAGAACAACCGAACTTCTTTTTTAGTCGGAAATGTAACACAACTAAAGGAGCGTGATAAAATCTTTGTACGGTACACAAAACTGGACGAATCTACATTTATAGGGGTTTATGATAGTTTTCACGTCTAGAATGTAGGTCTGTTCTTCATTCAGCAGTAAGTAATGAAGGTTGTCGTACACTAGGAATAATATGCTGGATACTTCATTTCTCTTATATTTGGAAATTTTACAAAGCTAACAAATTGTGTTATATCTTTGTACTGAAGTCAATTTCTGCACCAATCCACGTTTACACCAGTGTCTAAAATTAAGGTCTAATTCTTTTCAACAAACATTAAGCAATGAATGGTGTCGTACACGAGAAGAATATGCCAGATATCTCGAACACCTAATGCAACTTCTCATTTAGTCGGAAATAAAACACAGCTAACGACTTTTGTTTTACGAACCTTGGATTAATCTACGCGGTTTTATGGTCTGAATGTATCTCAGGGGAATGCTTCAACCTTTTAAGTGGCTTGTAATTTGCTTTTCACACACGAGGAAGGTTAATTAAATCCTTTGACCTATAAATAAAGTAGATACATGGAGAAAAGAAAGTCGATAGACGATGAATATTGCTCAGACTAACCAATCAGTCTCACAGTCGAAGTTAAAAACAGAGTTAGGTGACCCAATGATGTAATGCAATGCGCAACAGACCGCGGGCCTCTCACACACTCCTGTCCTGTTCGATCACCTAATCGTATGTAAAAGGTGGGGATCCGCCCACTAATTTGTATCGTGAAAAAACCTTTTGTTGTACGTGACGATGAAGATTGGACCCAGTCTGTGATGACTGACTTACCAGTTCATGTGTAACGTCTGCTTCCAAGGTAGTGATATCGCAGACAAGCCACAGTGGACCGATGAAGCAAAAATTGACGTAACCTCTCGATACAAGTCAGTTAACAAGGGACTATGTTCTTAAAGTCCCCTTCACACACAACGTAGACCTCGCTACGTGTTTACTATGCGCACAAATTATACAGAGTGTGATAAGGTCGCCGTGAAATACAGAAAACCCTTCATGTATGAAGTCAACTAAGCTCTGCAGAAACTTTCACCATTTTCAAACACGTCCAATAGAGGTCCTCGCTTGCCACGCCCCATCCACGTTCAGCCACGTTGCCAATATAGAGTCCCCGCTCTCACGATGTGCTCCTGTAATTCTGAAAGATTTATATTGTGACTTATTAGGCTTTTTACTTTCAGTTTAAAATGTTAAAATGTGTGGAACTTTCACCTGTTGGCAGGTTTTAATCTGGAAGAACCAAGTAGGTCATGTAAGTACAATATACACTGATATTTGCGCAAGCAAATTATTGAAATAAAAATTAAACCAAATGTTAGTCCCAAAATGACCTAGTTTGTGTCGAGTGGACGTTAAACCCCATTTCTCTCTCTCACTCTGTCGACAGTGAAACACAAAATGTATTATATCCTAGCGTTGGTCATATCATAGTCCAAAAAAGAAATAAACATATAAAATAACTTTGAATCAACAAATTTATTTATGAAAGAGGTCAGGTCATTGTAAGGTCATCGACCAGGTTTATCTTAGCAACCCATTATAATTTCCTTATTCCTGATTGAATGTATTGTGGATTTCTCGATGATAATGTGGTGGAGAGAACATTCCCTGGGCACTAATTATGTGATTTAGCTATATCATGCCATTTGGTTCGGGAAGAAAACGTATACACTGCCTCGTGGACGATATCCGTATTACATTAATCTATCACAATACATCAACGGTAACAATGATTATTGTTTTCATTTTTGTACAAAAACTTTATCACGTTTATAAGTATGTCTTTCAAGAAGACCTTGAAACATTTTGTAAATTCCGAATGTCACAGGAATACTTAATATTGTCGTTCTTATCAGCACTGATTTTATCTTGTAGACATTTGTAGACATTCTGTGAAATTCACAGATTTACATGTGGGAATTTCCATCTCCTTCTTCTTCTGAATTGGAATGAAATGGGGTTTACTTTAAGGTCCCGCTTTTCTACATCAACTTGGCTAATGAAGACGGGAACCTGCCCACAATGCAGTGTGCTATGTCCACGCCAATGTGTACATGATGTCCCACTTTGCATACCATCGGAAGGACTAGACATTGTTGCTTGCCAAGTCCTCCATTGTTGCTGCATCAGGATCTAACCCGCGACCACAACCTACAGGTGAACTGACTATGCGCCTTTTTAATAGGAGGTTACTGATAAATACATACCACCGATAGCAATGCAATTACCATTTGTTATTCTCAAAACGACCTTAGTACAGTTTCAATGCAGCTTTAAACCCCATTTCGTTCCAAAGCC
Source organism: Patella ulyssiponensis (assembly GCA_963678685.1). Lineage (NCBI taxonomy): Eukaryota > Metazoa > Mollusca > Gastropoda > Patellidae > Patella > Patella ulyssiponensis. The sequence goes on along the minus strand of OY783225.1, from coordinate 64,492,721 downwards.
TATTAATATTTGAATGATCACGACGGTGTACTAATAGAGATAAGATCCACCGGTAGATTGTAAACACAGATAACAAAGTTGTACCAATTGTTTATAGACTTGTTGAAATCCATACGATGAAGAGGTCAGGGGTAACTGGGACTAGTGCCTTTATTTTACTGTTATGTAAGTTTCTAATTCATTATAACTTGTATGTTACAGACTGTCTAATTCTGTTATTTATCCCTGACTTTAGTTGGCTCTAAATTACGTTAATCTCAGCCGTGGGTCGTTGTCATTTCCTATAGTTATAACTATGAGTAAAACAAACTAAGGTGTCGTGCACAAGACACTGTATGAATTCTCTTTTAAGAACCAGTGGTGGTGCTAGGCGCCGTAGATTGGTGGGGGGAAGGGGCAAAGTCCAAAGGTTAAAGGGGCAAATTTTCGAGTTTCAACTAGTTTAACAGATCAGGGACTGACCGTCGAGATAAATAGAGATGACCAGATACCGTCGAGATAAATAGAGATGTCCAGATACCGTCGAGATAAATAGAGATGACCAGATACCGACAAGCGCCAAATCACAAGCTTATTGCAACAGAGTAGAAGGTATTGATAACCGAGACATATGACAATATTGTTTTTAATCTTTTTTTTAAATTATTAGAGTGGGCGTGCAAAAAGAGGGCAGACCATCTTTATAGGAGGGCAAATCCCCCCCACCCTGTGTAGTAAACACAAGTAAAACGAAATTTTGAACTATATAAAGCGAAACGAAATAGGATCTGTGGTTTAATCAGATTGATTTTTCGTTTACGGTGTCGACAATAGAACACAAAAATCTTAAAACTGGCTTTATATGTAGATGTAAAATTTTCAACAAAAACGCGGAACCGCGCTACGCGCAAAACAGTACCGACAAGACAAACTTGTGTACAAAACAAACTACAGACATTGGTTGAAATAAACAACAAATATCAAATCAAGTGTTTAGATCCGGGTGCCAGCCGCCAGCGTCCACTGTGCTGTGGAGCCCGGGGTCTGTAATGATACAGACTTCGCCCACATTGAAAACAATTGATGATTTTCAATAGAAATAATGCGACCGGCCTTGCCGTTGTTCGGCTCCTGAATGGTGATAGTCTGCCAGCTATGTAAAATCTAATAAATTCCACTAGTCATTTTAGGATACGCAATAATAAATATACGCAATGAAAATCATAACTTGCGGTGAGCTCAAAGTCAACGACCCATGCTAGTAACAATCTGTATTCGGATGTTCTATGGTACAACAAAGTCGGAAACAGAGTCGGGCCTGACGTTTTGTGAAACTGAAGCCTGAATTGTCATTCTCAACCAGCAACGAGGCCTCAGGAACCACGGTTAACGTCTTTGAACAGTGGGGTTGCTCAATGGCAGATGAAAATATATGAAATTATTACAAAACCCTACATTCGTCTAATTAAGCCAATGGAATGAAATGAAATGGGATTTAACGTCCTGCTGTTTGCTCCGACTGGGCTAATGAGGACAGGCATACGCCATACAATGTTCTATGAGCGAAACTTTGCCCTGGCAGCGGCACTATAGCCTACTCTTATATGGAATTCCAACCGCCAAAGGATCTATTATGTGCAAGCCTATGTATACGCGGGACCTCGGTTTTTCGTACGATTCGAACGACTAGACAGCTGTCCTTGTCTGGCCCAGTGTCCTGCACCACTGACAAAGATCAAACCACGTCCGAAAATTCCGTTCTAACTAGAAAATTGACAGATTACCCACAAATAGTAGAGTAGCTGTTCACCTTTAAGATTTCCATTCATCCTGTGTGGTAACGGACAGGTCACTAAAGTAGTCCTCCAATTTTTAAACAATGTGTGCTGAAGTCGCTTCTTAACTTCTTTTGAGGTTTATTGTAAATAATATGATCAAAACATCTATTTATATAGGTCTGTATGGTCAACAAGTGTCTGCAGCATTACCGGCAAATTGTGTACATCTCGAAGATAAGCCCCTGGATACAACAGACCCAATTACCATATTTGGTGCTAACAATGAGCTTGAAGGTCGTGCTAAACCAACCAGAACCGGAAATCTTAGACGGTCTAGAGCTCTACCCACTGGTCACTTTGCAACTAATCACATCAAGCCAAACTCAATTCCTTTAAGACTCTTTCCTTATGAAGGTTAGCCTGATTTTTTTTTATTAAACTCATGTTATAGTAGGCCATCATTTCGGATCGAGGGTTCTGTGGCATGAATACTAGCCATGCGGACATAAACAAAATGGTTATCTATGGACCCTCGAGGACATTATTGACACTGAACGATGTACCGACTTCACCAGCACTCCCTTCTGTAGGACAAGAGGTGTAGAACTTGGAAGTAACGAGCGTACTCCTTGGGGACCGGACAAACTTACCCCGAGCGGCACAGACTCTCTCCAAGCCACTGGTTTGGTGTCGAAATTCCTAAGAGCAAATCAAAGCAAACACCCCCTTCTGCACTGGGCGTTCATTCTATATTTGAAAGTAGTTATGACGTCTGTACCGGGCGTGTATCTTATCACTGCGAGTATTTAAGCTTAGTTTTCACAAGATTAAGAAACCTGGTAATTTATACTTGCAGCCAACATGGACAAAAATGGCGTCACGTATGATGCTTACACAATGGACAGGTGGACCAAGTCTGACAGAACCGATCTTATGGAAGAACAATCCGCTTGGCAATCCGGAAAACCCTGGAACAGACTCAACGCTATGGGAACAAACTTGAAACAGATGGTCGCCGGCCCTGACGGAAATCCGATGGGAGTGTTTTCAGGTACCGTATTTTCAGATATATGATTTTTAAATGTACCTTAAATTTCTTAAATGGTTGAGTGGGGGTGGGGGTGGGACCAAAAAGATGTTTCCCCTAATTATCCTGCGCTTTCTTTTCAGGTCTTGCCATATATTTAACTTCTCGTCTCTGCTTTGATTCTCTTGGCATATAGTTCTGTCATACAAGACAAATGGGCACTCGCTTAATGTTCATTTATCTAAATCTTGTTGTTGATCATTATGTATTTCAATGTTTGGGACAGTAAAGGAAAAGCGTAGTTGCGAGGGTTAGTAATTAGACAGACGATCACAACCCTTGCCATTTCCAACCGTGGGATTAAGTTGCTAAAAGACCCATGATCGACAATAACAAGCTATAGACCGCTGACGATTCTGCTCCGTAACTATCGTCAATTAGCTAAACCATATGACAAAAGCAGAAAACATGAACACATGGCTGACTACATGTAAACCTACCTATTGTGATTGTTTTAATTTCAGGAAAGTCAGGAGTTAGAATTGGAATAGCTGGTGCAGTGGAGCCCACTCTTACAGACTTTGGTGATTTATTTGCAAACTTTTTATACACTGGACATGGAGGAAGCATGGAGGTAAGGTTATTATACGCGTACTTGTACTCTAATTCCATAGATACATGGAGTAGTTTGTCTCATTTAATCATCTATACCAAAACACAACTCCACTAGAGATGGTGTCGTTTGTATGAGTATGCTTAATTGTCCGGAAAACATGTCTCTACACTGATGTTTATGCATCTTTAGGATGTCCTCTGACCTCTGATTTTCATTTTGCCGTGTAATGTTTATTGGATTTCTATATACGATATATTATATCTTGACTTCTGTTTAAGCTAATCAATTGTTGCTCTTTAAAGCAGCTAATCATCATGTTCTGGATTTTGTAATCCCATCCATCCATAATCTCGACTCTCTTAAAGTAATGGAGGTTGGATAGCCGAATGGTTAGTGCGTCTGCGTTAGTTAACGCGTTATATCATGAGGTCTGTCATTGAGTCAACTCGCGTGGTTTCGATTGCCCGGTTGTACGTGACAAGGGGTACGGTCGTCTGCCTAGCCTTGTGGGTTTTCTCCGGGCCGTCCGGTTTCCTCCCACCACTAAAGGCCCTACGCGCAAGTCAATTATTGAAATAAAATTGAACCATATGTTAGTACCGAAATGACCTAGTTTGTCTCTCTCTTAAAGTAATATAAGTACAAAATGGTTCAGTTCTGTAACGAATTCACAAAGATGAGACGAATTGAAATATTTATAGCAACATCTGACACCCTCTGTAGAAGATATAATCAAGTGAATACTACCTATGGGTGATGGGTACAATCGTTGATAAATCGCTTTTAATCTGAATGCCCAGTGTTGAAATTTTGGTTTTATGGAAATTAAATGAAATGAAATTTTTGCCCTGGCAGCGGCGCTACGACCTAATCTTATATCGAATTCCAACTGCAAAGGGACCTTTACGTGCACCCCAATGTGTACACGGGATCTCAGTTTTTTTGTCCCATCCGAACGACTAGACAGCTGGCCTTGTCAAGCCCTCCATCCTGCATCACTGATAAGGGGAAACCGCAACGGAAAATCTGAATGAACTTTCTCGACCAATGGAGGGATTGAACACCCGACCTGGTTTTATGGAGGTTATTTAATTAAAATTTCAATTATCAATTTGTTTAGCGTTTAGCGCGGATAAAGTCATGCAAAATTAGACATTGTCTGGGATCAGCAAATGAGGATCAGGCAATGTTTTATGGCCGATGTGTTTTTTGTCGGGATTGATAAAAGTTGTTTGCCACAGTGTTACACTACTTTATTATATCGTTTAGGTTCCTGTTGTAAGGGGAGCAACTCTACTAACTCATATCCTAAAGAACTCCAATCCAGTAATCAAACCATACTGTCTGAGTTCTATCAATGGACACGACGTTAAATTTGATTGTCCTATAGAACCATCAGGTAGGCAATGAAACACGTGAAAATATTCCTCTTTTAACACTCCGCAATTGCATTTGGTAATAGCCGGAAGTATGTGTAATGTCCTTTGTCAGGAAACGGGTTTGTCACAGAGATATTTACCATATCTAGCCAGAACCTTTCTTGTCGCCTTAACATATTCTGCGGGAAATTCGGAAGTCAAGATGATCTTTTACGTGCATGCCAATGTATACATGGGACCTCGGGTTTTCGTCCCGTCCGAACGACTAGGCAACTATCCTTGTTTGGCCCTCCGTCTTGTTCCACCTACAAGGGGAAACCAGATGAAGAAGGTACTTGACCTGTTAGTGGATGGGCCAGTAAAAGGTGGTATAAAGTGCCCGGAAAAAGTAAGAATGCGATCAAAAATGTTTGGTTTACATGACCCAAACGAACCGTCCCTTCATCTCATGTGGTTGTCCACGTTGAGGACTTCTAGGATTTACTTTTGGTTGATTTTGTTTTGTATTATTGACAAAGGCTCCCTCTGTCCTATGAAAATTGAAAAAAAATAACATCAAATCAATATTTCCATGGCTTGGGACAAGCTCATCAGTTGTGGTGTATCAACAACAGATTCTAGGGTCCGCGGTAGATTGAACCAAATGCATTTTGTCGTGATTCAACATTTTAGCGGCAGATGGAGGAAGTGGATATTTAACTGGGGTCTGTCACGGTGGAAATCTCCATATCAGCCTTCACAATACTCGACCTATAAAAGATGTTACTAAGTTACAGTGGGCTGCCCAAACTCAACAAACTTGGCAACAGAAAACAATGAGAACCTGTGATGCTAGTCAGTGTAAGGTTTCGGCTGATGGTAAAACGGTTTCCATAGTAATACCAAAAGCTTCAGGTATATTTTTATTATTTCTGACTTATTTGACAGGTGTACGAAATCCCGCGAATTATTATTTACGTAAAACGAACGCCACTTTTTCACGTTTACATTAATACCTGGGGTGGCGTCGTTATTGTGCTGCTACAGGGATGGAAAATGGTCTCAAAATCGCCATGAGCGTGCTAACAGCATGGAGGAAACGCCAGATATCGTGCTGTGGTCTCTATGGATGCATATAATCGCCGATTCACGGCACTTGGTTTGAGTTTGTTCAAAACAAATTCCAAGGTTTTGCGATCTGACCTGGAAAGTATGAGAACGCGGATTCTTTGGGACAGTTTCTTGCGTTGTGTTCAGCTTTACCGGCCACCTTGTGTATTTTTCTGGTCGCCGTACGGTGGCAGCAGCGCAGTAAGGACCCCGCCCCGCTCTAACAGGTGTATAAGGAGCGTTTGACGCGTTTGTCGATGCTCTGACATATATTACTTTAGAGGATTGTTATCAGGTCAATTTATAGTTTTTGTTTTTGAAAAAAAAATTATATGTGAGTTCAATAAATTCATAGCTTTTTGGTTCGTGTTCTGAAACGCTATATTTAACCTTTATTCGGGTATATTGGGACTTTAAATGAAATAACCGTTAAGGAGGTTCTCCCTTACTCCTTGTAATTTGGACATGAACTATCATTGTGGGCATTTATTGCTACAGGTACAATGGCTTTTGCTGTGAACTATATCGGACATTATGTTCTACCACTCAGTTGGGGAGATCATCCTGAAACAGCAGCTTGCACAGGATCAGGGAAAAGGTCTGAAAACTCTAAACGGGGAGTAGAAGATATTAGTGTGATTTTGCGATGTGACAGTAATCGTAACCTAGAGATTCGTGTTGATACCGGAAGTACCAATAGTATAGCAGGTGTTAATAAGGTAAGTCTGGTTCTTATACCGGAAAATTCTTATTGATAACGGAAGTAGGGTCGGGCATTCTTGGTTAAGTAAGATCTGTGTTGATGCCATAAGTACCATTCCCGTGGAGGCAAGGCCTCCGTTTTGATACCAGAAGTCTTAATGCTGATGAGATATATTAGGTTCGCGTTGATACCAAGATTTAGACTTCTGAAATCCAAGTAGCGACTTACAGTGTGTATGTAATTTATTCCTACTACGGAAACATAATATTTATAATACTACTCATTTCAACTATTTCCTCCAGGTCCAGTACGCTGTTGAAACTACAACCAACTGGAAACAAACTCCTGCTATGCACACATGTACGTCCAGTACGTGCACCAGGCAAGGCACTGATGTAATCATCAAGAAGAAAGTGGCCGCAGATACAGTCCGGTAAGAATCGCATATTATATTGATGGATTCACCAATTGTATTAACTACATGCATAGCCATTCAGGGAGAGGAAAATGCAATTTGGTAGGTGCGCGTCCACTTGGCGTTCGTCGCTTCGTGAACCAAGTTGCAGACAAATGTTATTATTGTTTTTAGATATGAAGTGCTTGAGAGTTCATAACAGTATCATTATTCTATTTCTGCTCTTTCTTGTAGGGTAGCTTTAAACATAATCAGGTATACAACCCTGCCCATGGGCAATTGGTTTGAGAAGGCCTACGTTGTTCATTGTGGTGGTAGCGCTATAAACAGTGCTAACAAAGGACCAAACACTAACCACATTACCACGGCTCCAGATACAGGTCATACGACTAAACCAAAGATAGTCAGCAGCCTGGCCGCCAACAAAAAATTCCTTCTGGAGCTCAACGAACCTGGCGATGAGCTGCCCCACCAGACACGAAAGTTTGTTTTGTACTTCACTGAAGCTGTCCAAGGCTCAGTTGACGACGCTAATGGACTAATAACGTTCTCTGTGCCCCATTCTGGTAAGGCTTACTCTGGATTGGTGCAGCTTGGTTATCTGGGAGCTGGTCCAAGGGGTGATAAAAAGAACGGTAATTATTTGGACCCACATGCTGAGGTTTATTCATACAAACCTCATGTATCTTATTGTGTCAGTGATGCCCGGAACAAGGGTTACATGAGTTTCGAATGGATGGCTAAAGATAAATCTGGTAGAGAAGCCGCGAACGGAAAACTGATGATGGTAGCAATGCCGCACCAGGTAAACTCTAATTTTCTATGATTTAATCGAATTTATAAATGCAAGCGATATGTGACCCGATTCTTCTGTCGAAAATCAAAACAGGCGCCTAAGACATTCAAGGCATACACCCTTATTCAGTTGGGGAATTCTTCTTGATAAAGCCAACATCTCGAAGCAGAACATTCCCAAGCTTACCACATGCTTTCTACCACAATACAATTAAAGTTCGCAAATTGGCAGGAGTTCAAATGCTTTTAAATGCCTTGTCAAAATGCCCTTTTAAGAATTGGGAGCCGCGGTGGTTCTGTAGGTTATGTTGGGGTCGCGTGTTCAATCGCGGCAATGGCCGAAAATTTCCCGTCCTGGTTTCTTCTTGACAGTGGTGCATGACAAGAACAGCTGTCTGGTCGTTCGGATTAAACAAAAACCGAGGTCTCGTGTATACATTGGCGTGCACGTTAAAGATCCATTGACAGATGAAATGTTGTATAAGAGTAGGCCGTAGTGTCGCTGCCCTGGTCAAATTTCTCTCGTAGCACACTGTCTGGCGTATGCCGTTCTTCATTATACCAGTCCGGGGCAGAACAGTAGGACCTTAAACCCCATTTCATTTCGTTCATGAATTGTTATTGAAGAAAACGAGTGTACATGAAGTTACTTCCCTTTTGTCTAGGAACTGTTACTGAAGAACACCAACCCACATAGCCCAGTCGGGACAGAACAGTAGGACCTTAAACCCTATTTCATTTCGTTCGTGAATTGTTATTGAAGAAAACAAGTGTACATAAAGTTACTCCCCTTTTGTCTAGGAACTGTTACTGAAGAACACCAACCCACATGGCTTAAAGGATTCCGTGTATGGTTTCAAGACAGTATCAGCAAACGATTGGTTGTTAGAACTTGATCTTCAGTCAGCTTCTATGGAACCACTAAGTGCTGCTGTTGATAAAATCAAACATGATTCCTCAAATCATAAGGTAAGGCTGTTTCCTTCTTTATGGCGATATCACCCTCGGTTGAAGCGGACTCTAAGTTACCATTAATAATGAGTCGGTGTCGAGCGCAGTGAACATACGGCTATTATTATTTTGCGTTCTTCTCCCGAGCAGAGTTGTCATCCATTGAATTGGAGAATAATGGAGGGGGGGGGGGGTATTTAACAGTGTAGGACAGAAGTGAAGCTGCTGTCGTGTTAGTTGGTCCATGTGTTTTGCAGATCGAGTTTGTTCTACAGTGTAGGGCAGAAATTAAGGGAGGCTGTTGTCGTGTTAGTTGGACCATGTGTCTTGCATGTCGCGTTTGTTTAACTTTTTTCCTATTTTCTGGTTTCAATCCCTTTCTTTACAGCTTATACTTGATGCGATTGAGCGAGATGCTGCTAATGTAAATCTAATGGCAACCTGTGCCCATTCTGATAGTTATAATGTTGGTAAAGCTCTCGGTCTAGTTTCACGGCTCGCCAGTATCTCCAGGGCATTTGGTACCAAACATTATCAAAAACTAGATGACTCCATTAAAACTTGTCTAGAGAAGTGGTTGCGAATTGACGGTAAGTTGATCATTTAACATATGGTCAGTTACAGGCGCGGATCCAGAGGGGGGTCCAGGTGGTCCGGACCCCCCCCCCCCTGCTCAGGCTTGAAAATTTGAAACTTAAATCTATGCGATTTTATTGGCGATTTTTAGACCTGTAATTTTGGAATTTACCTTCCGGAAATACGTCAGAATGCACCAAATTGAATCTAATTTACCAAATTTTTCTGGGGGAGGGCCTCCGAACCCCCCGTTAATTGGTTGAGCGCAATTATGTTAAGAAATTATCAAACCTAGACACCCCCACCCCCCTGCAAAAAATCCTGGATCCGCGCCTGAGTTAAATATTATTGTAGCCGAGGTGTCAAACGAGAGGCACTGTATGCTTATTTTTTTATAAACCCTGATACAATGTTGCTATTGCTACTATGTGTCAGTTATTTTGGCACGTTTCCCCTGCTATTTGTGACATTGTATCTACGGACTTTAATGTTCGCCGTGAAAGGTGACACTATGTTTATTTGTGGTAAATGAAATGCAATGAGGTTTAACGTCCTACTGCTCGGTTTTTCGAATTCCAGCTGCCAAAAACTCGTTTACTTGCACGCCGTCGTAAACATCTCGGCTGTTGTTCTTGCCAGACTCTCTGTCCTGCACAACTCACAATGAGAATCCACGACAGAAAATCCCGATGAACTTTCTCTATCGACAACGGAATCGAACCTTATGTTAGCGAACTAGTACCTTACTGACTGCGCCACTACGGCTTGCTTTATTTATTGTAGATACATTGGACAATAAATGGAAGTTCCACTATGATAACGTTTGGGGTGGACTGTTTCTACGTGGAACAGATGGTAATCTAGACTTTGGTACTGATTACGGCTTCCCCTACTACAACGATCATCATTTTCATCTTGGGTATTTCCTCTACACTATAGCATATTATGTGAAACATCACCAGAGCTGGGGAAGGAGTAAGTAGGCCTACATAGTATTTTTGCTTCACATGATCTTTAGTTATCTATACGACCAGTAGAACTCTCCTCTATCAGAAAAAAAAAACACTTTTCAGAAAAACCCGTCAAACTACAAATTAGGGAAAAGCGTCTGTAATAAACCACCACATACAACGAAACAACTAACAACTTAAATCTGAACTTAAAATATTCGTTGGATAAAAGCACCTGTTCCTATACCAGGCGTTAGATCTGGAATAAACTACCAGAGACAACGAAACATCTCAACTATTCGTGTTTTAAACCTTGATCTGTTGTTAACGTTTGTTCATCAATATTTAACCTGAGAAAATGATGTTCATCTAATGTTAGATTTAAGTTAAAATGGGCGGATTTCTTCCATCCTTGTCAAAATTTAATCTATCATTTGGGTAAAACAAAAATTTTCGTTTTGCTTTATTTTTACGTCAGACAATTTAACATCAACCTAACTTAAATTGTTTGTTAATTTAACGTAAAATTCCCGATAGATTAACGTTAATTTCCGACGTACAAGTAACAAGTAAAACGAACATTTTTTACACGTTATCTGAGATATACCGCGAATCAAAGACTGGAAAATGTTTTTATCTGTGAAGATTCAAAGAGTTGTTATTTTCAACTATTCACTATTCTTGCAGCTAATAAGGCGAGGATATATGCGATAGCACGTGACGTTGGAAATCCGTCATATAAAGATACCCGATTCCCAGTGGTACGACATAAAGATATCTATACCGGTTTCTCGTGGGCTACTGGAGTAGTTCCTGGTGAGAGACAGGAGGAATCAGCCTCAGAGGTAAATACGACATAGAAATATAGACTTAAATACATTATAAAATGTCAAAGTTATACAATAAAAAAGTACAGATTTAAATACAATATAAAGGTATATAGTTATACAATATAACGGTATATAGTTATACAATATAAAGCCACGTTTCTCAACCTTTTCTCACCGTTCACCCCTAAATGAATTCTCAACCGACCCATTTACCCCCAAAATTTTGAGGTTACTGACCGCGGAGCCGTGGTCGGCAAAGCCGGTCACCGCGAGCGCCGTAGTCGCAAAGCCAATAAACCTAACCACAGATGAAACACTGAGGCTTCTCGACGCCATCCGCGCCTGTTATCGACTTGAACCTGAACGATAAATACTCTTCTTGGCATGAACGCTTCTTTGGAGGCATGATTTTGAATCGAAATCACATGGAATCAAAAGCACGTATAAAAATTCAAAATGAAACTAGATTGGAGATTCGTCTGTTGAATGAGCTAGCCATTCACTGACAATGGACACCTGCGCCCCTTTACCACTCACACAGCCAAGTAAACTAGCTATCACATGGCAACCGCTGATGGGCGGATTGCGAGATCGAGGCCTAGGCTGCCTGGATTGAGCTTGATCATCAATTCAAATTGAAATTGAGAAAAAGTTGACAACTGAAATCTTGAAATGCAACTTCACCTCTCATAGGACTGCTGGAACAACTGCACAACCTTTATATGACCATTTTTGAAGTTACTGGGAGTGTGGTCATTCACCCCTTGGACGCAAGCCATTCCCCCCTTGGGGGTGAATTCACCCCAGGTTGAGAAACGCGGATATAAAGGTATATAGTTATACAATATAAAGGTATAGTTATACAATATAAAGGTATATAGTTATACAAAGTTTTCTACAATGTAAAAATACAGATTTAAATGCCGTATAAAAAATACAGAAGAGTTAAATACAATATAATAATACAGAGGTAAATACAATTTATCAGTACAGAGACAAGAGTTCAATACAATATAAAATGTAAAACATTTCCTTTTTACATTCCCACAAAAGATATTCGAATAAATTCGTGAATAACTTTTGATTATTTGACGTATAAGATGATATAAATGTGTGTGAAAATTATACCGATTTCCTCGGGTGGATTTAATTTCCAACGTTTTTGATAATAATAATAATAAATTCTAACATCTGCATCTAGTTGACAAGAAGCCCGGTGCCACTGTCCCCGAGTTCCGTTTAAAATGTTGGTTAACTGCATGTATACAGGACAATGATCATTCTTTACTTGTGAGTTTCTTTTAAATGCGCGGGCACCATTAAGATGACATCTTTCTCCTTTCAGAGTATAAACTGCTATCACGGATTAGCCGCACTGGGAGACGCCTTCGGGGATCAACATTTAAGACATGTTGGGCAAATTATGTTAGCATCAGAAATCCTGTCTGTAAGAGAATATTGGCAAGTGCGTCAACACAACCGTCACAATTTCCCGCCCATGTTACAACAGATCGGAGTGGTCGGTCAGATCGCAGAAAATGCGTTCTATGTATATACCTTAGACTGGGCATGTGATCCAAACAGATTTCCAATGCGACATGGTTGTCTTGTTGGCATTCAAGTTATTCCATTAACTGCAGTTTCAAAATACTGGGTGGATAAGGTAAGTGCATTTTCTCGGATACGAAATGAAATAAATTAGGATTAGGATTAAAGAACGGCCTAATGTGATGCTACAACTGGGCTAATGAATACGAGCATACCCCATACAGTGCGCAATGAGGAGAGAGAGAGAAATGGGATTTAACGTCCACTCGACACAAACTAGGTCATTTTGGGACTAACATATGGTTTCAATTTTATTTCAATAATTCGCATGCGCGTAGGGGTCTGTAGCAGTGGGAGGAAACCGGAGTGCCCGGAGGAAACCCACGAGGTTGAGAAGGCGCCCCTATCTCCATGCCACATACGCTCACAGCAGGGATCGAAACCACAGCCGCAAGCCGGGGGTGACCGGCCAGCCAGAGGTCGAAGCGCGGCACTCTAGACCACTAGGCCACCCCCACCCCCACCCCACCCCACCCCACCCCACCCCCCGCGAATGAGGGAAATTTTGCCCGGAAAACGGCACTACGGTCTGCTCGTATTTGGAATTCCAAATGTCAATGCTTCTTTTACGTGAAGTCAATGTGTACACGGGAGCTCCGTTTTTCGTCCCATCTGAACGACTTTCCATAATTACAGGAAGCCAGGTCTATTTCGTTTATTAATGATTTCATTATACTCAATTAAATTAAATTAATTCTAAAAGTTGTCAACAGATATGATTTTAAAGAATTTGAAAGGGCGCACTGTCATACATTGTTGATAACACACCCAAATAAGAAATACAATGGTATTTTCAGGAATGGGCGAGTAGTATTAAACAAACTTGTGAATGGGCGATTGATTCCGCTCTATCCCCCCAGTACCACCTCACAAACCCCGGTGACATGAGACAACTAGCAGTGGTAAGTACATAGTAATATTTGAGACCTAAAGTTTTGTGATTCAAATTTCTTTAGAAATTTTATCAATTGTTTTTGGATTTTGTTTAATCTTTCTTGTAACCCTTTTTCAGGGATGGAAAGCCTTTTGTCATGCTGCGTTGGCACATCTTGATACATCACATCGAACCAAGGCAGTGGAATATTTGAAAACAAAACGACCCCAAGATCTTGTAGGTGGAACTGGTTCAGCAAGCACATTGCTTTTTATTTTAGGGTCTACTTAAGATTGTCTGCTGGAATAAGTCTAATAAACATCTAAAAAAAACACTTTGGAGTTGCTTCCCTTGCATCATTTAAAGAATTATATTTGTAAAGGTGTTTCCTGGGAACTCCTGTACTGTTCGATGATATTCTATTCTATAAATTTAATGATTATATGGACAGAAATATCATTTCTATGTCCGATGGGACGGGATGTGACCATTTGGTTGTGGATTCGCATTGTACATGCTCAAACCCAACTGGTACCACAAGTGGCTGAGGCTATTTGCACGAAAATTTTCTTTAACCTGAATTTTCAGAATGAATCAATCATTAATTAAAATAAGTTTATTGTGCGACTTCAGTTTACTCTACAATTATATTTGTAAGCTATATGCTCTCTTCCTCAGTCAGAATGGTCTGCTGTATTGCGCTTGACAGTTTAGACAATCTGTTCACAAGGCAGACAGTGAAGGTTGAGAAAGACAGAGAGAGAGAGGAAAAGAGAGAGAAAGAAATGGGGTTTAACGTCCACTCAACACAAACTAGTTTATTTCGGGACTAACATATGGTTTTATTTTTATTTCAATTATTCTCTTGCGCGTAGGGGTCTTTTGCAGTGGGAGGAAATCGGAGAAACCGGAAAAACCCACAAGATTGGACAGGCGACCCTACTCCTTGTCACATACCACTGTTGAAACCACGCCAGTTGACTCAATAACAGAATTTATGATACAGCGTGCATTTGCTAACCATTCGGCCATCCACCGCCCCTCCCCTTGGGAAAGACACATCCATGATCTGAGTTTCATATTACAGCATCCCATACGACACACCTGTGCTTGCCTACTCCATGATCAAACACGATAGCAGATGGCTTCCATCTTGTTTACTGACGGTACTACTTATTTTAAGACAGACTCGGCTTTCCAATTTATAATATCTACGTCATTGGGGATTTCCAATTTATACTCACTGGTTGCTATGACCCGCTATGGCGTTGTCTAGAAACGCGCGTGCTCGCGTTAGTTTAAAATTTTTGCTATACGTTTAACATGGACTATTTGATGTAATTTGCCTGATTTGATTTGGCCCCATTTCCATAAATTTAGGTTGTTTTTTAGAAATTTTTAGCAAATGTTAATCTTAGGTGTTTTTTAATTCTAGCCGAAGTAAATTTTTTTACAATTTATAGCGAGTTAAGTTATCGTCTCTAAGAGGCGGGCGTAGTATTTTAAATGGCGGCCATTTGCCATCATGTGTATTCTTGAAATAGGTACACATGATGTAATCGTATGACAGCATCCTTGTTATCCTAGTGAATAGATTATTATGTAATTGATTTTTTCCCCAAAATAAATACATCAAAACCTGAAAATAATTTTATTTAATTATTTATTCTATCTTTCATTCTTGTCAAATGTAAAATATAAAATAATAATAAAAATGTCTGTTGTCATTTCTACTCTAAAAATACAAACAGCAAATCTCTTGTGTATTTTTTTGTTTCGTTTTTTAAAAAAGTAAACTCAATAATCTGTATGGAATGGAATTCAGCAAATTGTCTATAATTTTTATGTTTTTAAGAAAAATATCTACATCAACATGATATAAAACTAAATATTAACCAGAAATATTTCATTCAATACCAAGATAAGTTTATTTCCTTATGTCTGTGCACCATCAAAGATCTCTTGAAAAACTATAATCCATTTGGAAAAACCTTAGAATTTATAAAATTCTTATTATCCCATTAATCCTCAAAAATTGCTCTTTACGTTTCCATCAGTAAGTAAAGAGGAAAATGCAGGTATTAAAGCTTTTTTTTAATTGGTTCTAAGAATCTTTAAATAAGATACAAATTTCTAAGGAATACCTTTGATAAATGTAGACCTTTGTAATTAAAGATTTTATCAGAGATAATTTTTTTGAAATTATGAAATTCAGTTTTTTACCATAAAATGGACAGATATAGTTTCAGATTAAGTATAACATGTCACTGGGAGGAAACGCTCCTAAAGATAAATAAGTCCTTTATAACAAACAATAAAATCAATGTTTTCGCAGAAAACAAACTATCTTTTACAAATATCTAACACACACACATTTTACATACAACATAAATTAAAATAAGCACTTTTCAGAATTGAAATAAAATGTAGATTTTGAAATAAAAGAGATAAAATAAAGTTGTTTATATAAGAAAGTCTAGTTAGGAATATATAAATACATTGTATTATATATATACAGATGTCAACAGGTCAGTCAAATATTTTAATGATGAAAACAAGTCGTTTGTTCAGATCTCGGCCTAAAAAAGGGCAGAATTCTTCAATTATTTAAGTTTTTATGACTAAGCCCCTGAATTACCAATACTGGTATATGCACTTGGCAAGTTCTAAAGAAGTCTAATAATCAAAATAGATCTATCCAGGTTTCAAACCAGCCATATTAAGACTTTAGAAACATTTCTAATTTCTTCTTTACTAAAATTTAAACTATCACAATTTAGAACAAGATTTTTGAACAAATTCATACTTTTTTCAAATAACTTTTCAAGGCCTACCTATATTTTAAATCCGAAAAAAATATTGTTTAAAGATTTGTCAAAATATTGTTTAAAATTTTAATTGAAACTACAGAGGGGCTTGCAGCTTACATTTTGGTTTAAATTAAATAAATACATTAAAAACAATTACATCCCTGGGGTCTAATCAAATTCTTTTATCACCTTGGTTACAAAGAAACTATATATACATACATGTAGGTATTAACCGCTGTCTATATATAATCTATATACAATGCTAAAGTAAAACTAGTGCCTAGCAGCGATTCAATATACATTATGTTATTAACTTATTAATCCTATCTACAAAAATATACAAACTGTTCATAATTTACAAAGACCTGAATTTAATCATAATGCCCGTTTTAATATCTCTGACATAATTATTATTGATATGACTTAATAATCAGTTGTTAAATAAATATACAGGTTTATCATCAGTAACCTAATTAAACCCTAATATAGTCAAAATACCTTAATAAAGTGATGACCTTTACAATGCATAACAATTAAAAAATGGCTTATTATTAAGTGTTCGTCTGACTGTCCTTAGAACAAATCTGAAACCTTTTACTAAATCTGCTTTTATTGTTACTAGGTTTAATAGATGGATTAATTCACAATGAGCTCTTACTTTATTTTAAACATTAAATATCGTACTAATTTTGCTTTAGTCAGAGATATTAGGTTAGAAGTTTGATTCTCTTCTGCAAATATTAAAGCTTGATCATTTTCTATTTCTTCGTCAATCAACTTCGCATTTCGACTAGTATGAAGATAAAAGCTATTTGGACTGCAAGTTGTGTGACTGTAGGTATGTCACAGTAAGACACCAAAATTCTTCTCATTATCTCCACGCGACAACACGTCCTGCCATGGCATAAAGCAATTGATTAAAGCTTGTTGAATCAATTTCTGGACCAGAGAAATTTAAATTCAATACATAATTTTTCTTCCTTTGAACCAAATTTGACAAAATTCAGTGTCCTGATATAATACTGACCATGAGAAGATGTCAGACAATCTGATATTGATACAAGTTGAAGCAAGCGATCCACACACACAATTTGAACAAACACACAGTACTATTTATCTAAATAATATCATATTGTGATTTGGATCAGAGTCAATATTAAAGCAGCCAAACTGGCACTCAATTTATATAAATAGATACCACACAAAACAACCACACACTGCACTATTCAATTATATTATTATGCAATTTATCAGATCAAATTTTGCATAAGTTGATTAAAATTACATTTTTTCATATTAAAACCATTTTTTCTATATACAAATTGCGAAACTATGGCAACTGAAAGACAATAGGATATATATATATATATGTATATAAACGTGTCTGATATTTTTTTTTATAAAATACCGCTACGTCTAAACGATGTTAACGCTCCTAACACACCCGTTCCACCTTGTTGAAGCAATTTGCCCGAGACTCCTGACTCTTCTGTTTTTGTTTCTGATTTTGTTAGGACCTTGACATTGGGTTCTGTTGGTGTGACCTCAGATGGCGATTTGGGTGACGTCGGAGAACTGGATTCGATTTTAGCTCCACTCATGTACTCATATAAAGTGGCTCCAGTGCTTTTCAGTTTGTTAAAAATATTTCCACCCGACGCCTCAGAATCTGGCGATGTGGAGGTGATGACCTTTTCCGGAGACGATTTTGGCACAGTTTCAGTGTTTGACTTAGGTAAAGCAAGTTTGAACATTTTCGAACTTGGACTGCTCCTAAAACTGACACCCTTGTCTAACCCTGCAGTTTCGCGACTATTCAATATGGCTGCTAATCCTAAGCTCATGCTATAGTTTGTGGAACCGGATGATGTTGTTTTGGCACCACTTCCTTTGGCTGGCGTCGATGACTGCATGGGAGTCATTACAACTGAAGTGTTGATACTGAAAAGAGAAAAAAAATGGGATTTATTTAACAGTAATTTAAAATAAATGTAATGTTCTAAGAAATGACTAATATGAAAGTAATGTCAATATAGAACTTAGTAGAAATGAAAAAAAAAATTAAAATAAAATCAAAATCATCATGCAGCAAATTTAGACAAAAAACTTTTAAAGTTATTATCACAGGATTTCAAAGCCATGGTCAATTACTTTATTTGGAAAGCTCACATTGCAAAAACTGGACGAGGCTTAAAAACCCTAAAGCAAATGAGATTGATAGAGAGATAAATGGGTTTTAAAGTCCACACGACACTAATTAGTTCATTTTGGGACTAACATATGGTTCAATTTTGTTTCAATAATTCGCTTGTGCAAAGAAGTCTTTAGCAGTGGGAGGAAACCGGAGGACCCAGAGAAAATTGATGAGGTTGGACAGGCGACCTTACTCATTGTTACCGGTACATACAAGCTAAGAAACTAAATCACACCACTGACTTAATGACCAATTACATGTTCTAAGGCGCATGCCTTAGACCCTTTACACCCACCCCAACCCCATAAAGCAAAATGAAGCGCTCTTTGCAAAATGCCATCAACACTTTATGATCTTAAGCGCACGCCTTAGACACAAACCCCATTTAAAGCAAATGAAGCGCTCTTTTCAAAATGTAATCAACATCTCCTGAACCTTCCAGAGATATACCTCACATATTGTAAAAGTGTTTCTTTGTAAGAAAAATAATAAGAAAAACGCATCAATATTCTACACCTTTGTGCAACCCTACTAAGTTAAATTAATTACCATGGCAACATAAAGATTATTCAGAGAAATTCCTAATCAAACCAAAGGCACAACTACTATCGTAGATTGATGTTTGTATGCAGTTTAATAAAGAGTCCATTCCATTGTAACATTAAGGGGAGGTTATAATAGAAATACTGTATCATAATAATCATACCACAATAGTTATTTCTTAGAACAATGTGATTTCAAATTGACAAAGTTCAGAACAAGTATCTTTCTTTTTTACAGTGTCTTCTATTTGACTAAAAAAACTTCAAAAGAAAATAAAATTGTTCAGTGAGTGCATGTGAAAGTTATGCAATCCTAGTAGACAAATTGATAGATTAATTTTCAATCACAGTGCAAAAGTGCAATTCAGTGTTATTTCCCTTTTTTAAAGCTGCTAATCGTCATTTCGAACAATCAACACCCAAAAATATTCAAATTGATTATTAAACATTTAATTAAGAAAACAGAAGCAAACTATCAAAGGTAGATATTGTCTTGGCTTGAAGTCAATAGGATTAATAAGAGAACCATTAAATGATTTAACTTAAAATTGCTGGTGCTTGTATATATCGTCTGCTCAGGATGCCGAATATTGAGAAATTTTCAATAGATCATATCTTTGTAAATAGTGAACGTAATTGAACCATTTGGTCTGATACTCCTGTTAGAGATACAAAGCTTACAATGTTGTAGTTTTCAAGGAATTCAATATTCCACAAATGACGATCAACTGCTTTAATACGTTGAGGTAAAAGTTAATTTGCTGGGTATTCCCTTAGTTTTTCAGCAGTAATTTGCCATTAGTTCGATATTTATTTTCTTGCATAACGTGACCTAATCATTTACGTACATGTCTCAATAGAATTGTAGACTACAAAAATTGACATGAACTATATTTTACAAACAAGACATGATACAAAATAATTTCAAAATAAAAGTTAAAAGGGTAATGCTCCATATTTTCTTCAGCTTATTTAAATACAATTTTTAAAATAAAATTTTCTCTCAAAAATATCCACAAAATTTCTCTTAATCTATCTTTAAATAGGGGTAATTATCGTGCAGCAGGCGTGTAGGGAATATATGATATGTTAACTTTTTTCTGGACGCCAGAAACAATTTTCACTTTACTAAACTACCAGTATAGCTTTGAAGATGACCAAAAGAAAAGAACTGAGATTATGAAGGTTATTTAGAAAGATACTCCTTTTAAAATGTCCATAATTAGTAAATAAGATTAAGAAAGATATATACAGTCAAAAGATTACACTGTCTGAAATTGTCTTTATTTTATTCACATTTGTTATATGTTGGAAAGGGTTTATGAATATTTATCAAAGCAATGAAACATACAACATGATGTTTTGAAATTTTGAAAAAACTTAAACATAACTTTAAATATTGAAGTGTTTACAAGCTTTAAATGACAAAATAATTGACCATCAGCAAGAGCTACAAAACATATATGACCATTTTAACAAATTTTATCTTTTATAATGCTTGGAGGGAAACACGATGTATCGGTAATGCTAAAATTGAATTGTTCACAATTTATTGACAGGTTATAATTAGTAGGTATGACTACATATTTCTCTAACAATGATAACAAGCAACATATTAAAACCACTACATCAGTTTGTTTGCCGACTTATCAAAACTGTGTGTTAAAAAAACTTTATAAAATTTTGCTTGCAGAATTTGTTTCCATGGAAACACAAAGATTATTAAATCCAAGAAATTTCTTATGGCAAAAAGCATGTGTATGATTTATGAAACAAAATCGGGACATATGGCTGGAAGGACAGAGAGAGATCCTTTCAATATGTCTCCCCTAACTTTGTTGGAAACGTGGAGCCCATTTCAATATGCTACCTGTGACTTCGTTGGACACAAGGTATAATTAATATCTGATGTAGCAATGTTTAATGAACAGTTTGTAACCATGACTTCAGGAATATGGTGTAAGTGCAGGTTATAAAGGAAAATCAAATAGTAGATGTTTTAATGGAATATGATATAATAGTTGGTTAGTATAATAAATAACGGAATCGTATGCTGACAAACCAAAGTGATTTTTTTTTTTTGCCTCTGACTTTTAGTCTGTCACAAAAAATTATATGTTGTAAAATTGATCAATTTTTAAGATAACCAATAGCAATAGATCGAGGCAAAAAATCACTTTGGTTAATTAGTGGATTCAAAACTTCCAACACCGTTCTTGTGTCTTTATCAGGATACATGACTTTACAAACGGTCAATTTTGTGGTTCTTTTATGGCATGTCAATGTGTACATCCGTACGACTATATGTTGTCTGACAAGGGGGGGAACCATGCCAGAAAATCCTGGTAAACTTTCTCGGCCAAAGCAGGAATTCAAAATACAGCACCTCCAGGTTAGCGAGCTAATGTCCTACTCACTGAGCCACCTTGGCTTCCTAATTTTGAAATACTTTTTGATCTTCTGTTTCGTGGTCAAACAGTCTTCTATTCTAATTTTATGACACCTTAATTGACTGGGAGATAAATTCACGGTCGTGTCTAAATAAAAGGTCACAAATTGGGTTACGGCATGTGACTGTTGCCGAGGATTGTGCTAGCCTTGTTTACATCTCGTGACCTTAACGCAATCTGCAGGTGGTCTTAATATTTCTAGATATAACCGTAAATTCACTTGCTGGTCAGTTCAATATTAACGTATATAACCGAAATGAGAGATCTGATGAAGTCACAAGAACTTACAGAAGTTTTGTACCCACAACTATTAAAAGAATATAAAATGCCATTGAAAGATTTATATTATCAAGTTTGAAGATATCCCAATCACCACGGCTTCTAATGAAAATTGACCGAAGTCTAGAATACAATTACCCTGTGGAAATATGGCGTGCAAAATCAACCAATGAAGTGTCAGCTTGCAAATTGCTAAAATAAACATAATATTATCTTATAGGAAAACATCCTGTTTGATTATTTCGTCTGCAGGTGATATTGTGGGTAGATTTGTAAACAGGCCCGTTGGCCGAAGTCAAAACCTGAATAAAGCTATTATAATAATATTCAATCTTTGTAACCAGAACTGAACCACTGCTGGACTGATGTTCATTCTAGATATTCAACTTTTATAATATTGTAATTTGCAGAGATTCGAACTCCCCCAAATTCCCATGATTGACTTTAAACAAGTCTGTATAAAATAAAATCTGTTAATTTACCTGGCAACATCTAATTGATAAGGATGTTTAACTGTAGAATTGGTGTAGGTATAAACAGAGGAACTACTATCATCTAATCGTCTATTGGTAGGACAATCACTAAGATCATCTGAAAACACATGCATTCAGTACATTGTCTTAAATTCATGCTTTCTAAAATAAACACTTTTTTTTACATTAAAATCTATATATTTGCGTCTGGTCTGCAACTTTGGGAATAAAAAGGAAGCTTGATCTGGTGAGTAACATTGGCTTACCACTTCTGGTCTTAACAGTTATACTACTTTCAGTTCAAGGCTACACTCGCAGCCATTTTGAAATTATGGCATCATATCAAAAATCAAAGTTCTTCAATCTATGTGCAATGGCTGTCTTGGCTGAAGGAGTTCCAACCAGACGTCGCTAGTAGAAAACTCGGTTCCACGTGACCTTATTGATGTTAAGACAACCACATTTCGACGTATCGGGATTAAATTCCATTTTAACGATAAAAACTAACATTTATTAACACACCAGTTCGTAATGAATGTACAGGAATACAATTCTGTAAGGAAAACAATGAGGTCACATGGCACGATCTATTCTATTGTTTTTCACCTATAAATTATGCTCCCTTATCTCAAGCCAGGACGTCCTTTGTCCAAAGAACATGCATGCCAAGTTTCATGCCGATTTGGATAGTGTTAGGGTATAATCAACACTTACCATCCTCCTCGAAATCACTGAGTGTATACGGCTCTTCATCTATATCTAATTTACGTTCACCTTTAATCTGAACTCCAGGCCGATTCTCGAATATACCACCAATATGAGGTGTGGCTAACTGTTGCCATTTACCAAGCGTCGCAGATCCTAAAATAATTACATTTACATTAATTAAAATAACAGACCCTTTATTTAAAGATACCTTCCCATGTACAAACTAGGTGATTTGATGATATATTTGGACTAAAAACATATTCAAACTAATAAATTTATCAAAATACCCCAAGCTATAAAAAATCTATTTAAAAAAAGTCATGTTTGGGTCATGTGACTTGGCGATCGTGGTAACTAGCAACGGGTGCAGTGCCAGAGATTAATCCATTGCATGTAAAAGACAATGTCTTTAAAGGCTATCCATATACCATAAATATCGAAGCGTTTTTTTTAACTAATAGTAAGTGCAGTTGTACATTAAAGTCTCTCGCTCTTTTCACCCTCGACATCAATAGAAAGTAGTAATGTTTAGGTTTATGAGGGAATCATACCTTCTAAGGGTTTAACTATTTGTAATTTCTCCGGGATTTTGAAGTATGGTGTATTTTGACTTCCTGGAAACGAAAGGTAGGAGAAATTACTTCCTGCCGACATGTTGCCGGGTGTTGAGTTCCCAGACTTCTGCTGCATTTCTTTCTTCTTCTGTTCTTCATGAAAATCTTTCTCATTCAATTCGTTAGCTGTTCTCATCGCCAGATGTTTCAAGGCTGTCTCTAAATCATTAGAACCAGGTATACCAGGTCGGCCAAGGTCAGATCCAGAACTAAAATCATAAACAATGGGAATTTTAGGTCCAAACCCAAATAAATTTGTCTATCTGTCAGTCTGTTCTAGGATGGAGGTTACATTAGCGCTGTCCTGCGACTGACATTTTGTGTGTAGGGTTAGATCAGACTTGGGGGGGGTGGTGGTGTACAAGCTGGTTTCAGAGTTATGCTACTTCCGGTTCATGACTATACCCTTGCTATGCCGGGTCAACCACTAGTAACTAATAGAACCAGAGAATGGTCTGAGTGGTTGGGCAAGTGGTTATGGACTAATTTGGGCACCTGTCGAGATTGCCCAGGGCATTTACTAGGCTTTTTCTCGAATTTTAATTCCATAGGTTTTCCTGAACTGATGAGGACATTTTATTTTTTTCTTGTGGAAACCTCTCACGATCTGTCAATCCATTGCTGCACTCTGGTGAATTCTTAGTTAAACTAAATCTTGAATTTGGGATATCAATTTTTGGAATCAAATTTACCTAGACTACACCCTGGTTAATGGATATTCTTCGGTCAAGGATATCAAATAACATGCCATCAACAGAACTTTGTTCAGTAATTAGTAGGTCAATCTGAGATGACTGAGACGAACATTAAATCTGTCTTGCTAGTAAAATAAAATAGCAACTAACCTATACTGACTGTCCAAATCACCACCATAACCATCACTTGTTGCTACTGATTCTATTTCAGCATCTGAGAAACACATAGAACTAGGTCCTGACACACCTCTTCCATCTGTAACATCTCTTGCTCCACTCGACATCTTCAACAACTGTTGGTTCTTTTTACAAGCTTTCTTAGCTGCCTTTGCTGTTTCAAATATTTTCCAGTTGTGTGCCCTGAAATAAGACATTCGTTGTGATGCAACAAACTTTTTGCAGCAGTTCTAACTACCATTGGAGCCACGGTAGCCAAGAGGGTAAGACGTTGGCTCGTTAGCTGCAAGGTCGCGTATTCGATCCCTGCACTACCCCGCATGGGCCTGTCAAGGGCAGTTGTCTGGTCATTCAGATGAGACGAAAAACAAAGATACTGGGTATACATTGGCGTACACGTAAAATATCCCTTAGCAGTTGGAATTCAATATAAGCGTAGGCCATAGTGCCACTGTCCGGACAAAATTGCCTTCATAGCACACTGTATGCTGTATGTCTGTCTTCATTAGCCCAGCCGGAGCATAAGAGTAGGACGTTAAACCGCATTTCATTTCTAATTATCAGACTGGATTTTATGTGCTGGTTTGAGTTATGGCCCTTGAATCATAATGAAACTGAACCAGTGAACAGATGAAGATGGTAAATTCAGTTATATTACAGCCTATCGACAAAATAACAAAACTATTTCACTAAAATCCGATTCTTACCTTCTTTCTTCTGGAGATAAAGCACCCAGTTCACCTTCACCCTTCATCGAAAATTCTAGCTCAGAGGCCAGCGAATCAGAAGGTACATTGAATAAGGTACTAGATATGTAGGGAGCAGCTCCTGATGGTCGTTGTTTACGGCGGAGAACCTTGAGCTCATCATTCGCTTCTTCTAACAATTCAAACAGTTCATCGTATCTATCTTGCATCATACCCAGCTAAAATTATAAACAAAGAAATTCAGTTTAACATCCTACCTTTCTACAGAAAAAGGGCTAATGATGATCAATTACTTTATTTGGAAAGCTCACATTGCAAAAACTGGATGAGACTTAAAAACCCTAAAACAAATGAGATCGAGAGAGAGATGGGGTTGACATAAACTAAGTCATTTCCGAACTAAGATACGATTAAATTATATTTCAATAATTTGCTTCCACATAGGAGTCTTTAGCAGTAGGAGGAATCCGGAGGACCTAGAGAAAACCCAAGAGGTTGGGCAGGCGACCTTACTGCTTGACCTGTACAAGTGGGGAAGTGAAACCACCCAAATTAAATTTGGCCCCCCAACCCCGCAATGAAGCTGCGCATATGCCATGGAGAACTTCCCCTTAATATTTGTTGATTTCCAACTGAGGGTTATACTACTTAACAATCAGTTGGTAAAAAATACATACTGATTAAATTCATCTTTCTTACCTCTTTGGTTAATTTTCTCTGAGATTCTTGGGAAGCCTGGAGATGTTTAGATAATTCCATATTCTCTATCGTTAGCTAGGAAAATATTTAAATAAGTTAAAATTTTAATGAACAAAATTTATCAAAAGCTGTGTACAACCAAACCCCTACAGAGTGGCCTCCAATGTGTGCATAATATCATCAAGCAATAATAATTTGTGATATTTTTTGGCTTTTTTTAAATAAAGACTTGACCATGAAAAGATATGTTTTCGTTAGCATAAGCTTACAAAAATAAATCAATGAGGTCTTCAGTCAATCATACAAAATCATTAAACTATATTTATTTGTCCGTAATGGACGTAAAAGTCTACTATGTTACAGCAATCTAAATGACAAGGGATTATGTTAAAACTCACACTTCTGACTCGTTTTTGAAGATCTACAACTTGTGATAATAAGGTTGTTATTTCTTCCTTCTGGCGAATATTATCATCAGATTTTTTACTCAATTCTTCCGCAAACGTTTCCACTTGTTGATTCACCTCCGCTAAAAAAACACAAAGAAAAAAAGTATTACTAATGCTACTAAAACCAATAAGGGTTTTTACTTCACGGTTTATCAATTTTTTCCGTGGATTTTATTTCAGAAACTTAAGTCACTCAATTTTTCCTAGTCTGCTTACCATCAAGTTTATCAACATATACATCAACTGCTTCCTAACACTGAGAGATCAGACAATCTTTAGACGCAACCTTTGACGTCACTCGAACAGACATCCCTAATCTTCAGGTCACCGGTTAAGGAAACCCTTACATTTTTGTCTTGTGCGCTCTCCATGTGTTTTTAAGGGAATTCAGTATTTTTCTAGTAAGATTGGATGTTTCTACTTTCCATATATACCATACCTTTATTGAAAATAACCACCCGATAAATACTTTTATGAGAAAGTATCTTTAACATTAACTAGGCTAATTCCATCTATTAGAATACCTGTAACCTACATAATTCTACTTATGCAAATATTAAAACTGTTTAAAAATAGGCCAAATTCTTTACCTTATGACTGGGATTAAGTTTTTAATGGTCTGGTTTATTCTGTGTTATTTTACTCTATTAATGTATTTATAGTACACAGGGAAATGACTTGAAGATAATAATATGTCATAACAACTAAGATGTCTTGACCTTATCAAAATAACAATCTGACTATTTCTACAGAGAGTGCATAAGGTATGAAAGACTGGGTTAATGTCCTGGGATGAAATGGGGTTTAAAGTCTCGTAAACACAATGATTCAGTCAGTTTGGTGATTGAAATATGGTAAATTCTATTCATATATTGTTTAAGCAGATTCAATTCTGGTGACGTTCGACAAGGGTTCTCTCGTCTGTATCAAACAGAGAATGACAAAACAAGAGACAACCCTCGTCGCCAGAAATAAATCTTTCAAGTAATTTAGAACCACATAATTGTGTCATATGTCATTTCATTTGTATGGTTGTGTGTGCAAGGCGACAGGGAGAATTTTGTCTGAACAGCAGAGTTTACTGTTTACATCCTATCGCTCTGCTTCGACTGGGCTAATGAAGACGGGCATACGCTATGAGGGCAATTTTCAAAGTCCTACTTTTCTGCTTTTCGAATTCCAACTGCCAACAGATCTTTAACATGCACGCCAAATTATACACAGGTCCTGTTTTTCGCCCCCCCCCCTCCCCATATATAATACTATTCTTCTTGTAATTACAATCAAACCGTGGTATAACTTACACAGTTGCTGTAGACAATCTTCAACTAGTTTTTTCTCTTTTTCTTCCATATCACAAGTGTCTGATTTAAGTTGTGCCGTCTGCAATGATATACATAAAAAAACGATTTAAACACATAAACTTGTCATGTAAACTTTTCATATAAATAAAATAGAAATAGAGTTTTGTGCTTTTTGCCCTGGAAGAAAATCTTAAAACAAATAACAAACACAACATAGTTGGTGTGAAATATCATTTATTAAATGACGACTGAACCAAAAGTTCTAACAGTAATTAAATGTAATTAGATTGCATTATGGATTTGTCCTTACTGTCAAGCAATCATCCGAAGACCCTCACATTTCTAAGAATCAAATAATCCTTGGGATGAATCGAAAGCTATCTAATCACACCCCGACTGAACTGTCATATCCCCTAATACCTGGGTGGTTATTTTGTTTCTGGTCAAATGTTCAATGCAAAGGAAGAGTTTTTTTTGACTTACACTTACAGCAATGTTTTCACCTACTCATCAAATAAATTCCAACCATCAAGGGTTCAATTACTAAATGAGCTGCACGCTAATGAAGACAGTGATCAATTATGTATGGGTGGACATAGATGTCTTTTGTCTCATCTGAGCAGCTAGGCAACAGTGGAAACCGGGAACTAATTATATATTGTTAAATTCATGTAATAGAATATAGATAACTATGTGAACTTCCCAAAATAAGAAGTGATGTTACGTGTTCTAGAATACTGACCTCAAGTCGCAACGATAGATTTTCATCTTCCAATGATTTAACTTTCTTGTGTAGTCCCTCAACTTTAACCACACTGAGGGAGAAACCCCCTTCTCTGAAACACATTGTTATAAATCATCAATTCTAAAACCAAACCAAGTATAAAACTTTTCAATTAACAATCCTTTCACCTGTTTCAAAAGCAAAGTTCAAACTCTTTCTTTTCTAAAAGCAAAGTTCAAAAGTTTCAATTCTTTACTTTTCAAAAGCAAAGTTCCAATTCATTACTTTCCAAAAGCAAATTTCCAAATAAGCAAAGTTCCAAATATTTCCTTTTTAGTCCAAAATTTTAGGGCTATTAAAATCAAAGTTCCAAATTTTCACTATTATCAATTTCAATCCATTCAAAAGTAAAGTTTAATTTCAACAACGAAGCCCAACACAACTGCTTGTTTTACTCACAATGGATGTTTGAAACAATTTAACTTATTTTATTTTAACAGGATATTGCATATCAAAAGGAAAAGGAAATTGTGCATAAACTTTTCAAACATGTAAATCGTTTTAAATTTTTAAATTTTAAAAATGCAGGAAGAATGAAAAGATTATAATAATATAAAAGTTGTTTTCCGTAAATGGGATAGTCTCTGTGGTTTCAATTTGTTGATTTACAAATTTGGAGAGGTTTTGTATTTCAAAGGAAATAATGAACACCTAGTTTATCAATCAAAATTCTTTTCTAATAAACTAAGAAATATTGAGTTTGTTTATACAAGGATTTCCCTGTTCAATTGTTTATCAAATGACATCTTGTTCTATAAGTAATTTGTAGGAGCATAAAAGAATTTCTAAGATAAATTATTTTTTATGTTTCCAGGGAATATTTTATAAGATTGAATGGACCGACTCTTACTTTATGAAAAATATGAACATGTGATATATCCTGGATTTCCCTTTCCAGTCATAGTTTGATGTCAATTGGAAAAGATGTTCAAGCTTAGTTTCAGAATGTTCTTTAAAGCTATCCAGGTAAACAGATAGCTGTCAACGCATTTTGTCTATTAACCCTCCATATTGACTGGGGACTAACTTGTCTATTAACCCTTCAAACTGACTATACTTACTGGGGACTAGCTTGTGGCGCCTCAATTCCATCGTTCTCGAAATCCTGACAGTAGACACGTAATAATTCATCTTTCATGGACACATCATGACGAAGTTGACTGACCTAACAATAAATGTATGGACATTATTATCAAGCTAACATTAAATATAAAAGCTGATATTCCACACCCTAGTACAATGTCACAACCAGAAATATGGCTGCTTGTATTTAAAGGGTTAATAAGACCATACAGATAGATATCTTTAACATATACAACAGGCTCCAGACTATATAAAGAAATGAAATAAAATGGTGTTTGACATCCTACTGTTCTGGTCTGGCTTGGCTAATCAAGGCGGGTACCGGTATAAGCCATACAATGTGTTTTAAGTTTAAGAGAAATTTTGCCTGGGCAGCAGAACTATAGCCTAGTCTTTTACGTGCATGCCAATGTATACCCAGGACCTCATTTTTTTGTCCCATTCGAACAACTTAACAGCTGTCCTTGTCAGGCCCTCCGTCCTGCACCACTTACAAGGAGAAACCATATCGGAAAATCCTGACAAACTTCAGGCTATACAAGACAAACAGGCCTGTAAATTAGTCAGTTAATTTGTAATTTTTATTTTAAATACAAAAAATGTAAGCTCATAAATGTTTTACCTTTTCATTTGCCGATGTTAACTGTTCTTCTAAATTTTCTGTTCTTGATTCAAGGTCTCGATTTTTATCTAATAAAGTTGTTCCGATTCTAGCAGCAAGTTCCAAGTCACGCTCTTTCTACAACAATAAACATATAAATAAATACATGTATATGAATATCAAGGATGGTACTGATCTGACAAGTACTCCGTCTCCATAAATCTTCAGATCTGACTGGACTAATGTAGATGGACATGCAGCATACAATGTGCCAGGAGGGAAATTTTCACAGACGACGTCGCTAAGGCCTACCCTTATATCGAATTCCAACTGTTAAGGGTTCTTTCACCTGCACATGAATGTGTACACAGGAATTCAGTTTTCCATGCCATCCGAATGACTACACACTGTCCTTGTCAGGCCCTCTGTCCTGCACCACTGACAAGGATAAGACCACACAGGAAAATACAGGGGAACTTTCTCGGCCCACACCGGCAGGGAAATCGGAACCTTGAGGCGAGCTAGCCAGCATCTTAATCCCTTTGGTTCCATCTCCACAACAGCTAGAGATCAGGGACGGTCAATACTCAATAATCAAATTTGAATTGAAGACAGAGGTTTATATACAGATATAGAAAGTGAATTATTATAAATATAATTTTTGATTTTGTTGATACTTGAAACATCGTAGCGTAATAAACTATGGTAATTGTTACATCACCAAAAATAGTAGTAGGAATCAATCCTAGTGATATTTGTCATTTTAAACAAATCATCCAAAACCAATAGAAGATCAACATGATAAAACCGGATATCTGATCTTTTCCCTTTTACAGTTAGTTTACGGAATAAAGTCAACAAAACATTTTTTCTCCTCTCGACAGTATCTTTTATTGATCCCTGTTTTTGTTTTCTTGAAGACGAACGTGACTCTCAACAAGCTCAGACTTTCATGGCAACAAAAGTTAACTGAATAAACAATGGACTGTAGTAATTTTCTATTTCCACTGCAAATATGTCACCAGGGCCAAACTATTTGTTGGTATACATTTTCGACAGTGACAGAAAATTTAGTAAATTTCAACGAACCTCTTCTAACAAACGTGTTACTGCCTCAATATCATTGTACGTTTTTGTCATCTGGGTTACCCTGTCCGCACATAGAACTGAAAAATACAAAAAAAACCCACATAAATTTAAGATTAAAATAACTTAGTTTCCATACAAAGTAACCAGCAGACATTTAAAACAGAAAACTTCAAGTATGCAAATCGAGTATTGCACTATACGTCGTCTATTTTTACGATAAACACAGTCAACGCTACAATTTGTCAAAAACTTGAAACATAAATTATATATTCATATCTTCTGTTACTATATATATATTAAACTAAGACTCTCATATCTCTATAACTTTATTTTATATCGTTTATTCATGAACGTATAGTCGTACATTTCATTTTAAAACTGACAATCTGTAACCCAAGTATTTTATATATTTTATATTGAAGAATCTACATCTTAAATTCTAAAACTTTTAATCCATAAATGGGTATTTTAAATAACGTTGGTTGACTATTTCACTGATCGTTTTATTACATATCTAGAGCAGGGGCTGAGACTGTATTTTACTATATCTTGAATTTCTCATTTATTTGTCTATCTACTGACAGGAACTAAACAAAAATGGCTTAATCAACATTCATTAGTTACTTGTTACCGAGGCTACCAAGGTTACCTACATTTAATTTAATTATGATTGTAAAACATACAATGTTAAAGTTTACTGGAGTAAACATCTCACTATTCTTTCCACAATCAATGAGTTATAGAGAATGAAATTACACGATACAGTGTCAAGCAATCCAGATAATAACTAACTGAATGAATAACGAAACGGTACAATTAAATCAAAGACGGCAGTAATTTGAGTGATTGGATGTCTTACAAATAGGCTATGCAGTCTTTCGTTCGAAAGTACAACAAACTGTTGGTTGTTTAAGAACAAGCTTTAAAATATCTTCCCTACCTATCAGACTGTATTGATTAATATTACTAGCAGTAAGTATATTGTGTTGGATATAGCTAGAAAAATATCAAATTCCATTCGCTTCAATAAACATTGACTAGTCAATACCAACCAGTTTGAATAACCGAGAAAAACTCTAATGTGAATATTCAAATAAAGAAAACCACACATCAACAATTTTACCTTCTGGGTCAAAATTACTCCAATTATAACGAACCATTTTGAAAACTTTGATAACGAATTCAAACACAGATTAAACAATGATAAAATGTTGAATGTGATACACTGATACGAGTTGAGATAGAGGTGGATAAATAACAATAAAAGTTTAAAGCAAGGATATAACGTGATGAACAGGAATCTCAAAATTTAAAAATAAAAGGATATAACGTGAATGATTTGATGAAGCTTTTGATTTAGAAAAGAATATCATTAATTAATGTTTAGAGATTAACAATCCTCAGGTATAAAAATATATGTTATTAATTAGATTATATAGGTAATAGGTAAGATATAAATGATAGGTAAAAGGAAAAGATGAAGGCTATGAAGACGGAGCAATGAACAATGTTTCAAGATGTATTCTCCTTATATAGGGATGAACCACAAGGAAATAACTCTTGTATACCACAGACAAAAAATGCCTATCTTAAAGTTATACATTTAAAAATATAAGACACTAGCAACGACAATAGATTTTACTATGCAATTTTACTATTAAAAATATATTGAATTTTTAACCAATTTTTAAATCTGTCTTTCTCCTGGCAGAAAAAAAGGAAGGAGGATAAGACCTTGATTGTATCGTATTTTACTTGAGAAAAAGAGGAGGTAAAATTATTAACATCCTTTAAAGAATTTTAAAACTTTACAGAAAAAATTTAATTTTTAATGATCATCATCTAATTTAAACATTGTTAATGTTTACATATAATAAATAAAAATAGAAAAGACGAGCGAATTGATTTGGATCAGGAAATATAGTACTGAATTAACTGATGGCTAAAAATAAACCTTTGGTGTGGTATTCCTGCACTTACTCTTATGGGGAGTACAAGCTATTACGGCTAATAGACAAAAGACTCAATTCAATCGAAGTTTAAATGCTTGATTTACACCTTAGGCCCTGTATCCATAGGCTGTTCCCTTGTGGCGCGTTCCCTTGTGACATGTTCCCATGTGACATGTGACCTTGTGACGCGCCACAAGGACAATGAACCTTTGTTTTTTAATGTGTCTGTTCCCATAGGTTGTACCCTGGGAACACGTGGCCTTGCGCACGTAACATGTGGTCTTGTGACCGGGAACACAGACAATGAACATGTCCATTCTTTTGAAGCTGCACAAGAGGGAACACGCAATTAAGAGTACGATATTGTATGGAGATACTTCCCCCCTGCTCTATTATAAGGTCTGGAACCTTGTGTGAAATTCACCCACTTCATTGCGAGTTTTATAAATGGCCAGACCCAGCACCGTGGGCATTGTCTGAAGACATGTTCTCTTCTTTGATGAGCACCAGCGACGAAAATAAATATGCAATAGCGGCATCCTCCTCATCCTTCCGATTTTCAGTAGTTGGGTTCATCCTCGAGCTATCAATAAAACAACTGTTCGCATAATGATGTGTCAGGTCACAAGGTCGCAATGCCACAAGGGAACAGCCTATGGATATAGGGCCTACAATACCAATGACCACTAATGCCTAATATATTTGAAATGAAAAGGGGGTTTAATGTCCAACTGGTCTGCTCCGACTGAGCTAATGAAAACAGGCATATGCCATACAGTGTGCTATGAGGGTAATTTTGCCCAACTGCCAAGGAATCTTTTACGTGCATGCCAATGTTTACATCAGTGCCGCTTTTTTGCTCCATCAGAATGACTAGACAGCTGTTCTTGTCAGGCCCTCTCTCCTGCACCACTGAAAAAGGGAAACCAAGCCAGAAAAACCGAACGAACTTTTTCGACCAATGCCGGGATCAAACACGCATCCTATAGGCTAGCGAGCCAACATGTTAACCACTTACCTACCGGCTCCCCTATACCAAATTGGTTGCCGTAATATCAAGCATACACATAATTTCAAATGTGTTTATCTGAACAGCAACAAACCTATCCAAGGAGCACCCACCACCTTACTCTTAAGCAAAAAATCTGTGGTCCTTACTGGAATACAACTTCGAACAAATCCAACCAAACTAAATTCAATGCTATTGTTTTCCTTGCTTCATACTAAATTTCCAAGTTTTGTACTTTCTGGCCAATGAAATGAATAGTATACCAATGTCTACTTACGGTTGAAAAACTGACCAAATGCAGCTGGATTCAGACTGGTGTCGGCATTAAATAAACCCTCGGCTAAACTAGACGAGGATTTTGACAATTGAGCGATATTGGCTCCTGGGAGTGAAGAAAATTTATGTACCAAGGGGACATTATCAAATGATACACAACGTTTAAGATTTGTAATTTCCACTTTCCTAGTTCCGCTCATATCTATTTCATGGATATTTTCATCTTCGGAATAACAAATCTTATAAAGAGATATCAATTCATCGCGAGAGCATTCACATTCAGTTCTAAATTTTTCCATGTTTTCTCTGACTGATTGTCAATCCATTGGCTATATCTCCAACTCCAATTACCATCCATGTTCCACTTAACTTCAGCATTTCGGTGAAAACTGTCTTAATTTAGTTCCATGTAATGTATAGTTTTAACTTCACTATCTATTTAAATCCCTGCCTATAAATTAATCGTTCTGTATACAGCATATAAAACTCCATATATAGTACTTAAACAAATGGTTCCATTAATCAGTGGGATGCACTGTATCAAATGAAAGTAATCTAGAATTATAAAATGTCATATATTAACATGTTTGTTGTTCTGGAACCATTTATAACTAACAACTGTTGATTAGAATTAATATCAGTGTCACATTTATAATAATTGATGAACTTGAATCACAGAAAACTGTAAGTGTAAGCCTTTAAAGTCCTATTTTTTAAAATCTCACATTCGAACGTGTCACAGTTATTCCGGAACCATGAATAACTAACGGTTTGAAGATGAGAGTTATTACCACTTTAAACAAAGCAATAATTAACTCGATGGTAATTATGAATGGATAATTTCATCATTCATAGTCGACATAGACCGTCATACAACTCCACATGTATCATTTCATATATACTTCAGAACCATGAATAACTCACTAATATCAGTGATATTATATCATCTTTATATGGTAACTGATGCCATAACTCCGTATTCACTGGATTTTATTCACTTGCCTTACCATTTACTGTCCAGACATTTCTAATAAGTGAGTCAATAGAAATATCAACAAACATGGGCAATATACATCAATGGAAACAGGTGGTATCAGGTGTTTTGTAAGTTAATTAAAATAACCTGCCTCATGTACTACTATGATACACTATTTGGAAGTAATGTTTAAAAGGTTGATTAACTTAATAATAATATATTTATGATTCATCCCTTCCTTCTACCATTCATATACAACAAAAGTACAACAAATCTGATGTGAACTTTCAGTAAAAATGAAAAGTGGTATCAAATGTTCCAGAAACAGTAAACATCCCAAACACAATGTCTATCACTAGTTGAAGTAGTCCAAAACAATAATTCTCCACACAAACACAGGTACATTATCCTTTAGACATTTCAATGAATGTATGAATATCTATTATAAAAGCGTAGATTATTCTATGACATATAAATACAGTTTAAAATATGAACTTCGATCAAATCAATATTTAACATCTGTTACTAGCTGTAAACATCATCGATTCCCAGCGGTTGTCACATCCAAACATCTGATCTTGTAGGGTAATCTTAATCCAACACCAAGGTCTAGAATTTATATATGGTCACGTTCTTCCAAAAAGCACAGTCACTGATTAAACTTTGATTTCAATTCAATTTTATTATCCAAACCCTTCATCTTTGAGAACTTTCAAACTTTCTTGTTGGTGAGGATTTCTGTTACAAACCCTTTATTATTGCAGTTGTGTTTTTGTAACAGTTTTTCAGAGCTCAAGAGTGGAACTAGTAGTACATGTATTTATTTTTCTTTTAAAAGTTTTATATCTTGAAATAATAACATATTTGTCTACTAAAATAGACTGTGCATACACTATTATCTTATATTGGTTTGCTATCTTAGACAGATAACAAACTACAGACTGTACAGGTATCATAAATCATGATATGAAATCAAATGACCAGCGATTGCCAGGCAAGATACGCCCACATTTTGCAAGAGATGGATAGAGAGCAATCTAAAAATAATGAGATTTTTTGTACATTCAAGGACCATATGCCCATTATTTAGGAAGTTAGGGTCCGATATGCAAAAATATCAAAAGGAACCAAGATCTTTTAGATATAATCATACATCTTAAGTTTTTGACCTCCAGATGGTCCACAAACACTGGTATTGCATACTTTTAGTTTTTACACTATTTGCATACATGCAGTTTTGGTCCAATTTTCACAAAAAGTTGAACCCTACCATCATTAGGGTTTAATGGTGATATATTTAAATGTTTTTTTTTATATTAGAAAAAAATTGTGACCTGTTGAGGTTCCACAAGCTAAAAACATAATCTTCGCATACAATCATTGTCATAATTTAACCTAGTTATTTTACAGTCGAAAGGAACCAAGATCTTTGCGCTAAACAAAATCATATGAAAATTGTGACTTCAAGAGGGTCCACACTCCACAACCTTGGTATTACATAGTTTTGATACACCGTCTGTGTACAAGGAACGTCAATTCTGCCTGACTGATTCTGATGGATTTTTACGAAATTCAAACTCAAACGTCATTAGGGTGCAACACTAACAGTGATATATATATAAACAGATTTTAAAATTGAAAACAACTTGTGACTTCTACTTCTAGAGGGTAAACAACTTGAAAATGTAATTTTTACAACAATCAGGGGTCATAATCCAAAAGTTACGTTCCGATGTGGGCTGTTATCGAAAGAACCAAGGTCTTTCTGATATAGAGATAAATTTTAAGTTTCATCAAAATCAGATCAAAACTGTGACCTCTTGCGATATACCATACTTTTACACTATTTGCATATGAGGAACGACCATTTTGCACAGCAATTTCTGGCCAATTTCCAAGAAATTCAAACTCAAGCAAAATGACAGTAAATTGGTGATATTTTTTTAAATTGCATAATAATTGTGACAACCCCCTTTTACAAAAAAAGCAGATCAATAATACACTTGTCAATTGAATAACAATCCAGTGCAAGGACCCCAATTTAATCATTATTGATAAAGTTTATGTGTTTATTATCTAAGATGAATGACATGCAATATTTATATAAACTGATGTACATATGTACCACTAATGAGGTTAAAGGAGCTAAATCGCTAACATTTGGATCCTAGAAATTGACACAAATGGGTTGCAACACATTTAATACTGTAATATGAATGTATATAAACTGATTTACATTCAATGGTTTCCGTTTTTACTCTAATTTCAAATCAATTATGTTCCGCGAACTAAGCCAGCAGTGTCAATCGAATGCAAATTTCTAGTGTCTGGTTATTCCAGTCTACATACGCCGTTTGATTTGGTGCAATGTTTCTAGCCTCGTTCCTCAAGTCTCTTGCTAAAACTAGGGCTGAAACGCATTATGGTACACGATTCGTGTACCACTGGTAAAATCTTAATTTTGTCTTAAATATTGAATATCATAAGCCCATCATTTTCTGGTGAGATCACAACATCAATGTTGATTTAAATTGACAAATAATTCGTGTTTTCAAAGTTGAAGATTTTGGATGGTATTGAGTTAGAGACTTAGCTACTTTAAGTCATATCTTTTCTCTTTCATATGCAAATACAGAAATATCTTATGTTCACATTTGCAAACTCATGATGCATTGTTTTTGCGTGCGAGATATTTTCAGTTTACAATTTTTTTTCTTTCCATATTTAGATAACAAAGCTGAATGTTTTCATTGACCATAATCTATTAATATAACATACAAAAACAATTTCCCAAAAACATTAATATAACTACTAAAGGCTACTATTAAAGTGTTTATTCTTTGGATTCTACATTGCTCCTTCTATATCTTAAAAGATCATGTGCCAGTATCGCCTACATTAAAATTTCAGAACATTATTGCTTTTCATTATACTGAAATCATATAAAGCTGCACCTGTCATTAATCTAAATAAAATATTTAAATCATTCGACAAGTTAACTCGGTACTTCATTTGCTTGGATTAGTATCTATTTTAAAAATATAATTCTCACAAAAATGTTCTTCCTATTTTCTTTTAAATTTCAAGACATTAGGACAACAAATGAACCTGAAACACTTCAAACACATATATCACAGTCATTTGTTCTATTCAATCAGCTCATCCGAGTTATTGTATTTCTTCAATGCATATCTCATACAGTCTAAATCAAATAAGTTAGTTGTAATGCATATCCTATGTCTAAATCAAATAAGTTAATTGTTGATTTAAATAGCCTAACAAATTTAATTGTATGCAAACAATTTTGTAGTACTATTCAAATTTATGTGTCATTCTGTAATTTATTTCGAATCAGATTATCAAGTGCATTTAATCTAATGTTAGTCTAATTACCACACACAAATAAGCAAATAAACTTTCCCCAGGGTATATTGCACCTGAATATTACACGTAATCTAATCATACATGGATTGTCTCTAGCTCATCAACATCATATGGGATTGTTTTACACCAATTAAAATACCGGTAAATATCAAAATTTAGGGTTTTCAACAACAAAAGATTTTTTTTAAAAATCATGAAAAAATTCAAATTATTTGTGGCATTATCCAAGAGTAAATATAAATACTTACATATGTAAGACATTTAACTGACAAAAAACTTGTCCCCAAAACAAAAACAACAACTTTTTCAAGTATTGCAAGTCTGACACTAGCCGTCTTAGTGACTGGAGTGTCTATCAGATAGCTCACATACTTCAGAAACCAAACTAAGACTTGACAATCACAACTTTTTTTTTAATGTTTAAATCAACAGCATGGGTGTACATTGAAAAAATAAAAAGAACCGAAGGTGAAGTCTATTTGATTAAAATCCAGCTTGTTGGACTTTTAAGGCAGTGCTTAAAATTCTTGCTCGCTAAGATCAAAATAATTGATGCAACTAGGAATTAGGGGGTTAGAGCTAGTATCCTGATTGTTTGAAAAGGTGTGAAGGTGACGACATCATCAGCTTAAAGATTGCCAATATTACACAAGTATAGTAAGACATAGTTTGAAGAAGACGACTGACAAATTTCTTTTCTTTGACATGGGGATTATTTAAAAATCGTCTTAAATGATAAATGCTAAAACAAAAACCAAGCATTGCTCCACTCAACGTCATTTCTATCTCATGCATTTTACCTGAATACTTGTGTATATTTTAACCAAACATAAACCAAGCCTTGAAACTGATTTTGGAGTGTTAGTCATGCTGATGAAACAAAAAATAGTTACATTACGTAATCCAAGAGACGAATAAATGATTGGTCGAAACTTTTGAAATGAAACCAGTGTGAGGGATTGTTATAATCCCTTGCATACTACAATATTGTGAATGTTTGTATCTCTAAAAGGAATATCAGCAGTCTAACTTGTCAACTTGAGATAGATAATATATGGGATATAATCAACATATGCCAGTGGCACCTATGATTTGATGGACCTCTCTATATATAATCTGATTGATTCCAAGCTGGAAGATTATAAACCACTGGTATTTTATATTCTTAATTAAATTTCAAATAACCAATTTCACTACATTTTACCATGGATTAAGTAAAAATTGTGATATTTTATGAGAAATGCAAATGACTGTAACGACAAAATTTTCTGCACCATGCGAACATTCTTTTTAAGCGTGAGTCCTGATCTGAATAACTCAGTCAACGCAATGTCCTTGAAAGGCAAAACTTAGATTAATGCTCAATCATTCTATTTTTTTTTTTAAAGTACTGAAACTGAAATGTGAAAGATATAAATAATATCATGGCATTTGTAAACAAGATATGAAGATAGCCAACTTTCCATTCTTTTCACAACAGGGCAATAAATCTTTAATTAATGCTGAATATTTAACATACAAAGTGTGTCAAAAGATAGTTGCTAGGTGAAACTTGGATAGACTAGATTTAACATAAAAAAATATCATCTGAAAAAAAAGTTGAAGTGGAAAAGGAAATGGGGTGTAATGTCATACTCTTCAGCACCAACTGGGCTAATGAAGATAGCGAGAGAGAGAAATGGGGTTTAACATCCACTCGACACAAACTTCGTCATTTCAGGACTAACATATGGTTTAATTTTATTTCTATAATTCGCTAGCGCGTAGGGGTCTTTTAGCAGTGGGAGGAAACTGGAGGACCCGGAGAAAAGTGACGAGGTTGGACAGGCGACACTACTCCTTGTCACGTACAACCAGGGATTCAAAACCACGCCAGTTGACTCAATGACAGGCTTTATGATACAGGGCACACGTGTTAACCCTTCGGCCATCCAAACCCTCCAGCTAATGAAGAAGGGCAAACACCATACAGTGTGAAAACCATGTTAAACCCCATTTTATTTCCATGCAGAGTGCCCGAACAACATGGGGTTTTTTTCTATGTTGTGTAGGAGTATTTTGCTGGCAGGGGGACATTACCGCCTAGTATTCTTTGATTTTCCAGTTTGTTTGAAATTTCTTTATTTAACATCAGCTTCCACTAGTGATGTGCGGTTTTTAAATTTTCTTTCGGTTTCGGTTTTCGGGTTTTTCTGAGGCAAAAAACCTCAGTTTCGGTTTTCGTTTTTTTTATTCATTTAAACATTGTGTTATGTATGTACTGATTTATGGTTATTTTATAGGAATACTTGGAAGCCAGAAAAAATATCAAAAATATTGATGTAAATAGTAAACAACAAGGTTTTTTTTTTACTGTTATATGGCTTTAATTATGACTTGTAGTAATAACAAAGTTACTGTAGAAAAGATCTGACACACACGCACGGTTATTTTTTTTTATCGGTTCGGTTTTCGGTTTATTTGTAAAAACCGATACCGTACGGTTAAACCAAAAAACGGCACATCACTAGCTGCCACCAAAGTTATATCACAGACAAACGCTTTTCCAGTTTTCATTTGTTCTTTTATTGGAACACCCTTTGCCTCATGAGTCACAGATAAGCTAACACTTTCCATGTTGTCCGCGCAAGTGCAACATCTGACAAGCGATAACAGGGATTAAAAATCCTGAAGCTTATACTATAACTTTGAGCTCCAATATTAAAATCAACTCTATCATCAATATACCATACAACAGAATTATTTCTCTTTATCATCAGGCTATGGCAATAATTGTAGATGTCATCTTTTAGTCATTTGACAATGGCCACAAATGAATATACCAGAACATCCAAAGTTTGGCTCTGATGTTTGCCTAGATTTATAATTCTTTGAGAATTTCCAGTCTTATTCCCTTTGTCAGGATGGAGGGCCTTGAAAAAAAAGTGTCTATTTATTCGCATAGAACTAATAACCAAGACCCAGTACTTATTGACTTACAATTCAAAGAGCTCCTGACAGTTGAAATTTGACAAAGAACAAGCTGTAATGCTGCCCTATGGTCAAAAATTTTCCTCATGGCACACAGTATCATGTATGCCTGGTTGACATAGAAATGTCTAAAGTTACAAAACTCATTTTATTCAATTTCAATGGCACCAGTATGGAGAGATGTGACACATAAGTTTCAATACTGTAGCCTATAGTAATCTAACTGTACATAACTTGATTATGATGAGAGAATTCTAGTAAAAAACTTCATGGTGACAGTAATAAATAGTTGTTTTTCATAGAAATGTTTCCTTCGTATTTATATGTCCTTAGATCTTACTGCAGCTTGAAGATTACTAACAAAAATTTAAAGAAGAAAAGTATGGGTTAATCTTAAAACTAGACAACAACTTCTCAATCTAATCATTGATAATCTGTATCAATGGCAATACAACAACTGGCATTAGGAAGTGGCATCAGATGTTCTATAATATATAAACATACCCGGCTTCATTACTCTTTATCTACATGAAACAAACACTTATTAATACACTGCTCTAGATTTACTTCAATCAAAAACTCTTCTGGTGTGTCATAAATCTCATTCACGTCACGTAATCCCTTTTCTAAATCACAAGATCCTGTTTTGCTTTAGTTTTTTTTCTTATTTCCATTGTATACATATATATACCTTCTAAATCATATCGCGGTTACCTTGACCAATAGTGCAATACAAATAAAATCAACAACGCCCATTCAACATACTGTAATAAAACTTTAAAAAAAAAACCTGTATAACAGAACGATAAAGATTGTTGACAATCAAGGCAGACTGTTCAACAACCCAAACAATTGATTGAAGATTTGATATAGGAATGACCTTCCATATAGAGGTCTATATAACTGACCTATAGACTGTGATATACACTGATTACAGTACATAACCAAATAAATCCCACTCACTATCAACACAATAAACAGTCCCTTATTAATAACAGCTTATTCCATAATGAAAATAAAGTTATAAACTGTCCCTTGAACTTTCAATGGTGATTATAATGGTCCCTTGTTAAATGACAGCTTATTCTACCTATGATGATAATCACAGTATGATTCTTTACTTTGTGTAATTAGTTTTATGTCAAAGTTTGGTAATTTACCCTATTTTAATAATATCCTTATTTTGATCAGACTCTTAGTCTAACATAGAAACATGGCCCTTTTTCATAGGGAGAGAGAGAGAGAGAGAGAGATGGAGTTTAACGTCCACTCGACACAAAGTAGGTCATTTTGGGACTAACATTTGGTTTCAATTTTATATCAATAATTCGCTTGCTCATAGGGGTCTTTAGCAGTGGGAGGAAACTTTTTCATAGGAATAGCTGAATATTTATGGGCTACAGTATCATGAGAGTTGCAATTCGGCTACTTAAAAAAACTATTACCTAACAGAAATTTTGAAAGATTTTTACAAGTTAAATTTGACAAAAGTGCATTTTATGGTTCTACCCTTTCAATTTGAGGGGATTACATGGTCGAGTGGTCTAGCACACGCACTTTAGATCTAGAGGTCTGTCACTGACAAGGAGTAGGGTCACCCATCCAAGCTCGTTAGTTTCCTCCCACTGCTCAAGACCCCTACGCGTATGCGAATTATTGAAATAAATGACCTACTTTGTGTCGAGTGGACAATAAATCCCATTTATCCCATTTATGCAAAGATGTCTAATATAAAAGTGAAAGTCTATAAATCTTACTAGACACTGAGGTAACACCCACCTAAGAGAATATGGTATGTGCATGTACATGTAAGTGTATATATTCACTGAAGCAGAACACAATAAAGTTTGAATATGAAAGGAGGTTTAAATATACCTTAATTTTATGTTTGAATATGGTTCTACCGTCCTAGTTGAATACAACAGAATACCACATAATGTACGGTATTAAATTCATATACTTTATTATATAATAATAGCTTTTTATTCAGGTCAAATCATATAATAATAAAGAAATCATATTCAATCCCAATAACATGGGTTTTGATCACTAACGACTACTCACCCTTATACCTGAATACAATAGTCTATGAAAGGAACTGTTGACTAAAATCATAATATTGTACCTAAATCATGTTGTTATTCATATAATATTGATGACTGTCAATAATTGGGGTTTATATTGGAACATCAACTGCCTCAAATTTAAACAATTACCACTCTGGCCATAAAGAGATCATGTAGTGGTGTAGGACACTGAGTATAGGTATTAGAGAGAATAGACTAATTGGATTAATTCAGTCAGATTAACATACACTGTTTTTCAGTAATTTTATACCATTTTTTGCTGAAATCATTCCAAATATACTTTCTTAGCTCAAAAAGATGACCTAATTATGCTTGAAGGAATATATCTTTGATCAACTGTACATAGAAACATTGAAGGAACATTGTACATAGTAACTCTTTTTGATTTGTTTATGTTTGTGGTCTCTGAGTATGATGTCTTGTCTATATTTCTTTTGTGTAGAATTGTGTGTGGTGCAGCCCTCCTGCACTTACTATTGAAGGAACATATGAATTACATTAAAACATGGAAGGAGCACATAACTGTTTATAGAAATACTGTATTACAATCTGTCACTCAAGAAAAACATCAAAATTACAACATGGTACATTATCACATATTTCCTATGACACTAGATGTAAGATTTATTATTAAATCATGATGTCACTGATGATGAAACCTTGGTCTAAATTTATGTTAAAACTTCAAAAACCTAATAATGAACGTTTCTTAAAAACAAAATCATCTTACAATAGCTGATTGATAACAGCATAAAAATTTATTAGTTTAAAATTGATAATTTATAGGCTTCTCAATTTTGTATTTGATCAAACATTGTCAATATTAACTAGCTTGAGATGTTTTTGCATTACGCTCAACAATCTACTTAATATAAAGCACTCTAACATAAATCACTGTCTTAAGCCTTACTCTCAATGAATGGAATGGAAGGGAGGAGTA
Source organism: Patella ulyssiponensis (assembly GCA_963678685.1). Taxonomy (NCBI): domain Eukaryota; kingdom Metazoa; phylum Mollusca; class Gastropoda; family Patellidae; genus Patella; species Patella ulyssiponensis. Next base: position 64,447,899 of record OY783225.1, on the reverse strand, counting down.
TAATGTCTTGTCAACATAATAATACTTCACGAATAAAATAAGGCTAGTTTTATTATCTACTACAATTACTGTTGTGATTTTACTGGACTGCAATTTCAAATGTGCATGTCAAAGTCTACATAGGTGGATCTTTATTCTTGTTGTCAACCACGTATAAACAGTTGAGTATAGACTGAAACTACATGTATAATCTGTCAAACTCAATATAACTAGTCTGTGTAATTACAGAGCAACCTCTTTTAACATCTAAATGGCGATAATACAGTCATTCCAGGACTATCAATTGTTATAAAGGGTTCTTTATATTCACAAATTCGCTTGCATCAGAACGGTCTTTAGAAGTAGAGGAAAACTAAGGAACCCAAGAAAAGCCATGAGATTAGGCATTTGATCAAAGTCCTTAGCAGATAGAAGTCTGAGATTTAAACCACTTGACATGAAATGAAATGAAATGGGGTTTAACGTCCTACTCTTATGCACCTAACCTGGGCTAATGGAAGACGGGCATGCGCCATACAGTGTACTATGAGGGAAATTTTGCCCGGGCAGTGGCACTAAGGCCTACTCTTATATCGAATTCCAACTGCCAAGGGATCTTTTACGTGCACTCTAATGTGTACACGGGACCTCGTTTTTTCGTCCCATCCGAACGACTAGGCAGCTATCCTTGTCAGGCCCTCCGTTCTGCATAACTGACAAGGGGAAACCACGCTGGAAAATCGAGATGAACTTTCTCGGCCCATGCAGGTATCGAACACTCGACCTCCAGGCTAGCGGGCTAGCGCCTTACCCACTTAGCCACGTGATCCCCCAAACCACTTGACACAATGACAGAGTACATGCATTAAAGACCACTTAGCCATATCACATCGTAAAATAACTGGCCTGAATATATCTATAATACAGGATAGACCACTCAGACAACCACCTTAAAACATCATATAATTTACCTGAACATATCAACAAGAAATATTACAACATTGTCACCTATACAGGTATATTGTATAGTTCTATATAGACCAACAACATGTATAGTTCTACTGATTATACCTCTAGATACAACAGTTTACTTGTCATGTAGAATTAGTTAGTCACACCTCTTACAAATCTCTCTCAACAATTAGTCACACTTGTCACTCACATAAAATCCATAATTCTCAATTTTAATAAAGGAAATCTGCAACTGTATGTTTATTGTTTTCATTATTGATAATAATGAAAGAGCAGTCAGGACCACGTTGCCATGCTATAAGATAAAGTTTGCTCCAACATATGCGCTACTATCAAATTCCAACTGCCAAGTGTTCTTTTAGTTGCATGCCGGTGTGAACACAGGCCACAGGGCCTTGGTTTGTCGTCCCATCAAAACAACTAGACAGCTGTCCTTTTTCAGGTTCTCCGTCCTGTACCATCTGACGAGGGGGAACCACAGTACAAATGTTTTCGACCTACACTGGGAACCTGAGACCTTCAGACCGCAAGCCAGAGTCTTCTTCACCGAGCCACTGTGACTCTGCTATAATAAATAAATAATAATGTTTCTGCTACCTTTTACCTACAAGCCAGTAGATTAGAGAAGTACATTTGGATAATTTTGGGACCTGTACATGTAAGTTTTTATCACATAGGTTCGTAGAGTCTGTTTGCTGTTGTAGGTCTACTAGTACTAATTTCTAAAAGTATAAAGGGACAATCTGTCATTGTAATAATTTCACACATCATTATATACAGGTTATAAACAGAACTGTTTTTATCTACGTAGGACAGTAGGATTATTATAAATAACAATACAATCTGACATCACTCCACATCTTTAACTTCTATTAACCCAAGTCACAATCAAAATATAAATCGAAAAAGTTTGTAAGGAAAAAAAAACATAGAAGAAGTTTTATTTTAACTTCCAGAAAGTCATGTAGATCATGTCTATTGAATAGAGAAAGAACAAAATTATCAGGGTCTTAATTAAAACCTAATAATAAGGGTAAATAAATGAAATTTGAATACAGTTCACAATAAATATATACTTAATTTTAATTAAGTGGGTGAAGGAGAATCTCCTATCTGAACAACTAGGTCATTTCAGGACTAACATATGGTTTAATTTTATTTCAATAATTCGCTTGCGCGTAGGGGTCTTTAGCAGTGGGAGGAAACCAGAGTACCCGAAAGAAACCCACGAGGTTGAGAAGGCGCCCCTATCTCCATGCCACATACGCTCACACCAGGGCTCGAAACCACAGCCGCAAGCCAGAGGTGACCGGCCAGTTAGAGGTCGAAGCGCGGCACTCTAGACCACTAGGCCATCCCAACCCCACAAAATCCCGATGGATTGCAACATGACAAGAAGTTGGTCACCTGCCTTAGTTGTACGTGTTCTCCGGGTTCAATGGTTTCCCCTCCCTTTTAAATAAATATCCAAGTGCCCATTCAAATTATTGAAATAAAAATCAAACAATTTGTTCACCATAAGTCTACTCAAGAAAACAAAATCTCTAATTATTAAACTAAATATTAAAATTTCATTCTTCTAATAATAAATTCAGGATGCCAATTCAAACAGAACAAACTACCATGTGAATGATTTATAAGTGAATACCTCCAAATACTATTGTGAATAATTTATAAGTAAGTCAATACCTCAAACTACTATAATAAATGATTTATTAGTATAAGTACAGTAATTAATTAATTTGTCAAACATTATCAATATCAATCTGTGATATATATTATTTATTTACCGGTGTGTATATATATGTTATTTATAGATCTATATACTGTTTATTTATTTATGATAATATTCAGTGAGTTTTTACAAGTGTATAATATCTGTATGTATACAACCCCACAGAACAATTCAATAGGACTCATATCACAATATTTATTTTGGTCACAGTTTTTTTTTATCCATTGCAAATTTTCCCAATAACTTTCTAAAGATATCGCAGTATAGTTTTCGAGCCTCACAAGCCTCACATGGGTTTGAATTGAAAGAAAAAATATCAGAATCTTACCTTCCAACTGTAATCAATGTTTATTCTTTTCTACTATATTTTACGATATGATATGATTTTGTGATCATTGGTTAGTTATTTGGTGTTAAATCAATTTTCAAGCACATTAAATCTGATTGAAGAATATATTGGTTGACACCACATGTATTGATGTATTCTACAAACTTCCTCATTTAAGGTAATAATTTTACATGGTAAAACTAATAGATACATTCCACCAAACAAAGTTTCTCATCTTTGTCTGAGCGATTTTATATATCAGGCATACGTACTACATCAATAATTATGGAAGTTGAAAGAAACTTGAACCTCTAAAGGGAATATCAGCATAAAAGTAGTTTAATTTTATTTAGTATTTCTAAATAGATACAATGTTTGTATGATGAATTGAAAATATACAAACTTTTCTAATTGAAATAAACAAACCAGTGCCACTTATAAGCATTGGGTAAAATCTTTTGATGGGCCTCTTTTTAATCTGACTGAATTCGAGTTGGGCAATTAAATACCATCGCTTTTGTTTTTCCTAATTCAAATGAGTAGAATTTAGAATGGATGAAGCCAGGAAATGCTCAATATATTCCAATCCGTGACTTTAAGCTAATAATACTAAGGTGGTTTTAGAAACAATTTTAAAATTAAAAATAAAACACTTATATGGATATACTACTTCTGAATTTATTAACAGGCTACGTTTCGATACTCATGCAGGTATCGTTCTCAAGCATTATTTGCTTGAGAACGATACCTGCATGAGTATCGAAACGTAGCCTGTTAATAAATTCAGAAGTAGTATATCCATATAAGTGTTTTATTTGTAATTTCTATTTCTATATGTCTTACAAGGATTATAATTTTAAAATTATTATCAATAAAATAAAATTGTATATATATGACAACAAAGTTAGAAATAATATAAATATTTGACTTAATGATAGCTGATAATAAATGTCAATACTATAAGCTGACAGTGGCAATTAATATTGATCAATATATAGGAATAAATACACAACAATCAGCACATCTTACACCTACACATCACTGACTTGAACATAAACCATGCATTGAATCAGTATTAAATATCATTTAATACCATTCAAAATTAGAAGTCAATACATTAAACAGATTTTATGCATCAGTACAAAATGGTTTAAATGGTAGATAGATATAATTCAATATATTATATCAGTAAACTATTAAACGCATAAATTAGTAGTAGGTCTAACTAAACTCGACGATAATCATTGCACTAAAAATTATAAATTAGTACTAAGCCTAAATATCTCAAATAAAGTGATGCTTATTTATCTAGATTTACATGTAACTACCCAAGACAGATAGAACTCAAACTTAATCCTTGAACGACATTTCGAAATTGAGCACATCAAAAAATGCTTGAAAACGATAAGAGAATATACATGTCGAGGCATTGTGCTATGCCTATAAACCAACGAAATTGTTTTCCATATAAATTGTGTTGTTTTTTAATGGAACATTTATTGGTTATTTATAGCAATTAATTAATAAATAATAACACTAAACACTTTACCTTATTCCTACGTGACAGAAACATTTAACGTTAAACCTGGCACTGCTGCAGCATTACACATAATCAAGGACAAACTCAATACATATATTTATTCAACTCAATTCATTCATCTATTTACAAAAAAAACTCCCAGTAAACATTTCAACATGAACAAGATTCAAGGAGTTTCTATGACAACAAAGCGTAACAGACTTATCTCCCTTGAACAGTAAAGAACCTAATCAATAGAGTTACAATACATATTAACATGATCGAATAATGACTGAAAATAACAACAGATTAATTCTTCACGACAATTCATCACTATAAGTGTACATACGCTTAATTAAAGTCTGAAATATATACAACAATATACATTAAACGACACACCTTAATTAAAGTCAGAAATTTATACATGCATAACATGACACCTTTCATTCTCATTTTTATGTATGTTTTATTACATTCCCCGCTTTAAATCACATATTTACAAGTATAATACAAATGTTAAGATGGATTGCCTAGTAATAAACCACAAATCTTTAAAAACTATGTTGTCAGGCAGTCTTATTTTATTCATTTTCATAATGGGGAGGGATAGCTGAATGGTCTAATGCATGTACTTTCTATCATAAGGGCTGTCATTAAGTCAACTGGCGTTTCCAACTTGTACGTGATGAGGAGTATGGCTGCTTGTCTACCTTTGTGGGTTTATTCCAACCATTAAAGACCCCTATGCTCAAACAGATTATTGAAATAAAAATGAAACCCCTTTATATAACGCACTAAAAGATAATCAAAACTAAGAGCAATAACACATGAAGTTATTATCAGAAATATGAAGCACAAATCAATGATATGACATTGTTAGAACTAGAGCACCCCAAGCCATTGTGGACAACTGACATGGATATCATCAACAACATACATGCAACAAATCCTTGCCCTCACCTAAACTCGCTTGGATTTTAAGAAACCTCCACTCCAGTCAATGACTTATTATAAAATTGAATTAAAATGTGGATTACTATACGCCATGCAGTGTGATGCGAGGAGAAACAACGAGATGCCAGGCCCTTTATTCTCCACCACTGACAATACAGAACCAGACTTGAAATTCACAAAGAATTTACTGTGCGAAAAAAAAGAGATCTACAGGCTCTTACTGTATTTTCTCACAAGAAATGGAATGGAATAAACAGAATACTTTGGGCAATTTGAAATATGGTAATTTTTTATTTATACGGGTATTTTTACTCGTTTTTACCTACAGACCTAATCAGAAGAAAAAGATCGTGGTAGTTGTTGATTGGTCCGCAGTCTCAAGATGAACATTGGTTCTTGATGGCACATGGTACGTACAGCTAACCAATAAAGAATCAGTCGACCATTACCTTCATCTGAACTTAATGTATGTATATGGGGTGTAAATTTACCATAAACAATTCATATAACTTGTTCCATGGTCTAATTAGCCATGTTTATTTGATGAGGTTGACACTGAAATGCTGTACCAGTATATAGTTTATTATTCATAACTTATCAAACAAAATATCAGATCTCAATTTACAACATGGTATATCCACAGGAGTCTAACCTTCTATCCGTATATAATACATGACATACACTATACCCAACTAGACAATATTTCTATAATTCGCTTGTGTGTAGGGTTCTTTAGCTGTGAAAGTACCCAGAAAAAACCCACAAGTTGGTACAGATGACATACAAGCGGGGAATCAACACTTGACTCAATGACTTCCAGCCACCCAACCACATAAAGATTGAGAAAAATAAAAACTTTAAAGGGGTATTACAATGTATGTAACAGTTAATCTGCCAATTACAAGGTGATTTTCTGCCTTCAAATGTTGTATAAATTTTTATGCAGACATTTATTCGCGTGACAATTAAGCCCATAATCAACTTCAACGACCATCAGCTGACTTTGATCTTGCATACAAATTTAATTGCATCCGCTGTCTGATAATGAATAAAAGAAGCTATTCATAACTTTGCTCTGAAAAATAAATTCTTGTCCAGTATATTCATTCTCCATTATGTATATTCAAACGGCCAGTTCTTTATCAAAATCTTACATAATGTTTCTTTAACATTTAAACTGGTAACTGTATATACATTACCTGAGATAAGTGAACAGGTAAACCTAACTAGATAAATCTATTCTCAAACAGGGTGGAGTTTACTATTACACAACAATAGATAATCAATGTACATGGTGCATGTACTCCGAGCTGGAGGCTGCACAGTAAATCTAGTCTGCTGTCATTTGATGTGCATAGAGAAATATTTGTCAAGCTCTTGAATCAAATGGAAGGAGAGAGAGAGAAATGGGGTTTAACTAGGTCATTTCGGGACTAACATATGGTTTAATTTCATTTCAATAATTCGCTTGCGCATATGGGTCTTTAGCAGTGGGAGGAAACCGGAGGACCCAGAGAAAACCCAAGAGAGAGAGAGAGAGAGAAATGGGGTTTAACGTCCACTCGACACAAACTAGGTCATTTTGGGACTAACAAATGGTTTCAATTTTATATCAATATTTCGCTTGCGCGTAGGGGTTTTTAGCAGGAAAACCCAAGAGATTGGATAGGCGACCCTACTCCTTGTCACGTACAACCGGTATTCAAAACCTCGCCAGTTCACTCAATGACAGGCTTATTATAATGATACAGCACGCGCATGCTAACCACTCGGCCATCCAACCCCCCAGAAGGAAGACCAACACAACACACAATAATATCATTACAAATTGTAACACCACTGATTAAATTAATGAGACAAATTCATACAAAGACACCCACAGTCAAATAGAATTGGTTTGTAAAACAGGACAGTTATATACAATCTAATCCACTGCCATGTTCCCCCAGAGACAATCAAATTTCTTATATCATTGTTTTGAAGGCACAATATTCCAGACTAATATTATTATTTCAAGGTCTGATTACCAACTCTCATAACACTATAATATACCCGGGAATGTACAGCGCAGGGACGCTTACGGCTAGCCCCAGGATCCATTCACTTAATTTGATGTTCGTTTGTTTGCGATTTCTGCGTATTGTGTCTTATCTGTAGATTTGTTTTTGTGTATATTATGTGTGGTGCAGTCCCCCTGCCTTTACTAATACAGTACACGAAAGCTTCATGATTATATATTCAAATATTTCATTCACTCTAAAAGATTAATGTTTGCATTGCTTTTGGTTCTCTTTCAGATTTCTGAGATCAATAGGCCAATATTCACCATAACTAATATCATTAAATGCTAACTGGGGGGAAAATAAGATATGTGAAAAATGAAAAAAAGTGACTTTGAAATGAAATGAAAGTACTTTCGTTAAACTATATTTTTCACCTTTATTCTGGAATTGAACTATTTTTGGACCGATATGGGTTTTAGAAATTCAACTGTCAAAATATTATTGTTTTGCAAAGGATTTAAATTCACCTACATAATGACTAGAGACTTTAGTGTTTATTTTTTATTTCAAAAGTCTGCAATATGTCTTGGATTACACAATATAATAATCTCTATTACTACCGTATCTCTGTTTATAAATAGAAACAAGTGCCATTGTTGACATCAAACAAAATTTCTAGCTGTTAACTGTATATATATGCTACCTGATAATATCTTCTGGATATAAACAAGACAGAACTAGTCCAACAGTCCAATCCTACAACTATATCTGTACATGTACAGTCTATAAATTATACAATATTACACTTTACAAGGGATTCTGCAACACTCAGATGTCAATTAAAACCTTTTATTTTCTATAGATGTTACCAAGAATACTACTTTAACCCTAACATACCTATAACTTTCACAAGGGATTCCACAATACTCAAATATTGATTAAAATCCTTAATTTTCTATAGATGTTACTAACAACACATAACTAGTTCAACCCTAGCATAATACTTGCATTTACCAATAATTGTCACAAGGGATTCCCCAATAATCAAACACCGATCAGAGACTTGAATAAAAAATCCTACCTTGTCTACATGTATATATAGTTGTTATTATACCTGTCCAGAGTTAAATAACACCTAGTCTAACCCATGTATAATACCTGTATATAGGCTACCTATATTACCTAGTGTATATTATATAATATTATTAACAGGTAATCTGTACTTGACATACCTACACTAACAGATACACCTTTATTTACCTGCCTGTAATATCAATAATCACCTTTAACTTCTTACTCATTGACCAAAAGACCAAATAAACAAATAGACGTGCCCACAGACTATACCTTTCAAAAAAACTTTCATGCATTTAATATACTGTATATAGTGAAAAGAAATTCAATATAATTTGATCTTTTGTAGAAACCAATTTTTTAAATACAGATTAACTGAAACTCACACACTACTGAACTAAAAACATGTTGTTTTGATTTGATACTTCCCTAATGATATGGCTTACAATCTCTATACTTAGAAACTCAGAAGTCTTGGAAATTGGGAGCTCAGAATTCTTGGAAATTTTTGGAATCCAATGAAATAGGGCTTAGCATCTCATCAACGCTTGATACCTTGATCATTGTTACATGTAATTAATTTGAATGGTCACTTGTGCATTGCTAGGAATAAGAATTTTGTCCAGATAGCTGTGTTCCCACCAATTTTTCACCAAATTTTACTAACAAGGATATTTTTTGTGCACACCAATGCGTACACAAACAGATCACATCCTATCCGAACACAGGATGAAAACCCACAGATAGTCTAGTGTTTAACCCCATCCACCCAAATATATCTGTTATAGGTCAATTGTAATTCAGACTTTCTCATCAAAAAGAATTATTTCTCTGAGATTTGAAACAATGATATTAAATCAATGGTAAGTTCTTACTTGTTTCTGTACGACAGCAACCCACTGCTTGATACACAGCCATGATGGACTGATCTATTCGGTTTAACAAACCTGATTCCACAATCAAACCATCCACATTTCACAACTCATTACAGAGTATGATTGAATATCATTTCAAGTTACACATCGAAAAAAAATCATTGTCTAAACAGCTCGTATTACTAGCAGTCGTGAATTCAAACAGCTATAACTTAATCCAAGAATGGTCAGTCAAATCAAAACAACAATTAAATCAATTAATCCCATATCTTCCTCAAATTAAATAAACAGTTATGTCCATGATCGAAAATTATTCCAAGCTACATTTTGAGAAAGTATGTTAACTCAGCAGACGTATTAATGGCAGAAGTCAGTGTGTTAGGAATTCCTCTCTGGTTCCTAACAGATGTTGAGAGTTGGATGGTGTAAGGCCAAGAACACTTAATTTATTGATCTTATGGAGTAGAACCAAATGTTGCAACAGTCTTTATCATGGCATCTTTCATATACAAGTGTAAATAAATTGAACAATAAAATCAATTAAAACCTTGCATTTTTATGGTTCAGTATATTTGTTTTTTGGGGGGCCATGTAGGATAGGGGTAAAGGTGGCATGTATGTAAAATAGGTATTGGAGCCATGTACAATTCGGGAATCAGGGCGATCTAAAATAAGGGAATAGGATCAAGTAAGAGCCGTGCAGAATAGGGGAATATGAGCCATGTATGTAGAATAGCCATGTGAAATAGAGGGTTATGAGGCATGTGGAATAGAGGAATAGTAGCTATGCATATAGGGAAATAAAAGTCAAGCATGTAGATTGGGGGAATCAGGGCCATGTAGATTAAGGGGATACGAACCATGTAAAATAGGGCAATCAGAGACATGTAGATTGATTAAGGGGATAATAAGAAATCGAGATTTGATTAGGGTCTGGATAAGTTAATTAATGCCTATTGTCTACTAATCAACAATAATTTAGATAACATTTCCGGCCTAAAGAAAGACCTGCAATGGGCAGATTTAGAGATTTCATAATGTTTGTTTATGTTAATTAAATTCTTAAAATGTTACATAGCATTAGGCGATACTAACAGGTTGCACAATAAGAAGACCAGAAACAGAAAATTTTACAAGAAAACAGATTCTACGTAAGTTAATGTTATATGGTCTGAAAATGTTACATGGCATTATGTCAAAAAATAAGCCATCATTTACAGTTACAGTTAAACTGTATTTGCAATATGGATTTTATTAAAGCTAAAACCAGTCAGATTATTCACATATTTTTCCAAAAACAATTATATGCATATAAATACCGCACTGTTGCTTTTATGAAATTAAACATTTGTGTATAAAAATAATTTCAATATGAAGAATGGAATGGCTTTTCTAAATTAATTAACTTATTCAGACCTTAATAAACTTTCGGTGGCATCGCTAGCCTGCGATCTTTAGAGGATTATGATCTCATTTATTGCATAACTTTCCTTCACGATTCAATTATTAAATGGATAATCGAGACTATGCTTTTTATCATGCCGACTTTAGTAATGATGATTGAGGCTAGGCATACTCCCCGCAGTGTTTCATTCGATTAGAGCTAATCCTACTACTCACTGATATAAAGAGCGAACATTCTTGTTCTAAATTGTGATTGGTCAATAGTCCCATTAACAACCAGTAGCTGACTGCGTTACAAAGGCTTAACCCTTAAAACAAGCGCCAAATTGGACCAAATATGTTTACATAACTTTACGTCATGGCTCACGATTTTATTATGCCCAATTAACCAGTGCATACCAGAATATTGTAGTAAAACTAATTTCGTGACAAACGAGGCTATCAAATTGAATAAAATATAAACAATGCACGAACATACTTTCATTATTTAGTTTTTAATTATTATAGTGAGAACTGCCAACTCGTTATCTAATCTCCCATAATGTATCTTCAAGTATAATTGATCATTTCAATAATTTTCGAAAAACGAAATGTTCTTTTAACAACAGTATTGGTACATTCATGTATATGTAACTTTAATTCTAGCATGATGGGGCCTTTGACAAATAATATCTGTTATCAATTGAAATAGACTACTGATGAAAAAACTAAATAAACAGATAAGGAAAATATGTTGATTTGAAATGGTAGTAATTTCTAGAAATCTTAAACAAATAAATTTTACTTCTAAAATTACTTGAGAGTAAAAACATATAATTTTTATCAGTGGCCTGATGCTGTAGTATGGTGTAACTACACTGTAACTGAATGAAGAAAAGACAAATGAAGGTCGATAAAAATATTACGGAAGAACAGCCAAACATTACTGGATGTTCAAAGATGAAGACTTGGTTATCAATACAGCAACAAAAAAAAATTTAACTGCAAAATATTGGCTTGATATTCACAGAATGTGTAGAAGCAACAGACTTGCAGTCCATGAAGAATAAATAGAACTAGTCTATTGCATGATCTATAAACGGAAGTTTGGCATTAAATGCTGCACAACAAATGTTTACAGTAATCTACAATAAAATTTTTCCATGGTATGTAAGCTTCCATCTTCCAGATAAAAACCTAAATATAAAGTTTACTGAACATTTTTTATATTTATAATAAAAGAGGAAATTTTAAAATAACTTCATAATAACCAATTTTTTACTAGACATTTAAAGGTGCTATTTCATTTTATTTTGTGCAGGATTAAACAAGGGGACTAATTATAGCCCATGGATATTATATTTATTCACTTGTTTTTTTATACTTTACATGTAAGAGCAGGCTTGCATTAATGAATATAGTGTATAGCACAAACAGAGTTGCATCCCCTTTTGGATATCATTGATGATATCAATATTTTCTTCAAACCATCTAATGGACATACCTTCTTTATGAATGGAATTAACAAAAATACCAAGAGCTTGCAATTAAAAAGACAAGACTGATTCTAATGATCACCCAGTACAGGAATATCATTTAAATGAACAAGACGGATATGTATATATTCTTCAATAATTGATATCCAAGGCATGATTTAGAATAAAAATGGTTGGTATCATTTAGCAGAAAAAAACTATATACGTGTAGCTCGATTCTAGATGTAGTATCATATGAAATAAATATATCTGATTCATGTTGTTCCCTTACTGATTTGTGTTCCAATGGTTTGTGTTCCATAGCTCCACACTTTTATTATACAGATATATGATCATCAGAGCACAACACATTCAAAAGAAATCAAATAAACAAAATTCAAACTTACCAAAATATTTGAGCGTTTCGTTGATTTGTTCGTCGTTTAATTCGAGATTCTCATCAAGGGGAGTAACTGGTGTATGTATAATAAAATCCTCGTTAGTATAGCCAGCAAAATCTGTGATGGTGTCAGCACGTAGACGATATTTAGGTATTTGCTCCTCGATTAAACTCAGGATCTCAACTTCATCAGGATCAGAACTATTACAAACATCTAAAATATTTACAAAAATTGAGTTTATAAGAGCATTTTTTAGATTTAATATATTCATGGAATAGCAATGGAACATTAATCAGCATATTATTATTAGTAGTAGTCATGCTAAACCACTCTAGTAGTAGTAATTCCATTGGAGTCTTGCTAAACCACTCTAGTAATTCCATTGGAGTTGAACACAATTCTTCAATATTTCAGTTATATTCAGGCTCCACTACTGGAGTTTAACAAAATACATTAGACATACTGAGAATGACATACAGTACTTTTTTTTACAATGAATTCCAACTGTCATGGGTTCCTTTACATCCACATAAATGTATACACAGACAGGCCTTGTTTTTTTTAATTTCAAACTTGTTGGCCTTGACAAGTTGGAACCAGGTTTGAAAAATCGCAAGTTAAATCTTGACCAATACCTGATATTCTAGTTGAGAACCTCCACACTGACACTGTCAAACAGCAGAATTATTGGCCATTCAAGACAATGAGAGAACTCAATAGAGAGAGAGAGAAATGGGTTTACCGTCCACTTTCATGACACAAACTAGGTCATTTCGATCATTGGTCATAACTCATTAGCAGTCGGAGGAAAGCGGTGGACCCAGTGAAAACACACAGAAGTTGGACAGGCGACTCTACTCCTTGTCTTGTACAAGCAAGGAATCGAAACAACGCAACTTGACTCAATGAAAGACATTCTGATCTAACACATCCCCCCCGTCCCCCACCCCCTGCTAACTGTATAGATTCAGATATACCCCTGTACAAGATATTTTAAGGCTTACACATAAATAGGCCTGGTAATAATGATTCTACTTGGACCAGAGACATTGTCAGGCGCTACTAGTATCTGACATTTTGAAATTTGTGGAGGACATGTATGTACCATATTAAAAATACATGTAAACACTAACAGAAATAAAATCTTCGTAAAATAAAATGGCAGACAAAAGAGGAATTGTGTCTGAATGAGACTGTCAACGTCTGTAACAAGTGCCATATCTCCAGGCTTGTATTATAATGAAGAATCACTGACCTGTTATGCTTCCAGCGTCCTGATAAGTTTTTACCCCTGTTTCCTGTGTTTCGCAAGATTTTACCGCCGTGTCCTGTGTCTCGGCTGTTTTCAAGGCTGTCTCCACTGTCTCATATTGTTTGTCGTCTTGTTTGTTCTCCTTCGCGACTTCAGGTGCATTATGGGATGCCAGTTTGTCAGACAAAAAGTCACATACTTCGACACCCTTTATTTGGGCGTCTGCTAAATCATCACTAGACAGCCTTAAATCAGACACCACCTGAAAATATTCCATTTAAAAAATCATCAATAAATTATCTTTCATAAACGATCACAAGATTTGTCATTCAGGGGCCATAACTCTACAATAGCCATGCCAATTTGGTGCTTTTTGATAGGGTCAATAAACAAATTGACACATCCAATTTCATAAAATCAAAACTGTCATAAGGAAAGTTGCGAGAGAGAGAGAGAGAGAGGGGGGGGGGGTGTTAAGGGCCACTGGACACAAACAAGGGTCATTTTGGGACTAAGTTAAATATATGGTTTACTTCAATAATTTGTTTGTGCGTAGGGGTCTTTAGCAGTGGGAGGAAATCTGGGAACCCAGAAAAAACCCGCGAGGTTGGACAGGCGACCCTACTCCTTGTCACGTACAATCTGAGACTCAATGACAGACTTTATGATACAAAGGGCACATGCTAACCATTCGATCATGATCAAACATCCAATATTTGCTAGGACAATATAACGGTTGTTTCTACCTATTCTTCATTACATTCCATGTGTCAATGGTTCTTCACAGAAACGTAACCCCAACCTAATGTACCAACACCAGAATCGAACCGAAATAGATAATATCTTCAACAGTAAGTGCAATTGGACTAATGCACACATTACAATATAATAAAAGCCCAGAAGACCAAGCCTGGAGATAACAGTTTTAGACAGTGTTGCCACGCGTAGGTTTTTTACCCTACGGTAGGGTAAAAATCCATTTCGTAGGTTGTAGGTTAAACCTACGGGTAAAACCAACAAACCGTAGGTTATCGTAGGGATTTTTTCACAGCATTGGGCACAACATAAAATAATGGTGAGAAAACTAAAGTTGACGTATATTATTCATGTAATCAAACAAAAAAGAGCAACGGCCAATGAGACATTACGATCTGGGTGCACAGGTTGTGTTGCCAGATAATTTGTGAAAAGTAGGCTAAGCTTGTGGGAGGAATCTGTGACGAAAAATGGATTCGGCCGAGGCCTTGCATAGAATATGAAAGTGAACACATGCTAAAACGAGGCTTCACGTGAAACTGAAAGCGTAAGCTTCCTAGAAAAGTTTATATAATCTAGTCTAGCCTAGCTGATTTCAGTTTCACAGCCCCCATCAGTCGTTTCTTGTGAGCCTGCTTGTTCTGTTTCCAGTTTAACCTTAATTTCACATGGTACATAGAGGTTAATGGTAGAATCCAAGCGTAGGTTTTTGTAGGTTAAAAACGACACAGCCGTAGGGTGGAAACAGAGAGTCAGCGTGGCAACACTGGTTTTAGATGTACCTGACAAAATGTCAGGCACTAATGAAATACAAGCTGACATTTTCAACTTACTGCCAGACATGTATTAGTAATATCAATAAAAAAGACATATAAGTGCCAGGCAGAGGTTTTGTGCCTGACAAAGCCTGAATCTGTGTCTGACATTGTCTGTGAAAGGTGCCTTATTTCTAGGCTTGCAAAGACGAACCCAAGGACACATAACACATGGAAATTATAAGTAATTAAATACTGTTAAATCAAGTGAAAAGATTGGCTGTGTGTTTATAAGAAATCTCAATGTCAGCAAATTGAAGGAAATGTCATAAATTCTGTCAATATCTGTTTAAAATTGGCATTTGAATTGTTTTTTCTAGAAAATGAAACAATAATGTTTTTAATACCTGACTGGGTATTCCTACTATTTCACCAATAGAGTTCATATATATGTAGAGTTAATAATAATAATTATATAAATCTCGAGTCTGATGTAAACTCTGTATGAGAATAACCTTGTTTAAACCTTGCAAGATAAGATATGAATATTCATGAGGTGTCTGAGACAGGTGAAACAACTACAACCTATGAAGTTTATCACTAATGTTGACTTTATCTTATACAACCCTTCAACTACTAGTATAGGGGTCTCCCCTCTATCAAACCAGTATTATTCTACTCATTCAATACAGGGATTCCCTACTGTTCGACCCAGTGGGTCATCATACCATAGACCAATAAAGGAATACAGGACACTGGACAAGAGCCATATTTTGTAGCTTCTAGCTAGCTAGTGACCTGTATATTTGTGTATATTGTATTATGAACAGAACCTACATTAGAAGTATTATGATTTTTACCTGGATAATCTAAAGACACAGCAGGACACAATTCTATAAATATAATAACTCTTTATTACCAAGTAACATTTCAACTAGGAAGACAACACATCTGTCATTTACAATGGCGAAATAACTCATTTTAAGTGAGAGTTCATTGTTTAGAGTTGAACAATATTTTCATATAACAAGAAATCTGCCTTTATTTAGTCGGCTGCCCCACCCGATCTTTACGCAATCACCACAATACGCATGTACCAACTTACTCCATCCTACGCAACCACCACAACCATCATGTAGTTGTGCTATTTTTTTTAACAAGAGTTTCTGTATTTACTGTTTAGTTTAGTTCAAATTTTGTTGGCAAATTTTGAAAACATGTTGAGAATCACCAAAAACATTGTTCCTACTGTTGCCTTGTTTAACATGGTCCATCTAGACTAGATAATAAGTTTACAAATGTTTCCTAAAAGATGCAGGCGCGGATCCAGAGGGGGGGGTTAAGGGGGTCCGGACCTCCCCCTGCTCAGGCTTGAAAATTTGAAACTTAAATCTAAAAGCCTGAATCTGACCCAAAAATTGCGAGTTTGTATACATTGATTTGAGTCATGACTTTCATTCCATTGTGGGCAAAAAAAACACAAATAGTCACATACAGCTCTGGCAATTAACCAAAAACGTCGACAGCATAAATCGCCGTTGGGACGAATTGACCCCACGGCAAATCGCCTATTGACAATGGTAATTTTTTAATACTGTAATGTATGAAAATATACCTCTACATTTATGATTAAGCCTGTGCCAACTATTGCAAGCTATATTATTTATTTTTATGCGGTGAAAATAAACAGTAAGCCAAGTCTATAAACTTTTCGTCTGTGAAAGTTTGTGCCGTGGAAAACCCCGCCCAACTTTCCTATACTTAAATGGACTGGTTACTCTAATAGTAAATTAAAACTGCCAATAAAGCTTGTTAAGAACAACCCTAATATGGTATCTGAAGATATTTTGTTCCTCACCTGTGAAGGGAGCATTCCCCATCAACATTTTAAGGACATTTTATGCGATTTTATTGGCGATTTTTAGACCTGTAATTTTGGAATTTACCTTCCGGAAATACGTCAGAATGCACCAAATTGAATCTAATTTACCAAATTTTTCTGGGGGAGGGCCCCCAACCCCTCCCCCTTAATTGTTGAGTGCCTTCGGCGCTGGCGGTGGGCATTAAGCAATTATCAAACCTAGACCCCACCCTGCAAAAAAACCTGGATCTGCGCCTGAGATGTTAAGTTATTAACAGAGCACTTCCCCAAAAGATGTAATTAACCCCATGTGACAACCATGTTACAAGTGTCTCAACCACATTGCATGTATCCCATCGTCATTCTACATGACCATGCTACATGTGTAATGTCCCAATGTCATCCTATGTGATCACCACGTTACATGTGTCCTAAACGCATTCTACGTGACAACCATGTCCCAATTAAAGGAGGCTTGATTTGTGCCTAAATGAACCACATATGATCAATAATCAATTGAAATTACTTCCGAAAGAACTAAAACTTTTAACTAAAAAATATGAATACAGAATAATCAAAATAATACCTTAGTTGGATAATAAAACAAACAATCCATAGTACCGAAAACATAGTAAAACCATAACACTAGAAGTATTTTACACAATATTCGAGACACTTCTTGAATTATTTCCTTTTCAATTTCAATTATTTAACATTAAACAATAAAATTCACATTGAAAGAAGGTAATTATCTATCAATTCAGTAGAGCCACAGTTTAAATTTACGTGACAGTTATCAAAAACAAGCCAGTACAATAAAATATGAAAAGAGGCCAATCGCGTACACAATATAATCTTATTGAATTTAACATAAAACTAATTTTATATATACATAAGCTATTGAAGTTAAAACGTATTTATATATATATTCATAAAGGAAAGAAGACTTTTTAGGGAAGGGGGTGTTGGTTGTTAAACAAATTTGTCCAGGCATGTTGTCAAATAGTTTAAAAATGGGAGAGGGGAAGGGGAGGGGGGGCCGTAGGAAGAGATAAATGCGTTTCTAAGTCATTTCAGGAATAAACTATATTTCAATCGTATTTTAAAAACTTTAACGGCCTTAAGGATCTTTAGCAATGGGTTGAAAAGGGAGGACCCAAAAAACCCATGAGGTTGGACCGGTGACCCTACTCCTTGTCATGTGCAATCAGGGAATCGATATCACACTCCCCCCCCCCCAATAGTTTAGACGGTAATATTAACGAGATGTTGATGTATTACTTTACTGTTTGTTTGCATGTATTATCCTGTTTCCCTCCAAAATTGCCAAAGGTGTGGGTGTCATGATACACAGACACTCCCACAACCCTCCTGAAAATTTTCCACTGCTTTTGTTGCTCAATAGCCAGTACGTACACATTATCACAATATGACTCATAAACCTTATGAAATATGATCAGATCACCACAATGAATTGCTGATCTCTGACCGACAGATTATCTGTTAAACATGCATTATGCAAGAGCTAAATCTGCCTATTGCAGCTAGAGGTCGAAGCGCGGCACTCTAGACCACTTGGCCATCCCAACCCCCCCTGCCTATTGCAGGTCTTTCTTTAGGCCTGAAATATTACCTATATTATTAATTAGCGTTAATTAACTTATCCAGACCATAATCAACTCTCGATGCCATCGCTAGCCTGCGATATTTACTGGATATCGACTTTAGTAATAATGATCAAAGATAGGCCCAAAATTCAATCGCTAAATTGAAAATTCTCAGTTCCGAGTGGATCAATTTGACTGAAAATTTCAGCAAATTCCCACTTAACTACTATAAACTATCCTTTGGTATAGTGACAACTACCAACTAAGAAGAATAGAAAAAATTTTCTATTCAATGTATATTTTCTTCTTTGAGCGACATTTAGCAATTGACACACGTGATAAACACAAAAACACATATGGAACACAATTACTATTCTAATTATAGGAACATTTTGTTTAACTGAATACCTACCCTATGGCTTTCACTGTCATATCTTTCTAATTTCATAGTTGAGTTCATACAAATACTTTTGATTATATATTAAAAGTTAACACTTCCCCCGCCACACATCTAGTGGTTGTTTCAAGTTAACCTTATGATTAGGCTTTCAATATTAATCCTAGCATACGGCCGATTTATTACAAAGCGGCAATAAATAATCCAATTCAAGTTGACTTCTAACATAGAATATAACACACTTGACTAAAAATGTCAACTTCTTTATCCACTTTATCTTTGTATTAAAGTACCGATATTGGTTCATTTCACATAATTCATTGTTAAATAAACAGACTAGTCATCCCAAAGAATTAAGTTTTCTTTAGAAATCTTTCAGGCTTCCACTTATCTTGTTGTTCATACACATCAAATTGAAATAAAATAACATTTACAGTGAACGTGTGTTTATATGTTTCATGTAACTCAAAAACTAACTTATTCCGCAACTTTTACTAGGAATTTAATCCACGATATGAATTATAATCATCAGTACTTATATCATTTATCCTGGGTATATTCACAAAATTTGCATCAGAATATGAACTTTTATCAAAACATGTGTTAACCACCATCAGCAAATATATTAAGCTCAAATTCTATGTCATGTGTCTAAAGTATATGTGATAATGTATTCTATGCTGTTTTCATGCCTTCAGGTGAAACCCTGACTGAGATAAAAATAAAACATGAAGGTGAAGACGTCCTTTATGCATCAGTTACCTCATAAAAACACAAAATTTTATTCTATTCTAGTGCTACTTCAAATCAAAGTTTAGTTACATCAAATGAAATGGGTTTTTTTTTTTTGAGGTCAAGCTTTTTCATGAGATACAATGTATTATTGTACAATCAATCAGTCCAAATTTAATATAATTTAATATAGAGATTATATTTATACATCAAAATCAAGACAAATCTTTTTAAGATTAAATAAATAGTTTATACAAAGTGTGTGAATTTATCTCGTCCATACACAAAGTAGCCAGTGATCGTAGCTCAAACTTTAAAAGCAGCGCTCACACACGCTTCTGTAAAATCGAAAAGATGAACTCAATTGGAAACAAACTAATTTTAGTTGAAAATCTGATGGAAGTAAACGAAAAGCTATCCGTAGGTCTCCAAACATAAAATATGTTTCCATCCACAATTTAAGGTTATCCGGACTGCTGATTTGTGCACTGTGCACATTGATCAGTAGATTCACAATAAAATGATGTAGAAATGAATGTTGGAAGCTTCTCGCAGATGAAAGCAAACAGATTTTATCGGTGGTAAAGACCAGATACAATATAATGATGTACAGGTGTTCGGTAGGCTGCCTTTCACAATGTTTACATGATTCTATCTCCTAAACAAAGTCATGTGATGTACTCTAGAGATGTGCATTCCAAGGAAACATCAATGGGTTTAAGAGGGTGGTGGGTGTGTTCCGGTAAGAAGCCTGCCATTTCAAGTCTAGACATAGAGAACTTGTCACAAATATTGACTATAGACATAAATTCAGGCTTTATCAGGCACAATCCAAGTTAATAATAGCCCAATCCCATCAAGGATATTCTTATATTCCCATCATAACTTGGCATAAAACACAACATACACTACAGACAGTAAGTTCACACTAAATAAAGTCAAATGGTATTTAACTCTGGTTCCAGGGGAACAACTACAGTGTATGTCAGACATCAAATTTTGATTGTTTCTCCATAAAACTGAAAATTATTGGAAAACAATCAATGAAATGAAATGGGGTTTATTGTACTAATCAAAATGGGGCATATGCCACACAGTGTGCCAAGTGGGAAATTTTGCCAGGACAACACCTTACAATCTACTAGACTTATATCAAGTTCCATCTGCCAAAGGATCTTTTACATGCACACCAATATGTACACAGGGCCTTAGTTTTCCGTCCCATCTCAACAACTATACAGTGTCCCTTGACAGTCCCATGGCCCTCCACCACTGATAAGAATGAACCACACCGGAAAATCTTGATGAACATTCTCAGCCACGGCGAGGATCGAACACAGGACATCCAAGTTAGCAAGCAAATGTCTTACTCACTGAGCCACTCTGGCTCCCTTTTGGAAAATAATGGTCAATGTTGACAAGTGCTCAGTTAGTGAACATAATAACTAAAGAGTCGTGTTTCAGTGTTTAAGGAGGCCATAATGGTAAACGACACTTAAAACAGTCATCAGTTTATAAACCTATAACTATAACATCATCAAGTTCAATAAGTGAGAAACGCAAATAACAAATAAAGAGATTTACCTGCGAAACGCACATGGCTTCCTTCAATATCCGAATGGACAGTATGTCAGTATAGTTTGATATTAACCTGGATGTATGTAATTCTATATTGATTTATTATTGAGTATTAAAGCTCCACCAACACCATATGTTTAATATAACATTCTCCACGTACACAGCTGGTGTTATTCACAAAACTTATTACTATAGGCACACATAAAAACACTTGACAAATTTTTGAGAAACTTGACAAACTTCTGTTATACAGATGAAATGGGTTGGGGGGTTTCTAGGTTTGTAATGTCTCGTCAACAAAATACTTTAGTCATTTTGAGACTAACATGTGGTACTTTTTATTTTTGATGGATACGTGTGCAAAGTGAGAGGGGAGAATTTTGTCACCACAGCAGTGTTTCAACCTGTCAATGATTCTCTACATGCATGCAGGCCTGGAAATAATTAATGTTACCTGACAAAACTTTAGGCACTAAAGAAATAGTACCTGACATTTTCAACTTAGTGCCCGACATGTATTAATAATATCAGCAAAAAACACATACCAGTGCCGAAAAAATGGCAGGCACCAGAGGTTTAGTGCCTGACGAATCCTGAATCTGTCCCTGACATTGTCAGTGACAGGTGCCTTATTTCCAGGCTTGCATGCATGCCAATATCTACATTCATGGTGGACCTCACTTATCTTATTCATGACATCCCAATGACTAGTCACAGAAAAGACAAACATTCAGGGTCTGACTCTGACAAAACTAGGAATTCGCGAGTCTGGTACCTGATATTTTAACATGAAAGTACTGTACATGTAATAAAAACATTGAAGAAGACAAATCTGTGCATTTTTCGAAATATTTTTTTCGAAGTTTTGAAATGATTTTTGACCCTTTAACAAATGGTTGGTAGTACATGTTCTGAAAATTTTATGGTGGATTTCTACACACATATTCTTTTTTGTTAGGGGTAACCTGACAACCACTGGTTCTATTGATATGGAATGACATATATGCCATGCATTGTGCCATTAGGGGAAATTTGGCCCGGACAGTGGCACTTAATCGAGTCTGGTCTTTTTCTATTCCAATCAAGGTATCTTAAAAGTGCTGGCAATATGTTTGTCAATCTCCGGCGTGGTTTCAATTGTCAGTGGTACAGGACAGAGGGCCTGATAAGGACAAATGTCTAGTCATTCGAATGGGACAAAAAAACAGGTCCTTTGCTTGGCGTGTGCTGTGAACGTATAAGATCCCTTGGCAGTCCGTATTCGCTATATCCAAGTAGGTCATAGCACAGCTGTCCGGGCAACATTTCCCTCATAGCACATCATATAACGTATGGTGTATGCTCGTCTTCATTAGGCCAGTCGGAGCAGAACAGTAGGATGTTAAACCCCATTTCATTTCATTTATTTTTTAATCGGACTGTCTAGTCTCTTTTCCTCTGTCCTGCATCAAGTGATAACCAGCTGAAGAATCCTGAGGATCAAATGACCCCTGAACCTCCTGGTTACTGAGCTTATTACAATGCAGATCTACATTTCGTTTCTTTTTTATTATACATGTACATGTACTTTAAATGGCTTCTACAACATGAAGATGCGACCAGTTGTACCTGGAGGTCATGACAGGGGTATGCGAGCTGCTTTTCACCCTATGAGTATAAGGTCAGACATCGATTAATCAATCAACATTGACGTTTCTAGTGGTTTACCCACAGCTGACCGTTTCATTGGGTAATTCCTCACATCAACCAGAAGGCCTGTATTATAGGAGCTTTTATGTGTGACGTATTTCCGGTGTCTATTTTTAGCCTGGCCTTTTCACTGCCGTATCTTAACATAGCAAATGCTAAGGAAAAAAAGGGTTTTCCGTCTTTATCTTTTAATATAAAACGTATTCTTGATTGCCACCCTTGTTGTAAGATGTGTGTAGCATTCGTAATAAATTACCGATTTCAAATTATGTCTAAATTATTTTTTTTTCGTTTTATTGACGATATCATGCTAAGCTCGCACGCGGTCTGCAGTTGACCGCTGTACGCAAAAGATTACAAAGATGCATTGATGTATGAAGCCGCGATTTATATGTTTAGTGTTAATTTTATTGCAAACAATTAATAGATAACATGTGTTTGGTTGTAAAATGCCACGAAATCGAGCATAAAAGTAAATAATAGAATGGGTTATATAGAGTGGTGATCTGTGGCTTCACGAAAGAATTATTCAAGACGATATTAACATTTTTAAAAGCAGGACCGTATCAAATCTAAAAAATAGAGCAAATAATAATCACGCTGTAAAAAAATAATTCTGTATAGAATGCACCGAGTCCAGTTATATATTAGCATTCAACATTTGTTCTCTGAACCAAATACTGAATTAGAAATTGATAAAATGGGCGCAATTATCGTTCTTCATTCTTCGGTTGCGACATTGGAGATAAACTGACTGGATTAAAATTTCA
Source organism: Patella ulyssiponensis (assembly GCA_963678685.1). NCBI lineage: Eukaryota > Metazoa > Mollusca > Gastropoda > Patellidae > Patella > Patella ulyssiponensis. The sequence continues at coordinate 64,423,804 of OY783225.1, read as the reverse complement.
CAGTGTCAAAAGTTGTGCCAAGACGATTAATGTTGTTGGAAAAAAAAGGGTTTTAAACATATTCACAGATTCAAATTGATCATCGTTTTATCCTTTTCTGTTATTCATATTCCATCAAGAGGATTTTTTTTATAAAATGGCTGACGTTTTACTCCGTGCATCAAACAATTATTTTATCATTGGTTAGAGCCGTCTAAACGCGGGGAAATTTATAGTAGCTATTGGTTAACAGCACGCATAAACAATCTTATTTGCATATTGCATACTATTTATAGTATCATTAGCTGGAATTATTTCAAGTCGATAGCATCAATGCCCAACATAACCGTGTTTTGTGTAAGAGTATAGCATGCAGCGCTATAGCAGACGATATATCAACCGCGCAGGTACTGTCCAGTCGGCAGTTGAATGTAAATATGATCTAGACCAGATCTTAAAAAAAAAATCTTTTGTGTTACGGCAATAGTCCTGTAATTAATAGATAAAATTTGTTTGGTCGTAAAATGCGTAATAAATTTGAGACCAAATTCTAGTTCACGCCATGAGCACGGACCAGTCTTAACTTGTTTTCCTAAATTGCAATGGCCATTACGGGTCTGGTAAACTTGCCGTATCTTTTCTATATCGAAGTTTTTGTAAATATCGGTATCTGGCATCGGTCGGTAAACCTTACATGTATATAGAAATGGCGACCGGGTCCATTTTATGTAAAACAAGCTCACTGTACGGCGGTATTTTCACAAAAAAGCACACACTGGCCTATGGGTTACAGTCTAGAAATAAGGCCAGGGCATGCGCATGACCGAAAATGACGTCAAAATGGAAACCCTTAAAAGCTCCTATAACAACTCTTTCAGAATCTAGTGTTGTGAAGACATGTAAAACGACATTTTGAACTATAAAAAACAAAAACGAAATAGGATCTGTGTTTTAATCACACTGTACACTCACCAAACCATCATACATGCACCTTCCATCTTGACAATTTGAAGATTGTATGACAATTTGACGACCGGTGATCTTAAACAGAGTCTGACCACGGCCAGTGCTGTCAGCTGTCACACAAACCAACTATGTCTTGTCTATAGCTTGCAATATCAATGCATGTAATTCTTAGTGGTACAGTCCACAGTGAACAGCTTGAGCTTTACATGAGACAGTGGCTCAGTAAGTAGCACACAGCATGGCATCAACTGCTCATCTTAATTAGTCCGGTTGATGCATTATTAAAAGTAACTTGTAAGCTGTCAAAGTTTAGGCCTGTACTATGCTATTCAACTGCCCTCCTGGTAAAAATCTAAAATAGATCTACACATTATCTCAAATTTTACTCAATATCTATTGAACGATGTAAATCCTATCAATATCAAGAGATTATTATTATTATTAAATTAGCAATGTTTCATAATAACAATGTACATAGTTATATAACATACATAGAAGGTCAATTAGTACAACGCGGTAACATCAATGATCAATGGAATCCGTCGTCTGTTTTGGAAAGCAGTGACGACTGGGTTTTGTTTTTTCCACTCACCTGCTCACACGAGTTGCTTTTGAGTAAAATCTTGATGGTTTTTCAAATCTACAAATCATGAATGAATAAACGTGATATTTCGTAGCTTGTGTTGAGGAAATTCAGTTTACATAAATAGAACTTTTTCAGAGACCTTTTTTTTTAACTTGCTTCATCAATCAACATCGAGGATGACTAACACGGAAATGAAGCCTCGGTTATCTTGTCTCTTCCTCAATTTTTCCCAAATGCGTACAATGTAATAAAGGGAGACAAATGCAATTAATGTGGTCCAAATTTGATCTTTGTTGACCTGATTTTAAATTAACATCGGATTTGATCTGTAAAAAATATTTGATCGAAGAATATTTGTTTAACAATAAAACATGAAAATTGAACGGCACTAAATCAAAGTGAAAAATATATCCACAGCTTAAGTTTTTGGAAGTGCCTTAATCAGTTTCAAGCAGTCTAGTTTTTCGGATAGCATGAAAAGATTAGGTGCCACTGTTGATAGTAGGCCTATTTATGCACTTCAAGTTCAAGTATTTCTAATAACATTATAAGTTGCTGGTCCTGACATTTTAGCATGTTACAAAGCATGTTACAGAACATGCGTTGGGGCCTTTAGTAGTGGGAGAAAACTGGTGGACCCGGAGCGGATCCACAAGGTTGGGCAGGTGACCCTACACCTTGTCATTTACAATCTGGGAATCGAAACCACGGCAGTCGATTCAATGACAGACCTTATAATTAAATGCTCACCCGCCATCCTCTCGGCAATCCACTGTAGACCATATAATATAGGATATAGTTATCACAAGAAAATACCAACATGTTTTCACTGAAATTATTCGATAGGCCTGGTATTAATTCCGTAGAATCCAGCAGGGAGAATATCTACATTTTGGGTTTTGTTTCGTAAATAACATGTTAAATAACAGACACGATTTTAGCTGTTGTGTGGAAAAAGAGCTGAAAAAATTTATCTTTTATGTGGGAAAAAATCTGTAAATAACCAATTTGTGTATAACGATTGTAGTGTGAATTAAGCTGTGAAAAATTTGATATATTCAAAAAAAAAACAAATGACGCACAGCGGCTGTAAGGTTAAGACTTGAATGGCAGAATGTAGAAATTTTGTAACAGATGACCTGGGTAGCTGTCATTACAGACGGACCAACAATCTACTTTAAACAAGTATGTGAGGAGTACTGTGGACCAGGAATGAAGCACATCATTGTACCCGTCTCAAAATTACAAGTCATTGAAGCGCATATGTCCGAGGGAGAGAGAGAAAGAGAAATGGGGTTTACCATCGACTGAACACAAACTAGGTCATTTTGGGACTAACATAATATGATGGTTCAATTTTACTTCAATAATTCGTTTGCATGTAGGGGGCTTTAGCAACAGGGGCAAAACCGGAGGACCCAAGAGGTTGGACAGGCGATCCTACTACTTGCCATGTACAACTGTGGAGTCGAAACAACGCCAGTTGACTCAATGACGGACCTTATGATACAACTCGCACGTGCTGACCATTCAGCTATCCAACCCTTCCCCCCATATGTCCAAGGAACAAGCATGCCAAGTTTCACGTCCATCTTACTTGAACTGTCAGAGGGTAAGGCTTTTTTTTCGAATAGTGTCACTCCCAGTTTCTCTCCGCCCACCCAAAAAAAGAAAAGGATAATCGTTTAAATCTATACATTTTAATATAATTAGACTATTTGGTTATTTTTAACACAATTTAAATATACAAATAGCTGATATCATTATAACAAGACATAATGTTTTATATACACATGGATGATATTAATAGACATTTACAACCTGTACATTATAACTACATACTGTATTACACCAAATTACGGGCATTTCAAATTAAACATACATTATGAAAATAGTGTCTTTTAAAATAGTGTCTTTTGAAATTAATGCAATTTGAAATTAGTGCAATTTGAAATTAGTACAATTTGAAATTAATGCAATTTGAAATTAAGTCGATTTGAAATTAAGTCGATTTGAAATTAAGACAATTTGAAATTACTGATATATATGCAATTTGAAACTTTGCTTCGTTTTCTGAGATACAGTTTAATATTGTTTTTATTTTGAATTTTACATGTATATACAGGAACACCATTAACTCTTCAATGCTCAAGGCCACTAAAGGTCTAAATCTTGATTTTTTACCAAACCAACCATCAAGAGGTTAGTTAGTATTTAATGCATTAATTTCTTGTTGGAATTAATTTCTTGTATTACAGTATCATATGTTTCATTTTTCTGAAGTTGACGTAGTCGAGCAAACAACAGAAAAAAATGAAACAGAACAAAGAGTCATTATGATTTTATTTTACGCTCCTCAAATGATTCTTCATCTTATTTATTATCCACAAGTAATGATAGGCATTGTACACAAGACGTGATAGGCTTCATTTCCCAGAACACTTCATACCACATTTTAATTTTTTGAGATGTTCGCAACAATTTCCACTGTACTTTAGAAAGTAACGACAGCCACAAGTCTATTAACTTTGGTGACGCAATAATAGTTGCCGTGCACCAATGGCAAAGCATCAAAAACCATGAACGAAAATATAGTAAAGAAATTCAATGAAAAACGATTAATCAATGGGATTCAACCTCTATAGTTTTTAAAATACTCTACAATACTAAAAAAATATATTTTTGTTGTAACTACTTGTTTAAAGTTATAAATTCTGACGATTAGATTTAGATAGTTATTGCATTCTATTTTCACAGGTGCTCATTTTACTTCTCCTGTTGAGTAAAAGAAATGATGATTGGATTTCATTTTTACCATGCAGTAAGAAATAGAAGAGTAAATTGCTGAACAATAATGCTAGTATTTTATGTAACAATGTCATCAAATGGGACAGCAATTATTTTCATTTTTTCAGGTTAATCAGCAGACAACTTATCATGACCAGGCTGTTAAACCCTATAGCTCTTGGTTCATGTAAATATTGAATACACTAGTTCCTGGAAGAAAATTAGAGACAAGGACTATATTTTATACCTTTATATCCCTGGAGCACATCAAACATCAAACCATCAAGATATGGGGGATAACTCTTTGTTGAACAGTATACTAGCTACTGGGGCTGTCACAGGTATTCATGTGATTTTGGTGTTCTGGGCATTCTAAGGAGCACCAGATAGGGTAGGTTTTGAGAGAACCAAGTGCTAACATGTTGAGGCCTACAACTTCAAACTAAATATGGTAGAACCACAAAACAATTTAAAGCCCTTTTAATTTTTCTTATGAATTACAAGAAAGCCATGTTTTGAGTATATTGAAGGTTTAAAGGATAATACAAAGATTATCTAATTACAGAATTATGATAAAATATAATTTCGTTCTATAACAATTAATAACAATGACATTATATAACCACACAATAAACTATCTGATAAAAACACAGACCTTAATTCATTTCGTTCTTATACTACATCTTTCAGTAAAAATTCACAACCTATGACCTGTCACGACAACCAACCAAATCAATATGCAGTGAAAACCATTGAAAGTGTCAAACCAAAATGAAATTAAGATAAATATTTAAATCAAATTGACACAAGTAATAATATAGCACTATATCTTCGCCTAAAATCCATTTTTATTAACTAAAATCCATTTTTATAACAGAAGCTGTCTCATTGGTTTAGCCCACAAATATATTTGAATTAGGGTTTAATTTCTGCACCAACAGGGAAAATGAGGACGGGCAAAAATAATTTTAACAACCCATAACAAATGCATTTTTAAATTAAGAAGCAACTAAAATGACGTAGTGAGCCACAGTGGCTCAGTGAGTAAGACATTCACTTTCTCATTCCTAGAGAAAGTTCATACAGATTTTCTGCCGCATTTCACCCTTGTCAGTGGAAAACATAGCCGTTTGGATGGTATGGAATTTGATATAAGAGTAGGCCGTAGACCGTAGTGCTGCTGTCCAGGCAAATTTCCCTCATAGCACACTGTATGGCATATGCACGTCTTGATTAGCTCAGTCGGAGCAGAACAGTAGGACGTTAAACCCCATTTCATTTTTTTTATGTTTGTTTTACCCTACTACGCGTCTCAAGATGGAAAATGATGAATTGACTTTTAAATATGAGACACCTGTCCATGTACATGTAAACAGATTTTTTACCAGGTCAAGAAATTGTGAGTCTAGGGGAGCAAGATGACTGATAATATTATATATAAAAATATCTTGAAGCTTTCATTTATACCAAATAATAAAATAAATTAGCAAGATAGAAGCCGGTATATTGTATTCAATTGGGTTATTGAGTAGTTTGCAATACTATAGTATTAGATTAGTCAGAGTGGGAGTGCCTTAACTCATTAAACCCAATTTGAATTAGCTCTACCTAATTGGTTACACATTTCAGCCAATCAGCTTTGTTTGACCTATCTGCTGGCCTAGCGTCAAGTCATTACCTTTGCATCCCGAAGTAGCCGAAAATTTACAAAGATTATTTTAAGTGTGCCTGTTTGTAAGAGACATATACCTTGACATCCAGGTGATAAGACTGTGCTGTTGTAACAGATTACAAAGCAGACAGCTTCAAGATTTTCATTTATTTTTACAGCGGACATCTTGATAATCTAGACTACAATGTGAAAGTGAGGTTAGGTAAGCTTATTTTCTATATGCTGTACACTCATGATTCTATGAACCCAAAATTCAAACTTAAGATTTCCAGGGAAATTTCATTTTACTTTGTGGTGTAAATAATGCTGACCACCTCGAAAATCTTAGCAAATTTCAAATTATCTTGTAACAGTTCCTATATAATCATCATTAGAACCATAACAGGTGTGACATCATCAGCAAGCAAGGATGTAAAAACACAAATAAAGATAGAAATTGAAGAATCGCCTCTGGTATGGTTATTAAAGCAGTCATTTGAGAGGCATTATTCAACGGGTTACTCTGCCTATTGTATGTCTTTCTTTAGGCCTTAAATGTGCTATAAATTATTCATTAGACATTTTTTAACATGACAAGACCATAATTGAATCTATAGGCCACAGACTCCACATAAAACAGTTCAGCTATTTGATGTTTTAATTTAAAAATGGAGGCGCAAGGCTAGATCTCCAACAGCCAGTAATGTGATTACCATAATAAAAAATCAATGCACACATCTTGTCAAAACTACAAACAGTGATAACTCTGCTCAGAATTTGAATGAAATTTGAATATATCCATCTTTCATTATCTATATTTGTATTATTATAGCAAGATTGACCAGCTCTTAGACAATACATCTTTAAGTTGATATTGTTTGAAAGATTGAAATGCTGATTGGCAACTTGAACTGATATAGGTGAAATCTGTGTTTGTCAATATACTGTACAACTCAGTATTTACATTAATATACATCATTCCATTCACAGATATCTATCATCTCTCTTTTACATTAAAAACTCTGAGAGTCAAAAAATGTTTGATTATCTTTCGTATACTGCCGATAACCCTCCTTCAAAACCAGTCTTTGTTAGCCAAGGTTACTATATATATATATAGTGAGTGAGTAAACACTTTCACCAACTGGGAGCCATGGTCAATGTTCAAATATTTTCACAAACAGGTGCCCAGAGTAAATGAACAAGTATTTTCACAAACAGGTGCCCAGAGTCAATGAACAATTATTTTCACTAGCAGATGCCCAGAGTCAATGAACAATTATTTTCACTAGCAGAGTCAATGTATAAATGAGAGATGTTAGATTTTCTTAAATGATATCATACATAAATAAAATACATAAAAAAAAATATTCCTAAGCATTTCATCTGATGATAGCACTTGAGCAGAATTGTGAACGTCAACAGTCAATGAATATTATTATAATCAATGGAAGCTTTATATACCTTTCTTATATTTAAAATACCAATAATGCCATGAAGTTTTTAATTCTCGTCTGTTGTGTCTAGTCGTTAAAGACAAATTTGTCACTAATGGATGAAATATCTACGTCAATTTGATACATGTTGCATATTCTATTTTACACTTCTGAACTAATTTAAAAATAATTTTGTTTTTCAATCAACTGAAAAATTTGAATCTCGAGGCAATTTATGATTTACATGTTAAAATAGATTACAAAATGTCCTCATTTAATAAATATCGTTCTGCATATATGAATTTGTTAAAACAGTTTTTATTGGATAAGAGTCTCTAAAGCTAGGATCAATCATAGGAAATATGGTGTTTGTGTTCTGGGGGGTATAACTCTTTCATTATCTGGAACTGCACGGAAGAGTTTAGCCTCTCTATGTTCAGAATCTGTAAAGGAGAGAACTGCTGCTATATTTCCACATCTATAACAATAATTTGGGGCCGACCACACAGTGACTAATTTCTCATCAAACATATACTTATAACCTGAAAATATAGAAAATAAATATTTATAGCAAAATATTAATAGACAGCTGAGAGAGAGGGAGCGAAATTTGGGATTGACAAAAACCAGGACCCTTTTTCATGAAATTTTAATCAAGATAAAAGCCAATCAACATTGAAGTATCTACTAAAGTTTGGAATTTACATTTAGTTAAAATTTCGAGAAACAGCGCCCAGGTTATCTCCAGATTAGCTGTGAGAGAGATAACCCAGAGAGAACAAACCAGGTTAGGCAGTCACACCTCAATTTCCAGCTGTCCCAAGAATTTTAATGTGCTGCTAATGTTACGAGAGAGAGAAGAGAAATGGGTTTTAACGTCGACTTCACACAAACTAGGTCATTTCGGGACTAACATATGGTTTAATTTTATTTCAATAAAAAACCCTGTACTCAACATATACTGCACCTAAACCCCATGACTAATGCAGATTGACAAAATATAAAATGTAACCAACCTTCATGTACTAATTGATGAGCTCTACATATTAACTTTAAATTATTGATATGTACAAACTGAAAAAAAAACAAAAAGCATATCTTTAAAACCAATATTCTTTCATAAATTTAAAACAATATTGAAACAATTTTAAACCAATAGACTTGTTCAAATTTTCTAAAAAAAAGAAAATTTATGATAATAAGGGAAGGCTCCACTATCTCCTACACTAACACGGGAATTGAACTCTGTTCTCCTAGATAATGTACTAGCAACATATAACTGAGTAACACAACCAGACTGAACTTGGGTTCTCCAGGATAATGAACCAGCATGAAATCACCAAGCAACACCTGACCAGGATTGGAACTCTGGTTGTTCTGGGTAATGAACCATATCACCTAGCAACACAGGGACTGAACTCAGTTCTCCTGTGTAGTGAACCAGCACCAAATCACCAAGCAATACTGGGACTGAACTGAGGTTCTCCTAGGTATTGTTTTTTAATAAAAAAAACAACAGAAATGCAGAAACACAAACAATATCGTTGGGTTGGCAGCTGCTTCACCGGCAACTGTACTGCTCATATATGAAATATCAATATCTTACTTCGTTGGTAACTTTAGCCCCAAATAACCAGCCAGCCCCTCTCGGACTCATAGCCCACGTCTCCACATCTTCGGGATCTGACCAAACTAAATCTAATTATTAGGTTAAGGTTTTCACAAATATAATTGACATTTTATTCAAATTACTTTAAGATGTGGTATGAATAATTATTATATATTATTTTTACAATAACCATTATCTCTTTTATTATATGTTCAAATCTCAAATTATCTACGGGTGGATCTAGACTTTTCATCCCATCCCAGTGACTGGCTACACTTTTTATGACAGCCCTGGGGGATCCTGCCCTTACAATTGAGAACTGTGCTTTTAAAATCCTGAGGGTTTTACTCAGCTCCCAATGAGATTCGAACCGCAGCACCTGACTCAATGTCCTAAACAGAGTTATCTTCCCTGACTATATTGTAGAATCTACCCCAGTCCCTGACAATATTGTAGAATCTACCCCAGCCCCTGATTATATTATAGAATCTACCCAATTTCCTGATTATATTGCAGAATGTATGTTTTGTAAAGGATACCACAAAAAGCTCCTTTATGTGGAATTTCTTGATTTCTTTCTATAGTTCTAATCTGATCTATTGTTTTAATGTCTGGTGATAATCCTCCATGTACACATAATATACATTCATCTATTATCTGAAATATAGAACATTTTATAACACTTCTTCTTTACATACAAAACATATTTAGTTGTTACTAGCTGCTATGTTGTAAGGGTAGGAAGTGGTTAAAAAGAAAGAAAGCTTTAGAATTAGGATATTTGCAGGATACAATTCTATAGAGGGGAGAGGGAGAGAAATGGGTTTATGTTAGGTCCCGGAAAAAACTCACGTGGTTGGATAGACGACCCTACTTCTTGTCACGAACACTTGACTCAATGACAGAAAATGCTAACCATTCGGCCACCCAACCCCCCGCAATTCTATAGAATGCAATTAGTGTTTATTACTGATAATTATCTAAGTAATATCTACAGAATTCCTGTCAAGAAATTAACCAGTTCCATAGAATGTAGTGACCACTTCAATTACAAAATGAATGAGTTTTTCAGAATTAAGATGATGGTTATATTGAGTTACCCAGAGAGTTTTTATACAACAATCAGATAAAATAATTGACTTACTGCTGCTATTGTTAATAAATCAAATACCCTACAACAATATCTCCATGCATTTGCATTACCATATTTCGTCTGACATTCATCTAAAAAAAATAATAAAATAAATCTTATAAAAAATTTCAAAAACACGACCTCTGTCGATGTTCGCCATTTGAGGGATTTTGAATCTCTTGCAACTAACTACAGCATTGTGAAAGCAATATTAGTTCAGGGACTGGGGTAGATTCTACAATATAATCAGGGGCTGGGGTAGATTGCTCCATTCTATTCACTTCATATTCCTCTGCAGGCAATGTAAACAAGAGACAGAGAAATGGGGTTTACCGTCCACTCGACACAAACTAGGTCCTTTCGGGACTAACATATGGTTCAATTATATTTTAATCAATTGTTTGCACATAGACATCTTTAGCAGTGAGATGAAACTGGAGGACCAAGAGAAAACCCACCAAGTTGGAGAACCGACTTGACACATATGGGACTAACATATGGTTCAATTTTATTTTAATCAATTGTTTGACCATTGGTGTCTTTAGCAGTGAAAAGAAACTGGAGGATGCAGAGAAAACCCATGAGGTTGGAGAGTCAACCCTACTCCTTGTTTGACTCAATGATGGACATTATGACGTAAATTGCACATCAATTGCCCCACCCCTCAATATAAACAAGCCAAGTGTGATGTAAAGTCTTTTGATGGTCCTCTATTCAATACAAAGGAATCCAAGGTGGGTGAGTATATTTTAAGCTTGAATTAAGCCATGAACAATTACATATTGTGAAAACAATACAAATGATTAACAGCGGGAGTAAGCTCCAGTGTCCTACTATAAGAAGGTATATTAGGAGTAAACGTACCATAAAAACCATATATCTGGGTTATTTGTCTACTTTCATGATTACCTCGTAATAATACTATCTTATCTGGCCATCTGAAATATACAAACAATCATATCTTTATCAGGCCGATTCTATCAGCGATGTCAGATCTTCCCAGAAACGAGACGCCATTCTTAAAAAAATCTTAGTTTAAAAAGACCACATTAAAAAAAGCACTATGTAAGAGGTAAATCTGCCTATTAAAAGGTTTTTTCCTGGCTTCAAATATCATATAAATCATATTTTAGATATTTATTCACATGACAAGCCCATAATTAAAACACTTACACTATTTAATCGGTTAATGCTTAAATGGAATATCTACACTTTGTTTACTATCGTAACAATAACAATCAAGACAATGATTTTCTTGTCAAAATTTCAAACATTCATAGCTTTAAAAAATATTCAAAGCAGGAACGGTCAGCTCTTTATCTTAATCTAACGTAATGCTTCCTATATAATTCCTCAACTTAAAATCTTTATTTTTATTGTCTCATCGAAACAACAAGAAAACAGAATGGATCTGAACAGAGATTAACTGCAGTGCAGAATGTGTGGGGGAGAACATTGCCCAGACAGCAGCATCGCTCTATATTCTTCTTCAAAATCAACTGTCAAAAGGGTTTTTTTTGTGTGCATGCCAATATATACATGGGTGGACTTTCCTTGCCAGTATTACAAGCACCATTGTTCAAAAGTGAGAACTGTTCAGAATTTATAAATATTCTAATGGTTCCAAAATAAGTAATAAAGGGGAGAGAGAGAGAAAATTGGGGTTTAACATCCACTCGACACAAACCAGGTCATTTCTGACTAAGATATGGTTCAATTCATTTCAATCATTCGCTTGCGCCAGGGATCTTAGTCGACTGTTTTTTGTCGGCTTTAGCCGACTGATCTTTAATCTAGCAGATTCGTAAAACAATGAATCGGCCACTATGGTATCGTATATCAATCTACTTTTGGCCGATTTAAGTTAATTATCATGCCGATTGATATAACAATGAACAAGCCACTACGATGTCATATATCAATCTATTTTCGGCCGATTACAAAGAGGTAATTATTACTTGTCAATCAATGCAATGAATACCTTCAGTGTAAATCCTTATCGGCTTATTTCGTAAATAAACAACTTCATTGAGTTAATTCATACCAAGTACGGTAAAAGAGTAGCCGAAAATAGTGATGGCGGGGTGGACCTTGAACTTCAAGCATGCAAGTAGGCATTGCATTTGGAAGTTCCAAAAGCTGGAGATCCTCCAACGTCCAATATATATAGGTCACCCAAAGTTCGAGACTGGCAGATATTTTAGATCCGAATAGTTAACTATACTTTTGAACAGCTTTCGTTTGATAAAAATTCACAGAAAATGTTTTGTCTCATAAGTTATTGAAGTCTACTTTTTACGAGTACCGGTAACACTAAAAATAAACTAATCTGAATCACAATTAGCCACGTGACCTTTCGCCTATACAGCATATTTCCGAGTTCCAACTATTCATGGAAAATAATTTGTTCTACATTGTATTATTATTGACATGTGCTTACAAATATATTTTGTTATTTTTATATATTGACAAATGTTTAAGTATAAAATAATTAAAAACGAACTTATTTGTATTTGCTTCTAGTTTTTTATTTTACTAAATTAATTTTAACTACTTCCGTTTGGTTGAATGAAAGCAAAAGTAGATTATGCATTATGCAAGTTGCTAAAATTTGACTATAAATTTCGATATTGTATCGATATATGAATACTAGTATGGAATAACAACGCAGGCTTTGTTTATTAGAAGTTTCAGCTATTATTATATTATACGGAATACGTTATGCAATTATTGACGTGAATAAAGTTTGCATAAACCAACATGTCTGTTGTTGAACAGACGACTATCCGTTAGGGATACCTGTGACTGGTTCATTTCAAAATAGATTAAGAACCCTGGCTTGTGCGTAGGGGTCTTGAATATGGGGAGGATACTGGAGGATCCGGAGAAACCCCACAAGGTTGGACAGGTGATTCTACTCCTTGTCACGTACATGTGGGGAATCGAAACTATGTCACTTGATTCAATGAAAGACCTGATCCAATGGCCACCCAACCTTCCCTGTTAATAAAGGTTTAACTTACTTGGCTTTTAATGTAAGTAATAAAGTAAAAGTTTCTAAACTAAAATAACCTCTATCTACAAAATCTCCCTGAAAAATACAAGTTTAAAAATTAAAATTATATTGTGGTCAAGATGGGCAAATTAGTTGATGGCCCCCTGGCTGATCACTTGTGTTGTTCTATTCAATATCACAAAATAATACTATCCCGGATTCGGCAGTTAAATTAACTTTCATTACATGGTTATATTCTGTGAGTATCAAAATGTTTTATTATGGTTTATTCTCTATTTTACTTAGAATGTCGAACTTTTTACACCCACCATAAAAACATAATTAGTGTCTGGCATTTGTCCACCAGTTTTAAATAATTCCATTAAATCATAAAACTGAAAAATAACAAGAAATCATTTGAAGAAAATATGTCTGACATTATTGACTGTGGTTAGATGTAGCTTATAATGTCTAAATGTAAAGGATAAACAAATGTGTGATAATAGCTGGTTAACAACTAGGTTGGATCCACTTGAGCCCACAATTCATCAGACATATTAAAGTCTACCGAGTATTGGAATGTCCACTCGACACAAACTAGGTCATTTTGGAACTAACAAATGGTTTAATTTTATTTTAATAATTTGCTTGCGTGTAGTGGAAGGAAACCGGAGGACCCAGAGGAAACCCACAAGCTTGTCATGTACAACCAGGGAATCTAAACTATGCCAGTTGACTCAACGACAAACCATATGATACAGTGTGTAGATGCTAACCATTCGGCGGCCATCATACTCCCCCCATACATAAAATGAGAGTTAACATCCATCTTTTCTGAACCCAAGCTAAACAATGAAGACAGGTATATGCTATGCAGTGAGGGGATTTTTTCCATCCTGTGGAATTTGTCAAACAAAACCTCAATCTGATTAAAATACAGATCTATATTTTGTTTCGTTTTTTTATATCTTTGATGACCTCTACTAAATAAAGATATGACCGGTTGTAGTAGAAGGTCGCTTCAGAGGTCATAGAAGCGACTTTGGAACCTATGGCATCAGACATTTGATTAATCAATCAGTATTGATGCTTCTTGTGGGTTACCACAGTTCCGTGCACCTCACACCAAAAACTCGCTATAATAACAGACTGTTTCATTAGGACAGTAAATCTCTTGTGCAATGTCTATTTAGAAAATTATGTGAAAAATATCATTCATTTTACATAAAGTTAATTTTAATAAGGATTGAAGTAATCTACCTGGCCATGAATATCACCACAAACTGTCACTGGAGTAGAAACTGGTTGCACATTTGATTCTTCTAATAATAATTCACAAACCATATCACATAATTTCTGTCATAAACAAAAACAACTATTATTCATTTAATTTTCAACTTGTTCTGTTTTATGTTTACTGGTGTGATGCTTATTGTAAGTAGTAAACATTAATAACACTAAATCATAATAAACTAATTTCTTTTTAATCTTTTAGAGGCATTTAGTAACTGGAAAGAGCATTAAACTATAACACATACTTATGGAAGAACAATTACTGATTTATTTAGGCGACGTTGAGAGAATACTCTTCGAAACGTCGCCTAAATAAATCAGTAATTGTTCTTCCATAAGTATGTGTTATAGTTTAATAATTTCTTTTTATTTGATTCTTCTCTTTATGGAATTTTTTAAAATGGCTACATCAATTGTGGTGTGGGACTTGCTGTGACTCAGAGGTTAAGAGGCTGGCACGCTAACCTGTATGTCCAGTGTTGGATTCCACAAGTATCAGCCACTAAAAGTCATTGGGAATTTCCAGCTGGGTTCCTCCTTGTCAACGGTGCAGGACGGAGGACTTAGCAAGGGACAATGTAAAGTCATTCGGATTGGACAGAAAACCAAAGTAACATGTGCACATTGAAGTAAAATAAATCCTTGACTATTGAAATAACAGTAGGCCATAGTACCGCTGCCCAGACAAAATGTCTTTCATACATGTAGAAGACTTTAAACAATATTTTGTTTCATTTCACTAGTGGTGGTATTTATCTGTTGATGCGACAATGACAGCTGTGCTAATCATAGTAACATTAGGCCAGATTCTTTAATCAAAACACTGTCAATGATTTTTTTTCAAAAATGTCTTGAAATAAACAAAACCATTGGAATATAAGCAGGTAGTTATAGTTTTTTTGGTTCTATTTAGTAACTATGCCAGCAAAGAGGGGGTTTAATCTGCAAATTAAATTTACACAGATTACTGCTCAGTTTCTCTAAGTGCCATGTAGGCCTAATTAACCTCACACGAAGTCTGACAATTTTACTTTAGCCGGTGGCTATTTGTTTTAACTGTACATCCGCAAAATCATAAAGGGTCAGATTGGAGTGATGATCAATTCTAAGTAGTAAATTAGGTTCCATTTGGAGACTGGAACCTAAATAGGTATGTAATTGATACTAGTACAATACACGAGCAACCTACCTAACCACTTAACACAGGTAAGGTACCGAATCAAACCATACAAACAAGACAAGCGTGGCTTTCAAATTTAGTTTCAGTCTGTGGTTTGCACAGCTTTTCATCCATTGTGAGTAATGTATGCATGTTACCATACTGTTACTATTTAAATACATATACAATTGACCCGCATTCAATTTCCTCTTAAACTTAATTGAGTATTTGAAACTGGGGTCACTCATCATCATTCTGTTTGTAAATATTACATGGCGTATCGACATAAGAAATCTATTATTATTCGTTTACTATTATTATCTAAAAACAAAACTCCCTGCTTTAGTTCTGTGTTTTTGTAACATGGTCGTGGGAATACAAAATAATCAAATTATGTAACATTGCAATGCAACGATTACGATGATGCATGGCCATGGCACAATTCTTAGAAAATCGTCATTGAAAAATATTGGTGAATTTGGGACGTGAACGCCCTCCTCAATCGTTTGTGACACGTCCATAGGAGGACCTAGTATTATTGGGTGTGAAGATTACAAAGGTCCAAAGGAAGGAGTTTGCAATTTTACAACCTTTAAGTCATTTTCTGGTAAGTATTTGCACTGTTTTGCAATTTCAATCCACTTGTCAACATCCGCCATTTTCGTTTTGGTCATCACGCACTGACATTTATTACTGAAATTCGATTGGTCAAAAGCGCAGCATGGGGAGACTACTCTAAACCCCCACAAACTGCCGCTTGACTCAAAGACAATCTTTCTTATTTTTTCAAACGACTTATTATAAGTTGTCATGATGTTTTCCTGATTGCAAGAGATATACGGCAATCCATGATTAAGCATAACACATAACATTATAAAGTAATACGAATATCTTCTAAGTTTTATCCGAGAAGCAATACAAGCTAGAGTTGTTTCCCTTTAACTGCGTTTGTGGTTCACTGACTGAGCACTAAATTTTCTATTAATGATTGCCTCAGGTTATTTGGGAGGTTTTCTTGATTTGGGCTTTTGGCTCTTACTTTTTTTTATTACGAAAATTGGGCTTTGAACACTGGGGAATCGAAAAATCCTTTTCAAAGCTAATTTATTTTTTTTACCCCTTCTATCGATTTCGTGAATATCTACAAAATACAGTCTAATTGGCCGTTCGATTTGTTTTATATCTTTTAACCGATATGTGACCGTTGACTAGGACTAAAATTGATATCCGTTAGGCCAATTTTTGGCCGTTTTTGTTTATGGCCCTTTGGTCTAGGATCCACCTATAAGTTTCGCAGCAATCTTGGAATTGTGACATTATGTTCTAAAATCGAAGGAGATGGGATGAAATTGGGTTTAACGTCCTACTGTTGAAGAAATAGAAGGTCGTCAACCGATGAACAATTGTTCAAGGAACAAGTATTCCAAGACCGGTGGCGGTTGGGGAACAGTTCCTGGGTCATAAAAATTCCATGTAGGATCAGCATTCCGCCTGTCCATTTACACAGAGGAAAGGTTGCGACTTTTTAAAAAAAAAAATTAAGCTATAATTTTTTTTTTTTTTTTTTTTTTTTTGTAAACAATATTTTATTTCATTTGAAAATGGATTAGAGAACAGACTGGGCCTATGTTGACTCCTCTCCAAAATTTACAAAAGTAAGTTTACTTTAATACATACAGAACATATATACGTCAAGAACCTATAAATATACAAAATATAAATTTAAATATAAACTAAACATTTATACATATACATCAAGAACATATTTAATAATACAAAATATAACGAAAAAAAAATATTTAAATAAACTAAACATTTATACATATATACAGTTGTCCGTTCCGTAATGTAGTAGTGCTGCAAACCCCTACCTCCAGTTAAAACCTACTAGTCCGGGGGCTGAGGGGGGTCCTTTGTGCAATCATATGTCCCCTAATTTTGACTCTTGATCCCTGTAGGGGACCCATAGGAGATTGAAAAAAACTTGGGTAGACATTCCAGATATGGGACAGAAAGGTGTAATTCAAGATGGCGTCCAAGGTGGCCGCCGTACCTTTATACCCGATATAACTCCAAATGGATTTGTCCTAAAGTGATGAATTTGTTTTTTTACCTAGGTTTTTGGGGTCAAGGAATCCATTGAAATCATTTTCAAGGTGAAAAAAGTAGAGGGTAATGGTGAATTACACGATGGCCGCCAAAAGGGTGGTCGCCACGCCTTTCGGCTTGCCTGTCAAAGTGCATAATTGAGCGAGGAGAATAAACTTGGTGTCTTTTGTAGGGTTTTAGGGGTCAGGAATTTCACACAGACCATTCACTCTGCCGGAAGAACAATTTATCATTGTTAATTTCAGTATAGGGCAGCAAGTTGATCGGAATACTGGTTTTACTCAACCAAATTGTCAGAAGGATTTGTCTGACTATGTGACAGAGATTGGATACTTTATTATCATCTAGTGATATAAACTATCGTATTTTGACAAGCGTTTTTATCTTGAACGATGCTGTACACAATATTCACAAATGATCACCGTAAATATAAGTTGTACAGTTAGGATCACTTTTCTGACTATCATTTTATATACGCCCACATTGAAATGTGGTCGTATATTGTCGTTGCCCCTGTCCGTCCGTCGTCAACAATTGTTTGTGGACGCTCTAGGGGCTAAAGTTAATATCCAATTGATACAATGTTAAAGGTCAGGAGACGAAGAATCCTATTGATTTTCAGCGATTTCCGATAATTACTACCAGAGTTATGACCCTTGATTACTTTAAAAAATCTTGTGGACGCTCTAGAGGCCAAAGTTAATATCCAACTGACTTTAAATTTATACACAGTGTTTAAGGTCATGAGACGAAGAAGCCATTTCCGATAATTACTGCCAGAGTTATGGCACTTGATGACTTGTGGGTTCAGTGAAAAGTCTCCCAGGCAATTGACTTGGATGTAGGTTGCATAGAATGCCCTCTGTATATGAGCTTCTGTAGCATAACTGGTTGGGGGAAGGTCAATAATATTCTCCTCGCCCAATTATGCACCTTAGCAGGCTAGCCGAAAGGGTGTGGCGGCCATTTTGGTGGCCATCTTGGAATTCACCATTACGCGTTACTTTTTTCACCCTGAAAATGATTTCAATGGATTTCTTGACCCCAGAAACATAGGTAAAGACACCAAATTCATCACTTAAGGACAAATCCAGATCGAGTTATATCGGGTATAAGGGTACGGCGGCCCCCTTGGACGCCATCTTGAATTACACCTTTCTGCCCCATACCTGGAAAGTCTACCCAAGTTTTTTTCAATCTCCTATGGGTACCCTACAGGGATCAAGAGTCAAAATTAAGGGATATATGATTGCACACAGGAACCCCCTCAGCTCCAGGACTATACCTAAAAACGTGAAGTATTATATTGGTTATATTATGTATAGAGTAAATAAATCGACGTTAGAAACGTTTTGACAATTTTAAAAAATGATGAACACGTGTTAAAAACGAACTGATTTTGATCAAAAGAGAGGACAGTCTGTCCATTTAATAAAGTACCAATATCTTGAAATTGCTGCTTGAGTAAGCCAATAGTTTGTCCTCGGACACCCGAATGTAGGGAGCATACCAATAGATAAAAGTAACAATCTTCTAAAAGGTGACCACATGCGCAGGCGGGGCTATCCGTTAAATGTCTTAAAAACTTATGACCATTTAAATCGCTGCAGCCTAATCTCAGTTTAAGCTATAATTTAACAATCTGTCCGCAATACAATCACCGTACCTATTTAGAATGGCCTTATTTCAAGACAAGCATGATCACTTCATCAACACTATAATACAATCACCGTATCTATTTAGAATGGCCTTATTTCAAGACAAGCATGATCACTTCATCAACACTATAAATGTTAATAATTTTGAACATCCTGTAATTTACTTATCGGAAAACCGAGCACTGACCTACCTCAAGGAGGTGTTCATGTCAATATTATTATTAATTTATATAAACCAACTACGCTCATTCTCAGCAGTCAGCATGGTGTTAAAATATATACCTTCATATTTCCGATAAACGTTTGGTTTTGCGCGGTAAAATTAAAGGGACCGAATCGTGGGTCGCAACGCATCATAATGTAATATGGGTGTATATAAACTGATTTACATTCAATCGTTTCTGTTTTTACTGTAATTTCTTATCAGTTGTTTGGCGAAATACACAGAGTCCAAAGTTAATGACAGTCTTTGGCGCCTGGTCATTCCCGTCTACACCAGTAGTATTCTCCCATGTTGGATAAATTTCGCCTCGTTCATCTAATCGCTGCATTACTAATAGCGCTCGAAAGCATTCTAGCACCCGATTCGTGTGCCAATTTGTCTTAAATATTGGATATCAGAAGCCCGTCATTTCCCGGTAGGATCACAACAATGCTGATTTTTAATTGACCAATAAGTCGTGTTTGCACTTTGGGTGATATGGAGTTAAGAGCATAGCCTCCTTAAAGTAGCCCGGCGTTTGGAAATGAAATGAAATAAAATGGGGTTTAACGTCCTACTCTTCTGCGCCTAACCTGGGCTAATGGAAGACGGGCATACGCCATACAGTGTGCCATGAGGGAAATTTTACCCGGGCAGCGGCGATACGGCCTACTCTTATATCGAATTCTAACTGCCAAGAGATCTTTTACGTGCACGCCAATGTGTACACGGGACCTCGGTTTTTCGTACCATCCGAACGACTAGACAGCTGTCCTTGTCAGGCCATACCGGCGTTTGGATATACCGATACATAGGATAGATAATGGTTATCACGAATATGATATTATTCATAAGTAATTACATTTTATTTTCTTGGTTAGAGAGATAACCCTTCTTTAACTCGGGGAACTATTTAAATGCGATCTATTTAAATAGATCGTGCACGTATGGTGGATATTTTAGACATAAAGCGTCTTTATTTTCCAATGCTTTGTCTTGAAAATCTCTCCTGGAATTAAACTCCATTATGTTGTACTGCTATTGATTTTATTTATAACTACATAACAATGTTCATACACAAAGGTCCGTATATCGGTCAGGTTGGGATTTATTTTGTATCATTATATCAATTTTTACGTCATATCCTTTGGGTTTTTTATTTCATTATTTAGTTATGACTGAACTGTTGGTATTTATAGTTTGCAGAATTCAATGGCATCAATGGATTGGTGAGGTCATGTTATGACGTATGCGACAAGCGGAGAGAAGATGATTGACGTGTGTAGGGAGTATCTGATGTTTATTTCACGCTATAGTCGTGTCATGACTGATCAATAATAAGCCTATCCACGGTCTCATCATTCACTAAGTATAAGAATAAATGGCGCAGAATTGGTTTTAACGCACTGTAAATATATATGTTATCTTTCGTATAGTAGGTACAGTAGAACCCCACCACACAAAACAACACGCAGAAAACCGCAGTGGCTCAGTGAGTAAACCGTTGGTTCACCAGCTTTGAGGTTCCACGTGTTGACCGTGAAAGTTCAACGGGATTTTCCGGCGTTGTTCCCTCTTTTAGTGGTGCAAGAAAGACGGCCTGACAAGGGGCAACGCATGTTCGTGAACATTAAAAAAATCTTTGAATTCAATCTAACAGTATTTATAGTATGCGATACTACTCTAGTTCAACGGTTCCCAAACTTTGTTGGTTGCGACCCCATTGCATGAATGACACTCAGATCGCAACCGCTTGAAGAACAAAGTCAACTTTCACTGATGTCGTTGCCATCTCCCTTCACAACAATAAATTACTTTAAATTAAAGAGAACCGTAATGTCCAGAGGACAAGACAATGCGACGTAAAATGGATAATATAAGCGGTAGTCCTCTGGTGCATCCAGAATGTGAATCAGTACCATAATATGTCATCTTCACGCTAAATCATCCACATGCCGACTAAGATAAAGTGGGGAATCCCCTAAAACTACGAGGACTATAGCTGATACGTTATGAGCCTATCTGTGAAAGACAAAGTCGATGGTTTCCATTTATTTTTCTACATGTCCCGTGCGAGGTGTACATCATACTGGTTATGGGGAAAGTCTCTGACAGCTGACATGATTACTATAGCAATAGGCCCTAATACGGCTTCAAAACTGTGCAGATTGTCACGGAACGTCTGGAATCTGGCGTGTTTCTGATCTTCAGCCAAAAGCTTTGGCACCCATCTTGCAGAAATTCGTTTGCGATAAAGTGCTCAACCCTCTCATGAGGCCATCGCCTAAGGTGGAGACCATGTCGACGTGTATCTATATTGGTCCTTTACATAGAAAGTACTTGATGCTGCCCTGTTGTAGCCAGGTCTGTCCATATCTGGTAATTCAATGGGCAGGTTCACAAGATGGTCTGGTAAGAAGACAATAATTGTTGCGGTTCGTACTTGTTGGTGGCAAAACTTTGTTTCCACCCAATTGGTCTATCCTTTTTAGGCTTAGAACTTGTCAGCCAGCCGTCGTAGTTTAACTTTCCAGATGAAAATGTAATGAAAGACCGAGGAAACAAATCGTGGGTGTCAGAGAAGAAATACTATTGGCAATGTGGCCTGAAAAATGCTTGTTGATCAAGCTGGGGACACAGGCTCTACGTTGCTTTAGAAATATGAAAATCCTTTGGATATGGAGATCGTTGGTTTCGTACCATACGATTAACTAGGCTAACATACAGGAGATGTGGGGACCAATCTGAAACAGCCCCCTCCATCTTTTAGCGTAATTAATATAAGGACAGTTTTTGACAAAAGCAGATTACCCCAACCCAAATTAAAGCCACTGTTAAATTATATATTTTATTTTACTTATGCATTTATTAAACCATTTTTCAAAACCTCGATAACATTAAATACTTATTTTTGGCGATTTCTTTGTAATTATTTTGATTGCTGATATCTCCGCCTCTGTGGACAATGTTATAATAGTTAATATTCTGTGTGTATGTAGATCTGACGACAGCACGTCATTAAGATATGTATTGGGTTGAATCAGTATTATCTATATATATATGTCCTCCATAATAACAATAGGTTTCAATACAATTAGATCGTTAATAAAGTCGAGGAAAAACATGTTTACATGGTCATCTTGATTGGACTATAAGACAAGGAAAAACAAGGTTCATTCAGAGGTCATCATTCACTGACCATTAATACGAAATAGGAAATGGTCGATGCAGGGCAGCGTTCAATAGAGTCATTTCACTGACATTAAAGTGGGGTTATCCGGTCCGTGCACATCAACGTGATTACTATAGGAAACACATCGCTTAATCCCCGGGTGCCGTTTTCTACGTCCCAACCCAGTGTAGAGGTACAAAATAGATTATTTGTTTTAATCAAAAATAGCATCTAGAAGGTATAAGCAATGGTATGGTGTTCTATTCCTACCATTTCCCGCTCGACACAGCGCCCTTTTTGTCGCGCATCGCGCGTTGCTTTTTGAAGTTATATTTTATTTTTAGATTTTCTTCCATTTGGGAAACTATTATTTTACATTTTACAATATTTAAAGATACTTTATGGGTGATTAGATAAAGAGCTGACAGTTCTCACTATAGTAGTTAAAAACTACGTAATGTCTAGAGAATTTGCTGAACATTTCAGTCAAATTGATCCACTATGAACCGAGAATTTAACGATTGAAGTTTATGCCTAAAGTCGGTACGACAAAAAAAACATCTGTTGATTTAATCATCCATGAGCGTTGAGCAACAGATCGGATTCCGATCGAGTAAATATCCCAGACTAGCGATGACATCGAGTGTTGATTATGCTCTTGTTAAGTTAATGACTAATTACTAATTTAGATAACATGCGTGAATAAAGACGCGCAACAGCCATATTTAGCTCTTACATAATGTATGTTTAATGACTTATAAACCAAGTTAATAATCTAGATGTAAATCCAATATTATTCAACATTCACAAACGCCACCCAAATTATAAACTATATCCGTTTAGAAAAAGCGTCGTCGTCGTCGTGTTAAAAAGTAATAAAACTACAGCTTCAACATTGAAAAACGAAGCGAATTTTACGTCATTGTGCCTGAAATGGACCACCGTACAATGGCGCGGCAACAATTGCCGACGCCTTGGGACGGGGGATAAATGCAAATTGGACGCTGCCCCCGGAAAGTCATAATTTAAGAGTGGGTCGGCAATACCGTTATAATATAATGGTTTTATGGAACGCGGCCCAGTATACTCAGCGATATGATAGATCTATCGGTATACTAATAGTTAACTGTAAACAAACCAACTGACCTGACTTACATCTGACCTTAATTAAGACTGTTTACTATGATGATAGAATTAGTTCCACCATCGTAATTTGACTGATTTGATCCGGAGGTGGGATGGGGACCCACGAAGATCTGCATGCAATCAGATTAAAAAGAGGCCCATCAAATGCTAAGATTACAACAAGCACTGACCTTTCACCTGTCTAACCTCGTAGGTTTTTCCCGAGTCCCACTGCCTCTATACCACTAGCCTACGAGCAAGCGAATTATTAAAACAAAATTATAACATATAGTATGTTAGTTCCGAAATGACCTAATTTGATTTGAGTGGACGTTAAATCCCACTTCTCTCCCTCCCGTTTATATCATCTATAATTGATGCCGAATGCTGACAAATTTTCCAATACATCATATTTTTGCAGAGCGGAATGGGACCATGTTTAGATTGATATTTGGGAGCCACGGTGGCTCAGTGGGTAGGACGTTGACTCGCTTTCCTGCAGGTCCCATGTTCGGTCCCTGCATTGATCCCTGCATCGGATGAGACAGTTCAGCGGGATTTTCCGGCATGGTTCCTCTGGCAAGTAAACTACGCATGGTTATTCGGAATTGGACGAAAAAACCCAATCAGTGTGGAAAAAAACAGGTCCCTTGTACACATCGGCGAACCCGTAAAAGAACCTCTAATTAACTGTTACAAAATTAAAGTCTTGATGGGATCCTTGGCAGATGGAATTCGATAAAAGAGTAGGTCGTAGCACCGCTGCCCGGGCAAAATTTCCCTCATAAAACACTGCATGACGTATTCCCCTTTTCATTAGCAGAACATTAGGACGTTAAACCCCATTTCATTTTCAGATTGATATTCATTTTAGAGATCAATTAGTGTAGTTTGCAATGGATTCCCTATAATCTCCCAAATGACGCAATGTTTTTGGTTCTTTGGGTTGCCGACGTCGTCATCCAATATTTGATTTGGTTATGAGTTTATAACCAGTCGCGACATCATCCATCACACCATTATCATTATTACTATCAAACAGATACTGATTCCATGCAGACGAAACATGACGTAGGTAGAGGTTCTAAATTGATAAAGACAAACAATTATAGACCATGTCAACGAACTTGATGCTCGGGTGTGAATTTAAGTTTAAACTATTTCCGTGAACCATAAATAGCTGTGTCAACTTGTCCAGGAATACGACCCGAGTTTTCATTGTATAAAAGTTATTGCGTTAAAAAGTAGGACTTATTCTTCTTAAAGTGGCTATAATTGGCTTGGCAAGGAACAGTGTCTTGTCTTGTTATTCGGACTGAACGAAACATTGAGTTCCTGTGTTGGCCGTGTACACGTAAAATAACCATTGACAGCTAGAATTTGTTAAACAGTAACACACAGATAAAACATTTTTTATGCTCAATATGGTAATTTGTAAATTGGACCTCGTTTTTGTCGTCCAAAAAGCGCGATTAGACACACGCCCAGTGATTAAACATTTCGTAAACCGTAAAATAATCAAATATTGTTGTATAACTGGAGGGGGGTTGATGGCCGAATGGTTAGTATGTGCGCGTTGTATCATGAAGCCTGTCATTAAGTCAACTGGCGTGGTTTCGAATATCCGGTTGTACGTGACACGGAGAAAGGTCGCCTGTCCAACCACGTGGGTTTTCGTCGGGTCCTCCGGTTTCCTCCCACTGCTACAGACGACTACGCACAAGCGAATAATTGAAATAAAATTAACCCATATTATTATGTTAGTCCCGAAATTACCTTGTTTGTGTCGAGTGGACGTTAAGTCCCCTCTCTCTCTCTCTCTCTCTCTCTCTCTCTCTCTCTCAATAGATTTTTCATTGTTTATCGGGTTTCAGATTATCAAGTTAACCTTGCCTAATTGCTTTAAATGTCCGTTGACAACAGTAAGCGCCTGTTTCACGTAGGTGGTCGTTATTAAATCGAAGATTCCCGTAGATATGAATAGATACCATGTGTTGCTGAAGGCGATTTAAGATGGGCAAAGGAAGGCAGAGAAGCAGATAGTTCAAAGACCTTTATAGAGTACATAATCTATAACAAAAATCGAACTTGAGTTTAATGTCCTACTGTTTAGCTCCAACTCGAGTTCCTTTACACGAGCATCATATCGTCATACAATACTGACAGGTCTGTTGATGCACTTCGTAAAAGATCCTAACTAATGACTAATGTACAA
The DNA here is from genome assembly GCA_963678685.1 of Patella ulyssiponensis. Lineage (NCBI taxonomy): Eukaryota > Metazoa > Mollusca > Gastropoda > Patellidae > Patella > Patella ulyssiponensis. The sequence continues at coordinate 64,397,730 of OY783225.1, read as the reverse complement.
CTTTTGGTATATTTAAGAAAAATCCGATAATAGGATAAAAGTAAATGTTGTAATTAAAACTGACACGTCGATAGATGAACAATGCATGAACAATTAAACTATATAATAAATCAACAAAAACAATAGTTGGGATTAACGTCGTTACCCATTGACGGCTTGAAAAGTGGCGACAGGTTAACAACTTGCTAGCCAGTTGATCTTAAATCTGGTTAATTTAAGAAACATTAATTATATTACCGATTGGCAGATTATTACAGCATTATACTTATCGCCTCCTCACTTTTCAAATTCCAAATGTCAAGAGTTCTTTAAAGTGCATCCCGACGTGAGCACGGGGGGGGGGGGGGGCGAGTGTCGTATCATCCGAACGACTAGAGATACCGCTCCTTTCATCGTTCGCTCATTGCTGAAGTTTAACGTCCACTTCCACCAAGGCCCTTTGTCTTATATAGTAGGAAACCAAATTTGGGGTTCTTTGTCTCGTCCATCACCTTGAGCGAACAATGCCACCTTTTCATTGGGTTAAAATTTAAATGTTTAGTAGGACTATAATCAGTAACCACTGAAAACTTCGCATCTTTATTTACGTTCTTTTGAATATGGCCCGTTGCGATCCCCTGGTTAATTGTCTTCAAAATATGCAAAAGCAGGTAGTCTCGGATATTTGAAATAATTGCAGTGTAAAATAATTTTAAAAATGGCGGTACATTCTCTTTAAAAAGCTAATATTAATTATAGAAATGTGTCCTATTTAAGATTAAAGCGGTTTATTGTGACAATAAAGGATTATGTAAACTGGTAGAGAGAAACTGTCACGATGTGATTATAGTATTACACTCGTGCAGCCTACTTCTCATTTCATATATTACACTTCGTCTATCATATATTAAATACTTGTAATTCGTTCTTAACCAGTGTAGCGATTTTACTCAGTTCCAGGCTTGCCACGGTAACTCATCAGGACCGGAAAAACCTTCAATGGGGCCCTTGTATCAACAAGTGGGCATATTCCGCTCACTGTCCGTCACACACACAAATGCAATGTGTTGGGACATGAAATGAAATGAGATGGGGTTTGACGTCCTACTGTTTGTTCCTAAACTTGGCTAATGAAGAAGGGCATACGTCATACAGGGATTGTTTACGTGCACGTCAATGCGTATACACGGGACCTCGGTTTTTCGTCCCACCTGAACGACTAGACAGCTGTCCTTGTCAGGCCCCCCGCCCTGCATCACCGACAAGGGGGAAAACACGCCGGAAAACCAGGATAAATTTTTTCTCGGCCAATGCAAGGATTGTACACCCGATCTCCAGACTAGCGAGCCAGCGTCTTACCCACTTAGCCACCATGACCCCCACAATATTTTTGGTAGTATGGTAAATGTATAAATTTATTTGCTACCAATATACAAAATTATAAATAAAACATGGTCGAAAATCTCAGATCCATTTTTATATGAGTTTATTCCTTAATTAGTCTGTTTTATCATAAACTGTTAATTTAACCTGTTGATAGAGTATTATAGACAGGTAATCGTGACGTAAATATACCACGTACAAATATATCATAGGGTTATTCTGAAAATAACGTCCCAGGTGTCATACTGGCGATTAGTAATTCCTCTTCTATAACATCTTTAAATTTCTCTGATAACAAAAATTGGCAATGTGTTCCGGAGAGAGAGAGAAAGGGGGAGAAATGAAATGAAATGGGGTTAACGTCCTACTCTTTTGCACCTGACCTGACCTGGAAGACGGGGGCATACACCATACAGTGTGCTTTGATGAGGGAAATTTTTGCCCGGGCAGCGGCACTACGGCCTACTCTTATATCGAATTCCAACTGCCAAGGGATCTTTTACGTGCACTCCAATGTGTACACGGGACCTCGGTTTTCCGTACCATCCGAACGACTAGGCAGCTGTCCTTGTCAGGCCCTCCTTCTGCATCACTGACAAGGGGAAACCACGCCGGAGAGGGTGAGGAGAGACACGTCATATCAATAGGTAAATATAATTCTATTGTTTGGAGTTCCTCTAATAGATAGCATATTTCAATTCCTGGCGTTTTTTATTCGAAAGGGGGGGGGGGTCCAAGCTCACCAAAACAAGCCGTGGTACTGACGGAAACGGTAAAGCAAGCGGTTTATGAGCCGCTTATTAACGCTAAAATTGGCCGTAACATGGATTTATTTAATCTATTTATTTACGAAATAAAAGGATTGCTGGGAAATGTATGATTAGTCTATATAACTGTTTATAACCTTGATTCATTGCTCATTCGTTTACCTAATTCGTGAACTGACATTTTAATGTCGATGACATGTGTTGTGAAGATGAAGTGTCATCAACCAGTTAAATAGATCAGCACATTAATTTCGGAGCGAAAAAAAAACCCCTCATAACACTCACTAAGTCTGAAAATAACGGGGATTGAATGGCCGAGTGGATAGCGCGTGCGCGCTGTATCACAAAGTCTCCATTGAGTCAACTGGCGTGGTTTCATTTCCAAGGTTTTACCTGACAAGGAGTATAGGGTCGCCTGTCCAACCTCGTGGGTACTCCGGTTTCCTCTCACTGCTAAACAGCCCTTTATTGAAATAAAGTTGAACCATGTTGAACCATGTTGATCCATTTCTCTCTTTCTCGTTGAAAATAACGTCATTTTAGTTATATCTTTGCATTGGCTTTATCTGTGGACGCGAATTTTATAACGAAGACGGATTCCATCCAGTAAAATCGACCATTTAGCCTTATTTTCAGTAACCTCTAAAGATTTTGATCCCACGTGAGTGACGATGTCTTGGTGACTTGCCACCAGGAGGTTGTAGGTTCGATCCTTCAGTTATTTTCCAGCCGGGACGCATCTTGTCAGCGCTGCAGGACCGACGGCCTGGTGAGCGTCTAGTTGTTCGGGTGGTCCGAAAAAAATGAGTAGCACCCGAATACTCTTTGGCGAAACATTGGCAATTTCTAATTCGATCGATGAAGAAGAGTATCCATCTTTGCCCGATTAGCGCAACAAAGTAGGACGTTGAACTCATCCATTTCATTTTATTTCGATTCCTCATAATTTATTGTCACAATTCCCCGATATTATTTTAATCCTGTAAATATATATTTTAAGTTTTCCGTTCCTACTTCACCCAATATTTGATGCCAGGAGCAAATTAATATCGGGTCTTTGACTCAGTGTGGTAATTAAATGTTTCTAACCTTGAACAAACTATGTGTTTAAATGCTAAAACCCCTGTAGACTCGTTTGTCATTGCCTTAGACCAATATCAGACTCATTTGTATCTAATTCTATCTCGTTATTCATGAATCACTGCTCAATCACGACTATATCAATTGAAGAAATATTTTTAAAGAGAGAGAGATGTCCACTCGAGACTAACAGATGGTTCAATTTTATTTCAATTATTCGCTTGCGCGGAGGGGTCTTTAGCAGTGGAAGGAAACCGGTGGGGTCGGAGAAAACCCCGAAAATTACCTACATGTAGTTTGTGTCGAGTGCACGTTACCCCCTCTCTTTCTAGATTTTGTTTCGCCCCCCTCCCCTTTCCCATCCTACACCACAAAAGTAAGTTGAACTTTCTCGGTCAACCAAGGGATCGAATCGAATCTAACTTTAATTTGATTGAACTGGACACCACATGTTTATATGTTTTAAATGGCATTTAGTAACTGGATAGATAAACAAGAAAACACATTCTTGTGGAAAACAGCCACATTGTGTATTTTAAGGCGACTATTCGAAGACGATATACCCAAAGATAATTTTCTCGGGTATGATATAAAATTGAGACACACACATAATTAAAACCTATAACGAGCCAGTAATTAAAACCTATAACGAACCTGTAATTTAAAAGCGTTAATTGATCTTATTATCGATTGATCTTAACCACATATTTACGTTCCGGATATGAGCCAATTAATTCTTTTGCGTTGTAGACAAAAAAGTCAAGAAACACAAAGAGCTATATTGGTCAAAGAGTTCTAGGTACCAAAGCTCTGAGCTATTTCCGACCTAATGATAAAAAACACCAATAGCTCTGACCACTAGATTGCTGTTGATATCTATTTGTATTGCCACAGGAACGGAAGTGTTCAGGGGATTGGTTCGATTGCTTTTATTTACTTCGCATTGACATTATTTCCCCCAAAGGCTACGGTCCCGAAGACAGCGCATAGTTGAAGGTAGCTTACAATACTCGTTCAAATTCCTGTTTGTCGGGTAGTGTGGGGTCCCCGAATGGTTTACGCGTTGGATCAGAAGGTCTGACATTGGTTAAACTGACGTGGTTTCGATTCTCCCGCTTGTACGTGACAAGGAGTAGGTTCTCTTGTTTACTCCCAATGCTAAAGACCCCTACATGAATCCGAATCATTGTAATAATGTTAAACAGGAAACTAATAGGATATAAGGAAATAGAACTCATCTCTATTAAACCTTCCATCAAGAGTCAGTATTTTTGTATAATGACTAGAGAACCTCAGTGCTAATTGATAAAATCTTTCAATTCAAATATTGTAATTTAGGCTTTCATTGGTTAAAGGCCACCGGAAAAACTTCATAATTTTTTTAAATAATGCAATATAACACGATCCCGAATCAATGTTACCTGCCACACGAAAATTTCAACAGGTAGATTTCCGCCGTTCTCCATGAATAGTCGTAACTTCCCGCCAATTAACAACCCATGACGTCATTTAGTCCTTCTGGTTAGATAATAGACTAGAATTGAGCAGAAGGGCTAAAATGACGCCACGTATTGTTTATTGGTTGAATGTTCCGACTACTCACTTTTGAATTATTTTTTTAAAAAATTATGAAGCTTTTCTCGGTGACCTTTAATACGCTACGCTCACCAGTCAATTAGCCGTTAAAGCACAAACACCGGCTCATGAATGCAAGGGTTCAAATGGGAGAGCTCCGTCTACCCTTTTAATGTCTGCGATATCTCTTCGGTGGAAACGGACAATAAATAAAGCTATTTCACACATTTCCATGTATTACTAAGAACGTAATAAAACAAAAATAAAGCAATAATTTAATCTTACACAACGCCTGTCAAATTTCAAGAATCATGAAAAAGGAAGACATGTGCGGAAATTAAAATATATGAAATAAATTCCGCAAAAACCAGGAAGTATCACATAGATTACTTTCCACTGCATGGTTCCTCGTCTGATTTCAACGATAAAACATTGCGAAATATGTCATCATTATTGTTCCGTGTAAATAGTTGTTTATTTTCTAAGAAATCTGTTTATTTCACGTGTTTATTTCCTAGAAACACGCATTACTGCTATACGACCTAATTGCGCTGTTATATATTCCAACCCTCGCTAGCTATGACCCAATTGTGCTGTTCTGTATTCTTAAAGATACGTTACGTAAGATGTAAATAAAAGAACTATAATCTGATTAAAACACAGATCCTACTTCGTTTTGTTCAAAATTTTGTTTAACTTGTCTTTACTACACTAGGATCTGGAAGAGTTGAAATGGAATGGGGTTTAACGTCCTACTGTTCTGCTACTAAACTGGGCTAATGAAGACCGGTATACGCCATACCGTGTGCTATGGGGGATATTTTGCCTGGGCAGTGGCACTATGGCCTACTCTTATATCGAATTCCAGCTGCCAAGGATCTCATCGAGATTTTAACATGCGTGCCCAACTCGAATAGGCATAACTTATAACCGCGCGACGTAAAGACGGCATGCAATGGGAATAATTCCCAATCAAACATGAAATCTGGCCGATCAGGGAATTGGTCATTTAGAGGAAAGGGTATGGCATTGATTAAAGGTACACAGAGGTTTTATGTACCTGGCTTATAACCATGTTTTCTACTGATAAAAATATATCAAACCTATTTTCTATTGCGCAGACGTAAACGGGTTAATGATAACTGGTATGAATACTCTCTCTCTCTCTCTCTCTCTCTCTCTCTCTCTCGATTATTAGTTCCAAATTAATTAAATAAAAATATAACTTTCCCAATTGTGTCAAATGCTGTCACAGTAACTTCACATCATGTTAAATGACCACATCACTACATTACTTTCATTCCTTTAAAAAAAAATAAAAAACAAGGAGACGAAAACAGGTTTATATCTCGCGGTGACAATTAGAAGAGAAATATCTGTACTTGAGACACACTCTTCACTAGATAGAGATGTCCTCATTTTATACAGGCTAATAGGCAAACGGCCAATTAGGAAATAAATTAAGACTTACAGCATAGTTTGTGTTTTTTCGCCTAAAATGGTTTTAAAAAATGGAAGGGAAGAGAAGAAAAAAAATGACAAGGAAGCATGGGGTGCGGAAAAACGAAAATGACATGCTAGACACGAGAGAAAGTGGAATGAACGAGACGAGAGAAGAGAGAATGAAAGAGACGAAAGAAAATTGAATAAAGGGATGGAAGGGAAGGAAAATGAAAGCAAATAAGAAAATGGCCGTGACAGGAAGAAAGAAAACGAAAGTTCGAAGATGGAATGGGAGGGAGGAAAGAAAATGGAATGGGAGAAGGCGAGATGGGACGAAGGAAAGATTGAAGGGAAGGGCGTAAATATGGAAGGGAGGAACAGAATTGAAGAAAATCAAATTAAAGGAATGGGCGAAACAGAATGGAAAAAATGGAAAGAAATGGAGTGGAGGAAAATGGAATTGGTGAATATACAATGGAAGAATATGGAATTGAAGAAGGTCAAATGGAAGGGCGCGAAATTGAATGGAAGCAGGTGAAATGGAAGAAAATGGAATGAACGGGATAAAAGAAAATGGAAACGAAGGCATTGAAGAAAATGTAATGAAAGTCGGTGACACAGAAGGAGGTGGTGGAGTTAATGGAATGGAAGATGGTGTTAAAACAATGGTCTTCTGGTTTTCCCACTGCTAAAGACAATTCCAGCGCAGTATTGAAATACAATTGTATCATATGCCAGTCCCAAAAATATCGCGATTTGTGTCGAGTTGACATTACACCCCATTTCTCTCCCCCCCCCACCCGAATTGACGACACGGATACACGCACCTCTGGCGCCGCCCTGGTTTAACCTACTACTCATCACATGATGTTACGTCTGGCGATTATTTTATCAACTGAAAGTAGTCTAGTCGATTGCGACACAACGAATTAACCTTCACGTGACAAAAACTCATCCACAATACTGTGTGCAGTATGACAAAATCTCAGACCACTTTCTTTATTAGGGCATACGCTGATAATGAAAATTAAGGGGACCTCGAGATGATAATGATGTTGATCGTAGCCAGTGTATGGGTACATGTCATCTTGCCAGGAAAATAGCTTACTGTGGGTGCCCAAAGCAAGCTACAAGAGCCGACGACTTTCAGCTGAACCGTTCCGACGTCAAAGACAAGACATCTTTCAAGAAAATCCTTCTTGAAAACAGGTACAGAGTTGGGAAGTTTCAACTGGTTTATCTGGTCCAACATTGTGTTCAGACCAACGCCAGGGCCCACCACATTAGGGGGCCCCCCACAAAAATCTCAGTTGCGCGCCTCGAGCATGGTCGGACCGAGGACTCCAACGGCCGGTGACCTAGTGACGGGGCCTCTCCGATGCTTCGAGGGCCCTCCATCGGAAGTCCCTGGGGCCCGCTCAATCCATGGTGTGTTGCGATCGACATCCGAGAATTCGGTGTAATCCGGTGATGGGTGTAACACATGTTTTTTTTATTGTCGTGAGATCTTCTATCGGACCGACCATCGTCTAACTCGAATTATCGTATAACTCGAACAAATTACACGTCCCCATCATTTCGAGTAGCGCGAATTTTGCCTCAGATTGACGTACGATTGTATATAAGCTGTAGTTGTTGTTGTTGTTGATATTTGTTGTGGGTATAAGCTGAATTTGATGAGATGCTCACCATGATCACACGAAATGTTCATATTTCTTGATTAAATCTCGTATTACCATTTTGTTTGTCAAACATCGAGTCCGGCTTGGTCGTAACGTTACGGCCTCCATTCATCAAATCATCGTGGGTGTATAATACGATTTCGAATCAAGTAACCCCGTTATATTATCACTGAGTGACTTCAAAATTAGGTTTGATGTCGCTCTGCCCACCTACAGTCCCCTCCCCTAGAAATGTCACCATTTCATAGCACTCGCATGGATTGGTCCACTAAAATAACGCCAGAATGCGCTAATTTGGTGGCAGAATTTTATTTTTTTCTGGGGGAAGTACTTCTAAATGGCTCGAACACAAGTGCCTGAAATGTCAGGAAGAAAACCCCCAGACCCCGCAATACGGGGCTTCGCGCCTTCGGCGCTCGCGGTCAGTGATCGGGGGCCCCCCACATCTTCCAGGCCCCAGGGCCCCCACTATGGTTAATCCGGCGTTGGTTCAGACGCATAAGTTAAACTGGTCTGACTATCTCCGGTGACTTTAAACTCGTTTAAATATGAACGTCTGAACAGGCAACCAGTAATGGCCTAATTTGATAAAGCGCTTGTCACAAGACACTATTGCTGTCCCACGTACATCCGTGCAGATGCAAATGTTATGTTTATTTTAAATATGGATTGTTTTTTCTTGCTATACATCCGTATTCATATCTGAGGACTAAAAACAAATAGCCTATAGGTCCCGGATCCTGAATCACTACAGACAAGTCGAGGCATATTTTTTTACCCATTTATAACCAACAAGGTCAATCAGCCATCTTCGATATTTCTCATTGCGTTTTCCTTCTATATATGTCAATAGTCAACTGTTACTGTGGGCTATGCGCTGTATAATATAAAATACTGATATAGATGTCCATGGCGCTGTTTTATAGCATGTGGTCGAAAAATAAACGACTACGTCATTAAATGTATTAAAAATAACGCAAGCAAAATAGGCCATGTTGTAAAGAGGCACTTGATGTGTTTGTGGCTTGTTAGTCGACTGTAAATTACGACAAGGTCGAACCACTCTAGATGTTTTAAAATAGAAACCCTTGTGTATCAGTTTTTACTTTGTAAATAAATAATATTATTATTCGTATCAGCTTACAGAGAAGTTAAACTTATTATGCAAGAGCTAACTCTTCCCATTTCTGACTCTTCCTATAGCAGGTCTTTCTTTAGGCCTGGGATGTTATATAAAATTATTAATTAGACAATCATTAACAAAACAAGATCGTTATCAAAACCCTCCATGGCATCGGATACTCGAGATTTTAACTAGATTAGAATGGTTCGCCATTTAAAAATTTAATTTAAAATTTGAAAAGCAAGACTAAGTCTCGAATATACCAGTGCCCTGGTTACCACAATACACACATCTTGTCAAAACTACAAACAGTGATAACTTGTTTGAGAATATAGTAATTGGAATGAAATTTTCAATATATTCATTTTACATTATCTATTTTTGAGATATTATAGCAAGACTGGTCAGCCCTTTATCTAATGCTTACACGTATCTTTAGACAAGTAGCCTATGTTTAAGCCCCTTTACCTTTTTGTGCCGACTGGGCTACGCCCTACAGTGTGCTACACTGATCTTGCGGGGATATTTAACGTGTTATCTATAGATACATGGGGCCTCGGTATAATTTCGAAAAATTCGGGAAGTTAAATGCCACCACTGTGTAAAAGGTACAGCCCGTGCCCATTCTGCACACAGACAACTCTCTACTCTCGAGAATAGATCTCAGCCTTAAATTGCCGCCATGTTCAATAATTAGTATACTGTTTTGTAATGCCGTGGTACTCCGGCTCACGTCTGTTGTAAGAGTAGTCGTTTAATTAAAACGAACAAACAAGGTCATATGTATACATTCATGTGTATGTAAAAGGGAGAGAGAGAGAAATGGAATTTAACGTCCACTCGACACAAACTATGTCATTTTGGGACTAACATATTGTTTCAATTTTATTTCAATAATTCGCTTGCGCGTAGGGGTCTTTAGCAGTGTTAGGAAACCGGAGTGCCCGGAGGAAACCCACGAAGTTGAGAAAGCGCCCCTATCTCCATGCCACATACGCTGACACCAGGGCTCGAAAGCACAGCCGCAAGCCAGAGGCACTCTAGACCACTAGGCCATCCCAACCCCCACGTATGTAAAAGAACCTATGGTAGTGGGAACTCGAGAAAGTGTAGGCGGACATGAGGCTATACGGTCATGTCACACTACACAGCGTATAAAAATTTTTATTATTCCCGTTAGTGCAGCAAAGTAAGTTGTTAAAATCCATTTCATTTCATCTCCGTAACGCCCATTTTGTTTCTGAAAGGAGAACATGTCAAATAAAAAGGTAAGGTCGTGAGCCGGTTTAGTACAGTAATGTCAATATAATTAATTAACATATTTTTTCCCAAACTAAAATAAATTCTCTGAAATATAACAGCGTGTTTCCGGTAGTTGTTATTGACGTCGAGTCTCAACACGCGACTCGGTTATGTACATTATATGATGGGTCAATGTTCTCAATCAATTAAACTACCATCAGATATATCCTCACTAAATGGTTTCAGTTATATTCTTTTATTTATCTTTTGTTTTCTGGAACATGTCCTTAAACGCTACTCATCGGGGGAAGGAGGTCGCCGAATGGTTAGCGCGTGCGCGCTGCATCATAAAGTCTGTCATTGAGTCAACTGGCTGGTTTCGATTCACCCGTTGTACATTACAAGGAGTAGAGTCGTCTGCTCTTGGATTTTCTTCGTGTCTCCCCGTTTCCCTCTCTCTCCTTGTTCCTCGGACAAATGTACATAGATTGGCTAACTTCGATTTTTGTGATGACAATGACGTCATATTCCCGGTCATATTCTATCGTACATTATTTCATTGAAAGCTTTGGGGATTTCTGAGAATTTTAACACAGATTACCATTCAACCTTATACATAAATCAGGTTTTAGTCAAATCCAAGCAGAGAACAACGAGCTGTCAGATGCAGTCAACTGTCGTGCACAACTGTCGTCAACAATTACCCGAAGCCACCATTTGAATATGACGTCGAATAAGATATTTGTGGATTTTCTCCAGGTACTCTTATTTCCTCCAACAGGAAAGGCACGTGTGCTAAGATAATAAAAATAAGACTTGCCTGCGATATCACCTTCTGTGGAAGTGGGCGTTAAATCATTTAGTTGAATTTTTTTCAATTAAGTGTGTTAAGATGAAATTTGTATCATCAGCTAATTGGAATATTGTAAACTAATACAATTTGTTGACCAGAATAAAGATTGGGACATATTATTCAGTTACAACAAGAGTGGTATTGGGCCTTTAAGGGATGGAATAACAGGGAAACGCGTTTGCGGCTGTTAAATTTTCTACGACGGTCCTCCATTAATTGTAAACGATTGATTGGTTGATTGGAATTCGAATCAGACGTCTCAATATTGGGCTATATTAGACCACTTCGAAGTTGCTTTATTCACGGGCTGGAATAGCAGAAAAACGCGTTTGCAGCCGTCCAATTTTCCACAATAGTCCTGGGGAACCCAACACAGTAAGCTCCGCTCCTCCGCTCTCACAGAAGACTGGCGTCGGCGTCTATAACCCGAATTCTTTTCGGGCATTTCCGGTTCCGTACGCCTATGTGTCTTTCACCCGGTACATGCGATAGAATGGTTTTTGGTAAAAAAAACCGGAAGTTTTATTGAATGTTTGTGTCGATTCATGCAATAACTACATTTCTAATATTGGGCTATATTAGACCACTTCGAAGTTGCTTTATTCACGGGCTGGAATAGCAGAAAAACGCGTTTGCAGCCGTCCAATTTTCCACAATAGTCCTGGGGAACCCAACACAGTAAGCTCCGCTCCTCCGCTCTCACAGAAGACTGGCGTCGGCGTCTATAACCCGAATTCTTTTCGGGCATTTCCGGTTCCGTACGCCTATGTGTCTTTCACCCGGTACATGCGATAGAATGGTTTTTGGTAAAAAAAAAAACGGAAGTTTTATTGAATGTTTGTGTCGATTCATGCAATAACTACATTTCTATTTCCTCATGCAAATAAATAAACAAAAAATAAAACGCCCATGTTAAAACTGTTTGGTATTTTGTAAATGGCAGCACAACTGTACATACAGAAACGTGGGTATACTGAGTGACGTCTCAGCTGTATAGAAACAATTAGGTGGAGACGGTACCGGATTAAGACCCATATAGGCCCTAAGCATTGAAAATATTTTGGCGCTCCAATATGTATGTAATTTACAATATTAACAATAATAAACCACAAACAACTACCACGCACGTGCTTACAGTTTTTCTGGGATTTTATATACGACATTTTTAATGGCGATAAAACGGGTAACAGTATGACAAGACAAAAAAAGGAAAAAAAGCTATTTGAAAGTTCTTAATTAATTTTTTAAATCATATATTTTAATTTTGGCATCTAACAAAACAGACACTCTTTATTGCCTTCATTACCCTTTTAATACCCTAAGCCCTTGCTTATTTTGCTTAATGGTTAATCCAACACCGGGTGGAGTTGTCCAATACATGTCAAATAGATAGCATTGGCAGTTTTTCCATTAATAATTCGAATTGCCCCCCCCCCCAACACATACACCCCTCTCTACCCAACAAACGTAAATACAGGGGCGTGTCTTCTATGGTCAATCAAAGTGTATAATTTACTGCGTATTATGTTGACAGGGGGTGGGGGTATGGGAACGATTCGGTGTTACAACTAGTCTAGAAGACGCTTTTCTGACATAAATATAACTCTCTCTGTGATGTCACCCAAGCTGGAAGCGGACGTTATATTTGGCGGATAAAGTTTAACTTTTCCGTTTAAAAGTACATACTTCAAATAACCTAACACATTCACAGCGGTAATCCAAAATCCCTCTTTTAACACTGTACAAAATGATTGAACATACCTTATGCAAAAGCAAAATCTTCCTATTGAAGGTCTTTCTTTAGGCCTGAAATCTTATAAATACTAATTATACATTAATTAACTTATCCAGACAATAATCAACTCTCGATGTCAAGGCTAGCCTGCGATATTTGTTGGATTGTAGTTCGACAGCTTTAAAAATATTGTTTAATATAGACCAACTTATAATTTATATTTTTAAAGATTATGTTATTGTTTCTTAATCAATTGATTCATAGATGTAGTTAAAAATCATTTACAAATAAAATATTTCACCATCGCTGTGGTTTGAATCTGATAGGATGGGGAACTCCAACCTTGTAATTTTGCTATAAAAAGTTGAACAAGCCAATGGTTGATGAAAAATAAGCTGTGGAATAAGCTTCTGAAACCCATGTTCAGGGAAGTGACGATTATCACGTTATTAATTTGAATAACAATTTCACAGATAACAAGTTTTGTTCCACATTGGAGTACAGCACATTTAATGCGACGAACGACATTTGTTAACTTAAAACTCACACGTTTCTGAAATTTCAGCTGCAAAGTGTTCCATTTTGCTGTATCCGAACTGGCCAAATCTCCATATCGGTCCCTCAGATGCTATAGGCGTAGATTCCCCTCGGCCGACTTTGTTACACTATTTGCTGGCTATTCTGATGATTAGTGGAAGACATTGTTACATCTATTGCACGAGAAAGCGTTGGACGAACGTCGGATTTATCAACGAAAATTAATGAGAAGTGCTGGGGCCTTTATTATCCACTCGACACAGACTAGGTCATTTCGTGATTGACATGTGGTTCAAGCCTATTTAACAGGCGGGCTTATTGATTATCTAATGCGCACGCAGATACACCCCCCCCCCCTCCGATCTAACAAGACGAAATATTTACCAAACAGATCCTACATGTAGTATTTATACTTCTTACTAAAGCCAACTGAAGGGTTATAATAGATTGGTTTAAGTTCATCAATATTTTCCGGCGTGGTTTCCCCTTGTCAGGAGTGCAGGAAGAGGGGTCTGACAAGAACAGCTGTCTAGTCGTCCGGATTGGACGAAAAATCGAGGTCCCGTGTATGCGTTGGCGTGCACGTAAAAGATCCCTTGGCAATTGGAATTCGATGTAAGAGTAGGCCGTAGCGCCGCTATCCAGTCAAAATGTCCCTCACAACACAATGAATGGCGTAAGCCAGTCTTCATTAGCCCAGTCGGAGCAGAACAGTAGGACGTTTAACTCTGCCCCGAATGGACTAATGAAGACAGACATACCCTATACAGTGTAGGCCTACTATGAGGAGAAACTTTTCCAAGACAGCGGCGCTATGGCCTATTCTTATATTGAATTCCAACTGTCGTCAGGGGGTGTTTTGCATGCACGTCAATATGGGTCCTCGGTTTTTGGTACCATCCGAACGACTATAGTCATTCCTTGCCGAACCTCATACCCTGCAGCACTCTTAAATAGGAATCACTCCAGAAATGGGGTTTAATGTCCTACATTTCTGGAAGTCAAGGTGTCTCAGTGGGTAGGACGTTGGCTCGCTAACGTTGGGTTCTCGTGTTCGATCATTATGTTGGACGAGAAAATTTTCCGGCGTGATTCCTGTTTACAGTGGTACAGGACGGAGGGCACGGGATAAGGTATAGTCTTTTAGACTCAGTGAACATATTACTGAGCACGTAAAAGACCCCACGACATTACGGCATGATACCAATCAGTCACCAAGGTGAATGCAAACCTGTTCATATACATTTAAAATACATTTGTATACGCGTTTGTGTCCATTTACAGGTGCCAAACAATGGAGATTTCCATAGGCGTACGTCCTCGATCATAGTTGGGGGCGGGGGGGGGGGGCAAAAACCGAAATGCCCGAAAAACTTTCATGTTACATGTTATTGGCTCATAATTGATAACGCCCTATTTCTTACTTATAAGGTGCGGTGATTGGCTAATGTATTGATAATATGAAAATATAGCGGGAATTCAAGAGGGAAATCGAGACGAAATTTCTTGGACAACACTGGGAGCGAACCCTCGACCTCCAGACTGGCGAGCCAGCGTCTTACTCACTTAACCACTGTGGCTCCCGGAGCAGAACAGTTGGGCGTTAATCCCCATTTCATTTCATTTCATTTCATTTCATTTTCCTACATTTCCGAATCAATCGGACTATTGAAGATATGCATGCACTATGAAGAATGATATGACAGGATTATTTTATGCGCATGGCAATGGGTACACAGGAGCTTGTTTTTTTTGTCCCTCCTACAATACTAGACACTGTTCTTAGCCAGGCCCTTTTCCCTGCACTACCGACGTGAAAAAAACACGCTGCAAAATCCCGGGGAAATTTCAGTGTACAAAATCATAGTATTGAGACGAATATGGTCGATAACCCTACATCACACCACAACCCGACATCACGACATTTTAACCCGACAATACGACATTTTTATGCGACGCCACGACATCGAGACATGATACCAACCAACCACCATACGTTTCGGTTTTTACTGTAATTTAAAATCAGTAAATGGCAGTCTTTGGTGTCCAGCCTACACCGGTAGTATTCTCATCTGAAGGGTGTTTAGCCTCGTTTATCGAGAAACTTCATTACAAATGACGCTCGAAAGTCTTTTGGCACTTAAATAATACGAAACGCAAATGTTACTCAGTTAGCCAAATGTAATCTATAGATCTTGCAACCCAGTTACCCAAATGTAATTTATAGATCGTTACTCAGTTACTCAATTGTAATCTATAATTCGTTAATCATTAACCCAAATGTAATCTATAGACCGTTACTCAGTAACCCAAATGTAATTTATAGATCGTTACTCGGTAACCCAGATGTAATTTATAGGTATTGTTACTCAGTTATTCGATATTGAATCAACCCAATTTAACAATCGGTTCCCCGCCTATATGTGTCAGTCATTATCATATACGTGTTAGAACTGGTTAAACACGTTCCAAATATAATTTTAACACATATCATTGCCACGCCCACTAACAAAACGTATCGAAACATTAAGGATGGTTGGAAACATCTGAATATGCTAATTCAGGATTTCATATATCGCTTTTATTTAGGGTAGGGATTAAGCTGTTGTAAGCTAACGGAGCTTGACGACACAGTATATCTCACCCTGTCAACCCAAACGCTAGTCCACATCGCGCTAGATGTCAAATTCATTTTCCTTGTCAGTGATGCAGGACGAAGGGCCTGACAACGACAGCTGTCTAGTCGTTTGGATGCAACGAAAAACCGAGGTCTCGTGTACAAATTGGTGTGCACGTAAAAGATCCCTTGGCAGATGGAATTCGATGTAAGAGTAGGCCGTAGCACCGCTTCCCGAGCAAAATTTCCCTCATAGCACACTGCATGGCGTATAACCGTCTTCATTAGCCAAATTTAGGAGCAAAACAGTAGGACGTTAAATCCTATTTCATTTCATAATTATTTGTGGCATCGTCACAAGTCATTTGTAACAATAAAAATAGCAATTAGGAGTACGACACTGCACACTGCGCTAGAGTTTATCTGAACTCGACTGAAAGTAGGTTGTGTATTAAGATGTCTTACTGTCGGGTTGTGTAATAAGTAGGTTATAACCTAAAAAAAAAATAAACTTTATTCGATATCAGTAAAATTATTAATATCATCGTGAAGTGACTGTTGGCGTCATGGCGTCAGTCGAGATTCACTTTAAATTATTTGTAGATGCCCCAATTTATGTGTTCCAGACATAAGGCTACATCTCACCAGTTCTTGGCATAAGGCTACATCACCAGTTTCACTTCAGACATTAGGCTACATCACCAGTTTCACTACTTTCACTTCAGACATTAGGCTACATCACCAGTTCCAGACATTAGGCTACATCACCAGTTTCACTTCAGACATTAGGCTACATCACCAGTTCCAGACATTAGGCTACATCACCAGTTTCACTACTTTCACTTCAGACATTAGGCTACATCACCAGTTCCAGACATTAGGCTACATCACCAGTTTCACTTCAGACATTAGGCTATATCACCAGTTCCAGACATTAGGCTACATCTCACCAGTTCCAGACATGAGGCTACATATCACCAGTTCCAGACATGAGGCTACATCTCACCAGTTCCAGACATGAGGTTACATCACCAGTTGTAGACATTAGGCTGCATCACCAGTTGTAGACTTTAGGCTACATCTCACCAGTTCCAGACATGAGGCTACATCACCAGTTGTAGACATTAAGCTACATTTCTAGACATTAGGCTACATTTCTAGACATTAGGCTACATCACCAGACTTCGAGACAATTGTCTGTTGCGCCAGTTTCAAACACTTAGGCTACAATGTCAGGCGATGGGCTATTTCACCAATGCCCGACATCAATAAGCAAGGCATGTCATTGGGCTACTTCATCAGTTCAACTGTAGGCCTAAATCTCATTGCGTTGCAACTCCTCTTTAATGTCGATTACTATTTGTTAAAATTCCCCAGACCTATTCATAAATTAGGTTGATTTGTCCAATGATAATAGTTGGGTCGTTCTTTTGTTGAAATAAACAGACCGTGTTACCTGAACAATTAGCTGAGCACTTTAAAATAGAAGACATACAGGATAACGACAACTCACGAACAGGTGTTCACCCTCAACTACAATAGTCCAGCAGTCAATCTGGGGGTATACCCGAAACAAATTGCAACATAATGTCCCAAAATGTGGAAACAAGTCAGATTGCGCTATATGCGAATTAGCATATTTCATGTTTAAAAAAATGATTTATGCTATAAATTGGCTATTAAATTTGCAAATTTGATGGAAATTATGTCTAAACCCAAGTTTTCGTGGGCAGGGAAGCAAATAAACACATATAGAATAGTCACTTTAATGCATAATGCACAATGCGTAAATCAACAGCCGCCATCTGTGAAAATCTGTGTTTTCCTCCGAAGATGAATCTCTTTGACTTAGCTTTAGAAACCAATACTTACGCCCATAATTTCGGTGTCAGGGTTACCAAAAAAGACTAGGAGGACAGCACAGTTATATTGAATAATATAGAATATGCAAATTAGACGCCCCCCGACCATTACTGAAAAACACAAACTCCGAAAACATTTGAAATTATCTGAAAAATCAAGTTGCCATTTACGGACCGGGGGAGGGGGGGGGGTCATATAGCCCCGATAGAATCAAACAAGTTACAAAAATTTATCATCAAAGTTGTCTAAAACTGGTTTTGAGGAGTGCTGTTATTCGATATAAGAGTAGTACCTGGGCCGCTGTCTCTAATATCACACTGTATGACGTACATGTACGTACGTCGTCATTAGCCCAGTTGGTGAAGAAAAGTAGAACACTGAACATCCTTTGAAAACATGTTACAATTATCAATACCTTTCGTAAATACCCGGTCAAATAAATGTATGTCACTGATATTTAATAGTCTCGATCACCCAAAACCTTTTTTATGGATGATAGAGACTATAATATTAAACTTTATGCATTATTCCGTGCATTATAATAAGCTGTAATGTGTGACATGTTTATACAAATCTGTTTCTAATGAATTACTAATGTCAGAGGTTTAACAGTTCAGTGTGTCACTGAGAACAACTACTGTACATATCTAGATTACATCAGTAACAATTGCAGAAAGCTTTTCGGTTAATCTTTTTGTCGAACGTGTTTTCAAATTTAAAGTATGTTGAAGTTTGTTTTTTTTTTAAATCCCGAAATTACACATCAAATGGCGACCAGTGATGTCAATATGTGTGTAAAACAAATTGCAACAATTAAATGTGCAGGCCCGTAGCTAGAACAAAATTGGGGGGGGGGGGGCTTCTGGGGAGGCCGATGGGGCTTCTGTGGGCGCCAATGTTCCTACACTTGACGGTCCACGGCGAACGGAACCGCGGAAGGATCTATAGGGTGCTATGCATAGGCGTACGGGCTCGATGAATGTTTGGGGTGGGGGGGCAGAACTTGAAATCAAGCCGTTTTGGGCGCCCCATCAGTTGTTAATCGTGTGGGTCATTATGAGGCGCCCCATCATTTGGGGAGCGCCTCATATATAACGACATGATTGGCGAGGCGCCAATACCCCCCCCCCCCGCTAGCGACAGGCCTGATGCGGCAATACAATTCATATAACCATCGAACAAAATACTGATTTACATACGCCGATATTAAAGGGTGCCATGTAATATGTAACCAATTATGTTCAGTAAAATACGTGAGCAGTCAAAATTGCACAGCAGTTTTTTTTTACTCTTGCTTGGTGTAATCTAAACGAATCAGTAATTACTTTGCATTGTCTTGTAGATATTTTTCTTTATTTATGTCAAATAGCATCCGAGGTCATAGACTACACGGCTCATATACTAATCATCTAATGTTCATTGTGTGTTACATATTAGAAATTACAATCTCATATTTACACAAGTTATCGTCTGTACACAACAGCGTCACATCGATCATCTTCGACGACATCCTCATCATGTGATATAGACAAACGAAAAGACGATGATGATGGTCATTATGACAATAAATGGATTGAAATGGGG
The DNA here is from genome assembly GCA_963678685.1 of Patella ulyssiponensis. Classification (NCBI taxonomy): domain Eukaryota; kingdom Metazoa; phylum Mollusca; class Gastropoda; family Patellidae; genus Patella; species Patella ulyssiponensis. The sequence continues at coordinate 64,378,267 of OY783225.1, read as the reverse complement.
TTTAAAGTCCTACTGTTCTGTTCATGCATAAACTGGGCTGCTGAAGACGGGCGGACAGCCTCACTACGGCCTCGATTTCCATCTGTTAATGGATCTTTTATGTACACGCCAACATTATGACAATAATACAATTATGACAAGCATCGGAATGATGCGAACCCATTTCTTCATATTAATATTCGGTACAGAGGTACAGTGGACTCTATCAAATCCGACATCGTACGGGATCGTTACAATTTTTCTGAAAACCGGAAATATTGTTATAATGTAGCTTTGAATCACAGGAACGTTAGTTATATCACAGTGGTATAATAAATAGGCGTCATTAACCGGTCTTTTAATCCTAGAAACATTTTAAACATATATTATGCAAGAGCTAAATCTGCCTATTGTGGCCGGGTCTTTCTTTGGGCCTGAAATATTGTCTTAATTATTAATTAGACATTAATTAACTTATCCAGATCATAATCAACTCTCGATGCCATGCAGCCTGTGATATTTACTGGATTTGAATACATTTATCATGGATGGTTAAACCTATAAATGGACAATCGTGACTGGCTTTTTTATCGTACCGACTCCAGTAGTGATGATCGAGGCTAGGCTTAAAAATTCAATAACTAATATTCTATTCACATTATCTATTTTTAACTATTATAACGGCAATGTTAGCTCTTTATCTATCTTCGCCGATAATTTATTTCCCGATAACGTAATTTATTGTAATTTTGTATCCAACTACTTAAAGAACTTAAATTAGAAGTGAAATGAGATGGGGTTTAGCGTCCTACTGTTCTACCCCGACTGGCTGAATAAAGACAGGAATGCGCTATACAGTGTGCTATGAGGGAAATTTGGCTCGGGCATTGGCACTATAGCCTACTCTTGTATCGAATATTAACTGTCAACACCGTACCTTGGTTTTCGTCCCACCCGAGCGACTAGACAGGTGTCCTTGTCAGCCCCTCCGTCCCTTGATGTTCGAACGTTGTATTTGGTCAATGTGGGTGGTTTGTAGATGGCCACAATAAATGCGGGAAGCGTTTGTTGTATTTTAGATAAGTTAATATATTATTAATGACGAGCTGCATATCCTGTCACCGTTTGTATAGATCTATTACGTCTACAATGTATCTCCCTCAAGAGGAGGAAGAACGGCACGGGTCGATATTCCAGGCACTTTATATCCTATTACCATAGATTCTACACAACTCCCGACACCAACAACTGTGTTAGTAGGTCAATTTTAAGAGAAAAACAAGTCTATAAGTAGGTTAGCATGGCCAACAGGTCATCGTCGTATGATGTCATATGATGTACAACTATGTACAGGTAGTCGATACGACCGGTTAACGGGATTAAAGATACGCCTTCTTGTTCATCATAATAAATTTAATCTAATAAAGCTAAATGGGTGCAGCATTTGTGTTTGAGATAAACAACTCAGTATGTAGGTTAGAAGGATAAAGAAAAGGTGATTTATAAATATTTAAAAAGTAAAGCAGCTCGTGTCTTTAGCGCGTGTTAGTATATTATTAAGTCGTGATGTGCATTAGTTATCAGTGGAATTATCCTGTTATTTATCACCAGCCGCACCGAAAGTGTCTAAATCTTATTGATGACAGAATGATCAAAACTGCAACGTGTTCTCGGTTCCCTGCTAATAAATAAATAAACACTATATAATATAATTTTTGGCGCATTCGATCTATCGGCTCCCATGCTGAAAATCATGCCCTGTTGGCGTACACGTCAAAGATCCCTTGTGAGTTAGAACACGATGAAGAGTAGGCGGAAATGACGTTGTCAAGCAAACCAGTTCCTCATAGCACACTACATTTGGGTTTAGCAGTTTTCAATAAATGAAATGAAATGGGGTTTTTGACATCCTACTATTTTGCTCCGACTGGGCTATTAAAGACATGCGTACGCTATATAGTGTGCTATTGGGGATATTTTGCCCGAGCAGCGGCACTATGGCCTACTCTTATATCAAATTCCAACTTCCAGGAGATCTTTTACGTGCACGCCAATGTATACACGGGTCCTTGGTTTTTCGTTCCATCCGAACGTGACTAGACAGCTGTCCTTGTCCTGCACCACGCCAGAAAATCACAATGAACTTTCTCTGCCAATGCAGGAATCGAAGATCATCGAACACGCGACCTCCAGACTAGCTAGCCAGCGTCTTACCCACTTAACCACCGTGCCCCCCCCCCCTCCGCGCCGTTTCCAATAACACGATTGGTGCAAAAACGTAGGACATGTCCTTTCCTTTATTAATAACTCATTGAATATTTGATACATTATACAGTCTATTTGTGAATTAAATCTAGATTTACGCCATTGATTACTGCGTGACAGGCCAAACATCTAAAAATACGGACATAAATAGGTTGTTATTATTGATTTTCTATTCAGCCGTTTAATACGTCATTAAAACCCCGAGTGACGTACTTTGGCTAGAAATGGAATAAAATGAAAGGTACGGATAAATCAAACGATAAATAATTATTTATAATACATAGATTGCACTGTGTCACCCAGCCATCATAACATAACCCCATTTCTAAATTGATCGGTAGATGTTTTGTTGAGTTTTATTTTTATTGGTTTGTTGGGTAAGACTTTTGTTAGGTTATTATAGCATGTCACGTAGCAGGTTGGGTTGCTTTGTTGGTTTTGTTGTTGTTGTTGTTGTTGTTGTTCGGGTGTAGGAAGTTGATGGGATGGGGGTATTAGTTTGTTTGATAGCAGTTTTGTTGGGACCTATGGGTTTTTTGTTTGTTCGGGGTGTAGGAGGAAGGGTGGGAATGGGTTTATTGTTGGATAGCAGTTTTGTTGGGGCTTTTTTAATTTGTTTGTTGGTTTGTACTCCCTTACGACCCCATACTCCTGAAGTATTGTCCCGAGAAATCCGGAGTGGGATCAGGTCTAATCAAACGAAACACTACGAGGAGTAGGACACGACCCCAGTCTTTGCCTAGATGTATATAAATCACTTTTTTGGGCCTCCTACCTCGAGAGTTAGTCAAACTTACGTTTCGATTCTTTACAATCAGGTAATGTTTTACTTGAGAATCCTCAAATTGGCACTTTCCTGTAATAGGCAATGATTCGAATTGGCAGCCATTAATTACTTCGCCATGATTTGAACCGGCAACCACTCCTACACCCTGATTTGAATTTGCTACCATTCCGTTATAATGATTTGAATTCCCTATCATTCCTTCTAGATTTGAATTTGCAACCACTTCTTAACCATGATTTGAATTAGCTACCACTCCTTCACCATGATTTGAATTAGCTACCACTCCTTCACCATGATTGGAATTGGCAACCACTCCTTCACCATGATTTGAATTTGCTACCATCCTTCACCATGATTGGAATTGGCAACCATTCCTTCCCCATGATTTGAATTAGCTATCACTCCTTCACCATGATTTGAATTAGCTATCATTCATCCATGATTTGAATTTGCAAAAACTCCTTCACCATGATTTGAATTGGCAACCACACCTTCACCATGATTTGAATTGGCAACCACTCCTTCACCATGATTTGAATTAGCTACTGCATGATTGGAATTGGCAACCATACCTTCACCTTGATTGAATATGTAACCATTTCTTCACCATGATTTGAATTGGCAATTGATGTTAAGACACATGCCAAAACATTTAGAGTTAGGCTATCCAAATCTTCAAGCCCTTCACGTAATATCCAGAATATGTGGTCACTAATTTCTATTGACTATTGGCCCAGCTGGAGGTCTCTCAGATTCATAGATAGAAAATATCATCGCAAATAATGTCAAGATTTCAGTGATTTGAGTGTGTTTGTGTCACTATCTCTGATTGGACAATGCTATTGTTCGCGTGTCTGCGGTAAAGGGAGATAACGTACATTCTACGTTCGGGTATTTCAGACTAAAGTTGTTGCTTCAGGAACATAGGCGATCCAGGGAATAGAAGGGTACACAATCCAGTAAATAGGACACACAAGGTTCATGTTTGGAAATGAAATGAAATGGGGTTTAACGTCCTACTATTCTGCTCCTAACCTGGGCTAATGAAGACCGGCATATGCCACACAGTGTGCTATGAGGGAAATTTTGCCTGGGCAGCGGCACTACAGCCTACTCGTATAACAAATTCCAACTGACAAGGGATCTTTTACGTGCACCTCAATGTGTACACAAGACCTCGATTTTCCACCCCCATCCTAATGACTAGACAGCTGTCCTTGTCAGGCCCTCCATCCTGCATCACTGACAAAGGGAAACCACGCCGGAAAATTTTGATGAACTTTATTGTCCATTGCAGGGATCGAACACCCGATCTTCCAGGCTAGCGAGCTAGCGTCTTACCCCCTTTCATGTTTGGCAATGGAGTTAAGCAACCCAAGGAATAGAAGGGTACACAAGGTATATGTTTGGAGTTAAACAATCCCGGGCATAAAAGGGTACACTTGTTTTATGTTTGGTCAAACATTTTACGGTGGCTCAACGAGTGTGGCGCTGGGACAAGGTAGGGTTGTTGGCCAAGGAAGATTTTTAGGATTTTCCCATCTGGTTTCCACTTGTCAATGGTGTAGGACAGACCCCGAGAGGATTGGGCGAGTAAAATAACAGTATAGTATTACGAAGGTAAAAAAAACAGCTTGTCTCTCATTATCCCAGTTGGTGCAGAAGAGAAGGACTCATATTTTATTTCATTTATAGTGCAAAACCCTCTTTTTCTAGTATGCTAAACCACTACCTTAGTTACCTTTTTCCCACATAACCCTCCCTTCTTAGACCAAATTCAACAGACTAAATGAAAAGCTTAGACTGATGTCCACGTCAACTTTTGGCAGTCCTCGATTTTTGTGAATAAAAAAAACAACAGAAGAGAGAGTAGTAATTTGTATAATATAGGATATCCCATTTTAATTATACATACATACATACGTACATACATACATACATCATGTTCAGCAGTCGACTCAACAATACTGTCTACAGTACATATAGTATAGTCTTTATTGTCAAGTGAGAATCAATCTAATTCAGCTGAGTTAATAGTGCACACAATCATGATTGAATGATTGATGACATTTGTTGTGTATATATATATATATATTATAATATTAATAATGATATTGGTGATAAGTTTCAATATATTTATTTATGTTATATACACAGTTACACACACAGATTCAAATAACATACACACACGCACACACAAATAATCTACTAATATAACTCTAAAGCCACATACATCATCATATAATTAAACATAAATCACATTCACAATCATAACATAAAACGGACACTTCGTTAACAAAAATAATCAACATTACTTCTGTCAAAGGAATGGAGTTAAATTAGAGTATTCAATTATGAAAATGATTTAAATTTTGTTTTTTAATATTAAGCAAAAAATCTTTGCTTTGTTTGTTAACTGTAATTCTTATTCTTTACTTAAACAGCACAAATTCAGATGTGCTAATAGAAGACCAAGCGGAAATGTTGATAGTTTTTAGTCGGCGAAGTGTCCCTTTAAATCTACTAATAAATAAATACCATATATGGAATAAATTACTATTCAGTATTTTCTTAAAGATGATGATAAAGTTACTATAATTATTTTTTTTTTATATACTTTTTTATATATTAATATTAGTAATAAATGAAATATGCATCCTTTTGTCATACTTCCTTCATCTACCTTATAATAAAAACAGTAATTAATTAAATTATTAATTAACCGTACTAATTAGTGAACGGTACTATTTAAATTAGTTAATTAATTCACGGTACATGTACTAACTAACAGTACTAGTTAATGCATGGTACTAATTAACAGTATTAATTACAAAACACAAACAATATTGTAACTAAGGCAACAATATAACAATTAATTTCAAAATTAGAAAAGCAGGACTAAAGAAAAACAAATCCCTAAAACAGAATGTGTTTGTTGAAATTTAAATAGATCAAAATAATAATGAAAGAAATAGGAAATAGATTGAAGGTTTTTGTATTTCTATTTTTACAATTTTCCATTTTCATACCATCATTAACTGCACCTCGGCAACAAGATAATTAGCTTAGTTTTTATTTTTCTACTTAAGCAGAGGAATGCTGTTATTTTCGTATGCCCTATGCCATTTAGAATCCTTGAAGCTATAAATACATTACATAGACAACGTCAAGGAATTACGACATAAATTCAAAATAAGTATAATTTGATGTCAGCTAATTTTATATAAATGCACAGTACGAAATTGGTGAAAAAGATTTTAGAAAGATCAGACTCTGCTTGAAATCAAGCACCAAATTATCGCTTTATATAGCCATAAATCAGGGAGGGTATTGACAAAGATAAATTGCATTATCCTCGGTGGCCACACAATACCATTTCCCCTCCACTGATCTACATTTAATCAAATTTATTCATTCCATTCTACCTCAACATACATCAATAAAATATATAGCACTATACATGTTCCGTAAATAATCAACCAATCAAATTCATTCTATGTTATCAAAATGGCATCTGATCAGTCTACACAGTAAACATCGTGGGTTTACATAGTTAACTGACAACTCCCCAGTAATTCCTTGATATCATGAAGATTTTAACCATATACATTTTATTTCATAATTCTCAAAGTATAATGACGTAAGTAATTTAATTTGTCAGCCCCAAAAAATATAGCTCAATTTATTTCAAATGGATTTCCTAATTTTGTACAATTATTATAAAATAAATTTGGGAATGGAGAAATTGGAGCAGATTGTGGCAAGAGAAATAGAAGAGAATATTTCAATAAATAACAATACCTACTTAAGATAATAGACTTTCCCTAAATAAAGAAAACATGTTGTATGATGAAGAGTTCATTACTAAAGCTAGGGGTGTAAATTGTGGATTACACAAGAAAATAGCACTACAAAAGCTATATTAAATGAATTTGAAAATAGAAATCAAAACAAAACACTACATGTATTTATACAGCCCTACAAAGTCATCGTCAATCATTTGTACAATTTACTTCATTATTCTTTTTTGATAACGAAGGCCACCATTTCCTTTTTTCAAGACGCATATTAACTACAACACTCAATGATAATCTCTCTTATATCATAAACAGAACCACAATTAAACTTTCCATTATGTGACAATCTAGTCTACTTTCGCCCTTAACTGAAACATATCAAACACTCCATATAGAACACACCATGATAATCTAGACTACAATATTCTCTAATCGTAGCAGCATATTATGAAATAATCAATGTTTAACACACCGCGTATATATATTTTTAAAACGCTCACTGGTTCTTTCATTTTTCTCCTCAATAAATACATTTAAATATAAATAGACATTATCAAATAAATTATGCTTTGCTTTGGTACGCCAACCTAACATCGGTATCAAATCGAACAGGTTTCATCTCCATTATTTACATCATCTGGCCAAACTCTAATATTTCTTATTTAAACCAATGAAAACACAGTATCCCCAAAATACATTAGTTTCTAACCAATGAAAACATAGTATCGTTAACAATACATTAGCTCCAACCCAACGACAACACAATATCCGCAAAATACATAAGCTTTCAAACAATGAAAACACAGTATCCTCAAAAATACATTAGGTTCTAACCAATGAAAACACAGTATCCTTAAAAGTACATTATGTTACATTTTTGCAATATCCAACATGCCTCATTTGTGAAAACTAGAATCCCTGAAGTTGATTGTTCAATTAAAAGTTGATATTTTTACTATTAGATATTGTAATTCAGCAATATCAAAATCTTGATATCTTAATCCCCATTTCACAGGAATTAAGTTTTCATAAATCAGTCTATATTAATGATTAAATTTCGTAAGTAGGTTATTATACAGAAATAGAATCTTATATTTTTACACTTGACTTACATATTAATATTGCCAATTTAAGCACAAAGCTAATTAGCAAATTAATCATTTTATAAGTCCAAGATTATAGCTCTAAGTAGCAAAATGAGTTATATTAATACATTGGTAATAGCAATTTAAACAAAAGTATAGAATAACTGTCATTTTGTTGTATTTGAGAATAGTATGGTCAGAACATTTACATTGGTAAACCCTTAAAATATTTTGGCTTAAATTTTCCTGAAAAAGGTTCGAGAATTTTACTAGGATGTGTTTATCACTTCATATTTCACATTCATTGTAGCAGGCATGTGCCTCTTCAAGACGCATAATGGGGTGCCTCAAAAATAATCATAAGAATTAAATTGTTAAGAAATTTCGACAGATTCGATTGTTCTTATAAAAGAACTAAAAAAAATATCATCACACATAAATTCTAGCACACATTTGACAGATGACTCTCTATCTCACACTCAAGGTTTAAATTAAAAACTCATTAAATTAATTAAATACTAGAATCAACAAACTTATGTAAATTACGACCCCAACACGATAAAAGTTTTAATGATTAACAAGCACAATCTCCACACAACATATATAATCTGACAGACGGGTCCGAAAAAACCCCAAAAAACCCAGACCTACATCTAGAATAAATTAATTCTTATTCAAAAAATTCTAAAATAAGCAGAACAAAAATATGTTCATTTTCGAGAATTTATCCATTGTATATATATATATTTATGTACACTTATCTTAATAACAATAGTCAAATTTTCTTTAAACTGTACAAATCCAATAATCATGAATTAGTTAGTTGTAATCAATCCATGGCATGGAACTGATTTCAAACTGCTATCAATATGCATGGCTTAAATTTAAATTACTTGACCTCAATGACAATTTATTTTAATAAAAATTCTATTCAAAAAAATTGATTTCCTTGAAAAAAAACGTTCCACTACATGTATAGATAATTCACTTTTAGCTGTAGTAATACATGTCTATCGATCTCTGAGATATTTTGTTCATGACAATCCATATTTAGCCGTAACAGATTAGTTTCCAAGGAATTTTATTCTCGATAATCCATTTTTAGCCGTAACAGATCGATCTCTGAGAAATATTATTCTTGATAATCAATGCTTAGCCATAATGGATTTTCAGCAATCCACATTTAGTTATAACAGATCGATCTCTGAGACATCTGATTTTCAACAATCGTTTTTTTGAAGCTGCAATAGATCGATTTATGAGAATCCTAATTGGCAACAATCCATGTCTCGTCATATCTGGTCGATCTCCGCAAGATATCGTGTTGTTGACAATTCACTTTTAGCCATAATAGATCGATCTTGAAGAAATCGGATTCACGACAACCCATTTTTAGCTGTTGAATCTAACAATCGGATTCCTTAGCTATCCATATATGTACATCATCTGAAGCTGTATAGTCACATGATTGTATATTATATACAAACAATTCTAATCCATATATACACCAATTACTGAAGACATCATCAACTGTAAAATAAAAACACACGCAGTAAACTCATACTTTCTGTATCCACACTAAAACGCTACCATTTTGTATCACTGGATACATGCTGACTTCCTTTTATAAGTGAAAATTCATGGATTGCCAATGGTTGATTTAAATATCATATGATCATAAATGATTGGCTGAAACACTAGATTTTTAGTCACATGACATAACTTGTAGCATTTGATTGGCTGCATTAAACAATCTCTTTTTTAATATTGAGGTTCATATGATGTATTTCTTCAGTTGTCATTTGTACTGATAGTTCGTGTTGAGATTCATCCGACTTTGTCGTAAGATTGAGTGGCACACTTTCTTGTTCTCCACTGAAAAAAAGTAAAAGTAGATAACTTAAGATTGATGAGAAATACAATGTATGTACAGAAAAATAGGAGGTTCAAACTACTTCTCAAGTTAAATATAGGAAGTGTGGTACATGAGGCAGGGTATGATTACTCTTTCTAAAATATCTTCAGTCACTTTTGAGTCCAGGATTGTTCAAGTATGGTCTCCATTTGTCATGATAAGTGCTTGTAGGGCTGGTCCCCACTTGTCAGAAGTAGTGCTGGTCCCCACTTGTCAGAAGTCATGCTTGTAGGGTTGGTCCCCACTTGTCAGGAAAGTATTGCCCAGTTGTTTGGATGGGACAAAAATCTGATGTCTATTTGTGTACACACGAAACAACCCATGACAAATGCAAAATTCTTTTCCATAGAATTGTACATATGACTTTAGAAATAAAATAATACTCTAATTCTCAAAATGACCCTTGTATTATGTTCCAATAATCTGTCAGTAACAGAAAATTCAACTGAAATGAAATGTAGTCTAAGGTCCTGCTACTCCGCATCAAGCAAAATACAAATGGTTAATCTACGATCCATAAGCAACCACCAGATAAATATAGAAATACTTACTATCGAACAAGATTATTGGTGTTATTGTAGTCTTGTGTTGTGAAACATGGCTTGACGGCATTTGGCGTCATGATATGACCTTTGAACATAGACTTGTATAGTGGTAACGATTTCTGGTAGTCTGGAATAACCAGACTTGGAGAGGTTGATGAGACTGGGGTTGATATGGGCGACTGCGTTGATAAATTGGGTAAGGAATTTGGCATGTTGCCAGCTAGAGTTGATGTTTGTCTTACTTTCGAATCAGTTGAACCAGATTTATTATCTTTGGCACCAATTTTCAGCAAATTTTCCATGCTACCATTCTTACGAAGTAGTTTGTCTTTCAAGTGGGAGACAGCTGCCGCGTGAAACTGTTCCCGCGTTCCAACTTCTGGAGCGACATTTGACGTCATCTGAGAATCTTGGTGGGAATTGTTCTGTGAAAGAGAGGCCATAACTTGTGCATGCATGGTTTGTGGCGTTGATAGGAATCCTGCTGGATATTCTTTCATCATGGCTGCCGTTGGATGAGTAGTTGTGGCCATGATGGCCGCTGCCTGGTGTTGAGCTAAGAAAGATGAATGTGGGTTCATCATTGGATATTGGTTCCAGGTCATTCCCGACATCGTAGGATGAACAGCTGCCTGTGTAACATTCACCTGAGTAGGAGCTTTAAGATGAGCAAGCAAATTGGGATGCGAGTCTCCAGCCGATTTTTGTTGGGGGTCGGGAGATCCTTTTTTCTGATCAAGGAATGAGTTGTCGTGGTAGGATTCTTTCTTGTCTTCATCGTCTGCCTCCATATTTTGACTAGTATCTTGCGATTGAGCTTCGATATTTTCGCTGGAATGTGCGAGATGTTTCCGTAGTTTATCAAATTTCTTGTGGAATATTTCTGGCTGGTCGTCTGTGTCCACTGCCTTACCTTCTGCAGCAGGAATTCCTTCGGAGGTGACACTTCCAGAATTCTCTTTAGCAATGGCAACAGCCTTTTCGCGAGCAGCCTGCAGCTCAACTTTATTGAGTACAGGGGGTATGGGGGCACCATTGAACTGTTCATCCCGAGGACTGATTCGTGATAAGACTGGTGGAGGTGGTGATACACCGATCTGTTGTTGCATCCAGTTCATGTGACGTGGTATAGGATGGCTATACATCTGCTGCCCGTTCACCATTCTCTAGAAAACATAATAACATTTCAAAAATTAAAATGGCTGCATCTTTTTTTTTTTAAATTTGAATCTCGTTTGCATTATGTGTTGACTTGTTTAGTGTTATAATGATTTTTTCTGTATTTTAAAATAAAATGGCACCCCATCTGTGCTCTGCTGCTAAAAAATAAAAATGTGGATTTTGTTTGAATTATTTATTTATTGGGTTGTCAGTTTTATATTTACTACTTTACATCTAAAAATACACCAATGTTGAGAACAACCCATGTAATTTGAAACAATACAAATATAATCATATATCCACATGGAATCAGATCAACTCAATATTACACCCTCAAGAAATAAACAGAATCAATACAATATTTTATGAAATAAGTGCAATTGTCTAACAGGAGCACATGAACAACAACTATTAACTTGATAACATTGAGAGACTATTCTTCAAAACGTTGACCAAAATAAATTGTAGCTGACTAATCAACTCATTTACAGTTTCCTTTTAGAAGAAGACACAGTGACTTTAATTGTGTCCTTGGATTTAATGATGGAATAGGGTTCAACGTTTTGTCAACAAAATAATTAGGTCATTTGGGGACTAACATACAGTAGTCTTTATTTCTATGGTCACAGTTGTAATATTTAGCAGGAGAATTTTGTAAGGACAGCGTTGTTTCCCCCCAACTCTTCAAGGGCTCCTTCACGTTTACCTTTTTCTTATCCCATCCGCAAGACTAGGCTAAACTCTACTCAATAACCAACAAGATACGAGACATGTAAAATAAAGAAAAGAATTTAACAGTACCTTGAGATTTGCGATTTCTCCCTGTGACCTTCTCTCAGCTTCCTGTCGTAACACGTCAGGGTTGACACTAAGATATGACGGATGTCGATCAACTAACAAAGACTTTTTACGCACATGTAATCCATACGCTGCCCCAACACTTCCACGTCGCATCTCCGGTGACAAATACTGTTGGGATGAATCCTGGGAAACCCTTTCCTTTTCTTGAGCATATTTAGGTGGCAATGAAACCCGAGATGCTCGACCTTCGCTGTTGAGATGAAAACTGTAACAACGAGGCCTCATGTTCTGATAATCGTCATTTCCAAACGAACCGGATCTGGATCTTGGATGCGGAGAATTGGGTGATGAGTTAAATGAAAGCATGGAATCTGTGATTAGCGGACTGCCTCGAGCACTACCTATTCCACTCTCTGCGGATGATATGGGCAGAAATTCACGATTACTGTTTAGGTATGGAAAGTTTTCTTCCGGAATCGGACTACTTGCTGCGCTACTGGATATCGACGGTGGCATGCTGTCACCTCGAATTGCCGTTCGCTTTTCTAGTCTGTCACTCAATTTATTCACCATCTTGTTGATGTATTCCCGATCCATTGTGTAACGTCGACGATTTCCCTCGTCTATCGTGTGTAGTCTGGTGGGACGAGTGAGTGTATCTCGATCTAAGGTATGACATCGACGTCTTGGCTGATCTGGAATCATTCCGTAGAATCCACTCATTTCCTCTCGATAGAAAGTTCCATAAGGAGTTCTGAGTACGACTTGTTGATGACTAGGATCTAGGGATCTGTTGATGTGAGCTGCTCCATTAGAATCTAATGATGGTATGTCGCTATAGGAACCAGATGTTAATGTCATGTTTGATGAAGCTTCTGACGGTGTAGGAGATGATCGTCCAGACCTACAAAGTTCAAAAATAATATTTCAAATAAATAAATAATGAAGACAAAGACAGCAACATACAAAATTCATATAATAATACTAAATATGCAAAATTTGCTCCAATGCTTGTTTTAACAGTGGAACCAAATTTTCATGGGGACCTATGTTTTAATAGAAGACCTTTGTTTTAATTGGGGGACCTATGTTTCAACAGGGGGACCCATGTTTTAATAAGGGGAACCCATGTTTTAATGGGGGATCTATGTTTTAATGGGGGACCTATATTTTAATAAGGGGACCTATATTTTAATACGGGGACCTATATTTTAATAGAAGACCTATATATTTCAATGGAGGATCTCTATGATGAATACTAGAAGACTAATAGAACCACCCCTGTAATGTAGTCATTTTCTAATTTAACTTAAGTGATTTTAAAATTTCTTACAAATCCTGCTGAATATTTTTCCATGATATCCTATTAAAAAAGACCATTCAATATGTCTTGAATCTATTCTAAAATTTTAACAACCCCCATTATGTTTAAATTATTAGATATTTATTTTTTATATTCAACAAAAAACCCAAAACGATTTTTGTTTAAAGACGACATTTAACTCGCCCAATAAAATGTTTGACCTTTCACTAGGGTTTATTTTATTGATGTGGATGAAATCATGTATTTCAATGAAGTTGATAATATCGCGACCTTTTAGTAGACATTTTAATTACACTTGAAATAGCAACTAGTAGAGTGTCTAATTGCATCTTACACATATACGTGGGTTCAAAATGATGACAACGTTAAAAACAACGATGAAAATGGACAGAAAAGAAAGGAATTCTTTCAACCAGTTGACACTTTATTCATGTTATTTTAGAATTAAAAAGATTGTTTCACAGTGTTTTTTTTAATTTTTTGGGTGAGAAATGTTTGTCATTTTGAAATTAAAAGGTTTATTGCCAGGCTGTTTCTATTTGTTATTTTTGGTGAGAAAGAAATGTTTGTCATTTTGAAATTTGTTGCCAGGCTGTTTTATAATTAGTAGTTCGATGAAACATGAATCAACACAACTATTTAGTTTTTGGGACTAACAAATATCTTTCTTTAATTTGTTTGTATGTAGAGTTCTTTAGGGGATAAATACTAAAAACTAAGTGAAAATACCAGAGGCCCAGAAGGCAACCCTACTTTATGCCAAAAATGACTCCATGATTTCTATCCATTATAACGGAACTTTCATTTGATTCCAAATCTATCAATTCAGAATATAATCAAATATCAAGTGAACCTTGTGAATTGAACTTGTAGACCTACCTGTAGCTCTGTGAGTCTAATGTATCCATTTCCATTTCTTCTGTATTATTCTCATTAACAGATTCTTGAGCCATTCTAACACTGTTCTGACCTAAACAACGTGTAAAATACATTTAAATTCCATTATTTAAACAACAGGGACATAGAAATAATAAAACTACTAGTAAATGGTGGACAAAAACGTAGAAATAAATCAAAACCACCATCATGCATGAATTAATCTCTGAAATTAACCCTCTAGAGCTGTTGATTGTTATTGTTGAGATTCTGAATTCCATGCAAACTACAATGTGGTAAAAGTTGAACTTCTAAAAGGAATATCAGTCTAAATTGGTCAACATTCGGCATCCTGACAAACCAGTGTAAATTGCGTAAGTGGCATTCATATAAGATGTATTTAGTGCTTTCATGGTGCCATACCATGTATAATATTTGGTTGTCATTCTCTTGATAAAGACGGGAGAACCCTTGTTGAACCATCACAAGAAATAAACTATAAGTAACTTGTATTCCATATAATTGAGTCATGAACTATCTTACCAATAGATTTTTCTGAATGAAGAGTGTTTAATGTTCGGAGATCAGTTGTTTTCATGAGTAGTTTTGCGAACAGCGTGCTGTCTTCTTTATGATTGACGTTGATGATGTTATGGAGGGACTCGGTCAATTTATTTTGGATTTTCTCAACTTGTTCGACATTACGTAATCCAGGACGGTCTAAAAGAAAAAACAAACAAACGAATGTATAAATATATCACAATATTCATATAAAACAATCATGTCTTCTCACTGTTAGTATAATCAGACTTTAAACAATTGTTTTAGATATTTTTTAGATTTGGGAAAATAGACAGTCAGATCCTTTTGGGCTTATATGGGGGGACCAACTTTGCATGTTGTCAATTATAAAACCTGTCGTCATAATTACCAGGGAATGAAACCTACACCACAGCAGGTAAGTCACCCAAGCTGTCAACAAGGATTGTCGCATATTATTTTTTTTGTCGGTAATAAAAGCATTTATAAGACACTAAAAACTAATAATTAGGATTTGTTTGGTGAGCAAGGGCCATAACTTTGTCAGTAATCATTTAAAATCGATAAATATCGATAGACTACTTCATTTCATGACCGGGAACACTGTGTATAAGTTTTAAATCAATAAGAAATATAGTGTCCACAATCTACACCAGATGGATGGGGGCGACGACAATATATGACCACACTTCAAAGTGGGCGTATAAAAATCAATATATCATGATAAGCATTCCGATCAAATTTACAGACAGCATAAAAACATGAACACATTAACAGGCGTCTAGAATACTGTTGCTTCATAAAATGTCAACCATGTTTGTGATGCATAATTATCATTTCCGAGGGAGGATATATATATCTATTATCAATGCCCACGTTAAACACGAGATATTGAAAGGTTGTCTGCCACATTTCTTTATAACAGTTTAACCTTCAAATAATTAGATATTTATCATGTCATAACCACCATTATAAACTATTCTTTGAATGGCATTTAGTAATTGGAACATAATCAAATAACACACTTTTATGGAATAACAATTACTATGGTTTATTTCACTGCGACGTTTCAACAAGATTTCACAAGTTGTATTTGTGTATAATGCTTGATAACGACTTGTGAAATCTTGTTGAAACGTCGCAGTGAAATAAACCATAGTAATTGTTATTCCATAAAAGTGTGTTATTTGATTTCACCATTATAAACACAGGAATGATCATCATTACCAACGTTACATGCTCATGTTAACTGAATACTGGACAGTGTTAGAAGACCAATTAAAACCTTCATTATTTTATTATAAACCAATAAGGACAGAGAGACTAAAATGTCTGCACAAAACAAACTAGGGTTTTTCAGGACTAACCAGGACACAGAGAGAAATGAGGTCTAAAATGTCTGCGCAAAACAAACTAGGATTTTTCAGGACTAGCAAGGATGCAGAGAGAGAGAGAGATGGGGTTTAAATTGTATGTGCAAAACAAAGTAGCTTTTTTTGACTAACATCGGGTGAATTTTTTGTGGATTAAGAGAGGAAAATAACTGGCAACTTACCAGGTGAAAGTAGAACGATAGCCGAGAATAAAGCCAGTTCTTCCTCCGTTAAATGTAACTTATTAAATCTTTCAGCAAAATCAAACATGGAGTCTAATAAAAACCCTGCACCACATGTGATCTAGAAATAAAAGAACATGAAATATTGACCATATGTAATCAATTCTATCCCCAATTAAATCTATCCCAGTCTATTCTTAATTGAATCTATCCCAAAACTAAATCTATGCCCAATGTTCTCCAACAAGTTACTGTGGGATCTATTCAAACAAGTTAATATCTTTTTTAAGGTTAGTCAATTTAAAGGGGTTAAACTTAGAATTTTTATTAAAACGTGTGCCTTGTATATCATGGTGTTCACGGTTTTATCCCAGATTAAAATATCACAGTTCACAGTTTTACCCCAGATTAAAATAAAAAAAAAAATTACATTATTTGAGCCTGTAGCAGATGTCTGTCTACGGAAGAGACGTCCACTTGTAAACATCAGTGTGTTGGTATCGGGATCGAATAAACAGGCTAATCGTACTAACAATACTTCAAATGTACCAGCCTGAAACACAACACAGACCAAACAATCACAAACACTGCAGCTACACGCATCTCTTTCACTCAAATCTCATTTATATTCTAATATTGTCTAAATAAAAATACTATATTGTTGGGAAATGAAACATTTGAAAGAGAACATGAAATGAAATGAGGTGTAACTTGCTACTGATGAAGAGGACAGACATAAAAGGCCACGCATTGTGCTACGAGGGGAAACTGTCCCATCAACACCTGGATGGAATCCCAGGTCTACTGGTTAATGGGCTAGACCCACTTTCGCTCCTCAAGCTTCCCTTTTCAAATACCTTTTCCACGCGAATTTACTGTCAGAGTGTCAGCTAAAACATCCATTTTAATTAGCTATTGAATTTATTTTGAAGTCACAATAAATGTCAGGACAGTCAGTCTCTGTTCTTACCTTTAATAATGTGACTTGGTCGTCTTGGTTTAGTAAAGTGAAACCTGGGATACCTTTAGCAAAATCTACCACTGATTTAATGGCAGGCGTAAAACTCTCTGAGAAATTCCCCCAGTCTTTGTTAGCATTTGGATCCATACCAAGTTGATTATTTAGAGGACATGCCTGAAAATTAAATACAGTAATTAATAGCACATATCATCATTTCGACAAACTATAAGTATACTTCTATCCTTTAGCTAACTTTGGATGAGGGCCCTCCTATATTACTACTTCCAATCAGCGATAGTGCTGATAATCGGCCAAAATTTCAAGTATTGAATGGCAAATTTAAATATCGCTTAACACACTATTTCAACAAAAATTCAGTTAATATTTAATCCGAATTAATACTATGCTTCCAAAGCAGATGCTGACACGAATAAATTGAAGACAAAGATCACCCTGTATGCAATAGGTTCAATGAACAGCAGGACAACAGTTATCCATTCATTCCCAGAATCATCCTGTTATTATGTTCATCTGGAGTGAACCTACATTTCTTAATTTCCAACTCCTTATCCACTTAAATATGAGAAAAGCTTTCCTTCTACTGGTAAGATCTCTATAAGGACTCATTGTAACAATTGTAAATCATGCAAATATTTCAAACTGTAAATCTTTAACGTTTACATCTGATAGGGTAGCAGCACTATCTTTAATCAAAGTTTTTTTAATTGGCTGTTCAAAATACAAAAAAATAATATAATATGGGGAGAGACATGATGTGCCCCCTGCAGAGAAAACAGCAACATCTTGTTTTATCATAATTAAATCCAACCTGATTTCCAAATTAACAAGTTTGATTCTGTGTAGAAAAACCCTATGATTTCTAACAAGCTTTCATCAAGTTGCATCATGAACGGTTGATTCTGGTCAGTAACCTGAAGAGAAGACGAGTGAGGATAATTCCCTAGCCTAGGCTAATAATATAAATACTAACCATATGAGCAGGACAGTCAACATATCTATTATCTTGGAATGCTAGTTCACGCATCTGTTGTACACGGAACTGCGAGAAATCACAAGTTTGTCGATGAGCATTAAAAACAGATTGTAAAACATCCTGTTCATTCTGTAGGATTGATATCAGCGCCGTCACTGTCGACTGCGAACTAACTTTCTGCATCTGTTCTATAATTCTTGCTTTTTCTTTTTTCGGTACCCTGCCAAATCGAACGGCTGAAAAGCGAATAAATGTTATAAATTATCCCAAAAAAACATTTATATAACAAACAACTTCTCAATTGAAAATGTATAGGCAAAGATATTTGACTTGTTGTTTTTGTTGCAACCATGGATCTAAGATACCAGTAAGGCACAATACATGTGGTGCTGCTATTTTGATTGGCAGAGATTTTTTTTTTTATCCATGTTTTTATATTTGTAATACATGACAATCTCATTAAAATACATATCTAAGTTTATTTTTGTTATTCTATACTTTCGACAGCCTCTACTACAGAATACAGCGGCACTATGACCAACTCTCATTTTCATGTAAGATGCTACCAATGGTATACATTAGGATCTCAAACATGTTTTCATTACATCAACAAGATGCCCCCCTCCACCTTTCCCGTTCTTCACCAATTTTTTACATCAAACCTTGGCATTACTATTTAGTTGTTGAGTCTATTATTGATAAATAACCATGGTAACTTACCATCTCGTGACATTCCCACTGATATACATTTCTTTAATCTAAAATAAAATTATAATTATGTGAAAGTTATTTTGAAAGATAACTGTATGTTTTATACTATATTCTATCTGGACACCCACTTGCAGATTGATCATCTTAAAATAACTTCACAATAACCTGCTTTTTAAAAGAAATTCATAGTTTATGCAGTAGAGAGAGAGGGGGGGGGGGCAGTCCACTAGACACAAACTAGTTCATTTCAGGGCTAAATTTATATTTTATAGCTGGTGTAGTATCTAATGATGAAATTAACCGTTAAATGATTGATTACATTATTATGGATGTTTGGAAATTGGGAGATACCTGGTAACTTATGGGAGATACTTTACCCAGGAAACACCAGTATTTGTATTTTAGACAGACCTGGTAACTAATGGGAGATACTTTACCCAGGTAGCACTAGGTAAATATAAGGTAGTACATGTATTTTCACCCAGGTAGCATGTATTTTAAAGAGGATAATTTGAGGACTATCTTACCTACAATACTGGCACCGGTTTCTGTTCACTCTCATTATATTACATTGTTGATTCTTTAAACATGGTCTATACTGTATCTTCTGCTGTATACTTCGACGGAAGAAACCCTATTCAAAAAATACCATAAATACATTACACAAAATAATTTACAATCATTAAAATGCACAGTCACAGATGCTAAATGAATATTGTGGAGCATTTTCATTTAAATAATCTATCTTTGAATTCATGTTTGAAAGAAGGAAGGTATCTTTGATTGGGAGCTGCGTGGGGCTGACATGTAATGTGTTGCCCTCCATTCCATTCTTTGAATACATGTATATCAAAATAAAGTGAAAGCAAACATTTTGAACACTGTTTTGTTTTTACAAGAGTAAAATATTAGATGTTAAGAGAGAGAGAGAAATGGGGTTTAACGTCCACTCGACACAAACTAGGTCATTTTGGGACTAACATACATGTATGGTTTCAATTTTTATTTCAATAATTCGCTTCCGCGTAGGGGTCTTTAGCAGTGGGAGGAAACCGGAGTGCCTGGAGGAAACTCACGAGGTTGAGAAGGCGCCCCTATCTCCATGCCACATACACTCACACCAGGGATAGAAACCACAGCCGCAAGCCAGAGGTGACCGGCCAGCTAGAGGTCGCAGCGCGGCACTCTAGACCACTAGGCCATCCCAACCCCCTAGATGTTAAGAGCCAGAAAGATTAATTTGAATCCGTGTAGAATAACCCCATGGTTTACATCATGCTTTATCAAGTTGTTGTCATGAACGATTGATTCCAGTGGCAAAACAAACTGTCCAGAAAAAAGATGAAAAGAACCCAAGCACCACAGGGTAAAAGCAAAACAACAAAAATGTTTTCTTTAAAGGCTCTGAAGGCATGACCCCCGATATAGATTGGGAATACTGTATGGACGAACGGACAGACAGACAGGGTGGAAAATATACAACCACATTTCATTATGGGTGTATAATATTCTTAAAGATAAAAAAATCTTGAAAAAGAGTATTAGACAATGGCTAGGTTAATTAGTAGAGCAAAATGTCTGTAAAAATAGCTCCAAGGCTATAGATAATATTGATGCACTATTAACATACGGAATTCAGTCTAACAAAAAACAACTTTTATCCTTGAGGACAGTGGGTTGAGATAAAATAGAAATCGCTCGGAGCTAGTCTGATTTTTTTTTTTTCTTTTAATGTAACATTTTATCTCTGTCAACAATTACTTTATGATGTATTATTTTAAAAAAAATACTGATTCCAGTGAAACCTATTTTTTAGCAGTGACATTCCAATCTTCTGGTCGTTCAGTCTTTTACATGTACAGCAATGTGTACACAGGAACGATCATGGTCTTTTTTATAGTCCTATTCCAACAACTAGACCCTTCTTCCCCCATCACCGCCACGGGCAATCTCGACTCCAGAGATAAGTTTACCCTTTGCATATCTCTGTGAAAACTCGCAAGTCAAACATCGGCCATTTTGAATGCCATGTGATGTTTCCTTCCATCGGTCACTTCACAACGATCCAAGATAGTGGCTCAAATTTGTGTTTCTTCAAAAATTCCACGCATTTAGCCGAATCCTCACATTGTGCGCTAAAAAAAAAGTTCCAAGTAAATCATCAAATTGGCTGTATTCAAGTGAAATTTTGATATCAAGATGTGGAGAATGTTCCAAGGATCATTCATATAAGTTGCTTACCTTACATCCTTCACATGCGTGGACTCCATAATGAAATCCACTGGCTTTATCACCACATACTCTACATAATACTGTCTCACCATCAAATTCTATAAATTAAATATACAAAATATATATCATAATTAATTCACACAGATCACATCACATCAAAATAAATATCATATTTCACACAGATCACATCAAAATAAATATCAAATTTCACACAGATCACATTAAAATAAGTCAAACTAATCTAAGTATTAGTCATATTTCACACAAACATAGTCAAAATAAATATCATAAAGTATTTAGTCATATTTCACAAAGATTGGATAAAAATAAAATCAGATAATTTTCAGTTTGTTTTTTGCATTCTGTATTTTATATACCGGTAATCTATTAAACAGAGTTTTATATAACATATGAGAAATTTTCTCACTGGGCGGTTTTATTTACTTGTGTACATGTCACAGTGTACATATGTAAAACAGTCAATAAAACACCCATAACATCAGACAATAAATCAGAAACATCAAAACAAAATAAAATAACATGAAATGATGATATTTTCGCTTAGTTTGTATTGAAATATTACATATATATATATTCAGTTCTATCAGCGTCCTATTGGTTGGCGCTTTGTCCGATAGCGAATTTGAACAGACATTCATAAGTTGATTGATTGACATTTTAATTCCTTAATTGACAATTTTAGTCGAAAACGCTAAGTTTACTTTGAGTATTTTCAGAAATTTTCATTCTGCTTCCATTTAATGAAATTGACCAGGCTTATTTTGTCTATATATGACCAATGTATGTTTATGATAGATGTGAATATGAGTAGAACCACATTATAAAAATAGAAGGCTCTATGCTAATTTGGGGATAAATGGCAGACATTCAGGGTAGAGTAATAAATAGTCTTGTGTGTGAAGAATGCTCAAATCAGAATCTATTTGATAACGCTTGAAATATTTAGTTCAGAGATATTAAAGACAATGGCCGGGGGTTTAATTTAACTGTTTTATGGTTTTCTCAGAGCAGTATCATAAAATTTATTTAAAACTTTAGTTTGCCCTAGGCGGCCTAAATGTACGTCATAACTGTTATACTTTCGTTTTATAACTTTGACACAGATCTAAGAAAGATTTTATAACACCCTTATTATCGCCTCGTGTACTGCAGAAATCAGTCACACTAAGGAATAATGTCCAATGGTGGAGAGTCCATTAGGTACAACATTTTTTAAAATCTGTCTTGTTCAACAGGTCTCAAGTTAACCTCTTTTTGAAACTAGTGGGACGATCAAGACTAAACTCAATCCAGGCAATAAGAAATATGTACACTGGATCTTGTCTCCCTGGTTTCCATACAATTGAAGGATTTTTTCCTAAATTGAACCAGGACCTGTACCTACATACATGTACTTAAAGATTTGATGTGAGAGCAAGAGAGAGAGAGAGAGATGGGTTTAACATCCACCTGACATAGGATAGACTACATGTATGTCATTTCGATATAAATAACCGCACACAAATATAACCGACCATGTCATACATATCTTCTAAATGCGTGAATGTCTGACACAGCACTAATGACGTCAATTCACAAACAAATAGAATTTAAAACTCTAGAGATAATGTATCAAAATATTCTACTAGTCTTCAGTCACCCGATGTAATATCAGTTGTTGTTTGATAAGCTGGTCAGCCATTTTGAAAGTATTTGAGTTCACCCAGTGACTTGTGTATAGTTCAGTAAGACATAACCTATACCTTTTTTTAAGTAGTTCTAACAGTAGGCTACAGATATAACTAGCCAAGATATGCCAATACTTTCAGATAAATGTATGATCCTATACCCACATAACCTTGTACGCTGCACTAAGATTAAGAAGAGAGAGAGAAATACGAGGTCAACTCGTCATTTAGAGACTAACATATAGGATATTTTTTTTTAGAGGAAACAGGATATTAGGCAGGATATTGAGCACCAAAGGTTACCAGGGTCTGTCCCACCCGGTTATTGAGCATCAAACAGAAAAGAGCTAACAAGGGCCTGTCCCACGTCTCCCCCACAAAACCTCTTAAGGGCGATTCCATACGTGTTGTACGGGACATTCACAAGATGTATTAGATAATTCTAAACTAAATTACTACATATTCAATAATTAAGTTTTTGTATATGTACAGTTTATCCATGTAGACTATTATCTTATTGGAATAAATGAACATAAAATGTAAGATGACTTAAGATTAAGGAATATGTTATATGTTGTACGGGACGAAAAAAGGACATTGTTGTTCAGACATATTAATTGAAGTCAAAAGTCTGTGAAATATAAACATTTATGATAATAAAACCAGCATCTGTGGTTAGATTAGGTGTTAAACTAGTAAGGGACAGCTCTTAGTTTTTATCTTGAACCTTAATTTATGTGATAACAACCAAAAAGGGCATACCAATTAATGTGTTGTACGGACATGAATAATATGTTGTACGGACACTTATGAATTCATGACACTAAAACACACAGCAAACATTAAAAACAATTTATTTTAACAAAATTGAACAAACAAATCAACAAAGATTACCAATTCAATATTTCAACATAAAAATATTCACTAGTATGTACAAATCAAAAAAGGCATGCAAATTTTTATGTTGTACGGACAACAATAATTATGTTGTACGGACACTTATGAATTCAAAACAGAAAATCTCTGATAAAACATTGCCATGGGTAACAGTTTATTCTAACAACATTTGCACTTGTTTGGACCAAAAAATCAAAACAGATTACCAATTAAAAATTTAATAATAAAAATATCCCCCGATATGTTCATACTACTGGTATAAGATTATATTATCAACAGATAACTCAAGTTAAGAAAAATTATACCAAATAAATAATGAAATATTTGTAAAAGTATGAGACCTGATAAAAATAACAACACAGCTAATATCAGTAGAAGGCTAAATAACAAAATAACAATTAGATCTGATACAGGTACATCAATGAAAATCTGAGCTGACATTGACAAGGAATAGGATTGATGGACTGGTAATCTTCTTTACAATTGATGTTGGTTTGTAAAATATTTCATCTACAATTAAAGGTCACTTAAAATATTGACCAGCCCTACGCATGACAGACAATTCTACATCCTCTACCTTCTTATCTCCAACATAGTTTACGACACACCAATCGCCAATGGAATTATTTTCTTTCTGTATTCATACATATTCCAGCATTGGCGTTTGAAATGTTGTTAGTACCTGTACATTTGTGTAAATTGTGGTCTACACCTATACATGGATCTGGCTGTTTCTAAAAATAAAATTTAAAAGATTTTAAAGATTAACTTAATACTATGAATTCAAATTAGGGTCACAAATTAATTATGAAATTCAACTTCAATCAGCAAGACAGAAATAAAATGGGGGGCTGGAGGTTTCTTAGTTCTTACTTTGACAGGTGTACGATTTTTGATTTTTATTATTAAATGATACTTACCATCTACAGTGTATTGTTGTAATCAAATTAAGAAATCCTTTTCTTCATATCAATCAAATGACCTTCAAAAAACCTGATCATCTCCCTTGATAAGCCTTAGTAGAATCTTGTGTTGTACGGGACGTGTCACGTACAACATGCGATATGTTGTACGGGACAAACATTATAACATATTTTTTTTAGTATATATGCAGAATTTTTAATTTCAATTTGATGGGTATTATTGGCAACATAATGATATTAGAAAGTTTCAATTGGTTTAAAGTTCTGTTCTTTTCTTTATGAAATAAAAAGAAGTTATTGTAAAATAGTGTTGTACGGGACATTGACATAACTATCGGTTTATTTAACATTAATATTTTTAATGAAAATAGTCATCGTATAAAAAAAATAGCTATAATTAGTTCCTAATGTAGTAGATTTATTGTTTTATAAATATCATTGATTTTATTAACTTACTTAAAGGCAATAAATTAAAAAAAAACTATTAAATGTCTATTGAATAAAAATACGCCATTTATTGGGTGATTATCTATTTCATCCTAAAATTTATGAAAAAAAATAAAATGTACAAAATTTATCTACATATATATAAAATACAAGTACTGACATGTGTGAAAAGAATAGTGACAATGATTTTTGATTCAGTTAAAAATTTACTGTTAATGTCCACTTCACTGTGGAATGGCCCTTAAAGACATGATACATTTGTAGACATCCAATTCAATTCACTTTCAAAAAAGTCATGGTACTTAGATCATTCTACACTGCAGCAGAGAATATCAATTTTCTACAATGCAGCAATTCAGTATTTTACAAGAAATTTGAACAAAATAAATATCTTATTCAAAGTGCAAAAAAGTTAAAGATCATAGGCTATTTTATCAGTGGATTTTCTCCAGGTCCTCCGGTTTCCTTTTACTCTCTCTTGTTTTCTTAAAGGGACAATAACACTCTTACTGGCTTGGCAGCTCTAGAAAATAAATAATAGTCTTATTCTAAGTACCAGATGTTTATGTGTCCTACCTGTTGTGTAAATTATCCATTACATCCTATTTTACTTGTCCAGAAGGTTCGAAAATATCTTAAAATCCAAGTCACATTTGAAAAGGTTTACGTTAACCTTTTCAAATCATGTAGTTGAATTTTTCCAATTTTTTAAATTAGGTGTGTTACGATGAAATTTGTATCATCAATTTATTTGAATGTTGTAAAATAATACAATTTGTTGACCAGAATAAAGATTGGGACATATTATTCAATTACAACAAGAGTGTTATTGGGGCTTTAAATAAATGCTGAATACTCCATTTAGATAATAGCGGAAATCAAGCTATGAAATATTAAATATTGTCCAAAAACTATGTAGGCCTATAAGTAAATAATAAGTAGTCAGCAGACCATATCAAAAGTGTTAATAGTTTGTGAGTTGAATGATAATAACACTAACAACACTGCTGGTACATGTAAAATAGGTCAGGGTTGACTCATATGATGTAAACAAGTTGAAAATTGAGGTGACCTCAAAATTTTTTTCCTATTCTAAATCATTCACAAAGGATTTACAATGGCTGCCAAAATGAAATGAAATGGGGTATAATGTCCTACTGTTCTGCTGCAACAGGGAAAATGTCAAGACGGATATAACTCCATACAGTGTTCTAGTGATATGACTGAAATTTAACCTGGGCAGCGGCGCTACAGCCTACTCTTATATCAAATTCCAGCTGCTAAGGGATCTTTTACATGCATGCCAATGTGTCATGGGACATGGCTTTTTTTATCCAATGCAAACGACTTTAAGTTGCCCCTTGACATGCCCCCTGTCCTGCACCACAGACAAGGAGAACCATTCCAGAAAATCCTGATGAACTTTCACAGCTACATGTAAATGTACGTAAATTTCTTTCAGGAAAACATCTGTCCTCAATAGCGTGTTATATATATAGTGAATAAGATAGATAAGAATCAAATACACCTAAGGCTCAATATCATCTATGTAATAATTTTATTTCAACAATGCGCTTGCATGCTTGTGTCTTCAGACACGGGAGGAAACTGGAGAACCCAGAGAAAGCGTACAGGGTTGGACACGCCACTTGATTCAATAACATACACGTACCTATAAGCTACAGTCATCTACATGTTAGACAGAGAGAGAAATGGGGTTTAACTTCCACCCGACACAACAAGCTAGACAAAAGACAACTCAACCTCCCTCCAATTAAAGTCAGTCCATCTAGTTGTAATATTACTTAAAATATTAAATAAGAAATTAATATATGTCTATCGATATTTTATGTCTACATCCAGGATGATAACATGAGTGTTGTAAAGTAAAAGTAGAATGTAGATACACAGAATCAGCCTACAGCGTTTTAATTAATTATGTTTATTTACAGTAATACAGGAAGACGTTAGTAAAAATCCTCTTTTCTATTACATAGATTTATATAAGAGTCAAAGACCTGTTAATACTGACTTGAACCATTGTATTCAATGATTGACCTACAAACTAACGCACTCAAACAACCTTCCAGTTGTTATTGTCAAAACTCAACAGTCTATCGGAGCAAGTTGCTTGCTAGCTATTGAGTCACAGTTCTGCATTATCAAATGTTGGCATTAATCGTTTACGTCAGACTGTACAGGCGGGGAGGCGGAGCTACGTGTACTCACAGAGCCAAACATGAAACTGGGTAATTGGGACATTGAAAAGTAGCTCATAAACAACATGGCCGCCAGTATAGAACTTTAAGGGCAAATATATGTAGGTTGGTTAAATTGCCTTAAAATCATTGGATGTGAGAGAAGAATAACCTCCATTATCATTTAAAAGTACAGTTTGACTGTCTCACACCATATTCATTTGATAATCCAACAGAACTAGCTTACTGATAACAAAAATGTCCTCGACCTGCCCTACTAGACAACAATTTTAATCCTTCATTCTCTTATTTAATATATTTTTTTCTCCTTAGTAAGAGTAACTTCAGTAAGACCATTAACGATGTGTTTGGACGCACATTGTAGAAGGAATATGTTATGACGTCTGATATATTAACAATGGCTACCACTGTGCAGACGCCATTGTGCATGACTTGCATTTTATTTAAGTTGATGTGTATAATTTTAAAATGTTAAAACTGTGTTTTTAAAAATCGATTTAATTTCAGTTAAATTGTCCTGAATATATATGTTTTGCCATTAACAGAGGTTCTAGTATGTACATGTAAACCTATGCAATTACAATTTTACAGCCATAATGCATATAATTGATAAATGTGGGCGTATAAAAATTTGTCTGCTGGGGTAGCATGCAAGTTGTTAATAGTGAGAAGCGATGTTTACCAAGGAGAGCAACATAGCTTTGAGTCCACTCAGTACAAATGGGGATTAACATATGATTTACATTTATTTTATTAGTTGCTCGCACTGTGTATGCAAGGATCTGATGTGCCATCTATGCAAAGTCAAGTGTTCAGTTATTTTCTCTATTGAATTCTCTGATATCCTCTCAATGCTAACACATAAGCAAAATTGTTGAAAAAAGGAGAATCTTAATGATATCAAGTCAATTTGAAAGGACATTAAATTCATTTTTTTTCTTGTTCTCCATGACAACCACGGACACACAATAGAAAAATATGAAATGACAGCTTTTTTACATTAAGGAGAAACTGTGTGCATGTAGTTTAGTTACCCATGATGCACGCGTGACTGTCATGTACAGCTTTGTTTTTGAGCTAGGAAGTTAGTAGAAAAATATTTTCTGAAGGTAATGGTACATTCTAGAATGTTTTTAACATCCATTTAATGTCATACATGTAATCATTAATTATCACATTCATAATTACATACTGTACCAAAATACAATACAGATAGTGCCATTAAAAATCAGTCTATAATATACATGTTATTTTGATGTTAATTTAATATTGATCAGGGTGGTTTTTTTTATATATAGTGAAGTGAACACCCACACATATATATATATTCTCTATTAGACCTACATGTATGTATTTGACAAGAGAGATGCAGGATGAATAAATAAAATCACTGAATCATTTTATAACTGTGCAGGTTTCCTAGCTGTTACCATTATAAACTACATACATGTGTATCATCACGCTAACAGTTGTTTGTAGGCGTATTTACCATGGGTGGGTCATTGGTTCACATTCTTTCAAAATAAACTGTCTGAGGTCAGACTAATGCTTAACACCATATCACATTGTCTTTAAATAGTTTCCATCTGTTAATTAGTTGCTTGTTAACCATATCTATATAACCCTCTGTACCATGTTATACACAGACGCTTAAGTTGAACTGGTTTAAAAACCCTTGGGATCATTTATAAGCCAGTTTAACTTTGTCGTCTGAACACACATGTAGGGCAAATAAACCAGTTTAAAAACCCCACCTTGTATCCTGTCTATTTTAAACTGGTTTTTCTTAGTCGTCTTGGTTTAAAAATCCCGGCTCCAGCTTGCTTTGAGCATACGCAGTACGTTACATTCCTGTGAAAACATCGGGGTCAGGCAGTGCCAATGTTATCAAAAGCGTGTGAGAATCGAATAAAGAATATGAGGCTACCCATGCGTAGTTAACTCGAACATCTGTCTGAAGAGGTCAGAATAGTTAACCTGGTTTGGCTTCTAGTATGTGTAAACCCAACACGATGCTAAAACCCTGGCAATTTTAAACTGGTTTAAAAATAAGTGTCAGAACGGTATATATGCTTGTGTCATTGCTTGATAACAGTGAGAGTACCCTTATTGAAACGTTGCAGTTAATAAACCTGGTGAATTTTATCCATAAAGTTGTCTGTTGTTATACAAAATAATCTATTATCAAATATCTATTAAAGAGTATTATCTCCAACAAATTTATAATTAATTTTTAAAATTTACAATTACAGTGCAACAGATGTTTCAGTCACATTAGCTACATGTACATTTACCTTACACATGACATGGCGTCAACTCCTGCGATAATAAATGTTTCTTTCTTGGAACCGTGATAAAATTGACGAATTATGCCCTTTTCATTTCTTATAACCCTTCAAAGAACCGTTCCTGGTACATGTCTGCTAATACGTGGAATTCTTCATAGAAAAGAGAATTTCAGTTCTCCATACATGAAACATGTACCAGGATAAAAACAAATATGGTGGGTGGTGATACATGTACATGTATGGTTATAAGTGACTTTTCTTATCTTAATTTTCCAAATTTCTTCAGTATTTGAAAATAGCAAAAAGCAATGGGTATTATTTGAGCAATTTGATGTCAATCTTGAATGAGTTAACCGTCTAGTCATCACCCTACCAAAACCTTACCATTCTGCTTCTGGAACCGTTTCTGTCACTGAAACAATCATGGTACATGTGTTACTGATTATGTACAGTTCATCAAGCTTTTAAGAAAGGTAACATCCCAAGCCTGGAAATAAGACACCTGTCACTGACAATGTCAGGCACAGATTCAGCCTTTGTCAGGCACAGCCGCTTCTGATTGTCATTTTGTCTGGCACTGATTTGTCTTTTTTATTAATACATGCCCAGCATTAAGTCGAAAAAGTCAGGTAGTATTTCCATTAGTGTCTGACATTTTGTCAGGTACAGGTACATTTAAAATTGTTATTTCCAGGCCTGAACAGCACACCTGTCACAGACATTGGCAGGTACAATCATCCAGTGCTCATACAGATTTGCCTTTTAATACATGTGAGGCTGTGGCACATAATTCAAAATATCAGGTACAGGAACATTAGTGCCAGACATGCAGTCAGGTACGTCTATAATCTGTATTTCCAGGTCTTTTCATCATCAATATTGTTACAACAAATCCTGTAATTATTGTTGACTATAACAAATAGAAATACAATTCCATCCTGACCTACATGGACAGTAGATAAACTGTGGTAAATCAACAATGTAGGCAGTAAGTCAATTGGAATTTGTTTACTTCAATACCAGTATTCTATATATAGTACTACACGAAAAGCCTTGTGATTTATATGTCATACATGTGTTTATGTATGTAACTGGTGTCTGACTACACGCACACATTATCGGCAAGATAAAAGTACAGAAACTATTCAAAAATATGCAAGGAAACATTTCCAACATTTTTAAAATATCTTAAAATTGACTCAACCACTTGACTCCAGTCTAAAATAAAATCAACCCTTTCATGTGATTTCATAATAAATATGTTCATTAGTTTTGTGGAATGAGAATCTGTTTTTATTTAACATTTTACCTCTAATATAAGAGTTGGAATGACCTCAATTCTTCAAACTTTGAAAAAATATGTTACCAACTGTAGACTTTATCACTTTAACTGACCGACAGATGGGGGTGGCGATATAATATACACACACTAGCAATGTGGGTCTATAAAAATTAGTCCACTGGCGATTAATATTTCGAAACAAAAGTTGTTATCTACATGTATGACATTTGTGCCCGATAACCAATACATTAGATCAACTCAGTTCAAAGAGGTTAAACTTCTTAAGGCATTAAAATTCGGGCAATGGAGGAAAATAAGCTTCATACGATATTACACAGTAGAATACATGGTGACAGGAACTCCTCAAAATTAGGGAAACGTGGTATATTTGTTGATAAATCTTTTTTTGATGACAGACTATCTCCATGACTACACCTATTACAATTTTCCTCATACTAGCAGACTAATATTTATAGAGGAATTAGGATATAACAGAATAAATGCTCGTATATTTATTAATATTAAATTACTCTGTCCCTTCCTAATGTAATTTGTATATGTATTTATTATACAGGATCTAAATCTAATGGTACTATATTTTATCAATTTGATTTAAATACGAAAACTTAACTAAACAGATCATATTCATTGGTTAATTCTCAACATCATATTATAGAACACTGTTTATCTTAAGCTTGGCGCAGACGGTCAACTTTTCGTCGCTTGTTGCTGCAATAGGCAACTACTGGCAACTCTGAGCAATTGGCAACTCGAGGTCTCCCGTGTGCGCTGACTGGCAACGAGAAGCAATTTTTCCCCGGGTATATCCAGAATGCCGGTATCACGTGATCATTCAAAATGGCGCCGTACATACAACAACAAAAGCAATACGAACAGCTTTGGGCATTTATTTGATAATGATGCGCAGAAGAAGACGGAGAAACAAATCCAAAGCCACAATGTTGTTAGCTGTTCCGACGCCGCCATCTTGAAGTATCACATGACAGTAAAGCGCTCGCTGATTGGACAGTTAACCAGTTGCTTGCTGCCTGTTGTCGCCTACCGCCGCAGACGAGCAATTTTGAAGCAACAGATGAACAATTTCTCGGCGACGAGCAATTTTCTGTTGTCGAATATCAAACATGTTTGATATTTGGCAACGAGAAGCAACTCGAAGCAACAGCAGGCAACTATTGTTGCCCGTTGGCGCAGACGAGCGATTTGTTCTTTCAACGACCAGCGATTTCACTGTTGCCTGAAAGTTGCTCGAAAAAGTTGCCCGTCTGCGCCTGGCTTTAGAACTCCTATGAAAATTTGAACAATTGGGAAAAAAAAAATGAAGCTTGTACTGTACATGTACTTTAATCTGATTCTATATTTTATTTTTACAGGCATTCCGGAAGAACAGAAAATCATATAACGTGGCCTTACCCTTAATCTATATTTGCCATGTACATGTTGTCTGGAATATCTAGCCTTTTTTCGAACAGGGATTACAAATTAGACTCTTGTGAATATAAAGGCATACATGTACATCAATTAACCTTAAGTTATTTTAATATAAGAACCATAGAATTCTCGTTGAACTGAAGTCAACCGGTAATAAAATGTTTTTGTTGTTTGATCAATAGAATTAGGTTCAGTTGGTTAAATTTTATCAATATATAATGACCTATGACCCACAGGTGTATATATATTTATAGAAATCTTTAATATTTAAATAGCATCAATAAAATACATGATCATAATAAAATTTAACACAAACTTTTTAAAGAGTGAGATAAAGAGAGAGGAATGATGTCCACACACAAATTTCAGCCCACTCCAAAATCTTTTTTTTTACATTTATAGGGTACTTTAGGAAGAGTCTGACACAAATTTCTGATAATTTTTTAATGGCAAAATTCTACTGAAAAAAAAATTAAAGAATTACAAAGTGAAAAATTTAAGGTACATGTAAGCCTTAGAGCAGAGTTGGCAAAGAGTGGTATTTTCATATTGCAGCTATATGTACATAGAGATGGACAGGAACGATCAGGGGACAGCCAGTGTCCGATCCGAGACCGTTTTAAAGGAACTGTCTGTATGTGCCTACAAGGACTAATACATGTGCCTATTTGTTACAATATGTTCAAATATATAGACCTGAGGCTGAGGCCTTTATCTCCCTAGTAACTACATACACACACATATTCACACTGTAATTTGACACGCTCCATTGACTCTTTCTGGACAACAAGCCTACATGACTCACTCCTTCTCTCTCACCTCTTTAAATAGAGAATAACAACAGCATATAGGTCATACACAGCTCACTGGGTCAAATCGGCCATTTTGTTATTGACATATACCTATTCCTTGACCTGGTCATGACCCTCATATTACCATAGCAACTGTTGAAGCTATTTTATCCCTCAAGTTGTTTGTGTGGAAATTTTGCCAAAGGTCATCTAATGAAGTATGGGCGGGTCAATTTGGTGTTATTTACTGAGATCCACGATACATGTAGTACAGTGGTCAGAACAATGAAACCGGCTGTGGTCCGTGGCATATTGATTCTTCTAGAACCAACCACCAGTCAACATGCTGGACATATCAGAGATTGTTGTAATTGGAAATCAATTTATAACATGGTCACATAATTAAACAAATATAATGGAATATCCTACAAGGCATAGAGTATAGAGACAAAAACAAAATATTAAGCAAATTAAATATTACAGATCAATTATATTACAAAAGCCACAGGAACAAACCCAAAATATCCTACAAACCATAGGGCCAAACTCAAAATATATTACATAAGCCATACAAACAAACTCAAAATATTACAAAAGCCATAGAGAAAAACCTAAAATTTCCTAAAAGCCATAGAGACAAACTCTAGCCATAGAAACAAATTCAAAATATACATGTAATACAAATCATGGAGACAGACCAAAACTTTATCAAGCTATATTAATATGTACTAAAAGTAAATACATTTATATGTATTGTAAAGCAAAAGAGTCATGTTTTCAGGTTTTGTACTTGATGCTACTAAAGTTTGATTTACATTTAATTATATTTATGGGGTAATAAATAGATAGATATGTCTGATAATAAATATAGGCCCTGCATACATATATGTTTAATAATGGATATTGATGTGTTATTTTTGTTCAATAAGAAATGGATACACGTACATATAGGCCCTACATGTAAGTAGATAATCATGTTTAATAACTAAATAACTAAATGTATATTTACGTTACAAACCTGTACATTGTATAATATAAAGATAGGTTGCCAGGCAACGAAACATACGCCCACAGCAGCTAAATCGTCCGGGCAGTCAACAAGGGTTGTCGCATATTTTTACTTTTTTTGGTAATAAAACATTTGTAATACACTAAAATCTGATTAAGAGTAACAACTCACTATGTAATTATCTGAAAATCATTAGAATTTGTTTGCTTTCTATAAAAGTTTTGCCCCACGCTAACAATTAGTTTAGGAAACATTTAATATCATGGATTTAGCAATTCAGTTATCAAAATTCATTGAAAATCAAAATACTTGTTTGTTTCAAGACCTTAAACTCCGTGTATCAATCTGAAGTCAATCGGATGATAAGTTTGGCCCCTATAGCATCACAAGGTTTTTTGAAGTGATCAAGGGAGACAACTCTGGAAGTAATTATTTGAAATCGCTCAAAATCAATAGGCTTCTTCGTCTCATGACCTTAAACAGTGTGTGTGTATTTAAAGTCAATCGGGTATTAACTTTGGCCTCTAAAGCGTCAACAGGATTTTTTGATGTGATCAAGGGCCATAACTCAGGCAGTAATTATCAGAAATCGCTGAAAATCAATAGGCTTCTTCGTCTCATGACCATAAACACTGTGTATAAATTTAAAGTCAATCGGATATTAACTTTAGCCTCTAGAGCGTCCACAAGCAATTGTGGATGCCGGACCGATGGACGGACGGACGGGGGCGACAACAATATACGACCACATTTCAATGTGGACGTATAAAAAACTTATAAATGACCTACAGGTACATGTATATAAACGGGCATTCCTATACAATCTCAGTAAAACTAGATTTGATTTGCTTTTCATTTCCATTTATTCACCATGTAAAACTACTGGTACATACTACATTTAAAAAAAAGTACTTTGAATTTTCATACATTTAATGATACATGTACATTATGGGAGATTAGATTAAGAGCTGGCAGTTCTCACTATAATAGTTAAAAACAAGATAATGTAAAGGGAATTTCAGTCAAACTGATCCACTTTGAACCAAGATTTTAGCGATTGAATTTTGAGCCTAGCCTCGATCATCATTACTAAAGTTAGTACAATGAAAGTTATCCATCTTTTGATTTAATTATTAACGGGCGTTAAGCAGCAGATAGGAATTATAATCCAGTAAATATAGCGGGCTAGCGATGGCAATTGCCATCAAGAGTTGATTATGTTCTGGATAAGTTAATTAATGTTGAATCAATAATTTAATTAACATTTGAAGAGTACAGGGGAAAAGTGATCTAAGTCACTTTTTCAACGAATCCCAGTTAATGGCGCCATCTGGTAGCAAATTGTATAAGCTTGCAGTTGAACAATCAATTTCAGGTAAAAACCATCCGAGTTACATCGAATCAAGGCCCTTCTGAAATGCCTCCCCCCCCCCCGACAAATACGTCCATCATACCTTTTATTTGACCTTAATTTGGCTGAAAAGTTGAAATCAGTTGTTGTACTGGTATAATGATTCGTATTAATCATAGTTTTGAAATTGTAATTAAACCCACTCGTTGTTCTGTTCCCTTCAAATATTCTCGTCCAAAAGTTTGTTTTGCCTTTTATGCAAAAAGACAAAAATGTGACTTAGATTGTTCTTCCCCTGTACTCTTCATTTCAGACTTAAAGAAAGACGTGCAATTGGCAGATTTAGCTCTTGCATACCATAATGTATGTTTAAAATTTTGCACTACATGTATCTACATGTATTTTTGAATTATTATAGCAAGAACGACCAGCTCTTGATCTAAATCTGAAGAATGTTTAAAAGAAAAAAAACAGTTGTCAGGACCTGTATTGGGTAAACCATTTCTGCAGTGATTAGACAAGACAATTTATTACATGGTTTGATAATCCAAGCCTTTCAAACCATTTTGCAGAATTTGCAGAATTTCTGCACTCCAAGTTCGACCTTACACAATCATCGAATCACCACATCAATTCCTGAACATTCTTTAAAAGAAATTTCTTAGACCATGTAGGCCAGTAAGACTAAGGCTACCTTTGGACTCCTTGAAGAATCTATTTGACATGGCATAATTTAATAACCCCACTGATTCAACAGATATCAGCTAAAAGCCTGTCCAGCCAAATTATAATAAAAGATTTTAACATACATGTGTACAGTAGCAAAATTACTTAAAACAATGACATGAAATGGAGTTTTATGGCATGTGAGTTCCAATCCGGCTATATTGCAATGCACCAAACCTATGGTGAACTAAATTTTATCACAAAACAAAATATTTAAATCCATAAATTCTGTGAAACCGGAAATGAATTCGAACTAGAAATGTATTTTGTAAGTGATCTCCATACTACATGTATCACCAGTCACTCTCTTTTGTATTCAGAAATACTACAGAAGTATTAAAGTATGAGTCAGTTAATTTTAGTTATCACATAAAATCAGCGATATTGTCAAAGATAACACCCCACAATATAACATAATAATTAATCGGTATGTAAACAAGATAAATTACAAGAAGGGTTGGGTATGGCCGTGGCTGGATCACATTAATTTCAATAAACATATACTGTACATGTATTAAATTCTTTTCTTATGCATGTAGTGGTACAAATGTAGGTGTACATGTATCTATATAGGTTAGGTACATGTACATCCGGGTTAACACGGATATTCAAAAAGAGATAAGAAGGAGGAGGATTTGAAAGAGAAAATATGGAATGGATAATAATGTATGTATGATATGGTGTGTGACTGTGGGTCCAATTAAAGTAGCTAGGTCTCCAATGGCAATATCATCCACAATCTTCGACGTCGAATTATATGTTAGAATCGTGTACCAGAATATGTTTCAGCGCCAGTTGTACAAGGGACTAAAAGAACGAGGAGAGACATATTCCACAAGTCTTGTCAAACAATAACACCTAATCTTATCTAGAGAGCATGCACAATAAATAGTTACTACCGGTGTAGACTGGAATAACCAGATACTAAAGATTGCCATGCGATTGAGATCTTGAGATCGAGACTTCTAGTGTATTTTGCCCAACATAATTGATTTGAAATTAGGAGTAAAACTGGAAACGATTGATTGTAAATTTATATTTCAACATAATTTACCCTGCAACCCACTTGTGTTAATTTCTAGGTCCCAAATATTAGCTCCTTTACTTTAACGGGGTGAGGAAATAGGTCTACACTTTAGTACTTAGTAATTATTTATAGTGCTTTATTATTATTAAAGAAATATAAACCATGACATCTGATGGTAAGTGACCTGACAGGGCAGGCCTACATCTACACTTTCTACGTAAAAGTTAAATAATTCATTCATTCATACATCACTCGCTTCATTTCAGCATCTGTCTGTTGTCAACACATCCCCACCGAGATGTTACCTTGCCACGCCCACGAAAAGCGGCTCTGTTCGGGGGTCAATAAGGTCACGGGTAAGTCGGTGCTCCACATTCCAGCATCCCGGCTCGTGCCAAGCTCGTTTTTTAGGCTTGAATGGTTGATAAACAGAAGACAGTAATAACAAAATAAGATACATTTAGTTAATAACTCACCCAGACCGTCCAAGCTTGCTTCTTTCCCCATCGTAGTTGTCATACTAAGCACAAAACGAAGAATATTTCATCTATATTTTGAGGTTTTTTTTGTCTCTCACACCTCAGTCAGGTCTAGTAGAAATCAAGTTTTATCACAGCACTCGGGTGTCACATGGGGAAATTTCTTCTTGAAACGACTCCACCAAGTCGGCGACGGAAAGGATTTTCAAGTTGTTTGTTTATTATAACGTTTGATTCAACGATAAAATCTATTTCTGGGATAGGTCGTTGGCTTCCTCAATTAAAAAAAAACACGAATTGAATATTATAAAATGGCCTACATCTGGATCTATTTGCATGAGATTTTTTTAAAAAGTTCAGTAACGCATCCTTTCACTGACAATAATACTGACACACAAAGTCCACTTGTTTATGAATCCCTGCTACTGGAACGAACTTTTAAAAGAGATCTAGTTTAGTCTGATAGACCTAATTGGTTCACATGGACTTTTAGGAACGTATCCTCACTCACTCAATAACAAACCGGCTAAAAATGTCATGAAGATATGCCCAATAAAATTCACGTCTCCTGTCGATTTACTGGGAAAATAGTAAAGTCCACGGCTTACTAAACATTTCTCGTAATCCATAAAACCATTCTGGAGTATAGAAATACACTGACAGCTCTTTAGCCGACGATTTTGTGAGATTTACCGGCGTTTTTCGTGCGGCCTGGTCGGCGAGGCTAGCACCGTGCCATCATCAGAGTGAACTCTGTATGACTGACTGACACACATACAAACACTCCACCATGACCCACTTTAACAACCTTTCAACGCACCATTTCATTGGTTCAGATTTTTTTATCACTTCTGTTCATTAATGGTCGCTAATTTCATAAAAAGAAAGGTTTTTTAATTCTAAAGTAACATTTATGGTATTAAAACATATGACTAAGCTCGGGAAATCAACAAAAAATGTTACGGAACGTTGTTTTCATATGAATGGCACGCGTTATGAGAACGTGAAGCGCTCGTGCGGGAAATGGGTCACCGCGACACAACCAATGAAATACCTTGTTACAAGTGACTTCAACCCTTGTCATGCTATCGTAAAGTATGCGGCTGTTACACGAAACGGCGTAAACAACTAAAAATAGAACAATGTCGCGGTTTTCTCTACTAAATAGCTAACAAACATGATAATATGTCAGCCGAAATTATATAAGTTTTTTTATCTAATATAACGGTACAGTAGGTAGACACGGTGAAAGCGAGGCAGATCTAGAAATTTGAATTTCTCTATACACACGCAAATCTGTCGATACCAGAAATTAAGGATCAAATATCCGGATCGATTTATGTATTGTGTAGGCGGAAAGAATGGTCAAACATTCAATAACTATCTAAACCTTCAGATGTTTTAATGAGGAAACTGTGAAAATGTATTTGCAAATTATTGAGAAAGTTATGGGTATATTGTCAAATCTTATTTTACTGTCATTTGGGTTTTCTTTCTTTGTTTGATCTGTACGGTACCGTGTTTTTCAGCGTTCTTTACATGTCAGCGATGCAGGGCAGAGGGCCTGGCAAGACACGGTACTAGGCTATCTAGTCGTTCGGATGGGAGAAAAACCCCAGGTACTGCGTACACCCAAAAGTACCCTTGAAAGATGGAATTCGACGAAAAGTGGTCGGAAAAAGTCGCAAGTATAATATCCGAATTATGACGCATGTCTTCATTATTGGGATTGGGGAAGTTATTAAAGCCTACATATTATACAGATCCGTTCAGTTGTTGCATGGTTTCTTTTTTAAGGCTTTTTATTTCAATTTACATTATCTAAAATATATTCGTGACAAAATAATACTGTTGACCTACAACGACATCACTGATCAGACAATTAGCCTACCACTTAGCCAACA
The DNA here is from genome assembly GCA_963678685.1 of Patella ulyssiponensis. Taxonomy (NCBI): domain Eukaryota; kingdom Metazoa; phylum Mollusca; class Gastropoda; family Patellidae; genus Patella; species Patella ulyssiponensis. The sequence goes on along the minus strand of OY783225.1, from coordinate 64,338,259 downwards.
CCCACAAACAACAGTATAACCATATTTTGTCTCCCCTTCCACCCCCATGCTTTTAAACCTGTCACCGCCCACTTGAGTAATTTGGGTTATTTGGAATGTGCTAACTGTTCATTCGACCTTTCTTTCCTCCGGGATGAAAAAAACGTTCATCGATTTTGTTTTGTGTGTATTTGAAGAGAATGTGTAGGTGTATATAAGTGGCGCAACCGTCTTTATTTTAAGATTTCGCATCATTCGTCAAATAAATAAATTCCTGGAGTATTTCCTATCTAGGGCGATTCTTTTCTATGCCGCATTTTGTTTCTTCACTATACTGCAAATAAATAAATGGCATTTCCTGGACGACCTATAATATGAATAACAAATAATATGGCCGGCTATAAGGAGCAGGTTCGGGCGATTGCAAGTCTTATTATTGCCTATTAGGCCTACTCTGTATGATCATTTTAAAACCATAAATGAAATGAAATGCGGTTTAACGTCGTCTGCTCCGACTGGGTTTATGGAGGCCGGGTATAAACATAAAATATGTATGGTTCAACTATATCCACCACAGACATTGATAGTGTTCATGAGGGTTGTGAATAGTAATTCGGTATGTTCTAATAATTTTTCTAAAAGTTGCTATAGAAGCCAACACGCACCTCTTCAAATAATCATATTATATTTGACCGCCCCATACCACACAACGATGGTACGAAATTCTACACCCCAGCCGGGTAAATAAACACAATTACAAGCAATATGGTGGGCATGGTAATTTTAAAGGCCTAAATAAAATAAAGCCTATCTTTGACAAAAACCGGGGTCCTGTGTACATGTTGGCGTGCACGGAAAAAAAACGGGCAGTTATAATAGAATTCGATAATAAGATCAGTACGCATAGAGCCACTGTCCGGGCAAAATATGCATATGTCGGGGAGTCAGGGGTATCAGTACTGCTCTATCACGGCGTCCTCAGCCTTAAGACGACCGGCAAGGGGTGGGATCACCTGTCCAACCTCGTGGGTTTTCCCGGGTCCCCTGGTTTCCTCCCACTGCTAAAGACCCCTACGCGCAAGCGAATTACTGAAATAAAATTAAACCATGTTAGTCCCGCAATGACCCAGTGGACGTTAAACCCCATTTTCTTTCTCTATCTTAAGACGACCATGAGACACCCTATTGCATGAGCAATAACAAATATTTTATTTGACCTCGACCTACATACGACTATACCTGATAATCGGCTGTTTTATTTTTACTAGATTGGAGGACCTGAGTTGATAACAACAATAGTTTACGGCTAAAAATAGGTCGCACAAATTAATACGTCTTATCAACAAATACTAAATGAGGTGATTATCACGATCAATTGAGGGGTTTTCTATATAAAGCCGGTTTAATTTGATCGTGTTTATCTTTTATTATGGACACGTTTATCGGAGCCACGGCCACTAAGTCCGTGGTTCACCAGGGAGAGAAAGAAATGGGGTTAACGTCCACCCGACACAAAGTGTTTCATTTCGAGACTAAAATATAGTTCTAGTTTTATTTCAATAATTTGATTGTGCGTATAGAGGTCTATAGCAGTAGACGTAGATCGGAGAACCCGGAGAAACCCCACGAGGTTGGGCAGTATACCCATCTACAAGCTGGGAATCGAACCAAACCACGAGTTGACTGATTGCCAAACCTTATGATATAAAGTCAACGCTTGTCATGTGAATAAATGTTTAATCAATGATACATGTATTTAACATTTGAGACAAAAAGAAAAATTAACAATATGAAGATTTAGCTCTTACATGATGCTTCTTCAAGTAATTTTCCATGTGCTGAAATTAAAATGCCTATAGACTTTCTCTCTCTCTCTCTCTCTCTCTCTCTCTCTCTCTCTCTCTCTCTCTCTCTCTCTCTCTCACTTTTCTGGGGGATCAGGGTGACTTAGTGAGTCGAGTGTTCGATCTCTGCATTGGCCGAGAAAGTACATCCAGATTTTCCGCCGTGGTTTTTCCCTTGTCAGTGATGCTGAACGGAAGGCCCGACAAGGACATCTGTCTAGTTGTTCGGATGGGAAGAAAAACCGAGGTCCCATGTACACATTGGCAGATGGAATTCGATATAAGAGTAGGCCGTAGCGCCGCTGCCCGGACAAAATTTCCCTCGTAGCACAGTGTTTGGCGTATGCCTGTCTACATTAGCCCACTTTCGGAGCAGAACTGTAGGACGTTAAACCCCATTTCATTTCATTTCTCTCCTTACTGACATTAGGCACACCTTTTACTGGAAATTCTGACAACGCTGACAATGTCAACATTCAAATTTTATTCCCTGTGAAGAGATAATATTTTATTTTAAGCAATGGTTACCGAAACTGACATCATGCGACAAGAAAAAAAATTCGAATATAAATTTAACGCCTGTTGTATCCGGTTCTGTATGACATACTATAAACGTGTGTCAGTTTTAGCAAGAATTTGCGTCATCAATTCGTCACATAATAAGAATAGAATATCCGTTTCATGACGAGTGAGAGGTGCGCTTCATTTAAGTTAAAACAGGGCATGCATTTATAATATCAGTTCTCTTTGTCATCATTTTACCCTAAGTTGTTGGTCTGTTAATTAAATTGAAAACTTGGCCTCTAGCAATTAAATAATCACGTTTATGCAAGTCGTGTACTGAAATTACAGAAGATGGAAGCAACCCACACATCTCAATCATCTATGGCAGAAATCAATAATATGCTATATATAGAATTCGATCTCTTTGTCATTGATCAGTTTTACAGAAATGTAACGAATGAGGCCATACATTGCATAAAGCGACCTAATTACAGACTGATTGTGTTGCGCACTTTACGGAATACGTCACGGAGTGTATTGTCTCTTAATATTGTCAGTACACGTGTACTGATTACGTCACTACCTTTTTCTCTGTTGATTTATTTCGGGAAGGTAATTAGAATGGTTTATATAGGGTGGATTAGGTTAACAGGGTACGTGGTGTACTATTGACCATTGAAACAAATATTATTTAATAGTTAGCCTACTATAAGAGATCAAAGTCTATATATATATATCGTAATGTATTTGTATTGAATATTTCCATTGGTTTTAAGCCTGAAAACACGAGTCATTATGAAACCCATATCTTAGGCTTTTGGCTAATCCAATCTCTAGAAATTTCCAAGGTCTCTTCTCCATTAGATGATCTTGTTTATAATTCCCAAATCCACGCCACCAGAATAGCGTGCCAGACGCATGCAAAAATACCCTCGACGATATAGGCCTGTTGCTGTTATTTGTATTCCTTACCCGTTTATCAAATAATATACCATTCCGATGCTGGAGGTAAAGCTGCAAGACTGTAGATGAACATTTCAAGTTTATGGACCGCTACTCATCTGTAAGCTTCTTCTTTGAACAATTCGGCATCGATTTGATGAATTGGGTGTTTGTTTTTCGTCCAACAACATGACTTGAAATCTAATTTTGGCCGAAAAACTGATAATAATTATCATTATTTCACCAGCGTGGAATAATTAACACATATAAGCGAATCTTAAATGAAAAGCGGCCTGTCTGTAAATGATGGTATTTAAAATATATGCCTTCTCGTATACATTATTAGCACGTCATGGCATTTCTTCGTTTCGTTGTGAATTTTCTGGAAGTTGTAATTATTATAGCCAAGTTCCATTATGCCCATTTTTTGCCGTTCGCCGTTTTAGGAGAAATACAAAAAATACAAACACCGTCAGAGGCGGGCCAAGGCTCCAATTGACTATACAACTAGACGAAGCTGGGTCGTTTGCGATGTGATTAAGCAAGACGAGAGAGAGAGAAATGGGATTTAACGTCCACTCGACACAAACTAGGTCATTTTGGGACTAACATATGGTTTCAATTTCATTTCAATAATTCGCATGCGCGTAGGGGTCTTTAGCAGTGGGAGGAAACCGGAGTGCCCGGAGGAAACCCACGAGGTTGAGAAGGCGGCCCTATCTCCATGCCACATACGCTCACACCAGGGATCGAAACCACAGCCGCAAGCCAGAGGTGACCGGCCAGCCAGAGGTCGAAGCGCGGCACTCTAGACCACTAGGCCACCCCAACCCCCCTAAGCAAGACGAAATTGCATATTCAATTTACGTCAAATCAATAAAATGACCATCAAAGGAGAAGTTAAACAAAACTAAAGTGTTCAGTAGAGCATTTCTGGAGTAATTCTTGACAGGTTTTTCATTTAAGCGGCAGAAGAAATTGAGTAGGCTCGGACTGACTTAGTGGTGAAGCGGCAAGACACTTATGTCTTGAATAGCATAGAATATCTTGGGTTGGAATCACGGCAAATTGGGTTTTCGCTTCTGAGGTGTGGCGTATGTGAGTCTGAAGAGGGTTGAATGCGTAGTCGTTCGTATGGTAACAAAAACTGAGGTCTACCTAAGTGCACATTGGTGTGAACTAAACGAACCCTTGCCAGTTGGAATTCAAATAAGAACAAGCGAAACTGTCGCTGTCCGGGAGAATTCTAGTCTAAACAAACCAACAGTGAGGCTGATGCCCCCCGCCGAAATCCCAAAATAAATAGATGACACATATTAATTAATCGCACATTTATTTTTTCAAACGTTTCGAGCAATCAAACCACACGAAGTGTCATCCAAAAGTGTTTTATAAAGAAAAATGCTAAAACCGACGAGAAAAATGAAAATGTGTTAGGGGGACCCTAAAGGCAGACAGAAGGGCCCCCACGCTTGACAAAAGGGCCCCCACGCTTGACAAAAGGGCCCCTCTGGCAAAGGGAAAGGGCCCTCGTGTCCGAGTCAATCGTTTCTATACATTGTTACTGTCGAATCCATTACTGAATGAGAATGCAGTCATTGTATTGGCATAAAAATCATCAATCCAGGTGAACCTAAATTATCTTATCCCAAAGTATCAACCAATCAAATTGCTTATCTCTGCCTACCCTAAGCAGAAAATGCTCATCTTCGAACTCCATCAAGGCATTGACCTAATAAGCATACACACCAATTTTGAACATTTGAACTCAATTAGGAGAGTTATTGCGTTCCAAAGTCTCGACCAATCAAATTGCGTATCGCTCTGCTTACCCTGAGCAGAAAATGCTCATTATCAAACTTAGTCAAGGTATTACTGTAATAAAACTATACACCAAGTTTCATCACTCTCACTTAATTAGAACTAAAGTTATCGTGTCCCAAAGCATCAACCAATCAAATTGCTTATCTCTGCTTACCCTGAGCGATAAATGCTCATCTTCGAACTCCATCAAGGCATTGACCGAATAAACACATACACCAAGTTTGAACACTCTAGCTCAATTAGGAAGAGAGTTATTGTGTCCCAAAAAGTGTGACGGACAGAAAGACGGACAGACAGACAGACAGACAGACGGACGAACCCATTTTAATAGTCCCCAACTTTCTTCGAAAGGCGGGGGACAAAAATGACCGAAGAATCATGTTATGCCAGTCTCATTACTAGTAGTTGTCCAACGGTGGTCCAAATGATGCTGTGCATAAAGTTTCGACCTTGTGGCAAAAAATGCTGTGTTTTAAAATGTAAATACTAAAGAAATAAATGAGTTTACATTGAGCTTACACTAAGGTAGATTTTGTAACCAACCATTGTTGGCAGAAATAGCCAAGCCTTCGTTCTGGGGGTGGGGGGAGGAGGTCAAGGGGTCTGTTAATAAAAAAAATCAATTTTAGCATATAAATTCTACGAAAGCTGTTTTGATGACATGTCATACCACACTACGAATGGAACACTGAAATCTTAATCTTATCTGACCGAACAGTTTTCTATATTGTTCGATCAGGTGACGGACAATCACGTGTGTGTTATTCAGGTTCGGTGGCCATTTTAAAAACGACAAAAATTGGGTTATTATATTGTCTTTGAAAGACATTTAGTGAACGCGATATATAATAAACAGAAAACTTTATGGATAACATTCACTAGGTTTATTAAATGTAACGTTTCAATGAGAACGTTTCAATGAGGATACTCTCACCGTAGAGAAACGTTGCAGTTAATAAACCTAGTGAATGTTATCCATAAAGTTTTCTGTTTGTTGGATTATTATATGTTAAGCTATGTGCAGTACAGTTTTGCGAAACTAAATTGGAAATTAATTGAATTACAGGCGAGTAACTTTTTTGTAGTCAAATGGCTAAAACATTTGCCCAAGAGTAAGTCCTTTTTAAAAAACGATCCACTACTGTGACTGGAGCAAGACGGGCGACATAGGTAGTGGAACCATTTCTGGGCGCATGCTAGTCTTCTCTATTGGAACAAAAATAAGACATCATTGGTATGAGATGCGTTCATGAACACCGACATGAATTGTGTTGAGAAACCTGTCAGCTGATATAATTTTAGACAATCCCACGGGTAAATCATACTAAAATGTTCCTATGTCTTTTCCTGTAACTGAAAAACAAATTCGACCGCGATTTGTTTATTCACCTTATCTTGGACGAACACCTGTATCACTCACAAATACGCCATATATTATAGCCACGTGCTCGCCATATTTACGACCGACTGCACGTGAGGTTATAAGGTCATGACTTATTATGGGTGGTATACTTTACATACACTATCCCAGAAGTCCCTACATAACAGGGAGAGAAGGACGAGGTCTTGCACTTATTTGGTTTTGATAAAATATTCAAAATCTTTTTTTATTAAATTGATTAATTATGGTTATGTCCATTGTTATTCTCCACGTGGCAGGATATAAAATGACATGGGGTTGAATGTTCTACTCCTACTGAGCTAATGAAAACGGGCATACACCATACTGTGTCCTGAGGGAGATTTGGTTGGGTACAGGCACTACAGTCTACTCTGGTATCGAATTCCAACTGCCAAAGGATCTTTTAGGTGCATGCCAATGTTTGCACGGGTCCACAGTTTTTCGTCCCACCCGAACGACTAGACAGCTGTCCTTGTCAGGCCTTCCGGTCAGCACCACTAACAAAGGGAAACCACGCCGGAAAATACCGATGAACAAACTGACAGGGGTCTGCACTGACGAGACAAAAGACGACATTCCATTCTTTAAATATATACCGAATATTCTTATTTTCTGATTTTGCATTCTCGTTATATTTTAACAACGTCACAGTCTTAAAATAATAGGACGGTACATTTAAAAACATTTCCTTTCCTGTCTTCAAAATCTGCCGAATGTTCATTTTCATGTCTACTATTAGATTTATATCTTTGAGCCATCACGTATAAATGTGAGTGCTTTTAGGAAGTGTGTAGGAGTATTAAAATGTTTTTTTTTTACTTCCCACGGCCAAACAATTTGACATGAATCGACTTATTCTATTCTACGACCGACACAAACTCTTGACAATAATTTTCTAGTCACGGTGTGAACTTTGATTCTTGGTATATAGGTTTTATGTTAACACAATCTTTTCAAGGCCGTCTAGCATGTTTTGGCTTATTCAGAGCGATGTCGTTATTTAGCCGATTAACACAAATAACTCACGATGTGGACTTCGATATACTCACGGAATATAAACACATTATTAATAACTAAAAAACAACAATTGAAAGCACCGAGGTCAATCTTAAGTATAATCGGGCAAACTAGAAATGAAATCAAATTAAATACTGCTCCGACTGAGCTAATGAAGACGGGCATACGCCGTATAGTGTACTATGAGGGGAATTTTGCCCGGACAGCAGCACTGCAGCCCACTCTTATATCGAATTCTTCTACGTGCACACCAATATGGCCCAAACGACTATACGGTCTTCCTTGCCAGGCCCTCCGTCCTGCCCCACTGACAAGTGGAAACTAAAGGAAGGATCGAACACGGGATCACCAGGTTAGTCCACTGAGCTACCGTGGTCATTGTAAGCTTACACGGGGCCCGCGGCTGATTACTTGGGCTCTTGCTGCAGTCTTGCATCAACAGAGAAGTGGGCGGCGGTGGGGGAAATCCTAAACATAGCTGGTAAAATTTTATATCACGCTTGTTTAAATCTACCGTATTCATGGTATATTTTCAGGAACTGGTCGCTAACCGCTACTCGTCGTCGTCTTCTTGGCGTGACATGAAATTTGCCATGCTCTTTCTTTGGGTAGTTCTGCATCGATTTGGTAAATTAGATTTTATGAATTCCATACAGCAACATGGTAAGTTCCTGGCCCATAGTACGATCGGGGAAATCTTTAACATTACCCCCCCCCCCCCCCGTCTGGCTGCACCCAATCAGTCTTCTGATTAATCCGGCCCTGGTAGCGGTCATCTCCATTTTGTGCAGTAGTAATACAAATGACGCCCTCTAAAACCATGTTTTAATGTGTTTTGAGCAATAATGAAATGACACTCTCTAAATTTATTTTTTATTGTGTTTTGTGCAGTAATCAAATGTTTTAATATATATTATGCAGTAATGAAATGCCATAGCGGTAGCGCCGCAGTAGAAGCACTCTTGTATCAGCAGTTATAAACCTTAACCTGCTTAACGTCCCATTCAGATGACAACATATATATATATGTATATATAATAAATATATATATATATTGTTGAGTGTCGCTGTTTATTGTTAAAGTACAGACAACAGATGTTTTATGTATCACAACTTATTATATTTTAATAAGATATTTTTTTTTACTTCAATGACAATACAAAGTCGAATGCAATTACCCCGTCGTTCGGTTTCCAATATTGGTTCAACCTCGTATTGACCCCATGACCTCCTCGAGACCTGCACGCGCGCGCCTCGCAGGGGATCGTTATAGGTAAATATGTTCATGCTGCAGCATGCATATTGATAGGTATGCTCAAGTAGCGGTCATTCGGTCACTCATGACAATACGTCCACAATTTATGGCCTGGGAATTTCTATCGACCAAAATGACGGTATATTAACTGTAATTGCTTGGTATTGTGTCCACTCAATAGGAATGAACCCAATATGTCTAGATAAAAACTGCAATCTTATAAAGCATCAAAGATCTTGAAATATTGAAAAAAGAGCTATTGTTTACAGAGTCTAGGGAGTTGTCTTTGTGGAAGAAAACAATTCAAAAAGAAAAACAATATCGCTTTAGATGACTGTATGACTCACAAACATCATATGTTTTAAGAATTTAGGTAATAATGACACATTCAACAATGGCAAACCCAAACCTAACCCAAGCCCTAATCCTTGCCATTGCAAATGAATTGAAATGAAATGGGTTTTTGATAAATTATCAAAGTATTTAAAATGTTATGATAGTGCATTTATCAATGGCTACCCTGAACTTAGCCGTGCTTTATTTACAGATATATTTTTATAAAGAGAGAGAGAAATGGGGTTTAACGTCCACTCGTCACAAACATATGATTTAATTTTATTTCAATACATCGCATGCGCGTAGGGGTCTTTAGCAGTGGGAGGAAACCGGAGGACCGGAGAAAACACACGAGGTTGGCAGACGACCCTACTCCTTGTTACGTACAACCGGCGATTCGAAACCACGCCAGTTAACTCAATGACAGGATTTACGGTACAGCAAGCACGTGCTAACCATTCGGCCATTCCCCATCACGTGGCTAAGTGGATAAGGCGCTGGTTCGCTAGCTTGGAGGTCGGGTGTTCGATCCCTGCATTGGCCGAGAAAGTTCATCTCGATTTTCTGGCGTGATTTCCCCATGTCAGTGATGCAGAAGGAGGGCCTGACAAGGACAGCTGCCTAGTCGTTCGGATGGGACGAAAAACCGAGGTCCCGTGTACACATTGGAGTGCACGTAAAACATCCCTTGGCAGTTGGAATTCGATATAAGAGTAGGCCGTAGTGCCGCTGCCCGGGCAAAATTTCCCTCATAGCACACTGTATGGCGTATGCCCGCCTTCCATTAGCCCTGGTTAGGTGCAGAAGAGTAGGACGTTAAACCCCATTTCATTTCATTTCATTTCCCCACTCCACCCCACCCTCCGATATATCTAAACAAGAAATTGTGCTGAAAGTATCGAACACACGTTGCCTATAGAAATGGGAGAAATTTTCAATGTTATAAGATAAAATAGGATCACTTTCGTCTATTTTCCAATTTTTATACCAGTTTCATTGACGCTCAAATACCATAGTCCAGATCTAGGAGTGTTTTGAGGGCGCTGGGTGTATGGTGCATGGGAGGGGAATTCTAGAGCAACCCAGCCATTGACCTTTAACACAACAAAAAAAAAAAACATGTTGTGAATCAAAATAGTCTCGTGTTAGATTATGAAATTGTATCTGGTGAGCTATTATCGAAGCAAATAACGCTGCGTGTTAAAATGCTTAAAATAATTTCACCATATAAATGTAAACTGACAATATATTATGTATAAACGACAAAAACAAAGTCTAATTTAATCATTTAAGTAGGGACAGATCTCACGGGGAGGGAGGGGGAGTAATAAAACCCCACCCTGCTCAACAACATAACAAAAATTGTAAAACAACATCATATGAGAAAACTGTAACGTGTGCCTTATCCTTTAAATATTTGTTTGTGCGATGGGATTGGCATTCAAAGCGCGAACTATTGATATAGACAATGAAATTGAATCACAGTGTGATCCTATTAATTCATTATAAAACAAATGATCTGAAATGAAATGGGGTTTAACGTCCTACTGTTCTGCGTACGCCATGCAGTGTGTTATGAGGGAAATTTTGCCCGGACAGCGGCACGCTCAATGTGTATGTATGCCCAAGTATGTATGCTACGTAAACGGCCGGAATTTTGACAGAACAGACGCGTTTCCGCCTTTACTCTATGTTGAATACCAATTGTCCAGGGTTCTGTTGGGTACACAAAGAAATGTACACGATTTTCGTCCCATCCGAACGACTAGTAGCTGTGCCTTTCCAAGGATTTTTATCGGTCAACATCAGCGCCAGTTGTATCTGAAAAATATTATTATTATTTCCGAAATGTCTATACCAGTAACATATGAAATATGAGCACCGCGCAGGATTTTTGGGTTTTAACGATGCGCTATTTCACTTTACTGTTAGCAGGAGATTGCAAAAGCGCTAAAATGACGCATTGTCAATGTGGCTCAATGTGTCGCGAACTTGACCTAGTTCCATTTGATGACGTGTCAAGTAAAAACCCCCAACAATTAGTGTTCCCTAACATTAAAATAAAAGTATATATTAAGTAATCTTCGAGGAATGTTTTTAAGTTGTTATTCAGAGAAATCCTATTGAGTTTCAATCAATATAACCGTCTGTGTTTAGATTACAACGCAGCATGATAATTCATTTCAGACGATCATAAAAAAAGACCCCGGAAAAAGAATCATTATGGAAGAAGTCTGTGTATAAGCACCGACATCATGACCTGTAACAGACCCATATACAATAGGAAGGAAGTCACCCCCTTCCCCTCCCGTATAATATGCAATGGACCCAATTATAAGAATCTTTACCATTCGAACTGTGCAAAATAATAAAATTATAAGGTGGTTTGCCACCAGAACCGCCACCAAGATCCAGCATCTTGTGACCTACGGTTTGCAGCTGCCAGGACAATATACTGATTTTGCCCCCCCCCCCACAAACACACACGTACACTAGCTGCGGAAAGAGACCCCAGGGGTGACATAACTGATCTGGAATAAGTTCCAGAACCTCGATGATAAATCTACTTCAGCCATATCGAGTAAGTTTTATAATATAGGCTCAATGTAAGATGTGTGAGTGGGTGGGGGTGCACACGCTTCTTGCTGTTCCAGTCAGGCTAAGGTATTTTCTATAAAAGCTTCATTTGTTCTGTCCGAACAACTAGACTCACTTCCCTTGTCAGCCCTGGCAAGTAGGAATCGAACTACGGTTGAAAGATTTCCAAAGTTCTCGCCTGGATATTATCTGGATATTATAATACGCGTTGTATTACAAGGCCTTTCATTGAGTCACCTGGCGTGGTTTCGATTATCCGGTTGTACGTGACAAGGAGTAAGGTTACTTGTCCAACCTCGTAGGTTTTTTCAGGCTCCCCAGGACCCCGCGATTCTTCCCACTTCTAAAGACACATACGCGCAAGCGAATTATTGAAAAAAATAGAACCATATGTTAGTCCCGAAATAGTCGAGTGGACATTAAACCCCATTTCTCACCTTCTCTTTATATAGTGCTCAATGAATTAAAAAAATAAACCTTCCGATAACCTTGATTATAATATTCAATACCGTTTATATTCTAGTTACAGTGGATTATTTACACCCAAACGATGTAACATCTGCGGGGAGAAAATTATTTTTCTCAACAACATATGTACGTGTTCACCTTGGTCATTCACATTCTCATATATAATAATTAGTGGAAGCCATCTTCCAAATAAACCACGTGACTGGTCAGTATCGATCGGGAAACCTTGAGAATAGATCGATATTATGTCCATTATATTGAATCCTCTAGGGTGACGTCAATAGAAAGCTTTAGAAATCAACAGTTGTAATAGAGAGTGTTTCTGATTAGTGGCTGGTCATTGCACAGATGAATGATAGATATATCGGTCGGGTCATCAGAGAATATAACCTGCGGGTAAAAATAGAGGGAGTGGAATCTCGGATCGGAATCTAAAAGCCGTGTTCTCCTTGGAACGCTAGCTCATTTCCGTTTTTTGCTTTCAAACTATACAACTCAAATAGTCTTACATTTTTATGTAAACCATACATGCCAGTTTATAGCTAAATATACTTTCAGGAGTCGGGTTAAACAAATACTACATACGGAGCCCAAAAAAATGGGGTTTAGGGCCATACCTTACGGTACCGACCGGGTTAATGTAGACGGAAGTGAAATGAGCTGTCAAGTCCGAATTTATTTTCTGTACCAACCACATTAATGAAAACATAACTGAAATTGGGTTTAAACGTCATAGACGGGCATCGGTAATCTTATATTTCCAACTGTCTGGGGATATTTAGCGTGCTGACTGGTGTGGTGGCAGTGGTGAACACGAAACCTGGGCGTTTTTGTTCTCATCCTAAAGACTAGACAACGTTGTTTTGTCAGGCCTACATCATATTTAGTGGAAACCAGGCTGCGATTGAATCGGGGCCTATAGTTAGTGAGCGGACGCCATATTCCCCCAAAACATGCACCGTGGCTCCCTAGACGGAAAAAAACACATGGAAAGAAGCCCGGTCTGAAAAATACTAACGAACACCGGAACGAACCAGTGACAGTGACTTCCTGTTCCCGGATAGCAAGCGAGTGTCTTGTTAACCGCGTCTTTCAATCTGATTAAAATATACATGTATATTTCATTTCGTTTTTTTATACTCAGGGGCGTTTTAAGGTTTATCATGGCGGAGGCTACACTACTTTGAGGGCCCTCTTTCGCGGAGGGGGGGGGGGGCATCTTGATTGATGATTTTTATGCCAATGCAATGACTGCATTCTCATTCAGTAATGGATTCGACAGTAACAGTGTATAGGAAACAGTGACTCGGAATCGGGGACCTTTCCCTTGGCCAGAGCGGCCCTTTTGTCAGACGCAGGACCCTTTTCTCTGCCTTTAGGGCCCCCCTAACTAGGGTACATTTTCATTTTCTCATCGGTTTTGGCATTTTTCTCCCGTTTTACTTTTCCAATTTCTTTGGGAGGTTTTCGCGAGTAGGCTGGCGCCTCCAGCGCCTCAGCTATAAAAAGCCTTTGTATACTTTCGATGACCTACAGTAAAGACAATTAAAATGGAATTTTGAAATATAAAAACGAAACGAGATAGTATCTGTGTTTTGATCAGATTGTGAGCTTTTATGAGCGAGTCTCTACTCCCTGCATTTTACCATCAGCCTGGTATAAACTACATGTCAACATGGTATAATAGATTAATCACGGGCTCCATGTAAATAGGTCTACAGGTTTTATAAGACATGTATCCGCTATATTTATCGGCTTGTTTGTTTGTTTGTTTGTAATAAATTGATCTGCTTTCATCAATCAGGTCAAATCTCCAAAATCTCACCGAAAAGTATATATCTGTGTTTAGTCCCTGATCACCCAATACTATAGGGCACCAAGGAAGGGCACCAAGGGCAGGCATCTATCAAGCCTACAACCACCACACTTACCCAGCCAAATACACACCTCATTTTAAGAAATAATTGTTTTATAGAATATATTTTCCCTGTGGGTTTATGTAGGAAAGAGGGTCCAGTTGTGGGTGTATGTTGGAAAGAGGGTTCAGTTTTATTTTAGGGTTGCGAATAAAAGTTTTATTTTGGGGTTTGGGCAAATGTTTTCTTTTAATAATGTGGACAAAGACTGTCTATACAAGGTTTGGGTATAAGAGTTTCCTAGCGAGATGGGCAAAGGTTAGAAGGGATTTTAGGGAAGCGCGTAAAGGACTTCCATAGCAACTTGGGTAAAGTTTGGTCAAGGCTTTAGGTGTGTGGTGCTTTTCAATAAGGATGCTGGTTACGGTTTGATTTGGGGATGTTGGTAAAGACTTTATTTGTGGACGTTGGTCAAGGTTTTATTTGAGTATAGCCTTTATTTTTGTAATTCAATTCCTTCTGGTCCCAGTGAGGTAGGGCTGTATTATTGTTTTTTTCATTTCGTTTATGTTTTGAGGGCCTTGGGCGAGGAAGTGGGAAGTATGTTGATTATATGTATGGCATACGTACACGTATCCGATGAAAACAAACGTAAACATGGCTTAATGAGGCTTGAATGATCTTGTACGGTTATATTATTATCACCCCACGCACTGTCCACTATACAGCTCTCTCTACTTCACTCAATAACAATGTCCGTTAATAACAATACACGTGTATCGTATACAATATAAGACGATGTAGGTAGCAAAGGTTAAGAGGTCAACGTCTAATAAGTTCACCCTTTTTCGCGAATGACCAGTTGGTGTATTAATTCAAATGGGGTTTAACGTTCAGCTTTTCTGCACCAGGGAGAATAATGGAGAGAGATGCGTCATGTAGAACGAGTTAATATACATGTAAATGTTGCCCAAAATGTTGATTTTAAAGCTCTTTGGTTGGATTCTCGATGGAAAGACCTTTCTTGGTTGCTAGAATGTATTAGATTCAAATAAAGGCGTGGATTTTGGCAAACCGTCGAAATTTTGAAAACCTCAGGTTCTCATCTGTCCAGAATCACGCGCGTAAGGAGACACCCCTCACCCCACCTCCTACCATGTAACGTGCTTGAAGTTTCCTAATATTCAATTTTTGTTATCGATACGATTCGCCATTATTTGGAAACATTCATCTATATATATATTATATATATATCGGTTGACTAGGACATGTAATGACAATCAGGTGAGACCATTGAGTTTGCATGAGGAACAAGATCCCGTGCCCCCCCCCCCCAAAAAAAACATATTTATATGTATGTGCGGGGGAGGGGGGGCGTGGGCTGACAGTCCTTCCCAGTGCCACCGGGCAATATTTGGGTGTGTGGAACATGCGACAGTCGATTTGTAACATTTTTGAAATGAAATCGGGTTTAACGTCCTACTGTTCTGCTCCGAACTGGGCTATTAAAGAATCTTTTACGTGCACTTTAATGTGTACACGGGACCTCTGCTTTTCATCCCATCCGAACGACTAGACAGCTGTCCTTGTCAGGAGGAAACCTCTGACAGGGGGAACCACGCCGGAAAATCTGGATGAACTTTCTCGGCAATTAAATACAGAGATCGAACACCCGAGCTCCAGGCTAGTGAACCAGCATCTTACCCATGTAACGTATCTGACTTCCGGTATGTGTTTGATACTGGTTGAGCATTATGATTATAATGTTGAAACTCGTATTGAGAAGGCGCAAAAACTCAAGAGGGTGCATAAACTCAAAACCTTGACGCAAAGGTCGTCATTACGTCCGTTTCTTTTAGCCCCTGGTGACAATTGCCTTCACCATCAGGTGCACAGTTGTCATTGAAGAAGAGATTTACCAGTCATGTTTACGATGATCGTATAATGACGTCAATGAGTGGACAAGATTAATTTGAAACCACCTAATGTGTAAACATTTTATATTGTTTATTGATAAAAGGGCAAATCTCAATAACGGGGACACGAGAGGGTGGTGATGAGTAACCTACCTTGGCCACATGAGGTGTATATCATTATTATACAACAATAAACGGTGTTAATTTTAGTATAACAATATTATCTCTACGTAGAGTTTGTTGAGAAGGAAGGATTTTTTTAACCACTTAATTGATAAAATTCTTCTGTTCTTTCGGGTTTGTTTTCAGCCGTCTCCGAACTTATTTTCTTCGGGGAACAGATGTTATCAATAAAAATGAAGCCATGTAATCACGATATGGTTATATTCAGGGCCGGGTTAGCAATATGCATAGTAGGGGTCGTGGGTATCTGGGGACAGAGTGAAGGAGAGAGAGAAAGAGAGAGAGAAAGAGAGAGAGAGAGAGAGAGAGAGAGAGATAAATGGGGTTTAACATCCACTCCACACAAACTAGGTCATTTCGGTTTAATTTTATATCAATAATTCGCTTGCGCATAGGGGTCTTTAGCAGATGGATGAAACCAGAGGACCCGTAGAAAACCCTACTTCTTGTCACGTACAACCGGGGAATTGAAACCACGTCAGTCGACCCAATGACAGACCTTATGATGCAGCGTAAGGACGCTAACCATTCGGCCTTCGACCCACCCCACCCCCGCCCCCGTCTCACACGTAGGTAAAACCGTTCTTGGTTATAATTCCACATAAGGAAGTAATATCTCAAATAGACTCTCACGAACTAAGTATATATATAATATACGGTATATATAAGTGTAAACATCATGATTTATAGAAATATTGTCAGTTTGCGGCATTTTCCAATTAGCAGTCGTTGATGGCGGTTATTTCTAGATTGTAAATTGTTTTAAACTTTAAGGATATACAATTTAACTAGAAATAAAGTTGTTAATTTATCAAATTTAAATTCATCCCGATTTGTTATAAATATACATTTTTGCTTTGTTTGTAACCAATACATGACGTATCTGTGTTCTGTTGGGGAATGACCTTAGTGATTCCCGCATCTGAAAACAATGCGAATCGTTACATGACAGGCTGACAGCCCATTGTATTACTTCCGGAGAGTTGAGAAAAGTTGAGAAAATTCTTAATTTGGAGCTCACATAAACAGTTGAGGGGAATTGTACTCAACGTGATACTGGTGTTGTTGAAAACAGATCTGCAAATAAAAGGAATGGTGTAATTAATAGACGGACTGATATAATTTCTGTTTGTCAAGTAGGCTACCGAGAACAAATTGCAAAAGAATTTCTTTCACTGGAATATGGTAAAGGGATGTCTTAAGGACTCCCAACTCAAAATTGTCCGCTGAAACCCTATAGCGTTTTTCATAATTAGCATAAATCCAAGGCTACTAAAATCAATCATAAAAACAATTTGGTATACAATTTCCAGGTTCATCCATAGTTCTGCCCATAGAAATATATAAATAGACTAGAATGGCCACGGCCAATCAAAAGCCGCTTTCACGACATGCGCAGAGGTCGGCCATCTTTGTACATTTATCCTGCGCAACAAAATGGCGTCTTCGGATTGTGCGAAGGATAACAGAACTTTCACGTTTTCCGTATCAACCAAAGGGACGAAGTGTTTTGCCATAAACTGCTCAAATTACCAAAACCCCACATCAAAATTAAATGGAATAACCTTCCACAGGTAAGAAATTCAATAGTGATTATATTTTTAAAAGACAAAATGTTCATTCAAGCGTTCAGCGATGTCCAGCGTGGACTTGCACTTTTTGCAGTCCCGTGACAGACGACAAGCAGTGTTGTCGTTAGTGTAGTTGTCGTTCACTGTGTTTATCTTTAGTTGCCGGCCTATTATTATGTAATACTCACAATGCATGACTAGCACTGATTCATGTTGACCTAGCCCACCGCTTACTAGCCTATTACTATTTTTAGACGTTAAACAATCTGAGAGTTATACTTTTATAAAAGTATTTATTTATTAGATAGGCCTACACTAACTACTCACTAGGCCTAGTCTTTAGTAGTACCGTAGTAATACACTACCATGGACCGTACTTGGAGTATGTACTAAAGTCCACTGGTACCCGTAGATCTACTAGGCCCAGTTCAAATTCACGATAAAATAGGCTTTCCTGGACTGACGACGAAGCTTCCTTTGTTTGGAATTTCACTGAGACTAGGGAGTGATGACTGATTGATTGGCTGTTGTCAACGAACATACTTTGTAAATTTATTCCAGACTTCCTTAAATTTTAAATGTTCAAACATACTAATTAGTAATAATAAATTAATATGTATTTTTTTTTTTCAGCCCACCAATATAGCAGCCACTGTAGGCCTATTGACTTCTACTAAAAGTTCTACTTCTATGAAGAATTTTCATTTGATGACCACAGGAATTTTTAAACCGATAAATTTCTAACATGATGGAAGGATAATGTGAATAATGCTTAAATAACCATCGTCACTGCTCGATTAATTCATTCATAAATCCTAATTTTAAAACAGTTTTCATTGAACGATAAGCAGGCTTTTTATGTGAGTGCCTGAATGACTTTGACATGCATATTTCTTGTAAAGAATTTGAATACATTTAAATCTCAACTGTAAATTAATTACATATTTCTTTGTTTTGAAAAAAAAATCAATAAATATATTAAATGAAATCATTGGATTATTGTGAAATATTTCTTTCTGACTGAATATTGGGAGAATGTACTTGGTATAGAGACTATTTATCTACTCATGAAATTATAAATTTTCCTCACTCAATGAAATAAACCTGATAGTGATATTTGTGTAAAAGTCAATTTCTATTACACTTTTGAATTGATTTGACTTGCACCCCCCTTTCTGATGGCATAAAATCATTTATTTTAACTTTTATACACAGATCACAATTTTCAAAATATTTTTGGGACACTAGAGTTTTATTCATATAAGGTATTTTCACATTTGGCCACATTTACCAAGTTCTATTTAATTAACATGGTATAACCTGTCACAATGGTTTTTCCCTTTTCATTCACCCCAGGAAGAAAATGTAATAAATATCAGACAAATGTGCTGCCAAACAATTTAAATACTCCACATATCGTGTGAACTTATTTAATTTTTTTTGATAGTTTATCACTGTTTTTTTTTAGAAATAGGTTGGCCTATATCATGATGAGTAGTATTGTCTTAATTTCACAAACTGCTGTGAGATATCCTGCCTGTACATTGTGAAATGCTCACCTTTTCCTTTATATCACAAGGCCTAGTATTTTTTTATATTTAGTATTCAAATCTTCATAAAATACTGTGAGTGAGGTTTTCAGAAATAGGTAGGCCTATTTCATGAGGCCTAGTGGGCCTATATTATTTTAACTTTACAAATCCTCATAAAATGCAGGGGGATATTTAGCCTGCTTATCGAGACTTTTGAGAGAGCTGGTCATTTTTTAAAAATATTTATTTTTGGTAGGCCTATATCTAAACTTTACAAATCTTCACAAAATGCAAAATCTTCATGGGCCCATGGGGCCTAGTATTATTTTATTTTTATAAATCTTCGGAAAATGCCGTGAGATAGGTCTGTCAAGTAAAACCATAAAATGCAAACATTTTAATATTCGCCCATATTCGTTATTTGACAAATTACCTACACTAGTAGTACTACTTGAATCAGAACACCTTCCACGTTACGGACATTTTTAGCCCATCCTCTCTGCGCTAAAAACTTGAAACTCATCACCATCATATTATAATTCATCAATCTGCTGAAATAAAACACATACATGTAGTAACTTGTCGAAAAATTCAATTCAACTTTTCAAGGGAGATCGCGATAGTTTTTTTAGATTTTTTTTTCTTTTATTTTAAAACACATGTAGGCTTACTATAAATTTTTGCATTTTACCGGTACTTAGAATTATAACCCGTCGGAATAATTGTTTTAGCTTTATATAACAACCAAGGCATTCAAATTTAAATTTCTCGAAGCACTAAATGTACAGGCGGAGGAATAATGTACTGGTAATGGGGTTTGTTTGTAAACAAATCTAACTTAGACCGCTACCTATCTAGAGAGTAGATTACGCGAGACTTAGCGGCCTTATTATTGTTGTTTGTCGATCATCGAGATTCCATAATTTCAAACCAAAAAAACAAACAAAAAAAAATACCACAATCCATAGCCCATCCATCCAGTGTTTTTAATTTGTAGGCCTAGATGGAAAATAGGTTCATTTTGACATGGCATCTATAATCTATGTAGGCCTGGCCTAGTATGCTATGTTATGGACTGCCTCGCGAGTCATTCCATTAAATTAGAGAATGAAGATATTAAATTTTACAAACTGGTACTGCAAAATCCGTGAATATGTATGGCAATGGGTTGTTTTTCGACCTTTCTTTCTTTCAAGCGTAACGAGAAACGAAGCTGGATTCATTGAGTTCACCGCACGCGACGTCAATAATCAATGCACAAAAATGGCGGACCTATTTACATGTCGCGGGTCACGTGACGGCCATTCTAGTCTATTTATATATTTCTATGGTTCTGCCGGACTAAGTGTGACGTACAATGCCGTAATGACGTCACGCCATGACCTGCTGTCGTCGCGATAGCCTTTTTTCCCGATTCGTTGGTATCATTTTTGTATCTAAAGCTTGGCGCAGACGGTCAACTTTTAGTCGCTTGTTGCTGCAATAGGCAACTACTGGCAACTCCGAGCAATTGGCAACTCGAGGTCTCCCGTGTGCGCTGACTGGCAACGAGAAGCAATTTTTCACCGGATGTATTCGGAATGCCGATATCACGTGATCATTCGAAATGGCGCCGTACATACAACAACAGTTGTTAGCTGTTCCGACGCCGCCATCTTGAAGTATCACATGACAGTAGAGCGCTCGCTGATTGGACAGTTAACCAGTTGCTTGTTGCCTGTTGTCGTCTACCGCCGCAGACGAGCAATTTTGAAACAACAGATGAACAATTTCTCGGCGACGAGCGATTTTCTGTTGCCCAATATCAAACATGTTTGATATTTGGCAACGAGAAGCAACTCGGAGCAACAGCAGGCAACTATTGTTGCCCGTTGGCGCAGACGAGCAATTTTTTCTTTCAACGACCGGCGATTTCACTGTTGCCTGAAAGTTGCTCGAGAAAGTTGCCCGTCTGCGCCTGGCTTAATGATAAACATTTATTGGCGGCCATCTTGGATTTATGCTAATTATGAAAAACGCTACAGGGTTTCAGCGGTCAATTTTGAGTTGGGAGTCCTTAAGACATCCCTTTACTAGATTCCAGTGAAAGAAATTCTTTTGCAATTTGTTCTCGGTCTTTTTTTATTCTCTCCGTCTATAAAGTTGTTCCGATGTCACGTCACAAGCAAGATGTTGTTTAGTTGTTCTAATGTCACGTCATACTGGTGTTAGTGACAAGCAAGATGTCACGAAATAGGCCTACCAGACTGATGTCACGGCGTACCAGACTCCCCGTTTGATTAGAGCTAATCCCACTAAACACTGCTTTAATGGAAGCAAATTTCTGAACCAAATTATGATTGGTCAATAGTCCTACTAACAACCAATAGCTAACTGCGTTACAATGTCAATGTCATAAATAAAATTCCAAATTGGAGCAAATATGTTAAAATAACGTTACGTCATGACTCAAGTGCTTTGGTGATATAGAAGATGTTGTGTAGTTGTTCTGATGTGACGTCATACTGGTGTTTGTGCCCACGGTACAGGCAAAGAATGTGTTATGTACTGGTTTGGGTGGGGGTGGGTCTTCCGGTGAGGTGCATGTTTATACAGACTATAACCTTGAAACATGTTCGCAATCTTTACAGACTATAACCTATCAGCATTCGTTCGTTCGTGGGGTTTTACGTCCGCGTCCACTTGTGGCGACGTCACAGTCAGCTCATATTTGACCTCTGTCACCGAAAATGTGTCCGCAGTACCCCCCCCCCCGCCCGCCGAACAAAAAAACATCAACCAAGAACAAGATGAATAACAATACAAACTGTTAATATTTAGGCCTATATATTAAACTTAATCAATTGATTGCAATATCACGATTTTATATAAATATTATATGTTATAAACAAGAAAACTAAATATAATTCATTTCTAATTTATAATCGGTCAGTCAACCATGTAGTTTCCAACCAATATAATATCCAATATATTATATGTGGATAGGCTGATTTAAATTAATTAAGATTATTTACATCTAAATACTATATGTCCTGTAAGTGAGGAGCTATTCGACTCCGTTTGGCTCTAACACCACAAGGAAAATTCCCTGCATGTTTAAATCCAAGCATTGTTTGAATTGTAGAAAGTGTTTGTCTCAGATATTTAAAGTTAGTCTCATTCGAGCACTGTTATTGGCGCCGAAAAGTAGGACGTTAAACCCCATTTCGTATTACCCTTTTATTGTTTTCGTCTCGTATCGTCAGGAATACAAACAAATCTCTGACTACCACCGTGGCTCAGATGAGAACAAATTGAGCGGTTGACCAAATGGATTAGAAAAGGAAGCAGTCAAATCCAATGACATTTCTGATTTCAATATCTGACTCACCTTCAAACCTTCAAAAGGTGTTCTGCAAAGACCTCGCTTCAATTATTTTCGTACCCCCACTTCCCCCGCTTTATGTGTTTGTTTAAATTTTTATTGAGAAATATAAAACTATTTCAGGATTATTGGGTTGTTTTTATTTGTTGTTTATGTTCCTGTGTATTTGTCGGAAGTATTTACTGTAAGTTTTATAGAGAAGAAAACACGGTAATATCAACTGTACTGACTGACCCGACCTTGTTTTCACGGCAAGAAAAAAAAATATGGAGAAGAAAGGCAACACGTTATTTTGTTAATGAAACGGCCATAACGAAGACTATACGTACGCTGAGATCAGCCCTCAGGGTCCAGTGTATAATGCATACGTCATTTTATGTGAAAAGAATAGAGGTTTATCTTACTACTATGTTCCATATCTCAACTGACCGTTTGTTGACCCCCATAGTTGTCAATCCTTAAAAGGTCATCACGCGAGGTCATCACAACTGACGCAGTAGAGTATATTATTATTCTGTCGGATTGAATGGCCGGGAAATAATTATTGGCAAGACCTCGAGTAGAATTACTTGTTTTTAAGCGAATCATAATAAAATCCCATTTAGATAATTAATAAGTTCGATACACACCAGTTTTATCAACCATTAATAGTTTCCTTATTAAAGGAGAGAGAAATAGCGAGAGAGAGAGAGAGAGAGAGAGAGAGAGAGAGAGAAAGAGAGAGAGAGAGAGGGGGGGGGTTATACACTCCAGTTCTATAAAAATTGGCGTGCACGTAAAAGACCCGTTGGCGGTTGGAATTAGATATAAAAGTAGACCGTAGCGTCGCTGCCCGGGCAAAAATTTCCCTCATAGCACACTGTATGGCGTATGTCCGTCTTCCATTAGCCCAGGTTAGGTATTTAGTTGGACGTTAAACCCCATTTCGTTTCATTTACTAAAGACAGGGGAGGGGGGTAACTGACATTCAACACAAACCATCTCTCTTCGGAACTAACATTTGGTACAATATAACTTCAATAATTCGATTGTGCGTAGTGCTCTTTTGCAGCGTGGACCGTTTATCGTCATTTTCATTTTTCCCGGCTTAATCCACGCTAATATGATTATTTAACACTAGCAGTTGACCCGACATCGCCATGAACCGAAAGTAGCATAACTCCAAAACCGGAAGTGATAGTCCACCACCAACAGGCCAATGTTACTCCGCGATCGGATCTACCCCAATACACCAAATATCAGCCTTGGGAGAGAGCCTTAGTACAACCAACCGTTAATTCTGAACAGACCGACAGACAAACAGACAAACGACAATCACAAATATTAGTATAGATAAAATTAAACGAAACTGAAATGTAAACTGTAGATAATCTCCCTGTACGGCTTCAATCGGGATTAAAAAGAGACTCATCCATCAAATGATTTTAATAAACACTTCTAAATGGCAATTGCTTGTTTATGTATAATCGGAAGAGTGTGCTCTTATATTCAATCCACCATATCTCTGTAAATACTGTACGAAATAATGTTTGAGCTGATTTTCCTTTTAGAGGTTTAACTTTTACAATATTATAAATTGCAAGCGATTAGAAATACCCCAAATGACAACGGACGTTAATAATTAAAATAATAGTTTTCTTACTAAGCTGTTGAAATATTGTGAACCTCAACCATGTTTTACGCAGTTTAATGTTAATTTAAAAGATGACGAACACTTCGTATCTTCCATTTGCTGACATCAAAAATACGATCGTGGGGTTGCTTTGCGCAAGGAAAGAAACTTCGTCAGAGTTTTTTTGAAGTTTTTCGATATTTCTTTGGCAATCAACAACCCCTCCCGTCCAGGGAATGACAGTTGTGGGGGTTAGGCTTGTCTTCTAAAAGACACTTTCAACACGAGTCGACTTATTTCAAAAAAATTGAAATTTTCACAGATTTGGGTTAAAATGTAGGGATTGAATAGGATAAAACAGATAGCAACGAAGTGGAACCGATCTTCTGCTCGCCGTGTATGTCCCTTTAAGACGTGGGTGGCGCATTGTTGCCATTAGTGATAATAGTTGGAGAGAAATATTAATCACATCATTAAAAATAATATACACGAATAGATTACATTGTTAGATTCATCATTTACATCGAGGGTAAAAACACAATAATTAAATAATATATTTCCAGGTCTGCACGATAATTATAAATCAAAGCACGGTTCGAAGAGTTTGGTAGTTCGCATGCAAATCAGTCGCAAGAAGCCGAGAGAAAATTTTGTACGGCAAGTCTGCGATCATCTCCGGTGCCAAACATACGGAAGTGACACGTCAGTCTCACGCACGAGATTACTAAAATTCCTCCGTAGACTGCCAGTAGTAGCGCGTACGGTGGGTTGCGGTCTGAGCTTTAACGCTCGTCTGCCCTGCATCAAACGGGCTAAAACTGACGGGCATATTCCACGTGAGGCCAGCTCTCGTATCATTTCAAAATGTTAGGGGACCTTACGTTATGCACC
Organism: Patella ulyssiponensis; assembly: GCA_963678685.1. Classification (NCBI taxonomy): domain Eukaryota; kingdom Metazoa; phylum Mollusca; class Gastropoda; family Patellidae; genus Patella; species Patella ulyssiponensis. The sequence goes on along the minus strand of OY783225.1, from coordinate 64,313,165 downwards.
ACTGACAACTGAAAACTAGGCACCGTAATTCCTCGGAATATTCTCGGACAACACCAGTGTCGAGCAGGATATCCCCTCTTTACCGAGCCACCGTGACTCTCCCTCAAAAAGATGTAAAGATTTAATCATTTTAGTCTAGTTTAAGTCAAGTTAATAGAGTAAGTCGTATAAGAGGCCTAGATATAGAAGTAGATCTAGAGCGTGTTTTTCAGAAGGTATTTTTATGACCTATTTGGTGGATATGATTACAAGTTGTTTGTGAGAGAAGCGAGTCGGTGATCTGGTGAACTTGTGATAGTCTTGTTTACCAGGTCACGTCAACCAACACACCCACATTACCCGGCGAAATCAGATCAAAAACATTCGCCATTAAACCTGTTAACTACTTCAACGGCCTGGGACACTTTTGTTTCAAGATGAAGAGAGAGAGAGAGAGAGAGAGAGAGAGAGAGAGAGAGATGGGTTTAACGTCCACACGACATAAACTAGGTCATTTCAGGTCTAACATATGGTTTAATTTTATATTAAGAATTCGCTTGCGCGTAGGGTCTTAATTATCAGTGGGTGGAAACCGGAGGACCCGGAGAAAACCCACGAGGTTGGACAGGCGACCCTACTCCTTGTCATGTACAATTGAGGAATCGAAACCACGCCAGTTGATTCAATGACAGGCTTTATGATACAGCACGCACGTGTTAAACATCCCGCCATCCAACCCCCCTCAAGATGAAAATATAAATGGGGTTCAACGTCCCACTCTTTTGCATCAACTATGGGCTAATGTTGATGCGCATAGGGGGGTGGGGTTGGGATGGCCTATAGTGGTCTAGAGTGCCGCGCTTCGACCTCTAGCTGGCCGGTCACCTCTGGCTTGCGGCTGTGGTTTCGAGCCCTGGTGTGAGCGTATGTGGCATGGAGATAGGGACGCCTTCTCAACCTCGTGGGTTTCCTCCGGGCACTCCGGTTTCCTCCCACGACTAAAGACCCCTACGCGCAAGCGAATTATTGAAATAAAATTGAAACCATATGTTAAGTCCCGAAGTGACCTGGTTGTGTTGAGTGAACGTTAAACCCCATTTCTCTCTCTCTCTCTGATGCGCTCTGTATCTCGGACATGGGGAAACTATAGACGGAAATACCGGGGTACTTTAGCGGTCAACCTGGAATTCGAACCCGGAACATTCTATAAGTGAAGTGGCTCGGTGAGTAAAGCCGGTCGTCCACGACCAAATTTTCTTTGACAAATTTCTTTGACGATCTCTTCAAATTTTCTTTGACCGTGTACGAAGCCAACAAATAAATTTGACGATCGCAGCGCCACGTCACATGGCTTGTCGGAACTGGAGATTCTCCAACCAAATTCATTGAACAAAAAGAAAGCCAGCTTGTGTACAAAAAATCCAGAATAGTCATTTCCCAGCGTGATAACGATGTATTTGACACGTAAAAAAGCGACCATGGGTTGTGGAATAGGTGTCTTGTTGTTGATGCAGGATTTCTACCGTTCGATCAGTCCAATTAATAGGCATATTTGCAGTTTCATCAACGAGACGATAATCGAAAGTTCAACTTCTTTTTCTTTGCACTTATCCACCCCTGCGTCGAAAAATGAAAGTGAAATCATTAGATGCGTGCGCAGATTTGTGACAAATTTATATGACGTACTATCGTACACGAGCATAAGTTCCAATCTTTGACACATTTATTTGACGAAAAGCTATGCATGCCAGCTTTTGTCGAATCTCATATGTCAAAGGAAAATGTGGCAAATTTCCTGTCGTACACGAGCACATTTCTTTGACAAGAAAAAGGACGACAGGCTTAAATCACAGGCACATTAATCGGGTGGTACGGGTTCGATCATGGTGTCGGTGCATTAGTGAGGAGGATCCGTGAGGAAGTCACAGACAAACTCATTAATCGGGAGGTTCGATCACGGTGTTGGTCGTGAAAGTTCTTGTAAGTGGTGTAGGAAGGAGGTCGTGGAAAGGGACAGTGTCAAGTCGTGCGGATGATACGCTAAACCGAATTCATATGTACACGTTGCTGTGCATTTAAAAGGATACTTGACAGTTGCAATTATTACTTTATGAAAAAATAAGAGAGAGGGAGAAATTGGGTTTAACGTCCACTCGACACAAACTAGGTCATTTTGGGACTAACATATGGTTTCAATTTTTTATTTCAATAATTCGCTTGCGCGTAGGGGTTTTTAGCAGTGGGAGGCAACCGGAGTGCCCGGAGGAAACTCACGAGGTTGAGAAATGTTTCTATCGAACTACACTGCATGCATTACGTCCATCTTGAATAGCCCGGTTGGTGTAGAAAAGTAGGTCGCTATTAAACCCCACTTTATGCATGTCTTTTAGTGAGTGCACGACTTCTACTCAACAGAGAATAATATGGTGTTTTTAGTATTTGCATCAAGTGGCACAGCCCCTTGAAAACAGACGATAAATTGGACCGAGAATGACCACCAAACGCGTTCATCCAGTCTCTTATTTACCACATCAACGACATTGATTGGCTTTAGTCCTATTAATCATAGCTAATCCTGACCCAGTCATGAACCCAAATCGATAAAACTCGAGGTCAAGGGTCACATTCAATAATATGTAGACTGAAGATGGGGTAAACATTATTTGCACGCGACTTTGTTCTAATTATTGAACCTGTACGCTACGCCAGCAATTGCTTGTGGGTCGCATGTGGGCGGATCTGAGATTTGATTTGAAAGAGGTTGCCGGTAGGTTAAAGACCTGCACTCTATTTGATGTCGCGCGGTAAATAAAGGAATAAAATAATGATTTTAATGGAAGCTTTTGGAAAAACAAATATATCTTTAGCCGTGCCTTTTAACGATATAGTGGGCTGGAGAAGAGAAAAACTAGGCTCTCTATGTGGGATGTAAAATGATTTCTTAACATTCGAATGTTGCACGTGAAAACATTGATATTATTATATTATCCGTGTTCTTCGCACAGACTGATTTTATATAGACTCGTTGTTCTTTTAGTTTTTTCGTTCGGATGGGACGAAAACCCGAGGTCCCATGTAGCCTACACATTGGCGTGCACGTAAAAGATCCCTTGTCAGTTGGAATTCGATAGAAGAGTAGAGCCAAATTTCCCCCACAGCACACTGTATGGCAGATGCCCGTCTTCATTAGCACAGGTTAGGAGCAGAACGTTAAACCCCATTTCGTGTCATTACTTTGAGTTGTTTTTGTTCTATAAGTATATAATGGTAAATGTCATGAATTATAGGCCTAATGCAGGTAATCAATATCTATTAAAGAAACCCAGTTTGTTAACTTCATTTTGTTAGCAGGATCATGTCATATTGATCTGTCTGGAAGTACCCAGGATTCGTAAACCCTACTGTTCTCTTCTGACTGGGTTAGTGAAGACGGGCCACGATCATATTTTGTTTTTGTTGAGGGTGGCGTGTTGTGTGGAGGGGTGGGGGCATAGGGTAAATATCAATATACGCTAACTGAATGAATCTGCAAATAAAAAATGGAGATCCAAACAATGGCCCAATTCACCACCATGCTGTTATGTAAGTAATTGTGAAGATTTTGCCAGGGCATGGTGTTCAAGCAATTTCTTTGGGTGAGCGTCCATATCGGTGGTGTTAAAGCAATTTCCTCGTAGGGTGAGCGTCCATAGAGGGGGTGTTAAAGCATATTCCTAGGGTGAGCGACAATACGGTGGTGTTAAAGTATTTTCCTAGGGTGAGCGTCCATAGAGGGGGTGTTAAAGCATTTTCCTAGGGTGAGCGACCATACGGTGGTGTTAAAGTATTTTCCTAGGGTGAGCGTCCATAGAGGGGGTGTTAAAGCATTTGCTTAGCAGATGAGCGACGGTCAGATCTATTTGTTAGTGCTAACTCAATTTCGTCAAAATCGCTGAGATGTAAATAAGGTTAGGGCATGTAATTGTTGGCGAGATTGTGGGTTAGGGTTTGGGTTAGGGTTAGGGTTGGGATTGCCTTGTTTATATCTCGTTAACTTTGACCAGACTTGAAATTGGCCTATCAATTAGATCTAACCGGTGGACGACCGTTGTTTAAATACCATAAGGATTTTGGTCTGTTGAGTATGCATTATAATTGACCACATACAAGACACACCCCACAAAACCTCAACACAAACAAACATAAATATGACGTGTTGAGTGTGCGTCAACTCACATTTCTGACGCTTTCCTCGGCTAATAATTTAGATCCGCCATTTTGCTTTATTTCAAGAAGAAAAACACTTGATAGACTGTAAAAGGTTGATGATTGTTTGTGATAATTTCGATGTAGCTAGAATGATTTAGATGACCTTGATCAACAACAATAAACCAGGTTAAACAGATAAATAACAAGATTCACATCCATGTCTAATTAATTGTTTATGACTTCTGCTTTGACGGAAAATCCGACTTGTTTTTGAACAACTGAAGTAGGCTATTATGATTAAAGGCCACGATACGACAGAAGGTCAAAAATATTATCTTTAATTTAATTAAAAGGAAAGTAAACTTAGTTTCTATGGTAACGTGTACAAAGCAAGGGGTAATTTTTACATAAACGGCAGCATTTCCGCCTACTCAAGACTTCTTTTAGCTTTTCGCATTATACGTGTACAATGGTGGACCTCGGTTTTTGACCCATCCGAAAGAGTAGATAGCATCAGTCAGAGTACAGGCGTGGCCCTTGATGGACGAAGGGGGGTTGGGTGGCCGAATGGTTAGCTCGTTGTATGAGGTCTTTCATTGAGTCAACTGAACTGGTGTGGTTTCTATTACACCGTTGTACTTGACAAGGAGTAGGGTCTTCGGTCCTCGCCGGTTTCCTCCCACTGCTAAAGACCCCTATGCGCAAGCGAATTATTGAAATAGAAATTGAAACCATATATTAGAATGACCTAGTTTGTGTCGAGTGGGCGTTAAACCTCATTTTTCTCTCTCTTCGGTCCTCGTGGGTTTTCACCGGGTTCTCCGACCGTTTCTTCCCACAGCTAAAGACCCCTATGCGCAAGCGAATTATTGAAAAAAAATTGAACCATATGTTAGTCCTAAAATGACTTAGTTTGCATCGAGGGGACGTAAAACCCCATTTCCTTCATGACCATAAAAAAAAGATATCTGTTCAAGTTCAGCTGTTTACGATCTGCTGTGGGAGTGACCTTCAACTTCGATAGGTCCATGTCCAGTTTTCTGTATTAGAAATCAATAAATATGGTTTACATTTATCATCTATTTGAAATGGTTTTAATAGAACACAACCCCGTCACGTGTTACAAATGAAATGAAATGGGATTAAACGTCCTTCTCTTCTGCTATGACTGGGATAATGAAGACAGTCATACATTATACAGTGTGGCAGTGTGCTATGAGGTAAATTTTGTCAGAGCAGCTGCACTATGACCAACTCTTAAAATCGAATTCCAACTGCCAAGGGATCTTTTACGTGCGTGTCAATGTATAAACGGGATCTTGGGTTTTTGTACCACCGAATGACTAGGCAGCTGTCCTTGTCAGCCCTTTCGCCCCGCCCAGCACGCGTGACAAGTGGAAATCACGTCGGAAAATTCCGATGAACTTTCTTGGCAAATGGAGGATCGAACACACAACCGCGGCTGGCGAGCCAGCTTCTCACCCGCCTAGGGACCGCGACTACCGTCATGTTAGAAGTGAAACCTATATATTGTATCAATATCAACAACTCTTTAATTGAAATAGCATTAACAGGAAGAAACGTTGGGACTTGGGCGCCAAAATTTATGTTTCGGAGACGTGATTTGTGGTAAATTAGTCTCCGATGGTTTATCGTGCTATCTAACGACATTATAAACATCAGTAAATGTCGATTACCTTATTTTTTGTCTGGTGACATTCATCGTCCTTCAATTTTTATGTTTTAGAAAACAAGTATGTATATATCAGGAACAATTGAGGTAGAGAAATGGGGTTTAACGTCCACTCGACACAAACTATGTCATTTCGGGTCTAACAGTGGTTGAATTTCTATTTGAATAATTAGGGGTGTTTAACAGTGGTGGGGGGGGGGAACTGGGGGACCCAGGGAAAACCCACGAGGTTGGACCGGCACAATGGATCAGGTTACAGGTATTAATTATTCAGTGTTTTGGGTGAATGTATCGGTAATAAACTAATATCTAGTTTTAGGACCCTTTAATTCATTTTGTGGTTTATCAACACTGGAGACCGAACAGGGTGTTCCGTTCCTGTAATTTTCAGTTCTTGTTCCGTTCCAAACATGCAATATTTTCCTATAATGTGTAATACCATTAACAATTCTGACGTGCGTTAAAATGGTGGATATATAGTTGTTAGTGTGTCTTGACTGGAAAGCCAATCAGAAGAGAACCTAATAATGTGAATAAAAATAGTCCAGTTATTTATAGCGTATGAACTTTTCACTTGTAAACATGGTTATGAAATGAATAAAATATTGGGTTTAACGTCCTACTGTTCTGCTGCGACGTGTAATTAGCATGTTTATATGTCTTATAAATATGATTAATGTAGTCATCAGTGAAAAATAAACCCATATTATATTAATATATGTATATATAGGTCTCATATATCATTGACAAGATTGTAATATTAACGAGGAGGTGGATGGGCGAATGATTTCGATTCTCTGGTTGTACGTGACAAGGAGTAAAGTCGCCTGCTCAATCTCGTGGGTTTTCTCCGGGTCCTCCATTTTTCTCCCATTGCTAAAGACCCCTACGCGCAAGCGAATTATTGAAATAATACTGAACCACAAGTTAGTCCCGAAATAACCTAGTTTGTGTCAAGTGGACGTTAAAACCCATTTCTCTCTTTCTGATATTAACAAGCGATAGGGACAATCACCTATAAAGAAATTGGGCCATGGAAGTAAAATGGTGTTTAACGTCCCGCTTTCTGCACTGATTTGGCTAATGAAGATGGCCATACACCATGCAGTATGCTATGAGGAAAATAGTGACTATACTCTTATCGAACGCCACTGTGTAGCTCAGTGCCTTACTCACTGAGCTACAACGGCATAATGACATCAGAGAGAGAGAGAGAGGGTGGGGGGGGGGCTTGACTCGACTCGACTCAAACAAGGTCATTTTGGGACCAATGTATGGATCAATTTTTATTTCAATTATTTTTATTGCGCTTATGATAGCATATGGTAATCTTTATTTCGTATTCTCAATAATTCGTTTACACGTAGGGGTCACGCCTGGGGCTACGGAACCCGGGTACGAGGGTATACAAATGATACCCTGCCCCTTTTCTTGGGTATACCCATGCTCTAATGATGACAGTTTTCAACCTTTTTACTAGTCTATTCATTTTTAAATGTTAGATATGTTATTGCTCTCTGGTCGGTCGCAAATCATGTATTTTAAAGGGTTTTATGTTGGAATTTTGAATGCAAGAGGCGCTCTGAACAGATTTCTCGGAATTGACCAATTCAAAATTTTCTAGAGGGCGCCACATGCAAAATTCAGACCATAAGCACGCCCCTTTACTCAATGACAGATCTTGTGATCTAAAGCCACATGCGTTAGATCCCTCTCGTCCTTTATTTACTACAAAATGTGTACAGCTACGCGAGCTCTCAATGACACGTGGTTACTCTCGATGTTCTAGAAAGAGAAAGCATATACCCGTGAATAAAGAACGGGGCTCCTTGACGACTGAGGTTATGCTGGGGAATGAAAATAACCCGAGAAAAAAAACGAGACTGGGATGCCGAGGTTTTTCTTTCGAGGGTTTTTTCTAAAGTCTTTCTTCCCAAGCATAACCAAAGTCTAGGACTTTATCATGCGTATAAACTATCTCCCCGTTCAGACGCTTAAGATGAACGGGTTTAAAAAAAACCTCGGGGATCGTTAACCAGTTTAACTTTGTTGTCTGAAAGCAAATGGGGAAAATGAACCATTTTAAAACCCCAGTTTGCAACCTGTCTTCCAGAGGGTTTGGTCGTCTGAACGGGATGGTTTAAAAACCCTGGCTCCAGCTCGCTTTGAACATGAGAATATCCCAGAAATCTAATAAGGTAAACCTTATATTATCATGTTTTATAGAAATAAAAACTACCCTGGAATAATAACCCTTAATAAATCTAAAGAAAAATTTTCAGAAGACTAATTTTACGGGCTGGAATAACAGTAAAACGCGTTTGCGGCCGTCAAATATTCCAAAATTTTCTTGGGGGTCTATGCAAGGTCAGCTCCGCTTCTTCGACTCTCAAAGTAAACCGGCGCCACTGTCTGTAAACCCGAAAGTTTTTCGGGCATTTCTAGTTTTGCTTCCCTAACACCCATCGAGTCCTAATATAAAACTAATTTTACTTTTCATTTAATTGAATACAACGAATTTGTACTATGGATTAAAAATTTTTGTTTGGAGCCACTTTTCGGGCATCGATTATTACTTGTGAATGCAGCTGGAACAGTCTGATTGGATACTTTTGGAGTTGAATACACGGGCTAGAATAGCAGAAAACGCATTTGCGGTGGTTACATTTTCAAAATTTTCTCCGGAAAGGTAAGACCCCAAACCCAGCGACGATTGATTGGTTGTTTGGAATTCGGGTCAGTCTGGTAGGCTATATTGGACCAAATTGAAGTTTCTGTATTCACAGGCTGGAATAGAAGGAAGCGTGTTTGCTGCAGTTAAATTTTCAAATTTTTCTCCCAACGGTCAAGGATTGATTGGAATTCGAGTCAGCCACCTTAATTAGGCTATATTAGACCACTTTTTAGGGAGGGGTGTCCATACAAGGTAAACTCCGCGTCTTCGCCTCTCGAGGAAGACTGGGGGCGCTCTCTGTAAACCCGAAATTTTATATTTTTGGTGGCTTTTAGGGTTCTGACCCCTATGAGGGGAATTTTACCCGGGCAGCGGCTCTACGGCCTACTCTTCTATCGAATTCCAACTGCCAATGGATCTTTAACGTGCACGCCAATGTGTACACGGGACCTCGGTTTTTCGTCCCATCCGAACGACTAGACACCTGTCCTTGTCAAGCCCCTCCGTTCTGCCTCACTGACAAAGGTGAAACCACGCCGGAAAATCGTTATGAAGTTTCTCGGACAATGCAGGGATCGAACATCCGACCTCCAGGCTAGCGAGCCAGCGCCTAACGTGATCCCCCAGTCTATTACTAGTCTGTGTCTACGGTTGTATGACGTCTATAACTTGCTATGTTTCTATTTTGCAAAATTCAAATATGTTTTTAATATATATAATATATATTTAGCATGGTGTGCTGCTATTTTTCACGTGTTAGGTGGTAATGTTGTAACCACATTAGTCTTAGAATTGCAGGTCGCCTGTCCAACCTCATGGGTTTTATCCGGGTCCTCTAGTGGACGTTAACTCTCTCTCTCTCTCTCTCTCTCTCTCTCTCTCTCCCCCTCTCTCCCTCTTAAAATTGGATTCCACCATGTGCTGCATTAATAAGGTGTTTGAAAATCGATTCCGTTTTAATAAAATCTTGTAAGTCCCTGCATTATGAAACTGTTTCCGAGCTGCTAAAGGGAGATAAATCCAAATAACAACGTCTCTTTACAACTTTTCCGCAAATTTTCGTTGGGCTGAACGCTTTTCACTACAGACAGAGCAATAAATGGTCATGTCTTTGCTCCAGATTTTGTATGAGGAGCAGTAATCTTCACTGACGTGTAATATAAGAGCTCTATAAATACATTTTATATTGTATGGGGATATCCGATCATTACTAAAAGAGATATGGCCTTGGCCGATTTGAAAAATCTTGTGGATGCTGTAGAGGCTAACGTAATGTAACCAGCCACAGGCGCGGATACAGAGGGGGCGCACCCGGCGCACGCCCCCTCTATTTTGTTGCGGTGGCGAACAATTTTTAGCTCCATATATTCTCGCGGGAAAGGAGAACAAAAACAGTTTAGGTTGGAAATCGTAATTTACAGTACTAGGCATTTTAGTCCACTCAAAAATCACGGGTCGGGCTTCGCACTCCCAAGTGGGTGCAGCACGCCCCCCGTTTCTGAAAATCCTGGATCCGCCCCTGAGCCAAGTTTTCTTGAAATTCATGTGCTTAAGTTCACGAGAACAATACGCCTATTTATTTTCATCTGATTAACGGTTGGTTTTAGTATAATGAAATTTTAATTTGTCATAACTTTGTAAACACCGAACGGAATTGGACAATGTTTGGACTGATATTCCTATTAGAGTTGGTTCAAATATCACTAAAGGGATTTCTACGGCGCTAAATGACTCTTCCCTGATTAGTTTTATATACGCCCACATTTGGTCGTGGGCACTGGACTGGTCACAATTTTTTGTCCGATTTTGACGAAACTTAAAACTTATGTTTATATCTCGAAGAACTCAGTTTGGTTCGTATCGGATCGTAAATTCGTGGATTATTTGATTTTTAAAACTGTCCACCCGTGAACCATCCAGTAACGACGATTTGTTGTTCGTTTTAGATGATACTTAAATAATCAAAAGATTTTAAATGAGCTTGAAACTGATTGTTCATAAACTTAAGCCTTTAGAACATTTCTGTTTTGGTATTTACTGAAATGAAATGAAAGGTTAATGTCCGGCGTTCCTGCATCGGCTGGGCAGGATTTAGTTGGCAATTTAAACCTATTCTTGATTTAGGACGTTAAACCTCATTTCATTTATTGTGGCTACGAGACCCCTGCATTCAGTGTTACCGAGGCTATGATACAATAAAATCGCCCGACACGATATTTGAATTACATGTCTGCCTTTAATTTTATAAGACTATCTGCTGTTAATAAGAAAAACGTGGTCTGATCCCTACAAAATTATACACGAGTTACGTCCCTTATATACACATCCAATGAGCACAAAATCCCGATATCGTCACAATAATAAAATATAGATTGCCAGGCAACGAGACATACGCATACCACAGCTATATCGTCAGGGCAGTTGATAAAGGTTGTCGCATATTTATTGTCTTGAAGATAATTTGGGGCGTTTACAAGACACTATCACACAGATCATATTATAATTTGCGTCGTTTAAGGGATGATGAGGTTCTACAAACTAAAACAAGGACCTTAACTTAACTTGCTGAAGTTTAATGGGATTCTTTGTTTCACTAAATAATGCATATAAATTTCATACAGATGGGATGCTAACTTTCAAGGTTCAATAAAGTGGCACAAGGGTCATAACTCTACAAGTAATTATTGGAAATTGTTAAAATTCAAAACATTCTTCGTTTCACTTATTCAAATGATGCATATAAATGTTTTACAGATCACATGATAACTATCGTCATTCGAATGTCCACAAGGTTCACCGTTAGACAAGGACAATAACTCTAGACGTAATTACTGGAAATTTCTAAGGTTCAACTCGTTCAATTTTATAATCTAAAAATAGGTTTTATCTTTCATTTCATTTCCCTTTATTGAATTAAGGGGGGTTGGGATGGCCTAGTGGTCTAGAGTGCCGCGCTTCGACCTCTAGCTGGCCGGTCACCTCTGGCTTGCGGCTGTGGTTTCGAGCCCTGGTGTGAGCGTATGTGGCATGGAGATAGGGGCGCCTTCTCAACCTTGTGGGTTTCCTCCGGGCACTCCGGTTTCCTCCCACGGCTAAAGACCCCTACGCGCAAGCGAACTATTGAAATAAACTTAAAACCGTATGTTAGTCCCGAAATGACCTGGTTGTGTTGAGTGGACGTTAAACCCCATTTCTCTCTCTCTCTATTGAATTAAAATATTTACGATTTCCTTTACATCAATGTTCACATATACCCCCCCCCCACCACACACCACCCCCACCACACACCACCACCACCAATTGTCTTTAAATCATTGTTAATCTATGGCTCAGGTTAATTGCACAGGCACATGAAGGGATTAAAATTAGTATATACTAATACTATACTATTATAGTCAAGCAGTAGTAAGAAGTTTTATTTTAATCCCTTCAAGTGCCTGTGGTTAATTGGTTTCCCATTAATATTGTTAAATACATAGATCCTCATAAAGCTATAGGATTCCGCCACCCCCTTTTAATCAGGGGCGTTTTAAGGCTTATCATGGAGGAGGCTGTACTATTTTGAGGGCCCTCTTTCGCGGGGGGGGGGGGGTTTCTAGATTGATGATTTTCAATGCAATGCAGTTACTGCATTCTCATTCAGTAGTAGATTCGACAGTAACAGTCTACAAAAAACGTTTGACTCGGACTCGGGGGCCATTTCCCTTGGCCAGAGGGGCCCTTTTGTCAGACGTGGGACACTTCTGTCTGCCTTTAGGGCCCCCTAACTAGGGTAAATTTTCATTTTTCTCATCGTTTTTAGCATTTTTCTCCCGTTTTATTTTTTCAACTACTTTGATTTTTTTCGCGAGGAGGCTGGCGCCTCCAGTGCCTCAGCTATAAAACGCCTTTGCTTTTAATGCATCTATTATTTGTTGGATTAAGACGAGAGTATCCTCGTTGAAATGGCGTTTAGTTTTAAACTGAGCAATTGTGTATCCACAAAACTGTACCTTGTGTTAATTCATTTCATTTTGGTAGGCAGCTTTTACCCTTTTGCAAGCTTAAAATGGAATTAAATGAAATGGAGTTTAACGTCCTACTGTTCTGCTCCTAACCTGGGCTAATGAAGACGGGCATACGCCATACAGTTTTCTATAAGGACAATTTTGCTAACTACCACGGGATCTTTTACGTGCACGCCAATGTGTACACATAGCCTCGGTTTTTCGTCCAATCCAAACGACTAGACAGCTGCCCTTGTCAGACCCACCGTCCTGCATCACTGACAAGCAGATACCACGCCGGAAAATCTGGATGAACCTTCTCGGCCAATGCAGGGATCGAAGACCCGACCTCCTGCCTAGAGAACCAGCGTCTTAACCACGTGACCCCCTTGCAAGCTTAAATCTACTCTAAAACGATGTAATATAAACATATTGTCATGGCCCTCTTTTTAATTTCACTGTAGACCTAGGCAAGCCGGAAGTTTATCTATGTTGATATTAATTTTTTTTTATTGTCTCATACTAAACAATCAATGTGAGAAATATATGTGTTACAGGATATGGAAGCAGCTGTGGGTTGGAGATATAATTAGTCACACATATAAACAATTTTACCGCACAAATGTTTAGATACTTAACACTTCTTTATATTAATCTTATTACCAACTGCGGGCATTGTCAGTACGTGTTATTAACTCTTGAATGGTCAATGCTCGCTCTGCCATGCTTTGATGGTGTCTAATTAGGAATGACCTATCGGAAGTCATTGACAACATTTACTATCATAATATAGCCTTACCAATTACAGTGGGGCAGATAACAGCAGAATCGTGCGAATGATGATACAAGCATCAAATTTGGCACAATTGTTCTCCAAGGGATACTAATCAAATCTGCCCGATTAGTCAATTGAAAATCTAAGACGGTGCCCATTTTTCAAGATGTCCGCAAAAATGGCCACCCGAAGTTGATGTTTTGGTTGGAAATATTTATAGTTGTCCGATTTGCATGATATAAGTGTCGATGTCTACACCAAGTATGAACAATCAAAACCATTAAACAAAATTCGAAGTCCTAAAAACGTTATAGGCCAAATGGTGTAATCAGCAAATGGACTGTTCACTGTGTACAAAATACACGACAAACAGTGGTAACAGGTGTCCGGTAAAGTAAGCTTACCATGCCAGGCGCCAGACTCGCCATAGCTGCATCCAAACTAATAGACGAAATCTCAATAAAATAGCGTGATTGGTCCATGGACTTTCGGTGTGCAAAATGCACGTGATGAACAGTGTTAACGATGTAGTAGAGACATCATTAGGGAGATAATATACGCGTCAATTAAATATATTATCTTGAATAATAGCCGAGAGTGACATGTTATATTTACCAATCAAATCAATATGACGATCTTGAAGAAACATGCGAAGTGAGAAAAATATGCCTCGGAGCGTGAAGAAAGACAGACAATCGTGTTTTAATCTAAATTTTTATAGAAATTAAAATAGATATGTATATTGTGTATATATAAAAAAAATATGTCTCAGAGTGCTTTTCCTGTGAAAATATGCCTCGGATGCTTTTTGAACAGGAAAATGTAGTTTAGCAGGCTTTCAAACATAGGAATCTACATTTAGATCATCCAAATCGGACAATTACAAATATGTCTAATCAAAACGTCAACTTCGGGTGGGGTGGGGTGGGGTGGGGTGGGGTGGGGTGGGGTGGGTCACGGTGGCTAAGTGGATAAGGCGCTGGTTCGCTATCCTGGAGGTCGGGTGTTCGATCCCTGCATTGGCCGAGAAAGTTCATCTCGATTTTCCGGCGTGATTTTCCCTTGTCAGTGAAGCAGAAGGAGGGCCTGACAAGGACAGCTGCCTAGTCGTTCGGTTGGGACGAAAATACCGAGGTCCCGTGTTCACATTGGAGTGCACGTAAAAGATCCCTTGGCAGTTGGAATTCGATATAAGAGTAGGCCGTAGCGCCGCTGCCCTGGCAAAATTTTCCTCATAGCACACTGTATGGCGTATGCCCGTCTTCCATTAGCCCAGGTTAGGTGCAAAAGAGTAGGACGTTAAACCCCATTTCATTTCATTTCAACTTCGGGTGGCCATTTTTGCGGCCATCTTGAAAAAAGGGCGCCATCTTGGATTTTCGATTGACCGATCGGGCAGATTTGATTAGTATCCCTTGGAAAACAATTGTGTCAAATTTGATGCTGGTATCATCATTCGCACGATTCTGCTGTTATCTGCCCCACGATGTCAGCGTTACGCACTGGCCATCCCTGAGTCGGACTTAAACCGGATTGAACGCCTTTGGGATAAAATTCAGAGGAGAATTAATAACGTTGTACCGAGGCCTAACATAGCCGATGGATTGCGCCAGGCTTTTCTGAGAGTGTGGTTCTATGTGCCAATGGCGTTCATCAATCGTCTGGTCCACCCCATGTACAAACGCTGCGCTGTTGTCATTGACACTCGCGGTGGACACATCAGATACTGATGTATAGACTGTGTACCAACTCTAAACCTTCTCGCGATGTCTTGAAACTGTGATGAATTTGTGTCAACATACTGCTTTGATCCATTTAGTAAGTCGTCTTCTAGAACGTTTTTGGTTTCGAATCCCCGGTTGTACGTGGCAAAGAGTAGGGTCGTCTGTCCAGCCTCGTGGGTTTTCTCCGGGTACTCCGGTTTTCCCCATTGCCAAAGACCCATACGCGCAAGCGAATGATTGAAATAAAATTAAACCATACGTTAGTCCCGAAATGACCTAGTTTGTGACGAGTGGGCGTTAAACCCCATCTCTCTCTCTCTCTCTCTCTCTCTCTCTCTCTCTCTCTCTCTCTCTCTCTCTCTCTCTCTCTCTCTCTCTCTCTCTCTCTCATTTTGTAAATGAAATAAAAATAACTCGTTCGATTAGACAATGCTGCTCCCTATCCATGTTGTTATACTAGATGGCTGTTCACTCCCTCGGAGGGGGTGTGTGTGTGGGGGTTGGGGTGGTGGGGGGGGTGGATGGTCGAATGGTTAGCTTGCGCGCGCTGTATCACACTGTCTGTCATTGAGTCAACTGGCGTTGCTTCGAATCCCCGGTTTACCTAGTTTGTGTCGGGTGGATGTTAAACCCAATTACTCCCTCGGATCAAATGGAACGAAATGAAATTAGGTTTGACGTCCAATTGTTCTTCTTTGACTGGACTAATGACGACGGGTATTCGTCATACAGTGTGCTATGAGGGAAATTTGGCGCAGACAGCGGTACTTCGGCCTACTCTTATAACGAATTCCAACTGTCTGGGATCTTTTACGTGCACGTCAGTCAACGTGTATGTGGGACCTCGGTTTTTCGTCCCATCCGAACGACTAGACAGCTGTCCTTGCCAGGCCCTCCGTCCTGCATAACTGACAATAAGGAAACCACGCTGGAAAATCTGGATGAACTTTCTTGGCTAATGCAGCGTCTTACCCACTGAGACACCATGACCCCCACTGTTAAAGACTCCTACGCGCAAGGGAATTATTAAAATTAAACTGAATCATATGTTAATCCAGAAATGACAAAGTTTGTGTTGAGTGAACGTTAAATCCCATTTTTCTCTCTCTCCCACCTTTCCGTTCCATATTCCCTTGTCACCTTTAAACTGACAAACGTGTCACTTGTCTTTTAGATATACTTTTACTGTTGACAGACACAGTTGAGTAGCTTTCCCTTTATTCCATTTCAATTAATAGACTTATACTCCACCCTGTTTTACCTTCCTAAATAATAATTAAAAATTTGTCTTTTTGTGTACATTTTTGTCTTTTGAACCAGAATGCTCGACACGAACAGAACAACGAGTGGGTTTAATTACAACTTCAAAGTGAGGTTTGACACAAACCATAATTACCAGTACAACTGACTTCAACTTTTCAGGCATGTTAAAGTTAAATAAAGGGTCTGATGGACTTGTATTTGTCCGGAAGGCCATTTCAGAAGGGCATTGGTTCGTTTTTACCTGAAATTGATTGTTCCACATAAAGCTTATACAATTTGCTTCCAGATGGTGCCATTAACTGGGGTTCGTTGAAAAGGTGACTAAGATCGCTCTTCCCCTGGACTCTTCAGATACTTTGTATATTTTATACTTTGACGTAATAGCTGTATTTTTCAATCTGACCCAAACACAGATCCTATTTCGCTTCGTTTTTTATAGTTCAAAATTTCTATTTACTTGTCTTCATAACACTAGGCTTCGTGTAGTGTAGGCCATCGAAAGTATAAAAAACAAAACCAAATTTTAATCAGTTTGCTGTATTTTTATATACGTCTTGTAAATAAAATTGTCCAAAACAAAGGAACAAGTTGAGTAACTTGTTATGTGTTAGTTCCACAATGAGTTGCTAAACAAGTGTGATTTAATATGTCGTATTCCCTAATTAACGTTGTCGTGGAGAGACTTCTATTCATCCTGAGTATCATTAAAGATGAATCTAATATCACACTTGATGTGTTATGAATCTCACCTTAAATGAGCGATTGCCATTGGTTTACAAAACATATATATTGCGCCCAAGGGTAGGTATAAAAGGAGGAAAACCAGGAAAGGAATTCTGCAGGTATCGTGGTGTCCGGTAACCGACATTCAGGCTTATCTAAGATCTGTGTCCATAACAGGAAGTTTTGAGGATATTCGCTTGACACATCCGGGATAATTCCAAACGGCAGCTATCTGATTTTTCAGGAATCGTATATTTCTTATTCAAAAAATAATATTCACCACAGATCCGGTCGTTCGAAAAAAACAGAGCAGATATTGGGTGAACTTTTCAACAGAAAATAACAACAATGTCAACGAATTCTACAATAGAACCTGCTCCTACAACTCAGTACATCACAAATGGTATCTTAGGCGTCTTGGTGTTTTCACTGAACGCCCTATCCTTGATATCTATTCTACAGAGCAGAAGTTTTCCAGCTCGACAAAAAGTTCTTTTCTTCTCTTTATTGTTGACGGATACTCTGCTTGGATTCCAGATTTTGTGTGTTCGTTTGCTACCCATTAGATACAACAGCGAGCATTTCCTATGTAAGTCTCGACTGTACACCGGAATTATTTTTACCTACTCGACTATTCTTTCCAATCTTTTTATCACGACTGAGCGGCTCCTCAGCATTTCTCTACCAATGCATATAAACAGACAGATCACCTGGAAGAAGATGGCGATAGTCGTTGCTTTTATTTGGATGATTGCAATTATATTAACATTCTCTTTCTTCGCCACCGATTTTGAGGGACCTGTCTGCCAGTTTGTTGTGGTCGGAAATCTCACTGGCTACGTCGTTCTGGGCTTTAGCATCTGCATTGTATTTCTCATCATTGTTGTCATGTATGCCTACATTGCTAAGGTTACCAGACGTCACATCCGGCAAATTGCTGCAACGATGGTTGGAAATAATCCAGTAACTAACGAAAGAACCGCGTACCAGAACAAAGCTGATTTACGTACGACCGTAACTGTAGGAATAATCGTGGGTATATTTGGGATCTCCTATTGTCCAATGGGGGTGTACCTCATCTATTCTGGATTGTACGTGTCCGATGTGTCCGCCTTCATTGCAACCAATCAAACTATTTTCACCATCATGCTTACGTTCTATGTGATGAACAGTCTGATCAACCCACTCGTTTATATCTTTCGACTCAAGAAGTGTAGACAGGAAATGATAGCGAGGATTTTATGCCGTCCAATACCCGATTTCTTGAACTCGAACCACGTATCGTAATAGATGGATACTGCACGGCGACAGACTAGCGAATTGGAAGGAATGGTATTCCACCGATTATTTAAATTTTGCTCTGAAACTAGGAATATTCATAAATAGGTCCCTATCTATAAAAGGAATATATTTTTTGATTATTATTCTTTGTAATGAAATTGTGCATGTCTGTGAGTGACAAATGTTGGTGTTTGGTCCTAGTTCTCCTAGCGAATAGACAACATCCCATGATGTCATGGTCGATCAGCGCAGACTTCCTGTTCAGACAAGAAGACGAGCTAGCTTGACGTGTCTGATGTTGTCCACTTTATTTTTCTTGTCATATCGCTTGTAATTAAAGCATTGGTTGAAATTTAGATTTTGTTGTAGTTATTTTGATAACCCCCCAGCACAGTACACAACTGTAGTTTTATATATTTTGAAGTGTCAATAATTGTCTGTAATTTCCAGTGTATGTGAATGTTTCATGTATTGATACGGGGCTATTTTTGTTCTAATCTTGTGTTAAAAAGAGAATACATGTGTTTGCCGTTACCAGACCGACACTTACTTGTTTTTACTCCATATCGCCTTTGTGTGGTTTTCTGTAGGCAAATTCTAACGGCTAGGTTTTCATAATTTACAACAGTCCACATCGCCCTGTTGGCGTAATGACGTGACAAAGGCTATATGAGAATACAAGTATCGATGTAGATTATTAAAACGTTAATTTATTACCCCACGGAAAGAGACTTATCGATTGAACAACTGTGACCATGGGTAATAGTTTAGGGGCTCATAATCAATTTAAAGTTACCCTACCGACCCTACTCTATTTTTTAAAAACCAAATTTGCCGACAGTAAGCTTTTTCTCCGAACTGTTCCACAACGATAATGCGCAGGCTATACTTTGGCGGTCAGTTTTCTTTACTTCCTTTACTAAGTGCCCGGACAGCGGTACTACTACATGTAGTTCCTTTTGGAACTGTCTTCGAGCGAACGATATTTCGCTAAACAGTTCCTATCCGGCCTTATGTAACTGCAGTATGAAAATACCGTTCTTCCCCACCTCTGTTTTAAGGCTATTTTGGAATCCTTACCTACTATTTTTCACCTTGATTCTACTTTATTCGCCAAAGGAATCATTTCTTGCCATAGCTGACACAAATTTATAAAGATTCAACACTATTTTCAAGTAGAATTCTGCGATTATAAACATACACCAAATACGTTTAAAATGAAAGCCAATACGAGACCCGGACATGCGCAAACCACATGTTTATTTCATCGCTAAAATTCTACCTGAAAATGGAGTTGTATTATTATAAAAAAATTTGTGTTAAATATAGTGAGAAAGGATTCCTTTTGGTGGAAAATAAAGAATTGTGGTGAAAAATAGACGGTAAGGGTTCTAAAACAGCCTGAGAACAGGGGTGGGGAATAGCGGTATTTTACCGTATTTTCATACTGCAGTTAGAAGGTCGGATAAGAACTGTCAGCGAAAGTTCGCTAAAAGACAGAACTGAAAAGAACTACGGTACTACAGTCTAATGTTTTTTCGAATTCCAACTGCCATTCCAATGGGTTCTTTTCGATCACCGTCAATGTGTACACGGGACCTAATGTGTCATAAAGCTATTGGTCCATTAGGTTATAAATTACACCTTCCCACATTCCATATTCTGTATATATATCCTTATTGTATATACTATAATGGTTGGCATTTTTTGATTGATAAAGACGTCGTAACATGCACAAAATAGTGTTGAATTATTATAAATTTGGGCTAGATATTGTGAGAAATAGATGGTGATAACAGGTGGTAAGGACGGTATTTTACCATATTTTCATATTGAAGGAATCTGATTAGAATACAGATCTACATTTCGTTTCGTTTTATTTTTTTATACACTCGATGGCCTGCACTACATGAAGATCTGACCAGCTGTACTGGGAGAGGCGGGTGGGTGGGCGCTGTTTAGGGTCGCGTGAGGGGTCCTACTAGAGGTTTTTGACCTGATGACGTCAGACATTGATTGATCAATCAGTGCCAAGAACTCGCCGTAACAGACCGTTTCATTGGCATTTACTACACATCAACTAGAACGCCTGTTATGTTATAGGGTCTGATATTGCAGCTATCCTATTCAAAAAAAGTAGGGGATATTTGATTTTGGGGGCATAATACTAAAATATGCAAATGACTACGAAAAAAGTCACTATAGAACCTAACAGAAGAAACATTTCCAGTTACATGTGACGCCCAAACGCACCAATAGCTACCGCATGGAATGCAGGTGATGCTTGGGATCATCATGGGGGTCCATCCCAAGATTTGCACGACTCTGACTTTGAATGTTACAGTCATTGTGGCATTGAATTCCAGGGTGGAAACATCAGTTTAATTGTTTTAGTGACCAGAAAACAAATTTTGATATGCGTCGGCTTACCCAAAATGAAAGGTTACGTGCCCTTGGCATGCTACAGATCGGCACAACACAGGCGGTTGTGGCGCGGACGATGAATGTTTCTCAGTCTGTCATAAGCAGGCTATGGTCCAGATACCGTGATACACAATCTGTACAGGACAGACCACGCTCAGGTCGACCAAGGGCGACAACTCAAGCCAAGGATCGATTTATCCGTACCTTGGCCTTGAGAAATCGTGTCATCACAGCAAATCAGATCAGCGCTCGTCTTCAAACAGACACTGGTGTGAGAGTGAGTGGCCAGACGATTCGGAATCGACTGCATGGGGGTCACCTTCGCGCCCGACGTCCTCGCGTGATCCCTTGTTTGAGAGATCATCACATTCAGGCAAGACGTCGTTGGTGTAGGGATCGTCAACACTGGGATAATCGACGCTGGAGCAATGTGATGTTTTCAGATGAGTCAAGGTTCACTGTTGATTTTTTGGACAGACGTAGGAGGGTGTGGCGTCGTCGAAACGAGCGCTTCCAAGACGTTAACGTCATCAGACATGATCGATTTGGGGGTGGTTCTGTTATGGTGTGGGGAGGCATCACTGTTGCTGGAAGAACGGCTTTACAAGTTGTTGCAGGGCTTGTTACAGGCCAGTACTACCGGGACAACATCTTGGCAGTCCATGTTGTGCCGTCCGCACGACGTCATGGCCGCCGTTTCATCTTCCAGGATGACAATGCAAGATGTCACAGGGCCAGGATCGTTACAGGTTACCTCCAACAACAGAACATCACCACATTACCTTGGCCAGCACTGAGTCCCGACCTCTCCTCCATCGAGCATGTCTGGGACATGCTTGGACAGAGGTTACGTCAACGTCAACAACGTTCTGCCAATGTCCAAGAACTTGCTGCTGCGTTGCAACAGGAATGGGACAATCTGGACCAAAATGACCTTAGACGTCTCATTAGGAGAGTATGCCACGTCGGATCAATGCTTGTTTGGCAAACAGAGGAGGATTTACCCGTTACTGACTTTGTTGTGATGCTGTGGTAACTTTGCTGTTTGACCCCGGGTATCATTTTACCCTTATAATGGTCAGTCTGTGCCTTACTTAGTCTAACGATCATTTGGAATAAATCGATGAATGTGAACTTCATTTCATTTTGTCATTTGTTTCTTCGTCAGTTTTGTTAGGTGACTTTAATAACACTTAAAAATCAAATATCCCCTACTTTTTTTGAATAGTATATATAGGAAGAGAGGGAACTGTCGGCAGACAGCATCCGATCAAAGACAGTTCCTGGAGGAACTACGGTCATGCTGGTTTTATTGTTTTGTGTCTCTGTTCGACATCATATATATTTGTTAGTGATCAGTGCTATGTTACGGGACATTTGGGTGCCCTTGTCGTCTAGAGTGTCGCGCTTCACGCTCTATAATAATTGGACGGTCACCGCTAAGTTGCGGACGTGGTTTCGATCTCTTGTGTGGCTTGGATATAGGGGCGCCTTCTCAACCATGTGGATTTACTCCGGGTACTCCGGTTTACTCCCACCGGAAAGTCCATCGGTGGAAGCAGAAGTCAAGCACTAATTGAAGAAGAATGCTATGTTGTTACACGTGCTTGTTCTTTTCCCCATCGAGAGACACGGTGCCTATGTGGGTAAGTCGCTGGCCCGCTTGACCCCCATCGCTTGTTTGATCCCTGCATTGAACGAGAAAGCTCGTCGCGAGTTTTCTCTTGTTAGTAGTGCAGGACGGAGGACCTGGCAAAGTTAGTCATTCGGATTATACGAAAAACCAAGGTTCCGTGTATACATTAGCGTACGCGTAAAAGATCCTGATGTGAGAGCAGACCATAGTGAGGCACCATTTCATTATCCTTTTTTACTTGATGACTAAATAAATGAAACCCTAATTATTTTCTCCCATTAAGCACATACGAAATCGAGCTCAAAATAATCTTTGATTGGCTGTAACAAAGTTTTTCTGTATGAATTGTTCTGTCTATAAAATATCACATCAAGGCAAAGGCAAGTGTCAAGTGAGATGCGCTGTGACAAAAAAAAATATGGTTGTACATTAAAGATACAGTATGTAAGATTAAGATAAAGAGCTTGTCATTCTTGCTAAAGTAGTTCAAAACTAGAAAATGCAAAATGGATATATTGAAAATTTTCATCAAATTACTCTACTCTGAACGAAGCCTTTGAAGGTTTGATAAGATGTCTACATTGATTGTGACTAATGTACTGGATGGTTATAGCTAAACATCGTTTCTCCATTTTTAAATTGAATTAAAATATGGCTGAACCGCTCTAATCTACTAAATATCGGGATTTGATTATGGTCTTGTCGTATTAAGTATTAATAATACGATTAGATACTTGAAGGCCATCGTTTGAGTTGTCATTTGTCAACTTGAGATTAAGATTAATGGGTAATAGGATTATCTAATCGTCTTAATCTAACTGAATAACTTAATGATTGAGAGAGAGAGAGAGAAATGGAGTTTAACTTCCACTCGACACAAACTGGTTTCAATTTTATTTCAATAATTCGCTTGCGCGTAGGGATCTTTAGCAGTGGGAGGAAATCGGAATGCCCGGTGGAAACCCACGGGGTTGAGAAGGTGCCCCTATCTCCATGTCACATACGCTCACACCAGGGATCGAAACCACAGTCGCAAGCCAGAGGTGACCGGCCAGCTAGAGGTCGAAGCGCGGCACTCTAGACCACTAGCCCCCCCCCCCCCTTAATGATTGAATACTAATGAGCACTAAAATTTAATGCAAATTGCTTCTATTAGGAAATCTGATAATTATGACACATTTGACTATGGAAATGAATGGGGTTTAACATCCTACTGAATAGACGTTATAGTTCCCATATTGCACTATAGAAGGCATTGGGATATAATTGCGAATTAATGGAACTATACCAATTTGACATTGTTTTGACAATGCAGTGATTATTTGTAAAAGTTTACTAAATATTTCCGTAATTTGAGAGAGATATTTGATGCTATATAACGCCCACTCAACTCACACTTTGGTTATATTGGGACTAATAATTTAAACACACTGGATCAAAACCACGGCACTTGATTCAATGGCAGACGGTATGACCTGAAGCTCACTGCTAAAGACCCTTACAGGCAAGAAAATTGGATTTATCATTGCGCCATATGTTATTCCTAAGCTGATCGAATTTGGGTCGAGTAGAAGTTAAACTCTACCTCTGTCAGTACCTTGCCGTGGTGGGAAGAACAAGGCTGGCAATTATTCGTGTCCTTTGAAGTATACGACGACATATCAATCACAAGAAAATACAATGGAAGTTAGCAATTCTTTAATATCTATCACTAGATGGATTGACTTATCTTAGATATCTACATTTAGACAAGTTTTCTTGCCATGCGTCAACAAGAACAGGAACAGTGGCTCGCTTTTCAGCTTCTAATAATCTCGCAACTAGCTCAGTTCGTTTATAGCCGCGACTAAATTTCATTAAATTCTTCATAATATGCACTTTTTGTTGCCTCAGGTCCGACTGGCGTCTCAATTTAGAAGCAGATGTAAGAAATATTCCAACATTAGATTCATCACATTCCGAGTTCTCACCCTCTTCTTCGATTATCGTGTTTTGTAACTTGGGATACAGTTTCAAGGAGAGGTCGAATATACTAAGACTCTTTCCGTCTGCTTTCACGGAGACTTTGTTTCTATTATGCGAATCAATGACTTCGTTATTAGTTTCTGCTTTGACACTGTTTAATTTTCTCAACAGTTCCCATTTACTCACGTTCACTGGCATGCTTCCCTTTTTAGTGGTTTCTCTCTCAGATTCTTCTTTAACAGCAACAGTTGGAGTAGGTGTACTGTCCCCAAGCTTCGTAGAGATTTTACTTTTATTTTGCGAATCAGTGACTTTGTTATTGGTTGCTATTTTGGCACTAAGTTTTTTCGCCAGTTCCAATTTACGCACTTTCACTGTCCTTTCTGTCTTAGGTTTTTCCTTATCAGACTCGTCTTTAACATCAAAAGCTGGAGTAGGTGTACAGCCCTCAAATGTCACTGAGACTTTGTTTTTATTATGCGAATCTGTTACTTTGGTATTATTGGTTTCTGTTTTGACACTATTTAGTTTCCCAAATAATTGCCATTTACGCACTTCCACTGCAGTGCTTCTTACTTTCTTAGTGGTTTCAATATCATATTTTTCTTTGGCGTTATTCATTGAAGCAGATATACTTTGTGGTAGAACCCTTTTATGATCATTGCTGAGTTCCATCTCGGGTTCCCATGTGTGGCTTTCCTTGGTTTGCGTTTCTGTGGTCCGTGATATAGTTTTATTTACTAAATCATTTGTTGATGATATAACGGCAGTTTGCTGATCACATAATGCATATGCCACACTTAGCTTGTCCTGTATATTTGAAATCCAATTATTTTCCCATCTAGCAAAATCGAACTGTTTATATTCTACGGTATTCAACGAAACATCTTCTGACAAACGTCTTTTTGCTTCTTTTGTTTGATCGGATGAAAATGCGTGGACAACTGGTTCAGAATTCCTTCTAGAAACTGCTGTACAATCATGCAAAAAGGTTCCAAATTTAGGATGGTCTTCACTTGTGTACCCCTGCTTTTTCGAAATATTATGTATATCTGGCCATTTTGTTACACTGCTTGGAGTCTTTTCTGCCGATGAATCTGTGGTTCTTATGGTCTGTTGTTCTTTAATATTGGGTAGTATTGGTTGATCACTACCAATACTGGTTATCAAATGTCGCCCGCTAAAATGTTTCTTCATAGTGGTGTTACCAGAAACATCGGGAAAACTTGCGCATTCTACCGAATGCCTTCGATGATTTCTGTCGTTCTCCTGCGACATTGAATTTGATAAATTACTCCCAATCTCATCTGGAACCGAGTCCATTGTCTGACGTCTCAGTAAGATTTGGTTTTTCTTGTTGTTATTGTTCAATTGAAGAGTACCTTGATATTTCAGCTTAAATCTGTGCATCTTAAAATTGTAATCGCGTAGGCTTTGTTGTCTTTCTTGGTCAATACTTTTGACCAATGCTCTCAGTTCAAGAGACGTTTGGTTACCAAATCGTTTAATGTCCCTCTCAAAATAAACTGATTTAGACAGAATGCCCATTCTGCTGTATTCCCTTTACCAGTTGGTGTTGTGTTCCCTTTACCAGTTGGTGACCCCTTCAGCTTGCAACTGTTCAAGTTATTGAAACATATTACAATAAACGTACGATAAATTTATACACTGCGTGGATTAAGAAATTATAATCCGGGTTTGTTTTAGGTTAAAATCGGGACAGTACCATTAAAGTTAGTCCCTCTAAATCCATTAGTAACCCTTTAAACAAACGGTGTTAATAAGGGATATCTAAATCGAGAATGATTTATTTGATTCATCAACCTTATTGTTTAAACAAGCCAATAATTATTTATCTTTAATCCTCACGAAGATCAGTGAGGGACTACACACAGATTAACAAGCTCATTTGATAATCTGTAGAGCCCCAATCACCAACCTCAAGCAAAAATAATCTGCAGATCCCCATTCACCAACCTCGCGTAAAAGTATTCTAAATCCACGTAAATTGTACTTTTTAATAGTATTCTTTTGGTACTAAATATTTGCTTTTCTACAACGATTAATTTTACCCGTATTTCTTTTAAATCTGTGTAAAAACGATAAACTTGACTTCCAATATTACAGTTGACTTGATTAATCCCACTGCATACAAAGTAGCAGTTGGTGCGTGTGTGTGCGGGGGGGGGGCACAGCTCTGTGCCTAATCAGGGGTAATCACTGTACTATGGTCAGACACTCGATTGACTGGGGTTACTAATCAATAATAGCTAATGATTTCACATTTTTGTCATATATATTAAAGATATGCAAACAAAGTTTAAATACTTTCATCGTTCAAATGAGCGTTATCATGGTCCAATTCAAACTGATCCCGCAGTGAATATTCGCTTGGCCGCTACAATCACTGATAAGCATGACATCGACGAGGCTTAATGAGTACGGTATATTAACCTTTTTACTCCGACAAATTAAATTCTCAGACATTGTTTTGAGGTAAAAGAAAAATAAATAAAGACGTTTGAAGTATTTGTAGTTAAAAGATATTTCATATTTAGTGTAAATGGTGTAGTATATTGTGCATCACGTATAGTCCCGATTTACAGTGTTGCATCACGCGCATGTGTACATGCATTGTCATTAGTTACACGTCTGCTGTGATCATGCAGTCGGAATAAAGCCGCCATCATTGAAACAACATGTGTTGGTCTTAGTCTGTATTATGGGGGTTATTTAGGACCAAATATACCACATTTGGCGACGAGGATGGGATCAAATGAATCGAAGACATTACAAGTAAGGTGCCTATGAATATTCTAAGAATATTTTGGATTGTCATAGCCATGGCAGAGATTGGTAAAATTTCGGAGTTCGACGAAGTGAAGGAGTCATTCGTTTGTTATGAAGAACGTATGAGCCAGTATTTTATTGCTAACGACGTCGAAGACGGAAAGAAGGTGCCGATATTTTTGACAGTGGTTGGTCCACAGACATATGGTTTGTTGAAAAATTTATTAGCCCCGGTTCTGCCGAGTACACATACTTACGATGTTTTGATTGATACGTTGAAGAGACACTTCACACCAACACCGTTAGTGATTGCAGAACGATATAAATTTCATCGTCGAGACCAAAATGATGGCGAATCAGTAGCTGACTATATGGTAGCTTTGAGAAAATTGTCAACACATTGTGATTTTGGAGATTTTTTAAATCAAGCGCTTCGTGATAGGCTAGTGTGTGGCTTGAAAAACGAAGTTATCCAGAAGAGATTGTTGACGACAGTAGGTCTAACGCTAAGAATGGCAACAGATACTGCACAGGCAATGGAATTAGCTGAGAAGGATTCAATGGAACTTAAAGGGACAATGTCACCAGCCGTCAGTGTAAACAAGTTACATAGAGGAAAATTTGGTGGACATACAAGTAAATCAAAATCTTATGGTTATAGTACAAGTGGTTACAGCGGTAATCAGAATAAAAGTCAAAGACATTACACCGGTAATCGTCAAAGTTTTCAGAGCAAGAATTCTACGTCAGCGGATGTGAAATGTTTTCGTTGCGGAAATTTTAATCATAAACATTTTAAGTGCCCTTTTAGAAATGAAAAATGTTTCATGTGTCAGGACAGAGGACATATATCTAAAATGTGTAATAAACGTCCGTTTTCTACAAATAATGTACCAGCCCAAGAATTTGGGTTATGGTCTGTGTACTTTGGTGAGGGAAGGAGAGCCGCTTACAAAGTTCGTGTTTTGATGAATAGTAAAGAAGTTGAGATGGAAGTTGACACCGGTGCAGCGTTGTCAGTAATGCCAGCAAACTTGTATCTTGAACACTTTTCAAATTGTGAGTTAAAACCCTCGAGCGTGGTTTTAAAGACTTACTCTGGTGAAGTTTTGAATTTGATGGGTGAATTGGAAGTAACAGTTACTTATAATAATCAGACAGTTGTTTTACCAGTCATCGTTGTTAAAGGTGCTAACCCAGCACTTATAGGAAGAAACTGGTTACAAAAACTGAAGCTGGATTTGTCGAATATTTTTAAAGTACAGGCTGATGTTGATATTCAACCTTGGATTAAGAAGTTTCCTACGGTTTTTGCAGAAGGTTTTGGAGTCATTAAAGGTCACAAGGCTAATATACGTCTTAAAGAGACGGCGACACCGATATTTTATAAACCGCGACCGATACCATACGCGCTTAAAGAGACGGTGGAAAGGGAACTGGACCGATTGGAAAGTAGTGGTGTAATTTCTAAAGTTGGTTATAGCCCGTGGGCGACACCGATTGTTGTAGTGCCCAAATCCGATCATTCTATAAGAATTTGTGGAGACTATAAAGTAACTGTAAATAAATGTATTGAGGTACAGCAATACCCTTTACCTAATGCAGAGGACATTTTTGCGACGCTAGCAGGTGGAACAGTTTTTAGCAAACTTGATCTATCGAGTGCGTACCAACAATTGATGTTGGATAAACAATCTGAGTTAGTGTTGACATGGAACACACACCGTGGACTCTATCGTGTTCATAGACTTGCATTCGGGGTAGCATCGGCTCCTGCGATATTCCAGTCTACGTTAGAGCAAATACTTCATGGTATGGAAGGAGTGATGTGCAGATTAGACGACATCTTAATTAGTGCTCCTACGACGGAACAACATTTAAATCGTGTTGAAATGGTTCTTCAAAGGCTAGAAAAGTTTGGTGTTAGACTTAAACTTTCTAAGTGTGTTTTCATGCAACCTAGTGTGAACTATTTAGGTTACAAAGTGGATAGTAATGGTATTCATCCACTTTCTGAAAAAGTTGAGGCGATTAATAACGCGCCAGTGCCTACAAACGTTTCAGAGTTAAAGTCATTTCTTGGACTTATTAATTATTATGGGAAATTTCTTCCTAACTTATCAACCATGCTAAACCCCTTGCATGAACTTTTGCAAAAAGATACTCCTTGGTTGTGGTCAAAAGAATGCGATAAAGCTTTTATGATTTGTAAACAAAAGTTGACAGATAGCAAAATGTTAGTGCATTATGACGTGAATAAACCTCTTAAAATCGCTTGCGATGCGTCATCGTATGGGCTAGGTAGTGTCATTTCGCATGTTGATAAAGAAGGCAACGAGCAACCCATTGCTTTTGCATCAAGAACTTTAAATCCGAGCGAAAGAAATTATTCACAACTGGAAAAAGAAGCTCTTTCAATTATTTATGGCATAAAGAAGTTTCATCAATATCTTTATGGCCGGACGTTCATATTGGAGACTGATCATAAACCACTTACGACCATTTTAGGTCCTTATACAGCTGTACCTACTCTTGCAGCTGCGCGCTTACAAAGATGGGCATTAATTTTGTCAGCATATCAATATCAAATCGTTTACAGATCATCCGTTGAACACGGTGATGCAGACGCACTTTCGCGTAATCCCTTGGAGGTTGTTCAGGACGATTCATCGGAGTCAGACTTATTTTATTTTTCGTATGTAAATGAATTACCGATAAACAGTCATCAAATTAGTGAGGCTACACGAAAGGACCGACTCATGTGTAAAGTTTTAGAGTATGTTAAAACTGGATGGCCATGTTTTATAGAAGACCCTGAGTTGAAACCCTATTTCATTCGCAAAAATGAACTTAGTACCGATCAGAACTGTATTCTGTGGGGTATGCGTGTTATAATACCTGGCAAGTTTCAGCAGAGACTTTTAGATGATTTGCACGAAGTACATCCTGGGATGTGCCGTATGAAATCTCTCGCACGCAGTTATTTATGGTGGCCTAATCTTGACGACGATATAGAGAAAAAGGTTCGCGGTTGTCAAGTTTGTTTATCTGTACGTAAAAGCCCTCCGTCATCACCATTGTTACCATGGAAATGGCCAAGCCGTATTTGGCAACGTTTACATATTGATTATGCAGAATTTCAGAAACAGAATTACTTAATAGTAATTGATAGTCATTCTAAATGGTTAGAAGTTTTTAATATGCCTTCAACAACTTCTGCTAGAACGATAGAAGTATTACGTGCTCTGTTTTCGTCTTACGGTATTCCAGAAGACGTTGTGTCGGACAACGGTCCGCAGTTTAAAAGTGCAGAATTCGAACAGTTTATGATGAATAATGGTATTCGTCACATATGTACCCCACCGTACCATCCCGCATCAAATGGTGCCGCAGAACGTTCTGTGCAAACGATAAAACAGTCCTTATTAAAACAAGTACTTCAGAGTAATACTAATACAAAAGAATCGTTAAAACGAAAGTTAGATAACTTTTTATTGATGTATAGAGTTACTCCACACAGTGTAACAGGAGTACCCCCAGCCGAACCGTTTCTTAAGAGACAACTGAGAACAAGATTTAGTATGTTAAAATCAGTCATGCAGAAAACAGTCGAGACTAAACAAGAAAGTCAAATTAAAGCGCACGATGTTAAAGTTAAAAATCGCGAGTTTCAAGCAGGACAACTCGTCTACGTTAAAAATAATCGCGAAGGAGTAGTAAAATGGATTCCTGCCAAGATTACAAGAAAACTAGGGTTACAAACTTTTTTAGTTAGAGTTTTTGGTAAAATCAGATATGTTCATGTTGATCATTTGTTACCGTCACATGCAATCGATTGTAAAATTCCAGAAATGGTTACAACTAAAACTGATGCGCAGAAACGTAATAGAACTGATGATTACATGTGGCATGTTCCAGATATTAATCGACCGAATGGTAATGTTGAACATCGACAACCAAATGCAGCAATAGCCGAACCAAGACGATCTGCAAGACCAAGACGTAGTCCACAGAAATTGAATCTATGAACTTAATGTTTGAATGTGTTTTATAGGACTATGTAATGATAATAAGTTTTCAATGTGTTCTTTTGTTTTGCAGGTCTAAAGGAAACACTAAATGATACTAACAAAAAAACTTTAAAGTATAAAGTATCAATTTAGTTAAATTGTATATTGACACTTATTTAAAGGGGGAGGAAGTGTAGTATATTGTGCATCACGTATAGTCCCGATTTACAGTGTTGCATCACGCGCATGTGTACATGCATTGTCATTAGTTACACAAGTGTAGTATATTGTGCATCACGTATGGTCCCGATTTACAGTGTTGCATCACGCGCATGTGTACATGCATTGTCATTAGTTACACGTCTGCTGTGATCATGCAGTCGGAATAAAGCCGCCATCATTGAAACAACATGTGTTGGTCTTAGTCTGTATTATGGGGGTTATTTAGGACCAAATATACCACAAATGGGAATTAAAATGAGTAAAATGCATCATTTTGCCCGAAGCAGTTAGGTGTTAAGTAAACATTGCACGAGCCGTTGAGCCAATGACTTGCGCCGTGTGCAGTCAACGCACGTGTTATGGACATTCATCTGTTACATAGCGAATTCGTAAGTAATTCTCTGTGAAACAGACTGGGTCCAATTGAGCTAAGAATCCGGTTCGAATCAGCGAAGAATTATCTGGTTCGAATTAGCCGATTACCACCTTTCGTCAAATTCGTGGCGTATAATGTAATACCAGGTGGCAGGGTGAGGTTATAATTTCTAGGAGCAGCTTTTATAATATTGCCCAAATCACATACATGGGTTATGCCTTTTCATGTAAAAGAGGGTGAAAGTCCGATTTAGACACAAAACTGATGTTTCTTTAACTAAATTGTTATTTTGTTGTTTGAAAATTTGAATTTTGGAGTTATTGGGTGTTATTTTAGAGTTTCATGTATTAGGTAATTTGGCATGGTTGTCTTTTCCACACCATCACATGAATATATTGAAAATTTCAGTTAAATTTATTTTTTCTGAGCAGTTAATAGTGTTTGAATATACGGCCTCGATTGTTTATCGTAACAATGTACTTGACAATCAAGTCTCGATTATTAAATCTTGGCCTTCGGATAGTCTAGAGATTAGATTTAGATTTATTATATGAATAAATAATGGTTTATATTACATTTAAAACCCCCCAAAATTGGAATGAAGAGAGAGAGAGAAATGGGGTTTAACGTCCACTCGACACAAACCAGGTAATTTGGGGACTAACATATGGTTTCAATTTTATTTCAATAATTCGCTTGCGCGTATGGCTCTTTAGCAGTGGGAGAAAACCGGAGTGCCCAGAGGAAACCCACGAGGTTGAGAAGGTGCATACGCTCACACCAGGGATCGAAACCACAGCCGCAAGCCAGAGGTGACCGGCCAGCAAGAGGTCGAAGGGCGGCACTGTAGACCACTAGGCCATCCCAACCCTCAAATTGGAATGAATCATAAATAAACAACAGAGCCTAGGCACTGAACAAAGCAGTTACTGTATGCAGGAGTGGGGGATCACTCTAATATCTTGATTATCCCAGTGGGAACAGAACAGTAGGACATTACAATTTCATTTCATAAATTTCATTATCTTATGTCTATCGAGTGTCATGGTGTCCTTTTGTCCATACTTAACAAGACCCAGAAAAGATAGGTTGCCAGGCAACGAAACATACACCCACAGCAGCTAAATCAACAAGAGTTGTCGCATTAAGTAATTATCAGAAAATCCTTAGAATTTGTTTGGTTTTTATAAAGTTCTGTCCCATGCTAACGTTTAGTATATGAAACATTTAAAATCATGGATTTAGCTCTTCAGTTATCAAAATTCATTGAAAATCAATATTCTTGTTCATCTCAAGACCTTAAACTCTGTATATCAATCTGAAGTCTATCTGATAATAACTTTGTCAGTAATTATCGGAAATCGCTGAAAATCAATAGGCGTCTTCGTCTCATGACCTTAAAAACTGTATCAATTTAAAGTCATTCCCATATTAATTTGGGCCTCTAGGCCGTCCACAAGATTTTTCAGTGATCAAAGGCCATAACTAGCCTGGCAGTAATTATCGGAAATCGCTGAAAATGAATAGGCTTCTTTGTCTCATCAACGGACGGACGGGGGTGACAACAATATACGACCCCATACAATGTGGGTGTATAGAAACAAAATATGATTGCAACTTATAATTGCCAGGCACCATTTTACGAGCCCTACTAATCAATTACAAGAAAGAGAGAGAGAGAAATGGGGTTTAACGTCCACTTGACACAAACTAGGTCATTTCGGGACTAACATATGGTTTAATTTTATTTCAATCATTCGCTTGCGCGTAGGGGTCTTTAGCAGTGGGAGGAAACCGGAGTGCCCGGAGGAAACCCACGAGGTTGAGAAGACGCCCCTAATCTCCATGTCACATTCGCTCACACCAGGGATCGAAACCACAGCCGCAAGCCAGAGGTGACCGGCCAGCTAGACAATTACAAGAATAGACAACAGAATTTTTGTAGGCTTGTTTGGTGTCAAAAGCGCACAAAGGATTGCAAACAGTGAAACTCAAGGAAATATATGTAATAGATGCATATTTTACACATCATATTCAAAATTTAAAAGAATTCATAGAAAATTAATAAAATTATGGATAATTGATATTTTGACAAAAATGTCATACTACTGACAAATACAGGACCAAATTGCAGATTGAATAAATGTTTTTATTTGAAGACTACATTATTTCTTTTTCACAGCTGAATGCAATAGGGTTTAAAGTCTCATTAGCATAACACTTTTGGTCATTTTGGGACGAACATATTGTTAATTTCTATTTGAATGGCTGTGTGTGCCCTGTGAGGCAGGGGTTTGAAAAGTTTCTGTTCAACATTCTATTTAATACAACTATATTGGTAGACTCAGTTTTTCATCCCTGGATCCAAATAAGCCACACTTTCTATATCGGCTAACAATCAAGAACAGTGAGAAACAGACTTCAAACATCCAGAGGATTTTTCTCGAACCACATCAGGATTCAATCCTGAGATATTGTAGTCGAAAAGACCTGGGGCCTATTTCACGAAATTTTAACTAAGATAAGATCCCAATTTTAGTAATTTGATTGGATAATATTAGATTGATTTTAGTGCTTAGCCAATCAAAATTGAAGTATCTACTAAAATTGGATTTTATCTTAAGTTAAAATTTCGTGAAACAGGGCCCAGGGGCCTATTTCACGAAATTATAACTAAGATAAGATCCCAATTTTAGTAATTTGATTGGATAATATTAGATTGATTTTAGTGCTTAGCCAATCAAAATTGAAGTATCTACTAAAATTGGATTTTATCTTAAGTTAAAATTTCGTGAAACAGGGCCCTGTACCCTAGGACTTTACAATCACAACCGCTGAGGAACATACAGCTATTCTTACAAAGTCTTTTGCCAATCACTCTTGTCAATTTGGACAGATGAAATTGGCAGTTTATTAGATCATATCAAGACAAAATTGAATTGTCCTTCATTTCTAATTATTTTCAGTTTAAAATTCACTTTATTTTGAAAAAAAAATTATTGTTTTTCAATTCTATTGTCCTATTTATTGGCTTACACAAATCACCAGTTTCAATTTCAATCTCTCTTTTATTTCCTTCCATTCAGCAAATAT
Source organism: Patella ulyssiponensis (assembly GCA_963678685.1). NCBI lineage: Eukaryota > Metazoa > Mollusca > Gastropoda > Patellidae > Patella > Patella ulyssiponensis. The sequence goes on along the minus strand of OY783225.1, from coordinate 64,278,363 downwards.
TTGTCAAGCACACAGTTTCTCTATTAAAACCAAGTGATTCAAGTATATAAATCAGGCGCTGGTATCCCAGACGTGTCACACATATTAAAATATACCACAATACAGTTACAAAAGAACATTTGATTGGCTGCTTTGTATTCGGCAAGATCATAGGTCAGATCATCCAAACAATTTTCAACGGTATAATGACCTTTAGCAGCAGGACAGTAAATACCATCTGAAATATAGAGACAGAATAATTAGAACAAGAATTATTAATATCAGTCAAATCTCAATAACAATTGATAAAAGCAAACTGTGATCCACTTGTGGAGTGCCTCCTTGTCAACTCAAACTGTGATCCACTGTAGAGTGCCTTATTTAACCACAAACTGTCATCCAGTGTAGAGGGCCCTTTAACCTCAAACTGTGTTCTTCTGTAGAGGACCCTTTAAACCCAAACTGTGATCTACTGTAGAGTGCCCTTTAAACTCAAACTGTAAGTTACTGTAGAGTGCCTTATTTTTTCCCCAACTGTGATCAACCGCACAGTGCCCTACAGTAAACCCAATTTTCAAGTAAGCATATAAAAAAAAATCATTTAACAAAATATTTAATACCACCTGGTCTCTTTCTTTGAAAGCCCCAGATGGATAATGTGATTTTATGGCCTTGACAAATAATTTGATTATTAATATAAGATATTGTACCCTTTCTATCATCTAGTAGTTGTCTTGGATCATATAAATCAGGACATTGTGATAACATCCGTAACCATGGTATATCTGTCATAATCTGCCATTTACTACCATTATCATTGTTACCTGTAATACAAATCATTATCATTGTTACCTACAGCCAAAATCTACTGAAAAACTATAAAGATATGTTGCCAGGCATCGAAACATATGCACAAAGCAGCTAAATCGTCTGGGCAGTCAGCAAGAGTTGTCACATATTTTTACTTTTTTCGGTAATGAATCATTTATAATACAATAAAATCTGATTAAGAGTAACAATTCATTAAGTAATTATCAGAAAATCATTAGAATTTGTTGGGGTTTTATCAAGTTCTGCCCCATAACATTGAGTATACAGAACATTTAATATCATGGATTTACCTGTTCAGATATCAAAATTCATCGAAAATCAAAATACTTGTTCATCTCAAGACCTTAAAGTCATTCAGATATTAACTTTGGCCTCTGGACCGTCCATGAGATTTTTCAAAGTGATCAAGGGCCATAACTCTGGCAGTAATTATCAGAAATCGCTGACAATCAATAGGCTTCTTCGGCTCATGACCTTAAACACTGTGTATAAATTCAAAGTCAATCAGATATTAACTGTGGAATCTAGAGCATCAACAAGATTTTTTGAAGTGATCAAGGGCCGTAACTCTTGCAGTAATTATTGGAAATCGATGAAAATCGATAGAATTTTTCCTCTCATGACCTTTAGCACTGTGTATAAATTTAAAGTCAATGGAATATTAATTTTAGCCTCTAGAGCATCAACAAGAAATTGTGGACTTCGGACCGACGGACGGGGGCGACGACAATATACGACCACATTTCAATGCGGGCGTATAAAAATTGACATACTAATCACCATCAAGAGTGTTTATTTGTCAATTCCACTTTTCCATATTTCTATGAAATATTTTTTCAGTAAATACTCAGTTAATTTTAAACTACTTGTACTCACCGAATACGGATTAATCTATCACAGATACATTATCATGTCAAACCTGCATTTTGCTAGTCTCTAACATCAAGAAAAATATTCTGCTTTAAAGAGTAGGAGGTTGTGGGTGACCAAGACTACTTATTGTAGGTTTTCATTTTAGTTGGAATGTCATATAAATTAGATCATCTAGATCATTAGACAGCGGAGAAATACAATCGCCATTTAACTTCGAACATTGATAACGTCACTTATAATACAGCAATTTGAATAAAATTTCAATATACTAATTTTGAATTATCTATTTGGGAACTACTATAGATAGTAAAAACGGCTAGCTCTTTATCTGAATCTTACATAGCGAATCTTCAACTACAGAGCTGATTTTCAACTGTTCACCTACTAGTACTCATTGAATACATTAATCTGGGGATCACGTGGCTAAGTGGGTAATACACTGGCTTGCTAGCCTGGAGGTCGGATGTTCGATCCCTGCAATGGCCGAGAAAGTTCATCTAAATTTTCCGGCATGGTTTTCCCTTGTTAGTGATGCAGGGTCTGACGAGGACAGCTGACTAGTCATTTGGATGGGACGAAAAAAACAAGGTCCATTGGCATGCACGTAAAAGATCCCTTGGCAGTTGGAATTCGATATAAGAGTAGGCGATAGTGCCGCTGCCCGGGCAAAATTTCACTCACAGCACACTGTATGGCATACGCCCGTCTTCCATTAGCCCAGGTTAGGTGCAGAAGAGTAGGACGTTAAACCCCATTTCATTTTCATTTCACAGATTAATCTATGAACTAGTGAGTTGATTTTAAACTAGTACTCAAAGAATATAGATTGATCTATTAACTGGACTGAGTGGATTTTAAACTGTTGTACTAGTACTTACCGAATACAGATTAATCTATTAACTGGACTGAGTGGATTTTAAACTGTTATAGTAGTACTCACTGAATGGTCTATATATAGTGAGCTGATTTTAAACAGTTATAATATTGCTCACTGAATACAGATTGGTCTATTAACTAGACTGAGATGATTTTATACTGTTATACTAGTACTCATTGAGGACAGATTGGTCTAATAACTAGACTGAGTTGATTTTAAACTTGTATTCACTGAATACAGATTGGTCTATTAACTAGACTGAGTTGATTTAAATCTAGTGAGATGATTTTAAACTGTTATACGAGTACTCACTGAATATACATATTCGATGAGTGAAAAAACAAGGGTAAATAAATAAATCTGGGATAAAATAATGAAATGATAACATGTACTGTCAATAATTTTAGCATAGGCTGCTAGGAGACACTCCTTGATCACTTTGAAAAATCTTGTGAACGCTCTAGAGGCTAAAGATAATATTCGATTGACTTTAAATTTATACACAGTGTTTAAGATAATGAGACAAAAAAAAAACCTATTGATTTTCAGCGATAGCCGATAATTTCTGCCAGAGTTATGGCCCTTGATCACTTTGAAATATATTGTGGATGTTCTAGAGGCTAAAGTTTATATCCAATTGACTTAAAATTTATACACAGTGTTTTAGGTCATAGGACGAAGGATCCTAGTCATTTTCAATGATTCCCAATAATTACTGTCAGGGTAATGGCCCTTCTCCTTGATCACTTTGGGGATGCTCGATTCACAGTTTCATTATTTGGAATCAAATTCCAACACTGGTGTCAATCAAATGAAAAGGAGAATTTCGGAGGACAACGCATGTGCCGACTGAATAAAAAATATTTCAACCGTTCATGACAGCTGAAACATATTTTTTACTAGGTATACGTCACGATTCTACTCACTCCACCTCAGCTATTGGGACTGGCAGAACTGTGACAGGACTGAATTCCGCGTCACTCGATTATAATTCTTATGATTGTGAATCGAGCATCCCCATCGGAAAATATCTTGTGGACGAAGGCCATGAGTCAAACAATTGAAACAATTATAACCATTTCTTATAATTACTTAATGGGCTATTACTCGTAATAAGATTTTCATGTGTTGTAAACGTTCTCCTTACTGACAAAAGAAAAATATGTGACAACCCTTGTTGACTGCCCAGGCGACTTAGCTGTTGTGGGCGTATGTTTCGTTGCCTGGCAACCTATCTTTCTGTAAGGAGGTATGTAGATAATACCCCAAGAAAAATTCACCACAATCTACCGTAGCAATTTTGTGGACAATTAAGTTTTGGTATAGATCCTCAAAATGAATGATCCTTGTAAAACCGCCTTTACGCACTCTAAATGTATTATCAAATTGCAAGTAACCATAAACACACTCCACATCATGATTTTTGAAAATAATATTATTCGGAAAACTATTATATCCACCATACTCTTCTGATTTGATAGGATGAACTGCCATTGAATTGTAGGCTGACATGGATGGGTGATGGCTCAGTTCTTGTTGACTTTGCTGTGTTCGTGTTGAGTAGCAGGATTAGGGTTAAATGTTGAAAACAATTGTTTGAGATTATATTGTGGAGTAGCTGATGTGGTCACAAATATTGAGGTTAGGCTGGTGAGTGTTGTGATGGTGCCTTTCTTGGTGTGATACAAGTCGTTGGATTTGTAATGGCGATACTGATTGTTGTGGGCTGGTTTCCTTTGGACTGTAGTTTGGAGAGCATTTTATTGTTTCTTCTGATAATGACATCTAGAAGAGAAGACTGTTGTCTTGTTCTGTGCCCACGGTGAACTTAATTTCATTTTGCTGTGTTGAGGTGGTCAAGTAAGGAGTATGGAGGGGTGTGTGACAACAACATCATAAGAGACGAACCTAAGTTGATGTTATTGTATCAAGAATGGCCAGCTCTAAATCTAAATATCACATAATGTATCTTTAAGAAAATGTTGACAAGTCTGGCTAATTTTGATGCACGTTAAACACAAAATAACAAACATTTAAATTTCTATACGCGATGTGTTGTTAAACTTACCCACCTTGTTTCATTGGTTACATGCAAGTGTTGAAATTTTGTACTGATACCTAAATTTTAATACTGTTCAAATAAATAGACATTACCTTGCAATCTGTAAATATCCCGTTTCCATGGATACCTATATGCATCTACTCTATACCAGCTAGTTTCTGTAAAATCCATAGTTCTCACTAAATCTCTGAAAAACCCAACAAAAACCTTGGATACTGACAGAATTCAACCAAACACAGAAATGGTCGATCACATGTGGTGTGAGTAGAATTGTAATCTATCATTGCGTTGTAGCATGACTGCCTGTCGACGGTTAGCTCCGCTTGAAAACATAAACTAAGCCAGTTCACCGACATTTTCAGTTCTAAATCGACGATTTAAGTCGAAAACAATAAGTAGGCCTATACTTCGAGAATTTTGTAAAATACTTATTCTGCTTTCGTTTAGAAAAATCGAAAAAATTTATTTAGTTTTTGTGTTTATGACAGATGTGAACGGAGTAGTACGGTATTATAAAACTATTTACTAAATCTCAGCGGAGGGGGCCATTTAGCACAGAGATTTATTCTCGAAGTATGAAGTAGAGGGATCTCAGTGTGCAGGATATGCATGATGTTCTCTTGTTTATAGGATTATCCCTGTCCGCATAATCACATGAGTCTGATTCCAGAACATTTAACCCATTCCATGACAACCTGGAATATCACGGTCCGCAAACATATCAATACCAATCTTGGTCCAAATCATTTCAAAACTAGATATTTTGGTGTATCTATTTTAGGGAGTCCCATGGGCTCAGTGCTATGGCACACTAACCAGGAGGTCCTGTGTTCCGTGCTGGTGTTGGAAGAAAGGCACCTAGCAAAGTAACGTGTGGTGTAGGAAGGAGGACCTGACATAGTGGTATAGGAACGAGGGCCTGGCACAGTAACATTGTCTTGTCCTTTGAGTGGGATAACAAACTGAAATCCCACACACATGTTGGCATGTAAGCAAAAGAACCCTTGGCAGTTGGAAATCAATAGAGAGAGAGAGAAATGGGGTTTAACGTCCACTTGACACAAACTAGGTCATTTTGGGACTAACATATGGTTTCAATTTTATTTCAATAATTCGCTTGCGTGTAGGGGTCTTCAGCAGTGGGAGGAAACCGGAGTGCCCGGAGGAAACCCACGAGGTTGAGAAGGCGCCCCTATCTCCATGCCACATACGCTCACACCAGGGATCGAAACCACAGCCGCACTAGGCCATCCCAACCCCCCCGGAAATCAATAGAGTAGGTGGATACACCACTGTCCAGGCAAAATTCACCTCATAGTAACAGCACACTGCATGGTGTATGCCTGTCTTCCTTAACCAGGTTGCTGCAAAATAGGGTTTTAACCCCGTTTCATATTTCATATCCTTTCATTTTAAACATGTAACAAAATATAAAACACGTGATTGCCATGCCCGGAGTACGGTACAGGGAAAATCGATAGAGCTCGTCCTCTCATTGTCCAATTGTTCGCATTGCTCTCTCCTCCAATGTGACCGCGTGCCCACCCCAGCTATTATTTAGCAAATACTTACGGGTTCATCCCACTGAATAAATCTAGCCAATTAGAGACTCGTATTCTGTTATATAATGTTTGATTAGGACAGGAACTATAGTCGTATACAATACACAGATGATATCCTATATCTGGCTGGTGAAATAACATACTCTCAAAATCTCTCTCATCAAACTATAACATATAAAAATACTCTCAAAATCTCTCATCAAGATATAATATACCCTTATAGAGCTATAATACATATACAAACTTTCAAAATATCTCTAATCATCTCTCAACAAAGTATAATATATACAAATAAAGTTTGTTTAACTCTCAATTTCTGTCAGACTAGGATATAATCACAAAGACAGGACAACAATTCTTGAATTATTAAACAAACTTTTATCAGTGATACATGTATATAAACTAATCAAATTAAACTGACTGAGAATATTTGAAAGAATAAGAAGCTCAGAGTTACTTGTTAAGCAGGAAATAAAACAGTCAATAAACATCTATACAGAGAAATGACAAGAGTTTCTGTCTCTCATTTATATTTTCATTTATGGACATTTCTTCTAGTAACCAAAAAACCAATAGTTAGACCCGTGATGGGTGATTTTCATGCTTAGAAATTACAACATTAGTTGTATTTGACAAACTGTCAATACTAGAGCCAAACATTTTGAACTCTGTACCAGATGTATATTAAAAGTATCGTTAGAAGTACTGCAATATGACAAATTGGTGCCAGACTAAATAACAAGCACCAGACAGGTTATTTTAGGAAAAGCGTAAATTTGTGCCTGAAAATATCTATCACATGTTGCTAATTTCTAGACTTTGAAATTAAAAGGCATCCACTGTGGGCCCACTAACCTGATACATTGGACGTAAAAAGATAGATCTATTTTTTTCACTGATCTGATCACAAACTTCGTTAACAAGATGTGTCTGGTCGAGCTTAGGACATTGATGAAAGGAAGTTTTGGATAATTTCGGGGCACTGTATATCGTTACTTTCTTTAACACACGACAGGCACTACCTGTAATAGTAACAAATAAAATCATAAATATTACAGTAAAATTAAAGGAATTTTGTTTTATATATTAAGGAGAAGGAGATAGATAGAGACGAAAGGAGTAAAAAATAGTGTGAGGAGAGACACAGGAAGATACAAAGAAAAATGAATGCAGAGAAGAGATGGGGGGAGAAATAGAGAGAGAGAGATGGTCAGAAGATAAAGAGAGAGAATGGTGAGGAGAGAAAGAGGAGATAAACAGAGAGAGGTCGAAACAGAGAGGGATTGGGGGGTAAAACAGAGAGAAGGGCCCGAGGGAGAAACTTAGGCTAAAGGTAGGGTGGTTATTTCAATAAAACCTTTTTTTCGCTTTCAATTAATTAAAAAAACAGTCTAGTATATGCAAATATAAGTTTGAAGTATTATTGAGGCTATCCATGTGTACCTTTAAATATGATAGGCAATATCCAATAAAACATCACTTACAAGTTGCAGACATGACCAGGCAAGACAGGACCTCTCATATATATATATGGTCAAACCTCATGAAAACATCATTGATTGCAGAGGCATTTGGTGGTAAATCTGCAGAGTTTATTCATTTCATTTCCACAGTGTATCAATGGGGTTTCAAGTCTTATCAACAACATACTTCTGTCAATTGAGACTAAAATGTTGTAATTTCCATTTCTATGATTGAATGTGCAATGAAAGGGGGAGGGGGACCCCAGACCACCATTTTTGTGCCCACACCACTTCGAATTTCAACTTCTAAGGACACTTTAACATGCACATCAATGTGTGAACAAGTGAGTTTCACAACAGATGTGAGTATCAGGCTTCAAATATTACAATTGTTTTATTTGTATAATGAAGGACAAGAATATAATCACCTGTTATAAATGTTAAATTGGGACATTCATCAACTATTAGATCTGTTATTCCTACCATGTGTAGATAAACATTGACTAAACTATTAGACCGTAATATCAGCACCTGGAATATAAACATTCACTAAACTATTATACCTTAATATCAACACAAGGCTGGGAGTTCACAAAGCATTCCCGACTTAAAGTGATAATTTCATATTTTCTAAGAAAGTCAAAACATATTTATTTCTATGTCCTTTGCTCAAAAGGTTGTCAACTCACTATTATAGGATCATGGGCAATATTTCACAGGCATTAAAATCGCTAACACAGAAAATAATAACACAATTACCTCCCTTGTTTTCCCATTCCCCTCCATGCAATGGCGATCTTCAAACATTTGAATTTGAAGTTGAAAATGATATTTTTGCCAATTTCTCAACTGGCAACAGTGAATTATAGGATTAATAAGTTTATTCTTTAACAAGGTAGGCCTGTTCATAGATACCATCTAGTTTAAGGCTTTAAAAATATAACTAAAAAATATAAAATTGCCGTTTTAAGTTAAGAATTTGCTCAAAATAATTCACCTTATTTTAACTACAATATAGTCTTTCGTAAAACTTTTGTTGTTTTAATGTTTTAAATACATCAATAAGAAACCATGCACAAAGTTTTGTGTTTCTGGATCAAATATATTTCTTATAAACAGTGATTGAAAGTTGAGTGAATTCTCAACTTAAGTCTGAGAATGCTTTGTGAACTCAGGGCCAGGAATATTAACATTGACTCATCTATTAGATCAATACCTAAAATCTAACTAGCACATTTTAATTTTTCCAAACTTAAAAAAAAAATTAACAAACTAATTAAAGAAATTCTACTTTCTATTTCGTCTTGCAGTTTTAATAGCCATGGAAAATGATGGGAGTTGGAATTGTTTAATAGTAATGCAAGAACCTGTGTCTCGACTAAAAATAACAAATTCCTTATCCAACCCCCAAAAAACTCAAATTAAATAGCAATGAAGAATCATTTTGAGTTTGAATATTTGCATGAGCCCCCAGAGTCCAGGGTTCAAGTCCATATGTTTGATTGGTTACTACTTGTATGTGGCGACACCTCCTGACATGTGACACAAAACCCATGTGTCTGATTGGTACATACATGTATCACATACCTGTAAATGCCACAGTCTGATTGGTAACTACATGTATCTATATATGGCTATGCCTTCAAACATGTGACACTTATCCACTTGTCTGATTGCTTAATGGCGACACCCCCTGACGTGTGACCTGAATATAGTGTTTTGATTGGACATTTACCTGTATATGGTCATCTTCTTTAACAGGATCACTTGTACTTGTTGCTTTATGATGCATGTTGTGTTTACGTCTCATCTTCACAGTTGAACGATTTTGCGTGGGTTTCACCTTTTTACGTAATTCATCTTCCAAAACAATTTTAGGATGAAGTGTTCTTTTGAGTCTCAATGAACGTCTGGTTGATTGTGATTTATTAGAACTTCCAGACTTTTTCTTCTCTGCTTCAAACTCTTCTTGTGCTTTGAGTGTAGCTTCGCGGATCTCTTCACTGACAGCTTGACATGATCTATTACACATTACAGAATCCAAAGCTTCATCTGACGATAAATTTAATTTCCTTTTCATTAATCCCTTCTTTTTACCTAAAAGACTTTTACCTTTTTGAACAGTTAATTTATTTTCTGAACTGTTAATACAATCTTTGTTGTCATGGATACTTTGTTCATTGGAATCACACTGAGACTGGGTGGTTTTGTTTTGAACCGCTGTATCATTAGTAGAACTACATGCACTTTCAGCAGGTATATTTAAATCACTACTGAGACCAGATTGTGATTCAGATCGCTCATTAGAAATTTGACAAGAACAAGGCATGTTCAAAAGATTTCCTTGTGCCATTGCTGTGTTGTAATCTGGGGGTGAAATGTCCATTGTGTTTGGGTTTGTATTTAAATTATCACTAAAAGAATTGTTTGATTCGTATTTCCCTGGATTTGCACACACATTATTAATACTATTTTCATCACTGTATTCAGGCGGAGGTACATTCGTTAATTCTATATCATGACTGGAACTATTTTCGTTTGAATTGTTAGAATGACTAGCACTATATTTTGGCGGAGGTTTACTAAATAAATAACAGGGGGCATCACCAGCACTATTTTGAACCATAGATGGAGTATCCTGTGATTTACACGATGAAGATGGACCAGAGGTTTCAACACTACTGACAAAACTGTCCGAAGACTTTGATTTTGGAGGAGAAGGTGACCTACATTTAACAGAGATTATTTTAACGGATTTTGTCGGCCTTCGGGATTCAGGAGAGTTTATCTTGCTCGAACTTTTCACATTTGACACTTTGACAGTTTTACAAACTTTTCTTTTCGGTGAGTGGCACTCATTCTGATTCCAATGACTACATCCTGGCTGACTGAATTCATACGCCTCATTTTGTTCTTCAGAGTTATCCCCCTTGTCACAGGAAACAGAGGGACAATCCTTATCGTCATCTTGATCAGCTTCTTCTTTGATTAAATGTGCGTAAAGTTCATCAAACGTATTTAAAGTTGCATTTCCATTATCAATTCTATCATTGGCTGGTATTGGTCGATCGTTATCTTCAATTTCATTGGATGGCTGAACAGGCAAATTAGGATTTGGTATAACGTCTGCATGTAAATCTATGCGTTCTGCATTCCCATTGGCTGCTCTGTTTATTTCATTTTCATCATTATTATTATCAACACCGTCGACATTATCCTCATCGTTGTCTAAATCTCCGCCAGCTGGATTCTGAACGATTCCGTTGCCATTGTTCTGAACAAAAGCAGACGAGACTCCTAGACCTGTTCCAGCACTTAGTCCAACCCTTAGAATATAAATAATGTTTAATATCAATATTTAGTCAGAATGTCTGAAAACAAGACAATTGAGACTAACACATGATAATTCTTTTATCTTTGGACACATGTACATTGCAAGTGACAGAAGTTTGCCCAGGCAGTACCATCTGCTTCAACTCTTCTTCAAATTTTACATGCATGTGAGTGTAGCTCAGTTTTCATCCAATCAGAATGACAGAAACTTTTTTGTTGATCCTTGAAGGAACACCCTCCTCACTCCACAATCCCAGAGTTGGCCAAGAGAGTTCCCTAGGATTTTTGCACAACGTTTCCTGGTAAGGCGCATTGTCTACTCATTTGGATGGTCCAAAAACCCAAAGTCTTATGTGTATAAATTTGCGTGAACATGAAAGAACCCTTGACAATTTGAGCTTAAAATAGTAAAAATAGGAGTTAGATTTGCTACCGATTTGCATCCAGAATATCTCATATCAGTCATTATACAATTGGATTACAAATAGTTTTTCAATAAGAATGAAATATAATGAATCTAAAATGTATTGATCGAGTTTCTACCTACCTGGCACATCCTTTCGGTGGTTCTCTAAACATAAATTCTAGATGTAATGTTTCGAGACGGGGCAGATTACTGATCCAAGTTCTAAAGTCTGGTAATCGGACAGCGTGACAACGTCTCAATGTTAAATGTTGAAGATAAGCCCAAGTTTCCACACCTGAAATTATTACAGAATTCATTTTACAAGAAATAAATTGTTCCGTTTCATCTAAAACTTTTAAATCTGTAAATGATAGCCATAGACATCAGCTTATCTGAAAGGAGAACTTAGTTTGCCAAATTTGATATGGATGCCTTAAAAAATCTGATCTTTATCGTGTTCAAAAACCAGAAAAAAAATATGGTATCAACTGCAGCCTCTATTACAGAGAGCATTCGATTCTTGGTTTGTGAGTGTGTAAGTCCGTTACATAAGGTCGTGATACATTGAATGTCAAACTGGTTCACCCCTAATGCCCACAAATTTGAAAAAAAAATCCATTATTAACTGTGGCCTTCATCAAGTTCACAAGCTAACTCTTGAGGGTTCTATCCAATGCTTTACACGAAAATTTAGACAAATCTATTCAAAACTATAGCCTGTACCCATTCACAATGCTTCAAAAAAAAGGTTTTATACCTGAATATCAATTTTGAAGCAGAGTGTGACAAAGGTGGAAGACAAAAATGTATGATGTTTATACCTGATGTAAACCATGTACTGGGTTGTAATAAATGTGGACAATTGTAGATCTCTAATTGGGTAATATAAAGAAACGTCTGTCCAATCGCCTTCATTCCATTATCTGTTATCATGGCAGGACTTTCTGGTGGACCATTCAAATCTTCTAGTATCACACTCTCGCCTAAATTTTAAAAAACAAAATTGTATTGTGAAGTGGAATTAGTGTTCTAAAATGAGTAAGAATATTCAAAGATTGGATCAATTCAATCTGTAATCAATTTCAGATCTGCTCTAGACCAAAGAGGAATGAGGTTTAATGACCATTTGACACAAACCAGGTCATTTCTGGACTAAAATATGGTACAATTTTATTCCAATAAGTCTTAAGCAGCCGGGCAGGTCTGTCATTTACAAACTTGAGATTGAAATCACATCACATGACTCAATGACAGACCACATGATCCTAAGCACACGTGTTAGACTACTTGGTCCCTCAACTTTCCCTACTTCCAAAAAAGGGACCAGTTTGTGAACATAGGTGAGCGTTTGAAAACACTGTGTTAAAATGTTAATCTAATCAACAAACTGGTCCCATTTTATATTCTTCATGGTTAAAATTTCAAAAATTGAAGAAATGAAAATTGAAGAAATGAAAATTGAAGAAATGAAAATGAAGAAATGAAATCTACCTGATTCTGTTATTGGATCAACATAACCTAGATACAGACTTCGAAAATTATTAAACTCTACGTCGGCCATCTTTATAGCGGAGAATAAACTATCTTTAGTTAAAGATGGCTGAACACTCAGTTCTTTTAACCTGAAATCAAACAATGCACTAATTTAACTCAAATTGATTTCATTTAAAAGATAGGTTGCCAGGCATTGAAACATACGCCCACAGCAGCTAAATCGTCCGGGCAGTCAACAAGGGTTGTCGCATATTTTTACTTTTATCGGTAATGAAACATTTGTAATACACTAAAATCTGATTAAGAGTAACAACTCATTATGTAATTATCTGAAAATCATTAGAATTTATTTGCTTTTTATCAAGTTCTGCCCCACGCTAACAAATAATATGGAACATTTAATATCATGGATTTAGCTGTTCAGCTTTCAAAATTCATTGAAAATCAAAATACTTGTTTGTTTCAACACCTTAAACTCTGTGTATCAATCTGAAGTCAATTGGATGATAACTTTGGCCTCTATAGCGTCACAAGATTTTTCAAAGTAATCAAGGGAGATACCTCTGGCAGTAATTATTTGAAATCGCTGAAAATCAATAGTCTCATGACCTTTAACACAGTGTATCAATTTAAAGTCAATCGGGTATTAACTTTAGCCTCTAGAGCATTCACAAGAAATTATGGACGACGGACCGACGGACAGGCAGACGGACGGACAGGCAGACGGAAAGAGCGACGACAATATATGACCTCATTTCCATGTTAGCGTATAAAAACACAACACAGTTATATGGAAAAGCAATCACTGATTTATAGGCAAAGCACGACGTTTCTACAAGTATTCTCTTATCGTTATCAAGCATCATTTGTGCTTGATAACGATAAGAGAATACTTGTAGAAACGGTGCTCCATCGCTAAATGCCACTAAAGAATTGTGATTTCATTTTGAACATTCTACTTCAATATAATTAGCAGCAGAGTTCTTGTGTTAGAGATTGTATGAGACGGACGGATTGATCCAGTTTGATTAGATGAACTGTGTTATCGGTAAAACTAATATCATATACTTTTAGTAATGACTATCAGAATTTATACACACATGTATAGTTAACATTACTATATCAGAAAATGTATTTTTTAATGACTGTAAGTGTAAGTGAATTTACTTTCAAATCAAATAAATCCCACATTCTGCAATCTGTTGGACGCGTTGAATCACAAATATCAAATGACTCAATTTCTTGGACATATATTCCCCAAAATGTAGGTAAAAGTCTGTTCATGGCAGGTATTTTTTTATTCTGTTTATAAATCTGTGATTGGGAATATATATTTTGGGGGTTATTAGACAAATATGGTCAATTATCAGAAAATACCAATGTGCAGCAATAGAACAATCATCGTACAATATCGATGTTATAACCTACATGTAGGGGCGCCTTCTCAACCTCGTGGGTTTCCTCTGGGCACTCCGGTTTCCTCCCACTTCTAAAGACCCCTACGTGCAAGCGAATTATTGAAATAAAATGAAACCATATGTTGGTCCCGAGATGACCTAGTTTGCGTCAAGTGGATGTTAAACCCCATTTCTCTCTCTCTCTATAACCTACATGTACATGTATTTTTATAGTACCTGCTTGCTAGGATATATACCTGTTAGCAGCTGTAATAAGTAAATAACCTAGGTCTAGTTCCAGAGCGTTTTTACATCCACCAAATATAACCGTAGTTAACATTCTAAAACCTTGTGATTTCCAGCTATCTTCTACAATATGTTGTAATAAACCACCTGTAAAATATGTTTACATGTCTATTAGCTGATACTGCTGAACAGAATATAGATAGAACAAACAGTATATGGAAATAAAATAGTTTTTAACATCTTACTTTGCTGCACCCACCAGGCTAATGAATACAGTTGTGCTGCGTGTTATTTGGGGAACCTTTTGTCCAGAGAGAGAGAGAGAAATGGGGTTTAATGTCCACTCGACACAAACTTTGTCACTTCAGGACTAACATATAGTTTAATTTCATTTCAATAATTCGCTAGCACACTCATGTAGCTGTAGGGGTCTTTAGCAGTGGGAGGAAACCGGAGGAGACAGAGAAAACCCACAAGGCTGGACAGGCGACCTACTCCTTGTCACGTACAACAGGGGATTCACACTTCGATATATGCATGTATATACATGTAATATACTTACCCAAAAATGGAACTTTTACCATTTCTAAACGACTCATTGGTTTGGCAGCAGCCAGGGCAGCTAACATTTGAACATAACTCAACGTATTCTGGGGTCCAGAACAGTTGGACATTACAAACGTGTGCAGATTAGGAACAAGAAAATCCCTAAAAGGGTCTGGATGAGTAATCTTCACCATGCGTAGATACAAATAAACAACACTCTCCATTTTAGGAAGTTCTGATATAACTACGCCAGTGAGATGAAGGGAGGTTACTCTAGGATTCGCTGTCAAATTTAAACGACTGCTCTCTAGTGGAATCGGCTCAATCCTGTTTTTGAAGGTTCCAATAATTTTCATATCAGGAAAGTAGTTTAATATGGCACTGAGAAGAAAGATATTGGAAATTTCGATCCCTTTCAGTTTTGGTGCTAAATTTAAAGCTGATAATACACCTGGAATGCTGAGACCCTGTTTATTTTTTCCACGCTGTCGTCGTTCAGATATATAAATTGGATGAAAGCCGTAAATAAACCTCAACTCATTGCAGCGCGGAATCAAACAATACAAATCATCGTCTGATATCGTGCTTGGCATCCATCCCTCCAGCATTCCTTCCGTAAAATTAATCGACTTCAACGTCTTAAGATACATGGTGACGGCTTGCTGCATCTTTTTACACTGACAGGACATCTTTAGCATATCCTGGAGAGGGAGGCACTCTAGTATTTTACATATTATTTCTAAGGAAAGTAATTTCAAATAATCCTGTGCTAATGGTTGCCATGGTGAACTACATGTTGTAGATAAAGATTCCATGTCTAAAATAAGTTTTTTCTCTGCTACATGTAACTCAGACATTTTAAACAGTTTTCTAAATATCTATCATGTTATTTCGTTTAATCAAGTATTGTTACTTAGTGCTCTTCTCTTTTTCTGCTTCATCTCTGTGCTTCTGTAAACCTGTATTTAAAGAAAAAGAAATGAAGTACGTTATTTATTCAAGGAATTAAAATGAAATGCAGATTATTTTTAGGGTTTTAATTTAAAAACAATTAAGAAATAAAAATCGACCTGATTCTGTTACAGGATCAAAATAACCCAAGTACAGATTTAAAAAATTATCAAACACCACGTCAGCCATCTTTATTGCAGAGAATAAACTATCTTTAGTTAAAGAATTAGTTCAATGGTTAAAGATGAAAGCACACCTCTTTTTTCTAGCAACTGCACTAAAGAAGACAACTGCACCAAATACGCTAATGACAAATGTTAATAAAAGACATAAACAGTCCATTCTAATATATATATTTCTCAGAGCGGAATCAGAATCTAAAATTTGTCTAATGGTAGCCCCAACACTTGGTGTATTGACACACTTGGAAATAAACCACCATGCATGGTTATGACAGATGACAGAGTACAATTTTGTGGACCGCCCCTGGCCTGTTAATTTACAACACTGACAAGGGGAAACTACCGTGGAAAATCTGATGAACTTTCTTGGCTAAGTCCTGCTTTGAAAACAGGATCTCCAGGTTAGCGAGCCACCTTCTTCTTACTCACTGAGCCACAACGGCTACCAATCTGTCTTCCATTCTAAATGAGTTCAAATAACATGCATTGATGGTTAAATTCTTCTACCATTTTCAAATACCAAGGGTTTTTGTAAGACTAAAACCCGCAAATATATGCACATCAATTATTTAACATACATGGAACTGATTTTTTCTTTTCCCCCTTCCACATAACCAGAAAAAACACTGTGACATGTTTCACAATCAACATAACATTATGAGGAAGTCGTCAGCACACACGTTGTTCAGTAAATATTGCTATTGTTTTACCTGGAAGTGTTCTTGATTGAATAAAAGGTGAACCTTGACTTAATCCAGTATTTATTTTATCTTTATTTCTGTAATTTGCCCAATATTGTTCAATTACGGGCATAAAATAAACTACAGGGACTAATAGTGCGACTGTCCAACCAAATATTTTTCTTTTCATATATTCACTGCCAGGCTTCATCTTGCCTGCTAACGTTATACTAGTTTTATCTTAAAATATACGTAGATTTGATCATTTTCTTTCAGTTTCAGCATTAAAATATCAACACTACATTAACCTTGAACTTGAAACATAAACTTCCGGTTTCGAGAAACACGTGTTTTTAGGGCTGATGCTATACCGCACCTATCTAAATATAAAAAAGGGGAGGAGCTACCAATAACTAGCTGAGCAGTAATTCTAACGTGTTTGTAGGCGGGGATTAAGAAGCATAACCACGCCTTGACATGATCGGTGAAGGTCGCGTTAGCAGCTCACCTCATCAGCGAATAATTGATGGCAATACCCAAACCAACCGACAATTGAGATGTGCAAGATGTTTAATAGAATTAGGAAGCTGAGAATTAAATGAAAGCGACAGAAGTACACGTGACGACACAATGTATAACACGAAACACCAGGAATTCCAATGCACCAGGTAGGAAGTGTCTTTTGATATCGATATACGGTCGTAGGCCTGTGTAGTAAATAAATTATAAATATGTCTTGCCAAATTACGTTAGTACCGGTATTGGTCAGTTGACGAGAATTGAGAAGTTCATCGGGATTTTCCCTTGTCAGTGCTGCTCGATGAAAGGTCTGACAGGGACAACTGTCTATAGTCTTTCGGATGGGAAGGAAAACAATGATCCCGTCAATACATTGACGTGCATGTGTGACGTAAAGGACCCCTTGGCAAAGGGCTCAAGTCAAACTACGATTTCTTGTATTGTAGGCCTAGTTCAAAAACCAATATATGTTCAAATGTTGACAATTTTTTCTCAATAATAGGGCATAAACTGGTAATATGCAATGGTATGCTATGCCATTACTCGAAGAGTGGCGTTAAAATTCCATTTTATTTTCACCTTCACCTAATTTGTAATGTTACCAAGAAGGTATCAATTGTGATTTGGCACTATTATTATCGACAGAGGTCATGGCTGATGGGCCAACAGACTTGAGAGTTGATAATGCCACATGCTTGGCAAGTGAAGCAAAGCTTAAATAGTCTATGTAACAATGCATCTTTATAAAGCTTCATTTATTTGCATTTTAATTTTGTTCTATTTTCATTTTTTCTTCAGGATGATGCTCTGATAGTCTATTAAAAAATCTAATGTCAAAGTAGAAATTGGTATACATGTAAGTGGTTTTATCCTTTGACAACAATTCAGCTTATATACTAAAAATAATAAAGTACCCATCCAGGCGCGGATCCAGAGGGGGGGGGGGGGTCCAGGGGGTCCGGACCCCCCCCTGCTCAGACTTGAAAATTTGAAACTTAAATCTATGCGATTTTATTGGCGATTTTTAGACCTGTAATTTTGGAATTTACCTTCCGGAAATACGTCAGAATGCACCAAATTGAATTTAATTTACCAAACCCCCCGTTGATTGGTTGAGCGCAATTAGTTAAGAAATTATCAAACCTACACCCCCCCCCCCCTGCAAAAAATCCTGGATCCGCGCCTGCCATCGTTAGTTCCCAGTGTTGACCAAGAAAATTCATCTCGATTTTCCGGCGTGATTTCTCCTTGTTAGTGAATGGTGCAGAACATAGGGCCTGACAAGGACAACTGCCTAGTTGTTTGGATGGAAAGATTAACAGAGGTCCAGTCTACACATTGACGTGCACGTAAAAGTTCGTTTGCCAGTTGGAATTGGATATAAGTGTAGGCCGTAACGACAATGTCTAGGCAAAATATCCCTCAGCAGTCAGAGTAGTACAGTAGGATGTTATCCCTCATTTTTATTTCTATAATATTGGGAGCCCCAAAGTCTCAGTGAGTAAAGCGTGGTTAGCAATAGCCAGACATGGACATCCTGTGTTTGACTCCTGTATTGGCTGAGAAAGTTCATGTGGATTTTCCGTCGTGTAGGACGGAGGTCATGATAGTATAACAATATCGTTTGGTTCGCATAGCAGTAAAAAACGGGTCCGTGTACCCATTGGCATGCACATTTAAAAATGCTTGATTGTTGGAATTCGATGTGAGAGTAGGTCATAGCACCTATGTCCAGGCAAAAAAGAGAGAGAGAGACAGAGAGAGAAATGGGGTTTAACGTCCACTCCACACAAACTAGGTCATTTTTGGGACTATCATATGGTTTCATTTTATTTCAATAATTCGCTTGCGCGTAGGGGTCTTTAGCAGTGGGAGGAAACCGGAGTGCCCGGAGGAAACCCACGAGGTTAAGAAGGCGCCCCTATCTCCATGACACATACGCTCACACCAGGACTCGAAACCACAGCCGTAAGTCAGAGGTGACCGGCCAGCTAGAGGTCGAAGCGCGACACTCTAGACCACCAGGCCATCCCAACTCCACGTGTCCAGGCAAAATTTCCCTTGTACCTCATTGCATGGGGTTTGCCTGTTTTCATTAGCTCCATATTGGAATATAAACCCATTTAAGTTTATTTCATGTAGTATATAACATTGACAATGAATAACAATTGTTAACATTTTAGGCATGCGGTCCTGAGAAAAGAAAAGCAGAAAAGAGGCTTCAGATTTAACATTGTCAGCAATAAGGTAATTTCTTGTTCTTGTAAAACCCTTTTATACTGAGCCAAATATAGTATGAGGTTTGTCCGCCTAGATTTCATTTACAAAGCGTAATCTCATAAACCGTTTAAAGTATCTTTCAAACTGGCTATTTTGGGTTTTTCCTGGGTTTTCCTGATTCTCCTGGTTTCCTTCCGGTGCTAAAGACTCCCAATGTGCAATAAAATTTCATGACATTGTGTTGTAAACCTGCATCTGGAACGGACTCCAATTTGTTGATTCTTTGATGGTAGTAGTGGTAATTTGTAATTTTAGTTAATTTATGTACACTTACACTATGATTAAATTCATTATTAAAGAAGACTATTTACCATTATTCTTTCAGGCACTGGGATTCCAATTAGTTGTATATCTATGTACAAAACTATTAAAAAGAAGATTCAAGAAAAACTCAGTATTTGCAATGCTATATTTACCATATCTCCAGAATTGCAACTTCCGTGTTTATAATCTTGACAATTTATATGCAACATTTTGTTGAAAGAATCCTCAGTATTTGTTGTGGTGAACAAAATAAATATTTGCTGTCGAGAGGCAAATTGTATGTTGACCAAATATGAAAAATAAAGTTATACATCTGCATGTTTTAATCACCCTTTTTGTTATGCCTGTTTTCTTTTACAAATTAAGGTCCCAATGTTTTCTACGGTATGGGGAAATGCTGCATTTCGGCCCAAACTGGTGAAAAGAAATGAAATGGGGTTTAACATCCTTGGTTTTTTGCACCTACCTGGCTTATTAAGATAGGTATACATCATGCAGTGTGATATGAAATTTTGACCAGACACCATCCCTGCAAAATCTCTTCTTTATTTCAAATTCCAAGCCCCCCACCCCCTTCTCCTTCCTAACATATTTACAAGAGGGAACAACATCAGAAAAGCATGCCACGATGACCTTTGATAAATACTCTTCTTTATTTCAAATTCCAAGCCCCTCCCCCTCCGCCCTAACCTATTCACAAGGGGGAACAACATCGGAAAAGCATGCCATGATGACCTTTGCAAAATACTCTTCTTCATTTCAAATACCAAGCTCCCCACCCCACCCCGTCCGTCCTAACCTATTCACAAGGGGAAACAACATCGGAGAAGCATGCCATGAATACCTTTGTCAGTCTACATTGAGTAGAACATTGAGCCACCGTGGCCCCTCTAAAGGAAACACCCAATATTTTCTGTAACACAAGAGAGTATAACACTTTTATGATAATTTTATCATAGAAAATCCGTCTGTAAACACCAAGCTGAAAACAAATTCTGCTGTCATGGCTATTGTGACGAAATTCTGCTGTCATGGC
The DNA here is from genome assembly GCA_963678685.1 of Patella ulyssiponensis. NCBI lineage: Eukaryota > Metazoa > Mollusca > Gastropoda > Patellidae > Patella > Patella ulyssiponensis. The sequence goes on along the minus strand of OY783225.1, from coordinate 64,257,382 downwards.
TATTGTGACGAAAATATTCTGCTCTGCTGAATAATCTAACCACAATTCCTGCTGTTGGGACTAATCTATATAAAACTCTCCTGTGGTATCTTTTCTGACGAAATTCCTGATATGACGGACAATCTTTAGAAAACCCCTGCTGTTTAAACCAATCTATAGAAAATCCTGCTGTTGGAATCAAGCTTAAAACTGATTTTGCTGTGGTATATGGCTATTGTGGTGAAAGTATTCTGCTGTCATGGCTATTGTGACGAAAATACTCTGCCTTCTTGGATTTTCTAACGGCAATTCCTGCTCTGCTGAATATTCTAACCACAATTCCTGCTGTTGGGACAAATCTATAGAAAATTCTGCTGTGATGGCTATTTTGACGAGAACTCTGTTTTAGTGGTTATCTGCCGAATAACATTGCTGTGATGGATAATCTTGCGAAATTCCCGATATGATGGATAATCTGAAGAAAAATCCAGCTGTTTAAACCAATCTATAGAAGATATCCAAGCAGAAAACAGTTTCTGCTGTCATGGCTATTCTGATAAAAATATTCTTCTGTAATGGCTATTGTGACGAAAATTCCAGCTCTGTTGAATAATCTAACTACAATTCTTCAATTTAGGACCAATCTATAGAACATTCTGCTGTGATAGCTATTCTGACGAAAAAGTCTGCTGCGCTGGCTATTCTGCCGAATAAACCTGTTGTGATGGATATTCTAACGAAATTCCTTATATGATGGATAATCTAAAGAAAAATCCTGCTGTTTAAACCGAACTATAGAAAACCCTTCTGTTGGAACCAAGCTAATAACAAATTTTGCTGTTAACTGTTGTGATAAAAATGTTATGCTGTCATGGCTATTGTGACGAAAATATTCTGCCTTCATGGATTTTCTAACGGCAATTCCTGCTCTGTTGAATAATCTAACCACAATTCCTGCTGTTGGGACCAATCTATAGAAAATTCTGCTGTGATGGCTATTTTGACGAGAACTCTGTTTTAGTGGTTATCTGCCGAATAACATTGCTGTGATGGATAATCTTACGAAATTCCCGATATGATGGATAATCTGAAGAAAAATCCAGCTGTTTAAACCAATCTATAGAAGATATCCAAGCAGAAAATAATTTCTGCTGTCATGGCTATTGTAATAAAAATATTCTTCTGTAATCGCTATTGTGACGAAAATTCCAGCTCTGTTGAATAATCTAACCACAATTCTTCAATTTAGGACCAATCTATAGAACATTCTGCTGTGATAGCTATTCTGACGAAAAAGTCTGCTGTGCTGGCTATTCTGCCGAATAAACCTGATGTGATGGATATTCTAACGAAATTCCTTATATGATGGGTAATCTAAAGGAAATTTCTGTCTATAGAAAATCCTGCTGTTGGAACCAAGCTAAAAAAAAAATTGCTGTATAGGACTGTTGTGATGAAAACATACTGCTCTCATGGCTATTGTGAGGAAAATATTCCGCTGTCATGGATTTTCTAACGACAATTCCTGCTCTGCTGAATAATCTAACCACAATTCCTGTTTTTTGGACCAATCTATAGAAAATTCTGCTGTGATAGCTAATCTGACGAAAAATTCTGTTTTGGTGGATATCTGTCGAATAATATTGCTGTGATGAATAATCTAACGAAATTCCTTATTTGATGGATAATCTGAGGAAAAATCCAGCTTTTTAAACCAATATATAGAAGATATCCAAGCAGAAAACAACTTCTGCTGTCATGGCTATTGTAATAAAAATATTCTGCTGTAATCGCTACTGTGACGAAAATTTCAGCTCTGATGAATAATTTAACCGTAATTCTTCCAGTTAGGACCAGTATATAGAAAATTCTGCTGTGATAGCCATCCTGCAGAGTAAATCTGCCATGCTGGCTATTCTGTAGAATAAACCTGTTGTGATGGATATTCTAACGAAATTCCTTATATGATGGATAATCTAAGGAAAAATCCTGTTGTTTAAACCAATCTATAGAAAATCCTGCTGTTAGAACCAAACTAAAAACAAATTTTGCAGTTATGCTTTTGTGATGAAAATATTCTGCTGTCATGGCTATTGTGACGAAAATATTCTGCTGTCATGGATTTTCTAACGACAATTCCTGCTCTGCTGAATAATCTAACCACAATTCCTGTTTTTTGGACCAATCTATAGAAAATTCTGCTGTGATAGCTATTCTGACGAAAAATTCTGTTTTGGTGGCTATCTGTCGAATAATATTGCTGTGATAAATAATCTAACGAAATTCCTGATATGATGGATAATCTGAAGAACATTCCAGCTGTTTAAACCAATCTATAGAAAATATGCAAGCAGAAAACAACTTCTGCTGTCATGGCTATTGGGGTAAAAATATTCTGCTGTAATCGCTATTCTGACGAAAATTTCAGCTTTGTTGAATAATCTAACCACAATTCTTCCAGTTAGGACCAATCTGAAGAAAATTCTGCTGTGATAGCTATTCTGCCGAATAAGTCTGCTGTGCTGGCTATTCTGCCGAATAAGCCTGTTGTGATAGATATTCTAACGAAATTCCTTGTATGATGGATAATCTAAAGGAAAATCCTGCTGTTTAAACCAATCTATAGAAAATCATGCTGTTTAAACCAATCTATAGAAAATCTTGCTGTTGGAACCAAGCTAAAAACAAATTTAGCTGTATATGGCTGTTGTGATGAAGACATTCTGCTGTCATGGCTATTGTGACGAAAATATTCTGCTGTCATGGATTTTCTAACGACAATTCCTGCTCTGCTGAATAATCTAACCACAATTCCTGTTTTTTTGACCAATCTATAGAAAATTCTGCTGTGATAGTTAATCTGACGAAAAATTCTGTTTTGGTGGATGGATATCTGCCGAATAATATTGCTGTGATGAATAATCTAACGAAATTCCTTATTTGATGGATAATATGAAGAAAAATCCAGCTTTTTAAACCAATCTATAGAAGATATCCAAGCAGAAAACAACTTCTGCTGTCATGGCTATTGTGATAAAAATATTCTGCTGTAATCGCTACTGTGACGAAAATTTCAGCTCTGATGAATAATCTAACCGCAATTCTTCCAGTTAGGACCAGTATATAGACAATTCTGCTGTGATAGCCATCCTGCAGAGTAAGTCTGCCGTGCTGGCTATTCTGTCGAATAAACCTATTGTGATGGATATTCTAACGAAATTCCTTATATTATTATGATGGATAATCTAAGGAAAAATCCTGCTGTTTAAACCAATCTATAGAAAATCCTGCTATTTAAACCAATCTATAGAAAATCCTGCTGTTTAAACCAATCTATAGAAAATCCTGCTGTTAGAACCAAACTAAAAACAAATTTTGCAGTTATGCTTTTGTGATGAAAATATTCTGCTGTCATGGCTATTGTGACGAAAATATTCTGCCTTCGTGGATTTTCGAACGGCAATTCCTGTTCTGCTGAATAATCTAACCACAATTCCTGCTGTTGGGACTAGTCTATAGAAAATTCTGCTGTGATAGCTATTCTGACGAAATATTCTGTTTTAGTGGCTATATGTCGAATAATATTGCTGTGATGAATAATCTAACGAAATTCCTGATATGATGGATAATCTGAAGAACATTCCAGCTGTTTAAACCAATCTATAGAAAATATGCAAGCAGAAAACAACTTCTGCTGTCATGGCTATTGGGGTAAAAATATTCTGCTGTAATCGCTATTCTGACGAAAATTTCAGCTTTGTTGAATAATCTAACCACAATTCTTCCAGTTAGGACCAATCTGTAGAAAATTCTGCTGTGATAGCTATCCTGCAGAATAAGTCTGCTGTGCTGGCTATTCTGCCAAATAAACCTAGTGATGGATATTCTAACGAAATTCCTTGTATGATGGATAATCTAAAGGAAAACCCTGCTGTTTAAACCAATCTATAGAAAATCATGCTGTTTAAACCAATCTATAGAAAATCATGCTGTAGGAACCAAGCTAAAAACAAATTTAGTTGTATATGGCTGTTGTGATGAAGACATTCTGCTGTCATGGCTATTGTGACGAAAATATTCTGCTGTGATGGATTTTCTAACGACAATTCCTGCTCTGCTGAATAATCTAACCACAATTCCCGTTTTTTGGACCAATCTATAGAAAATTCTGCTGTGATAGCTAATCTGACGAAAAATTCTGTTTTGGTGGATATCTGCCGAGTAATATTGCTGTGATGAATAATCTAACGAAATTCCTTATTTGATGGATAATCTGAAGAAAAATCCAGCTTTTTAAACCAATCTATAGAAGATATCCAAGCAGAAAACAACTTCTGCTGTCATGGCTATTGTGATAAAAATATTCTGCTGTAATCGCTACTGTGACGAAAATTTCAGCTCTGATGAATAATCTAACCGCAATTCTTCCAGTTAGGACCAGTATATAGAAAATTCTGCTGTGATATCCGTCCTGCAGAGTAAGTCTGCCGTGCTGGCTATTCTGTCGAATAAACCTATTGTGATGGATATTCTAACGAAATTCCTTATATGATGGATAATCTAAGGAAAAATCCTGCTGTTTAAACCAATCTATAGAAAATACTGCTGTTTAAACCAATCTATAGAAAATCCTGCTGTTAGAACCAAACTAAAAACAAATTTTGCAGTTATGCTTTTGTGATGAAAATATTCTGCTGTCATGGCTATTGTGACGAAAATATTCTGCCTTCGTGGATTTTCTAACGGCAATTCGTGTTCTGCTGAATAATCTAACCACAATTCCTCCTGTTGGGACTAGTCTATAGAAAATTCTGCTGTGATAGCTATTCTGACGAAATATTCTGTTTTGGTGTCGAATAATATTGCTGTGATGAATAATCGAACGAAATTCCTGATATGATGGATAATCTGAAGAACATTCCAAATGTTTAAACCAATCTATAGAAAATATGCAAGCAGAAAACAACTTCTGCTGTCATGGCTATTGGGGTAAAAATATTCAGCTGTAATCGCTATTCTGACGAAAATTTCAGCTTTGTTGAATAATCTAACCACAATTCTTCCAGTTAGGACCAATCTGTAGAAAATTCTGCTGTGATAGCTATCCTGCAGAATAAGCCTGCTGTGCTGGCTATTCCGCCGAATAAACCTAGTGATGGATATTCTAACGAAATTCCTTGTATGATGGATAATCTAAAGGAAAATCCTGCTGTTTAAACCAATCTATAGAAAATCCTGCTGTTTAAACCAATCTATAGAAAATCTTGCTGTAGGAACCAAGCTAAAAACAAATTTAGCTGTATATGGCTGTTGTGATGAAGACATTCTGCTGTCATGGCTATTGTGACGAAAATATTCTGCTGTCATGGATTTTCTAACGACAATTCCTGCTCTGCTGAATAATCTAACCACAATTCCTGTTTTTTTGACCAATCTATAGAAAATTCTGCTGTGATAGCTAATCTGACGAAAAATTCTGTTTTGGTGGATATCTGCCGAATAATATTGCTGTGATGAATAATCTAACGAAATTCCTTATTTGATGGATAATCTGAAGAAAAATCCAGCTTTTTAAACCAATCTATAGAAGATATCCAAGCTGAAAACAACTTCTGCTGTCATGGCTATTGTGATAAAAATATTCTGCTGTAATCACTACTGTGACGAAATTTCAGCTCTGATGAATAATCTAACCGCAATTCTTTCAGTTAGAAAATCCTGCTGTTTAAAACAATCTATAGAAAATCCTGCTGTTGGAACCAAACTAAAAACAAATTTTGCAGTTATGCTTTTGTGATGAAAATATTCTGCTGTCATGGCTATTGTGACGAAAATATTCTGCCTTCATGGATTTTCTAACGGCAATTGCTGTTCTGCTGAATAGTCTAACCACAATTCCTGCTATTGGGACTAGTCTATAGAAAATTCTGCTGTGATAGCTATTTTGACGAAAACAGTTTTAGTGGTTATCTGCCGAATAACATTGCTGTGATGGATAATGTAACGAAATTCCTGATATGATGGATAATCTGAAGAAAAATCCAGCTGTTTAAACCAATCTATAGAAGATACCCAAACTGAAAACAACTTCTGCTGTCATGGCTATTGTGATAAAAATATTCTGCTGTAATCGCTATTGTGACGAAAATTCCAGCTCTGTTGAATAATCTAACCACAATTCTTCAATTTAGGATCAATCTATAGAACATTCTGCTGTGATAGCTATTCTGACGAAAAAGTCTGCTGTGTTGGCTATTCTGCCGAATAAACCTGATGTGATGGATATTCTAACGAAATTCCTTATATGATGGATAATCTAAAGGAAAATGATGCTGTTTAAAACAATCTATAGAAAAGCGTGCTGTTTATACCAATCTATAGAAAATCTTGCTGTTGGAACCAAGCTAAAAACAAATTTAGCTGTGTATGGCTGTTGTGATGAAAATATTCTGCTGTCATGGCTGTTGTGATGAAAATATTCTACTGTGATGGATATGCTAATGACTATTCCTCCTCTGCTGAATATACTAAATAATCTAATGACAATTCCTGCTGCGGGAACAATCTATAGAAAATTCTGCTGTGATAGCTATTCTGATGAAAAATTCTGTTTTGGTGGCTATTATGCCGAATAATTCTGCTGTTCTGATGATTAATCTAACCACAATTCCTGATACGAATGATAATCTTCGAAAAAATAATGTTGTTGGGTGCAATGTACAGAAAATCCTGCTGAGAACGAATTATTCCTATCGGGACCAATCGATAGAAAATTCAGCTGTGATAGCTATTTTGACCCAAAATTTGTGATGGCTATTGTGCCGAATAATTCTGCTGTGATGGATAATAATCTAAAGAAAGAAATTCCTGATATAATTGATATTCTAAAGAATCTAACGGAAATCCTGATGTGATGGATTTCTAAACCAAAACCCTCTGTTGGGACCAATCTATAGAAAAGAAAATCGTGTTGTGGGAACTAATCTGAAAACAAATTGTGCTGTGATGGCTATTCCGACGAAAAATTCTGCTGGGCCGAACATTCGCAGTTTCTGTAAGACTCTTATGGGGGCTGTTTTAGTTTTCAACTGTATGTTTTATAGAATAATATTCCATGCAGTATAAAAAAAAAACCGTTTTAAAACGTTTATTTAAAGCCACTTTAACAGACACTGCATACAACTGATATGTCCATAATTTGGTTGTTGTTTTTTTGTGTTTTTTATACGATTACATTGTCACTTTGTAAAGTGCCCCTAAACACGGAATATGAAAGGGGGCACTATAAATATGCTGTAATAATAATAATAAATATGATGTAATAGTAATAAATATGCCGTAATAATTTAGTAATAAATATACTGTAGTAATCTAGAGAAAATCTTATTGTTGAGACTAATCTATTGAACATCCTGCTGTGAGGGCAAATCGGAACCATTATAAATAATTACTGCTTTGAGGGGTGGGGTGGGGTAATCTTTAGAGAATAATAGTGGGGGCATTAATCTTAAGAAAAATTTTGCTGTGAAAGCCAAACTGAACAAAGCACTCTCAGACTTTAGTTTATAATTTACTCAAAATTGTTCGCCTTATTTTAACTAAAATATAGCCCTGTATAAAACCTTGGCTGTTTTAGTGTATCAAATAGGCATACATGAATAAGAAACAATGTGCAAAGTTTTGAGTTTGGGGATCAAAGATATTTCTTATAAACAGTAATTGAAAGTTGAGTAAATTATTAACTTAAGCCTGAGAATGCTTAGTGAACTCAAGGCCCGACGTGATGGATAATCTAAAGAAAACTTTGTTGTGGGGGCTAATGCGAATAAAAATTCTGCTGTGACTGGCAATCTATATAAAATCATTGGGACCATAGAAATACTAATATTATTATAACATACAATATTTAAAAAATCGTGCCGTGGGCGCTAATAAAAAAATCATGTTATTGGGACCAATGGAGAAAATACTGCTGGGGACATTCTAAATAAAAACAATCCTGCTGTGAAAGCCAATATAACTATGGTGTGTGTGTGTGTGTGTGTGGATGTGGGGTGGGGGTTATAGAAAAATTAAAACATTGAATGTTTATCTATTTCTTTCGTGACTTTTTGTGCATGTGCGGGGAGGGGGATTAATGGCATTATGGGCCATTGTCAAAGTTAGGGATATAAATATGGCTATATTATTATTAGTTTATGGTTCTACAATGTACTCTAAATTCGTGGCCTGGAATAGCAGTAGAACAGGTTTTAACATTTATGTGGTCTGCCTCCAGTTGTTAGAATTATTTCCCTTGATATTTCTAAGGTGAAGGCTGACAGCTGTCAATCATTCTGCACTGGTGTGTATGATGCCTGTCACTTTGTGGTAGCTCTGAAATAGTGCTTACCTGTTTTTAGCGTTCGATTTACCAGACGCTTTTCTCCATTTCTCTGCATAATTCTTCGGACTGGTTGATAATGTCAAGTAGGACAAACCGAAAGTAGAGAACGGCGCACACGTGAACAGTTTTGTTTACAAACGAATGTCACAATCAAATGCAATAATTAATAATAAACAGGTAAAAAAGATAAATACCAGCTTTGCATTTTGATTTTTTGAATCTGGAAATATAGCAGTCTAACGATATATGGAAAGGCAGACTGATTTTAAAGCTTGCATGCTGCTAAATTTATACTTCTATTCAGCTTTTTTTCAGCGCCATTTTCTCTACTTTCATTTTACCTATCGGTTTGTAAACTGACAGATCAATAGCTAGTCCATAGACAATTTGAAATTCAGATGACAATAATTGGCATTGTAAATCATAACTGCATGTGGTTTCTTTAAGTTTGACCGGTTGTACCTTACGAGGAGTAGGGTTGTCAACGGTTTTGGCCTACTCCAGTGAGTGTTCTCCGGTTTCCTCACTGTGACTGAGTCAGAGTGTCCTACGGTTTCCTCTCACTGCTCAAGACCGCTATATATGCACAAGCGAATTATTGAAATAAAAAATTCAACCATGTGTTATTCCCAAAATTACCTTGTATGTCGATGTGTCAAGTGGTCGCCTGTCCAACCTCGTGGGTTTTCTCCGGGTACTCCGGTTTCCTCCCACTGCTAAAGACCCCTACGCACAAGCGAATTATTTAAATAAAATTAAACCATATGTTAGTCTTGAAATGACCTAGTCTATGTCGAGTGGACAGTAAACCCCAGTTCTCTTTCTCACTCTTTATAGATCTAATATCTCTAAATAAGATCAACAAAGCTTATTTTATTTTGGTACTTTTTGTTTACAAAGTTCCTGAATGTAACTACCGGTAAATGAGGAATTTTGAGTCCTTTACAAATTTTAAGATTTCAATATGCATTACCCTGGCATACATGTAGGTACACCAATTAAGAACAGGTACGTCAGATGACATAACCTTGTAGTATTGATGCAATAGTTCTTCCTCACAATGCTCATGCATCGTCACCCATCTACAAACACCCGTCTTGTGCTCGGTCTCACACTGTGCACATTGACCGATGCAAATAATACATGTACAGTGTGTTAAGCCAGTTGGTGCAAAGGGTTGCACGAAATAGTGACACACTTGTGTCAGATAGGCTTTATTATAGTGTTCATTTTTCATAGAACTGAAGAATGATGGTTGCATCCATTAAAATTTACTTATGAGGTATCCAAAGTTTCTGAAAGCTATGTCTTATTTGCTTGTTTTCTTTATGTTTTCAAAACAATATTTTTGGGGTTTTCAGTAATTCACAGTGAAACTTTTGAGGCAAGATGGCAACGAAACCTGAGCCTAGTACGATACGTAAACTGGAAGAGGTGGTGGTGAATCGTATTGCTGCTGGAGAAGTCATACAAAGACCAGCAAATGCCCTAAAAGAAATGCTAGAAAACAGGTAGGCATATTGATTTTGGGAGGAATTTGTCGAAGACTTTTTTCTTGTTTTGATGACAGTTTTTTCTGAATTTTATGGGTGGTAGATCATTGTGTAGGAGCGATCAGGAAATCTAAGGGTGGCACTTTTTAGTTCACATATTTTCACTATCTTATATGATCTGGGAAGACAACTAAAAAAGGAAGAAAACATAGTTTAAAGAGTATGCAGAAACACTTCGGAATGAGGATTGGCATGGACCTAATAAACCTTCCATTACAAACTGTAAGTTTAAATGCTCTGTGTATTAAAGTATGAAGTTAAATGATATTTTATAGTTTGGATGCTGGATCAAGTAATATACAAGTAACAGTAAAACAAGGAGGTTTAAAGTTGTTACAGATACAGGACAACGGAAGTGGTATCAGGGTAAATATTAATTAAAATTAATAATTTCTATTGGTATCAGGGTTGATATTTATTGGTAATTTCAGTTGTTGTCAGGGTAAATATTTATTGATAATTTCTATTTTTATCAGGGTAATTATCGAAAACTGCCATTGCTATCAGGCTAAATATTTATTGATAATTTCCATTTGTGTTAGGGTAAAATATATTTATTGATGATTTCCATTGATATTAGGCTACAATTCACACACATATTTCCCTCTCTCCAGAAAGACGATATGGGAATTGTGTGTGAGAGATTTACAACCAGTAAATTACAAAAGTTTGAAGATTTACAACAAATCGCCACTTATGGGTTTCGTGGTGAAGCACTGGCTAGTATCAGCCATGTAGCTCATGTTACCATAACAACAAGAACGGCAGAATCAAAGTGTGCTTACAGGTAAGGACAATGCAGTGAGGGAGTGAGAGAGAAAAATAGAGATAAACGTCCACTCGACACACACTAGGTCATTTCTAGACCAATACCTGGTTCAATTTTATTTCAGAGGAAACCAGAGAACCTGGAGAAAACCAACACGGTTGGACAGGTGACCCATCTCCTTGTCAGGTTCAAGCGGGGGATTTTAAACAGCACTATTACACTCAATGTCAGACATCATGATCTAATCGATACTCGTTACACCATTCGATCACTCAATCCCCTAGGACAATGAAGCAAACGTCACCAAAATTAGCCTTTAAAATGTTTCCTTATTTATTGAGGGATTTTATCTTTAAATTGAAAAGTCAAATAAACCTGAGGCCAGAGACTATTTAGAGTGGAGAGGGAATTACGATTCATGTACAATAACTAACATTTTTATTACATATAAACATAAAGATTATCTCCAATTTGTGATTCCAGGGAGTAATATTTTTTTCACAGTACAAGAATTGATTTGTACTTCTCCCCGAAAAGTTGGATTATGGATTAGTCTCCCTTTATTCAGAATTCATGAAGAAAGATCTAGTGTAGCCTAAGCTATCACAGGTTTTATTATCAGTAAAGTTTTAAAAAATCAATCCCCCGATTTGCCTTGCAGTAGCAGAGAAAATATACACCTTCTCCCTTGTTAAAATCTGCCATAACATGGTTGAATAAAATGATTTTGAACTGATTTGAGGGCCTCTGTAATTTTCGGGCAACCTTTTTGTCACAAACCCAACTCTGGAACCGTTTAAAATAAATCCTCCAAATTTGAAATATTTGCCTGTATACTTGATAAGGTTTTGTGATTTTTCATTTATTCAGAGGATGTTATATAGACAGTCAGTTGAAGGAACCAGTCAAACCATGTGCTGGAAACATAGGAACACAAATAACTGTACGTACAAATATTACTCCGTATATCTTTACCTCAAAATTATATGCAGTTTATTCGTTTGAGAAATTGGTTTTAACACAAACTAGGTCTTTTTTGGATATTGGTCGTTAGCATTGGCAGGAAACAAGAGGTCAGAACCTATAGAAAACACACAATGTGGGATTGAAACCAAAACACCTGACTCAATGACAGCCCTTATGATCTAAAACACATACGGTGGATCGTTAGGCCATCCAAGTCCGCTTTATGATCCACATCAATTTTCCACCAACATTGAAGCCATTTCCACTGATTGTAGTAAATTTTATTATGAAGAGTTTTAGCTCCTTTAAACAATTGTTTAATTTTGAAAGTCTGTCAAGTTGGATACGTAAGGGTACGGAGATGAAATTTACTCCTATACTTCAGGTAGTGTTATTCTTTAGAAATAACAATTTCTTTGTGTATAGTTATCAGGAGAACCAAGTTAAAAAGAAACTTATATTTGTAAAGAGAACAAAATGAAAGTTACAGGGTAGTCTTACACGTTTTTTCTCCTTTAAAGATTGTGTTTTATTTATATATAGGTTGAAGATTTGTTTTATAATATTGCCACCAGGCGTAAAGCTTTACGTAGTCCTGCTGAAGAACATGCTAAAGTTGTCGAGGTTGTCAGCAGGTTAGTTACACTAGTTACTGTACTGTATTAGGTTCGTGACGTGAAATGAAATGGGGTTCAACATCCTACTTTTCTGCACATATTAGGCTAATGAAGATGGTCATACTCGTCCCCTTGCTGTGTGCTTTTGAATGACTTTTTGCCTGGGCAGTGTCATTTAAACCTATTCTTCCATCAAATTCCATCTGCCAGTGATTCTTTTATGTGCACACAATGTTTTTCATCCCATCCGAACATCAAGACACTGCACCTTGCAATGCCCTGTTCCTTGCAATGCCCTGTTCCTTGCAAGGCCTTCTGTCCATTATGGAAAATTCTGAGGAACTATCTCAACCAACATGAGGATTGAAGCCAGGATCCCCTGGTTAGTGAGCCAGCGTCTTACTAAGGAGGAAGTATATTTGGATGAGTGGGTTTGGGAGAGGGGGGGGGGATGGTGGTGAGGCCAGTGTCACTTAGAGGTTTTGATGGGTCTCATTTTAACCTGATTGAATCCAAGCCAAGAGGTTATTCTACATTGAGTACAATTTGGAAAGTTCAATATTTTATAACAATCCTTTTGTCTAATATAATACACCATTTTGTATTACAGATATGCCATCCATAACAACAAAACAGGCTTCACTTTGAAAAAGGTATTCTTATGTTCATAGTGTTCATTAATATTTTTTCATTTTCTACGGTCATGTTCACGCAACAGAGACTCGAAGGGATTTTATCTTGGTATCTTAATTATATTTTTGGGCTATGCTCTTTGAAAAATTTCAGTGCAAACAACATAAAACTTGACATGTTTGTTCTTTGGACAATGGGGGGGGGGGCCCCATAAGGTCTGTGACTGTCAATGTGTCAAGTGTGAAGGTTTAGATTTTCGCTTGTGGGTTTTCTCCAGGTCCTCCAGTTTCCTCCCACTGCTAAAAGCCCCTATGCACAAGCAAATTGTTGAAATAAAATTGAGCCATATGTTAGTCCCAAAATGACCCACTTTGTGTCGAGTGAATGTTAAACCCCATTTCTCTATCTGTCTCATATTGTTTGGGGTGCCAAGGCTATCCGCATGACTTGAGCAGTTTGGGGCGGTCTAAGGAACACTAATTTTGGGGGTAACATGTGCTCAAGGGTTGATATTCTTTAATTTAGCTGGATATTATGTTACAGCATGGAGAAAACATGGCTGACGTCCGTACCCCACCTAACTCTACACATGTAGATAATATTAGAACCATATTTGGAGCATCCATTGCCCGGTAAGATTTTGTCTTCTATTTTTTCCAACTGTTATATCTAAATGTTAAACCAGGAATGCTGTTTTAGCAGGATATGCAGGACGTGTCCTAACTAGGAATTTGTCCAATCGGACATAAAGATATGGTTAAATAAATATCTGGTGTTTAACACAGGAAGTTGCCTGGAATCCACTTGATCACATACATAGTCATTAAAATTCTGTACCTTTGTATACCAAAAGAAGGCGAATCTGTTTCCATCAGAAAACAAGAATGATTAAATCTTAGAAATTTCTAATCAGAATAAGGCACAACTAGAGTCTAAGATGTAGATGTTTGTACAAAAATGAAATGGAGTTTAACAACAAAAATGAAATGGGGTTGAACATCCTACTGTTCTGCTCCGAACTGGGCTAATGAAGACGTGCATACGCCATACAGTGTCCTATGGTGGAAATTATGGCCAGACAGTGGCACTACAGCCTACTCTTATATCGAATTCCAACTGTCAAGGGATCTTTTATGTCCAATCCGAGCAACTAGACAGCTGTCCTTGTTAGGCCCCCCATCCTGCATCACTTTCATAAAGATATCTTGAACGATTTATGAGATATGCTCTGGAAATATAACAGGGCAGCAGCTGGCAGACCTATAAGAAGTAACCTGTTTTATTATCCTTCTCTGAACTTTGTTTCAATATAATACAAAGGTTATGGATCTTTTCGGTAACAATCTGACTTCGTCTGTATAACATATATGGTGTCATCATTATTAGACAATAAACATTTTCTTTTCAAATTGTTTACTTGAAGCCTGGGTGTGCATCCTTTTTTCTTAATTGTAGCTCAAACTATGCAGAATAAAAGAAAAAAATTTAAAACAAAAGCCTCAGATTTTGTTAAGGATTGTCTGAGAGCCCGACCCCGAGTTTATAAATCATTTTCACAGACTTAAGATAAGAATTTACTCAACCTTCAATCACTGTTTACGAGAAATTTCTTTGATCAAGAAGCACAATACTTTGCATTTAGTTTCTTATTGATGTATTTGTCTGAGAACGCTTTGTGAACCAGGAGCAGGATTTTATCTTTCATATTGTCTAATTCGTAAATTCATCATTATACTAGCATCAATGTAAAACCACGCCACTGATCAGCTAGACTAGCTGTTGGGTGTTCACCTTACAAATTTATTAAATTGTTATTATTATAGAAAACTTATTCTACTTCGTTATGCCAAAGCAAGCTTTTAGTTTTGTTTAACTTCAGTACGAAATGCTTGAAACTGATTCTAATGACGATCACGATTGTTAACAAAACCATTGAATTTTACCTACTAATTAATGGAAATTCTTAAAAATTGATAAAGTTCTAATTATCATGTTTACAATATTGACAAATACCTTAAGATTGATGAATCAGTAATGGTTTTGTTTATAATTAAACGTTTACATTTCATTAAGAGATTTCTGACAAGATCCAGGAACTAATTATTTTTTATTATCTCCGCCAGAGCCCCACTTCAAAGCTGTGTAAATCAATCCATTTTTCGTCATGTTTTGTTTATCACAAATAAGCGAGACCTTTTTTTTTTATAAAGCTTTATTTCAATTTATAACATTAGTGTATTTGTAGACATAAATATAACTCTATTTATTGTAATGTCTGTCATTTAGTAATTGAGAAACACACAAACAGAACACAATTTATATAGAAAACAATCACGGGTGGGCCTATATAGTATAACCAATAATTGCTTCACATTAGAATTTGGTTTTAAGGTTAAATGTTTTTGAAATAGCTTATTATATGGTATGTATGTATATAGGCGTATGAGCCAGGTGACAGGGTGGGGCAAGCTGCCCCCTAACTTTTGGCAATCTGGCTTTTTGGGCAGTAAGGTAAAGTGGGGATAAAAAAATTATGATTTAAACTAGTTGGCAAAATAGTTTGACTTTCCTGTTTATTGAATACCGCAGATTTGTATTGAATTAACTGTAGATTAAATCGTTTTGTCTGGAGCCACACTGCTTTGTGCATCATTTTTCGGGCATTGATTATTATTTGTAAATGCAGTTCCAACAGTCTGATCGAGTAGGATTTTGGTTGGAAATTCATCGGAAACTTTGAATTTGTTTGACTCACGGATTAGAATAGTGGAAAAACGCATCTGTAGCGATTAAATTTTCCCGGGGGAGAGCGAGTTACCCATACCCTATACTGACGGCCTTTGCTGGTCGCTGTTCCGTGGACTAAATGATTGACTGCGGTCATTTCAGGTTTCCATCCAGTCTGGCTGTACGCCTATGGGTATGTAAATCGACTGACAATCCAGGCCAGACGTGTGTATATGATCTGATCTGGGTTTAGTAATGGGTTTGTCCGTCAATCCATTCGTCTAAATTTGCTTCTAATGGAGGTAGAAGACTTCAATGAGATAAATTATAACTATTTTCTGGTTAGTTATGAAGCTTGGTGTTGCTTAAAGACATACATTTTCACAAAGTTTGATAATGAGCATTTTCTGTTCACTTTAAGAAGAGTGATAAGCAATTTGATTGGTCAATGCTTTATAAAAAGATAATTGAGTGTCATCAATTTATTTTACGACGTTCATCAGCTTGTTCGGATTAGTAGTGGACCTATTTATTTACAATTAAATATGTGCATCAAAATATTAAAAACGCGAAAGCAAGATCATCCACATATATCTGCACGTAAAAGATCCCTTGACAGAATCTGAAATAAGAGTAGGCCATAGCGCCGTTGTGTGGGTAAAATTTTCCTTATGGCGCATATGCCTGTCTTAATTGGCCCAGTACGTAGGAGCAGCAGAACAGTGGGACCATAAACAATATTTCATTTCATTCCATATTTTCTAACTAATTGTTATCAGATACAATAAGATATGAGAGACGATGTACGACATTAGAGTCTTTCTAGTTTGGTTTTGGATTTGAAATTAAACATGAGAGATTAAAAATGAGAAACTACCGTGTATGTGTTTATAACTTCTATCCATATAATAACAATAAAAATACTACAATTATATATTGATCACTAGAGATAAGCAAATTTCCACCACAATTTGTGGACGCTCTAGAGGCTAAAGTTGATATTTGTTCAATCCCTGCATTGGCTGAGAAAGTTCATCTCGATTTTCCGGCGTGGTTTCCCCTTGTCAGAAGTGCAGAACGAAGGGGCCGACAATGACAGATGTCTAGTCGTTCGGATGGGATGGAAAACGGAGGTCCCGTGTTAGGGCTGGGTATCGATAGTGATTTTTACTATCGATAATCGGCAGTGAAATGTCGGTCGATAATCGATAGTATCGAAAACAAACTTATTTTCACGGTCGTCATCAAGACTGGATACAGTGTAAGTTCAAAGTTCAAAACCATACGAAGTTGCGGAAGATCGTTTGCTCCTTGGAAAACATTGATAAAACTTGTTATATCACACGTAAATTGATGTTGTTTATTATTAAAATAATGCAGCCGTGGTTCCGAATGAAGAAATATCGTAAATAATTATGTTAAGGGACCAAAATGAACTTGGTTCGATTCAAAACATTGCGTACGTGCGCGCGAAAATATCAATATGGCGGACAATTCTGTGTCGTTGACTCAATAGAGAACCATTTTTCGTATATATATATAAGTAAATTGTTGTTGTTTATTATTAAAATCGTGCAGCCGTGATTCCGAATGAAGAAATTGTATTACTGAGGCACACGTACAGAAATAGTGAACTGTACAGACGAATTCTGAAGCTTGCAAAGGGAAATAACTCTAACTTTATTTACACATCCGGGTATCTCCGATTTAGCGATATTCAACAATAATTTCTTCAAAACTAAAGTAACGCTTCAATGAGAGTGAATTTATGAAAACGGCTGTTCAATTAGCAGTCACAATTTTGTTATGTGTTACAATGATACTTGATAGTAATTAAAGTGAGCGGTGTATTATGATTAACTGAAAGAAAACATTGACATTTCAGACCAAGAAAAATAGACGAAGAGCGATAATCGATAGTAACCCACCGCTATCGATAGTGCTTTTCTGGGCCGTCCAATCGATACTATCGATTTATATCGATATTTTACCCAGCCCTATCCCGTGTACACATTGGCGTGCACATGAAAGATCCTTTGGCAGTTTGAATTCGATATAAGAGTAGGCCGTAGCACCACTGCCCGGGCAAAATTTCCCTCATAGCACACTGAATGGCGTATGCCCAATTTCCATTAGTCCAGGTTAGGTGCAGAAGAGTAGGACGTTAAACCCCATTTCATTTCATTTTATTTCTTTAAATTTATACAAAGTGTTTAAGGTCATGAAATGAAGACACCTATTGATTTTCAACGATTCCCGATAATTACTGCTAAAGTTTTCTCCCTTGATCACTTTGAAAAATCTTGTGACGCTCTGGAGGCCAAACTTATCATCCGATTGACTTCAGATTGATACACAGAGTTTAAGATCTTGAGACGAACAAGTATAGTGATTTTCAATGAATTTTGATGATTGAACAGCTAAATCCATGATATTAAATGTTTCGTATACTAAACGTTAGCATTGGCCAGAGCTTTATAAAAACCAAACAAATTCTAATGATTTTCAGATAATTACTTAATGAGTTGTTATTCTTCATCAGATTTGATTGCATTATAAATGTTTCATTACCAAAACAAGGTAAAAATATGTGACAACTCTTGTTGACTGCCTGGATGATTAAGCTGCTGTGGGCGATGTTTTGTTGCCTGGCAGCCTATGTTTTATATAAAAGTTAAACGATGTTAGACATTATAACCTAATCTTATCACAAACATTTATCAATCGAATAATTTATATTCGGATTTCATATCATACTTATTCCTTATACGCTGAAGACTGTCTTTGTTAGGACATTATGAAACAAATTCTAAATTGGATCTTAAATTAAAGTAAGTTTCAAAACAAATTATTCCGTACTTAATTGTTTAATATAAAGACTACACCAGTATTAACACCAATTTATAGTGTTATTAAACGGTGAAAAATAAAGTTTCAAGATGATAATCTTTGAATCTACTTAGATAGAGTTGGACGATATTTTAAGATTGTTCTGCTAAATGTTCACTAGTGATTTTTCTGGGAATATTGCAATGCAAATGTCGGAACTTTACGTCAAACGATATATTGGAATATTGTGGTTTTAGCGAGGGTTTTAAAATTATTGTCAGTATAATTTCTAAATCGCAATATATTGATTTATTGAAAATATTGTCTATACCTACTCTTACGCTTCAATGTCTATGGTAAAAGGACAGTGACTAATGACAAATGCAAGCTGATAATGGATTCTCCTTCAATCCAGTCATGTAATAAACATGGTTGATAAAAATAGATTCTCGCTTCATGGGGTAGTTTTCTTCTAATATAATTTTTTTTTGAGAGGGATTTGATAGCTGAATTAGTTTTTATTTGTTTCACACAGTTTGTACGCAGGAAAACTGCGTTCCAAGGGCATCTTTAATAGCAGATTTTGGCTGTATATTATTATTATGATGTTTTTATCAGCACCTCAGATGTTGTTTATATTACATGATTGATTTCTGCTTCAAGGCCTAATATTCCAGATGAGACTGAAAGACAAAGATAGACTTTCAGTCTGTAGACCTATACAATAACAAATCATCTGATTAAATTGATCTAAATTATTCAGATTGATTAATCCAAACAGAATTTATGTCCACTGGCTAAATAACCAGGAGATCCCTGATTCACACCAGGATTTTCCAGCTTGGTTTCCCTATATCAGTAGTACAGGACAGAGAATCTGGCTAGAAAAATAACAACATCCAGTGATTCCGGTTCACCTGTGCTCTCAGCTTGCATATAAAGCAGGGGCGGATCTAGGAATTTTGAAAAGGGGGGGGGGCGCCGCATAATGAGGGCACTGTCCGTGGAGACAGGGCACGCCGCTGAGATGGGGGTTTTGGGGAGTTTCCTCCCAAGAAAATTATCCATCATTTCCTTGCATCTGTAGCCATTCCAAGAGCTATTTGGCTGATATTTTCGTCTAAGTAAACGTTCGGAACGGACATATTTGGGTCTGAGAAAAGGCACGTGCCCCCCTCTTTAATCCGCCTCTCTATAAAGTGTTGCCATATAAAAGAACCTTTGACATACAGTTGAAAATTGATAAGAAGTAGAACGACACTAGTGTGTTTATTA
Source organism: Patella ulyssiponensis (assembly GCA_963678685.1). Lineage (NCBI taxonomy): Eukaryota > Metazoa > Mollusca > Gastropoda > Patellidae > Patella > Patella ulyssiponensis. Next base: position 64,237,648 of record OY783225.1, on the reverse strand, counting down.
CTTGATAATCTTGACAATCATTTATAGCATGAAATTTGAAACCCACAAGGCATTTTATTGTCCATTTGCCTCATCGATATATTCATAATTTCCTAAGTTGAAATGAAAAAGAAAGAAGAAAACAATCAACATTTATTTCAATAATATGACAAGAAAAAACAATCAGAAATAATATGAATACATGTATAATGATTTTAATACAGAAACCAGTAAGAGATTATAGGTTCAGTAGTTTTGATGCGTTTACCTGAATTGACTGTAACATGACTGCTAATGCAACATTCTTCTTATAGCAGTTGTTTATACTTGACTTGCATTTTGTTACAGCTTCTAGTCGTGATGCTAAGAGTGTATAATTCCCTGCAAACTACAATAAAGTTGAATCCCTAAACAGAATACCAGTCCAAAATTTGTTCAATTTGGGACAGTTTCAGATTTTACAACTAAACTTAATAAATTCATCTCTGAGCTCTATAATAGTAGGTATTTGTATTTTTCAGAAAATATAAATAAATTCATGATTTAAATGATGTTACATGTTCCTCAGATTAATTAGTTAATATTTAATTATGAAAATAAAATCAAAAATCCATGGTTGATAATGAATCTCCTTCAAATATTTAATCAGGTTTAAAAGAGGCCTATCAACAGATTTCTGCTGAAGTCTTAGGAAATGAAATGAAATGGAGTTAAAAGTCCTACTGTTCTGCTCCTTAACTGGGCTAATGAAGACAAGCATATAAGATAAAGTGTGCTATGAGGGAAATTTTGCTTAGGCAGCAGTGCAACCTCCTACTCTTATATCGAATTCCAACTGCCAAGGGATCTTTTACCTGTCCCATCCAAACAACTAGACAGCTGTCCTTGTCAGGCCCTGCGCCCTGCATCACTGAAGTTTTAGAAGGCACTGCCATGGTTGGTTGACAGTTGATGCAGAATGATAAACATTTTTCAATTCATCATATCTTTGTAAATACTGAACATAAATGAATTATTTTTGGACTGATATTTCTATAGAGTAGGTTCAACATTCATAATACTGTAATTTGTAAGCAAGCTGATCAGAGACATTAGGAAGTGAGTTTTTAGTCGGGATTTGAAAAAAACAAAATGTCAATACTTTCTTGATGTGCAGCATTGAATGAAAATCATCTCCTACTCCAGTGGTCTGTACAAATATTATAACAAAAATATGAAGTAAAGACAATACTGCATGATCCAGTTACAAATGTTTCAGTTGCAACAAGTAGGACACTCGAGATCTTACAGACTACAATTATCCTCATTAGCTATGAACTTTGTATTGTTTTATGTCAATTTTTGTTAATTGTGTCAAGAGCTATGGCCCTTGAGTAACTTTATGAACACTCTAAGAACAGCAGTTATCATCTAATCTGTATTAAAATTATGTGTATTATTTAAATTAGTAAAATGAATAATCATGTTGAATGTGAACAATTTCTGATAATTACTTGTTGAGTTATGGCCTTTGTTCACTTTGCGTCATGTATCGTCAGATTAATGAAAGTTTTAAGTATTCCTCTGTCCTGTAAATATACTAAAACTAACTATGTATAAAGCGAACCACATAAGTATAAAATTACGGAAATCTGGAAATATGTATGCCCTTGGGGAGTTATTAAAGAAGATAAAGCAAGAATACTGTCTGGATTTTGTAAATTATGATGAAACAGTGTATTACTGACAAAATGGTGTTTAATATTATCGATAATGATGTTGGTGGCTTAGTGATTAAGGTACACTCACTCACTAGAGGCCTGGGGTTTGATACTGGTATTAGCTTGCAGTGGTGCAGACAGGGCCTGACAAGTGTCTAATTGTTCAGATGAGGAAGAAAAACAGAGGTCCTGTGTACACATTGGTGTGCACATAACAAAACCTTTGGGTTGAAATTTGGAATAAGAGCAGACCGTAGTGCCACTGTCCTGGCAAATTTCTCTCATAATACACTACATGGCATATTATACCCATTTTGATGCAGGACAGAAGGATGTTAAAACATTTCATTTAATTATAAATGTTTTATTTGCTCCCCAACCGTAACACTAAGATCCGATTTTGCTTGCACTCTTATAACCAGAAATACTTTTAAAAAGTTAATTTTCCCACAGTTTTGAAATGTTATTTCATTTCATATGGGTTGTTGTTGTTTATTAAAGATTTAACGTCCAATACATTAAATATGATATATATAGGTGAGAGTTGGTAAATTATAATCATGTTACTGGTTATAATAGGACATCATGAGAAACGAGGTTACTGTTATGTATTGCTGTCAGAGAGTTTGTAAATTATGGTGTAACAGTTTATATTAAGATACCATTTTGTTTGTCTGAATTAGTGATGAAGTTGTTGTTATATATGGGTAATAATTCCGTACATTCGTTTGTTTTGTCGTTCTCCATGTTGCATATACCCGGATTTATAATATCCATAGTTTGTAATCGAGCAATTTGTGTTGTACATCGTTCCGATTTCATCGTTGAATTTCTATGCTTTTTATGTTTTAAGATCCGGCATCTTTGAAATATTCGTCTGTATCCCAATTGCACATTTTTTAATCGCACAGCGTAAACAATAGGATCGCACAAAGCGTTGACCAATAGTAGCAAGTTGAGATATCTGTTTGCTTTCAGTAGAGTTGCGTACATTTGTCTGACAATGGTGGAATTTACACGGACCTGGATAACCAGAGCTACTTGAAACACACAAGTGGGTAACCAACACAGCACAAATGTTCCTATAATTAAAAGACTGGTTAAAAGAGCCTTCCTGTTACGTGCGTAATCCAGGTCATCTCTTGTCCCCTGTCGATAGACTCGTCGAACTTCCTTGTAAATCCGTAAATAAGTGTAAGTGATGACAAAGAAGCACACAAAAGCTATGAAAAAAACTAAATATTCTCCATGGAAGTCGTTTTTTTGAACAAATTCACAGTAATTTATCACATGCTTGTACGCCTGGAATTCTTGAACATCTCCCAAATACACAGAAAATCCTCCCGCAAATGCGAGCAGCCAAATCACTATGATTAATATGTTTCCTTTCACCTCGTTTAAATGCTCGTTGTAATGTAGCGGATTCATAATGGCTACATAATGATCAACCGCCATCGCTAAAAGATTCAGTAGCGAAATCATCGTAGCAGCAGTGTGGAGCGCAAACGTAAACAATGTCATACATGAGAATGGCAGACGTTCATCTGGACCAGCATCAAAGCGGGGCACATTCGTGAAAACTTTGTTCAAAATGTGCAGCAAGACACTAAAGCTGACCAATAAATCTGAGAGTCCAAGACTGATCACTAATTTCATGTGTGTATTGATAAAAGATGGCGGACCAAGAACAGTAGCACAGATAGACAAACAATTGGCCACAATCGTCAGAAAGCACAGAACTAACGATATAATAGACACTGGTTGCGACAGAATAATATGAGCACGCTGTTGTAATGAGAGTTCTGTAATGGACATTAATTCATTCATATAATCTGTGAAATTCCCATCATCCTCTACTCCAGTAGGAATAGGGGTCAAGATGGTGGACACATTCATATTTGGAACTGAGAAGACACCAAACAATAAATAGAAATAATCTTCTCAATGATGGCTATATCAAGTCCCTAATAAACTTTACTGAAAAAGTATTAGTTGTGGTGCCCAAGGCATGGCATACTGATATTTTTCTAGAATTTTTAATAACACTTCTGTTTTGAGCCAAAATCCTCTGCTGTCCAGAACAAACTTTATTGAAAATATTTTACTTGAAGCCTGTGTTCTAGTTTGAACCTATTGCTGTCAAATGGAGAATAAACTTTTATAAGAAACACTTTTACTTCACATCGGAATAGATTCTATCATTTTTTGACATGCGTAAGATGAACTTGTACGTCCTGTTTTTGTTCAGTAGATGTTCTTCAACAACCAATTCCATTGAAGCCTGAAATAAAAAAGTCAAAATTAACACTTCTCCTTCCTAGCAACAAGATGTTGGCACATGTCATCAACAATATTTTAAATTCATATTCAATTAAAAGATGCTTCGCTGTTGATTTGAGATTCTTGATAACAATTATTATTTGACTTTACAACTTTCTAAACACATCGGCAAAGCACATATAACAACGATCTGCCGATAAATAACCAAGATATAGACAGTCTGAAAAATTTGTTTGTCCCATCCGTTAAACTCTTAGGTAAGATAGTGTAAATATGTTTCAGTGTTTAGTGTCTTGTGAATAAAAATGTGACAACTCTGGTGGAATGCAGTGATGACTTCGGTAGCTGCTGTGATTGTATGTTTTGTGGGCTGGCAACCTATCTTTGATCTACTGTGACACCTATTTTTCTGTGAGCAGTATATTATTGACATTACAGTTATAATTATGCTTGTTGACATGAAGACAGTTGATTATCAGCTGTCTTCCAACTTTTACTTACAATTTTATTTTTAGTTGCACAGAAAAGCAAAGTAGACTTATTACTGTCAATGATCAAATAATACTTTATATATGCCTATATTTCACTGTGAATCCAAATAAAAATAGGGAGAAAGGTATCCAAAACCATTTGAATAACATTAACTTTGATATGATCCAAGTCTGGTAAACTGAATACATAGGTGGGTAAAGATAGCAATATGAGAGGGGGGACCTAGAACAAATTGCAACAGAAATCATTTCTTTGGGAACTGTTCCGGTATGGTCTCTAGTACTCCCATAACAAAAGCGGCCATTATCGGTCTTGGGGAAATTTGCATAATTAACATAAATCCAAGGTGGCCGCCAGGAGACAAGAAAATCGCCAAAATCTCCGAAACGGTTGACTTTAGCGCAAATAAATGTATTACCGACCTATATAAAATCGATACTCGCGAGTTCAAAAATGCCGACATTTTTTTCCTCCGACCTTATTGTAACGTCGTAACGTCATTTTGACGGCATTACGTTGTTCTCGTGACGTCATTATCAAATTTTATTGTCACTGCGCTCGGAAAACTGCTGGAAACAACGAACCGCTCAGGCCCGGATCCAGGATTTTGTCGAGGTAGGGGGGCATACATTGGAGCAAAGGATAATACGCTGCAACTTTGAATTGCTAGGCGGAGACAATGCGAAAATCATGTTTATATCATCTATTAAAGAGCAGATATGTGAACTACAACAGTAACAAGGCAAACGAAAATGGAAATCAACTACGTCACTGGGACTGGTGACGATCTGCGCCAGCCGCCGTATAATTTGTATAAAAGAACCCATCTTCACACAAACTGAAACTATATATCATCGTTCATCTATAGTCTGAAGCCACAGTGGCTCAATTTGTTGCAGGAAGTGGCCAGAGAAAGTAATGCAAGTATAGTCTCTACCTCCAACTGAAGATGCTGCACAATAGTCAGGTCAAAATACAATTTAACCCTCAAAAGATTGCTACAAAGGGTTTCTCAACTGATTACTGGTAGGCTTCACTTACGCAAGTAGGGCCCTCGGAAAAGTGTTTTCATAAAGATGACACCCAAGCTGGCCACCGAAACCTTTTAATGATCATAACTCTGTAACTATCAACCCAAATTTGATGATCTTGGTGTCTACCCCTAGGCTTTTGGGAGCAGAGAACACACCAAGATCATTAAAAACGACGTTTGCCTTGAAAATAGTCCATTTCAACTGTTCGGGGGTATGCAAAGGCTATCGATGCAGCAGCAGATGCAATGGACTCCACTACTGTATGTGAAACTTATCCTATGGACAAAGGTGTTTGTGTATTAAGTGATAGTAGACAGCTGAAGGTCATGAATTTAATTTCATAATGATTCAACAGCTTAGTGATAAACAAAGTTTTCTTAATGTTTTTCTTGTAACCCCCCCCCCCCCAACCTGGGTATAGACATCAAAATCATCAAATTTGAGTCAATAGTTATGGACTATTGTCATTTGGAGTTGTTGGAGACAATATTTGACATCATATATTGACCAACATCATTTTTTATGATCTTAATGTGTTCTTCCCCCCACAAACCAAGGGGTAGACACCAAGATCATCAAATTTTGGTTGATAGTTACAGGGTATGAATATTATGACGTTTCGGTGGCCATTTCAAAAAAAAGTTTCCGGCGGTCCTACTTTGGTAAACTATTAGTACATTGTATGTTATAAAGTACACTAAACCCTACCAGAATCAGTTGAGAAACCTTTCGTAGAAATACTTGGGGGGGGGGGGATTTCTATATATCGACTTGATTACAATATCGCAGCTAACTAATGTCTCATCAGGTTCAAACCTGGACTAACGTTGTCACAGAACTAAAGCTAGAACATTGGGATTGACAACTTTCGAGCAAAAAATACGTTGCGAAGACGATGGACAGCCCTCGTGTGCCCGAATCACTGCTGAAAATCATAAGTTGTAACTGCAAAGGTCTGTAATTCCAAGCGATGTAGGCCGTATGCATGGCTTGGCTTACACTGTTGGGTGTGAAAAATGGATATATCTTATGCAAACACCAAAACAGTGATAATTTATTCCTCTGAAGATGTGGGCGATATTTTCTATTTTCTATCTCATAAATTGGCTCTGGAAACATCAGATGTGTTCTGTTTCATTGACATTTCTATATAAATAATAAGATGCCGATTTTCTATATTTTTGTTTTCAGGTCGCGGTGGCTAAGTGGATAAGGCGCTGGTTTGCTAGCCTGGAGATCGGGTGTCCGATCCATGCATTGGCTGAGAAAGTTCATCTCAATTTTCCGGCGTGATTTCCCCTTGTCAGTGATGCAGAAGGAGGGCCTGACAAGGACAGCTGCCTAGTCTTTCGGATGGGACGAAAAACCGAGGTCCCGTGTACACATTGGAGTGCACGTAAAAGATCCCTTGGCAGTTGGAATTCGATAGAAGAGTAGGCCGTAGCGCCGCTGTCCGGGCAAAATTTCCCTCACAGCACACTGTATGGCGTATGCCCGTCTTCCATTAGCCCAGGTTAGGTGCAGAAGAGTAGGACGTTAAACCCCATTTCATTTCATTTCTATTCTTATCAGCTTTCAATAGATGGTAATAGATGAAATGAATTGAAATGGGTTTTAACGTCCTACTGCTCTGTTCCAGCTGGGTTAATGAAGACTGACATACGCCATACATTTGCTATATGGGATATTTTCCTCGGACAGCGGCATTACCGCCTACTCGTATATTGAATTCCAACTTCTAAGGGAACCTTAAAGTAGCCATGTCAATATTATCAAAACACTTCAATATTGAAAACACGAATTATTTGTCAATATCAATCAACATTGATGCTGTGATCTTATCGGGAAATTGTTGGCTTCTGATATATAATATTCAAGACAAAATAAACACTTTACCATTGGTACACGACTCGTGTACCATAATGCGTTTCAGCCCCAGTTCTAGCAAGAGACCCGATTAACGAGGCTAGAGACATTGCACCAAATCAAACGGCGTATGTAAACTGGAATAGCTAGACGATAAAAATTTGCATTCGATTGAGACTGTCGTCTTACCTCGCCGAACATAACTGATTTGAAATTAGAGTAAAAACGGAAACCATTAAATGTAATTCAGTTTAAAAACATTCATACTACAGTATTATATGCGTTGCGACCCACTTGTGTCAATTTCTAGGTCCCAAATGTTAAAGGGACTATCCCGATAAAAACAGAGTCTCAAAAATTAGAATCGGAGTATTTATGAAATTTATGGACCAAAATGTAGAGGCATGGTGTATTTACCTTGTCTCAAAATTTCAGCTCACAATATTGAGTCGTTTGGACGTGAACGTCAACACTGCTTACCCGGACACGTAACCCTTTTAAGATTTCGGGTCAATTTTTTCATTGGGTGACCTGATAATCGATTCCCGTTTCTTGAGAGGTCTATACTGTGAATGACCCATGTGCTGTACTTGATAACAAAAGGTAAATTTCACCTACATATTATTTTTATAGCAAAAAAGTCTGGTTTTATCCAGATACTGTATAATACAACGGTCTTCATTTCCAGATGAAAATTGTCACGTTTAAGTTATTTACAAGCGTATCACAAATATCGGGTTAGTTGGTCGGCCTTAGTTAATGGGTTTTAAGGGCCTTTAACACAAAATTAAGCAGTTTTAATCTGCCAAAAGTTATTGGGATTGGCCCTTTAACGATTTAGCTCATTTAAATTGCACACCAATGTGTACACGGAATCTCGGTTTTTCGTACCACCCGAAGGACTATACGTTGTCCCTTGTCAGACCCTCTGTCTTACACCACTGACAAGGGAGAACCACGCCGGAAAGTCCCAATGAACTTTCTCGTCCAACGCAGGGATCAAACACTGAATCCCCAGGTAAGCAAGCTGATTTCTTACTCACTGAGTCACCGTGGCCCCCGCTATAGATGAAAGATGATATTTAGTTTCAGTTTGGGGGAAGACGTGCTCTTTTATACAAATTATACTACAGTATTATATGCGTTGCGACCCACTTGTGTCAATTTCTAGGTCCCAAATGTTAAAGGGACTATCCCGATAAAAACAGAGTCTCAAAAATTAGAATCGGAGTATTTATGAAATTTATGGACCAAAATGTAGAGGCATGGTGTATTTACCTTGTCTCAAAATTTCAGCTCACAATATTGAGTCGTTTGGACGTGAACGTCAACACTGCTTACCCGGACACGTAACCCTTTTAAGATTTCGGGTCAATTTTTTCATTGGGTGACCTGATAATCGATTCCCGTTTCTTGAGAGGTCTATACTGTGAATGACCCATGTGCTGTACTTGATAACAAAAGGTAAATTTCACCTACATATTATTTTTATAGCAAAAAAGTCTGGTTTTATCCAGATACTGTATAATACAACGGTCTTCATTTCCAGATGAAAATTGTCACGTTTAAGTTATTTACAAGCGTATCACAAATATCGGGTTAGTTGGTCGGCCTTAGTTAATGGGTTTTAAGGGCCTTTAACACAAAATTAAGCAGTTTTAATCTGCCAAAAGTTATTGGGATTGGCCCTTTAACGATTTAGCTCATTTAAATTGCACGCCAATGTGTACACGGAATCTCGGTTTTTCGTACCACCCGAAGGACTATACGTTGTCCCTTGTCAGACCCTCTGTCTTACACCACTGACAAGGGAGAACCACGCCGGAAAGTCCCAATGAACTTTCTCGTCCAACGCAGGGATCAAACACTGAATCCCCAGGTAAGCAAGCTGATTTCTTACTCACTGAGTCACCGTGGCCCCCGCTATAGATGAAAGATGATATTTAGTTTCAGTTTGGGGGAAGACGTGCTCTTTTATACAAATTATACAGCGGTTCGTGGTTTCCAGCAGTTTTCCGAGCGCAGTTACCATTAAATTGGATAATGACGTCACAACGAGCAAGACGTAATGCCGTCAAAATGACGTTACGACGTTACAATAAGGTCGGAGGAAAAAAATGTCGGCATTTTTGAAGTCGCGAGTATCGATTTCATATAGGTCGGTAATACATTTATTTGCACAAAAGTAAAGCGTTTTGGAGATATCGGCGATATTCTAGTCCATTGGCCGCCATCTTGGATTTATGTTAATTATGCAAATTTCCCCAAGACCGATAATGGCCGCTTTTGTTATGGGAGTACTAGAGACCATACCGGAACAGTTCCCAAAGAAATGATTTCTGTTGCAATTTGTTCTAGGTGCATTTTTATCTTTACCCGCCTAACAGTGACACCAGTAGTGTGCCTTCACCATGTCCATCAGTTTTCCATCAACAATTGCCTTGGGGTAAAGTTTTCAACAGAATCTTTTCAAAATTGGTGTAAAGCAAATAAAATGACCACTACAGTATAGATATTTAGCATTCCACATCTTTCCATTTCTTTAAGTTCTGACTTCTTTTCCATAATTTTATGAAAGCGGTAGAAGCTCCTGTGAGATTATCTTTCATTAATATTAATTATCTTGCTGTATTAAATGTTAAATAGCCACTTGTTTGAGTGGTGTTTGATAATTGATGAGCAACACGCTGAAATTTATATAAAAATGAAAACAGGGTTTAACGTCCTACTGTTCTGCTCCGAACTGGTCTAATGATAACGAGCATACGCCATGCGGTGTGGTATGAGGGAAATTTTGTTTGTACAGCATCACTACAACCTACTCTTATATTGAATTCCAACTATCAAGGGATCTTTTACATGCATGCCAATCTGTACACACAACCTCAATTTTTTATCCCATCCAAATGACTAGACAGTGTCCTTGTCAGGCCCTCCATCCTGCATAAGTGACAAGGGGGAACCACGCCGGCAAATCTGGATGAACGTTCTCTGCCAATTCAGGGATTGAACACCCGACCTCCAGGCAAGCCAGCTTCTTCCCACTTACCCACCGTGACCCGCAAATTTATATAGAATAACAATTACTGATATGAGTACATCTTAATATGATTTTAAAATGTTTGTATCTCAAGACATGGAATTAACCTGTTTGTTTCAAATTGTGCGGACGTAACTTTTAAGCCCCTTATAGAATTCACATGTTCTCCTAAAAATATCAATGACAATCAGCCGTTTTAACTGATTTGTCTCGCATTTATTAATTAAGTTAAAGATATATTATTTAAGATTTATGTAAAGAACCGACCATTCTTGCTATAATAGCTCAAAAAAATATAATATAAAACGAAAATATCGAAAATTTCATTCAAATTACTTCATTCTGAGCACTAGTATATTCGAGATTAGCCTCGCTTTCCAATTATTACAATAAAGTTTCAAATGACGAAACGTTCTAATCTATTTAAAATCTTGAGTATACGATGCCATCGAGAGTTGATTATGTCTAATTAATAGTTTATTAAAAATTTTAGGCCTAAAGAAAGACCTGCAAAAGGCAGATTTAGCTCTTGTATAATGCATGTTTAATGTGGGGTACCATTTACTGCTAGATGAAAGAGTATGTTTAACAGCTTGTGAATATCTTCAGTGCTTGTATCCCTGAGTAATAACTATTTTTATTGATGTTTAATTGAAATGCTCTTAACCTCTAAGCTACATTGATTGTCTTTTCACAGTATTTTTATTACGAGAAATCCTGTTTCCATGTTAACTTGTCCTTATTTGTATTCTTTCAATAACAACATAAATCTACTTACGTATTCAGAGAGAGTTTATTATTGCTTGTAAGTTCCGCACCCACAATAACACTTTCATGAATTCTGATTCCTAATTATCCATTGTGTTGCATTTCATTCTGCAATGATTTTATAATCAAAATTTATGAAAATAGTAAATTCTGATTATTTGGAATGTCACCTAAGGTTTTCACAATATCTTAAAAATATTTTTTAAAAAATATTCATTCAAATATTACAATATTTTTTTACCGTTAAAAATTCCTTGTTTTTAAAATAATAATTTTAGATCGTTGACATCACTTTTCAGTTTTCACAATGTTTTTTTTTTATTTATCCACTAAAAAAAAAGAAATCCTTATTTTGAATCATTTAATTATAAACAAATCCACATGTGATATAACCTTTCAGTATCCACGATGTTTCTTTTTACCATTAAAAAAATCCTTGTTTATCTTATATAATATCTAATCCTTGATATTGCCATTTAGTTTTCACAAATTTGTTTATTTACCACATAGAAATATAAAATCCTTGGTTATTTACCACATAAAAATAAAAATCCGTCTTAGTAATGATTAAAAAAAATTCTCTTGTTAAAAATCACCTTTCAGTTTTCATAACATTTCTTTTGACCATGTTTATCTAATAATATTGTCTGATCCTTAACATCATCTTTCAGTGTTCACAATATTTTTTATCACGAACATATATTGTTTCCTGACAAAAACACGTCTAATTCAGACTATTGCTCGATCTGTTTTGTGTAACATTGATTCGACGAGATGTTATAAGACTCTCTATTATAAAGACCTACCTAATGAAGAGTATAGTGATTCCGTGGCTATACAGCATTAAGCTCTGGGCTACTGGAGAGCATTCACATACTTTGTGTTTGTATCACCTAGTTTTTCACGCAAGCAACACCACACATAATTAGATTGTTTTGGATTATTTCTCCTTGCTTGTTAGGTTTTGCCTTTGAAGCTGTTAATGACTGACAGAAATCATCCTTTTTATTCACTTATTTTTACACAATGGATTATATGATGTTTCTGATAGGCATTGATTAAGCGCCAGCTGAGACTATCATTGCCAACTTAACACTCCATGTTCCTTACATGTACATTGATTTAATATTTTATTTCTGCGGAAAAACTGTTAGAGATATTTAGGATCAGAATTATTATAGTGTTATATTACACTAGAAGAAAAAGGGGGAGAGTTTGTCTTTTAACTAATAGCAAAAGTAAATGCAGGAAAACTTCTCCACACAAAAAGCTAATAGAAACTCAAATGACAAACATTCAGTGATACACGCTTCGCTGATAATGAAAACAAATTCACAAGGCGGCAATTCACAAACAACAAAAAAGAAATATTCTCAAACGTGTTATTCCAGTGTATGTTATGATCAGCTCTTTGTTTACATACAAGAAATATTGATGACTTTGATCTATTTATTCAACATTATGTCTTTAATATCAATTTGTAAGTGTTCAAGATTTTTCAACCAAATTCTGTCTTTCTCTGCCCCACATGACAGCTCTTGTTAACAGCTCTAAAATGTTTTACACACATCTGTAATTGTATAGGGTTTTATAGTGGAATTCCGTAAAATAGTTACTGTATGACAAAACCATTTCAAAGCAAGTGAAGAGAAAAATAATCCAATGCCTTGATGTATTGCAAAGATATTGCAATACTATTGTTGAGAGTAATACACAGCTCCAGGTTATAGGACACAAAATGTTTGTCACAACTTGATGAGAGTGTTTTAATAACAGTCAGCCAGATGATGTTGACTTCAAGTCGAACTGTAGCTGTGTTTAAACGCCCTGATGAAATAATAAAATGGAAAATATAGAATCGGTTTTAAATTTGTTATTAAATTCTATATGATATCAGTTTAATTGAAATTATATGAGATATTTAAGAATCCCAGCACGAGAGCAGTACAACAGACTTAGTTTACAGTAGTTAATTTTTAAATCATTGTTACGTTTAGGGTAACAATATTTTTTGTTACAAAATAGTTTTATTTATATTTTTCGATTTTTATGCTACTTTTTACCCGCGTCATGACATGATAATAATAATTAACATTTTGTTTAAGTATATTTTGCATTGTATTATTTCTCGGTTCTTTAATGTGTGGGCAGGTGATAACTGTTACTATTCATTAAAAAGAATTACGTGTACTGTCATATATCTTCTTGTTAATATTGTAAAGATACATTATTCAAGATTTAGATATAGAGCTGACTATTCTTGCTAAAAATAATAGTTTAAAAATAGATAACCAAATATTGAAAATTTTATTCATATTGCTTTATTCCAAGCTAGCATAGATTGTTCATTATCATAGTTCATCATCAAGTTCAAGTTGTGGGTGTTTTAGTCCAGGGCTGTATCTAGCGGGGGGTGCAGGGGGTACATTGCACCACCAGAAAAATAAGGCTCCCCAAGAAATGGTGCCATCACCCACCCCCCAAAAAATAATTTGGCAATCTTTCAATTATAAAATTATACACTAGATTATGATCACAATGTGATGCTCTTAAGGCTCTGATTAGTCGGTCGGTTTTAAGGGTGTCCACACACCAATGGGTCCATTTGCCTTGATCCAAACTTTCTTATATCACTTATGTGGAGGATATGGCACTCCACCACTCTGCTGCACCGGCCCCACTCTCCTACATACGGCCCTGTTTTAGTCCATTTGAATCTCAACCATCCGACGATTGACAGAGTTGGTTATAGACCTGTCATGTGAGAGAGAGAGAGAAATGGGGTGTAACATCCACTCGACGCAAACCAGGTCATTTCGTGACTAACATTTTATTTCAATAATTCGCTTGAGCGTAGGGGTCTTTAGCAGTGGGAGGAAACCGGAGTGCCCGGAGGAAACCCACGATGTTGAGAAGGCGCCCTATCTCCATGCCACATACGCTCACACCAGGAATCGAAACCACAGCCGCAAGCCAGAGGTGACCGGCCAGCTAGAGGTCGAAGCGCGGCACTCTAGACCACTAGGCCATCCCAACCCCCCCTCGGACATCGCCTCAAGGTACAACACAAACATGTAAGGACCATGTATACAAATACATTTTAATATTTCCATGTCTGAATAATAGTTTATATATATCACATTTGAAGCCAAAAATAAAGTCCTGCAATAGTCCGATTTACCTCTTGCATAATGTGTTTTTAATGGCAATATCATATAATATAGAATATAAGCCTTGAGATAAGTATATCATAATCTGAAAACATGTAACATCTGATATTAATAGTACATGAGGGTAATAAATACAGTTTGATTAATAGATATTAAATTTTACATCAAAATATATTTTGTTTATTCAACTTTTATGCATTCTTTTAGGACTTTTAACTCATCAATTCAGGATTGCCTGATTGAACTAAAATTACATTAGGTTACAATATAAAGAATCTACTTATTTTGTTATAATTTGAATGAAATAGGATCAATAACTAAAACCTCAAAATGTTTACTATTTGTTTGAAACGCAATTAAATTTACAGTGCTGTGAAACCTCGTAACCTCCTACAATATCACATTCAAAATCAGTTACAGCGTTCGTAAGAGCCAGTTGAGGACACACGCGGTACTGACATCTGTGTTGCACTTTTGGTTTTGACCCCTCTGACTTTGTACCGTTGATTACAGATTAAACATCCCTAAGTGTACAAATGTGTTGTTATTGATGTGTTCCCATTTGAATATTGTTCACAATAAGAAGCAAAATAAATAAGATATGTTTACAGGGTCATTTTGTTATACGAAAAACTAAGTGATGCGTTTTCTATGGCGCTCAGTATATATTTCATATAGTACATAGCAGATCATGACTCACACTAGTTTAGTATAGTATTGATATTATACAACTGCAGGCCCAGGACTGTACAGCGCAGTTGACAATAACCGATATTTGTTGTTTATTCCTCCCGCTGGGGATGGCCAAATGGTTAGCATGTGTGAGCTGTATCATAAAGTCTGTCATTGAGTCAACTGCCACGGTTTCTATTCCCCAGTTGTATGTGACAAGGAATAGGGGCGCCTGTCCAACTACTGGGTTTTCCCCCGGGTCCTCTCCTACTGCTAAAGACCCCCACATGCAAAAGAAATATTGGAATAAAATTGAACCATTTGTTAGTCCTGAAATGACCTAGTTTGTGTCAAGTGCATGTTAATCCCCATTCCTCCCGCTCGTGTCTTGTCTGCATGTTTATTTTGTGTGCGGTATGGTCTTCCTGCTCTTACTAATAGGAATAATTGTGACCTTAGGTTCGATTGATTTTGAAAATTGTTGGACCAAAAAGCTTTTTGGTGAGATGCCTTTTGAAATGGTCTGAAAGTCTATACGTGGTGAGAAAGAACAGCTTACAGACTTTTATTGTGTACAGTGTGAAAGCATACATTTGCTGTTTATTCTGGAATAGTTAACCTTTGATATCAGATTAGTTTTACATTAGTGTAAAAGGCTCTCAATTAGGCCATTTTGAATCATTTGTGTTGTACGTCTAGCTGTCTATGAAATCTGCCTACAACTGAATTTGTATGCCAGTAAAATCCAAATATACACTGTAGGTGTGGCGTGATTTTGTATCTGTTGTTTTCCATATACCTGCGACAAAGAATGGTTTCAATGTCTTCTTTTATCCTTGACAAAACCAAACTCATCCATTGTCTACTTCAGTGAGTATGTACTGCAACAGTGCCGCAGGTTTGGATCCTAGCTTGTGTCACTTAGAACCTTCGTCATTTTTTAAACAAGTTTGCACTTGTCAGGGTTGGCAAAGACAGTGGGCCTAGTCATATGGTCTCATGTGGGTTGTGTTGGGTTAGGGTTAGGATAAGTGAAATGTGAAGAAGTGTCGGCAGATATATTGCTCTCCAAATAAAAGATAGGCTGGCACTGCCAGGCAGGATACGCCCACATTTTCGAGAGATGGATAGAGAACAAGCAATACCGAAAGTGAATTTTCCTATGTGCAAATATGGAAATGAATTAAGATCTTTGGGTTATAAAGGTTCATTTCAGTAGGCTTCAAATTCGACTGGGGATCATGTTGCTAAGTGGGTAAATGGGATAATAATTCTGACCCCAGAGGGGCTAAAAAAAAGGTCATTTTTCGTACAATCAGGGGCCATAATTCAGGAAGTTACAATCCGATATGCACAAATATCGAAAGGAACCAAGATCTTTGGGTTATAAACATGCATGTCAAGTTTCATCAAAATCGGTTCAAAATTGTGACCTCTATAGGGTCCACAACCTTGATATAACATATTTTCACACTATTCGCGTACAAACGGCGGCCATTTTGTCCGTCAATTTTGGTTTGATTTTCACGAAATTCGAACAGAGCCTTCATTACCATGTAACGGTGATATAATCAAACGTTTTTTTAAATCCGATAATAATTTTGACCTCCAGTGGGACCACAAGCTAAAAAGGGTCATTTTTCGTACAATCAGGGGCCATAATTCAGGAAGTTACGAATCAATGGGCGCAAATATCGAAAGGAACCAAGATCTTTGGGTTATAAACATACATGTCAAGTTTCATCAAAATCGGTTCAAAATTGTGACCTCTATAGGGTCCACAACCTTGATATAACATATTTTCACACTATTCGCGTACAAACGGCGGCCATTTTGTCTGTCAATTTTGGTCCGATTTTCACGAAATTTGAACTCAACCTTCATTACCATGTAACGGTGATATAATCGAACGGTTTTTTAAATCGGATAATAATTTTGACCTCCAGAGGGACCACAAGCTAAAAAGGCCGATTTTTCGGACAATCAGGGGCCATAATTCAGGAAGTTACGATCCGATGGCCGCAAATATCGAAAGGAACCAAGATTTTGGGGTTTTAAACATGCATGTCAAGTTTCATCACAATCGGTTCAAAATTGTGACCTCTATAGGGTCCACAAGCTAAAAACATGATATTTCGTACAATCAGGGGCCATAATCCATGAAGTTCCGGTCCGATACATGCCAATATCGAAAGGAACTGAGGTCTTATGGGGATAAACCTATAATTCAAGTTTCGTCAAAATCAGATAAGAATTGTGACCTGTAGAGAGTCCACAAACAAATTGTGGACGGACGGACGTCCGGACGGACAGGGGCGACGACATAATACGTCCACATGAAAATGTGGGCGTATAATAAAAATGGTTGAGGTATTGTGTTGAATGTGTTCTGTTGAAAAGAGGTTAGAACTCTATTTGTGTTTTCAGTCCCTGACAACAACACAGCCCCCCCACCCCCCAGCTTATAAAGCAGAAATCAAGTTTGTGATGTGAAATGTCAATTTATTATATTAAATGATTGAAACATGACTATTCCAATTGGCAATAATTAATGGTTACCCTAACATTATGTTCCTTAATTCAGGGGGATCATGGTGGGTAAGACACTGGATGGCTGGTCTGGAGGTCTCTGCATGGGCCGAGAAAGTTCATTCAGATTTTTCGTGTGGTTCCCTCTTTTCAGTGATGCAGGACAAAGGGCCTGACAAGGACGGAGGGGACAAAAAAACGTGGTCCTGTGTACACATTGCCGTGCACATATAAGATCCATTAACAGTTGGAATTCGATATAAGAGTAGGCAGTAGTGTCGATGTCTGGGCAAAATTTTCCTCATAGCACACTGTATGGTGTATGACCGTCTTCGTTAGCCCTGTAGCACGTTAAACTCCATTTCATTTGATTTTTCTTAATTCAGATTAAAACAGGCCAGACACATTGATGATGTCGTGCCAAACGAAATAGATTACCTAAGGTATTGACAATGTAAGGTAGCTGGTGTTTTATACCCCGTTCAGACGCGCAAGTTAAACTAGTTTAACTTATCCGGCGATAGTTAATTCAGCAATTTTAGTAGTCTGAACGCATATGTGGAGATTTTAAACTAGTTTAAAATATCCACCTCCGTAGGTGAATTGAATTCAGCTTTTATTTTTATCTGGTTTAACTTTCGGCGTCTGAACGGGTAGGATTAAAATATCCGGATATTTTCACTCTGGACATGCGCAGTGCGTAGTAAATAACAATCTTAGAAAAATGGCAGCTTCTTGTTCTTTTCAGTGCTCATGCGCGTTTACCTCTGACCCTTGACCGACGAGGTCAGGAACATGGTCAGGAATGTTAATCCAGTATAGTGCCAGTTTCTTAAAACACGTATGAACGCAAAAATTGCCGGATAAAAATCGCCGGATAAGTTAAACCAGTTTAGTTATAAGCGTCTGAACGGGGTATTAGACTGACAATGGTTTAATATTTAAACAGGATTTCAACACGAGTAACTACTGCTGGCAGCGAGTAAACAATATATGAGTTAATTATGAAGCTAGAATTAGTTACTTGATGATATATCTACTGTTATCAGGTGTCACTGATATCCAGTAAAATAGCAAACAATAAAACACTTGAAATGAATTGTCATGTTCACTTGTCATTATTTATATAAATCATATCATTCATACACCAGACATCTGTCTGCCAGTTTCAGTTCCTATATACTTTTATTTATAGAGCGCCAACATCCAGCTAGATTAGCTGTTATGTTTGTTACCAGTATAATTGCATTTCAAACCAATTGATCTTGTTCCCATGTGGCCATTAATGAAACAGATTAATTCTTTTGTTTTATTCTGGTTTGAACGCAGAGCCTGTTTCATATATTTATAGTACAAATTAGTTTTATTTCTCTTCAGTTCGCAGCACAGACTCATTAAACAATGCTGTCTTCATAAGCCAGATTGTTGCAGAAGTTAAACCCTAATTCATTTCGTCATTCAATTAGCACCTTTAAAAGTGTTCTGTCTGATGTGTGTATGGCCCCTGGCAGAAACCAGTCAGACCTAAAAAGAAGTAGAATATGGTTTATCATTCTGCTTTTCTGCACAAAATGGTCTTATTAAGACGGTCAAGCACCATGCACCAGGGATGGGATTTTGCCCGTATATTCCGGACTTGTCCAAAACTATTTTCCAAACGCCCAAAATTGTCCGATCGGGAATATGCCCAATCGGACATCAAGACATGGTGAATAATATTCAAAATTCCAAAATTAATATAGTGTACTGAGAGTATAACTACCACTCAACCCGATTATCATTGATAACACGCGGGATTGATTAGGTAATTAAGCGATCAACGTATTTATCGTGTAATACAGCCAAGCACCTGCCTAAATCAACTAGTTAATCTGCCTTAATCCTTTATCGAAAAATTGATCAATCCAATCCTGAATAGAAGTCATTGTTTCGCCTTTGTCGGGATATGTATCAATACAATAAGAGTGATTATAAACTTAGTCTACATGATTGACCATGATTTTCCCATTGTCCGATTTTTAATCCCCTTGATGTCGGCTGACAGCACGTAGAAATTAGTCATATATATATGTCACATGTCCTAATTGTACAACACAATCCAAATCAATATGTTTTCGATAACTCTTCTGCGATATCACTTCGGTGGAAACGAGCGTTAAGCTATTTCACACACGCACATCCGTTTCTGATCGCATGCGGTTATAGCACTCGACAAACCTTGGTGTATTCCGTTACTCTACATCTAGCGTCGGCTGTATGACGCTAAGTGATGCTGCACCGGTTTACTTATTGGGAAAACATGCCGGTTTTAAAAGGAAGTTATCAAAATTGCGTCATTCGAAGAGTGTTTAGAATTTTCAGAGCAAAGTTGTCATTGTTTGAAAGAAAAACAGCTTCAGACTTTGAAATATTTGTATGAAAAATCTGGAATCTGCCGAGGTTTGCCGAGTGGCGGTTACAGTCTAGATCTCGCGAGACAATGAAATGAATGCGTGACATATTTCACGCGTCTCTTGATGGCATATTCTCGGATTTATGATCATATTTTGAATGGGGTTTTTAAATAAAGAAGTAAGTACGCAAGCAATGTGGACGAATACGTGGGTTGGAATAGTATAAGTACTTTATTATTGTTATATAGCGCGATTAGTGGAATGCATATAGTGGAATGGGATTATTTAGCAGATGGTGTCACTCGCTCGTTGTGGTAGAGCGACGTTTACTGCCAAATAAATTTCGGGATATCCTTTTTTTTACCCTCCGTATATACGTCGAAAAGGAGTATAAGACTTCAGCCGAAAAATGTATCGACTTATGACCCATAATTTTGGCGGAAATTTAAACAGTACAGATCGGCAGTAGTCGACACGCTTTTGTTCTATCGTATTACGACGTCACGTAATTTTGTAGGAATATTACTGACATCAATTTGAATACCGCACGGGAATTAAATATGAATAATAGCGAGGTGTACATATTTTTTTATTACGTACGAATTTGAATATTTTGTTGACACATGATTTTTGGGTGTAGTCTAAAAACGATAAGAGTTATGTCCATTTATTTTCGGTAAAAATGTCCGACAAGAAAAATTTTGAAATCCCATCACTGCCATGCACTGATATAAGGGAAATTTTTCCAGCTGGGTGTGTTAGTGTTACTGCCAACGCTTCATCAAATACCAACTTATAATAGTTCTTTAACTTGAATGCCAACGTGTACATGGGAACTTGGTTTATGTTTCTTTTCGAATGATTAGACCCAGTGCTCGGTATCACTGCATGGCCTATGCCGGATATGCCCATCGTCACTTGTAGAAACAAAGAAAGTGCTAATCAGATGACTGGGGTGTTTTGAGATAGTCTTGGGAGCAGTACTTTCTGACAGTTTGGGGCTGTACTTTCCGGAATGAAATATATCTCTTTTCGCTAATATACTTCAAGGAACCGTGGGGGTTAACGTGTATGAGTGAAATCATAAGATCTGTCAGTGATACAAGTGACGTGGTTTTGATTCCCCACTTGTATGTGACAAGGATTAGAGTCACCTGCTCAACCTTGTAGATTTTCACTGGTTCCCCATAGGTTTCCTCCCACTGCTAAAAACCCCTAATTAATCAAATGAAAAATTCAACCATGTTTTAGTTTATGTGGAGTGGACCTTAAACCGTATTTCTCTCTCTCCCTCTGTCTCTCTCAGGGACCAGGTATTATAGATATTTCCATATATAACCGTTGCTAAAGGGTTAAAGGAACAGATTAATGATGCGTTTATTCTGTTGTGTGAATTTGTATCATCATGTATGATTATAGTGTATATAATATGGACACTTGTAATTTAACAATAATAATTATAATATTGTTGCTTTACAAATCACATAGTTATCATGGACTTCTGACATTTACATAAATACTTTAATTATAAATTCCAACTAAATACACATGACCTTATAATCATCAAACTTTTTAACTCCATTACCATCTCTTTGTTATCACTGATAATTTCTGTACTGTATGTACATCAAACATTAATCACTCTCTCTTTATCCCATGGAAGCAATTGTGAATTGAAATGGGATTCTAACGTCTATTTTTCTGTACCCACAGAGCTCATATGAGGAAATTATATTCCAGGCAGTGGCACTACGGGTTACTATTTTATGAAATTCCAACTGTCTAAAAGTACAACCACAAACCACAGACGTATTTTGAACTTTCAATAAGAAAATAATGTAATAAATTTCATATAATATAATGTTCAAAATTCTGCTAGATTCAACTAATTATCAACAATCTGGAAACTGGCATACTTGGAGCTAAAGTCCACTGTAGACTTCAAAGCCTATAACTTGCACAGAATCTTGAAAGATCCATATCTCAACAATCTATAGACAGATCTGTCTCAAACTTTGAAAAGAACCCATCATACCTCTTCAACCAATTGTAATTTTGTAGTGAAATTCACATCAAATCATAAAGTTTTCTTTTACTGACCAACCAAGATCTCCAAAGCTCTGATGCTATAACTTTGACAAAAACCCATCCCACCCCTCTTCCCAAATCGTAAAGTATTCATTTACTGCATGACCAACCAAGATCTCCAAAACTCTGATTCTCCTTTAACATACATTGAACAGAATAAATATGACCTTATTGCTTTAATTGATATTTTATTAATATTTGTCCCAGGTATCATGGTTTTTGGCACTAAGTGTATTGTTGATAGCTGTCGGAAACATGATACTCAAGTTTGAAACACTACAAGCCAACGTTATTAATCTGAATGTGTCAATAACCTGCTGATTATTATAGAACAATTATTGAGTTGGATTATTTTCACATACAAGTATTATACCACACAGTATGTGCAAAACCCTTTAACATGTCCCAAACCACGCTCCTTGGACTGTCTGAACCACCCTTACTAGGGCTACTTATACTGCCCCAAACCACCCTAACTACAACACCTTTAGACTGTCACAATTCACCCTAACTAGGGCTACTTAGACTACTCCAAACCACCCTAACTAGGGCTACTTAGACTACTCCAAACCACCCTAACTAGGGCTACTTAGACTACTCCAAACCACCCTAACTAGGGCCACTTAGACTGCCCCAAACCACCCTAACTCTGGTTCCTTGGACTGCCCAAACCACCCTAACTCTGGTTCCTTTGGCTGCCCCAAACCACCTTCGAGACTCCTTGGACCACCCTAAAGGAACTAGTAAATGGTCCAAACTCCTATAACACAGAAAGCTATTGACATATCTCAAGTGGATTGAGATGGTCTAAGGAACAGGGATGTACCTGTATTAATTTATCATTTTTCAGTTCTTTTCTTTGAGGAACTGTCTTGGTAGTCAATATTTACATGTAACAAGTACCATTCATTCTCTACATCGTCAGCCATTGTTTTGTAGCTAGGCGTATGCCAGGTTTTGATCCTGGTGTTGGTGGAGCAGCTACAGTCTGTTTTCCACCTGCATGCATTTTAACCGTCAAAAAATGACACTGTTTCGATGTTACCATAAAAAAAGCATGGTTATTTCTTGTCAGTTTTGCATGACAGAGGCCTGGTAACAGTGTCTAGTCCTATGCATGGTACTAAAAACCAACGTCCTGCGTTAGTGATGGTCCGTTGTGACTACTACCATTTTTATCAATGTCAGATATTGACAAACACGACACAACTTTTTTTCAAAGAATAATTGGGTGACGCTTCCTACACAGTCAAAAATACAAACCATCTATTGTAAACGTTTATTTGCAATAATGCTTCCTACACAGTCAAAAATACAAACCATCTAGTGTAAACTTTTTTTTTTTGCTATATGTTTAATTAATAAAGTAGAGATTATCAGTTTATTACGATATAGTTATTTGAGAAAAATCCCTCGAATAATATCATAATAAGCTACAAGTAGTACTGATTATAGATTTCCACTGACATTAATAAACGGTTATATCAAGTCAGATTTCTGCGTCATTTTGACCATTACACCAGTCATAATTATATACTTATCGGATTTTTATTAATCCACCATCGTGTATACTGATGACTTCTAGCCAATATCATGTCATAAAGAATGGTTATTATTCTCTTATTCGGTCAATAATCCTGAGATTAGACGAAACCAAATTGATTATCTTCAGGGTCTTCATCTACAAATAAACACATCTTGTAGGGTTTGAAATTTCAAAATATAGAAATGTAAACCTAAAAGTGCTTTCTGTTTATGAATAATGGAGAACTAAAGATATCAAAGATTAGATAAAGAGCTGGCAGTTTTCACTATAATAGTTAAAAACTAGATAATTTAAAGGGAATATGGTAAATAAAAAAAAATTCAATCAAATTGCTCCATTCTGATCCAAAATATTAGCTTTTAATTTTTATTCCTAGTCTCGATCATCGTTACTAAAGTCGGTACGAGAAAAAACATAGTCTCGATTAATCATTTTTGGATTTAATCATCAACGAGCATTGAGCAGCAAATCAGATTCAAATTCAGTGAAAATAAGATAGCATCGAGAGTTGAATATGGTCTTTTCATGTTAATAAATACCTAATTAATAGATTATATAACATTTCCGGCCAACAAAAAGACCTGCAATATGCTCTAACATAATGTGTATGTTTAAAAGGGAACAATTTTGATAATTGTTCCAGAAAAACAAAAGATGAAATTGGTGTGACCTTAATGTCCATTCACGTGATAAGACAATAAGATTTAGATCTGGTTGAGTGTAGTCGTGTTTGGAATTGAGAATATTTACTTACTTTATGCCACTAATGATCAGTTTTGTCAATATTGAGATAGAAAGGATAGACCTGTCATTTTGTACCAATATGTACCCTATGTAATAAATCCCAAGTGCTTATCAAAGGCAATTATCCATAATGCGAATGCCAAAGTTATATGTTCATTTGACTGTGGTATTATAGAAATGGTGTTAAACGCTCACTCGATACTGACAAGATCATTCTGGTTCAATTTTATGACAATAATACATGTGTGTGTAGAGGTCTGTAGCACTATATATTCAAAAGAGGCTCCAGGGGTGGAGCGGCGGCATCAACTGGGCACAAAAACCAGACTCAACTTTTGTGTAGTAAAATCTTGCGTAGAATATGTTGCTGAGATTTGAGATTTGTCAATAGATATTTCCAATAATTTCCTGACGTTAACAACCAACGTATAACTACCAACGTAATAATAGCTCGGTAAGTCACTTGGGAATAAATCATAAAGATTTATGAGAGATATGATTTGTCTAATTTTAGTCTTTTATTGATTTAAGATCCAGATTTATTGGTCTTATCCCTTATATTTGAATGACTGAATAATCTAAAGCTTTAACTATTATGATTTCTCTCAATCCCACTTTCAATTTGATACATTGATTAAACAGTAAATACTATACACACTGTCATAATAATGGATGGCCATCCCATCAATACCGGTACAAACTTCTGTGATTATTTTCATCTCCAGGAAATCTTATCAGTAAAAAGACAATTTTTTATTTATTTTAATCCTAGTGATGATCGTGAAATATCCCGAGGTTTTTATAAATAGGTTTTGACATGTAACTGTGTAGTCATTCAGATGGGAATAAAAACAGATGTTCTCCTGTGTGCTTGTGATAAAGAGTTGGTAGCAACACACGGTCGGTCTTTATTAGCCTCATGGTTGGTGAACAAATAGTAAGACATGGAACCACAATTAATTGTCATTTCATTCTCTAATGAGACATGTTATAGGGTGTTCCAGAGTAAACATAACCCATTCAGAAAGCCCCCAAAACAAATGTGAAATACAAAAGTTGATCTTTCCAGAAAATATTTCAAGACACTCCTTCCCCCCAAACCCATTCCTCCCATTGCAAGAGAACCCTACTTCCCATTGAATTATTGCGACAGACCCTACTAGTAGTTGAATTATGGAACCCATAATTAGTTAAAAGAGGATGTTAAGCTTCTTTACTTTGGGGTTGGGGTGGGGGTGGGTAAATGGCTGAATGGTTAGCATGCGAGCATTGTATCATAAGCTTTGTCATTGAGTCAGCTGGCATGTTTATCATTCCCCAGTTGTACATGGCAAGGAGTAGGGTCGCCTCATTGGTTTACTCCAGGTACATAGGTTTCCTCCCACTGCTGAATACCCCTCACCTGTCAATTATTTATTCTTTTTAATGCTGATTTGAAACTAGAAAAATTGGATTTACTTTTTGTTGAAGAGTTCACAATGGTGTCCAGGAAAGCACAGTTAGAATATATCTCAGCCAATTTTAAACCAATTAAGATTGAGCCGAGATTTCTTCAGAAGGTCATGATTTCTTTTGTCATTTATGTTCAAAAAGTCTTGGAGCTACAACTGATATTTTTACTAGCTTCATTATTTTGTGATAAAAAAATTATTCAGCATTTTATTTATGTTTAAAGATGCATGATGTAAGATTTAGATGAATAGCTGACAGTTCTATAATAGTTCAAAAATAGACGAGGAATGTATTGAAAATTTCATTCAATCTTCTTGATCCTTATTTGACAACAGTTTCCAATAATCAGGGCTGGAATTATCGCTGTTGATCATTTTGAAAAGGGTTTGAAATCGATTGATTTCAAATTGATACATGTTTTATATTTTTATGAGATAAGGAAGTCTATTGATTTCGTTGATTTCCAATAACTTGAATAGCTACTAGCTTTGTATGATAAGTGTGGTTTAATGGTCGAGAGCAAAACACTGGCTAATATATTGATGCTGCATGAGTATGTTAGTCCAAGTGTTGTTTCATATGCGGCAATGTCTTGCTCAATACAAATACAGACACTATCCACATTTCAATGAAAATGTAAATAATGTTAGCACTAAGAAGAACTAGAAGCCAATCATTTTTCAAATTATTCAGATAATTAAAAAATGGGTTGAAAACAATTAATTGAATTATTTTTACTAGCTTTAATTTACACATAAAAGTATAAATTTAATTGTATTTATTGTGTGTTAAGGTTAATTTCCTTTGGCGTTCTAATTTGATCTCTCTGTCTTAAAGTGCTACTTTAATTAAGACTTGTAAATAAATCTGTCATCACGAATTAGAGTGAGATGAACAAAAGAACTTAACAGTTTTGTTTTGCTAGGCCACACTAATTGCATTTTTTGTTCTTCAAGGTCTTGACAAATAAATACTTGAAATGAAATGAAATAGGGGTTTATTACGTCCTACTATTCTGCTCAGAACTCGGCTAATGAAGATGGGTATATGCCATAAAGTGTGCCATGAGGGAAAGTTTGTTCGGGCAGCGACACTAATGCCCACTCTTACATCAAATATCCAACAGACAAGGGATCTTTTACGTGTAAGCCAATGAGTACACAGGACATAGGTTTTTCATCCCATCCGATCGACTACATAGCTGACCTCATCAGGCCCTCCGTCCTGAACCACTGACAAGGAGAAACCATGTCAGAATATCCAGAAAAACTTTCTTGACCAATGCAGGGATCGAACACGCGACCTCCACGCTAGCGTTTTACCCACTTAGCCATCTTGGCTCCCCAAATCAATAGGTACTTGAGTCACATGATATATTCAAAATTTCAAAACTAATAATCAAGTAATTTTGGTTTATAAATATCTTTTTCCCGAAGAACAGAAAATCAATTTGGTGAGGTCTTACTAATTAACGGTAGTAGTATAATAAATATTGTCATGTTAGGCTTGGTCTGAGAAACAGGGATTTTAATAAGCTGGTCATAGCCATCTGCAACCGTTTTATGTTTGGAAAAGCTGAATAATGAAGTAGTCACGTTGGTATTAACTCATTTACAGAAATTTATTTATTTATTTATTTTTTCAAGAGGCATATCAAACATAACAATAGAGGTGATAATATGAAGTTAGATGATAATAAGATGTGAAAGTTTTGATGAGAGAAAAAGTAATGATGTCATGAATGACCAGCTTCTTGAGGATAACCCATAAAAACCTGCTTAAATTAAATCATTTTACTAGTTGATTAAAGTCCCTATGCACCATGGGGGGTTGGATGGCCAAATGGTTATGGTGCGCGCGCAGTATCATACATCCTGCCATTGATTCAACTGGCATGGTTTTTAATCCCAGGTTGTACGTGGCAAGAGTGTTGCCTGTCCAACCTCGTGGGTTTTCTCTCGGTACTCTGGTTTCCTCCCACTGCTAAAATACCCCTATGCGCAATTGAATTATTGAAATAAGATTAAACCATTGATAGTCCCGAAATGAGGTAGTTTGTGTCAAGTGGACATTAAACCCTATTTCTCTCTCTCCCTATGCACCATTTTAGCACTGTAGGAATCTCTTAAAAACTACAATATTGTCGAAGATGAATCTCTAATTGGAATATCGATCCAAAAATGTTTCAATTCTTTTCAGTATTACAAAAATATTATGAATTGAAATTTCATTGGTCAATATGCTGCTCACTATGTAACCAGGCTGCCACCATTTTGTTGTGAGCAACAGAAATGGTAGTCCTATTTTAAATCCGATTGAATCCAAACTGGGAGGTTATCTAGCGTTGGTATTGTTATTTTGTTTGATAAATGTTAAATAAACCAAAAATAGCGTAGATTATTATTATTTTTTAGCTGAAATTGCAGATCAACACGATTGCTACGTCTGACCTCAATATATAATAATACCTGATAGGATCACCCTGATTACTCCTTGATTAAAACCACGATTTTATTTGTAGCACGAATCGTGATTGTGGGAACCTAACATTAGTAATTGAAGCTACAGTAGCTCAGTGAGTATGGTGCAGGTCCACTTTCAGTCCCAGGTGCGAACTCTGTGTTGACCAGAACCTTGGGATCTTTCTGTCTGGTTTCCTATTGTCAGTGAGTGCGGTTCTGAGGGTCTTGCAAGGAATAACTGTCTAGGCATTAGATGGTCCACCTATCCATCTCTACGGTACTTATTGGTGTGAACTCGTTCTTCGATGAAAAGTAGCCAAAAATGTCAATGTCCAGGTAAAATTTCATTAATACCACACTGCATGGCGTATGCCTGTCTTCATTAGCCTGTTGGTACAGAAAAGTAGAATGTTGACCCCATTACATTACATTTCATTTCCCTTTAGTAATTGGCAACTATATAGTGTACATTAACTAGCCCTGTGACATACCCAATAAAAATACAAACTTGCTGATTAACGATGACAAAACCATTACTAAGCATAATAGCCATTTCTCCATGTTCACCAAACAGAAATTCTCAGAGAAACAAATATGCTGTACATTGTTACATTAGATTATAACGAGCCACACCACCACCAATGACATGGCCAATTCTTTTATTATACATGCTAACACTCTCTGTTGAACAGAGACATGAACCAGCACTGCCCATGCCAGATTATGCCCTCATAGGTCACACAATCGTGGGGGTGGGGGGGTGGATGATAGAATGGTTAGCATGTGCGTGCTGCATCATAAGGTCTGTCATTGTGTCAACTGGCATAGTTTTTATTCCCAGTTATGCGTGACAAGGACTAGGGTTCCATGTCCAGCCTCATAGGGTTTCTCTGAGTCCTTCGGTTTCCTCCCACTGCTAAAGACCCCTAGAAATAAAATTGGTACTTTTAAATTGACCTACGTAATTTATCATATGGGTTATAGATGGATACCTGTTGGCACTTGACAAAATGGCAGGCACTTGAGAAATCATGTCTAGTGACAGGTGCCTCATTTCCAGGCTTGTTAAAAGTGCTGAAAATATTCTTTCATCTGAGAACCGTAGCTCTTCACAAGAAAAAATATTAATCTCCATAACACGATTGTAGTTATTGATAACTAAGTTTTACTCCACAAATAGACATTTTTACTCTACAAATAGATACGTCTTTTGGTTAAAGTATTTATATGATGAATGTATCTGTACCGTATGGTTAACTTGATATCTTACACTATTTCAAAAGGAAAAGCTATTACCTCAGTTCCGTTGATATATTGTTTTCATTTGAAAGGTTTTGAATAGTTCCAAGTGATGTACACCTTTTGTTCATGGCAAAAATAAAATTTATTCACATTCTGATGAATAGTTTGTAACAAACTCATTTTTTGTAACTTTGAGATTCATGTGATGAATTTTTACTGTATGTTATATTTAAACAAGATTATTTCAAAAAGGGAAAAAAAACCCAAGATATCTTACTACAGTGAAATCCCGCTTAACGACCAACTCCAAATTACGGGCAACTCACGGATATTAAAAGAACCAAATTTTTTCTTCTATATTCCTTATATATTAAAAGAACCAATTTTTTTCTTCTATATTCCTTATATATTGAACTCAGTATTACGGGCAACTCACTATTACGGATTACTACCACCGAAGCCAGTCCCAATCAGTCAATTTCATTGTTTTTGTGACTCGCGATAACGACCACTGATTGGGATTAATCAGCTCACGACCGAGATCAAAGCGATAACGACCACTGACAGGGATTAGTTAATCAAACGACCAACATCAAACAGTCGTGGTTGACTGATTTATCACAACAATTTAACGAGCCGCTAATCTTTCTTTGTTGATTTCAGAGTAAGTGATTTAAACGCTTACTATTTATACGAGTAAATTTTGTCAAGATTATCATTTCTTATTCGGCCTTCGTCTGTTTGTATGATTAAATTTTGTCGAAAGGGTATCATTTCTTATTCGACCTTCACCCGTGTAATGGAAAAAACCCGTAGTAATAAGGGTACTCGTGTAGAATAAAGCCTGAAAGCAAAAGTGAGGGTAGAAGCCAAAAGCAATTGGCCGAAGAATTTGGAATTGGTAAGACCCATTACAGACGATTTTGAAAAGAAAGGCAGAAATTCTTGATGGATACGAAGAAAATAGAGACAGCGACAGGAAACGTCTCTGTGTTCGCTCGCCGATGGAAGGAGGTGGGCGTGGTTTCAGCGTGTGTCGATCTCCGGTCCTACGCTTCGTGAAAAAGCAGATTTAGAGAAAGACAACATTTCATTTTTCAAGATGTGCGTTGAAAGTGGTAGCGTAAATGACGACGTTGTGAAAGAATGGACTGATAGCGTACTTGATATTGTCATTGGTTAGGACGCTCGGGATATCTACAACATGGATGAGAGAGGAGTGAATTATCGTGGCCTCCCTGATAAAACGCTCTCCGTTCGTGGCTTAACTTGTTCTGGTGTCAAAATATCAACATGTGTAGAAATTTGAACATTTCTCGTCTGCCGGTTACGTGGAGATCCAATAATATACTATTCAAAAAAAGTAGGGGATATTTGATTTTGGGGGCATAATACTAAAATATGCAAATGACTACGAAAAAAGTCACTATAGAACCTAACAGAAGAAACATTTCCAGTTACATGTGACGCCCAAACTCACCAATAGCTACAGCATGGAATGCAGGTGATGCTTGGGATCATCATGGGGGTCCAACCCAAAATTTGCACGACTCTGACTTTGAATGTTACAGTCATTGTGGCATTGAATTCCAGGGTGGAAACATCAGTTTAATTGTTTTAGTGACCAGAAAACAAATTTTGATATGCGTCGGCTTACCCAAAATGAAAGGTTACGTGCCCTTGGCATGCTACAGATCGGCACAACACCGGCGGTTGTGGCGCGGACAATGAATGTTTCTCAGTCTGTCATAAGCAGGCTATGGTCCAGATACCGTGATACACAATCTGTACAGGACAGACCACGCTCAGGTCGACCAAGGGCGACAACTCAAGCCCAGGATCGATTTATCCGTACCTTGGCCTTGAGAAATCGTGTCATCACAGCAAATCAGATCAGCACTCGTCTTCAAACAGACACTGGTGTGAGAGTGAGTGGCCAGACGATTCGGAATCGACTGCATAGGGGTCACCTTCGCGCCCGACGTCCTCGCGTGATCCCTTGTTTGAGAGATCATCACATTCAGCCAAGACGTCGTTGGTGTAGGGATCGTCAACACTGGGATAAACGACGCTGGAGCAATGTGATGTTTTCAGATGAGTCAAGGTTCACTGTTGATTTTTTGAACAGACGTAGGAGGGTGTGGCGTCGTCGAAACGAGCGCTTCCAAGACGTTAACGTCATCAGACATGATCGATTTGGGGGTGGTTCTGTTATGGTGTGGGGAGGCATCACTGTTGCTGGAAGAACGCTTTACATGTTGTTGCAGGGCGTGTTACGGGCCAGTACTACCGGGACAACATCTTGGCAGTCCATGTTGTGCCGTTCGCACGACGTCATGGCCGCCGTTTCATCTTCCAGGATGACAACGAAAGATGTCACAGGACCAGGATCGTTACAGGTTACCTCCAACAACAGAACATCACCACATTACCTTGACCAGCACTGAGTCCCGACCTCTCCCCCATCGAGCATGTCTGGGACATGCTTGGACAGAGGTTACGTCAACGTCCTGCCAATGTCCAAGAACTTGCTGCTGCGTTGCAACAGGAATAGGACAATCTGGACCAAAATGACCTTAGACGTCTCATTAGGAGTATGCCACGTCGGATCAATGCTTGTTTGGCAAACAGAGGAGGATTTACCCCGGGTATCATTTTACCCTTATAATGGTCAGTCTGTGCCTTACTTAGTCTAACGATCATTTGGAATAAATCGATGAATGTGAACTTCATTTCATTTTGTCATTTGTTTCTTCGTCAGTTTCATTAGGTGACTTTAATTACACTTAAAAATCAAATATCCCCTACTTTTTTTGAATAGTATAAATAAGCATGGATGACATGTTTATTATTTGAACATTTCTCGTCTGCCGGTTACGTGGAGATCCAATAATAAAAAATCATGGATGACATAATTTTTGTTTAAAGGGTGGTTGTAGGATTTTAATCGAAAAATGAAGATAAATAAAGGAAGCATTATGAATTAAGAATTATAACGTGATCTAAGACTTTATAACATGCATAAATATTACTCTGTTATTAGTAATAAAGTACTCTTTACTGTATATAATTTACCTAACACTATCTGTTTTTCTTTGAAATTGTCTCAAGCATGCTCACTCAGTAATGAGACCAACTTACTATTAAGACCACATCTAGACAGTCCCACACGTGGTCTTAATAGAGGGATTTCACTGTATATTTTTGAGGAAAATTATTTCAAAAAGGAAAAAAACCAAATTCGTTACTTAATGGGCTCCCAGCTTCTTCTCTTCGCTCACTACAAAAAATACAAAACACTGCTGCACATCTGATCACCAGAACAAGACTACGGGACCACCTTACACCTGTGCTCAAATCCCTCCACTGGCTCCCAATAAACAGACACTTTCAATACAAGATAATCCTCCATGGTTTAACTCCAAACTGCCTGAGTGATTTTATACAAATCAAAAGTGGAGAAAGAACAACTCGATCAACATCAAAACACGACCTTGTTGTCGTGTGGCGATAGGGCATTTTCAGTGACAGCACTCACTCAATGGAATAAACTCCCAGCAACATTAAAGGAAGCCAGAACATTAGAGTCCTTTAAATTATCCCTGAAGACTCACTTATTTGACTGTGAATACCAAACGTGACAGTGCAGCTCAACACAGTTCTAAATGAGAGGCGCGATACAAATTCATTATTATTATTGTGTGGTCATATATTTGTTTTGGTTTAATAATACCGAAAATTATATCGCGCACAAACGCCGTAGCAACAAGGTCCCTAGTGCGCTTGCAAAGTATATGATGGATTTTCGGTTCCAAAGTGTAACTGGAACAGGTATGTTTTTAGTCTACGTTTGAAAATGTCATTTGATTTGGAGTTCCATGATACAGTTCCATAGTTCAGCTGAAATATTGTTTTGAATATTTCCCAGTTGCCTGAGTGATATATGCACTTTGTTCACGACAGAAATAAGAATTTATTTGAATACTGATGAATATATTATATAGTTTGTGAGAACCTCATTTGTCGTAACTTTGAGATTGATGTGAGCTCGGTATGATTATTCTTGACATAAAATAAAGTTATTTATGTTCATTCAAACCAGTCTTGCTAATGTTAAAGGTTTATAATTGGATTCCTCTTCTTTATAACTACTACAAAACATATCCCATCGGATAGGTGTTAGATATATGACTATATGCTATATGGTACAAGAATACTGTAACATGTTGCATATTTGAGTTCCCCATAACAATTTAAGAGCTACTTAAAAAAACAGTTCATCTGGTCAGTGGGGAAATATCATTTCTTAAATTAAGATATATGGTGATGTTAAAATCAAATAAATTTACACAAATATATAGCAATAAAATATATTAAACAACTTATTATATTCATACCACATCCATCCAACCATCTGTAGAAACAACATTTAGTTGACAGACTCTCAAATTACGCCAACACTTGGTAATGTAATATGAATAATAACTTTTGTAAAGTATTGTTTAATTTTGTCTGGAATTTCACATAGTTTAATTAAAATCTGACTGTCTATTATTAATAATACATTCATTAAAATACACAGGATGGAACAGACATGGTCTGTAGAAGGTTAATTATTGTTAAAAATAGATGCCAACTACACTCAATCAATCAGAGCAAGAGTTGAAACAGGTTGATATGTGAGGATGACATACAGTCTTCTTAAAAAATTAAGGATAAATGATCGTTGATTTCAAATTGGTAATATTTATTGATTTCTGAATATTAAACAAGCATTAAGAAAGAAAGAAATCTGTCTATTGACTGTCTTTCTTTGGACCTTAAATGTTATATGAATTATTAATTAGACATTTATTAACATGACAAAACCATACTCAACTCCGATTTTAAGTAGACTAGAACAATTCGGCCATTTAATAATTTAATTTACTAATGGAGAAGCAAGGCTAGGAATTGAATGACCAGTACGGTGGTTATGATCAAAGCTTGCATCTTGTCAATACTATAACTTTTGATAACTTCGCTCAAATTAAAGTAATTTGAACAAAATTTTCAGTATATTCATTTGGCATTATCTGTATGTATCTTTGAACACCAGCTCTTTATCTAAATCTTACGTAATGCCTCTTTAATGTGTTATTTCAAATTTCAGTTTTAACAAAAGGTTTCTATTTAAACCGATATGGCCATACATGTGAAATATCGGAATTGTTAGTGATTTACTTTTCTTAAAAATATTTCTATTTGATGACACTCCCTATCTCCAAAAGCCCCTCTCCAATGAGACAACACTGTCAAGCCTAATTCGTCACACTACCACAGGAATACAAAGAATAAAGTTTTGTAAAGACGCTTTAAATCCTATTCTGATTCTGTTTACCACAAAATTTATTAGGAATGGTATAATAAGCTTACCCTGCCTATTGTCACCTGTCAATTTCAACTATGTTGATCAGTTGATAGTCATTATGCCATTTGATATATCAGATGCACTACTATTCTTCCAAATGTTTGTGTTACTGTTCTAACTATTTTGGTAAAATGATGGTTATCTTGGATATAATACTGAACTACACAGCACATATGTTGAAAGAAGATTTTAGACGTTTTTATAAGTTAATATAATCTAATAGATACGTGGGTGTTTAGAGCTTTTGATCATCATCTACCATCATGCGCTTTTTATCATATAATATCTTTACTCAGTAATTAGAATATGAATTATATAGCTTCTGAACGAGAAATAACTTTTTAGTAACTTTTTATAATTGGATAGTATCGTAGTCTTTCAAGACAAACCTCAAAGCTGAACTTTACGTTCTTCATTAAAAATTAAAATTTGGTATGGAGTTATATGGAGCCATTAGATCTGAAATGTTAACAAGCACAGATTTGTTATACTTATACAAGATCATGGTTTAAACATTTTATATCAGAGAGAGGGGTTTTACGTAGACTTTTAATAGTCTGTTCAGACGCTTATTTTTAAACCAGTTCATAATCGCTGGGGTTTTTAAGACAGCATTGTGTTGCGTTCACACGTACTATAAGCCAAACCAGTTTAACTATTCTGACCTCTTCGGTTGGAGGTTAGAGTTAACTACGCATGGGCAGCTTCACCATCTTTATTTGGTTCTCGCACGCTTTAGATAACATTGGCACTGTCTGACCCCGATATTTTCACATGAATGTAACTTATTGCGTACTGCGCATGCTCAAAGCAAGCTGGAGCTGGGGTTTTTAAGCCAACCCGTTCAGACGGCTAAGATGAACCAGTTTAAAATAAAAAGACTTCTCCAAGACAGGTCGCAGCTGGGGTTTTTAAACTGGTTTATTTGCCCCACATGTGCGTTCAGAGGCTTAAGTTAAACTGGTTTAACGATCCCTGGGGTTTTTAAACCAGTTCAAAATAAGCTTCTGAACGGGGTATAAGTCAGTTCCCAAACCCCATTCAGACATCATGAATGAAAATATTGTTTTAAAAAAAAAACAGTTTTATATCTTCATGATTAAATGTGGTGTTATATTTATATCTTCACATATATAAAACATCCACAATTTTTAGTGAATGACACTATAGAATTTGACATATTTCTTGCCTCTACACTAAAATATCTGAAAAAATAATTGATATATATATATAATTTGTTTCGAAAACTTATTGGTAACCCATAAATAACAAGTGTATATGTAACTCAGTCAATTTTCACAGGTCACAATTTTGATCCAAATTTGACAAATCTTGAAATATTCGTCTGTCTCCCAAAAATATTAGTTTCTTTCAATATTGACATGAATTGGATCATAACTTCATGGATAATGACCTCGATAGTACGAAAAATCACGTTTTTAGCTTACGAATACTCAAGAGTCACAATTTTCATCTTAATTGATGAAACTTAAAATGCATGTTTATAACTTAAAGATTTTGGGTCATTTCGATATTCGCACATATCAGAGCATAAATTCTTGGATTATGGCCCACGATTGTACAAATAAATCAGGTTTTTAGCTTGTGAGGGGGGTTGGGATGGCCTAGTGGTTTAGGGTGCCGCGCTTCGACCTCTAGCTGGCTGGTCACCTCTGGCTTGCGGCTGTGGTTTCGATCCCTGGTGTGAGCGTATGTGGTGGCATGGAGATGGGGGCGCCTTCTCAACCTCGTGGGGTTCCTCCGGGCACTCCGGTTTCCTCCCACTGCTAAAGACCCCTACGCGCAAGCGATTTATTGAAATAAAATTGAAACCATATGTTAGTCCCAAAGTGACCTATTTTGTGTCGAGTGGACGTTAAACCCCATTTCTCTCTCTCTCTCTTTTAGCTTGTGGACCGTCTAGAGGTCACAATTTTTATCTGATTTTAACAAACTTTTAAGTACCGGTATATCCTGTTACACTTAATGACAGTTGTTCAAATTTTGTAAAAATCTGAATCAAAATGCCTGACAAAATCGTTGCAGTAGTGTAAAAGTATGTAATGCCAAGGTTGTTGACCCTCTAGAAGTCACAATTTTTACCTGTTTTTGATGAAATTTACACTATAAACCGCAGATTGCCTCGTTCGGCATTTCTGTCCAAACGAGGTAAAACAAATGCCTCGTTGTCTGGAGTTCCAAAACGAGGTTTTTTAAATTACCCTGTTTTTGAAACGAGGTATTTTGTTCAGAACGAGGCTTGGTAAAAATGCCTCGTTTACTAAACGTGGTTTTTTCAAGATAGTTATTAGCAGTATTTCCTATCAGCGAATTTGTAAAAATTAAAATTTATGTTATTTAATACGAAAATAAAACCAGTCCAAACTATGATATTATAATCAGAGAAATAGACAAGACAAGAATATACACGCCATAGATGTAGGTGTAAAGCAACATCAGCTACCTTGATTGATTTATTGGCCCAATCAGTTATAGGTGTTAAGAAATAACTGTGGTGTTGTGACAATTTATTGGGGCCAATAAATTAATCAAGGTAGTTATGTGTCTGCAATAGTTTTGCACCTAACTGATATCGCAGACAACAAATTAGTGTTTATTTGGTCTAAATACAACAAATAATCCATTCTTATTAATCAAAAAAGCATATAATTTCATTTCTTATTTCCAATACGCCAGTTTATTTATATTTATTGTAAAACAATAACTTGACTATAGCATTGACTGTTTCTGTTGAAACCCCATAACATTGCACAAAATGTTATTGGAGCAAAATTACATAAACGCGGAGCGATGAATTTGTTGGCTTATACCAATTAAATGGGAAATAAAGTACAGTTGTTTCTTAACACCTATAGTCAAGTTATTTCATTTCTTATTTCCAATACGCCAGTTTATTATTTATATTTATTGTAAAAAATAACTTGACTATTATAGCATCGACTGCTTCTGTCGAAACCCCATAACATTGCACAAAATATTATTGGAGCAAAATTACAGAAACGCGCTGCGATGAATTTGTTGGCTTATACCAATTGTCAATTAAATGGGAAATAAAGCAC
The DNA here is from genome assembly GCA_963678685.1 of Patella ulyssiponensis. Classification (NCBI taxonomy): domain Eukaryota; kingdom Metazoa; phylum Mollusca; class Gastropoda; family Patellidae; genus Patella; species Patella ulyssiponensis. The sequence goes on along the minus strand of OY783225.1, from coordinate 64,199,701 downwards.
AGTTATTTCTTAACACCTATAGTCAAGTTATTTCATTTCTTATTTCCAATACGCCGGTTTATTATTTATATTTATTGTAAAAAAATAACTTGACTATAGCATTGACTGTTTCTGTTGAAACCCCATAACATTGCACAAAATATTATTGGAGCAAAATTACATAAACGCGCAGCGATGAATTTGTTGGCTTATACCCATTGTCAATTAAATGGGAAATAAAGCACAGTTGTTTCTTAACACCTATAGTCAAGTAATTTTTTTACAATAAATATAAATAATAAACTGGCGTATTGGAAATAAGAAATGAAATTATATGCTTTTTTGATTAATAAGAATGGATTATTTGTTGTATTTAGACCAGATAAACACTAATTTGTTGTCTGCGATATCAGTTAGGTGTAAAACTATTGCAGACACATAGCTACCTTGATTAATTTATTGGCCCCAATAAATTGTCACAACACCACAGTTGTTTCTTAACACCTATAACTGATTGGGCCAATAAATCAATCAAGGTAGCTGATGTTGCTTTACACTTACAGAAGAAGAAGAAGAAGAAGAAGAAGAATTGTTTTATTAATGTGTCACACATTGTACAATAGCAATAAAAACAGTTTGAGACAAAAAATTATAAGTGTACAATGTCCGGCCTATAAGGCCTATGAGACACAACAATCATCATAAATCATCTATATTCGAATATAATAAATAAATACACATAAGTAACAAGGATAAAAATACAATAAAAAATTTGAAACGTACGAACAATAACATTAAGTAACTAAAAACAAATAGCTAGGCATATAAAATAATAGTAATCAAAATATCATATGTTAAAATATTTTCTATGATAAAACATTTTTTTAACCGTGGCAGCTAGGATTTTTACTAGGTTTGTGTTGTTCATTAGGGAACATAGCTGGTGGGTTGGTGTCAGTGCTAAGAAATGTGGGTTTATGGTGGCTGCGGCGTTCCATAGCTTTTGTCTCGGTTCAAAGTAGCAATCACATGTACACAAGAAGTGAGTCTCATCCTCTATATTTGACGTGTGACAATAATTACATGTTCTGTCTGTTAATAATGTTACTGGTCTTACAAAACGTCCAGTTTCTATTGCTAAGGGCAATGACCCACATCGTAGTTTTGCTAGAACACTACGTTGCGATCTGTCAAGTATACATTTTACATAGGGTTCGACATACAATGAGTGCTTAAATAGCCTATATGTCCTTAATTTGTTACCATTAATTAACCCCTTATCATTCCAAAGTCCCTGATACCAGAGCCTACAATCTAACCTATTTAGTGCTTCTTTTAGAGATAAAAAATCGGTTTTGCGTATATTGAATAAATCAGGAATTGGGATTTGTAATTCGGCCATCAACGTTATTGCAATATTATTCCAGGACTTCCTGAAATTAAACGACCAAGCTTTAACCTTACTAACAAGGCGTATTGGTTCTACGCATGATAATCTTCTCCAGAATCTAACAATTTCTATTTTCTGCTTTGTAAAGTTTGATGTCCAACCCATATCACCACGGACAGCCAAATTTGAAGTTTTACTTCCCACGCCCAAGAAGAAACGACAGGCTCTATTCTGGACGTTATTAACGCATCTAAATTCTCTAGTGCCCCAAATTGCTGATCCATATGATAAGATGGGTTGGACTAGATTATTATATAAAGTATTAAAAACATCATATGACATGCCACCGACACATTTAAATTTACTAATAATTGTACATAGAGCTCTATTAGCAGATTTAGCTATCTCTTTTGCAGTGTGAATAAGGTCAACTGATTCGTGTAACCATAACCCCAAGTACTTGTAGGCATGTGAGTAATCTATGATGTTACTGCCACAAGTAAAGTTTCTACATGACCTGCTGGTTGAATTAGGGCGATAGTGAACGATTTTCGTTTTTGAAGTATTGATTTGGATTCGCCATTTACCGCACCAATTTGCAACACAGTCCAGCATACGCTGCAGCGAGTCCTCATCTGGGGCTAAAAGAGCTATGTCGTCTGCATACAATAGTAGACTAACAATGGTGTTATCAATTTTAATACCACATTTAAGGTTATTAATGTCTTCAACTAAATCGTTAATAAAAACAGAGAATAAAGTAGGGGATAGGACGCAGCCTTGTTTTACACCACTGTGAACTTCAAATTCATCAGTTAGATACCCATTTACATTGACAACAGATCGATTATTTTCATACAGAGATAATATATTCTTATAGAACTTTCCTTTCACACCCAACTTCATTAATTTGTACCATAGACAGTCTCTATGAGTTCGATCGAAGGCCTTCAGGGCATCAATATAACATATAAATGTGCTTTTTTTGGATACTTTTCTGTTATTTACAATATTGTACAGAGTATAGATATGTTCTAATGTGCTCCTCTCTTTGCGGAACCCATTCTGCTCATCAGCAAGAAGGTTGTTTACTTCTAGCCATTTGGAGAAACGAGTGTTTAAAATATCGGCATACAACTTACACGGGATGGAGATTAGAGATATGCCTCGATATCCAAGTGGGTCGCGGGGGTCAGTGTCTGGTTTACTGATGGGTTTAATTATACTTTTTTTCCATGAGTCGGGAATAACATGATTTTCAAAACAAAACTTGAAAAGACTAAATAAAATATCAATGCAATGACTATTTTTAAGAGCTTCAGCAGGGAGACTATCAATGCCTGTGGCTTTACCACATTTTGATCTGTTGACTGCGGAGATTACCTCATCCCGTCGAATTGGTGCATTTAGATCACTGCAGTCTATACCATATTGTGACACAGTATTATTATTGGAAACAGATAATTCATTTTGAATAAATGCTAAGTGATTATCGTCAAATAACATATCATTTTTACTGTTATATAATGATTCATAGTCGGTTTTCCATTTCTCTAAAACATTTAATTGATCACGAATAACACCTTCATCTGCAACACATTCCCATGGGATTAAGCCTTGTCTATCATTCGATATACCAATTTTACCAATTACCTTCCAGAAGTCACGTGAGTCTATGTTTTTACATTTATCTAACAACTTTTGTTGTTCACTTAATTGGTATGATCTCTTTAAACGTCTTAACAATTTATCGAATGACTTTCTTTCCGTAATAAAAGTTTGTTTCAAGCACTTCTTCAAACCAGGCAGTTTACATTTCAACCATGCTTTTTCGCTACACACGACGACATCCCATTGACGTTGCAAATCATCACACCAATAGGGTTTGTATCTCGACTTTGATTTATTATTCTTGGATTTATATGACATTTTCTGACCTGCAACTTTATCAAGTTCCTGATGTATAAACACGACAAAATCCTCGTAAGCACTGGTAACATTTTTATCTATTTCAAGTTTGTGTTCAATATTTCTTATTGTATCCTCGACTTTAAGTCGAATTTCACTATTTGAAAGAAATTCACCAGTTATATTTTCTTGTTTATATCGTTTTAGAACGGAGCTTGTGTCACTATCATGTTCCAGTAGATCATCGTGTAAAGTATTTGTTGGAACTTTAATATTCCATGTTAAAATCGAATGATCTGGTATAACATCAGGCATATTTTGTCCATTCACCAGATTAGACATCTTAATCGTTTTAAAGTTTTCGTAATTACACAAACTTTCGTGAGTAGTGATGACGTAGTCAACCACTGACTTCCCATTTTTAATATATGTGAAGTCTTGTTCACCAAGGCGTCCATTAAGAATACAGAGATTACTGTTAACTAAGAAATCTATGAGTAGTCCTCCATACGAGTTCTCCGTGTAATCAATTACCTCCCGTTCTGATATGTTGTCAACCCCTTGAATGAAATCACACTCAGAACCAATCCGCGAATTCAGGTCTCCACAAATACATAATAAACCTTCGTTTTGATAAATATAGAGTTTTTCTAAAAGGGTATCATAGAATTGTTCACCATCAATGATTCTACTCGAACCAACAGGGGGGAGGTAACACACACATAATATAATTTTAAAACTTACATCTATGACGTGTATTCTTGTCTTGTCTATTTCTCTGATTATATCATAGTTTGGACTGGTTTTATTTTCGTATTAAGTAACATAAATTTTAATTTTTACAAATTCGCTGATAGGAAATACTGCTAATAACTATCTTGAAAAAAACACGTTTAGTAAACGAGGCATTTTTACCCAGCCTCGTTCTGGACAAAATACCTCGTTCCAAAAACAGGGTAATTTAAAAAACCTCGTTTTGGAACTCCAGACAACGAGGCATTTGTTTTACCTCGTTTGGACAGAAATGCCGAACGAGGCATTCTGCGGTTTATAGTGTTACAGTATGTTTATATCCCCATGAACTAGATTCCTGTAGATATTCATGTATGTCGGACCCTAAGTCCCTTGATTATGGCCCCCGATTGTACAAAAAAATCGCTTCTTATTTTCTGGTTGTTGTCTGTCCATTTCTTGCAAAATGTGGGCATATCTTGCATGGCAACCACTTATATATATATATATATATATATATATATCCGAAATTATTAGGACAACCGCAAAGTTGCACTACTTTGTTTCACGGTAAATGATAAAAAGATAAAAGGTATGCCGACACAAACTGATTTCAACACTGGTTTAATAACATTTTAACATTTTAAAGTACTTTTCGTCCGTCTTGGGACTATTCATAAATAATGTCATTGTATAAAGATGGACATTATAGTATATTTATACATATTTACATAGTAACACTGTGGTTTTAATTAGCTATAGTTACCATTGTCCATGGTTACATGTCGTTAACTAATACAAAACATGTACACACGTGTGTTAATCTGTAGTATACGGGTTCAATTCGAGAACAATGAATGGAAGATTATCATGAGATAGATTAAAGAAAATTAATAAATAAATGAGGCTAATTGCCAATTGTTACTTATTGACTATTAAGTCGAGGAGTGTATTTTTTAATAAAATGATTTTCCATTAATTTCCTTTTCGTGGTGTCATCGACTTTCATTTTATAAAAAGGGAAAATTTGAAATTTTATTTGTAGATGTTGCGCACATTTAAAGATATGTCTATTTACAAATAAGGGCCCATTTTCAATATTGCAATCCCGTCGATGGTTGCGTACTCGATCCCGTAGATGAGTACTTGTCTCACCTATGTAGAAAAAACCACAGCCATATATATATATATATATACTGGAGCAGTTTTCAATATTTTATTATAGATATAATATATTCTAGAGCAGTTTTCTTCCATGTAAAATGTTTGGATGGGTTCTAATAGATATTTTCGTAATTTTTCCTTCTACCAAGTCTTTTGAGTTTGAACTTTTTCTTTCAGGGAATTATTAGAGATAGGACATGAAGATAAGAAATTACATTTTAAAGTGAATGGTTATGTAACCAATGCTAATTACTCTATGAAGAAATCAGTATTTCTACTTTTCATCAATCGTAAGTACTAGTACACATTAGTAACTGTAGATTAACCTCAATCTATATATCAATTGTAAATACCAGTACATGTACATAGACATATACATCAATTAAAAGTACATTTACCTATACCATTGTCCTGGATATCATCTGATCTGTATGAAATGTATATATATATGCATCATTAGATTAGTGAAATGAACAAGCCATCTTAATTTCAGTCATTTCTTGTAGTTACTACAAGGTTTATGGCCCTTAATTTACTTTGTTGAACACTCGGTTTGCAACATTATCACCTGATCTTTGATTGATAAAGTTATCACCTGATCTGTAGGCAAGTTATAATATGCATTGTTTGAAATAGTAAAATGAAAAAATCTGTCGAATTCCAACAATTTCGGTTTATTCCCTCCAGAGTTAAGTGCCTTGTTTCAGTTTTTAGAACCTTCTATATAATATATAATCCCTCAAACAACCCTTGTTGACCACCTGGATGATTTAGCTACTCTGGGTGTATATTTTTATTGCCTGGCAAATTATCTTTATTATTATGTGCAGTATCACCACACCATACACAGACACCCTGAAGACAAACTTGCATAACTGACACACAACATTACAAGGAACTAACAACAAAATTTCTATCCAATCCATGTGATAGAGAGTATTAAATACAATTCTTCCACATGTTTTTGTACTTATTGTGTTATGGTTTGATGGGGAGTCGCACTTTACACTCTCTTATTCCATCACTTTCCTAAGATATATAATTTGAAGTTACATAATCTCAGCATGAATGTCTGGTCTTTTGTTGAAGTTTTCTCAATCGCATCGTTCAGTGGACTCTTAAATAACTTAAAGTTGTCAGAGTTTTTCAGATGAAAGCGTGCAGTTGTAACACCAATTTTGTTTGAACTAAGCATTTTTCACAGTCAAAATGACAGTGAGTGCTTCATAAATTTCTGACATCAGTCTGTGGGTTAAGCTAAAGTTTGTTATGGCTAAATAATCACAAGCCACGAAAACTGGCATTTATTTTGAAGATTTAGATGTTGAAAATAAGATATGATTGAAATAGGGTTATTTTGGTTTATATGTTCTATTGATCTTTTTGTTTTTATCAGAATTGAATTATCAGAAAGGAAATCTTAATCTTAGGTCGCACAAATTGAAACTTTTGTCCTTCAGGAAATGCTATTAAAAGTATCTTCCTTTTCCTGAAGAGAAAAACTAATTCATAAACAAAAAATATACTCGAATGCTCTTTTCTCTTGAGCTTTTATTGGAAATTTTTAAGTTTTGAAATTTTGGAAGAAAAATTATTCACGAGACGCATGTATCAATCTATTTATCAAGACACACATGAAATAAAGATTATGAATTTTCAATAGAAGGACGGCTTGATCTCGCTTTTCTCTCCATACATCTTATCAAGCACTTGTTTTCAATTGGTTACTGACCCAGCAGGAAAGTCAATCAGATTCTTTGATCATCGCGAATACCAACTCTCGCTCTTTCAGGCTAAAATGTGATAATTGCGTTGCAAAGTTTATGGTGCATCCAGTGTCAAGATTTCTGTGAAGGTAGCCATGTTTGATTTGAGTCTGTTTGTGTCCAAAAGGGAGATAACGTAGCTATATAGGACACAGATCACCAAATATTCATGGGCCGTCACCCACGAAACAAGGGCGAAAGTTATTTTTAGTCCTTCTCTCCCTTTCCCTTTTTCCCCCTTTTGCATGGCGATTTTTGTTGAATTTTTGGTGTAGAATCGAAGAAAAGGGTTTGAAAATACATTTTCTGCCAGGTTTTGGTGAATATTCATGATTTTGAGGCGGAAGGATACAAGAGTTGTGAGGTTGGTTACGTTGAAAGGGAGGGCCGAAAATTGCAAGGTTAGCTGTCTCTACTTCCAGCTTGTCTATCTCAAGTTTTTCATGAAGAACCTCATACATGCTTTTGTAATAGAATACATAACTCTTTTTATTAAACAGACGTTTTATTACTGCATAATATATATGTACATACAATTATGGTGGTTGGATCAGGAGATATCTAACTAAAGATGTTCTCCCTAGGTCACAGAAAACCCAACTCTCCGGGGGTCCGAGGGCAGACCCCCATAGTCCAGGACGGACCGACTTCTCCCTGGGTCTCCCTAAGACCTGACTGGTCTCTGGTCCCTGATGTCCTCCTACTCTCGAAACCAATCTTAAATAACGTAGTGTCATCTCTGCCGCCTGACACCTGATTGGTTTACAGGTTACATAAACAATTAAACTGATTGGCTAACTCCTAGTCACATTTTGATTGACAGCAAGATAATTCCACATAAGCTAATTACTAGTGTTCTAAACTCTAAAACAACAATGTTAGCACCTGCCATGGATTCTGCCTGATACATGTTTGCACAATTTATCATATCTTACATAATACTATGTCTTAAGTACACGACTGATACAGATGAAAGGCGTGTGGAATTTAGAAGTTTATACAACGCGGGTAATTAACAATGAAACTAATTATTAATGGTCACCCATTCTAACTTTAAACAACAGGTGTCAATATCTGTTGTGCTTAAATCTCATCTCATATAGGTACTCCGAGCATAAGAATGAGTACAACCTATCAGCTGTTACATAATACTATGTAAGATTAATCTGACTTGTAATTAATCTGTCTATTAGAATGTCAAAAATAAGGAAAGAATGAAAAATATGAAATACTGACATAGATTCAAATACAATATTAAATTTTAGGTCTCAAATGATATTGTATTACACTTTTGGGCAAGAGTTTGCCACATGTTGCTCCATCTGTGGCAGAAAGCGTTTTACCCAACAAATATTTGGGAAAAAGTTACAACCGGTCTAAGAGACGAGAATTAACATTAAAGTCAATGGGGCAATAATTAGTGATCTGTGGCCTGTCTGTGTATGACAAGGCTGTGACTGATATGCCTTAGTTTTGAAAATATGATGACTAATTTGTCAGAAAATATGTATAAAATAACTTGACTACAGAAAAACTAAAAAAAATTAAATTTAAAAAAAAAATTATCAAAGTTTTGGGAAAAATTGTGATTTTACTGCAAATTTTCCAATTTTCAGTTTTTATTTAATTTCTAGCAGTAATGAAAATATTTCAATGTCCAATTTTGGTGTATTCAGCCTTAGAAAGCACAGATAAAGTGAACAACATTGTAATTTCACCTAATTTTGTCTAAAAATCAGAAATATTCACAGAAAATCTCCAGATTCTCCCATTTCGATGTAAAAATTAATGCTTTCATACCTACTCAAATGACTCAAAATTTCTAAAAATGCCCTTATTTTCATTGCTAATGTAACTTAGATGGGATCTATAAGTTTGTCAAGTTTAGAAATAGCCCAGCTTTCCTACAGAAAATGGAAAATTGGCAACACTGAGTTAATAATATACAGCAGATGGGTTTGTACAAAATGTTCAAAACAGGGGTAGGCTCAATTTGGCCACTATTTTACCCAGAACAAGCATTTTTTTCTTCTTTGAAGCATTAAATTCTTGCATTTTCTTCATGTAGGAAGCAATATCCCAGTCTTTATAGACATTTTTCACCCCATCTTTCTGTTTAGAGGGGCTATAAATGTCCCACCCCACCCGTTTTTATTAATGTGTTTTGAGAGATTTAATTGCACCTGTGTTGACAATTAAATGATAATAATTGGAATTTGTTGTTGAATTACAGATGGGAAAGTTATTTTTCACCAATAAATGGTCATTTTGTACATTTCAAGGATTTCTGACCTTTTTTGTTCATAGTCAAACTTAGAACCTTGAGACATGTCAGGCCAGTAAGACCACACCCTGATACAGAACTGGTGTAGATGTGTAAATGTCAGCTTAATGGTCAATATTTTCTTATCAAAATCTAGTATTTGAAGTGTTTGTTGCATTTATGTCACTTATAGAACAGAAAAATGTTAATTTTGCTCCTTTTCAGGCCTCTTTTATGTTGTCAACTTTGTCATAACTACCTTTTTTACTTCATTTTTTAAGGCAATTGATGTAAAGGTCCAAACATCTTGCTTCAGTACAATAATTGCAATAAAGATTTGTATGATGCCTCTGAGGTTTGAGATGTTGAAAACATTAAACTATTTCCAAATTTGTGAAAATTGTGTATTCTGTGACCCTTTTGTTAGAGAGGGGTGGACATAGGCTGAATATACCTTTTTTATTCTTTCAGCAAGGCCTATTTTAACCATAATTCATATTTATTGCACCTATTTTAGCTTCTATGTACATGTATTAGCCAGGGATGGTAAAACATATCTGTTAGACAGATTCCTTTGGTAATGTTAGCTCTGCAACCAAAGATAAGATTGATTCAGTCATTGACATTTTTATAGGGTGGGGTTACATGTTTCAGTATAAACCTCTATAATTACAATCAATGCAATTGATTTGTGATTTTCCTGTTTGCATATTGTCCAGGGTTTCCAAAAATATATTACTTGCCAGTCTGGCTATCTAAAAAAGTGGAAAATTGTTGGTTTTTTGAAAGATGCTACATGTAAATTTTGTACATTTTTCATGACATGGCAGTAAAAAAATATATTTTTGATAAAAATTCCAAATTATGAGTGTTTTCTATGTAGTTTGTTTGCAACTTGTCTAATTTTTTCACAAAGCTCAAATACTGCCTCTATTAAAAAAGATTTTTTAAATTTTAGCACAAAAGGCCCAGGGACCTGAGGTGCACCACTGTACTTAAAGCAGCATGTATACTTAAAGGGCCATCATTTTTGCAGTTATTTTTTGATTTTGATTTCCTTGCACCAGCATGTTGCCAGAACATATGGGAAGCAAATGCAAAAGGCCTTTTGGTGATATCCGAAGTTTCACCCCTATATAGGACACAGATCACCAAATATTCATGGGCCGTCACCCACGAAACAAGGGCGAAAGTTATTTTTAGTCCTTCTCTCCCTTTCCCTTTTTCCCCCTTTTGCATGGCGATTTTTGTTGAATTTTTGGTGTAGAATCGAAGAAAAGGGTTTGAAAATACATTTTCTGCCAGGTTTTGGTGAATATTCATGATTTTGAGGCGGAAGGATACAAGAGTTGTGAGGTTGGTTACGTTGAAAGGGAGGGCCGAAAATTGCAAGGTTAGCTGTCTCTACTTCCAGCTTGTCTATCTCAAGTTTTTCATGAAGAACCTCATACATGCTTTTGGGCAAGAGTTTGCCACATGTTGCTCCATCTGTGGCAGAAAGCATTTTACCCAACGAATATTTGGGAAAAAGTTACAACCGGTCTAAGAGACGAGAATTAACATTAAAGTCAATGGGGCAATAATTAGTGATCTGTGGCCATAAGTTCAGGGATTGCAGACTAGTCTAGCACAACATCTAGATGTTGTAAAACTTAGGTCATTCCTTCAGGAACATGAAGGTATATTACTTTGGCCTAACTAATGTCAGATATTTTCTTTTACAGTCAAGATGACCTAGGCTACAGCTTATCAAATGGAAAAACCTTGACACATCATTTGACACTCAGTGAATTGACGAACATTAACGACTGAAAAACTCTGTAAAGAATAAAAAAGGGTCTGGCAATTTGTTCCATCTTTTTGAACTTGAATTATTGAAGTATAAATGGTTAATTCGTATTTATATGATTCAATGATTCAATATGACAAAATTGACAGATAATTTTATAGGATTGACATTGATGTGTCTGAAGCTGACACTACTGAATTCAGCCGGTTTAAGGAATGTCAAGGTTGAATATAAGACTTGCTTTTTGTGAGCATGGAACTCTCGTTACAGTGTAGGTGTTGATGTATTGGTTTCGCACATCAGGGTTTGGTGTGAGATGGAATATGAAAATGTATTTGTATACATGGTTCTGTACATGTTTGTGTTGTACCTTGAGGCGATGTCTGAGTATCATCAATTCAGACAATGTCTCCAACCCTATAACCTAGATAAAGATTACTCAAAGAAAAAGTTCCAACTGTATAAAAATGATAAATGACTCCAAAAGGACAACCTAAATGATGAATAGTTTATTGATTAGGAGTGTAGGGGGAAGTGGGGGTTGTCTGGACATCATTAGATTGTACAGTCTGTCATTGAGTCAAATGGCGTGATTTCAATCTCAGACTTGTAGTTGTATGTGACAAGGACTAGGTCAAACCTCGTGGGTTTTCTCTTGCTCTTCCGGTTTCCTCCCACTGATAAAGAAATCAGGCTACGGTATAATTATTTAAATAAAAGTGTACCGCATATTAGTCCCAAATAGCCACCCACCCCCCTTTCTTTCTCTATCACATTCAGACATAACAACTGCAGCCAATATCCAATTTACACCTCTTCTGGGCTGTGCCCTAGAGTGCCATGCTCCCTGTTACCCTCCCCCACACAACTGTGAACTGATGAACTGTTCTTTAATTGAGCCGAACAACTTCTACTCTTTCCTCAAACAAATCTGAGGCCTGACTTATTGACTAATCACCAAATCTAAATAATATGAATATTCATGAAGTTATTGCATTCTCAAGGGTTCTGTTTTTTGACAAGAAAATTGGCTGATTTATTTAATTAGGATGTTTGAATTTGCCTGGGACAAGTCGTGCTAATCTAGTTGTCAGTCTAATAATAAAATAAAGGGAAGTGAACAACGTTCTGGATAGTGTACCACAGGAAATCAGGGTCATCATTCGGGGTGACAGTGATAATGATTAACAAGTTCCTTTAAGTCGTGTACACGTCTACTAATTATTGAGTTCATTAAGTCGTTATTTATAGAGGACAAAGTTGTTGGAATCTATTTAGAGTCGAATAAATAATGAGTTATTTCACTACACATCTAATAACTAATGAGATATTTCACTGTACATCTAATAATGTTTAATGATTAATGAATTATTATACAGTTCTTTTATTACATTACAATGTTTTTGACTGCCCTGATGATTGGCTGACAAATCGGTCTAACCGTTTGTTAAATGGGAATGAGAGGATCAGTCCCTCGGATATTAGGGGGTGTATGACTCTTTCAAATCTTTATCCATGAGCTTTCCTGACTAGTTTCCAGTCGTCAGTAGTCTAGAACAGAAGTTCTGTATACCCTGTATATAATTGGAAGCATATTACATGTATAAAGATTCTCTGCCAATTAAAAATCATAAAGAAAGAAAGCACTTTCCCCATTTCGATTGCAGAACGTTGCCTGGGTAAACTTCATTTATTTTATTTGTCCTGCACATTAAATGAACATTTATTTAATACCCTAGAATATAAGTTGAAGATATAATTATGGCTCAGAAATTGCTTTAGGCTGTCGTTCTTGTAGCTTTTCTCAAACATGATCTACGTATAGATTGTCATGATTGATGATATATCACAGTTAATAATCCAGTACCAGTTATATCAGGTCGTACAGTAGCAATTATAGCACAGCAAGAAACTTCAAACAAATCTTTGGACCTTCTCCATTTTCTTTTTGTGCCTACAGGAAGCTTAACAAAATTACTGCCCTGTAATGATGTTTTTTTCTGTTACGAAAGACAGATTCTTTTAAGCGCTAGACAATTATTATTGACACCATCTAGATGAATTTTATCTTTATTGCATAATGGGTTTTCAGACTGACAAAGGGAATAAAATCAATCAATTAAATGTGTGTGCGTAAGTACACAGAACATATTAAATTGAAAGTTAAAAAAACAATTGTTAAAAGCCAAAGCAAATTAGTTTTTAGTTCTTTAAGGTTGAATTTGGATGACTCAAGCCGCACAGTGACACAGTGAGTAAATTTTGGCAATCCTTTTGTTAGCTAAGAAAGTTTTTCCAGATTTTCCAAAGTAGTCTCTCCTTGTCATTGGTGCAGGATCGAGGGCCTGGCAATGAACTGCAGGATCGAGGGCCTGGCAATGAACTGTGTCTTGTTTAAATTGGAAGAAGAACCTAATGGTCTGTTTACATGTTGGTTTCCATGTAAAAGAACCTTGACATTTGGATTCAAAATAAGAGCATGCTGTAGAACACTGTATGGTGTAAGCCCATCTTCATTAGTCCAAATGGTGCCGAAAAGTAGGATGTTAAACCCCATTTCCTTGTTTTCATAGCAACTCGAATCATGTCCACAAGTTACAGTTTTTTCTCCAAGAAATAAGCGAGTTAAATTTTGATGAGAAATTCAGATTGGTATGGCCTCATGTTTATTTTGTTGTGAAAGGAAATTTAATTTGATGAGTTTTTAACGTCATGAATTATTATAACAAAGAATGTTGACGTAAACTTAACATAAAGAAACAGAGAATCTTGTTAAAATCTCAAATGATTTCAGACGCAGCTTGGTGAAGCGTTACAGATAGAATTAAACCAATCAAATTATTCGTATTGTCACTTCCTTGGGTTATTAAGTTAATAATTATCTGATAAAAAATAAGGTAAACATACACATACGTTAACAGGAAATCAATCGCTATTTACAGCATTGTGGGTTTTTTTGTACTGAAATGGGATTTGAATAATTAACATCACGTTTGTTCCTTAGAACAGACAATTAACATCTTTTAAATGTGCCATTGTTTTCAATAATGGCTCTTCACATGTTGTTCTGTCTCTTAACTTTAAATAATAAATGATCTTGGGGAAAAATAGGACCAACTGTTTTTATAAAGCCACTTCAAGTTGGTCAACCGCTAATTAAAGACATATCTATTATGGCTATAAATATCTTTATCCCTAACACTTGCGGTCATTTAAGGATACATTGATGGTTTTAGATGTTGAGTTCTTTAACACACCAACTGGTTTGTCTGTCTAGGCGGTTTTCCATGGATACTTCACTTTCTTATCAGTTAATTCTAACTTCTAATGCTATACACTCTAGAGAATTTTTGAGTTAAGAAATAGATCACATGTTAGTCCCACTAGTGTCTGTTATTGTCTTTCTCTCAAATAAGCTGCTATGTGATGATCAAATGATAAGCCGATTTGAGCAAATTATTGTCTATAGTTAAGATTTGCCACATCATCCTTGTTCAAGTTAAAAGCAAAATGTACTACTAGGGTATATGGTTATTATCTTTCACCTCATTACGAATGAAACAGATCAAATTATGTATAATCAGAGATTACAGAATATCTGGTAAACACAAACCATAGAAATATGTAATCATGTAATTAGTGATTGTAGAATGTCGGGTTAATACAGTGTAATTATGTAACCAGTGACTTTAGAATGTTTGGTAATCAAGGACCATAAAGATATGTACGGTAATCAGTGAGTGTAGAAATAGGAGCAAATCCATATTCTGGGATCATTTTAAATGGTGCAAATCTATGCATTTATTGTTGAAGCAAATCCAGCTTCTGCTGTTTGAAATGAAAGCAAATCTGTATTTAGGCTGCAAACGTGACCTGAATTTTACAGCCAACCGTTATAAATCCGATTTTCATAATTTGATAACTTCATTACTGGAATAAATAAATTGACTTTGCAAGTCTATACCCAACTAATTATAACTTGTGCTTCTTACAGCTGTATTTAGAACTTTGTTTGAATCTATAAGAAATAATTACTTGTGCCTCCAGACATATTATTAAATAAATCTACTAATAAAACCATCAATAAATCTTGTTTTGATGATTAAATTATTTATCAGATGTTCTTAGGATAGATACTAATTATGTATCTCTTAAGATTTACTTTTCTAATTTGGACATTGATGGCCTTTAATTGACCAGAAGACACGAAACGTGGCCATTTCAAACCAATCATTAACAAGACAAAACATTGTAATACAATTTATATCTTTATTGTTGTAAACCAATGACTTGCTTCAGTACAAAAATTGTGTTAACCTGGGCTTTCATTTTGGGGTATATTTACAAGTCTTGGCTGGTAATTAAATTGATCAGGTTAATCCACCATGGATCATTCTGCAGTGCCAAGTACTTTGACTCAAGAACCCAATACTATAAATGGGAGAAGAAGCGAGTATAAAGAAATGTATTGATAAATATTTTAGAAATATCAATATTTAAGTTTGAATATTCAATCTGAATAGAAACAAATCCAGGTACAAAATAAGAAGTTAAATGATCATTTTGTTTATACAAAACATGTAAACACTTTGGTTCCAGGCGAATTTAGGCCGAGAGGAATTGTGCCCCCAGGTGTAGACGGGTATCCTACTTGTACAAAGATAAAGATGGTTGTGTCAAATCAATATAAACTAATGTCATCTTAAAATAGCTCTAGTATTTGATCAATTTACACCAAATTAGAATCACTTTGATTAAGTATGGTCTTGAAAACTCTATATGTAACCTTCTTCAGGGATGTTTGCGCTCCATATTACCATCTTGATGTTAGATTTGATGTTATTGTATAAAATATTTCTCAAGTTAATGCATGAATGTAACATACATCATTGGTTTAACACTTGTCCTTAGTTATAAATTGATTTTATCATCTAACATATACTTGAGAAAATTGTTACATGGTAAAATTTACCAACTGAGTGACTTTTGATAGATTATTTAGGAGCGACGTCTCTGTGAAGAATTCTGTTAACATAAAAAATTCATTACTTAATGCATCTTGAATTGTATATTATTATTATCCATAAAGAGGGGTTTTTATGTACGGTAGACTATTTTAATCTGAACATCTATCTCCTAGGACTCAAGTCCACATTACTGAAAACTCTTAACAGCAGTATTGTTGTTTCATCCTGCCTTTATAGTTTGATAGGTTCAGTGAAGTAGGACGGTCAACTCTCTTCCCGTAATTTTCGAAATCGATTATTTTTGGTTGCACCAATGATTTGATATGTAATATCATCCAGTACTGTCCCTTAAAAGTGTTAGTGAGGTAATTTACAAGGGTAGCATGATTTACCTAACCCTATGGGTTTTCACCAGTTTCCTCTCATTGCTGGGGGGATGGATGGCCTAATAGTTAGCGTGTGCGCCTTGCATCATAATTCCTGTCCTTGAGTCAACAGGTGTAATTTAGATTGTCTGGTTGTACGTGACAAGGAGACGGTCGTCTGTCCCAACTGATGGGTTTTCTCTGGGTCATCTGGCTTCCTCCCTCCCACTGCCAAAGACACCTACGTGCAAGCAAATAACCAATATAAAATTGAACCATGCATATGTTCATCCCGAAATGACCTAGTTTGGCTGATTAGTCTTTAATCCAGTGTTTGTCCTAATATATTCACATACAGTCACTATTATGGGATGAAATGAACAAGGTCAAATTAATCAAATGATTGACATTTATTATCTTTATATTATGTTATATACCAGTATCTGGATGTGTTAATTGAATGCACAACTACCCTGGAAACTATTATCACCAAATAGTGGTACTAATTTTTAGTTTTTTCAAATTTTATTTTAAGAATACATAACTTATTTCTTAACTCTTTGTTCACGACGTTGGCTTTCACTTCAAACTTTTCCCAACTGGTCATTGTTCTCACGTATATAGACAATATAGCTAACATAAAGGTTATCAGTCTGTCTTTACTTTAATATTTTGTTTTAAAGTCCAGAAGGTAGGACTGTTTATAGATACCATCTTTTTAAAGGCTTTATTTTAATATATTTTAAAGAAATAACTTAAAACTATGAAATTACTACTTTAATAGACCAGTTACAGTTTAAAATCAACTCACTAGTTAATAGACCAATCTGTATTGAGTGAGTACCAGTTTAAAATCCACTCAGTCTATGACAGACAATCTGTATTAAAATCTACTCAGTCTAGTTAATAGACCAATCTATATTCAGTGAGTACTATTATAACAGTTTAAAATCAACTCAGTCTAGTTAATTAATAGATCAATCTATACTCCTTGAGTACTATTATATCAGTTGAAAATAGATCAATCTGTATTCAGTGAGTACAAGTATAACAGTTTAAAATCAGTCTAGTTAGTAGATTAATTTATATTCATTGAGTAGTATTATAACAGTTAAAAATCAACTCAGTCTAGTTAATAGATCAATCAGTATTTAGTGAGAAGCAGTTTAAAATCAACTCACCCTAGTTAATAGATCAATCTTTATTCAATGATTACTACTATAACAGTTTAAAATCAACTCAGTAGGTATTCACAAAAATTGACAAAATATAGAAAAGTGAAATTGACGAATATACGCCCTTGAACCCTTTCAACTACACAACAGAAACCCAATGTTTTCTGTGATTCTCAACAGATTTGAACAGTTTTCCAACAATGGCTTGAAACTGAACATTAAATGCCGAATTTCCTGCTAAAATGAAACAACTAAATGATACCCAAGTTAATTGTAGTGGATATAAATAACAGCTTGACCTGCCAATATCAAGATGATTTAATAATTATTTTTATGCCTATAAACTCCTAGAATGGCATTTAGTAATTGTGACAAAATCAATTCAAGCAGTTGTGAATGGATGTTTGTGTTTTATTTGCTTGATAATGACTTGTGAAATCTTGTTGAAATGTAGCAGTGTAATAAAACATAATAATTGTTATCCATAAACAGTGTTTTAATCGAATGCTTATAAACACAGACAATGATTTGTTCTGCTGTAATTGGTCTTCTAAGAAAAGTTTATTGTGATAAGAGTGCTGGCTTTGCCTACAGGAAGCTTAACAAAATTGCTGCGCTGTAATGATGTTTTTTTCTGTTACGAAAGACAGATTCTTTTAAGCGCTAGACAATTATTATTGACACCATCCAGTAGACATGGTACAAGGGTTAATCAGCGAAATGGATGTATGAGATGTGTTGTTGACGTTTGGGAAAGTAGACGAGGGAGTGTAGGGAGTGATGGTTAGATGTATTATGAATGGTTAGAGTGGCTGTGGTGTTACGGTGAAATACTATGCCGCCACCGTAACACCACAGCTTTATGATTTGTTAGACAGGAGTGATGTAATAAGTGCGACAATAATAAATAACATATTTCTGATTTTATTGTCGTCTTTTCCCACTTGCACTGGTTGTACGCCATTTTGAAACTAGCTGACGAAGACAGCTCGGGCGGCGATTGCTCGACTCCGGGCTGCTTTGTCAGTATCTAACAAACGCATTTAGTTCGCGTACAACTTTTAACGAGAGTTGCCAGGCAACGAAACATACGCCCACAGCAGCTAAATCGTCCGGGCAGTAAACAAGGGTTGTCGCATATTTTACTTTTTTCGGTATTGAAACATTTATAATACACTAAAATATGATTATTAAAGTCAACCAGTTATTAACTTTAGCCTCTAGAGGGTCCACAAGATTTTTTGAAGTGATCAGAGGAGAGGGGTGATATAGGCTTTGTCTGTTCCCTGATCCCATTTCATGTATTTCTGAAATAAAATATTGTTTACAAAAAAAAAAAATCAAGGGCCATAACTCTGACAGTAGTTATCGGAAATTGCTGAAAATCAATGGGCTTCTTCGTCACATGACCTAAACTCTGTGTATAAATTTAAAGTCAATCGGATATTAACTTTGGCCTCTAGAGCATTCACAAGAATTTACGAAGTGATCAAGGGCCATAACTCTGACAGTAAAAATCGGAAATTGCTAAAAATCAATAGGATTCTTCGCTTCATGACCTTAAACACTGTGTATAAATTTAAAGTGAATCGGATATTAACTTTGACCTCTAGAACATCCACAAGATTTTTTGAAGTGATCAAGGGCCATAACTGTGACAGTAATTATCGGAAATCACTGAAAATCAATAGGCTTATTCGTCTCATGACCTTAAACACTGTGTATAAATTTAAAGTCAATCGGATATTAACTTTGGCCTCTAGAGCATCCACACGAATTTTTGAAGTGATCAAGGGCCATAACTCAAACAGCAATTATCGGAAATCGCTGAAAATCAATAGGCTTCTTCGTCTCATGACCTTAAACACCGTGTATAAATTTAAAGTTAATCGGTTATTAACTTTAGCCTCTAGAGCGTCCACAAGATTTTTTGAAGTGATCAAGGGCCATAACTCTGACAGTAATTATCGGAAATTGCTAAAAATCAATAGGCTTCTTTGTCTCATGACCTTAAACACCGTGTATAAATTTAAAGTCAATTGGATATTAACTTTAGCCTCTGGATCGTCCACAAGCAATTGTGGGCGCCGGACCGACGGACGGACGGACAGCACTTACTACACTCGTCACTAGGCTTCCTATACATATTATAATATTCAATTTACACCCTTTTTAATTAACACACCTTGTCTAGAGTTATAATCCGAATGTTATTTTTTTTTATCGACATTCGTAGGTATTTACCTTGTTTGCTAGATTTTTATACGGCAAACGTATAAAACCTTGACCTATTACTCAGTGATAAGCTTCCGCTGCAAAAAGAGTTCTCGCCTTTTATTATGAGTATCATGTGCGGCAGGTTAGTTTGCTTCTAAAATCGCTGTTCTCCGTTCCAAAAAATACAAAAGTAATTTTCTACCAGACAACCATGGTTCTATTCACCGAGACTAGATAATTTCTCTCGGTGTAAGGATATTATCGCTATGAATAAATTCATACACTGTTGAGAAAATAATACCGTTGGTTTGCTTTGCAACAAATGGAGCGCGCATCAACTCAGTCCTAAAAAATTTTCGCGTAATAAATATGAACGGTTTTCAGACATTCGGTTTATAATTAGCGATACACAGGTACAGTGGCAAGTGTTATGCTTCACAGAATAATAACTCAAAAGTACCTACGCGCGAAATCCCCGATTTTGGTACATGGAAAACAAAAAAAAATAGTGCCCGTGCGCGTGCCAGTAATAGAAAAACTAAGAGTTCGCGCATAAAAAATGCACGAACGTACCAGGCGCGATGTCATCTAGATGAATTTTATCTTTATTGCATAATGGGTTTTCAGACTGACAAAGGGAATAAAATCAATCAATTAAATGTGTGTGCGTAAGTACACAGAACATATTAAATTGAAAGTTAAAAAACAATTGTTAAAAGCCAAAGCAAATTAGTTTTTAGTTCTTTAAGGTTGAATTTGGATGACTCAAGCCGCACAGTGACACAGTGAGTAAATTTTGGCAATCCTTTTGTTAGCTAAGAAAGTTTTTCCAGATTTTCCAAAGTAGTCTCTCCTTGTCATTGGTGCAGGATCGAGGGCCTGGCAATGAACTGCAGGATCGAGGGCCTGGCAATGAACTGTGTCTTGTTTAAATTGGAAGAAGAACCTAATGGTCTGTTTACATGTTGGTTTCCATGTAAAAGAACCTTGACATTTGGATTCAAAATAAGAGCATGCTGTAGAACACTGTATGGTGTAAGCCCATCTTCATTAGTCCAAATGGTGCCGAAAAGTAGTAGGTTAAACCCCATTTCCTTGTTTTCATAGCAACTCGAATCATGTCCACAAGTTACAGTTTTTTCTCCAAGAAATAAGCGAGTTAAATTTTGATGAGAAATTCAGATTGGTATGGCCTCATGTTTATTTTGTTGTGAAAGGAAATTTAATTTGATGAGTTTTTAACGTCATGAATTATTATAACAAAGAATGTTGACGTAAACTTAACATAAAGAAACAGAGAATCTTGTTAAAATCTCAAATGATTTCAGACGCAGCTTGGTGTGACTTGCTTTGCTTTTATTTCATTAACTCTATCAGTGAAGCGTTACAGATAGAATTAAACCAATCAAATTATTCGTATTGTCACTTCCTTGGGTTATTAAGTTAATAATTATCTGATAAAAAATAAGGTAAACATACACATACGTTAACAGGAAATCAATCGCTATTTACAGCATGTTTTTTTTTGTACTGAAATGGGATTTGAATAATTAACTTCACGTTTGTTCCTTATAACAGACAGTTAACGTCTTTTAAATGTGCCATTGTTTTCAGTAATGGCTCTTCACGTGTTGTTCTGTCTCTTAACTTTAAATAATAAATGATCTTGGGGAAAAATAGGACCAACTGTTTTTATAAAGCCACTTCAAGTTGGTCAACCGCTAATTAAAGACATATCTATTATGGCTATAAATATCTTTATCCCCAACATTTGCGGTCATTTAAGGATACATTGATGGTTTTAGATGTTGAGTTCTTTAACACACCAACTGGTTTGTCTGACTAGGCGGTTTTCCATGGATACTTCACTTTCTTATCAGTTAATTGTAACTTCTAATGCTATATACTCTAGAGAATTTTTGAGTTAAGAAATAGATCACATGTTAGTCCCACTAGTGGCTGTTATTCTATTTCTCTCAAATAAGCTGCTATGTGATTTGAGCAAATGATAAGCCGCTTTGAGCAAATTATTGCCACATCGTCCTTATTCAAGATAAAAGCAAATCCAGCTTCTGCTATGTTTGAAATGTAAGCAAATTCGTATTTTGGATGCAAACATGACCTGAATTTTACAGCCAACCATTATAAATCCAATTTCCATAATTTGATAACTACATTACTGGAATAAATAAATTGACTTTACAAATCTATACCCAACTAATTATAACTTGTGCTTATAGCTGGGCCTCCAGATATATTATTAAATAAATCTACTAATAAAACCATCAATAAACCGTGTTTTGATGATTAAATTATTTATCAGATGATCTTAGGGTAGATACTAATTATGTTTCTCTTAAGATTTACTTTTCTAATTTGGACATTGATGGCCTTTAATTGACCACGTTTCCTTGGCCTTTCAAACCAATAATTAACAAGACAAAACATTGTAATACAATTATAGCTTTATTGTTGTAAACCAATGACTTGCTTCAGTACAAAAATTGTGTTAACCAGGGCTTTCATTTGGGGTATATTTACAGGTCTTGACTCATAATTAAATTGATCAGGTAGAGTTCATTCTGCAGTGCCAAGTACTTTGTCTCAAGAACCAAGTACTATAAATGGAAGAAGAAGCGAGTATACAGAAAAGTATTGATAAATATTTTAGAAATATCAACTTCAGGTTTGAATATTCAATCTGAAAAGCTGGTTAGGGTGATGGTGGAAATTTAAGTGTTTTGTTGTTAGGTTGATGGGGGAAATTTGAGCTTTTTATAGGTTTAAATGTTTTATTCAGTCCAGTCCAGATATGGGCCCCAAATGACACCCGAGTTTTTCAAAATTCTCTTAGAGGTCCCATGTACAGTTGGAAATTAATACAAAAATAGGCCCTAGTGTCACTGCCTGGGCAAAATTTCCCTCATAGCACACTGTATGGCGTGTACCCGTCTTTATTATCCCAGTTGGAGCAGAACAGTGGGATGCTAAAACCCCATTTCATTTTAAGGTTCTCCTACATCTCAAAACTAATCAATGTGTACAATTTTGCATACTCCGCGCAGCGTTTCGTTTGATTATAGGTAATCTCACTACACACTGCTCTTCTGAGTGGATATTGTTGTGTTAAATTTTGATTAGTCAGTAGTCCGACTACCAACCTATCACTACCTACCATACAAACGCTTTACATTTAAAACGAGTGCCAGTATTGGACCAAATATGTTTACATAACGTTACGTCATGGCTCACGCTTTTATTATGCCTAATTAACCCGTGCATAGGAGAATACTGCAGTAAAACTAATTGTGTGACAAACGAGGCTATCAAGTCGAATGAAATGTAAACAATACTCTTTGGAAACGAACATACTTATACCTTTTTTAATACCTTAAATCACTGTCCAAAGTTTTAGGGAAGACTTAGATTAAACGAAGGACTGTCATGTTGCTGTACTTAAGTGATAGCTTTCATTGAATGGGGAGAATAGACGCACTCCCGCAAAAGTTCAAGAATCAGAAGTCAATCCAGCAATGGTCAGAGAGAGATTTCTCGGGCCATTGCTTCAGGAATATGACAATTTTGATGTAAAGAACAAATCTCAATAAAAAATACCTTGTATGAAAAAGATAGAATTCTAATTACTTTGTCTAATCTATATAAATAAAATCAAAAGTGTGTGGGTATGTTCACCCATCACACTTCATCCCAGCCCTCCACGCCCACATACTTTGGTCCCAGGCGAATTTAGGCCCGAAGGAATTGTGCCCCCAGGTGTAGTCAGGTATCCTACTTGTACAAAGATAAAGATGGTTGTGTCAAATCAATATAAACCAATGTCATCTTAAAATAGCTCTAGTATTTTATCAATTTACACCAAATTATAATCACTTTGATTAAGTAAGGTCTTGAAAACTCTATATTTAACCTTCTTCAGGGATGTTGGCGCTTCAAATTACCATCTTGATTCATGAACGTAACATACATCATTGGTTTAATTAACACTTGTCCTTAGTTATAAATTGATTTTATCATCCAACATATACTTGAGAAAATTGTTACATGGTAAAATTAACCAACTGAGTGACTTTTGATAGATTATTTAGGAGCGACGTCTCTGTGAAGAATTCTGTTAACATAAAAAATTCATTACTTAATGCATCTTGAATTGTATATTATTGTTATCCATAAAGAGGGGTTTTTATGTACGGTAGACTATTTTAATCTGAACATCTCCTAAGATTCAAGTCCATGTTGCTTAAAACTCTTGACAGCAGTATTGTTGTTTCATCCTGCTTGTATAGTTTGATAGGTTCAGTAAAGTAGGACGGTAAACGCTCTTCCCGTAATTTTCGAAATCGATTATTTTTGGTTACACCAATGATTTGATATGTAATATCATCCAGTACTGTCCCTTAAAGTGTTAGTGAGGTGATTTACAAGGGTAGCATGATTTACCTAACCCTATGGGTTTTCACAAGTTTCCTCTCATTGCTGGGGGGATAGATGGCCTAATAGTTAGCGTGTGCGCCTTGCATCATAATTCCTGTGCTTGAGTCAACAGGCGTAATTTAGATTCTTCGGTTGTACGTGACAAGGAGAAGGTCGTCTGTCCAAACTGATGGGTTTTCTCTGGGTCATCTGGTTCCCCCCCACTGCCAAAGACTCCTACGAGCAAGCCTAGTATGGCTACTTAGTTTTCAATCCAGTGTTTGTCCTAATATATTCACATACAGTCACATACATGTAAACAAATACAAACATATATAGCTATTATGGGATGAAATTAACAAGGCCAAATTAAATAAATGACTGACATTTATTATCTTTACAATATGTTATATACCAGTATCTGGATGTGTTAATTGAATGCAGAACTACCCTGGAAACTATTATCAATTATCACCAAATAGTGGTACTAATTTTTATTTTTTTCAAATTTTATTTTAAGAATACATAACTTATTTCTTAACTCTTTGTTCACAACGTGGGCTTTTACTTCAAACTTTTCCCGACTGGTCATTTTCTCACATATATAGCTAACATAAAGGTTATCAGTCTGTCTTTACTTTAATATTTTTTTTTAAAGTCCAGAAGGTAGGACTGTTTATAGATACCATCTTTTTTAAGGCTTTATTTTAATATATTTTTAAGAAATAACTTAAAAACTATGAAATTACCGCTTTAATAGACCAGTTACAGTTTAAAATCAACTCACTAGTTAATAATAGACCTATCTGTATTCAGTGAGTACTATTATAACTCACTAGTTTTTAGAGTAGTATTCAGTGAGTACTAGTATAACAGTTTAAAGTCAATCCAATCTTGTTAATGGATTAATTTGTATTCAGTGAGTACCATTATAACAGTTTAAAATCAACTCAATCTAGTTAATAAATTAATCTATGTTCAGTGAGTACTATTATCACAGTGAAAAGTGAAATTGACAAATATACGCCCTTGAACCCAACGTTCAGTATCTAATATACGCCCTTGAACCCATTAAACTACACAACAGAAACCCAATGTTTTCATGTGATTCTCAACAGATTTGAACAATTTTCCAACAATGGCTTGAAACTGAACATTAAATACAAAAACTCCTGCTAAAACAAAACAACTAAATGATACCCAAGTTAATTGTAGTGGATATAAATAACAGCTTGACCTGCCAATATCAAGATGATTTAATAATTATTTTTATGCCTATAAACTCCTAGAATGGCATTTAGTAATTGTTACACAATCAATTCAAGCAGTTATGAATGGATGTTTGTGTTTTATTTGCTTGATAATGACTTGTGAAATCTTGTTGAAATGTAGCAGTGTAATAACACATAATAATTGTTATCCATAAACAGTGTTTTAATCGAATGCTTATAAACACAGACAATGATTTGTTCTGCTGTAATTGGTCTTCTGAGAAAAGTTTATTGTGATAAGAGTGCTGGCTTTGCCTACAGGAAGCTTAACAAAATTACTGCCCTGTAATGATGTTTTTTTCTGTTACGAAAGACAGATTCTTTTAAGCACTAGACAATTATTATTGACACCATCTAGATGAATTTTATCTTTATTGCATAATGGGTTTTCAGACTGACAAAGGGAATAAAATCAATCAATTAAATGTGTTTGCGTAAGTACACAGACCATATTAAATTGAAAGTTAAAAAACAATTGTTAAAAGCAAGCAAATTAGTTTTTAGTTCTTTAAGGTTGAATTTGGATGACTAAAACTGCACTGACCCAGTGAGTAAATTCTGGTTTGCTGAATAGGAGGTTGCAGGCTCAATCCTTTTGTTCGCTAAGAAAGTTCTTCCAGATTTTCCAAAGGAGTCTCTCCTTGTCGTTGAGGGCCTGGCAATGAACTGCAGGATCGAGGGGCCTGGTAATGAACTGTGTCTTGTTTAAATTGGACGAATAACCCAATGTTCTGTGTATATGTTGGTTTCCATGTAAAAGAACCTTGACAGTTGAATTCAAAATAAGAGCATGCTGTAGAACACTGTATGGTGTAAGCCCATCTTCATTAGCCTGAATGGTGCCGAAAAGTAGGATGTTAAACACCAGAAACTCCTTGTAGTGCCTAAGACTTATTATTATTATTATTTCCTTTTTTTGATAGCAACTCAAATTGTGTCCACAAGTTACAGTTTTTTCTCCAAGATGAAAAATTCTAATTGGTATGGCCTCATGTTTATTTTGCTGTGAAAGAAAATTTAATTTGATGAGTTTTTAATGTCATGAATTATTATAACAAAGAAAGTTGACATAAACTTAATATAAAGAAACAGCGAATCTTGTTAAAATCTCAAATGATTTCAGAAGCAGCTTGGTGTGACTTGCTTTGCTTTTATTTCATTAACTCTATCAGTGAAGCGTGATAGATAGAATTAAACCAATCAAATTATTCGTATTGTCACTCGCGTTGGTTAATAAGTTAATAAATTTTTGAGATAAAAAATAAGGTAAACATACATACGTTAACAGGAAATCAATCGCTATTTACTAGTTGGGTACGAGACCTAAAATCCGTGACCAATTTGCGGGGGAAGTTGTTTTGAAGGTGGTTTCTATATGAAAAAAACCTGCTGAAGCGATTAAGCTTGGGTGCCTCTCTCTAAAATGCTGGCGGAAGCCGCTAGAGGGCCAAATTCAAAATGGTGGTCAGATGTGGCGGGAAAATATGAAATTATGTAATATAGGCTTCTGATGTGTCTATTCGTATGTTTTAAGGGTCTCTGAATCGAAATATTGCAATCAAAAATCCATCCAGCCACTAGTGTTGCCAATATGGCCGAAAAATCCAAGATGGCCACCATTTTTGGCCTGGTAAATAGTTTCGGGGTGGATGTCTTCAATTTTGATAAATTTGTGTCGATAGATGGCAACCAGCAATAATACTCACCGATATTTATCATCTGATATACTCTATAGTCAACTGATTTTGATTTTAATTTAATCGACGCTTAATAATGGGCCCATGTAATATTTAATCACGCATGATAATCAACATCACCAACTTATCCAGTCAAAGTTTTACTTCGCAGAATCACAGTCATCCGATTCAAAAGTTAGGTCCAGATTTGATTGTTCAGATTCAGAAGTTGTAGTTTTATCGGAATCTTCATCACTTGCACTATCACTGCAGTGAACAAGTAAGTCACTTAAACGTCCTGGTAGTGCTGGGTTCACATATCTAATTGAGCCGCACTGTCCATTATGGAGCAGTTTCCAACCATTACCAACGGAAGAGTGTGTGATCTCAGACTTTCAGTAGTTAAGCATTAAATAAGCCTGAAAATAAAATAAACACAAGACACAATTACCGTTATGCGAACAGTTGTTTTATTGATAGCTCGACGATGAACTTAACTACTGAAAATTGGAAGGATGAGGAGGATGCCTCTATTGCTTTTATTTTCCTTGCTGGTGCTCATCTCAGAAGACACCATTGTCACGGTCGTATTTCATTAGTATCACTATCGGTCGCCCAAACTTTGCTGCGTGGCTCGCCTGAACTATTTACCTGTAATATATTAAGGCTCGCCCAAACTTTCTACCCGCAATGCACGTGCATACAGGTAGTATATAAGCCTGCCCATCGGGCTTGTTTGGGAGATGAATTATGACAGTGGTACTGAGGACTCGATACTGCCACCAGGTACTTGGGAGAGTGA
The DNA here is from genome assembly GCA_963678685.1 of Patella ulyssiponensis. Lineage (NCBI taxonomy): Eukaryota > Metazoa > Mollusca > Gastropoda > Patellidae > Patella > Patella ulyssiponensis. The sequence continues at coordinate 64,171,806 of OY783225.1, read as the reverse complement.
AATTATACCTTTAACTTTGTTGTCTTGGGTTCCTCTGTGCAGGATTCGTATGTTTTACTCATCGTTGTATATTTTAGTATGAGTAAATAAGTTAGTATGAGTAAATTTATGTACAAATGTTGACTAATTTTACGGGTCCCCTTTGGGTACCTACTTATTGTTCCTGGAATGGTATCGTCTAAGAATAGTTGTCGATAAATGGTATCGGAATCGTCTAAGAATAGTAGCCGATAAATGGTATCGTCGACAGTTTGTTCCTAGAATGGTATCGTCGATGACTGGTCGCCGATGCATGGTATCGTCGTTGAATAGTAGCCGGTATATGGTATCGTCGTTGAATAGTAGCCGATACATGGTATCGTCGTTGAATAGTAGCCGATACATGGTATCGTCGTTGAATAGTAGCCGATACATGGTATCGTTGTTGAATAGTAGCCGATAAATGGTATCGTCGTAGTATGGTCTTGCCGATGGGTGGACAGTTTCTTCTTGGAATGGTATCGTCTAGGAATAGTCGCCGATAAATGGTATCGTCGATAGTTTGTTCCTGGAATGGCATCGTCGATAACTGGTCGCCTATAAATGGTATCGTCGAAGTATGGTCTTGCCGATGGGTGAACATTTTGTAACGTCATAATTCATTTAGTGCGCGCACTCATGAAAGAATTGTTATGTTGTATATTTATGTTGTACTATATAAGCTGAATTCTTTTTTTATCTTAGTTTTCTTTATTCCCCAAAACGGTCACGCCTCGCCCATCCTGTGACAAACATGTATTCAGACAACGCCCACGGTGCTGGGTCCGGCCAATTTTTGAAATCGCAATGAATTGGGTGAATTTCACACAAGTTTCCAGGCCTTGTAAGGCCCTGTATCCATAGGCTGTTCCCTTGTGGCTTGTTCCCTTGTGGTGTGTTCCCTTGTGACGCGCCACAAGGACGTAGAACCTTTGTTTTTTAATGTGCCTGTTCCCATAGGTTGTACCCAGGGAACATGTGCCCTGTGCACGGAACATGTGGCCTTGTGACCGGGAACACAGACAATGAACATGTTAATTCTTTTGCAGCCGCACAAGAGGGAACACGCAATTACGAGTACGATATTGTATGGAGATACATCTACCAGTCTGTTTCAAGGTCGGGAAACTTGTGTGAAATTCCCCCAGTTCATTGTGAGTTCAAAAAAATAACCAGACCCAGCGTTGTTTGAAAACATGTTGTCTTCCAAGATGAGCACCAGTGAGGAAAATAAATGCAATTAGCGGCATCCTCCTCATCCTTCCAATTTTCAGTAGTTGAGTTCACCATCGAGCTATCAATAAAACAACTGTTCGGATAATGATAGTTGTGTCTTGTGTTTATTTGCTTTCTCACCAACGTTCGTGTGTAGACTTTTCTTTTATCTATCTTTCCATCGTACATTGCACACGCCAGCAGGGAACAGGCTATGGATATGGGCGGGTACATGGTCAGGTCATAAGGTCACAACGCCACAAGGGAACACGCCACAGACGAACATTCTATGGATACAGGGCCTAAGAGACAGGGAGATGCATCTCCATACAATATCGTACTGGTAATTGCGTGTTCCCTCTTGTGCAGCTGCAAAAGAATTGACATGTTCATTGTCTGTGTTCCCGTTCACAAGACCATATGTTCCGAGCGCGAGGCCACATGTTCCCTGGGTACAACCTATGGGAACAGGCACATTAAAAAAACAAAGGTTCATTGTCCAAGGTCACAAGGGAACACGCAACAAAAGAACATGCCACAAGTGAACAGCCTATGGATACAGGGCCTTACATGGGTCCATTATTAAGCGTTGATTAAATTAAAATCAAAATCAGTTGACTACAGAGTATATCAGATGATAAATATCGGTGAGTATTATTGTTGGTTGCCATCTATCTACACAAATTCATCAAAATTGAAGACATCGACCCCGAAACTATTTTCCAGGGCAATAATGGTGGCCATCTCGAATTTTTCGGCCATATTGGCTACACTAGTGGCTGGATGGATTTTTAATTACAATATTTCGATTCAAAGACCCTTAAAACATACGAATAGACACATCAGAAGCCTATATTACATAATTTTACATTTTCCCGCCACATCTGACCACCATTTTGAATTTGGCCCTCTAGCGGCTTCCGATAGGCATTTTAGAGAGAGGCACCCAAGCTTAATCACTTCAGCAGGCTTTTTTCACATAGAAACCACCTTCAAAACAACTTCCCCACAAATTGGTCACGGATTTTAGGTCTCGTACCCAACTATACAGCATGTTTTTTTTTGTACTGAAATGGGATTTGAATAATTAACTTCACGTTTGTTCCTTATAACAGACAGTTAACGTCTTTTAAATGTGCCATTGTTTTCAGTAATACATTTAGCTCTTCACGTGTTGTTCTGTCTCTTAACTTTAAATAATAAATGATCTTGGGGAAAAATAGGACCAACTGTTTTTATAAAGCCACTTCAAGTTGGTCAACCGCTAATTAAAGACTTATCTATTATGGCTATAAATATCTGTATCCCTAACATTTGCGGTCATTTAAGGATACATAGATGGTTTTAGATGTTGAGTTCTTTAACACACCAACTGGTTTTTCTGATTAGGTGGTTTTCCATGGATACTTCACTTTCTTATCAGTTAATTGTAACTTCTAATGCTATACACTCTAGAGAATTTTTGAGTTAAGAAATAGATCACATATTAGTCCCACTAGTGGCTGTTATTCTCTTTCTCTCAAATAAGCTGCTATGTGATTTCAGCAAATGATAAGCCGCTTTGAGCGAATTATTGCCACATCGTCCTTATTCAAGTTAAAAGCAAAATGTACTACCATGGTATATGGTTATTATCTTTCACCTCAATACAGATAAAACAGATCAAATTATGTGTAATCAGTGATTACAGAATGTCTGGTTAATACAGTGTAATTATGTAATCAGTGACTTTAGAGTGTTTGGTAATCAAAGGCCATAAAGATATGTAATCAGTGAGTGTAGAAATAGGAGCAAATCCATATTCTAGGTTCATTTTAAATGGTGCAAATCTGTGGATTTATTGTTGAAGCAAATCCAGCTTCTGCTGTTTGAAATGTAAGCAAATCCGTATTTAGGCTGCAAACATGACCTGAATTTTACAGCCAACCGTTATAAATCCGATTTCCATAATTTGATAACTACATAACTGGAATAAATAAATTGACTTTACAAGTCTATACCCAACTAATTATAACTTGTGCTTCTTACAGCTGTATTCAGAACTTTGTTTGAATCTATTAGAAATAATTACTTGTGCCTCCAGATATATTATTAAATAAATCGACTAATAAAACCATCAATAAATCGTGTTTTGATGATTAAATTATTTATCAGATGTTCTTAGGGTAGATACTAATTATGTTTCTCTTTAGATTTACTTTTCTAATTTGGATATTGATGGCCTTTAATTGACCATAAGACACGAAACGTGGCCATTTCAAACCAATAATTAACAAGATACATTGTAATACAATTATAGCTTTATTGTTGTAAACCAATGACTTGCTTCAGTACAAAAATTGTGTTAACCAGGGCTTTCATTTGGGGTATATTTACAAGTCTTGGCTGGTAATTAAATTGATCAGGTTAATCCTCCATGGATCATTCCGCAGTGCCAAGTACTTTGACTCAAGAACCTAATGCCACAAATGGGAGAAGAAGCGAGTATAAAGAAATGTATTGATAAATATTTTAGAAATATCAATTTCAAGTTTGAATATTCAATCTGAAAAGAAACAAATCCAGGTATAAGAAGTTGAATGATCATTTTGTTTATACATAACATGTAAACATTTTGGTCCCAGGCAAATTTAGGCACGGAGGAAATGGCCCCTGGATGAAGTTGGGTATCCTACTTGTGTGTCAAATCAATAATGTCATCTTAAAAAAGTTCTAGTATTTGATCAATTTACACCAAATTAGAATCACTTTGATTAAGTATCGTCTTGAAAACTCTATATTTAACCTTTTCTCAGGGATATTTGCGCTTCAAATTACCATCTTGATGTTAGATTTGTTGTTATTGTATAAAATATTTCAAGTTAATACATGAATGTAACATACTTCATTGGTTTAACACTTGTCCTTAGTTATAAATTGATTTTATCATCCAACATATACTTGAGAAAATTGTTACATGGTAAAATTTACCATCTGAGTGACTTTTGATAGATTATTTAGTAGCGACGTCTCTGTGAAGAATTCTGTTAACATAAAAAATTCATTACTTAATGCATCTTAAACTCCATTCCCGTAATTTACGAAAACGATTATTTTTGGTTATCTGGATGTGTTAATTGAATGCAGAACTACCCTGGAAACTATTATCACCAAATAGTGGTACTAATTTTTTAGTTTTTTCAAATTTTATTTTAAGAATACATAACTTATTTCTTAACTCTTTGTTCACGACGTGGGCTTTCACTTCAAACTTTTCCCAACTGGTCATTTTTCTCACGTATATAGACAATATAGCTAACATAAAGGTTATCAGTCTGTCTTTACTTTAATATTTTGTTTTAAAGTCCAGAAGGTTTATAGATACCATCTTTTTTAAAGTTCCAATAGCATTTTTTTAAGTTATATTTTTAAAATTTATTAAAATAAAGCCCCAAAATAGATTGAACCTATAAACAGTCCTACCTTGTTAAAGAATAATCCTATTAATCCTATAATTCACTATTGCCAGTTGAGAAATTGGCAAAAATATCATTTTCAACTTCAAATTCAAACGTTTGAAGATTGCCGTCCATGGAGAAGAATGGGAAAACAAGGGAGGTAATTGAGTAACTATTTCCTCAATCAACCAAGTGTCACCCTTTCTAACCCCCCCAAAATTTTGTCCATGATCGTATAATAGTGAGTTGACAACCTTTTGAGCAAAAAACATAGAAATAATTATATTTTGACTTTCTTAGAAAAAGTGAAATTGGAACTTTAAGACTTTATTTTAATATATTTTAAAGAAATAACTTAAAACTATGAAATTGCAGCTTTAATAGACCAATCTGTATTGGGGTGTTCTCACTTTCCCAGCAGCTATTGTTTTCCAGGTAAAATCATTGGACCAGTACTAATTAGGGTAACAATGGTGTTAAAACTATAGTATAGTCTTTTTCATATCAATATTAACCACTTCACATAAAAGCATGTACATATCATATATATTTTTCATATCAATATTAACTACTTTACATACAACTAATACAAGTTATTTTATTAACAAATATATAGTATTGTACATGTATTTAAAATCTGTATAAATGTGATATTGATTTTCCGTATTCATATAAAGTCGTCAAACCAGTTAATAATCTTTGTTTTTCATCATTTATTCTTCGGTTTAATTCTATGTATTTTCTTTTCTTTGGACGTGAAACGCCTCCATTTCCATATTGTAAAATTTCTGTGTAACGCTGTTCTGACTTCAGTAGTTCTATGAACTATGGTTTGACGATACTTTCTTTAACTTTAAATGCCAACCTTCAACGTTATTGGTTGTTCTTGCTCCTTCGGTATAGAAATGGTTCCATAAACTTATATCTACACCTTCGACCCTATGTTCTGTAATATAGTCTGCAAATTCGTGAACCCCAGGAATATCAATATCCGGGTCTTCTAAGGCGTAAAAGCAAAAACTTCAATATCACCAGGTTTTACAAGGGATAATGCGGCCGCTCGTGTCACAAAACTAGTCACAGAATTGTTCTTACCATACATTTTCTGCAAACCATGTTTCTGGGAGGTTAAATTGAACTGTTCATGCAATAATTAAAACAGAGTATAGCTCACTAATCTATAACTAATCCCTAATCTGCTTAATTAGTAGGGTTAATCTGCTGAGAAAGTGAGAACAAACCTCTGTATTCAGTGAGTTACAGTTTAAAATCAACTCATTAGTTAATAATAGACCAATCAGTACTCAGTGAGTACTATTATAACAATTTAAAATCATAGAGTTATATATAGAAACTAGAGTCCGCACTGATCACGTGACAGCGTGCCGACATGGAGCCTTGTCCGCCATGTTAGTTCCGGGGAGTGTGCACGTAAATACCCGGATGTTCACTATGTTATTGCATCAATCAATCGGTGTCGAACTGTTTTAGAACGTGCACAAATATTACACTTTTAAATTTTCTCACCCAAATACTTATTGTTTAATAAAAAATAATAATAAAGGTCTCCGGGCCCCTCTTTCCAGTAAAGGTTATAGAATAATTTATTTTGACATGTCAGCGATCTCGACAACAACAGTGTCTCTGTCTGCGTCTACTTACTTTACCTTTTTTACTAATAATAATACTCTATGACATAGGCCTCAAAAAGTGAAACAAACTTTATGACAGTAAGGTAAGATTTCAATTTATAAATTTATTAGTCACATTTACTATAGAATACACATTCGGGACATAATTTAAAGTATCAAATAATAAACTGGAAATTAAAGTGAAAGTAGAGTAGGCCTACGGGATCGCTGACACTGACATGTCACTTTTCATTACATAATTTTCTAAAACAAATTAACAAATAAATAAATAAAAATACAACATTTTCTGCAGGCTGTTTTTAGTTTCTCTTCCCTTTTCAGTTCCATATATTTCTAAAAATAATTAACAAATATTGAAATAAATCAATACCCGGGCGGTAAATAGAAATAGGCCTACAACATATTATACGTAGGCTATTAATTTTTCTTCACTTTGGATTCCCAAATTTCCTGAAATAAAATAATTAACAAATAAATGAAAATACCAGTACATATTTACTATAGAATACACATTCGGGACATATTTTAAAGTATCAAATATTATACTGGAAATTAAATTGAAAGTGAAAGTAGAGTACGGGATCGCTAACAATGACATGTCACTTTTCATTCCATAATTTTCTAAAACAAATTAACAAATAAATAAAAATACAACATTTTCTGCAGGCTGTTTTACTTTCTCTTCCCTTTTCAGTTCCATACATTTCTAAAAATAATTAACAAATAAATAGATACCGGGCGGTAAATAGAAATACAACATTTTACGTAGACTATTAATTTTTCTTCACTTTCCATTCCCAAATTTCCTGAAATAAAATAATTAACAAATGAATAAAAATACCAGTACATATAATTCTGCGGGCTATTGTTTTCTGTTAACTTTTAGTGCTTAAATTAAAAAAAAAAACATTCATTTCTCTACACTCTTTATTAATTAGTTCCATAAATTTTTAAAACAAATTTACTGTATAAGAATACATATTGTGGACATTGCACTAATTCAAAAGATCAATATTTTAATAAAAATTAAAAGAGAAAGCGAAGGTAAAGTAAATAGTAGCGTATACTATGTCAAAATAAATTATTCTATAACCTTTACGTGAAAAGAGGGGCTCGGAGATAAATCGGTCCATGGATCTTTATTATTATTTTTATCAAACAATAAATATTTGGGTGAGAAAATTTAAAAATGTAATATTTGTGCACGATTTAAAACAGTTCGACACGGATTGATTGATGCGATAACATAGTGAACATCCGGGTATTTACGTGCATACTCCCCGGAACTAACATGGCGGCCGTCGCTTCATTCCGGCACAAACCTTTAACGTTGTAGTCATGGGAGTCACGTGATCAGTGCGGACTCTAGTTTCTATATAACTCTATGTTTAAAATCAACTCACTAGTTATTTGAGTATTATTATAACAGTTTAAAGTCAATCAAATCTTGTTAATGGGTTAATTGGTATTTAGTGATTACAGTTAAAACCGCTAAAAATCAACTGTCTAGTTAATAAATTAATCTATACTCAGTGAGTACTAATATTATAACAGTTTAAAATCAACTCAGTCTAATTAATAGATTAATCTATACACAGTGAGTACTATTATAACAGTTGAAAATAGATTAACCTGTATTCAGTGAATGCGAGTTTAACTGTTTAAAACCAAGTCACTAGTTGATAGATCAATCAGTATTTAGTGAGTAGCAGTTTAAAATCAACTCAATCTAGTTAATAGATCAATCTTTATTCAATGATTACTACTATAACAGTTTAAAATCAACTCAGTAGGTATTTGCAAAAATTAACAAAATCATAGAAAAGTGAAATTGACGAATATATGCCCTTGACGGTGGTTAGTAACACCGTTTTTGTTCAACTATATTTCAATTAGTAATAATTTTTGGCAATTATTTTTGTGAAATCCTTTCAGTTTTTTATATGGTATGTAGAATGGGCATCTCTATAACATATCATTGATTCTGTATCATTTTTATACGTCCACATTCATAATGTGAACGTATTATGCCGTCGCCCCTGTCTGTGTGGGTGTGTGTGTGTATGTATGTATGTATGTATGGGTGTGTGTGTGTGGGCGTTTGTATATGGTGTATATCGAGGACACACATCTGAATACACACCTTCTAATCGCGGACCTCTGTCAAACCGAGGACTTTTTGAACTGAAACCAGGACTGTCACGATCTTCAGAAGCCTGGATTTGATATCCCATTTGATTTTAAGGTCGATCTGAGGTGTTCCGCGTTTGGCGGTATTCTACAGTTAGGGTGTATCTTTCGTGTGTGTGATCTGAAAAGGGAAAAATATGATTGTGTGTATCAGGCCCGCGGTTAGTGTTTATTGGACAGCGAGTGTATCAAGTCCTCGGTTATATGATTTCCGCCATACACATCATATGGTCACGTGGGAGAAGTAAGTTGTTATTTCCGCCATTTGTAACTTCACGGAGCCTACATGAGGTGAGTTTTACTATTGTTATTATCATACCTTGGACAAAAGACCTACGCGGGATAACCGTTTTCAATCTGTTAGATATTAAAAATCAAGCCATATAATCATTACATTACTTTAAATTACTTATGACTGAATTTTCGAACTTTTTTCCTTCACACGTGGACTAATTGATTATTATTGTACTTAGGCCTATTCGTCAATTATAATGTGAAAACTAGTGTTAAACACCGCTTTTAAAAAACAGTTACGGTAGCTAGGCATATTAACAGTAAAAAGAGCATTATCAGTGTCTACGTATACACCTCCTTGGTTAGAAGTGTCTATTGTTAATGGATGTTCTCGGTTTGACATGTTTGACCTTTATAGGCCTACACTATTTCGTGTATAAATGTCTCCATTTTCAATTTCCGATCCAGAGGTGTACTCTTTTATGTATTTCAGGTTGAATGGAATACTTTGAATTTGTATTTCTCATCTGGTATTTCCTGTTGTCTGTTGCATTTAGAGGGCTTGCTTATTGTCTTCCAACTAATTCAACGCTGTTTCTTTTATTAACATTTTTTGTGGACATAGAATTTGTGCTGTTATTCCTGATTTATTTGTGTATTTAAAAAAACAGGTAACATAATTTAAATTTTCATAAAGCAACCCGTTGATACATCTATGATTAATGTAAATTTTGTGTGCTAGTATACTATTCAAAAAAAGTAGGGGATATTAAAGTCACCTAATGAAACTGACGACGAAACAAATGACAAAATGAAATGAAGTTCACATTCATCGATTTATTCCAAATGATCGTTAGACTAAGTAAGGCACAGACTGACCATTATAAGGGTAAAATAATACCCGGGGTCAAACAGCAAAGTTACCACAGCATCACAACAAAGTCAGTAACGGGTAAATCCTCCTCTGTTTGCCAAACAAGCATTGATCCGACGTGGCATACTCCTAATGAGACGTCTAAGGCCATTTTGGTCCAGATTGTCCCATTCCTGTTGCAACGCAGCAGCAAGTTCTTGGACATTGGCAGGACGTTGTTGACGTTGACCCCTGTCAAAGCATGTCCCAGACATGCTCGATGGGGGAGAGATCGGGACTCAGTGCTGGCCAAGGTAATGTGGTGATGTTCTGTTGTTGGAGGTAACCTGTAACGATCCTGGCCCTGTGACATCTTGCGTTGTCATCCTGGAAGATGAAACGGCGGCGATGACGTCGTGCGAACGGCCCAACATGGACTGGTAAGATGTTGTCCCGGTAGTACTGGCCTGTAACACGCCCTGCAACAACATGTAAAGCCGTTCTTCCAGCAACAGTGATGCCTCCCCACACCATAACAGAACCACCACAAATCGATCATGTCTGAGACGTTAACGTCTTGGAAGCGCTCGTTTCGACGACGCCACACCCCCCTACGTCTGTCCAAAAAATCAACAGTGAACCTTGACTCATCTGAAAACATCACATTGCTCCAGCGTCGATTATCCCAGTGTTGACTATCCCTACACCAACGACGTCTTGCCTGAATGTGCTGATCTCTCAAACAAGGGATCACGCGAGAACGTCGGGCGCGAAGGTGACCCCTATGCAGTCGATTCCGAATCGTCTGGCCACTCACTCTCACACCAGTGTCTGTTTGAAGACGAGCGCTGATCTGATTTGCTGTGATGACACGATTTCTCAAGGCCAAGGTACGGATAAATCGATCCTGGGCTTGAGTTGTCGCCCGTGGTCGACCTGAGCGTGGTCTGTCCTGTACAGATTGTGTATCACGGTATCTGGACCATAGCCTGCTTATGACAGACTGAGAAACATTCATCGTCCGCGCCACAACCGCCTGTGTTGTGCCGATCTGTAGCATGCCAAGGGCACGTAACCTTTCATTTTGGGTAAGCCGACGCATATCAAAATTTGTTTTCTGGTCACTAAAACAATTAAACCGATGTTTTTACCCTGGAATTCAATGCCACAATGACTGTAACATTCAAAGTCAGAGTCGTGCAAATCTTGGGTTGGACCCCCATGATGATCCCAAGCATCACCTGCATTCCATGCGGTAGCTATTGGTGCGTTTGGGCGTCACATGTAACTGGAAATGTTTCTTCTGTTAGGTTCTATAGTGACGTTTTTCGTAGTCATTTGCATATTTTAGTATTATGCCCCCAAAATCAAATATCCCCTACTTTTTTTGAATAGTATATTATATGAAATGCAATGGGGTTTGACATATCACTTTTCTGTCACCCCGGCTGATATAGAAGGGCATACACCGCGCATTGTGTTGTCCGGAGAGCGACACTACGGCCTACTCTTATCTAGAGTGGACATCAATGTGTACACGGGACCTGTATTTCCGTCCCATCTGAATGACAAGACGCAGTTCCTTACAAAGGAACAACTGGATCAAATTCTTGGGACCTTCCGCTTCCCAACAAACGCAAAACATTTAAAAACGATTCTAAAAGGTTGGGTACGAAAACATGTTTATTAAACATTTTTTAACGTTTCATATGAAAGTTTGTTTAAGAAGTTGCAGTTCTTTCTTTAGGTCTGAAGTGTTTTCTAAATTATCAATTAAACATTAATTTAATCCACTCTCGATGACATCTGATTTCTCCGATATTAAATAGATTAGAACTCGGGCGTATCTAGATTAATTTAAAAATGGTGTCACTTGTTCGAATCAATGGGTAACGGAATGAAAAATAAAATGAATCCAAGTAGAAAGCAGAGGTGTTTTCTCTTTTACAAAATAACATCGACATTTACAGACAACCGAAAACTTTAACTTTTCTGAATTAAGAAATTGTAATACACAAACATAGATGTTTATTTCATGTTTTATCAAATGTTTTTACAACATCGTTGTAATGTTTCTACACATTAAAAAAAAACCTCGGCCAAAACATTTTAGAAAGATTCAAACCCTCGGCCAAAACGTTTTAGAAAAGTTAAAACGAGTCCACATTTTGTTGTTTTTAAAACGCTGAAAATAAACGTTTTGGAAACCTAAATGAATCGTTTTTAATACGTTTAAAAATGTTTAATTGTTTGTTGGGGCTTGGTTGTAGAAACAAACTGACCTAAATACAATTCTTTTTTTTTTAGATGGCAAAGTCTGCAAACTTTAAGGCTGGTGATTGGGTACAAGCCCTATGGCCTGCTGATGGAAATTGGTACTCGGCTGAAATATTGAAAGTAAACAAACGTTCCTACACTGTTAGGTATGTAGATGATCATATAACTAAGAGACTGTTGTCACATCAGATCAGAATAGAACAATGTAAAAAACAAAGTAAAATGGAATCAAGTGGAACGAAACTATATGAAAACCATTCTGATCTACCGAAATGTAGAGAAATCGTTCCAAATGAAGTAGAGCTAAATAAAAAACACACAAACGATAATGAAGTCAACCGAAGCGAAATCCAATTAAAACAATCCCAGTTATCAAAAGAAAAAAAGGTCTACCTATCAAAAAAGAATAAGATCAATCTTGGTAACATCGAACAAGATGAAAATCCTCCGAAAAAGAACATCAACCCTAATGAAATGGAAATATCCTGGAAGCGTAGAGAAATCAACTCATTTGAAATAGAACAAAATGAAAACAAAACCAGAGATTGTGAAGTCGAAAACGATAATCTCACGATAGGAAGTGAAATCAATACATATAAAGAAAGACAGATGGACAAACTAAAAGAAAACCTATCTAAAAGTAATGGAGCCAATCATGGTGAAATAGAAATAAATAAAATAGAACAAAATGATAACAAAACCAGAGATTATGAAGTCGAAAACGATAATCTCACGACAGGAAGTGAAATCAATACATATAAAGAAAGACAGATGGACAAACTAAAAGAAAACCTATCTAAAAGTAATGGAGCCAATCATTTTGAAATAGAAATAAATGAAATAGAACAAAATGAAAATAAAACCAGAGATTATGAAGTCGAAAAGGATAATCTCACGACAGGAAGTGGAATCAATACATATAAAGAAAGACAGATGGACAAACTAAAAGAAAACCTATCTAAAAGTAATGTAGCCAATCATGGTGAAATAGAAATAAATGAAATAGAACAAAATGATAACAAAACCGGAGTTTATGAAGTCGAAAACGATAATCTTACGACAGGAAGTGAAATCAATACATATAAAGAAAGACAGATGGACAAACTAAAAGAAAACCTATCTAAAAGTAATGGAGCCAATCATGGTGAAATAGAAATAAATGAAATAGAACAAAATGAAAATAAAACCAGAGATTATGAAGTCGAAAACGATAATCTCGCAACAGGAAGTGAAATCAATACATATAAAGAAAGACAGATGGACAAACTAAAAGAAAACCTATCTAAAAGTAATGGAGCCAATCATGGTGAAATAGAAATAAATGAAATAGAACAAAATGAAAATAAAACCAGAGATTATGAAGTCGAAAACGATAATCTCGCGACAGGAAGTGAAATCAATACATATAAAGAAAGACAGATGGACAAACTAAAAGAAAACCTATCTAAAAGTAATGGAGCCAATCATGGTGAAATAGAAATAAATGAAATAGAACAAAATGAAAATAAAACCGGAGATTATGAAGTCGAAAACGATAATCTTACGACAGGAAGTGAAATCAATACATATAAAGAAAGACAGATGGACAAACTAAAAGAAAACCTATCTAAAAGTAATGGAGCCAATCATGGTGAAATAGAAATAAATGAAATAGAACAAAATGAAAACAAAACCAGAGATTATGAAGTCGAAAACGATAATCCCAAGACAGGTAGTGAAATCAATACATTTAAAGGAAGACAATAATTGAAACGAACAGAAAGCAACTCAAACCAGTTAGTAGAAAGCAACCAAAGCTTGATTTCTGATTGCCACGTATCTTCGTGCTCAACGGTTTTAAAAAGTGCGGATGACAGGACATCAGATGCTCACGATGAATTTTCCGATTATTCATCAGGAAATGAATATTTTCCTGATGACTCGCAAATGGTTGAAGATTCAGACAACTCCGTTGAATCTGAAATCATTCCTATGCAGCAATTCTTAAGTACCAAAACTCCTGACATATTTTCTAACCACCATGAACTAACATCAACATGTGGCCAAAAACCAACTTGCAACTTAATATCTGACCACCAACACATTTCCGATCGACCATCCACTTCGAATCAGCCACTAGTGTTTAACAGCCCATCCAACCAACCTCCTACATCGACAGTAATAGTTAGCGACGAACCTACTTCATCAACAGATAAGGTTATTAAAATGAATGTTTCTAGTACCAACAACACAAATAACAAAAGGAAATGGGACAAAAAGCAATATTGTTTTTTTTGTGAAAACTCCTTTTCAAAACTTCCAAGACACTTAGTGCAAATGCATGGAGATGAAGATGAAGTTTCCAGGTATATCCAGGAAAAAGACCGTGACAAGAAATCCAAATTGCTATGTAAAATAAGAAATCTTGGAAACCATAAGCACAACTGTCAGGTAATACGGAAGCGTGAAGGGACATTGGTGGTATCATATAGACCAACGTATGATGATGTGGATCCTGATAGTTATGGCCCGTGTATATATTGTTATGGCTACTATGTACGGCGCGATCTATGGAAGCATAAATGTCCGTTTATGCCTCAAAAGCGAAAGAAAATGGACTCAACAGATGAACATGAAATCGATGGCGCAAAGAAAAAGAAATTCTCTGAACGAATGTGTCAGAAGAGTCAACTTTTGAAGCCCGCTTCTTCAGATATAGAAGAAACATTACGAGAATTACTTTACCCCATGAAGTCTGATAACATCTCACGTATAGCTAAAAGTGATCACTTAATTTTAGAGCTCGCAAAGCGGGAATATCTCAAACAGGGTCATAATAAGGAACAGCACAATTATATTAGAACAAAATTAAGAGAAATTGCTAAGCTTCTGTACTTTCTAAGAAAAAATACCAACAATCCAACTGCTTGTTTAGATTTCTACATTAATCCAAAATATTTTAAGGATATAATAAAAGCGGTTCATGATGTCGCAAAATTCGACAATACGACGCATACATTTGCAACTCCATCTTTAGCGTTAAAGCTAGGACACACTGTGAAGAAATGCGCCCTAATTGTTAAAGCTAATGCCCTGATGGCGAATAAAGTGGAAGTTTCATCGCACGCCCACAGAACGCTGAGTGACCTTAAGCGCAATAACCCTGAAGTTTTACCAACTAATGAAGATGTTGTGAGTCTGTCGAGATATCTTGATAAAACTGGTCAAGAAAATGTTGAAATGTTACGTGAGAAACCCTCTGATAAGCAGGCTTGGAAAAACCTGAACGAAATAACCCTATGTCAAGTCATGATGTTCAATCGCCGCCGACAAGGAGAGGTATCTAAAATGAAATTAGCAGACTTCAAAAAGAAGCACTTTGCCCGAATCACAGATCTTGATAATATTTCCGAATTGGAAAAAAACCTTTGTAGGATATTTGAAGTAGTAGATATAGTCGGAAAGCGTGGACGAACAGTCCCCGTACTGCTAACACCACAAATGGTAGAACGTCTTGCGTTGCTTATTGAATTTAGAGAAGCTGTGGGAGTAACTGCAGAAAACACATACCTCTTTCCACGGTCACACTACAATAGTCTTGGTTGTATCCGAGCCTCTGACTGTATGCGGAAGTTTTCAGAAGGAGTTACTAAAAACCCTGAAAATTTAAGATCAACGAAACAGAGAAAACAGGTAGCTACAGCATCACAGATGTTAGCCCTAAAGGAAAACGACCTGGAGCTACTAGCAAGTTATATGGGGCATGACATTAGGGTCCATAAAGAATACTACACGTTACCCGATGAGGTGGCGCGTGTAGCAAAGCTTTCAAGACTCTTTAACGCTATGGACACAGGCCAGCTGACAAAATATGCCGGTAAATCCTTAGATGCAATTCCCTTTGATGAACATGAAGAAGAAGCAGACATAAATAGTTCATCTTCAGAAGAAGATGATGAAGCTCCACCAATTCAACGCACTGAAAGGCCAAATAAAACCAGCCCAGCACAGACAAAAAGGTCATGGTCAGAAGACGAAACAATCGCCATTCTTTCACTAAAAGAAATTCTCCAGTTTAGAATGCCGGGGAAGAGGGATATCGAAGATGCCCAGAAACGTCACCCTATTCTGAAAACCCGGAGCTGGCGTAACATAAAAGATTACTGTCGAAACAACAGGAATAAAATCATAAGCAATCAAATATTAAAATATTAATTACATGCACAAGTTCAAGTAGTAATATAGCTTAGTTACAATTGTTTTTATTACTACATAAAATTTGGACTACCTTAGTGATCTGACATTTTTCAAATTGCCAAAGGACTGATTTTGTTATTTACATTTTAATCCACACATAACAATCCCCATTTGTATGCACTTTGCATAATACAGTACCTGGCTGCTGTTTTGGACGACCACGCGTTAAACCCCAAGCAGTGTATTTCATATCATATAAGTAATATGACATAACTTTTAGTTTTATATCCAATAAACACACGTAATAGTTAAACTCATCTTGTTATGAAATTCTTTTCTAACATTTAGTTTAAATAAATATTTGTGAAGTTTAAGATAATATCATAAACGTTTAAGTTAATATCATAAAAGTTTAAAATATAAACTTAAAATTTCAAGATATAAACTTGAAATTTCAAGATATTAACTTGAAATTTCAAGATATTAAATTAAACTTTTAAGATATTAACTTAAAGTCTTAAGATATGAACTTAAACTTATAAGATATTAACTTGAACTTTATCAAGATAGTAACTTGAATTTTTGAGATACTTACTTGAATTTTTGAAATACTAACTTGAAAATTTTCAAGATAGATATCAGATTTCACGAAAACTTTACAATTGAAGTTAGTAACAACTTGTAAACTTAAGTAAATAAGGATCCATATTGGCGCTTATCACGATTATAGAGTTTGTGACCCCTTCACGCCCTCATTGTCCCTCTTCCAATCAATCCCCGTCCTTCACTCCATGTGGTCTCTCCTCCTTGTCCCCGCACCCTTGAGCCCATTAGTTGCCAAATTGGTTGCGGTGTCAAAGTAGTATACAGTATCCTTTGTAATTATGATAATTAGAGTTAAAAGTTTCTCGTGCCCCCCCCCCCCCGATCCTCCCAACTTCTCTTGCTCCACTCGTTTTCAACCCATTACACACTGCTGATATGACAATGGCAATGTTAATGATGATGCTGTTGATGAATTATGTTGCTGCCAGAAGGTCAATATTGAGATCGTTTGTTTCAGATCCGGATTCCCATCTCAAAATGAACATTTTCCCATTGTATTCGATTGTGTAAGACCTCCATTGGATTGGTTTAGAAATTTAGAGGTTTAAGTGGCAAAATCAATAAATAATTTATTCCTTCAATGGACAGCTCCTGTGATCAAATCGGGGCTGGTCTCGGAAATATAGTGTTGAACCCACTCATTATATTATTGGTATACACTTGTAACGTCCACGGATGCGAGTGTGTATGTACTCGGTTGTTGACGTTCTCCATACACAAAGTCCCTATTTGACGGTATTAAAACATAATGTGCGTCCTCGGTTGATCACATTATTAAATGACTTTTCGATCCCGAAATTATATCATATATCAATATTAAATGGCAAGATCTTCTTATTTCCCATGTGTGGTCAAAGGGGGGACAAAAACGTAGTTATATAAAGGTTAAAGACCACAATAATTGCCAAGTCCAAAGTATGGTAGTATAGGACAGATTACATCGGGTGCATGTGTGTTTGTACTCGATTGTTGACGTTCCCCATACACAAAGTCCTCATTTGCTGGTATTAAAACATAATGTGTGTCCTCGGTTGATCACATTAATAAATGAATGTTCTATCGCGATATTGTACCATACACCAATTATAAACGGTTATTTTGTCTTTTTGCCATGGGTGATCAAGGGGAGGGGGGAGCAGAAAGGTAGTTATATTCAGATTAAAGACTGCAATGAGTGTCAAGTCGGGGTGTCCTCTGTAGAACCTCAATCAAACTGGTTTAGAAAGTTAAAAGTGTCTGAATCAATAAAAAAAAATGTTATTTTAATGTGCTGCACCTGTTCTACGATATACAGTGTTGAACCCACTCAATTATTATTAGTGATATACACCTGTAACGTCCTCGGATGTGAATGTGTATGTACTCGATTGTTGGTGTTCACCATACACAAAGTCCCCATTTGACGGTATTAAAACATAATGTGCGTCCTCGGTTGATCACATTAATAAATAAACGACTGTTCTACTGCGATATTGTGCCACACATCAATTTTAAACAGTTAAATTGTATTTTTTTCTCCATGTGTGGTCAAAGGGCAGACAAAAAACGTAGTTATTTACAGGTTAAAGACCACAATAAGTGGCAAGTCCACGGTATGGTAGTATAGAGCAAAATGACCTCGTTTGGCGGCGTTCGCAACATACGCCGTGCGTGTCCTCGATTAGGCGTAACTAGCATTGGGACTCAGTTGGCCGTATTTCCCCAAATATTCGCAAACTCCCGTGTGTCAGAATAGTTTAGAAAATTAAAAGTTTTAAGTTGCAGAATCAATAAAAATGTTCTTTCAGTAGGCTGCTCCTGTGGTCAAAGGGGGTCTGTTCTCGGATATAGAGTATTGAACCCAATCAATTTATATTATTGACATACACCTGTAACGTCCTCGGATGTGAATGTGTATGTACTCGATTGTTGGTGTTCACCATACACAAAGTCCCCATTTGACGGTATTAAAACATAATGTGCGTCCTCGGTTGATCACATTGATAAATAAATGACTGTTCTACCGCGATATTGTGCCATACATCAAGTTTTAACAGTTATATTGAATTTCTCCCATGTGTGGTCAAAGGGGAGACAAAAATGTAGTTATTTACAGGTTAAAGACCACAATAAGTGTCAAGTCCACAGTATGGTAGTATAGAGCAAAATGACCTCGTTTGGCGGCGTTCCCAACACACACCATGGGTGTCCTCGATTAGGTGTATCTAGCATAGGGACTCGTTCGGCCGTATTTCCCCAAATATTCGCAAACTCCCGTGTGTCCGCATTTCTTCCGTAAAAAGTCAAATTCAAAAGTCAAATGCCAACTTGACTTTTCAAATGTCAACTTGACTTTCCAAATGTCAACTTTGCTTTTCAAATGTCAACTTGACTTTTCAAATGTCAACTTGACTTTTCAAATGTCAACTTGACTTTTCAAGAAAAATTAGTTTTACCTAACCTTTTACCCGAAGGGCGATCCTCAGACGTAAAGTGTTTCTTACAAATCAAGTTAGTGCCTTTGAAATTCATGGCCATATCTTGAAAATTCACATTTATGTCTTTAAAAGTAAGTAACAGCTTGTTGATAATTAAATGAGGATCCGTTTTGGGATTATCGTTTGTTGTAATATTACATTATACAACAAAGGAGCATTAGAGAGTTTGTACACACCGCATTGGTATACACTTCTAAAGTCCTCGGATGTGAGTGTGTGTGTACTCGGTTGTTAGTTTTCACCATACACAAAGTCCCCATTTGTCGGTATTAAAACATAATGTGTGTCCTCGGTTGGTCACATTAATAAATAACTGTTATATCGCGGTATTATGCACCGAACATCAATTATGAAAGGTTAATTTGCCTTGTTATCCCATGTGTGGTCAAAGGGGGGACAAAAATTTAGTTATTTAAAGGTTTAAGACCACAGTGAGTTTCACGTCCAGAGGTCCTCGATTGGTTACATACACTCTGCAAGACCTCAGTCAGATTAGTTTAGAAAATTACAAGTTTTAAATGGCTGAATCAATAAAAAATGTTTTTTCATTGGGCTGCTCCTGTGGTCAAAGGGGGTCTGTTCTCGGATATAGAGTGTTGAACCAACTCAATTTATATTATTGGCATACACCTGTGACGTCCTCGGATGTGAGTGTGTATGTACTCGGTTGCTGGTGTTCACCATACACAAAGTCCCCATTTGACGGTATTAAAACATAATGTGCGTCCTCGGTTGATTACATTAATAAATAAACGACTGTTCTACTACGATATTGTACCATGCATCAATTTTAAACAGTTATATTGATTTTTTCACATGTGTGGTCAAAGGGGAGACAAAAATGTACTTATTTACAGGTTAAAGACCACAATAAGTGTCAAGTCCACAGTATGGTAGTATAGAGCAAAATGACCTCGTTTGGCGGCGTTCCCAACACACACCATGAGTGTCCTCGATTAGTTGTATCTAGCATAGGGACTCGTTCGGCCGTATTTCCCCAAATATTCGCAAACTCCTGTGTGTCCGCATTTCTTCCGTAAAAAGTCAAATGCATAAAATATATGAATTGAGGTATAATTTATACCTTTCCATAATCCTTTGATGTAATAGAGTTCAGAAATAATGATGTTTTTCAGCTACATGCAGTATTTGTCAAGACCTCGATTAGGAGGATCCAGTCAAAGTCCTCGATTTACACCATATACATGTATGTGGGTGTGTGTGTGTGTGTGTGTGTGTGTCTGTGGTTCGCCTACAGGGCGCAATTCTTCATGGATTTTCTTCAAACTTGGTATACTTATTCCTTATACCCCAAGGAAGATCCCTATTGTTTTGGGGGCATGCCCGACCCCCAGGGGCCGAGCCACGCCCATTCTAGTATTTGTTTGTTTGTCGTCTACAGGCCACATTTCTTAACTTATAATCTTGAAACTTTGCATACACATTCTTTGTACCCTAAGGAGCATCCCTATCATTTGGGGTGCATGCCCGACCCCCAGGGGCAGAGCCACGCCCATTTTCTTTTCTTGTGTCTTTGTGTCGCCTACAGGGCGCAATTCTTACTGGATTTTCTTCAAACTTGGTATACTTATTCCTTATACTTGGTATACTTATTCCTTATACCCCAAGGAAGATCCCTATTGTTTTTGGTGCATGCCCGACCCCAAGGGGCATAGCCACGCCCATATCTAGTATTTGTTTGTTTGTCGTCTACAAGCCACATTTGTTAACGTATAATCTTGAAACTTTGCATACACATTCTTTGTACCCTAAGAAACATCCCTATCGTTTGGGGTGCATGCCCAACCCCCAGGGGCAGAGCCACGCCCATTTTCTTTTCTTGTGTCTTTATGTCGCCTAC
This sequence comes from Patella ulyssiponensis, assembly GCA_963678685.1. Classification (NCBI taxonomy): domain Eukaryota; kingdom Metazoa; phylum Mollusca; class Gastropoda; family Patellidae; genus Patella; species Patella ulyssiponensis. The sequence goes on along the minus strand of OY783225.1, from coordinate 64,150,810 downwards.
AGGGCGCAATTCTTACTGGATTTTCTTCAAACTTGGTATACTTATTCCTTATACTTGGTATACTTATTCCTTATACCCCAAGGAAGATCCCTATTGTTTTTGGTGCATGCCCGACCCCCAGGGGCATAGCCACGCCCATTTCTAGTATTTGTTTGTTTGTCGTCTACAGGCCACATTTCTTAACTTATAATCTTGAAACTTTGCATACACATTCTTTGTACCCTAAGGAACATCCCTATTGTTTGGGGTACATGCCCAACCCCCAGGGGCAGAGCCACGCCCATTTTCTTTTCGTGTGTCTTTGTGTCGCCTACAGGGCGCAATTCTTACTGGATTTTCTTCAAACTTGGTATACTTACTCTTTATACTCTAAGGATGATCCCTATCGTTTGGGGTGCATGCCCAACCCCCAGGGGCAGAGCCACGCCCATTTTTTTTTGTGTGTCTGTTTGTCGCCTACAGGCCGCAATTCTAATTGGATTTTCTTAAAACTTTGTATACTTACTCTTTACACCCTAAGGATGATCCCTATTGTTTTTTGGTGCATGCCCGACCCCCAATGGACAGAGCCACGCCCATTCCTTGTATTTATTTGTTTGTCGTCTACAAGCCACATTTGTTAACGTATCATCTTGAAACTTTGAATGCTTATTCTTTGTACCCTAAGGAACATTCCTATCATTTGGGGTGCATACTCAACCCCCGGGGGCAGAGCCACGCCCATTTTCTTTTTGTGTGTCGCCTACAGGGCGCAATTCGTACTGGATTTTCTTCAAACTTTGTATACTTACTCTTTATACTCTAAGGATGATCCCTATCATTTGGGGTGCGTACCCAACTCCCAGGGGCAGAGCCACGCCTATTTTCTTTTTGTGTGTCTGTCGCCTACAGGCCGCAATTCTAACTGGATTTTCTTAAAACTTTGTATACTTACTCTTTACACCCTAAGGATGATCCCTATTGTCTGTTGGTGCATGTCCGACCCCCAATGGCAGAGCCACGCCCATTCCTTGTATTTATTTGTTTTATCGTCTACAAGCCACATTTCTTAACGTATCATCTTGAAACTTTGAATGCTTATTCTTTGTACCCTAAGGAACATTCCTATCATTTGGGGTGCATGCCCACCCCCCAGGGGCAGAGTCACGCCCATTTTCTTTTTGTGTGTCGCCTACAGGCCACAATTCTTAATTGGTCATCTTGAATACTTATTCCTTATACCCTAAGGATGATCCCTTTTGTTTTGGGTGCATGCCCGACCCCCGTGGGACAGCAACACCCATTTCTTGTATTTGTTTGTCTGTCGTCTACAGGCTGCATTTCTTAATGTATCATCTTGAAACTTTGAATGCTCATTCTTGGTACCTTAAGGAAGATCTCTATTGTTTTTGGCGCATGCCCGACCCCCAGGGACAGTGCCACGCCCATTTTCATTTTGTCTGTCTGTGTCAGCTACAGGCCACAATTCTTAATCGATCGTCTTGAAAACTTTTTATACTTATTCCTTATACCCTAAGGCTGACCACTATTATTTTTGGTGCATGCCGGACCCCCTGGGACAGAGCCACGCCCAATGCTTTTGTGTCGTGTGTTCGCCTACAGGATGCAATTCTTAACAGATCCTTTTAAAACTTTACATACCTATTCCTTATACCCTAAAGATGATCCGTATTGTTTTTGGTGATTTCCTAACCCCCAGGGGCAGAGCCATGCCCATTTTTACTTCGTGTCTGTGTGTGTTGTCTACAGGCCACGATTCTTAATGGATCGTCTTTAAACTTGGGATATGTATTCCTTATAGCTTAAGGACGTCAACTGCATGTCCCGACTCCCACAGGCAAGACACGCCCAATTTTTGTGTTTGTCGTTTACAGGCCGCAATTCTGAATGAAGCAGCTTGGTACTTGTATTCCTTATAGCCTGAGGGCGTCCACTATTGATTTTGATGAATGTCCCGACCCCCAGGGGCAGGGCCACGCCCACTTTTTGCCTTTATTATTATTATTATTGTCAACATTTATATAGCGCACGCTTTCACAAAAATGTGTTCAGATGCGCTGTACAATATACTTTACATAAAAATTAAAACATACATTTCAAATCTATAATAATTGTATAAATTAAATCATATTTTTAAAATCTATAATAATTGTATAAATTAAATCATATTTTTAAAATCTATAATAATTGTATAAATTAAATCATATTTTTAAAATCTATAATAATTGCATAACTTAAAACAGTAAAAATAAATCTATAAATACCAAAAAAGAAATAAATAAATCTATAAATACCAAAAAAAAAAAAAAAAATAAATCTATAAATTAAAAGCTTGTTTAAATAAAAGTGTTTTCAATTGCGATTTAAAACTTGATAAAGAGGTAGAACTTCTGAGAGTAAATGGGAGCTTATTCCACAGTTTAGGGGCCTGTACTGTAAACGATCGTTCACCGTAAGTTTTCAGTCTAGCTGTTTTACAGACAAGAGAATAATGATCACTTGATGACCTCAATGTACGAGTAGGGGAGTAGACATCTAAAAGGGACGATAAATACAACGGTGCCATATGATTTAAACATTTAAAAGTTAAAAGAATGATCTTATATTGAATTCTAAACACAATGGGTAACCAGTGAAGTTGAATTAAAACAGGGGTGATATGATCATTATATTTACTTTTGGTAATGAGTCGAGCTGCCGCGTTCTGAACCTTTTGCAGTTTATCAGTGAGACGAGATGGTAAACCAATAAGCAACGAATTACATTGATCTAATCGTGATGTAACAAGCGCTTGAACAACAGTTTTGATGGACTCAACTGGCAAATTTTTACTTATTTTACTTATATTCCTCAGTTGAAAATAACAAGATCTGCAAATATTACTAATTTGCTTTTCCATGGATAGTTCACTGTCAAAGATAACACCGATGTTACGGGCTGAAGATGTTGGGATTATTTCATGCTCACCAACTAAGAGTGAAACATCTTTATCAAACTTAGACACTAAACTGTTTGATCCAAAAAGAATATATTCAGTCTTTTCGTCGTTCAGTTTAAGGAAATTGATTCCCATCCATACGCGAATTTCACTAATACATTCTTCAATTTGATGTTTTGATGTATTAAAGTCTCCAGACAGAGAGGGTTTAAATGACAGATACAGCTGAGTGTCATCTGCGTAAAGTTGGAACTGAAGACCATGTTTCTCAATAATTTTGGACAATGGGGTGGTGTATATACTGAACAAAATTGGACCTAAAACTGAGCCTTGGGGTACACCGAAGCTCAGATCTTTTATGTCAGATTGTTTGTTGTGTATAATGACAGATTGGGAACGATTTGTTAAATAAGATTTAAGTAGTTCGAGAGCTGAACCAGTTACACCAAATTCACCAGCAAGTCGTGAAAACAGCACCTTATGGTCTACCGTGTCAAATGCTGCAGAAAGATCTAAAAGTAGCAATAACACACAGCTTTTATTATCAATGGACAAGAGAATGTCGTTTTGTACTTTTAACAGTGCAGTTTCTGTGCTATGATATTGACGGTAGGCGCTTTGATAGGTGCTGAGAAGACTAAATTCAGATATATAACCAATTAATTGTTTTGCGATGCATTTCTCTAGAACTTTCGACACAAAACTTAAGTTGGATACCGGCCTATAGTTCTTGACTTGGTTTGGATCGAGCGAGGGTTTCTTAATTAGAGGGATTACATTGGCATGTTTATAAATATCTGGGAATGTTCCGGATCTAAATGAAAAGTTTATGATGTCACAGATTGCCGGGAGTAATACCGGAAGCTGATCTTTCAGTATCCGTGTTGGCAATGGGTCCAAGGCACACGATTTTGTTGCCATAGATTTGATGACACGAGAGATTTCGTCCTGAGACAATATTTCAAATCTGTCTAGAGCACTCGAAATGTCAATCTCATGGTCGTGAATGTAATTTTTATCAGTGAAATTATTCCTAATATTAAGAATTTTACTTTCAAAATATTCTGAGAATCGAGTTGGCAAGTCCAAATTATTTACGGTGGGTAAAATTTTAACACCATGGTTGTGGTCAAGAAGAGAATTCACAACCATATATAGTTCTTTAGAATTACTACTAGTTTCTATTTTGTCTTTATAATACGAAGCTTTTGAATTTTCAATAAGACGTGTAACACCAACTTTTGCCGCGTGATAAATTTCCCTATGAACTACTAAACCCGTCTGTCGCCATTTTCTCTCCGCCCTATTACGCCCCCGTTTTGCTTCACGTATCTCTTCGTTAAACCACACATTCCCTGGCCTGTCCTTGATAGTTTTAGTCTGAATTGGAACAACCTGATCTAACACATACTGGATACATTCATTGAAATGAACAGCTTTTTGGTGAACATTTTGTATCGATGCGGTTTCTGATATCCGAGAAAAATCCAATGACGATCTGAATTCATCAGAATTCATTGATTTAAATTTACGAAAGGTTATCTCTCTAGTAGAGATAGTAGCTCGTTTAATATTGAGGTTCATTGTAAGTGCGAAATGATCAGATAGAAGTTTATCCGTAACCTCCACATTATGAACTGATAACCCGTCTTCCCTAGTAATGATGAGGTCCAAAATATGGCCACGAACATGGGTGGCAGTATTGACATGCTGTAACAAAGAATGGGATTTGATAACATCTTCAAATTGAACAGCCAATGAGTCGTCCTTCTTGTCCAGATGTATATTAAAATCACCGGTAATCAAAAGTTCAAGATTTGAAGTCGATAATTTGTTTAACAGGTCTGAAAAATCCTCAATAAATTGTGGACTTGTATTGCGATTCGGAGGACGATAAATAACAATTATTAAGACTTTAGAATTCAGGATACACCCAAGATATTCGAAAGACGAGTACGAAAATTGTTTATGTCTCTGCACTGTGAGGGCGGTTTTAAAGATCAGTGCTACACCACCACCTCTTCCTGTTAATCTGGATTTATGAAGTATTGAATAACCCTTAGGTATCAGGGAAGATAGCGCAGGACCTTCGCTATCAACATTGAGCCATGTTTCGGTTACTGCGAAAAGATCAAACTCATTTTCACAAATAAATTCGTTCAATTCAATTGATTTATTCCGCACAGAACGGGCGTTTAGCAAACAAAGTTTTAGGCCACATTCCTGACGTGAAGGTTCTTGCAGCGCCTTCAGACAGTTTATTTGAATAAGGTTGCTTAAATTAGGTTTACCGGGAAGGACTCGGTCGTTTCCAAATGGGGGACAAGTTATGACACTAATACGGTGCTTTCTATTTTTCCCCGAGGAACACCCTCTCCTAGTTTTCTGAAAATTCGTTATGTTACTTGTAAGAGTTTTAAGATAGTCTATATGCGTCTTTTCAAGTGGGGTAGAGTCTCGCAAGGATAGTAGTTGGTCTCTTGAGTAGGTTACACAACAGTTTTGGCGCCCATTCCTCGCCATAAATAAAATGTTGTTTTGGCGGCAATTGCTCTCCATAAAAGTCAGAGTTGTCAGTAGTGAAACTTGTAAACACACTGCTAAATTTAGTAACGACCTAAATTCAATCAGTGATTTCACGCTTGACTTGCCATTGTTGATCAGTTGAAATAATATTAAATTGTCAAATTCTTCAAAGTTAAAATACAACGTTACCACAAAGCTGCGTCATAAGATTCTCTGCTACATGAGAAACACACTGGTACCACTTTTATAAACAGGCAATATGATTTAATAGCTTAACTTTGTAAAGAAGAACAGACACACGAAACTGAGAGCAGCCATAAGCGCATCATCATTGTTTACTAGGAAGGCACAATTCTGAATGGATTATCTTGGTATACTTATTCCTTATACTCTAAGGACGGCAACTATTGATGTTGAGGCACGACCCTCAACGCTAAACAAACCAAACGCCTAGCCTTCTTGACAAAGTACCATATCAATCAAAGCAGGAATGTGGACGTATATTGTAGCATTATCGTTATGTTTTTTTTATGTATGTGTCTTTATTTTCCTACTCAGTACTGATACCTACTGAGTATCGTATTGTATATTATTAGACCTACTAAGTACCGTATTGTATATTATTAGAGACTTACTTATATATAAGTACCGTATTGTATATTATAAGACCTACTGCATTATGTGATGTCTGTGTAAAACCAGACTTATATTTTATAACCAGCGGCTGCCAGACAGGGTACACCCACATTTTGCAAGAGATGGATAGAGAACAAGATAAACAATAAGCGATTTTTCGAACAATCACAGGGCATAATTCAGGAAGCTACGAATATCAACAGGACCAAGATTTTTGGGTTATAAAGATATATTTCAAGTTCCATCGTTGATATACCAAATGTTGACCCTATTTGCGTATGTGGGGCGACCATTTTGTCCGGCAGTTTAAGTCTGATTTTCACGAAATTTCGATCTCAACCAACCTTACAGTGTAACAGTGGTATCATAGAACATTTTTTTTTAAAGCGGATAATAATTGTGACCTTTAGAGGGACCACAAGCTAAAATGTGGTTTTTCGTGCAATCAGAGGCCATAACTCAGGAAGTTAGAATCCGATATGCATGAATATCGACAGCAAGATCTTTGGGTTATAAACATAAATTGACGATGCACAAATATCGAAAGGAACCAAGATCAAGGGTTATAAACATGCATTTCAAGTTTCATCAAAATCAGTTCAAAATTGTGATCTCTATACAGTGTTCACAAGCTAAAGACATGATTTTTCGTACAATCAGGGACCATAATCCATAAAGTTACAGTGCTATACATGCCAATATTGCAGGGAACCGAGATCTTTGGGTGATAAACCTATATTTCAAGTTTCATTGAAATCGGATAAAAATTGTGTCCTGTAGAGTGTTCACAAACAATTGTGGACGGATGGACAGGGCTACAACAATATACGTCCACATGTATAGACCTCAAAAGGAACGGGAATCGATTATCAGTTGACTGAATGAAAAAATTGACCCATAATTTTAAAAGGGTCACCTGTCCGGATATGCAGTTTTGACATTCACGTTAAAACAACTCAATATTGTGTGCTGAAATTTTGAGTACGAGCACATACACCATTACTCTGTATTTTGGTACTTTAATTTCTTACGTACTCACTCTTTTATTTTTGATCCTCTATTCAGATCGGGATAGTCCCGTTAAGTCATATGACCTTGTATATAACATATATTTAACTGTATGAATAGGAATATTGAAACAGATTTCAACTTGGACTTTTAATGTACAGTGACCACCTTCACCAGAAAACTTCTCCAGTAATGAGCTATATACACCCCCAATCCTAGCTCATCCATATGTATGAAACAAAGAATAACCCCGAGCTGCTGGTGATATTATTATAACATTAGATAATAAATAAAATATGGAAAATAATTTTTTATGTTTTGTGTACTTTAGACAGCAGGTTGTTAAACTGTCAAAGGGCGTGGAATATTGTGAGAATGATTAGTAGTATTTGAACCATGTCCTATCGTTATCATTGGAATTTTAATGTAGTTTATTTGATCTTTGAAATGTCAATCTAGATAAAAAGGTCGAAATACTTCGTGAAGAATTTCAATTATTTTGAAATTGAGATTAATTGTCTATTATCATATGATCATCATGATAAATAACCAAATTTAACATTAACCCTTTAGTATTTGGATGGTTATAACACTGGCCTTAACTAGTGCTCCAAATCCACAGAATGGCTGGACTGCTCTGAAACTAGCTGTAACTAGAGCTCCAAACTCACTGAATGTTTGAACTGCCCTGAAGCGAATCTTAACTAGAGCTCCTAACCCACTCAATGTCAGAACCGCCCCAAAACTAGCCGTAACTAGAGCTCCAAACCCGCTGAATAACTTAACCTTCCTGAAACTAACCTTAACTAGAGTTCCAAACCCACTGAATGACTGAACCACCCAGAAACAAGACTTAACTAGAGCTCCAAGTCTGAACCACCCTGAAATTAGCCTGAACTAGAGCTCCAAGTCTGAACCACCCTGAAATTAGCCTTAACTAGAGCTCCAAAACCACTGAATGACTGAACCACCCTGAAACTAGCCTTAACTAGAGCTCCGATCCACAGAATTGGTGGACCTCCTTAAAACTAGCCTTAACTAGGCTGAAACTAGCCTCAACTAGAGCTTCAACCAACTGAATGACTGGACCGCCTTGAAACTAGCCTTAACTAGAGTTTCATACCTACTGAGTCATGTGAATAACTGTGGCTCAACAAAGATAATTTCGGATATGATTTTTTTAAAAATTAATTGCATTTATTTTCCTGTTAAAGTTAAAGAGAAAATAAATGCAATTAATTTTATGTAGTGCCACAATTCAAACGCATAAAGTCTCTGATCTTCATTTGAATGATGTTTATTAAACATTATTGTCAATAATGATTTTTTTGTTAGTTCAAACTAACCCATATCCCAGCACCCCAAGCAAAGAACAAACAAAAGAACAGATGGTGTACAATGTCATTTATTAATGACTAATCATATGAAATATTATTTTATTTTGTATTAAATTAGTGTTTATACAAGTAGTATTGTTTGGGATTAAAAAATGACGAATAAATGGCCAAACACATCACAAAACGTGATGTCGTGCTTGTTAAATTTTAATCTCTGAAAAAAAACTCAGTCTAAATATGTTTCAGTACTTAATTGTTTTAGACAATTAATCGTGCTTGAGTCAAATGCGATTATTTAGCAGATGGTGTCACCATGGAGGTCTATATATAAACCTCTATGGGTGTCACTTGCTCGTTGTGGTAGAGCAACGTTTACTGCCAAATTAATTTTGAGATATCATTTTTTTACCCTCCATATGTAAGTAAAAAGGGAGTATAAGATGAATGCCGAACTTCTGCTGAAAAATGTATCGACTTAAATGACCCAAAAATACGGTACTTTTCGAGGAATTTGAAACAATACGGATCGGCAGTAGTTGACATGCTTTCATTCTATCGTATTGCATCACCTAATTTTGTTTTATTACTGGCATAAATTTGAATGCCATACGGGAATTAAATATGAAAAATAACAAGGTGCACCTATTTTTTATGATCTTTGTGTGTGGGCTAAAAACTGCCTTCTTAAATAATGATAAGAGTTATGTCCCTTTATTTTCAGTAAAACTGTCTGACACAAAAAATTTTGAAATCCTATCTCTGATGATAGGATAGCATGAATTGAAAATTCGTCAATATTTGGTATCAAGTGCAGGCAATATAAACTAGTAATGGTCAAAGCCAGCCAGTGCAACCTACAATCTGAGATACAGTAAATGTTTTATTGGATATCTTTTTAATCAGTTTGAGGACATATGATATTTTCTGGTAAATACAAACCAAAGAATGGATTTTTTTCAAACGAGTAATATGGACTGGGGAGTAGAAGTAATGTTTCAGTGAAGAGTGCCCTTTTTAGCATATCGGAACAGAAATGGTTCCAAGAATGGTTTGAGATAACTATCTGATCAAGGCAAATTATCATGGCCTTGGTCAAGTGTAAACGTTCCTTTAGTTCCCACCATCCAATCTTCATTAGCCCAGTTGATGCAGAAAAGTAGTTCATATAACCCTGTTACATTTGATTTTAGTTTGCTGTATTGAAACATCTTGCTCCAGGCCACGAATCATAGTCCCGATCATTGTTTACAGTATTCAATAATCATTTCTGTAGCGTTTCTCCCACGAGTTATTGTCCTTTCACACATGTAATCAATCAAACTCTACCTACTGAAACACCATTTCTCCAGTCCTTTCCAACTACTTCAGATAAGGGTTGGTTATTGACCTTATGCACTACCAGTTAATTGATTAATTGTCGTAATTTTGTGCTCCCAACCTTTTTTTTTGTTCCGGTGATTTTTTTTTCTTCACAGAAACTAGACTACATTAAGGTACATTAGCTAACGGGAAGTTTTTTTGTTGGTTTCAGGATGTTTTTTATTTATCAAGATTACAATAATATAGTATAAAAAAAAATATTGATAACAAAAAGTCAAGAGTGCAAACAAACTACTTAAAAATGTTATTTATGCTTCTAGAACAGCCATGAAGTCAAATGGCCTGGTTCAAACCCAAGCGGGAATTAGGTTGCCTGCTTAATTAACATTTAGCAAGATTACATTACTTATGGTCTATTACCAGTGTAAGCCATCAGTCATCATTTTCAGGAGGGCAAAATAAACCACTTAAAACTGCTGTTAATGCTTCCCGAACAGTCATTAGGCATCTGGTTTCATACCCTAGCTTGTATGTGACAAGGAATTGAGTCGCCTGCTTAAACATACATAATGCAAGGGCAAAATTTGCCAATTGCAGGTCTTTGTTTACGTCGGAAATGTCATCTAAATTAGAGAGTAGACATTAATTTACTTATCCAGACCATATTCAACTCTCGATGTCATCGCTAGTCTGCCATATTTACTGTAACTCAACGCTCATTGATGATTAGATCAAAAAATGGATAATGGAGACTAATGATTTATATCGTACCAACTTTAGTAAGCCTAAAATACAATCGCTAAATTTTCTGTTCCGAGTAGATCAATTTGACTGGATTTTCAGCAAATACCGTTCATATTATTTTTTTTTAACTATATATATTATTGTGAGAACTGCCATGCCATAATGTATCTTTAATCTCTTCATGCCATTGGTAAAGTCCTCTACGTGCCAAACAAATTATTGAAATAAGCAGCGTACCAAATGTAAGTCTGAAAATAATCTGGTTTGTGTTGAGTGGATGTTATGCCTGATCTCTTTCCTTTCTTGGAAGTAATCTGTTGTATTAGGATGAGAGGCCTTAGGCTATTCCACGGGCGAGGTTCTCACAACTAGGGCTTCCATTTCAAAATTTTCACTGTCTGTCATTTTTATACGCCCACATTGAAATGTGGTCGTATATTGTCGTCGCCCCCGTCCGTCCGTGCTTGTGGACGCTCTAGAGGCTAAAGTTAATATCCGATTGACTTTAAATTTATACACAGTGTTTAAGGTCATGAGACGAAGAAGCCTATTGTTTTTCAGCGATTTCCGATAATAACTACCAGAGTTATGGCCCTTGACGACTTCAAAAAATCTTGTGGATGCTCTAGAGGCCAAAGTTAATATCCGATTGGCTTTAAATTTATACACAGTGTTTAAGGTCATAAGACGAAGAAGCCTATCAATTTTCAGCAATTTCCGATAATTAGTGCCAGAGTTATGGCCCTTGATCACTTCAAAAAATCTTGTGGACGCTCTAAAAGCCAAAGTTAATATCCGATTGACTTTAGATTTATACACAGTGTTTAAGGTCATAAGACGAAGAAGCCTATTGATTTTCAGCAATTTCCGATAATTAGTGCCAGAGTTATGGCCCTTGATCACTTCAAAAAATCTTGTGAACGCCCTAAAAGCCCAAGTTAATATCCGATTGACTTTAAATTTATACACAGTGTTTAAGGTCATAAGACGAAGAAGCCTATTGATTTTCAGCGATTTCCGATAATTAGTGCCAAAGTTATCTCCCTTGATCACTTCAAAAATTCTTGTGGATGCTCTAAAAGCCAAAGTTAATATCCGATTGACTTTAAATTTATACACATTGTTTAAGGTCATAAGACGAAGAAGCCTATTGATTTGCATCAATTCCCGATAATTAGTGCCAGAGTTATGGCCCTTGATAAGATCAAAAAATCCTGTGGAGGCTCTAGAGGCCAAAGTTAATATCCGATTGACTTTAAATTTACACACACTGTTTAAGGTCCTGAGACGAAAAAACCTACTGATTTTCATTGATTTCAAATAATTACTTCCAGAGTTATCTCCCTTGATCACTTCGAAAAACCTTGTGGCGCTGTAGATGCCAAACTTATAAATCATCCGATTGACTTCAGATTGATACACAGAGTTTAAGGTGTTGAAACAAACAAGTATTTTGATTTTCAATGAATTTTGATAACTGAACAGCTAAATTCATGATGTTAAATATTTCCTATACTAATTGTTAGCTTGGGGCAAAACTTTATAAAAAGCAAACAAATTCTAACGATTTTCAGATAATTACATAATGAGTTGTTACTCAGATTTTAGTGTATTACAAATGTTTTATTACCAAAAAAAAGTAAAAATATGCGACAACCCTTGTTGACTGCCCGGACGATTTAGCTGCTGTGGGCGTATGTTTCATTGCCTGGCAACCTATCTTTTTGATAATTATCATTTTTTAAATTTTTTATTTATATAAGTAACCTAAATTTTGTCTATATTTATTATCATTATTTTTATAATCCCAGTATAGGGATTAAATAATCCTAGTAGTTTAGGGATTATTAATTCTGAACATTATGCGCATGCGCAACTATTCTATTGTCTATAAATACCCGGTAACGGGATTATTTTTGTAACCAGTTGATAAAGGGCGAACGCCCGAAACGCATCCTGGATAAAACCTTCATATATCTACGCAGTCTTGTCTAGTTTGTTACCGGGGATTTTTTGCTATGATTTATCTACAAGGAATGGTTCCTGCTTCTCCTCGGATGCATCACTGAGATCCAAACTGGCCTGCACTGTTATGGGGACTCTTCCGCCCCTCTATTCCTATCATGTGTGAGGTTTTATCGTCCTCTTCTTGGGATTTTTAAATAATTAAATAAATGTGCCAGACAGAGGTTGTTAGTAATTTTGACATTCAACTGAAAGCTTAACCGTGTCAAGTTACCAACCAATGCAATCCCGATTTGTTCCCGGGATCGGCAATGACAACCATTTGTTTTGCGGACAAAAAGTTTGCATAACAGTATTCTATACTTATGTATATAAAGAAAAGGAACATTCATATTGAATAAGTATTCATATGTTGTTCGTAACTTGACACAAGCGATTCAAATGTACGTAACAAATTGACAAATTCCATTTTCCTTACCGAATTCCATATTTTCCATTGTTTTTGCGGCCATGTTGCCGTTAACAAGTCGTCTATGCTGTAAATACGTTGTATGATGTCGTTAAATTTTCGATCACTCTCGACGGCGTAAAAAGAGAAGGAAATCGCGCGAACATAAAATTGACACACGGAACTCTTTTCATATTGACTTCAGTTTAAAACATTTCAAATGTATTCACGATAAACATTTTGCCTTTTCCAAGATGAAATAAGAGTGGTTACATTTTACGACATTATTTAAGTTGATATCATGCTAGCGCTCTGTCTCATCCTGACATTAGCGTACGTAATTTGGTTGACAGACAGAGTTACGATTTTTTCTTTATTTTTGGGTGACGATATCTGAACAAATAGCCAAATCAGTTCGCTTGTTGTGCAGTATTTGAAACATTGAACATTAAATCTTTGCAACTGCACCTCGGATAGAAGATTTAAACACATAGTAAAAAGAGGGGAGCAATTCAAAGTTCAGGAGTATGAAAATGTCACACTTTTGGTGCATGTCAAACTGCAGAAAATGCATTTGACATGTCTTTTTTTCAAGTGAATTCTTTTAATTTCACAAAATGACATTTAAATATTATCTTTACATCAGATCCCCAAAATAATTATCAACAATTCATTTATTGAATTCTGTTTCTTGAGTGTTTTATCATCACATTAATTATCGTTGGTAACAAAGTGTCAACTTCATGGAATGACCCATATACTAGTTTAATTAAATTCACCATTTTTTGTTTAAAATCACTATTACTTCAAATCTTCTAAATTTAGTGCCAATATATTCAGAAAATTCCATTCTCATCTATCAAATGTTATTAATGTAAAAATGGAAAACAATTAAAAATTGTAACGTACGTAATGTTACGTCCATTACATTTACCAAATGGGGCTTAGAGGGAAGTGTTTGGAACTAATTGTGTCCCATGGGCTCTTTTTATTCAAAGACTAGTGGTGAAAGTGCAAGATCAAAAGCCCATTGATTAGAAAAAAAATATATTTAAGAGCTTTTATAACCGGGCTTCCACTTCAAAATTTTCCCAACCGGTCATTTTTCTCACGGAGAAAGTGGTGCAATTTTATGCACATAATAAGAAGCCAAAAACTACATGCTATCGGAATGTCGTTCGACTTTAATTGGGTCAAGGACAGTCACACAAAAAGTCAATCATTTATATACCCACCTATCCCCCTTATAAATAAAAGAACACATGTAATCAATTATCATTCAGTTATTTATACATTCATAAAATATAACAATAACAAGATGCATGCATTTATCGAAAGTACACTATTTTCTTAATTTGTTTACGACATCACCCGTATATACTCGTCGGTTTTTACAGGATTTCCATTTCTGTAAAGCACGTGCCGGTTGAAATTCTGCAAGTGGTGGCCCCTTCATAGAAATTCACTATGAAATTCGTCAAGATTTTTCATGCTCAAGGAACATCGTAACATGGTTTTAATTATGTTTTGGTGCGAGAATCCCCGTTCTCAGTGCGTACGTGACATATTCGGCAGTTGACTATCTTCTCCATACACGGGTCAAAAAGTAGTTCCGAATGATTAGCACACGTAAATAATTCAAAGTCATACACATGTTACATGTACAATAATTAACATAATTCTTAAACTTATCAATTTATTAACTTGTATTGATATTTTGAGAGCTCAAATAATATCGTTCTAGTATTTGAACTCTATAACATGTAAAGACATTTGCACATATTTCAAAATGGCGGCGATCGTAAAAGCTCATTGTTTTAACCAAATGACGTCTATCAATTGTTATATAAAAGGAAAAAATGGATTAAAAACACACCTAGGAATACATCTTTTTGTGTGGGAATATCTGTAGCACCATGGGTCTTTTTGTCTGACGTGGACAGCGTATGTTCTCGGTCCGGTCGCCACATCCTACGTATGACCCATGCATCTTGTTTTTGCTACATATTACCGTTAGCCTTGTGATCGTCTAGGATTTATCTCAGATCGTCTTTTCTTCTCTTTCACGTTGTGTGTTTCTTCTTACTGGTTTCTTAAGACGTTTGTCTTCTTCAGTTATAACAATGCAACAGTTCGTTTTTACCTTTTATGTAGCATAGGTATACATACAAGCATATTACAATTACAGTCAATGCTAACTAAACTCTTCTCAACCTAGACACCTCGCGGTGTCTAGGATTCTTAGATGGTAACCCTCTGGAACCTAATCGAAGTCTGGAATCTAAATGTCGTCTGACGAATTCGCGCAAGTATCATAATTTTGTATAAACTGGTTTTGGACATTCAATTATCTAATTGGTCAAACATGATGTAATAACCCACCCTTATATGGTTATGGAAATTTACTCTAAAAACTGCGCATGAGATATCTGTTATCATGTTTTTGTTTCTATAACCCATATGTCATTCAAATGTTAGTTGAAATCAGTACACACCTGCATATATGTGAATATGTTAGAAACATAAAACTATATCCTATCTCCTCATCCCTTGTCTATATTGCTACACTACTTCCCCCTTTAAGAATATATATAGAATATAGATATTCTAACTAATTATGCACGCATCAGGAAAATATAAATGATTACAATACAACAGAGCTGTGAAAGAAAAACACAAATAATCAAAAATCAAAAAAAAATCGCATGGAAAAACTATCTCAAAGTCCTATGAAAATTCACTAAGCCGAAACCTAAATTCAAAAAAACACAAATTGTCTTTTTAAAATCTTCAAGTGTCCTAATTTCAAAACACTATAGCACATCACTTCAAATTTTTAAAGTTCAGTTTCACTTTAAATTCTGTCTCAGGAAATCTCAATTTGGTAAACTGGTAAACCATTTTTCCTTGCCTCTGTAGTTGTCCTTTTCAGCTACCATAGTGTCAAGTTGAAAACTTCTTTTTTTCTTCTAAGATTGGCTTGTACAATCTTATTCGTCAATCAAACATGTCATTGCCATCAGACCAAGAACTAACTACATGTATTACTATTCTTTTTTTTAAACTTTATTTTGATATTAGTGTAACATTATATGAATATATTATTCCTAAAACTTATAAGTAACTCTTACTCTTAATTACAATTAAACTTTATTTAATTATTAATAAACTTTGATGTGTCTCTTTAATTATAAATCTCAAAATTAACTTTGACCTCTTGACCTGAACTGAGTAAGTGACAAGTTTATAATTTTATAATTGCGTTTTCATTTTAGAATTCAGCCATGATAATTTTATAATTCACTCGTCAGTAATGTGACCTGTTTGACCTGAACATTATACAATTTCAATTTCTATTTTGACTACCAGTGTTACATTATCGAGAATGTCAATCATTATCGAACGCTAAACCCCAATAGATGAGATAAGCCCGCGGTTACTTATTCCACATTAGTAATATATAAACATTATATAGAATTATATCCAGAGCAAATGGCTGTACACTCCATTCACCTAGAATACAGTCTATATTTTATAACCACAACAACCAGAATAAACCTAATTTTGAATAGAACTTTGTTGAAGGAAATGGTTGCGCACCCACTCCCTCCAAACACCAGTCTACCTTTTATAAACACAACAATCAAAATATACCTAGCTTTTAACTACACATATAATACTATATCCAATATATATTATATTCATATACATTAACACAGGTGCTAGAACCTAGTGCTTGTAGTAATTTGACCTCATGTCAAATTACACATTCACTACACGGACTAGGTACCAAAAACGGGCTCAATTTTGGATGTTTGTCTTGTGTCCAGTTCACTGACATTTAATTCGCTGGTATGTTATATCTAAACAACATGTCCCACTTGATAGCATTATTACCCTGTTAAGTGTTGACAACTTTTAACCTGCCTGCTATTGAGAGTATCAAATGACAACATTTTGATTTAGAAAATAAAAAGCTCTTTACTATAATTGGTATCAGTTGTTAAATTTCTTCCCAAAACCAAGTTTTATCATTAAAATGAATGGTATTGGATGCCAAAATAAAAATTGACATCTTTCAATAAAGGTGAGCTATTTATAATCATTTTTTTTTTTCTGAAAACAGAAGTTATGTAGTTTAATTGGACAAGGATTTGCAGGGTTAGACCCAAGACAAAGTAGTGTGTATTTTTGTACAGAATTTACAAATATTTTAAGATTAAAGGTGCTAAATTGATAATATTTGGGACCTAGAAATTGACACAAATGGGTCGCAACGCATATACTAATGTAATATGAATGTACATAAATTGATTTACATTCAATTGTTTCCGTTTTTACTATAATTTCAAATATTTATGTTCGGCGAAATACGCCAGTCTCAATCGAATAGCAATCTAAAGCATCTAATATACCTCCATAGTATTTATTGTGCATGCTCTACAGATAAGAATACAGGTCACTGTTTGACAGAACTTGTGGAATATGTCTAGCCTCGTTCTTTGAGTCTCTTGTAAAAAAAATTGGCCCGAAACCAGAGCAGTTATTTTAATTTGAGGAAGCTCATTTCGTCCAGTCCTTATTTTTATACGACTACATTTTGTTGTGGATGTATACTGCTGTCGACCCTGTCCATTTATCTGTCCATAATTTATTTGTGGACACTCTACAGGTCACAATTTTTGACTTAACTTGAAATATGGGCATTTCTCCCAAAGATTTTGGTTTCTCTCGATATTGGCATGAATCGAGCCAGATCTCGTTTTAGCTTCTAAATCCTCCAGAGGTCACAATTTTCATCCAGTTACATATTTATATCCCAAAGATCTGGGTTACTAATCTTGATACTTCAGACCGTAACTTGCTGGATTATGACCCCTGATTGTACAAAAAACGCCTTTTGTAATCTTGTTCTGTCCATCAAATAAAGACGGACATTCGCTAAACAATGTGTTATGACGGGAATTTCGCCCAGGCAGTTGCATCATGGCCTACCCTTATATCGAATTCCAACTGCCAAGGGATCTTTTACATGCACGCAATGTATACCCTGGGCCTTGGTTTTTCGTACCATCCGAACCACTGACAAGGTGAAGCCAGACAGAAATATCCCGATGAACTTTCTTGTCAAATGTAGGGATCGAACATGCGGCCTCCTAAACATTTTTTTATGTACACTACAAAATTTCCTGCCTTTTTCGATGCTAAGTTCAGTTTTTGAGCACTACAGTTCTCAACAATTTAAGATACTGATGATGAATAGAAATTTTAGAATGTTTAGGATCTTTTGTATACAATTTGTTAGTGTCTTTGTAAAGCTGTGTATCTTTGTATAATTATGTACATGTAAACATATTTATCTTTGCTTATTGCGTGTATCTTTCTTTTAGTTCTATTTGTATATGACCTTATAATTTTTTCTTATGCAATAAAGCTTCTTCTATTATCTTATTTAAAATAAATGTATCATAAGCTTAGTAGTATAATCTTATGTAATATTTGAACCAAATGTAATTTTTATTTATTAAATATTTACTTTAATTTTTTTTTTTTTTTTTTTTAAATTTGAATGTGACTTGAAAGTCTTATAGAATCTGACCCAAAAGGCTTATAACTTGAACAATCTAAATATTTAGAGCAGTGTAATATGATACTTAACATGCCCTATACACCACATCACCACAAGGTATTGTCTTTGACAACTTGATGACAGGATTCTCTTTAACAAATCTGTATTGTCTGTGGGGGTCACATTCCAAAATTTGAAGAAAACTGGCTGATTTTCACCTAGTCCCACGACTGCATTCTAATCATCGCGTATTATGTCGACAGCTTATAACAGCAAAAATATATTAAACGTAGCCTATATATTACGTTTCTAAAGCAAAAATTACATAAAAATATATACGGACATAATCTACCGTATATCCTCACCTTAAACTCCTATAAAACTCGTATGCGATAATCTCACAATTTAACGAGCCTATAATTTTAGGTTTTTTTTCCCAGGAAAACTATACCTACATCCCTAGATTTTTAACCACATGGGATTTTAACATAACCTATAACTTTTTATTCAAAAGTTAAATTATCGTACTCTTTGAAACCTTGGACTAGAGCTTCAAAATTACATTACTCTACGTATCGAACCACATACATGGACGACACAAAACACAAACAATAATAGCAACTCAACCTTTTAGTCAAAAGCTGAATTACCCACATTTAGCCTAACTCGACTAAAATCCTAATTCTTGAGACTTTGGACAAGGATCTCAAAAATTATGTTATATACGAAACAACAAATAACACATATTAACGAATTACAGTAGAGAGCATGGCCAACTTGAAAACTAGAGTTAAACACTCACAAACGTCATGCTTAGATCTGCCATCTCACCACTGCAATCCGGAGACAACATTAGTTCCTATTTTATTCCTATTCCGTTTCTTTATTTTTATTAATTCGTAGTTATATCAAAGAAAATTTTGTTTTGTTTTTAAAACCTACGCCGTAGAGACTCTCTTTAACTTTAATAACTCGAATTTACTACAGGTCATGTTAACCCGATAACCAGTGATATGATATTGTTTACCAAACCTGTCCATCAAAACGTATGAATGAACATCCTTTATTCTCTAACAGTTAAATTTTAACAATTTAGTTTCTAATGAGATTTTTAAACTTAAATTAATATTATTTGGTCTTTTAACAAATGTAACATATCTAATTTAACAAACAAAATGTATTTACCAAGATTTTTCCGAAATTATCTGATTTCTCGTATTTCAACCAAAAATTCCTCTCTGTTGCAGTATTTTTCTTCTTAGCGGGTTCCAATATGGATTCTTCTTCTATAGTAACTTCGTAACCCAAAGGTCGAAACTTCAGCACGGCGCCAAATCAAATATGTATTCTTCTTCTTCTTCTAAAGTTGATATTAACCCTGAAGGTCGAAACTGTTGCGGCACCAAATCGTATATGTATTCTTCTTCTTCTTCGAAAAATGGTATGAACCCTAAAGGTCGAAACTGTCCCGGCACCAAATGGAATATGTAGCACCATGGGTTTTTTTGTCTGACGTGGAGAGCGTATGTTCTCGGTCCGGTCGCCACATCCTACGTATGACCCATGCATCTTGTTTTTGCTACATATTACCGTTAGCCTTGTGATCGTCTAAGATTTATCTCAGATCGTCTTTTCTTCTCTTTCACGTTGTGTGTTTCTTCTTACTGGTTTCTTAAGACGTTTGTCTTCTTCAGTTATAACAATGCAACAGTTCGTTTTTACCTTTTATGTAGCATAGGTATACATACAAGCATATTACAATTACAGTCAATGCTAACTAAACTCTTCTCAACCTAGACACCTCGCGGTGTCTAGGATTCTTAGATGGTAACCCTCTGGAACCTAATCGAAGTCTGGAATCTAAATGTCGTCTGACGAATTCGCGCAAGTATCATAATTTTGTATCAACTGGTTTTGGACATTCAATTATCTAATTGGTCAAACATGATGTAATAACCCACCCTTATATGGTTATGGAAATTTACTCTAAAAACTGCGCATGAGATATCTGTTATCATGTTTTTGTTTCTATAACCCATATGTCATTCAAATGTTAGTTGAAATCAGTACACACCTGCATATATGTGAATATGTTAGAAACATAAAACTATATCCTATCTCCTCATTCCTTGTCTATATTGCTACATATCATATCTTAACCACGGGAATATTTGTGACAATTTAGTAGAGAATTTACGGCTGACTTTGTTTTTCGGAGTGGAACTGTCATCCTTGTGAGCCGATGTTAAAGAAAGGAGGTCAGATTCATTGACGGCGATATCGTCATCTCGCTTTCTTTTCTTTTGTTATATACTATTCCAAAAAAGTAGGGGATATTTGATTTTTAAGTGTTATTAAAGTCACCTAATGAAACTGACGAAGAAACAAATGACAAAATGAAATGAAGTTCACATTCATCGATTTATTCCAAATGATCATTAGACTAAGTAAGGCACAGACTGACCATTATAAGGGTAAAATGATACCCGGGGTCAAACAGCAAAGTTACCACAGCATCACAACAAAGTCAGTAACGGGTAAATCCTCCTCTGTTTGCCAAAAAAGCATTGATCCGACGTGGCATACTCCTAATGAGACGTCTAAGGTCATTTTGGTCCAGATTGTCCCATTCCTGTTGCAACGCAGCAGCAAGTTCTTGGACATTGGCAGGACGTTGTTGACGTTGACGTAACCTCTGTCCAAGCATGTCCCAGACATGCTCGATGGGGGAGAGGTCGGGACTCAGTGCTGGCCACGGTAATGTGGTGATGTTCTGTTGTTGGAGGTAACCTGTAACGATCCTGGCCCTGTGACATCTTGCGTTGTCATCCTGGAAGATGAAACAGCGGTCATGACGTCGTGCGAACGGCACAACATGGACTGCCAAGATGTTGTCCCGGTAGTACTGGCCTGTAACACGCCCTGCAACAACATGTAAAGCCGTTCTTCCAGCAACAGTGATGCCTCCCCACACCATAACAGAACCATCCCCAAATCGATCATGTCTGATGACGTTAACGTCTTGGAAGCACTCGTTTCGACGACGCCACACCCTCCTACGTCTGTCCAAAAAATCAACAGTGAACCTTGACTCATCTGAAAACATCACATTGCTCCAGCGTCGATTATCCCAGTGTTGACGATCCCTACACCAACGACGTCTTGCCTGAATGTGATGATCTCTCAAACAAGGGATCACGCGAGGACGTCGGGCGCGAAGGTGACCCCTATGCAGTCGATTCCGAATCATCTGGCCACTCACTCTCACACCAGTGTCTGTTTGAAGACGAGCGCTGATCTGATTTGCTGTGATGACACGATTTCTCAAGGCCAAGGTACGGATAAATCGATCCTGGGCTTGAGTTGTCGCCCTTGGTCGACCTGAGCGTTGTCTGTCCTGTACAGATTGTGTATCACGGTATCTGGACCATAGCCTGCTTATGACAGACTGAGAAACATTCATCGTCCGCGCCACAACCGCCTGTGTTGTGCCGATCTGTAGCATGCCAAGGGCACGTAACCTTTCATTTTGGGTAAGCCGACGCATATCAAGATTTGTTTTCTGGTCACTAAAACAATTAAACTGATGTTTCCACCCTGGAATTCAATGCCACAATGACTGTAACATTCAAAGTCAGAGTCGTGCAAATCTTGTGTTGGACTCCCATGATGATCTCAAGCATCACCTGCATTCCATGCGGTAGCTATTGGTGCGTTTGGGCGTCACATGTAACTGGAAATGTTTCTTCTGTTAGGTTCTATAGTGACTTTTTTCGTAGTCATTTGCATATTTTAGTATTATGCCCCCAAAATCAAATATCCCCTACTTTTTTTGAATAGTATATCTATATCATTTACAACGTTGATGAGATTAACTCTTGTAATCAAGTGAAGACATCAAAGAAAATGTTTTAATTTGTTTGATGTTCAAACAGTGAATTGCCGCACGAGCGATGAAAGTCGGCAAATATGCTGTAACAACAACTCAACTTAAAGAATGATCACAGTATCACTAATTGTAAAACAAAACACACCTAAGTAAATTGATTACATGTTGAGCCTTTAATCTGTTTGATGTTGCTCCTCCGTTAATTGGGATTAGAGCAATGTACACAGGGATAATTAATTGGCAGTGGTTTCCCTTCGTGGACTACTGAACACTGTTCATTTTATTATACTCGACAGTTTACATCACGACTCGCACAGAGTTTAATCGTCTCTCGGATTTTATGATTTAGCACAAAATATGATATTTTCCAGGCATGCAAAATGACCTACTAGTCTGATCCAGTTTCGGTCATTTTTCAAAGCCCTCGGTCCCGACTGGCATATACGGCCGACATGGAATCCATGTTCCATGTTTTATAACCTTTTACCCTCTGATCAATTCCTGGGTCCAAAAGAGAATTTTGTTAAAAAATGGATTGGGTTTTTTTTAAGTCAAATATCTCGTGGAACTCTTGTACAAAACACCACACACTCTATTAAAGTTATTGTAAGTTGAAAATGTTTATAAAATTTCTTTAGTTGAATTTGTCATTTTTTATACAAGTCAACTTCAATATTTTGTAAAAAAAATTCCACATGACACAAAAGCCCCCAAACCTGGCCATAATAAATGAACTGATTTAAAGTAGCTTAATCTCTAAGCTCAATAACATCCAAAATCTTCAGCTTTGAAAACACGAATTATTTGTCAATTTAAATCAACATTGATGCTGTGATCTTTCCAAAAAAAGATGAGCTTCTGATATCCAATATTTAAGTGAAAATAATCGTTTCAGCCCCAGTTCTAGCAAGAGACTCAGGGGGAACGAGGCTACACACATTGCACCAAATAAAACGGCGTATGTAGAATGGAAAAAACAGACACCAGAAATTCAATTGACACTGCTGGCTTATTTCGCGGAATATAACTGATTTGAAATTAGAGTAAAAACGGAAACCATTGAATGTAAATCAGTTTATATACATTCATATTACAGTATTATATGCATTGCGACCCATTTGTGTCAATTTCTAGGATCCAAATGTTAGCGATTTAGCTCCTTTAAGTAGGCCCTATAAGCTTATACAGACAATTTCCCAGGGGGAATCACTGAATTTTGCAAAGATTGGGAGATTGTAAGGTAAATATACGGTAATACACAGAGGAGCAGGATAACCTTATAAAGTTGCCACTTGAGTATATACAACTGGTAGTAGTTTTTTTCTTTGATGTTCATAGCAGTTATATCTCATAACAACCTCTCATGACGTCATCAGAGGTTGATATATTTGGTTCATATCAACCGCTGATGACGTCCTGACAGGTTGATATTTCATATCAACCGCTGATGACGTCATCCAAGGTCGATATATTCGGCTCATTTCAACCGCTGATAATGTAGATGATCGAAATAATACAAAGAACACAGAAATAAAATTTTATTCTTTTGACAATAAAAAAAAGTTATGGTACAGTTTGTAGCATTCAGTAACGAAATAGACGGTGTACTTATCGGCATATTTAAATCGGTTATCCATACTCCATGTCTAAGATATCTTTCAGAATTTTCTTTCCGCCCACATTATTTCTCCACACACTGCAAGATTTGAAAGTATTTATCGCTCAAAAATTCCTTTGTAAAGTATTTTTGGATAGAGTCCACTTAAACCAGTCGGTCAAATCCTTCTCTGAACATACCTAAATTTCAATCACGGTTCATTGTCAGAAATATCGGAAAAGATTGCCTTTTGATCCAAATTTTCCTCAGGCTTTGGATAGATCCTCATCATATTTGCATCCACATCTATTCCATCGTCAATATGATGACTAAAAAGGATTGATTATTCGTCTGACTTCGTTTAATTATCCATTTTGTTCTTGCATGCTTTCAATTCAATTTCCCAAAATGGCGACGTGTAAACAAACACACGCGCAATTTTACATCGGTAATTCTCGCTATTTGGCGGAAACTACCGAGCAATTATCCAATCACTGTTGCCTTTTTTAGAAGAGTCCATTAAATTTAAGGGTTAACGTTGTATATGTCAGATATAAACCTACTCTCCCTCGGATTGATATGATAGAGAACCCTTGGGCTTCGCCCGCGTGTTCTCTATCATATCAACCTCGGGTAGGTTAATATCCTATACAGTGCTCACTCTGGGTTCAATATTTCTTCCGCCAATTTTTTATTTTAATTTATTAGCCATATATTTTTTCCGCCAAAAAAAAAAGAACGAACCCGGAATAACTATTCTATTATATTTTTTCAGTAATATACATATGATATTACAATTTACAAAATTCTTCACTGCTTTGCAGAAGCCCATTTTTTTTAGAGCTTTTTCAACATCTGGGGTAACCACACAGTGTATTTGTTTTTAATTAATATTTTTCTTTATAACAGAAATTGTGACCAAGCACTTACTGATATATCAAGGATTTGAACATTTTCATTCATCCTTAAAAGATCTTTGACATTTTTCAAATGCACAAACATACATTATGTAAGGACTAAGAAGAGCTGAATCTTTCTTTTGATAATATCAACACTAATAATCTCGGTTCAAAGGAAACAAATTGACTCAAATTTTCAGCATATTCCATTTACGTTATCTATTTTTTAACTATTAACTATTATATAGTCAGTTCGGGAGTATTTTGGTGGTGAAATACAAAAAAAAAAAAAAAATGCTAATAATCTCGGTTCAAAGGAAGCAAATTGACTCAAATTTTCAGCATATTTCATTCACGTTATCTATTTTTTAACTATTATATAGTCAGTTCGGGAGTATTTTGGTGGTGTAATACAAAAAATAAATACATGTAAGTTTGAAATTCTTCTATCGGACGTTGACGAAGGCTGTTCAAGTTTTCGCTTACGGCCCGTGATTAGAAAATAACTGACTTTCGTTTGTTCGTTTCTGGCGTTTAATATCGACTTCCATGTATACTTTAACAACAAACCTGGATTTATTTATTAACGATAACGGGCAACAGGAATAAGATAAAACAGACGTCATAATCCAATAATCCCAAACAAATCGAACGAGTACTATTCACGGTGTCCGCCATTTTGAATATATAGAAACCGTCAAAAAAGCCACCGATTCGTATTTGGGGACAAACAATTAAATCGTTTGTCTCTTGATTAGTTTATTACTACTCTTACTGTATATACTAATCAACGCTAATCCGAGATTGATCAGGAGACAAAGGATTAGTACTTGATTGATTGATTGATAACTGACTGAACCAAGCGTGATAGATTGTAACGTGTATGCACGGCGTGGAAATCAAAACTTTGTGGGAAGAAAATTTTTTAGCCATGGTTAAAAAAGAATCGCCAAAAATTTCGCCAGATTGAATATTTTAAAGCCAAAATTATATTTTTATCGCAATTGGCGGAAATGGCGATCGACAGCGTGAGCGCTGATCCTATACATAACATGTATACTACAAATTGTGTCAAATAAATAAGACAATCAAACGATCATTTGTGGTTGGATCCAATGGTAATGTATGCTTCAATGTATTAATTTACTGAAATAAATAAGCTTATAATCAGCTAGGTAAATGACCAATTCAATAGTCATAATTTCGAACTTCCTGGAAGAGTCTTGAAATAGTCTTCAAAAATATTACAAGTACATAATAAACTAATAAATGAGTCATAAGTTGTTGAGTTTTCTAAATTTCATAATTAGCTATGTCTAAAACAAAATTATTAGCTTTGTCTAAATTTTATTATAAGTTGTGTCGGAGTTAGATTGCTAATGTTTACCACAAGGGTTTTCAGTAACGGTTTTCATATATTCTAGAATTTTATGTCAAATTTAATGAAATAAATTATCTGAAATTCATATATTTTATTCACTTATTAAATCATAACAGAGGTGATAAATACAAAGCGTGCTTTGATCCATTCTAAATATTACTTATCATATTTGTGTAACGTATATGTACCTGTAACACCAAATAATGCTCTGTCAATGGGAGAATTGGGCCTGAAGTATCTGTTAGTACACCAAAATATATACTATTGTGTATTCACAACAAAATGATAAAACAGCACCACAGTCACCAAGTTCAAATCACAGACTTTCGAACTTGAAATTTAGTGGTATAAAATATTGTCTTTTGTGATGTAACGTACGTAACAGCAACATTTTGGTTTTTAAGAGACAATGACAATGGCAATGGGAAAATTGTTCTACTCTCTATATTAGATATACATGTCTGCTATCCAAAGCCATAAACAGTGACTTTCTGCAACACATGATTATAAGATTATTAAACTATGATTGTGTTCAATCGGCTCTAAATGTTACGTAAGTAACGCAAGAATCACCCTTCTACTATTTGCCTTTACAAATTGACTGTAACTTTTTCATTTTTATATGCCCACATTGAAATGTGGTCGTATATTGTCGTCACCCCCGTCCGTCCGTCGGTCCGGCGTCCACAATTGCTTGTGGACGCTCTAGAGACTAAAGTTAATATCCGATTGACTTTAAATTTATACACAGTGTTTAAGGTCATGAGACGAAGAAGCCTATTGTTTTTCAGCGATTTCTGATAATAGCTACCAGAGTTATGGCCCTTGATCACTTCAAAAAATCTTGTGGACGATTGGCTTTAAATTTATACACAGTGTTTGTCATAAGTCGAAGAAGCCTATTGATTTTCAGCGATTTCCAATAATTAGTGCCAGAGTTATGGCCCTTGATCACTTCAAAAAATCTTGTGGACGCTCTAAAAGCCAAAGTTAATATCCGATTGACTTTAAATTTATACACAGTGTTTAAGATCATAAGAAGAAGAAGCCTATTGATTTTCAGCGATTTCCGATAATTAGTGCCAGAGTTATGGCCCTTGATCACTTCAAAAAAATCTAGAGGCCAAAGTTAATATCCGATTGACTTTAAATTTATACACAGTGTTTAAGGTCATAAGACGAAGAAGCCTGTTGATTTTCAGCGATTTCCGATAATTAGTGCCAGAGTTATGGCCCTTGATCACTTCAAAAATTCTTGTGGATGCTCTAGAGGCCAAAGTTGATATCCGATTGACTTCAAATTTTACACAGTGTTTAAGGTCATGAGACGAAGAAGCCTATTGATTTTCAGCGATTTCTGATCATTAGTGCCAGAGTTGTGGCCCTTGAACACTTCAAAAAATCTTGTGGATGCTCTAGAGGCCAAAGTTAATATCTGATTGACTTTAAATTTGATACAGAGTGTTTAAGGTCATGAGACGAAGAAGCCTATTGATTTTCAGCGATCTCTAGCGATAATTATTGCCAGAGTTATGGCCCTGATTCGTCATGAAACGAAGAAGCCTACTGATTTTTCAGCGATTTCAAGTAATTACTCCCTGAGTTATCTCCCTTGATCACTTCAAAAAACCTTGTGATGCTATAGATGCAAAACTTATCATCCGATTGACTTCAGATTGATACACAGAGTTTAAGGTGTTGAAACGAACAAGTATTTTGATTTTCAATGAATTTTGATAACTGAACAGCTAAATCCATGATGTTAAATGTTTCCTATACTAATTGTTAGCGTGGGGCAAAACTTTATAAAAAGCAATCAAATTTTAATGATTTTCAGTTAATTACATAATGAGTTGTTAGTGTATTACAAATGTTTCATTACCGAAAAAAGTAAAAATATGCGACAACCCTTGTTGACTGCCCAGACAATTTAGCTGCTGTGGGCGTATGTTTCGTTGCCTGGCAACCTATCTTTGATAATGCACGAAAACTTTTCAAATTAAATTCATATTTCATTTATTCACAGGTCTATACCACTTTGTCGGCATTGTGTACACAAAAAACTGTATATTGGACTTATAAATGTAATATAAGCAGGGCTTATGATATTATAATAATTTATTAATGAAATGATCTTCTTTGGCTATTTAAATGGCTTTCATTATCAAATTTTCTTACTTGGTTAAAGACAAATATAGCTGAATTGGTGACAGGTAAATAATTCCTATAGCTCTCTATGGTGGATTTCAGACATAATGTGTGTCTTAAGTCGGAGGTTTTGTACATCAGACCTGACATAAATATATAGCTGAGATTAGTGCTCAGGAAGCTAATGGTTATTATGATGCCAGGATGGCTTTGACCATTTTACATCTGTCCGGATCAAACTGTGATCAACCGTAGTCTAGCCTGACGAGGAACAATTATCCTACTGGCCAAAAACTGACCCAAGTAGATTTTACAAGTATTATTTTTATAGCCATCAATTTTCTATGGTTGTATACTTGATGACAGGTCTTCACTCATCCAATATAGAAACCATAATTGGATGCCAAACTGGCCTGATAATTTATAAAGAGCACTTGTCTGAGATTAAAATCTCTCCTGATGCTGATCATTGATGTAAAATGAAATGGGGGTTGCTGGTGTCCTACTTTTCTGGACCAACTGAGATAATGATAGATCCTTTTATATTACAAGGGGTTCGATGGCAGAATGGTCTGTCATTGAGTCATTTGACGGGGTTTGGATTCCCTGGTTGTAAGTGACAAGGAGCAGGGTCGTCTGTCCAACTCGTGGGTTTTCTCCAGGTCCACCGGTTTCCCCCCACTGCTGAAAACTTATACATGCAAGTGAATTATTGAAATAAAATTAAACAATATGTTAATCCTGAAATGACTTCGGTTGTGTCAAGTGGACGTTAAACCCCATCTCTCTTTCTCTCTTTTGTATTACTTATATCCATCAGTGACAATAAATCAAATTGGTTTAAACTTTTCAACTCAATTTTTGATATAAATACAATATAAATGTATACATAATTGACCAGTAATAATGTAATATTAATATTATACACTAATTTACATTCAGTCAGTCCCATTTTTATACGCCCACATTTTCATGTGGACATATATTGTCGTCGCCCCTGTCCGTCCGTCCGTCCGTCCGTCCGTCCACAATTGTTTGTGAACAGTCTACAGGTCACAATTTTTATCCGATTTCAATGAAACTTAAAATATAGGTTTATCACCCTAAGGTCTCGGTTCCTGTCGATATTGGCATGTATCGGACTGTAACTTCATGGGTTATGGCCCCTGATTGTACGAAAAATCACGTTTTTTAGCTTGTGAACAGTGTAGAGGTCACAATTTTAAACCGATTTGGATGAAACTTGAAATGCATGTTTTTATAACCCCAAGATCTTGGTTCCTTTCGATATTTGCGCCAATCGGATCATAACTTCCTGAATTATGGCCCCTGATTATCTGAAAAATTGCCCTTTTTAGCTTGCTGTCCCTCTGGAGGTCAAAATTGTTATCCGATTTAAAAAACCGTTTGATTATGTCACCGTCCAGTGGTTATGAAGGTTGTGTTCGAATTTCGTGAAAATCGGACCAAAATTGACGGACAAAATGGCCGCCGTTTGTACGCGAATAGTGTGAAAATATGTTATATCAAGGTTGTGGACCTTATAGAGGTCACAATTTTAAACCGATTTTGATGAAACTTGACATGTATGTTTATAACCGAAAGATCTTGGTTCCTTTCGATATTTGCGCCCATCGGATCGTAACTTATTGAATTATGGCCCCTGATTGTCCGAAAAATTGCCCTTTTTAGCTTGTGGTCCCTCTGGAGGTCAAAATTGTTATCCGATTTAAAAAAACGTTTGATTATATCACCGTTCCATGGTTATGAAGGTTGAGTTCGAATTTCGTGAAAATCAGACCAAAATTGATGGACAAAATGGCCGCCGTTTGTACGCGAATGTTGTGAAAATATGTTATAGGTTGTGGACCTTATAGAGGTCACAATTTTGAACCGATTTGGATGAAACATGAAATGCATGTTTATAACCCAAAGATCTTGGTTCCTTTCGATATTGCGCCAATTGAATCTTAACTTCCTGAATTATGGCCCCTGATTGTCTGAAAAATCGCCCTTTTTAGCTTGTGGTCCCTCTGGAGGTCAAAATTGTTATCCGATTTAAAAAAACGTTTGATTATATCACCGTCCAATGGTTATGAAGGTTGAGTTCGAATTTCGTGAAAATCGGACGAAAATTGACGGACAAAATGGCCGCCGTTTGTACGCGAATAGTGTGAAAATATGTTATATCAAGGTTGTGGACCTTACAGAGGTCACAATTTTGAACCGATTTTGATGAAACTTGACATGTATGTTTATAACCCAAAGATCTTGGTTCCTTTCGATATTTGCGCCCATCGGATCGTAACTTATTGAATTATGGCCCCTGATTGTCCGAAAAATCGCCCTTTTTAGCTTGTGGTCCCTCTGGAGGTCAAAATTGTTATCCGATTTAAAAAAACGTTTGATTATATCACCGTCCAATGGTTATGAAGGTTGAGTTCGAATTTCGTGAAAACCGGACGAAAATTGACGGACAAAATGGCCGCCGTTTGTACGCGAATAGTGTGAAAATATGTTATATCATGGTTGTGGACCCTATAGAGGTCACAGTTTTGAACTGATTTTGATGAAACTTGAAATACATGTTTATAACCTAATGATCTTGGTTCCATTGCATATTTGCCCTTATCGGATCGTAACTTCCTGAATCATGGCCCCGGATTGTACGAAAAATCACCCTTTTCAGCTTGTGGTCCCTCTGGAGGTCACAATTATTATGTGATTTAAAAAAAAACGTTTGATTATATCACAGTTACACCGTAGTTATGGGTGAGTTTGAATTATTATTTTCTGATGATTACTTAAAATGCAACAACTCTTGTTGACTGCCCGGACGATTTGGCTGCTGTGTGGGCGTATGTTTCGTTGCTTGGCAACCTATTTTTACTCTTAATTTCAAATTAGTTATGTTCGGCAAATACACCAGAAGTCTCAGTTGAATAGCAATCTCTAGTGCCTCGTTATTCCAATCTTCACCGATAGTATTTATTGTGCATGCGCTTCAGATAAGAAAATGGCGTCACTGTTTGACATGACTTGTGGAATGTGTTTAGCTACAGTGGTCGAGTCCCTTGGTATAAATGGTGCCTAAATGCATTATGGTACGCAATTCTTACACCAATGGTAAAATGTTTATTTTGTCTCAAATATTGGATATCAGAAGCCTATTTTTTCCAAGTAAGACCACAACATCAATGTTGATTTAAATTGACGAATAATTTGTGTCAAAGTCTATGGATGAGACTTAGCTACCTTAAGTCATTTGGAAGAAACAAAACAATGTCCCAGGTTGTCAATTTCTTTCGAACATTATTATTATACCATCTTCATTTTGTTTCCCGGCTATATCTCAATCATAAACCTTTCAAGTTATCTTTATGGAACTTAATACACACATCAAATCACCCTTTCTTAATTAGAAATTCTGCTGATTTAATCACTTTTGTTTTTCTATGGTAACAAATTTGTATCAGTTTATGGTATATACAAGGTCACAGCATGCTGATGACTAGTTCGTCTTTGGTTTTAGAAGCAGCTGATCAAAAAGTTTGATATTAAAACAATTAAGACCACTGTGATCTTTTAATTAAGACCTTGTAATAGATAAGTTTCAGAGTTTTATATTTTAATACCTTGCAATAGATGAGGTTTTGGAGCTTTATATTTCAATAATGGTATTTTATGGTATAACCTGAGATAACCTTTTGACCTGCATCATCAGGGGAAGATAATTAAGAAGGGCAATCAGATTATTATTTGTAGAAATATTGTTATTACCGTCAAACGTAATGAATTGGGAGAAATTCTTCAGTGACTTCTGTATGAACTTATTAAACCTGATCTCACCATCTTAAGCCAAATATATATATGTCGTTAATCAACAAATAATAATTAATTTTTGTAACTGAGCGGAACTTTCATATGGTCAGTAACTACTGAAAGTCTAAATACTGTATCCTGACAGTCTCTGATTGCCGGAGGGTTGGATGGCCGAATTGTTAGCATGTACATGTACATGCTGCATCATGTCATTGAGTCAACTGCAGTGGCGGATTAAACTCCACCAAGGCTTGAGGCGGCAGTTTCTGGAGGGCCTATTTAAAAAGGCGTGGGCCTAATTAATTTCGGATCAGGGCCTATGTTGATTCCCGTTGGGCCTAAACCCCACCCCCTAACATTCATTGTCTATGCGTTTTTAATTGTATCAGACAAGTCTAAAAAAATTTTTTTTACAAAATCTTTGGGCCAGAGGCTGCAGCCTCATCAGCCTCACTGATAATCCGCTACTGGTCAACTGCCGTAGTTTTAATTCCCCAATTGTATGTTTCCACCCACTGCTAAACACCTCTATGCACAAGCGTCATTGATATGAAATTGAACCATATGTTAGTCCTGAAATGACCTAGTTTGTGGTCCATTTGTGTCGAGTAGACTAAAACCCCATCTCTCTCTCTGATTGTCATTTGGGGGAATGATTAATCCTTTGCAAAATATAGGAATGTTAAATTTGAATCTTGAAAAGGAATATTAGTCCAAAAATGGTTCAATACACTGAGCAGTACCTACAAAGATCTGATTAATTTTTAAAAATTTCAACCTTTGAAATCCTCTGCAGAGGATATATAAGTGTGACACGGTCAATAGAAGCCAACATCACCTATCCTATTTTTGACTAAAGTCTTCTCAAGTTTATCTATAGTATTTAGCATCAGAAGTTGATGTCAAATATTACGGGCACCCTGACATTAAGACTAAAAGGGTTCAATGTACCTGAGTCTAATGGAAATAAATCACCTATATATATAAATTCATTTTCTATACCTGTCATCATTAGCCCAGTTGGAGCAGGAGGATGTTAAACCCTATTTCATTTCCTTCCATTTTCTATACACGCAAGAATATAACATTATATAAACATATCACCGTCTGCTCCATTTATTAGGATGTAAAACATTTCCGTTTCAGCAGCTCTTGATTTTATACACAAAGCATTTTCGTCAGTTTTGCGCAAACTCATCAGATCTTTGACATTTTACTGAATGAAGAGTAATTTATTGAATTGACGACATATTGGAAGATTTTATGATTCTGAAAGACGAGAAATGCAATGAAATGAAATATGGTGTGGCTGTCAAGGCTTCTTTTACGTTCACACAGACATGTACACAGGTGAACATCATTTTTTTGTCCTATCTGAATGACTATTCTGGTTCATTGCAAGGCACTCCATAATACAACACTATAACATGGGGAAAACAGATTAGAAAATCTCCCGAGAATTTTTCAGTACCTTCCCCCTCCCCCCTGACTTCCTGGTGTGGAAG
This sequence comes from Patella ulyssiponensis, assembly GCA_963678685.1. Lineage (NCBI taxonomy): Eukaryota > Metazoa > Mollusca > Gastropoda > Patellidae > Patella > Patella ulyssiponensis. Next base: position 64,117,078 of record OY783225.1, on the reverse strand, counting down.
CCGCTATGAATCCCTTGAAATTAAAGGAGAATGCTCTATAGTTGATAGTAAAGTGTTGAATTGGATTAATCAGTTCTGTTATTTCAATGACAATGTTTTCTGATTTGCAGAATGTTGAGTTGAATTGGTTTCAATTTCTTTCATATACTGACATATCATATACTGTATATCATAAAATTTGTGGCATAAACTAAGTCATCTGTGGACTAACGCATTTAGTTCAATAATTTGCTTGAGGGTAGGCATCTTTAGCAGTGGGAGGAAACAGGAAGACCTGGTGGAAACCCCAAAACAGGGAAGTCCAAATTTAAACCACGCCACTCAGTGACTGACCTTATGATGTAAAGCGCATGTACATGTTACACCATTCAGCCATCCAACCCTCATCTTCAATATCAAAATAATTGAAAATGGACTGTAGCAAACCTAATAAAAGTGATATCTTAATGTAGATTTATTTCTAAATGTCTATAAGTATTAGATATCAGCAATCCCCTGCTAGTGTGGAACACAATAATGTGACTTAAGATTGTCTGTGTAAAACTAGGAAAACAAAGATAAAAAGATTGCACTTAAACATCCTGGACAAGCTTATCAAAAATTCAATTACTCTAGAGATAGTTGTACAATCATAGGCTGTTGTTCGATTGACGCTTCGGGCTGTCAAAACAAGAATAATTAAATAAGCAATGAAGCCTGGATTTTCTTAAAGCCAAGAACACAGGACTGATTTTCTTCGCAAGCAGCTTGCAGGTTAAGGGATTGCTACACCTTGTGCGGATTAGTCAACTAATATTGCTTCACAGGACATCGCTGACCATCTCAAACAATGTCTTATTTCAAAACAACAAGCAATTCTTTACCGAAGCATAGCTGTCTACAAAATTTATATCCATGGCCGTTGTAGTGATGGGTACACAGTTTATTTTTTCTAGCAATATGGCGGTTATTAAAAATCTTTTCGTAAAGTATCACCTGTGTGTGCCAGGCTTTATGATTATTAACAACTGTAACAAATAAATGATATTAAGTTATTATTATGGATGATTGGGTAGTTGTTCCTAGATTATCGAAACAATGGCATCAATATTTCTATTACATTGCTGTAATTGTTGTAAATCTTTGAAATATGACTAGCCAGGTTTATCTATTCAAAAATTAATTGAGTGAAAGTTTTTTTCAATTGTTTAGATATCAGCAGGGATTAATGACCTACAATATGAGATAACAGGCAAACAGTGTGCTATAATCGTCTTGGGGAATACAAATGAAATGTGGTAATTCTTGGTATTATTCTTCTTAAATGATTTATCTATGATACAAGGCTGTACAAAATAAAATAATGGTTTTACTGTTCTTATAATTGATTTCACTATTATATGACGCTGTATGATTATAGTTCCATTGTTCTTAAAGGCCACGGTGGGTAAGTGGGTAAGATGCTGGCTCACTAGCCTGGAGGTCATGTCTTGGATCCCTGCATTGGCCAACAAAGTTCATCAGGATTTTCCGGTGTGGTTTGTTCTTGTCAGTGGTGAATAACACAGGGGCTAATAAGGACAGCTGTCTAGTCATTCAGAAGAACCTGTGTTTACATGGGTGTGCACGTAAAGATCCCTTGGCAGTTGAAATTTGGTACAAGTGTAGGGCATAGTGCCCGATCAAACGTTCCCTCATAGCACAATGTATTTGATATGCAACCCCATTTTATTGCATTTTATTTTCATAGTTCTTAATTGATTTCTAAATATGAGGTCATACCAAAATAATGGTTTTATTTGGTTTTTTAGGTCATGTTAATAGAAGGAAAAAAATCGTATTTCCATAGTTCTGGTGAAATAAACAAATAAATTGTTTGTTTTTTTTTTACATAAACTGAAAACAAACTAGATCATCTTGGAGCTTATCTGTGGTACGTGTTTAAATTGGCATCGTTAAAACTCATAACACCCTAGATCATTGTAGGGTTTACCAGGGGTAAATGTTTAAATTGGTATCATTAAGATCCAATCGGCACTGCTTAACATCTTATGGGATTGAGAAATTGTTTGCAAACGACAATATTTTGAAAGATGTATGTCTGTTTAGATTGAACTTGAGTCATTGCGGAAAACTCATGTTTGAGTATTTTTATGTAAAAGATAAAACTGTTTTTGATGACTTATTTTTCTGTTATTACTAATTAATCAGACAAACCACTATTTTCCTCAAACTTAAAGATGCCTGTACCCTGGTGTTATTCCTAATTTTGGCACCTATATCATTAGGGAAACACCAAAAGTAGTTTCATCATCATCATCAATTCCTGTTATCCCCGGATTTTTTTATTTCTCCCCATGAGATGTGACAAGCCTTCAGTTCAGCATCTATAGTTCGTCGCCATGTGGTGGTTGGGCGCCCTCTCTTTCTCTTGCCTTGGGCGTTTCAGTCTAAAGCCTGTCTGGTGATGTTGTTTTGAGGACGTCTTAGGATGTGGCGCAACCATCGCCATTTGCGCTTCTTAATGGTGTTTGATAACGCTGTCTGACCGGTTCTTTCCCATAGTTCTGAATTTGTGATTTTAGCTGGCCATCTTATCTGTAGGATCTGTCGTAGACATTTGTTAATGAAGACCTGTAGATCATGTTCTGTTTTCTTTGTTTGTTTCCACGTCTCTGATCCATACAGTAAAACTGATTTGACGTTGATCTCAAAGATCCTTAGTTTCGTTTGTAGCCTGATGTTTTTACTCTTCCAGATGCATTTAAGAGTTACAAAGGCATGTCTGGCCTTCCCAAGTCTTGCCTTGATGTCCTCAACGGCGCCTCCATTCTTGAAGACCGTGCTTCCCAAATAGGTAAACTTACTGACGTCTTGAATAGAATTGTCGTCAAGCATGATGGTAGAGTGGTTTTGGGTGTTCAGTCTCAGGGACTTTGTTTTTTTGGTGTTAATTTCCAAGCCTGTTGATTTCGCTGTTTGATGCAGGGGTCAAGTAGTTTAGGTGGTCAATATTCTCCTTTAAACCAACAAGTAAATAAGATGATGCCAGAGTTAATGTAATGTACGGTTACGTAAAGAGAATGCTTTGATATTAGAACAAGAAATAGTAATATATGGACCAGAAACTGTAGATGACGTCATGGCTGCCATTATGGAATTATGTGATGCCATATCCAAAATTGAAGTCTGTTGGTGGCAGATCTCTGCAGACTGAATCACAGGCCTGTGCAGCATTCACTTGGCAACAATCATTGGATATAAGAAAGGTACTCTAGTATTCATTACCTAATAATTGTCAATGAATAATTAGATCAAACATTTAGTCATTTAGTGTAATGAATCTTAATCAACCGTGAAAGTATGGCAACAGAAATGTCTCTGTAATTAGAGGATAGGTATTTACTTGAATATTTTGAACCAGTTTTTGATAATGGGTTGTTTACATGACTACAACCGGCCTTGGCGATCTGAATATCAGATTCCTGGTTATAGCTCTACTAAAAACTTTTATAGACTTATTTATTTCCTAGCATTGCTTGCTGAATTAATAAATAAGGTTTTTAAAAAGGTGTTGGCTCCGTTGGTTCGATCCCAGTGTAGGTTGAGAAAGTCCCTCGGAATTTTTCTGCGTGGTTTCCCCCATGGCACAGAATGCAGGAAAGAGGGCCAGACCAGGAACAGTGTCTCGGTGCCTCGTTGTTCGGATTTCCTGGAAAAACTGACGTTCTGTACATTAGTTAATCAAAATTAAGCGACAGACAAAATTTTAAAGTGAAATTAAGTTGTGGAATTGTTCTTGTATCATCACTAATGGAAACATGTTACATTACAGCACTTCCTTTTGACCTAAATCAAAGCAGTTTAAACACTTCATTAGTGTTGAAGTAACATATTTTATATCCCATTAGTTTATCGTTGTTAGATTAATCTGATTATTGTGTTAAAGTACATGAAAGGCCACATATTGAGTTGATTCTATCAAGCCATTACCCTATTAATTTAATCATAATGAAATCTATATTGAACAAGTCATGATCTGTTACACAGCAGTTTAACCTGCACAACTAAGTCATCTAATTTTGTAAGGCTGTAGTAACATATGTACTGATTGTAACAGAGAGAGAGAGAAATGGGATTTAACGTCCACTCGACACAAACTAGGTCATTTTGGGACTAACATATGATTTCAATTTTATTTCAATAATTCGCATGCACGTAGAGGTCTTTAGCAGTGAGAGGAAACCGGGGTGCCCGGAGGAAACCCACGAGGTTGAGAAGGCGCCCTTATCTCCATGCCACATACGCTCACACCAGGGATCGAAACCACAGCAGCAAGCCAGAGGTGACCGGCCAGCCAGAGGTCGAAGCGCGGCACTCTAGACCACTAGGCCATCCCAACCCCCCGCTGATTGTAACAAACAAATGTCTTGTGATAAGGCTAGTGTAATAAAAAATGTACTGTGATTAGGCTGTACTAACAAATGTACTGTGATAAGGCTGTACTGATAAATGTACTGTCATAAGGCTGTACTAATTACTGTACTGCATGTAATTGAACATTTTACATTTTCTAAAGAATATTCAGTTTGAAATAGTTATTATCCACCTTTTTGGAATTTGTATGCCAAACTTTCTAATCATAAGGCTATGTGAATCACCGATTCTTTCTAGGTCTCCACTTTCTTGTAAGTAAAGTTGTTCAGCTGACTTTTTACCCTGTGGAAATTAGACCAATTTGTATAGAAGGATATAAAGAACAATATTGATATTATATTAGGTTTTAGTAATTATTACATAGTGTCTTGGAGTAAATTGAATTATTGAAAATCATGAAGTATATAATAGTTCATTTCCAGATAGCCGACTCACCAGATTTTAGGGGACAAATTTGATCAGTATTAAGGGTTTTAGTGACTTAAGCTGGAGGATAAAACTAATCAGGCAGGTAACATGGATAGCATTTATTATTGTCCCCCCACCTTTCGAAAGCAGGTCACTATTAAAATGGGTCTGTCTGTTTGTCACACTTTTCAAGACAAAATAGATCTCATTCTAATTGAGCTAGAATGTACACACTTTGTGTAGGTGTTTATTATTTCGATGCCTTGACTGAGTTTGCAGATGAGCATTTTCTGTTGAAATTCACCACCCTTGACCATAAAGAATTCATAATTCCTTGGCTATTTTAAGAAGTTAAAGACTCATCTTTTTTCAATTGGTTATTAACATTAACTGTGCTTTTATCTCGTGATACGTGGAGAGCTTAAATGTGCTTTGAGCATTAACTTCGATGGATTTGTACGCAATATAAGAACTCACTATTATTAATAATGATTGCAACCCACACCAAGATCCTGGCTTGCACCAAGATCCTGACCATTGAAGATCCTGACAATTGAAGATCCATTTCACACCAAGATAATTAAACTGTCCATTAAAACTAATCATAGGGGCGGCATGGAAACAGAAACCTTTTTGATTAATTTTACATCTTTTCTAGATAATCAGGAATATACTAAACACTATAGTTAAGCAAATGGCAACAAAACCCTTTCGCCTTAATTTTAAACTTTTTGTAGACGTATACATGAAAGCATAATCTGTTCGTGTTAAAAAAACGTCCTCTACGGTCCAAATAATCAACAAGGAAACCATTACACGTTCGTTTATTATGTGATCAATAAGGGCTGAGACGGAAAACTAAATGATGCGTTCAGCTACAAGTTTGACATGACAAATGACAAATTTGACAAATAGATTTGGTATAATGGTTGACTCAAAACATAAATGAGTTCCGAATGAAAAAAGTTTCAGTTTGTAATCAACTTGCTCCCAGATGAATTGAATGAATTGCACTGCTAGCCGAAAGGGGATATCATTTCACGAACAAGTTGATGTATCTTATTAATAGAATATAGAAAAAAGACAAATCGGTGCAAGGCATAATGACAGGCACCAGACGGATCCTGCCTGACATTTGTCTGGGACAGGCCCGTTATTTCTAGATTTGTTTATAACTATTGATGGTGACAGATATTCTGCCTTGATAATGGCGCATGACGTATTTGTTTTTGAGTTCAGTGTTTTGTATATCATCAATTTCAATAGACAGGATTGTGGAAAGAGCAGTCTTTTACAATCTGATTAAAACACAGATCCAATTTCGTTTCGTTTTTTATAGTTCAAAATTTCGTTTTTACTTGTCTTCACTACTCTTGGATCTGGAGGACTTGTTATTTAACTGGTGTTCTGACGGAAATGAGGGGTCAGCCAATCAAGTGGTCTGTCGAATCGACCATTTGACCTTTTTCATGCGGGGAACTGTGGGTAGATATTACCAGCCAATGACGTCTATACTAACACCAGCGGATAGAAATCAAAACAAAACAAACGTAGATTTTAAAAAGCATGGCGGTCGCTAATTGATTAATCGAATGACTGACGTTATCGGGTCAAATGTCCCGTGCTTGACACCTGACGTCATAGAACGTGAGCTCCCACTATAACTTGTTAGATCTACATGAGTGTAGGCCATCGAAAGTATAAAAAACGAAACGAAATATAGATCTATATTTTAATTAGATTGGGTCTGGAAATAACGGTTTTAGATGAACCTGACAAAATGTCAGGCACTAATGAAATAATACCTGACATTTTGAAATAGGGGCCCGGACTTGTATTAATAATAACAGCAAAAAAGACAAATCAGTGCCAGAGAAAATGACATGCACCAAAGGTTTTGTGTCTGAGAAAGCTTGAATCTGTGTCTGACATCGTCAGTGACAGGTGCTGTATTTCCAGGCATGTATTAACTAATGGTGGATGTTAGCTATATTCATGGTCCTAAAACTGTAATCCACAAGTCATCATGTGAAGAATGATAATTAATGTTTGATGTCAAGGTTAATATTAGAATGTTATAAATATCCACATGTAGCTTTTGATGAACCCTTATTCAAATCATTTATCACAGTTTGATGTAATCCTGAATCAACTACCGAAGTAGTTTAGACATGTCTGATTGTTTTCATGCTTCCATAAGGAGAGAAACAGGGTTTAAGTCCACTTGACATAAAAAAGGTCATTCCGAGACTAACATATGGTTCAATTATTGTTTCAATAATTCGCTGGCGCGTATGTCCCTTTAACAGTGGAAGGAAACCAGAAGACCCAGAGAAAACCGATGAGGTTACAGGTGACCCTACTGTCAGGTACAACCAGGGAATGGAAACCACACCAGCTGACTCAATTACAGACTTTATGATACTAAACAAATGTGCTTACCACTCGTCCGTCCACCCACCTCCACCCCCATTTGAAAAGGATTGAACAAAAGGCAATGCATATATATAAATAAAGTCCTACTATTCTTCAGCAGCAGAACTGTAGCATAGATGTGCTATGGGAGGAAATTTTTCCCCACATCAGTGATTTTGCTTACTGTTGATTGGGTTCTATCTTCCAACTATCAAGGACATGGTACTTTTTATATACTTAACAAGACACATAATGGGCTGGAAAACCTCATGGATCAAACTTAGGACCTTCTGCAATAGTAAGCCAAAATGTATACTCAACAAGGTTTAATATCCACTGTTTCTGTTGCCCAACTCCTTTTGCCCAATTACATTATCCAGATGGCATGTTACATGAAACAGCAATAATTTTAAATTAGTGTTCCACCAACCAGTAAAAAAAGGTATTTTTTGATTTTTTTCCCCCGTCTTTTTGCTGTATGCCAGACACTCACAGTTAGTTAGATGACATGCTGAGCAAACAATCGAACATTCATATTGACGTCCCTGTTATCATCCATTACTTTAATTAGACGCTAAAAGACAAGATAAACACATCTCTTGGATGACTGTTATGTCATATAATTGGATGTAAACGCTGATTATAGACACTTAATGCAAAAGAAATCAATAGCCAAAGTGTTTATTGCAGAAGTAATAATAAATGATTGTGAAAAAGTAAAAAAGGATTTTTGAATATTGAATGTCATGAAAATAAAACAATAATTTGAATAGCATTTAATTAAAGTCGGAAAAATAACTTGACATTTTATCAGGCAGTAATTGGTGTTTGATACTATATATTTTAAAATGTCAATTAGCTCATTAATGTCTTAATAGGAAAATATTAATATTTGGGGTATCAAAGAATATTTTATTAAAGAATATATGTTGTTATTTTGATCTCAAGTAGAGATATATCGGTTAATAAGGCACCTACACTCATTTAGCCTTTCAAAAAACAAAATTTGACCGAAAGTGGTATCAGGTGTTTTAGAAGGAATCCTGCACTCTTGATATCCCTTCGTTATACATATAGGACGGAGAGCTGTCTAGTCGTTCGGATGGGACAAAAATCTTAGGTCTTGTGTACACATTGGCGTGCATGTGAAAGATCCCTTGGCAGTTGGAATTCGATATAAGAGTAGGCCGTAGTACTGCTGCCCGGGCAAAATTTCCCTCATAGCACATGGTATGGCGTATGCACGTCTTCATTAGACCAGGGTAGGAGCAGAAGAGTAGGACGTTAAACACCATTTCATTTCCATCATTATACAGAAATTCAAAAGTTAATTATGTGCCACTTACCATCATTAAAAAAAAGGGAACAGGGAAGTCAGGACTCTTGGGTTTATAATGTTGTAAGTTTAAATCCAGGCAAAGGTTGCATGCCTAGTTATTTGGAAGGGATGGAAATATGAGATAAACTTGATTAAAACTACTTTCTGACGAGATAACGATCGGCAAACAACTATGTACCAGTAGGCAATGGCAATACGATCTTTGTTCTGTGTTATTTTATGCATTTTGTTACATATTTTGTTGACATTCATTGTTGGATGGGATTGCGGATGACGCCCTAAAGTTGGACAGACACACACACAAATACTTAACCCTGCCCCTATTGAGAGTTTCTAGAGTCCGTACTGGTATGTAAAAGATTCTTTGGATATTTTTATTTCAAATTACATTATCACCATTGGTTGGAAAAGTAAGTACAAGTATATATTTATATCATTCTGTAAGGGATTCCGATTCTGATACCTTTACGGTACATGACAATAACAGTAGGCTTATTGTAGTCTACACGAAAAATTTATAGACAATTGGCTGGATGGGAATTGAAGTGTAAATACTGAATATATTGTGCAATATGGTCTGCAAACAGATTGAAGTCACCAAAAATAAAATTCATTATGTAAAGACAGACTTTTTATGTTGTTGTATATTGTAGTTATATCGGCAATTGTTTTATATAGGCCCACCTGAGAAATAAAAATGCTGCATGTTATTTTCTTTATCACAAATTTTCAGCAGATAAAATATTTCAGTTGGCGGACATTTTTGCAGATAAAAATTATCATCAATTTTGGCAGAAAAAAAAATTTGAAAAACATTGTGAGCCCTTGTGTAGTCTTGTATTGACATAAGTAGCTGCACAGCTTACGCTGTCCATCACTAAAATGGCAATCCAAATATGAGGCTGGCAATTAAGATTTGATTTTGGGGTACTGGCGATTCATTTTGAGAACTGTCCACAAAAAAACTCTATATTAACCATTACATTGAGTGTCAATCACAATCAGGTGGCGGAATACTATAATATAATATGTCAATGACCAATTGTCTACTTATTAATTATAGTTGATTGATAAGTGCCTATGATATATCTAAAGCCAATCTCAAGTCATCATGTTTCATCTTAAAAAAAAAAAAATACAAGTCGAAGGAGTCGAATAGCGACAAAACGGTGCGCCATTTCTTTCAGACGGGTTTTGTAAGGTGTTGGAGATTGTATATACCGGCAATTGTTTTGTAACATTCCTACTCAAGAAATAAAAGTGTTACATGTTGTCTTTTTTATCACACACTTTCGATAGATAAAATATTCCAGTTAGCGTAAAAAAAATTTGATATTTTTTTTACATAAACATCACTCATTTTGACAGAAAAAATTGAAAGCCAGTCTGAACCTTGAGTGTAGCGGTAATTGTTTTAATACAGCAAACTGCTCAGTTAGTAGATGGTAATCTGACTAATATTTGGCTAGTGGTGAGTAAGCCACAGGTTCACTAACCTGGTCAGAAGTTCCTAGTTTGATTCAGGTTATGGCCGAGAAAATTCCTCAAGATTTGTAGTTTTCCCTTTTGGTAGTTTAGGCAGGAGGAGATGAGGTGCATGGCGCCCAGAGGGTGCTTAGAATATTTTATATAGAGTTATTATGCTTTGTAAATGAGTAATAAAAGATGGGGTCTGACATTAAAGTTAAACTTACAATAAAATTTGATTCAGTTAATTGATTTTCAATGATTTTTGATAATTATCAGTGTTATGGCCCTTGATCACTTTGAAAAATCTTATGGACAGTTTAGGCTAAAGCTAATACATAGACCTGTCAACAACAGACTAATTATTATTATCATTTAAATGGTAGAAAAAATGAGAAGATTTTCACCAAATATTATAACCATTAAAGATACATTAATCCTATTGCAGGTCTTTTTTTTTGGCTTCAAATCGTATATAAACTATTTATTAGACATTTATTCATATGAAAAGATGATAATCAACTAGATGATCAGATAGTTGTGATTTTTCACCGATTAAAACACAAATCGCCATTTAATAGTTTAATTTAAGAATGGATAATCAAGACTTCTTTATTATCGTAATATTGGTAGCAATGAAAATCAAGACTACTCTATTCTTATCAGAACCTTGAACATTCATAACTTCGCTCAGGATAAAATAATGTGACTGAAATTTCCCGGTAAATATTCTGTAATAAATGTTTATGTTAAAACATTTTTTTTCAGCATTTCATAGAAGATTGGTCATTTAATTATTATCTTTAAGTGGTGTTTAGCGATTGTGAAACTTTAAGTGGCTTGATAACGATAACAGGATACTTGTTGAAACGTCATGCTTTTAGAATAAACTAGCGATTGTATCCCATAAAAAATGTATTCTGTTAACATTCAAATATAATTTTATAGAAAAGATGGAATTGAAAAAAAAAAAAACTTTACCTGCTGCAATTTCAATTTATCTTCTTCCTGGGTCAGTTATGTTAATCAAAAATTGACATACTTTTCTTGATTATACCATTGTTTTGATGAATCGTTCTCATCAAAAGATGACATACTTGTCTTGATTATACCATTGAGAACTTCCTAATCTGACTATACATAGTCGTCTAGCTAGAAGTTAAAACAAGATTCTCACCAGGTACTTTCTTTGGTAATTTGTTGTCACAAGAGATTGGATTTTTTTCTGTAGATTGATAATTTGTCAAGATGTGTGAGCTACTGATGACAAATCAATAACAAGAGTATCAAAGCCTTGATCTTTTTTATCATCTTTCTTGTGTAGGTGTTTTTGATCATTTACAGCTTTCACTGGAACTAGTTGTAAAAGGGTCAAATGCTACTAGGAACACGATCTGAACCCTAAAGCGCTTACTCTTCATCTTGTTCTTTTTGACAATTTAATAATTTTCAGCTTTATCCCCATGTTTTGTACATAAAAACTATCAATTTAATTTTTTTTGCAGTGTTTTTAACATTAGATTCTTTGAGATTCCAAAACTTGAGTTACTTTTCCTTTCAGACAAGACTTAGGGCTGCAACTATAAGCTAACCTAACGATGAAATATATGACCAAATGAATACCTGTAACCCAGATTACATGTGCCTTGGAACAGATGTCTCGCATCATATCTTGCCTGGTGCTAAACAAGGCCGTATAATGTAGGGGTTGCAGGAGAGTGGTGGGGCGCCATATCCTCCACATAATGTGGATAAGAAAGTTGGGATCAGGGCAAACAAACTCATTGGCCTGTGGGCGCCCTTAAAACCAACCGACTGGTCAGTGCCTTAAGAGCATCACTGTGTGATCATAATCTAGTGTATTGTTTAATGATTAATTGAAAGGTGGTCAAATTATTTTTTTTGGATGGGGGGGGCACCATTTCTCGGGACGTCTTATTGTTATGGGATGCAATATACCCCCTGCACCCCTTCTAAATACAGTCCTGGTGCCAAACAGTTTACTACAAATTTCTCTCCTAGTTTTACTATAAGAATTTGTTGACAGTTTTTATAACGATTTTTCAACATTTCTTCTGCTAATCAAATTTGAAAAGTTCTAGAGATGCCTGCCTTGAAATATATTCAATTAGAATCAAAGTTATGTCCTCCGAACGATATAGGTATTATCCTTTTTATGTCTTAAGTTAATTGGATCTGATCTGACGATCATGTACGAGAAGAGTTACGATTGCTACACTACAAGATAATCTATAGAATTTATCTCATAAAATCCAAAATCATGTGCAGCTGACCATGTTAATGTCTCTGATTAGATGTAGATTGGCTTAGATTTTATGTACAGTTTTTTTTCATCCGTTTTACTGTTCTGCCCAATCTCATTTTTGTGTGCAATTACAACTTTTATTGCCCCAATAAAGTTTTTGTAAATTGGTTAATATTTTATAACATTACTAGTAACCATAGATACCATTATAACATACTAGTAACAATAGATACCATTATAACACACTGGTAACAATATATACCATTATACCATCATAACAATGGTTTTACATTAATCAATTCAGTTCATCTTCGAGGTTCTTATAACATGGGGGTGGGGGGTGGATGACCCAATGGTTAGCGAGTATGTCATTGAGTCAACTAGCGTGGTTTCTAATCCCCAGTTGTACGTGTCAAGGAGTAGGGTTGCCTGTCCAACTTTTGTGGGTTTTCTCTGTCTTCTTGTTTTCCTCCCACTGCTATAGAATCCTACGCACAAGGCAATTATTGAAATAAAACTGAACCATATTTTAGTACTGAAATGACGTCTCGAGTGGACCTGAATTTACATTTCTCTTTGTCTTAAAAGCATGTCTCTAACTGGCCATTATTAAATGAGTTGTTATGTTGATGTTATTAACGTGAATATAATAACTTACCATTAGAGAGTACAAATAAATATTAACACAAATTATTTTCAAGTGCTGTGAAGATAGAACCCCAACCTCTTAAACATGCACCCCATGTATTTCCATTTACCTATATTTGATGACAGATTCCTACATATTGAGAATATTTCAGTACAGTCTAATCTGAAAATGCCAGAAGCGACGTATTGATTCGACGTTACACCATGAGAATAGAACTAATTTTGATTTCAGCCTTGACATAGAATTCAGCCTTGACAAAGATCTTAGTGATATTATCCAATCATCTTGGTCTGTATATTTGTTCAATCCTCATTAGCTCTCCCGATAATAGTTTTAGGCAGCTTTTAGTATCTCATCAGCCTATCTTTATGTGTCATTTATTTCATCCTTTTCCAGAAGAAAGTTAATCTATCAGAAAGTGTACGTCCGCAAGTCTTGTAAACACTATCTACAAAGGTATATACGTTATTTCTTTAAACCTGCTGGATGTTTGGCTAGGAAGGATTGGGTGGTTGATTGGTTTAATGTGTGCGCTTTTCATCATAAGGTCTGTCTATGTATCTAGCGGTGCTGGTTTGATCCAACACTTCAATGGGACATGGGGACGGATCACATTCCCACCTGGTAGATTTTCAACGGGTCATCTGGTTTCCTTCCTCCCTACTTATACAAGGGAATTATTGAAATAAAATGGGGGGCAGTTGGAAGGTGGAATGGTTAGCGTGTGCATGCAGTATCAAAGGTTCTGTCATTGAGTTAACTGGCATGGTTTTGATTCTGTGGTTGTAGGTGACAAGGAGTAGGGGCACCTGTCCAATGTCGTGGATTTTCTCCGGGTCCACCGGTTTCCATCCACTGCTTAAGAAATAAAATTGAGCCATATGTTAGTCCCAAAATGACCTAGTTTGTGTTGAGTGGATGTTAAACTTTATTTCTCTCTCTCTCTCTTGACATAAAATTGCCAGAGAAAGAGAGAGCGAGCAATGGGGTTAAACATCCACTGGACACAAAGTAGATCATTTTAGTACTAATATGGGCACATATATTTTAAATTACTCATTAGCAGTGGGAAGCAACAGAAGGACCTGGAGAAAATCCAGGTTTGTAAGGCAACCCTACTCGCTGTAAGATAAACCTTGACATTTGGAACTGGATGAAGAACATATGGAACCATCTCTGTTCCGGTAAAATGTCCCTCGTGGGAACTTTATGAGCCTAGTTTGTGACAAAAATTGTTTAAATGGCATTTATTAATTGAACCTGAGAATGATGCCTTGTCCTTGTATTTGTTTTTGTGTGGTGCAGTCCTCCTGCGCTTACTAATAGAATACAATTTTTGTCACGCACTACTAATTGTATTATAAAGTCATGTAGAAAAGTAGAACGTTAAACTCCATTAACTCGAAATTTATAATTTGCAGACCTCGTCAGGAGGCGTGAGTCATTACTCGCGCGCACGCTATACTCGCCTGAAATGTTATTCGCGAGGGTAAGGCATTACTAGCGCAATCATTTCTGGAAACTTTTCTTTAATGAAAATTTAAAACCATCTAAGGCGATAGTCATTTGATTTTTAATTCAATTCAATATCTACGATAAAATACAAGACAGCAGACCAACAGGCAATAAGAATACGATTTCACAATGTTACTTAGAATAGAATAAAGTAAACATAGAAGGTGTCTATTGATTTGACAATTATGAAGTTGTATTCCGCGCTTGTAACGTAGAATTTTTATGATTGGTTAATTTAACTGAAATCCAAAGTGGAATTCTCGCGAGAAATATTACGAGATATGAAAATTTGTTGAATGTTGTGACGAATATTGGCCTATGTCATTTTCTAGTCTTTATGATTGAATTTTGAATGGTGGTTTCATATTAAAATAAATATTAAACAAGCTAGAATATAGTTAGAAATGCCGAGAAGTATTTGGATTGCCGCATTTACATTTACAAGTGCTATTAAATTACTGTTATTACATAGCAGACAATGTCACGGTCAACATCGTGTGGCGACAGTTAGTTGCATTCTACGATTTTCGAACATCAAATGCACATTACAAATGCCGATGAGTAGGGACGTATTTTTGAAAACCCTCAGATCTTGCTAAACAGGATAACGGAAAACGTAAAGATGAATATGACCCCAAACGACAAGCTTTTTACATAAGACTTTAGGCTACCCATGGTGACACGACTACTTTTATTTTCACAGGTTCTCTTTTTTTCTTTAATATTGTGTTTTTTGTTTTTTTTAAGTAAACTACTATTATTTTCACATTCAGCTAAAATAAATTGGACAAAATATTCTTTTATTATTCTTTATTAAATTAATCTCGCCCTACGCGAGTATGAATAATTCAAGTATTGAATTAATATTAGTAATATTTAATATTACAACTGACAAGAAGGCTCACTTCCAGTGAAGAACATTAGAAAACAGTCTTACATCTCTGGAATGGCAGTTAATTAATGCACTGTTATTTGCCAGAGTTCTTGGTCTCTATTATAATTTTACTCTACTAGGAAAATTTTGCGTGAGTAAGTCAGTTACTCGCCTAACTCACGCAGAGATTCTTTGTGGCAAGCACTGATTTGTAACAAATCAACAGAAATGTTATCTCGTACTGATGTATTACCAAGGCGTCTCCTTTTCTCATTTCTTCCAGTGAACATGACATTCATTTAGAATTGTGTTTTTGTTTTTACAAAGATAAATGAGTTTGTGTGTCTTATTTATTAGCTCAATATTTCTCTATTTGATATCAAAGTAGTAACATATTCATGGACATTGGGAAGATTTGCTAATTTAGACGTGAAATACAAATGGATTCGAGTAGTATTTAGAATCGTGTCAACACAATATTTTGGTCATGTTGAGACAAACATTTGGCAGTTTTCATTTCCATGGTTACATGTGCAAATCGAGGGGGAGAATTTTTCCATTACTGTTTATTATTCTTGGAATTTCGACACAATCTCAGAGATTTCTTTTCCAATCCGAACTACTAGACATGCTTTCTTTTTTCAGGGCCCACAGGTACCACCTACGGAATGTGACGTCTAGGAACAAGCTTGAGTGCTGTCATTCTAGAGTTATATGGCGTATGAATATTGTAGACCCTCCAGAGACTACAATTTTTGTCTTAATTCAAATGAAACTTGAATAGTATATTGTATGTGTTAAGGATCAAAAGATCTTGAAACCCAGCTTCTTGTTTAATACATTGAATTATTTACAAAATGCCCTTGTATTACACAACAGATGCATATCTCTCTCTCCATCTGTCTCTCTCTCTCCATCTCTTTCTCTCTTTGAGTTTTTGAGGGAAGATAACATTCCTCATTAAAAAGAAGTTAATTATTTCTAGTTGTTGAAAGAGTTATTGTCCCTCTTTCTATAGGTTGATTCCTAAAATGTCTGGTTTTTCCCTAACTTTAGTAATCGATTATTGTTGACGGCAACTACCGGAATTAATGACTTGCATGTTTTCTTGTGATAAAAGCACACACAAAGAGAGCTGGCTAATGATTCTGTTGACAAATCGGGCTCTCTATTAAATCAGTTTTCCTTTTTTAAAGATTAGAGCAACTGTGTGTGTGTAATTTACTTTCTTTTTTTTTCTCAGATATTATCGTATTTCTCACTGCAATCCATGCTAATATATACTCAGATTGATTATTTAACGTTTAATTAAGAAAACGAGACCAAAATATCAACTTTTGATAATGTCCTGGCTAGGAATAAATCAGATTAAAAATACACCAATCAATTAATTTTCACGAACACGTCATCCAATTATAAACAGACTTGTAACTGCAGACTGAAAACTGGCAGAAAGTTCAACTTGGAACTTTGGAAGAAATGAAGACCTGTTTTGTCAACCGATTTTGTCCAAAAAAAAAAGTCAAAAGAGAGAATATAGAAAAAGTCAAGATATTTTAGTCTACATATGAAAGGGGCTGCATAAATTGATGGAATTTCGCATCATGCATATATTTGTAAATATTGAACAGAATTCAACAATTTTGAACTGAAACTCCTTTTAGAAATTGAACATTGACAATATCACGCTCAGAGACTTCAAGAGTTTAACAGACAATAATTTATCAGTAAAGCTTTTAGTGAATGAGAAATTTTTAGTGATCATCTAATACTGTGATTAATATATTCCGGTATATACTAATAGTGTTTGATGTACCTGTTAATTATTCTCTTTGTCAGTTACAGGAAATTAACGAAGCAGTCATCTCCCTTCATTTTCTTGTCTGTATTTTACTCGGCTTTAATTGGGAGTTTATATTTGAAAGCTTATTAACTTATAAACCTATACATTACAAGTCAATAGCCAATTGTTTAACAAACGGTTCTTAATTTCTACAATCAAAAAACCACAAGAAGTGTTTTATTATGACTAAAGTTAGCGTGTCGAATGTCAGAGGTAATAGGCATGAAAACAAAACAAGGCATGAAGTTCTATTCATAATTCCCTGCATAAAGGAAAGCATCATGTAAACAAGATGTTCTCTGGAAGGAAAAAAGGAAAATACATTAAAGGGTCAATACCGATAATATTTTCGAGAATGAAACTGCTTAATTTTGTGTTAAAATCCCTTAAAATCCTATACCTTGGGGTCGAGCAACTAACTCAATATATGTGATACGTTTTCAAACAACTTAAATCAATCAGTCCTCATCTGGAAATGGAGACAGGTGCCCCATGTGGTGTCTGGATAAAACCAGACTTTCATTTTATAAAGATAATCTGTAGGTGACATTTACCTTTCACAATCAACTGCCGGATGTGAGTCATGCACTGTAAGGACCTCTAAAGGAACAGGAATCAATTATCAACTTAAATTTCCCGGTTGTACATGGCAAGGAGTAGGGTCGCCTGTCCAACCTCATGGGTTTTCTCCAGGTAGTCCGGTTTCCTCCCACAGCTGAGACCCCTACACGAAAGCGAATTATAGAAATGAAATTAATTAAACCATATGTTAGTCCCGAAATGACCTAGACCTAGTTTGTGTCGAGTGGTCGTTAAACACCATTTCTCTCTCGATCAACTTAAATTTGCCGATTTTCTGACAGGTACCAATGTTCAGCAACGAGATGATTGCTCTGTGCCTTTTCACAAGGTTGAACAGGTGACCCTATTCCTTGTCACGTACAACCAAGGAATCAATGACAGACCTAATTATACAACGTGCTAGCTAACCATTCATAGATTTCTTAGCTATTTGAACTTTCCAAATAAAAAATGACATCAGATGATAGACAACACAATTAAATTCCAATTGAAAACAGGGTTGTAAAATTGTTAAGGGTTCGAGATATGCCAATTTCACAAAACAAATGGAAAACAAATATGAGAAATAAAAAGTTGGTGACACTTTGATGGACCCACAGTGGCTCAGATGATTAAGGTGCTGACTCGCTATCCTGAAGATTGTGGGTTTGATCCAGGTGTTAACCAAGAAAGTTCTTCAGGATATTCCGACATGGTTTCCTCCTTTCATTAGAAACTAAAGTAGGTGTAGTACCACTGTCCATGCCAAATTTCCTTCATAAGTAAACTACATGACATTTTCCATCTTCGTTTGCTTGGAGAGAGCAAAAAAGTATAGGCCTTTAAACACCTATTGGTTTTATATTCATTGACAGCACGTTTAGGGGAATTTCCTCAGAGAAAAGGAAAGAAACAAGGGAAATAACTGAAAATATAAGTAACTGTAAATGATGGAAATATTGAAAAAAGAGTGAAATAAACAATATGATTAAATATAAGTATTCTTAAATGTAAAACAAATAATATGATACCAATGGCCTTATAATTCAATTTAGAAGTTATTTTCATCATTTGTTCTTGTAATTTTCTGTGTCAGTGGCTCGTTTTTGGTTCATTAATCTTCATTTACTGTATTACTTAATGTGGACATGATTGATCATCATGATGTACACGATTCGGTTTCTATTCAAACTCGGAGGATTGTTTATCTGTTATCTAGTCAGGTAATGAGAGAAACACATCTTGTTCATCATATACACAATACAATACATGGTTACGAACCCCTGGTTCTACAGGACAAGGAGAAGGATTGTCTGTTCAAACTCGTGGGTTTTTTCTGGGTGCTCCCTTTTCCTCCCCTACGCGCAAGCAAATTATTGAAATAAAATTAAACCATATTTTAGTCCCGAAATGACCTGTTTTGTGTCGAGTGAACGTTAGACCCCATTTCTCTCTCTCTCTCTCTCTTTACACCAATATCTAACTGTTGTTGAATCACAAGAGCACCTAGTGGGCTTTAAAAAAAGTCGCAAGTTTTCAGGACTATTGGGGTTGTGGTAAGGTGTGATCAGGTAAGATCGGTTAAGGTCATGTCATACAGAAAATTGATGTATCATGAATTTGTCACTAGGGTTAATGGTGGATGCCTATATAGGGGATAGGGCAGTGCTCCTCTAAATATTCAAGCAATCTTTTATCGTTTGTGAGCATCCAATTCAAACAAAAATCTTTGAGACTAATATTCCATTCTATAAAAACCATTAACCATACCAGGCTTGACTCAAAATGAAATAAAAAATTAATTACAAGAAAGATGTAACAGAAGTAATACAACCATAATTAAGCCCTAAAACATTTTGTGACTCATATAAAGATAAACTTCTGGAATATTGTTTATTATGTTGTCATTCTTTGTAAATAAATATCTTAGATACACAAAACATATCGTTCTATTCATTCATTCATTCATTCATGTTCTTATTGTTCTTTTTTTTTTGAGTAAATACAGTATTAGAAGAAATATGTAAATATGTTTTTAATTCTCTGCACGTATATCTGTCCGGATTCATTTGATTGCGTTGTTAATAGTTACCTCATACGTTGGTTAATGTAATGATTTTACATTCAATTAGATTTCCTGTGAACAAGAAAGTTTGTCTGAGAATTTAAAAAAGTCTTTAATAATGGCTGTTGAATCTTGAGCACACTCACTAAATTAAGGTTACTGTTAACAAGATTTCCCCAGTAAAGGAAATTTTATGAATATAAATTAATGTTTCCACAGAAAAAAAATTGGATTAAGGACAGTTTTTTAGATGACGGACTGATCGTGTTTGTAGATGAACTTAGTTTATGTCCACAGCTGCCGTTAATTAAGGTGCATTACACTGATAGTAAGTGCAGGAGGACCAGAAAAGAGACATTGCAAAAAATATTAAATTACTTTATAACCGACACAGCATTATATAGTATTTGACTGTTGGTTACCAATGTCTTTGTACTGTCTGTCCTGGATTGTTGTCCCCCGCCTTTCGAAGAAAGTTGGGGGACTATTAAAATGGGTTCGTCCGTCTGTCCGTCTGTCTGTCTGTCTGTCTGTCCGTCTGTCCGTCACACTTTTTGGGACACAATAACTCTCTTCCTAATTGAGCTAGAATGTTCAAACTTGGTGTATGTGTTTATTAGGTCAATGCCTTGATGGAGTTCGAAGATGAGCATTTTCCACTTAGGGTAAGCAGAGATAAGCATTTTGATTGGTTGATGCTTTGGGACACGATAACTTAAGTTCTAATTAAGTGAGAGTGATGAAACTTGGTGTATAGTTTCATTACAGTAATACCTTGACTAAGTTCGATAATGAGCATTTTCTGCTCAGGGTAAGCAGAGCGATACGCAATTTGATTGGTCGAGACTTTGGAACACAATAACTCTCCTTCTAATTGAGTTAAAATGTTCAAACTTGGTGTATATGCGTATTAGGTCAATGCCTTGATGGAGTTCGAAGATGAGCATTTTCTGCTTAGGGTAAGCAGAGATAAGCAATTTGATTGGTTGATGCTTTGGGACATGATAACTTTAGTTCTAATTAAGTGAGAGTGATGAAACTTGGTGTATAGTTTCATTACAGTAATACCTTGACTAAGTTCGATAATGAGCATTTTCTGCTCCGGGTAAGCAGAGCGATATGCAATTTGATTGGTCGAGACTTTGGAACACAATAACTCTCCTTCTAATTGAGTTAAAATGTTTAAACTTGGTATATATGCTTATTAGGTCAATGCCTTGATGGAGTTAGAAGATGAGCATTTTCCGCTTTGGGTAAGCAGAGATAAGCAATTTGATTGGTTGATGCTTTGGGACACGATAACTTTAGTTCTAATTAAGTGAGAGTGATGAAACTTGGTGTATAGTTTCATTACAGTAATACCTTGACTAAGATCGATAATGAGCATTTTCTGCTCAGGGTAAGCAGATTGATAAGCAATTTGATTTGCCGAGACTTTGGAACACAATAACTCTCCTTCGAATTGAGTTAAAATGTTCAAAATTGGTGTGTATGCTTATTAGGTCAATGCCTTGATGGAGTTTGAAGATGAGCATTTTCTTCTTAGGGTAGGCAGAGATAAGCAATTTGATTGGTTGATACTTTGGGACAAGATAACTTAGGTTCATCTTGATTGATGATTTTTATGCCAATACAATGACTGCATTCTCATTCAGTAATGGATTCGACAGTAACAGTTTATAGAAACGATTGACTCGGACACAAGGGCCCTTTCCCTTGGCCAGAGGGGCCCTTTTGTCAAGCGTGGAAGCCCTTTTGTCTGCCTTTAGGGTCCCCCTAACTAGGGTACATTTTCATTTTTCTCGTCGGTTTTTAGCATTTTTGGATGACACTTCGTGTACAGTTTGATTGCTCGATACGTTTGAAAAAAATAAATGTGCGATTAATTAATATGTGTCATCTATTTATTTTGGGATTTCGGTGGGGGACATCAGCCTCACTGTTGGCTTGTTTGTAATGATTTTTGTGCTCTCTGTCCTGAAGAACGAATGAAATGTTGTATTATGGCATCTCAGCTCCAACTAGTCTTTATGGCACCAAACTGACCAGGAGAAAACAAACAAACACAAGATGCTGTGTTTGAAATGTCGTTTATAAAAGTACAACTAAACCATGGATTTTGACAAGAGGTAAAAGGGAACTATGAGAGGTTATGGCAGTTCTCATTATAATAGATAAAGATAGGCTGGCACTGCCAGGCAGGATACGCCCACATTTTCGAGAGATGGATAGAGAACAAGCAATACCAAAAGGGATTTTTCCTACGTCATTAAGTCCTGTATTTCATACTGTATTGGGAGCAGCCATTTTGTTGGTCAGTTCCAGTCTGATATTCATGAAATTCGAAGCTGACAATGATTATGGTGTGACGGTACACAACCTAGAAATGTGTACAAACAGCGGCCATTTTTCTTGAAATTCGAACTCAACGTTCCGTAGGGTGTAACGGTGATAGAGTCAAACGTTTTTTTAAATCGGATAATAACTGTGACCTCCAGAGGGACCATAAGCTATTTTTCGGACAATCAGGAGCCATAATTCAGGAAGTTACGATCCAATATGTGCAAATAACGAAAGGAACCAAGATCTTTGGGTTATAACCATACATTTCAAGTTTCATCAAAATTGAATTAAAATTGTGACCCATACAGGGTCCACAACCATGATATACCATTTTTATACGCCCACATTGAAATGTGGTCGTATATTGTCATCACCCCCGTGCGTCCGGCGGTCCGGCGTCCACAATTGCTTGTGGACGCTCTAGAGGCTAAAGTTAATATCCGATTGACTTTAAATTTATACACAGTGTTTGAGGTCATGAGACGAAGAAGCCTATTGTTTTTCAGCGATTTCCGATAATAACTACCAGAGTTATGGCCCTTGATCACTTCAAAAAATCTTGTGGACGCTCTAGAGGCCAAAGTTAATATTCGATTGGCTTTAGATTTTTACACAGTGTTTACGGTCATAAGACGAAGAAGCCTATCGATTTTCAGCGATTTCCGATAAATAATGCCAGAGTTATGGCCCTTGATCACTTCAAAAAATCTTGTGGACGCTCTAAAAGCCAAAGTTAATATCCGATTGACCTTAAATGTATACACAGTGTTTAAGGTCATAAGAAGAAGAAGCCTATTGATTTTCAGCGATTTCCGATAATTAGTGCCAGAGTTATGGCCCTTGATCACTTCAAAAAATCTTGTGGACGCTCTAAAAGCCAAAGTTAATATCCGATTGACTTAAAATTCATACACAGTGTTTAAGGTCATAAGACGAAGAAGCCTATTGATTTTCAGCGATTTCCGATAATTAGTGCCAGAGTTATGGCCCTTGATCACATCAAAAAATCCTGTGAACGCTCTAGAGGCCAAAGTTACTATCTGATTGACTTTAAATTTACACACACTGTTTAAGGTCATGAGACGAAGAAGCCTACTGATTTTCATTGATTTCAAATAATTACTTCCAGAGTTATCTCCCTTGATCACTTCAATAAACCTTGTGACGCTACAGATGCCAAACTTATCATCCGTTTGACTTCAGATTGATACGCAGAGTTTAAGGTGTTGAAGCGCACAAGTATTTTGATTTTCAATGAATTTTGATAACAGAACAGCTAAATCCATGATGTTAAATGTTTCCTATACTAATTGATAGCGTGGGGCAAAACTTTATAAAAAGCAAACAAATTCTAATGATTTTCAGATAATTACATAATGAGTTGTTTCATTACCAAAAAAAGTAAAAATATGCGACAACCCTTGTTGACTGCCCGGACGATTTAGCTGCTGTGGGCGTATGTTTCGTTGCCTGGCAACCTATCTTTTAACAGTATTCGTGTACAAACGGCGGCCATTTTGTATGGCAATTTTGGTCCGATTTTCCCAAAATTCGAACTCAACCTTCCTTACGGTGTAACGGTAATATAATCAAACGTTTTTTTAAATCAGATAATAATTGTGACCTCCAGAGGTACCACAAGCTAAAAAAAGGCAATTTTGCGTATAATCAGGGGCCATAATTCAAGAAGTTACGATCCGATATGCGCAAATATCGAAAGGAACCAAGATCTTTGGGTTATAAACATGCATGTCAAGTTTCATCAAAATCGGTTCAAAATTGTGACCTCTATAGGGTACACAAGCTAGAAACGTGATTTTTCGTACAATCAGGGGCCATAATCCATGAAGTTTTGATCCGATACATGCCAATATCAAAAAAAGCAGCCGAGATCTTTTGGGGATAAACATATATACTATTCAAAAAAAGTAGGGGATATTTGATTTTGGGGGCATAATACTAAAATATGCAAATGACTACGATAAAAGTCACTATAGAACCTAACAGAAGAAACATTTCCAGTTACATGTGACGCCCAAATGCACCAATAGCTACCGCATGGAATGCAGGTGATGCTTGGGATCATCATGGGGGTCCAACCCAAGATTTGCACGACTCTGACTTTGAATGTTACAGTCATTGTGGCATTGAATTCCAGGGTGGAAACATCAGTTTAATTGTTTTAGTGACCAGAAAACAAATTTTGATACGCGTCGGCTTACCCAAAATGAAAGGTTACGTGCCCTTGGCATGCTACAGATCGGCACAACACGGGCGGTTGTGGCGCGGACGATGAATGTTTCTCAGTCTGTCATAAGCAGGCTATGGTCCAGATACCGTGATACACAATCTGTACAGGACAGACCACGCTCAGGTCGACCAAGGGCGACAACTCAAGCCCAGGATCGATTTATCCGTACCTTGGCCTTGAGAAATCGTGTCATCACAGCAAATCAGATAAGCGCTCGTCTTCAAACAGACACTGGTGTGAGAGTGAGTGGCCAGACGATTCGGAATCGACTGCATAGGGGTCACCTTCGCGCCCGACGTCCTCGCGTGATCCCTTGTTTGAGAGATCATCACATTCAGGCAAGACGTCGTTGGTGTAGGGATCGCCAACACTGGGATAATCGACGCTGGAGCAATGTGATGTTTTCAGATGAGTCAAGGTTCACTGTTGATTTTTTGGACAGACGTAAGAGGGTGTGGCGTCGTCGAAACGAGCGCTTCCAAGACGTTAACGTCATCAGACATGATCGATTTGGGGGTGGTTCTGTTATGGTGTGGGGAGGCATCACTGTTGCTGGAAGAACGGCTTTACATGTTGTTGCAGGGCGTGTTACAGGCCAGTACTACCGGGACAACATCTTGGCAGTCCATGTTGTGCCGTTCGCACGACGTCATGGCCGCCGTTTCATCTTCCAGGATGACAACGCAAGATGTCACAGGGCCAGGATCGTTACAGGTTACCTCCAACAACAGAACATCACCACATTACCTTGGCCAGCACTGAGTCCCGACCTCTCCCCCATCGAGCATGTCTGGGACATGCTTGGACAGAGGTTACGTCAACGTCAACAACGTCCTGCCAATGTCCAAGAACTTGCTGCTGCGTTGCAACAGGAATGGGACAATCTGGACCAAAATGACCATAGACGTCTCATTAGGAGTATGCCACGTCGGATCAATGCTTGTTTGGCAAACAGAGGAGGATTTACCCGTTGTGATGCTGTGGTAACTTTGCTGTTTGACCCCGGGTATCATTTTACCCTTATAATGGTCAGTCTGTGCCTTACTTAGTCTAACGATCATTTGGAATAAATCGATGAATGTGGGCGTATAAAAACTACATAATGTAAAGGGAATTTGCTGAAAATTTCAGTCAAATTGACCCACTCTGAAGCGCGATATTAACTTCTAAATTTTAGATCCAGCTTTGATCATCATAATTTTAAGGTAAAGTCAGTGCATTAAAAAACACAGTCTCGATTATCCATTTTTGGATTAAATCATCATTGAGCTTTTAGCAGCAAATCAGATTCAAATCCAGTAAATATCGCAGACTAATGATGACATCAAGAGTTGGATAAGTCAATTAATGTCTAATTAATAATACAGATAACATTTCAGGCCCAAAGAAAGACCCGCAATAGGCAGATTTAGCTCTGGCATAATGTATGTTTAAAAAACAATTAGATTGCATTAAAAATATCAGCTTGTTAGAACTGTCTATGCAATTTACCCAAAAATCTCATGTTTCAGAGGATCAAATAATCTTTTGGCTGAATTAAAACCTATCTATCCAGCAGGACACAGCTCATATTGAGCCCTGATTGAGCTCTCGGGGGTCCTTTAGCATATATATTTTTCTGTACCTTGTGAAATATCACAAGGACATGTGATATTTTGTTGACGGAATTTTATTCTGTTTTTGTTATCTTTCATTTTGTAAGCAATTTTGAAGTTAATTTCAATCAATAGACAATATGATTGATGCACATTGGCACGAGATTTCAGAAGCCTGATTGATTATGATCCATTTATTGCGTGAATTTTAATGCAAATGAAATACTTGATGACATGTCTCATTCTTTGAAATAACTGATCATTTTTTGTTTTGTCATTTTGTAGACAGCCATGAATAATGAGAATGTTTAAAATGACTCTTCTGTAATTTTCTTATCATGTTTTCTTATCACTTCCTTCCGATAATTTGCTCCCAAGTGTTAACTTGTGACAGAAATCATTCACCAGAAATGAAACTTTTACAGCATTTGTGTCAGAGTGACCTCCCCATGTCCTACGCAGCGTTTTCTAACGCTGTTTAAGATGCGCTATGTAAGATAAGATTCTGATCCAGAAGTTGCCATTTAACAACAGTTAAAGTAGCTAAGTCTCTAACTCAATATCGTCCAAAGTCTTCGGCATTCAAAATACGAATTATTTGTCAATTTAAATCAACATCAATGTCATTTTACCTGGAAAATATGGACTTTTGATATCCAATTTTTAAAACAAAATAAACATTTTACCATTGGTACACGAATGGAACGAGGCTAGAAACATTGCAACAAATCAAAAGGTGTATGTAGACTGGAATAACCAGACACTCGAAATAGCAACTCGATTGAAACTTCTGGCGTATTTCGCCTAACATAACTGACTTGAAATTAGAGTACAAACAAAAACGATTGAATATAAATCAGTTTGTATACATTCATATTACATTATTATATGAGTTGAGACCCATTTGTGGCAATTTCTAGGTCTCAAATATTGTAAGCGATTTAGCTCCTTTAACAAGGAAAAATTAATACATTGAAAATTTCACTCAAATTGAAGATGCATTAAGTAAAATTTTGATGAAGAGTTAGTTGTTCTTGCTCTCACAGTTAAATTCCTGTAGTGTAAATGCTATCCGGTCCAATAACGGTACTCATTACTGATTACTATGCGTACCCCAAATGAATTATGACCATTTTGTCCCACAAACTTTGACAGTTCTATCATCAGTTCTGTCAAAATGGTTCTCCAAACTATATCAACTGCAATAGGGACTGAAATTAACTTTTCTGTGAGGAGTTCCACATTTGGCGTGCCTGGCACGGTTCGGAGACCAGTTATGGTAGGGGACATGTATGTAAACAGGTCAACTTCTCAACAATTTACCGCGGCAGGTAAATGGGGCTATAGTTCATAATTTCAGTCAACTTTCTTTATTCTATGATTGAAAGAGAGTAGACAATGGAATAGATTCTTCTAAGTCGACCGCCCTACCTAGATGTCAGGGATATATATTATTTTCTACAACTGCCTGCCCCAAACCTGTACCCCAAGTTATGGAATTTACTATATATTTTAACTAGGGTTAATATGTAAATTCTTCAGATGTTAAAATTTATTTGTTTGATCTATTTACAGACAGACTGGTTGATTCATCTTCATTGAGAAAAGCTATAGACACAGTTTACCAGGCTTACTTACCAAAACATACCCATCCCTTTCTGTATTTAAGGTAAGTACATCCAGACTTAGATTCTGTTAACGTTCCTGGTACCCGTCATTTTCTACGGCACAGATTTGTTTCTTTTTTCTTTGTTTTACTAGTTCAATATTGTGAACATTTTGTCAGGTATTTCAAAGCCATAGAATTCGAAGAAGTGACAAAGTTATCAGTTGTCCAAATTAAGGCATCTTCAATGGTTACAAACTTGGCCAAACTCCAGCTGTTTAGTATTAACTTCATTTATCTACAGACATACAGGGCCTTTACATACCAAGGTGTGGGCATGCAGACATCCATTTGTCTGCAGAGTTAGGTCCTAAAGGCAGTACCAGAGGTTGGCAGCAAGAAATATTCATCTTATGTTTTCCCGCAAAAAATAATTCTTGGTTTTCATCCAGGGACTTAGGATTGCGTTCCTGTGCCCTATCTGTATTCAATATGCTTCGAATCTATTGAATACTAAAACTTTTCTCATTTGACTTAGAGCATTTAGTTTTAGACATACCTGTTTTTTTTATACATTTCACCGATGTGGTTACTTGTATATTTAATTTTACTACAATATGCTTACATTTATTTTTCTTGCAACATATATAGCAGATGATGACCCAAGCTGGCATGACACAATGGTTTCTCTGGGTTATGTTCCTGATTGTTTTCAAATTTGAGTAAGTCTGTATCACTACTGTACAAGCCTGGGACTTTACAGCACAGTGGACGCTTACAGCTATTCCCCGCATCCATTCACTTAATTTGAATTGTTTGTTTATTTGTGATTTATACGTATTGTGTCTTGTCCATATATTTGTTTTCGCATAAATTATGTGTTGTGCAGTCCCCCATCACTTACTATTTGAGAAATACTTGAATTGTTACCCTATGTTGCTAGCACCATGCAGGGACTTATCTCCCCTTTCTTCCCTCCTCTTCTAGCGAACAGTTCATTTGTGCTCAGAATCAGTTGTTCATGATCGTAACTTGTAACAAGTTTATTCAAGATCCAGAATCTAACTTGTTAAATCAATTGTGTATCTCTAACCCACGACAAAATTGCTATAGTTTTAAACTATCACTCAGACCATACCGAAAACATCCTTTCAAAAACAGACAAATTTAATTTAATTCTCAAATCCTTCATGTTTTGAACTATCAAGATAATAACATGTTTAGATTTGTTTTTGTTTTTCAGACAGAGTTATTTCAGTCTGTAGTCTCTTGCTGTTTGTTATGGCATGTATTGATCTGCTTGGTGCTGCGATGTTCAGTTGTTTATAATAATCTTACTGGTGATGTCATGTTATAATATTCTCAACTAGTTGTACTTAAATTGATTGTGTCGAAATCAAACATATTGTAGTTTATTTTTTTCTCGATTTAGCATAACAACAATCTGTAACATACGAAAACCAAGAAAGGGCGTCGCAACGTTGAACACACTCTACATACTATATTTATGATCCAAACTTTCAAATCCAAACTTTCATCAATTCAGAGTTATTGTCCTTGATCCTTTATTAGGCTATTGTATATGCTGGGGTAGATGGATTTTTTTCTGGGGATGGATGGTCGAATGGTTAGCGCATATTCATGATGTCACAAGGTCTGTCATCAAGTCAACTGTTGTGGTTTCGATTCTCCGGTTGTACATGACAAGATGTAGGGTCGCCTGTCTAGCCTAATGGGTTTTCTGCGGGTTCTCTGTTTTTCTGCCACTGCTAAAGACACCTACTTGCTAGCAAATTATTGAAATAAAATTAATGAAAGCATATGTTAGTTCTGAAATGACCTAGTTTGTGTCGAGTGGAGCTTAAACCTCATTTCTCCCTCTGTCTCTCTCTCTTGCTCTCTCTCTCTCTATGGTTTTTTTCCGGGCAACCTATCTTTTGCTTGATATTGATGTGTATATGTTGTGGGGACTTGGATGTGTACCTTATAAGTGTCAAGTCTTGTCTGTGACCTTGAAGATGGCGGTAATTCAGTGACATTTCTAATTCACAGAAGTAAAAGACTGTCAGAAATTGTAAACAATAGGTCTGCAAGATGACAAATTTTAAATGGGATGACAGAGAAATAATTTTTTTTTAACTGAGGCTGTCCAACTTTGAGATGAGAAGTAATTTGGTTAGGGAATAGTAGAAATTTTAGATAAAGATTATGTTTAACCTGTTTAATATAAAGATAGGTGAAATGTAATGACCGCCCTGTGATGTCAGGGTAACTCGTTGAATATGGCCGCCACTTAAAGATACATTATGGGAGATTAGATAACGAGTTGGCAGTTCTCAATATAATATCCATTTAATCGTTTAGCACGAAGGAAAGTTTTGTGTTTTAATTGGACTATAATCCAACAAATATCGCAGGCTAGCCTTGACATCGAGAGTTGATTATGGTCTGAATAAGTTAACTAATGTATAATTAATAGTTTTATAACATTTCAGGCCTAAAGAAAGACCTACAAAAGCAGATTTGGCTCATGCATAATGTATGTTTAATAAACAGGAGATTGTGGGTTCAATTGTAGTATTTGTCCAGAACATCCATTGTTCAGCTTGGTTTCCCTGTGTTGGTCTTAAAACTTTGCTTCAGCTTAATCAATAAATGGCCCCCAAAATCTCTATTTCTGATGACAAATGAAAGGGCATTGAAATCTTGCTTGGAATGTCTAAGAATCAAATGTAGGCACTAAATGAGGAGGACTTTCTTGGGTGGGACGATTTACCCAATACTACCCAATTCTACCCAATACTACCCAATACCACCCCAGTACCACCTCAATATCACCACATACTACCCAATACTACAACATAATACAGCAAAATGTGTATATCAATTGAATTTTTTCAAAAAAAATTATTTACACCGTGGGAATTGTACTTCAAATGCGATTACCGATGTCTGGCTGTTCCTTTTGCCTCCCTATATCACCTAAAACAAGCAAAAACTAACCCAATACTATCAAATACTTGTCACATACTACCCACTATCATCAAATAACAACCTTATATTGTCAAATAGCAAAACATTAATTTAATTACTACGACAAATATTCGATAATTCACAGAGAATGGAAATGAATATGCAGTTATCTCCCTTTACAACCGATAAATAGATTTTAGATTGCTATGCAGATTATTCATCTTCTTTTGTGTTGCAGATGATTTCCAAGTCGACGAAATTAAAATAAGAAAAACAAGTATTTTGTTGTGTATATTTTAATCATTGTATATAATTAACTACCCGGGTACTGTATTATTACATAAGATGGCTAGCAGTCAAAAATAACTATTTCAACCCCTCAAGTATCGCCATGAGGTATGTCCTTGAACAAAATAACAAACAAAAAACAACTGTATATGTTTATATTTATTTTTTCATGTCAGCTAATAAGTTATTGCAGATTTACTGTCATTTGAAAATAAACGTAATTTGTTTATTACAAATGTATAATGCTCTACTCGTTTATACATTCCACCTTACTTAACAATTAATCAAGATGTCAGATGTCATAGAAATTATAAATTAAATCTTTATTTACACTGTAGTGTATTGCCAATAAAACAATAAGTGATCCCTTATTAGTTACATAATAATAATAATAATAATAATAGTTTATTCACAACTACATGTTAACATACATGAGTATGGAAATGTAAAGGTATAATGCATAATACATAATAATATATAATAATTGTTCGTGCACATAACATGATAACAAACATAGCAATAAATCTTATATATATTTTACTTGAGCATTATAGAGATAACAAATACATGGGCTATTTAATTATATTTTAAAACCTCTTTTCTTAAATAGTTTTAAAATGTATTTGCCATTCAAAGTTATTTTGGTATAATCATTATTTTGTAATATCATTTTAATTTTAGTAGCATCAGAATAATTTGTTTTAAAACAGTCTAAATTGTATTGCTCTCTTATATCTTTATAGAAAGGGCAATATAATAACATATGTGATTCATCCTCCACTTGATTCAAATTGCAATTTTTACAAATTCTTAAATGACGGGGTAAAAAAGGTTTTGCATATCTTCCTGTTTCAATTTCCAGTTTATGTGCACTTAGTCTTAACTTGCTAAGTGCAGTTCTCTCTTCTTTATTTAAGATACATAAATATTTTTCCAGCTCATAATTATCTTTTAATAAGTAGTAAAAATCGTGTTTCGTGTTAGTTCTCATGTTGCAATTTAAATGTTGGACTGACCTGCTTTTGTCAGTACATCTCCATGATTGGATGTACATATCATGCAATCTTGTTTTAAACAAATCTAAAAAGTAAGTAATACTAAAACTTTCATCTTTTCTACAAGTAAAAATTTCACCCATTCCGGCTTCAGACAATATTATTTCAACTTGACTTAACCATTTACTATTATTATTACTACCCATGTCTTTAATGGCAGCTGTAAGGAGAGGGTTAGAATTTTTAGTAGATGACTCAAGCCAGGTTTTGACCATTCGATACTTTACATCTATAAATAAGGGAAATCTTCCTAGTTCAGCAAGAACAACAGAGTTAGTAGCTTTCTTATGAATGTTTAAAATATGTTTACATAAGTTCAAATGCAATTTTTCGATTTTTAATGTATTTTTATCATTAGATGTTACAAGGTCACCCCATGCATCGCAAGCATACAGTATGATAGGTTTAACTAAAGAGTCAAATAATTTAAATAAAATGTGTGGTGAGACACTAATACATGACAAGGCTTTAACAATCTTAAAGTAAGCTTTTAATGCTTTATCAATCAAGTGATCAACGCCTTTAGAAAAGGAGCCTGTTGATTGAATTATAATTCCTAAATATTTATATTCATTTACAATTTGAAGTGGTTTGTTATCAATATAAAACTGTTTAAAAAACTTTTTTCCGGTTTTATTAAACACCATAACCTTTGTCTTTTCTACATTTACTTTTAATCTCCACTGTCTACAAAAAGAATAAACTTTGTTTAAAGAAGACTGTAAACCATCTTCAGTTAGTGACATAATTATGATATCATCAGCATATAACAATGCTGGTATTGCTTTATTTTCTAAATATGGGAGATTAGGCGAGTCCATTAGAGTGTCTGGTAACTTATCAATAAACATGTTGAATAAAAGCGGACTTAAATTATTGCCTTGCATTACACCTAGTTCATTTTTAAATTCGTTACTTAAATAGTTTCCAACTTTAACTTGAAGATTACTGTTGTCAAACATACTTTTTATACAGTTATATATTGGACCAGATACGCCTAGAGACTGAAGTTTGTGGAACATGCCATCCCTCCACACTCGATCGAACGCTTTATTAAAGTCGATAAAGCATGTATATAAATATTTATTACGCTTGAGACATTTGTCAATTAGGGATCTAAGAATCAGAATGTTATCGGAAGTTTTGTAGTTTTTTCGAAAGCCACATTGAAGTTCTGATGGTACATTTAATGATTGAAAATATTTTGTTAGCCTTTCGGTGAGGATACTAACAAAAAATTTACCAATGCTACTTGTTATTGTTAGTCCTCTAAAGTCATTTACAGAGTTAGGTGACTTTATCTTGGGTATAGGGACAATAAGTCCATCAACCCATCTTTTAGGAAAATGGCCAAATTTGAAACAATGGTTAAATATATTTATTAAAACAGGGGTTATTTGAACTCTTAGGGTTTTTAAAATCTCATTGCTAATCCCATCTAGTCCTTCGCTTTTTCCTGATTTTAATTTAGATATTTTAGAGTAAATCTCTTCAGATGTTATAGGATTACTTAAATATATATTAGTAGGAATGTTATTTTCAAGAGATGTTAAGTTTTGTTTGATATTATGTAGAAAACTAGAATCAAAAGAATCGTTATCTGCATCCTGCTTACCCAGTGTCTCAAAATGTGTCTTGAAAGCATGGGTGTCAAACATGGAGCTATCTTCTTTTTTGTCCTTCGAAAGTTCTTCTAGCTTCCGAATAATGGTCCAAAATTCTTTAGGATTTGTTACATTTAGCTCTTCTATTTTTCGAATTAGATTTTGTTTATATGCATGTTTTTCATCTTTAAGCATTTTTACATATTGTCTTTTTAATTTATAATAGGTATGACGTACACTCGGATCATTATGATATTTTTGAAAAATAGAACAATATTGATGTAAGCGCCTTCTTAGTTGTACACAACTAGTTTGAAACCATGGTTTACAGCGTTTGTGTCTTTTCCTTATAATTCTAGGTTTTAATGATTGTTTACAACTACTTTTAATCGCGTGTTCCAGTTCCAAAATTTTATCGCTTATGTCATTAGTATCATTAAGATTTTGTGTACAATCAATTGTACCAATTTTTGCAAAATGTTCTTTAATTTTGTCTTGTGCATTATTATCCCAAATAAAACTTGTGGGATTAAAAGGCTTATAAGTTTGCTTTATTTTCTTATGATCAGTAGTAACTTTTACATCAAGTATAAACCATATCTGGCAGTGATCTGAATATGCAGAAAGGC
This sequence comes from Patella ulyssiponensis, assembly GCA_963678685.1. NCBI lineage: Eukaryota > Metazoa > Mollusca > Gastropoda > Patellidae > Patella > Patella ulyssiponensis. The sequence goes on along the minus strand of OY783225.1, from coordinate 64,082,916 downwards.
TTGAAATTTTAAAAGTTGATATGAGTTTTAACAGCTTGTCAGAAACAATAGAGTAATCAACAACAGATTTCCCATTGTAGTGATAAGAAGTAAACTCTCCGAAAGAGTCACCACAAGTTCTACCATTTAAAATTCATAAAGAGGCCTGTTTACAAATATCCAATAATTTTCTTCATTGAGAGTCAACCTTAATTTTATCTTTACTAAACCTGGGACGACATGAGTCAACGCTATAATTATCATACATGGGTATATGTGAGGAGTTACTATCGTTTTCTATGAAATCCGCATTTTCCCCTGTTCTACCATTAAAATCTCCACTAAGTATAATGTCACAGTTAGGGTTTAAGTATGTAATTTCATTTCTAAGTATTTCAATAGTATCATATTAACTACCTTCCTCATACAAGGAAGATGAGATTGGCAAACAATAAACAAAAGACAGGAAAATATCGTTGTCTAGTTTGAAAAAATCTTTTTTTAACTTAAGCCAAATGATATCCTCACTTTTTGATTTTACATGTTCAATGCCTTTAGATAAACCATTTTTGTAATATACAATTAAACCTCCTCGTCGGTTTTTCTTTCTAAATGAATGAATATGTTGATAATTTTTAACACTTAACCTACTATCTATGTTTGTCCATGTTTCCATAAGACATATTATATCAAATTTTAAGATATAATTATTAATAAACTCTTTATCATCTATTTTACTTAGTCCAGATGAATCATTTAGTCCATGGATATTCCATGTAGATATTTTAATATTAAGTTAATATCATTAAACAGTTGAGATAGAAGATGGATAATTGGAGCCTACAAACATCATTTATCTAGGTCATTTGGACCTTGAGACTTCATTAAGAATAATCTTCAATCACTGACACAAGTCAAACATACAAAAGAAACAATTAACATAATAACATAATAATATAAGTTTTAACAAGTAATACTTCGAAAAGTTATAGCAATAAATCAAGGTTTACAGACACTTGTATTAAAAACAATAACATGGACGGAGTGTTTAGTGTTATACACATTTGGCACATGCTAGGTGTAAATAGTCTTTTAAATCTAATCTGTATGGTCAGGACAGTGCACCCAAAGAACTGACCTTAAACCGTAACAGGTATGCGGACATTTATTATACTATATACTACTATCTGAACTATACTCTAACTCTACCGCACTATAACTAATTTTAAAAGTAAACTAATTGGCTTGTTAATACATTAATAAATCATAATTAAGCCTGGGATTAACATAATAACATTTGTTGACTAACATATCCATGTATATACATTTTATTTTAACAAACATATTAACTATGAAGTTTAAGTGTAAGGTTGACCTCCTGATGGCATGAAAACATCATTCAAAACAGATTGAAGTGATGAAATTTGATGGAATAGGGGTTTGTAATATGATAATGAATGATCCCTGTAGTGAAGCATGGCAAATAAACAAGTTAATTGAAGGCGTGCTATTGTGTTGGTTAAATCCAGGCCATCCTGTCTTAGGTTCAATCCGATAGACACTACATTTTGGCGACGAGGAAAATATAAACCATGAGGTTGATCACGATGGCTGTTTCGCTTGACAATGTGGGAGAATTGCCGATATTTGATTGCTTGGAATCCGCAGGACTTGCCGCCCGATGGAAACGATGGTTGAGAGCCTTTGAACTTTTCGTCGTGGGAAAGGGAGTAACAGATCCCGGACAGAAGAAAGCCTTGTTGTTACACAGAGCGGGAATGAATTTGGAAGACATTTATTTTACGCTGCCGGAGGTTCAAGGCGAGGGTGATGTTTATGCAAAGACCGTAAGAACTTTGAATCGTCATTTTATACCACAGACGAACGTTCCGTTTGAAAGACACTTGTTTCGAAGTATGTCACAGTTACCGACGGAAACTATAGAACAGTTTATTACTAGACTTCGACAACATTCAGAATCTTGTCAGTTTGGAGACCTTGGTGCAGTGAATGAGAGAATTAGGGACCACGTGATTGATAAATGTTGTTCCAGCCAGCTGAGAAGAAAACTTTTAGAAAGAGGGACAGATTTGACATTGAGCCAATTAAGGGAAACTGCTCGAGTTTTTGAGGAAACTGAGAGGCAAATGGCATCAATTGATGGAATTAAATCCGAGATACAAAAGTTGACAGTGAAGTGGTAACGGTAATAAAGGTCAAGGTCATGATAACCCATACAGAGAAAATTACCATTATGATAGAGGAAAGTCAAACAAGTTTAGATGCTATTCATGTGGATACGAGGGACACACCCTGAAAGACCCTAAATGTCCAGCAAGAGGACAACGATGCCGGAAATGTAAGGGAGTGGGACACTTTGAATGCTGTTGCAAGACAAAGCAGTTTAAAAGCAGTGGTAGATCCAATAGAGGAAGAAATTATGGCAATTATAGGAGGAAGTCAAGTCGATCACAAACAGATCTAAAACAAATACGTGAAAATGACAATGACGCAGATTATGCCTTTCATATTAGTCGAAATGAGACGACATGTGATGCAGAAATTGAACTGAGTATTGGGGGTGTACCGTTACGAATGTACATTGATTCGGGAGCATCCGTTAACGTGATCGATAAAAAGACTTGGAAGTATTTAAAGGCTGAGAATGTGGAGTGTGTTTCTAAAAAGGAATCCAAGAATATATTTCCGTATGGAAGTAATGAGACATTGCCAATAGCAGGAACTTTTCGTGCTCAGATATCTCAGGGAGAATTTGAAATACAAGACGTTGAATTTATTGTCATCGAAGGTGAAGGTCAAGCTCTCCTTGGAAAGAAAACCGCATTAGAACTGGATGTTTTACGTCTTGGTCCGAGAATAAATGCAGTACAGACAGACACTGCAGGTTTAAAAGCTGAATATGAGGATTGTTTTAAAGGATTTGGGAAACTGAAAGACTTTCAATTAACGATCCCAATAAACAGGGAAGAAACCCCAGTAATTTCTTCATTACGACGAGTACCGTATCATCTTAGAGATCGCCTGGAGAAAAAACTTGATGAACTTGAGAACTTAGACATTATTGAAAAGGTTGATAGTCCGAGTGCCTGGGTTTCACCAGTAGTTGTAGTCCCGAAAGGGCAGAACGACATCAGACTTTGTGTTGATATGAGATTGCCCAATAAAGCTGTACAACGTGTAGTAGGGCGTAATTTGTAAATGTTTTGTTGTTTATATGTAAATAAAGTTTATGTTATATATGGTCTTGTATCTTATGTCAGCTTGGTGTATTGGAATGTAGCCAAGATGTAGTGTCCAGTGTGTGTGTGTTGTATTGTTTTTAGTGAGTTGTTTTAATGAGTTTACCTGGCTTGCACCTTGTTTCAAACTTCACTTTTCTCTTGACATGACTTATGACAAGACCTTGGTATTTCTTCATCTTCAGGTATTTTATATTTCTTGTTTTTAGTAATTTTATAAGTTTAATTTATCAGTATATATGTTTAGTACAGGTTGGTTCTAAGTAGTTTAAATACATAATTCTTGTACTAAGAGTTTCCCAACTTTATATAATTTTATATCTTTAGTTTTCCCGCCATTTTTGCCCTTTTCCCAGTGGTCTGTACTTATTGTGGTGTTTGTTTTATTTTAGCTTCTATAATATAATTCTTCGATCCATATATATACTGGTAATAATATAATTAAGACACCTTTCCCAGGGTATGTTTAGTTTTTCTGCTTTTCTCTTCTGCTTTTATATCTATAAATGTAAATGTATTTAGTTCAAATCCTGTTTTATCTTTCTTTTGTATATTTATTTCTATCTTGATTATGTTCCGTCCGCTTTGTTTGCATGTTTGTAATCTGTTTGTATTTATATTTTCAGTGTTTTTGGTTGTTTTCTTTGGTTTTCCTGTCTGGTTTTGTGTTGTATTCTGTTAATAAACTGTTTAAACCAGAGCTGTTTCCTGTCCTTACTAAACCTACGAAACCCCAGAGATAAAGCTCCGGCTACAAGGCACCCGATAACTACGATAGATGAAGTGCTGCAGGATATGAACCAAAGCAACATCTTCAGTCGTCTAGACATCAAATGGGCTTATCATGAAATAGAACTAGCACCGGAGTCAAGAGAGATAACTACATTTATCACTCATAAAGGCTTATATCGCTATAAACGATTGATGTTCGGAATATCCTGTGCACCTGAGATGTACCAGAAAGTACTTCAGCAGATTCTTCAAAGCTGTGAAGGTACAGAGAATATAATGGATGATATCATTGTTCATGCTAAATCAGATGAGGAACATTATCGTAGATTGAAGAAAGTTTTAGACGTTATTCGGAGTAAGGGAATGACCTTGAATCCAGAGAAATGTTTATTCAAGTTACCCAAGTCGAAATTTATGGGCCATGTATTGTCTGCAAAAGGTTTGGCACCAGCAGATGTAAAAGTAAAAGCCATTACGGAGACCAGAGAACCAACTACAGCAAGTGAAGTTAGAAGTTTCCTTGGACTTGTGAATTATACAGGACGGTTCATAGAAAATTTGGCAACAATCTCTGAACCTCTGCGGAAATTGACAAGAAAAGAAGAAAAATTTGTATGGGGTACAGAACAAAGAGATGCATTTAACGAGTTAAAAGAAAGGATGAAAAAAGCCAAGACATTAGCATATTTCGACAAGACTGCAAAGACATTGGTGATTGCTGATGCCAGTCCAGTGGGACTAGGGGCTGTATTGGTACAAGAACAGAATGGAGAGAATCGTGTAATAAGTTATGGAAGTAAGAGTTTGTCGGATGTAGAGCGAAGATATTCCCAAACTGAAAAAGAAGCCCTGGGACTAGTATGGGCATGTGAGAGGTTCCACCCTTATATTTATGGAACGGATTTTGAACTTTTGACCGATCATAAACCACTTGAATTTATTTACTCTACAAAATCGAAACCCAGTGCGAGGATAGAACGTTGGGTTCTACGTATGCAGCCATACAAGTACATTGTGAAGCACATTCCAGGAAAGAACAATATTGCAGATTGTTTGTCGCGTCTACTAAAGACTGATGGACCGACGAGTTCTTCCATAGATACAGAAGAATATATTAAATTTGTGGCCTTAGCGTCGACACCGAATGCCTTAACAACCAAGGAAATTGAGATAGCCTCGGGGAAGGACCCAGAACTGGAAAATATTCGTCAATGTTTAATGACTGGAAGATGGCACGACACTAATTATAAACAATATGTTCCCATATGGAATGAACTTTCATCAATTGGAAAATTGGTTCTGAGAGGGACTCGTATAATTGTTCCAACAAGTTTGAGAGAACAACAAATTTTGAAGTTAGCACATGAGGGTCATCCGGGAATAGTCAGTATGAAACAGAGGATCCGAACTAAAGTATGGTGGCCAGGAATGGATCGAGAAGCAGAGAAGTATTGCAGAACATGTCATGGATGTCAGTTAGTTTCTCAACCAACACCGCCAACACCCAAGTCACGAACAGAGCTCCCATCGTCTCCTTGGGAACACTTAGCTGCAGATTTGTTGGGTCCATTGCCATCCGGAGAAAACATATTTGTCGTAGTAGATTATTACAGTAGATATTTTGAACTGCGTATAATGAAGAACACAACAACCGAGAGAATAGTTACAATGTTGGAAGAAATATTCCTTACTCATGGTTTACCAGTATCGTTGCAGACCGACAATGGACCTCAATTTGTCAGTGACCATTTCAATAAGTATATGGAAGAAAATGGAATTCAACATAGGAAAACTACACCGTTATGGCCTCAAGCAAACGGGGAAGTGGAGAGACAGAATCGCTCAATTTTAAAACGTATCAAGATAGCACAAGCAGAGAAGAGAGATTGGAAACATGAACTTAATCACTTCTTAATGATGTTTAGGAGCACGCCACACTCAACAACAGGATAATCCCCATCAGAGTTGTTGTTTAGAAGAATTATTAGAACCAAGATTCCAGAAATATCCCAGTTTAATTTGGAGGATACTGAAGTGAGAGATAAAGATAGCGAACAGAAAGCAAAAGGTAAAGAATACAGTGATCAAAGAAGAAATGCACGCGAAAATGATCTTCAAGCCGGTGATAGTGTATTAATGAAGCAAAGTTATGTGAATAAGTGGTCTACGCCGTTTGCGCCTAATCCTTTTATTGTAAAAGAAAGAAAGGGAAATAGTGTTGTGATTGAATCCAGTGAAGGGGTTCAGTATAAAAGAAATCTTACTGCTGTGAAGAAATTCATGCAGAAAGATAGTGTAAATAGCGAAAGTGTAAATGTGTCTAATGTGGATGTGCCGATCCCATTTAATTCACAAAGTGAAAATGATAATTCAGATGTGATATCGCGACAGATCGATTTGAATCAATCAGAATACGATTTACATATTCCAGAGACTAATACCAATAAGACAGACAACTCGCCAAGGCCTGTCAGACAAAAGAAAAAACCAGCAAGATTTAATGACTTTGAAATAGGACATTTAGCCCTATTTTAGGGTTTAAACAAAAAGATTCAATTTCATGACTATGAGTTATCAAGTAATAACTTTATCATTAAGTTCATATCAGTATTATATGTATGATTATATATTTTGGTATACCAACAGTATTAGCATGTACTAGTCAATTAGGTATAGTAATATTATTTCCCAGTGTAATATTCATCAGTATTATAAGATAATTATATTCACATAGTTTAGAGTTTACATGTAGTTCCATTGTCCATGGTAGTAAGAATTTACAGGTTTACTAAACTTGAGTTATATGCGCTTGTGAGGAACTTTGAATCTTGCTTATTAATCCAGTATTACATGTTTTATTAATTGTCAAGTAATCTGACTAGTAAATAAGAAAACGTACATTAAGATAATATAAAACTTAAATACATCTATCTATGGTAGGGATTTTAATTCTTTTGGAAGAAGAAAAGGGATGTAGTGTATTGCCAATAAAACAATAAGTGATCCCTTATTAGTTACATGTATAATTGTAATATGATAATGAATGATCCCTGTAGCGAAGCATGGCAAATAAACAAGTTAATTGAAGGCGTGCTATTGTGTTGGTTAAATCCAGGCCATCCTGTCTTAGGTTCAATCCGATAGACACTACATACACAACAAGCCCAAAATCAACTCCTGTAGACCAACGGATGACTTGGATTAAAACAAGATTTCATCCATTGATTAAATATTTAAATGGCGTCATAATCGGAGATTAACCGTGACATTGACGTCATACTCCTGGGAATTTTCCATAAAAGGCAGTGATGATTGAGGCTAAATTATAGTGCGTATGAAGCGAGACCACTGCTGTGCAAGGCTGCATGTCAGCCAATTTGATTGACAGTTCGATATACAGCCTTGATATTATGTTTAGTTGTTGGTTAAAATGAGAGTTTGGATGTCAGTATTATACCTCTTTTGTCACTTGCGTTTACAGTAAAATTATGGAAATTGATAAACATCGTAGCTAACATCGCCCCAGTTGAATTGCAGCCCCATTGGATCACTGTTTCCTATTTGTTTGCGTTGGGAGTCACGTAGGCCTACCAGTTACAGTACACATTGCAGACTTCTCTTCTCATCTATTAATAGTCTTATTTTTAATTTATAGTAAAAAATAAATCTAACACAAATAGGCTAAAGGTACCGTAGCCATTGAAAAGGTTACTTGATAATCAAGATTATGTAGGTGGAGTTGACGCCTGTCAATCAAACAATCTGCCATTCTCGGAGACGCTGAACATACAGTTAACTCCTTTTTCTAGTTGAGCAAGGCTGTTAATAACTTTGTGTTCAGAATACAGTAATTTGACTGAAATTTTCAATATACATGTATTCTTCTTTCATAATCTATTTTTGAAATGTTATAGCAAGAATAACCAACACTTTATAAAAATCTCCAATAATGTATCTTTAATGAAGACATTATCCAAATTCCATTGATAATGTTATAATCTATTTCCACAAGTTAATCATTATAATTGAATAATTCATAGAAAAATAACACAAAATTTTTACACTTGATGAACTTATTGTTTTGTATGTTTCAATTATTAATCAATGTTTGACTTGTCGATAATAAACGAGGCCGCTGGAGTAATTTGTCAATCATGTCGGTGATCATGCATGCACGGTACTGTGTCAAGATGATTTTGAAATAAGGTCTTTGGTTTTTATTTGATAAACAACAAGAAATTGTGATGATTTCAAATTTAATAAAGATAAAATCAGTAAGGTTAAATAATGTAGCATTTTTCATCTGTCTATATTTATTCTGAAATTGTAAGGTTTTCTCGGTTTTATGGAAATAAGGACCTGTGCCCGAACTTTGTTCTTAATACACTTGTATTTCGTCAGAAGCTTTATTATGTTATGATCCAGTTTGACTCCTGCCATTTACTTTACTTGGCATTTTACCTAATTTCTTGAAAATGGAGTGTTAACAATAGTTTATCTTCAATGTGTTGACTAAATATTTTCGTTATGCCTCAAATTTCTGTTGTGAAAATTTGTCATTTTTCTTGACATCATTTTTATACGCCCACATTAAAATGTGGTCGTATATTGTCGTCGCCCCCGTCCGCCCCTCCGTAAGGCGTCCACAAATGCTTGTGAATGCTCTAGAGGCCAGAGTTAATATCCGATTGACTTTAAATTTATACGCAGTGTTTAAGGTCATGAGACGAAGAAGCCTATTGATTTTCAGTGATTTCCGATAATTAGAGCCAGAATTATGGCCCTTGTTTTTGGACTCTCTACAGGTGACAGTTCTTATCCAATTTTGACGAAACTTGAAATGTAGGTTTATCCCCATAAGATCTCGGCTGCTTTTGATATTGGCATGTATCGGATCGAAACTTCATGGAATATGGCCCCTGATTGTATGACAAATCATGTTTTTAGCTTGTGGACCCTATAGAGGTTACAATTTTGAACCGATTTTGATGAAACTTGACATGTATGTTTATAACCCAGAAATCTTGGTTCCTTTCAATATTTGTGCTCATTGGATCTTAACTTCCTGAATTATGGCCCCTGATTGCCCAAAAAATGCCCTTTTTAGCTTGTGGTCCCACTGGAGGTCAAAATTATTATCCGAATTAAAAAACCGTTTGATTCGGGAAAATCGGACCAAAATTAACCTATCGTTAATTCGATTTTGATGAAACTTGAAATACATGTTTATAAACTATAAGATCTTGGTTCCTTTCGATATTTGCGCATATCAGATTGTAACTTCCTGAATTATAGCCTCTGATTGTACGAAAAATAAATCGCCTTTATTATCTTGTGGTCCGTCTGGAGGTCACAATTATTACCTGATTTAAAAAAACGTTTGATTATATCACCATTACACTGTAATGAATGTTCGATGTGAATTTCTTGAACATCGGACCAAAATTGCTAAACAAAATGGCTGCCACTTTTACGCGAATGGTATAAAAATATCGTATATCAAGGTTGTGGACCATGTAGAGGTCACAATTTAATGAAACTTGAAATGCATGTTCATAACGGATTGTATGAAAAATCATGATTTTAGGGAGGTCACAATTTTATTCCGAATTTAAAAAAACTAAACAAAATGTTTGACTGTATCCCCGTTACACATTAATGATGGTTGAGTTTGAATTTCTTGAAAATCGATAATTGAACAGCTAAATCCATAATATTAAATGTTTTGTATACCAAACGTTAGCATGGGGCAGAACTTTATACAAACCAAACAAATTCTAATGATTTTCTGATAATCCTTAATATGCAACAACTCTTGTTGACTGCCCGGACGATTTAGCTGCCGTGGGCGTATGTTTCGTTGCCTGGCAACCTATTTCTATACGCCCACATTTTCATGTGTACGTATATTGTCGTCGCCCCCGTCCGTCCGTCCGTCCACAATTTAATTTGTTTGTGGATTCTCTACAGGTCACAATTCTTATCCGATTTTGATATTGGCATGTATCGGATCGAAACTTCATAGATTATGGCCCCTGATTGTCCGAAAAATCACGTTTTCAGCTTGTGGACCCTATAAAGGTCACAATTTTGAACCGATTTTGATGAAACTGGACATGTATGTTAATAACCCAAAGATCTTGGCTGCTTTCGATATTTGCGCTCATCGGATCGTAACTTCCTGAATTATGTCCCCTGATTGTCTGAAAAATCGCCCTTTTTAGCTTGTGGTCCCTCTGGAGGTCAAAATTATTATCCGATTTAAAAAACGTTTGATTATATCACTGTTACATGTTAATAAAGGTTGAGTTTGAATTTCGTGAAAATCGGACGAAAATTGACAGACAAAATGGTCGCCGTTTGTATGCGAATAGTGTGAAAATATGTTATATCAAGGTTGTGGACTCTCTAGAGGTCACAATTCTTATCCGATTTATTTTGACAAAACTTGAAATATAGGTTAATCCCCATAAGATCTCGGCTGCTTTTGATATTGGAATGTATCGGCTCGAAACTTCATGGATTATGGCCCTTGATTGTACGAAAAATCATGTTTTTAGCTTGTGGACCCTATAGAGGTCACAATTTTGAACCGATTTTGATGAAACTTGACATGTATGTTGATAATCCAAAGATCTTGGTTCCTCTGGATATTTGCGTCCATCGGATTGTAACTTCCTGAATTATGGCCCCTGATTGTCCGAAAAATCACCCTTTTTAGCTTCACTAGTTTGTGGATCAATCTCGCTTTTGGGAGCCAATCTTGCCATTTGAGTTCCTTTTGAATGATATGATTGGATTTTTTTCCGCAAAGGCTTGTATGATAACAGTTTATTTCTAACATAGACTTGTTCCAAATTACACAAACAGAAACTTCACTGCCCAAATTAAATTCTACTGTTTAGAATTGCTTGTGTGAACAAATAAAAATGACTGCATTATGTTCTTATTAAGGTGAGTAAATCATTGTGATCTTATAGACATTACCTGGCATATATACCTGAAGAAGTTGAATTTTATATCAAAGAACATTACACAGCTGATGCCTGATTAAAAGATTTTAAAAACACAACAGAAAAACTTGACAGTTGAAAAATTCTGAGAAAATTAATCGGGTGTCATTTTCTATATTTTTGCCTTAGAACCTCATCAGCAATGACATTTTAGGTTTTATGCAATAAATTCTTATTATTTATTTTGTTGGGCTGTTAGCTATTTGTCACATGGTTTAATTGACACTAGATTGTACATTTGATGATCGTGTGACAGAGATGCTTGTTAGCCCACACATCAATGATTAGGAGATGATAATATCGACTTTAATAATTATTCTTGAAAAAATAACCTCTTCTGAGTTGTGATGATTCATTTATATTTAAAGCAAGAAACTAGGGAATTTCATGCGGTTATGCCTCTGCAAATGAAACAAAGAGATTTTATTTGTATCTTGTAACATCCAGGCACATACTTTAGCTAAGCTTCAGTTTTTGTTGGATTCTTCTGAATTAGTGTTTTAAAAAGATATTTCAGCCCTTATTTGTGTGGTCTAATGCTTGCACTTTAGATAATAAGTACTGACATTGATTCAAGTGGCATGTTAACGTTCATTGCATATATTAACATCAAGGCCAGGACATTATCGAAGCTAATTTTTAAAAATTTAAATCTTCCAAATGAGTAGTTATAAAACACACTTCAGCCCTTAATTTGTGTGTAGTCAATGGTCTAAAGTGTGATTTAGATAATAAGTACTGTCTTGATCCGTGGGTTGTGTCGTGTGGCTTGATGCAACAGGATGTACGGTCAGATGCCTAACCTCATGGGGATTATTCAGGTTTTTACTTTAGTTTGATTTTTGGAAATTAACAATAAGTGTAGTTTAATTGTCGAGAATGAGACATTAAATAATTTATTTATACAGCACAATATGTCTCAATATATTACGCAATGTCTTAAGAACAAGACCATTGTAAACAACATAAAATACAGACAATATCGTGAATGTACATTTTAATGAAATACGTCTAATGAGTCAGTAATTCATCTACATGTAGTATGAATAATGTATACATTATTGGCACATTAAAGGAAGTAATGGTACACCAACATCAAAGGATGACGTCTCTGTCATATCTATTTTAAATCCCATTTCTCTCTCAGTCGCTCTCTTATTATAATGAAATTTTTTATTGACCTCCTGAAATGTTGCCTCTTTACGAAAAAAACCCAAAAAGCTATCTTTATTCTCTCGTTATAAATTGAAATAAAAAGTGCATTTTGTATAGAATAATTTAAATCCATCCATCCCTTGTGGCAATCATGGAAGAATGAACAAGAAAATTGATTAAAGGGATATTCCCTGATATTTCAATTTCAGTGAGTAATCCAATTTATCATGTGACAGACGTTTCATTTGTTTGCAGCGGTGTTCATTTTCTGTGGTTCTGTTATTGGCAATGCTTTAAATATTTTAAAGATTCTATTTTTTCCTTATTTGATGTGTTTACATGAATCTGTACACATTGTTCAAGCATCATGTATTTTGGAAGGGTTTCATCCTTGCTCCAATTGAAGCTGAACCCCTTGGGTCATTTGTTATTTTCATACTCCATGACCAGCATAATCACATAAATATTTTAAAACTCAATATACAGAGTTAGGAGATAAACAAATTATATGTTCAATACACTTTAAAGCAAAAAAATCCATAATGATAGATCTGGGATTCGGAAACTCATTTCCCCTGTAATGTCATTAACGTTCAGCAAACCATGGGCTTAAAGTATTGCATTATAAAACATTATTTCTAATTAAAACTCATCAAAGCTATATTACTATTTCTATATTAAGTTGATATTAACACATTTTTTAATGCTCATGAACTAATAAAATTTTGGTTGGTTTTTAAAATCCAATCTTAGCAAAATGATATTCAGATATTCGGTTTCTGTTCTGTCTCCATTAGCCTGGCTGGTGCAGAAAAGTCAGACATTTTGTTTTGTGTGGGCATGTGTTTTCTAAGCTGATAATTTATCATGGCAACTTCAATTGATTCTTTCAGATAATCTGAATTAATTTGATTACGAACATTCATGCATACAAAAGACAAAAAAATGAGAATAAAATCAGTTGATCTGTGGCAACTCTTGATCTTTTGGTCGGCATACTCACTGACGACCTTAAGTATGTCTGAATTAATCATTTTTAAAGGGAATGTTACATGTTTGCTCTTGCATGAATGACATTACCTATAATGACAATATAGCAAATTTACTTCACATGAGACATAGCCATTTACTCTTGGAATTCAATATTTGGGAATACTGCTAACAGGGAAAACTTGCTTCGTCACTATTCCGAGTGAAGATGTTGACTAAAGATGCCAAAATCTATCTTGTTTGAAAGGGCAAACTTAACCTATAAATTTACCAACCCACACAAAACATGATTCTTGCACCACTGGATAATGTCTGCATAATACTGTCTAGTGATTTGGATTGGATACAACTTAAACTGAATCAGGAAATTTTAATTAGATAGAATTCCAACTGAATCAGGATATTTTAATTAGATTAAGCATACTACTGAATCATGTTTTATTGTGGTTTCAGTTTGTTGCCAATAACATGGTTAATGAATTTGTTCTTAAAAGGCTTCTATTGTACTCTTAACGCTTGTATCAACAAACAATTACACCCCCCAGAATTTTTAACTGAAACAAATATAGATAGAAATCATTTAATTCAATTTAACCTTCATAGAGAGTATAGTGGCAGGCTTTCCTCTCCTTTATTTCTACAAAATTTATGTTTTTAAAAAGACTTTATATCCCTATCAGAGGTTTGGTGACTGAGTGGGCTAACGTTTAGTAATGCAGGAGGAGGGCATGGCAAGGAAAATAGATGCAGTCATTCAGATGGGATGAAAAGTTAAGGTCCAACCATGTACCCTTGACAGCTAGAATTTGATGAAGGATAAAAGCTGAAAATAATTGACACAGAAAACCTTGTTTCATTTCATTTCCCTAAAAAAAGCAGATGAATGTCATCCAGAAGTTTATGATACTGAAAGCGTTATGTTGAGATTGTCTGGGCTGTATTCATGTACAGCATGTTATGTTGAGATTGTCTGGGCTGTATTCATATACTGTATTCATATACTGATTGTTCAGAGTGTCTAGACTGTGTCCATGTTCTGTCTGTTCTAATTGTTGTAATTGTTGAAAGTGTCTGTACTGGTTGTTGTATATTATGTTTTGTTCTAAATGATGAATGTATCTGTACTGTTTGTTCCATGTTATGTTTTGTTCAAATTGTACTGTATTTATATTGTACTGTTTGTTCTATGGTCAGCCTACTTTATATAATTCCAAGAAATATTTTTCAGTTTAGAGATCTTACCACAGAATGTTGATGTGAACGTGCACCCAACGAAACATGAAGTTCATTTTCTACATGAAGATGCCATTATAGAAAGTATACAAGGTGTAATAGAAACTGAACTGCTGGGTTCCAACACCTCCAGAACTTTCTTTACACAGGTAAATCTAACGTTAATGGTACAAGTGACCTCATCTCACCAGCATTGCACAAGTGACTTCACCAACTTAGCATTACCCAAGCGACTTTGCCCCCTAGCATTATACAAGTGACTTGCCTCACTAGCATTACACAAGTTACTTCACCTCTAGCATTACACAATTGATTTTGCCTGACTAGGATTACTCAAGTGACTTCACCTCCCTAGCATTACACAAGTGACTTTTCGCCTCACTAGCATCACACAAGTGACTTCGCCTCCCTAGCATTTAGTAGCATTACACAAGTGACTTGGGTGAAAAAAACAACTGTATGTTAGTTTCAACTCCATTCCTCCTGGGATGAATCCAAATATTTTATAAGTTATGTCAACATATTTCAGGCCCTGCTGTGGTGCAGGATGGAGTGCCTGGCAAGAAACAGTGTATAGTTGTTCTGATGGGACAAAAAAACCCAGATCCTGTGCACATATTGATGTGCACTTAAAAGAACCCTTGGCAGTTAAAATACAAAATATGAATAGTTCATAGTTCCACTGCCTGGGCAAAATGTCTCTCATAGCACACTGTGGTGTATTCCTGCCGTCATAAACCCAGTTGGTTCAGAAAAGTAGGACGTTTAATCCATATTTAATTTGATTTCAGGCACTGTTACCTGGTGCTACTTGTTCTTTACCTGATGAACCTCAGAAGAAATCTACAGATACTGTCACAGGTGAGATGTGGGTAGCTGTTTATTATATCACCACAGGGATTGTTAATTTAATTAAATCATTGTGTTAGTATGAGGTCAACCCATGTACATATCTGTGTGCACGTAAAAAATCCCTTGTCAGTTGGACATCAAGAGTAGTGTGTGGTGAGCTTTGTTGTTCAGAAGGGATGAGAAACCGAGTCATTTATTCTTCAGGTGAAATGCTCCTACCTCACACTGCACAAGTAACCATGGAAAGGAAAAATTATCATATATTTGTCTCAACCTGATCGTATTGTTATGTTGCCAAGATATTAAACCCCATTCCAT
The DNA here is from genome assembly GCA_963678685.1 of Patella ulyssiponensis. Taxonomy (NCBI): domain Eukaryota; kingdom Metazoa; phylum Mollusca; class Gastropoda; family Patellidae; genus Patella; species Patella ulyssiponensis. The sequence continues at coordinate 64,067,384 of OY783225.1, read as the reverse complement.
TCGTACTATGCTTTATAATTTGTAAAAACAATTCTTGACTGTTTTACAGGAGATGCAGAGAAGAAATTGTACGCCCATCAGATGGTACGAACTGACAGTCGGGATCAAAAACTTGACGCTTTCTTGCATACAAGTAAAACCTCCTTAGCCAATCAAAATAAAGACAATGATCAGGATTTTAAAGCTCCAAGGTGTGTATAATGTTATATAATTTCTGACGTTTTTTAATTTCTTTCTTTCGTTGACATTTCAAAACATATGAATTTGTCATTGCAATAAAATTATTGCCCTTTGTTAACTTGTGTATTCATGACCTTTGTACATAGGAATAGTCATTAACACTAGTTGTCTTCTGTACATGTGAAATGAATAAATATATAGTATGGTCATTAGATTAACACCCTTGTATAAAAATTCCTCAAGTATTAAAGTTACATTATGGGATATAAGATAAAGAGATGGCAGTTCTCACTATAATAGTTAAAAACTAGATAGTGTAAAGGTAAATTGCTGAAAATCTCAGTCAAATTGGTCCACTATTAGCCGAGAAAAAAGCGTTTGAAATATTCACATAGCCTCGGTCATCATTACTCAAATCATTAATATAAACAGCATAGTCTCGATTATCCACTTGATTGATTTTAATTATCAACGGCCATTAAGCGGCATATAGGAATTCAATCCGCCAACATCGAAGGCGAGCCTTGACTTTAAGAGTTTATTATGGTCTGGATATGTTAATTAATGTCTAATTGATTATTTAGATAACATCTCAGGCCTAAAGAAAGACCTGTAATAAGCAGATTTTGCTCTTGCATAATGCTATTTTAAGTGAAAGCATGTTATTTGAGTCAATATTCCACTACTTGATTTAGAAGAAATCCTGGATTAAAACACTACATTCAGTGTATGTAGCTTTCAAAGTGCACAGGTAACATACCAAATTAGCCGCAATCCAAAACCTCCAAATGAGTGTATCAATCATATATCTTGAGAGTTAGGGTGCGAATGTGGTCACTGCCTGACCTTGTGGGCTTTCAGTGGTTACTGTCTTCTCTTAAAGACAATTGTGGGCAAGCATATGATGGAGTAAGGATAGTCTCAAAACAGTCTGATTTGTGCTGAGTAGGAAGCCATGGTACCTCATTAACCAGGATATCCTGCGTTTGATCCCCAGGATTTTCAAACTTGGTATCACTGGTGTTAGTTAGAAGGCTGGGAGAAGGTTCACCAGCTAAAGGATCCTTGACGGTTAGTATTTGCGTACTGATTTAGATATATACATGTTATTAGTTGTAGTACAAGCGTTGAAAAGCCCAGTACATCTACACCATCCATTAAACCTGAGAGAAGAGAGATCGGTCTCACTAGTATTCATAACTTGATTGAAAAGGTGGAGGAGAAAAATAATAAAAGTAAGTTGTACCATATAATCTTAAAGTTAGCTCTTGGAACATGAGTCACTGGATTTCCATTGTATTCCCAGCAATTTGAGTGACCAGTCCCCAGTCAATAAGTTTTACTCATTAACTCCCTAACAACAACTGTTGATATAAGAGAAAAGAAAACAAGATTATGGTTGTCCTGCGTACATATCCTTCTTCAAGGTCAAAGGAACCCACTGTTGAGGCTGCAGAACCTTGTGTTTAGATGGATAGGCTGTTGACATTCTGACTTTTGACGAGGCATAGCATGGGTATTGCCATGAGCTGGAAGTAACAGAACTCAGAAATCAGAAGTGTTTAATGCCTATTAATAAAACGTCCGATGTTTTGTACAATTTGAAAGATGAGATATGATTTTATGGTTGTCATTGATATATATCTTTTTGTCCTGTAGGTTAATGTTCATGTTACCCCATTTCTACGATTTCTTTCTTTGATTAGCTGCCAGCAAAGTGCTTTGAAATTTTTATAAAATAATAAAAAGAAGTTAGTTACCGGTGATTGGCTTTTTATACAGATTCCTCATTTGATTTGGAGCAAAAATAAAATTGTTATTATATTGGATTTTATTGGACTTTTTATATGAAATCCTCAATGTTTCTTTTAATTATTCGTTGCTGAGCAAAATGTAGAATTGTTTTTTTATTGGATAATATTAGATCTCGATGTTATTTCCTTCAAGTTTTATGATCATTCATATTTCATTCAATACAAGACAGAAATTGTTGATGATCAAATCAGCAACTCTTTTTCCAAAATGCAATTAATAACATGGCCGATTTTTTTTTTTCATCTTTTGCAAATTATTATGACAGAATAATTGAATTATCTACTGGTTTCTCGTTATCTTACAAGCTCAAGAAATTTATTATTTCAGTCAATTTGTGTTTGAGAAACAGGATCAGTGAGGAATCTTGATTAAATGTAGCTTTGATATTGAATAACGGATCAAATATATTGATGTTTGATATTTGATTACAGGTTTAAAGGATCTGATTCAGAATCATACGTTTGTTGGTTGTGTCAACGAAGAACATGCTCTGGTTCAACATCAGATTAAACTCTACCTCATTAATACCACCAAACTCAGGTAGGTGGTCACTTTAATACCACAAACTTAGGTGTTCACCTTATAATGGTATTCCCTTTAATACCTTTAACTCAGGTGTTCAACTTATTAATTCCATCATGTAGATGTTCACCTCATTAATACCACCAATCTGGCGTAGGTGTTTACGACTTTAATACCATCAAACTCGGGCCGGTGTTCACCTCATTAATACCACCACCCTGTGCCGGACTGGGCCCACCTGTCCACCTGTCCGTGACAGGTGGGCCTAAGCTCAAAAAAAGTGGGCCTAAGCCTATAAAGAAAAAAGAGAAAGAAAAAAGAAAAGAGAAAGACGGGAGGGGGGGGGGAAAGAAAAGAAAGAAGGAAGGAGAAGACAGGAATCGGGACTGACAATCAACACACAAAAAAGAAATGTACTACAAGGAAAGAACTTTATGAGTTTGACCTCATTGTATCAGGAAATCCAAAATTTGCCTTCTTCTGCTTTGATCCGAAATGCTTGGTAAATGGGTTTGTGGTTGTCAATTTTCAAAATTTTCCTGAGAGGATACCCCCCTCAGACGCTCTCGTGCCTTTGGCGCGTACTTGTGTGGCCTTGGTCAATGATCTGCCACCACCAACCTCATGGGTTTTCTTTGGGTACTCTGGTTTCCTCCCACTGCTAAAGACCCCTACGCGCAAGCGAATAATTGAAATATGTTAGTCCCAAAATGACCTAGTTTGTGTTGAGTGGACATTAAACCCCATTTCTCTCTCTCTCTCCCATTAATACCACCAAACTCAGGTAGGTGTTCATTTAATTAATACCACCATACTCGGGCAGCTGTTCACCTCATTTATACCACCAAACTCGGGTAGGTGTTCACCTTATTAATACCACCAAACTCGGGTAGGTGTTCACTTTATAATGCCACCAAACCCAAACAGGTTGATTAGTTAAGGTCAAAGGTCTAACAGATACATCTATATTTGTAATAAAACAGTGTTGGGTTTAATGTATAATAATACCAACTATAAGAAGATTGGGCCCCAGAGGGCAAATTTCTTGAATTTCTACGGTTCTTAAGCATCACAATTAGAAATTTATTGCCTAAAATCTTGATCGTGTGGAAAAACCAATAGTTAGATTCTGTGTTTTTAATCAACTTTTTTTTATCATTTTTCACTTGATTTCCTGAAAGTGAAACCACGGTATCTAAAGACTGCTATTGAAGTGACATTAAATCAGATGAAATTAAATTATTGTCTTTATCATCCAGAGTTTATAGTGTAATGCTATCTTTACGGCATTCAGGATATATGATGTAATAACTCCTTTCAAATAAAGGAATGAAGTTATTTTTTGCTTAAATTTATTGAAATGTATTAATTTATGAATTCATTTATTCCAATTGTCAAGGTATATGAACGCACTGCCAATTAACATAACATTAAAAAATATACATGATAATACTGGAAAGAGAGAGCAGATGGTTTTGTTAATCAAGTTTGTTTGTGACCTTTAAATCCCTGAAACAAATGGCTATATTTAAGACTAAAGATACTTCAAAACTCATTTAAAACAACAGCTTAAGATTGTTTTTCTGTTAAATGACATTAAAACAGCTGAGCGTCATTATTCACAATGAATAAGTGTGTCTTCAAGCACGATTTAAAGGATATTCTGGCTTCCTTTAAAGTTGTTGGGAGTTTGTTCCATTATCAACACAGGGGGGTTGGATGATCTAGTGGTTTAAGGTGTGTATATGAAATCATAAGATCCGTCGTTGAGTCCGGTGGCATGGTTTCGATTCCCTGCTTGAATGGACAAGGAGTACAGTCACCTGTTCTACCTTGTGGGTTTTCCCTGGGTTCTCTGGTTCCGTCCCACTGCTAATAAAGACCCATACTAGCAAATGAATTATTGAAATAAGATTGAACCATATGTTAGTCTAAAAATGACCTAGTTTGTGTTGAGTGAACATTAAACCCCATTTTGCGCTCTCTCTCACCTATCAACACAATACCTGGAAAATGTCTAAACTTTTATGCCTTAATCCATATTAAATTTTTAATTCAAATAATCATTAAAAAGAGGCCCATCATGGATTTAGGTGTTTGTAAATACTGAATGCAACTGAACCATTTATTCTTCGATTGTTAATTCCTTTTTTAGACATTCAACTTTGTGATATTGTAGTTTGCGAGGAATTTAGAATCACTCACATGTTAAACAGCAGCTTTAAGTTTCAATATTCAGCACACAGATTAAATAAAAGCAAGAGGAAAACAGTTCTTTATTTGTTGGTATATTACACCTAGCGTGGCAAATCTAACATTGTCAACTGGATGAAAATAGATTGAGACAGACAGAAGACATCAAATATTTCATTAAACCAGGGTTTTATTGGCCAGATAGTTCAAATTATTGGAAATAAATCAAATCTTTATTAGATAATTAGTTTATTTCTCAAGATGGCCGAACATTGACCGTCTGCAAGTAAAAAAACTTGCGTATAGTGATCTTATTATGTTTTGAAATTGAAGCTTAGAGCCGAACATTCTTCACAATAAGGCCAAGTGGGAAAAAAATGTCAAACATGTTATAATTGGTTTATTTCTCAAGATGGCCAAACATTGACAGTCTGCAAATAAAAAGAAAATGGCTACAGAGCAGCACCCCAATTTGATTTTCTGTTCGTCAGGGTCTTGATAAATAAATAGCCACATGAAAGATTTTTTGTTTAAAATTTGGAACTAAAAGCTTTTGAACAGCACAATCATGAAATAAGATGGGAAGTTTTTACAGATGTTCTGGAAGAACAAAAAATCAATTTGGTGTGGCCTCTGTTTGTTATGTTTCAAACAAGGTTCGTACGCTCCTTGAAACTCCTTGGAAATCCTGGTAAATGAAAATGTGACTTCCAGTACTGGAAAATCCTGGAAAAACAAGATTACTCCTTGGAACTTCCGGAAAATTAGCGTTTGTGGTTTCGCTTGATATTTTTAGATATAAAACTGAATGTCATTGAATGTTTCTTCAAAAGTTCATGAGTGTTTTCTATGGATCTCCACAGTTTCCTCCCTACGCGCAAGCCAACTATTGGAATAAAATTGAACCATGTGTTAGTCCCGAAATGACCTAGTTTATGCGAAGTAAACATTAAACCCTTTTAGTTTCTCTATTTTTTCCTGATCTTTAGAAGTATAATAAAGTTTGTGTGTTGATCAGATCACTATCATTAACTTAAAACGAGAATTTCATATTTTCTAAGAAAGTCAAAACATAATTATTTCTATGTCTTTTGCTCAATAGGTTGTCAACTCACTATTATACGATCATAGGTATCATTCTCACACTTAAAAATCACTCACACCGGAAATGATAACACAATTACCTCCCATGTTTTTCTATCCTCCATTTGAATTGATGAATCCGACCTGTCAATCATTGTAAAGATATTGACCAATCAGAAAGCCCGATTATATTTGGCCCGCATAGTTCAAGATTGGCAGCCATTTTTGTCCCACAAACAAACAAGGCCGTGCTCTGTGGGAAGTTTGTTATTTCTACATTTATCGTCGAAATGGTATTACGCTGCGCGTGGGGAACTTGTAACAAGCATGAACGAACGTTACCCCGAAAGACGGCATGGCGCAAAAATTTATACTTTTTTCAGAAATCAAAAAGAAACAATTAAAAATGTGTTTGCCCTGGATCAAGGGGATAGGCCTACGGTCAGTTTATCCCACGACCGTTTCAACCCGGTGTCACATAAAACACATAGGCAAATGAAGCCACGAGAATATCAAAGGCCTTAATCTGCCTTTGGAGGTGAATTAATTGACAATTTCAAGCATCAATGTGTATGGTTTCCAGTTCCACTGATTGTACGCGTGTAACGACTAATCACTAAAAACAACGGCAACAAATCACGAAGGATAGAACAATTAATCTCAAGCCGATTAACTTAAATCCGTTGATCGTGTAACTACTGATCACTAAAAAACAGCTAATCACGATAACAAGTATGTTTATTAATGACAAAACTCTAACTAAGAACATAACACTTTTTCCTGAAGTGATCAGTTATTTGAGTTATGAGGAACCATCTCACAATGGCGGAAGTGGATAAAGCTGTGTTGTCCGTGTTGCTAACACAAACATCCGTCTCGGACATGCGCAAGTGCCCAGGAACCAACACACACCAGCGACCAACAGAAACTGTGACACCGGGCTGTTTCATCCCAACCTAATTTTTTTTTTATCCCAGATTGTTTCCCCATTTAGGTCCACTTATTGTTAAATAAACATGTCCTTTGTTATTTATTATTAAATAAACACTTAGTTGATTGTTATGGATTAGTAATAAAACATGTGGTGAGGGTTGAGTTGTATTTATACATTTTTTAAGTAAGAAGCCAGATAATATTTAATTTAACAACATCTGACGTCAGCTCTGTTTTAACATGTTTTTATTTATGATAAAGGGAGAAGATGATCGCCCTCTCTTCTCACGACAGTGTGATTGTAAATAATTTAATTAAATCAGCCTGTCCTTAATAATATCATGCATAACAATTAACAATTTGGACACAATAAAGCCTGCACCGTAACAATTGTTTCCGTTTTGTCTCCAATAAAAATATGAATTCAGAACATTGTCCGAAAATAAAGTTTATGTATAATTTACAGGACAATTTGACAATAGAAAATAATTTGGCCAAAAGAGTATTTTACACATTATACTTTTTTATCGTAAATTAGTTGGAATGCGAGAAAGGAATTACAGGGGGCGTGATCAGCTGTCCTCGGCACGTGATTGGAATAGTGTCATATACAGGTGCAATGTCGGGCTTGACATTCAATTTAAATTTTATACCGATATTTTAGAGTCCGAAATCTACACATTTCTCAAAGGCAGTGTCATACACCTGTAGTACATTCAATTTAAAGCATCATTTGGGATGCATGCTTTTACTAAGCGAAATCCACGCCAATTCGAGTCAGAAACTTACCGCTAAAAATTGCGGCGATTCGTGTGAATATTTAGTCCGGCCGATGTCGAAGAAATTAATTATGATATTCACATATATCAAATATGAACCATTTAATCGTGTTTGTGCACATGCCATGGATAATGTGTGAGTAGTGTGACGTGGAATATTATAAATGACAGGTTAGTTACGGTACTAAAGCGACATTTCGAGGCCTGTCTGAATAAAGTTTATACTCTATATTTATTTATTTCTATTTATGTAAACTCTTTTTTTTTTTTTGAAAACCATTAAACCACACTATACAGTTACTATTTGATGACAATACGCATGCACGAATCAAACTGTAAGGTGCTGGGTCGCCATATTGAACCGCTAATGCTGTTAAGCTTGGGGGACATAGTAACAGTATCTAAGGGGGCGGAGCTTAACTCAAATCTCGGAATCATGAATAGCTATCTTCAAACGTTTGAATTTGAAGTTGAAAATGATATTTTTGACAATGTCTCAACTGGCAATAGTGAATTATAGGATTAATAAGATTATTCTTTAACATGGTACAACTGTTTATAGATACCATCGATTTTAAGGCTTTATTTAAATACATTTTATAAATATAACTTAAAAATATGAAATTGTCGCTTTAAGAATGGTCAAGACGTGTGGTGGACTGTAACTTAATCTTTGATTATTACATTAGAAGAAAGACCAGGGGTTATATGATACCATGTTTAACTCGAATCTCGCACAATTTCACAATTAAGCCAATTATTTCCGACCAGTGTTCTTGATTGAATTAAAGCCCATGGTGTCGTCTAAATATTTCTCAATTAACTCTGAAGTGCTCATGCCTTGAACACGTAGATATGACAAGAAGACTGGAATTCCCCCAACTCATTAAATGGTGATTGAGTAGGGAACAAGTCTGATTAGTCTGAGATTGTACTTCGTCCAGGTCATTTATTTCATATCAATAATTTACATTGTGTCTGTCTAAATGTTTTTAACATGAAGACCATTTATATTATATATACAAAGCACCATATTTCTCTAAGGGTTACTGTCGAGGTCAAGATGGAATCTTGGGACACTGTTACTCAAAAGGAAATGGAATCACTAAAATTTCTTGATCGCGAGATTTATTGTCAAGAAGGCCACCCACCATTGCCAGCCATTGCTAAAGAATGTTCCATTGCAGAAAATTTCTTGTGGCGGACACAAAGATTATTCCTGGACAGTATCATGAGATAACCTGTAATTTCAAAGATTTAAAAGTCATCTGTGGAGAAAAACTAGAGCTTAATGGCAGCTATATGGTGTCATTTGATTTGTGTTATAAAATGAAATGAAATGGGCGTTTAATGTCCAACTGTTCTTCTCCAGATGGGCTAATGAAGACCTACATACGCCAAACAGTGTGCTTTGAGGGAAATTTTGCCCGGACAGCGGCACTATGGCCTACTCTTATTTCGAATTACAACTGCCAAGGGATCTTTCACATGCATGCCAATGTATGCAAGGAACCTTGGTTTTCTGTGCCATCTCAATGACTAGGAAGCTGTGCTTGTCAGGTCCCCCACCCCCATCCTGGACCACTGACAAGGAGAAAACCACATCGAAAAATCCTGATGAACTTACTTGGTCAATGCAGGTATCGAACATGTGACCTACAGACTTGCGAGCCAGTATCTAAACCACTTAGCCACCGTTGATTTGTTGACTTTCTTGTCCATGTGAATGTTTAAACCATTAATACACATACAATTGCCTGTAATGAAGTAATTTAAGCATATTTTGACTCGAGTCAATGAAATTACCTCACTCCATCTTATAAGAACAAATTCACTGTTGTTAGTGTCTGCTGTTTCTGATTGACTAGTTCGGATGACAGCTTGATGTCTGATTGACCACAATTACCCCCGGAATATACAAATCTACTGGGACTGCTCCAGTCTCATTTTGGGGTCAAAATATGTCACTGTACATTTCAAGGGTTAAATATGGGATTAACAAAATAAACAAATTTCGATCCAAAATAACCATTATTGGCTCTTGGCGAGAGTGCTGATTATTTCATTATGTATAACATTACTGAATAAAAGAAGCATCTAGAATTTGATGACTCAGAAAGTCGACCGAGAAACCTTCGTGGGATTTTGCAGCCTGTTTTACCCTTGAATGTGACGAGAAAAAAAAAAGGTCCGGTGAACATGCATGTAAAAGAAACCTTGGTAATTGGAATTTGACAACATGTAGGCTGAAATGCTGCTGTCCGAGCTAAATTTCCCTCAAACAAACTGCACGATGCATGCCTGTCATCATTAACCAAGTTATTGCAGAAAAGTAGGATGTTAAAGCCCATAAAAATAACTACATAAACTTTTAAAGCCAGTGTCAAACAAAATGTTGTGAGCGACTATTTTCTTTTTTATCTTTCAGTAAAGAATTGTTTTATCAGATGGTTCTTCAAGATTTTGGCAATTTTGGAATACTGAGACTTTCAGTAAGTATTTTGTAATCCATTTATTAATGCTAGGTTCCATCTATCACGATTTATGCTATGATTGAAATCGTGGTTTTAATCGTGGTGATCCTCTCATCAGTTCTTATCATATATTGAGGTCAGTCGTAGCAATCCTGTTGATCATATCCAAACGTATCCAAATGTATCTGCACTTATCAAATTGTGGACTCAATATCGGCAATCCTATCGTAACGCATCACACAACATTGTTAACCTGGGTAGGAGGTAGGCCACTAATTGTGTGAACTTTGGATTTATGAGGTCTGTCATAGAAATTAGGGTTGGGTGGCCCAATAATTTAACGCATGCTGTTTAGATCACAAGGTCTACGTGACGAGTAAATTCGCCTGTCAAACCTTGTGAATTTTCTCCATGTCATCTGGTTTCTTCCCACAGCTAAAGTCCCGCAAAGCAAGCAAAGTATTGAAATGAAATTGAACCATGACCTAGCTTGTGTTGTGTTGATTCCCAGAATTGGTTAGCGCGTTGAATCAAAAGATCTGTCAAAGAGTCAAGTGGCGTGGTTGCGATTCCCCAGTTGAACGTGACAAGGAATAGGTCTGCCAGACTTTAGTTACATCTACAGAGTTTTAATTAACTCCTATATATATTGCAGGAGACGGCACCTATTTATGATTTAGCGATGATGGCCTTGGATTCTGAAGAAAGTGGCTGGACAGAAACAGACGGACCTAAAGAAGGATTAGCTAAATATATCGTAGATTTTCTACAAACCAAGTCTGAGATGTTAGAAGAGTATTTCTCTATAGAAATTGATAAGGTATGTTACGTAACAATTTCTTTCGGGGGTCAAGTTTGCAAGACGCTGGCTCCCTAACATTGAGGTCTGGTGTTCAATCCCAGCATTGGTCGAGTAAGTTCATCCGGATTTTCCGATGTGGTTTAGCTTTGTCAGTGGTGTAGGACAGAGGGCCTGACAAGGAAAGCTGTCTAAGCATTTGGATGGGACGGAAATCTGAGGTTCCTTGTCTATGTCGTATTGCACGTAAAAGATCCCTTGGCAGTTGAAATTCTGTATAAGACTATGCTGTAGTGCCGCTGCCCAGTCCAAATTTCCCTCCTACCAAACTGTATGGTGTATGCCCTTCTTCATTAGCTTGGTCAGGGCAGAACAGTAGGACTTTAAACCCCATTTCCTTTCATTTCATCTTTATTTCCTTGGGATTTTCAGGCCTAGTTTCCCTTTGTCAGGGGGGTTGGGATGGCCTAGTGGTATAGAGTGCCGCGCTTTGACCTCTAGCTGGCCGGTCACCTCTGGCTTGCGGCTGTGGTTTCGAGCCCTGGTGTGAGCATATGTGGCATGGAGATAGGGGCGCCTTCTCAACCTCGTGGGTTTCCTCCGGGCACTCTGGTTTCCTCCCACTGCTAAAGACCCCTGCGTGCAAGCGATTATTGAAATAAAATTAAAAACCATATGTTAGTCCCGGAATGACCTACTTGTGTCGAGTGGACGTTAAATCCCATCTCTCTCTGTCTCTCTCTCTCCCTTTGTCATTTGTGTCAGAAGCAAAAGTACACCTCATCTTTAGATTGCAAAGAGTGAGACTGACATTATTAATAATATACTATTCAAAAAAAGTAGGGTATATTTGATTTTTAAGTGTTATTAAAGTCACCTAATGAAACTGATGAAGAAACAAATGACAAAATGAAATGAAGTTCACATTCATCGATTTATTCCAAATGATCGTTAGACTAAGTAAGGCACAGACTGACCATTATAAGGGTAAAATGATACCCGGGGTCAAACAGCAAAGTTACCACAGCATCACAACAAAGTCAGTAACGGGTAAATCCTCCTCTGTTTGCCAAACAAGCATTGATCCGACGTGGCATACTCCTAATGAGACGTCTAAGGTCATTTTGGTCCAGATTCTCCCATTCCTGATGCAACGCAGCAGCAAGTTCTTGGACATTGGCAGGACGTTGTTGACGTTGACGTAACCTCTGTCCAAGCATGTCCCAGACATGCTCGATGGGGGAGAGGTCGGGACTCAGTGCTGGCCAAGGTAATGTGGTGATGTTCTGTTGTTGGAGGTAACCTGTAACGATCCTGGCCCTGTGACATCTTGCGTTGTCATCCTGGAAGATGAAACGGTGGCCATGACGTCGTGCGAACGGCACAACATGGACTGCCAAGATGTTGTCCCGGTAGTACTGGCCTGTAACACGCCCTGCAACAACATGTAAAGCCGTTCTTCCAACAACAGTGATGCCTCCCCACACCATAACAGAACCACCCCCAAATCGATCATGTCTGATGATGTTAACGTCTTGGAAGCGCTCGTTTCGACGACGCCACACCCTCCTACGTCTGTCCAAAAAATCAACAGTGAACCTTGACTCATCTGAAAACATCACATTGCTCCAGCGTCGATTATCCCAGTGTTGACGATCCCTACACCAACGACGTCTTGCCTGAATGTGATGATCTCTCAAACAAGGGATCACGCGAGGACGTCGGGCGCGAAGGTGACCCCTATGCAGTCGATTCCGAATCGTCTGGCCACTCACTCTCACACCAGTGTCTGTTTGAAGACGAGCGCTGATCTGATTTGCTGTGATGACACGATTTCTCAAGGCCAAGGTACGGATAAATCGATCCTGGGCTTGAGTTGTCGCCCTTGGTCGACCTGAGCGTGGTCTGTCCTGTACAGATTGTGTATCACGGTATCTGGACCATAGCCTGCTTATGACAGACTGAGAAACATTCATCGTCCGCGCCACAACCGCCTGTGTTGTGCCGATCTGTAGCATGCCAAGGGCACGTAACCTTTCATTTTGGGTAAGCCGACGCATATCAAAATTTGTTTTCTGGTCACTAAAACAATTAAACTGATGTTTCCACCCTGGAATTCAATGCCACAATGACTGTAACATTCAAAGTCAGAGTCGTGCAAATCTTGGGTTGGACCCCCATGATGATCCCAAGCATCACCTGCATTCCATGCGGTAGCTATTGGTGCGTTTGGGCGTCACATGTAACTGGAAATGTTTCTTCTGTTAGGTTCTATAGTGACTTTTTTTGTAGTCATTTGCATATTTTAGTATTATGCCCCCAAAATCAAATATCCCCTACTTTTTTTGAATAGTATATTAACAGGACTGTAATTTACTGACTCGATTAATGTTTTTTATATTAATAGGAAGGTAATTTACTGACATTACCAATGTTGTTAGATAATTACCAACCAATGTTAGATGGTCTACCAATGTATATTCTACGACTAGCTACAGAGGTATTTATACTATTATTATATATTAGGTTATAGCATGGTAGGAGAACTGAATTGAAATTTTGCATGTTAGCCAGAATTAAGTAGGGCCGAGCTTGTTCTTGTTTTTTATACGCCCACATTTTCATGTGGACATATTATGCTGTCACCCCTGTCCGTCCACAATTTGTTTGTGGACTCTCTACAGGTTACAATTCTTATTCAATTTTGACGAAACTTCGAATATAGGTTTATCCCCAGAAGATCTCAGGCTACTTTCGATATTGGCATGTATCGGATCAAAACTTCATGGATTATGGTCCCTGATTGTACGAAAAATCACGTTTTTACCTTGTGGACCCTATAGAGGTCACAATTTTGAACCGATTTTGATGAAACTTGAAATACATGTTTATAATCTAAAAATTTTGGTTCTTTTCGATATTTGCGCAAATCGGATTTAACTTCCTGAATTATGGCCCCTGATTGTACGATAAATTGCCTATTTTAGCTTGTGGTCCCTCTGGAGGTCACAGTTATTACCCGATTTAAAAAAAGCGTTTGATCATATCACCGTTACACTGTAATGAAGGTTCAGATTCAATTTCATGAACATCAGACCAAAATTGTCAAACAAAATGCCCGCCGCTTTCACACAAATAGTGTAAAAATATGGTATATCAAGGTTGTGGACCCTGTAGAGGTCACAATTTTAATCCAATTTTGATGAAACTTTAAATGCATGTTTATAACTCAAAGATCTTGGTTCCGTTCGATAGTTGCACATATTGGATGGTAACTTCTTGAATTATGGCGCCTTGATTGTAGGAAAAGTCACTTTCTTTTTAGCTTCTTTTCTATCCATCTCTCGAAAATAGTGGCGTATCCTGCCTGGCAGCCGCTGGTTTTACTAATCTATAGGGTCAGCGCTATCCCTCCATAGAGTAACTCTAATTGGCACCATTTTGAATTTTGGCCTTGGCCAATAATCACGCATAAAACACAACACTAATTCTTCAAATATGTGTGAACATTGACTTATAAACCCAGAAAGTATATATGGTGTCTCCATAGATTTAAAAAATCCCATCAATTATGTTTTGACTTGACTTAATTCCCAGAAATTCTGTGCACTATGACCGAGCTAAGCTTCCAGAAGCTATAGTATTATTATTACTTAGTATTATATATTGTGTAAGGCTGCCACAAGCTACAGAGGTATTTTATTATAGAAAGTAGTAGGATCACCTGCCTCACCTTGTGGGTTCTCACTGGGTCATCCAGTTTCCACCCACTAATGAAAACCCCTATGCACAAGCAAATTATGGAAATAAAATTGAACCATATGTTAGCCTTGAAATGACTTAGTTTGAGTAGATTTCTCTCTCTCTCTCTCTCTCTCTCTCTAGGTCATGTACGTGGATAACATAATTAATTCCTTTGTTTCAAAATTACCGAAATAAATTGCTCAAGGAAAGTGGAAGCGGCGTTAGTACTTACCATATAAAAGTTTAAATAATAACAATAAAAAGATAATAGATGTATCAAGCATTTGCCGTGATTTGATTAAAAACTCCCATGTTCAAATTTGATTGTATGCAAAATTTGAGACAGCTCTGATAATCAAATATTGACACAAACAACTCCACATGGTCACGTTGCCCTTTTAAAATTGCCTTTAAGCCCTTTTTTTTCTATTTTACAAATGAATTCTTATATAATGTTTTAAAAGGATAGAAAACAGATTCCAAATCAATTCTTAAATAATGTTTGTACCAGGAGTAGGCAGATTATGTAGATTTTTTGTAATTCTAAATCAGTTTTCAAATATAATGTTTGTAACAAGATAGATGGCAAATTAACTACTGGTATAAAACTTTTTAAAAGATGAAGATTTGGAAAGTCGAATAGTTTAAAGCTATCACAGATCAACACCCTATATTTATGCCAAACAAAATTAATTTGAGTTCTCTCTTTTCTTTAACCTGTTACGTGCGTAGGTCATTATATAACGTCCTGGACAACTGCCACTCACTGTGTGTAGGGCGTATTTTTCTCAAACCTTTTCCCCAATCAGGAATAAAAAGATCCAAAAATGACGTTTTTCGTCAAATTAATTACACAATAGGGGGTAATTAATGTTTTATAAACGTCAGGCGTAACAGGTTAATAAAAAATAGCTACTTAATTCAAGTGAACATTTTTATTGTTTAAGATTTCAAAATTATATGTTTTCCCTAAAGAAATAATCAAAATTTACATAGATGTTCCTGAAAACCAAAGTTCAGATTGAAAGGACCTTACATTTAAAACTTTTAACTACTTGAAGATAAAACAGGCATTATGTAAGAGGTAAATCTGCCTATTGTATGTCTTTCTTTAGGCCTTAAATGTTGTCTTCGTTAATTAACTTGCCAAGTCCATAATCAACTCTCAATGCCATCGGATGGCTCCAATATTAAGTTGATTTAAATACATTTGCTGTCGATGATTTACCGTAAAAATGGATAATCAAGACTTTGTTTATTATCGTAACAACATTACCGATGACAATCAAGGTGACATTGTTATTGTATCACCGATATCTCGGCTTAATGTGAAGTAATTTGATTAAAATTTCAGTATATTCCCTTTTCATTATCTTTTTTTAAAACTATAATAGCAAGAAGTGTCGGCTCTTTATCTGTTCTTACCTTATGCTCTTTTAAGTTCAAACTTTTAACCAATTGAAGATTGACAGGTATTTACAAAGTTAAGATGGGAATGACCTTAAGTTTAAACTTTTAATCAATTGAAGATTAATGGGGATTTAGAAATCTGGTTGTCTGTTTTTCATCATAAATGTTTTTTTGGTTTTGGTTAGCTGAGAGATGAAAGAGAAATGAATATCGGCTGTTTACCAGATAATCTATTTACACACCATAAATCTTTTAACTCTTATTTCAAATAATATTCACTTAAAACAAGATTTCTATTCTAAAAATAAACAAAGTTATTTTATATTTCTTTGTGCTTTCCGTTCCTTTTGTAAGTTTTTTAAACCAATGATACATCTTTTTAAAAAGTGATTTAAAATGTTTGATCTTAAATCGATTTTTCTTTATTAATTTGTTCACCGTCTAAATTTTCTATCCACATAAAATCATTGTCAAAGATGTGATTTAAGTGAAATTTGTTTAAGAGTGCAGTAAAAAATTTAGTTAGTGGAAAGAACAATCGGATTACAATACAGATCTATATTTTGTTTGTTTGATTTTTATATACTACACTACATGATGATCTGACGGGTTGTAGTGCAAGGTCATGTTAGTGTTTGACCCTATGACATCAGACATTTGATAAACCAATCAGCGTTTATCAAATGTTTCTAGTGGGTTACACACAGTTCCATGCACCCCACTCCAAAAACTTGCCCTAATATGGAGTATAAAACAACACTTCCAGATCCTATTGTAGTAAAGACAAGTAAAACGACTTTTTGAAATCTAAAAACCAAAATGAAATAGGATCTGTGTTGTAATAAGATTGTGGAAAAAAGACAACTTTTAATTTCAAAATGCCAAATCCAGATTTTCCTTATAATTTAACATGAATCGAAATTAAATTTTCTGACGGCCATATGTCATGAAGTGTGAAGAGAGAAACTTTTGAGACTTCTAGTTTCCTCTTGCTCTTAAAAAAATAGAGATTTCTATCATATGTTAGTTTTGAGGTGATATTAACCCCCATCTCTCTCTTCACTCTCTCTCTTATCTTTCTCTTTAACAAGTGTTGGTTGTTTGTTTTTCTCCAGGTGAATTGGGATGATGAAGAAGAATGTTTCAACACATTTGCTAAAGAGACAAGTGACTTCTATGCTTTTCGTAAATCTCTGTTCCCTCCTGAAGCTGGTTCTGAGGTGAGTCAACAAAATTACAACATTACCTTAGACCTTCATAATCTGGCTGAACCATGATTTTTTATAGTTTCAGTAAACTATCTTTGTAACAAATCTCTACAAGCTCTTGCAATCACTCAATAGGTTAAGAGATTTTGAGATTTATTACTAAAACTTGCTGAGATATTTCGACGGTTGATAATAACAAATGTTATTGAAATAAAGATTTAGTATCTGTTTTTATACACCCACATTGAAATATGGTCGTATGGCCCTTGATCACTTCAAAATATCTTGTGGACGCTCTAGAGACCAAAGTTAATATCCAATTGACTTTAAATTTATACACAGTGTTAAAGGTCATGAGACGAATAAGCCTATTGATTTTCAGCAATTTCTGATTATTACTGCTTGAGTTATGGCCCCTGATCACTTCAAAAAATCTTGTGGACGTTCTAGAGGCCAAAGTTAATATCCAATTGACTTTAAATTTATACACAGTGTTTAAGGTCATGAGACAGAGAAGCCTATTGATTTTCAGCGATTTCCGATAATTACTGCCAGAGGTATCTCCCTTGATTACATTAAAAAATCTTGTGACGCTCCAGAGGCCAAACTTCTCATCCGATTGACTTCAGATTGATACACAGAGTTAAAGGTGTTGAAACGAACAAGTAATTTGATTTTCAATGAATTTTGATAACTGAACAGCTAAATTCATGATATTAAATGTTTGGTATACTTATTGTTAGCATGGGGTAGAACTTTATAAAAACCAAACACACAATTCTAATGATTTTCTGATAATTACTTAATGAGTTTTTACTCTTAAATCAGATATTAGTTTATTACAAATGTTTCATTATCAAAAAAAGTAAAAATATGCGACAACCCTCTTTAACTGCCCGGACGTTTTAGCTGCTGTGGGCGTATGTTTCATTGCCTGGCAACCTATCTTTCAAGGAGTTATTTCCCATTTATTACCTCTACTGGTGAAAAATTTTGATAAAGCTGGTTGTGGGTTGTTACTTAGCAATGTTGCAATGCTGTTACAATAATATTTACCTTGATAATACTCTATAGATCAGATAAAAATTGTGACATCTGGCCGAGAGTCCACAACTTTAGTATTACATACATACATATACTATTTGCCTAAAGGGGAGCAGATACATATTATAACCTGTGATCCCATGATTTTTCATACAATCAGGAGTCATAATCCATGAAGTTATGGTCCGATACATGCCAATATCGAAAGGAACAAAGATCTTGGAATATGAACCTATATTTCAAATTTCTCAAAATTGGATAAAAATTGTGACCTGTAATGTGTACACTAACAAAATGGGAACAGACTGTCCGAGGCAACAACAATATACGTCCACATGAAAATATAAAAAAAATGAGCTACAAAGTTAGGTGAATTAATATTTCTTTCAAGAGGTAAAGTGGTTAATATATGTATCTAGACCAAAATACGTGATTAAAATGGCTCTTTTCATTTTTATTAATAAATTATATTTCATGTTTTAGGAAAGTGGAGAAGAGTCGACCAACAGTTGGAGATGGACAGTAGAACATGTTGTTTATCCAGCGTTAAAATCACAACTTTTACCACCAAATATATTCTCTGAAGATGCCAGTATCTTACAACTAGCTAATTTACCAGATCTTTATAAAGTTTTTGAAAGATGTTGAACAAACCACACAAACTATAGTTAAGCAAATGAGGGAGTCACTGAAACCAAATTGACGTAATTTTTCATCTTTTAAATCAATGTTTCCCAGTCTCAAAACAATGAAAAATAGACGATCAAAGGAAATGTTAAACATTTTATTATTCATTAAAGTTAATTATAATTTCATGCCTATTTCATCAATGCCCATGGAAGTTTTCTCTTCATTCATCCAATATTTATCTCATACATTCATCCATATCTGTTTCATTCTTTCTCGGTTCCTGTCTTCTTTCTTGGTTCCTGTCAGATATTTTATATTTTTTGTGAATTGTAATATAGTTTATTTGTACAAAATGTTAAAAGATTAAATCTTGATATTATTTTCTGGTGTTAATTCTCTCTTGTAAAAGTTTCCACGCTCTCTCTACCTGAAATAGACAACAACAATTCATATTTCATTATTCCTAAAGCACCATAACTAAAATGATTCACATTATGTAATGTACATACTTAATGAAGACCCTAAACTAGTTCGTGGGCTCAATGAGCAAGACGCTGACTCGCTAACCAGAATGTCTCAGGTTTGCTCTTGGTATTGGCTGGGAAAGTCACTCATACTGGGGTGGTCAATATATCCACATGTACCAGGTAGTAAAGGGTTAACTGGTGTGACCATTATATATACATGTACCCGGGTGCTAAAGGGTTAACTGGCATGACCATTATATATACATGTACCCGGTGCTAAAGGGTTAATTGGGGTGGTCAATATATCTACAGGTACCAAGGTTAAATGGATTCATATTTTACCTGACCCTGTGTGTATTCATATTCCCATAAAGAACAGAATATAACATTAGATTTGGCAACACGATCTTCATTTGACATCTGGGATTTAACTCGTTTTAAGGCTTCTTCCTCTGATAAACCGTTTCTTTCCTTGATTCTTAAAACAGCCTAGAATATAAACAAAATAATCATAATGGTGATTTTATATTGTTTTAGCAAAGTTACAGCACCTGTCACCACCAAAACTGCTAGGATTGTTTGGCTAATCAATAGGGGGGAAACACGATTAAATTAAAATTTGTCCATCAATTTATTGCGTAATTATTGCCACATCTAAATGCTCGTGGTGGCCATATTTTGTTGCCTGATAACGATAAAATAAACAGGTAGAGGTGAACTTTCAAGAAGAAAATTGTACAGGGACAAAACTTACTTCTGACTGAGGAACAACAGCTGTCCAAACTTCATGCACCATTTTATTCCATTCAGCTTCTAACAACACGGCAGCATCTAATACCACTATATTCTTACCCTCTATAACATAGATATAGATCATATCTAACAACAGCATATATATAAATTATACCTAACAGATACCACTACACTCTATTTAAACATATATCGGAGAAATGAGAGGTTCACAGCAGTGGAATGCTTAAAGACACTGGACTCTTGATCAAAAAATCCTGGTTTTTGCTCCAGGATAGTTGTTAGGATAGTATGATAGGATTTGGGGGTGATACGCAATTGAATAGTTAGGACTTGAATTCCCTTGATTAATCCCATGTATAGTAGGGTGCCCCACGTGCCAACTGAAAAGTTGTTCTTGACACGTTGATCCTGCACGTTTTAGTTGAATAACTTACTACTGATTTCTAACAGTCTCGCACACTCGTTGAGGCTATAAATAGCAACAACATGCGGAAATGTTCAAAACACCAAACACTACTACAGCCGTAAAAAATCTATTGTTGACGATTCTGAATAGCAATAATATTTAACTTTTTATACGCCCACATAGAAATGTGGACGTATATTGCCGTCGCCCCCGTCCGTCCGTCTGTCGGTCCGTCCGTCGTCCACAATTTCTTGTGAACGCACTAGAGGCCAGGGTTAATATCCGATTGACTTTAAATTTATACACAGTGTTTAAGGTCATGAGACGAAGAAGCCTATTGATTTTCAGCAATATCCGATAATTACTGCCTGAGTTATGACCCTTGATCACTTTGAAAAATCTTGTGAACACTCTAGAGGCTAAAGTTAATATCCGATTGACCTTAAATTTATACACAGTGTTTAAGGTCATGAGACGAAGAAGCCTATTGATTTTCAGCGATTTCTGATAATTAGTGCCAGAGTTGTGTCCCTTGATCACTTCAAAAATTCTTGTGGATGCTCTAGAGGCCAAAGTTAATATCTGATTGACTTTAAATTTATACACAGTGTTTAAGGTCATGAGACGAAGAAGCCTATTGATTTTCAGCGATATCCGATAATTACTGCCAGAGTTATGACCCTTGATCACTTTGAAAAATCTTGTGAACGCTCTAGAGGCTAAAGTTAATATTGGATTGACTTTAAATTTATACACAGTGTTTAAGGTCATGAGACGAAGAAGCCTATTGATTTTCAGCGATATCCGATAATTACTGCCAGAGTTATGACCCTTGATCACTTTGAAAAATCTTGTGAACGCTCTAGAGGCTAAAGTTAATATTGGATTGACTTTAAATTTATACACAGTGTTCAAGGTCATAATACGAAGAAGCCTATTGATTTTCAGCAATATCCGATAATTACTGCCAGAGTTATGACTCTTGATCACTTTGAAAAATCTTGTGAATGCTCGAGAGGCTAAAGTTAATATCCGATTGACTTTAAATTTATACACAGTGTTTAAGGTCATAAGACAAAGAAGCCTATTGATTTTCACGGATTTCCGATAATTAGTGCCAGAGTTATGGCCCTTGATCACTTCAAAAAATCTTGTGGATGCTCTAGAGGACAAAGATGATGTCCGATTGACTTCAAATTTATACACAGTGTTTAAGGTCATGAGACGAAGAAGCCTATTGATTTTCAGCGATTTCTGATAATTAGTGCCAGAGTTGTGTCCCTTGATCACTTCAAAAATTCTTGTGGATGCTCTAGAGGCCAAAGTTAATATCTGATTGACTTTAAATTTATACACAGTGTTTAAGGTCATGAGACGAAGATGCCTATTGATTTTCAGCGATCTCTGATAATTATTGCCAGAGTTATGGCCCTTGATCACATCAAAAAATCCTGTGGACGCTCTAGAGGCCAAAGGTATACCCCGTTCAGACGCTTATAACTAAACTGGTTTAACTTATCCGGCGATTTTTATCCGGCAATTTTTGCGTTCATACGTGTTTTAAGATACTGGCACTATACTGGATTAACATTCCTGACCATGTTCCTGACCTCGTCGGTCAAGGGTTAGAGGTAAACGCGCATGAGCACTGATGAAGAACAAGAAGCCGCCATTTTTCTAAGATTGTTATTTACTACGCACTGCGCATGTCCAGAGTGAAAATATCCGGATATTTTAATCCTACCCGTTCAGACGCCGAAAGTTAAACCAGATAAAAAAAAAAGCTGAATTCAATTCACCTACGGAGGTGGATATTTTAAACTAGTTTAAAATCTCCACATATGCGTTCAGACTACGAAAATTGCTGAATTAACTATCGCCGGATAAGTTAAACTAGTTTAACTTGCGCGTCTGAACGGGGTATTAATATCTGATTGACTTTAAATTTACACACACTGTTTAAGGTCATGAGACAAAGAAGCCTACTGATTTTCAGCGATTTCAAATAATTACTTCCAGAGTTATCTCCCTTGATCACTTCAAAAAACCTTGTGACGCTATAGATGCCAAACTTATCATCCGATTGACTTCAGATTGATACACAGAGTTTAAGGTATTGAAACGAACAAGTATTTTGATTTTCAATGAATTTTGATAACTGAACAGCTAAATCCATGATGTTAAATGTTTCCTATACTAATTGTTAGCGTGGGGCAAAACTTTATAAAAAGCAAACAAATTCTAATGATTTTCAGACAATTACAAAATGAGTAGTTACTCTTAATCAGATTTTAGTGTATAACAAATGTTTCATTCCCCAAAAAAGTAAAAATATGCGACAACCCTTGTTGACTGCCCGGACGATTTAGCTGCTGTGGGCGTATGTTTCGTTGCCTGGCAACCTATCTTTGGTTATTACGGCATCTTTAGAAATTACGCTCGTTTTATTTTTTAAATTGCCTTATAATTAGCTGTACCATTAGAAGCTGCATATTTTGGTTTAGTACTAATAATATCTCTGACTGAATGCCGTACAGCAAGAATATGATACTAGCAGTAGTTTCATTTTACTTTTACAAGGTTCTTAAAAATATTGTTGAGTTGCCTGATGTTGGTGCTTCTAAATTCAATTTCTTGTTCCATGTTTCGTAAAAAAAGTAGTCTTGATTATCCCGACCTGTCAATTAGACGTAGAATGATCGGTAGACTAGTTAAGCGAGACTAATTTCAAAACAAGGGCACGTAACCTATCTTTTACTCAAAAGTGTCTGGATGTTATGGACGCCACTCCAAACCATTTTTCAGTATTACTCATGTATGGTTTAATGATCATAGCTTATGAAGTACAGCATGGTCGTTTATTTAGTGACTATAAATGTGTGAAACAGATTTAAGGCTTTCTAAATATATTAGTATTGTGGTGTAATTGTCGAGATATTTGGAGATATTCATTTAGGGTGGGGGACCCTATGTATAGTAACAATCAAGTGAAAAGGGGTATTTCAGGCTACAACTACAACATACACATTGACTGAGTAAGAAATATCTCAACAAACAGTTGAAACATATTCACTGTGTTTAATTAATTACGTCATGATTCTACACACACTACCTCAGTGACATGACTAAATTCCATGTCATTCAATTACAATTCTTTCAGTCCATCCTTTCTAAAGAAAGAACAATTCCTGCTGTCAAAATTTATTAGTGTAGCCTTATCTATTCTTAGGAACCATCTATGCAATAATGGGACATAACTCTTATTTATTATGGAGACTGGTGAAGCAACAACTAACACTGTCTTGCATCAAAGCTTGTATGAGTTTGAGGATGGATAGACACATTTGAAGTAGCCTGCATACTAATAAACATAACAATCCCCCCGACATGTCATCCTATCAGACCTATCGGCTTGTTATCCTACTGGAACTACTTTCATGGGTATTGCGACAAAAGGAAGTAATTGGTGGTCTGCATCCTACAAGGGTAAAATGACAGATTCTTACCCTTTTCATACTGGTGTATTTGTTCTTGTGCAAGTCTGCCTATCTCTGGCCATACAATACCATTTAACTTCTTCAGTTGACTCTAATATTTAAGAAAAAGTATATTATTTTGACAACTGAGTTCATAATATTAGCACTTGGATCTCCCACAAGTAGAGTCCCATAGAGCACTGTGAACTGTCACGAGTCATGCAAATAGCTTTGGTGTCTCAAAGAATTGGTACATGATCCTTCAACAGGTAAAACCACGCTCGTATCTCAGACTTTTTGAGGCCGTTAATCAACAGTGGAACAAAAGATCAGTTTTTTCACCAAACTGGATTTTTCTGTGGACATAACATTTTCATTAAAGACAGATGGTTATCCCACAACACAATCTAATTAAAATATAGATCTTTATTTTATGATCAGTAGTGGAATACCGCATTTTATCAGTGAAATAAAAGTGTTATTCCACTGGCTAGCAGTAGTCCATGTTGTTTTACCTAAAATGATTGTAAAATCATAAAATAAATAGAACATTTGTCGTTTTGTCGTGAATAACAAATTTTATTTCATCTCTAAGCAAGAAAACTTTTATATTTTCACTCATGCAACGCATTCGTGAAAATATAAGTTTTCTTGCTTCTTGATGAAATAAAATATGTTATATATCCTCTATTTATTTTGTTTCGTTTTTTTTATATACTTTTGCTGACCTCTACTACATGAAGATCTGACCGGTTGTAGTGAAAGGTCGTGTCAGAGGTCATACGAGCGGTTTTTGGCCCCATGACATCAGATATTTGATTAACGAATCAATGTTGATGTTTCTAGTGGGTTACCCACAGTTCCATAACAGGCTGTTTCATTGGCTAATCCTGCACATCATCCAGAACCTGGATTATATAACAACTCTTCCAGATCCTTGTGTATTAAAAAAAAATAAAATGAAATTTTTAACTATAAAAAACGAAACGAAATAGGATCTGTGTTTTAATCAGATTGCAAAGAAAGAAAGAAAGAAATGGGAATTAACGTCCACTCGACACAAACTAGGTCATTTCGGAACTAACATATGGTTTAATTTCATTTCAATAATTCGCTTGCGCGTAGGGGTCTTTAGCGGTGGGAGGAAACCGGAGTGCCCGGAGGAAACCCACTTGCGCCCCTATCTCCATGCCACATACGCTCATACCAGGGATCGAAACCACAGCCGCAAGCCTGAGGTGACCGGCCAGCTAGAGGTCGAAGCGCGGCACTCTAGACCACTAGGCCATCCCAACCCCCCTTTAATCAGATTGCCCACAACAAATATCAATATATAAAATCCAATGAAATCAACAAGATATATATTTTAACATCACGTACTGGATCAGAGAATACTATTGGACCTAATTTTCTTCTATTAATCTCTCCTGTTTCTGATAAAACTCTATCACCAAATGTTTCTATAATTGATTTAAATGCAGGGGTATCCTTCTGATAAGCTGCATGACCTGAAGAGAAAACAAACCATAGATCAGATGGACTCAGACTAGTAATTATTTGCCCATTGACTTCAATGTTAAATGGCTGTAACATCACAGGCTGTAGCGTGTACTGATCTATAAATGGCCAAGCATGTGATATTATTTATAAGAAAATAAAGCACCAAAATACAATCTTATGTTTATGTATCAGTGATATTCACATCATCAGTTGCAAAAAAAACTTTAGAAAATTCCATCATGTTTATTTTCAATTTGCTAAGAGAGATAATCTGAAGACTAAAGGGGAGATTATAAAAAACTTAGCTTGTTTCAGTTAACAATACAATTTCAGAAGCAAAACTTGATCACTACAAGGGGATGTTTGATTGTCATCCCATAACCTCCAAAATTGACAGAGTTGTAATCAAGTTATGTGGAATTCAGTCCTGTCACAGTTCTTACAGTCTCCACAACAGTGGTAGTGTGACTGGGTAGATTCATGAACAGGAAATTTGTAATCTGAAGACTAAGGGGGAGATAATTTGAAGATTAAAGGGAGATAATCTCAACCTACCCAGTTTATCACAGTCAACAATACCAGCACCTAATGATTGTAGTTTTTTACAGATGGTAGATTTACCACTACATATACCACCTGTTAGACCAATCAGATATGGACTATCTGGTACTTCTGGTCCGGGTGCCTAAAATACACATTTACATGTATAATCTAACAGTTAATTTTGAAATATATGTTGTACCTTTAAATATGCATGCACAATTTGGATTTGTAGTTTAATAATACAAGCACATTTCTTGTTGAGACAAAGCAAATACTTTATTTTTTTAACTGAGAGCAATGCCAGTTGTTATTTGCATAGCTTCAGCTTCTGAACATTGTGGAAAGTATTCGAACTCTATCAAAGACACCATTTCCACAGCTTCAAAATTTAAGTTCAGCTATATTCTATTGTCATTGTGGCTATTATGCAAGGGGAAGGTATACTCTGTAGCTCTTCTGCCCATGGGGAAAGTATACTCTTTCAAGAACACCTTATATCACTTCCTGTTTGTACCTGTATAGTGTTGAAGACAGTTCCTAATAATCGTCTACGTAAAGATGAGGAACTGACTTTCACTTCTTCACTGGCTGCATGACACGGATCTTCTAATAAGTTAATGACTACTTCTTCTAATTGGGTAAACGACTAAAATATAAAAATAAAAACTTTAATTCAAATCTCATAGGTTGTCAGTTTATGATGTTTATAGAATCAAGGGGAGATAATCTGCTGTCATAGAAACTTCCACTCGACACAAACACATGGTTCAACTTTACTTACATGTATTAGCTTGCGCATTGGAAACTGGAGAGAGAGAGAAATGGGGTTTAATGTCCACTTGATACAAACTAGGCCATTTCGGGACTAACATATGGTCCAGTTTTATATCCATAATTCGCCAGTGCGTAAGGTCATTTAGCAGTGGGACTCAATGACAGACCTTCTGATACAGCACGCACATACTAACCATTTTTCCATCCAACCCCCTTAGTAAACAGGAGGACCCAGAGAAAATCTACGAGATTGGACAGGAGACCACACTCCTAAACACACCACTTGACTCCTTAACCGACCTCTTAATCGAGGCCACCAAACACTCCTAGATAAATAATAAGATTATCTATTGATACACATTGTTACTTTATTTAGCATTTATAAAAAAAAACAATTTACCTTTTTCTTTCTTTCCTCATTAATCAGCGTTCCACCTTTCACTGTTTCTTCGCTCAATACAATAAGTTGTAGAGATGGATCAGTTATTGTTGGTCCATACACGTCAGTTATACCTACCACATTGGCCTCGATCTGAGGTCGTATATCGTTAATAAAGTGTTTAACTGCCATCTTTCGATCTGATATAGGTTCAATCAACTCCCTTAAAACTTTCTCTGAAATCAAAGCGTATCAAAATCCACATATAATACAGGTGAGACCCAATGAAGAGTATTTGTAAAAAACTCTCCTCCTTCGCATTGCTCACATGACCATAGAAAAAAATTACTGTATTATACGTATTATGTCGATTTTAACTGCCAAGGGATCTTTAACATGCAGTCAATGGTATATCCAAAGACAGCAGTTTTCCGTCCACTTCAAACAACTTGAGGCTTTTCCTAGCCATCCCCTCCATCCAGAACAACTGACATGTATATATATAAGAGAGAAATGGGGTTTAACATCCACTTGATACAAACTAGGTCATTTCAGGACTAACACATGGTTCAATTTTATTTCAATCAACCCTTGAGGTTGGACAGACGACCCTACTACTTGTCATAGTCATGTACAACTGGGGAATCGACACTATGCCAGTTGACTCGATGACAGACCTTATAATGCAACGCGCACGCGTTAACCAACAGTATATAACAAACACAAAAATTTAAAAGAACTAACTTTGATTCATTTCCTTCTCAGTTACGCCAACAGTCAACTTTTTATCACACAGCAAACATCCTTCGTTTAATAAAACTTTATGTCCTGAATGCAGACGGTCAAAAGTTCCACCTAAAGCCACAAAATCATAAGTCTTTACTAAACTCTCTTTTTCTGACAGACTTTCGTTAAGAGTTACTGATTCCAGACTTTTTAACTGAAGAACAGGAATGTCCGTGGTTTCTACGGGATAAATTTCTTTAATCTTTCCTAAGATTTCTTGTGATAAGTTTTTGGAATTTTGACCATAGTTATCAAACAGCACTGTATCATAGCCTTTGCTTATTTTGTGCATTAAAGTTTTAACGCTGATTTCTGTGTTCGTAATATGGCCGAGTAATATTCTTACATCTAAAGTCATACAACGTGAAGCACTATTTGAATAGAACTCGCGGATGTAATTCTGAATTTCCTGCGTACACGGTACCTTTGTTATCGTCCAATCAACAGGGTTTATTTTATTGGTATTTGGCTGTATGTGGACGTAAAGTGTTTCCTTTATCATCTGTGATATTTCATCTAAAATTACGGGAATTTGTTGTCGGGATTTAGCCAATGGCTGAGTCAGAATCAGTAAACCTGCTCTATGCATGATGAAATCTGAAATATTCAAATATTTCTATCAGAAAAATCAAAGAAACGGACAATTTAATTGAATACTTTTAAAGCAAAAAAGGCCACACTGGTCTGTTTCATTTTAATTTGACTCTCTCTATCTGTCAAAATCATTCACATGTTTAAAACCATCAAAAACAGTCTGAGAATAAAATAAAGACCATATTTATTAGCTACGAGAACGTAGCTAAAAACGTTGAGATATACTGATGTGTTTGTTTTTAGCTACGATTTGAGGCCCTTAGTTCCAAGTTGCAAATTCAATTTCTTTATCTTTAAAATAAGATAAGTTAATACTAATATCACTAATTAAACTTACAGAGGCCAATGTGGTGGCACACTATTGCCCAACTCCAAATATTCGCATTTAAATTACTGAAGCCATATTTTTGTTCGACATTCACCTCCATTGAAATCCACG
This sequence comes from Patella ulyssiponensis, assembly GCA_963678685.1. Classification (NCBI taxonomy): domain Eukaryota; kingdom Metazoa; phylum Mollusca; class Gastropoda; family Patellidae; genus Patella; species Patella ulyssiponensis. The sequence continues at coordinate 64,038,453 of OY783225.1, read as the reverse complement.
TGGATGTCATTTAGTTTGTTTACATTTTTCCACAGGCAATTGTGTTTTTGATTGGCTGTTATAAAGCCTTAAATTTAGCGCACGCCTTCATAATGACAACCCCAGACTTCACTGGTCTAAAAAAGATGGCGGTCTTAGTAACAGCTTAACGCCTCGATTTTTAATACGATGATTTATACCGTGCCAGGTAGGATTATATGCTTAATTGCAATTGTGTGTGGCAGAAATATTATGAATAACAATAATAAATCGTTGTTTTAATGAAAAATATTGTCAATATTGCGTAGTAATGCCCGGTGTGATTCAAAATCGCACTTGCAACCCAGAACCAAATGGGTCAAAATTTCATCTGGAAACACGGAGAGTTGACAGATGAATTTTTTTATCTACATATTTATACTATATAGGCGAAATATTTTTGTTGCATTCAGAGAAATGAAATGGGGATCAACGTCCAACATTTTAAAATGGAAGAGGTTTTTCATTTCATGAAGGAGGGGCTAAATATGTGATGTGTACAACAGCCAATAAAATCGTGTGACTTCGACAAAGAGATTTTGCAAGTAGGCCTTGAGAATCAGTACGGGTCGGACATTGTATTATTGTAATTATGAATGGCCTTCAATGGCTGTTCCAAGTAGGTTAAAAACAATGCTTGATTAAATTAACTGACAATATTTGCAGTACATTGAGTTAATTTAGCAAAAGTTACATTAGGCCGGTTATGTTTAATTAGTCTTAATATTAATACTTAATAGCACGGTAGTCTATAAAATTATCTTATTTTCAAGATAGTACATGCATTAATAAAGAAACTAAGTTTGCCAAGTGAAACCATCGAAGGCATCAAGGCGCGGATCCAGGGGGGGGGGGGGGCAGGGGGCCAGGGGTTTTGTGGGTTTTTTTGCCTGCATAATTAACTTTAAAAATTGAAAGACCGTCTTTATAATAAAGTTTTTATTAAGGGATATTAGTGGACCAAAGGTCAGTGTTACATATATCAGTCTACAATATTATATTCAAGTCAGTTTATTGTTGACATGGAACAGAGATCTATTGATGCATGTTATCCGATGGGGGAAATGAAATGAAATGGGGTTTACTGTTCTGCTCCGAACTACGCTAATGAAGACGGGCATACGCCATACCTTGTCTAGCAGCTTATCGTATTTCTCCACAAATCTCAACCATAAGAAAATTTGGACTTTTCACTTGTGACAACCGAGACGTAACGCCTGGATATTCAAGAATAACGTAATATCTTACGGATAAGAAAATAACTACGGATGGCAGCTTATCACGCAATTTGTACAGCAGGAAGCTAGTCTTACCAATTCTCCACAATTTATGGAATCTTTACTGGATGCCAGTCAAGTCGTCCACAAGCAAAGTCGTCCACACGAAAAAACTGGTGGAGTCGTCCACACCCGTTGGTGGAGTCGTCCACACTCGATGGTGGCGTCGTCCGCAAGACTTTGTTTAATTTGAAGATACAGTAGTACGTTGGTGGAGTCGTCCACAAGACTTAGTTTAATTTGAAGATATAGCAATACGTTGATAAAGTCGTCCAAGTGACATAGTTTACTTTCGTGATATGGATATTCTTTTGATAATCCGGTAAAATAAACAAAACAATTAAGCTTCGCTTGCACGCGTCTTCCACGCTCTGTCCGTGTGAATTTCAGGTACCGGTAGATATTAAAATAATAACTGGATAATACATTGATGGATTCACTGACCAGTTGTTAGGTAAATTTAAATCATCATTGAATATAATTCCCTGATGGAACATCGAATACACGAAGAAAGAGTGGATGTTTTCCCCGACAGAATCTCCATTGGAGAATCCCAATGACACGTGACAAATCGGTTGGCATTATGCCAATAAACCAGTTCTAAATCATCGAACTGTACGTCTAAATAGTTGCGTTTATGATTTTTTATTTTATACACTACTGACAGAGGGTTAATTTTAAAAATATTGAAGGCTATATCATAGTCGTACAAAACTTTATTTTGATTTTGGCCCACGCGAAAAATATCGCTAAATTTGATTCTGGGTGCTGGAAACATGATGCGTCAAATAATTATATAACGTGAAAATATTCCATTTATTATTGTATATAATGGCAAGTAAATATTTTTGTTAACGTGAAAATATTCCTTATTTGTATTGAATATTAGGGCAAACTAGGTAGCACACTGATAAAAGGTAAGACTGTAAATTTTCCCGCGGTTAGACGCCTCTGACCAATCAAAAAAATTGTTGTTTGATCACGTACACCCTTCAATCGAGGATTCGGGCTTCCCGTGCGATTTTCTATAATTTAACTATAAGTGTGTGTTTTAATGGTTTCCAAATAAAAAAGAATTTACATAAATAGAAATAAATATGACACTACCGTTAAAGAAATGTGTAGAATTCGGATTCTAAAAATATCGGTAGAAAATTGAATATCAAACACTATTCTCTAATCACGCGCAGAGGACAGCCGATCACGCCCCCCTCGAATTTCTTTCTCACATTCCACTAATTTACGCTAACTTTATTACAAAAACATCGCCAATACTAATCAAACAATCAACAATAACGGCAGTGGCTAAATACCACGCTCCAAAATACCACGCTCGTCCCTATTTCTTCTATACAAATGTAACGTGGTACGGGATTTTGGTACCACGTTCTTTTTAATTATGGTGATTTTACCTTTTTAAAAGCTAACTTTGCAAATTACATTAATTATTTAATCAATTTCGATGTTTTATACTATTTATATATCATATTTACACTTAATGTTTAATATAATACAATTCAAACAGTCGGTTAAAATAATCGCCATTTATATACGGTGTACAAGTTATTGTTACCTATTTAAAAAGGCCCTACGTGGTATATTGCACTACTGCCTAGATATGAAATAAAACGTGGCAGTTAAAAACGTGGTATAATAAAAAAAAATGAGAATGACACGAAAGAACCGTGAGTTGATAAGTAAAAAGAACGTGGTACAATGGAATCCGAGGCTGAGATAACAGTGCCAAGTTCATTTACTGTTTCTATACAAACGAAACGTGGTACGCGACTTTGACTTATTTTACATTATATAAAGCTTATTTTTCAAATAATGTTGATTATTTAATCCATTTTGTTGTTTTACACTTTATGTTAAAATAAATTACAATACAGATAGCTGATCGGTCCGTTAATGACCATACGGTTAACAATATTGTGTAAAAAAAAGCCTTGATATAATAGAATCCGAGGCGGAGATAACCCCAACACTCTCGCCTTACTGCTCCTATACAATTGAAACGTGGTACGCGACGTTGGTACCATGCCCTTTTTAATTATTGGGATTTACATTATTTGAAGCAAATTTTGCAAATTGTGTTGATTATATATTCCATTTTCATGTTTTTATAGACATATTTATGCCGTCTATCTTAGAATAAATTACATTACAAATAGCCGAGAGATCGGTTAATGAGCATACGGTTAATAATATCGTGTAAAATTTATTATTATATACCCTATTTAAAAAGAGCCAACGTGGTATATTGGGTAGATATGAAACAAAATCTGGCAGGTAAAAACGTGGTATAATAAAATGTGAGGATTATGCGAAAGAACAATAAGTTCATAAGTAAAAAAATAGAGGTACAATAGAACCCGAGGCAGAGATAATAGTATACCACGCTGGCCTTACTGCTTTTATACAAACGTGGTACTCGACTTCGGTACAAAATACGTGGTATAATCGAATCCAAGACTGAGATAACAACACCACGCCCGCCTTACTGGTTCTATACAAACGGAACGTGGTACGCGACTTCGTTTCAAAAACGTGGTATAATAGAATCCGAAACTGAGATAATCGTACTGGTTCTATACAAACGGAACATGGTGCGCGACTTCGGTTCAAAAACGTGGTATAATAGAATCCGACACTGAGATAATCGTACCACGCCCGCCTTACTGGTTCTATACAAACGGGACGTGGTACGTGACTTCGGTTCAGAAAAACGTGGTATAATAGAATCCGAGACTGAGATAATCGTACTGGTTCTATACAAACGGAACGTGGTACGCGGCTTCGGTTCAAAAACGTGGTATAATAGAATCTGAGACTGAGATAATCGTACTGGTTCTATACAAACGGAACATGGTGCGCGACTTCGGTTCAAAAAACGTGGTATAATAGAACGAGAGACTGAGATAATCGCACTACGCTCGCCTTACTGGTTACATACAACCGGAACGTGGTACGTGACTTCGGTTCAAAAAACGTGGTATAATAGAATCCGATACTGAGATAATCGTACCACGCTCGCCTTACTGGTTCTATACAAACGGATCGAGGTACGCGACATCGGTACAAAAAATGTTTTATAATAGAATCCGAGACTGAGATAATCGTACCACGCTCGCCTTACTGGTTCTATACAAACGGAACGTGGTACGCGACTTCGGTTAAAAAAACGTGGTATAATAGAATCCGAGACTGAGATAATCGTACCACGCTCGCCTTACTGGTTCTATACAAACGGAACGTGGTACGCGGCTTCGGTTCAAAAACGTGGTATAATAGAATCCGAGACTTGAGATAATCGTACTGGTTCTATACAAACGGAACATGGTGCGCGACTTCGGTTAAAAAACGTGGTATAATAGAATCCGAGACTGAGATAATCGTACCACGCTCGCCTTACTGGTTCTATACAAACGGGACGTGGTACGCGACTTCGGTTCAAAAAACGTGGTATAATAGAATCTTAGACTGAGATAATAGTACTGGTTCTATACAAACGGAACATGGTGCGCGACTTCGGTTAAAAAAACGTGGTATAATAGAACGAGAGACTGCGATAATCGTACCACGCTCGCCTTACTGGTTATATACAACCGGAGCGTGGTACGTGACTTCGGTTCAAAAAACGTGGTATAATAGAATCCGATACAGAGATAATCGTACCACGCTCGCCCTACTGGTTCTATACAAACGGAACGTGGTACGCGGCTTCGGTTCAAAAACGTGGTATAATAGAATCCGAGACTGAGATAATCGTACTGGTTCTATACAAACGGAACATGGTGCGCGACTTCGGTTCAAAAAACGTGGTATAATAGAACGAGAGACTGAGATAATCGTACCACACTCGCCTTACTGGTTCTATACAACCGGAACGTGGTACGTGACTTCGGTTCAAAAAACGTGGTATAATAGAATCAGAGACGGAGATAATCGTACCACGCTCGCCTGGTTATATACAACCGGAACGTGGTACGTGACTTCGGTTCAAAAAACGTGGTATAATAGAACGAGAGACTGAGATAATCGTACCACGCTCGCCTTACTGGTTCTATACAAACGGAACGTGGTACGCGACTTCGGTTAAAAAAACGTGGTATAATAGAATCCGAGACTGAGATAATCGTACTGGTTCTATACAAACGGAACATGGTGCGCGACTTCGGTTCAAAAAACGTGGTATAATAGAATCCGATACTGAGATAATCGTACCACACTCGCCTTACTGGCTCTATACAAACGGAACGTGGTACGCGGCTTCGGTTCAAAAACGTGGTATAATAGAATCCGAGACTGAGATAATCGTACTGGTTCTATACAAACGGAACGTGGTACGCGGCTACGGTTCAAAAACGTGGTATAATAGAATCCGAGACTGAGATAATCGTACTGGTTCTATACAAACGGAACATGGTGCGCGACTTCGGTTCAAAAAACGTGGTATAATAGAACGAGAGACTGAGATAATCGTACCACGCTCGCCTTACTGGTTATAAACAAACGGAACGTGGTACGTCACTTCCTTTCAAAAAACGTGGTATAATAGAATCAGGATACTGAGATGATCGTACCACGCTCGCCTTACTGGTTCTATACAAACGGAACGTGGAACGCGACATCGGTACAAAAAATGTTTTATAATAGAATCCGAGACTGAGATAGTCGTACCACGCTCGCCTTACTGGTTCTATACAAACGGAACGTGGTACGCGACTTCGGTTAAAAAAAACGTGGTATAATAGAATCCGAGACTGAGATAATCGTACCACGCTCGCCTTACTGGTTCTATACAAACGGGACGTGGTCCGCGACTTCGGTTTAAAAAATGTGGTATAATAAAAATCTGAGACTGAGATAATCGTACTGGTTCTATACAAACGGAACATGGTGCGCGACTTCGGTTCAAAAAACGTGGTATAATAGAACGAGAGACTGAGATAATCGTACCACACTCGCCTTACTGGTTATATACAACCGGAACGTGGTACGTGATTTCGGTTCAAAAAACGTGGTATAATAGAATCCGATACTGAGATAATCGTACCACGCTCGCCTTACTGGTTCTATACAAACGGAACGTGGTACGCGGCTTCGGTTCAAAAACGTGGTATAATAGAATCCGAGACTGAGATAATCGTACTGGTTCTATACAAACGGAACATGGTGCGCGACTTCGGTTCAAAAAACGTGGTATAATAGAATCAGAGACTGAGATAATCGTACCACGCTCGCCTTAATGGTTATATACAACCGGAACGTGGTACGTGACTTCGGTTCAAAAAACGTGGTATAATAGAATCCGACACTGGGATAATCGTGCCACGCTCGCCTTACTGGTTCTATACAAACGGAACGTGGTACGAGACTTCGGTTCAAAAACGTGGTATAATAGAATCCGAGATTGAGATAATCGTACCACGCTCGTCTTACTGGTTCTATACAAACGGAACGTGGTACGCGACTTCGGTTCAAAAAACGTGGTATAATAGAATCCGAGACTGAGATAATCGTACCACGCTCGCCTTACTGGTTCTACACAAACGGAACGTGGTACGCGACTTCGGTTCAAAGACGTGGTATAATAGAATCCGAGACTGAGATAATCGTACTGGTTCTATACAAACTGGACGTGGTGCGTGGCCTCGGTTCAAAAACGTGGTATAATAGAATCCGAGACTGAGATAATCGTACTGGTTCTATACAAACGGAACATGGTGCGCGACTTCGGTTCAAAAAACGTGGTATAATAGAATCCGAGACTGAGATAATCGTACCACGCTCGCCTTACTGGTTCTATACAAACGGAACGTGGTACGCGGCTTCGGTTCAAAAACGTGGTATAATAGAATCTTAGAATGAGATAATCGTACCACGCTCGCCTTACTGGTTCTATACAAACGGAACGTGGTACGCGACTTCGGTTCAAAAAACGTGGTATAATATAATCCGAGACTGAGATAATCGTACCGCGCTCGCCTTACTGGTTCTATACAAACGGAACGTGGTACGCGACTTCGGTTAAAAAAACGTGGTATAATAGAATCCGAGACTGAGATAATCGTACCACGCTCGCCTTACTGGTTCTATACAAACGGAACGTGGTACGCGGCTTCGGTTCAAAAACGTGGTATAATAGAATCCGAGACTGAGATAATCGTACTGGTTCTATACAAACGGAACATGGTACGCGACTTCGGTTAAAAAACGTGGTATAATAGAATCCGAGACTAAGATAATCGTACCACGCTCGCCTTACTGGTTCTATACAAACGGGACGTGGTACGCGACTTCGGTTTAAAAAATGTGGTATAATAAAAATCTTAGACTGAGATAATCGTACTGGTTCTATACAAACGGAACCTGGTGCACGACGTCGGTTCAAAAAACGTGGTATAATAGAACGAGAGACTGGGATAATCGTACCACGCTCGCCTTACTGGTTATATACAACCGGAACGTGGTACGTGACTTCGGTTCAAAAAACGTGGTATAATAGAATCCGATACTGAGATAATCGTACCACGCTCGCCTTACTGGTTCTATATAAACGGAACGTGGTACGCGGCTTCGGTTCAAAAACGTGGTATAATAGAATCCGAGACTGAGATAATCGCACTGGTTCTATACAAACGGAACATGGTGCGCGACTTCGGTTCAAAAAACGTGGTATAATAGAATCAGAGACTGAGATAATCGTACCACGTTCGCCTTACTGGTTATATACAACCGGAACGTGGTACGCGACTTCGGTTCAAAAAACGTGGTATAATAGATTCCGACACTGAGATAATCGTACCACGCTCGCCTTACTGGTTCTATACAAACGGAACGTGGTACGAGACTTCGGTTCAAAAACGTGGTATAATAGAATCCGAGACTGAGATAATCGTACCACGCTCGCCTTACTGGTTCTATACAAACGGAACGTGGTACGCGACTTCGGTTCAAAAACGTGGTATAATAGAATCCGAGACTGAGATAATCGTACTGGTTTTATACAAACGGAACATGGTGCGCGACTTCGGTTCAAAAAACGTGATATAATAGAACGAGAGACCGAGATAATCGTACCACACTCGCCTTACTGGTTCTATACAACCGAAACGTGGTACGTGACTTCGGTACAAAAAAAAAGTGGTAGTATAGAATCCGAGACTGAGATAATCGTACCACGCTCGCCTTACTGGTTCTATACAAACGGAACTTGGTACGCGGCTTCAGTTCAAAAACGTGGTATAATAGAATCCGAGACTGAGATAATCGTACTGGTTCTATACAAACGGAACATGGTGCGCGACTTCGGTTAAAAAACGTGGTATAATAGAATCCGAGACTGAGACAATCGTACCACGCTCGACTTACTGGTTCTATACAAACGGGACGTGGTACGCGACTTCGGTTTAAAAAACGTGGTATAATAGAATCTGAGACTGAGATAATCGTACTGGTTCTATACAAACGGAACATGGTGCGCGACTTCGGTTCAAAAAACGCGGTATAATAGAACGAGAGACTGAGATAATCGTACCACGCTCGCCTTACTGGTTATATACAACCGGAACGTGATTCGTGACTTCGGTTCAAAAAACGTGGTATAATAGAATCCGATACTGAGATAATCGTACCACGCTCGCCTTACTGGTTCTATACAAACGGAACGTGGTACGCGACATCGGTACAAAAAATGTTTTATAATAGAATCCGAGACTGAGATAATCGTACCACACTCGTCTTACTGGTTCTATACAAACGGAACGTGGTACGCGACTTCGGTTAAAAAAACGTGGTATAATAGAATCCGAGACTGAGATAATCGTACTGGTTCTATACAAACGGAACATGGTGGGCGACTTCGGGTTCAAAAAACGTGGTATAATAGAATCAGAGACTGAGATAATCGTACCACGCTCGCCTTACTGGTTATATACAACCGGAACGTGGTACGCGACTTCGGTTCAAAAAACGTGGTATAATAGAATCCGACACTGAGATAATCGTACCACGCTCGCCTTACTGGTTCTATACAAACGGAACGTGGTACGAGACTTCGGTTCAAAAACGTGGTATAATAGAATCCGAGACTGAGATAATCGTACCACGCTCGCCTTACTGGTTCTATACAAACGGGACGTGGTACGCGACTTCGGTTCAAAAAACGTGGCATAATAGAATCTGAGACTGAGATAATCGTACTGGTTCTATACAAACGGAACATGGTGCGCGACTTCGGTTAAAAAAACGTGGTATAATAGAACGAGAGACTGAGATAATCGTACCACGCTCGCCTTACTGGTTATATACAACCGGAACGTGGTACGTGACTTCGGTTCAAAAACGTGGTATAATAGAATCCTATACTGAGATAATCGTACCACGCTCGCCTTACTGGTTCTATACAAACGGAACGTGGTACGCGACATCGATACAAAAAATGTTTTATAATAGAATCCGATACTGAGATAATCGTACCACGCTGGCCTTACTGGTTCTATACAAACGGAACGTGGTACGCGACTTCGATTAAAAAAAAGTGGTATAATAGAATCCGAGACTGAGATAATCGTACTGGTTCTGAACAAACGGAACATGGTGCGCGACTTCGGTTCAAAAAACGTGGTATAATAGAATCCGATACTGAGATAATCGTACCACACTCGTCTTACTGGTTCTATACAAACGGAACGTGGTACGCGACTTCGGTTAAAAAAACGTGGTATAATAGAATCCGAGACTGAGATAATCGTACTGGTTCTATACAAACGGAACATGGTGGGCGACTTCGGGTTCAAAAAACGTGGTATAATAGAATCAGAGACTGAGATAATCGTACCACGCTCGCCTTACTGGTTATATACAACCGGAACGTGGTACGCGACTTCGGTTCAAAAAACGTGGTATAATAGAATCCGACACTGAGATAATCGTACCACACTCGCCTTACTGGTTCTATAGAACCGGAACGTGGTACGCGACATCGGTTCAAAAAAACGTGATATAATAGAATGAGAGACTGAGATAATCGTACCACGCTCGCCTCACCGGTTCTATACAACCGGAATATGGTGCGCGACTGAGATAATCGTACCACGCTTGCCTTACTGGTTCTGTACAAACGGAACGTGGTACGCGACTTCAGTTAAAAAAAAACGTGGTATAATAGAATCCGAGATTGAGAGAATCGTACCACGCTCACCCTACTGGTTCTATACAACTGGAACGTGGTACGCGACATCGATACAAAAAATGTTTTATAATAGAATCCGATACTGAGATAATCGTACCACGCTGGCCTTACTGGTTCTATACAAACGGAACGTGGTACGCGACTTCGATTAAAAAAAAGTGGTATAATAGAATCCGAGACTGAGATAATCGTACTGGTTCTGAACAAACGGAACATGGTGCGCGACTTCGGTTCAAAAAACGTGGTATAATAGAATCCGATACTGAGATAATCGTACCACGCTCTCCTTACTGGTTCTATACAAGCGGAACGTGGTACGCGGCTTCGGTTCAAAAACGTGGTATAATAGAATCCGAGACTGAGATAATCGTACTGGTTCTATACAAACAGAACATGGTGTGCGACTTCGGTTCAAAAAATGTGGTATAATAAAATCAGAGACTCAGATAATCGTACCACGCTCGCCTTACTGGTTCTATACAAACGGGACGTGGTACGCGACTTCGGTTCAAAAAAACGTGGTATAATAGAATCAGAGACTGAGATAATCGTACCACACTCGCCTTACTGGTTCTATAGAACCGGAACGTGGTACGCGACATCGGTTCAAAAAAACGTGATATAATAGAATGAGAGACTGAGATAATCGTACCACGCTCGCCTCACCGGTTCTATACAACCGGAATATGGTGCGCGACTGAGATAATCGTACCACGCTTGCCTTACTGGTTCTGTACAAACGGAACGTGGTACGCGACTTCAGTTAAAAAAAAACGTGGTATAATAGAATCCGAGATTGAGAGAATCGTACCACGCTCACCCTACTGGTTCTATACAACTGGAACGTGGTACGCGACTTCGGTTAAAAAAATGTGGTGTAATAGAATTCGAGACTGAGATAATCGTACCACGCTCGCCTTACTGGTTCTATACAAACGGAACGTGGTACGCGGCTTCGGTTCAAAAACGTGGTATAATAGAATCCGAGACTGAGATAATCGTACTGGTTCTATACAAACGGAACATGGTGCGCGACGTCGGTTCAAAAAACGTGGTATAATAGAATCAGGGACTCAGATAATCGTACTGGTTGTATACAAAAGGAACGTGTTGCGCGACTTCGATGCAAAAAACGTGGTATAAAAGAATCAGAGAATGAGATAATCGTACCATACTTGCTTTACTGGTTCTATACAAACAGGGCGTGGTACGCGACTTCGGTACAAAAAAATGTTTTATAATAGAATCCGAGAATGAGATAATCGTACCACGCTGGCTTTACTACTTTTATACAAACGAAATTTGGTTCAAAAACGTGGTATAACAGAATCCGAGACTGGGATAATCGCACTGGTTCTATACAAACGGAACGTGGTGCGCGACTTCGATACAAAAAAACGTGGTATAATAGAATCCGAGACTGAGATAATCGTACTGGTTCTATACAAACGGAACGTGGTACGCGACTTCGATTCAAAAGCGTGGTATAATAGAATCCGAGACTGGGATAATAGTACCACGCTCGTCTAACTGGTTATATAAAAACGAAACGTGGTACGCGACTTCGGTTCAAAAACGTGGTATAATAGATTGAGATTACCGTTCAACGCTCATCCTACTGGTTCTATACAAACGGAATGTGGTACGCGACTTCGGTACAAAAAACGTGGTATAATGGATTACTTAACTGAGATAATCGTACCACGCTGGCTTTACTACTTTTATACAAACGAAACGTGGTACGCGAATTTGTCGTATTTCTCAAGTTATGTTGATTATTTAATCCAGTGGTATAATAGAATCAGAGACTGAGATAATCGTGCCACGTGGTACGCGACTTCGGTACAAATAATGTAAATCCCTATAATTAAAGGGGCTCAATCGCTAATATCTGGGACCTCGACATTAACACAAATGGGTCGCAACGCATATATTAATGTAATATGAATGAAAATAAACTGATTTACATTCAATCGTTTCTGTTTTTACAGTAATTTCTAATCAGTTAGTTTCGGCGAAATCGAATGGCAATCTCTAGCGTCTGGTTATATCAGTCTACGTCGATTACGTTTATTGCACATGCTCTCCAGATAAGAATTTGCGGTCACCGTTTAACATGACTTGTGGAATAAGTCTAGCCTCATTCTTTGAGTCCCTTGTTACAAATAGCGCTGAAACGCATTATGTTACACGATAATTTATTTTATCATAAAGTGTAAATATGGCCTATAGTTAAAACATCAAAATGGATTAAATAATCAACACAATTTGCAAAATCTGCTTCGAATAATGTAAAATCTCTATAATTAAAAAAAGACGTGGTACCAAAGCCGAGTACCACGTTTCAATTGTATATGAGATTAAGGCGAGCATAACACGTTTCAGTTGTATAGAAGTAGTAAGCCGGGCGTGGTACGGTTATCTCAGTATCGGTTTCTAGTTACCGTTATTTTGCTCTCGGGTTCTAGTTTACCACGTTTTTGTACCGAAGTCGCGTACCACGTTTCGTTTGTATAGAACCTGCCAGGCGAGCGTGGTACTGTTATCTCTGTCTCGGATTCTATTATACCACGTTTTTTGTACCAAAGTCGCGTACCACGTTCCATTTGTATAGAACCAGTATATGGCGAGCGTGCTACGGTTATCTCAGTCTCTGATTCTAGTATACCACGTTCTTTGTACCGAGGTGGCCTATAAAACATCAAAATGGATCAAATAATCAACACAATTTGCAAAATATGCATCGAAAAATGCAAAATCCCTATTATTAAAAAGGACGTGGTACCAAAGCCGCGTACCACGTTTCAATTGTATAGGAGAAGTAGAGCGAGTTTGCCACGTTTCAGTTGTATAAAAGCAGTAAGCCGGGCGTGGTTATCCCAGTCTTTGGTTCTAATTACGGTTATCTCAGTCTCGGATTCTATTATACCACGTTTTTTGACCCAAAGTCGCGTACAACGTTCCGTTTGTATAGAACCAGTAAGGAGAGTGTGGTACGGTTGTCTCAGTCTTGGATTCTATTTTACCACGATTCTTTTTTACCGAAGTCGGGTACCACGTTCCGGTTGTATAGATCCAGCAAGGCGAGCGTGGTACGGTTATCTCAGCACCGGATTCTATTATACCACTTTTTGTTTAACTATATTCAACTCAAGGTACTCTCGTATAATCCACATATTTTATTATACCCCGTTTTACTTGCCACGTTTTATTTCATATCTACCCAATATACCACGTAGGGTCTTTTTAAATCGGATACAGTATATGGCCTATAAAATCATCAATATGGATTAAATAATCCAATTTGAAAAATAAGCCAAAGTCGCGTACCACGCTTCGTTTTTGTAGATGGAGAAAGTCGAGAGAGGTACTGATATGCCCGTTTTCATTAGCCTGGTCGGAGCAGAACAGTAGGACGTTAAACCTCATTACATTTCCAATATACCACGTTGGGTCTTTTTAAATTTACACAGTATTATTACTGATCGGTTATCTGTATTGTAATTAATTTTTACATAAAGTGTAAATATGGCCTATAAAAACATCAAAAAGGATTAAATAATCAACATAATTTGAAAAATTTACTACAAATAATGTAAAATCCCTATAAATAAAAAGGACGTGGTACCGAAGTCGCGTACCACGTTCCGTTTGTATAGCACTAGCAAGGCGAACGTGGTACGGTTATCTCGGCCCCGGAATACCACTTTTTTTACTGTCAACTTATCGCCCTTTCTTATCGCCCCTAGACAGGATTATACCACGTTAGTTTTTACCTTCCGGGTTTTGTTTCATATCTATGCATAGTCGCATACATAATATTCCAATATACCACGTAGGGTCTTTTTGAATAGGGTATAATAACGGTTACACCGTATTATAAACCGTATGGTATAGGTACGGCTCGATGCATCAACCGACCGATCGGCTATCTGTATTGTAATTTATTTTAAGATTAAGTGTAAATATCACCAATAAAAACATCAAAATTGATTAAATGATCAACATAATTTGCAAAATTAGCTTTATATAATGTAAAATCCCTATAATTAAATAGAAAGTGGTACCGAAAAAGCGTACCACGTTTCGTGTGTATAGAAGCAGTAAGGCGAGCGTGGTATTTTGAAGCGTGGTATTTAGCCGCTGCCAACAATAACCATACGATCATACAAACAATACGATTACTTTAGTACAAAAACATCGGTGATTCGATCTTAAATCAAATAACAAAATATATAGTCAACGAGTACTAATCAAACAATCAACAATAATCATCCGATCATACAAACTATACGATTAACTTTGGTACAAAGACATCGGTGATTCGATCTGAAATCAAATAACAAAATAGTCAACGAGTACTAGCTATTTCTTCCATACGATTAAATTGTGTACGAGTCTTATTCAATAGTTGTGGATACGATTAAATTGTGTACGATTCTTATTCTTAGTTGTGTACGAGTCTTATTCTTAGTTGTGGACGACATAACCAATAGTTGTGGACGACATCACTAATCTGGTCCCAAAAAGTGTGACGGACAGACGGACGGACGGACCCATTTTAATAGTCCCCTGTTTTCTTCGAGAGGCGTTGGACAATAAAACATTTTAAAAATCTATGCATACCTAATTAATTGTCCTTGTGATAATCTGCCTTTAAAAGTAATTTCGGCTCTGATAATTTTTTCATCTTGTTCAAATGGAATATCTCCACACACCATATCGCAGGAATACCCAAGGACCAAAGTGGCTAAAAAATTCAAAGAAATAAAATGAAATGGGGTTCAACGTCCTACTGTTCTGCTCCTATAAACTGGGCTAATAACCCCGTTTACATTACAAATTTTAAGCGTGCCAGGTAGGGCCTACCGTTCCTGGTACGGCACCGTTAATTTTTTTGTAGTGTAAACGGGTCAAACACAAGCGTGCCGTACTGAGTACCGTGCCAATCTGGCCCACTGAAGTGAGGTGGTCTCGGAACCGTGCCAAGAACGGCACACTTTAAATTTTCGTAGTGTAAACGCTAACCGGTCTGAGCACGGATTATTGCGCATGCGCCAAATGAACCTTAAATTTTGACCTTATTTCCCCGCGAACATTGACAGTTCTGTCATCAGTTCTGTCAAAATGGCTAATACAAGCTTTGAGTAATACAAGCTATTTATAAACGACATGATTATTCGCTTTCGCCGCCTCTGGTAGCATGATATCATTGAATAACTCAAAAAGACTGCTAACTCATTTAAAATAGGCATCAAGTCGGTTAAAAATTGACCATTCTTTCTTGATTTTTTTCGAACTCTCAATAACAGACAAAACAAAAAAAAAAAGAAAGGGCCAACGCATCAAAATCTACCGCCATAATTGTTTTCATCTGGGTAACTTGCATAGGGACTGAAATTAACTTTTCAGTGAAGAGTTCCACATTTGGCGTGCTTGGCACGGTTCCGAGACGGGTAATGTAAACGGGGACATGTCTTGAAATTTATCGCGGCCTGGCACCGTGCCTAAGTGTAAACGGGGCTAATGAAGATGGGCATACGCCATACAGTCTGCTATGAGGGAAATTTTGCCCGGGCAGGGGTGCTATGGCTTTTCTAATATCAAATTCCAACTGCCAAGGGATCTTTTACGTGCATGCCAATGTGTACACGGCACCTCGGTTTTCCGTTCCATCCGAACGACTTGACACCTGTCCTTGTCAGGCCCCCTGTCCTGCATGACTGGCAAGGTAAAATCACGCTGGAAAATCTGGATGCACTTTCTTGGCCAATGCAGGGATTGAACACCCGACCTCCAGGCTAGCGAGCCAGCGTCTTACCCACGTGATCCCGAAAATTCAAATAAAGAAATGAAATGGGGTTTAACATCACTGTTTTGCTCCTAACCGGGCTAAGGAAGACGGGCATACACCATACAGTGTGCTATGAGGGAGATTTTTGACCGTACAACGGCGCTGCGGCCTACTCTTATATCGAATTCCAACTGTCAAGTGATCTTTATGTGCATGCCAAATTTGTACACAGGGCCTCAGTTTTTCATTCCACCCGAACAATTAGACAGCTGTCCTTGTCAGGCCCTCTGTCCTGCTTCACTGACAAGGAGTAACCACGTCAGAAAATCAAGATGTACTTTCTCGGCCAATGCAGGGATCGAACACCCGACCTCCAGGCTAGCAACCAGCATCTTACCCACGTTCAATAAAGTGTAACAAGGGTCATAACTCTAGACGCAATAAAAGTAAATTGCCAAGATTCAATAGGCTTCTTTGTTTTACTAATTTAAATAATGCATATAAGTTTCACACAGATTGGATGATGACTTTTGGCAATAGAGTGTTCACAAGGTCCACAACTCTAATCCGATGTGGAAATGAGCAGAAACCAAATTCAAAATGGTGGCTCTGGTGGCCATATTGGATATTGCAGCTTGCCATTATTAAAAAGAACCAGTTGTTCGGGTGAACTTACCTTCTTCACCCGGTAGTCAGAAAGATCTCTGGTTTGTCAACATTAACTAAGTATTGTTGTGTACATGTATATTAACCTGTTATATTTTCATATCTTATCATTGCTTGATAATAACTAGAGAAGCTTAGTCGAAACGTCGCTCAGTAAAAAGCAGTAATTGTATTTCATAGATATGTGACCTGTATACAGAGAGTTATGGTCTGAAGTGCACAAATATGGGAAGGGACTGAGACCTTTGGAACATCATGCAACGAAACATACGCACACAAGTCATTCAGGCAGTTAACAAGGGTTGTCGCATATTTTTTCTTTTGTTTGTAAGGAGAATGTTTACAACACATGAAAATCTTATTACTAGTAATAGCCCATTAAGTAATTATCAGAAATGGTTAGAATTCTTCCGATTCTTTGTCTCATGGCCTTCGTCCACAAGATATTTCAAAGTGATCAAGGGCCAAAACTCTGGCAGAAGTTATCAGATATCCCTGAAATAGGCTTCTTCGTCTCAGGACATTAAACACTGTGTATCAATATAAAGTCAATCAGATATTAGCTTTAACCTCTAAGACCGTCCACAAGATTTTTCGGAGCAGAACAGTTTAATCCCATTTCATTTCCAATTCTAAAGATTGAAGACAAAAGACAATTGGTATATATTATTTAGGTTTTTTATATAATAATATTAAAGTAATTTATAGATTATATAAATTCTTCTGACATGTACACCATAGAATTATATCAGATTATAAAGAAACTGTACATTATATTTTATAACAGATCACAGGACCTCCATACTTTTCTTTTGTGGTGACTTGCTCTGCCTAACATAAGGCAGATAGAGATATGAAATTTCTAAGAATATGTGGTCGAGATATGAAATATCTAAGTATATATGGTCGAGATATGAAATTCCCAAGTGTAGGTGGTTGAGATATGAAATATCTAAGTGTATATTATCGAGATATAAAATTTCTAAGTAGGCTGTACATGGTCAAGATATGAAATTTCAAGTGTACAAAAAAAAAGAAATGAAATTTCTTGTATAAGAGAGATGAAATTTTGAAATATACATGGTTGAGATATAAAGAGGTATTCACTTTTCAAAGCAACCTAAATGACACTTGTACATCTATGGTTTATCTTTTGTTACATGTATATTTATATTAAAATATCTTCAGGAACAGATCACCACAAAAAATAGAAGAGGGATTAAAAGACACATGATATATTTTGTTATTTGAATTAAAGTTTTTTTGTTGATTAACAATGAGTAATAACAAACCAACTTACATCACACAGTAAATATAATCAGTACTTCATGTAAAACAGAGTTATCTTTCTTACATGATGACAGGTACCCTTTCTGAACATAAGAGATCCATGTACTTTATACTTAAAGAATAGACCTCTGTCCTAATTGGCCACCATATCAAAGTTATAGGCATTTCATTTCCTGACCACTGTTCAAAAATTAATCATTAGACATCAATAATCGACTG
Source organism: Patella ulyssiponensis (assembly GCA_963678685.1). Lineage (NCBI taxonomy): Eukaryota > Metazoa > Mollusca > Gastropoda > Patellidae > Patella > Patella ulyssiponensis. The sequence continues at coordinate 64,019,990 of OY783225.1, read as the reverse complement.
GGTTGTTTATTTCTGAACAGTGATGGAGAAATTAAATACTTGTAAATTGGATGCCCATTATCAAAATTATATGGTCAGCTTTAAACTGAACACAAGTAAAAGTTACCAGTAGATGATTTTGGGGGATTCTTAAAGCTACAATTTCATATTTTTAAAATATATTAAAATAAAGCCTTAAAATAAATGGTATCTACAAACAGTGCTACCTTGTTAAAGAATAATCCTATAATTCATATTGGCAAATATGACATTTTCAACTTCAAATGTTTGAACATAGCTATTGCATGGGGGTAATAGAAAAACAAGGGAGGTAATTGTGTTATTATTTCCTGTCTTCATGAGTTATAGTAATGCCTATGATCGTATAATAGTGAGTTGACAACCTACTGAGCAAAAGACAGAAATAATTGTGTTTTGAATTTCTTTGAAAATATGAAATTATCGCTTCAACAAATTTTCAAACAAAAGATTTGACATTGAAATAAAATTGGGTTACACGTCCTACTCCAACTGGGCTAATGAAGATGGGCATATGCCATACAGTGTACCATGATAGGGATCTTTCGCCAGTGTATACACAGGACCTTGGTTTTCCATCCTATCCGAAGGACTAGACAGCTTTCCTTTTCAGGCATTCCCATTTGATATTGAATGAATGTTTAACAAATTAAAGCTAAATACACAAGATTAAATGATTCCTGATATAGTGTTGAGACATTGAACCATTTGTTACTCCATTAGCTCCATAAGACAAGATAAGATAACTCTGTCAAACAGAATCATGTTGTTAGTATACAGTTAGAACACACAATAATTCACAGTTAATACAAATTTCATTCCATATTGTATCTAGTCATGTTGCTGATAAAACCAAACTTCCACTCGATTCTTTTAAATTCTCTAACAAAAATTTCAAGTCTCAATCTGATGTTTGCTTACAGGTCACAAAAAATGTTTGTAGAAGATTTTCCTATTTCTTTTTTTATAATTATATTAAACATTCATTATGCAAGAGCTAAATCGGCCTATTGCAGGTTTTCTTTAGGCATGAAATGTTAGCTAAATTATTAGACATTAACTAACTTATCCTGACCATAACCCACTCTCGATGCCATTGCTAGCCTGCTCTTTTTACTGGATTTGAATACATTTTGTGATGGGTGTTTTAACGTCAAAAAGGATAATCGATACTTTGAAGCAAAAATAATTGAAACAGTCCGTCATTCTCATACAGGCGGAAATAAAATATTCACATTAGAGATTTTCAGTTTAGATTTAGTTGAAATAGAGAGGGGAAACCCAAACATCGCATAGCCCAAAAATTATAGCATGAGGGTCGTTTTATAATAGAAATTTAACAATGACAAGACATTTCAGTTTAGATTTACTTGAAATAGAGAGGAGAAAACCTAAACACCACATAGTCCAAGAAATGATAGCACGAGGACCATTTTATAATTGATATTCAACAATGACAAAACATAATATTATGATCATTGGTGCCAGACAATATAAAATTTCTAGATGGTATAATATTATTTAATAAGACAATCAAAGATTGTGTTTTATAAATTCATACTGTAATATTAATTTTTGAAACAAACAAGCAAAGATTGTCAACATTTTATTTATACAAAAATCTCATGATGCTTGTCGTGTTAAAATCACTAAACGATATTTAGATATTTTTAATTCGACAAACAAAGATTAATTAATAGAAAAACGTGAGCATATCAAATATAAAACACACATGATAAATATAACATCTGACATTTTGTGAGTTTTCATCAATTTACAATGAATATATATCTTTTAATTCTTTCTCTATATATAAACTACTATTTAATATTAACTAGACCGAAACTTCTGGCAAATTAGTTAATATAACATCAACAAAAGCCACAATGATGAAGTTTAAATTACCATAAACAAGAAAGGAACGTGTCAGGAGATTGATGCCACACCATGTGGGTCAATGTAAAGGCCAATTGAATTTAATGCCTTACAATGATTGTTGACATACAGGCCTATCAAATTTATTGCCTCACATGATTGTCCACATACAGGCCTATTGAATTTAATGCCTTGCAGTAAGGATTGACATAAAGGCCTATTGAATATAATGAAGGCACATAGCAATTAATCCTCTTTTTAAACTTATGACTGGCTTGTTTTAAGTTGAAGTTTATTAGAATCTATATATTAAATATATATATATATATATATATATATGGTACTCCCAGGCTATTTAACATGTCATATAGATTATAAGAAACAGAAGTTTTGGTCTAGTATTCTCATTTGAAAAATAAAACCTGATATTTAACAATAACCTAATAATTATATAATAAACTATTTTCAATTTCTCTATCTTTATTAAGTTTTTATATAGCATACAATTTGTCGTTTTTTTTAACAATGTCTAAACAGATGTTTAGTGGACGAATTAAGTAACTTTAACTGGATATTTGTGAATTCTGTTAATCTTTGTATATGTAACTGGGGAGAAGTAAAATATGTATCACAAATATAAGATCGTATGTCATACCATCATAAACAATAAATTACAATTAGGTTTTGTTCTTAGAAAAACACATAATATATAACTTGTATTCTTTAATTTATATTATACAAAATTTATAGTGAGCAGGATAAATCTGATTATTCAGATGGCTTGATTTTTATTAATAAATTATTATGGCCTATAATGAGCGATCACATACAATTGAATTTAGATCTTTATATTTTTCACCATTAATCTATAAACTACATTAAGGTCTAAGATGTTATCTATATTTTGGCCGTTTAGATGGGGTTATTTCCATATGTATAGTACATCCATTGGGAATTCTGATGTCTATCCATGTGGAAATGGACTGTAAGACAACCGATGTTCAAGGATTTCAATCATATATCCAATGCCTGTTTATCGCCATCATAAATGGTAGACAAAAGAATTTGTCCCATATTTGTTGCAATGATTAATCAGCCATGTTGCTAACTCGACATAGAAAATGGATTGAATCAGGCTTCCTTTATTTTATACAATTAGGTTTTACTTCATGAAACATTTAGGAATTTTAAGTTTTCAGAACATAAATTTCCCTCCCGTTAATACAATTAGGTTTTATCTAATTAAACTGTTTTAAGCTTTTATTATTTTAATAACAAAAAATATTTTTATACTCTAATAACAAACAAATATATTTTTTTCTCTATTAATAAAAATATCAAAACTACTTTCTACAACTCTACAAACTATAATTCGTGTTGGAACTTTTGTAAATTAAAGCTGACTTCCTGTAGTTAACAATTTAGCGTAACCAATGACAACTGTCCAAATATATTGGATGCTGGATTCAATGATACTTGATTTTTTAAAGAAACCCAAAGACACAAGGATTTTAAATCAAGCAAGCAATCCCATGCTATAATTTAATTTATCAGAATATTTGCGACTTTTTGGGAAGAAGAACCTTTCCAGAATGTAATATTTAATATATATTATTGTACCACAAACAAAACGATATATTGTTAATAATTAACAAAGGACCCGAATTAAAACATTTTAATAATATGGTTTGTTTGATATAGGAATATGGCAAAATGTTTGATTTATGTGGTACGCATGCTCTATCTTGGATGTGATTCCATCGAATACTGGCACCTTAAATCCATTGAAAAACTTCAATTAAGTCAATACAAGAATTGTGGGTGAGGAGTTGTTCGCAAATTGATAATATCTCACCCTTAGATTAAATGCTTAATTACGTCACGATTGCGTTCACATCTATGTATTAAATGGAAACCAAAGCCGGGCATAGTCTGAGTGTATTATACATGTAATAATATTTATTAGTATTTTATAAATAAAACAATATAAGACTACAGAGAAAGAAAATATGTAATGAATGTTAAATTTGGCTTTTGTGGGTTTCATCAACATATACTATTCAAAAAAAGTAGGGGATATTTGATTTTGGGGGCATAATACTAAAATATGCAAATGACTACGAAAAAAGTCACTATAGAACCTAACAGAAGAAACATTTCCAGTTACATGTGACGCCCAAACGCACCAATAGCTACCGCATGGAATGCAGGTGATGCTTGGGATCATCATGGGGGTCCAACCCAAGATTTGCACGACTCTGACTTTGAATGTTACAGTCATTGTGGCATTGAATTCCAGGGTGGAAACATCAGTTTAATTGTTTTAGTGACCAGAAAACAAATTTTGATATGCGTTGGCTTACCCAAAATGAAAGGTTACGTGCCCTTGGCATGCTACAGATCGCCACAACACAGGCGGTTGTGGCGCGGACGATGAATGTTTCTCAGTCTGTCATAAGCAGGCTATGGTCCAGATACCGTGATACACAATCTGTACAGGACAGACCACGCTCAGGTCGACCAAGGGCGACAACTCAAGCCCAGGATCGATTTATCCGTACCTTGGCCTTGAGAAATCGTGTCATCACAGCAAATCAGATCAGCGCTCGTCTTCAAACAGACACTGGTGTGAGAGTGAGTGGCCAGACGATTCGGAATCGACTGCATAGGGGTCACCTTCGCGCCCGACGTCCTCGCGTGATCCCTTGTTTAAGAGATCATCACATTCGGGCAAAACATCGTTGGTGTAGGGATCGTCAACACTGGGATAATCGACGCTGGAGCAATGTGATGTTTTCAGATGAGTCAAGGTTCACTGTTGATTTTTTGGACAGACGTAGGAGGGTGTGGCGTCGTCGAAACGAGCGCTTCCAAGACATTAACGTCATCAGACATGATCGATTTGGGGGTGGTTCTGTTATGGTGTGGGGAGGCATCACTGTTGCTGGAAGAACGGCTTTACATGTTGTTGCAGGGCGTGTTACAGGCCAGTACTACCGCCGTTTCATCTTCCAGGATGACAACGCAAGATGTCACAGGGCCAGGATCGTTACAGGTTACCTCCAACAACAGAACATCACCACATTACCTTGGCCAGCACTGAGTCCCGACCTCTCCCCCATCGAGCATGTCTGGGACATGCTTGGACAGAGGTTACGTCAACGTCAACAACGTCCTGCCAATGTCCAAGAACTTGCTGCTGCGTTGCAACAGGAATGGGACAATCTGGACCAAAATGACCTTAGACGTTTCATTAGGAGTATGCCACGTCGGATCAATGCTTGTTTGGCAAACAGGGGAGGATTTACCCGTTACTGACTTTGTTGTGATGCTGTGGTAACTTTGCTGTTTGACCCCGGGTATCATTTTACCCTTATAATGGTCAGTCTGTGCCTTACTTAGTCTAACGATCATTTGGAATAAATCGATGAATGTGAACTTCATTTCATTTTGTCATTTGTTTCTTCGTCAGTTTCATTAGGTGACTTTAATAACACTTAAAAATCAAATATCCCCTACTTTTTTTGAACAGTATATTAACTGATTCAGATGATAATACCATCTTCTGTGGTTTTTATGATAGCTTATCTTTAAAATAAATTATGATTTCTCATTCACAAAAATACTTCAATTTCGATCATTTCCCTGTAGCCTTGGTGACTACCAGAAGACGTTTTTTTAATGAATGGATATTGAGCATCTGGATGTGTATTCCAGGTATTGGTGTAACATGATGATTGTAATAGCACTACAACAAACAGTCTCAACATTTCTTGTAAATTCTTCTTCCCACAAAATGACAATCAATCATTTGTAAGTTTATATAAAATAAACATGGCCATAGTAACATTGAGGTATATCATAATAAAGTAAGTTAAAGTTTGAGAGAACTCTCGCTAATTCAAATTTTTATCCACATGGAGGTAAATTAACGACATCCAGTTAGTAGAATTCTGTGTCTGAACTTTGTTGTGAGCCCGCGTAATCTTTAAGACTACCAGCCGGACTACCAGTGCTCGAATCTAAAGTTTTCGTTGCTCCTGTAAAAAAACAAAACCAAACACTCTTTAAAATATATTTACATTATCTGTGTTTTTTTCCTACTTTCACTTTGTACATTAACAATACCAACTCCCCAGCATTTCTTGTACCAAATCCCATAAAGTGTGCAACGAAGGTAATTTCACCCGGACAGTGACTATTCTGAATTTCAACTGTCCATGCTTCATTTACATACAAGCCAATGTTCTACACGAGCTTAGTCTCCCCACCCTGCACACCACTAACAAGGAAATATTTCGGGGACTTTCTCTGCCAACAAGATTGACCCTTGAACCATTATTCACTGAGTCACTGTGTCTACAACAATACATGACTTACCAAAATCTGTCTTACAATTTAATTTTGCTAATCTAGCTAAACTGCCATCTCCTGGAAATGACATATTGGCTAATATAATGCCGAGACAGTTTGCTACACGTTGATTTGGAGCACAGGATAACGCTGGTGGATGACCTGAAATTGTATTAATTCTTATCTTATTCAACATATAATCTACTAGACAGTTGAAATTTCCCTCATACTACTCACAGCACAGTGTAAGGCCCCAGGCCAGTCTTCATTAGTTCAGGCAGTGTACGACTTCTGCTGGTCTTCATAAGCCCATGGTATGGCCTTTGCTGGTCAAAGCCCAATCAGTACATCCCCTTTGTTGTGTCATTTTATGGGAGAGAGAAATGGGTGTTAACGTCCAATTGGCACAAACTAAGTCAGTTTGGGTTCAACATGATGCAATTTCATTTAAATAGTTCAAATGTATGACGGGGTCTTTAGCAGTCTTAGTACAAGTCACGGATCAAAACCACGCAACTTGACTTATTGATAGACCTTATGATATAAAGCACACAACGACCCAATCTAAAACTACAGTTATGACCCAAGAGGTGACACTATATCTTTTAGCATCAACCAGTCTAATGACGCGGCAATGTAATATAACTGAAATTCTGTCTCAAACAGGTCTAATGAATACAGCAATGTAATGTGAGAGAAATGCACCTTACCTGGGCTAATGGAAGACGGATAATGTGAGAGAAATTCTACATCAACTGGGCTAATTGAGACAGCAATGTAATGTGAGAGATATTCTACATCAACCGGACTAATCAGTTATGTAATATGAGAGAAATTTTGCTTCGACGGCCATCTTTCAAAGAGGGCTCATAAATCATTTTTTCAAAACTCACAGAACTAACTGTAAAATCGTTGAATTCTTAATACATGTATAAATTATGAAACTGAGTACCCCTGACTAATCTTTGTAATTCATCAAAATAAAAATAGAGAAGGGGGAGGGGAGAGAGAACTTACCATTTTCATCTAAAGCCAATAAACTGGCCCCCTTTGTAATTAAATCCTGAACAACGGGTACCATACCATTTTTAGCTGCTATATGGAGAGGTCTGAAATACGACAACATAAATAATGATATTATTTGGTCTAATGTCAATATCACAATAAATACTTACTGGGTCTGGCATTTGATACAGACTGAGAGAGATATGGGTTCAACGTCCACTCGACACAAACTAGGTCATCTGACAACAGCGCTGTATAGAAACAGACGTCATCCAACCAAATCCATCTCACTAACCAATAACAAATAGTAGACAATGTCTTAAGTTATTGCACTTACGTTTTAAGTTTACTATTTGGTATATTAACTATTTCACTCTCAGTTATTTTATCTAATATTAGTAATGCTACATCTTCATTATTCTGAAAAATATCAAATAATATGGAATGAGGAAAATCTCGTCAACACAGTGTTAAAAAATAAAAGACAGGTTTTCAGGCAACAAAACACATGCAGACAGTAGCTAATCGTTCGGAAATAAAATGCTTGTAAAATGAAACGGTAAGCTTTAAACTGTATGAAAGTACGCATTTGATGATATTGGGGGATTTTACATGATTTCCAAACAAAGATTACATATTGAATGAATGTGAATTAAATTATGGTTAGATCCACAAGATTAAATGATAGCCAGGTTACAGGTTTTGAGTGATAACTTTAGCTTTTAAAAGAAACTGCACACTAAAGAACCAGCTGGGGTAGCAAAAATATATGACCATATTTCAGTGTGGACATATATTTATTGATGTCTACGTGAATTCAGTGTCAAGTTAACTAATTTTATATTCCACAGTTGACAGAGAATACCAAGAAATGAACTAATCTTAAACGAAGCAAATATTCAATTGTACAGTTCTTGTGCACCCTAATGAAAACAAAATGTCTGATGAACCTGTGCTTGGCTTGTTCTGAATTATATGGTATTTATGGCTGAATATACAAAAAGAATGAAAGTGGATATTAAATTGAAAATAAACCTTACATTAAAACAAGCGTGGTGTAAAGCTGTGTTGCCATCGGAATCAGATGATTTGATTTCAGATCCGTGTTCCAGTAACATTTCTATAATTAAAGTTATACATTTAAATAAACAATAACATTTTGAGACTTAAAATATGGATACTTTCTGTGATTGCTCTGATTTTGAATTACATTTAAGAGTTAGAACTACTACGGGATCTGATCACTTTTTGTACGATCTGAATAGGGGACAGAAAATAAATTTTAAACAAATCGGGAAATCCTAGCAGTGGAACGGGGGAAAATACATTTTTATTGCTACAATTCTGTCTAATTTACTAAAGTTTGTCTAATCACAAAATAAAGAAAGAAAAAGACAATTTAAATGAAATATATTTAATAATTGAAATGAATACTGAAACAAACATAGTTTTAATGATGTTCGCTTATATTTGAGCATAAACATAAATGTGGAAATAAAGAGGAGGGCAGTTTACCAGAAAAAAACTAAGTGAAAATAACTAACCTACAGCTGAGATATGACCATTTTCAGAGGCATACATAATGGCGGTTTTACCAAATTCGTCTGCTATATTAACATTAGCTTTATGATTTAGTAAAATTTGCATAGAATCGCCCTGATGAGAATATGCAGCTGCATGTAAAGGGGTCCTGAAAATATAATAATAATAATAATGTATAGCGCAATAAATTCTCAAGTTACTCAAGTCCTCCTGCATTTATTATTAGCAGTTTTTTTCCAAGAACATTTTCTCAATACCATCAGATGCATAATGTTCCTAAACAGAAATGTCCTTAAAATAAATAAAGTGTGTGGTAAGAGAATTTTGTCCAGAGAGCAGTGATTCCACATAGACTAGTCTTCGACATCCAATCCTACTCGGAAGGACCTTGGATTTTGGTCTCACTGAATATTCTTTTGGTCAACGCTAGGATTCAAGCCTAGGGTATTTTGGTTAACAGTCCAGAACACTAACAAGCCCATTTAAGTCTGGAATTTCTTTCTATAAAAATGTGAATAACTTACCGGCCCTTACTATCTGTTATATTAATTAATTTATCGCCTAGATTATCTAATAATAATTCGGTACAAACATCATTACCATTTATCCTGAAAAACAAAACACAGAAATCAAGTTAACGCCACTGTGCGCACAGGAACAGGAATGAGTGGAACTTGTTCCTGGCCATTCTCTCTGTCTTACATCACTGACAAGTAATAGTAAGAATAAAATCAACTTACACAGAACAATGTAAAGATGAGAATTGTTTTGGTTCAGAATTTTTATAAACATCATGTTCTAATAATAACTCTACACAACTATCATGACCTGAAATATATAATACACAGAACACCTGATACCACATATAAACATCGTGTTCTAATAATAACTCTACACAACTATCATGACCTAAAATATATAATACACAGACCACCTGATACCACATATAGCTAATCAGTTATTGCATCTGTAAGGTAAATGAAATGGGGTTTAACGTCTTACTCCGGCTGGACTAAAGAAGACATGCATAAGGCATGCAGTGTGCTCTGAAGGAAATTTTGCCCGGACAGGAGTGCTATGGGTTCTTTTATGTGTACGCCAATGTGTACACCAAGCCTCAGATTTTCGTACCATGAAATGAAATGGGGTTTAACGTCCCACTATTCTACTCCTAACCTGGGTTAATGAAGATGGGCATATGGCATGCAATGTGCGAAAAGGAAATTTTAGCAGTGGGAGGAAACCGGAGTGCCCAGTGAAAACCCCAGAGGTTGAGAAGGCGTCCTTATCTCCATGCCACATACGCTCACACCAGGGATCCAAACCACAGCCACAAGCCAGAGGTGACCGGCCAGCTAGAGGTCGAAGCGCAGCACTCTAGACCACTAGGCCATCCCAACCCCCCAAGCCTACGTGTAAGCCTATGCCACTAGCTCCATAGAAGACAAAAGAGATTACGTTCAACATCCACCTGACAACTCACACAGATCATTAAAATGGAGACGTGATATCCGAAAGAAAACCCAAGTGAGTGGCACCAAACCCATGATTCAATAACCACTGAACGCCCCCATACCAACTTCCAACCCCACAGATGAGCATAAGAATATTTACCATTATAACAAGCAAAATGTAAAGGTGAAAATCCTTTAGCATCGTCTAATCTTTCTGATGAACCCATCTAAAATATAATAATCATATACGATACATAATGGAATAAAATTATCAATAATAACAAGATTCAAACATTCTATACAATAAACTAGGTCAAATTTGTTCCCCAAAAAATACAACAATGATTAAATCTGGGGAATTTTAATTAACATAAGCCACGACTATAAAAGGTATTTATGTGTACAAAGTTTCATCAAGACCTATTCCGAAATATGCTGTGAAGACAAAACCTAGACAGAAGTAAAGATTGAGCCCATTTCATTATCGTATCCATTAGTGTCTTTGGCCTTGGTCCAATTGAAATTGTTTAGTCAAACAGAAAACTTATATTTTTTTTCTTTATGTGATTATAAATTTGACTTCAATAAATCGTGATCAAGTGCCAACCAATTCTTGTCGAAGATGTATATCACTGATCTGGGTACTTACAAGAAGTAAAGAACCTAATAAACCAACATGACCACACATGGACGCCATATGAACCGGTGTACGACCTTTACCATCAGCCAAGGTCATATCGGCACCATGATGTAATAGAGCTTCAACACACTCTTCTTGACCATTAGCTGCCTGAAAAAAAACCCATACAGATTAATCAATTAATATCATCACAAATTCAAGTAGGCTACAGATTGATCAAATACAGAAAACAGAAATGAAAATAGGGTTTAACATCCTACTGTTCTGCTCTAACTGTGCCAATGAAGACCGGCGTACGACATACATTGTGCAATGAGGGAAATTTTGCCTGGGCATCAGCACAATGGCCTTCTCATATATTGAATTCCAATTGCCAAGGGATCCTTTACGTGCATGCCAATGTATACACGGGACCTTGGTTTTTTTTTGTCCCATCCGAACAGCTAGACAGCGGTCCTTGTTAGTTCAGCAGACAGATTGCCGGGCAACTAAAGCATGGGAGCATGAAATCAATCCCCTTAACTGGTGATTGACCAGAAGGAGTTAAGGGTTGTGATGGGAATTTCAAGTCCATCTTCTCACGTTTGATTCAGGGATTGCATGTGGCATTGGCTGTTTCCTCTAAGAGCTAAAGAACCTCATTCTCAAATTCAGATGATAAATATGAACTTACTCCTCTGTGTAAAGCCGTTCTACTATCAATATCTCTAGCGTTAACTATAGCACCATTTCTAAACAAATATATCGTACAATCTACATGACCATTGGCTACAGCTAACATCAGTGGTGTTCTGTTCAAATATCAATATTTATTTTATTTAAACAATATCCAATATACCATGAAATAATAACAATAATATTAACTCTTTAGCAGACGGCCGCCTGAATCTACTGCTCCCTCTAGCACCTCTTGTATGAGGTGACAAATTATTTTCCTTTATCTTATCAAAATGTTTTAACTCTTACAGAGACCCAGTGACGTTAGACGTCATAACGACAACATCATAGTGGCCATGCATCCGTGTTATGGGGAACATTTTTGTGTGGGCCAAGACAATATCACCGTTTTATTATAATTTGCAAGAAGAAACAGGACGATTTTTAACTGTGAAAATGGCAAAAGGGCTAGTAAACAAACAATCATTACACTTCGAACGTTGCATTTGGCTAACCGGTTTTGTCAATAAAAATTGCTGTGGGTACTTAACGGTGTCTACAAAAGTTGACTTGAGTCAGCTCAGAGTTAAACAATTCTTGAGTTGTAAATTAGTTGAGACTATTATTATTCTTACCTATCATAAGCATCTGTACAATCAACTATATTACTATCTTCACAAGTTTCTAACAGTAAATTTATACATTTAGTATTTCCATTTATCGCTAAAAATACAAGGTATATTAATTATTATATAACTTTAACTAATGTTTATCATTGTAAACCAGATTAAAGATACATTATGTAAGATTTAGATAAATAACTAGCCATTCTTGCTACAATAGTTCGAAAGCAGATAATGTAAAATGAACAATTTGAAAATTTCATTCAAATTACTCTATTGCAAGCGAAGATATTAGCCTTTGAAGGTTTGACAGACGTGTGCAATAATTTCAACCACGGGACTGGTTGATCAAAAATAAGTCTCGGTCCTCCATATTTGATTAAATCAAAGGATCGCTGAACCATTCTAATCTGTTTAATGTCAGAGAAATCTGAAGCCATCGAGAGTTGATTAAGGCCTGGATCAGTTAATCAATGTCTAATTAATACTTTAGAAAACATTTCAGGTCTAAAGAAAGACCTGCAGATTTAGCTCTTGCATAATGTATGTTTAACTACACTATGGTCAACCTTATTGTAACCTTTATCATAGCAAACCAAAGTAAAGATAAGTATCCTTTATTACAAGCCACATCATGGTCGAAAATAATTCTCACATATTTCATTGGGACAAGAACATCAAATCTTGGATTCCAGATCAATATATCTATCAATTAGTTTTAAAATTTATCGATTTACTTAAATATACAAAAACGTGAATGTTTAATATATCTTACCCGCTGCATGTAATGGTGTCCGTCTAGATATGTTGTCATGAACTAGTATTTTAGAACCGTGCATTAATAACATTTCTACACAGTCTGTATTACCACTCCAACATGCTAAATCTAACATCGTTCGTCCTGTAAACATAAATATATTATATTACTCCAACAAGATAAATCTAACATGGATATATTATACTCCAAAAAGCTAAAATGTTGTAAAAATAAGCATGCTAAATCTGACAGCAGCATGGATTTTTCTTAAGTTTTTGGTCATTGTTAGTCATGGCAGCAATGATGGGAGATTAATACAGAAATGAACTGTTTTGTTACCTACCATTTATATCTTTAACATCAAGATTCATCATACTGTTCAACAAAACATGGAGGGCTTCATTATGACCATTATACGCCTGAAATAAGAACATACCAACTCATAAATATCATTCAATGGTATGATGTATGGGACAGGGTATGCTTAGGCTTTCTAGAACAACTGATACCACAAGGTTGGACAGGCGACCTACTCCTTGGCACATACAACTGGATGATGAGCTGATGTTTGAATTATCATACTTTTGAAATAAAAAGCACTGGAATTTAACATCTCGTAAACTAAAACTTGGGCCATTTTGAGTCTTTAAGTTTTCTATGGTCATGTGTACAGTGTAAGTTGTAAGGCAACACAAATAAAATAAGTTGTTTCTCGGGCACCGCCCGCACCAAAAAATGGTTGCGCATGCAATCTTTTTATTTAGCTTGATGAAAAAAAATAAAAAAATAACGCCCGCCCAATCATCGATACGTAAGTCAAAAAAAATATATGCCGCATGTGCCTACAGGCGTCATACATATAGGCTATATCCATTGCAGTGTATTAAATTGATTTAGTTGAAAATACTCATTTACGGGTCATTATTATCGATCGATACACATTGAAAGAACCTCCATTTTCGATCACGTGACATAAAATTACCTCCCCTGATGAAATAAAAGTTAATTCGTACACAATGAACCAGTTCACAACAATAGTTGAATGCATTTGCATAATACTTATATACCGAGGTGTTAGCTAGAAACACGCTTGACTTTTTCGTGATTCTATATATCTTTGGCTAAATGTAATTGTGTGAAAAAATATTTTTGGGAGAAGTTGTCAATGCGTTAACACAGGAATGTAACGAAAGCGTTAGTACAAAGTCGTCCTTGCACGAAACGATCCAGTCATATGCGCATGCTAAACGGAAATCGTAGTCACCCTCTCACACAAGTCAACAACAGCGATGACTTTCAACTCGACAATGTGTACGTGTAATTTTTAATAAAACGAACCACTTTTTGATCGCCACGTGTTTAGGCCCATTGATTTCCGTCAAAGTCGAGAAAGGAGGTCTTTTCGTTTCACCGTGGACAGTTATTGAGGTTGAAAAGTCCAGCACGGTTACTGACGTGAAAAGTCCACCGACGATTACTGACGTGATACCCATCATGCCGTCCATACTTTGATTCTTGAAATAATGCACATGCACTCGTTGTGATCTGGTCTAATGGGCCAAAGGTCAAGTAATAAATAAAAAACAAAAAAAAAAAAAAAAAAGAAGCGCCCTCAAGCCCATACAATTTTCAGCAATAACCAAATTTTATTTTGCTCCGTCGGGTAGCCAACATTGAAATAAAAAAAAAAAAAAAGCCGCCCTCTCCCCCTACATTTTCAGGTGCTAATTGCCCGAGAAACAAGACATTTATTTTGTATGGCCTAAAGGAGATGAATTTTGTAATATTGATGCAAAATTTGAGTTTGCCGAAAGTTTTAGATAAAGAGCTAACCATTCTTGCTAAAATAATTCGAAAATAGATAATGTAAAATGAATAATTTGACAATTTCATTCAATTTACTCAGTGACCGCCCTAGACATTCGCCAATTCGCCAATGACGACAAATATTTTTATTGGCGAATAAAGTGTTGATTCTGGCGAAAATTTTGGCGAATGAATTATTTTGTAAATCTGTTAATATTAAAGTTGAAATCGTTTCGTTAAACGCTTCTTTCGATCATTCAATGGAGTGTCTATTTTTAGTACATTAATTACTCTAGTCTCAATCGTACAAGTCGCAAATCAGCCAATGTCACGCATTAAAACGACTGAAAGATCGAGTCTAGAGACTGTACAACACAGTTACGCCCCTTTTGTGTGGCACTACACTGTTTACATATGCTCGCCACTTGCCGAGTGTACATTCGCTTCACTACAAGTAGCGATGTTCCGATATGACACCTATCGGTTTTACCGATATCAGATATTGACAGCGAAGTATATCGGCCGATACAAATAAATTACCGATAGTGGTGGATATAAAACCATTACACATTAAAATGTCTCGAATGGCATGATGATCTATGTAGATATTTGTCTTTATTTTAGTCGGGAAACGCATGGTACTTTTACTATTTGACTGCGCGAATCAACATAAACCCTGTGTTGTTGAAGTAATAATTGGGCCACGCTTCTTACGCAATCAAAAATATACACCATCCATTATGAATTAAATTATTTGCTGTATCATTAATGGTCGAGATTATCATATTTTAAGTGTTAATTACTATATAATACCTTATAGTAATCGGCACGGCATCTGTACATGTATATCTATACGTGTGCATTAGTTCGTGCGGTAATGAAATGATACATCAAAGCGATACCTTCATGACCCGTTTGTCAACAGTGGCTATCACGTGACATTCTCCCGCCATTTCTAGAACTATTGTTAAAAATAAAACATCTAATGGGAACCTATTTGTTGATAATATTATTAATTAATAAAGTATGATCTTTATTATGAGTTTTTATTTGTCGACACAATAACCAAGCATAACAATATAAATCACTAAATTATTTCTAAATTTATATCGGCATCTAGAAGCCGGAATGTATTAGACAGTGATTACGTGACATCAAAAGCATATTCCCCCTTTTTCATCCTTTATTCCACCACGCGCAAACCACGTGATATTTCCCACCTTTTCCAAAACTTCTACTCATATATTGACAGACAATATAGTGAACTAGATAAAACGAAGTAAAAAAAAAAACACGTAGCAATTTAGATAAAGGATACTCATAAGGATTTTGTACTGTTTGTTATTTCCTTTCTACGGCTGCTATGAGTCTTATATTACCGGTACGTTTAAAAAGCAACAGGCACGTAGTTTCATTTTTAATTAACAAACATATGAATAAAAATGATATAAAATTTTTTGGCTAAAACTTTTTGAATTGGCTAATAACATTTTTATTTGGCTAAAAATTTGGCTAATGGTTTTAAGGGTCTAGGGCGGTCACTGTTTACTCTATTGGAAGTCAAAATATTAGCCTTTGAAGGTTTGACAAGATGTGTGCAATAATTTCAACCACGGTACTGGTTGTTTGAAGCGAAGTCTCGCTCCTTCATTTTTAGCTTAAATCAAAATATGGCTGAACTGTTTTAATCTATTTAATATTGGAGAAATCCAATGCCATTGAGAGTTGATTATGGGCTGGGCAAATTAATTTATGCCTAATTTAGAAAACATTCCAGGCCTAAAGAAAGACTTGCAATAGGCAGATTTTGCTCTTGCATAATGTATTTTTAAATAAAAGTAAGTTTTAAAATATAAAATAGTGTATTACCGCTAAATGACCCGGGGAATATGGAGCACCACTTCTTAGTAAGTTTGTTGCTGAAAGATCTAAAAGCTGAAAAATAATTTAACATAAATAAAATCACGATAGAATGAGTTGAAAATCATTGTGGCTAAATAAAGCAAAATATTACAGTGAATTCTGTTAAATATCATGGTGAATTCCATTAAATATCATCGTAAAGTCTGTAAAATTTACTATTAATTCTGTTAAATATCACAGTGAATTCCATAAAACTATTACTGTGAAGTCCATTAAATATTACAGTGAATCCAGTTAATTATCACAGTGAAGTCTGAAAAATATGACAGTGAAGTCTGTAAGATATGACAGTGAAGTCCATAAAATATCACCGTGTATATTGAATACATACCATTTCTAAGGCAAGTTTATGGCCTTTTAAGGCAGCATAATGGACAGCATTAAAACCATCATCGTCCTTTATACCAGGCCGGGCATCATGGCGTAATAATAATTCTACAACTCTATAAATATAAACAAAATATGACACTGAGAGATGAAATAACAAAAGACAAGTAAATATATCTATCTGGCACACCATCTTCAGTATGTAATGTTCCATATCAAATAAAATACAGAAACCAGTTCTGCCAGTCCCAGCAATAGAAATGATGGGAGTGTTGAATACTAGTTATGGTCACCCAGAACCCGGTTACGCATGGGCAATGGAACCCTTTGGCTAAAGTATCGAAATATTTCCCACAATTCACTTGGCACATCTATTATTAGAAACAAAATAGAGACGAGGAATAAACATGAATCGCGATGAAGAATTAAGAAGATTGTGAGAGAAGCCATACGTCTGATTCTTGACGAGAGAAAATTACCATTTCAATTAAAACCTTTACAAACAGAATGTTAGAGAGTGTCATTGTTCACAAGCGCGATGTTTTGGTAGATTCAGTACGTGGTAACATAAAAGACTGGATAATCCAGACAATAACCTACTTTCCGTCACATTTTGAGGACCCATCCAGACTAATATTCATAGAATATTTGTTTGGATGATAGAGACTAGTCCAATACCAGAATTCTCAACTGGTCTCACCATCCCAACAAGATGGTGGAACTACCAAATGACACAATTTATCAGCCTCAACAGTAGTTTATCATTGCCAGACTAAACGTTGCACAGTAATTGTATTTCATAGAATTTTGACCTGCTTATTCCAGTTTACCGTAATTAATAAATGTCATTGAAACAATGTATTTAATCTATGTGGATGAGTATATTACCTGGCATCTGAATCAGCCGGTGCAGCATAATGTAATGGTGTACAGCCTCTACTATCAGTCATATTAACAGTACTACCAGCATTGAGCAATAATAACACACATTGTTGATGTACATTAGCCGAAGCATAGTGAAGTGGACTTCTACAAAAATACACAAAAAGAAACTTTTCAAGTCAATCATTCATTTTCAGATCGGGACTGCTTAACAACAGGGTTCAACTCTGTTTATATCTCAGTGACAATACATCTGAGTGTCATTTGTTTGGGGTTTGGTGGCAATACCAGGGCTGTCTCAAGGCCAAGAGGATTTAACGTTCACTTGTTACAAACCAGGTCATTTCGGGACGAACAAATGGTTCAATTTTATTTCAATAATTCGCTTGTGTGTAGGGTTCTTTATCAGTGGGAGGAAATTTGGGGTATGAGGGCAACGCAAAGTGCAGATTGACATCAGTCTGGTGCCACTGAACTACAGCTTCAAGTTTCCGAGTTATACTACTTCCAGTTTCATGAGACCTCTATAAGAAAGCATTGCAGGATTCTACTGGATAAATACCACATTTATTAATGAAGTGAGATTCAAATAATACTATTATGGGATAGAGAGAGAGAGAAATGGGGTTTAACGTCCACTCGACACAACTGGGTCATTTCGGGACTACTATTATGGGATAGAATCTACTGACCTTCCATTAGCATCTTGTATATTGACGTCACCCCCTTCATGTAATATATACTCTACACATTCAGCTTTACTGTAAAATAATATACATCAAATACACTATAAAATAAGACTATAAAATAATACAAATATAATCTTACACAGTTGACTATAAAAAAATATATCAAATATAATCTTATAGAGTCTTCAGCTATTTGACCTTTGACCTGGGCAAAAGCAAGATCTTTCACTTTTGTCCTTTTAACGGGAGAAATTCCAACACTTTGCGACTTAAATGAGAGTAAACACCTATTAAAGATTTTTTTTCTCCAAATCAAATAAAATTCTATCTCACCCACTACAAGCGGCACCGTGTAAACAACTTCTTCCAACATCATCTTGAGCGTTAATATTTAAATCAGGTAAAACCATGCGAAACTTTCTAACACAATCTACGTAACCATTTAATGCTGCTACATGTATAGGCAACATACCATTGTGTCCTCGTCTGTAACAAATATCTATTATTATTGACAAGTGTCATTGATGTTTTCTGTTTAATTTAAACATGTTTATTCATTTGACAGATATCCCGCATGATGGTGATTAGCGCTTGTACAATCTGAAATCTAAGCCCAACAATCAGAAACCTTAGCACAATTTCCTTATCAGTGAGTGCTGGACATCTATGACTACTCTGTGAAGATGAAAATGATGAGATTCAGATCAGCTTAATTTGATGAGGTGGGAGATAGAGAGATTGTGTTTAACGTTAGGTCCACTCATACCAAACAAGGGCATTTCACGACTAACACATGGTGAATTTTATTTCAATGATTCGCTTTTGCATAGGTGTTGTTAGCAGTGTGAGGAAACTGAAAGACCCACCAGGTTTGGCAGGCTAAAATGACAGACCTTATGATCCGAAGTCAAGTTAGAGCACTTGACCACCCATTTGATGATGTAAAATGATGTGAAAGAAAAACGTACCTCATTGGATCAGCACCATGTTCTAACAGACTGTTTATTAATAATTCATGACCGTATCTGGCTGCTATATGAAGTGCTGTATTACCCATTTTATCACATGCATCTATTTCAGCTCCTATAAACATGATTATATAAAAACACATGCAGATTAAACTGTGTTGATCTATTCGTATCTTGTCTATATCTAAAATCTAAGGTCCACACATTGTGTCAATTTTAAGATTTATTAGACTTAATAAAAATTCTGAAGTCAAGTTTGAATTATCATAGCTAGTCATAATTAAAATTTGATCCACATTATTGTAAACAGTGATAGTATTTTGTTTGTCTTGAATATTTCAAAGTATGTAATGACATAATAAAGAATCACAGAGCCTTTTACCATTGCAAGCTCCATTTGTGAGGCTTCTTGGAAATCAAATTTGGCCACACTATCATAATATTTATAAATAAAATACCAGTATATAACTTTACCACTGATTCAAATAACAAATTTTTGGATCTCAGACATCAAGATGCTTTGTCTTTGACATTTCTTGGGGTATTCAGCATCATTATCAAGTGAAAAATTTGGTATTGGCAGTTTGACAAAGAATAAATGTGTAGAATTTTTTGTTTGTACAATTTATGAGATATGCTTAGAAACTTGGACGAAAGAAAGGACAGCTTGAGCCCATTTCAATATCCCTTCCGTTATGGTTCTTACTTGTGGAATAAAACAAAAGTAGGATTCAGTTTTAAATGATATAGATGATTATAGATGATATATATATGTATATATCTCACCATGCTCAAGTAATGTTTGGGCTCTAGTAAATCTACCATGCAGAGAGGTTAAATGTAACGGAGTTCGGCCATCTTCACACTGGAAACAAAATACAATTACAATCAAACAACATGCAACAAATTCCATTAATGTTAGACCTAATATTTTCTCTTCTATTGACAAGCTGTTAATTATTAGGGGAGGCATTTCTAGGGTATTGAAGACCTTTCGAAGTTGATAAAAAAAAAGAAAACTTGATTCAACGCAAGTTGACTTACTAACCCCACTCTTGTTGCAAGGTCTATAGCCATGGTCCATTACTTTTATTTCAGTATTATTCTATTTCTACTACATCTAGTAGAACAATAACCCCCACTTGTTTCATATTAACTATTATACAACCGGTATGTCTTGTCTCATAGTTCACTTATTTTGACTATATTCTATGCAATCCAGTTATACTAATTTTAACTTTAAAATGTCCTGACCTTAATTGTTTTAAATGAAATATTAAACTGCATAAACTATTTCAGTGCTATTTAATATCTTTATACATAATTTCTAATTCCTACAGTATTTGATGGAAATATATTTAATACTAGTGTTGACTGATAATCAGACCTCTGGTATTTTTTACATTTCAAAGGGTATACGTTGGTGTGAAGTAAAGTCGAATCATGGTATTTTCCGACATTCATCCACTGATCAATTGAAGTTGAAAATACGATAATTGCTTTCAAAACCATGGTAAAATGGTATCGTTTGGTAGTAGTGTTATCAAATTCTATTTCTGTATTTTAAAAACATGGCTCACCATGAAAAATAATTAGTTGGTGAATGCAAGACATACAACTTATCACGTTTTTTTTAAAATTAAGAATAAAGATGCTATACATGTCGACAAGTAAAAGTAATTTAAGACAATGAGAAAAGACTTAAATTATGGTTTGACTTTGCTATTTAGCAGACAATAGAGAACATTCTGGACATCGATTTCTTGACTTTTACCCATATATAAATCGATGTTGAACATAAAACAAAGTTTTGACTTCTGCAGAGAAAAACACTGAATAATACTTCGAAAAACACACATTACCATGCGACAATAAAATACTAGGGAGATAAGATTAATATACGGTATCAATATTTTAATATTAAATCACACAATTAAAGGATTTTTCAATCAGTAAGATGCATTTAATAAGTTATAATTATATTAAATTATTATATAATATAAACAAGGGCAATAACTCTTAATGCTGAAATAAAGGTCAAGGATTAAACAATGATCATGCTCACTCCTTATCATCCTGTCTTGTCTCAATCTCTCAATGTAGAATTTTTATTAAATGATCAAATTATAACCAACATTTGACTGAATGATATAAATTATTTATAGTCCCTGTACTGCTCTACAGCATCTCCCATAATTCAGTGCACACCTAGCTTAAATCCTGACTAAACAGACAATTTCATTGGATAATATCTTGTATCAAAGAGAACACAATTTACTCAAAATTCCTTCCACATCCTATTATGAAAGGCCAAAATAACAAAATTTGAATACAGATTGACATAGTCCCTTCCCAAATAAGGATTTACTGAGTATTTAAAAGATGGACATGTGGGATAACAAATGTTAGGATGATTAAGCACCCAAGAGTCGCTTTGTCAGCCAAAGGCGATGCATTTTCAAGATTGATATACATAAGGCTATCTAAGATAAATTCTGTGTTTCTCAAGATTACATGGCTCCTCATCAGAAGTTCCTATATCTGCCCAACAAATGACATCAGCCTAAGAAACATAAAATATATTTTCGATGGCCTAGTTATAAATATTAATTCACACTCCATGCTTCACTCTCTACAAGATTCATGACTTACTCTTTATTTTCTTACGATTACAAACATCATTTCTCATATTACACTGAAATTTGGATTCATTCATTAATAAAACTTTTACAATAACTCATCTAAGGCACAAACGACCAGCCATTTCAAAAATATTATCAAAGTCTGTGATCGTCAAGTCATCTTTAGATGGGCCTATTTTTTTCAAAATTCAATCCAAGAGATTATCTCCCAATGGATATTTTAATATATTAAAGATGCATTATGTAAGATTTAGATAAAGTTTTTGCTATAGTACGTAAAAAAAAAAGATAATAAATGGCACAGAGTCAAATTACTTCATTCTTAGCGGAGTTACTGTTATTTGCTATAAAATATGCTTATCGATATTTGAAATTTTAACACCTACAATTCTTACACTGAATTTCCAAGTAGACAGTATATGGCTCCCAGATGAAACATTTACTTTATTTTGAATCTCAATGCATAGAAAATATCCTGTTAGCTTTAAATAATATGTGAATCACAGCTTTTCTCTCTGAGATAAACCTACCTGTATTTTAGTGTTCCCTCCTTCCGTGACCAGAATTTCAAGACAGATTGCCCCATGAGTTGAAGCCGCAGCATAATGAATAGGTGTCTGAAATAGAATAAGGCTGAGAGCTACACATAGATCTAAAATCGGGACCCAACAATAGATTTGGATTCACTGAAACAACAACTCAGCTAAAGAAGCCATGAGTGAAATTTTGTACGCCTAATCTTTATTGAATTCTGATTATGGAGGGCTCTTTTACGATTTAGCAAACAAGTGGACCTCATTTTTGTGCCATCAGTCTAAGATGCTTTTTCTCACCAGGTTCTCCTCGTTTGTGTGCAACTATACCCATACCGTAGATTGCCGCTAATAAAAGAAATTTAAACATAACTTACCAAACCTTTATAATTAACAGCATTCACGCTGGCATCATACTGTAACAATTTATTTACAACTAAATCTTGTCCGTTTAAACATGCAACATGTAGTGCTGTATTCCCGTAAGAATCGATGGCATCGGCCTCAACACCCAACTCTAACAATAAACAAACAACTGAGACTTGACCGCTAGCAGAAGCAGCATGGAGAGGTGTGTATGACTGAAAAATTCATAAAAACAATAATATGAATGGAGAAGATTTTGCAGCAAATTAAATTGGTGGTGCTTGATTATCAGTCCTGCATGTTACGAATTGCAATCATGTAATGTGACATTCAGTCCTGTCTGTCCCGAAAGATAGGTTGCCAGGCAACGAAACATACGCCCACAGCAGCTAAATCGTCCGGGCAGTCAACAAGGGTTGTCGCATATTTTTACTTTTTTTTGGTAATGAAACATTTGTAATACACTAAAATCTGAGTAACAACTCATTATGTAATTATCTGAAAATCATTAGAATTTGTTTGCTTTTTATAAAGTTTTGCCCCAAGCTAACAATTAGTATAGGAAACATTTAACATCATGGATTTAGCTGTTCAGTTATCAAAATTCATTGAAAATCAAAATACTTGTTCGTTTCAACACCTTAAACTCTGTGTATCAATCTGAAGTCAATCAGATGATAAGTTTATCATCTACAGCACCACAAGGTTTTTTGAAGTGATCAAGGGAGATAACTCTGGAAGTAATTATTTGAAATCGATGAAAATCAGTAGGCTTCTTCATTTTATGACCTTAAACTGCCTTAAACACTGTGTATAAATTTAAAGTCAATCGGATATTAACTTTGGCTTTTAGAGCGTCCACAAGATTTTTTGAAGTGATCAAGGGCCTTAACTCTGACACTAATTATCGGAAATCGCTGAAAATCAATAGGCTTATTCGTCTTATGACGTTAAACACTGTGTATAAATTTAAAGTCAATCGGATATTAACTTTGGCTTTTAGGGCATTCACAAGATTTTTTGAAGTGATCAAGGGCCATAACTCTAGCACTAATTATCGGAAATCGCTGAAAATCAATAGGCTTCTTCGTCTTATGACCTTAAACACTGTGTATAAATTTAAAGTCAATCGGATATTAACTTTGGCTTTAAGAGCCTCCACAAGATTTTTTGAGGTGATCAAGGGCCATAACTCTGGCACTAATTATCGGAAATCGCTGAAAATCAATAGGCTTCTTCGTCTTATGACCTTAAACACTGTGTATAAATTTAAAGTCAATCGGATATTAACTTTGGCTTTTAGAGCGTCCACAAGATTTTTTGAGGTGATCAAGGGCCATAACTCTGGCACTAATTATCGGAAATCGCTGAAAATCAATAGGCTTCTTCGTCTTATGACCTTAAACACTGTGTATAAATTTAAAGTTAATCGGATATTAACTTTGGCTTTTAGAGCGTCCACAAGATTTTTTGAGGTGATCAAGGGCCATAACTCTGGCACTAATTATCGGAAATCGGTGAAAATCAATAGGCTTCTTCGTCTTATGACCTTAAACACTGTGTATAAATTTAAAGCCAATCGGATATTAACTTTGGCCTCTAGAGCGTCCACAAGATTTTTTGAGGTGATCAAGGGCCATAACTCTGGCACTAATTATCGGAAATCGCTGAAAATCAATAGGCTTCTTCGTCTTATGACCTTAAACACTGTGTATAAATTTAAAGCCAATCGGATATTAACTTTGGCCTCTAGAGCGTCCACAAGATTTTTTGAAGTGATCAAGGGCCATAACTCTGGCACTAATTATCGGAAATCGCTGAAAATCAATAGGCTTCTTCGTCTTATGACCTTAAACACTGTGTATAAATTTAAAGCCAATTGGATATTAACTTTAGCCTCTAGAGCGTCCACAAGATTTTTTGAAGTCGTCAAGGGCCATAACTCTGGTAGTTATTATCGGAAATCGCTGAAAAACAATAGGCTTCTTCGTCTCATGACCTTAAACACTGTGTATAAATTTAAAGTCAATCGGATATTAACTTTAGCCTCTAGAGCGTCCACAAGCAATTGTGGACGCCGGACCGACGGACGGACCGACGGACGGACCGACGGACGGACGGACGGACGGACGGACGGGGGCGACGACAATATACGACCACATTTCAATGTGGGCGTATAAAAACGATGTGGTGCAAGTATAATGACAATGTTATCAAGATTAGCAGCATCCTGGCTAATGAAGACTGACATATGCAATAAGTGTGTTATGTGAAAATTTTGTCAGAGAACTGCGTTTCGCCTTTACATTATTTCCTTCAACTCCCTCTGTTCCTGCACAACTGACAAGAGGAAACCATGCAGGAAAATCCTGATCAACTTTCGTGGCCAAACCAGAGATCGATCACTGGACCTCCAGATTAGCGAGCCAACGTCTTGCTCACCTAGCCCTGCTGGTTCCTGAAAAGTGGAAATACATGAAAGAATAATCTTAAGCTTTTATTTGTTACCTTTTTGTCTCGACAGTTTAATTCTGCTCCGTTTTCTACTAAAACCCGGACAACATCTTCATGACCCATATAAGCCGCCCAATGAATAGCTCGTCTGTCTTTCTTATCGAAGGCATTGATCGTAGCTCCATTACTTAATAACAACTCCACCATCTAGAATATATCAACAATCATTTAAACATCCATTATGTAAGATTTAGATAAGAACCAACAGTTCTCGCTATAATTAAATTAATCACAACCATCGAATAAAATGTCTAATAACTAATTTACATGAGATTTCAAGTCTGCAATAGGAAGGTTCAGCTTTATATCAAAAGGTATCTTAAACCAAAAGCTAGGTTGCCATGCAACAAATACATTCTGAGCTGCAGCTAAGTCATCCAAGGTATTGTTCCAAGGTATTGTTAATTTCTCCAGAACATTACAACAGCACTGGCTTCTGAATGGTGTTTATTTAACAGATATTTAACAAAACACTAATGCAGTCTGAGGAAAGATTCTCACATTCCTACCAAATATCCCTCCAAAGGATTGTAAAAGGGATATGCTCTGGTACATACTGTGATGCTTAGTAATGTTTTGTACGATCTTCTCGAATATTAGCCAGTCAAATTTCAGATTTCCCTAACATTACAAAAACTGGAATATGCTGCATGCAATCTGGTTAAAAACACAGATCCTATTTCGTTTTCCTTTTTATAGTTCAAATTTCGTTTTATTTGTCTTTACAACACAAGAATCTGAAAGAGTTGTTATATTACTGGCGTTCTGGATGGCGTGAGCGTGTTTTTGGCATGAGGTGCACAGAACTGTGGGTAACCCACCAGAAACATTTTACGTTGATTGGTCAATCAAACATCTGAAGTCATATGATCAAAAGCCTTTTGTACGACCTCCGACGCAACCCTTTACAACTGGTCAGGCCATCGAAGGTATTAAAAACATAATGAATTATAGACCTGGACTTTAATCAGATTGATGCTGCATGATAAATAAAGTTTTTACAAAGAAAGGTTAGACTTCATTTTAATCTTTCATCGCAGAATCCTTAAAAACATTTACCTCTTTATGACCATTAAAAGCTGCGTGATGTAGACTTGTTCTACCAGCTCTATCAGACACGTTGATATTGGTCATCATAGGAATTATAAATTCTGCACATTTTACAGCTGAATTAGCGGCTGCCACGTGTAACGGTGTCTGCCAGTTTTTATCTCTGGCATTGACGTCTGCATTATGACGTAACAATGTTTCTACTCCTTCCTGAAATTCAAAAGGAACACAAAACTGCGTTTAAAATTTGACGGATTGTTTTCACTCAATAACATAACAAATTAAATCCAATCTTTTAAAGATGCATTATTTTTTAAAAACTGTTATAGTGATAACTGTCAGCTCATTATCTAATCTTACCGAAGACTTTGTTTAAAAAAAAACATGGATTGGGATGGAGTTGAAAGTGGTAAATTTCAATTCGTAGTGAAGTGTGCTAGCAACATTCACTATCTACTAGTCTTTCAAATCCAACCGCTAATAGTAAGTGTAGGGGGATTGCACCACACACAATTTACACAAAAACAAATATATGGACAACACATCATACTCAGAGACCACAAACAAACAATTCAGAAGGAGTGAATGGATCCGGGGGCTAGTTGTAAGCGTCCACTGCGCTGTACAGTCCAGGGCCTGCGGTGACACAGACTTTACTCATATTTGAAAAACAATTGGGAATACAAGTACAACCCAAAGAAATAATTATTGTATAATGTCAGCACGAGTCATGATCTGTCATATGCTGCAAGAAATATGAATGCAAGCATATTGTATGTGTCTCTAACAGTGGGAGAAACGCGTAAGAACTGGAGAAAATTGATGAGGTTGGACAGGTGACCCTTCTACTTGTTGATTAGCTACAGGGTATCAAAACCACGCCAAATGACTCAATGACAAGACATTCTGATCTATAGGGCACTTAAATCATTCGACCACCACCATCCTAAAAAGAATGGGAAAGTCTAATCTGCAGTGCACCAACTGAACACTGCTATCAAGCACTTTGGACCCTCCTTTATTTTGTAAAATGGAGATTTTTACTTACATCCGATTTGGAACCACAACCACGATGTAACGGAGTCAGCCATTTATTATCTTTAGCGTTAACTCTAGCACCACTGAGAATCAATAGGTCAGATATTTCTGATTCACCACAGTATGCAGCTGCATGTAAAGGACTCCTCTTCTCTTCATCCTATGTACAAATAAATACAAACATTCAACATAACTTGTTTTTTGATTGACATCGTTTAACTCCAATAGAACACAAGTTAGATTTATCTACCTAGATACTTTGGATTTATTCTTTTTAATAAATGTATAAACCACATGTAATCATAAACACAGAAACAGAATGTTGCCCCCATTAATTACTATGCAGGTTACCAACAAATCCCTTTTGCATTGGGATTTTTGTTTGCTTTTCTTTTAGGTGTGGAATGGAAGAAAAAAGTTTGAATATATATATATTTTTTTCTGTCAAGTTTCAGTGAATATTCATGATTTAAAGGCGGACGGATAAGAGACCTCCCAGATGCATGTTTACCTCTCAAGATTTCCATGGTGCACCAAATACATTTTCATGCTTTTGAGCATCTGAGCTTCATCTGCGGCATAAATTTCGGAAAAGGTTAAGAGCCTTTCAAAGAGACAAGAACTAACGTGATGGGGTCAATGAGGTAATTAATGGTGTGCTGTGTCCAATTGTTACATGTTCAAAAGTCCATTGTTCCAAAATAGTTCCAAATGAGTAATGGCTAATTTCGATTATGATAGACGATTTTGGGTTAGTTGGGGCTAAAGATCTATTACCTGATAGTTGACATCTTCCTTTTTATACAATAACGCTCGCACTTCATCAGGATCACCATGGAAACATGCCTGAACCAATGGAGGCTGAAAATAGTCATATGTCATATAACAGCCTGTTCTTTATAATATAATTCAAAACCTAAATTCCAAGAGAGATTATCCACGCAAACTTTTGTCTATTATTTTCAAGAAGTACAGACGGACCATCGCAAAATTTTAACACGTCTATACGAATAACCCACGGAAGTCGGTTGGTGTGTTGAACATCACTGTGGATAGAAAATGATAAATTAAATTTTAATTTATGAAATAAAAAAGTCGACATTTTCTTCTTACTCTGTCAGAACAGAAAGGGAGGAGATTTACCGTGGGTTATTCGTTTCAATGTAAGTGTTGAAGTTTAGCGACTGTCTCTAACATCATCTCAAACTACATAACATACAATGTACATGTATACTGGGAAAAAAAAAAGGAAATTAATCCAATTTTGAAGAAGGTTGACATAAATTGTAATGTATAGTTAACCTTCTGTGAATTTATACAAAATTAATGGGATTTAACATCTCGTCAACACAATAACTTTGGTCAATTTGAGATCATTTCTATTTCTAAGCTGATGTAAGAATATAGCCAGGACAGCAACAGACCAGCATACTTTTATCAAGGGTTCTTTAACGTCAACATCAATGTGGACTTCAGTTTCCATCGAATCTGAACAAGTCACCCTTTTCGTCATCAGTCCCACACCCTGCACACCTTATAAGTGAAATCGGGCTTGAAAAATCTGGAAGGTATTTACCGATCCATGCTGTACAAATAAATCAAACTGTTCATAAGTTTAAATTCTTTCAGCAATTACAAATCTACATGTAATCAAAATATAAGCTACATATTCCAACTTAGGCGATTCAAAGCTAAAATAAATCTAATCTAAATTTACTACATGTTATATTAAATAGTAAATAAACCAATAATAAAATCAATAGAAATCTGAAATTCTGACAATGGGCAACAAAAGATTTGTATTTGACTAATGTTTTGATTCGTACAAGGTACATATTGGGTAGATATTGGTTGATCTGCAGCAGACCAATCACAACCTGCACATCACGGAAAGCGTCCTCATAAATATACCTTGACCAATACAACTTATAAACAGAAACAAGCGTTGGTTTAATTTGATTATGAATGTTTAGTTAGTCCATGGTGTGTTAATATAACTATATAGTACACAGATATTAATCTCTTATCATTTAACAATTTCTACTCGACTAAATACTTAAATTACTGGTAAATAATTATATAGTAGAGTGGGTGCAACTACTGTGACTTGTTGTTATACCAGTAGTAAAATAATCTTGACCTTTGACCGTCAAGAAATCCTATTACACAATTACATTGTATACGTGTACAAAGAAAAAAGTTACGCACTGTATAGCCTATGTATTTTTCACAATGACATGTCTGACGGGTTTTGGCACTGAGACAATGATAATATAACATGGGAAAAACCTATGTGATTTGCAAGAATACATTTTTAACGATATAGAAAACTTAAAGAGTTTAACCAATTTTTCCCATCACCATTATGAAAAAAATTCTAAGATGCCGTAATTGAGTCAAAAACGAGTCACGTTGACCAATTAACAATACACCAAACAGTTTTGATCGGTCTTCTATAAATTTATTATATTGAAAAATACAATTCTATGAGTTATAAACCAGAGGCCTGTCTCACCAATTCACCTGTCATGCCATTTCATTAACACAATTAATGCAGAAAAGTAGTCGATTTAAGACCCGGATCGTGCATTTTCACTTAAACACTGAAGTACACATTTTAACTTTCAATTTATGAATCATTGAATCAGTATCTTACAATCGGCATTACTATATACATGTACCGGAAAATACCATGTTATACTAAATAATGGAAAACACTAAATACCGGAAAACACACTTAATACATGTACCAGAAATAGGGGTGTAACGATACATCGAACAATCGATGCATCGCGATAGTTCGACTGTCGATAGTATGTATCGATATTAAAAAGAAACTATCGATAAAAATTGCGATAGTCAAGCAAACTATCGATAGTTTCGATAGTTTGTTATAGCGAAAGTAAAATGGCTCAAATTCACTCTTATCTGTCGAATAATTACTCTGTAATTATCACTAAAATAGCGAAATAGCGTTACACGATCTCAATATCACATGGAAATCTTCGTCTACCATATTAGGCATGGCTTACTAAGAAATGTGTAAAATGTTTGATTTTGGCGCGAAAAAGCTGAAAATGGTCACGTACGCCAATAACAGACATGCTGAAAGCATGCCGCATATGACAGGAAAGTTGGCTATGCTTTTTTTTACAAGTTACTAAACTACCAATGTAATATACCATTTTATATAATATAAAGAAAAAACCCCAATGTACTTTATTATTTAACTTACTATCGGAATGCGACGTTACCGTGTACCCGAGATACCAGCTAGGAGGCTCTTCTATTCGCCCCCCTTTGCCGTACCATTAGAAGACACGTGTTGTTTTTGTTTTTATCTGTACCGTCTTGTGTCGCTTGTCGTTTTTTTGTCGATATGATTACCGATATCCGTGTTAAAATATTACGTACCGATTTACGGAGGGAGATGTTGAACTAGTGAATTGTAATCTATTGCCAGTACTGGATTTTTAATTAGCAGTTAAAGCAGTAGGGGTAAGTCAGAATGCGGGAATGTCTGATACAGGCCAACCGATACGATTTTTGGCGAGGCGATTACCCTATTCAAGAATTTTGTAATTGTGACAACACTAAAAATCAGTGTGGTTATTTTCTGGGAAAGGCATTCCAGTCACCCATAATATAATCAGTAATATCATTATTTTGTTCTGCTTATTCGAGAGTCCGTTATAAAAATTGACTCTTACATTGATTTGTCAATTAAACGATTGTCCGTTATAGAGTGTCCGTTATAAAAAGACTTTGAAAACAAAGAAATTTTTATTACAAAAATCGGGACCAAACTGTTGTGTCCGTGTAGGCGATTGTCCGTTGTATGCACATCCGTTATATTATTCGGGGTCTACTTGTATTATATTATCTAACATTACCTGGAACTTTCTAGTGTTTCAAAATTTTTAGTTTGATTAAATGTTATAATAAATGTATACCTGACAGTGTGTTTTAAACCTAAACTAATAAACAGATCAAACTATCGCAATAGTCCAATAGTATCGCAATATTTAATCCCCAATAGTAATAGTATTGCAATAGCTGTTTACCCAATAGCAATACTATCGCAATAGTGAAAATTACCAACAATAGTCACCCCTAACCAGAAAACACCCTAAATAGGTAACCCAGAGTCTGGTCCTCTGTGTCAGGGGGTTAGGGTTAGTGTTAGGTTTTTCCAGTGTTTTCCAGGGGACCAGACTCAGGGTTGCCTATTTAGGGTGTTTTCCGGTATTTAGTGTGTTTTCTGGCATTTAGTTTTTTCCTTTAATCGCTTGGATAAAAAAAAAACAAAGTGACGATTATCCGTTTTTACGTTTAATTATTTTTCGAGAAATGGATTTCAATCTACTTGATATTGCAGACTAGCGTAGGCATTGAAAATTGATTAGGGTCTGGATAAGTTAATTTATGTCTAATAAGTGAGAAAACAATTAAAACCTTAAGAAAGACCTGCAATAGGCAGACTTAGCTCTTGCATAATATGTACGTTTAAAACAAAACCAAATTATCAATCGTAGGTAGTCTCCTGGCTTGGTAGGTAGTTTCCTGGCTTGCATTTAATCGTACTTAAAGCTTGAATATCTTGGGCAATATCTAGCCTAAAGTTGGTATGATAAAAAAAAAAATTTTGGCGGAATGAAGCAGAATTTCACCGCGAAATCTAAGAGAATTTAGGGAGGTTTTTGTCGCTAAGTCGCTGCGATTTTGGTACAAAAAATTGGAGAGGAACTGTACAGTATAATGAGTCAGTGAGACAAGCTATGGGTCTGAGTTGAAGAGAATTATTATAATGGTATTACTTAGCTTCTCAACATAAGAACAGAAGACTTCATGCAGGGCAAAATCTAGAATTACCGGTACTTTTTAACTCATTACCAAGGCTTTAAAACTGTTTATCGGTGGATATTTCACATATTTCAGAGCACCACGAAAAAGCCACTGAGTGGTTCCAAACATTACTTTGATTTGTATGTCTTATCAACACACTGTAGTATTAATACTCAAATAACAGGCCTCCAGATTCACATTTTAAAGGCCATGTAAGTTTTCACTATGATGATCTTTGTATTTAAAAAATTTATAAATATATCATTCATTACCTGTAGTTAGATTAAATAGGTGTACAATTATTAATTACCTTTGCCCAAAGATGGAGTATTTCTGCATTATGCATAAGAAAGTTGTTAGAGCTACACCTACACCCCTTCAGCTAGAAACAGGAGATAACAAGGTGGAAAGGATGATGGATGATGGGTTATAATGATAATAATACATGTACATTGTTAAAATATGTTATTCAAAAATCAATGACAGATTCGTTAGAAATAATTAATACAATACATGTATATATCCAATGTTTTTTGAGGGGGGATTTCATGTAAATCTAAAAGAGTCACAAATTTCAGGTTCATCCCCAGGTACATGTTTTAAATAGATGGAAACTAATATCTACAATGATGATGTATAGACAGAGAAAAACAACATTTTTGTAATTGGATCAAAAGTCTGATGGTGAGGCACCTGTCACAAATGAAGGATTGTCAGGCCATCATTATATCCAGTAATTAAATATTCGTCTTTTTTAATATTTAGATTTTTGTATCCAGCACAAAGTTCAAAATATCAGGTATACCTGTACATGTAGTTCCTTAGTGCCCAACATTGTTTACAGACATGTGTATACAATAAGTAATTATCTTAAAACTATCACTAAAGCAGTACTTGGTAATAGTATTAATAGAATCAACATGTCAATAGGAATTATACTAGAAAAATATATTTGATTCCATTCCATGAAGTTTTGCAAACTCCCATAATCACACACACTGACTAACACCTTTCTTAAAATAAAATCAATCTGTCTAATAATATTGAACCTGGGAGCAGAATAAATCATAAATAAAGGGAATAGATAGGTACCACTTCATTATCTCTTTCTCATCTATAAAATTTTAATTGTTTTAGCAAATCCTTTATATTTTCACGCACAAAAAGTAACCTAAAAATACTACAGTACGTGTATTAACAGACTTCAAAACAGTGATGAAATGATCTAAAGAAATACAGATAATTTTTTCTACTCCCCTCATTTTCTGTTACCGTCTATGATTCAATAAAATAGCTTTCAATCTATCTCTGTCACAAATGAGATACATGGACAGATCTGGAAATTGAAATTCTGTATGATGCCGGTGCTCCCAAAAATATGCCTGGCTGTCATTAATTAATAAGCTACAATAAGACTTTGACTTTATACCATTGTAACTCATGTAAATCTTGATTGCAATACCAGAATTTAAGCTTACATTTGTATGAACAGAACCAGTTCGCAGGTTCATGTTGCACAATATTTTAGACAGGTCCACGATACAAGATCTGCATTTACACACCAAAATAAATAAGGACACTGATTAACAAAACTGTTGGGATTGAATTCTAATATCAATAAACTTTTCAACGATATGCAAATTGAAATATTATAGGCTATACGGTACATGTATCGTAATCAGCTAGTAGTTATCAGGATCAGATAAATAATCAAAGCAAGAGAATACGCCGAATTTCAATTCCCATATTGCACATGTCGATTGGGTTCTGTTAAATGTTAGAATGTCTGCGATGTAGAAAGCAGGGGGTACTTAAAAATTCAAATCTTTGGCTTAACTCAATTACCGGTGACTGTTTTAGCCATTGCCACAGAGCTTCGAAACCTACAAATTATTAATTGTCTTGCCTATTTTCATGCTTATCAAAATCTTATCTACATCTCGGAAATCAAAACTGGTAGATATATTATGATTAGTTCAGCTCTGAACGTCGGTCTCATTACACTCACCCTGTACGTTCAGAGACTGTCGCATTCAATCAATGTCGAAAATAATTGGAGCCCCAGTCAATTTTACTGGGCAACTTTTTACTGCCACACAATGGGATGTCAATCTGTGAGGACGCCTGTACAATGTAAACGAACATCTTAGTGAGAAAATAAGACCTTGCTTACTTTGCTAGAGTCAGTATGAGCGACACAACTCGCTGTTAAAAATACGTCCCCTCTTATCAAGTTACATTTCCGCCGCCATGACAATCTAACTGTAGGTCAACGCCCACATTCAGGAATGTCGGTCATACAAGACGAAACGAAATGTACAGGCTTTACATTGTGCAGGCTTTCACACGGATTGACACCCCGTCGTTTAACAGTGAAAAGTTGTCCAGTAAAATTGACTTTTCTCCAATTTTTTTTCGACATTGATTAAATGGGGCAGTCCCTGAACGTTCAGGGTGAGTGTAATGAGTCCGACGTTCAGAGCTGAACTATATTATGATATGCCATGGCAATAAATGTCATTAATGAAAATGAACATTCACTTGTACTGTGTAGGGTAGGCAGTGTATTCTGACAGGCGGGGTTATCAATTTCTAATTTTTAACATCAAAAACAGAGGTATAATATATTTCTAGGTCTATTTGAGTTAGCGCTGGACGATATTAAATGAAGCCAAGTCTAATTTTGACGATGTGATGATAAAATAAAAAGCGTTGAGTCAGGAGTCAAGTGTGGTGAGTTGAGTTGGATCTATTTTTATTGCAAGAAAACACCTGGATGAAAAGACCCCCTGAAACGAGCTACACATTCATATTCACCTGATCCTCCAATTGCTGTAGCATTAACCCTCCCAACTTCATTGAAAATTGTCGATCTTTCACGCTAACAATAAAGTTTTATTCACATTTCGTTGCTTTTTGAAGACACGGGAAAACTTGTTACTCCTTTACCGCCATGACAGTATGCACGGGAAATGGTTGGTGTATTTATAGGACAAAAATTCCTACGCGGGTTAGCCGTAATGCAAAAGTTATTTATAGCCCTTCTCCACCTTTCCGCTTTTTTGCATGGCGAATTTTGTTGACCTTTGGACGTAAAAACGAAGAAATGGGTTTGGATATAAATTTTCTGCGAGGTTCAAGTGAATATTCAAGATTTGGAGGCGGAAGGATAACAGAGTAAAGGGGTTAAGTACGTTGAAATGAACTGCAGACAGCTGCATGTTTATGTCTATGCTACTTCCACTTTGTGTATCTGAAGATGTCCATGGTGAATCTCATACACGCACAAGCTTTTGGGCAACAGGTTATGGTACATGTTGTTGAGTCTGTGGTAGAGAGCTTCCAAACCAACGAAAATTTGGTGAAAAGGTTAAATCAACCAGCCCAAAGACACGATAATTGCGATAATGCGAAAATGAGTGGTGTTCTGTGTCCCTCAATCACGTGATGGAGACTTACGGATTGACTACGATGTTTGGACTTCTTTTTTGATAAAAAAAATAAAATAAAAATCAACGCATTCCTATATAAAAATTATTTATTTTTAAAATGTTAATTTTCCTGAATAACTTAAATATTAAATGGAATTTCCCGAGCTCGAATCTCCTCCTGGACAGAAGTTCGGGATTTGTGAAGGGTAGGCCTACATGGCGCCTGCACATGTGGGCCTGACAATTGAAGCCTATTGTCTAGTCTTTCGGATGGGACAAAAAACGAGTTCTACTTGTGTACAATATGGTGTACACTTTAAAAAATCCCTGACGGTCAAATTACGGCTAAAAATTGGGGGAAACGGCTACCATTTCCAGACAATTTTTTTTAATCCATAGTCAATACTCAGTACAAATTCGTGGTATTCAATTAAAAGAAAAGTAAAATTAGTGTTATATTAGGGCCTCGATCACAGTTAGGGAAGCAAAACTAGAAATGCCCGAAAAAAAAATCGGGTTTACAGACAGCGCCGCCTGTTTTCTTCAAAAGGCGAAGAAGCGGAACTGACCTTGTAGGCTATTGACCCCCCACCCCCAAGAGCAAATTTTGGAATATTTGATGGCCGCAAACGCGCTTGACTGCTATTCCAGCCCGTAAAATTCGTGTTTTATTAAATTTCGGGCACTTTATTTTGCCAAGTAGATGAAATATATATATTATTTTTTACTTTACACCCGTCTGCCTGAAAAATAAGCTTGCCCGAAAGTGAGGGGGGCACATAGGCGTACGAGGCCGAACTTGTTTGGGGGGGCCAGCATATTTTCCCGACAAATTATTTCCTCTAGAATCCGCGGAGCTGCGGGCGGCGAAGCCGTCCGCCCGCGAGCGCCGGAGGCGCGAAGCCTCCAATGGGGGGTATGGGGGGCCTCCCCCAGAAAATTTTGAAAATCAAACGGCCGTAGACGCGATTTCCAGGCATTTCGAATACTTTCTAGTAATTTGGAGTGGGTAGTAAATTATGTCAGTTGCAACATAAAAACTGGTAAAAAGTCATCTTTAAAATAAGCTCTATTACTACGAAAACAAGTACAAGTCGAACGATTTACTTTTGCCACATTTTTCATTTTATGAGACTTCACATTTTTTATCCAGATCTCAGATGCATAGAAGACTTGTATATACTTTATCTACTTTTAATATATGAATGACCATTTTAAAAGAGTTCAAATTTACAATCTATATATTCCGTATTACGATTTACTTTTGCCACGTTTTTCATTATATGACAGTTCACATTTTTTATCCATATCTAAGATAGATAGATCTAGAATCAAGATAGAAGACTTGTAAAATTTATATACTTTTAATATATGAATGACCATTTTAATTCAAGTTTATTTACATATAATGCACTATATTAAACCAAAAGAAGAACAAGTCAAACGATTATTACTAACACAGTACCGTACTCAAGAACTGAGAAAGGTCATGTGTACGTGCAGTTCTATTCAGATGGTTAACGTGTTCATCATTGACTGGACTGCTTTCTTTCCGCTTCCATATTATTAAAAATATTCCAAACCCGACAGACGGCGCAACGCTTCCCGACAAACTGAGCATTCATTCCCGACAAGGCCATACCCCTACCCCCACCCCATTTTCAAAAACTCCTCGGCTAATGACCGATCTCACAATTCTGAGCTCTTTTCAGATTTCTATTTTTTTTTTATGAAAATATTTGGGGGGGCCGGTGCCCCCCCGGACCCCCCGCCTCGTACGCCTATGGGGGGGCAGCACCGAGCGGAAGCTCTCACACGGATTCCAGCACCCGGATTCGAGATCAAGTTAGCAAACAAAATCTCGCAGCCATAACCTAGCACCCGGATTCGAAATCAAGTTAGCACACATATTCCTAGCGCCAAGAAAATAATTGTTACCTTTGTATTTATTAGAAAATAAAATTTTAAAACATATTAATGCAAAATATATATATAATAGATCCCCCACCTCACCCAAAAATATACAATTACCGTAAACATACTAAAATATCGCACATTAGAGGCTAACTAATCATATGAGGGGAATCGGGTTAGGGTAGGCTCACTATACACCTAATAACTTCTGAACTAGCTTTGGTGGCATCAATATCTTTATTTCGCCAAGTGCACAGGTGCATAAGGCATCAACATGCCAAATGTCATTAACTTTCTACGTTGGCGTATCGAGTTATACCACCGCAAAGTTCCCAGCACCCGGATTCGAGGTGGAGTATATGGGTTCAATCAACAACGGGTACGCCTACGCTGCATCAAAAAACGACCCAAACCAAATTTGGTGGCAAAATGATTTTTATTTCACGGAATCAAGAGATGAATAAACTTCTAGAATACAAAATTTCAGAAGGCTCCTATGTTGGCGTTTCGAGATATATTACCGTAAACATACTAAACATATGAGGGGAATCGGGTTAGGGTAGGCTAACTATACACCTAATAACTTCTAAACTAGCTTTGGTGGCATCAATATCTTTATTCCGCCAAGTGCTCCGGTGCATAAGGCATCAACATGCCAAATTTCATTAACTTTCTATGTTGGCGTATCGAGTTATACCACCGTAAAGTTCCGAGCACCCGGATTCGAGGTGGAGTATGTGGGTTCAATAGACAACGGGTACGCCTACGCTGCATCAAATAACGACCCAAACCAAATTTGGTGGCAAAATGATTTTTATTTTACGGCATAAAGAGATGAATAAACCACTAGAATACAAAATTTCAGAAGGCTCCTATGTTGGCGTTTCGAGATATATTACCGTAAACATACTAAACATATGAGGGGAATCGGGTTAGGGTAGGCTAACTATACACCTAATAACTTCTAAACTAGCTTTGGTGGCATCAATATCTTTATTCCGCCAAGTGCACAGGTGCATAAGGCATCAACATGCCAAATTTCATTAACTTTCTATGTTGGCGTATCGAGTTATACCACCGTAAAGTTCCTAGCACCCGGATTCGAGGTGGAGTATGTGGGTTCAATAGACAACGGGTACGCCTACGCTGCATCAAATAACGACCCAAACCAAATTTGGTGGCAAAATGATTTTTATTTACGGCATAAAGAGATGAATAAACCACTAGAATACAAAATTTCAGAAGGCTCCTATGTTGGCGTTTCGAGATATATTACCGTAAACATACTAAACATATGAGGGGAATCGGGTTAGGGTCGGCTCACTATACACCTAATAACTTCTGAACTAGCTTTGGTGGCATCAATATCTTTATTTTGCCAATTGCACAGGTGCATAAGGCATCAACATGCCAAAATTCATCAACTTTCTATGCGTTGGCGTATCGAGTTATACCACCGCAAAGTTCCTAGCACCCGGATTCGAGGTGGAGTATGTGGGTTCAATCAACAACGGGTACGCCTACGCTGTAAATCTGCGACCAAGAATTGACCAGGTTCTTAATGAGCAGACTCGGATGAATTCACAAATCCACAAACAAATGTTTTAAACTGTAATGGCAAATTTAATTATTATTAATCAACAGCTACAAAGACTGTAACAATACTCAAACACTTCAACATTTATAATGACTACTTGTATAGGCCTAATACAATGTCACACATCTTAATAAAGTTCTACTGGCAAACGACGATGACAAACGACGGTAAGTAGAATGCACAACATGCAGTAAATTATGAAGATTCCTATCGACAGGTAGGTACAGGTAAGTAGTCAACAAGATAAATGGTGGTGTTGGTGTAAGAGAAAAGTGGTTTCAATCTGAAATGAATAATAATGGACATTTTCAAATGACGTGAAGAATGGTATCGTTGCTCTAAACAAAACTATTACTGCAGTAATTTACAATCTAAATTGTACATAATCGTGAAAACAATCACTAATTAACATCACAATATGCATAATAAAGTACAATACTCTTACCATATGATGCCTAAAGATTAAAAGAATTCACCACAGTGAAATTATGGTCAAAATTGCCAATACTAATAAAATAAACACAGCAAAACAAGCATGGTTTTACAAAAAATGGAGGGAGAAGGAAATGAACAGTGATTGGCTAGAAAAGTCAAGCATGCCGCTATATTATTGGTCGAACCTAAGCGGCCTACGGACAGTTCGCCCACATCTAGTTTTAGTTAAAACGTCCACACTCATTTCGTCCGATGGCGGCACGTCATTACACTCCCCACTTAGATCTCTCTGGAGATCTACAACATCAGCACTTGAAATGTCACGCGCACA
Source organism: Patella ulyssiponensis (assembly GCA_963678685.1). Taxonomy (NCBI): domain Eukaryota; kingdom Metazoa; phylum Mollusca; class Gastropoda; family Patellidae; genus Patella; species Patella ulyssiponensis. The sequence continues at coordinate 63,979,775 of OY783225.1, read as the reverse complement.
GTTTTTATCCTCAGCCTCCATCAATGGAATTGGGCTGTGTTTCTCTAGTAACCGAAGCCGCTGAGCAGGTCTCTTCAGTTCACTTGTGGAGGTCTGCAGACGATAAGTCCTCACTATACCATCGCGACTAGGAATTCCTTCGATGACTCTTGCCATTCTCCACTGTGGTCTGCGGGTATTTTCCTCTGTAATTAGGACAACATCATTTTCTTGAAGGGGCTCATTCTCTGTAAACCATTTCTGTAAAGGCAGTAAGTTAGGAAGATACTCCGACTCCCAACGTTCCCAAAACTGTTGCAAAACATCTCTTTGAAGACGATACCTGTCATTCAAAGAATTTAACTCTGCGGGAGCCTCCTGAAGCTGCTCCAAAGACCTTCCGAAAGCAAGGTGAGCTGGTGTGATGGAAAGAGGGTTGTTGACATCAGATCCAGTGTAGGTAAGTGGTCTTGAGTTTAAGTGTCGTTCCACATCTGATAAAATGGTCAACATTTCTTCCCAGGTTAGCATTGAATTACCAATTATCTTACGCAAGGGTTCTTTCATGGACCGGATTAACCTTTCCCAGAAGGCACCTCTGTGTGGAGCTCGATCAACGATGAATTCCCAGTTAATACCATGAGATGTTGCGTAATGTTGCAGCTCGGACTTAACAACTTGAGAGCACTTTATGAAGTACTTTGCATTATCGGAGATGATTCTTCTTGGCATACCACGACGATTAATTATACGTCTTAATCCCCCAAGGGTAGCCTCTGTGCTCATTCCAGTTGTGAGTTCGAGATGACACATCCTAGTCTGGGCACATGTTCCAATCAAAATGTAGGCTTTAATAGTCTTCCCGCCTGGTGCTTTGACAGTTATTGCGCCAGTATAATCGACTCCTAGTGTGTCAAAAGGGGCGATAATTGATCCAGTGCGACACTCTGGTAGAGATCCCATTTGTTGTGAGACAGGAGGGGCATTATAATGTCGACATTGCACACAATGTCTAAGTACGTTTCGAACAGATTGTCTACAATGCAGTATAGCATATCTATTACGTAACAAGTTGACTGTATGATCTTGAGGTGCGTGGGATCTACTTTGATGTACATGAAGAATAAGTAATTCCACCAATTTGTCCTTTGAAGGAAGTATCACAGGTTGTTTTGCTTCAGGATGAAGGTTTGAAAATGTTAGTCGTCCTTGGGCAACAATAAGTCGTCGGTTTTTATCCCACACGGGTTTGAACTTGGCTAAACGACTTTCCTTGGGTAGCTTTTCTCCATTCATTAGAGCTTCATACTCTAGAGGAAAATGCATCCATTGGGTGTAACGTAGCAACCCATCCTCTGACTCTTTTAGTTCCTGAGACGACAAAGGCTCAAGTTCTTCAGACAAAAGATCTCTATTACTTGGCACAGTAGTGTCTTGATGTTGGATGGTGGAATCTATTCTCGAACTCTTGCGCTGCTTAATAGTATTTAACCATCTCCGAATAAATCCTGCAAGCCTAAGACAGCGGTGATAATCATTGGACTTATCCAATATAGTGGAGTGGGTGATCTCAACTAGAAGAGATGTAGAAGTTGTACTAGCTTTTTCCCGTGCTAATTCCTCTTCTTCTGGATCGGTTGGAGTACTGGACTGCCATGATGAGATAGGAAGTTGTAACCAATAAGGGCCCTTCCAGTAAAGGTCATTTTCCATTAAAGCCGAAAGATTCGAACCTCTCGAATGAATATCTGCTGGATTTTCAATTCCAGGAATATGATGCCATTCACACCCACTGGTCAGCTCTTGAATTTTCTGGACTCTATTGCGAACGTACGTCTTCCAGTCGTAACTGGGTCTTGAAAGCCAAGATATTACTATGGAGCTGTCTGTCCACAAATGAACGTCAGGATTTACAGAAGTGAAAGCTTCCTTGATAAAGGTGATCATCTTAGAAAGTAGAAGGGCTGCCACTAATTCCAATCTGGCAATTGTAACAGCTTTTACAGGTGCAACCTTGCTCTTCGCCATAAGGAACGTAATACGGATTCCTCCTGTGGTGTCAACAACACGCAAAAATATTACCCCGCCAAGGGCATACGAAGAAGCGTCAGCAAACCCACACAGCTGACTTTCAAGAACAGTAGGATCTAGGTGCGCCCATCTTGGTATCCAAATCTCATTCAACTTGTGAAGTTCGCTTTCCCATATTCTATATTCAGACTCAATTCCTTTAGGAACTGGTTCGTCCCAATCGTATTTTTGTTTCCATAGTTTTTGGACAATGATCTTCATCTGAAGGGTGAAAGGTCCAACGAAACCGAAAACATCAAATATTGAAGAAAAGCGACTGACAATTACTCGCTTGGTGACCTTTTTGGCTGGCTTCAGTAAGGATTCCATCACTTTGATTCCAAAGGTGTCCCTTCTAGTGTCCCATACCAATCCTAAAGTTGTGGAGATTCCAGCCTCTAGTTTCTCTTCATCGTCAAAACTAATCAGAGAATTGGTCATTCGCTGCTCTGGTGAAAGGGATTCTAAGACATGTTGAGAATTGGATGAGAACTTCCGTAATTGCCATCCACCTTCCGACAGGATCTTGATAGAATTATGGCAGAGTTCCTGTACTTGATCCTCATCAGAACCACCAAAGAGAAAATCATCTACGTACATATTTTCTCTGATCTCATTCACTTCATCCGAATAACTCTGAGAATACTTATCTAGATGATGTCTCATTGTTTGTATAGCAAGATAAGGTGAAGAGGTTACTCCAAACATTAAAGTAACCATTGCATATATCTTTGGTGAAATTGTTGTATCGCCTCCTCTCCAAAGATAAAGCTGATACCTCCAATGAGCTGGGGCCAGATTGGTCATGCAAAACATCTTGGTAACGTCGCCTGCCACAGCAAAGCGGTTTATTCTGAATCGAAGAAGGATCTGACATAGATCTGGCTGGAGCTTTGGGCCAGGTAATAGAGCTTCATTTAGAGATGAGTCTTCAGGGCTTGCTTTATGTGAAGCGTTGAAAACAACACGAAGTGCTGTGGAAACAGAGTCCTTTATAACAGGGTGATGAGGCAAGAACATGTGTTCCTGGTTAAGAGCCCATTTAACTTCATCTTCTGATAACTCCTTAGCAAAGCCTCTCTTGACATAGTCATCCATAGCCTCATTGTACATTTTCATTTTTTCTGGAGATCTCAACAATTGACGTTCAGTCCTCAACATTATTTTCAGGACAACATCCATGTTATCTTTCAGAGGTAATGATTCTTCTCTAAAAGGTAAGGCCACTTCATAGTGTCCACTGCAATGATCAAAAAACACGCTTTCCTTGAATTTCTGAATAGCCATCTCATCTTCATTTGAGGTGGTACATTCCTGAGTTCCTAGTCCCCAAGATTCCAGAGTCATATGTCTCTCTAACTGTTTATCCAAATTAATGGTGTCCTCTTCTAGGTGTATATTGCCTTCTTTCTTGGCAAAACTAGTAGGATCCTTCCCAGCATCTTCTGTATCCAGGATTCGAATCTTGGGCGTTAATATTAAACAGGAATTTACTTGATTTGTTTTCAGTGAAGATGTATTTCTGTATGAACCACCAATGGTATAGCCGAAGGGTGTTGACAAAATGCAAGGGCCATCCTTGTCTAAGTGGGCCACAACCCTCATACTGGAGACAACATGACATGCTCCAAGTAGCACATGAATACGTACAGACTGGTCTAGAGGTGCACGTGCTAAGGGATACTGTTCACAAACAGTTGCCAAATTGGGATGGAGATGTACAGGAGTAACAGGATCACAGATATCACCATCTCGTATGATAGCGTCAATATGAATAGGTGTCTTGAAGGAAGAAGATTGAAGTTCTTGCAATGGAGTAAGATCAAATGTGGTTGCCTCGTAAAGTTCAGTCTTCAAACCACCAAATCCTGCCACCACTAATGGAGACATTTTAGAAACCGGAAGATGTAATGTATCCACTATATCCTTAGTGATAAAACTCTTTTCTGAAAAACTATCCATACCAATATTAACGATACACGTTTTTTCTTTGTAGGTAATCTTAGCTTGTAGAACAGGGAGAGCCGCACAAGTATCATCCGGAGATGTAGGTCTTGCCACTAAAACTGAAGGTAAGGATACTTGATTTGGTGATGTGACATTTGCTCTTGGCGTTGGTTGTTTGGCAGGAAGACCTCTGCTTGGAGTAGACAGGTACCCATCATGTAATAATTCATGGTGTCGTTGCGAACAGATTGGACAAGTTTTTCCACAACTGTGTTTAGGTCCCCCAAATGGTTCTAGACAGGAACGGCATATACGGGCTGTGAACACGTGAATTAGTCTATCTTTTTGGTCCAACGTAGAAAACTGGCTACAAGTGTCCAGAGCATGGGCCTTTGCACAGAAAGAACATCCCGATAGAGGCAATGTGTTCGGGGAGCTGACTTTCTTCTTAGACGTGATGGCAAGAGATTGGGCAGATCCCATGTGTCGCTTGCTGTTCTGTCTTCTTTGTGCTTTTTCATTGCTCTGCTTGAAAGGCAATTTGTCAACGTTAGAAGATGCTTCAAGTAGTTCTGTTTCAACCTGTAGGAAATCAAGCAGATCTCTCATGGAAGCACAGGCGTCATCATTTACATGCGATTTTAAATGTCTTTCCCATGACATCCTTAATGTTCTGGTGAATTTGGGGACCACTAGTCCAACCAACACTGTCTCCATGTCTGCTTTTAGGGTTGATAGGTTCATGGATCTGGTCTCCATTTGTTCAAGACATTTGCGATATGATGTGGCGTCGTCCTTTAGTTCTGGTATTTTGACTATTGACTCTACTTCATGGTGAATAAGTAGCCGAGGTTTCCCAAAACGTTTCCGTACAAGATTGTAGGCAGTTGTATAGTTTTTACCAATAATGTCAAAGTTTGTCAATGTGGACGCCGCAGTTCCTTTCAATGACTCTTTAAGGGCTTTCAACTTGCCTTGGTCGTGCACATCTGCGTTAAAATGTACCAGTTGATCAAATTCAGATATCCACGAAGCAAAGTCTAGTACATCACCATAATAGGAGGGAACCTTGATCGACGATGATAAAAAGGATTGACGTTTTCTTTGTTCTTCTTTCTTCTGTAAGGAGCGAATCCTTAATTTTGCTTGGCGGTGAGCTTCGTCGAAGTCCTTCTCCAATATGCTAGTTTGTTGTAACTGCCGCTCTCTCTTCATGGAGTATTCTTGTGGAAAGATACACTGTTCAACAAATGTAATCAGCTTTCCAACGTTAACTTGGGCCTTTTCATCTGCCAAGTCTAGATTTGATTCTATAGAATCTTCCTGCAGCTCCTTTTCAAGACGCTTTAAAGCTGCATGGGCGTTGCTAACATACTGTTCGTACCGCCTATCTATGACTTGAGGGTCCATAGAAATGTCAGACTCATGTCTGGATGAAGATGGAGAACTTGGATGAGATCTACTTTGTTGCGCTGACAATGATTTCAGTAGTTCCACCATGTCTTCTCTTTGTCTACTTTGTTCTTCCCTCAGTTGCTCTATGCAGGATATCATTTGCTTAAATTCCGGACATAAATCTGGATTTAATTTTAATTGATGATCTTCCTCAAGCTGTTCTTCGCCTGGCTCTTCTTCCTCTATATTGGCAGGAGGAGTGGCCTGTCGAAGGGGTGGGTCCTGGGGGTCTAAAGACTGTCTGTCTGCCTCAGATGTTGCCCTGGCCTTTTCACTCAAAATCCTTGCCTTTATTCTCCTTAGTTCCTGATCAGGGTCAGGATGCTTTAGGATAATATCAAATAGGTATTGGCGTAACGTATTGTAATTGGCTCTAGAGGATGACACTACGTTCAAGTTCAAATCACAAAGTTCTTGAATAATTTGCTCTTCAGAGTACTTTTTCAATATTGAATCTGCAGTCCGTTCAGCAAGATTCTGTTCCATTGCTCCACAGACTTGTTGTTCCATACTACTGATGATTTACAATTCACAGCACACTGTGACTGATAACACAAATGACGAATGATTGAAATAAATCTGCGACCAAGAATTGACCAGGTTCTTAATGAGCAGACTCGGATGAATTCACAAATCCACAAACAAATGTTTTAAACTGTAATGGCAAATTTAATTATTATTAATCAACAGCTACAAAGACTGTAACAATACTCAAACACTTCAACATTTATAATGACTACTTGTATAGGCCTAATACAATGTCACACATCTTAATAAAGTTCTACTGGCAAACGACGATGACAAACGACGGTAAGTAGAATGCACAACATGCAGTAAATTATGAAGATTCCTATCGACAGGTAGGTACAGGTAAGTAGTCAACAAGATAAATGGTGGTGTTGGTGTAAGAGAAAAGTGGTTTCAATCTGAAATGAATAATAATGGACATTTTCAAATGACGTGAAGAATGGTATCGTTGCTCTAAACAAAACTATTACTGCAGTAATTTACAATCTAAATTGTACATAATCGTGAAAACAATCACTAATTAACATCACAATATGCATAATAAAGTACAATACTCTTACCATATGATGCCTAAAGATTAAAAGAATTCACCACAGTGAAATTATGGTCAAAATTGCCAATACTAATAAAATAAACACAGCAAAACAAGCATGGTTTTACAAAAAATGGAGGGAGAAGGAAATGAACAGTGATTGGCTAGAAAAGTCAAGCATGCCGCTATATTATTGGTCGAACCTAAGCGGCCTACGGACAGTTCGCCCACATCTAGTTTTAGTTAAAACGTCCACACTCATTTCGTCCGATGGCGGCACGTCATTACACGCTGCATCAAAAAACGACCCAAACCAAATTTGGTGGGAAAATGATTTTTATTTCACGGAATCAAGAGATGAATAAACTACTAGAATACAAAATTTCAGAAGGCTCCTATGTTGGCGTTTCGAGATATATTACCGTAAACATACTAAACATATTAGGGGAATAGGGTTAGGGTAGGCTAACTATACACCTAATAACTTCTAAACTAGCTTTGGTGGCATCAATATCTTTATTTCGCCAATTGCACAGGTGCATAAGGCATCAACATGCCAAATGTCATTAACTTTCTATGTTGGCGTATCGAGTTATACCACCGTAAAGTTCCTAACACCCGGATTCGAGATGGAGTATGTGGGTTCAATAAACAACGGGTACGCCTACGCTGCATCAAATAACGACCCAAACCAAATTTGGTGGCAAAATGATTTTTATTTTACGGCATAAAGAGATGAATAAACTACTAGAATACAAAATTTCAGAAGGCTCCTCTGTTGGCGTTTCGAGATATATTACCGTAAACATACTAAACATATGAGGGGAATCGGGTTAGGGTCGTCTAACTATACACCCAATAACTTCTAAACTAGCTTTGGTGGCATCAATATCTTTATTTCGCCAATTGCACAGGTGCATAAGGCATCAACATGCCAAATGTCATCAACTTTCTATGTTGGCGTATCGAGTTATACCACCGCAAAGTTCCCAGCACTCGATTTGGAGGTTGAGTATGGTGGTTCAATAAACAACGGGTACGCCTACGCTGCATCAAAAAACGACCCAAACCAAATTTGGTGGCAAAATGATTTTATTTCACGGAATCAAGAGATGAATAAACTACTAGAATACAAAATTTCAGAAGGCTCCTATGTTGGCGTTTCGAGATATATTACCGTAAACATACTAAACAAATGAGGGGAATCGGGTTAGGGTAGGCTCACTATACACCTAATAACTTCTGAACTAGCTTTGGTGGCATCAATATCTTTATTTCGCCAAGTGCACAGGTGCATAAGGCATCATTATGCCAAATGTCATTAACGTTCTATGTTGGTGTATCGAGTTATACCACCGCAAAGTTCCTAGCACCCGGATTCGAGGTGGAGTATGTGGGTTCAATCAACAACGGGTACGCCTACGCTGCATCAAAAAACGACCCAAACCAAATTTGGTGGGAAAATGATTTTTATTTCACGGAATCAAGAGATGAATAAACTACTAGAATACAAAATTTCAGAAGGCTCCTATGTTGGCGTTTCGAGATATATTACCGTAAACATACTAAACAAATGAGGGGAATCGGGTTAGGGTAGGCTCACTATACACCTAATAACTTCTGAACTAGCTTTGGTGGCATCAATATCTTTATTTCGCCAAGTGCACAGGTGCATAAGGCATCATTATGCCAAATGTCATTAACTTTCTATGTTGGCGTATCGAGTTATACCATATACCACCGCAAAGTTCCTAGCACCCGTATTCGAGGTAGAGTATGTGGGTTCAATCAACAACGGGTACGCCTACGCTGCATCAAAAAACGACCCAAATCAAATTTGGTGGGAAAAAGATTTTTATTTCACGGAATCAAGAGATGAATAAACTACTAGAATACAAAATTTCAGAAGGCTCCTATGTTGGCGTTTCGAGATATATTACCGTAAACATACTAAACAAATGAGGGGAATCGGGTTAGGGTAGGCTCACTATACACCTAATAACTTCTGAACTAGCTTTGGTGGCATCAATATCTTTATTTCGCCAAGTGCACAGGTGCATAAGGCATCATTATGCCAAATGTCATTAACTTTCTATGTTGGCGTATCGAGTTATACCACCGCAAAGTTCCTAGCACCCGTATTCGAGGTGGAGTATGTGGGTTCAATCAACAACGGGTACGCCTACGCTGCATCAAAAAACGACCCAAATCAAATTTGGTGGGAAACAGATTTTTATTTCACGGAATCAAGAGATGAATAAACTACAAGAATACAAAATTTCAGAAGGCTCCTATGTTGGCGTTTCGAGATATATTACGGTAAACATACTAAACATATGAGGGGAATCGGGTTAGGGTAGGCTCACTATACACCTAATAACTTCTGAACTAGCTTTGGTGGCATCAATATCTTTATTTCGCCAATTGCACAGGTGCATAAGGCATCAACATGCCAAATGTCATCAACTTTCTATGTTGGCGTATCGAGTTATACCACCGCAAAGTTCCCAGCACCCGGATTCGAGGTGGAGTATGTGGGTTCAATCAACAACGGGTACGCCTACGCTGCATCAAAAAACGACCCAAACCAAATTTGGTGGGAAAATGATTTTTAATTCACGGAATCAAAAGATGAATAAACTACTAGAATACAAAATTTCAGAAGGCTCCTATGTTGGCGTTTCGAGATATATTACCGTAAACATACTAAACATATTAGGGGAATAGGGTTAGGGTAGGCTAACTATACACCTAATAACTTCTAAACTAGCTTTGGTGGCATCAATATCTATATTTCGCCAAGTGCACAGGTGCATAAGGCATCAACATGCCAAATGTCATTAACTTTCTATGTTGGCGTATCGAGTTATACCACCGCAAAGTTCTCAGCACCCGGATTCGAGGTGGAGTATGTGGGTTCAATAAACAACGGGTATGCCTACGCTGCATCAAAACACGACCCCAACCAAATTTGGTGGCAAAATGATTTTTATTTCACGGAATCAAGAGATGGATAAACTACTAGAATACAAAATTTCAGAAGGCTCCTATGTTGGCGTTTCGAGATATATTACCGTAAACATACTAAACATATGAGGGGAATAGGGTTAGGGTAGGCTAACTATATACCTAATAACTTCTAAACTAGCTTTGGTGGCATCAATATCTTTATTTCGCCAAGTGCACAGGTGCATAAGGCCTCAACATGCCAAATTTCCTTAACTTTCTATGTTGGCGTATCGAGTTATACCACCGTAAAGTTCCTAGCACCCGGATTCGAGGTGGAGTATGTGGGTTCAATAAACAACGGGTACGCCTACGCTGCATCAAATAACGACCCAAACCAAATTTGGTGGCAAAATGATTTTTATTTTTGCGGCATAAAGAGATGAATAAACTACTAGAATACAAAATTTCAGAAGGCTCCTATGTTGGCGTTTCGAGATATATTACCGTAAACATACTAAACATATGAGGGGAATAGGGTTAGGGTAGGCTAACTATACACCTAATAACTTCTAAACTAGCTTTGGTGGCAGTGTCACGTGTTATTCTCATCCAGTTACTAAATGCCACTTAAACAATTTATGGGTGTATAGTTGTTAATTGAAGCCACATACTCCGCCTCGAATCTAGTTTAGAAGTTATTGGGTGTATAGTGAGCCGACCCTAACCCTATCCTCTCATATGTTTAATATGTTTACGATAATATATCTCGAAACGCCAACATAGGAGCCTTCTGAAATTTTGTATTCTAGTAGTTTATTCATCTCTTGATTCCGTGAAATAAAAATCATTTTTGCACCAAATTTGGTTTGGGTCGTTTTTTGATGCAGCGTAGGCGTACCCGTTGTTAATTGAACCCACATACTCCACCTCGAATCCGGGTGCTAGGAACTTTGCGGTGGTATAACTCAATACGCCAACATAGAAAGTTGATGACATTTGGCATGTTGATGCCTTATGCACCTGTGCAGTTGGCGAAATAAAGATATTGATGCCACCAAAGCTAGTTTAGAAGTTATTGGGTGTATAGTGAGCCGACCCTAACCCTATTCCCCTCATATGTTTAGTATGTTTACGGTAATATATCTCGAAACACCAACATGGGAGCCTTCTGAAATTTTGTATTCTAGTAGTTTATTCATCTCTTGATGCCGTGAAATAAAAATCATTTTCCCACCAAATTTGGTTTGGGTCGTTTTTTGATGCAGCGTAGGTGTACCCGTTGTTTATTGAACCCACAAACTCCACCTCGAATCCGGGTGCTGGGAACTTTGCGGTGGTATAACTCGATACGCCAACATAGAAAGTTAATGACATTTGGCATGTTGATGCCTTATGCACCTGTGCAATTGGCGAAATAAAGATATTGATGCCATCAAAGATAGTTTAGAAGTTATTTGGTGTATAGTGAGCCGACCCTAACCCGATTCCCCTCATATGTTTAGTATGTTTACGGTAATATATCTCGAAACGCCAACATAGAAGCCTTCTGAAATTTTGTATTCTAGTAGTTTATTCATCTCTTGATTCCGTGAAATAAAAATCATTTTGCCACCAAATTTGGTTGGGGTCGTTTTTTGATGCAGCGTAGGCATACCCGTTGTTTATTGAACCCACAAACTCCACCTCGAATCCGGGTGCTGGGAACTTTGCGGTGGTATAACTCGATACGCCAACATAGAAAGTTAATGACATTTGACATGTTGATGCCTTATGCACCTGTGCAGTTGGCGAAATAAAGATATTGATGCCACCAAAGCTAGTTTAGAAGTTATTGGGTGTATAGTGAGCCTACCCTAACCCGATTCCCCTCACATGTTTAGTATGTTTACGGTAATATATCTCGAAACGCCAACATAGGAGCCTTCTGAAATTTTGTATTCTAGTTGTTTATTCATCTCTTTATTCCGTGAAATAAAAATCATTTTGCCACCAAATTTGGTTTGGGTCGTTTTTTGATGCAGCGTGGGCGTACCCGTTGTTTATTGAACCCACATACTCCATCTCGAATCCGGGTGCTGGGAACTTTGCGGCGGTATAACTCGATACGCCAACATAGAAAGTTAATGACATTTGGCATGTTGATGCCTTATGCACCTGTGCACTTGGCGAAATAAAGATATTGATGCCACCAAAGCTAGTTCAGAAGTTATTAGGTGTATAGTGAGCCTACCCTAACCCGATTCCCCTCATATGTTTAGTATGTTTACGGTAATATATCTCGAAACGCCAACATAGGAGCCTTCTGAAATTTTGTATGCTAGTAGTTTATTCATCTCTTGATGCCGTAAAATAAAAATCATTTTGCCACCAAATTTGGTTTGGGTCGTTATTTGATGCAGCGTAGGCGTACCCGTTGTTTATTGAACCCACATACTCCATCTCGAATCCGGGTGCTAGGAACTTTACGGTGGTATAACTCGATACGCCAACATAGAAAGTTAATGACATTTGGCATGTTGATGCCTTATGCACCTGTGCAATTGGCGAAATAAAGATATTGATGCCACCAAAGATAGTTTAGAAGTTATTAGGTGTATAGTGAGCCTACCCTAACCCGATTCCCCTCATATGTTTAGTATGTTTACGGTAATATATCTCGAAACGCCAACATAGGAGCCTTCTGAAATTTTGTATTCTAGTAGTTTATTCATCTCTTGATTCCGTGAAATAAAAATATTTTTCCCACCAAATTTCATTTTGGTCGTTTTTTGATGCAGCGTAGGCGTACCCGTTGTTGATTGAACCCACATACTCCACCTCGAATACGGGTGCTAGGAACTTTGCGGTGGTATAACTCGATACGCCAACATAGAAAGTTAATGACATTTGGCATAATGATGCCTTATGCACCTGTGCACTTGGCGAAATAAAGATATTGATGCCACCAAAGCTAGTTCAGAAGTTATTAGGTGTATAGTGAGCCTACCCTAACCCGATTCCCCTCATTTGTTTAGTATGTTTACGGTAATATATCTCGAAACGCCAACATAGGAGCCTTCTGAAATTTTGTATTCTAGTAGTTTATTCATCTCTTGATTCCGTGAAATAAAAATCGTTTTGCCACCAAATTTGGTTTGGGTCGTTTTTTGATGCAGCGTAGGCGTACCCGTTGTTTATTGAACCACCATACTCAACCTCCAAATCGGGTGCTGGGAACTTTGTGGTGGTATAACTCGATACGCCAACATAGAAAGTTGATGAATTTTGGCATGTTGATGCCTTATGCACCTGTGCAATTGGCAAAATAAAGATATTGATGCCACCAAAGCTAGTTCAGAAGTAATTAGGTGTATAGTGAGCCTACCCTAACCCGATTCCCCTCATATGATTAGTTAGCCTCTAATGTGCGATATTTTAGTATGTTTACGGTAATTGTATATTTTTGGGTGAGGGGTGAGGTAGGGGATCTATTATATATATATTTTGCATTAATATGTTTTAAAATTTTATTTTCTAATAAATACAAAGGTAACAATTATTTTCCCTCCGCTAGGAATATGTGTGCTAACTTGATTTCGAATCCGGGTGCTAGGTTATGGCTGCGAGATTTTGTTTGCTAACTTGATCTCGAATCCGGGTGCTGGGCTGGAATCCGGGTGAGAGCTTCCGCTCGGTGGGGGCAGCTGCCCCCATGGCTCGTGCTCGACTCGCGTAATCCTTTCGGCGCTGGTTCAAATGTTTGCATTTGCGTATATACACCTGAAATAGGGTGCCCACGGGCGCCTAAATCATAAGACACCCTACAGATGATATTGGCGGGAGGAGTTAGTTGAAGAAGGAAATTTCAGAAAATTCAGCCATTAAACCCTGCCTGAAGCACTTCAGTTTTAGGTCCAGGAATGCAATTCGAATATCCAGGAATGTGCAAAGAATGTTCCTGCATCTTGTGTGAATATGACATTGGTAAGCCAATGTCTTACTGAGTCATCGCGACTCCCATCAACTATTTTAGTGTAGACATAAGAGTGTATATTTATATAGTTACGACCATGCCTTCCACTTTGGAATGGGGAATGGCTCATGTCTCATGTGCCTTACTACTTGAATGACTCTTGTACTGAAGTAAAAGGGCATTCCTGAACTTCGAGTCCTTCCACGGAAATCAGTGGCTGGTCTGGAATTAGTGGAATTTTATGTTTATTCTGATAGGCGACGGCCAAGGTTTCGATATCTTGAGAATTTTCACTTGGTTTCTGTCAGGCGCGGATCCAGAGGGGATTTTTTGTTGTTGCGAATAACTTTTAGCTCCATATATATTCTCGCGGGAAAGGAGAACAAAAATAGCCTAGTTTGGAAATCCTAATTTACAGTACTAGAAAGAAATTAGTCTTTCTGGGCATTTTATCCGCTCAAAAATCACGGTGTTTTCCCCATATACACTCCTCGCGCGGAATTAGAGACGTTTTGGGAGAAAAAAAAATCCCTGAAAATATAAAATTTGCGCTGGATTATCTTTCGCGATGACATGAATGAAACATTAAATCTCGTAAAATAGACATGCGCATTCTTTTTAATGCTTTGTAATCAATCGAATACCCACCAGAAATATTAGCAAATCACAGTACAGACTTTTATCGCGAACACTGCAAGGTATAGTTGACTCTTTACAGGTGAAGTGAATTATTAAACGCCATACTAACATAAAATCAATTCATTGCCAATGGGTCCCGTCAAATAAATGGAAAAATATGTAAATTTGTCGTTCCATACAGCTAGAGACATTGATTCGAACAACCCAAACAGGCGCGTGTGAGTACTTTTCAGCTTAAAGAAGCAAACATCCACCAACTGTGTTTCAATTTGAAATTTAGCGAACCCCCCCTTGCTCCCCCTTGGTGCCGCCACTGCCCCTCCGCACTGAGCCTGAATATGAAAAGTGATTCCTTAGACATTAGTGCATCATCCCTTTTCCAGATTTCCCTGCTTCTGCTGCCTATTTCCATTACTATATTGCAAGCATAACACCTCACAACAAAATCAAACTACTTTATATAAAATCACATTTATTCAAAGGCACTTGAATATGGCCATCACAATTACAGGATTTTTTCTTAATAAATACAGTGTACAGCAGCAGTCAGTTTGATTTTAATACTCTAATATTCAACAAGTTCAATACACATTGCAATATCTCAACCAATAGTTCAATACACATTCCACAATCTCAACCATTACACATCAGTATGGATCGCTTAATTCATGTAGCATCTTCAAATTTTGATATTAAAATACACAATATTATATTGATGTATCTCAAATACATTTTTGTATGTCTCAATATACATTTTGATGTCTTAATACACATTTTGCTGTCTCCATACATGCTTTGATATCTCAATATACATTCTTAACATATTGTGATGTCATCCAATCATATTTGGTTATCTCATCACATTTCAATATCTTATTTAATTTGATTGTATTGTTAACGCGGGTATACAAACTAAAGTTTTAGCGTAATTTCCTAATTTTTGCTTTAGCTACAAATAATTAAAGTAAGATATTTCAAATTCAACTAAAATTTAAAAATCTTTCCTCTTTTCTATGTCTTAGAATCCCTTACAGCATTGTAGAATATTCCTGCATTGTTCGATAGCCATTTTCATGGATAAATGACGTGACCAATCAAAATAGGAATTTTCAACAACACGTTTTTTTACATTAATAAATTCACAATAATGTGACCTCTTATTTACAATTTTTACATTACAAATATATAGCTTGTTTCAATCTATGTACAAAAAACAATAATAATAATAATATTTAAAATCAATGCTGTTTTTCTCGTAAACTTGGGTTCGTAAACCTATGGGGGAAACACCATTCCGACTAACGTCTAACACAACTTCTACTACTCTTACTGTCAACTACAGATGATGATTCAGAGTTACTCGGAATGATGAAATAAAGTTTAAACCCTGCATAATTACATATCGCAATATATATATATATACCACACGCACACACAACAAATATATACCAAACAAAAAAATAGACAACCACATTTACCACATGGTCCTGAAGCATCCATGGAGAAATTTTATAATTTTCATTAATAATAATCCCTTGATCTACATAGAGGGTTTTTATATAAATCCTGTTCCCTAATCCAATTTAGTTATCATTAATAAAATGTTGTTAATAAATGATTTTTGACATATTTCTAGAAACAGAATCAGATATTTCCTCCTCAATTCACTTGTAGTAGAATCTCATTTAAATACAGATATAAATTAGATTGTTCCAGTTTGACTGGCAGATGATATCCTGGATCACATAGGTGAAATTTGGCTAAATTATATAAATTATTTATATTGAATGTTTTTGTTTTCAACCAATCAATGTACGTGACTCCCATAATTCTGTGCACAACTCACATGAAGCTCAACTAAGCAAACCATGTGATTGGTATTAATACCCCGCAAAAGATCAAAAGACTGGAGGAAGCAGAATGAAATCTTAATAATTGTCTAAGTGCACAAAACATTTTCATGTTAATTGATAATATTGTCCAGGAATGCTTCATCACCTCAAGGTCAGGTAGTTTAAACAATTATTTACATGAAAAAGATCTTTGCGTAATATATTTATAACTGAAATCAGCAGAATTGAGACCCAAGAAACCAAATTAATTTACCATAAATAGGATAAATTAATAGTATAAATAACAAACTACACACACAGCACGATAAAACGTTAGCTAGAAAAATTGCTGATATATTGAAACTTTACAACAAAGAAACTTGCCTTTGCATAAATTTATGTGATTTCTATCACAAGATAAGTGAAAATATTAAAGCATATGAATCTGAAATAATTTTAAGATTTGTTTTATAAACAGAATGCCTGATTTAAAGGAACTGAATCCGTTTAATTTAGGTCAAAATAAAGTATTGAATTTGTTGATGGGGTGTGTTATTTAGTATAGTGATACGACAATTAGCTTGTAAATCAGTTTATTCACTAATTGTCTCTGTTGACAGTGGAACACAAAATCGGTTAAATCTTTTAGATGTAAAATTTCAACTAAGACAGCGTGTAATTCCACAAAACAAATCAACTTATAACATCCAATGAAATGGACAATTTTATTTTGGGCCCTATTCCAAAAGGTCTGCCGATTTTTGTAGCCATCTATGAAAAATACTGAACTCATGATTGACAAGTAATGTGTGATGTTATATGAATACCACAAAAAGACATTTAGTGAGAGGATGATTTATCTGATACGAAGATGAAATTTACCAGCGTTATAAATTGAGACAGGAATGATATGAAAAGATATAAATGCCAAGTCTTGATCTCCCAGAACTACCGAGTTACTTAAGTATATCAGAGTCCACAGCTTTCATTTCAAAATTTTACAGTCAATCAGTTTTTCATGGAGTTTATTTACCTCACATTACCCAGATATTTTGTTCAAAGAATATATTGACAAATTTTACTTTTACTCCAAAGCTATAAATTTTACTGTAATTTTCATTTTTTAAGGTGAATATATTGAAATTAGAATTTCAAGAGCCTTGTCATAATGATATTACATTCTTAAAATTTGAGATTAAAATTGTTTTTACGAGATCTGAGTTTCTATTAAGTAGGACCCTGAAATTTGAATACTTAATGATGTGATCAACACAAACTATTATACAGGACCGAAAATATACGATAAAAACAAAGCTACATCGGAACATAATCTTTGGTAGATATATTTTGGGGGTGGTAAGTTTTTAAGTAAGATTTTAAGTAAGTTTTAGTTTTGTGTAAGTTCTTTCGTATCTAGCATCAGTAATTAAATTTACATTAAATATCCTACATATGTGACTATTTTTATGAATCAGTAATAGAACAATCACTGGTTTAATACACATAAGCAACATATTGAAAAATCACCTCATTAATACTTTGTAAAGCTAAGAGGATACCGTACCTACAGGAATTTTTTCCAAATAAAAAATTGTTTTCAAACCAAAATTTTAGGCAAAGTCAGCAGATAAGCATTTTTATAAATCAAAATATTTTAAAGGATATGTACAAAACAATTTGTATATCTAATCATTCAATAAATTATATCTATTTATAAATATATAATCATAACATACAACATACCTTATAAGGCAAAACCAGACTAGCAAAAAGATGGCAGTTAGAACAATAGAGAGGCATTTTTTTGAATAACCAATCGTAAATCTTTCATATTTATCTGTCATCTACCCTTCATCTTGATCGACCATTTTTTGCATAGCCACATTTTACCAAATAATATAAAATCTTTAATAATTTCTCTAACAAATTTTCCAAAACAAATAAAATTACAAATTCAAGGACATGAAAAAGACAATATCTAAAACCTGAAGCCCTATCATAATGGTGAAAAGCCGAGCCAATGATATTTCAGCTTTGGTCCTAAACAAAATCTGCATTGAGTAACCGATAGGCTGCCAGTCAACAAATCATACAACCACAAGATCTGCGTCTAATGCAAAACCTCTTCAACAATTATTAAAATAATTAACAATTATCAATCATAATATGTAGCATGATATATATCTTTTAAAAAGCAACAAATTTTCATAAATGTGTATTCAATATTCTTATAAACCGAGAAGTCATAATTAAAGTGCAAGTAGAATTGAAATAAATGACACATACGTACATATATGAGGTCCCTGAAGTTGTATCAACCCCTTCTATTTATGGATCTAAAAACAGGATTTAGGAGGACTACAATAAAGGGGGGTTTGGGGAAAAAAGTCATTTTCAAACATAAAACGTAACAAATATATTGTATAAAATTTCATGATCATTTTGGATTTCTTAAGACCGACTTCACAATAAAACGAGGATCATAATAATATGAATCTACATCAACCTACGGAGTCATAACCACTTACTATCATCTGTTACAGACAGATGTAAATCTAGTAGATTTGATTGTATCCATTCACCATATTTATGATAACATAAACTAAAATATCATTATATTAAGAATACTGATGGTTCATTGGCTGGGCACTAAAATTATTGCACAGATTTTCACCCTTGGCCAATGAAGAGGGTGCATTCTCCAGATATTTTAATTCAGGTTTCTTTTTCTTGAACAAGGCCCCAGGGCCAGAGGAGTAGAGTTGTAACAGCCATTATGTGACAATTGTTACCTATCATGAAATGTAATTTTATGTTATTATAAAGCCTTTGTGTGAGTTGTCTGAGGGGCGAAAATCATGTTCTATAACTGAAAAATTAAAACCTGACATCACTTCATTATTTGCAGACAACAAATTTCCAGGAATTTTAACTAGTATGAAGGTACATAACTCTATTCCATTTTTTACACCTCAACTTTTGTCATGTTTGGAATGTTCTAACAGTGCCATACAATCATATCATCAATAGTACGCTGTTAACGATTACTGTTTACAAAAGATAAAATTCAAATGATATAGATTCTTGGATAAGTCAAATGTATGCTAGTCAATCATAGAATAGATGATTGAGTCAAATACAGAATAGATGATTGAGTCAAATATAGAATAGATGACTTAGTCAAATATAGAATAGATGACTTAGTCAAATATAGAATAGATGATTGAGTCAAATACAGAATAGATGATTGAAACTATGAAATAAATGTTAAACTAGAATTATTGAGTGATAAATCATAATTGTACAAACAAATGATAACAAAATTTAGATAGAATATTAATTAATATTTTTTTTAAAAGTATTAATCAAAATTATTGAAGTACAAATGGAAAATTAAATTTGAAAAATCTTTGTCCAAGTAAATAAAGTAAGTATGGCTGACTGATTAAAAATGTAATAACTTATTAAGTACATGTATGCAATAACTTACAATTCAAAGAGAATGAAGATCTAAGAAATGAAGTACAAATGACTTATTTATTATGACATGATTTATTCTAAGTAAATATATAGAAATGACCTATTAAGGAAGCATGTACTAACTTCTCCTGGTCTAAATATAGAAATGACTTAATAAGTAGCACAGCAGATATATCTTAGGTAAATAAAGAAATGACTATTTCATAAATTAAGCATAAAATGCCAAATAATAAAGTTATCAATCTAATAAATGACAAATGAATTAATTACAGTAAATATTAGATCTATTAATTAGCTTATGAATATTCAACATTAATCATCCGACTAATGATTGGAGAGTAAAGTTTACGATAAAGAAGGCAAATGAACCGTTAATCACAGCCATATGATGAGTTTGGTAATTGCTTAGGCACTATGTTCATTGATACACACACATATATATATATAAATAGTCATGACCCCAGTCATGACCTTTGAACCCTACCCGACCCCATTTAACCCCTGATCACACTGCACAGAAAATTTCAATGGAATGAATTGATTAACTTTTGGGTGTTTTCTTCTTCCACTTCCATAGCTGACGATCTACTCCGGTACAGTGTTTCATCAGTAATTTTTTTCCGTCAACTGAAACTTCGGCACATTTTTGTGTGTTGACATGGAATAAAGTGTTATCCTGGAAAACAAAAAAAAAAAGACTTGATTTAGAAAACCTCAAAATGTGAAAGAAACAGGTCTTGTGTTGCATTGTTTTTTTCCACCAAAAAAACATTACAATAAAATCCTAATTTAATTACAAAGCACTGGTTGGTATAATCTTTGTTTGGGAGAGAGAGAGAGAGAAATGGGGTTTAACGTCCACTCGACACAACTAGGTCATTTCGGGACTAACATATGGTTTAATTTTATTTCAATAATTCGCTTGCGCGTAGGGGTCTTTAGCAGTGGGAGGAAACCGGAGTGCCCGGAGGAAACCCACGAGGTTGAGAAGGCGCCCCTATCTCCATGCCACATCTTTGTTTAGGACTTGACACCACCAGCCAAACAGCTGTTCTCTGCTTTCAACTGGAGTTGATTTTGTATTTTCACTTTTCACAATGGGTTTCCAACTTTGGAATGAATTACCCAGAGACATCAGAGAGTGTACCCAGTGTAATGAAGTGATGTTGAAGAAAATAAAATTACCGCTCTGTACTGCCATTCTTGATTTCCCTTCTGTCCATGACAAGGGTAGATAATCACATCTTCACCTCCAGAATAATCTAAACAGCCGTCATCTCGTCGTATTTCACTGTTTTTACTCAACATCCAATACTGAAAATATAAACAATTACAAATACTGAAAATGTAATGAATTACAAATACTGAAAATGCAATGAATTACAAATACTGAAAATGTAATGAATTACAAATACTGAAAATGCAATGAATTACAAATACTGAAAATGTAATGAATGTCCAATACTGGAAATGTAATGAATGTCCAATACTAGAAATACAATCGCCAAATACTGGAAAGGTAAGCAATTGAAAATACTGGAAACGTAAACAATTGTAAATACTGAAAATGCAAACAAAATTGTAAATGTAAACAATTGTAAATACTGGAAATATACACAATTGCAAATACTGGAAATATAAACAAATCAATACAGGAAATATAAAGAAACACTGGAAATATATAAAGAAATACTAAAAATATAATGAAATACACAATATGCGTTATAAGTGTCTGTAAATCCTTATGTGAACTTTCCCTGTGTGAACTAACCTGGCGAGACTTAATGATATTTCTCCATCTATTGATATGATAACGGTAGAATTCGTTACGTCGTTGTTGTGTTTTATTTTGGGATGTCAATGTTGTGCTGGATGCCTGTAATTTTTTGTATATTATGTAACATGACACAAGTACATGGACTTGTATATTATGTAACATGAAATAATTACTTGTATATTATGTAGCATGACACAATTACTTGAATATTATAATTATGTAATATGATACCTTGTATTTCATATAACATGGAACAATTACTTGCATATTATACAACATGAACAATTATGTTAATATTATGTAGCATGTGCCAATTACTTGCATATAATGTAATAGTTTCTTGTATATTATATAACATGGAACAATTACTACATGTATATTATGAAATAAATACTTGTATATCATGTGTATATGTAACATGAAATAATTGTATTGTCCAATACCCTGGACTCTCAATCAAGAGAGAGAAAGAAATGAGGTTTAACGTCCAGTCAACACAAACTAGGTCATTTCGGGACTAACATATGTTTTTTTCAATAATTCACTTGTGCGTAGGGGTCTTTAGCAGTGGGAGGAAACCGGACGTCCTGGAGTAAACCCAAGAGATTGGACAGGCGACCTTAATCCTTGTCACGTACAACCGGGGAATCGAAACCACCTCGGCGCACTAGCAGTGAAAAATATCAGCAAATTTATATAATTAACTGAATTTTGAAATTCAAAATCAAATTTATGTCGAAAAGAAACAATAAAAAAAATAACCATTTACAGAGTATATTTCAGATTTGACAGTTGTAATTGGAATACAATGGTCGGAATAACAAGATTTGAATGTTGTAACTACAATACTGATGATTGTGTTCTGTATGCCCATGTTACAAGACCCACAGAAATAATTAATGTATCCCTCTATTTTAATATAAACAAGCCAACAGTGAGGCTGATGTCCCCCGCCGAAATCCCAAAATAAATAGATGACACATATTAATTAATCGCACATTTTTTTTTTTCAAACGTATCGAGCAATCAAACTGTAGACGAAGTGTCATCCCAAAGTGTTTTATAAAGAAAAATGCTAAAACCGACGAGAAAAATGAAAATGTACCCTAGTTAGGGGGACCCTAAAGGCAGACAAAAGGGCCCCCACGCTTGACAAAAGGGCCCCTCTGGCCGAGGGAAAGGGCCCTCGTGTCCGAGTCAATCGTTTCTATACACTGTTACTGTCGAATCCATTACTGAATGAGAATGCAGTCATTGTATTGGCATAAAAATCATCAATCAAGATGAACCTAAGTTATCTTGTCCCAAAGTATCACCAATCAAATTGCTTATCTCTGCCTACCCTAAGCAGAAAATGCTCATCTTCGAACTCCAACAAGGCATTGACCTAATAAGCATACACACCAATTTTGAACATTTAACTCAATTAGAAGGAGAGTCATTGTGTTCCAAAGTCTCGGCAAATCAAATTGCTTATCGCTCTGCTTACCCTGAGCAGAAAATGTTCATTATCAATCTTAGTCAAGGCATTACTGTAATGAAACTATACACAAAGTTTCATCACTCTCACTTAATTGGAACTAAACTTATCGTGTCCCAAAGCATCAACCAATCAAATTGCTTATCTCTGCTTACCCTAAGCGGAAAATGCTCATCTTCGAACTCCATCAAGGCATTGACCTAATAAGCATATACACCAAGTTTGAACATTTTAACTTAATTAGAAGGAGAGTTATTGTGTTCCGAAGTCTTAACCAAACAAATTGCGTATCGCTCTGCTTACCCTGAGCAGAAAATGCTCATTATCAAACTTAGTCAAAGTATTACTGTAATGAAACTATACACCAAGTTTCATCACTCTCACTTAATTAGAACTAAAGTTATCGTGTCCCAAAGCATCAAACAATCAAATTGCTTATCTCTGCTTACCCTAAGTGGAAAATGCTCATCTTCGAACTCCATCAAGGCATTGACCTAATAAACACATACACCAAGTTTGAACATTCTAGCTCAATTAGGAAGAGAGTTATTGTGTCCCAAAAAGTGTGACGGACAGACGGACAGACAGACGGACCGACAGACAGACAGACAGACGGACGAACCCATTTTAATAGTCCCCCAACTTTCTTCGAAAGGCGGGGGACAACAATGTAACAGTTTAATAGAAAGTTGCCCCTATTGTGTTAAAAATATTAAGTAAGATATTTATTTTATCCCAATCATCTTATTCTATATAAACTTCCACCAAAAGTGGATCAATTTCCTCTTATGACATTATTCAAGGATGAATAGCACAATTGAGTAACACTATTATCGAGCTGTCTGTCTATTATTCAGTCTAATCAAAATTCAGTCTAATAAAAGTGAATTATTAGAATAAAATTGAACCATATGTTAGTCCCAAAATGACAGAGAAAAAGAGAGAGAATTTGGGTTTAACATCCACTCGACACAAACTAAGTCATTTTGGGACGAACATATGGTTAAATTTCATTTCAATAATTCACTTGCGTGTAGGAGATTCTAGCAGGGGGAGAACCCGGAGAAAACCCACGGGGTTGGACATGCAACACCCAACCCCAATCCACCCCAACCACCCCCAAAATGAACTAGTTTGAATGGGAGAGAGAGAGAAATGGGTCTTAACGTCCACTTGACATAAATTGGGTCATTTCAGGACTAATATATGGTTCAGTTTTATTTCAATAAGTCACTTGCAGTGGGAGGAAACAGGAGGATCCAGAGAAAACCCACGAGGTTTGACAAGCGACCCTACTCCTTGTCACGTACAACTAGAGAATCAAATCCACACCAACTGACTCAATGACCTTATGATACAATGCGTATGCACTACCCATTCGGCAATCCCACCCCCTGGCCAGAAGATAACCCTGAGATTTTGAGACAGACAACTCGATACACAATGGCTCTACTGGTAAATTTAGGTCTTGGAGAAAGAAAAGAAGGCATTGTTAAAGTAAATTTATATGGTGGTTGATCATAAGAAAATTGTAAAAGCTAGGACTTTTTGACCTCACTAATTGGGTGATTTAGGGATAAGGCATTAAAAATAATTTCACCTACGGCCTGCTTTCCATGTACGAGTTTCTGTCAGTAGAAAAATGCAGCTTTTATATTTCTATATGTATAGAAAAATCACTGAAAAGTTGGGGGAATTTCTCTTTACAGCATAGCATGGAACCCGACATTTATATCATGATGCTATGTCAAAAAAGATCTGCCGTTTGTAAGCTGAATTTGCAGAAACAAGAACATATGAGGAAAAACGCCAGCGGAAAAGCTTGCATGGAAGCACTCCAATAAAATTAGCAATAGACCAACTTTTTCGCAGGCAGAAATATGTACATGGAAAGCGGGCCTATGGGAAGGTTGGAACCACTCATGATTGAGTATTGAACAGAATGTACGTAACGGCACCATTAAAATCCCTCTCCATATAAGGCCTGTTCCAAACTTTTCATTCTAATACAATACCTGGTAAGTGTGCTGTGTTTGAAAAAAAAAGTAGAGATGTTTGAAATTTACTTTTACTGACATATTTAATGATGATAGGAGACACAGGATTGAACTGTCAACACAACAAGTAGGTCATCTTCATCAAAAAATTTTGATTAAATCAGGTTAAAAATCTTATTTTGCCATATCTAACACCAACTTGATGTGAGAGAGAGAGGAGAGAAATGGGGTTTAACGTCCACTTGACACAAACTTGGTCATTTCGGGACTAACATATGGTTTAAATTTTTATTTCAATAATTTGCTTGCGCGTAGGGGTCTATAGCAGTGGGGAGAAACCGGAGTACCCGGAGAAAACTCACAAGGTTGGACAGGCG
This sequence comes from Patella ulyssiponensis, assembly GCA_963678685.1. NCBI lineage: Eukaryota > Metazoa > Mollusca > Gastropoda > Patellidae > Patella > Patella ulyssiponensis. The sequence goes on along the minus strand of OY783225.1, from coordinate 63,954,781 downwards.
ACCCGACTCCTTGCCACGTACAACCAGGGATTGGAAACCACACTAGTTGACTCAATGGCAGGCAGTATGATTCAACACGCGCACTCTAACCATTTGGCCATCCACCCCCCCCCACCCGGAACTTGTTGGAACAACAACCAACAATCAGTTGTTAACCTGAGACTGGTGCAACAATGAACACCCACACATACACTCAGGGGGGGGGGGGGGAGGTAATATCTGTATCCATCCCAGTTGAAAGTTTAGATGTTTTACCAAACCATATTATTTGTCCAGCCCAACATACAAGAGGTAACCAGGTTGGAAACTCCAGAGAAACTTTCTTGACCAAGACCCAAGACCAGGAACCGACCTGGGATATCATATGGCTACAGCAAGTGCAGAAAGTTTGGAAAGAGGACTAGTTGATAAAAGAACATAGAAGATACCAATTTAACTTTCAATATTTAGAATGATTCATGTTGACCACATCACTGGGATATAACCTTGGTAAAAACAGACATGACATAAAACCACTGACATCTGTCAATTGAAGAAATGTTACCTGATTTCCTCCTTGTGCGTGACATGGCCACATGTTGACTGGTTTATGGTAACTATGGTGATCAGATGGACTATCTATACACATAGGTTTAGCTTTACTTCTTATCTAAAACAAAATACATGTATATCAAGGTAAAGGAAATTTTATTGAATTAACAAACAACACTGATCTCTACGGTATTTCCATTCCAGGAAAAACTTGAATTCAGACATGACAGCGTTCTTCATCTCAGGATGTCAAATTTTTGCGATGAGGAGTTAGTTAGTACTTCGGTTATTTTGTAATTTTCATTTTAATAACTACATTTGCAATTTTAAGAGCACCAAATTAAAATATAATCACATTAATGATTAACAGAATGCAGTTGAGTAACACAGAATTAAATGTTCTATCAGAATATTTTAGAATATTCAATTGGGTATCACAATCTTACAATATCTTTTAAAATATTAAAGTGTAGTTACCTCCCCTGAAGCAATAGATTCTCCAGGTACAAATAAATCTGGATAAACATTCTTCACAAACCAATCAAAACTTTTACAGTGTAAGTTTTTACGCAATTCTTTTCGGGCTGTAACATCACCAAAATCACCCTGAAATAATCAAATCATTCAATATCTCACTTAAAACAATTGTATGGTAGGTAGGGTCGGGGGAATCAGGTTCTAAGTTTTCATTGTATGAAACGGTTGTGATCCATGGTTCATTGAAGGTAATACTGAATGATCAGGACGTTTCTTTTGAACATCAGTAGAACCCAAGACTTCCCTTTCCAATTTTTTTGACTCATGCTATTTAACTGCAGATCAACATTATCCAGTATATTATCAAACATTTCTCCACATAGATACTATAAATTTAACTTTGTTTATTTAACATTCATTATTCAAGAGCTTTAGACCTGAAATTTTACTTAAATTATTAATTAGTAATTTGTTAACATGACAAGACCATAATCCACTCTCGATACCATTATTAGCCTGTCTGTGATGTTATTCAGTGGATTTGAATACACTTTGTGAAGAATGACCAATGGTAAAAATGATGGTTGAGGCTAGGCCTAAAAATTCACTGGCTAATATCCCGGTTCAGAGTGGAAAATTTCATCATATATTCTCTTTAGGTTATCTATATTTTAAATATTATAACAAGAACTGTCAACTCTTTATCTGATCTCAACAAAAGGCAACTATTAAATCTGTAAACATACGGACTTCTCACTTCCATGGAAATCAAATGAGAAGGTGAGAGACCAATCAGGACTGACAAGATAGAAACTTACCAAATCATGATTAAATCTTTCATAATAATAATCTCTATATTCATCCATCCAAACTTCCGCTAAACGCACAGAATTTTTCTTGACTACATTTACTCCAGTCCTCCATTTATACGGACTTCGTTTACGGAAAATATGACCTACATGTGAACAGGGAATAATTTCTAGTGTACCACCACACATCCACACCTGGAATATTCAAAAGTATACATGTATATCTATTTCGAAAAAAACTAATGAAATGGCAGGAAATTTTGCTTGGACCGTGACCGATTCTACAGTGTAACTGTCAGGGATTCCTTGTGCATGCTAATGTGTACATGGAAACTTCATTTTCAAAACCATCCCAATAACTAGACACAGTTCCATGTCAGGCAACTGACAAAAGGCAACTAAGTTAGAATATCGCAAGGAATTTCCCTGGCCAACATTGGGATTAAACCTTGGGACCTTCCTATTGACTCTCTATTTTGTGTTTCAGCTAGATAAATTGATGAGTCATTTTAAGAAAATTAATTTGAAATTATTTCATACAAGATTCCATGTTACATCATGCGAGCAGATCAAATTGTGAATTTTAGATCAGGTAACCATGTGAATTTTAGGGCAGGTATCCAAGGGTTGAGAAGAACCTTCAGGATTTTTTATACCTGGTTCTTACTTGTCAGAGGTGATGTCTGTGGGGCTTACAAAGAAAATGTGTCAAATCTTTAGGATATGATAAGAAACTTGACAGTTCCAATTCCATGAAGAACAGGCAGAACACCACTGTCTGAGCAAACTCTATGCCACATCTTTTTAAACTTGATCAGTGCAGAAAACTAGGACATTAAATCCTATTTCATTTCAGTTATTCTAATACCTTTCTTTTTTTTTTTTTTTAAGTAAAACGGTACACCAACCAAAGATACTACTTCATGCCTAATAGACAAATATACCAAATATTTTGACTTACCCTAAAAGATAGTTCTAAATTTTCACCACCCCAGATATCCATTCCTGGATCATATGTTCCTAAATGTTCAAAATATTCTCTACTAATAGTAAATAATCCTCCAGCCATCGTAGGTGATCTAAAATACATAGAGTTTATCATGTACCATGCTTGTTCATCTTGAGACTAAAGGGGGATAACTCTTCATTTTGTCACCCAGACCTGGGCTCTCCATCAATATGTCTAGGTTTTTTTCTATTTAACCTGATTTTATTTGAATAAAGGGGGATAACTCTTCATTTTGTCACCCAGACCTGGGCTCTCCATCAATATGTCTAGGGTTTTTTCTATTTAACCTGATTTTATTTGAATAAATTACCTGAATAAATTTTTTTCTAATTTGGGGTTATTTTTGAAGAGCTAATTTACATATAAACGTTTCGATATAGCAAGTTTTTGACTATAATTTGAAGACTAAAGGGGGACAACTCTTGTCATAAGAAGTCAGGAATATTTTTTAGGGTAATTTCATATTAGTACTCTAAATGTTGATGTCAAGAGATAATAAATAGCATATTGCTTGTCGTCATTTGATGGTTATGTGAATCCCTTGTAAACTACAACATAGTGAAAGTTGAATCTCCAAAAAGAAATATTAGTCTTGTATTTACAAAGATACGATAAACCATTTGCCAACTTAAGTCTGGCATATTATATTTTGATGGGTTTCTTTTTAATCTTAATGAGATCATTTCTCGTTAATATTTTGATTTTTTTTTCTTGATTAATCGTTAAATAATCAATTAACATATCTTTTAGAATAGATGAAGCTTTGAAAAATGAGATATTGTTCGAAAGGCACTATTATATGGAATACAAGTTACATGTACTTCAGGAGTTTATTTCTGGTGACGTTTCAGCAAAGGATCTCTCATCTTTATCGCCAGAAATAAACTTTGGGAGTAAAGTGTATACTATATCATTGTGTCATGTCTTATATTATCATTCAGGTACTAAATGCCGCTTAAACAATTGATAAATGAATAAAATTGATAAATGAATAAAAAAGATTTGTTACCTGAGTGGAGCAATATCATTGTTTCTTCGTCTTCTTTCATATTCAGGAATAGCGTGCCATGTGAACTGCATGTTCCAATCAAAACCACCGATACTTGTAGCCTTGGCACTGCCATATTGGTATTTAAATGTATCGTCTTCTATGACATCAATAACTGGGCAGACAACTGTTGTTTTATTTTCTGCGATACGATCCAGTAGGGGCTCTAACCAACCTAGTAACATTAATAGTAAGTATTAATCAGACGATATTTCCGTCCAGATCAAACTATCTTTAATATATTACAATCACTTTGAATCTCATGAAGGGTTCTATGAAGGTGAGTTTTCCTGGACAGGATGCCATCACCTGCACACCAATGTGTACATGTAACATTGATTTTTTGTACCATACATATATCTATACACTGTTTCTTGTCAGCTCCACCATCCTACACCCCTTACAAGGGTAATCCCAGACCTCCTGGCTAGTCAACTAGTGACTTACTCATTGAGTCATTGTGGCTTTGGTTTTAACATTGGTCGCTATGGTCACCAGCTTTCTGTGCCTATTGCTGGGTCCTATGGACCTTTAAGTCAAATCTGAAGACTCCGTGACTGGGTCCTACATGTGTTTTCAACTTTATTAAACGTATGTCTATATGCCACCTTACCTTCTGTACATTCACAATGAGAATCGAGGAATGTTACTGTATCGGCCGTGGCCGCAGCAAAACCTAATAATCGAGCTCGGATTAATCCCTCTCGTTTTTTGGCTCTAACTATTTTCACCTTCCCTAACTTTTCTGTGTACTCTTGTAATGGTTTCTTTAAATGATCTGGAAAAAAAACAACGATTATAATTTTCAATTAATTAAGAAAACAATAATAGCAATATATCTGAAATAAAATTTCTAATATGTTAGAAATAACTCCCATTTGAAAATTGAATTCGGTAAACATTAAAAAAATTGAAGTAAATAATTGGATGTGCAATGCATTAGTTTCTACTCATATACACACAGCATGTAATTGTTTGGGTAAAGAATGGATGTGCAATGCATCATTAGTGTAAACAAATGGATGTACCAACCCATTAAGGTAAACAATGGGTGTGCACCATTAGTGTAAACAAAGCGATGTACTGACCCATTAAGGTAAACAATGGGTGTGCATCATTAGTGTAAACAATGGGTGTGCATCATTTATTAGTGTAAACAATGGGTGTGCATCATTTATTAGTGTAAACAAAGGGATGTACTGACCCATTAAGGTAAACAATGGGTGTGCACTCCTAAGGATAAACATCAATGAAATGGGGTTTAACGTCCTACTGTTCTGCTCCTAAACTGGACTAATGAAGATGGGCATAAGCCATACAGTGTGCTATGAGGGAAATTTTGCCCAGGCAGCAGCACTATGGCCTACTGTTATACTGAATTCCAACTGCCGAGGGATCTTTTACATGCATACACAGAACCTGTTTTTCATCCCATCCAAATGACTGGACAGCTGTCTTTCTCAGGCCTTCCATCCTTCACCCGACAAAGGGAAACCACGGAAACTTAAAACAAACGTAAACAGACAGAGTAGTACGGACCTGAACACAATATTTTAACTAAATCTTATATACTTATATATACTTAAGACAAAATGTCAACAGAACTGTAAAATTATTTTCTATTTCATATTTTAGATAAATAACAATGATAAAATTGATGTATTTGTTTAAATGTATTGTTACAAGCATGGGATTGAACTGTTAAACTTGATGAACCCTGAAATCTTCTGTTATTATAAAGTGTACGATTGTTAACATAACCCAATCTGTTTAATACATATAATATATCAAAATATTTAATATTGAACATCACTGGATTGATGAATGAAATTTAATATTTCAACGTTTTTTATGATTCAGTTTCAGTAATGTGAAGCATTTCGAATTAAATATTAAAACCTCTCAAAGGCACTTGATCGCTAAGCAGGAGATTCCTCAGAATTTTCCAGAATGGTTTCCTCTTGTTGGTAGTTCATACAGATGGTCTTGCAAGGAAAAGATTCTAGTCATTCGGATGGGTAAAAAAAATTATGGCATGTCCGTAAAAGAACGCTTGACATGTTTGAATTAAAAAAAAAAATTGGCAATAGTTCAATTCTACTCCACTAACCCCTGGATCAATTCACAGGGTTTCACAAATTCAGATTATCTGCCCTTGATGATCTTAGCATCATTGTTTAAGTTCATCACAATACAGTAGGTTGTATGCTTGATTATGAGAAGACTTGTAAGAAACTTAATATCGAAGAAGAGAAAAGCATACAAAACAACTTCCTTAAATATTTTTATAAAGTTTGCAACAACGATTCATGTATCTTAGTTACTTCCCTCGCATTCTATTTATCAAATTTTTGATTGGTTGATAAAAATTATCATGGGCGGATAATTTGACTATGTGTCTCCCCAATGAATGGACTCAGAGGTTAGTGGAGTAGGATGGAATGATACCACTGTAGATAGTGACGATGGCCGTAGTGCTGCTCTCTGGACAAAAATAGCCGGTAGAGTTTTTACACAAAGAATTGTAGACGCCAAATACATCCATGTGTTTTGTGAGCATATCAAAACTTCTGTACTATATGTTTTGTAGGCATATCAAAACTTCTGTACTATATGTTTTGTGGGCATATCAAAACTATTATATGTATTGTGGACATTTCAAACCTTCTGTATTAAATAAATCATTTGCTATATTTTGTTTCCTTCTGTTTAGTTCAAGTATATAAAAGCTTTTATTTAATTAATCTATAAACTTTCATAAAGCAAGCTATAACTTGGGTTATTAAAGCTCTTTATGTGGTAGTGCAATCTATTGAGTCTGCTAATATGATAAAAAGCTTTTAATTGCAAAAGCATTTTTTACAGTATTTCGATCGTGTCATTGTCTTGTATTATGAAATTTATTTGAACGATTAAATTAATGTCTGTTTGTCTTTATTTCGTTAAAAGCATTTAAAATTTCCAAAACATTATTCACAATGGTTTTTCTATTTTATTGTTATCCTACTAATTGGTATCGTTATGGTTCTGAAATCAGGCTTTGGTATGATATAACAAATGAAATCAGGCATCGATTATGATATAACACATGATATATATATTACAGAATTTAGCTAATTGTTGTTTACCGTGGTTTTCAAGGTCTGTTGATTTGATATAGCTAATCGATTGACAGAAGAATCACAAACAGAATATGAGATATGATGATATTACACAGATAGCTAATAATTTAACATACAGAGATCAAACAACCCCTTTTAATATACGTTTACTGTAATATTAATAGTTTTTCAGAATTTCTTTAAATATAGATTTACTGTTATATTAAAAGGTTTTTTTTAGAATTGATGTGTTTGATGTTCAAAATAAATCAAAATCTTGTTGATATGACATAAAAAAAAATTTCAGGATAAAAAAATTGTAGTTTATCAAGCGGTAGGGTACTTGGTGATCAAACCCTGTTGTGGACATAAAGATCCACCGACTTCATTCTTCGAAAATAGATCTCTGTCCTAACTGTTATGTAATGCGTTTTTACTCTGTTTCTTATCTGTCATACACATAAGAGAGAGAGAGAAATGGGGTTTAATGTCCACTCGACACAAACTAGGTCATTTTGGGACTAACATATGGTTTCATTTTATTTCAATAATTCACTTGCGCGTAGGGGTCTTTTAGCAGTGGGAGGAAACTGGGGTGCCCGGAGGAAACCCACGAGGTTGAGAAGGCGCCCCTATCTCCATGCCACATACGCTCACACCAGGGATCGAAACCACAGCCGCAAGCCAGAGGTGACCAGCCAGCTAGAGGTCGAAGCGTGGCACTCTAGACCACTAGGCCATCCCAACCCCCCATCATACACACAAAGTCTAAATAAACTTTTTCAATTTTATTAAATGGAAGTAGAATAAGTACTCAACAAAATTCTCAAAATTTAGTGTCTGTTCTCAAGTTGAGAGTAGACAGACAAACCTAAGCTTAGCATGCAAACCCTGTTATGGACCTTATGAAGAACCTTAATTCAAGATTTTTCAACCTGACTTCACACTTGTCTGGGGTAGTGTCTGTAGAGTCGACATGAAAAATAGGAGGTTAATTAAAGCTATTTCATATTGTATATAGTTTATTGTAATTGATTTTTAGACACAGGATTGATAGCAGTTAGTTTTAATTGTGTGTATATTGACAATCCCTACATATTACCATTTTAATTATCCAGTTTTATATATCATGGGAGATGTTTATTAGTTTATTTATACACAGATCGGATATATCAGGGGAGGGGTGTATTAATGTTTATTTTATTGTCGTGTATAATTAAAACAAATTGATTGTACAGTGTAAATATATACACCAATCTATATCAACAGATCGTAAAATATATTTAATTCAACCTGTGTATGAACTTCTGTGTGTAAATGAAGGCCAAACAAGACAAACAAACACCATGCAGTGTGCTATAAAATGAAATGAATGGGGTTAAACGTCCTATTGTTCTGCTCCGATAGGGTTAATGAAGACGGGGACAGTGTTCTATGTGGGAAATTTAACTCTGACGGCAATGTTATTAGCTTATTCTTATTTCAATTTGAAAATTGTCACAGAATCTTTTTGATGCTGACAATGGTATACACATGAACACATTTTTGTCCCATCTGAATGACTAGACACTTGATCCTGCACTACTGACAAGGAAATACCAGACTATAAAATCATGAGGAACTTTCTTGGCCAACACCAGTATCGAACTCAGGACCTCCTGGCCCAGGTTTCACTAAACATTCTCAAACTTCAGCTAAGAATTTACTCAAAATTGTTCGACTGATGTTAACTAAAATATAGCCCTTTATAAAACTTGTGTTAATCAAATACATCAATAAGAAACTATATGCAATTTTTGTGTTTCTGGATCAAAGATATTTCTTATAAACAGTGATTGAAAAGTTGAGTTAATTCTTAAGTTTGAGAATGCTTTGTTAAACTGGTTCCTGGTTATAGAGGCAGCAAGTCACTGACAGCAGAGCAACCCAACAAATCCTTGAAACAAAGATATAAACTGTCTCTAACTCACCCATATCAGAGAAATCATCCACCAGTATAATTTCTTTAATAAGGTGTTTCGGAGATCGATCTAAAATACTGTGTATGGTACGTAATAATACTGTCCAGGCCTCATTATGGAAACACACCACTACGCTTGTATCGGGAAGATTTCCACGGTATTTTTCATCTTTACACCTGAAATGTTTAAATAAAATCATTTATTAATCAATCTAATATTACAGTAAATATACAGGCAACAAAACATGACAGGTTACCAGACAACAAAACATGATAGTTTACCAGGTAACAAAACATGGCATGTTATCAGGCAACAAAACATGACAGGTTACCAGACAACAAAACATGATAGGTTACCAGGTTTACCATGCAACAAAACATGACACGTTACCAGACAACAAAACTCACAGTTTACCATGCAACAAAACACTATATGTACTATGCAATAACACAGTTTCATCAAATATACTGATTTTTTTCTGTAGGACAAACAGAATAACAAGATATTGTAGGCCATAAAAGAGGAAGTAAAATGAACCCAGAGTACCAGGAGAACTTCCACAACATTAGGCAGACGAAAACCTAACATTTGTTACATATATATTATCAAGGATGAAACGTAGAAGTTGCTAGAGACACCTTCCTGTTTATTGAACTCAAAACATCTTTTTTATAATTATAATTATTTCATGTCTAGTCGCCTGTACAAATCTTTACATTTTTTTAAATGTCAATTACAAACAAAACCACTGTTAAAATCTCATTACCAGTTTTTAAATATATGTTTATTATCTATTAGATGTTATAAACAGACTTAATTGACCAAAATTTATAACTAATCAAACATCCTACTTCACAAAACAAATAGAAATTTCTTCAAAAACCGCATAATTATGATGAGAATCTGGATACAGATCACAACATTTGACAGACTACATTTCTTTTTCACGACTGACGTAATTACTATTGGGAGGTAAAAATGTGGGAAATTATGAGAAATGCCAAGTTTGAGACGTGCGAGCGTTAATTACATCTGGATAATTGTATAATTATAGATAAGTGGTACTTAGTGTTCTAGAATAAAAAAAGGAATATGTCAGAATAATTGTACAATTATAGTATTTGGTATGATGGCGTCTCAATTTCTAGTTCTCATAAATGACCAGCAACATGCTATGTCTAGTTGGGCCAATTAAGCTGATTTAAAATGCGGAACTAAAACTTTTGATAAGAGGAAAACCGCTTATGGCTATCCCCCAGGCCTATTCACTTCATCTGATTTATGAGAGAGAAAGAAATGAGGTTTAACATCCACTGGACACAAACTAGGTCATTTTGGGACTAACATATGGTTCAATTTTATTTCAATAATTTGCTTTACGCGTAGGAGTCTTGAACAATGAAAGGAAACCAGATGACCCACAGAAAATATGTCAAGTTGAACAGGCGGTCCTATTCCTTGTCACATACAACTGGGGAATCAAAAGCAAGCCAGATGGCTCAATGACAGACCTTATGATACAGCGCATACATGTCTGTGTAAATTGTATCCTGTACGTAAATTTGTCTGTTATAATTGGTTGTGTGTGGTGTGGTCTCCCTGCTCTACTATTACAATATTCCATGTAGAATCAACTCCTCTGATTAGGACATCAATAATAAATGTTGTTTTTACACCCAGGAGTTGTTTCATACATAATTGTTTAATTTTGTGAGACAAACAAAGATATCTAACCCTAAAATGGAAACAGATTTTTGCTAATTTTTGACCTGATTTGTTTTTCATCATTAGCACCAAGGTCATAGTTACTATGTCAACTGTTTCTATGGCAACAGACATCATCTATATGTTAAAAAGTGAAATTTCATAATTTTAAGATGAAAATGATTAGAGATGTCTGGCGGAGCTTTAATTAAAAATATCATTCTCCAAGAAAACTTGTACATGGTATTAAATATATTCTCGTTTCATCATTTGCTGATATTGGTAAGCTGACAAGTAAAGTATGTCTAGTTTTTCAGATGAGATGAAAAAAAAACCTGAGGTCCACCCATGTCTACATCTGATAGTTGCAATTTGATGATCGAACCATAGAAATATAGATATGTTCCCATTTCTAGTATTATAGCAAATACTGTATCACACACCTAAAGTCATAGCAATAATTATACCAATGGTATAAATTTTAAAACATTGTAACAATTTTTGAAATGCTAGTGATATTTCTGATATATATAATTTTTAAAACATTGTAGCCATTTTTTATTTTTATTTTGGTTGCATAGGCCGAGGAAGTTCATCGGGATTTTCCTATGTGGTTTCACCTTGTCAGTGCTGCAAGTCATAGGGCCTGATAAGGACAGCTGTCTAGTCTTACACTGGCGTACACATAAAAGATCCCTTGGCAGTTGGAATTTGATATAAGAGTTGGCCATAGTGCCGCTGCCCGGCTAAAATTTCCCTCAAAGCACACTGTATGTCATATGCCCATCTCCATTAGCCCAGTCGAGGAGAACAGTAGGACGTTAACGGTTAAACCCCATTCCATTTCCTTTCATTGTTTGCAGCCCTTTTCGGAATGCTACTGATATAGCTAACAGTTTCTACTCTATCGTACTTCAACTTTCAAATTGTAAAACCGCATTTAACTGATTTGATTTGATAAATTCACCTGCTCAACTCAAAAATCCTAAAGCTAATATTTTAGTCTGTGGGTTTTGAAATGTCTCGTGTGTCAAGATGGTAAAGACAATTTACTGTTCTGAGGAGAAAAGGTTATCGTTACTATTTAAATGAAATTGTGATCGTACCAACAATTTTGTTGACGTTGATTTATCAGTTAACAAAATATCTTTATTTCGTTCAAATTGGAGACCATTTTGTTATTTCTAACTTTGGTATCAACTAGGAATCTTTGTTTAATTTTATGACTTTGTCAAAGAATTGTCAAATAAAATGAAAATGAAACAGGGTTCTAGTGTCTTATACCAACCCCACAAAAAACTGTTTCAACCAATCAGCATCTGTCTACTATCGTTCAAAATAATCATTTTTGTGTCCTAATCAATTTTCCATTAATTTCAGTTTTAAAATACTTACTCTACGTCTCTGACGTCTGGTAAACTCCGATGTAATGACATCATGTCACTGACGTACTGGTTATAGGCGTTCTTCTGCCAACCATCGTCATATTTTTTACGTTCGTTACTGGACAATGTATCTTTATTAATATTGATGGGTTTACCTTGTTCACCTGAAAGACATAAAAACAATTCAATTTACGTATCAAAACATTGAATGAATGAGGATTTACCTTCTAGGCACATATTATAGGTATCTATCAATCAGCTCGGTCGTATCTTGACACATACATCTTACCTTAATAGACAATCAACTCATAGAACTATGTCAGTGTCAGACTAATCGTCAGTGCCAGTCTAATTCACTCTATGTTATAGGGCTCTGACTCTGACAGATCAGGTATATTGAGAGAGAGAGAGAGAGAGAGCAATCAATTCTCATATCAAATGAATGGATCTATGGCCGTTGAGTGGGTGTGGGGATCAGTGAGTGGGTCTGGAGGCCAGTGACTTTGTCTGGGCAACAGTGAAAAGGATATGAAAATGAAATGGAGTTTAACATCCTACCTGGGCTAATGAAGACAGGCATATGCCATCCAGTGTGCTATGAGGGTAATTTTGCCCGGGCAGCGGCTCTACGGCCTACTCTTATATCGAATTCCAACTGCCAAGGGATCTTTTATGTGCACGCCAATGTGCACACCGGACCTAGGTTTTTTGTCCCATCCGAATGACAACTTTTGAGATTTGCAGAATATATTATATGCAAATGAATAAATGAATGAATGAAGATTTATGAGACAAGAATGTTGAGATTTCTTAGTTTCAGTTTATTATGTAAACATCACAATCTGCCAGCTGTTGTTGAAGTAAAACTTTCCTTAACGTGTCTTTATCATACAAATCAATCTCCATTGATTATGTGTCATGCCATTGCAAAATATTTTTCAGATTTCTGGTGATAGTACAATAAAGTTTTTGAGATAGATTGACAATGAATCATTTCGATTTCTAAATTTAAGAAGTAGATTATATAAAAAAAACAACACATTATAGATTATTAAAGAAAATGAATTGTTTAATTCGAAAATAAAATCAATTGATAAAAAAGTTTCAGGAGAGAAAACACTGTCAAGTTATAGTTTAAAGTGACGATGTGTCATTTGTACTTTTAGCGTGTGCAAATTGTAACCTCAGGTGTTTCATTGAGTCAACCAACGAGATTTCGATTACCGTATGTGACAAGGAGTACTGGCGCCTGATCAACCTTGTAGCTTTCTTTTGGTCTTCTGGTTTCATGTTAATCCCAAAATGAGTTAGTTTGTGTTGAGTGGATGTTAAACCCCATTTCTCTCTCCCTCCAGACTATCAATATTTTGTTTTTACCAATATTTCTATTAGAGATTCATCTTTCACAATATTGCAAGGGATTCTTATTATTGTAAGGTTTTGAGGGCGATTGAGGAGAAAAATGCCACCTCCTCAATCCCAAAATAACAGATACAACTTAATAATTATTTGCATATTTGTCTTTTATTTTATAAAACTGCTTGTACATTCTACCTCGATCAGAAGCAGAGTTATTGTGTTCAGACTAATAAGGGCATCTCCACCAAGTTTGAACATTCTACCTTGATCAGAAGCAGAGTTATTGTGTTCAGCTTTAGTTTGTACATTCTACCTTGATCAGAAGCAGAGTTATTGTGTTCAGCTTTAGTTTGTACATTCTACCTTGATCAGAAGCAGAGTTATTGTGTTCCAAAGCATTTGACAGACAAATGGACAAACCTATTGACAAACATATCTTAATAGTCTAAAAGTTGGAGGTCAAGAAATGAACGGATCCACATCTAGAACTTATTTAAGGGATGACAATTTCAATAAATTTATCAACTTGTAAATATACATACGAAACAAGATCTCGGAGATCGACAAAACTAAATTACAAACTCTTCTCCCAATCAATCAATCTGGCGAGTAATTTACTTTCCTTTTATCAAAACAGCTACAGTGTTCCAAAACTATTTCAGGGTTAAATATGTCGGACACCCCAGGAAAATCAATTTTTGACGTACAATTCCTAGAATCGCTTAAATCTAACAAGATAAATTCATTTCTCATCCTGCCGAGTAACAAATCACAAAATGAATAATTAATGTGGTAATTTCGCAATTTTTTGCTTTCTGGTGTCTCGATCCACGGAGCTTTATCAATATTTAATTCAATATTCTCTCATATCCTGGGCAGACGGAGAAGATATATCTGTGATGATTTGTAAGATTAGAACTTTAAGTAGAATCTTTTTCATCCTGTAGTGAAAAGAGATTTTGAACGATTCAATAAATTTGGAAATTTAAAACCAAATCGAGGCTTTAAAGATGTTGGAACCGCTCTGATTTGTGGGTTAAAGATTTGAATGCTGATAGAGTCATAGTTGCTCAGTGATAATGGCGGAGGCTCACTCCATCAGTGAAATGAAATAAAATGGTGCTATGAAGGAAATTTTGCCTGAGCAGCGACATAATAGCCTATTCTTATATAGAATTTCACCTGCGAATGGATACATGTGACCTTGGTTTCTCGTACCATCCAAACAACTAGACAGCTGTCAAATACCTGCACCACTGACAAGGGGAAACCAAGGCGGAAAATCCTGATGAACTTTCTGGGCTAATGCAGGGATCGAACTCACTAAGGAGGAGGGTTGTCTCTCCTTGTAAGTGATGCAGAAAAGACCCCTGTAATGGATCAGTGTCTCGTCACTCAAGGTCCTATATATAACTGCACCTGATTTTGAGGAGGAAGAATCAGTAAGTAATCAATACAGGTATGAATTAAGGAAATCACGTATGAAAATGATGGTCACCCTCCTTTAATATTTTCATCCAATAACTGTGACACGTTGGACACCTTATGGTTAAGATTAAAGTCTTCGCAGTGTTAAAAAAAAAATGTTTAGGAATGACATATATTTAACATTGAAGTCAATGGGGAGTGGATTACTAGTCTGAGTCCATATGACAGTCTGAGGCTTATCTATTTAAGACATGAATTGAAAATTATCATCAAGCAAATAAAGTAAGACAATAAGACAGTTGTCATAAAATACTGATACCAGGAATTCTCGTATTTAAACCCTGGGCATAATTTCGAATTTGACCATGTCAGTGATGAACCATTTCTTCAAAAAGTTTAATGTACACTAATTTATGTCAACACCTGTGGTTTGAAAATTTAAAAGGGAGACCACTCTAAGTTAAATTTTAAATTCGAAATTTAAACTCGTTATAAAGCCCATGGCTTAATAACGGGAGGGCTTAAATACGAGAATTCCCGGTAAATAAATTAATGTAGATTTAACGCCAATTATTCAACAGCGTCTATAAATTTAGGAAACCTTTACTGGGGTAAAGGAAACGGTAATATGTCATGCAGTGTATTATGAGAAGAATTTTGCCCAAACAGGAGCATTTCTGCCTACTCTTCATTCAATTCAGACTGTCAATGTTTTTTATGTGCATGTTAGGCCTTTGAGTTTTTCTCTCCCATCCGAATGACTAGACATTCTTGCCAGGCCCTCTGTCTTCCACCACTGACTAGCGGGAACCATGCTTGAAAATCCACATGAACTTTCTCTTCACAAAGCAGGTTTGAACACGGGATCCCCAGGTTAGAAAGTCAGTGTCTTACTCACTGTGCCAAGGCACCCTTATTGTTTTTTAAGTGCTTTTATCAAACAGAAGATAATGTGTTGGCATAAATGTGTAAGCCAGATATTATCATTTTTCAATGATTCCCTTACTGATCGTTCAGACATCTCAAAATGGTCAAAACTGAAGATAATGTGTTGGCATAAATGTGTAAGCCAGATATTATCATTTTTCAATGATTCCCTTACTAATCGTTCAGACATCTCAAAATGGACAAAAAAAATGATTAATTCTAACTTGTAACACAATAAAAATATCCATTCCTTTTTTAAACTCATCTTAAAATGGCCATGTTTTGTCTGATATTTTTGGCAAGCAACAAAAATACATTTCACAATAGGACCTCAAATCACGACACATTTCTCAGACTTAATCTTTAATTTTGGACTGGAATTTCACTCAATGTTTTCTTTATTTAATCCTACCAATTTGTTCTATATGTTGGGAATACCTGTAACAATTTTACTTCTTATTTCTTTGGGGAAAAGTCTTACATGTAATTGAAAACCAAAAGGATTTGGTTGTGTTGTTTTAAGAGCTTATAGTTTTAAATTTTTAAGTTTTGAAATATTTAAACAAAACATCTTGAACATGATTCTAGAGACTATTTATTTATCAAGACCACAAAAAACCCAGAAGAAGAAAATGGTGTGGAAATAGACAGATTATAACAGGAATAGGTCTCTAAAGGTCAATCTATAATATGAACATAACAAAATAACCATTATGAATATTTAATTTGATTTTGTTCCTAATCCAGGCCAGATCGTCTAGATATTGTCGTAGATAACATTTTGTTGATTCGCAAAACTTGCTTAAAGGCGTAGTCCCTGTTTTCATGTCTCTGAAAACATCATTTGAGAGTTTATTACGGTAATCACTTGCTAACTTGAATATCATGAATGTTGAAGCTATAAAGGGAATAAGTGGTACAATTTCATTCAGCATTTACAACAATATGATGAATTGAAAAGTTTGCAAGGTGGTAATGGTGCTGCCTGTGCAAAGTTTTCTTAATAGTACATACCATATACCCCTCTTCATTAGGCTGATTGGTGCAGAAAGATAAGAGAGAGAGAGAGTGAGAGAGATAGGGATGTAATGTCCCCTCGATACAAACTAGATCATATCGAGACTACATATGGTTCTATTTTATTTCAATAATTCGCTTGGGCGTAGAGGTCTTTTAGCAGTGGGAGGAAACTGGAGGACCTGGAGAAAACCCACGAAGTTTGACAGGCGACCCTACTCCTTGTCACTTACAACCATCAAATCGAAACCACATCAGTTGATTCAATGACAGACCATATGATGCAACGCACATGCGCCAACCATTCGGCCCTCCATCCCCAGAAAGGTAAGATATTAAACTCTATTTCATTTCATTCGTAATGAACGCCAAAGAAGAGAAATAATGTTGGGATAAACTGCACAATCATTGTTTGGTCAATAAAAACACACTTCATTTAAATGCATAAAGAATGTCCTTCAAAAAATATTTTTCTTTCAACAAAATATGATATTTGAGCAATGAGCATGACTTATCAGGCAGAAAAAATAAATTGTACCACCTATCCATATATTTCCTGCAAATTGGGACAAAATTAAACATTTTTTTTTGACTATCTTGACCTAGTAGACTTCAACATGCTATGACATTCGAACAATTTGTTTCTTCACGTATGGGGAGGAAAAAACTTTCATCAGGTTCATGACATCGGCTGTCGTTATTTTTAACCAAGAGCTAAAAATATCGACAAAAAATGTCGATGCAGTGTTTTGCCGAGCATGATTCAAATCTGATTGCTATTCTTTCTTTTGTGCATGTAAAACCAGCCGTCTAGCCTACCCTACGTGGCTTACTTCACATCATTTTGTGCACAGAGATCTAAAACATACAAACTTTCTTAAAACAAACACGAGGTCCAGGGATATTAACCTCCTTCAGTTGAAAACACACCAACGTTTTTATTTATCAAGAATGCTGATCAGACCACAAGTGAACAAACGCCACCTAGTGGGCAGTATTAGACATTAGTTTCATATTTTTTAATTTCTCGATTATTGAAAGCTTGCAGGAAATTTGTCAATACTTGAGTTTAAGAAACATATTCATCTGTGTCCAGAACGAACCAATGGTTTCCATGATCTTTGTCAAGTTCCTGTCATGATTCTGATCACATATGAACTGTCTAGAAGAAGAGGAAGAAGAAAACAATAGCTGTGATTAGACCCCATAGTCAAAATACTAATTCTATATAGGTGTACCTCAAATAGTGGGATACATCACCAATCTGTGTTTAAGTTCTGTAAATATGCTAATTAACTGTTGTGAAGAGGTTTAAAATCAGCAACCCTAACACTGGCATTCTCTCAAGATTTCAATTTTGAAACCCTTCATAATGATCAATGTCTCTAACCATTTTGAAATCCTTCATATATAATGATCAAGGTCACCATTCCAGTCATTTCTGGGACTAACATAATATCTTTATTTCAATTATGCATGCAGGAGTCTTTAACCCTTGCCACTTGGTAAACTAATAAAGATAATGTTCAGAATATACCAATTCGGTTTAATTTAAATGAGTAAAAGCAAGAACAAGATGAACTAGAGAAAGGGTAGCCATCAAAGTTCGAACAAAAGATTTTTGGAATCTATAAAAGTCAAAACAAACATAAATGATAATGGGTTTAATTTCCTACTTTTTTGCACCAACTGGGCTAATGACAGATAGCAATATAAACAAAGTGTACAACCATTACAGGCACAAAATACAAACTTTGATGCACTTTGAAATGTGGTCGAAAGCCAATTTCAAAATGTGCATTGCTGGCTGTCTGACATTTACACTTGTGGAGATAGCTGCCAAAATTCATAAAAAATATTACTTATGAAATTCTTAAATCAAAATTCGACAGTGCACATACATTTTGTAACAATTGGAACAATTTTATACATGTATGCTATCTACCGGTAGTCGATTTTTTTACAATCTAAAAACAAAAAAAAATCTTTAAATTCTGCTCAGTGGTTTATCTATTTGAAATAAAACATAAGGTTTATTAAGCCTATATGTTTACGGTTGTGTTGCCACGAAGGCATTAGCTAGGAAAATATTTAAGATAAAGTTTAATGGTAAAACTTGTCAATACTCAACAGGTACATATTAAACGACCATGTTTTATCTCTTGGTGTCACTAGATATTATCTGAGATACCATATTTACCTTTGCCACGTTTCTTACCAATTAAAACATCAATCGTAGATGCACAAAGATGCCCATTCTATCACAAAGAAGAGAGATTGGGTTTAAGAGAGAGGAAAAGCAAGTTAGAGAGGTTCACTCAACACAATATTTTGGAATGTATTTGATGGAAAAAAATCTAGAATCAAACTTCAGACACTTGTATCAAAGTATGTCAGGGGTAACCAGGAACGTTTCTGATTAGTGATTTGAGTCAGCAGCATATTCATTAATCCATGAAATAATGTGTAGACTGTATCGGGCTGTATGGTATATATCCCTTTCTTCATCAACCCAATTCATACCAAGTTGCTTAGTTAATGCACAATGTGTAGTGTAATGTGTGCATGTTATTACTGCAAGTTGTGGGTTCAACCCAGGCTGGTATATGACACATGGTAGGGTCACTTGCTTAGCATATTGAGTTTTCTTCATGCACTCTGCTAAAGATCCCATTTCTAATATGACCTCGAAAATACAACTGCCAATGGATACTTCAATATTCACAAGAACTCAATTTTTGGATCACTTGGGCCTATTAGTATTAGTCATGGTTCTGTATCAAAATCGGGGAAAAAATAATTTAAAACTTACCAGGCCCGTTAGGGTCATGATTTTTTTCAACCGTGTCTTCGTTATCTGCTTCCCGAGGTTCAAACCTTAACCTCATCTCTTTCTCACGCTGTCGACTCTTACGTTCGCGACTATCTAAATTATCATCTAATTTTCTACTTTCTATATTTCTATCAACTTCGTGGATCTTACGATCGTGTCCTAAAGGTTCACTGTCTATTTGATTGTCATGATTTTTAAAATCACTTTCTATATGAAGGGACTTGGGTGGCGGATGAAGAGGTTTTTCTCGTTTATCTATGTCCACAGACCAGTCATTTTGATTGGACGTCCATTTTCCACCAGAACTGAATAACAACACGGCTAATATCCATATTAACGGAACTGCGATGATGGCCTTAAATAACAATCCTCGTCTTCTACGAAAGAAACTTGCCATTTTGGAAATAAAATAAAACTATGAAAAAAAAAATCAAAATATCACAGTTATGGTTTGGATGAATGATTGGATTTCTTGGATATGATTCTTCCTTTGCAGTATAAATTTATCTCTTTCGTTTTTAAAAAAAGTTAATCCTGAAGGAATTCTTGTCTGTTGTAAGTCTGTAGGGTCCCGGTAGTTATCTTATCCTGACCTGGTTTCTTGATGTACTATCTATCCATCGTGAGAATTGTTAAACCTGGAATGACAAGAAAGAGATGTTTAGAGATAAAATTACAAGCCAAGGGTGTCCGTACATTGGTCTAAAATATTTTCACATTTTTTGTAAACATATTCAATAATAAATTGTTACATTCCTATGGTGAAACACAGCTCATTCAGAATCACAGTGATGGTAAAACCCATGTCATAGTCAGACTTTCACTCCCAATTTCTGCAGACTAAGACAAACGCTGCGATAAAATAGATCTTTTATAATTACATTGTATAAAACCACAATTACTTGTGTAGAAAAGAGACAACCCCTCATATAAAATATATAGACTTATTATTTAAATTAGACAAATCCTCATATAAAATATATCACACTTGAACAAATCCTCACATAAAATATATCACACTTAAACAACCCTCATATAAAATATAATCACACTTAAACAAACGCTCATATAAAATATATTACCCCTGAACAAACGCTTCTATAAAATATATCAAACTTAGACAAATCCTCATATAAATTATCCCACACCAAAACAAACCTCCTGAATAAAACCACAATTACTTCATTTTCCAACATCCACAACCAGGTGATTCACCCAGATTTAAACCAGTTAATAAGTATTCTGTACACTTGTTGGTTATAAAATGCTGTTTAACAGACCCACCTGACAAGTTCTAACAAATAACTGACGAGAGTAATCTGTGTATATCTATGTCATTTGTTCTACAGTTATAGATAAACATTATTTAAAGAAACCATCTCAGATATATTATAGTAAATAGAATACCTTAATCTGTATATATTAGTGAAAAGAACAGCTCAATTTTGTATGTTTTAGTGAATAGAACAGCTCAAGTTTGTATATTTTATTGAATAGAACAGCTCAATTTTGTATATTATAGTTGGTTTTTTTTTAAAAAGATAGGAAAAAAAAGCTCAATAATGTATATTTTAGTTCAAACAACAGCACCATTTTGTATATTTTAGTGAAACAAATAGTTCAATTCTGTATATTTTAGTGAATAGAACAGTTTGATTCTGAATGTTTTAGTCAATAGAACAGTTCAATTCTATATATTTTAGTTAATAGAATAGCTCTATTCTGTATAATTTAGTGAATATGAATAGAGCAGCTCAATTCTGTATATTTTATTTAAGACAATAATGTTTATGTAATGTATATTTGAGTAAATATAATTATTATGTAATAAACTTTCTCAGAAAACATCTATCCTATTCTTGTGGAACATTGTCTAAACAACATCATCAACACACATATCAAAGATCTGTTACTTTAACGTGTAGGTCGATGATCAAGAACTATATATATTATAAGTAGTCAAATTTGGGACTGTCACTCAATGAGAAACTGCGGCTTCCGTTACTTTAATGTGTAGGTCGATCATTAAATACGTTGTTGAATCAAATATAGATATCAAAGTACTACAGTTGAGATATGAATTATTAAAAATAGATCAGTAATAATATACCCAGTGTCTTGTATCAGTAATTATTTTCTTTAGCTAATTTCAATAAAGAAATAAAGTCTTACAAGAACACAAGTTTTATTTAGATGGTAATCTATAGCCAGTTAAATTTCAAAGTGCAGATTACATGCCATCTTGAGCTCTGATGTTTGTGAATAGCAATGAAATATCATTTACGGAGCATTATGGAAGATTAAATTAGATTTATATGCAAACTTTTAAAGTTTAATTTATTAAAGAGGCATTATGGCAGTTCTCCCTATAATAGTTAAAAGTTAGCTAATGTAAAGCGAATATGCTGAGAATTTCAGTCGAAACCCTCCACTCTGAACAGAGATATTACAGATTGAATTTCAGGCCTAGCCTTGATCATCATTACTAAAGTCAGACTAAGTCAGTACCATAAAAAAATAAGTCTTGATTATCCATTTTTAGATTGAATGATCAATGAGCATTGAGCTGCAGACCGGATTCAAATCCTGTGAAAATCTGACACGCATGGCATTGAGAGTTGATTAAGGTCTTTTCATAAATAAATAGTTTGTATAGCATTTCAGGCCTAAAGAAAGACCTGTAATAGACAAATTTAGCCCTTTAATAAGTGTATATTTAATTTAGAATATAATTGATGAAAATATTTGGTCTATATTTAATTTATTATCAAATTGATGAATCTAATTTAAACCACATATAATATAGTACATATATTACAGTTGATGACAATATTTAATTAACGCAATTCACGAACATCTATTTTACTATATTATTTTAACGTTCAAGCCTGGAAACAAGGCACCTAGTGTCACAGACAATGTCAGGCACAGATTCAGGCCTTGTCAGGCATAAAACCTCTGGTGTCTGTCATTTTGTCCAGCACTGATTTGTCTATTTTATAGATATTATCAATACATGTCCAGCACTAAGTTGTAAATGTCAGGTAGTGTTTCATCAGTGCCTGACATTTTGTCCGGTACATCTAAAACTGTTATTTCCAGGCCTGTAAATGTTTATACTACTCACCCTATATCTTTCATATATACAAACTAACTATACAACTAAAATCACCTAACTTTTAACACTTGCAATCAAAAAACAATGATGTGTTTTATATATCCTTTTTTTAAATTTGAAATTAAAACCTCAGGAATTCAAGATTATATATTTCCCTATATCATATGAATATTTTTATCCACTGGTAACAAAAAGCCATTTTGAAACAGCTAATAAAATTGCAAGTGCTAATTGTCTGTTATATAGACCAAAGCTTATTATTATATGTGAATGTTTGCAATGCATTGTAAAAACATATTCCTTTTTTTAAAAAATAAATTATCAATTTAATTTGAAGTCCTATATTTTTCAATAATATCCATTTCTGATAAATATTAAAAAAAATAAAGCTTTTTTTTAGAAATAAATCACCAATAAAATTAAATCCTAGCTGTATTGGTTTTACATTCCCATCTTCAATAGCCCAGTCGGAGCAAAACAATAGGACATTAAACCCCATTACATTTCATTCTATTGGTTACAAACTTATAATTTGCTTGATATAAAGACAAGAGTATCCTCGTGGAAATGTCGCATAGTATTAAACATAGTAATTGTGCATCCATAAAATTGTACCTTGTGTGTTAATATGTTAAAGTACTAAATGCCAATCAAAGAAGTTATAATAAGCTAGTCAAGATTCCAAACAATATATTTTATGTAATCCACTCTTTCTGTTATCTTGCCTATTGTATATTCTTCAATACTGTTATTCATTTATCTAGAAAAGTATACTATCTAACCTAATAAAATTGTTGTCCTACCTGCATCAGTTACAACCAGACACTAGTATAAATAAATACGATGTATATGCACTGGGGTATCTTCACTGTGGTATATGAGAATTTATCATATCTATGTTTTATTTACCTCTTAGAGATAAGAAATAAAAAGGTTGAACCAATATTTTATTTACCTGGAGGGCGTTATAAAGATTATATCATAGTTATTGTATTTCTTACCCCTCTAGTTAGGTTGCTCTATCTAAAAACACACAAGTAAGTTATCATATAAAATCATATATCTCTTGTAATAACTACCACACAGGTGGGAAAAATAGTTTCAGATAACCCTAGACTTACCTAATTTCAAGATATTAACTATTATGAAAAGTAGAATACGACTCCAATTATTAAAGAGACGATATCACATCTGAATTCAAAACTATACAAAATACAAACACAGACCTATATTAAGATTACATGTACACTATTTTTCACAAATGTTCGTTAAGGTCCTGGCCAGTGAGAGAGAGAAAGAGAGAGAGAGAGATTAGAAAGAGAGAGAGACCATATGTTACCATCTATATGGTGTAGTGCACAGATAGTAAGTTCAAATATAGGACCACATTTCCATGTGGGCCTATAAAAAAAGATAATGAAAAAAGGAAAATTTCAGTCAAATTACTCTATTGTGTGCAAAGTTATGAGTGTTTTGCCAACATGAAGCATATATTGTACATGACACTCAAAACTAAATCTCAATTATCTATTTTATTGTTAAACTCTAGAGAGTTGATTATGTTGAAATAATAGTTTATACAACATTTGATACCAGAAAAAACATCAACAACAAACAGATTTAGCTCTCACCTATAATTCATCTTTAAAGTAAACTATTTGCTTTATCTGTTAGTATGTTATATAATGACGCTCCCCAGGTATTTAATCAGTAATTTTGTTCTAATCTTTAAAATAAATAATACTTTTAAGCCATCTTGTCTATAATTCTTACAATAAAACTTTTATTTGTCTCTTCTAAGACATGCCATTAACCCTTTAACACTTGGACAGCTCCAAAAGATGTCCCATCCACCCAAAGATGAGAGAGAGAGAGAGAGAGAGAGAGAGTTTAACCTCCACTCGACACAAACTAGGTAATTTCAGGACTAACATGTATGATTCAATTTTATTTAGATAATTCGCTTGCACACAGGAGTCTTTAGCAATGGGGGAAACTGGAGGACCTGGTGAAAACCCACAAGGTTGGACAGGTGACCCTACTCCTTGTCACATACAACCCAGGAATTGAAACCATTCCAGTTGATTCAATGACAGAACTTATGATACAGCACGCATATGCTAACCATTCAGCTATCCAACCACACCCAAGGATGAATAACTGTGGCACCCAGAAGAACTGTTATATCGTACAACTAGATACCTATTCACAGATCTCTGGAGGTTTCCATGGTTTCTGGCTGTTCAGGAATATACTGGTACGAACTATATAATCCTTGTTTTAAATATAATTTTCTTCAATGAAATGAAATGGGGTTTAACGTCCTACTGTTCTGCTCCTAAAATGGGCTAATAAAGACCGGCGTACGCCATACAGTGTGCTATGAGTGAAATTTTGCCCAGGCAGCAGCTCTACAGCCTACTCTTATATCGATTTCCAACTGCCAAGGGATCTTTTACGAGCCTGCCAATGTGTGCACGGGACCTCGGTTTTTCGTCCCATCGAAACGAATAGACAGCTGTCCTTGTCATGCCCTCCGTCCTGCATCACTGACAAGAGGAAACCACTGACGGACGGACAGGGGCGACATATATACGTCCACATTTCTCGGGCAATGCAGGGATTGAACAACCAACCTCCAGACTAGCAACGGGATCCCCCTTTCTTCAATGAACTGGTACAGTCAATATTTACATGAAGCAAGTGCTAAAGGGTTAAGGAGTGATAACCTTCTTAAATTGATTTATGTCAAATTATTGAACTGGGGTCATCAGGTGTATTTATTCAGAAAATAGAAAGACAGCGGGCACTAAAAGTATAGTTACTTATATTTACACACACTGATCAGCAGTGAATATTCGCTAGGCTGCTACAATCACTGATAAGGATGACATCGACGCAACTTAATTAGTCCCCCATATTAACTTTTTTCTTCCGACAAATTAAATTCTAAAACATTTTTTGTATGTATTAGAAAAATAAGTAAAGACGTTTGAAGTATTTGTAGTTAAAAAGTATTTCCTATTTAGTGTAATTGGGTATTAAAATGAGTAAAAGGCATCATTTTGCCCGGAGTAGTTACGTCTTATATAAACAAAGCACGCGCCATTGAGCCAATGGTTAACGCCGCATGATGTCATTACATGTGTTTAAGACAGTCATCTGTGACAGAGATAATTCGTAAGTAATTTTCTGTGAAACAGAGTGATATTTACAGTCAATAAAACCAAACAATATAAAACCAGAAATCGTACTGGGAACCTATCATGGGAACCTAGATTAAACATTTTTCAAATTAATTCTGTTTATCATTCATTTGAGTAAAGTTTTTTACTTTATCTAATTTTCATATTGAGGGGTCACCTGAAGTATCTCAGGACTCCCCAAATTCTAAATCCATCCAAGCAAGGAATCATATCTCCACAATAACCACATACAATTACAGCATTGGTTTTTATCCAGTGTCGTGTAGCGAGATGAGCAGAGAAGAGGTGATGATCCAAATCATCGTTTTAAGGTGCGAGGAGGAGCAGTCGAATCATAGAGTGATATTAAAATTAAGTTTTTCACATTTGAAATTACAACTGTTAAGTCTGGTATTCAAATTGCCCAAGTTGATTTTATGTATTTTAAAATGGGTTCTTTCACATATTTTTGAGTTATATAGACCCAGTATTTGATTCTTGGGGGTATACAATCAAGGAGTTGGCTCCAAGCATCACCAAACGTCTGCAGGACACTAATCACTTGATTACTTAATTTACAAACAGATAAACAAACAACCAGATTAGAAGTTACAGATAAAAAACGTGTAGCCCTGGGTCAATCTAGTTTCATCTGTTATACTGTTATCAGTTTTGGTAGTATAGATTATCATCTTGTGCTGAACCAAGGAAGGACTTTTCAAATGGGCTCTGTCAGTTCCTTCTGTTTCAGGAACTCACCACATTAACTCTTCAAGACATCTTTATGAGACTTGGTACACATTCCTACCAATTCATAATAGTCTATTAAATACTAGAATTAGAAATTTCTCAAATTGAATAATTTTTTTAAAATGAAGTCCAGTGTTCACAGTGGCGTGAACATAAAAGAAGCCTTGACAAATGGAATTCGAAAGAGAAGAATGTAGCTTC
The DNA here is from genome assembly GCA_963678685.1 of Patella ulyssiponensis. Taxonomy (NCBI): domain Eukaryota; kingdom Metazoa; phylum Mollusca; class Gastropoda; family Patellidae; genus Patella; species Patella ulyssiponensis. The sequence continues at coordinate 63,927,938 of OY783225.1, read as the reverse complement.
ACGATAAGGGCAAAGTTTTCCTGTCCAAGCCCATCTTAATTAGCTGAGTCAGAGCAGAAAAGTGGGAAGTTCAACCTTATTTCATTTCATTTCCTATTCTTGATCTGTGTGTAAAGTGGAATCCAGTAACAAAGTAATAATGGATATTAATCCACTTGAGATTTCTTTTAATATTACAGATGATCATAGTATGTTGAGTTGCCTCCCTTTGTTGTGAGTTTGTTGCCTCCCATGTTGATATAGTTTGTTTTTTTTTTGAGTGAAGCCTGTATCTTAACGTGAATCAAGTCTTTGTGTGCCTAACAACCCACACAAAATTTCACAACTGAAGGGTCATTAATGATTTGTTTTACGTTAATTCCATTCTCAGTAAACTGATTTTTAAAATTTAAGAAGTACTTTACATGAAAATGTATCAAGTGTTGGCTTCCGTTTCGACATCTCAAAAAGAGGAAACCATTTCCAAAAACACCTAAAACTACCACAAACAACTAGTCCTTTCTAAATCAGTCGTTACTTTAAAGTTTCGTATTAAAGCACTTCAAAAGGTATCAGATGAATATTGTTATTTCTACTGGTGTGTGTGAAACTTAGCCAAGATTTCTCGGACATTTGAGCATTTTGTAAATATGTTATAAGTTTGGGTGGTAGTAAATGTACACTAGTACTGTTTGAATGACTTAAATAAAATGAAATGGAGTTCAATGTTCTACTTTCCTGCAGCAACAGAACTAATGAAGACATGACTGTTTCCACTAACCTTTCAACAGTTCTTTTACATGAAAGCCAATGATCGTTCTTCCTACAATCTGAACAAGTAGGTACACGTTCCTTGTCAGTTCCTGACAATTGGGACCAGGCTTAAAACTATCTGATGATTATCATCTGCCTATGCCGTGCAGTTATTTGTGGACAGCTGAACATAAAATTTCACTTTATTCTTCAAATGAACTTTTATTTACAGAGAGAGAGAGTGATCCAAACATACAATTCCATAACAATAAATCAAATACAATCGCGCAAAATTCTTCACAAAAGATAACCCGACCCAAAGTCGGTCTGCCCAGCTCCAATCATATGCATTGTTCATTAATTTAAAAGTTTGCTCGGGGAAGCCCCTAGAATTTAACTTGCTACATTGTTAACTGCATGCAACTTTTAATCAATTGTTCCAGTTATTGGGGCCTGATAAGTTTGGCCTGAACAGAGAATAAGAATCCTAAGACCTTACCTGTCAAATAAACCAGACGTCTACAATATTACACACAACTAAATATAATAAATTCCTAGTTCAGTTCAAGTAAAAAAAAACAACCATGACATCCGTTCACTAAGTCTCCTAATACAGGCTGTCATACACTGAATATACAAATGACGTAACAAACCGCTCCACAAACTTTTGTTTTTATGTCAAATTTTCTTTTACCACAACCAAGAATATATCTGGTCACTTTTGAAGTTTAATTTTAGTCAAGAAATTTGAGCAAGAGGTAAGTACGACATTTCGGAAAATTCTACACTTTTTCCCCCCCAACTGTATAACTTGCATACCTTGCATCGCTGATGCTGAATCAATTGTCTTTGGCTTATCGTTGCATTTATGATATTTTTTGTCGTCCTTTTTGTTGGCCGATCATGACTACGCTTTCCTCCGTGAGACGATTATATCATCAGAGTGGAGTTACTCGAGGCAAGACACACTATCTTTTCCCAGTAATGCCAAAAGCAAATACTAGATGTTTGAAATAGCCTCGGGTCGCATGTGAGCTGCACAATAGGCTTAGGTAGCCATTACATCACCGTTGACAACAGAACATTTTGTTACAACATATGTCACCGGGTCCAACTGAGAAGAAATTTGTGTCGACATGTCATCTGGTTTGAAGTCAGATTGACAACAGGTTAACGACATATTTTACGACAATGTGATAGGGGGGTCTTTTTAAACATGCCAATGAAACAACAATATATCTATTTTTAACTTATCCTCCATTTCTCTATGATCTTTTGTTCCCCAAAACAAAACAAATAAATACATTTTACACAGGGGTCGGAAGGATTTCAAGTGATCCTTCTAACTGTTTTCTTACTTTTTTCTAAGTACACTTACTACGATCGAGCCAATTTATAAATAAAACAATCTCTAAAAGTATATTAGTTTTTACTTTTCGAAGATTCAACAATTGGAACAAATGTAAAACAAACCTTTTAAGTTATATCATAAACCTGAGACCAGCCAATTTTTTTTTCTTTCTAAATCAAATAAACAAACCCATCACTTTCAGTCATACTAACCAAGGTTTTTGCACGTTTGACCCCAAATCATCCTCTTTGAAAAAACTCCCCCACAGCTCTTCCAGCCAGCCTCGCTTTGACGCTACATATCATACATTTTCTTGATTTCAATATCACAAAAATCGATCGCATGAAAACACAAACAAATACAAATAAAAATTTCAAAGAAAACTATCGTCACTTCAAGCATGTAGTTCCAAAGACAATATACAAAGATTTATTTCTTTGTATTTTAAAGTTCTGTTCATTTCTAAGTTATTTTGATATTCCTGCGAGAAATATATGATGGATTCCTGACACCAAACTAATGATCTCATCAAACAACCCCCCAAACACAAAGCGACTGATGTTATATCTGGATTGACATATGGCGTGAGAGGAGTTTAGTGTCGGTTCACAAGATATTTCAGCTATTTCGAGACTAAAACATCTATTTCTCAGTTCATTCATATTTTCTGTCAGTCTGTTTCAATATTGGGAATCTATTCTGGGAGTGTACTCTCAAAGAGTGAGATTAAATGAATTCTTAATCAAATTTTACATCAGCACACGCACAGAGTTTTGTCATGTCCGTGGATTTTATGATTTAGCACAAAATATTCTATGACTGACAGGTCTGATCCAGTCTTGGCCATTTTCCAAAGCCCTCGGTCCCGACCACCAAATACGGCCAACATGGAACTCTTGGTTTTACCTACTCCTAATCAAAATCCAACTGTCAAAGATTCTTACACATGCATATCAAAGTGTACATAGAGCCTCTCGTAAGCAGAAACCACGCTGCAAAATCTCAGATAATTTCCTAGGCAAAAAACACTGGGATCAAACCAAAGAAGTCCTGGTTAGTAGGCCAGCATCATACACACTGAGCAACCTTTTGTCTGAAGACGGTTTCTCAAGCAAGAGTAATAAAAATGATGTCAGTTTATAAATTCCCAAAGATTGTGGTGTGGAATCAAAAATTTTTAACTGAAATGGTCAATAATTTTCAAGTATATCATTATTCGTTTGATAACGATACCTGTATGTGTATTGAAACGTAGCATGTTAATAAAAATCAGAAGTACTTTATCCATATAAGTGTGTTTATTTTTAGAGAAATCTATTTCTATATTTATAATATGTCTTATAAGGATTAAGTAAATCATCTCAAAAATGTTTTTAAAAATGTATGAACACCTATAAATTTATAGTTATAGTATCACATCCTTCCACCCAATATCTTTATGTGAAGAATGTGTTGTTTTTTTTATCCCTAATACATGTGTATTTGTAACATGTTGTTTTACAAAATAAATTACTTGACCTAAAAGAGGTTACAAAAAATTTTCAAAAGAATTAAGACGTTTTTGAGAGGTTTTTTTGCATAGAATGAGATCTTCGAAAACATTTGAACATTTATATTGCGTTATTAAATTAACTGCGTGACATAAGGGAGGGCAGACAATATTTTTTATGAGACTTGTTGTCTTGTTTTATTACGAAGTCATTTTATGATTGCTTTTTACGATTGGGTTTATGATCACGAGACACATGTTACTTTATGGTGAATCTATGACAATATCACACGCTCTACTTGTTTTTTCACTTTATGAATGAATACATTATAATTAGACAATACTAACACCCATTCTTTGTTTTTGACTGATTTATTGTAAATCATGACTACTAATTCTACAATGTCCATCATAAATCAATTAATTGTCCCTCGGCTGATTTAATACCCCTGATTCTGTTTCATCCTAATATGCCGGACATGTCCGTCTAGATCGGCTAAAATCTGACTGCAAATATGCCCCATCGAACATCAAAATAACATATAGATGGTAAATGAAAAAGGGGTTTAGCATTCTACAGGTAATTTTCTGAAGAAAAAAGGGTAAGGAAGCCAGACACACAGCATATTATACACACCAGTCAGTGTGCTAAGAGGGGAATTTTGCCTGGACAGCAGCATTTCTGTCTCGTCTTCATTAAATTCCATCTGTTGAACCCAGGACCTGATATTTTGACCTTAATTCAAAGACAGATAATAGATTTTACCCGAGTCCATGAAATTAGCATAACATTTCCTGACGTACAACTCATTATTTTTATAACTACCGGTAGGCTTTCACATGATATCTATTTGTCATCGTCAAGGTTAAACCCCCCCCCTATATTAATAAGTATATATATTATATTGTCGATTATTGACTACAGGTGTTATAATAGAGATATGATATTGTTTAATTAGATGTAGGTATATAATCAGATCTTGTTACCATCAATAACCACACCTGTCCGGGTGTTCAAAGGTATGTCAAATAAAAATCCTTATTACCATACACTGTGGATACAACAAATTCATTCCTTACAAATACCTTCCTGCATAAAGAAATGAAATGAAATAAGAGTTACATTCTACTGTTCTGCTTCAACTGGGCTAATGAAGACAGGCATACGCCATGCAGTGTGCTATGAGGGAAATTTTGCCCAGACAGCAGCACTACAGCCTACTCTTATTTCGATTTCCAATTATCAAGGGTTCTTTTACGTGCACGCCATTTAATGGCAGAGTCTACTGGATGTTTAATTCTCTCAATGTACTCACAACTATTAGCTATTAGAGGGGTTTTACATAGGCTAAGCCTGTTCCCCAATCCCATTCAGACAACCTGAATAAAATATTGTTTAAAAAAAACAAACTATTAGCTATTAGATCAACACATACAACAAAGTGCACACTACGTCACATAAGGCAACAAGCTGCCTTTTAGGGAGACCCTGACCTTCTTGTCTTGTATGTGCTCTATGTGTGTTTTCAGGGAATCCCCAATTTTTCTAGTAAGATTGGGTGTACATTCTATCTACTATCTCAATATTAAATTATCATCACCTTGTAGGTAAGAAAATATTTCTCTATAAGACTTTCCAATATTGCACATGTTTTACAAACTAATGTCATCTAGATTCACTCCATATATTCCTACCTAGATCAATTCTGATCAATCAAAAATACTGTGTAGCACATTCTTTTAGATTTCCATAACACAATTATCACTAAATTTCAATAAATACTCCTGTATGAGTTAACACATGTGAACCCGATATTATTCTCCATTAAATCCATTAAAGTCGATGAATATTATAAATAATAGGTGTGTGTGTAGAACAGGACATGTATTACACAATATACCATGAACTATGACCTCCTTATGACTATTTTTATCATATTGTTGGATGTTATTTATGAGGAACTAGGATATGATTTAATGGATTGTTCACCCATAAATCAGTCAGATTGACATATTTGTTCATCAGTGACAAACTGGGCCAAGATCACATGAATACGAAAATATTAGTTAGGAGGGACATATTTAATGGACTGCCCAGTCCAGTTTTAAGAAATAGATTTAACTAGGGCAGTTTCCTAATTTATGACATCAAGATTAAAGGAGGTGGTCCACCTTTTTCTATATTCTTGCAATAGATAGATAATGGTTATAGAATCAACCAAATAGACAGACAACTTGACAACTATAATAGAATTAAACTACAGTGTCATTATGACGTTGTACGGGATTGTTCCTATATGTCGGATGTTGGAATAGTTAATTGCATCAATGCTGGGATTATTGCTAATGAAACAAGCCAACAGTGAGGCTGATGTCCCCCGCCGAAATCCCAAAATAAATAGATGACACATATTAATTAATCGCACATTTATTTTTTTCAAACATATCGAGCAATCAAACTGTACACGAAGTGTCACCCAAAGTGTTTTATAAAGAAAAATGCTAAAACCGACGAGAAAAATGAAAATGTACCCTAGTTAGGGGGACCCTAAAGGCAGACAAAAGTGCCCCCACGCTTGACAAAAGGACCCCCACGCTTGACAAAAGGGCTCCTCTGGCCAAGGGAAAGGGCTCTCGTGTCCGAGTCAATCGTTTCTATACACTGTTACTGTCGAATCCATTACTGAATGAGAATGCAGTCATTGTATTGGCATAAAAATCATCAATTAAGGTGAACCTAAATTATCTTGTCCCAAAGTATCAACCAATCAAATTGCTTATCTCTGCCTACCCTAAGCAGAAAATGCTCATCTTCGAACTCCATCAAGGCATTGACCTAATAAGCATACACACAAATTTTGAACATTTTAACTCAATTAGAAGGAGAGTTATTGTGTTCCAAAGTCTCGGCAAATCAAATTGCTTATCGCTCTGCTTACCCTGAGCAGAAAATACTCATTATCGATCTTAGTCAAGGCATTACTGTAATGAAACTATACACCAAGTTTCATCACTCTCACTTAATTAGAACTAAAGTTATCGTGTCCCAAAGCATCAACCAATCAAATTGCTTACCCTAAGCGGAAAATGCTCATCTTCGAACTCCATCAAGGCATTGACCTAATAAGCATATACACCAAGTTTGAACATTTTAACTCAATTAGAAGGAGAGTTATTGTGTTCCAAAGTCTCGACCAATCAAATTGCGTATCGCTCTGCTTACCCTGAGCAGAAAATGCTCATTATCAAACTTGGTCAAGGTATTACTGTAATGAAACTATACACCAAGTTTCATCACTCTCACTTAATTAGAACTAAAGTTATCGTGTCCCAAAGCATCAACCAATCAAATTGCTTATCTCTGCTTACCCTAAGCGGAAAATGCTCATCTTCGAACTCCATCAAGGCATTGACCTAATAAACACATACACCAAGTTTGAACATTCTAGCTCAATTAGGAAAAGAGTTATTGTGTCCCAAAAAGTGTGTATCGTGTCCCAAAGCATCAACCAATCAAATTGCTTATCTCTGCTTACCCTAAGCAGAAAATGCTCATCTTCGAACTCCATCAAGGCATTGACCTAATAAGCATATACACCAAGTTTGAACATTTTAACTCAATTAGAAGGAGAGTTATTGTGTTCCAAAGTCTCGATCAATCAAATTGCGTATCGCTCTGCTTACCCTGAGCAGAAAATGCTCATTATCGAACTTAACCAAGGTATTACTGTAATGAAACTATACACCAAGTTTCATAACTCTCACTTAATTAGAACTAAAGTTATCGTGTCCCAAAGCATCAACCAATCAAATTGCTTATCTGTGCTTACCCTAAGCGGAAAATGCTCATCTTCGAACTCCATCAAGGCATTGACCTAATAAACACATACACCAAGTTTGAACATTCTAGCTCAATTAGGAAGAGAGTTATTGTGTCCCAAAAAGTGTGACGGACAGACGGACAGACAGACAGACAGACGGACGGACGAACCCATTTTAATAGTCCCCCAACTTTCTTCGAAAGGCGGGGGACAATAAAACTATTTGTGTTTCTATCCAAGCTAATACCATACTAGCACCAGAACAAACAACAAACTTTAACATAACATTAGTAGATGTATGAATACTAATAATACAAAATAAATTCATATTTCAGTCTTTAAACTGTGGGTTACGATTAAAAAATGACGACACAGCCAATCATATCACTTTACGCGATGAATCAATTTTTCGTGATGTTTCAGTAATGATTTCAAATCATGTTGAAAATCATGTTTGTGACATTAAAGGTTGGTAGGACTGGAACAGGTTTGTGACGTTAAAGGTTGATAGGACTGGAACATGGTTTAACACAGTAATTTTGCCAATTTGAGACTAACACACAACTATTTCTGACTCTCTCCCACCACTAACAGCTTGACAATTCAAAAGAGTTATCTCAGCCCAAACACGGATTTGAACCTGGCACATACAATGTGCATATTTTATATTCATCAATAGTAACGATACAATATGTTATATATTATACCACTTTTTTTGATATACAATATGCATATTCATCAATATCATGAACATCATGAAAGAAACAACATGTGATAAACTACAGCACATTTTATGATAAACTACAGTTATAAACTACAGCACATCCTATGATAAGAGAGAGAGAGAGAAATGGGGTTTAACGTCCACTCGACACAAACTGGGTCATTTTGGGATTAACATAAGGTTTAATTTCATTTCAATAATTTGCTTGCGCGTAGGGGTCTTTAGCAGTGGGAGAAAACTGAAGTACCTGGAGAAAACCCACGAGGTTGGACAGGCAACCCTACTCCTTGCCACATACAACCGGGGATTCGAAACCACGCCAACTGACTCAATGGCAGGCCGTATGATAGAGCGCGCACATGCTAACCATTCGACAATCTCCCCCCCTCACATCCTATGATTAACAACATGGGATAAACTATATCATGCTAAGGGGTCACAGTGGCTAAGATGGTGGCTCACCAGACTGAAGGTCTTGTGTTCGATCCCTGTATTTGCAGAGAAAGTTTATCCAGATTTTGCGACGTGGTTCTCCATTTGTCAGTGACGCAGGACGGAGGACCTGACAAGAGAACAGTTGTCTAGTCGTTTGGATGGGACATTAAACCCCATTTCATTCCATTTATACCATACTAAATATAGTATATGAAATAGCACCTGTGTAATTATCTATATCTAACAGACCTGTCAATCAATGACCATGTTAAGCCAACATGTCAATCAAATTTAAAGAGATATCGATCGCTATGACAATGTAATGACAAGTAGTAAAATCAAGATATACAATAGGAGGTATTGATCACAAGCGTTGAACAACGACAAGACATATGACTCTAGACGGTCATTATAAAACAATAAACATTCACTTATTGTTTTCACGCCATGTATAAATAAATCTCCTCCATCATTGTCACATACCTAATCTCAGAAGGGGCAGAACAGGGATGGCTCTGATGGTTTTTGGTTTATTCTAAGTATATTTTCAGGTTTACGATAAACCCTATTATAATATAACTACTATTAATAATTTAATTTATTTAGCAGAAATTAATTAATTCTTATGTAGATTTCAGAGTTGTGTCATTTTCATCCACCTTTTCCCTTGCACACTATCTTGTGCCGTTATTTTTGAACAATATCTGTGTAATTTTTACCCAGATAGTTTGTATGATTAAGAAATAATTATATTGTACTGTCCAACACATACACAGAAATGTCCAAGCCATTGTGGAAATTATCCCAATTAATAGAATAAATTTTGCCCGCATTAACAATAATAACTAATTACCTTTTTCTTCATATCAAGTTTCAAACACCTAATCTAACACAGGTTTACGCTCACCTTAATAAAAACAACTTATGGCTTTGTACTTGAAAATGATAAGAAAATACATGTGGAAACATCGTGGTATACAAACCAGCAATTGTTTTCCATATAAATTGTGTTGTGTTTTTTTTAACTTACGGAACTATTGGTGGAAACTGTTTATAACAACAGACAACACCAGCAGATGTCACAAACTCCCCCAACAAAATCCTATTTCTTGAGAAAATATACCAAAATTCACAGTCATATCACACGACACAATTCCATGTTATATGTAATTGTTCAGTTGTGGAATAACCTACGATAACTTTATAACTATCAGTGGAATGACACTCTTTGATATTTTACCTACTTGATACAGAAAATGGTCGATGATCAACTAGTTACCGGTAGTTAAATTAGGAGACGACAGTTGCAGATGAGATAATATCCAACAACAACATCCCCTTTCTCAGACTGATATGTGTCTTGACAAACATTCTACACCACTCAACACAACTTGATGTCCTTCCTACCTGTACAGCATATTTAAAGTAGACTATGTGATAAGAAAATTGATCAGTTAGCAGATGTGAAAACATTCTTATGCAGTCAAATAAAATCCCATTTCTCAATATAACATGTGTCCTGATAAAAAAAACATAGGAACAATTAAAAGATATAAACAATTTATTTTTTTTCTTCCACAAAACCAGATTACGTAATTTATAAAAAAATGACTATAAAAGGAGAATATAAAAAAATAATACACATTATGTATGTGATGAAAGTCCACTGGGGACTGAAACGTGATTCCATTATATATTTCTTACCAACATAGAATCTAATTTTCTCCCGTTTGGGGTAACCCTCACTTGGATTGATAGCACAATATAGCTCGATTAGTGCTGATGTGCCATTAAACATCACTTCATTTCATGTTTTAACGAAATATTTTAAAAACAAACTTATGTCCGATTTACCTGTACAGCAGATCTAATACAAGAATACCTTGCAGACGACGGGATATATAATACTCAAGCAAATATCTACACTACAAAATATCCTTCCACCATGTATTGTAATATCACAAATTCACATCATATCCAAGAAAATTTGTCATCCTAGAATCAAGATACCTTAATAAAAGCTAATATTATATAATCAAGAGGACTGAAACTTATTATTAGCAGACGTCAAATTCACAATCAAATTATCGGTGCAGAAATATAGGACGTTAAACTCCATTTCATTTCACAAGCAAATTATAAAACAATTTACAACGTCCTACCTGTAAAACAGACGATAAGAATGTGATAACTAGCTATATTAGCAGACGACACTAGCAACCAGCAGACAGCGACAATATCCTAGAGGGTTTTGTCAACATACACTGTTTAGTACCAGGAAATCAAATACAACAAATAATACTACCGGTAACCTGATTATTACATTCAAGGTTTACCAATGAAAACTGTCATAGCAATAACTTGCAAATTAATTAATAAAAATTGTTGAAAATCAACAGGCTTTTACTTTGCATTAATGTCAGCAATGCATATAAATTTCAACATTATTGAATGAGAACTGTAAGATGTACCATGTAAATCAAAATTGTGAAAAGTATCATTGGAAATTGTTGAAAATCAATAGGATTCTTCCTTTAATGTAAACAATGCATATAAATTTTAAGAATTTGAATAGCTGTGGGCTCTAGTATGCAACTGTAGACAACGAAAAGACAAAGTGTAGTTATCAAACGATTGAATGAGAGAGAGAGAAATGGGGTTTAACGTCCACTCAACACAAACTAGGTCATTTTGGGGCTAACATATGGTTAAGTTTTATTTCAATAATTTGCTTGCGTGTATGGGTTTATAGCAGTGGGATGAAAACAGAGGACCCAAAGAAAACCCAGGAGGTTGGACATGTAAGAATCTTCAGCGGTGGGAAGAAACTGGAGAACCTGGAAAAAACCCATGAAGTTGAGAGACAGAGAGAGAAATGGGGTTTAATGTCCACTCAACACAACCAGGTCATTTCGGGACTAACATACGGTTTCAATTTTATTTCAATAATTCGCTTGCGCGTAGGGGTCTTTAGCGGTGGGAGGAAACCGGAGTGCCCGGAGGAAACCCACGAGGTTGAGAAGGCGCCCCTATCTCCATGCCACATACGCTCACACCAGGGTTCGAAACCACAGCCGCAAGCTAGAGGTGACCGGCCAGCTAGAGGTCGAAGTGCGGCACTCTAGACCACTAGGCCATCCCAACCCCCCCATGGGGTTGAACAGCCGAACCTTCTCCTCGTCATGTACAACCAGGGAATCGAAACCACACCAGTTGACTCAATGACAGGCCTTATGATACAGAGTGCACATGCTAACCATTCGGCCATTCACTCCCCTCACACGGTTGAATGATACAGTATGTCTATTTTCAAGAAAGTCAGTCGATATATACGAGAACATTACAACATGGGCGTATCAAAACTATAAAAGAAAATCCATTACTAAATAATTGCCTTTTTAGCAATAAATTTAATGGCAGTTCATGATTGAAATATTAGACATCGTTGTCAGGTTACATATAATATAGTTTTATATACATCAGATGCATGAGGTTTATATCTTGTCTTTTTTACGGCTACTTCCTACATACAGAAAGATTGTGGTCACGATAATTAATTTATGTCTCTTTCCCATAATGACTAAATCAGACATAAGGGAAGTCACCTATCAAATTGATGTAACAGCTTATAAATTCCTTTCACTGAGGGGGAGAGTAAGATGGTCAAGGGAATGCTCACAAAGAATATTATTGGTCTAGGAATGGTAGGGAGAGAGACAGAGAAACGGGGTTTAACATCCACTCGACACAAACTAGGTCATTTTGGGACTGACATATGGTTTAATTTCATTTCAATAATTTGCTTGTGCCTAGGGGTCTTTAGCAGTGGGAGGAAACTGGAGTACCCGGAGAAAACCCACAAGGTTGGACAGGCGACCCTACTCCTTGCCACGTACAACCGGGGATCCGAACCCACTCCAGTTGACTCAATGGCACGCCGCGCCCATGCTAACCATTCAGCCACCCAACCCCACTAGGAATGGTAGGAATTTAACATGGAAGTCAATGGCGAGATGAATAAGATATGGCACAGTAGTTAAATGGTCGTATTTAGTTATTATTAATGGATGACTGACAGCTATTAAATACATGCAGATAGTCCTGTTTATCACCCAATATCTTATTTGACAGTAGATATCGCTTGTATGATAAATTATATAATCTACTGCGATATCTCCTTAGGAGATATCGCTTTACATGAATTTAATTGGTCAATCAAAAAGGAACTACTTTCTTTTATTTTAAAGAAACCACTTATTTTAGATAAAAAGTGACTTATTTTTGTTAAAGAGAAACTGTTTTTATTTAATTGACCTTGTAGGAAATACTTGTTCAATATATAGGACTTTGCAATAGCTAAACTGCTGTCAAAAATCTGATGTATCACTACGCAGTTATGTAATAAGACTCAGTAAAAATGAAATCTATACCAAAGAATTATATTTATTCATTTGTGCATGTAAAAAGGATTGGGTGATAAATAAAATCTCCAACTCGTGTTTTTTGATATCAAAAAATATGTAATAAGACTCAGTAAAAATGAAATCTATACCAAAGAATTATATTTATTCATTTGTGCATGTAAAAAAGGATTGGGTGATAAATAAAATCTCCAACTCGTGTTTTTTGATATCAAAAAATATCAACACTCGTTGATAAAGTAAAAAAAACTCGGCAGAGCCTCGTTTTTTTTACATTATCAACTTGTGTTGATATTTTTTGATATCAAAAAACACTTGTAGGAGATTCTCTATTTATCAGGCTGGATATAGTCAAAACCTGGGTTGTGTGTAAATAATACTGCTTACTTTTGCTTGACACTGACATAATTATCTCTACATTGAAACAGATTGGGTGTGGTGGGGTATTCATCACTGTATGTATCAACTTGTTTTTGATGTTTCATCACAGGTAGGGGCATCACCCCCCCCCCCCCCCCGACAACCTCTGTAGTAGATTAAAGTTTGTAAGTAAATGTTTACAGTAGACTTCAATAAATGTCTTGAAATCCGGAGATGAATAACAATTCTATCCTTTCAATTGTGTTAAACGGTATTTTCGAACAAAATAACTGTGGATCCGATCTTACACATGTGTACCTATTCACTGCCCAGTTAGCAAATACACATATATGTACGCTAAACCAATCATCTATTGTTCACCGAATTACGACATCATTACAAATTGCCTGACACTTCACTTTAGGCAATCGGTAACCTTGTACATACAAAAGATTAAGACTAATCTAAGACTTGCACTCAAAATCCTTTCAAAGAGAGCTTAATGTAATCTTTTAACGTTTTTAAAGAAGCCTTTCTTGACTGTAAAATAAATAAAATTAACAAAGCTGAGGAATGATTTGCAATACTTTTTACTTTCCTGACTTAATACATAGAGAGGTTGAATATTTTTTAAGAGTTTGAGGGTTTTGATCAAGAATTTGTCAATGAGGAAAATAAAATGAATGTGTTGGTAAGTCGACCTAAACTTTCATAAAAGTGAATTTTTTATATGTTATAACATTTCATGAAAACAAAGATGTACAGGTATTTAAGCATTTCATAAAAACAAGGATGCACAGATATTTTGACGTTTCATCAAATTCAAAACAATTATGTACAGGTATTTTAACATTGCATCAAAACAAGGATGAACAGGTATTTTTAGGTTTGGAACATTCCTATTGATATTCAATAATATGCATGAATGATAAAACAGACAAACCTCAGACATCAACTGAATCAATAATTTACTGAAATGCCGGAAGCTTTATATAACAAAATTGCATTAGAACAATAAAATAACAAGAGAGGATTACGGTAGCGCCATCAGTGACAACTTGACTAAATGTCAATGAATTCCTTCGATATGTCACTACTTGATTTTCCTTTTGTCTTTTGACTTCGAAATAAGCAAATACTTCGAAAACGTAGTAAATTTTTGAAGGCGAAAAAACTTTGTGTTATTTTTGTTGACGTAAGAACCATTCAATGTTTTTAAAGGATAAAATTTCACAGCATTTCCTGTCAACATATAATACAAGATTACCTAAAGTTGATTTAATCGTGTCAATCCTTCACAAACTATTCTCTTGTTTGGACAATCAGGTCTAAATAAATAACAACCAGACAGCTTGCAAGAGAAATGGATTGGATTCAGTGCATGTAGACAATAGCTGACGGAAATTGTAAGAAACAAATCTATAATTTCACTTACGTCAAACATTAATTGAAATTTACTTAATAGAACTTCCTAAGACCTTTCTTTTCTTTCAAAAGTTATTGAGATAGTTTTGCATTGGCATTCAAAAGACATTTGTATAATAATAAATGTAACAAAGTATTGAAAACTGCATATAGAAAACAGTACAGCACTAAAATGTCTTTTGAATTTACTAAATGAAATGGATAGGAAATAAACATTGTTACTTGTTCTGTTTGATCTTAGTGCTGTGTTTGACACAGTAGACCAACAAATTCCTATTTTAAAAGATTACTGAACACCTTATATGGATGGCTCCTGTCATACCTTGAAAACCGCCTAGAGACACGGTTTTAAAATATGGCACGCCACAGGGTTCTGTTTTGCGTCCTTTATTATTTACACTCTTGCACGAAATTTATATTCTATTGGGAAAAAGGCCTGACATATTCCTTTGAGGTAAATAGGTTTACCATCTGAACAATTTTTGCTGGTCCAGTGCAAGCCAAATAATTACTTATCAGTCAATTTATATGAGGTACAGACAAGGGCAGTTTCTAAACTGAGGTCCTGTGCACATATTGACATTCATGTTATCAGTTGGAGTTCGACACAAGAGTATTCCGTAGCACCACTGTCAGGGCACAGTTTTCCTGATAGCTGATTGCATGGCACGTGCCTGTCTTTCTTAGCTTGGTTGGTGCAGAAAAGTATCACTTTAACCCTTAGAACCCGAAATGCCGCAAAATTGGCTTGACGTTGTATCGCATATACCCGAAATGTCAGTTTTGCGGCTTGGGGCGTGTTCAAGCTCCAATTACTTTGACGTCATAATTAATATGACGTCCTGTAAATCAAGGGAGGGACGTGCAACACCCCATGTAAAGTCAGTGTTCAAAGGGTTAAACACCATTTCATTTTATTTCATTTCAGTTGCATGCTCTAAACAGTATTTAAAAGTTAGCTCATCTATTTTCATCTAGCACAGTTCCTTGAAATTATTATTTGATATACAACTGGTAGTAGTTTTTTTCTTTGATGTCCATAGCAGTTATATCTCATAACAACCTCTCATGACGTCATCAGAGGTTGATATATTCGGTTCATATCAACCGCTGATGACGTCCTGACAGGTTGATATTTCATATCAACCGCTGATGACGTCACCCCAGGTCGATATATTCGGCTCATTTCAACCGCTGATAATGTAGATGATCGAAATAATACAAAGAACACAGAAATAAAATTTTATTCTTTTGACAATAAAAGAAAGTTATGGTACAGTTTGTAGCATTCAGTAACGAAATAGACGATGTACTTATCGGCATATTTAAATCGGTTATCCATACTCCATGTCTAAGATATCTTTCAGAATTTTCTTTGCGCCCACATTATTTCTCCACACACTGCAAGATTTGAAAGTATTTATCGCTCAAAAGTTCCTTTGTAAAGTATTTTGGATACAGTCCACTTAAACCAGTCGGTCAAATCCTTCTCTGAACATACCTAAATTTCAATCACGGTTCATTGTCAGAAATATTGGAAAAGATTGCCTTTTGATCCAAATTTTCCTCAGGCTTTGGATAGATCCTCATCATATTTGCATCCACATCTATTCCATCGTCAATATGATGACTAAAAAGGATTGCTTATTCGTCTGACTTCGTTTAATTATCCATTTTGTTCTTGCATGCTTTCAATTCAATTTCCCAAAATGGCGACGTATAAACAAACACACGCGCAATATTACATCGGTAATTCTCGCTATTTGGCGGAAACTACCGAGCAATTATCCAATCACTGTTGCCTTTTTTAGAAGAGTCCATTAAATTTAAGGGTGAACGTTGTATATGTCAGATATAAACCTACTCTCCCTCGGATTGATATGATAGAGAACCCTTAGGCTTCGCCCGCGTGTTCTCTATCATATCAAACTTGGGTAGGTTAATATCCTATACATATCCTGTTCCATTATCTACTGAATTGACGTAAAATACTTGTAAACAAATAAATTCATGTCCTTAAGCAATCATAGTCAAATATTATTAATCATCACCCCTGTGAAAATGAACACTGAAATTTCAGTGAGATTTCAGTGAAATCTCACTGAAATTTCAGTGAAAGATTTGGTCAAAATATTATTGAAATTTCAGTGAAATTTCAGTGAGATTTCAATGAAATTTCAGTGAGATTTCAATGAAATTTCAGTGAGATCTCAGTGAAATTTCAATAAAATTTTGACCAAATTTCTCACTGAAATTTCAGTAAAATCTCACTGAAATTTCAGTAAAATTTCACTGAAATTTCAATAATATTTTGACCAAATCTCTCACTGAAATTTCAGTAAAATCTCACTGAAATTTCAGTAAAATTTCACTGAAATTTCAGTAAAATTTCACTGAAATTTCAGTAAAATTTCACTGAAATTTCGGTAAAATCTCACTGAAATTTCAATAATATTTTGACCAAATCTCTCACTGAAATTTCAGTGAAATCTCACTGAAATTTCAATAATATTTTGACTAAATCTCTCACTGAAATTTCAGTGAGATTTTACTGAAATCCTGTTGAATTTTACTGAAATCTTGTTGAAAGTTTACTGAAATCTCTTGACTACATGTATTTCAAAGTTTTTATTAACATGCATTATGAAAAGAAACTTCAAACAATTACAATATTACTATATATTATTGATTATCCCTCAAATCTCTGTATTCCATCTTCTGATTTTCCTTTTCTTCTAGTGTCGCCCTTTTCTTCTTCCATAATAAAAATATATCATATGGCCTGAAATTACACAATCAAAATAATATTAAATAAAGATAGGCATGTGCCATGCAATTCAATGTGCTATTAGAGAATTCATAAGTTTCAAAATTATCCTGTCAAATACAATTAAAGCATCATATAGGCAAAAAAAAAAACATTTTGGAAACCAGGGATAAATGTGCATTTATAACACTGCAGATTAAAGTGAAAATTTTCTCATAAAATATCTTTCGATTTATAATAACTGGATCCGTATCCTAGACAGAACGGTTTTACTTTTATTTTTCTAAAAACTAAACATAGCCAGGTCACACATAATTTGAATGACGAAAATTACCGACCACCAATTTGAATAGGTCGATCTTCTACACGTCTACAGAACTAGAATTTAAACAACGGAACTACACTCACCATGTCTGCTTTGCAGATACGCTATATCAGTATCCATTTTTATCAGTAACTACTTCGAAACATATCCAATAAACCATTCCGTGATAGGTGTTTTGGGGTCATATAATCCAGAAAATACCGTGTACAAACTCAACTACATGTTGTCATGTATATTATTCCAAACTCGCGCGCCTTTTTTTGCAGGAATTTGGTTGATTAAAATTACGGAACCCTTACGAAAAATGGTGAAAAATACATACCCTATGTTGCCTGTTAATTATATAACATAGCAGCACCAGTTTATCAGTTTAGCGATGAAACATGCATGTAGGGTCCTTTTTCATTTGGGTGAGAGTTTAATATATTTACAATCATTAGAGTATTAAAAATTTCTTCGTTTGTTTTTCCAATCCAAAATTTTTAAAAACACTGTAACCTGACTCTAATGCCGTCTGTGTCCAACACTCATGGAATCTGTCATTGTTGTATACGCTAACCGACAATGACTGATTGACTTCCAAACTTAAATTTGTGATGGGTTAAAATTATTCTCATGATTCACAATAAAAGAGGTTGATTTCTAGACGTGATTATATTAGTAGATCGTAAAATATTTACTGTACATGAATTTTACGGGTGCCGTAATCAAATGACCTAGTTTCCAAATATGGCTATTGAAACGTGTGTTACGATGAGAAAATAGCCATTCTATCACAATACAATGATTATCGGAACATATTGGAAACGAATTTGATGTTGAGTCACAAGTTTAGACCGTACGCAATGAAGTTAAGACATATCATTTTAAACATACTAAAGTTATTATTCATACTTAGCACGTGTTCTGTTCGTGGATTCCGTACGGTGATGGACGAATAAAATAAATGATGGACGAATAAAATAAACGTCAATGAAATTGTCTACTTCAGGAAATAACATGATTAATAATGGAAATCAAAAAAATTTCGTATTCTGACATAATAGGCCATAATTTCAAAGTGCTCTCTTTCAAAAATTACAAATCTTTTATAGGCTATGCAGTTAATGAGTTATTAAAATATTTGCAATGAAAAAATAACATTTTTATTTTTTGTAATTTCAATGAAATTTGCAATATAAATATTTCAGTGAAATTTCAGTAGATCAAAATATAATTTATTTCAATGAAATTTCAGTAGATCAAAATATAAATTATTTCAATGAAATTTCAGTAGATCAAAATTTTTGTTTATTTCGGTGAAATTTCAGTAATAGACCAAAATATATTTTTATTTCAGTGAAATTTTTGTGAGATTTCAGTGAAATTTGGTCATTTCAGTGAGATTGGGCAAAATTTTCAAATTTCAATGAAATTCACTGAAATTTCACTGAAATCTCAATGAAATTTCAGTATCATTTTCTCTGGGGCAGTGCAATCATTAATGTTCTGTTTATCACCTGGATAATCTAAAGAAAACACGCCACCATAAAAACTGCCCTTCAGGCGTATATATCCACATCCAGGAAAATACTAAATATCACATGTCTTTTATTATAGATTGGAATCATGTAGCAGAAAGCAGATCTTATTACCAAAGTGGGAGAGACAAATGGGGTTTAACGTCCACTCAACACAAACTAGATCCTTTCAGGACTAACATGTAGTATAATTTTATTTCAATACATTGTTTGCATGTTTGGGTCTTTAGCAGTGGGAAGAAACAGTAGGTGACCCTACTCCTCGTCACGAGCAAACAGGGGATCAAAACCACGATCGTTGACTCAATGACAGACCTAATGATACAGCATTTACGTGCAAACCATTCAGCCATCCAACCTCCTGTCCATGTAGCAGAAAGCAGATCTTTGTACCAAAGTGGGAGAGGCAAATGGGGTTTAAAGTCCACTTAACAAAAACTAGATCATTTCAGAACTAACATATATCGTTCCAATTTTACACCAATAATTCGCTTGTGCGTAGGTATCTTTAGCAGTGGAAGAAAACCATAGGACTTGGATAAAGTTAGACCCCCACTACTTGTCACCTGCTATATAACTGTTTAATTGAAACACATTATCTGCATCAATGACAGACCTTATGATCTAAAGGGCACATGTTAGACCAGTTAACCACTAAACACCTCTTCATATATCAAAGTTTCATGTCTTTTAGTCAATAATGGTTGACAATTGGAAAACATCACTTATTGATGTGATTTGAACCTGTGACAATTGGAAAAACATCACTTTTCAAAGCAACATCTTCTAATAGCAAAGAAGGCTTATCTTATTCTGTTAATAATATAAAAACATCCAACGGAATTCTTTCGACCACATCTCAATGGTAAATCCCATTGAACCACAAACCGTTCAGTGATAGTATAAATTAAGAATTTAATAAAAACTAAAGCACAACTTTCATCAACATCACCTGGATAATCAAAGCCAAAAAAAACCCCCAGACTCACACAGTCCAGTAAAAAGAATCCCCCCCAAGGCTTTATTGCCCGAAAACATATCTCAGTCATTCTATCATGCACACAATCAGAGTAAAAACAATCCACAGAAACAAAGGTGTCCCTGTAGGCAGGACTTCAAAGATAATGAGGCCTCTGGTTACAAGTTGTAATGTTACATATATTTATTACATTTAATCATTATGTCTTTATATGTCATCCTACTAGCCATATTCCACAGGTGGCTGACCCGTACCAAGAAACCTCTCTTTCAATCAATTGTTTCCATTTAACTCAAGCAATTTATCAAAACCCCGCTGCAGCTAAGGCATCTGATAAGTACATAAAGTCAGTCATATCTTTAAGGCATCTGATAAGTACATAAAGTCAGTCATATCTTTATTCTTATGTAGTTATTAAAATTAGGAAATTGAAAAGGCACTAATAATTGGTCAAGGAGAAACAAGCCATAAATGATTATCAAAAGTTGAAATTCTGTGGAGGTCGAAGTCTGAAACCTATCTTTTCGTGATAGTTTCTTGCTTTTTGGCCTTTTTTTTAAGTTAAATAACCCTAAAACAGCTTTAATTTGAATAATAAAGTCAGTCGTTGAGTGTGTCTTTAAATTATGTTGTTTTTAATACCCCCACCATCTCCAATACTCCACAGTCAGGACATCACTAAATGACATCTAAACATCTCTATCAATTTATTCATCCTTCATCCATCCATCAATTTTTCCTGCCATATCTCTGATTTTTTTTTAAAGAAAGAATTAAAACCATCAGGACTGTACATCAAAATGGATGCTTATGACCAGGACCTGAATCCATTCACTTGATTTGATAATATTCTATCGTTCTACGATCTTGTTTTGTTGTTTGTATGTTTGGTTTATATATGTCGTGCAGTTCTCTCCTGTCTTCACTAGCTAGCGAACATGCAGAAATACTGCGGGCATGAAATTTGTACTAAGAAATACAAAGAGAGGATGACATTAAATTTTCACTAAGAAATACAAAGATACTAAAGGTCAACATAAAAAGTAATTCTCATTCATAGCTAACTATTGATCCCAGAAGGATTTACAGGAGTATCAATATGGAATAAAACAGACAAGTTTGATAGCACAGTCACATCAAAATAAATTCCATGTTGGGAAGAGAGAAATCATGGAAGAATATTAAAGAGATGTATTTCTGCCATCATTATTACATCATCTATCTATAGTCCATATACACAAATCCTTTTCAGCTTGAAATATATGTCTAAAGAACTGGACAAAATCAGAATTTCACAAAAGGGTTATCTTTGCCATGTGTGTCTCGTTGTTAGAGGTAGAGACGCTTTTTTTTGACACTTATTAATTCTTAATCCTTGTTCCTACGAACAGTAAAATTGTTATGACCTGATTCAGTCTTGATTTTGTCTCAGTAAATGCAGCATGCCTCAGTAAATGTGCAGTAAATGTAAAAAATCCTATTTTTACTGCATTATGAATGAATGAATGAATAAATAAACAAACCAATGAATAAATGAATGAAATCTATCCATTCCTATATCTGTTTATCAATAAATCTAAATTTATTCATCCATTTATTAATCTGTTCATTCATTCATTCATTTTTCAAGTCACTCATCTTATTTATTCATTAATCCATTCACATTCTATTATAAATATTACATAAATGAATGAATGACAAATCTAACTTTCAGTAATCTAATCATTCATCCAATTTTTCAGTCACTCATCTTATTTAATTAACAATTAATCCATTCATAAATCATAAATGTTACATTTGTAATTACAAGAAATAAGTACTTGATACATTGAGATACTGTGTCTTACCCTAATCAAATAAAGCCAAGTTCAGCTGACAATGAAACAAACTGATTATACACAACTGAATAATGGTGGCATCAACATGGAACATAACCGTTAGAATGCAAGCATGGAGGAATATCAATGAAATAAATACAATCAAAGAAGATGGTAACTTACATTTACTAGAAGACCCTATCATGTTTCTGTAATTAACATCTCAAACTAACGAGTTAGAAACATGCGACCTGTCACTTAGCCTCAAATCCATTGCTGTGTTACCTGTGTAAACGCTACAAGAGTTCGTTAATCATACATCTCCCGGTAGACTAGGTTACACGATGTTCGATTAGCTAGTGTCAAATATTGACCATATCCTTCTCTCTATTTACTGCCGAGGGTCACATGATAATCTCATATCAACTTAAAGTGACAGGAGAAACAGAGAGAGAGAGAGAGAGAGAGAGAGAGAGAGAGAGATGGTTTTGATCTTTTATATAGGGGTCTTGATCAGTGGATGGAAACTGCAAACTACCCAGAGAAAACCCATTAGGTTAGGCAAGCAAACCTATATAGTTCTTGTTAGTACATCTGTGATCGAAACCATACTTCATTATTTTAACATATGCTGCAAACTAAGATCAGTCAGTTTGAATATAACATTTTATCAGACTTTTCCTACACTGACAGTCATTATGACTGGTAACATGTCTGTACAGTTTATATATATATATACAAGTCATTGACTGGTAACATGTCTGTACAGTTTATATATTATATACAAGTCATTGACTGGTAACATGTCTGTACAGTTTATATAAGTCTTTGACTTGTAACATGTCATTATATAATATGTAACATGTCTGATCCAAGTCAATGTTTGATCTTCTACTTTTCAAATCGTTGCTACTCTTGGTGATGACAAATGATCACATGTCTTACAATCAAACTTATATTAGTGTTTTACATCCGATTCAGCCAATTGTGATATCACAGTGGTCTTTCCTCTGGGAGGAACTGGGCTAATGCAGACGGGCTGTGGGAGGAAACCTGGGTACTCGGTGTAAACCCACCAGGTTAAGAAGGCACCCCTATCTCAAGCTCACACCAGGGATCCAAACCACGACCTGACCACAAACCACAGGTGAAGCTTTCCACTCTAACCTACTTGGCCATCCTCCCCCCACCCATCCCTGTTAACAAGATCTCACTTTAAATACTATGAAATAGAATCATGCTTTAACTAAGTAAATATAATATACTTCTACTAGTTTAGTTGTCTACACTACAAACAATACTCACTGCTTCAACACAGATTAATCACATCCACGGTAATATTAGGGGCTAGTTTCTACATTAGACAAGTAGATAAAATCTTACCCTAGGTCCCCAGGTCATCACAATTGATTACATTTCAAGTAGGATATTGAGTGGAACTTTATGTCAACATTTCTCAAGGCCTGCCTTGAATTGATAAACGGTCTTATCGACTAACTCTGTGATTTAAACGCAAGACATTCTAGTTTAGTGTCCTGATTACTAGGCTCCACGTACTACTCATCAATTGTTAGTTATTTCATTTCTCTCTCGCCACAATGGAAATGGTATCAGTTGTTCCAGA
The DNA here is from genome assembly GCA_963678685.1 of Patella ulyssiponensis. Classification (NCBI taxonomy): domain Eukaryota; kingdom Metazoa; phylum Mollusca; class Gastropoda; family Patellidae; genus Patella; species Patella ulyssiponensis. The sequence goes on along the minus strand of OY783225.1, from coordinate 63,904,148 downwards.
AAGAATGAAACTATGACAGATCCTCTGATACTAATATCATTCACCAGATTCTTTGCCCATGGGCTAACAGTTAAAATGAAATACAGGTTTGCGTCCTATTGTTCTGCTCTGGGTTGATGAAGACACACATAGCTCTCTTATCGAGATTTCCAACCGTCAAAGAAATTTTTTAAATACTGCTAATGATATACCAGAGAGAGAGAGAGAGAAATGGAGTTTAACATCCAATCAACACAAACTAGGTCATTTCGGGTCTAACAAATGGTTCAATTTTATTTCAATAATTTGCCAGCATGTAGGGATCTTTAGCAGTGGGAGGAAACTGGAGGGCCCGGAGAAAACCCACAAGGATGCACAGGCGACCCTACTCCTTGTCACATAGAACCTGGGAATCGAAACCACGCCAGTTGCCTTAATGACCGATGCTATGATCATCCCCCCCCCCCAATGATATACACTGAACTTTCAATTTTAAGTCATCTAAACTGACCAGAAGTTTCCCTTTGCCTGGCCAACTGTTCTGTATCTCTGACAAGGGTAAACCTGGATTGAAAATCCTGTGGAACTTTCTCATCCAACAGCTGGATCTACCCTTGGACCTGCTGGATGATACAGCGAACCATACTCACCTAGCCATCCATGGCTATCCCTGACAGTGCACTAGAAAATTCTCTCTATCATCGCACTCAGTTCTTATTAATGTCACATGACAGTTATCACAGAACTCGGGATTAGATAATCTTTTTCTGCATTCTTCACAATCCTTATTTGGAAATGGGGATTTATCTTTAAGCTAGAATTAGGAGATCTTAGAAAATCCGACCTCCAGGAAAAACGATGAGAAAAATAGATTACGAGGGATTAGTTCATTGTGGTATCACATACAATGTGTCATGATTCTACAGATATCATTCAGAGATTACATGGTGGGAGAAAAACTCATTCAAAGCAATTTATCTTGGACAAGAAAAAACCCAAACTATATAGTGTATGCCTGACGTTGTGATTCACATTGGGACTAAAAGTTTATTATTTATGAGTTCGTATGCAATGCATGTAAGAGTAGAATTTTACTGAGGTGGCTCTGTTTCTAAATACACTTTACATGTACAGTAGAATCTGTACTTAGCTTTTAAAATGAAAGTGTTTCCTACACACATGTGGATTGTCTTTTTGACAGAGAAGCCATGCAGTAATGTCAAATCCTGAATGCATTTATAAACCAGCTACATTCCAATGTCTACCTTGTCTGTGATATCACTTCGGTGGAAGTGAAGGTTAAATAAAGCTATTTCACACACAAATGTCTACTAAACCTGCTATAAATGAGAGAGAGAGAAAGAGAGAGATAGGTGGGTGGAAATCCGAGGATCAGAAGAAAACCCAAGAGGTTGGACAGGTGATTCTACTTCTAGTCACATACAGACCTTTTGATTTCATGCACATTAACCCACTAGACCACCAACCCCCTAAAATCTATCAGGTGTCGACAGACATGCCACTTTCCCAACAAAATTCTCCAACTTGGCATTGCGTACATAGCCACAGAAAAACTATCCATATGTTTTTCTTAAAGTGACCATTTATTCAATGGAACTGAAAAAGAAGACATTATTTTTGGCGAGCATTTAAAAACGTGTGTTCAGTGACCATAAAAACAACGCACCTCAAACAGGCAATTTTCATTAAAAGGTGAGAGAGCGTGAACACACTATCTTTATACAGTGACCAAATATGGCCTGTGTACCCAAATTTCTACACCAACTTGTAACTTGCTGTCAGGCATTTCTTCAAACAATGAAACAAACAAAATAATAACCGCAGAAAACCGATCAATTTCTCCCTTTTTCTCATGTTTCTTGATAGAAAACTTCTTCTAATATATTGCCTGTCAGCATCCCACCACCAGGTGAAACTCCCCTTGATGTCCATAATGTCCACATTCCACCCACCAAGGACAACTTTTCATATAGCCCACATCGCTTACATGTTGTAAGTCCGCTTTCAAAGTCACTAGGGACCACTCTCCACGTAGCCCACAACACAACACCTTCCATATCTCAGTCACCGGGGGGTTGGATGGCCGAATGGTTAACACGTGTGCGCTGTATAATAAGGCCTGTCATTGAGTCAACTGGTGTGGTTTCGAATCCCGGGTTGTATCCGACAAGGAGTAGGGTGGCGTGTCCAACCTCGTGGGTTTTTTCTAGGTCCTCAGATTTCCTCCCACTGCTAAAGACCCCTACGCACAAGCGAATTATTGAAATAAAATTAATCGATATGTTAGTCCCGAAATGACCAAGTTTGTGTTCAGTGGACCTTAAGCCCTATTTCTCTCTCTCTCTCCCCACCACCCTACTTAAAAGGCAAATGGGAAAAATCCTTAAATAATGCAAGTGCTTGGCATGTTGATTTGGATATAATCTTGGTGTAATTAAATATAACGGACCTGTAATTAAATTACATATTAATTAAAATACCTGTTGTAAATATTGGTTATATTATTACAAATCATATTAAATAAGGTTGAACTACACCTAATTTTACAGGTATACCTGATAGCAATACAGTGTTTACCTTATAATTACAGGTGTTTCATTATTATTCCACCACACCTGAGCATGTCTATAGAACTTAACTCAGATGTCACACAACTGTCTCAGGTGTCCTAGACATGAATAAATGACATAGGGTTTAACGTCCCACCTCTCTGCTCTGACTTGGCTAATTAAACAGGTATATGACATGCAGTGTGATGTGAGGGAAATTATTCTAAGTTGGGGTTTCCCCCAGATTGTAGTATTATTCTTTATGTATCGAACAGTGTCATTTGTCTGTTTTTAACTTATATGCTGTACTGTGGAGACTTTAAACTTTCTCAATTCCATTCTCATTTATAAGTCGAAAATAAAATTTTACTAAATAACATCTCCTGCACACATGTTTACATAAAGGAAGATTTTTAAAAATGATTCTTACTTTAAAAGTCTTTTGGCTTTTGAAATGTCATGAACATTTTCTATTAGCATCAAACTTTGGAAAATTTGAATCATTATAACTTGAATTTAATTAGAACAAAGACCTAAATTTTCCTTCTTTGTGGGATTAATTATTTGTTTCATTTCCTGACAAGATAGATAAAATTGTGTTTATAAGGCCAAGGTACATTAATTTTCAAGGTCTTGATATTAGCTATATATGTGAATGATTTTGTTATACTTTTAAAACTTAAAAACTTGAAACTGAAAGTTTTTGAGAACAACAAACAAATAAACCGGTATTTTGTTTTTAAATTAGATTTTTCACCAAAGAAATAGGAATCAGTATGTTAATAGATATTCCAGAAAAGCAAAAGATAAATTTGGTTCTGCCTAATTAAATTATAAGATGTAGGAATAAAAATACATGTTGCATATCAAAATCTCTAATCTTGATGTTATTATATATCACACCCCAAAACAAGATAAATTTACCGTGTATGAATATGTCTATATAAGCCAATGAGAAATGACACAATTTCTCACAAAAGGGAAGATTCAAGTATATGTGCATCATGAGCTTAAACTTTTGCCCGTCATCAATTTACCTCAAATTAGAAGGACAAATAAAAACTATAAATTTAGTACATTTTACGGTTAAATTCTTTGTAATTTTTAAATTGTTTAAAACTTTCAAATTCTTTGAAATCTTTAAATTCTTATAAATTTTAAATCCTTTGAAATTTCTATTAATTCTTTGAATTTTTTAAATTCTCTAAAACTTTGAAATTTTTAAAAATCTATATTGGCTGATGGATAAGTTTTCCAGCCAGTCAGTTTCATTGTTAATCAGTCAAGTCTGAAAAACCACCTAAATGAGAGCCTTGCTTTATGATAAATGTGAGAAAACAAATCTGAGGGTTTCGAGTAGGTACCAAATCCTTCCAAATGGAATTCCGATTAATGTCCTATTTTTCTGCACTGACTGGGGCTGATGAAGAAGGGTGTACACCATATAGTTTACTATGATGGAAATTATGACAGGACACCGGCCCTACGCCCTACTATTATATCGAATTCCATCTCCCAACGGTTCATTTACATGCACGCCAATGTGTACACTGGACCTCGGTTTTTCATCCCATTCCTAACATATACATTATCTTTTTCCAGACAGATTAAATTTCTTTCTATTTTGCCCCCCCTCTAAAATTGAATTTCAGGTTATGCAGTTATACAGAATACATTAGTGCTTTTTAACCCAATGACTGACTGTATCAACCTAGAAGCGGTTATCACATTTACTCCAGATAATTTCAGTAGTCACAGGCCGAATAAACAATGCTAGCTGAAGAGATTAAGGGGATTTATCTGGATTAAGTCAACCACTGTTCAGGGAGAAGTCAGAAAGTTTAACTCAGTTCAATCATTAGTTGATAATTTTGTTTGCCATCAAAAATGAAAGACAAACATGAAAATTTTTGGTAGATTTTTTGTGAAATGAAAAATTGTCAGGTTTTATGCAACTATACCAGTATAACAGTGTAGCGGAGCACCCATGTAAGACAAGATTTATGCAAGCAATACACAACTGGAATTATATAAAACATAAGAGAAAGGTGTGGAATAACGTTCAACTATATCATTTCGGGACTAACATGTGGTACATCTTTATTTGAACAACTATTTTGTGTGTACGGGTCTTTAGCAATGGGAGGACTCTGGAGAACCCAGAGAAAATCCACAAGACTGTCAGCATATATTCAGTGGCTGTTATATACTATTGTAATTCCAATATACTTCCTACTGCTTCCTATGGATTGATCATTCATGTGGAGGTGTATGCATGCCAAGTCGGAAAACATGAGTATGATTCCTGGCAGGAACATTCTATTAGCAGTTGAAGAGTACTGACAATATATAGAACACCCTATAACACTTTTCAACTGATGAGGAATTCATTTTATATCGTAAAAATAAAACCATTTAGCAAAAATCTAACTTTGGATCGAGGAAAGTTACAAATAATAACCAAAACAGGAACCCTACTTGAAATGGCAGACGTTGTGGGGAATATATTCCAGTAAGGTTTCATTTTCATTCTAGATGTACGAGAGTCAAGAGGCCTGTTCACAGATTTAATCATTGTGTAATCAATGAAAGTACGGAGCAGGCGGCAAACATGACGGGCTATTTCACCCCATTTACTAGATAAGCAACATATTCATCATACACCTCTCCCTGGGTCAACTTTATAGATGGCAACAACGCCAAAAAAAAAATGTTCATGTCTAATATTGATGTCAACTGTCAAATCTTTCAAAACCAAAATCAACTGGTATAATCATGGAGAACAGATTGACGCAGATATAAAACCGTTCTCATAATTTTGGGCTCCCTGCAAATTTTTTGGGCTACAAATCAAACGAAAATTGGAAGCCTAGTAGAAACATGAGTAATTGTTATTCCATATAGTTATCTTTATACTATTTATGCTTGTTAATTACTAAATACTGTTAAACACATAATATTAATACAAACAGCTTCATCCACGTTATTCATAAAGTTTATACTCCAGATACTCTTACCAATTAAGTCCAACAATGATTTGATCCTCAGAAGCATAAGGTCATTCACAAATATTATTAACTAAAACTTTTCTATCAGAATACACTCTTACGGATTCAGCACAACAATTATTTGATCCTCTGAAGGTCATTTACAAAGTTCAGATTTTAGTGATTTGTTTTTAATGCAATAGAAGGAGAAACATCAAATTTGTCTACAAGTACATTTTCCTCTATGCAGCAGTGACTAACTAAATCTGTGATTTTGAACTTCACTACTTTAAAGGGACAATAAATTCCTAACTTAGCAGTTTATATAGTTCCACCAATTTCTAAAGACCCCTTTGAACCACATCTTAATCCTGAAATAGCCAAGTTAAATGTTCTCTCTCTCAAACACAAATATTTATAACACATCATCAGGTCTGACCTGAAGATTCTTTTTTCTAATACAAAGATATCATAAATTGCTGTCAACCTCCCCCCCTCCCCACAATTCTACAGGGAATTCGACAGTACAATTCTATAATAGAAAGTTATCCATGTTATGTCTTTTACATGAAAAAATAGAGATACAATTGATCTATTCAATCTATATATCGTAGAATAACTATATCAATAAATATACACACAGCTGATTCAACAATTCATAATATATGGCTAAAAATCTTAACACAAAAATTTCATAAACATTTGAAACAACTGAAAATTACCATTCATCCATTATCCAGTATACTACAGCTTATCTAGTATACCATATCTTGAAGCTTATCCAGTATACTGAGTATACTACAGCTTATTCACTATACTACAGTTTGAAACTTATCCAGTATACTACAGCTTATTCAGTATACTACAGTTTGAAGCTTATTCATGAAATATACCACAGCTTACCCAGTATACTACAGCTTTTTGAGTATACTACGGTCTGAAGACTATGGATGGATATTATTATATCTATTCAATATCTATTGAATATCTCAGCAGCGGCTGACTGAATGCACAAGAACATCTATCTTTAACTATATTCCTTGTAAAATCAATCGTTCTTTATAATATATATAATAAAAATATCAACGAGTCAATGACAGATTGAAAAAAAAATCTTTTTTCCACATTTCTTTACGAATTAATAGCAAGATGTCTGGCATTAGTATAAAGAAAATTAGAAGACAGTCATTTCAAACGCTGGATCTATAACCATACATCAATTTCTGTCAATCATAAAAATAGCTTCAAAGTGACAACTAAAAATTAGTTGTCGAGAGCAATATCTTTATAATTTTGATCCGTCGTTTTACAGACAGTAAAATTAGAAAACATGCAGACGTGAAATTAAACAGCGTCATTGAAACTCAATGGGATGAAATACTGAAATACATGAGTCAACAAACGATTGTTGTACTTTTATCAGGTTGGTGAACATTACTCCAAAGTTATCATTTATCCAGCGGTTTGGGCTTCTGAAATGCAAGTCAAAACTATTGCTGGATTTAGACAGAGAGAGAGAGACAGAGAGAGAGAGAGAGAGAGAACGAGTGAGATAATTGGGGGTTCCATTTTATTTCAATAATTCACTTGCATGTAGGGAGGGGTGTTTAGCAGTGGGAAGAAACCGGAGGACCCTGAGAAAACCCTCGAGATTGGACAGGCAACCCTGCTCCTTGCCACGTACAACCAGCAGTGAACGAAGCTACCATCACATAGATCAATGACAATCAGTTAACAACTGGAGAACTAGGAGACAACCCACAAAATTAGGCAGTCAACTCTACTACATTGTCATGTACAAGCATAGGAAAAAAACTACAAAAGCATCAATCAACGAAAGAAATAAAAAAAAATCCACACCGCCCAATTAAAAAGTCTTTTTCATTTAATGATCATTAGCCAATTTACATTTTCCTTAAAAGGAAAAAAAAAGAACATGAAAAAAAACTCAATGAGAATCTAAAAGAATGAGACATTCAACCATTTATATGTTTTGTAATAAAAACTAGACAACAAAGTGCTAAAGAATCTACGGAAATGAATAAGACAAGCTTTACGACTATTTATATTTATTTATAACCCCCACGAACAAAACCCCAGACAAGAAAGAGAAGAAGAAACATGAAGTAATAGTCTCTAATTACTTTAATCAAAGACATTAACATCTTTCACTTGGCAGGAATCCTTCAAAATCATCATGAAAAAAATGACAAGAGGAAATGACAATGGTTTCTAACAAAGTAACAATGGCTGACAATGGTTTCTAGGAGATGATCATCTTTAGCATGTTTCTATAGACAAAACAAACAAACAAACAATTTTTTTCCCCCGCTAAACAAAGCCTGCGTCAGATAGTCTCATGGGATACCATGTATCAGAGATAATAGGGGTTTTTAACAACTTCCTACGTGATTTGTTAAGTTTAAATAAAAATTTTCTTGATTTGTTTGTTTGGACCATTCACAAAATTTTAAATCATGATTTTTTTTTTTTGATTTTGTCTTTAAATTTTCCAATCCAAACGCATCAATGTGATTTGATCAACGGTTTGAGTTTTGCTTTGAACGATACATTGAGAAAAACATAGGCATATTACAATTAATATTTTAAACATTTTGGGGGAGAAAAGAGAGAGAGAAATGGAGTATAACGTCCACTCGACACAAACTACGGGGTTTTTTTTAAGGGGGAGGGGAAGGAACCGGTACATCTATTTAATTATTTTAGGTCTGAATGATCGGTATTCATGCAGTAGAAGATGAGTTGAGAATTTCTAAATGGAAAAATTATCCCAGTATACAATAAACTTCAAGGGAAATAAATTAAATGAACAGTTCCTTAACATTAAACTATCCCTTCAAAGGAAAATAAATAAATAGAATGAACAGTCCCCAAACAATAAACTATCCCTTTTGCAAGGGAAAAAGACAGAATAAATGAACAATAAACAATAATGTATCCCTGTAACTCACAATGAGATGATCAAGAACATAAGTGGTCTTCAATTGAAGGATGAAACCATGGAATACCAGTATATAATGACACACATACACTTCCTTTTAAACATGGTTGATGTTTGCCAACAAAATCTTGGACGTGTATATACCTTCCATCAAATGATATTTACACATAGTAATTAATATGATTAAAGGATATGTCAGTCTCTAATCATGTGTATTACCTGAGTTTTCACCTTTAACGATAACCTGATGGTGTTTAACGTCCACTCGACACAAACTAGGTCATTTTGCGACTAACATATGGTTCAATTTTATTTCAATAATTCGCTTGTGCGTAGGGGTCTTTTGCAGTGGGAGGAAATAGGAGTGCCCAGAGGAAACCCACAAGGTTGAACAGACATCCCTGCTCCTTGACACATACAGCATTGACATACAGCATTAATGTCTAATTAATAATTTAGATAATATTTGAGGCCTAAAGAAAGACCTACAACAAGCAGATTAAGCTCTTGCATAGTCTATGTTTAACAATATTAAATTATGATACTAATTACTTATAAACACAGTCATAGACTAAAAAGATCAAATACTATATAACAAAATTAAAATAATAAATATACTAATTTATATATAATAATATAGTTATATTTTCACACTGTTCTGTGTGAATATGGCTTTTTAAAAACTCAGACTATCTCAACCATCAATAAATGTTACGTACCTGTAACGCTTGTATTGATATTTGTATTATTAGTGAAAAGCTGAGAAATGAAAATCGTTTAAGTACTTTATATGATCGACCAATACAAGCTGGTGTTTACTTTCAACAATGGATCAACTTGCTTTATTTACCTGTAGTATATGGTCCACCCTCAAATCAATTCTCTTTTCTATAGCAGCGTTTATATAAATTAGGCCTGGGCTTCCAGTCTAAAATTTGTTTTCATATAGTCCAGTTGGAGCTGAAGGGCTATAAAAATCCATTTCATACAGTCCTCACCAGGTCTGGGCTTCCAGTTTAAAATTTGCTGCGATAGAGCCCAGTTCCAGCTGCAGTGCGATAAAAATCCATTTCACACAGTCTACATCAATAGCTGTTGGTCCTTCTTGATAATACATTTAAATTTTGTAAATCAAATTCATATTTCAAGTTTTTATTTATTGTGCAAGACATGGTGTATTAACATGACTATACCACTTTAGTTAGTATGGTATACACAGTAAAACTAAACACACCAAGAAGGACATCAGGGATGGCTCTCTCCTGTGTCCGAGCAACGTTTTTTATTTTGTTTTTCATTTGCCTTGTCGGAGCAGAACAGTAGGACATTAAACCCCATTTCATTTCATTTAAAGGGGCGACATGGGACCTTGATCTCTGGGAACCACAGTTCTGTTGGGAGGTTATTTTGAACACAGGTACGATATTCATTATACCTATTACACCTGTTTAAAATTACCAATAATCTCCACGTGTATCTACAGGTATATAACATATATTTCTCGTTAGTAAATTATTCAGACTTTTATTTGTCTTAATACAATATTGCCGTTATCAATTAGATCTTATAAAATCAATATCGGCTAATCGTTAACAGCATCTATCATAACCGGTCTTCTTTATCCTAGTTCATTCAGGTTTAACTGAATCTAATACTACGCTAATCTCAGACAACACAGCTGGATACCATATAAAGATTATAAACAGAGAGACAGAGAAATTGGCTTTAAGTCATTTCGGCATTTCGGGGCTAACAAATGGTTTAATTTTATTTCAATAATTTGCTTGCGCGTAGGGGTCCCTTACCAGTGTGAGGAAATCGGAGGACCCAGAGACTGGCAACCCTACTCCTTGTCATGTACAAGCGGAGAATCGAAACCAAGCGAGTTGACTCCATGACAAGCATTATGACATAACGAGCACACATGAACCAATCAACCATCATGAAAAGAAATTACTCAAATGAAATTATGAAAGGACTCTTGGCATTGATCAGAAAGCAGTAAAATTAACTCAAGAAAAGTACATTAAAATATTTAAACCCCAACATGCACCCTCCTCCCACCCGCTGGCCCTTTACCTATATTTTAAGAGTGTCAGGGTTGGGATCAATTTTTTAACTAACTGACAGGATTGCTAAATTCTCCAGCTGTTGTTTGCTTAGTTTATCAGCGTGGAAATGAAATACTATGGCTAATTAAATAAGGTTTTATTCCAAATTTCTTGCCATTTATTCCTACTTCCTAGTTTTATGAATATCAATTTGTAGATATTGGAATTTACGTTATCATCTCCTTTTATCACTTGAGAAAATATCCACATGGCTAATTAAGTAGGTTTTATTTAATATGCTATTACCATTAATATTAACTTCATCGCATTAGTTTTATGAATATCAAATAAATCATATTGTAAGCATTCTATGTATTAAGTGGATGTGACTCAGGGTATTGATCAACAATAATTTATTCTTTCATCCAAACATGTTCTAAAGATACATTATGTAAGATTTAGATAAAGAGCTAGCCATTCTTGCTATACTAGTTCAAAAATAGATAATGAATAATTTGAAAATTTCATTCAAATTATTCTATTCTGAGCGAAGATATTAGCCTTTGAAGGTTTGAACAAGACGTGTGCAATAATTTCAACCACCGTACTGGTTGTTCAAAGCTAAGTCCCGCTCCTCCATTTTTAGCTTAAATCAAAATATGGCTGAAATGTTCTCATTGATTTAATATCAGAGAAATTTGATGCCATTGAGTGTTGATTATGGCCTGGATAAGTTAATGTCTAATCAATACTTAAGGAAACATTTAAGGCCTAAAGAAAGACAAGCAATAGGCAGATTTAGCTCAAATTTATTAAAACAAAAAGACTTCAATCAACTGTCGATGCCATCTTATGTGTCATATTTCCACTGGATTTGAATTTGCTTCTCAATGCTCATAATCAAGACTATTCTCTTTACATTATCTAGTTTTTAATAATGATAGGGAGAACTGCCGGTTCTTTATCTTATCTTCTGTAATGCCTCTTTAATAAATTAAGTAGGCCTGGAAATAACGCTTTTAGATGTACCCGACAAAATGTCAGGCACTAATAAAATAGTACCTGACATTTTCAGTTTAGTGCCGGACATGTATTAATAATATCTTTAAAAAAGACAAATCAGTGCCTAACAAAATGACAGACACCAGAGGTTTTGTGCCTGACAAAGCCTGAATCTGTGCCTGACATTGTCAGTGACATGTGCCTTATTTCCAGGCTTGAAATTAAGCTTCAAAAGTTTACATATAAAACTTTAATTTTGATGGTATTTAATGCATTTAAGGTTAAATTCCTAGATGGACCACATTTAAGGCATGCAAACGGACTTACAGGTAAATTCTCCATGCAGCAGCAGGTTATTTTCAGTCAAGACAAGTAAATCTGTTCTGATGTGTTTTGGTGATGTAACACCAGTGGTATATAAACATCTACATAGATAAGTAGATAACAATGTAATTAGGTACATACATTACTTATCAACATACAGCCAGGGTAATCTACAGTTTTAATCAATCAAAATAACTCTGTTTGAGGGGGGGGGGTGAATTCAAGAAATTTTTTCCCATACACACTTTAATGTTAACTTCCCCATACCCACCTTTAATACCAATTTATATAAGAGACAAACGTGGCTTTAAAGACCTAGTTATCCCGAATGTCAGTGACTAGATTTGTTTGTTCATATAATTACCAATTTATGTAATTATTCCTGACGTCATCAGTATTAATATATTACTTATTAATGTCTCGCACTCCAACATAAAATGACTTTAACATTACAAGAATTTGTCTACATTTTGTTTATGTAAATATACATGTAGGTATTTCGATCAGAGCTACCTAATTTTGTCTCCTTTATTTAGCAGCACAAGCTAAAAACAGGTGATGGTATAACAATATTGCTTATATTACAAACCTGCATGGTACAGAAATATGGTCTATGAATTATATGTATAATTACTTACATAAAACATGTATATTAAATCATCAACCTGTGGTAAAATTATAAAAACTTCTTTCAGATCTGATATTAAAACATGTAAACCATATTAAACAAAGTCCAAACTACTTCTCCACACTATTCTGACTAATGTAAGACATGAGAGAGGAGATCTACTTTCCCTTCCAACCTAGCTAATGGAGACTGGACAGAAATGAAACAGATCTGTTCGAGACTAGCATATGGTACGTTTTATTTTTTAGAATTGAGAAAACGCAAGAAAGTAACTTGAGGTTTGGCGCACAGGCATTCCAACTCCTTGTCATGTCCAAGCCTGACATCAAAACCATGACTTGCATAGATATCATGTCTAATAATCTACAGCACATAGTCATCCAACAGAGATGTCTCCAATATGCCATATCTCAACACTAAAAAACTTCTGAGATTCTTAGTTGGGAATATGCATTAAGTTTGAATTGAATTAATATTTACTTCCTTCGTAAATGACTACATTGTAATCCTAAAAAGATTTACATCAAAATCAGCTTGGCCAAAATAGCTGCAGTTGGGAAACAACCATTTCGTTCATCCTACACAGCTTGTCTGGCAAAGACAGTGTATAGTTATTTGGATGGGATAATAAACAGGTCCTGTGTAAATATTGGTGTTCACCTATAAGAACCCTTGACAGTAAAATTTCCAAAATTCCAGATAAGAACACCAAATTTCCTTTATAGCACACTGGGGCATGTTCTGGAATTTGAGCAGTATGGGCTCCAAGGTGAAAACAATGCCAAGTTTGGCATCTGGGGGATTACCCAATAATTTCAAAAAATCAGAACCTTTGAGACAATATTGCTGCTCATTTAGGTCCATACATGTACAAAATTAAAGTTGAGTGAGGCCAAAACAACGTCAATGTTTAGTTTGTTTGTTCACATTATTTCAAAGAATAAAGGAGCAAAAAAAAATAATGCTCGGCCTGTGCACACTGCAAGGCATGAATGTCCATCTTCATCATCCAGTTGCCGCTGAACAGAAGGACATAAAACCCCATTTATTTTAATCCATTTTATTTGAAACCCACATAATTATGATGGATTGAAGTAGTGCTAGGATTGTGACAGAAGAAAGCTGTGTTTATCACCAGCTATAAGAATGGTGTTAAAAACAAACTCTATTCCATCTAGATGAATGTGAAAATTCACACAAGATACACACTTGACATTAACACCATTTTTTCATGCTGGAAACCAATCATAAAAGTTATAAAAGATAGGTTGCCAGGCAACGAAACATACGCCCACAGCAGCTAAATCGTCTGGGCAGTCAGCAAGAGTTGTCGCATATTCTTACTTTTTTCGGTAATGAAACATTTATAATACTCTGAAATCTGATTAAGATTAACTCATAAAATAATTATCAGGAAATCATTAGAATTTGTTTGTTTTTTTTAAAGTTCTGCCCCATGCTAACGCTTAGTATACGAAACATTTAAAATCATGGATTTAGCTGTTCAGTTATCAAAATTCATTGAAAATCAATATACATGTACAAAAGATTTTTCAAAGTGATCAAGGGAGATAACTCTGACAGTAATTATTGGAATTTGCTGAAAATCAATAGGATTCTTCGTCCCGTGATCTTAAACACTGTGTACAAATTTAAAGTCAATAGGATATTAACTTTGGCCTCTAGAGCGTCCACAAGATTTTTTGAAGTGATCAAGGGCCATAACTCTGGCAGTTATTATCGGAAATCGCTGAAAATCAATAGGCTTCTTCTTCTCATGACCTTAAACACCGTACATGTATATAAATTTAAAGTCAATCGGATATTAACTTTAGCCTGTAGAGCGTCCACAAGCAATTGTGGACGCTGGACCGACGGACGACGGACGGACCGACGGGGGCGACAATTTCAATGTGGGCGTATAAAAATGGCTTTGGATTTTTTTAATATTCATATTTGGTAATGAAATGAAATAAAAGACCAAAGCTATTAACTTTTTACTTCTTCTGGTTTTTGAGTGTCATGAATGATGATTTGCTAAAAATTTAAAAACTTAGAATTTGAAACAAAAAGCTTTGGAGAAGATTGATTAAGTATTTTAAAACAGGTTTTTTTTTCCTGATGAAATGAAATAAAATGGGGTTTAACATCCTACTGTTCAGCTTTGACTGGGCTAATGAAGATGGGCAAACATTGAGGGAAATTTTATGTCATATCATCGGACTGTCATCCTGCACTTAACTTCAAGATTAAATCAACCATTTAACTATGGTAATTACTTACAAACTTTAATCCCCCTAACACACACACCAATTAAATAATGAATTAAATTCTATTAAAACAATCGTTTTAGTATCCAATGGTCTCTACTTCTTAGACATAAGCTTATTTCCTTTGGAAAAGAAAACAATAACTCACATCATAATGAAAAGTATGACGGAAATTTATAACTGTATGAGAAGTGCTATCAATGTTATCAAATGGCACAAACTGAAAATTGAAGGAATGTGACCTACCTGATTCAAGTTGTATTAAGGAGTCAGTGAATTGATGAGAAAAAAATGAGTACTGAGAAAAAAATGAGTACTAGTCCTGTGATGAATTGTTAGTGAACCAACGTGTTTTAAACCTCAGCCTCCTGGTATATTATTATACGCACAGAGTTTCCTCAGCTTTAACAAGATCAATATACTAACTAAATGTGGGAGTAGCCTTACAGTAGTAATTCTGGATAGAGATATTCAGACGCTTTTATTTCTAACTCAGGTATTTCAGTTTTCTTGGTGACAAGTGTCGTGTTTGTAACACTACAGTAAGGTGGATATATATATATACATATTTAGCTTATTGTTTTATTAGGATGTTTTAGAACGACGGTGCGGGTGCTACAGGATTAGGGAGTTTCAATGACAGTGCCAGTGCTACAATCTACTCTTATTACAATTTCCAACTGTTGAAGGATCTTTAACTTATTCATTTCTCATCGAGCTAGCATGACTACCCCGGCAATGTAAACCACAAAAGAAAGCCGAAAGCATCCACTGTGCTTTCCAATTCTTACATTTTAATGACACACTGGACTAATAATATTCAGGAGAAAAAAATTATAATACATCATAATCAGAAAAGTCAAAAAATGTTGTGAAGAATGGCTAGACTATATCTTCGGTAGTTGGTACCGTAGGTTTAATTAATATCAAAGACATTAATAAGTCATTAATACGAAAACCAGATTCCATAGGGATAAAATAAAAACATTTCAAGAGCGACTCGATTCTTGGACTATAAAAGCTCAGTAATAATTGATTTATATGAAACTTCCACTGGGATCTGAGAAACATACTAGAAATCTAGTTGCCTTCCTACCTACGAGACAACAAGGGGCCTAGCATTGATCAGATGAGAGAGAGAAATGGGGTTTAACAGTCAAATGGCAGAAATGAATGAAATGAAATGGGGTTTACTGTCCTACTCTTCTGCACCTAACCTTGGCTAATGGAACACGGGCATACGCCATACAGTGTGCTGTGAGGGAAATTTTTGCCCGGGCAGTGGCGCTACGGCCTACTCTTATATCGAATTCCAACTGCCAAGGGATCTTTCACATGCACTCCAATGTGTACACGGGACCACAGTTGTTCATCCCATCCGGTACTAGGCAGCTGTCCTTAATTGTCAGGCGCTCCTCAAATAGGAGAGAATGCTACCGGTATATATTAATATAAATGATAATAATTACAATTTTATCATCGATTTACTCACTTGGTAGCCGATCAACCCTTAATTTAGTCAGGAGGGGGCTCTGTTAAGATTTGTGCTAAATAAGTTGGAAACGCTGTTCTTTATTGGATGAGAGGGTATCAACTTCTTGCATCATTACAAGAGAGCTAGAGGAAATAGAGTTTAAATTGCACTCAACAAAAACAGTTCATTTCGAGACTAACATATCACACAATTTAATTTCAATCTTGAAAATGGTCCCTCAACAGATGGAATATTTGAAATGAGAGTAGACTGTAGTGCCGCAGTCAGGCAAAATTTCGTTCATAGCGCACTATCGTCACTAAACCAGTCGGAGCAGAGAAGTGGGAAGTTAAACCCCATTAAATATTAAATTATCATCTATCATAGTTTGATGTCGAGCTGAAACTTTTCATACCATCACAATTAATTCAAGTGTATCAACCCACATCCTCTCAAAACATTCACTTTCCTGTTGGCTTCGAGTGTCTTCATACGCCATACTGTAATTTTCTGTCTCAGTAAATACACTAAGAGTTTGTTCAGGGCCAGTTTAAATGAAGAAAGGGAAACCAATCAATGGAATTGTCGGTTCAGTATATTTATATGTCCGTAATTTCTGCCAATAAATCTCCAGAACTTTCGTCGATAAATGGACAATGAAATCGGATAAATAGTCCATGTAATCATCTTTTTGTAATTAATTCTCCAAAGTTTTATCGTTACTTAAAAACCTGCCTAAAATATCAATCATCTTCTATATTAAAGGGACATTAAACCTTTGGTGGTCTCAGTCGCTTGGTAAACAAAGTTTATTTCTGATTTGCCATGATTTGACTAAAGAGTTACATCTTGCATGTTGAAATTAAATTGTATGTATTTGTTTTAACTGTTGATGAACGAGGATGCAGTAGTGTCCTTCGGTCGAAGTGTTAAAGGGTTAATTCAAGTTATTATTTAAAATCAATCACTTTTATTGTCTTGGTGAGAGCGAAATTTCTCTTAAAAACTACTCTCCCAAACAAATGAACACTCATCTTAAAGTGTATGGGCGGTTGGGTAGCTGAATTGTCTAACAAGTGTCATGGAGTCAAGTGGCTCGGTTTCGATATATTTTATACAAGACAAGACGTATAAAATATATCCAGCCTAATTGATTTTTATGGGGGTTCTCTGGTCTGGTTTCCTCCCACTGCTAAAGACCCCTTGTATGTGCAAGCGAATCATTGAAATAAAATTGAACCATATGTTAGTCCTGAAATGACCTAGTTTGAGATAGTGGACATTAAACTTAATTTCTATCCCTCCATTAAAGAAGAAAATTCAAGTCTACTCACAACTTAAATCAATTTTATTGATATCTCTAAAAGCTACTATTTAAACATTAATTTTCTGGAATCTTAGACGTTGTGTCCAAATACACTTCCTTGTCTACTACTGGTCAGATCTTTTAATGAATGTGTATTTTCCACAGACATCTTACTATTTAAATTTCCAAATAAATGCTGTATTTCCCAAAAGATGTTAATCAATAACTTTTGTTGGTACAGCAGCAATCTTACCAGTATTCTTTTTGAAATGAATCTTTTACACGGTGCTCCACAGTATATCAAGCATTTTAATACTATTCAATCATTTACTGTCACCCTATAGTATCATGTCTAATTGGGGTTGATCTTTTTAAAATGTTGCATTTTGGAGTTAAGGGTAGGGATCTTTAGCAGTGGGAGGAAACCGGGGGACCCATAGAAAAGCAACAAGGTTGTCGCATACAACCAGGGAATTGAAACCACGCCAGCTGACTCAATGACAGACCTTATGACACAACACTAACTAGGGCTGCAACGATACGCCAGGCCACGATTCGATGGGCATCAAGATTCATAGTCTACGATACGGTTAATATCGTGATAGGAAATAAATTTAAAAAATAGGCCTTTTTTATGGTTTACTTTCAATGTGGCATTTATTTGGTCAACTAATCAGCCACTTCAAGAGTCAAAAACGCCTTAACACTCTCTGAAAGTAAAAAAGTTATTTTGCTCATGGACTTGTTTACGCACTTAAAGGAATATTAGTCTATTTTTGTGAAATTTTTATTTGGATAACGAATCACGATACGGACATTGATTGTATCGTGCATCATGGATTTTTAAAACATCGCGATTCAGCGATGAATCGTTGCAGCCCTAACGCTAACCATTCGGCCATCCAATCCCTCTTAGAGTTAAGAACTGTCCAGAAGCCAAACACTGCTACCCATGGAACAGTACAGAAATTCACCCTGACTAAACCTCCCCTTCCCCTCAAAAACAGGAGTTGATGACACAGTATTATTTACATATTACAAAAGCAAAAAGAATAAAAAAAAATATCAAAAATATGCTTGATAACAACCAAAAAATATTGCTCAGTTAAAAAAAACGCAACAGATTCCACAGAATTGATGTCCCGTGTATTTTTAGGTCGATTATGAAATGTCATTATGAAAACAGATTATCAGAAATATTCTGATGATGTCTACAAGTTCCTTTATTACTATGTAAACCTGCGTGGAAGGCAAACATAAATATCAAATTACATATGATATAACATGAGAATGCTATTAGAAAAATCTTATATGAAAACTGAAATTACATTCCTTCCACTGAAATATATTTCTTTTTTTTTTATATTCCGAGAACTCCTCAAATACATAAAATAGTAATAAGGTTCTAATCGATGAGGTTTATTGTGAGATCCCTCGTACAACTACGTTACGCAAATATACAGAGCATGTGAAACACTTTAAAATTAAGAAATGTTTCTCTATAAATATTTACCAAGTTGATAAATATTGGTGCCATTACGTAAATACGCTATTAACATGTACACATTTAAAAAAAAATTATGGGTCACTAATTCTTTATTACCGGATCAATTTGATTTAAATACGGATCTATATCTTGTTGAGTTTTTTTATACTTTTGTAGCAGCCACTACATAAAGATCCTACTGGTTGTGGTGTGAGGTCACGTCGGGTGTCACACCACCAGTTCCTATCCTCATATATACAAAGCTAGCGTGGAGAATTTTGCACAGGTTGTGGTGTTCCTGTCCACTCTTCATCCAATGCCACTTGTTAAGGCTTCTTTTGTTCATTCTTATCACGCCTGGATATAAGGCACCTGTCACTGACAATGTCAGGCACAGATTCAGGCTTTGTCAGACACAAAACCTCTGGTGCCTCTCATTTTGCTCAGCACTAGTTTAATCTTTTTTTTATTGATATTATTAATACATGTTCGGCACTAAGTTGAAAATGTCAGGTAGTATTTCATTAGTGTCCTACATTTAGTCAGGTACATCTAAAACCGTTATTTCCAGGCCGGTGTATGAGGGTCGGATTTGTTTTTTTGTACAATCAAAATAACTTGGCATACTTTGGTCATATGTACATGCTACCGGGCTACCCCTGACAAGTGATAACCGGAATTGAACAATCCTGAGGCCCCATTTCGTCCACTGAAGTTTCAAACCTAGGTCATTTAACTTGCTTGAAAAGATCTAGCCCTCACCATTAACCAAAGGATGGAGCTTGTACCATTGAGGAGGAAAGGATGGAGCCATCAACATTGATGAAAGGATGGAACCCTCAACATTGACCAAAGAGCAAACAAACTATTTAAGAAAAATACATTGCTTACCTTCAAATTGTAATTTTTCTTTTTTCAATACATACTGGAACTAGAACAAAAATAAAATTTATTAAAATATTAATTTGATAATTCCAAAAACTCTGCCCAACAGCAGTATATAAAACAGATTTGAAAGTTTCATGTCATACAGCTTTTTCCAAATGAATATTTTTATTCGTAATATACACATTTTGGCCAAACTAATCTGATTTTCTGTTTTTCAGGAATGTTAAAATTTTGTTACTTAAATCACTATGAAAAATATCAATTCATTATCTATTAGCACTCATTCTTAACAGAAGCCATTTCCACAGCAGATTTGTCAAGTTTTCACATTATAGATCAATGATAAATTACACTAAAAAAATGTTTCTTGTATATTTTTTTTATCACATCTTATTGAATAAGGGAAGATGGATATTCTCATCTTGAAAGCTTTGAAATGTGAAATGCATCAGATCAAAGCATCAGATTACACAATAATCCCTTCCTTTCACAACCTCTGCCTTCTGTCGTGTGCTGCTCACGAAAAACTTAAAAGCAAGGTTTAAGAATTCAAAGGGAGATCCTGGAATTGGAGCTTAACATAACGATGTATTAATCGCGGATAAAAGCTCAATCCCTGTCATGCAGCGAAATCATTATCGTAACACTATCATTCTTTCTTGTAATGGACACAGATTTCAAAGACACATACAATGCCTCCAGGGTTCCAACAATAATATCAAAGCGCGTATGGCTGTATTTTTTGGAACCTTGAAATAGACAAAAATATTTCTAAAAGCACATATTAATGTAATATGAATGCATGTAAAGTGACTTATATTCATTCAATTTTGGAAAAAATTCCTAAGCCATTATGCTCGGTGAAATATGTGAACAGGTCAGTTGTTTATGCCTGCTTATAGTGTATTTTTCACGTTTTTTAAAATTATCATTTATGAATCAGCCTTTACTAATTACTTAAACATTGTGTTGTGGGATATGTTTTTATTTGTTCCTTACATAATTCGTGTACTGATAATAAAAGGTTAATTGCATCTTTAAAGTTTGGATTTTAGGTTCCTATAGTTTCACAGCAAAATAACAACATAAATAATGATTGAAATTGATTAGAATTGAATTCTGATTTGTTTTTTTAATTTGGAACATTATGGAAAATATTGAGTTAGAGACTTTAAACGTTTAAAGTACGGTAAATGGAAGTGTATTGATAAAAATCAGAGTTTAATCTAACTATATATACCTAGTTGGACTAGGATAATGAAGACGGGCAGTGCTCTATGAGGCAAACTTGGGCTGCCTACTCTTATTTTGAATCACAACTTTCAAGAGTTCTTTTATGTGCATGTCAATTGTGTACATGAGTCCTTAGTTTTTTGTTTCATCCAAACAACTATACATTATCCCTACATCATGGAAAGTTGGAATCGCGTCAGAAAATTTTGATCAACTTTCTCAGCCAATTTATTTCAGTAATCCACTTTGATTTTGTTTTCTATTCGGAATGGTTTGAATATCCGATATCATGTCATGTCAACAAACTCTTTAAATAAAACTTGAATTCAAAACCAAGTATGTTCCATTTAATAAATCCTTTCATCGTCTAGTCCATTAATGGATAATTTCTGTATAAACGGCGATTACGGGTTGGGAATTTTCTTTAAGCCAAAAATATTTTAAGTCCCGTAATGTCACTCTTGGGACGATGTTGTCATTTAAAGATATCTTAGTAAAGCTATGTATAATCCAGTCGTCATGGTAATTGCATTAAGTATTATTACATTGATGAAGATGTTGTATTGGAGAGGAACTAGCGTCTGCTGAGCTGACATCCATTTCCTAATCAGTCGCAAAAATCTCCACGAAATCCTCTTCAGCTCTGAGAAATCAGATGAACGAATTAATTTTAACACTGAGACAAGTAGCAAGATGTCAGCTTTATTTAACTTCTACGTAGTTTGTCACGAAACAAGTGTCATTAACGCTAAACCTTCCCATAAGACCCCTTGAAGCAAACTTGGTAAAAGTTGTGACAATTAACGATAAAATGGCTCCCGTTTAACAAATCCAATTGCCTTTTAAGCCGCGACCCCAGTTGTACGCATGTCTTCAAAATCGCTCGTTTTCGTTATTTCTTTTTCCTAATTTTAGACATAAATGCCAAGTTCTTTATTTTTGCTAAATTAGCGTTGTGGTTCAATAAATTCCTGAGGATTTGAGCCAGACGCAGAGAGCAGACGGGTAAAAGATTGAAGAGGGTCGATCAATCATGTGATGTGATGTAATGTAATGGAGTAAGGACTAGTAATCACGGTCGTCCAGCCATAACACTATACCAAGCTAATGAAAGGATCGAAAAATAGCGTCTCTCGGACCAGATGTTTCCAAAACATGATTAACTCTTCAGCAAACAGACAGAAAATAAAATAAATTTGATGAGATTTTAAGACTCACCAACTTCTAATGGCCCATTGAACATCTGAGAATGAGGACGATAATAGCACATAAATATACCCAAGTGGCCAATTTCAAGGGAACTGAAGGGTCAAGAGGAATGAGTTATAGAAATGTTGTTATCAATTGATAATAGAAATCCTGTTGAAGTAAAGTCATCCATAGCTTTCTGTATTCCATTGTAGTCTTTGAGAAGGAGAGAGAGAGAGAAAGGGGATTTAACGTCCACTCGACACAAACTAGGTCATTTCAGGACTATCATATGGTTTAATTTTGTTTCAATAATTCGCTTGCGCATAGTGGTCTATAGCAGTGGGAGGAAACCGGAGGTCTCGGAGTACACCCACGAGATTAGACAGGCGACTCTACTCCTTGTCACGTACAACCAGGGATTGGAAACCACGCCAGTTGACTCAATGACAGGCTTTATGATACAATATGCACGTGCTAACCATTCGGCCATCCCCCCCCCCCCTTTGAGAAGGAGATTGTGGGCCCTACGCATAACTGGACATAGAATATCTTTCTTTAATGATTTATTTGATTTCAATGTCTTAAAATGTTCATTTCACCTCAGGATTGTACCTCTTTCCAAGCAGTGGGTAATACCATCCTGATTTACTATATTTTGATTGACTGACTGAATGTGCTGAATGTTCCCAATCGCTCTTTCTTTTGATGACCAAGGGAAGAGCCATGTTTCTTTTTCGTCAATTTTCATGCCGAGTTTATGACCCAAGTCCTTGAGTATTGATCAATATGGTCGGAGAGAAACAAACATCTCGAGATAAATGGCCATTAACGAATGGATAGATCCAAACCTTGATAGTTTAAAACTGAATCAAACTGACCTTGTTTGTACCAAATGAATCAACTTTACAATAACTACAAGAAAACCAGATGTTTTCTAGACTTGATTAACCATCCGGACAATAACGGACAGCAGAACAAATGGGAGATACACCATGTCAATCATATTTATTGGAAATAAGAGAATGTCAATTTATTTAAGCGAAATTATTCGAGTCCATTTAAGCCCTCTATTTCCTCACATCGTGTGCACACCAGTAGCAATTACAAATATGAATACAGAATTGAATCGACGCAAAATAGGCAATCGATCCAAGGGATTAAAGTATTACTTTATCACAAAACTAAATATGATCGTTACCCAAATATCCTCAAATCTAATTTGGTCAGAACATTGATTTTTTACAGGGTAAAAAGAAAATTACAAATAATGGCAGTGAATCACTCTGAAGCGTAAATTACAAACTCAGAAAAATCTGATGTAAATTACGTGAATGTTAAACACTGATTATTGACGACGGATTGAAAGAAATATCATGCAATAATTTTACTGTCATTAAAATATGGAATAACGATATCCGTTTCTAGATGATAACACGTAATAATATAAACGTACAACTACAAATAAGAAAAAAAAATGAAATGGGGTTTAACATCTTTCTTTGCTGCACCATGCAGTATACGGCAAGCAGTGTGCTAGGAGGACAATTTACTGTTTCCTCTGGTATTTCCATTTTCAGGAATAGTGGTATCAGTATACATGACACTTCAGGTTTTTTTTAAATATCTTACCAGTACCTCTGTCCAGCATCATTGACATGGGTCAATCATGCTGGGAAATCCCAGGACCTCTCAAACCCAGAGTCACGACAAACATAAATAAGGTTTGCATTTAATCACACTTCAAAAATAAATAATTTGTTCCTGTAAAGGAATATGTAGTCATTCCCGATACTTTGAGAAAAGGTTATGCAAGCTATATTCCTGATACATCGAAAATGTGAGATACAATTCTAATACTTTGAGAACAGCTATATCTACAAGCCTGTTACTGTGAGAACATATACCTACATGCCTATATCTGATACTTTGAGAACACCTACTGACAAGCTACAAATTTACCAGACACTTTGAGAAAACCTATGGATGAGCTACATTCATGATACTTTGAGAACACTTGCTGACACACTACATTCATGAAACTTTGAGAACACCTATCCATAGGCTACATTCCTCATGCTACATACCTGAGAACACCTACTGACACACTACTCATGATACTTTGAGAACACCTATCTACGAGCAACATTCCTAATACTTTGAGAACACCTAACTACGAGCTACATTCCTGATACTTTGAGAACACCTATTGACATGCTACATACCTGAAACTTTGACTTGAGAACACCTACTGTTCTATGTAGAGCTACATTCATGATACTTTGAGAACACCTATTGGTGAGCTACATACACAATACTTTGAGAACACCTATTCAATTACATGCTACATACCTGATACTTTGAGAACTCCTATTAATGAACCACATTCCTGATGTGAACACCTATTGATGAGGTACATTATAATTACCTGATACATTTTAGAACACTAGTCAATGCAGTAGGCTACATTCCCCCAAAAAGTTGATCTGAGTTACATACAAAGGTCCAAGGAATCCATTGACTTTTACTTAGCAGAAACCACAACCACAGTAATCTTGCTTTTAAGAAACAATGCAAACAAACTTCAGCATCAATACCCAATTCGAATATGAACCAGATAAATATCCTCCTAACTGAAATATTCCTAATTCATATTCAACATCCCCGAGTTCCCAAAAACTGATTTATTGTTTTATTGTTTTAACAAAAAGGTGATCAATATTTCAAAGCAGCAAAATGTTGTAAATAATATAAATAAAATAGAATCGCAAGCGATGGTTGAAAGAAAAAAAACACCCTCGTTTCAAATAAATTCTCTGTTCTGTAAGTAAACAGTTGATTTATCAGATAAAGGCCTTAAATAAATAATGAAAATCTAATTTCTATTGTCAAACTAAGAGCAGTTTGTCCGCACAGGGAGGGTTTATTAAATCTTCACTCACTAGAGAGTGGTGTTCTGTTGATATGATATGACTATCGAACAAACCGCAAAACGGTTTAACGTGCAACAATGTCGCTTGGCTTTTAAAATATCCTGTCTAGTGGTTACTATAATTATAAATAATTATTAATTAAGATTTCTCGATGGCAAGGAAAACTGACAGTTTAATGTACAGACAGCAGTTGGAGAGAATAAATGGGAAATTAACAGGATGTACCATCAGACTCTAATGGCCGATTCCAGAATCACTTTACATAAATATGTATCATTGGATTCTTTTAACAAAGATAGGTTGCCAGACAACAAAACATCTGTCGCATATTCATTGTTTTGTAGGTAATTGGAGCATTTAAAAGATGCTTCTGCCTTATAGTGTTTCTTAAGAATAACTCAGATAAAATTTTGCTACAAATGAAGCCTTTACCACTTGGACTGTATTATCGAAATCGTGCAAGAACCGAATATATGAAGCTACCCATGCATACATTTACTCTAACCTCCCGGCGAATAGCCCTATCCCCCGGCTTTGTTAAGGTATTGATGTAATAAAACTACACCTACCAAGTTTCCTCTTTCTACCTCAGTAATTGTCGAAAAATATTGTAATCAAACATCTACACCAACCCACTACATCCTACAGAATACTGCTGCTAGACTTGTTACTTTAACTAAAAAATGTGACCACATAACTCCTGTTTTATACAATTTACACTGGTTACCTGTTAAATATCGAATTGATTTTAAGATTTTGTTGCTTACTTTTAAATGCTTAAATAATCTAGCTCCTGTTTACCTCTCAGATCTTTTAGAACTTTATACACCCGGCCGAACATTACGTACGTCAGATAAACTACTTTTAAAGCCCAAAACTATTCAACTAGTCTCTTATGGTCAGCGCTCTTTTAGTTATCAAGCACCTGTTTTATGGAATAATCTACCATTTAGTTTAAGATGTTGTACATCTCTATATTCTTTTAAAAAACAACTTAAAACACATTTATTTAATCAGGCTTTTAACTGACTCTGTATGCAATCGTTAACATCTTGTTGTTTATTTATGATTACATTGTCACTTTGTAAAGTGCCCCTGAACATGTTATATGAAAGGGTGCACTATAAATATGCTGTAATAATAATAATAATAATAATAACACAATTAGAACCAGAACTTGTTTTCATGGTTTAAAAGACAGACAGACGAGCCAATTTCAACAGTCGACTACTCTTACTAAAATGTGGGAGACAATAATAATATAATCAAAGAATCACAGACCGAACCTTTCATTCCTATCTCCGCTAACCATGTTTGACTATGCCATGTGTAATGTTTAATAAACGTTTGATGGTAAATCCCTCGATGCTTCCTTTTACAGATGATGTGTAATCAAACATCAGAAGTTTCCAGCCTTTAGCCGTAAATGGTGCAGAAAATCTGTTACGATAAAACAATTTACGTTACTTCGGCTTTAATGTAATTTTTGTTATCAGTACTGTGCAGGTTATACAGCATCTTTATTGCAGCCTGTGATCGTTATTTAAGAGATTGTCAATCCCTTGCAAACTATAATACTGCGAACGTTGAATATCTAACAGTAATACTTATTCAAAAATGGTACAATTTAAAAAGATATGATAAATTAGAAATTTCACTGATGATATATAGAAGCCATTGCCAGTATTTACAAAAATGTAATGCAATGAAAATTTGTCAACATTCAGCAGCCACTGCAGATGATATACAGAATAGGCAGGCAACACCATTCAATGGTCTACTGGACACAGTCAACACCGGTCAGCACCACCTGTGGTATACAGGATACAGTCAACACCGGTCAGCACCACTGTGATATACAGGATACAGTCAACACCGGTCATCACCACTGTGATATACAGGATACAGTCAACACCGGTCAGCACCACTGTGATATACAGGATACAGTCAACACCGGTCAGCAGTCAACACCGGTCAGCACCACTGTGATATACAGGATACAGTCAACACCGGTCAGCACCACTGTGATATACAGGATACAATCAACACCGGTCAGCACCACCTGTGATTTTTGTTGACCTTATTTAAATGTTTTGGTAGAGATGACCCTACGATATCACCCCCAGTGGAAGTGGATGTTAAATTCGAGAAACGAACGACTGATGACCCTATATAAATGTTTTTTTTTAAATATAATAATAGCATCTTATCAGTCAATCCAAAAAAGATTTATAAAATATATCTCAGTCAGCCAGACCATTTTTTTTTAACGGATATTGATGACGAAGATTTCTAAATGAATCAACATCGATCAATGAAGCAGACTCTTCAGGTTCATTGACTACCAGATTCCTAAACAAATTATACTTCAGCTCCCTTCATTATGGGTATATAACAGCATTTTAAAAAAATAATGCAGTCTTGATTAACGTCTGTAATTCTATTAGACTTACTGATTGACTGGGTTTTTTAAATCCACTCTAACAAATTTCTTAATTTGAATTCCTGATTGATTCTGGAGTTACGTAAAAGTGGATATATTTTTGATTGCTCAATATTTTATGACCAAGAATGTGACCCCAGGATGGAAAACGTTTCACAGGGCACAGGAATCTGACCTTTTATCCGCGTGTATATGCATACACCATACCGAACTAGACATATATAATAAAAAAAGAACGGGAATGCAATGCCTGTTGAAGCCTTGATTTTACCTGCTCTCGCTTAGGCACGTTTTTGTTCCACAATTTGTTATGTCAGGCAATCTAACCTCTGCCAATTCACTCAGATATGATTTTTCTTCAATCTAGCCGTGTTGATTTGCACAAATATTCCCCACAAAACGATATCATAGCCATTTGATTCCAATATTTACATTATTTTCCATCGTTGACGTTTGTCCTCAACTCCATGCGCTGGGTGTTTGGCAGAAAACCTAAATCTAAATGAAATCTAAAAAGATACAAAGTTAGGGAGTGGCATGTCCTAATTTGTTGACAAAAATAATGTACTTATACTCTTAATTAACTAAATATGAATTCAAAATCCCTAGAACATGGGAGCTTTTAGCCAGCTTATGTTACAAAGAAGGACTTACATTAAATTTCATTTCCAACCAGGTGGCACTATGAAATATTAATCTTGCAAATATAAACCCAAAATCCCTAGAACATGGGAGCTTTTAGCTAACTTATTTTACAAAGAAGGACTTACATTAAAGTTCATTTCCAACCAGGTGGCACTATGAAATATTAATCTTGCATAATGTTGTACTGTTGGTACCATTGAAACACTTTTCACCAAGGAAATGAAATGAACTGGGGTTTAACATCCTATTGTTTTGCTTTGAATGGGTGTGAATGGTGTGATGAAGATAGGCATATACCATACAGTGTGCTATGAGGGAAATTTTGTCCGGGCAGTCATTTGGATCTTTTATGTGCACACCAATGTGTACACAGGACCTTGTTTTTTTGTCCAATCTGAACGACTAGACAGATGTCCTTGTCAGGCCCTCCGTCCTGCATCACTGACAACGGAAAAACCATGCGGTAAATCGGGATGAACTTTCTCTGCCAGTGCAGGAATCGAACACCCGACCCCCAGGCCTTATGACAAATGGGCAACAAAAATATTAACATCTTGACGTAGCAGTTGAATTTTGGACAGTTTTTCAAACTTTTGGGTGGTAATGTGAACGCAAGTTATAATCTGCAGGTCTGGAAGTTCCCTAATGGTTAAAGAGAGAGAGTAAGATGGGGTTTAACTTACCCCTCAACTAGGTCAATTCTGGACTAACATATGGTTCAACTTGATTTCAATGATTCACTTGTGCGTAGGGGAGACAACCCACGAGGTTAGACCCTACTCCTTATCAAGAACAACCTTATGATACAACACATGAGTGGTGCTAACCCTGCGGCCATCCAACTCCCCAGCCATGCTTTAACTGATACCTTACAAACTGTCAGAGACAGAGAGAGAAATGGGGTTTAACGTCCACTCGACACAAACTAGGTAATTTTGGGACTAACATATGGTTTCAATTTTATTTCAATAATTCGCTTGCGCGTAGGGGTCTTTAGCAGTGGGAGGAAACCGGAGTGCCCGGAGGAAACCCACGAGGTTGAGAAGGCGCCCCTATCTCCATGCCACATACGCTCACACCAGGGATCAAAACCAGAGCCGCAAGCCAGAGGTGACCGGCCAGCTAGAGGTCGAAGCGCGACACTCTAGACCACTAGGCCATCCCAACCCCCCTACAAACTGTCAGAAACGACATATCAATAAAAACACATAAACAAGACAGACGTTTGCTGACAGTGACCAAGCACCAGAGAAATTGTTCCTGACACAGTCTGAATCTAAGCTTGACATTGTCTGTGACTGGTGCCCTATTTTCAGGATTCTTTTTTATCAATTGACAGTTTGTTTAAATGAAAGTGAAGATAGTCTTGTATGTGCAATTTTTATTTATAAAAACACTCAATGTGCAGCTTAATTTATTCTACAGAGAATAGAGCTTTATATTGCATCATGAATGATTTCATTTACATTATCTTTATTTTCCTCACACCACAGAATATCATATTCACCTCATTCGTTATCGGGAAACATATATATACATATATTCAAAACAGGTCTGTCTGAGAAATTTATACCTTTCATTCTAATCAATAAGTTCCCACGTATAATAAATGAACTCAACAAAAAGTTGCTTAAATTTACCTCAAGTCCCAAAATATCACAATCAATAGTATTTTTTCATTAAAAACACATATTGGGCCAAAAATTATCCAGATCAATTAATTCTAAATTTAGTTATGGCCATTTATAGTGTACATTATTTTTCATTGATTTTGTACCACCATCTTTATCTGTTGTTCAGCCTGTTCAGACGTGTAACCTTATGGCCCGTTCAGACACTTAAGTTGAACTGGTTTAAAAAAAAACCTGGGGATTGTTAAACCAGTTTCACTTTGTCGTCTGAACGCAAATGAACCAGTACAAAAATGCAAATAAACTAGTTTAAAAACCCCAGTTCACCACCTGTCTTTGAGAAGCTTTTTATTTTAAACTGTTTCATCTTTGCCGTCTGAATGGGATGGCATAAAAAAAACCTGCTCCATCTCGCTTTGAGCATGCGCAATACGCAGTAAATTACATTGGGTTCAGTCAGTGTCAGTGTTATCGACAGCGTGCAAGAACCGAATAAAGAATATGATGCATAGTTAACCCTAACCACAGACCGAAAAGGTCAGAAAAGTTACACTGGTTTGGCTTATTGTGCGTGTGAATGCAACATGATCCCGTCTTAAAACCCTTGGTAATTTTGAACAGGTAATTTTGAACGGGTTTAAAAATAAGCATCTAAACAGTATATTTGATACCAGTAAATAAACTTATAATAATTACTATCATGTATTATAAATTACAAGCCTACACATTCTTCATGCAATTCATTTTATCCTGAAATGTATATAATTAGTCTTGACATTATATATGTTTATAAATGCAAATCATATGTTTATATTTCATGGTTGTTTTTTGAATTCAATTAAAGACAAACATTGCTATATAGAGAATCTCCTACGAGTGTTTTTTGATATCAAAAAATATCAACACAAGTTGATAATGTAAAAAAAAACGAGGCTCTGCCGAGTTTTTTTTACTTTATCAACGAGTGTTGATATTTTTTGATATCAAAAAACACGAGTTGGAGATTTTATTTATCACCCAATCCTTTCTTACATGCACAAGTAAATAAATATAATTCTTTGGTATAGATTTCACTTTTACTGAATCTTAATTACATTACAGCGTAGTGATACATCAGTTGTTTTGACACCAGTTTGCTATTGCAAAGTCCTATATATTGACCCAGTATTTCCTTCAAGATCAATTAAAGTTCACTTTTTATTTAAAATATGTGGTTTCTTTATAATAAAAGAAAGTAGTTCCCTTTTGATTGACCAATGAAATTCATGTAAAGCGATATCTCCTAAGGAGATATCGCAGTAGATTATGTAATTTATCATACAAGCGATATCTACTGTCAAATAAGATATTGGGTGATAAAAAGCAATAAACATTCCCTGGTTTACAGTTTGCATTCATGTCATTTTTTCAATATCTTGATTTATTAAAGAAACAAAATACAATCTTATTTTTTATATCACATCTTATTAGTTTTAGCAAAAAAAAACAAAGTATATTTTATAGTGCAGTATGATCTATGTAGAGAAAAGGAATAACCTTGAGTTCTGGTTATCATGTTTCATATTTTGTGTAGACCAGGAAACACTGTACTATTCAGTCAAATCTCGATCAGTGTGAAATCGTTTCCTTAGCTCCGCCCTTCCCCCTGCTTGTGGCTGCTGATTGGCGAGAATTTTTAGAATGAAATGCTGCCGAAGAGTCAAGTTATCTCTGGGATCGCGATTTTATTCAGTGCTTTCCCTGACATGTACAATGCAGGAATCAGGACTTTAAAATTCAAACATTCTTCTCGGCACACGGCTACGAACCTGGAATATTCCTGTTAAGAGTCCAGTGCCCATACCGCTATTACCGCATAACAAACTGACCACTAGTGACTTCAAACTATTGCATTGTCGCAGCATAACATATCAGGAAGAGAAACTAGTAATAACCCCTTTCAACGATAAACCCATATATACTGAAGGATGATTACCAAACAGATACAACTGTTGGAATCAATTAACTAAGATGGCTTATTCTTCAGTTCGTATTCACATATCTGGTAAAAGTATCAAATTAGATTGTATATTGCTACATCATTATCAAATAATCATATAATCTTCATCTGGAAGATAGCACATTGCTTCATCTAAATCATACTACATATTTGAGAATCATTCAATTATTAGATACTTAGAGACATACTTGTCTGTAAGAAAAATCAATAAGCAACCATCCAGATTTTTCTCTAAGAATTATTGAAAGGAGAAATTAACCCTAAATTTTCAACAGCAGCAGTGCTATCTGGTTAAATTTGACAGATACAGATGAGGAATGTTAGACAGAAAAATGGAAATGCTCTAGCATGAACACACAACTTCATCTTTGTCTGTACAAAGACTTTGAAATGGGATTACTGGATTATGGATATTGGATGAGTTTTGTCTCAGCATTTTGGTTGATGATAACAGAAAGTCCACATAGACTTTAATTCTTTCTCTTATCTGTGCAAAGTCTTGGTATATTATAGCATTTCCATACCAGCCGGCACAACACTTAATCATTTTAAAATATAAGTAAAGCACAAACAATTCATCTGCAGACTAGCTATTTGAAAATAAATGTAAGGCAGATACTGTCACTTTGACATGCTGATATGTATTGTGAGAATTGGACGAATACCAAGATTTGGTGAACTAAACAACTTGACACAATCTTTTCAACATTCATTAACATACAAGATATCTGGCATTCTCTCTCGTCAGTGGATGCCATTAGTTAATGAGGAAAACTATTACCACTATGAAACAAATGTCAATGTTTCAAAACCTTGAAGTCAATCTCAGCGATATCTTGATGTAATTTCCTTTGGTTAATATTGTCATTAGAATGTATTTCAGAGACGACATTTCCCTTGGGCTGTATAGCCTACTATATACCAAAAAAAAAAAGCAAATACAGAAAAACACTGAAAAGTACGAAGGAAAAACCTTGAACACCGAAAAATCACTAAATACTGAAAATTTTTCATATATTTTTGGTAACAGTATATCCTCCATTTTGTAATTTACAGACATTTACAGCCAAAAACACTGCTGTTCAGGCAAAACTTTTATGTGGTGTATGTCTGTCAGAGTGTTCGGAAAAGTAGGATGTTAAACCCCATATCATTGCCTTTCATTTTGTATATTAAGAACGTGTGAATGATAGACATTTGCCAACACGTGTATCAGTAAACAACTGTAACTTATATTCAGTTAATCCGGATATATTATCTTAATAAAATAAATATATAAAGCATGTAGGTAACATGTGGTCTTAATACCATCTACTATAAACAACAAGTACCCCAAAATATCACACAACATCTGTTTCTTCATGGAAATAAAATAACCATCTGTTTGCAATAGGGAATGGAGTGCATATAAGGAATAATATGCTGTCTCAAAACATCCATAAAGGGATGCAGAGAGAGAGAGAAATGCGGTTCAATGTCCATTCGACACAAACAAGGTCTTTTTGAGACTAACCCATGGTTCAATTTTATTTCAATAATTCGCTTGAGCCTCGATTCCTTTAGCAATGGGAGGTAACCAGAGGACCAAGAGCAAACCCACGATGTTGCACAGGCCAATCGAAACCACACCAGTTAACTCAATGAAATGGGATTTAACGTCCAAGTGTACTCCTAAACTGGGCTAATGAAGACGGGCATATGCCATACAGTGTGCTATGAGACATATTTTGCCAGGGCAGTGGTGCTACGGTCTACTCTATATAGAATTCCAACTGCCAAGGGATCTTTTACCTCCACGCCAATGTGTACACTGGATCTCAGTTTTTTGTCCCATCCAAAAAACTAGACAGCTGTCCATGTCAGTCCCTCTGTCCTGCATCACAAGGAGAAACCACGCCAGAAGTTTCGCGGCCAATGCAGGGACCGAATACCCGAGCTCCAGGCTAGCGAAGCAGCATTTTACCCACTTAGCCACCGTGATCCCCTGACTCAAAGACAGACCTTATGATACAGCATGCAAGTGCTAATCATTCAGCCATCCAACCTCCCCATTAAGGGATGGAGAAATCCCTTTAAAAGTTGAATCTCTAAAAGCAATATTAGTCCAAAAATGATTCACTTATACAGTATTTACAAAAATATGAACATATGAAGAATTAAAAATTAGTCACCATTCAGAATCCTCTGCAGTTGATATAAACAAGGTATGTCCAAAAGCCTAAAGACCCTGTCTCCTGTAATCTTCACTACCACAAAACAAACATATGGACCAGACAAACTTAACAATATGAAATGACATTCAGAAGCTTAAGTTAAGCTGTTTTAAAAAATAAATGTGGTCATTTTTTCATCTGAACCCAATGGTCAGCAAATTAACAAGCCGCTACCAGATTTCATAATGGCAGTTTTAAAACCTGGCTTATTTTGGGTCATCTAAACAGGTCACTTTGAAACTCTCCCCCTGATGTGAGAGTAATCTTATTACACTGGTAGGTCAATGTACAGATTAAATTTATTCAATATATACATATACAGTAATTTATATTATATAACTGATTCAAGGTGTTTCAACTTATTGATAAATACTTGGACTACTGTAAACGTCCTCTAGTTGTAATATCCCAAGGACAGCTGTGGTAGTTTGATCATAAACAACACCCCAGACACTCCAAGAGAATGCCTTAAGTTAAAATCCAGTCATGGTTAAAGAAGAACTTCGAATATTTTTCTAATCTAGTTCTAACCTGTAACGCCTTGGGCAAATGATGATGAAATTGTTTTTTTTTCCATAGCTGTCTTGACATATTGGCTCAAAATTACGAAGAGCATATTAATGACTTGTCACCCAGCTAGAGTATGGATCAGCACCCAGCTAGTGTATGGCTCAGCACCCAGCTAGTGTATGGCTCAGCACAGCATCCATCTAGTGTATCGTTGGGCACCCAGTTTAAAGGAGCTAAATCACTAATATTACAGACCTATAAATTGACCCAAATGGGTGGCAAAGCATATATGAACTGATTTACATTCGATTGTTTCCGTTTAGACTCCTAATTTCAAATCAGTTATTTCCAACAAAATACGACACGAGTCTTAAAAGAACAGAAATTTCTAGTGTCTGGTTATTCCAGTCTATTGCGCATGCTCCCCAGATAAGTTATGGTGTTGCTGTTTGACATGAGTTGTGGAATATGTCTCGCTTCGTTCTTTCTGGTCACTTGTAACAAATGACGCTGAAACGCACTATGGTACATGATTCGTGTACCAATGGTAAAATGTTTATTTTGTCTTAAATATTGTGCAAAAGAGTAGGACGTTAAACCCCATTTCATTTCATTTCATTTCTTAAATATTGGCTATCAGAAACCTATCTTTTGAAGGTAAGATAAGAACATAAATGTTGATTTGAATTGACAAATAATTCGAGTTTTCAGTACGAAGTAACGCCCAGCTTGAGTACTGCTTGACACCAGGCTAGGGCCCAGCTCGACACCAAGCTAGGGATCAGCTTGAAGCCCAGCAAGAGTATGGATAAAACATGCAAACATTAAAAGATTTAGACTTTAACCACTGTCATTCACACCTCTGTTAAAGAAAACATCCTTATAAAACATTAACCTACCAAAAACCTTTCTACAAAATTCCATTGAGGAAATTCTATTAATTTTTTTTATTGGTTTGTTTTCCAAGGGCAGGATAATTTTTGTCGAATTTTTTAATCAATGTTTGACAAATACAACACTAATTGTTTTTTGGGCTGGAAGTTGTTGACATTTTTCCTAGTGTTTTGGAAATAAATATTGACTTCAGGAAATATGTCAATTTTGAGCGCGTCTAATCTGTAGTTACGAGAATTCAAATTAAACAGAATCATGATGTGTAACTGCATGTTAATCCGTGATGTATTTTCACAAACAATTGTTTTAAAAATACACCCATACTTCCTGTAAGTATCTGCTTTTATCTCCGATTAAAAATGTTTTGTCAGAGTAAAACTGATGTACTATGATCGTCAAGTAGTCATTGACATATAAAAATCAAATGCAGTTTCATTTTTCGAGAGATTCCTTAGGTCAATCTAACCATTGAGTGTATAAAAACTGACTTTTCATATTCCTAAATATCAAACAGAGTGACTTAAAAGTCAAACATTAAACCCTGTTTCAGTTTCATTTCATTGCAATCAGCTTTTTACATTGGTACACTAACTCATTAATTACTATCATGGACCACAGGGTATCTAATCTATGTGTTAAACGACTCATGAATGGAATCCCAATGGTAGGGAGTGAGAGTGGTATAAGAATTAGGGGTGAGAGTGGTATAAGAATTAGCATCATGGTTGTTATCTGTTTCTAAGATCTACTGGATATACAGACCTAAAAATATACTATTAAATCCACATTAAAAAAAAAGTGGAATGAAAACATCTTAAAGCTGTTGAACTATGTAAAAAGTGCAATAAAAAGTGGTTTAAGCTTGAAGTGAGACGACCTATGAACTCTGAGTTGTGTTAATAAGCAGCCGACACATTGACTCAATTGAAGAAAAACATTGACATTGCAGACATCGCAAACATTTCAAATGTTGTATCAAATGTGAAATTAAACCACCGTTTGTATTGAACAAGGTTAGTTTTTGTGTAAAGGTTGACTCTTCCAGATATTGCAAACCATCCCCGCAAAAAACTAATTTGACTTTTACAACCGTTTATCAGTCACTACAAGAGAGAGTAATATGCCATTCAGAGAGTTATATAACCAACTAGCTAATTTCGGGACTAATACACAGTCTAAATTCATTTCAATAATTCACTTGCGCATAGGGGTCTTAGGAGTGGGAGGAAACCAGAGGACCCAGAGAAAATCCGCGAGGCTGGACAGGCGATCCTACTTCTTGGTCTTCCAACATGAGATTTGTAAGACAAGGAAGTGTAGCTGTTTATTTCTTGCAATGTCAGTGTAGTTTGTCTTGTCCGCAGGTTTGTCTTATAGGTTCTGTTTTGCATGTAGTGTGGTCCTCCTGCACTTACTACTAAAAGAGAGAGAGACAGAGAAATGGGGTTGAACGTCCACTCGACAGAAACTAGGTCATTTCGGGACTAAAAGAGTTTAATTTTATTTCAATAATTCGCTTGCGCGTTGGGGTCTACAGCAGTGGGAGGAAACCGGAGTACCCAGAGAAAACCCACGAGGTTGGACAGGCGCCCCTACTCGTACAACTGGGAATTTGAAACCACGTCAGTTGACTCCATGGCAGGCCGTATGACACAGCGCGCACGCTAACAATTATGGCCATCCAACCCCCATACTGCTATTTAAGGATGTATTATGTGAGATTTAGATAATGAGCTGACAATTCTTGCTAAAATAGTTAAAAAAAAAGATAAATGGAAACAGAATAAGCTGAAAATTTCAGTCAAATTGATGCACTTTGAACCAAGATATTAGTGATTCAATTCTAGGCTAGCCTCAATTGTCAGTACTAGCGTTGAAAAAGTGAAGTTCACACATGTGCTCATTTGTGTGGAAAGTAGGTGGAAACGCCACTGTTCAGACATAACTCCCCTCCTAGCACACAGGATGGTGTATGCCTGTCATGTCTCAGAAAAGAAGTACGTTAAACGCCATTTCATTTTACTTCAGACACACAACTTGTCCGAGTCCGTTTATAAAATCTTGGCTCCTAGAATGAATCGTGTAACGTAGATATACTGTAAACCTCATCAAAATACATGATCATTATAGGTCTGCTAATGGAGTTCAGCATTTAGCAATCTCAAGTGGCAGCCATTTTGTTTGACCTTGTTAACCTCAGGACAGTAAATAATGTAGATATAACAGGAAGAAGATTTGATAAGATAATTACGTAGATTAACCATCATCCTTTCTTGATTAACATTTAATGAAGAATGTTATAATCGCAACCATTTCCACATCGATTTTCTCCTTATTCATTTGTTTCATATTCATCTCAAACCAGGCGCGGATCCAGGGGGGGGGGGGGATCCAGTGACAGTTGATTTTCATTTTCGTTTGCTTTGTTACTGTTGTAGTTCACATATATGCACTTTAAAAGTTGATGTAAACATGATTTTCGCGTTGTCTCTGCCCAAGCAATCTAAGGTTGCAATGTATTATTACCCTTTGCTCCAATGTATGACCCCCCCCCTCGACAAAATCCTGGGTCTGGGCCTGCAAACCTTTTCTCCGTCTACTTCCTTAGCCTGGTGGATGCAGAAAGGTAGCATGTTAAACCCTCACCACTTACACCCCCAACATAAGAGAAAAAAGCCATCAAAGGATGAAATTTTAATTAATAACAATACCATTTTTAAGATGGCCAAGTAAGCTACCCATTAAGATTTCATTTCAAGAGATTTAGTATCTGCCTTTTTGATGAAAGAAATTATCAAAGCCCTGATGCACCATTTGCATTTTTTACTAAAATATCAAATTTCTCACAGCTTTAATCCCTTGCTAATATTTACTTAAGACTGATTATTTAAACTTTAAGAAAACAAAATCAAAATACCAAGGTTAATAACCTTCCGGCTTGGATTCAATTAGATTTAAAAAAAAGGCCTATATTTCTATTTGCTCACAACGAATATCGAACAGCAGTTCATAATAAAATACAACACAAGGTATATAGATGGATGTAACTTTTTCTCTATTAATAAGTGCACCACACACAATTTTACACAAAAACAAATGTATGGACAAGACATCGTACTCAGAGACCACAAACAAAAACAATTCAAAAAGAGTGAATGGATCCGGGGGCTAGCCGTAAGCGTCCACTGCGCTGTACAGTCCCGGGCCTGTGGTGACACAGACTTCAATTTGGAATACAACCCAAAGAAAGAAAATTATGTAATGTCAGCATGAGTCATGATCTGTCATATGTTGCAAGAAATACGAATGCAAGCATATTGTATTAATTCCGCTATACAAGTAACCACACCAGTAAATGTATCAGAGAAGTAGTTCAAAAAACTAAATGCGCTAAATCAATAAAGAAGAGAATCGAAGTATATTGAATGCATTTAGGGCACATATTCCAACCGTCACAGAAACAATCAATCTTATAACGATGTTTCATAACACATAGATCAATTAAATTTCAATTCCAAATATTTCTATGTAAATACTGAAAAGAACTGAATCATTTTTTGGGACTGATATTCCTATTAAAGATTCAAATTTCAGAGAGAGAGAAATGGGTTTAACGTCCACTCGAGACAAACTAGGCCATTTCAGGACTAACACGTGGTTCAATCTTATTTCAATAATTTGCTTGTGTGAAGGAAGGGGTCCTAGCAGTGGGAGAAAACTAACTGGAGGAGCTGGAGAAACCCCACGAGGTTGGACAGGGGAGACCTGCTCCTTGTCACTTACAAGCGGGGAATCGAAACCATGCCAGTTGACTCCATTATAGATCTTATGATACGACGTGCAATTGCTAATTCGGCCATTCCCCACCCCACCCCCTCCCCCACCCTAAAATGAAACAGCAGGATTTAAATTTCAACCAAAAAGACACAAATCTTATAATTATTATACTGTTACTATATACATACATATAAGTATTTCATTGAAAATCAGTTATGAAATGGTGGTTTGATGTACCCATATTAGTTTCCACAAGTTTATAGACAGCTAGTATAATAAGAAAGCCAAATAAATAAAGCCTCATAACCAATAAATCCACCAGAGAATAACTGGCTAAACACAAACATAAATATTAACTTTATATCAAGTTAAATCAGGCAGAATTAATAAAACAAATTCATGCTTCACTGATTGTTATAAAATTTACAATAAAATATCTATAGTTGTGTTATATAATTTACTGAAGCCAATCTTCACGGTAGAATACAGATGAATGGGGTTTTGTCAGTATATAAATTGTTTTTAATCATGAATTATTTGGGGTCTTATATTATCACAAAGGGTGTCACCGTGGTTCAGGGAATAAGGGGCTGGCTGACTAACCAGAATGTAAGTAACGGGTAAAAACGCAACTGATGTTCATATAAGAATTCATATTGATGATATATATACAATGGGATTGAATATCCAACCTACATGTCAACTACAATCCACCACATCTCTAACTCCATGGGGTCCACACCCCTGCCCATGAGTGATTACTGTCTATCTATAGTCACAGATCCCTGTCTTGTAATCAAGGGAACTCACTTTATTCATAAGATCTCTGCATTGGCTGTGAAAGTTCATCCAGATTTTCTGGCATGGTTTCCCCTCTGTCCTGCAGGCCTGACAAGGACAGCTGTCTAGTCGTTCGGATGGTACGAAAAAATAAGGTCCCGTGAACACATTGGCGTGCATTTAAAAGAGTAGGCCGTAGTGCCGCTACCCGGACTAAATTTCCCTTATAGCACACTGTATGATGTATGCCCGTCTTCATTAGCCCAAGTTAGGAACAGAACAGTAAGATGTTAAAACCCATTTCATTTCTTTATTTATAAATTTTTAAAATTTCTTCCACATTGTTGGCTGATTCAGTGAAACCAAATAGAAATACTAAATTTCTCAGGGCCGTAATGATGATTTTTACAATAATCTGTCCACTGTATTGAAGTGATGAAGTCTTGTACCAAGTTGAATTAAGTACAAATGTTCAGCCTACATTAACAAAATTAATTTCCTTCCCAACTTTTTTGTACTTTAGCGTAAATATGATAAAGAGTCTGCCAAAGAAGTTTTCCAATTATTTTTTTCTGATGCCAATCAGTCAGCAACTTTAAGCAAGAGCTATTAACAGAAAATTATTTTTTTATTTTGCTGTGATTAGACTTACATGTTATAGCGTGGGCATTTTGATTTGATTGAATGGGTAAGTATGTAAATTCACTACTTTGTTCTGTCCCATTCGATCAAATAGAAGATTTTCCATGCTAGGGGCTCCATGTTGCAACCAGGGCTAGATTAACCATTAAACAAACTAAGCGCATGGTTAGGGCATCATAGGATGGATGCCACCACAAAATTTCTGCTTTGTTAGATGACAAATTTAAAATACTTAATTTAAAAATTAAACATGAACATTTAATTATTGTCTCATTGTTTTTGTCTTTTCTTATTATTACCTTCTTTGTCTCAATATATAATGACGTACATAATTCTCATTTTGAAAAATGCAAATTTATT
This sequence comes from Patella ulyssiponensis, assembly GCA_963678685.1. Taxonomy (NCBI): domain Eukaryota; kingdom Metazoa; phylum Mollusca; class Gastropoda; family Patellidae; genus Patella; species Patella ulyssiponensis. The sequence goes on along the minus strand of OY783225.1, from coordinate 63,862,973 downwards.
TTGTGGTTGATATAAATGTATATATTGGGGCAATAGGGGCACACCAATTTTATTTTTTGCTTTATAATAACCACACCGAATTCATTAAAGTGCCTAGAGTCTAAATCAAGCTTTGCCTGCAACACTTGCAAGGAGAAACCCAGGCTAAAGAATACTCAGGAACTTTTGGGGCCAATGCTGTGTTTGAAACCAGGACCTACTGGTTAATGCGCTAGTACCTGATAATGAAATGTGGTTTACCATCCTACTGTTCTGCTCCGACAAATTGCCTTTAAATTATCTAGTTTTTAACTTTTATTGTGAGAACTGCCAACTCGTTATCTAATCTCTCATAATGTACTTTTAAACAAAAATTAACCTTTTTTTAATTTCTCTGTGATATATATGGCTGTCTAAGATATTCTATTAAGAGGCTAGACTTTTAATTTGAAAACAGCTTTTATAAGTAAAAACCACTCCAAACTTTCTTTCAGATGTTTAGAATCTTTTAACACGAATTAAATATCAACCTTTTCGGGACCAGTAAGAGAATTGTGTCTGCTTCTCTAAGTCATCATTTGTCACACAGCATTTTGATTCAATAACTTTAATGGACATCCGTCAAACTAATTAAAAAGGAACCTGCAAATTGAATAACATCGTCTGGATTACACAAAATTCCTGTGAAAATGAATCTTTGCTCTTGGTAGGAATATCGCAAAAATGTGCTTTACTGAAGTAAATTTGTTGATAGAACGTCACGATGGTTAACCTTCTGTCTGGTCAAGATTCATGTGGTGTCAGCCATTTGACATTTTATTCAATTTGTAAATGAAGTCATAGAAGGAAGAGCCAGCAGCCATTCGCCAAAAACAACAAATTCTAGACTGGTATGAATTTTACTCACAAGAGCTGAAAGAACTTTCTGGGAATGCTAATTCCTGATGTGTGTTTACTTCTGCTGCAAGCAGAAATTTTACTATGACAACATCTTGCTTGGCCATGTCATCAAGAAACAGTCATCAATAACACCAGAGGTCAAAAACAACATGTTCTGCCGTAAATGAATCTAAATTCATGGGTTTCAATCATAGCATAAAATCCTAAATAATTAGTTTTTCTTAACCTTAAAATGAAATTTGATCAAAATTAATGCTTCATAAAAATCATATTACATTAACCAAAAAGTTTATTTTTTCAAAAGTTACAAATATTATTAATGTTAACATTGTTTATGGAATTCAACACACTGGACTAATGAGCTTGCTAGTGATAATTGGGTGATCAGGTAGTCGCATGGTCTAATGCACATGCTTTACATCATAAAGTCTGCCACTGCTTTGGCCATGGGAGCAAACCAAATGACCCAGAGAAAACTGATAGTGTGGGCAGGTGACCATACTCCCTGACATGCACAAGTGACGGATCGAAATCAAGCATCTTGACTCAGTAAAAGACCTTATCACCTAAAGTGCACATATTCCGGCCCTCCCCACACCCCTTCAGTGCCCTTTTAACATTAGTCACTCCCATATGGAAGTCTGGATCCATGTCTGTGATGTTCATGTCAAACGAAAGAATTGTCTTTTCCACTTGACGTGCCATGTCGTTTATTTATTCAGTAAAGAAAATATAGAGTTAATGTTTTCTGCATTTCCCCTTTCAACCATTTCTCTGCTCCAGCAAATCTAAGACATCTTTGTACAATAAAACACGGTAAAAAACCGGGAAACAATAACACACATGGCTTCCAAGACAAAATGTCAACTTTTTACATCTTTTCCTAAGAGACTCCTGCATTTCTTTGTCTGGTTCTTTCTGCAGCTATTGGTGACATATTGAACAAATAAAATTATAACAATTTCTAAAAGCAGTGAGTGTTAGTGAGTGGTTTGTAATGGAACGAAAAACTTCAGATCTTCTGAAATAATCAAACTCCCCAAAGAAAAAAAAGAAACATTAGTGCAATTTTTAAAATTTTCATTGTTTAAAAAACAGTGTTGATGCAATGGAATGTTAACAGAATAATTTGTAAATTGAAATTCCCTCCAGAAATATAAAATGGTTGTCTATAAACTAAATGTAACAGCCATTATTTTAAGAATGTGTCTAGAAACCGTGTAATTGGATCATGACTCCCATGAGAAATCTTCAATTTTAAAATTTCATTTTTACTCCAATGTCACTGTGTCATACATTTTATTTCAAGTGGTGCTCTACCTTGTCAAAAGTTTACATGTTGATTGTAAGCATCTATTTTAATTACATGAAATTATCATGCTATCAGGTTTTTAAATTTTAAGGTGGGTCAGATGGTCGAATGGCTAGCACGTGTGGGCGTTGTATAATACGGTTTGTCATTGAGTCAACTGGTGTGGTTTTGATTCTCCAGTTGTACGTGACAATAAGTAGGCTCTCCTCTCCAACCTTATGGGTTTTCTCCAGGTCCTCGGGTTTCCTCCCACTGTATACCCTATACATTTTATGGTATAATTTTATAGCAATAATTTGCTCGCAGAAGGGGTCTTTAGTAGAGAGAGGTAAATGAGGATCCCAGAGAAAACCCTGTGTGAGCAAACCCACACCACATGATCACTCAATGGCAGACCTTGTGATCTAAAGCACAAATGTTAGGTCAACTTGGGAGGAGGAGGGGGACCACAGATCAATCAATCAGGGATGGGAGGAGATCAGACCCATTGGGGGGGGGGAGAGGAGATAATAAGACTCTCCTTTTTCAAATAATCCTCCTGTTACACTGAGCACCACTCCCGTTTCTAAGTTTGACATTCAAATGACCAGACAATTTTCAGGAAATTTTCTTCCCATATACTATTTTAATTTCAGAAGTTTTTGTTTTAGGTGCAGTTCTTCATACATTCCCTAGCAGTGATTTATGCTACTTATATTTATTTTTAACATTAGAAGAAGGTGGGCCCGTATTACTTAATTCCGGTGAAGATCAAATAAGCTGCTCCTGCAAGCTGTCACAAATATCTCTGAGTGAGAAAGTAAGGCCGCAATAAGATAAATGTTTTGCTACTAGTGGATTTTCTCTCACCACTTCGGTTTTCTCCCACTAAACACCTTGATATTGTATGTGAATTATCAACGTAAAATTTATGATATGTTAATCCCGAAAAAGCCTGGTTAAAATCAAGTTGACTTCAAACCCTTTCTCAAAAAGAACTGGTTAGAATTGAGTGGACTTTAAACTCTCTCCCGAAAAGACCTGCTTAGTATTGAGTGGACTTTAAACCCGCTCTCAGAATAACCTGGCTAGAATTGAGTGGGCTTTAAACTAGTTCTCGAAAATATATGAATCGAGAAGATTTGAATGGATTTAATTGGACTTATAACTCTCTCTCAAAAAGACTTGGTTAAAGTTCAGTGGACTTCAAACCCTCTCTTTGGAAAAGATCTGGTTAGAACCAAGCAGACTTTAGACTGTCTTTCTTTTGGCTACTATCTCCCGATTGGACTCACTGTTGGCTATTCAAACAAATAATCCTATATTTAAAATATTTGTTTTTCTACATTTTTCCTAAGAGAATGAAATTAAATCATCAACCAGACAATTCAAATTCCAAATTCCTTGTATTCATGCAATAAAAGCAATTATTTTTCAAAGAAGGCCTAATGTGTGCCAATATATTTGATTTATTCATATCACTTTAATATGTAAAGGCCCTAGAAAGAGAGAAATGGGGTTTAACGTCCACTCGACACAAACTAGTTCATTTTGGGACTAACATGGTTTCAATTTTATTTAAATAATTCGTTTGCGCGTAGGGTCTTTAGCAGTGGGAGGAAACTGGATTGCCCGGAGGAAACCCACGAGGTTGAGAAGGCGCCCCTATCTCCCTAGGAAGTGAGAGTATAGATTAGATACATATCCTCACATTGTCATAATAAACACTCACATAACACCCACCTCACCCCATCCCATCATCCCCCACCTCTCTAAATATAATATACAATACTATTATACCATTTACAACAGTAAACTAATTAATTGATCTAGAACCATTAGGAAAATTTGTACGGACAGTGGTACTGTGAGACTTCAGTCTTTCGCCACTGACAATGGGTAACCAAAGGAATTTTCTCCTCGAACCTCAACGAGCGAGCATTTTATTCCACTGATCGATGAGCCACTGTGACTCCCACAATGAGATAAAAATTACTTCATTTTATCAGAATTAGAAATTACGGGAGAAAATTGTGCATTATACGAGGCTTATCTCGGTTTCACATTCAATCTGCTAACATAGTTTTTTTTTTTATTTTTAAAAAAAAATGCCTTGGCTGCAGACGTTCTGACACATTAAATTTCACACCTACTTATGACAAATTAAATGTGGAAGTGTGTTGTGGTTTTTGTGGTTTATGACGAGGTTGTTCTAATAGACACACCTTCACTATGTACGCTAAATAAATCACATCATAAATCACATGCATATTAATTCGTACCTGACATTTCAAATAATAATAATTCAATTCATATGGAATCTAAAGTTGCTCTGTGATGCCATCTTCATTTGTCTTCAATAAATAAAGTAATAATAATTCCATTTTTTCTCAAACTAACAAAATTTTGTGCTTTACATTAAAAGTTTATCGCTGAGTCGAGCTAACTTGAATGTGACAAAAAGTAGGTTGGTCTGTTCAACCTCTTGGGTTTTCTTTATGGTCCTTTGGTTTCCTCCCACTGCTAAAGATCCCTATCTGCTAGTGAATTATTAAAATAAAAGGACAGATAACCAGATAATTACTGTCTGTCTAAATATTTGTAAAAATATTTATACAAAAAATTTATTTATGATCTTATTTTTTTTAAGCTATATTTAACAAGCAATGTTAAAGTTGAGAAACTTGAAATCAATAAACTACAACATTTGGTGAATGAAATGTGTTTTAACGTTCTACTGTTGAAGACGGGCATACACCACACAGTGTGCTATGAGGAAAATTTTGCCCCGACAATGGCACTACGGCATACTCTTATATGGAATTCCAATGGTCAAGGGATCTTTTACGTACACACCAATGTGTACAGGGGACCGCCGTTTTTTGTCCCATCCAAATGACTATGCAGCTGTCCTTGTCAGACCCTACGTTCTGCAACACTGACAAGAGGGAATCACGCAGGAAAATCTGGATGAACTTTCGCAGTCAAAGCAGGGATAGAACACCTGACCATTGGGCTAGTGAGCCAGTGCCTTACCCACTTTGTCACCATGATCCTCCACAGCATTTAGTAAATTAATAGCAGTACATTTGTTAGTACCATATTCTTTATTCAGCCATTCAGGAATCAACTATATTGATAGTCACATGATGTTCTTCAATATACAATAGGGAATTCCCCTGAACCATATCTCATTATACAGCACAGGAAATACAACAAACTGATCCCGCAGTGAATATTCACTTGGCCGCTACAATCAGTGATAAGCATGACATCGACGAGACTTAATGAGTTCGGCATATTAACTTTTTTACTCCGACAAATTAAAATCTCAAGCATTTTTTTGAGGTAAAAGAAATATAAATAAAGACGTTTGAAGTATTTGTAGTTAAAAAATATTCCCTATTTAGTGTAAATGGGTGTTAAAATAAGTAAAATGCATCATTTTGCCCGAAGCAGTTAGGTGTTATGTAAACATTGCACGAGCCGTTGAGCCAATGACTGACGCCAGGTGCAGTCAACGCACGTGTTGTGCACAGTCATCTGTTACAGAGATAATTCGTAAGTAATTCTCCTGTGAAACAGATTGGAAATACAACACAGAACAATTTCGGCCCCTTAAGACCTACGAACTGGCACAGAAAACCACATATTTGCATTCCAGCTATAATTATTAATTCTGAATTTGGGCTGGGCATTGACTTTTAATGACCTTATTATCATGGTATAATCAAAGTATCGCCCACTTAGCTAAATGTGCTATTAATAGCATTTAATTCTCTCTCCTAATTAATCGCTTTAATTGATTCAATGTCAGTCCTTATCTCAACAGACAATTTGTGCAATATATATGGCTCCATTGATGAGAAGATTTGGAGACGATTTAGCAAAACTTCCGGACTAAATATACTTTTCTATTAAATTCTCCCCGATTCAAATTGCCAATTAAACTTTTCTGTCTGAGCTTGAGTGCTAATAGATTCAGAATTATTTTCAAAAATTGTTGTCATTCTTTAGGAGAGAGAGAGAAGAGAGGGAGATTGGGGTTTGAACATCCACTCGACACAAATTAGGTCATTTTAGGACTAACATATTATGGTTCAATTTTTATTCAATAATTTCCTTGTGCAATCTGGGTCTTGGAAACTGTGGTAGGAAACTGGAGAACACAAGAGAAAACCCACAATATTGGACAGGTGACCCTTCTCCTATTGAGAAGTGGGAACTCGGGTCCTGCAACATGACTCAAGTTTGACTTAAGTCACATCAATGACCCGACTTGAAATAGTTATATATTTAAAATGTTTGATCTATTTATAATTTATTTTTTTAGCCCTTCTAGTAATACAGGTTGGATCAGGATTAAAGTCCACACAACACAAGCATGGTCATTTCAGGATTAACACAAGGTAAATTTTTAGTTCCATAAACTGTGTGAATAGGATTCTTTAGCAGAAACTAGAATTCTGAAGGAAACCCTCAAGGTTAGACAAACAACTTTACTCCTTGACAAAAAAAAGGTCCTTTATGTACAAGTCGATGTGCACATAAAAGAAGCCTTGGCAGTTTGAATTCAGCGAATAATGGACTGAAATGCCACTGCTTGGGCAAAACCCCATTTCATGTCAGTCATCTGTGCAAGAGGTGAGTTTGATCCAAGCTAGCTTCTGCTATACATGTAGTAAACTCCTTCAACACATGTAAGGAAAAATAATTATACTATATGTAATTAGTTAGTCCTAAGATAACCCAGCTGTAGCGAGTGGATATTAAAAGTAATTATTATCTTGTATCTATCTTGGTAGCTTGTTTCCGTACCAGAACTGACTAAAGTAGACTATATCCTGTATCCACTTCCATCATTAATACACTGATTCTACATGCTGAGAAAATTAATCACTTCTCAAACTTACTTGTAGGACCTCAGTACATTGTATCACGTTCAATACAGTACATTCTCAATGGGCTCTTAGATTATTGGAAATAAAATGAAATGGGAGTTTACCCTCCCACTTTTTGGCACAAAACAGTCTAATGAAGATCTGCATAAGCCAAACAGTGTGGTATGAGGGAAATCTAGCTGAGATAACAGTTCTACTTCCTACTGCTCCTCAGATTTTAACCTCACACTTTGTGCTACCAACTAGGGTACTGAAGACAGGTATAAGCCATGCAGTGTGCTATGAGAGATATTATGCCCTGACAGCGGCGCTACAACCTACTCTTCCTCAGATTCCAACTGCCAAGGTTGTATCACTAGACCTCAGTTTTTCATCCAATCTGAATGACTAGACATTGGATTATTTGTAAAAACAGGGAGTTTTAACAATATGACTAGACCGGCTAATCACAGGTCTAATATTCTATCCTTACATTAACTTAGTTTCAGGTACCGGTACCATTAACTTTCCCTTATTACAATAATGTTTGTAACATACACCATGAGTAGAAATAAAACATAACTGATCGACTGTAAATTATTCTACTGATGTGCTCCCCACATGTAGATATAACTGTACATTATTAGACTATCAAGTCTACATAATTATATACACCATGCTGCACAGACATTTAACTGCTACTGATTGTCTCCGACAAGCCTTTTTTTATAAGTTGCGTTAACTTTGCCATCTGAACAGGTTGGCTTGCAATAGCTAACTTTAGATATTTTGGGCATGCATTACATTTTGGTTGAAATCTGCATTTTCATGTCTTAAGCCTTGACTTTGTCAAAATATTTAAACTGATGTTGCTGAAAGTAAGTGTCAATTACACGGTAAACTAGTTTTATTTATATATACATATGTTTGTTTGTTGTCTATCTTTGTTGAAATAATGTGATTTACGCCTTTTGTGGGCGTTATTATGCAATAAAATTTATCTTATCTTCCACTCCCATGACTTAAAAACTCCACCAGTTTCCACCTAGTTTATATATAGTCACCTGAATAGCCAATAAGAACCTCGCGATATGAAGGGTTCAACATCGTGGGCAATTCAAACTAGTTTAGAATCTAATTAAAGAAATATTTCAAAAAATTAAAAGGCCTACAAAAATGTCTAAAAGTAAATATGTAAATATCTTGAATCGTGTCCGTAATTTCTCGGTTATTATGACTTGTGCTATTAGTAAAAGAGAAGGAGAGAAATGGCGTTTGACTTCCACTCAACACAAACTAGGTCATTTTGGGACTAACATATTGTACTATTATATAGTAAGTGTATGAGGGCCACATCACACAAACAAACCCGAAAAGACAAACCTAAGGACAAGTCACAAACTACACAAACAGTGTAAGCAATAAATAACAAATATCAAATGAAGTGAATGGACCCATGGGCCATCAGTAGGCATCCACTGCACAATACAGTCCTCGGTCTGTAATGAATTTACAAGACAAACACAATAATGCAACTGGTCTTGAGGGTTGTCATCTTCTGAATTGCATTTCTCGAAGGTGATAACCTGCCAGTTGAAGCAACGAGACAGTCCCCCATGCCTGTGCGGTCATATATTTGAAGATCCTGATCACCTCCTGCAATGTTCTCTACATTCAAACGCATGAACTGAAAACACAGACAAACTACAACATGATTTTAAAAACATAAACTGTATATGTATGTTTGTGTATGTATAACTATAAGCTTATTTATATCCCTTTTATTATATTTATATACCCTGTATGTGTTGGATATTTTAACTATGTATATATACCCCTTTGAATTTGTATTATATTTATATATTTCAGGAGAAGGATTTTACATATGCTAAGTCTGATCCCTAATCCTATTCAGAAAACCTGAATAAAATGATGATGTTTTATTTAACCTGAAGTTCTTTAAGGAACAATAATATATATCTTTGAAACATAATAAAACCCTGGAAACCCTTAAATATGACCCTGTTAAATAGAGTTCAAATTACATGAACAGCAGTAGTAAATTGTAAATAAAATAATTATAATGTAAACTAAATGGTGATACATTCTATGGAGTTGGTACACCCATTTTATTTAACATGGTTCAGTGAGATGTTGTTACTTCCCTATACAAGTCATGTAAAATGGGTAAGTAGCTGGTATGTATACAGGAATATGTTCTGGTACAAGCTGCAGTAAGTTCTGCAGTTAGGAATAATAATACACCATGATTTAATATTGTAAACAATGATACACCATAATCGTAAATAATGATACATGATGATTAGGAACAACCATAATTAAATGTGTAAGAATGTTGGGCTCAATGTGCTTGAATTGTTTCACAAAAAGAGGATAAAAATATATTATAGGAATAAACAAATTATCCAATAAAATTATGTCTTGAATAAGCGTATACAATAGTGTAGGCGTAAAATCATCCAATTAAGACAGTCATATTAACAAACAATAGTGTACACGTAAAATCATCCAATTAAGACAGTCATATTAACATACAAAATCCACCGAAACCAAATTTAATTCTTAACTCAAACAAGAGAAGTCTGGTCATTAATTGTTAGTTCCCTAGATAAATTTTAAATATCAAGACACGGTATGTAATAGTTTTATTTAGAGTCAAGTCTGAAATTAAAAAACGTTCCTATAATACATATTGTTTGACATGTTGACTCAGGTTGTAAGACATTGGCTCATTAATATCGCGGTCCCATGTTCACTCCTAATATTTGCAGAGAAAGTTTATCCGTAATTTTTGGCATGGTTCCCCCTTGTCAGTACTGCTGGACGGAAGACCTGGCAAGGTACGACGTATAGTCGGATGGGACAAAAAAACAAGGTCCTTTGTACACATTGTCGTGCATGTAGCAGAACCCATAACAGTGTATGGTGTATGTCCAGTTGGTGCAGAACAGTAGGATATTAAACCCCATTTTATTTCATCCTGCCAAGAAACTTTCAGTACTTCATTTTGCTCAACACCAGTGTCAAACCAAGACTCAAATATACTACAAATAAAATCTATCAGGTTTCACACAGACTACCCCCCCACCCTGCACTAATAAAATAAATATTGGGTTTTTGGGCCCCCACAGGATCTTTAGTTTCATACACAATTGAAATCTGTGGTCACCACACCCCTGAGTAGATTAAGAAAGACTAATAATACCAAAGGTCAACATGAATCGAATTATCAGAACATGAATAATTTCTTCAATTCGATGAACAGAGGCAGATCTAACTATTCAGCATAAAAATCTTGAGAAAACGAACAATACATGAAAACAACACATCTCAACCAAATATAAACAAATCATATATGACAACAACACAGACAATCAAAAATGTGAAAGTTTATTAAAGTAGAAATAAATAAGTCTGTTCTCTAGCCAGGATGATTTGTCATCATATTAATCCGGGTTTAGTTTAATTTACAAATTCCCTCAGTTTAAGCTCCGGTACTTGTAATATTCTCCAATCCCAATAATGTCTATAACATCCCTAACTTTAAACAGACATATTTGGGTATCAAGTTAATTTCAGAATTAGACTTTTTCGAATGCTGCATTTGAGAAAAGTCAAGGCTTGTAGATGATAATAATATAATCTGCTTTAATCCATGTAAACACAGAACAGGTTAGATTTTAATAAATTAATATCAATGTTTCTACTTGAAGATGCATGTATGATTTAACCTATTTATTTATCTATAAAGTTGCAGGTATGAATACCAAGGTGGGTCTCTACATCCTGGAGTATATTCTATAATTCTGTAATGTTTGATGATTTATATCATTAGGGATTGTTACTAAAGACTTTATAATGCAAGTAAAACAAAACCTCAATGAATAATTAAAAACTTACCAGAATGCCGATATAGTGTTTAATCCACAAATTCCAATACAATACTATAAACGAGAACAATGTGAATGTTTCATTCAATTGACACACGTGAATAGTTTAGCTACACAGACTATCTATAGTACACTGGTATTCAGCCTGTTAAATTGGTCGATTACACAGTTTTAACATGTGACACAATAATCCCACAAAGTACTGTTGTTCCGGACTATCTCTAGGATGAGACACTGTTTACAAGTTGTTTAAGGCTACTATAAACCACACACACACACACGCCACCGACCTTCAAAACATTATCAATAGTAGTCCAAATGCGATCATTTATTCCTGAATCTTACTATTAATATCTTGTGTGAGTAAAGAAAGACTGACTAGCTAACTCCCTCTCTCTCTCTCCACTCTAACTGGCTATACCTCTATTGATAATAGGCTGTCTCAATATCCACTGACCTTTAAGTTCATGGGATATCAGTTTATCATAGTGAGTGTACTGGTCCATACACCCATATCCTATGAAATATGATATTTATAGCCAATATATATATAGGTATTGTACTGTATATAAGTACCATTTTTATGTACTTCAAGTTTACTAAATGCTGAGTACCGGTGTGGTGGTTGTATTTGGTCCCCTGTTTGACTTGGTACCTCATAATTTCTTAGTTAAAATAGCATTATGCAAGAGCAAAATCTGCTTATTACAGGTCTTTCTTTAGGCCTGAGATGTTATCTAAATAATCAATTAGACATTAATTAACATATCCAGACCATAATAAACTCTTGATGTCAAGGCTAGCCTTCGATGTTGGTGGATTAAAATCCTATATGTCGCTTAATGGCGGTTGATAATTAAATCAATCAAGTGGATAATCAAGACTATGCTGTTTATATTAATGATTTGAGTAATGATGACCGAGGCTATGTGAATATTTCAAACGCTTTTTTCTCGGCTAATAGTGGATCAATTTGACTGAAATTTTCAGCAAATTACCTTTACACTATCTAGTTTTTAACTATTATAGTGAGAACTGCCATCTCTTTATCTTATCTCCCATAATGTAACTTTAAAATAATAACTCTGTTATAATAAATAAGAAATACATCACCAAATAAAAAAACCATATTTCAATAAATATGAAATTGACGATCTAACCAAAGATTTATACAATTAATAAACCGTGGGTTGTCGTGGCTATATCAGTAAGACGTCGGATTGATGTTCTGTGCTCAATCTCCATGTTGTCTATGAATGTTCATTTGGATTTACAAGCGTAGTAGTTTTTCCTTGTCAGTGGTGTAGGACAAAGGACCTGGCAAGAGACAACGTATAGTCATTTGTATTGTTTGTATGAATGTATTATTAAATGTATATGACTATGTATAAATGTATATGTATGCATGCTGTCCATAATGGAAGTTTTGATGCAATAAACTTCTTCATCTTCTTCTTCTTTGGATGGGGCAAAAAATCGAGATGCAGTTTATACATGTAAAAGAACCATTGACAGTTTGAATTAGAAATAAGAGTAGGCCGGAGCTGCAATGGCTGTTCAAAATTTTCCAGATAGCACACTCTATGGCATATGCTCGAGTTTATTACCCAGTCAGAGCAGAACAGTAGGACATTGAACCCCAAACTGATCCCGCAGTGAATATTCGCTTGGCCGCTACAATCACTGATAAGCATGACATCGACGAGACTTAATGAGTTCGGCATATTAACTTTTTTACTCCGACAAATTAAAATCTCAAACATTTTTTTGAGGTAAAAGAAAAATAAATAAAGACGTTTGAAGTATTTGTAGTTAAAAAATATTTCCTAAGTAGTGTAAATGGGTATTAAAATGAGTAAAATGCATCATTTTGCCCGAAGCAGTTAGGTGTTATGTAAACATTGCACGAGCCGTTGAGCCAATGACTGACGCCACGTGCAGTCAGTGCACGTGTTGTGGACAGTCATCTGTTACAGAGATAATTCGTAAGTAATTCTCTGTGAAACAGATTGATTGAACCCCAGTTCAGTTATATTTTGATGTAAAGCTCTGTAACAGTACGTGATTCTGTCAAAATGTATGTGTATGACATCAAGGACAATGGAGAAATCAAACTTTAATCACATAGATTAAGTTTATAATATACTCTTATTCGATTGATGCATGGTCCGACAAAGGAAAATTAGCAACGACTTCTGTTCTATATTGGATTGATGAATTGTCCGACAAAGGATTAAGTCCGTCAAATCAAGGCAGATTAAGTAGTTAATCAAGAAAGTTGTATAGACTGTCACACGGTAAATATGTTGATCATTTAATTACCTAATCAATCCAGCCTATTATCAAATATACACTCAGTACACTATATTCATTTTGGAATTTTGAATATTATTCACCATGTCTTGATGTCCGATTGGGCATATTCCTGGTCAGATGCTTTAGGACTTGTCCAGAATATATGGGCAAAATAACAACACTGACTGGCATGCTTTCTTTTACGAAATGATGCTACATGTTCCATAATAAGGTAACCAATGAGATATAAAAGATAAACATCTTCACTGTACAATAACTCATACAAGTAGATTTATTTGAATCAAATCAGTTAACGAGTCAAACCGTGACACTGGTTTATCATATCACATAATGGGGAAAATGGTATCAAATGGGGGAAAATGGTATCAAATAGGGGAAAAGGTATCAAATGGGGGAATGGTATCAAAAGGGGTCAAATGGTATATCAAATAGGGGAAAAGGTATCAAATCTGGGAAATGGGGAAATGGTATCAAATGTGGGGCAAATGGCATATCAAATGACGCAAATGGTATCAAATGGGGGGAATGGCATATCAAATAGGGGAAAAGGTATCAAATCTGGAAAATGGTATCAAATGTGGGGAAATGGTATATCAAATAGGGGAAAAGGGATAAATGGTGTCAAATATCATAATCTAATAGTTGTTTCTAGTAATAATTAATGGCAGCAGATGACATTTAACAATTCACTAGTTCCTATCATACTGGATTTTCTCAAAACCTGTACTGTATGTAGGGTTTTAATTGTAGAGTCTACCATTTGTAGTCTATATTTGTGTGAAAATCACAATTTACCAAATAATGATCTTCTATGAACCCTGAGAAATAACATCAAATACGATCTTATAAACTGCTATAAACATGTTGTCTACGGTATGTTGCTACACATCTTGATTCAATATGTCTGCCTAGCAACAAATCAACGACTTCATTTACCACCACAAAAAAACTTGATGAACTTGATTTATCTGGTGTGAAAATCATATTTATATCACAATTCTGGCAATAAATATTTAACACTTTCTCTGAATCAGTTATTTGTGTGTTGGCTGAGGATTTGGAGAAGTAGCAGAATGGTGATGCAATATTAAACCCACACCTATTTCTTCAGAGGAAAAATAAAAAAAACACAGCGGCTGCCAGGCAGGATACGTCCACATTTTCAAGAGATGGATAGAGAACAAGCTAAACAGAAAGCGATTTTTAGAACAATCAAGGGCCATAATTCAGGAAGTTACAATCTTATATGCGCAAATATCGACAGGAACCATGATCTTTGGGTTATAAACATGCATTTCAAGTTTCATCTAAATCAGTTCAATATTGTGACCTCTACGCTGTTCACAAGCTAAAAACGTGATTTTTCGTACAATCAGGGGCCATAATCCATGAAGTGACAGCCCAATACATGCCAATATCGAAAGGAACTGATATCTTAGGGTGATAAACCTATATTTCAAGTTTCATTGAAATCGGATAAAAATTGTGACCTGTAGAGAGTCCACAAACAAGTGTGGATGGACGGACAGGGGCGACAACAATATACGTCCACATGAAAATGTGCAAATATTTACAGTAGGCATCCTCAAACCAATCTTCCAACGAATTTCTGATGGGATCACAATTACTAGGTAACTGGATACATAAACAGCATAAGTGTAGTGGTTAAAATATATAACATATGACATCATTATTCAAATTTGTTTCCTGTTTCTGTTGAACTGTTCCTTTGAAAAAGTTAAAATTTATTTGACGAAACTAGTCAGGATAGTGGACATGTATGATGGTTTTAAATGGCAGTTTTATATATTTTAACCACTACACTTATGCTGTTTATGTATCCAGTTACCTAGTAATTGTGATCCCATCAGAAATTCGTTGGAAGATTGGTTTGAGGATGCCTACTGTAAATATTTGTGGATTTTCAACTTGTGTATAGGCACCTTAGTATCATCATATTTTCATGTGATAGATCACCTTTCTAGAAAATGAAGAACTTACATGTTACCAACGACAGGGCAACCATTACAACTTAGTGATGTCATCAACATATGACATCATTATTCAAATTTGTTTCCTGTTTCTGTTGAACTGTTCCTTTGAAAAAGTTAAAATTTATTTGACGAAACTAGTCAGTATAGTGGACATGTATGATGGTTTTAAATGGCAGTTTTATATATTTTAACCACTACACTTATGCTGTTTATGTATCCAGTTACCTAGTAATTGTGATCCCATCAGAAATTCGTTGGAAGATTGGTTTGAGGATGCCTACTGTAAATATTTGTGGATTTTCAACTTGTGTATAGGCACCTTAGTATCATCATATTTTCATGTGATAGATCACCTTTCTAGAAAATGAAGAACTTACATGTTACCAACGACAGGGCAACCATTACAACTTAGTGATGTCATCAACATATGACATCATTATTCAAATTTGTTTCCTGTTTCTGTTGAACTGTTCCTTTGAAAAAACTAAAATTTATTTGACGAAACTAGTCAGGATAGTGGATATGTATGATGGTTTTAAATGGCAGTTTTATATATTTTAACCACATGAAAATGTGGGCGTATAAAAACTAATTCAAAGTGTAATTTGTAGGTCTTTTGACAATCTATTACGATTAGTTCCAATATTTTAAGTTTTGAAATATTAAACAAAACATTGTTCATGTGTCTTGAATGACATCTATCAAGACATTGAAGAGAGAGAGAGGGTTTAACATCCACACCACACAAACTAAGTCATTTCGGGATTAACATATGGTTCAATTTTATTTTAATAATTTGTTTGCGCGTAGGGGTCTTTAGCAGTGGGAGGGCCCCAGAGGACCCAGAGAAAACCCGCGAGGTTGGACAGGTGACCATACTCCTGGCCATGTACAAAGGGGAATTAGACCTTGAAGAACTCAAAATGAAATTGGTTTGGCCTGGATCAACTTTCAATGGACATTTCAGCAAGGGCTGTCTGACTGCATGATTGACTAGCTGGCCACAACACACCATTTATTTTACCATTGACTTTAAAGTTAATACTCTTCCCTTTCATAAAGTCTTAACTTTTCCCCAATGTCAGTGTAGTTTGTCTTGTTTGCAGGTTTGTCTTATCTATTTTATTTTGCATGTAGTGCAGTCCTCCTGTGCTTACTATTAACCTAAACATGGCAGAAAGAGTAAATTTAGAACTTTTCTTCGATTCTTCACCATAAAGTCAATCAAAATCACCATGGAAAAGGGAATGGGAGAAAAAGACTGTTAATAAATTTTGCACTACTTTAGTGGTTAACTAGTGTAGGAATTCATTGTATCCAGGGTGTCCAGTTGATGTTTTATGTCTGCTACCATTATAGTGATATTGCATACAAGGCCACAAATGTTACGTGTACAGAGGTTTTGGCCGCAGTAGGGCTAAACAGGTGCTAATAGGGACTAATAATGTCAGACTTGATTTATGTTTAAAGTAAATACATCAGAAGATGTTAGCCAACAAGATAACTTGAGAAGAGGTATCAGGTGTTCCACAAAGAGTAATATCCAAATTATATCTAAACGTAGTGATAGGTCGACTTCAGATTACAGACGCTAACAATAAGGTTGTTAACCTGTATAATATGCAAACCAGCTGCATACGATTTACTGGGCAAAGAAAAACTTTGGGAAATGTCAGATATCTATTTATATCACAAATGCTTAGACTTTATTACCATCAATGTCATCAACATGTAATACTTCGATAGAATTAATCCATTGCTCATTCAATTTAAATCAATAGCAGAATATTTCAAAACATCCCATCATGTAAACTATGACACATCCTTATGCAAAGCAGCTACCATTTATTATGGGCGATGGTTCGACGAGTATTCCCTCAACCTTATCAAGAATACTCTTCAAAGCGTGGCCGTTAATGACACAGATAGGGCTAATGTAGATGGATCTACACTATGCAGTGCGCTATGAGGGAAATTGTTCCCAGTTTACTGCATATCGACGACAAGTCTGGACACACTATCCAAATCAATCAGCATTGAATTGCCGAATGAGTGATTGGCTAATGAATTCTAAAAATTGGACAAATGCTTCAATGAACCGGACATACTAGGCGAATTTATATAAAGCATGTTTGATTCGGTCGAATAGATTTAGCTCTTACATAATGCATCTTTAATATCAGTGAATATTTAACAGTAGATAAAACAGATCAAATTTTATTAGTTTTAATTAACAAAGAGAAGGAGAAAACACACATCTTTATTGTTTTACTGGTTACCCATCACGATCACAGAAGAGAAAGTGTTAAAGCATTCCACTAGTTATATTTATCACCAGGGTAATCCTAACAACTGACAGATAAAAGGCGAAACAATAAAACAATGATTGATTTAACGGATGTATATAAAAATTGCTTGTTACTCATTATCATGATTACTTTAATAACCTGCTATAATACATCCTGAAATACACTCCTGTCAATCACAGACAGAAAGAAGGATGGGGGATTAAATTCCACCCACAAACTCTGGACTAAACATACCGATCAATTTTATTCAAAAATTTGCTAGCAAGAGAGAGAGAGAAATGGGGTTTAATGTCCACTCGATACTAACTAGGCAATTTTAGGACTAAGATATGGTACAATTTTATTTCAATAATTCGCTTTCACAGTGGGAGGAAACTGGAGGAACCGGCGAAAACCCACAAGGTTGAACAGGGGATCCTACTCTTTGTCAAATAGGTAACCAGCGAATCTAATTTGCTGTGGCAGGAAACTGGATGAGTTGAACGTCCAGGCATAAGTACTGATAAAGTGTTTTATATTTTATTCATAGTGTGTTTTGATAAATTTGAGTCATTTGCATACAGGGAAGGAAGGAAGGAAACGACCAAACCTTTTTGACAAGGTATTCACATGTCATCTCTGACCCCGCTTACTAGCTATATCCACATGCTCTGCAGTTAATGTAAACATAGTCACACTATCTGATTGGTCAATATATATCCTTGGAAAACGATAAGACTCTACCTACTTTCAAAATAAGTAACACTAATTCAAACTCTGGTAGCGCTCTTGCTCATGTGACAACTCAGTGGATACATGCAGGATTCCTTACATGGAACTTCAGAGAACCCTTACTGCTAGCCCCCGGATCCATTCACTTGATCTGATATGTGTGTTTTTTATTGGTTGTGTCTGTATACATAGTAGTCAGTGCCATGGAATCAGTATAATCCATGATGCTTTAAACATGCATTAATTAAGCAAGAGTTAATTTAAATCTACTGCGGGTCTTTCTTTAGGCCTGAAATGTTATCTAAATTATTAATTAGCCTACGATATTTACTGGATTAGGATCTTTATTTACTGCTCAACTTACTTTTCTGATTTAATCGTGAAATGGACAATCAAGACTATGTTATTATATCGTACCTACTTTAGTAATGTCGAAAAATTCAATCACTAAAATCTCAGTTCAGAGTGGATTAATTTGACTGAAATTTTCAGCAAATTCCCTATTACAGTGAGAACTGACAGCTCTTTATCTTATTTCCTCTAATGTATCTTTAAAACAAGAATGTCTCAGTAGGCAGAGGTACCGGTATTCAGTGCGTTCGACCTCAATCCCAGTGTTAAACGTGGTCGTGTTGCTTTAAAATAAATCCATCATTTTGACAAGGAAAAAGGTGTTATTTTGTCAATGAAAGTACAATAGATTATTATAGTAATGTGGTTGTAACCAATCCATCTGGTTAATTAATCAACTGGGTTATAAATCATTTCATTGAATGTAGGTGAAGACCTTGTAACAGTGAGAATACAGTCATCTACCTACAGGTCATACGGTACATTAACATTACTATTGTTTTAATCACAATCATCTTGTGTCCAAGTTGGCAAGCACAGGTAAGAGAGACAGACATTATGGGGTTTAAGAGGGACTTAACATAAGCTAGGTCATTTTGGGACTAACATTAATTCACTTATATGTAGGGGTCTTTAGCAATGGGAGGAAACTGGAGAAAACCAACAAGGTTGGACAGACAACCCTACTCCTTGTCTCGTACAACCTGGGAATCGGAACCACGCCACTTGACTCAATAACAGACCTCATGATGCACTGCGCACACATTAACGATTCGGGCCCCAACCCAGCTCCCGACACGTAAAAGAACGGTTAATAGTTTGAATTTGATGAAGAGAGATCGGAAACACTGCATGCTGATTGGGTAAAACTTTCCTTGTACAGCACTGTGTACCATATCCCTGTCTTTATTAGCCCAGATGGTGCGGGGGGTTGGGATGGCCTAGTCGTCTAGAGTGCCGCGCTTCGACCTCTAGCTGGCCGGTCACCTCTGGCTTGTGGCTGTGGTTTCGATCCCTGGTGTGAGCGTATGTGGCATGGAGATAGGGGCGCCTTCTCAACATCGTGGGTTTCCTCTGGGCTCCCAGTTTCCTCCCACTGCTAAAGACCCCTACGCGCAAGCGAATTATTGAAATAAAATTGAAACCATATGTTAGTCCCAAAATGACCTAGTTTGTGTCGAGAGGACGTTAAACCCCATTTCTCTCTCTCTCTTCCAGATGGTGCCGAAAAGTAGGACGTCAATCTCCATGCCAAGGAACAGCAACTAGGCTTTAGGATTGGACAGAAAACAGAAGTCGTGTGTACATGCATGTTGACAATTGATATTCGATGGAGTGTTGGCAAGATATCCTGGACAATTGATATTCGATGGAGTGTTGGCAAGATATCCTGGTGAAAAAAGTGGGACATTAAACCCAATTTTAATTCATTTCCATTCCATGTTCTAGTTTCACCTTGGCCGAGAAAGTTCATCTCGATTTTCCAGCATGGTTTCCCCTTGTCAGTGATGGAGAACGGAGGGCCTAACAAGGATAGCTGCCTAGTCGTTCGGATGGGACGAAAAACCGAGGTCCCGTGTACACATTGGAGTGCACGTAAAAGATCCCTTGGCAGTTGGAATTCGATATAAGAGTAGGCCGTAGTGCCGCTGCCCGGGCAAAATTTCCCTCATAGCACACTGTATGGCGCATGCCCGTCTTCCATTAGCCCAGGTTAGGTGCATAAGAGTAGGACGTTAAACTCCATTTCATTTCATTTTATTTTCTAGTTCCACCCTTTCACAATTTCTGCAATGAAATTACTATTATTAAGTTTCTATTGAAGCTATAATGTTAGCTTCATGTCAAACCCTACTGTTTCTGCTGACAAGATTGCCAAACGCATACAGTCTCACTTCCACTCCTTGTTTGAAAAACCAGAAAAATGTCACTGTGAAAATCTTTAAGTTGTATATAGAAATTCTACGCCGATTATTGTACTAATGTCTTCCCGTGCTCATTGTTTTTTGTGTAGGAGGTTGGAGATAATAACAATCATCTGCCAAACCCATTACTCTGATCTCATCTCAACCTTAAAGGTTCATCACGTCACTTTCAATGTAAAAATTTGTGTAAATGATAAGTTGTGTTAAACTCTCCCAGACAATAATCATCCTTAATTACAATACAAACAGTGGTACACGGATGTTGTTCTTTTTCTACCTCCATTGACAAGAAACCACTGGAGGGTATACGTAACTGACATTTCCTTTAAAATCTCCAAAGGTGGACCACGTAACTGACATTTCCTTTAAAATCTCCAAAGGTGGACCACGGTCTGCACAATACTGGATCTTTCCGAACGGACAAATATTTTCCCTTGGGTTAGGGTTAGGGTTAGGGGTTAGGTTTATCTAAAACTATTCTGAAGGGTTTGGGTTAGAATTGTGGCTATAAACACGGAAAAATATTTGTCCGTTCGGAAAGATCCAGTATCGTGCCCACGGTCTGGCTAAATCAGAAAATAGATAAATAAATGATTAGGGAGTGGACTATTTGATATCTAATTGCACAAATTCTCCAAATAAAACGATCAACAGTCACAAAAACAGGATCATTTTTATTTTAATTATTGTTAATGTGGTTTGTTTTTCCCGAGTGGGAATCATGTTCGCCAATTCTAACAGTAGGCTAGCAATAACAGAAGAATATGTTAACACCTTCGCAAAAATTTATGGCTAATAATAAACAGCTTGTACAACTAATATGGCAAAGTGTTGCATAAATTTGAATATACCGCTCCTGGGGGACTCGAAACCCGCCACGTAATGCAATGGAATCTTGACACCTTTATGTCAGGTTATTCTACTGTTCGCTTTAAATTACGGCAAGGATAAGAAGTTTTAACCATGTTAAGGGTCAGAATGTCAAGTTGTAAGTGAGGTGTACGAAGGAAGTAGAAAAGTAAGAAGAAATAGGTTAATTTCCAATAAAAGAAAAGGAAGTTTTTTATATTAATGTCTGTTTACTTATTACATCTTATCTGTTGATCAAAATATTTCTTCTTTAATGATGGTAATGGATAAAACACAACATCTGTAGAAATACAACCACCAGAGATGGAGAGAAATATGTGCAGTGTAGGAATGAGAGAGAGAGAGAGAGTAAGGGAGAAATACCACATATAAACCAATCAGAGAGAGAGAGAGAGAGAGAGAGAGAGAGAGAGAGAGAGAGAGAGAGGAAGAAACAGTAAGAGAGAATAACAAGAGGGGGAAAAGACGGAGAGGAGAGGAGGAATGTGAGAAACAGTAGGGGGGAGAAAGTCAATAGGGGAAAAGAGAAGCAGTGGGAGAGGTAAACAGTGGGGGAGGGGGAGGGGGGAGGGGGAGGGAGAAACAGTTAGAGGGAGATAGAGAAGTGGTTGAGAGAGGGAGTGGCAGAGGGAAACAGTGGGGTGAGGAGAGATAGAGAAATGGAGTTTAACATCCACTCGACACAAACTAGGTCATTTCAGGAAGAACACATGGTTTAATTTTATTTCAATAATTTGCTTGTTTGTAGGGGTCTTTAGCAGTGGGTGGAAACCGGAGGACCCGGAGAAAACCCACGAGGTTGGATAACCAGGGAATCGAAACCCCGCCAGTTGACTCAATGACAGACCTTATGATGCAGCACGTGCATGCTAACCATTCAGCCATCCAACCCCCAGTGGGGAGAGAGGGAGAGGGGCTGCGAGTAGGCATGGTTAAACTAAATTACAGGGGTAAAGATGGAGAAAGAAGAGGAGAGTTAAACAAAGAGAAAGAATGAGAGTGACGTAGAGAAAGGAAAAGATACAACTTCCACTCAACTCGCTTTAGGTCATTGTGGGACTAACATATGGATGTTCAGAGGGAGGACACTAGGTAATTCTGTTTAAACTCATAACGTCTAGTAGGCAATCCTACTCCTTCTTGTCACACCACTTGCATAACTAAAGCAGACGTCACCCAACACTCTGTCTTTAAACAAGACCAAGTCAGACACCTTTTCCATCAAACTAAGACAGGAAAAAAAAGGAAGAGGCTAAATCATGTTTAAAATTTCACAAATCTATAAACTGCTGTCTGAACTACGTCAAGTAGTTTGAATAATGTTTCTAAGTTCACATAACTTGACCTGTTGCTTTCAGTATAAACCAACCCCTGCACAACCCATCTTACAGGGAAAATACAACAAATATTTTGTTTGTATATGACATAACTTGTCGCATTCTAATTACTGGATTTTGAAAGCAGACATAAAACGGCCGAGTGCAGTAAAGTCAGTTTCTATCTTTACTTGGAAAATCCTTTCGCTAAACATAAAGTTTGTAGTTCGGTCCGGACATGGATAGCAATGCCAGATTTAGAAATTGTACTTTTGATTATATGTATATTAGGTATGGTACATGTTTTCTCTTTTCATTGATTTAGGTCAATGAAGTGGGGTGGGGGGGAAGGAGGAGGGTGGGTGATAGGGAAGGGGGTAATTAAACATCAACTTATTGTTTTATCTCAAATTTGAACTTATAGACACTGCAAGAGAGGGAGAGAGGGAGAGGGGTTTAACCTCCACTCGACCCATCTATTTCATTTCGGGACTAACATTTTATTTCAATAATTCGATTCAGTGTAGGAGCCTTTAGCATTGGGAGGAAACCAGAGGACCAAGAGAAATCTTGAAAATGACATGAAATGGGGTTTAGCGTTTTACTGTTGTGACTGACTGACAGAAGTTCTTTAACACCTAGTTCCACTGAAGTGATATCGCAGAAAGAGTGAAGAAAGCCAAAGCTTCTTCCTGGCCTGCTCTGATCGGACTAATGAGGGTTGACAGGCAACCCTTTTCCTTGTCAAGAACAAGCAGGGAATCAAAACCACACGACTTGATTCAATGACAGGCAACAGAGGAATTGTGCCGAAAAAACCTGAATTTATGCCTAACATTGTTTGTGAAAAGTGCCTTGATACCAGGAAATGAGAAAATTGAATCAAGTAGAGTTGGCTTCCTCAGCAACTGAAACAGCACATCAGATCAACAAAACCTTTATTGTGACCTAAATCAAAGACAGTCGACAGCTAGGTCAAATGGTTCTTTTTTTCTATTTATCTTTTTTGGTGCAAAAGATATTTTTAAGGTGCAATGGATGCATATTTTTAGAAGATTAGAACATAAAACTTTCAACACAAGAATTTACGTCACCATGTTTGTTATTGCTAAACATGATTTATTGTCTTCAATCGAAACCTAATCGCTTGGTGATAAACTTAACACCGCTTGCAACACTTTATACAAATGTTGATAAATCACCCTAGTTGCTGGGAACATATTTTCCTTTATGGCAGCTAGTTCCATAATACATGCTCACTCACACGTTTCCCACAAAAACGGTGTAAAAAAACTATTTCAGACTGTGTTAAATGAAATTATTAGCCAAGGTTTTAAATGCACTCAACATTTTGGGACTAACAAATACACTGACGTTAGATCCCATGACTTGTATAGATGACATATAAGTGCACCCATTAGATCAACACGCCCAAATTATATGATTAAACGAGGTCTGTAGGGCAGTGGCCTCCATCGTAGAATGTTATAGGTTTGAAACATGGAGTGAGTCGAGTAGTCAAAGCCCGGGTTCGCACTGTATAGATTTGGCGTCTGCTGGTCTTTAGACAGATAGAGTAAACTTTGCATGTTAAAGCAATCTTTGCAGATGGAGCTTGAAGAAGACAATACAGAAGTGCCACTGCCTGGACCAAATTCTATTAATGCTTATTATTCTCACTTACTTGATTAATAAGATCTTGAAACACTGTGTCTTTACATCTGAAGAAAAATGATTTATGGTTAGAATAAGATTTTTAAAAAAAAAACCTGAAGAATATCCCACAAGCTTATTCAGCAAAAACTCTATAATCTGCGATAACCTTTTGCAAGGGAAAGCAACTTTATTTAAAATCCTGTTAAATATTGTCTAGTTTGGAACTATCATATGGAACTTTTTAATGGTGAGCCACTCTGGCTAATTGAGTAATGCATTGACTCACTGACAGGTTGATCAAGATTTTCAGCATTGCTCCCATTGTCAGTTGTGAAGGATGGAGGGTTTGGCAAAGAACAGCGTCAAGTCGTTCAGATGGGATGAAATAACCCCATGGTCCATGTAGATGTTGACCTGCATGTAAAAGAAAACTAAGAACTTTGAACTTGATAAGACTGATAAGAGCAGATAAAAATACCACTGTTCGGAGGGAAAAAAACCCCTTTAAAACCACATTTCCTAACTGACAAGTGGAACCCTGAGAAACATTTTTGGTCAACACTGGAATTAAATCCCGGATCTCCTGGTAAGTGAGCCACACCTTACTCTGTATTGTTTGGTTCCCAGTATCATGATTCACCCTACCATTGAAATCTGTCAGCCGCTAGGTCTCCTTCTCTCATAACACTTATCTGTTGCATCTAAATTTCTATTATTTATAAATCTCTTGGGTTAGTTTCACATCTTTTGATAATATGATCAATCGTTTAACAGCAAGAAATCAGGAATCATTTTTGGCTATCTTTTCTATTTTCTATCTTCAAAGGGTTAATGCCATCCTATGGCACTGGTTCTCTGTAGACATTGTGGTATTATCAAAGTGGTTGATCAGGACCCTAAAGTGAAACATGTTGAGGGAGTACAACAAAGATGGCCTCAAGGGCTTTCTGGAGGCAAACCAACGCTGATTACAGAAAACATTCCAGTTCAAAAAGAATGCAATTCTTTATCAGCATTATCATAGCTTGTAACATTCATGCGATGTGTTTCATCGACATCTCAGGGTTTCTCAAATGTTTCCTTTAGTAGGTTCTCTACAATGTGAAATTCTTCCTAGTGTTTTTCAACGATTTTTATGCAAGTGAACCTAGGTTTTGTTTTCCATCCTATTTGAATGACTAGACAGTTTTCCTTGTATCACCACCAAGGAAAATCCAGAGGAAATATCTCGAACCCCAAACCTCCTTTATATACGTATAAACATTAGATAGAACGCACTCATTACTTTAGACTTCCACGTCAGTAGGCATAAGTATTTACTAAAAAAAATTGTTTGCCTTATTTTAACCAAATTAATTAATAAAAATTTTGTTGTTTTAATGTATCAAATACATTAATAAGAAACTATATGTAAAGTTTTAACTAAAGTCTGAGAAAGCTAGATCATTTTATG
This sequence comes from Patella ulyssiponensis, assembly GCA_963678685.1. NCBI lineage: Eukaryota > Metazoa > Mollusca > Gastropoda > Patellidae > Patella > Patella ulyssiponensis. The sequence goes on along the minus strand of OY783225.1, from coordinate 63,837,111 downwards.
CTTGACAACCACACATTTGGACTAAGCCATTTTGCAAAGTCAATCGTAGACAAGTGTTTCCTCAGAAACTTGCCAGATGAAGCAACAAAATAGGCTTGATCCAGCTTTTTGGGGTAAGACACAATGTCTTTGCGAAGGAATGGTGGGAATGCACAGTCTGACCCAATTTGTTGTTTTAATGTATCAAATACATTAATAAGAAACTATATGTAAAGTTTTAACTAAAGTCTGAGAAAGCTAGATCATTTTATGCTTGACAACCACACATTTGGACTAAGCCATTTTGCAAAGTCAATCGTAGACAAGTGTTTCCTCAGAAACTTGCCAGATGAAGCAACAAAATAGGCTTGATCCAGCTTTTTGGGGTAAGACACAATGTCTTTGCGAAGGAATGGTGGGAATGCACAGTCTGACCCAATTTGCCATAAATTCTAGTTGCTCAATCTTAGGTATGTTCCCATCCAACCCCCTGAAGAATTCATAGCTCATCCTTCTTGTTTAGACTGGTACAGAATAATTCCTTTATATTGCATGTGATATAGATATTACATGGCTTTTATTCAAGCCTCTGATGACACATAAATGTACACAGAATATCCATTCAAATAAAAAATATCTTTTTAAGTAGAACCACAATTCACGGGGGTGTAATAAAGACAATCTGGACTTAAAGGCACTAAAAACCGGCACAACACCAAAGGGGATTACGTAAAAACACAGAGTAAAATTTATACACCAAACTTTGAAAAGTTCAGAAAAGGTTCGAACCCTGGAGAATCATTAATCAATTGAAAGCAGAAACTGAAAATAATTTTATTGTCTTCTGTCACCCAGATAACTTATAATTTTGGGTCCAGAAGGCAGTTAAGAAAACGCAAGAAATTTTTTAAAAATGTACCTTGGAATAAAAATTGAGTAACAAAAAAATAGACATAATTCAACATTTACCATATACAGGGTAAAAATCAAGTAAATTAAAGCTTTTTAATAATTTGCAATAACATTCTTGTAATGACCTGCAAGAAAAAACCTTCAAGTTGTCTTGATGGCATCCAAAAGCGAAATCTGGTGTGCACTATTGGAACAAAGGTAACTATCTCCTGACAGATGATCGAAAATCAAAATAAAATTAGACTGTAATTTTACTGTCCAAGCAACTTTTATCTCATAGCACACCTCATGGCGCATACCTGTCTTCATTCGCCCAGTTGGTTCAGAAAGGTAAGACTTTATAAACCCAAATTCATTCACTTTTCCATCTGGATTTTGTGTGTATCGGTATTGCTACTATTCAAAGATAAAATTATATCAAGCCAGGGTTTACTGGGGTAAATATATTTTTGTCAGCGGTGGACGGGGATTTAAAAACAAACATTCAAGGTGCATCATCCCAGCAATGTTTCGTCTTGGTAGTGGATCTTCTGAATCCATCTCAGCATGTTAACTATGTCCAGTAATCTAAAACTTTTCCTAGGTACAACTGTCCCCTTCTCCCTGTACAATGCTTGAGTGACAACTTCCCTTCGCACCTATGTCTCCCCCGTTCCTGCTGCACCACCAATGTGTGCTTTGTCTGAAAATGGATAGAACTATAAAGAGTTTCTTTATAATTTCAGGGGGGTTGGATGGCTGAATGGTTAGAGTGGGGTTTCAATTCCCCCGTTGTACTTAACAAAGTGCAACATGAATACTATGTTTTAATGAAGGACCCATTCATTGGATTTCACAAAATTTCCTTCTGGTTTCCTCCCACTGTTAAAGAACCGTATGCGCAGGTGAATTATTGAAATAAAATTGAACCACATGGTCGTCCTGAAATGATCTAGTTTGTGTCAAGTGGATCTTAAACCCCATTTCACTCTCTCTCTTTATAATTTCAATAGACACTGACAAGTCATTGAGACTCACTCAATCATTCTATGTACTTTTATTCAGTGATGACTAACCTCTGACAACCATCTTCCCACAATTCTTCTATATAATTCCACTGTCTCCGCGAAGTGTCAAACTTTCCCCGGAAGGAAAATGAAGGAGTAGAAATAATGAGTCTGTGTCAAGTAAGGCGTTAAGCCGAAACAAGAAAAATGAAGAAAAACCTGAATGATTTAATAATTCTCTTCTCTCAGCTTGTCAAAAGACGGCAAGAAAAAAAAAATATGACAAAAACATAACTGGCCAACATGACAGAAGGTCTGGAGAATTGACAGATCGCAGGTTAAGGTCTGCTTTGGCTCACTTAAAAACAGTGTTGGATATTGAATCTTAAAGCGCAGCGGCCAGGAGAGAAATTTTGTGGAATCCAATGCATGGATCCTTCAATAAAACACAGTCTTTCTTTACATTACCGAACCAACAAAACAACTCTGTCATCAACATCTCAAGGCCTTGATTACGAACAAATCAATTAAATTTGTTTCCATGGAAACACAAAATGATATCCTGAACGGTTTATGAGATATGTTCCAGAAACAAAACCGAAATGAGACTGTGCACATTTAAATATATGACTGTAACTGCATTTGATCCAGGATAATGAAATTATTAGAAGGTGAAATAGACTTTCATGTTATGACGATCGGAATGAAGTAGGTCACGTGCCTGATCTTGATTTATCCAGCTTGGTTTCCCCCTTATCAGTGGTGCAGAATATAGGGGATGACATGAAAAAAACACTGTAATCTGGGTACCATTTAATCTTGTGTATTTAGCACTAATTTCTTTCACATTCATTCAATATCAAATGATTTTTACGAATATTTGAACAACAATTTGATATTACACCAATGTGAAAGAAATTAGTGCTATGATACCTGGGTTACAGTGAAAGCATGTAGTCATTTTGATTAGATGACTAACTGTATACATGTTGATGTGCACGTTAAAGAACTCTTACAGAAACTGATGAAGAATAGCTGTACAGGCAAAAATTTCCTTGTCTGTCTTCATCAGACTGGTTAGGGTAGAAAGTAGAACGTTAAACCACATTTCATATTTTGTTCTAGCTGAAAACTCATACAACTTGTATCGTATAATACTTCTTAACATTCTGGAATTTAATTTGCTTACCGGTAATTAAAAACCTAACCTTCAGGATAAACATTTTATTGAATTGATTTGTTTACAATTACACCCTGGAACAATCAAGATGTTTACAATTACACCCTGGAACAATCAAGACGTTTACAATTATACCCTGGAACAATCAAGATGTTTACAATTACACCCCAAGACATTCAAGGTGATTACAATTACACCCTATGACAAGATGTTTATAGAGAGAGAGAGAGAGAGAGAGAAATGGGGTTTAACGTCCACGCGACACAAACTAGGTCATTTCGGGACTAACATATGGTTTAATTTTATTTCAATAATTCGCTTGCGCGTAGGGGTCTTTAGCAGTTGGAGAAACCGGAGTGCCCAGAGGAAACCCACGAGGTTGAGAAGGCGCCCCTATCTCCATGCCACATACGCTCACACCAGGGATCGAAACAAGATGTTTATAATTATACCCTGAGTCAATCAAGATGTTTACATTTATATCCTGTAAAATCTGAGACAATCTAGAATGCACGAATTCTTCAATGTCAATCAGACAGTAATCTTCAACATACCGTATTTATTGTATCTTTTTTTCCTGCAAATATATTCTACATTAAGTGAATTTATCATATTCATTCCTCCAAATGTGACAGACGAATAAAAAAATATAAAGAATTCAACATTGGAAAATTCCTTTCCACAAAAGATACAATAAACCATTTCATGTTCTTGACAGTTCTTGATAATTAAATCTTGGAAGAATAAAATGACGCAATTGAATTTTCCGAGTCAGGGGGGATGCAATTAGATCTCTGTCCTATAGTTTGCTCTAAAATATAAGTCGATAAAGTCTTATGAACAATTGTTCGGAGTCTTCATGCGAAGATTTTTATCAATTCTGTCAGATACAAATAGCATGTCAATAACACAATTGAGCAATTCTCGTCAAACATGCATGGATTACAACCCCTAGGCGTATTTTGTCGTCAATCCGATAATTAATACGAAACCATAGCTCAATGAACCAGTATTGCTACTCAATGAACTCAGATAGTCCAAATAGTTCCACAAGGATTTACAACATATATCCGAATGATTGATAACCTCTTAAAAATTCTCTCGAGACATGAAAATGTCCTTTTCACACAATTATCTATTATTAATACATTTTAGGAATGAATCATAAAGGACAACGGGCCGACGGAATGATACATTTTGTGGCTGTAATTAAGTCGTAATCATACCCTTTAAATGGCCAAATGTGTGATTTTCAGATGCTATTAGTGGAGGAGATGTTAATAACCATTTGTGTAAAAATAAAAGACATGTCCCATATACATGTATATGTGACAGGATGCCCATGTCAGGAATCAAACCTGCGACCCCAGGTGCAGAATCCAAACCTTTCTATGATGCAAACAAAATTCCCCATGACAGCACAGGACAGAAAATCTAGACTTTCCCAGATATAAATACGTTCCTCACGTGACATTTCCAATGATTAAGTAGTACGATGTATTCAATTCATTCTTCGTTAAGACATCGAGAGCGGTAGTCTGTTGTAAGGGTGGACATGACGTATTTTTCCCACCCAATCCAAACCACAGTCTTCTAGTTGTATTGATTCTTTCCATTCAGATTTATCACATTACTACCCCCTAATACTTAATACATCTGAAAGCTGGAGGAATTGGCAAACTGAGGGTTGGTGCAAACCACCAGCACACCACATAATTACATCCCTGCTAAATACCGATAATCTGTATGGAAGGATTTTGGAACCCTTTAGTTCGAGTGACTTTGGAAGGCTTTCGGAACCTGAGGTTCTATATTCAATCCCTGCATTGGCCGAGAGAGAGTTCGTCTAGATTTGTCAGCGTGATTGCTCTTTGTCAGTGATGCAGGAAAGAGGGCCTGACAAGGACAGCTGTCTAGTCGTTCGGAAGCGATAAAAAACTAAGGTCCTGTGTACACATTGGCATGAACGTAAAAGATCCCTTGACAGTTGGAATTCGATATAAGGACGTAGTGCCGCTGTTTCGGCAAAATTTCCATCTTAGCACACTGTTTGGCGAATGCCCGTCTTCATTAACCCAGTTCAGAGCAGAACAGTAGGATATTAAACCCCATTTCATTTCAATTTCTTGCAGATCCTGTGGCAAACTGTTTTTTTTTTTGTGCCTTTTTTATTGGTTAGCCAATATTTTAAATTGCAATCAAATAGTTATATTATCTGGTTTCTGAATTAATGACTCAAACTGCAAAAGTTCCATTACGCTTATAAACTGGTAATGAGACTCAATAATTTGATCTCAAACTTTCAAACAGGGTAAAAAGCAGAGTTCTTCACATATTGACGTTTGATTTTTATTCTAAAACATACTTTTTTTGTTAATGATTCAATAAAAAATGGAGGCTTCATAAATAAAAGCATGTTTTTCTATGTACCAAATTATCATATATTTCCCTTAATTGCTTGTCCACGAAAGTAATTCCTTACACTATGTTGGTGCACAATTAAAGAAATGGGTTTGAATTTACATTTTCCGCCAGGTTTTGATGAATATTCATGAGTTTCACCAGAATGATAACAAATGGAAAGTTGTTAATTATGTTGAAGTGTATGGTGAATAAATATAAGTTTATATTCTACTTTCAGTTTGTGTATCTCAAGATTGCCATGGTGAACCTCATACGTGCTTTTGAGCAAATGTTGCTTCATCTGTGGTAGAAAGAGTTCAACCTAATGAAAGTTTGATAAATTAAAAGCTAGGTGAAATGTTTATTTGGATATTTGTAATAGTAGCAGAAGTAAGCAGAGAAATTTGTATCACTGACAACAATACAGATCTGAAAACTGCCCAAATACATTTTGCTACAATGGTGAAACCATAATTTGACTGATTAAGAAGGAGGGTTAACCATAATTTGACTAATTAAGAAAAGTGGTGTGTGTGTGTGGGGGGGGGGGGGGTAGCAGAAATAGTCATCTCCTACCTCAAGAATTTAGTCTTTTTCAAAGTTTGCAAACTGGGCAGTCTAAAGTGGATATATATGTTTCCTGGAACTGTGACTACTCCATCCCCACCTTCTCCTGCCTTGTTATGGGGTGAAAGTACCAGTTCCTTTAGCTCTGATTTGTAAGTGGTTGACCTTATGTCTAACCATATGTTCCGATCGACCATTGCATTATTCTGTGACAACTGATACTGGAGGTGATCATATTTCAAAATATGTAATTTGGTTATTATTCACTATTTAATTGGAATCGATTTTACCCTACGATTGTATATTAACTATGTCAGTCAAGTTGTCAGGCCAACCACCCGTAACTAAGGTAATAATGGTGGAAATGGAAATGATTTTGATTGTCTGTCACAAGAACATCTTCTGCTTTATAGAAAAGGGAAATTAAATACAAAAGGTACTAATCACTCCTGGCCAAGTTTCCATATTTAGGTTGACTCAAGGTCAAACGTATTAATTTTGTAGTTCAAAGGGGTTCAGTTGAACAGAACAGAGGACATTTAGTAACCACATTTCATTTCTTTTCTTCAGGTTTCTGATAAATAATTGGTGCCTCATTTCTCATGTGTGATACCTCAAAGCATTTGAAAAGAGCGACCAAGTATTTTTCTTTTTTCTTTTCACAGATCGAGTGTTCCAAAACTAACAAGTATAAAATGGTGTGTCCTGAGTTAAGGATTCAATTGTATTCAAAGAATATTTGGTCGGAGTTACTGATTTCTTTGAACGGAGGGAGAAGAAAATATATCAAAATTTATTAACAATGTAATAAGTTTGAGACAAAGTAAGCATACCATGCCTTAATGCACCACACCTTCATGTGTTTGTTGCTAAAAGAAGGTGTCCAATAAAACGACTTCAGTACTTCCAACATACGCTACATGACTAGGTCATGCCTGTGCCTTCATGAGCTGCCTATTCAAGGAAGTATTGTGTTTGTCCTTGAATATCTGGATGGAAGAGCAACGTAATACCAATGCAATCTCTTGAAATTGTACATCCTATTTAGGCAGTTACAATCAATTAAAATTAATCAGAAAAAACTTTATGTTTCTCAGTAGAAGTTAAGTCCTTTAGTGGTCTCTCTCACCAAATAGCAGCTTCTGCAAAGTGAATTAAACAACGTCCAAACCTTCCCAGACTACTAAAACTCAATCAGATTCAATCCGACTTGAAAATTTATCTCTTTCAATTATATTTTATATGTTTTACGGTCCATGAGCATGATTTGTGGATTTGGGCAAATTAAATTAATCTGATAAAAAAAAAACTTCGTTTTTCCCTTGTGACACAAAGAATTGATAAAACACAAATTACATTATATTTGTTAGAGGCCTGAGATGGTTTTTGCCACAGGGCAGGCGGCCCAATTGATGGTCCTTGGATTAAAGGCTTTCTAAATGGCCGACATCATATCAATTAGCACCTGTGACATTTCATATTCATCTCTTTAGTCAGCAAAGAGAAACAAGTTAGTACAAAAAGGTCAGCTGAACTTTAAAGAATCAGATTGTGGAACAAGTTGATAAGACCGGAATTTCTTGGATGAAAAAACACACACCTTTTCATCCGACTACTGACTGACATTTTTAACTCTTCTAACATTTTTTCACTCTGGCTAATATTTTTAACAGACTCCATCAATAGAAAATATGATAATAAATAAATAAACCAGATTTTTTTTATTGGGAGAGAACATCTGTGTACATTTTTGATTAATATTTAGAAAACTGATGCCTTTAATGTGTTTTCAGTATGGTGGACTGGTACCAATATGGCTGACCAAATTTTTAAAAACTTTTGACATTTATGGTACAGGATATATCAAATGTGTCACAGTCAAAAAAAAGATGGGTTGCCAGGTAACAAATCATGCACACAGCAGCTAAATTGTCAGGGAAGTCTACAAATATTATCACATTTTTTAGGATCAGTAAAATATATGTGACATAATGCATTTAAATATGTGTTATGCAAGAGCTAAATGATTATTTTCACATTTAATTAAAGATACATTATGTAAGAACTAAACAGCCTAGTGCAGTCCTGAAATATTATTTAAATTATTAATTAGGCATTTATTAACAAAACAAGGCCATAATCAACTCTTAATGGCAATGGATACACAAGATTTTAACTAGATTAGAAAGGGTCACAATTTATAAACTTTATTTATAAATGGGAAAGCTGTGCTTAGTCTCGAATATACCAGTACCCTGGTTACCACAATGCACACATCTTGTCAAAACTACAAAGTGATAACTTGGCTTAGAATGAAGAAATTTGAGTGAAATTTTCAACATTTTTCTATTTTTGAACTATTATAGCAAGAATGGTTGGCTCTTTATCCAAATCTTATATGTATTTAATCAATCAAGCATACAAGCCCTTTTAACTATATTACACAGTGTTAACGAGTTAATCGTATCTTATCTATAAATATGTCATACTGTCAATATTCAATCAAGAATACGAATTCGTAGAAACAATAATAGTATTTATCACATGATTAATTGAAAATAACTCAATAACTTATAAAAAATAGACGTTGAATTAATCTTTCATTCATTGGTACAATATACCGTGGAAATACATCTATCAAGTTATAACTAGTTTATAATAATTTCATGACATCTCATGATAGGCATGATATGTAATTTAAATAAATGGTTTTCACCCACTGTCAGTAGGTTCAAGGTCATTCATCTATAACTATTCTTCAGATAGTGTACAACCATTTATTCATGGATGAAAGAATTTACAGACCACAGGCCAGGAATAGTGCCATCTACTTTAATACTTCACTGATATTTATAGATTCTTTCACCCGTCTGTATGATCATTAATATTAATAAACAGAACGTAATGTCAGCCACTGACCAACGTGTTTTTTTTATTCCCAGGTTGTATGTGACCAGATATTAATAGATTCTTTCACTCATCTGATAATTCTATTAATAAAAAGCATGTATGGCCCACCACTGACCGGCTAACATTTAATCACCGAACAGTGTTTTTCGACAAAACTCAGGCGGTGTGCATTGGATTTCAACACCATCATTTAGATTACAAAAACATTGTTCAACCAACAAATGTTTGTATAGGTCTCATTGGCTTTTGGGACTGGGGGCGGGGGTAGCCAAATAGTTTGCAAGTGCACGCTGTAGCATGTGGTCTGTCATTGAGTCAACTCCCCTGGTTTTATCCTCTGTTGTACGTGATAAAAGTTTGTACAGTTCTGGCATTTTGGAGGAATGACACAAACTTGGTGATTTCGGGCTTAACATATGGTTAAAATATATTTCAATAATTCACTTGCGTGAAGGGGTGGTTAGCAAGCGAGGAAACCAGAGGACCTGGATAAAAAACCCTACAAGGTTGGAGAGGCGATCCTACTTCTTGTTAGGTACAAATGGGGAATTGAAACCATGTTAGTTGACTCAATGACAGACAGGCATCAATGACAGACACGCATACACCATTCAGCCATCCAACCTCCCTGGCACGTTAGTAGTTTAAGATCAGATTCTATACTGCAGAAGATTGATTTTGAATTTATTTTTCATCTTATTGTTTGTGAAAATATCCTATCTTGTAGGCACACAGAGTAACACAAGGAAGTATATTTTAACACTTATTTGACAAGAGGTTTTTCACAAACATAGATGTCACTTGATTCCGAGCAGACATTGTTGGAAACATTATATCAAGATGATGTTAAGGGTCAGGCATGTTTTTGAGTCAGTTTGAAAAGTTGATATAATTGATTTCTGAAACCAAAATTAATCTAAAACATTTATAAATGACATTTTGACATTAAGGAAATATTTTTGAACGATTTTCAGGGAATCAAATATGATCCTTGTTTCAAAGGATTTATTTACACGACATATAGTTTGACATGTTTTTAGAAATTTGAAATTGATTTCTGAAATTAAAATTTAATCTATAACATTAGAACAGTAATCTGATAACTATTTTTCCAATTAAAGTAAAAGGTAGGTTGCCAGCAGACCAGCCACTAATATTTGGTGTACTGTAAGTGGATGTAATAAAGGCTGGACTGATCAAATCCAACAGGAGGAGAATTTAGGGTAAAAAGAATTATTTTACTTGCACCACATGGGTGGGTCTGATTTTCCGTTCTGTCTGACTGACTAGGTGGTATTCGGAATCATATGCGTACATGTTTGATGAATGTAAGGGAAGCAGAACCTGTAATGCCTCCAAAACAATTCAAGTTCACCGATGGTGGCTCCGCAAGAGGCGAAGGAGTGGAACTTACTGTACATGTTGCACAATATTTTGCCAACTAGATGAAATAATAATTTTTGTTTTCACTTTATCTGTCTGCCCAAAAAGTGAGATTACCTGAAAGTTCGGGGAAGAAGCAGACCCCCCCACATCGCCTCCATGCTGCCCTGGTTCATGCGACTTCAAAAATCCTTAAGTTCCAATTGGCATAACCCAGACCAAATGCCAGGATTTTGGCTACCAAGTTTCAACACTGCATCAAATTCCATGTCTACTCAGGATTCGAAAGAAGGGCATTCTGGTAAAAAAAATAAATAACTCCATGAAAAATACATATCTAAAAAATCAAAAATGCGCAGCTAGATGATCACGGAACATTAAACCCATTTTATTTCATTTCCCTAGGGTCCAATTGAAAGGTTAGAGATCTGAAATAACTTTGAATCTCCAGAGATCGCAAAATTAATTCAGTCACTTGAGCTTCTGATCTGACAGAGATCAAAAATAATCTGGTTATACGAGGCTTGTAATCCCAGTTCTCCTCATATGGCACTTTATAAGATTAAAATTCGTGCCGTTATTATTGATATCAGATATGAATAGCTCCAAAAACTGAAACAACACATATCAACCTCCAAGCAAACAGCCAAATTAGATTTTCGATATTTGAACGTTTCTGGCAGATCGATTGAGAAGTTTTTGTTTTCATGTCAAAAGATCATGTTTACCATTATTAAACAGTTTTAAGTTGGTGGTAAAAATGTTTGGGGTTAATTTCCTGCCTGCAGCAGAGTTGCTATGAGTTATAGAGAAAGGAAATGAAGTGAAATGAATACAGTTTCAATTGGTAACATACTTGGTTAATTTTAAGATTAATGGAAATGTGTTAGCTACTGCTAATGGCCTCAAATGAGAAGTGGCATACAGTGTTCTAGAACATCCTACTTATCTGTTCCAAATGGGCTAATGAAGACAGGCATATGCCAGACAGTGTGCTATGAGGGAAATTCTGTCCAGACAACAGCACTACAGCCTACTGTTATATTGAATTCCAACTGTACGTAAAGGATTCTTTTAAGTGCAAGCCAATATGTATACTGAACCTCTGATTTTTGTCCCATCCAACCGACAAGACACTGTGCTAGAAAAAGAACCCCACTAAAAGGTTATAATTGGCTAAAATCATTGACCAAGAAGATCCAGTCAGTTATAAAATTATACTGGAACAAGTACAGGATCACTCAATGGATAAATTGTCTGCATTTAGTGAAGAGGGGTAAAACTGTATGACCTGATTGACACACATGATAAATACGAATTAATGGTGTCATTATTAGTTTACACCCTAGTTTTACATCCCACAAAATTAAAATCATTTTAACGATCATCTTTAAGTCAAATTAATTCTAGAACTTGTCTGGAAAGCAGCATCTAGTACTTTAAAGTTCTGCTTTGATCTTGATAAAAAAAAACTTTGTTTGAATAAAAAAAAGTCATCCATAACCTGATTGAACTAACATTGAGTATTTTATAGACAGATTTTTGATAAAATTGAAACTCATGTAAAAATCAATAGCGAGTGTGTTTTGTGTCTTCCTAGACATCAGCAATGTGTACTTTTCAGTTTATTTACTCTGATTTTGAAAATTTAAAAGCTTTTCGCCACAAGGAAGTGGAACATGTCAAACGGTTTATTAGCCTAATATTCTTATACGACAGAAGTTAAAGTTTCTTTGCAAATAAAATTGAAAGCTGCTAATCGTTATTTGCAGTATGGGACATTATCAATTTTTCCGCAAGGCTTGATCCATGCTAAAAGTACTCCAATTTATTATCTAACATTTAATTATTAAAAAAAACTAAATCATCGTTGGTCTGATATTCCTTTTAGAGATTCAACTTTCACACTATTGTAATTTGCATGGGATTTAGAATATCTCAAATTGGAGATTAGAATCCCATATTATCACCCATGATAACAATATCAACATCGATTGAAATGGACCAATGTTAAATTCTAATTTATGTTTTTAATGTTGAAAATTATGGATAATATTGAAGTAGTGGACTTAGCGCCTTTCAAGGAGAAAACCAGCGATTTGCAACAAGGTTTCCATAAATCTTAAATATATATTCAGAAATAATCTCCCCTGTGACACAAGCAAATAAAATATATTTAAGATTTATCGAAACCTTTTGAAAGTCATTTGTTTTCTCCTTTAAGAGAGTGTATTTCCACTACACACAAAACAAAACTGACAAGACAAAACAAATACACAAATAGTTACAAAGTGTTGCCTGCCTCACATAATCTGTTATACTCCTATTTCTAAAGACTCCTTTTCTGCAGACTTAAAGAAACCAAAAATATACCATATGTTTGTCGAGTGGACATTAAACTTTATTTCTCTATTACAGAAAATACTGGGATTATCCACACATAACAAAAACCCTTCTCTTTGGAGTATTTAAGATTAAAAGTTGTTATGGTATCTTTTCTTATCAATAAATGGATTTTTGGGTGATTCCATACGATGCCGTGGCCTTGGAAAAGTTGACAAGTCCGATGTGAGTAACATGTAACTCTTGAGTTTTACCACTCTCAGACTACAATATATAATGATTCTCAATTGTTACCTTGACACAGGAAGAATTCTCCGGAACAGAGCCAAGATTAATCGATCCATCAGAATCGAACGGATGAGGTACTCAATTATCGTGAAAACAACAGGAGATGCAAGCTGAATTTTAAACATTTTAACAATTGATTGAAAAAGCAGCTCTAACATTTCTCACCACTAGAAGACAAATACTTTAGAATTCGAGCAAAAAAACTGCACAATTGCATTACAGCAAGACATAGACTGACGAATTCAATAAGATTAAAACAAGATGTTATTTATATTTTTTTTATGTTGCATTACAATTAACATTCAACAACATATTTTCTTGAAAACACATGAATGAAATAGATATATATTGGTCTGCAGGGCAGCTATTTGTGGTAGGGTGGGTGGAGTATGCTCCCTTTCCCGTCCCCACTCTCCTAGGCTAGACCTGGCCTTCAATTCAATTAGCCATTTGTGCCAATTGTCTTTGCTGCTGTCCCTGTAAATTCCTCTCCATCACATTGAACATACAACAACAGAAATTATATGTTAGTCTCAAAATAACTACAGGACATTAAACACCATTCCATTCATCATCAGGTCACATGCGTTCATCTCGATTTTCCGGCGTGATTTCCCCTTGTCAGTGATGCAGAAGGAGGGCCTGACAAGGACAGCTGCCTAGTTGTTCGGATGGTACGAAAAACCTAGGTCCCGTGTACACATTGGAGTGCACGTAAAAGATCCCTTGGCAGTTGGAATTCGATATAAGAGTAGGCCGTAGTGCCGCTGCCCGGGCAAAATTTCCCTCATAGCACACTGTATGGCGTATGCCCGTCTTCCATTAGCCCAGGTTAGGTGCAAAAGAGTAGGATGTTGAACCCCATTTCATTTCATTTCATTTCTTTTCGTTTTTCAGGCCCACTTTAAAAATTGTTCCTATCCAGTAAAATTCTAAATGATCTCCTGTATGTCACCTCCTGGAACTCTGTTTCCTCTCACTGCCTACACATCACTTCGCACGGGCATATATGCTTGTCCTAAAATGACCAAGTTTAGGTTAAGCAGATGTTTAACCCCAAATATTTCTCATTGAAACAGATTAATATACCGTGTGCTTTGAGGGTAATTTTGCACAGACAGCAGCACTACAGTCTACTATTATTTCAAATTCTAACAGTGTCAAGGGTTCTTTTAAGGGCATGTCAAAATGAACATTGAGGCTGGAAAGTTCTGAGGTAGTTTCTCCGCCAATACTGGGAGCGAAACCAATTAAAACCTCTTGGTTTATCAAGCAGCATCTGACTCCCTGATCCACTGCAGTCCAAGAAACAAGTTCTCAATATTTACTCAAATTTTAATATTTCTGAGAATTCAATCTCTATTTAATCTTCCTTTTCAATCTATTTCGTGCTTGAAACAACAAAAATTTGATCAAAACCTAACATCTTACTACTAAAATAAAGCATGATTCAAAAATTCATTTCAAGACCAAACGTCAAGCCTGGCTAACATTTCTTTAGCCTGACTGATTTCTCGTGTACACTTATGAATTTAGATCACAATTCAATCAAAGTGCTATCATTAAAACCAGGATTCCATAAACTTCTTTTAGAATTGTGCAGATCATGAAACTAAGCTTCAGTCTCTGAAGATCCATAACTTAACGGCGCTAGTGCTGGTAATGATCTATATACTGTCTTCAGACATGGAAAACTACAATAAAAGACTGAATGAGATCATATAAACAGCACAGAGAAAAACAGTTAAAAAAACCCTTAAGACTTATTACAAGCATGGTCAATTCAAAACACAAAATGACTGATCTTTGAATGGAGTTTATTTCTTATCTCGCTGAACGACTGAAGGCCAATAAAAGATTTTGAAGCTTGAACAAATTTCTACTGTATTTTTCTGATTTTTTTTACGGTCTCTGATGGATTTCTATTTATTTTGAGAAGAATTAGATGTGCCAGCTCATTCAAATTGAAAATCTTGCTATCATCAATGGAGTGAATGATAAAAGGTTTTATAATCAAAGGAAAAAGAAATGAAGTCTGCTCTATTTACAAAGATATAGTGAATTGAAAACGTTTAACCATTTGTTATCATCTCCACCAGGGCCGTAACTAGCTCAGAGCAACGAAGGGGCGGGGGAATTGTTCTCAGGGGACCTGTAAAATTGACAAACAATGTGTATCTATTGTTTTTATAGTCAACAATATTTTCACATGGAGGAGGGGAGGGAAACGTTTTACAAAGGAGGATTCCTCTCCACCCCCTAGTTACAGGCCTGATCCTCACACGTTGCTAAAATATTTTAATGGTCCTCTTCTCTGAATTCAATTGAATCCAAGCCTGGATATCATCTACTGTTGATGATGAAATTTGTGTTCTTAAAGATTCATTATATACGATATAGATTAATAGCAGGCTGTTCTTTCTACAATAGTTCCAAAACAGATAATTCAAAATTAAGATATTGAAAATTTCAATCAAATTACTTTATTCTGAGGGATAATTCAAAATTAATATATTGAAAATTTCAATCAAATTACTTTATTCTGAGTGACGTTATCACTGTTTGAAGTTTTGACTTAGATTGTTTAATATTGTAGCAATGTTAATCGAGAGTTAGCCATTAAATGGCACCTGTATTTCAATCCATTTACATCTGTGCCATCGGTTGATCTAGAGAGTTGATTATAAGCTTGATATGTGAATATGTTTTAAATAATAATTCAATGTAACATTTCAAGCCAAAATAAAAACCTGCAATAGGTTTAGCTCTTACATAATACATCTTGAATTAAATGTAAAAATAATCAATTTAGAGTGCATTTTAACATAGACTGAATTTGTCCATTTTCTGTGAAAATACACATGATCGCCAGAAACTGTAACATTTCTCTTCAGTGAAGCTACAGACACCTCTACTTCATTCAGATTCTACTTTCATATATTGAATTTCACAACACACTTGATCTCTGATAAAAAAAACATCAAATAAAGTTGACAGCTTACACTGGGAAAAAACTTGACTTCCTGTCGAGAATTTTAACTATGTCTGCACGATACATTAATCTAAAATGAATCTTGAATTGGAAATACTCAAGAATAAAGTGAAGACTATTGACAATGAAACAGGATTGATACCCTACTTTCTGCTCCTATAGACCAAATAAAAACAGGTATAAGTCATGCAATGTGGAAAATTTCATCCAGATGGTGACGCTACGGACTATATTGGCATGGGTTCTTTAACATGCACGTCATCTTGTACACATCACCTTGGTTGTTTGTCCCATCTGAATGACTGGATGATGTTCCCTGCCAGACACCTGTCTTGCATTACTGACAATGGGAAACCATTCAGGAGAATCCTTGAATAACTTTCTGCGCCAACACCTGGATCGAACCGGAGACCTTCAGGTTAGCAAGCCACCACCTCACTCACTGACCCACTGCAGCACCCAAAAGGCTATTGACACTCCCCCTGTTCTTTTTTACTCCCTCATGCACGTATCAAAGGAGTATATGAGAGACTAAAAATAACCTTTAATTCGACAAAAGTAATTCTGTGATTGTGTTAGGCAAAGCAGTTTAGAGACAGAGATGTGTAAATTGGGTTCTTGAGTAAACACCGTCCTCATTTTAAACACAATTTCATCATGTTATAATGATTTCTACCCGCTAACAAACTCCCAACTTCCTTAACAATTGTCAACAAAGCCGTTAAAATGGAAGAATAAAAGACCTTCGTTAAAATCAATCCATCAAAAGTGGCTTTTCTTTTATTTACTTCAAATACATGCAGCACTATCCTAAAAAGAATTATCCATAATGACACGAACGTGTCAAAACAAATGTTCAGAGGAAATCGCAAAAGAAACGAGAACTATTTAATTAGCTGATGTTCCATTTGAAAGCTGTATTGAGTGGCAGCAAAAGTCAAGAAAAACCAACCAACTGTTTTTTATATATAATGAATTCATGGAACAGAAGCTGTATTTTCTCCAATTTATGATCTTTGGACACAATCCGTTCAATAATACTTGACATATAAAGAATGTTAAATTATATATGTTTTAAGTCTTTGTGAATGATTTGCATTTTTGGGAAAATATCAAAATCTCCAAAGCTTAATTTGTGATTGATTCTTTAATTAATAAAACAAAACGATAATATCATTGGTATATAATTTGTGCTCTCTGCCCTGGAAGACAATTTAAAGGAGACGGTTTGTCTTCAGATTCAGATTGATTCACTGGGTTATTCTTTAAAGAGCCTTTACCACCATGCTCAAGAACAGAGAGGGGAGAGAGAAGTGGGGTTTAACATGGTCATTTCGGGACTAACATATGGTTTTAATTTTATTTCAATAATTCGCTTGCGTGTAGGAGTCTCTAGCAGTGGGAGGAAACCAGAAGACCCGGAGAAAACCCAGGGGTTGGACAGGCGACCCTACTCCTTGTCACGTTCTACTGGGGATTTGAAACTGTGCCAGTTGACTCAATGACAGGCTTTATGATAAAGCGCATGTGCTAACCATTCGGCCATCCAACCCCGACAATCTTATACAACATAGAGCAAACACAATATTGTTGGTGTGAAAATGTCAATTTTTTTAATGACGGAGGAAGCACTGGTTCTGAAAGTAATTAAATATAGTTAGATTGCATTAAAGATATGTGAGATTATTAAAAACAATTAAGCAATTACCCAAAGAACCTCATGCTTCTGAGCATCAAATAATCGTTTGGCTGAATGGACAACCCATCTAACTGGCCAGACACAACACTAAACACAGCCCGATTGAGCTGTTGTGCCCAACAACATACTGGAATATAATCTGATTCCACCAGATTAAACTAAGGGCTATATCCAATTTATTTCATCTGTTTATAAATGTTGACAAATTGTGAATTCATTTGGAATTATATTGTTAGCAATTCCGTTACTTTGAAAAGTTTTCCTGGTAAAGTCACCATACGAGTATTATGATTACGCTGATTTGCCATTTTCTATTTAAGATTGGGATCAATGCTAGGCTACTGTGATCTCACCCTGGAGAGATCACTTAATCAATCCATATATTAGCCTGCTGACACAATGGGATTAGTATCCATTGTTAATTTCAAATACCAATCCACATGGTAAAATACTTTAGGGTAATTTCATTCAGTAGGGTCTAATGAAAGCGGTCAAATGCTTCATAGTGTGCTATGAGAGAAATTTTGTCTGGACAGTGGCATTCCAACTTACTCTTCATCGATTTTGGGGAACAGTTACTAGTTTGGGGCCCTTGTTGGGTGATCAGTTACTACTTGGTGAACACATGTTGGGTGCTCAGTTACTAGTTGGGGAACTCTTGATTGGTGATCAGTTACTAGTTGGGGGACTCTTGTTGGGTGATCAGTTACTAGTTGGGAAATTCTTGTTGGGTGATCAGTTACTAGTTGGGGAACTCTTGATGGGTGCTCAGTTACTATTTGGGGAACTCTTGTTGAGAGATCAGTTACTAGTTGGTGAACTCTTGATGGGTCAGCTCTTGATGTGAGATCAGTTACTAGCTGGGAAACTCTTGATGGGTGCTCAGTTACTAGTTGGGAGACCCTTGCTGGGTCATTTACTAGTTTGGGGAGTCTAGTTGAATGTGTTACTAGTTGTATGAGTGATACATTGAATGAGATTGAATGAGATACAAGTTTTGGGAAGATTCCAGTTGTAGCACCCTTGTTGAGTGAGACTACAAACTATTTGAGTGAGAGAAAATTGGAGTCTTGTTGAGTACTCTAGACATGTTATTGACTGGTTGAGTACTTAAGATGAGAGTCAATCTGATTAAAACACAGATCCAATTTCGTTTCGTTTTTTATAGTTCAAAATTTCGTTTTTTCTTGTCTTTACTACTCTTGGATTTGGAGGACTTGTTATTTAACTGGTGTTCTGCCTGAAATGAGGGGTCAGCCAATCAAATGGTCTGTCGAATCGACCATTTGACCTTTTCATGCGTGGAACTGTGGGTAGATATTACCAGCCAATGACGTCTATATACTAACACCAGCGGATAGAAATCAAAACAAAACAAAAGTAGATTTTAAAAAGCATGGCGGTCGCTAATTGGTTAATCGAATGACTGACATTATCGGGTCAAATGTCCCGTGCTTGATACCTGACGTCATAGAACGTGAGCTCCCACTATAACTTGTTAGATCTAAATGAGTGTAGTAAGGTTGCAGCGATACCCCGGGGATGCCGCATTATCGCGATTATTTTTTTTCAAGTGATATCGTATCGGCCAAAGTTGAATAATCGCAATCCCCGGTATTTTAGGATTTTTTTGGGCGGAGGTCGGTGCAATAAATCCAAAGTTCATTTTCACCGGTGCGGGGGCCGGATCGAATTCGAAATAATAGTTTAATTACTACTTGTAAAATTATACAATAAAAATCGGTGAGAGAAAGTTCCCGAAACACATTTTGTAAACAAAGCCGCACGCGACATCGGTGTACCGTAGCAACGGTGCGGCGAATCCCCGGTTAACAAGACTGAAAATATTATGTTTATTTCAATGTTAAGTTAGTACTGTACGTCTGGTTGTTTAACCCGCCAAAACAAAGCAACCAAGTAACTCGACTATAAATTGAAAAGTGAATCGACTTTTGTTTTTTATCGGATGGCTTTAGATGGGTGGGTAGTGGACTGATTGATTAACATAAATAGTGTCTTATTAATTGACAACAGAACCCACCTGCAAACTGAGGAGAAATTACAGATGGCTATTACCCCCTATTTTTCACTAGAAATCCTATCCTCTAACCAATCCTTTATTATGGTGCATGATAATTACAATTATCACGATTATAAATAACTATCGTGATAAAGAGAAATATCATGATAAAGAGAATTATCGTGATAAAATTGATAATCGTAGACTTTTATTTATCGCGATAATTCCAAAAGCAGTTATCATGATTAATGGCGATATCAGAATTTGATATCGTTGCAACCTTAGAGTGTAGGCCATCGAAAGTATAAAAAATGAAACGAAATATAGATCTATATTTTAATTAGATTGGATGAGAGTTAAAGTGAGTGCAAATCTGATGTATCATGAATTACATTTATTTAATTCAGTGTTATCTAAATGTCCAAATAATATCCCACACTAACCCCCTTCTGGTATATGGTGGCTACTAATTTAATAAGTGACAAGTTGATCGGCTAAATAACTTGTGGATGAATGGTTGCTCAACCTAAAGTAAGCTATAAGATTTAATACCATCAATATTTGTATCACATTTTAAAATCTAAATTATCATCAATAATTGGCAAATAGTGTGGGTGGAAAAACTAAATTAAATGGCTGACATTTAGTTATCTAGCTGGTCGGAAAAACGAAGAGACTGTGTGTTTCATTGATTATCAGTGAAAACAAGTTGTGCGATATTTAAATTAACATTTACAAAAAGATTTGAATCCATGATAAATACATGTTTCAGCCTTTAGTAAATACTACTTTGTCTGCTAATTATTGTCTCTTGTTATATTATCTGGTCTGATGGACGGAGGTGTGAGCAAACCCCAGACCAGAAAATCTTATTCTCAAACAGTTTTTGTTTTTACAATACCATATTTAAAGTAGTAATAATATTGTTATTGTTATATTAATTGATAAAATCCAACCAGTTCAGTCTTTGCATGGAGTTAAAACATATTAAAAAAACTCTAATTTTTAAATAAGTTAGCTACCAAAATAACGTCTGATACGTGACATTATCAAGACATAATATTCAAGAATATTACATATATATCGAAGCTTAAAGAGACAGAAAGTCCACTAAGACCATTTAAGGATTCATATAATTCTAGTATACCAATAACCCACTTCAATAAAACTCATTAAGTTAGGTAACCTTATTAAGTTTGACAAAGGACCCTACTCCTTGCCACATTCAAACCTGGAATCCAACCCACAATTTCATAGAAAACTGGCTTACGATCTACAGTGTATGTGTTAGACGGAGTTAGACCACTCGAGTACTTCATTTATTGCCTTGATAGAAATGCTCACCTTCTAAAACACTACCTACCACTTTGAGAAGACCATAAAACTTTGCATTTCCACTATACATTGGTATTGAATTGGAGGGAGAGAGAGACAGAAAGAGAGAGAGATCCACTTTACACAAACTAGGTAATTTCAGAACTATCATATAGTTCATTTTCATTTCAATAAATCGCTTTGGGGTCTTTCGTAGTAGTAGGGAACTGGAGGACCTGGAGAAAACCCATGAGGTTGTGCAGACAACCCTGAATTGTCACCTACAAGCAAGATATCAAAACCATGCCCTGTGACGAGGTAACATGACCTTATGATCTAAATTGCATGTGTTAGACCATTACACCATCCCCCTTATTCTTTTTTTAAAGAAGACTTGTCCCAACACTAAGATTATCATGTGTTGGTCCAAAAGTCAACTGCATGTGAAAATAAATCATGAAAACAGACTCATCACTCTGACCATAAATATTATATGTTTACATTGTTTCTGTCTGCCAGCAAATTGTAATTATTTGCGTATATATTCTGGGGAATTAATTCACTCTAAATGCAGTTTGCTGTTTGACCAGCGGTCATTAATAACCATATAGATTGGTTGCTTAGGATGGCGGCCATCTTAATTGATTGAAGGTGTCTCGGTGAGGGTAATCTGTTTGTTTTGAGGATTTGTATTAATTGCTTGTATTGTTGATGAATTCATCCTTAGGGGAGACAAATCTCCTTAATAATGTTGACAATTAATTATCCGACTTCCAGCTGTTTTGAAGAATGTCTGGAGTAAAACTGCCTTCGTGTCTTACTTCTGTAAATTGTAAATAAATAAATTCTCTAATTTCAGATCCAAACTGAATAAAAGATCTGAAATGAACCAATTGATTTTGGAAGACCTGAAGGCGTCAGTTAAATTATACTTACTTCAGGTGGCCGAATTGACTAATGTGTGTGCAGGAGTGGGGTGTGTGTGTATGTCATTGAGTCAACTGGTGTGGTTTTGATTCCTCGCTTGTGCGTGACAAGGAGTAGGGTTGCTAGTCTGGGTCTAATATGGAGAACAACGGTTCCCTGTGATTATCCAGAGTGGTTTCCCCTTGTCAATAGTTTAAGATGAAGGGCCTAGCAAGGACCTGTGTCTAGTCATTTGAATGGGACAAAAAACTTAGGTCCTGTGCAGACAGTTGGAATTCGAAGTAAGAGTAGATTGTAGAACCACTGTCTGTGAAGAATTTCCATCGCAGCACAATGTATGGCATATGCCCGTCTTCATTTGCCCAGTTGGTGTAGAAAAGTCTTTCTTTAGCCTGATTCACTTGATTTGATATTTGTTAATATTTTTTGCAATGTCTGTTTTCTGTCTTGTCCGCAGGTTAATCTTGTAAATTTTTATTTTGCGTGCAGTGTGGTCCTCCTGCACTTACTATTATATCAACGTTAGTTATGATGATCACGGCTAGCCTAATATAGAATCGCTAATATCTCAGTTCAGAATGTAGCAATTTTGACAGAAATTGTCAGTAGGCCTATGTTCTGTCTTCATTATCTATTTTTTAACTGTCATAGCAAGAACTGTCAGCTCTTTATTTAGTCTTACATAGTGCCCCTTTGAAGTAGTTATATAAGTCTCTAACTCAGTATCTACGACAATGAAAACACAAATTATTTGTCAATTTAATTCAACATTGATGTTGGGAGCTTACCGGGACAAAATGGGCTTTTGATATCCAATATTTAAGACAAAATATAAAAAATTATCAGTGGTACGTGAATCGTGTACCATAATCCGTTTCAGGCCCACTTTCAACAAGGGACTTGGAGAACGAGGATAGACCGGTTGTGCATGGAGAGCATACGCAATAATCTAGACTGGAATAACCAGACGCTAGAGATTGGCATGCTATTGAGACTTCAGGCATATTTCTTTGAACATAAGTGATTTGAAATTACAGTAAAGGCTGAAATGAATAAACGTAAATCAGTTTATATACATTCATATAAGATTATTTTATGCGTTGCAACCCATCTGGGTAATATCTAGGCCCCAAATATTAGCGATTTAGTTCCTTTGAGTAACATGCCTGTAACACTGTAACATTTTGAGTTACATTTCAGTTATATTCAAATTTAAATGGAAATAACATCAGTTATCAGTTGAAGAAAATTAAACATGGCGTATTTTCTTAAACTATGAATCTTATTTCCTTTTAATTCAAGGACACTTTTTTAAAAACAAATTATTACATCGTTAATCGCTGTCTGCGAGAAAAAAAATAAAGTCATGTTAAATCAACTGTTAACAATACCAGTGATTTTTAATGGCGAAAAGATTGTCTGTATTCTGTTAGGAGAAGTAACAAGACGTTTTCTCATTTTAACATAACCTCGTCTGACATTAGAAAATAGAACAAAAAAATCACTTCAGCAGACATCTCAATAAAATCTAAAACCAACAGACGACAATCGTCATGGTAATCAACTCCCCCAATTGACTATTATTTTTTCCTTTTTAACTTGCTTCCTTTTAAAGCTTTTTATATCTCTTAGCTTTGGAGAATGTTTAAACTTTGATTTCCAGACTATTTATCTAAAGATCAGGAAAATAACCAAACTAATAGTTGTTCACCAAGGGAGATAATAGTTGCAAGACCTATGCCCGTCTGCCGATTTAACCCTTTCAATACATAAAAGAGAGAGAGAGAAATGGGGTTTAACGTTCACTTAACACAAACTAGGTCATTCCGGGCTAACATAGTTTTAATTTTATTTCAATAATTCGCTTGGGCGTAGGGGTCTTTAGCAGTGGGAGGAAACTGGAGGAAACCCACAAGGTTGAGGAGGTGCTCCTATCTCCATGCCACATACGCTCACACCAGGGATCGAAACCACAGCCGCAAGCCAGAGGTGACCGGCCAGCTAGAGGTCGAAGCAAGGCACTCTAGACCACTAGGCCATCCAAACCACCTTCAATACATAAAGAACAGGTGAACTGTTCAACTATGTTGTATCACATGGTTTAAAGGAGTGTTCCCATATTTCACTGGTTACATACAGGTGAACTCTTCAACTGTGTGGTATGACATAGTTTAAAGGGGCGTTCCCAGGTTTCACTGGTTACCTGTTAATAAAAGTGTTTTAAAGAATACAAAATCAAACACCAACATATGTCTGTAACATCTTGTCATTTTTTTTGTACCTGTGTATTTATATAATTTTACCCATGCAACATCATTCCACCTGCCTATTTCTGTAATAGACAGTCGAATTTAACCCACAAAATATCATTCCACCTATTCTTCTTACTTTTAGATATATGCATGGACCTTGGTTTATAATCCTTTTAATCCTCGAAAGTGCTATCCCTGATAGGTCAGGATTTTCCAGCAGTCTGATCCCCCCCCCCCCCTGTGATGGAATATATAGCCAGGAACAACATGGTTGCTCACAGTTAGTAGTCTAGGAGAGAATATATGGCTGTCTATGATTGAAGATCTGGCCATGAATAGCCTGGTTTTCCGATGTGAGTGGTATAGTATGGAATATCTGGACAGGATATTACGAGAAACCGAGATCGTGTGTACACATTGACGTAAAAAAACTTGTGGCAGTTGGATTTTGATGACGATTAGGACACTGCATCGTGTCTACTGGTCTCCATTATTCTTGTTCAAGCTGTAAAGTAGGATGTAAAACCCCATTTCATTTCATTTTAGTTTTGATAATACTGAAAAGGAAGCGGATATTTGATTTCTATGATAGGCATGCTTTGGTAGCACCAGACACAAGAATTGTTTGATAGACGTCTATTGTACGAATATTACACTGGTCACGATATAGAGAGTCTATACACGCTGGAAGATACTTCACAGAAGACACGTCTGTTTGCCAATTTCAATATTGACGATTGTTATAGAATTGTTAGAGATAGCGACTGGATGGTGTTCACTAGACCGTCTGTGTCTATAAGATTACAATATTGATATTAAAGATTTTATACTTTAATTGTTCATCCCCGCAACCCAGTTTAGTCAGGTTAGTCACAAAATGACCTAGTTTGTGTGGACTAGTGTGGAGTGCAATTAAACCCTCCTTTGGTGGTACAATGAAAGCATTTATGGCGCGCTAAAAACTCATTAAGCATAACGACTCATTAAGTAATTATCAGAAATCAAGATAACTTTGGACTCTTAGAGGTCCAAAAGATTTTAAGAAGTGATGAAGGACCATAACTCTACCAATAATTATCAAGAGAATGGATCCAGGTGGCAGCTGAACTGTATACTGAATACATTCTTCACTTTTAAAAAGTATGAGTACATTTGCTGAAAATTGGAGACTAGCCTAAAGTGTACTTGGGCATGGTGTAAAGGCTCTTTAAAGTGTCCAAAAAAACCCAGTGAACAAATTTGAATCTGAAGACGAACCAAAACTGCGACAAGAACATGCAACAGAGCTCCATAGAGAAATATGTTTCATTAATTGATGTCAAATCAAAGTTACCTCTAGTCTATATCAACATAGACCTTATATCAATATATAAATATGTTTTATTAATTAATGTTATGTCATACCTACCTTCGGTCTATCTATATCAACATAGACTATACATCAATATAGAATATATATACTTTAGATCAACATTATAGTCTCTTACTTCAATATGGAATTATGTTTTATAAATTGATGCCATATTATAATTTTGTCTATATCAACATAGACTTTATATAAATAGGTAGTAATAGCGACCTTATAATCTAATTATTAATACCGTTTTACACATAATCCAAATTGTTTACTCACTCCTGAAATGGCGTACTGTACCTAAAATCGAAGGTAAAATGTGCACGTGAAATAGTTTGTAAATATGTTTTGTTTTTGTATATTTGTTATTGCCATACTATATATTATACACAATTAATTGCACTTGCATTCATGGGTAAGTTACAACACAGCTATTGTCATTATCGAGGCTTGTTATTCCGTCCGTCATATCTTTCACCATTGTATCGTCCGTCAATCTGTCGTTCTTCATCTATCTGTCCTTTTGTCTCATATTTACCGACTACCTCTTTGAAACTTACGATCCCCCATACTATAATTTTGTTGCTTCTTCTTCTTTCAGGTGACATTGAGTCAAACCCTGGCCCTACAAAAGTTAATTTGTTATCTTTCGTTCATCTGAATGTAAGGAGCTTGCGACACAAGGTAGATCTCATCTCAGCAGAATTAGATGATTATGATATTCTCTCAATATCTGAAACATGGCTCAATAGTAACATCTTAGATAGTTCAATCTCCATTCCATCATACCATACACCTGTTAGGAAAGATCGCACAACTAATAGTGGTGGTGGGGTTGCTGTGTATGTCCGGAAATCTCTGTCGTATAAAAGACGCTGTGATTTAGAAGTTGATGGTACAGAGTGTATATGGCTCGAGATTGCAACATCAAACGAACGATTTTTATTTGGTACTTTCTATAGACCTCCCAACTCTAAAATATGTGTAAATAAACTACTTTTAAAATCTTTTAACCTCGCCCTATTTGATGATGTTGGGAAATGCTTTATCTTGGGAGATTTTAATGTTGATATATTGACCCAAACTAATTCTTTTATTCATGAAGCCATAAATTTTTATAATTTGAATCAATTAATTACCTTTCCTACTAGATATAATGAGTCTGGCTATAATTCACTTTTAGACCTGATTCTAACAAATTCACCTACATATGTCAAGAATTCTGGTATCTTATCTAATTTTTGTAGTGACCATTGCCCTGTGTATTGTCAACTTTCATTCAACAGCCCAAAAATTCACTGTTTTAAAAGAGTTATCTGGGACTATAACAACATTGATCTATTCGGCCTTATCACAGACACTGTTAATACTGATTGGCAATCACTTTTTGCAGATAGTGATGTGGATGAATCGTGTATCAAATTCACGAATGAGTTGACGAGTATAGCAAGATCAAATATTCCAAATAAAGTAGTTACAATTAGACCTAGAGACAAGCCCTGGATGAACAATGAAATTAGGAAACTCAGCAGATTCAAAAATAAACTTCATAGGAAAGCAAGAAAGTCAGATTTGGCAACCCACTGGGCAGATTTTCGCAAAACACGGAATGACTATATCTTCTTAATTCGGCAATGCAAAAAACAACACTTCGAAAAGCTGGACACTTTGGCAAACACGGGTAATAATTTCGGTACTAAATCCTGGTGGAAATTGGTCAACTCATTTGTGAAAGATAAGGGTTCACACACGGATTCTATTCCACCGTTAAACGACAATAACACCACACATTTTACCCCACGAGACAAAGCAAATTGCCTTAATGATTATTTTGTTCGTCAGGCAACACTAGATGATACATATCATCCACTACCTTCATTGAAACATGCACAACACTCGATTACTAACATTGTTTTATCTCCCAAAGAAGTTAAAGACGTGCTTGATTGTATTGATACTTCCAAGGCTACAGGACCTGATAAAATTAGTGGTAAACTATTAAAAACAATTTCAGCTCCGATTTCTAATCCACTCTGTTATATTTTCAATCTATCTCTCAAAAGCCTTAAATTCCCCTCAATATGGAAAGTTGCAAATGTTTCAGCGCTTCATAAAAAAGGAAATAAATCTGAATGTTCTAATTATCGACCTATTTCATTGTTATGTATTTTATCAAAAATCTTTGAAAAATGTGTTTATAAGCACGTCTTTAACTTCTTTCGGGATAACGCAACACTAACAAAGTTTCAAAGCGGCTTTATGCATGGAGATTCAACTATCTATCAACTCATTGACATGAACCACTTCTTTCTTTCAGCAATTGATAAAGGCAATCACACGAGAACGGTGTTCTGTGACATCAGTAAAGCTTTTGACAGGGTCTGGCATGCTGGGCTATGTCAGAAGCTTAACGCCTCTGGTGTCAGGGGTGACCTACTCCACTGGTTTAGAAGCTATCTATGCAACCGACAACAAATGGTGGTACTGAGTAGTGTCTCCTCTGACCCCAGGGAAGTAACTGCTGGTGTTCCACAGGGCTCTGTTCTCGGACCTTTACTCTTTTTAATATATATAAACGATATTATCGAAAACATAGAATCAAATATAAAACTATTTGCCGACGATACGTCACTTTATATATCGATCGAAGATCCGACAGAATGCGCACGTGTTTTAAATTCAGATATTGAGAGAATAAATGAATGGTCAAAGAAATGGCTGGTATCCTTTAACCCCCTCAAAACAGAAACTCTCACGATTTCAGTTAAAACACAGCAAAATTTACCTCACCTTTTTATGGGGTCGGTGCAAATTAAAGAAGTAAACGAACATAAACATCTTGGTCTTTTCTTCCAGTCTAACGGCAAATGGGATTCGCATGTAAATTCAATCAGTCAAAAAGTGTATAAACTCGCTAACTATTTTCGTTCATTGAAATATCGGTTAAACAGAAAATCACTCAAAACGATATATACCTCTTTCATACTACCACATTTTGATTATGGGGATATTATTTGGGACGGTTGCACACATCACTTGTCCAATCAGCTTGAACACCTACAGCTTGACGCACTCCGCACTATTTGCGGGGCTGTAAAAGGAACCAGCCATTCCGATCTTTATAGTGAAACAGGTTTTATTACCCTTCGTGAGAGACGTAGGCGACATAAGTTAACTTTGATGTACAAAATTTTAAATAATTTAACCCCAGACTATCTCTCTGCTCTCATTCCATCTAGATCAATTTCTTATAACCTTCGAAATAACAATATCCCTGAATTCTATTGTCGAACTTCCCTCTTCTATAACTCATTCTTTCCCTCTGCAGTCAGACTCTGGAATTCTCTACCTGATACGGCCAAACATTTACCCTCCCTTAGTTCTTTCAAAACATATCTCTCTGAATCTGATACTCTACCTCCAAACTATTTTGATTATGGCTCTAGAAAACATCAAATAATACATTCCAAACTCCGCCTTAATATGAGCGATTTAAACGGACACAAATTTCTAAGATATATTCATCAAAACCCTTCTTGTAATTGTGGACATCAGTTTGAAGACAGCTATCATTATCTACTAGTTTGCCCCCTGTATTTGGATGAACGACGGATAACAATTGAGACTCTCCCAACACAGCAGAAAAACATAAAAATACTACTTTCTGGATCTTCCGAACTTACATATGCTACCAATTGCTCCATATTTTCAATAGTTCATAACTTCATAGAAATTACAAAACGATTTTAATTTTTAATAGGTTTAGTATTATTTATATGTATACATGTGTGCGTAGGTATGTATTGTATGTATATATGTGTGTATGTGTGTGTGTGTGTGTATTTGTATATATGTATGTATATATAATTATTATTGTTATTATTTAAATACAAATATCATAAGCCCACTTTGAATGCATGTGCCATTGACTGATTGATTATATACATAGCTATACTTATGTATTTTATTGTAAATAGTGTACATACTTCCTTTGTTTTATCAGTTTACATGTTCTAATTTTGGGGAGAGGGATTATATAGGCTTTGCCTGTTTTCCAATCCTAACATTCAATAAAATATTGTTTATAAAAAAAAAAAACAGAGCTCCATCCCTTCAACAAACTTACTTTAGTACTAATCTGCTATTTTCGTGCAGGTTATTTTTTTTTAGGAGAACCTGTAGAAAACCCACAAAGTCAGCTTGGTGACTCTAATCCTCGTCTCGTAAAACTTTGAAATTAAACACTAGACCTGTATAGATATATGTGTACAGGTGCATATATGTTAAGTATATATGAGATCCCAGTATATATGTATGTCTGTGAAACCATGACTATACTACAGGTGACAAACGTGATTCACAGTTCAATATGCTGCTAAGAAGAAAAGAAAAGCAATGAAATAACCAGAGAGAGAGAGAGATAGAGAGAGCATTTCAGGATTAAGATGTGGTTCAATGGGGTGGAACTAGAGAAACTGCTAAGTTAGGAATTTATTGTCCCTGCATTTGCCCATGGAGGTCTTTTAGTAGTGGGAGGAAAGTGGACAGGTGACCCTATTCCTTGTCATGTACAAGCAGGGAATCAATGAAATAACAAGATATTCTGCGTTAGTCTAAAAATGACCTAGTTAGTGTCGAGTGGACGTTAAACCGCATTTCTCTCTCTCTCTCTCCCTCATTGCACATGGCCTGGCTTATGCTCATCTTCAATATCCAGGCTACTTTAGTAATGATGATCAAGACTAGCCTAAAATTCTTTTACATTATCTATTTTTTAACAATTATATATAATAGCAAAAACTATTAACACTTTGTTTAATCTCCTGTAATGCCCCTTTAACCAATACCTATAAAACCGTAATGTTTTTTGTTGAAATTATAGTTCCAAAATGACCTAGTTTGTGTCGAGTGGACATTAAACCCCATTTCTCTCTCTCTCTCTTTGTTGAAATTAGTCAGTCGTTTTTAATTTTCATTTACAGTTAATTCAATGAAACACTAAGTTAGTGCAAAACTTTTGCTTGTGTAAAGTTGAAGAAGTCTGAGTAATTTGAAATTTTCATTTAAAAAGAATCCCTCAAGAATTCATTATTCAAGGATACAAAAAGTAACTTCCAAGTTAAAGAGCTTTGTAATTTAACAGCTTTCCGCTAAACTTCATAATTTGCATTACCTTTTACATTTTCTAACATTTTAAAACAAAATGAACCTCAACATCAAAAGACTTTAAATTTTTAATCATTGACAACATTGGTTAATTGGCTGCAAGAAATCATCTTAAAGACTTCCAGTCAATTTAAGATTTTAATCAATTTCAGAAAAGCAGCACAAAAATTTTAACTTCAAATTTCTACTTGGTAAATTACACCATCGAGCAACTTTAAATGTAATTGGATTTTAGTTGTTTTAGTGTAAAGAATTGTTATTTCAATTTGTAATATATTCATGCAGACATTTTTTTTCAATCCCAGGACAAGCAGAATGGTCATTCTCAGTTTTCCTAAATACCTTTACACACAAGCCGATTACTGAAACAAAAATGCACCATACTTTAGTCCCGAAATTACCTAATACTAATTTCTCTTTAAACAGTTGCTCTCAAGTTGACTTGTTCAGTCAGCGAAACATGTACATTGAACAAGTGTTTTTCATTAAACAAGAGAAGCAGCTGTGTGTAACTAATTATATTCTTATTTACTTTCTACCTTCTGTAAACACATGTAAATTAAACTTGTTACACCTCAACTATATATTTCTATAAAACCTGTCGAGCCATTTACAAGTAAAATAAACCTAATTTGACAAATGACATCATTCTAAGAATAAAATTATACCTCTTGTTGTGAAGGCGGTATTCTGTGAAAAGTTCCACATCAAACTCTGTTTGGGGTCTTGATTTGCCATCTTTATGTATCCAAATACTTTTTATCTTGGATTTATGAAATTAGATTTTCATAAATATGTTTTGTTTTTTTTAGAACAAACTCATGGGTTTCGTAAGCATGATCCTGCATAATGTGATACATATAGTGGGACTACATTTGTATGCTGCATGTCATTCTGTAAACATCTGTTACTTATAGTGAAACTAAGGGGGGGGAATCAGCGTAACTGTTCTTTCTGTGTTTTGATGTGCAGTTATTTATTGCGGGACTAAAGCTGAGGGCATCAGCCTAACTGATGGCTTGTTCTTTCTGCGTTTTGTTGTTTAGTCATCCGGTAAGGTCTGCTACTTCTATCTCCCCTGGAATTGTTACGAATGAACTCAAAACAATGCACCAATTCTACCAATACAAAGAAAGCACAGAAACCTGACAAATTAGCATCGACCTGGGAAGCAGCTTGGCACTAATTTGAATCACTGTCAGAAGGCAAAGAATGTGATGGCTTCATTTACAAGTCATGATGGTTTTTACCCCAGCATTAAAACATAAAAGTTAACATTAAGGTATTTACAGGACAGCCCATTAACAGATCAAGAGGCTTCGAACCAAGAACCAGATTTCAATTAAATAAATTTATTTAATCTTTAACTGACTTTCACAGTTTATTGAATAAAACATTGTTTAAACAAAAAGTTAAAGGGATAGACAACATCCACAATATGTATCAGTACTAAAAGGTTAAAGGAGAGACACGCCAGATGGCCAAAAAATATATCAAAAACTAAAAGATTTACTTTTAATTAAAATATCAAATTACTGAGGTTCTGTGGACACGTTTGTGTGCATGTAAAAACTTTTGGGCAGTTGGAATTCGATGGAGAGTAAGCGGAAAAAACGCTATTATGGCTAACTTTTGTTTTTACCACACATCATGGTGTAGGCACGTCTTTATTAGCGCCGGATGCAACAAGACTTAACAGATATGCAATATTACTTTTAATAGATATATAACAAATAATTCAACAGCAATGTATCAAGTTGAATTCTTAAACTGAATTGAGGCCATATTCTTTTTTCTTATAACATAATTTCTATTTTCTTCTGATAACAAGATATCTAAAACCAGGAGATCACCACTAACATAACCAAACGTAGAATCTGTTCAAAACCAGATGAAATTACATCAACGGAAGGTCGGCAAGGAATCAAGGGTCCCTTCAGCTAAATCAACCCAACTACTTCACAATGAGTTAATTAAACTGTGTTGATCCAATTAAAGATTCGTAAAGGACACAATAGTTCAAGGAGAAAGAATTAAGACGAGAGGTCAAAGATTTTGATTAACAGGGAAATTACTCATTAACAAAAATGCATTTGGTATTTTGGAATTAAAATAAGATTTATTTTTCTCTTGTCAATGCCAGGTTGGAGATATTCGCATCGACATGAACATGTTGATGTGCACGTAAAAGAACCCTTAATCAGGGGTGCAGGAAAGTCTGTGGGGCAGAGAAGCAAAGGGGCGTCTTTCCCCCAGGGGTTGAGAGGAGTCTGAGATCACTAGAATCAATAACCGATTTCATTCACTTCCACATATCATATCGAAAAAAATATTCTAACTGTACTCAACTCTCCACTCACTAACTAGAGACAAGCATGAGATGGGATCTGCCCCTTAGCTAAGCAACCAATGCTCCAACACGACATATTATTTGTTCAAATTGGGGAAGAGTTGAAGTGAGAAGGATGGTAAAGACAATGTCAATGCTGGCATTCGAAAAAAGTAAGGGCAGTGGAGCAATTACGGACAGGGGTACAGTTTTAATCAGAGCTTTTGGGGGCAGGGAGGCAGTTGGAATTCAATAAAAACACTATCATCATAGCAAATTTCCTACATAGCATATATAACTGTCTTCATTAGTCCAGTTGGTGCAGAAAAGTATTAGGTTAAATCCAATTTCATTTTTATTCCTCTCTCTCTCTACTCAAGGTAAATAAATAAAGCTGTGAAGATGATTGGGTAGATCACCAGGAGACCAGGGAACAGGTGCTCATCTTTAATCAAAATATCATCGGACATCTCGTCAAAATCAACGCAATCCAATCTACTTCAAACTAATTGAATTCTGCACTTGGTGCTTCTCGATTCTTCTGCATCAAATCCAATTGCTTTTCCTGTACCTTAAATTTTACTGATGAAATATATTAAAGAAGTTATTGATCTGTACTCGACAACAAGTTTGGATATCTCCGTGTGAATTACCGACGTCGTTTTTATGATAACACTTTACTCAACTCCAATCTAATTGGTTGTAAAGAATTTGAGCGTTGAATGGTAGGCATGCATGAGGAATGATTCCAAGCAGAAAATTTCAATTCAATTGCCAAGTACAGATCAATGCCGACCTCCCAAACAGACCAGTTTTTTTATACATAGAAATTTTCAGAATAAATATTCGGAGAAATTATCTGGGGGAATTGGATTTTCTACGATACATGGTCTATTGCACCTGAATCGTGTCGTTATATTTATGGTAAGTGCCCGAGACCATCGCGGAGATTTGTTTTTTAAATTGGATATTAGTCATTACTGTTAAATTAATCATATTTTAGGCAGTCATGTTGTTACCGCCATATTTACCAGTTGTGACTGACTGACAATAAAAGTGAATAAATTGTCGATGTAAGGGGACCAAATGGGGTGGAGGGGACCAAATGGGTTAACGTTTGCGCTTTAAATCATTAGATTATTCATCGATTCAAGTGGTGTGGTTTCGTTTCCAAGCTTGTTTGTGAAAAGGAGTATTTAAAAAAAAACTAGTATCAAAATAACCAGGTTTTTGTTGAATAGATTTTTAACCAATTTTCTCTTTCATTCATGGGATATAGCTGTCTGTACACTTTCTGGAACATCTAGTTTCACTTTATTCAATATAATCACATAGTTAAGAATTGCTGTACAATACCCTGACGTCATTACCCAGTTGTTGGAGTGGGGATTCAATTCATTTAACAATAATGGATGACAAGAGAAAAATCTTGAGATTAGGGACATCAACTGACATTTGTTTAACAGATTCACAACCATTCTCAAACACAAAAGGATATTTCTCACTTTCTTGCAGATTATCAATGCTACTTTTACTTTAACAAAGGGAGTGAGGAATCATTTTTAAATGGATGAAAACAGAAAAGCCTTGAGATATTGACTGAAGCATAAACTAAACATGACTGTTTTTACAGCTCAAGAATCTGATCAAAAATAAAACTCAGATTGAATTTTCATAACTTCAGGCACATCTCTTGATTAATCCCATTTCAGCTCTCGGCCAAACCTGTTCAGTTTGATGAATAAAATTAATTTCAGTCATTACGGGCCATTGACGACATTAAGAATTTATGAACAACTTTCCTCCAAGGCAAATGTCTATATGTGGATTAAAGGTTTTTTGTTCTGAGTAGAAGCCAAAAAATGGCCTCTACCGGCAGAAATAATGATTGTGGTTTGTGTCCATTCTAGCAGAAGTCATTTTAATAATATTGATACCTGTAGGCAAGCCAGCAAAGTCTGAAAAGTCTTCCCAGGGAATAAATGAAGAGAATACGTACATGAGTTTTCCCTGATAACACACTGCAAGATGCTTTTCCATCTTCATGTGGTTGAAGCATTTAAAGCGGTTTAGGTATTTAATCAAATTAGAGTGGGTTAGGTATTTACCCAAGTTAGGAATTTAACTAAAATGCAGTTGTTTAGGTATTTAACCAAAATAGAATGGGCTAGGTATTTAACCAAAGTGCAGTGGGATATAGGTATTTAACCAAAGTGCAGTTGTTTAGGTATTAAACCAAAATGGAGTGGGTTAGGTATTTAACAAAACTACAATTGTCATTTACTTGATTTGATATTTGTTTATTTTTTGCAATGCCTATTTTCTGTCTTGTCAGCAGGTTTGTTCTGTGTGTAGTGCGGTCCTCCTGAACATACTATTAGGTATTTAACTAAAATACAGTTGTTAATGTATTTAACCAAAATACAGTGGTTTAGGAGAAGTGGTGGTGTTTTCCCATTCAATTTTAAATCCCACATGTTCCACTGATTGTGCAAAAGTCTTATCTTAGTTTCGACTATCATTACTATGAGAGGAAATGCAGGACACTAACACAGGAAGTCCCAACTTCCTTGATATATGTCATTGCTGCACAGAAATAACTGGAAATACTGGTGGTTAAAAATCAATAAGCACCCTTCTTTCAACAAACTGAACAACCCATTAAAGTTTTTAATTGATCCATTGGTGTTGTCACATGGCTTTCGTACTTTTCTACATGGACTGGGCTGATGGAAGGCGGCGATGCACCACACAGTGTGCTATGTGGGAAGTTTTGACCAATAGCGAAGCTACGGTCTACTCATATTTCGAATCACATCTGTCAAGGTTTTTTTTACGTGCACATCAATGTGTACTAGTGACCTTGGTTTTGCATCTCTTACGAACAACTATACACTGTCTTTGCCTGGCCCTTCATCCTACACCACTGACAATATGGATCAATTAATGGACAACTAGACCCGCGAACAGAATAAAATGTGGCCATATAAATATCTAACTTCAAAGGAATTTTGTCTCATACTATTGAAACAAGCACTTACAGGCTTTTAAAATGAACAAAAATTCAAACTAAGACCATTCCAAACTGGTGATAAAAAGCTGATTTACGACTTACTATCAACTCATTCAACAGATATACTATTAAAGAGTTCTAAAGTATAAACTTTATGCGACCAAATAAATAAAAGAATTCAATAAACACTGTCCAATTCATCCCCATTATTTCCACGATTTTATTGACTTCTATTTTCTCGCGTCGAGTCGTGTCTACAGACGGGGAAATGGAGCGATAAAACGGACAGTTTATTGGTCACTCAGGGGAATAAAACAAACGTAATGAATTCAATGGAAGGTAGCGAGAGAGAAGAAATGGAGAAAACTTACGAGAGTTGATGGTGTGTGTGATTGTGTTTATGTCTGATTAATGAGTATTAGGTTGATCCTCTGTCCATATTACTATTCACCAAATAATTCTGCTTCTATCTTTATCTCACTTAGCTCTGAAAGATATAAGGTTATTATTACCAATAAACTCTGTAATAATGAAGCATTTTGTTTCAAAAACAATTCACTTCACTCTGAAAGATATAAGATTATTAAAATAAACTTTCTGTCTGTGATTATGGAGTGTTAAAAAACACTTCACTCATTTCTGAAGATATATGACTATTGTTGTTAGGTACTAATACACTTTTGACTTTAATTATGGAGAGTTTTGTTTCTCTTTCGGTCTTTATTGGGGGGTTGGATGACGGAATGGTTAGCAGTAGGAGTAGGGTCGTCTGTCCAACCTCGGGGTTTTCTCCAGGTCCTCCGGCTTCCTCCCACTGCTAAAGACCCCTATGCGGAAGTTAATTATAGAAATAAAATGAAACCACGTGTTAGTCACGAAATGACCTAGTTTGTGTCGAGTGGACCTAAAACCCCATTTCTCTCTCTCTTTCTGCCGTTATCAAATTAAACTCTAAAGTTATAAGATTATTATTACTAATAAACTTTGAATCTTTGATAGTTGGGAGTTTGGTTGAAAATAAATTCTATTTCAAAATACTGTAATCAAACTTAACACTGGTGTGCAGTGTGCAGGGACAGAGGGGCACACCATTATCAAAAGAAAGCAAGAACTTTGGGTATATTAACATATGTTTTAAGTTTTATGCAAAACTGAATAAAAGTTGTGATCTGTAGAGGGTCCACAAAAAAAAAAAATGAACGGAGTGAGGGGGGGGGACAGTATAATACCTTCACTTGCAAATGGGGGTGTATAAAAATTGATAGTCCCTATCAGAGGGGTCTGGTTATTTTAAACACACAATCGCCAAAATTGGTACACCATCCATGTTAAAATAATAATCTACACCACAAGAGGGGTTTTACATAGGCTAAGCCTGTTCCCCAATCCCATTCAGACATCCTGAATAAAATATTGTTTATAAAAAAAAAAAAGTTAATAAAAATAGACGGCAAATTTATTGACAGAACGAAGGATTTTCCGACAGATTAACAAACGTTATATTTATTGACCAATCAGATTATCTGGTTTATTAACGTGTGTGTATTCCCACACTAAATTCCTGTCACTGCATTCAGCGTGTATTATAATAATATCAAACTGTGTAATCATGTCAATTTGACAGGAACAGACGGTCATGGACATGACAAATATGATTAATACTATATAAGGTATACTTTAATGTTCAATGGAAGACAAAACAAATCTTGAAAAAAGACGCACACATCCTTCCTGGCAGTAATTTATAGTTTAATGTTCACTGGACGACCATACCAATCGTGAATTTAATAAACACACACACGTCCTTCCTGATATTAAAGTAGTTAAGTCTCTAACTCAATATCATACAAAGTCTTTGACATTGAAAACACGATTTATTTGTGAATTTAAATCAACATTGATGCTGTGATCTTACCGGGAAAAGGTAGGCTTCTGATATCCAATATTTGAGAAAAAATAAACATTTTACCAGTGGTACACGAATCGTGTACCGGTACCATAGTGCATTTCAGCATCACTTGTAAGAAGTGACCAGAAAGGATGAGGCTAGACACATTCCACAAGTCATGGAAACAGTGACTAGCCATATTCTTATCTGAAATACTATTGCTGTATAAATCTAAAGTCAATTGGATATTAACTTCAGTGTCCTCAAGAAATTGTGGATGACGGACGGACATGGGTGACAACAATATACATCCACATTTAAATGTAGGCATATAAAGACAAACTTTTGTTAACATAGTGGTTAATGTTATGATGTAACAATATATCACTAGAAATTTTTATAAACTTAAGTTAGAATTGATTGATTTGATTACTTTTTGAACAAAATGCGTTTTTTTTAATAAACTATTGTCTTAAACTTTAGATGGGGATTAAAAATAGTTAAAAATCTATTCCGTAAACTTCTAAATGATCACAATCTACATTAGAAGAGAAAATGCAGGCTTTAAATACTTACACAATTAAGAGATAAATCCTTTCAAATCACACACAAATAATATTTATCTAACCAAGCTGAACAATACTTTAATTAAAACGATAAACGACCATTAATCAAATAGAACAATTGAACTCAAGGGGGATTACTCAGTGTGAGTGATGTTTAATTGTACTATAGACAGATCTGATAATACAGACGACCATATATAGACGAGAACATGGCAAGACGTCCAATCAATAAGTATGACCCCAGGCAACTCCTTCTTAAGTCAGGCAACACTTCCTGTCGTAATCATCATACTTACATGTAAGGCAGAAGCCAGGCCATGATATATATATAAAAAATAATATTCTAGTTCTCAGAAAAGCATTTAAAAGAAAGGAAGCCATGTGGCTTGGTGAGTATGGCAGTGGCTCACTAACAGGGGGGTTCATGGTTTTCTCCTAATGTTGGTCAATAGAGTTTTTCAGGATTTTCTAGCTCAGTTTTCCTTGCTAGGCCCTTTTTCGATTGGACAAAAAACGGAAGTCCTGTGTACACGTTCCTGTCAACCCATGCTTTAGATGTCAGTTAATAAATGCCATTTCACACTAATCATCTTGTGTTCGTTTTTCTGTTTCAGGATTGTGTTCCCCAGGGCAGAGAGCACAAATGTAATATTTGAAAATATGTTTCTGATCTCTTTTATCGGTTTCTCAAGTCATTAAATATCGTCCAAAAATATAACAATCTAATCTTATCTTATCTATTTTATTCCAATTCTTATTTTGTCTAAAATCAAAAAAAAATGTAACCTGATCTAATCTATCTTGTTAAAGAATTCACATTCTTATTCTATTCATTAAAAAACACCCCATTATACTTACTTACCAATGTCAAATTTTCAAATAACTAATCTAATCTAATCCAATCTAAGC
This sequence comes from Patella ulyssiponensis, assembly GCA_963678685.1. NCBI lineage: Eukaryota > Metazoa > Mollusca > Gastropoda > Patellidae > Patella > Patella ulyssiponensis. The sequence goes on along the minus strand of OY783225.1, from coordinate 63,797,731 downwards.
CGTTAAATATTCTTACATTTTACTTCATTTGTTAAAAAAATATAAAAATAAGTTACTATTGTGAAATGCTCAAGTAAATGAGAACTCTTACTGGGATTTTTTTTAAAAAAAGAAAAAGAAAAAGACATTTTATTTGGCTAATAATCCCCTCTGTAATGCAGAAATTGCATGCTTTGAATTAAGCTGAAGGGTGTAATTCATAATCTACTATTCTTTGGGCTGAGTTCCATGGTTTTTTTGACACTCATCAAGCGAACAGATCAAGAAATGACAGCTGGATCTTTCCTAATGACTGATCAAGATCACTGAATTCAAGTTTTTTCATCCAGTTAGGGCTGTTTAAAATTGAAGAGATCTTCATGTGGAGGTAATTTTCGATGATTGAAGACGCTTGATATTGATTACTTGCGATTATTTCTTTGAATTGATTGACAGAAAAGGTTGTAAAAGGACGTCAATTGTTCTAAAACGACTGATGGGCAGCTTAACGACAGGCATCGAGTTCTTTAGCCGCAGGAATTCTACCATTATTTCTTATTACAATCATAGCTTAAAGCTGCACGTACCATGTAACCGGTCATTAAAAAGAATACGTCTCCATCATTATCTTTTCCGTTACTTGAAACAGTCAAGAAGCCAATGAGTAATTACATTCAATCTAATGCTTCAATGAAGAGCATCCAATTCCATTTACATCTTCTTTTCTTGTATATAAATTTTTGCTTTGGATCATCCTTTCTTATTTATATCCTGATACAGTGAATATCAGATCTGAACGAGAAACACAGACTGGGCTTCGTCGAGTTCCATAAAACATTACCAGCATTGTACATGCTTAATTTCAATTCATATTGTACATGCTTAATTTCAAATCATATATTGTCAACAAAGCACACAAAACAAGTTTTCAAAAACATCAAATTTCATAGAAACTGAATGAAAAATGTTATTTGGCAGAGGGAAGAGGGAGTGGGGGATAGGTAGTAGCTAGATCCCCACCTAGATCCGCCACTGTGAGGAGGCGGAAGTATATGGTCTACCTGTCACAACACATGTTTTATGTGGACAATTACATGTCTACATGGGCCTCTTAACGCAGTGTCAATTACCAAAGTTTGTGATATAATTGAGAATTAGTATGTTGATATTTTACCGTCTAGAAAGATATCCCCGTCTAATTATACTGGTGTAGTGTCTTAATTACCTTACTGACCGCCATCATCAAATATTAATAGTAATAATAATAGATTCATACCCACGAGACGACATCCCTCATTGACCAACATAATTACCAGCCGAGTCAACTCACAATTAACCCACTCAAAAGTTAAACGCAGAGAGGTAAATAGCCGTAAAGGCATCAATGCTGCCATATTGACCAAGCGATTGTAATGAAATGGGTATTAACCTCACGATGATACTCTGCATAGATCATTTTGATATTAAAGTAACTAAATCTATAACTCAATATCATCCAAGGTCTTACACATTGAGGCTTCTGATATCCAATATCTAAGACAAAATAAACATTTTACCATTGGTACACAAATTGTACACCATAGTGCATTTAGCGTCATTTGTAACAAGTGACCAGAAAGAAACAAGGCTAGACATATTCCACAACTCATGTCAAACGGCGACATCATAACTTATCTGGAGAGCATGTGCAACAGACTGGAATAACCAGACACTAAAAATTTCTATTCGGTTGAGACTCGTGCCTTATTTCGCTGGACATAACTGAGTCAAAACAGAAACAATTGAATGTAAATCAATTCATACACAATTAGATTACATTATTATATGCTGCGACCCATTTAGGTCAATTTCTAGGTTCCAAATATTAGCGATTTAGCTCCTTTAACATAGTGATTTCTTATTGATATAAAAATCACAGTGGTTTTTCTCAGTCCTACTCATTTCGCCAGGTACCAGAGCTTGGGATTAAAACCATGACATTTGAATTAATGACAGACCACTCAAGTAGTATAAGGTGATTTGATATATGTGACATACAATATAGCACATTTCTATAAAAAAAATTAGCTTTTGGGGGTGGGGGTCAATTGGGATTCAATACTCATAAAACAGAAACTAACAACTTAATTTCAGTATTCAACAATAAAATCGTTAAAAATAGGCCTTTCTTTCAAAATTTGGTAGGATGATTTTGATTGGGTAAATTATCTTTTAAACATGATTTTGGATTGAGTATTATTATATCCTTAAAAACATGTTTTTTGGTTGAATATTTTTAACTTCTAAAACATATTATATCTCCTCTAAAACATATTATATCCTCTATAAAACGATTTCAATGAATATTAAATTTTCACCGTTCTCATTTGATTAAATGTAACATGTAGAGGCCTACTGATAGATGAATAATAAATGTAGATATTAATCGATGTTATCAGGTCAAACAATATGTAGTAATTGTTAATTATTTATATATTACATGTCATTTAATCAGTGGATTTTATTTCATCTTAATAATCTACAATCAAAGAGAAATCAGCCATATACAATGTATTTTACATGTTCAATTCATCTATTATTTATCGAAATATACTTGTTCAAAATCAATACACAAATTAATTACAAAATCAAAAAAAAACTTTAAGAATTTTTTTGAGAGCAATGGAAGGGAACAGAATTGGGTTTAATATTTCTTAGATAATGTTTGTTGCTAGGCAGAAACCACGTTGGCTCAGTAAGTAAGATGTTGGCTTGCTCACCTGAAGGTCCTGTGTTCGATCCACGTATGTCTGAGGAGGTTCATCAGGATTTTCTGACATGGTTCCCCTTTATCAGTGGTGTCAGACAACATATAGCTGTTCAGTTGAGAAAAAAAACCTATAGTCCTGTGTGTACACTGGTGTACGTGTATGTAAAAGAAACCTTGTTAACCTGCATTCAATATAAGAGTTGGTTGTACCGCCGCTGTCCTGGCAAAATTTCCTGCATAGCACACTGTGTGGTCATTGGCCCAGTGAGTGAGAACAGTACAACGTTATTCCCAGTGCCTAACAAAATGTTAGTGCTGGACATGTATTAATAATATCATTACAAAAGACAAATCAGTGACGGACAGAATGATAGGCACCAGAGGTTTTGTGTCTGACAAAGCCTGAATCTGTGCCTGACATTGTCTGTGACAGTTGCCTTATTTCCTGGCTTGACTATACCCCACCCCATCCCATTTAATTGAATTTTTTACAACAGTTTAAGTCTGATCTTAATCCTATCAGGAAGGATTAAATGACAATATGGAGATATTAAATAATTCATGAATAAACATGAGTTATGGGAAACATCCATTGATCTGGAAGAATCTGGTATTTATATTCACTGCTTTATACCTCAAACACAACAAATGCATTAAGTATTCCAATCCGTACAATATGGCACGATGGAACAATTATGGACAGATTTTCAGAATGTCAAATAAAAGAAGAAAATTGCCAGCCATTAAAAGATAAACTTTATTGATTCTCCAGGAGATTAAGGTTCGACATTAAGGTCAACTTTCTGTAATATTTACAGGCCAACATCTCGTAAAGTCGGGAGAAAGTCTGAAGTAGTTTAAATGATATGATCTAAAAGTAAGCTTCCTGCTAATTGGATCCGTGAAGTAATCCTATAAAAGCCGTGATATCTATTAGATAGCGTCTAACTTACATGAATAACTTGTACCGCAATTTGGCGGTTTTATACAGATATTGAGAATCTGAACCAGCCGACGTGTAATTACGGCATACATCATATCTTTCTGCTCCATCTCCCAACGTTGATTAACCTTCAATTACGTTATAATACCACAATGTCTCATGGATTGAGGGGTTTTAGACGAGAGTCTTGACAATTGTGCAAGTTTGGGAATCATTATCACTTCAATTGGAGGGAAAGAAAAATGGGGTTGAACGTCCATTCAACACAAACTTAGTCATTTCAGGACTTACATATGATTTAATTTTATTTCAATAATAAGCTTACATGTAGAGGTCTTTAGCAGTGGGAGGAAACTGGAGGACCCTGGGAGAATACCCACGAGGTTCGACAGGCGATCTTACTCCTTGTTAAAAGGAGAATCGAGCCCCACCACTTTACTCAATGAAATACCTTACAAGCTAATAACCACATGTGTTAAACCATTCAATACAGTCATATATATTTTTCTACGCCATGTATTACTGGTTGATCGTGTCCTGTTTATAGTAGGCATGTCATCCAATACAATCAATACAAAATAGAATGATCACTTCATAACAGGTCCAGCTTGGATTCCCCATGTTGGTAGTTCAACACCCAAGGGCCTGACAAGGAATTCTGTCTTGTCATTTCGATGGTACAGAGCCACATGGCTCTCTGTACACATTGTTACATATACAAGAACCCGAGACAGTGTAGACTAAGATGGTTCAACAAAGCATTTAAACATAAAGATTGGCAGACGTATTTTCATTGCATTTAAATTGTTTTTTTCTTGTCATTTTATTGGAACCAAAAATTATACATTGTATTTTTAACGAAATGTCAATTGTTTCAAAAGGAGAGAGAGAGAGAGAGAAATGGGGTTTAACGTCCACTCGACACAAACTAGGTCATTTCGGGACTAACATATGGTTTAATTTTATTTCAATAATTCGCTAGTGCGTAGGGGTCTTTAGCAGTGGGAGGAAACCGGAGGAAACCCATGAGGTTGAGAAGGCGCCCCTATCTCCATGCCATGTACGCTCACACCAGGGATCAAAACCACAGCCGCAAGCCAGAGGTGACCGGCCAGCAAGATGTCGAAGCACGGCACTCTAGACCACTAGGCCATCCCAACCCCCCTGTTTCAAAAGGTGTAACATATCAAAATGAAATGTAATGGCTTTAAAGTCCTTCTTTTCAGCTTAAACTGTGCTTCTGAAGATGGTCATAGGCCTACTTGTGTTAGATTTCAATTGCACGGACCTATAACATGGCTTGTGTAACAAACATTTCAATAGTTTGAGAAAACAACAATCATCAGATAATTTTGGGACTAACATATGGTTAAATTTTATTTCAATAATAAGTAGAGGGAGGAAACCAGATAAAGGAAAGAATACCTACGAGGTTGGACAGCCAGACGAACGAACGCGTTATCATGTATGATCTAAAGTGTAGATGTTAGACCACCAAACCAACCACCTGATCAACTATAGCTGGAATAAAAGACTGTTGTAAATAGATGATCGAAGAAGCAATCTACGATATGTTTCAAAGTCGTAAACATTTCAATCATGTAGACATGGAAGCTAATATTGTCTGAAAGTCATGACAAAGGTGTCTCATGTAGATAAGTCATCTAGTCTTAATTTGATCATCACCGAAATTAGTTTATATTGATACTTGTCTCGTAGATTACAGGGTTGCGGACAATAATGAAGGCTAGGATAAATTAGGCTGAAGATTCTGGGTGTGGATGTCTACATGTAGATATGTCATGCAGTCTAGCCAAAGTGTGTAATGACTACTATTCTCCCTAATTAAGACGAGGAACAGACGTCAATGTGTAAAACTGTCCGTCAAACACAGGTTTACTCTTAAAGTGGCTACATGAAATGGGTTGAATTTCCTACAATTCTGCGCCAAACTGGGCCAATGAAGACAGGCACAAGCCATACTGAGTGTGCTATGAGGGAAATTTTACCTGGACAGCGGCACTACAACCTGCTTTTATATCAAATTCCAACCGTCAAGGGATCTTTTATGTGCACGCCAATGTGTACACGGTTCCTGTTTTTTTGCCCCTACCTTGTCAGGCCCTCCGTCCTGCGGCATCACTGACAAGAGGGAAACCACGCTGGAAAATCTGGATGAATTTTCTCGGCCAATGCAGGGATTGAAAACCGACTTCCAGGCTAGTGTGCCATCGTCTTACCCACTTAGCCAGTGTTAAAGTGGCTTCGAAGGATGAAGCCTGAAAACTATACTGTGTGCATATGTGATGGGCTGTGAAATGTTTGATTTTCTCAAAAAGGGAGGAAATTGGGTTTAACATCTATTTCCCAGACCAAGGTAAGGTCTAGTTCCAATCCTGGTAACCTCCTTAAGGATCTGTTAAATGGATCAATCACATGCTATCACACTGTCATGCATTAAAGAATCCCCTGTATCAACCCTTTGAAGAATCGACCCTCCCCTCTCTTCTGCTGCACTATATAATTATTTATAGATAAAACATTTCAAAATAATAAAATGGCTGCCTATAATAATAACATACAGATCTGTCAATGTTAGTTCAAATTGAAGGAATGGACAACAATGTCAAAATCTTCTTGAACAATAAATTATGTTTGAAAATATTACTCTTCAATGCTCAGCATGTGTTTTCGCTTGAAAACTAAAAAAAAAATAGTGAGAATATTTATGTATTTTATAAATGAAAACCCTTCCGAAGAATTCAGCTCTATTTACATAAACTTTCTATCACCACACTTTATTTCCTTTAGAATTTTATAAAACACATATTTTTATTCTGAAAGCTTTTAATGTGGTTATTTATAGATTTTTCTGTTTGTGGTTGACATTTTATCAAAATCATTTGTTTCCGTTCTTTTAATGTCCAAAGATCTCACCTCCTCCTTATGATTCCTACTTCCAACTAATGGTTAGTTACTTTATTGTTAGACTGTACAGTCTTTACCTATAGTGTTTAGGTTTCCTCTTGTCTGGTGTAGGATGCATGCTGACAGAATTTGATTTAAGAGTAGGCCGTAGTGCCACTGTCTGTTCAAGATTTCCCTCATAGCACACTGTAGGCCGTAGTGCAACTGTCTGTTCAAGATTTCCCTCATAGCACACTGTATGGTGTATGCTCATCTTCATTAGGAGCAGAGAACAGTAGGACGTTGAACCCCATTTCATTTTATTTGTTTATGGTCCTGCTTTTCTCCACAAACTGGGCTAATAAAGATGGACAAAGGCCATGCATTGTGCTTTGAGTGAATTTTGCCAAGAACTCCTTAATTAATGAACAAGCACCATACACACTGAGCCATCACAGCCCCCCCCCCCCCCAAAAAAAAAATCAAAAGGCAAATATAGACATTCAGTTCATACATATTTAAAAGCAAATTTGATCAAAAAGCATATTGGTCCAAAACTATTTTAAAATCATCCATCTAGGATTTTTCAGCACTGATATTTTGGTTTTAAATCCGATTGAATCCAGCTGGGAGATTATATCCTGACATTTTGATTTTGTCTTCTATAAGTAATTTGTGTATATTTTAATGTGGATTAAGTTTAAACAAATAAAGAATCTCCTACGAGATGAGTAGAAGATTTTATTTATCACCCAACCCTTTCTTACATGCACAGATAAATAAATATAATTCTTTGGATCGATATCTCCTAGGAGATATCACTGAGTAGAAAATGAAAGTTATCACATAAGAGAGGGAGAAAAATGGGGTTTAACGTCCCCTCGACACAAACCAGGTCATTTCGGGACTAACATATGGTTTAATTTTATTTCAATAATTCGCTCGCGCGTAGGGGTCTTTAGCAATGGCAGGAAACCGGAGTGCCCGGAGGAAACCCACGAGGTTGAGAAGGCGCCCCTACCTCCATGCCATATACGCTCACACCAGGGATCGAAACCACAGCCGCACGACAGAGGTGACCGGCCAGCTAGAGGTTGAAGCGAGGCACTCTAGACCACTAGGCCATTCCAACCCCCCTTTATCACATAAGTGTTATCTACAGTAGAATGTGTTATTGGGTGATAAAATTAGATATCACCCACATACATTATGCAAGAGCTTTATCTGACTATTGCAAGTCTTTCTTTAGGCCTGAAATGTTATCAAAATTATTATTTAGACATTAATCAACTCATCAAGACCATAATCAACTCTCAATGTTATCGCTAGCTTGCAATATTTACTGGATTGGAATCCGATCTGCTGCTCAAAGCTCATTGATGATTAAGTCATAAAATGGATAATAGAGACAATGTTTTTTATTTTACAAACTTTATTAATGATGATCAAGGCTAGGCCTAATATTCAATCGCTAAATTCTTGGTTCAGAGAGGATCAATTTGCCTGAAATTTTCAGGAAATTCTGTATACATTAATCTAGTTTTTTAACTATTATAGTGAGAACTGCCAGATCTTTATCTAATCTCCCATAATGTATCTTTAAACTTTTTTAATTTAACTATGTAAATAAATAGTCATATCTGTATAGATGTGGTGTAAGGACAATCTGAAAGTAATAGGTCTACAACTCTGTGTGATTGCCTGACACATGTAACACATGTTATATTAATACATAAAATAACATTAAAACTAGATTATTGCCACAAGTCAGTGGTCCCATATTGCCATAAAACTATATTTAACAAAGATAAAACTGTCGTGACAAGATCAACCTGGGTTTAATATCAAATAAAATCTGATCTTTTAATGATATTTATGTCTTTATCCACTGAGCAGATGAAACGGCAATGAAATCATCCAGATTGACATTAAAGGCATGTCAGCACCACTGACGACACTATGACGATACAAGTGTCAATGTCAGTGTCATATACTCATGACTTGAAAGTTTTTTATTTTCAATATATCACTTATACTGTCTTATAAAATTATCTGAGTTCACCATAAGGAACTATCAAAATTTGTAAATACATATGTCACTTATTATTGCCCCATAAAACTATTTTGAGTTGATCACTATGAGGACCAGATAAATCAAGTCCATAAGTGTATATATAATGGGGACACGAGTCAAACAATTTTCACTGCATGTCAGCAACATTAATGACATTGAATCACAACTGCCTTTACAAGTGTCATTGGTTGCTGATTACTAGTTTTATTAAGTTATTTCCCCAAAACACTTGTCTGTGACATTATCTTGGTCTTGTCTCTGACATTTCCTTGGTCTTGTCTCTGACATTTCCTTGGCACTTTTTAGCTTGGTTTGCCCTTGTCAGTGGCAAGAAATAGTGTCTAGTTCTTTGGACAGTGCCATTTTCGCTTAGTCTTTATCGAATTCCATCTGTTAAGTTCTTTTATGTGCACGCCAACCTGCATAATGTGCACGCCATTCGAAAAACAAGATACTGCTCCTGGTTAGACTCTCCTTCCAAGTCCAATGTAATATTTATAAAACTGAAGTTACATTCAAGTTCACCTATTCCGTGATAAACTACAAAAAGACTTTAAACAGATATGGTGACATTATGAAAAACAAAAAAAATTAGATGTCAAATGTTCGGAACTGAAGTTATTTATTACAAAATATGAAACAAATAAAATGTTAAATGTGACAAGTAGCTTTGAAAATGTCATGAAGAAATATCTAACGCATTTAATATGAAGGTGCATTATGTGAAATTTAGATAAAAAGCTGCCTGTTCTTGCTTTTGTAGTAGTTGAAAAATAGATGATGAAAAATTTGAAAATGTTAGCCAAATTACTTTATTTTGAGTGAAGTTATGAGTGTTTGAAGTTTTCACAAGATGTGTGGTAAATAGTCTTGTCAAGTACCAAGGCTACTTGAAACAAAGTCTAGGCCCCGAGTTCACAAAAGATTCTCAGACTTAAGTCAAGAATTTACGCAAAAATGTTTGCCTTATTGTAGCTAAAATAAAATCTAGCCCTTTATAAAATTGTTGTTGTTTTAATGTATCAAACACCCTAAAAAGAAACTATATGCAACGTTTTGTGTTTCTGGACCAAATATATTTCTCATAAACAGTGACTGAAATTTAAGTAAATTCTCAACATAAGTCTGAGAATACTTTGTGAACTTGGGGCCTGATTATCTATTGAAATGGTGCTCTAATCAACAGGCACTTGAAGGGATTAAAATAAAACTTCTTATATACTATACTGTTTGACTATATAGTATATTATACTATACTATATAGTCAAACAGTAATCTCTAATCCAATATGTGAATAAAAGTCTAAATAATATTCAAAAGAACATTTAAACCAGAAAAAGGACCAATAACAGGCAGATTTAGCTCTCACATAACGCATCTTTAATGACATTTGGAAAGTAAAAGATAAAACTTATCAAAAATGTTAAGCAATAATTGAATTTTGAAACCAAACAGGAATTTCATTAAAATGAAAGAAAATATAATTAAGAAATTAAATTTATATTTTTGTCATGGCAAAAAAATATTCAGCAATAATTTTATTTTGAAATTCATTAAAATGAAAGAAAGTACAGAAAATTCCATTTCATCAAAATGCAATTATCCTTATATTTACGAGCATCAGGAAATTTTTCATTAAAGAGGAATTTGAACTGTCCTGTGAAATGATAAAATAGGTCCTAGTAGTTTATCGCACATAATTCAAACCAAGTGTCGTATTCACAAAAACTTAAACTAAAAAGATGATGCATTTTTATTGGATAAGGGTTAATATCCTAGCACAACTTTTAGATCTTATCCAATGAAAAGGCTGCATCCTTGAAAGTTTTAATTTATAACGCCCCAGGTCTATTCTTTTGGTACTACTTGCTTGAGTTAAAATTTCTAAACATTAATTGAGGAGTTCTCAATTAATTGTAAATTACAATATGGAGATAGTTCAGTCTCTAGAAGAATATCCACCCAAAATAATTCGATTCAGCAGACGATAAAAACAGGATATAATCAAAAGACAGCGCCACCTGTAACCTTTTGACCTGCATCTTTTTAAACCGACTGTATAAAACCCAGAAGAATATCTACTTTTGATATTTTGATGATTTTTTTCTTAATCAATATATTTTAGCACTGATTAATAACATAAGCTGCAGAAAATTTGAAAATTTCTGAAATGCCAGTGCTACACAGAGAATTTAACTAATTGCTGTCAAATTGGGTTCCATTTGGCAACATTTTTGAAAGATCTGCTTAAAGGGCGTATGACTCTATTTTTGGAAACCTTGAAATAGGCAAAAATTGTAATTAATGTAATGTGAATGTATGTAAAGTGATTTATATTCAATTTTTTAAACAAATATAGTAATTTCTAATCAATTATGTTCAGTGAAATACGTGAACAATTCAAATTGAACAGCAGTCGTTTACGGCAGCTTAGTGCATTCTACATATTTTTTAATTAGTATTTTATCCTTCGTGAATCAGCCTTTACTAATTACTTCCACTATTGTAGGATATGTTTTTATTTGTTCGAAATGATATTAGGATTCCATTGATTGAAAGTGAGTTCTAATTCATGTTTTTAATTTAAAAAATTATGTAAAATATTGAGTTAGAGACATAGCTCATTTAATTTACTGTTCTTAAAGGCTGCTTTATTCAGTCTTTATAATATCTCCATTCACTTTAAAGTAGCTAAGTCTCTAACTCAATAGCATCCAAAGTTTTACACGTTGAAAACGTGAATTATTTATCAATTCAAATCAACATTGATGTTGTGATCTTACCGGGAAAAGGTAGGCTTCTGATATCCAACATTTAAGACAAAATAAACATTTTACCATTGGTACACGGATTCCTGTACCATAGTGCGTTTCAACGTCACTTGTGACAAATGACCAGAAAGAACGAGGCTAGACATATTCTACAACTCAGGTCAAACGGTACGCCATATCTGGAGAGCACGCGCAATAGACTGGAATAACCTGCAGACACTAGAAATTTCGGTTGAGACTCATGCTGTATTTCACTGGACATAACTGAGTTGAAATTAGAGTTAAAACGGAAACAATTGGATGTAAATGAGTCTATATACAATCAGATTACATTATTATATGCGTTGGGATCCATTCAGGTCAATTTCTAAGTCCTAAATATTAGCGATATAGCTCCTTTAAATTCTATCATCAATTAAACAGAGTTAAATATTTTGGCATATTGATATAATCTTATTTTTTTATATCTTACTAGCCTTTATTAATAAATGACATTCTATATCATACAATTTTTTAGTTCATTTGTTTGGAGCTGGGGGAAATGGTATTACAATGGATTAGTCAGCACAAAAAATTATTATCCTTTTAAGCAACTGTTTCTTGAAAGTGAAACAGGCTTAGAATTAATAGAAAATGTCAAAACAATTCCCAATTTAATCGAAATTATTTACAATCTTTTTCTGTCTTTGAAATATCATTAAATTTTTTATATTTTTTTTTAGCACAGCCAGGATAATTTTTGTATTGGAAATGTTTTAAATTAAAAGTTTGACATTTTTGTTACTGGTTCATCATTTTAGCATGGAGGGAGGGACAGATTTCAGAATGGGATATTGTTCTTGCAGTGGCAAAATACATAGGTCATAAACTTTCTCTTAATGAATCATTATGGAAGACTAGATAAATAGCTGACATCGTTCATCATAATAGTTAAAGATAGGTTGCCAGGCAACGAAACATACGCCCACAACAGCTAAGTCGTCCGGGCAGTCAACAAGGATTGTTGCATATTGTTTCTTTTGTCAGTAAGGAGAACATTTACAACACATGATAATCTTATTACGAGTAATAACCCATTAAGTAATTATCAGAAATGATTAGAATAGTTTTGATGGTTTGTCTGAAGGTCTTCGTCCACAAGATATTTCAAAGTGATCAAGTGCTAGAAATTATCAGATATCACTGAAAATCAAATAGGATTCTGGTCTCATGACCCTAAACACTGTGTACAAATTTAAAGTCAATCGGATATTAACTTTAACCTTTAGAGCATTCACAGGGTTTTTCAAAGTGATCAAGGGTCATAACTCTGGCAGTAATTATCGGATATCGCTGAAAATAAATAGGCTATTTTGTATCATGACCGTAAATAGTGTGTATAAATTTAAAGTCAATCGGATATTAACTTTAGATTTTTCAAAGTGATCAAGGGTCATAACTCTAGCAGTAATTATCTGATATTGCTGAAAATCAATAGGATTCTTTGTATCATGACTTTAAACACCGTGTGTAAATTTAAAGTCAATCGGATATTAACTTTAGCCTCTAGAGCGTTCACAAGATTTTTCAAAGTGATCAAGGGTCATAACTCGGGCGGGAATTATCGGATATTGCTGAAAATCAACAGGCTTCTTCGTATCATGACCTTAAACACTGTGTATAAATTTAAAATAGGCTTCTTCGTCTCACGACCTTAAACACCGTGTATAAATTTAAAGTCAATCGTATATTAACTTTAGCCTCTAGAGCGTTCACAAGAAATTGTGGACGATGGACGGACGGACCGACGGACGGACGGACGGACCGACAGACGGGGGCGACGACAATATACGACCACATTTCAATGTGGGCGTATAAAAACTAGATAATGTAAAGGGGATATGCTGAAAATTTCAGTCAAATTGTGCCACTCTGAATCGAGATACTAACATTTGAATTTTAGGTTTAGCCTCGATAATCATTACTACAGTTGGTACAATAAAAATCACAGTCTTGATTTTCAATTTATGGATAAAATCATTAATGAGCGTTGAGCAGCAAATTGGATTCAAATCCAGTGAAAATCTGACACATAACATGGCATTGATCATTGACTAAGGTCTCTTTATATTAATAAATGTCTAATATATATAGTTTATATAACATTTCAAGCCCAAAGAAACACCTGCAATAGGCAGATTTAGTTCTTGTATAATGTATGTTTAAATCTCAGCTGTTTTAAAGTCAATTAACAAGATAATGTTGAACATGTACCAGTGAAATATCTAACAAGTTGCAGTTGTTATTTCATACACCTGCTAAACTCTCTCCCATTTTATCGCATTCATTAGCTTTTATTCACGGGGTATTATACACCCCTATCATCTTTGACCCCACTACATACAATGTCTTATTTTAAACTTTAATTGGCCACATACAAAGCTAACAAAACTTAAATGACATTCCAAGTGGCCATGTTTAAAGCTACCAAAACTGTCATCTCATTTACACTGAAAATAGTTACAAAAACATTTCTTTTTTTTCTATTGGATTTATTATGTGTCAGAAATTAAACAGCAATTCCATCCACAATTTCATCAAAGTTTAAATCAACTTTTTTCCCCAATTATTCCCATAAAACATTGACTATGGACGTTTTTATGTTGGAAACTAAATTTATATGTTGATCAATCACAGGTTGTTTTCCTCTCTCAAGAGACAGATAGAGAAATTGGGGTTTAACGTCCACTCAACACAAGCCAGGTAATTTCAGGACTAACATATGGTTCAATTTTATTTCAATAATTCGCTTACACGTGGGGGTCTTAAGTATTGGGAGGAAATCCGACGACCAGGAGAAAACCCACCTGGTTAGAGAAGTACTCCTACTCCTTGTCACGTACAACCAGGATTCGAAACCATGCCAGTTGACTTAATAACAGACCTTACAATGTGCACATGCTAATCATTCGGCCATCCAACCCCGCTTCCTCTCTCAAACCTAAAATAACCATGTTCTATTGTTTTAAGAACCCTAAACACTCAAAGGGGTTACTTATTATGGTGACAAACTTCTATATTCTTTCGTTCATTTATTTATTCATTAATTCATTTGTACCTAAAAGTAGGACGCTAAACTGCCTTTCATGGCCAGACACAGATTTAAGGAGAGATGGGGATGGAGGGGATGAGAACAAGTACGTGCCCCTAAAATCACAGGGTCCCAAACGTGCCGAAAAGAACATTTCACATCTTTTTGAAAGGCACGTATGCGTAACGCATCCTCTCTGTCACCCATATTTATCCCTCTCCCAACTGTATTCTACAAGTCACCTCTCTATCTAATAGTAAGTGCAGGAGGATCACACTACACGCAAAACAAAAATCTACAAGACAGAAAAAAGGCAAAAAATAAACATAAATCAAATCAACTTTAAGGAGACCAAAATATTATTATTCGGAAATACTTTCACCCAATTAAATATTAAACTACCAACTTTGAGTGATTGAGACTGTCCAATAAACCTTAAGATGTCCATAGAGGATCAAACAACAATAACATTTCAGTCACAGTGACATTTTTTGGTTTGACACGATTTGCTTCTTTGAATTCAAATATATTTCTTTTTTCTTTTTTATGGAAACAAAAATTTAAACAATTTAGAATTGAAATGTTGAACATACATCCTTTACAAGCTAATCAGTCAGTCCATAAATGTCACAGTCATAGTTAAATTGGGCAGCGTGATGTACATTTAAATCAAGTCAACATTTTCAGATGAAACGATTGTCGACCGTAACGTTTCTTTGCAGGTTTGTGTTTTTTCTTTTTCATTGATTTAAGAGAATTGAAACACATTTGTGTGTCATGTCTGACAATATACACAGACAGCAGTCAATCGTAGGTTAAACCATCTTCTATTTTTATCAAATTCACTTTAACAAATAAACCTTTTCTTCATGTTCAATTTAACTCTACTGTATACGATCTAAATCACACTAGCCTGGGTCTAGGAAAAATATATTGGTTTTTTTTTTAGCGGTTTTATCTCCTTTAGCACACAAGCACAATTGTTCCTGTGATTATGGTGCCAAACCAATTTCATCTTTTAGTTCCTCAGGGTCTTTAAAAAAATATATAGCTACTCGAGCCATGTGAAGGATGTTTTGTTGAATATTTCAAAACTGAAAAAATCGCAACTAAAAGCTTTTGAGTAGAGCAATCAGTCATTCTTTGATTTTGAATCAATTTCTTTTTTTAGGGAAAAAGGAAAGAAACTGTTAAAGATACATGTATATAAGATTAAGATCAAAAGCTAACCATTCTTACTATAGTTGGCAAGTAGTAGGGTTGCCTCTCCAGCCTCAAGGGTTTTCTCCGTTTTCTTTCCACTGCTAAAGACCCCTACGCGCAAGCCAATTATTGAAATAAAATTAAACCATATGTTAGTCTCAAAATGACTATAGTTTGCATCCACTGGATGTTAAACCCCATTTCTCTCTACCTTACTATAGTAGCTCAAAAATAAATAATGTAAAATGAAAATATTGAAACTTTCATTAAAATTACTTCATTCTGAGTCAAGTTATCACCGTTTGTAGTTCTGACAAGATGTGTGCATTGTGGTAACCAGGACACTGGTATATTCGAGACTTAGCCTTGCTTTCCAAATCTTGAATTAAATTTTTAAATGGTGAACCATTCTCATTTAGTTAAAATCTTGAGTATCCGATGCCATTGAGAGTTGATTATTGTCTAATTAATAGTTTGTATTGCATTGCAGTCCTAAAGAAAGACCTCCATAGGCAGAGTTAGCTCTTGCATAATGTATGTTTAAATTCAGTCCATTTTTACTGACTTAAGTGCTATAACAGTGCACACTTTTTTATATGTGTACAACGTACCTCGGTTTTTCGTACAATCCGAACAACTAGAGGCTATTACCGTCAATAACGTGCCACTGACAAGGGGACACCATGCCAGAAAATCTCTTGGAACTATCTCAGCCAACACCATGACTGGTCCGATTTTAACGAATTTCAACCTCAACCTTCCTTACAGTGTAACGGTGATATAATCAAACGTTTTTTTAAATCGGATTATAATTTTAACCTCCAGAGGGACCACAAGCTAAAAAAGGCGATTTTTTGGACAATCAGGTGCCATAATGCAGGAAATTACGATCTGATGGGCGCAAATATCGACAGAAATCAAGATCTTTGGGTTATAAACATACATATCAAGTTTCGTCAAAATCGGTTAAAAATTGTGACCTCTATAGGGTCCACAAGCTAAAAATTGATTTTTTGTACAATTAGGGGCCATAATCCATGAAGTTTCGATCCGATACATGCCAATATCGAAAGCAGCCAAGATCTTATGGGGATAAACCTATATTTCAAGTTTCGTCAAAATCGAATAAGAATTGTGACCTATAGAGAGTCCACAAACAAATTGTGGACGGAAGTCTGGACGGACGGACAGACAGGGGTGATGGCATACTACGTCCACATATAAATGTGGGCGTATAAAAATCAAGCTTAGCATTGTAGAAATATTCTTTTGATATATATGTTTATTTAGGTTAGCACAGTACAGATACTATCATTTACAACTTCAAGGGAGATAACACAACAATTACTAGAAAAAAAATTTAATTAGGTTTACATTTAAAACCTAATAAAGATGACTTTGTTGCACTCACAATTTATTCCCTTTGATGAAAGTTGGTTATTTTTATATAGATGTAATCAATTGATAACTTGTACAATTGTATGACGTCTGCAGTCTAATCATCTACTAATTGGGTTTGAGTTGAACCGTTTTTTGACATTCATTGAGGAGAGAAATGGGGTTTAACGTCCACTCAACGCAAACTAGGTCATTTTGGGACTAACATTAATTTCATTTCAATAATTCGCTTGCACGTAGGAGTCTTTAGCAGTGGGAAGAAACCGGAGGACCCAGAGAAAACCCACACAGTTAGACAGACGACCCTACTCCTTGTCACGTACAACCGGGGATTTGATATATCACACCAGTTGACTCAATAACAGGCTTTATGATACAGCAAGCACATGCTAACCACTCGGCGATCGAACCCCCCTGTCCACGAGAGCACTATGCAGAAGGTGATAATGATTGGGTCAGGGATTTGGACCAAATTTTTTCTGTGAGATGGGTTAGTACCAAGATACATCTCCACAAAATATTAGATTGATTCATTTGATACCAAGACATTTTGGCACCAAATTTCGACCCTCTCCTATCTCTAGATCCTTCAACATGTTGAAGAAATTACAGACAAGATCTTCATCCATATCTGACACAAAGAAGACATATTGAAATCATGTGGGAACCTTTCTAAAGGAATTTCTTTCATTTACACTTTGACAAATGTAAGATTTTTGTCTCTCTCTACCAAACTAAATTAAATTGCACCTGTATAATTTGAAACATTATCTACGAACTGGATTCAGTGATCTTTCAAACCTGTCGATGGTAAAATATATTTGACGCTTTCAGAACGACTAATTCATTTACGTATTGCTGCTTATCTGAAAGGCTATTGTCGATTTTCTCACGTTTTCACAAAAAAAAAAAATTAAACCATCCCAGAATCTCCAATAATTGAAAGAATACAACTGCAACCAATCCAGATGTCGACTTTGAGCAGACCCGATAGAAACAATTTCATACACCAACATCTATTTTCCTGAAGGCTGATAATCAAAGCATTTCATCAAATAAATGAAAACAGTCATTGTTCTTGGCATTAACTTAATTTAAATCAACCACTAAATGTACACACTTGTCTCTCCACGTAACAATCAAATTAAATTAAACTTGGTCAATTTGATTATTCTGTCTCCACAGACATGAACCAGAAATTAAAATGTTTACGAGCAGGTTTTAAAAAGACAATTATTGAGCTTGGGAAATTAAAACTATTATAGACTGACAACAATACTGTACTGGTAAATACTGTACTGATCATCTTGTCTACAGCGATGTTACTGATTGATAAGACTTGATCATCTTGTCTACAGTATCGTTAATTCTTGATAAGGCTTGATCATCTTGTCTACAGTATTGTTACTAAGTGATAAGACTTGATCATCAGGTCTACAGTATTGTTCCTGATTGATATGGGAATCACGTGGCTAAGTGATGCGGGAAGGAGGGCCTGACTAGTGCTCCTACGGTTAGTCGGATAACCGTAAACGGTTAGAATTCGACAGTTAAACGGTACGAATTGAGCGGTACGGTTAATTGGAGATGCCCCCCATTAAATGGAGTTATCTCCCATTACAAACGTCTCCATGACGACATAGCGCCGTTTTGAAAATTGAACAATGTATGTCAACTTGAGATGCCCCCGTTAACCCAGTATTATAACGTGTATGACCTGTCAATGAGCAGCTGTTTGTTTTACAGGAATCTAATAAAAAAAAGTTATTGTCGGGTTTTAAATATTATTGTTTAAAAGTTACAGGAAGTTAGTTACTGAGGTCAGGCGCTTTCTTCTTTATAACTATTCCACTTTATTCCACGATGAATTTATCTTGAAATCAGAATATTTCGCCGAGCAGTCGAGAGGTACGTGTTGCTGTTGGACCGGGGGAAAACAACCCACGTCTTAAAATCTCGATAATCGGGGGAAGGTAAGGCAAGAACAATTACAAAATAGTCATCCTGTATTAATCAATTTAAGAAGCCGAAAAGAATTTGCGTCGGTCACGTGTTCGCTCAGTCAGTCAGTCTAGTTTTAATGCCGTGGCGTTTGATACGGTTCGACTGTTATGAGTTGAGTTACATTACATCTTGACCACACACAAACTGTAGATAATTCTAGTTGCCTGATTATAAGTCTATAATAATTTCAATAACAATAAAGTAGTTTTATCAACAAAGCACCGATGATCGACATTTGTTTTCTTTATATACTTAAATACTTACAAAGAGGAAAAACACAGGATTTAAGAGAGGGGCAAAGCTAATATTTGTAGGTAAGCTTATTACTTGATATTGACAGACGTGCACAATGATTAAAAACCACTTGCTTGTAAACCATACGGCGATGTGAGTGGTTATTTAATGTTGAAACTTGATACCAAACGGTTAATTGTTACTAACCGGTTAATAGCCACGGTTATTCGAATAACAAAAAGTCCTAACCGTAGGAGCACTAGGCCTGACATGGACAGCTGTGTAGTCGTTCAGACGGGACAAAAAACCAAGGTCCTGTGTACACATTGACATGCACGTAAAAGATCCCTTGGCATTTGAAATTCAATATATAAGTAAACCGTAGCGCCGCTGCCCGGGTAAAATTTCCCTCATAGCACACTGTATGGTGTATGCCTGTCTTCATTAGACCATTTAAGGAGCAAAACAGTAGGACATCAAACCCTACTTCATTTCCTGATCGATAAGACTGATCATCCCTGTAACTGATTTGATATCAAGTTGACTTTAAATTGCTAATACACCGCTGAGTTAAACAGGGATCACTTTCAATAACAAAATGAAAAAATTAATTTGATAGAATATGATATTCAAATTAAGCATGAACTCTAGCTTAAAACCACTGCTCATCATTTCGATTCCTTGCAAACAAATGGCATATATGTCTGTCTTCATTAGCACGGTTGGTGTAAAAAGCAGGACTTTAATCACTTATTTCATTTCATTTTCATGCAATGGTCAAATCCTCCCAACTCTACTAAATTAACCATGTTTCAATCAAGTTATATTTTTTAATGAAAACCATCCCAAAAATCTGAATTTATATATTGAAAAACAACACTACAAATGAACTTTTTAAACTTAAAAACACCCTTAAATCCTCTCTTTTTTTAAAATGAAAACCACCCAACGGATCAATGAATGAAACAGCAAAAGAACATGGTCACGAAGTTCTAAGGATAAAAGTAATGTCCATTTTATGTTATAAGTTTGTTTAGTCTGAAGTGGCGATGTGATTTCCGTGGTCTCATCAGACTTAATGCAATTCATCTGGATTATTGTCGAGTAAATTACGTTAAATAAGAGAACAGATTCATTAAATCAGTGATGGCTGGCGTCGTGGTGACACACGACTCGCCTAAACGTAATTATTAGACGATTCCACAAAGCCATAATCACCATACTTTCAAATTATCGTTGTTTTGCTGAGTATTATGAGCCGATGTTTACAAACCCCGGGATTTATGGACGATAAAATGTGATTTTAATGGGGGAGGGTGGGAATATAGAAGACATATCTGTTGTTCAATAAATAATTCTATATAATTATACAGCACTGTTTACTGTCTGAATTACAAAGGACAGAATCGGGTTTACTAACCTGTCAACACAACATTTCTGCCATTTCGAGAGAGAGAGAAATGGAATTTAACCTCCACTTGATAAACACTAGGTCATTTCGGGACTAAAATATGGTTCAATTATTTCAATAATTCGCTTCCATATAGGGGTCTTTAGCAGTGGAGGACCCGTAGAAAACCCATGAGGTTGGACAGGCGTCCCTACTCCTTGTCACGTACAGAAAAGAACATTGCACAATACAGGATAGGTATTGCAAATCAAGAGAAGATAATGTAAACTTCAAACGGCTATAATACAGGATGAGCAAGCAGTTGCCACTTCAGTTCAACTGTTACAGTATTAGAGATCATATGTTGCACCCTACAAAGGTATTACATATATATATATAGAGAGATCCAGAGACAGACATGGGGTTTGATATCCATTTGACTCAAACTAGATCATTTTGGGACTAACATCTGGCACAACTTTATCTCAATAGGTCCCTTGAAGATAGGGATCTTAAACAGTGTGGTAGGAAACAGGAGAACAGTTAACACTACATTGTCACACATATAAGCCTTGGATCGAAACCATGGCACTTGACTCAATGACAGACCTTATGAACAAAACCACATGCATTATAGACCTCTAGATCCCTTTCCAATAAAGTATTATAACATGTTGATTAAATCAACACTTTCATTTTTAACCCAAATCAAACATCCAGCGCAGAAACACCTGCAAACAATAGAGGTCAGATCATTTTTAGCATGGGCTCAATATGTGGGTCAAGGAACAGGTTTCACAAACCAAGGTCAAACAATTTAAACAGCTTTTAAGGCTTAGAAATGGGACACACCATGTTCTTTATACAATTTTTTCCCTCTTTTCATTAACGAGTAAATCTTTTTTACAGTTTTCCACAAATAAAATTACAAAACTAGGTCAATAACCTCAGAACACAATCTTGGACGAGATCCAGAATGTGCCATATTTCTTAATTTTTGTTCAAATATAGAAGTCTAGTTTTTATTTTCCGACACCGCTAAAATAAAGTTCTAATTACCTTAAATTTAAACTGCTTGTGTCAACTTCCACATTTTTTTTATCCTTCTTCAGAACAATTTTAATATCCAAGCTCTAATTGAATTCATCTTTTAGCAAGTATACAGTACTTGTGTTGTCACAACCTAAGTTGTCTTAAGACGAAAGATCAAGACAGAAAAATCAAACAAGATTGGGGGAGATACATCATTGCTAAACTCTATCAACTTAATCCGAGGGAAAACACAGCATCGATCAGCTCGACCACTTCTACTTCATAGACTGACCCCTCGTTAGGACAAGGGTTAAAACAATGTTTACTCGAACAACTCACTTCCACTGGGCAACTCACTCTTAAAACAAAAGAATTTTCTAATAACAGCTATGTTTCTTGGAGTTGTCAAATGAACAGTATTTGACTAGGATTATGAGTGGTCTAAATATTGGCAGACATTGAGAGAAGTTCAACAATATGGAGGACGATGGTATCAATAATGGTGATGAAGTCGGGTGTTATGGAAGGTGTTTAATTAAAGACATTTCTACCATCGAGCCAGACAGGAGGAATATTCTAATTTTCAATTGTAATTCTGCTTTGAACATCATGTTTGTTTACTTGTTATAACAAATTAGAAATCTATGGGTGGCAAGTAGCCGTCTCTGATTTCTCTCATGAAGTGACTAGTTTTGTTCAGTTCCTAGTAGGCTTAAATGAAATTGTTCATTCGTTCATTCCTGGAGTTTTACTTCCACCAAGGGTGACATCGTAGACAGTGAGATTGTGCGGATGTTCTCTTTATATAGTAGGTTTGAATGGAGAGAGAGAGAGAGAAATGGGGTCCACTCGACACAAACTAGGTAATTTTGGGACTAACATATGGTTTCAATTTCATTTCAATAATTCGCTTGCGCGTAGGGGTCTTTAGCAGTGGGAGGAAACCGGAGTGCCCGGAGGAAACCCACGAGGTTGAGAAGGCGCCCCTATCTCCATGCCACATTCGCTCACACCAGGGATCGAAACCACAGCTGCAAGCCACAGGTGACCGGCCAGCTAGAGGTCGAAGCGCGGCACTCTAGACCACTAGGCCATCCCAACCCCCCAGGTTTGAATGGAGCACAAAAAAAAAACTTGGGTGGACTGGTGAAGTGCTGTTTCACTGGCGCAACTGCTTCCGTTAATGGTGAACAGAAAGGCAGCTAAAGATTTCCTATCGTTAAAATGCTTATTAGTAAATATATGGGGACTTATCTGGATAACCAGACTAGAAAACAAAGTGGGATTTCCATAGCTTCTTGATTTAACAAAGACATGAGCAATACCGTATCTTTAAAGATTTCTTAAGGGCTCAACCCACTTAAATTGATTAATTGAAAAACTGCACCAACATTTTGTATTAAACAGTCTCCTACAAGTTGTATGAATAGGTTGCCAGACAACGAAAAATTTTTCCACCAGCAACCAAATGAGTTAGATTATTATTTAAGAAACTATAATGGTGTTTATAAGGTTTTGTAACCCAAAAAAACAAGTTGGCTGAATCATCAACCTCCAGGGGCCTTACATAAAAAGGAAGCCAATAATTCTACAATGACACTGAAGGACGATCACCCGCAATAAATGTCAACAGCGTTCAGTAAAATGAAATAAAATGGGGTTTAATGTCCTAACGAAGATGGGCGTATGCCATGATATTAGGGAAATTTTTACCAAGAACAGCAGCGCTACGGCCAACACTCATTTCAAATTCAAACTGTGAATGGTTCTTTTACTTGCACATGCCATGTGTACACATGTCCATGATTTTGGACCATCCGAACAATAGACATTGACCTTGTCAGGCGGGGATCATGGTGGGTAAGACGTGTTCAATCCCTGCATTGGCCGAGAAAGTTCATCCAGATTTTCCAGCGTGGTTTCCCCTTGTGAGAGCTGCAGGACGGGGGCCTGACAAGTCATTTGGATGGTATGAAAAACTGAAGTCCCATGTACACCATGGAGTGCACGTAAAAGATCCCTTTGCAGTTGGAATTCAATATTAGAGTTGGCCATAGCGCCGCTGCCCGGACAAAATTTCCCTCATGGCAAACTGTATGGCATATGGCTGTCTTCATTAGCTCAGTTGAGTTTAGCAACAGAACAGTAGGACGTTTAACTCCCATTTTATTTCTTACGGTAATTGACCAGATGACTAGTAATTCCTAGAATTGTCGCACACCTTTAAACACTATGTCATTTCATTTGTTACGTTGATTGACCAGAATGGCTAGTAACTCCTAGGATTGTGGTATGGATTGGTGGTTTAAAACTATTGAACTTGCCGCATAGAGATATAAATAATCACCTTGTATCACGTGTTGTCAACAATCTTCAGCACTTCCTGTCTATGTGACCTATACCTGACTTCCCTCCCGAAATGTCACTCTTCACTTCAGACGCGTGCTCGGCGGAAGCGCGGGAAAACAGAGAATTAGCCGTCTGCTGACTCTGTTCGTTGTAGATTAGAAATGACAATTTCACCCGTTCCTTGTCAGGCCCCCTCGTGTCCTGATTGTTAAGCTAGTGTCCTACTCACCGAACCACGACAATCAAACTGTGTGCGAAAATACTAGACACATGGTCATCATACCTCCAGAAACAAATGTTAATGTAGTAGACTAATAATAGACATTTTTATCCACAATTTCACGAATAGAATACTTTTAATGTAGCTCTTAACCAGGTCTTAGTAGTGTGACTGACAGTATGGAGGTCGGTAGATCCTTTAGGAACTATCTTTGAGGGGACTGCAATATCGTTCGCTATAAGACAGTTCCAAAAGGAACTCTTTATAGTTGGTCGGGTGTTCAATCCCTGCATTGGCCGAGAAAGTTCATCTAGAATTTCCGTCGTGGTTCACCTTGTCAGTGATGCAGGACGGAGGGCCTGGCAAGGACAGCTGTCTAGTCGTTCGGATGGGACAAAAAACCAAGGTCCCGCGTACACATTGGTGTGCACGTAAAAGATCCTTTGGCAGTTGGAAATCGATATAAGAGTAGGCCGTAGAGCCGCTGCCCGGTCAAAATTTCCCTCATAGCACATTGTATGGCGTATGACTAGTTTAGGAGCAGAACACCGTAGGCCCTAATAGTGTAAACATCTGGTATATCAAAGTTGTGTACCCTCTAGATGCCACAATTTTGATGCGATTTTAATGAAACTTGAAATGCATATTTATAACCCAAAGATCTTGGTTCCTTTCAATATTCGCGCATATCAGATAGCAACTTTCTGAATTATGGCATCTGTTCATACGAAAAGTCACGTTTTAGCTTGTGGTTCCCTGTAGACGTCCATTTCACGTCCACTCGACACAAACCAGGACATTTTGGGACTAACATGGTTTCAATTTTATTTCAATAATTCGCTTGCGCGTAGGGGTCTGTAGCAGTGGGAGGAAACCGGAGAAAACCCACGAGGTTGAACAGGCAACCCTACTCCTTGTCAGGTATAACCGTGGAATCGAAACCACGCAAGATGACTCAATGACAGGCTTTATCATAAAGCGCGCACGTGCTAACCATTCGGTCACTGACTTGTTCAACTTTTCACAGCAAAATTACAAGGCTGGTGTTCCCCCGCACTATCAGATTCAAACCATAGCGATGGTGAAATATTTTATTTGTAAATGATTTTTAACTACATCTATGAATCAATTGATTAAGAAACAATAACATAATCTTTAAAAATATAAATTATAAGTTGGTCTATATTAAACAATATTTTTAAAGCTATGAAATGGGTTTGGTATCAAAAACATATCCACCCCGCACCCACAACTACATGTTGGTGTGTCGAAAGTTTCGAAATAATTTTGACCCATTCTAATTCCCGTAAAAGGTTATGATCCAAGTTTAGAAAAAATGGGAAATTTCGAATGTTGACCTATACCATGGCGGTCTGACGGGCATGATCATCCGCCCACCTTCACACCATTTTGGTATGCCGAAAGATTCGAAATTAATTTGACCCCCTTCGAATTCCCATAACGGTATATGTTCCAAGTTTAGAACATAACGCTAACGCTACAATATACGTCCACATTCCTGCTTTGATTGATATGGTAGCCTACTTTGTCAAGAAGGCTAGGCATTTGGTTTGTTTAGCGTTGAGGGTCGTGCCTCAACATCAATAGTTGCCGTCCTTAGAGTATAAGGAATAAGTATACCAAGATAATCCATTCAGAATTGTGCCTTCCTAACGCTAAAGGCAAAAAGTGGGCGTGGCCCTGCCCCTGGGGGTCGGAACATTCATCAAAATCAATAGTGGACGCCCTCAGGCTATAAGGAATACATAAGCCAAGTACCAAGCTGCTTCATTCAGAATTGCGGCCTGTAAACGACAAACACAAAAATTGGGCGTGTCTTGCATGTGGGAGTCGGGACATGCAGTTGACGTCCTTAGGCTATAAGGAATACATATCCCAAGTTTAAAGACGATCAATTAAGAATCGTGGACTGTAGACAACACACACAGACACGAAGTAAAAATGGGCATGGCTCTGCCCCTGGGGGTTAGGAAATCACCCAAAACAATAGGGGTCATCTTTAGGGTATAAGGAATAGGTATGTAAAGTTTTAAAAGGATCTGTTAAGAATTGCATCCTGTAGGCGAACACACGACACAAAAGCATTGGGCGTGGCTCTGTCCCAGGGGGTCCGGCATGCACCAAAAATAATAGTGGTCAGCCTTAGGGTATAAGGAATAAGTATAAAAAAAGTTTTCAAGACGATCGATTAAGAATTGTGGCCTGTAGCATGGCTCTGCCCCTGGGGGTTACGAAATCAACAAAAACAATAGGGGTCATCCTTAGGGTATAAGGAATAGGTATGTAAAGTTTTAAAAGGATCTGTTAAGAATTGCATCCAGTAGGCGAACACAAGACACAAAAGCATTGGGCGTGGCTCTGTCCCAGGGGGTCCGACATGCACCAAAAATAATAGTGGTCAGCCTTAGGGTATAAGGAATAAGTATAAAAAAAGTTTTCAAGACGATCGATTAAGAATTGTGGCCTGTAGGTGGCACACATACAGACAAAAAGAAAATGGGCGTGGCACTGTCCCTGGGGGTCGGGCATGCACCAAAAACAACAGGGATCTTCCTTAAGGTACCAAAAATAGGTATTCAAAGTTTCAAGAAGATAGATTAAGAAATGCAGCCTGTAGACGACAGACAAGCAAATACAAGAAATGGGTGTTGCTGTCCCACGGGGGTCGGGCATGCACCCAAAACAAAAGGGATCATCCTTAGGGTATAAGGAATAAGTATTTTAAGTTTCAAGATGACCGATTAAGAATTGTGGCCTGTAGGCGACACACAAAAAGAAAATGGGTGTGACTCTGCCCCTGGGGGTTGGGCATGCACCCCAAATGATAGGAATGTTCCTTAGGGTACAAAGAATGTGTATGCAAAGTTTCAAGATTATAAGTTAAGAAATGTGGCCTGTAGACGACAAACAAACAAATATTAGAAATGGGCGTGGCTCTGCCCCTGGGCGTCGGGCATGCCCCAAAAACAATAGGAATCTTCCTTGGGGTATAAGGAATAAGTATTGTAAGTTTCAAGATGACCGATTAAGAATTGTGGCCTGTAGGCGACACACAAAAAGAAAAGGGGCGTGGCTCTGCCCCTGGGAGTTGGGCATGCACCCCAAATGATAGGGATCATCCTTAGAGTATAAAGAGTAAGTACACAAAGTTTGAAGAAAATCCAGTAAGAATTGCGCCCTGTAGGCGACAAGATGACCGATTAAGAATTGTGGCCTGTAGGCGACACACAAAAAGAAAATGGGCGTGGCTCTGCCCCTGGGGGTTGAGCATGCACCCCAAATGATAGGAATGTTCCTTAGGGTACAAAGAATAAGCATTTAAAGTTTCCAAGATGATACGTTAAGCAATGTGGCTTGTAGACGACAAACAAATAAATACAAGGAATGGGCGTGGCTCTGCCATTGGGGGTCGGGCATGCACCAAAAAACAATACGGATCATCCTTAGGGTGTAAAGAGTAAGTATACAAAGCTTTAAGAAAATCCAGTTAGAATTGCGGCCTGTAGGCGACACACAGACACACAAAAAGAAAATGGGCGTGGCTCTGCCCCTGGGGGTTGGGCATGCACCCCAAACGATAGGGATCATCCTTAGAGTATAAAGAGTAAGTATACAAAGTTTGAAGAAAATCCAGTAAGAATTGCGCCCTGTAGGCGACACAAAGACACACGAACAGAAAATGGGCGTGGCTCTGTCTCTTGGGGTTGGGCATGCACCCCAAACGATAGGGATGTTCCTTAGGGTACAAAGAATGTGTATGCGAAGTTTCAAGATTATAAGTTAAGAAATGTGGCCTGTAGACGACAAACAAACAAATACTAGAAATGGGCGTGGCTCTGCCCCTGGGGGTCGGGCATGCACCAAAAACAATAGGGATCTTCCTTGGGGTATAAGGAATAAGTATACCAAGTTTGAAGAAAATCCTGTAAGAATTGCGCCCTGTAGGTGACACAAAGACACACGAAAAGAAAATGGGCGTGGCTCTGCCCCTGGGGGTCGGGCATGCACCCCAAACGATAGGGATATTCCCTAGGTTACAAAGAATGTGTATGCAAAGTTTCAAGATTGTAAGTTAAGAAATGTGGCCTGTAGACGACAGACAAACAAATACTAGAAATGGGCGTGGCTCTGCCCCTGGGGGTCCGGCATGCCCCAAAAACAATAGGGATCTTCCTTGGGGTATAAGGAATAAGTATACCAAGAAAATCCATGAAGAATTGCGCCCTGTAGGCGAACCACAGACACACACACACACACACCCACACCCATACCCACATACACCCCCACACACACACACACACAGACAGGGGCGACGGCATAATACGTTCACATTATGAATGTGGACGTATAAAAAATGCAAAATTTAGAAGTTTGACATGTAGCTTTACAGAACAATGGGCATGAAATATGGGCGTATAAAAAGAAAATATTGTTTAATATGGAAGAACCAAAAAACACTCAAATTCAAATTGAAAGGCCGTTGGTGGATGTTGTTTTTTCTTTGTTTGGACCTGAAAAGTACTCACAGATTACCAAGTGACTGGCTTGATCGAGTCGGCGTCTCTAGCTGTAAGGGAAGGACAGATTTACACAAATATTCATTTAATTGACCGTACCCATTGGTAATACATAGATTTTATGTTAGTTTTGCGTTCCATAATTCAGACCACTTGTAAAGAATCAGCTTCCGGTGTGTTCGCGATACAAGCCGGTACTGTGATTGGCTAATATTTCTAGCGGGTATTCGATTGATTACAAAACAATTAAAAGAACGCACATGTCTATTTTAATGGTTTAATGTATCATTTATATCATAAAGAATAAATTAAATTCATCACAGCTCATCTTTTATTGATATTACACAAAACCATTTCTGAAATCTCCAACTATCGAAAGGTTTAATTTATGTTTTACCCAGAGACGGAAACCAATTGAAAATTCCCAAGATACCCAAACCTTCACCATCGCCTACCAGAACAAGCATAAAATTCCAGACATTCCCTTGGGTTCAATGGAAGGACTCAAAGTTCTGGAATGCCCTTTGACTTCAGTAATTCACCATTCCATAGTGGAAGGCATGGTCTTTTAAAACTATATAATAATAATAATAACAGTATTTACACTCAAATAGTAAATGGGGGCCGCGATGACTCAGTGAGTAAGCCGTTGACTAACCAATGCCATATTCACACAAGATGCAGGAACATTCTTTGCATATTCCTGTATATTCGATGTACATTCAAAAAGTTCTGGCAACATTCTGAGTGTATTTCAAATATTCGGACCCATTCAAGCTCAATAATTTGGAGGTGCATTCAACATGGAGAACTATCGAACGGCATTCGGAGAGTATTCTAAAAGCACCCTGACTGCATTCTAAATATTCGTACGCCATCCAAACAGCTTTCAGAAACATTCTGGTCTCATTTGAGGGAGAATCGAAACGACATGCTACTTCAAATTATGCCAGAATGTGCTGAATGCGAATCGATAGCATCGATTTCTGTCGGAATAAATTCATGTTACATTTTAAGTACATTCGAAGTATCGAGCTGCATTTTGTTTGAATTCTTAGACTGGGCTAATGTAGCAATATAGTCGTGGTGACATTGTTTTTAAAGATTATAGACAAGGAATGAGGAGATAAGATATAGTTTTATGTTTCTAACATATTCACATAATATGTACTATGTACTAAATATCACTTAGAGTAAAATGACATATTGTTTTATAAAAAGAGTAGTTAAGCCAAAATATAACTTGCTCTATGTGTCAACAACATGATAATTAATATCTCATGGGAAATTTATCTAGTAAATTTCCATATGACCATTTAAGCGTGGGTTTTGACGTAATTGGGCTCAATTAACCAATCTCTCTAATTATTTACATCATGTTTGACCAATGTCCAAAACCAGTTGATACAAAATTAGGATACTCGTGAGAATTCAGCAGACTTCGATTAGATTCCAGAGGTATCTAGGTTGAGAAGAGTTTAGTTAGTATTGACTATAATTGTAATATGTACTATGCTTGTATGTATACCTATGCTACATAAAAGGTAAAAACGAACTGTTGCATTGTTATAACTGAAGAAGACAAACGTCTTAAGAAACCAGTAAGAAGTGAACACAACGTGAGGGAGAAGCAAAGGCGATCATAGATAAATCCTAGACGATCACAAGGCTAACAGTAATATGTAGCAAAAACAATATGCATGAGTCGTATGTAAGATGTGGCGACCGGTTACCCACAGACGATCTCCACGTCAGACAGAAGACTCATGGTGCTACACTAATGAAGACAAATATACGCCATACA
Source organism: Patella ulyssiponensis (assembly GCA_963678685.1). Classification (NCBI taxonomy): domain Eukaryota; kingdom Metazoa; phylum Mollusca; class Gastropoda; family Patellidae; genus Patella; species Patella ulyssiponensis. The sequence continues at coordinate 63,767,066 of OY783225.1, read as the reverse complement.
GTGTGCGACGAGGGAAAATTTTGCCGGCAGCGACAATATGGCCTACTTTTATATCGAATTCCAAATGTCAAGGGATCTTTTACATGCCCACTAATGTGAACACGGGTGCTCGGTTGTTCGTCCCATCCGAAAGACTTGACAGCTGTCCTTGTCAGTCCCTCCGTCCTGCATCACTGACATGAGGAAACCACGTCGGAAAATCATGATGGACTTTCTCGGCCATTCAGGGATTGAACACGCGACCTCCAGGCTACGGAGCCAGAGTCTTACCAACTTAGCCATCGAGGTACCCCTGTACACGAAAAAGAACCGTTGATAATTAAAATTTAATATAAGGGTAGGGCATATACCTCATAGCATACTGCATGGCGTAGGTCCCTCTTCGTGAAAAAAAAGGGAAAATCGAACGGCTGCAAACGCATTTCCCTGCTGTTCCAGCCCGCAAATACAGCAACTTTAAAGTGATCTAATATTGCCTAATTCCAATTTATCAAATGCGTTTTTCTGTTATTATAGCCCGTGAGGCAAACAACTCCAAAGTAACCAATGGTTTTGTAACCTAAATCCCACTAAGCCGACCTGAATTCCAACCATCCAATCAGACTAATAATCGATGCCCGATATATGTCGCACCAAGTAGAATGGCTCCAGACTAAATTGTTGAATCCAGTACATATTCGTGGTATTCAATTAATAGAAATGAAAAATTAGCGTTTTCTTAAGATTTCGGGCACTTTATTTTGTCACAACTAAATGAAATAATAACTTTACCCGTCTGCCCAAAAATTCAGATTGCCCTAAAGTAAGCTGCCCCACCCCACCCCCTGGCTCGTACGCCTATGTTGGCAAATAATTGAACTTGGCATATACAGTTCACAATCCTATTGAATATAATTACTGCTTATTACTGAGCGATGTTTCGGCTAAGCTTCTTTGAAATAAGCAGTGTATTCCATATAGAATTTTGACCTGTGTCTGTGGGTCTTTTGTTTCTTATGCAATTGGGCCCCTCACCCCTGACTTAAAATATGATCCAGGCCTTGCATCAGTAGTGGAAAGGAGGCACGTTCTGACCATTGTTTCTCACATTCACACACATTTTATTTTAAAACTAATTTACGGGTTCTTTTATTATAAAGGCCTCTGCATACATGCAGATATTTATAGTGTGTCATAAAATCCCATAAAAGTAAAAAATAAGAAGTGTTTGGAGTTTTTTTTTAATGAATATCTAAGTGAGATACTCATATTATATATCAAGTTGTAAAAAATAGAAAGCTATGTATAAATTGAAATGTCCAATATATTCATTTTGAATTATCTATATTTGAATTATTACAGCAAGAACGACCAGCTCTTTATCTAAATCTGATATAATTCTTCTTTATATCGTGGTATTCATCTTACAATGCAAGGGAGACAACTCCATTTACATGGGTTGTTTTTATATAACACCAGTTTACTCTTCTTGAAACAAGAGCTGGCAAGGTTTAATTTACATGCAAGCTAACATAATGATATACACAATTGAATCTTGGTTTTTGGGGTGGCTAAGTGGGTCAGACACAGGCTTGTAAGTCTAGAGGTTCTGTGTTTTAAAGTAGCTAAGTCTCTAACTCAATATCGTCCAAAATCTTCGGCATTCAAAACACGAATTATTTGTCAATTTAAATCAACACTGATGTTATCATTTTACCAGGAAAAGATGGGCTTTTGATATCCAATATTTAAAACAAAATAAATATTTTACCATTGGTACACGAATCGTGTACCATAATGCGTTTCAGCCCCAGTTCTAGCAAGAGACTCGAGGAACGAGGCTAGAAACATTGGACCAAATCAAACCGCGTATGTAGACTGGAATAACCAGACACTCGAAATAGCCACTCGATTGAAACTTCTGGCGTATTTCGCCGAACATAACTAATTTGAAATTAGAGTACAAACGAAAACGATTGAATGTAAATCAGTTTGTATACATTCATATTACATTATTATATGCGTTGCGACCCATTTGTGGCAATTTTTAGGTCTCAAATATTAGCGATTTAGCTCCTTTAAGTCAAATCCAGTGGTGCAGGATGGAGAGAGCCTGACTAGGACAGTTAACTAGTAATTTGGATGGGATGAAAAATCGAGGTCCCGTGTACACACTGGCGTACCATAGGAGACCCCTTTGTAGTTGGAATTTGATATAAAAGTAGACCATAGTGAGGCTGCCTGGACAAATTTACCTCATAGCACACTTTATAGCGTATACCACCCATCTTCATTACCCCAGTCGGAGCAGTAAAGTCAGACAATCAACCCTTTTTCTTTTCATTTTTTGGGACCAGCCCACCGATCAACTAAGCAGGATTTCTCTGTCAAGTTAGAACCAGACATGAAAAATATTGAAACTTGTTCTCTTCCAATGTCATGATTCAAACCCTTGTCAAGAGGCCAGTTTCCACTGGTAGCACGTCATTTCCGTCCCGCATCATTTCGAACTCAACACAAACGTCGTTTCGGACTCAATCTGGCGACTTTTTAGACTTACTTGGCGTCGTTTCGGACTCAGTCAAGCGACTTTTTGGACTCTGATTAATAATTAAAATACTGTAGAAAATTTGTGTACTAGTACAGCTGTTTGTTTTTTCATTTTATGTGAGACTGATAGTTTATTTAATTGATCAGCGATTGTTGATGTCACGATTAACACCGCTAGTTCTCTTTTGTTTCATCTGTGAGTATTGAACTTGGCAATAAAATATTGTTGAAAAATAAAATTTGTGTATATATCGTAATACTTCATTGTTTTTCTTTTGTTAAAAATTAAACGAGCTTGATTGATCGATCACTGCTAATGACGCGGGACCGAAATGACATGTAATCTTTCCACTCACTTGACCACTGTGACCCTGCTTGACTAAGAAACATTGACTCAAATAACTAGTTGTGTATAAAAACAAGTTTATTACACACTTAATCAAAATGCAGTAGATATAATATCCATAATAATAATAATAATAATATTTTCTGGTTTATAACAGAAAAATACAAAACCGACAAACAAACAGTTGTTTGGATTTCAACATAAGAAAAAACTTAAAACTTAAATTCATATTTTGGGCCAAATGTACGATTCAAAAAATGACATTAAAATCGGTAGCATTACATGTCGTTTGGCAGTATGAGTTGATAAAAATAGATTTCAATTGATTTGACAGGATATTAAAATTCAGATACGTTGGGGTTATTCAAATTAGATTGTGTACAACTTGAAAACCGATAAATATACACAGTTAAAACTGTCACGAAAGTATTTATCGGGTGGTTATTTCCATCAAAAGTATGGCAAATTTAGTATATATTGAAAGTATAGATACCCAATCTCACTAGAAAAATACTGGATAACACGAAAAACATTCATGGGTCAAGCACTGGGCCAAAATGTTGGGGTATCACTAACTGGCAACCCGACAGTTTATTGTATGTAATTTGACTGTGGGAGTGGTTATTTCTTGATCGAATGGTAAGGTAGTTTTGGGAATATTGGGGGGTGTAAATGAGTAACATATTTTTTATAGCTTGGCGTATATCCTCACGAACACAAGTTTTGAGAGGATTTGAAGCAAAGCTTTGATAGAATAACTAGTTTTACAGGTTTTCAATGAGTTCCAAAAACACTCATAAAAAATCTTACTGGAAGTAGGTCAGAGCCCTTTATCTTTGTTAATTATAAATCTACTTCAGAAATTTTGCCCATCGGACATCATTAACTGGGGTTAACATGGGTCGGAATTGGTTCACCAGAAATGGTTTTCAATTTCAGCAAATATATTCCCTAAATTCCGTAAATATTTGGAATTCTAATCTTGGTTTATTATATGTTCATGTCCTCTGATTGGGCATATTCGAAATCAGACCTTTGCCAATCCTCATTGGACATATCCAAAATATACAGATGAAAGAGAATTTCTGTCTACACTTATTTTCATTATATTATGTATTACATAAACTTTATTACATTTATTCATATAGACAATATTCTGCACGTGCATTGTATTTAAATGAATCGTAATGCGAATATTTCATTTAGTATAAAATATTGCACGCTGAAATAAAGGTACGCCAAAATCAAAGGATGGCATCACACATGTATTTTAACTTGAAAATGATGTTCAATTAAACTGCTAATATTTCGAGTAGCCAAACAGAAGGAAAGCATACATTATTGTGGAGAATCTGGAGATACATTGGACACCATTATTGTTTATTTTTAACTAGACTCGATCCCGGCGTGTTTCCCCTTGTCAGTGATGCAGAACAGCTGTCTAGTTGTTAGGATGGTACGACAAACTGAAGTCCTGTGTACACATACGCATGCACGTAAAAGATCCCTTGGCAGTTGGAATGCGATATAACAGTAGGCTATAGCGCAGCTGCCTGGGCAAAATTTCCCTCATTGCACACTGTATGGCGTATGCCCGTCTTCCATTATTTATTACTGAATGATGTTTTAACTAGACAATCCTAGTTTCCAAGTGATAAACAGTAACTGTGTTCTGTGTATTTCCAGTTCAATGACTAAATATTACGGAAACAATTGATCATTCTAATGTACTACATCTCTACAGGAAATATAATGCTATGAATAAAACTAGTCATGTGACCATATTGATGTGAGTGTTCAGAATCAACAGCAGATCAACATTTGTAAACTTTTACCTATCCCCCTTGAATCGGATTCAAATACAGATCTATATTTTGTTTTGTTTTTTATACTCCCGAAGGCTTCTATTACTTGAAGATCTGACAGGTTTTAATGGGAGTAGCATCAAGGGTCATACAAGAGGCTTTTAATTCTATGATGCTAGGCATTCGATTAACCAATCAGCATCGGTGTTTCAAGTGGCTATTCGGAAATACAAATTTTGTTTTGTTTTCTATCGCTGCGAATAACTACCCGCAGTTCTTCGTGTCCGATGACATGAACTTGACACAACCAGAACGTGTGTTATTTAACAACTCTTCCAGATCTTGGTGTAGTGTAGAGTAGTAAAACGGAATTTTTAAATAATAAAAAATAAAACTAATAAGTATCTGTGTTTCAATCAGATTTGATCACCCTTTAACTACAAAGTATCAATTTGGTCAGGTGGGATGTAGTGGACATGGGTTCAACACACACCACATGATGTTGTGGACATTCATTCACAATACATCATATAATTTGAATAATATACACAATTTAAACACAGATAATTATGCAATTATACACATACTATTTACAGCAAAGCCAAAAAAAGAAAACATCACAAACAATTAAATTATATGAATAAATTAGCGGGACGAATCAATATGTATGATTATATATAATAAAATATTTACAAAGATAACTAGCCTAATTCTCTGTAATTAACATCACATGGTTTTCTGTACCAATTATAATATTCTGTTTGACTGCAGTACCGTAAAGTTATACATTCATAAAGGCACCAGAAGCCAGGTCATGTATCAACTATTGTGTACTGTGTCTTACTATGGGATTATGTCTGAAGTATGTGACATAAATATTCACATATGACACGACATGCCATTTTATTAACCTATTTTAAGTCAGCAAAGAGTTTTTTTTCTTGTGAATAAGGCCGAGCTATCCTACTGATTACAGATCATTCCTTTTATAAACAATAAACATCATATTCATTAAAATCATAGCAGATATACGAACGATAAAAAAAAAAGACCAGCTTTTTAATTTTATTAGCTTTCATTTGAAGATCTAAATATGAACACATATTCACAGACCTTCTACGTACACTTGTATATAAAGGATCTTTAAGCTAAATCTAAGTTACTGGATATAACACAACCTGCGATTGGTCAATTAGCAATAAATGAGTTACTAAATATAGGATTCAAGTCTAGTGACGCGATCATTGACCAGGGAAGTTCCAACTACCTTGTGATGTCATTGTTTTCCAGGGAAGTTATACTGATTTAGTGAAAGAATCAAAAGATTTTCAAATACACATTTTTATTTTTTTTTTTTTATGATAGAATAGAAAGAAGTAAATGACTGGTAGTATTCAATTGCAGAACAAAAAAAAAGATATTTAAAAAATCGACCGAAACCTGACCATAGTGTACAACTTTTAATTTACAATGATTATGTCACAAGATGGTGGACTACAACCGTTTTATATAATAAGTAACTTCTTTAAATACAGAGATAAAATAAAACTCTTAGTTTTGCAAGTTAAGTGCCAGTTGAAAAATCTACCAGTCAGATAACTTGAACATCTGAAAATCCACATATAGTCAAAATTTCTGTAAAAATAACATTTTTTTATTGTTTGAGATGTTTTAAATCTATTCTTTTATTTCTAGAATAGGCTCTCGATTCTGAATACTTAATTATTGTATTAACTTTTGAATTTACTTTTAAATGGTTCACATAGAAATAATCACCACACTTCAACAACTTGTAATCGCAGAAATAAATGCAAGTCATAAATTTAAGCCAATAAGTCACAATTTCTCTCTCTTACTAAAATTCATTAACTGTGACACTAAAAATTGAGAGTCCTTATACATGTACCACATGTATTACGAATAGTACAATTAAATATACACTAACACAAACTATACAAAAATTGTTGAAAACCAGAGTGAATAAAAAACATCAAAATGTAATATATAAAGGGGGATAAATTCATCAAGAGGTAAAGATTCATTGAAACAAAGATAATCCCATGTAAATTTCTTGAAATATTACATAAATGGTATCGGGTGTTCTTGAATGCATATAAAAATATGAAGAGTTATTTTTTTCTAAATATTTGATAAACACCATACTAAGAAAACCGGTAATGCCTATAGATAATGCTAGGTTTCCACCATCACGCTATGAATGAAATTTTGGTTTTAATCATGATGATCCTATCATATATTGTGGTCAGTTGTAGCAATTGTTTTGATCGTATCTAAACGTATCTGAACGTATGAACATGTTCCAGATCTTGAATTCAATAGGGACAATCCTATCATAACACATCGCATGACAGTGGGAACCTATAGCATAAAGACAGGAGAAGAAAATTGTATAATGTTGAAAAATATACTGGATTTTCTATTATTGTAGTGAATGTGCGCGGCATGGTTTGTTTACTCTTTATAGAACACTCGATACCACTTCTAAATTATGGAGTTCACAGGACTGACAAAGTTTTGTTGTAGTATATAGTTTCAAAATCTCCTAATGTTTACCATTTGACATTTTTATCTTGGTTTTTTATTTCTAATTTGGTTTTCATAAGACCACTTCAATACGCTGTTCCTGACATCACACAGGTGGCAACCGATTAGTTTCATCTACTACTACTGGTGTTGCATCTGTAGAAGATGCCGGCCTCTGATTGGTTGAGTTAGATGATACTGATGTTTGATTGGTTGCTTCTGCCGATTGCGGAACATTTGCTGCTGGACTATTATTTGTGGTATTTTCTGATGTATTTCCTGCTATGACATCACTATAAGGAGGAGGTTGTGGTATTTGGGAATTCAGATGATAGGGATTTAAAGGTAATGATGTATTTCCTCCTGCAGGAGAAAAAAGAAAGATGAAATTATTTTAATTAAGAGATTGACATTAACAAAATTGGCATTACAAAGGTTCAAAATCAACCATATTAACAATAACTTTGGCTAGAAAAAAATCGTGGCTTGTTTCAGGTGCTTGGTCATTAATCTGGAGCCAGTGGAGGTTCGAGGATTGACAGAAGAGAACGTTTCTCGGGAAATTTCAGTGTTGTGTCTTGCAGTGTACTATAAGGATGGATTGCCTAACAGAAACACAAACTACAGGTGTAATTTAATGAAAAGTAGGCTGACACAGCACTGCCTGGGCTAAATGTACCTTGTAGTACACTGCATGCCCTTCTTCAATTAGCCTTGGTTGGTACAGACAAGTAGGTTGTTACATTACATTTTATTTCAGTACATTGCATACACGTGTAAAATACATAATTGAGCAATTAGCACATTTTTAACACTCATTAAATAACAGACATGATTATTCAATGGATTATGATTTCTATTAATTTATAAACCCTTTGTTTGGTTATTCTGTAGGTAAGGGATATGGAAACCTTACATAGGACCACTGAATTCTAATTGAGCCCCATGAGAAGCCAATGGAGCACTGTAGTTATTCAATAAGAAAGTCTGTGTCCCAAAAAATGCCCTTTGACATGCAATGTAAGTTATGAATGACATAACTGCACGGGACGTTTTTGGGGAAAGAAGAATGACTGCAAGACAATTACTCAGTTATGAGAGAGAGAAAGAAATGGGGTTTAACGTCCACTTGACAAAAACTAGGTAATTTCGGAACTAACATGTGGTTTAATTTTATTATAATAATTCAATTGCACATAGGGGTCATTAGCAGTGGGAGGAAACCAGAGTACCCTCAGAAAACCCATGAGGTTAGACAGACAACCCTTTTCCTTGCCACGTACAACCGGTGATTCAAAACCACACCAGTTGACTTATAGGCAAGTGATCCACTCCCCCCTGCTAATTTTTGAACCGCACAGGTTGTTTTGGGGGGGGGGGGGATATGCTTTTTCCAGATGTATTGAAGGCCATATTGGTCACCTAATCAGAGCAAATTAATGACCACGACAAAATGATTTAAATTACATCAAATTTTAGTTTTGAGAGAACATAAATCAAAATGTGCCTCCTATTTATAAAGTTGCCTGCGATCTATCATTGAATAGTAAAATTAGTTTTTAAACTTACCTTGGCTATCAGCTGATATTACTGGAGCTCCGGGGTATGGAGGGAGTTCAGATTTATTTGGGGGATACATATCTGGTTGGGATACAACCTGAAAATACACATTATAATAATATAACACAATATAACACATCGCACAAAATCATCAATATAACACTTAAAGATACATATTATAATATAACACAATATCGCACAAAATCATCAATATAACACAAACTTAAAGATACATATTATAATATAACACAATATCGCACAAAATCATCAATATAACACAAACTTAATATAACATTTGTCTCTTTCTTTCTTGTTCAAATTCAAATTTTTATCAACCTAACAATTCGGTTTCTCATTTGTTGTCCAGGATGAAATTTTATTTAACCAGCAGCTGCCAGGCAGGATACGCCCACATTTTCAAGATGTGGATAGAGAACAAGCTAAAAAGAAAGTGATTTTTCCTACAATGAAGGGCCATATCTTGGTTTACCATATCTTTACACAATTCGCGTAAAAGCGGCGACCATTTTGTGCAACAGTTTTGGTTTGATTCTCAGGAAATTCAAAATCAACTTTCCTTATGGTGTAACAGTGATATAATCCAACGTTTTTTTATATCAGATAATAATTGTGACCCCCAGAGGGACCACAAGCTAAAAAGGCGATTTTTCGTACAATCAGGGGCCATAATTCAGGAAGTTACAATGCAATAAGCGCAAATATCAAAAGGAACCAAGATCTTTGGGTTTTAAACATGCAAGTCAAGTTTCATCAAAATCGGATTAAAATTGTGACCTATCCACGGCCTTGAAAAACCATATTTTTACACTATTCACGTACAAGCGACGGCCATTTTGTCCGGCAATTTTGGTTTGATTTTCACGAAATTCTAACTAAACCTTCATTACGCCGTAACGGTGATATAACCAGGTGATTTTATAAATGGGATAATAATTTTGATCTCCAGAGGGACCACAAGCTAAAATAGGTGATTTTTCGTACAATCAGGGGCAATAATTCAGGAAGTTACGATCGGATATGTGCAAATATCGAAAGGAACCAAGATCTTTGGGTTATAAACATGCATTTCAAGTTTTATCAAAATTGGATTAAAACTGTTACCTCTACAGGGTCCACAACCTTGTTATACCATATTTTAACACTATCCGCGTACAAGTGGTGGCTATTTGGTCCAGCAATTTTGGTTCGATTTTCACGAAATTCGAACTCAACCTTCAGTAAGTGTAACGGTGATATATTCAGACAGTTTTTTGAATCGGATAATAATTGTGACCTCCATAGGGACCACAAGCTAAAAAGGGCGATTTTTCGAAAATCAGGGGCCATAATTCAGGAAGTTATGATCCGATGGGCGCAAATATCGAAAGGAACCAAGATCTTTGGGTTATAAACATGCATTTCAAGTTTCATCCAAATCAGTTCAAAATTGTGACCTCTACAGTGTTCACAAGCTAAAAACGCAAATATCGAAAGGAACCAGGGGGATTCCACGTCAAGTGTACACAAGGTTCTGACATGACCATCACAGATTTTGATGATTTTTGGTGTGCAAGTTAACCATGACGAAAAAACATGATGTGCAAAATTTTAGTGCTGGGAGCCCCATGGGTCCCCGTCAGGGGCATCCCAAAATTTGGGCCTTTTCGTCTGACCTTCAAACTTTGAAAATCCATAACTTCGTCCCAAGTAATCCTACTTATATGAAATTGATATCAAATTGTTCAGAAAACATAGATCTATCTAATGATCAGGAGCACAAACTCGACAGAACAAAACCCAGGCAGATGTTGTTGACCTTGACCTTTGAACCCACGCCCCCGTAAAGGGGCAGCTTCTAAATGGCCAATTTTTCGTGTGAACATTGCCCCACCTATCATTAACGAACACACAAAAAATCAAAATGGGATCTCCATGGGAACAGATTTTAGGAGCCGGTCAAGTCAGCTGCTACACAGTTATTCAAGTGTACACGACCTTATCACCACGACATGACGTCGTAACAACGACTCAGCGAGCCTGATTTCGGCCGTGGAAAGAGATGTGGTTCTCTTTTCGAGGTGCGGTAAAAATGTGAGGTCTGTACACTATTAATGGATCGTCCAGTGACAAGATAGGTTGCCAGGCAACAAAACATACGCCCACAACAGCTAAGTCGTCCGGGCGTAAACAAGGGTTGTCACATATTTTTACTTTTGTCAGTAAGAAGAAAGTTTACAACACATGAAAATCTTATTACTAGTAATAGCCCATTAAATAATGGTTAGAATTCGTCCACAAGATATTTCAAAATGATCAAGGACCATAACTCTGGCAGTAATTATGACCTTAAACAATGTGTATAAATTTGAAGTCAATTGCATAAAATTATCGGATATCGCTGAAAATCAATAGGCTTCTTCGTCTAAACACTGTGTATACATACGAAGTCAATCGGATATTAACTTTAGCATCTAGAGCATACACAAGATTTTTCAAGGCCCATTACTCTGGCAGTAATTATTGAATATCGCTAAAAATAAATAGTTTTCTTCGTCTGATTACCTTAAACACTGTGTGTACATTCAAAGTCAATCGGATATTAACTTTAACCTCTAGAGCATCAACACGATTTTTCAAAGTGATCAAAGCCCATAACTCTGGCAGTAATTATCGAATATTGCTGAAAATCAATAGGCTTCTTCGTCTAATGACTTTAAACACTGTGCATAAATTTAAAGTCAATCAGATATTAACTATGGCCTCTAAAACGTCCACAAGATTTTTCAAAGTGATCAAGGGCCATAACTCTGGCAATAATTATTGGATATCGCTGAAAATCAATAGGATGCTTTGTCTCGTGACCTTAAACACTGTGTATGAATTTAAAGTCAATCGGATATTAACTTTAGCCTCTAGAGCGCCCACAAGAAATTGTGGACGACAGACGGACAGACAAATGGACGGACAGACGGACAGGGGCGACGGCAATATATGTCCACATTTCCATGTGGGCATATAAAAAACAGGGTGCAAGTTATGATAGTGAAATTAGTGTTCAGAAGTCAGCTTGCACAAAACAACCTACAGTGAATTCTAATAAAATCAACGTCTGTTTTTGCGACCAAGATGGACTTCATGTCCATCAAATCTGTTCCCATGGAGATCCCACTCTGATTTTTTGTGTGTTCGTAATTTATAGGTGGGGCAATGTTCACACGAAAAATTGGCCAAATCGAATCTGCCCCTTTTCAGGGGCGTGATTTCAAAGGTCAAGGTCAACAACACCTGCCTGGATTTTGTTCTGTCGAGTTTGTGCTCCTGGTCATTAGAAAGATCCATGTTTTCTGAACAATTTGATACCAATTTCATGTAAGTAGGATGACTAGGTGCGAAGTTATGGATTTTCAAAGTTTGAAGGTCAACCGAAAAGGCCAAAATTTTGGGATGCCCCCAGCGCTAAAATTTTGCACATCATGTTTTTTCGTCATGGTTAACTTGCAGACCAAAAATCATCAAAATCTGTGATGGTCATGTCAAAATCGCCCAAATTTTGTGTACACTTGACATGGAATGCCCCACCAAGATCTTTGGGTTATAAACATGCATTTCAAGTTTCATCCAAATCGGTTCAAAATTGTGACCTCTACACTGTTCACAAGCTAAAAACGTGATTTTTCGTACAATCAGGGGCCATAACCCATGAAGTTACAGTCCGATACATCCCAATATCGAAAGGAACCAAGATCTTAGGGTGATAAACCTATATTTCAAGTTTAATTAAAGATGGGTTCCCAGCAAAGTATTTATCGGGTGGTTATTGCCAATAAAAGTATGGCAATTTTGGTATATATGGAAAGTGGAGATATCCAATCTTACTAGAAAAATATCGGATTCCCTGAAAAACACCCATTGAGCGTATACAGGACAAAAATGTAAGGATTCCCCTAATCGACAGCCCGACGATTAGGACTATACCCACTCGTGACGTCGAAGGCTGCACGAGCACATTGAGCACTTTGTTTACATGTTAATAAACTCTATAAAGAGTTAGACCTACAACACTTCGGAGATAAAAATCACCGAAAAAGACGCAGGTAGTGGATAATCCGAGAATTTAATTAGGATTCGATATTTGTAATAAATAGTCAGCGATTACAGACAACAACGTCTTGTGTATGGCCTCATTTGATCGATTTTCATAGCGGGGTATACTTGGCAATTACAGTGTTTTGAGAAGGATTTGAAGCAAAATTATGATAAATTAATTAGTATGAATATGTTTTTAGTCCTAATATATCATCAAATCACCCAGTCTGTAGACTGTTCACAAACAATTGTGGATGGACGGACAGACGAACAGGGGCGACGACTTATACGTCCACATGAAAATGTGGGCGTATAAAAATTGAAAGAGATTGAGGAACAGGCATAGCCTATATGAGACCTCTCTCCTAGAAATGGGGTTTAACGTTCACTCAACACAAACTGGACCACCACATGAAAATGTGGGTTTATAAAAATGATGTTTCATAAATTACCTCTGAATATGGTGGTGGCAAGTACGACATATCTGATTCTACGCCAGGCCCTGTGTACGCTAAATAACTCTGATGTTGACCAGGGTAACGTGTTCTATTACTCATTAAATCTATAGATGTTTGTAGCGCCCCCTGTCGTTGTCTTTGCTGTAATCGTGACATGGCTGCCATTCGTTTTCTTCTGTAATAACCACACCCACCGAAACATGACATCATGATAAATATTATTATAAACCTGTAAAAATATTTATTATTGTTAGTGCATTAAAATAATTTGGACTTCACTCATTTAGGCTAACTCTTAACCTTGTTCGATGAGAGTTACTTTGCTTAGCAATTAACGATTTATGGGATTAGTTGATAAAAATAGTAGGCCTACAATCATAAAGGGGGGGTGACTTGAAAATGTGTTCCTCCCCAAAAGATTAACTAAGGGGTTAGTGGAGTAGAATGGAATGAAACCACTGGGTGACACAATACTTTGAGAAAACCAAATGCAATTTTTTATATCAATGGTTACCTGTTTAAATAGGAAACCAGGCAAAAGAATTTCTGCAAATAAAACGTTGGCAGCCAATCCCATTTGTTTACAGTAAATAATTTCGTAATTCTTATATTTAATTTCTTACCAGAAGTACCACATGTTCCATACATGTAGTTTATAGGTTATATAATGATCACTGGCATCACTGTCATAGCAACACGTCATTCCGTTGGAACAACATTTCTCTGGATAATAACATCTGAAATATAACAAAGCTTATCACATGATTGTAGGTGATGATCAGACAGCTAACATACAGTATAACGAATCAAAGATAGGTTGCCAGGCAACGAAACATACGCCCACAGCAGCTAAATCATCCGGGCAGTCAACTTTGAGTTGTCGCATATTTTTACTTATTTCGGTAATGAAACGTTTATAATAAACTAAAATCTGATTAAGAGTAACAACTCATTAAGTAATAATCAGAAAATCATAAGAATGCCAACGCTTAGTACACAAAACATTTAATATCATAGATTTAGCTGTTCAGTTATCAAAATTCATTGAAAATCGTTTCAAGACCTTAAACTCTGTGTATCAATTTCAAGTCAATCGGATATTAACTTTGGCTTCTAGAGTGTCCACAAGATTTTTTTAACGTTATCAAGGGCCATAACTCTGGCAGTAATCAATAGGCTTCTTCGTCTCATGACCTTAAACAGTTTGTATAAATTTAAAGTCAATCGGATAGTAACATTAGCCTCTAGCAAGTCCACAAGCAATTGTGGACGCTGGACCGCCGGACCAATGGGGGTGACGACAATATACGACCACATTTCAATGTGGATGTATAAAAATACATTTATTAAAGAGCTTTCATAAGTTGTTGACTCAAAACTCGTCAACACCTTGGCTTTAATATGGACTTCAGAATGAATCCTGACAATTTCATACTGGAGCCCCAGGGTTCATATTGACAGATAAGTTTGGGTATTTTCAGAAATAGTATAGCATTTATCAACTTTTTAAAGGGACAATAACACTCTTGCTGGCTTGGCAGCTACAGAAAATAAATAATAGCTTTATTCTAAGTACTAAATGTTTAAGTGTATTACCTGTTGTGTAAATTATCCATTACATCCTATTCTACTTGTCCAGAGGGTTCGAAAATATTTTAAAATCCAAGTCACATTTGAAAAGGTTTACGTTAGGCTTTTCAAATCATTTAGTTGCAATTTTGCAATTTTTTAAATTAGGTGTGTTAAGATGAAATTTGTATCATCAATTAATTGGAATATTGTAAAATGATACAATTTGTTCACCAGAATAAAGATTTGGACATATTCTTCAGTTACAACAAGAGTGGCATTGAGCCTTTAAAAATGAGTGTTTTTACCTGCAGAGAACAATACTTAACTTATTCATCTGATTTTGGACTTATGAAAATTAGTGTATGAGAGAGAGAGAGAGAGAGAGAGAGAGAGAGAGTCACACTCACTGCACATTAGTGTTAAGTATGATAAAGATATTCTGACATAGAATTGTTTTGGCCAAGTCCCCAATATCACAGACACAGAGTTTATTAATTAGTAATAATCGCATATCTTTTAGAGTCTAATTTGATAAAGACAGAAAGAAAGAGAGAAATAAACTGGTGATTGTATCCCATAAAGATAGGTTGCCGGGCAACGAAACATACGCCCACAACAGCTAAGTCGTCCGGGCAGTCAACAAGGGTTGTCGCATATTGTTTCTTTTGTCAGTAAGGAGAACATTTACAACACATGAAAATCTTATTACGAGTAATAGACCATTAAGTAATTATCAGAAATGATTAGAATTGTTTTGATTCTTTGTCTCAAGGCCTTCGTCCACAAGATATTTCAAAGTGATCAAAAGGGTCATAACTCTGGCAGTAATTATCGGATATTGCTGAAAATCAATAGGCTTCTTCGTATCATGACCTTAAACACTGTGTATAAATCTAAAGTCAATCGGATATTAACTTTTAGTCTCTAGAGCGTTCACAAGATTTTTCAAAGTGATCAAGGCAGTAATTATCGGATATCGCTGAAAATCAATTGGTTTCTTCGTCTCATGACCTTAAACACTGTGTATAAATTTAAAGTCAATCGGATATCAACTTTAGCCCCTAGAGTGTTCACAAGAAATTGTGGATGACGGACAGACAGACAGACGGAAAGGGCGACGACAATATACGACCACATTTCCATGTGGGCGTATAAAAACTGTGTTCTGTTAACAGGTATAGTATATGTAAGTCCTGTAGTATATGTGTAGGCGTAAATATTGTTTCTAAAAGCTCTATACATTTGTACCTATTTGTAATAAATAAGTAATACTAATATAGAGGTAAATTTATATAGATATATAATAGTATATATATAACATTAACAATTAACACCATTACTATCTCAATTAATTACAATAACTATTGATTTCAGCTGATGCCATTCTATTTTTAGCATCTGGCATATAATCATATCATGACTGACTTCTGTTATTACCAGATTTATTAATTCCATCACCTTGACGAGAGTGACATTTTAATGAAACACATTCATATATATATATATACACAGTATTACTACATCAACTAGTTGCTATAGTGATGTTTTTAATCTAAAACCTGGCTAACTGTCTCATTATATTAGTTATATGGAACTGGATCTTCACACACTAAATAAACATATCGTGGGTCCGGGTCCCATTCTATTATCACAATATTGCTTGAGGAACAAGAAATAGATGGGCACAAAAACCCAATACTTTTTGTCAGGCAACGAAACCCCATAACAAGTCGCCTAATATTTAATCTTCTGCAGAAAATCCACGAAATTTGGCAGGTGACACTACTCCTTGTCAAATACAACCGGGGAATCCTCGACTACATACATAAAAGCTCAATTGCCCCAACTGAGTTACTAAAGACCGACATACGTCATGCCGTGTGCTTTGGAAGAAATTTAGCTTGTTGGACGGCGGCGTTACGGCTTACTCTTGTATCAAGTTCTAGCTGTCAAGGGATCTATTACATGCAAGCCATTCTGTGAATACTTACTGTGTTGTTCCACAATATTCTGATAAAACCTGCAAATATAAAAAAACATCTAATTAACCAGAAAGATTAATGAAAGAACTGTACATAGCTACACACTACATGTACCTTGTGCACGATAAATTATAGACAGAGACAGTGTTTAATTTTCCACCTGACACAAACATCGTCATTTCCTGACTAACCGACTAACATATGGTCCAATATTATTTCAAGCAGAGGATTCCTTGTAATTTGGAGATACAGTCATTGTTTTTTTTAAGGCGAGTGATCGCTCTCGAGCGCCTACAGCTCACCTGAATGTTGACCGAGGAGAGTTTTTTTTCCCTCCCCTTACAATTGAAAATCACTCTCCTTTACAAAGTCATTGGGGGTTTATTAACATTTATCTACCAATCACTCTCCTTAATATCAGATCACTCTCCTTAATTTCTAAATCACTCTCCTTAATTTCTAAGGCATTCCTCTTATCAAAACTGGGAGAACCTTTTAGGAGAGACATTTTTTTCAATTTGTTGATTGAGGGGATCTTTTTTTGGCTCTACTCTGAAATACAAAAAACAACGACTGGAGACAGCCCACCCACATTTCCCACGTAATGCTAAAATGAACCAAATGTACTTCATCTCATATGACCTTAGTAGAATCTAAGTATTGAGATGAATGGACATTAAACCCCAATCAACAACGCTCAGTTAAAATAACAATTTTAACCCAACATTAGGCAAGTTTAGAAAAGGTAGGTTGCCAGGCCACAAAACATACACCCACACAGCAGCTAACTCGTCCCGGCAGTCAACATGGGTTGTTGCATATTTTTTCTTTGTTAGTAATGACAATATTTACGTTTACAACACATGAAAATCTTGTGCATGCATGCTAGATGAATCCTGTACAAACTGTATGTAGAGGGATTTATTAATTGGATAATTCAGTTTCAGATTTGAGTTTACCAGTTGCTTGCATTTTACACAAAACTTTATTCATTGTTGTACCTATGAATAAGGAAGTTTTGACTGAACTAAAAATATATTCTTCATGTCATAAAAGTTTTTATCATTAGAAATATACATCCTGAAGCAGGTATCAGATGACTGCTACATCATCATACAACAATAGCATATTACACTCATTCATAATACACAACTATAAATAGATTAAAAGATAATAGAGCTTAAAGGAGCTTAATCACTCGGCAAACCCCATACATAATACACAACTATAAATAGATTTGGAGAGGTATAGAGCTTAAAGAAGCTAAATCACGCGGTAAACCTCATACATAATACACAACTATAAATAGATTAAAAGATAATAGAGCTTAAAGGAGCTCAATCACTCGGCAAACCTCATACATAATACACAACTATAAATAGATTAGGAGAGGTTTTGAGCTAAATGACTCGGTAAACCTCATACATAATATACACAACTATAAATAGATTAAAAGATAATAGAGCTTAAAGGAGCTGAATCACTCGGCAAACCTCAGCAGATTCCTGTACCCTACATCTAGCCTCGGCTGTATGACGAAGTCTGCCATTGCAACTGCTTTGAAGCATATTTTACCATAAAAAGTCTGAACATTTAGACAAGGACAAGTTTGCACTGACAATTCTACACACTCTTCGAACGACACAATTGTGAGAACTTCTTTCTAAAAACGGAGAGTTTTCCTAATAAGTAAACTGATGCTGCATCGCAATTGTATAGGCGTACATGTACATAACAGTAACCGGAACCTGCTGCGTCTGAGGTTTGCTGAGTTTACTGAGTGGGAGCTACATTATTGTAAACCCCGAACTCAATATACATTATCCATACTATTGGAAATTAAAAACATGAATTAATCCATTTCAATCAATACTGCTGTTGTAATATAAGACACAGTGAACATTTCTAAAACACTACACAACTCTGGTACCATGTGTAATGACAGAAGATCAGAACCCAAACAATGCTGAAATGATTAAAAAGACCTGATTACATATGCATGTCAACATGAGTTCGGCTTGTTCTAGTTTTGGGGTACTTTAAGATCAATAAAATTTTTAAAGGTAACTTAAAACACTGATTAATTCATTATTTTAGTACATACTGTACATTACGTCTGTTCACATGAGAAGAAAATGATAGGAGAGGATGTAAAGATACACATATTTGCCACCTGGCATGGGAATTTGGGTGGGGAATTTGGGTGAGGAATTGGGAAAGTTCCTTGTAATTCATCAGTTTGGTTTCCAATTGTCAGTGGTTTGAAGAAAGGAGAGTGAAAAGCCAAGGTCCTCGTAAAAGAAACCTTAGCAATTGGAATTCGACAGAGAGTACACAGAAATGATGCTATCTTGGCAAAATTCCCCTCAAAGACCAGTTGATGCAGAACAGTATGATATCAAAATCCATTTTATTTCATGGAGTTTAGGCTCAGTATAAATCTTTATTTCTATTCTTGTTTTAATAGGAAGCACAGCTACAGACCACACTTATAGTTATGCCAACTCTTGACTTTATACTTCTTTAGTTGAGCATAATTGTGTAGTTATTATTCTGTATATATTGTCTGTTATAATTGTTATGCTGTGTCTACATAAAACTCTACAATTAGCTGAATCAAGTGTTTGTTATAATTTATAACAAGAAGGAACCAGTAAGATGAACTATCAACAGTACTAAGGACCAAGCTGGTTACATAATGATCAAATAATTGTATTATTTTTTATAGTGTTCAAATTCATCAAGATTTATACTAGAACCACTTTGTCCTTTTAGATAACAGTGACCTAATTCTTTTTATCAGCCATTGACACATATGTATGTATCAATAAAAATACTAAATATTTCAATAATTAAGCTACTGTCATAAAAATTTTCAAACATTGAAATCCCTCTGATATGAATATCGATGGAAATTCCTAAATATCTGTTTCTTAATTCCTTTACTTTAAAAAAAATAATTTGCTTAATGAATGTTCCTACAAAATGTCTTTTATGAAATGCCAATACTTTGATTTTTAACAATTACAAGTAATACACAGTTGTTCTTATGAATAATATCGAATCACAATCAAACATATAGCTGTGCTTCTGGCAAACCTGCAAATCTGATATAATTAAGAATTGACAATTATAAATGCATTTGAAATATCTGAACATTTTGTTATCTCTATATCCATCAACTAATAATATTTATGTAAATGGTGTAAGTATGAAATATTAAATCACAAATAATAAATGTTATAATTTCAAGGCTACAGAGATAACAACAGAACATAAATTTCAAATGCATAATTCTTAACACATAAATATATTAGATTGCTCGGTTCGCGAGAAGCACGGAGGATATTTTATTGTTGAAAGATACAATTCCTCTTTGAAATCACAATTACATGGACATGGATGCCCCCTCTTTTATATGTGTATCCATAGATAGGGCCTACATGTTTATACATGTACTGTCCTACATGTATCTTTTACATGTATCCATGGATACCACTGTTATACTCTCAATCTTTTACTGTATCTGTTGTTTAATGTAACAAGAGAATTAGATAAGCATTGAAATTAAATATTACTATATAAATACCGGTTATGTATATATCTGTAGTATAAACATGACTTAATAACAAGAAGTGCTGGATCATCCATTAAAAATAGAATGAGGGAAACCCACAAACAAGAGAAGTTTTTTATAAAAAAAATTACAATAGTAAAAATACATGATACGGACAGCAATATTTATAACATTAATGTGTTAAAGGTTTATATGAAAAGAAACAGAAATTATCACTACAAACAAAAGAAAAATAATTTTCTTAAAAATACATGTAGGTACATGTACATGTATGTTGACTTCTTTTCACAATGACATTTTGAATATTGGTGGGGGGTAAGTAATGAAAAGACTGTGCAAAAAAAAAAAAAAATCTTAAGAGGAGAATGTCAGTGTCAGAATTATTTCAATACAACAATTCCCATCCTTAACGTGTCTGACCCCCCCCCCCCCAAAAAAAAATAAGTGGATATTGTCTTCAATGGTTCTATCTTTTACTTCTTTTCATGATTGCTAATAATATGATTTCATTCGAAGAGATGGACAAAGCAAGATTTTGAAATGTCCCTAAGATACATACACACATTACACTGTGGATAACATGTCTGTCACATTTCCCACATGTATTTACTTTCTCAATCTGCCTTTAAGAGGGAGAGAGAGAAATGGGGTTTTACGTCCACTCGACACAAACTAGGTCATTTTGGGACTCACATATGGTTTAATTTTATTTCAATAGGGGTCTTTAGGGAGGAAACCGGAGGACCCGCAGAAAACCCACGAGATCTACATTAAAGAACTATTCTTCAAAATACATGTACATAATTATGTACGTTGGTGTGGTGGGACCGTCTTTCTATGACATTATTCTTATATGACTGTATTAGAGCAATTGTAAAATGTAGGAGATAAAAATAGATCTGGCCATTGTACTGATACTGTATAGTAAATCAATAATTAATCACAATCAATAGAACTATTTTTGGTTTGATCGAATTAAAGCCATCAGTTGTTCTTTACACTTTTACAGCCTATTTTATGATGTATTAGTATCATAATAATATTAATAATGGTAGACAAACGTTTATTCTGAAAATATTGAGCAACTAATTCCTAAACAAAACGTTTTGAATCTAAAGATCTAACACCACCGACTGTATACAACAAATGCAGGAGAACCACATCTAATTTGCGCATACAAAGTGGACTGTGCAACACGACCACACAGATTGCAATCTTTCAGAAGGATTAAAAACGTGAAGTGAAAACCAAGGAATTAATCAATGCAGACAATTTTTTTTGTGAAATGAAAAGAAGTCAAATTCTTTCATTATAAACAGGGGAAAACAAAACATTTTCACTTTAATGAAAAAGATTTACAATTCAGGTAGACATACATGCATATAACATATATTCCACTACCGTACTACAAGTGAAATTAAAACCCCAACCAAAATAGGCCTAATCATTCACCTTTTTTTTTATCACATAAACTGATAAACCTCATATTGTATTAGTCAAAGACAACAAACTCCATCAAAAAATGCCTAATCATCACCCCTTAAAATTGACCTTTTTATTGTTTTTGTTTTATAACATAAAAATCCCTGTAAAAATCATATTGCATTTTTTATCAAAGACGAAAAAACCACATCAAAATTAGCTTTATCATCACCCCTTAAAATTGACCCTTTTAGTGTTGATGTTATCACATAAAAATCATATTATGTTTGTCAGTGACATAAACCAATAAAAGGTCACTTGATATTTATACTAAAATATTAACAACATAATCACACTGGAATGTTTGACAAAAACCACACACAACAACCACACACAACAAGTACAACAGTGCTGTCAGTACGACAGTAGCCTATAGAAGCTACTAATACTAATAATGATAATGGACCTTATAATATTATAAGGTCCATGGTAATAGTAGGGCAGGGGTACAAATGACAACTTGAAAAATCAGAACTGGTCAACACTAGATGATAGACAACAGGTTACAGAAGGAAAGCCTAGGCCAATTAGGACAGCGCAAAAAATTACAATATTAAACAAAACATATTATATTACATACATTATACAACAATGAATAATGATATTGATAATATAAAATAGTAGAAAGAATCTTTAAAAATGCCACACCTACCCCGCCGAAATGTGAAACCGTGAGGATAACTAGAATAGGTACATTTCTTAAAATATCATCGACACTCATCTTGGCGACATTTAAATCCTGTTGAGTGTTATGAAACACGGCGATTTGTGTTGTCACCGTCCTCAAATCTGCTCCTTTGATTCTGGTGTGTGACCTTTTTCTGAACGAGAACAGGAAGTAGATTAGCGAGGATTAAAAATTACCTCCCTTGTTTCTTATTGTAGTTTGCTCCCTTACACCTGCTATCCGAACCGAACTGTATGTTGTTCTTAGCGTTTGTAACGTATCCGCTTCCACCGAAGGTGATATCGGAGTCTTATTTTTCATATTTATTATCTAAGCGCACGCGCTGGGGTCTTTGCTGTGGGAGGAAACCGGGGTGCTCGGAGGAAACCCACGAGGTTGAGAGGGCGTCCCTAATAATTCCTATTTCCATGAATGATACGCTCACACTGCAGGGATCGAAACCACAGCCGCAAGCCAGAGGTGACCGGCCAGCTACAGATCGAAGCGCGGCAGTCTAGACCACTAGGGTCATAAATGGAACTTATAAACCTTCCAGAACTATGGCATCGCTGTATCCGATACACCACCGACGATTTACAGATCAATTTAAGGAGGATTTCATTGGATTATATTCGACCGAATCTGCAACCGGTTCTGCCCTTGCTGATCTACTAAAAAAAGACTGCTTCATTCGATTGACCTTATACCGTTAAACCAAATACGTGCTCTAACTGATGGCGCCAGTAATGTGTCAGATCGCTTCCAAGGTTGTCAGGCACTTATCAAACAATCACAGCCCCTTGCTCTCTATACTCACTGTGGTGCCCATGTTATGCGTTCAATTACTTCTTATGCCGTCAGTGAAGCTGTTTTCATCAGGGACGCCCTCGACTGTATTGAAGAACTTGGGAATTTGTACAAGAAGTCCGGGAAGTCTCTATCAAGATGGTGACAACACCGACTATCCATTGCCTAGACCGACGTCCCTGAAACCAATATGTCCGATGAGATGGCTCACTTGGAAAGTTGTCGTCCTCTCTGTTCTGGATAATTACCAGAATGTATTGGATTCTTTGCAGAAATCTGCATACACGTTTTGTACAGATGTTGCTGCACGGGCAAGCGGCCTGTACAATATTCTGATAAAAGCCAAAACGATCCTTGGTCTCCGCGCTTCGTTACCTGTTTTATAGTGTCTTGAAGGCTTGAATAAGGCATTACAAGGTAAAACGCAGACCGTTGTAAGTATGCTGGAAGCATCGGTTAAGGTGAAAGAAGAGCTGATGGATCTGCGAACATCAGAGTGCTGCCACTCGATCTATTCCAACGTAGATGACGACATTTAGAGCTGGTGGCGGTGACATCGATCCGGTGGGTATTTCTGCTGAGGACTTTTGTCACCAACAATATTTCAAAATGCTGCATGCCGCCATGATTATTAATAATATGGACGTTTATTTCACATCGTCTGACTTGGCCCGCTACGGCAAATCAACGGAAATGCTAGTATCTGGAAAATACGACGGCGAGCTTGTTTCTGCGTAGCCGGAACTGGATCGGGACTTGGAACAAGAATTTCCATTCTTCAAGCGCCAGTTTTCGGCCAAATCTATTTCACTTGTGCACGAAGCGTTCCTCGGTATGTCACCTGAAGTGGGGCAGATGTTCCCTTCTGCCGAAGCTCTTCTCCGCCTTACACTGCTAAACCCTGCTAGTTCCTGCTCAGCCGAGCGATCCTCCAGCACTCTGCGCCGTATCAAAACTTGGCTGCGCAACCAACGCCGGATTAACCATGGTGGGGGCCCTGGGGCCTGGATCATGTGGGGGGGGGCCCTGATCACTGACCGCGCGCGCCGAAGGCGCGAAGCCTCGCATAGGGGGGTCTTAGGTTCCCCCCCCCCCCAAAGAAAATTTCAGAAATTGGAGGCCAGAAACGCGATTTCCTGGCATTTCAGGCACTTGTGTTAGAGCCATATAGAAGTACCTCCCACAGAAAAAAATAAAATAAATTCTGCCACCAAATTAGCGCATTCTGGCGTTATTTCAGTGGATCAATCCATGCGAGTGCTATGAAATGATGACATTTCTAGAGGAGGGGACTGTAAGTGGGCAGAGCGACATCAAACCTAATTTTGAAGTCGCTCAGTGATAAATAACGGGGTTACTTGATTCGGAATCGTATTATACCTACACGATGATTTGATGAATGGAGGCCGTAACGTTACGACCAAGCCGGACTCGATGTTTGACAAAGAAAACGGTAATACGAGATTTAATCAAGAAATATGAATATTTCGTGTGATCATGGTGTGCATCTCATCAAATTCAGCTTATACCCACAACAAATATCAACAACAACAACAACTACAGCTTATATCGATCGTACGTCAATCTGAGGCAAAATTTACGCTACCCGAAATGATGGGGACGTGTAATTTGTTCGAGTTATACGATAATTCGAGTTAGACGATGGTCAGTCCGATAGAAGATCTCACGACAATAAAAAAAACATGTGTTACACCCATCACCGGATTACACCGAATTCTCGGATGTCGATCGCAACACACAATGGATTAAGGGGCCCCAGGGACTTCCGATGGAGGGCCCTCGGAGCATCAGAGGGGCCCCGTCACTAGGTCACCGGGCGTTGGAGTCCTCGGTCCGACCATGCTCGAGGCGCGCAACTGAGATTTTTGTGGGGGGGCCCCTAATGTGGTGGGCCCTGGGGCCTGTGCCCCATGGTGCCCCATGGTTAATCGGGCGTTGTGCGCAACTCCATGACGCAAAGACGAATTAACCACCAGATGGTGTGTGTAGATAACAAAACTTAGACTCCAACGTAGCACATCCCGTCGTGATTCACTCCCGCTGCGATTAAACAAAATTGACAATATTTTCCATCAAAACAACGATTGATTATTGTTATTTATAATATTTCCGCCACACGCAACTACAATTAAGCATTTCATCCTACCTGAAACGGGTACAAATCGTCGTATTTAAAATCGAGGCGTTAAGCCGTTACTAAGACCGCCATCTTTTTTAAACGGCATATTTTGACGACTATCATCATGAAGGCGGGGCTAAATGTGAGGCTTTTATAACAGCCAATCAAAAAGGCAATTTTGGACCTGATAATAAATGGCAACATAGATCGTATCCGTCAGGATGTGGTATACTAAAGGGACCTGTAGTGTTGGCGCATGTACAAAATAGTCAAGAATTTTGATGGCGGTGAATGTCGAACAAAAACAACGCTTCATTACTTTAAACGCGAATATTTAGAGTTAGGCGATAGTTGTGCCACTACATTGGTCATAATAGCATAAACTTATCTTATTTTAAAGATGTTACATGTATTAATAAAAAAAATGAGTTTGCAACGTCAAACTGAAGGCTCCCAATCGTAGCTAAAAACAAACATATCAGTATTATCTCAACGTTTTTAGCTACGTTCTCGTAGCAAGGTGTGTGCGGTGCATTGCATGTCGCCAAGATATTCATAGAGAACAGTCCTGATCGTAGGATGAACGTCTTTGTACGATTCAATTAATTTCATGAACAATTAATATTAATTGTGCAGCTTGAATGTAGGTAGTCAGTTTTTCCATATCGTCATCATATTACCTGTTACAGCGTTCATCGAAATAAAATGGTAGAGTAAACTGTCCGTAATTATTATTTTGGTTTGGTAATGAAATGTTCCAATGTTCGCCCCCCCCCCATCCATGCCCCTGTTTATATTAGTTGAAAATGGAATTTTAAAACATATTAATGCAAAGTATATAACATTAAATCTCCCCACCGCACCCTACAACCCAAAATATACTATTGCCGTAAACACACTAAAATACTGCACACCAGGGGTGTGCATCAAAAAGCACCCAAACCAGCTTTAGTGGCAAAATGTTTTGTATTTCAATGAGTCAAGGAATGAATAAATCCAGAAGTCTCCTAAACTGGCTTTTCGAGATATATTACCGGAAACGTACTAAATATGTGGGGAATCGGGTTAGGGTAGGCTCACGGCGCACACAATAATTTCTAAACTAGCTTTGGTGGCTTCAATATCTTTGTTTCACCAACTGGGCAAGTGCATAAGACATGAACATGCCAAATTTCAGTAATTTTCTTTGTTGGCGTATCGTTGCTTTCTGAAGCAACGTGGGCGTACCCCTTGTTTATTGAACCCACCAACGCCGCCTCGAGTGCGGATTAATGAAATTTGGCATGTTCATACCTTATCCATCTGTCGATTTGGTGAAATAAAGATCTTGAAGCCACCAAGGCTAGTTTAGAAGTTATTGTATGCGCAATAACTTCTAGGTCTCGAAACGCAAACCTAGGAGGCTTCTGAAATTTTGTATTCTAGAAGTTTGTTCATCTCTTGATTCTGTGAAACAAAAAACATTTTGCCACGAAAGCTGCTTTAAGTGCTTTTTGATGCTGCGGGAGCGTACCCGTTGTTTATTGAACCCACAAGCTCCACCTCGAATCCGGGTGCTGGGAACTTTGCGGTGATATGACTCGAAACGCCAACATAGATTCAAATAAATTTTGGCAAATTGTCAAAAGCTTTAGTCCGAGGCGTAAAATTTCAGACATTATGAATCCTTCGCAGTGGGTCAATCATTTTAAAAACATTCTAAACCCAATTTTGTCACTAGATGAAGCAGCACCTATTCCTGAAAGAAATAATCGAGATTTCCTCAACCTTACCGATGATTGTGAACTGAATACTGCTATAACAAGTATTGAAGTAATATATTGTTTAAAACAAATGAAACCAGGAACTGCTTCGGGTCCTGATGGTATTGGTATAGACGTGTATAAATCCTGTCCTGAATTATTTACTTCTTTTTAAACCACGTTGTTTAATATTTTTTTTAATGAAGGGGCGTTTCCTGAATCATGGTGCCAGGCTTTAATCTAGCCAATACATAAGAAGGGATCAACTCATATGACCCTGCTGGAGTAAAACTTTGAATAACTTGTCCTTGAAAGCAGAGAAAGCACTTATCCCTATTGAATGAAATAGGGTATAATTTCTCCAAAGAAGGCTTTTAAAATCTTTTATTCTATTAGAAGACCGATATTGCTATATGGTTCACAGGTGTGGGACTACGAATATAGAAAAGATATTGAACGAGTGCATATAGGCTTTTGTACCTCAACAGTAGGTGTCTTGGGGGTTGGGGGAGGGGTGGAAGAACTGAGTTGTCCGTACATTATTTACTAAACTGCATTAAATTCTGGATTAAACTTATTTTAATGTCCGATACTAGATACCCCAAAACAGGTGTACATAATGCTTAAGCGACTTGACAGTATTGGTAGGACAACATGGTGTACAAAAATAAAACTCTTATTGTATTCATTAGACTTTGGTTATCAGTGTCGGACTGGTGGACCGAAGGCCCGCCTGTCAGGTCATTGACCAAGGCCCACACAAGTACTCGCGAAAGGCGCGCCACGAGTGCGCGGAAGGCGTGCGAGCGTCCGAGGGGAGTCTGTGGTGTTTTTTCCCCCAGGAAAATTTTGCATATTGACATTTTCCAAGCATTTCAGACCAAAACTTCCCATCTTTTCTTTCTCCTGTCCTGTGTCCTGTCCTGTCCTCCCTTCTTTCTTTTTTCCTCCCCCTCTCCTTTCTTTCTCTTTTCTTTTTTCTCTTTTTTAATTTTTTTCTTTATAGTCACTTTTTTTTAAAATGAGCTTGGGCCCACCTGTTGGTTATGCTTGGTCAGCCCAAAGCATCTTATCAGTCTACTGAAAACACGCCTTACTGATATAGAGATCCAAAATTGGTCCGCTAAGCTAAACGATAGTAGCAGTTTAAATGAATATAAATGTTTCAAACTAAATCTTTGTCTAAAAGAATATTTAACATTAGAGATGAATTTAAATGTTAAAAGGAATATTACAAAATTAAGGTTGAATCTTGTTCCATTAGCCGCAACTTGATTAATAGGAAGATGGAAGATAATCCTTTGTGTCCATTATGTAAGATAATGTATGTAAATGAGTCATATTAGATGTAAATATATACCTGTAAAATTTGTTAATAATGTGAACAATAATAGATATATGTTTCATGAGTTATGTACAACTAAAAATAAATCTCTTTTAATTTCAATTTAACATTTTAATAATGTCGCTTTAAATTATAGATCAAACTACATTTAGAATTCTCCGTATATGTACATGTAGATTTATATTTTAATATATTGTAACTATGGGTCCTAGACCTACTTACTGGAATAAACTATTTATTATTTACTTATTAAGTAAACGAAATTTGGCATGTGCATACCTTATGCATCTTTCGATTATGTGACAGAAAGATATTGAAACCACAAAAGCGAGTTTACAAGTTATTGCGTGCACAGTGAGCTTACCCTATTCCGATTCCCCTACTATATTTTTAAAAATATGTTGACGGTAATATCAAACTGATCCCGCAGTGAATATTCGCTTGGCCGCTACAATCACTTATAAGCATGACATCGACGAGACTATGAGTTCGGCATATTAACTTTTTTACTCCGACAAATTAAATTCTCAAACATTTTTTTGAAGTATACTATTCAAAAAAAAAGTAGGGGATATTTGATTTTGGAGGCATAATACTAAAATATGCAAATGACTACGAAAAAAGTCACTATAGAACCTAACAGAAGAAACATTTCCAGTTACATGTGACGCCCAAACGCACCAATAGCTACCGCATGGAATGCAGGTGATGCTTGGGATCAACATGGGGGTCCAACCCAAGATTTGCACGACTCTGACTTTGAATGTTACAGTCATTGTGGCATTGAATTCCAGGGTGGAAACATCAGTTTAATTGTTTTAGTGATCAGAAAACAAATTTTGATATGCGTCGGCTTACCCAAAATGAAAGGTTACGTGCCCTTGGCATGCTACAGATCGGTACAACACAGGCGGTTGTGGCGCGGACGATGAATGTTTCTCAGTCTGTCATAAGCAGGCTATGGTCCGGATACCGCGATACACAATCTGCACAGGACAGACCACGCTCAGGTCGACCAAGGGCGACAACTCAAGCCCAGGATCGATTTATCCGTACCTTGGCCTTGAGAAATCATGTCATCACAACAAATCAGATCAGCGCTCGTCTTCAAACAGACACTGGTGTGAGAGTGAGTGGCCAGACAATTCGGAATCGACTGCATAGGGGTCACCTTCGCGCCCGACGTCCTCGCGTGATCCCTTGTTTGAGAGATCATCACATTCAGGCAAGACGTCGTTGGTGTAGGGATCGTCAACACTGGGATAATCGACGCTGGAGCAATGTGATGTTTTCAGATGAGTCAAGGTTCACTGTTGATTTTTTGGACAGACGTAGGAGGGTGTAGCGTCGTCGAAACGAGCGCTTCCAAGACGTTAAGGTCATCAGACATGATCGATTTGGGGGTGGTTCTGTTATGGTGTGGGGAGACATCACTGTTGCTGGAAGAACGGCTTTACATGTTGTTGCAGGGCGTGTTACAGGCCAGTACTACCGGGACAACATCTTGGCAGTCCATGTTGTGCCGTTCGCACGACGTCATGGCCGCCGTTTCATCTTCCAGGATGCTAAGTGGATAAGGCGCTGGTTCGCTAGCCTGGAGGTCGGGTGTTCGATCCCTGCATTGGCCGAGAAAGTTCATCTCGATTTTCCGGCGTGATTTCCCCTTGTCAGTGATACAGAAGGAGGGTCTGACAAGGACAGCTGCCTAGTCGTTCGGATGGGACGAAAAACCGAGGTCCCGTGTACACATTGGAGTGCACGTAAAAGATCCCTTGGCAGTTGGAATTCGATATAAGAGTAGGCCGTAGCGCCGCTGCCCGGGCAAAATTACCCTCATAGCACACTGTATGGCGTATGCCCGTCTTCCATTAGCCCAGGTTAGGTGCATAAGAGTAGGACGTTAAACCCCATTTCATTTCATTTTCTTCCAGGATGACAACGCAAGATGTCACAGGGCCAGGATCGTTACAGGTTACCTCCAACAACAGAACATCACCACATTACCTTGGCCAGCACTGAGTCCCGACCTCTCCCCCATCGAGCATGTCTGGGACATGCTTGGACAGAGGTTACGTCAACGTCAACAACGTCCTGCCAATGTCCAAGAACTTGCTGCTGCGTTGCAACAGGAATGGGAAAATCTGGACCAAAATGACCTTAGACGTCTCATTAGGAGTATGCCACATCGGATCAATGCTTGTTTGGCAAGCAGAGGAGGATTTACCCGTTACTGACTTTGTTGTGATGCTGTGGTAACTTTGCTGTTTGACCCCGGGTATCATTT
Source organism: Patella ulyssiponensis (assembly GCA_963678685.1). NCBI lineage: Eukaryota > Metazoa > Mollusca > Gastropoda > Patellidae > Patella > Patella ulyssiponensis. Next base: position 63,736,140 of record OY783225.1, on the reverse strand, counting down.
TACCCTTATAATGGTCAGTCTGTGCCTTACTTAGTTTAACGATCATTTGGAATAAATCGATGAATGTGAACTTCATTTCATTTTGTCATTTGTTTCTTCGTCAGTTTCATTAGGTGACTTTAATAACACTTAAAAATCAAATATCCCCTACTTTTTTTGAATAGTATATAAGAAAAATGAATAAAGACGTTTGAAGTATTTGCAGTTAAAAAATATTTCTTATTTAGTGTAAATGGGTATTAAAATGAGTAAAATGCATCACTTTGCCCGAAGCAGTCAGGTGTTATGTAGGCCTAAACAATGCACGAGCCGTTAAGCCAATGACTGACGCCACGTGAAGTCAATGAACGTGTTTAAGACAGTCATCTGTTACGGAGATAATTCGTAAGTAATTCTCTGTGAAACAGTATGCGGTAATATATCTCGAAACGCCAACTTAGGAGGCTTCACAAATTTTGTATTCTAGTAGTTTATTCATCTCTTGATTTCGTGAAATACAAAACATTTTGCCACCAAAGCTGGTTTGGGTGCTTTTTGATGCATGCTCAATTAGCCTTGGGGTGGGGTGAGGGGACAGTCTATTACATATATACTTTGCATTAAAATGTTTAAAAATTTTATTTTCTAACTTCATTTCGAATCCGGGTGCTGGAATACGGGTGGAAGATCCGCTTGGTCCATTCACACAAGAACATTGTGTGCATATTCCTGGATTTTCGAAGTGCATTGTAAAACTTCTGACCGCATTCGGAGTGTATTTCAAATATTCGGGCTCTTTAATAGATGATATAAACATGATTTTCGCATTGTCTCCGCCCAAGCAATCCAAGGTTGCAACGTATTACCCTTTGCTCCACTGTATGCCCCCCCCCCCGGACAAAATCCTGGATCCGGGACTGGTCGTACCTCTGTAGGTTAAAGTTACATTATGGGAGATAAGATAGAGAGGTGGTATTTCTCACTATAATAGTTAAAAACTAGATGGTGTAAAGGTAATTTGCTGAAAATTTCAGTCAAATTGACCCACTATATTAGCCGAGAAAAAAGCGTTTGAAATATTCACATAGCCTCGGTCATCATTACTCAAATCATTAATATAAACAGCATAGTCTCGATTATCCACTTAATTGATTTAATTATCAACGGCCATTAAGTGGCATATAGGATTTTAATCCGCCAACATCGAAGGCTAGACATATTATGGTCTGGATATGTTAATTAATGTCTAATTGATTATTTAGATAACATCTCAGGCCCAAAGAAAGACCTGTAAGAAGCAGATTTTGCTCTTGCATAATGCTATTTTAAGCAACCTAACAATTGCTCTGTATTTAGTAGGTCTATACTATTATTCACACTTTGTGGGTGCATTTCTTTCCTCATCGGTTGCATCTTGCAGTTTAAAATTATCTGTGTTTGGTGTATAATTGATTTCATCTTGGTGAGTGCAGACTTGATAACATCTTGAGACGTAACATCTAACTGAAGTGTCTTTAGACGTTCCGACTAAGTCTTCTTCAATTCATCTGCAGCATCTTGATAGGCAGCGATTATATGAAATCCCAAACCATCTAATCTTTTCGCTACAAGATTTCCAAATTCTGTATCACATGCGGTTATTAGGACATACCTTTCACCATAATTCTTGACCATTAACCTCTATAAGAACCATTTAAATGTCCAATAACCAATAAGTATTGCCATGATACATAGCCACATTTCGAATAAGCTTAAAATTAGTTGACTCTCCCTCTCCGCCCCCCCCCTCTCTCACTCTCGTATTTACCTAGGCCATTTAAAGGAGCTAAACCTGTAACTAAATAGTATTCGAAATTAATAACACAAATTAGAATTTAATTTGGTCAATTTCAATCAATATTGAAGATTCGTTTGATGTTTTGAGTGTTATAATTCGTTTTTCTCGTGGGTATATATACGATATATATGTACGGTTGGCATCCATATTGTTGATCATTGCCTATCCAGCCTCGTGGCATTTCTCTGGGTCCTCCGGTTTCCTCCCACTGCTAAAGACCCCTACGCGCAACCGAATTAATGAAATAAAATTAAACCATATATGTTAGTCCCGAAAAGTAGTTTGTGTCGAGCGGACGTTAAACCACATCTCTCTCTCTCTCTTTCCAAAAGGATATAGAATTATATATGACCTTTAAATAGTAAATTAAGTTAGATGTATTATTAATTTTGATAAGTGGGTAAAACGCTGGCTCGCTAGCCTGGATGTCGGGTGTTCGATCCCTGTATTTGCCGAGAAAGTTCATCCAGATTTTCCGGCGTGGTTTCCCCCTGTCAGTGATGCAGGACGGAGGGTCTGACAATGACAGAACTTTGTCTATAGTCGTTCGAATGGGACGTGTACGTAAAAGATCCCTTGGCAGTTAGAATTCGATATAAGAGTAGGCCGTAGCGCCGCAGCCCAGGCAAAATTTTCCTCATAGCACACTGTATGGCGTATGCCCGTCTTCATTATACAGGTTAGGAGCAGAACAGTAGGACGTTAAACCCCATTTCATTTCATTTCGTATTATTAATTGTGTTGTTGTTGTTCTTAGTGTTTAACACCCGCTTCCACCGAAGGTAATATCGCAGACAAAGTTGAGAAGGTGCCCCTATCTCCAAGCCACATAGGCAGAGAGGTTACCGCTCAGCTAGAGGTCGAAACGCAACATTAGACCACGGGGTGACCTCCCCCCCCCCTTATTATTATTAACTGCGGTGTGTACTTGCTTTCATTGTGCTTCAGTTGCTACCATTCTTCTTAATTTAGTAGGGGGTTGGATGGCCGAATGGTTAGCACGTGCGTGCTGTGTCATAAAGCCTGTCATTGAGTCAACGGGCGTGGTTTCGAATCCCCGGTTGTACGTGACAAGGAGCAGAGTCGCCTGTCCAACCTCGTGGGTTTTCTCTGAGTCCTCCGGTTTCCACCCACTGCTATAGACCCCTACGCGCAGGCGAATTATTGAAATAAAATTAAACCATATGTTAGTCCCGAAATGACCTAATTTGTGTCGAGTGGACGTTAAAACCAATTTCTCTCTCTCCCCTTTTCTCTTTTACTACAATATATGGGTTTTTTTGTCGTATAAAGCTCCACACTGATTAGCAGTGAATATTCGCTGGCCGCTACAGTCACAGATAATGATGATATCGGCGCGACTTGATGAGCCAAAAATATTACCTCCGACAAATTAAATTCTATAACATTTTTTTATGTATTATATATAGAAATAAAAAATAACGACGTTTATTGTAGTTAAAAAAAAATCCTATTTAGTGTAAATGGGTATTACAATGAGTAAAAGGCACCATTCTATCTGAAGCAGTTACGTCTTATGTAATCAATGCACGCGCCATGAGCCAATGATGGACGCCGCGTGATGTCATTGCACGTGTTGAAAACTGTCATCCTTGACAGAGATATTATACGAAGACTTTCGTTATTGTCTATGAAACAGATTGATGAAGCACCTGTCCTGGGGTATATTAGCCTATATGTTCATATAAATTGTAAATACAGAATCCTAATATTGTAATAATAAATCCTGCTTATATTTTAACTTGATAATTTTTCTATTAGTAAATTAGGTGTAGGGTCTAGCAGAATGCGACTCGCTTGTTAATGAGTCTTTTCGGTGTTCTGCTTATTACTACAAATACAGCAGTTTGTGCATCCTTCAACGTTAGCGTTTCAAAGGTGTCAAGAAATAATTGACGTCACCAACATTATCATGTATCCCCAGTTGTAGCACACCTATGTTTTTCTCTTTACGTCACACGGCTAAGAAAAGATGTCCTAATCACAAGCGGGCAAAATGTAAATCTAGTTGAGCATGCAGGTCGAGGTACAATATACGAAATAGAGGACAAGTGTAACTTAAATTGAATATGGCGGAATTTGGTAGCTCTGGAGCGGTACAAAACCTTTGAAAATCGGCAGTGTGAAGTTAAATTGAATCGTTTTTCGTTATTCACCAATAAAAATATGTCCTCATTTTGCAAGAGATGGATAGAAAACACGCTGACAAAAAAGTGATTTTTCGTACAATAGCAGGAGCTACAGGCCTAATCCAGGAAACTAAATAGGATCCACATTGTGGCCTCTAGATAGCAGCAGTGTTGCCACGCTGGCTCTCTGTTTCCACCCTACGGCTGTGTCGTTTTTAACCTACAAAAGCCTACGCTTGGATTCTACCATTAACCTGTATGTGCCATGTGAAATTAAGGTTAACAAACTTACCAGCATGTGAAAAGGGCGTTTCTGTCTGTCTGTCTCTCTCTCTCCCTTGAATCCATTTTTCGGCACAGATTCCTCCCACAAGCTTAGCCTACTTTTCACAAATTATCTGGCAACACATCCTGTGCACCCAGATCGTAATGTCTCATTGGCCGTTGCTCTTTAAAATGATGCCAAATTATTTTACGATTTTGTTTGATTACATGAATAATATACGTCAACTTTAGTTTTCTCACCATTATTTTATGTTGTGCCCAATGTTGTGAAAAAATCCCTACGATAACCTATGGTTTGATGGTTTTACCCGTAGGTTTAACCTACAACCTATACGAAATGGATTTTTACCCTACCGTAGGGTAAAAAACCTACGCGTGGCAACACTGGATAGCAGGGGCGGGGTATAGGAATCCCGGGCCCTACATGCTTCCACCGTCGTGACATGCACGCATGGTCGTATATATAATATATATAGCACACGGTGCGCATCTTATCAGACACACAATCAGCATCTATGTTACTAGCGGCAGAAATTAGCTCCGTAAACCGCGGTCGGTGAGACAAAACATGGGGTTGTCACCCCCCTCAAAAAAATCCTGGATCCGCCACTGGATAGTGTTCACAACCTTGATATAACCAGATGTTTACACTATGTATTTGTGTAGAACGAGGGGCGACCATTTTGTCCGGTAGTCTTGGTGACTTGAGCTAGAGGGGCCTCAAGCTAAAAAGCGATTTTTCGTACAATCAGGGGTCATAATTTAGGAACTTTCATTCGATATATGCGTTATAAACATGCATTTCAAGTTTCATCAAAATCAGATAAAAATTGTGACCTATAGAGTATCCACAAGTAGGGCCTACGTGATTTTTCGTTCAATCAAGGGCCATAATCCGATGTAGCCTGTATGTAAAGTTTTGTCAAAATCGGAGTGGCGACAACAATATACGTCAACATGAAAATGTAGGCGTATAAAAACCTAATATTTGCCAAGCGTCACTGAGGTTCTCAATGTGCACTCTCTTTTAAAACGGTGAGCTGCCATCGTGTCTCATTCATTGACCATCTTAATTGTGACCCCCATCACCAGAAATGGACAAATTGGCTGTATAGGGCAAGAAGGGCATCCATGCAGTGATCATGCAGTAGGCCTACCTTCAACCCCATTGAAATAAGCAGAAATGGACAAATTGGCTGTAGGCCTATGGGCTATAGGGCATAAGGGCATCCATGCAGTAGCCTAGCTACCTGCAACTGAATCCGGACTAACCCAAACGTAGGCCTATGGCCTCCACATAGGGGATGACTCCTGTTCCTTTTCATCGGCAAAGAAGTGGGCTGTCGAATTAAAGAGTGCCTTGACGAATGACGATGACCCGCGTCCTGGAACTGGAAGGTCTTCAGCAGCCATTCGAGAAAACATAGGCCTACCCGGATGCAGGTGATGGTAATTGGTTGATCAACGATGATTGACTACTCGACTTGTTGCCAATGTTGTCGGCATCTCTCATAAGAGAGTTGCTCAGCACATTATCGCCAACGTGTTAGGAATGACGAAAGTTTCTGCAAGATAGATGCCAAAGCCCAATGTCTAGATTATCCATTTGTGCGTACCGGTAGTTAGCCTGAAACATCTGTTGAAAATTTAGAGAATTTTAATTTATATAATTTATATCGTCGAAAGTGTAGCCTACCGGTAGCCTACATTAATTATGGTCTTGGTATGTTTATTAATTTAAGGCGTTAAGAAAGACATACAAATGACAGAAATAGCTTTTCTTTTTTTTATTTATCAAAAAATAAAGGTCTTGCTAAAAAAGGGAGACAACTACATATTTCGCGCATCTAAAAAAAAATTCGAACACTCAACTATCAAGAATTATAATGTTGGGTTTGCCAATAGAGCCTACAATGTTTTATTAATTTTTCAAACCAACGCAATTTATCTTTAAGAACTATATTAATCAAGGTGGTGGCTTTAAATAACTGTCTATCAGAATTACTGAGTTAGCCTACTTTCCACGACTTGCCCTCCAGAAGGCTCGTCTGCTGATGGCAATTTACAATTTAGCATAATCCGCGACAAAACATAATGCGAGATCTGTATTGGTATCAGGATGTCTTAAGTTCATCTTTACCATCAACAGGATATTTTGGGTCATTCATTAAATATTCATATAAGATTTTATTCCAATTTTTGTATGAAATCTTGTTTAATATGCCTAATTATTTCAGACGACATTTCTTCGCAAATGCACTGGCGTCACCACTAACTTCAATGACGTCATTTGTGTATCAACAGCCAATGAAATGACGAGAAACGTCACCATGGCGCAATGATACTGTGCATGCCCCCGGGTGAAGCGGCCTTGTTGTTCAAAGCTGTGACGCTGATCGTGTATTTTGACGTGGCCACTACGTATTCTGCAAATTTATCCACTCCGATTGCGGCAAAGTTGGTGACGAAAAGTACGTAACCGGTAAGTACTCCTTTGACGAACCACAACAATAAAGCATGGTCTTCAGCATGAAAGTAATTTTTAAGGTATTTACTGAAAATTTATCTTGAATAATGAAGAGGACATATTTATCAACGCATTTTTTTTCGCCGCTGACAACAGCGATTTACATCGCTTTGATTCACATTCTTGTGTTATGAACTTTTAGTCTATCATTTGCCTGGGTTTTTTTTCGGGAAATTCGTTAATCAACAAACTTGTTTTCGTTGTGTTTCCCAACAATTCAGGAGTCATGGATTATCTGTACAAGGGCCAGTTGACTAGATCAAGTTGGAAAATTATCATTAACTGTCTGCCGTGGAGAGTTCGGCCCGAGGTCAGTCAGTGAACTACTTTTATTCACGGAAAGCGTGTTATTATAAAACCTCTTAAGTTAAAGTTTATGTCTACAACAACTTAGACTAAGTTATATTGTTTATTACTTACACCCTAGTAGACCATACTATTGGCCATGTTTTGGTAAATTCTTTAATCTGGTTTGTCTTCAATTTTAAGGATGAACTACTTCAACTAGATCTAGAATCTAGGTTATTGTTTTTCTTGGATTTAATTTGACACGGGAATGCCCACTCAACTTCCTCAGTCAGACAGAGACATTGCCTTGTCACTAGGCCTAGTAACTTTGTCACTTTTCAGGATTCTTACTACTACTGTACCCTGTTTGTTATGACAGAGAGTACATCATGACAAATTTAATGTAAAGTTTTAGGCAAAAATTTATTGTTCATTCATAATTGATTTTCAATATCATATGGGTACCACCGGTAGGCTAGTTCAAATTGCTAATTGCACCATGGTTGCTAATGTAAGCTGTGGTTCCATCTTGGTGCATTGCCCGGTTTCCTCCCATTGCTAAAGACCCCTACGCGCAAGCAAATTATTGAAATAAAATTAAACTATAGGTATGTTAGTCCCGAAATGGCCTAGTTTGCATCGAGTGGACGTTAAACCCCATGGTCAGTCTCTCTCTTGGTGCATCGGAAATCTCAATTCTACAGATTATCGGCAAAATAATCTGTATTAGATTATTTATTTTCCTGTTCGTTAATTGTATAAAGAAATTTTGCACAAAAATAAGGATGGTATCAACGATTGATGCGTTGCTGTGTTCATAATTTTAGTAGGTATTTTTATATCTAATTTGTTATCCTTTTTATTTTAAGGGATGTCCGAGGGTGTAGTAACCCATGGGGAAGTAGAAAACGGATCCCAGGGAATACAGGTGGTACATGTTTCAATCCCAAACCAACCAGTTCAAGTCCAATCTGTTATCCAGTCAAATCAACAATCAGTTATTCATTCAGCAACAAATGCAGGGGTTCCAACCATTCAAGTAGTTAGGGTGAGTTTCAAGTGCATGTTATTTCTCATGACATCCAAGGCTATTTAATTTAAATGTGAAACATTGGCAAAATCTGGATTATCTGTTTCAAAGTAGAAGTCCAAAACTGATACTTAAAGTAGCTAAGTCTCTAACTCAATATCGTCCAAAATCTTCGGCATTCAAAACACAAATTATTTGTCAATTTAAATCAACACTGATGTTGTCATATTACCGGGAAAAGATGGGCTTTTGATATCCAATATTTAAAACAAAATAAACATTTTACCATTGGTACACACCATAATGCGTTTCAGTCCCAGTTCTAACAAGAGGCTAGAGGAAAGAGACTAGAAACATTGCACCAAATCAAACGGCGTTGTAGATGGGAATAACCAGACACTCGAAATAGCCACCCGATTGAAACTTCTAGCGTATTTCGCTGAACATAACTAATTTGAAATTCGAGTACAAACGAAAACGATTGAATGTAAATCAGTTTGTATACATTCATATTACATTATTATATGCGTTGCGACCCATTTGTGGCAATTTCTCTGTCGCAAATATTAGTGATTTAGCTCCTTTAATTCTGTTGTTAATATAAGTCATCATTTGTGTTATCCAGTGCATTAATCGTTGTAGATCATTTTGCAGTCTATTGCTCAGGCTGATTAAAACACAGATCCTATTTAGTTTCGTTTTTATAGTTCAAAATTTTGTTTACTGGTAACTTCTCTTTACTACATTAGAATCTTGAAGATGGCGTGAGGGATTAGCCAATAAAACGGTCTGTTACGGCGAATTCTTTGCCTTTTAATGCACAGAACTGTAGGTAAACCACTATAGAGTTGTCAACGCTGATTGATTAATCGATGTCCTTCGTCAGAGGATCAAAAATTGCTTGTTTGACCCCTGACGTGAACTCCTACTGTAACTTGTCAGATCTTCATATAGATCTGTATTTTAATCAGATTGTCTACTGTTCAATTATTAACACCAGGCTTTCCATTACATATTTTGTTTCATAATTTTTAGGTTGCTGCTGTTGATGAAGATGTTTCTTCAGATGATTCTGAAGCTCGAAGAAGAAGAGAAATTTTAGCAAGAAGGCCATCATACAGGTTTGTAGTCAACTTCATATTCAGTCAGTAAGCCTATTTGTGTTTCAATGGAAAAATAAAATGATTGAATTGTATGTCATGGACTATAACACATATTTATGGAAAAACAGCTACTTATTTATTTAGGCGACTTTTCGAAGAGTATTCTCTCAACGTTATCAAGCTAATTACTATATGACCCAGTTTCCCATCTTATAATTTATTGATTTCAATTGTAGAAAAATTCTAAATGACTTATCCTCTCCTGTTACTAAGATGGATGAGGAGTCCAACAGTAGTCAAAGCCAAGATGGTGAAGTTATAGATGCTGCACAAAATTTAACTAGTGTTGGAAACGCAGTACACTATCAGCAAGCGACAGGTAATTTGTTATGATGAAGCTTGGTAGAAATTCACAACAATTATTATCAAATCGCCATGTTTGAATAAGTTTATTCAAATATGTCTAAAATGGGGGTTGTAAATGAAGTAAGGTTTTACTTCGAACATGTTGGCACCAGTTGGGCTGATGAAGACAGGGTTTTGTTGTTGATTCAAACCACTGAGCTAGTGGACTTTAGACCCAAGATCATCCCCAACATGACAAATTTAGCATCTAAAATCCAGGTCTGTCACTAAAAGAAGCTTGGGACATTTTGCTTGCTAGAATCCCTGACACCGCTTCTCATTAGATAATTTCACATAGCTAATGCAGCTTTGTTTTATTTCTGTTTTTAAATTTCGATTGGGTTAATAATTTTTTTTATTTTTAGTAGTGCCTGCAGGAACCATTTTAGCACACGCTGATGGAACAGCAGTTTCCCAAGGATTACAGACCTTAACAATGACTAATACAAGTCCTTCCTCTGGTAATACGGCACAAGGAACTACGATAGTCCAGTATGCCCAGGGTCCTGACGGCCAATTCTATATTCCAGGTATGGATTACACAAAATTAGTTACAAATATTTGGATATAATATATCTTTGAGAGTTAGGGCTGCAATTGCACAAATAACTTTCTATTGAGTAATGTGGCTGAACTACAAAGATAATTGTTGTTGTTTTTTTTGTCGCAAATTTAAGTTCGCCAGCAAGATTGACTTGAGTTTCAATTAAGTTTTAAAGTATCAGCCATTTGGAGTTTTCAGATAACCTTTCTGACACTAGGACATACATTTCCTAGTACTATCTTTGAAGTTTGCTTCATGTAGGTTACGTCAGTAATTTTGCGGTCTCCTATATGGCTGATTGTCAGAAATATTACCATGATATTGTTTGATTTATTGCAGTCTAATCAACATTTTAGGTCTGTCGGTCTTGGATAAGAGAATCATAATTTCTGATAAATTATCACAATGGAACATATCTTTAATTTAGATTATAAAGTATACTATTTTAGGAATAGTGTTTTTTATTTTTCTATTCCAAAGTTTTATTAACAAGTTTGATATTTTATTTATTATTTTTGTAAGTTTCAGTTGGGGGAACAAACATGCAGGCATATCAGATAGCTACTACAGCCTCCATTCCACAAGGTGTTGTCATGGCATCGGCCGGAAGTCCCCTTTCTAGTGGAGGAACGGTATCAGAAGAGGCTTCACGAAAGCGAGAATTACGTTTATTAAAAAACAGGTACATTCCCTTAATAAATCATACATGTATGCCTATTTGGATCATTAAAATGAAAGCCAACAAGTATATTGTTGTTACCTAAAACAGCACGTAAACATCTTCCAGGGTTGTGTACATCCACTACCGAAATTGATATACATTCTCACAGAACACATGAAATTGGAAGCACTTACAAAATTGGTACACATTCTCACAGGACATGGAATTGTGCACATTCTCACAGGACATACAGTTGTATGAACAGAATACAGTGCAACATATTCAATGAAAAAAATATTGTTTTATTTTTTTCTGCTTTCAGAGAGGCTGCTAGAGAATGTCGTATAAAGAAGAAGGAATATGTGAAATGTTTGGAAAATCGTGTGGCCGTTTTAGAAAATCAGAATAAAACTTTAATAGAAGAGCTCAAAGCTCTAAAAGAACTTTACTGTCAGAAAGAATAATCCGGAAACATCCTTCTTGAAGGCAGATTTTATTTTACAGAGAAAAGAGATATAAATATTTTGAATATATATATTAATTAAATATATGAGGTGTGAGACTGACATTCGTGTGGAGACTGTGTGATTGTGTTAGATGTAGTCAGACATCTGGATTTTAAGATAAGTGGAACTAAAAAGATTATTAAGGAGATAAAGACAGAATTGTGGTTGGCTTTTGTTTTAAACAAACGATGGTTGAGAATTGAAATTTTAGCAACCTTAGCAACATCAGTCAAATTCAAAATCCGTGGATCAGATGCTAAGAAATATTGATGACTTGACAACTGTAGACTGTGCAGATTTTTAACATCTGGATTTGTACTGGAAAGGCGTTGAACAAAATCTGACGCTGTTGGTTGATTACAAATTTATTGTCAATTTGTTACAAAAATCATATTGAATTTTGTAAAAAATAAGTTTCACATATTTAATTTTATGTCATTAGCAATGACGTACAGATAATTTCATCTGTAAACACATGTATTTTAAGATTATCATCATTCCTTCCTTTTCGGTGTCATCTTAACCACATTGTAAATATTTATCATTACTCAGGATCTGATATTAAACTTCATATTTCATGGATTATTTCACAACCACTGTGCTAGATACACTTGTGACGATACTATTATTTAATGAGATACAGTACATATAGGTCAGACTTGCAGTTGGACAGAAATTATTTCGAAAATGGCATGTGCACCTAAATCTGGGACTGTATTTTATCTTGTTTTTCTACCACATCTGTGGTTTATATTTTCAACAATAGATATATCATCAGATATTTCAGTTTAGCTTGATATCAAAAATCAAGCATGTTATTTTGTGCTAATTCTGAGTTTATGTACAATAGAATCTTCATTTTAGCACGATTTGAAGAGTAGATTTCATCAAGAAATGTATTGATACACAGTGCTAAATAATTAGATGGCTTTTATTCTTTTTTTCTTTCATTGATATTTCAAGCTTATTTATTAAAAAAGATCAAAATTAACAAAACTTTAAGATGACATTTATTTGTGCCGAGAGTTTATCTGATGATGCTTTCAGTAATTTGTTTTATTTTGATTTTTCTTTGTGAATGGCATAACATTTTCCTTTAAGTATCTGGTCTCTACTGTTTAATTGGTGCATAAATAAACTACTCTATTAAACATAATAATCGCTCCGACAGGAAATATGGATGCCAATCGTACTAGAATAAATGCAAATACTGACGCGGTTGATTGTCTTGGGATTTGAATCTCTTGCGAACTACAATATAGTGAAAGTTGAATATCAGTCCAACATTAATTCTAATCTATTCAGTATTTACTCTCACACAGTAAGATGAATTAAAAACTTAAGACCTTGTGCTATTATCTGTAGAGGATATATAAAAAAATGCCAGTGAAGTGTTGGATGAATTTTGAGATCTGCCTATTTATACGCCCGAAAAGGAAATGTGGTCGTATATTGCTGTTGCCCCAGTAAGTCCGCCCATCCGTTTGTCCTAAACAATTTTTTTGTGAACACTCTACACCCCGTGAGATGAAGAAGCATACATTTAATTTCAATAACTTACATTCATTTCTTCTGGAGTTATAACCTTTGTTGAACATTGTGAACGCATCATTTAAGTTAGGGAAACGAAGAAGTCTGTTAAATTCCTAGATTTATGGCCCTTGTTTTATTTTGTTGAACCTTGTGAATGTTCGAATGGCAAAAGTTATCATCCGGTTTGTATGATATTTATATGCAAATTTTTGAATATGTAAAACGAAAGAGCCTGTCAAATTTCAACAAATTCTGTAAATTACTTCTGGAGTTGAGACCCTTGTTTCAGTTTGTGGAACCTTGTATCCTAATATAATTACATGTTCTAAGAAAAACTTGCATGTAGGCGCTTATTTGAGTCGTGCGGTTATTATGTTGAATATGGTACAATAAATTAATATGTAGTGGTATTTTGTAACCTATGATGTATATATATTTTGCTTTTATTTATAAATAAGTTGGACTGTCTCTGTTCATTAAATTTAATAAGAGAAAAAAATTAAATTGCAGATCAGTGATTTTAAGACAATACATTTATTTGAGCATGTAGTAAGGACACAATGTACCTGATCATGCAGATACAAGGAATGTATGTCTTGTTTTGAAAAGGGGAATAATTTCTTTTATTAATCCAATGTTGAACTCTTCATTGAATGATGTTTTGGATTAAATGTAGAATACAGATCAAACGATAACCTATTATGTACATGTATGGCCGAACCAATTGATTTCTAATTCAGTCTAGTCTAAGTACATGTACAAAGCATGAATTGAGAGACACTAATTTCCCCACATTGTTTTCTTATCCTTCATTCTTTTGTTTTCCGTTTTAATTTGTTCATAGTATAATGTTTTGTTGACTCGTTGTTTAAGAATTTTTGTAAGTTCACATGTTTGTTCATGTACATGTAGGTAATGATATTACAGCCACTTCATCTTCAAAAACTGAACCGTAACATCTAACAGTTAGTCCATTTGTTCATATTTAATTATTTATTAAAGACTAAGATATCCACTGTAAATGTACACTATAGTAAAAAGTCAGTTTAGAACAGATACTCTTAATGTAGCTTGAATACGGTAGTGTTAGACAGTAAATTGAATGCGTTTTTGCTTACTTGTGAAAGACTTAATGCAGATGTATAGATACTGATCATCATTTGAATGTGACACCTTTAAACCAAAGTTAGCACTGACTGGTTAATTGTATGGTTTGTTAGGGTATGAGGTTATAAATTAAATATCTTCTGTCATAATTTTCATAATGTTTAGTTAGCACATGTAAATGTAGTTCAGTTGAATGTGCCTTACTCATAGTTGTTTGTAATACATTTTGACTTGTGGAAGACTAATTACTATATGTACGTGTAGATATTCATACCAACATCTTGGCTAAATTGGAGGTCTGTCACAGTTTATTACATTCGATTCTACACAACCCTTTAAACTTCAAACAATCCAGATTTAAGATTTATTTTGTACAAATTTTTCCATAAAATGCTGAAGATCATTTGAATTCATGTGTCTCTGTGTATACAATGTCCGTCAATCAATTTATACATATATTCTAGCTGTAAAAATGTTTGTAATAATAGACTTATCTCCCTTGGTTCAGTTTTCTTTGGGATAGCAAATCACAGATATTGAATAGTCGTAAAGGGGAAAGATATTCTGTGTGGAATTAAATGTCAGATAAGAGCTACACATTGTGGATCTGAAACATTAAAGCAGTAGACTGATGCTAAAGGTTTGCCCTGTATATTGATGTGTGGTATTAATTTAAAGCCATTTCAAGTTGATATCTTACAGTGCTCTTGGTTAAGTTGTATTATTCCATGTAGTGTAATTATAAACATTGTTTGTTAGTAAAAATCACAAACTGTAGTCGTATTCTTGTTTTTGATTTATAGTTCTTTTACTTTCATTTCAACTCTAACTGTAAATTGGCATTTATCAGTATATTAACGTGACACCCTGTTTTCATTAGCCCTGTAGGACGTTAAACCCGATTTCATTTCTGAGGCAAGTCAAAATCAATCGGTGATCTATTGTTTTAATTCAATTACCGGTAGTAATTAGTTAAGATCTGTTTGGTTATGAAAATTTCATTTGAGTTGGCAAAAGTTACGATACAATAGGTACAATTGTAGAGGATCTTCAACTCTATATTTCAACTTTATTCTGGCATGTTGAAGCTATTAAGCTGTCAACTGTTCAACACAAAATTGGTTATATCGCATTGGCTTTATCATAAGTAATTTATCAAATTTTGACATTCTGGCCATGCACATCAAAATATCTTAACGAAAAGCATATTGCTAAAAAAAAAATGATTAAAATCGACCAATTCTAATGGCACTCAGACGCTAAAGAATATCTCATTTTTATCCATGTAAACCACTGTAAAGAACGAGTTTTAGCCCTTTGTGTTAAATTTAAATACTTAGTAGAAAAAATGACCATTAAATGTCTGATTAGGTGAGCCTTGAATGAAAGATTATATTTTGGTTCAAAACGAAACGCATAAAAATCAAAACAAATCATTGTTAGTCAAATCAAACTGGCTCTTTTGATTTTGATTAATATGAAAATAGATCTTGTTGATGAAATTAAGTTGTAATGAAGAGTAATTTCAGTGGATTATAATTCAATTGTTAGTTTTTTTAGCTATAAAATTAGTTGGTCATTCCAGCCTATATGGTCTCCCCTTTGACTAAAACGAATATAAATAAGTCTGGATGAAATAGCAGCCATTCAATATAATATGATAACTGGCTGGATGGATGTAAACATACACTATCCAACTAAATGGGCACTTTGATTTAAATAGTAGGCCGTACATAAATGATTTACGATTTGCTATTATTGTCTATATGTGGCATGTGCCTTATCCTCCGATTTGTCTTTTCGCAAGCAATCATAAGACACATATATATGGTTCTCAGTACTAATCTTTGACACAAAATATAAATTTAGCGCTATTTTGTTTAGACTATATTATTCGAATTTGTCCATGCTAAATCGGAGATAATATATAGACTGGAGTGATCAAGACTAAAAAATGTATGAGAGTTTTCATTAATTTAATTATAATATTTTTGTTTTTGTTATTTTAATGTCTGTAGATATAGAGTTTACAGAATCCTAGCTTTGTTATTATATTTGCATAAAGAGAGCATTTATTGTAAGAAATCTTATGTGTAAATATAAAAATTATCTACATCCCAAATAAGGTCTTCTCTTTGATTCCAAAAGTACCATATATATATATATTTCTGTGGTTGACCATCTGCCCAGGAGAATAATGGTTTGCGTTATGTGGTATCAATGCAAGTCTATTAGAAGACGCTGATCTTTATTACTTTATGAAATGCAATGGGGTTTAACAACCCATTATTCTGCACGACTGGGATAATAAAGACTGGCATACGTAAGAAGTTGGAAATAAAGTGAAATGGGGTTTAACATTCTAGTGTTCTGCACCTGGTAGGCTAATGAAGAGGGGCATACTCCATGCAGCGTGCCACCTGTAGTGATAGGCTTATGAAGACGGGCATACTCCTTGCAGCGTGCTATGAGGAAAATTTTGGCTGGACAGCTGCACTACAGCCTACTAGTTTACTCGAATTCAAACTGTCAATGGTTCTTTCACATGAATGCCAATGTGTACACTTCCGAACCAACATTGTACATTGCCAGGCCCTCCATCATGCACTACTGACAAGGGGAAACCTCAATAGAAGATCCTTATGAACTTTCTTGGCCAATACAGAGATCAAACACCAAGTCTTCGGGTTAGCAAGCCAACGTCTTACTCACTGAGTCATTGCAGCTCCCTAATTACTTCATACTGGTTGTAGTAAAGGGTCATGTCAGAGGTATGAATGGCTTTTGACCCTGTGACATCGAACATTGATTAATTAATCAGTGTTGATGTTTTTAGTGTTTTGCCCTCAGTTCCATGCATCGCACACCAAGAGGTCGCTGTAACAGAGGGTTTCATTGTCTAATCCCTCACGCCATCCAGAACGCATGTTATATAAAAACTCTTCCAGGTCCTTGTGTAGTACAGATATAAAAAAACGAAACAAAATAGGATCGGTGTTTTAATCAGATTGCCATAAATCGTGTCAAAAATGCACAACATTTAGTTTGTAATGTAGGCTTTCATTGGCTAACACACACACTCTTCTCCCAATTGGAAGTCAAAACAAGGATATTGCTACGCCCACATTTTGTAAGAGATAAACAGAGAACAGGCTAAAAAACAAAAGTCATTTTCCGCATAATCAGAGAGAGAGAAATGGGGTTTAACGTCCACTGGTCACAAACCAGGTCATTTCGGGAGTAACATACGTTTTCATTATATTTCAATAATTCGCTTGCGCATAAGGGTCTTTAGCAGTGGGAGGACTCCTTTTCACATACATGTACAACCGGGGATTCGAAACCACGCTAGTTGTCTCAATGACAGGCTTAATGATACAGCCAGACTACTGAGCCAGCATCTTACCCACTTACCCACTATGATCCCCCAGTATCAAAAGAAATTTGGGGTGTCGAACTCATTTCGATTCTGGGGCCACACAAACAAAAATTTTACATGACGTGGGCCGGAGATATTCAAAAATATCAAAATAAAGAAATTTAGATTGGTTTCCAAATTGCCATGATATAATAATGAACATAAGGTTCTGTTGTATTACATACAACTTGGATATTTATGACATACAGTACAGAAGTCACGAGTTTGACTGAAACCGAAAAACAACAATAAATGAATTCCACGGCTAGTTTCTAAGAACTATCGACACATCAGTTTGTTGAAATTTGTGCTACGGGTCACATTTAAACCCTTGGTGGACAGCGAGGGGCGATGACAATATACATCCACATGAAAATGTTGGCGTATAAAAATTACAAAATGATCTTTCAACAAGTGATTTTATTTCTGAACAAATGAAAGAAAAATAAAGATATAAATAAAAATAAATGCATAATAATAAACAAGTGCAGTAACGCTATAATAAATTTAGCTGAGCTTCTTATCACATTAAGGGCTATTTCCTAGCTCTCATAAAAAATAAGAGGGCTGTTAACATCACTCGTATAGTAAAAAGGGCTGGTTACATCACTCTTAGGTTGCCAGGCAACAAAACATACACCCACAGCATCTTGGTCATCCAAGCAGTAAACAAGGGTTGTCACATATATTTTCTTTGTGGGTAATGAAACACTAACAATACACTAAAGTGTGATTAGGAGTAACAACTCAATAATTAATTATCAGAAATCAGTATACAAAACATTTAGTTTTATGGATTTTTCCGTTAAAGTTATCAAAAATCATTGAAAATCAATATACATGTACTTGATCGACTCAAGAACATAAATTCTGTGTATAAATTAAACGTCAATCGAATGATAACATTAGCCTGTAGAGTATCCACAAGATTTTTCGGAGTAATCAAGGGTCATAACTCTGGCAGTAATTATCATAAATCCTTGAATGCTACGATTTTCCATCTTAAAGTCAGTCAGACATCAACTTAAGTCTCTAGAGCGTCAACAAGTTTTTCAAAGTGATCAAGGGCCATAACTCGGACAGTAATGATCAGAATCCTTAAAAATCAATATGATTCTTCAACGCATGACCTTAAAAACTATGTATCAATTTAGTGTCAATCGGATATTAAATGCCCCCAAAAGCATCCATAAGCAACTGTGGACAAACAGACAGACTGATGGACGGACCAACGGGAGCAACAACAATATACAAACACATTTCAATATGGGCGTATAAAAAGGGTTGTTTACATCCCTTTATCTTGAAAGTCTGGACAACATTCTCGACCATCAAACTTGTGACCTCCTGGTAATTAGGATCATGAATGTGAGAAAAAATACATAGCAAATATTAATACATAAATAAATTGTAAAAATAATATCAGAGGTATCTGTGAGAAAAAACCTTACAAGCTCTTGGAGTGTCCTGAACAAATTTACATTGTAACAAATCTAGGCTTATGATAGCCTGAATCTTCTGACTCCTTTCTCTGTAACAGCCATACTGTACATGTTTAGAGATATCAGTCCAAAAACCTAGACACAATTTTGGGCTAATTCACGGCCCTTCAAAATAAAGAGATTGTAAACGATTTCCTTGCCCAGACTACAGTTTGCAAATATAGACTAAATTTAGGGCTGACACATGATTCTTCCAAAGAAAGAGATTTCAAACGATATCCGTAAGATTCCTCATTAATTCACCCAGGAAATGAAAAGAGTCGAAAGATTCAGATTAGGCTTACATGTAGCCATCATCGATCAAAAGTTTTCTTCCAATAATTCACGGCCCTTCAAAATAAAGAGAATGTAATCGATTTCCTTGCCCAGACTACTGTTTGCAAATATAGACACAATTTAGGGCTGACTTATGATTCTTCCAAAGAAAGAGTTTTCAAACGATATCCGTAAGATTCCTCATTAATTCACCCAGGAAATGAAATGAGTCGAAAAATTCAGATTAGACCTACATGTAGCCATCTGCGATCAAAAGTTTGCTTCCAATAATAAAAAAGTTGTTCAATATTTTTTCTTTTTATGGTAATGAAACATTTGTAATAAATTAAAATCTGATTAAGAGTAACAACTCATTAAGTAATTATCAGAAAATCATTAGACGAAGTTAGTATTTTTACTGACTAAACGTTGGATAAAATGAAGGTTTTTGGATATTGTATTCTATTAATAATTGTATATCAACTTATCTGAATATCAAATGCATCATTTTGACTTGGTCGAAATTGATCCCATCAAACCGTCTGTAATTGGTTTGTGTTACCTCTGTCTATTTCTTGGTCAAAATTGATCCCATCAAACCTGTTTCTATGGATTGGAAGTTTCACATTTCAAAGTGGGCATATAAAAATTAAAAAATTAAATTTTGATTTTACTACGTTGTTGTACTAACAAATCAAAATACTGTCTTTCTGACTAAAACAACAACCATGATACATGTACACGTAGTCTGACAGAAATGAAGCATACGCCCACAGCAGCTAAGAGAGAGAGATATGGGGGTTACACGTCCACTCAACATAAACTAGGTCATTCTGGGACTAACATGTGGTTCAATTTTATTTTATGTTGCAGTCAGCATGCTAACTATTCGGCCATCCAACCACCGTACCGCAGCTAAGACATCCACACAGTCCAAAAAGGTGAATTCTTGACAGATAATGGGGACCACATGTAAACATGCAGCGTCATTTGGAATAACAACTGTCAAGGGTTCTTTTACATGCAAATGCGGCCAATAAGTACACAGGATGTCGGTTTTCAGTTCCAACTGAATAACTACATGTTTACCTTGTCCCTTGCAAGGCCGTGATGAACTTTCTTGTTGACAATAAATAGGCTTCTTCATTTCATGAACATAACCACTGAATAAACTTGAAGTTAAAAAGAAGTGTGACAGATGATTATCAGACAGACAAACGAAGGTGACAACAATAAACAACCAGATTCTAATATGGCTGTATAAAAATGGAAATTTTATTTCCATTGTCACAGAATTCAAAACTTTTAGGAAGTTACAAAAGGATTCTGTTCTAATGTATTTTAAGAGTTATCTTCCCTGGTTAACAAAACTAGATAAAACAAAACTCATTAACAAATACTAAGTAAATTACTGTATAAGAAATCTACTGAAAATTACATGTACCTGGACTTTAAAACTAAGCATTTAACTCCATGGTAGTATTTATCTTGTCTTTTATCTAAGAAATCTCCTTTAAAAACTGGAACTCTGCAGATAGTTCTTCATAACATTTGGCAGTGGTAGTTTTTCGACTAAATATCCCTTCCTTCCCAAACACTTCAAGATGTCCAGTTTACAGACATGCTTTAAAGATCGAATGCGACCATTTCTCACTAACTGTTTCAAATTACCAACATACTCCCAAAATGCTTCATCCTGCATATCCCCGGAATTTTGGCTATTGAAATGCAAGTTCCTACTGTGATCCCTAAAATGATTCTCTTTATTAACAATTAGTCGTGGTATAACTTGACTTGGAATCAGACCCAAAACCTTTTGATACATCGAGAGGGACATATAATCCAAAACAATTTTAGTCGTTTCTAAATTTGGTAAGCATTCCATGACGGAGAGGATCGGATATACAGGGTAGTCGAGGGGGGAGAGGGGTATATTGGGGTTCGCTCCATACTGGCAAAATAAATTAATAAACTTCTCGCGCATGTCAACCCGAATATCAGCAAGGTGATTAACTAGAAATTGGTTAAACAAAGTCATATTTGTGACTCGACTTTCAAAGTTTGGATTAGCTCCATATTGCATTAGTAATTTCAAAGCATCGTAAACAACTTCTGGATTCAGCCAGAGAGTGGCACAAGAATACGGCAATGAACTATACTGTAGCAAGACTTCTACGGGGGTCTGATTACCTCCTGATTTATGTGACATCATATTAGGATCAATACCCTTCTGGAGAAGTAGTTCTAAGCAAGCGAGAAGATCATTTTGATATGTATCAACAGTGTAGGGAGTATTAGAACTGGATGTTACAGTCATGTCTGTAATAGCTTCAGATGCCTTCTTCCAGTAGCACATAACATCCACACGACTTATTCCGATTTCTTCCGACAATATGTGAAGAGCAGATTTTCCATTTTTGTCAACTGCGTGGAAATTGATTCCGTAATCTAGAAGCACTTGTGTGTTTGGCTTATAATTGTACGGATGCAGTTTAGATCTGTAGAGTATATGGAGACAATTCCTTGACTCTGTCATACAATTTACACTCGCTCCATTTTCCAGCAATAAACAAAGACTTTTGGTGTCTCCATTCCAACACGCGATATGCAAGGGTGTTTTCCCATTTTTATCACATAAACTTAAAACATCTTTAAAGGATCTGTCGAGTAATATTTGAATCATCGGTACACTGCCAATTGAACATGCCTTGTGTAGCAGTGACGACGGTTCACGTACACCAGCATACAAAAAGCGCAATGCCAGACATTGGATAATATGATTGGTCAAAAGATAATCCATACATTCAATATTTCCACTTGTTATGCTGAATTCAAATGGTTTTCCCATTTGCACATCCATTCGCTTCACCTTTTTCCATTCTTTTAAAGACCTCTGGTCAGCCTCGTATGTTAAATTTATTAAACTGACATGTGACAAAGCCCCTGATGATTTATTCACCAGTATATATCGAACCATTTCTATATTGCCTACCAAACACGCAAGATGTAGCGGAGAATTTAATAAGAGTTTTTCATTCTCAATATCTGGATACTGATCTGAAGCTTGGTAGGTTGGATAATAATCTAAAAATGATGGATACCGGAGAAGCAAATATTGAAAGACATCAAATCGAGTATAGAGTATGGACAGTTGAAACAGATTGATAGACAGATCTGGATGTAGCCATTTTACGATGTTAGTTGGTTCATGGATTAAAAATAACTGGTTAATATCATCCAGATGTCCACCCTTCCTTAGTTCCAAGGCCACACCTTCAGCTAAAATATCCTCACACATGTTCTCCTGTTTCTCCAAGACTGATTAAAACCCTGAAATAAAATCAACAAACAAATGATAGAGAAAGAATTGGCGGTTTACGTCGAATAAACATTAACTAGGTTATTTGGGGACTAACATACTGCTACCGGTACACTTTTATTCAATAAATAGCTAGCATGAAGGGTGGGGGGAATGAAATAGGGCTACTGAGAGACAACTGAATTAGATTAGGAAGGTGATATATACATGTAGTCACGTACAAACTAAGAGATCAAACTCATCACTTAGCACAGAAATGATTAGCACTCATTCACAAATCAACATATGTACACCCGAATATGAATAGATTTAATCATTGAAATATCATTCAAAACATAAAGAGAGAGAGAGAGGGGTTTAAGTCCACTCCAAGCAAACTAGGTCATTTTGGGACTAACATATGGTTTACTTTTATTTCAATAATTCGCTTCTGCCTTGGGGGTGTTTAGCAGATGGAGGAAATCGGAGGAACCAAAGAAAACCCATGAGGTTGGATAGGCGACCCTACTCCTTGTCAATACAACCGGGGATTCCAAACCACACCAGTTGATTCAATGACGGTCCAGTTGAAATTTCGCATAGCAGTTGGGTTTCATCAAATCATATAATTATGCGGTAAGGCTTCACCTTTATTTCAATGGGAATTGATTTATTATTTGTTAAGCTATGTGCAGTACAGTTTTGGGTGTAAATTAAGGGAGCTATAGGCCAGTAAACTTTTTGTAGTCGTTTGACTAAAAAACTTTCGCAAAGGAACTCTGTAGGAAAAGCCACTACTGCGGCTGGAGTAAGATGGAAGACATCAGTAGTGGAACCATTTCTAGTAGGTTATGTGCATTGAAAACATAAAGTCCCATCACTTTTTCGAACACTTTAGACCTCTGTGCCTGATCTACATTAGTTCAGCACTGAATGACGGTCTCATTACACTCAACTCGTACACAACTAAGAATTCGAATAAGACTCGTACACAATTTTGTAATAAAGTGTTGATTGTTATTTGGCGTTACGATTTTAGCCACAATTTGTCTGAAGATTTAAAACGCCGCCCCTAGGAGTAGGACATTAGCTAAATTTAACTCAGTCATATTAATTATTAATTACAAAACGGGTATATATTGACCGTAAATTTAACATTTATTACCTTCATTAGTTCTTACTGATATATATCATACATGTAAGCTCTAATTGAAATCTAATAATTTATTATGGCTAGTTTCTGTGTGGTTTGCTCGAAGGACATGCGTCCCCGACAAATTAAAACCAACTATATATACTAATTAAGAATACTTATGCCCCGAAAGTAAACTATGTCGTGTGGACGACTTTATCATCATATTATTATATCCCGAAATTAAACTAAGTTGTGTGGACGACTCCAACAACGAGTGTGGATGATTACGCAGAACTCAGCACAAAAAAATGTACTAATAAGGAATACCCATGTCCCGAAAGTAAACTATGTCATGTGGACGACTTTACCAACGTATTATTATATCCCAAAATTAAACTAAGTCTTGTGGACGACTCCACCAACGAGTGTGGACGACTCCACCAACGAGTGTGGACGACTCCACCAACGGGTGTGGACGATTTAACCTGATTTTCAGTGTGGACGACTTTGCTTGTGGACGACTTGACTTCGACATTCGTTCAGAGTTGAACTAGATCTACATGTAGGCTAGTTCAGCTCTGAACGTCGGTCTCATTATACTCACCCTGAACGTTCAGGGACTGTCACATTCAATCAATGTCGAAAATAATTGGAGAACAGTCAATTTTACTGGACAACCTTTCACTGCTAAACGACGGGTTGTCAATCCGTGTGAAAGCCTGTACAATGTAAAGCCTGTACATTTCGTTTCGTCTTGTATGACCGACATTCCTGAATGTGGACGTTGACCTACAGTAAGAGTGTCATGGTGGCGACAATGTAACTTGATAGGAGGGGGCGTATTTTTAACAGTGTGTTGTGTCGCTCATACTGTCTCTAGCGAAGTAAGCAAGGTCTTATTTTCTCACTAAGATGTTCGTTTACATTGTACAGGCGTCCACACGGATTGACACCACATCGTTTAGCAGTGAAAAGTTGCCCAGTAAAATTGACTGGGGCTCCAATTATTTTCGACATTGATTGAATGGGACAGTCCCTGAACGTTCAGGGTGAGTGTAATGAGACCAACGTTCAGAGCTGAACTAGCCTACATGTAGGCCTACCGTTCTATTTCATTTCTTTTCTCTAATTTCAATCTTAGCCTAAGATAAATAACTAGAGGTAGCAGCACTATCATTAATCCGTTATTAAAATAACTAAGCCTATGAATGATATCAATATTTATATTTATAAATAAATATAGCCTATATAATAATAATAATATAATATAGGCCTACCTCTGGTATTTCCAGTCTGCGTCCAGAGTCCAGCCCCAGGCAGTTTCTTCTTTGTAATATTGCTATTTCTCTCGCTTCCAAATTACTTTGGGCTCTATCATATCATGATCTCAATGGCAGTCGCGCTTGGCTAAACGACCGTCAAACTGACCAGGTCAAATCAATGGTGAACATTACTCCAGACAGTGATCTTATGCGAATGTCAAAATAATGATCTAAAAAATTATGAAAATAAACATAAAAGTTACCTCCCTTGGGTAAATGCCCCACATATCATTCACAAAAGTAGGTCAACTACAAAATAATTGACTGAGGTATAAATAACTGCAAAAAATTAGCAATATTTATCTATTGTGCATTTTAGATAAAAATTACGATAATATTTCTGAAATGCTTCAATCATTTTTTCTTATTGTTACTTTCATAAGCGAAATTGCTAATTTGCAATGAATGAACTTCCGGTTAGTGAATAGTAGCAGGCGAAACGTTGACGTGTAAAAGACGAACTACAGTAAATTTAGTCGACTGAAGTAGGCAACAGGTGGGTATTGATTTTAAAGTAAACAGGTTGTGTACATTAAGTCGCTAGAATAATCACATTTTTTGACATAGACGTGTGAGACTGTTGTGATAAAGACTGACATTAAAACCGGGTGTTGTCAATTCATCCACACCCAAAATTTCTGTCTTTTCTTGCTTTTGAAGTTTCAGATTTTTTCTTGGTGGTTTCCTTATAATGAATGGGCGTAGATTTATGCTTTCACACTCCCTATTGATTTACATGTCACAGTGACTGATTGAAGTTACTGTCTCTATCACATGGATATAAAATCTCAAAATTTCATTCCCTCTCTGAGTCTCTCTCTGGTCTGGTCTCTTTCTGCACCATGAAAACTGTTATTTATTACAAATCAAACCAAACCTCTGGGTTGTAGAGGTCTATCCGTTTGGGCACTACTTTTGAACTAAAATTTTTCGAAAAAGTGTGGATGCATGATATTAGACTTACATGTACAGCACGGTACGTGGTACCATAAACTAGTAAAACTTGAAATAACGTCATAAGATTAGAATGACTAACATTGTTTTTTCCAAAAATTCCCAGATCTATCAATCTGTTTTTGACTTTATGTAACTCAGTTATATTGATTGTAGATTTATCGGATTACATCAAATCAAAAACGTCTGTTACAACTAGTGTTGTTTTTTTTACCATGAATTACATGAGTCAAACTAGACAATAGTAGATATAATATATAGCTGTTATTAAAGCCTTTAAGATTTCATGATATGATTTATTATTCTTATGAACCTTACTATAAATCATTTTATGATTGGGGAGGGGGGTTGGGGGATGGTGGTTGGATGATTGGAAGACGCTCAGCTCAGATTCCAAACCCTGGTCACAGTCTTCAAAGTACTTGCTGCAGGATTTTTGATTTTGAAGAAGGGCTCTCACTTATCAATGGTGGCACAATCTAATTGTAATTTAATCTTTTGGTTGGCATGTACTAGGTCTTGTGTAAAATTCTTTAAATACAAATGGTAGATGACAAGAATGGTTGTGACACTGCCCAGACAAAAGGTTTTCCCCTAAATTTGTATGGCTCACATAACGTCATAGAAATTACTGTTATAGCATGATGTTCAGTGTCTTTCCATGTCACAAATATATCAATTATACAACTTATTGAGCATTAATAAAATAGTTTTGATTTCTTGGTTTGTTTGATAAGGACTGGCTTTCTGTTTGACAAGGACTAACACACATTCACATTGCTAAGCTTGTGTATTGTCTTTGACTTTCTCCTACTTCTAATTAGTCCTGCATTCATGCCAGTGAATTCTTGAAATATTGATTGAATTACAATGTTCTGAAACATTTTTAAAATTCTGTGCGAACTATTTTTGCGTACCGGTACCGTTTTTTCCCACCAAATTTGGTCAGGTTAAGCTTTAGTTGCACATATTCGCACAGGATATTGCATGAAATAATGATTTTCATGAATAAAATGGTTTTGTCTCTGACTCTAAAAGCACAAAAGATGTCTTTATTTCGATTGATATTTCATCTTTGAGTGTTGATTTTTAATCAGAAAACCCATAGCTCATTAACCAGAAGGTCCGAGGTTAAATACCAGTTTTGGTCAAGAACGTTTACCAGGATTTTCTAGCTTGATATCCCATTGTCAGTGGTGCAGGCAGAGGGCCTGACAAGGCCATGGGCAGCATTTGGTCGTTCGGATACGGCGAAAGCTGAGGCCCTGTTTTCAAGTTGACATAAACGTAAAAGAAATCCTGAGCGTTTGAACCAGTTAATAATTTAATGAGAAATTGATAATTTGGACTTTGTTTATTAATATTATTGTGACAACTGACAACGGTTGTTGTTTTTCAAATGGCCATAGCTTGGTTGAGAATAAAGTAATTTGACTGAAATTGTCAACATATTCCCTTTTCGATATCAATTGTTTAACAATTTTGGCGAGAACTGACATCTTAATCAAAATCTTACATAATGTTTCTTCAAAGAAACAGATTTTGATTTCCAGCTGTCTGTTGTTATTCCATGGCTTTGAAGGAGCTTTGTAGAATTACTGATCACAGTCCATAATTATTTTATGATCAAATTACTAATTTTAACAAATTAATACCATGGAAACTAATAACATGAGGACAGCTGATGGATGAGGTTTAAGGAAGCTTAATTAAAGATACATTATGGGAGATTTTGACAAGGAGTTAGCCATTCTTGCTATAAAAGTTCAAAAATAGATGTTGAAACAAGAATATATTGAAAATTTCAGTCAAATAACTTTATCCTGAACAAAGTTGTTACCACTATAATTTTTTACTAGATATGGGGGTTAAAATCATCGACACCCTTTTCCCACTATGGCCGATTGTTGATTGACAGGCGTTAACTCCACCTACATAGTCTCGATCATCAAGTAATGTTATAACGGTATCTACTGAAGCTTGTGTATAGCCTCGGTCATCACTGTCTTTCATGAATAATTTCCGGAAGTATGATGACGTCAACGTCACGCAGAAACCCCACCCACAACGCCATAGTGATTAAATCGGTCGACGAAATCCTGTTTTAAATCGAGCCCAATCCAAGCCATCCGTGGGTCTACAGTGTTCATTTTGGGCTTGTTGTTTAAATAAAGATCTAATTTATAATTTCTATGACATCTGAAGCTCAAAGGAAGACCGACAAAAGTCAGTTTTTGCTCTCCCATAATGTATGTTTAACAGCTCTCCCAGAATACAATTACAGGCTAGTCGAAGAGGGTGTGGTCTGAAGCTCTCCTCTTGTTTCAAGAACTGAAAAATCAGACAATCTTAGACTTCAGTTAAGAATTTACTCAACTTTTGATTACTGTTGTGAGAAATATCGTTGATCCAGAAATAAAAAAAATTGCACATAGCTTCTCATTGATGTATTTTATACATTAAAACCACAAAAGTTTCATAAATGGCTAAATTTTAGTTAAAATAAACAAACCAATTTTTAGTACATTCTTAACTTAAGCCTGACAATGATGTAGTATGGTTTAATTTTTCACCCATTAAAGTCTTGAGGCATCATGAAATTTCATCAATTTATGCTACTCGCTATGGAATAAGGCTGCCACCATTTTTTTGTCCACGAATTATTATTGATGGGCATATTTTAAATCCAATTGAAACCAAGCCGAGCAATTATCTAGTTTTACTTTCACCAGGTTGGTGCAGTAAAGTTTAACTTCATTTCTTTTCATTCTATTTTCCCCTTTAGTTTCATTCATCCAGCCAGATGTTTGCTTTCTTTGATATGACATCCATTCCATCTTTTTTATCCTTTAATCTTGGTGTTTCCAGCAGCCATGATGGATAGTTTATGGATTGAGTTCCTATTTAGACATAATTATGAACATACAGTTTATTGTATAAATACATGTATATCTATACCGATGATAAATGAAAAAAATTACATTTCTCAGCTATTTCATTACCATAGCATTTATATGTTACAGTATAATCATGTTTAGTCAACATGTACATGTCTCTAAGCATAGACTACATTTAATGAAATAGAATTAAAAGTTATTGCATGTTTAAAATACATGTACAGTTATGATCCTTGAAGGGCATTTAGCGATCGAGAACAATGAAAAACACAACACAATTTATATAGAAAATATGATCAATCACTGGTTTGTACAATAATGATAAGAGAACAATTGTTGAAATATAAATTATGTTGGGATTTTTTTTCTATAACATCGGTTATCATCGTGTTGTCATTCATTGATAGTGTACGAATAAGGTTCGTTTTGTAGATTTAGATATGATTAAATTTCAATAGGCTTTAAACGAGTCATAACAAGTTATTATTTCCCTTTGACATGTCTTCAAGATGTTTATTTATTAATGTTAACATAATGTGCGACTCTTGAGTTGTCCTCACAATTTGAAAAAATACCACAAATATCGGGCGACAGATAAGGACAAATGGTTAGGTGTGCATGGATATAGGAGATGTCAGTGTGTATGACTTTAAAACGGCAATTTCATATTTTTTGGTTATATTTTTAAAATATATTAAAATAAAGCCTTAAAATAGATGGTATCTATAAACAGGCCTACCTTGTTAAAGAATAATCCTATTAATACTATAATTCACTGTTGCCAGTTGAGAAATTGGCAAAAATATCATTTTCAACTTCAAATTCAAACGTTTGAAGATCGCCATTGAATGGAGGGGAATGGGAAAACAAGGGATGTAATTGTGTTATTATTTTCTGTGTCAGCGATTTTAATCCCTCTGAAATATTGCCCATGATCGTATAATAGTGAGTTGACAACCTTTTGAGCAAAAGACATAGAAATAAATATGTTTTGACTCTCTTAGAAAATATGAGAGAGAGAGAAATGGGGTTTAAATTATCCATCACAAAATGTATTTAAATCCATTAAATATCACAGGCTTACGATGACATCAAGAGTTTATTATGTTCTCGATAAATTAATTAATGCCTGTAAATAATTTGGATATAAGCAGATTTTGCTCTTTCATATTGGATGATTAAGCAATATATTCGATTAATTGAATAGACAATTATAAAAATTAATAAGCCTTTTTCCACTCATGAAGTCCAATCATTATTAAAATTAATAATGGATGATTTTGTTGTATGTGAGTTTGAGTTGTATATCTGATGAAAGTGAAAGTAGATATTGTCATATAATGTGTGTAATTTTTATGAGTAAAACCAGGTGTTGTATTGTATATTTTAATAAGTATATATGATAAATATGATGATATTGTACAATCCCATCTATCACAGCTAGGCCAAACATAAAAATGATCCAGACCCCAAGTTCACAAAGCATTCTCAGACTAAGTTAAGAATTTACTCAACTTTCAATCATTGTTTATGAGAAATCTATTTGATCCAGAAAAACGAAATTTCGCACATAATCTCTTATTGATATATTTGATACATTAAAATAAGAAATGTTTTATAAAGAGCAATATTTTAGTTAAAACAAGCCAAGAATAAATGTTGAGGTATTAAAAATAAGGAAAAACATCCACATTTTAAAACATGAGGGAATAGAAATGAAAAAAAACATCCAAATTTTAAAACATTGGCAGATAAGGATAGTAGTGGTCCAGACTTGAAAACATAAGCCAATAAAAACAGTTCAGATGTGAAAACATGGGCCAAAAAATAGTACAGATTATAGATCTTGGGCCAATAAAAGTAAAAAAGGTCCAGATTTTAAAGCATGGGCTGTTGAAAGATTAACATCCAGATTTTCAAATGTGGACCAATAAAAAATCAAAAATGAACGGGATTTATAAAACATACATGTAGGTCAACCAACAACAACCAACATCTGAGCATACATGTATGACCAAATCCTTTAACTTTTCACTCAGGTTACCTCAATTATCTGTGTACGTGTCCATTTATTTGTAAATCAAACATATTCTATTATTGGCCTTTTTGTTGAAACTTTTTGACAATGTGTACTGTAATTGTAATGAAGACTGTTATTGACAATAACAATAATTATTGATATTAAGGCGTGAATATATATGATTAGTACTGTGTCATCTTACAGTTTAATATGACAGTCTACGTGTACAGTTATAATATATAGGTGTAATATACAGGTGTAATATATTGCCTGCTTGTTCTTCTCTTCTTACCTGTTAACATCAGTAATCAAAGCAAGGTATTATTTGTTAGGTATATTATTAATCAGTGTAAGTTAAATGTACATAAGCTTGAAAGTCATCGATTGTAAGTTATCTTCATGCTTGTGGGCTTTCTACTTCTAGGATTTCATCAAAAGGTAAATGAATTTATAAATACTGTATTATACATGCTATATACATATTCAGACACTTAAAGCTGTTTGATCGTTGTTTGCATTTTTCACACAGTATCTAATTTTTATACGCCCACATTTTCATGTGGACGTATATTGTCGTCGCCCCTGTTCGTCCGTCCGTCCGTCCGGACGTCCGTCCACAATTGCTTGTGAACAGTCTACAGGTCACAATTTTTATCCGATTTCAATGAAACTTAAAATATAGGTTTATCACCATAAGATCTCGGTTCCTTTCGATATTGGCATGTATCGGACCGTAACTTCATGGATTATGGCCCCTGATTGTACGAAAAATCACGTTTTTTAGCTTGTGAACAGTGTAGAGGTCACAATTTTGAACCGATTTGGATGAAACTTGAAATGCATGTTTATAACCCAAAGATCTTGGTTCCTTTCGATATTTGCGCCAATCGGATCGTAACTTCCTGAATTATGGCCCCTGATTCTCCGAAAAATCGCCCTTTTTAGCTTCTGGTCCCTCTGGAGGTCAAAATTGTTATCCGATTTAAAAAACCGTTTAATTATGTCACCGTCCTATGGTTACGAAGGTTGAGTTCGAATTTCATGAAAATCGGACCAAAATTGACGGACAAAATGGCCGCCGTTTGTACGCGAATAGTGTGAAAATATGTTATATCAAGGTTGTGGACCTTATAGAGGTCACAATTTTGAACCGATTTTGATGAAACTTGACATGTATGTTTATAACCCAAAGATCTTGGTTCCTTTCGATATTTGCGCCCATCGGATCGTAACTTCCTGAATTATGGCCCCTGATTGTCGGAAAAATCGCTTTTGTTAGCTTGTGGTCCCTCTGGAGGTCAAAATTATTATCCGATTTAAAAAAAAGTTTGATTATATCACGGTTTCATGGTAATGAAGAGAGAATTTGAATTTTGTGAAAATCGGACCAGAGTTGACGGATAAAATGGCCGCCGTCTGTACGCGAATTGTGTAAAAATATGTTATATCAAGGTTGTGGACCCTATAGAGGTCACAATTTTGAACTGATTTTGATGAAACTTGAAATACATGTTTATAACCTAATGATCTTGGTTCCATTGCATATTTGCCCATATCGGATCGTAACTTCCTGAATCATGGCCCCTGATTGTACGAAAAATCACCCTTTTAGCTTGTGGTCCCTCTGGAGGTCACAATTATTATCTGATTTAAAAAACGTTTGATTATATCACAGTTACACCGTAGTTATGGGTGAGTTTGAATTATGATTTTCTGATGATTACTTAAAATGCAACAACTCTTGTTGACTGCCCGGACGATTTGGCTGCTGTGTGGGCGTATGTTTCGTTGCCTGGCAACCTATTTTTTTACGTCTTAATTCACCGTAAAATGTAAAGTAATCAAAACCAAATCCAAATATCAATGGTAGGGCGGTTCATGGCCAGTAAAAAAAATACAACAAACAGACAATATTGGGGGGCTTATTTTAACATAACATGATAAAGACTTAGACTTAATATTTTGGGCGAATGTTTGCTGCGACCTCTGATTTATAAATACTGTATTATACATGCTATATACATATTCAGACACTTAAAGCTGTTTGATCGTTGTTTGCATTTTTCACACAGTATCTAATTTTTTTACGTCTTAATTCACCGTAAAATGTAAAGAAATCAAAACCAAATCCAAATATCAATGGTAGGGCGGTTCATGGCCAGTAAAAAAAATACAACAAACAGACAATATTGGGGGGCTTATTTTAACATAACATGATAAAGACTTAGACTTAATATTTTGGGCGAATGTTTGCTGCGACCTCTGATTGCACGTGTGTGAGATCACTCGTGAAATTGTCACTTGAGATGCAACGGACAGACATGTGGATGCAGTTTTTTTAAGCATAAGTAATGTTATCCTGTGGACTCATTTGGATAAAAAAGAGTTCATTAAATCACCTATGCGAATGGAATAGGCCTACTTGTATAGTATTTGACGAAGAGCATGAAATACATTGTACCAGAAGTCACACTGTAATCATTGCATGAGATGAACAGGTCGTGGATTTTTGTTTATGTATTAGAAAACCTGATGGACTGATTCTAATAAGAAAATATTGTATGGTACAATTAGAACTAATTTTTATGTTTTCGACTTTTATTCTGGTAGATATCATACATTGTGCTGTGGGAATGTTTACCTGGATTTCTATATCGATTTCCAACTGGCAAGGGTTCCTTTACATGCATGTCAATGTCTACACATGACCTCAATATTTCGTCCCGTCAGAATGGCTCTACATTGTCCCTTTCCAGACCCTCCATCCTGCAAAACTGACAAGGAATCACACAGGAAAATCCTGATATACTTCTTTGCCAACACCAGGATCGAGCCAACGACTTGAACATGTTACTCACTGAGCCACTGTAACTCTCAGCCAATTAAACACAGACATAATCGACACATGCTATGCTAAAACACCACCAGGAAATCAGGAAATTAGTATTTCTTCAGAGGCGGATTCAATTAATTTTCGACAGTGCCCTTTTACTGAAAGTGCCTTTTCTCAGACCCAAATATGCCCGTTCCGAACGTTTACTTAGACGAAAATATCAGCCAAATAGCTCTTGCAATGGCTACAGATGCACGGAAATGACGGAGAGTAATCTTAGGGGTGCCCCGTCTCCGCGGTCAGTGCCCTCATTTTGCGGCGCCCCCCCTTTTCAAAATTCCTAGATCTGTCCCTGTTCTTTAAGAATATCTGGTTTAGAAAGTTCCGTGGGATTAGAATAAAGGATTCTGTGAGATTCCACACTAATTTAACCAGTTTTTTTTATTGATTTATTAAATATTATCTCAGATATCTCCATTGAAGTTGGTGGCTTTGCGCTTAATCACTAAGAAGGATGCTCAGTGTTCGAACATGGTGTTAGCTGAAAATACTTTCTCGGGATTTTTAAGCCTTGCATGTGTTGCAGGACAGAGGACCCGACAAGGAAAAGCAAATAGGCATTTAGAAGAAACAAAAATATACCATTGGAAATATGTTACAGTTGGAAACTGAAATAAATAGTAGGCCTGTTACACCAGAAGTGTCTGTTAACAATTCCTGTTCATAGTACACTGCATTGACCCGGGCAGGTGGATGTCCGAACGGTTAGCGCGTTTTATCCTAGGACTGACATTGGATCAACTGGTGTGGTTTCGATTACTGGGAGTAGTGTCACCTATCCAACCACCAGTTGGTTTCCTCCCACTGCTAAAGCCCCCTATGCGCAAGCAAATTATTGAAATGTAATTGAACCATATGTTAGTCCCGAAATGACCTAGTTAGTGGAGAGAAGACGTTAAACCCCATTTCTAATATCTAAATGCAAAATTAATTCAACAAAAATAAGGAAAACGATTAACCAATTTTAAAAAAAAATTGCAATAGCTTGGATTATGCAGAAAACGCCCATTTTATTTCCTGCTTTAATAAAGTACTGCACACTAATTACCTTCCACGAGAGATAGAAATTTATGGAAAAGTAAGATAAGATTAAGACCTTGCATCTATCAGTCATCTTATTTTGTTGTAAATGTCAATTGGTCTACATGATGATATTTTTCATGTCTTTGAATATAACATTTTATGTACATGTTTATTTAATTAAATTCCTGCTACATAATCTTGAAAATGACATCCTGCAGTGTTGTTTATAGTTAACAAATTTAGATAACACAAAAGGATTTTGTTAGTCAAGCAAAGTAAAAAAAAGTAAATCATCTTAAAGGCATGAATTAAAGTGATTCTTTCTGCTACTTGTACTTGCACCTACAGAAATTGCTGCACAAGGTTTGTCTGCCTTACTTACATGCTTTTCCCAAGATTCACCCAATTGTTGAAATAAGTATACATATGTAAACTTTGGGCTGGCTGACTCAGGGTGTTATAAAGTCTTGAACAACTGGTAAAAAAATCCAAAATACATGTGAGGGTAAATAATGGTAATTTGTTAATATTAAATGAAATGTAGTACAGGTATACATGTAGTTGGTGAATTTATCACAGGAGGCCATTGTTTAATAATTATTTGATAATTGTTACGTTACATTGCCTACATGCAGATTATGATTTACATCAGTTTTGAATTAAAGCATGAAGACAGCTATATAAAAATACACAGAAAATTGAGTATACATGTAAACTTAAAGGTGTGGTCCATTTGTTCAACATCTGGCTCCGTCTTCCGTTTTCAGTTCGTTTATCTGACAGCTTTTATTAAAACCAAAAGTTTAGAATATTAAAGGTAATAGAAATGGGGATGGCCGATTTATTTTTTATTTACAACATATGATATGTAAAATGAGAAGATGAATTAAATACACAATGTCAAGTAATACAACATGAATAATATATATAGAACTCTTTCAGAATGTAAGAAATGTCATTAGTTTCCTAGGAGACACTTGTCTGTGATACATGTATCTCCCTAGGTAGAATTGGACGTAAAGTCCCCAGAAACTATAAAAGTATTTCTTACATGTATCTCCTCGTTTATATTTATTTTGATCTAGTTACCTGGTAAATATATCTTTTTTTCATTCTGATTTTGTATTCTACATATCATCTAGCATATATTCAAAATGGTGGCCATTCACTGAATTATACAGTTTAGAATACATACATGTAAATAAGAACCCAAAACAATATACGTAAATTGAGTCTGATAAAATATAAGATACAGTTAATACATAAACAAACAAAAGCTTAAGATGAATTGAAAAACATCTTAATTAGATCACAATGACATTATTTGAATAACATCTTATCATACTACAAATTCTCTGATTTCTAGCAGTTCATCTTATCTTAGCACAGGTTCTGCTATTTCTAGAAGTTAACCTTATCCTACTACAAATTCACCAACTCATTTCTAGATCTATATTAAATCTTATTGTATTACAAGTTCTCTCATTTCTAGATATTAAATCTTATCATACTGCAAATTCTCCAATTTCTAGAAGTTAATCTTAACATACTACAAATTCTTCTATTTCTAGATATTAAATCTTACCCTACTACAAATTCACCAATTTCTAGATATTAAATTGTTTTAAAAAACATTCTTTATTCATAACTTAGTTTTCTAAAGATACATGTGTAGACAATTATAGTACAATTCAACATAAATAATATATTTAAATAATATAATATACACTCAACCGGAGTTGATCAGCAACGTATGGAAGACATATAATATAGAAAATCAGTAATGTAGAAAAGAGAAAGTTATTAGTGATTAGTTACTAATCAGAGTATACGTAATATAGGTATCAGAGTATACATGTGCTGTACTTTGTTCAGGGGAGGGGGGTGCTTTTTGTTGTACCTTTATAATTAGATTTCATATTTCCATTTTTCTTCGATTGTATTGTTGCCAAGAAACAAATCCAATTCTGTCTTTGACACAGTTCTCAAAGATATTATCTTACTGCAAATTCTCCAATTTCTAGAAGTTAACCGTATCCTACTACAAATTCTCCCATTTCTAGAAGTTAACCGTATCCTACTACAAATTCAAGAAGTTCATCTGATCGTACTACAAATTTGAGAAGGTTCATCTGATCGTAGTAGAAATTCTGTATTTCTAGAAGCTAACACCCACTACCAAGTTAGTTATCTGTAAGAGGATGTGGATAACATATAAAATATGTCTCATGTCTTGAGGAACATGTATTTGGCCTGCATCCATTTTGTGTACAAATAGTTGTTTGTTCAGGTATTTAGTGATGACATTCTCTCCTCCACTCAGAAGAGCTGCAAATCATTTTTATTGTCATTTTTATTGACAGAGCCAGCCAATGGCCGACAGAGAATCGTAATGTTACATATCATTGAATATTTGTCTCGTTTTTATCTAAAACAAATACAGATTAAACTTAACAAAAACACAGAGCAGAATTTAAATCTTTTTCCATTTTTGTACATTTCTGAATTTGGGTGTGTAGTTTTCTCTTAAACCATCAGCCCATCCGTCATTAGAGTGTAGGCCTACTATTAATAGTTTTGTTTCTTCATGCTACAGAAAACTGGATGTCAACTGATTTGAACTCCTGCAAAACAAACTACATGTAACATATCAAATCCGATGAAATTGAAAATTTGATTTCCTCCCAAATCTATGCATACTCCGCGCAGCGTTTCGTTTGATTATAGGTAATCTCACTACACACTGCTATTATGAGTGGATATTGTTGTGTTAAATTTTGATTGGTCAGTAGTCCGACTACCAACCAATCACTACCTACCATACAAACGCTTTACATTTAAAACGAGTGCCAGTATTGGACCAAATATGTTTACATAACGTTACGTCATGGCTCACGCTTTTATTATGCCTAATTAACCCGTGCATAGGAGAATACTGCAGTAAAACTAATTGTGTGACAAACGAGGCTATCAAGTCGAATGAAATGTAAACAATACTGTTTGGAAACGAACATACTTTCACCGTTTTAATACCTTAAATCACTGTCCAAAGTTTTAGGGAAGACTCAGATTAAACGAAGGACTGTCATGTTGCTGTACTTAAGTGATAGCTTTCATTGAACGGGGAGAATAGACACACTCCCGCAAAAGTTCAAGAATCAGAAGTCAATCCAGCAATGGCCAGAGAGAGATTTCTCGGGCCATTGCTTCAGGAATATGAAATCTATGAGGCCATGCTATTTTGAGTTTGCTTCGACAATTGAATTTATTGATGTCTTCTTTTATTTGTGTCTTATATTAGTTAAAATTTCGTCATACACACCCCAGATCTCCAAATTTCACAGAAGGGAGCAGGCTAGAGTTACATGTACATGTATTGCTCTGGTGACTATTAAAAATCTTGCTTGAGATGCTCATTTGGCATTGTTTTTGTTGATAAGATGATTTCCGATATCATGAACATCTGAAGTTATTTGATTGTCAGTTCATAATTTGGATTGTAAATATTAGCACTGGGAAGAACTAGAAACAAACCTACTTTTAATTTTTTCTGATTCCCATTGCCTACAAATGAATAATATGCAACAACCTTTGTGAACTGCTCGAATATTATGGGGCGGCATATATTTCATTGCCTAAACAGTCTTTGTTTTGATGTGCAATTTTCCTGCATCATACTATGTATTTATATTTGAGCCTGCGATATGGCGATTTACATCTAAATATAGTTTTTGTACACGTTCTCGCATTTAAACACAATTCAACGTTCGAGTAGATATTTATCAAATATTTGATTTAAAACACAGATGAAAAGAAAGTTAATTAAACATTGTAATAGGTGATAAGTTATGTTGGTCAGGTAGAGGTCTGACTGTTTAGATTTTATCACATAGACAATCAACTCGGTGTCACAATCAACAATAGTCACAGCGACGTAGTAATGTATTTATTTGTTAAACGCTATTTATTCTCTCTGTTTGTTTACAGATATCTGCTTCGAACCTTGGCTCAACAAGAAAGATGGCCAACAGGGAAAGATGATGTCAAAGCGAGCCGAGTGAAACAGAAATATCTGGCAAGGAAATCTATGAATCTTGTGAAATTTCCATGTGCTTATTTTGGGTAACCTGTTTGAACATCACGTACGCCTATTACATGTACATCACAAGCGCAGACACTCCGATTACAAAGACTTGAATATATTTGCCTAAGTTTTAGGAAGTGTTTTTTAAAAAAACAGGTTGTTTGACAGAAGAAGGCAAAGGTCAGACATGTGAGTTATAGTCTATAATTTATGTGCGAATATTACGAAGATTGACGTAAAATTAAGACTTGTTACACCCAGTAATTTTACATTAAATTGCAGTAAAAAATATGCACATTTTTGACACATTCATTACCCAAATGCTAATTTGATCAGAAATAGACTGCATTAAAGAGTTTTTGAGTATTTTTAAATTGCAAAGTTTCAATTGACAATTTAATTTGTTCACATATTAACATTTTAATTGTTTATTGATTACAGGTGACTAATTGAATTTTAGAACGTGCTTATCAGAATATATTTTTGGAAGTGTAGTGATATCAACTATTCAGTAACCTGTGTGAGACACATCACAGTATGTGTCTAGATTTATTATAACTGGAAGATAAAAGATTTATAATTATTTGTGGAAGACATCAGAATTAAAGATGGCCAGTCGGAGATTAAAATTTCAGTACTGTAAAGTTATAATTGCTACCTCGATGGTGTGGGTCATGGTTGACATGTTTTTGTTGATGTATTTTACGGATTGTTCCGCTATGTCAAGTGCAGATTGTCAGCGGAAAGCTAAAGAGGAGAATGGGAATCCTCAACCGCCAAAGGAATCGGTC
Source organism: Patella ulyssiponensis (assembly GCA_963678685.1). NCBI lineage: Eukaryota > Metazoa > Mollusca > Gastropoda > Patellidae > Patella > Patella ulyssiponensis. The sequence goes on along the minus strand of OY783225.1, from coordinate 63,696,593 downwards.
GGATTTTTAGAAAAAATTATACCACAAGGTTTGTATTGATTGTTTTACTTAAACATATATTATGCAAGACCTAAGTCTGCCTATTGTAAGTCTTCATTTAGGCTTCAGATGTTATAGAAATTATTAATTAGACCTTCATTTAACAGCGACAACCCACTTCACAGTAAAGTAATTTGACTCAAATTTTCAATATTTTGTATATTTATCTTCGATTTTTATAGGTCCACATTTTAATGTGGAGGTGTATTGCTGTTGTTGCCCTCTCTCCCTCTCTCTATCTCTCTCTCTCTCTCTCACACCATTTCTGTGCAATGTCATTGGTCAAAACTTTACTACAATAACTTTTCAAACTTAGTGAATATCTTGACTGAGTTCCGCAATGACCATTTTCTGCTTCTAAGGCTAAACCGATAACCAATTTGAGTTGTTGATGCTTTTGAACATAACTTTTTTCTACCTGAATGAGTAAGGATTGAATGAATATCAATTGAAACAAAACACAGGTTTAGTTTTTTGTGAAAAATATCAACAGATTGCCTATTCTTTAAATTGAAAGGAAGAATATTCCATAATTTTGGAGCTTGTGCACTTATTGAAGATCTTGTGCACTTATTGAAGATCGGGCCCCAAGTTCACACACTCTCAGACTTAATTAAGAATTTACTCAACTTTCAAACACTGTTTATGAGAAATACCTTTGATCAAGAAAAACAAAAATGTCCATGTAGTTTCTTATTGATGTGTACATTAAGACAACAAAAGTTTCTAAAGGGCTATATATATCTTAGTTAAAATAAGGAGAACAATTTTGAGTAAATTCTGAGAATGCTTTGAGAACGCGAAGCCTAGTTTAACAAAGAAACGTGCTTAGAAAGGGTTACTGTGGAAACTTAAATTATTGTCTCAGAAAGTTAGATACCCAACATTACATTGAAACACTTGGGTGTAATACATGTGTAACATTCTTGCTGATCAGTGGACAGTAGTGGACAATAAGGACCGGTGTAAATAGTTGAATCAGTTTGTTTAAATAAAAGTCCAGCATGCAATCTAGTTGAAGCTTTGAGTCCATCTTGACAGTCTAGTGGTATTTAACTTGTCACTTTACAGAGTTATAAACTCTACAATGACTTCAACAATGTCAGCTATCGAGTCACGTTTGATCAAAAAAAACTTCAAACCACAAAGTTAATATATTATTATTGCCATTAAATTCACTAAATCTTCAAGAAAACTTTTTTTTTTTTTGTGTTCTATATTTTGACTACAAAATATAAAAATGTCTGAAATATGAATTAGAGGCAGACTGTGCAACAATTTGAGAAAACTTTTTGTATTTTAAGGGTAGGGCAGTAAGTAGGGCACTGACTCATTAAACTGGAGGTCCAGGGTTCGCTCCCAGTATTCGTCGAACAAACACACTATTGACTTATTAAGAACCTAGCATGATGTCATCACCACCATTTTGGAAATGGGATGTCATACTAAAAATCAAAGTCAGTCAATTAATGCCCAATTATCTAAGGAACAAGCATGCCAAGTTTCATGTTGGTATTTCTTGAATAGGCTGAGGCTTAGGATTTTTTGAAAGAGCGATTTCTCCAAGAACAACATCGATATCGAGAAACAGAGACAAAAACTTACAGATATATTTCATAAGGCTTTCAAATCCAAATCAAGTAATATAGAAAATCTAATGAAAAGAATTTCAATCCTGATCATTTAAACTAGAAAAGCATTTATTTACAGTGTTATTTTACAAAAACAGGTGTTTGGGAGTTAATAATGTTTTTGAAAAATAATGTTTAGAAAAGAGCTTGAAATATTCCTTAAAGATGCATCATGCAAGATTGAGATACATGTAAAGAGCTGAGAGTTCTCGCTATAATAGTTAAACAATGGATAATGGAAAAGGAATGTTATTAATGTTAAATTGAAAATAATAGATTAAAAATAGATAATGAAAAAGGTATATTAAATTGAAAATTTCAGATAAATTCCTTTACTCTGAGCAAAGTTATGAATGTTGGTAGTTTAGATAAGAAAAGCTTAGTCTCGAATTTATTCCTATATAATTGTTAAGACAATAAACAAAGTCTCAATTAGAATATTAAATACATCAACAATCAAAACCATCTGATGATCTAGAAAGTTAATTACGGGCTCGTCATGTGAAGCAATGTGTGATTGATACATGTAGTTTATATAACGTTTAAATAACGTAAGAAAGACCTGCAATAGGCAGATTTAGCATGTATATGTATACTCCCTAAATACTATATGGCTGTGTGATTTTCCACAAATGGTCTTGGTGAGTGGACTTTCCTCACAAAACTGATCGAAAGATTATTCTCAACCTTGATGAAGTATTTTTGAGTGCTCAGTCACTGCTCCCCCCTTTTCTATATCGTAACTTCTGACATTATATACATGTAGTGGCCATTTTCATGCTCCATTTTACAACCAACATCAATATTCAAATGACATTTTTCTGTGTACGTTTATTCGGTTGATTATGAACACCTTAACAGTTTATTGTTGAACATTTCAGGATTAATGCCGAAGCGAGTTCCTACGGGTCCGGGAGAACAAGGACGAGCTGTGGTTGTACCAGATTCTATGAAAGATGATGCAAAGGAAAAGTTTAAAATAAATCAGTTTAATTTAGTAGCCAGTGATATGATATCGTTAAACAGATCACTACCAGATTATAGAATGGATGCGTAAGTCCTTTTATTTCTACTTTGACTGACACCACATTGTTATTGTTACAATACCACACTGTTATTGTTACAATACCACACTGTTATTGTGACAATACCACATAGTTAGAGCTACAATACCACATAGTTTAGGGCTACATTGCTATAGCAACTTTGTCACATATTTAGAGCTACAATACCACACAGCCAGATTACCACATAGTTAGAGCTACACTACAATACCACATATGTGTAGCTAGAATACAACTTAGTTAGAGCTACACTATAATACCACATACCGGTATGTGCAACTAGAATACCACTTAGTTAGAGCTACACTACAATACCTATATGTGCAACAAGAATACCACTTAGTTAGAGCTACAATACCAAAGACATGCACATCCGGAATTGCAAATTTAACAGAAAATGAAATGAAGGCTTATAAAACATCTTATTTTCCAGCAGCAAGTAGGCTAATGCAGGCAGGCATATTCCATGCAACCTGCACAAAATAGGCTAATGAAGACAGGCATATTCTATGCAGCCTGCCATTAGGGCAATTTAGCCTGACTATCTGAGGGTCTTTAACATGTGCCTAGGTTGATTTGTGATACCATCCAAACTACTTGACACTTTTTCCTTTAGTATTCAAAATCGGTTAAAAGACAATAGAAATCTTCTGTTTTTATCTCTTGAGTGAATTATTTACCAATTATAAACCCATTCAATCAACCCATATTGAAAAACAAACAACAATATAGTTTCTAAAAATCTGAAAATGCTTGAAAATGATACAGAAATTTACTATTTCAAATTGAATCAAAGCGCATTCAAATATTTGAATAGTAAAATCAGCATTTATTGAGACCACTACTGTGAGAAAGGTTGCCCCAACCTCCACTGTATTGCCTATTATATGTGAATCATCACAAGACTGTAGTTCACCATGTATACACAGACAATTTGTTTATTGAATCATGCTGTCATTGGTGGTGTATAATATCTTCCATCAAAGGTTAAACTCTAAACAGATATGTCAGGGATTAAAGAAAAAACCAATAACAGAATTTAACCAGGATGCAAGTTTTTAAACAAGTCTTGAGATCAATATTTAATTCATCAATATTCTACTTGACTTCACTTTAAAACAATAAATATTGAAAAACATAAAATGTAGTCAAAACATACAACTTGCTAGGGTTTTTTTCTAAAGGGACATTGTCAGGTTTGATGGCCAAATGGTATTTATCCATTGATGTCCAGTACGTCCAGACCTGGAGTGGAAATAACGGATTTAGATGTATCTGACAAAATATCGCACACTAATGAAACAGTACCAGACATTTTCAACTTAGTGCTGGACATGTATTAATAATATCAATAAAAAAGCCAAATAAGTGCCAAACAAAATGACAGACACCAGATGTTTTGTGCCTGACAACTCCTGAATCTGTGCCTGACATTGTCAGTGACAGGTGCCTTATTTCCAGGCTTGAGTAGGACTACTATCATTATTTCATGTAAATTTACTAAATACTACAGAAGTTCTATTGAGTGACATGTAATATGCTTTGTATGGATAGGTCACAGAAGGCATGGTTTATTAACTACATGTAAATAATGATTATATCTTGCTTGATATTGACGGACATGTAATTAACATATTTTGTGAAATTCAACTGTAAAAGGGTGGTTTATTACCTATTTGATATGTGTTATATTACATTTTATGAATTGAGGATTAGTGCAATAAGGTGAACAAGTGCCAATTCACAAAATCTGCCAAAAATTGTATTTTTAAACGAGAACACTAAAATTGCTATAATAAATGTGATAAGAGAAATGAGAATGATAAAAATGAACAAGTTGTTAAGAAAACCTGTTAAAAGGAGATTTATTTGAAAAATCAAATGGTCTTATTGAAAAACAACGGCACTTATCTACGTATCTTATTGCACTGCCACTACCATCGTTAATTATGATTTAGATCAATTTTGAATTTGAACTCGAACTACTCAACAATAAGAAATTAGAAAGCAAATAAGGATATATATATTTCGATTGTCTAGATTCTTGGAACATTCCCAGTAGTGGGGGAGGGATGGCCAAATGGTTAGCATGTGCGCATTAGACCTGTCATTGAGTCAATTAGTGTGATTTTAATTCCCAGGATGTATGTGACGAGGAGTAGAGTCGCCTGTCCAACCTCATAGGTTTTCTCCAGGCCCTCTGTGTTAGTCCCATGTGTTAGTCCCAAAATGACCTAGTTTGTGTTGAGTGGACATTAAACCCTGTTTGCTGTCTCTCTTTCTTGGAACATTCCCAGATAGAGGTGCAAAAGAGTAGGACGTTAAATCCCATTTCATTTCATTTCCCAGTTAGAGAAATCCCTTGTATTAAAGAAGGAAAATGGGATTTAATGTCCAACTATCAGGAGATCTTTAACATGTCGCAGATAGTATACTTTTAACCTTTTGAGAATTGGCTGAATGGCCTTCCATAGGAATAAGGAAGACCAACACATGGATGCGATGTTTCGAGGGAACATGACTGTTGAATTGATATCTCACAGCGTGGTGTTCCGTCTACAAAGCAAATTTCATGCATTAAAAACAGGGCTGTAATATTTGACAGCATCCGTTTAAACTTTGAAATACAACTGTACTAGAGAATAAAAAAATGTTAGCAAGGTCACAGATTTACTCAGATCTAGTTTAAAGACTGATCAAAAAATTTGTTGCTGTGATTTCAAACATTTTTGTCGTAAAATTTAACAATACAGTAAGATGCAAGATTTGTAAAGAAAATATGAACATGATGTTGAGAAAAAAACAGTTGGGATAATTCCAAGATCAGTATCTGATATATTTTACTTAATAAAGCCAGTTATTTCTGTATGAATGAATTTGATCATAATCCCCCGTCTTGTGTAAATATCAGAAGCTCTGTGGATACTGTTCTGAAGAAATACAATCTGTCCATTTCATTGTGCTTGTTCGTTTTAAATCCAGAAGGGAGTCCGGTGGCTCAGCGAGTAAGATGTTGTCTTGCTAACCTGGAGGTCTCATGTTCGATTGCGGTATTGGGAGAGAAAGTTAGGATTTTCCAGGGTGTTTCCCCCTTGTCATTGGTACAGGAGAGGGCCCAATATGTTTCACAGAGAATTACTTACGAATTATCTCTTGTCACAGATGACTGTCTTCAACACGTGCATTGACTTCACGCGGCGTCAGTCATTGGTTCAATGGCTCGTGCATTGTTTGCATAACACGTAACTGCTTCGGGCAAAATGATGCCCTTTACTCATTTTAATATCCATTTACACTAAATAGGAAATATTTTTTTACTACAAGATACTTCAAACGTCTTTATTTATTTTTCTTATACTTCAAAAAAATGTTTTAGAATTTATTTTGTTGGGAGGAAAAAAGTTAATACCGGGGACTCATTATGTCGCGTCGATGTCATCCTTATCAGTGATTGTAGCGGCCTAGCGCATATTCACTGCTGATCAGTGTGGAGAGGACCTGGCAGTTTACAACCTGTTGTCATTCAAATGGGCCGAAACACTGAGGTACTGTGTACACATGGGCGTGCACGAATTAAAGTACCCTTGGTAGTTGGATTTTGATACATGTGTAGAATGTAATTATGTTATTTGGGCAAAATATCCCTCATAGCACACTGTACATATAGTATGCCCGTATTCATTAGCCCTGTAGTCCCAAAATCACCTAGTTTGTGTCGAGTGGACATTAAACCTCATTTCTCTCTCTCTCTCTCGCATACCTGACAAACAGGCGATACTGTATCCATTCTCTGTCTCAACATTTGAACCAATAGCCCAGTCAGAGCAGAACAGTAAGACATTAAACAAACCCCATTTCATTTCATTTTATTTCTTAATAAATAATAGAAGAGCCTGGATAGGCATGTTTATACATGTACACTTAGTGATTGTCACTATTACCAGGTCACTTCTTACTTGAAACAATGAACCTTTGTTATTTATTTCTAAATGGTCCAATATTTGGATTTAAAACTTTAAGACAAGGTTATAAACCATTTCTTCACATTTTGGCTTTTGATTTGTGTACATGTACATATGGTACCTTACCTATTTAAATTTACGCACAGTGTTTATGTTCAGGAGATGAAAAATCATATTCATTTATCATTTAGTGGTACATGTACATGTATGACTTTGATCAATTAAAAAAGTTTTGTGGACATTCTAGAAGTTAAAGTTATCATCTAACTGACTTAAAATTTATACACAGAAAGAATTCATGGATTGTTACTTTAGTGTCTTGTTTTATTACGGTTATTGCTCCCATTATCGACTATGCAACAAACTTTGTTGACTTCTCAGATTACTTAGCTTCTGTATGTGTTTTTGCTGCTGCCTGGCAGATAGTCTTACTTTTGTTTTTTTATGAAATTTGTAGAAAACCAAAGTAGTTTGTTTTTGGGTACTCCAGATTTATATACACTGTAAGATATGTCAGATTAAATTTTATTGATTTGTTTTCTTATATTGGCAACACCATCTGTATATATTTAATTAAAATCAGTACTGTATACAGGAAAGTCTGCATGTTACCTTTTTGTCTTCAATCAGGTTTTGTCAATAGATTGCATATCCGTCCCACTTTCTACAGTTTCTGGATAATACTAACTTCTATGAGGTTGTTATTATATGTACGTTTAATTTAAAAATTAAAACAGTTCAATCAATAACCGATTAACTGTAATCAATCCGTTTGGTAACGGATAATGCAATTGAATTTCCAGCAACAGAAATTTAAAGATACATTATGGGAGATAAGATAAAGAGTTGGCAGTTCTCACTATAATAGTTAAAAGCTAGATAGTGTAAAGGCAATTTGCTGAAAATTTTAGTCAAATTGATCCACTATGAGCCGAGATCGAAGCGGGTGAAATTTCCGCCTAGCCTCTCTCATCATTACTAAAATCATTAATATAAACAGCTTAGTCTCGATTATCCAATTTTTTAATTTAATTTCAATGGCCGTTCAGCTAACATCGAAGGCTAGCCTTGCCATCAAGAGTTTATTATGGTCTGGATAAGTTAATTAATGTCTAATTGATAATTCAGATAACATTTCAGGCCTAAAGAAAGACTCATAAAAGGCAGATTTTGCTCTTGCATAATGCATGTTTAATGAACAGTCATAACAAGACATGTTAGCAAGATCTGTTACGGACAAAGTAAGGAGTATAAATCAAAGGCCTGTTTTGTGCTGATAAAAGTATTGACTTGAAACAGTAACACAGATATTGTCGTATCTCTTTATCTTGTAACAAAGTATGTTGGAGGGCGTGAAATGTCGTTTAATGATTTAATCATGACTTATACATACACTTTAACGTGACATGTCACTGAAATTCTTGCTGTCCTTGTCATTAAAACAATCAAAACGATAGGCAATTTGTCATGAAGAAGCATATTGCTGTCTCAATATATGATATTATGTTTTGGCTTTATTACTTAAATTGTAAATATAAAATTTAAATATGAAATCATGCAGCGTTTCCTTTTTTAATATTTTTATTTTACTGGTACATAAATAAAAGTTCATGACACTTGATACCAGGGCTATGGTTTCAGTCATGTTTACAAGTCATGACTGGCTTGCAGTCTGTGTTTATCAAACACGAGCTGCACATGTCATGATATTGGATAGCATTTAAAGCCTTGCTGTGAAATGATTAAAATAAATCTTCTATATACCTGTGGACTGCTTGGGCAACTTTGCTGCTGTAGGTATATGTTTTGTTGCCTAGCAACTTAGGATTGATAACCTTGCTATGAAAGGATCTAATTAAATATTTGATGTATTTTTAGATGTAAGAAGAAAGAATATAAAGTGTCTAAGTTTCCGACCACTAGTATTATTATCGTATTTCACAACGAGGCGTGGAGTACGTTACTACGTTTAGTTCACAGTATCATCAATCGGTCACCTAGAGCGTTATTAAAAGAGATTATACTTGTAGATGATGCTAGCGATAAAGGTAGGTCAGACATTGTTTAATTACACATTGAATTTCAGATTTAATAGAGAAAAAACAAACAGTGGTGACAATAGACATTTTAACTGTCCACATTAACCATAAAATAAACAATATGTAGTTGTCTCATACAACTTAAATAATGTGTTGACAAGAAGTTTTTCCCTTAAAGTAATTCATCCAGATAATGTATAACTCTCCAACATTTATTCAATGTACCCAAATTACGTATTTAACATTTGATTAAAAAACTAAAACCAGATTATCATCGGTAGATAATCTGCGGACTTGAATTTAATCAGATTAAAGGAGACTCATCAAAGAAACTCACTACTAGTATAGATGATGCTGGCTTGATTATCTCCAGGAGTTTCCTCCCAATACTAAAGACCCCTGCGCGCTAGCAAATTATAGAAATAAATTTGGATCACATGTTTTTTCCGATATGACCTAGTTTGTGTTGTGGATGATAAACCCCATTTCTCTCTTTTTATTATTTCAAAACCTCTCAAATGACAGTCAGTGGCCTTGATACTATTACATCAGGATCAGGCGTTTTGTTCAAATGTACAACTACTAAAGTTATAATGAAGTCACGACAAAATTAATTGATAGGAGGAGATTCAGTGTATTAATTTGTTTATATTTTTTAATGATAATAATTAATAGGAGGAGATGCTGTGTATTAATTCATCTTATTTTTTCTAACAGATCATTTAGGAAGACAGTTAGATAATTATGTAAAGAAATTACCTGTACCTGTAAAAGTTTTACGTTCAGAAGAAAGAACTGGTTTAATAAGAGCTAGATTAAAAGGTAGGTGCTGGATTATTAACCATGGATATCCTGGGTTCAATCTGGGTTCATCAAGAAAGTTTCGCTTGTCTACCATGTGTCACCATGTTAAAGATCCCCTGGCACCTGAAAATCTGATATACGAGTAGTACAGCTCTTATGACATATATCACGGCATTGCACATACCTGTTGTCTTCTGTCTGGTGATGGTTATAGTAAATTTGGGGGTTAGCACGTGCGCGTTGTATCATAAGGTCTGTCATTGAGTCAATTGGCATGGTTTCGATTTCCTGGTTGTATGGGATAAGTGAATTATTGAAATAAAATTGAACAATGTGTTAGTCCTGAAATGACCTAGTTTATGTCAATGGATGTTAAACCCATTTCACGCTATCTCTAAAAGTAAAACAGTTGTTAAAAAGATCTTTAAGGACCAAAACAGATAATATATTACTTGTCTCAATATAGACAATACAATTTTCCAGGGTTGGAAAAAAACAGTTTTTTTTGAAAAAAAACAAAAACAACGTGTTTTTTTGTTTAAAACAATGTTTTTTTTATTGTTTTTTTTATTAATGTTCATAATTTGACAAATAAATGACAAAGGTGATTAAAACCAATGAAAACATAGTTATATGATAGTAATTACATGTTTGTCATCCTATAAATGAAGACAAGCTTCCCAGCTTTCTCGACACCTAGTCGATTTCTCAATTTAGAGTGAACAAGACCAAATGTTGAAAATTATTTTGTTTTAATTTTAAAGTGTCACAATGATGTTGCACACAATACTAAATTCTCCATACAACATATCCTAATTATATACAACTCACAACCCACACACTGCACCATTAAACTAAAAATAACTGTTTCCATCCCTTTGATCTTTACTACTGTGGTTATATTTATTAATACAGTACAATTTAAATACATAGAAATACACAAATGAACACTAGAATTTCGAAAAGAAAATTATTGACGATTACTTGACGATTTTCTAAGTTTTAAAACAACCCAACCCTGCAATTTTCCCTCCGTGTTGTGAGAAGCTGGACTCCTTCCCTGCAGATAGATGAACATTTGTTTATGTATTTTCAGGAGCTGCGGCAAGTACAGGTGAAGTATTAACATTTTTAGATGCACATTGTGAATGTACAGAAGGCTGGTTAGAACCCTTATTACACGAAATATACAAAGACAGGTAAGATAACCACTTCTAATCACATGTAATCATAGAAATAACTAGACCTGCATGCAGGAATGACGGGTTTCACTTGTGCCATGTTACCTTTGAACTTGAACTTGTGTCACTTTCGGTGCCACGTTACCCTTGAACATATGTCACTTCCGGTACCAATGAAACCAATATACAGGTTTCCACATAAGCATTGCACACATCAAATAAAATGGAAACAGAAACAAATGAATCCAGCAATATCATTTCATTTTATACATTTGTTACATGTAATTGATCCTGACAAAATTACAGTACTTCCGGTGATAATGTAAATGTTCCATTAGTTTTATGAAATCAGAAATGGCATAAGGCATCACATGGTGAAAATTTTATGTAAATCAAATAATAATTGCCACTTTTATAGACCAAAAACCTTGAAAAGTGACGTGTAGAAAATCGTCTATTTCTCGGCAACCGTACAAGTTAAAAACCATTTTTTGGTATTTATATGACCGTATGGGTTTAATCTATTTGTTGATTGGAATCAAATATCATAATTGTATAAACTTTACAAATCAGACTCATTTGAATAAAATATCGGTTTTGAAGGCTTAAAATACAGTTTTTGCCAAAATGACGTTACTTCCGGTGATAATGAAAACGCTAAATTAGTTTTATAACATCGTCTATGACATTAGGCTTCAAAGGGTGAAAATTTTATGAAAATCGAATAATAATTGACACTTTTATGGGCCAAAAACCTTCAAAAGTGACTTTTAGAAAATTGCCTATATCTCGGCAACCGAAGAAGTTAGAAACAATTTTATGATATCTTTTTGACCGTATGAGTTTTGTTTATATGTGAATTTAAACCAAAAGTTAATTTTATTATTATATGTGACATAATTCTTGGTTGAAAAAAATATCGATTTTAAAAGTTAAAAATTGAGTTTTTGACTAAATGACGTCACTTCCGGTGTCAATTTTAAATAGTAATCAACATGATGACGCAGACTTGCCTTTTGAATCAAATGATGTCACTTTTGTGAATATCCATTAATAATTGACTATTTTACAGGCAAAATTACGAAAACAGTGACTTATGCAAAACTGCCCATTTCTCGGCAACTGCTTATTTTAGAAACTAATTTTAACATACATTCTCTTCGTATGGATTATAGTTACAGGTTTATAAAAGTTAAGTAAAAATATTTTAAAATCTGAAAAGCCTGAATGGGTTGTAAATAGGTCAATTTTACGCCTTTTTTCACCTCTTAATCCAATTTGCTAGAAAATGAAATAGAAATTAAAAAAACTGCTTCCGACATTTTTTGCGCCTTTAAAGGACACACTCTTTTAGTCATATAATTTTTCAAAAAAATAATATTTGTTTCCGAAAAATGGTACCTAACTGTCAAAATTGTAGTTTTTGGTAAAATTATGCCACTTCCGGTGCCGACAGATAACACTTTCGGTAATAAAAAAAATGACAATTGAGACAACGAAGCATATGAACTTTGTATTATACAAATCGAACAATAAAAAATTAATCCAGGACTGAAAAACTGAATTAGCCAATGGCGGCCAAGGAAAATTACTGAGACAAATTTTTTTAACATTTTTGCGCTAGTCAGATGACTCTTTAATTCTGTGCACAACACGACTAAAAAATATTTATAAATAAAAAAGTTTTTTGTAAAATTTTTAATTTTCGAAATTTGGCGCCTAATATCTTCGAAGATTTGCCAAAAATCAAAAATCGAAAGTAGCGTAGCTATGTACCATATCTCCGGCTATGCCAAAATGTATCAAAAGTTAAAATCCCATGATTATTGTTAAAATTATTGCAATATATTTAAAAACGCTAACTTCGGTGATTTCGGACATTTCGCATTGTCGCAGAACGTTCAAAATAGCTTTATCCTCTAATAGTAAGTGCAGGAGGGCTGCACCACACACAATTCTACACAAAAACAAATATATGGACAAGACATCATACTCAAAGACCACAAACATAAACAAATCAAAGAGAGTGAATGGATCCGGGGGCTAGCCGTAAGCGTCCACTGCGCTGTACAGTCCCGGGCCACTTTCCCAGTAAAACCGAAGAAATCGTAACGATGCGACAATTAGTTGCTGAGGTCTATTCAAATTGGAATCTGAATAATAATAATAATAACTAGACCTGCAAGCAGCACTGAACCGGCTTTCAGGAATCATACAGGAAGTTTATTATACCATAGCCGATCCATTGAGCTACCAAACTATACTTTAGTTGTTTTGCTTCAGTGACACCCTCTATCATATGTAAAAGTAATATTTGCTGGCGAAAAGACCGGTCAAAATTGTAAATTATGGCAAAATTACGTCACTTCCGGTGCCGAAAGAAATTTTTTAGAGGTGAAAAATAAGTCGAAAATTCGCAACATACAAAATACAAACTTTGTTTTATACATATCGGGCAATAAATAATTAACCTATAACCCATAAACTGAAATTAAGAAGGTAAAAAAACTTAAAAGTGACCCTCGGAAAATTGGTTATTATTCGACAAGGGAACATGCTAGAAGCCTTTTCTTGATATCAATATGATGGTATTGATTCAATCTTACTGCCCATTAGAGTCAGACGTTATAAAGTTAAACGAATAATGAATATAAATCACTTCAAAAAAATGTTTGTTTTGAAGGCTAAAAATACGTTTTTTGCAAAAATTACATTACTTCCGGTGATATTGAAAATGTTAACTTGGTTCATAGAAGTCATAAATGGCATAAGGCATCAAATGGTAAAAGAATTATAAAAATCGAATAATAATTGACACTTTTATAGACCAAAAACCTTGAAAAGTGACTTATAGAAGATCGCCTATTTCTCTGTAACCGTACAAGTTAGAAACCATTTTGTGGTATCTGCATGGTCGTATGGCTTCATTCTATTCGTTGATGGGAATCAAATATCATAATTTTAAAAATATTATAAGGGAGACTGATTTGAATAAAATATTTGTTTTTTAGGTTAAAAATACAGTTTTTGCCCAAATGACGTCATTTCCAGCCACAGTGAAAATGTAAAATTGGCTTGACCTAGTCCAAATTGGCATTAGGCATCAAATGGAAAAAAAATATTGCAAATCGAATAATAATTCACTCTTGTATAGGCAAAATAACGTGAAAAGTGATGCATGCAAAATTGCATATTTCTCGGCAACTGCTCATATTACAAACTAATTTTCGCATACATTCTCTTCGTCTGGATTATTGCTACGAGTTTATGAAAATTACAAATAAACATTTCAAAATATGAAGACGCTGAATGAATTGTAAATAACTGAATTTTACACTGTATTTTACATTTTATTCGAAATTGCCCGAAAATGAAATTGAAATTTAAAAATATGAGCTAAGGATTTTGTGCACCTTTGCAGGGTGCATCCTTTTAGTTTTATCAGTTTTGAAAAAAAATAATATTTGCTTTCAAAAAGTGGTACCGAACTGTCAAAATTGTAGTTTTTGTTAATATTACGTCACTTCCGTTGCCGACAGAAAAATTTCACAGTAACAAAAAAAATTACAATTGGGACCATGGAGCATATGAACTTTGTTTTATACAAATCGAACAATAAATAATTTTTCTGGGTACGAAAAACTAAATTAGCCGATGGCGGCTAACGCAAATTACCGAGACAATTTTTTTTCTCATTTCTGCTCAAGTAGGGTGATATTTTAACCCTGTGTAAAATATCAAAAAATATTCATAAATAAAAAAGATTTTCGTAAAAAAAAAAAATTTTTCCAAAATATTGGACATTTTTTCGACTACTTCCGGTTTTACGATCGTTGTTGTGATAGCTTTACGAAGTTCTTTGGATACTTAACTTTCTGTACCAGAAGTGTCAGAAACATCCATTGAGCAGTTTTTGAAAAAAAGATAAATTAAAGAGCGTTTACAAAAATTTAACGATTTTTCATTTTTTTTCAAAGTTTGATGCCATTTTTGGACCACCTATATTATTTCAATGCTTTTCATTTGGGATTCACTATATAGACAACCGATAGGACTTTGAGTAAGAAAAGTTTAAGAAAAATCTGCGGTGTCGTTTTCGAGAAAAGGGCGTCTCAGAATGTTAAAAAATCGGAAAATACTAGATTTTTGGCATACAATAATTTATTTTCTTACCATCGATATCGTATTATTTAGATACCATGTGATGGTCCATTAATAGGGCTATCCAACGACACTTTAGTTCTTTTGGTCCGCTATTACCTAAGGGAGAAATCAAGTTTTTCGCAAGTGCGACAATGTTTTTAACCTTTTTTTTTCATTTTTTGAATACTTCCGGTATGGTTATTATTGTCGGTATAGTTTTGATAACCGGTTTGGGCACTAAAATAGCCACAGGGCTCTGTAATGATATATTACATTATCTGATCAGATGAAATGCCCCTGAGAAATCCTAGGTTCAAAAGTGCCAAAAATGCAAAAAATTTAAAATATCGAAAATTAAATTTCAATAACTACATACATATTATACATCGTTAGAATCGTAATTAGGTCAGCTATCTGAATATACAATCTTTTTTTGAAAATCTCTTAAAATAAAAAAATAGCAGAGCATTTTCCAAAATTTCACGATTTTTCGACTTTTTTCGATTTTCAGTCCGTTATTTCACCTATTCCAGATATTTCAAAGTCTTATTGGGTGGCTTCATGTAAAATACCTCCGAAAGGACTCTCGATAGAAAAAATTACAAAAAAAGTTGCGGTTAAGTTTTCGAGATACAGGCGTCCAAAAACGCTCCAAATCACAAAATACTTGATTTTCAGCGTGCCATATTTTGCTGCCTGCTCATCGTATCCGTATGAATGGGGTATCATACCATAGCACAATCCTAGTGCAGTCCAATGGTACCCTAATTTCTTTAATCCATTGATATCGGGCGGAGAAATCGCGTTTTTCCCCAAAATATCCATTTTTTGCATTTTTTTCAAAATATTGCACATTATTTCGACCACTTCCGGTTTAAGGATTCTTGTCGAAATTGCTTTATACGTTGGTATTGGACTATAACTTCATGTTCCAGAAGTTTCAGAAACGCCAATTCTACCATAAAACGAAACCCGAGCTGACAAAATGGGAAGAAAATTCGAAAAAAATCGAAAAATAAAGGGCGATAACTCGGAATGAAACTTATATTACTGGAATCGGATGGACTTCAGGTATCCAAAAATGTAGGTCAAATTTGAAAATTTTGAAAAATGACAAAAACTGTCTCGTAAACAACATGTTTTCAATTTTCGAACGATAAAAGTCATATACGAATGTTCGAAATTGAAAAATGTGAGATAGCCATTGTCTCAGAAAAGATTCAGGGATTCCAAAAATGTAATTTGTTTGAAAACGGTTAAAGAATTGACGAAACTATGACCGATTTTCAATTTTTAGACAACGTGCATAGTTCGGTCACTTCCGGTATGCGCAGAAATTTCAAAAATATTTTATCAAGTAGCCACCACATGGTTTCCCAATAGAAAATCTAATTCCAGATCGATATCTGTTTTCGATCATGGAGATCTAGGCCCCGGCGGTAAATAATAATAATAATAATAATAATAATAATAATAATTTTAGTAATCTCAATAGGCTTTCAGACGAAAGTCTGAAAGCCTAACTAGACCTGCATGCAGGAATGACGGGTTTCACTGGTGCCACGTTACCCTTTATCATGTCACTTCCGGTGCCACGTTACCCTTGAACATATGTCACTTCCGGTACCAATGAAACCATTAAACAGGCTTCCACATAAGCATTGCACACGTCAAATAAATTGGACGCAGAATCAAACAAATCCAGCAAATATCAATTCATTTTATACATTTGTTACTTGTAAGTGATCCTGACAAAATTACATTACTTCCGGTGATAATTTAATGTTCAATTAGTTTTATGAAATCCGAAATAGCATATGACATCATATAGTGAAAATTTTATGTAAATAGAATAATAATTGCCACTTTTATAGACCAAAAACCTTGAAAAGTGACTTGTAGACAATCGACCAATGGTCACCATTTCTCTGCAACCGCACAAGTTAGAAACCATTTTGTGGTGTCTGTATGATCGTATGGGTTTAGTCTATTTGTTGATCGGAATCAAATATCATAATTTTAAAAACATTACAAATCAGAATCATATGAATAAAATATATGTTTTGAAGGCTAAAAATACAGTTTTTGCCAAAATAACATTACTTCCTGTGATACCAAAAACGCTAAGTTAGTTTTATAACACCGACTATGACATTAGGCATCAAAGGGTGAAAATTTTATGAAAATCGAAAAGTAATTGACACTTTTATGGGCCTAAAACCTTCAAAAGTGACTTTTAGAAAACCGCCTATATCTCGGCAACCGAACAAGTTGGAAACAGTTTTATGATATCTATATGACCGTATGAGTTTTGTTATTATTTTTTTTCTCTCACCCTCTCTCTCTTCTTTTTAGCCCTAATAATAAGCTTTCAGAATATATAGTTAGATGTTATATGTAGTGCAGCTTGAAGCATATATACACTACAGTGTCAGGTTTCACCATGATATATCTATAATGATATCTATACTCTTGTATTATTTCAGAACATCAGTCGTATGTCCTATTATAGATGTGATTAGTGATGATACATTTGAGTATATAACAGGTAGTGATATGACCTGGGGAGGATTTAACTGGAAGTTGAATTTCCGTTGGTATCCGGTACCACAGAGAGAACTAGAGAGACGAGGAGGAGACAGAAGTCTACCAACAAAGTAAGTTTAATCATTGAGATCCAGACATTAAGTAATATATTGAAGTGAGTGAGGTTATTAAACAACTTAAAATACAGACACTTGCAATGAGATATGTGATCCAAAATTTTATATATTAATGTACATTTGGCACATTGCAAAGGCAATTATTTGAAATGATTATATGTCAGAATAAAAGTCAATCTGAATGACAGACTCACCCGACCTGCAGAGAAGTGACTCTGACACAGTGAATAGCCATGATATAAATATGACGTTAACTAAACGTCACAGGTCATGAGGTCACATCAACAAAGAAAATGTCAACATTACCAGACAGAATGTTACATTATAAACAAGCCTTCCTGCAGCCTTAGGACTGTATAATCCGTACAGCCATAATGTCTTATCGCTTCTTCCAATGATTTTTCACAGAAATAACATCTACAACTCTAGATTTGACGTCGGCATATTGGCACTATTTTGTGCTTCGGTCGTGTCTACTTCATATATACACAATCAATTCTGTTAATGTTTTTAGCATGGGGATTGACTAATAGTTAATTTATTTCAGTTCTAAACAAAAATTTAAAACTTGAACGCAATTTTAACAAAATAGCCACATTCTGGCTGGGATTACTGAGCAAAATGGCCATTCATTGTATACGTGCGGAAAAAAAAGCCAGCTACCAATTAATTTTCTTACGTTAGTTACGTACGAATAAAAGGGTGATGTCCAATTTGTATTTTAAGTAACAAAGTTATAGTTGTAGTTGAACCTGATACCCTCTTCATTAGCCCAGTTAGAGCAGAACTTTGATTCTCATATCATCTTTTCTTTATTTCCTGATATTATGAACTGTCTTCTGCAATCTGATTTAAAGACAGATCTTTGTGGTTTATTCCCACGAAGGCGCAGTTATTGACTGTATCGGATAAAAGGAGGTCGTTTTCGACGACTTCGTGGGATTCCAGCTCCTAGGGATTAAAATGGATTAAAAACGTAACAATGGTGTTATAGATTGTTACGATAAGAATTTACACTGTCATAATCCCCACTGTAACTAATTAACCAACATTTTAGCATCATTTTAGCATAAGATATAAAAACATCGTTTTTGGCGTAAGAAACGAAACTCAACTAAAACGAAAATTAATATTTATTTCGCCAAATAAGACACCCTGTCTAAATACTCAACTAAAGTCAATTTCTCTTCCTCGTGTCTTCCTTTTAATTCCTGCAGCTGGCTTTGGATTTGGGCATATTTATATCTCTTCCTTGGTGGTTCCCCTCTCCCGCCCGGCACACTGTACGATTCTAATTTCATTGATATTTTGCTCTTGTTGTAATGCGATCATTTAAAAAAAATTCTGATCAGCTTTTAACAACTAACTTCTTGATCCTTGAATGCCATCCTTCCAGATTGTTGTTGGTTCTGTGTTTCCCTGTGTGGTAGTGATTCCACTGATGAGAATCATATTCACTCTTGCACATTGGTTTGTTACACAGTCGGTCAATTCAGTTATTTTCGGTTCTGATTGAGAGTGAGCGAAGTGAACACTACTTGATTTGGATGATATGATGTTTTTCATCATTAGTTGCCAATTGGTGATAAAGGATTCATATTGAATACTTGGATCATTTTCATCATCAGTTGCCAATTGGTGAATAAAATTCAGAGTGAACATGAATTCATTAAATTTTTTAACTCTGTTAATTGGGTCCTAATAACAACATGTCTATCTTCAAATGAAAGTCGACAAGTCGATATCTGCACCTTCGTGGGAAGGATTAACTTTGGTCATGCTCTGTAACTGCACCTTCGTGGGAATACACCATCTACATTTCACCCTAATTTTGACCCTATCACATCAGACATTGATTAATCAATCAGCAGTGACATTTCTAGTGGTTAAGCCACAGTTCCATACATCGCACAACAAGAAGTCGCCGTAACAGATGGCTTTATTGGCTAATCCCTGATGCCATCCAGAACGCAGGGTATATAACAACTCTTCCAGATTCTAGTGTAGTACAGACAAAGAAGAAAACAAAATTTTGAACGAAAGAAAGTAGGATCTGTGTTTTAATCAGGTTGTAATACACCTTAGAATTATTAAACCATGTTTCAAATTTAATGTTTTATTTTACAGAACTCCAACAATGGCTGGTGGTTTATTTGCTATACAGAGAGATTATTTCTATGAGATCGGATCATATGATGAGGGTATGGATATATGGGGTGGTGAAAACCTAGAAATGTCATACAGGGTAGGTTCTTTAATTATTAAATCGTTAATTGAAAATAAGAATTATTGACAAGTACTATTCTAAAAAGTACAGTTACATGTGTTGTTCCATGGTAAAGATTGCAAATATTCCATAGTACAATTACTAATCTAAAGTACAGATAGCAATTACTATTCTTAAGTATAGACCACATTTATTTACAAAGTAAATGAGGGGTGGATTGCCGAATGGTTAGCATATCATGTGCACGTTGAATGATAAGTGTTTTTCATTGAGTAGTTTTGATTCCCGGTTGTACATGACAAGGAGTAGTGTTGCCTGTCCAACTTTGCAGGTTTTCTCTGGGTCCTCTGGTTTCCTCCCACTGCTTCAGAGTCCTATGCGCAAGCGAATTATTGAAATGAAATTGGACCAGATGGTTGTCCCAGTATGAGCTATTTTGTGTTAAGTGAACATTAAACTCTCTCTCTCGCTCTCTCTCTCTCTCTCTCTCTCTCTCTCTCTATTTACAAAGTAACATTTACAGTAAATAGTCAATTACATTCACTCTTTCAAAGTAACAATTACTTTTATAAAGTAAAGATTGTAATAATAGTATTAAATTTGTGAAAATATTATAGAATTTTATTTACATTATTGTTTGTTATTTTAGGTATGGATGTGTGGGGGTCAAATATTTATTGTGACATGTTCTCGAGTAGGTCATGTATTCCGTAAAACATCCCCGTACTCCTGGCCAGGTGGTGTAGCCCGAATTATAAATCATAATACACAGCGTATTGTAGAAGTATGGATGGATGAATATAAAGATTTCTTTTATAAAATAAATCCAGGTACGTTTGTTTGTTCGTAACATAGTATTTCAGAGAAGACTCTTTGGGTGTTTTTTGTCATACGATTCTAATGTGACGTCCCTAGATTTACAAACTGGCAAATGAGGTGTATGGCGTCCATTAAACACTAACAAATGTGTCATGGACTCAATCCCAAGTTTGTAACTGACGATGAGCACGGGGCCCTACCTAAAATTGTGTATTCCCTCCACTTTACATCCGCTGCTAAAGAGCCATGCATGCGAATAGAAATATATCATGTATTTTTGGAGTGGACTTAAACCCTACTTTACTCAGTTTTTCTCTCTCTAACTCACAGAACATTTATTGTTACTGAATTTCTGTTCCACTGATGAAAGTTTAAGCTGAAAAATAAAATTAGTAATCAAACTTTCATGTAGCTGAACATTTGAAAACAAAAACTTGTATCTGTCTGTCCCATCACTAATACATGTAGCACATCAGTTCATCCCAATTCAGCACTTTATTTTAACCCAATTCAAAGAAGATTAGCTCCTTTAAAGTCCACTCTGCACAGATTATGTTGTTTTGCGACTATTATAAGGCGAATGTTTATCTCTCTCCAGTAGTGCATTGGCCGAGAAAGTTCATCTAGATTTACTGGCGTGGTTTCTCCTTGTCAGTGATGCAAAACGCTGGGCATGACAAAGACAGCTGTTTAGTTGTCAGATGGGAAGAAAAACCGAGGACCCATGTTCACATTGGCGTGCATGTAAAACATCTCTTGGCAGTTGGAATTCTATATAAGATTAGGCTGTAGTGCCGCTGACGGGGCAAAATTTCCCTAATAGCACACTGTATGGCGTATGCCCGTCTTCCATTAGCCAGGTTAGGTGCAGAAGAGTAGGACGTTAAACCACATTTTATTTCATTTCTCTCCAGTAGGATAAATTGTTACAGTTTATCTCCTGTAAACTTCACATAGTACATTACAAGCTAGGTTATTTCATATGTTTATCTCTCTACAGTTCCAGTTTAGCTTCCGAAAGTCTCCAGTAAGACTTATTGTAACAGTTTAGCTCCTTGAGGTCCACAAACTACAAGTTAGGATATTTCAGGAATAATAAAGCATATGTTTGTCTCTCTTGAGTAACATTTATTCTTACAATATGTAAAACTTTATATCTTCAGGAGTTAAAAATACAGCTTACGGTGATGTCACCGCTAGAAAAGAATTACGTAAAAAATTACAGTGTAAAAGTTTTCGTTGGTATTTAGAAAATGTTTATCCTGAATCACAGATGCCTCTTGACTTTTATTCACTGGGAGAGGTAAGATATACCATAATAACCCAATTCCCAGATAAATAAATAGTGTTCTTGAAATGGTAACCAGTGGTAACCAGACCCTTTAGCACAATTTACATCTCAGAGCTAATAAAATGTGCAGATGTCCTATGCAGACAGGAAACTGCAGATAGGATGAAGGGTTCCACCTTGGCTATGGAAAATGACAGTAACTAGATCTGACCCATCGGTCATTTTGCACAACGGAAAAATCACTCTTTTTTTTTAAAAAAAACAAATTTTCAAACATGGCTTACATTCACTATGTAACTATAAAATTGTACGGCCAGTTCAGAATATATAAATCGCATGTAAAAATAAAAGAAGCCACATAATCTCATGATTGGTGTTATAGAGTTGTATACATAGTCGTCAATAAATTATACTGGGCATTGTGTTGATAATTAATGATGATTGTCTTGTAGTAGAACAATAAAAGATAATTGATATTCGGGAATCTTACAAAGGTGTGAAACAGTCCATTCTTAGTCAATCACGTGATGTCCACGTGTCATAAGAATTTTCTAGAACAAAGCCGTTTACCGCTATTACAGTTACGCACGATGTAAACGAGATTATCATGATCTTCGAAAAAAAGGGCAATTCATGTGAATTACTGCTCTTCGAATCCATCAAACTGTCATATTAAATAAAACAGCATAGAAATTATGTGAATCCTCAACAACATACGTGTTGGGAGAAAAATGCATTATAACTTTTTAAAATGATATTACGGCCTTGTGGGAATTGTAGAAATAAAATCTAGAGATTAGTTAACTTGCTTACCGAAAAATTAAGAACATGATTAAGTTAATTATTATTAAGATTGACGTCGCAATTCTGCGGCCCGTAACGATGTAAGAGAGGGTCTAAAACCAATAAGTGTGAGACATACGCCGTGGATGATTATATATTTATCTTCATATCAAAGTTATTTAATAACAACTCATGTTTTCTATAGAGCATGTGGATATGACGTGTCAACCACTGGAATGGTTTTCTACGGCCAATTCAGCTATTTCGATTATTTAAAAATACATTATGCAAGAGCTAAATCTGATTATTGCAAGTCTTTATTTAGGCTTCAGATGTCATAGAAATTATAAATTAGATCTTTATTTACTCAACAAGCACAAAATCAACTCTGTAGACCCATGGATGGTTTGGATTTAAACAGGATTTCATTGATTGATTAAATTTTAAAAGGCGTCATGAGCAGAAATTAACCGTTACATTGACGGCACACTCCCAGAAATTTTAGATCAAGGCCAAATGATAGAGTGTACGGAGTAAGGCCGCTGTTGGACGAGGCAGGGATGCAAAAGTAGGGTGTTTCCGTTAGCCCTAGTTTGTTCTGTTGTGTTGTCAGATGATTAAATATACTTGCTACTGACTTGATCAGGGGTAATTCCCTTTGGCCGTCGATAGAAGCATGTGGATGCTATACAGAAGGTCACAGGGCCATTTCGTTTATTTTTGACTTTGATTGGATATATTTAGGTTCGTAATAAAGAGACAGGAATGTGTATTGATACAATGGGTAGAAAGAGTGGAGAGAAAGTTGGTATGGTGTCTTGTCATGGTATGGGAGGAAATCAGGTATGTATGTTTCATTTTAAAAAATAAAGGGTTTCAAGCCAGGGCTTGCACTTTAAAGGGACAATAACACTCTTGCTGGCTTGGCAACTGCAGAAAATGAAAAATAGCCATATTCCAAGTACTAGATGTTTAAGTGTCCTACCTGTTGTGTAAATTATCCATTACATCCTGTTTTACTTGACTTTTCCTGAGGGTTTGAAAATATTTTAAACCCAAGTCACATTTGAAAAGGTTTACGTTAGGCTTTCC
Source organism: Patella ulyssiponensis (assembly GCA_963678685.1). Taxonomy (NCBI): domain Eukaryota; kingdom Metazoa; phylum Mollusca; class Gastropoda; family Patellidae; genus Patella; species Patella ulyssiponensis. The sequence goes on along the minus strand of OY783225.1, from coordinate 63,672,855 downwards.
CAATCATTTAGTTGAATTTTGGAAAATTTTGGATTCGCAAATTTTTTTGGAAAAATGAACCCCAAATATGCGATTTGGTGGCATATCTGATTATAATCTCTGTCAAATAATATATCCCGACCGGCAAATACAATTATTAACCCGTGAAATTATCAAATCGTCATATTATTAATTAACGTACTATCATTATATCGCCAAGAGAATTTAACTGGGTAAAAAAGGGACTAGTTGAGAAAATTTTGACCATTTACCGACGAATCCGATGAAATTTTCGGATGAAATACGGAATCCCCAATGATTCTGAATTCCGGCCCACACCCACCACACCCAGCCCAGAAAGTCTATTATACCAGCCCATTCCAGACTCCAGTGATGGTGTGGAGATCCGTTAAAGCCACCGGCCACATACAACATGATCATCATCGCTCCATGACCGGTCCCCCCCCCCCCCCAATATAATGTTCAGCAGAAAAGGGTTTTTTAGACGAATTGGACCAAATTATTTTTTTTCATTTTTTGTTTTCGACTGGCCCTTCGGAAGATCGTCCGACCGACGGCCCAATCCGCCCCTGAGCTTGTCGTGCAGAAGTGTAGGATGTTAAACTCTATTTTATTTCTATAATCTTAAAGTATATATTTGATTATATATTGTATGTTTATGTGTCTATAATTAACATGATACCCTAATGAGCTCCCTTTTCAGGTTTTTTCATACACTAAAAAGCAGGCTATACAGAGCGATGATATATGTTTAGATGTCTCCACAATGAACGGGCCTGTCAAATTGTTTCAATGTCACGGTTTAGCGGGAAATCAGAAATGGGAATATGATGAAGAGGTAAAGGGAAGCAACTCCACAATCAACCGCCACCTCGCAGTTATATGCCCCTGAAGTTTGACAAATTCTTACACAGCTTGATTGTTTTCAAAAAATAATCCAACAAAATTACACAAACATCACAGAACTTTTAGAAATTTGATTTTACTAAAAAAATGCAAACAATGCAATCTGTTTTTTGCTAGATGGAAGAAGATTAATTTGGAGATTACTCCTTTTGTAAATTCTGTTTGACACTCAAGCTACAAGATTTTGTTAAATTTCTGTCCATGTTTCATATTTCAGGGTATTTGTGTTTGCTGAGTTGAAAGTAGATCGCATGGCAGCTTACGTTCGCAATGTTTATTTAGAATTTATAGTCCAAAACGTTGATGAAATTGTTTGTTCTTTTTCTGCATGTGACGTTCAGGTTTTCTCGCTCACGAAGAAACAAAAACTCATGACGGATGACAATACTTGTGTCGTCACTAGTCACAACAAAAAAGTTATGCTAGGCAATTGTGGCGGAGGCAATACAGAGTGGAAATACGATCAAAAGGTAGGGGCTTAAATGCAGCTTCGATTGGATCACACAAACTTGCATGGTCTTTGGTGTATAGGGAAATTGAATATTGCTTAAATGACTTCACTATTTCAATATGCAGCTGTAATAATTCAGCCCAAATGATTGTGGAAATGTATTGTTATTTAAGCAAACTGAAATCTTTTTAATGTCGCTATCAAATAATCTTAAAATCAGCATCAGAAGAAATTATTCCTTTATCGATTTATAAGTTTTCCAATTTTAGATATTTCACATTTTCAATTTTACCTTTGGGAGTGAAACTACGTATAAAATTGTGAGTTAATTTTGTAATGTATTGAGCTGAGATGGCCGTAAGATAGATTTGATAGCGAGAATGGGGTACATTTTATAGATGTATAGAGGTTATGGCCATTACTTAACTAATCTTTAATCACTTTATGCTATCCAAAGATCAAAATTATTGATTGTCCACCCCCCACCCCTCTGCTTTAAAGAGAAATAATTGGTCATGACTACGTTTCTTGCATTCAGTATATAGTCTAGCAACTAAAGTTCCATAATGTGAATTATGTGCTATCTTGATCAAGATTTCATTGATATTTTTAAATGCACCTTATTACAACACCTTGTATAAATTTATATTTACACTAAATGTGTTGTTAGAATCTTTTGTGTAGCAAGGATGACTGAGTTGTCTTTCTTGTCTTTCACATACACTTCAGACCATAAGGTTTGTCATCAATGCAAGTGACATGGATATAATCCTAGGTTTGTTTTATGTAAGGAATAAGGTTGTCGGCCTAACCATTTTGGTTTTCTTCACTTTTTCCATCAGCTGATCAAGACCCCGCAAACAAAATATTGAAATAAATTATTTACTTGTGTCCCAGTAGTTTTTGTTGAATGAACAACAAACCCTATCTCTCTCTCTCGATTACACAGGACAATTTCAAATTATCATTTATTTATTAGTTGAGTGAAGAAATATGGCTTCTTCCTCTTAGTACATCTAAGGGTTTGCTTGATTCATTCATCATGATAATAAAATCCAAAATCTATTTTAACAAAGAAATAAAATCTCTGGATTCATTCAAATTACGGATTATCATTTGTCTTTTCCAAACGAAATCTAATTTTCACTGCTTAATCCACACTATAATGTACTCAGAGGTTTGATTTAAAGAACCAAAGCAAACTATGAGTGGTAGATAATATTCCAGTTTGAATTCATTCTGAGTATAAAAATACCCAAATAAGGATTTTATCCATCATTTATAGTTTCCAGGCTTCATGTTGTGGATGCCAAATATATGGTGAAATTTTCAATTTATTATATCTTTGTAAATATTGAATATTTTGATTGATATTCCTTTTAAAGATAGCACTTTGAGAATATTGTAGATATTAAAAATCACACAAATGATGATCCATGTTGTCAACTATTTACTGATTTAATAGTTTCAATCAATCCTCAGAGATTTAATTTCTAATAAAAAAAACCCCAAAGACTCCAGCACATTATTTGTGATCACCAGGCCTGATATCTCAGTGCAAGGCTACGAGAGATGATGTGTGAGGTCCAGGATCTTGAATGAATCAAACACGTCCAATATGACTGGGTAGGGTTGTAGTATTTCCACCCTTGTACTAAATGTGTTCCGATCGAAGCAGCGACATCCCTAACATAAATGTAGGTCCTACTTTTAGTAAGCCTGCTGTTTAATCATTGGTGCTTTCATTTATTTTCACCTGTAACCTAGGTGATTGGCTTACTTTTAACTCAAGTTGGTATTCCTAGAAATTGTTAAATGAATGTCTTTGCTTAAAATCTTGGGCTTCTTTTTTTATACGCCCACATTGAAATGTGGTTGTATATTGTCGTCGCCCCCGTCCGGCGTCCACAATTACTTGTGGACGCTCTACAGGCTAAAGTTAATATCCGATTGACCTTAAATTTACACATAGTGTTTAGGTCATGAGATGAAGAAGCCCATTGATTTTCAGCGATTAACAATAATAACTGCCAAAGTTATGGCCCTTGATCACTTCAATAAATCTTGTGGACGCTCTAGAGGCCAAAGTTATTATCTGATTGACTTTAAATTTGCACATAGTGTTTTAGGTCATGAGACGAAGAAGCCTATTGATTTTCAGCAATTTCCGATAATTACTGCCAGAGTTATGGCCCTTGATCACTTCAAAAAATCTTGTGGATGCTCTAGAGGCCAAAGTTAATATCCGATTGACTTTAAATTTATACACAGTGTTTAAGGTCATGAGACGAAGAAGTCTATTGATTTTCAGCAATTTTCGATAATTACTGCCAGAGTTATGGCCCTTGATCACTTCAAAAAATCTTGTGGATGCTTTAGAGGCCAAAGTTGATATACGATTGACCTTAAATTAACACTTCCGATAATTACTGTCAGAGTTATCTCCCTTGATCACTTTTGTAATGCTCTAGAGGCCAAACTTATCATCCAATTAACTTCAGATTGATACACAGAGTTTAAGCTCTTGAGACGAACAAGTATATTAATTTTCAATGAATTTTGATAACTGATCAGCTAAATCCATGATATCAAATGTTTCGTATACTAAGCGTTAGCATGGGGCAGAACTTTATAAAAACCAAACAAATTCTTATGATTTTCTGACAATTATTTAATGAGATTTCAGAGTATTATAAATGTTTCATAACCGAAAAAAGTAAGAATATGCATCAACTCTTGTTGACTGCCCGGACGGTTTAGCTGCTGTGGGCGTATGTTCCGTTGCCTGGCAACCTATCTTTGTGGGGTGAATATACATTATCAAGCACTTTTTATTTGGATGAATATACATAGACCGAGATGTTTTTAGACTTATTTAGAACCATTGTTGCCAGCTAATTTCTGACTGTCACAACTGAGAACTCATGACGGGCGATCAGTTAACTTGTCACAATATACAAATCAATCTCGATCCTGGAGATAATTTTACCCTTTGTTTATCTTTAGTAAAACTAGCCCACCATTTCGAAATCAACAGCATTTCGTTCTTACAATTCCTGCCAATCAGTAGCCACAGGGGGCGGAGCTAAACAATGGAATTCACGCTGGTTAATGGCCAACGAATTTTACCAGGGATAAACAAAGGGTAAACTATCTCTGTGATCGAGAGTGAATACAAAATAGGTTGTTGCGTTCAGCTTCTGTTTCATGCTAAAAATACATTTCATTTCTTTATAGTATGATAGGAATGTAAGAAATAGTCTAGAGTAGACTTTTAAATTTTCATGTAAGCAAATCTGACTCACTTAAAATAACAACCCAGGTGTTAAAATAAAACTCGCTGAAATATTCATCCAAATTTACGTCATGTATTTTTGTGTTATTATTAAATGTTTTGCATGTGTTAATAGTAGTGGTTAATTAATGTGCATGTAGCCGGTGGTAGCTTGTGTTTGTTTTGCTTGTATGATTTTATTTATGTACACTATATCATTAGGGTTGGGAGTTATATGATTGCTATAATGCTTATGTTGGGAGGTATATGTGATCGTGATAATGTTAACATTGGAACTTACATGATCACGACATACATTTGGCATCCATAACATTAGCTGATCATGATCTTGATAAATGCTGACATTGGACTCTGGGATGACAATAATGTGGACGTTGGGCCATATTTGATCATGATAATGTTATCTGTGATCACGGTAATGCTGACGTTGGGACTTATATGTTATCGTGATTATGCTGGCATTGGGACTTACGTGATAACTTTAATGTTGAAGTTGGGAGTTTTCTGGGATCGTGATAAAGTTGGGAGTTATCTGGGGTTTAAGTCACATGATGTAGATTATTTATAACCGGATTATTACACAACAGTGCATGAATTTAGTGCGTTATAAGTTTTGGGAGAAACCTTTCCAAAAATCAATAAAAACCCCCACGTACTCCTAATCATCCCCCTCTTTCATTTCCTAAATCAGTTTTATATTATTGAGGTGTATTTTCCTTACTGAACTGGGTCCTATTTCACGAAATTTTAACTAAGATAAGATCCCAATTTTAGTAATTTGATTGGATAATATTAGATTGATTTTAGTGCTCAGCCAATCACAATTGAAGTATCTACTAAAATTGGATTTTATCTTAAGTTAAAATTTCGTGAAACAGGGCCCTGGCTACAATTATCAACATAGATTATAACATTAAAATACGGGGTTATTATAATGAGCAGTAGGAGAGACAATTCCCAACTTTGTAATATGCCACGGTTGACAGCTCTGAGAGCGACAAGGAAGTTGTGCCTAGTTCAGAAATTTCCCTCGTAGCACATAGCACATCTTCATCTAGACCAGTTCTAAGCAGAACAGTAAAACGTTAAACCCCATTTCATTTTAAAACGTACCACGCAGCGATATAACACTGCTCCATCCCTGGGTAGAAATGATATGTTTACAAACCATTTGTCATGCTAGGATTATGCACAAGGGGGTCTTGTTAAATGGTATCCGAGGGCCAACACAATTTGATTTTCTCCCAGGGTGGATCTCATTCCTGTTTTTGATAGTCAAATGAAATAAATGTGAAGCTTTTCAGCAATAAATATGTTTTTCCTTAAATGAGATGTATTTTGAAATTCTGTCTTTCAGACATTTATATTAAAACATGTGAATACAGATATGTGCCTTCAAAAACCAATAGGTCGTGAAAGAGATACACCGTCTTTAGGTAAGCTAATAATCTTAGACCACAAATACTTATACAGTGCATAGATAATGATATTTTGGTAAAACATTTCTAGCCTGCTCCTATATCTTACATGGTCCATATCAGTTTTGGTAGCCTCTGTGACTCAGTGAGTTTAACGCAGGCGCACCTAACTAGTAAATCCTGTGTTTAATCCTCATTTCCCATCATTAGTGGTAGACGCAACTCGGGACCTGACAAGAAAAGCCTCTGGTTTTACAAATGGAGTAAAAATCAAGGTATCCCTATATACCCTTGGCAACCATACAAAGTAGTAGAAGGCCAAGGTGCCATTGTCCAGGCAATATTTCTCTTGTAGCAAGGGGCTTGGCTTAATCCTCTCTTCCAAGGCACATTAAACCCCATTTCTCTCTCTTTTTCCGGGTCTGTGCAGAAAAGTAAGTGGTTCAACCCCATCTGATTTCACACGACTTTTCAAATGATGCCGTTAAGCCATACTCAGGGTTTATTATTAATATCGCAAGGATGAATCTTTCTTCGTAAATGTGATAATGAATTTTGATCAAATTTGTACAAACTGCCAATAGGAATTCTATTCTTAGAGTTAAATTGAATATACTTCCCTTACTCCATTAACGTAATTGATATTATTTTCAGGAAGTTGTACAGGTGAACCAAGTCAACAGTGGATTCTGGGAGATATGAAGTTTGATCAGTAGATAGATAACTCTAAACTCTCTCAATTTTAACCAATCAAGACACTGATCTCAGGAAACATGAACCAATCAGAAAGCCATCCATGTAATTTAAAAATCACGCCTGTTATGTTTTTAAAGTGTTGAAGTTGTTTGCGTACGACCTTGATGAAGGTTGTTGATTATTATTGTTTGTATGTTTGATATGAGAGAGTGGCCTGAATCTGTTAGCATGTTACGATATATTGTTTTTTAAATGTTAAATGTAAATTTGTTTTTCTTAATCATTTGTAAACAGTTTACAACATGGTCATTCATTTATTTGTGAGAGTTATTGCAAATTGGTATTAAGGTAAATGAACCCAAGGCATTTGGAATTTGAAATACTGTAAGCAGAATTGCCGCTGCCCAGGCAAAATTCACCCTCTCTCATTGCATACATTTCCATTTAAAAAAAAATTGTCATCTTACAAACATAGGAAGGATAAAAAGAGCTAAAGATTGTGCAATAAATGCTGGATGACCAAAATGAAAGATACAGGCCTCCGTGATATGAAATTATATACTGCTGTGTTGTAATTTATGCATTAGGGACTGCAAACTGATGTGTTGTGGGGAGAAATTGTTTTATTGGAATAATTATTGTTTAGTTTTAACATCTCTAGTGTTTATTTAAATTGTTTACGTGTTCAATATTGACAAAATTCATTTAATAGTGTTCGGTGGGTAGGAATTATGGTTGTCTCAAAAATTCAGACATCGACATAAGTGCTTGGATAAGGTGTTGTATTTCCTAATGCCTAATGATTAATTTAGCTATGATCAATTAAATATCAATAAATAATTTAAGCTAAAATGAATGTAAATGTCATAGACTGTACACAATTTACTACGGTTTGAAGATCCATGGGGGAAGAGTCCAGAGGGTCGGTTCAATTTGGGTGATCCAGGGCATGGTCAAAAATGGCATTTACAGAGTTCAATTTTTTCAAATTGTCTTAAGAAAGACACCCAGATACTTCTGTCATGGGCACTGATGAACTTACACACCAATTTGTCCCTTCTGAACATCGTAGATCCTCCCCCATGTTGGTTATTATAAATGAATGCCAAAGTGGATTTGAATGTTAATGATTATTGATATAGTGGGAGATATTTGATTGTTTAAACGTGTTGTTGTTATGTTCATTTGTGTCTGTGTTCACATATATATATATGTATATATATATATATAATTATAATTGTACATAGTAGGATTATAATAATATTGTTATGTTATTGGATCATATGAAACCGTGCCTATTCTCATGCTTAGCTTTTCTTGGCAAGATGTCACTTTAACCAAACTTTAACAAATATTGTTTCTTTTTAATTTTACTCACCATTCGTTGTGGGGGAATTTATGTGAATCAAATTTATAATGTAGAATGTTGCAATATGTCATACGCTCAGCTGGAGATATTTCTTAAAATTAATCAAAATAACATTTCCACAATGTGCAGTTAGGAAGATAAAATTATGTATCAAAGAATTATAAATATATAATGGAGAGCTATAGATGACATAATTCTTAGTATATTTTGTCACACTAATCTTTAACTTGTTATTTAGATCAGTCTGACAAAATATAGATCAAAATAAAAAGTATTCAATTTGATTGAGCTTTTTACTCAACATGGATCATATAAATCAATATCGTATAATTCCTTCATTGTGTATCAACTTGCTTCGTTCACAACATTATATATCATTGTGTCTCATTAACAACATTATATATCATTGTGCTTCGTTCATTGTATTTGTTAGAATGTTAACTTCAAACTAGCAAATTAATTTGTATGTATGCTTAAACCTGTGGTGGGTACATGTGAGTTTTATTTGTTTTTGTTTTTTTTTAAATAGTCGAAATTACATTAGGGCGTAACTATTGTGCGCCTTGCTAAAAGGAATGTTTCACCATAACAACATGCTAATGTACTAACTAGACACTAACAATAGTGTTAAAGTGGAGCTCAGTTGCATATTATACATGTATCTCACTATAATGCTGTTGTAGCAACTAGACCACTGGACCTAAATCAGTGTTATAATAAAGCCCTAGTGTTTCATGCTATAATGCTGTTGTACTAACTGGACCTAACTCAGTGTTATAGTGAAACCGTAGTGGTGTCTTGCTATAATGCAGTTGTACTAACTTGACACTAACATCAGTGTTATAGTGAAACCCAACTGCAATTTGTCGTCTGTTACTTGAAATGTAGATGGTAATAACAATGAAATAGAATGTTATTATTTATATATATATTGTATATAATAACTTAATGTATATATTAGTGTATATATTGTATTATAAAGGCCATAGGATGGGATGTTATACATGCTGTAGACAGGATTATGCAAATGACGGTGCTTGGTCTACACATCAATCACTAATTTCTCACATTTTTATACGCCCACATGGAAATGTAGACGTATGTTGCCGTCGCCCCTGCCCGTCGTCCACAATTTTTTGTGAATGCTCTAACTCCAAAAGTTATTATCGAATCTTTCTGAAATGTATATGCATGATTTAAATTAGTAAAATGAAGAAGCCGATTGAATTTCAGCAATTTCCCTTTATTACGTCAAAAATTATGGCCCTTGCTTCACTTTATTGAACCTTGTGAACGCTCTAATGCCAAAAGTTATCATCCAATCTTTCAGAAATTTAAATGCATTATTTAAATAAGTGAAACGAAGAAGCCTTTTGAATTTCAGCAAATTTCCGTTATGGCCCTTGTTTCACTTTATTGAACCTTGTGAACGTTTTATCGCCAAAAGTTATATGCATTATTTAAATTAGTGAAATGAAGTAACCTTTTAGCAATTTCTGTGTATTGCGTCAAGAGTAATGGCCCTTGTTAAACTTTATTGAACCTTGTGAACGCTCTAACAAGGAAAGCTATCATTACATCTTTCTGAAATTTATAGGGGGGTTGGGATGGCCAAGTGGTCTAGAGTGCCGCGCTTCGATCTCTAGCTGGCCGGTCACCTCTGGCTTGCGGCTGTGGTTTCGATCCCTTGTGTGAGCGTATGTGGCATGGTGATAGGGGCACCTTCTCAACCTCGTGGGTTTCCTCCGGGCACTCCGGTTTCCTCCCACTGCTAAAGACCCCTACGCGCAACGAATTATTGAAATAAAATTGAAACCATATGTTAGTCCCAAAATGACCTAGTTTGTGTCGAGTGGACGTTAAACTCCATTTCTCTCTCTCTCTGAAATTTATATGCATTATTTGAATTAGTGATATGAAAAAGCCTATTGAATTTCAACATCAGATCTTTCTGAAATTTATAGGTCTATTTGATTTCAGCAATTTATATTTCTAGAGCTATATGGCCCTTGTTTTACTTTGTGAAAATTGTGAACGTTTGAATGACAAAAGTGATCATCCGATGTGTATGAAATTTATATGCATTATTTACATTAGTAAAACGAAAAAGCCTGTCAAATTTCAACAATTTCTGTAAACTACTTCCAGAGTTGAGGCCCTCGTTTCAGTTTGTAGAACCTTATGAACCCTCAAACGACAAAAATTATAATTTCAAAATGCAAGACATAACCATAGAAATAGTTGCCAGGTGTGACTACCACCATTGTGGTGAAAGGTGAATATTGTGAAGATAGTGTTCTATGTATCCTCGTATGGATTGAAACATTATGGACCAAATATTTTCTTCTTATTAGATTATAAATTTTTGTATTATGGCAGGTTCTTTCCTGTAAACTGTTCTGTGACTTAGAGGAGTTCAGATCTAAACCAAAAGTCATACAAGTTTTATTCTTTAGCCCCCAACAAAGTTAATAGAATATTATATATCTTCTGTTCTGTGCATCCTTTCATCCTTGTTTCTAGATCTTGATGGAACTTTCTAAAGACATCAACTTGTGATATTAGTTGTACCTTTTACCAACTAAAATGTTTTTTGGATTTAATTATTTTGGGGGAAACAAATTTATCCAGGTATCGCCCTTGATTAGTTGAAAATTCTGGTTAACACTCTAGAAGTGAAAAGTTTTTAGAATGTAATGACTGCTTTATTGTTGCTGGGCAACCAATGTTTATTTTAATTACCCAAGAACAATTCTGATTTGTAAAGTAGATGGCAGCAGGAGCAGTATTGTATATAAGATATGATTAGTATTATTTTATAGGAGATATATTTATTATTCACGATCTATATATATATATACGTGGGAAGCAGTAGTAGTCCACTTGTTACGTGGATGCAGATGGATGGCCTTTCATATCAGACAACTTGAAAATATAAATTTATGGATAACTTTTTCATATTATTGTGTACAAACAGTGTGGATGACTATATTTTGTATTTGACAAATAATTTTGTAATTCATCATGAATGTTTTATCCATTAAACATACATTATGCAAGAGCTAAATCTGCCTATTGCAGGTTTTTCTTTAGGCATGAAATGTTATCTATATTATTAATTAGACATTAATTAACATATCAGGGCTGTAAATCAACTCTCGATGGCATTGGATTTCTCCAATATTAAATAGATTAGAACGGTTTATCCATATTTTGATTTGGTTGAAATTATTGCACATGTCGTGTCAGACCTTCAAAGGCTAATATTTCTGTTTGCAATAGAGTAATTTGAATGAAATTTTCAAATTATTCCGTTTGACATTATCTATTTTAGAACTATTATAGCAAGAATGGCTACCTCTTTATCTAAATCTTACATAATGTATCTTTAGAGGAAAGAACTCTGGATTCCATTCACGTGTATATAAACTAGATATTAATGTATAGTAATAAACAAGCACAAACTAAGTTGAAATTAACAAAGACAGAATGACAAGTCTAGTCAAAATGTTATGTATTAATCAAGTTTGGAAACAAAATAAATTTGCAGTGTTCCTAATATTTTATAAGAGTATCAAACATGTTCAGTAAATTGTGAAAAAAAGTGAGAAGGCTCAATGTGTGGCATGACATGTATTGAATATGATTAGCCATGAATCTTTGACAGACAACATTTAAATAGAAGGTTGAACCAATGCTACATCACTGATTTCTGTACTTGGATCCTGGATCCAACTTCTTGTCGAAAATAGTAAAAATATTTTAATTTAAATTGAAGGACTGCATTCTACAGTAGGAACTGTTGTAAATTGTGTGTAATTGTACATAAATAATATGTTATAATATATTAATTAGCATTTATGCTGATATTGGTTGTCATGGCAATCTTATCAGTTGTAAAATATGGAAAATTAATTAGAAATGCTGTATGGCCTATTAATTCAATGAACCAAAAATAAAATTGTTTGTACTTATCCAACTTGACCAGTTTTATTTTGTTTTATTTTAGTCCTAATCAAACGACCTAGTTGGTGTTGCGTGGACATTAAACGGGGCACTCCATGTCAAGTGGACCAAATTTCGGGAAGCTGGGATCATGACCCCCACCAACAAATTTAAAAGAAATATATGTTGTACTTGTAGTACATATACTTAAGCTAACAAATCCAAATTTATAGCTCCCTGGGTCGAAAACTCGCTGAGATGTGTCCATTTAAAATAAAGGAACTGCTACTGAAACGGATCAGGTTTTCGAATGCTCTTACTCACATTTTTGATATGAGCAGAACTCTATAAATTTGTAATCTAAGACACCGTTTCGTGTAGATTATGAATTTAGCTTCACACTCAATGTGCGATTCACACAGTCTGTGTCACAAGGTTGCAAAATGTGTAACAAATAAACTATCCACTTTTTTTCTTAGGATTTCCACAGCACCTGCAAAGTTCTTATTGTATACACAGCCTCCAAAATTGGCATAGTTAATGGCAGTTATTCTTTTAGTAGTTTACACAAAAATCTGAGTCGATGTGATTATACGTTTCCAATTATTCAGTCTCGAAATTCAATGCACACTGAAAACATACAAAATATACCCATTTTCACCTTCAATTTTGGCCATGTGGGACAGAGGTTAAAGTTCTGAAAAAGTTTGAAAATGAAACTTCAATTACCCTACTATAACATACATTTTTAAGTCCATCTTGTGTATTTGATGACTTATATTTTTAATTGTCAGTCAAAATCCGTGCCATAATTTTATAATAAAGTTTTAATGGCTGTTATCAAAATTGTTGACTTTTCACATTGATTTTAAAATTACTTCTAATTGACCTACATGTATACAATCAAATGTGTCTATATAGAGTAAATGTTTGTGTAGATTACGAATATGCAATCATTTTGGATGTACATAGTTATGCTATAATTTTTAGTTGGTCTCCCAAATGAGAAAAAAATGGTTATTTCTCTTTACAAATTGAAATATTGGGCTTTGACAATCAGATTAGAATTACTTCTGAAAGACTTAGGCACCTCATATTCGTCAATTTAGAGCAACTTATAATGTAGAATAAGAATATAGACTCATTTTCGCTACAGGAGGTATCGTTTCAATTTAATTTAGCTTTCAAAAACAGGGGAAAACTTGTTTTGTCTGCTTAGAAAGTTGAAGCATCGTACATTTATGTTGTTACACTATCATTGGATACTTGAAAACTACAGGAAGCAATTCTTAACATATGGTCTTGAAACTTTGTAACTTATTCCTTATACCCAAAGGATCCTTCCTATTGTTTTTAGTGCAAAGCCCACCAAGGTCATAGCCACGCCCATTTTTTCATTCTGTGTGTTTTGCCTATAGTCCGCAATTCTAAATGGATTGTCTTGAAAACTATTCATATATATTCTTTATACCCAAACGATGGCTGTTAAAGGGGCGACAACAGCAGCCATAATGATAGCTTACATTTTGACAGTTATGTTTTCATCAATTTATAGAACGCAACATATCAATAATGTTAACATTTTTTTTGGTCCGACGGGGACGAGTGGTTAAATTCTCCGGGAGGGTAAGACCACCCCCCCCCCCCAAACCCAGCGACGCTTCATTGGTTGTTTTGAATTCGGGTCAGTCAGGTAGGCTAGAGCTATATTGGACCAAATTGAAGGTGCTGTATTCACAGGCTGGAATTGCAGGAAAACACCATCTTGATTGACGCTATATTTGAACACGAAAACGTGTTTGCAGCCGTCAATTATTCCAAAATGTTCTATAGGGGGGGGGGGCATACAAGGTAATCTCCGTTTTTTCACCACACGAGGAAGACCGGTGCCGCTCTCTGTAAATTTATACAGTGTTTAAGGTCATGAGACGAAGAAACCTACTGTTTTTCAGCGATTTCTCATAATAACTACCTGAGTTATGGCCCTTGATCACTTCAAAAAATCTTGTGGACGCACTAGAGGCCAAAGTTAATATCCAATTGGCTTTAAATTTATACACAGTGTTTAAGGTCATAAGACGAAGAAGCCTATTAATTTTCAGCGATTTCCGATAATTAGTACCAGAGTTATTGCCCTTGATCACCTTAAAAAATCTTGTGGATGCTCTAGAGGCCAAAGTTAATATCCGATTGACTTCAGATTTATACACAGTCATGGGCGACCCCCCAATTGTTTTCCTGGGACCCCCTAAAATTTGGCAAAGTAAAGTGCCCGAAATCTCATAAAACACTAATTTTAGGACTGGAATAGCAGTAAAACGCGTTTGCGACCATCAAATATTCCAAAATTCTCTTGGGGGGGTCCATATAAGGTCAGCTCCGCTTCTTCGCCCCGCGAAGAAAACTGGTCGCAGCCCGTAAACCTTCTTCGGGCATTTCGAGTCCTAATAAAACACTAATTTCACTTTTCTTTTAATTGAATACCACGAATTTGTACTGAGTTGACTATTGATTAAAACATTTTGTCTGGCGCCACTCTACTTTGTGAATGTAACTGAGTGGGATTTCGGTTACAGAACCATTGGATTCTTTTGGACTTGCTCACAAAGGCTAGAATAGCAGAAAACGCATTTACGGTGGTTAAATTTTCAAATTTTTCTCCGGGAGGGTGAGGCTCCCATAGCCCGCGACGATTGATTGGTTGTTTGGAATTCTGGGCAGCCAGGTAGGCTATATTAGACCAAATTGAAGTTGCTGTGGGTGTAAACAATTGATTGGAATTCGAGTCAGCAAGTCCCCTTAATTAGGCTATATTCGACCACTTTGAAATTGCTTTGTTCATGGGCTGAAATAGCAGGAAAAAGTGTTTGCAGCCGTTCAATATTACAAAATTTTCTTAGGTGGGGGTAAGCCACGCTTCTTCGATTCTCGGGGAAGACCGGTGCCGCTGTCTGTAAACATGATAAACGTTGTATTGGTGTGATATTTTAGTTTAACCCCGTAAATTATGCCAAACAATGTTTACAGAAGACTGAGACTTTAAACAAAATTTATGGGGGTACCCCCCCCCCCAGAAGTTGCGGACCCCCCCCCCCCCAATATATCTTTCACGGCTACGCCCCTGTACACAGTGTCATGAGACGAAGAAGCATATTGATTTTCAGCGATTTCTGATAATTAGTGCCAGAGTTGTGGCCCTTGATCACTTCAAAAAAAACTTGTGGATGCTCTAGAGGCCAAAGTTAATAGCCGATTGACTTTAAATTTATACACAGTGGATGCCTATTGATTTTCAGCGATTTCTAATAATAACTGCCAGAGTTATGGCCCTTGATCACATCCTTGTGACGCTATAGAGGCCAAACTTATCATCCGATTGACTTCAGATTGATACACAACAGAGTTTAAGGTTTTTTAACGAACAAGTATTTTGATTTTCAATGAGTTTTGATAATTGAGCAGCTAAATCCGTGATATTAAATTTTTCGTATACTAATTGTTAGCGTGGGGCAAAACTTTATAAAAAGCAAACAAATTCTAATGATTTTCAGATAATTACATAATGAGTTGTTACTCTTAATCAGATTTTAGTGTATTACAAATGTTTCATTACCAAAAAAAGTAAAAATATGCGACAACCCTTGTTGACAGCCCGGACGATTTAGCTGATGTGTCGTTGCCTGGCAACCTATCTTTTTATATTGTGATAGAGTTATATTTTTCATAAAAATAGTCAGTTTATTTTAGTCATTTTAATCTGCACTTAGATACTGTCCTAACATCCTGTTTTCAACTGTTTCATTCTGGTATGAATTACAAATAAGATAATACAATAAAAATACATAAGTAATATTTGAAGTTATATTTCAAACTGTATGTTTCATTTCGTGCAGGCGCGGATCCAGAGGGCGGGTTCAGGGGGTCCGGACCCCCCCCCCCCCCTGCTCAGACTTGAAAATATTTAATGCGATTTTATTGGTGATTTTTAGACCTGTAATTTTGGAATTTACCTTCCGGAAATACGTCAGAATGCACCAAATTGAATCTAATTTACCAAATTTTTCTGGGGAAGGGCCCCGACACCCCCCGTTAATTGGTTGAGCGCCTAGACCTCCCCCCCCCCCCCTGCAAAAAATCTTGGATCCGCGCCTGTTCGTGTTTGTTTAATCTTTTAGTGTTTCGCTCATTTGTTAATTTGTGGTTTTCCTGATTTGACTTTTCTTCACACGACGTATACTAAGAGCACCTTTTTCATGGGTACGTTTCTTATAATCATATACATTTCATTATTATATGCATTACGTGTATAGGGGGATCACGTGGCTAAGTGAGTAAGACGCTGGCTCGCTAGCCCGGAGGTCGGGTGTTCAATCCCTGCATTGGCCTAGAAAGTTCATCTCAATTTTTCGGCGTGGTTTCCCCTTGCCAGTGATGCAGAACGGAGGGCCTGACAAGGGCAGCTGTCTAGTCATTCAGATGGGACGAAAAGCCGAGGTCCGTGTACACATTGGCATGCACATAAGAGATCACTTGTCAGTTGGAATTCGCTATAAGAGTAGGCCGTAGCGCCTCTGACCGGGCAAAATTTCCCTCATAGCACACTGTATGGCGTATGCCCGTCTTCCATTAAACCCCATTTCATTTCATTTATTGCGTGTATAATAATCCAAAATCTGTAATTATTACCTGTGATAGGCAATATGGTATAAAAGTTCCATTATTGCTTACAGAAAATATAACTCCCATGCCTGTAAGTAAAATATCCAAAAAGCCCTGTGGATTTTTCACATTTCAAGATGGTGGCATTTCCAGATTGAGCTATACAAACTCGATTTTTTGTGTACAAATCATTAGTCTTGTAGCTAGTATAGAAAAAAAAAATTCAAGATGACCTGACCTATATTTCGTCGATTTTTTTGAAAACTTTGACCCTTGGACAAGCAACCCTACTCCTTGCCACATACAACCGGGGATTTGAAACCACGCCAGTTGACTCAATGGCAGGCTGACCATTCGACCGTCCACCCCCCCTGAATGGAATCAAATATCAAAATTTTAAACAAATAACAAATACGAACCATTTGAATAAATTATTTGTTTCGAAGGCTTTAAATATAGTTTTTGCCCAAATTACATCATTTCCGGTGACATTGAAAATGTTAAATTTGTTTGAACTAAGTTAGGACATATTTAATTGTATCGTTGAAGTTGGGTTAATGAGATCTACACACAGTCCAAATTTCATGAAATGGTGACTATCAGTTGACCTAAATCATTTAGGCATTCCTTTAAGTATTCAGAAAATATAACTCCCATGTCTGTAAGTAAAAAATCGCAAAAACGTTATTGATCTTTCACGTTTCAAGATGGTGGCACTTCCGGTTCGACCGACAAACTCCATATTTTGTGTACGAATCAGTAATTATTTATCTATTATCGAAAAAAAAAATCAGATCATTCTGACTTATATTTCGTCGATTTTTTTAAAAACTTTGATCTTTAATTTGACCCTTCATTTCTCCAAGGGGAGATAAGTTAGAAAATTTCTAAAGACATTTTTTAAGTCGCACCAGTAAGATCTACTTATACTCAATTTCATAAAGATCGTGTAACTATTAAAGAAGTTGTCTAAACTTCCGGTTCGAAATCACAGCGACGAATTTTCGAAAATCTGAAATTGCAGATGGAAATGATTTTTTTCAAGGTACTCAAAGAAAAAAGAATTAGTAAAAGCGGTCAAAAAAACACAAAGTTACGACTATGCATTGTTAGTTTTGTTATTCGTAAAATTCGTATATTTAATCAACGTTCGCACCCCATTTACACTGCTTCAGAATAGATTTCCTAAACCAAGTTGTTCTGACTTCGATAACAGGATTTCTATCCGGGTGTCTGGAGTCTATTTCGGCCTCTTCACCACAAAGAAAACACCCCCCCCCCTTCCAGTTAAATGGCGCTTAACTTGACCTCAATTTTGGTTGGCTCGGTTCGACTGCAACAGTAGTTCAGCTCTGAACGTCGGTCTCATTACACTCACCCTGAACGTTCAGGGACTGGCCCATTCAATCAATGTCGAAAATAATTTGACCCCCAATTTTACTGGGCAACTTTTCACTGCTAAACGATGGGTGTCACTCCGTGTGGACGCGTGTACAATGTAAAGGAACATCTCAGTGAGAAAATAAGACCTTGCTCATTTCGCTAGAGTCAGTATGAGCATCACAACACGCTGTGTCATGGTGGCGAAAGGATAGGTTGATAGGAGGGGACGTATTTTAAACAGCGTGTTGTTTCGCTCATACTGAGTCTAGCGAGGTAAGCAAGGTCTTATTTTGTCACTAAGATGTTCCTTTACATTGTACAGACGTCCACACGGATTGACACTCCGATGTTTCGCAGTGAAAAGTTGCCCAGTAAAATTGACTGGGGTTCAAATTATTTTCGACATTGATTGAATAGGCCAGTCCCTGAACGGTCAGGGTGAGTGTAATGAGACCGACGTTCAGAGCTGAACTACTGCAACAGATGCTAAATCATCCTCAATCCTGGCCCTTTTAATAGCATTAGGATTTGTATAATCTTTCCTACACTATGAACAGACGTTTTAACCGGGGTTTCTACTACAGCCAATCCACATAAAAACTCATTCACTGTGTCATCCTTTCTTAGTTTACAACATTCTATTAGCTTTTTTTGGTTTTTTTCGTACACTTTAGATACATTATTGCCTTCCAGCAACCGTTCTTTACGCAG
This sequence comes from Patella ulyssiponensis, assembly GCA_963678685.1. Taxonomy (NCBI): domain Eukaryota; kingdom Metazoa; phylum Mollusca; class Gastropoda; family Patellidae; genus Patella; species Patella ulyssiponensis. Next base: position 63,654,022 of record OY783225.1, on the reverse strand, counting down.
TGCACATAGATCATGTTCATCCACATTCATATTACTGCCCTTTCCATCCATTTCACCTCAAAAATCTGTCATTTTTCTCAAAATCCGCTCCAAAAAACATTACTTTCGGTTTCAAGGAAAGTTTAAAGTCGGATAAAAAAACCCTATCTTCGGTATACCTGTTCTGGCAAAATAGAAAAATATCTGTTTGATTTGATACGTCAATGCTGTGGATTCTTAGCAGGATATTTAGAACGTTTTCAGAGGAGTCGGATACCTACGGAAGACCATAAGGGTCAATCAAATAAAAAAAATATATTCTGAGTATCTTGTAGTTACAAGATAGGCTATCCCACACTGATTTATTGAATAGCTATAGGCCAGTGAAGGGTGAGAGAGAGGGAGAGAAAGAGAGAGAGAAACGGGGTTTAACAGATAATCTACACAAACTAGGTCATTTCGGGACTAACATGGTTTAATTTTATTTCAATAATTCGTTTGCTCGTAGGGGTCTTTAGTAATGGGGGTTGGATGGCCGAATGGTTAGCACATGCGCACTGTATCATAAAGCCTGTCATTGAGTCAACTGGCGTGGTTTTGAATCTCCCGTTGTCCCTTATGGGTTTCCGTAGATACCAAAACTTAAAAGTGCTGTAAAAAACATTTTCCCAGGGCCGGTTCAAGGAGACTTTTTTCTGGAGTACTACAAACCAACCCCTAGCAAAAAAACCCCCAACAAATCATCTTTCCGGGAATTTTTTCCCCCAAATTCAAGTTTTCATCGTTCTCCTACCAGCCTATAATTGTAAACATGTTTGGACCTGTTGAGGGAAAGCAACATGATTGTGCACTTTTAAAACTTAGTAGATTACTGGAGCAGTTAGAAACCAAGATTTTAAAACTTCAAATGGTCAGTCTGTGGCATTATATGGAGATCCAGCGTATCCAGTACGGGATAATTTACTGTGTCCATTTAAAGGTGCTAATCTTGCGGCGGCTGAAAATAACTTTAACTCTCAAATGTCAAGTGTAAGAGAATGCGTGGAATGGGAATTTGGAAAGATAATAAATTTGTTTGCCTTCCTAGACTTTAAGAAGAATTTGAAGCTCATGCTGCAACTCGTCGCCAAATAGTACTTGGTTGGTGCACTGATTTCCAACTGCCACATGTGTCTTTATGGGAGTCAAACAAGCAGTTTTTTCCACTTACAGCCTCCTACTATCGAAGAATATTTAGAAAGAACCTGATGGTTTAATAAACAAACACTAAATTGTGATACAAAGCTTTATAATATACAAAACTACAGTGTAATAAATAAATATGTGCAATTTATGTGTGTAATTTATCACTTTTGATTCTGATTAAGTCTTATTAATAATTCCATCATCTGCTGGTCCTTTTGTAGTCTTGCCCTCCTCTCTTCTAACAAATTATTTCTTTAGCTTCAAAGATAGCCAAAGTAATCTTCAGGTCTTTTCGATTGATGGCACTAGTCAACTATAATTTTATAATGTTGTGACAAGCAGAACAGACAACCTGTACTCTCTGTAATATTCTTTATTACTATATTATATTAAATGAATCTCTCATATGACAATTCAATCGACATAGAATTAGAGGAGCAAGCAAAATGCTCGTCACCACTAAAATTGGTCGATTTCAGGCAGATCCCGCCTAAATTCGCATCTGCTCTAAACTGAAAACTAACATCAATGCAATTCTTCATCATTATGTTTTCACGCATTTTTGATCAGCGTTAGTCCAAATAAAATTAGATTTTCTTACCCAAAAAGTAAAAATTCCATGACACTATTTTGCCTGGTTTCTAGACTGAAAGCAAAATCCAGATATGGAAGTCATTGATTTTTCGCGAAAAACTCAAAATGGCAAGTTTTGGGCGATTATTTCGGCGATAACGACTTTGAAGAGCTAAATAGAGGTTAAACGATGAATTACACGCTTCTCGGTATAATGAAGCCAAACTCATAAAGTTCTTTCCTTGTAGTACACTTCTTTTTTCCTATCTTTGTCTTGTGTCCTTTCCCCTCCTCCCTTCTATCTTTTCTTTCCTCCCCTCTTCCTTCTTTCTCTTGTCTTTCTCTTCTTTCTTTATATTCTTAGGCCCACTTTTTTAAATGAGCTTAGGTGGGCCCAATCTAGTTCAGCTCTGAACGTCGGTCTCATTACACTCACCCTGAGCGTTCAGGGACTGTCCCATTCAATCAATGTCGAAAATAATTGGAGCCCCAGTCAATTTTACTGGGCAACTTTTCACTGCTAAACGATGGGGTGTCAATCCATGTGGATGCCTGTACAATGTAAACGAACATCTTAGTAAGAAAATAAGACCTTGCTTACTTCGCTAGAGTCATTATGAGCGACACAACAAGCTGTTAAAAATACGTCCCCTCCTATCAAGTTACATTATCGCCGCCATGATACTCTAACGGTAGGTCAACGTCCACATGCAGGAATGTCGGTCATACAAGACGAAACGAAATGTACCGGCTTTACATTGTACATGCTTTCACACGGATGGACACCCCGTAGTTTAGCAGTGAAAAGTTTTCCAGTATAATTGACTGTTCTCCAATTTTTTTTCGACATTGATTCAATGGGACAGTCCCTGAACGTTCAGGGTGAGTGTAATGAGACCGACGTTCAGAGCTGAACTAGGCCCAATCCGGCACTGATCGACATAATCCGTGTGGGTTGGGCAGCTGTTTCAATATACGCGTTGGATGGCATCAAATTATGTGACATTCCACGTGCCGTTCTTTACCAAGCTTGTAAACACAGCAACCATTTCTCAACTTGATTAAAGTCCAAATGAAGTTTTGTTGATACTGCAGGTGGTCTAAGACAGGAGAATATTTCATCTCCAATTGCTAATTTCAAACACCCATTCAGCAAAGGAGCCATATGTGTCTGAAATGGAATAAGCTATAACCTGAAACCAAAACGTGTATGGAAATCGAACCACGTCACTGGACTTGGTGACAGACCACCCAACCCCCAAAGTTAAAATAAGACGCCAAGAATTAAGCGAATTGAAAGTACTGTAGATGTATTTTTTTCAAATATCACTTAAATAAACTCTATAGTTGAATATGATCACAGGTTACGGCAGATAAAAGGCGACGATGTGACTTTTGGTTTAGGCAGACCATAAATAAAGCTATTGCAAACACGGTAGTTTCGAATGCTTAAGAAGGGCATATAATAACTGTTATGCAATACTACACCTTTTATTGCAATGTCAAGGTTGTTTGTAGGCCTAGTATAATAGCCGTTATGCACTAGTTGTACAATATATTAGGATCTCAGATTTAAAAAGAATTGTTTTGGGGAGAATATTCTATAAAGGTCACCACCATACAGAAGGTGCTTATATTATTTATTTATCACATGTACTATTGCGGAATACGTGAGCATGTGCGGGGAGAGAGGAATTTGATGATCAGGCGCGGATACAGAGGTGGCGCACCCGGCGCACGCCCCCTCTATTTTTATACGCCCACATTTTCATGTGGACGTATTATGTCGTCGCCCCTCTCCGTCCGGACGTCCGTCCGTCCACAATTTGTTTGTGGACTCTCTACAGGTCACAATTCTTATCTGATTTTGACGAAACTTGAAATATAGGTTTATCCCCAAAAGACCTTGGCTGCTTTCGATATTGGCATGTATCGGATCAAAACTTCATGGATTATGGCCCCTGATTGTACGAAAAATCACGTTTCTAGCTTGTGGACACTATAGAGGTCAGAATTTTGAACCGATTTTGATGAAACTTGACATGCATGTTTATAACCCAAAGATCTTGGTTCCTTTCGATATTTGCGCCTATCGGAACGCAATTTCCTGAATTATGGCCCCTGATTGTCCAAAAAATCACCTTTTTTAGCTTGTGGTCCGTCTGGAGGTCACAATTATTATCCGATTTAAAAAAAACGTTCGATTATATCACCGTTACACCCTAATGAAGGTTCCGTTCGAATTTCGGGAAAATCGGACCAAAATTGCCATACAAAATGGCTGCCGTTTGAACGCGAATACTGTTAAAAAATGGTATACATGTATCAAGGTTGTGGACCCTGTAGAGGTCACAATTTTAATTTGATTTTGATGAAACTTGAAATTCATGGTTATAACCCGAAGATCTTGGTTCCTTTCGATATTTGCGCATATCGGATCGTAACTTCCTGAATTATGGCCCCTGATTAGACGCAAAATCGCCTTTTTATACGCCCACATTTTCATGTGGACGTATTATGTCGTCGCCACTGTCCGTCCGGACGTCCGTCCGCCCACAATTTGTTTGTGGACTCTCTACAGGTCACAATTCTTATCCGATTTTGACGAAATTTGAAATATAGGTTTATCCCCATAAGATCTCGGTTCCTTTCGATATTGGCATGTATCGGATCGGAACTTCGTGGATTATGGCCCCTGATTGTACGAAATATCATGTTTTTAGCTTGTGGACCCTATAGAGGTCAGAATTTTGAACCGATTGTGATGAAACTTGACATGAATGTTTATAACCCCAAAATCTTGGTTCCTTTCGATATTTGCGCCCATCGGATCGTAACTTCCTGAATTATAGCCCCTAAATGTCCGAAAAATCGCCCTTTTTAGCTTGTGGTCCCTCTGGAGGTCAAAATTATTATCCGATTTAAAAAAAACGTTTGATTATATCACCGTTGCATGATAATGAAGGCTGAGTTCGAATTTCGTGAAAATCTGACCAAAATTGACAAACAAAATGGCCGCCGTTTGTACGCGAATAGTGTGAAAATATGTCATATCAAGGTTGTGGACCCTATAGAGGTCACAATTTTGAACCGATTGTGATGAAACTTGACATGTATGTTTATAACCCAAAGTTATTAGTTCCTTTCGATATTTGCACCCATCGGATTGTAACTTCCTGAATTATGGCCCCTGATTGTCCGAAAAATTGCCCTTTTTTGCTTGTGGTCTCTCTGGAGGTCAAAATCATTATCCCATTTAAAAAAACGTTTGATTATATCACCGTTACATGGTAATGAAGATTGAGTTCAAATTTTGTGAAAACCGAACCCAAATTGACAGACAAAATGCCCCCCTTTTGTACGCAATTAGTGTAAAAATATGTTATATAAAGGTTGTGGACCCTATAGAAGTCACAATTTTGAACCGATTTTGATGAAACTTGAAATGCATGTTTATAGCCCAATGATCTTGGTTCCTTTCGATATTTGCGCTCATTGATTTGTAACTTCTTGAATTATGGCCCCTGATTGTACGAAAAATCACCCTTTTTAGCTTGTGGTCCCACTGGAGGTCAGAATTATTATCTCATTTAAAAAAACGTTTGATTATATCACTGTTACATCGTAATGAAGGTTGAGGTCGAATTGACTGAAAAAATTGCTGTCGCTTGTACGCCAAGGGTGTAAAAATATGGTATATCAAGGTTGTGATCCCTGTAGAGGTCACAATCTTGATTCAATTTTGATGAAACTTGAAACACATGTTTACAACTTAACAATCTTAGTCCCTTTCGATATTTGTGTATATCGGATTGTAACTTCCTGAATTATGGCCCCTGATTGTACGAAAAATGACCTTTTTTTACCTTGTGTTCCCTATTGGGTCAGAATTATTATCGTATTTAAAATACCGTCTGATTATATCACCGTTACATCGTAATGAAGGTTGAGGTCGAATTTCGTGAAATCGGACCAAAATTGACAGCTGTTCTTGTCAGGCCATCCATCTTTCATCACTAACAAGGGGAAACCACGCCAGAAAATCTAGATGAACTTTGTCACCCAATGCAGGGATCAAACACCCAACCTCAAGGCTACCGAGCCAGCATCTTACCCACTTAGCAACATGATCCCCAGTCGAATTTGAAGCCTACTGAAATGCGCCTTTATAACCAAAAGATCTTAATTCATTTCGATATTTGCACATATGGAATTCTAACTTAATGATGTAGGAAAAATCACTTTCGGTATTACTTGTTCTCTATCCATCTCTCGAAAATGTGGGCGTATCCTGCCTGGCAGTGCCAGCCTATCTTTTTTTGCGGTGGCGAACAATTTTTAGCTCCATATATCCTCGCGGGAAAGGAGAACAAAAACAGTTTAGGTTGGAAATCGTAATTTACAGTACTAGTATGAAATTAGTCCTTGTGGGCATTTTTGTCCACTCAAAAAACACGGGCCGGGCTTCGCACTCCCAAGTGGGTGCAGCACGCACCTCCTTTCCGAAAATCTTGGATCCGCCCCTGATAATGCATATATAAATAGTGTACAGGTCGTGTTGACATCATTTCATTTCTTATGCAGGGAGAACAACAGGTATGTTGCTACAGAGATTAACAAATTATTGAGTAACCGATAGCTAGGACACAACCCATCAAGTCAGTTAGTAACTGTTTAGCCTACTAGGTGACGGATAGGATGAAGTGGATAAAGACCGGTCTATACTATTAAACTTTTGTTGGACAGGAACAGTGTCTAGTCGTAACTGAACCCGTGAAAGTTCCATTTCAGTTGCTGTCCTAATAACATACTGCATGGCGTATGTTTGTCTTCATTTGGGCACAAGTCGACTAAATATTATTTAGAAAACCCAACATTTTAAGTTTTGGTATATCCTATCACGTCCTATATATTTTGTATGCTACTATTATTTGTTCCAGCCTATTCAAAATGTGGCTTTGTATCATGACCATATTGGTCGGTTACTGGACCGTAACATGGTTCTTGGAGAGGTTAAGAGTCAAGAATTATGGTGAAAAGTATGTCCTAATAACCGGATGTGATACAGGATTTGGAAATCTGTTAGCCAAAAGATTAGATGGTTTGGGATTTCATGTTATTGCTGCCTGTCTGAAACAAGATGCTGCAGATGAATTGAAGAAGGTTTCGTCGGAACGTCTAAAGACTCTTCAGTTAGATGTTACTTCAGAAGATGATATCAAGTCTGCACTCACCAAGGTGAAATCTATTCTACCTCACAATAAAGGTAAGTCTGATTCATACTCCAATGAAGATAGGTATCTGTTGATCCAAAAATGTGCTCAAAATTTCTCCCCGGTAGTACCTGAACTTCAGTCTATTTGGAAGACAACGAACGAGACCTTCTTTGCGAAATCTTAAACTAAGATTGATATTGTAAGACAACTAAGAACAATCGGGATGTATTCAACAACCCGAACGTTCGCCAAGGGATTGATAGGTGTTTATGTCTGATAGGTATTAGGACAAAAAACTACAGCCTATTCTGAATATTGCAAGTTTCCCCTTCATTTGCATGGGACTGCTTGATTTGTCCGCCGATAAGCGGGCCGGTTTGTACAAGGCGTACGCCGGTCAGGTTACCGTATCAGAACAAATCAAGTGACCCGGCTTATAAAAATTTTGGCGTCGGATAATATTAAATAGGTTACATGACATGTTTTAATAAAGATAGGTTGCCAGGCAACGAAAGATACGCCCACAACAGCTAAATCGTCCAGGCAGTCGACAAGAGTTGTCGCATATTTTTACTTTTTTCGGTAATGAAACATTTAGAATACACTAAAATCTGATTAAAAGCAACAATTCATTAAAGCCCCAATAACACTCTTGTTGTAATTGAATAACATGTCCCAATCTTTATTCTGGTCAACAAATTCTATTATTTTACAATATTCAAATAAATTGATGATACAAATTTTATCGTAACACACCTAATTTAAAAAATTGGAAAAATTCAACTACATGATTTGAAAAGGTTAACGTAAACCTTTTCAAATGTGACTTGGATTTTAAAATATTTTCGAACCCTCTGGACAAGTAAAATATGATGTAATGGATAATTTACACAACAGGTAGGACACATAAACATCTGGTACTTAGAATAAAACTATTATTTATTTTCTAGAGCTGCCAAGCCAGCAAGAGTGTTATTGTCCCTTTAAGTAGTTACCAGAAAATCATTAAAACTTGTTTGGTTTTTATAAAGTTCTGTCCCATGCAAACGTTTAGTATACGAAACATTTAATATCATGTATTTAGCTGTTCAGTTAACAAAATTCATTGAAAATCAATATACTTGTTCGTCTCAAGACCTCAATCTGAAGTCAATCGGATGATAGATGTGGCACCTGACCGTCCACAAGATTTTTCAAAGTGATCACGGGCCATAACTTTGGCAGTTATTATCGGAAATTCTTCGACTCTTGACCTTTAACACTTTGTATAAATTTAAAGTCAATCGGATATTAACGTTGACCTCAAGAGCGCCCACAAACAATTATGGACGCCGGACAGACGGACGGACGGGAACGACGACAACATACGACCACATTTCAATGTGGGCGTATAAAAACAGTATTCATGAAAGCATGTGACTGCAAAATAAACAGACAATTATTATTTGTAGTATTACCGAAAACAATAAATTACATGTGGTTTTACGAAGCCTTAATTCAACTTCAAAGCATTTAGTTTAATTTTAACGCTTTAATATTCGTGTTCAATGGCATTCTTATCTAACGTGAATTTTATCTCGTTGACATGTTCACCATCTTGCGCATTCGGCGTAAGCCGGGGCAAAACTTTTATCGACTTCCGGTTAAATCAAGTAACCTCGCCGGGGAAACTGCCGAACTGTGGTCAGCCGGTATGCGCCGGTATGGATAAATCAAGCAGGACCATTGTTCAATCTAACGGTAATACATTGCTTAACTGTGTATTTGTTTTATCTTTGCATGCAATTTATTATCTTAGATTATGTAGTACATTGTTTAATCATGTTTGAATTGTTACAATTTTAAAATCGTGTTTAATTCCCATTATTGGAATTCTAACGATTAAAGGTACACACGCCTCGGTTGTGGAATTGTAACTATTAAAAATGTTAGGAGGGTTGGGATGGCCTAGTGGCCTAGGGTGCCGCGCTTCGACCTCTAGCTGGCCGATCACCTCAGGCTTGCGGCTGTGGTTTCGAACCCTGGTGTGAGCGTATGTGGCATGGAGATAGGGGCGCCTTCGCAACCTCGTGGGTTTCCTCCGAGTACTCCGGTTTCCTCCCACTGCTAAAGACCCCTACGCGCAAGCGAATTATTGAAATAAAATTGAAACCATATGTTAGTTCCATAATGATCTAGTTTGTGTCGAGTGGACGTTAAACCCCATTTCTCTCTCTCTCTATTAAAAATGTTAAGACCTCATTATTAATAGATAATTGCGATTAACAGAGAGGCAAGGCCAGGATATTCGTGGAAAACGTTTGTATTTTGAGAATTTCGCACCTCTTTTGTTGTTGTATCCTGATCCGTTGTAGACAAGTAAGGGTTATCGACTTAAGCTGCATTTCCTTTAGTACGGATCCGGCCCGGCTACGGACCGGCTCTGGTCCGGGAGCAGACATGGCACACGGCAGGGTGTGTATCCTTATATATGCGGTTATTCAAGCGGAAGGGCTCTCTTTTCAATATGGCACCGACAGTGTCAAGGTTCGTAGAAGAAGACAAAACATTGATAATATTGGCTGCATCATACATACGGACACGGTTCCGCATGCGTTTCCGTACCGATCGCAACGGGGTCCGTTTCGAAAAACCGTACTTGACGCTGCATAGAGAACCATATCCGCAACCGGGTCCAAGTTAGATGAACGCCCGAGCACAGATGTTTGTCTAACTTGATGTCGAGGTCAAGGTCGATAACTGACTTACACACTTTGTTTGTGTGATAAGTTGAATGAATGAATGACATGAGTGGATATGGGGCCCTTTATAACTTGAAATCGCTTTACCAGTAACAGATATCAATACATTATGTTGCACGTCATATATTATTGTTTACTCAACGGATTTATTAGGGTCAATAACCTGAATATAGCCAGTTTAAACTTGTTTATTTACTATGCATGCAACTCAGGTCATTCCACTGTCAGTTTTTTTAAATACAATTTTAAGAAATTAGGATTGCTTTCAGGTTTTCGACACTCCTTTATACGCCCACATGTCCGGTACCCACGCCCCGGGGGCAAAACGAGACGAAGAATCCTATTGATTTTCAATAATTTCCGACTAAGGCCGAACTAGAAGCAAAGCAAGTCTGACGATGACTCTATGGGTTGTTATTCGTAATTAGATTTTAGTGTGTTGCAAATGTTTACAGAGAAAAGAAAAAATATGCGATACACCTTGGCTGCTGTGGGCGTACACTTCGTTGTCTGGCAATCTATCTTTAAAATTCACACCAAGCCAATGGATAATGGAATATTTAGTTTAGTTTGAATCAACATCCAAAAGAAAAGATTAAAACTATGGCCAGTTCCCTAGGTTTCGTGTATTGTGCCTTATACTATTGGATGAGTTTTCTAGCTAATGTTACTATTTCACAAACTGTAAATCATTGAAAAAATATCTATTTATTGTTTTAACTACATGTTTTCATCATTTTTATACGCGTATTATGCTCTTGCACCTGTTTGTCCGTCGGTCGAAAATTTGTTTATGGACACTCTACAGGTCACAATTTTTATACGATTTCAACGAAACTTTAAATATAGGTTTATCTCCCTAAGGTCTCGGTTCCTTTCGATATTGGCATGTAACGGATCGTAATTTCATGGATTATGGTCCCTGATTGTACAAAAATCGCGTTTTTAGCTTGTGGACCCAATAGAGGTCACAATTTTTATCCAATTTTGATGAAACTATAAATGTAATTTTATAACCCAAAGATCTTGGCTCCTTTTGATATTCGGGCATATCGGATTGTAACTTCCTGAATTATGGCCGCTGATTGTATGAGAAATCATGTTTTTAGCATGTGGTCCCTCGGGGTCACATTTATTATCCGATTAAAAAAAGCCGTTTTAATATATCACTGTTACACCGTAATGTAAGTTCAGTTCGAGTTTCGTGAAAATCCGGCAATAATTGTCCGACAAAATGGGGGCCCCTCGTTAGTAGATAACATCTGGTATATCAACAAGGTTATGGACCCTCTAGAGGTCACAATTGTCATCCGATTTTGATTAAACTTGAAATACATATTTATAACCCAAAGATCTTGGTTCCTTTAGATATTCGCGCGTATCGGATGGTACCTTCCTGAATAATGGCCCCTGATTGTATGAAAAATCGCTTGTGGTGCCTTGAGAAGTCACAATTATTATCCGATTTAGAAAAAAAACCCAAACGTTCGAATATATATATCAAGATTGTGGATCCTCTAGAGGTCACAGTTTTGATACGATATTGATGAAGATTGGCATACATTTTTATAACCCAAATATCTTGGTTCCGTGCTATATTCGCGCATATCGGAGCGTAACTTCCTGAATTATCGTCTCTGATTGTACGAAAAATAACGTTTTTAGCTTGGGGTCCCTGTAGAGGTCAAAATTGTTATCTGATTTAAAAAAAAGACCACGTGAATATATAGAGAATCTCCTACGAGTGTTTTTGATATCAAAAAACACGAGTTGGAGATGTTATTTATCACTCAATCCTTTCTTACATGCACAAATAATTAAAAATAATTCTTTGGTATAGATTTCACTTTTACTGAATCTAATTTCATTGACAGCAGTTTAGCTATTGCAAAGTGCTATATATTGACCCAGTATTTCCTTCAAGGTCAATAAAATAAAAACAGTTTCTTTTTAACAAAAAAAAGTGACTTTTTATTTAAAATAAGTGGTTTCTTTAAAATAAAAGGAGATATCCTAAGGAAATAATGCAGTAAATTATGTAATTTATCATAAAAGCGATATCTACTGTCAAATAAGATATTGGGTGATAAATCACCATTACACACCAAGGTCATGGTTCATTTTGATAATCGCGCATATCCGAACGTAACTTCCTGGATTATGACTCCTGATTGTTCGAAATATCGCAGTTTTAGCTTGCACAATTTTATTTTGCGATTTCAAGAATCTTTTAAATACATATTAAATCGAAATAAAACTGCCCGCCAAAATGTACGCAGATTGTGTAAAAATATGCAATATGAAGGTTGTGGATCCTCTAGAGGTCACAATTTTTATCCGATTTTGATGAGACTTAAAACATATCTTTAAATCCCAACGATCTCAGCCTGTTTTGATATTTGAGCATTTCAGACCGTTTGTTGCTAGCTTGTGTTGTTCTCTGTCCACCTCTTGCAAAATGTGGGAGTATCCTGCCTGGCAGCCACTGGTTAATTAACACGGTGTTTATTGTTATTTCTAATACAGTGCGCACATGAAAATGTATTCTCCACAATCAACGGGGTTGGGTTGTTAATATACATGAACACCTACTTAACCTCAAATGATCACCTGTGCATGTGCTAAAACAACACATTACAAGTTGATCAGTAACTTGAACACCCGAGTCGGAAAAAAAAGGATGCAATAGTGTGCTCTACTTTATAATATAATGTGTATCTGTATATAGGTTTATGGTTTGTTGTAAATAAAGCTGTTCTTTTATGTCTATATATGTAGGTCTATGGGCTGTTGTAAATAATGCTGGTATAGTGGGAGCTGTTGGACATGTAGAATTTTTAAACAGAAAAGACTACATAGATGCACTAGCTGTAAATCTACTTGGTGTAATCGACGTCACTAAAATGTTTTTACCACTGGTCAGAAAGGAAAGTGGGAGGGTAGTAAATATATCCAGCGTGGCGGGACGTATATCCTTCCTGCTTTCTCCATACAGCATCACCAAATATGGAGTGGAAGCATTCTCCGATGCCTTAAGGTAAAAACTGCTATACAATTCTGAATGAAGAACGTTTCCTCGCATCGGTATATAATTCGGCGTTGGGGTTGATCGAATGGTTTACGGTGTTGCAGCTAATTTATCCGCAGCAATCACTAGTATGCAACAGTTCTGCGGACCTTGATACCAGATCTATGCAAGTCATTAGTTTCACCCGATTCGTATATTTTATAGTACTTAAAAATATTATTCATTGACCTGAAAAAAATATAATAAAATGATGTACGGATATTACTGTTTCTATTATTCAGACGTCAGATGTACAACCAAGGTATTAAAGTGAGCATTTTGGAACCATCATATTTTAAAACAAACTTACTGAGTCCGACTATTGTAAAGGATGGCTTTCATGAAGCATTCCAACAAGCAGATGCTGAATGTCAACGGTATTATGACGAGGACTTTGTCAAAGAATGTAAGTGCTTACAAAATAAAAAATATTAATATTTAGCCCAATATGTATGACTCCAAGATTATATATTAGCCCGATGTGTATGATGCGAAGATTATATACTCTCCCAAAAAAGAAAAGCAATGTTACATTTCATCGTCGGTATATCCTCGCTCTACCATCGCCTTGTTGCAACAGGAACCGCGAGATGTCGCTGAACCAAACTACTTTCCAGTGTTGCTGTGGCCATACCCTCAGTGCCTGAACCAACTGAAGTTGGATTTCACGGTGTCGGCGTATTTCAAAACAGAAGCTCTATCGGGGACGTCTGGCTCGTTATTCGGTTTCACTTAGGCGTTAACGGACACTCTGGTCCGAGATTCTACACCATCCAGGAATTGCTCTTGCAGTAGAGGTCGCTGTTGACAACCTATTCCGTCAATGACGTAACCGGAAGTGACGATCCAGGACAGGTGGGGTCATTCTTGTTTGGCCTGAGCTTGGACGGTTACGTGCTGAACTTCGCTGTCGGTACCTATCCCAAAGGCGAGAAATGGAACTAAGGGAAACATTCAGCAGCCTGGCTACATCTGTCTTGGATTCACCTGCTTGTAATCGACCAATAGCGTTGTTGCGTTGGTCTTCGTTCACATGTGGCATCACTTGGTTCGTTAAGTGTTTACATCTGCAACTGATTTGGAAACCGAGAACCCCGGGAATTTAAAGTCCTTAGATTTAGGTTCCATGCGAAAAGCTTGCGAAGTTGTTAAATTCCTGTTTCTTGGTGCAATCAAGCGATACCAAATTTCGGCAAAAAGGATGACCAGTCACCAGTAGTGGCACTACATTCAAAATCAATAATGAATTTCTTTTATCCTTACACAATGACATTAAAAACAAGTAAGATTTATGGAAAAAACGACCTCGGTCAAATAAAAAAATGATGAAAAATGGGTTGTGCGTTTCTTTTTTTGAAGAGTATATATTAGCCCAATATGTATGACGCGAAGATGGGTCGAAGAGTGGGTGTCAAATGAATATGTAACAGTCCTCTCAATGCCTTGAGTGCGATTCGCTGCTCGACCCTAGAATATTACCACAACTTCTATAAATTTTACACTTCAAAACTTAATCTTTATAGAATTGTGCTTGCCATCCACAAATTCAACCATTACCATTACTTTAACCTAGGTAACCAAGTCATGCAGTTTATGGACACAGCTTACTAAATATTTCTAAGCCGTTACTCACGAAACAAGGGCGAAAGTTATTGTACCCCGCCTTTCGAAGAGGGTTCGTCCGTCTGTTTGTCTGTCCGTCACACTCTTTGGGACACTATAACACTCCTCCTAATTGAGCTAGAATGTTCAAAATAGGTGTAGGTGTTTATTAGGCCGATGCCTTGATGCAGTTCGAAGATGATTATTTTCTGCTTATGGTAAGCAGAGATAGGCAATTTGATTGGTTGATGCTTTGTGACACGATAACTTTATTTCTAATTAAGTGATAAAACTTGGTGTATAGTTTCATCACATCAGTACCTTGACTAAGTTCGATAATGAACATTTTCGCTAGAAGGTAAGCAGAGCGATAAGCAATTTAATTGGAAATGAAATGAAATGAAATGGGGTTTAACGTCCTACTCTTCTGCTAATGGAAGACGGGCATGAGCCATAGAGTGTGCTATGAGGGAAATTTTGCCCCACGGGGGCTAGTGGTCTAGAGTGCCGCGTCGAGTGGACGTTAAACCCCATTTCTCTCTCTCTCTCTTAATTGACCTCAATTTTTGGTTAAAAATATATTTCCTTTCCAGGCATCAACAACAACACCGGATATTTGAATTCTCCAGGGGACATCAATATAGTGATAGATGCCTACGAACACGCCATTACTGCCAAATACCCAAAACAAAGATATATTTGCGGAAACGATGCGAAATACTTGTTCAGATTTCTGTGGACCATTCCAGAATGGATGTCTGATTTTTTTTTGTGCTACAATTTTCCTCGGCCTGCAGGACTCAAATAGCCGGTTCTCTAATTAAGTTCGCTGCTTCAATCATCGTGTTGCTATGTCATCTGTAAAGGTAATTGCAAAATCCGATATACATACTCAATTTATAAAAGCCGCAATATGACAGTTGGAAATCAACGAAACCCAGCATAAATTGCCCATGCATGCTATATGTATCTAGGCTCTATGTATTTAGAGAAAAAATATAACTAACTTATTTCTATGAGATCCACACTGCCCGAAAAGTATTTTCTCGTCTTTTTCTTGTCCACTGCATGCCCGAAAAAAATTTATTTTCGGGCAATGAAAAATTCGACCTTTTTTTTCTATTAATGTTTAGAGAAAAAATATAACTAACTTATTTCTATGAGATCCACACTGCCCGAAAAGTATTTTCTCGTCTTTTTCTTGTCCACTGCATGCCCGAAAAAAATTTATTTTCGGGCAATGAAAAATTCGACGACCTTTTTTTTCTATTAATGTTTAGAGAAAAAATATAACTAACTTATTTCTATGAGATCCACACTGCCCGAAAAGTATTTTCTCGTCTTTTTCTTGTCCACTGCATGCCCGAAAATATGCCCGAAGCTCTCTTATGATAGGTATGCCCGAAAAAACGGTATTGCCCGAAAAACGGGCATCGGGCCGGAAAATTTATTTTCGGGCAATGAAAAATTCGACGACCTTTTTTTTCTATTAATGTTTAGAGAAAAAATATAACTAACTTATTTCTATGAGATCCACACTGCCCTTTTGTTCCCGAGTCCTGATTTGTACGATCAATTTGGTGAGACGATGATCTCTGAATATCAAAATATTGTTTAATTTTTTAGAATTATATTGATTTATATTATATTATATTGATTATATATAATCAATATAATATACTATATATTGATCATATTGATTTCGATATATATACTACTATTCAAAAAAAGTAGGGGATATTTGATTTTTGAGTGTTATTAAAATCACCTAATGAAACTGACGAAGAAACAAATGACAAAATGAAATGAAGTTCACATTCATCGATTTATTCCAAATGATCGTTAGACTAAGTAAGGCACAGACTGACCATTATAAGGGTAAAATGATACCCGGGGTCAAACAGCAAAGTTACCACAGCATCACAACAAAGTCAGTAACGGTAAATCCTCCCCTGTTTGCCAAACAAGCATTGATCCGGCGTGGCATACTCCTAATGAGACGTCTAAGGTCATTTTGGTCCAGATTGCCCCATTCCTGTTGCAACGCAGCAGCAAGTTCTTGGACATTGGCAGGACGTTGTTGACGTTGACGTAACCTCTGTCCAAGCATGTCCCAGACATGCTCGATGGGGGAGAGGTCGGGACTCAGTGCTGGCCAAGGTAATGTGGTGATGTTCTGTTGTTAGAGGTAACCTGTAACGATCCTGGCCCTGTGACATCTTGCGTTGTCATCCTGGAAGATGAAACGGCGGCCATGACGTCGTGCGAACGGCACAACATGGACTGCCAAGATGTTGTCCCGGTAGTACTGGCCTGTAACACGCCCTGCAACAACATGTAAAGCCGTTCTTCCAGCAACAGTGATGCCTCCCCACACCATAACAGAACCACCCCCAAATAGATCATGTCTGATGACGTTAACGTCTTGGAAGCGCTCGTTTCGACGACGCCACACCCTCCTACGTCTGTCCAAAAAATCAACAGTGAACCTTGACTCATCTGAAAACATCACATTGCTCCAGCGTCGATTATCCCAGTGTTGACGATCCCTACACCAACGACGTCTTGTCTGAATGTGATGATCTCTCAAACAAGGGATCACGCGAGGACGTCGGGCGCGAAGGTGACCCCTATGCAGTCGATTCCGAATCGTCTGGCCACTCACTCTCACACCAGTGTCTGTTTGAAGACGAGCGCTGATCTGATTTGCTGTGATGACACGATTTCTCAAGGCCAAGGTACGGATACATCGATCCTGGGATTGAGTTGTCGCCCTTGGTCGACCTGAGCATGGTCTGTCCTGTACAGATTGTGTATCACGGTATCTGGACCATAGCCTGCTTATGACAGACTGAGAAACATTCATCGTCCGCGCCACAACCGCCTGTGTTGTGCCGATCTGTAGCATGCCAAGGGCACGTAACCTTTCATTTTGGGTAAGCCGACGCATATCAAAATTTGTTTTCTGGTCACTAAAACAATTAAACTGATGTTCCCACCCTGGAATTCAATGCCACAATGACTGTAACATTCAAAGTCAGAGTCGTGCAAATCTTGGGTTGGACGCCTATGATGATCCCAAGCATCACCTGCATTCCATGCGGTCGCTATTGGTGCGTTTGGACGTCACATGTAACTGGAAATGTTTCTTCTGTTAGGTTCTATGGTGACTTTTTTCGTAGTCATTTGCATATTTTAGAATTATGCCCCCAAAATCAAATATCCCCTACTTTTTTTGAATAGTATATATTAATTATATTATATTGATTTCGGGCAATTTTCTCGTATGCCCCCCTGAATTACTTTGAGCTCCTACGCCTATGGCCACATGAATATATCAATGAAATCAGCCGAACCCAGTATACATTTTATATAATCGTCATTTGAATAGCATAATAATGTATCTAAGTATATGTATCTAAATTACATAAGTTATATGTCTGTTGCTAATCAATAGAAACCAGCATGACTTTGATAACTTCATGCCATAATTTCATGTCGCTTATCGTGTATTCAATGTCTAACAGTGTCGAATTTTTCACGGCTTAATCAACGCTAATTATCTAAATAAATCAATCATTTTTAGCCAATATTAGAAGTCACCCCGGCTTGTTTATACGGTTTATCCCCACGAAGGCGCAGTTTTTGACCATAACGGATTAAAAGAGGTCGTTTTCGACGACTTCGCGGGAATCCAGCTCCTAGGGATTAAAATGGATTAAAAACGTGACAATGGTGTTATAGATTGTTATGATACGAATTTACACTTTCATAATCCCCAATGTAACTAATTAACCAACATTTTAGCATCATTTTTGGCATACGAAATAAACCCATAAATATACCAGAACAAAAATTAATTTAATTTCGCCATATAAGGAATTAAAAAATAGCTATACTATAACAAAAATTAATAGAAATAAACACATATGGTGGAACATTCGTCTGTATGCGAATACATTGGCGTTTATCTGTCAGGAAGAAAAAAAATGCCAAGGGGAAAAGTTAGCCATTAATGCTGCCGTGTATTGTGTAGAGTTGGTAAAATATCCTGTGAGTTACGTAGAAGGTACCGTTTCCAAAAATTGTATCTGACTGGCAAAGCTATCATCTGTCCATTCACCGCCACGAAGCTTACTCAGTTCTTCATCAAATAAAGTCGAAATTGTTTTTAGACAACGGACAAACAGCGACGGCATAACACGTCCACATGAAATGTGGGCGTATAAAAATGACACTGATTGAGAGTGAACGAATAGGTGAACACTCTTTGGATGATTTGATGATATTCATCATAAGTTGCCAATTGGTGAATAAAATTCCGAGTGAACATAAATTGATAAAATCTTTAACACCGTTAATTTGGTTCTAATAACAACATGTCTCTCTTCAAACGCAAGCCGACAAGTCGATATCTGCGCCTTCGCGGGAAGGATTAATTTTGGTCACGCTCTGTAACTGCGGCTTCGCGGAAATACACCGTTTATACCGTCTGTGTGTTAACAAATTTTTAATCATGATATCTTTGTTAATAGTGAACGGTATTAGACTGATATTCCTTTTATCGATTCAGCGTTAGCAATAGCAATACTGAAGTTATTTATTCCCCCCCAGTGACAATCATCTGTCAGCTGGACCTACTGTTTTAACTACCGGTTTAACATGTTTTTATTATAACAAGGGAGAAGATCTCTCACGACAGCAGTTCTATAAGTGTGATTTAAATTGACTTTTTAATATACAAGGACTTTTTAACATGTTTTTTTTTATTATTGTATTGTATTGTTTATTCCAAATGCGTATAGGTATTACATTACATACTTTACATATTTTTAGGTGTCGGATACATAGAGAATCTCCTACGAGTGTTTTTTGATATCAAAAAATATCAACACAAGTTGATAATGTAAAAAAAAACGAGGCTCTGCCGAGTTTTTTTTACTTTATCAACGAGTGTTGATATTTTTTGATATCAAAAAACACGAGTTGGAGATTTTATTTATCACCTAATCCTTTCTTACATGCAGAAATAAATAAATATAATTCTTTGGTATAGATTTCACCTTACTGGATCTAATTTCATTACTGCGTAGTGATACATCAGTGTTTTGACTGCAGTTTAGCTATTGCAAAGTCCTATATATTGACCCAGTATTTCCTTCAAAGTCAATTAAATAAAAACAGTTTCTTTTTAACAAAAAAAAGTCACTTTTTATTTAAAATAAGTGGTTTCTTTAAAATAAAAGAAAGTAGTTCCTTTTTGATTGACCAATCAAATTCATGTAAAGCGATATCTCCTAAGGAAATATCGCAGTAGATTATGTAATTTATCATACAAGCGATATCTACAGTCAAATAAGATATTGGGTGATAAAGGGCAATAAATATTGTTCTTGAGTATACATTAGAATGTAAGTCAACAATAACTATAATATACAAACAGTTTGCTTATTAAATTAAATTAATGCACTTTGCAAAAGTGTTATTATAAAGAAGGTTATATACTTGAAAATTTTCAAAACAGATATTATAGGCAAGGGTTGTTATATACTTGATACTAGCGTGTTTCTTTTTTTCATAGCCAAGTATAAATATATACCTAGATTTTTCAATACATTGCTATTGAGCTCAGTTGAAGTTGTTTGCGTACGACCTTGATGAAGGTTGTTGATTATTATTGTTTGTATGTTTGATATGAGAGAGTGGCCTGAATCTGTTAGCATGTTACGATATATTGTTATTTAAATGTTAAATGTAAATTTGTTTTTCTTAATCATTTGTAAACAGTTTACAACATGGTCATTCATTTATTTGTGGGAGTTATTGCAAATTGGCATTTTAAAAGGTAAAAGAACCCAAGGCATTTGGAATTTGAAATACTGTAAGCAGAATTGCCGCTGCCCAGGCAAAATTCACCCTCTCTCATTGCATACATTTCCATTTAAATAAAATTTGTCATCTTACAAACATAGGAAGGATAAAAAGAGCTAAAGATTGTGCAATAAATGCTGGATGACCAAAATGAAAGATACAGGCCTCCGTGATATGAAATTATATACTGCTGTGTTGTAGTTTATACATTAGGGATAAGACTGCAAACTATGGTGGCTGATTGGTATCATGTCGTATTGTCGTGATGTCGCCTTTCATAACGCGACAACCCGACAACCCGACATCACGACATTTCTACCCGACAACACGACAACCCGACAACGCGACATCACGACATTTCTACCCAACATCACGACATTTTTACCCGACATTACGACACTAAAAATGTGATGTCGGGTAAAAATGTCGTGATGTCGGGTAAAAATGTCGTATTGTCGAGTTGTCGGGTTGTCGGGTTGTCGTGATGTCGGGTTGTCGGGTTGTCGGGTTGTCGCGTTATGGAACAAAAAACTGGCAATAAAGAAAATGGTTAATCAAGTGGAAGTAGATTCACACTCACATTGCAGTTTGAGTTGCATTCGTATCCATTTGTATACGTCCACATTCATAATGTGAACTGTCTTCATTAGCTCAGTCGGATCAGAACAGTAGGACGTTAAACCCCATTTCAGTTCATAATGTGAACATATTATGCCGCCGCCCATTTTATTTCATAATGTGAACATATTATGCCGCCGCCCTTGTCTGTGTGTCTGTCATTGAGTCAAGTGGTGTGGTTTCCAGCCCAAGCTTGTCCATGACAAAGAGTAGGGTCGTCTGTCTAACCTCGTGGGTTTTCTCCGGGTGCATGCCCTACCCCGCGGGGCGGTGCCAATCCCGCTTTTTTGTTATTATTTTGTCTGTAAACATTCTACAGGTTGCAATTATTAACAGATTTTGTTCAAATTCGACATGATCAATCATTTCAATAACAGGATGGTACCTATATTAATATTTAGCCTGTAAACACTCTACAGACCGCGATTCTTAATGGAGTTTCTTCAAATTTTGTCGACTGTTGCTGGAAATGTACATTGTAATAACAATGAAATAGAATGTTATTATTTATATATATATTGTATATAATAACTTAATGTATATATTAGTGTATATATTGTATTTTAAAGGCCATAGGATGGGATGCTATACATGCTGTAGACAGGATTATGCAAATGACGGTGCTTGGTCTACACATCAATCACTAATTTCTCATATTTTTATACGCCCACATGGACATGTAGACGCATGTTGCCGTTGCCCCTGTCCGTCGTCCACAATTTTTTGTGAACGCTCTAACTCCAAAAGTTATTATTGAATCTTTCTGAAATGTATATGAATGATTTAAATTAGTAAAACGAAGAAGCCGATTGAATTTCAGCAATTTCCCTTTATTACGTCAAAAGTTATGGCCCTTGCTTCACTTTATTGAACCTTGTGAACGCTCTAATGCCAAATGTTATCATCCAATCTTTCAGAAATTTAAATGCATTATTTAAATTAGTGAAACGAAGAAGTCTTTTGAATTTCAGCAAATTTCCGTTATGGCCCTTGTTTCACTTTATTGAACCTTGTGAAGTAACCTTTTGAATTTTAGCAATTTCTGTGTATTACGTCAAGAGTAATGGCCCTTGTTTAACTTTATAGAACCTTGTGAACGCTCTACATTTTAGAATGTAATGATTGCTTTATTGTTGCTGGGCAACCAATGTTTATTTTAATTACCCAAGAACAATTCTGATTTGTAAAGTAGATGGCAGCAGGAGCAGTATTGTATATAAGATATGATTAGTATTATTTTATAGGAGATATATTTATTATTCATGATCTATATATATATATACATTGTATATATAATAATGGTTGGAAGCAGTAGTAGTCCACTTGTTAAGGTGGATGCAGATGGATGGCCTTTCATATCACACAACTTGAAAATATAAATTTATGGATAACTTTTTCATATTATTGTGTACAAACAGTGTGGATGACTATATTTTGTATTTGACAAATAATTTTGTAATTCATCATGAATGTTTTATCCATTAAACATACATTATGCAAAAGCTAAATCTACCTATTGCAGGTTTTTCTTTAGGCATGAAATGTTATCTATATTATTAATTAGACATTAATTAACATATCAGGGCTGTAAATCAACTCTCGATGGCATTGGATTTCCCCAATATTAAATAGATTAGAACGGTTTATCAATATTTTGATTTGGTTGAAATTATTGCACATGTCGTGTCAAACCTTCAAAGGCTAATATTTCTGATTGCAATAGAGTAATTTGAATGAAATTTTCAAATTATTCCGTTTGACATTATCTATTTTAGAACTATTATAGCAAGAATGGCTACCTCTTTATCTAAATCTTACATAATGTATCTTTAGAGGAAAGAACTCTGGATTCCATTCCCGTGTATATAAACTAGATATTAATGTATAGTAATAAACAAGCACAAACTAAGTTGAAATTAACAAAGACAGAATGACAAATCTAGTCAAAATGTTACGCATTAATCAAGTTTGGAAACAAAATAAATTTGCAGTGTTCCTAATATTTTATAAGAGTATCAAACATGTTCAGTAAATTGTGAAAAAAGTGAGAAGGCTCAATGTGTGGCATGACATGTATTGAATATGATTAGCCATGAATCTTTGACAGACAACATTTAAATAGAAGGTTGAACCCATTCTACATCACTGATATCTGTACTTGGATCCTGGATCCAACTCCTTGTCGAAAATAGTAAAAATATTTTAATTTAAATTGAAAGACTGCATTCTACAGTAGGAACTGTTGTAAATTGTGTGTAATTGTACATAAATAATATGTTATAATATTAATTAGCATTTATGCTGATATTGGTTGTCATGGCAATCTTATCAGTTGTAAAATATGGAAAATTAATTAGAAATGCTGTATGGCCTATTAATTCAATGAACCAAAAATAAAATTGTTTGTACTTATCCAACTTGACCAGTTTTATTTTGTTTTATTTTAGTCCTAATCAAACGACCTAGTTGGTGTTGAGCGGACATTAAACGGGGCACTCCATGTCAAGTGGACCAAATTTCGGAAAGTTGGGATCATGACCCCCACCAACAAATTTAAAAGAAATATATGTTGTAGTACATATACTTAAAGGGACAATAACACTCTTGCTGGCTTGGCAGCCCCAGAAAATAAATAATAGCCTTATTCTAAGTACTAGATGTTTAAGTATCCTACCTGTTGTGTAAATTATCCATTACGACCTATTTTACTTGTCCAGAGGGTTCGAAAATATTTTAAATCAAAGTCATATTTGAAAAGGTTTACGTTAGACTTTTCAAATCAATTAGTTGAATTTTTCCAATTTTTTAAATTAGGTGTGTTAAGATGAAATTTATATCATCAATTAATTGGAATATTGTAAAATAATACAATTTGTTGACCAGAATGAAGATTGGGACATATTATTTAGTTACAACAAGAGTGTTATTGGGGCTTTAAGCTAACAAATCCAAATTTATAGCTCCCTGGGTCGAAAACTCGCTGAGATGTGTCCATTTAAGATAAGGGAACTGCTACTGAAACGGATCAGAAATTCAGTAATTTTTTTCAGTTAATGCCAGTTATTCTTTTAGTAGTTTACACAAAAATCTGAGTCGATGTGATTATACGTTTCCAATTATTCAGTCTCGAAATTCAATGCACACTGAAAACATACAAAATATACCCATTTTCACCTTCAATTTTGGCCATGTGGGACAGAGATTAAAGTTCTGAAAAAGTTTGAAAATGAAACTTCAATTACCCTACTATAACATACATTTTTAAGTCCATCTTGTGTATTTGATGACTTATATTTTTAATTGTCAGTCGAAATCCGTGCCATGATAAAGTTTTAATGGCTATTATCAAAATTGTTGACTTTTCACATAGATTTTAAAATTACTTCTAATTGACCTACATGTATACAATCAAATGTGTCTATCTAGAGTAAATGTTTGTGTAGTTTACGAATATGCAATCATTTTGGATGTACATAGTTATGCTATAATTTTTAGTTGGTCTCCCAAATGAGAAAAAAATGGTTATTTCTCTTTACAAATTGAAATATTGGGCTTTGACAATCAGATTTGAATTACTTCTGAAAGACTTAGGCTCCACATATTCGTCAATTTAGAGCAACTTATAATGTAAAATAAGAATATAGACTCATTTTCGCTACAGAGGGTATCGTTTCAATTTAATTTAGCTTTCAAAAACAGGGGAAAACTTCTTTTGTCTGCTTAGAAAGTTGAAGTATCGTACATTTATGTTGTTACACTATCATTTGACACTTGAAAACTACAGGATGAAATTCTTAACATATGGTCTTGAAACTTTGCATACTTATTCCTTATACCCTAAGGATCCTTCCTATTGTTTTTAGTGCAAAGCCCACCAAGGTCATAGCCACGCCCATTTTTTCATTCTGTGTGTTTTGCCAAAAGTCCGCAATTCTAAATGGATTGTCTTGAAAACTATTCATATATATTCCTTATATCCAAACGATGGCTGTTAAAGGGGCGACAACGGCAGCCATAATGATAGCTTACATTTTGACAGTTCTGTTTTCATCAATTTATAGAACGCAACATACCAATAATGTTAACATTTTTTTTTGGTAAGACGGGGAAAAGTGGTTAAATTCTCCGGGAGGGTAAGACCCTTGAGGCGCTTCATTGGTTGTTTTGAATTCGGGTCAGTCAGGTAGGCTAGAGCTATATTGGACCAAATTGAAGGTGCTGTATTCACAGGCTCGAATTGCAGGAAAACACCATCTTGATTAAGCTATATTTGAACACGAAAACGTGTTTGCAGCCGTCAAATATTCCAAAATTTTCTTGAGGGGGGGGGGGGCATGCAAGGTAATCTCCGTTTTTTCGCCACACGAGGAAGACCGGTGCCGCTCTCTGTAGACCAGAAATTGTTTCGGGCATTTCGGGCTCTGCCCCCTATTATAACTGCCATCGCTAATTATTACGATACGTTCATGAATAATTCATTTTTATACGCCCACATTGAAATGTGGTCGTATATTGTTGTCGCCCCCGTCCGTCCGATTGACTTTAAATTTATACACAGTGTTTAAGGTCATGAGACGAAGAAGCCTATTGATTTTCAGCGATTTCTGATAATTACTGCCAGAGTTATGGCCCTTGATCACATCAAAAAATCCTGTGGACGCTCTTGAGACCAAAGTTAATAGCCGATTGACTTTAAATTTATACACAGTGTTTAAGGTCATGAGACGAAGAAGCCTATTGATTTTCAGCGATTTCAAATAATTACTCCCGGAGTTATCTCCCTTGATCACTCAAAAAACCTTGTGACGCCATAGAGGCCAAACTTATCATCCGATTGACTTCAGATTGATACACAACAGACTTTAAGGTTTTATTACGAACAAGTATTTTGATTTTCAATGAATTTTGATAACTGAACAGCGAAATCCATGATATTAAATATTTCCTATACTATTTGTTAGCGTGGGGCAAAACTTTATAAAAAGCAAATAAATTCTAATGATTTTTAGATAATTACATAATGAGTTGTTACTCTTAATCAGATTTTAGTAATAGTGTATTACAAATGTTTCATTACCAAAAAAAGTAAAAATATGCGACAACCCTTGTTGAGTGCCCGGACGATTTAGCTGCTGTGTGGTTGCCTGACAACCTATCTTTTAATATTGTGATAGAGTAATATTTTTCATAAAAATAGCCAGTTTATTTTAGTCATTTTAATCTGCACTTAGATACTGTCCTAACATCCTGTTTTCAACTGTTTCATTCTGGTATGAATTACAAATAAGATAATACAATAAAAATACATAAGTAATATTTGAAGTTATATTTCAAACTGTATGTCTCATTTGGTGTTTGGTTAATCTTATAGTGTTTCGCTCATTTGTTAATTTGTGGTTTTCCTGATTTGATTTTTCTTCACACGACGTATACTAAGAGCACCTTTTTCAGGGGTACGTTTCTTATAATCATATACATTTCATTATTATATGTATTACGTGTATAGGGGGATCACGTGGCTAAGTGAGTAAGACGCTGGCTCGCTAGCCTGGAGGTCGGGTGTTCAATCCCTGCATTGGCCGAGAAAGTTCATCTCAATTTTTCGGCGTGGTTTCCCCTTGCCAGTGATGCAGAACGGAGGGCCTGACAAGGACAGCTGTCTAGTCGTTTGGATGGGAGGAAAAACCGAGGTCCCCTGTACACATTGGCATGCACATAAGAGATCACTTGTCAGTTGGAATTCGCTATAAGAGTAGGCCGTAGCGCCTCTGACCGGGCAAAATTTCCCTCATAGCACACTGTATGGCGTATACCCGTCTTCCATTAAACCCCATTTCATTTCATTTATTGCGTGTATAATAATCCAAAATCTGTAATTATTACCTGTGATAGGCAATATGGTATAAAAGTTCCATTATTGCTTAATGAACATATTGAAGCTCCTTCAATATTGAGACAGTTTATTTATCAGGTATGTTTATTATAGGTAGTTAGGTACTTAAGTAAGTTAGCTAGGTAGTAAGTAAGTTAGTTAAGTAAGTTAGTTAGGTAGGTAGTTAGATTTTCTTACCCAAAAAGTAAAAATTCCATGACACTATTTTGCCTCGTCTCTAGGCTGAAATCGAAAGTGAGACTGAAAGCAAAATCCAGACATGGAAGTGATTGATTTTTCGCGAAAAACTCAAAATGGCAAGTTTTGGGCGATTATTTCGGCGACAATGACTTTGAAAAGCTAAATAGACGTTAAAAGATGAATTACACGCTTCTCGGTATAATGAAGCCAAACTCATAAAGTTCTTTCCTTGTAGTACACTTCTTTTTTTGTCTTTGTCAGTCATTTTTTCCTATCTTTGTCCTGTGTCCTTTCCCCTCCTCCCTTCTATCTTTTCTTTTCTCCCCTCTACCTTCTTTCTCTTGTCTTTCTCTTTTTTCTTTATATTCTTACGCCCACTTTTTTAAATGAGCTTAGGTGGGCCCAGTCCGGCACTGATCGACACCATCCGTGTGGGTTGGGCGGCTGTTTCAATATACGCGTTGGATGGCATCAAATTATGTGACATTCCACGTGCCGTTCTTTACCAAGCTTGTAAACACAGCAACCATTTATCAACTTGATTAAAGTCCAAATGAAGTTTTGTTGATACTGCAGGTGGTCTAAGACAGGAGAATATTTCATCTCCAATTCCTAATTTCAAACACCCATTCAGCAAAGGAGCCAAATGTGTTTGAAATGGAATAAGCTATAACCTGAAACCAAAACGTGTATGGAGATCGAACCACGCCACTTACAGACTAAATATTAATATAGGTACCATCTTGTTATTGAAATGATTGATCATGCCGAATTTGAACAAAATCTGTTAATAATTGCAACCTGTAGAATATTTACAGACAAAATAATAACAAGCGGGATTGGCACCACCCCGCGGGGTAGGGCATGCACCCGGAGAAAACCCACGAGGTTAGACAGACGACCCTACTCTTTGTCATGGACAAGCTTGGGCTGGACACCACACCACTTGACTCAATGACAGACACACAGACAAGGGCGGCGGCATAATATGTTCACATTATGAAATAAAATGGGGTTTAACGTCTTACTGTTCTGATCCGATTGAGCTAATGAAGACGGTTCACATTATGAATGTGGACGTATACAAATGGATACGAATGCAACTCAAACTGCAATGTGAGTGTGAATCTACTTCCACTTGATCAACCATTTTCTTTATTGCCAGTTTTTTGTTCCATAACGCGACAACCCGACAACCCGACATCACGACAACCCGGCAACCCGACAACCCGACATCACGACAACCCGACAACCCGATAATACGACATTTTTACCCGACATCACGACATTTTTACCCGGCATCACGACATTTTCAGTGTCGTAATGTCTGGTAAAAATGTCGTGATGTCGGGTAAAAAAGGTCGTGATGTCGGGTTGTCGCGTTATGAAACGCGACATCACGACAATACGACATGATACCAATCAGCCACCATAGTTATGCAATACTACACCTTTTATTGCAATGTCAAGGTTATTTGTAGGCCTAGTATAATAGCCGCAATGCACTAGTTGTACAATATGTTAGGATCGCAGATAATAATGCATATATAAATAGTGTACAGGGTCGTGTTGACATCATTTCATTTCTTATGCAGGGAGAACAACAGGTATGTTGCTACAGAGATTAGCAAATTATTGAGTATAACCGATAGCTAGGACACAACCCATCAAGTCAGTTAGTAACTGTTTAGCCTACTAGGTGACGGATAGGATGAATTGGATAAAGACCGGTCTATACTATTAAACTTTTGTTGGACAGGAACAGTGTCTAGTCGTAACTGAACCCTTGAAAGTTCCATTTCAGTTGCTGTCCTAATATCATACTGCATGGCGTATGATTGTCTTCATTTGGGCACAAGTCGACTAAATATTATTTAGAAAACCCAACATTTTAAGTTTTGGTATATCCTATCACGTCCTATATATTTTGTATGCTACTATTATTTGTTCCAGCTTATTCAAAATGTGGCTTTGTATCATGACCATATTAGTCGGTTACTGGACCGTAGCATGGTTCTTGGAGAGGTCAAGGATCAAGAATTATGGTGAAAAGTATGTCCTAATAACCGGATGTGATACAGGATTTGGAAATCTGTTAGCCAAAAGATTAGATGGTTTGGGGTTTCATGTTATTGCTGCCTGTCTGAAACAAGATGCTGCAGATGAATTGCAGAAGGTTTCATCGGAACGTCTAAAGACTCTTCAGTTAGATGTTACGTCAGAAGATGATATCAAGTCTGCACTCACCAAGGTGAAATCTATTTTACCCCCCAATAAAGGTAAGTCTGATTCATACTCCAATGAAGATAGGTATCTGTTGATCCAAAAATGTGCTCAAAATTTCTCCCCGGTAGTACCTGAACTTCAGTGTATTTGGAAGACAACGAACGAAACCTTCTTTGCGAAATCTTAAACTAAGATTGATATTGTAAGACAACTAAGAACAATCGGGATGTATTCAACAATCCGAACGTTCGCCAAGGGTTTGGTAGGTGTTTATGTTTGATAGGTATTAGGACAAAAAACTACAGCCTATTCTGAATATTGCAAGTTTCCCCTTCATTTGCATGAACTGTGTATTTGTTTTATCTTAGATTATGTAGTACATTGTTTAATCATGTTTGAATTGTTACAATTTTAAAATCGTGTTTAATTCCCATTATTGGAATTATAACGATTAAAGGTATACACGCTTCTTTTGTGGAATTGTAACTATTAAAAATGTTAGGAGGGTTGGGATGGCCTAGAGTGCCGCGGTCATCTCTGGCTTGCGGCTGTGGTTTCGAACCCTGGTGTGAGCGTATGTGGCATGGAGATAGGGGCGCCTTCTCAACCTCGTGGGTTTCCTCCGAGTACTCCGGTTTCCTCCCACTGCTAAAGACCACTACGCGCAAGCGAATTATTGAAATAAAATTGAAACCATATGTTAGTCCCAAAATGACCTAGTTTGTGTCGAGTGGACGTTAAACCCCATTTCTCTCTCTCTCTATTAAAAATGTTAACACCTCATTATTAATAGATAATTGCGATTAACAGAGAGGCAAAGCCAAGATATTCGTGGAAAACGTTTGTATTTTGAGAATTTCGCACCTCTTTTGTTGTTGTATCCTGATCCATTGTAGACAAGAAAGGGTTATCGACTTAAGCTGCATTTCCTTTAGTACGGATCCGGCCCGGCTCCGGTCCGTCTCCGGTCCGGGAATGGAAATGGCACACGGCAGGGTGTGTATCCTTATATCCGGTTATTCAAGCGGAAAGGCTCGATTTTCAATATGTCACCGACAGTGTCAAGGTTCGTAGAAGAAGACAAAACATTGATAATATTGGCTGCATCATACATACGGACACGGTTCCGCATGCGTTTCCGTACCGATCGCAACAGGGTCCGTTTCGAAAAACCGTATCGGACGCTGCATAGAGAACCGTATCAGCAACCGGGTCCAAGTTAGATGAACGCCCGAGCACGGATGTTTGTCTAACTTGATGTCGAGGTCAAGGTCGATAACTGACTTACACACTTTGTTTGTGTGATAAGTTGAATGAATGAATGAAAATGAGTGGATATGGGGCCCTTTATAACTTGAAATCGCTTTACCAGTAACAGATATCAATACATTATGTTGCACGTCATATATTATTGTTTACTCAACGGATTTATTAGGGTCAATAACCTGAATATAGCCAGTTTATACTTGTTTATTTACTATGCATGCAACTCAGGTCATTCCACTGTCAGTTTTTTTAAATACAATTTTAAGAAATTAGGATTGCTTTCAGGTTTTCGACACTCCTTTATACGCCCACATGTCCGGTACCCATGCCCCGGAGGCTAAACGAGACGAAGAATCCTATTGATTTTCAATAATTTCCGATTAAGGCCGAACTATAGAAGCAAAGCAAGTCTGACGATGACTCAATGGGTTGTTATTCGTAATTAGATTTTAGTGTGTTGCAAATGTTTTCCTTACCGAGAAAAGAAAAAATATGCGATACACCTTGGCTGCTGTGGGCGTACACTTCGTTGTCTGGCAATCTATTTTTAAAATTCACAACAAGCCAATGGATAATGGAATATTTAGTTTAGTTTGAATGAACATCCAAAAGAAAAGATTAAAACTATAGCCAGTTCCCAGCAAGAGTGTTATTGTCCCTTTAACTACATGTTTTCATCATTTTTTTACGCGTATTATGCCTTTGCACTTGTTTGTCCGTCGGTCGAAACTTTGTTTATGGACACTCTACAGGTCACAATTTTTATACGATTTCAAAGAAACTTTAAATATAGGTTTATCTCCCTAAGGTCTCGGTTCCTTTCGATATTGGCATGTAACGGGTCGTAATTTCATGGATTATGGTCCCTGATTGTACAAAAATCGCGTTTTTAGCTTGTGGACCCAATAGAGGTCACAATTTTTATCCAATTTTGATGAAACTATAAATGTAATTTTATAACCCAAAGATCTTGGCTCCTTTTGATATTCGCGCATATCGGATTGTAACTTCCTGAATTATGGCCGCTGATTGTATGCGAAATCATGTTTTTAGCATGTGGTCCCTCGGGGTCACATTTATTATCCGATTAAAAAAAGCCGTTTTAATATATCACTGTTACACCGTAATGAAAGTTCAGTTCGAGCTTCGTGAAAATCCGTTAGTAGATAACATCTGGTATATCAAGGTTATGGCCCCTCTAGAGGTTACAATTGTCATCCGATTTTGATTAAACTTGACATATATATTTATAACCCAAAGATCTTGGTTCCTTTCGATATTCGCGCGTATCGGATCGTACCTTCCTGAATAATGGCCCCTGATTGTATGAAAAATCGCTTGTGGTGACTTGAGAAGTCACAATTATTATCCGATTTAAAAAAAACCCCAAACGTTCGGATATATATATATATATCAAGATTGTGGTCACAGTTTTGATACGATATTGATGAAGATTGGCATACATTTTTATGAATCTAGGAAAAAAAGTCACAGGTAAAAAAGTCACAGTAAAAAAAACAGTAAAAAAAAACACAGGTAAAAAAGTCACAAATAATATATATTGTATTGTAGAGTGAGTATATCTTTGATCTTTTAAGTTATTTGTCTTTGAGTTTGAGTTGGATGGAACATTAGAATTAACAAAGAGTATTGATGGGCTAGAATGTTGAATGAGCTAGAATGTGCTAAAATGTCTGATGTACTGATATGTTAAATGTGCTATAATGTATTAAAATGTCAGATGTGCTGATATGCCATATGTGCTAATATGTCAAATGTGCTATGATATCAAAATGTGCTGATTTCTAAAGACTAAAACAGTCTGGTTACATTTGTGTAATAAACATATGTGTAATGAAAGGTTAATATGTATGTTATTGTTATTGAATTTGAGATGTAATAAAAAAAACTGTGACTTTTTTTCCTGTGTTTTTTTTACCAAGGCAAATTTGTGACTTTTTTACTGTGACTTTTTTTTCTGTGACTTTTTTTCCGCGCACCATTTTTATAACCCAAAGATCTTGGTCCCGTGCTATATTCGCGCATATCGGAGCGTAACTTCCTGAATTATCGTCTCTGATTGTACGAAAAATAACGTTTTTAGCTTGGGGTCCCTCTAGAGGTCAAAATTGTTATCCGATTTAAAAAAAGACCACGTGAATATATAGAGAATCTCCTACGAGTGTTTTTTGATATCAAAAAACACGAGTTGGAGATGTTATTTATCACCCAATCCTTTCTTACATGCACAAATAAATAAAAATAGTTTTTTGACAGCAGTTTAGCTATTGCAAAGTGCTATATATTGACCCAGTATTTCCTTAAAGGTCAATTAAATAAAAACGGTTTCTTTTTAACAAAACAAAGTGACTTTTTATACGTCCACATTCATAATGTGAACGTATTATGCCGTCGCCCCTGTCTGTGTGTGTGAGAGGATGTGTGTGTGTGTGTGTGTGTGTGTGTCTGTGGTTCGCCTACAGGGCGCAATTCTTCATGGATTTTCTTCAAACTTGGTATACTTATTTCTTATACCCCAAGGAAGATCCCTATTGTTTTTGGTGCATGCCCGACCCCAAGGGGCAGAGCCACGCCCATTTATAGTATTTGTTTGTTTGTCGTCTACAGGCCCCATTTCTTAACTTATAATCTTGAAACTTTGCAACAACATTCTTTGTACCCTAAGGAACATCCCTATCGTTTGGGGTGCATGCCCAACCCCCAGGGACAGAGCCACGCCCATTTTCTTTTTGTGTGTCTGTGTGTCGCCTACAGGCCACAATTCTAACTGGATTTTCTTAAAACTTTGTATACTTACTATTTGCACCCTAAGGATGATCCGTATTGTTTTTTGGTGCATGCCCGACCCCCAATGACAGAGCCACGCCCATTCCTTGTATTTATTTGTTTGTCGTCTACAAGCTACATTTCTTAACGTATCATCTTGAAACTTTGAATGCTTATTCTTTGTACCCTAAGGCACATTCCTATCATTTGGGGTGCATGCCCAACCCCCAGGGGCAGAGCCACGCCCATTTTCTTTTTGTGTGTCGCCTACAGGCAACAATTCTTAATCGGTCATCTTGAAACTTAAAATACTTATTCCTTATACCCTAAGGATGATCCCTTTAGTTTTGGATGCATGCCCGACCCCCATGGGACAGCA
Source organism: Patella ulyssiponensis (assembly GCA_963678685.1). Classification (NCBI taxonomy): domain Eukaryota; kingdom Metazoa; phylum Mollusca; class Gastropoda; family Patellidae; genus Patella; species Patella ulyssiponensis. The sequence goes on along the minus strand of OY783225.1, from coordinate 63,620,439 downwards.
ACGCCCATTTCTTGTATTTGTCTGTGTAATGTCTCATCTTGAAACTTTGAATACTTATTCTTGGTACCTTAAGGAAGATCCTTATTGTTTTTGGTGCATGCCCGACCCCCAGAGACAGTGCCACGCCCATTTTCTTTTTGTCTGTCCGTGTGTCACAAATGCTTGTGTGTCTTGTGTTTGCCTACAGGATGCAATTCTTAACAGATCCTTTTAAAACTTTACATACCTATTCCTCATACCCTAAAGATGACCCCTATTGTTTTTGGTGATTTCCTAACCCCCGGGGGCAGAGCCATGCCCATTTTTACTTCGTGTCTGTGTGTGTTGTCTACAGGCCACGATTCTTAATGGATCGTCTTTAAACTTGGAATATGTATTCCTTATAGCCTAAGGACGTCAACTGCATGTCACGACTCCCACAGGCAAGACACGCCCAATTTTTGTGTTTGTCGTTTATAGGCCGCAATTCTGAATGAATCAGCTTGGTACTTGGCTTATGTATTCCTTATAGCCTGAGGGCGTCCACTATTGATTTTGATGAATGTCCCGACCCCCAGGGGCAGGGCCACGCCCACTTTTTGCCTTTAGCGTTAGGAAGGCACAATTCTGAATGGATTATCTTGGTATACTTATTCCTTATACTCTAAGGACGGCAACTATTGATGTTGAGGCACGACCCTCAACGCTAAACAAACCAAACGCCTAGCCTTCTTGACAAAGTACCATATCAATCAAAGCTGGAATCTGGACGTATATTGTAGCGTTAGCGTTATGTTTATTTAAAATAAGTGGTTTCTTTAAAATAAAAGGATATATCCTAAGGTGATAATGCAGAAAATTATGTAATTTATCATACAAGCGATATCTGCTGTCAAATAAGATATTGGGTGATAAATCACCATTACACACCAAGGTCATGGTTCATTTTGATAATCGCGCATATCCGAACGTAACTTCCTGGATTATGACTCCTGATTGTTCGAAATATCGCAGTTTTAGCTTGCACAATTTTATTTTGCGATTTCAAAAATCTTTTAAATACGTCACCATTCCACCATAATGAAGGTTGAATTCAAATTTCGAGAAAATCGAAATAAAACTGCCCGCCAAAATGTACGCAGATTGTGTAAAAATATGCAATATGAAGGTTGTGGATCCTCTAGAGGTCACAATTTTTATCCGATTTTGATGAGACTGAAAACATATCTTTAAATCCCAACGATCTTAGTCTGTTTTGATATTTGAGCATTTCAGACCTGATTGTACAAAAAATCACGTTTGTTGCTAGCTTGTGTTGTTCTCTGTCCACCTCTCGCAAAATGTGGGCGTATCCTGTCTGGCAGCCACTGGTTAATTAACACGGTGTTTATCGTTATTTCTACCACAGTGCACACATGAAAATGTATTCTCCACAATCACCGGGGTTGGGTTGTTAATATACATGAACACCTACTTAACCTCAAATGATCACCTGTGCATGTGCTAAAACAACACATTACAAGTTGATCAGTAACTTGAACACCCGAGTCGGAAATAAAAGGATGCAATAGTGTGCTCTACTTTATAATATAATGTGTATCTGTATATAGGTTTATGGTTTGTTGTAAATAAAGCTGTTATTTTATGTCTATATCTGTAGGTCTATGGGCTGTTGTAAATAATGCTGGTATATTGGGAGCTGTTGGACATGTAGAATTTTTAAACAGAAAAGACTACATAGATGCACTAGCTGTAAATCTACTTGGTGTAGTCGACGTCACTAAAATGTTTTTACCACTGGTGAGAAAGGAAAGCGGAAGGGTGGTAAATATATCCAGCGTGGCGGGACGTATAGCCTTCCTGTTTTCTCCATACAGCATCACCAAATATGGAGTGGAAGCATTCTCCGATGTCTTAAGGTAAAAACTGCTATACAATTCTGAATGAAGAACGTTTCCTGGCATCGGTATATAATTCGGCGTTGGGGTTGATCGAATGGTTTACGGTGTTGCAGCTAATTGATCGGCAGCAATCACTAGTATGCAACAGTTCTGCGGACCTTGATACCAGATCTATGCAAGTCATTAGTTTCACCCGATTCGTATATTTTATAGTCCTTAAAAATATTATTCATTGACCTGAAAAAAATATGATAAAATGATGTACGGATATTACTGTTTCTATTATTCAGACGTCATGTGTACACACAAGGTATTAAAGTGAGCATTTTGGAACCAGGATATTTTAAAACAAACATACTGAGCCCGACAGTAGTAAAGGATGGCTTTCATGTAACATTCCAACAAGCAGATGCTGAATGTCAACAGTATTATGGCGAGGACTTTGTCAAAGAATGTAAGTGCTTACAAAATAAAAAAAATATTAATATTTAGGCCAATATGTATGACGCGAAGATTATATATTAGCCCGATGTGTATAACACGAAGATTATATATTAGCCCAATATGTATGACGCGAAGATGGGTCGAAGAGTGGGTGTCGAATGAATATGTAACAGTCCTCTCAATGCCTTGAGTGCGATTCGCTGCTCGACCCTAGAATATTACCACAACTTCTATAAATTTTACACTTCAAAACTTAATCTTTATAGAATTGTGCTTGCCATCCACAAATTCAACCATTACCATTACTTTAACCTAGGTAACCAAGTCATGCAGTTTATGGACACAGCTTACTAAATATTTCTAAGCCGTTACTCACGAAACAAGGGCGAAAGTTATTGTACCCCGCCTTTCGAAGAGGGTTCGTCCGTCTGTTTGTCTGTCCGTCACACTCTTTTGGACCCTATAACACCGCTCCTAATTGAGCTAGAATGTTCAAAATAGGTGTAGGTGTTTATTAGGCCGATGCCTTGATGCAGTTCGAAGATGATGCTTTTCTGCTTATGGTAAGCAGAGATAGGCAATTTGATTGGTTGATGCTTTGTGACACGATAACTTTATTTCTAATTAAGTGATAAAACTTGGTGTATAGTTTCATCACATCAATACCTTGACTAAGTTCGATAATGAACATTTTCGCCAGAAGGTAAGCAGAGCGATAAGCAATTTAATTGGAAATGAAATGAAATGAAATGGGGTTTAACGTCCTACTCTTCTGCATCTCACTAGGCTAATGGAAGACGGGCATGAGCCATACAGTGTGCTATGAGGGAAATTTTGCCCTGGCAGCGGCGCTACGGCCTACTCTTATATCGAATTCCAACTTCCAAGGGATCTTTTACGTGCACGCCAATGTGTACACGGGACCTCGGTTTTCGTCCATCCGAACGACTAGGCATCTGTCCTTGTCAGACCCTCCGTTCTGCCCCACTGACAAGGGGAAACCACGCCGGAAAATCGAGATGAACTTTCTCGGCCAATGCAGGGATCGAACACCCGACCCCAGGCTTGCGAGCCAGCGCCTTACCCACTTAGCCACGTGATTCCCCCAAAACTTTGGAACATAACAACTCTTCTATTAATTTAGGTAGAATGTTTTAAGTTGATCATGATGTTCATTAGGTTGATTCTATCTGATAGAGAGTGATGAAACTTGGTGTATAGTTGATAATCAGCTTGATTCCTCGATACTTTTGCAAAATAAAATGTGCAATTAATTAATATGTGTTCTCTATTTATTAGGGATTTCGGCGGGGGACATCAGCGTCACTGTTGGATTGTTCTTAATCGTTCTTTCCCTTTTTCCCGCTTTTGCATGGCGTTTTTTGGTGAAATCATTAGTGATCTGTAGAGAGGGAGAGAGAGATAGAAATGGGTTTTAACGTCCACTCGACACAAACTAGGTCATTTTGGGACTAACATATGGTTTCAATTTTATTCCAGTAATTCGCTTGCGCGTAGTTGTCTTTAGCAGTGGGAGGATTTTCAACGATTTTTGATAAATACAATGTACTGCAGATTTATGCCCCTTGATCACTTTAAAATATCTTGTGGACGCTTCAGACGTCAATGTTAACACCCGATTGAATTATTTAATAGGGTTTAAGGTCATGATATAAAGAAGCATATTAATTTTCAATGATTCCGATGATTATGGCAATTGATATTACATGTTTTGTATGCTAAATGCTAAAATAGAACAAATCTAGAAGCCAAATGGGTTGTTTCTCAGATTATAGTGTGATGTAAATGTTTTCATTTCTGACCAAAGAAACAACCCTTGTTGACTAATCGAACGACTTAGCTGCTGTGAGCGTATGTTTTTTGCCTAGTACCGTTCTAAACAGCTTTCAACATCCTGAACAATTGCTGTTTCTGATGAATGATCAAAGCTGATGTACAACCGTGTATCGTCTGCGATCAAGTAGACACCAAGTCAAAATTTCTTGGCTATTCCATTAAATGGTCCCGTAAATATTATAAATAAGACAAGCCCCATGAATGATCCTTGAGGCACTCCGCAGAGTATCGAAAGGTAGCCGAAATAAGTTCAAGCAGTCGATATTCAATGCTCCGCTACCGTTCGTTCTGGTGTTACAACATTTTGCCGAACACCTTCTTTATGCTATAAAGGCTTATGGTATGATATGTGGCATCGGTGCCATAACTGGACGAGCCTTTTTCAGCAATACTTAAAGGGACACTAGAAAATAAATAATAGTCTTATTCTAAGTACTAGATGTTTATTTGTCCTACCTGTTGTGTAAATTATCCATTACATCATATTTTACTGGTTCAGAGGGTTCAAAAATATTTTAAAATTCAAGTCACATTTGAAAAGGTTTACGTTAACCTTTTCAAATCATGTAGTTGAATTTTTCCAATTCTTTAAATTAGGTGTGTTAAGATGAAATTTGTATCATCAATTAATTTGAATATTGTAAAATAATACAATTTGTTGGCCAGAATAAAGATTGGGACATATTATTCAATTACAACAAGAGTGCTATTGGGGCTTTAACATTCCATCCCATATTGTATCCCTTTTCCGAAAACCTCGCGAACGTCATAGGGACTACATATTTATACATAATTCAATGTGAAGAATTTTTGTAATGAGAGGTAGAAGCCTATTTCCCAGTTCTCTGTCCAGCTGTTGCAAAATGTCGGCGTATGACAATCGCTTTTTACTATTTATTCTTATTTGCCATTTTTATGGACCTCTTGGTTTTGTTTACCCATAAGAATTATTATGTACGTTATTCATATGGCGATATGACAGATTACAAATAAGCAGAGTTCGTCATATGAAACCAACAGTCAAAGACATTCTGACCTGATTGACCTCGGGGGGGGGGGGGGTAGTGGTCTAGAGTGCCGCGTCGAGTGGACGTTAAACCCCATTTCTCTCTCTCTCTTGATTGACCTCAATTTTTGGTTAAAAATATATTTCCTTTCCAGGCATCAACAACTACAGCGGATATTTGAATTCTCCAGCGGACGTCAATATAGTGATAGATGCCTACGAACACGCCATTACTGCCAAATACCCAAAACAAAGATATATTTGCGGAAACGATGGCAAATACTTGTTCAGATTTCTGTGGACCATTCCAGAATGGATGTCTGATTTTTTTTTGTGCTACAATTTTCCTCGGCCTGCAGGACTCAAATAGCCGGTTCTCTAATTAAGTTCGCTGCTTCAACCATCGTGTTGCTATGTCATCTGTAATGGAAACTGCAAAATCCGATATACATACCCAATTTATAAAAGCCGCAATATGACAGTTGGAAATCAACGAAACCCAGCATAAATTGCCCATGCATGCTATATGTATTTAGGCCACATGAATATATCAATGAAATCAGCCGAACCCAGTATACATTTTATATAATCGGCATTTGAATAGCATAATAATGTATCTAAGTATATGTATCTAAATTACATGAGTTATATGTCTGTAGCTAATCAATAGAAACCAGCATGACTTTGATAACTTCATGCCATAATTTCATGTCGCTTATCGTGTATTCAATGTCTAACAGTGTCGAATTTTTCACGGCTTAATCAACGCTAATTATCTAAATAAATCAATCATTTTAGCCAATATTAGAAGTCTTGTTTATACGGTTTATTCCCACGAAGGCGCAGTTTTTGACCATAACGGATTAAAAGAGGTCGTTTTCGACGACTTCGCGGGAATCCAGCTCCTAGGGATTAAAATGGATTAAAAACGTGACAATGGTGTTATAGATTGTTATGATACGAATTTACACTTTCATAATCCCCAATGTAACTAATTAACCAACATTTTAGCATCATTTTTGGCATACGAAATAAAACCATAAATATACCAGAACAAAAATTAATTTAATTTCGCCATATAAGGAATTAAAAAATAACTATACTATAACAAAAATTAATAGAAATAAACACATATGGTGGAACATTCGTCTGTATGCGAATACATTGGCGTTTATCTGTCAGGAAGAAAAAAAATGCCAAGGGGAAAAGTTAGCCATTAATGCTGCCGTGTATTGTGTAGAGTTGGTAAAATATCCTGGGATTTACGTAGAAGGTACCGTTTCCAAAAATTGTATCTGACTAGCAAAGCTATCATCTGTCCATTCACCGCCACGAAGCTTACTCAGTTCTTCATCAAATAAAGTCGAAATTGGTTTTTAGACGACGGACAAACAGCGACCGCATAATACGTCCACATGAAAATGTGGGCGTATAAAAATGACACTGATTGAGAGTGAACGAATAGGTGAACACTCTTTGGATGATTTGATGATATTCATCATAAGTTGCTAATTGGTGAATAAAATTCGGAGTGAGCATAAATTGATAAAATCTTTAAAACCGTTAATTGGGTTCTAATAACAACATGTCTCTCTTCAAACGAACGCCGACAAGTTGATATCTGCGCCTTCGCGGGAAGGATTAATTTTGGTCACGCTCTGTAACTGCGCCTTCGCGGGAATACACCGTTTATACCGTCTGTGTGTTAACAAAGGGTTAATCATAATATCTTTGTTAATAGTGAACGGTATTAGACTGATATTCCTTTTATCGAAAGTTCATCTCGATTTTCCGGCGTGATTTCCCCTTGTCAGTGATGCAGAAGGAGGGCCTGACAAGAACAGCTGCCTAGTCGTTCGGATGGGACGATAAACCGAGGTCCCGTGTACACATTGGAGTGCACGTAAAAGATCCCTTGGCAGTTGGAATTCGATATAAGAGTAGGCCGTAGCGCCGCTGCCCGGGCAAAATTGCCCTCATAGCACAATCTATGGCGTATGCCCGTCTTCCATTAGCCCAGGTTAGGTGCAAAAGAGTAGGACGTTAAACCCCATTTCATTTCATTAGCCCAAGATTTTGCGTCCTATTCTTCACATAAGATATTAGACTGTCCATAACGGAAGACAAAAACCGAATGGAAATATCTGCAAAAACATTTCAAAGTGCCCCCTGATATTTATACATCTTTATTGGAATTCAGTCGAACGCATAGTAAATGCATATGAGCAAATTTGCATAATTGAGCGAGAGATAGAGAGATGGATTTTAACGACAACTCGACACACATAGAGGGACTAGGTAGCAGAACTATATTTAGTGGATTCTGGCGTTATTTCAGTGGACCAATCCATGCGAGTGCTATGAAATGATGACATTTCTAGAGGAGGGGACTGTAAGTGGGCAGAGCGACATCAAACCTAATTTTGAAGTCGCTCAGTGATAAATAACGGGGTTACTTGATTCGGAATCGTATTATAGTCCCACGATGATTTGATGAATGGAAGCCGTAACGTTACGACCAAGCCGGACTCGATGTTTGACAAACAAAATGGTAATACGAGATTTAATCAAGAAATATGAATATTTCGTGTGATCATGGTGTGCATCTCATCAAATTCAGCTTATACCCACAACAAATATCAACAACAACAACAACTACAGCTTATATACAATCGTACGTCAAACTGAGGCAAAATTCGCGCTACTCGAAATGATGGGGACGTGTAATTAAAATTTGTTCGAGTTATACGATAATTCGAGTTAGACGATGGTCGGTCCGATAGAAGATCTCACGACAATAAGAAAACATGTGTTCCACCCATCACCGGATTACACCGAATTCTCGGATGTCGATCGCAACACACCATGGATTGAGGGGGGCCCAGGGACTTACGATGGAGGGCCGTCGAAGCATCGGAGGGGCCCCGTCACTAGGTCACCGGCCGTTGGAGTCCTCGGTCCGACCATGCTCGAGGCGCGCAACTGAGATTTTTGTGGGGGGGGGGGGGCCTGTGCCCCATGGTTAAGCCGGCGTTGCCATGTTCTGTCTTTAGCGTTCCTGGGGGATCTTAAATTTGACTTTTAGTCCGGTGATTTGGAATTCCTTCATGCAGTGGACTAAGAATGCGAGTAACAGGGACCATTAGTGCTTATATAAAGTTGCCTCTCCAGTAAGGGAAATGAAATGAAATGGGGTTTAACGTCCTACTGTCCTGATGTTCTGCTCCGAACTGGGCTAATGGAGGGCATACGTATAAGACCTATTCTTATATCGAATTCAAGGGATCTTTTGCGTGCACGCCAATGTGTACACGGGAGCTCGGTTTTTAGTGTCATCCGAACGACTAAGCAACTTCCTTAACAGCCCCCCCCCATCCTGCATCACTGACAAGAGGGAACCATGCCGGAAAATCTGGATGAACATTCTCGGCCAATGTAGGGGTCGAACACTCGACCTCAAGGTAAGCTAGCCAGCGTCTTACCCGTCTTACCTTCTTAGACTTTGTTGGAATTATAGGATTATATATTGACAGTGTATAAGTTACACAGACCATTCATTATAACACCAGTTTATATACAACAGATATATACATTATAAATTAGGAATTATATTACAAAATTCAAAAACTATAATCTTATATAAATTTGGCCAAAAAATTATTTATTTAATACCCGTATATTCCTAATTAAATTTTTTTTTAGATTTTTATTACAAAATTCAAAAATACTTGTATATATTTAGCTTTGATAAAATGAATTACTGTAAAAATGAATATGACGTAACGATATATTATACACAAATGATAAATAAATAAATACGCCCCCCCCCCCTATTCAAATAATCGAACACAATGTGTTTATCTATCTATCTAGAATCGTTTTACTTACTAGCAAAAAAAATATATATTATTACGACTGGTAAACAGAAATCGTGACTGGTACTTATATCATTACTGCATAGTTAAATTTACACATAAAACAACTTTCAAACACACTTATTAACAAATTACACGATTAAATTTACACTCAGCAACCACTCTCGTCAATTCTTATTCATAAACATATACATAAAGACTTAAAACATCAATAAACCATTCTTATTCACAAACATACAGTTGAATTCACAATTAAATTGAAACAACTAACCCACAAACATACACTCGAATTCACACTTGATACAACCCTTACAAACAAACATACAGTTGATGCAACTCTCACAAACATATTATTCCCAAATAAATAGTAGATAAACCTGATGCAGTATCTATAAAATAAAAGTTGGCGTTGATTCTTTGTCTGTTAACACAATCTTTAGCATCACTATCTAATTCAGGAATCAAAGCCCAACCAGGGACATCTACAGGACCGTCATACATAGGTTCATCAGCCCAGTTGATAACATTTTGATGGTAAATTTGGCAGAAGTCATCACTGTTTTCTGTGGTAGCCCAATGTCTTCCGGAAGAATAATCTTTGGCATAGCAATTCAAATCTATTCCAGCAATCAATGCCCAGTCAGGGACATCTACGACTCCATCATGTTCAGGTTCGTCAGCCCAGTTGATAACATATTGATGGTGAATATATTCTGTGGTAGAGGAATCATTTTTATTATGTTGATAAAAATCTATTCCAGGAATCAATGCCCAATCAGGAATATTTGTTGGCTCTTCATATGAGACTTCGTCAGCCCAGTTGATAACTGAATAATGTTGGTTTTGGTTCAGGTTCAGCTGAAAAGTATCGTCCAATTCTTCGTCCAAATCCTTTGCATCTCCAGTGTATGATAGTGATGCTGACGATAGAGGTTGTCTTGGAACTCCTAGTTCACAAATTTTCTGGTATCCTTGGTTGGATTTCTTGTAGTAAGATACGACTGAAAAATAGTGAAAAACAATTTCAAGCAATGAAAATAAGAAACGGAAACGATATTTGACCCTGGTAGATAATAAATGAAATGTTCACCATAACTGTATGGGGCAAGTGCGGGGTACGTGTATACATTGGTAGAGTTTATAAAAGATGTCTTGGCATTTGAAATTCTCGAAAAGAATATACCCCCCTCTCCTCCGTATTTCACGTTTAAATACATATTGCCGTAAGTAAATTTCAAATGACAACGAGACGTTATACCTTATTTCATTCGTGAGATTTTGTCAACTGGTTTGATTCTGTTATTTGACTGTTACTAGCGTTTTGAATGACATACTTTTAATGTGAACAGACTTTGGACACAATAAAGTGTTAGACTTACTAGAAGTATTAAGGGTTGATTACTCAAGTGCTATAGGCCTACTAAAAGTATTAAACTATAGAGTTGATCAATAGAGTGTTATACTTACTAGAAGTATTAACTGTAGAGTTAGTCAAATCTGTATCAGTTAATATAACCAACATGGTGTCATCGCCATATATGATCTGATTTGATACATCACCATAATCTAAACTAATATCAGTATACTCTGGTATTTCTCTGTAACAAATAAAGTAAAATATATAAGAAAGGGAAAGTAAAATACTATTTATAGTTCAAACTTTTTAAATTTGAAAAATACCAGAGAAAACCTGTTTGTGTGTTTGCTTCACCTGTTCTTTACTCACCTACGATAATATTGAATAACTATCGAGTTTTTAATGCTTTTTAGAATTTCTTTACAATATAATCAAATATACTTACAATACAGTCATAGTTGGTGTCACTTTTGTGTCTGGATTCACGAAAGCGTAAAAAATGATAATACTTTCAGGGAATTATCGCAGAGCGTCTTTCTCTTAGCAGATAATAATATCTCAATGATAGAACAATACGATGACGTTTTACCTATTGTGACGTCATAATTAAAAGACGTCAAAAAGTTATGTTCATTTGCCAAATAAAATTAAGATTATACCCCCGCCCCTCCCTTCCACCCCAAGATATTCTGCTTTTCCCGCAACAGGTTGAAATATTATTATTTTATGTCGAATTATTCAAAGAGGAGAATAAGATGTGTCCTGTTTCATAGTTTATTGGTTTACACGTTACAAAGATTCCTTCTCGATTAAAACAATGCACTGTAAGGTGAGCATTAAAACAAGGGTGAATTCTGCTAAGGCAGTGACACATGGCCCACCCTTAAAATCAATTTTGAACTGCCAAGGTGTATTTAACGTAGTCTGCCAAATGACCACAGGAGTCCTTTTATTATTCCCTTTGGTGGACAAGAACCAACGCCGGATTAACCATGGTGGGGGCCCTGGGGCCTGGAACATGTGGGGGGGGGCCCTAATCACTGACCGCGAGCGCCGAAGGCGCGAAGCCCCGCATACGGGGGTCTGGGGGTTTTCTCTCCCCCACCCCCCACAAAGAAATTTTCAGAAATTGGAGGCCAGAAACGTGATTTCCTGGCATTTCAGGCACTTGTGTTGGAGCCATTTAGAAGTACTTCCCCCTGAAAAAAATAAAATTCTGCCACCAAATTAGCGGATTCTGGCGTTATTTCAGTGGACCAATCCATGCGAGTGCTATGAAATGATGACATTTCTAAAGGAGGGGACTGTAAGTGGGCAGAGCGACATCAAACCTAATTTTGAAGTCGCTCAGTGATAAATAACGGGGTTACTTGATTCGGAATCGTATTATACCCCCACGATGATTTGATGAATGGAGGCCGTAACGTTACGACCAAGCCGGACTCGATGTTTGACAAACAAAATGGTAATACGAGATTTAATCAAGAAATATGAATATTTCGTGTGATCATGGTGTGCATCTTATCAAATTCAGCTTATACCCACAACAAATATCAACAACAACAACAACTACAGCTTATATACAATTGTACGTCAAACTGAGGCAAATTCGCGCTACTCGAAATGGTGGGGACGTGTAATTTGTTCGAGTTATACGATAATTCGAGTTAGACGATTGTCGGTCCGATAGAAGATCTCACGACAATAAAAAAAACATGTGTTACACCCATTACCGGATTACACCGAATTCTCGGATGTCGATCGCAACACACCATGGATTGAGGGGGGCCCAGGGACTTACGATGGAGGGCCGTCGAAGCATCGGAGGGGCCCCGTCACTAGGTCACCGGCCGTTGGAGTCCTCGGTCCGACCATGCTCGAGGCGCGCAACTGAGATTTTTGTGGGGGGCCCCCTAATGTGGTGGGCCCTGGGGCCTGTGCCCCATGGTGCCCCATGGTTAATCCGGCGTTGCATGTTTGTTGTCAACCCAACCGACGCCATACCGGACCTGGATGTGTTATAGTACATATTATTTTGATATACATGTATTTACATAACTTAATCAACTAAGATAACTTAATCTTTACTACGAACCCTGATCTCTCTAATCTAGACGCACTGTCTTATCTATTTACCTTTTTTGAACATCTATCTTAAAAATAATTTAATATTACGTAGCATGCATCTTAGTCATTGCTTTAGTGTGTACCTATATTTGGGTTAGGTCTCAGTAATGTAGATATGTTAATTTAATTTATATCACATTGTGTATTATATGTTTACCCCTTATCATGTATATGTTCAAATATTTCTAGTTTTATTAAATATACATTATGGGAGATTAGATAACGAGTTGGCAGTTCTCACTACAATAGTGAAAAACTAGCTAATGTAAAGGCAATTTGCTGAAAATTAGCTTAGAACTAAGCGATTGAAATTTCCGCTTAGCCTTGGTCATCATTACTAAAGTCGGTAAGAAAAAAACAGTAGTCTCGGTTATCCAGTTTTAGTGGTAAATCACGAAGAAAAATATTTCAGCGAATCGAACTACAATGCAAAAAATATCTCATGCTAGCCTCAACATCGAGAGTTGATTATGGCCCGAATAGGTTAATTAATGTCTTATTAATAGTTTTTATAACATTTCAGGCCTAAAGAAACACCTGAAATAAGCAGATTTTGCTCTTGCATAATGCATGTTTAAGATATTAAGTTGGCGATAGCGACTAGGTATAAATATAAAAGAGGAAATACCGAAGGTTCTAAACTGCCTCGGGAGTACCAGGGATACTCGGGTCGAATATCCAGAGCCTTGCTAGTTGCGGTAAAAGTCAACTCAGTAACAGTGTTAATTTACAAATAACGTTTTCATTTAAAGGAGCCGCAGTGGCCCAGTGCGTAAAACACTTGCTCTCTTACCAAGAGGTCTCGGTTTTCACTTTTCAGTAGCGCGGGACATAATGCATGGTAAGGTAAATTGTCTAATCGCGCTGATGTAGCGAAAATCGAGGTCCTCTGTACACATTGTCGTGTACGTAAAAGAGTACTTGGCCGTTAGAGTTCGAAATATGAGTAGGTCATAGAGCCACATTCCGGGCAAAATTTCCTCGTATCACATTTTTATGATGTTAGACCCTCTTGATTAGCGCGGTATGTGCTGAAAAGAAGGACATTAAACCTCAGTTTCAATCCAATTAATGGAGTTGAATAATAATCTGGTTAAAACACAGATCCTATTTCGTTTTGTTTTTTATAGTTCAAAATTTCGTTTTACTTGACTTTACTACACCAGAAACTGGAAGACTTGTTATCATTGACGTGACCTGGATGATGTGAGGAATTAGCCAATGAAACAGTCTGTTACGGCGAGCTTCAGGCGAGTTTTGCAGGGAACTGTGAGTAATCCACTAGAAACACCAATGCTGATTGGTTTATCAATTGTCTGATGTCATAGGGTCCAAAGCCGCCCAGATCTCCATGTGGTGTAGGCCATCGACAATATAAAAATACGAAACGAAGTATAGATTTATATTTTAATCAGATTGGTCGAATACGATATAAGTTCATATGTAGTGCTGATAAAATTAAATTCCAAACTTTGTTTAGAATCAATGTATTGCATCTGAAGGATATTAAATGATGAACAGAGAGGAAGTATTCTTTTAACAAATGTTGCGAAATATCATTTTAATATTATCTGACAACTGAAATGTCGGGGCTATTAAATTCATTATTCCGAAGGTCAGACCATTTAAATATGTCCAGTTAAAATACCATTAGCGTTGATGATTAGTGCAGATTGAGTGCTATATATAAGGGTCGCTGTTTATCATATCATCAAACGAATAAGATAACCAACAATGAGAAATATGTGGAATGTTTTGTTGTTGATTTTGCCATGCTTCGTCCATTCATTGGAGTTTCCCGACCCAGGTAAATAGATATATAATTAAACTTACTCTGGCTTTATTTAAACTTGGCCATTAGATCACACGGTCTTCACTTTAATCCGTACAGAATAGATAATAGCAATATGACTTTAAGGGACAGGGCTGTAAGTATTTTGTGAATAAGCATCTTGGCGTGGCGAATTCAGCAGGGTGCCCCACTGGCTCACCCCCCCCCCATTTTGTTTCTTACAGTACAGCAAGGCTGTGGCTAATGAAATTGAATTTTATATTTGGATCCAACAACCCACCATAAACACTTTGAGTTTAAAAATAATTGCGGTTGGGGTGGGGATGGGGGGGGGGCTATACATCATGAAGTTCCTATACATTTTTATACGCCCACATTTTCATGTGGACGTATTATGTCCTCGCCCCTGTCTGTCCGGACGTCCGTCCGTCCGTCCGTCTGTCCGTCCGTCCGTCCGGACGTCCGTCCGTCCACAATTTGTTTGTGGACTCTCTACAGGTCACAATTCTTATCTGATTTTAACGAAACTTGAAATATAGGTTTATCCCCATAAGATCTCGGTTCCTTTCGATATTGGCATGTATCGGATCGGAACTTCATGGATTATGGCCCCTGATTGTACGAAATATCATGTTTTTAGCTTGTGGACCCTATAGAGGTCACAATTTTGAACCGATTGTGATGAAACTTGACATGCATGTTTATAACCCCAAGAGCTTGGTTCCTTTCGATATTTGCGGCCATCGGATCGTAACTTCCTGAATTATGGCCCCTGATTGTCCGAAAAATCGCCCTTTTTAGCTTGTGGTCCCTCTGGAGGTCAAAATTATTATCCGATTTAAAAAACCGTTCGATTATATCACCGTTACATGGTAATGAAGGTTGAGTTCAAATTTCGTGAAAATCGGACCAAAATTGACGAACAAAATGGCCGCCGTTTGTACGCGAATAGTGTGAAAATATGTTATATCAAGGTTGTGGACCCTATAGAGGTCACAATTTTGAACCGATTTTGATGAAACTTGACATGTATGTTTATAACCCAAAGATCTTGGTTCCTTTCGATATTTGCACCCATCGGATCGTAACTTCCTGAATTATGGCCCCGATTGTCCGAAAAATTGCCCTTTTTAGCTTGTGGTCCCTCTGGAGGTCAAAATTATTATCCGATTTAAAAAACCGTTTGATTATATCACCGTTACATGGTAATGAAGGCTCTGTTCGAATTTCGTGAAAATCAAACCAAAATTGACGGACAAAATGGCCGCCGTTTGTACGCAAATAGTGTGAAAATATGTTATATCAAGGTTGTGGACCCTATAGAGGTCACAATTTTGAACCGATTTTGATGAAACTTGACATGCATGTTTATAACCTGAAGATCTTGGTTCCTTTCGATATTTGCGCTCATTGATTCGTAACTTCCTGAATTATGGCCCCTGATTGTACGAAAAATCACCCTTTTTAGCTTGTGGTCCCACTGGAGGTCAAAATTATTCTCCGATTTAAAAAAACGTTTGATTATATCACCGTTACATGGTAATGAAGATTGAGGTAAAATTTTGTGAAAATCGGACCAAAATTGACAGACAAAATGGCCGCCGTTTGTACGCAATTAGTGTGAAAATACGTTATATTAAGGTTGTGGACCCTATAGAGGTCACAATTTTGAACCGATTTTGATGAAACTTGACATGCATGTTTATAACCCAAAGATCCTGGTTCCTGTCGATATTTATGCATATCGGATTGTAACTTCCTGAATTATGGCCCCTGATTGTACGAAAAATGACCTTTTTTTTAGCTTTTGGCCCCTCTGGGATCAGAATTATTATCCCATTTAAAAAAACGTTTGATTATATCACCGTTACATCGTAATGAAGGTTGAGGTCGAATTTCGTGAAAATCGGACCAAAATTGACAGCTGTTCTTGTCAGGCCATCCATCCTTCATCACTAACAAGGGGAAACCACGCCAGAAAATCTAGATGAACTTTGTCACCCAATGCAAGGATCAAACACCTAACCTCAAGGCTACCGAGCCAGCATCTTACCCACTTAGCAACATGATCCCCAGTCGAATTTGAAGCCTACTGAAATGAACCTTTATAACCCAAAGATCTTAATTCATTTCGATATTTGAACATAGGAAAAATCACTTTCGGTATTGCTTGTTCTCTATCCATCTCTCGAAAATGTGGGCGTATCCTGCCTGGCAGTGCCAGCCTATCTTATTGTTTAAGGTGAAGGACCTTTAATAGCCGTGCTTGAATTTGAAAAGAGATTGAAGACATTTGATCCGTCTGAAGGAAGTAATGCTCCTGTCTCAAGTATTCGCTTTTTACCCGGAACTCGGAGAAGAGGAGCTGCGTCCGCCATTGAATTTAATTACAAACAGAAGTTGATTTATTGGACAGATATTTTTGAAAGAAAAGTTTTCAGGTATTTTCAATATTTTCCTAAATCTGTGACTCCTCTTCAATCGATTTAGCCCGCGGATGTACGCCTTTGTTCCAGACGCATGGAAAGCATGAAGGGTCATCTTTTTCTCGGGCTTAATACATTATCATTATTAAGCATTTCAATCTCTGATCGTCAATTGGATTTTTCGGAAAATATTTTAGTTTTCAAGTCTTAATCCACTAGACAATGTGCTCATATTTATTGTGTATGATTTAAAGATACATTATGTAAGATTTACACATAGAGCTAACCATTCTTGCTATGATAGTTCGAAAATAGATAATGTAAAAGGAATTTATTTCAAATTCCATTCAAATTACTTAATTGTGTTTGAAGATATTAGCATTTGCAAGTTTGACAAGATGTGTGCATATTCATTCTAACCACCACACTGGTTGTTTCAAGCTAAACCTCGCTTCACCACAGAGATTAAAGATGGAGAAATGGGGTTTAACGTCCACTCGACACAAATTAGGTCATTTCGGGACTAAAATATGTTTTTTAAAATTTTATTTCAATAATTCGCTTGCGCGTAGGTGTCTTTAGCAGTGGGAGGAAACCGGAGGACCCGGAGAAAACCCACGAGGTTGGACAGGTGACCCTACTCTTTTTTCCGTACAGCCCAGAGATTAAAGAGATCAATCAAAAGATTTTACTTTATTTTGTCTGCTTTTGAAATACGTTTACCTGTTTTAAACGTAATGGCGCCTGTAATACTGACAAAGAGAGTGTGCATATACATTCGGATGGAGGGGGTTGGGGGGGAGGCACGGGGCACTCAGGGTTGTTTTCAACCTTGCACTTTGGAAGCCAATAACTACAATTTGTAATTTCTACTTTTCGCTCGTTCAGAGCACGAAAAGTAGAAGTTATGACGGAGTGAAAGTTGCTCCAGGGTTCAGATCATTGCCCATATGTTAGTTGTATTGTATTTTTAGTATAAACGGCGATGGTGAACGGCTGACACAGAGAACCGTTTTACAAGGAGGCCTGAAGTCACCAGAAGGTCTGGCTTATGATTGGATACATGATAATTTGTATGTTAGTGATTGGCTGCTTCATAAAATACTTGTCGTAAATCCACAAACTGGATTGAAGAAAACGTTACTAACCAATGTTTTTCAAGTAAGAGACATCGAAGTAGATCCAGAAAACGGGTAAGTTAACTTAAATTTTAAAGCGTAACTCTCGTTTGGTAAGTTCTAGAACTAGCGAATCTTTGAAGTTACTGCATTGTCTTCTATCTGTTTACTAAAGAGACAATTTGTCGATGCAGAAAAAGATATGAAATCCTGTTTATCGTCACACTGGTCTATATGCCAACCGGGCAAATGAAATAGGACAGTCTACACGCTACGAAGCTAATTGTCTTCGAACAGCCTACCCTGTGCCGTATTCTAACTGTCAAAGGTTTTGTTTCGTGAACATTGAACCTCGTTTTTTTTTGTCCCATCCGAACCACTTAGCACCGTTTCGTTCCAGCCCCTTCGTCCCACGCCATTCAGGGGGGTTAGATGGTCAAATGGTTAGCACGTGTGTGGTGTATCCTAAAGCCAGCTATTGAGTCAACTGGCGCGGTTTCGAGCCCCCGGTGCTACGTGACAAGGAGTAGGGTCGCCTGTCCAACCTCGTGGGTTTTCTCCGGGTCCCCCGGTTTGTTCCCACTGCTAGAAACCCCTACGCGCAAGCGAATTATTGAAATGAAATGAAACCATATGTTAGTCCCGAAATGACTAGTTTGTGTCGAATGGACGTTAAACCCCATTTCTCTTTCTCTCCACGCCATTCAAATGCTGAAATGCCCAGAGGAAATGCGGACAACGATGGAATGGAACACGGGAACCCATCATCAGTGAGCCAGTGAATGCTAACATACATTCCAACGTTATACCAGTTGTTAAATTTGTTACTAAGAATGTTTCATAGAGTTGCCTCCCTGTCACCAATGTTTCATTACAAACCTGTCAAAAGGGTATCAAAATTTTACTCGTGGTTATTGGCTCTGAAAACATGACATTCTTCAAAAGGTTCATTATGGCACTATCTGACATACATTCAAACTTCAATGCCACATGTGCACGGTTTAATAGCCTGCTTCAATGTCACGTACACAGTTAAAAAAAACTGCTCAAACAGATAGTTCCCTTTGAAACTGTCTATGAGCGGACGATGTCCACTGACAGTTCCTATCCGGCCTCATATAGCTGCAATATGTAATAAGGTAAAATACCGCTTTCCCCACCTCTGTTCTCTATTTTTCACCACGATTCTTTATTTTCACTATATTTGACACAAATTTATAATAATTCATCATCAATTTCCAGTAGAATTTAGCGATGAAATAAACATATGGTAAGGATTCCAAAATAGCCTGAGCGGTATTTTTCATATTGAAGCTATGTAAGGCCGGATAGGAATTGTCCGAACTAGCAAACAGGCATCAATATCTTCTCGATTTATTTACCATCTGCGCATGTATTAGTCCTCCAACTGTGGGCGTATGTTGTATTCGCTATGATTAGTAATTGGGTGACTGCGCCTTAAACTAAACTAGACTTTGCAAAACATTTGACCTTTTAATATTTTTAGGTGGCTGTACTATATTGCTGGGTGGGAAAGTGATACAGCTCGCCTTGGAAAATTCTCATTAGATGGCCAAATCCACGAAGTGATATCACGACGTCTGAAATATCCATCCAGTCTGGCATTAGGTATTTACCAATACATCAATATAAAGTATGTTAGTTATTTTAATGCCACGAACGAGAAGTGGTGCCAGTACTTTGTCTCACATCTCGTATCCACAGAAATTGCACCAGGCGTTCTGGAAAACTTAACTCCCCTGAAGAAAAGTGGTACCAGGCCTTTACCCCCACCCACATCTCGATTGCTTGACGTACACTATAAATAAGGAGGTGTTCAAGCAATTTGAACTTCTCATTGAGAATTTGAAATGTGATATCAGTGTGCGACAATCCCCACTATCGCATTCGAGTTTTCGCATTTTTATTATGCTTAGCTCACGCACAGGGGACCTTTCTGTAGACGTAAACCCAGGAGGTTGAGAAGGTCCCCCACATCTCCCGTGTCACATACGTTCTCACGACAAGCTAGGAGTGACGACCAACTAAAACTTTTTAGACTACCCCTCCCTCCCACCTCACACCATGTTTTGATCACAACAATTATAATCTGGCCATTTTATGATTGATGTACGGTTGTTCAAAAGAGAAATTCCGCCATTGCACAGAACGGTATTGTTTAGCGGCGAACAGTCTTCAGTGTGCATTTATTTATGTATCTTGCGGGTATAGCAACCAAAGTGAATTGAAAGGTCAATAATTCGTATGTAAAATAAAAGTAAAAATTATAGACGGGTTTAGTAAAAGCTAAAATAAAGAAAGCACCCACCTGTGTCGGTGACAAGGTGGCAGACAGTTGATCTTAAAACACCGATAATAGATAATATATCATTGATAATTCTTGTGTTGCAGATTATGACGCCCAGAAATTATACTGGGTGGAAACTTTACCTGCCAATAAAATCAAACGAATTGATGTCAATGGTGAAAATTTTACAACGATATATAAAGGAAGTTCAAGTTATTTATATTCACCCAACGATTTGACAATTTCCGGGGTAAGAATTCCTGTATAAATACCTCGTTTTTATTTGTTATTTTTACCATATCGTCTATTACCCACCTTCTACCAGCCACGTATAGCATTCACCCTTGTCTTCTATCAGCCACCGGAGGGCCTGACAAGGACAGCTTTCTAGTCCTTCGGATGGGACGAAAACCGAGGTTCCTTGTATACATTGGCATGCACGTAAAAGATCCCCTGGCAGTTGGAATTCGATCTAAGAGTAGGCTGTAGCACACTGTAAGGCGTATGCCCGTCTATAGTATTCACCAGTATCTTCCATCGCCCAACCACCTATAGTATTTTACATACCGGTGGTCCATTGGCCAATCGCGCTATTTTACCGACATTTCGTCTAATAGTTTGGATGCAGCTATGTCGTGTATTTTGTAAACGGTGAACGGTCCATTTGCTGATTACACTGTTTTGCCTTGGATTTATTTCATTCACCAGTATCTTCTACCAGCCAACCACCTATAGTATTCACCCGTACCTTCTACTAGCCATAGTATTCACCCTTATCTTCTACCAGTCACATACCTACTCATATTCTGTGATAACATATTTATCCTGTTTAGATACAAAGTTACCTACATGTATATTAAATATACATTATGCAAGAGCTGAATCTGCCTATTGCAGGTCTTTCTTTAGGTCTGAAATGTTATAAAAATTATTAATTAGACATTAATTAACTTATCCAAACCATAATCACCTCTCGATGTCAACGCTAGCCTGCGATATTTGTCGGATTATGATCCGATTTGCTGTATAACTTTCCTTCACGATATAATGATGAATTGGATAATCGAGACTATGATTTTTGTCGTACCGACGTTAGTAATGATGATCGAGGCTAGGCAAACTTCAATCGGTTAATTTCGGTTCGTAGTGGATCAATTGTCTTTGCATTATTTAGTTTCTAACTATCATAGTGAGAACTGCCAACTCGTTATCTAATCTCCCATAATGTATGTTAAACTGTCTAGGTATTATGTAGCCTATAATAACTATCTAGTTTAGTTAGTGTGTATTGGTGTATTTTTAGGATTACGTGTACTGGACACAAGATTATAATTGGTCATCGACACTATATCGTCGAAACAAAGAAAAAGGCAATTACCGAAGAACTAGATACACCAAAGTGGGAAGAGGCGACGATGCTTTAACGTCATTGGTGGCTATTGAAGCTAGAAAACAAAGGGACGGTAAGTTCTTACCGGTTAGGAAATCAAATGAAATGAGGTTTACAAACCCCACAAAGGCATACCAGGACATGCATGGCTTATCCGCCTTGGCTTAGCCAAACTGAAACACTCTAAGGAACTCTCTTAAACAGTTTGTATCATTCGATTTCTGGTTCCCAAGTTTCGGTAAACGAGGCTATCTTAATGGTTTCCAGAATAAGCAAACAATTAATGAAAACGATATATAAAAATCTGTTTATCACTATCATGGTCTCGGGTGAAATTGGTACCTTCAAACCATTATCTGTAACATATGTATATTATCTCTACTTCATGTGGGGGTCACGTGTCTAAGTGGGTAGGACGCCGGCTCGCTAGCCTGGAGGTCGGGTGTTCGATCCCTGCATTCACCGAGTGAGTTTATCTAAATTTTCCGGCGTTGTTTTCCCTTGTTAGTGATGTAGGACGGACGGCCTAACAGTTAGAATTCGATATAAGACCAGGCCGTAACGCCGCTGACCGGGCAAAATTCCCCTCATAGCACATTGTATGGCGTATGCCTGTCTTCAGTTTAGGAGCAGAGCAGTAGAGCGTTAAAATCCATTTCATTTCATGTCTACTTCAGGTCCTAATCGGTGTGGTGATAACAATGGTGGATGTTCACATTTCTGTTTACCATCATTACCATCGTCGTTACCACCACAATACACATGTGTTTGTCCAGATGATATGATATTAATGGATAACAATACAACCTGTACCGACACAGAATAGAAGAAATTTGTACAAGAGACTTGAACAGTCAACATGCCTGACCTGAAATGTCTAAACCTATTTAATCATCGTCAAACACAATATTTAAACATATATTATGCAAGATGGAAATCTGCATTTTACAGATCTTTCTTTAGGCCTGACATTTTATCTAAATTATTAAACATACATTATGCAAGAGCAAAATCTGCCTATTGTAGGTCTTTCTTTAGGCCTGAAATATTATAAAAACGATTGATTAGACATTACTTAACTTATCCAGACCATAATCAAACCTTGATGCCAAAGGTAGCCTGCGATATTTGTTGGATTGTAGTTCGATTTGCAAAATTTTCCTTCGTGATTTAACGATTAAATAAATAACCGAGACTACTAGTTTTGTCTTACCGACTTTAGTAATGATGATCGAGGCTAAGCGGAACTTTCATTCGCTTAGTTCTCGGTTCATAGTTGATCAATTTGACTGAAATTTTACATTAGCTAGTTTTTTATACGCCCACATTGAAATGTGATCGTATATTGTCGTCGTCCCCGTCCGTCCGCCCGTCCGTTCGGCGTCAACAATAGCTTGTGGACGCTCTACAGGCTAAAGTTAATACACAGTGTTTAAAGTCATGAGACGAAGAATCCTATTGATTTTCAGCGAATCCCGATAATTGCTGCCAGAGTTATCTCCATCTAGAGGCCAAACTTATCCAATTGATTTCAGATTGATACACAGAGTTTAAGGTCTTTAGAGGAACAAGTATATTGATTTTCAATGAATATGGATAACTGAACAGCTAAATCCATGATTCTAGATGTCTCGTATACTAAGCGTTAGCATGGGGCAGAACTTTATAAAAACCAAACAAATTCTAATGATTTTCTGATAATTAATTTATGAGCTGTTAATCTTCACCAGATTTCAGAGTATTATAAATGTTTCATTACCGAAAAAATTAAGAATATGCGACAACTCTTGTTGACTCCCATAATGTAACTTTAATTAGACATTAATGAACTTATCCAGACCAAAGTGAACTCTTGATGCCAACGCTAGCTTTCGTTATTGACTGGATTAGAATCCTATATGCTGCTTAACGCTCATTGATAATTAAATCATAAAAATCTCGGTCCATAGTGGATCAATCTGACTGAAATGTTTCCGGAATTTTTTTCCCACAAATTCAAGTTTTCATCGTTCTACTACCAGCCTATAATTGTAAACATGTTTGGACCTGTTGAGGGAAAGCAACATGATTGTGCACTTTTAAAACTTAGTAGATTACTGGAGCAGTTAGAAACCAAGATTTTAAAACTTCAAATGGTCAGTCTGTGGCATTATATGGAGATCCTGCGTATCCAGTACGGGATAATTTACTGTGTCCATTTAAAGGTGCTAATCTTGCGGCGGCTGAAAATAACTTTAACTCTGAAATGTCAAGTGTAAGAGAATGCGTGGAATGAGAATTTGGAAAGATAATAAATTTGTTTGCCTTCCTAGACTTTAAGAAGAATTTGAAGCTCATGCTGCAACTCATCGCCAAATAGTACTTGGATGGTGCACTGATTTCCAACTGCCACATGTGTCTTTATGGGAGTCAAACAAGCAGTTTTTTCCACTTACAGCCTCCTACTATCGAAGAATATTTAGAAAGAACCTGATGGTTTAATAAACAAACACTAAATTGTGATACAAAGCTTTATAATATACAAAACTACAGTGTAATAAATAAATATGTGCAATTTATGTGTGTAATTTATCACTTTTGATTCTGATTAAGTCTTATTAGTAATTCCATCATCTGCTGGTCCTTTTGTAGTCTTGCCCTCCTCTCTTTTAACAAATTATTTCTTTAGCTTCAAAGATAGCCAAAGTAATCTTCAGGTCTTTTCGATTGATGGCACTAGTCAACTATAATTTTATAATGTTATGACAAGCAGAACAGACAACCTGTACTCTCTGTAATATTCTTTATTACTATATTATGTTAAATGAATCCCTCATATGACAATTCAATCGACAAAGAATTAGTGGAGCAAGCAAAATGCTCGTCACCACTAAAATTGGTCGATTTCAGGCAGATCCCGCCAAAATTCGCATCTGCTCTAAACTGAAAACTAACATCAATGGAATTCTTCATCATTATGTTTTCACGCATTTTTGATCAGCGTTAGACCAAATAAAATTAGATTTTCTTACCCAAAAAGTAAAAATTCCATGACACTATTTTGGTCTGGTCTCTAGACTGAAAGCAAAATCCAGACATGGAAGTGATTGATTTTTCGCGAAAAACTCAAAATGGCAAGTTTTTGGCGATTATTTCGGCGATAACGACTTTGAAGAGCTAAATAGAGGTTAAAAGATGAATTACACGCTTCTCGGTATAATGAAGCCAAACTCATAAAGTTCTTTCCTTGTAGTACACTTCTTTTTTCCTATCTTTGTCTTGTGTCCTTTCCCCTCCTCCCTTCTATCTTTTCTTTCCTCCCCTCTACCTTCTTTTTCTTGTCTTTCTCTTCTTTCTTTATATTCTTAGGCCCATTTTTTTAAATGAGCTTAGGTGGGCCCAATCTAGTTCAGCTCTGAACGTCGGTCTCATTACACTTACCCTGTAGGCTGTGATTTAGCCACGAAAATCGTTTCATTTTGTCTCAGCAAATTCCAGGCGAAAATCTGACGCTTTGCTGCACAAGTAAACAAGTAAGTCAGCACTGTAGTACATATTTCTATTGCGATGTTTTGCACAATCAGACCAGCACTCGAATTACACCTCGGACTATATTTGTCAAGTGTAGCCATAATGTGGTGAAGAAATCAAATTATAGGCCAATCAGAAACCATAAAGGCAATCAACGTCATTAGGTCAGGGGTCAATAGCCATAAATAGACCAGGGAATACCTTTTGGTTTGTTTACATTTGTATGAGAGAATTTTTCTGCAAATATGCCTGAATTACGGGACAATAACATCAGATAAATGTTGTGTTGACACAGTGAACATGGCTAGCCCCTGATTTGCGGGAAAAATATGGTCAAAAGCGAAATTGTATCAATGAATATGATATTTACTGGAAAAAAGCATTTTTTCCATTTTATTTCAATTAAACAATATCCAAAAGAAATATAAATATAATATACAGATGAAAACGTTTTTGGCATGATTTAAATCCTGGTTCGGTATAATAATTATATATAATGTTGAGAAAAAGACAAAAAAAATAATACCATCTGAGCCCACTGATACAAAAGAATATTAATAATGATTCACCTAACAACTACCTCTGAACATGCACCAATTATACTTGTTTTTAAAAAAAACCCAATATAGACATATTGTAAGAGATGTCAAATAAGTATACATTTATTTAAAAGAAATACAGTAATAAAAAATAAAAAATGAATGCAATTTTATATACTTCCTCATGCAGTATTCAACAACAACACTTGATGGCATGAGATTTCTCCGATATTAAATAGATTAAAACGGTTTAGCGATACATGTACTTTGATTTAATCAAATATGGAGGACTGAGACTTAGCATCGATCAACCAGTACATTGGTTGAAATTGTTGAACACGTCTGTCAAACATTCAAAAGCTAATATCTTCGCTTGCAATAGAGTAATTTGAATGAAATTTTCAAATTATTCATTTTACATTATCTACTTTTGAACTATTATAGCAAGAATGGCTAGTTCTTTTCTAAGTCTTATATAATGTATCTTTAATGAAAAATGTATATAATAATAACATAATTTATATAGTGTATTAATACTGGAGAATGGTTTCTAATCTGCTTTTCAGATTTTTATATCCACAGAATCGGGCCCGTCGCTAGCTCATAAAAAATTTTTTTTTGGGGGGGGGGGGCTAAGGAATTTTTAGGAGGGACTGAGGATGTGGCCGGCTAAGAATACTACGAAATCATCAATTTTTGGGGGGCTAAGCCGCACAGAATACATGTATTTACACACAGATCAGGTCTTGTGTCCATATACACTGTACAAAATTAAAAGATATATACCAGTAAAGAAAAGTACATATAAGAGAAAAACAAACAGTTAACTAAATAAAATGGTTCCAGTAAAATGAATAAGAAATGAAATGGAGTTTAACGTCGTCCTACTTTTCTGCTCTTATACATGTACTGGACTAATAAAGACGGACATACGCTATACAGTGTACTAGGAGGAAAATTTTGCCGGGGCACAGCACTATGACCTACTCTTATATCGAATTCTAACTGCCAAGGGATCTTTTTACGTGCACACCAATGTTACACAGGACTTCGGTTTTTCGTCTCATTCGAACGACTAGACAGCAGTCCTTGTACCACTGACAAGGAGAAACCACGTCTGAATTGAATTAGAATAAAAAAGTAAAATAAAAACATATGTCAGCTTAAGATAACTAAATATGATATGAAAATTTATCGACATGTGCAGTACATTTAAGTAAAACATGTTTTAAATATGTTATGTAAAATCCGCTTACAAAAGTTACAAAAATACATATGTATACAGGTTTAGGCCTACTCATAAAAATCACATAATTTCATCAATATGATTTGGCTGTCACGAACAATTTTCACAAATCCATACTAGAAAGCTTTCACTTCTAAAAAATACATCTATCTGTACCTCTTCTACATGCACTGGGTTAAGGAAGACGGGCATGTGCTATACAGTTTATTATGAGGTAAATTTTGCAGGCACAGCACTATGACTATGGTCTACTCTTATAGTGAATTCCAACTGCCAAGGGGGCTTTTTACGTGCACACCAATGTACACACCGCTTACAAAAATACATATGTATACAGGTGTAGGCCTATTCATAAAAAATCACATAATTTCATCAATATCATTTTGCTGTCACTTTCATATTCGAACAATTTTCACAAATCCATACTAGAAAGCTTTCTCTTGTAACAAATACAACTATCTGTAGCCTAATGCAGCCTGATTTACATCCACAGTGAAAATATAGTTTGGTTCTTGATCTCTATAGTCAATTAACCTAACCCTGTCATTTGTTACAGTAGAGTTTAACAAGAAGGGCATGAAGTAAGGCAACCAGCGGGGAATGCGCCAGAATATGCCCCCTATATTTCTTATAAAGAGCTGTGCATGGTATTTCACCTCAATGGTGACACAGTCTTAACCATAGTAGTCTGTCTTGGTCTGAGTAGTCCTTGGTCTGAGTTGTCATGCATTTAAGAATAGGAGAGAATATCTTCATCAACTTGGATTTGCAATAAAATGGGAAAATATTAAGATATGATCCCCTTAACAAATTAACCAAACCTATTATTCCTTTTCTTATTTCGCTGATAAAATATTAGCTGCTATAAACATAATTTTATTCATACAGAGTTGTTTTTTTTTACCTTGGTGTACGTGGAATGTGAGAGTCTTGTCTGCACATTCCTAGAACTAGAATT
The DNA here is from genome assembly GCA_963678685.1 of Patella ulyssiponensis. Classification (NCBI taxonomy): domain Eukaryota; kingdom Metazoa; phylum Mollusca; class Gastropoda; family Patellidae; genus Patella; species Patella ulyssiponensis. Next base: position 63,592,606 of record OY783225.1, on the reverse strand, counting down.
CTTTTTCAAACAAATCAATATAGCATTTTGTCTCAGGTACAAGCCTGCCGTCTCCATCTAATTTGATCCACTGGTTAGCACATACCCTAAATGTTTCCCAGTTTCTCGCAGTAAACGGTTTTAGATAGGTGTTTTTAAACAAAATCTACACGGAGTATACAGTTCTAGTTATTCTTCCGCTTTTTTACTATCGTAACGTAAACAAACCGGTGACCTTTCACTCTACACGACCCGTTGACCTTTAGTCGTGTGTGTCTGATTGGCGAGCTATGTCACGTGATCTATTAAAACCAAATCACCGCGAAATTCAAATACCATCGCACATTGATAAGTAAGCCCATATTTATTTTACGTTTTCTGTCAAACGTCAAAGAATTGATAAAAGAAAAGTTGTGTGGATATACAATGTAATACTAGAAGAATTAGATGATGTAGTTTGTTTTCCACCTGAAAATGGTCGGGATGGAGAAGCAGAAGCAAGCTTGCTAGAAATTTCACATCACGGCCTAGCGTTCAGGGACTGTCCCATTCAATCAATGTCGAAAATAATTGGAGCCCCAGTCAATTTTACTGGGCAACTTTTCACTGCTAAACGATGGGGTGTCAATCCATGTAGATACCTGTACAATGTAAACGAACATCTTAGTAAGAAAATAAGACCTTGCTTCATTCGCTAGAGTCATTATGAGCGACACAACAAGTTGTTAAAAATACGTCCCCTCCTATCAAGTTACATTATCGCCGCCATGATACTCTAACTGTAGGTCAACGTCCACATGCAGGAATGTCGGTCATACAAGACGAAACGAAATATACCGGCTTTACATTGTACAGGCTTTCACACGGATGGACACCCCGTCGTTTAGCAGTGAAAAGTTTTCCAGTATAATTGAGTGTTCTCCAATTTTTTTTCGACATTGATCCAATGGGACAGTCCCTGAACGTTCAGGATGAGTGTAATGAGACCGACGTTCAGAGCTGAGTGTAATGAGACCGACGTTCAGAGCTGAACTAGGCCCAATCCGGCACTGATCGACATAATCCGTGTGGGTTGGGCAGCTGTTTCAATATACGCGTTGGATGGCATGGGCAACTTTTCACTGCTAAACGATGGGGTGTCAATCCATGTGGATACCTGTACAATGTAAACGAACATCTTAGTAAGAAAATAAGACCTTGCTTCATTCGCTAGAGTCATTATGAGCGACACAACAAGCTGTTAAAAATACGTCCCCTCCTATCAAGTTACATTATCGCCGCCATGATACTCTAACTGTAGGTCAACGTCCACATGCAGGAATGTCGGTCATACAAGACGAAACGAAATATACCGGCTTTACATTGTACAGGCTTTCACACGGATGGACACCCCGTCGTTTAGCAGTGAAAAGTTTTCCAGTATAATTGAGTGTTCTCCAATTTTTTTTCGACATTGATTCAATGGGACAGTCCCTGAACGTTCAGGGTGAGTGTAATGAGACCGACGTTCAGAGCTGAGTGTAATGAGACCGACGTTCAGAGCTGAACTAGGCCCAATCCGGCACTGATCGACATAATCCGTGTGGGTTGGGCAGCTGTTTCAATATACGCGTTGGATGGCATCAAATTATGTGACATTCCACGTGCCGTTCTTTACCAAGCTTGTAAACACAGCAACCATTTCTCAACTTGATTAAAGTCCAAATGAAGTTTTGTTGATACTGCAGGTGGTCTAAGACAGGAGAATATTTCATCTCCAATTGCTAATTTCAAACACCCATTCAGCAAAGGAGCCATATGTGTTTGAAATGGAATAAGCTATAACCTGAAACCAAAACGTGTATGGAAATCTAACCACGTCACTTGACTTGGTGACAGACCACCCAACCCCCAAAGTTAAAATAAGACGCCAAGAATTAAGCAAATTGAAAGTACTGTAGATGTATTTTTTTCAAATATCACTTGAATAAACTCTATAGTTGAATATGATCACATGTTACGGCAGATAAAAGGCGACGATGTGACTTTTGGTTTAGGCAGACCATAAATAAAGCTATTTCAAACACGGTAGTTTCGAATGCTTAAGAAGGTCATATAATAACTGTTATGCAATACTACACCTTTTATTGCAATGTCAAGGTTGTTTGTAGGCCTAGTATAATAGCCGTGATGCACTAGTTGTACAATATATAAGGATCTCAGATTTAAAAAGAATTGTTTTTGGGAGAATATTCTATATAGGTCACCACCATACAGAAGGTGCTTATATTATTTATTTATCACATGTACTATTGCGGAATACGTGAGCATGTGCAGGGAGAGAGGAATTTGATAATCAGGCGCGGATACAGAGGGGGAGCACCCGGCGCACGCCCCCTCTATATTTTTTGCGGTGGCGAACAATTTTTAGCTCCATATATCCTCGCGGGAGAGGAGAACAAAAACAGTTTAGGTTGGAAATCGTAATTTACAGTACTAGTATGAAATTAGTCCTTGTGGGCATTTTTGTCCACTCAAAAAACACGGGCCGGGCTTCGCACTCCCAAGTGGGTGCAGCGCGCACCCCCTTTCCGAAAATCCTGGATCCACCCCTGATAATGCATATATAAATAGTGTATGCACAGGTCGTGTTGACATCATTTCATTTCTTATGCAGGGAGAACAACAGGTATGTTGCTACAGAGATTAGCAAATTATTGAGTATAACCGGTAGCTAGGACAGAACCCATCAATTCAGTTAGTAACTGTTTAGCCTACTAGGTGACGGATAGGATGAAGTGGATAAAGACCGGTCTATACTATTAAACTTTTGTTGGACAGGAACAGTGTCTAGTCGTAACTAAACCCTTGAAAGTTTCATTTCAGTTGCTGTCCTTAAATAACATACTGCATGGCGTATGATTGTCTTCATTTGGGTACAAGTCGACTAAATATCATTTAGAAAACCCAACATTTTAAGTTTTGGTATATCCTATCACGTCCTATATATTTTGTATGCTACTATTATTTGTTCCAGCTTATTCAAAATGTGGCTTTGTATCATGACCATATTAGTCGGTTACTGGACCGTAACATGGTTCTTGGAGAGGTCAAGGATCAAGAATTATGGTGAAAAGTATGTCCTAATAACCGGATGTGATACAGGATTTGGAAATCTGTTAGCCAAAAGATTAGATGGTTTGGGGTTTCATGTTATTGCTGCCTGTCTGAAACAAGATGCTGCAGATGAATTGAAGAAGGTTTCATCGGAACGTCTAAAGACTCTTCAGTTAGATGTTACGTCAGAAGATGATATCAAGTCTGCACTCACCAAGGTGAAATCTATTTTACCTCCCAATAAGGGTAAGTCTGATTCATACTCCAATGAAGATAGGTATCTGTTGATCCAAAAATGTGCTCAAAATTTCTCCCCGGTAGTACCTGAACTTCAGTCTATTTGGAAGACAACGAACGAGACCTTCTTTGCGAAATCTTAAACTAAGATTGATATTGTAAGACAACTAAGAACAATCGGGATGTATTCAACAATCCGAACGTTCGCCAAGGGTTTGATAGGTATTAGGACAAAAAACTACAGCCTATTCTGAATATTGCAAGTTTCCCCTTCATTTGCATGAACTGTGTATTTGTTTTATCTTAGATTATGTAGTACATTGTTTAATCATGTTTGAATTGTTACAATTTTAAAATCGTGTTTAATTCCCATTATTGGAATTATAACGATTAAAGGTATACACGCTTCTTTTGTGGAATTGTAACTATTAAAAATGTTAGGAGGGTTGGGATGGCCTAGAGTGCCGCGCTTCGACCTCTAGCTGGCCGGTCACCTCTGGCTTGCGGCTGTGGTTTCGAACCCTGGTGTGAGCGTATGTGGCATGGAGATAGGGGCGCCTTCTCAACCTCGTGGGTTTCCTCCGAGTACTCCGGTTTCCTCCCACTGCTAAAGACCCCTACGCGCAAGCGAATTATTGAAATAAAATTGAAACCATATGTTAGTCCCAAAATGACCTAGTTTGTGTCGAGTGGACGTTAAACCCCATTTCTCTCTCTCTCTATTAAAAATGTTAACACCTCATTATTAATAGATAATTGCGATTAACAGAGAGGCAAAGCCAAGATATTCGTGGAAAACGTTTGTATTTTGAGAATTTCGCACCTCTTTTGTTGTTGTATCCTGATCCATTGTAGACAAGAAAGGGTTATAGACTTAAGCTGCATTTCCTTTAGTACGGATCCGGCGCGGCTCCGGTCCGTCTCCGGTCCGGGAGCAGAAATGGCACACGGCAGGTTGTGTATCCTTATATGCGGTTATTCAAGCGGAAGGGCTCGATTTTCAATATGGCACCGACAGTGTCAAGGTTCGTAGAAGAAGACAAAACATTGATAATATTGGCTGCATCATACATACGGACACGGTTCCGCATGCGTTTCCGTACCGATCGCAACAGGGTCCGTTTCGAAAAGCCGTACCGGACGCTGTATAGAGAACTGTATCAGCAACCGGGCCCAAGTTAGATGAACGCCCGAGCACGGATGTTTGTCTAACTTGATCTCGAGGTTAAGGTCGATAACTGACGTACACACTTTGTTTGTGTGATAAGTTGAATGAATGAATGAAAATGGGTGGATATGAGGCCCTTTATAACTTGAAATCGCTTTACCAGTAACAGATATCAATACATTATGTTGCACGTCATATATTATTGTTAACTCAACAGATTTATTAGGGTCAATAACCTGAATATAGCCAGTTTATACTTGTTTATTTACGATGCATGCAACTCAGGTCATTCCACTGTCAGTTTTTTTAAATACAATTTTAAGAAATTAGGATTGCTTTCAGATTTTCGACACTCCTTTATACGCCCACATGTCCGGTACCCATGCCCCGGAGGCTAAACGAGACGAAGAATCCTATTGATTTTCAATAATTTCCGATTAAGGCCGAACTAGAAGCAAAGCAAGTCTGACGATGACTCAATGGGTTGTTATTCGTAATTAGATTTCAGTGTGTTGCAAATGTTTTCCTTACCGAGAAAAGAAAAAAATATGCGATACACCTTGGCTGCTGTAGGCGTACACTTCGTTGTCTGGCAATCTATTTTTAAAATTCACAACAAGCCAATGGATAATGGAATATTTAGTTTAGTTTGAATCAACATCCAAAAGAAAAGATTAAAACTATGGCCAGTTCCCTAGGTTTCGTGTATTGTGCCTTATACTATTGGATGAGTTTTCTAGCTAATGTTAATATTTCACAAACTGTAAATCATTGAAAAAATATATATTTATTGTTTTAACTACATGTTTTCATTATTTTTATACGCGTATTATGCTCTTGCACCTGTTTGTCCGTCGGTCGAAAATTTGTTTATGGACACTCTACAGGTCACAATTTTTATCTGATTTCAACGAAACTTTAAATATAGCTTTATCTCCCTAAGATCTCGGTTCCTTTCGATATTGGCATGTAACGGGTCGTAACTTCGTGGATTATGGTCCCTGATTGTAGAAAAATCGCGTTTTTAGCTTGTGGACCCAATAGAGGTCACATTTTTTATCCAATTTTGATGAAACTTGAAATGTAATTTTATAACCCAAAGATCTTGGCTCCTTTTGATATTCGCGCATATCGGATTGTAACTTCCTGAATTATGGCTGCTGATTGTATGATAAATCATGTTTTTAGCATGTGGTCCCTCGGGGTAACATTTATTATCCGATTAAAAAAAAAACGTTTTAATATATCACTGTTACACCTTAATGAAAGTATCGGATCGTACCTTCCTGAATTATGGCCCCTGATTGTATGAAAAATCGCTTGTGGTGCCTTGAGAAGTCACAATTATTATCCGATTTAAAAAAAAACCCCAAACGTTCGAATATATATATATATATATATATAAACTACCCCTCTATTGGGGCTGCCTTTTCAAACGTGGTTACTGGGACCAACAAGAAGTACTTATACTACACACGACCTTTTTACATATTTTCTGTTGGTTTCCTTCAGAAAGGTATGTATGCCTTAAAATCCAATATATCCATCATACTTTAGTGGGCATGTGGTTTAATTTTCAGACCCTGTTGTTGGCTCCGGCCCAGGTATTTACTTGGGGGTCGGACCCAATAACTCCTGTATACTCATTGGTATTATAATAGGGATAATATTGGAACGTGTGCTATTTTTTAACATTTGTTGGCAAGTGTTCATGCCTGGAATCCTATAATCGGTAATTTTAAACATTAAACGGAACGCGTCCTTGTCAGCTGTTGATGGCATTATCGCTGTCAACAAGTTTTGGGTATCTTTTTTAACAAATTTTGGTATCTTTTTAAACAATAAGCCGCTTCAAGAGGGTGGGTATTTTCTTCAAAACTTCCCCTACAAGACAAAAATCGAGCCAAATCTGATTGTGGTAATTATTGTTGTTTTTAATGTAATAAAACTTACATCCCACTTCTACCTCGTTACCAGTGGCAACTTTTGATAAAACTGTCCTGTTTATTGCTCAGGGTTTAAAGTGTCTGTGTATCAGAGATGGACAGTACACTTTCCAGGAAGAGTATTGTTCATTTTCGACAAAAAAGCACTTTTATACAAGTGTTGAAATAAAGCAGGACAGGCCGAAACGCCCAGAAGGTCAAAATATTATTTTATTACAAATAAATTTCAGCTGAGGAACCATCCGCCGATACACACTTCACCAGGATTGACCTACGTGTCCTTTAGATTACTTTTAATATCTGCACGATTTTAAGATCACCTTTCTCTGGTGCAGGTCGTTTTGGCGGAGGCGGCTGTAACGCATCCGATATCCCCTTTGCTTACATGTAGAAGTACATCTGTAGATTCTTACTGCGTCTTATCGGTGAATATTAAAGACCGTTTCGGTCGGGGGCACCCTCGCCTCAGCTGGGCTCCACGACCAAAACTGTCCTGATATTCACCTATACGCCGAGGAAAGTGTGCTAATAACTATTACAAACTGACAAGTAGTACAATCAATTGAATTGCCCCTCCACCTTCACCCCCAGATATACATTTAATTGAAACATACAACACATCCTTTGATAAACGGATCTTGATTTTGAGTTTATTGGATGGTAATTAAAAGGAAGTTTAAACAAAAATTTATTTTTAAGCTTAAATTCAAAGACTTCTTTATCCCAGGGCGGGGTGAACACGACGATGTAACGATATGGAATCCATACATGCACTGTAATTTGGAACGCTACATGGGTTACTTGATGTAGCATTTTGGCCTGCAACAAATTTGTCAGCGACATATTTGCAGAATTATGATATAACCAAATGTAGCAGCTGTTCATAAGTTTTAGGTGTGTGGTCGCACATGACCCATTAATCACTTATACAAGATTGTGACTATTGGGTCCACACTTATCCCCCCTTTGACCACAATCAGTGGAAAAGCAGTCACAGACCACTTTATACGCATGGTGTCCAAATTAAATAAAAAATGTGCACAAAAAAATCGGCTTTTCTCTCAGCGCCTCAATTTTTGTCCAATCGGTCTGAAATTTTAATACAAACTATCCGTGGTGGATGCGCAGGTGCTGTAAAAATTTCAAGAAAATCGTCCTACGGGAAGGCCGTTAATGACACATACCACTTTGAGGAAATCAAAAATGTGCACAAAATTGTCGGCTTTTCTTAATTCTCGTCCGATCTGGCTGAAATTTTAACACAACCGTCTCCTAGGTCATGCGAAGAAACCATAAAAATTTCAAGGCACAATTCCTACGGGAAGGGTGTTAATTATGCAAAACAGTTTTCAAGAAACAGTCGTAACGCGCTCAAAATACCTAAACTGTAGAGCCTCGGAATCTCTTGATTTTGCTCCAATCAGTCTGAAATTTTAACACAACCTTGCTAGCCTTCGTACCTTCCGACATGCAAAGTTTCAGATCCCTAGTCCTACAGGAAGGTAAAAAACTGAAGCCTTTTTGGGGGTGCTGCATCACACGCGTTCGACCTCATTCTGTTGCTCAACCTTGGAGGGGGTATAAAAACAGTTCTAATAGAGCTAGGAAGCTGAAATTTGCAGGGCCACCCCGGAATACAAGCAGGATGATGCTCTGGAAGTTTCAGCTTCCTAGCTCCAATAGTTCCAAAAATATGGGGGCTGATACATGCGCATAGACATGCTGTAGGAAGCGTATGACGCAAAATAACCCGAACTGTAGAGCCTCGGAATCTCTTGATTTTGCTCCAATCAGTCTGAAATTTTAATACAACCTTGCTAGCCTTCGTACCTTCCGACATGCAAAGTTTCAGATCCCTAGTCCTACGGGAAGGCCAAAAAATGAAGCCTCTTTGGGGGGGTGCATCACACGCGTTCGACCTGAATCTGTTTTTCAAACATTCAAGGGGTATAAAAACAGTTCTAATTGAGCTAGGAAGCTGAAATTTGCAGGGCCACCCCGGAATACAAGCAGGATGATGTTCTGGAAGTTTCAGCTTCCTAGCTCCAATAGTTCCAAAAATATGGGGGCTGATACATGCGCATAGACATGCTGTAGGAAGCGTATGACGCAAAATAACCCGAACTGTAGAGCCTCGGAATCTCTTGATTTTGCTCCAATCAGTCTGAAATTTTAACACAACCTTGCTAGCCTTCGTACCTTCCGACATGCAAAGTTTCAGATCCCTAGTCCTACGGGAAGGTCAAAAACTGAAGCCTTTTTGGGGGTGCTGCATCACACTCGTTCGACCTCATTCTGTCGCTCAACCTTGGAGGGGGTATAAAAACAGTTCTAATGGAGCTAGGAAGCTGAAATTGGCAGGGCCACCCCGGAATACAAGCAGGATGATGCTCTGGAAGTTTCAGCTTCCTAGCTCCAATAGTTCCAAAAATATGGGGGCTGATACATGCGCATAGACATGCTGTAGGAAGCGTATGACGCAAAATAACCCGAACTGTAGAGCCTCGGAATCTCTTGATTTTGCTGCAATCAGTCTGAAATTTTAACACAACCTTGCTAGCCTTCGTACCTTCCGACATGCAAAGTTTCAGATCCCTAGTCCTACGGGAAGGTCAAAAACTGAAGCCTTTTTGGGGGTGCTGCATCACACTCGTTCGACCTCATTCTGTCGCTCAACCTTGGAGGGGGTATAAAAACAGTTGTAATGGAGCTAGGAAGCTGAAATTTGCAGGGCCACCCCGGAATACAAGCAGGATGATGCTCTGGAAGTGTCAGCTTCCTAGCTCCAATAGTTCCAAAAATATGGGGGCTGATACATGCGCATAGACATGCTGTAGGAAGCGTATGACGCAAAATAACCCGAACTGTAGAGCCTCGGAATCTCTTGATTTTGCTCCAATCAGTCTGAAATTTTAACACAACCTTGCTAGCCTTCGTACCTTCCGACATGCAAAGTTTCAGATCCCTAGTCCTACGGGAAGGTCAAAAACTGAAGCCTTTTGGGGGTGCTGCATCACACGCGTTCAACCTCATTCTGTCGCTCAACCTTGGAGGGGGTATAAAAACAGTTCTAATAGAGCTAGGAAGCTGAAATTTGCAGGGCCACCCCGGAATACAAGCAGGATGATGCTCTGGAAGTTTCAGCTTCCTAGCTCCAATAGTTCCAAAAATAGGGGGGCTGATACATGCGCATAGACATGCTGTAGGAAGCGTATGACGCAAAATAACCCGAACTGTAGAGCCTCGGAATCTCTTGATTTTCCTCCAATCAGTCTGAAATTTTAACACAACCTTGCTAGCCTTCGTACCTTCCGACATGCAAAGTTTCAGATCCCTAGTCCTACGGGAAGGTCAAAAACTGAAGCCTTTTTGGGGGTGCTGCATCACACGCGTTCAACCTCATTCTGTCGCTCAACCTTGGAGGGGGTATAAAAACAGTTCTAATAGAGCTAGGAAGCTGAAATTTGCAGGGCCACCCCGGAATACAAGCAGGATGATGCTCTGGAAGTTTCAGCTTCCTAGCTCCAATAGTTCCAAAAATAGGGGGGCTGATACATGCGCATAGACATGCTGTAGGAAGCGTATGACGCAAAATAACCCGAACTGTAGAGCCTCGGAATCTCTTGATTTTGCTCCAATCAGTCTGAAATTTTAACACAACCTTGCTAGCCTTCGTACCTTCCGACATGCAAAGTTTCAGATCCCTAGTCCTACGGGAAGGTCAAAAACTGAAGCCTTTTTGGGGGTGCTGCATCACACGCGTTCAACCTCATTCTGTCGCTCAACCTTGGAGGGGGTATAAAAACAGTTCTAATGGAGCTAGGAAGCTGAAATTTGCAGGGCCACCCCGGAATACAAGCAGGATGATGCTCTGGAAGTTTCAGCTTCCTAGCTCCAATAGTTCCAAAAATATGGGGGCTGATACATGCGCATAGACATGCTGTAGGAAGCGTATGACGCAAAATAACCCGAACTGTAGAGCCTCGGAATCTCTTGATTTTGCTGCAATCAGTCTGAAATTTTAACACAACCTTGCTAGCCTTCGTACCTTCCGACATGCAAAGTTTCAGATCCCTAGTCCTACGGGAAGGTCAAAAACTGAAGCCTTTTTGGGGGTGCTGCATCACACTCGTTCGACCTCATTCTGTCGCTCAACCTTGGAGGGGGTATAAAAACAGTTGTAATGGAGCTAGGAAGCTGAAATTTGCAGGGCCACCCCGGAATACAAGCAGGATGATGCTCTGGAAGTGTCAGCTTCCTAGCTCCAATAGTTCCAAAAATATGGGGGCTGATACATGCGCATAGACATGCTGTAGGAAGCGTATGACGCAAAATAACCCGAACTCTAGAGCCTCGGAATCTCTTGATTTTGCTCCAATCAGTCTGAAATTTTAACACAACCTTGCTAGCCTTCGTACCTTCCGACATGCAAAGTTTCAGATCCCTAGTCCTACGGGAAGGTCAAAAACTGAAGCCTTTTGGGGGTGCTGCATCACACGCGTTCAACCTCATTCTGTCGCTCAACCTTGGAGGGGGTATAAAAACAGTTCTAATAGAGCTAGGAAGCTGACATTTGCAGTGCCACCACGGAATACAAGCAGGATGATGCTCTGGAAGTTTCAGCTTCCTAGCTCCAATAGTTCCAAAAATAGGGGGGCTGATACATGCGCATAGACATGCTGTAGGAAGCGTATGACGCAAAATAACCCGAACTGTAGAGCCTCGGAATCTCTTGATTTTGCTCCAATCAGTCTGAAATTTTAACACAACCTTGCTAGCCTTCGTACCTTCCGACATGCAAAGTTTCAGATCCCTAGTCCTACGGGAAGGTCAAAAACTGAAGCCTTTTGGGGGTGCTGCATCACACGCGTTCAACCTCATTCTGTCGCTCAACCTTGGAGGGGGTATAAAAACAGTTCTAATAGAGCTAGGAAGCTGAAATTTGCAGGGCCACCCCGGAATACAAGCAGGATGATGCTCTGGAAGTTTCAGCTTCCTAGCTCCAATAGTTCCAAAAATAGGGGGGCTGATACATGCGCATAGACATGCTGTAGGAAGCGTATGACGCAAAATAACCCGAACTGTAGAGCCTCGGAATCTCTTGATTTTGCTCCAATCAGTCTGAAATTTTAACACAACCTTGCTAGCCTTCGTACCTTCCGACATGCAAAGTTTCAGATCCCTAGTCCTACGGGAAGGTCAAAAACTGAAGCTTTTTGGGGGTGCTGCATCACACGCGTTCAACCTCATTCTGTCGCTCAACCTTGGAGGGGGTATAAAAACAGTTCTAATAGAGCTAGGAAGCTGAAATTTGCAGGGCCACCCCGGAATACAAGCAGGATGATGCTCTGGAAGTTTCAGCTTCCTAGCTCCAATAGTTCCAAAAATAGGGGGGCTGATACATGCGCATAGACATGCTGTAGGAAGCGTATGACGCAAAATAACCCGAACTGTAGAGCCTCGGAATCTCTTGATTTTCCTCCAATCAGTCTGAAATTTTAACACAACCTTGCTAGCCTTCGTACCTTCCGACATGCAAAGTTTCAGATCCCTAGTCCTACGGGAAGGTCAAAAACTGAAGCCTTTTTGGGGGTGCTGCATCACACGCGTTCAACCTCATTCTGTCGCTCAACCTTGGAGGGGGTATAAAAACAGTTCTAATAGAGCTAGGAAGCTGAAATTTGCAGGGCCACCCCGGAATACAAGCAGGATGATGCTCTGGAAGTTTCAGCTTCCTAGCTCCAATAGTTCCAAAAATAGGGGGGCTGATACATGCGCATAGACATGCTGTAGGAAGCGTATGACGCAAAATAACCCGAACTGTAGAGCCTCGGAATCTCTTGATTTTGCTCCAATCAGTCTGAAATTTTAATACAACCTTGCTAGCCTTCGTACCTTCCGACATGCAAAGTTTCAGATCCCTAGTCCTACGGGAAGGTCAAAAACTGAAGCCTTTTTGGGGGTGCTGCATCACACGCGTTCAACCTCATTCTGTCGCTCAACCTTGGAGGGGGTATAAAAACAGTTCTAATAGAGCTAGGAAGCTGAAATTTGCAGGGCCACCCCGGAATACAAGCAGGATGATGCTCTGGAAGTTTCAGCTTCCTAGCTCCAATAGTTCCAAAAATAGGGGGGCTGATACATGCGCATAGACATGCTGTAGGAACCGTATGACGCAAAATAACCCGAACTGTAGAGCCTCGGAATCTCTTGATTTTGCTCCAATCAGTCTGAAATTTTAATACAACCTTGCTAGCCTTCGTACCTTCCGACATGCAAAGTTTCAGATCCCTAGTCCTACGGGAAGGCCAAAAAATGAAGCCTCTTTGGGGGGGGTGCATCACACGCGTTCGACCTGAATCTGTTTTTCAAACATTCAAGGGGTATAAAAACAGTTCTAATTGAGCTAGGAAGCAGGGCGACCCAGGAATACATGTAGGAAGGTGCTCTGAAAATTTCAGCTTCCTAGCTACAATAGTTCCAAAAATAGGGGGGCTGATACACGCGCATGAAGTCCACGACGCGAAATAAGTCGACTTATGCATAAGTAAAAAGCCCCTTTCTGTCCCTTCCAACCATCCGATCCCCTTGAAATTTTCAGGGAGAGCTCGGGACACATGTACTAAGCGATTCTGAGAATTTCAGCCCTCTATCTTTAATAGAATGCAAACCAGAGCTTTGCAAACATGACATTTGGACGGTCCGAAACATAACGTTCCATGGAAATTGCATTTTTTGACAACTATTGAGCCCCTATCTCCATTTTGACTGAATGGATTGGGCTGAAATGTACAGGGCCACCCAGGAATACATGTAGGAAGATGCTCTGAAAGAGATTAAAAACTTTAGTGGTAATTGGCAAGTGTTTGATCAAATTTATTCAATTAATGTATTGTACATAGCAGCGATATACAGGACTCGTATGTAAATATGCAGATCTCAACCCAATATATGAGGAAAGTTTTTGTACTAAAATCGTGATAATTAATGATTTTCAGGGTGCTATATTGAAATAATGTCGTGGAATAACAATTAATCCCCTGATCAATAAATCTTAGTCGATCGACAAAACCATACCTATATGCAATTTAAGATGACTTGCGAATGACGGCTAATTCGATCGCGAAGCGTGAAAAAATGTGTTTGATTGAACACAAAATGTAAAAGAAAATTACATTTTAATTGTAGCCTACTGGAAATGCATCCGGAAATTAAAAACAGACAGTATTTCTACCGATTTTAAAATCGTGGGAATATACTTTATGTTCATGATAAAGCGATGGCCTTTGTCGAAACTTTCTCAATGACGACTGTGTCTCCGTTCCACCATTAATAGTCTCGAATATACAGTCGTTATAGCACGCATATCCGAATATATGACACCCGAGTCTACTTGTAAGCCATGTGACCGTAAAGCGATCGATGATTGGTCATGTATAATAGCGAATATATATCGCTCCGGGGAAAAGCTAAAATTGAACCAGGCGCGCTATTTTTAGAAATTTTGGACCCAGCAATTTTGTATGGGAGTTAGCAATGTACTAGTTATGCGAGGCCCGATAATTCGATATATACATACAATTTTACTGGGGCATTTAATTATTGGGACCAAGACCCACTGCTCAATAAAAGACCCACTGCTCAATAAAAGACCCAATACTTCGAGTGTCAAAATTAAGAATGACCCACGGAACTGGTGATTTTAAAACTATATATATATATATATATATATATATATATATATATATATATATATATATATATATATATATATATATATATATATATATATATAAATAGAAAAATACGTCCAGGTAAAAAATTCTCCACTTTACTTCATTCTGACATACATTAAATTATATAAGCTAGCTGTCTGCCCTCTATAGGCGTCTTCAGATATTAATAATGTATACAAAATATTGCAAATACGATACATATATATATATATTCTTAGAACAATAGATTTCCATGACAATGGATTATAAATAATATTAAGTAACATATAACAAAAGGTTAAAGGTATATAATACATAACATGACATTAAACTACATAATCTTCCTGGTATAATTAGACAATAGAACCATACAGAAGTGAAGAGATTAAAAAAATGTCAATAGATCAATTATGTAATATGGTTGTAAACTTGTTTATATCCACCTTATTCTCTAATAAACTGACTATAGAGAAATAAAGATATACAGGGTTTAAAATCCCCTTAAATGGTGTTGAAGTAAAAAGTGTAAAAATATATATTAAGATTTTATTTAAAATTAGAATATTAACATGGTGGGAAGGGGGCAAATTAAGCATTTAAATCCGGTTTGAACCGGTCAATAAAGTGTGATTCCATATTCCTTCTTTTGATAGTATTGTCAATATTGACTTTATAAAAAGGAAAAATACTGAATTTAATATTTAAATTCTTAGCACATGTATTTAGATGTTTTGACACTTTCAAGACCGGATTAGCTTGTAAACTCTGTTGCCACTTTGTAAATGTTGCCAACATATGATAATTGATAGTAAATTCACCTTTTCTAATACTAATTATACATTTAGGATTAATCATAATATGAATTGTAGTACTAAAAATTTAATTTATGTTCTTATTTGTAATAATTGTATGAAGATTTACATAGGCGAGTGCTCAACTGAATTACGCGCACGTATCCGAGTTCATAGGCAGATTATGTAGTTTATACCAGGAAGATTATGTAGTTTAATGTCATGTTATGTATTATATACCTTTAACCTTTTGTTATATGTTACTTAATATTATTTATAATCCATTGTCATGGAAATCTATTGTTCTAAGAATATATATATATATGTATCGTATTTGCAATATTTTGTATACATTATTAATATCTGAAGACGCCTATAGAGGGCAGACAGCTAGCTTATATATATATATATATATATATATCAAGATTGTGGATCCTCTAGAGGTCACAGTTTTGATACGATATTGATGAAGATTGGCATACATTTTTATAACCCACAGATCTTGGCTCCGTGCTATATTCGCACATATCGGAGCGTAACTTCCTGAATTATCGCCCCTGATTGTACGAAAAATAACGTTTTTAGCTTGAGGTTCCTGTAGAGGTCAAAATTGTTATCCGATTTTAAAAAAGACCACGTGAATATATAGAGAATCTCCTACGAGTGTTTTTTGATATCAAAAAATATCAACACAAGTTGATAATGTAAAAAAACGAGGCTCTGTCGAGTGTATTTTGTTATTTTATCAACGAGTGTTGATATTTTTTGATATCAAAAAACACGAGTTGGAGATGTTATTTATCACCCAATCCTTTCTTACATGCACAAATAAATAAAAATAATTCTTTGGTATAGATTTCACTTTTACTGAATCTAATTTCATTACAGCGTAGTGATACATCAGTTTTTTGACAGCAGTTTAGCTTTTGCAAAGTGCTATATATTGACCCAGAATTTCCTTCAAGGTCAATTAAATAAAAACAGTTTCTTTTTAACAAAAACAAGTGACTTTTTTATTTAAAATAAAGTGGTTTCTTTAAAATAAAAGGAGATATCCGAAGGAGATAATGCAGTAAATTATGTAATTTATCATACAAGCGATATCTACTGTCAAATAAGATATTGGGTGATAAATCACCATTACTCACCAAGGTCATGGTTCATTTTGATAATCGCGCATATCCGAACGTAACTTCCTGGATTATGACTCCTAATTGTTCGAAATATCGCAGTTTTAGCTTGCACAATTTTATTTTGCGATTTTAAAAATCTTTTAAATACATCACCGTTCCACTATAATGAAGGTTGAATTCAAATTTCGAGAAAATTGTGTAAAAATATGCAATATGAAGGTTGTGGATCTCTAGTGGTCACAATTTTTATCCGATTTTGATGAGACTTAAAACATATCTTTAAATCTCAACGATCTCAGTCTGTTTTGATATTTAAGCATTTCAGACCTGATTGTACAAAAAATCACGTTTGTTGCTAGTTTGTTCTCTGTCCACCTCTTGCAAAATGTGGGCGTATCCTGCCTGGCAGCCACTGGTTAATTAACACGGTGTTTATTGTTATTTCTTATACAGTGCACACATGAAAATGTATTTGTCACAATCACCGGGGTTGGGTTGTTAATATACATGAACACCTACTTAACCTCAAATGATCACCTGTGCATGTGCTAAAACAACACATTACAAGTCAAGGCCTATTTTAAGGATTATTTGACGAAGCACGGTCTCCGTGTCAATGCTTATTTTGGGGGGTCCGGGTGGGTTCGCTCCCCCCGGCTCCGAGAAAATTTTCAAAATTCGACCGCTAGAGAACGTCGGAAACACCATTTCCGAGTAGAAAGTGATCAGTTCAATGTAGCTCCTTAGCTTTCAGAAATTGTGACCAAACAGATCATGAACTACATGTATGCACAAAACAATCTGATAAAACTCACCAGAAGTAAACTTATATCTTCCAGAATTATTATCACGCTACTTACACTTCTAATACCAAAGAATTGACTGACAGATTTATGTATATCCGACCGCTTGTCAGGGCATCGGATGTTCAAAGAAAAGTCCAAACACACCCAGATTCACAAAGATATACACACCTTTTTTCAGAGCACGGATTTTAGATGTTCAAAGCACGGATTTTTCATTACGAGGCACGTCCGTGCCCGTAGGCACGTTAAAATAAGCCCTCTTACAAGTTGATCAGTAACTTGAACACCCGAGTCGGAAAAAAAAGGATGCAATAGTGTGCTCTACTCTATAATATAATGTGTATCTGTATATAGGTTTATGGTTTGTTGTTATAAAGCTGTTCTTTTATGTCTATATATGTAGGTCTATGGGCTGTTGTAAATAATGCTGGTATAGTTGGAGCTGTTGGACATATAGAATTTTTAAACAGAAAAGACTACTTAGATGTACTAGCTGTAAATCTACTTGGTGTAATCGACGTCACTAAAATGTTTTTACCACTGGTCAGAAAGGAAAGTGGAAGGGTAGTAAATATATCCAGCTTGGCGGGACGAATAGCCTTCCTGTTTTCTCCATACAGCATCACCAAATATGGAGTGGAAGCATTCTCCGATGTCTTAAGGTAAAAACTGCTATACAATTCTGAATGAAGAACGTTTCCTCGCATCGGTATATAATTCGGCGTTGGGGTTGATCGAATGGTTTACGGTGTTGCAGCTAATTGATCGGCAGTAATCACTAGTATGCAACAGTTCTGCGGACCTTGATACCAGATCTATGCAAGTCATTAGTTTCACCCGATTCGTATATTTTATAGTCCTTAAAAATATTATTCATTGACCTGAAAAAAATATAATAAAATGATGTACGGATATTACTGTTTCTATTATTCAGACGTCAGATGTACAACCAAGGTATTAAAGTGAGCATTTTGGAACCATCATATTTTAAAACAAACATACTGAGCCCGACTATTGCAAAGGATGGCTTTCATGAAGCATTCCAACAAGCAGATGCTGAATGTCAACGGTATTATGGCGAGGACTTTGTCAAAGAATGTAAGTGCTTACAAAATAAAAAATATTAATATTTAGCCCAATATGTATGACGCCAAGATTATATATTAGCCCGATGTGTATGACGCGAAGATTATATACTCTCCCAAAAAAGAAACGCAATGTTACATTTCATCGTCGGTATATCCTCGCTCTACCATCGCCTTGTTGCAACAGGAACCGCGAGATGTCGCTGAACCAAACTACTTTCCAGTGTTACTGTGGCCATACCCTCAGTGCCTGAACCAACTGAAGTTGGATTTCACGGTGTCGGCGTATTTCAAAACAGAAGCTCTAACGGGGGCGTCTGGCTCGTTATTCGGTTTCACGTAGGCGTTAACGGACACTCTGGTCCGAGATTCTACACCATCTAGGAATTGATGTTGCAGTAGAGGTCGCTGTTGACAACCGTTTCCGTCAATGACGTAACCGGAAGTGACGATCCAGGACAGGTGGGGTCATTCTTGTTTGGCCTGAGCTTGGACGGTTACGTGTTGAACTTCGCTGTCGGTACCTATCCCAAAGGCGAGAAATGGAACTAAGGGAAACATTCAGCAGCCTGGCTACATCTGTCTTGGATTCACCTGCTTGTAATCGACCAATGGCGTTGTTGCGTTGGTCTTCGTTCACATGTGGCATCACTTGGTTCGTTAAGTGTTTACATCTGCAACTGATTTGGAAACCGAGAACCCTGGGAATTTAAAGTCCTTAGATTTAGGTTCCATGCGAAAAGCTTGCGAAGTTGTTAAATTCCTGTTTCTTGGTGCAATCAAGCGATACCAAATTTCGGCAAAAAGGATGACCAGTCACCAGTAGTGTCACTACATTCAAAATCAATAATGAATTTCTTTTATCCTTACACAATAACATTAAAAACAAGTAAGATTTATGGAAAAAACGACCTCGCTCAAATAAAAAAAATGATGAAAAATGGGTTGTGCGTTTCTTTTTTTGAAGAGTATATATTAGCCCAATATGTATGACGCGAAGATGGGTCGAAGAGTGGGTGTCGAATGAATATGTAACAGTCCTCTCAATGGCTTGAGTGCGATTCGCTGCTCGACCCTAGAATATTACCACAACTTCTATAAATTTTACACTTCAAAACTTAATCTTTATAGAATTGTGCTTGCCATCCACAAATTCAACCATTACCATTACTTTAACCTAGGTAACCAAGTCATGCAGTTTATGGACACAGCTTACTAAATATTTCTAAGCCGTTACTCACGAAACAAGGGCGGAAGTTATTGTACCCCGCCTTTCGAAGATGGGTTCGTCCGTCTGTTTGTCTGTCCGTCACACTCTTTGGGACCCTATAACACCCCTCCGAATTGAGCTAGAATGTTAAAAATATGTGTAGGTGTTTATTAGGCCGATGCCTTGATGCAGTTCGAAGATGATGCTTTTCTGCTTATGGTAAGCAGAGATAGGCAATTTGATTGGTTGATGCTTTGTGACACGATAACTTTATTTCTAATTAAGTGATAAAACTTGGTGTATAGTTTCATCACATCAATACCTTGACTAAGTTCGATAATGAACATTTTCGCCAGAAGGTAAGCAGAGCGATAAGCAATTTAATTGGAAATGAAATGAAATAAAATGGGGTTGAACGTCCTACTCTTCTGCATCTCACTAGGCTAATGGAAGACGGGCATGAGCCATACAGTGTGCTATGAGGGAAATTTTGCCCTGGCAGCGGCGCTACGGCCTACTCTGATATCGAATTCCAACTTCCAAGGGATCTTTTACGTGCACGCCAATGTGTACACGGGACCTCGGTTTTCGCCCATCCGTCCTTTCGTCCAGCTGTCCTTGTCAGACCCTCCGTTCTGCCCCACTGACAAGGGGAAACCACGCCGGAAAATCGAGATGAACTTTCTCCGCCAATGCAGGGATCGAACACCCGACCCCCAGGCTTGCGAGCCAGCGCCTTACCCACTTAGTCACGTGATTCCCCAAAACTTTGGAACATAACAACTCTTCTATTAATTGAGGTAGAATGTTTAAAGTTGATCATGATGTTCATTAGGTTGATTCTATCTGATAGAGAGTGATGAAACTTGGTGTATAGTTGATAATCAGCTTGATTCCTCGATACTTTTGCAAAATATAAATGTGTAATTAATTAATTAATATGTGTTCTCTATTTTTTTAGGGATTTCGGCGGGGGACATCAGCGTCACTGTTGGATTGTTCTTAATCGTTCTTTCCCTTTTTCCCGGTTTTGCATGGCGTTTTTTGTTGACGACATCATTAGTGATCTGTAGAGAGAGAGAGATAGAAATGGGTTTTAACGTCCACTCGACACAAACTAGGTCATTTTGGGACTAACATATGGTTTCAATTTTATTCCAATAATTCGCCTGCGCGTAGTTGTCTTTAGCAGTGGGAGGATTTTCAACGATTTCTGATAAATACTGCAGATTTATGCCCCTTGATCACTTTAAAATATCTTGTGGACGCTTCAGGCGTCAATGTTAACACCCGATTGAATTATTTAATCGGGTTTAAGGTCATGATATAAAGACGCCTATTAATTTTCAACGATTCCGATGATTATGGCAATTGATATTACATGTTTTGTATGCTAAATGCTAAAATAGAACAAATCTAGAAGCCAAATGGGTTGTTTCTCAGATTATAGTGTGATGTAAATTAACAGAACACAGTTTTTATTGGATACAATCACTAGTTTTATTCTAAAAGCACGACGTTTCGACAAGTATCCTCTTATCCCATAAAAACTGTGTTCTGTTAATGTGTTTTCCCGATCGCTAAATGCCACTTAAAGATTATTGTGATGTAAATGTTTTCATTTCTGACCAAAGAAACAACCCTTGTTGACTAACCGAACGACTTAGCTGCTGTGAGCGTATGTTTTTTGCCTAGTACCGTTCTAAACAGCTTTCAACAGCCTGAACAATTGCTGTTTCTGATGAATGATCAAAGTTGATGTACAACCGTGTATCGTCTGCGATCAAGTAGACACCAAGTCAAAATTTCTTGGCTATTCCATTAAATGGCCCCGTAAATATTATAAATAAGACAAGCCCCATGAATGATCCTTGAGGCACTCCGCAGAGTATCGAAAGGTAGCCGAAATAAGTTCAATTAATGTAGTCGATATTCAATGCTCCGCCACCGTTCGTTCTGGTGTTACAACATTTTGCCGAACACCTTCTTAATGCTATAAAAGCTTATGGTATGGTATGTGGCATCGGCGCCATAACTGGACGAGCCATTTTCAGCAATACGTAACATTCCATCCCATAGTTCATACCTTTTCCGAAAACCTCGCGAACGTCACAGGGACTACATATTTATACATAATTCAATGTGAAGAATTTTTGTAATGAGAGGTAGAAGCCTATTTCCCAGTTCTCTGTCCAGCTGTTGCAAAATGTCGGCGTGTGACAATCGCTTTTTACTATTTATTCTTATTTGCCATTTTTATGGACCTCTTATGGTTTTGTTTACCCTATAAGAATTATTACGTACGTTATTCATTTGGTGATATGACAGATTACAAATAAGCAGAGTTCGTCATATGAAGCCAACAGTCCAAGACATTCTGACCTGATTGACCTGCGGGTGGGGCTAGTGGTCTAGAGTGCCGCGTCCAGTGGACGTTAAACCCCATTTCTCTATCTCTCTCTTGATTGACCTCAATTTTTGGTTAAAAATATATTTCCTTTCCAGGCATCAACAACGACACCGGAAATTTGAATTCTCCAGGGGACATCAATATAGTGATAGATGCCTACGAACACGCCATTACTGCCAAATACCCAAAACAAAGATATATTTGCGGAAACGATGCGAAATACTTGTTCAGATTTCTTTGGACTATTCCAGAATGGATGTCTGATTTTTATTTGTGCTACAATTTTCCTCGGCCTGCAGGACTCAAATAGCCGGTTCTCTAATTAAGTTCGCTGCTTCAACCATCGTGTTGCTATGTCATCTGTAAAGGTAACTGCAAAATCCGATATACATACCCAATTTATAAAAGCCGCAATATGACAGTTGGAAATCAACGAAACCCAGCATAAATTGCCCATGCATGCTATATGTATCTAGGCCACATGAATATATCAATGAAATCAGCCGAACCCAGTATACATTTTATATAATCGTCATTTGAATAGCATAATAATGTATCTAAGTATATGTATCTAAATTACATAAGTTATATGTCTGTAGCTAATCAATAGAAACCAGCATGACTTTGATAACTTCATGCCATAATTTCATGTCGCTTATCGTGTATTCAATGTCTAACAGTGTCGAATTTTTCACGGCTTAATCAACGCTAATTATCTAAATAAATGAATCATTTTTAGCCAATATTAGAAGTCACCCCGGCTTGTTTATACGGTTTATTCCCACGAAGGCGCAGTTTTGGACCATAACGGATTAAAAAAGGTCGTTTTCGACGACTTCGCGGGAATCCAGCTCCTAGGGATTAAAATGGATTAAAAACGTGACAATGGTGTTATAGATTGTTATGATACGAATTTACACTTTCATAATCCCCAATGTAACTAATTAACCAACATTTTAGCATCATTTTTGGCACACGAAATAAAACCATAAATATACCAGAACAAAAATTAATTTAATTTCGCCATGTAAGGAATTAAAAAATAACTATACTATAACAAAAATTAATAGAAATAAACACATATGGTGGAACATTCGTCTGTATGCGAATACATTGGCGTTTATCTGTCAGAAAGAAAAAAAATGCAAAGGGGAAAAGTTAGCCATTAATGTTGCCGTGTATTGTGTAGAGTTGGTAAAATATCCTGGGAGTTACGTAGAAGGTACCGTTTCCAAAAATTGTATCTGACTGGCAAAGCTATCATCTGTCCATTCACCGCCACGAAGCTTACTCAGTTCTTCATCAAATAAAGTCGAAATTGGTTTTTAGACGACGGACAAACAGCGACCGCATAATACGTCCACATGAAAATGTGGGCGTATAAAAATGACACTGATTGAGAGTGAACGAATAGGTGAACACTCTTTGGATGATTTGATGATATTCATCATAAGTTGCTATTGGTGAATAAAATTCCGAGTGAGCATAAATTGATAAAATCTTTAACACCGTTAATTGGGTTCTAATAACAACATGTCTCTCTTCAAACGAACGCCGACAAGTTGATATCTGCGCCTTCGCGGGAAGGATTAATTTTGGTCACGCTCTGTAACTGCGCCTTCGCGGAAATACACCGTTTATACCGTCTGTGTGTTAACAAAGTTTTAATCATAATATCTTTGTTAATAGTGAACGGTATTAGACTGATATTCCTGTTGTCGATTCAGCGTTAGCAATAGCAATACTGAAGTTATTTATTCCCCCCCAGTGACAATCATCTGTCAGCTGGACCTACTGTTTTAACTACCGGTTTAACATGTTTTTATTATGACAAGGGCGAAGATCTCTCACGACAGCAGTTCTATAAGTGTCATTTAAATTGACTAACTTAGTATTTGTGATACGTTTTCAAACAACTCAAACACATCAGTCGTCTGGAAAATGAGATCGGTGTCCTAAGCTGTATTGTGCGGTATCTACATAAAACCAGGCTTTCTTTTAAATAAAAATAATGTGTAGTTGAAATTTGCCTTTCGCTATCAAGTACAGCACATGGACCATTCACTATATATACCTCTCAAGGAACGAGAATCGATCATCAGGTCACTAACGAAAAAATTGACCCGAAATCTTAAAAGGGTTACGTGTCCGGATAAGCATTTTTGACGTTCACGTCCAAACGACTCAATATTTTGAGCTGAAATTTTGAGACAAGGTCAATACACCATTCAACTAAATTTTGGCGTTTAAATTTCATATGTACTCGGACTTTTATTTTTGAGGCTCTGTTCAAATCGGGACTGTCCCTTTAATATACAAGGACTTTTTATTTTGGGTGTCAACCAACTGTATGTTTTTACAAACTTTCAACCCATGAAGTGGAAACAACTTAATTTAATCAACCTGTCCACAATATCATATTTATAACATGTATTGGACGTTAAATCTGTAATAAACAACAACAATCATCGACTTTAAATGTCGATTTGATATCAAGTTGTTCATAAAACGGTTTATATACATACAGCTTAGAAAATGTATAATTCTGAAATTTAAATGAATAAAGACGTTCAGTATACATGGTTGTACGTATTTTCCAGCAGGTTGAATTTAGTGTCATTGCCCAGGCCTATTTCTCAATATACATGTACATGGTAGGCATTAGCCCAAGGGGGGTCACGGTGGCTAAGTGGATAAGGCGCTGGTTCGCTAGCCTGGAGGTCGGGTGTTCGATCCCTGCATCGGCCGAGAAAGTCCATCTCGATTTTCCGGCGTGATTTCCCCTTGTCAGTGATGCAGAAGGAGGGCCTGACAAGAACAGCTGCCTAGTCGTTCGGATGGGACGAAAAACGAATGGTCCCGTGTACACATTGGAGTGCACGCAAAAGATCCCTTGGCAGTTGGAATTCGATATAAGAGTAGGCCGTAGCGCCGCTGCCCGGGCAAAATTTCCCTCATAGCACAATCTATGGCGTATGCCCGTCTTCCATTAGCCCAGGTTAGGTGCAAAAGAGTAGGACGTTAAACCCCATTTCATTTCATTAGCCCACGATTTTGCGTCCTATTTTTCACATAAGATATTAGACTGTCCATTACGGAAGACAAAAACCGAATGGAAATATCTGCGAAAACATTTCAAAGTGCCCCCTGGTATTTATACATCTTTATTGAAATTCAGTCGAACGCATAGTAAATGCATATGAGCAAATTTGCATAATTGAGCGAGAGATAGAGAGATGGAGTTTAAGGACAACTCGACACACATAGAGGGACTAGGTAGTAGAACTATATTTGAAATAGGGACTATAATTTATGGTGGCTGATTGTTATCATGTCGTATTGTCGTGATGTCGCCTTTCATAACGCGACAAACCGACATCACGACATTTCTACCCGACAACACGACAACCCGACATCACGACATTTCTACCCGACATCACGACATTTTTACCCGACATTACGACACTGAAGATGTCGGGTAAAAATGTCGTGATGTGTAAAAATGTCGTATTGTCGGGTTGTCGTGATGTCGGGTTGTCGTGATGTCGGGTTGTCGGGTTGTCGCGTTATGGAACAAAAAACTGGCAATAAAGAAAATGGTTGATCAAGTGGAAGTAGATTCACACTCCCATTGCAGTTTGAGTTTCATTCGTATCCATTTGTATACGTCCACATTCATAATGTGAACCGTCTTCATTAGCTCAGTCGGATCAGAACAGTAGGACGTTAAACCCCATTTCAGTTCATAATGTGAACATATTATGCCGCCGCCCATTTTATTTCATAATGTGAACATATTATACCGCCGCCCTTGTCTGTGTGTCTGTCATTGAGTCAAGTGGTGTGGTTTCCAGCCCAAGCTTGTCCATGACAAAGAGTAGGGTCGTCTGTCTAGCCTCGTGGGTTTTCTCCGGGTGCATGTCCTACCCCGCGGGGTGGCGCCAATCCCGCTTTTTTGTTATTATTTTGTCTGTAAATATTCTACAGGTTTCAATTATTAACAGATTTTGTTCAAATTCGGCACGATCAATCATTTCAATAACAGGATGGTACCTATATTAATATTTACTCTGTAAACACTCTACAGGCCGCGATTCTTAATGGATTTTCTTCAAATTTGGCATGAGCATTATTTTTAAAGAGACAATGGCACCTACTGATGTAAATGCATGCCCGACCCATAGGGGCGTTGTCACGCCCACTTTTCGTGAATATTTTGTCTGTAAACACCTTTCAAAATGTAATTGTTATGAGATTTTAATCAGATTTGGCATGATCAAGACAGGATGGTAAACACCCTACAGGCTACAAATTTTATACGCCCATATTGAAATATATCAAGGGCCATAACTCTGGTAGTAATTATTGGACATCGCTGAAAATCATTAGGCGTCTTCGTTGCATGAACTTACACACTGTGCATCAATTTCAAGCGGATCGGATGACAACGTTAGCCTCTAGAGCGTCCACAAGATTTTAAAAAGTGAAACGTGATCATGGGCCATAACTTTGAAAATAATGTTCATGCCAGTCCTTGTGACTAAAGCTATTATCCGATTGATTTGAAATTTATACCAAGTGTTTATGTTCATGAAACTCTGGCAGTAATTATCTGGCAGTGAAAATCAATGTGCCTCTACGTCTCATGGCCATAAACATTGTATATAAATTTAAAATCAATCCGATGATAACTTTAGGCCCCAGAGAGTCCACAATCTGACCGACGGGCGGACTGACGGACAGACGGGGGCGACGACGATTTATTTAAATGTGGACGTATGAAATTTGCAACCTGTAGGGTGTTTACCATTCTGTCTTGATCAAGCTAAAACTGAACAAAATCTCATAAGAATTACAGCCTGAAAGGTGTTTTCAGACAAAATATTCACGAAAAGTGGGCGTGATAACGCCCCTGTGGGTCGGGTATGTATTTACATCAGTAGGTGCCATTGTCTCTTTAAAAATAATGCTCATGCCAAATTTGAAGAAAATCCATTAAGAATCGCGGTCTGTAGAGTGTTTACAGACTAAATATTAATATAGGTACCATCTTGTTATTGAAATGATTGATCATGCCGAATTTGAACAAAATCTGTTAATAATTGCAACCTGTAGAATATTTACAGACAAAATAATAACAAAAAGCGGGATTGGCACCATCCCGCGGGGTAGGGCATGCACCCGGAGAAAACCCACGAGGTTAGACAGACGACCCTACTCTTTGTCATGGACAAGCTTGGGCTGGAAACCACACCACTTGACTCAATGACAGACACACAGACAAGGGCGGCCGCATAATATGTTCACATTATGAAATAAAATGGGCGGCGGCATAATATGTTCACATTATGAACTTAAATGGGGTTTAACGTCCTACTGTTCTGATCCGACTGAGCTAATGAAGACGGTTCACATTATGAATGTGGACGTATACAAATGGATACGAATGCAACCCAAACTGCAATGTGAGTGTGAATCTACTTCCACTTGATCAACCATTTTCTTTATTGCCAGTTTTTTGTTCCATAACGCGACAACCCGACATCACGACAACCCGACAATACGACATTTTTACCCGACATCACGACATTTTTACCCGACATCACGACATTTTTAGTGTCGTAATGTCGGGTAAAAATGTCGTGATGTCGGGTAGAAATGTCGTGATGTCGGGTTGTCGGGTAGAAATGTCGTGATGTCGGGTTGTCGCGTTATGAAAGGCGACATCACGACAATACGACATGATACCAATCAGCCACCATAATAATTGGTGGTCTGCCTCCCAGACAGTTATAATAGTTCGTCTATCAGCATTTTTTTTAATTCTATACAAGTCACCATTTATTCTAGCAACACATTTGTAATATAAAATAAAAATCAAGTTGAACAACACTTGCACAACTTTTAGCTCTCGAAAAGAGATGAAAGGGGTCTAAAAGCACATCTTATTGTAATATATTACCTTAATATAGAGCATGTTTGTAGAGCATGTTTTTCTTTGTTCATTATAAACGGCACCCAAAACCATGATTTTCTTTGCTAATTATAAACGGCTCCCAAAACCATAGAATACACAACTCGCGTAGTGCTACAAAATGTTCACTGTGTCCTTGATATTGGATATTAGGTTGCCATATTTTTTAAAAGATAACACCAATATATTGATTGAAATTGATCAATTCGAGTTTTAAGCTTCAACTATTATGAAAAATATCAAGGTTGGAGGGAGGTTTAGCTATTTTAAGTAAATGTTGCTTTTGATAAAGTAACTGGTGTCCCGTGTCCTGCAAAGTTTTTAAAGTTCATATATCAGTAGAAATTTTTTTTTTATTTTAGAATTGAAAACTTTCCTAAATCGATGAGTATTTGAGTTTCAGGTTTTTTCACATGCATGACATCCGCAGCAATAGGCACCACATGTTTGTTGTCAGCCTAACCGACGCCATACCGGACCTGGATGTGTTATAGTACATATTATTTTGATATACATGTATTTACATAACTTAATCAACTAAGATAACTTAATCTTTACTACGAACCCTGATCTCTCTAATCTAGACGCACTGTCTTATCTATTTACTTTTTCTGAACATCTATCTTAAAAATAATTTAATATTACGTAGCATGCATCTTAGTCATTGATATAGTGTGTACCTATATTTGGGTTAGGTCTCAGTAATGTAAATATGTTAATGTATATCACATTTTGTATTATATGTTTAACCCTTATCATGTATATGTTCAAATATTTCTAGTTTTATTAAAGTTACATTATGGGAGATAAGATAAAGAGATGGCAGTTCTCACTATAATAGTTAAAAACTAGATAGTGTAAAGATAATTTGCTGAAAATTTCAGTCAAATTGATTCACTATTAGCCGAGAAAAAAGCGTTTGAAATATTCACATAGCCTCGGTCATCATTACTCAAATCATTAATATAAACAGCATAGTCTCGATTATCCACTTGATTGATTTAATTATCAACGGCCATTAAGCGGCATATAAGAATTTAATCCGCCAACATCCAAGGCTAGCCTTGACATAAAGAGTTTATTATGGTCTGGATATGTTAATTAATGTCTATTTGATTATTTAGATAACATCTCTGGCCCAAAGAAAGACCTGTAATAAGCAGATTTTGCTCTTGCATAATGCTATTTTAAAGATACATTATGGGAGATTAGATAACGAGTTGGCAGTTTTCACTACAATAGTTAAAAACTAAGTTAAAAACTAGCTAATGTAAAGTTAATTTGCTGAAAATTGGCTTAGAACTAAGCGATTGAAAGTTCCGCTTAGCCTTGGTCATCATTACTAAAGTTGGTAAGAAAAAAACAGTAGTCTCGGTTATCCAGTTTTAGTAGTAAATCACGAAGAAAAATATGTCAGCAAATCGAACTACAATGCAGCAAATATCTCATGCTATCCTCAACATCGAGAGTTGATTCTGGTCTGAATAGGTTAATTAATGTCTAATTAATAGTTTTTATAACATTTCAGGCCTGAAGAAAGACCTGCAATAGGCCATATTCCTGAAGCAATGGCCCGAGAAATCTCTCTCTGGCCATTGCTGGATTGACTTCTGATTCTTGAACTTTTGCGGGAGTGTGTCTATTCTCCCCGTTCAATGAAAGCTATCACTTAAGTACAGTAACATGACAGTCCTTCGTTTAATCTGAGTCTTCCCTAAAACTTTGGACAGTGATTTAAGGTATTAAAACGGTGAAAGTATGTTCGTTTCCAAACAGTATTGTTTACATTTCATTCGACTTGATAGCCTCGTTTGTCACACAATTAGTTTTACTGCAGTATTCTCCTATGCACGGGTTAATTAGGCATAATAAAAGCGTGAGCCATGACGTAACGTTATGTAAACACATTTGGTCCAATACTGGCACTCGTTTTAAATGTAAAGCGTTTGTATGGCAGGTAGTGATTGGTTGGTAGTCGGACTACTGACCAATCAAAATTTAACACAACAATATCCACTCATAATAGCAGTGTGTAGTGAGATTACCTATAATCAAACGAAACGCTGCGCGGAGTATGGCAATAGGCAGATTTTGCTCTTGCAAAATGCATGTTTAAGGTATTAAGTTGGCGATAGCGACTAGGTATAAATATAAAAGAGGAAATACCGAAGGTTCTAAACTGCCTCGGGAATACCAGGGATACTCGGGTCGAATATCCAGAGCCTTGCTAGTTGCGGTAAAAGTCAACTCAGTAACAGTGTTAATTTACAAATAACGTTTTCATTTAAAGGAGCCGCAGTGGCCCAGTGTGTAAAACACTTTCTCTCTTACCAAGACGTCTCGGTTTTCACTTTTCAGTAGCGCGGGACATAATGCATGGTAAGGTAAATTGTCTAATCGCGCTGATGTAGCGAAAATCGAGGTCCTCTGTACACATTGTCGTGCACGTAAAAGAGTACTTGGCCGTTAGAGTTTAAAATATGAGTAGGTCATAGAGCCACATTCCGGGCAAAATTTCCTCGTATCACATTTTTATGATGTTAGACCCTCTTGATTAGCGCGGTATGTGCTGAAAAGAAGGACATTAAACCTCAGTTTCAATCCAATTAATGGAGTTGAATAATAATCTGGTTAAAACACAGATCCTATTTCGTTTTGTTTTTTATAGTTCAAAATTTTGTTTTACTTGACTTTACTACACCAGAAACTGGAAGACTTGTTATCATTGACGTGACCTGGATGATGTGAGGAACTTGCCAATGAAACAGTCTGGTACGGCGAGCTTCAGGCGTGTTTTGCACGGAACTGTGAGTAATCCACTAGAAACACCAATGCTGATTGGTTTATCAATTGTCTGATGTCATAGGGCCCAAAGCCGCTCAGATCTCCATGTGGTGTAGGCCATCGACAATATAAAAATACGAAATGAAGTATAGATTTATATTTTAATCAGATTGGTCGAATACGATATAAGTTCATATGAAGTGCTGATGAAATTAAATTTCAAACTTTGTTTAGAATCAATGTATTGCATCTGAAGGATTTTAAATGATGGACAGAGAGAAAGTATTCTTTTCACAAATGTTGCGAAATATCATTTTAATATTATCTGACAACTGAAATGTCGGGGCTATTAAATTCATTATTCCGAAGGTCAGACCATTTAAATATGTCCAGTTAAAATACCATTAGTGTTGATGATTAGTGCAGATTGAGTGGTATATAAGGGTCGCTGTTTATCATATATCATCAAACGAATAAGATAACCAACAATGAGAAATATGTGGAATGTTTTGTTGTTGATTTTGCCATGCTTCGTCCATTCATTGGAGTTTCCCGAGCCAGGTAAATAGATATATATATAATTAAACCTACTCTGGCTTCATTTAATCATGGTCTCCAGATCATATGGTCTTTACTTTAATCAGCACAGAATAAAAAATAGCAACCTGACTTTAAGGGGCAAGGCTGTAAGTATTTTGTGAACACTTTGAGTTTAAAAATAATTGCGGTTGGGGTGTGTGTGTGGGGGGGGGGGGCTATACACCATGAAGTTCCTATACATTTTATTGTTTAAGGTGAAGGACCTTTAATAGCCGTGCTTGAATTTGAAAAGAGATTGAAGACATTTGATCCGTCTGAAGGAAGTAATGCCCCTGTCTCAAGTATTCGCTTTCTACCCGGAACTCGGAGAGGAGGAGCTGCATCCGCCATCGAATTTAATTACAAACAGAAGTTGATTTATTGGGCAGATATTTTTGAAAGAAAAGTTTTCAGGTATTTTAAATATTTTCCTAAATCTTTGGCTCCTCTTCAATCGATTTAGCCCGCGGATGTACGCCTCTGTTCCAGACGCATGGAAAGCATGACGGGTCACCTTTTCTCGGGTTTAATACATTATCATTATTAACACGAGGTACAATTTTATGGATACACAATTACTGAGTTTGGTGCTAAGCGACATTTCGACGAGGATAGTCTCGTCTTTATCAAACGTCGCTTAGCACCAAACTCAGTAATTGTGTATCCATAAAATTGTACCTCGTGTTAATATGTTCAATTACTAAATGCCAATCAAAGAAGATCATTATTAAGCATTAAAATATTTATGTATGATTTAAAGATACATTATGTAAGATTTACACAAAGAGCTAACCATTCTTGCTATGATAGTTCGAAAATAGATAATGTAAAAGGAATTTATTTCAAATTCCATTCAAATTACTTCATTGTGTTTGAAGATATTAGCATTTGCAAGTTTGACAAGATGTGTGCATATTCATTCTAACCACCACACTGGTTGTTTCAAGCTAAACCTCGCTTCACCACAGAGATTAAAGATGGAGAAATGGGGTTTAACGTCCACTCGACACAAATTAGGTCATTTCGGGACTAAAATATGTTTTTTAAAATTTTATTTCAATAATTCGCTTGCGCGTAGGTGTCTTTAGCAGTGGGAGGAAACTGGGGGACCCGGAGAAAACCCACGAGGTTGGACAGGTGACCCTACTCTTTTTTCCGTACAGCCCAGAGATTAAAGAGATCAATCAAAAGATTTTACTTTATTTTGTCTGCTTTTGAAATACGTTTACCTGTTTTAAACGTAATGGCGCCTGTAATACTGACAAAGAGAGTGTGCATATACATTCGGATGGAGGGGGATGGGACGGGGCACTCAGGGTTGTTTTCAACCTTGCACTTTGGAAGCCAATAACTACAATTTGTAATTTCTACTTTTCGCTCGTTCAGAGCACGAAAAGTAGAAGTTATGACGGAGTGAAAGTTGCTCGAGGGTTCAGATCATTGTCCATCTGTTAGTTGTATTGTATTTTTAGTATAAACGGCGATGGTGAACGGCTGACACAGAGAACCGTTTTACAAGGAGGCCTGAAGTCACCAGAAGGTCTGGCTTATGATTGGATACATGATAATTTGTATGTTAGTGATTGGCTGCTTCATAAAATACTTGTCGTAAATCCACAAACTGGATTGAAGAAAACGTTACTAACCAATGTTTTTCAAGTAAGAGACATCGAAGTAGATCCAGAAAACGGGTAAGTTAACTTAAATTTTAAAGCGTAACTCTCGTTTGGTAAGTTCTAGAACTAGCGAATCTTTGAAGTTACTGCATTGTCTTCTATCTGTTTACTAAAGAGACAATTTGTCGATGCAGAAAAAGATATGAAATCCTGTTTATCGTCACACTGGTCTATATGCCAACCGGGCAAATGAAATAGGACAGTCTACACGCTACGAAGCTAATTGTCTTCGAACAGCCTGTTTCAACCTACCCTGTGCCGTATTCTAACTGTCAAAGGTTTTGTTTCGTGAACATTGAACCTCGGTTTTTGTCCCATCCGAACCACTATGCACCGTTTCGTTCCAGCCCCTTCGTCCCACGCCATTCAGGGGGGGGGGTGGGGGGTGGGGGGTGGGGGGGTAGATGGTCAAATGGATAGCACGTGTGTGGTCTATCCTAAAGCCAGTCATTGAGTCATCTGGCGCGGTTTCGAGCCCCCGGTTGTACGTGACAAGGAGTAGGGTCGCCTGTCCAACCTCGTGGGTTTTCTCCGGGTCCCCCGGTTTGTTCCAACTTCTAGAAACCCCTACGCGCAAGCGAATTATTGAAATGAAATGAAACCATATGTTAGTCCCGAAATGACTAGTTTGTGTCGAGTGGACGTTAAACCCCATTTCTCTTTCTCTCCACGCCATTCAAATGCTGAAATGTCCAGAGGAAATGCGGACAACGATGGAATGGAACCCGGGAACCCATCATTAGTGAGCCAGTGAATGCTAACATACATTCCAACGTTATACCGGTTGTTAAATTTGTTACTAAGAATGTTTCATAGAGTTGCCTCCCTGTCACCAATGTTTCATTACAAACCTGTCAAAAGGGTATCTAAATTTTACGCGTGGTTATTGGTTTTGAAAACATGACATTCTTCAAAAGGTTCATTATGGCACTATCTGAGATACATTCAAACTTCAATGCCACATGTGCACTGTTTAATAGCCTGCTTCAATGTCACGTACACAGTTAAAAAAAACTGCTCAAACAGATAGTTCCTTTTGAAACTGTCTATGAGCGGACGATGTCCACTGACAGTTCCTATCCGGCCTCATATAGCTGCAATATGTAATAAGGTAAAATACCGCTTTCTCCACCTATGTTCTCTATTTTTCACCACGATTCTTTATTTTCCGCCAAAAGGAATCATTTTTTACTATATTTGACGCAAATTTATAATAATTCATCATCAATTTCCAGCAGAATTTAGCGATGAAATAAACATATGGTAAGGATTCCAAAATAGCCTGAGCGGTATTTTTCACATTGAAGCTATATAAGGCCGGATAGGAATCGTCCGAACTAGCAAACAGGCATCAATTAGGAGATAAATACCTCCTGTTTAGAATTTAGAGGACTGTTATTGTCCATTTGATACCGCTTAAATCATTAGAGGCCGAGATCGCGCAGCGATCGAGCGCCTCTAATGAAAAATTTAAGCGGTATCAAATGGACAATAACAGTCCGATAAATTCTAAACAGGAGGTGTTTATCGATATTGTAGCCCAAAATATTTACCATTTTTAATGGGATTCTTTCTTTCGCGATTGCTGACGGTCGTTTTCTGGTTTATGTGACGTAAAAACCAAATAAAACAATTTTGACGTAATGAAAATATCCGTGACGTAATAAGAGAACACGCTCTTTCGTTCTATTTGGTTCACTGAGCGACTGGTTATTTGTGTCTGTTGGAAAGGGAGGTCACTCTGCGATTATTTTGAAGATCGGAAACAGAAATCGTAAGTGTAAATTATGTACTTTTTAAATGATTTTGAAATTCAGCGCTAACTAGGTTCGAATTTAATTGCATATCACGTTTGATAAATGTCCATACACTCGGGCGACCATGTAGATACATGCTGTGTAGCGTATACATGCGGTTGCTATGCTTGTTTGAAAACTGTACTACGTAAGTCACGTTGTCATTTCGACGGTGTGATGTTTTTCTTCGCTACAAAACCCTGTATGGAAATTAGTCTCTGTCCTATTCATATCAGTATCAATCAGCCCGACTTTTAAATTATATCACCATCAGTTATTTAGGGTCCCAACGGAGTTCTGTAAATAGTAGTATTTTTATTCACTTTTTGATTTTGACGACCAGTCTGATTATGACAGAAGGACCATCGTCCATAGCAACCATTAATGGCATTATAGTCAGACCAGCCTTGAAATGAAATTTTCCTATTTTCTTTCTGATACACTCACTAACTTTATTTTTTGTGTCTTTCAGGTGTGTGTTTCAATAAGCCAATGGTTGAATTTCATTGTTGATGACATACAAAAAAAAATCATGAAGATTTCCTGGAATAAAGTTTTGAGGTGTAGAAGTTTTGACCACTGCAAACAAGAGTCTAGCACTCACAAAATATTCATTCGCAGTGAGTCGCCTAGGAAATTTAGAGGACTGTTATACTCATTCGACGCCACTTTTCGACCAATCAGAATCCAAGAAATTTCCATTTTGGGCTACAATATCTTTTCGATTTATTTACCATCTGCGCATGTATTAGTCCTCCAACTGTGGGCGTATGTTGTATTCGCTATGATTAGTAATTGGGTGATTGCGCCTTTAACTAAACTAGACTTTGCAAAACATTTGACCTTTTAATATTTTTAGGTGGCTGTACTATATTGCTGGGTGGGAAAGTGATACAGCTCGCCTTGGAAAATTCTCATTAGATGGCCAAATCCACGAAGTGATATCACGACGTCTGAAATATCCATCCAGTCTGGCATTAGGTATTTACCAATACATCAATATAAAGTATGTTAGTTATTTTAATTCCACGAACGAGAAGTGGTGCCAGTACTTTGTCTCACATCTCGTATCCACAGAAATTGCACCAGGGGTTCTGGAAAACTTAACTCCCCTGAAGAAAAGTGGTACCAGGCCTTTACCCCAACCCACATCTCGATTGCTTGACGTACACTATAAATAAGGAGGTGTTCAAGCAATTTGAACTTCTCATTGAGAATTTGAAATGTGATATCAGGTGTTCCAGAAAGATCACGCATGCCCAGTCTCGTGTGCGACATTCCCCACTATCGCATTCGAGTTTTCGTATCTTATTATGCTTAGCTCACGCACAGAGGACCTTACTGTATACGTAAACCTAGGAGGTTGAGAAGGTCCCCCACATCTCCCGAGTCACGTACGTTCTCACGACAAGCCAGAAGTGACGACCAACTAATACTCGAGACATTTTAGACTACCCCTCCCTCCCACCTCACGCCATGTTTTGATCACAACAATTATAATCTGGCCATTTTATGATCGATGTACGGTTGTTCAAAAGAGAAATTCGGCCATTCATAGACTTACTCACCCTAAATGGGCTGTAAGATATACAAGAAACTATTTCATTGAGCGGTATTGTTTAGCGGTGAACAGTCTTCAGTATGCATTTATGTATCTTGCGGGTATCGCAACCAAAGTGAACTGAAGGGTCTATAATTCGTATGCAAAATAAAAGTAAAAATTATAGGCGGGTTTAGTAAAAGCTAAAATAAAGAAAGCACCCACCTTTGTCGGTGACAAGATGACAGACAGTTGATCTTAAAACACCGATAATAGATAATGTATCATTGATGATTCTTGTGTTGCAGATTATGACGCCCAGAAACTATATTGGGTGGAAACTTTACCTGCCAATAAAATCAAACGAATTGATGTCAATGGTGAAAATTTTACAACGATTTATAAAGGAAGTTCAAGTTATTTATATTCACCCAACGAATTGACAATTTCCGGGGTAAGAATTCCTGTATATATATATACACCTCGTTTTTATTTGTTATTTTTACCATATCGTCTATTACCCACCTTCTACCAGCCAAGTATAGCATTCACCCTTGTCTTCTATCAGCCACCGGAGGGCCTGACAAGGACAGCTTTCTAGTCCTTCGGATGGGACGAAAACTGAGGTTCCTTGTATACATTGGCGTGCACGTAAAAGATCCCCTGGCAGTTGGAATTCGATCTAAGAGTATGCTGTAGCACACTGTAAGGCGTATGCCCGTCTATAGTATTCACCAGTATCTTCCATCACCCAACCACCTATAGTATTTTGCATACCGGTGGTCCATTGGCCAATCGCGCTATTTTACCGACATTTCGTCTAATAGTTTGGATGCAGCTATGTCGTGTATTTTGTAAACGGTGAACGGTCCGTTTGCTGATAACACTGTTTTGCCTTGGATTTATTTCATTCACCAGTATCTTCTACCAGCCAACCACCTATAGTATTCACCAGTATCTTCTACCAGCCATAATATTCACCCTTATCTTCTACCAGCCATAAGCCATATACCTACTCATATTCTGTGATAACATATTTATCCTGTTTAGATACAAAGTTACCTACATGTATATTAAATATGCATTATGCAAGAGCAAAATCTGCCAATCGCACGTCTTTCTTTAGGCCTGAAATGTTATATAAACTATTAATTAGACATTAATTAACTTATCCAGACCATAATCAGCTCTCGATGTCAAGGCTAGCCTGCGATATTTGTCGGATTATGATCCGATTTGCTGTATAACTTTCCTTCACGATATAATGATTAAATAGATAATCGGTACTATGATTTTGTCGTACCGACTTTAGTAATGATGATCGAGACTAGGCAAACTTTCAATCGGTTAAATTTCGGTTCGTAGTGGATCAATTTGACTGAAATTTTCAACCAATTGTCTTTGCATTATCTAGTTTCTAACTATTATAGTGAGAACTGCCAACTCGTTATCTAATCTCCCATAACATATGTTTAACGGTCCAGGTATTTTGTAGCCTATAATAACTATCTAGTTTAGTTAGTGTGTATTGGTGTATTTT
This sequence comes from Patella ulyssiponensis, assembly GCA_963678685.1. Lineage (NCBI taxonomy): Eukaryota > Metazoa > Mollusca > Gastropoda > Patellidae > Patella > Patella ulyssiponensis. The sequence goes on along the minus strand of OY783225.1, from coordinate 63,555,141 downwards.
TAGGATTACGTGTACTGGACACAAGATTATAATTGGTCATCGACACTATATCGTCGAAAGAAAGAAAAAGGCAATTACCCAAGAACTAGATACACCAAAGTGGGAAGAGGCGACGATGCCTTAACGTCATTGGTGGCTATTGAAGCTAGAAAACAAAGGGACGGTAAGTTCTTACCAGTTAGGAAATCAAATGAAATGAGGTTTACAAACCCCATAAAGGCATACCAGGACATGGCTTATCCGGCATGGCTTAGCCAAACTGAAACACCCCAAAGAACTCTCTTAAACAGTTTGTATCATTCGATTTCTGGTTCCCCAAATTTCGGTAAACGAGGTTATCTTAATGGTTTCCAGAATGAGAAAACAATTAATGAAAACGATATATAAAAATCTGTTTATCACTATTATGGTCTCGGGTGAAATTGGTACCTTCAAACCATTATCTGTAACATATGTATATTATCTCTACTTCATGTGGGGGTCACGTGTCTAAGTGGGTAAGACGCCGGCTCGCTAGCCTGGAGGTCGGGTGTTCGATCCCTGCATTGACCGAGTGAGTTTATCTAAATTTTCCGGCGTTGTTTTCCCTTGTTAGTGATGTAGGACGGACGGCCTAACAGTTAGAATTCGATATAAGACCAGGCCGTAACGCCGCTGACCGGGCAAAATTCCCCGCATAGCACATTGTATGGCGCATGCCTGTCTTCGTTAGCCCAGTTTAGGAGCAGAGCAGTAGAGCGTTAAAATCCATTTCATTTCATGTCTACTTCAGGTCCTAATCGGTGTGGTGATAACAATGGTGGATGTTCACATTTCTGTTTACCATCATTACCATCGTCGTTACCACCACAATACACGTGTGTTTGTCCAGATGATATGATATTAATGGATAACAATACAACCTGTACCGACACAGAATAGAAGAAATTTGTACAAGAGACTTGAACAGTCAACATGCCTGACCTGAAATGTCTAAACCTATTTAATCATCGTCAAACACAATATTTAAACATATATTATGCAAGATGGAAATCTGCATTTTACAGATCTTTCTTTAGGCCTGACATTTTATCTAAATTATTAAACATACATTATGCAAGAGCAAAATCTGCCTATTGTAGGCCTTTCTTTAGGCCTGAAATATTATAAAAACGATTGATTAGACATTACTTAACTTATCCAGACCATAATCAAATCTTGATGCCAAAGGTAGCCTGCGATATTTGTTGGATTGTAGTTCGATGTGCAAAATTTTCCTTCCTTTATTTAACGATTAAATAAATAACCGAGACTACTAGTTTTGTCTTACCGACTTTAGTAATGATGATCGAGGCTAAGCGGAACTTTCATTCGCTTAGTTCTCGGTTCATAGTTGATCAATTTGACTGAAATTTTCAGGAAATTGCATTTACATTAGCTACTTTTTTATACGCCCACATTGAAATGTGATCGTATATTGTCGTCGTCCCCGTCCGTCCGTCCGCCCGTTCGGCGTCAACAATAGCTTGTGGACGCTCTACAGACTTAAGTTAATATCCGATTGACTTTAAATTTATACACAGTGTTTAAAGTCATAAAACAAAGAATCCTATTGATTTTCAGCGAATCCCGATAATTGCTGCCAGAGTTATCTCCATCTAGAGGCCAAACTTTGTAGCACCATGGCGCCTTTCTGTCTGACGTGGAGAGCGGTCAGGGGTTGCGGTGGTCAAACCGGTCGCCACATCCTACGTATGACCCATGCATCTTTTCTTGCTACATATTTTCGTAGTCTTGTGATCGTCTAGGATTGATCTCGGATCGTCTTTGCTTCTCCTTCACGTTGTGTATTTCTTCTTAATGTTTTTCTTAAGACGTCTGTCTTCTTCAGTTATAACAATGCAACAGTTCGTTTTTACCTTTTATGTAGCATAGGGATACATATAAGCATAGTACATATTACAATTATAGTCAATACTAACTAAACTCTTCTCAACCTAGACACCTCGCGGTGTCTAGGACTCTTAGATGGTAACCCTCTGGAATCTAATCGAAGTCTGCTGAATTCTCACGAGTATCCTAATTTTGTATCAACTGGTTTTGGACATTCAATTATCTAATTGGTCAAACATGATGTAAATAATTAGAGAGATTGGTTAATTGAGCCCAATGACGTCAAAACCCACGCTTAAATGGTCATATGGAAATTTACTAGATACATTTCCCATGAGATATTAATTATCATGTTGTTGACATATAGAGCAAGTTATGTTTTGGCTAAACTACTCTTTTTATAAAACAATATGCCATTTTACTCTAAGTGATATTTAGTACATACTACATATTATGTGAATATGTTAGAAACATAAAACTATATCTTATCTCCTCATTCCTTGCTACAACTTATCATCGAATTGATTTCAGATTGATACACAGAGTTTAAGGTCTTTAGAGGAACAAGTATATTGATTTTCAATGAATTTGGATAACTGAACAGCTAAACCCATGATTTTAAATGTTTCGTATACTAAGCGTTAGCATGGGACAGAACTTTATAAAAACCAAACAAATTCTAATGATTTTCTGATAATTATTTATGAGCTGTTAATCTTAATCAGATTTCAGAGTATTATAAATGTTTCATTACCGAAAAAAGTAAGAATATGCGACAACTCTTGTTGACTCCCATAATGAAACTTTAATTAGACATTAATGAACTTATCCAGACCAAAGTGAACTCTTGATGTCAACGCTAGCCTTCGTTATTGACTGGATTAGAATCATATATGCTGCTTAACGCTGATTGTTAAAAATATCGGTTCATAGTGGATCAATCTGACTGAAATGTTCAGCAAATTACCTTTACATTATCTGGTTTTTAACTATTACAGTGAGAACTGCCAACTTTTTTTTTTATCTAATCTACCATAATGTATCTTTAAATCACATTGGATTTTATGTGTTGATTTAAAAAAATATTCATTCGAAATTCTTGTATACTACCATGACGGGAATTATATGAATAAATTGGATACAGGATTTTCTGTCCGTATATGAAGCCAGTGCTGAGTGGCATTGTGAGTTGTGCTGCCCTTTTAGCCGATTTTTGTTGAGATACGGTATATAAAGCCAGCACTGAGAGGTATTCGATTGTGTGTTACAATTTCAGTCGATTTTCAATTGATATATCTAAACCAATCTCTGATCACTGTTAGATTATGTCCAATAATTATTGGAGAAAACACTTGGTTTAATAGAATTCATCTACTTTTCTTTCACCTTAATCAAAGAGAGTTGGTTTCTTCAAATAGAAATAAATATTATTGTTCTGTCACTTGTGTTTGACTGAAGGTCATCAGTTAAACCCTGAAATTGACGAAACAGCCTTCAATTAAACACACAGTGACCCATCGGTTAACCCCGTACATGGGGGTCACTGTCCATCAACACAACCCATAACATAAGGCCACTAACCGACAATTGAACGTCAAAATGTTGGGTGTTTTTTTTTCAATTCGAAGGTCACGTGACTGCACAATCACCGCAATTCATCATTCTTATCAATGAAATTGGGTTTAACGTCCTTTTGTTCTGTTCCGATTGGGCTAATAAAGACGGGACTACCCTCATTTAGTAATTATGCAGATTAAACGATGTTTGTGTGGAGTTTGCAACCGTAACAGCTGGTTTGAGAGAGAGAAATGAGGTTTAACGTCCACTCAACACAACCAGGTCATTTCAGGACTAACACATGGTTTAATTTTATTTCAATAATGCGCTTGCGCGTAGGGGTCTTTAGCCGTGGGAGGAAACCGGAGTGCCCGGAGGAAACCCACGAGGTTGAGAAGGCGCCCCATGCCACCTACGCTCACACCAGGGATCGAAACCACAGCCGCAAGTCAGAGGTGACCGGCCAGCTAGAGGTCGAAGCGCGGCACTCTAGACCACTAGGTCATCCCCCCCCCCCCTAACAGCTGGTTTAAACATAATATAAAGATTATATTATTAGCAAAGTTAGTAATTGTTGCTTGTCTATAATTAAACGTAACCGTGTACTATAATAAAACTGGCGGCATTTGTATCCTGGCACGTGATTTTTGTTTTGAAAAAATAAGAAATCCATTTGACGTAATCCCAGATTAGGAAGATGCCGATGCTACGAAACGCCAGACACCTGCATTAAGATATAAAGTTTTGAAGATGACTCAACTTCAAGTGACAGCTTACCATCACCAGATATGAGCATAATTAGTCTCAGTCACCCCGAACCTCCTAGACTTCAATATATGAAGGGTCTGGAACGTTGTCAGTATTTGACTAAAGTACATTGCCCGAACCGTGAGTTTGGTTGATTATCCAGTTTTTTTGGTCAAGTCAAGTATGAGATGCACACCTTCCCGCAACAAATCCCACAATTCTTGCAATATTAGAAACAACCATGAAACGTGACGACGAATTAGAAATAATTAAAAAAAAAACCAATGAGTTGAATTTGGATAGAAAAAACTGATATTCCAAATGTTTAGCTTAATCCGACTGACGGTTCCTGAGATACGGCCATCGTAATTGTTGAGATTTAAATGACCATTACTCAGTCACCAATTGGCAAAAATTGCTGAAATAAGTATTTCTGGAATGGGAATTCCACAGGAACTCTAAATCAAAATATACCCTTACATTTGATATGGGTGAATTTTGAAGTGTTCAGACCCCATTGATTTTGAATTTGACCTTGTCGAACGCGTGACCTTGAGATTAACGTTCGTGCAAAAATTAGCATAACATTTGTTCTTCACAATATCAGAAAAATGCAGGTACAATTTTTTTTATAAGCCTGTAAAATCATGTCAAATATCCACACATGATGCTGAAAATCGGTGTTTTTGCACCAGCCTGAACATATTTTACAAGTACTTATTAGGTTTTCAAACTGTTTTGATCTTCAATGACCGGCCCCGAGTTCATACAGCATTCCCAGACATAAGTTAAGAATTAAGTTAAAATTGCTCACCTTATTTTAACTAAGATATAACCCTTTATAAAACATATATCCCTCTATCAACCTTTTGTTGTTTTAATGTATCAAATACATTAATAAGAAACCATGTGCAAAGTTTTGTGTTTCTGGATCAAATATATTTACCATAAACAGTGATTGAAAGTTGAGTAAATTCTTAAGTCTGAGAATGCTTTGTGAACTCGGGGCCAGTCCTTGAAATTTTCGCAATGCTGATATAGTAGCTTCTTAATGAAGATGAAGTAAGTGACGGTACTTCGAGAGTGCAAGGAACGCCAGGGCCTCGAATCCAACTCTTATCCTTTGAAGTTGACCATTGAAGCTGTAATTGAAAGTTGAGTAAATTCTCAAGTTAAGTCTGAGAATGCTTTGCGTACTTGAGACCAGAAGCTATCTTCAAGGTAAGTTATTAGTTGAATAAAATACTGTTTAGACAGTTTGTTAATCTAAACCTACATATTCTGTTCAATATTGGGGGGTTGGGTGGCCGAATGGTTTGCACGTGCGTGCGGTATCATAAAGTCTGTCATTCCCGTTTGGTTGTATGTGACAACGAGTAGGGTCACCTGTCCAGCCTCGTGGGTTTTCTCCGGTTTCCTCCCACTGCTAAAGACCCCTGCGCGCATGCGAATTATTGAAATAAAATTGAACCATAGGTTAGTCCCGAAATGACCTAGTATGTGTCGAGTGGACGTTATACCCCATTTCTCATTTATAAGAGAAGGCAAAATCCTTTGCCGAGAGAAAATTGAATGGATAATTCACCAACGTCATGTATACTGATATAAAAATACTTACAAAACCTTGTATAATTCATGCCATAACGTCATGAATGGAGAATAAATTTTACTTTAAACTGTGATATTATTATTAAAGTGACAGTGAAATTAGTCATTTTCTCATTATAATTTTAATTTGTGTTTTTTATGTTCACATGTTTGTGTACACTATATGTATGTTTTATAATAAGTCTATTGACGTGACCTGTATGTGTTATGAAACATCGTTACTTAAAATAGCATTATGCAAGAGCAAAATCTGCTTATTACAGGTCTTTCTTTAGGCCTGAAATGTTATCTAAATAATCAATTAGATATTAATTAACATATCCAGATCATAATAAACTCTTAAAGTCAAGGCTAGCCTTCGATGTTGGCGGATTGAATTCCTATATGCCGCTTAATGGCCGTTGATAATTAAATCAATCAAGTGGATAATCGAGACTATGCTGTTTATATTAATGATTTGAGTAATGATGTCCGAAGCTATGTGAATATTTGAAACGCTTTTTTCTCGGCTAATAGTGGACCAATTTGACTGAAATTTTCAGAAAATTACCTTTACACTATCTAGTTTTTCACTATTATAGTGAGAACTACCATCTGTTTATCTTACCTCCCATAATGTAATTTTAATAATATAAAAAGGTATATCAATATATACCGTGTGCTATATTTCATTATAAATAGTTAACCATGTTTCTAGAAGTTATTTAAAGAATTGATATGTAGGAAATAGATTTGACGTATAAAAGGACCTTAATAGTCCCGCAACAGCGAAATAAGCAAGGGTTTAGCCCTGTCACAGCCGGGGGGTCGTCTCCACCTATGCGTCTGACTAATACTCCCGTCGGACCAGGGTGGCGGCCTTACTGTTACGGCGACGAAAAATGGCCAAGATCGCCATAAGCGTGGTGGATATGACATGTATGGCTCTGTGGCCGCCAATGATCGCGAAGGTACAGCATTTGTTTTGAGCATGTTCAAAAAAACGCCAAGGTTATGTGATCTGATCTAGAAAGTTGTGAGAACGTGGTTGCTTTTCAAGTTTGTATTTGTTGGGGATATTTTCTCCCACTGCTTCACGTTTGGCGGTGGTAGCAGTAATCTAGAGCTCAATTCCTGTTCATTGGCTTAACGCAAATAAGAAATGGGGTTTTGGAAGATCACTATTAAAAGAATCCTTCAAATTAACGAGTTAGTATTCTCACTAATTTACGGCCGTAATTTATGAAATATTGTAATGGTTGCTGGGAAATACGAATGTTGCAAAGCCCACGTCAAATCGACATACATTAGTCGGGTTTAGGTCACTTCGGGAATAACATATGGTTCGATTTCAATATTTCGTTTGCGCGCTGGAGTATTTAGCTCAGGGGCGTTTAAGGTTTATCATGGCGGAGGCTATACTATTTTGAGGGCCCTTTTTCGCGGGGGTTGAGGGAAGGGTGTCTTGATTGAGGATTTTCACACCAGTGCAATGCAATGCATTCTCATTCAGTGGTGGATTCGACAGTAACAGTGTAATAAAGAAAACGATTGACTTGGACACGGGGTCCCTTTCCCTTTGTTATGCTCAAACTTCGGATTGATCAAACCACACAACAGTCGGTGACAGACTTCAAAGCTGAAAGAGCGCGCGTTTGACCACTTGTCCCTCCTCTCCTTCCCACTCACGAGTAGTCGATTAATAGATAGAATATATTTCAGGTAAAGCGACACAAAAGATGACGTCCCATCAAACAATGTGATATCCATTTTTGGTCTATAGCTTACGCGAGGGCAACAGTGTTCTTTAATAGAGCAACGTCGCATCCAGACTGATTGGAAATGGGTATTAGGGGTACTTTTGTAATGTGAATAGTTTTTCTTAATATCAAAGTTACTTCAGTGTAACTTATACAGGCCGAGCGGGGGGGGGGGGGGGCACGTCTAGATGTACCAGTCTCACAGGACAAGTGAGAGAATGAAGAAAGGGTGGACCTGCCAGTACAGGATCGACCACAGAAGGTGAGTTCAAACTTGGTCCCGCATTCGATTCCGTGGCGCTCTCGTAAAAAAAAAACTTGGAAGTTGAAATTCGACATAAGAGTAGGCCATAACGTAGCTGTCCGGCCAATATTTCCCGCAGGGCACACTATATGGCGTAGTATGTCCATCTTCATTAGTCTAGTTTGAGCAGAACATTTGGACGCTAAACCCCATTTCATCTCATCAATCAACGCCATAAATAAAATCATTTTACTGGACGAACTGTTGTTTATATAAATTTAGAACCAAATAAATTAATGCAAAGGGGTCAGGGTGTTATAAAACAAATCTGGGTGTTGTTGATCAGTCGTAAATTCAGTGAGATACTATATACACGTGAAACATATACGTCAGTAAAAAAGATGATAGATGTACCAGCCCGCGTTGTATAAGTCTAGCCGTCTGCTTGAAGTTTGATAAATGGCTTGAACCAATCAGTTTCATAACAGCAAATGCCATCGTTACATAACAAGTGAGGACACCAGAATCGTCATTAATGCGCCAAGAACCAAGCAGGGCCGACGGCGAGTAAACACAGGTAGATGCTTATTGATAAATCTTTTTGCATAGGGAAAAATCACCCAAAAAATCCAAAACAGTACTATTTAATTTTATCATTTGTTTCATAGGAGCTTAATATTTTATTTCATACTTTTATACATAATTTTGATGCCAAAATGCATGGTTAAAGTGACATTAAATGTAGGCAGGTTTTTTGGTTTCATTTGTCTCGAAGGGGCTTAATATTGATGGTAAAAAGCATGTTAAACTTGGCACAAACTGTAGTCAGATTTTTTTACAGTTTAATTGTAAACAAGATTTTATATTTCATAATATATTTTTAAACTTAAAATATTGAATTAATTCTGTGAAAATCTTGTTTAAAATACGGACGTATATCGTCGTTGCCCAAGTTCCACTATCGGTTTGTGGACACGCTACAGGTCACAATTTGTATCCGATTTTGACGAAACTTGAAATATAGGTTTATCTTCAAAAGATTTCGGTACTATCGGAACATAACTTCCTGGATTATGGCCCCTGATTGTACGAAATATCACATTTTGAGTTTGTGAAACCTTTAGATATCGCAATTTCTATAAGATTTTAAAAACCCCTGCACAATCATGAAGGTTGAGTTCGAATGTCGAGAAAATCCAAACGAATCAGCCCAACAAATGTTCACTCCTTGTTCGCAAATATTCTAAAAATATAATAATACAAAGGTTGTGGACATTTTTGTCCGATTGGGATGAAAGTTGCATTAGATATTTATACCCCAAAGATCGCAGTTCCTGTCGATATTCGCGCATATCAGACCATAACGTCCTGGATCATGGCCCCAGATTGTTGAAAAATCACCGGGATTTTGTAAGCTTTTTTCTTTATCTATCACTTGCAAAATGTGACCGTATCTTGCATGACTGACGCTGGTTAGTTATTTAATTGTTTTTGTAAATTCATATTTTTAGGCAAGATGGGCTGTTCAGTGCTTTATGAGGCAGTGGAAAACAGACTTGGGTCAGTATTCGAGTCTTATGGTAAATTAGTTGGTAGATATCCAGTTGTTTTTATCTTTTCCGCTCTAGTAATTTGTGGTGGCCTGGGAGCAGGAATTCTCTTTATGGAAAGCGAGAATGATCTGGAAACGCTTTATCTTCCTGAAAACAGTGAGGCTGTTCTAGATCGAGAACGAGTTTCCGATATCTTTTCCAACGATGTTCCGAACAATTACTGGGCGCACACTCTTGCTAATGTCCCTTACAACGCAGACGTACTTATACGAGCCAAGGACGGAAAAAACGTCCTATCGGAGGATGTCTTAGAAGAAATTCGGCAGATTATTTCAAAAATACGAAAGTTCAATGTGACTAAAGACAATACAAATTTTACGTACAACGATGTCTGCGGTAAACAAGTACGGACCTGTGTCATAGACGGTGAAATGCTACTAGAAAAGAAATTTCTTAAGTCTTATCGAAAAAACAAAATGACATTCCCGGATTGGCAAATAACTGATGAGAGAAAAATTAACCTAAAACGTTTTTTGGGGAAAGCGGAAGCCATCAATGGTACTTTACAATCCGCAAAGATGTTTCGACTCATGTTTGAATTAGCCCAGAGTAACGCCACCGAAACAGCCAGATCAAGGGCGTGGGAACTCGGAGTTTTGAATTATTTGCCTGAACTGCAGACCAGCCTCAATCTGACGGAATTTGCCTATACCACCTCCCAGTCGCTCAATGTAGAGTTGAACCGCAACACCAAAAAGGACATCCGCAATTTCTCATATTCCTTCACGTTAATGTTGATATACGCCACTTTTACAAGTTCTGGTGGAAACTGTGTCGCTAATCGTGGACATCTAGCCAGAGCAGCAGTTGTTGCAGTAGGGTTGTCTATCCTCGCATCTTTTGGAACGCTCAGTCTAATCGGCCTGAAATTTGTCAACATCGTCGGTGTCATGCCATATTTGGTAATAGGTAAGTGTATATTTGTTTTCTAATATAATTAACCTAATATCTTGAAATGAAATAGGGTTTAACGTCCTACTGTTCTGCTCCTAAACTGGGCTAATGACGACGGACATACGCCATACAGTGTGCTATGAGGGAAATATGTTTGCCCGGGCGGCGGCGCTACGGCCTACTCTTATACCAAATTCCACCTGCTAAGTGATTTTGTACGTGCACGCCAATTCGTACACGGGACCTCAGTTTTTCGTCCCATCCGAACGACTAAACAGCTGTCCTTGACAGACGCTCCGAACCTAATATCTAATAGGGTTGCAGACAATATGTTGCCCCTGTCATAATGTCATTATTTCATATTTTAAAAAAAATATGTCATGACTTTCGGATAAATTATATCACGATATTAGATGTTTTGGTAGATATGACCACACATGCGACTAAAGTTAAAAATGTTGCTGCCTCTCTGCTTTGTATGTTTATGGATTCAATACCGCAAGTAGCAGAAGATTTTAAAATATCATAATCGTTGCTATTCGTGACTGTGACGTTTCTGTCCTACTGTTCTGCATCGACTGGGCTAATGAAGACGGGCATATCGAGTTCCAACTGCCAAGGGATCTTTTACGTGCACGATAATGTGTACACGGGAACTCGGTTTTTCGTCCCATCCAAACCACTATCCGTTGTACCTTGTCACGCGCCTCGTCCTGCACCACTGACAAGGGAACCACGTTGGCCAACACATGCATCGACCACGGGACCTTCAAGCCAGCTAGTTAACATCCTACTAACTGAGCCACCGTGACTCCACAGCTAAGCCGGAAAAGTTGTCAATATTTCTGTATGTTTTACAGCCTGCACCCCGTTCATTAGTGGACTTGTAGAACGGGACTTGGACGGGAGAACACATTGGCGTTAATTAAAAATATTATCCCAATAATATTTGTTGCAGGTGTTGGTGTTGATTATTCCTTCATTATGATGTCTGGATGGGCTGAAACCTACATATGTAAGAAGAACTCCATAGAAGAAAGAATTGGGTTGATGTTCCGTTCTAGTGGCATTTCTGTGACGATAGCTGCACTGACTGACGTCATAGCCTTTGCTGTGGGTGGAATGTCCGATTTTATGAGTGTTCGCCATTTTTGTATTTATACCGGTAAGTAACTGAGAGAGAGAGAGAGGGAGAAAGAGAGAGAGAGAGAGAGGGAGAGAGAGAGAGAGAGAGGTTTAATGTCCACTCGACACAAACTAGGTCATTTTGGGACTAACTGATGGTTTAATTTTATTTCAACAATTCGGTTGCGCGTAGGGTCTTTAGCAGTGGGAGGAAACCAGAGAAAACCCACGAGGTTGGACAGGCGACCCTACTCCTTGCCACGTACAACCGAGGATTTGAAACCACGCCATTTGACTCAATGGCAGGCCGTATGCTAACAATTCGGCCATCTACCCCACCCCCGTATGGTATAGATATAATCCTGGTATAATAATAGTGAAATAACTTGACCTATGTTGGTATTTTTCAGGCGTTGCTCTTCTCTTTTGCTATCTGTGCCACATGACCTTCTTTGCTGGTTGTCTTGTCATACACGCTAGACGTGTACACGCCAATCGACATTGTGTCACCTGTCTAAAAAGACCAACTCCCGATCAGATGAGAAAAGATGGCGCCAGCCCTGTTGCCGTTTGGTGCTGTTCTGGTTTCGCACCAAGAGTACGAGAAGAAGACGAAAGTGGTTGTGAAATATTACCACGGATGGTATTCACACGTTTCTTGTTGAAGCCTGTTGTAAAGGTTGTCGTTATCATATCTTTTATGGTTTACTTTGGTTTTGCTATATGGGGCGTTATGAATCTCAAACAAGGCCTTATTTTGAACAATCTAGTAAGCACAGATTCTTACTATCAAAATTATAGCGATTGGTTTCAAAATAATTACCAAACTTCTTTCGCAGTATCCGTTGTTTTTGAGGACGAAATGGATTACAGCCAACCAGGGGTATCGAAAAGTATTCATCAATTGCTTTCAAATCTAACAGAAATTGATTTCGTTAAGAAAAATGACACACTTTGTTGGTTGACTAGTTACCAAGAAGCAGGACGTTTCTTTTACAAAGACAATTACACACCACAAGAATTTGTCGAAGGGCTGCAAAACTTCTTAAGGTTTTATACTCCATTTAAAAACGACATAGTTTTTAATGACGCGAAAGACGCCATTTTGAAATCACGCTGCTACGTATTCTCAGCTGATGTTCCAGGGTCCAGTGACCAAGGGAAATTGATGTCAGACCTACGAGGCACTGCCGAGCAGTCACCATTGACGTCATTTGTGTACTCTCCTTATTTTATGTACTTTGAACAATATAATGCTATCATACCAAACACAGTTCAAATGGTCGGAGCGGCATTAGGCGCCATGTTTCTTATAACGGTACTTCTGATGCCTCATCCTCTGATGGTGTTCCTGGTTATCTTAAATCTTGTTATGATTCTAACAGGTATATTTGGCTTCATGCATTATTGGAATTTAACGCTTAGTTCCATCACTATGATACATTTAATCATGAGCGTTGGTTTCTCCGTCGACTACAGCGTACACATCTGTCATGGATACTTGACGTCGTCAGGCTCGAACCGAAACGCTCGCACTTCCTCCACAATTGCTAAAGCGTCAAGTCCGATTTGGAACGCTGGATTATCTTCTTTAATTGGTATATGTACTTTGTCATTATCCGATTCGTACGTTTTTGCATCATTCTTTAAGGTGATGGTTCTCGTTATTGCGTTCGGTATACTCCACGCAGCTCTTTTACTTCCGGTTATTTTATCACTGATTGGCCCGGTGACGGCAGAAGCCTTCGTTGATCAACTTCCGGTCTATCCCAAGAAACAAGTCTCTAAATCTGCTATCGGTTTAGACAATCCTGTCTTTGAAAGTACAAAAATACCGGAAGAGAAGTAAACACGCGCTGAGAGGGTGAGGGTGTTTACACCAAAGAATCAAATGATTAAAGCGATAATGTCATATTTTCAAAGAAAGTCAAAACATAATTATTTCTATGTCTTTTGCTCAATAGGTTGTTAACTCACTATAATACGATCATAGTCATTATTTCCCACTCTTATAACTCATTAACAAAGGAAATAATAACATAATTACCTCCCTTGTTTTTCTATTGCCCCATGCAATAGCTATCTTCAAACGTTTGAATTTGAAGTTGAAAATGACATTTTTGCCAATTTCTCAATCTCAACTGACAATTGTGCATTTTAGGATTAATAGGATTATTCTTTAACAAGGTATGACTGTTTATGAATACCATCTATTTTAAGGCTTTATTTTATAAATGTTAAAAATATAACTTAAAAATATGAAATTGCAGCTTTAAGTTAATTGACAGTGTAAAAATCATCAATACTAGAACAAGGCGTGATTAAAAAAATGATTTACTCTGATTGTTTTAGGGATTTTTCAACTGTAAATATGTAATGAAATGAAGTAAAATTTTATAATTGTCGTTTGTAAATATAATGTTATATTTTAGGTGTATTTATATATTTATAATACGTAAGTAAATAGTTATATTCCTTTTTAATATCGTGTGTGTTTGTTATATTTTAAGTGTATTTATACATTTTAGAAAAATAAATACTGAAAACCGTGCCTTTTTTCTTCGATATCCTACCCCAATACTCATTCACCCAAAACTCCGATCCCCTCGCTCGTAATATATTTGTGCCTTTCGACCCAAAATATTAGCCATGAGAATGTGTGTGTCATTTGCAAGCATTAATTGAAGATGCGTAGTCTTGACAACCCTTGGTAAGTTGGAGATAGTTTAGGTTCTGTATTTGCCTGTGTGTGATAATCCTTGGCAAGTTACAAGTATTTTGGCTATATTTGAAAAATCGGGGCGATAGGTTGGTTCGATCTTGGAATGACTGGCTTTAAGACATATTGTTTGGGAAATTATCCTTAATACATTATCTGCATGTATCTGAGTACTCTGTCCGGTAATGTATGTAATATCCACCTCCAGCAGTAACAAACGTTACGCAAATTCACCGCGCGAAGGGTATTGAGGGATTCTTTGCCACTCTCGTTTTGACTGTAGTGACGATGCATACGTAAGAAAGCTCATCTCTCGAACCCCAGTGTCCCGAAAAAGAAGATGGCGTATAGCTGATAAGAAGGGGATCACGTGGCTAAGTGGGTAAGATGCTGGCTCGCTAGCCTGGAGATCGGGTGTTCGATCCCTGCAATTGTTCGATCCCAGCTGTCTACTCGTTCGGATGGGATGAAAAACTGAGGTACCGTGTACAAATTGGCGTGCACGTATAAGATCCCTTTGCTGTTGGAATTCGATATAAGAGTAGGCCGTAGCACCGCTGCACGGGAAAATTTTCCCTCATAGCACACTGTATGGCGTATGCCCGCCTTCATTAGCCCAGTTTAGGAACAGAGCAGTAGGATGTTAAACCCAATTTCATTTGATAAGAAACTCTCCCATCTCTCGACCCCGTGTATTTCGATATTAAAGATGGTGCTATATAGTTCTTTCTTTGAGATACAGATGTGAATCACATCATAATTTAATAAGCAAAACTTTCAATTCTGTCTCCAAAACAACCATTGATTATTATTATTTATTATATTTAAAACACTGGTCGCGCTTGAGTAATGCCACTAATTATGAATGGCGGTTCCAAACCTTTTAAAACACCGCTTGATTAACAAAACTTGAAAATATTTTCAGATAAGCGAACGTGATGTCAAAACTTTAGGCTGGGCATGTTTAATTCGTCTAAATATAAAATGTTCTTATTTCTAAGATGGTACATGCATTAATAAAGAAGTTACGTTTGCCAGATGAAACCACCAAATGCATCCAATCGTAATAAACACATCAGAATATCTCAACGTTTTAGCTGCCTTCTGGTAGCCAGGTGTTCAGGGATCAAACACTGTTATAGCCCGCCTTCCTCAAAACGGAAGAATTATACAGATCCTGGCTTTTTTAATGTCCCATTTTACACTCCATACCTGCTCCATAAATTGGTGATTTTCAAAAATCTATTTTGTCGATATCAATTATTTGTGTTAGAGAGATCGGAAATAAAATAAAATGGGGTTTAACGTCCTACTGTTAACGACAGGTCTAATGAAGACGGACATACGCCAAACAGTGAGTTTTGAAGCAAATTGTGCCGACTTAGTGGCGCTATGTACTCTTATCTCGAAATTCCAACTGCCAAGGGATATTTTACGTGTACGCCAATGTGTACATGTGACCTAGGTTTTTAGACCCCTCCGAAGGAATATACATTATCTGTCTTTCACCACTGACACGGGAGAAGTAGAGGGAACTAATCATTTGTGTTCGACGAAATACGCGAAGAGACGAAATTGAATGGCAGACTTTGCCGTTCGTTTTTTTTTGGCGAAATACGCGAAGAATCCAAATTGAATGGCATAATTTAGCATCTGGTTATTCCAGTCAAAACTGTAGTATTCTCCTGTGGGGTACGTTTTGTCTCGTTCGTCACCCTGTTACAATTTTAAAATTGTCATTTTGTCTTGAAATTAAATATTGGATATCACATGCTCATCTTTTCACGGTCAGTTAACTATATCAATGCTGAATCAAGGCGCGGATCCATGGGGGGGGGGGGGGGGTCGGTATGTATGCCCCCCCCCCCTCGACAAAATCCTGGATCCGGGCCTGGAATTAAATTGACCAATTAGTCTTGTTTGCAATGTTGAAGACTGTGGGTGATATGGAGTTTCATTTCCTTGATTTTTGCACTGGGGATTAAAAATAAAGCAAAACGTGATTGACTGTTAGTTTGAATATAATTTATTACACATGATAAATCACATTTACTTGTTTATTACAATCCTACAACCCATAAAACACCTCTTATGTAACCAAAATCGTAAACATAATATACTAGCTAAAATTTACATTGATTTACACAGTTTCTATTATAATCTACGGTCCTTCCAGGCATAACCTTCGGCTACTTATATAAATCACACAAAACCTTTCTGTTAAGGGTGAGTGATGGATGGATATACCGTACACATACATGTCACGATAAATTATATGTAGACAGGGATAATAAAAAAAGGGACATACCCCATACAGTGTGCTATGGGGGAAATTGGGCCCGGGGAGCGGCGCTACAAAAAGGAACATACCCTGTACAGTGTGCTATGGAGGAAATTGGGCCTTGACAGCGGCGCCACAACCTACGCTTATCTTATGTCGTATTCCAAATGTCGACGGATCTTTTACGTGAACGCCAATGTGTACACGGGTTTTTGCTCCACCCTTGCTGGGTCCCCAGTCTTACACCACTAACAAGGGTAAATCTCATCAGCCAACAACACGATTGGACACGGGATCTCCAGTTTAGCAAGCAAACGTCTTACTCACTGACATGCAAAAGAACACACCCTCCCTGTAAACAAGAACAATCAATATCAATAGTCTTAAATCGCATTTATTGATACAGAAGTAGCGAATGTAGGGGGCGGTTGGGACATACCCCCTCCCTAAACATGGCTCTCCCTGTCATGACCCTCTCTACTAATACCCACGGATCATAACCATTGTCTTCTTTTTTTACCAGAAACAAGCAGGGCCGTATCTAGCGGAGGTACAGGGGGTACATTGCACCTCTAGAAAAATAAGGCGCACACAGAAATGGCGCCCCCACCCCATCCAAAAAATAAATAAATAATGATTTGTCAATCTTTCAGTTATAAATAAAATGATACACTTGATTATGAACACACAGTGATGCTCTTAAGGCACTGATCAGTCGATCGGTTTTAAGGGCGTCCACACGCCAATGGGTTCGTTTGCCAAAATCCAAACTTTCTTATCACTTACGTGAAGACTATAGCACCCAACGACTCTGCTGTCCCCCTACTTTTAAAATCCTACATACGACCCTGGAAACAAGTAATAACTAAATCCATCAATCAACATAATGGAGATGTTGTCAACGTTTTCCGGACCACATAACATCTCTCCGAAACATAAATGAAATGGGGTTTAACGTCCTACTCTTTTGCACCTAACCTGGGCTAATGGAAGACGAGCGTACGCCATACAGTGTGCTATGAGGGAAATTTTGCTCGGGCAGCGGCGCTACGGCCTACTCTTATATCGAATTCCAACTGTCAAGGGATCTTTTACGTGCACTCCAATGTGTACACGGGACCTCGGTTTTTCGTCCCATCCGAACGACTAGGCAGCTGTCCTTGTCAGGCAGTCATAGTATACTAAAATCAGAAGGGTTCGTGCTTTAGTGATTGCAATGCTTTAAACTAAATTTAAAAAATAAAAAAAACCTCAATGAAAGCATGTGAAAATGCTTTGCGCCTGGCATGTGGATAGCTATTGTGAATATTAATGTAATTACATTTATTCCCTCAAACTGATCAGCAGTTAATATTTGATTGGTCGCTACTATCAATGAGGCACACTGATGGGCAGTGAATATTCGCTCGGACGCTAGCTACAATCACTGATAAGGATGACATCGACGCGACTTAATGATTTCGAAATATTAACTTTTTTCATCCGACAAATTAATTTCTAAGACATTTTTTTGTGTATTAGAAAAATAAATAAAACGTTTGAAGTATTTTGTAGTTAAAAGATATTTCTTATTTCGTGAAAATGGGTATTAAAATGAATAAAAGGCATCATTCTAACCGAAGCAATTACTTCTTACGTAAACAATGCACGCGCCATTGAGCCAATGATTGACGCCGCGTGGTGGCATTGCACGTGTTAGATGACCTTTCCTAATTCTCTGTGAGACAGGTTGTCAATGAGGGGTGTGACGTCAGCGTGGTTAATTAGTATTCGATGTTAACAGGGGAATATAACATTGGTACGGAAAGTTGAGTAACGCCATAATATATTTTTAAAAAACAGCATTCAAACTGTCGCCACTATTATATAGCGTTTACAAGGTTGGTTCATGTTGCCTAGGTCCAGTCTATGAAGAAAAGGGTCAAACCTCGCTTAAATTAGTTCAGTATCATAAATATATATTTCACTAAGTTTGGAAAAGTCAATGACATTTTGTCAAACAGAGAATATGTATATATAGATATTTTACCAGGGGCTCTATGTGTCTGATTTTATGATGGATTAGAAAAATATGTTAACGTTTTAGTACTTGGATGTCAGCTATAAAAACATAAAATATAAATGTGTTACATAATCCTGTTAGAGCATAATATACGTAGAAAATATGCATATGGGCATTTTTACCTTGCTTAATATTAAAGGAGACATTCCAGACACATAAAAATAAAATTGATTAATGCAAGACTCGTAGAACATTCATTATACGCCCACATTTTCATGCTTCTTATATTGTCGTCGCCCGGACGTTTTGTGACGCTCTACTGGTCACAATTTTTATCCAATATTGACAAAACTTAAAATGTAGCTTTGGTTATTTCGATATTGGCGTATCGATCAGCGAACCCGTAAAATGAGGCCACTGCCCATCGGTTGACCACGTAAAATAAGGATACTAACCACCAACTAAAAGCAAATCAGTTAAAGATACAATAGTTGGCCATTCTTGCTATATTAATTCAAATTTTGAATAATTTTCTATCAACGACTGTCTAACTCCAAGCTGTTGATTTTGAGCTTGTCACGTAAATAAAGGTCTAAATATAATTTTTAAAGCATCTGGAGCCTAAAGAAAGACCTACGATAGGCAGATTTAGCTCTTGCATAATGTATGTTTAAGTATTTAAGCATAATGTATGTTAAAACCCGTATACAGAACCCACTGTCCATAAAAGGTACTTCCCTTGTAATTAATCATAAATGTTTAAATGCACAGAGATGTTTTGATTAGGGACGGTTTTCGACGCAATAAAACCTACCAATCAAGTCCATAGCAGGAAAGACACAGTCTACTGTGGAACGCTGCCGCCTTCCCCTATCGTTGGTTGGTCCCCACAAAAACTCGAGTGACACCGAAATAAAGTTCGCGATTTACAACCATCTGGCATGAATTCTAGGACGCTGCCGGGACAGTGGGTGCTATTATTAGAAGTCTTATATAAAAAACCAAACAAATGTCATTTTTAAATGATTTACTACAAAACTTATTTTTCAAAAAAATATAAAACTGAGAATCCTTCAGATGGTATATCATACAGTTCATTTTTATACGCCCACGTTGAAATGTGGTCGTATGTTGTCGTCGCCCGTCCGTCCGTCTGTCGGTCCGTCCAAGCTAAAGTTAATATAAGATTGACTTTAATAGTGGGGCGGATATGTTACATTTTTTGGCTGAGTTGTGCACTTCCGGAAAGAAGCATGAAAATTTGGCCTAAGGGGGTTTTGGGTATGCTGATTTCAAAAATGACGGGAGCCACGACGTCACTCAAACCGTTCCCGCTAAAAATTGAGAAATTCAAAATGGCCACCATAAATCACGTTCTCGTCCATAAAATTACTGTAAGTGCCCTGATTTCAATGATCTTGCTGATTTATAAAATGGAGGGAACCACGACGTCACTCCAGCCGTTCCCCGCCAAAAATTGAGAAATTCAAAATGGCCACCATAAAACATATTCTCGTCCATAAAGTTTCTGTAAGTGCCCCGATTTCAATGATCTTGATGTCTATACCTATGTTTTTAAGGTCAAGGAATCCAGTAAAACGCATACGAAGAGTCATAATGTTCTCCTTCATAGTGTTTTCTACACATGGTCATAATTTTAATCAAAAGGGTGAATTATTTACATCTTCTCTTTTGCTAAACGGATATCAAGAATCTATTATGTTCCATTTCAGCGGAAACTAGCTATTACGCATTAAACACAATCAGTCCACGTTTGATTTCAATCACCATGTTATATATGCACACGACTGTGTTATGAAAATATTCAATAAACGTCTGAACTTTCTACACAAATCCGATATATTCGGTGAAAATACATTTAACAAGATATCAGTATCATTCAATTTTTCAGAAACAAGTCATGTTCATCTAGTCAATCACCTACCATGTCCAAAGGATTTAAACTTGCTCCTTGGGCATGTCCCACAGCTACATCTGTTCAACCAACCAACTGGGACATTTGTGCACCGTGTGAAGCACATGGTGGAACACTCATAAATCCATCAGCAACAGGTTACTCGTCTCTGGCCACTAATTTATCAGCCTTTCATGAATTGACCAAAATGTCCTGACTAGATGATGGTGATAGCATGGAATAAACGATGGTAAAGCAGAAATCTAGATGGAATAAAAGTTGTTACACCCTGTGTAATGCCACAAAAGTGGAGAGAGCCAGGAAGCTGCAAGAAAAAGCTTGTATGAACACAACCCAATCGCCGCATAAAAACACCTTCGCAGACTAACCACTTCAGCATGTCCCGTGGATACAGTCGATCCACATTAGCCATCGTTTCTGTGATGGAACCACTTGGAGATTTTAACAAAGCAACTGATGCTGTGTATGAATGCAAGTGCTAGACATCATTTTATAATGGTGGGGAGTGTCACCAAATTAATGCAGACGCACTTGCATTTGCTGAGGTGGTTTCATATATTGAGGAATATGCCCTAGGTTGGAACCAGGGTCATATTTTCAAACTCGCTGATCTCACGACATTGTATAGTGAAAGAGTACAAAGATTAGGTGGTGTCACAACATGGGTATCAAAGGACATTGTTTCTGCTTTGTGAAAATCTCCCGTGGTTCCATCACAGAAAGGACAAGCTGACTAATGTGGCTTGACTGTATCCACGGGACATGCGGAAGTGGTTGAACTACGAAGGTGGGTTCATGAAAGGCTGATAAATTCGTGGCCAGAGACGAGTAACCTGTTGCTGATGGATTTATAAGTGTTCCACCATGTGCTTGACAAGGAGCACAAATGTCCCAGTTGGTCGGTTGAACAGATGTAGCTGTAGCACATGCCCAAGGAGCAAGTTTAAATCTTTTGGACACGGTAGGTGATTGACTAGATGACCATCACTTGTTTCTGAAAAATTGAATGATACTGATGCCTTATTAAATGTATTTTCACCGAATATATAGGATTTATGAAGAAAGTTTAGACGTTTATTGAATATTTTTATAACTCTATCGTGTGCATATATAACATGGTGATTGAAATCAAATGTGGACTGTTTGTGTTTGATGAGTAATAGCTAGTTTTCACTGAAATGGAACATAATGCATTCTTGATATCCGTACAGCAAAGGAGAAGGTGTAAATAATTCACCCGTTTGATTAGAATTATGACCATGTTTAGAAAACACTATGAAGGAGAACACTATGAGTCTTCGTATGTGCTTTACTGGATTCCTTGACCTTAAAAGCATAGGTATAGACATCAAGATCATTGAAATCGGGGCACTTACAGAAACTTTATCGACGAGGACGTGTTTTTTTATGGTGGCCATTTTGAATTTCTCAATTTTTGGTGGGAATGGCTGGAATGACATCGTGGTCCCCGCCAGTTTTGAAATCAGCAACATCATTGAAATTGGGGCATTTACAGAAATTTTATGGGCCAGAACGTATTTTACGGCGACCATTTTGAAATTCTCAATTTTTGGCGGGAACGGATAGAGTGACGTCGTGGCTCCCGCCATTTTTGAAATCAGCATACCCAAAAACCCCTTAGGCCAAATTTTGATGCTTCTTTCCGGAAGTGCACGCCCATTTCACATATCAGCCCCACTATAAATTTATACACAATGTTTAAGGTCATGAGACGGTGAAACCTATTGATTTTCAGCGATTTCCTCCGATAATTACCGCCAGAGTTAAGGCCCTTGATCACTTCAAAAAATCTTGTAGACGCTCTAGAGGCTAAAGTTAATATCCGATTGACTTTGAATTCATACAAAGTGTTTAAGGTCATGAGACTACGGAGCCCCTTAAGTGCACGATTCCACTCTTATATAATTTTTTCGTACATGATTCCACTCTTATATAATTATTTCGTTTAAACGAAATATTAATTCGTTTAAACGAAATATTAATTCGTTTAAACGAAATATTAATTCGTTTAAACGAAATATTAATTCGTTTAAACGAAATATTAATTCGTTATAACGAAATAATTAATTCGTTATAACGAAATAATTAATTCGTTTAAACGAAATAATTAATTTGTTATAACGAAATAATAATTCGTTTAAACGAAATATTATTTCGTTATAACGAAATATTATATCGTTATAACGAAATATTATTTCGTTTAAACGAATTAATATTTCGTTATAACGAATAAATTATTTCGTTATAACTAATTAATTATTTCGTTTAAACGAAATAATTATTTCGTTTTAACGAAATAATTATTTCGTTATAACGAAACGATTAATTCGTTTAAACGAAATAATTAATTCGTTTAAACGAAATATTAATTCGTTATAACGAATTAATATTTCGTTATAACGAATTAATTATTTCGTTATAACGAATTAATTATTTCGTTATAACGTATTAATATTTCGTTATAACGAATCAATATTTCGTTATAACGAATTAATATTTCGTTTAAACGAATTAATTATTTCGTTTAAACGAATTAATCGTTTCGATTAATCGAATTAATCAATGTCGATTTAACACGTCGACTAACCCCAATGCTCCAAACAACGAAGTTGAAAAACAGATTTAAAAAAAACAATCGTGATCTCTATCGTTATCGATATACGGGATATACACGTGGTTCATTTTTATCTCAATAATTCGTTTGCGCGTAAGGATATGTAGCAGTGGGCCCGGGGAGAATCCACGAGGTTGAACAAGCGATCCTGCTGCTTGTCGCGTAGAGGCGGTTAATTGAAATAACGGCACTTGACCCAATAACAGACCTCGTGTTTACACTGTTTTCGTACTGGGGATTATGTGATTGGTATGAACTCTATGAAGCATTGGTGACATAAAGATATGGCCCGGGTTCCTCCTGCCCCTATTGTGAGGATACACTTCAAATCAGTTTTTTTTTCTTCATATATTGGTGTGAAGCATTGGGGTTAATGAGAGAACGGATCCTATCGTTTCCGCTACCTATTTCTCCAGAGACCCAGTTCCAAAACATTATCCCCCTTACGAAAACCCTGTGAACCCTATAGTTTTTAACATATATTTTAGGGAATTAACCATTGGGTTCACAAGCTTTAGAGGTCGCTGGTACGTTCCCGGTGTTGGCGGAAAAAGTTCATCTGGTTTTTATCAGTGATGCAGGACGGAGGGCTTGACAAGGAGAGCTGTCAAGAAAGTTCATCTGGTTTTTGTCAGTGGTGCAGGACGGAGGGCCTGAAAAGGAGAGCTGTCAAGTTCGGACTGGACGAACAAACGAAGTCCAGTGTACACCCAAATGCTCAAAACACCAAATTTGAAAATAAAAGATGTTAAAAAAAACAAAAAAAAACCCAAAAACTTTATCAATTTGCGGTGGGTTTGAGTCGGTAATCTTGGAACAGAGACACAAACTAGGTCATTTCGGGACTAACACATGTAATCCGCTTTCGCGTAGGGGTATTTAGCAATGGGATGAAACTGAAGACCCACGAGGATGTACAAGCAGTCATACTTCTTGTCACGTACATGCAGTCAACCGATACAACGCCCCTTGACCCAATGGCGCACCACTAAACCACCCAACATTCATTTCGCTGGAACGGCAAGTAACGTAACACTAACAAATCGATAGGGTGTATACCCTTATGAAATGGGCTTAAACGTCCTACTGTTCTGCTTTGAGTTTGACTGGGCTATTGAAGATGGGCATACGCCAAATATTGTGCTTTGGGGGATGTTTTGCCCAAACAAAATCGCTACAGCCTACACTTATATATGAAATTGCAGCTGCCAAGGGATCTTTGTTGCGCACGCCAATCTGTACATGGGACCTCGAATTTTTCGTACCATCCAAAAGACTAGACAGTTGCCCTTGTCAGACCCTCCTTCCTGCATCACTCACAACTGGAAACCACGAAGAACACCCCAGATGAACTTTCTCCGCCAACACTGGGGAAAATAAGCGACCTCCTGGCTAGCGCTAGCGTCTTATCCACTTAGCCACCGTGGCTCCTGCGTACGCTTATAAACCAAACGGTTGATACCCCAAAACATATGTTAAAACATTTGCTGCTATCTGTTTAACAAGGTTTTCGTAATGGGGATCATGTTGGGGGACACGAGGCCTGACAGGGTCACTTGTCTAACCTCAAGGGTTCTTTCTGGGTCTACCTGCTAAATAGCATTACGCACAAGCGAATTAATGATATAAAAATGAACCATGTGTATATCCCGTATATCAATAACGATAGAGATCACGATTGTTTTTTTTTAAAGTTTTTTTTCAACTTCGTTGTTTGGAGCATTGGGGTTAGTCGACGTGTTCAATCGACATTGATTAATTCGATTAATCGAAAAGATTAATTCGTTTAAACGAAATAATTAATTCGTTTAAACGAAATATTAATTCGTTTAAACGAAATAATTAATTCGTTTAAACGAAATATTAATTCGTTATAACGAAATATTAATTCGTTTAAACGAAATATTAATTCGTTATAACGAAATAATTAATTCGTTAATTAATTAATATTAATTTGTTTAAACGAAATATTAATTCGTTTAAACGAAATATTAATTCGTTATAACGAAATATTAATTCGTTATAACGAAATATTAATTCGTTATAACGAAATAATTAATTCGTTAAAACGAAATAATTAATTCGTTAAAACGAAATAATTATATAAGAGTGGAATCGTGCACTTAAGGGGCTCCGTATGAGACGAAGAATCCTATTGATTTTCAGCGATTACCGATAATGATTGATTTTCAGCAATTAGCGACAATCACTGCCAAGTTATCTCCCTTGATCACTTTTAAAAATCTTTTGTAACGCTCTCGAGGCCAAACTTATCATCCAGTTGACTCCAGATTGATACAGGGGGGTTGGGATGGCCTAGTGGTCTAGAGTGCCGCGCTTCGACCTCTAGCTGGCCGGTCACCTCTGGCTTGCGGCTGTGGTTTCGAGCCCTGGTGTGAGCGTATGTGGCATGGAGATAGGGGCGCCTTCTCAACCTCGTGGGTTTCCTCCGGGCACTCCGGTTTCCTCTCACGGCTAAAGACCCCTACGCGCAAGCGAATTATTGAAATAAAATTGAAACCATATGTTAGTCCCGAAATGACCTGGTTGTGTTGAGTGGACGTTAAACCCCATTTCTCTCTCTCTCTCTCTCTCCAGATTGATACATAGGGTTTAAGGTCTTGAAACGAACAAGTATATTGATTTTCAATGAATTTTAATATCTGAACAGCTAAATCCATGATTCTAAACGTTTCGTATACTAAGCGTTAGCGTGGGTCAGAACTTTATAAAAACCAAACAAATTCTATTGATTTTCTGATAATTACTTGATGAGTTGTTAATCTTAATCAGATTTCAGAGTATTATAAATGTTTCATTACCGAAAAAAGTAAGAATATGCTCTTGTTGACAGCCCGGGCGATTTAGCTGCTGTGGCCGTATCTTTCGTTGTCTGACAACCTATATTTAAGATAAAGGTCGCGTTGATACTTGCAAATCATGTTGGATCTCTAAGGTCCCGTCTTCATTAGCCACGTTAAACACCATTTCATTTCTCGACAAAGACCTACAATCAAACACCGTAAAAGATGCCTGTTGTGTCATTAAGACAATACAATGCATTTATGGTCAATGTGGGGAGTTGTGGTGGTTCAGTGAGTAATTGAAATGAAATGGTTTTAACATCCTACTGCTCTACCCCGACTCGGCTAATGATCACGGGCATACGCCATACAGAATACTATAAGGACCATTTTGACCGGGCTGTGGCGAAGTTAAACTTATTTTTGAGTATGGTAGGTTGTGACAAAATGATATCATGTAGCTCAAAATCTATTTATTCTGTATTTGATTTCTCTAAATGATGATGTTAAAAAAACTAAAACTGTCCTAGAAACAACTTTGATCATTTTAGACCTGGGGTTTTTCTAAATAAAAACGGATAAAGGGATTATCGGAAGTGTTTTGGCATCTTGAAATTTCGTCTTAGTATCTGGAAATCTTGAAATTTCAACTTAGCACCTTGAAATTTCATCTAAGTTCACGTATCTTGAAATTTCAAATTTGTATCTTTAAAATTCTGCTTAGTATTGTATCATTTCAATAAGACGAAATAAGCAGAACCATAAAAATGTATCGGAAACAGGAAAAGCATTCCTTAAAGATGACTTCTCTGCGTACAAACTATGTGATTTGATGACATACTTAGATTCAAACATATTCAAACTATTGTATTCATCAGATGTTGACTTCAAAGCCATTTGAATACGCTTAAGTCAGTTGGAAAAATTGTAATAATAGCTAAATATGCATATTAATTTAGCAATAATGAAAGTTGAAGCGTCTTTTAATAAAGTACTTTCCAATAATATCCACTATTTATTAGCAAATATTGTAATATGTATATCTGTAAATTGATTTATATTCAATTTTTAAAAATAGTATTGTGATTTTACTTTAAAGATTAAAGATGCAGTATGGGCAATTGGATAAAGAGTTGACAGTTATCGCTATAAAGCCCTGTTTATACAGGGTGCGAACTCGAACGCGTCCATCGCGAACCCGAACGCGAACGCGACTTTTGAGGAGTTTCACCGTTCAAATAGGGCGCGAACCCTACCGCGGAAAACCGTCGACGGCTTTCGAGATGCCTTGTCTTTTTCTAGCTGTGAGAGATAAATTTTGTCATTTGCTATCATGGCTCAGGTGGAATCAGACACAAACGAGATCTCGACACTGTATTTGTACATAAAACAACGAAGGAAGAGAAAGAGGCGAATATTACATTTCGATTTCAATGATCATTTCTTCGGTC
Organism: Patella ulyssiponensis; assembly: GCA_963678685.1. Taxonomy (NCBI): domain Eukaryota; kingdom Metazoa; phylum Mollusca; class Gastropoda; family Patellidae; genus Patella; species Patella ulyssiponensis. Next base: position 63,527,914 of record OY783225.1, on the reverse strand, counting down.
TTGTCCATTCTGCTTTTACAAGTAGACTGTGAATATTGCACAGTGGGAACGATCAGGCAAGGCGGCTGATTGGTTCATTGGGAATAAGTTTGGTTTTTTTTATAAACAATATTTTATTCAGAATGCCTGAACGGGATTGGGGAACAGGCTTAGCCTATGTAAAACCCATCTTCCTAGATAATATACATACATAATATTAAAACAAATGGGTGTATTATATACAGAGTTAAAATGGCAAACACATACATAAATATATGTAAATACATATATAATAAGAAAGATGACAATGTATAATATATATTATGGGTTAAATCATCACGTTAATTAAAACTAATACTGTAAAATAAAACTGCTAATGAACTAGATTCAAATCTGTTTGACATGTCAATAAACTTGTGGACTTGATTGAAAATATTATGGTTTACATCGGTACAGTGGTTTCTGGATCCGAACAAGAGACAGTAAATGTTTTTATGATCGTATTGTAATTTGTCTATGGTTTCCTTTCGTGCATTTGAATGTAAAGAGCATTGCAAAAGGTAGTGATCAGGATCTTCAAAGAAGTGACCACAGAGGCATGTGGGACTCTACGGCCTACTCTTACATCGAATTCCAACTGTCAGGGGATCTTTTACGTGCACGCCGATGTGTAGACGGAACCTCGGGTTTTTCGCCCCATCCGAACGACTAGACAGCTGTCTATGTCAGGCCCTCTGTCCTACATCACTGTCAAGAGGAAACCACGCCGGAAATTCTGGATGAACTTTCTCGGCCAATGCAGGGATCGAACAACCGACTTTCAGGCTAGCGAGCCAGCGTCTAACCCACCGTGATCGCCATCTCTTTTAATCCACATTACGTATTATTGTCAGACACAACCGTCCATCCATAAATTTATACTACAGAGTACACCTGTAATATTATGGCCGTTGAAAGTTATGGTCATTTCAAATAAATCTTTATTTTTATAAGGATTCTTTTAATTTTACTTCAAACCCGTTTTAAGAAATGTCAGTATTATACGCCAGTAAAATCTATACCATCCGGAAACTGTTCATGGACTCCAGGAATATTTACAAATTTTATATTGTCAACCAGACGAAACGTCATAAACAAATATTTAACATAAAAAGAAACCATATGACAACTTTTGACATCAAAAGAACAGAAACAATTCTGTTATCAAAGGCTTTTGACATCATAACATTTTGTTTAGATTTTGTCATCCAATCTATTAAGTGACGTTTTCACAAGTTGACAGTAGTTCTAAATTCTTAAGTTTTATTAAACATAATCTTAAAGCGATAATTTCACATTCTCAAAGGAAGTCAAAACATAATTATTTATCTGTCTTTTGCTCAATAGGTTGTCAACTCACTATTATACGATCATAGGCATTATTCCCCACACTAATAAATCATTGACACAGGAAATAATAATACAATTACCTCCCTTGCCCCCCCCCCCCCCCAATAGTATAGCTATCTTCAAACGTTTGAATTTGAAGTTTAAAATGATATATTTGCCAATTTCTCAACTGGCAATAGTGAATAATTGGATTAATAGGATTTTTCTTTAACAAAGTAGAACTGTTTATAGATATCATTTATTTTAATCAATTTTAAAAATATAACTTAAAAGTATGAAATTGCAGCTTTAAGTTTTATTGAACATAATCTTAAGTTTTATTAAACATAATATTAAGTTTTATTAAACATAATCTGTCCTTATTCTGAGCTTAAATTTGATAAATATTGAAAATTTTAGGTTTTATTTTTATTTATTTTTTCTTAAAGATGCCGATTTGATCTTTGAAAATATTTCATAAATGATTGTATTAAGTCAACGGAAACCTACAACAAGCGGTTGCTCAGAATTTGCAAGATATGGACACAGAACAAGTTAAAAAAGGCAAGTTTTCGTGCAATCAGGGGCCATTATCCAGAATGTTGCGGTCCGACAACACCAAAAGGAATCAAGATTTTTGGGATGTAGAAATACTTTTAATTCCATCAAAATCGGGAAAAAAATGTTACGTCTAAAGGATTAACAACCTAAAAGAGCCTATGTTTCGTACAATCAGGGGTCATAAACATATATTTAAGTTCAATCAAAATCGGATCAAAATTGTGACCTCTAGAGAACCCACAGCTTTGACATTACATACGTTTACACTATTTACGTACAAGAAGTGGCCATTTTGTCGGGCAGTTTCGGTCTAATTTTCAAAATTTTCACAAAATTGACACCCATCCATCATTAGGGTGTAATAGTCACATGTGTGAACAGTTTTAAAATGGGACCAAAATTGGGACCTCTTAAAGGTTCCCAAAACGTGATTTTTTTTTCATGCAATCAGGGGCTATAATACAGGACGTTGAATTCAGATATGCGCGAATATCGAAAGAGGCCGAGATCTTTGGGAAGTTCCATCAAAATGATGGTTATACATACTTTTCAATATGTGCTTATAGTGGTCATTTTGTCGGGTAGTTTCTTTCCGATTTTCACTAAATTCAATCTCCGCCGCTAAAATGTTTGAACGGTTTTTAAAATCGGATAAAAATTCTGACCTCTAGCGGGAGCACAAGCTAAAAACCCGTACAATTAGGGGTCATAATCCAGGCGGTTATGTGTGAATATCGACAACGATCGAGATCTGTGTGTTCTAAACATTTACAATCAGGGGGCTATAATCCATGAAGATACACTCGTACACATGTAATTATTGGAAGGAACCGGGATCTTTGGAAGATAAATCTATATTTCAAACAAACTTTCCAATTATCTTCCCTATGGAAACAATTTCAAATGGGGCCCTACATCGTATCCATTTATCCGTTGGTTAGGTCGAAAAGCTAAGGCCCATTGCAAATTACGTCATAGGTCACAAGATGTCATTCCCATTAATAGTGTCCACGTGCGTGTCAGCTGTGTTCGCTGGTATGCACGGCTGTTGTTTCATGATTGAAGAGCGACGTGCGTGTGAACAGGTGTTCACACACCTGTTGTTCCATGACTAAATAGTAATACTCGTATCATTTACCTTTAACTTATGCTTCCAGATTCACACCAAATGGCCGAGGATGGTGAAAGGACATGGGCCCTGGACGACCAAGAGGTCTTCGCCGAATTAACAGACAAAACCCTAAATTATATTGTCATTATAATTTTAATATGATTAAATCTATGACAAAGTAGCCTAGTGTTGTGTATAGATACCATCTATTTAAAGGCTCTATTTTTACATAATTTAAACATATGACTTAAAAAAGTAATTGCTCTTTTTAATATCTAACATAAAGGGATAGGGGCAGACAGGTCACTCGTCTCGGAATTAACGTTAAGGGGGATAACTGCGTTTAACACTCTCGGATTATCTCTCATTGGAATGAGCCAGAGTGAAACGACTAAAACGCGAATTTGATGTGTTGGTTATAGAACCATGTTGATCTAAAAAAAAATGGTCTAATGTGTGCGCTTTAGATCTTAACATAAAATTTGGTCATTGAGTCAAGTGGTGTGGTTCCCATTTCCAGCGTGTACGTGATTCGGGGATCAGGGTCGCCTGTTGCATTGATTGTACCGGGAATCCACGTATTTAATCCCTGCAGTAGATTAAATTTCGAATGTAAGTCCATGGGCTTAAACTTAAAATTAATTTTAGAGTGGCCTCCCTTTTAAATTTTCAAACCACATGTGTGGTGCACATTATACTGTTAGTGCCGTGAGAGGGTTTAACCTATTTAAAACTCATTGGACTCCAACTGCAGGTGACATCTTAGACACTAAATGTGACGATTAAAATGTTTGTCTTTTTTCCTCTTTTCGAATTTAATCCCTGGACTTAATTTCAGAATAAATGATTCATCACTGAAATGGTCAAATTCGAAATTAAGCCTGGGGCTTAGATACGTGAATTGACGGTAATATTAGAGATCTATACCGGAGCATGTATCCCTATCCCCAAAACATATCACTAATAAATTTAATTAAAACACAAATTTTATTTCGTATTTTATTCTTTAACTTTTCGTTTTCCTTGTCTTTACTATACTATCTGGAAGGGTTGTTATTGTTATGTACGCTGATTAGTTAATCCCTGACACGACCTCCCACTATTGAGGCCATCGAAAGTATAAAAAACGAAACGAAATATAGATCTGTAGTTTAATCAGATTGTTCCCCGACTGAATCAACCCTGGCTAATATATGTAGATATAAACCAACATATGAATAATTAAATCTGTAGGCCTTGATAAATGACAACAATGCCTCATTTGGTGCACGATCACCTTTCTCCAACTAAAAGGTCACAGAAGATCCCTATAGGCGCAAGCAATTATTGAGATAATATTGAACCATATGTAGTCTCAAAATGACCCATCTCTCTCTCCTCTCTCTCTCTCTCTCTCTCGTTTAAAGTGGCAAATTTAGTTAACGTGTTACTCAAAGTTTTGTAAAATCTCTGGAGAGGAGTCAAACTAGGCCTACCCTCTTCCCTAGTCCGTTTTCAAAAGAAATAAAATATTGTTTATAAATAAAATCTATCCAAATAAATGCAAGTATTACCATTACCAATTATTACACATACTCTATACACATTCTGCTATTATTATATGGGTGTCTAAAAACGAACAGAAATAATTATGTACTGTTGGTTTATTATAGGTTTTCCCACGATTTTATCGCAACATCTCACAGGGGTAGGAAAATCCGTGATCGTGCATCGCACTTCCGCTAATATTTCTCCACATTCAACGCGACCCTGATCCATAGAAAGCATCCAAACTGGAAGAAGTAGCACAACCCATCAGCTTTGTACAAATTAAAATTTCCACTGTCGCTCTAAGACAAGATCAACAAAAGCCACCACGGAAAGCTGTGAAAAACAAACAAGAAATCGATACCATTGTGTCATTTCAAAGGCTTTTATTGAGTGCAACATTTTATCATTGGATTCAGTCTTAAGCATGTGTATTATATTAATAATAACAGTAACTTTTACAAAGAGTTTAGAAGATCTGTAACACGCATAATATATAAAACAAAACGTAAAATATAGCACAAAAGGATTAAATGAAAAATACATAAAAACAACTGCATTTCAAATTGCTTGTGAACAAAGCAGATTTTATTTAAAAATGGTAACAGATTGGGGAACTGGCATGGTCTATATGACCTTTCTCCTGGTACACTTACACAGAATGATTTGTGGCCCACCAATTATATCACCCTGGACCACAAGGAATGGTCACCACCTCCGGTCACTATGTTACCAAGGTTACCATAAAGTTTACATTGTTGTAATTTAAATGTAAAATAATAACATTGTATGTTAGCATTACATAACATAGCACATTGTGTTGTTATAATAACATCATGTTCTTGTAGAGGTTCGACTTGGATGTTGACCGTGGTGGAAATCAGGCTGGAGAAAGGCTGCTGGGAGCTCACTGAAACAACAAATTAAACGAATCAAATCAATGTACCTAATCGTGATTATTTACAATCGACGTAAACTTTCAGATATAACACTTTTAAATGTCTATGCTATTATTTTTTAGTCAATGCAGTGGCCGACATAAAGTTTACACTGCGGGTCGTAAGTTCAGACCATGGGATCGGAATGTCCCACCATGTGTTGATAAGATACTGGCTTGCTAGTTTGGAGGTTGCGTGTTCGATCCCTACTTTAACCGAAAAAGTTAATCGGGATTTTCCTGCATGTTTTCTCCTTGTCAGTGGTGCAGGACGGGGGGCCGGACAAGGAAGCTGTCTAGTCGTTCGGGTGGGACTAATCAACGAGTTTCAGTGTACACATTGGCATAGACGTAAAAGATCCATGGCTGTTGGAACTCGATATGAGTAGGTCGTAGTGCCACTGCTCGAGCAAAATTTCACTCATGGTACATTGTATGGAGTATAAGAGTCTTCAATAGCCCACTCGGAGCAGAACAGTAGGACGTTAAATGCCATTTCGTTTTATTTCTTGATGGTAAAGTTCAGACCGTGGGATCGTAAGCTAACGACGTAGAGTAACAAACTATGCAGACTGGGGGTCGTTAGTTGAGTTCGTATAGTAACAACCGGAAGTTGTTAAGGGGGGAGGGGAGAAAACATCCGCAAGTTGTGGAGGAGGAAAACAAAACAGATTCGCAGAACAGGAAGTTGGCTAAATATATAAACAAGATGGCGAAAGTGATGGTTGACATGAAATTGAACAGCCTGTCAAATTATTGCGATCAAGATAAAAGTGTAAGTTGGTGGTCAACGGTGTAAAATGCTATGTAAAATTTACACTGGATATTCAATGGTCAACATTGTCAGCTCCCAGTTATCATTTTTATCCAGCCAGACAATGACAGGGAAAGGACAATAGATATCCAGGCATGATTGTGAACAATAATTGGACGGACTAGAAGGGAGAGAGAAATGGGGTTTAACGTCAACTCGACTCAAACTAGGTCATTTCGGGACTAACATATGGTTTAATTTTATTTCAATAATTCGCTTGCGCGTAGGGGTCTTTAGCAGTGAGATGAAATCAGAGGACCCAGAGAAAACCCACGACGTTGGACAGGTGACCCTACTTCTTGTGACGTACAACCGGGATTCGAAACCACGCCAGTTGAGTCAATGACAGGCTGTATGATACAGCACGCACATGCCAACCATTCAGTCACCCCCCCCCCCACCTGGAAGGTCAAGTACATGAACCAAGGTGGTAGAAACAAAGTTTCAAATGGAACAGAATAGTCCTTATGATAAATGAAATAAAACAATATTCTTGGGTGTTGGGGAGGTTCGGGCGTTAATATAATGAAATAGTTTTGAAAGAAAAGCGTCTGGAGAAAGCTAGTGGCGATGATGACACGGGACAACAAAAAAGAAACAAAGTGGGCGTGGTTGATGATAAAGAAGTAACATACTTGTTATGTTAAGTTGGCAGATACATGGTCTGGGTACATCCTCTCCACAATGGAAGCCATCATGTTGAATGTTAATGTTTAGAGGACAATTTCCTCTTGTTTTCCACGCATAGTATTCGACATCTACACCATCTAACCACTGGAAGTTACCAGCAGGTGTTTTCTCTATTCCAAGATATGAATCGCCGGAGCTGAAATAAAATGATTTATCATCCTAGAAAATATAATAAATTGGGTCAACAAAAACGCATCGTTTAGTGGGTCGACTTATATAAATATGTACTTATTAATGATTGAAAATTCCTATTTTTGAAGTCTTTTGGAGATGTCAAATGTAACCTTTTAAAATTGTTGTTTCAGTCTGCTATAATTTTAGTCCCTTGAAGTTAAGGGTGTGAACAAGAACTTACACGGGGTGAGTTAGTGTGAAGTTTGCCAGTGCCAACTTATCGTCAACGGTGGGAACCATGGGTAATCGATAGCCTCTACCCAAACAAGTTTGCTTGACCTCTTCAAATGTTCCTCTACCGATTAACTGAATAAATCTTGGATCTGAAATATATGGAGAGATATATAGGTGGTTTGACAGCGTAAATAGTGTCGATTGTCGAGTACCGTTGCTTCGATAGTATACGAGTGGATGTTGGAATGAATTCAGTATTCCAGCCACGTGGTAAGTTATGTTAATAAGTTTCTAAATTGTAATTTATATAACGTTCAATCTGATAAAAACACAGATCCTACTTCGTTTACTTTTCTATAGTTCAAAATTTCGTATTACTTGTTTTTACTACACTTGGATCTGGAAGAGTTGTTATATCACCCGCGTTCTGAATAATGTAATGGATTGAACAATGAAACTGTCTGTTACGTGGAATTCCCGACGATTATTGTTTTTCATATTTCTTTGTGCATACAAAAATGACTGAAAAGTTTTGGGAATTCCACGAAAATGACGCAGTAACTGGGGACCGACATTTTCCTCGGTGGAAACGCATACACGGAGAGCAGACCTGGGGATGAATAATACAGATAGTCATCGTCGTGCATCAATTACTTTACCTTGTCCAACATCTTCACAAACATTAGGACGAGTATCATAACATCCATCTGTGGACCATTTGGCATTTTCATTCTTAATCAGAACACAATCACTGCCGCCTGCTTGAATATTATCCCAGTCTCCCCTCACTAATAGCTCACCGTCTAACCATTTATATCGGTTTATGGTAGAATTATATTCCAATCCGAACCACGAGCCTTCCTGGTCGCTAGAAATAAACAGAATGAATATCTTCTGGTGCCTTAAATATACTTAATGTAAACATAAAAATATGGCTATTGCAGATTTATTGTCTGAATCATGTTATTAATGCAGTTATTTAGTTCAACTCTCGTGGTTCAACTTTAACATAAAAACTCCTAACCCCTGTCTCAAATTCACAAAACTAATATTTTATTTATAATCGCCTATTAGCCAGACATTGTTTTGTTCAATCTACAAAACGTTAAACGTATGTCGAATATATTACCCTACATGTATGAAACACTCAACACAAGATCCTTCAGACATCGATCAAAACTTATTTCGTTCAAGTGGCATTCCCAAAGTAGTTAACCATTACTCCAGTGTATTTATTTTTATAATAAATGACATATTTCGTTAATTGTTTAGTGCCCTATTTCTAAGTAAAATTCTCAAATTATTAAGATTTCTTATTTAAAGATACGTTATGGGCGATTATTAAAAACTAGCTAAGTCAAATTGATCCACTAGGAACCGAGAATTAAGCGAATGGTACAACAAAAATCATAGTCTCGATTATCCATTTAATCATTAAATCGTGAAAAAAAGTTATGAAGCAAATCAGATAATAATCCAAATAATATCGCAGGCTAGGATTGACATAGATAGTTGATTATGGTCTAAATAAGCTAATTAATTTCTTATTAATAGTATATATATATATATATATATATATATATATATAGAGAGAGAGAGAGAGAGAGAGAGAGAGAGAGAGAGAAATGGGGTTTAACGTCCACTCGACACAAACCAGGTCATTTCGGAACTAACATGTTTTTTTAAAAAATTTATTTCAATAATTCGCTTGCGCGTAGGGGTCTTTAGCAGTGGGAGAAAACCGGAGTACCCGGAGAAAACCCACGAGGTTGGACAGGCGACCTTACTCCTTGTCACGTACAACCGGGGATTCGAAACCACCCCAGTTGACTCAATTGCAAGCCGTATGATGCAGCACGCGCACGCTAAGCATTCGGCCACCCAACCCCCATAGTTTATATAACATTTCAGGCCCAAAGGCAGATTTAGCTCTTGCCTAATGTATGTGTAACATTTAATAAATAATAGAAACTTACTCTCTTACTCAATATTTCCGAAATTACAAACACAAATCAGAATCAAATATTGGCCCATTTCAAACAGAATTGATGTTGCAATCTTGTCGTGACAAAACAGACATTTTAAAATCAGTACACGGGTCGTGTACTCTATGTCATTTGTAATGAACAAAGAAGAACAAATCTCACGAGAAGATGCGGATGTAAAAGATTTACTGATTAACAAACGAAAAAATAACAATTTTTAAAAATAGTGTATAGACTGAACAGGTGTAAAGGACTGTTCACGTATTTCACTAAATATAATTGATTAGACATTACAATAAATTTGTTAAAAATGGAACATGAATCACTTTATGTACGTTCATATTATTTTAATATATGGTTTTAGAACTTCATATTTTCTAAGAAAGTCAAAACAGAATTGTTTCTATGTCTTTTGCTCAAAAGGTTGTCAACTCACTATTACATGATCAATAATGATCATGGGCAATATTTCATAGGCATTAATATCGTTGACACAGAAAATAATAACACAATTACCTCCCTTGTTTTCCCATTCCCCTCCATGCAATTGCGATCTTCAAACGTTTGAATTTGAAGTTGAAAATGATATTTTTGCCCATTTCACAACTGGCAATAGTGAGTTATAGGATTAATAGGATTATTCTTTAACAAGGTAGGCCTGTTTATAGATACAATCTATTTTAGGGCTTTATTTTAATACATTTTAGAAATATAATTGGAATTTTAAGGTTTCAAAGAATAGAGCAACACGCCCTTTAAGAGAATCAAATCAAAATACTAACGCTAGAAAGTTTCCTGTCTTGGATCCAATCGGATCTAAAACAGATCCATCAATTTGGTTCACGGCAAATAACAGACGATGGCTGACTTTGACATAGTGAGCAACGTAGACAGATCAATGGTATTCATCGCAGGGGCGTTTTAAGGTTTATCATGGCGGAGGCTATACTATTTTTGGGGCCCTCTTTCGCGGGGGGGGGGGGGTTGATTGATGATTTTCATTTTTCATGCCAATGCAATGACAGCGTTCTCATTCAGTAGTGGATTCGATAGTGACAGTGTATTATAGAAAACGATTGACCAGGAATCCGGTCCCTTTCCTTTGGCCAGAGGGCCCTTTTGTCAGACGTGGGGGCCCTTTTGTCTGCCTTAGGGCCCTTCCTAACTAGGGTACATTTTCATTTTTTTCACCGGTTTTAGCATTTTTCTACAGTTTTATTTTTTCAACTTCTTTTTTTTTTCGCGAGGAGGCTGGCGCCTCCAGCGCCTCAGCTATAAAACGCCTTTGATTCATCGCAATAGATGTCGGCGGCCACGAATAAATCTGCAAACCAAAAGGTACAGACACCGAGATTGCTCACCATTTGAACTCCGTGAAAGACATCAATATGAGAGGAATAGCCGCCGACAACATTCTTCAAGAAGTCATAGCTGATTATTTGGTTGATAATGACGATCCTTCGTCTGAAAGTGAATCGGAAAATGAATCTATTCAAGACACAAGCGATGGCGAAGAAAACCAATTTAATGAAGGTAAGGAAACTTGATAAATTGAACCTGCCGTTCGATATTACAATGAAAATAGTATTATTTAATCTCATAATACGATATCAGTCCATCATATTGTTTATTTCTTATGTTACTTGGCACGAATTCACGAGAAATAATAATCAATGCAAGGCCTCCTGCAGGAGAAACTGAAAGTAGGGTAGATCACGATATTTCTATTTCACCAATATTGACGTTAAAATAGCCAACGACTTCACATCTTGGGTCAAATTTGATTTGCACTTAAAAGATGCTTGTGTTTGTATATTTCAGATGAAAAGTATAACGACAATGAAATACCATTTATAGAAAATTTGACAGGCATGATGAAGTGAATCCAGATAATCCACAAGATGAAGTTTTTACCTGCAGTTGAAAACACAACAATGGGAGAGCCTCCATAATCAACTTCACCCAAGACTAAATACAAAGTATAAGACTGCAGTACATGGAACTGCCCAGAGAAGAATTAGATGTTTCTATTTTATCAAAGATTTGTTGTGGAATACACATGTCTGCTCTGACATCACGTTCAAGGCAAAAAGAACAATCAATCCGAAAAGCACAAAGAATAGACTTTTTTCACGGCTTCAAAATATTCATGGAAACATTTAAGTATCTGCATAACATAGGTGAGGATGAACTGAACATCCTCATTAAACATTTTAAGGAAAATGGCCTTCAGCCACGAGCGCACAAGAACTAGAAACGACGACCAGGCAATGCACTGACAGTTGCGGAAACTCGTGCAGTTAATGATTTTATAATCAATTATGCAGAAATTAACTGTACAATGCTAGCAGGACGAACCCCAGGACACTGGAAAACTACTACCAACAGATTTAAAACTACTATCAACAAACTGTAGCAAAGCGACATTTTATGTAGCATATTGTACATCTGTCAAGGTAGCTGGTATGCGGACTGTGTCCTTTCGCACTTTTCGATCATCGTGGCAGAAACTTACTCCGTTTGTCACAATGATGAAGCCCGCCACGATTTTATGCTGGTTTTGCCAGAAAAATTCGATAAAAATAGTAAGATCAGCAAATTTGCCAGATGAGGAGAAAAGCGCTTCGACCAAAGAGGCCGAAGACCATTTGGAACGAGCATCAATGGAGCGGAGGTATTACCAAACAGTGACCAAGGAGTTTGCTTTGAACGTCATACCTGGTATGACATTACAACCCCACCCTGTATGTTCTTTTGATGGCGTGATGCATTACAGCATGGATTCTGCTCAGCAAATCCATTTCCCAAGCAACCCTCTACAACCCGGTCCAATATTTTTTAAAACGCCAAGGAAGTGTGGACTCTTTGGTATCTGTTGCGAAGCTCTACCTAAACAGGTCAACTTTTAATTGGATGAGAGTGTACAGACTGGAAAGGGTGCAAATTGTGTTGTTTCTTTTTTGGCTTAGGGGAAACACATTTCACGTGCATGCAGATAACTGTGCCGACCAGAACAAAACAAAAACTCTTGCATGGTGGCATACCTCATGTGGAGTGTTTTGACCGATCGACATATGTCAATCAACATGTCCTTTCTATTAACAGGCCACACTAAATTTAGCCCAGATTGGTGTTTTGGACTTGTTATAAGAATGTACAGGAAGACAGAAGTGAATTGTTTGAATGGCATTGTACAGGTTGTGGAGCAGTCTTCAGAGTATGTCAACATTGCCCAATTGTGTGGACGTGAAGACGGTTCCTTGATAGTGCCAATGTATGATTGTACAACATTTTTAGGCCAATATTTCAAAAAAATTAAAGGAATTAAGAAATTTCATCACTTTGAATTTAGCAAAGAATTGAATACAACTGTTAGTCTGAAAGAGTATTGCAATTCCAAAAGTGTCTGACGCTATGCCCAATAGGGTAAAACCAAAAGGACTTGATGCTAAAAGGCAGTGGTATTTGTACGATGAAATAGGACAATTTGTTAAAGAAGAATTACAGGATGTTGTTACACCACTGCTTGATCAACCAAAGAATCCCCAAGCGACACCGAGTTCGGACGCAGAAATTGAAGAGCATTTGCCAGTTCCAAAGACAGCTCGAAAATAAAATTCGCAGGGAATTAAAGGCCCTAGAAATTGTAAATATGTTTTAGAATATGTTAATTTTGTATTTTTATTATAAACAGTACATAGTTTGACAATGTGTACAAATTACAACTGTTTACTGGTCAAAAGCTTTGAAATATACGGCGGAATATAAACTTTTATGTTTAAACTGCATTTTCTCCATTTTTACTTTTCCCTTGATGAATGTGTCACTTCTTCAACAAAATGTTGAATATCTCCAAAAGTTCTCAACAGATTTTTTCAATTTAAAGATTATTGTGATCCCTAATTTTGTGCCTGTTACACACATACCAAATAACCATATTTTGTAATTTTCACCATGTAAAGGGTTTTCCTGTGCCGCCACATATATCTTTGTAAATACTGAACATAATTGAAGATTCATCTTCCACAATATTGTGCTTTGCAAGGGATTATATCGAGCAGAAATTACACATAGAATCTCTAAGTGACATATACTAAAGGGTAAACCTTGGGGATAAAAGAAGCATACCCTGTCCAGAGCCCGATATACATTCAGGGGCGTTTTAAGGTTTATCATGGCGAAGGAGGCTATACTATTTTGAGTACCTTCTTTCGTGGGGGGAGGGGGGTCCGGAGGTCGAGAAATTTTGCAAAATAGAAATCATTTTAATGCATTCTAACATATCCTCCAGGCCCTTCGAGGTCGGTTTAATCTGGGGGCCGGGGCCTAATTCGATATTCGTCTGAAGCCTGAATGCGAAACAAATCACTTGTACGTACCGGGAGCTCAATCAAATATGGTAGAGTGGGCCTATTGTCCAAGCAGCACGCGTAATCCCGGAAATCTATACAGCAAAGAAATCATCGCTCCGCCAAGCCAGATCACAGTGGGCGGTCTAGCCATCTCTTTCCTGAATAGCTTATTAGTAGGTTTTCAGAAAAGGTGATTTCTTGATTAATGATTTTCATGCAATTGCAATGACAGCACTCTCATTCAGTAGTTGACTGACTCGGAATCGGGGGCCCTTTCCCTTGGCCAGAGCTGGGACCCTTTTGTAAGACGCGGGGGCCTTTTGTCTGCCTTTAGGGCCCTACCTAACTAGGGTACATTTTCATTTTTCTTATCGGTTTTAGCATTTTTCTCCCGTTTTATTTTTTCAACTTATTTGATTTTTTTCGCGAGGATGCCAGCGCCTCAGCTATAAAACGCCGCTGTATACATTACAATTAATATCTAAAGAGCTATATTTTACTTACACTGAAGTCGTACCAATGAAATCTAACAGAGTCAGATATATCCCCTTATACTTTGCCATGGCTAATTCCATACCAAGTTTTTTACACTTCAACACTGCAGCATCAAAACTTATTTTTTCATCGAAATAAATATACGTACAAACTGAAAATACATATTTTAATTTCTATATATTTTGTTTATTCTCTGTGAATTCTGATGGTACAAAACTCGCTAAAATATATTTTTCACTTTAATGTTTAAAGATTCTAATTTAGCTTCATATACCAACTTGCACATCTCGAGGAACGCATACCCTTCTGTAGTATGAATATCAAATGACCTTTCCAACCTCGTGGGTTTTCTCCGGGTCCTCCGGTTTCCACCCACTACTAAGGACCCGTTCGCGCAAATAAAATTGAACCATGTGTTAGTCCCGAAATGACCTAGTTTGTGTCGAGTGGACGTTAAACCCCCCCTCTCTCTCTCGCTCTCTTTTACGGGAGATGGATTTATAGCTTATGATGCGAAAATATTTATTGAAAAAATAGTTTTAGATAAAATCGGTTTTACAGATAACCAAATTGAAATATAAAATGAGTGTAAAATGTTATTGAAAAGTAAGTTCAAATTAATCAACTTACCACATAGACTTGTTTTACTGATAGCTAACAATAGAAACCATTTGATCCCCAGCATCGTTGGTCTACTTTTTTAAGTATGCGTTCTGCACAAATCAACTAAGAATCTAATCAAAATCCGAATAATTATCAGTAAGAAAATGAATCCGTGTAACGACTCACCAAATAAAATAAAATCAATCCGTGTGGCGATCTTCTGTTTATACCAAAGAAAAAACAATTTGCGTATTAAATGTATTGATTTAAAGGATTGCGTTTGATAAGATTTTTTTTTAATACTCCCATTAACATAACAAAATCATCCATAATTGATATAGTAGAAATTAAACAATATGTACATTAACACAACCATCCATAATTATTCTTGAAAAATGAAAAAAAATACACAAAATAAGAAAACAACTTTTGATGTAATAGAATGGAATCAATAAACTTTCTCAAACTTCGAAGGTAGGACAAGATATGTGCACTGATTGTAACCACCGTACTTGTTTTCAAAGCTTAGCGTATCGTCGCCATTTTTAAGATTTAACCAATAAATGGATGAACCACTCTAATCTGCTTACAACCGGACCTTATGTTAATAAATGTCTAATTAATACATTATATAACATTTGTAACACTGTTATAGAGATAACAGAGATCAATTTCGTAAATATATGATTTATTATAGATCAGAAACAGAATAGGTGGGTGGGGTTGAATGGCCGAATGGTTAGCGTGCGCGCTCTGTATCATACGGCCTGCCATTGAGTCAACTGGCGTGGTTTCGAATTCCCGGTTGTACGTGGCAAGGATAAGGATCGCCTGTCCAGCCGCGTGGGTTTTCTCCGGGTACACCGGTTTCCTCCTACTGCTAAAGACCTCTTCGAGCAAGCGAATTATTGAAATAACATTAAACCATATTTTAGTCCCGTAATGACCTAGTTTGTGTCGAGTAGACGTTAAACCCCACACTCTTGCCCTCTCTGTCTTTCTCTCTCTCTCTCTCTCTCTCTCTCTCTCTCTCTCTCTCGTATACTTGACTATGCAAATTCTATTTAAAGATATATTATGGGAGATTAGATAACGAGTTGGTAGTTCTCATTATAATAGGTAAACGCTAGCTAATGTAAAGGCAATTATTTGCTGAAAATTTCAGTCAAATTGATCCACAATAACCAAGAACTAAGCGAATGAAAGTTCCGTTTAGCCTCGATCATCATTACTAAGACAAAACTCGTAGTCTCGATTATCCATTTTATCGTTAATCGCGAAGAGAAATTTTGCAGCAAATCGAACTACAATCTAACAAATATCGCAGGCTAACCTTGACACCGAGAGTTGATTATAGTCTGGATAAGTTAAGTAATGTCTAATCAATAGTTTTTATAACATTTCCACCTAATTAAAGACCTACAATTGGCAGATTTTGCTCTTGCATTGCATAACGTATGTTTAATCAAGAACTTGTCACTACATGAAAATTATTACGTCCGTAGTTACATACGTGTAGGAATAAAAATAAAATAAAACCAAGTACGAACAATCCAAACCATTAGACAAAAGTCCTGAATAACGGTATATAGGCAAAATAGTGTAATCAGCACATGGATTGTTCACCGTGTACAAAATAAAAAATACCAGTAATTTTTATTATCGACCCTTCTCCTTGGAAAAGATTTGGTGTTTAAAGAGATGCGTCTATCTAGACTCCACATGGAAAATGAATATAATATGCACACTCTCTTACTTTGTAAACTTAGTTAAGAGTATACATCATCTCTTAATCATTATGAAGAAAATAGACACCAATTGTGCCTTCCCGTTTGAAAATTAAAAATGTCTGATTCGGTGTCTAGGCTGCAGATGTACAAGGAGAGAGAGAGGGTGGATAGCTTAACGTCTACTCGACACAAAAACTAGGGTAACTTCGGGACTAACATATGGTTCAATTTTTATTTCAATAAT
This sequence comes from Patella ulyssiponensis, assembly GCA_963678685.1. Classification (NCBI taxonomy): domain Eukaryota; kingdom Metazoa; phylum Mollusca; class Gastropoda; family Patellidae; genus Patella; species Patella ulyssiponensis. The sequence continues at coordinate 63,511,170 of OY783225.1, read as the reverse complement.
TCGCTTGCACATAGGGGTCTTTCAGCAGTGGGATGAAACAAGAGGACCGGCAGAAGACTGTAGAATCGAAACCACGCCAGTTGACTCAATGACCGACCATATGATACAACGCGCACTCGCGGTGAACAAGGACAAGGCGTTTATGTGTAAGCCAGCACTATTTATTTAACCCACTACATCAGCAATAACAACACTGCTTAATACCCGGGGATTGACTATTAACAAGGTTCGCCGAACCAGTTCGAAACGTGGCATTGTGATACAAGAATAGATAGTCTGGACATACACTATGTACTTCCAAATGTTTTTAATATAGAATTAAAAAAAACAATGATCGGTAGATCGCTGTAATACAATAGGTGGACATCGCAGCTAATGCAGTAATTGTTGGTGGTTACACACTGGTAAGAATTAACCCCGCGTGTCAAGGAAATCCCAAGAGATCTTAAGATCTGCCTGTCCATTCCGCCTCTTTTGTAAGAGCTAACACAAAAAAAAAATCGAATTAGCCCCCCCCCCCAAATATTTCGCCAACAATAATGATTTCTTAGGAGTATTCTTAACCGGCCATAGTCTCAGCCCCTCCAAAAAATTCTGTAGCCCCCCCCCCCCACCAAAATTTTATGAGCTGTCTACGGGCCCGCTTTGTAGAGTCTGTAGCCCCACGCACTAGTTGTACTACTAACTGGGAGGTTCGCTATAACCGCGAATATGCTAGTGATGAGATAGTAGATTACAGAGCAAATGGGTAAGAATTGTGCTATAATAGAATTTCAGATAGCAACGTATGATATGGCATTAAGTTTTTGATTATTTTTGGACTGGGCCTAAATATCCTGGCATTTGAGTTCATTAATTGGAGCAAAATCTTGTGAACGAGAGGATAAGAAATGGGACATAATCTCGAAGTCTACATGTTAGTTCTACCTGTTTTGTGAGGGTTGACCGACCATTTTTCCAGTCGGTCGCCCCTCCACCCAACCGATGTTACTACTGGCTGGGCGATTCATTATAGCTGTGAATATGAGCTTTCCAACAGCTACGTATAATATTTATGTAATTAGGCCTTTAATTTGGGTCTGGGTCTGAGGGGACCTTGTCCCACGCAGGGTCGTATCTAGCTGAGGTGCAGGGGTACGTTGCTCCCCCGGAAAAATAAGGCGCCCCCATCCCCCCCCCCCCAAAAAAAAAAAAATTTGACAATCTTTCAATTATAAAATAATACACGAGATTATGATCAAATATTGATGCTCTTAAGGCACTGATCAGTCGGACAGTTTTAAGGGCGCCCACGGGTTCGTTTGCCCTGATCCAAACTTTCTTATATCACTTAAGTGGAGGCTATGGCGCCCGCCAGTCAACGGCACACCCACTTTTAAAATCCTACATACGAGGCGCTTACTTGGTCTCGCGGTCTCATCCACGCCTGGGTAAAGTGAATGTTTATATTAGTACATAGTATGTCAATACTATACATTAATAATGATTGCAAATTCCAAATGTCAACCATGTTTAAACGTCAGTCCACCTTTCTGTGTCGATGTATTTCGATTAAAGAAAGGCGTTAGCTGTGAAATAAAAACAATATTTCTTATGTGTCTAAACGTAAATATGGAAAATGTATTATCTCTGTTTAATCTTTGTTTGTCTTAAGCGGCGAGAACAATAATAAGCGGGTAAACAGCTAAAACATTTCACATTACAAGTACTAATACTGTAATACATTTCATTGTTTGTCGCCAAGGTTATTTTAGCTTCATTAAACGGTTGTCGTTGTCATTGTCATCTAATTAATTAAATCGGCATCTATCACCACAGACGTGGTGATCATACGAAAGTTACTCTGTCTACTTTAAGCCAAAACAAAATGAAATGAAATGGGGTTTAGGGTCCTACTGTTCTGCCCCGACTCATGTTCCTTAAGCAACGTCCGCGTTTTAAACATCTAACCGTTGCTTCAATACTTAGCAATTGCCGAACTTTTGCGCCCGTTGTGTAGACACGTGACTAATTAGCATTGTCCAATCCGAGGTCGTGGCACATAACACACTGTAAACAAACAAGTATACAGCCGTTGAAAGTTGTTTTATTTTAAATTGACAAACTCACGGAAAACAAGTAATTTTGACATTGATCGATCTTTGAACTTTGCAACTCGATTGTCACATGTAAACATTTTAGCTAGAAGTGTGAGACTTGGTATTCACGACGACCGATGAATCTGATAGGCTCCCAAGTTTGGGTTCTTATCCAATCGAACTTAGTGGCGAAATATGCAGGGTATTTCGTGAAGGGCTTGAAAAGATGTACGTAGTTAAGGCGAGATCAAGCCTTCAATATAATTGAAGATGGCCCCGACTTGGCTAATGTCGTAATGAAGGCGGGTTTAACGGAACACTTGGTATACTTTGTGAATTTTGAGAATCACATATTTTGTTTTAGTCTTTAAGTGTAAGACAGATGGTAAACGGAGTAGAACCATTTTTTGTGTTAAATATATCTGTCATTCTCACACTATATATTACTGTGTGTGTAGAATGTTAGTGGATGTGACACTATCCCGGTGTTTAACTATTACAGCAATAAATAATCTTTACCTTATGTTAATTTCGGGGGTTGGGATGGCCTAGTGGTCTAGAGTGCCGCGCTTCGACCTCTAGCTGGCCGGTCACCTCTGGCTTGCGGCTGTGGTTTCAATCCCTGGTGTGAGCGTATGTGACATGGAGATAGGGGCGCCTTCTCAACCTCGTGGGTTTCCTCCGGGCACTCCGGTTTCCTCCCACTGCTAAAGACCCCTACGCGCAAGCGATTTATTGAAATAAAATTAAAACCATATGTTAGTCCCGAAATGACCTAGTTTGTGTCGAGTGGACGTTAAACCCCATTTCTCTCTCTCTCTTTATATCAATTTCAAATCTAATTATCTCCTGTAGATGAAAACAGTTATTTTATTAATCAAACATCATGTCCTGTAGACGTAAAGGGACTATCCCGATTTGAACAAAGTCTCAAAAATAAAAGTCCGGGTATGTATCAAATTTAATATAAAGGATGTACCTTGTCTCAAAATTTCAGCTCAAAATATTGAGTCGTTTGGACGCGAACGCCAAAACTGCTTATCCGGACACTTAACCCTTTTAAGATTTCAGGTCAATTTCTTCGTTAAGTGACCTGATAATCTATTACCGCCCCTTTAGAGATCTATACAGTGAATGACCCACGTGCTGTACTTGATGACGTAAGGTAAATTTTACCTACACATTACTTTTATAAAATAAAAGTCTGGTTTTATCCAGACACCGCATAATACAGCTTGCCACAAAGGTCTTTGAAAACGTATCACCTATATTAAGTGAGTTGCTCGGCCCTAAGGTAGAAGATTTTAAGGATCTTTAGCGCAAAATTAAGCAGTTTCATTCACCAAAATATACTCGGGATTGGCCCTTTAAAACACTAGTATAATGGACAAGGGCCTCTTTTTATCTAAATTCAATTCCCAACATCCACCCGTGGCAACCATTGCGTCATGTCACTATGGAATTATGTAATGACCGAGCTGACACAACATGGCAATCTGTTTCACAGAGAATTAATTACTTACGAATTATCTCTGTCACAGATGACTGTCCACAACACGTGCATTGAATTCACGTGGCGTCAGTCATTGGCTCAACGGCTCGTGCATTGTATACATAACACCTAACTGCTTCGGGCAAAATGGTGCATTTTACTCATTTTAATACCCATTTACACTAAGTAGGAAATATTTTTTAACTACAAATACTTCAAACGCCTTTATTTATTTTTCTTATACTTCAAAAAAATGTTTGAGAATTTAATTTGTCGGAGTAAAAAAGTTAATATGCCGAACTCATTAAGTCTCGTCGATGTCATGCTTATCAGTGATTGTAGCGGCCAAGCGAATATTCTCTGCGGGATCAGTTTGATATCATGGTAGAATGCCTGGTCCTAAATTTCAAATTCAAATAATTATTATTGCATATATAAACTAATTACCACGCTCCATTAATTTTATGATATTGTATTATGACCGAGCTAACATAACATGGCAGAATGACTGGTCCTTGAATTTTAAATTAAAATAATTATCATTGTATTGTCTAATTACCATGCTCAGTTAGTTTTATTATCGTGGTAGACAGCTGTGGGGAGGTATATAATCACTTCAATTAATAAGAGTCGTCTAGTTTATAGAATAACTGTGCATTGTAAAGATATAGCAGTACAATTTAAGGTAAATATGATAAATGGCTAAGCCTGTATCCCATTAAGATACCTCGATTAGATTGATCAATATATATAAAGTGATTGCATATTGTGGTTTTCCCTTGTCAGTGATGCCGGACGGAGGGTGTGACAGGGACATCTGTCTAGTCGTGTGGATTAGACGAAAATCCATAGTCTCATGTACAAATTGACGTGGGGGGTTGGATGGGTGAATGGTTAGCACGTGCGTGCTGTGTCATAAAGCCTGTTATTGTGTCAACTGGCGTGGTTTCGAATCCCTTGTTGCACGTGACAAGAAGTAGGGTCCCCTGTCCAAACTCGTGGGTTTTTGTGCGGATTTCCTCCTACGTCTAAATACCCCTACGCGCAAGCGAATTATTAAAAAAATTAAACCACATTTTAGTCCCGAAATGACCTAGTTTTTGTCGAGTGGACGTTAAAACCCATTTTCTCTCTCTCTCTCAGCTACAATGATTAAGTAGAATCATAAATTAAACAGGAACTAAACTACACCAGGAAACAATAATATTAACAATTTCTAAACGATCCTCTCCGCTCCGCTAACCAACTCTCTCTCTCTTTCTCTCTCTCTCTCCCTTCCTCTCTCTCTCTGTCTCTCTCTTAGATTGGCGGGTGAAAAGCATAGATGGTCATGTAAGAGTCTAGAAAACCCCCTTTACACTTAGTAAGATGTCTAAATCACATCTTTTTAGTATTTATAAATATGGTATATATTGCTATATATCCTTATACTTATTTTTATTCATACAGATTATCACCATGCCACCCCTGTGGATTATAACAGTTGCTGTTGGCTATTTTACTATTAAATGGTTTCTGAACAGATTGAAGGTGGGGGACATTGGTGACAAATACGTCTTTATAACCGGATGTGATACGGGATTTGGAAATCTCCTGGCCAAGAAATTAGATGGTTTGGGTTTTCACGTTATTGCTGCTTGCCTAAATAAAGATGGTGCCTCGGGGTTGAAGAAGGCGACGTCAGAACGACTGACGACTGTTTTATTGGATGTCGCGTCAACACAAGACGTTAAACGAGTAGTGGAGGAGGTCGATGAACTGATTCCGCCCAATAAAGGTAATTTCATCAGTAGCTTGGTGTGGTGGTAGGGGACTCGCTAAGACTAAAAGTACTTTGGCCCTAGAAATATTTAGTTATTTGTGTCCCAAAGCGAATTATCTTTGTTGCCAAGAATCACTCCTCTTTAATCTGGGTTAGAAGGGCACAATTGTGTCTCCCCATTGTCGAAATTTTGACACTCATTGCAAGTCAAGACATATATGAGATTTGTTGTGTCGCAAACTATATAGTTTGTGTCGGCATACCCTTTTATCTTTTCATTGTTTACTGTGAAACAAAGTAATGCAGCTTGGCGGTTGTACTAATATATTCTTAGTCCCAGCAATTCCTTTTGTGTATAACTTAATATAAGTATGATACTATGTAAAAGCATGCACAAATAGGAGGTCGGGTGGCCGAATGGTTAGCGCCAACGCGTTGTATCATAAGGTCTGTCATTGAGGCAACTGGTATGGTTTCGATTCCCTGGCTGTACGTGACAATGAATGGGGTCACCTGTCCAACCCCATGGGTTTCTCCGCGTTAGCCGTTTTCCTTCCACTGCCAAAGACACGTATGCACAAGCGAATTATTGAAATAATATTGAACCAAATTTTAGCCCTGATATGAGCCTGTTTGTGCCGCGGGACGTTAACCCCCTCCCTCTCTCTCTCTCTCTCTCTCTCTCTCTCTCTCTCTCTCTCTCTCTCTCTATCCAATGAATTTCAGCAGAGTTTCAATATATAGTACCTATTACAGAAAGTGATTTATCTTCTGTCTATTTTATTATCACAGGTTTGTGGGCGATCGTCAACAATGCTGGAATCTCTGGTTCTCTTACTCCTTTTGACTTTACAACCAAAGAAGAGTTTGAAAAAGTCCTGTCTGTTAATTTATTAGGACTAATTGATATATGTATCAAATTTGTACCCCTACTAAGGAAAGGAAGAACAAAGGGACGGGTCATTAATGTAGCTAGTGTCGCGGGGCGTTTTGGAGTGTGTGGGAGTCCTTATGTAGCCTCCAAGTTTGCCGTTGAGGGTTTTTCAGATGGTCTCAGGTATGTTTATCGCGTTTGTCCGTATATTTGGTATTAGGTTTTTGCTTTCGCTACGTACAGAATGCACATACTGCTCAAAGGGTGGGATTTACCGTCCATAGTTGATCTTAATAATGTCGTTGGTTGATTTTATGCTACCGACAAAGATTAAATGTGGTTGTCTGGACAATAGTCTGTTGATCACCGGAATAAATGGGATGGTCAGATGTGAATCATTACGTATAATTCCGGCGAAGATTTGATACCAATTCACAGAATTTACGCAACTATTTCGTTAATTGTTTTACATACTTACTGTGTTAACGTATGTGAGTAAAACGGGGAAATTGTAGGGGCCTGGACATGAAGAAAGCCCCACCCAAGACACACGCACATCAACGCTAGTCGCTTCTGACTCTAAAACGTTTTTACCTTTCAGGCGTGAGTTAAGGGCTCAAGGAATATCAGTACATATAATAGAACCAGGTAACCATTCCACGTCCATCTCAAATAAGGAGAAAATATTCCGAGACGTAGATCAGGCTTTTAAAAGAACCAGTCCTGATATACAAGACTACTATGGTGAAGAATACGTTACAAAATGTAAGTTCAAATGTCAAATGTTCCTGTTGTCACCAGTGTCGGGTTTACCCCATTGCAACCTGATTAAAATACAGCTCTATATTTATATATATATATATATATATATATATATACTTTCGATGGCCTGCGCTAAAAGAAGATCTGGGCGGTTGTAGCGATAGGTTGCGCCACATGTCATACGAGCGGCTCTTGGCACTATGACACTTCATCAACCAATCAGCATTGATTTTAGTAGTTGAATTACCCACAGTTCCATGCAAAGCACGCCTAAAGCTCGCCATTACAGGCCGTTTCATTGACTGATCCCTCACACCATTCTCGTCAAAGAAAACAACTCTTCCAGATCCTAGCGTAGTAAAGACAAGTAAAACGAAAATTTGAATTATAAAAACGAAACGAAATAGAATCTGTGTTATAATCAGATAGACCCCATGCCTCAAGATGCTTTGCTCATTGGTGTTTAAAACGAGAAAATTAAATGGGGCTTAACTTCCTACTGTTCTGCTCCGACTGGGCTAATGAAGACAGGTAGACGCCATACAGTGTGCTACGAGGGAAATTTTGCTCGTACAGTGTGGCGCTACGACTTACTCTTATATCAAGTTCCAGCGGCCAAGGGATATTTTACGTGTACGACAATGTGTACATAGGACCTCGTGTCGCGCGTCGAGATCTAGCGGTTGCGATTTCCGTCCGTGTTGTGAAAGTATGACGACTTGAGATAAATTCGCCTTCTCGACGTCGTGGCTTTACTCCGAGTACTCCGATTTTCTTCCAGAGGAAAGACCTCTCTACACGTGCGCTTAGCATAATAAAATAAAACAACTTGCCTGTGATATCACCATAGATGGAAGTGGGCGTTAAACACTAATAGTATAAAAAGATGTTAGCCACTTGTGAATGAAATCTTGTTGAAATCACGCAGTAAATAAACCATAGAAATTGTTAGTCATAAATAGCATGGTTTTTTTTTATTGTGCCATTACTTGAGAGATGCTTCAGCATACAAATTCGAACTGGTGAGGTTATAATTTTATATTTTATATTACAGTTAGTGAACGTCTTACTGATTATTTATGCAGCGGAACTCATGACCCTGAACCAGTGGTTTCAGCCATGACACATGCAGTGATGTCACGTTTTCCAAATCGTAGATATCTTGTTGGATTGGATGCTAAATATGTGTTTAGAGTGTTATGGACACTTCCTGATTGTATTTCTGATTTTTTGTTTTGTTTAACAATCATTCGCCCGAGGGGTGCAAAGTAGATAACTGTATAGTTATTAGTGTTTAAAACTTCAGCGGGTCATGTATAGTAAATGTTTAGTATGGTGCTCCTAATAAACAGGGTGCTCCTAATTTGATACTTACCTTAATAAAATGTCCAATACAATAACGATCTTATTGTATCTCCTAATAAGGTGCATCTTAACATAAGGATTTTATCTCCTTATAAGGTGCATCTTACCATAAGGATTTTATCTCCTAATAAGGTGCATCTTAGCATAAGGATTTTTTCTCCTAATAAGGTGCATCTTACTATAAGGATTTTATCTCCTAATAAGGTGTTTGGTACAATTAACATAATCACAGAACTACTACTGGATAACATCTGCTAAAACTGCGGTGATATCAAAGACAAATGATTCCTAAAAGAAACTTGTATGTGTGGGGAAGATTCACAGTATATGCAGGTGGGGCCAAAAGGGTTTTACAGTTGAGGCGCTGAAAGCACCAACCTCCTCGCAAAAGAAAAAATCAAAGGAAGTTGAAAAAATAAAACGGGAGAAAAATGCTAAATCCGATGAGAAAAATGAAAATGTATCCTTGTTAGGGAGGGCCCTAAAGACAGACAAAAGGCCCCCGCGTCTGACAAAAGGGCCCCTCTGGCCAAGGGAAGGGTCCCCCGAATCCGAGTCGATCGTTTCTATACACTGTTACTGTCGAATCCACTACTGAATGAGAATGCAGTCATTGCATTGACATCAAAATCATCAATCAAGAAAACACCATTCAGATTCCAGACGAGTATCGAATTAGGCCCCGGTCCTCAGATTAAACAGGCCTCGATGAGCCTGGAGGAAATGTCAGAATGCACCAAAGTGTTTTCTATTTTGCAAAATTTCTCGACCTCTAGTGGCCGGGGCATACACCTCCACCCCACCCCCGCGAAAGAAGGCCATCAAAATAGTATAGTCTCCGCCATGATAAACCTTAAAACGCCTCTGGATGGGGCCTAGGAAAGGCAGGGCGAAATGGAAATCGCATTTTTATGTTTGCAGAGCAAAACCATGACAAGGGAGATAATCATCGATTTTGAAACGGGTGCATACAACTGGTCATGTTTGCAGTACAGTTTGTAGGCCCTATAGCTCACCATGTACATGTTTTTTTCTGCAACGTCTGTACAAGACTGACCATTGACATTTCAAGATACACAGTAAACCCAATATTTCATTTCCTGTTAGCTTAAACCCAACAAGAAATGAAATTGGGTTTAATGTATTATGTGTCCCACTAGCTAAGTTAATGAAGACGATCATACCCCGCGCTGTCGGCTATGACGTGCCACGACCTACGTTTGTTTTGATTTCCACCTGTCCGGTATTCTACAACGACTAGACGATTTTCTTGCCAGATTCATTTCCTGCAACACGGACAAAGGGAAACCAGACTGGATCTAATGTTCAAGTCACCATAGCCCCATTACATATAAAACGTTGGTTCTGATAAATATAACCAAGCTAGACACGTTACACCCGGTCTATCTCTGATTACAGATTCTTATAAATAAAGTAATTCGGGTTAATTTAAAGTCTCTAACTCAATATCATCCAAAGTTTTCGACTCTAAAAACACGACCAATTTATCAATTTGAATCAACATTGATGTTGTGATCTTACCAGTAAAAGATGGGCATCTGATATCGAATATTTAAAATAGCATTATGCAAGAGCAAAATCTGCTTATTACAGGTCTTTATAGGCCTGAAATGTTATCTAAATAATCAATAAGACATTAATTAACATATCCAGACCATAATAAACTCTTGATGTCAAGGCTAACCTTCGATGTTGGCGGATTGAATTCCTATATGCCGCTTAATGGCGGTTGATAATTAAATCAATCAAGTGGATAATCGAGACTATGCTGTTTATATTAATGATTTAAGGAATGATGACCGAGGCTATGTGAATATTTCAAACGCTTTTTACTCGGCTAATAGTGACCAATTTGACTGAAATTTTCAGCAAATTACCTTTACACTATTTAGTTTTTAACTATTATAGTGAGAACTGCCATCTCTTTATCTTATTTCCCATAATGTAACTTTAAGACAAAATAAACATCTTACCATTGGTACAATAATCGTGTACCATAATGCGTTTCAGCGCCATTTGTAACAAGAAACCCAAAGAACGAGGCTACACATATTCCACAAGGCATGGAGAGCATGCGCAATAAATACTATCAGTGTAAGACTGGATTAACCAGACGCTAGAGATTACCACACGATTGAGACTTCTGGTGTATTTCGCCGAACATAACTCGATTTAAATTTAGAGAAAATACAGAAACGGTTGAATGTAAGTCAGTTTATATACATTCATATTGTATAACTATATGCGTTGCGACCCATTTGTGTCCATTTCAAGGACCCAAATATTAGCAATTTAGCGCTTTTAACCGACGTCAATCATTATGACGTATACATATCAATCAGAATATGTCGTTGTCATCTCGTTAATGTGAAACCATTCAATAAATTGGAAGTTAATGTTTTCTTTTAAGATATGAACTTTCCACATAACAAATATAATAAATTATTTCGTCAGGTGAATATCATTGAAGAAGTTTTACAAAATCGTAAATATTCAGTCTTATTGTTGTCTCGAGTGGGTGACCCTCTCGGTTCTGGAATAGATTCATTTACATGACCTGTCGTGATCCCTGTGGTCGAGGCGAGCTTAAACAAATAATAAAATCTGACATCCATTCTGGAATAGTCCATAACAATCTGAAAAAGTATTTAGCATCGTTTCCAACGATGTATCTGTGTTTTGGGTATCTGGCAGTAATGGCGTGTTCGTAAGCGTCGATTACTTCGACTAAGTTATTGGATGATGTCACCGGCAGTTTGTTAAGGACCGTCTTAGCTGAAAACAAAGAACCAAAGTACGACTAGTTAGTAAAATCCATTGAAAAAAAAAACAAGATCTCAGATAATTACAAATGGCAGAGTACTCATTGATATGATTGGTCCAGGGCGATTTATTTTTATTTTATTTTACCGACTCAAATAATGGATGAATGATAGGCTTTGGGAAGATGGGGTAACGGTTGTCGCATTCTAATTAATTTGCAATATAAAAAATATTAGTATAAATGAAAATTGACCAATAAATCATCACAAGATTCTAAATGAATAGTACGTGACAAGGAATAGGGTCGCCTGTCCAGCAACGTAGGTTTTCTCACGGTTAAAGATCCCAGCGCGCAAGCGAATTATTGAAATACAATTTCAAAAAAAAAAAAACATAGGTTAGTTCCGAAATGACCTTGTTTGTGTCGAGTGGGCTATAAACTCCATTTCTCCCTTTCTCTCTAAATGAATTAATAAATTCGCCCGTAAAAATTAAATTCATCAATACAGTTTAATTAATCCCCCCCCTCCAGCACAATCAAATTGAATCAGAATACGGGGTGGACGGCATAAATCAAATTTACAGTTCATCATCCAAAATAGGCTCGCAGAGATCCCTCCTGTTTTTGAGGAATATACATTAAGTTAAAAGTAAACTCGACAATAGCTTGATGATCAGGATAAACCCGCAATTTTAGGTAGGCGATCTAACACAGGTCTTGTCTAGATATTATGCCGTATGCCCAAAACTGCTTGATCGGAGTCGTTTGTCGAAAACGTATTTTTCTTCAATAAAAACTTACTCTGATCAAAAAACTCCTGTCCATAATATTCCTGGAACTCAGAATCTCCTTTATTAAACGTGTCTTGAAAACTCTCATAGAGTTTCTGTGGGTTGAGTATCTGTGTGTTAAAATACCCCGGTTCCAAGATACTGACCTTTATTCCTTGGTGATACACCTCTCGTCTGAAACAACATTTATAAAAAAAAAACTTCAGAGTAAAGATGTCATTGAAACAGATGGGAGGGCAAAACCAGTGCCCGGTTGAATTTCCAAGGTCCCTTCCAATCCACAACCCCAGCGACTACAGCAGTGGTTCTCAACCTTTTTTTGCCAATGGCAGACCTTGGAACACATCCAATTTCATGTTATTTTTCTAATGCTAATGATTTAGTTATTGATAGGAAACCCACCTGGCATGACTCTGACTCTCAGTAGAATTATAATTCGTTGATAAAAGATAACGTACCGTAAACTATCTGAGAAGGCTTCTACTCCATATTTTGAGACACAGTAGGGTGCCGGTACCAAAGCAATGCGTCCAAGCATACTGGCGATGTTTATCACCCTTCCTCCTTCCTTTCTCACCAGTGGTAAAAACATCTTAGTGACATCAATTACACCAAATAAATTAACAGCCAGTGTATCTATGTAGTTCTTTCTGGTAAAACACGCGATAGGTCCGATAGCGCCAACTATACCGGCATTATTTACAACTGCCCATAGACCTACAAATGCATTACATACGTTCAATTCATATATATATTAGCTTGTTACCCCCAAAACAATACCTATTTAGAACGTGACTCCTCGATCATTTCCTATATCTATTAGAACGCGACTCCTGGACAATTCCAATATATTAGCATGTGACCCTTGGATTCCTATATATTTTAGAATGTGAACTCTAGAATAATCCATATGACTTAGCATATTATCCCCACAAGAAAATAATAAAATATTAGCATGTGAACCCTATCACAATTCCTATAAATTAGCACGGGGGCCCTAGAACAAATCATATATACATGCATTAGCAGGGGACACCTAGAACAAATCATATGTATATATAAATGCATTAGCAGGGGACACCTAGAACAGTTTTTATGAGCACCTGATCATAGAACAGTTCCTAAGTCCACATGTGTCCTCTTCAAACTCACCTTTATTGGGAGGTAAAATAGATTTCACCTTGGTGAGTGCAGACTTGATATCATCTTCTGACGTAACATCTAACTGAAGAGTCTTTAGACGTTCCGATAAAGCCTTCTTCAATTCATCTGCGGCATCTTGTTTCAGACAGGCAGCAATAACCTGAAACCCCAAACCATCTAATCTTTTGGCTAACAGATTTCCAAATCCTGTATCACATCCGGTTATTAGGACATACTTTTCACCATAATTCTTGACCCTTGACCTCTCCAAGAACCATTTTACGGTAGAGTAACCGACTAATATGGTAATGATACAAAGCCACATATTGAATAAGCTGGAAGAAATAATATAGCATATATGATATAGGACGTTACATGATATACCAAGAGAAAGGATCCCCCAACAACCTTAAGTTTAGTCTACACTATCAATCTTGGTTGGCAACATAACCCAAGTTACAAAACACGATCAACAGGGGTTAAACGTCCGAATACAACCAGGCTTATTAATGAAGACGAACATAAGTCATGCAGTGTGTTATGGGAGCAATTGTACGCAGAGAGCAACTGAAATCAAACTTTCACGGGTTCTTTTACGACTAGACGCTGTTCCTTGCCAACAAAAGTTTAATGGTGTAGACCGGTCTTTATCCACTCTATCCTATCCGTCACCAAGTTTGATAGTGTAGACCGGCCTTTAACCCACTTTCACGACCAGATACTGTTCCTTGCCAACAAAAGTTTAATAGTGTAGACCGGCCTTTATCCACTTACAGTTACTAAATAAATCGATAATCTCTGTAGCAACATATACCTGTTGTTTTCCCAAACTGATCCCGCAGTGAATATTCGCTTGGCCGCTACAATCACTGATAAGCATGACATCGACGAGACTAAAAGAGAGTAAAATGCATCATTTTGCCCGAAGCAGTTAGGTGTTATGTAAACATTGCATGAGCCGTTGAGCCAATGACGGACGCCATGTGCAGTCAACGCACGTGTTGTGGACAGTCATCTGTTACAGAGATAATTCGTAAGTAATTCTCTGTGAAACAGATTGTTGTTTTCCCTACAACAGGAACAAATTATACCTGTTGTTTTCCATACGTAAGAAATGATGTCAACACAACTATATATACACTATTTATACACGTATAATCAAATATCTCTTTCGCTGTACATGCTCACGTATTCCGTGACAGTGCAGGTGATAAATAAATAATATAAGCAACTTCTGTAAGGGGTTTGTTTTCTGTCTATGAAAAACCTTGACCTTTATAGAATAATCTACCGTAAACATTTTTTTTTTAAATCTAAGATTGTAATATAATGTACAACTAGTGCATAACGGTTATTATACTAGGCCTACAAACAACTTTGATAAATTCAGAAGCTCTGGGCCCTGTTTCTCGAAATCTCTTCTATAGATAAAATCCAAATTTTAGTAGATACATGTACTTCAATTTTGATTGACTAAGCACTAAACTATATTATCCAATCAAATGACTAAAATTTAGATTTTATTTTAGTTAAAATTTAGAGAAACCGGCCCCTGAGACAATATCTCTGTTCTATTTGGTCCATCATACATGTATAGAATTGGGGGAAGTGGCATCAAAATGGCGGCATCGCTTGGCATGTTTGTTTATTCGAATAATGTAGGAGGAAACTATTCCCTAGGCCTACTAACAGGACGCAGGCCTGATATTCAGCGTCCTTTCCCTGCCCAGAGGACACACGCCTGATATTCAGTGCCCATTATACAGTATATCCAGGGTTTATTATCATAGATAAGTATATCCAGGACTCTCGCATACATAGTGCATAGACGAGAAAATCCAGTTTCTAATATATTGACTATATGTTAAACGCAATAACCTATATAAGAACGACTGAGCTGTTGTAGATTAAATTAATACAGGGTTTATTATGTTAGTGTATCCAATGCTTATTATTATATAATTGTATATCCCGTGTGTTTAACTATAAACTAGTATACTGTAAGTTATGACCTATATAAGAACAGCTGAACTCATTAGGTTACTATACAGTTTAGTATCAAGTATATGTAGCCTACCTGTAGTGCACCCTACGTCACAATTCTTATATTTAAAATATATGTAATAATTACATAATGTCAAAATGGTGTGATTCTCTGCACATATAAACAGACCAACAAACAATTTAAACAGCTGTGTTGATCAGCGAGTTATAGAAACCCAATCTCCCAAACAGAGTTGTCTTCCCTTGCAGTCCACACTAACGATGCTTTATAGAGCGAGACTTGCATGGAGAATGATAGAAACCATCCGGCCACAGATCACTAATTATTTCCCAATTGACTTTAATGTTAATTCTCGTCTCTTAGACCGGCTGTAACTTTTTCCCAAATATTCGTTGGGTAGAACGCTTTCTGCCACAGATGGAGCAACATGTGGCAAACTCTGGCCCAAAAGCATGTATGAGGTTCACCATGAAAAACTTGAGATACACAGGCTGGAAGTAGAGACAACTAAACAAGCAATTTTCGGCCCTCCCTTTCAACGTAACCAACCTCACAACCCTTGCATCCTTCCGCCTCAAAATCATGAATATTCACCAAAACCTGGCAGAAAATGTATTTTTAAACCCTTTTCTTCGATTCTACACCAAAAAGTCAACAAAAATCGCCATGCAAAAGGGGGAAAAAGGGAAAGGGAGAGAAAGACTAAAAATAACTTTCGCCCTACATTCGTGGGTGACGGCCCATGAATATTTAGTGATCTGTGTCCATGTACCGTATAATACGTTCATGGACTGGCAAGGGCTTAATGGATAAATCAGTGATGGGTGCCGCGCGGTAATTTGTGACAGTTGGACACAGATCACGAAATAATTCTACGCCGTCACCCACGAATGTAGGGCCAAAGTTATTGTTAGTCATTCTCTCCCTTTCCCTTTTTTCACCGTTTGCATGCACTCGGCAAACCTCGGCAGATTTCGGTACAATCTAACCTCGGCTGTATGACGAATTCCGCCATATTGGAACTACTTTAAAGGTCCCGGATGAAACATGGCTGCGCCCATACCGAACACAAACTGGCGACCTATTTGGCTTGCGACCTATTCAACCGATCCAGCTGTAAGATAATGACGAAATTACACTTCTATTCTGAGCTAAAGGAATGGATAAAAAATAATATATTCTACTTTCATTTGAGGGAAAAATTAGTGATCTGTGACCAGTTACTGACTCAGACTAGTAATTACTTCCCCTTATTTCACGATGGACGAAAGTAGTGCGAGTTAAAAAAAAATTTAAACAATTTCCCTTAATTATTTTCACACCTCTTCCTTCATATTGGGTTTGCGTTTTGGTTAAGATTTGGAGAAAAGAATCAAATTTGCAATTTCATAGCGGGGCAATAAAACGTGTAAAGTGTCTTTCTGCAGAGCAATCATATAGTGTTGCAAATGAGATTTTGACTCCAGTCAACATCATACCCCCGTAGCAAAAAATCTAAACGGTCAACCCCCTACAAAATTATGATGAGGAGATGGCCAAATGTGGCCCCATTGTGCCCATAAAGATTGGAACCAACGGAATGTTGAGCAAAAAGCTACAGTTTGTGAGTTTACAGCCATTTAACATTAAAGTCAATGTGCAAATAATTGCTAGGCTGAGACCCGATCACTACTTAACGGATGTTATTAACGAGTTATGTCCCTTAGAGGCTTCTGTGGTTACCCGCTAGCAAACTGATCCCGCAGTGAATATTCGCTTGGCCGCTACAATCGCTGATAAGCATGACATCGACGAGGCTTAATAAGTACGGCATAATAACTTTTTTACTCCGACAAATTAAATTCTCAAACATTTTTTTGAGGTAAAAGAAAAATAAAGACGTTTGAAGTAATTGAAGTTAAAAAATATTTCCTATTAAGTGTAAATTGGTATTAAAATGAGTAAAATGCATCATTTTGCCCGAAGCAGTTAGGTGTTAAGTAAACATTGCACGAGCAGTTGAGCCAATGACTGGCGCGGTGAGCAGTCAACGCACGTGCTGTGGACACTATCTGTTACAGAGTTACTTCGTAAGTAATTCTCTGTGAAACAGATTGACCCGCTAGTTCTATGGTTATAATTAAAATCTCGGTTGGTTATATTTACTATTAATATAGCCCACAACTCAATGCACACTGATTGTATCCACTGTGACGATTCCGTTGTACACTTAAGAGGACCTGTTAGGAGAATTCAAAGAGCATGAAGATGAGGGATGAGGGACGAGATGCGTTCAGACGAATAAGTCAATCTAGGTCCAGTTGGCGAACATATATTATACGTCCAGTATGTAGGACGATTTATGAAACCACCCCTGGCCTCCATTGACATGTCAATTTAACACATAATATGCCATAATTGAAAGGTAATTATCAATGTATGTAAATAACTCAACAATAGGCCTAACGGAACAATTTATAAATAATCACTCGACACTTGTCTTCATTGACACAGCCACTGTTCATGTGGTGATAATACAGTGGACTCTGTCAAATCCGACATCGCACGGGATCGTTACAATGTGTCGGATTACGCAGTGTCGGAATACCTAGTTTTCTTAAAACCGGAAATATTTTAACTTTAAAAACCGGAAGTATACTATGACATTTTGTTTTATTTCAGCGAACGGAAACAGCACAAAGACAGAGCAGTGTACCGACAATACATAATAGAAATTTCAGTCTTGGCCCAACCGCATAAACAGAGGTGGAATGGGAATTTCACGAGCCAATTTTTATTTATTAATCAGAAACATGGCTTGTGACCATTAGGAAGCATGTAAAATTCAGAAAAACTCTCTACCACAACTTTGTTATGTATAAAATTAAATAACTTTCATTAAAGGAAGAGCCTAAAACATATATCAAATCGTAATATCAGAAATATGCCAGCGGTTGCCAGGCAAGATACGCCTACATTTTGCAAGAGATGGATAGAGAACAAGCTAAAAACAAATGCGATTTTTCGTACATTCAGGGACCATAACCTAGAAAGTTAATCCGCAAATATCGAAACGGACTATGGTCTTTGGGATATAAAGGTGTATTTCACGTTTCATCAAAATCGGATAATAATTGTGACTTCGAGAGAATTCAGAACCTTGGTATGACATACTTTTACACTATGCGCGTACAAAGACCGGACATGTTGTCGTTCAGTTTCGTTTCGATATTCCAGAAATTCGAATTCAACCTCCATTATGGTGTAATGGTGATATATTTAAACAGTGTTTCAAGTTGTGACCTCTGGAGGGGGTGGAATTTTGAGTAGCAGTTATGGTCAAAGTTCTCCATGAAATTCGAACTACACCAACAATACGGTGTTCTGGTGATATATTCGAACCATTTTTCACAACAGATAATGTGACTTCCATAGGGAACACAAGCTAAAAACGCGATTTTGCGTACAATCAGAGGCATAACTCAGGAAGTTACGATCCGATATCCGTGGATATCGACAGGAAGATCTTTGGAATAAAAACATACATTTCAAGTTTCATCAACGTCGAATCAAAATTGTGACAGAGGCCACCATTCAGGGGGTTGCAATTAGATATACGTGGATATCGACATATAATATAAACATGCATTTCGAGTTTCGTCAAAATCAGGTGAACATTGTAACATCTAAAGTGCGCGCAAACTAAAAACGCGATTTTTTTGTATAATAATCCACGAAGTAATTAAATGAAATATTGAGTTAGAGACTTAACTACTTTAATATTTGTTTTTAAAAAAATAATTTTTCTCAGTACAATAGAAAAGATATGGAAGTTAATGGAGAAAAGTGTATTTTGTACACGGTGAATAAATAGTCCATTAGTTGATTACACTATTTTGTTTATACCGAATTTTGTCTAATGGTTTGGATTATTCGTACTTGGTTTTATTTTTATTAATTCCAAAAATAAGTGTTACATTGATTGAAAGCAAAAATAAAATGTTTGTCAAGTGTTTATTTTAGTTGTTTGAAAGAAGTAATAAGTTTCGCTTTTTTAAAAATCAATGATTTTTTGAAACTAAGAATTATGTGCATGAGGATTATTTCAGAAAAATTTGAAATAATTAATAGATTTTGATAGAAAGCAACAATCTCGACCATTGGCATATTTTTTTTTTAAACAATATTTTATTCAGAAATTGAAAGGGATTGAGGAACAGGCATAGCCTATATGGCCTCTCTCCTAAATACAAAAATTAATATGGATATGTAAAAAAAAGTAATTGAGTAAACAACAAAACAATAAAATGAATACTTAATCAACAACATTTCATATATACAAATTTACACTTTGGCATATACATTTTTTTTTTTTTTTAAACAATATTTTATTCAGGTTGTCTGAATGGGATTGGGGAACAGGCTTAGCCTATGTAAAACCCCTCTCCCTAAGTAATTTGTATACATATTATTAATGACGAATGGGTGTATATGCATAGTTAAAATGGCAAACACATACATATTATATAAACATAATAAAAAGGGTGAAAACGTACAGTATATATAGTAATTAATAATTATACATATGCAAGCAAAGTGAGGATTATTTGATAATAAACAAAATTAGATAGACTAGCCAAGATTATACATTAAAATATTACTTGATCGAATTGAGTTTAGAATCTGTTTGACATATTAATAAACTTATGGACCTGGTTAAAAATATTAGTATTAATTTCTAGACTGTAGGTTTTGGAGCCGAATAAAAGACAGTTTATATTTTTAAAATCCTATTGTAATTTGTCAATGGTTTCTGTTCGTGCATTTGAATGTAAGGAACATCGCAGAAGGTAATGATCGGGATCTTCAAATATGTGACCGCAGAGGCATGCGGGACTGTCGGCAATGTGTCGAAGAAATTTATGACCCTGCAGGTCAGAACATCGAAGTCGTAATTTACAGTGAATTATTTGAGATTTCCGATGGCCATTATAATAAAACGAAGGAACTTTGATATCAGATTTGGATAGATGGTCGGAGAAAATTTTCAGAGATCTAGAATTCCTTGCATCGGTACTGAGTTTATTCCACTCTCTTATACTTGATGGGATGAACGATTTAGCAAAGATTTCAGTACGACATCGAATTTCTTTTAAATTGTCTTCATTACGAAGGGAATATTTGTTTGAGGGTTCTAGATTTATGAGATTCTTAAGATAAGCAGGAGTTAGGTTATTGATGATTTTGTATAGTAGTTTTAATTTATGTCGGTTTCGTCTTTCTTTGAGTGGAATAAACCCAGTTTCTGCGTAGAGGGAGGCATGGCTAGTACCCTTAACTGCCCCGCAAATAGTGCGTAGTGCGTCAAGCTGTAAGTATTCGAGGTTATTACATAAGTAGTCAGTGCATCCGTCCCAGATAACATCGGCATAATCAAAGTGCGGTAGAATAAAGGAAGAATATAGGGTATGTAACGATTTTCTATTTAGACGATATTTCAATATACATTGCAAAGTGCTCTGCATCTTTAATAATCCCTACCCCTCTAACGTCCCTATACACACGAGTTTCTACTTGACCATCATCCCATTTACAGGCCCCTTTCCATGGTGAGATTCAAAAATAATTCCATAATATTTTAAACTAGACGGGTACTTAGTAAGCAAATAAAACAAAATCTACTCATAAATTGTTTGGCACAGCCATCGAACAAGACATGTACAGTATCCACACAAATCGTTTTCTTTATGTTATTTATCAGAATTGAATTTGTAGAGAGAACTAAGAATTTTGAATAATCAAGCTGGTCACTGACATTATAACAAAGCTAACAGAATTTAAAATATCGCCAACTCTATACCATACACATGCTGTATATAATGCAAAACTTTCATATCTAAACTATGATAGTTCTCACTGAAGTCTACTGGTATAATTGCTTTCTAAAAACACTCTCTCTTGACTAACTTATAGTAACGTCTTCTCCTGGACAACACACGGATTCCTCATCAATACAGTTAGGTGATTACGCACAACATATTTAGTAGGTTTACTGGTCGTTCCAAGTCCTTAAACCCATTATCATATTTTACAGCTGTTCGAATTCCATTGAAAAACAAGGTTCGGGTTTCACAAATGTCATATGCGCCTGTATCCTCAGATACTTCCTTCACATAATTGATGTGCTTCAGGCCACATATAACTTTCCATAAAGCTTTAAATGATATTGTTTCGGTTTCATTATCGATAGAGTCTAAGTTTTCATTTACCAAAGAAAGGAGGTCTTTAATTGTGCAAAGTAAATGATGTTTAGTTTTGTACATTTTGTTCCCATCTTTGTCCTTACCACGGTTAAGTTGGTCTTTTCCACCTGGACATGGTTAAGAAATATCTGCACCCCCACCCCCTCAAATTCAACAATCGGCTGTCTCTTACATTGGATGGAAGATTTGGTTTACTTCCGGTGGATGATCTAACTGACAGTTTGATCATGGACTCAATTCTGACACTGCTTTTGATAATACTGAAGTCTTCTTTACTGTGACGTTATATATCAAAAGGGGTTGTTTGCTTCTATATGGTAGTTCTATTGCCGTAAGTGATTGAGATATGGGTGGTCCGTCCAGTTGTGCATTGTGCTGGATTTTCTTTTGATTGTTCATATCGCACAGGTGAATAGGAGAGCCCTAGTGTACATTATGGTCCTTGGATTTCTTCCGGCGGGTGACACAACTTTTGATAATACTGCAATCTTCTTTACTGTGAGGCAATGTAACCAAAGGGTTTGTTTGCTTCTATATGGTAGTTCTGATGTCATAAGTGATTGGGATATGGGTGGTTTAATTGTGCTAAATTTTCTTTTGATGGTTCATTTTGCAAAGGTGAAGAGGAGAGACCTGGTGTACATTATGGTCCTGTTAAAGATTGTCCACGTGTTATCTCTGTGTTTGATTGAATATCAGTTCTAATAGTATGGGGGGTTGGGGTGGTCTAGAGTGCCGCGCTTCGACCTCTAGCTGGCCTGTCACCTCTGGCTTGCGGCTGTGGTTTCGATCCCTGGTGTGAGCGTATGTGGCATGGAGATAGGGGCGCCTTCTCAACCTCGTGGGTTTCCTCCGGGCACTCCGGTTTCCTTCCACTGCTAAAGACCCCTACGCGCAAGCGAATTATTGAAATAAAATTGAACCATATGTTAGTCCCAAAATGACCTAGTTTGTGTCGAGTGGACGTTAAACCCAATTTCTCTCTCTCTAATAGTATGCCTAAGTTTAGACTTTTCTTTTTTTTTCTGTCAGTTTCTAAATATTAAAGGAGCTAAATCGCTAACGTTTAGGAACTAGAAATTGATACAAGTTGGTTGCAACGTATAAAATACTGTAATAATGTGTCTTAACGGATTTACAATCAATGGTTTCCGGTTTTACTCTAATTTCAGATCAGTTATGTTCGGCGAAATAAGCCTGCAGTTTCAATGCAAATTTCTAGCGTCTGGTTATTCCAGTCTACTTATGCCGTTTGATTTGGTGCACTGTTTATTTTGTCGTAAAAATGTTGAAGATTTTGGATGATATTGAGTTAGAGACTTAGGTACTTTAAGAATACTTCATCTTTTCTTTATTCAGGTCTCTTTGCTGCTTTTCGCTACTTCCATTCTATCATCGGCAAACATATCTGGTGTCTTTTTAATCCACAGAACAACCGAAAGGAGACAAATGGGGGAAATGCGCCTCAACAATCGAAATTCCTCGGGTATTTACACCCCACCAGGTTCTCACAACTCTTCGTTTTATTAATTTAATATCTTGTCTTTTAATATGGTCATATCTGTTGGGATTTCCTTGACACGCAAAACCATAACTCTCCTAATTGATGGAGAGTGTTCAAACTTGGTGTAGGCGAATGCCTTGGTGGTCTTTAGCAGTGGGAGGAAACCAGAGAAAACCCGCGATGCTCTGACTGGTTGATGATTTTGGGGCGACAACTTTGGTTATAAAGAAGTGAGAACGATGAATACTGATTTATTATATCATTACCTTGACTAAGTTCGAAAGTGTAAATTTTCTGCTAAGGCAAATGAGCTATAAGCAATTTGATGGGTCACCTCTGCTTTGAAGTAAGATGTAAATGTTTATTAGGTGTATGTATTGGCTAAGTTCAATGATTAAAATTTCCCGCAAAAGCTACGCAATTTCATTGGTCGATGCTTTGGGACAAAATAATCTTGATTATATCTGATAGAGAGCGATGAAACTTGGTATATAGTTTTTTAAAAAAAAAGTGCGTTTGGTTAATATGTGTCATTTATTTATTTTTGGATTGCGGCGGTGTACATCATCGTCACTGCTGGCTTGTTAATTTTCGAATTTGACCGTAACTTCATGGATTATGGCCCCTAGTTGTTCAAAAAATCATGCTTTTAGCTTGTGGATACTCAAGAGGTCACAATTTTGAACCGATTTTGATGAAACTTAAAAGTATGTTTATGACACAAAGGGAGTGGGGACGGCCGAATGGTTAGCGCGTGCTCGTTGTATCACAATTCCCTGGTTTGACGTGACAAGGCGTAGGGTCCAATCCCGTTTCTTGGCTTACAGCCCCTGTCTGTACAAACAAATCTCGTTTTATGCTTACACTCGTAGAGGTCACTATGTTTATCCCACAGTAGAAACCGTTCAAATATATCTCCGTTACACTGGACACTCCGGTACGCAAATGGTGTAAAAGTCTGTCACACCAAGGCTGTAGACCCTCTAGAGATCACAATGTTTATCCGATTTTCTTAATACAATATATGTTTATACCCCATATATGATCTCGGTTCCTTTTGACATCCGCGCAAAGCGGACCGTAACTTCCTGGGTTACAGCTCCTGGTGTACGAACGAAAATTTCCGTTTTTAGCTTCCGATCCCTCTAAAATCGGTTATAGTGCGATTTTAAAATTGGTGTAAATATATCACCGTTACAGCAAGATGGCGGTTGAGTTTGAATTTCTTAAAAATCGGACCGAAACTTCTCGTGAAAAATGATCGCTCCCTGTAGGAAAATAGTGTAAAAGCATATATAACACTAAGGTTGTGGACGCTCTAGATGTCACAATTTTTGTCCGATTTTGACGAAACTGGACATGTAAGTTTATATCCAAAAGATCCCAGTTCCTGTTGATATTGGCATGTATCTGGACATGATTGTAAAAACATCGCTTTCATAATCTTATTGACCAATCAAAACGCAATCCCCTGACAAATCGATACATTTAAAAGGTTTTATTTTCTTACTGATAATTAATCGGATTTTGATTAGATTCTTAGTTGATTTGTCCAGAACGCATACTTAAAACAGCAGACCCACGATGCTGGGGATCAAATGGTTTTTATTGTTAGCTATCAGTAATACAAGTCTATGTGGTAAGTTGGTTAATTTGAACTTTTCAATAAGATTTTACACTCATTTTATATATCAGTATATTAAATTTCAATTTCGTTATCTGTAAAACCTATATTTTTCTAACTCTATTTATTCAATAAATATTTACATAATGCAAACACAGGAAATAGAATTATGGGACCTGAAAACATTTACATATCATATGAATACCTTGTGTTTCAAAATTAGAATCATAAATTACACAGAAAGAGATGTTTACCTGAAATGGGAAATTAAAGACATCCGAAGTGATAAGGTATTGCGGAGTAGGTATTAGTTCCCTTTTGAACTGTCTTTGAGCGGACGATGTCCACTGAAGTGATAAGGTATTGCGGAGTAGGTATTAGTTCCTTTTTGAACTGTCTTTGAGCGGACGATGTCCACTGAAGTTCCTATCCGGCCTTATATAGCTGCGATATGAAAATACCACTCTTCCCCACCTCTGTTCCCAGGCTGTTTCAGAACCCCAACCTTCAATTTTTCACCACAATTCTTTATTTTCAGCCAAAATTAACCATTACTCACTACATTTGACACATATTTATAAAAAATCAACACCATTTTCAAGTAGAATTTAGCGATGAAATAAACATGGTGTATGCGTATGTTCGAGTGTCGCAATGACTGCTCAGTTCCAACGCATTTTGTGTGTGTTTTTAATCGCAGAATTCTACTTTAAAAATAGTGTTGAATCATTATAAATGCGTGTCAGCATTGGCAAGAAATGATTCCTTCGGCGAAAAAATGGTAGGTAAGGTGGGGAAGAACGGTATTTTCATATTGCAGCTACATAATATAATGCCGGAAAGTAACCGTCAGTTGACATTGTCCGCTCAGAGACAGTTCCTAAAGGAACTAGGCTGGTATGATTATGTCGTTTGATAATTTTTTTTTGGGGGGGGGGGGATAAACTATTAGTATCTCTAATGCAGGTACCATTGCATACTCCGCGCAGCGTTTCGTTTGATTACAGGTAATCTCACTACACACTGCTATTATGAGTGGATATTGTTGTGTTAAATTTTGATTGGTCAGTAGTCCGGCTACTACATATTTTGACCAGTTTTTTACTATCTGAATTCAGAGAACAAACAAACGCATATAGAAATTAAAATATGTATTTTCAGTTTGTACGTATATTTATTTCGATGAAAAAATAAGTTTTGATGCTGCTGTGTTGAAGTGTAAAAAACTTGGTATGGAATTAGCCATGGCAAAGTCTAAGGAGATATATCTGACTCTGTTAGATTTCATTGGTACGATTTCAGTGTAAGTAAAATATAGCTCTTTAGATATTAATTATAATGCATATCGGGCTCTAGACAGGGTATGCTTATTTTCTGGCTATTCTTTATCCCAGGGGTTTACCCGTTAGTATATGTAACTTAAAGACTCTATGCGTGATTTCTGCTCTATACAATCCTTCGAAACCACAATATTGTGGAAGTTGAATATCCAATTCCGTTTAGAATTTACAAAGTTGTATATAAATGACGATTTGAAAAGACCATCAATCTAACGATTTGAAGAGTATGTTGCAAGGCAGTCGTCTTCTTTTTTACTTACTTTTTTGCCATGAACCATATTGATGAGCCTGTTTTAGATCGATTGAATCGAAGCCTGGAGATTATAGAGCGTTACTTCTCTTAAAGGGTATAATTCTCTATTCTTTTAAACCTTAAAATCGCCGAAAATTGGTCTAAATGTTCATTTTAATGTAATATGAATGTATATAAAGTAATTTCTAATCAATTATGTTTGATAAAATACGTGAACAGGGTTTTCTTTTAAACATGCATTATGTAAAATCTAAATCTGCCAATTCAACATCTTTCTGTGGGCCTGAAATGTTACCTAAATTATTAATTAGATATTAATGAACTTATCAAGACCGAGACCAACTCTTGGTGTCATCGCCAGCCTGCGATATTAACTGTATTAGAATCCCATCTGCTGCTTAACGCTCAATGATCATTAAATCAATAAATGGATAATCGAGGCTATGTTGGGTTTTTTTTTATCGAACTGACTTTAGTAATGATAATCGAGATATGTCCAAAATTCAATCGCTAAACTCTAGGTTCAGGGTGGTTCAATTTGACTGAAATTTTCAGTGAATTTCCTTTACATTATCTAGTTTTTAACTAATATAGTGAAAACTCCCATAGTGTATTTTTAATTAGTAGTTTGTCGTTTCCACATTGTCTTGTTTTCCTTTGCTTATAAAATATGACATAGAATACACGACTAGTATACTCATTATAAAATGTTCATAGTGTCTTGGATAGATCGGGAGTCCATGGGGGTGAACATAGCTGAACAGTATATCACTGTTTTCCTATATGGTATCAATGCATGCATGTCTGGTATCATCAGATTGGGTATTTCACGCCCAAAATGCCATGCCCCGTAACTAGACTAGATTGCCTCAACGTGTACCACATGAAAATCGTAAAGTAGTGTACCGTGCATCTTCAGGTATTACAAAAACACTCTGACCGACAATTTATCGCCTCTTCTATACCTGCTAGGTATTAGTATTCTACACATCCTGGCAAAATATTTTAAGACCCCGGGAACAGTGCCCGCTAATATATCCTAGTTTGGGGCCGTGGCATTGCCTGGCAGTGGCCATTCATGATTTTTGTACTCAAACAACTTTAACGCAGTTTTAATTGGTACAGATTTCTGATAATCAAGCTAAGCAACACTTAGTATTTACATAGGTCTGTAAGGGGTAGCCCACTCCTAGAAACGTTTGTCACTGTTTTTGTAATAGCCGAAGATGTACGGTACACCACTACAAATGTCTGTCAGAGTGTTCTTGTAATATTTGGAGATGCACGGTACACTGATTTACGATTTTCATGTGGTACACTTTTGAGCTAATCTCGCCTAGTTTTGGGGCATGGCATTATAGGCGTGGAATACCACACACGCCACCAGATACCCGGCAGACTTACATTCTGATGATACCAGATATGCATGCATTGGTACTACATGTATATAGGAGCAAATTGGTACTTTCAGCTAGGTTGACCCCCTGGATTCCCGCTTTAGCATGCAATAAATTTTCACAAGATAACAATATTGATTAAATGGACCAATAATTCTTGTTTTTATTTTCGAAAATATTGAGTTAAAGCGTTAGCGGCTTTAATTAAATGTTAAATAATTAATCTGATTATACATTAGTGTGCATTAGGCCATGAGAAATTTGAAAATTTTCGAAAAATGCAAATCACGTATCGAACATTTGGCAATTTATGCATTCAACAGCACTGTGCGAAAATTAAACATGCATTGTGTAAGAGATAAATCTGCTCATTACATATCTTTCTTTAGGCCTGAAATTTTATCTAAATTATCAATTAGACATTATCCAGACCATAATGAACTCTCGATGTCAACGCTAGCCTTCGATATTGACTGGATTAGAATCCTATACGTTGCTTATCGCTCATTGATAATTAAATCAAAAAGTGGATAATCGAGACTATACATTTTATAGTACCGTTATGTTAAATTATATTTTTGTGAAGCTGTGTTGCTTAAATTCTGGTTCATAGTGGATCAGTTTTACGGAAATTTTCTGCAAATTACCTTTACATTATTTAGTTTTACCTATTGTAATTCGAACTGCAGACTCTTTATCTGACCTTCCATAATGTGTCTTTAATTAAATATATCAATATACTACAATGATTAACTACCCTTGGAATCCCCCTTGAACGTTTATATTGATTTCGAGAAGCGATCTTTTGTTTTCATGCTGGGTGTTTTGTAGGGTAATATACATGGTACAAAATATCAGTCAGTGTATTGGTGACAAGGGCTGGCAGTATTTGAGAGAAAATTTCACAAGAGTTGCACTAAAATACATGAATAAAGTAATTCAAAAGTAATTCAGCCGTGTTCACCAAAGTATTTACTATACAAATATACTCAATTCTTGTACTTTATTTTAAGCAATAATAGGTAATGGTTGAAATAAAACAAATACCGGGAAGCTGCTTATATTATAACACTCAACAGGACAATTATATTCTCTCGATTAAATCAACCCGTCTTCCATTAGCCCAGGTCAGGTGCAGAAGAGTAGGACGTTAAACCCCATTTCATTATATAAGATTTAGATTGAGAGATGGGTGATCGTGCTATAATAGTTCGTAAATAGATAATAACCATTTCAGTTAAATTACTTTATTCTGTTCGAAGTTATGTGCGTTTGAAGTTTTGACAAGATGCAGCTTGGATAGCCTCGATTGTCAGGTATTAATGCTACATGAATAAGCAATATCTTGATTGGCTAATTTAACGTTATAGTACTATAACGTGGACTTTATAATCCATTTAATATTGTTAATAATGGGTTTTGTTATGTAAATCTTAGTCCCGAAATGACCTAGTTTGTGTCGAGTGGACGTTAAACCCCATTTCTTTTCTTCTTCTTTGTTATGTAAATAAAAAAATGTCCAAATAATAATTGATAAAATATATTTAGCCAGGCAAAAGACTTGCAATAGGCAAAATTAAAGATGCATTATGGGAGATTAGATAACGAGTTGGCAGTTCTCACTACAATAGTTGCTGAAAATGGCAGTCAAATTTATCCACTATGAACCGAGAACTAAGCGGATGAAAGTTCCGCTTAGCCTCGATCAGCATTACTGAAGTCGGTAAGACGAAACTAATAGTCTCGATTATCCATTTAATATTTAACCACGAAGGAAAATTTTGAGTGTTAGTCAATGTCTAATTAATAGGTTTTTTTTATAACATTTCATGCCTAAAGAAAGACCTATAACAATAGGCAAATTTTTTTCTCTTACATAATGTATGATTTATTTATACTTTTATATAATGTATCTTTAAGGTACTATAAGATATTTATCCCGTTTATTTCTAGCGGTCAGGAAGGCTTGTGGTTCGGATTGGAATATAATTCTACCATAGATCGATACCAATGGCTGGACGGTGAATTATTGTTGAGGGGAGATTGGGATAAAATTCAAGCAGGCGGCAGTGATTGTGTTGTAATTCAAGATGAAAATTACAAGTGGTTGACGAATGGGTGTAGTGTATCTCGTCCTTACGTTTGTGAAGATGTTGGCGAAGGTGAAGTAATTGACTTTTTTTTAAATATTTATTTTGAGTCTGTACAGACGGACGAACTCATTTTATCAGCAACTTAACTTGCTTTATAAGAAAGTGGGCAAAAGAAATTAAAACAGTTAAATCGCTATTATCTGGAACCTAAAATTTAACACAAATGGTCGCAAAGCATTTAATAATGTAATACGAATGTATATAAACTGCCTTACATATTTCGTATTCTCGCAAATGTCCAATATGCCAGAGAGAGACATTGACCTATCGAAGGTTTGTTCCGACATTCAGTCTTAACAAGCGTTTCACTAGCCTCCAATGTTGATGTAGGTCCTAAACATTGCCAATGTCCTGGTAGATATGTCATTTAAGGTACGACTGGGGTCAATAGTTTCCACAGGAAATTATTGCTCCCCGCCTTTCGAAGGGGAGTATTAAAATAGGCCGTCTGTCACATCATTTGGGACACAATAACTCTCTTCCTAATTGAGCTAGAATGTTCAAACTTGGTGTATGTGTTTATTAGGTCAATGTTGTGATGAACTTTGAAGATGAGTATTTTCTGTATAGCATTAGCAGAGAGATAATGCAATATGATTGGTTGATGCTTGGGGGCACGATAATTTTAGTTCTAAAGAAGCGAGAGTAATGCAATTGTTTTATTACATCAATACCTTGACTAAGTGCAATAATGCTCGAACTTAGTCAAGGCATTGATGCAATGAAACTATACACTGAGTTTCATCACCCTGACTTAATTAGAACTAAAGTTATAGTGTCCCAAATCATCAACCTATCAAATTTCTTATCTTTGCGTACCCTAAGAAGAAAATGCTCATCTTCGAACTCCATCAATACATTGACCTGCTAATGACCTACACCAAGTTTGAACATTCTACCTCAATTAGAAGGAGATTTATTGTGTTCAAAAGTCTCGGCCAACCAAATTGCTTATCGCTCTGCTTACCCTGAGCAGAAAAGGCACATTATCGAACTTAGTCAAGGTATTACTGTAATGAAACTACAACAGGTATTCGTCACTATCACTGATTTAGAACTAAAGTTATCGTGTCCCATTAGTCCCAAACCATCAACCAATCAAATTGCTTATCTCTGCTTATCCTAAGCAGAAAATGCTCATCTTTGAACTCCATCAAGGTATTGACCTAATAAACACCTACGCCAAGTTTGAACATTTTATCTCAATTAGGAGGAGAGTTATTGTCTCCCACCAAAAAGTGTGAAGGGCGAAAGACGGGGGACAAAAATTAATACGATGCCATGAGTGTGCCTAGCCGGGATAGTGGGGTACAATCTGACTTGTCGGGCAGACGGGTAAAGAGAGAGAAATGGGGTTTAACGTCCACTCGACACAAACAAGGTCATTTTGGGACTAACATATGGTTCAATTTTATTTCAATAATGCGCTTGCGCGTAGGGTCTTTAGCAGTGGGAGGAAACCGGAGTGCCCGGAGGAAACCCACAAGGTTGAGAAGGCGCCCCTATCTCCATGCCACACCGGGGATCGAAACCACGGCCAGCTAGAGGTCGAAGCGCGGCACTCTAGACGACTAGGCCATCCCCCCCCCCCGACGGGTAAAAGTTTGGTTGTTTCTTTATTCCATCTACCTGGCAAAGCATAGTGCCCGAAATCTACTCAAACACTAATTTTACTTTTCTTTTAATTGAATACCACGAATTTATACTGAATTGGCTGGGGTCTCTCTACTTTGTACATTTTCCGGGCAGCGATTATTATTTGGGCATGCAGTTGCTGCAGTCTGACTGGATGCTTAGATTAGAAATAGGGCCGGCATAGAGTGGGATTTCGGTTACAAAACCAGTGGACATCTATGGAGTTGCTTAAGAACAATGGCGTTGATATATTTGAAGATTTAATTTGTTAATTTATTATATTTGTGTTTTAATATTTCAGATCCAAGATTTATTGAACTTTTTCCTGGCACTAAAAGAACATTTGAAGAGGTCAGGCAAACCTGCTTAGACAGGGGCTACCGATTACCTCTGATTCCCACCGTTGACGATAAGTTGGCACTGGTAAACTTCATCCAAAGTCATCCCATGTAAGTTGATTTCTTATCCGCAGGTTTTATTTCATCCCACCATTAACTACAAGGGATGCAAACTATATTTAAAAAGTTAAGTTTCTTTTTTGAAAAGGTTCGCGCATTTCTCGACTTCTCCAACATAATTTTGAAACATTATTATTGTGAGGTACAATGTACATAATTCAATTCACTAAACGTTAAAAAAAAGATTGGTGACCCAAACAGGTGCTTGCTTTATGAATTTTCAGTTGTCTTTTAGGAGCGACCCGAACTATTGATAAATCGTTATGTTTCAGGAACAGAGATTTTTATCTTGGGATAGAGAAAACACCTGCTGGTAACTTTCAGTGGTTAGATGGTGTAGATGTCGAATACTATGCGTGGAAAACAAGAGGAAATTGTCCTCTTAACATTAACATTCAACATGATGGCTTCCATTGTGGAGAGGATGTACCCAGACCATATATCTGCCAACATAACATGACAAGTATGTAACGTCTTTTTT
Organism: Patella ulyssiponensis; assembly: GCA_963678685.1. Classification (NCBI taxonomy): domain Eukaryota; kingdom Metazoa; phylum Mollusca; class Gastropoda; family Patellidae; genus Patella; species Patella ulyssiponensis. The sequence goes on along the minus strand of OY783225.1, from coordinate 63,479,026 downwards.
TGTTGTTTTTTTGTTTTGCTCATTGTCATAATCACCACCATCTTTTTATACGCCAACTTTTTAATGTTGACGTATATTGTCGTCGCCCCTGTCCGTCGGGAGGTCACGGTTATCTGATTCGTAAGAAAAACGTCTGATTATATCACCGTTACACCGTAATGAAGATTGGATTCGAATTTCATGAAAATTGGACCAAAATTGTCGGACAAAATGGCCGCCACTTGTACGCGAATATTGTAAAAATATGGTATAACAAGGTTGTGGACCCTATAGCGGTAACAATTTTAATCCGATTATGATGAAACATGAAATGCATGTTTATAACCTAAAGATCGTGGTTCCTTTCGATATTTGCGCATATCTGATCGTAACTTTCTGAATTATGGTCCCAGATTATACGAAAAAATCGCCTTTTTATCCTGTGGTCCTTCTGAAGGTCACAATTATTATCCAATTTAAAAAAAAATTGTTGATTATATCACCGTTACACAAAAATGTCCTTTCCCCGCCATTTTCCATCTGAATAATTATGATAATTGTGAGCTGATAATGTTGATCATTGAATACCCAGTGTAACGATTACATAGCACTTTACGCCACCACCGACCAAATAATATCATTTTCGAATCCCACTAATTTCCAGGCATTTTAATTCCATTTCAACCTCTACTTCTACCTTCATGTTTATATTTTAGCCAACTTCCTGTCCAATGACACACACAGACACACACGCAACTTCTATAATACTAGAACACTTAATTATTGTACTGCAACGTTTCAACAAGATTTCGCATTGGGTATTTGCTTGAAAACGACTTGTGAAATCTTGTTGAAAAGTTGCAGTACAATAAACCAAGTGATTGTATCCATAATAAGTGTTCTAGTATTATATCATAAATCAATAGCTAAATGCATCTCAAGGAATACACAACTTCTAGTCGCTTCGAAACCCACCCCCTTTCACAACTTCCGGTCGTTATAATTCAGTCGCCGGTGTTTGTTCTTCTGCGGTGAGAAATTTCAAGTTCGGTGTCTAAATTCTAAACGCTCGACCCACGGTGTGAACTTCATGTTCGTATCTGCATTGACTGAACAGAAAATAACATAGACATTTAAAAGGGTTATATCTGAAAGTTTACGTTGATTATAATAATCACGATTAGATACATTGATTTGGATTTGTTTAATGGATTTATAAAATAATTTGTTGTTTCAGTGAGCTCCCAGCAGTCTTTCTCTACCCTGATTTCCACCACTGTCAACATCCAAGTTGAACCTCTTCAAGAACATGATGTTATTATAACAACACAATGTGCTATGTTATGTAATGCTAACATACAATGTTATTATTTTACATTAAAATTACAACAATGTAAACTTTATGGTAACCTTGGCCACATAGTGACCGGAGGTGGTGACTATTCCTTGTGGTCCAGGGTGATCTAATGGGTGTCACCCAAAAATCATTTCGTGTAAGTGTACCAGGAGAAGGGTCATATAGACTATGCTTGTTCCCCAATCCCTTTCAATCTTTGAATAAAATATTGGAATTGTAAATTTTTGTACATATTTATTTTAAATGTACATGAGCTATGTATGCGATATACGTATCTTTTTTGATCAAATCTCAGCTCACCGAATACACATCTTTGTCGTCTTGGGGGACAAGATACCAGACATAATAATGAAACATTGAACCCGAGGTTTTTTCATTAATGTCACCTACTTATGGAATAGCCTCCCTATACATATTCGCCAGTCCTCAGGTGTCCTCTTTTAAACGTGACTTAAAATGCATTTTTTTATGCATTTTCCATTTAATCCTTATTGTTTTATTCTGCAATTTTTGTTTTTATAATTCCCCTTCACGTGCTACATTTTACATTTTGTTTTATATATTGTGCGTGTTACAGCTCTTCTGGAACGCTTGTATAAAACGCTTTATAAAAGTTTCTATTATTAATAATAATATACATGTACGAATCCAATATTAACATGTTCATCTCAATAAAAACCTTTAAAATTAGGGGTGCATCAATCGAATTCGATTTCAAAACGCCCTCCTCTGATAAACAAAGCGAAACATGATATTATTTTTGAATTTGGTCATGATTCTACGACAATCATTTTTTGGGGGGGTGGAGGTGGATACCAGTCAAAATTCCAATCGGTGGTCTAAAACCCCATTTTCGAGCAAAATTGACCCTTATAGATAAATTGTGACATCTGTCATGAGTTGATAACAATTGATGTGTCCTGTCTTCATTTCCATCAGTAATATTTTGATTTCCTTGAGGTCGGTTACCAGTCGCAATTCAAAATGGCGGCCAAACTGGTTCACCCAAAATGGTGCGCCCAAAGCATATTAACAACATTTCTGAAACTGAACGGATTAAGAGAAGTAATTTATTCCCTAATCTCAAACTGGACAGATTAAGACAAGTAAATTATACACTAATCTCAAGACGTCTTTTCCTTTTGGCTTTACCCACTGGCTTACAACGGATTTTACTGATAACAAAAAATGGTAAAGGAGGCTTCTTTGATAGTTCGCCCGGCAGTCAATGAAAAGATGAATTTCATTTTATTTGAAAAAATACCATAGACCCATGTTAATGGAATCATTATCCAAAAATCTGTATTATTATTTGATCAAAGTAAACTCGAACCATTAAAGATACACTCAATAATGTTAACACTACGGATGGGCTATTCTTGTCAATAGTATTTTGACTTGTATAACTCCCAAATAAAGTTGTTGCGGTCTTTCACATGGCAAACACTTGGAGAAAAGGAGGGTTGGATGGCCGAATGGTTATCACGTGCGTGCTGTATCATAAGCCTGTCATTGAGTCAACTGGCGTGGTTTCGAATCCCCGGTTGTACGTGACAAGGAGTAGGGTCGCCTGTCCAATCTCGTGGGTTTTCTCCGGGTACTCCAGTTTCCTCCAACACTTAAGACACCTACTCGCAAGCGAATTATTGAAATAAAATTAAATCGTGTTAGTCCCTAAATGGCCTAGTTTTTGTCGAGTGGACGTTAAACCCCTCTCTCTCTCTCTCTCTCTTGCAATCTGATTAACCGGGTTGTGTCTTACGTGACATGCATTTTGTAGCGGAAGAATCACCATATTTTGTTTGACCAAATATAGCCCGGTTGGTGCTGACGGGCCAATATAACCTAATGCATTCATTCATTCATTAATTCATTTGCAGTGCGTTCATGGGTAGTGATACTAATCCCCCATTTGCAGCGCGTTCATGGGTAATGATATTAACCCCACATTTGGTAGAAAAGTAATTAGAATATTGGACTATGACTTGTAAATTATTCAGCCGCGGCTGTGATGTTTTATTGTTAAGTTTTATGATACATTGATATTCTGTTTGTGACTTGCGTGACACGTAGAAATAATACTAATGTTTCAATTCAATCAACTGATTATTTCATCGTCAAAACAAACCAAAATTAATTTGCTTAATAAGCATTTCAATAAAAAAAACCCCATAAATTCTTTAGTCACACACACACACACACATATATAAGATCTTTCCCAGCACACTTCGTTTATGAGATCATTATGGTTAAAACTGACAAGGACAGCTGTCTAGTCGTTCGGATGGGACGAAGAACCGAGATCCCGTGTACACATTGGCGTGCACGTAAAATATCCCTTGGCAGTTGGAATTTGATATAAGAGTAGGCCGTAGCACCGCTGTCCGGGCAAACTTTCCCTCGTAACACACTATATGGCGTATGTCCGTCTTCCATTAGCCCAGGCCAGGTGCAGAAGAGTAGGACGTTAAACCCCATTTCATTTTATTTGAAAGTGTCACTAAAGTTTAACCGAAAAGAGAAAATCTTGAATAACAACATCTAAAACTTTTATTTATCCGATAAAAAAAAATACAGCAACGATACTATTAATCTTAAGGGGGAAACCAAGGCGTCCATGGGTAATAAAAATATATTTAGGAGTATAATACCCCCTCCCCTACCCCCATAATAAAATCAGAAAGATTTGTGTAACTTAGTAACTATTTCGGAAGTGACGCAATGAGTTCAACACACCCGCTAGTCTCTAGAGAAAGTATAGAGATTCGGCAAATGTTTAGCGCTCTATTTAGTTTGGGGGGGTTGGGATGGCCTAGTGGTCTAGAGTGCCGCGCTTCGACCTCTAGCTGGTCGGTCACCTCTGGCTTTCGGCTGTGGTTTCGAGCCCTGGTTTGAGCGTATGTGGCATGGAGATAGGGGGCGCCTTCTCAACCTCGTGGGTTTCCTCCGGGCACTCCGGTTTCCTCCCACTGCTAAAGACCCCTACGCGCAAGCGAATTATTGAAATAAAATTAAAAACCATATGTTAGTCTCGAAATGACCTAGTTGTGTCGAGTGGACGTTAAACCCCATTTCTCTCTCTCTCTCTCTATTTAGTTTGCGCATCGCAGTTTGTGTCGAAACACTTTCAAATGGTGAATGTTTAATTCATAAATGGTTAGTTTTCAGATTCGTTGCTTCTTTCACTTTTATTTTCTTACTCCGTTACAATCTTTAACCTGTGATGCAATCTGCGTGTCTGGCCTTGTATTCCTCACTTTACTTTAGTTTGTCACAACGTCGTTTTTGTCATCCTGTAGCTGTCAGTGGCATCCTGGAAATAAAACAAGAAATTAGGTTTAAAATGAAAACGTGATACAAGCATAGAGTGTAGCAAACAGAATCGCCGCGCCGAGGTCACTAGAGAGAGAGGGGGAGAATGGTGATTAACGTCCATCCGACACACTAATTCACTTTATGACTAACATACGATTAATTTTATTTCAATATCCTCTCACATTCTTACATAACTTTTGGTCTTCGAATACATTGTTAGTGAGCAGGAATTGCCCGTGTATCTGTTATCACTCGTCACTTCAGTCAGTTGCAACCTTCATTACGCATCTATTGTAGCAATGATTTCTGTGTTAAAATTATATTTTTTAAAAAAGGACACCCAAATGAATGTAGTAATTATAGACCCGTTTCTCTCCTTAGCATTATTATAATAATATTTGAGAAAATAATATATAAACAGGTCTTTAATTTCTTTAAGGACAATTCAATACTAACAACACTGCAAAGTGGTTTCCTACCAGGTGATTCTACTGTCTTCCAATTAATAAATCTAAATCACTTTTTTTGTGAAGCCATTGATCATAACAAATATACCAGGATCGTCTTCTGTGACATAAGCAAGGACTATGACAGAGTCTGGCACGTCATAAGCTGGATGCTGCTGGAGTGCGAGGAGGATTATTACTGTGGTTCAAGAACTATTTAGATAATCGGCATCAACGTGTTGTAATACAAGGAACCTCCTCGTACTCCAGGGGAATCCCCGCTGGTGTCCCACAGGGCAGTGTACTAGGACCACTTTTATTTTTACTATATATAAACGACATTGTAAATGATATACAGTCAAACATCAGACTATTTGCAGATGATACCTCCCTGTACTTAAAAATAGATGACCCCGAGGCAAGCGCAGATACCCTAAACAAAGATCTCCAAACCATCAATATGTGGGCGGAAACATGGCTAGTGACGTTTAACCCCCTCAAGACAGAAACTACGGTTGCACAGACTATTTATCTAATAATCTTGAATCTCTTCAGCTTGATGCACTGCGCACTATTTATGGGGCAGTTAGGGGTACTAGCCATGCTTCCCTCTACGCGGAGACTGGGTTTATTCCACTCAAAGAACGACGAAAACGACACAAAGTAAAATTACTATACAAAATTATAAATAACCTTACTCCTACCTATCTTAAGAATCTCATTAATCTGGAACCAACAAATACATATTCATTTCGAAACGTAGATAAATTAAAAGAAATTCGATGTCGTACTGAAAATTTGTCTAAATCCTTTATCCCATCTAGCATAAGAGAGTGGAATAAACTCAGCCTCCCTGTAAGAAACTCAAGAACTCTTAAAATATTCTCCGATCATCTGTCCAAATCAGATATAAAAATTCCATCTTTTTACTACAACGGTCAGCGGAAATTCCAAATAATCCATAGTAAACTCAGACTCCGATGTTCTGATCTACAGGGAAACAAGTTTCTCAGACATGTTGCTGGCAGCCTCGCATGCCTCTGTGGTCACATTTTTGAAGACCCTGATCACTCCCTCTTGCGATGCTCTTTATATTCAAATGCACGAAAAGAAACCATAGACAAACTACAATACGACCTAATAAACATTAACAGTCTCCTGTTCGGGTCCGCAACCCACTGTATCGATGTAAACAACAATATTTTCAATCAAGTCCAAAAGTTTATTGGTATGTCAAATAGATTTTAACCATTCTCATCAGCAGTTTAATTAACAAATATTCATTTAAATTCACGTAACAAAGTAACCTTTCGTATGTATTAATCATTACTACCCATCTCATTATGTATTTATATTTATATTTATATATGTATGTGTTTGTCATTTTAACTGTGTATATACACCCATTTTGTTCTTTGGTTTTAATACTATGTATGTATATTATCTACGTATGTATATTATCTAGGGAGAGGGGTTTCACATAGACTAAGCCTGTTCCCCAATCCCATTCAGACATCCTGAATAAAATATTGTTTAAAAAAAAAAAAAAAAAAAAAAATTATATTTGGAATGTGTTTAACGAGTTCTATCGCATATGTGATAATGACTGACAGCGATATTGTCCTTAAAAATAACCAAACGTTCTTCTAGTACTATTCAGCTCATTTGTGGAATTCACTACCCCTTGATATAAAACAATCAAAGCCCGTCTGCATTTTCAAAACAAGCACTAAGACTGTGAAATGGAACCAAAATGTATAACTTTGCAGGCGAGCACATTTGGAACTCCTAATGCGAGTATTTATTGCGCTTTATAAATTCGGATGTTATGCTATGTTATTTTGTATTCTACCGGGATGACGCGGTGAGACTGTGGATGTCGTCCTAGTTTTTGACCCCACCCCACCCCCGTCTATTCACAGCATCTATAGCGGCTACTGAATACATGCGATTGGTATGAGGGTCTTTTCATTCAAAATCATGTAACGGTCTAAGGGATTTCTTGCTAATGGGTCGTTTAACTACACTGTAAAAGTTCAAGGTTCACACAGGGAAAGGTCACAGAGCAGTAGCTTGTTTGTTAACGTATATGGCCACAGATCACCAATTATTTCCCCATTGACTTTAATGTTAATTCTCGTCTCTTAGACCGGTTGTAACTTTTTCCGAAATATTCGTTGGGTAGAACGCTTTCTGCCACAGATGGAGCAACATGTGGCAAACTCTGGCCCAAAAGCATGTATGAGGTTCACCATGAAAAACTTGAGATACACAGGCTAGAAGTAGAGACAACTAAACAAGCAATTTTAGGCCCTCCCTTTCAACGTAACCAACCTCACAACCCTTGTATCCTTCCGCCTCAAAATCATGAATATTCACCAAAACCTGGCAGAAAATGTATTTTTAAACCCTTTTCTTCGATTCTACACCAAAAAGTCAACAAAAATCGCCATGCAAAAGGGGGAAAAAGGGAAAGGGAGAAAAAGACTAAAAATAACTTTCACCCTGGGTGACGGCCCATGAATATTTAGTTATCTGTGTCGTATATCAAGACTGCTGATTAAACTGTTTGGTAGCCTGTTTATATCGGATGCAGAGAATCACACCATTTTGAATGACGTAATTATTACATATATTTTATATATAAGAATTAGGGCGTACGCTGCACTACAGATAGGTTATATATACTATTAATACTAAACTGTTAAGCTGTATAGTAAGCAAATGATTGGTATTTACTTGATATACAAGAGCTCAGCTGTTCTTATATAGGCCATAACTTACAGTAGATTAGCCTATAGTTAAACACACTGGGAATACTAGTCTATAATAATATACATTGGGAATACTAGTCTATAATAACAAGCACTGGATACGCTAAGGTAAGGGTAATAAATCCTGGATATCAGAGTCTTTACAAGTTTACACTGTTTAATAATGGGAACTGAATATCAAGTTTGAGTACTGTGGGCAGGGAATGGGGTCTGAATATCAGGTGTGTGTCTTGTGGATAGGGAAAGGACACTGAATATCGGATGTGTGTCCTGTGAGTAGTGAATGTGTTTTCTCCTACATTCATCGAATAAACAAACATGCCTTCGTTTTGGCTTAGCCCCACTCACTCCTCATACTCCTCGCAGTGTTTCGTTTGATTATAATTTTAAAATCCCACTAAAACTGCTTTAACGAAAGCAAATTTCTGTTCGAAGTTGGGGGGTTGGGATGGCCTAGTGGTCTAGAGTGCCGCGCTTCGACCTCTAGCTGACCGGTCACCCCTGACTTGCGGCTGTGGTTTCGATCCCTGGTGTGAGCGTATGTGACATGGAGATAGGGGCGCCTTCTCAACCTCGTGGGTTTTCTCAGGGTCTTTCGGTTTCCTCACACTGCTAAAGACCCCGACGCGCAAGCGAATTATTGACATAAAATTGAACCATGTGTTAGTCCCAAAATGACCTAGTTTGTGTCGAGTGGACATTAAACCCATTTCTCGTTCTCTCTCTCTCTCTGTTCCAAGTTAATGTTCCGATTAACAATCAACAGTTAACTGCGTTACAAAAGCATAACGCTCAAAACAGAGCTCAAAATTATTTTCACGCCGTGACTCACGATTTTATTATGCCCCATTAACCAGTACATAGCAGAATATTGCCGAAAAACTAGTTGCATGACAAATGAGGCTATCAAATCGAATACAATATAAACAATACTGTTTGGAGACGAACATACTTTCAACGTTTTAATATTTAAATCACTGTCCAAAGTTTTAGGTAAGATTCCAGATTAAATGAAGGGTTGCCATCTTGCTGTACTTGGGATAGATGTGATTGAACGGGAAGAATGGACACACACCCTCAAAAGCTCAAGTATCAGAAGCCAATCCAGCAATGGCCAGAGAGGTATTTCTCGGGCCATTGCTTCAGGAATATTCTCACTCCCGTACATGTCTGGACTTTCCTTGCACACGCACCCCCCCCCCCCCCATACACCCCCATTCCCAACAGACAAAACCTACCCATCCACCACCACCAACACCCTTAAACACACACACACCTCTTCCTACCAGCGACTTATATTAGACCATATTTGTGTTTAAAGGGAAACAACATGCTGTTGTGGGTTACAGTACTAATAGGATACTTCACCTTCAAATGGTTCTTAGAGAGGTTAAAGGTCAAGAATTATGGTGAAAAGTACGTCCTCATAACCGGATGTGATACAGGATTTGGAAATCTTTTAGCCAAAAGATTAGATGGTTTGGGATTTCATGTTATTGCTGCCTGTCTGAAACAAGAAGCTGCAGATGAATTGAAGAAGGTTTCATCGGAACGTCTTAAGCCACTTCAGTTAGATGTTACGTCAGAAGATGATATCAAGTCTTCACTTACCAAGGTGAAATCTATTTTACCTCCCAATAAAGGTGAGTTTGAAGATTAAGAGTGTCGAAGATCCATATGGACTGTAGCAATTTTGGGGGTTACGCAATCTAACTAAAGCCCGGATCCTGTTTCGTTTTCGTTGTTTTCACTATCAGAATCTCGGACAGTAGTCATATAACTTGCGTGGGGTGTATTCGAAACAGTGTTCCGATGCAGAGAACGGTCGCTAACAGCCAGGAATGCATTCGCGAACACGTTTCCGTTCTCAAAATCCCACACTACCCCGTTAGCTGGTGTGTGGCGAGAACACACATGGTCGACTTGTAGACAACATATCGAGAGCATTTTGTTATTTAAAAGTTTAATAACGTTTGAAAATTGCATGTAGTATGCAGTCAGTATAACACCGATTAAAGAGCGATCTGTGTAGTACAGTGCTTATAAAGTTATAGTAATAGATCGTAGAAATTTAATTCAAGCTGGTCAAATTTGTCTCCTAATATTTAGTGGATATCGTTCTCTCGTGTTCGAGACTCGTGAACGTGTTCTCGCGTTCTTCCGTTGTCCACGAACCTGTTTCGAATACACTCTAAAGTACTCTTTAGCGTCTTTGTTTACGTTCACAACAATGTTGCGGCTTGTTGCAACACAATGAGAGTTATTTCCCTTCGACGACGTCCTTTGCAATTAACGATTTATGTGATAAGTCGATAAAAATAGCACAATCTACGGGGTAACAAGCAAATACATATAGAAATTGAATGTATATAATGTATTTGTAGGTTTGTGGGCTGTTGTTAATAATGCTGGTGTAGGTGGCACTATCGGACCTATCGAATGTTTAAACAGAAAAAACTACATAGATACACTGGCTGTTAATTTATTTGGTGTAATTGATGTCACTAAGATATTTTTACCACTGGTAAGAAAGGAAGGAGGAAGGGTGATAAACATCGCCAGTATGCTTGGACGCATTGCTTTGGTACCGGCACCCTACTGTGTCTCAAAATATGGAGTAGAAGCCTTCTCAGATAGTCTACGGTACGTTATCTTTCATCAACGAATTACAATTCTACTGAGACTGGGTGTCATGTCATTTATTATTATTATTCTTTCTTTCTATAGTCCTACATTACAGATTAACATGTTCCTAGACGCTTCACAAGACTAATCATAACACTGTCCGAAAAGATGAGTGTCCAGTTTAAGCTTATATATATGATACGAATTTGATTGTCTAATGGTTACAGGAAGATGGTTCCAGAGTTTGGTAGAATTACAGGGGTATGAGAATAGGGATTCCTATGGGGTTTAACGACCACTTGGCCATTTTGGGACTAACATATGGTTGGAGTCTTTTGCAGTCGGGGAAACCGGAGGACACAAAGAAAACCCACGGGATTGGACAGGCGATCCTACTCTATCACGTACCCGCGGGAAATAGAAATCACGCCGCTTGTCTGAATAACAGACCTTATGACGCAAAGCACACGCGGTAACCATTCGGCCGCACACACACACCTCTAATTGTAGTTTAACGTCCTAATTTCCAATATCAAGTGGGGAGATAAAGACGGACATACGCCATACAATGTGCAATTGGGGCATTTTTCCCGGGCAGCAGCGCTACGGCCTACACCATAATGGACCTCGGTTCTCCGTATCCCATCCGAACTTTCCTTGTCAGACCATCCGTAGTGGTAAACCTCGAGGAACGTTCTGGACCAACACCGGAAGCCAACGCGAGACCTGTTTCATTGAGATCTTTACTGTTTTTAAATATTGTTTCAGGCGGGAGGTGTATCACCAAGGAATAAAAGTCAGCATCTTGGAGCCGGGATATTTTAACACAGAGATAATCAACACACAGAAAGTTCATGAAAATTTTAAAGACACATTTAAGCAAGGAGATTCTGAGTTCCAGGAATATTATGGCCAGGAGTTTATTGATCAAAGTATGTTTTTATTTAAGGGAAATACCCTAAGGACCTCTGCGAGCAATTGAATTAATGAAATAAACCATGTTTATTCGGCTAAAGTTCGCGATATTGCGGGTTAAGATATGGCCATTATATTGGTTCAAACGACCCTCTATCTTTTGACCATTTGACCACGATCGTTGACTTTGACTAACGTCTAAAATGTTCAGTATGTTCATTTGAGACTTGTATTGATAGTATTGTGTATAACGGTAGTCTGCTCGATCGCTGTATGTATTCCACGGGCTAGGGTTAGGATGTTTCAGCCCTCTGTTGGCCTTTAGACCTTGACTGTTGACCTTGACAAAACCCCTAAAACCTTGAATGAGTCCGGCTATTTATTTTGAACCACGTGTTGTATAGAGCAGAATATTGACATGGAATGCTCCGACTAGACTAATGAAGACGGGTATACGCCATACAGTGTGCTATGATGGCACATTTGCCCGGAATTGGGCGCAATTGTCCAATCTTATATGTTTTTGTTTTGGCCGTACTCAGTGTCTGTTTCTTATCTGCGACTTGGAATGGAATGAAATGAAAAATTGTTTAACGTCCTATTGTTCTGCTCCTAATAAACTGGGCTAATATAGACGGGGAGACTAGTACATGATAAATATAAGACGTTAACTTCACAAATCTATGCTCGGTTGTTTTCTTCTGGTTATTTTTTTTAAATCAAGGTGCCCTCTGATTGACACGTGGTTACATAACCTTTAATAATAACCAATGTATGTATTTTCAGCTAAGACGCTGATTAACAAACTGCCGGAGACATCATCCAATAACTTATTCGAAGTAATCGACGCTTACGAACACGCCATTACTGCCAGATACCCAAAACACAGATACATCGTTGGGAACGATGCTAAATACTTTGTCAGATTGTTATGGACTATCCCAGAATGGATGTCGGATTTTGTTATTTGTTTAAGCTCGCCTCGACCACAGGGATCACGATAGGCCACGTAAATGAATCTATCTTAGAACCGCGAGTGCCACCCACTCCTGACAACAATGATAGTGTGAATATTTACGATTTTGTAAACATTTTCCAATGTCATTGAAATAGCATTTTGTACATAAAGCTCTTATATTCATCTGACGAAATAATTTAAGATATTTGCTATTATACTTTGATTAGAAGACATTAACTTCAAATTATTTGAAAATCTTTTGAATTTTTTATTGACGGAGAAAATCGAGACACTTTAACGAGGTGAAGACGGCATATTCTGATATATATACGTCATAATGATTGACATCGGGGATAGGTTAATTTCTAGTTATTTTATTTATAAGAATCTGTAATCAGAGATAGGGCAGGTGTAACGTGTCTAGCTTGGTTATATTTATTTGAACCAACGTTTTATATGTAATGGGGCTATGGTGACTTGAGGATTAGATACACCCCGGTGTTGGCCAAGACACAACCAGTCTGCTTCCCCCTGTGGGTGTTGCACGAAATGGATCTAGCTGTGGCGCCACCGTCAGAGAAAAATGCACGTCATCGCCGACAGCCTAGTGTATGTTTGTCTTCATTAACACAGCTACTGGGACGAATAATACGTTCATTTCCCTTGTGGGGTTGGGTGGCCTAGTGGTATAGAGTGCCGCTCTTCGACCTCTAGGTGGCCGGTCACCTCTAGCTTGTGGCTGTGGTTTCGAGCCCTGGTGTGAGCGTATGTGGCATGGAGATAGGGGCGCCTTCTCAACCTCGTAGGTTTCCTCCGGGCACTCCGATTTCCTCCCACTGCTAAAGACCCCTACGCGCAAGCGAATTATTGAAATAAAATGAAACCATATGTTAGTCCCAAAATGACCTAGTTTGTGTCGAGTGGACGTTAAACCCCATTTCTCTCTCTCTCTCACGTTCATTTCTTGTTTTGTTTCAGTAAGGTCAGAATGTGTATCTTCAAATTTCAATAGTCAGCCTTCTACAGACATTGAAGTAAAAAAAAAACATGGCCGGCTATTAATCGTTTGGGGCGGAGAACATTCAGTCTAAAAAAAATGGGAAAAATTGGTGCCAAGTATTAACATTAAAAACAATTGGGAAGTCAATCGCGGTCTGGCTCCGTTTCAATATCGATGGTTATCTCCCTTGTGACTCTATCTGCCTTTCCAATGCCCCCCCCCCCCGATCACCATTTACCGCAGGTCTGCCCGTCAAATACTACTATTCTCTTTTCAAGTCTGTGATATCTCCTGCGGTTTAAACGGGGGTGATCTAGTAGTAGTTCTATGATTATGTTGCCAAGTCCTATCAGAATATGCCTGAATAAACCATGTATCTGAATACAGTAATGGATCTTATGTACAGTATGTCCGTCTTAATTTATTCAGTTGGTGGTGTATAGTAGGACGACAACCTTCATTTCATTTCATGTCTTGTTTTACCCTGTCGAATACAGCGCGAATCCTGGCAAAGCTCACTATAATAATCGTCGTTACAGGTAGAAATAGAAGACACGTGGGGATTGTTCACGTGATATTATGGGTCTGGGGGAGAGAGAGAGATACAAATGGGATTTAACAACCACTCCGCACAAACTAGGTCATTTCGGAACTAACACATGGTTCAATTTTATGTCAATAATTCGTTTGCGCGTAGGGGTCTTTAGCAGTGTGAGGAAACCGAAGGACCCTGAGAAAACCCACGAGGTTGAACAGGCGAACCCACGCCAGTTGACTCAATGACAGACCGTATGATATATTCGCACCCCACCCCCATCCCTGAGTCTGGGAGACTGATATTGCTATTTCGAACGTATTAATCATAATCATAAGCCTTAAACATTGTCAAAGATGTACCCGAGCTCAGATACGCGTGTGTGATGGTGTTCCCCATGCCATTTCAGCGGGCAACACATCACTCGAGAGTTTTTACCATAGGTCTGCTATTATTGCTAAATACTTCCTACTTAAATAGAAATACCATTGGTCGAACCAGTTATCGGTTTGGACAGACGTGTTATACATGTTTATAGATTGGAACCTGTTCCTTTATATATGTATATATAGACACAGGAAGCAGACGTGGTCTGGTTTCCATCAATCACAAACCATGGTAACAAATCAACGAATTAAATTCCATCACGTAGGACGGGTGCCAAAACGAACGTCTGCATGCACCTTAGAGGATTGTAATTCTCGACACGTGTACATACATACCTTGTTCGTGTGATGCAATAAATGTTATTGATATATCTTACTTCATCACATAGTCATTGTTTATTTAGATCTATAAGTTTCATAAAATAAAATATACAATCATTGAGACGGGGATCTTTATAAACACATTTCGTAGTAAAATTAACCCCATGTACGTTAAAAACACTCCAACACATTCAAAGATAATCGTTAACTGCTGTGGCATATCCCCATCACCGTGTTTATAATACCATGTGACCTGGGTGGGCATGGCACTGGTTCATTAAACAGGATAACCTGGTGTATAATAGCGGGAGGGGGTGCAAGTCCAGGAGGTCGGAAGCCCCCTCGCCAACCATTGTCAGCATATGAAAAATCTTCTGGCAGTTGGAAATCGTAATAAGAGTACGTCGTAGGATCACTGTAAGACGTAAAATCTCATTTCACATCGCAACCACGCTTGACTGAAGAGAAGAAAACAATCAGAAGTCAAAGTGACATTTGTAACCAACTCTCTTTGCCGAATGAATTATTCTTTACACGGCCATATAAAAGGATCGCATGTTCGATTGTTTGTCTTGTCAATAATTTATTTAATTGATCTACTGCAACTTTATTGGACCATTAAAGGAAGATGGTTGAATTCGACAAAATTATCTACACCGATTAGGCTCCAAAACTGGGCTAATAAAGACGGGCATACGCCATACAGTGCACGTTGAGGGAAATTGTGCCCGGACAGCGGCACTACGGTCTACTCTTATATCGAATTCCAACTGTCAAATGATCTTTTACAGACACGCCAATATGTACACGGGACTGCGGTTTTTCGTCCCGTCCGAGCGACTATATGCACCACTGACAACCACGCCGGGGCAAGTCCGATAAACTTTCTCATCCAACGCACTGTTCGAACACCTTACTTCCAGGTTAGCGAGACAACGTCTTCTTACTCACCGAGCCTTGTTTGCCCCCTTTAATGTAATAAACAAGCCTAGAGCTTTATAGGGAGTGTGCCTTTAATGTATTAAACAATCATAGAGCTTTATAGGGAGTGTGCCTTTAATGTATTAAACAAAGTTAGAAATTCATAGATAGCACGCCTTTAATATAATAAACAACTCCAGACATCTATAGGGAATGTGCCTTTAATGTAATAAACAAGCCTAGAGATTTGTACGGAGCATGCCTTTGATGTAATAAACCGCCCTAGATATTTAAAGGGAGTGTGCCTTTAATGTAATCAACAAGCAGCATGAAGTAAAAGAGATTTATTATCTGTTTAAACATACAAGTCATACCATGATGGTCGATATGTAAACAGCCTGACTCTAATTCTGTTTTATACCAAGACTTGCGTAATACAGGCTTAATAATCGCGACTATCAAAAGGTCATGTTTTTTGTCGATCAACAGGACAGCTGCTGTCGTCTGATTCTTGTTTCCTGTAAAAAGAATAAAATAAACAAGTTAATTTAGGAATTGATCTTTTAGTCGGTGACCTCCGACCTCTGAAAGCCAGGTACATACTATGACTTCAGTTAGTGACAGGGGTCGTGCTGGGGTAAGGGATGTTTTCTAAATCACTTGATACCAAATCTTGTTTCACATGGTTACAGTTGCGTAGCAACGGGAAAATATACTTTTGGTACACCTACACAGTCAGTCATAAATCCGATTAATTATGCTATAGTTTGTCACGTTCCTTAAAAAATCTTTGAAAGAGACGATAAAATGTAATATACGTAATAATTATACAGAATAAAAGTTATAATAAACAAAATTTTAATGTTATAACTTATATTTATTGGAGCAGAAATATAAATCCCAACAAGGTTATTGGTATCATTATTAAATTAAGTAACCGGTATTACATGCGAGTCGGCGGGGGCGGGGTCTCATCCCCCTCTCCTCTACTATGCTACACCACTGCTTAGATAGAAAATGTCTGTCGTAGTATGTAATGAAATGTTTATTTCTAATTTTTAAAATAAACTGATCAGAATACAATATGTTTTTATTCAAACGCCCCCCCCCATCCATATTGGTACACGCACCCAAACCTCCATGTTAAACATATCAAGAACTTTATCTATATCAAATAAAAACCAAATCAATAAAATCTAGATATGGATACCTCTATTTATTTAGACAAGATAATCGCGACTAATATCATTTACGTATCGATCAACAGTTTTAAAATAGTCTCGAATTACAGTCTAATCGCATAAATGTATAACTAATATCTGAAGAAATGCACGTACGCCAAACCACCCGTCGTTGATTTGAGAATTACTATCAACGTCTGAATGAAGTTCCCCTTTTCCAATAACCTTGACGAAGGTCAATTGACTCGTCCCATTGCTTGTGGCTGACTATGCTAGTGTCGAGTAGTCTACGTGCAAACACGAGCGTATTTTTCTATATCTTTACGTATGAACCATAACGGAAGAAGTAGTTCCCCTTTATCTACATAAATAAATTATTGCGCAGCTACACTCTCGAACAGGACATAATTACTTCTGGTAAGTCCCAAAATTTAATTTTAAATCATCCAGACATTTAATAATAATAATAATATTTATAGGTTATAGATCATCTTGTAAAAATAAAAATAAAGATACGGGGACAAAGTTTATAATTATAATTCCCGTGAAATATAAACAATTGTTCATTGTTTGATTTTATTCATCCTGAAGATGTAATAAAGGTTTTCAAATTATGTCCGGAATTACAACATGGCGATTTATATAATTGTTAATGAAGATGTTATTGATGTTTTTTAAAATAGCAAAAAATAAATTAATTTTAATTAATTAAAGTATGTTATACAAAATGTGTGCGGGTGGCTATATAATATGTTTATTGTACGATCTTCGAATGAAATTTTGCCAAGGCAGTGCCATTCATCGATATTGTTAGATGGAATTGGTATTGCACGATTGAAGCAGATTGTGATTACTATAAATATAAAAACAATATGTATGTAATGTAACAGACTGTATTATTCTCGAACATTCGTCTATTATTTGATGGCGACGAAAACCAGAAACGTCTCGAATTATACATTAAATGAATTAATCAATGAAACTAGTTAAAGAGTCGTGGGTGTTATGGTGGTGGGCGTTATGGCTATATGTTCCTCGAGTTCTTATATTTTACACTTATGAAAATAATTTTATGTATTAAAGATGCATTATGTAGGCTTTAGATAAAGAGCTAGTCGATCTTGCTATAATAGATTCAAAATAGATAATTCAAAATTAATTTATTGAAAATTTCATTCAAATTACTTGATGCTGAGTGACGTTATCACTGTTTGAAATTTTGACTTAGATTGTTTATTATCACAGCAACCTCACTTGTTAATCGAGACACAGACTCTCGTCCCCATTTTCAAACTAAATCATTAAATGATGATCGTATTATAATCTGTATACATCTTGGCTATCCGATGTTCTAGAGACTTGATATTATGCGTGTCGTGTTAATAAATGTCTAAATAATAATTTATATATCATTTAAAACCATGTGATGGATAGATTTAGCTCTTACACAATGCATCTTTAATAAGAAAGAACAATTTATACCCTTGATAATTTATTATACGATATTCATTGTTTGAATTAATATTAAAGATTAGATAAAACTTTTTTATATTTTAAATATTGCCTTTCTGTGTCATATAGGTGTGCAGTATCATTTTAGGCCAAGGTCACCTGCACTTTTTGCAGCCACCTCTCCTGGGTGAACGTAATCAAATATATTATGACGAAAATGGAAATAATTTTGCCCAGGCAGCATAATGTTTCACATTCTACAGCGTATAACTTTATTCGTAACATAATGTGCTTTTGGTTTTACGAGTATATATTAACTTAAGTAGATAATTAAATTGTAACTATTTTATTTCAGATTCTTTTCGTAAAGAGGGGGGGGGGGCTGAATGGTAAGCACGTGCGTGCTGTATCATAAAGCCTGTCATTGAGGCAACTGGCGTGGTTTCGAATCCCCGGTTGTATTTGATAAGGAGTAGGGTCACCTGTCCAACGTCGTGGGTTTTCTGCGGGTCCTCCGGTTTCCTCCCACTGCTAAAGACCCTACGCGCAAGCGAATTATTGAAATAAAATTAACCATGTGTTAGTCCCGAAATGACTTAGCTTATTTCTCTATCCCCTTTAGTAAGAGCAAAGCTTACTTATGAATGAATGACTGAATGAATAACAGAATGACTGAATGAATAGGCAAATAAATTATAGATTTTGTTAGCTATTGCAAATAGTTTTCTATTGGTTGGTCGTGTCAATAGAAACATGTTACTGTGAATAGAATAAAACTATAATCTACGTTGCGGCAGGTTTGTAATTATGTTATATATTTAGATCTAGTACTGTATTCATCACTTGAATGAGAGCTTTAAAAAGTCACATGACCAAGTTACTCCGCCAAGCCCTTCATTTGAAAGGATTGCTCTGTTTGTGTTGCAGTGCATTAATTCGGGGTGTATTCAGACAAGTTACTGTTGTAAATATTTAAATAGGATATACAAACGCAGATCCGTCACTGTGCAAAATAAAGTTTAAAAAAATAGGTTGCCAGGCAACGAAACATACGCCCACACAGCAGCCAAATCGTCCGGGCAGTCAACAAGAGTTGTTGCATTTCAAGTAATCATCAGAAAATCATAATTCAAACTCACCCATAACTACGGTGTAACTGTGATATAATTAAACGGTTTTTTAAATCAGATAATAATTGTGACCTCCAGAGGGACCACAAGCTAAAAAGGGTGATTTTTCGTACAATCAGGGGCCATGATTCAGGAAGTTACGATCCGATATGGGCAAATATGCAATGGAACCAAGATCATTAGGTTATAAACATGTATTTCAAGTTTCATCAAAATCAGTTCAAAATTGTGACCTCTGTAGGGTCCACAACCTTGACATAACATATTCTTACACAATTCGCGTACAGACGGCGGCCATTTTATCCGTCAACTCTGGTCCGATTTTCACAAAATTAAAATTCTCTCTTCATTACCATGAAACCGTGATATAATCAAACAGTTTTTTAAATCGGATAATAATTTTGACCTCCAGAGGGACCGCAAGCTAACAAAAGCGATTTTTCGGACAATCAGGGGACATAATTCAGGAAGTTATGATTCGATGGGCGCAAATATCGAAAGGAACCAAGATCTTTGGGTTATAAACATGCATGTCACGTTTCATCAAAATCGGTTCAAAATTGTGACCTCTATAAGGTCCACAACCTTGATATAACATATTTTCACACCATTCGCGTACAAAAGGCGGCCATTTTGTCCGTCAATTTTGGTCCGATTTTCACGAACTTCAAACTCAACCTTCATAACCATGGAACGGTGATATAATCAAACGTTTTTTTAAATCGGATCACAATTTTGACCTCCAGAGGAACCACAAGCTAATAAGGGCGATTTTTCGGACAATCAGGGGCCATAATTCAGGAAGTTACCATCCGATGGGCGCAAATATCGAAAGGAACCAAGATCTTTGGGTTATAAACATACATGTCAATTTTAATCAAAATCGGTTCAAAATTGTGACCTCTATAAGGTCCACAACCTTGATATAACATATTTTCACACAATTCGCGTATAAACGGCGGCCATTTTGTCCGTCAATTTTGGTCCGATTTTCACGAAATTTGAACTCAACCTTCATAACCATGGAATGGTGATATAATCAAACAGTTTTTTAAATCGGATAATAATTTTGACCTCAGGAGGGACCACAAGCTAAAAAGGGCGATTTTTCGGACAATCAGGGGCCATAATTCAGGAAGTTACGATCCGATGGGCGCAAATATCGAAAGGAACCAAGATCTTTGAGTTATAAACATACATGTCAAGTTTCATCAAAATCGGTTCAAAATTGTGACCTTTATAAGGTCCACAACCTTGATATAACATATTTTCACACCATTCGCGTACAAACGGCGGCCATTTTGTCTTTCAATTTTGGTCCGATTTTCACGAAATTCGAACTCAACCTTCATAACCATGGAACGGTGATATAATCAAACGTTTTTTTAAATCGGATAACAATTTTGACCTCCAGAGGGACCACAAGCTAAAAAGGGCGATTTTTCGGACAATCAGGGGCCATAATTCAGGAAGTTACGATCCGATGCGCGCAAATATCGAAAAGAACCAAGATCTTTGGGTTATAACCATACATGTCAAGTTTCATCAAAATCGGTTCAAAATTGTGACCTCTATAAGGTCCACAACCTTGATATAACATATTTTCACACTATTCGCGTACAAACGGCGGCCATTTTGTCCGTCAATTTTGGTCCGATTTTCACGAAATTCGAACTCAACCTTCATAACCATGGGACGGTGATATAATCAAACGGTTTTTTAAATCGGATAACAATTTTGACCTCCAGAGGAACCACAAGCTAAAAAGGGCGATTTTTCGGAGAATCAGGGGCCATAATTAAGGAAGTTACGATCCGATTGGCGCAAATATCGAAAGGAACCAAGATCTTTGGGTTATAAACATGCATTTCAAGTTTTATCCAAATCGGTTCAAAATTGTGACCTCTACACTGTTCACAAGCTAAAAAACGTGACTTTTCGTACAATCAGGGGCCATAACCCATGAAGTTACGGTCCGATACATGCCAATATCGAAAGGAACCGAGATCTTAGGGTGATAAACCTATATTTTAAGTTTCATTGAAATCGGATAAAAATTGTGACCTGTAGACTGTTCACAAACAATTGTGGACGGACGGACGGACGTCCGGACGGACGGACGGACGGACGGACGGACGGACGGACGAACAGGGGCGACGACAATATACGTCCACATGAAAATGTGGGCGTATAAAAAGAATGTAAACTAACAAAAACATAGCAGATATTGCGCAAGATCAAGTTTAAATAGTGTGATTTGATTTGGACCAATAGCATAATAAACCTAGTTTACCTGTTAAAAGTTTGTTCGAAATCCCTGGATTAGAACAAAAAACACAAACGTCGTTCAATAAAAAGCTCTAATTGTATTCCATGGAAGAGTGACCCGTGTACTGTATTATGAAGTCGAATCAACCCACGTTTATGGAAGGAACAGTAATACAACCCGACAGATGAACTCCAACATTTTGGGACTAACAAATTTCTATTTCAATAATTGGCATGCGCAATGGGGTCTGTACGAAACTGGAAATCATCTTTGTCGCGTGACTGGCAGGATATGCTGACTTTTCTCGAAACAGGTGTTACTAAATTGCCATGGTAACCCGTTTACATTGGCATGTTGCCCTTGTAGACCCACTTACTATTGTCTAAGGGTTTACAGAATTTAAGTTCGGTTGCCCTTAAGGATCTGGTGGGGTGGGGCTGGGGTCCAATCTGTGAGCTGGGATCATTATAAGGTCTGTTATTTAGTCAAGGGTTGCATGTGGCATGGAGTAGGGTCACGCGCCTCCGTGGGTTCTCTCTGGCTACTAAAGACAGCTGCGAACACTCAAATTATTGAATTTAAAAATGACCAATAAAATATAAGTCATGAAATGACCTCATTAGACTACGTTAAGCTCTCTCACCTCAACCCACCCAGCCAGTGGCAGCCACCCATCCCCTCTCTCCATTAAGATCGGTCGTAGTAACTATACATATGGCATTCAAACAAACCATTGGAAATATACGGTGTTTTTTGTCCTATCTTGGTTATTGTCTGGAAGGATTAACAATGACAAAACATTAAATTATTTATGAAGAGGCATTAACTACTCCTTTGAGACATTTTCAATTTTATCATATTTTAGACAAGTTCCTTCCTACGCATGTTAAAACTGTATTGTAGATTTTAACTGTGTATCTTCAAGGTGACCTTGGTCATATTAAAGATATCTGTATTGCACACTATATATAGATATTATGTACTATAAGTAGGCTGTATATTCAACAAGCCATCACGTGGTCTATTAGGCTGATTAAACACAAATTTGTCAACATGTTGTCCAAGACACATGTAGAATGTTAGATAAGATAAACTATCGACATGCTGAATTATATAGTAGTAGACAGTAGCTATGGTGGGGTGGGGTTTTGTTTTGGGTTTGGGAGAGGGGGGGCTTGGCTATTCTTACATAGTAGGAATCAAGAAGTTGGGGTTGGGGCGGGGGGTTCAATAGCAGGGCTCGCAAATGAAGTAAATTCGGTTGATTTTACGTCCGATTTCGGGTAATTGCTATCGAAGACAAACTAATAGTATACGAAGAGAAAGTCTGTGATCAAATTTTAGAAATTAGTTGCTTTAATATGGAGGCATCAGCCCCGCCCCTGTCTCTTCCTCCAACAACATACATACCAATACATTTTATTTTTAGTTAAATGCACACAAACAAAATTTAATTAGGTTAAATAATTCGTTTGATAACGGTCCAAAGGAGCTGGGCGTTTTCATTTAATAAGCCACAAAATAATCGTGTTTCTTTTTTACTTTTATGTTATATATGTAATTAGATTTTTAAAAACCAAAATACATTGTATGACCTAAATAAAGCTAAGCAGGCTAATAGTGTACTTATTATGTAATTTCTTTCTAAAAAGGATTAAGTATATTCAATGTGATTAGATGTACATTATATGCATAAACTTCAATTAGAAGTCTAATCTCGGACAAATTGTTATTTTTATATCCGTTTGGTTTAGATAGGCCATCCTCCAGTATATAAAAAGTACCCATTTAACAAGAAATTGACTTCTATTTTTTTATCTTATTATTTTATTTGAAAATCTTTTCAGTGATAAAAGAGAAAGTTTTCGTGAATTTCGTGTATTTATTATTAAATTGATAAACGTCTCAGCTACATCTCCACCTAGTGTCTTCAGTTCATAATGTCGGCAAATCAGAAGTTCAGTGGAAAAACCTTTGGTTTTGGTATGGTAGCTATGAAAAAATTCCCAGAGGTAAGTGGGCTGATTTATTTATTAAAATTTGTCATTTTCGGCGCAGTTTAAGCTGAATGATAAGAATTTTGGGTGTGCAATGAATGTTCGCATGGCCGCCCATCACCGATAGGGAGGAAATCGGGCGAGCTAACTAGCAAATTAAATTCTAAAACCATTTTGTTTTTAAATTATGGTTAAGGGGGGGGGGGCTGGTTAGCCCGTGCGCGCTGTCATATGGTCTGTCATTGAGTCAACTGGCGTGGTTTCGATTCCCCGGAGTAGAGTCGTCAGTACAACCACTGCTAAAGACCCCTACGTGCATACGAATAGATTGAACCATATTTTAGTCCCGAAATGCCTAGTTTATGTCGAATGGACGTTAAACCCCATTTCTCTCCTTCGGAAGTGGTTAATTAATGTCATTCGTGTATTTATTTTGACCCAGCCAAAAATGTATTCAAGCTATGGACATAGTGTGTCAACACAGTCACAAAATGTGTTCAACTTATTGACTACACACTGCTATTGTGAGTGGATATTGTTGTGTTAAATTTTGATTGGTCAGTAGTCCGACTACCAACCAATCACTACCTACCATACAAACGCTTTACATTTAAAACGAGTGCCAGTATTGGACCAAATATGTTTACATAACGTTACGTCATGGCTCACGCTTTTATTATGCCTAATTAACCCGTGCATAGGAGAATACTACAGTAAAACTAATTGTGTGACAAACGAGGCTATCAAGTCGAATGAAATGTAAACAATACTCTTTGGAAACGAACATACTTTCACCGTTTTAATACCTTAAATCACTGTCCAAAGTTTTAGGGAAGACTCAGATTAAACGAAGGACTGTCATGTTGCTGTACTTAAGTGATAGCTTTCATTGAACGGGGAGAATAGACACACTCCGGCAAAAGTTCAAGAATCAGAAGTCAATCCAGCAATGGCCAGAGAGAGTATGATTGATATACGGTGTCAAATACTTCAATCCTGTCAAAATTGCGTTCAAGCTAATTTTGTAAGCAAACTATGTCAACCCAGTCAGAAAATGTGTTCAGACTATTTACATCTAACGTCTACCAAGTCAAATAATGTGTTCAAAATATTGATGTACAACGTCAAGCACCTGCCGTACTGTGTCATCCACTGTCAATCAAAAATTGAATAAAGTTATTGTATTGCTGATTCTTGAGTTGAGTTAAACAATAAAAATAAATTCCTGGAAATTGGTGGCGTGGTTTGACTCCGTACCCGGTTTGGTTCAAATTAACATTTCAAGTGAAATGATGGACATTATATATACTGTTATGTCCTCAAAAGACCCGAATACATAAATAACTAAATAAATAAGAAATACGAAAATGAATGGGTGCTTAAGATCCTACTGTTCTGCTCCGACTGGGATAATGAAGACGGACATATGCCATACAGTGTGTTATTAGGGAAATTTTGCTTGGACAGCGGCTCTACGGCTTACTCTTATAATCCAATTCCAACCGACATGGCATATTTTGTGTGCACGGCAATGTGTACAAGGTATCTCGGTTTTTCGTCCTATCCGAACGACTAGACAGCTGTCCTTTAATGTCAGGCCCTCCTTCCTGCATCACTGACAAGGGGGAATCACGCCGGAAAATCAACACAGAGCCAAGGATTTATACTAATAAACAATTGGAGGTTTGAGAAACTCATTTCATCAAATCATTGAAAACAGTATAATACACTCTTTATGAAAACAGGGAATCAAAGGGCTGCCTAAACAACCATTCACATGGCACCGGGCCAAACTAGGTACACCTTGTCAATCCAAGAATATGTTCTTAAAGCATACCTTTCCTCAGTATTGAAGCCACATTCCAGACCATTGTTTGTTGGTTTTTGTGAATTATTTGTGTTGGCTATGTCTTTAATTGCTGAATTTAACGCCAAATAGCAGAGAGATTATAATCTGAAATATTGGTGAAGAAAACAAAGAAATAAAACTATGTTATTTGTAGTCAACATAGACATATTCCAACAACAGAATATTTCAGCTGTAAAGTACTATGTCGTCTTTAGTAATACGTCAGCAAATAAAGGATTATTAGGGATTATTTGAAGGATGTTTAATCCGTGACTACAATACTGGCAAAGTTAAATCCCTTAACAGAATATCAGTCCATAAAAATATATCATGAATAGAAATCAATGGGGTTTAATGTTCTACTGTTCTGTTCTGAGTGGTCTAATGAAGACGGGGATCGTTTACGTGCATTCCAATGTATCCACAGAACCTCGGTTTTTCATATTATACGAAGGACTAGACTAAACTATTAAAGCCTCTGATCGTTATTCGAAGGGGTGTTTAATCCGTGACTACAATGCTGTGAAAGTTAAATCCTCAGGCTCAGTATAAGTCCATATGTATAATGAAGGGAAAATTTCGACATGCTCTAAAGACGATATAAAGAAGCCAGCGCCACCTAAAATTGGGTGGTTATTTTTTTTTTCAGTCAATCTACCGTTGGTTTGGCTTTCTTAACTAACGCTTAAATAACCAATTTTGGGTTAATTTGAGCGTGGATTAAACAGTGAAGAAAAATTAAATATTATCCGAGGAATTAAATATTATCCGAGGAATGTATTGACGATCAGTGTCTTTAAGTATTCATTGCAAGACGCTGGCTCGCTAGCCTGGAGGTCGGGTGTTCGATCCCTGCATTGGCCCATGAAGTTCATCCATATTTTCCGGCGTGGTTTCCCCTTGTCAGTGATGCAGAGCAGAGGGCCTGACAAGGACATATGTCTAGTCGTTCGGATGGTATGAAAAACCGAGGTCCCGTGTACACATTGGCGTGCACGTAAAAGATCCCTCGGCAGTTGGAATTCGATATAAGAGTAGGCTGTAGCGCCGCTGCCCGGGCAAAATTTCCCTCATAGCACACTGTATGGTGTATGACCGTCTTCATTAGCCCAGGTTAGGAACAGAACAGTAGGACATTAAACCCTATTACATTTTTATTTCAAATGTCATTTTGGGGGTACGGTGGTTAAGTGGGTAATGGCGCTGGCTCCCTAGCGTTGGGGTCGGGTTTCATCGGGATTTTATAACGTGGTTTATCCTTGGCAGTGGTGCAGGACTGAGGGACTGGCAATAACAGCTGTCTAGTCGTTCGGATAGGACGAAAAACCGAAGTACTGTGTATTCATTGGCATTCACGTAAAATAGGACGTAGCGACGCTATCAGGGCAAAATATTCCGTATAGCACACTATAATAATAGTCGTATGCCCGTTTACGTTAGCTTTGTCGGGACAGAACAGTAGGATGTTAAACCCCATTTCATTTTATTTGTAATAATTCGGATATATCGTACGCAGCAGTTGATGCGATAGTCTCAATGTCTGAGTATACCTATAATAATTATATTATTCAGTGTTCATGGGCCATGAAATTTGCTCTAAATATACATAGTCTGTGTGTTACAATATAACAATGATTTTACCAAGATATCAAAACAAATCAATATCCAACTGCTAGCTTTAACCTTCAAATATCCTTCAATAGTCATTGATGATTGTATTACATCTAGAATAATTATTGAACGGGTGGTAGTTCGCGGTTGCTCGATTAGTTTGGCGGTGGTTCTCTAACCAGGGGGTGGGGGGGATTCACGGTGGGTCGATTAGTTTCGCAGAGGTTCTCTTACCTGGGGGTGGGGGTTCACGGTGGTTCGATTAGTATGGCGGTAGTTTGGCTCGATTGTATGGAAGCGGTTCTCTAAACAGGGGGTGGTGGTTCACGGTGGCTCGATTAGGTGGGGATTCTCTAACGAGAAAGTGGGGGATTACGGTGGCTCGATTAGTTTGGCAGTGGTTCTCTATCCAGGAGGCGGGGGATCACGGTGGCTCGATTATTTTTACATTGGCCTACTAACCAAAAGGTCCCAGGGAAGGTCCAGTTGCTTGGGTAGTATGAAATGCCATGGTGTCGTATATATATACCGCTGACAAAACGTTAAAAATCCATTGTAGGCTAAAATATTGTTAACGTTGAAAGAATATTATTCCGAAAAAGTTCAATTACGTGTAGTATTACGCATTTTCTCAACATTCGGAACTCCACGCACGCGATAAAATTACGTCAATCTGGGCGAAGGTGTGGTCGTTTGGGAATAGGGTAGTCTCGATTGTCATTGCTACTGTTGTTACGATGATAAACAAAGTCTCGATTATCTATTTTATAATCAAATTATTACCGGATATTTGTGTTTAAATCCGTTGAAAATCACAACCATCCTATGTACTAGAGAGGTTATTATGGCCTTGACATGTGAATAAATGCCTAAATAATAATTCATATAACATTTGAGACCAAACCAGGGGCGGATTGGGGCCGGGAACCGGCCCGGGCTCCCCTGTCGGAGCGGCCCCTTTTACTGACCGAGGAGCCCGGAGAGGGGAAGGTTCAGGGGCTCTCCCACTGGAAAAATGAACCCCAAATATGCGATTTGGTGCAATATCTGATTATAATCTCTGTCAAATAATATATTTCATAAATCGATTAACTTAGGCCAAAACCACGACCTGCAAGTAATTTACAACCATCAACCTGTGAAATTATCATATCGTCATATTATTAATTAATGTATTATCATTGTATCGTCAAGAGTGAAGAGAATTTAACTGGTTGAAAAATGGGACTAGTTGAGAAAAGTTTGACCATTTGATTAACCAGTTAGAAATATTGAATCAGCAGGAATATTTTCATTGAAAAATGTCCCATTCTTGTTGCCGGGAGCGCTAGTTGATTCCTCCTGTGATGGAAGGCCACGCAACACATTGGTACATAGTGACGAAAATGAAAATCATAAAAGCTGCTTTTTAATTTTGGATACTGGCGTATCCCCACAAACATGTTGCAGGTGACTAAATAATTAATCGGGTGAATCCGATGAAATTTTCGGTTGAATTTCGTATCCCCATTGCAGGATTCCGAATTCTGACCCACACCCAGCACACCCGGTCCAGAAAGTCTATTATACCAGCCCATTCCAGACTCCAGTGATGGCGTGGCGGCCCGTTAAAGCCACCGGCCACATACAATATGATCATCATGACTCCATGGTCGGTCCAATACCCCCTCTCCCATATAATGTTCAGCAGAAAAGGGTTGTTTTTTTAGACGAATTGGACAGAATTTTTTTTTTCATTTTTTGTCCGACCGGCCCTTCGGGCGATCGCCCGACGGGCCAATCTGCCCCTGGACCAAAACGAAGATCTGCAATAGACAGATTTAGCTCTTACTTACTTAATCGAATAAAGATTTGAAAAAATGATATACGTTAAAAATATTTTCTGAAAAATACGAATGGCGATTAGCGGCTTTAATATCTTTGGTAAAGTTGGTAAACTTGAGAAGATGACGTTTTACGTGGACAAACAGCAAAAGGCAATCAATTTGTAAACCGAACGCAGGAATCAAAATCAATACCTTTGTGTTGAAATGTGCTAACAGATTTACGTCATCACGAGATTGACTTCCATTTATTAAGTTAAATTTATTGCTTGTCAGAATGTGTGCTGTGTGTCTGTATCATTGAGCATACTTGAGACAATTTCACGACTTCTGATGAAACGAGAGAGAAAATCATTTAACAGATTTGTTTCATTCCGACAGTTTTTACATCAAGAGAGTGTATTTCAATTTCGTTAATATTGATTCTGATCTAAAACAGGGTTAGATAATATCAAAAGAGGAAGAAAAGACGTAAATCAACAAGTTTGTCTTCAATAACCAAGATTTGAGACGAATAATAAACAGTGTCGATTTTAGTTAAAGAGAGTTCCTGGGCAATTTGGTTAAAGGGCGGTCCTATCCGATTTAGTTAAAGAGGGGTCCTGGCCGATTTAGTTAACGAGAGGTCTTGGCTCTTTTAGTTAAAGATGGGTCCTTGCCGATTTAGCTAAAGATAGGTCCTGGCCGATTTAGTTAAAGAGAGTATCTAGACCAAGAGAGTCCTTAGCTGTAAGCTAATCGGTTTATGAGCCCCATCCCATCCCTACCACCAACCAAATGACTAGGGGAAGTTTAAAATGTGTTTTAAATCCAACTGAGTAAAGCCGGTGTTGACGATGGGTGTTTACGATTAACACTACAGGGCCATTATTCACGAAAACTTAAATCTCTTAAAATTGATTGTCACTTAAAATTTGATTTATGTTAAAATCGATTTTAAGTATTTTAAGGGCCCTGGGTATATCAGAAGGACTAATGACAGTGTCATAAATAATATACATCTTAACATAGGGTCTCACGTATCTGCTTCTATTGACGTAATGAAGAAGCCATGCAATGTGCTATGAGGGAGATGTTACCTAGTCGGTGGCGCCCCGACCTACGTTTACTTCTATGCAAACTGTCAAGGGGGTCTTTAATGCTATACACAGCACCTCGATATTTCGTCCCGTCTAAACGACTACACTCCCTTTTCCTTACCGGACCCTTCGTCTTGCATCACTAAGGGTCGTGGGGGGCTGGAAAAGCCCGGGGCCTTCCTGGACCATCATTGGGACACCGCGTTTTATATCAGTGTTTAGTTACAGTTAATACGATTGGTAGAAATGAAATAAAATGTGGTTTAACATCCCGCTGTTCTGCCCATTGGTAGAATTTATACCAATATTTAGTTAGAGTTGATATCATTGGCTGGATTTATATAAATATTATAATTACCGCGGTTTTTATATTACAGTTAATACCATTGGTTGGATTTATATCAGCTGCTGTGATTGGATGTGGTGCTTATATGGCCTACGCTCTTATTACTAAACCAGATGTTAGGTAAGGCAAGGTCTATTTCTTAAGGTCGACTCAAGATTTCTTCAAGGTTGCAACGTGTACTTTTTCGGATGGGACGAGAAACGGAAGTACACATTGGCGTGCACGTAACAGTACCCGTGACTTGGAATTCAAAATAAGAATAGACCGTTTATTAGCGCCACTGTCCTGCCAAAATTTCCTGAATAGAAGTAGCCTAGGGTGTTAAACCCCTGTATGGTAGGCGTGCGAACCCAAATTACTGAACAAATCAGATGAGGTGGGTGGGGTGGGACACATTTACTTCCCCAAAATTGTCTTGAGTAAGGTTGGGAAAGAGCACAACGAGAAGAAAACAACCCTTCCAGTCATCCAGACCCTGACACTTCCTGTCATCCAGACCCTGATCCGCTGTTAACAATTTAACTTCATTTGGTCGTTTTCTTGAAAATAATTATCCGACCGAAATCTATCTTTTTTTTATTCAATTCGTTATTTAGTAAAATATGTTCAAATTAATTCTTTTATTGTTATTTATTTTATTTCAGAATAAATAAATCAAGTGAATTACCTCCATGGGAACGAGTTGAACCTACTGAAAGGAGAAAGGTTGGTTTACAGTGGTTAAATACGTCTTCATTGGTCTAGTCAGAACAGAACATCAGGACGTTAGACCCAATTTCATTTAAAGCCCCCTATAGGACCCCGGCTACTTCAATTCATAAAAACAAACCATTAACTGGATACTCGAGTATACTTTAGAAAGGTGTCAATCGAGTTTACAAGAAATTTACGCTTCTCAATAATTTATTATTTTCTGTATGAAAACCAGATGGACTGCATCCTTCACACATCATGTCTGTCATTGAGTCAACTGGCGTGCGCGCTGTATCAAATGGTCTGTCATGGAGTCAACTGGCATGCGCGCTGTATCATAAGGTCAGTCATTGAGTCAACTGGCGTGGTTTCGATTTCCCGGTCGTCCGTGACAAGTAGTAAGGTCGCCTGTCCAACTTTTTGGTTTTTCTCCCGGTCTCGCAGTTTCCTACCACTGCTAAAGACCCCTACGCCCAAGCGAATTATTGAAATAACATTGAACCATGTGTTAGTCTCTCTCCCTCTTTCTCTCGTACGGAATCAAATTAGAGGTATTCATTTTGATAATTTTGATAATTTTGTCTTTTTTCAGTTTTTTGTCATCAATGAAAAGTACCAAGAGAATGAAGAACTGTCTAAATTAAGAAAAGAGATTGGTAGCTTTAAATGTTAAAAGGACGGGTCTACTTAGATTTTGCTTTGGATTTTGAGAATGATGTCCCTTTACATTTACTGTCCGCCATTTTGATGCCTATGAATTATATGTAATAAGCAATGCGAGTATATTGAAAAAAGGGACATGAATTGCGTGTGAAAGTGTTTAAAGTATTAATTAAAATGGTGGCATTATTATTAGTCTATAATGATCAAGTTATAGCATTTAAATTCAGATCTCCCTAAGTTATATTATAAAACATGTGAATATCCTCATCACATATCGACCCGCCCCTCCCCCCCCCCAACTGTCCGAACCGTATACAGAACCACGTCGTCCTGCCCCACCCCTAACCAGTAGAATTAACAAGTCAGATTAAACATAGTCAACACTTTTATTAATTTTTGAGAAAAAACACAATTTCGTTTCGTTTTTTAATCATTCAAAGTTCGAAGGTAACAAAAACAAAATAGGTCTGTATTTTTATCAGATTGCCTCGATTTATCAGATTTTGACTTGAATCAATGTGGTTTAATTTGTTTGAAAATGTTTATATTCGCATTTATATTCGATATAACGAAAGGTATGTTTAATTTGTTTTAAGCACAAATTTTCATTATTTTATTTTTCATGGTTTTAATGTTTGGTAATAGTCTAGAGGCGCACAAAGTCTTTTCAATTTTATTTCAAAATATATTAAAGACAAAGAATATATTTATTATTTAGAAAATTAGTTTGAATGAAAGTGGTTGCATCGAGTGCTGATTTTATTAATCAAATATTTGATTCAGTTGAAATTATAAATTGACGTACCCAGTACTATATTTAGATTTTGACAAGATCAAAGTATGGATGTTTTTATTTTTGAAATTGTTTTCTTAGAAGTTAATCCATCAAATTATGAATATTTACACTTTCAAACACATCGGTAATACAATTTTGTAAAGCCCTGTCTCCACTACAAGATATAGATCAAGCCCTGTTTCCACTGGAGGCTACATAGATCAACAACCTGTTTCTACCATAGTTGTTTTAAATGTTGTTACTGGATAAATGTTATAAAGTATGAATGCTGTTGTAAATAAGATATTGTGATATATAAAATAAACAGATAGAAATAAATATTTCTGTTGGTCTTTATTATCTTTCATAGAGGTCAGCACTTGCTGCCTAGGATTAACGAAATCTCGCCGATAATCTTTCGGGCATCACTGATTTAAGCGGTTTGGGGCCGTGGTGTTTGAGCGGTTGGGATATCGGACTTTACAACAGAAACGAAAAAGTTATCGCCAAAACAAACTAAAGCCCTTCACGTAATACCCTGTATATTTCGCCACTAA
This sequence comes from Patella ulyssiponensis, assembly GCA_963678685.1. Lineage (NCBI taxonomy): Eukaryota > Metazoa > Mollusca > Gastropoda > Patellidae > Patella > Patella ulyssiponensis. The sequence goes on along the minus strand of OY783225.1, from coordinate 63,446,069 downwards.
GTTCGATTGTCACAAGCCCAGCTTGGGAACCTATCAGATTCATCGGTCGTCGTGAATACCAAGTCCCGTGCTTTATAGCTAAAATGCCTACATGTGACAACCGAGTTGCAAAGTTCAAAGATCGATCAACGTCACGGTTGCTGTTTTCCCACGAGTTTCTCAATTTAAAAAACCCTGTTTGTTTACAGTGTGTTTGGTGCCACGAACTTTGATTGGACAATGCTAATTAGTCACTTGTAAAAACAACTAGCTCAAAGTTCGGGGAATTGCTGAGTATTCAAGCAACGGAGAGATGTTGTATAACTCGCGAACGTTGCTTAAGGAACATGGTGTATGCCCGGCCCGTATCTAAACGAGTACCAGGCCTATTGGTACAACCCCGGTCCGTGTACTAAACAAGAGCAGGGCCTATTGGTACAACCCCGGTCCGTATACTAAACAAGAGCAGGGCCTATTGGTATATCCCCACCGGTACTAATCGAGAGCAGGGCCTTATTGGTATAACAACGGTTCGTATACTAATCGAGAGCAGGGCCTTATTGGTACAACCCCGGCCCGTATACTAATCGAGTGGGTAGGGTCCTTATTCAGTTATTATGTACGGATATGAAGTTGTTTAGTGGATTGAGATAACTGAAGTAACGTGTATCAGTGATCTAGCCTACATGAATATGATATTCATGGTTTCGTTATACACGGAAACATTATTATTATAGTGTAACCGGAACGTAATATGTAGGTCAAAGCATTCAGAGATTCGTGAGTTTTATTAACATGATTCCATTCAGGAAATTAACAGGATAATTTGATGTTGACAGAAGAGACAGATATGAATAGTAATAGAGAGAGTTGGAGGAGGGGAATTTCGGGGCGAAACAAGTACGATTTTAAAGGGACCGACAAATTGGTTCAAAAAAGATCTGTACCACAAATAAATATGTCATTTATTATGGCTATGATGTATAATGTTTGTGCAAAAATAAATCTACCCATCTGCCATACTAACATACAAATTAAATGTGTGAATGTGACGGACAATGACAGAGAGAGACAGAGAGAGAGAGAGAGGGGGTGGGGTTTAACGGCCACTCGACACAAACTATGTCATTTCGGGATTAACATATGATTCAATTTTTTTTTTCAATAAGGCGCTTGTGCATAGGGGTATTAAGCAGTAGGGGGGAATCCGGGAGGACCGGAGTAAACCTACGAGGTTGGAAAGCGACGTACATGCGGGAATCGGACCTAACTCCACTTGACTCAGTCACAGACCTTATGATCTAATGCAAATGCGTTAAGCTATTCGCCCCCCCCACCCACTATACTCCTAGCGTTCAGCAACCCACCAAGTTTAAACATTGTCTTGTGATTATAGGAATGTAGAGTTATCTTAAAAAAAGAACAGACAATTGAAAGCTTACCTTTCGAGAATAAACACAATTCCACGTCAGTTGGTCTTTTCATATTTGTTTACCGCATGATGTATCTGAAATAATAAAATAATCAATTATTGAAACATTCCCTTTAATTATCACAATAAAATAAAAACAAACTTATTTCAGTGGATCATAAAACTTTTAATTGATTTATATCAATCAATTTCGTTTCGTCTTTTATAGTTCACAAATTCGTTTTACTTGTCTTTTCTACACAAAGATCTGGATTAGTTGTTATATAATCCGGGTTCTGAATGATGTGACGGATAAATCAATGAAACGGTCTGTTACGGAACTGAGGATAAACCACCAGAAACATCAACGCTGACTGGTAAATCAAATGTCTGGCGTCAAAGGGTCTAAATCCTCTCGTATGGCCTCTGATTCGACCTTCCACTACAACCGGTCAGATGTCCATGAGGTCACCGAACGTATAATAAACGAAACGAACTGTAGATCTGTAGATCTGTATATATATATCACAGATTGTAATAATATTTCCCAGTTTTGGAGTTCTCCTGACTACCCCCCCCCCCCCCCCGGAAACAAGTTCTACCTCCACTCAGTGCTTTGGACCACCTGTCAGGTCATTGACCAAGGCCCACACAAGTACGTGCCGAGGGGGCGCGTCACGAGCACACCGAAGGGGCGCGAAAGTATGAGGGGGGTCTGGTTGGGTTCACCCTACAGGAATATTTTGAAAATTGACAAGCGCAAACCCATTTTCCAAGCATTTCAAACCAAAGCTTCCTATCTTTTCTTTCTCATGTCCTGTGCCCTGTCCTCTCCTGTGCCCTGCCCTTCTTTCTTTTCTTTCCCTTCTCTCATTTCTTTTTCTTTTTATTTTTTCTATATAGGCTTAGGCCCCCTTATTTTAATGAGCTTAGACCCACCTTTAATGAGGCGGGCCCAGTCCGACACTGCCTCCACTGTCTTGCAGGGAAATCACTGATATTGAACATATTTACAATTATGGTCTACTTCAAAAATACAATACTTACCGAAGATATACTGCCATTATATTGCTTGTTATTTACACGACTTGGTGAACGATTCTTCTTCCGGTGGCCTTTGTACCGAGGTTATCTTCCACACAGTAGCTTGAACCTGTTGAATTCCAAGTTCAAACACTCAATTAGCTGTAATGGTGTCGTGTAGGGGACAGAATATCCATACATAGAAGACCTGAAGTCGCACCACGGTTGTCATGGTGATTGATATTCGTTGACACTTGGTACTCGGATTAATTATCTAATTAAAACCGGAACATCCGAACTTTTAGGATAGTCCACGAGGGTACAGATGTACATATTTTACACAGACTTGTAAAATAAAACACCCCATGATCAGTCCACTTCTAGAATCAAACCTTCTCCACCAATCTCTAGAATAATGAACAGAAAAACAAGCATTTTACTCAACCATCAAATTATTTTCCATCATTTTAAAACGGCAATTATTCTTATGTTAAATTACTAAACTATGGTAATTATTTCTGCGCTAAATTTTAAAACTATTCGTTACCGCAGTTGAGTTTATGATAAATGTCTAAGCTATGGTAATTATTTTTATGCTAAATTTCTACGCTATGGTAATCTTTTTAATGTTAAATTTCTAACCTATGGTAATTATGTTTATGGTCAGTTTTGAAGCTACCGGATTTATTTATATGGCAAATTTCTAAGCTATAAAACACAAGGTAAATAGATAGTGCAGCGTGACTAATAGCTGTCTTTAGTACCAGAATCAACAATTGAATATCAGATTACAGCATGAGATTTCACAGGGAAATTCATATATATTTAATGGCGATTCTCTGGGAAATAACAATTATAGATAATACAGCAACTAATTAACCCGTGCTGGAATTACAAAAATACTTTCAGAAGGCACCCGAGCTGACGATAGCCACAATGAAAGACACAATACACACCATGAAGCATTGGAAAAGGGTATCAAGAAACCAGGTATATAATGCTACCCGTAAAAACTGACACCCGTTGTGTACATGTGTATATTACAGATATATATTGAATTCCAAATATTTTAATTCTAACGTATAAGATTAGAATTAAATTTAAAATCAATAAGGTACGATTCTGGTTATACTCACCGGTATCCATCTGTTCAGATCAACATGTAACAACACATCCACCCACTGGCGCCACAAACATGATTTAAATTTCTTCTATAGGATTAAAAATATTATCATTTCACAATCATACAACATTGGTTAAAAATATTATATCCATTGTTGTACACGTAGACTAGAACATGTGGACTCTTTAATAACCAATTATCAATCACTTTATAGTTTCCTTCACCATTAACCTTGACCAAGGTCATTTCACCCGTCCTGTTTATTGGGAAATAACAAGCCTGAGTCTCGCGCTGGCTACGTGCAATCTGGAACGTGCTTTTTTTCCTGTATGAATGAAGCATAAAGGAAGAAGATCGCATTATTTACACACAGATTAATACGCCTATATTATTGCGCGGCGGTCCTGCTTATAGGAGATAGGAAATTGTTTTAATTATAACAAAGTAAGTTTGATTATTTTTTTTTAACAAATAATTGATAATTTATTTGGGTTCGACCCGAGGGAACATGTTGGGCGTTTATAAAAATTTCCATGGCGGAAATATTTTAAGTTCTTTAACGTGACATTATGTCGCCTGAAATGAAAGGGTGATATACAGAGAAAACTTATGCGCGACAAGCAGCTTTTCCCTTCCTAGTTTAAAATAAAGACGGCCTTCAAATAATATATATTTTCTTAAATTTTAGTTTCATTTATGCATGACATCGTGTTTGATAACTCTGATATCACGTCTTACTTGAGGATGTCATGGTAATACCTAGAGTATTAAAATTAAGTCCATCCTATATTCTGGTCTTGACTTTCTCCAACGAGTATTGTAACACGTTGCCGTGTGTCTGTTTCTGATAGAAAATATATATTATCATTATTATTAATATTGGCTTAGATGTGCCCATCATCCAATTATTGTACAAGAAAGTGTGTGGTTACATTTAATTAACAATTTTAAAAAAATGTTAAAATAACGTATTAAGCATACATTATGCAAGAGAAAAATCTGCCTATTGTAGGTCTTTCTTTAGGCCTGAAATTAGACATTAATTAACTTATCCAGATCATAGTCAACTCTCGATTTCAAGGCTAGCCTGCGATATTTGTTGGATTGTAGTTCGATTTGCTGCAAAATTTTCCATCGTGATTAACGATTAAATGGATAATCGAGACTACTTGTTTTGTCTTAGTTTAAACAATATTTTATTCAATAAACTAAAATGGATTGAACAACAGACAAGGGCCTTTATAAAATAGTTAAATATTATGTTTACCGGCTTAATTAATGATGATCGAGGCTAAGCGGAACTTTCATTCGCTTAGATCTCGGTTTATAGTGGATCAATTTGACTGAAATGTTCAGCAAATTGCCTTTACATTGGCTAGTGTTTAACTATTATAGTGAGAACTGCCAACTCGTTATCTAATCTCCCATAATGTATCTTTAACAGTGAATAAATTTGAACGTATGGTTTTAGATAATGTCATTTCATTACTGCATTAAAGGGCTAATCCGGATAATATTTTGGAGAATACAACTGTCTTAAAATCCTCTACCTTAAAGCTGAGCAACTAACTCAATATATGAATAAATTAAGACATGGGTCGTCCCCTTATAGACCTCTAAAGGAACGGGAATCGATTATAAGGTCACCAATAGAAAAAACTGACCCCAAATCTTAAAAGGGTTGCGTGTCCGGATACGCAGTTTTGACGGTCACGTACAAACGACTCACCATTTGGAGAGAGACAAGGTAAATTCATCATTCCAATATATTGTAGGGTTTAAATTTTATACGTTCTCGGACTTTTATTTTTTAGACTCTGTTAAAATCGGGATAGTCCCTTAAATGATTAAACCCCATTTTAAACCCTATTTCATTACTGCATTAATGATAAGATTCGTGGATTGTGCAGGACGGAAGGCCTTACAACAAAGGGTGTCTAGGCGTTGGAGAGGTTAGGTAGGATAAGACGGAACCTGAGGTCCCATATCAACACGTTCAAAAACCTACTGGGCTAATGAAGATGTGCAGACGCCATTCAATGTGCTATTAGGCAAATTTTGCCCGGGCAGTGGCACTGTGACATAGTCTTATATCGGATTCCAACTGCCAAGGGATCTCTTACGTGCATGTCAATTTGTTCACAGGTCATCTGTTTTTCGTCCCATATGAACGACCAGACAGCTCTCCCTTCAGCCCCTCTTTTCTGCACCACTGAAAAGGGAAACCAAGCCGAAAAATCCCGATGAACTTTCTCTGAGGAGGGAGAGAGAGAGAGAGAGAGAGGGGGAGGGCGGGGGGCGCAAACTATGTCATTTCGGGACTAACATGGTTCAATTTTATTGTTATGATTCGCATGTGCGTATGGGGTGTTAGCAGTGGGAGGAGACCGGTAGACACAGAGAAAACCCACGAGGTTGGACATAACAAATTGTTGGTGATGCATTGGACTTGCCTCTAGTCTACTTGTACCTATTAGTATAATAAATATGTTGAAAATTGTGCATGTTACTATCTATTCAACTATTTCTATTTTTAAATTAAAACGTAAATAAAGTACTTGTAAAAATATTTATAGCAGATCACGTGACTGGTGTACATCCTGCTTAGGTTGTTTTGTTTGTTTTCAAATTCAGTTTTTATTACAAAATATTTCAAGGTCCGGCTACTTATTTAAATTAGTTTTTATTACAAAAGATATTTCTATGTTATTTAAAGAGGTGATGTTACTTTTATCAATTACAAAATAAGAGGAATGTCTATTGGGGTGGCTGATACCGTTTAATCGCCACAGCGACAGAGGCGGATGCTCAGAAGATCTGCTACTTTAAATTTTTCGTTTTATATTACGATGCAACTTGTTGTCCAGTTGTTACGAGTTCGTCCATTGAACCAATAAAAAAGAATATATTTTCCTTCTACGATTAACCCTGTGACTCTGAAACTCTGAATGTCATTACCCTGGTTGATGCAGTAAAGGATGACAGTTATTTTTAGAAAAAAAAAACATTTCGTTTTTATTTCTAAACCTGTTTCATGGCTCTTTTATCACCATTTGGTCACGGTTTGGCTTGGTATTCGGTTCCACTTGGTACCTTAAAATGGTGGACAGGCCTTAAATTTGATCTATTCATTTAGGAGATAAACACTTCCTGTTTCACATTTAGAGGGGTGTTATTGTCCAATAGACATGTCCTGAGCTAATTAGGACCCAAGACGTGTTGGCGTCGCGGGTTCTAATGTAAATTCTCAGGACTCTACATGCGAAACAGGAAGTGTTTATCGACATTGTAACATGCTATTTTAGGATTTTAAAAGAAATTGCTAAACAGAGGGGTGTTATTGTCCAATAGACAGTGTCTAATTGACCAATCAAAACGCAAGATCCACCCTTAAGCATGTTACAATCTTTCTTGTGAACAGTTTTCGTTCGTTCATAGGATTTAACGTCAGCTTCAACCGAGACTAATTATTAGTGTAGACTGGCCTTAAGAATATATATACTGGAAGTTTGATAGTGTAATGTGGCCTTAGAAAGTATATATTCTAGACGTTTGATAGTGTAGCCCGAGCTTTATAAGTATATATTCTGGAAGTTTAATAGTGTATCCCGGGCTTTATAAGTATATATTCTAGAACCTTGATAGTGTAATCCGGCCTTTATAAAGATATAGGTCGGCCTTCATAAGGATATATTCTAGACGTTTCACTCCTTTTATTTGGGCGCCTTTATCTGCTGGGTCAGTTTGAACTAGCCTCGTTCTGTCACAATAACGACATATTATTATTATGTAAATGACAAATGAGGAGATACATTATGCTAATAAACAAGGTCAAGGGTCAAACCGATTAAAGTGTCATTTGTCAACATGTAGCTAAAGCAGATATAGAATATAATCTGCTGATATCACAGGAACAAATATCACGGTGTTCACGTTTTATTTAAATTACTGCTGACTGATAAACCGGTCCTTGTATACTTTTACACTTCAAATAATCATATCATATCACGAGATTCAAATTTTTATAAAATAAAAAAAAAATATACTTGAAATGAAATGGGATTTAACGTCCTACTGGGCTAATGAAGACGGGCATCCGCCATTCAGTGTGCTATTTTTCCCGGGCAGCGCCGCTACGGCCTACTCTTATATCGAATTCCAACTGCCAAGGTATATTTTACGTGCACGCCAATGTGTACTCGGAACGTCGGTTTTTCGTGCTAATGGAATGGTACCTGACATTTTCAACTTAGTGCCAGACATGTATTATTGATTTCAATAAAAAAAGACAAATCAGTGCCGAACAAAATGACAGGCACCAGAGGTTTTGCGCCTGAATTTGTGCCTGACATTCTCAGTGATAGCTGACTTATTTCAAGGCTTGCCCTCCGCCCTGTATCACTGACAAGGGGAAACACGCCGTAAATTCTGGGTGAACTTTCTCGGCCAATGCAGGGATGGAACATCCGACCTCCAGGCTATCGAGCCAGTGTCTTACCCACTGATCCATATAAAAATACCAAAGTAACAGAATGGCATCGGGTTTAACGTCTGATTTACAATTTACTTGGGTCGTTTGAGACTAGCATACCTTTGTTATTTCTATGGTTACATGTGGTTTTCATCCCATCCAAATGACTAGACGCACTCTCGTGACTCCCCCAAAGACAAAATACAATGATTGTTTGTGCTGCTATATGAACTTCTGGCATAGATTAGAAGTGTCATCGAGTGTTCTAGAAAGAGTTAGCGCTGTAAATCTATATTATAATTTGTGACTGCCGTTTGTCTGTATGTCTGTCTGTTGTTTCTGTTCAGGATTGGTGGCTACACTAGGGCTGTCCAGGGGCTGAAATTTAGTGTAAAGGGGTAGCTCGGACCGGAGAGACATAGGCTAGGTGGCGTTTGTCTGTCGCCTACAGCTTCCGACACAACCCGAGCAGTGTTGTGTTATCCGTTAGTATGTGCTAGGTTTCCACGATCACGATTACCATTACAATTAAAACCGTGATTTTAACCGTGGAGTAATCGACGTGGTGACCCTATAAGGTCGTATCATATTGAGGTTAGTCGTAGCAATCGTGTTGATCGTATTGTGTCGGTATCTGCACTTACGTTTCTGCACGTACCAGATCGTAGACTCGATGGTGACTATCATATCGTAACGCATCACACGGGACCTAGCATTAAATAATGACCAAATACTTGTATTTCCATATATTGTTTCCTCTTTTTCAGCTATCAAACGAACACTTTTTGGTGAATTTGCGTATTTCGAATTTTGACTGGTATATACCCTTCCGTAACTATATATCCCCCACCGACTGTCTTCAGTGTTGATATAAGACTGCAGCATGGCATCCTGGGGTGAACGAATCAAACTTAGAACCTTTGGGTTTGGTTTCAGAGCTTTTAAAAATTACCCCGAGGTAAGTATCTTTCTTTAGAACTAAATAAAATAAATTAAAATGGGGTTTAGCGTCCAACCTTTCTGAACCAAATGGGCTACGCCATACAGGGGGGAAAAGTTTGCGCCGACAGCTGAAATAAAGAAAGGATTTGGCTTGGTCTGGTGTTCTGGAATCAATGGGCCGCCGTCTCTTAATATTGGTAGTCAACATCTATATGAGAAAACAGTAAGATTTTGTGACTTGATAAACCACACGTATTTCCGGAGAAAATCTCTCAAAATCTACGATGTGGATTAATATCATGAAATGTTATATATTTTATTTTCTACTCCACAATTATCTTTAAATCAGTGCCGGATTTACATGGAGAGAGGCCCAAGGCTATTCCACTTATAACGCCCCCCCCCCTCACCACCCCAACCACTACACGACTACAGAAAGGCAAAGTCGAGGATGTTGATGGGTATTTATGCCAGTGTCAAGAAATATTAAACACCTTGACCGGAAGCCCCCTAATGTTAGATGTACACATAGTATAACGGTACATTTCCCCGAATGTTACATAGAGTGGTGGGGGGGAGTAACGGGGAAGAAAATTAGAAAGGCAAAGTCTTTACCGACAACAATTATTTTTATAACGTCCTTAATGGTCGATGAATACCTAATAAATGTTTGGTGAACAGTTCTCGAATGTTGTCAAATAATAACAGTGTATTGTTTTTCGATGAAAAATAACCATTTCCGCAATGTAAAATGGCCGATAGAGGATACACGTGATGGAACAGACGAGTGTGTTATTCCTGGTATTCGTGGAGTGATAATTAATGTATTTAACCAGGGTATAATAGTTATCATAATTTGCTGTTTTAGTTATAGACCGTGAAATAGATTTGGCGGACTGTAATCTTACATCCTGAGAGAGAGAGAGAGAGAGAGAGAGAAAGAGAGAGAGAGCGTCATTTCGGGGCTACCATGGTACAATTTTATAAACATACGGTAATTGGCTAGCGTGTAGAGAGGGGGATGGGGGGGTAGTTTACAGTTTAGATTACATTCATAAAATTTGACAATTGCGAGACTTCCAATACGATAATCAGGCGTTTTGATTTCGGAAAACGTTAAGATCCGAACACGTCCTCGCATATTCCCATATTAAAAATACATTACATATAAAATAAGTTACGCATGCCCATATTAAATAGTTACACGTGCCCATATTCCCATATTAAATAAGTCGCATACGTCCATGCTGAATAAGTTACAAATTAAAAAGTTAAATATTCCCATATTACATAAATTACGCGTTAAATAAGTTGTTTTATATTCCCATGCTGAATAAGTTACACGTTCCCATATTAAATCATATTCTCATGTTAAATAAGTTACAAATGCCCATTTTAAATACACCCTTTAATGTCAATTAGAATTATTTGACTGCCATTGTTTATGGAATGGAACAAAACTGACATATAACTAGAAACTTTTATAATTTATTAAAATTGTTAATGAAAGTTAATGAAGAAATGAACGTGTATAAAAGAATTTTGATTTGATAAAATGTCAGATTATCTATGAAATATTACTTCATATTACGGTAATTATCGATTGCCCGTCATATTAATATAATCACCATGGTAACCTGATATATCATTATCTATAATTCATCATACTACTAGGCTATTTATTTCCATATAAATTATATTTACACGTCTATTATCCACAGTAAACAGAGTGGGTCGGTCGCCATGAAAACATTTCAAACAACAAAATCTGATGGAAAATCGGTGTGGTGAGTGTGTATGGGGTGTCTTACCCGATAGATCATAGTCGACAAGGAATCGGACTATCATCGACAAATAATACTTGGCCATGAAAATAACCATTCTCCAAATTTTTGCCTATCTAGTGTTGTTATCACTGAATAGGATATATGCATGGTATTTAATGGCCCGTAGAGAATCCAACTGAGATCAATTTAGACTAAAAGGCAATTTTATTATTGCTCGTAACTATGTATTATGCTGGTGGGTGGAAACATGGCAAGCACACAATTCTCCAGAATCATGAAAATATTCCAATATGACCATTCTGTAACCTGGCAACCTGATGGTATGTCGGTTTCCAGGGAATTGCGTGACATTGTTGAATATGTGTCGGGATTAAAAGGTTAACTGAATCTATTGGGGAATAATTTATAATTACTCGGTCATGGACAATCCTTAAATTTGTAAATAATCAACTCCATAATGGTTAAAGGGGATGTCACCATATATATGATACAAAAGTACGACACACATTTGTTGACAACAGAAATAACAAAAATCCCGCGGTTGAAGTTCTTCTTTAACAACAAGAACGACTTGGTAGTTATATTTATGTACCAGGAACCGGATATAGCGCCATCGCCGCCATCTTGGAAATTGTGACGTCACCCCCAAATCGATACTCATTTGCCCACGGAACAAGCATGCTACGTTTCATATCGATTGTACTTAAATTGGGGGAATATTGGGCGTTTCTAAAAGAGCGTCACCCAAGAAGAAGTACAACAATAGGATGAGTTGCGCTAGATGCTCAGTTCCTGTTGCAACAACGGCAACAACAATAACTACAATGACAACAATAAGATGAGTGGTAAAACAAACAGAGAATGCGAATTATATCTTTATGTTGTTCCGTGGATCCTGGTTAACTAATCTCGGTAGTAAAATGAGATTCCAAATGAGAAACGGTATCGGGTTGTTTAGTAAAATGGTGGTTACCGTTCTTCGGTTCTGCATAAACCGTGCTAATCAATCGGTTCGGGTTTTCTAACAAAAGAAAGAACATGTCCCGTCGTGTGCTTGCCGCTCGTTATTTATAACCAAAAGGGATACCAGACTTTCTAAAAATGAGGGACCATACCCTTCTACGTGCATGCCACCCGTCACTACTTAAATAAATGAGAAATGATACCAGGTGTTCTTGAAAGTATCACCATGCCGTGATCCACATCTTACAGCTAAACAGGAAAAAAGGTTCAGCCTTGCAGAACAGATGCTGAGTCCCTTTAAATTATTAAGTACTATGTGGAATATTATCCAAGTCAATCAACAAACTGATAAATGGCGTCTGTAATTTCCTGTTATTTCCCGCGCAACACGATAATTTCTCGTCTGTTAGCATTATTGACCAATCCAAGTTAAGTATGTGATAAACTGCAGCGTCTATTGATTTCGCCATTCTGTTATCTTATTGGAACTAATTAAACATTATGCTCCTTAAAGGGCTATAAAAGGCTATACAAATGTTGTAATATGATAACTAGCCGGATGTACCAACTTGGGCCGAGCCAGAAAGCATTCTCAGACTTAAGTTAAGAATTTGCTCAATTTTCAATCACTGTATCACTGAGATATTTTTGATCCAGGAACACAAAACTTTGCATATAGTTTCTTATTGATGTATTTGGTTCATTAAAATAACGAAGGTTTTATAAAGGGCTATGGTACTCGTGATGGCGGAGTATCGTTCGAGTTCACTACCCTGAAGGTCAAGTCCACCCCACCCCCATTTGTGATGGGTCCATCAAGAAAAAAATGTCGTTTTTGGATCGTTATCCTGTGTATACCATTGTCTGTTGGGTAGAAATCGTCCTTTATAGCGTTCTAGATCTCTGTGGTACCATTATCCTAGTCCTCTATAGCTGCCGGAAGCTCCGTGGTACCATTATCCTAGTCTTTTTGCCCGAAACACTGGCACCATTATCCTAGTCCTTTATAGCTGTTTCGACGTTCTGTGGCACCATTATCCTAGTCCTTTATGCTGTCGCGACGTTCTGTGGCACCATTATCCTAGTCCTTTATGCTGTCGCGACGTTCTGTGGAACTATTACCCTAGTCTCTGATAGTTGCCTGAAACACTGTAGTACCATTATCCTAGAAACCGGAGTACCTACATAAATCGACGAGCTTAAACAAGCGACCCAATTCTTTATAACGTATAAGTTGTACTTCACTTGCATGGAATAAGATAGGTCACCCTCACCCAGCGTTAGTTGAAGTCACTTAACGAATTTCTTACGATTATTTATATACTTTTATAATGATAATTAACCTATACTGACTTTGCTTGTATAATTACAGCTGGTGCCACTGTGTGCGTTTATATCAGCGGCGGTTGTGGGTGCTTGTTCTATGATGGCATATTCTCTAAAAACTAAACCAGACGTCAGGTAACGTATCCATTTACCAAGTCCCTCAACCCCCCCCCCCCCCCCGTCCACCTCATCCACACCATCAACCCGCGCCAAAAGGCATTTGTCAGTGAAGTAAGTACTGGCCAAAATTTCCAATGCCTTGTAAAAAATTAAAGAAGCACTGCGGCAAAACCGATGATGTATAGGCAAGTGAATATTACTTATTGAAAGAGGGAAGGTGGCATGACGTCCATTTCCTAAAACAATTAATAAAAATTAGAATAAGAAGTGAGCTTATGACGTTTCTGTTCACAAATATGTTTAAGGTATCAATTCACATTACAGAGTTAAATATTCATGAAAAAAGATCCCCTCTGGTTGAGCGTCATGTGACCCAGGTGGTGGCTTAAACATGCTCTGTGTGGCCTTAATCTCGGAATGGGTAATATAGGATTCTTTGAGATGATAGTGGACAAATGGATATATAAATATAGTGATTTTAAAGGAGTTCACGGTATTTTTTAATGCCAGTGTTGGGACAATCTGATTAAAAAACAGATCCTATTTCGTTTCGTTATCGAAAGTTTCAGAAAACGGAACGAAATATAGATCTGTGTTTTAATCCGATTGTATTGGTATTGTCGATACGAGGTTATTGGAACATGATATTACAGGCGCGGATCCAGGATTTTTTGCAGGGGGGGGGGTCTAGATTTGATAATTGCTTAACTAATTGCGCTCAACCGATTAACGGGGGGTTTGGGGGCCCTCCCCCAGAAAAATTTGGTAAATTAGATTCAATTTGGATCATTCTGACGTATTTCCGGAAGGTAAATTCCAAAATTACAGGTCTAAATCGCCAATAAAATCGCATAAAAAATTTTCAAGTCTGAGCAGGGGGGGGGGGGGTCCGGACCCCCTGGACCCCCCCTCTGGATCCGCGCCTGTATTATATTAGTGTCTAATGCAAATTTATCCAGATTCTCGATTTAGTTTTGGGGCAAATTTTATATAAGTTTAATTACATTGGTTTCGTTGTTGACAATGATTATGATTCTATTTGTTGTGGGTTTTTGTTTTTCAGATTAATCAAATCAAGTGAGTTACCTCCCTGGGAAAGGGTTCAACCCACGGAAGTTAGAAAGGTTGGATTTTTGTCATAATTTAACATATATAATTAAAATAGCATTATGCAAGAGCAAAATCTGCTTATTACAGGTCTTTCTTTAGGCCTGAAATGTTATCTAAATAATCAATTAGACATTAATTAGCATATCCAGACCATAATAAACTCTTGATTTCAAGGCTAGCCTTCGATGTTGGCGGATTAAATTCCTATATGCCGCTTAATGGCCATTGATAATTAAATCAATCAAGTGGATAATCGAGACTATGCTGTTTATATTAATGATTTGAGTAATGATGACCGAGGCTATGTGAATATTTCAAACGCTTTTTTCTCGGCTAATAGTGGATCAATTTGACTGAAATTTTCAGCAAATTACTTTTACACTATCTAGTTTTTAACTATTATAGTGAGAACTGCCATCTCTTTATCTTATCTCCCATAATGTAACTTTAACATATTACGATTGGTGTCGTCCGTTTTTCACGTTCACAGGGGTGCACTAGAATACCCCGTGCACATGGGAGAGAGAGAGAAATGGGGTTTAACGTCCACTCGACAAAAACTAGGTCATTTCGGGACTAACATACGGTTTAATTTTATTTCAATAATTCGCTTGTGCGTAGGGGTCTTTAGCAGTGTGTGTGTGTGGGGGGGGGGGTCATGGAGTAAACCCACGAGATTGGACTGGCAGTCCTACTCCTTGTCACGTACAAACGGCGATTCGAAACCACGTAAGTTGACTCAATGACAGGGTTTATAATACAGCACGCACGTGCTAACCATTCAGCCATCCACCACAACCCCCACCCTGCACATGGGAAAACGGGTTTCAAATACACCGACTTCTCGACCTTACGTCGTTATTGAACCCAGTCGACAGCCCTCAGCCATTTAAGATTATCTGTCAAAAATGAATCCTGGTTTAGAAATATAACTTTTCAATTATTTTCTTTGGTCTTATTTGGGGATGGGGGTGTTACAATTTTGTTTATTTTGTTTATTTTATTGATTTTTTTGATTTTTTTGATTTTTTGATTTTTTCAGTTTTATGTGAACAATGACAAAAAGGTGTATGTGGAGAACGAACAACTGGCTCAACTGAGGAAAGAAATCGGAAGCTTTAAATGTTAATGCATACGTTGTTGACTTTAATTATTACATTACGTCTCACAGGAATACACGAGTTGTGTCCCCTTCTCTAAAGAAAATAATATGACGCTGGGAACTATTCAGCAAATATCCAACCTGACAGTGCATGTTGAACATAAAATATGATGGAAATTCGTCTAATTTGAAAATTGAAAGCACTTGTCTACTGATAATCATTCATCATAAGAATTATTGACACGTTTTTATTTAAAGAACCAAAAAATAATTTTAAGATTTGCCGCAATTCTTTCCATATTTAAAAATCCATTTCAAATAAAATGGATTTATTGTTATTTTTTTTTTATCTAATTTGGAATTTGTCTCAACTTTGAATTCATCCAAAGACCTTTCATGTTTTAATGTTGTGTTTTAATGTTGTGTTTTCTGTATCCTGGTTTACAGTAAATTAGAACAATGGAAATTTTAACTGTAAAGTTCTTTTCATACAAAGCTTAGTATTTTTACAAAAGTGGGCCAGCAGTCTCTTCATTCCAATCGTACAGATCTTTAGAGAATAAAAAGAAATTTTTAAAAAGTTCGTTTTGTAACCCCCGCGAATTAATCATGTTTCCGAAACCATGGTTTCAGGTATTATCGGATCTTTAACCAACGCTACAATATTGTATACTAGCATTTCCATTATATTAGGTTAAATACAGGCAGAGATGGTATCACTGGCCCCTTTATCTTGTGTATTGTTTCGATTCAAAATTTTCGTCTAAAGAATTTAACGGGTTTTTTTTTCTGCTTCTGCCTCTTGGATTTAAATGAGCTATGATCTACACTCTCGGACAGTTTCATCGCAGCCGGCTGCGAGATGGGTACTAGTTGTAATAAACGGGCAAAAGATCCATATGATGAGCTTCCCAGCGAACCTAGTGGGCATGTTATATATAATATCCATAAAGTGTAGCCATGGCTAAAGAATTTTTAATACTCGTTACCATTGCTTGGTGTATATGGGGGAGGGGGTATGCGTATCAGACAAGAGCTCTGCTAATAAATATTTTTATATTGTGAAACTGTACAAATTATTTTATGTTAGTATAATAAAGTTATTTAAAACAACAGTTAATATATCATTATTTCATTATATTTGTTTTCTTTCTGTGCAAGGAAAACGGAGAGCTCTCAGTAAACCAATATTAAACAGCCGACAGTACTTAGTTCACTTTCTTTTCGAACGTTTTACAGCGTGGCTTCACTTTGGCAGTGTAAGTGGAAGTGCCACCATCCATGGCCCATCGCGTGGCCTACAACCCGTCTTTACTTGCCTGGGTGGCATCAAAACATCCTAACATACCATCCCCCATTTTTACTGTGCGGCATTTAAACTTTATTGCCCACGAAAGATTGTTTGTCAACTATTAACTGGGGACGGGCGATGGTAGACGATTTTACCCTTTGTGACGTACTTGTCTCAAATCGGAGCCTTGCCTTAAGGACAGACCTTTTTTTCTGACAAAGAAACCCGTGTTGTTTTATGTTCTGTGTTTGTTAGAATTCTTTGATTGATAAAATAGATAACATTCACACAACCTATTAATTATTATATAAAATAATCAATGGTTTTGTCACAAGATACATCTACACATCAAAATACATCTACAAATTAAATGATTCTGTTTTCATTAGTTTTCCATTTAATCATGAAAAGCAGAGAGAGTGGTGGCTGTTCCCTTTAGGGCCTCCTTTCTTAACAACCGACAATGAACAACTACGGCTTGAAATCCAAAGGAATTTCTCCGGCAACTCACGTATAGACCCCGTTGTCTCCTGAATAGATTATTAGACTAATATCTGACCTATCAAACAATCAAAACACGTGCGAACTTCCCCGAGTGACCAATATTAGTTGTAAAGAGAGGGAGATACATGGGGTTTAAAGTAGCTATAAGTCTCTAACTAAATATCATCCAAAATCTTCGACAATGAAAACACAAACTATTTGTCAATTTAATTCAACATTGATGTTGTGATCTTACCGGGAAAAGATGGGCTTCTGATATCAAATATTTAAGACAAAATAAAAAAAATTATCAGTGGTACACGATTCGTGTACTACGTTTCAGGCCCACTTTTAACAAGTGACTTGGTGAACGAGACTGGACGGTGGTGCATGGAGTGCATACGCAATAATGTAGACGGCAATAACCAGACGCTAGAGATTGGCATGTTATTGAGACTTCAGGCGTAATTCGCCGAACATAAGTTATTTGAAATTAGAGTAAAGACGGAAATGACTGAATGTAAATCAGTTTATATACATTCATATAACATTATTTTATGCGTTGCGACCCACTTGGGTAAATTTCTAGGCCCCAAATATTAACGATTTAGCGCCTTTAACGTCCACTCGACACAAACTATAAGACCATTTCACGTAGGGGTCTTTAGCAATGGGAGCAAACCGGACGACCCGGAGAAAACCCACAATGTCACGTACAATAGGGGAATTGAAACCACGCCAGTTGACTCAATGACAGACCAAATGACTCATTGCGCACGCGCTAACCACTCGGTCATCCAAGTCCCCTATTAATTCCAAGCTGAGCGGCTAGAGCAAGGGCTGGTTGAATCGCGGCTACAAATATTATGGTTCCTCGATTTTCCCTTGTAAGTGCAGGGCAAGGCAAGGATAGTGTCTAATTGTTCGGCCGTGTAGAAAAATCGAGATTTGTACTACCTCATGGCACACCACATGACGTATGCCCGTCGATGCAGAGAGATAGGATGTTAACAGGGGCGGATCTAGGAATTTTGAAAAGGGGGGGGGGGGGGCGCCGCAAAATGAGGGCACTGACCGCGGACAAGGTGCACGCCGCTGAGAGGGGGATGGGGAACCAAGAAAATTATCCGTCATTTCCTTGCATCTGTAGCCATTTCAAGAGCTATTTGGCTGATATTTTCGTCTAAACATTCGGAAATCGTAGAAAAAGAGCCTCAAAATCAAGCAAAAAAGCTAGTTGAAAGGCACTTTCAGTAGTAAAAAAGGGCACTGTCGAAAATTAGGGGGGGGGGGCGCCCCTTGTGCCCCCCTTGAATCCGCCTCTGGTTAAAATTAATTAGTACTGAATATAATTGTATATGATATAATATCAATTACAAGAGTGCGCGAAGGTGCTCAATATAATGGTTTATTATATAAAATTAATTACTTTTTTTCCTTGATAACGAATGGTGTTGTCACGTTATGTGGATATTATTTGACCTGACTAACCAGTATGGTGTATATCACACAACGTTTTATTGGTTATTTGTAGTATACAACAGTTTGATTGTTCTGTCAACTGTAGTAGAAGACAATCAACAATTTCGCATTTAAATATATACGGTACCATTACTTCACTCTTACTAGACGTGACACATTCTGTAGCTAGATTAATTAACTCAAGCCACCGGACTGCAGACTTTATAATTAGATCAGTAGAGTTACCAGGTGTTCTAGACGTGGTATTAGATGGACGGATAAGAGTAAACATACTAAGTCTCGTGCACTACACCGTCACTGCTTTTAACAATGTCCGAATGCTGCAGTAGACCCATACACCGAGTGAATGTTAAAACCGTATCGGACCAAGCTATAGCAATACCTTTCTGTCTTTTTTTGGTTAGCGTTATCTGTCTATTGAAGAAACCAAGGTCCAAGTAGAATTTAGTGCAGCAGTTACATCGCCCCGAGCCCCACGGATATCTATACCTCGTATGTGAGTTTGTTTACCGTCTTCATGCCACATAACCCCCTACTCTGGTGTTCCCGGGGTAAAGTTAGAAACCTTTTCGTACTTATTATCTGGTGGCGGCCTCACATTTGCCTTGCTATGGCACTTCAAGATTCTATCGGCAGCCCTGAAGATACCGCTTGATCTCTCGGATATGAATTTCAAATGGACACCAGAAGCCAAAGATTTCACTCAGATCATTATAGCCCTGTATTTATAATAACGTATTGTTATTAATGTCTTTTTATTTCGATGTCAAACTAAACCAGAAGCGCAATTATATCAAGGGTATCTCAAAACCGAACTTTTTAACAAAATAGACAACTGATTGAAACTGTTCTAGATGTGTTTGTGTCAGAATTTTACTACGTGTACTGAATAATGTTCTCTGTTTTTGTTTATGTCTTTATTTATGGATTAATGTGTTGTGATTATTGTAATTTTATATTAGTTGTACTTATGTAAAGCGCCAGAGATCAGTTGGCTGAGTTGAATTGTCGGCGCTATATAAATTAATTATTATATATTAATTAATTATTATTATTCTTGTCGCGATACCCCCTCCCTCTCTCATAAAACGACTGTGTAGAAATTTACGGCCGATATATCAATGTTGGTATTGTCAAATCGCTCCAACATTTTAATTAATGGCAAATAAACAACCGTTTATCGGTAAAACAAGTGAAAAAAGACATTATCGATTTAATTTCCTTTAATTAAATTTCTGTGTTTTTATCCGAAACCACTTGCGAGAAACGGGAGGCGAGCACGTACTGTAAAATTGTTTAGAGCTACATGTAGTTAGGTCTCCTCTTCATCAAGCAAACGTCGAAACGTGGCATGTTAATAAACCAGTAATTGTTATTTCATAAATAGTGTTGGTGTCTTACTGTTCAATTACTAAATGTCACTCAAAGAAGTAGTTAGGTCTTTTAGCTAACGGTAAAGTTACAACTAGTTAGGTCTGCTAGCTAACGGTCAAGTTAAAACTAGTCAGGTCTGCTAGCTAACGGTCAAGTTAAAACTAGTTAGGTCTGTTAGCTAACGGTAAAGTAGTTAACTAGATAGGCCTGTTACCTAACGGTGACGTAGTTAACTAGCTAGGTCTGTTAGCTAGTTAGATCTGTAAGCTAACGTTGAAGTGGTCAGGTCGGTTAGCGAACGGTTTGCATGTGTCCTTGAATAAGACAATTCATATTAAACCGATTTAGATCAAATATATTTTAGAATTCATTGACATTTCAGAATAAAGGTTCACAATAATCCACAGTACTTTTATTTAAAAAGAAAATATAATAACAATAAGTGTGCCATCCAATTATTCGACAAGATTTATTCTATTCGTCAGAAGTGCTTAATTACATGATAACAACAATCTTCATAATACAATAGTGGACCCATGGGTTTAGAGTGTCCACGATGTTGTGAATTATTTTGAGTATATTGTACAAAATCAAATCCATGTTTTATCTTGCAGAGTGCGATGATGGCTTTATTGCCATAAAAAAAATGTCAAACATAATCGATTCTAAAAACAGAGGGCCAAAATACATAATCCAGTGAAGAAATTCGAGTAACAACGTAAAATACAAAAAAGATAGGTTGCCAGGCAACGAAACATACGCCCACAGCAGCTAAATCGTCCGAGCAGTCAA
Source organism: Patella ulyssiponensis (assembly GCA_963678685.1). Lineage (NCBI taxonomy): Eukaryota > Metazoa > Mollusca > Gastropoda > Patellidae > Patella > Patella ulyssiponensis. The sequence goes on along the minus strand of OY783225.1, from coordinate 63,425,290 downwards.
CAAGGGTTGTCGCATATTTTTACTTTTTTTGGTAATGAAACAACTCATTATGTAATTATCTGAAAATCATTAGAATTTGTTTGCTTTTTATAAAGTTTTGCCCCACGCTATCAATTAGTATAGGAAACATCAAAATTCATTGAAAATCAAAATACTTGTGCGTTTCAACACCTTAAACTCTGTGTATCAATCTGAAGTCAAACGGATGATAAGTTTGGCATCTGTAGCGTCACAAGGTTTTTTGAAGTGATCAAGGGAGATAACTCTGGAAGTAATTATTTGAAATCAATGAAAATCAGTAGGCTTCTTCGTCTCATGACCTTAAACAGTGTGTGTAAATTTAAAGTCAATCAGATATTAACTTTGGCCTCTAGAGCGTCCACAGGATTTTTTGATGTGATCAAGGGCCATAACTCTGGCAATAATTATCAGAGATAGCTGAAAATCAATAGGCTTCTTCGTCTCATAACCTTAAACACTGTGTATAAATTTAAAGTCAATCGGATATCAACTTTGGCCTGTAGAGCATCCACAAGATTTTTTGAAGTGATCAAGGGCCATAACTCTGACACTAATTATCGGAAATCGCTGAAAATCAATAGGCTTCTTTGTCTTATGACCTTAAACACTGTGTATGAATTTTAAGTCAATCGGATATTAACTTTGGCCTCTAGATCGTTCACAAGATTTTTTGAAGTGATCAAGGGCCATAACTCTGGCACTAATGATCGGAAATCGCTGAAAATCAATACGCTTCTTCGTCTTATGACCTTAAACACCTTGTATAAATTTAAAGTCAATCGGATATTAACTTTGGCTTTTAGAGCGTCCACAAGATTTTTTGAAGTGATCAAGGGCCATAACTCTGGTACTAAAATCGATAGGCTTCTTCGTCTTATGACCGTAAACACTGTGTATAAATTTAAAGCCAATCGAATATTAACTTTGGCCTCTAGAGCGTCCACAAGATTTTTTGAAGTGATCAAGGGCCATAACTCTGGTAGTTATTATCGGAAATCGCTGAAAAACAATAGGCTTCTTCGTCTCATGACCTCAAACACTGTGTATAAATTTAAAGTCAATCGGATATTAACTTTAGCCTCTAGAGCGTCCACAAGCAATTGTGGACGCCGGACCGACGGACGGACGGACGGACGGGGGCGACGACAATATACGACCACATTTCAATGTGGGCGTATAAAAATGGAGAGTGGTACGAAAGCATTACATGGACGGGGTCGAGGAACTGGTCCAAAAATCCTAAAATGAAGAGTGATACTCTGACATTTAAAGTTGAATTATTGTACAAAACAATCAATCTGATTATAATACAGATCTATATATCGATTTTTTTTATTTTTATACTTGCGATGGCCTCCGCTACAGGAAGATCTGGCCGGTTGCAGTGGCTTTTGATCTATGACGTCAGACATTAGATTAACCAACCAGCGTCAGACATTAGATTAACCAATCAGGGTCGATGTTTCTGGTGGGATACCCACGGTTCCATCAACCGCAGACCAAGAACTCGCGCAACAGATCGCTTCATTGGTTGATCCCTGACATCAACCACGACACAGGTTATATAACAACTATTCCCGATCCTAGTATAGTAAAGACAAATAAAACGAAATTCTTAAGTATAAAAACGGAACGAAATAGGGTCTATGCTTTAATCAGAAAAAAACTATAAACAAAATAATTAGCGCTTGAGTATTTCCAGTAGTTCTTCAGCCGTTGGTCTCTGCATGGGATCAGAATGGGTACTCTTTCTCACCACCTCACGTAACTAAAAAATAATCATAAACTAAAATAGAAGTGGCATGACCTAAAGTGGGGTGTAACGTCCCACTTTTCTGCACCAACTGACCGAATGAAGATGAACATATGCCGGATATTGTCAATCCCACGTACTTGTCGAATTCCAACTATCATATACTATTCAAAAAAAGTAGGGGATATTTGATTTTTAAGTGTTATCAAAGTCACCTAATGAAACTGACGAAGAAACAAATGACAAAATGAAATGAAGTTCACATTCATCGATTTATTCCAAATGATCGTTAGACTAAGTAAGACTGACCATTATAAGGGTAAAATGATACCCGGGGTCAAACAGCAAAGTTACCACAGCATCACAACAAAGTCAGTAACGGGTAAATCCTCCTCTGTTTGCCAAACAAGCATTGATCCGACGTGGCATACTCCTAATGAGACGTCTAAGGTCATTTTGGTCCAGATTGTCCCATTCCTGTTGCAACGCAGCAGCAAGTTCTTGGACATTGGCAGGACGTTGTTGACGTTGACGTAACCTCTGTCCAAGCATGTCCAGACATGCTCGATGGGGGAGAGGTCGGGACTCAGTGCTGGCCAAGGTAATGTGGTGATGTTCTGTTGTTGGAGGTAACCTGTAACGATCCTGGCCCTGTGACATCTTGCGTTGTCATCCTGGAAGATGAAACGGCGGCCATGACGTCGTGCGAACGGCACAACATGGACTGCCAAGATGTTGTCCCGGTAGTACTGGCCTGTAACATGCCCTGTAACAACATGTAAAGCCGTTCTTCCAGCAACAGTGATGCCTCCCCACACCATAACAGAACCACCCCCAAATCGATCATGTCTGATGACGTTAACGTCTTGGAAGCGCTCGTTTCGACGACTCCACACCCTCCTACGTCTGTCCAAAAAATCAACAGTGAACCTTGACTCATCTGAAAACATCACATTGCTCCAGCGTCGATTATCCCAGTGTTGACGATCCCTACACCAACGACGTCTTGCCTGAATGTGATGATCTCTCAAACAGGGGATCACGCGAGGACGTCGGGCGCGAAGGTGACCCCTATGCAGTCGATTCCGAATCGTCTGGCCACTCACTCTCACACCAGTGTCTGTTTGAAGACGAGCGCTGATCTGATTTGCTGTGATGACACGATTTCTCAAGGCCAAGGTACGGATAAATCGATCCTGGGCTTGAGTTGTCGCCCTTGGTCGACCCGAGCGTGGTCTGTCCTGTACAGATTGTGTATCACGGTATCTGGACCATAGCCTGCTTATGACAGACTGAGAAACATTCATCGTCCGCGCCACAACCGCCTGTGTTGTGCCGATCTGTAGCATGCCAAGGGCACGTAACCTTTCATTTTGGGTAAGCCGACGCATATCAAAATTTGTTTTCTGGTCACTAAAACAATTAAACTGATGTTTCCACCCTGGAATTCAATGCCACAATGAATGTAACATTCAAAGTCAGAGTCGTGCAAATCTTGGGTTGGACCCCCATGATGATCCCAAGCATCACCTGCATTCCATGCGGTAGCTATTGGTGCGTTTGGGCGTCACATGTAACTGGAAATGTTTCTTTTGTTAGGTTCTACAGTGACTTTTTTCGTAGTCATTTGCATATTTTAGTATTATGCCAACAAAATCAAATATCCCCTACTTTTTTTGAATAGTATATTATGGCAAGTGTACAAGAGACCTAGTTTTCCGTCCCATCTAAACCACTGGGCGCTGTTCCATACCAAGCGCTCATTCCTTCACAACTGACAAGAGGAAACCACGCTGAAAATAGGGAGGCACCGGGATTGAACCCGTGACATCCTGGTTAGTCAGCCAGCGCCTAACTCAATGGGTCATAAAATAAAATTGAAGTTGAACGGTGTATTTATTTTAGAAGCCATTATACGAAACCTATAGAAAATCTTCTGCATACATAATAATCCCTTAATGCTATGATATTTTCAGGTCTAGTCGTTTGGATGGGACATACAAAGGAATCCTTGGCAGTTGGGAAACGCAACTGTTCGGGTAGATATTTCCCTTATAGTGCATTTCATAACGTCTTCATTGGTCCATTCGATGCAGAAAATGGATACGTTAAACGACATTCCAACATCGGGCCCTTAACGGAGTAAACGTCGGTTTTCATGTTTAATAAATGGATCATTTCAGCAAATAATACACAGAACATAGTTCATTCAAAATGTCGTCTACGTCAACCCCAACCGCCCCTTGGTATCGTGCAAGAAACCGGACGTGTCTTGCAGGTAAGAAACCAAATTGTTATTTCTAATCTGTTAGCCTACACCGACGCCAATGGATCGCCCGTGTCGGTGATTTTGTATGTTATCTTTTTGTGTGTCTATTATTTTAACTTTTTCATTTATATTTTATTGATCATATTACCTTAGTTAATATCACTTCTTCTTCTTCGGCTTCTTCGGGGGTTTGATTTACTTCTTTCCTATGATGTACCATTTTTTCATCGTCAGTTACAAAATCTGATTTTTTCACCACTAATTTATCAAATCCCTCATTTACTTCACCTGTGATGAACAATTGTAGCCTACAGTATATTGTGCTGCATCTTTATTAAAAAGTTGTACAATGTATCGCATGTACTGCACCTTCATTAAACAGTCGTAAAAGATGTTGTATTTAACACATATGTGCATTCTTTTATTTTAATTGTAAACCCAAGCACCAGTCTTTAATAAGTAGCTTAAACCCGTTAGCTATCTACCTTATGATCTAAAATTTTAATAGTTAGCTGAACAGAATGGGAAAAGGGCGTTAACATTTAGTTAAAGACAATCATAAACACTGTTAACATTGGTTAGATAAAATGCTAAACACAGTGAACATTAAGCAAGATAAAAAGATCAACAGTTCAAATAAAAGATAAATAATGTTAACATGTAGCTAGATAAAATGATAAACAATGTTAACATGTAGCTAGATAAAATGATAAACAATGTTACCATGTAGCTAGATAAAACGATAAACAGTGTTAACATGTAGCTAGATAAAATGATAAACAGTGTTAACATGTAGCTAGACAGATTGATAAACAGTGTTAACATGTAGCTAGACAGATGGATAAACAGTGTTAACATGTAGCTAGACAGATTGATAAACAGTGTTAACATGTAGCTAGACAGATTGATAAACAGTGTTAACATGTAGCTAGACAGATGGATAAACAATGTTAAAGAGGCATTAGGTGCGATTAGATAAACAGTACTCGCTATAATAGTTAACAAATACATAATGAATGTATAATATGCTGAAAATTTCAATCAAATTAATTCACTCTTAACCGAGATATTAGAGTCGCAATTTTTGCCATTTTTAACTTATTTTTACGTTAAACATTATCCATCAAAAATGTATTCAAATCCACGAAATACTACAGACTCACAATGGCATCGAGAGTTTATTATGGTCTGAATAAGTTATATTAATGTCTAATTAATAATTTAGAGAACATTTGAAGACCAAACAATGACCTGCAATAGGTCTTATACCTTGAGTCAACTGGAGTGGTTTCGATTACCGGGTTATACGTGACAAGGAGTAGAATCGCCCTTCCATCTTCGTGGGTCCTCGGGTTTCCTCCCACTGTTAAAGACCCCTACACGCAAGCGAATTTTTTAAATGAAATTGATCAATGTGTGGTCCCGAAATGACCTAGTTTGTGTCGACTGGACATTAAACATTTCTCTCTTTTATTTAGCTGGATAGAATCATAGACAGTCTAATTAGATGGATGAAAACAAGAAACAATATTTGACAATTACTGTGATCAATGGAGAAATAAAGGTAACATTAATGTTATTTGTTATCTATGATATACTATCATTGATTTCCGCTTACTATTCTCTTCATTTTTTTCCGTTTAATGGATTTTTTATCATTCATTAACCCCCCGGGGTGAATATCCTATAATTAGCTAAATAAAGTGAGCAGTACTGTCACAAAAAAAGACAGCATATGACTAATGAAACGTACTTTGTTTACATTTAACTTCGCTTGACAACTGACATGACATATTAATTCTTACATCGACGATTTCCGTAAAGCACATTAAGATTACTTTCATATTTTAATGAAATTGAACATGTTTAAGTAGCATGTAAAGAAGTAAAATGGATTAGACCCGCATAACAAATTAGCGCACTAATTTTCAATATGGCGGCCATTTAGGGAATAGATCTATTCTTGAACGCCACTAGACGCACCGGGTATCACCCAATCTTGGAGTAAATAGTTCTCGGTGTGAAGAATGAGAGTATGAGTGCTACACACAAACAATCTAATTGAAACACAAATCTATATTTCGTTTCGTTTTTTTATACTTTCGATGGCCTACACTGCATGGAGATCTGACAAGTTATAGTTATAGTGGGAGTTCACGTCAGGGGTCAAACGAGGGGCTTTTGACCTTATGACGTCTGACATTGATAAATCAATCAGCATTGACGTTGCTAAGGGTTTACCCAAAAATTCCGTGCATCAAAGGCCTACAGCTCGCCGTCACAGACCATTTCATTAGCTAATTCCTCACATCACATCAATAAGAACGCCTATATTATGTAACAACTCTTCCAGATTCTAGTGTAGTAAAGACAAGTAAAACGAAATTTTGAATTATAAAAACGAAACGAAATAGGATCTGTGTTTTAATCAGATGTACACCCGAGTATATTGATTTAAAATTAATACGATACAATCAATATCTCACAGGAGTGAAAATAAAGCAAAAAGAAGTAAATAATCAAAAAACGTAAAAACCTTTGTATTCAAGTTCCACGTCTTCACTAAAACTTAGAAAATAAAAACATGAGAATTTAAATGAAATATAAAAACAAATATATTAATATTTAAAATAATAATAATAGTTTCCAATAATCACGCGAATTCTAATTGTCATTCACAGTGAGATGAAATTTGAAACCATTTGTTACATAACAATGATTTTAAATAGAAATTCTAGTAGTTACGCTGATGTGAAATGGGACAATGGGGCAATGATAAGTTGTTCTTATATGACGCAGAGTGGGGGCTGGGATACGGTGGGTGAGGGTGTGCTCATCCAATCCGAGGGTGAAATTAAAAAAGTTTTTTTAAAATTATACAAGCTGCCCGACTTAATTATTTCGTCTTTTTTTTTTTTTACATATTTATAATAACTTCCCTTTTCACATTTCTGAGTACTAGGCCGTATACTTTAGTTTTGGAGGCAAACAAGGAAAGGGTTAGCACCAGGTATCATCCAATCTCTGAACGCCACTAGACGCACCGGGTATCACCCAATCTCTGAACGCCACTAGACGCACTGGTATCACAAACAAAAACCTCACCACGCCACTATTAAATAGACGCACCAGGGCCCTGTTTCGTGAAACAAGCTCCGGGCATCACAAGCAAAAACCTCTCCACGCCACTAAACGCAGCAAAACTGTTATGCAGAATATAAACAGAACAAACCATACACTAAAATATCACGTGGTGTGTATTAAATGTCAAAGGAAGAATTTATAGATTTGTTTTGTTTGTTATTTTTTTTCTTGCTCTGTTTTTTTTTTGTTTTTTGGGGGTTTTTTTTCAAAAATAAAATTTGACAAATTGTCTATTATTCAGAATAAACCATTTGTTACCATTAGTATTTTGTCTCACCAAGGAAACAATAAATATTACATGTACTTATATTAATAACATGTATTAAATAATGTTCTTACCTTTTTGAGACTTCTTCAATGATAACACTCTCCATTGTATTTTCTGTAATAAAAATATATTCAATAAATCGCTTGATTAGCCCGGTTGGTGCACAAACAGATATCGAAATAAAATTAAATGGGAAATTTTGCCCGGGCACGGTCTACTCTTATATCGAATTCCAACTGCCAAGGGATCTTTTACGTGCACGCCAATGCGTACGCGGGACCTCGGTTTTTCGTCCCATCCGAACGACTAGACAGCTCGAACTCGATCTTTTTCAAATAACGCATGGGCAAAATTCTCAGCCTTGAATAGCACGAGAGATAAATCCCCGTATCTTAATCTCAAAATGACTATGATAAGTTAACGCCCTATCAAATGAAATTACAATGAAAATTAAAATGAAATAGAATTCAACTTCCTACCTTCCTGCATTGGCGGTTCTAATGGAGACGAGCTTACGTCATACAGTGTGCTGTTACGACAATTTTAAGTGCAACCGCGCTTGAAAATTCTGGTAAACTTTCTCGACCAACGCCTTCCGCCATGAGCCACTCCCGCTCACCAAAATGAAAATTAAATACAATTTGGCCTACCTGGAAATATAATGCTATTCCTGTATGGTAAATATATATTATAGTTCCAATATATGTAGCGAATGATATTAGCCTATTAATAAATGATGAAGTTATTTAAATGTTGGGGCCTATTGTTCTGTTATAAACAAACGGCTTATCACGCGTTTAATCTGACACTATAAATAACCATGTGTTCATTTACACATTGTGGGACGAACTTATGGTATTCATTATATTTCTATGGTTATCCGAGCAATGTGAAGTAGATGCAAATATTGCCGTTGGTTCTTTGACGTGGGCGACGTGTAGACGGGCGGAGCTCGGATTTTCATAGCATCTGGGTCCTGTTTCTCCAAATTTTAGTAGATACTTTTGATTGGCTAAGCACAAAATCAATCTTATATTATCCAATCAAATTACTACAATTTGAATTTTATCTTAGTTAAGATTTCTGAAAAGATATCCCAAAGGTCTGTTCGGTCAACGTCGGATTTTGACTCGGGGCATGTGCTATCTCTTTAAATCTGCATTCCCACTTTGGAATCTTGGTCGGTTCTTAGATAAAATGTGTTTTAACGAAACATTTACATTAGACAAGTTCAATAATATCGTATACCAAACTAGAGTCAAATCGCTGAGAAATAAGACATTTTAACTTTTGGGTCTTATGCACAATGTTTTTATTCATAATTTTCAACTCTAATTAGTGCTTGAATGGTCGATTTTTAAATGAGTTATTTTGAATACATTACAATTATTGTCTTGGTTTCGTCCCATTTCAACCGCTAGACAAGACTTTCCTTGTCATACCCCCAGTTGCTATCCCTGACCGAGGTTTAAAAAAAATAAAGAAAAAAAAACATTTTCGTTTATATCATCCAAACGACTAGGAAATACCCATTCTGCACACAGAGAACTTACTACTTCCAGAATAGATTTCTGTCCTAAATGGCCACCATATCTAAATATTAGTATACTGTGTGTATATTGTAATGCAGTTTTACCCAGTTTCACATTTATCATACACACAGAGACTAAATAAAATCTTTCTATTTTATTAAATGGAAGCGAAATAAACACGCAGAAACTTTACTGTGTACATTTTCTCATTAACTACAACAATACGTAGATCATAAAGAGATGAATTAAGGTCACATGTTCTCTCGGGACTTGAACCTCCATGTTATGGACATCTTTGTTGTGGTATAAGCACCTGACAGAGGTAAAACTCACATTTTGAAATGAATATGGCAATTCTCGAAACATATTCAAAGCATTCTTGTATTTGACACAGCTTTCCTAAACTCACTACTGATACTGATTTATAAGCATTTTTTGCGCAAAAGAATTGGTTTCAATAACGATAGAGGGTTCTAATTGAACAGTCGTTCTGCGCGGAAATAAAATTGGCATGGTGAAAAGTGTGTAAATTTTAGTTGTTATTAGCCTTGTAAAAATTAACATTTTTGAAAATACTTCCTGAAGCCCAGGGGCAGACATAATCTTAATCCAGATGTTATGTTGGAACCATTGAAATGAAATGAAATGGAGTTTTACGTCCTCCTGTTCGGGGGGGGGGGGCGCCAACCAATGTATCGACACCGTATTCAGCAACTGATGCGATTAAAAAAGGTAACAAAAAACAACCGAAAACTTGACATGGCTCTAGATTCGTGTGCCTTACTGCTAGTACACCGAGCATGTTAGGTCCTGTTTTAGAAAGCTCATATCAAATTTTCTCCCACGATTCCGTGTTGTTATTTTTGGATATTTTCACTTTTTTTCCACTACTGTGTCCTCTGTTGCCCAGTTTAACAACTAGTTTATAAGTATATAAGTCTCTGGACATTAGTCTGTTGAGTGATGTGTAAATGGTTATTAATTGATTATTTTTTATACATTAACCAGGGTTAGTATCATTCATAATATATGAACTATACCACCATTATTATACAGATAATACACTCAACACGTTTTTATATTTACAACTCATTTAGTCACTTTTTTAATGGAATGGTAAACATTAAGGGTTTTTTTTCTCAAATGGATTAGTAAGCATTAACGTTTTTATACCGAAGCGAATCCAAGACCTCCTGACTCCGAGTTCAGAAAGCATTCTCAGACTTTACTTAATAATTTATTTAACTTTCAATCACTGTGTATGACAAATGTCTTTGATCTAGAAACACAAAACCTTGCATATAGGCTACTTTCTTATTGATGAATGTGATACTTTCTTGAACAAACAAAAGTTTAACAAAGAGCTATATTTTAGCTAAAATAAAGCGAATAATTTTTAGTAAATTCTTAAATTCTGAACTTAAGTCTGGGAATGCTTTCTGAACTCGGAGGGCCAGATTCATCAACCAGCGCCTTCTGTAATGAACCATAGCGACTTCCTGGTAGTTTAAAGGGCGATAGTTGATGATGATTAGAAAATGCTGTACATGTTTGAGCGTTCCAATGGTTTAATCAAACTTATAAAAATACCGTACCCAGTATTCTATTTGAAGGTTCACCGGTTCGTGCCGAGAAATTTGCCATTTATTAAATGCTATTCCATTTCATTTCCACTCAGCTCGACCATCGCAACGACCCCAACCCTTACAGTGTTATTGATGTGAGACATTATCAGAATTGTGTTCATCAACCGACTATAATAGTTAGACAAAGATCTGTCAGTAACAGACAATAACTGTATTCCACAGAATCACGTCCTGTGTATGTATGAAACCGTCCTGTGTATGTATGAAACCGAAGGAGATGTAAAGTTCTTCTTCTCTGCATCAACTGATGGAGAGAGAGAGAGACAGAGAGGGGTGGAATTTAACTTCCACTCGACACAAACTAGATTATTTTGGAAATAACATATGGTTCAATTTAATTTCAACAATTCGCTTGCACGTGGGGATCTTTAGCAGCAGATGGAATCCTGAGGGCCCAAAGAAAACACACGAGGTTGGACAGGCGGCCCTACTCCTTGTCACATACAACCAGGTATCAAAACCACGCCAGTTGACTCAATGACAGACCTTATGATACAACGCGCACATGCCCACCATTCGGCCATCCCCCACCCACCAACCTGCATCAACTTGGGTATCGCATACACCATGTAGGCTAGTGTACGTGCTATGGGTAAAACTGTTTCAAACTACTGTTCATCAAATTCCAATCGTTTCAGTTTAAAGGATAATACTGGTGTCAGTCATTATCACATATGTGATAGAACTGGTTAAACACATTCCAAATATAATTTTAACACAGAGATCATTGCTACAATAGATGCCTAATAAAGGTTTCATGAATCGGAAGTGATGAATCAGAAGTGATGAACGCAAAAGGAAAACACAAATTATCCCTCTATATATAACTGACTGAAGAGAAAGAGAGAAAAATGTTCTTAACGTCCACTCGACACAAACTAGGTCATTTCGGGACTAACATATGGTTTTAATTTTATTTCAATAACTCGCTTGCACGTAAGAGTCTTTAGCAGTGGGAGGAAACCGGAGTGCCTGGAGGAAACCCACGAGGCTGAGAAGGCGCCACATACGCTCACACCAGGGATCGAAACCACAGGCACACGTAGGGGTCTTTAGCAGTGGGAGGAAACCGGAGTGCCAGGAGGAAACCCACGAGGTTGAGAAGGCGCCACATACGCTCACACCAGGGATCGAAACCACAGCCGCAAGCAAGAAATTGTATTTTTTTGGCAAGAGTTGGTGAGTTATTATGATCATGATGCTAAATGGTCAGAGGATAACAGGGACACACCCGCGAAACCAAAAGATTTACTTAACGATTTAATTTATCCTGCGTGCCGTAGTCAAGGTAACACCAAACCAGATAATCAAGATTTGGATGAAATAATTGTGACACATGAATGGACTTCTTGTGGATATAAAGATAATAATCCCCCAAATATTCATAAAAGAAGTATGGGGTTTTTGGGTTCAGAAATGGCATATTAACAATAAAGTCAATAGTGAAAATAACTGGTCTGCTACCTTTCTCCTTAAGCTTAAGTTATCTCCCTTTACCCATCAATTTGTAAAAGATTTATCTAATTATTTATTCACTAAATTCTGCACATAAATCACATTGCTTTGAACTGAGATACCCTTACACTAATCAAATACATTAATCAAATTCAATCATTTATCTTCACCTTTATCTGGTTTTAATGGTTTAACTTCTATAATTTTTCTACTTTCACTTTTGTGTTAATGCCGCGGGGGGGGGGGGGGGGAGAGAACTAGCTCAGAGCAACGATGGGGGGGGGGGCAGAAAGTGTTCTCACAATGTATATCTACTGTTTTTATGGTCGACAATTTTTTCATGGGGGGGGGGGGGCCTTGGGATCGCTATCTTAGCACCCATTAGTCCTGTCCAACGTACATTTAATTACATGTTATGTAGTGTGAATTTATTGTCAATATATTTTGCAAATTTAATATAAATATATAATTAGGCCAGTGTGGGGTGGACGAAGGAACCCTAGTTAGGGCTGTGTGGGGCAGTCTAAGAAGCACTAGTTAAGGCAGCGTGGGGCAGTCTAAGGAGCAATAGTTAAGGCAGCGTACGGTGGTTTAAGGAGCCATAGTTAGGGCAGTGTAGGGTGGTATCAGTGTTAATTTAGAAACAAGCTTGTACCAGGGTATTATGCAAATCTTTTATTGTATTTATAGTATAGAAGTAATTATTTAATTTATCTCAGGAGTTTATCTCGTCAAAACAATACTTCAGTTGAGACTTGTATAGTAGTTTTCATTACTGTGGTTAAATATGCAAAAGGGAGAATTTTACCCGACAGCTGCATTTCAGTTTATACTCCTTCAAATTCGAACTGTCAATAGGTCTCGATTTAAACTTAGGAGATCTACAGCCTTGGGGTGAAACATATTGTTTGATTTAGTTCCTAGTGGATCTAAATTTATTTTTATCGTCACAATTTGTCCAGCAATAACACAAAGTCGTTTAAAGTTTTTACGATATGCTCTGGGTCAACTTTCGGTAATAATGTTTCCTGTGATATAACGTAAGACCTCCAGCCTGCGTTTCTGGCCCCAAAATAGTCTTTCTCGATATTATCACCTACATGAACAGCGTCCTTAGCTTCCACTTCAGCGATCTCCAGAGCTTTTTGAAAAATTTTAACATCAGGTTTTTCGAAACCAGCTTTAGTTGAGGTGAGGATGAAATCAAACTGATGGCTAATTGCAACATTTTTTAGAATCTTTTCCAAGCGTTCGTCAAAGTTTGATATAACCCCCATTTTAACATCTTGAGAACGAAGTGCCATTAACCCAGTATCCACACCTGGAAGTTTTTCCCAGCATGCAGCAGAGGTAAAATGAAGATAAAGGTGATTGGCAATTTGCGTTAGAGTCTCCTCGTCGTTGGTGAATCCCACGCTACGAAAACTGTCTCTGACTAAATTCGTCCACCATTTATATGGAGACATATTAACGGACACTCCGAAATTTGGATACTTCTGTGAGTATATGTCATAGTGATGTTTGTGTGCGTTATTCATCTCTTCCTCTGTGGCCTCGATTCCATACATGTTGCCGATCTTCACATAATGTCGTCCGACAGAAGACGAAACTCGACATAACGTGTTGTTGACATCAAACGTGACCAATCGAATGACTCGAGCCATTTATCTATAAAATAAAATATTATAGTATACTGGTAAGCAAATCCCATGAAATGAAATGCAACAACCAGTCTATTTAAATTGAAAGGCCAGCACTGGTAAAATGAAAAATCTTTGGCCGAGGTTCTGATTATTGCCTAATGCATCAAATGAAATGAAATGAAATGGGGTTTAACGTCTACTCTTCTGCGCCTAACCTGGGCTAATGGAAGACGGGGCCTAATGCAGTGGTTCTCAACCAGTGTACTGCAGCACACAGATGTTCCACAAAAACTTCCCAAGTGTGCCGCGAAAATTTGAACGGCACACTCAGAAAATGTGAAAAACCACATCACCCTAATTGAGTATTAACGGTGTCTACTGGTACGTTCATAGCTGTGTTTTGTCTTTATTTAGTTTGAGTCATTCGATGTGTCTATGTCTTGTCTATGTCCTCCTATGTTTTTATTTTACAAAATTCAGCCAGGTGTGTCGCTTTTTTTTCATGTGTCCCAAGGTGTGCCGTTTGCAAAAAAAGGTTGAGAACTACTGGCCTAATGTATAATATGTTCCATAAAAGAGTGTTACATGATCATATAAGAGAGTAGTTACTATACTTGTAACCTTAAATTGTGTGTTTAAGGTTACAATTGATACAGTCTAAGAACACTTACGCAAGTTCAAATAGGTTCAAACGCACAATTGTCAACACAACACATATCATTACCGTTTGTATTGGAATAAGTAATTATATCACAAATAGTGAAGACTGGACCATTAAAATAGTTACCGAACAGTTTTTCTTTGCATAGCGATGTTTATGTTCTAGGCCTAATGAAGTATTACGCAACTTGCCGCGTAGCAGCTGGGTTTCATCAAATCATATAATTATGCGGTAAGGCTTCACTTTTATTTCAATGGGAATTGATTTATTATATGTTAAGCTATGTGCAGTACAGTTTTGGGTTAGTTTATGTGTAAATTAAGAGAGCTATGGGCCAGTAAAATTTTTGTAGTCATTTGACTAAAAAACTTGCGCAAAGCAACTATGCAGGAAAAGCCACTACTGTGCCTGGAGTAAGATGGAAGACATCAGTAGTGGAACCATTTCTAATAAGAGAGGTCATCAATTACAGACTATGCGTGCCCCCATAACAATATAAGCATTCAATCAGACCAAGATAACAGGCCAAGCAAGGAATTGTGTCTTCAGATGGGACAAAAAATCTTTCAGACTACAGAGGTCCTATCCAATGCAGATTGTCATTGAGATCGCAGGTGGCCTTATCCCCCAATTTAATTTCTAACCAAATGCCAAATTGGTAATATATGGTGGGAAAGAAAGATTGGGTGGATAGAATTTAAGAATTCACAGATAAGTGCATTAGATCTGTTTCTCAACCCTAAAATCAAACAGAAATTGAAAAGCAAAGAAGAACTCGTCTCAATGTCAATGATAAAGTGAAAGTAGTGTCATTTAATTTATATAATATTCATTCTCGGTCCTCAAAACACTTGCCGACACCAATATTCTTAACAACATATGATTTTTACATCCAAACAATCAAAATGTATGAAAACATACCTTTCCTAGTTCTAACACCTGTCGTAAAAAGGTCACTATTGTACTTTTTTTATCGGCAATAAAAAAATGTAAACAAGTCCTGGCTGTCCTTTTTTACCTCTTACATTGAAGAGCAGCCTAATTTCGTAGTCAGATAACGGTCTATAGACGAAACCAAGCTGATTGGGACCATGGCTGACAAAAGTCAAAGCTGATTGGGACCACATTCTTGGCTGATTGGGACCACATTCCAGGCTGATTGGGACCACCACTAGGCTGATTCGGACCACACGATTAAAAAATACTAGAAACTTAGGTTTTGATATTGAATTAAGTTTAATATAAATTAAAGGAGTTTTATATCTATAGCGTGACTATAATTATGTGCTTTTTTTATGTAGGCCTGCGGTATTTATGTTTATTTTCCATTTTTTTTATGTAACAGTTACACTATATTATATTAACAGAGATTATCTTATTAATCTTATGTAAATTATGATACGTTTTATGCAATTTAAACAAACCATTTTTTGGTAGTCCGTCTACCAACCAATCACTAGCTGCCCTACAAAAGCTTTACATTTAAAACGAGTGCCAATATTGGACCAAATATGTTTACATAAAGTTACGTCATGACTCACGATTTTATTATGCCTAATTAACCCGTGCATAGCAGAATACTGCAGTAAAACTAATTGCGTGACAAACGAGGCTATCAAGTCGAATGAAATGTAATCACTACTGTTTGGAAACGAACATACTTTCACCGTTTTTAATACCTTAAATCACTGTCCAAAGTTTTAGGGAAGACCCAGATTAAACGAAGGACTGTCATGTTGCTGTACTTAAGTGATAGCTTTCATTGAACGGAAAGAATAGACACACACCCGCATAAGTTCAAGAAACAGACGCTATTCCAGCAATGGCCAGAGAGGGATTTCTCGGGCCATTGCTTCAGGAATATGCTACAATCACTGATACATCGACGAGACTTAATGAGTACGGCATATTAACTTTTTTACTCCGACAAATTAAATTCTCAAACATTGTTTTGAGGTAAAAGAAAAATAAATAAAGATGTTTGAAGTATTTGTAGTTAAAAAATATTTCCTATTTAGTGTACATACTGGACCAAATTGAAGTTGCTCTGTTCACAGGCGGGAATAGCAGGAAAACGCGTTTGCGGCAGTTAAATTTTAAAAAACAAAATTCCAACGGACCAGTTTTCATGGACTGTAAACGGTTGATTCGAATTCAAGTCAGCCAGCTTAATTAGACTATATTAGACCACTTTGAAGTTACTCTGTTCGCGGGCTGAAATAGCAGGAAAACGTGTTGGCAGCCGTCAAATATTCCAAAATTGTCTTTGGGGGGGGGGAGGGGAGGGATCCATACAAGATAAGCTCCGCTCTCTGTAAACCCGAAATTTTTTCGGGCATTTCGGGTTCTGCCTGTCATTGAGCCCGTACACCTATGTGTGTATTTAGTATCACTCATATCACATGGAATGATGACCACCCTGTCATTAATAAAGTCAGGTTAAGGTGAATGTCAACCAACTTACCCTCGGTTCGACGTTGGAAATATATCTCGGCCTCGTGTTATTTCTAATATCAACCTCGTAGTATAAGTGTATTTCATATTATATTTTATTTATCGATCATTATTCAGGACAAATAATTGAAACTTCGACCGCTATAAATCATTCTGATCTCTTTACTATTAGTAAGTGCAGGAGGGCTGCACCACACACAATTCTACACAAAAACAAATATATGGACAAGACATCATACTCAAAGACCACAAACATAAACAAATCAAAGAGAGTGAATGGATCCGGGGGCTAGCAGTAAGCGTCCACTGCGCTGTATTCTCTTTCCGCCATAATGTCGCGTATTGACTCGCACAATATTAAATGGGGGAGGGTGATAATAAGGTGGTTTGATAACGTAGCAAGGAGGGGGTTGCCTGCCCAGTCTCATTTGTTTTTTCCAGTTCCTCCGGTTTCCTCCCACTCATAAACTCCCCTGGACGCATGTGAATTATTGAAATAATATTGAATCATGTCTTAGTCTCCGAAAGGATCTGGTTGCGTCGTGTGGGTATGTCACAGGGGCGGATCTAGGAATTTTGAAAAGGGGGGGGGGGCGCCGCAAAATGAGGGCACTGACCGCGGAGACGGGGCACGCCGCTGAGAGGGGGTGGGGGCTCCAAGAAAATTATCCGTCATTTCCTTGCATCTGTAGCCAATCCAAGAGCTATTTGGCTGATATTTTCGTCTAAACGTTCGAAAATCGTAGAAAAAGAGCCTCAAAATCGAGCAAAAAAGCTAGTTGAAAGGCACTTTCAGTAGCAAAAAAGGGTACTGTCGAAAATTAGGGGGGGGGGGCGCCCCTTACGCCCTCCCTTGAATCCGCCTCTGCATTGGGGAACAAAAAGCGACGTCATCAGTTTTTATTTATCACAACTCCGCCATTGAAACCACCGAACGTCGGCTTGTATAGATTGATTTTTGTTGGTTGGAGAGCCTCCATTATTGTATGCCAACCTCGTAAAAGATTATACGCGCAAGTATCGAAATGAACCCATATCGTTGCGATATAGAAATTTATTTTAAGTTTCATCAAAATAAGATAAAAATTGTGACACTCAACCGTTGTATTACATATGTTTACACTATTTGCGAACCAGGAGCGGCCATTTATTCGAGCATTTTTGGTCCGATTTTCACGAACTCTTGGCAATCGTCATTTGGGTGTAACGGTGATCTATTAGAACGTTGTTTTTTTTTTTTTAAATCGAATAAAAAAATTGTGACCTCTTAGGGACCACAAGTTATAAATGTATGTATACACGGGGGGGGGGCTTGGTTTTTCGTCCCATACGAACGACTAGACAGCTGTCCTTGTCAGGCACTCCATCCTGCATCACTGGCAAGGGAACAACGCTAGAAAATCTGGATGAACTTTTTCGGCCAATGCGAGGATATGGAGAAAGAACAGCATGCTTTGAGGTTTACCCTGATTGCGTCGATTCAATTATACCGTCTGTCGTCATCTAAGTGGAGAATTCTTTTTTTTAAAAGATAATTACTGCACATATGTATCAGGCGCGGATACAGAGGGGGGGGGGCGCACCCGGCGCACGCACCCTCTATTTTTTGCGGTGGCGACCAATTTTTAGCTCCATATATTCTCGCGGAAAAAGGAGAACAAAAACGGTTTAGGTTGGAAATCGTAATTTACAGTACTAGTATGAAATTAGTCCTTGCGTGAGCATTTTAGTCCACTCAAAAATCACGGGCCGGGCTTCGCACTCCCAAGTGGGTGCAGCACACCCCCCTTTCTGAAAATCCTGGATCCGCCCCTGTATAGTTAATAAACACATCATTCATTCACTTGTCAGGCTTTTTAATTCGGTGTATCAATCTTCTTTTTTTTTTTAAATTAATTTTTAAAAAAAAATAGAGTAACATTCTTTGATTTATTTTATTAATTCGGTTTTTCTTTTATAAAAACGTAATTCTTTAATTTCCTCCTCGACATTCATTTATTTTATCCTGTTTTCCCCGTTCTTAAATCACGGTCATAGGACTAAATTCTAAATATATTGCAAAATAGAGTGGTATGTGTTGTTAATGACGTCATTATTTAATTTCAGGTCCAAACTGCGATATATTGGTAGGGGTTACACCCTTCACGGTCAAGCGTGTCATTCCCTGTTACTATATTTAGCAACAGGACGTAAGTTCCGGCAGTATGTCGAGATTCGCAAGATATCTGAAGCTGAAAGTGTAAATGGTTTCTGTGAAATCTATCTTGAAATAACATCGCTTCGGCGTTTAGGCAGTGATTACAATTTGACACAAAAGGAATTATAAATTCTACCATTCCCTGACCGGCTGTTTTGTAAGTATATTCGTTGTAAAAAGCTTTGTTAATCTTGGACAAACTTTCGACAATTCCTCTTTCATTCAATTATCGCTGAAGTGATTTCAAGCCGAGAGGTGGACGTCATCATATTTTCACTCGTTTCGCCTTATAATATTATATAATATCTAGTACAGATTTGTCTATAGCTTATTCAATTGTGTTATCATCCATAAAAAAAAAGCAAAGCAGTTTGATAGTTGACGCCTTGCTTTATCATAATGACCATTAAGACCATTTTATTTGGTCTACTGTTGTGCTTGTTGTGGGTAGGGTTATATAAATAATCCAATTATGCGAATTTTATGGCAAGCTGACAGCCGCAGGTTCATTTTTAACCCCAAAGTGACTTATATTATATAATAACAGGATAACAAACTCATGATTAGAGGTAAAATGTGTTGTTTGCTACGTAAATTTATTAATAAATAGAAACTACTAAAAACTCGATAATGTATTAACTGTATTCTGTAAGGCTCAAGTTTTGTAACAAAATCGAAAATGAATATTGGGATATTTTACATTTAATATAGACTATAGACACTTTCACAATCTGTTTCACAGAGAATTACTTAAAAATTATCTCTGTCACAGATGACTGTTTTCAACACGTGCATTGACTTCACGCGGCGTCAGTCATTGGCTCAATGGCTCGTGCATTGTTTACATAACATGTAACTGCTTCGGGCAAAATGATGCCTTATACTCATTTTAATATCCATTTACACTAAATAGGAAATATTTTTTAGCAACAGATACTTCAAACGTCTTTATTTATTTTTCTTATCGTTCAAAAAAATGTTTTAGAATTTATTTTGTCGGAGGAAAAAAGTTAATACCGGGGACTCATTAAGTCGCGTCGATGTCATCCTTATCAGTGATTGTAGTGGCCTAGCGAATATTCACTGCTGATCAGTGTGACACTTTCACTGCAAAAGAAATAAATGGACCAATAATTTGTGTTGGTAATGTCGGAGTTTTATATTCTGTAATTTTCTTCATTGTATGTGAATGTGCATGTGCCAGCTATATTTGTCTGACATTGAATTCATATGTCATATTGCTTCATGTATTTCTACAACAGATGTGCACAGTATAATAACGCAAGTGTTTTAGGTCATATTTTTTATCTGCGCTATTATAAGCAATTGAGGCCTATCTATGAAAGGAAAACTTATTCACAGTTTTATGTTTCTGACAAAAAGGGTTAGAGTTCTGCCAAAACCATGGGAAATAGTCAAGTCTGAAAGATGACTTATGCATTATATATAATAGAAGCACATATTTTACAAATGACTAGCAATTTGACATATCTGATTTTGTGCTAATATCTACGGCATATTTTAAAAAGAGTACAAAACATTTTGAAAAAGATTGCTTTGTTTACATTTTGGCTGGTGGTATTGTACAACATAAGACACCTTTTGTGATTACAACAGAATATAGCAATTTTTCAAGAAGTCAAGTTAGTCCATATTTCGAAATAATTTAAATGTAATATCTTAAAAATTAAAAAAGGAGTCAGAAATAAGGTCGGAATAAGTCTTTGGACTTTGAGACCTAGTTGAATTCCAAGTTTCTGCACCTCGAGTCCAAGTCGAGTCCCTGGTCGCTGCCTCTTTGTGTCTGAGTCGAGTCCAAAGTTGCCGCACCTCGATTCCAAGTGGAGTCCAAAGTCGCTGGGCTTTCGAATCATGTGGCCAGTTCATCAAATAAGTCAGTAGTTAATTGTGGCGAGTCTTTAGCTCTTTGAAGTCACGAGTTGACACGAAAGCGGGGTCTGAGTCTCAACTGATGTGTATTGTATTGTGACGTCGGTCATTTCCTAGAACCGTGTCCCGCAAAGCCTAGTGTTTTAAGTTGTTAGTAAGACATTTCCTAATTTATTAAGTGTGTATACCTCCATCAGTGTAATTTGGGAGTTGGATAGCCGAATAGTTAGCACCTGCGCGCTGTATCATAAAGCCTGTCATTGAGTCAACTGGCATGGTTTCGAATCCCTCGCATGGGTCCGGTTGTAGTGGGGACGCCTCTCCAACCTCGTAGGTTTTCTCCAGGTACTCCGGTTTCCTCCCACTGCTAAAGACCCTTACACGCAAGCGAGTTATTGAAATAAAATAAAACCATATGTTAGTCCCGAAACTACCTAGTTTGTGTCGAGTTGACGTAAACCCCATTTCTCTCTCTTCCTTTGACAGGCCTCATGTTCATCTGATTGAATACAAGTGAGGAGATAATCTTAGTTTGGTATTTGTGTTGGGTTTACCGGTACTACGCGCAAGTGAATTATTGAAATAAATTTAAACCATATGATAGTCCTGAAATGACCTAGTTTGTGTCGAGTCATTATACCCCATTTCTCTCCCTCTCTCTCCATCAGTGTAATTAATCATTACTGTTAGTTTATAAATGTCTCTCTTCCTGACTGGAAAAAACAAGTAGAACAGGATATACAGTCATAGAACTCATCAGATGTTACCTGTTGTAATAGTCAACAGCAAGGCATTAAACATACATTATGCAAGAGCTAAATCTGCCCTGTAGGTTTTTCTTTAGGCCAGTTATCAAAATTGTTAATTAATTAACTTATCCAGACCATAATCAACTCTTGATGCCATCCTTAGCCGGCAATATTTAGTGGGTTTGAACACATTTTGTGACAGATAATTTAACGTAAAAATGGATAATCAAGACATTGTTTATTATCGTACCAACGTTAATAATTGAATCGTTAATATCTTGGTTCAGATTCAGAATGAAGCAATTTATCAGAAATTTTCAGCATTATTTATAGTAGATGAAATATTGGAGTCCTGGTGCCATGACATTTTTCATTGAAATCACAATGACACGTACATAAATTATTGGACTCATGTGAAGATTTCAATGAAATGTAGGTTCAGGAATAGTGCCTGTATTTTAAGTTGTTAAATGGTCTTGAGCAAGACATTGCATATTATATTGAAACAACACTCAGACTAATTAATGTTCTCCTGTTGTATCGATATATTTGAAAAAAAAAAAACAGTTGACCCCTGACATGACCTCCCAATACAACTGATTAGATGTAGTAGAGGTATTTAAAGGTATAAGTAAACGAGATATAGATCTTTATATTAATCGTGTTAGCAGCATGTTACACCGTGTCCAGGAGGTGTTATAACTACCTGTATCAGCTGTTTATTTATATATAAAAACTGGTCAATAGTATATCCATGTCTTCAGTTAATCTACTTACACCATCAATAAATAATAAATATGTCAGCTTGGTAAGAAATATATTGATTTGTGTATATATTTTAAATTTATTATTATTATTGTTACACATTCCTTTAGTGCACAACTGCCACATACATTTGTTCATGTGCGCTTTACAGAGGCAGATTATAGAGCAAGACGATATTATTACATTTTCTAAAACAAATAAATTAAAATATAATAATATGTAGGGCCACCTCCTACAAGAAAAAATCAATATTACATCGATATGATGCAATATGAGATTTCCGACATACACCGGACAATTTATTTGATGGTCACCTTCCTAGCTTCAGTGTGGTTTCATTATGCAAGAGCAAAATTTGCCTATTATAGGTCTTTCTTTAGGCCTGAAAAGTTATAAAAACTATTAATTAGACATTAATTAACTTATTCAGACCATAATCAACTCTCAATGTCGAGGCTAGCATGAGATTTTTGTTGGATTGTAGTTCGATTCGCTGAAATATTTTCCTTCGTGATTTACCAATAAAAATGGATAACCGAGACTACAGGTTTTGTCTTACCGACTTTAGTAATGATGACAGGATCTGCCAACTCATTATCTAATCTCCCATAATGTAACTTTAAGATAAATATTTCCTCCACAATTAAAGATCTCTACCTGCAGGTGAATTGTTGAAATAATGATGTACCATTTTGAAACGAGCTTAGATAGCTCACTTAACAGGATATCCTCAGTTGATGTTGCTTAAGAAATTTCATGAAAAAAAATCAAAATTCACCTGTGCATTTGAACGAAAACGAACCCCTGATTTCCGAAATTTTATTAAATGTAGGTGAAAATGCCTTTGTCAAAGAAAAATGCATGACGAGTCCAGGGGAAGAACGATCTAAGTCACTTTTTACACCAACCCCAGTTAAAGGCGCCACCTGGTAGCAAAATCTGTAAGCTGTTTTGTTGAACAATCAATTTCAGATATATATGTCCGATTGTCCGTCGTAACCCTTTGTTTAACCTTTATTTGACTGAAAAGTTGAAGTCAGTTGTACTGGTAATTATGGTTCGTGTTAAACATCATTTTGAAGCTGTAAATAAACCCACTTGTTGTTCGGTTCGGGTCAAACATTCTCGTCCAAAAGTCTGTTTTGCGTTTTATGTGAAAATACAAAATGTGACTTAGATCGTTCTTCCCCTAGACTCTTCACATGGCGAATTACATTGTATTCACTAGCTTCAGGTAATTGCAAAATTGTAAGACCTTATTTAGACCTAATTTCATTTCTGTCTCTTTATATATTTTATACTACAATAAGTTGTTATCAAACAAACCTACCAGTATGTTTTCTCACAGTGATTTATTACATCATTCAAATTTATTTCCTTTTTTGCTAAACAAACTTATGTAATTTTAAAGGTCAGCTATGTTTAATGTGTTTAAGATGTATGTACAGAAGTATGAACAATTGCTTTTTCCCAGAGATCAGTCCCCACCACAAAAACATATTTATCAATCTCCATTATTTTGTTTGAGTCTTAATTTTGGAATTTGTTAAAAGTTTATGAATCTTGGTTTGCAGGATTTTGAATTAGTTATATAGTATTGTCAAAGTTGAATTCGTAAATATAAAGAAATATTTAGTCAAAAATTGTTTCAATTCCGGTCATTATTTACAAAGATATGATAAATTGAAAACTTTCCAACATTCAGTGTCTCCTGAGGTTTTCTCCGGGTCCTCCGGTTTCCTCCCACTGTTAAAGACCCATACGCGCAAGCGAAATATTGAAATAAAATTAAACCATATGTTACTCCCAAAATGACCTAGTTTGTTTTGAGTTGACGTAAACCCCATTTCTCTCTCTTCCTTTGACAGGCCTCATGTTCATCTGATTGGATCCAAGCGAGGAGATTATCTACGTTTGGTATTTGGGTTGGGTTTACCGGTACTTAATTAGATAATCAATACAAGATTATGAGTACATTTTAACGTTTATTGCCTGGAAGTCTATTAATTGTGTTTGGTCTGAAGTCAGTATATGTCTGAAAGTTTACCTTAGTCAAGATAATGTACCTTTAAATGAAATTTAATTTCCACACAGCCCCCAGGGCAAACATTCTTAAAATATTTTTTTAGGTAGACTTTATGCACTTTTAGAACATAATCTATAGAGGTTTTTCAATGTATTTATGTCATGGAAATAGGCAAACAAGAATTATACCAGGAAACTATTACCTAATAATTACAAGACAGATAAGCCCAAATTACACGGGATCAGGCCTGCTTTTGGAATTGATAAAAGATATTTTCCACATTTACACTATCATTACCAGCCTTGTTCCGTTCGAGGTTTGGTGTGGAATTTTTCACAAAAAATTTAGATCTGGCAGATTCCACACAAGTGACTGCTGGACTGGAAAAATCCTGATGTTTCATGTCGGCCCATGTTAGGATTTAAACCTAGGATATTCTAGTCAATGGTTCACAAATTTATAAA
This sequence comes from Patella ulyssiponensis, assembly GCA_963678685.1. Taxonomy (NCBI): domain Eukaryota; kingdom Metazoa; phylum Mollusca; class Gastropoda; family Patellidae; genus Patella; species Patella ulyssiponensis. The sequence continues at coordinate 63,400,353 of OY783225.1, read as the reverse complement.
TTCCAGGTCTCCAATGCAAACACATCCTGACCAGTTCTCGTTATTCAGTACGCTATAACACGATTTCTCCTGCTTTATCCTGCATGTACTTCAACTTAATGTTACGCAAATTGATTTTTGATGCTATTTTGTCTCCATGTTTGCTCTAATCTTGTCTCGGAAGTTAATGTTGGATTGTAAATTATTGAAAATCATGCGATATTGAATTATTTCTCAATCTATCCTTGTAGTATTATTTCAGATATTTTGAAATTATCTGATTACATGATAATGAGATATAACCACTGTCCCAATAAAACCTTAAAGAACAATTCTCACATGTATTTTTAATGATTAAAGATACATTATGTAAGATTTAGATAAAGAGCTGGTCATTCTCGCTATAATATATTAAAAATAGATAGTTCTTAATGATTGAAAATTTCATTCTAATTACGTTATTCTGAGAAAAGTTGTAGATTTGACAAGATGTGTGCATTGATTGTAAACACAGTACTGGTCATTTGAATCTTAGCGTCGCTTCTCCATTTTTTGATTTAATCATTAAATGGCTGAACCGCTCTAACTTAAATGACCTTTTATATAAGAGATCCAGTGTTAACTGGTACTTGCTATATTTAAAGTGATAGTTGATTTGATTTTAAGTGGCATGTTTAGAATATGTTAATCTTACAACACAATACTTTCTTGTTAATGAATCGTCTTATTAATCCGAAAATTCACTAAATTATCAGTTGTATCAGATGTGTTTAAATAACAGTAACAAAGACTGAATGTGTTTTCGAATATTTTTATTATACAATACTATTATTGAACATGACTGTTGAAGAACAAATACAACAAAATAGTGGTAGCCTGTGTCGACTAACACAATAACAACAGGTCGGTAAAGTTCGGAATTTTTCCGGAAAAGTGATAATCGATTATTATCGATAATCGCTGAAAATTTCTTGCCGTTAATCGTTATTGAAATTTCATATCGATTCCCAGCCTTACTAATAGATCAATCATTATTCAATGAGTACTGATATAACAGTTTAAAATCAACTCATTCTAGTTAATAAACCAATCTATATTCGCTGAGTACTATTAAAAAGTTTAAAATCATCCCAGTCCAGTTAATTGATTAATCTATATTCTGCGAGTACTATTATAACAGTTTAAAATCATCCCAGTCCAATTAATAGACCAATCTGTATTAAGTGAGTACTATTATAACAGTTTAAAATCATCCCAGTCCAGTTAATAGACCAATCTGTATTAGGTGAGTACTAGTATAGAGGTTTGTGATCATCTCAATCTAGTAGTTAATATATCAATCTGCATCAAACTAGTAATTAATTAAGCAATAGATAAAGAAATAATTATGTTTTTATTTTCTTAGAAAATATGCAACTAAAACCCAGGCCAAAATTCACGCTTTGTCATCCTAAGTTCCTGATATGTCCTGTCTATTACAGCTGTTGAGGCTTCTTTTATAGCCATGCCAATAATATAAACAGGAGCGAACATTGTTTTATTTTTTGTACCACCCAAAACCACCCCATATGCGGGTCACATATTGTGTTGGAGTCTGAGGGTTTACTGGTTTGACTCCTACTCCTAAAGACCATTACAAGCAAGCAGTGTATTGAAATTAAGATATATACCATGTTGTTGTTCCTTAGTAACTCAGTCTGTGTTTAGTGCAGAAAACCTCATTGGGTCAAAAATAAATCTGTTCAGTATTTACAATGATACGTTGAATTGAAATTTATATGATCTCTGCTGATTGCTGTGTAATATGCATGTCGCCATTTTGTTTAAATCTGATTGAATACATACCAATCCATAAGGTTATCTAGTGTTGATATTTTGATTTTGTTTTCTTCATTGACTCATCAATCTGAGCACATATATTACCAATGAGAAATTTGATATTTTAGCAAATGACACAATATTGGAATAATAAATTCATGCCTCTGATCATTGTATAGTTTGTGTTACCCGATAAAACTATCATATTTGATGTGTAAGCGTCTCATATTTCACATGTATGATTCCATGTCACATGCCGTTAATATATTACTCTTGGAAAGGTTAATAGGTGCTTACACTGAGGTCCACTTGATTGACCTGTTAAATATTCAACAAGTGACATTGATATATTAGTGTAAATAACAGGACAGACAATGTACAAGGTTCATTATCGTGATCAAGCATTAAAGATGGGATCTTTTCATTTGATTATAGAAATTCTAATTTGGATTACCGGTTTAAAAATCTGATATCATTTTAAGTAACCAGATGGCATTTGAAATATTTGCGATAATAATATACCGCTTTAATATTGATACAATACCCTATTTATAATGTTCCAAATAACCCTTTAAACATTAAGATTATACCCCATGAAAGTCCCAGGAGACCCCTTTTATCGAGAATAGACCCTGTGAACATCCCACGATACCCGAAGCTACAGTGGCTAAGTGGGTGACACGCTGGCTTGCTGGACTGGAGATTGTGTGTTTGATCCCTTCATTGGCCGAGAAAGTTCATTGTGATTTTCCAACGTGGTTTCCCATTGTCAGTGGTGCAGGACTGAGGGCCTGACAAGGACAGTTGTCTAGTCGTTTGGATGGGACGAAAATTCAAGGTCCTATGTACATGTATATAATGGCGTGCACGTAAAAGATCCAGCAGTTTGAATTCAATGTAAGAGTATGCCATGGTGCTGTCTTCATTAGCCCAGTTTAGGAGCAGAATAGTAGGAAGATAAACTCCATTTCATTTCAATTCCCACAATACCCTCTTCAATATCATATGACGGACAGGTCTATTGATTTTCAATGATTTCCGATAATTACTGCCAAAGTTATGGTCTTTGATTACTTTGAAAACTATTGTGGCCAATCTCAAGACAAAAGTCATCATCCTACATTCACTTTAATTGTGTTCAAGGTCCTGAGACGAAGAGGCCTTTTGATTTTCAACAGTTTCGATAATTACTGCCATATGATCACGTTTAAAAATCATGTGGACGCTCGTCCAGGGTTGGGATTTCAAAATTTTTCGTGTCGGATATTTTTACCGAAAATAAAGGGACATAACTCCTTATCGTTTTTTTTAAGAATGTAGTTTTTAGACCAAACAATAAAATCATGTGTCAACAAAATATTCAAATTCGTACGTAATAAAAACAATAGGTGCACTTCGTTATTTTTCATATCTAATTCCTGTACGGTATTAAAATTTATGCCAGTAATAATATTTCTAAAACATTATGTGATGACGTAATACAATAGAATGAAAGCCGACTGCCGGCTACCGTCGATCCATACTGTTTCAAATTCCTCGAAAAGTACCGTATTTTCGGGTCATTTAATTCGATACATTCTTCAGCGGTTCGGCATTCGTCTTATGATCCGTTTCGGCTTATATACGGAGGATAAAAAATGTTATCCACATATTCATTTGGCAGTAAACTTCGCTCGTTGTGACACCATCTGCTAAATAATAACACTCAAATCAAGCACTATTCCATTCGACAACATTGCCTACCGTACTTATTTCTTTATTTAAAAACATAAACCTCATTGAAAATATGATCATACATCCGACAATATGCCATGAAAATAGAATCTTTTCTTCGACATTAGACGCGTGAAATTAGTCACGTATTCATTCGGAATCTGTCGAGGTTTACCGAGTGGTATTCATTTCATAGTTTCACGAGTTTCCCGAGATTTCTACTTCCGTTTAAAACAAGGACAACTTTGCTCTGAAAATTCTAAATACGCTTCGAACGACGCAATTTTGAGAACTTCTTTTTAAAATCGGCAAGTTTACCCAATATGTAAACCTGTACCGCATCGCAATTGTATAGGCGTAGGTACATTACATATCACTTACCGTCATACAGCCGCGGCTAGATGTAGAATTATGGAATTCAGCGAGGTTTGCCGAGTGCTATAACCAGGTGCGATCAGAAACAGAGTTCGCAAGGTCTCGTTTATTTTTTATATATGTGTGTGTGAAATAGCTTTATTTAACGCTCGCTTCCACCATAGTCATATTGCAGATTAGGATATGTGAAATATACGACTAATTTCTACCGGCTGTCGCCCGACATAAGGAAGATTATAATAGTAATACATCCGACAATGGGTCAATCACGTTTATAATCACTGTTGTTGTATTGATACATATCCCGACAAAGGAGAAGCAATGACTTCTGTTCAGGATTGGATTAATGAATTGTCCCATAAAGGATTAAGGCAGATTAACTAGTTAATCAAGGTAGGTGTTAGGTGGTATAACACGATAAATATGTTGATCACTTAATTACCTAATCAATCCAGCGTGTTATCAACGATAATCGGGTTGAGAGGTTGTTATACACTCAGTAAACTACATTAATTTTGGAATTTTGAATATTATTCACCATGTCTTGATGTCCGATTGGGCATATTTCCGGTCGGACAATTTTGTGCCTTTGGAAATTGGCGTCGGTTAAGTCAGGAATATACGGGCAAAATCCCATCTCTGGCTCGTACGTATGTCAATATACTTTTAAGTATAAATTATACATCTTTTTACGATCCCAGGATAATCCCTTTAAAATCCCAGGAGATAATATAACACATTTAAAGTCCCAGGACACCAGTTATTTGAAGTGACATTGTCTTGATATTTCTGGTGAACTGTGATTTCATATAATGGGGCTTTATCCCTTTAAATGTTTTGCATGCTCACTAAGACATCAGTCATGCATGTTTGAGTCTACCACACTTAGGTGAATTGATTGAGTAGCACAGTTTTGTAATAGTCGTGTTTGGGAAACCCCCATTGATGGACACAGCTAGTGGATCTGTATTGATCTCTTATCAACCGCATATAAACATACATATATACACTGCGGACGGACGTCAAGTCTTTAGTCTCGTTTGTATGTAGATCTATAATTGTGATGATTTATTACATCTCTGTGTGTCTGGAACTTATCACGGAGTTGAGTTTCACTCGTAATGAACTAGCGTGTTTTCTAGTCAATATAAGCACTGTTCTTTAATAGTTTTCTTTCTCATTTGACTTAGTGAAGGATCGAAGTCTGTGAACAAGTGGTGAATGGTTGGAATTTACGCTCCAGTACTTCAGAATTGTGATTTCCTAGGAATTCAACAGAATACAAATTTTTACCGGTCAGTCAAAATAATTGTTTATTAAGAGGCTTTAGCACTTAATAGTAATAGATACATGGTTGGTGGCAAGGCACCTCTCACAGACAATGTCAAACACAGATTAAGTCTTTATGTGACAGGATTTGTCTGTTGCCAGTCGTTTGTCTATTTTCTGTGCTTTATTGATATTTTTGGTATCCTGCACAAATCTGACGAGTGTCAGGTAACATTTCATTATTTCTAAGTCTGGTTGCTGAGTAAAAAAAAATAGTATTCTCATAGTATGCATTTAAACTTTGTTTCTAAGCCAGTGACCTTGTTTTTGGGGTTTTTTTTTGAGGGAGGGGGGTGGTATTTTTTGTTAGATTTCAATTAAATCAATGTTTGAAACATCTGTAATCATCCAGTAAACTTGACTATGATTAACTCGTCCACAGTCCTCGACATTGTCAACACGTCTTAATGGTCAATTTAAATCAACATTGATGTTGTTATCTTACTGTGAAAAGATGGGCTTCTGATATTCAATATTTAAGACAAAATGAAAGTTTTAAAATTCGCACATAAATTGCGTGCCACAATGCTTTTGAGTGCCATTTGTAATGAAGCAAATCGATGAACGAGGCTAAACACATCCCCCTGGAGAATACCACGCGTGTACACTGGAATAACCAGAATAAGACTGCCATTCGCATGTTTCGCCTAACGTAACTTATTACAAATTACATGAAATACAGAAGCAATTGAGTGTTAATCAGTTTATATACATTCATGTCACATTATATGTGTTGCAAACTTGCTACCCATTTTTATACGCCCATATTGAAATGTGGTCGTATATTGTCGTCGCCCCCGTCCGTCCGTCGGTCCGGCGTCCACAATTGCTTGTGGACGCTCTAGAGGCTAAAGTTAATATCCGATTGACTTTAAATTTATACACAGTGTGTAAGGTCATGAGACGAAGAAGCCTATTGTTTTTCAGCGATTTCCGATAATAACTACCAGAGTTATGGCCCTTGATCACATCAAAAAATCTTGTGGACACTCTAGAGGCCAAAGTTAATATCCGATTGACTTTAAATTTATACACAGTGTTTAAGGTCGTAAGACGAAGAAGCCTATTGATTTTCAGCGATTTCTGATAATTAGTGCGAGAGTTATGGCCCTTGATCACTTCAAAACATCTTGTGGACACTGTAAAAGCCAAAGTTAATATCCGATTGACTTTAAATTTATACACAGTGTTTAAGGTCATAAGACGAAGAAGCCTATTGATTTTCACGGAATTCCGATAATTAGTGCCAGAGTTATGGCCCTTGATCACTTCAAAAAAATCTTGTGGATGCTCTAGAGGCCAAAGTTGATGTCCGATTGACTTCAAATTTATACACAGTGTTTAAGGTCATGAGACGAAGAAGCCTATTGATTTTCAGCGATTTCTGATAATTAGTGCCAGAGTTGTGTCCCTTGATCACTTCAAAAAATCCTGTGGACGCTCTAGAGGCCAAAGTTAATATCCGATTGACTTAAAATTTACACACACTGTTTAAGGTCATGAGACGAAGAAGCCTACTGATTTTCAGCGATTTCAAATAATTACTTCCAGAGTTATCTCCCTTGATCACTTCAAAAAACCTTGTGATGCTATAGATGCCAAACTTATCATCCGATTGACTTCAGATTGATACACAGAGTTTAAGGTGTTGAAACGAACAAGTATTTTGATTTTTAATGAATTTTGATAACTGAACAGCTAAATCCATGATGTTAAATGTTTCCTATACTAATTGTTAGCGTGGGGCAAAACTTTATAAAAAGCAAACAAATTCTAATGATTTTCAGATAATTACATAATGAGTTGTTACTCTTAATCAGATTTTAGTGTATTACAAATGTTTCATTCCCAAAAAAAGTAAAAATATGCGACAACCCTTGTTGACTGCCCGGACGATTTAGCTGCTGTGGGCGTATGTTTCGTTGCCTGGCAACCTATCTTTTTCCATTTCTAGATGCTTAAAGAATAGAGAATTAGCTCCTCTAAGATTGCAGAGTTTTCCTTGATTGAGAGAAAGTCAATGATTTATTGATAAACCAATATAATGTAGTAATCTTCAATAAATCAGTGGACAATAAAGAACTAAAACTACAGTTTATGTAACTATCTGGTAATATTCCGTAGATTCCCAATCAACAAATTCAAGTAATCGTTGACTAACAATTGTCATTAATTAAGCAATGGCTGCCATTGATGTACGAGAATAAATAAACGCTACTATTAAGTACATATCAAACCTTGTTAGCGTTTCCACTCAATAATACCCATCTCATATGAACTAACCAGAACAGTTTTGTACTCAAAATTCTGACCGATTTTAACCAAAATACCACCTGGATTATCGCTCTTATTATTGTTAATTTTTGATGTTCTATGTTATGACGTCAAATAGCATACCCACCAGAAAACATCATTCAGAAGACAACCCATGTCAAGACTGGTTGCATTATTGCATTGTTCATGTAAATCGTTGTTTTTATTTTTCGTTTGATTTGATTGAAGATTGAAGCCTGCATAATGACAGACCCTCGACTGTACAGCGCAATCCACACTTATGACTGGCCACCGGATTCATTCACATGATTTAATATTTTATGTATATATTGCTTTCAATGTCCGTGTTGTTTGACTTATACATTTACATATACATGTAGTTCTAGTTGATAAATTATATACATGTAGTTTAAAAGTCTCTGTCCAACATCTGCATTTATCAGAAAATATTTCATTTTCCATGGCTTAAAGGGACATTAGGTAAGATAAGATAAAGAGCTGACAGTTCTCATTTTAATAGTTCAAAAATAAATAATAATAAAATTTCAGTCAAATTACTTCTAGTTATCGGCTAATCAGTTGCAGTCTAAACTCAATTTTCATTGCTACTGTTGTTACTATTATAGACAAAGTCTTGATTATTTATTTTTATGGTAATAAACCACATCCACCGCAAAACGTATTTAAATCTACTTAATATCGAAGCCATCTGATGGCATCGTGAGTTGATTATGGTCTTGGTAAGTTAATTAATGGATAATTTATACAACATTTAAGGCTTAAAGAAAGACCAGAAATAGACAGATTCGGGTCTCGCATAATGTATGTTTAATAATGCAAGTTATTTTGATTGTGTATGGTCTCAAATTTCATCTTTATAGAGAGAGAGAGAGAGAGAGAGAGAGAGAGAGAGAGAGAGAGAGAGAGAGAGAGAGATGGGATTTAAGGACCACTCGCCACAAACTAGGTCATTTTGGGACTAACATATGGCTTAATTTTATTTCAATAATTTGCTTGCGTGTAGGAGTCTTCAGCAGTTGGAGGAAATCAAGAGAACCCGGAGTAAACCCACGGGGTTGGACAGGCGACCCTACTCCTTGTCATGTACAACAGGGTGTTTCGAAACCACGCCAGTTGACTCAATGACAGGCTTTACGATACAACGCGCACATGCTAACCATTCCTCCATCCACCCCCACCCCCCCTCATCTTTAGAATGTCATAATGAAATCAGAGTTAAGAATCATGTTACAATGTCTATATCTGAAAGGTTAAACATCAATATGTACCACGAGGGTGTATGGTAATCAGATTAAATAAAACTCCTGTAAATGTCAATCGCATTGTTTCCCAGAGTTAATTAAAAAGATTAAAAACTGGAAGCGTTCGAGTCGTGTTAAAATTGAAAAATGGCTTCATTAGTTATGATTAAAAGAAACATGAAGGAGGCTGCAGTGCCACTGTCAGGGCAAAATTTAAATTTACCCCAAAGCATACTGTATGGCAGGGATCTCACTGGTTTAAATGTGGCCCGGGGAATAATTTCAACAAAGTAACGTTTCAATAATTCTTAGAAACTAGCGGTTGAAATCATTTATTATTGTTTTCCAATTTCAGTAAAACTCTGACTTCTGTACTGTATGTCATAAATGTTTGGTTTGTTTAGTCAAATAAATCAATAAAATTTTCTTTATCTTGATATTTTTGTATCTCCGGTCCACTTGATGAAAAACTGTAGTTCATGTGGCCCCAGAATCAAAATGAATAGCATTTGCCCATCTTCCTTAGTTCATGTGGAATAGGAAAGCAGGATGGTATTTAACCCCATTTCACTTCATTATATTTTGTAAGGAATGGAATGGAAAAATCCTAGATTTGACAGGGTATACACAAATCAAAGGAGGCTACGATTTACTCTTATTGTGATTTCGGTTAGGGTTGGGCGGTAATAACCTATCAAATATTCTGATATACGGATGATTTTGTTATCACAATATTTTTTAAAAAGTCCAATATGATGAAAACATTGATAATTTTATCATGACCTACGGAAAACCTGGTATATCGCCCAACCCTAATTTCTGTGTTAGGAGATCTTTAACGTGCTGCTAGTGGTGTACACAGGACTTTGGTTTTCAATCTGTTCTCCATGCTGCACCAAACCCTGGTTTGTTAGCTAGCATCGTATTCACCAACCCACTGTGGCTTCTACCTGTTAAAGAAAATTTGTATAAGCAAACAAATTATACGCTATATATACGATGTGAATATATAGCCTAAATAGATTGTCTGGAAATTTCAGCTCAAAATATTGATCCATTCAGAATTGATTGCTAAATTTGCTTAACGGGATTACCTAACTCATTTCAGGAATTCCACCGTGACTTTATAATCGTGACAATTACTGAAGCAACAACCAAGATTTATTTTTACAATATCAAGCCGTTGCCAGATTAGTTTGAAATTCCTGAACATATGGGTATGTTATCGCCCTTTACTTCAGGCACGTGAACAATAGTGTTGTCCAATCAGAGGTCGTGACACAAACTTGCTCAAATCCAACATGGCGACTTCAATCGAAAACTTGACATTAAACCAACCTTGAGCTTTACAACTCGATTATCACAAGTAGACATTTTAACTTGGTATTTGTAGTATTGTAGTAGAGTAAAATACCTACAAACCCACAACTTAATTTTAATTATAAAAATAATATTTTAGATGTTTAATTAGAAACGCATTGTTAATTAGTAGCCAGATAACTATGATCACAGAAAAAGATTAAGAGATTAAGAGAGTTAAGCTTTACCTGAGAAGCAACAAAGGTTGGATAATTATTTCTACGGCATTCGAGTCTCCGAACAATACATAATCTGAGAGGTCTCCATCTGGGTCAGTAGTCAATCGAAATTAGTGATAATATATGCAGGGTAGTACGTGAAGGGCTTGATAAGATGTACGTAGTTAAAGTGAGATCAAGCCTTCTATTGAAGATACAAAAACAAATGCCAGTATATGTAGATATGACCATAGCAAGTCACTTTAGGACTAGCTTAGTATTTGGGTATGAAAAGCTTTGTATTTCAGTGAAAAAGTTCTGAGACAAAATTAGTTACATTTACTTTAATATGAAAAAAAACAAACAAACAAATATATCTAGATTAAATTTACAGTGATAATCAAGTTTCAAACTGTTACAGGAGAGTTTGATGGCCGGATGGTTTGCATGCGACAAGGTGTAGGGTCGCCTGTCGTACCTCGTGTGTTTTTTCTTGGTCCTCTGGGTTCCTCCCACTGCTAAAGACACTTACCACCTAGTTTGTGTCAAGTGGACATTACCCCATTTCTCTCTCTCTCTCTTTCAAAATGTTACAGTGCAGTGTGGTAGTCAATTGTGTGTAATCAAGTTTCAAACTGTTATACAGTGCAGTGAAATTGTATAAAAATTCCTGGAAACAGATCAATAGCCGTCTGTTTTTGTAAAAGTCTAAAATTCAAACTGTGCTTGTTGTATGAGAAACTGAACTGAATGCCCTTGAGCCAACAGTGGCAATAAGGTTTTCTACTTGATTGAATTCAATGTGAATTATTTACTGTAGTTGTCATACATCAAGTGATTCTCTCCAACGGATATTTCTATGTCCAACATCCAGTCATTCTCTCCTACAGATAATTTCTAGATTTGTGTGATTGATTGACTCTATGTAACAATTTCTGTTTGAATTAGATTTTATTGCCTAGTTGGTGAGGAGAAATCATTTGTATATCTGTTTGATTCAACAATTTATTGTCCAATTGGTGTGCGGAGAAATTGTTCGTCAACAAGTGTTAGTGCATAAAGTCTGAACTGAATAAAGATGATGAGCCTGGGCATAGAATGTACATAAGCGACAAATCTTCTTTGAATTCTGAATGTCAAGGTTTTTATATATTTATATGCACAGTAACATGTACACACGCTTTTGGTTTTCATATCATCTGTATGACTGGACACAGAAAATTCCAGTGGCGCTTTCTCGACAAACATGGAGGCGGTTCCCACGACTCTCTGGTTAGTGAACTGGTCTGAAAATTGTGTCCACTGAGAGTAGTGAGGGTGTGAGGCAACTCAGATACACCTAGAAGGGTCACTGACATGCTTCCATCCTGGGAGGATAGGAGGCAACCCGGGTACACCTGGCCGTAGCGGGTCAGTATCATGGCTCCATCCTCGGAGAGTGGGGGGCAACCCAGGTACACTTAGGGGTTCACTACCATGCTTCCATCCTGGAAGGATGGGGGTGGGAAAGCCAGGTACACCTAGGGGGTCATTGCCATGATTCCATCCTGGGAGGGTGCCAGGCAACCCAGGTACACTTAGGGGGTCACTACCATGCTTCCATTCTGGTAGGGTGGGGGCAACCAGGGTAACCTAGGGGTCACTGTCATGGTTCCATACTGGGAGGGTGGGAGGCAAACAGAGAACACCAAAGTGGTCACTGTCATGGCTCCATACTGGGCGGGTAGGAGGCAACCAAAAATCATAAACCGTTAACTATACAGTGTGATTCTAATTGTAATCTAAAATTTACATGATATATGTCAGAAGGGCCTGAGGTGTTTTTTCCCCTTGTCCCCTGGTTTGCTTTCGAAGGCCCTGGTGATGCCAATGCCAAGTGATGGATATTGTACTGTGTGATGTAGATGAAGTGTATTGATGCGTCTACTCATTTACTTTACTTCAAGTTGGGTGGATATCAAATGATAGCTTGTGAAATCTCTAACTCATCCATAATGATAGTTTAGAAGACTTCACATCTTGGAAACTTTCGCTTTTCTGATATCGGTGAACCCGTCAGAATAATTCCATGAAATCTGAAACTTTGGCAGTGTGGCGTTATGATTATTTAAGTGAGTTCTCAGATTATTTGATGATTCCGCACATACAATATCAGAAACGTTCTTAAAGCAAGAGAGATAAATGGGGTTTAACTTTCACTCAACACAAACAAGATCGTTTTGAGACTAACCTATGCTTCAATTTGATTTCAATATGTAGCTGGCACACAGGGATCTTTAGCAGTAGGACGAAACTGAAGAAACCCATCAACCTTGGAATCAAAACCATGCCATTTGATCCAATGACAGAGATTGTAAATCCATGTCAACACATTAAACTACTACCCCCCCCCCCCCCTTCAAACATCAATAAAGATTAATTTAACTTTATTATAATGAATTTGTTGAAATGAGGTTTAACGTCCTACTTTTCTGATGATGAGGGAAATTTTGCCCTTATCTGAAGAACTAGAACTAGTTACATTTTACTTATCAGCCTCGCAAACTCCAAACCTGACCAGTGATGGCAGGCTTGAGAAATCCCATGAATGGAAATTAATTGCTTGCCGATCTCGGTAGGGTTATAACAACCATTTAACATCCAGCGTGGTAGGTTAGAGTAAATGTTTTTACCATTAATAGCCACGTCTTCACATCACATGCCTCTTTATTGTAATTTGTATGAAGCGTTAAGAGGCTATAACATCCTTTCTGTGTTAATGATAATTAAAGAGGCTATAACATCCTTTCTATGTTAATTAATGATAATTAAAGTGTTTGATATCAACTTGTTGGGAAGTAATAGATCACTTGAGCTGCTACTGATTTTTAACTCCCTGCAACTTGACATATATTATCTCCATGGGAGAAATGTCTGTGTATCTGTAAACTTAACTCCCTGCGCTTGACATTGATTATATTGGTAGAAGATAATGTCCAACTCAACTCTATCAGTTAACTCTATAAATCTTGAGATACATTACATCGATAGGGGGAAATGTCTCTGTAAACTCAAATCACCTAATTAATATTTAAACTCAATACATCTTGAGGGGGGGGTTGGATGGCCGAATGGTTAGCACATGATGTCATTGTGTCAACTGGCCTGGTTTCTTTTTCCCTGCGTGGTACGTGACAATGATATTAGGGTCAACTGTCCAACCTCATGTTTTTTTTCTGGATCCGCCTGTTTTCCCCCTACGCACAAGCAAATTATAGAAATAAAATTGAACCATGTGTTAGTCTCAAAATGACTTTGTTTGTGTTGAGTGGACGTTAAACCCCTCAGTTCCCTCCCTTCCTCCATGCATCTTCCTCCCTGCCTCTTGCCATATATTATCTTGGATGAGAAAAATGGCAGCGTAAACTCAACTCAATTAATAATTAACTTCATACATCTTGGGGCAGATGGTTAATGCATGCGTCGTTGAGTCAAATGGTGTGCTTTCGAGCCCCGCTTGTACATGTACATGACAAAGAGTAGAGTCCCCTGTTCCACATTGTGGATTTTCTCCCAGTACTAAAGACCCCCCGACACCCAAGTAAGTTATTTGATTAAAATTGAACCATATGTTAGTCCCGAAATAACCTAGTTTGTGTCAAGTGGAAGTTAACACCATGTCTCTCTCTATCTCGGTTTACAGCATGATGAATTTGAATATGCTAATATAGAAAAGGATTGTTATAGGATATAGAAAAAGACTGTTAGAATAATAGCAATAGAAACTTGATTGAATAAGTTGTACAAATACGATGATTTGACTTGTCAACAGTTTTATAATACACACGATATTTACACTGATATCATATCCACGAGCAAATTCAATAAAAACTTGACTTTAACGTGACAAATCACGATATCTGATGTTAATGGATAATCCCCTGAGATTAAACAATCTCCCATGATGCCCATTCTCTTTAAGCTTCTTTCATTGCGTGAAGTGTTGATTTCATGTTGTGAATTCTGGTTAGATGTGGAGAAGTCATGTGGATAGGGATTTCTTTCATCTACAGATTATCAAGGATTACATGGGAGGAGACTTAATTAATTGGTGGAGACAGATTTCATGCCACATGGAGCAGGGTCGCCTGCTTCATCTGATCTGTTCTCCTCCAACAAGATGTATTGAAAAACAAATGTACAATATGGTCCCAACATAACTTATTTTCAGTTGACTGGATATTAAACTTTCTTTCTTTCTCTCTCTATTTCAAGAACTAGGTGAAAAAAAAATTTCAAATCTTGAAGTCACCCATAGTAAGGTGAAACGGTTTCCAATTTCATTTCTTGGAATTTTCTTGACAATCGTGTCTGGAAAAAGAATGGAAAATGGCTTCCCTTGTAACCGTGGAATTATATACCTTATAAAGTAGTCTGTAAAAGACATAGAAAGCGTGATATACACAGATTTATTATAAAGCAGGCATTTCTTTATCTCCTTGATTTGAACCATGTTACGCATTCTGTACATCATTTTATGCAGCGGTAATCTTAAGACATAATAACGTGTCCTGTTTGTCCAGTCTTAAAGTGTCTATTGACTGTGTAACTGGTTAATAATTCTACCAATTATGTAAATTAATATGAGATGAAGAAGTTTGTATCAGTGTTACGATGTTGAGTTACAATTTAAGAGGAAGTAAAACAGTACGTGTCTGTTGTTGGTCATTCCGTCCTCAACTCGTTGTAAAATGATGAAGATTGATCAAGATGTATCAGGTGTTAAACAGACTATGTGGGAATTGAAATCACATTTACTTCTAGACAACTTGACAGACATGGAATAGATTTATATATTTTGTATTAAAGTTGTTTTCCTGTGGCCATCATTTTAGTAAAAAAGGACACAAAAAAGGAGGGAAAATTCAATAACTAAACAAGTACAGCTCCAGAATTTAATTGTTTTAAACCTGCTGATCTTTATTTGTTTTTTTCGCACAATGTTGTTTTTCACGACTTGATACAACCTGCAGATTGATATTGACTATTTATGAACAGTAGGTAATCTTGCAGTATGCATTTCAGGTACAGGACAATTTGTCCCAAGATAACTTGTCCCCAGACAACTCGTCCCTGGACAATTCAGCCCATGGATTAAAGAGAGTGCCATGAAAGGATTTTTCCCCAAACTTTTAGCCCGTTCAGATGCTTAAGTTGAACTGGTTTAAAAAACCCCGTGATCGTTAAACCAGTTTAACGTAGGCGTCTGAACGCAAATGTGGGGCAAATAAACCAGTTCAAAAACACTAGCTTTTCATTTTAAACTGGTTCATTTTAGCCGTCTGAACGGGTTGGCTTAAAAACCCCAGCTCCAGCTTGCTTTGAACATGCGCAGTACACAGTAGGTTACATTCCTGTGAAAATATCGGGGTCAGACAGTGCCAATGTTATCGAAAGCGTGTGAGAACCAAATAAAGAATGTGAAGATACCCATACATAGTTAACTCTAACCTCCGATCAAATGCTTTGGGCTTTATATGGGACTCAAAAAATTCATCACATGGACACTCTCCCTCTCTTTCTTTGCTGATAACAATATACTACAAAAAAGTTAAACGCCACTCGATACACAAATTCTTTCGCCATCAACAACCTGTTCAAACCAATCATTATCCTCTAAGTAACTTATTCTACCACCGAAATGACCTAGTTTGTGTCGAGTGGACCATTCCCCCACCCCCTTCTCTCTCCCTCTCCCCAATTTTATAAGTAGACTTTACAGTTGATGTTGGAATATGAAGATACTCTGTTTGGTTTAAATGATATTGATTTTAAGACCTGTCTGTCAGCTATATATTCCTCATAGTTACACATGTGACATAATACACCGATCTTCATACAAATATAATAATACATCAAAACTTACTTTCATTTTATTATAAATGGACTGTAGTTATTGGAAAACAACGATATTCTCATATTTTATTATAAAGGGACATTTATTGGATTATAATGGAATACTGGTATTCTACTAGAAAAGGGAAATTTATTAATGGAATATATTCATCATCATCAATGTCTGCATCATCATCACGCAAACCTATTCAGATCGAAGCACTTGTCATAAATATCTGTCTCTCTCTCTCTCTTTCAAACTCTCACTTAATAAACATACATTATAGACAAGAGATAAATCTGCCTATTGCAGGTCTTTCTTTTGGCCTGAAATGTTATCTAAATTATTAACTAGACATTTAATAACATGAAAAGACCTTAATCAACTCTGGATGCCAGCGTATGTGTCCGATTTTTACTAGATTTGAATTGGATCTGCTGTTCAACGCTCATTGATGATTAAATCCAAAAATGGATAATCAAGACTGTTTTTTTATCGTACCAACTTTAGAAATGATGGCCGAGGCTAGGCCTAACATTCAATCGCTATTGTCTCAGTTCACAGTGGAACAATTTCACCGAAATTTTCAGTAAATTTCTTTTTCATTATTTTGTTTTTTTGTGCTAACTCTTTATGTAATCTTCCATAATGTATCTTTAAATATTTCTGATCATCATGATCCTCCATTAATCAGCCAGAAGTAGTTTCCAAGATTCGTCTGGCTATTTTTACTTTTCATGGTTTCTGTTGAATTTGTCTGTTGACACAAAAGATAATAAATCTGCAGCAATTTTATGGTGAAAGGACATGTTTATTTTTCTCTGGGTATTTCAGAGTTGGTCTGGTGGGAGATAATGAGACAGAAATTGATTTCGTGCATCTGATGAAAGAAACCTGATCTTGCGCGTGGGTGGTTATTCAGGTTGCAATTTAGAAAACCTTAATAATAAATGCATTTTATTTATTCTATAAACACTTTCTCTTCATGGACTAAACTCATTTTAAGTGTTCTAAAGTATAATTGAATTGAAATAAAATGAAAGTCATACTTCTCAACACGTACCTGGCTATTGAAGATAAGGGAACTTGAGTGGTGTAACACAAGGTACAATTTTATGGATACACAATTACTGAGTTTGATACTAAACGACATTTCGAGGAGGATACTCTCGGCTTTATCAAGCAAATGATGAGTGGTCTAGTGGTGTAAAGCATGCACATGAAATCACAAGTGGGTTTTCTCTTGGTCCTCCAGGTTCTTCCCACTGCAAAAGATTGCCTACACACAAGTGAATTATTGAAATAAAATTAAACCATTAGTACTGCAAAATGACGTAGTTTGTGTTGAGTGAATGTTAAACCCCATTCCTCTCTCTCTCTATGAACAATAGCTTTGTCCAATCAGACGTCTGACACATAGGTTCCCAACAGGGTCAGTAACAAATCGAAGTTAGTGCCCAAATATGCAGGGTATTACATGAAGGGCATAAGGTATATACCGAGTTACAGATGCAATGGCTCCTAATGCAGCTTTAAAATTTAAAGGAGGAAACAGAGAAATTGATTTATTCTGTTTAGAAGGTTTTTAGAACATTTTCAAGTCTTCACCTGCCAGATTTTAGCCTCATTTCAACTTGATTCCTCTTCTCTTGCTTCTTCTCGGCTTGTGAACAGGACATTTTTAACCAGAATCAGCTGTTCATGACAAAAAATGGAGGAAGCATGCTGTGTGCTTCTAGACCTAGTCAAATTTTTTCAACTATAATTGTAAATTGTCAATTGTCAGATAAATTATATTTGAAGCATAGTATATACTGGAAACCTGAATTTATTAAACCTTATTTCAACCAATACCTAGCAGATTTCGTTTCCACTCCTGTTGTTTAAGCCACTGTTAGTTCTTACATGTAATATAATATGCCATGGAGTCTGGAGTGCAAATGAAATGGAATAATTTATTACATACGAGTGATAAAGTCTGACAGCCATTGTTTCATTCCCATTTATTTGCCGCCAGACTTTATATGCGAACATGTTTATATTAATTTATCTTGTTTGAGGTCATGTTGATTGTCGGTTTATATTATTCAACAAAAAGGTACAGGAGAAAATTCCGCGCTGCCCTGTAAACCTCAGGACAACTGACCTACTGTCATATTTTTGCTGGCTGTTCTATAAAATTACAAGTTCTTCGGGGTTAATATGATCACACCGATCACTCAGTTTAGTATATAAATCAGAGTTCACCTAATCGTTTCATGTTTTTAATGTTTAAATGGTAACCAACCAGGCCAGACGACATCTTTTCTGCACCAGAATTTCAAAAAGTTTCACGGGGGAGATCTCCGGGGTCAAACTGATCCCGCAGTGAATATTCGCTTGGCCGCTACAATCACTGATAAGCATGACATCGACGAGGCTTAATAAGTACGGCATATTAACTTTTTTACTCCGACAAATTAAATTCTCAAACATTTTTTTGAGGTAAAAGAAAAATAAATAAAGACGTTTGAAGTATTTGAAGTTAAAAAATATTTCCTATTTAGTGTAAATGGGTATTATAATGAGTAAAATGCATCATTTTGCCCGAAGCAGTTAGGTGTTAAGTAAACATTGCACGAGCAGTTGAGCCAATGACTGGCGCGGTTAGCAGTCAACGCACGTGCTGTGGACACTTATCTGTAACAGAGTTAATTCGTAAGTAATTCTCTGTGAAACAGATTGCTCCGGGGTAAGAGAAGAACACGTGCCCACCACTTTGCCTGTGTAACATTCACACACTTTTGGAAAGGAAATATAAAAGGTATAATATAACTAAAGTTATGGAATATATTCTACCAGTAGAGAAAGAGATTGGGTTTAACGTTCATTCGACTCAAACTAGGTCATTTCGGGACTAACATATGGTTCAATTTTTATTTCCATCAGTTGCTTGCGATTAGGGGTCTTTAGCAGCAGGAGGAAACCTGAGGACCTGAAGAAAACCCACGAGGTTGGACAGGTGAACCTACTGCTTGTCACATACAACTGGGGAATCAAACAATCGAAACCACACCAGTTGACTCAATGACAGACCTTTTGATACAACGTGCAATTCGGCAATCCAACCTCCCTCTACAGTAATCAATCATCACTCGGTAATAAACATTAATTGTATTCTGTAGAATTGTGATCTGTGTATTTACACTTCCATTATCTACTGCCATAGAATCAATTTATTATACCTCCATTAATCATGGTTCTGGAAATACAAGTCAATATATTTATACAACAATTTGTCATCAATTTGATTCAAACACAGATCCTATTTCATCTGGTTTTTACAGTTCAAAATTTTATTTTACTTGACTTCACTTCAACATGAACTGGAAGAATTTGTTAAATACTTCGCATTCTGCAGAATATGAAGGATTAGGCTATCATATGGTCTGTTGCGTCAAGACCTTACTGTTCTATGCACAGAACTATGGGTAGACATTCAGAGCAGAGTTATATATCGTTGTTTGTAGAACAGTGTAGTCTTGATTGTCATTGCTTGGCATGTAAATAAATGTTTTAACTAATACTTTATTTTATGGCATTTGAGGCACAATGAAAGGTCTGCAGTAGGCAGATTCAGCTCTTAAATAATGCATCTTTAATAATCAAGTTAATGAAGCCATTAGTTGTCAATTTTTGTTATTACGAAATACCGAACAATTATCAATCTAACTGAGAGGTATTGTTCTCTGTCCAGGAACAATCAGTTCTATTCTTCGCAATATCGTCCTGTCATTAGTTTCTATTATTAAACTTTAAGCAATATCGTCCAGTCATTACTGTCTATTATTACAAGTAAACAATGCTGTTATAACGATAGATTTTAGATAGATTTTAGATATTACGTGTAATTTGAGTTGACAATAAATACTATTGTTGTATTTACATGTTTCCGTGTCATGTTGAAAGCACATTTCATTGATCCTATCTGCCGTTGTTTTACATGCCATAAACATAGGCCAAGCCAATGTGATTTTCTGTTCTTTTGGAAAATCTGTAAAGAATGTCCTCCTTTGATCTCATATAATTATCGTTAGTATTATTACGAAACACAAGAAGGACGTGAAATGAAATAGGGTTTAATTTACTACTTTAATTAACCAAATGGGCTAATGAAGACGGTCATACACCATTCAGTGTGCAGTATGGGAAATTTTTCACTTACAGCGGCGCTATACTCTTATTTTGCACTTACAGCGGTGCTACAGCCTACTCTTATTTCAAATTACAACTGCTGCTCAGGGTTCTTGTATGTGCATGACAATATGTATACCTTGTTTTACAACCCGGGGATTGGGATGGACTAGTGGTTTAGAGTGCCGCGCTTCGACTTCTAGCTGGCCGGTCACCTCTGGCTTGCGTCTGTGGTTTCGATCCTAGGTGTGAGCGTATGTGGCATGGAGATAGGGGCGTCTTCTCAACCTCGTGGGTTTGCTACGGGCACTCCGGTTTCCTCCCACTGCTAAAGAACACTACGCGCAAGCGAATTATTGAAATAAAATTGAAACCATATGTTAATCCCAAAATGACCTAGTTTGTGTCGAGTGGACGTTATACCCCATTTCTCTCTCTCTCTCTGTTTTACAACCCATTTTTTGAGAAGTTCACCCGGCCACTAATTTTCATTGTACATTTTGAATAATAATAATAGATATTGACTCAAATTGAATCCAAATCAACAATATGGCTTTCAATTTTTATCAGATGAGTAAATATACTTGAAGGAATTTGATGAAGAATATTGAGAAAGAAAAAGATTGATTGGAAAAGAACGAGGATTATTTGACGAGTGTACTGTAACTGTTTGATATAGATTACAACACATTGCACGTTAATATGAAGATTTTAAAGATCAAGCATCAGGAATCTTACGAATAGCCTAGTTTATCTAAATTGAACATACTTTCATCTTCTAGTTGTGTGAGTAGGGGGATTGGAACGAGCATCTAAGTGAAATAGCTTAGGGCCTCTCTGGGGAGCCTCATAAGTGAATAGCCCAGGGCCTCTCTAGTCGTGCTAGTGAGGGATATGTGGGGAACCCAAGTGAAATAGCCCAGGACCTCCTTGGTCGTGCTAGTGAGAGATATGTGGGGAGCCCAAGTGGAATAGCCCAGGGCCTCTCTTCTATGAATTCACCGTACTTTCATCTTCTAGTCATGGAGGGTTGGATAGCCGAATGGTGTTAGCACGTGCATGCTGTATCATAAGGTCTGTCATTGAGTCAACTGGCTCCTGTCTAACTGTAATTTCTTAATTTCAGTTCAATTGTGGAGGAACTTTCTTGGAACCTATGTACTTCATTTATATGAATCAAACCTACCTATTGATTTTCCGATAATTAATATAAGAGTTGTCACCCTTGACCTGTTTGAAACATCCTGTGGACGGTTCGAGAGCCTAAAGCTATCATCCAATTTTAGTGTTTTTCTTCAAACAACGTGATATTTGTAAACTGCTTGAACAAATGGGTTGTTTTGTAGCCTAACAGCCACTATCTGTTTCAAAATTGTGTGTTTCGTGCCTCTTAGAACTGTCTTTCATTTGTTTCATGAAGCAGTCATCTAAAGTTTAATTAGCCAGCTGTTCAACATAAGAAAGATTCTATAAAAGGGGAGCCGGGTACAAGAATCCATTAAATCAAAACCAAATTCCACCAGACGTTAGTTAGTTCTTAATTAGGAATATATCCAGTAAAATCTTCTTGGGCTTTTTTTTTTTTACAGACGACCAGCAAATTGGTCGATCTAATGAACTCATATAGACTAATTGTCAAGTCTCTTAATTAAAAGTCAGTAACGCATGACAATCAAGGCACATGTAACAGACAGTCAGATGTGAATTTAGGCACAATTCATCTTGTGTTTGTCATTTTGACTACGACTGAATCGTTTTGTTTCATGTGATTTTATTGATATATGTTCATGTATCCAGCACAATGGAACGAAATGGGGTTCAACATCCTACTGTTCTGCTCCTAACTGGGCTAATGAAGACGAACATACGCCATACAGTGTGCTATGAGGGAAATTTTGACCAAACAGCGGCGTTGTGGCATACACTATGTCAAATTCCATCTGCCAAGGATCTTTTATATGCATACACCTATGTGTACGTGGAACCTCAGTTTTTCATCCCATCCGAATGACTAGACAGCTGTCCTTGACAATCCCTCTGTCTTGCATCACCAATGGACCATCTTGGCCAATGCAGGGATGCGAGCATGCGAGCTTCGGAATAGCGAGCCAGCGTCTTCATACACTGAATCATGAGTGCCATTTAATATATTTTGTCCAGTACAACTAAGATTATTACCAAACTTAAACGACAATGTGAAATTCCTGAAACCAAATTCAACGGGACAAGAGTTGGTGTGTAGGTCTACTCTTTTTCTTTTCTACCAAGTTGGAGTTCCAGACAGACGTCTTTTAGAGGAATAATTTTTCATCTAACTAACTAATGAGTTTTTGTAGCCAAATTGTCAAGTTAAATCTAGGTTCTTAAAGTTCATTCTATTGTGAAATTCCTGGAGACTGTCTTTTACGCTTCAATCAAATCGTTTAATTTTCTACTTGGTATACAAAATCTCTATGAGGTATAGAAAATCCGTAGTTACCAGTAATACTTTAATTGGCCAAATTATTTGATTGTGGATAAATGATTGCTTGGTTATGATATTAAGTTAACGTAATGATTATCCATTACGGGGGTGGTTTCTCATTCAGCTTCGTTATCGTGGGTTTCTTTTCAGTTTTTATAAATCAATAATGTTAAAATCAGTAATAGATTTAAATGACAAGATACGAGAGAGAGAAATAGGGTTTAACGTCCACTTGACACAAACTAGGTCATTTTGGGACAAACAAATGGTTCAATTTTATTTCAATAATTCGCTTGCGCATAGGGGTCTCAAGCAGTGGGAGGAAACCATAGGACCCGGAGAAAACCCATGAATTGTCATGTACAACCCGGGAATCGAAACCCCACCAGTTGACTCAATGACAGACGGTATGATACGGCGTGCACGGGCTAACCATTCGGCCAACCAATCCCCCATAACAAGATACCCTAGGCTATTCCACTAATGAGACCCCTCCCAATCCCCCACCCTAATCACTAGAGGAAGGTCCGAGAGTGATTTAACAACAATAGAGTAAAGCTGAGGTTGACGGATTTTTAAGACTACAGTACGTGTAAGAAAGACTTGTGACAGTGCCCAAAAATCATGTGTTTTTATTTTGTCAAATGTTAACTTCACAAACAGCACATTTCAAGGTTCTGCAATTATTATCTATTTATTCAGAATGTATGACGTTTCGGCCAGTGGACATTTTGGCCTAGGACTTGTCGGACACTTTTTCATTAATTTTTATGACGAACAATAAAACAGGATAAAATTTAAATTCATACGTAAAGAGTTTCCTGAGTTGTTTTTGTCAAATTGGCCGAGTCGTCTTAGGCCGAAATGTTGTCTGCCCGAAACATACAGTGGTCGAAACATACGTCCACTGTTTATTCACTCTACAGAAATTCATTTTGATAATTAATATCTAGTTTCTGTTTTTACACAATTATCATAGATTCATGTGTATTATCACTATTTCTCTCATGCATGGAACATGTACAGAAGTTCGACAGAAGCTACTTTGGCAATGCAGTGGCCGTAAAATGCGAATGCCTGTACCGAAGATTTGATTCACACTTTTGGTTGCATAATATAGATGTTTGCGATGTTGGTGTTAGGAGAACCTGGCGTAGGGTTTGTCTGACAGAATCATTCACCAAAAAAGGGCAATTTATTCTTTTGAGTTTATTTATTAGCAGAGGGACCCAACAAATCAGGCAGTTTTGAGTACATTTGGCTCCAAAAATTGCTTAATTCTATTTCCCCATTTGATACAACATACGATGTCTCGGTAGATTCTACAATAAAGCTGTATTAAATGCAGTTCATGAATATTTGATTAGATTGAGAATTGAACAGTATTGATTGATTCCTATCAGGTTCTCCTGGTAAACATGAACATTAAATTGATCTAGTGAATTATGCAAGCAATCAATTTATAATAATTTCATGTAAATTTATTTAGAAAAATCACTGACGTATTGGCATTTTATTACTTTAACTGCCGTTCCTGTTTTTCTTTTTTCCGATGTGATTTCCCCCATGTCAGTGGTGCAACCGTTCGATTGTGAAAGAAAACCAAGGTCCTGTGTATGCATTCGCATGCATGTGAAAGACAATTTCTCCCATAGCACACTGAAAAAAAAGTCTTAAAAGATATTTATTTAACCTAGAATGACCATAATGTTGAGTGTCCACCACAATCTGGGGTAGGGGTGGGGTGGATGGCTGAATCGTTACCATGTGCATGCTGTATCATGAGGTTTGTCATTGAGTCCACTTGCGTGGTTTCGGTTCCCGGTTGTATGTGTTAAGGCGTAGGGTCGCCTGTCCAACCTCCTGTTACCTCCCACTGCGAAGGACCCCTATTTGCAAGTGAATTATTGAAATAGAATTGAAACGTGTTAGTTCTGAAATGACCTAGTTTGTATCTAGTGGACGTTAAATCCCATTTCTCTCTCTCTCTTTTATCTCATAGCTAGTAAACTTTTGATGAGTTTTATAGGAATATTGCGTTAACTTGTTTGCATTTTTTTTAGCAAAAATGACATTTTGACAATCATTCCTGAACTCTTTAACTGTTTTTTCCTCAAAGACAAACAAGCTCCAGCGATCATTTGATCTCTTGACAGATACAAGAACATAACACGATTGTGAATAACAATGAATAAAATGCAATTTTGGATTAGTGTTTTTATAAACTCTATCTGAGTTGTTGATTCAGTTTAACGAGTTAGGCCATGCAAAATGCTTTTAAAAGATACACTAAAATTGATTGATGTCTGGTGTTGATATTCCACAGAATTCATGATAAGTTTCTTTTGTTATTCAGTAGGAGGCTAAACCCCATTTCATTTCATTTCATTTTTTTTTGTTATTTTGTTTGGTGGAATGGTAAGCCAAATATTTTAGGTAGCTTTTCTTCCTACCAAGAGCTTTCTTCTAGATTAAAAAAAAAAATCACCTAAAAGGTGCTCACAAAAAGTAAACAGTTATTTCCTTTTCAGATTTTCCAATTTAGCAGGAGTAAAATAAAAAAACAATGAACAGAAAATCGGCTCAAGTTCAATTTCGACTTCCTCATAGTGCAAACTAAATCACAGATTAAAGATGAATTTTGTAAGATTAAAGTAAAGAGCTGGCCAATTTTGCCACACTAGTTCAAAAATAGATAACAAAAGATAAATTGAAAAATTCAGTGGTATTACTTTATTCTGAGCAAAGTTATGATTGTTTGAAGTTATGGCATGATACAGCTTAAATACTCCTGACTGAAGACTGCCGGACAGCTTGAATACTCCTGACTGCCGACTGCCGGACAGCTTGAATACTCCTGACTGCCGACTGCCGGACAGCTTTTAAATACTCCTGACTGACGACTGCCGGACAGTTTAAATACTCCTGATTAATGACTGCTGGACATTGCTATTGATAATAAAAAATGTATTGATCATCCATTTTAACGTTTCAAAAGTATTAAATGGAGCATGTATTCTAATCCATTCATTATGTCAACCATCTGTTAGTGTAGAGCGATTGGAGCCACGGTGGCTAAGTGAGGAAGACGCTTGCTTGTTAGTCTGGAGGTCGCAGGGCTGCTCCAAATGTTGACTGGGAACGGTCATCAGGATTTTCCTTCGTGGTCTGACCTTGTCAGTGGTTCAGGACACAGGCCGTAGTGCAGCTTTCTAGGCAAAATTTCCTTCAGACCACATTGTATGGCATATGCTTGTCTTCTTTAGCCCAGTTGGAGCAGAACAGCAGAACGCTAAACTTTATTTCATTTCATTTCATGTAAAGATTGATTATGGGTTTGTCATGTGAATAAATATCTTAATAATAGTTTTTTATATATAACATTTATATGGGGTTTCTCCGGGTCCTCCGGTTTCCTCCCACTGCTAAAGACCCCTACGTACTCGGAATTATTGAAATAAAATTAAACCATATGATTGTTAGTCCTGAAATTACCTAGTTTGTGTTGAGTGGATGTTAAACCCCATTTCTCGCTCTCTCTACATAATGCATCTTTAATTTTTTTTATAAGATACGATATTGTGCCCTTTCTTGTATATTTATATCCATTTGATACCCCAACTACTACTACAAAGGGGATTATTTCGCCACCATATTGGAGTGTACATGTATCTGTATTAAAATGAGGAATAAAAACGGAACATGTGTTTTGATTAAAGTGATGTTATAATAGTCAGCAGATCAATATATAAGAGACTTCCATTAAAATATTTATATCAGAAAGCTGGCACCATCAACATCTCATCACGTCAATCAATTGTTTGACACTTCTACATGGCGCTTTATCTGTATGAGTCATTTTGATTTCTGTACGTTTTTTGGCTGTTAAACCTGCTGCATGAATTAATTACAAGTAATTGGTATTTTCAGCAAGGTAATCTCTAACATCCATCATATGTATTTTTCGTTGTATAATATTAAATTTCTCATGTTTTAATCCATGCTAGTCAGATTGATTTTTTAACATTTAATTCAGAAAACAAAATCAAAATGGCAACACACAATAATCAGATATATGATAGGTTCATCAATAATTTTCGTGAACAACAAAAAGCGGTAGACTGATTACATAGCGAGCAGCATATATTTGTAAATACTAAACAGAATTAGACCATTGTTGGACTGATATTCCTTTTAGAGATTCAACTTTCACAATACTGTTGTTAGCAAGGGATTCACCTAGCGCTAAAATGCTACAATGAGACGTTCCAGCAAGTCAAAGTGGCTGCAGTAGTTAAGGGGACAGAGGGCATTTTGAGACTAGCATATCTATTGTAGCAGTGTGCAATATATGTGTAAAGGGTGGGGGAATCAATATATGTGTGAAGGTCGGGCCAATCTTTGATGGGCATACCAATATGATCCCATAAAAGAGTCGTTGACAGTTTTAAATTGAAAAAGATAAGGCAGAACCTCCACTGTCTGGTCTAGGAAAATTCTCCCAGTCTAGCCTGGGCAAAATTCTCCCCTGCATTGCACACATAGTTATAGAAATAGTCTGGAAATGACTAAAGTATTCAATTTTATTCCAACTGTTCATAATGTAACACTTTACCGCCTACCACCCACACGTAACCTTCTGCAAGAATTAACCAGTGGCAAATAAACTGATGAAATAATGTACTATATATCATCTGGGAAAGTAAGGTACTATATATCAACTGGGGACATCAAGTTTATTAAATAATTCATCTCATTTATATAAAAAAACTAACCAGAATATCGGAATGTAATTAATATTGATTTGTAAGGAGTGGCAACACTTTATGTAATGATCGAAATATTGCAGAACACATCATCTATTTAGCCTACTGTGTGAGTGTGAACCAGAATTTTAATATAGCCTATTTTGTATTTGGGAGGATAATGGTTGACGAGTGCGCATCAGCCAAGTGGTATGGTTTCGATTCCCTGATTTTCTATGCCAAGGAGTAGGGTTGCCTGTCCAACCAGGTTCTCTGGTTTTCTCCTACTGTTAAGTACCCCAATGCATGAGAAAATTATTAAAATAAGATTGATTCACATTTTAGTCCCGAAATTACCCAGTTTGATTTGAGTGGAGAGTTTAATCTCTCTCTCTCTCTCTCTCTCTCTCTCTCTCTCTCTCTCTCTCTCTCTCTCTCTCTCTCTCTCACACTTACATGATCTGAGAAAGGTTTTTTGTGGATTTACCTATATACCTTGCAGGCTGATCTATTATTAAGGCTGCCGTTATAAACCTTTCTAACACCTTTCTAACACGCACCGTATTCCTGGGCTTTGTTGAATTGTGTTTGAATAGTACTTTTATCTTCCTCTAGCTGTGAGGGTGGGGATTGACAGTGGTCTAGCTCCTAAGCAGAATAACCTAGTGCCTATCTTCATCTTAATCCTGCCGAATGATAAGCACTTACATGTTGCATCATAAGGTCTGTCATTGAGTTGACTGGCCTGGTTTCGATTCCCCGGTTGTAAAGAGTTTTTCTTCAAGTCCTGTGGTTTCCTCACACTGTTAAAGACCCCTACCCCAACATGAATTACTGAAATAAAATTGAACCATATGTTAGTCCAGGAATGACCTAGTTTGTGTGGAGTGGATGTTAAACTCTATTTCTTTCTCTCACATCTTAGTCCGTCACTAATGGTAAAATCTGTTAATTCAATGCTCATATGATATTGATGACCCCCCCGATGATTGATGTCCTGTACAACTGTTCAATATGAGGAGATAATCAAATTATTTTAGCATTTATCAAACCATTTTTACAAACATCCAAGAAAATTTATTGGTGCAACTGAAATATTGACACAAACTGTAAATAGAGTATACCAGTCCGAACAATTGACTTTGATTGGAGAGGATATTTGGATAAACTCTTGCATGAGTTACTTTGATCTGCATAATTAAATAATTGTATTGTTCATCATCATCCTGGATGAGTTGGCTGTAATATTCCTTTCATTCTGTCGAATAAAGCAAGTAGCGAGAAGTATCGAGCGCAGTAATTGATGTCGGTATTTTCGTCTATTTTACAAATCTAAATGTTTTTTTCCGACAGACGTCAATTATCAGAAGTAAGTGACAATGTTGAACATCCAAACATAATGGTAGTTTTGAGTTCTTTTTCTGTTTTTATGGATGGAATCCAGTTAAATAGATTGACTGACTAAAATATTGATAGGTGTAAACTGTTAGAGACGCTGGCTCCCTTGGTTTCTAGATGTTTTATCAGTATAAATGTGTTTGTTCATTGAGTTCTCTGTGGTGGAATAATTTAATTAGAGTATTGTAATTGGTTTGACAAGTCCTTGATAGTGAAGTACTGAGTTGCCTTACTTTCTTGTAGCAATGTATAGGTTATCAGATTGATGGATAAAGAGATATTGACAGAATGAAATGGAGTTTATCACCCTACTTTACTGTATGGACTGGGCTAATTAAAATAGGCATAGGCCATGCAGTTGCTATGAGAGAAATGACTAACAGCTTGTTCAGACACTTAAGTTGAACTGGTTTAAAAACCCTGGGGATCGTTAAACCAGTTTAACTTAAGCGTCTGAACGCAAATGTGGGGCAAATAATCCAGTCTAAAAACCCCAGGACAGGGGGCCCTGAGAAGTAGAGCTGTCTAGTCGTCCCATGTACGCATTGACATGCAGGTAAATGATCCATTGGCAGTTTAAATTCAATATTAGAGTAGGCCATGGTTCGGCTGTCCAGGCAGGCAAAATTTCTGTCATAGCACACTGTATGCCATATGACCATCTTCATTAGCCGAGTCCAAGTAGGACATTAAACTCCACTTCATTTCATTTTTTATCCAATTGTATCCCCAGAAAACGAAAGCCCCTATTTTTGGTGGCCAAGTAACAGTAAACACAGCAGGTATTCCTTTAGTTGGCCTTAGATTAGATACCATCTTAATCCATAGCCTGTGACTGGTCAGACTGATAATAGTCTTAAATAATTAAGTTAAATGGTTGCCCGCAGTAATTATTAATGGCTATTTAGTCCCAATCTGGCCAGTGATAGTCGCTTGTGTTTAGGATGGAATAAAAAGTATTTGTTCGTTAATGAGATGTGGCCAGGTTAGGGGAGTGGGCGTATATACTTATATAAGTACATTAACTCGAATAAAGATAAACCGTTAAGTGAGTGGGTGTATACACTTGAATAAGATAACCCTTGATGAAAATGTCCACCAACTTACAAATGGTTGAAGGAGTTTTTCAAGAGGAAAAACTATTGAATTCTACAAAGCAAATATTTATAAAGTTTATTCTACCCTGAATTTTATAAACTTAACAGAATGGAGCCTTTTAATCTTTGTTTTGGGTGAATTTTAGTGAGGTGTTCTATTTTCTGAACATATTATTTGATCACAGTTGCAATGTAAAGTTTAGCTTCCTGGCTTCTTAACTACCTGGGTATCAAAATGTTTAGAATAACTACCTATAACCTTCCATATATAAACCTTGAAACAGGCATTATAAGTTAGGAATAACCTTATCATTATAAATTTAGAATACCGCCATAATCATGCATTATAAGGTTAGAAGAACATAAAATGCATACTAAATGTGCCCCCCCCCCCCACAACCACCACAACAACCACATGTGTTATAAAGTTTTTAAAATACCCCTTGAACTATATGCATTATAAGTTTGGAATATCTGCATAACTATGTATTATAAGTTTAGAATAGCTTCTGAACCATGCATTATAGTGTGAATTAAACCTCAAACCAGACATCATAAAATTTACAATACACCATGAATTATATATATAGGGACCCCTAGCGCCAGCGAATTATTGAAATAAAATTAAATGACCTAGTGGACGTTAAACCCCATTTCTCTCTCTCTCTCTCTCTCTCTCTCTCTCTCTCTCTCTCTCTTGGTCAAAGGAAGTAATTGTCCTATAGACATGTAAACAAATTCCATTTTGATAGATCATATAGTATAAGTGGGTTACATCCCACTGGGAAGAGAGAGTAACTGATACGATCTGTTGTATGTATAAGATGTATGAATCATAATATGATATAGACTAGAGTCTTTATTGTTGTAAACTGTGTTAGTATATAATTGATAATATAGTATATATATACTGTATGTTATAATTGATGGTGTATAAATGAGGTTAACTTATATATCTATCATTGATATTTACCAGTAGGCTACTGTACAGTTATTGAGAACACATATATGTATTTTAATGATAAAAGGCTGTCTGTAGAAAACTAGAAACATATTACGAAACGAAATGATAGAATTCCTCCTAGAAGGTTTGTTTTGATTGCTGTGTTACGGCAACTGATTATTATAGTAGATTTTCATCTCCAACAAGGTATTGTGTTGTTTGTTATTCCTTCTATCTGTGTTACAGTGATGTTTGTTGATTGTGTAGAGTTAGCCATTTTTGTTTCATAGTTTATTTCAGTGAAAGAAAGTCGATGAAAGATTTGAAATTTAATGATTATATATACTCAGTAGTCATGAGAAAGATCAGGAATTGAAATTCTGATTACGGGTCGAAGTTTGGGCGTTGCATCAACTCTTAAAGGATCTAAATCGCTAATATTGGGGATCTAGAAATTATCACAAATGGGTCACAACGCATATAATAATGTAATATGAATTTATATAAACTGATTTACATTCAATCATTTCCGTCTTTACTCTAATTTCAAATCAGTTATATTTTGCGAAATATAATAATAATAATAATAATAATAATAATAATATCTTTATTTTCAAAGGTGAAAAATTAGGCTTAAAGCCTGTTTACAATTTTGCCCTTTATAACAAAATAAATGAAAAAGACAGTAATAGAACAAGACACTTAACAAATACTCACAAACAAAGCATTCTAATATATATGATAATATGATAAGCTTAAAAACTAAAAGTAAAATGATGGATAATATGTAGTAACTAGTAAGTAGTTGATATATTAAATATAGACTACAGGTTAAGAAGAAGAAATAACATGCTTAGTGATATTTTTCTTAAATAAATGAAGATTTTTAATATTTTTATGGTCTACGCCTATAGTCCCTATCGAATGTCTAGCGTCTGGTTATTCCAGTCTACATAGTGTTTATTTCGTATGCTTCCAGATATGAATATGCGTCACCGTCTAGCCTCGTTCTTCAAGTCCTTTGTTAAAAGTGGGAATAAAACGCATTATGGTACACGATTCGTGTATCAAAGGTAATTTTTATACGCCCACATTGAAATGTGGTCGTATATTGTCGTCGCCCCCGTCCGTCCGTCCGTCCGTCGGTCCGTCGGTCCGTCCGTCCGTCCGTCCGTCCGTCGGTCCGGCGTCCACAATTGCTTGTGGACGCTCTAGAGGCTAAAGTTAATATCCGATTGACTTTAAATTTATACACAGTGTTTAAGGTCATGAGACGAAGAAGCCTATTGTTTTTCAGCGATTTCCGATAATAATTACCAGAGTTATGGCCCTTGACGACTTCAAAAAATCTTGTGGACGCTCTAGAGGCTAAAATTAATATCCGACTGGCTTTAAATTTATACACAACGTTTAAGGTCATAAGACGAAGAAGCCTATTGATTTTCAGCGATTTCCGATAATTAGTGCCAGAGTTATGGCCCTTGATCACTTCAAAAAATCTTGTGGACGCTCTAGAGGCTAAAGTTAATATTCGATTGGCTTTAAATTTACACACAGTGTTTAAGGTCATAAGACGAAGAAGCCTATTGATTTTCAGGGATTTCCGATAATTAGTGCCAGAGTTATGGCCCTTGATCACTTCAAAAAATCTTGTGGACGCTCTAAAAGCCAAAGTTAATATCCAATTGACTTTAAATTTATACACAGTGTTTAAGGTCATAAGACGAAGAAGCTTATTGATTTTCAGCAATTTCCGATAATTAGTGCCAGAGTTATGGCCCTTGATCACTTCAAAAAATCTTGTGGACGCTCTAAAAGTCAAAGTTAATATCCGATTGACTTTTAATTTATACACAGTGTTTAAGGTCATAAGACGAAGAAGCCTATTGATTTTCAGCGATTTCCGATAATTAGTGTCAGAGTTAAGGCCCTTGATCACTTCAAAAAATCTTGTGGACGCTCTTAGAGCCAAAGTTAATATCCGATTGACTTTAAATTGATGCACAGTGTTTATGGTCATAAGACGAAGAATCCTATTGATTTTCAGCAATTTCCGATAATTAGTGCCAGAGTTATCTCCCTTGATCACTTCAAAATATCTTGTGGACGCTCTAAAAGCCAAAGTTAATATCCGATTGACTTTAAATTTATACACAGTGTTTAAGGTCATAAGACGAAGAAGCCTGCTGATTTTCATTGATTCCAAATAACTTCCAGAGTTGTCTCCCTTGATCACTTAAAAAAACCTTGTGGCACTGTAGATGCCAAACTTATCATCCGATTGACTTCAGATTGATACACAGAGTTTAAGGTGTTGAAACGAACAAGTATTTTGATTTTCAGTGAATTTTGATAACTGAACAGCTAAATCCATGATGTTAAATGTTTCCTATACTAATTTGTTAGCTTGGGGCAAAACTTTATAAAAAGCAAACAAATTCTAATGATTTTCAGATAATTACATAATGAGTTGTTACTCAGATTTTAGTGTATTACAAATGTTTCATTTCCCCAAAATAGTAAAAATATTCGACAACCCTTGTTGACTGCCCGGACGATTTAGCTGCTGTGGGCGTATGTTTCGTTGCCTGGCAACCTATCTTTGATGTTGCCTTAAATATTGGATATCAGAAGCCAACCTTTTCCCAGTAAGACCACCACATCAATGTTGATTTAAATTGACAAATAATCCCCCAACCCCACATGGTTCCAAGTTCTAATCTATCCCAGAAAAACGTGGATTTTCAGGCCCAGTTCTCTCTTGTATTAGTTGCAGCCTGTGTGTCGGACAAGGAAAATGTTGACATGTTATTCAGATAGACAAACTGATGTTGAGCTGCAGACAGTTAATTACGAACACATGTGAAATTACATATAATTACAGTAACTTGATTAACAGTTAGAAATGCTACTGTCCTTGTGAACCTGGGGTTATCTGTGTTCTCCAATTTTGTAGATATTGGAATCATAGAAATAGATATATTATATACAGTACCATATAAGTCCCAAAACAAGTTTAGAAATAAGCCACTTGTCACAGACAATGTTAGGCATAAATTCACACTTGGTGGCTGCCATTTTGTCAGGGCAGCATGTTAATTATACATTATTGATGCATGATTGATGCATTATTAAATTAAAGTGGATGAAAAATACACAAAAAATGGATGAAAAATATATAAGAAGTATGCCTTGTACAAGTTCAGTAGTATCTCTCTCTCTCTCTCCCTCTCTCTCTCTCTGAATGTAATTAAACAAGGCTCTGTTAAACATATGTCACATATTTGCATGTATAATAATGAATCTATTTTACGGTTAATGGATTATAATTACACAAGAATTAATTATTAATTAATAATTTAAAATAATTAATTGATATTGATTTTGTCAGATGGTATGTAGGATATTGTATTTAGTGTGAAATTTAAAATCAAATAGGAAACATTTAATACTGTGAAAGTACTTGCAATGAGACAGGGCTATACGAATTGTCGATTTGTTCAACATGTTTTTCCATGAATGAAATTATTAACTCTTGAAGACAATTTGTTCCAAGACCAGGATAACTTGTGCCAAGACTGGTTAATTGATCCAAGACTAGAATAATTTTTAAAATGAGATAATTTGTTCCAAGACTAGGATTATTTGTTCCAAAAACAGGTTAATTTGTTCAAAAACTAGAATAATTTGTTCCAAAACTTGTTCATCTAACCAAATAGTTCGTTGCAAAACCTGAGATATTTCTGTCTGGAAGACTTGGATACTTCGTGGTCCGTGACTCAGGGGAACAGTTGTTCCCAAACCAGAATAAATGTGTTCATTGACTGTGATCATTGAGTGTTTAAAGTGAATTCTTGAGTAGAACATCAACAATGGGTGCAATTACGTGTTTTAAACCGTTTCTTCTCTTTCTACAGGTTTCACCACATCAGAAAATGTCAAATGGCATAAATGATCATATGAAACATGCAGACAGTAATTCAGATTCTGTAAGTAAAAATATCACTCTACTTCTTTTTCTTTATATGCACTTTAGATCATAAGGTCTGCCATTGTGTTAAGTATGGTGGTTCAATTCTTCACTTATATCCGACAAGAAGGGGGTTCGCTTGTCCAACCTCATGGGTTTTCTCCAGGTTTCCTCCCACTGCTAAAAGCCTAAACGTACAAGTGGATTATTGAAATAAAATTTAATTTAAAGTAAAATCTTGTGGATGCTTATAAAGTAAAAGTTATAATCAGATTGAGACATAAAAGTCTTTTCCCAATGTCACTTCAGAATATTTTCTTGATAAAAGGGGATTACATTTGTGTCAGCTGCTTATCTCTTTCCGTCCAGCCTCTTGAGTTTTATTCTAGTTTCCTCCTACACGCAAGCTAATTATTGAAATAAAATTTTGCCATATATGTATAAGTCCCAAAATAGTAGGAATGTTAAACCCATTTCAAGTCCCAAAATGACCTAGTTTGTGTCAAGTGGATCTTAAAACCCATTTTGCTATCTCTTTATACCAAGATGGTACAGGTGGATGGTACCATATTTCTACCAAGGAGAGTTAATGTATATTTTGAAAACCATAAAACATATTTGTTGATTTTGCAGGATAACAGTGGTGATGATGGATCCATATCAAGTTCTCAGGTAGACGGTCCACAGAGCCAGTCATCCAACGCAAAACCAAGTCCTCACAAAAGTCGTAAAAACCGCAAGTCACGACAAGAATGGATAATTCTGGAAGGGCTGAGAGATGGACAAAGATGCGAAGAAAAACCAGAACGATACCAGGGGTTCTTGATGAAGAGAAGAAAATGGCCCCTGAAAGGCTGGCACAAGGTATGTTATAACATTTATGTTAAAGGGTGTAAACCACTCACTCAATATTATCAATAATATTCAAAATTAAAAAAAACAGATTGTTTAATTCTAATCAATTATGTTCAGTGAAATTCGAAAAATAGTCAGAACTTGCACTAGGGACCGGGTATCATTCATAATAAAAAAAAACTTTATATACACTCAAAGACTTATAAAGCAGTGTTATATCTCTAAAATACGAAACAGTGAATATAAAGCATCCAAGACAGCAATATATATATATATACATGTATATATAAAATATACAAAACACTGATACGCTTTAAAAATGCTTGAATTTTAAAAGTATACAAAACAGTGATGCATCTAAAACATATGAATATAGTGATATATCTATAATGCATACAACACAATCATATATAGAATATGCAATATGGTGATGTATCTGCAGCATGCAATATCGTGATTTATTTTATGATCAGTAGTGGAATACAGCGTTTTATCAGTGAAATAAAAGTGTTATTCCACTGGCTAGCAGTAGTCCATGTTGTTTTACCTAAAATGATTGTAAAATCATAAAATAAATAGAACATTTGTCGTTTTGTCGTGAATAACATATTTTATTTCATCTCTAAGCAAGAAAACGTTTATATTTTCACTCATGCTACGCATTCGTGAAAATATAAGTTTTCTTGCTTCTCGATGAAATAAAATATGTTATTCACTCTAAAACGACAAATATCCACTATATATTTAAAGCACAAGACATTGCTCTGTCTACAGCATATAGAACAGTTAAATAACTGGAATAATACACAAGCTGATGATATATTTAAACTAAACAAAACATGACATGTCGTCTGGGGAGAAGGAATGATCAATAATACTTGTCATTTGTTTATTTCAGAGATTTTTTACATTAGATAAAGGAATATTAACGTATGCTAAAAGTCCCAATGATGTAAGTATGGTCTTTCAATCTTCTATTTATTTATGTTTGACTCAGATCTGCCTTTTGTACTTTTCCATGGCAAAATTTCCCTCATAACCCACTGTATGGTGTATGCTTGTCTTCATCAGCCCATTATATTTGGTGCAGAACATTGGGATGTTAAACCCCATTTCATTTGTTCATGGGTTTTCTCCAGGTTCTTTAGTTTCTCCCACTGCTAAAGAACCCTACAAGAAATCTAATTTTTGAAATGATATTGAACAATATCACTGTCCAAAGTTTTATGGAAGACCCCAGATTAAACGAAGAGCTGCCAAGTTGCTGTACTGGGATAGATTTGATTGAACGGAAATATAAACACACTCCCTCAAAAGCTCAAGTATCCAATCCAGCAATGGGCAGAAAGGGATATCTCGAGCCATTGCTTCTGGAATATGGTGACGAATATGTATTAAACTCTCTTTCTCTCTGACCGGAAATAAACAGGTTAATAAACGTAGGTCATCACTCACTGGAATATAAAAAACCATGTACAATTAACTAGGAATCTTCTATATACTTAGATGGCCTCGCCTGGGGCTTATCAAACATTGACAGTCTTAGATGGAGATCTACTTAAAGTGGACTTAACTGTAGTCACTCAATTAGTTTGATACAATTACTTTACAATTACTGTCATGTCTACCAGGAACTTGTTAACCTTTCTATTGCCATTAGTCTCTATCATCCAGTCACAGCTAAAGTCTTACTAGTGGTGTTATCAATCCTCTCCAGTGAGTCACAACATGGAACAATTTCTGTGGAATAAATATGTAGGTAGTCTCGTGAGAATTGGATTTAATGGAAATTCTTTTGCCAGATTTTTGTTCCCTGCATTACGGAAGCAGCGACCCTGGTGAAACAGACTTTGCATGTACCTTGTTGATTATAAAACGGGAACAGTCGCACATTCTTCCTTTCAGTCTGAAGAGTTCACAAAGAACGGAACTGGTAGCTTGATATAGATTTCCAATTTAAAGTTTCGTAATGGTTCATCTTTTTGTGGTCTGCCAATTTTCTACACAGACATGTTTCACCTAAGGAAAAATTATGCATTAACCTTTTTACAAAATAAAATAACATTCGCTTCGATCTGGTTTGTCTCATAAAATAGTGTTTTGTTTTCATCTTTCATGACATGGTAATATGAATCATAATCAATGAATAGCCGTCTTGTATATGTCAATCGTCGCGTTATTCTATAATCCAATCGGTCAAGCTCTTAGTCTGTATACCATAATATATTGATCATTCATATTGAATTATTGCTGCGGGGCAAAATGGTGATTGAGCGAACAGTAAATTGCTTCTAAAGGACACGAATTATGATGTTCATTTCATTTCATTTCGTTTTTAGATGGGAATAACTTTATTTTTTCCCCATACTTTGTAGTAATAAACTTGAATAGTTGTTACATTTTTAGATGGGAATAACTTTGTTTTTTTCTCCATACTTTGTAGTAATAAACTTGAATAGTTGTGAAATGTCCTTGGTTAAAATATGGCCATAAAACACTTTGATATTCAGAACTAAGAGGAACAACATTTTGGAGACTTGATGGGTCATTAACGATCGGGGAGGGTGGGGGATGTCCTGTAGCCTTGTGGGGGAGGTGACTGAGTGGTCTGTAGTGTGCACTTTAGATCATAAGATATCTCATTGAGTCAAATGTTGTGGTTTCGCTTACCAACTTTGACATGACATGGATAAGGGTTGTCTGTCTAACTTCCTGGGTTCTCCAGACGCCTGCTTTCCTCGCACTGCTAAAAAACCATGCTCTCAAGTGTATTATTGAAATGAAAATGAACCATATGTTTGTCCCGAAAAAAACATGGTTGTGTGCGGTGGACTTTAAAACTAGACTATTGTTTTTATGTTGCCAGTATTGAGCACGCTCAAAGATATCTACAGCGCTTTACCTAAACATGATCACCTCTCTCCCTCTTTATTCTTTCTCTCTTTCAGTAATGTGTATATTAAGTTTTGTTTAATGGTCGAGAGCGAGACATTAAGTAATATATTGTTTTTACAATATATTACGCAATGTCGTAAGCTCGAGATCATTAAACATCTTAAAATACTGACACACTGCACAAGCTTTTACAGTGAAATACGTTACACTAGTCCAATATTTCATTGGTATACATAAAGTACCGTTGGCAAGTTGCCCGTACGATTATTTGAAATAACGGTACGCCAACATCAAAGGGTGACGTCACATCTGTATTTTAATTACAGATATTAAAGGGAAAGTTACATGGTGTAATAGATATAGGTTTAGCAGTTATATCATACAAGCGTAAACGACAACGACTTGATATTGATGCTGAGGAACAAGTTTATCACATAAAGGTTAGTAGTTTAAATAAACATCCTAGATAAGATATTGATTTCTGATAATTACTGCCAGAGTTACTGCCTTTCATCACTTTCAAATATCTTGTGGACGCTCTCAGTCCAAAGTTGTCATCCATTTGATTTAAAATTTTAACACAGGGTGTAAGATTTTGTAGCAAATAATCCAATTGATTTTCAATGATTCCTATTACCAGTGTTGGCAAATACATACACCATTCCAGATAAACGATTTCAGCAGTCAGAAAATCCATACACTTTTCCAGATAAACTTTGTCAGCAAATACATACACCAGATAAAGATGGTCAGCAAATACATACACGATCTCAGATAAATAGTGTTAGCTAAATACATACACCATCCCAGTTAACAGTGTCAGCAAATACATGTACATACGGCATTCCAGATAAGCAGTGTCAGCAGTCAGCTAAAGACATACACCAGTGTCAGCAAATACATACAACATCTCAGATAAAGAGTGTCAGCAAATACATACACCATCTCAGACCAACACATACACCATCTCAGATAAACAGTGTCAGCAAATACATACACCATCCCAGAACAACATTGACAAGACATTGATTTCTGTAATAAAAAAAACAAAACAGAAATCGAAACAAAAACCCAAAATAATATATAAATGAGTAATCCTTGATGTTTATACAGGTGAAAGATAGTAAAGTGTTTGATAATTGGATAGATAGAATACGCCATCATAGATTATATCGGCAACATGAGATAGCCTATGGAACGAAGGAATCACCACGATTAACAGAAATCTCATCACCTATAGAAGACATAGTTATCAGCCCATTAGCAAGTAAGAACTGGACTATAATATAGTGAGATTGGTTGGCTGAATTATTCCTCATTGTGCCAACTATATCCCAGATGAATCATTTGTGTAAGATACGATAATGTGACCATTTCATATCAATTTCATACCCAACTTTGCTTACTTGGCTTACTATAAAAGAAGGGGGGGGGCTAGTGGTCTAGAGTGCCGCGCTTCGACCTCTAGCTGGCTGGTCACCTCTGGCTTGCGGCAGTGGTTTCGATCCCTGGTGTAAGCGTATGTGGCATGGAGATAGGGGCGTCTTCTCAACCTCGTGGGTTTCCTCTGGGCACTCCGGTTTCCTTATTGAAATAAAATTGAAATCATATGTTAGTCCCAAAATGACCTAGTTTGTGTTGAGTGGACGTTAAACCCCATCTCTCTCTCTCTCTCTCTCTCTCTCTCTCTCTCTCTCTCTCTCTCTCTCTCTCTCTCACTATAAAAGAAGGGGGGGGGCCTTAAGTGTGCACTTAAGGTAATAAAGTCTGTCTTGACTCAAATGTCAAGTGACATGGTTTTAATTTTAACATTAATGTGACAAGGAGTAGGGTTTTCTCTTCATCATCTGGTTTCCTCCTACACCTAAAGACCTCTTCATGCAAGCAAATTATTGAAATGAAAATTGAAACCATATTTTAGACCTGAAATGGCTGAGTGGATGTTAAACCCCATTTCTTTCTCTGTCTCTCTCAGTAGGATATTGTTGAATATAAGTGGGACGAGAGCAACCACCTGTTTGCATAATACTGGAACTAAAGATTCTAGTTGTACCTTATAATATTCGAGACAATTCAAGTTGGGGTCTTCCTCTTTTGAAAAGAGCCTAAGGCCCCACCATTTCAAGCAAGATTGACATAAAACTTGCGATACTTGTTCCTTGAACAATTGCGCACCGATTGAAAGATCTCAATTTTGAAAAAAACATCACAATTCCAGGATGGCAGCAATTACATCCTACTCAATTCCTCCTCCATTTAGTACTATCTTACTTGTTCAGTTGAGTACTGGACATTCGCATTGAATCGTTCAATTTAATAGCATACAATGGTTGAATTTTATTTTTTTTGATTGACTGTTTTCTCCAACCTTTTGTTTCAGCTGCTAATCTCCCAGAGAAAAGTCGAACATTAACATTAAAGAAGGAAATTATCCGTCAAGCTAGTTTTAATAAAGGCGTTGGTGGTCAGAGTCGTGTAGCTGCTTGGGTTCTAGATACCGCAGGTTTTGAAAAATGCAATAAAGGTTTGTTTCGATTATCATGGTATTAGGGCTTCTTTTTTAGATTATTTTTTCAGATTCGGGTTTACACATTTCAAGAGCAGCATCTGTGGGATGACACAATAAATATATAGTCCTTTGAATGGGACAGAATATCGGTGTCCATCCCTGTCGGTTTAGTTGAGCCCCTGATAATTGGAATGGGATGAAGAGTTGTTGGAGATGCTACTGTCCTGGCAAAATTCTTCTTCCTATCATTGCATGTTTGTCCATTAAAATAAACAGAGATCCTATTTCGTTTCATTTTTTGTAGTTCAAATTTTGTATTATTAGACTTCGCGACTGTAGGATCTGACAGGTTTTAGAAAATAAAAAATGTTCCATTTGATATAAGAGGTCAGCCAAAGAAATGGTTTGTTTAGGCAAGGTGTTCACAGAATTATGGGAGTCAGCTAATGAGCTAAGGAAATGTTAGACACATAATCTATGCCAATCATAGCTCTTCTGACATGACCTCACATGAAAACCCATCAGATCTTTGCAGAGTGGAGACCATTAGATCTTTGCAGAGTGGAGACCATCAGAAGTATATAATTAAAAAAAAGCGAAATTGAAATCTGAAGAGTCCAGGGGAAGAGCGATCTAAGTCAAATTTTAAAATTTTGCATAAAACGCAAAACAGACTTTTTGACGAGAATATTTGATCCCGAACAGAACAATGAATGGGTTTAATTACAACTTCAAAATGATGTATAACATGAACCATAATTACCAGTATACAACTGACTTCAACTTTTCAACCAAATTAAAGTTAAATAAAGGGTCCGAGAGGCCTTTTCAGTGGGGCTTTGGTTCGATGTGACTCCAACCGTTTTTACCTGAAATTGATTGTTCCAGAAAAAGCTTATAGAATTTGCTACCAGGTGGCGCCATTAACTGGGGTATAATTGAATCTAAAATATTTTAACCAAGTTTTTTGGGTTTTTTCACTTTGTACATTTTTTGTATTTGTTTTTTTATTGTCGTGTTTTAGATTTGAGTGATGCCCAGAATACGTTGTATGAATTACGAGATTTGTTAGAAGATATACAAAATTTACCACTATCTGGAGAAACCACAGTCGAAGTAAATATCATACAAAATA
The DNA here is from genome assembly GCA_963678685.1 of Patella ulyssiponensis. NCBI lineage: Eukaryota > Metazoa > Mollusca > Gastropoda > Patellidae > Patella > Patella ulyssiponensis. The sequence continues at coordinate 63,358,027 of OY783225.1, read as the reverse complement.
CTACATTTTCATTTTTAAATTTATTAATTTTTTAAATTTTGTTTTCTTAATACTAAATGGTGTGTGATTTGTTAGAGGCATGTTCACATTTGTGATTCATTTTTACAATTTGTTTTCTTAATTTATTTGCTAATACTTATAGTAGTCTCCCTTATTATTAATTTCGAGCAATTTTGATTAAAAAACAAAAATAGAATTTTCATTTCAGTTTTAATGTAGGACATTATTTTCTTAATTGTTAGAAGCACCCACCCACCCACAAACTCTTTTTTCAAAGTACACGAGCTTTGTAAATGTTCTCAGAGCATTGCAGAACCCCAAATTACTCCCAATTAGATTTTATCAAAATATCACTAAATTATTTTATGAATTTTAGGAGAATTTAAAGGGATTTTGCTAGGATTTGAAAAAAAAGACTCTATTCACAAATTACTCATTACCTAAATACCTGAAAAAGAAATTGTCTTGATTACAATGCAACTCATAGCATTTGATTGAGTAATAAAATATCTCTGAAGTATATCTATATTTCCTGCCTCTGTCTAAATATAGCATGTCTTATTTAATTATAAAGCATCCTAATATATGCATGCTATGCCCATATATAGGCTTGTAAATATGTATGTTATCTGGTCTCAGACTCTTTTATCTGTTTCATGTGAGTGAACCATTTAGCAGACAGCAGAGCCTGTTCATTTCACATTATAAGGGGTCACATTGTCTGTACGTATATCAGATCTACAGTTAAATTTGCTAGACAATATCAGTAATTTATTAGTGATTTATCAATTAACTGGATAAAATAGAAAAAAAAATAATGATTATGGTTTAACATCAACAATTTATTAACCAATATTTAAATTCTACAGTCGTTTATTTGTAGGTTTAGAGTTTATATTAAATAGGCTAATTACATATGGGAGTAAATTCTTGTGCATGAGACAGAGTATGCTTACCTTTTCTCGGGTCATATTCAAATTAAAATCAATTTAAGGCTTCTGAGGGATTTTCAAGTATTTGCAAACTTAAATTTTGTGAAACTTAAAAATCTCTAAAAGGAATATAAAGTCAGAAATGTTTTATTTAGAAAGATATGATTGAGAATATTGCAATATTCATCATTCTCTGTAGACAAATTAAACAAGCCCGCGCCACCTATATATGTTGGAAAATAATTTGATGGCCTTATTTTAATCCGATTGAATCCAAGCCATGGAGATTATCTTTTGATTTTGTTTTCTTGATCAAATATCAAATATGTCTTAAGTATAAAAATTAAAAAGTTTCCAATATTTAATGATTAGATTTGACACAAGAACTTACTCTTAATGATAGACTCTCAGGTAAATATTTTACATAATATACCTCTTTTAATGCTCACTTGATTCTAAAAAGGTGAAAAGCATTTAGACATATTGGTATCGTACGTAGAATATCAACTTCTTGCAATATTGTTCAAGATCACACTTATTGTTAGGCCACACAAATTGGATTCATTCTTTGGGAACACCTGTAAACATTCTGTGTTCTTCAGGAAAACCTGTAAAAACTTTGTGTTCTGTGTGAAAAGCTGTAAACACTTTGTGTTCTTTGTGAACACCTGTAAACATTTTGTGTTCTTCGGGAAAACCCGTAAACACTTTGTGTTCTTCGGGAACACCTTTAAACATCTTCTATTATTCAGGAAAACCTGTAAACATTTGTGTTCTTTGGGAACACCTGTAAACATTTCGTGTTCTTTGGGTACACCTGTTTAAAAACCAAAAGTTTTTTTGCTGTTCTGTTCAAAATATTTTTGATGTGACCTTACTGATATGATATAAATTGGACCAAAAAAGAAGTAATTTATACTTTTTATGCACTTTTAGGAAAATCAAATTGAATATTTTAATAATTCTCTTCTTGATGTATTCACTGGGGAATATTAATCAATTGTTAAAGTTTGCTTTTCATCTTTTTACTCACTTGCTAGTTGTAAACTTCAAGTTCTCTTCAATTTCTTCAAAAATGTTACACAATCATCAATTACTGATTTTCAGTTTCTCCAAAAATTGTGAATTTTTTCTGTTAGATAGTGTGTCAATAACTGGCAAGCTATAACATTAGTAAATACAAAATTTTAAAAATAATAATAAATACTATGAATTGTTGAATATTTTCCCTATATTGGACTTACTCTAAATTGCATATTCAGCAGAAGCTTTGAAAGAATTAGTCTTATTGAAATTTAGAGTTATACACTCTTTTGTGAGGATGTATTTTGTTGCTTGGCAACCCATACTTATATTTTAACAAAATCATTAATTATGAATATCTTGGAGAGACTTGTCGATTACGATATTTAGTATTTCAACTTACTAATCTGTATTTTATTGTTGTTTGCTTATTTCTTCTACTAGTACCCAGAACTTCTCACCCAATCTTGTGAAAAACCAAAAACCCGACGCTTTGTTGGTGTACGAACAAGTAAAAGAAAATCTAAGAAATTAGATAGTCCCACACACGGTCGAGATTCCATAGTGAGTTGCTACAAATAGAAACAATATTTAAATTACATTGTCTCTGATTTTTTTTTTTTTTTTTAAATTTAATACAATATTTGGCTCAGTTACCGTACAGCGTTGGAATTTCTTATAGTGGATAAGACAGACTGACTAAATATCAGGTACTAATAAACTAGTACCTGATATTTTGGCCTTTGTGCCAGACATGCCTTATTGTAATAGCAGTAAACATGCAGAAAATATGTGATACTATACCAAAGTGAGAAAGTGACAGAAACCTGAGGGATTGTGCCTGACCCAGTATGAATTTTAGCCTAACAATGTCTGTGACAGATGCCTTAATACCTGGCTTCATTTTATCATAACTTTATAAATGATTGATGATTTCCTCCAAAACATACCCAGTAATTTCATTTTCCTCTGTCCAAAACCGGAATTACATTAATTTTGGTCACCTCCTTCTGATCTCTAGGAGACAATTCGGCCTTCAACACTTCATCTGCTAAAAAATCTGAAGCGGATGAGTTTCACCATTTGCAGCCAATGAAAAATTTCCTGATTGTTGGACATTGAAATTAGATAAAGCGGATTGCGAAAATTGGCCTTTATAGCATGTTATATGCCGCATGGCCCCAGTCTTTAGTCTGGTTGGTGCTGAAGATGTGTCATATCATTGTAAAATATCCGCCAGATGTACGTTATCTGAGCCAAATGGTTGTAGAATTTAATTTTGTGTTACACTTTCCGATTATCAAGTAAGTATATGAAAAGATAAATTGCTATTAATTTAAAAGTTCCATCAACTATTGTTTTTATAGATGTATTATGATTCCCCCCACCCCACCCCATTTAATACACTCCCAATAATCATAAGCTATTTAACCGAATCAATGGTTCCTGATTGATGTGCCTCCTATCCCAGTTTATCCAAATTAACATTGAATTTTATTTAATATTATAAAATTACAATTTAACTTTGTTCTTTCTATGAATATGGTTTAATGGCTGAATGGTTTAACACATGTACTTTAGATTATAAGGTCTGTCATTGAGTCAGGTGGCATGGTTTTTATACCCTGCTTTAATGTGACAAGGAGAAGGGTCGCCTGTCCAACCTCGTGTGTTTTTTTACTCGGTCTTCCTGTTTCCTCCCACTGATAAAAGATCCAAACACGCAAGTGAATTATCGAAATAGAATTGAACCATTGTTAATCTCGATATTACATGTTTTTTGTCGCGCGTAATACTCCATTTCTCTCTCTCTCGCGCCTTCTATTAATACAATTTGTAATTTATTGACTTGTTTACTCTCAATGTGGGATGTGTGTTGTCAGGTATTCATTGGGATAATCCGAAATTCGAAGATAATTTTACTTGTTTTAATTCAACTGTTGCACACTTCAAAATTATTTTGAATAAGTGAATCATGGAGACTTCAACAACTTGGCATCACTATTCTCTCTGTAAAACACCATATTTTTAATAGTTGTGTTCCGCATGTCAAAATTAAAATTGAGTTTACCGTCTTGATCACTTGTCTGGCAATCGTGCGAACAAAGATGGACATACACCACGCAGTACGGCAAGTGTGCTTATGAGGGAAATTTTGCCCTGACAGTATCGTTACAGCCTTTTGCCTTCAGGCCACCAGTGAAATAAATGCGACATCTCCTTAAGTCAACAAATCAAATTTTTGACTTCGAAAACTTACATTCACACATGTTGTAAAGTATATTTTTCTATGAATTATTACTAATTGTATGATGTTTTTTATTACTATAGACGAGTTCACCAACACTGGGTGTTCCTGATCGTATTCATACCAGTACCTCAAACCCGAACCTTCTATCATCGTTACGACCTAACAGTATGCCCGACACATTGATCAGTCCCGCTCACGAGCAGAGAATACAGGAAATAAAAATACGAGAGAATTTTATATCTAAAGCTGAACAAGGTATCATATTTTTATTTTTCTCTTAACTGTAAATACATGGTTTTAATCTATATTTTGTCAAAACCATTTTTCAGACATTATTAAATTTTACTGAGCTTTATCCATTGGGTTATCTAACATATAATCAAGAAAACAAAACCAAAATACTGATGAAAGCCCAGTGCTGCTGTGAAATATTCAAATTGTCTGAACTCTTTTCTTGATTGTCTATATGGCAAAATCGTCAAGAATCAAGTTCACCAGTCCAGCACCTGTTTAACACTATCATACAAAACTTGTGCTTTTAGTCTACAATTATTAGCTCCGCTAAAGATGAGACATTAAGCTAGTTGACCGCCATTTTAATTCCTACGTCGACGATTTTAGTCGAAAACACTCAGTTTGCTTTGAGAATTTTAAGACATTGGGAAATATTTAATTAGTCTTTGTATGTCTCGAAGATGTAAGATGAATAAGAACCATGTGACAAAGTAGTATGCACTAATTTTTCAATATTACAGCCATTCAGGGCAGATATCTATTCCCTCAAGGTTTATAATCCTCTTTGTGCAGAGTTCACTCTTGTAAATTACCCACTTAGCCACTGTGAATCCCATAGACTTACTCATAACATCAATAACTTTGATTTAAATTGTTAACATATTCATTATCAATTTTTGATCTATTATACCAAGAACGATCATCTCTTTATCTAAATCTTACATAATGTATCTTTAAGAATAAAGTTATTGCTACATTTTTTGATGAACCCCTGATATAAGATACATGCATTCTATTAACGAAAAAAGATCAGATGTATCATATAAATGGGACGATATGGTTGTCATAAAATGGTGTAATACTCAAATTTCGTCTTCATATGTATTTAATTTCAGTTCATAGTAATTTAAAAAGTTTAGTTCATATGATGGGTACAGAGAGGGAGAGACTAAAACATACGCTAGAGGCTGAGGCCACGGCGACGGCTGCCAGCACGGCAACACTCTCTCCAAATACAACCACAAATAACAACATGGCACAGAATATACTCTTGCAACAAAAACTCAACGAGGTAAGATAAAATACAGATTCCTAGAATTTCGCAACTACTAGTAAATCATCTCCATTAAATTCATATTCATTGTTTGAATTTGGGAAACAAAGATGATAAATTTCAACAAATTTTCGTTAATTTCGTCTAGACTTATGCCCCTTGTTAACTCTACAGAATCTTGTGAAAGCCACAGCGATAAAGGTTACTGACCAATCTGCCTGACATTTGTAAATTTTGTTCAGATTAATGCAATAAAGAAGCCATTCAGATTTCAACAATTTTCATTAACTTCTTCTAGAGTTATTCCCCTTTCTCACTTTGCAAAATCTTGTGAACACTATGACAACAATAGCTATCATCTAGTCCGCTTGCAATTTATATTCAAATCAATATTCTTATAATCTTGTCAAACGTCAATGATGTTATTACAACATAAAGACTTTATTTTCTACATGTACTTACGTAATGGGACACAATGAGACAAACCGCCATTGATTTATCGTTGCTTGGCAAACTTTTTTTTTAAAATACAGAGGTATTTAACATTTAGTGTTAATACAAAATTTGTTTATTTTTAGAAGGATTAAAGTATTTTTTTAAGGATTAAAAGTGTCAATCATCTAAGTATCTTACCGATACAGCTTCAACATGGATTAAAGCTATTTTGCTTTGATGTTCTTGCTAATCGAGACAAATCTTAAGTAGACTAAAGATCATTATCTCTTCTTTCATGTTTATATAATCAGTGATATGAGACGATATTTTTACTATTCAGATAGGCCATGCAAAAAAGGCCTGGGTTTACGGTTTCATGGCCCTAAAAAATAGGGCTGACCTGCAGTTTCATGGCCCCCGAAAAATAGGGCCAATTGGTCGAAAAATCACACCAATACTAACTTATAGGAAATGTGAAAAAAAATTTAGGGTCAGCTAGTTTAGCGTAAAAGAAGATACAAGGTCAATTGTTTAACACTGTAAACAAAGAGTTATTTTTATTTTGGCCTAATAATCATCATTGAGTAGTATCTAATAATTAAAAAGCAACTCGCTGAAACCTTTATGTGGAATAACTATATTACTAGTTTAGATGAGAGTTCAGTGATTGTACTGTCATATTTACAATATTTTTACAGAGTTATCAACAGAACGCAGAGTTACGAGCAAGATTAGTTAGAATTGGTGCTGAATGCAATTTAACTAATTTAATGCAACCGATGTCACCTCTTCCTTCACCCGTTATGGGGCGGGTAAGTTAAATACTTGTTATAAGGTGGGTTAGTTATAGGGTGTTTAAGTTAAATACTTCTTATAAGGTGGGTTAGTTATGGGGCTGGTGTAAGGACGAGTAAATTAAATAGGGTTAGTTATTATAGGATGGATAAGTTGGATAATTGATAAGATGGATAAGTAAATACTTCTTATAGGGTGGTTAGTTATGGGATGGATTAGTGAAGTACCGTACTTGTTATAGGGCAGATAATTTAAATATTTGTTATATGGTGGGTTTGAAGGCAAATATTTGTTGTAGGGTGCAAGTAATTTATATGATGAGTTAGTTACTCTGTGAGTAAATCACATACTTATTACAGGATGGGATAGGTAAAGGGTAGGTTATTATTTATAGGGTGGGTAAGTAAAATACTTGTGGTGGTGAATGCAAATACTTATTACAGGGTTGAATAGTTCAAGGGTTCAGGGGTGGTTAAGTCAAATACTTGTTATAGGATAGTATATGGTAAGTTACCATGTGGGTAAATCATAGACCTGTTATAGGGTTGGTATTTTATTTCTTGGACCTCCTTGTTTGGGAGCCAGCACAATACTCTGAACCATTTATAACAATATGATGTATAGATTAGTGTTCCGTTTTCTTTAGGATCGTGTACAGTTGGCCCAATCTATGTCAGCAGAAAGTTTCTCCATGTCCGAATATTATGATGCTGAAGAAAATGTGGAAGCTGGCAGCGAAACATCATCAGAGGTAAGAATATGAATAGTTTCATGGTAGGGAGAAGGGGGAACAACCTGATTAAAACATATTTCCTTTTGTTTTTAAAGTTCAAAATACATCTTTAAAGCAGATGTATTTCCGAAAAGACGCTTGAAAAACCAACACTGAATGGTTAATCGAATAGCTGACGTCATTAGGCCAAAAGCCACTTGTGTGTACCCTGACGCAACCTCTCTCAACAACTGGTCAGATCTTCATGAAGTGGAGGCCATCAAAAGTATAAAAAAAAACTTTCCATACAAGTGAATTATTGACATAACTATTTACCATATATTAATTTGTCAAGTGGCTTTAAACCCCATTAATTTCTCCCTCCTCCCTTTCTCTAGATACCTTGTGATTTTAACTTGTTTGATATTTTTTTACAGCCGTCTGATGAAGAAGATATTTCAAGTGAAGTTTCTGAAGAAGGCAACGACACAGCAATAACTAGTGGTAAATGTCTTTGCAATCACCTTTTGTAGACAGTTTTTTTCTGGAGTTGTCAAAAGCAAAATGTTTGTAATCAGTGGTCTTTAAAGTAACAGATCATCAACATTGCTTTTTATAAATTAACTGCCTATATTATATTTCTAGCTTCCGAAGATATTTTGACGTCCGTTTTTCCAACTGGTCGAAGATCGAAGTTGCCTGTACCTCAACCTGATTCTGGTGATATTAGTCTATGGAATCTCTTATATAAAAATATTGGTAAAGATCTGACCAAAATATCAATGCCTGTTACATTAAACGAACCCCTTAGCTCCTTACAGGTAACTTAAAGCTATATTCCTTTCAGCGTAATTAGGGATTTGGGTGGTGGCCGAATAGTTTTAATGCATGCAATTTAGGTCATAAGGTATATATGTCAATGAGTCAAATGGCATGGTTTCAATTCTCCACTTGTTCGTAACAAGAAGTTGGGTTTGCCTGTCCAACCGTGTGTATACTCTCCGGGTCCCCCAGGTTCCTATTACAACTAAAGACCCCTAAATGCAAGCAAATTATTGAACTAAAATTGATCCATATGTTAGTCCTGAAATAACCTCGTTTTGTTTCAAACACCCAGGTCTCTCTCTCTCTCTTCAGCATAATTATTAGATCATCTGTTCAACACTTTGAACATATTTTTATGAAATTAGTCATTTGGATGGCACGAAAAACACCTCGACATGCACGTAAAAGAGCATTGACAGTTGAAATTGAAATAAAAGAGTAAGTCATAGCGCCGCTGTCCGCACAAAATCTCCATCATAGCACACTGCATAGTGTATTCCCGTCTTCATTAGACCACTAGGATCAGAACAGTTAAGAGAAGGCATTGTTGAATAATATGCATTTTAAAAAACTCACTTCTAATAGTGCTATTAGAATGAATTTTTCAAATAACCAGAACAAGACCAATAGAGCTGATAGCAGTGCCACTACTTAGTGTATTTTACAGAGAGAGATTATGTAAAATGTATATATTTTGTGTATTCTACAGAGATTATGTGAAGAATTAGAATACAGTGATTTATTAGATAAAGCGTCAGAGTATGATGATCCTTATGAAAGAATGGTAGGTTTATTTAAATATATATGATCTTACAATCGAAACCCATAACTTAAATTCTTGTACCAGCTGGTAATCTAGAAAATTGATTATACGCTTGTCATGTAAATAAATGATCTAGAGAATTGATTCTACATACAAATTTATATGAAATTTAAAGGCAAAAAAAAAGACCCGCAATAGGCAGATTTAGCTCTTAGTTAAGCCTTTTACATCTCAAATGTAATAATAATAATGGTAGTCTATTTGCACAATATCCATGGATGAGCATGCTCACAGCGCAGTACAAAAACATAACGCAACTGTCACAAAGTCATTGCTGTCTTAAACGAATTAGTTTTGTGTTTGGATCTACACACAACAATATTGATGGTAGATCATTCCACTCTGTTGCGGCGGAGTGGGCAAAAGTCCTTTCACCAAAACAGGTTGTTTTAGGGTGACAATTTCCCTTCTCCCTCACTCTGGGACAAATATGTCTGATTTGTGGTCTGTATAAAAAGGAAAAAGGATCAAGTAAAGGAATAAGTAAAATATTACTAAATGTTGATTATAGATGTATGAAGCAGACGTAAATTGATTATAAAACTATTTATTATAGATCTATGTAGCAGCGTTTGCTGTTAGTTCTTATGCAAGTTCTTATTATCGCGCCGGCCATAAACCGTTTAATCCTCTACTTGGTGAAACGTATGAATGTATACGAGAAGATAAAGGCTGGAGGTTCATAGCTGAACAGGTAAAAATTTCTTTTACTTAAGAGTCTGGATGCGCCATTTGCATTTTTTGCTAAACTATTCAGTTTCTCACAGCTTAATCCAAGTTAATTATATACACAGATTGATAATTTAACATTTAATTCAGAAAACAAAATCAAAACACTAACTCTTGATAATGTAAGTCAAAGGGAAGCAATTCATTATGCATTAGATTAACCCGAAATCTTAAAAGGGTTTACATGTCCAGATAAGCAGTTTTGGCGTTCACATCCAAACGACTCATGACTTTGAGACAAGGGACTATCCCTATTTGAACAGTCAAAAATAAAGGTCTGTGTACGTGTCAAATTACCCATTTCATATGATTGATAATGAAGAATGAGAGGGCCTATATTGGAAGATGTTATATTTTATTTCCAGGTCAGCCATCATCCACCTATATCAGCATGTCATGCAGATTCCAGAAATTTTACCATGTGGCAAGGTAACTTATAGTCTTTTTAATTTAACATTTATAATATTGAAGGTACAACCTGTATTTTAATGTCAAGATATATTGGTGTTCATAATTTTAAAGATTCAAATAAGCCAGATCATTTATATATATATATATATCAAAAGTAAACTGTATCTAACAATTAAATGTTCTTTTTGTCATTTTCAGATATGAGAGTAAAAACCAAGTTTTGGGGGAAATCAATGGAGATACAACCACTAGGAACTGTTAATGTTACATTGCCAAAGTAAGAAACTTTGTTCCGTTTGGATAAGATAGGAATTTTAATTATAAGTCTACTTTCTTAAAACTTCTTGACACATTCTTACAAGATTATACGAATGGGACGAAGAAATGAGGTCCTGTGTACACATTGGCAAGCCAGTAAAAGATCCCTTGGATGTTAAAATTTGATTTAAGAGTAGGCCTTTGCACCACTGTCCGGGCAAAATTTCCCTCGTAGCACACTGTATGGCGTAAGCCTGTTTTTCATTAGTCTAGTCGGAGCAGAACTGTAGGATGTTGAACCTCATTTTACTTCATTTCATTTGACTTACGTGATTGCTTGTTGACTATCATGCGTAACATAATGTCAACAAACAAATGCCATTTGAACAGGATAGAGAAAGAGAGAGAAGGAAGTAGAATACTCCCCCCCCCCCCCCCGAAACTCTGGCTAATGCACGATTGTCAGTCCAGCAATCAAGTGACACAGTATTCATTCCTGTCACAATTGGTTCATGCAGTCTGAAGCCTGAAATCACGTTTTTTACTTGATTGTTGCTATTTTTGGGATTAAAAGACTACAATTACAGAATGTTCAATTGAGGATCACCAACATTTATGTGTACCGCAATAAAGGGAAATAATTATTGGTGTGGATCTACCAAAAGCGGATAGGAAAAGAGAGAGAGAGAAATGAGGTTTAACGTGCACTCAACTTAAACTAGGTCATTTTGGGACTAACATATGGTTTAATTTTATTTCAATAATTCGCTTGCGTGTAGGGGTCTTTAGCAGTGGGAGGAAACCGGAGTGCCCGAAGGAAACCCATGAGGTTGAGAAGGCGCCCCTATCTCCATGCCACATACGCTCACACCAGGGGTCGAAACCACAGCCGCAAGCCAGAGGTGACCGGCCAGCTATTGGTTGAAGCGCGGCACTCTAGGCCACTAGGCCATCCCAACCTCCCCGATAGGAAAAGAGGGGGAAGTGCTATTCTAAATGATGTTATTATTAATGATATTTTTCAGATATAATGATCATTATCGATGGAATAAAGTCACAACATGTGTTCATAATTTACTTGGAGGCCAACGATGGGTGGATCAATACGGAGAAATGAAAATAACCAATGGAAATGTTGTATGCAAATTAACTTTTACTAAGGTATGCAGTATGTTTATTTATGATTAGTGAGTCAAGGTGGGTCAGTGAGTATGATGTTGGCTCGCTAAACTGGTGGTCACCTGTTCACTTCGGTTGTATGACGGAGGGCCTGACAAGGGACAGCTTGAATTTGATATAAGAGTAGGCTGTAGCGCCACAGTCCAGGGAAAGTTTCCGTAATAGCACACTGTATGGCGTATACCCGTCGTCATTGGCTAAGTCACTGCAGAAAAGAAAGATTAAATATAATTTAACACAACGAATATGTTTCTACCGTAATAGACACAAACCAAGTCATTTCGGGACTAACATGGTTCAGTTTTATTTAAATACTTCGCTTGTGCTTGGAGGTCTTTAGCAGTTTGAGGAAACTGGAGGACCCGGAGAAATCCCATGACTCTACTTCTTGTCGCATATAACCGTGCAATCAAAACTACCCCAGCTGACTCAATGACAGACCTTATGATACAGCGCACACACCCTAACCATTCGGCTATCTAACCTGCTCTCCTGTAACTCTTGAGATAATGTGCAGCCATGAAGTACATGTATGATGTTTATGAGAGGTTATTAAGCCAAGTAGTGTTTTGTAGACAAAATAAAAACTTCCCTGTCGCATTAGATGTTTTTGTTATCCTGATACCCAGAATATTTATTGTGTATTGTAAATTACAAGCCATTTCTATTGTTTTCTACCAGGCTAGTCATTGGTCTTCCAAACGTCATGAAGTGTGTGGTAGTATATGTACATTAGAAGGGAAAGTTGTTCATACCTTATTTGGACAGTGGAATGAAGGATTATTCTGTGGTCAGGGTTCATCAGCGTCCTGTATCTGGAGACCAGGTGAGTGTGAACCGTAACATATTAAAGGTTCTATTAACCAGCAAAGTTTATATAGTATTGAATAGTACAATTGGTAGTACAGTAGGATCTGTACAAGCAACCATTCCTATGCAGCGATATCTTGTAAGCAGCCACAATAAACTCCCAATGAGAAATTCCCTCCGTTAACGCAACATTTTGTCATTATATTAGTTAGAACCGCCCATTCAATGGCCATTGTTGATAACGTCCCATAGTAGCACCTCCGCTAATCCTATGTTTAACAGTAATAGTTATCTGGATTTATCAGTGGGGGGAATCAGGCCCCGAGTTCACAAAAAATTCTCAGTTTTAAGTTAAGAATTTACTCAACTTTCAATCACGTTCTATGAGACATTTCTTTGATCTAGAAACACAAAACTTTGCACATAGTTTCTTATTGATGTACCATGGTATTTGATAAATTAAAAGGACTATAAATTAAAGGACTATATTTTAGTAAAAATTTTGAGTAAATTCTTAACTAAAGTCTGACAATGCTTTGTGATATTTTTGCAAAAGACACAAATGATGCATTGAGACTGTAAACATATATTTTTAGGTGCGATGCCAGTGGATCATGAGTTATATTATGGTTTTACAAGATTTGCTATAGAATTAAACGAATTGGATCATGATCAAGCTCGATTCCTTCCTCCAACTGATTCTCGATTTAGACCGGATCAAAGGTAAGCTAACTTTACTTATTGGGGGTACTTGATTGGACGCCCCGGTATTGAATTCTCACAATCCTAAACTACCGAGAATTGAGTGAAAAAGGGGATTTTGGTCATCAATGCATGAGCCAACTCCATCATAAAATAACTCAACCAACTATTATGGCAGTAACATATTCGTTGTGTTGAATTAAGTCACGAATCCACTTACTTAATTCCGTTCGCTCAATGTTCCTGGACTGACAATCATGCATCCCCATAGTTATCAGAGACTCTGACATCCTAGAAATTTTTGGGGGTGTTTATTAGTAGTTTATCAGACCTTAAGTATCAGTTGTTTAAATTGTTTTCTGATTCCGAGTTTCAAAACAGAGTTGTTTCCCCTTCCTCAGAGAGATTAGCTTCCCATCTCCTCCTCTGTGTTTTGTAACCAATGTCTGATTTGTCTTTTATGTAATTGAGACAAGATAATTACTATTTGACTGAGTCTGGGGGGCTTGGATGGCAAGTGAACGCTGTGTCATAAAGCCTGTCAGTGAGTCAACTTGCATGGTTTGGAATCCCTGGTTGTATGTGACAAGGAGTAGGGTCACCTGTCAAGCCTCGTGGGTTTTCTCTGGATCTTTCGGTTTCCTCCGGGGGGTTGGATGGCCGAATGGTGAGTGTGCACGCTATGTATCATATAGCCTGTCATTGAGTCAACTGGTGTGGTTTCACATCTACGGTTGTAGGTGACAAGGAGTAGAGTCGCCTGTCCAACCTCATGGGTTTTTGCCGGGTACTCCGGTTTTCTCCCACTGCTAAAGACCCCCACGCGCAAGCGAATTATTGAAATAAAATCAAAAACCATATGTTAGTCCCAAAATGACCTAGTTTGTGTCGAGTGGACGTTAAACCCCATTTCTCTCTCTCTCCGGTTTCCTCCCACTGCTAAAGTCTCCTATGCCCAAGTGAATTATGGAAATAAAATTAAACCATATGTTAGTCTCGAACTGACCTAGTTTGTGTCGAGTGGACTTTAAACTCCATTTCTCTCTCTCTCGACTGCCTCGGTTTTCCGTCCCATATGAACAACTAGAAGCTGTCCTTGCCAGGTCCTCCTTCCTGCACCACTGACAAGGGGAAAGCCGGCCTGGAAAATCCTGAGGAAACTGTGGTTAATGAGTCAGGCAATGCCTTACTCACTGAGTCACCGCAGCTATGGTCCTATAAAGTTGTGTATTTAAGTTGTGTATTTTTCTGATTACAGAATGTTAGAAGAGGGTCAAGTACATGATGCTGAGTATGAGAAATCTAGAATTGAACAGTTACAACGTGAAAGGCGAAAACGTGATGATCAGGAGATCGAGCCACTGTGGTTTAGGTATGCATTTAATACAGTAGATATAGAGCATATCATTCGGGGATGGTTACATGTTGGTTGTGAAGACAGTAAAATATTAGAGGATTTACATGGAGTTGTTAGAAAGTAAAATATTGATATCCAGTTTGATAATCCAAAAGTGATTTTGTGACTAAACTATAGATATTTTTTTTCATGGTCACATGCGTAATGTCACAGACAAGTTACATACAAGGGTTACATAGTACATAAGGGAACCATGATTACCTCATTAACCAGGAGGTCCAAGGTTCATTCCCTGTTTTGGCTGAGAAAGTTACATGTACTCAGCATTTTTCAGTCTGGTTACACCAGGTCAGATTTGCAGGATGGACTGGATGGCAAGGAATGGTTTCTGAATCGGTACCTTGTATACCAAAGATCTCCCGACAATTGAAAATTGCAAGTGTAGGCCAGGCAAAGCATAGCACAATTCCAATCTTTATTAGCCTGATTGATGCAGAAATGAAGTAGGGGGTGTAACGTCGTACTGATCTGCTCTGTCTGGGCTAATGAAGATGGGTATACACCATACAGTGTGCTATGAGAGCAATTTTGCCCAGACAGTGGCTCTACGGCCTACTCTTAAATCAAATTCCAACTGCCGAGGGATCTTTCACATGCACACCAATGTATACACAGGACCTGTTTTTTGTCCCATCCAATCAACTAGGCAGCTGTCCTTGTCCGCGCTGGAAAATCCCGATGAACTTTCTCGTCCAACGCAGGGATCGAACACTCATTCTCCAGGCTATCGAGCCAGCGTCTTACCCACCTATCTAACGTGGCTCTCCCTGTTTGATGCAGAGAATTAGAACGTTAAACCCCTTATTTCACTTCATAGTAGGCCTACATAAAATCGGAATTAATACCGATTTTAAAGTCCAGATTTAGCCATAATTTTATTCTGTGTTTTTCGTTTGTTTTCAGACAAAGTATAGGAGGTGATAAGGATGTATATAAATATAACAGTAAATACTGGGAAACAAGGAAAAACCCAGGATTCTTGAAGATGTCTTTCATTAAATTATGGTGAAAACAATAACCACTAGATAAAGCTGGTCTTTCTCTTACAAACTTTAACATATCATTAACTCAGAGATTTTTTGAGTGTATTTTATCATACATCTGGTTATCTTTCTTGATATTCAACAGTTTCAACTATACCCTCTTGGAAACTATCAGGCAGTAAAGTCTTATTATTGTTGTTATCCTCTGCATGTAAATTTCCCCCTTTGTGATTCCTTCGTTTGTTTCTGGGCATTAACGTCCACTTCCACCAAGGATGGAGGAATGGAGTTTTATACAGAACTTAGAACAGTCGAAAGCCGGTGTCCAACCATTATTGTCTTTATGGTTAACATCAAATTTTACTTCATTAACCGTGTCGTGACAGGAATGGAGTTTAAAACAGAACAGTCCAAATCTGGTGTCCAACCTTTAATGTCTTTATGGTTAACATCTAATTTCACTTCATTTACCAAATTTTTATCGTCTTTATGGTTGACATCTAGTTCTACTTCATTTACCTCTAGTCTTGTTTCATTTACTAGATTTTCCTCAATACTCTCTTGGTGTTGATCTTGAAAAGTAAAATTAGTAATTATATATCCGAGGGTGCTAGCCCAACCATTATAATTCCCAGGTATTACTCTTTGAGATCACGCCATCGAGGAATGCTATTTATAGACTATCCATAATTATTGTGTGTTAAAAAAAATTGTATTAAGTAACTGTTTTTTAAACTGTCCGTATTTCTTTTCCAAATACATATCTTATGCAATATTTCAGGCTAAGATTATTTTTATAACGTGCCAAGTTTCATGTAATCCCCATTATTTAAACCACACAAAAAAATTCTGTAGTTTTGTTTTTATACAATTAGATTATTATAAATTTAATATTTATAAAATCTTAATAAAAAAAACCCAAAATATAAGTAAGAATTTGAAATAATGGCTGTATAAAAGACGGATTGACAGCAAAATTGTCGCTATCTTTGTGAATAACATTCGATTACCCAGTGCCGCTTGTGGTTGTCAATATAGAGTTACCTGCGTTTACATACTTAATATCCGAGTCTAGTCTCATTTCCTGTTATCAAGAAATGTTCAACCGAGTTACTTTTCATTGATAGTCAGAAATATGAACAAGACGAAATTATTTACGTTTTCTAAAATAAAAATGTGTGACGCAGCTCATTTCTGATGACGCAATGATATCTACATGTAAGAACCAGAATAATTTATGGTGTGGCCTTAATGGGGGTACAATGATTGGATGAGCGCTGGTATAACTATGACAACATGAGACTCTTGAAAGAGAGAAATGGGCTCAGTAAAAAATTATGGGTTGGAGTCCCATGCTTTATTTGTAGGTTATTAAACATATACTTGCACGTAAAACTTAAGCTCCATGCTGAAATGAAAAAAAAAAAAATCTTATTTACCTATTCTTAAACTTTTAAAATCTCAGTTCAAAATATTTTGAGCCGTTTGCAAATGATTGCCAAACCAGTTCATAGAGTTACGTATCTATTCTTGAGCTCTCTGATAAATGTGACTACCGGTATTTGAATGAAACGCAATAACCTACAAAATTAACTAAAACTTAAGTTAGTGTGAGGTTGTAGTCAGGTTTTTCAGTCACTACTGTAGATAGCTATAACTAGTATCAAGAGTTTTAGATATTTGTTTAGGACTGGACATGAACAAAGCGTTCTAAGATCGTTCCACACAGAATTAACCAGGTTTATTGACTGAAATATATATGGAATTTTCCTATATTACAAGTAGGCCTACATATATTACAATATGTATAAATTTGGAAATTTAAAGTTTCTAAAGAAGGGGGATTCATGCTATCTAAAGTAAAAGTAGCTCATATAAAGACAGTTTATTTAAATTCTTTTATTACCTAAGCTTAGTTTTTTTATCATTTTTCTACCAAGATTGTTTTAAGATCTTGTATGTAATATCTCTTTTTCAGTACTAACATTACAATGTATTAGGAAAGCTTAGATGAATATAGATTGTATCTTATTTAAATTTCTCATGAAATAGACTCAGTTAGTTATACATGTATTCCTATTTTATTTAATGGGAGAGGAATCAGATGTTTTTAAGAAATACTGTTAAACATGAAATTAATGCATTAGTGTGGGTCAACAATTGATAGGCCCAAATTCACATGGATGACCAGTTCATAGGCTAATCCACGTAGGTGATCAGTTGATAGGCTAATCCATGTGATAGGGCCAGTTGATAGGCTAATCCAGATTTTAGGGCGAGTTCTTCTGCTGATGGCATCAGTTTTATGTTTTACAGTTTATTCGTGTCTATTTATTATATTGTCTTTCCTAGTTTTAATCAAATAAAGATCTATTTAATTCTCTTTAATATTGAGAAAATCCAAATATATTTATGGTCAACATTTTCTCTTTTTTTGTAGTCATTTATTTCAATTTGATACTGTACATTTACTATTTATTTATTTATATATTCTTTCTCAATTTTACAATATGTAACATTATAGTGCAACATTTACTAACCAGAAATAATCTCAATCGACTTGAACTTACATTTACTGGTAGGTACATGTATGTAAATAAAATTCATGATTTCTGGCAAACTACAATTTACTGCAAATATACAACACAATTTAGACTTATTTTCTAGTCTTTACAAAGCCTATTTAAAACATCATTCCCATATAATTTGTGTCTCTGAAAGAATACATGTTACAGCGAGATCACCAATATACTGCAGCTTCGATTACTTTGGCTGAAATTTAATGTTATCAAGTATTGATAATTTATTAAAGAAAGCAGGCCTTTTTTTATTCCTGATCCATAGGTCTCTTTCTTTGTATGGAAATGAAGGAATTGCATAAAATATATTAGTTTGTTTTTGAACCTTAAAGGACTTAAAAACTAAAATAAATATGAAGCTTAAAGTAGGTGAAATGCTAGAGTTTATTTAGTCTTGTACATAGAAAATGTATGCAATGCAGATTTATATAATATTAAACATGGTGCTTTATTAAAGTGATATATAGAAAATTCGTAATATTTAAAGGCTTATTTATACTCCACTTAGCGAAACAAAGCTTTACTTGCCGAACTAAGCTGAGCAAAAATATTTAAAAGCTGCCGATTGTTGTGATCAAAACTTAGCGAAAATGGTCTTCTCGTGCTGTTAGATGCAGATGGATTATTTAATTGTAGCAGCCGACGTTGTATTGCTGATTGACTTTGGTCTAAAATTGACCTGCAAAAACATTGCAATGCTAAAGCTTTGCCGCAAAGCAGGTCTTTGAATGGTGCGATGGTATGCGAAGACAGTTCTTCGTTTCGTGGAGTATAAATCGACCTTAAGGGTTAGAAATTAACAAATGTGTATAGTTTGAACTGTATAAAAAATATGTTTGATCTTTTCATTTCATACTAACAGGAATTGTCTTGATTTTGATGGGGAAATGGGGAAATCGAATGTGTAAACCAGACGCTGAAATTGTGTGTGGACCAAAACTGAATTTGTTAATTTCAATCCCTTCAAGAGAATGAAATATAAGAGATGTATTTATTATTATGTAGGTGGATATTTTATTTTAGAATAATCAATTATTTAATCCTTGGGCTTTGATTGCTATTAGTATTAGATATTGTTTTAGATGAGGAGGCAGGGTCACGTGATGAATCTCTCATTTATAACTTTAACCTTTTTGTAAAGTGCTGGATTTAAATGAAGAGAGGTCCATCATTGCAGAGGATGACGACCATCTGATACAAAACAATCTTCAGAACACTAGGAGTTGTTATATAACAGGCATTCTAGTTGATTTGAGGAATTAGCCAATTACGGTGAGTTCTTGGCGTGATCTGCACAAAGTCAACACTGATTGATTAATCAATTTTTGATGTCATAGGGTTAAAAATCGCTCATATGACCCCTCACATGATCTCCCAGTACAACTGGTCAGATCTTCATGTAGTGTAGGCCATTGAAAGTGTAAAAAAAAACGAAAACGAAAAATAGATCTGTAGTGTAATCAGGATACCCCTTAGGAAAGCTCATGAGTTTTGATCTTGAGGCCTCAGCCTGCCATGCAGACAGGTACACTGTAAATCCGGCACATCTCTTGTATCTAGTAAAATATATTTATATAGAACTAATTTAATACATTTCACAAACAATGTTAATATTGCGCGATATCTCTATTGTTGGCTGTCATTGGCTGGTACACTATATTGCTTTTGCTAAACAGCCAAATCAAATTAATTGAAACAAAAACATTGGCTCATGCAAGGATTAATTTGTAGGAGTTCAATTTAGCCTTGTAAATGTGGGTTTCCCCCACCCTATCACTCAGTGGTTATTAAGATGTAAGAATTGTTTATGATATTGTATTTGTATATGGGTGTGTGGTTAATACAGATATTATTTACACTTGATGATATAAATATTATAACCCTATTTATTACTAGAAATATTATATTAAAAAAAACAAATAGAGCAATAAAATGACATGAATATTTCAACCTATACTTTATTTTTTTTGTCTGATTCAAAAATTGGGAGCTCTTGAGGACCTGGATTGGATCCCAGGTCTGACAAGAAAGTTCCTCTGGATTTTCCCGCACAGTTTCCACTTGTCAGGGTGAAGAAAGGTGAGCCTTCTCCCTGTCATATACAACTACAAGCTGGTAATTGAAACCATGCATTTGACTGAATGACAGGCCTATAGAGAGAGAGAGAGAGAGGGGGAGGGGGAGGGAGAGAGAGAGAGAGAGATGGGGTCCACTCGTCCACCCAACACAAACTAGGTCATTTTGGGACTAACATGGTTTCAATTTTATTTCAATAATTCGCTTGCGCGTAGGGGTCTTTAGCAGTGGGAGGAAACCGGAGTGCCCAGAGGAAACCCACAAGGTTGAGAAGGCGCACCTATCTCCATGCCACATACGCTCACACCTGGGATCGAAACCACAGCCGCAAGCCAGAGGTGACCGGCCAGCTAGAGGTCGAAGCGCTGCACTCTAGACCACTAGGCCATCCCAACCCCCCTCAGGCCTTGTGATGCAAGAACATTGGCATGAAAACAGAGAGTCTGGGGGAAGTTTACAGTCTCTCCCAAACCTTTTAACTTCATTTGGTGCAGGATTACCCCAACAGACTGAACATGACGGCTAAATCAGTTTGTTAAGGCCCCTGCAATGTTCGTAAACGGTTTGGCTTAGCCCTAGCCCTGTATACATCTTGTGACCTTTAACCAAAGCAGCACCAAGATGCATTTCTAGTCTCTTGGAAGTACATGTACATTAATATGTCTGTGTACATGTAACTGGCATCACTATGCAGTCTAGGAACTAGCAAACATTTAACTAGACAAAGTTGGGTTTACAACACATCTCGGGTACATCGACAAAACCTGTGTCAAAATATTCTGTACGATCCCTGATGACAATATAAATCCTTCTGAGTGGTCAATTTGGGGATTAACTTACTTCTGAGTACATGTCGGTCAAAGGTCACAATTGGTCGGCCATGCCCAATCTATCTTAAATGGAAATCTCTGTAAAAGCACAAAATGGCATCAAACTGTTTCCTGGGACCCCTAGAGAATTTTTGGGGATAAGCCTGCTTCTGAGTAAGTCAAAGGTCACCAAAATGCATATATATATATCTCAATCAGATACTTTCAGTAGAAAACAAAATAGGCTCTGTGTTTCTGTGACCCCCAGGGAAAATAAAATCCCAACCACCCTGAGTAGACAATATTTGGTATTTACCCACTTCTGAGTAGGTCAAAGGGTACCACCTTAAATGCAAATGAAATGTGGTTTAACATCCTACTGTTCTGCTCCGAACCGGGCTAATGAGGACGGTCATACGCCACCGTGTGCTAGAGCCTACTCTTAAATCAAATTCCAATTGCCAAGGGATCTTTTCTGTGCACGCCAATGTGTACATGGGACCTCGTTTTTTCAGACCATCCGAACAACTAGATAGCTATTCTTGTCAGGCTCTTCTTCCTGTATCACTGACAAGGGGATGAACTTTCTCGGACAATACAGAGATCGAACACCCAACCTCCAGTCAGCGGCTTACCCAATCAGCCAACGTGATCCCTGCCACCTTAAATGCATAGTTCAGTACATGTATATACCATCAGTAGTACAAGCACAAAATAGTTATCAAAGTGTTACTGGCAATTCCCCACGTCAATATGACCCTCCTAAGTAGTCAATTTTGGGGATTAACTCACTTCAGAGTACATGTAGGTCACAAGGTACCACTGATCGGCAACGCCCTATCCACCTTGAATGCATATCTCAGGACAAACCTTCAGTAGCGGTACACAAGCATAAATTAGGTATCAAATTGTTCCTTGGGATCGCCTGGAGCAACATGAATCCTAAGAGTAGTCAAATGTGGGGCCTGATCACAAATTCTGAGTTGGTCAGATGTCACTATTTTCTTGGGACTGCTAATCCAAAGAACCACCACCAATCGCCCGAGTCACGTGAATAATTCTCTGCACTAGCTCTGGCCTCTGTTAATCCCAAATAACAATGTCCGATGATCAAAATATTGAAACAGCAAAATCTGAACCAAGCAATAAACTTTGCCTTATCTCAGGTTGTTTGAAACTCATTTCCCAGTAAATTATTCTTATAATAAATAAAAGAAAATCACTCTTTATTCTTTATAAATTCATTCTGAATAAATCTAAAAGGAGCTAAAATGCTAATATTTGGGACCTAAAAATTGGCACAAATGGGTCGCAACGCGTATAATAATGTAATATGAATGTAGACACTGATTTACATTCAATCGTTTCCGTTTTTACTCGAATTTCAAATCAATCAAATCAGTTATTTGAGTTATGTTTGGCGATATATACTAGAATTTTCAATCTATAGCGTCTGGTTATTGCAGTCTACATAGTATTTATTGCATATGCTCTCCAGATAAGGATATGCAAAGACGTAGATTAGTCTTTTGTCACTGTTTGACATGACTTGTGGAACATATCTAACCTCGTTCTTTGACTTTGAGTCCCAATGGTAATATGTTTATTTTGTCTTAAAATAGTGAATATCAGAAGCCCATCTTTTCCCGGGAAGATGGCAACATCAATGTTTATTTCAATTGACAAATAACACATGTTTTGAATGTCGAAGACTTTGGATGATATTGAGTTAGAAAGCCAAGCACAGAGATTATTACAGGCCAAAGACGTCTCGTCATTCAATTGGGACTCCTCTAATTTCACCAAACACAACTGATTAGAACTACTCAGTACTCTTTAACTTTAGGCCTACAGTGGCTACAGAGCCGAATAATAGAGGTGGGGCTAAAGTAGACAGTTTGACACAGAAAAGAAATGAAATGGGGTTTAACGTCCTTCTGTTCTGCTCCGACTAGGCTAATGAAGAATGGAGTTGAGACAGATTGAAAGTGATAGTTGAATTTATATACCGGTAACTGTAAAAAGTGAAACACTCACAGTCACAAATCGCATGCTGACCTAGCATGAAAATTATTGTCATTCTGTTTGTACCGGTATTCAAATAGCACAAAACGGAAAACAGATTAAAATCTTATATTCTACTGAAAGAAAATACAACTTTGAAGTAATCTTTTACCAAAAAGGCAGGAAGTACCTCCTCTTTGATCTCCACGACAAGAAACGACAAGGTGTGCTGTTATGAATGAACAAAATTAACATCGTCCTTGACCTATAAATGCAATCACGTGATGGAAATATGGTTTTAAAAAATTCAAAAATTTCGTAAAATAGTTCAGTAGACTATTAAAATTAAAATTAAAGGCTTTGATGTTCACAAATGTAAAAAATATATCCAAATTATCAAATTTCCATGTAAATTTGCGGAATCACCCGGATGTAAAATGGCGTCAAACAAGTCTAATGCAGACGCGTAAAGGGCCACAAACAAGCTAAATATCCCTGTTTTATGCTTCCTTTGCATCGCATAACCACTATATTTTATAAGCATTAATGGTAATGCATGCAAGGAAACAATCAAGGCTCAATGATGGGTAAAGATCTCTTGACAATTATTATGAAATGTACCGCTTGTCAATTCAATTTTCACATCCGCCATCTTTGTTGTCAAAATTTTGAGGAAATCCCCTGAAATTTCTCATTTAATTTGACAAGCTGACCGGTCAGAAGTTAATAATCTTCTCCATTTTGTGTTTCAGGTATGCTGACAGAAAAGATGTCCCCCATCTGCATCAGGTAATTAATATGGTCAGAGACATGGGTCCACTTGGGAGGGGCATGTCTCATCAACTTTGATTTCAACATAAAACCAAAACAAACAAAAGCCATATCAGACTGCAATTTGATGAAATTTCAACAACAATCTGTTGAAATATCACCTGTTTGAAGCTGTCATGAAGAAAATGCTGGAATTGGAATAAAATGTATCACTTCCAATAACTCCATTCTATCTTCTTGGCTACTTGCTAGAGTTGCACTAAAATTATGGCATTTCTATGTCGTTTTGTAATGATAATATTGAAATAATTTGTACCTTGAGGTATTAACAAATATGTACCAATTTTGAAATTGGAATCGTATTTGTAAAATATGTTACTTGGTAAACATTAGGTCTGTCACCTTTTTAAGTTAAAAGTAAACAGATCAAGTTGACAGTCTAATATGCAAGATGAAAGGTAGTTCAGCTCTGAACGTTGGTCTCATTACACTCACCCTGAACGTTCAGGGACTGCCCCATTTAATCAATGTCAAAAAAAAATTGGAGAAAAGTCAATTTTACTGGACAACGTTTCACTGCTAAACGACGGGGTGTCAATCCGTGTGAAAGTCTGTACAATGTAAAGCCTGTACATTTCGTTTCGTCTTGTATGACCAACATTTCTGAATGTGGACGTTGACCTACAGTTAGTGTCATGGCGGCGAAAATGTAACTTGATAAGAGGGGACATGTTGTTAACAGCGTTTGGGGCGCTCATACTGACTCTAGCGAAGTAAGCAAGGTCTTATTTTCTCACTAAGATGTTCGTTTACATTGTACAGGTGTCTTCACGGATTGACACCCCATCGTTTGGGAGTGAAAAGTTGCTCAGTAAAATTGACTGGGGCTCCAATTATTTTCGACATTGATTGAATGGGACAGTCTCTGAACGTTCAGGGTGAGTGTAATGAGACCGACGTTCAGAGCTGAACTAGATGAAAGGGTGTCAATTGATAATCATCTAGTACTCCGGCAATGAAGAGAATTTGATTGGACTGCCTTTATTAGCCTTGATAAAGCAGAAGAGTAGGATATTAAAATTTGTTTCTTTTCTAGGGAAAACTACATACATGTACATGTAGGCTACAGTACACTATAAGTCTAATTTGTCGAACAAAATTTACATCGGCATATGCAAGATTTTGATACCGGTATACATTTTGATTACACCTGTGTGTGACGCGTGTAGACTTCACAAATCGAAACACCATACATGAACTTGATACATACGTCATGTATCTTGGAATAACCATGATTTGTGACATATAATTTTACTAGTCTAGCTACCCATGGATGGCTGAATGGTTAGCACGTGCGTGCTGTATCATAAAGCCTGTCATTTTGTCTACTGGCGTGGTTTCAAATCCCTGGTTGTATGTGACAAGGAGTAGGGTTGCCCGTCCAATCTCGTGGTTTCTCTCCGGTTTGCTGCCATTGCTAAAGACACCTACGTGCAAGCGAATTATTGAAATAAAATTAAAACCATATGTTAGCCCCGAAATGACCTATTTTGTGTCGAGTGGACGTTAAACCCCATTTCTCTCTCTCTTTTTGCTCATTCTAATGTTGATCCACTTTTTCCTGACTTGTGTTTATAAATGTTTACAATGCGATGTAGAAGTTTGCAAGGTTTCTTTCTCACACTACACTTAATTGATGGACTAGGGACACTTTCTTCTCAGCTTGCACAGAGAGATGAATGCTACGAGAACGTAGCTAAAAACGTTGAGATTATACCGATGTGTTTGTTTTTAGCTACTATTGAATGCCTTTAGTTCCAAGTGTCAAACTCAGTTTCTTTATTAATGGATGTGCATGTAACATCTGAAAAATAAGATAATTTGATACTGTTATTACCAAGCCTTGAAATAACTGCTAAGGTTCAGCCTGACATCATGTCAGGCTGAACTGATTTTCGGCCGGACATTTCAGATTTTCAGCCTGACAAATACCATTATTCCATGCAGAGGAAAATTCCCTCATATAATTCATATTTTTAAAATACTTTATATAGAGTTCACAATTTAATGTAGTCACAAAACCATCGTCTCCTTCGTATGTTAACCACACGTCAGCATTGCATTTTGCTACGTCAGGTTTGATCCACTTTTCTACGGTTCTTATTGTATGTAATTTTCGAACTAGTGACGGCGATGGCCCCCGATTAGAAGTGTCATTTTGAGAGACATTAGACACAGTACCAGTTTTAAAATATTCTGGAACGGTCCCACTAGCCGGGATATCCCGTGTCCGCGGGTTGGGGAAAATAAGAAGTTATTTTATTCGACATGTTTTCAAAGCTCGTCTATTTACATTCACATCGATGATCGGAAGTGTCCAACAAAGCGAGATATTTTAATTTTCGTATAAAAAGTCTCTCGCTAATTACACCCATAGTCAACTTGAACATTTTCTTGTAACATTTTAAATATTATTACTTTTATTACTAATAATTTGTATAATTACATGTCATGTTAGGTTTGATTTAGAGCTAATCATATACGAAAGTAACGCAAAGCTAGCTAATACACGTAGGCTCGAATAACCAGCGTAAAAGAGCCGATTCTCAATATTATCCATTATTTTATCTTCACGCGGCCAAGATACATGTATGTATTTTTGTAAATAGTGATAATTTTACTATGACTCGGGTCGTTGATATAACCAGCAAAAAAGAGCCTATTCTAAAAAATAATAATATTTTTACTATGACTCGGTTCGTTGATATAACAAGCGTAAAAAAGCCGATTCTAATAATTATTGATTATTTTATCCGCGCGCGGCCGAGATATAAATAGTAACATTTTCACTATGACTCGGGTCGTTGATATTTTTGGGCCTGGATTTTGAGCCGATTCTATAAAAAAAAAATTGTAATATTTTTACTAGGACTCGGGTCGTTGATATAACCAGCGTAAAATAGCCGATTCTAAAAATTATTGATTATTTTATCTGCACGCTGCCGAGATATAAATAGTAACATTTTCACTATGACTCGGGTCGTTGATATTTTTGTGTCTGGATTTTCGAGTCTAGTAATAATTAGCGATCGACTCGAATTCGCGAATGAAATTACTATTTTTGGCTTACTGTTTTACTCAAAATCGGTCGGACATTCATGTCCGGACGAAAGGCAATTCGGCCTGTCAAAGGGGGTCAATTCGCCCGGACATTGTCCGTGTCCGGCCCCTTATTTCAGGGCTTGGTTATTACCAATTAAAATTAAAGAGGTCAATGTAGTGGCACAACTATTGTATAACTTGAAATATTCACGTTTGAATTAATTTAATGAAGTGTTGTTTATATCCGACACACACTGTCATACATCTACTGTTTAAAAATAGTGTTCTTAGTAACGGCTTAACACCACGATTTTAAATACAATGATTTATATCTGTTTCAGGTAGGATTATATGTTTAATTGTAGTTGGATGTGTCAGAAATATTATAAATAACAATAATCAGTCGTTGTTTTCATGAAAAATATTGTCAATTTTGCATTCTGATTCCCAATGCGATTCGCGTTGGGCTTTGCTAAGGGGAACTATATAAGACCATAGGCTTGGAAAATTCTGGAGACTTTCTCAACGTACATTTGTGTAGATACACGAACCTGAGACATTCTGATCTAGGAGTTTTAATGTTTTAGATAGAGTTTCAGGATCAACTACATGTAGCATGATTTATGTTGGACCTTTAGCAGTGGGAAAAAGCAGAGGAGTCTGAGAAAGCTTGGGCATGCGATACTACTCCTACGGACAAGCTTGCTATCGCAATTCCACTCCACTTGTTGATTCAATGAAAGACCCTGTGATCTTAATCACCCATTTAATATCACTCAACTTGGATTTAGAAATAAAGGTCGAATGTTTATTTATACAGTTAATTGGATGATTTCCACCTAAATAGGGGTTTTGACAAAAATATGTTTTTCAGACGTTGAAGATAATCTTATATGATTGATTGTATCTTAATTCACCATTCTGGATGATTATAACTTTTATCATTTGTAAACTGTTGCTACTGTCATGTACATGTAGATTTTGTCATATTTGGAGCACATTTGCACAAATACAGGTTTGTTTGACTAATGATTTGTTATGCTAAAATCATTATCTGTTAAGGTACATGTAAAATCATTATCTGCTACATGTACGATAATGACTTGAACTTTTGAAAAGGTAAAGGAACATATAAATTATACTATAATTCTGCTAATAATAATACAAAAGGTGTTGACAATGCTGTTTTAATTACTGTAACATTGGTAGGAAAAACTCTGAATGCTGTTACAAGTACATGTACTTTAACATTGTAGGAAAAATGCTGACAATGCTGTTTTAAACATACATCATGCAAGAGCTAAATCTGCCTATTGCAGGTCTTTCTTTAGGCTTGAAATAATATCTAAATTATTAATTAGACATTAATTAACTTATCCAGACCATAATCAACTCTCGATGTCATCTCCAGCATGCAATATTTATGGGATTAGGATCCAATTTGCTGCTCAATGTTCATTTATGATTAGATTAAGAAATGGGTAATGCTGACAATGCTCTTATAATTACA
Organism: Patella ulyssiponensis; assembly: GCA_963678685.1. NCBI lineage: Eukaryota > Metazoa > Mollusca > Gastropoda > Patellidae > Patella > Patella ulyssiponensis. Next base: position 63,329,603 of record OY783225.1, on the reverse strand, counting down.
TGAACATTGATACAAAACGTGCTGACAATGCTGTTATGATACATGTAGGAATAATGCTGACAATGCTATTATAATTACATATGTACATCAACATTTAGACTGGTGGCCAGTCTTCTCCACACACCAAAAATTGGCCAGTCCTCTCAAAAAAAAAAAACGAAAAAAAACGTAATCTCTAGAGACTGGGCAAATAGAGCTTCATTCTCATCTAGTAGGTCAATCTGCATTATGTAGGTCGTGCGACGTCGTGCACGTGATCACGACATATCTAACATCACGTGATAATAAACATGGCTGTCGACAAACTGGTGTAGGTGCGAGATGTTTGTTGTGGATAACAGTTATTGTTATTTAGTGATACTTTAACGATCTAAGAATTTTGTTGACAGACAATATCTGTCGAATGAACGGATAAAACGTATGGGATGAGGTGAATGAACATAAATAATTACACACGACATCATTATAACAACTTAACGAAGCCAGTTCATGCGTATCGGGACGAAGGCGAATGGAAACAAAAACGTGACATCAGCCCGCAGACGGTTTCAGCATGACTGCTTTGCACTCCATTTGAGACGCATTTACAAATTCGTGTCACGTGACTCGGGGCTTGCTTGACAACTGTCAATCATTCCAAATAAGGAACAACGTAAAACAGGACAGGAACGCCCATTTTATTGTGAAGCTCGCAAATTGTCCAGTCTCTGGTTTACTCAAATTTTTTTTTTTATACAAATGGAAACGAAAGTGTTGGTTTACTAAAAATTCAATCTAATTGAAATTCAGATCTATATTTCGTTTCGGTTTTTATAATTTAGATGGCCTACACTACATGTAGATCTAACAAGTTATAGCGGGAGGTCACATTCAGCCAGTTCAGATGTCAAGCATGTGACATTTGACCCTATAACCTCAGTCATTCGATTAACCAACCAGAACCGTTGTTGCTTTGTTTTTATTTCTATCGCTTATAATGCCTACCCACAATTCCGCGCAAAAAAGGTCAAACCCTGGATTCGACAGAGAATTTGATTGGCTGACCCCTCATTTCAAACGGAACACGAGTTAAATAACAAGTCTTTCAGATCCTAATGTAGTAAAGACAAGTAAAACGAAATTTTGAACTATAAAAACGAAACGAAATAGGATCTGTATTTTAATCAGATAGCTAAAAATTAATACTTTTATATAAATCGAAATGTAAAATAAATAGAAGAGACTGGGCCAGTCTAATCAACATTGACAATGGAAAATGCTGACATTGCTGTACTTTGTCAGAAAGTGCCAACAGACAAATAGAAATAAGTATAGTCGCAAATACCTATACATGTAGTAGATAAGAAAGGCCTGTCATTTTTAAGAAGTTGTCAGTCCATGCCTTTTCCCCCGTTGGCTTTGACATCATGTACATGGCATCATGTAGTACAGTTTAATGACTAGTATCACTTATAGGGACCGGGTATCATTCAGATTTGATGAAAAAAGGAAAGAAACTGAGCTTACCATCTATAAACTAATACACATATTCAGTTAATAGATTGCCGTCCAGAAAGTGTTAAATACCATCAAGATTCATCAAAAACCGCCCATTTCATTTATCAGCTGACACAAATACCGATAGTTACAGTTACATGTAATTAAACATGTCAGAACCGAATGCTGATCGGCATCACCATGAGTTTGCAGTAGAATTTACACATATAGGCAATGTTATTGAGTGTTACATGTCATAAATTATGATTTTCATTGTAATTTACTTTCTAATCCTGTAAATCACACTATTAGCAGCCTTGAATCACAAATGGTATCCAAAGGAAAATATTCATGGTAGCAGTTACATGTATACTAAGGCAGTGACTATTTGTATTGTTCATGAGAAATTACTTGGCCTGCTATACTCAGTTTGCAACAAATTTGTTTCCCCGGTGGTGACAGTAAATCTAAAAACCACAAATGATCAAATTCAGCTACCTTAGAATTTCTTTAGAAATGGACGTAAAAGGACAATATTGGTGTCAGTCATTATCACATGTGATAGAACTTGTTTAACACTTTCCAATTATAATTTAACACAGAGATCATTGCTACAATACAGATGCGTTATCAATGTTTCAACAAACGGAAGTGACAAATGCAAAAGTAAAACATGAGTTATCCTTCTATATAACTGACCGATGTGACGAGTGATAACAATTACACAGGCGAATTTCTGCTCACTAATAATTCCTTCAAAGACCAAAATTGACTGTCACTAGAAAAAAGAAAACGAAAAAATAAAGATAAAGTCTGTGCACAACCATGTTTTTATTAAGTATAGAATGAATAAAAAGTATAGAATGAATAAAAACAAGTGAATCTACAGACTATTTCTATTTTTCTTGTGTTCTCTTATCTAGTGGCATCCAATTACTTTTTTGAATGATAAGAGCTTTTATTGTAAAAACACTCTTTAAAGCATAATGCACAATTATAAACCTTGTCATGGCGGTTACTGGTTATCAATGACAATTAAAGGTTTTTTATTTGAATGTTTTATTATAAACTGATAGACGACTGGATAAATATGATCTTACACTATAGAATGTGATTACTTGGCAGTATTTATTGATTGTAATATATACATGTAGGTCACTGTGACCTCACTGTATTGAGAGATGTCACCAGTGTAGTAGCTCAAACCATCATTCAGCTGTCAGAAATATCTTCTATTTTATACAAAGACTTATATATTTATGTAAGTGACCACAGTCCAGTATGTATAAATGTCTAACATAAAGACTTAATATTATGTAATTAGAATTAAGCGCATCTAAAAATGGATAAATTTTTATGAAGAAATACCAGAGAATAGCATTTCTTTTTCACAAATTTGTGTAGAAAGTAGACCCCTATTTCACTTCCTTTCGCTAAGGGAGTTCACATGGCTAAGTGGGTAAGGCGCTGGCTCGCTAGACTGGAGGTTGGGTGTTAGCATTGGCTGAGAAAGTTCATCTTGATTTTCCGGCATGGTTTCCCCTTGTCAGTGATGCAGATCAGAGGGCCTGATAAAGACAGCTGTCTAGTCGTTTGAATGGGACAAAAAAACGAGGTCCTGTGTACACATTGGTGTGCACGTAAAAGTACTAAAAGATCCATTGGCAGTTGGAATTCGATATAAAAATAGGCCGTAGAGCTGCTGCCTGGGCAAAATTTCCCTCATAGGTGCAGAAGAGTAGGACGTTAAACCCCATTTCATTTCATTTTGCTGATTTAAACATAAATGACCATATCTTGAGTTAGAAAAAAGAATTAATCGAATGAGCTTTGATTGTGTATAGTCTGAGACTTGATATTTAATCTTTATTCTGCGATTTTAGGGATTTGGCTAAATTGATAATTTGCTTGGCAAATTTATCAAAGGTTAGGTGGAGTGGGTGGCAAACTTTTGATATACCTTATTCTGAAAGGCACAAATTTGTTTAATTACAAATTCAGGTGTGCTATACATCTGTTGTAAAAATGCTTATAAACGGAACGATTGCCTAGCAAAAGTTCATCTTCCTGCATTTAACAGATTAGCTAAAAAGGATGTGCAAATAATGGGTAGGCCTGCTGCCTTACTTTATTATCATTACAGGAATACAATATGGCACTTATAATCATCCAATAATAATAATAATGTACATTTGTAGAGTGTCAAATCCATCCAAAGGCATGCTCAAAGCGCAGTGAGACAATAGTTAGAAACACATAGCATAGTGAACAGAAAGTCAATTTCTCATAGAATTCTTGAAATAAGTGAGTCTTCTGCTGTAATTTGAAAATAGTCAAAGTGTCACTGTTTTGGATTTTCAGTGATACTTGAGCGTGATCTGGAGTATTTTAGCCTACCTAACCTTGTGCATATTCTTCAGGGTTTTGATTTCCTCCTACTGCTAAAGATCTTTACACGCCAGCAAATTATCGAAATAAACTTGTACAATGTTAATCCCAAATTACATACCAATTGGTGGTGTCTTGTGTTCTACTGTGATATATTTGATTATGTAAACAAGGTTGTTTATTTGATTATTGTTGTCTTCCTTCTGTTCCATAAAGAACTTTTTGTTATATCAAATGAGAATTTTACTTGTCAAAAATTCAATTAAAGTGATCAATCAAGTTTTGCATTGTTTTGGGTGCTTTTGACATGTGTATATACATCAAATAAACACGCTTGGAAATAAGCCCTAAATTAGACCCAGACTACGTGTATGTCTTGTGTAATCTGCAATAATCTCTGATGCTTGGCGTACTAAATGAATGAATTATATGGTATCAGATTGCGTCGCATCCTAAGTGGGTCCAAAGCATTGCCATTCATTGTGTTGTATTACCAGTGAACTGTAAATGTATCCAGTATAATTAGCAGAAATTCCACTATCTGGAAAAAAATGTTTTCCGTGTCATGTGACCATCACCCACGTGGGTTTAACCTAACCCATTTAATTTTATTATGTTTTATAATACCCATGATTCATTTACAAACATACATGTGTTTGCTTATAACAGGAAGAAAAAAGTGAGTAAGCTTATTGAAATTAAGATGATGAATGAAGGCCACATTGAAACTCATTAATTTAATTATTTATTTTGTTGAGTCAACATTTCCTGCGTGGTTTCCTCTTGTCAGTGATTCAAGGACAGCTGTCTAGTGGTTCGGAGGTCCTGTGTACACGTTGGCATGCACGTAAAAGATCCCTTGGCAAATGGTATTCAATATATGAGTAAGCCGTAGTGCCGCTACCCAGGCAAATTTCACTCATAGCACATGGTATGACGTATGCCCATCTTCATTTGCCCAGGTTCGGAGCAGAACAGTAGGACGTTAAACCCCATTTCATTTATTGAAATTAATGTGACTGGTGATACATGAAGGACTTAGGTCACATTGAAACTCATCAATTTAATTATTCATTTAGTTGAGTAAACAACTTAAAAGTTTCTTGTTTAATTACAGAACATGCAGTACCAATCAAAAAGTTATGGACGATCATACGATAGATATGATCAAGATTCCTCATCGGATCGACTACGTAATGACAGCCCTGACAGCCGTCACAGTCCCCGATATTACAACAAGTCTTCATATAATGATAGGCATAAGGAGAAGAGAAGTAAAGGTAAGACTTGTCACTCAATTCTCACCATCAGGCATGGAACAAGGCCAAATTGTTACTGCTGTTGTCAGTAAAACTGATTAACCTATCCCTGAATCTTAACCAATGGCAACCAATTAGAATATGTTGGAGTCTCGTTATTTTCTCTGACAATCAAAAGATTCAGTAAATTGTTATGGTAGTAAAATATGTTAAAACATCCTGAGAGTGAGAGATGAATATATCAACTTTCCGTAAAAACTGCAATAACCTTGGAAAAGTTGTCAGAGAAAGATACTTAAATGTAGTCTCGTGGCTGTCATGGCTACATGTATATTTTTTCGGGAGGGGTGTGGTGGAATGGCTGAATGGAAGATCATAAGGAATGTGATTGAGTCCAAGGCAGTGGTTTCGATTCCCTGCTTGAACAGAACAAGAAGTAGGGCCATCTATCCAACCTCAACCTGTTTTTACCGGGTCCTCTGGTTTCCTACCACTGTTAAAGACCCATATTGACAAGCGAATTATTGAATTGGAATTGAACCATGTTATATGTCGAGTGGAAATTAACTCTATCTCTTCATTAAATATTGTTTTTTTTATGGACCCACATTTCATGTGAGTTTGTATATTGTTGGCAGAGTATTAAAATCCTGATATCATTCCTTATTTATAAAAGTTGACCTGATGATAGTCCAGTTGGTTTTGGTGTAAATGATTTGTATAAATTATGTATTTTGATTTTAGGACCATATGAAAAGAAAGGAAATTCACTTATGTCTGTTGCCGCGAGCATCCGTAGCGGGAATGGCTCCTATCACCATAACCGACCTCCACCGAGTAAATCTATGTCCAGCAGTTATAGTAGGGAACCCGGTCAATCTAGCCGTGAACCCATCAGTTTGTCTAGCCGTGAACCAGTCAGTCAGTCTAGCCGCGAACCAATCAGTCAGACTAGCCGCGAACCCATCAGATCAGAATCTAAAGAACCAAAAGAAAAAGATCACAGATCTGAGGTATATATTTGTTCATCATCTAGTGTTGGCATGATAAATTGTATATCCTTGAATTGTTGTATCGTCAGACCATTCAAATATATCTCAAAATTCAGAAAAATGTACTACCGTACTATTTTAAAATAAGGACTGCTATTATTGTATATATTAAGCTTGTTTTCAAGTATTAGAAAAATTCTTTCATGATTACTATGAATGATGTGTAAAATCAGAAAAAAAACCAATGCTAACTTTAAATGGCGATAACTGGCATGTTGGTAGGGTGCCCCACCCTAAATGAATATCTCCAAATATCTCGACAATTACACCACAATACTAATATATTTAGAAAGCCTTAAATCTGTTTCACACATTTATAGTCACTAAATAAACGACCATGCTGTACTTCATAAGCTATGATCATTAAACCATACATGAGTAATACTGAAAAATGGTTTGGAGTGGCGTCCATAACGTCCAGACACTTTTGAGTAAAAGATAGGTTACGTGCCCTTGTTTTGAAATTAGTCTCGCTTAACTAGTCTACCGATCATTCTACGTCTAATTGACGGGTCGGGATAATCAAGACTACTTTTTTTACGAAACATGGAACAAGAAATTGAATTTAGAAGCACCAACATCAGGCAACTCAACAATATTTTTAAGAACCTTGTAAAAGTAAAATGAAACTACTGCTAGTATCATATTATTTGTACTAAACCAAAATATGCAGCTTCTAATGGTACAGCTAATTATAAGGCAATTTAAAAAACAAAACGAGCGTAATTTCTAAAGATGCCGTAATAACCAAAAAGTTAAATATTATTGCTATTCAGAATCGTCAACAATAGAATTTTTACGGCTGTAGTTGTAGTAATGTTTGGTGTTTTGAACATTTCCGCATGCTGTTGCTATTTATAGCCTCAACGAGTGTGCGAGACTGTTAGAAATCAGTAGTAAGTTATTCAACTAAAACGTGCAGGATCAACGTGTCAAGAACAACTTTTCAGTTGGCACGTGGGGCACCCTAATGTTGTACAGATGATCCCCCACCCCCGGACATCATTTTTGTTATAATTTTGTGATAGTATTTATTGTTATATATCTTGGACCTTATTCACAAAAAACTTAAACAAAAAATAATTTAAATATTTAGCTTTTTCATTGACTGACAGTTAAAATCTTAGTACAAATTCATGTCCTTAGCCAATAGAAAGACAGACTGCATTTTATAAAGATCTGCGATTACATTTTTGTGAATACAGCCTCCATTTTGATAGAGCAAGAATACTAAAATCTTTTGCACCAAATTTTTTCATTTTCCACCCAACTGTATTTGATCATGTAGGTTAAAGATTATTTGATAATGGGTCTTTTAACCTTAAACTTTATTAACAATAAACCACCAGCTATGTAAAGTCACATTTTGAACTGCTTTGGAGTGAGGATTTTTAAAATCTGTTCAAGTATTTTAAGTCGACTCTCTCCACCTGCATCATCGTTTGATCGAGCAGCTACACCCATATCCAGACTCTGTTACTCTTTTAAGGGAGTGTTGCCGTTCCTCTCCTGTTCTTTATATTAAAAATGATGATTATTTTGGTTAATTTATAACTTAGGTACAGAAGACAGCAGTACGAGTATTTGGTGATTGGTCTGAACATATTAGTTCATCTGGTAAAGGTTATTATTATAACTGTAAAACAGAAGTATCTCAGTGGGAAAAACCAAAAGAATGGATTGATAGGTCAGTCTTATTTCTTCTTTAAACAAAATATTGATCAGACCCCGAGTTCACAAAGCATTCACATCCCTTATGGTGCCCACACATTTCATATTTCACTATTTATTGTCATATTTCACCCTTCATGTTTCATAAATGAATCTGTCCCTCTATGATGACATAATCTGATCCCCCGCTAAAGGACCCCATTGAAAATAAACCTACCTTTGACTTGAGCAGGGTTTTATGGGTTATCCTCAAGAGGCTGGTCATTCATGACATCATTACTTTTTCTCTCATCAAAACTTTCACATCTTATCATCTTATTATCATGTAACTTTATATTATCACCTGTATTGTCATGTTTGATATGCCTCTTGGAAAAATAAATAAATAAATAAATTACTAGTTCATGTGATCTCAACAGCACTGCATATGACAGGGCGGGTTTGAGCGTGGGTTAGAACGGTTTGGTAGCCTTAATCTAAAGGTTAAAGAGGGTTAAACCATACTTGCGAGTCGGAATAAACTTATAAAGTGTTTGACCTGTGGTGATTTAATAATATATATATTATATATACTGGTATATGGTTATTTATTTGTAGTCCAAAAACTCCAGATAGCTCGAGATCAAAAGATGGAAGAAGTTCAAGTAAACAATATTACTCCTCAAGATGTAAGCCTATATTTATTTATTGATTTAATTATTCTACGTTAAAAAGGGATATATCTGTTTTTACGTCTGTCCCCAGTTTGTTTCTGAGGTTCATCTCATAAACTGTTAAATTTATGAAACATGTTATAGTCGTTTTGCCTTTTGTTTATTAGAAATTTCTCTGCTTTAATTGTGTTTCCTTAGAAACAAATTTGAATTAGATTTTGGTAAATAAAAGAACAGGATATTGATGATTGAGACTACTTGTTGATTATTTCAATATCAGGAATTATTTTGGTGAAATTTTATTTAAACCTACCTGCCTTTTCAAAATACATCTTTTAGAGGTTTACTTCTCTTATGGTAATGGGTCAAGGCACCATTACAGCTGACATGCCATAAAACTCCCCCATTTCATTGATTTATTGATGATTAATGTATTGTTTTATTTTTTGTGTTTACAGCTAGTGACGATAGATCTAAACATTCCGGTTCTGTGGATAGATACGATAAAACTCGCACCAGTGGAAACTCAGACTCGTATAAATCTGATAATTATGTGGACCGCCATAAAGATGAAAGTAGTAGTAGTAATATAGTGTCCTCTCATGGAACCAATGTTTATCAGCGGAATAATTCTTCTTCAGAAACATACTATAAAGAACGGGATAGTTATTTAGACGTTCGCAAAAACAGTACATATCCATATTCTATGGTTGATCCGTCGCGGATACGACAGAGACACGATAGTAGTGATAGCAGATCAACACCGTTAAGTCAAGGACATAAAAATAATCATCGTAAGTATATTATTATTATAGAGTTGGAAAATTCGACATATTCCTGCCATACCAGTTTGAATTTTAGTTCTTCAGGAAAAACTGTTCAAGTTTGGCTTAATATTTCCTGGAAGTCCTCTATGGTTTTCTCCAGGTCCCCTGGTTTCCTCCACAACTATAGAACTCGACGCAGAAGTGAATTAATTAAATTAAATTGAACTGTATTTTAGTCCCGAAATAACCTAGTTTGTGTCCTAGTTTGTGTCAAGTGGACATTAAACCCCATTTCTCTCTCTATCAAAAATGCCCCCCTCTCTATCAAAAATGCTTGGTTGTACATGTTGTCCTCTGAAGCTCCACAATATTAGGTTTTAAAGTCATCCACCACCCTCCACCCACCCCTGGCCCCCAAAAGACCTGTACAGATCTATCAACATACCGAAGTACTAAAAGTTAAATTGATTTGGTATTTGCACAGTGTTTTCATCATTCAATTTACTGACTTCTAACATAAAAAGCCAGTTTCATTCAGTCCATGTTATTTTAGCAAGAGTTGGTCATATGTAACTTGATGTTCACCCAAGATACGAGTTGTCGTTTTACTGCACGTTTTAACTGGGTTATTGCATGATTTCCTGTTTAAATAGAGCTTGAAACAAAAGTAGTCATACATGATGAGCCCAGGCTACCAGGAAAATTTTTCGGTGCGGAAATGAATGTTATTTTAGCAAGAGTTGGTCATATGTAACTTGATGTTCACCCAGGATATGAGTTGTCCTTTTACTGCACGTTTTAACTTGGTTATTGCATGGTTTCCTGTTTAAATAGAGCTTGAAACAAAAGTAGTCATACATAATTAGCCCAGGCTACCAGGAAAATGTTTTTGTGCCAGATCAAGACCCCCACAGCTGTGCAAGGACTCTGAAAAAAATAGAGTTTCTCACTTTACGTAGCCTGAAGGGGCCCCTGAGGAATAATTGACTCTCCTGGACAGATTTTAATTAAAAACATGACCTCAATAAACTCTCCACACTTCTTCAGTTGGCATGGTTTTAGTTAGCAAATTAAACTGACCAAATTTTTTATATTCTTTACTTTGAATTGCTTTAATTAACTTAAACACATTATTGGTATGATACTAGAATTAATATAATACAGGTCATCCCACACATTTATAAACTTATTACACAATCAGGGCTTTATTTTACAGTCAGTCACTGTCAATACATTAATTACATTTGATTTAGTTGAGATTATTTACATATGAACATGGCATAAAAAAGGAAAACATAAAAAAGTTTGTGTTGTTAATTGGCCATGCATGTTTTTATAGCTACGCTACGGTTATAATTGAAGGCTATTTACTCTTGCATTGCAAGCTCGTTTTTTTATCATTCAAGTGTTTACCTTCTTGAAAATAAATGTTACAATACAATGCTGTCTTAAAAAGTGTCCATTACTAAAGCAATTTTTAGGATCACCGACCACCATGACTGACACATTGATTATCAGTCTATCTGTACTTTCAATAACACAAAAAGGAAGACATTTTTTTCAATTTTTATTTTACATTATAAATATCTTCCAGAAAAATCATTTTTCAATAATTTTCTCATGAAGGTTTTGTACCACAAAACCAAAGTAACATGCAGCTCTATTTACATGTCTGTCATCGTAACCACAACCTGGATACATTGAATAAATTTCTGTTCTCAAGCACTGAGCAACATGTATAAATAAACAGGGGTTATCCACTGAGCTATAAATAAACTGGGGAAATCCACTGAGAGTGAGATATAAATAAAGGAGGGGTACCATATCCATTGAGATATAAATATAATGGTGGACACCATTGACCTATTAATAAATACATGTACATGGATACATGTAAGTGTTCTCGATCAATGTTTTATATTTTTATTACTGAAGGTTTCCATCTAAATATTTCTCCCCATTAAATATGCTTTTTTACAACAAGGTTGGAGATGCAAGTTACAGTAATACATGTAATCTGGAAAAAAAACTCAAAATAACATTTTGTTTGTGAATGTACATGTACATGTAGGAGATATTATTAAACATGCCTCACCTCCTGTGAAGAAACCTTATGTACAGTCAATTGATTGAAGGTACATGTATATGTACATCAGGGCTAAATTTTCATCATTTTTTGCGATAATCTAAGAGGATTCTCATATAAGTGCAATCTGCACGAATCCTCCAAATCTTAATTAATAATAAATCGTGTTTATTGTGTTAATCTAAAACACCAAAATACAACAATGATAAAAATAAAACAATCAGATGGAATTTTTGGTAAACACCAAATAGTGTAAAAAGTAATATCCAGAAAATGCAGTAGCCAAAATAAACTGATACGGCACCATAACACAATTTGTAGTCTTTTGTCCATCACGTAACTAGTCACGTAACTTACAAAAGATCTGTTTCGTAAGCCTCTCGTGCTTATATTAGTGATTAGTGTAATAGTGAATAAGTAAAACAGTACACTCGCCTTGCCGCCTTATTTATTTTTTTTGGCAAGTGTAAATAAAATTGACTGTAGCCCAGCTGTCTCTCAGATTTAGTTTAGATTCGGTATAATTAACGCTAGAATGAGTACATTAAAAATTGGTCGTAAATTAGTCTGGGTAGTCTATTTACGGCAAATATACAAATTCAAAGAAGGTAGAATTGTAAATTTAATAGACCTACACAACTTCTAAATATGAATAAACAAAATACCAATATTTCTTTAATTCTTTAAACTAATTTAGGACGAAAGGGTCTACTACGGCACACAAAATTAAATTATGCCGTTGCAGACATGGTTTGCGTCGGCTTTTACTATTACTATGGCTTTGCCGTGGTAAATTTCGAGCGCTGAGTTTGTGTACAGAGAAGGACGAATGGGTTTAAATACAACTGGGCGGCTTTCCTCGAATTTTTTCTTTGTGCCGGGCGGCCCAGCGTGGCTACATCCCTGCCTTTGCCCTCGATTAGACAGCTTATCAAATGTTTAAATAATCACAGACTTTCAATAGATTTTGTAGAATTTTAGAAATGATTGGATATGATTTTAATTTGATCATCAGTCTACCAATAACAAACTTTGTATCACTGAACTTACTCTATAAATGTCTATACGCCACGATCAAGTGGAGTAAGCAATCGAGATATAATTTTTTTTATTTGACTAACATTTAAAACTACTGGACGGAGACAGTGTACAAAGTTACAATGTACATGTAGCTCCCTTTGTACTCACGCATTGTCAATCATTGTCATTCTCCCTCTTGACAAGACTTTATGTCAATTTTGTCGAATATACTGTTGATTGACTGTTTTATTGTCTTCCCCAAAATATAACAGAAAAATCAGTTGTCGGGGAAAAGATTGACTACCGGTAGCCATCCAGATGGTACAAAACCCGAGGTCCAAGAGTGAACATTTGATATGTTCATGAAACTGAATTCTTTACAATTATAAATTAAAGAAGGGTAATCAAAAACGCAGCTATCTTGAAATGACCTAGTTTGTGTCCAGGGTCAACTCCATTTCTCTCTCTCTCTCTCTCTCTCCTTTTGATTGAAATATGCCTGAGAAATAACCCCAATTATCCCAAGCTTGATGTGACATAACATATGTCTTGTGTTGGTCTCAAAATGGCCGAAGTGTTGTGTTGACTACATGTAGACATTAAAATCTGATTCCATTTTTCTTCTCATCAGTGTTTTATTTGTGTTTCAGATTCTTCACATGAAGACATGATGGAAATCTCTCCAGGTAGTACTCCAACTGCTTCACGACATACTTCTACAAGTACTTCTAATTATCCCCCACACTCCACCACGGGGGGATCACACTCTTCCCGTCTCACACCCATTCTGGTGTCCAACACTTCTCCTGTAAATGTTAATAATTTAATACCTCATGCCCATACCACCAGTAATAATATTGACCCGGAAGATATCAAACAAAAAGGTGGGTAACATATCATGTTACGTTCGGGGCTTTCACTTTTATATATTCAGTCGGTACTCTTTCTTTCTTATACATTTTTAGGACAAGAAATTCTTGAGAAAATCATTTTCATGATATACCATAAGTTTTCCACAGACTTTATTTGACAGCTTAATCCTGAAAGAATCTCAAACGACACCAAATATTTCATATATTTTAAAATTTGTAACCAAATTTAATTACTGCTTGTTGATGGCTTCATGTGTCATTTGGTGATTTAGTAATCCGTTGCAAAATTTGACCTCAAGAAATATCAGTCCAATAATTGAAATTTCAGCGATCTACATTTATGCTGCTCGCTGTGTCAAAATGATGCCATCGTTTATTGCTAGCGGGGAAACTTGATGAGTCTAGTTTAAATCCAAGCCTGTAAATTATTTGATATTTTGATTTCTTGATTAAATTTGTCCACCTGGGCATATTGCGCCTTGCACAGAACAGACCCATTTGCATTTTCTTATCTAGGAGAATTATGAAGAACAGATTTTTAAAAAGATAAAAAGCCTTTTTTCTGACACTTTAAGGACACACATTTCAGAATGAACAAAAAAAATATGCATTCTTTATTACTTAGCTCTTAGCTAATTTCAGAAACCGAATTCCTATGTCTTGGTGACTGTAATTTATTTAAGAGAAAACACGCTAGCTAATGCTCTGATTTAAATTTATTCAGTATTTATTAAGTGATACTATCGGTATGCAAATACCTGTTTATTTACTGTTGTTAAATGATGGTACATATATATTTAGACGGTGTTGGTTTTCCATCCCTTATCATCTTTTTTTTATTTAGAAACTTTTATCAAATATATTTCTACATATTGGTAAACGAAGGCAGTTTGCAGATATTTATAGTATTTGTAATATCTGAGAAATGGTACAAAACAATGCTTATGCCCATCTCCATTAACCTGATCGGTGCAGTTTGTTAAACCCCCTTTCATTTCATTTCGGGTTCCTTGGGTATAAAAATGACAGAAAGCCCATAAAACGTGAACCGACAAACAGCTGGACGGACCGTCTGTGTACATGAAATATAAATAATGAAAGCTCTGCATGCATGTTGATAGACCACTGTCCTTTATATTAAATTCTATATGGCCCACCTCTTGGATCCTGCTTTCAAACATCACTTGCATTCGGAATTTCGGGGAAAAAAAATCGCCCTTTTGGGGAAGCCGTTATGCATGAAGTCGATGGAATGTTGAAATTCTGCATGTAATTTAGTTAAAACTAACTATTGCTCTTGATTTTATACTAATATACTTCCTGTCTGCTCTTGAACTATTTCGAAAACAGTCGATGCTGTCAACCTTGTCTACATTAATGCAAGGCCATGTAAACAAAATAATCTGGGACTAAGATAATCCTTTGCAGTTGGAATTCGATATAAGAATAGGCCGTAGCGCCGCTGACCGGGCAAAATTCCCCCACAGCACACTGTATGGCATATGCCCGTCTTCGTTAGCCCAGGTTAGGAGCAGAACAGTAGGACGTTGTTTAACCAGTCATTGTTTTTTAAGGCGAGTGATCGCTCTCGAGCGCCTACAGCTCACCTGAATGTCGACCGAGGGGAGTATTTTTTCCCTCCCCTTAAAATTGAAAATCACTCTCCTTTACAAAGTCATTGGGGGTTTATTAATATTTATCTACCAATCACTCTCCTTAATATCAGATCACTCTCCTTAATTTCTAAATCACTCTCCTTAATTTCTAAAGCATTCTTCTCATCGAAACTGGGAGAACCTTTTAGAAGAGCCATTTTTTTCAATTTGTTGATTGAGGGGAGCTTTTTTTGGCTCTCCTCTGAAATACAAAAAACAACGACTGCGTTTAACCCCATTTCATTTTTACCTCTGTTAATTTAGTCAGAATCATCTAGTATGCATCCATGACAGTGTTACTGACAGTCAATGACGATATGGGATAAACCTACATGAGATAAAAGTAGTACCTTGAAATATTATATTTATGAGTAAACATTTAGCCCAATATAATCATCCTCTGAATCAAAAAACTCTCTCTCTCCTGCATCACATTTTCAGTAAGGATTGTCTGAAAAAAGCAGAATTTTATTTTCTTTGTTTGGCCTGAATATAATTTGAAATGATTCCATTAAATGTTTGTAGATACAGAGATAAGTAATGATAACTGTCTAATTGTTATACGCCCATATGGATATGTGGTCGTATATTGCCGTCGTCCCCGTCCGTCCGTCGTCCACAATTTTTTGTGAACACTCTATAGACTACATTTATCATCTGATTGTTTTGAAACTGAGATATGTTGTTTACATTAGTGAGATGAAGAAGCGTCTTTAATTTCCGTTAATTTCTTCTGGAGTTCCGTTTATTAGTCTGTGAGTTATGTCCCTTGTATCACTTTGTTGCACCTTGTGAATGCTCTAACTACAATAGTTATCAACCGATCTGTACGAAATTTATATGATTATTTTAAACAAAGAAACCTATTGAATTTCAGCAATTTCCGTTAATTACATCTCGAGTTACATGTATGGCCCTTGTTTCACTTTGTTGAATCTTGTGAACGCTCTAATCTAATGACAACAATTATTCACTGATCTGTTTCAAATTTGAATTAGTGAAAAGAAGAAGTCTATTGAATTTCAGCCATTTTTATACGCCCACATAGAAATGTGGACGTATATTGCCGTCGCCCCTGTCCGTCCGTCTGTCGGTCCGTCCGTCCGTCCGTCCGTCCATCATCCACAATTTCTTGTGAACGCACTAGAGGCCAGGGTTAATATCCGATTGACTTTAAATTTATACACAGTGTTTAAGGTCATGAGACGAAGAAGCCTATTGATTTTCAGCAATATCCGATAATTACTGCCAGAGTTATGACCCTTGATCACTTTGAAAAATCTTGTGAACGCTCTAGAGGCTAAAGTTAATATCCGATTGACCTTAAATTTATACACAGTGTTTAAGGTCATGAGACGAAGAAGCCTATTGATTTTCAGCAATATCCGATAATTACTGCCAGAGTTATGACCCTTGATCACTTTGAAAAATCTTGTGAACGCTCTAGAGGCTAAAGTTAATATCCGATTGACCTTAAATTTATACACAGTGTTTAAGGTCATGAGACGAAGAAGCCTATTGATTTTCAGCGATATCCGATAATTACTGCCAGAGTTATGACCCTTGATCACTTTGAAAAATCTTGTGAACGCTCTAGAGGCTAAAGTTAATATTGGATTGACTTTAAATTTATACACAGTGTTCAAGGTCATAATACGAAGAAGCCTATTGATTTTCAGCAATATCCGATAATTACTGCCAGAGTTATGACTCTTGATCACTTTGAAAAATCTTGTGAATGCTCGAGAGGCTAAAGTTAATCTGATTGACTTTAAATTTGTACACAGTGTTTAAGGTCATGAGACGAAGAAGCCTATTGATTTTCACGGATTTCCGATAATTAGTGCCAGAGTTATGGCCCTTGATCACTTCAAAAAATCTTGTGGATGCTCTAGAGGACAAAGATGATGTCCGATTGACTTCAAATTTATACACAGTGTTTAAGGTCATGAGACGAAGAAGCCTGATGATTTTCAGCGATTTCTGATAATTAGTGCCAGAGTTGTGTCCCTTGATCACTTCAAAAATTCTTGTGGATGCTCTAGAGGCCAAAGTTAATATCTGATTGACTTTAAAATTTATACACAGTGTTTAAGGTCATGAGACGAAGACGCCTATTGATTTTCAGCGATCTCTGATAATTATTGCCAGAGTTATGGCCCTTGATCACATCAAAAAATCCTGTGGACGCTCTAGAGGCCAAAGTTAATATCTGATTGACTTTAAATTTACACACACTGTTTAAGGTCATGAGACAAAGAAGCCTACTGATTTTCAGCGATTTCAAATAATTACTTCCAGAGTTATCTCCCTTGATCACTTCAAAAAACCTTGTGACGCTATAGATGCCAAACTTATCATTCGATTGACTTCAGATTGATACACAGAGTTTAAGGTGTTGAAACGAACAAGTATTTTGATTTTCAATGAATTTTGATAACTGAACAGCTAAATCCATGATGTTAAATGTTTCCTATACTAATTGTTAGCGTGGGGCAAAACTTTATATAAAGCAAACAAATTCTAATGATTTTCAGATAATTACAAAATGAGATTTTAGTGTATAACAAATGTTTCATTCCCAAAAAAAGTAAAAATATGCGACAACCCTTGTTGACTGCCCGGACGATTTAGCTGCTGTGGGCGTATGTTTCGTTGCCTGGCAACCTATCTTTGTTAATTACGCCGTGAGTTATGGCCCTTGTTTCACTTTGTTGAGCCTTGTGAACGTTTGAATGACAAAAGTTATCCGATCTGCATGAAATGTATATGCATTATTTGAATTAGTGTAACAAAAAGTATGTCAAATTTTAACAATTTATGTAGATTACTTCCAGAGTTACTACCCTTGTTTTAGTTTTTAGAACCTTTTGAACCCTCAAACGATGAAAATTATCTTATCTGTATGAAATTGTCTATTAAATGCCCCTTATTACCCACAAAAGAATTAATAAGTGACAACCATTTTTGACTGCTCGGACAATTTAGCTGCTGTGGGCGTATGTTTTGTTGCGTGGCAACCTATCTTGTTTGTAGATACATATTTATATAGGTAATGATAAGTATCTAATTGTGTTTTTATTTTTACAGCTTTACAAACACTTCAAAAATTACAAGCTGCATTAAATATGCAGATAGAACGGGCACAAAATTGTAAGTTGAATATTATTTTGTTTCTTATTTTTAACGTGTGCACATTCGATAACAAGGCCTGTCATTGAGTCAAGTGGCGAGTTTTTCTATTCCCCGCTTGTAGGTAACAAGGAATGACCCCTACATACATGCGAATTATTGAAACAAATTGAGCCATATGTTAGTCTTCAAATCACTTAGTTTGTGTTGAGTGGATATTATGCACCATTTATCTCTCCAGTCGTAAAAAAAAATAATTCATCTGGTTTTAAAGACAAATTCAATAATATTTTTTTATGTCAATTTATTTTTTCAGTGACACAAAATTCTCATGAACCTCCTACAGAAGAACCATTGAGAAGTCCAGCAATCCCACTTAACATTGAAGTTCCCACATACCACACGCAATTACCCAAACTAACCAGTAATACACCAGCTGTCCTCCCACAGATAAACCATACCGAATTAGATAATGGTGGCGGGGGACGTGATAGTCCTCTTTCTGAGATGAGCTCCAGAGACTCCTGGTAAATATAATACTTTTGTCAGTTATATATAGATGGAGACGCCATGGTGACGCAGGGAGTAAGATGCTGTCTTGCTAACCAAGTGATGGCAGAGAGAGTTCCTCTAGATATTCCGGCATTGTTTCCCCCCGTGTCCAGGCTTGGAAATAACTGTTTTAGATGTACCTAGCAAAATGTCAGACAGTAATGAAATAGTACCTGATATTTTAGTCTTAGTGACGGACATGTATTTATAACATCATTAAAAAAGACTGATCAATGCCGGACAAAATGACAGGCACCAGAGGTTTTGTGCCTGACAAAGTCTGAATCTATGCCTAACACTGTCCGTGACAGGTGCCCTATTTCCAGGCTTGCCCATGTCAGTGGTGCAGTGCTGAGGTCCTGATGAGTCCCTTGGATGGATGGAAAAACGAGGATCCGTTCACACGGTTGAGATCTAAGAAAAAGTAGGCTGCAGCGCGCTGTCCGGGGAAAATTTAACTCATAGCGGCGATTACGTCATACTTATGTATTTGTTGAGTATTTATGTTGAAAATAATTCCTCACAATGTCTTAAGATACCCTGTTATATCCTTCATGTCAAAAGTTTATAACATCGTCTGCTAGTGATATAAAAGTTTGTCAATTAAAGTTACATTATGGGAGATAAGATAAAGAGATGGCAGTTCTCACTATAATAGTTAAAAACTAGATAGTGTATAGATAATTTGCTGAAAATTTCAGTCAACTGATCCATTATCACTATTATCAGCCTAGAAAAAAGCGTTTGAAATATTCACATAGCCTCGGTCATCATAACTCAAATCATTAATATAAACAGCATAGTCTCGATTATCCACTTGATTGTTTTAATTATCAACGGCCATTAAGCGGCATATAAGAATTTAATCCGCCAACATTGAAGGCTAGCCTTGACATAAAGAGTTTATTATGGTCTGAATATGTTAATTAATGTCTAATTGATTATTTAGATAACATCTCAGGCCTAAAGAAAGACCTGTAATAAGCAGATTTTGCTCTTGCATAATGCTATTTTAATATATGGTAGAAATAAATTACATGTCACGCCTCACTCTGCTTCTCTTCGTAATTTTCAGTCACAGTCCTGCACTCAGTACTACAAGTTCCCAGAATGCGCCTATTAGTACGAGTGCATTGTCAGGAGCTGGTTTCAGTAAGAAGGACCAATCTGCCGAGTTAGAATCTACGTTTAGTAATTATTATAATGAAAAACTTATAGGTCATGTGATGGGCTGGCAGGCTGATCTAGCAGAACGAGAGGTAGGTCATGACACTGATTTAGTTTATATTGTTTTGGGGTTGTTTTTTTGTCCATTAAAATACAAGCCTGTATCTGCATAAAATCGAGGAGATATTTCTCTTATCTACCTATATTGGCATCTTGGGGGTTTGGTGACTGTACTTTAGACCGTGAGGTCTGTCTTTGATTTGCAGCTTGCACGTGAGTTATATAGAGACGGAGAAGCCAGTTTAACCGCGGGTGTTTTTTCTGGGTCCTCCAGTCTCCCCCTACTGCTAAAGACTCATTCGTGCAAGCGAATTATTGCAATGTAATTGAACCATATTAGTCTTGTGATGACCTAGTTTGTTTTGAGCAGACATTAAATCCAATCTCTTGCTTGAGCTGTTCGACAGACTATTCATGCAATTCAAGTGGCTGTCTATTTATCAGCAAGCCGCCGATGAAAGAAAAATCAAATTGGTGTTGTTTAAGTGACATTTTTTATATGAGTTGATATTTGTTTTTTTAGGCCAAAAGATACTGGGAAGAAGCATTAACCGTTGGTAGCCTTCATTGTAGTCAAGTGTCTGTAGAACTAACGAAAGCTCGATCGTTAGTACGTGTAGCGGAAATAGAATCAACATTACATGAACAAAGGTTTGTATTTTATTTATATATTTTTACGTTAACATGAGCTACGCAAAGATTATTGGAGATCGAAACTGTTGAATCACTGAATTTTCTCGAACCCAATAAACTGAGTCACATGCCCAGTCAAAATTTTTGTTAGAGGAGACTACATTGATACCCATCCTCATTAGTCCAGCTAGTGCAGGAAAGTCAAGCATGAAACCATCTTTCAATTCTGAAACAATTTCCTCAATTATTCGGGGGGGGGGGGGGTTGGGATGGCCTAGTGGTCTAGAGTGCCGCGCTTCGACCTCTAGCTGGCCGGTCACCTCTGGCTTGCGGCTGTGGTTTCGATCCCTGGTGTGAGTGTATGTGGCATGGAGATATGGGCGCCTTCTCAACTTAATGGGTTTCCTATGGGCACTCCGGTTTCCTCCCACTGCTAAAGACCCCTACGCGCAAGCGAATTATTGAAATAAAATTAAACCATATGTTAGTCCGGAAATGACCTAGTTTGTGTCGAGTGGACGTTAAACCCCATTTCTCTCTATCTCTTTCCTCAATTATTCAACTCAATACATAAGTACGTGTTATAGTTTATAGTTTAGTTTTATATTTTGTACATAAAGGCCTCTTGCCATGTGATATAATTACGTACCAGTGCAAAAGCTGCATCCATTAAAATGTATTCGTTTCAATTTTCATAAATAATGTCCCTGATAGCATGTGTATTTTATGTACTTAAAATTTTTCTCTTTTTTCTTTCAGGATTCTGTTTCTGGATAAACAGATAGCAGAGATTGAGAACCTGAAGCCCCCATCGTCTATACTGTCATCCTGACAGGATAAATACACAAATTACATTTTTATTTTCTTATTTATCATTCTTACTTAACTTCTATCTTTTCTCTTCATCTTTCTCTTTTATTTAGTACGAGCTCTCTCAATGCTCACAAATCATGCTTCATTTTTCATTTTAAATAAACAAAAAATTTGAAACCCCAAATACCAAACATTACAATGAGACTTAAGTCTGTGCGATATTTTAGATTTCAAATTTTTTATTTATTTATTTTTTTTATTCATTATCTCATTTAATTGGTTGCTTTAACTCGTTTCAACAATGTTCATATCATTATATATCTTTGGAGGCGTTATTTATGACTCGGAACAAAGATTATCTTCCAGTTTGTGCTTGATCTTTTGAGAATAATTTGGCTTGTTGCGCACGAAACAATATTAAAAACTGTGAACTTTGGAACTGAGTATATTGAAGGAAGTGCATTCAAAAATTAGATTATTTGTCAAAAGCCGAATTGTGTTTCGATTGAAATAAACACAATTTTTTTAGCAGTGCTGGCTGATATCTTTTCTTAACTGGAACATTTTTAGAACAAAAGAATCACCAGTTTGTAACGTATAGCACGTTTCGACAACTCTTCTCTAATCGTTATCAAGGACAAACGATTTTAATCTTTGTAACATTTTGTAGATGAATCCGTAGGATTTGATTTCATCCCATTAAATAGTTCATTGAATGACATCCAAGGCTGATTTGATGATGACTTGTTGATCATAATGGGGGATAAGACGACAACAGGGTTTTACATAGCTCTTGAATTATGATTTAATTTTTTAAGAAAAGCCCAAAGACTTCCATTGATGTATGGCATACTAATTTAACCCAAGACTAAAATAATACATTAGTCAAATTCATCAGAGTATTTGAAGAGTCCAGGGAAAGAACAATCTAAGTCACATTTTTGTCTTTTCGCATAAAACTCAACACAGACTTTTGGACGAGAATGCTTGATGCCAACAGAACAATGAATGGGTTTAATTACAACTTCAAAATGATGTTTAAGACGAACCATAATTACCAGTACAACTGACTTCAACTTTTCAAGCACATTAAGGTTAAATAAAGGGTACAATTGACTTGTATTTGTCCGGCAGGCCATTTCAGAAGGGCCTCGATTTGATGTGACTCCGATCGTTTTTACCTGAAATTGATTGTTCCACATAAAGCTTACACAGTTTGCTACCAGATGGCACCATTAACTCAGGTTCGTTGAAAAAGTGACTTAGATCGCTCTTCTCCAGGACTCTTCATTTAATGCACTGTTCTGCCTGTGATCTTGGGTCTACTTAAGTCTAAGGTTCATTTGAAGGGTGTTTTATTTGTTGTTGAATCATGTTATAGACCTACCTGCCCTGTGAAATAAGTATTTCTCTCTAACTTTGAAAGGCCAAGAAATACTTAAAATAAACCAAGCTACTGACTTTTATCTAATATTCAGAATAGAGATAAAAACTTACTGATCAGTGACGAAATTGACCAGGGACATATATTAAAACATTTCAAGGATGTACCTCGATCATTGGCTGAATTTTAAAATCCTAATACAGATATTAGCCGTCGGTCAATAAATTGACCTGATCCTTAGAATATTTTAGCTCCACATTCTTATGAATAAAGGCCCAGCATGTTAAATAAGTCATCTCGAATCAGGCCTATCGACATCTTTGTATGTTTGTTTTCTAGGCTGACTGTGATAAATAATGCTAAATGTACCTGTATTTGAATGTATATATGTATATATATACAATACATATATATTTATATTAATACCAGTTATAAACATCGTGTACAGTCCCCCTTTGTCTAGTGCTATATTACTCCCTACCACAACATTTATAATAATACTAAAATCATCGCAGAACATCCAGGATGTGAGAACATTAGATTGTGTTAAAGATTTAATGATAAGACTTGTTGTATCGGCAATAAATAGGTAATGGAACTGCAAATAAATGGTAGTGATTGATGTTTTCACACAGATATGCCCAACATTTAATCCTGGTCAAAAACCCAAAAAGTTTGTATTGGCCAGCTATCCAAATTTTGTGTTTGTACATTACTGACCTGTTATCTTACAGTGGGTAAATGTATTTGTGTCGAGGCATGATTGCAGAGAAATATAATAGGAATGTCAGTCTAAGAATGGTTCAATCTTGTTCAGTATTTACAATGACATGATGCATTGACAATTTCTCAATGTTTGGCATCCTCTGAAATGAATTTTTACGGAAATACCCGATATACTCCTGGAGATAAGCTTGTTATAAAATTCTCTCCTCTTGAATTATTTTCATGTCCAAGATCTGAATTGTCGACATTAATTCTGAAATGTTCATATTTGTAGTAATGAAGAATTGAATTTGAGAAATTCTGGTTTTCAAAGTGCAACTCTAGCAAAAAGTAATTGCAGTGCTATCGGTTCCAATTGTGTTTAGCTGGAAAAATCTACATGTAAAATTGTACAATAGCTATTAATGAAAGAAATGATAATTTATTGGCTGACAAAATGTTTTCAAAAAAACTTCTTAAAGATACATTATGGGAGATAAAGAGCTGGCAGTTCAGAGCTAGATAATTAAAAGGGAATGTGCTGAAAATTTCAGTCAAATTGATCCACTCTGAACCAAGAATTTAGCGATTTGAGTTATAGGCCTAGCCTCAATCTTCATTGCTAACTTCATTAATAAAGTCGGTACGATAAAAAACATAGTCTTGATGAGCATTGAGCAAAAGATCAGATCTATGACATCGAGAGTTGATTATGGTCTGGATAAGGTAATAAATGTCTAGTTAATGATTTAGAAAACAATCCAGGCCTAAAGACAGACCTGCAATAGGCAGATTTAGCTCTTGCATAATGTATGTTTAATTTAAGCAAGTTTTTTTTGTCAATAATCCATTTACCTTAGATCAAGTAGTCGAGTAGATTTGTATAGCAACAATAATTAGCCCAACTTTCCCTCTTTTCATCTCTATAAATATATAAATCATCCTATTCTTTGGTTTCATATTTATTTGTGTTAATATTTCATCGATTTTTCATCAAGATTATAAAATATTTCATATTAAGCTGCGGGGTGTGATGGAATGATTGTATATTAAGGTGTGGGATATGCATGTTAAATTGTAGAAGAATGAATTGTTTTATATGAGAGTATACAAAAATAAACGATAGACACGTTCGACAAAGACACTTGAAGATAACTATGTCACTAAAATAACTTTAAAAAGAAAGAAAGAAACTTTTGAAACTTTAAAAATAAATAATTTTGTTGCTGATTGATCCTTACTGTCATCTTTTGGGGGTGCTCCATTGTCAGAGCAGGACGTTCCGAATTTATAGATTTGCAATCGGGTTCGAGTGACATTGAATGGAGTTCTGTCCCGAAAACATGTGACATTGGTTAAATCGACAGTATTACTTATTATGGAACAGATATTTCTGGAATTTCCATTATTAGAGAAATTGTCGATAGCAAGTAATATGTTAAGTTTATTTAGTGACATATTCTTCAACAAGATACTGATTATTATATATTAATACAAAATATATTTAACATGTGTATTGTACAAACAATAGTGTAATAATCTAACTCTTATTGTAAATCTGATCCTGTTTTATTCGTTTCTATCAGAATCAGTTCATTAAAGCCATTTAATAACGAAGAACGGAATGGGGCTTAATGTCTGGTCATTATATTATCTTGGATTAAATGGGGTCTATCGTCCTGTCTGCACCTGTTGGGCTAATGAAGATGGATGTATGCCATACGGTGCGCTATGAGGGAATTTTGCACAGACAGCAGTGCTACATCCTACTCTTATTTCGCATTCCAACTGTCAAGGGATCTTTTACAATCACGCGCAAACGAATTATTGAATAAAATTAAAACCATATGTTAGTCCCGAAATGACCTAGTTTGTGTTGAGTGGACGTTAAACCCCATTTCTCACTCTCTCTTACATTCACACCAATGTCCCATCCAATCGACTCGATGATGTTCCTTACCATGCCCCTGTCCTGTACATATCATAAACTACACCAGAAAATCAAGGAGAACTTTCTATGCCAACACCGGGATCGAATCCTCGGCCCGCCTGGTTAATGAGCCAGCACCTCTCTCACTGATCCACTGTAGTTATACAATACTTTGGTCATTTTGAGACATTTTTTTGTAAAATATTCATTTGACGAGATATTAATCCTCATTCCATTTCAAAAAACTTGTTATAAAGTGCTGGTTGTGATAGAAAAACAATAAAAACAAAACAGTCCCCATTTATAATAATTCGTTTGGCAAATAAAATTTGAACTATAGATTAAATAGAAAACAAATAATTAAGGTACAGTAAGATATTTTACGAACATTTTACAAGATTTACTAGGAATGACTTTATGCCACTTTGTGGTATAACAGTGTTTAAGTGATGATTATTGTGTATCTAAAAAAAAAAACAAAAAAGAATTGAATATGTATATCAAAGGGACCTTCACAAAATTTTAACACTAGCATCCAAATGAATAACGTGCAAAACTAAGTGTTTTTGTTTTAACATGTGGCACAACAGATTGAAAATAATCAATTAAATGTTGGGTATATTTTCTTGAATTTGTAGCACAATCCATGTGTATCAACATTCTCTTACACGTTCAGTACAAATGGGTTATTCCTTTATTTTGGCGAAAGTGTAGAAATTTTGGGATTTTCACTAAACCGGATATATACCAAAGGATTAAATTTCTTGTATGATTTTGGTAAGTTTAATTGGAATGTTTTATGAAGATGTATACTTTGGACAGTATGCCTACTTTCGCTTTTCATGTATCTGTTTCTGCTGACCAAAAAATAAATGTAGTGCAAATTGCGCACAGAAATTTGGGCAGAAACGCGTACATGGAAAACGGCCGTAGTCAGAAAGTGTAAAATATTTGTGTATGATTCATCATTCAAAGTCTTCAACAGCAGGTTTTACAAATGGCAGATTCACTTGTATCTTTGATACAAATACAGTTTTTGACGAATTCAGATCGTTTAATTTGTAGTTACTGAACACAAGTCAAATTATGATTTGTAATCACATGTGGTAGAGACTGGAATTAACTGATTTCATCAGAAGCACTCAGTGTTGGATTTAGGCATAAGGTAACCAGGCTACAACTTTGGGTATCAAGGTCTGTAGGGGCTTTAAAGAAAAGTTCAGTTTTTAACCAAAAGTTTAATTTTAAAGGTTCTGTTTTGTTAGATCCTCTGGTGTAACTTTTTAACAAACAGCCTCTGAACTGTACGTGGCTTAAGACTGACACTGACGGTACACGAGCTATCACTAACAATATTTGAGGTCATTCGTCACTTTCACAACATAACATAGAGATTTTTCATCTTGCTCATAGTCATTTCCTTAAATGGTTCGTAACTCATCACTTAGCTATATGGATTTGTATCAGCCATTTTTGTCAAATGGTTCTTAAAATTGCGATTCAAAATTTTGTTACTAAGCGCTGTATGTCGTGCATGATTGTGTTTAATGTATATAAGAGTATATGATGATTTATTGTAAATTGTAAATATTACTGTATACTAGTTTCAAATGCATTTGTAAGCTTCATATCGCTGACATTTTTATAGGTTGCACAACCAGTGAGGGCATATAACCATGTTTGTAATAGCCATGATATGGGGGTCATTGCTAGCTGCGATTGTACAAGCTGATTCAGGTCAGTCACAATCCTTGTCTCTCCCTCTCCCAAAATAGATCCCTTCCCTGTAACTGTAGACTTTAAAAACAAAACAAAAACAAAAAATGGATCTCCCTCAACCATGCAGATTATTGCTAAATGTGGTTTTATCAAAAGTATAAATTAATTTGCATAAAGTTATAAAAGTTTTGACATTTGATTGAATTAAGGTTATCAGAGCTTGCCAGTAACAAAAGGGAGGAATGAATTGGCAGACTTTATGCACTAAGTTTTTCTTATCCAAATATCTTTTCTTAGTTAGGCTATTGGAATGGGTACCGGTAGTAGTAGCTTTTGTATGGAGATCACATAATTATTTTTCTCGACAGGTTTCCTAAAATATTAAAAATAAATAGATTGAACAACTTTATTTGCTTAAAGTTTTTTATGATGGTTAAATTTGTTGCTACCATTGATCGAAAATTAAAATGCGTATTTTTTTAGTCGTGGCAGGGGTTAATTGGAAGCATGCGCACACATATAAACATGCACAAGAAACGTGTAAGCTTACAAATGCATTTGTTATTTGGAGAAAATGGTGAGTAAAGGTGTAGCTAGCTGGTTGTTTTCTGTAAATGTTAGCCAATGGTTTCAATAAAAAAATAACCAACATAATTATAGTCTTTCATATTTTCTCTTCCTTATGGTCCTAGATTTATAAAATTGGTGCAAACATACTCGATAACGTGCTTCTCCAGTTACATCCATTTTGTTGTAGAAATCGTTATGGCATTGAAATGAAATGGGTTTTTTTAAGTCCTGCTGAAGATGGGAATACGCCATACAGTGTGCTATGAGGGAAATTTTGCCCGGACAGTGGCACCACAGCCTACTCTTATATCGAATTCAAACTGTCTAAGGGATTTTTTATGTGCATGCCAGTGTGTTGGCCTACACAAGACCTCAGTTTTTCATCCCGTCTGAAAGACTAGACAGCTGTCTTTATTGGGCCCTCTGTCCTGCATCACTGACAAGGGGAAACCACGCCCGAGGCAATGAAGGACATCTAGTTGTTTGGCATGGTAAAAATTACGTAAAACAACCTTTTGGCAGTAAGAATTTGAAGACATATTTCCGTTAGAGCCCACTGCTAAGTACATGTCCATCTTATTATCTCAGTGGGGATCACGGTGGCAAAGTGGGTAAGACGCTGGCTCATTAGTTAGGAGGTTGGGTGTTCAATCCCTGCATTGGCTGAGAAAGTTCATCCAGACTTTCCAGTGTGGTTTCCCTTTGTCAGTGATGCAGGATGGAGGGCCTGACTAGGACAGCTGTTTTGTTGTTTGGATGGGACAAAAAACCAAGGTCCTGTGTACACATTGGCGTGCATGTAAAAGATCCCTTGGCAGTTGGAATTCGATATAAGAGTAGGCCATAGCGCCGCTGCCCGCGCAAAATTTCACTCATAGCGCACTGTTTGGTGTATGCTCGTCTTCATTAGCCCAGTTTAGGAGCAGAACATTATTTATTATCCCATTTGATGTTGAAAAGCAGGGTTATATTTTCATTCCATTTCCTTATGATCAAGCTTACAGTCACGATGCTCAGACTTTTGTTTTGATATTTGGCTGTCTGGGAACTATATTTACTGTTATATCACTCCACTTGTACATCATTACCCCTGCCAGATAGTATTTCCTGGTAACTAAATAATTCTCATTTAGCGAAATATAATCCGATTGGTGCTGTCTTGTTCTCATTAATTATTGTATTTGTATCGTATCGAGAAGACAAATCACACGATAGCCCTTGGTCTCACAGATGCGCAATATCGTTTTTGATGGTGAATGACAGCCCGAACGACGACGAACAATTTCGTTACCCAAAGTTAAACAAAGGCTACTTTATAGCTAAAGGGAAATAACCCCATTTAAGAATCATGAAAAATGATAATTCGTGGTACATAGGCTATCTTACACGGACGAACAGTTTGATATAAAAACTTGTACCAGGACCAGGGACGGATCCAGGATTTTCAGAAAGGCACCCACTTGAGAGTGCGAAGCCCGGCCCGTGATTTTTGAGTGGACTAAAATGCCCACAAGGACTAATTTCATACTAGTACTGTAAATTACGATTTCCAACTTAACTAAACTGTTTTTGTTCTCCTTTCCCGCGAGAATATATGGAGCTAAAAATTGTTCGCCACCGCAGAAAAAATAGACGGGGCGTGCGCCGGGTGCACCCCCCTCTGTATCCGCGCCTGAGGATTACCTATTTCTGGTTTAATGGGTCGAAGACTTTTCAGTAAATTGCGCCGTCCGTCGTGATGGGGGTGGTGTGATTAGATAACAAACCTCATCTCTCAACCCTCTGTGTTTTGAGATAACATGTTATAGGCCCTACTATGTAGATCCACCTGGCAAATTCCGATCGGGCTTTAAATAAGAATTCAAAACAACGATTGTTTAATGTTATTTATAACATTTCTGCCACATACAACGATAATTAAGCATATAATCCTACGTGGCACGGCTACAGACCATCTCTTTTAAATCGAAGCGATAATAGCATGGCCTTTTCCCGGTATTCTCAATTTAACATCTTTACGTCACGTAGGCGGGGCTAATCATGTCGTGTACAACAGCCAATCAAAGTACTAAGCTGATACGAATTTTGTTAAAAAGAACGCTTAATTCACTTTATTGACAATAAGCGAAAGTTTTTACTAGATTGGACTGCGTATGTTTAATAAATCCTAATAGTATAAAATCGACTTAATTTTACGTGCATTGCTTATAAGACGTTCCTGAATCGGCAGATTGCTGCCTTTTACTCATTTTAATACCCATTTACACTAAATAAGTAAATAGGAAGTAATTTTTAACCTATAAATAATTCGAACGTCTTTATTTATTTTTCTAATACTGTACATAAAAATGTTTTAGAATTTAATTTGTCGGAAGAGTTAATGTGTTTGACTCATTAAGTCGCATCGATGCCATCCACCAGTGTGACGAGATAGTATAGCTTGTATTGGGGAAAGTGTTTGGTTGTCTTCTAAGAGATTTAGACTTTTGAGTGAAATTAAACCGCTTTGATTTTCATGTCACCTATCTTACCTATATAATTTCCAAGTTCTGTTCGGTTCCTACTCGTATAGCAAACAACCACTTGAACAAACAGCAATTCAACGCGCGGTGGACGTACATATAAGAAGGTGTGCGGGAATTGTTTAAACGACTTTTACAGATTAGTTCCTTTGTCCATTATGTCGTTATCTTATAAACGTTCGTAGCTGGAACGTGAAAGAATTTAGACCCAACTATACATTGATTACAATTCTATAAGTAGAATTCCTCAATGCTATGTGTGTAATAAATACACATTCAAATTCTTTTGTCGGGACTTCGCCCTTCGGTCGATATTTATGTAAAACTTGAGAAACCCATTTAGCTGGTAAGGAGTGTCTTGTACGAGGCAGGGTGTACTTATTCTGTTTAGACGCCCGATACCACTTCTCTTTTTAGGAGTTTGTTAACATAGGCATGGCAAAGTTTTACCTTTGCATGCTACGTGTGCGGCAATCGATGGGAGACTTCATGTATATTGAAATATTATATCGAGCCTGTAGACCCATCCATATTTCTAGAACTATAATCTTTGCTTTTGTAAAACTCCAAGCCTGTGGGAAAGCGCACCCGAATCACCATCCCCGTCTATTGGCTCGACACTGTAACTACTACTATTGATTTAAAGATTTGCATCAGACGTAATGATGGAGCCTTGTGACGAGTAATGATGGCGCCTTGTGACGAGTAATTGGGAGGAAAGACGGTATTAAATACCCGCGCTACATGGTATCCATTATCTTACCACGTGTTTGTGTACACAGTAATAATTAGCGATGATAATATCGTATTTAACAGTAGATTTCGTTTATCCCGATCAATAGACCCCAGTAGCTGTCAATCAAATATATTTCACTTATTTGTAAAAGATTAGTAATAGACTAAATCATCCAGACACAGCTTACAATAAACGGTATTGAAAATAGAAGTGTCCCTATCGACCGGGTGATAATAATTACAGTATAAGTCCTGCTCACACAATGACTGGGTGATCAAGTCAGGGACGAATGAATGGATTAAAGAAATGGAGTTTAACGCACTACGGCCTACTTCCTACTCTTATATCGAATCCCAACTGGCAACGAATCGTTTACGTGCACGCCAATGTGTACACGGGACCTCGGCTTATCGTCCCATTCGAGGGACTAAACAACTGTCCTAATCAGGCCCTCTGTCCTGCATCAATGGCAAGTGCGAACCACGCCGAAAAACCTGGATGAACTTTCTCTGCCAATGCAGGGCTCGAGCACCCGACCTCCAGGCTAGCAAGCCAGCGTCTTACCCACTTACATACGGTGATCCCCGAAGTAAGGGGCGTCTTAACAAATTGAGCAGTTGCCATCGGGAACCACGAAAATAGGGACCCGATGCTAAACTAATGTAGCGCGTATTTTTTAATGTTTAAACATTGAATTTGTTGGCGATACCAATACAATAACTACCCTAACTGACTTTTCGGGAAGACGGGTAAAGTGAAAAAGAAAATTAACATATCATATAGTTGGTAAAATAAAGTTCTTTTAATTGAATACCGCAAATTCGTAATGAATTTACTTAACATTTTGTCTGGAGCCACTCTGCCTTGTGTGACATTTTTGGCGAATCGATTATTATTTGTGAATGCAGTTGTTTAACTCATAGGCTAAAATAGCAAAAACACGTATTTTGAAATCTTCTCGGAGAGGGCAAGGCCACATACACCAAAAAAGACTATATTGGACGACGTTAAAGTTGCTGTATTTACGGACTGAATTTGCGACTGTTAAATGTTCAACCTACTCCAATGTGTTATTATAGTCCTGAAATGGCCTAGTGTATGTGCAGTGGACTTTAAATCGCACTTAATGAAAGCGGAATATAAATACATGTACTTCTAAAAAATCTCGAAATCTATTTAGTGTCTTGAACTCAGATCGCCGGTTTAGGAATTAAAATGTCAGTCAACTAGCGTAGTGTCTGTTATGTCAAATTTCAATAGAAATTGTGTGTGCGGTTGGCCTTATAGTCATATATATAGAGATTATATGTGTCCATCTGCGTCTAATGGACGTCTATAAATCAGCTCATCCACCGTGTAGTTATAATCACAATAACGCAATATAAGGAAATACATAGATTCCCACATAATACTGACCCCAGGGGAGCGTCAGTTCTATTTGAAATCTTTGCAGGGTTTACACACAGATTAAAAACACATAACATTTCTCTTTACAACTAACTCAAACACGCACAAATATTAATCAAAAATGGCTTTCATTTTAATGGAATTTTTGCGCTACCAAGTGGATATGTTCACCTAAAAGTAATTCATTTATTTAAAAGGGGTATTAGTGTTATAAAAGCCCCGTGGTGCAGGAGAAGTGCACTACATATAACGGTTTAGTCTAAAAGAGTAAGTGCAGGAGAACTGGTCTATTTTCTTCAGTGAAAGTCTGTAAGCGTGATTTGAGCGATGTATGAATCCCCCGGTGACTAGAATATTGTAACAGTTGAATAGGAATACCATCAGTCCATCGACTTTTCAATTCCTTTCAGTATCTACAAAGATAAGATGAAGGGAAATTTCACCTGTCTCTGATATCACCCTAGCGTTAACCCTGATTTCAAGTCAAGCGAAATTCCCTTATGTAAATGGCACACTTTATTTTTTCTACTTTCTCTCTTCCTGCTTCAGGTTCTTGATCCGTCTGCACTTAACCCAGTGGGGACTGATGTTAAACCCTATCTCATTTCATCTCGTGTTCCTGACAAAATTACTACATTTTTCCAAGTTAAACTTTCCGCCATTTTATTTTCGGATGACGTCAAAATATTAGGTTATATAGCTACGACCACCGCCATCTTAACGTGTTTGCGAAATCTGATTGATGGCCCTGTTTTTAATTCGATTAAACCCAAGCCGGTACATTATCTAGCCTTGGTATATTGATTTCTTAACTAAATGAGGTTGCGGGTTCGATCCAGTTCACTGGGATTTTTCGGTGTGGTTTCCACTTGTCAGTGATGCAGGACGGAGGGACGAAAAAGCGAGCTGCCGTGTTTACATTGGCGCGCACGTAAAATATCCTTTGGCAGTCAGAATTCGATGTAAGAATAGGACGTAGCGCGGCCGCCCGGGCAAAATTTCATTCCTAGCACACTGTCACACTGATCAGCAGTGAATATTCGCTAGGCCGCTACAATCACTGATAAGGGTGACATCGAAGCGACTTAATAATGAGTCCCCGGTATTAACTTTTTTCCTAAAACATTTTTTTGAAGTATAAGAAAAATAAATAAAGACGTTTGAAGTATCTGTAGTTAAAAAATATTTCCTATTTAGTGTAAATGGAAATTAAAATGAGTAAAAGGCATCATTTTTCCCGAAGCAGTTACGTGTTATGTAAACAATGCACAAGCCATTGAGCCAATGACTGACGCCGCGTGAAGAGAGTCATCTGTGACAGAGATAATTCGTAAGTAATTCTCTGTGAAACAGATTGGCACACTGTATATGGCGTATGCCCGTCTTCATAAGCCCAGTCAGGAGCAGAACAATAGGACGTTAAACCTCATTTCATTCCGATATCATTTGTTAAAGCCCCAATATTTAACACTCTTGTTGTAATTGAATAATATGCCCAATCTTTATCCTAGTCAACAAATTGTATTATTTTACAATATTCAAATAAATTGATGATACAAATTTCATCGTAACACACCTAATTTGAAAAATTGGAAGGACACATAAACATCTGGTACTTAGAATAAGACTATTATTTATTTTCTAGAGCTGCCAAGCCAGCAAGAGTGTTATTGTCCCTTTAATTAAATGTACTTTATATTAAACAATCGGGTACATTTATTAGCTTTGATTAAGCCGTTAGAAATTGCATTTTTTTTTCACGAATGCAATTTACGCACCATTACCTCAATATGTAACTTGACGGGGGGCGGGGGGGGGGGGGGGCGAATGGTTTGCACGTGTATACTGTATCCTCGAGTCAACTGCCGTGGTTTCGATTCCCGGGTTGTACGTGACAAGGAGTAGGGTCGCCTGTCCAACCTCGTGGGTTTTCTCCAGGTTCTCAGGTTTTCCCCACCGTCAAAGACCCCAATGCGCAAGCGAATTATTGAATTAAAAATAAACCATATGTTTGTCCCGAACTGACATAGTTGTGTCGAGCGGACGTTACCCCCCCCCCCCCTCTCTCTCTCTCTCTCTCTCTCTCTCTCTCATTTGACAAATATTTGTAAAGTAGATCTAAATCATCACTATTCCTATTTTGCGCCAAATGTATCTGCCTCCGGGCGTTGAGAGCACTTGACACGTCCTTGGTTAAAGGTTATTTCAATATGATATCATTTTTAATTAATGGCATTTATTTTCTTGGTTAGAGTGAGAACACCCCTTTAATTGTTAACCGACCCATCAACTGATTATGTGGCGATGGTGCCATACGGAACATGTCATTCGTTTTATCCGAAGAAAATAACCCGAGGTCCCTGCTTGTTATCGATAATTTGATTGGCTATATGATATGACGATATCCAATAATTATATCTCTAGCTTTTATATTAATTATATTAGTATGTTTGAATGAGTGGAGGATGAAATGGGGTATGAACAATTGCTGATTTTATTCTAACAGACACGTCTTTAACCAGTCGGGGGTTGGGATGGCCTAGTGGTCTAGAGTGTCGCGCTTCGACCTCTAGCTGGCCGGTCACCTCTGGCTTGCGGCTGTGGTTTCGAGCCCTGGTGTGAGCGTATGTGGCATGGAGATAGGGGCGCCTTCTCAACCTCGTGGGTTTCCTCCGGGCACTCCGGTTTCCTCCCACGGCTAAAGACCCCTACGCGCAAGCGAATTATTGAAATAAAATTGAAACCATACGTTAGTCCCGAAATGACCTGGTTGTGTTGAGTGGACGTTAAACCCCATGTCTCTCTCTCTCTCTCTTTAACCAGTCTCCTGATTACTCATTTCAAAAGTGTTTTCCCTATTTATAGTCTAGATTGTATCTGGAATCAGACCACACTGATCAGAGAGAGAGAGAGAGAGAAATGGGGTTTAACGTCCACTCGACACAACTAGGTCATTTCGGGACTAACATGGTTTTTAATTTTATTTCAATAATTCGCTTGCGCATAGGGGTCTTTAGCAGTGGGAGGAAACCGGAGTGCCCGGAGGAAACCTATGAGGTTGAGAAGGCGCCCCTATCTCCATGCCACATACGCTCACACCAGGGCTCGAAACCACAGCCGCAAGCCAGAGGTGACCGGCCAGCTAGAGGTCGAAGCGCGGCACTCTAGACCACTAGGCCATCCCAACCCCCCTACACTGATCAGCAGTGAATATTCGCAAGGCCGCTACTATCACTGATAAGGATGACATCTATGCGACTTTATTAAGCCCCAAATATTAAGTGTTTTCCTGCGATAAATTAAATGTTCTACAACATTGTTTTATGTTTTAGAAAAATAAATAACGACGTTTGAAATATTTGTAGGTAAAAAAATATTTCCTATTTGGTGTAAATGGGTATTAAAATGAGTAAAAGGCACCATTCTACCCGAACCAGTTACGTCTTATGTAAAAAATGCACGCGCCATTGAGCCAATGATTGACGCCGCGTGATGTGACAGCACGTGTTGACGACAGTCATCTTTTAAGGAGATATTAGAAGACTTTGGTAATCCTCTGTGAAACAGATTGGAATCAGACTAGTAAGACCCTCCCTGTTGATTTCAATGTTAAATCCATGTCAACATCGTTCCTTTTAACCCTTCTATGATATTAAACTTTATAACCACGACTATTTATAACATGCATTGTCGTCACCTTAAACATACATTTTGTAAGAGCTAAATTTGCCTAATGCAGGCCTTAATCGACTTTCGATGCCATCGCTAGATTGCGATATTTACTGGATTAGGATCCGATCTGCTTCTAAATACTCATTCAATATTAAATCAAGAAAATATGGATAACCGACTTTAGTAATGATGATCGGTTCAGATTGGATCAATTTGACTAAATTTTTCCTAGTTTATATAACTCTTATAGTGAGAACTGTCTTCTCTTCATCTAATCTACAATCGTAATGTAGTCCTATACTAATTGCTGAAAAGACCGTTTGATACGCCTACAAATAAATGAGGGCGTATTATCTTTTTACCCATGTTCATCGGTCAGTCGATTCGTCCGTCAATCAACAACTGGCTCGTACGCGATAGAGTCTGCAGTTTTGAACGGACATTTATCAAATTTGGTGTGAAGCATCAGGGTCATATAAAAGGACGACCCTGTCGATTTCCTACCTAATTTATCCCCCTTTTTCGAAAACCCCGCTAACGCGATTTGGGCTACACTGTTTCACGTAATGAAATAAAATTGAACCATATGTTAGTCCCGAAATGACTTTGTTTGTGTCGAGTGGACGTTAAACCCCATTTCTATCTCTCTATCCAATCAACCATGTAGAACAAAAATGTCTCCTTGTCGCTCAGTTTTGTAAAACTTTGGGCGCTTTTGACAAAAAACAACCCGTGTTATCGGTTCTTGACGGTAATTTAATGGAACAGTTTATTTTATAATTACACTCATGGAATATTTCTGCGAATTGCTCAGGTAAATCCTAAACTCAGGAATTCCGTAATCTTCGCGTTTATGGCCATTGTCTGCGTGTAATTCCTTAGTTCTCCAATGTAGGCCTACGGCCCTTACCCGCAATTCCTTAATTCTCGATTGTATAACCCGTGTCCCTAATTCTTTAATTCTCGCTTGTGTGGTTGTTGTCTGCAATTCCTTTATCCCCCCATGTATCACCCTCATCGGTATTTGCCGATGCAAGGGAGTAGTATTGCATGGGTGGTTGTGGTTCCTCGGACCAGCCAACTGGTTTCCTTGGGCCCTTTTGCACTGAAGAATACTTGGCGAGAAAACGAATCCGTGTCTGTTATTTCGTCAATAATCAGAAATGACTCGTGTCCGTAATTCTTTAATGTGCGCTATAACCATTACCTATAGACCTGTTATAATAAAACTACAAACCACCATTAGCCATAACCCCAACATTAATATTACTTGCCATTCATGCTCATTATATGGCCTAAATCAAATTATTTGTCCACGGCAATTTCACTGATATTCCGCCAGACTTTGTACTACTAATATTAGGGTTGTTGTCACTCGAGTCGCAGAAAATACGGAAGGTGGGATAATTGCTGCCGGGCAGACGATACCATTTTTCGGTTCAGTGTAATGAACATCTATGATCCATTTGATGGATATTTGCCATACAAATTGTTGACACTGGGGTCACAGACAGCTAATATACCAGTTAAATCTAAAACTGAAAAATTACATGGGGTTTAGCGTCCTCCTATTTTTGCACCAACCGGTCTAATGAATACAAGCCAAATCAAGCCTGGCGAGGAAGAGTGTCGAGTTCTTCGGATGGGAAAAAAATCATGCGTCCCGTGTAACCTACACATTAGAAACCTTGATAGTTGAAATTCGAAATATGAATAGGTCATAACGCAGGTGTCCGTGCAGAAGTTATCCCCATGGCACATTGCATGGCGTATACACGTTTTCATTTGCCCGGATGGTGCAGAAAAGTAGGACGTTAATTTCCATTTCATTCCATATTTCCAAATCAAGTCCAAATGTTTTCGTTTTATTTTTCCATTCCCCTATAACAATAAATGCTATTTTCACTCAGGCCATATAATATTATATATTTTTTCTCTCGTGCTCATATCGTCATTTAAGCCAACAGAATGCTCGAACACAATGCTTTAGTGTGTTTTTTTTCCGAAAAACTATATTTTTGTTTTGTCAAATGAAGTAAAATTCTCAACTACTGCACTCCGCATCCAGTGAATGAACTAACCGAAATCTAAAGAAAACCCAATTGATATCAACACTTAGTATAAACCATGAATAGTCTGTTAATGAATGAATAATTATCAAAATAAGATCTACTGAATAAAAAATGAACACGAGTCCATAATAGGCCTACCCAGTACCCGGGGATGAGAAATCCGGATACGAAACAAAGGTTATGTTTTCTATCGCGTCTGGTCATTGACAGAAGTTGGTATGTTTGCCTCTCAGAAACCAATTGAATGCTATTTTCCCTGTTTAAGATAATGCACTGGTCCAAGAAGTCGAATAAAAATCCATTTATTGATGGAATCATTGGGCATAGTAGAGGAGAAAGCGCGCGTCTTTCTAGAGGCAGACGACACAAGAGAGAGTTATAATGGACGCTGAATCGTAGAATACAACCCGTGAATATTTTGAGGCGGAAGTATTTGGAATTGGTAAGAATGACTATATATTATATTTCTGTATGAAGCAATGCCTATTATGTATATCTCGGCAGTTCTTTGACTGGATTAGTTTCCTTAGTAACGAGGGATTACGTGAGATTATGGTTCGTGCTATGTCCCAATATAGAAGCACGTCTCGTGGGTATGTCGTAGACTGACTGGTCTTTGATTGCTGGTTATTAGCAGAGGACTTGACAGCGAGTATTTTACGAATTGGTTTTTTGGTTCTCTATGAGAATAAGGAACTATCAGACGATATTTATATAGCTTTCGGCATCAGTGAACACTGTGGAGAGACGTGCCGTAAGAACATCAATGTGGCGGGAAATGCCGTTAAAGGCTGCCGGTTAAAACTATTTTATATCAGTTATTGCCTAGTTTGGCATTAACATTATGTTTAGTGGGGTATACACAATATTATTTCGTCTGCTAGTGATTTTTGGTGTTGGCCTAGTTTCCTCGGTACGGTACGGTTTAAAAAAAAGTCTGATTGTATGACCCCCACCCCCCTTCCCAAGACTCAAATATATGGCCTAGTTTTTAGAAATATGAGAAAGAAATACATTTTAAATATGTAAAAACAGATGAAATAAATGTGAAAATAAATTTAATTTTAATTTCACTCTATGGTTGGTCGCTCGGGGACGTAGTCCAGAGTCACCTTCGCCCTCCCCCCTTCCGGTAGAGCAAGGACATTGCCACAACTAGCATATACCTCTGCAGCAACGGTTACAAGTACCATCAGCTTATTCACCATTGCTACTTTCAGTATGGTGAAAAAGTTCTATGCTTCCAGTCGCATATTAGGAGGTGGCATACTCTTTTTAATTTGGTAACAAAGACGGCCACTTGCCACGAAATGGCCCTAGTTAGGTTTTATTACTGGGATATTCTTCACAAGAAAAGAGATTTAAAAAGTTATTATTTTAAAAGTTATTATTTTAATGTTATCTTTTATTATAATATTGTAATATATATAGAGAATTTCCAAAATCATATCTTAGCAAGAGAGCTACTAGTCTGTGAAAGACCTAACAAGGATCAGTAGGGTTGTCTGTCTAATCTCGTGTGTTTTCTCCGGGTTCTCACGTTTCATCCCACTGCTAAAGTCTCCTACCTGCAAGTGAAGTATTAAAGTAAAATTAAATCACATGTTAGACCCGAAATGACCAAGTTTGCATTGAGTGGACGTTAACCCCTCTCTCTCTCTCTCTCGCTCACAGATTGTCAGACAGATTTATATTTATAAGTGGGAGAGAAATTGTTATGATATATTTACAGTTTAACACAGACAGATCAATCAGTTAACAATATGTCTAGAAGCCATTGTATACTTATACTAATTGACCATTATTACTGACTGGTGTATTATAATCGCGGCCAGCTAGGGATCAACATTTTGTCACAGTCGTTCATAATCCTTCACAATTGAAGATTAAAAAGCATGTAAAGAGCGTTAATGAGGTCCACCATCATCAGGGGAATATCAACAATTTCTTAACAAGACTTGGCTTTAATATAGATTTAGGAGGACCTACTAGGGGTGTAGATTTAGGGGGATGTAGTAAGGAAGTAGATTATTTTTTGCAATGTCTATTTTCTGTCTTGTCCGCAGGTTTATATTGTAGATTTTTGTTTTCCGTGAAGGTAGGTCCTCCTGCACTAACTATTAGGAGGATATAGTTGGAATGTAGATTTAGAAGGATGTAGCGTAGATGTGAATATGTGGTGTGCTGTGCAGGCCCACCTAAATAGTATTATAGGACCCCGGGCAAAACATTAGACTGAGGCCCCTACAAGAACAAAAATGTAAATGTTCGATAAATTCAACATATCTATATATTTATTGTAAAATTGTTTCAATGAATTTGTTAATTGAACTGGAATACACGGATCACAATCCTATTGAATATAATTACTGCTTATTACTGAGCGATGTTTCGAGTAGGCTTATGAAACAATATTTATTGTTTTGGTGATTGCAACAAAATTAGAGAATTAAAGAAAAAACATGCTGTATAGCAAAAATTAATCAACACAGTATTGAACAATGTAACATGGTCGAGCCTTTATGTACTGCGTGATTGTTAGTATATCTGGGGGACGCTTAGATTGTTCGAGTTTAAATTCCTACTGGCTTGGCTTACTCGGTCGAGATGTATGGACTCAATGCCTAGGGTCAAGTCTTCGATTCCAGCAGGAGCTACACCGGTAACTAGAAGAAGAAACTCTAATTAATAACTGTAGGTGAAAAACTATATCAAGGTTGATTTACCAGTATTTGTTCCTCTATTTAGACTTTTGAAAATAGTCTCTGGGTGTTCGCATGTTATGAAAAACCAACGTTCACTTGTATAATTGTTGGTGTGGACATACAAGAACCCTTGATGAATAACAAAATGAAATGTTGTTTTATGGCACGTCAGCTCCAACCGGGCTATATTGCGCCAAACATATGGTGAATTTTACGAGACAAATTAAAACAATATCACAGGAATGTATCCATATATGTAATGTAAATAAAACAAATATCACAGAAAATATAATTAAAAATAAATATCAATTCC
Source organism: Patella ulyssiponensis (assembly GCA_963678685.1). Lineage (NCBI taxonomy): Eukaryota > Metazoa > Mollusca > Gastropoda > Patellidae > Patella > Patella ulyssiponensis. Next base: position 63,288,612 of record OY783225.1, on the reverse strand, counting down.
TCTACATATATAAATATTTAAAACGCAATATGATAGATATATACAATTAAAATTTTAGATAAAAGTTTGTCTCTTTTAAAAATGCCAGCAATTTATCATATAGATCTGGTTGCGCAAATAACTGAGGTGCTGACTGGCAACAGTAATACTTAGTTCTAATACACTTGAGATGATTGATGAAAAGCAGGCGGAAACATCGTTGTTTAGGAAAAATTTTAACACACTGTACGCTGCATGACAAGGAACCGAGTCTAGCTGTTTGGCTGGAATGAAAAAAAAACAAGGTCCTGTGTAGGCCTACTCGTTGTTGTGGACGAGAAATAACCCTTAACAGTTGGAATTCGAAATAAGAGTAGGTCGTAGCACTGCTTTCTGGGCTGATTTTCCTTTATAGCACACTGTATAGTGTAGGCACGTCTTCTTTAGCCTTATTCGTGCAGAAAAGTAGGATATTAAACATCATTTCGTTCATTTTATCTTTAAACACAATAATTCCTGAACAAAAGAAAAGTGTGTTTTCAACTGTTTAAATCACTTTTAAAAAAAGAGAATCTTGTTATTGCTATTTCACTTGACACTCAATGGCTTTGTAGCATGCAATATTGTTGTTGTTTTTAATAACCCCTTTAGACAGAGAATAAATCAAGAGTGGTTTGAATCCTTTTTCAGAATTACAAGGGAGTAATTGCTGCAATTAGACTTCATTATCTGACTCATACAAAAACAAACATTAAACTCATCACTTTTCTTTATTGTTTTATTTTCAAAATAAAAAAAGATTAATTAATTAAGAAAACATTGTTTTAGATTAAGAGAATTAGATAATAGAGATGTTTTACATGTTTACATTTAGAGGGTTAAACATCATCAGTTTTTGTGACTGATGATGAGAAGTACTCATTATTAAAGTGTGTCCGAGGGATAGCAGCATCTATAACTGTAAGATCACAACACCTAGCTAAACCTTGTTTAATGTTTATAATCCAGTCCATAATTTATCTCTGAATTGTGGTTTTCATGAACTAAATCAAAATCCACAGAGACAACCTTCTCTTTAATGTAGACAAAATAAGCAGAGGCTGAGACAAAACATGTGTGTACTTTACTAATCTGTGGTTTAACAATCAATCCGTGATGAAAGGCCTATCAAGATCGTGGACTAAGTTTGTGTTGCCACCTACTATGTGTAACTGTTAGTGTGAATTTAGCAAACGTAATAATGTAAAGTTTCCATTTACGCCTAATGTAAATGTAAGTGTAACTGTTAAGTTAGGAAACCAAGCAGTACTAGCAGGGGTATAGCCATGAACCGGAAGTGGTAGTCCATTGCCACCAGGCCTATGTCACTTCCCAGTCCAAGCTACTCCTATACACCAAACTTCAGCCTCGGAACATTCCTAGTGTAACCACCAAACCTGAACAAGTGCCATACCTCTTAGGCCTGAACGTCTTACTTTTTTCCACCAACGGGGGCAATGAATAAGGCACTGGCCCACAAACCAGGAGGTTCAGGGTTCATTCCTAGTACTGGTTGAGAAATTTTCATTATATTTTACAACTCGCTTTCCCTTTGTCAGTGGTGCGTGCTTAAGTGTCCATTTGTCTGGATGGGTGACAAAAAATCAGGTCGTATTTATACCGTTGGTACCCCGTTAAGAATCACCTGACAGTTGCAAACTGAGATAAGAGTAAGCCAGAACGTCGCTGCATGGACAAAATGTCCCTCATATAATACAACAATGTCCTTGTTCATTTCATTTCATTTCTATCTTAGTGACGATTTTTTTACACGTGTAATTTATCTTCGTAAAAAGTGAAATATTTGTTATTTTAATCAAAATTGGGTTTGAATAGGCTAAAAAATACATGTGCCTTTAAATATTTAAATTGTTTTGTTAATGTATACATGTATTTATAATTCTTGATAGAATCACAGTTTGTGCTCTGTCAACCAGTGACAATTATCTTTAAGGCAGAGATTGATTATCTTGTTCCCTATTATCCAGTCATGTACGAGACTGCTGGATTAATTGAGAACATGATCAAGTTTTATACGTAGATCGTAAATTAGATAAAAAGTGGAGAATATCATAGATTTTAATTACCGACTATTCGATGTGAGCGTATAAATATGTCTGTTTTTTCGACACAGATTTACTTGTCTACCGAACAAACCATTTTGTCCCTTAAATTGTAAATTGTCTAAAGCTTTCTTTGAGGTTTACTCTAGATTGCTATGGTCTGTTTGATGTGGATGCTATTAGTGCAATCCCATCAGACATTCCAGTTTCACTTTGATGTCTGGGTGTGACTTCTCAATCTCATTTTTTAAATTCGATTATTTCCCCGGAATGAAAAGTGATTTAAAGGGACATTGCTGAGTTCCACAAGAAAGTCAATCTATTTATTTGATATAATTTCAGAAACAAAATAACCAAAAATTACTCCTAATTACTCTAAAATGACTCCAAATTACTCAAAAATTACTCCAAATTGCTCAAAAAGAATCCATAAAATTGTAATTTAATGTGTTATTTGATAAAATTTCAGAACCAAAATAACGAAAAATTGCTCTAAATTACTCCAAAATAGCCAGCAATCACCAAAAATAAACCCCAAATCACCCAAAAATACCCGGTAAACTCCATATCACCCAAAAAAAAAACATAACTCGCCCCAAGGAATCAAAACATGACGAAAATAACCCAGGACTCATACGAATAATCCTGGTTACAACAAAACGTTTGGTTTCAAATTTTACCATACTCCCAAGAAACACCCAAAGTGTGGACATAATTAGCTGAATCTTAAATGTTTACTCACGAGCATGAAAAGAATAAAAATTGTGGTCACAGTTTACAGCATACCAATACCAGAATGACTCTTGCTATCAGCATCATCTTGTTATGGGTTATACTACACGTTTTCCTCCCTTTCATTCATTCTTTTATAGGATGGTATGTAGGTCATTTCGGGTCTAACATGGTTCAATTGCATTTCAATAATTCACTTGCATGTAGGGGGGAAGCAGAGGACTGAGTGGAAGTTGAACAGATTACCGTACTCCTTGTTATATACAAGCTGGGAATCGAAACAAAGTCACTTGACTCAATGACAGATCTTATGATCTAAAGTTCATGCTTTAGACCATTTGCCTCCCCCACCCCTTGTTGATGACAGAGTCAAGTAACTTATGTCAGTTATAAAACAACAGATAATTTAACGACTATATAGACAAGAAATTGGAGATATCGGATCTTGTTCGAGCTCAGAAATTGAAATAGATAAACTTTTCTCAAACATTTTTTGGTACTTTCCTCTTTTTCACACGCTCTTGGTTCCAGCATTTTTTGTCATAGATATTACTGTTTCCTTAGAGATTATTGTTGAATGTTTAATTTATTACCTGGATGAAAAACGAGGGTACCTTTTCGACACATTGGTCTAACATTAGAGTATCTGACGATGAAAACAGTGTTAGTGCCACTTATATTTATCTAATTCAATATTTATCTAATGAAGGACACTTCCGTATCGGATCCCTCGATCCATTGTTTTCATATTCTTGTGAAGGACACTTTCGTTTGGGATTCCTCGATCCATTGTTTTTAATTTTCCTATTGGACGCATATTCTTCAGAAGTTTTGTCAGAAATTGAAGAAAGCTGATTCCTTCTTGCTCAGAAAAAGAAGAGATATTCATTCAAGCCCTCAACAATTCATAAAATATGATGTTTTTGTCACATCTAAATTACTGTAACTATAATTGTTTTCAAGTTGAAGCCGAAAACTATGGTTGGATTGTAAAGAGTTTGATCAATGACCAATTATTACTCCATCTAGTGTTGCTGTCTGAATGATAAAATGAGGTAATAGATATTGGTAGTATTAATCGCTTTCTCTTAAATTTCCCTTTAAAAAAGCTTTGTAGCCGGGAGACAGGTTGACATTTGATTAACAAAGATCTTTACCCTGTATTCGACCACTGGTTTTATAAAGATGAAATGTGACTCGTGTCTGATTAATTTAACAAGTATTGTGGAGGTGACCTAAAGAGGTAAATAAAATAGATTTTAAATACACGTTGAGCTAGTCAGATACAAACACTCTGGTGTCTGTTGTATCCAGCACTGATTTATCTTCTTTCTATGTTTTTATTGATATTATTAATACATGTCCAGACAGGGTTGGGGTAATGGTATTGGGGTAATGGAGAGAGAGAGAGAAATGGGGTTTAATGTCCACTCAACACAAACTAGGTCATTTCGGGACTAACATATGGTTTAATTTTATTTCAATAATTGGCTTGCGCATAAAGGTCTTTAGCAGTGGGAGGAAACCGGAGGATCCAGTGAAAACCTACAAGGTTGAACAGGAGACCGTACTCCTTGTGACGTACAACCGGGGATTCGAAACCATTGGGTAATGGAATGTTATCATTACATTTTTTAAGTAATGGTTATGTAAAGAGTAATGGAAGATTTCAAAAGTAATGGAAGCAGAATTAATTTTATTCCAAAACTCATGTAATGGTCAATTACATTTGAATTACTTTTCAAGTACATTTTATGGCACCAATCAATATTTCACACTATGACAAGAAATACTGGATCTAGGGGAGGCAAAGTGGGACAAATGTTCTGGCCCCCCCCACAATTCTGGGTCATACTAATATTTTATCCCGTACGGAGCCAACTAGTACCTGGGCTGCAAGGGGGCTAGCATTGGGGCCCTGGGCAGTAAGGGGTATTGGGGGTCCCGGGACTGGTAGGTCAACCAATTCTCAACGTCAATGAAATCACTGCCTAAATTGTCTCAAATGCACTGAAATTAATCCTTATTTTAAAAAAATATTCCTAGGGGGAAAACACCCCAGACACTCAAGGGGGCGGAGTACATACTAGTACGATCCGCGGTCAGTACTAACAATTTGAACAAACAAAAATGGGGCCCCCACACAGTTTGTATGGCGTACTCTTATATATCGAATTCCAACTGCCAATGTGTACATGTAACCTTGGTTTTTTGTCCCATCTGAACAACTAAACAGCTGTACATGTCCTTGTCAGATACTCCGTCCTACATCACTGACAAGAGATATTACGGGTAAATCTCAAGGGTAGTCCTGCACGAATGTAAAATTATCAGGTACCTTAAAGTTCAGTAGTGCCTGACTGCATTTAGAATCATCATTTCTCGACATAGTCAAGACATGCTTATGAAATGTTAAATAGAAGATTAGTTTTTACAGTATGTTAACTGTCCAGTTGTAATTACTGGTCAATCTGTAATAGTCTTGGATTCAAATGTCTTTAATTCACCAAAGAGTGTGAGCTGTGAATGCAAAGAAATAGGGAAAATGTGACTTTCGAAAGGGATGACAGGAAAGGTTAACCCGTTAACAGATTGACGATACAGAAGGATTCCTTAATTTTACCGAAATCGTCCTGGTTCAGTGTGTTAGGCGCTGGCTTACTGATCAAGGTCCTGTGGTTCATCCTGGTTTGGGATGTGAAAGTTTCTCAGGTTTTCCAGCAATCTTTCCCCTTGTCGTTGGTGCAGGGCCTGGCAAGGAACTGCATATTGTTGTTCGGATGGGACAAAAAATTGAGATTAACATGCACGAAAAAGAAAACTTGCCAATTTGAATTTGATGAATGGTACATGTAGGTGAGAATCTACACATGACCATAATATATATGTAGTCATAGAGTTTAGAGAAAAATGTAGGGCTCGTCCTCTATTGAGTCAGAGATTAATGGAAGTTATAGGGGGATGTTGATGACATTGACAAAGTGAGTGCATCTCTTTAAGATGGCGGGAAGAGAAGAGCCATATGTAGACAGCTATCAATTCATTGTATCGTTAAAAACATTTTGAAATCAATTTTAATGCAAGTGTCATCAATGAAATTATTGAATGTTGTTTGAGAGAAAAACAGAGATAAAGAGACAGAAATTACTATAGAGTTTTAAATCAATATATGATAGCTCAGATATTACGACCTAAAGGAAAATAAAAATCTTATTTAAGTGTGGGGGAGGGGGAAACCAGTTTGAATCAAGTTAAAATAAAAGTATTGAATTGTGTTGATCTGATGTGTACCTGCCTTTGATAACACTGGGAGTTCTATTAAAGCCCCATCATGTCAGAGTAATCATGAGAGTTCTATTAAAGGCCCATTATGTCAGAATAATCATGAGAGTTCTATTAAAGCTCCATCATGTCAGAATCATTCAAATTGGGTTTCTGCCAACCAGGCTTTTTAAGGTGGCCAAATGCCATGCAGTTTGTAGTAAAATAGGTCCTTTATATACATGGATTCCTTGTATTTAAGTCCTGTGGTTTAAATTTCAAAGTTAAGCCCATTTAGAGTGGTCTCCATTTTATATGCTCAAACAACATGTGTTGACATTGATGGAGTCACGTGGAATTGGTGTACATTATACTGTTAATGCTTTTCGAAAGAAATGTTTCACCACTGCCATGGTCAAATTCGAAATTACGGCCCGGGCTTAAATTCGAGAATTCCTGGTACTATTTTTCAATTTTATTTCAATAATTCACTTGCATGTAGGGGTCTTTAGCTGTAGGAGGAAACTGGAGGGTCCAGAGAAAACCCACAGGGTGGGAAGGCGACCCTTCTCCTCGTCATGTACAACAGGGGATTGAGCCATCCAACCCCCCTATCTTCACTTGTCAGAGTTGCGCAATCAGAACCCACAAGTAAGGTGCTGCCTTGTCATTTGATTGGTACAAAAAATAAAACAATGTTCGCTCCTGTTTATATTATTGGCATGCATATAAAAGACAAGACATATCAGGAACTTAGCGTCACAAAGCGTGAAGTTTTGTCTGGCTATACTTGTTAAAAACGATAGATGTATATTTTCTGAGAAAGTAAAATCATAATTATTACTATATTAGTTGATTAATTAATAGATTGATTTTAAAAAGTAGGCGTACTCACGGAATACTGATTGATTTACTAACTGAGAAATGATTTTAAACTGTTAACCTATGAGTACTCACTGAATATAGATTAGTTTATTAACTAGACTGAGTTGATTTTAAACTGTTATAATAGTACTCACTGAATACAGATTGGTGTATTAACTAGTGAGTTGATTTTAAACCTGTTATACTAGTACTCACTGAATACAGATTGGGCTATTAACCAGACGAGTTGATTTTAAACTGTTAAAATAGTACTCACCAAATATTGATTAGTTTATTTACTAGACCGAGTTGACTTTAAACTGTTAATAAACTAATCTATTAACTCAAGTGAGTTGATTTTAAACTGTTAAACTAATCTATTAACTCGAGTGAGTTGATTTTAAACTGTTATATCAGTACTCACTGTATATAGATTAGTCTATTAACTAGACTGAGTTGATTTTAAACTGTTACAAAAGTACTCACTGAATACAGATTAATCTATAGACTGAGTTGATTTAAAACTTGTACTCACTGAATACAGATTGGTCTATTACTATACTGAGTTGAGTTGACTCAATGACAGACCTTATGATATACAATATACATTTGGTTTGTATCAAGTGGACGTCAAACCCTTTTTCTCTCTCTCTCTCCGTCTTCATTATTCTGAAATTGTCCAGAATGTTAAACCCAATATTTCCTATAATTCCATATTCCAGTATATCATGATATCATTTCACTCTATGGCTATGTGTTCCTTTAATACAAATTTCTAGGCTCGATCTGATTGTGTTAGTGTCAGTTTAAGATTAAGTGTGTTTGATATTTTAGTTTTTATTTGCCATTAGTAGATATTGTTTTTGTGAAGAAAAAAATGTAAATCATGTTTTCTCACGATTTTCAATAAAGATATTGTGACAACGATCAAACGATGAACCAAAAAAAAACTGGAGTAACATGGAAATTAATTTCATTGACTGTAAATTACGATTAATCTCCTTCGGCAACCAATTCCACTGGGGTTATCTACTCTTGTATAGAGTGACAGAATTTAAAAAAGATTCCACAGCGGATCCATTCCTGATAATTTAATATTATAAGAGAAAAATGAAATGGGGTTTGATGTCCTAATACTTTCTTCCTCCCGGTTGTACGTGACAAGGAGTAGGGTCGCCTGTCCAACCTCATGGGTTTTCTCCGGGTAACAGCATCTAGTGACTAGTCATTCTGATGGGACAAAAAAAAATTATCTCGTAGACGTTAACAGATGGAATTCGATGAGTACACGGAAACGACAATATCAAGCACAATTTCCCTCATAGTACACTACATGGCATATACGCTCATCTTCCTTTGCATGGTCAGTTCTGAACAATAGGATGTTAAACCCATTTCCTGTAATATATCTTCAATTCTGTTGATTGATTTTAATATGATTATTTACACGAACGCGTTATCACAAATCGCCGATTCAAAAACCTGTCTAATTGATAGTAGAATTATGGCCTCAGGCAGTCTCCATTACCCTGGTGAAAGTGCAAAAATAAGGCATTAACCCAGTTTCCTTTCGGTAACCTGCCAAAACTTAGACAGCCATATCTTAGACAGCTTAAAACAACAACATTTACGGTCAAGTGCACAACTAATCCTCAACCTGTTACCTATATTTGATAATGGAATAGTCCAAGAAATTCTAGAAAAAATCCCAAAACTTAGTCTGCCAGTTCAAAACAACAGCAAATTGTAACATTGGTATGTTAAAGCAGATTTATTAACAAGTATAAAACAACAAATATAGTACCATTTCTTTCATTTCTTTACTGGTCAAGTTTTTACTTATATAAATAATAATAATTTTAATACTCTATGTTCACAAATCTTCAATGCGAATGTTAACAAAGTGTCTATCCCCGATGGATCAAATGGCCGACTGCGTCCAGATACCGAATCTTGGTTTTGTCACCTTGTTGCAGCTGCTGCTTGAGTCTGACCAATCTGTTCTCTAACTCCCGATAGACTCTCTTCTAGGGTGGAGCTGCAGCTCCAAAGTTGAGCTGTGCCAGTTTCGCTCGATCTGCGTTCTCGATTCTCTTGATGATGCCAACAAAGCGGAAGATGTTGGGATGTCGGTGGGAGAGAGAGCGGTTCAACCTGTTGTGAAATCCCTCCAGACATAAGGTAGACATTTAAAAATCAAAACATCTCAGCTTCTTGCACATACTTAAATGATTAATAATCACCCTTGGATCAAAGTTAGATATATTTTCAAATCAATACATCTCAACAGTTTTAACATAACTTATTGTTTTGATAATCAAACTTGCATCAAAGACATTCATTTTCAAATCAAAACATCTCAGCCCAACAAACTTAATCTCCCTATGGTCAATTACACCACTGATTAGGACTGTTCCATTGCAGCTATGGGTGTTGTGTTAATTAATCACTTACTCCACTGTCTAAGTTATGGCTGTCTAAATTATGGCTGTCTAAGTTTTGGGAGATAACCCTCCTTTCAATTTATATAGATTGTCATAGATTGTTCTGTCATTTTTCATAGATTGTCCTTACATAGATTGTCCTTCCATTTTGCATAGATTGTCCTTACCTTTTGCATAGATTGTCCTTCCATTTTGCATAGATATGAATCTGTCATCTTTCATAGATTGTCCTTTCAATTTTCTAATTTTTTTTCAATTTTTTAGAGCCACAGTGGCTCAATAAGTAAGATAATGTCACGCTAGCCTGGAGGTACCGTGTTCGATCCCTGCATAGGCCGAGAAAGTTCATCAGGATTTTCGGGCGTGGTTCCCCGTTGTCAGTGGTGTAGTACAGGATCTGGCAAGGGACAATGTATAGTCATTTGGATGGGACAAAAAAACCCAGGTCCATTGTACATGGAGTAGGGTGTTATAGTCTCTTTAATTATTTTATTAGGTGTTATAATCCCTTTAAATCTTTTAGTCAGTTTCTATTGTCCTGTATATCCAGGTACCAGTGACCGCCCTAGACCCTTAAAACCATTAGCCAAATTTTTAGCCAAATAAAAATGTTATTAGCCAATTCAAAAAGTTTTAGCCAAAAAATTTTATATCATTTTTATTCATATGTTTGTTAATTAAAAATGAAACTACGTGCTTGTTGCTTTTTAAACGTACCGGTAATACAAGACTCATAGCAGCCGTAGAAAGGAAAAAATAAACAGTACAAAATCCTTATGAGTATCCTTTATCTAAATTGCTACGTGTTTTTTTTTTTACTTCGTTTTATCTAGTTCACTATATTGTCTGTCAATATATGAGTAGAAGTTTTGGAAAAGGTGGGAAATATCACGTGGTTTGCGCGTGGTGGAATAAAGGATGAAAAAGGGAGAATATTCTTTTGATGTCACGTAATCCAGGGGCGTGGTGAGGGCAATTATTGAGAAGAAATTATGAGTAACAAAAAAGATTTTGGCACAAAAACCCTTTTACTGACCGCGGAGCTGTGGGCGGCAAAGCCGGCCACCGCGAGCGCTGAAGGCGCGAGCCCGCGGCGGGGGGTCTGGAGGGCCCTCCCCCGGGAAAATTTCGAAAATTAGAAGCCCAGAAACGCAATCTCCAGCAATCCGAGACAAGAAATACGGTAATAAAATATGATTAAATTTTCCAACTTGACTCTTTCAAAATTTTTTTAATTGGGTCAGATGAAACAATTTTTCCACTTACAAATGTTTTTCATTTTTTGAGTAATTTGATTGTGATTTTGGCGCAAAAACTTTTTGGCGCATGAGTATGGCTACTCATGAACTCATTCTCACCACGCCCCTGACGTAATCACTGTCTGATACATTCCGGCTTCTAGATGCCGATATAAATTTAGAAATAATTTAGTGATTTATATTGTTATGCTTGGTTATTGTGTCGACAAATAAAAACTCATAATAAAGATCATACTTTATTAATTAATAATATTATCAACAAATAGGTTCCCATTAGATGTTTTATTTTTAACAATAGTTCTAGAAATGGCGGGAGAATGTCACGTGATAGCCACTGTTGACAAAGGGTCATGAAGGTATCGCTTTGATGTATCATTTCATTACCGCACGAACTAATGCACACGTATAGATATACATGTACAGATGCCGTGCCGATTACTATAAGGTATTATATAGTAATTAACACTTAAAATATGATAATCTCGACCATTAATGATACAGCAAATAATTTAATTCATAATGGATGGTGTATATTTTTGATTGCGTAAGAAGCGTGGCCCAATTATTACTTCAACCATTCGAGACATTTTAATGTGTAATGGTTTTATATCCACCACTATCGGTAATTTATTTGTATCAGCCGATATACTTCGCTGTCAATATCTGATATCGGTAAAACCGATAGGTGTCATATCGGAACATCGCTACTTGTAGTGAAGCGAATGTACACTCGGCAAGTGGCGAGCATATGTAAACAGTGTAGTGCCACACAAAAGGGGCGTAACTGTGTTGTACAGTCTCTAGACTCGATCTTTCAGTCGTTTTAATGCGTGACATTGACTGATTTGCGACTTGTACGATTGAGACTAGAGTAATTAATGTACTAAAAATAGACACTCCATTGAATGATCGAAAGAAGCGTTTAACGAAACGATTTCAACTTTAATATTAACAGATTTACAAAAATAATTCATTCGCCAAAATTTTCGCCAGAATCAACACTTTATTCGCCAATAAAAATATTTGTCGTCATTGGCGAATTGGCGAATGTCTAGGGCGGTCACTGAGTACATGTAGTCTTGCATTTCCAGTTGTTATATTGCTTAGGTGTATAGTTTAAAGTTGCTATTTAAAGATGGTGAGTAGTGTTCCGTTACTTAGCTACTGTCCTAACATCCTGTTTCACCTGTGGGAGTTTCGTATTTTACAGATCATTGAAATAGCTGTGACCTCCGTTATTGTTGTCCCGTAAATAGAATAGCCTATATTATTTGTGCTGCGTTTGTAAAGCTTATTTATTGTAGCTTTGAATATGTAGATATATCCGGACCCTGGATCTGATCTCCTGTGGAAGAAAATGAATAAAGCTTGTGAAATAGGACTATTTATTTATTCAGGGAAAATGGCGGCTTGTAAAAGTCGTCTGCAGTTTACATAATAAGATATTAATTTAAACACGAATGCAAACTTGAAACCTTTAACAAGATTGTATATTAGAACTGTCTAGGGAAATACTAACATTTGGCTTGCATTAAAATAATATACATATATACTATACTCTACATGTAGGCCTCTACCGTCGTAGCCTAACAATGAGTAACAATTACAATTGATTGTGGTTAGCTCATTTTGTATATTTCTATATTATATAATATTCTTGATCTACTAAATAATCAATCACAGCTTGATTGAACATGGGACAGCTAAGTAATCTTGCAACATTTTAATAACAATAAACACTGACATCAAGGCCTCACACGTGGGTGTGGAACCCTAACGTTGCCTCACTTCAAAGGTAAAACATGGCAAGTTACACCAATGTCACCAATGGAAAATAAGCTACATATTTGCTTGGAAAAGCAATCAATTCAATTATGACAATAAACAATAAGAGAACTAAATACCTGTGGAAGAAAATGAATAAAGCTTGTGAAATAGGACTATTTATTTATTCAGGGAAAATGGCGGCTTGTAAAAGTGACCTTTACAGCCTCACTCATTGAAGATTTTCGTAAATGAGTTATCTCCCTTTAAAGATCAGACCACTATTAGTTCAATAGCACTAACAATACTCTGTAAATATTAATGGCTTAATCTTAAAAATTAATACCCCCCTATTTCATAGCAAACCCCAACATACTCCCCCACTAAATTAAATGGCGTCCCGACATTTGAACAATCAAGATAGCTTTAAACAACATATGTAATCACAATAGGTTTCAGGCTTTGAAACTCACATCACTAAAAAAATAAACTTTCTAGTAATAACTAATAATGTTGACACATACTTCAAATACATGTATTACTCAGATATTCTAAAATATCGCATGGCAGTATGGAGTTTTACAGGTGATCAGTCTGGAAAACACATATAATTGACAATCATTCATAATAATGGTTTGTAATACTGTGAGTATGATTAAATGTCTGACTTGTCAGTTTCAACAATTTCTTTTTTTTTTTTCACTAACCCAACATGCTAAATACAAATAGTAAAATATTATTGGTTTATCAACAAGAGTTTACCAAAATGTAATAAAACAACTTTGAACTAATTAACTCCCAACACTCTTAACAAATTCTAATAATGCTATAATCGTGATGTATGATCATATTTTTGTACATAATCATTCAAGATTCATTATTATCTCTGCAATATTGTAATAAAATTGGGCTACTTTAGAAAACCACACTTAAGGGGCATTCACCAATTGTATTAGACCAAGCACAATTTGAAGGTTGACCCAACTGGTCATATGTTAACCTAAGGGGCGGTTGTACAGCACGACGATTTTGTCGAACATGTTCATCCGCTGATTCCACAGATTCCAAAGAAGTTTCATAAGCTTCCGAATCACTTTCAATGGTATCATTGTCGTTAGCTTGAACATTGGATTCATTAGAAACATGACCCGTAGATCCTGATTCATTTCCTTCGGATGAATTTTGATTTTGCGCTTCCGTCTCTGTGTCTTGTATCTGAACTTCTGGTTCTGGTACATTCACAGCTTCCGGCAAAGCAGGAACAAACTCTTCCGCTTCTGGATTTAATTCAATGCGTTTATCTGACAATGGCAAACAGTTAAATGGCTCATCACTTTCAGAGTCACTATTTGAGTCATTTTTTGATACATTCACTGTTTTAGATCTCGAGCGTTTCCGTGTAACATGAGTTTCTGTAGTGTCAATCACAAAGTCTTTGTCGAGTGGTAAATCGTTGCACAGAAGTAATAAATTCCTATGGAGTCTCCGTCTTTTTCCATTTTTGTGTGAAGATTTGACTTCATACACTGGCGAATCGTCGGACATTCTCCTTAAAACGGTATGAATGTTGTCCTCCCAATAGTTGCGTAATTTCCCTGGACCACCGCGTTCACTTAAGTTCCGCACTAACACGCGATCTCCTGGGACAAGAGTCACACTAGTAGGTTTATTACTATGGTGCTTCTTTGCAGTTGCACTAGATTTCTGGGCATTGCGTGATGCAATTTTATAAGCGTCATTCATACATTTACTCCACTTTTGAACATAACCACGATACGAACCGTTTCCACTATTTTCGAATCCAAATATAATGTCAATGGGAAGTTTAGGATGTCTTCCAAATAACAAATAGAATGGCGAAAAACCTGTAGTGTCGTTTTTCGTGCAGTTATATGCATGAGTCATTTTATTAATATGGTTTTTCCAATCACATTTATGATCCTCAGGCAGAGTCTTTAACATTGATAATAAAGTTCTGTTCAGCCTCTCACATTGTCCATTACCACTTGGGTGGTATGGAGTGGTACGTGATCGTCCTACACCACAGTATTTTTGAAGTCGATGGAAAAGTTCGTTTTCGAACTCTCTGCCTTGGTCATGGTGTAACTTTTCAGGGAAACCATATTTCAAAACATAATCATTGAATATTTTGTCCGCAGCTGTCTTTCCAGATTTGTTGGTAGTTGGATAAGCAGCAGCAAATCTGGTATAATGGTCAACAACAACCAATATGTACTCATACCCCCCTTTACATTTCTCTAAATGTAAAAAGTCAATCGAAACTAACTCGAATGGGTGTGTCGTTTCGATCGGTTTTAAAGGTGCTTCATTGAGACGATTTGGTTTCTTTGATTTCACACAGGTGCACATTTTTGTTATAAAGTGTTCAACTTCAGACACCATTTTTGGCCAATAAAATCTATTTCGAATAAGGGATATCACCTTTTCCGTCCCAAGGTGACCCATTTTGCAATGCAGTTCATCTATGACCAACTTTCGGTATTTCTTCGGCAACACTAATTGATAACCTGTATCTTGACCTGGAATACACCGTTTACGTTTTAAAAGCCCATCTTGATCAATTTGAAGATTTGTAAATTCTCTGGTTAACATTAAAGATGGTGATGACATACGCTCACGATCGGCTCTGCTGGGTTTTTCCCGCTTACGCACAAATCGTTTTACCACAAAAATGTCCTCATCGTCTTCTTGAGCTTTAATTAATTCGTCCGTACTAAACCGAAGTTTCACCCTTTCTGAAGGTTCAGTCTTTGCCGGTTGAACATTTAGCCCGCACATCCAAATAAGTGATTGATTCTCTTGAATTTGAGCCGAGTTTATACTCATTGAAACAATATCGGATTTAACTTCTTCGGAACATTCTTGGCTGTATTGTTCAAACTTCAGTGGCATCCTACTTAAACAATCAGCATCAGTATTTAAAGGTCCAGGTTTATATTTGATGTTGAAATTAAAGTCCGCTAGTTCTGCTACCCATCGTAGTCTCGCTGCGTCTATACGTGGCGTTGTCATGATGTAACTCAACGGATTATTGTCACTATAGATCGTAAAATGTGGCGTGTAGTACAAATAGTCCCTAAAGCGATCTACGACAGCCCACTTTAACGCCAAAAATTCCAATTTACCCGAATGTAGATTATAATTTTGCTCGGCCGGAGTTAGTGTCCTTGATGCGTAAGCCACAACATGTTGACGTCCATCATTACCTAGTTGATAGAGAATGGCTCCTAAACCCTCGCCAGATGCATCTACATGTAAAGAGAACGGTCGATCGAACACAGGGTAAGCCATTACTGGTGGCGACACAAGGAAGTTTATGAGATCCCCTAAAGCATCCGAATGTTCTTTAGTCCATCCTATTCTTTCCTTCGACGACAACTGACCTCCCTTTAATCTTTTAACTCTTTCCTTGGATAAGTCTGGTGGTTTCCGCAAAAGATTGTACAAAGGTTTAGCTCTTCGTGCAAAATCAGGAATGAATTTGCGATAGTATGACAAAAGACCCAAAATCTTACGTAGCTCTCCCACATTCACAGGAATTTTGTTTTTAAGCTCCAAAACCGCACGTTTATCTTCAGGATCCACTGTATAACCCGATGCAGTCACAAGGTGCCCTAAATATCTCACTTCCCTTCGAAATACTAGGCACTTGGCAGGCTTCAGTTTAACACCCTTTTCACGAAGGCGATTAAACACAAGTTGGAGATGTTCCACATGTTCATCAAACGTCTTACTGTATACGAGGATATCGTCCAAGTATGGGAGACAACACCTATCCCTTAGTCCATCTAGACAATCGTTCATATAGTTCTGAAATGCAGAGGGCGCTCCGGAGAGCCCGAATGGGATCCTTTCCCACTCATATAGACCCCAGGGGGTGACGAAAGCAGTTATGTGTTTGCTCTCCTCCCCTACAACTCCCTGATGGTAAGCGCGTCCCTGATCTAACAGACTATACCACTGACTACCCCCTAAGCTATCCAGTGCATCCTGAATGCGGGGTAACGGCCCACTGTCTATTATTGATTTTTGGTTTATCTTCCTATAGTCACAACATAGTCTTAACCCGCCGTCTTTTTTCCGCACACAGATTAAAGGACTAGAATAACTCGATTTTGATTTCCGAATAAATCCTTTGGCTATCAAATCTCTCAGATAATCTTTGACCTCTTCATACAGTGGGTTTGGAATTGAAACATATGACTGTTTTACCGGAATACTATCTTTCAAATGTATATCAAGTTTCAAGTCCGGTATGTACCCAATGTCGTCATCCGTTTTAGAGAAAACGTCATTATTAGATTTTAATAATGTATGAATAATGTCTTCCTGGGCAGAGGTAATATCACAGTGTTTTAGATCAATTGGCGGTTCACATACATCAGAATTTTGAGTGTTAGATAAGGATGCAACATTTACCTCATCTACTTGGGTATTATTACTTGACTGTACAATGTAAAACAATGACCGAATTGACTGAAGCTCCCCTAAATGTGTTTTCTTTTTGAGAACAATATCACATTTCGTAGGATTACTAACAATTAAATTCACTCTATTGGATTTGTTTACCTTAATTAACATTTCTTGACAATCTAACCCAGAACTGTTACATTCAGGTTTGAATAAACAATCAAGAGAGTTTTGAAAAGAGCCTGTACGTATGGATACACGTACTACCTTTGAGGTTTGTTTCTTTATACGAATATTGCGTGATCCAGAGTACACTTGACAAATAGCCTCTTGATTATTTTGATGTACAATATCTACTAAACCCGATACTTGATTTACTGACAATTTTCCGAAAGAATATTTTAAATTTTCTACCAGATTGTCCTTATCACTACCCATAATAAATTGTTCAATAATATTATACCCAACAATTGGAACATCTAAACCTGCAGCCTCAGTTACCAAGAATGGCACAGACAATGGGGCACTAGAACCTAATTTGAATTTAAATTCGACCCATCCTTCAAAAGGGATATCTGACCCATTTGCTGATAAAAGTTTGAGTGGTTGTTCACCAGTCAATTCCTGTATGCTGCGTATTTCCAGGTTCGGGAAATATTTGGTTAATAACAACTTATTAATTAATGACACCTGAGCCCCAGAGTCCCATAAAACAGTTACATTTACATCATTTAGTTTACAATTAACATGACATTTTTCACCAACTAACTTAACTAGTTTTGAACGCTTGCGAGGTGACAGACAAAACACCTGACCCTTGACTACTGACATTGCTGGGGGTGTGGTTTCACAGATCACCTGCCCCCCTTTCGAGGTGATCTCCTCCCGTTTTCCGACTTATCATAATGAAACGACCGGAAGTGACCTGAGCTACCGCATTCCCAACAATGTCTACAATTTGAAAGTTTCTTTTCACGACACTTATTACAACTGTTATCAAACACTTTCTTCTTTCTATCTTCTCTAATCATTTCTGCTAAATGCGCGACTTCAGCTTTCAACTCTTGTAACTCGGATCTTTCCTCCTTCTTTATCTTGTTTTTCTTTGGTTTTTCTTTCAGAGTTGAATCAGCCTGTGACACTTCACTCACTTTACAGTGCCCTCTCATTTTAATTTGTCTATCTGATTCTCTAGACTCTATTAAACTCATCTTTTGGATAAGTGTTTCATCCGATATTTTCATGTCTAAAGATGGCTGAATTTCCCTACGAATGGTTTCATCGAGAAGACCTGAGTATAGTGTTTTACAAAATTGCTGACTGACCAATTCTGGATCATATTTTAGATCTACATCAGTTACAAAAAGTATCTTTTGTTTCAAAGACAACAATCTAAGTAAAAAGTCAGTACTTGATTCACCCCTTTTCTGTAGAGTTGATCCCAATTCCTGATATAGTTCCGTCGCTGATTTTTCTTGATAAAAGGATCTTAGCATCTGTTTCAAATCACTGATGGAAATGTTTGTCCTACCCTCCAGGTACACTCGCAGTTGTGAAGAAGGTGATATCGCTCGCACAACTCCCTCAACGATCTCGACTTCAGAGAAACCCTTCTTCTCAGCATTGTCGATTTGTCGCATTAACGAGATGAATGGAACGTTTGTTTTGCTGTTTTCACCGATTGTTCCTGTTAATTTGAAGTCTTTTTTGAAAATGCTAACATGTTTGGTCTCCGTTGGAGTTTCATACTTTGGTGATTTAACGGGTTCCGGAACACAATTAGACTCAACCCCAGTTGATTCAGACCTAACCATTGACTCCCTCCTCAAAAGTTGAAAATTAGGCAAAATCTCATCTAGCCGCATGAGAACTCCCTCGCCCCCATCTTCTTCACCACATTCTATTTCAAGGAGATCTGTAATGATTTTCTGAGCCTCTATAGGATTGATATCAGTTGGCTCCTTTTTTACCAGTTTCAGTTGTGTTAGGCATTTTATCAGGACATCTACTGGTGACTGATACAGTCTTCCCAAAACGCCATACTTCAGGGCTAGCTTTTTCCTTTCCTCCATGTTGTCAGATCCCGGACAATGCCCCCAAATGTAAAGCTTATTTATTGTAGCTTTGAATATGTAGATATATCCGGACCCTGGATCTGATCTCCTGTGGAAGAAAATGAATAAAGCTTGTGAAATAGGACTATTTATTTATTCAGGGAAAATGGCGGCTTGTAAAAGTCGTCTGCAGTTTACATAATAAGATATTAATTTAAACACGAATGCAAACTTGAAACCTTTAACAAGATTGTATATTAGAACTGTCTAGGGAAATACTAACATTTGGCTTGCATTAAAATAATATACATATATACTATACTCTACATGTAGGCCTCTACCGTCGTAGCCTAACAATGAGTAACAATTACAATTGATTGTGGTTAGCTCATTTTGTATATTTCTATATTATATAATATTCTTGATCTACTAAATAATCAATCACAGCTTGATTGAACATGGGACAGCTAAGTAATCTTGCAACATTTTAATAACAATAAACACTGACATCAAGGCCTCACACGTGGGTGTGGAACCCTAACGTTGCCTCACTTCAAAGGTAAAACATGGCAAGTTACACCAATGTCACCAATGGAAAATAAGCTACATATTTGCTTGGAAAAGCAATCAATTCAATTATGACAATAAACAATAAGAGAACTAAATACCTGTGGAAGAAAATGAATAAAGCTTGTGAAATAGGACTATTTATTTATTCAGGGAAAATGGCGGCTTGTAAAAGTGACCTTTACAGCCTCACTCATTGAAGATTTTCGTAAATGAGTTATCTCCCTTTAAAGATCAGACCACTATTAGTTCAATAGCACTAACAATACTCTGTAAATATTAATGGCTTAATCTTAAAAATTAATACCCCCCTATTTCATAGCAAACCCCAACACGTTGCATCAAACTCGCAATTGCCGGTAATCCCACGTAGAAATGGTATAGAAACACGCCATTTTGTAAATGGGCTTGGTATAGTACAAGTAGATCGGCACCTCCTATTGGATAACGTTGGTTAAACGGCCAACGGAAGTGACTACCGAATTAGTGCGAATGCAGTGTCAAAGGTTACGCACGTGCATTCTCCTGTGCAGCGCGTATACAACGGGTATATAAGGCCACTAATAGCCAGTCTTAGTCGAACGGTCAGGGGGTGCGGACCTCAGCTGGAATATTCACATATTTCGCTCTGCGGTAAGCATTCCCAAGGGAGACTTTGTCTCTGGTGGCTAGCGAGTTCCGCTGGAATGATCACTCATTTCGCTCGGGGCAAGCCAGTTCTCCGGAGTAGAGTTTAGTAGCGTGCGAGTCCTACTGGCGTGACCACTCATGTCGCTTAGGATAAGTACGAACTAAGACGGGCGTTCCAAACTTTAAGGGGAGGGAGACTCTGTTTCTGGTGATTAGCGAGTTCCGCTGGAATGATCACTCATTTCGCTCGGGACGAGCACGGTCTCCGGAGTAGAGTTTAGTCTCGTAGTAGATGGTTTAAGTTCTGAGTTTCTAGTTATTTTTAGGGTTCCGATTGGGTGATGTTAGATTTATGGTTTCCCTTTGTGCGAATATTGAAGTTCGGGCAAAAGGCAGACATATTGTATTTATTCGTGGAGTTATGAGTTTCTAGTTATTTTTAGGGTTCCGATTGGGTGATGTAAGATTTATTGTTTCCCTTTGTGTGAATATTGAAGTTCGGGCAAAAGGCAGACATATTGCATTTATTCGTGGAGTTATGAGTTTCTAGTTATTTTAAGGGTTCCGATTTTGTGATGTAAGATTTATTGTTTCCCTTTGTGCGAATATTATAAGTTCGGGCTGAGGCAGGCACTAATATTGTTTATATTGTCGCTGAGTTCTAATTAGTTTATCCCTAGAATTTTCGTTCAGAAGTTACAAGATTTGACAATAGTGGGCGTTCCGTTGTGGTTTTGTGAAGGGACATAGTAGAAGGATTTGGCGTAAGAATTTCTATTTCAGCTGGTTAACCATTGGAGAGAAGAAGACCAACCACTCGAACGCGCGTATCGGTCAATAAAATCTTTGTAATTAATGAAATAAAGAATTTGAAACTTAATAAAAGTGTTTTCTTTGACTTCAGTTCACATGAGAAACCTGACATCCTGTGTACGAACCTGGACTTCCGGTTTGCACAAGAGCCGGTCACGCCCGATGCTCAAGTGCAAATCGATAACAACCCATCCTGTTACATATTTTTGGCGAGCTTGCCAGGATGTCAGATAATTTTTCTGTGAATTGAGGTTGAAGGAACGCTTTTATTGATAAATTATAAGTCATAGGTTACAATATAGTTACAGGATTAAATATAGGAATCAGTTGTATAGTTTATTTGAAGGAGTTTGCTCTATAGTTACTTAAAGATAAATACAGTGTATAGTTACTTAAAGATAAAAAATAACAGTAGTATTTAAGATGGACACATATTGGCATATTCTTGATGAAACGGTAGGTAGAGGTTATCGTAGGGATCGAGTGTCTTTTTCTAATCCATTATCGACTTCTGCTATGGTGTTCGGTAGTAATACGACTGGTGTAGGGAGTAGTTGTTCTGGTCAGAATAGTTATTCATTTGTTCCACCGACTACTCAATATAGTGGAGGTCCTGCTACGGCCACGTGGCGGAACCCTGAATCTCTCCTCAGGAGTGTTAGGAATAATGGATATGCTGACGCAAGTTATTTACGAGAGGACAATTTTGATAGTTATGTCTCTGAATCTGCGGTTAGGTCCGGAATGGGGTTTGCTGGTCTGGTTTCTGAAAGGGATATCCCTAATAGGCATGGGATGGATACAGGGTATGCTAGTAGGGAAGGTTACTCCGCTAGGTCGGGTATAAAGGAGAATCCCCCAGCGCCCATGCAATATATGTCAACGGAGACTTGCACTTCTCCCGCTCCTAGATATACCAGTACCCCCCACCCTTATGGGTCAGATCAGAATAGTTATCGGGGAATGGGACCTTGGGACCCAGATTATGTGCTTCAGGGACAAAATTCCGCTCGTCAAGTTACACGTAGAGAAAGAGACCCTGATAAGTTCAATGGGGATAGCGACGATTGGCCAGACTTTCTCATCCAGTTCGAACATGTAGCGGAATGGAACGGGTGGTCGTCCCGAGAGAAGGCACAACAACTCGTGATGTGTTTGCGTGGGAAAGCCCTTAAACTTTTAAGTACGCTCGTACCCTATCAGTTAAAACAATACGAGGAGTTAAAGGCGGTCCTTTCCCGTAGGTTTTGTCCAGCGGAGCGACTTGCTACCCACAGGGTTGAATATAGAAATAGGCGAAGAAATCGGGATGAATCGGTAATAGATTACGGCTATAGTTTGAAAAACTTGGCCAGGAAAGTTTTTCCTGAGTTTTCGGCCTTAAATTTAGAATCCTTAGTAATCGATCAATACGTTCATGGGCTAGGAAATCATGAGATTAAAAAACATGTTCAGTTTTGTCACCCCCAAACAATTGAGCAAGCCATTGCCGTAGCGGTGGAGTTTGAGGCGGTCGAAGGGCCTATAGACCGTATACGGAAGCCAAATTGTGAGGAGGTGAGGTCTAGGAATGGTGAGTTCGAGGATTTCCGAGTACAAATTGCCGACATGATTGATAGAAAATTTAAGGAGAATAGGGCTAACACATTTCGGCCGCGTAGTGAACACCGGGTGGATAATGTAGGAAGTAATAGGCCTGCGACCGGGAATTATATCCCGAGAGATGGGTGGAATCGGGTTAGGAATTTCCCTTCTCAGGATCTTAGAAATGAAGTGCAATTTGATAGGCAGCCACGTTGTTTTTATTGTCAAGAACCTGGACACTATAGGCCTGATTGCCCAAAGCTAAGGAGTTCCCGAAATTCGAGAGAGGGTCCTTTAAACCAATAAGGGCTGATGATATAGCTGCATCATCAGTCCCCAATCTTCCAAAGCAGCTTGAAAGTACATGTATAAAGGTAAAAAAAGATAGTGTCGATAAAAACAAAGAAAATTATGCAGGAATTAAAAATAGTATTGACAATATTAAAGACAATAGTAGTGGAAATCAGTCTCATGTCATTACGAAAGGTAGTGCATTTTGTGTATTCGTCTCGGTAAGTGTGCCTGGCATACAGTTACAAAATATGTTACTGGACACAGGGTCAGTTTTTTCGTTGATATCAGTTGCAGGGTATGAAAAAATGAGTCCCCAACCACCTGCATTACAGGATACGAATGTTGTTCTGAATACAGCAGATGGGCATCCCTTGAAGCCAAAAGGGGCTATTTATCTTCAAGTGGAGATAGACGGCCAAATGTATACACACCCATTTTTGGTGGTTGACCTGGGCATGGATGGTATCCTGGGTATGGACTTTATCTGGATCTATAAATGTAGTATTGATTTTGAAAAGATGATGCTAACTACTAATAAAGGATTAGTAACCTTACATACTAATAAAATAGTTTCAAACTGTGCACGAGGTATGCTCGGGGAAACACTAAGTAGTCCTG
This sequence comes from Patella ulyssiponensis, assembly GCA_963678685.1. Classification (NCBI taxonomy): domain Eukaryota; kingdom Metazoa; phylum Mollusca; class Gastropoda; family Patellidae; genus Patella; species Patella ulyssiponensis. The sequence goes on along the minus strand of OY783225.1, from coordinate 63,265,216 downwards.
TAAGGTCAGATGAAATAGTTAGTAATTGTAAATCTGACGAGAAATCGTCGGTAGTCAAATCCGTAATAGATAAGAGAAAATATGTACCAGATGAATCACATGGCAATGCAGATGTACTTTGTCAAATCTCTGCTCGTAAAGGTCTCAATGTTAACTGTAGGGACAGTTTTCCGGAATATAGAGATAAAATTGGTCTTAGTGAGGCAAGAATTGGTAAAGAGGGTTTTGAACGAGCGAGTTTAGACTTGTCGCTTGATAAAACTCTGTTACCGTTTTTCAAGTGCAATGGCAGCAACAAAGTTGGTAGTTGGAATGAATGTGACGGGGAACAGGATATCTCCATTCCGAATTGGTTACATACCTGCACTGGTATAGGAGGACCGATTTACCCAAGTATTATGAAGCACAATGAGAGACCAGCTCGTGCTCGAATTAAAACTGTCGAGAAGGAGTAAGGGACTGATGAATAACTTAGATTTGTTTTTATTTTCGTTGGTTCGTTGGGGTTTCTTGTCTCACGCCTTCTTTTGGTCAGGCGTTCGGTTTTAACGAGGGGGGAATGTGGGAGTTTCGTATTTTACAGATCATTGAAATAGCTGTGACCTCCGTTATTGTTGTCCCGTAAATAGAATAGCCTATATTATTTGTGCTGCGTTGCATCAAACTCGCAATTGCCGGTAATCCCACGTAGAAATGGTATAGAAACACGCCATTTTGTAAATGGGCTTGGTATAGTACAAGTAGATCGGCACCTCCTATTGGATAACGTTGGTTAAACGGCCAACGGAAGTGACTACAGAATTAGTGCGAATGCAGTGTCAAAGGTTACGCACGTGCATTCTCCTGTGCAGCGCGTATACAACGGGTATATAAGGCCACTAATAGCCAGTCTTAGTCGAACGGTCGGGGGGTGCGGACCTCAGCTGGAATATTCACATATTTCGCTCTGCGGTAAGCATTCCCAAGGGAGACTTTGTCTCTGGTGGCTAGCGAGTTCCGCTGGAATGATCACTCATTTCGCTCGGGGCAAGCAAGTTCTCCGGAGTAGAGTTTAGTAGCGTGCGAGTCCTACTGGCGTGACCACTCATGCCGCTTAGGATAAGTACGAACTAAGACGGGCGTTCCAAACTTTAAGGGGAGGGAGACTCTGTTTCTGGTGATTAGCGAGTTCCGCTGGAATGATCACTCATTTCGCTCGGGACGAGCACGGTCTCCGGAGTAGAGTTTAGTCTCGTAGTAGATGGTTTAAGTTCTGAGTTTCTAGTTATTTTTAGGGTTCCGATTGGGTGATGTTAGATTTATGGTTTCCCTTTGTGCGAATATTGAAGTTCGGGCAAAAGGCAGACATATTGTATTTATTCGTGGAGTTATGAGTTTCTAGTTATTTTTAGGGTTCCGATTGGGTGATGTAAGATTTATTGTTTCCCTTTGTGTGAATATTGAAGTTCGGGCAAAAGGCAGACATATTGCATTTATTCGTGGAGTTATGAGTTTCTAGTTATTTTAAGGGTTCCGATTGGGTGATGTAAGATTTATTGTTTCCCTTTGTGCGAATATTATAAGTTCGGGCTGAGGCAGGCACTAATATTGTTTATATTGTCGCTGAGTTCTAATTAGTTTATCCCTAGAATTTTCGTTCAGAAGTTACAAGATTTGACAATAGTGGGCGTTCCGTTGTGGTTTTGTGAAGGGACATAGTAGAAGGATTTGGCGTAAGAATTTCTATTTCAGCTGGTTAACCATTGGAGAGAAGAAGACCAACCACTCGAACGCGCGTATCGGTCAATAAAATCTTTGTAATTAATGAAATAAAGAATTTGAAACTTAATAAAAGTGTTTTCTTTGACTTCAGTTCACGTGAGAAACCTGACATCCTGTGTACGAACCTGGACTTCCGGTTTGCACAAGAGCCGGTCACGCCCGATGCTCAAGTGCAAATCGATAACAACCCGTCCTGTTACACACCTTTAGTCACTTTTTCTTCTGTCTCCATCTTCGATGCACTGATTTCACTAACTCAGTGTTTCGCTATTTTCGTAATTTGTATATGGTTTTCCTGCTCTTCTAGTTCTTCCTTTTCCTTATATATTAAGAGCACCTTTCTCAGGTGCTCTTCTACTTTTTCTTCTTTCTGTAAATAATTGCCTGTTTTGTTCCTGTGTGTTCCGTGTTTTGTAAATAAACTGTATAGCTGTGTTCCTGTCTTGTCTCTTTATGGTTAACTCACGACCTGGAAAAGTGGATATAGTCTGTCGTCCATGATCCTGCTACATACACATTAGTATGTACGTGAAAGAACCATGATGATTGGAATTCGATTTAAATGTAGGAAGTACAGCTTCTGTCCAGGCTTCATTAGCCCAGTAAGTGCAGAACAGTAGTAGGTTAAACCCTTCATTTCATTTCATTTTAAGGGGGTGGGGCGGCCAAATGATCTAATGCATGCGCTTTACATCATAAGATCTGTCATTGAGTCAAGTGGCGTGGTTTCGATTCCCATATTGAGTCAATTGACCTGGTTTCGATTCCCTGCTGACAAGTGTGTTATTGAAATAAAATTGAACTCGATTGTTAGTCCTGATATGACCTAATTTGAGTAGAATGGACGCGAAATTCCTTTTCTCTCTCTTCTTTGATTTTAATAACAAGGTAAATGAGATGTCATCACGAGTTGTCTATTTCAAGCACCTGTCACTTCAATGGACACGTTGTTAAAGAATTATCTCTTTTCATCGCGAGTTACGCTTCACAAATATCCTCCACACCATTATTCAATACCCCCAAGGGTTTTACACCAGCATCAATTAAAACTTTTTTATGCCGTTCTGTGTTATTTGAAAAATGGCAACAGATTGAAAATCCTTTTAACTCATGTGTGCGAGAAATGAAAGAATTTAAATCATTTGTTAAAGCGTAAAGGTTACTGTAATTCTTGCATTTTTTTGGCTAAAATCTAAATCGATATTTATTGACGTTTTGTTTTGAAATGTCAGGAGAAAAAAAACAACTGCACAGCTTTTAATATTAACCTAAGCTTTGATGAAACAAAACATAAATGTCACATGTTATTTTTTTTCTCTTGAAATTTGACAGCACCAGACTGCAATACATTTGTCATCCTTTAATAAGTACATCTTACAAATGTGCAAGAGAGGGAGAGAGAGAGGGAGAGATAGAGAGGGTTTGACATCTACTCGACGCAAACTATGTCATTTTGGGACTAACATATGGTTTTGATTTTATTTCAATAATTTGCTTGTGCGTAGGGGTTTTAGCAGTGGGAGGAAACCGGAGCTCCCGGATAAAACCCGCGAGGTTGGACAGGCGACCCCACTCCTTGTCAGGTACAACCGGGGATTTGAAACCACGCCAGTTGACCCAATGACAGGCTTTTTGATACAGCATGCAAGTGCTAACCAATCGGCCATCCAACCCCCCAATTCAAATCAAGTGAATGGAAATAAGTGAGAGGGGATTTACATAGGCTTAGCCAGGCTTTGTCTGTTCCCCAATTCCATTTAGATATCCTGAATAAAAATATTGTTTAAAATAAATGAATGTCTAATGAATTGATATAACATTTAAAGATGTAAAAAGGACAGGGATTTTCCAGCTGGGGTTTCCTCAGGTCAGTAGTGCATGACAAAGGGCCTGGCGAGAGCATCGTGTAGTCATTCAGATTGGACGGAAAAACCGATATGCTTTGTTGGAATTCAATATAAGAGTAGGCCATAGTGCTGCACTCTAGGCAAAATTTCCCTCATAGTACACGGCATGGCATCCACCTGTCTTTGTTACCTCAATCAGTTGTAGCAGAAACACCATTTTGTTTTATTTCATTTGTTTTCTATGTAAGAGTGCATGATAATATCTCTTTAATGTAACTTATATATTTGTTAAATCATCGTGCCACATTTAAAAATAAAATATATTTATAATATCTGCTATAGACTGACCCGAGGCCATGATTGTTTGACGTCATGTCGATTCTCCAGAAATGAGATACGGCTATCAGCTTAGTTTATATCTGTCTCAAATATTATTTACGATCCGTTCATATGCTCGGTGTTTGACAGAATTAGAAAAATTGGACTGAAATAGAAAGATCAGGAACATTCATCATCATATTTTTACATCAATAAGGCCATTTAATTATACATTCACCGAGAAATATATACCCAGAAAAACTGATCGTCCCGTTAGAAATAAATCCATTCTAGAATAAAAAAGGTAATAGGAAACGACTGTTTACAGCATTAATACTATATTGGTTTCATTAGACATTCACAACGGGGGAAAACAAATTGATGGTCATCATCAATTTAAATACATTTTGTAATGAAAAAATGGAGTAGCACTTCTTTAAGGTTAGCTCTTTATCTTTGAATAAGGTTGTGATCCTGCTGACTGGGATAAGTTAGCTTGTGGTAATGATGTCGTCCCACTGGGATACAGTTATCTTGCAGTACTGTTGTGGTAAATCTGGGATACAGTTATCTTGCAGTAATGTTGACAAACTGGGATAAAGTTATCTTGCAGTAATGTTGTGATGACTCTGGGATACAGTTATCTTTGCAGTATAAGGTTGAGGTCACACTGGACCACTGTTTAGGAGATAATTTGGTATGAAACCTTACAGTAAGGTTGTAGTCACACTGGAATACAGTGTAGGAAATAGTTTGGATTACAACCGTATGAAATACGGGGATGGGTAAGGCACTCGTGACTACCCCCAGCAGCTAAGAAACCCATAAATATTTTTCATGTCTGTCGTTTACTTAGTCAGGGGACTGACAAGGAAAGTGTGGCCGGTCATACATATGGGACAAAACTGAACTCAAACTGTACAAAATACCTGTGACATTTAGAATTCAAAGAAGCACATGACTACATTTGTCTGGGCAAAATTGTCCTTCCACCTCCTACACCACAACTCCTTAAATTGTATCAAATGTAGAGATTTGTGGAGTGTAACTTTAAATTGTATCGAAATGTAGAGATTTGTGGTGTGTGACTTTAAATTGTATCAAAATGTAGAGATTTGTGGTGTGTGACTTTAAATTTGAAGAAATCCGATCTTGCTACAACACCAGATTTGTTTCCAATCATGTGGATAATTCTTTCCATTACAGATGGAAATTTATTTCATTTTCCTTGAAGAGTAATTAGAGAGTAACTCTTCGGAGGACAACAAATCATGATTACTGCCAACTTAAATCCGTGGACAAATATTTCAGTGATCAACGAGATGATGAACTGTAGTAATTCATCAGGAATTCTGGCGTCGTTCGTTAAGTCCGCTAGGTTTGCATATTAGTCGGTTAGTGTGTAATTTGTCAGCGGTCAGTAGGATTGCCGCTGGTCAAATATTGATCCGAGGACGCCTAGAGTTGTATATATATATATTTATACTGTGGTTGTAACTGAATACCGTATAGAGATCATTGTTTCTATTAGCATATTAATTACCGCCACCTATTATGTATGCTTTGTCCAGATGTGGACAGATTGAGAGACTATCTGACCGGAACATTGTGATGGGAGTGATTGGACATTTGGAAATTAAGAGACTAAATGTGTATAAATTATCACAACTATTGATAATAAGGTGACCACTTGGTTTATTAATGCGTCTATTAAACTATTTTCATACTGGGATATTAAATCTACTTAACTCCAGTTCACACAAACTCATCCGAGTGACTCTCTTGAAGCCTACAATCTCATCCGAGCGACTCTTTTGAAGCGTATAATCTCACCCAAGTGACTCTTGAAGCCCACAATCTCACCCAAGCGACTCTCTTGAAGCCCACAATCTCACCCTAACAACTCTTTGGAAGCCTACAATCTCATCCTAGCAACACTCTTGAAAGCCCACAATCTCACCCTGGCGGCTCTCTTGAAGTGTACAATCACCCGAGCAACACTCTTGAAGCCTATAATCTCACCCAAGCAAAAACCTTGAAGTCTATAATCTCACCCTGGCAACTCTCTTGAAGCACACAATCTCACCCAAGCGACTCTCTTGAAGCGTATAATCTCACCCTAGTGACTCTGTTGAAGCCTACAATCTCTATGCTACCCACTCTTTCTCGATCCTACAATGCCACTAGTTCGATCACCTGTCCCTGCTCTCTTATCAATGCCACTCATTCTATATCCCCAATCTCTAGAAGTCAAACGAATTCTACTAATTTCTGATAATTACTTAATGGGTTGTTACTCTCAATAAGATTTTAGTGCGTTGTAAATGTTTTCATTACCGATACCCCTTGTTGACTGCTCGGACGACTTAGCTGCTGTGGGTGGATGTTTTATTGCCTGGCAACCTATCTTTATGGTTTTCTTATCTTAACAGACCACCTGCCCTATGTTGTTATTCTCGGAGACAATGTTCGTAAATAATTAATATATACAAGATGAAAAAAAACCAAACCATCTTTTTTTTCATTTGAGAGGAAAATGTGTGGAAGTTCAATAATCTCAGTAGTTTGTGACGTCCTTCTGCTAATTCCCCTGGCTACTCCTACGATGTGTTCTTCTGTCTTAGGCAGACATTAACTTTTACCATCTTTATAAACCATTCGGCACAAACTAGGTCTTTTCTGGTCTAAACATGGATTCAGTTTATTTCAATAATTCACTTGCGTATAGAGGTCTTTACCAGTGAGAGGAAACTACAGGACCTAAAGAAATGGGGTTATTTTGTTACGTATGCAATGCACAGGGCATAATTGGCTCTAAATTAGAATGTCCTTCTAGATTTATAAACGTGATTCAACTGAGATGTGTCAAGTAGTTTGGATGGTATAACAAATGGAATGGGGTTTAAAGATATAGTTTTCTTCACTGACTGGGCTAATGAAGATGGATTTATGCCGTACAGTGTGCTACGAGGGAAATTTTGTCCAGCCCACAGAGCTGTGATCTACTCTTATACTGAATTCCAACTGTCAACATTCTGTTTAATGCACATTATAGTCCCATCCAAACAACTAGACACTGTTCTTTGACCTTTCCAAGCCATCCATCCTGCACCTCTGACAATGCAAAGCACCACTTGAAAATCCAGGGGAACTTTCTCAACCGACCCCAGGAGCAGCCCTCCTTCCTGCACCTCTGACAAAGGAAAACACCACTGGCAAAAGCCAAAGAAACTTTCTAAGTCAACTCTAGGAGCGTTTGTAGTAACTGAGTTTACCAAGTTGTTTGGCTGGCATAAAGAACCGAGTTGATATAGGTGGACCTCGGTCGGTTTAATTCTATGTAATCACAATAAAGTAGAGTGTTAGATGTAGAATGGATCTCAAGGGTGGAAACTCATCACATGTAAAGTGAAGAAAGCTTAAAGAATTCCCTCTTGTCACGTTGGTTCAAATGTTGATATTATTATGCTACAAATAACACCACAAGCTTTCCATGTACAAAGATTCACCCAGTTGGTTACTTTTTTAACATAAAACTGTTTTATCTTTTGAAACCGAGCAAATTCAACTGATTATTTTCAACTGTAAAGAACAACCTTCTTTGAGTGGCATTTAGCAATTGACACATTTGCTTGAAAACGTTGAGAGAATCCTCAACGAAACGTCGCTTTAATTAAAACAGTAATTGTATTCCATATATGGCTTTGTAAAGAACAAATTCAAGTGGCTGTATATGTAGAATTAATAACTTGCGATACTGGGGTCTGTTTCACAAAATTTTAATTAAGATAAAATCACAATTTAAACATACATTATGGGAGAGCAAAAACAGACTTTTGTCGGTCTTCCTTTGGGCCTCAGAAGTCATATAGAAATTATAAATTAGATCTTTATTTAAACAACAAGCCTAAAATGAACTCTGTAGACCCACGGATGGCTTGGATTGGGCTCGGATTAAAACAGGATTTCGTTGACTGATTTAATCACTATGGCGTCGTGGGCGGGGCTTCTCTGTGACGTTGACGTCATCATACTTCCGGAAATTATTCATAAAAGACAGTGATGACCGAGGCTATACACAAGCTTCACTAGATACCGTTTAAACATTACTTGATGATCGAGACTATGTAAGTGGAGTTAACGCCTGTCAATCAAGAATCGGCATAGTGGGAAAAGGGTGTCGATGAAATTAACTACCATTTCTAGTAAAAAATTATAGTGGCAACAACTTTGTTCAGGATAAAGTAATTTGACGGAAATTTTCAATATATTCTTGTTTCAACATCTATTTTTGAACTGTTATAGCAAGAATGGCTAACTCCTTGTAAAAATCTCCCATAATGTATCTTTAAGTAATTTGATTGGATAATATTAGATTGATTTTAGTGCTTAGCCAATGAGAATGAAAGTATCTACTAAAATTAGAATTTTATCTTTAGTTAAGATTTCGAGAAACAGGACCCTGGTGTAACATTTTGACACCGTCATAAGCATTTCTAACACACAGTGTAATGTTGAGGTGGGGGTAGGGAGTGGATGAATGGTTTAAAGCGAGTGGTTTAGATCATAAGGTCTGTCGTTGAGTCAAGAGGCGTGGATTTTATTCCCAGCTTGTCCGTGACAAGGAGAAGGATCGCCTGTCCAATCTCATGGATTTTTCTGGGTACTGCACTTCTCTCCCACTACTAAATGATCCCCATGTGTAGGAGAATTAAAAAAAAAGCTGAACCATATGAAAGTCCTAAAATAACGTATCTTGTGTCAAGTGGATGTTAAACCCAATTTCTCTTTCTGTAGTCGTGAGGTTGGGAGAGTGAGAGGGGGCCTGATAAGTGAAAAGGCCTAATGCCACTGTTGATCATGATGTGTTGGGATATAATCACAAATGATGTTAAATAGGTTTCTATGGTTGTTTTTCAATCGTCCTGCTGTCTTGTGACATATAATTACTCTTGGAACACAAATTATTCATACATCACTGTCAATTATCATAGAGACTTCTCTTTACATCCAATCTTATATACTGTACAATGAGAAGTTAATGTGAGCCTGAAATCAATGCCCACAATAAATTAATGTGAGAAAGAAACTAATATGAACAAGAAATTAATACCAACATAGGAGTGGATCCAGAATTTTCAGGAAATTTAGTGACAATTCATGTGCGGCGAAGGCTGGAAACTGAAACCCCTTCTCCCAGATAACTAAGGAAAATAGAATGCTGTAGATGCCATTTCCGACCCTTTGGGACGTAGACTCCTCAAACTGAACAAGAGCACGTTTGGTGGGACTCTCGAGGTCTGGGCGTCACCTCTGGATCCGTACCTGCAACAATAAATCAATGTAAGAAATTAATAGATAAATATGAGCAAGTCATTAATGTATATTACCAGATAATATGGCCACTTCTTCAAATTTTGGGTTTACAAACTTTTTATATGAAAACTATTTTTGTCCCCCGCCTTTCGAAGAAAGTTGGGGGACTATTAAAATGGGTTCGTCTGTCTGTCTGTCTGTCTGTCTGTCTGTCTGTCTGTCTGTCTGTCTGTCTGTCTGTCTGTCTGTCTGTCTGTCTGTCTGTCTGTCTGTCTGTCTGTCTGTCTGTCTGTCTGTCTGTCTGTCTGTCTGTCTGTCTGTCTGTCTGTCTGTCCGTCTGTCTGTCCGTCACACTTTTTGGGACACAATAACTCTGTTCCTAATTGAGCTAGAATGTTCAAACTTGGTGTATGTGTTTATTAGGTCAATGCCTTGATGGAGTTCGAAGATGAGCATTTTCCGCTTAGGGTAAGCAGAGATAAGCGATTTGATTGGTTGATGCTTTGGGACACGATAACTTTAGTTCTAATTAAGTGAGATTGATGAAACTTGGTGTATAGTTTCATTACAGTAATACCTTGACTAAGTTCGATAATGAGCATTTTCTGCTCAGGGTAAGCAGAGCGTAACGCAATTTGATTGGTCGAGACTTTGGAACACAGTAACTCCCCTTCTAATTGAGTTAAAATGTTCAAACTTGGTGTATATGCTTATTAGGTCAATGCCTTGATGGAGTTCGAAGATGAGCATTTTCCGCTTAGGGTAAGCAGAGATAAGCAATTTGATTGGTTGATACTTTGGGACATGATAACTTTAGTTCTAATTTAGTGAGAGTGATGAAACTTGGTGTATAGTTTCATTACAGTAATACCTTGACTAAGTTCGATAATGAGCATTTTCTGCTCAGGGTAAGCAGAGCGATACGCAATTTGATTGGTCGAGACATTTCGAACACAATAACTCTCTTTCTAATTGAGTTAAAATGTTCAAACTTGGTGTATATGCTTATTAGGTCAATGCCTTGATGGAGTTCGAAGATGAGCATTTTCCGCTTAGGGCAAGCAGGGATAAGCAATTTGATTGGTTGATGCTTTGGGACATGATAACTTTAGTTCTAATTAAGTGAGAGTGATGAAACTTGGTGTATAGTTTCATTACAGTAATACCTTGACTAAGATCGATAATGAGCATTTTCCGCTCAGGGTAAGCAGAGCGATAAGCAATTTGATTTGCCGAGACTTTGGAACACAATAACTCTCCTTCGAATTGAGTTAAAATGTTCAAAATTGGTGTGTATGCTTATTAGGTCAATGCCTTGATGGAGTTCGAAGATGAGCATTTTCTTCTTAGGGTAGGCAGAGATAAGCAATTTCATCTTAGGTTCATCTTGATTGATGATTTTTATGCCAATACAATGACTGCATTCTCATTCAGTAATGGATTCGACAGTAACAGTGTATCGAAACGATTGACTCGGACACGAGGGCCCTTTCCCTTGGCCAGAGGAGCCCTTTTGTCAAGCGTGGGGGCCCTTTGGTCTGCCTTTAGGGTCCCCCTAACTAGGGTACATTTTCATTTTTCTCGTCGGTTTTAGCATTTTTCTTTATAAAACACTTTTGGATGACACTTTGTGTACAGTTTGATTGCTCGATACGTTTGAAAAAAATGAATGTGCGATTAATTAATATGTTTCATCTATTTATTTTGGGATTTCGGCGGGGGACATCAGCCTCACTGTTGGCTTGTTTTCTTTAATATCCATGTGGTGCATTTCTGTTTTGGAACATAACAAAATAAAATATCATTAAACGTAGCCCCTATCAAACCTAACCCCAGCCTTGATCAAACCTAGCCTCAGCTACCATCAAACAACAATAAACCTAGCTTTCATCAAACCAAGCCCTCATCAAACTTAGCCCCTATTAAACATAGCTCCCATCTAACCAAGCCCTTACCCTTATCAAACCTAACCCCCATCAAACATAGCTCCCATCGAACCCAGCCCTTATCCTTATCAAACCTTACCACCACCAGTTGCGGTTAATTAGATGAGATGATAACAAATATCATTTGTTTTTTTTTTAACCCAAATTATAGATTGAATCTAGGACCTGGTGCCGTGGGCCAACAATATTTGATTCTATTCAACAAATAACAGATGTTTTTCATGGGAAATAATTGAATCTATTTTTGTCGAATGAAATTATAAACCTAGATATAAACCAAGATACAATCGATTATTTCTCTGACTATAAACTTCCAAAACAGACGTCCTTTATCATACTCGATTAAATCTTTACAATCAAATTATTTCTAATATTTATGGTTTCCATAATTCATAAAACATCCATTATTCTCTTTAATTGACAAATTTCAGGTGTATCAGAGAATCGTTCTGTAAAATTTAACTGCTATAGTGTTTTATTAAATTTTTATTTTCCTGCAGACAAATTCTATTAAATGTCTTATGGGGGGGCAGGATGGTCAAGTAACATTGCAGTTGTTTCTGTTTTATTTGTGGGTTCGATCTGAAATAGAAAAAAATGGCAGGTACAAAATTATTCTGACAGTGATGAAACAACCAGTATTTGGTAAAATTGTCAAATGAAACAGAGTTATGCCCCTTGACAAATATAATATTTATGTAACCAAGACATTTTTTTATAAAGATAATTTCAGATCCACGAAGCAGAATATCAAAGTAGGATCACAATACGTCAATTCAGCGTCTCGTGATTATATATGCGAATCGTGACAAGGTGAATTACGATATATCAATTCGACCAGCACTACCTTTATCAAACTAGATAATCTCTTGGCATGGATTCAATTGAATGAAAATAAGGACCATCACAAGATGGTTGTGCTGAGTGGTTTATACAGTTTGCAGCGGATGCCGAATGTTGTGAAATTTACAGTTGTAAACACTGAACAGAATAGAACCATTGTTAGACTGATAATCCTTTCACAGATTCAACTTTTAAAATATTGTAATTTTGAAGACATTGAAAATCTCTCAAATGACCATTAGCAGCTTTAAAGGAGCTATTTTCACTAATATTTTCCTCAGCGAAACTTGTCATTACCACATTCGAAACATTGGTTCAATACATCATTTCATAACAGCAGATGCTGCAACAACTCTGGTCCGATGTCTTATTCTATCTTGACTTGACTATTGCAATAGTCTATTATTTGGTATAACGAAAGAGCAACAAAATCGACTTCAAAGGGTACAAAATTCAGCGGCTAGAATTGTTTCGCGAACAAAAGTTCGCGACCACATTTCACCTGTTTTATTCTCTCTTCATTGGCTTCGCATAAATGAACGCATTGAATTCAAATTACTATGATTAACTTATCAGGCAGTTCACAAAATAGCACCTGTGTACCTCCAGGAACTTGTCCAGGAACATTTACCCTCTAGGAACCTAAGATCAAGAAATAACTTTCAACTACAGTTACCAACTTACAATTTAAAAACTTTTGGAGCAAAATCATTTTCATATCTGGCAGCTTCACATTGGAATAATCTGCCTACTCATTTGAAACAGTTCCCAACTCTATCAACTTTCAAATCATCACTGAAGACTTATCTGTTCTAACGCTATGTTTAGAACTGTGTTTTAATTGTTGCTGGAATTGTAGAAAACTCAACTCTTGCACTACGAGCATACAGCCAGTGTGGAAAAGCGCTATACAAATGCTCACTTATTATTGTTATATTATATTTGGGACCTAGAAATTGACACAAATCGGTCGCAACGCATATAATCATGTAATATGAATGTATATAAACTGATTTACATTCCATCGTTTCTGTTTTGCTTTAATTTCTAATCAGTTATGTTCGTCGAAATACGCAAGAAGTCTCAATCAAATGGCATGCTCTCCTGATATGAATATGGCGTCACCGTGTCAAATGGCGCTAAATACATTATGTCACGTGATTCATGTACCAATGGTAAAATGTTTATTTTGTCTTATACACGGTGAACAGTCCATTTGCTGATTACACTATTTTGCCTATACTGTTTTTTTTAGGACATTGAATTTTGTCTAATGGTTTGGATTGTTTGTATTTTATATCAAAAGCCCATCTTTTCCCGGTAAGATCTCAACATCAATGTTCATTTAAATTGACAAATAAATTATGTTTTCAATGTTGATCTAAAGACTGTTGATGATATTGAGTTGGAGACTTAGCTACTATAAATATTGTGTAGTGTTTGTAAAACTCCATCTGGAAATAAATTGTTATGTTAATTGCTTGCTTTAGTCCTTCAGATTTTTTTCACATTTGTTAACTTATGGTTCAGATATTTAAGGAAATTCTATATTTTGAAATTCATCAATTCCGGTTTTTGTCAAATAGCCCCGATCTTAGGTAAACAACATTTCATTATCACCCGAAAGGCAATTTACAAGCATTAGTGTTACTTCTATAATGTTTCCAACGATTCCTCTCGTCTTGGTCTCTTCGTCTTTTACGTCAGCATCTGAAACAGAAAATGGAAAGGGAATTGAGGTTGAGATTTTAATAGATAATTCTGAAAGTCAGATGAAATGCGATAGATTTGAAACTAACTTGTAGCTTTATGTATAGAAATGAAATGAATTAAGGTTTGACATGGACATTTTTGCCTGGAAATATTGGTAGTATCTAACAAATTATCAGGAACATTATATGAAAGATTGTATCTGAAATATTGAATTTTGTGCTTGATGTATATTAAAAAGACAATCTGATTAAAACACAGATCCTATTTCTTTTCGTTTTTTATAGTTCAAAATTTTGTTTTACTTGTCGTTACTGCACTAGGATCTGGAAGAGTTGTTATCATCGACATTTTCGCGATGATGTGAGGAATTAGCCAATGAAACAGTCTGTTATGGCGAGTTCTTGGCCTTTTGATGCCCGGAACTGTGGGTAAATTACTAGAAACGTCAAACCTGATTGGTTAATCAATGTCTGACTTTATAGGGTCAAAAGCCGCTCGTTAACTCCCACTATAACTTGTCAAATCTCCATGTGGTGTAGGTAATTGAAAGTATAAAAAATGAAACAAAATATAGATCTATATTTTGATCAGTTTGACTAATAAGATTAATAAGAGAACTGAGAAGGAAGGGAGGGTGTGGTAAGTGGCTGAATGCTCTAATCTGTGCACTTTCAATCATAAGATCTATCATGGAGTCAAGCGGCATGGTTTTGAATCCTCGCTTGTAGGTGACAAAAGAAGGGTTGTCTGTTCAACTTTGTGGGTTTTTATCTGGTCCTTTGGTTCTGTCTTACTGTAATGACCCCTACGGCGCCCTACGCATAAGCAAAATTATTGAATTAAAATTGAACCTTAATATGTTAGACTCACACCATTGATATGGGCGAACCAGGGCGGAAAATCCTTGGGAATTTTCTCGATTCGACTTTCAGAATAGATTGATGATTTCAATTGTACTTGATATGTCATATATGGACATGTTTTTACTTCACAATTATAATTAAGCTGGTAAGTAAATGCTAATTTGTATAATCGTAAAGTTTAGATATATTTTCTGTTTTCAAACAGTTTAGATATATTATATAGACTGTGGTGAACCAATCTATCACGGCATCCAGTCAACTCCATCACAGCACCCTGAAAGATGAGTTGATTAGAATTTAGAAAAGGGAAAAAAACAGATAATTGAATTTTAAAGATTTTCGAAAATTTATGGATGGAAAGCCACTTAGTTGCTTAGGAAGTTTCAGTTCCTTCATTGGATTATTTTACTCGTTAAGCTCTGTAGGGAATTTAACAACTCTTAGTGTATTTGAGAGAGAGAAATAGGGTTTTAACATCCACTTGACACTACCTTGGTCATTTCAGCACTAACATAATATAGAACATTTTTGTTTCCACAATTTGGTTGCGCATTGGAGTCTTTACCGGTAGGATGAAACTGGAGGAGTGGTGGTGAACCCATGATGTTGGACAGTCAACCCTACCCCTTGTCACGAAACAAGCTTGGGATTGAAACCATGTCACTGACTTACTGACAGACCTGATGATGTCTCTCTCTCTCTCCCGCTCTCTCTCTCTCTCTCTCTCTCTCTCTCTCTCTCTACAATATCATTTATTGTATGGAAAGCAATTCACAACACCATTCGAACTCTTAACTTATATCATTTGAATTGCCTCCGCTAAATTCAGTTATACTGATTTAGTTATCACCTATTTTTTAACCTCTGCGACAAAAACATTGTTGGGCGAAACATCGGTCAAGCAGTAAAACAACTGAGATACAATCAGGTCATATGGTCCGTTTCAAATTTGTACTCTGGTTAATTAAACAGAGAAATTATTTCTTGAATCACGATGGCGGCAAAGTTATCATGCGGAATTAATTGTAACAAATATGGTATTGTTTTACACGGAGATGATACAGTAAGTTGACAGAAGGAAATTTAACACGAGTCTCAAGGGTTTCAGGTAATTACGAACGACTGATTATAATCCTGATAGATATTGATCTACGCAGGGAAGAAAGATCGCACAGATTCACGCAAAAATATAAACGTTAATACACTCTTGAGATACCAGATGGTTAATAGATAAATTTTACTTAAGACATCATAGTTGACAGTCAGACGGTCAAATATATGATTTCGGCTTCCTTTAGCCATTAGAGATAAATAAATGAGGAGGAATTTTTGTGAACAACAGAATTTTTTCTGCATCGTATGCACATATAGCTTTGTTTATTTTGGTACTATTAATATATGCCAATTTCCATATATCATATGTTACTATAATATTCAGTGGCCATGTTAGTCGAATGGTCAGAGATGTAAACTAGAGTGTTCAAGCTTGAAACCCATCATGGCTGGGAGGTGGCAGGAGGGTGGGGATGGAAATGAAATGGGGTTTGACGACCTCCTACTTCTCTGCCCCGAACTGGACTAGGGTGTGAATGGTGTTACTGGTGTGATTTAGATCATAAGATCTGTTGACTCAGATGGTGTGATTTCGAATCTTAGCTTTAAGTCCTGCATCAATGACAAGGGGAATGGATAGAAAATGAGGTCAACCTGTAGACTCATTGGGGTGTGTAAATGAAAATAGGAGGGAGTTAAGGCCTACTTATTGGCACCAATTAGGCCCTGGTGAAAATTTGGCCTAGATTGTTGTTTCCGCCTAATTTTCAACAAATTCTGGTCCATTGAACTCCATATAAAGAACTTTATAAGATTCTTAATACTCCTGATTTTGCGCTGACCAATTTGTAGTTTTTACGGGGCTTGATAAATAAATAGTTTTGAGAATGATATTTTTGCGGAGAGATACTAGGTACTTTGTTTTTATTTAGTTTATTTTCGAAGAAGGGTGGGGTGGGTGGCCAAATGATTGATGCGTGCATGTTGGATCATTAGGTCTGTCATTGATTTAGATGGCGTGGTTTTGATTCCCCGCTTGTACCTGACAAGGAGTAGGGTTCGCTGTCCATTTCCTCTCAGTGCTAAAGACCCCCTCTTCAACAAGCAAATTAATGAAATAGAATTGAACCATATATTAGTCCCAAAATGACCTAGTTTTTGTGAGTGGAGATTAAACCCCTCTCTCTCTCTCTCTCTCTCTCTCTCAGGTCCAGATATGCACCACAAATCACTATTTTAACACCTCACTTTATCTCAGAGGAAGAATCTCAAGGAGGGGGGGTGGCGTCCAAATGCTTGGTCATTTTCAGTATTAGTGACATTTCCACTTAATCTGCTTCAAACTGTCAAGATCATGCAGCTGTATTCTAAATATTTGTACATACCCCTTTGATATTTGTTAAAAAGAATGGTATGATTAATGGATATAATCATTCTGTCATTGAGTGGAGAGGCATGGTTTCCAGAGAATAGCACATTAAACTCCATTTCTCTCTCTCTCTATGTATAATTATTTGACAGAAAGATCATGTTGTTTGATGGGTTGAAATGGTTAAAATGTTTGTTTAATGGTGTAAGTTTGACTACAGACAGATAACTGTTCAGCAACATTGACCAACAAAATGAGTTTTACAAGTAAAGTTGTAATTAATGATGAAATCGATTGCTTGCCCTCCATACATTGTAGAATGTCAATACTTATAAAAATTACAATCTGTTTTAAAGTGGATGTCTCTGTATTTTAGGGGGAAGTTGGTGATGTTATAAATTACTTCAGAAGGGGCCTGCATCAGCTGCGTGGCGTAAGAAAATGGTTGTATCTATATTTTAGAGAGGAGTTGACTCTATACTGCTGAAGGCAGTTGCGTGTGGCGTTAAAGAGCGCCAACACCTGGATCAAACCCAGTCCTTCTGCTTGGTGAACCAGTTTCTTATGCACTGACCAGCGTCTCTATATTTTTTTTGTCTAACCTTGACAGTTTTCTCCGGGTATTCTGGTTTCCTCCCACTGGTAAAGACCCCTACTCGCAAATGAATTATTAAAATAAAATTGAAGCATGTGTTAGTCCTGAAATGACCTAGTTTGTGTCGAGTGGATGTTAAACCCCATTTCTCTCTCTCTACTCTCTATATATATATTTCTTAAGGCAGTTGCTTGGCATTATAAAGTGGTTGTTCAGTATTTTTGAAGGGAGTTGCATGACATTATAAAGTAGTCTCTATATTTCTGAAGAGTAGGACATTTGTTTCTGAAAGAGTTGGGTGGCATTAAAGTACTATCCTAATACAGTAATAAAACTTGTTGCCGTGTAAAATACAAATAGAGCAGCCATTGCCAGGAATTTGTTACGCTATATCAATGAATAAATTATTGTTAGTATTATATAATAAAAGATAATGAAAAAGAAATTGAATGAAAATAATTTGATAAAATAAATTCAGCATCATGTCCTGATGATAATTCTGTACTCAACTCATGCTGATATCTACTCCTGTATCATTGTACTCAACTCGTGCTCAGATCTTCTCCTGTAATATCACAAGATTCATTGAAGTGTTTCTTTAAATTTAAAGGAAGTCTTCCTTTCATCGTTAAATTGAACCAATTAGTGATAAATTCCTTGAGCATTGAAATAGTAAGATTGTATTGAATTGATAATTTAATGGAATTACAACACATATCTCCTTAAACAAATAAATCAGATATTTTTCTCAATGCAGGATCTCTCAAGTGTTTCTTCTAATTATTCCTTTAGATCAAAGACTCTGTGATGTGTCCCTTTAAATTGACCCCTCCCCCTTCCTATCCTTCTAAACAGATTTTGTTGAGCATATCCAGTTCAATGGACAATCCCTTTAAAGCATATATTCAACAACTGTATCTGTATGACTCTTCACAAGGTTATTTTTAATAAGGGTGAGACAACCTTTACTGACGGCTAATTCCTACTCAAATTGCTGTTTATCAAACTTTATTGACCCATACCTCTTAACTAGATGATTCATTTATTACAAATTTATAGCGGGGAATGCAGAGAATTTTTATACGGTCGTCAATGAGGCTTTTGTTCAAATTAGGGGTATTATTTCTTCAGCTGATGCATGCTTGGAATAAAACACGACTGATTAAAGCCCCAAAAACGACTGGGAATCTAAACATTGACTTGACTTTGCTGGCAACGAGACTGACATCGCATGTTTAAAGGCAGTGAGAGAATCAAGTAGACGTTGAAATAGGGGTTAATGTCGATGGTGAATATAAATTATTCCATAAAAGATCTAAAAATATCTTACAAAGGACAAAAAATATGAGTTCTAAATTGGTGTTTTAATTAAAGTTTGGGCTAATATGTATGAATTTTGTCAGACATGCTCGTAGAGTGTGGTGAAATAAAAATAGCTGTACCAAACTAGTAATATTTTGAATCATCAGCAGCAGTCATTCTTTGGTAGATAGGGGAGGGGCGTCGCCACATGAAAAACTCTTTCTATCCGACAGAGCAAATATATATATAGGACAGTATTGACTGAATAATCCACTAGTTTACCGCCCAATAATTTAGGTTGATGTGTTTCATCAGAAGATCAGATCTGTTGTTTAAAGGCAGCCAAAGCCTGCCAAATGGTGAATATTTAAGATTGTGATTTAAATGTGATGAAAGTTCATATTAAGAACCTGTCAGCAAATTGACCATGCAGGAATTGAAAAATAAACGAAGATAACCCTGGGGATTAGCAATTTCAATGATACTTGTTCTATGGGGACCCTTAGGCAACACATGTCACGCAATGTTGTAAAAATTCCTGTTTAACTGGAAATTGCTGTTTGTGGTCAAAATTTGCCATATTTCGACCATTTTTTGCCAAAATTTCAATACGCTCCAACTCGAAATGTTGTGACCCTAAATTTTTGATATTGGTCAGGTATGATAGAACATATGGTCGACTTATGATCCTGCACTCATCTATTAGATAAGTAAAGTCGATTTATTGGGATTTTAAGTTAAACATTTAAAAATAACATCTTAGTGACAAATATTTGTTTCTGAAATATATTGTTGATAAAATCAATAAAGGCAAATATATTTCTCCACATTAAACTTTGTAATCTCTCTAATATTTTGAGACTTTCTGGTGTTGATCAAATCCCACAGCATAGGTCTGCCCTCTGTTTGCCCCCCCCCCCCAATAATTTTAAAACATAAAAAAATCAATACCTTCTAGGGTAATTAATTCCCACATCCCCAGTCAGTGATAGACTTGCATGTTTAGTGATTTCTTACCAAGTCTATCCTGCTGTAAACCTACTTAAGAAGTGCTTTTTACGATCCTCAAAGTTTTTGGGTATAGGTTCAATATGAATTCATGTGATACGCTCACTCTGTTCGTTTGACACACCCCTCTCTATTCGGATGAGCTGGGGATTTGGCGATGAACAGTCTGTGGCTAGCTTTATTTATCTCGACGATCAATGTCTGAAATACTGCCAGACTGCACATTGGGTTGTCTACTTTTCAAATCATTGGGTACTTCGTTGAGGTTCGCAAGTCCGACCATTTGAAAACTTTTCTCTCTGGGCTCAGAAAGACTAGTGATCAGGCAACAGACGGCATCTGAATAGCTCTATTTATCTTAACGATCGCTGCCTGAATAAGGTCTACTGTCAGACAGCATTTCCAACAGTCTTATTTTTCAAAATTTTCTTGGGGAGGTCCACCCCACAAGGACTCGTTACTTTGGTGCTCAAAAGGGTACTTCGTTGAGGTTCGCAAGTCCATTCGTCCCCCCCACAAGGACTCGCTACTTTGGTGCTCAAAAGGGTACTTCGTTGAGGTTCGCAAGTCCATTCGTTTGACATTTTGTTCTCTGGTCGGATAAACTAGTGAAGAGGGGATGGATGGTCTGTGGTCAGATCTATTTATCTAGACGATCGGTGCCTGACTGAAAAATGTCAAGACAGAATTTCCGACAGTGTATTTTTCCAAATTTTCTGGGGGAAGTCCCTTTCACCATCTATTCCAAGACTATAGGAATATAAATATAGCCAGTCAGATGATTTTAAACTGTTATAATAGTACTCACTGAATATAGATTGATATGTCAACTAGACTGAGTTGATTTTAAACTAGTACTCACTGAATACAGATTGGTCTATTAACTAGACTGAGTTGATTTTAAACTGTTATACTAGTACTCACCGAATATAGATTGATCTATTAACTAGTGTCTTGATTTTAAACTTGTACTCACTGAATACAGATTGGTCTATTAACTAGACTGAGTTGATTTTAAACTGTTATACTAGTACTCACCGAATATAGATTGATCTATTAACTAGTGTCTTGATTTTAAACTTGTACTCACTGAATACAAATTGGTCTGTTAACTAGACTGAGTTGATTTTAAACTGTTATACTTGAATTTAGATTTGTCTATTAACTAGACTGAGTTGATTTTAAACTGTACATGTTATACCACTACTCACTGAATTCAGATTGACCTACTAACTAAACTGAGTGGATTTTAAACTGCTGTTTACTGAATACAGAGAGAGAGAGAAATGGGGTTTAACGTCCACTCGACACAAACTAGGTCATTTTGGGACTAACGTATGGTTTCAATTTTATTTCAATTATTCGCTTGCGCGTAGGGGTCTTTAGCAGTGGGAGGAAACCGGAGTGCCCGGAGGAAACCCACGAGGTTGAGAAGGCGCCCCTATCTCCATGCCACATACGCTCACACCAGGGATCGAAACCTCTGGCTTACTGAATACAGGCCCCAAGTTCACAATTAATAGACCAATCTTGGTCTTTGTGCATAATTTCTTATTGGTGTATTTGATACATTAAAACAACAAAAGTTTTACAAAAGACTATATTTTAGATAAAATAAGGTGAACAATTTTGAGCAAATTCTTAACTTTAGTCTGAGAATGCTTTGTGAATTCAGGGCCAGATTAATTTTCGGTATTATAAATGTTTCATAACCAACAGTTCAAAAAATATGTGATAACTCTTGTTGACTGTTCAGATGACTAAGCTGCTGTGGGCGTATGTTTCGTTGCCTGGCAACCTATCTTTATTACTAAGCAGTGGGGTAATTTACTGTATTAAACAATGTTCTGAGATCACATATATACCATACTCTGCGCAGCGTTTCGTTTGATTACAGGTAATCTCACTACACACGGCTATTATGAGTGGATAAATTTCGATTGGTCAGTAGTCCGACTACCAACCAATCACTACCCACCATACAAAAGCTTTACATTTAAAACGAGTGCCAGTATTGGACCAAATATGTTTACATAACGTTACGTCATGGCTCACGCTTTTATTATGCCTAATTAACCCGTGCATAGGAGAATACTGCAGTAAAACTAATTGTGTGACAAACGAGGCTATCAAGTCGAATGAAATGTAAACAATACTCTTTGGAAACGAACATACTTTCACCGTTTTTAATGCCTTAAATCACTGTCCAAAGTTTTAGGGAAGACTCAGATTAAACGAAGGACTGTCATGTTGCTGTACTTAAGTGATAGCTTTCATTGAACGGGTAGAATAGACACACTCCCGCAAAAGTTCAAGAAACAGACGCTATTCCAGCAATGGTCAGAGAGAGATTTCTCAGCCCATTGCTTCAGGAATATGCATATATACTAACTAGTGAGATTGTTTTAAACTGTTTAAAGACATGAACGCCGTTCCCTGTGACTTGTGTTACTTAAATGTGTGATTTTCACTTGACATCACAGTATTGCTTCTGTATTTGTTACAAAGCAGTGGGGTAATTTACTGTACTAAACAAGAGCAGATGCATTTGCTTACGTCTGAAGATAGAACAGTAGAGACAACATAGACTGCAGCCAAGTATGCTCTGACAATCAAAACTTATAAACACATTTTCGTGAAGTGAGTTAAGTTTCGCAAATTGTCTATAATTCGTGGTTGTTTTCCTTTATAGTTGTCATCTTAATAGATATACTTATTTTAGTGGTTATGTGTTTCTTGCTGCTAAACTGTGTACGAAATGCAATTGCTTCTTTGTGTGTGACATCCATGATGAAAGTTAATATGTGACACACTCCCACAAAACCAGACACTTGTCGCACAACTTCATTTTGTACTAAAGGCACAAAAGCATAAACTGCATGCATTCTTGTTGCCGCGAATGAGCCAAACTCCACTCCAGATGATACAACAAATTGAAAAAAAATTGTATTTTTGGAAAGGTTAAGCTCAACACGATTTAAATGTTTACCTAAACATAATTGGTGGTTTTGATTCCCCAGTTATATGTGACAAGGAGTAGGGTCGTTTGTCCAACCTCGTGGGTTTTTCTCCAGGTCCTCCAGTTTCTTCCCACTGCTAAAAACTCTACGCGCAAGCAAATTAATGTAATAAATTTGAACCAAGTTTTAGTCCCATAGTTTGTGTGGAGTGGACGTTAAACCCTATTTCTCTCTCTCTCTCTATAATCATAATTGCCAAGATAATTTTCCATCTGTAATAGAAAATAATTCAACAATAACAACTGACAAGAGATCTTCATATGATTTATTTTGCAGGTAATGTTTGAGATTTGTGATGGTGCTACTGCTTTATATTAATTATTTAAAATCCAATTTAGTTTATAATTTTGTATTGTAGGAGTGGTGAAAGGGGATGATTGCAAGAGTTATCTGTACTTGTTGTGAGTGTTTGCCAGTAGAGGGAGTAGTTGTTGTACAATGCCGGTTACTCTACCACTGATGACGAAGGTTCCTTCCGATCCAGGTATATTAGACTATACCAATATAATTCTCTGTTTTTTGAGGAACACTTGTAAAGATATTTCTTCCTGTTGCTTCGTGGAAAAGGGGGATCACAGTGGCTAAGTGGATAAAATGCTGGCTCGCTCTCCTGGAGGTCGGGTGTTTGATCCCAGCATTGGCCGAGGAAGTTCATCCTGATTTTGTTGCATGGTTCCCCCTTGTCAGTGATGCAGGACAGAGGGCCTGACAAGGACAAATGTCTAGTCGTTTGGAGGGGAAGGTGTACACGTTAAAGATCCCTTGACAGTAGGAATTCGATATAAGAATAGGCAATAATGCCGCTGTCCAGGCAAAATTTCCCTCATAGCACACCATATAGCATATTCCCGTCTTCATTAGCCCAGTTCGGAGCAAAACAGTAGGACGTTAAACTCCATTTCATTTCTTCGTGGGCAACCATTTAGCAACCCTAACTCCCTCCCCCCTTTTCTCTGACTTACCCCATCCTCCTGACTCCCCCACCCGCCACAGTGCATAGAAAGAAACACAGAAAATGAGTGGATTTGGTGATTGACTTACATATGTATATATTGTCTTCAGATGCCCAGAAATTATTAACTGCTCTTCCAAGTCTTGAAGCCAGGTTACCAGGAAAGGAACATGCCGTGGCATTTTTACGAAGATTTTTACGCTCCAAAGATTTACATCGAACTATTTATGTGAGTAGTAGAATTGTCTATTTATATATGTGAGTAGTAGAATTGTCTATTTATTTATGTGAGTTGTAGAATTGTCTATTTATTTATGTGAGTAGTAGCATTGCATTGTCTATTTATTTATGTGAGTAGTCTATTTGTGGAGTAGAGTTGTCTATTTATTTATGTGAGTAGTCTTTTTGTGTAGTGGAATTGTCTGTTTATATGAGTAGTAGAATTGTCTGTTTATATGAGTAGTAGAATTGTCTATTCAAATGAGTAGTAGAATTTTCTATTTGAATATTAGGATTTTCTATTTATATGAGTAGGAGAATTTTCTATTTGAATAGTAGAATTTTCTATTTGATTAGGAGAATTTTCTATTTGAGTAGTAGATTTTTCTATTTGAGTAGTAGAATTTTCTATTTCATTAGGAGAATTTTCTATTTGAGTAGTAGAATTTTCTGTCTATTTGAGTAGTAGAATTTTCTATTTGATTAGGAGAATTCAAATTGAAGTAGAATTTTCTATTTGATTAGGAGAATTTTCTATTTGAGTAGTAGAATAATTTATTTATATTTGAGTACCGTAATAGAATAATTTTTCTATTTATGTGAGTTGTAAAATTGTCTATTTTCACATAGGGGTATTATCATTCTACCGAAGAAATTAATATTGTATAATTATTGAAAAGCAATAAAACCATAGACCTAGTTATTGAAATTCAAGTTTTGCGTCGTTAATAGATTGTTTCTTATAGAACAACTGACCAGCAGCATAAGTGACAATGATGAAGATAATAAACAAGACGTCTGTTTTTTTCTAAAGACTAACCTATGGCATTTTTTGTTTCAATTGTTACATATGCAATGCTAGAGGGGAGCTTATGAATAGTGAGCTGTCATCTTACTCACTGAGCCAGAGTGACACCCAACAATATAATGATATTGACCTCGATTATCTTCCCTTGGCTGAACACTGAGTTAATAGCTCCATTATGTTACCGATTCCAGCACCTCATAATAATAATATAATAATATAATTTCCCCCTAGTTTTTAGTCCCTCCCAAAGGATTAGGTACACATTGCTGCATGTGGCACCCCTGACAAGTTAGAACGAACTTTAAAAAGTCAAAAGTTAAGTTCTCTCACTGCAATGATTTTGATTATTTGCTTTCATAGTTACAACTGTACATCAAAGCTGTTAATTTTGCTGCTGAATGAGTTAATGTATATTATGCTGATATTTTATTTCAGATTTATCGTAAATTAGTCCAACTAACAACTATGAGGACGTCGGCAGATTTTGCGGTTTCTCAAGCAGCTGATGTAAGTTGATCTTCGTTCTGTCTGAACAATTCTTTAAGTAGGTTATATTGTTAATTGAGTGGGGACTGGGGAGCAGCAATATCTTAATGGTGTTAATCGTTAATTAATCAGGGAGCAGCATTATCTTAAAGGGACAATAACTCTCTTGCTGGCTTGGCAGCTCCAGAAAATAAATAATAGTCTTATTCTAAGTACCAGATGTTTATGTGTCCTACCTGTTGTGTAAATTATCCATTACATCATATTTTACTTGTCCAGAGGGTTCGAAAATATTTTAAAATCCAAGTCACATTTGAAAAGGTATACGTTAACCTTTTCAAATCATGTAGTTGAATTTTTCCAATTTTTTAAATTAGGTGTGTTACGATGAAATTTGTATCATCAATTTATTTGAATATTGTAAAATAATACAATTTGTTGACCAGAATAAAGATTGGGACATATTATTCAATTACAAAAAGAGTGTTATTGGGGCTTTAATGGTGTTAATCGTTAATTAATCGGGGAGCGTCGTTTTCTGAGTGGTATTAATGGGTGGTCAGGGAGCAGCGTCCTCTCTTAATGGTGTTGGTCAAGAAAGTTCTCTGGAATTTTCCAGCATGGTTCCTCTTGGGTGCTAGACAGAGGACCTGGCAAGGGATCATGTATAGTTGTGCGGATGGTACTAAAAACGAGATCCTGTATACACATTAGTTGGTGTGGACGTAAAAGAACCCTTGAGAGTTGGAATTCAAAATAAAAGTAGGACATAACATCACTGTCTGGGAAATACTCCCCTCATAGAACACTGTACGATGTAGGACTGTTTTCGTCAGCCCAGTCAGTGCAGAAAAGTTGGAATGTGTTAAACCTTATTTCATTTTATTTTGTTAAACAAGCAGTCCTTATTTTTTGATGGGATTTTGTCAGGCACATTCCTTAAAGTTACATTATGGGAGATAAGATAAAGAGATGGCAGTTCTCACTTATATTAGTTAAGAACTAGATAGTGTAAAGGTAATTTGCTGAAAAGTTCAGTCAAATTGATTCACTATTAGCCGAGAAAAAAGCATTTGAAATATTCACATAGGCTCTGTCATCATTACTCAAATCATTAATATAAACAGCGTAGTCTCGATTATCCACTTGATTGATTTAATTATCAACGGCCATTAAGCGGCATATAGGATTTTAATCCGCCAACATCGAAGGCTAGCCTTGACATCAAGAGTTTATTATGGTCTGAATAAGTTAATTAATGTCTAATTGATTATTTAGATAACATAGAAAGACCTGTAATAAGCAGATTTTGCTCTTGCATAATGCTATTTTAAATGAGTTATGTATTCCCCTTAAACACAGACTCTAGCTCTCATGTCTGAACAACTAAATATTTTGATTTTAAAGTCTTCACAGCAGTTTAATGGGTTATATGTTGTCACTGACATCTCGTTTAAAAGGACATGTTTGAGATGACAGATGACAGTAGCTAGCCAACTGCGTTAATGTAATATTTCCATGTGAAATTCTCATTATTTATTAATTAAAGTTTGTAAAATGTGTTTATTGATAGATTTTATTACAGGTATTTTGTTCTATACGATATGTAACCGATAATCCATTAGTACAAGAATTATTACAAATTTTATCTACACCACATTTACAGGTAAATATATTACAATATTACGTTACTCCTGCCTTATTACAGTGGCTTAGTGGGTAAGACGCTGACTCGCCAGCCTGGAGGTCGCGCATTTGATTCCTGCATTGGCCGAGAAAGTTCATCAGGATTTTACGGCGTGGTTTCTCCTACAGAGTGGGATGGAAAACCGAGGTCCTGTGTATATATTAGCATGCACAGAAAACATCCCTTGGCAGTTGGAATTCGATATAAGAGTAGACAATTTACCCTTTAGCACACTGTATGGCATATGCCCGTCTTCATTAGTTAGCCTAGTCGGATCAGTAGGACGCTAAACCCCATTTCATTTGCCTGGATAGTGGCACTACAGCCTCCTCTTATTTTGAATTCCTACTGTCAATGGTTCTTTAACGTGCACGAACAACTAGACACTGGTCCATGTCAGGCCCTCTCTCCTGCAACACTGATAAGGTGAAACCATGCAGGAAAATTCACAGGAACTTTCTAAGCCAATATTAGCATCAAACCTGTGATTTCCTGGTTAGCGATCCAGCATCTTAATCACTGAGGCACTGCGACTCCCAACAAAGTAATGACTTTGATCTTGATTATCTTCATTTAGACCACAGAGCTAATAGCACCTTTATCATGTTATTGTTTATATATTCCAAAATAATTCATTTGGCCACACAGGTGGCAACTACAATTAATAACTTCTTATATAGATGCAGACCAACAGATATTTAAATTTTGCCCAATTGAATTTGATTAGCCCAAATTTTCACTGGCTGAAGACACTCCATCACAGATGTAAAATCTGATATATTCCAAAATAATTCACAGGAGGCAACTACTGTATATCATTATAATTCAAATATATAATAACCACCCATTTGCCCAGGCAGGTAAAGGGAGGCAACTACAATTAATAACTTCTGGATAGATGCAGACCATCAAATATTTTCTCCTATTAACTTTAATTATCCCAAATTTTTACTGGCTGAATGCACTCCATCTGCAAAATCTGGCTGAAAAGTTTGTAGAAGGTTGTCTATGCAAATTTTGAAGTAGCATACAGTGTACTTGTATAAATGGAACTATCAACTGTACATTTAACTGTAACCAACATCTTAGCTCTGTTGTTCTTCTGTCTCTATTATAGAATATTCACCAAAACATGACAAAAATTCTAACCCTCTTCTAAGATTCTAGACCAAGACTTTCAAAAAAATAGGATTTCAAACCCTTGTTTTAGATTATAGACAAAAATGTCAACCAAAATGGTGTAGTCAGAACTGACAGAACTGTGACAGGACTGAATTCCACTTCACTCAATTGCAGTTCTGTCAATTTGGGACATTATGGGCTAAGAATCGAGCATCCCCATTGTAAATAATGAAGGGCAGCAACTCATGAAAGATTATTATGTTGATTTATATTTGACAGGCCTTATTATATTGTTATGATAAAGTAACTAATCATGACTTTGAACCGAAGATTGATCCGATTCCATTAAACGTAGATGAAGACGAGGCTGCCGTTAAGATAGTACGTCTCATTAAAAATAATGAACCATTAGTAAGTAATCTTTCATAATTAACAGCAAGTTCAATATTTTTAACAATTTCTTTATAAGCAAAAACACTTCATAGTAAGTGCAGGTGGACCGCATTACACATGAACAGAAAATACATAGACATTGCAAGAAATAAAGGACAAATATGAAATCAAGTGAACGGATGCAGGGCTAGCTGTACAATCCTGGGTTATAGGGTGTTATTATAGTAACAATAGAAATGTTTTTTGTTGACTATTCTACTATAGTAGTAAGTGGGGTGGGGCTGCACAATATGCAGCAATCACAAACAAACATACATATCGGAATAAGTGAATAGATCGGGGGGGGGGGGGGCAGCTGTAAACGTCCACTGAGCTGTAGAATCCCAGGCCTGAGGTTATTCAAGTAAAAACTAACTAGTCATGATCTACTGCTGTAGTGTTCAACTATAGGATTCTTCAATAGTGTTCTACTATAGGGTTCTACTATAGGTGTAAATGTTTTGTAGGGTGCTACTATAGCTGTTAAAGATGATGATGAAGGTACAATAGAAGTAGCTAGAGTTTTACATGGTGGTGCTGCTGATAGAAGTGGTAAGATACCTCATTCTCTCTTCTTCAGTGTGTTGGGTGGAGAATGGTTTAATACATGTGCTTTAGATCATAAGGTTCTACACTTTTACGTGACAAGGGTTGCCTGCCTAATGTCGTGGGTTTTCCTGTCACCTCCAGTTTCTTCCACTAAACACACAAGAAAATTATTGAAATAAAATTATACTGTGTTGGTCCCGATATGACCTATATTGTGTTGCATGTTAAAGCCCATTACTCACTGAGTCACGGAGGCTGCAACTGTTTCTAGAACATCTGATACCACCTATGTTATTATTATTACAGGTTTAATCAATGTAGGAGATGAAGTACATGAGATTAATGGTGTGTGTGTTCGTGGTTTAACTCCTGATGAAGTTGTAGATATATTGGTAAGATTTATACTTGCAGACAAAAATGCTGGGCAATATGTTAAAAATAGATTCCCAGACCTCACTGGGTTTCCATAGACAAGGGTGGTCTTGAAAGGTCACCGGAAAATCTTCATAAATTTTAAAATAATGCAAGGAATTATGTCAATGTATTCTTTCCGAATGTCAATGTTACTTGCCACAGTTAAATTTCCACAGGTAGATTTCCTCCGTTCTCCGTGAGTAGTCGTACTTTCCGCTAATAAACAAGCTGTGATGTCATTTTAGTCCTTCTGCTCATAGAAATATAGATTAGAATATGAACAGAAGGACTAAATGACGTCACTGCTTGTTTATTGGCGGAAAGTTACGACTACTCACAGAGTTTGACGGAAATCATTAACGTTGAAATTTTAAAAAATTATAAAGCTTTTTTGGTGACTTAAAGTTTAAGTATTTAGATATATTTCTATAAATGTTTGTCAACTTGAGATTTCTGCAGAAACTTGACTTAGTAATAAACATTTAATAAATTTTTTGT
Source organism: Patella ulyssiponensis (assembly GCA_963678685.1). Taxonomy (NCBI): domain Eukaryota; kingdom Metazoa; phylum Mollusca; class Gastropoda; family Patellidae; genus Patella; species Patella ulyssiponensis. Next base: position 63,235,095 of record OY783225.1, on the reverse strand, counting down.
TGTTTTTTTTTCAGTCCAGAATAACAGGTCCGGTAACTTTAAAATTAACACCAAGTTTAAAAACAACATTACAGGGTTCTAGAGAATGCAAGGTAAATAATAGATTGCAGCAGACCCGACTTAAGTTTCACGATCTCAGAAACTATGATTTGCGGTTTGTCTATTTATAGCAACTATTTCTCCCCCTTTTGTATTGTGATTTTTGTTGACTTGTTGCTATAGAATTAAATAAGAGGGCTTGAATTAATATTTTCTGCTAAGTTTTTGTAAATATTAATGATTTATCGACAAAATTAAGAGGTTGGTTTCAGTGATGTGAACAACAGACAGTGACATGTTTTTAGTATGTTACTTTAATTTTATTTTGATTCCCTGGTTGTATGTGACAAGGCCTAGGGTAGCCTGACCAACCTCGGTTTTCTCCAGGTCCCCTGGTTTCCTTCCACTGCTAAAGACCCCTACACGCAAGCAAATTGATGAAATAAAATTGAACCATATGTTAGTCCCAAAATGACTTAGTTTGTGGACGTTAAACTGCACGTCCCATAAACTAAATTCTCCCTGAAGTTCGATGGGAGGTGGATTTTGGCATCCTGTCTCGATTATGTCTCCTATATGTAAATTTTAGTAGCATAAATCAATTAATAGATAAAGATATTTACTTTATGACTACCAAATTCCTACATTGGTATCCCGGTACCAATTAGATTGCTGACATCTACATGTAAACAAGTGGGCCCGTTCGTTCTCAAAGGATTTATTTGAAATATTCTCAGTTACTGGAAATATTTTACTATGTATCATAAAGCCTGTCATTGAGTCAACTGGTGTGGTTTCAAATCCCTGGTTGTACGTGAGCAGGAGTAGGATCGCCTGTCCAACCTCATGGGTTTTCTCTGGTTTCTCCAGTTTCCACCCACTGCTAAAGACCTCTACGTGAAAGCAAATTATTGAAATGAAATTAAAAATCATATGTTAATCTTGAAATGATATTAAAACGTGTTCAATGAATCTGATTAATGGGCCTGTTTTTAATCTGATCCAAGCCTGGACATTGTCTACCATTGGTACGGTAATTTGATTTGATTTTCTTCATTAAATGTTAAATAATCCATTCAAGTATATATTAGAATGGCTTAAGCTGTAAGAAATGTGATATTTTAGTGAAAAATGCCAATCAAGCTCTATTACTTTAATTATTCAGACGCGTATGAAGGCCTTGTTTGATTATACACCAGAAGATGACGATAGTATACCGTGTCCAGAAGCAGGTTTAGTGTTTACTCGTGGAGAAATTTTACATATCGTCAGCCAGGATGACTCCACCTGGTGGCAGGCTAGAAAACATGGTGATACTAAAAATAGGGCAGGGATTATCCCCAGTAAACAGCTACAAGAACGGTAAGTTTATCAAAATTATATTTGTTACTTTTTTTTCATTACAACATTTAAAGGTATGATGCAATCTGATTAAGATACAAATCTATATTTTGTGTCTTTTTTTTATACTTTCGATGGCCTACACTACATGAAGATCTGACCAGTTGTAGCTATAGGTCGTGTCAGAGGTCATACAAAAGCAGCTTTTGACCCTATGACATCAGACACTTGATTAACCAATCAACATTGATGTTTCTAGTGGATAACCCACAGTTCCCCGCACCACACGCCAAAAGCTCGCAGTAACAGACCGTTTCATTTGTTAATTCTCACTTTGAGCAGAACAGCCTATTTCATTTTATTTCAGTTATTTTTATATGATTTTTCAGAAGGGAAATGTTACGACGATTGGCAGCTAAAGCAGAAGCAGAGAGATCAGAAACAAGTAAATTATAAATTTTAATATTTGGATATTTTATCCTCAGCCTTTAGATAGGTCAGGTTGCCATGGTGGCTTAGTGGGTATGGTGCTGGCTCACTAATCAGGAGGTCTCCAGGTTCGTTCCCTTGTCAACCAGTAAAGTTCCTCAAGATTTTCTTGTCTGGTTTCCCTTATTTAGCATCTTTGATATCCCAAGTGGTATCATGCCATTCTCCTCCACTACCCCTTGGGTTCACTTGCAGGGGAGGAGAGACATAGTCAAATTATCCATCCTTGGATAATTGTGCTATTTTTATCGACCAGTCAAAAAATTTCTTAAATATATCTCAGCTTGACAGGCCTATTAGATAACCTGCCTAAGCCTGACAGGCCTCTTGAATAATCTACCTCAGGTTGACAGATGCAATTCAATGAAAAGTAAGCCGAAAAAACTACTCATTCTTCATAGCACAGTGCCTTGTATGAGCCATGTCATCATTACCAGGACCTTAAACCAAGTGTCATGTCATGTGTCAGATGATTATAAATCAGTGAACACAGAATATATGATTCGGTTCTCCTTTGATAAAAAATATTACAACAAGTCTTCATGAATGCCGTTGAATTTGAATAGTTAAACCAATCTGCTGAATCTGGCACTTCAACTTTAAGAAAATAATAATAATAGTTGATTGTATCATTAGACATTGTTTTACAGGACCGATTAGTCCGTGTCATAATAGTCCGAGAATACCCCGCCAGAAACGTCTCAGGAAAACCATGTACCATGCTATACAAAATGGAGGTTAGTAGATTGAACTTTCTGTTAATCACATTTCAACAGTTTCAAATCCATTTTAATTTTATTGTATTTTCACAAATAGCTGGTCATTTTAGGATGAACATAGCATATTTCTCCAGTTTCAGTATTCATTTGTGTGGATGGGTTGGTTCTTTGACATTGACAGGATGTCAGTCCACAAGACCTTAATTAAAAGTGTATTATGTAAGATTTAGATAAAGAGCTGACAATTCTTGTTAACTATTGAAAATTTCTGAGTGACGTTAGGGTTGGAGAATAGTTGAGTCGAGATTGTCATTGCTACCATTGTAATAATTATCCATTTTTTAATTAAATCATGTAAAACCTATGAAAATCTTGAGTATCCGATGCCATCAAGAGTTGTTATGGTCTGGATAAGTTAATTTATGTAACATTTAAGGCCTAAAGAAGGACCTACAATAGTAAGATTTAGCTCTTGCATAATACGTCTTTCAGGGACCAAACTGTATTAAAATGAAAACTGAATCTAATGACTATGTTAGTCTCAAGTGGATGTTAAGCCTGGATTTATTTTTATTTTAGAGTATGATACAGATGCTGTTCCAACTTATGAAGAAGTAGAATTATATCAGGTCAAACCGTACGCATTACGCCCAGTTATATTAGTCGGTAGGTCAATAGTTCAAACCATATATATTAATGCCTAGTTATATTAGTAGATAGGTCAACAGGACTAGGTTAAACCAGACGCATTATGCCCAGTAATATTAGTAGATAGGTCAATAGTTCAAACAATACGCATTACGCCTAGTTATATTAGTGGGTCAATAGTTCAAACCATATATTAATGCCTAGTAATATTAGTAGGTAGGTTAATACCATATATATTCATGAATATGAGTGATAAGAGTGACTTTGATCTCTTCAGACTGATTGGACTCACTTGGGGAGATTTTATTTATAGTATTCGGACGCAGCAGCAGGGTTTCCCTGGTCACAAATTGGCTGGCTTATCAAGGTTTGCCTCTTAGCGAAATTATTACCAGGGTCTGTAGTTCACTTATCGAAGGATGACAGATCTACCTGTCCAGTTAATTTTACAGGCAATTATCTCGGTCCGCAAAAGAGAAACATACCAGTCACCTCTCACTTCCGATTTCCAATTCATTTAGTCTAAATATCATATAATTAAAATATTAGGTAATCCCCTTACCATGCACTCAACACAAACTAGGTCATTTTTGGACTAACATATGGTTCAATTTTATATTTTAATAATTCGCTTGTGTAAAGGGAAACTGGAGAAACCTCACATGGTTGGACAGGCTGGGAATCAAAAACCTACTACTTGACTCAACAACATATAAGACCATATGGCCACCCAAAACTTGTGTTATGACAGGAGAATACTATATATATTTACAGGTCCACCAGGAGTTGGTAGAAATGAATTAAAGAGAAGATTAAAAGCAAGTAATGCAGGTCATTTTGAGGAAGTTTTACCTCGTAAGTTTTTCAATTTTATTTGGCTCTGTGACAGACCTTATGATCTAAAGCACGTGTGTTTGACCACTATACCACTCCAGATCCCCATAACTAACATCAGATTGAGAATATTGCAAATGACTGATGTTTAATTTGAATGAGATTGTGAAGAAATCTACATGTAATTAATACATTGTATAGTTCCTTTAGGAACTGTCTATTGAGCGGACGATCTCCACTGACAGTTCCTATCCGACCTTATTTAGCTGCAATATGAAAATACGGTAAACTACCGCTCTTCCCCACCTCTGTTCTCGGACTGTTTTAGAACCCTAACCTTCTATTTTTCACCACGATTCTTTATTTACCGCCAAAAGGAATCATTTTTCATTATATTTGACACAAATTTATAATAATTCAACACCATTTTCAAAGAATTTAGAAATGAAATAAACGTATGCTTTGCGCATGTTCGAGACTCGCAATGGCTCATCAGTTCAAGGATTGATTTCTTTGGTGAATGAAGTAGAAAGTGAATAATTATAGGTACGCATTCCAAAATAGCCTTAGAACAGAGGTAGGGAAGAGTGGTATTTTCATGTTGCAGCTATATAAGGCCGGGTAGGAACTGTCAGTGGACATTGTCTGCTTTCAGACAGTTCCTTTATTACATAGTGCCCTTTATGAATATATTGTAGATACATCACGTCCAATTAGACCGTTTGAAATCGATGGTAAAGAATACCGGTTTATATCGCGGGAAGAGATGGAAGCTGATATATTAGGACAAAGGTACGCTATACAATATGAAATCTAATCTTTAAGTGGCATTTAATATTTGGGGAATACATTAACAGAACCCAATTTTTATGGGAACAATCACTGGCTTAATTCTAAAATCATGACGTTTCGACAAGTATCCTTTTATCGTTATCAAGCACAATGACATATAGTAAACTTGGCTTTATAAGAGTTCCTATAACAATTGTGTTCTGTTAATTTGAAATCTGGTTGCTCCTGTATTCTGTCTCCTGTATTCTGTTTTTTTTTAATAATCAGACTATTTACCTGGCCAAACATTAAGTTGAAAACTTGTCTATTTATTAATGCCTACTCAGCATCAAATTCCAACTGTCAAGGGTTCTTTTATGTGCATGTCTATGTTTATACAGGACCTCGGTTGTTTGTTTCACCTGAAAAGGCAATTCTCTGATTATACTATATTGTAGCCTTGATCTAATTCCACTATATAGAATATGAGAGGTCCAAGGGACTATTTCATTGGGAAGATGACTTTAAAGTGAACTGTCTGAATTTTTGACTTTTGTGTATATCTCTGTGCATAATGGTTGTGTAGGGCTCCCAAGGTATGAAGGAACTATACTATTTTGGGAATGTTTTTTGTTACTATGGCAACTGGAAAAAGTATATTTCTATTTACTTTCCAGATATGCGGAGTACGGTGAATATAAGGGTAATTTATATGGAACACACATTGACTCAATACAAGCCGTTATTAACGCTAAAAAAGTTTGCCTTCTAACACCTCATACACAGGTAAGTTATCTCCCTTTAAGAGTATAAACAAGATTCAATTGTATAATCCATGTGGTCGACATAGTAACTGATTTCATAACATAAAAATTATAATCTTTGCTATTAGTCACCATTTATCTTCTCTTGACACAGCCATTCAGAAGTTTGTGGGGTGGTTGGATGGCCGAATGGTTAGCCTGTCATTGAGTCAACTGGCGTGGTTTCGAATCCCTGGTTGTATGTGACTAGGAGACGAGTCGTCTGTCCATCCATGTGGGTTTTCTCCAGGTCCTCCAGTTTCCTCCCACTGCTAAAGACCCCTGCGCGCAAGCCAATTATTGAAATAAAATTAAACCATATTATGTTAGTCCCAAAATGACCTGGTTTGCGTCGAGTGGACGTTTAACCTCATTTCTCTCTCTCTGTCTCTCAGAAGTTTGTTCAATAGTTTCAGTGTGGATTAATTTAGTTGTCTCCCCTTTAATGTGTCAAGGGAGGTAACAACTGTAAGCTTCTTAGACTTTCACGTTCAAGAGTATGCAGCATACTGAGGTTTCAATTTAATTATCATTAGCTTTTAGAGATGGGGTTAAAAGGTCCACTACAAACAAACTAGGTAATTTGGGACTAACATGGTACAGAAATTTTGATTTTCCATTCCCAATAAGACATCCTTTACAGACTTCGTGGATGACTTCTGGCAACCGATTTGGATATTTTAAATACAAGGAGAATTTCAAGTCTCTAAATTTTTGCGTCTTAGAATTTGAAAATGAAAATTTAAAAGCATAAGTTTCATCCACCAATTCAAAAATGAACTTTTTTCACTAAACACCACTTATTGTGCAACATATGTTGAGACGAAGTACTGCATAAATTAACATATATAATATTATTCAATAATGAGAGAGAGAGAGAAATGGGGTTTAATGTCCACTCAATACAAACTAGATTATTTGGGGACTAACATATGGTTCAATTTTATTTCAGTAATTCGTTTGCCCAGGGAATCCCCAAAAAACATGAGTTTTCTTTGAAATTCTATTATTACATGCTAAAACAGATATCGATAATCCCCCCCTCCCCCTGGACGGCAGGTACTGTGAGGTCCCCCTGGACATCAGGTACCGTGAGATCCCCCCTGGACTACAGGTACCGTGACACTCCCTGAAATTTACATGTTATGAATCTAGGAAACTTTTACCCATCAAGCACCTGTGGTATACGACTGGTGTGGTTTCAATTCCCTCGTCGTATGTGACAAGGTGTAGGGTTGCCTGTCCAACCTCATGGGTTTTCTCCAGGTCTTCCGGTTTCCTCCCACTGTTAAAGACCCCTACACCCAAGCAAATTATTGAAATAAAATTGATCCATGTGCTAGTCCCTAAATGACCTGGTTTGTTGAATGGACATTAAACCCTCTCTATCTCTATCTCTGGTCTAATACACCAAACGGTTAATCCAGCATTTAACTCTCTCTCTCTCTCTCTCTGTCTCTCTCCCTCTCTCTGTCTCTATCTCTGTCTCTGGTCTAAGGAACCAAGAGTTAATCCAGCATGAGTTATGTAGAGAATACTGTATGATTATAATAATATGATTAATCAGGTGATTGTTATTAATATTTCATCACGTCAATAAATACCGTAACATTATATTAAATCAATAATATATCCAGCTTTAACCCTTTATCATTGGCTACATGTTTACATTGATTACTCCGGTAATACTGGTACACCTCTGGCAGTGTCAAACTGCTATTCCTTAGACTTCCTGAAACACTCTAAGATATGTGAATAGCTTTCCATATTATATGACCAGCTGTGCATATTACAAGGTGGTTTTGAGCAGTCTAAGGAACCCTAGTTTGGGAGCTTTGGGTCTAAGGAACCCTAGTTTGGGAGCTTTGGGTCTAAGGAGCCCTAGTTAGGGCAGTGTGTGGCGGTCTAAGGAGCACTAGTTAGGGCAGTGTGGGGTGGTCTAAGGAGCACTAGTTCGGGCAATTTGGGGCCGTCTAAGGAGCCATAGTTTGGGCAGGATGGGATGGTCTAAGGAATATAGTTAGGTCCGTTTGGGTCTAAGGAGCCGTAGTTAAGAGGTTTTGAGAGATCTAAGGAGCCGTAGTCTGGGGTGGTCTAACGAGCCGTAGTTAGGAGGTTAAAGGGTTAAAGCTGAGTTATTGATTTATACTAAAAAAACAAACCAAGTGTAACCATCAAACTTGTCCAACTATTTAATCAATATGATAGTCAAGCTTCAAGTAGCAAATATTGTTAGTTGTATCAAATTACACTAGGTCCAACTAAATGAAATGAGGTTTAGCATCCTACTGTTCTCTGACGTCTGGGCTAATGAAGACTGCACATCCTAATGTTCTTTTCTGAAAGGGCAAATGAAAACAGATGCAATGCATTGTGTAATATTTTGATAAATAACTGCTGTTTTAAACACAAGATAAATATTCAATATTTCAGTTAAATTACTTTATTCTAGGCAAAGTGAAAATAGTCTTGAATATCAAGTACCATTGCTACGATAATAAACAAAGTCTTGATTTTCTATTCTAACATTTAATTTAATGAATTTAGGCGGACAATGTCTAATCCAATTAATATCCAAGCCATCTGATGGTCTAGAGATTTGAATAATTGTCTAGATAAAAATTTGCATAATATTTGAAGCCAGATAAAAGACCTACAATAGGCAGATTTAACTCTCACATAATGCACCTTTATATACTTTGTTTGAAATCTTTAATTCTTTATAGTCATTCAGATGGGACAAAAAAAATGAGGTCCTGTGTATGCAGTTGGAATTCTATATATAAATAGGCTGTAGCACCGCAAAATTTCCCTCATGGCACACTTCACGATGTATGCCTGTCTTCTGGCATATAAGAATAGGCGTCACGCTTCTGCCTAGGGCAGATTTCCTCATAACACACTGCGTGGATGCCAGTCTTCATTAGCCCAGTCAATAGAACATTAAAGACTTAAAACCCCACTTCCAAAGCTGTACATGTGACAGAGTGATCTGGGGTGATCTAAGGATCCCTAGTGGTAACGGATTAATAGTAAAGATAATAATAAGGATTCTTATATTGCACTAAACTCCAGAACAAAGTGTCTGCTCACAAAGCAATAACTAAACTAAACTCATCATTATGAACTGACAGCTAAGATAACTTTATCCATATGAACTGTCCAACAGATAGGTCTTTAAACGTGATTTAAATGTTGTTAGTGACTTGGCAGATTTGAGAGATACGGGTAGTGAATTCCACTTAATTGCGACTGCAACTTCCAGGGACTTGAATTTAAATGATTTCGATTTCCATGTAGGCACAACTAAGTTAAGTTGAGACTGAGATATAAGATTTCTTGGTGGTTGGTAAGGTCTGAAAATATTCAAGTATGCAAATTCTACCATCAAATATAAGATATTGAATTCTCATAATACTGTAAACAATATTTACTTCTTTTCTTCTACTACTATACTAATACTAGACTAACCTGAACTCTAACCCTTGTTTACCTCCTGTACAGGTGATGTGACGATGTGAGTGGTCTTCTGATTCTCGTATTTTATATATTTTTTATATTTTAGGCTCTCAAGTTAATGAGAACTAGTGATATTAAGCCTTATGTAATATATATCCGACCTCCATCATTAGAATGTCTGCAGGCTACGAGATCTGTCTCACTAGCCAGATGTACCAATTCTGATACAGATGATACCAAATTATTTACTGTAAGTCATTCAAATATTCAGGGACATTGAGACTGATAAAAGGCCCTTAACATATATAACATTGTTTGTAGAATCAATTTATAAAGGCAAAACTAAAGCATTGTATTTATTAGATCAATTTTTATGACCAGGGAGCACTTGAGCGTACATGTGTACAGGTTGGCTAGTAGGTAAAAGATCCCTTGAAAAGAGAGTAAGAGTAAGAGAAGCCTATCTTCATTCGCCCAGTTGGTGCGGGAAAGTTAGACAATAACCTCATTTCATTTCTCTCTTCTCTATTATAGTCACTGAATGCTGCAAATAAATAGGCTTCTTCCTCTTACCCACCCTTTGCACAAAACCTTGTGAACTCAATAGAGGCATTTCAATGCACTGTGTTGCGATTTTTAAATTTTATTTAATTATTCCTGTCTTCTTATCAAACTGTTTGTTTTTATTCCAGACAGAAGAACTGCAGGATATGATTGACTCTAGTCATAAGTTAGAGGAAAGATTCGGCCATTTATTTGATTATGTTATAGTGAACGCTGATTTAACAGATGCTCTAAGGGAACTGATATTAATAACAAATAAAATCGAGAGAGAACCACAGTGGGTGCCGATAGGATGGTGTCAATGATAAATGTGCTAATTAGAATTTAATAAATTGTTATTTTTATATATTTTGGTGTGGATATTTCTTGGATTGCCTGTTTTCAGGCTGGTTGCGGAGAGTTGGTAATTCCCACAATCTTAATTCAGCAGTGGTTAGCGTTAGATAAGATCAACCCAGAAATCCTTGAAGACGATTTTTCAATATGAGTCATTAGAATTATATCTCAAGGGGGTTCAAGGTGGCTAAGTGGGTAAGACGCTGGCTCGCTTGCCTAGAGGCCGAGTGTTTGACCCCTGCATTGGCCAAGAAAGTTCATTTAGATTTTCAAGTGTGGTTCCTTCTTGTCAGTGTACACATTGGCGCTGAAATTCGATATTAGAGTAGGCCATAATGCCGCTGTCCAGGCAAAATTTCCCTCATAGCACACTGTATGGCATATGCCTGGCTTTATTAGCCCAGCTTGTAGCAGAACAGTAGGATGTTAAACTCCATTTGTTTTCATTTCATTTTGCTAACTTAAACTTGCATTATGCAAGAGCAAAATCTGCCTATTACATGTCTTCCTTTAGGCCTGAAATGTTATCTAAATAATCAATTAGACATTAATTAACTTATCCAGACCATAATAAACTTTTGATGTCAAGGCTAGCCTTCGATGTAAGCTGGATTAGATTCAAATATGCCGCTTAACGGGCATTGATAATTAAATCAATCAAGTGGATAATCGAGACTATGCTGTTTATATTAATGATTTTAGTAATGATGACCGAGGCTATCTGAATATTTCACTCGCTCCGTTCTCGGCCTATAGTGGATCAATTTGAGTTAAATTTTCAGCAAATTACCTTTACACTATCTAGTTTTTAACTATTATAGTGAGAACTGCCAACTCTTTATCATATCTCCCATAATGTAACTTGAACAGAGAAAGAGAAATGGTGTTTAATGACCACTCAACATGAACTAGGTCAATAATTCGCTTGCATGTAGGGGTCTTTAGCAAATGGAGGAGAACAGAGGATCTGGAGAAAACCAATGAGGTTATTGATGCAGGGTAGGTTTACCATTACAGGAACACCTGATACCACTTCACCTTTATACTGGAAATAAACTTCCCTGCTGAAATTATAGAATATATAGAATCAATAACATCCATCAATAAAATCAATATCCTAAACCACAAAAATCAATAATCTATAATAATATGTCAATAACCTCAATATTTATTATCAATAAAATCAATAACCTCCCATCTATAAAATCAATAACCTCCCATCTATAAAATCAATTATATCTATCTATAGAATTAATACAATTCATCTATAAAATCAATAACATTGATCTTTAAAATCAATAAAATTCATGTATAAAATCAATAACATTCAGCTATAAAACCAATAGAATCCAGCTATTTCATTGATAAATTCATATGATATTTTCTATATACTGTAGGTCAGAAACTCGTAAATACTGTAAAATATGATTTGATTTAAAGGAGAATATGTGATATTTAACATAAGTATAGTTCTGTTTAGTCTGATTTACCACATGATTCAAACTCATTATATAAATCGTGAAATGGTGGTAACTATGGTTGCCTGTGGTTGCAATAGCAGAATATTTCCTGATATAAATATAAGTAATTTTAAAACATTTTTATCTCCTTAAGTTCTCCCATCAGACTAATGTACCCCCTCCTTAAGTTCTCCCATCAGACTAATGTACCCCTCCTTAAGTTCTCCCATCAGACTAATGTACCCTCCCCTTAAGTTCTCTCATCAGACTAATGTACCCTCTCCTTAAGTTCTCCCATCAGACTAATTTAATTTTATTTTTAATTGTACCTAATTTTATTATCTATTTTTTAATTCATTAGTATTATTTTTCACTAAATGTTTTATTATTCTAAATGAAAGAAACAAACTTATAATTAGACCAGAAACAAAAGAAATTCCAAAAAGCTATTGAGAGAACAGGCCACCACAGGCTTCCTTTAATCTTTAAAGTTTCACTTCTTTGTAGTTCATTTAACTTCGTCCAGTTTTCATTTTATTTTGTTAAATTAATACTTCAAACAGATTTTAATCTTTTTCTTTTTCTATTTTCAATCTGGACGGGATGTAGGGAGAAGTTGTAAAAATCTGAAATATGTGTAACGGAAATATCCCCGTGACATATTTTAAAACAAAAGGCCATTAGACAGGAATATGTGACAATATATAGTAATAGTTTCTCAATGAATGTCCTCATATTTAACTTCAACATAGATCACAGACAGGTGTCCGTGACAAATGATATAAATAATATGATATATCTGTAATTCAATAAATTGCTTGAAACGAAGAGAGAGAGAGAAGGTCATGTACAACAGACAGTTTGATTGAGTGCAAGCATCTCAAAGATATAAAATTACGATATTACCGTTGCCAATCTTTACATCAGTTGTTCACCCAACCGGGTCTATATTGTAAAGCGGTAGATTTTTTAAAAGAGACAAATTTTTTTTTATCAAATATTGTAATTGTATATATCTGATTTTCTCTTTGATGTTTCAAATATATATACACAAAGTTTATATTTATTATTATTTGATATTTACTGTGATATTTTTATTTATGTATATATATGATAATATTGTGATTATTTGTTTCTAGTTTGTCTCGAGAAACTTCACCATATGTTTGGCGTGATATAGCCCGGTTGGACCTGACGTGCCATTAAACCATATTTCATTCATTCATTCATTCGTACAACTGAGGCGTGTCTACTCTCTGATGGAAGTGAACGAGCGAACCAACAGCGAGAGAGAGAGAGAGAGAGAGGGGGGGGGGAGAGAGAGAGAAATGAGGTTTAAAGTCCACTCAACACAAATTAGTCATTTCGGGACTAGAACCAATAGAGGTCGTATATATCTATGTGAAGTGGACGTAAAACTCAAGGAAATAATTAAGAATGCACAGACGTATAAGAAGCCGTTCGCAATACCGCTTTGAAACAGATTGCCAGCTCTGGTATGGTAGAGTAGGAAATGTCAGGCTCGTAGCTAGCCCAAAATTGTTTTGTTGGGGTGGGGCAAAGGCTTCTGGGGCGCCAATGGGGCTTCTGGAGGGGGGGGGGGGGTGCCGATGCACCTACACTTGACGGTCCATGGCAAATGGTAACGTGGAGACGCCTCCCACGGAGAAGGGTCTAGGGTGCTCTGCCCCCCACCCCTAAGAAAAGTTTGGAAAATAGGGTTTGCACCTGAAAATAACGGAGAATTCAATTTTGAGTCTGAATTTGCGATATTGGCGTATTGTATAATATTTTGATATGGACATCATAAAAATTTGAAGGAATTCGACGGAATAAGACTTTAACGTATTTGGAACATAATCCAAAAACATACTTTTATGGAATGACAATTACTATGGTTTATTTCACGGCGACGTTTCAACAAGATTTCTCAAGTCGTATCAAGCATACACAAATAATGACTTAATTCCCAAAGGCTTAATTGTTAATTCTCCAGTCAACTCAAAAGCTGTTAAAAGGATTATCTTTCAATTGTATAATAAGCTAATCCTAGTTTATACGATTATGCACCTTTGTTTCATCGACAGCTTGTCATAGCTACTCATGTTCACTTTTCTTGCATACCATTGAATAGTTCGCACTGATGTTTGTATATATGTATTCATATTTTTCTTTTTTTATCTATTTGTGTATATTATGCTAGATAATGGACGCCCGACCATTATAAGTCGCCCGACCAATCATGTCATTATGAGCGCCCTTCCGGGATAAGACACCCCATAGGCCAAGCCGTTTTGTGCGCCCCGTCAATCAAGGTTTAGTGTTAATCGTGTGAGTCATTATGAGGCGTCTCACAATTTTGGGGCGCCTCATAACGATATTATTGGCTAGGCGCCCGGTGGATGTGACATTGGTTGGGCGCCCACCCAATCTCACTCGGCTTCATGTGGCGCCCAGGCTGATATTGGCACGTTGGTCGTTGGCTTCGCATTGCATGCAATGGAACAGGAGCAGATTTGTCCCCAATAAGCAGCTGCCCCTCCTCCCCAGCTACGGGCCTGACTGTAAAACGAAACAAACTATTACAGAGTCGGAGTTGAATGTTTAAAACGAAACGAAATATAAAGAGCCTGGGGGTAATATTGGTCTTATAGGAATCCCTTGAAAACTACAATATTGACACTCGAAGAGCAATGAACTAAAAAATCCTTCTATGCTGCCCCTTATGTAACAAGCGGGTCGCCATCGTTTCAACCCGATAGTCCTATATTTAGTCAGATTGAATCCGAGTCAGTTTGATTAACTAGCCTTGGTATTTTGATTCTTAGAATCTTATAATATATTATTCAAAAAAAGTAGGGGATATTTGATTTTTAAGTGTTATTAAAGTCACCTAATGAAACTGACGAAGAAACAAATGACAAAATGAAATGAAGTTCACATTCATCGATTTATTCCAAATGATCGTTAGACTAAGTAAGGCACAGACTGACTATTATAAGGGTAAAATGATACCCGGGGTCAAACAGCATCACAACAAAGTCAGTAACGGGTAAATCCTCCTCTGTTTGCCAAACAAGCATTGATCCGACGTGGCATACTCCTAATGAGACGTCTAAGGTCATTTTGGTCCAGATTGTCCCATTCCTGTTGCAACGCAGCAGCAAGTTCTTGGACATTGGCAGGACGTTGTTGACGTTGACGTAACCTCTGTCCAAGCATGTCCCAGACATGCTCGATGGGGGAGAGGTCGGGACTCAGTGCTGGCCAAGGTAATGTGGTGATGTTCTGTTGTTGGAGGTAACCTGTAACGATCCTGGCCCTGTGACATCTTACGTTGTCATCCTGGAAGATGAAACGGCGGCCATGACGTCGTGCGAACGGCACAACATGGACTGCCAAGATGTTGTCCCGGTAGTATTGGCCTGTAACACGCCCTGCAACAACATGTAAAGCCGTTCTTTCAGCAACAGTGATGCCCCCTCACACCATAACAGAACCACCCCCAAATCGATCATGTCGCCACACCCTCCTACGTCTGTCCAAAAAATCAACAGTGAACTTTGACTCATCTGAAAACATTGCTCCAGCGTTGATTATCCCAGTGTTGACGATCCCTACACCAACGACGTCTTGCCTGAATGTGATGATCTCTCAAACAAGGGATCACGCGAGGACGTCGGGCGCGAAGGTGACCCCTATGCAGTCGATTCCGAATCGTCTGGCCACTCACTCTCACACCAGTGTCTGTTTGAAGACGAGCGCTGATCTGATTTGCTGTGATGACACGATTTCTCAAGGCCAAGGTACGGATAAATCGATCCTGGACTTGAGTTGTCGCCCTTGGTCGACCTGAGCGTGGTCTGGCCTGTACAGATTGTGTATCACGGTATCTGGACCATAGCCTGCTTATGACAGACTGAGAAACATTCATCGTCCGCGCCACAACCGCCTGTGTTGTGCCGATCTGTAGCATGCCAAGGGCACGTAACCTTTCATTTTGGGTAAGCCGACGCATATCAAAATTTGTTTTCTGGTCACTAAAACAATTAACCTGATGTTTCCACCCTGGAATTCAATGCCACAATGACTGTAACATTCAAAGTCAGAGTCGTGCAAATCTTGGGTTGGACCCCCATGATGATCCCAAGCATCACCTGCATTCCATGCGGTAGCTATTGGTGCGTTTGGGCGTCACATGTAACTGGAAATGTTTCTTCTGTTAGGTTCTATAGTGACTTTTTTCGTAGTCATTTGCATATTTTAGTATTATGCCCCCAAAATCAAATATTCCCTACTTTTTTTGAATAGTATAGTTCAAAATAGCGTCTTTAAACATGCATTATGCAAGAGCAAAATCTGCAAGAAATGTTTCTTCTGTTAGGTTCTATAGTGACTTTTTTCGTAGTCATTTGCATATTTTAGTATTATGCCCCCAAAATCAAATATTCCCTACTTTTTTTGAATAGTATAGTTCAAAATAGCGTCTTTAAACATGCATTATGCAAGAGCAAAATCTGCCTATTGTAGGCCTTTCTTTAGGCCTTAAATGTTATAAAAACTATTAATTAGACTTTAAGTAACCTATTCAAACCATAATCAACTCTCGATGTTGAGGCTAGCATGAGATATTTTTTGCATTGTAGTTCGATTCGCTGAAAAATTTTCCATTGTGATTTACCACTAAAAATGGATAATCGAGACTACTGGTTTTGTCTTACCGACGTTAGTAATGATGACCGAGGCTAAGCAGAAATTTCAATCGCTCAGTTCTAAGCTAATAGTGGATCAATTTGACTGAAATATTCAGCATATTGCCTTTACATTAGCTAGTTTTTAACTATTGTAGTGTCAACTCATTATCTAATCTCCCATAATGTATCTTTAATCAAATGTTAAAATACATTGAGCAAGAGCTAAATCTGTCTATTTCCCTTAGGCCTTCTCGATGCCATCGTTAGCCTGCGATATTTTTTATTCGTACCGAATTTAGAAATGATGATCAAAGTTAGCCTAAAATTCAAAAGCTAATATCTCGGTCCAGAGAGGAGCATATTCTATTTACGTTATTTATTTCTTAACTACTATAGCGAGAATTGTCAACCCTTTATCAAGTCGTCCATAATGTCCCTTTAAATCATGAATCTGAGTACATATTTTTAGCGTAGGCTGTTAGAAATTTGATATTTTCTGAAAACTGTTACTATTATTAATTTAATACTTATTGAGTTGAACATTGATTTAGAAAGTCACCAAGTTCACCAAGTGTGGTGTGGCTTCTCCTGTCAGTGGTGTCAAACAGAGAATCTGGTAACGATCAGCGTCACGAGCAATAAGATCTCGCCCGGGCCCCCAAAAAACAATATTTATATGTGAGTGCGGGGAAGGAGTGGGTAGTTGATTTTCTTAGCATTGGGTAATATTGGGCAGTCGATTTGTAGCATATCTGATCCACGGTATATATTTGACACTGTTGACCATTAGATTATATTATGATTATGATTATAATGTTGAAAACCCTATTGAAACTTCGTGATTTTTTTGCCATTTGTGAAGGGCGCAAAAACTCAAAACCGTGACGCAAAGCCCTTCATCAGCGTCTAGTACTTCGGGTGGTACAGAAACGAGGTGACGTGTATACCCTTGGAAGTTGGAATTCGACGAAGAGTGGGGATCACGTGGCTAAGTCGCTGGCTCGCTATCCTGGAGGTCGGGTGTTCGATCCCTGCATTGGCCGAGAAAATTCATCTAGATTTTAGGCGTTGTTTTTCCCCTGTCAGTGATGCAGAACGTTGGCCTGACAAGGACAGCTTCCGAGTCGTTCGGATGGAACGAAAAACCGAGATCCCGTGTACACATTGGCGTGCACGTAAAAGATCCTTTTGCAGTTGGAATTCGATATAATAGTAGGCCGTAGCGCCGCTGTCTGGGCAAAATCTCACTCATAGCACACTGTATATGGCGTATGCTCGTCTTCCATTAGCCCAGGTTGGGTGCAGAAGAGTAGGACGTTAAACCCCATTTCATTTCGACGAAGAGTAGGCATGGCATACGCTCGAAACATCATTAGCCCGGCTCGTGCAGCCGGATCTGATGTGCAGACACCGAATAAGCTGTATTCAGGACCCAACAAGTGACAAGTGCATCAAGTCCATGATATTATCATTGGTCTCACCACTGTACGTACGACACGTCAATAAGAATAGACAAAAGGACTTTCTTTATGGATGTTACGTTGAATACACGCACATTATTAAAGCTTGACAACAAAACATGCCTTTATACATGTCTTGACTGTACGCGTCGTTGTTTCCTATAAAACTGTAGTCGTGGAAACGTCATGGTTCGCTTCACATATATATGCATAATGAATAGAATGAATATTAATGAGACGAGTCGATTCGTATAGCGTGGCCCACTACATTATAGCGCTGAAAGTGAAACAGTCTACAGCAGAAACTTGCAGTGACAACACGTACTTTTCTAACTCGGATAGTAAAAATCTTGTTATTTTGATATCAAAATGGGTCTTACAGCCGAACAGAAAGACGCTTACACCCAATTCTTCCAACAAGCTGACTGTGACAACAATGGACACTTAACAAAAGTGGAATTACATACTATCATCACCAAAAAACTCAAACTAAAACTTTCCGACGCTGAAGTTATGGTAAGTAGAAAGCATTCATTCATATAGTATTACAGTATTACCTGTTTATCTTATGTAAACAAATATAGGATGTTAAACCCCATTTCATTTCTTATCTAAACAACTGTGTGACCATCACATGTTTTGGCGCGCTTTTAGACCGATAACAGTTCGCCCGGTACAATGGCAGACGCTGAATATTCAGATAGTGGGTGGGATGGGATTTGGGAACGTCGCGGGGTATCTGTATCTAAATATAAACGTTTCGTAGGAACAGAATAATAACTGATCGATCATTGTATATGGTATATATTATACTGTTATTTGTGGGGTTGGCGACTTCACCCGAATCGGCCACAGCCCAGGTCTCCTATTTTAGGACATCTAACATGTTCACCTCCATATTGCCGGATATGGGCACCCGCTAATCAATCAAAACTTGGGGCCCCGGAATCCGGGTGTTACACAATAATTTCATCCATCGTTATCTGCTCGGTTTAGTAATAGCATCCGAATAGAGTTTATACGCTGTACGAAAGGCACAGGTGTAAATTGGACTGTCTGAAATAGTGCCATGTTATTGTTTAAATACCCTATTCTGTTTCTACACGTACGTTTATTAATGTAATGCCGGTGTTATATTCTCTGGCTACATGACATTTTTTTTGCTGAATTGCAATAATTATTATTTATCTGGTTTGGCATCCATCTTTATTGACAACCAGACACAACGATTCACCAATCAATAACACCGTTACTACCTATCACAGGTGGGCGTGGTCTCTACTCATACAAGCAAATGAAATCCCTATGTTTGTGCACGGACTGGCTAACGAAGACGGTCATACATTATGCTCTGGGGGAATTTTGCTAGGACAGCGGTGCTATACGGCCTAATCTTATATAGAATTCTAAAATAAATGTTATTAATTTTGGATTTCAACTAGGGCTCACTTCATTATCGCAAAAAAACAAATACTTATGGCAATGAATTGTTGAACTTCCTGAAAACCACTGGTGTAAATGTAAATGTTGTCAATTGAAAGTTAAAACAGCTGGAAAGATTTATCTCAAAAACTTTCACATGGTTTGATTTGAACTAGATCTGGATTTAACGGTTAGACTCAACAATCAGCTACATTCAATCAATCTAGAGGTTGTACAAGTGCACGTTGATAACCCACGGGTGATCTCGAGGTTGTACAAGTGCACGTTGATAACTCACGGGTAATCTAGTCCTTTTGGTGCACATGCCACGCTAATTTACATATTAAACTAGCAGAAAATTAAAACGTCGATCGTCTAAACGAGATGCGTGTCAAATATCAGTCGTGTTTATACACCCTATAATTACATCTTGGTCAACCTGACCTACAACAGGGTTTAACCAGACGTGGTTTAATGTGGCAGAGAAAGTTTAATTACTCGCTGGCGCGTCGGGGTCTTCAACAGTGTGTGGGGGGAGGGGGAGAAAACTTAGGAGGTTGGGCAGGCAACCCTACTCCTTGACACGTACAAGCGGAGAATCGAAATCACGCCACTTGCTTTAATGACAAACCTTGAACCACTAGACCTCCCCCTCCTCCGTTTAATGTGGAATATATATTAACATATATGTCCATGTATTTGGAATAAATGACTTTTGCCTCAGTTGCCTGATGATGAAGACTAGCGGTGCCAAGCCGAAACATCGCTGTAATAAAAGCAAAGTTATTGTAATTGCATATAGCTAACTTTACTTATTTTACTAATTAAATGCCATTTGTATAAAACATTTGTTGTACGTGTTATAAGACTGGTGTTTATACATACTCACGTGTGGGGTATTTTAACATACCTGTGATACGACTGGGGAATTAATGTTAACTCTACCTCAACAGTCAAATAAAATTAAATGAAATAGGGTTTAATGTCTTACTTTCTGCACCCGCTGGGCTAATAAAGACGGACAGCAGCGAAAGGCGGATGACCTGGCAAGGACAGCGTCTGCTCGATCGGATGGGATGCAACACCGAGGGGCTGGGTACACATTGGCGTGCACGTAAAAGAACCATTGCCGGTCGGAATTTAAATAAGAGTAGGCCGTGGCGCCGCTGTCCGGGCAAAATCCCACTCCTAGCAGACTTTATGGTGTACGCTTGTCTTCGTTTACCCGGTCATTTGATCAATAGTTCTAAGATATTTTATCAGCGTGGTTCACCCTAGTTCAGCTCGCCGAGTGTAGCCCGATCAAGAGTTTAAATTAAAGCTTGTGTAATTGCAGGAGATGTTTAGTGGTATTGATGGTGATGGAGACGGTATAGTCACTTTAGACGAATATTTGAACGAGATGGGAAAAGTTCCCGCTAAAGATTTACAGTAAGTCTGACGCTTTTCCCTACCATTGTAGTGTCGTGTTATATTCCTTATTCAGTTTTGTTTAAAAACAAAATCGACCGCAAATTTAGAAACAATTATTAACTGTATGCACTCAACTTATTTTTCCTGTTTTTGATTGCAAAAATGAGGCACATTGCTTTCGAAAAAATCTGACTATAATTGACGCCATTTTAAATTCTTTTTCTTTTCTTTTTCAGAAAAGCCGATTTTGAACGGGTATTTGAAACCATGGATCAAGATGGAAGTCGAACGTTAGATGCTGGCGAGGTGCAGAAATTATTTCAACAATGTGGACATCAAGTATCGGGTGACGAGGTCGACGGAATCATTTCACAACTAGACAAAGATGGCGATGGGAAAATAAACATTGACGAATTCTTAAAACTGTTTAAATAATCGATCATTTGGTTATTTTTGTTTATTTTTGTTTTATTTCGAATTCACGCTTCAGTTCTAAACAACTACCAAACTTTGGTCAGGATATATTTTTTTTGGATTCTGGGCTGTTGCAACGACAGAAACTGTTTTACTAAGTTTTAGTCATGCGTAGCCAGAAAATTCAAACCGGATGTTATGCCCATTGTGAGGCATGTTTCGCAGTAAATAACCTTTCCTTAGCCAATCACTGTCCTTCAAAGAGGAACATGGTCAACTTCCTGCCACAAAACAGATGACCCAATGACCCGTGCATTTTTTGTCAGTAGTGAATAGGGGGTATTTCTCTAGTTTAAGGATCCATTTTAAGTTGTGGGATGCCAATTAATATTTCTGATTATATAAATAATGAAACTGATTACTTTGCGAGATTGAACCAAATCATTCCATTAGTTTTTGGTTGATGACTGATATTTGGCAATTGTTTTTGAATTAAGTATTGTAATTTTAAAGAGAGACCACTGTTGACATTCTAATATGTTTCTCTGTTTCTCCCTCTTGCCCCTGTTTTATTATTTTGTATTATTAGATAAAATCTGTTTTTATTTGTTGACAAATAAACTATCTAAAGAATGAAACTGCCCCTTGTTGTTTTACGAAGGTACACATAGGTCGGATATATGGCTAATTGGTTACCAAAGGTTTTTAGTACTGCGAGATCCAGCACCGGTCGGTGGGGTGTGGGGGTGCAGGCGGCGGTCACCAAACGTGTTTTAAAAATACGGTAAAACAATCAAGAAACTATGTTGTTAGTGGGGGCGGGTCACGTGGGTAAGACGCTGGTTCGCTAGTCTGGAAGTGGGGTGTTCGATCACTGCATTGCCCGTGGAAGTTCAGCCGGATTTTCCGGCGTGGTTTCCTCTTGTCAGTGATGCAGAACGGAGGGCATGACAAGGACAGCTGTCTAGTCGTTCAGCTGGTACACATTGGTGTTCACGTAAAAGATACTTTGGTAGTTGGAATTCGATATAAGATTAAGAGTAGGTCGTAGCGCCGCTGTCCGGGCAAAATTTCCCTCATAGCACACCGCATGGCGTGTGCCCATCTTCATTAGCCTAGGTTAGGAGCAGAACAGTAGGAGTTAAACCCCATTTCATTTCTATGTTGTTAGACTTGGTCGCTCCAGTCTTTCAACTGCAAAGAATATTTATTGGGGATATAATAGCATCAACTGTATTTGGGCAGAGATCACCAATGATTCACCATTGACTTTAATGTTAATTCTCGTCTCTTAGGCGGGCTCTAACTTTTTCCCAAATTTCTTTTGGGTAGATCGCTTTTTACTACAGATGGATCAACATGTGATAAATTCTTGCCCAAAAGCATGTATGTGGTTCACCATGAAAAACTTGAGAGACACAAGCTGGAAGTAGATAAATAAACATGCAATTTTCCGCTCTACATTTCAGTGTAACCTACCCCTGGCAGAAAATAATACTCCAACCCTTTTCCTCGACTCCACTCGACGAATATTTAACTATGCCGAGACCACCTCACTCCAGTGTGCCAAATTAGGACGGTACTACAAAAATAAAAAAAAAAAAAACGTACTGTCCCTGGCACGCTTAGAATTGTAATGTATACGGGAGGGGGTGGGTACTACGAATAATCTCCGCCCTGGTTTCTTGGGTAACCAGCGTAAAAATAAGTGTTGAACTGTGTCCATTTTGACTGTCAACGTTGTACAGAACCCATGTACTCGAAGCAGTGTCTTTAATGTGAGAGCGGAGAATTCCTGGAACATTTGGCGATTGATTATT
Organism: Patella ulyssiponensis; assembly: GCA_963678685.1. Classification (NCBI taxonomy): domain Eukaryota; kingdom Metazoa; phylum Mollusca; class Gastropoda; family Patellidae; genus Patella; species Patella ulyssiponensis. The sequence continues at coordinate 63,212,409 of OY783225.1, read as the reverse complement.
TGATGTTTGAGCGGAAACTGTCAGCAGATAAAAACTATTTTATCGCTCCTCTCGCCCTCCAAATAGAGAGAGATGGTTTCGTTACGTGTTAATCAATGTATAATATATTTTATATAATTAAATATTCTGTCATCGCTAGCCCCACGATCTGTGGTTCAATCGACTTTCTCTCATCTGCACCGACTTTCCTCCAAAGAAAAGTTACAAGTTTCCCAGTTGAATATTACTAACTTAACACTAAAGTAGTGGGTGTGTATCGTTGCCCAGTGACAGTACATTGGTGTGTGTGTCTCAAATATAATTCCAGCTAAAATGTCTACCTGTGATGATCGAGTGGCAAAGTTCAAGGTTCGTTCATTGTGAAGGTTTCCGTGGCGGTCGACATGTATGATTTAAGTGTGTTTGTGTCACACTCTCTGATTGGACGCTATTGTTCACGTGTCTACGATGAAGAGAGATAAGTTTGGGAATTGCAGATCATCTAGCAGCGTCTAGATGTTGTAAAACTCGCGGTCGTTGCTTCAGGAACATGCTCCATATTAGGCCCTCCCACGCGGGAAACCGCAATGGAATATCCGGGGGAACTTTCTCGATAAACACCGGGAACGAACCCAGGAACTCCAGGATAGTGAGTCAGCAGCTCTGACTAATCAGAATCATTAAATCGAGACATGTTAAAATGGACAGAATTATCAACCTGTTAAGATTTATTATTAGACTACATCACTCCTCAAAATGACAATATTCAGGTTGCGAACACCCAAGAACGTGGCATTAAACGTTACTTCCGTTTCCTGTACCAAACCTTCCAGCATATTTTTGTTTTCCTTGTAACAAGACCATAACTTACAACATATCCTGTTGGTTATACCTTGCTGTCCGGTATAACAGGTTTTTAAGCGTTCTTCTGCTGTCCGGTATAATAGGTTTTTAAGCGTTCTTCTGACGCTAATTATTGCGTGGGATTGGTAAGATGTATATCAATCTAAAGTTTGGATCGATCGGTATCTAATATTTTAGTTACAATAAAAAGTTCTTCTCTCTCTTTCTCCCTCCCTCTCTCTCTCTCTCTCGTTACTATGGACCTGGTTAAATGAAATGCTGCTGATTTCACGACAATTAGGCATCAATACGTCGCATGAGTTACATATTAATGATCCTTGGAACATTGGGGGGGGGAGCGAATGGTTAGCACTTGCGCGGTGTATCATAAAGCCTGTCATTGAGTCAACTGACGTGGTTTAAAATCCTTGGTTGTACTTGACGAAGAGTATGGTCGCCTGTCCAACTCGCGGGTTTTCCCCGGTTTCCTCCCACTGCTAAAGCTAAAGACCCCCTACGCTCATAGGCGTACGGAGAAAGTTTTGACTGGGGGGGGGGGGCGGGCGGTGGTGGTTGGTGCCCCAAAAATATAGTTGGGTTCTTTTATTAATACAAAATATATAGGTTCATGTACCAGGCCTGGAGGATGGAAACGAAGTGTGCAGATTCTTTTACTAAACTGGCGGACCGGGTACCGACTATATTGCCGATCCGAATGCTGCTAACGTTGTTTGCGGTTTTTTTTTTTTTACAAAATCGGGTATGAATAAATATGCATTTTAAGTGATTCTGAGGAGTTTTTACCAAATAAAAAAAAGTTCAATTTTTATTTGAAAGCCCATGACAGGTTCTGCAATATCTCTTTTGCGATGAATAAGTTTTTAATTTCTAAATCATCAATAAAAGAGAACTAAATTTTATTTACTTGAAATATACACAACTAAAAACAGTTGTTTATTTAACTGTAACTCGTGGCTTACTGTACTCCAAACAATAGAGTCTTAAGATTTCTATTTAATTGCCTAACTATACAGACTCTGAATTTAAATTCGCAGTTAAATTGGACACATTCAAGAACACATTATATTTTTATACAACTTTTACAAAGTACAATTGTGTGCCCAAATTTTCCACAGCATTCCTCCCCCCTCCAGCTCGTACGCCAATGCCTACGCGCAAGCGAATTATTGAAATGAAATTAATAACCATATGTTAGTCCCGAAATGACTTCGTTTGTGTCGAGTGAACGTTAAACCCCATCTCTCTCTCTCTCTCTCTCTCTCTCTCTTTCTCTCTCTCTCTTGATCAAAATGATCTGCCTCAAGTTTGCCAGCAATCAGTAAGTTAATCTTATATCCGTCGTCAAGTCCATTATGTTTCGATATGTGATCCCGTTAACCCGGCGACACAAACATGCCCCCACGAGTAATTCCATCTACAGCGTCCTTCGACATACTTGAATACATATTTACAAATACCTTGAATAGCGTGACCTATTTACGTTGATATTAATCCGCCAGTCTACACATACACTACTACAACGCAAGGTATACAGACTGACTTCAACCTTCGGCTTGTCAACAACTACTACTCGCTGCAACTCAATTACACCGTTTCAACCGGACAACTACCACTCGCCACAACTCAATCAGCATCATGCCTCTTACTAAAGAACAGGCGGACAACTATACCAAGTTTTTTAAAGCCACCGATAGTGATGGTAATGGATATTTAACTGTTCACGAGTTGAGAGATGTCCTGCAGAATAAACTTAAGATGAAAGTCAGTGACAAGGAGGTTATTGTAAGTATGATATATACTGTAAAGGAGCGATGTTTTTGTTTTAACACCCTGCCCCCATCGCCAAGCATTTTCACCCCGCCCCCTAATCTTTTAACTGGTAAACTACGTTACAATACTCCCGCGTAGTAAGACATTGTTTTGCTACCTATTGACAGGCAAATTAGGCACACTAGATTACGCGTGTGTAATATTTAAATATACATTTATGCAAGTGCTTAATCGGCCTATTGCCTGTCTTTCTTTGGTTATGAAATGTTATATAAACTATTAATTAAATAAGACATTTATTAATATGAAAAGACCTTAATCAACTCTTACGTGTCGGATTTTCTCTGAATTTGAAACCAATTTGTTGCTCAACGCTCATTGTTAATTTAATCCAAAAATTGCATAATGTTTTTTTATCGTACCGACTTTCGTAATGATGATCGAGGATAGGCCTAAGATTCAAACGCTAATATATCGGTTCCGAGTGTATCAATTTGACTGGAATTTCCAGCATATTCCCATTACATTATCTTGTTTTTAACTATTATAGTGAGAACTGTCAGCTCTTTATCTAATCTCCCATCCTGTATCTTTAAATTCGGTATGGATGTATGATTTATGCCGATTCGGCGAAAATATCACGTGATCAATGATTTCAAAAATACAAGAGATCTGACATGTCGGTGTGATTTATTTCTGAAAATTTGATCTCATGATATTTTCGCCGAAGGGGACGTGAGTGGGTTGACACTCTCAATCTGGAGGGAAGAGATCATCTCCCCCTCCCCTTAACTATTGTAACTTAGTTGAGATGCCTTAAAAGAGGTCCTGTCCTAGTAAGCCTTCCGCCGAAACGTCATTGGCCGCAAGCCGTACATATATTCTGAAATCTCGCTATGGCTTCGATTTGAATTTTTTTTAATTGAGGATTAATCAATATGATCGTGGATTCTTTGTTTGGCTGTGTCAAGGTCAAGGAATGGCACAGATTGGAACCCTGCCATGGGTCGTGAAGCCCGATGGGGACGACAACATACCAACGTTCTTGTCTGCGCGCGTTAAAAACGTGGACAGTATGCGCACTACAAGGAAGAGAAATGTTGGTCAGACACGACACCAATGTTTCCGGCAGTTCTTCCTCCATTGCAATCTGTCACGGACTCGTTTACGTGCACTCCAGTGTGTAAAGGTTGACCTCGGTTTTCATTCTTTCCGATTGACTGTGCATACTTTCTTTATCCGCAAAGCAAGAACCGCCAACGACAAGTTCAGACAAAGTTTGCGAAATCCACAAAGGTTTTTTTCACAGCCAGTGCAGGGATTCTAACACGGGACATGCATTCTCAGCGATATCATTTCATTGTAGAAGTGAACAGGGACATATTTGTCAACCTACAAATTTCCCGGTAGATTTAATCAACGCACGTTGTTATATAGCCTAAAGCTAGTGTAGTAAATGTGAAATACTGTATTACTAGACGTATCTACACCGCATTCAAATAATACAAAATATTTCAATGGTGAATCAGTCGACCACGCATGTCACGCTAGCTTTAAAATAAAATGAACCACCGAACTGAGATAGGGAAAAGCTAGGTCATTTCTAGTTTCTTTCAATGATTCACTTACTCTTAGCGCTTAGGGGTCTTTAGCAGTGTGAGGGAAAGGGAGAACCCGGAGAAAACAGACGTGGTTGGACCGACCACCCTACTCCTTGTCATGTACAAGCAAAGAAGGGAAACGACGTCATTTGACTTAATGAAGACCTTTTGATCTAAGGTGCAGGCGTTGAACCACTCGAGTGTTTATGTAGTGAAATGAAATGAAATGGGGTTTAACGTCCTACTCTCCTGCACCTAACCTGGGCTAATGAATACGGGCATACACCATACAGTGTGCTATGACGGAAATATTGCCCGGACAGCGGCGCTATGGCCTACTCTTATATGGAATTCCAACTGCCAAGGGATCTTTTACGTGCACGCCAATATGTACTTGGTACATCCGCTTTTCGTCCCATCCGAACGATTAGACTGCTGGCCTTGTCAGGCCCTCCGTCCTGCATCACTGACAAGGGGAAACCACGCCGGAAAATCTGGATGAGCTGTGTTTTGATAATTTTGAAACCTGGTCAACAAGTATTGCAAGCAACCAGTCATGTCTAATGTACATTACCATGCATCAGTTATGTTTATTATCATGCTAACAAGGAAATTCTTATACCGGTCAAACTGACATTACAATTATTTGTTTAGTTTATCGCAATACTTTCCCCTGTCCCGATCTTCATTGGTGCAGAGAACTAGTACGTTAAACCTATTTCATTTCATTTCTTAATGCTTTTCATTTAAAGTTGGGAATATGTGATAAACCCTCCACGTCACCGAGAGTAAGGTTCGTCGGCCTAACCCCGTGGGCTTACTCCGCGCTATCCAGTTTCCTCACACTGGCGTGCACTTGAAATCCCATTGTCTCCTCGAGTATTGAGCAATGTTTTCTTATCTTACCAATCCTCAACGATTCATATTCAAATTCTTCAGAGTTTTAGTTGCGCAATTTTGTGATCACACCTGCGCTATGTATTTAAAAGTGAGATATATTCTGACAGATTGTATTACGTCTTAATCTAGTTTGATTCACATGTCAATCATGGTGAATTTCACAATTATACACCTTATCTTAAGACAACCTCGTCCAATCTGTTTCACAGAGGATTACGAAAGTCTTCTAATATCTCTGTAAAAGATGACTACCTTCAACACGTGACGTCACATCACGCGGCGTCAATGATTGGCTCAACGGCGCGTACATTGTTTACATAATATCCATTGACACTAAATAGGAAATTTTTACCTACAGATACGTTAAACGTCTTTACTTAGTTTCCTAATACATCAAAAAAAAAATAAAAATATAAAAAAAAAAGTTTGTACATGTAAAAAATCTCTTGGCAATTGGAATTCGATATAAGAGTAAACCGTAGTATCGCTGCCCGGGCAAAATTTCCCTCATAGCACACTGTATGGCGTATGACCGTCTTCATAAGCGCAGTTCGGAACAGAACAGTAGGACGTTAAACCCCGTTTCATTTCATTTCTTACACATGTTGGCATACTAGTTTATGTCTCGCGCTCGTAAAAACAACACAAAAACAAATATCTCCTCGTGGAGAAATTAGATAGGTCAGTGTCCAGTGACATTTTCTCACACAGAAAACGTAAGTGGAGATACAACTAGGACCCATCGTTGGGACCTATCGTTTTTTTATTTTTGAGGGCCGTGAAGATGTCGCAATATGTATTGTAAACAATAAAGTAGGGTTGTACGGTTATAAACAGTCCTTCGTTGTACTGAAAGTAACGATATATTTCGCATAATCTACCAACCTTGACCCACTTATTTTTTTTTTTGGAGTGGCGCGTAGACCATGTCGCAATAATTGCACACAAGTGGATAGGGTTTTGTAAAAAAAAAAAAGTCCTGCGTAGTAATTTCAGTAATTGTAAATCCTAGATGCTGATATTGATTGTGCAATGAATGAAGTTAAGTAGACTGGAACATTTATAATGAATAGAATAACGTTAAGTAGACTAGAACATTTTGGAAAAGTTATCTTGAATTGCGCACTGTAACACAATGCTGTAAGTTACTAGCTGTGTGGGGAGAAATTAGAACTAGAAATTATGACCACCTGTGTGGGTAAAAGCCTTGGTAGTTGTATTTTGAAGAAGAGGGTGTCACGTTATCCCGGTTGCAAAGATATTTTCTTTTAACTTGTGAATTCATTGAAGAATTATATTACTTATGGATTAACCATGGTCGTAGCAATAATCAAAATTTAACCATGGTTTTTTTTCAAACAAAGGGGTTGAGGAACAGAGTAGGCATGGATAGTCGCAACATTTCAACACTTCACCTCAAACGAATAATCCGCGAATACATCTCGACCCACCTGCACATCCGAACATTTTATAACTTCGATGGCCTACACTACACGAAGACCTGACCGGTTGTACTGGGATGTCACGTCAGGGGGGATATGAGCTGCTTTTGAACCTATGACGCCAGCGTTGACGTTTACCCCACAGTTCCGGAATAGACAATTTCATTGGCTAATTTCTCACATCAAATAGAACGCCTGTATTATAACAACTCTTCCATGTCCTAGTGTAGTGAAGACAAGTACAACGAAATTTTGAACTATAAAAAACGAAACGAAATAGCATCTGCCGCACATGCATAAGAAAAAGTTGACATATCTTTGTCCATTATTGAACATTTTAATTCATCATTTTCTATCAAGTTTTGAAATGTTGCAGTAGTCTCTAGTAGTACGCCAAACGCCCATTTCTGCTGTTGGTTGCATAGATAATTTATTCAACTTTGTATCATTTATTTTACTTTAAAGAGTAACCCAATGAATTAACTGTCTAAATGAACTTTGGTATATTCAAACTCTAACCTTGTAGTAACCCTAAAGAAATAAGTATGTTAAAACTCTGCAGATATAATAGTCATATAATACTATGTAAGTCCATACTAAACGTAGGCTGCCTATCTACAGTTATCCCCACATGTGAACAGACACTAAGCTGGTTGACCGACATTTTAAGCCCTAAATCGACGATTTTAGTCGAAAACACTAACTTCGATAATTTTGTTGAATATTTATTCTGCTTCCATTTAATAATAATGAAAAGGTTTATTTAGTGTTTGTGTGTATGGCAGATGTGAAGCGCGCTTCAAAACAGTGTATACTAGTTTTTGTATATGATGGCGGCCATTTAGAGCAGAGGTCTATTCTCGATGAATGAAGTAGAAGGATCTCTGTCTGCAGACTGATATTAGTCACTACAGTTATTTGAACTGAGATCAGTAAAATGGCCCCAGGCTAAACTGTTATTAATGTAGAAATAAATTCGTTGTATAGAAGTCTAATACTACATACAAATACAGACAATGTTGCCCTTTGATGACTGTTTGTAAAGACGAATCGTTTATGACTAACGATATACCCAGCAAACACAAAACATTTAAAAAACGTTTTTTCTTGGTTTCTAAAAGGTTAGGTAAAAAAATATGTTTATTAAACGTTTTTTAAACGTTTGAAGTGAAAGTTTTTACGAGATTTTCGATAAACATTGATAAAAACGTTTAATATATGTTTAATCAACGTTCATAATTAACGTTTTCTTACAAAACATTTTTTTAACGTTTGCACTGAAACGTTGTAAATATGACTTTTTTTTAACGTTTATGAAACGTTTATAAAGACCCAATAAATAGGTATAAATTACCCTACACGTCATATAAAAAAAATAAATTTTAAAAACATTTATTAAACGTTTAACACACGTTTATAACTTACGTTGCCTGACAAACATTACTTTAACGTTTACGTAAAACGTAATAAATATGTATTTTTTTATGTTTTAGAAACGCTTATAATAAATGATAATATAAACGTTTTTTTAATGTTTCTTTAAGGTTTTTATATATTTACCAAAAAGAATAACTGTAACTATAAAGATCGATAAAAATGTTTTTGTTTTTGCAAAATAGGCCTATATACCTATATTTAATGAATATAAAAAACCAATAAGGGTCCAGATTACCTTATCTTATACATATTTTTTAAAACACCCCCATGTTGACAGTTGACCCAAATTTAAGCATCTTTCCGCCATAGAAGGAATACCAGCCAAACCCTGATGTCTGCATTTTTATACCTGTGGTAAATTATCAAGTTTAAGAGGTTGTTGCAGGGTGTAGTAGTTGACAATTTGGTATGTTATTAATTAATATTTTGTGTCCATTTAGAAATAATTATTATTTATAACAATTAATTGTTTCTATAATTATATAGATTATTTTCTAGTCGTACCCTTTCCACATGGCGTGGCCAAAATTCTATTGTCATTTCATTGTAGAGCCCTCCTTGCAAAGTAAATTGACTATTTTAGGTTTTATTACATCCTAATTGATTGATATAATGAATGCATTTGTCTTGCACATATATATGTTTTATTTTAGTCCAGAAACTTTAGTGTTTTTATTTTATAATTATAATGCATTTTAATCATTTAGTTTTGGGTTATTGTTATGTCTGGAACTGGAAGAGTCTATTTCAATTGTAGTATTGTATAATGGACTGTTCTATTATCTATCATATTTAAATTGATAGGGTTTCAGGTTTCATGTATTGTTCAGAGAAGTTAATTTCCCTTAGTTTCCACATAGGCCTACTGTATAACTTACGATTTGTATTTTATCTATTTTTACAGTTAATCGATGATCATCCCAACTGATTGTTTAAGTACAGAATAGTTACCTATTATAGAACGTTTTAGTCTTCTTTTATCATTTAGCGATTACAGTTATTCTTAGAGGTGGACTGAATTGTGTACTGTTTTATAAACTTTCATCTGTATAGTGGAGTCGTATTGGCAAACGCCTACTTATTATAAAATGATTAACACTCGAAATTTATTATAGGCTAGAGTTTACGTCGGTGTTTTAGTTGAATTTGAAGCCGAGAAATGCCAAATTGGAGGAATTATTGGCTTTTTAATAATATTTAGGAAATAAAATTTTTACCTGCACACATGGATTTGTGAAGAAGATTATGTTTTCTACCAATTACACAAAAAATATTCTAGAATATTAATAAATAATACAGAAGAAGATTGTGCAAAATATCGCAAGTTTTCAAATATGCAGAACTCGTTTTAATACAACTTAATGGAAATTGGAGCCGTTGTAAGCTATATAGTCATATTCATACAGTGTATTCATGTATGTCTGTCTACAGTTAAAAAAGACAAACGTCTGGATCAGTCACAGTGGTGGTCTACTTCAATGACTGTTGAGTGTTGTCGTAATGTGTTATAGAGTATAGACTATTAGCCCTAGTTTGATTTATCCAAATGCAATTAAAATAAATACATGTTACAATATTTATTTATTTATTTTCTTTTTAGCTACCAGCTTTAGATTTTTTATGGTCAGTCTTGTAGGTCAAATATTGCAGTTGGTAGATATTTAATTTATTTCTGTGATGGGATGGAGTGGGTGGATGGTTGAATGGTCATTGAGTCAACTGACGTGGTTTTGATTCCCCGGTTGTATGTGACAAGGAGTAGGGTCGCATATCCAACCTCGTGGGTTTTCTCCGGGTCTCCCCATTGCTAAAGACCCCTACCAACTTTAAAAATTTTTAGTTCATATTTTATGACTCACATAAATCTGAGGATTCCTCTGGTGTCACTTGTTTGAATCAATATGGGTAACGGAATGAAAATATATGAATACAGAGGTGTTTCTATTACCTAATGACATCAACATTTACAGTCAACTCAAACGCTAAAGTGTAACGTACAAACAAAAATATATGACTGAGGAAGAAACTATTTTAAAGGACCAAAAAAACGTTTTTTATATTAAATTAAAAAACGTTGATAAAACGTTCAAATTAACGTGTCCAAGAACGTTTTTAAGACGTTTATTTTATGTTTTTTCAAATGTTTTTTTCGACGTTGTTTTAATGTTTCTATTACGTAAGAAAAAACGTTTAGCCAAAACGTTTTAGAAACGTTAAAAAGAGTCCACAATTTGAGGTTTTTTAAACTTTGAAAATAAACGTTTTGGAAACCTAACTAAAACGTTTTTAATACGTTTAAAAGATGTTTAATTGTTTGCTGGGATAATACGTTTATGAATAACGATAAAGTACATTTGTGAATAACGATACGTGTCAACAATTATATTTTTTGAATTTGCTAATAGAAGAGAATAGTGTGTGAACGGCCGTTTTTACAGATTTGTTTTCGAGTTGTTTGGTTTGCTAAAATACGTTGACCTAGTTGTACGCTGTTATTGCTGTTTGAAATGACATGTATAAATATATCAAATGGGACTTAACGTTCTACTTGTTTTCGTCAACAAAGCTAATAAAATAAGATGGGGATTACCCGACAAGAATCTTTTACGTGCATGCCAATGTGTACTTATGACCTCGTTTTGTCGCCCATCCGAACAACTATACATTGTCCCTGGACGGACCCTCTGTCCCGCATCGTTGACAAAGGAGAACCACGCCGGAACTTTCACGACCAACATACATGTAAGTACATATAACGTCTATAACGTATAGACAGAACTTTGAGTTTTTTGGCTCATCCGAACGAACAGACAATTAGTAATTAGTACATCCATCCTACAACATGAAACATAGGGAAACCACGCTGAACGTGAATATTTAACACGAAGAAAACATTTGTAGTTTTTAGAACCCCTGTTTAGACATTTCCATGATGCAATTTGCCCACAACAATGAAGCGACACCTATCTTAAAATTGAAAGTAGCCGACCTCTTATTTGAATATCTTAACTGTTATTTGCTAACGGTGATTCAGCTAACTCAAATTTTACAAAGAAAACATTTACATTAAATTAAATTTCCTGCAGACACTTTTAACAGATTTCTATGAGTCATATTGCCTCTATTCGATGCATTTTAATATATTAACGATTTTTGTATATAATAATATACAGCCTGTTACATTAGAATTATTTGAACATATGTCTATGATAAATATTAATATTTCATATCATATTATAGAATACCAGTCATAAACCTAGGGCCTGTTAACTAAAACATACATTATGCAACATTTAAATAAACCTGCCTATTGCAGATCTTTCTTTAGACCTGAAATAACTTAACCATGTCTTCTCTAGTCTGTGATATTTACTGGATTAGGATCCCATTTCCTGCTCAAATTTCATTCATGATTTGATCCTGAAATGGATAATCGAGGATTTTTTTCTTATCGAACCGTCTTTAGTAATGATGATCGAGGCTAGGCCAAATTCAATCACTAAATGCTCGGTTCAGAGAGGATCAATTTGACTGAAATTTTTAGCAAATTCCCTTTACATTATCTAGTTTTTAACTATTATAGTGAGAACTGCCTGTTCATTATCTAATCTCTCATAACGTGTCTTTAATACCTCATATAGCTATCATATCTTTAAGACTTTGACTGCGATAGATGATTGCTTTGTATAAAGAAAGTTGTCTGGATTCAGCTTACAATCGGACAAATCACTAATTCGTTACAGTAAAATGAGAAGTGTAATCGGGTGGTCTATGAATGATAAGTACATCCTGCCTAGTTTACAATACTCATAGCTGAATATTGTAGATTTGGAGCTAGATTTCAGACGCTGGGAGCTCGACAATTACCCCGGGGCATCCGGGAAATTACAGACGACTACTGAGTCGACAATTTCCCCAAGGCACCCGACCGACTATGGCTACTGTCTACTCGTCTATAAGTAGAATTCTGTCTATTTCTGTTGAGACATTCACACAATAGTATGACTGCCATCACTGATTATGACGAATCAGAATCTGTTAGATAACGGGGCATTGTGATTTATTGTTTTATGGATACCTGAATATCCAGGCCTTCATTTCTAATGCAGATTTCGACATAGGTCGCGAGTCGTAAATAAGGTTAGGGCACGTGGTTGTTGGGTTAGGAATAGGTCTACGGTTACGGTTAGCGCTAGCCCCGTGTACATCTAGTGACCTATGGCCAAATCTGCAATGTTCCTTGGGGCTGTTGACATTCAATGTCGCATATCGATGAGATAAAATACTTAACGCCCCATTTGTCACGGAATTTATGGCAGCCATTTTATGTCACATGTAATTACGTAATGAATAGATGTTGTTTTATCAGATTTAACAACGGCCTCGGGTACCAGAGAATATCAGTAATAATAACATAAGTACTGGAAGGGGATTTGGAGTCTCTTGTACAGCGCTGCCCCCCCCCATCCATTTACTTGATTTAATATTTGTTGTTTATTTCTTGTAATGTCAATCTAGTTTGTCTTGCCCATAGGTTTATCTTGCCCATAGGTTTATCTTGTAGATGCTGTTTTGTGTGTAATGCCGCGAGATAGAGAGAGAGATCGACACAAACTAGGCCATTTCGGGACTAAGTGTAGCGCGGCCCTCCTGCACGTGTATGGTGATGTGTGCAATGTATGGTAGGATAATTCACCTATTTGCGGCGTTTCAGTTTACTCTTTTTCGATTTTCAACCACCAAGGATTCTTTGCCAAGCTTTTCGTACGACCCGAACGACTAGGCACATTTTCATTGTCAGCATCGTAACTTTCGAAAAATTCCGAATATTCTTCTCGGTCTTAGCCACTCTAGCCGAGAGCCCTGTACCTTAACTACCCGACTATAACCGCCTATCCCGATTCCATTAATAATGAGATCAGATTATGACGAATACATTAATATTATCATGATCATCCCCAGTACATGATTATACGTAACTTAACACCGGTCAGACTACTTGATGGCATACATAGATCTATGTAGATCGCAATCTGATTAAAACACAGATCCAATTTCGTTTCGTTTTTTATAGTTCAAAATTTCGTTTTTACTTGTCTTCACTACTCTTGGATCTGGAGGACTTGTTATTTAACTGGTGTTCTGCCTGAAATGAGGGGTCAGCCAATCAAATGGTCTGTCGAATCGACCATTTGACCTTTTCATGTGTGGAACTGTGGGTAGATATTACCAGCCAATGACGTCTATACTAACACCAGCGGATAGAAATCATAACAAAACACAAGTGGATTTTGAAAAGCATGGCGATCGCTAATTGGTTAATCGAATGACTGACGTTATCGGGTCAAATGTCCCGTGCTTGATACCTGACGTCATAGAACGTGAGCGTCCACTATAACTAGTTAGATCTACATGAGTGTAGGCCATCGAAAGTATAAAAAACGAAACGAAATATAGATCTATATTTTAATTAGATTGTGTAGATCGGGTACCTTTATAACATTACATAATCTGTAATGAGACAGTTAATGTGCCACACTGATCGGCAGTGAATATTCGCTAGGCCGCTACAGTCACTGATAAGGATGACATCGACGCGACTTAATGAGTCCCCCATATTAACTTTTTTCTTTCGACAAATTAAATTCTAAAACATTTTTTGTATGTATTAGAAAAATAGGTAAAGACGTTTGAAGTATTTGTAGTTAAAAAGTATATCCTATTTAGTGTAAATGGGTATTAAAATGAGTAAAAGGCAACATTTAGCCCCGAGCAGTGACGTCATATGTAAACAATGCACGAGCCCTTGAGCCAATGATTGTCGCCACGTGATGTCATTGCACGTGTCGAGAAGAGTCATCTGTGACAGAGATAATTCATAAGTAATTCTCTGTGAAACAGATTGTTAATGTGACAGTCGCTTAACGGGCATGAATAATAATAACTGACGTAGCCTATGTAACGGACCAACTTAACGCCATTCTGTTCTAGTCCGACTGGGCTAATGAAGACGGGAATACGTCATACAGTCGACTGTGAGGGAATATTTTGCCCTGACAGCGGAGCTACGGGCCACTTTTATTTCGACTATCAAGGGTTCTCTTACGTACACGCTAATGTGTACCCGTGATCCCATTTTTTCGCCCCATCCGAACGACTAGACGCTATTCCTTACTAAGCTCTGCATTGCCTGAAATTTCCGAGGAACTTTCTCGGCCAACGTCGGGAGCGAAACACACGACCTTCTGGTTAATGACATACCTACTGAGCCCCCGCGGCACCTAACCAGAAAAACACAGACTTTTTTAAAATGTCAAGTGAAGGTACGGTACAGTACGGGACTACGGAGGGCCTGGCAAGGAACTATGTCTAGTTGGAATTCTACGTAAAAGTGGGCCGTAGTGCAGCTGTCCAGTTAACATCTCTCTGAAAAAAATAATTTAAAATATGATTAAATGGCTGGATAACGTGGACAAGATTATCATCATTATGTTAAATATCATGGCTATTATAAACAATTGCTGTATAATTAATTTAACATTATGCATAACAGCAATAAACGATGTTTGAAACAAGTTTTAGTGACAGATTAATGAATCAGGCCTGCATTGGTTCAGATCAGATATTTAAAGTCTCGTTGCGTCATGTTAGCGCTTGATGAATCAATCCCTCGCTAACAACAATATTGTAGAGACGGATCTATAATAGGAGACAGTGTGTTGTGAGACATTGTAGTAGGACATTGTGTAGTAGGACATTGTGTTGTGAGACATTGTGTTGTGAGACATTGTGCAGTAAGACATTGTGTTGTGACACATTTTAGTAATACATTGTGTTGTTAGACATTGTGTAGTTGGACATTGTGTAGTGAGACATTGTGTATGTAAGCGCAGGATGACTAGACGGCAACAAACCGACGGGCAGTATACACAGACATTATAAATAATAAACATCAGATCATGCGAATAGATCCGAGGGCTAGTCGAAACCGTTCACGGTGCTGTATAGTCCTAGGCCTGTAGTCATTAAAAAACAATGGAAACAAACTAACTATACGGGAAACAATCCACGAAAAAACCCCATTTATGTTGTAAGACACCATATTTAATAGTTGACGCTGTAGGATGGTCTTGTTTACATGATTATCATAGTGGTTATACGACTTCCTGTTGGTATGTTGGTTAAAATGTCAACACATAAATCACTCCTCTAGATTAATACACATATACCAGTATATTATAAATCACTAGTTATAATATAGTCGACATGGATACGATTATATGTTATAAATCACTAGTTTACATTAGTCGACATGGATCGGATGACTGATTACTCTACCGCTTTAGATCATAATGTCTGACATTGTGTCCGGTAGCGCGATTTCCATTTGCTGCACAACCTCGTGGGTTTTCTCCGGGTCTTCCGGTTTACACCCATTGTTACAAGCGAATTATTGAAGTAGAATTGAACCATGTGTTAGTTCCTAAATGACCCCCCCCCCCCTGCAGTTTATCATCGGTACATCTTATAGAGGTATCATATGTAGCCAGGGTGTAGGTTTTAAACCAGATATTCTGGTGGTTCGTCATCTATCTTAGATACATGTATCACAGCCATCATGTATCATTAAAGAGATAAGATGTTATTTTATACCCACTCAGATGACTAAATATTCACTCATTTTATTTTTCTGTAATATTATTTAAAGCGGGAATTTCATATTTTCCAAGGAAGTCAAAACATATTTATTTCTATGTCTTTTGCTTAATAGGTTGTCAACTCACTATTATACAATCATAGGCGTTATTTTCAAACTTTCAAATCCTTCACATTGGAAATTATAACACAATTACCTCTCTTGTTTTTCCATTCCCCCATGCAATAGCTATCTTCAAACGTTGGAATTTAAAGTTGAAAATGATATTTTTGCCAATTTCTCAACTGCCAATAGTGAATTATAGGATTATTCTTTAACAAGGTAGGCCTGTTTACAGATACCATCTATTTTAAGGCTTTATTTTAATATATTTTAAAAATATAACTAAAAAAAATATGAAATTGCAGCTTTAAGTATACTTTGAAATAGTGTTTATTTTTATAAGGCGCAGTAATGGTCGTTGGTCTTTTAAAGGACAATATGAGTGTCAAGTCATTATCACATGTGACACGTTCCATATTTATTTTAACACAGGGATCATTGCTTCAATAGATGCGTAACGAAGTTTTGAAGAAACGGAATTGACAAAAACAAAAGGAAAACACGAGATATTCTCCTATATAACTGACTGAAGAAACGAGCGATAACAGACACACGGGCGAATTTCTGCTCTGCAATGATCTCTGTGTTAAAATTATATTCAAATATCTGATAATGGCTGACACCAATGTTGCGCGGGTGCTAAAGCTATAATTAGTTGGAAATTTATGATCATGAGGGTAATTATCAACCGTGTCTGATAACTAGAACATCTAATGTTATCATGTGATTAGGGACCGTTGTGGCTCACTGAACAGGAGCCCCGGAGTTCGGTCCCGGTTTTGGCCGCCAAAGTTTCTCCAGTATCATGTCATGCATGTGTACATGTAAACTAAACCCTTGACATTTGGAAATGAAATGAAATGGGGTTTAACGTCCTGCTGTTCTGCTGCACCTAACCTGGGCTAATGGAAGACAGGTATACGTCATACAATGTGCTATGAGGGAAATTTTGCCCCGGCAGCGGCACTACGGCCTACTCTTATATCGAATTCCAATGGGATTGTTTACGTGCACGCCAATGTGTACACGGGGCCTCGACGTTTCGTCCCATCCAAACGACTAGACAGTTGTCCTCTGACCCTCCGTTCTGCATCACTGACAAGAGGAAACCACGCCGGAAAATCGAGATGAACTTTCTCGGCCCAGGCTAGCGAGCCAACGCCTTACCCACTTAGCCACTTGATCCCCCTTGACATTTGGAATTCGACATAAGAGGAGACTGTAGAGAGAAATGGGGTCTAACGTCCACTCGACACAAACTAGGTCATTTCGGGACTAACCTGGTTTTAATTTTATTTCAATAATTCGCTTGCGTGTAGGGGTCTTTAGCAGTGTGTGTGTGTGTGTGGGAGGGGGTAACCGGAGTACCTGGAGAAAATCCACGAGGCTGGACAGACGCCCCCCCCCCACATGGCGTATACCCGTCTACATTAGCCCAGTCGGAACAAAACACCGGGGCGTCAATAGAAGAATGGGGTATTTGTGATACCGTCTTCATTAGCCCAGTCGGTACAGAATATCAGGGCGTCCGTATAAGAATGGAGTACTGGTGATATTACACTTATTTCCCGCTTGTATATATTCTCAACTTTGTATTTTGTACAAGGACTACAGTACATTCTTTACGGGTGTGAGAGGGTTAAATTGACAATAGATTAAAACATTCCATCCTATTTTATAACTGTGAAGGTTGATATGCAGCTTGTTGAAATGGTTACGTATCTAGTGATTAAAGTATTGGTTAAAGGGAATCTTTACATCATGCAGTGTGTGCAGTTAGGCCAGTGTACAGTTAGGGCGCTATGGTTCGCTCTTTCTCCTAATTCCTACTGTCAAAGGTTCATTTACGTACTCGCTAACATGTACACTGTACCTCGGGTTTTTGTACCATCCGAGCGACTAGTCGCTGTCCTTGTCAGACACTCCGTCTTGCACACTGACAGGAGAAAACCAAGTCGAGTGGTCGAGTGGTCTGACGCGCGCATTTGAGATCATTAAGAAGTCTCTCTCTTGTCATCCACCACGAGTGATTTCGCGCCAATAATGGCGACAAGGGGTAGCGTCAAGTGTTGACCGGTACAAGAGGTTATAAATATTGTAGTTGAAGAGGAATTTCATTGATAAACAGTGTTTGAGTAAAGATATCAATTCCCTTGTGGTTGTCAAGTGAGAAATAATAAAAAGTTTATTTAGTAAGATTAAACCGCGCCTTATTTCCGTTGTTATGGTAAATCATGCGCGCTACAAGAGAAAAGAAATGAAATGAAATGGGGTTTAACGTCCTTCTGTTCTGCTCCTAAACTGGGCTAATGAAGACGGGACATAAGTCATACAGAGTACTATGAGGGATTCCAACTGATAAGGGACCTCGATTTTACGTCTCATCCGAAGGACAGCTGTCCTTGTCAGACACTCCGTTCTGCATCACTGACAAGGGGAAACCACGGCGGAGTTTCTGGATGAACTTTCTCGGCCAATTCAGTATCGAACACCCGACCTCATAGGCGTACGAGGCCGAACTTGTTTGGGGGGCCAGCATATTTTCCCGACAAATATATTTCTTTAGAATCCGCGGAGCGGCAGGCGGCGAAGCGTCCGACGGGGGGTATTGGCGGCCTCCCCCAGAAAATTGTGAAAACCAAACGGCCGTAGACGCGATTTCCAGGCATTTCGAATACTTTCTAGTAATTTGGAGTGGGTAGTAAATTATGTCAGTTGCAGCATAAAAATTGGTAAAAAGTCATCTTTAAAATAAGCTCTATTACTACGAAAACAAGAACAAGTCGAACGATTTACTTTTGCCACATTTTTCATTTTATGAGACTTTACATTTTTTATCCAGATCTCAGATGCATAGAAGACTTGTATATACTTTATCTACTTTTAATATATGAATGACCATTTTAAAAGAGTTCAAATTTACAATCTATATATTCCGTATTACGATTTACTTTTGCCACGTTTTTCATTATATGACATTCACATTTTTTATCCATATCTAAGATAGATAGATCTAGAATCAATATAGAAGACTTTTTGAACTTGTAACATGTATATATACTTTTAATATATGAATGACCATTTTAGTTCAAGTTTATTTACATCTAGTGCACTATATTAAACCAAAAGAAGAACAAGTCAAACCATTATTACTAACACAGTACCGTACTCAAGAACTGAGAAAGGCCATGTGTACGTGCT
Organism: Patella ulyssiponensis; assembly: GCA_963678685.1. NCBI lineage: Eukaryota > Metazoa > Mollusca > Gastropoda > Patellidae > Patella > Patella ulyssiponensis. The sequence goes on along the minus strand of OY783225.1, from coordinate 63,193,456 downwards.
AGTTCTATTCAGATGGTTAACGTGTTCATCATTGACTGGACTGCTTTCTTTCCGCTTCCATATTCCAAACCCGACAGACGGCGCGACGCTTCCCGACAAACTGAGCATTCATTCCCGACAAGACCATAGCCTTCCCCGACAAGGCCATACCCCTACCCCACCCCATTTTCAAAAACTCCTCGGCTAATGACCGATCTCACAATTCTGAGCTCTTTTCAGCTTTCTATTTTTTTTTCATGAAAATATTTGGGGGGGGGGGGCGGCTCCACCGCCTCGTACGCCTATGCCCAACCTCCAGGCTAGCGAGCCAGCGTCTTACCCACCTAGCCACGTGGTTCCCCGCGCAACAACAGACTCGTCGGTAGATTTTCGTGGCATTAGAAATGAAATGGGTTTAACGCCTAACTGTTCTGCTCCTAAACTGGGCCAATGAAGACGGTCATACGCCATACAGTGTACTATGAGGGAATTTTTCCTGGGCAGCGGCACTAGAGCTTGTGTGAAGGGGTCTTTAGCAGTGAGAAGGAACCGGACGACCAAGAGAAAACCCACGAGGATGGACAGTGGGAGGGAACCGGTGCATCTGGACAAAACCCACGAGACTGGACAGGCAACCCTACTCCTTGTCAGTTACAAGCGGGGAATCATTTGGAAATCGAAATAAGGGCAGGTCGCACTGGTGCTGTCAGGGAATAATGTTTGTCATAGGGCTAGGTCAACCCCATTTCATCTTGAGCGGACATGTTGTATATTCTGTCAGATTTTGGTGAATATTTATGATTTTGGGGCAGATGTCCGGTAGGTTAACGACCATGAGAAAGGTAAATCACCTACGAAAATGACGTCACAGCCTATATAGATGCCTTTGGCCAGACGAATGGCTGATTTGTATTTGTATATCATTTTTTTCTTTTGTATTTTCAGGAAATGTTCAAGGGTGTTGATCAAAATAACGACAATAAAATAACGCTAGATGAATTTTTAAATGAGATGGGAAAAGTCAATCCTAAAGATTTACAGTAAGTAGGGCCTCAGTGGGCCTAAATAATCCTTGTATTTCTCACGATTATGACAGTCGCTGAATTGGGAACTAACAACCTCAATATCGGCACTGTGCCATTTCAGATATCATTTTAATTTATGTGGTTAAAAAGAAATATATGACTGCTTACAAACAAAGAATTGGACGTTGTTTTTCTGGGAATGGTACGATCTTGATATGTGAAAATTCTTGTTCAATTCATTCACTGTATATAGCGTTTTCAGGACGATGTGTATATTAAGCATCCCCCTCCCCCCTAGTTCAGCTCTGAACGTCGGTCTCATTACACTCACCCTGAACGTTTAGGGACTGTCCTATATTCAACCAATGTCGAAAATAATTGGAGCCCCAGTCAATTTTACTGGGCAACTTTTCACTGCTAAACGACGTGGTGTCAATCCGCGTGGACGCCTATACTAATAAAGATAGACCCACGCGATTTTGCCTAGCCTTCATAGAATTCTATCTATTATCGGATCTCTTACGTGGGTTCTCAGTTGTTCGTCCCATCAGAACGACATAACGCTTTTTCTCTAGGAACTTTGTCGGCCAACACCAGAGTCGAACCCTGGAACTATCTGTGAGTCAACATGGTACATCCAGCCTTCGTCTATATAGTCATAAAGGTGTAATGCTTATTATGTGGAGTGTGTTTTAACACTATAATACTATTTTGTTCTTTATTACAGGAGAGCAGATTATGAAAGAGCTTTCGATATGATTGATCAAGATAAGAACCGAACACTAGACGCTGGAGAGTTGAAGAAATTATTCGTCACGTGCGGTCACAAAGTTTCAGATGATCATATCAAATCTATTATCAAGCAGCTTGACAAAGATGGCGACGGTCAAATCAACTTCGATGAATTTTTGAAAATATGCTAAGGAGATCTTGACCCAACTCCATTACTAAGGGTCCAAATTTCGAAACGAGAGTGATTTCCTTTTCCAAGAGTTAGATTATCTCCCTTTTTGAAATAACGTTTCAACGAGACGCATTGAAGTTTTTTGTTTCGAACATAATCGGTTTCATTCTTTCGCTTGGTGCACACAGTTGTCATGGTACGTTAGTTTTTGTGTCAATCAATGGAGACATTCTTAAAATTTGGATGGGATTTCAAACTAATGGTTTTGTACCACATTGATTTTACTCATTTAAATTTCATTCGGACATAAAAACGATGATAATATGCTTAAAATTTACTAAAATAAGATTTAACTTCTTTATCCTGGGCTTTAGTGACAACTTCCCTGAATATCTATCAAGTTACAAACCTCTAATGAAACTGGAATGAATTCGTGTTATGGTCACAAATCACAGAACTAAAGTCATGCAATTACAATTTATATTTAAACTACACAGCAATTACAATTTATATTTAAATTTCTCATCAATTACAATTTATATTTAAATTAAACATCAATTACAATTTATATTTAAATTACTCATCAATTACAATTATATTTTAATTACTTACAATTTATATTCAAAATACCAGTTACAAGTTATATTGTATTTATATTCATATATTGCAATCTTTACTTAAATATTTTGGGGAATTTGGGGAATTTCACAATAGTTAATCCAACATTGACATTTATGGTCATCAAGTTATTATTTTGTTTATTATCATGTTGTTGGAATTATATCGTATTATATAATTTTTTAAGTATTATTATTGTTGAATATATATTTTCTTTTATTTTCAATATTAAGTTCGACAGATAGGTAAGCTTGACTTCATCTTTGGAGACTGCATATATCTTTTTTAAAAATTAGTTTTCAATTAAGATAATTGGAATTTTAGCCAATACGAATAAATTTCAAATTGAATTATGTAATGCGTTTTAATCATAAATATAGTCTATGGTCTAACTGTCTTGTTTTCATTTCTATAAATATTATATAAAGAGGTTGTCCCAACAAATACCCAGCCTCCCCATGGAATATGCCATACATATGAACATTATTATACTGATATATCAACCTCCCAAACCACCTCCCACGGACAGAGGGGTGGGGATGGGGGACTAGACCCAGAGAATAGCCTGGGTGAATGGAGGGTCTTAAAGCCACAGTCATATGCAGCACTCACTGCTACTTGGGCAGTGTAAACTGGAACATTGTCCTGGAGCAGTTTACGTCGGTGCTTTGGTTGATTTGATCACAAAATCTATTCAATTCATCTGCGTAATATGCACCATTGATGGTGGAATTCTAATTTATTTAGATAATCAATTATGATTTCGCCCGAATAGTCGCGGGAAACGAGCCTTGACTTTGCCGTGGTTGAATTGTTTGAGCGCTACTGTCGCCATGTTCGTTCACTGCTTACTTTCACTGTTTGTCTGTGGGTAAATGAAATGAAATGAAATGGGGTTTAACGTCCTACTCTTCTACACCTAACCTAGGCTAATGGAAGACGGACATAGGCCACATAGTGTGCTATGAGGGAAATTTTGCCTACTCTTATATAGAATTACAACTGCCAAGGAATCTTTTACGTGCACGCCAATGTGTACACGCGACCTCGGTTTTTCGTCCCATCCGAACGACTAGACAGCTGCCCTTGTCAGGCTCTCCGTTCTGTATCACTGACAAGGGGAAACCACGCCGGAAAATCGAGATTAACTTTCTCGGCCAATGGAGAGATCGACCTCCAGCCAGCGCCTTACTCACGTAGCCGTAAACTGATGAAGTCAGGTTTCACCCTGAATAAGAATATGACTTCAAAAAGCGTAGCCCCCCCCCCCCCTCCCGCAAAAAAAAATCGATTTAGCTACCTCCCCCAAAATATTTCGCAAACAACAATGATTTCTTGGGAGTGTTCTTTGCCGGCCACATCCTCAGCCCCTCCAAAAAATTCCGTAGCCCCACCAAATTTTATGAACTGTTTATGGGCCCGTGTCAAAGACAGTATAAACCGACGTTATCGTGGATGACAACTTTATAAGGGCGAGAAGACCGTGGTTCGTTTTCTGTGTTGATCATTACCCTTGAAAATTCAGCACACCAATGAAGATCACCCGGTACCTAATTTTGTCACCTCATCATGAAATTATAGCGCATGAAATTATTGTTTTGCATGCAAAGCACGTGGCGTAATAGCACGCTGCTCGACAAATTAGTGGGCCCTTGGTCAATCGGCAAATCCGGGCCTGCGCTAATAGCGGGAATCTATTCAGGAACAAATGGTGGAGATCATACTCCTCGCAGTGTTCCGTTTGATTAGAGGTAATCCCACTACTCACTGCTGTAATGAGTGGATATTGTTGTTTTAAATTTTGATTGGTCAGTTTTCCGACTAACAACCAATGACTAGCTGTTTTACAAAAGCTTTACATTTAAAACGAGTGCCAATATTGGACCAAATATATTAACATAACGTTACGTCATGGCTCAAGATTTTATTATGCCCAATTAACCCGTGCATAGCAGAATACTGCAGTAAAACTAATTGCGTGACAAACGAGGTTATCAAATGGAATGAAATGTAAACAATGCTGTTTGGAAACGAACATACTTTCACCGTTTTTGGGGGGGTTGGGATGGCCTAGTGGTCTAGAGTGCCGCGCTTGGACCTCTAGCTAGCCGGTCACCTCTGGCTTGCGACTGTGGTTTCGATCCCTGGTGTGAGCGTATGTAGCATGGAGATAGGGGCGCCTTCTCAACCTCGTGGGTTTCCTCCGGGCACTCCGGTTTCCTCCCACTGCTAAAGACTCCTACGCGCAAGCGAATTATTGAAATAAAATTGAAAACCCATATGTTAGTTCCAAAATGACCTAGTTTGTATCGAGTGGACGTTAAACCCCATTTCTCTCTCTCTCTCTCTCTCTTTCACCGTTTTTTAATACCTTAAATCACTGTCCTAAGTTTTAGGGAAGACCCAGATTAGACGCAGGACTGTCATATTGATTGAACGGGAAGAATAGAAACACTCCCTCAAAAGTTCAAGAATCAGACGTCAATCCAGCAATGGGCAGAAAGGGATTTCTCTGGCCATTGCTTCAGGAATATGGGTAGAGATGGGCCTTCTATATTTTTCAAGCACAGTGTTTAGGGCAGGCACGATTTTAGGGTAACATCTTTCGACAATAAACAGCTACACGCAAACATTTACAAGGAATTCGAAACGCCACAGTCGGGGCAAAATTCCTGGAAGGTGTGGAAGGCTAGTACTTTCTCGTGGTAAGCCTAATGGAAGGACTATAAGGCTCGAACATTCAAGGGGTAAGTAACGTGGTAAGAGCAATGGAAGGACTAGGAGGCCCGAACATTTCCGGGGTAAGTAACGTGGTAAAACGACTAGAAGATCCGAACATTGTCGGGGTAAGTAACGTGGCAAGAGCAATGGAAGGACAAGAAGGCCTGAACAGTCTCGTGGTAAGTAACGTGGTAAGCCTAGCGGAGGGACTAGAAGGCCTTTGCTTTCTCGTGGTAAGTAACGTGGTAAGCCCAATGGAAGGAGTCGCAGGTCTGAACATTCTCGTGGTAATTCCAATGTACTTTCTCAGGATAAAAAAAAAGACGGAAATTTGATGGGAAGATTGAAAGTCCCAAACTTTCTCAGGGAGAGAGAGAGAGAGAGAGAGAGAGAGAGAGAGAGAAATTGGGTTTAACGTCCACTCAACACAACCAGGTCATTTCGGGACTAACATATGGTTTCAACTTTATTTCAATAATTCGCTTGCGCGTAGGGGTCTTTAGCCGTGGGAGGAAACCGGAGTGCCCGGAGGAAACCCACGAGGTTGAGAAGGCGCCCCTAACTCCATGCCACATACGCTCACACCAGGGCTCGAAACCACAGCCGCAAGCCAGAGGTGACCGGCCATCTAGAGGTCGAAGCGCGGCACTCTAGACCACTAGGCCATCCCAACCCCCCCTTTCTCAGGGAAGGTGACGTGTAAAACCTAATATAAGGAGTGGAATGGTCTACTATTATAACAATTATGGGCTCATCCAAACTAACAATAATTACCATAGTCACTTCCGGTTTCCTACAGGATGTCTGCGCAGTTTCACAAAGGGAAGTATATCTCGATAGAGACTGGCGTAGTAATGGATCAAGTTGGGAGCCCTCGTGACTATTATAACAATTATGGGCTCATCCAAACTAACAATAATTACCATAGTCACTTCCGGTTTCCTACAGGATGTCTGCGCAGTTTCACAAAGGGAAGTATATCTCGATAGAGACTGGCGTAGTAATGGATCAAGTTGGGAGCCCTCGTGACTACAATTAATTTCTACAAAAGAACCAAACATGGAAATTTGTATTATAAATTTCCTTTAAAACAATTTTATTTTCTTGTCAAGAATATTTGAATCACAGATTGTATACAATATTGTATCATAATGCCACTCAATCAAAGATTTAATTTGAAAATATTTAAATTTTGATTTCAATAAAACCGAATGATTTACAAATAACTTTGAAGTCAAATTTGTTACACTTTAATAATAGATAAAATAAAAATATATGGATTAAACCAAAAATACCCAAAAGGGTGCAATAGGATTATCAACAACGTATACATTATGCATTGACAGTATGAAAATACAACATAACAAACTACTAACACCCCTTCACCAATATTATATGTGCACTGACTAACTAGCAAATTATAGAACATTTTGAAATCCCCTCCCCCTCCAAAAAAAAAAAATTACTTTTCGTGGTTCAATAATATTATTAACTGCATAAGACTTTCATCCTTTATCGTTTGTTAGACCAAAACATTAAGAGTAATTAGCCAGAGCGTGGTGTTTTGTAGTTGAAACTTTGATAAAAGGGTGGTGTGCTTATCTACACTATAGACGTTTTTAAACTATGTACAACTAAAAATAAATTTATTATTTAATACTTTGCTTTCATTATTTATTCTCTCATCAAGGCATTTAGCTCTTTAAGAGAAATTTTCCCGTCGCCACTTTTGTCTGCGTCGGCGATGTATTGCTCGATCTCGTCGTCGGTGGCGTCACAATCTGCACTCTTTAAAAGACCTCTGACTTCATCAGCGTCTAAAAAACCACTGCCGTCAACGTCATTTTTGTTAAACATAAGATTCAGGTTCCGCTTTCTGTAAAAGAGAGAGAATTGGAAATTGGGTTTAACGTCCGATCAACACAAACTATGGTAAATTTTATTTCAATAAACCTGTATATAGAATATGGACTATTAGCAGTGATTTTGAACACGTCACAGTCCGATTTTAAGTTTGATTTGTATACAGGCCCTGATTAAGAAAAGACCCCCCCCCCCCCAAAAAAAAAAATAACCCGAAAAACCATGAAAAACTAATTAAAACTTAAATATTTTGAATTCGTCATCAAACAAAGCACGCATTTTGTCGCGGTCCCCCTACCCACGTTGCCCTAAACACGTGCTTATTTTGCTCTAATTGTTAATCAAGCCCTGCTCGTGTGGGTGTGGCTATTATTAAATAAAAGGGTAGGTTCCCGGTCAATTAAACATACGACCACCGCATTTGTCCGATCAGTCAACAATTTTTTTCATTGTGGGAGTATAAAACTCCCACTTGAGGATAACATATTGAGAAAGTTTTGTGTGTTTTGACTATCAATCAAACAACGCACTGCCTTTCTACCCATGCAGCAGCAAAATATTTAACAATCCAGAAAAACGAGGACTTACAAGGCTTCCTTTCTAGAAAGTTTATTCAAACAATTGTCGAGAAATTCCTCGCGAGTAACTTTACTGTCTTGGTTAGAATCTGTTCCACAGAACATCTCCTGAAAATAGAAAATAAAACAGATATATAGAGAGTCATTACCTTCACTGCCAATGTTCGGAAGCCGTGTTGGCTCAGTGATTATTGTGCTGGCTTTCTAACCAGGTGGACAGGGGTTCGATCCCGGGGTTGACCGAGGAAATTGCCCGAGATTCTCCAACGTGGTTTACTTTTGTCAATGGTCTAGAATGGGATCATAACAAGGAAATTCACCTAGTTGCATGGGTGGGACAAAAAACAGAGTTTGCGTCTACACTTAGGCGTGTACGTAAAAGAACCATTGACAGTTGGACGAATTTTCTATGCCCGTCTTCATTAGCCCGGTCAGTGCGGAAAAGTAGGTTTTATTTATTGAAATTAGATAACGGTATATTTGAGTAAACTGTCACTACACACGTCACTGTCTATCACGACTTGAGCTTTTCATTCCAAAACCGGTTTGACATCACGTGACAACTCATTGTTTACTGGTGATGAGGCTAGACCCCTGGCGACTAATTCATAATAATTCACATTCCTTTCGGAATTTCACACACTTTATGCAGAATTCGCTCTTGTGCGACAATTTTCAAAATAATGTAGTGGTTTTGGATTTACCATAATGACGTTTTATGGATTTTCAGCACGCGGAGTAATGGAACTGAATACGTTGCCCATCAAAATTCCAGGAGGGATATCGTGCGAGTTATCGCCCATTGTATCGTGTGTTCAGGTGTTCTGATTACAATATACAGGTATTTTAATACTCCCACTCCCTCTATAATAATACATTCTTTATTTTAATAATCCATCTTTTGTTCTCCCCCTTTTCTCACGACCACATCTATCATAGACGTCAACCTTGACCTTTACTGACCCCTAAACGCCGGTCAGGTGGACAATGGCTAGAACTGCCTAAATTCCTAGTCCTTTTTGCATAAATAAAATGAAATGAAATGGGTTTAACATCCTACTGCTCTGCTGCTAAACTGGGCTAATGAAGCGGGTATACGCCATACAATGTGCTACGAGGGAATTTGAACTGCCAGGGATCTTTTACGTACACGCAAATATGTACACGAGACCTGGGATTTTCGTCCCACCCGAACAACTAGGCTGATGTCCTTGTCAGGTCCCCAGGGGGAAACCACGCCCGAAAATCTGGATGCAGACCTTAGCATAAATCGTGAAAATGCTCTGAACTTGGTTTGCGGGTGAGGGCCGAATACTTGACTGGTAGAAGTAATATATCATTTAATTCGTATGATAATGCCATGAGAATAATCCAAATGATAAATCTACCAACAAGTTGTTATCGACCAATAAACCCGGATGTTTCTACCTATCCATGTTTTATTTGGGTGTTAGAAAGCTGAAAGGTTTTGTTTCTAAGGTGTAGTTGGACATGTAGACCGAATTTACGAGCTTGTAAGGGGAATACGCAACTGATATGCGCCATCCTTAATGGCCGCATGGTGAAACATTTTGATTTGATATGTACACACCCGAGCATGGGCGGAACCAATGAAAATAGAAATGAAATGTGTATGAACACCCGCCTGAATTTCTCCACCAACTGGGATAATAAAGACATGTGCTTGGCGGTCATGTGCACGAACAGTCGAGTCTTCGCCTTCTCTTTCCCGAAATCCAGGGTGAATGAAATGGGGTTTAACGTCCTACTTTTCTTCAGTAGAAAACAGGCCAGAAGGGTAGGCGCCCCCCCCCCCTCCCAGGGTAGGTGCCCCCCCCCCTCCCAGGGTAGGTGCCCCCAACCTCACAAACAAAGAAGTAAATCTTGTTGTGTAACCTATACAATGTATAAAACATCATGTTTGTTCTATAGTATGTTGGGTCCCACACCCAAGATAAGGAAGGAATGTAAGGGTGTTAGTGGATTCACAAGTTCTATTGTTATAAAGAACAACATGGCCAATACATACATATATATACACGATACGCCCACTGACCATAAACTATGTCATTCAAGGACTAACATATGACATATGTTGTGTATTATTCAATAATTTAGGGTCTTTAGCAGCGAGGGTGTCGAGCCCGCATTGGCTTATTGACCAGAAGGTCGGGCCGGGTTCAGTCCCAGTGTTGGTCGAGAAAATTCCCCGAAATTTTTCAGCGTGGTTTCCCTTGTCAGTGATGCAGGAAGGAGGGCCTGACAAAGACAGGGTCTAGTAGTTCGGACGGGACGATAACCCGAGGTCTAGTATACACGTTGGCATGTACGTAAAAGAACCGTTTAAATAACTTTCTTTCAGTTGGCGCAACTGTCCGGGCAAACTACCTGTCATATTACACTGTATGACGTAGGCCTGTCTTCATTAGCTCACTCGGAGCAAAACAAGCAGGACGTCAAACCTCAGTGATGTACCCTGGGTAACGATTTAAAGGTGATCCCACATAACATGGACAACCCTATAAATGTGATCCCACACATCTCAACAGTAACCTTTACAAACCTATAAATGTGATACCACATACTTTGTTCCCAACATATAAACTGCTGAAGAAGGTATATAGTGTATAGTTAACAGTACAACACGCTCTGATACACTCCAATCAATACCACCTATATACGCTGTTCAAATAACTTTCTTTCAAATTAATCGTTCTCTCTCACACTGACAAATACTAGAATATTATTTCAACAACATAAAGTAAATGAATGTAAGTATGATTCATGTTGAAAGTATTTTATTCTGTGAGAGTTTTATTGTAAGCTTTCTATATACTGATTCGTATACTATTTATTGATTTCAATATTAAATATATTCTATTACTCGACACGCTGCTACTGTTACTAAACATAAACTTTAATTCAAATTCAATTAAACGCAAACTACGTATACTTGAGAGAGCGAACTCGGTCTAACTTACGGGAGCTTATCTTTACTTCAATAATGTAATTTGGATGAGTAAAGGGTGTACTATACTGTCAATAGATGTTTTACGTGCACGTCAGTTGTGACCTCTGTTTTTTCGTTTCACCCGAACGATGTTCTTTACCAAGTCATTAGTTCCGCACCACGGAGATAGAGAAGAGAAGAGAAGAGAAGAGAGAGAGAGAGAGAGAGAGAGAGAGAGCTTCCAAACTGTTATGGTTAAAGCCTTCGTTCCAAACTGTTATGGTTAAAGCCTTCGTTCCCATAATAAATTATGTACTTAAGTTCAGTACACCTACTGGACGATACTATCAAATTAGATCACAATTAATCATTTTCCCACACGAAATTGGGGTCATTGGTTTAAATAGGGAATTCCCGTCTTGATGTCCAACCCCGTGGGTTTTCTCTCCGCCGCGGATACTCCGGTTTCCTACCACTGCTAAAGACCCCTACGTGCAAGTGAATTATTGAAATAAAATTGAACCGTATGTTAGTCCTGAAATTACCTAGTTTGTGTCGAGTGGACGTTAAACCCATCTCTCTCTCGCTCTCTCTCTCCCTCTCTCTCTCTCATCTTGATGTTCACCTTGGTTACGCTGGATAACAACCATGTATGGGAATCGTGGCGAAAATGTGATTGGTTTCAGACCGGAAGTACTATAGGAGATTGTTAGGGAACTATTGGCATGGTGTTTACTCCAGGGCTGGGGTAATGGGTAATGGTAATGGAATGTAATCATTACATTTTTTAAGTAATGGCCATGTAATGGGTAATGGAAGATTTACTCTTGATCATGATACAGTAACGTACGGTCACATTTCAATGTGTGCGAATACTAAAAGCTAAGTGGGTTAACGTTATTTTTTCTCATTCATTTCAAGTTTTTCTATAAAATGGTCGTAGTACAAGATGTTTCCACGATAAGTTTGATGTCAATAAATACAGAGATTTATTCAAACGCCTTGAATCCCCGCTTCACCGAGCAATATGATTGCATGAACAAGCAAACTGTTATAAAAGGGACCGAGAAGATATTTTATGGGTGTTCGTTTTTTTTCACATTCAAACTGCAATTACATCGATTGTGAAAAGAGTATTTTATCTATAAAATCAGCGACTTCTCGAGTCAAGAAAGTACCCACCGCGCACACATTGCTTTGATCACGGTCGGAAGACTAATCCGTGGTCGTTATGGCGAGTTAGAAATGAAATTGACCGGTCGTAAACCGTAACGGTGAGTTGCCCGTATTACTGATTACAGCATAAAGGAATTTGCTATTGCTAAAATATGGTCGCGTTCGGGAGTTGTCCGTAATACTGGGTTGGTCGTAAAAGGGGATTGATTGCACTGTATTGGTAAAATTCTACCTGCTTTGTTTTAAATAAGAGCGACGAGCTCTGTATCTGAATTTTACATAATGTATCCTTTATTCTATTTCAACTCCCCAAAACAAGAAATTGTGAAATATTAACGACAAATACGACAAAATTGTTTTAGTGGAAATACACAGGACTAAATTCTATAGAATACAATTACTGATCGACCTGACAAGTGAAATGGGGTTTAACGTCCTACTCTTCTGCAGATCGACCTGACAGTTCAAGTAGGATTCTAGAAGCCCGTCTGTGTTAAGTAATTGATGAGAGAGAGAGAGAGAGAGAGAGAGAGAGAGAGAGAGAGAGAGAGAGAGAGAGAGAGAGAGAGAGAGAGAGAAATGGGCTTCATCGTCCATTCTAAAACAAACTAGGTCATTTCGGGACTAACTAACACATTGTTCAATTTAATTTCAATAATTCCCTCGCGCATAGGGGTCTTTAGCAGTGGGACTACATAATAGTACATATTCATGAAGGACTTGATAAAGACCATATAATCCTATAGTCGAAATGTCACTGAATAATAAACGGTACTTGTGTTCCTTAGAATTGTGTCCCGAGTAAGCGAACGACACAGGCGTCATTGTTGAAAATATGTCCATCATTTTCAGATGTTCAATACAATACGTCTGGATAAAATAAGTGGGTTCGCTTGACCGCCTCCTTTTAATGATGTTCGTCAGGTTCGTCTAAAAAACGACATTCTTTCTTTCACACTTCAACGACACAAATTGCAACCAGTGACCCACAAAAATCCATAATGGACTCATGAATGACCGCAAGTGTTTACGTTGGAGCGTCAGAAGTAACCCCACTTTACAATTTTTGTGTCCAAGCACGTTGTCGACCCATATCAATTGTAGTGAATATAAAAGCGATATGTTCATTAGACAATCCCATATTGAACCTCTCAAGATATTCCACTGTTATTTAAGGTTAAGTAAATTTTCTAACAGTTAATTTGCTTGCGCTTGAAAAGGGGGTTAATGCGGGGTTTTCACAAGTTTCAAGGTAACCTCGATTTGTATGTAAAGCACGATTGTATCAAGAACACAATTATTCAACTAAATGAAATAAAATGGGGTTTAACGCCTTAATGTTCTGCTCCGACTATTCTGATGAAGACGGGCATGCGCCATATGGTATCCTATGAAGGAAATTTGCCCGGACAGCGGCGCTACGGCCTATTTCGAATTCCAACTGTCAAGGGTTCTTTTACGTGCAATGTGTGCACGGGGCCACGATTTTCGTCGCATCCGAACGATTATACGTTGTCAATTGTTAGGTCCTCCGAAATAGACCATGGAAAATCAATCCCCAGTGACAAATGCGTTATTAACGAATTGAAACACATGTATAAAATGGAATGGAGATTATTCAATAAAATCAAAGACCCGTTTAAGGAAAAGGTTCTAAATTTGATTTTCGTATCCTAATTTGTTTTTATTTATGTATAACTTTTAAAATACGAAATTATCAACGATTATGGAAGTTTTCAAATATCAACAATAGCTTTGTTTAGCGATCTAAATATCACGACAAACTTGTATAATTTAAATGGCAAACTACCAGTAATTGTTCTCCTTACCTGGGTGCAAATAATTTACAGTTTGGTTGAAATTTAAAGTCAAAGTTGAAACCAATTTGAACAATAAACAGCAACTGTCGACTAATCTTTGGGGATTTCGTGCGTTGTTCTGGTCTCCTTGCCCCAGTACGATGGCTCAATGAGTAAGACGCCAACTCACTAAGCAAGAGGTCATCGTTTCGATTCTGGTGATGACCGAGAAGTTTCCTCGATATTTCTCTGGGGGTTGCCGTGGTGTATACGATAGAGGGTCTGGTAAGGAATTGCTAGTCGTCTAAATAGTTCGACAGGTCGAGTTAGATTAACAAAGGTGACAGGGCCAAATGTTCTCCCATGTGGATGTAGAAAAGTAAGATGTTAAAGGGACAATAACATTCTTGCTGGCTTGGCAGCTCTAGAAAATAAAAAATAGCCTTATTCTAAGTACCAGATGTTTATGAGTCCTACCTGTTGTGTAAATTGTCCATTACATCATATTTTACTTGTCCAGAGGGTCCGAAAATATTTTAAAATCCAAGTCACATTTGAAAAGGTTTACGTTAACCTTTTCAAATCATTTAGTTGAATTTTTCCATTTTTTTTAAATTAGGTGTGTTACGATGAAATTTGTATCATCAATTTATTTGAATATTGTAAAATAATACAATTTGTTGACCAGAATAAAGATTGGGACATATTATTCAATTACAACAAGAGTGTTATTGGGGCTTTAAACTACATTTTATATCTATTCATAACCTTGCCCTGGTGCATGCCCCTGGACTCTCGCGAACACCCTCTTGTGCTCATCGTGGAATCGCCCTACCCCAAGTCGATACCACGACGAAGCCCCAGTTTTAACAAAGAGGTCGAGACAGTATGTGGATACAGCAGTAACGTTTATGAGCAAGCCTTAATAACAATAAAAAGATAAATTTATCGCCGCTTCTAGCTATATTTCACAGACATAGTTGAAATAACTAACTCGTGAATTTACAACTCGAGGGCTCATTTTGTGGTTAAAAATATCACGTGCTAGGAGAAGCTTATTAACATTCCTGTATAAACTATAGCGGTCACTGAATAATATTCATAGATTAAAGGGGAACAGTCACAAACAATTTAAATCCTAAATAAATGGCGGTACCACTTTACATATTTATTATTCAGCGTAGGTATATCGTGGGTTTATGTTAATCTGACGTCCCATAATGGACATATAACATACTGACCCAATACAAATACGAATTGTAATACATGAAACCAATGTACTCTATATATACATACAGAATAATTTTTACTTCCAGAATAAATCTCTATCCGAATTGCTGCCATGCTGCAAACAAAGTGAAGGCTACTTTTTTGTTATGCGATTCTAATCCGTTTTATATCTAGGGGGAATGGGGCTCCATATAAATAGTTGGAAAGTAGGGAATTTGGGGAGGGATAGTCCGAGAGCCTAGTAACTGGACAGATTCGAATCCCCACGTAAGCCCTGGACAACGTTCAAGACTTTTCAAGTCCAGCGGCTCTTCCTCGATCACACGACAGCCACGTCAGCAAGAAGGTTTTTTTTTTAAAATAATCAACCCGATCACAAAGACGATTCATCAGTCAGTCATCATATTGCCCACTCCATTCTACAACTCATTCAGGTAGGCGATAAGTACACATTCTTTATACATGTCGCCATCTTCTTTATCGTCGCCCACGATCATCAAACATCATATGACATATAATGCGCAGTGAAATTATTTATCTCCCTGATGAGACACCATAGGAGCGTGTTTGATTAAAACGAATCAAGAAAACCCCTCAATCGGGTATTACTCTCTTGAACTCGGAAATTCCAGTCGTAATTTTTGAATGCTTTAAATATAAGAATAGGAAATAAAGGTTTTCGTCAGCATAATTATAATTCGATCTATTTGAGACTAACACACGGTTATTCTGTTCTATGGTCACGAGTGGAGGTCGGGTGTTCGATCCCTGCATTGGCCGAGAAAGTTCATCCACATTTCCCGGTGTGGTTCCCCTTGTCAGTGATGCAGGAAGGAGAGCCTCACAAGGACAGCTGTCGAGTTCGGATAGGACGAAAAACTGAGGTCCCGTGTGCACATTGGCGAGCACGTAAAAGATCCCTTTACCCGGGCTAAATGTCTCTCATAGCACACTGTATGACGTATACCCGTCTTCATTAGCCCAGAACAGTAGGGACATTAAACCTGACTTTTACCACGAAGACTGGGCCACACATAGTTGCAAACAAAGATGCCCAGCACCCCAACCCCAAAAAAGTGGGCATATTGCACATTACGTGATACCTGGTAAAATTCCTTATACCCTCATTGTAAATTTAATTAATTATAATTATCCAAATAATTACCGATATGACAAACATTAATCGTCGTCCTTGCTGAATACAAAATTATGATAATTCAACTCTCATAAATTCATAAGGGATATGTATTAGCCATTTTTATTTTTACGACCGCAATTATAAATTCAACCCGCGGCAAAATTGCAATTTTGAGGTGACCTTATTTGTTTTTAAGTGGTGTTCGTGTCTAGTTCAAAATAAGAAGAATAAGGCGGTGGAAATTTACGATTAAAAAATTCCTTTGATGTTGCCGAAAGGTCACGTGCCAGGGCTAATTTGAATATATTGTAGACATAAGGTTACTACTATTATTACTACGTTTCATGACGTATGTAAACAAGCAGATCGCAATGTTGATTCATTATTTTCTGAATATAAACTTTAGTCTCTCCTGGGGTTGAGACGCCATATGTATACTTCATTGAAATACACTAGTAACTCGAAATGTAAATCGACATCCACTGGTTGAGCTCTCTCTAATTCAGACCGACTAGAGGAGCTTTTCGCCTTTCTAAAACTCTTTAGAATAGAAGGAAATGGGGGCTAACTTAGCTCGTTTTTTGACAAACATATATAGTTATCAATTTGATTTCTACTTGTAGACCACGTCGCTTGTAAGGCCTCGCGCCCTGGCACCACTGACACGCCTGGTGAACAAGCAGCGGGACGACACAGGTTTATTTAGCCAAGGGGTGGGTGGGGGTTTATGTCTCGTGCATTTTAGATGACATGGTATGTGAAACAAGTGTCGCGGTTTCGAACCCACATTTATACGTGGCAAGCACTTGCCTAACCCCGTGCGTTTCCCTAAGTCATTCCGTTTACTCAAGCGAATTACTGATATAAAATTGGACCATATTCAAATCCCGAAATGATCTAGTTTGTGTCACGTGGTGACTGGAACGTACATACTTCAATAATGTCATATGTTAGTGACGAAATCACCTAGCTTGTGTCATGTGGAACGTCAATAATGTCACAATGTTGCAGCTGATCACACGATGCTAGTTAAATGTCGGAACAATTCTTAACGAATTACGATCCGACCTTCAATATTAAATAGGGCCAGAATGAATCATAGAGAATAATATATTTACCATATAGCCATGTAGATATTTATTTATAAGCATTTATAATTTATAAAAGTTTATTAATGCATGGACAACTGTTGTAATGGACGTTGTTCATCAACAACCATTAGGATTGTAACATCTGGTGGTGCCCGGTTCATATAGTGAACATAATTTAAATACCAAAAGCAATTTCAGACTATTTGTAAAAGTATTAGAATTATAAGGGTTTAAAGTGCTGTGTTTCTATACCAACCGGGTTAATGGAGGGATAGTAAACAAAGACTCGATTATCGTGTTTAAATCCGTAGAAAATCAAGAGTATCCGATGACTTGGAGAGTTGATTATGGCCTTGTCATCTTAATAAATGTCTAATTAGTTTCTATAACTTTTCAGACCTAAAGAAAGACCAGCAACAGGCAGATTAATGTTTGATTAATGTATCGTGTAAAACATACGTTTAAGACAATTCATCAGTTGCGTTGTATACGGGGATATAATTGACCAGGGTCCTGTTTCACGAAATTTTTAAGTGAGATAAAATCCAAATTTTAGTAATTTGATTGGATAATATTAGATAGATTTTAGTGCTTAGCCAATGAAAAATCGAAGTATCTACTAAAATTTGGATTTTATTTTTATCTTTTGTTAAGATTTAGAGAAACGGGAGCCTGTATTCACCTCGCGGCAGCGGGGGATGGGGTGGAGCTGAGAACTGTGTTTGGTTGGTGTGCATTTACTCATAATGGAACGGAGACGTTACACCCAATGCATATTATACACGATGCATGACGTTTATTTACCTCGGGTGAATGAAGTACTCATTATGGCGGGAAATTTGAAATAGTTATACTACGAATCATACTGAATGCATCAATAGAGGAGTATTATATTATGCAGGATTATAATTGACGTGTATTTAACTCGGGGGCGTCAATTACTCATAATGGCGGGAAACTTTAAAGTGGTTGTGGGTTTTTTTTCAAGAATATAAACGTAGACCTATCTTATTGACAGGTTTCTAAAGATCAAAGGATAATTGGTAGTTTTTATTAAAAGAACATAAACTCAGGCCTATATTATTGACGTATATTTAGCCTAGGGGAGTATATTAGTCACACAGTAAATATATAGTAGAAACGTATTGAAGTATTTATATATTATTTATTTTAGTTTTTAAAGAATATAAACTAGGATTGACTTGTTTGTAGGGGCAGTGAAAGTTTTGCACGTATCAAATTTGTATAGGGGTTCTATTTCCCCCAACTGGATCTGCCACTGTTATTTTGGACCTCCAACCCGCACCCGTCACTAGTATTTAGGGGTTCCCAGCTAAATAGGGCCCGTATCCGGATCCGCCATTGCCTAGGGGGTGTGTATTAGTCATGCAGTCATTATACTATAGAAATGTATAGTGTATGTATTGTTGTATATAGATATACTATACAGCCTTAGGCCAGTGAATAACTCATCTACCATCCAGGCTAAAATATAGTTGAATAGTTTATATCGATCAATCGGTTGACTTTCATAGAAACAAATCTCCACCCTCTTAAGAATATCACACCACAAAAAATACGAGCTTACGACCATCACTTTATTATTATTCATCTCATAATTTTAAACTCAGTCTAGGTTGCTAGTCCACGATGTGAGTAGAGCATGGAATAGTGTCTAGTCGCAATGTTCCCCGCCCACCACCCCCAAGGAAGCGTACAAAGAAATAAAGGCAGTTGTCTGTCATGGCGCCCTGCTGACTTTGTTAAACCTCATTCAGTATGTCTGTGAAGTCACCACCATCACTTATAGTTGGTCGTTTGCTATTTCATTTTACCTCAATTCATATCTATATTATTTCAATTGTTAATAGTGCGTTTCTAAACCCGTGCTAGTTAAACAGTTATTCTAGTTTTAAAAGTACTGTAACAATGTTATCCTGGGGTTTTTTTAGTAAATGTTTAACTTATGTATACAAACCCCGGAAAGTTTCACTGTAAACATGTTCTGTTGCACAAAATAGCACAATATGACATGTTCATTTTAAAATAACTTGCAGTTTATAGTTCAAGGACATCTCTCTATCACTTGAATATAAACACAACTCACCTACTCGGGTCATAATCACCTTCTAGCCAAAACAGACCACGCCCTAAAGCTTTTAATACAGTGTTTTCAATTCAAAGACCCGGATAAAACGATAACTACTGGTATGAAATGAAATGGGATTTAACGACGCACACGGTTTCTAATCAGGCATCCGCCGTACACCACTGACAAAGGAAAAAACAACCCAGGAAGAACTTTCTTGACTAGCACCGCCTCACTAGAGAGAGAGAGAGAGAAAGAGAGAGAGAGAAATGGGGTTTAACGCCCACTCGACATAAACTATATCATTTTGGGACTAACATATGGTTTCAATTTTTATTTCAACAATTCGCTTGCGCGTAGGGGTCTTTAGCAGTGGGAGGAAACCGGAGTGCCCGGAGGAAACCCACGAGGTTGAGAAGGCGCCCCTATCTCCATGCCACATACGCTCACACCAGGGTTCGAAACCACAGCCGCAAGCCAGAGGTGACCGGTCAGCTAGAGTTCGAAGCGCGGCACTCTAGACCACTAGCCCCCCCCCCCCCGCCTCACCAGGGCATCCCTCTTACTTTGAAGAACATTATATGTCGTGTGCGGTAAACGATGCACATTACTATCATGGTTCGTTAACTTCTGAGTATCGCCAACTTTGGGACAAATTGGATTAAAGGATTACATATCAAGAACAAAAATATATACAGGCTTATGGCAACCGTGATGCGGCAACTTAAGGCCCTGTCCAGTAGAGCAGAATGGGGAACCCCCTTTCACTTTGACTCTCCTCTCCGAAATCATAAATGCAGGATGTAAGTACGTTAAAGATCCTCTGGCATATATGGATATGGAAATTGTAAGGGCAAAATTTCCCACATAGCACTCTGCATAACGTCATCATTAGGGCCTAGTCCGGTTAAAAGAAACAATTTGCCTGATGGTTAATTACACTAAAACGAATACCCGAGTTCAAACCAATTTCAAGATCCTGATCATCGAGTACACGAATGAGTACATGCTGTCTCCTACATGACACCTACCAACTAAAATTAAGCGACAGTCTGAATTGTTGTATGTTAATTAAGTCGGACATTATGGAACAGTAAATAAATAACAATGCTTACCGCTACCGCATCGACATCCCCTTCAAAACCACACTTCTGTGTCAGACCGTCATGCAACTCTTTAATTGTCAGGACACCATTTCCACTGGCATCCATTTGGTCAAAGAATTCATTGAACCTTTGCTCTTTTTCGCCCATCTTGCTATGTTACGTATCTTAAGGCTAACGATGGAGTAAATTATAAACGACTGATCTTGTTGACTGTCGTCTGCTGAATGTCGTCTGAAACCTGTTTCGGTTATATTACTGAGATAAAATGGACCAGCCCACTCACTGACTTCATTCGTTCACGCAGACAAACACAAATTGTCAGCCAACCGTGGACGATTAATAAAGCGTCAGGTATATATAAATATTTCTTTACTGAACAAAGGGACACTAAAATGTGGTTTTACAATGCGGGGGAGGGGATGTATAGGTGTGCGTGTGTGTGGTGGAGAGAGAGAGAGAGAGAGAGAGAGAGAGAGAGAGAGAGAGAGAAGGGTAGGCGATCCTAAACTGTCACGACCACATACACGCTAGGGATGGAATCAGTCCCACTTGAATTATTGGCATATCTTAAGATCCTAAAACATCCGAGCACCCACCATTGACCATGCTGATTATGGTAGACATTCGACTATTACTTTTGAAATATTATAGATTTGTCCATGTCTAGTGTATGATGGGTGAATATTGAATGACCCACCTACATGTATATGCTATATCTACAATGAAAAAACCGGGGTGTAGCTGTTAACATACCATACATTTTTTTTATATATCTTTGACCTTGAACCGTATTTAATTGTAATAAGTAAACAATGGATGGCAATGGTCGCCAAGGTAAAGAAGCTCAATCAACCCAAACACCCAGGTTCCAAAAGACTAGTTTCATCAAAACAGAGACAGAGAGAGAGGGAGAGAACACGGGGGAAATTTGCCCGGGCAGCGAGACTTTGGCCTACACGAGTCCTCGTGTTTTTGTTCCATCCAAACGCTAAAAAATTTGTCCTTGTCTTGCCCTCCGTTCTGCACCACTGACAAGGGAAAAATCACGCCGGCCATTGTAGGGATCGAATACGCGGCCCTCTAGGCTAGCGAGCCAGCGGCTTACTCACATAGCCACTCCTATAAAGGAGAAGGGGTAGGAAGAAGAGAAACTGAAACACGCCAGAGTTTGCTGGACAAGAAATTCTACCCGGACGGGAATTAAATTGAATTCCAGTTGTCGAGGGTTCTTTTACGCCGTGTCCACGTGTAACGTTAACTTAGTATTTCGTCCGATCCGGGCGCATAGACACTTTTCTTTAACCGCCAAAAGAGTATATATCTTATTGATCTGATGTCACGTGATTTTACTTGGACGAGTTTATTGATTTATATCGTATACAACTTACCAACCTTTAAACACCGTCAATACCACTGAATTTCAAAGGGTAGCGAGGGAGGGGCAGTGGCACATCCGTGCATGGCTACATTCATCTACAGACTGGATCGTCTGAAGCCTTGGGACACAAGATCTAGGGGGCGGAGCTGTGGCCAAAGTGTGTAATATTTTTTCAAAAGCCTTTCTTACACGTATTGTATTCTTAATCAACCGCAAACATCCCCGGCTTTACCCAATTGTGTTTAAAATACACTGTCATTGAGTCAACTGGTGTGGTTTCGATTCCCTCAGTGTACGTGACACGGAGTAAGGTCACCAGCCATCCGGTCCTCCCACTACCAATTAAAATAAAATTGAACCATATGTTAGTCCTGAAATGACCTGGTTAGCATCGAGAGGACGCTAAACCCAATTTCTCTCTCACTGGTGCAGGACAAGAAGTCTGGCAAGGGACAACGTATAGCCGTTCGTATGGAACGAAAAGCCGAGGTCCCGTGGTCCTTTGGCAGTTGAAATTCGAAATAAGCGTAGATCACGGCAAAATTTCCCCCATAGCGCACTGTATACCCGTGTTTATTAGCGGTGTCGCAGTGGTGGAACAATAGTACGTTAAACACCATTTCATCTTGGTCTAATAAGTTAAACACCCAAATGGTTGTATTCCTTGGATCCTTAAATAGACAAATATGGGTTTAAAAGAACATATTAATGTATATAAAGAGATAGTTATTGTAATTCTAATCAATTATGTTTGGTGAAATACGCGAATAAATTCAACGACAGTCGTGTACGCCTTATAAGTCCATTTTACACGTTTTATTGTTATTATTTTGTCGTTTGTGAATCAACCATTACTAAATATTTCCGGATTGTCTTGTAGGATATTAATTTCTTTGTTCATTACAAATGACACCCTAAATCATAAAATACACGACTAGTGTAGTTACTGTGAAATTTTCACTGTGTCTGAGATATTGGATACGGGGATTGCATACTTTCAAGGTAATATAAAACATCAATATTGATTAAAATGGACCAAATTGAATTCGTGTTTTTAATTTCGAATATTATGGTAAATAGTGAGTTGGAGGTTTAGACCCTTTAATTGGATGGTGATAGATTAGCTTAGTTAGAACAGGCGAAATGTCAAGTAATATATGAGAATAGATCTATATAATAATATGAGATAATAGTGTGATAATCTGTATAAGGAGATGATAATAATACGTGTAATATTATGTGAAAATAGCCAGAAACCATTTGTACCCTGTGCCAGTATCTTTAAAACATATATCACTTCATCATTCTTATCGCCTTATTAAACCACCTCCATTTAATTTCTCGTAATAGGGCCTGATCGGAGGCCAAAACAATCGAGAGGACGTTGTCTGCGATATCATTATAGGTGGAAGCGGACGTTTACCACTAAATAGTATTGGGAGTAGTAGAAGTAATAGCAGTAGTATAGTAGCAGTAGTCGGGCAGGGTTCGAGCAAGGGACCTCCAGGTATAGCACCACATCAAGGTAATTGCCCCCCTAGCCATCATCAAGTCCACACATGGAGGTATTTAACACCCATTACATTCGTATACTAAGGCCAAGAGAATCGATTGTCAGCAGCAGGGTAGCGAATGTCATTATCTTGTAGAATAAATCAAATATGAACTTTATGAACCCCGTAAGTAGTTAATGAACATGCTCGACAGTCATAGAATGTCCGAAACTGTGTAAAGTTGGCCGAGGGAATTTGTGGTAACACCGGAAACTGGGTAGACAGACCGAGGGTGAATTATTATTAATGGTGAAACAATTTAAATTACAGCAAGTATGGTACATAAACAAACAATTACATCCTTAGACTAGAAATGCAGACTGCATATATGGAGCAGATAGATTGTCTATAATGATTGACTAGAAATATACACCGCATACATGGAGCAGAGATTGTCCATAATGATTGGCAAACATCTCAAACGCGTCACTTGCTTGACGTGACTTGCAATATCAGCACTGTGCAAAATGTTCAGTCCTTAATGACAATAAGATGTACAGTCCTTAATGATAATAAATAATAAAATGTACAGTCTTTAACGATAATAAGATGTACAGTCCTTAACCATAATAAAATGACAATAATTACGTGCACGTCACGACCAGGGCCGTATCTAGCGGAGGTGCATGGGGTACATTGCACTCCCAGAAAAATGAGGCGCCCTCAAAAACTTTGACAACCTCTCAATTATAAAATAATACACGTGGTTATGATCGCACAGTGATGCTCTTCAGGCACTGATCAATCGGTCGGTTTTAAGGGCGGCCGCTCTAGGAGCAACCGTCTCTCCTAAACAATCTACCGCCCCTGTAAAAAAAAGTCATCCATTTAAAATACAAAATCGATAGGTTGGTCAGAAAAGGAGTTTCCAGCAGCATTATTTTTCAAAATGTTCTGGGGATGGACCTCAGACGTGGGTGCTACCACCATACACGAAATGCTCCTACCACACCCCTTTCTGGGTCAGCGCTTGTTCCACCACATGAAATTAGAGGGTTCGTTTGGTCGCCCTATCCACAT
Organism: Patella ulyssiponensis; assembly: GCA_963678685.1. Taxonomy (NCBI): domain Eukaryota; kingdom Metazoa; phylum Mollusca; class Gastropoda; family Patellidae; genus Patella; species Patella ulyssiponensis. Next base: position 63,169,238 of record OY783225.1, on the reverse strand, counting down.
TTGATAGGGCCTTATCGGTCTTTGGGGACGCCGCCACCAAATGACATTATTAGAGATTCTCGTTCTGGTCGCCCTATCCACATGGCCTTATTGGTGTTTGGGACAAGTTCTAGTTTAGAAGACCAGAAGTTTATTATTTTGGTGAGTTTAACATCAAAATGACAAATTGTGCCACCGAATTGACTCGCGATATTACGACTCCAAGTGCGTGGAATCATACTTAAGCACCTAACAGGCAGCTGTGAGTAATTGTGCTCTCCAGATTTTGATCTTTGCTGCGAGTTTCAAGTAGAGGTTTGTGACAAATATTTGCATGTATATGCAACCAACCGTAAGGAATCATTTAGTTAAATAAGTTTGAAAAAATAGTTTGGATTTCAAAAGTTATTGTTGAAATATTGGTTTCAAATGAAAATAGTATTTTGATCAACTGGTGTAATTGACCTGCTGTTAATATCTATTGTACTCATCAAAACACTCATTGTTGTAAACAGAGAGGTGTGAAGAGAAGCAAACAAAGGATGTTGTTCAAACAACTGTAGATTAATCCATGATTAAATACTGACAGCTGCCCCCCTAACTTTCGGGCAAGCCGACTTTTCGGGCAGACAGGTAAAGTGAGAAAAAATTTTTTTTTATCTTCTTGGCAAAATAAAGTGCCCGAAATCTAATAAAACACCAATTATACGAGCTGGAATAACAGTAAAACGCATTTGTGGCCGTCAAATATTCCAAAATTTTCCTGGGAGATCTATACAAGGTCAGCTCCGCTTCTTCGCCTCTCGAAGAAAATCGGCGCCGCTGTCGGGCATTTCTGGTTTCGCTTCCCTAACTTTCCTTGAGCCCTAATGAAACACTAATTTTACTTTTCTTTTAATTGAATACCACGAATTTGTATTGAGTTGACTATATGAATTAAAACATTTTGTCTGGAGCCACTCTACTTTGTGCGACATTTTTCGGACATTGATTAGTATTTGTGAATGCAGCTGAAACAGTTTGATTGGATGGTTGGGATTTCGGTTACAACACCAATGGATACTTTTGGAGTTACTTACACGGGCTAGAATAGCAGAAAACGCATTTGCGGTGGTTAAATTTTGATAATGGTCTCCGGGAGGGTGAGGCCCCCATACCCCGCGACGATTGATTGGTTGTTTGGAATCCGGGTCAGCAGTTAGGCTGTATTGGACCAAATTGAAGTTTTTGTATTCACAGACTGGAATAGCAGGAAGACGCGTTTGCGGCATTTAAAATTTCCCGTCTTCGTGGACTGTAAAAGGTTGATTGAAATTCGAGTCAGCCACCTTTAAGCTATATTAGACCACTTGAAGTTGCTTTGTTCACGGGTTGAAATAGCAGGAAAACGTGTTTGAAGCCGTCAAATATTCCAAAATATTTTCTTGAGGGGAAGGGGAGGGGGCGTCTGTAAACCCGAAAATTTTTCGGGCAATTCGGGTTCTGCCCCCCCTAACTGTCATCGAGCCCGTACGCCTATGGTTTAACAAAATCTACGGATTTGAGTGTTCTGGTAATTTATCACCCACCACCTACTGCCACTAATAGATCTTCCCATAGACAGTTTTTATCAGAATTTGAATTGCTTATATCTAAAGTTGTTCTTCTGTCTGAATCCATACTTATCCTGGGTGATTTTAACTTGTACATTGATAAACCCAATGATCCTATTGTTACCCAATTCAATGACTTACTTTATTCGTATAATCTGGTTCAACATGCGAATCAACCAACGCATGTAAAGGGACCCATTCTAGATTTAATTACCACCAGGAATGATGACTAACTCATTGACTCAGTGGATGTATTGTCCGATATTATTTCTGACCACCTTCCTGCTTATGGAATAATAAATCGAAAGCCAGACGCCGAAAATGACTTACAAGTAACTTCCAAGAAAACTTAGAAACATAAATTTAGCGGACTTTTCAAGCGATCTGTCGGAAAGTTTCAATAACACGGATTGGAGGTTCAACTAAACTTGTTGAGGATATGGCGTAAAACCAAATTAGAGGTTCATAACCAGATATACAGAGCACAGACTGCAAAGGTCATATCTATGATCAGATCTGCCAAAAATAGTTACTATAATAATAAAACAACATCTTCACAACCACGTGATTTATTTAAAATTGTTCAGTCGCTCACATCCGATATAACTCGACGCCTTCCATCATCAACTGATGAGCTTGGTCTTGCAGAGAGATTTTGTACATTTTTCCAAACTAAAGTATCTGATATTAGGAAAGGACTAGATAGTCTGGTTGACCACGATATAGAGGATGAGGAACCTCTTCCGTCGTTAGAGTGTAATCTAAATTTATTTGTTACTGTTTGAAGAACACGTCAAGAAGATTATACTTAAGAGTAAATCCGCTTACAACCTGGGCCCTGTTTTACGAAATTTTAACTTAAGATAAAATCCAATTTTAGTAGATACATCAATTTTGATTGGCTAAGCACTAAAATCAATCTAATATTATCCAATCAAATTACTAAAATTGGGATTTTATCTTAGTTAAAATTTCGTTAAATAGGCCCCTGGCTTCTGAAAGAGGAGAGAGTATTGGAGGTCCTGCTTCCAATCATTAATGGCATTGTTAATCACTCTATAACCACTAGTACTGTTCCTGTATGCTTAAAGTCAGCCTTGATTTCACCCTTATTGAAGAAACCAAACCTTGATCCTCAGCTGTGTAAGAATTACTTACCTTTCATCGGTAAGGTTATTGAAAGATTTATTGCTTCTCAAATTTCAAATTATATGTCTGAGAATGATTTACAAAAATCGCTTCAATCTGCTTACCAACGGGGTCACAGCACAGAGACAGCTCTACTTAAAATTAAAAACCATATTGACCTGGCACTGGATAAGAATCTAGCCGTTCACCTAATACTTTTGGATCTCAGCGCTGCTTTTGATACTATAGATCATAGTATTTTATTTCAAAGACTGGAATGTTCGGTTGGGATCTTTGGTGCCGCACTTTCATGGATAAAGTCATATCTTCAAGATAGAACACATCAGGTGCAAATAAACAGGACTGTGTCTCAACCCAGTACTGTTAGGATAGGTGTTCCACATGGTTCTGTATTGGGTCCTCTACTTTTTCTTCTATACATTCTTCCAATTTGTGAAACATAAGAAGACATGGGGTACAAAACCACGACTTTGCTGATGACACCCAACTATATGACTACTTTCAACACAACAACTATCTCGCTTCCAAAGATTCTATTAGTAGACTAGAGTCCTGTTCCAAAGATTCTATTAGTAGACTAGAGTCCTGTCTTAATGACAAATCCGAATTTCTTGTCATATCATCAAAATCACAATCCAGTAAATTATTTAAAGCGGAATCCATTCAGATGGGTGATTTCTCTATATCTCCCAAGAAGCAGGCAAACAATCTTGGCTATATGTGACCGATGAATTTATGTCCCCAGTTCCCCAAATCAATAGTATCATACGGAAAATGCATCTTCAAATGAGAGCTATTTCGAGAATACGCTTTAATCTTAAAACTGATGCTTGTCAGGGTGTTGTTAGAGCATTAGTAACATCGCATATGGACTATGCGAATTCTCTGCTATTAGGAGCACCAGAAACAGCTTTAAACAGACTACAGATAGCGCAAAACAATGCTGCGCGTCTCATAACTAGAACACGAAAATTTGATCATATATCAGCTAAGTTACAGAAACTTCATTGGCTTCCAGTTCGAACGAGGGTTCAATTTAAAGCTCTTGCGAATGTGTTTAAATCAATTTATTCTGACACTGCACCAAGTTATTTAAAAGAACTCTTTGATTTCTATTGAGGATTCCTAAATATAATAAACCTTCTGGTGAATATGCTTTCTCCGTCAGAGCAGATAAACTGTGGAATGATCTTCCCAAAACTCTTCGAGAGTCCTCTTCAATCCAGAGCTTTAAGACTAACTTAAAAACATATCTATTTCAAAAATGTTTTTGAACTTTTGTGTTGTGAATGCGCTTAGAAACACTCTTGTGTAACGACGTGCTATATAAATCGAACAACTGATGTGTTGTGAATGCGCTTAAAAACACTCTTGTGTAACGACGCGCTATATAAATCGAACAACAATAATATTAATAATAAAGTAAAATCTGAAAACGACGAGGCAATAATCAGAAACTTTTTTTGTTTAAAACTTATGTTTTCGTCAATATTCTTGCAATTTGTTTTCCTCGGAAACTTTGACACGAAATGCACTTAATATTTTTAAATCCAATCTTTTCATGAACCATCACAAAATAAATGAACGGGTCATCATGCCTTGTGTGAGTGAGATATTGTCTGGGGTTTAACGTCCTACTGGTGTATGAGACTAGGTATATTACAAGTAGACTGTACTGGTTACCATCTTGTTATAGTTGACATGTTGACATGAACAAGTTGATATAGGTAGACATCATGAGTCATATTGACACACCACACATGTTCAACATATTAATCACATTACACATGGTTCCGTCTACAATACATCCAACTTAATGTGGTTTAAAGGTACATAATGTGGGATTTAGACAAAGAACTGACAGTTCTTGCTATTATACTTCAAAAATACATAATGAAAAATTTCAATCCAATAACAGTATTCTGAGCAAAGCTAAGTGTATTTGGAGATGTAGCGTAAATCGTTTATTATAGTAGCGACAGTACTTAAAAATCGAGAATAATAAAAGTCTTATCCAATATTTAAGACAAAATAAACATTTTACCATTGGCACACGAATCGTGTAACACAATGCATTTCAATGCGAATTTAACAAAGGTACGAAGAACGAGACCAGCCATATTCCACTAGTCATATCTGGAGAGCAATAAATACTACCAGTGTAGATTGTGTCAATTTTTATATCCCAGATATTAGTCCCCCATCCAGTGGCGGCGCCAGCCTTCGGTGGTTGGAGGGGCAAAGTCCAGGGTTAAAGGGGCAAAGGCACGAGTATCACCTAAGGCGGGGGGGGGGGCTCCCCCAGAAAATTTTGAAAAACGGGCTGCCGGAAATGCAGCCTGGCAGTATTTCAGGCAATGATCGTTGAGGTAAAGTGTCAAACGAACGGACTTGCGAACCTCGAGGAATCCCACTCACGAGCGCCAATGTCGGGAGAATATTTGAAAAAAAGACTCCCGGAAATGCTCTCTGACAGCGTATTCAGTCAGGCACCGATCGTCGAGATAAATAAATCTGACCACATACTGTCTGTAGCCTGATCACTAGTTTATACGACCAGAGACCAAAATGGCTAACGAACGGACTTGCGAACCTCAACGAAGTACCTTTGTGAGCGCTAAAGTAGCGAGTCCTTGTGGGGGTTTTGGGGACCTCCCCAAGAAAATTTTGAAAAATAGACTGTTGAAAATGCTGCCTGAGAGTATTCGGGCACCGATCGAAGAGATAAATAGAGCTGATCGGATGTCATCTGTGGCCAGATCACAGAGAGGAAAGTGTCACATGAAACTCAAGGAGGTCCCCAATAATTTGGAAAGTAGACTGTCCGAAATGCAGTCTGGCAGTATTTCAGGCATTGATCTTCGAGATAAAGATACCGCCTGTCGCCAAATTACTAGTTTATCCGACCAAAGAAAGTGACAAACGGGCAGAGTGAGTGACTCAAAGTGAATGAATATTTTCGCCACTATATTTTGTAAAATAGAATGCAGCCAGGTAGCATTTCAGACATTTTTTTCCGAAAATTATTGGGGGGGGGGCAAAGAGAGGGCAGGCAAGATTTTTTTTGGGGGGGGGGGGCTTGGCGCCGCCACTGCCCCCATCTTCTTTCTCTCTTCCCACCCTCTCTCGTTCTATTAGTATGCAACGTGTTCACCATACCTGCCATAAACTAAAAAAAAAACCAAAAGAAACATCTTTTCGTACAAAGCCAATTAATGGCCCTATTCACCACTTTACATGACAAATATTTATTAGTATTGAATGCTTTGATTTATTAATGCATATTTATGTCAATTTCTTGAGGGCATTTTAAGTCTTTATTTGACTAGGTGTAGAATACAAGCTATTAAAAGTATTAAACAATAGTTTTATAACATGTTTTAGAAACTATTTGAAATGATATGGAATTGATATTAGTGGATATTTTATTTCTCATCTTGCTTCTCTTTTATATCAGTTTTTGCATTAAAACACCATGTTCAGTACCAACTGGGCTAATGTAATGACGTTTGACGTCCTGCTGTTCACCACCAACTCGGCTAATGTAATGAAATAGAGTTTAACGTCCTTCGGGTGGTTGAGATGGCCTAGAGGTCTAGAGTGCCGCGCTTCGACCTCTAGCTGGGCGCTCACATCTGGCTTGCGGCTGTGGTTTCGAGCCCTGGTGTGAGCGTATGTGGCTATGGAGATAGGGGCGCCTTCTCAACCTCGTGGGTTTCCTCTGGGCACTCCGGTTTCCTCCCACTGCTAAAGACCCCATCGCGCAAGCGAATTATTGAAATAAAATTAAACCATATGTTAGTCTCTAAATGACCTAGTTTGTGTCGAGTGGACGTTAAACCCCATTTCTCTCTCTTTTAACGTCCTTCTATTCAGCACCAACTCGACTAATGTAATGAAATGGGGTTGTTTAACGTCCTACTTTTCAGCATCAACTGGGTTAATAAAACGTCCTACTTTTCTGCACCGGGTTATATAAAGTATACACATCGACGTTGTTTTTGTTTCGCATGGTGGTGGTAAAATATAAGCCTGTTTTGTCAAAAATTAAGAGTTTGAGGGCTGGCTCAGGTTGGGGTATTTCGGTCGTTGGGACAATTTTTTTGTTTTTCGCACTATGCTCATGTACAACCCCTATTAACCTGAAATTTGCACAGCACTTTGGTAATATATTCTGGATGGTGGTGTTGGAATGTCAGCCTGTTTTGTCAAAAATTAAGAGTTTGAGGGGCTGGCTCATTTCGGTCGTTTGGACAATTTTGGTTTTTTTTCGCACTGTGTTCATGTACAAATATTGCAGCAAGTCTAATGAAATTTTCACAGAAACTTCCTACATGTATTCTGAGGTGGCTGTGCAAATGTCAGCTTCATAGCTCAATTAGAACCGTATATTTTCGGCTGTCAATATCATAAAATGACAATTTTTATGGAAAGCTGAACAAAATGCGGTTTTTGGCACAAGTGAATGTGCTGTCATTTAATTTTGGCTGAACCTATTGACATGAAATTTACACAGCACTTTGGTAATATATTCCGGATGGTGGTTTGAAAATTCCAGCCTGTTTTGTCAAAAATTAAGAGTTTGAAGGCTGGCTCGGTTAGGGGTATTTGGGTCGTTTGTCAGATTTCGTGTTATCACGACAAAAGTAACTGCTTCCAAATCTTTAATATTGCTACGAAGAACCTGCCATTCTTCCACAACCTTTCTAAACACATGATGTGACCAGTATAAAATATTTGAGGTCCTTAGCTACAATATATCGCAATGCGTTGTACATGCCGAATAGCTGAACGTATTCAGATATCGGCTGCAAGCAACAGGAATATATGGTCTAAAAGCTTTGATATTCATTCAATTAGTCTGAAATTTGGAATACACTTTGATAATGTATACATAATGGATGCCTAAAAATTTCAGCTTCACAGATGTAAGAGAAATTAAAATAGACAGAAATGAAAATGAATACGTTTTTTCTCCAAAAGTACAATATTTGATACTAACATACAAATTTGACATCAATATTTTGGAGCAATTAAGCTGAAATTTGAAGAGAATCTCCCCAGATACATTACAAGGTGGCCCAGAAATTTTCCGCTCAATTTATTTACCCAAAATGGAGATATGGACTCTATTACTGTCACAAAATGTCATTTTCTGACTCATGAAATGTCACTATGTAACGCTGTGTGTTACTTTGGACTGTAATTTGAAGAGTTAGCTCTGCAGGTAATGTTGGAGAACATATATAAATTTCAAGGAGGTTGGGTGACTAGAAGGGACCAAGGCGGTGGTGTTCAGTTCTGCTATCTTGGACAATTTCGTTTTTTTCGCTCTATGCTCATGTGTGTCATTTTATGGTGTCATTCGTAGTCAAAGGGGAGATAACTCCCCAAGTCCTTTGAGGAATAGCAAAGTTTGTTAAATCTCTAATAATGTTAAATCTACATTGTAGTCCTAAAGTATTAAACACTAAAGTCCTCAGAAATAAGGTAAAGTAAGTTGTATTAAGAGGTCCTCTCATGGTAATATATGTAAACTACTATAAACTCAAGTCCTCTCTAGTGTATAAATGTAAATCAATCTTACACAAGTCCTCTGTAGATATTAAATATAAGAAAAGGCCTCACATAGTCTGCAAAACATGTTTTATTTTTATGACTGAATCAATGCAATCTACGTATCAGACAATGTACATGGTTGAGCTGACAATAACTGTATGAAATCTTAAAGCCGTAAGACGACAGGAAACCTGGGTCCTCGGGAGGCTTTGAAAAACCATAGTCCTCACTATCTGTATGAAATTTTTATGCATTATTTAAATTAGTAAAACGAAAAAGCTCTGACTGGACAGGCATACGCCATACTGTGTTCTATAATGGACATTTTGCCCAGACAGTGACATTATAGCCTTCTCTTATTTCGAATTTCAGCTAGGTTATTTTACGTGCATGTCATCTGTACACAAGAGCTTGGTTTTTCCTATCATCTTAACGAATCTACATTGTCCCTAGCTAGGCCCTCAGTCCGGCACAATTGACAAAAAGGAACCATGGCGGAAGGTCCAGCCTACATCAGGACTGAACACAGATGTCTGGGTATGGACCCACAACAAGATCCAAATACATATAGTGTCACCCCTGCCAGTAAAACCATTTCAATTTTATCACGATTGTCAATACCATTAGAAGCAAACTGTTTGATAAACATTTGTGTACAGTACTTTTGTTATGTTGGACTGGGAGGTAATAAATACAAATGTTGATAAACATGAAACAATAGTCTGATTAAATGTTAGAGGCAAAATTCTAGTTTGTGAAACAGTTGGTGGAGACAGAAGAGTGCACAATTGTTGTCTTGTTGTCTATAATATAAGACTGGACGATAACTTACTATTGGTTACTTCTGGTAGTTTACATTTATCAATACACGCAGTGAATGGCTATAAAATGTATTGTTCCTCTTATTCTTCCTTTACGGTACTTTTGTTGTTGTCGAGAAGTTATGTCATCAACATTGGGTCTGTAATACGGGCAATGATTTTACACTGATACCCCTTCCCTAACAGTGAAAGTTATCCAATGTGAATGATATTTTTAACAATAGGAGGCAGACCCCCATTAAATTTCACGATCTCGGTACAATTGTAGTTCGTCCATTTATAGGCGGAAGGATAATGGTGTTATCAGGTTGGCTACTGTCAGTGCTCACTCTGGGTTCCATTTTTTTCCGCCAATTTTTCATTTTAATTTATTAGCCAGATATTTTTTCCGCCAAAATAAAATAACTATTAAAATTTTTTTTCGGGAATTTCATTTACATAAATATATACAATATACATCTTAAAATTTACAAAATTCTTCTCTGCTTTGGCGAAGCCCATTTTTTGAAGGCTTACTCAAAATCTAGGTTTACCAATACTAAGGACCATTAAATTACATAATGTGTTAGTTTTTAAACAATTTCTATATTTGTTTTTTATAATATTTTGTCTACTAAATCCCCTTTCACAATCTAGCACAAATGCTTGAGAACATATCACCTTTAGTTGCAGCAAATTGACAATAGTAATAGTTATGGCAGGAACAGTTATATCACAATCACAACATTGAACATAATTCCTAAATGACATAATTTCTTCAGACATGGTAAAGGTATCAATTTTCAACAAATTCACATAATCCACAATGTTATTAACAAATGTTAGCTGATTCACATGTTGAACAAAACATTGTTTTGGTAGCTGCATCATACCTTAACCAAGGATTTTCAAATTTCCATTCATCCCTGAAAGATCTACCTTTTCCAAATGCCAACGGTGATATATACGGCAATTAGTGACATATTTATAGTATGCCTCTTCAAGTTTGTGTATCTCAAAATTTTGGTGGTCAACCTCGTAAAAATTTTAATGTTCTCTGTCTGTAGTGAAAATCATCCAGTCCAACGAAAATTTGGGGAAAAGTTGGAGGTGGGCAAAGAGGCCCGAATTAACATTGAAGTCAATGGGGTAAAAAATGGTGGTCTGTATCCAAAAGCAAAATGGACTTACTTCCCTTAAAAAAGACATAATCGATTTACTTCCCTTGTAAAAGACAAAATTTTAATGAAACCAGATCACCATTTCTTCCAACACCAATTTCTTAATTTTCACGTTTTATTTCATTTCTAACAGTAATAAAGTTATTTTAATCACTAATTTTGGTTTATTCTGGCTTATATATAGGTAAAGTGAACAATACTGTAATTTCAAACATTTTTTTTTCAAATAATATGAAAAATTTGAAATCCAGCCTTCCATGACTATATCCAATATTTAACTCCTAATTTATATTAATTGCAAGTATTTTAATACTTAAAAGTTTATTATGTTCATATGTTAGCCATTGATGATAAAATATAGATGTTACACAGATTCCCTTGGTAAGGTTAGTTCTGTAACCAAAGATTAAATGGATTCAGTCAGTGGCATGTTCAGGGGGTAGGGATACATGTTTCAGTATATACAATCAATGCAACTGATTCAGGAGTTTTCTGTTTGCACAATCTCCAAGGTTTCTTAAAATACATTCATTGCGAGCCTGGATCTCTCACAAATAGATAGTTATTTCTATTTTGAAAGAAATTACCCGTAAATGAAAAAGGTTCCAAATAATGAGTATTTTGTATGCGGTTGGTTTGCAACTTTTCACAGAAACCAAATATTACATTTAACAAGTAAGCCCTTTATGCAGTACATAAAGCAGCATTCATACTCAAAGGGTCAGCATTTTGCATTTATTCTTTGATTTTGATTATTTTCTTTCACCGGATTGTTGACAGAATACAAGGGAAGCAAATAAAAATGCCCTTTGCTGATACATGAAGTTTGGCTCCTATATATAGGACACAGCTCACCAATTAATTATTCCTGCGCTGGTCACTACGAATTTAGTGACAAAATCATTTTTATTCTTTCTTTCTCTTTCCTCTTTTGCATGGAATTTTTGTCGACTTTTTGATGCAAAATCTAAGAAAAAAGTTTGAATATACATTTTCTGCCAGGTTTTGGTGAATATTCATGATTTTGGGACGGAGCGATACGAGAGCTAAGAGGTTGATTACGCTGAAACGTAGGGTCGACAGTTGTATGTTTACATGTTACTTCCATTTTGTGTATACCATGGTGTACCTTTTTCTCGCTTTTGTGCAAGAGGTTGCTCCATCTGTCGTTCAACCCCACGAACATTTTGGGAAAAGTCTCAGCCGGTCAAAATAAATTATAATCCTAGTCTAATTCTTACTTTTTCCAATCTTAATGTCCAAGCTAAAAAATAGAATTAATACTCAGAATTCACTTGTTTCGAAACGCGATGGATGATATAAAAGTTTTATGAGTAATGCTATATTATAATATCTATACATGTGCTTGACTTAAAGGTAATTTACACTACGACATGTTAATCCATTCTCCAAGCAAACTATGATACATAATTACAACAACAACTCGACAATCACCTGACCTACTCAAAATAATGGGAGATGGTATCAGGTGTTTTAGAAGCAGTAAACACGTGGGCCCACTACTCGGCTAATCTCAGAATGATATCATATAACCATTGTACAATCGTGAAGCTATGAGAGTACAGCAACACGACTGTATGGGTTGGGCAAATCGGCGTCTCTAGCTGTATGAAACGAAAAATTTACAAATATTCATTTTATTGACGGGACCCATTGGCAATGAATTCATTTTATGTTAGTTTGGCGTTCCATAATTCAGTTTACATGTAAAGAATCAGCTGCTTGGATGCTGTAAGAATATTCAGAATGCAGCCAGAGTGCGTTTAGAATTCTCCCCGAATGCCGTTCCACGGTTTTCGACTTTGAATGCACCTCCAAAGTATTGAGCTTAAATGGGCCCGAATATTTGGAATACACAAGGAATGCAGACAGAAGTTTTAGAATGCACTTCCAATATCCAGGAATACGCAAAGAATGTTCCTTGTGTGAACATGGCATGTTAGTCAACATTATACTCACGGTTCCCATTTACTTTTTTAATGTAAAGACAATTATTAGGGTTTCACAGTGCGTAGCGTGTGTGAAACACTATTGTTTTTGTTAAAATTCTTATTATTATTTCTTCTTCTTCTTATTTTGTTTCCAATTTGCTTATATCTCAGGAACTACTTGTCGGATCGATGCATTGTCTTGAGTTTTACTGCGAAAGTGGGCGTGACTTAGAGTAAAAGCTATTTCCGGCATTCTGCGACAATGCGAAATGTCCGAAATCACCGAAGTTGTCGTTTTTTTGAAATATTGCCGTAATATTAACAACAATTGTTGGATTTTATCGTTTGATAGTTTTTGACATAGCCAGAGACATGGCACATAGCTACGGGTTTTAGATTTTTAAATTTCGCAGAATCTTCGGAAAAATAAGGCGCCAAATTTTGAAAATTTAAATTTTTACAAAAAATTTTTTTATAATGAATATTTTTTAATGACCTTTTACCAAGGGTTAAAGGGTCGTCTGATTTGGGCAAAAATGTGAACATTTTATTTTCTGGATAATTTTCCTTGGTCGCTATTGGCTAATTCAATTTATAAGTTCTATATAAATTATTTATTTCCGATTTCTATAAAACAAAGTTTATATGCTTCATGGTCCAAAATGTCATTTTTTTTGTTACCGGCAAAGTTTCCTGTCGGCACCGTTAGTGACGTAAATTTAACAAAAACTACAATTTTAACAGTTCGGTACCACTTTTTGAAAGCAAAAATTTTTTTTTTTCAAATCTAATATGACTGAAAAGATGTGCCATATAAAGGAACACAAAACATCGGGCTCAGTTTTTTTAATTTTGGTGAATTTGGATTAAAGGGTGAAAAAAGGTGTCAAAATAAGCTATTTACAACCCATCCAGCGTCTTCATATTAAAAAAAATATATCTTCGTAACATTCATAATCTCGTAGCAATAACCCATACGAAGAGAATGTATGCGAAAATTAATTTGTAATATGCGCAGTTGCAGAGAATAAGACAATTTTGCATGAGTCACTTTTCACGTTATTTTGGCTCTAAAAGAATCAATTATTATGTGATTTTCAATTTTCTTTCGCCATTTGATGCATAATGCCATAGTGGACAAGATCAAACCATTCTACCCCATACGCTGCCAGCGGAAATGACGTCATTTGCTCAAAATTAAATTTTTAGCATTGAAAAACAATATTTTATTCAAATGGGTCGTACTTATTATTTTTTCAAATTACGATATTTGATTCTATTCATCAAATAGAATGAACCCATAGGATCATACAGATATCACAAAACGGTTTCTAACTTGTACGGCGGTTGCAGAGAAATGGGCGATTTTCCACAAGTCACTTTTCGAGGATTTTGGTCTATAAAAGTGTCGGTTATTATTCGATTTTTATAAAATTTTCACCATATGATATCTTATGTCATTTAAGATTTCATAGAACTAATTTAACATTTTCAATATCACCGGCAGTAATTATATTTTGGCAAAAACTGTATTTTTAGCCTTCAAAACAGATATTTTTTTCAAATGAGTCTGATTAGTAAAGCATTTAAAATTATGATATTTAGTTCGCATCAACTAATAGAATGAACCCATGCGATCATTCAGATACCACAAAATAGTTTCTCACTTGTATGGTTGCAGAGAAATAGACGATTTCCTACAAGTCACTTTCCAAGATTTGGGGTCTATAAAAGCAGCAATTCTTATTCGATGTACATAGAATTTTCACCATGTGATTATTATTTCTGATTTTAAGAAACTAATTGAATATTGACTTGAGCAAAATGAGATTTTTTTTTTTTTTTTTTTTGTCTCGGTTATTTTCCTTGGCCGCCATTTGCCAATTCAGTTTTTTAGCCCTATTTATTGTTCGATTTGTATAAAACAAAGTTCATAAGCTCCGTTGTCTCAATTGTCATCTTTTTTGTTACCAACAGTGTTATCTGTTGGCAACGGAAGTGGCGTAAATTTACCAAAAACTACAATTTTGACAGTTAGGTACCATTTTTCAAAAGAAAATATTATTTTATTTAAAAACTTATATAACTAAAAGTGTGTGCCCTTTACAAGCGCAAAAAAGTGTGAGCTCAGTTTTTTTAATTTCGATTTCATTTTCGAGCAAATAGTATTTAGAGGTGAAAAAAGGTGTAAAACTGGCCTATTTACAACCCGTTCAGGCTTTTCAGATTTTAAAATATTTCTATGTATGTTTTATAAACTTGTAGCTATAATCCATACGATGAGAATGTATGTGAAAATTAGTTTGTAATATAAGCAGTTCCCGAGAAATGGGCAGTTTTGCGTAAGTCACTGTTTTCGTAATTTGCCTGTAAAATAGTTAATTATTAATGGATATTCAAGTCGATTACAATTTAAAATTGACTCTGGAAGTGACGCCATTTGGTCAAAAACTGCATTTTAACTTTTAAAATCAATATTTTTTTTTCAACCAATAATTATTTAATATGTAATAATAAAATTAACTTTTGGATTAAATTCACATATTAACAAAACTCATACTGTCATAGATATCATAAAATTGTTTCCAACTTGTTCGGTTGCCGAGATATAGGCGGTTTTCTAAAAGTCACTTTTGAAGGTTTTTGGCCCATAAAAGTGTCAATTACTTTTCAATTTTCATAAAATTTTCACCCTTTGATGCCTAATGTCATATTCGGTGTTATAAAACTAATTTAACGTTTTTGGTATCACAGGAAGTAATGTTATTTTGGCAAAAACTGTATTTTTAGCCTTCAAAACATATATTTTATTCATATGATTCTGATTTGTAATGTTTTTAAAATTATGATATTTGATTCCAATCAACAAATAGACTGAACCCATACGATCATATAGATACCCAAAAATAGTTTCTAACTTGTATGGTTGCCGAGAAATAGAGGATTTTCTACAAGTCACTTTTCAAGATTTTTGGTTTATAAAAGTGGTAATTATTATTCGATTTACATAAAATTCTCACCATATGATATGTTATGCCATTTCCGATTTCATAAAACTAATTGAACATTTTCATTATCACCGGGGGTAGTGTAATACTGCTGGATTTGGTTGATTCTGCGTCCATTTTATTTGATGTGTGCAATGCTTATGTGGAAACTTTTTTATTGGTTTCTTTGGTACCGGAAGTGACATATGTTCAAGGGTAACGTGGCACCGAAAGTGACACAAGTTCAAAGGTAACATGGCACCAGTGAAACCCGCCATAGCTGCATGCAGGTCTAGTTATCATAATAATGCCTTTCACTATGGAATAGTGAATGGCTCGTGTCTTATGTGACGTACTGCTGGAATAACGATAGTACTGAAGTCAAAGGACATTCCCGAACAAGAGTCCTTCCACCACCGGCATGTCTGGAATTTCATGCTTATTCTGATTTGGATATGTTGAGAATTTCTCTTGGTTTCCGTCTCTAGGTACACCATAAATTAAACCTTTCAATAATTGGTGATTTCTGAAATGGTTTTGTGTAATGTCAATAATCGAATGATTTTTCACTGATCAATAAAGGATGAGCAGTGCGCATTATTTTCATTGTTTTGTGAATATTAAAAAATGGGCATTTAATTGTTCAGGTTGAGGTCTTAAGCTGTGGGAGGAAACCGGAGGACCCTAGGAAAACCAACGAGGTTGGACAGGCGACCCTACTCCTTGTCACGTATAACCGGGGATTCGAAACCACGCTAGTTGACTTAATGACACAGTATGATACAGTACGCATGTGCTAACCATTCGACCATCCAACCCCCGCTATTGATATGATTGTGCCAACTTTTACTAATAATATTTGGAAAGCTGAAATAATTACTTTTCTGAATATATTTAGTTAAATGCTCAGAATTTTGAACAATCCTTTTCTCAAGAATCTAATTAACTTTGAACCTACAAATATTCCCTTCGTAATGAAGACAAATTAACAGATAATCTATCCAAATCTGATATCAAAGTTCCTTCATTTTACTATAACGGTCACCAGAAACCTGAAATTATTCATTGTAAATTACGAGTACGATGCTCTGACCAGCAAGGCCGCAAATTCCTAAGACATGTTGCCGACAGTCCCGCCTGCCTCTGCGGTCATATATTTGAAGATCCCGACCATTACCTTCTGCTATGTTCCTTATATTCAAATGCACGAACAGAAACCATAGACAAATTACAGCATGTTTTTAAAAATAAACAACTGTCTTTTATTTGGCTCCACAACCTACAGTCTTGATATTAACACTAATATTTTTAATCAGGGCCATTAGTTTATAGATATGTCAAACAGATTTTAATCTCGACCATATAATATTTTATCATCTATTTTATGTATAATTTTGGCTAGCCTTCCTCATGTTGCAAAACTTTCACCCATTTTAATATATTTATATATGTGTTTGCCATTATAACTATGTATATACACCCATCTTGCATTAACAATATATGTATACAAATTATATTATGGAGAGGGGTTTTACATAGGCTAAGGCTGTTTCCCAGTCCCATTCAGACAACCTGAATAAAATAATTTGAAAAAAAAAAATAAAATAAAATAAATAAATCATGTGTTAAAAGGTATGTTTTTTTCCAGAAACTAGTTTGAATTGGCGTTTAGCCTAATCCTATATCTAAAAAGAAACAAATTCTGATCTATGGCTCGCGTCATGTTTCGTACGAGCGGCTTTTAACCCTATGGCGTCAGACATTGATTAATTAATCAGCGTTGACGTTCTTGTGGTTTACCCACAGTTTGTTTAATTTAAACAATATTTTATTCAATAAACGGAAATGGATTGAACAACAGGCAAAGGCCTATATAAGTTCTCTCCAAACATATAAAATATTTAAATTTTATGTTTACTTTAAACAATGGTGGACATATATATATAGGTAGTGAATTACAAACATATATACATTTCTTGGAGTGTAATGTTTAGATATATATTATATTTACATTTAAGGTTGTGAAAATAGAATATTATATAATGTAAAACATAGTTATAATAATTAATGTTTTAAAACCGTTTGCTATTTTTTATAAACTTTTGCACTATTTCAAATGTGTTAAAATTGGTTTCATCGGTTGCCATATAAGATCAGGTCAATTGTAACATTTTGTTTAAGCTGGTGTATATCAATTTCGGAGAAATGGTCTTGGGGCAGAGTAGGCTGGGCATAGGAAAAAATAATGATTATTATCTTCGTCTGTAGACTTACACTTTGGGCACACTTTTGTTTCACTCAAAAAATGGTGGTATAGGTGATTATTTAAATTACTAGCTTTGTTTCTTAACAGGCAATGGATAATATTCTTTTTTCTATTTCCAATATTATGATATATAGGTGAAAGGATATAAACGTGAAAGGTCTGATTTAAATGTACTTAAAGTTTGTGAGTTTTAAATATGTTCTGGTAGATTGTTCCAAATTGTAATTTGTAAATGGTGAATTGAGGTTCTGATTTTCATTACGAAGAATGGTTTAAATTTGTTAAAGATTTCAGACAGGTAGCTAGAGCATAGGTTATTTTTTTTTTATTTTATACAGATATATTAATTTGTGCTTTTTTCTGCGATTGGACAGTGACTCCCATACTTGGACAGTGACTCCCATGGCTAATTTAAAGACAGACATTCGTGACACGGTGTGCTACGAGAGAAGTTTTACCCAGACAGCAGGACTATTCTTATCAAAGTCTTATGTCGAATTTTAAAGGTTAAAGGTAACTTTATCTGCGCTCACCAGTGTGTACACGGGAACTCGGTTTTTCGTCACACTCGCAATACGTTGTCCCTTGCACCACTGTCTCGCGCCGGAAATCCGATGAACTTTATCGATCAACACAGTGATCGAACCAAGAACCTCCGGATTAGCGAGCCGACGTTTTACTCACTGAACCTCCGCGGCTCCCTAGGAAAGAACCATGTTTTCCCTTGGTAAAGACTTGTGATGTAATCAAGGCATAATGAGTATCGGTATCTTAAATATAACACACACCCATTTCATTCTTCTATTTTTATTGGAATAAATCGACCTGATTTAAAGGGTACTGTCTACAGGTATATGCAATGATGAATAGTGATAACACCACTTCTTGGGTTTCTCAACAGAATTGACCATATTTAAAGGATACGACCCACAGAAACCTGTATAGCTACTGTTTAACTACTGAAATATTTGAATGTGAACAGTTCAGTGTCGGATTGGTGGGTCATTGACCAAGGCCCACACAAGCCCCCCTCCCCCTCTCCCTGGAAAATTTTGAAAATTGACAACCGCAAACCCATTTTCCATGCATTTCAGAACAAAGGAGAAGACAATTTTTTCTTTATCTTTTTCTTTCTTTTTTCTTTATAGGCTTAGGCACGCCCGTTACAGGTGGGCCGAGTCCGTCACTGGAACAGTTTGTCTATTTCTGTACCATAACTGATATGTGAATAACGTTATTTGTGAATTTTGCTCCTTTATTACAAGAAAACATGGACGAAGAATAGAAGTCTTACAGCAATACTTATCTAAAAACACACAAGAACATACATAATTATTAAATAAATTGATGCACGTGTGACATATGAACAATTATGGGATCAATTATAGATTGATTGATTGCAAAACCGGAATGAACTGGTATGGAATTTAACGATTGAGCCCATTAAAAAAACAACACAATTTATATGGAAAAGAATCACTGGTTGATACACATTTATCTCTTATAATTTTCATTCGTACTTGAAAACGATAAGAGAATACTTGTTGAAACGCCGTGCTACATGTGTATAAACCAGTGGCGATTGTTTTCTATATAAACTTGCCTTAACACTTTCAAAAAAGTAAATTCGTATTTTAGGGGATCTGGATAGCGTCAGAAGCAGTATGAATCGATTCCCAGGCACGTAGCCATTATAACACAAAAATAACCGGACGTTAGTTTTAAACTGACCTAGATACAATCCTAGTTTCAAAACTCGCCAACCTATTCCATTCCACTCATCTTGAAATCATTTTATATTTCACTAAAAATGTCCGATGATATGTATTGGATAACAGTTCTTTCCTCAAGTATTGTTCTTCCAGTCGTCCATTTAACCGTTTCATACAAACCATCTGTATTCAGGAACCCAGCCCATTGTTGACACATTAATCCATCCCCATCGGTTTGAACAGCTCCCTGGACTGTGGTGTCTAGTATTATAAGGGTTGAATTCATCAGATGGACGTTGTTGATATCTACAGATTGGTAAGATGAATCAAGATGTTTAATAACAACTCTAAGAGATTTCCAACTCATAGCAGCTAAATATAAGTCATTAAAATCACCCCAAATCAAACGGATTAAGGGACACGATCTTCGTCCATGGTCTACTACCAACGTACCATTCTATACTTTCTTGACGTGACGACCAACCTAGATCCATGTCCGATTCCCACGTAAAGGTGCACGAATTGACTGTCCCTGTCGTAGACACTCTTGATCTTATTATCTGAGCGTGACGACCAGCCCACAGTGTAAGATTAAAAATATCAACCATTACACCAGTAACCTCCCCACTTGATACACGAACATCGTGTAGTCTGGATATCATATCGTTCATCTTTACTTTTATGGGTTTTCCGTTCAGAACAGATGCCTTCAGATAAAATTTAGAACCACTGACCTGAATCCCAGAGGAATCGTGTGTATAAGCAACATGCCAACCAGAGTATATATACCAAGAAGTCAGAACATTATAGTCACGTGTACCTTCTTTGTAGCTGCGTAAAAAACGGTTCCAGCGTAATGCAGTTGCGGATCCATTGCTTCTGCAGAATAAAGTAAACCAGGCGGACGGAATTGTAAGGTTCGGGTGTGCGTGAATAACACTGTCTATTACAAGTGCGTTTATGCTTGAGTTTTTAAAATATACGTGTTCTGAATTCATTGAAAACGGGATGAATGCGATACGTAAATCGGAGCCATTTTCCAGGGCACCACGACAGTCTGAAACCGATCCAATGGTAACAACACCGCTCTTATTAACCTCCAATACTGGGACATTTTCTGCAGAGGTAGCACTTGACCATTCTATATCTGCAGAAGTTGTCATATTTATTTCAGTAGATGAACCCAATTCGCTACTTAGTGTTGAAATTTTTTCATTTGAAATATCTTTTACTACACGCACAATAGTCTTCTTGCTCCGATCTCTAAAATTCACTGAAACATGATCATACGTCTTAGCCCAGACATTTGTAGCACCCGAATAAGACCCTCTTGCTGTTGTGGAATATATGGTATCATGCGCTTGTCCTTTTACAAATATTTTGTGAGTTTCTCGCTGCTTAATGGCGTCAATGATGTTAGAAATACTTCCACTATAACCTGTTCCACCCGTCCTTGCTGAATACTCTTTCTGTCTTGAAACGCTTTGGCAACAACCTTCAAAGCAAAACAATACAAATATTGTAATATATGAACTATCACGGTTGGAGACTGAGCGTGTGGATTTAGAGATTTTTTCGCTTTTTTGTAGATTGTTTCCCTCGAGGTTTTTTTTAAAACTTTGAGCGACGCCCGTGACATGCTGGTGACTATACAGCGCAGTAGATGATAACCGCTTGCTCACCGATACCTTCACTTGGTTTCAAGACTTGATATATACTTAAAGATGCATTATGTAAGATTTAGAAACAGGGTTAAATACTAGATAATGAAAAGGGAATATATTGAAAATTTCCGTCAAATTACTTCATTCTGCGCGACGTAAGGGCTGTTTGGAGAATAGCAGAGTCTCTGTTGTCATTGCTACCGTTATTACGATAGTAAACAAAGTGTCGATTATTTACTTTTGAATTAAACCTTTAACAGGCAATTCCGTTTAAATCGGTGGAAAATTTATAGCTTGGGATGGCACCGAGAGTATATTATGATATCTTCACACCCTTTAACAAAACGACGACACCCTTTCAAAAAGAGACAGTTGCCATACAAGATACGCCCTCATTTTGCAAGAGATGGGCGGAGAATAAGCGAATTTTGGTACAACCAGGAGCCATAATCCTGGATGTTACATTCCGATGTGTGCCAATATCTACAACAATCGAAATCTGTGGGTTAAGAACATACACTGCACTTTCATCAAAATCAGATAAAAAGTGTCATCTCTAAAGTTCACAATCTGGGGTGATAATCCATGAAGTTACGGTCCTATACATTATACATGCAAATATTTAAAGTGTGCAAGATTTTAGGATATAAAATTAAATTTTGTCAAAATCGGATATAAATTGCGACCGGTAAGAGTGTCCACAAATAAAATGTTAACGGATGGACGGACACACGGAATCGTGACTTCATATCAAAATTCGAAGTCCATCAATCCATGCGCAAGAGAAATGTCCGATAATACCCGTTTCAAAGCCTCTCCATCTCCCACGCCCATGAATGCCTTCATCCTTTTTCCAATAAGTTCACAATAAATGGTGTATAAAGTGTTAACATGTAACACTAATTTCACTTTGTTTAGATATTGAATTCATATAAGATAAAAAAACATCTTACTCACCAGGAACAATCAAGTTACACTCAGGACCCGTAAATCCCACAGGACAATTACACATGCCGTTATAAAACACTCCGCCATTGCTACAACGTCCCTGAAATATTTTTCAAAACAAACTTTTTATTCAGTTTTCAGATCCTCAATGTCCAGGATAAAGATGGTAGAGTTGGTGAAGTATATATGTCTACATGTCCAGAATAAAGATGACAGAGCTGATGTGTCTAAATTTCCATGATGACGGTGATAAAGATGAGTTTGTGACGTAGATGTGTGTGTGTGTGTGAGAGAGAGAGACTGAGAGAGAGAGACAGAGAGAGAGCACGGAACAGGGTAAATCTAATACCATTTCACGTTAGTGTTTATCCGTGCGAGAGAAAGAGAACCGGTGGCGTCCAGAGATTAAGTGAAAAGGTTATTAATTTGTGAATTCTAAATCAAAGAATAAGACATCTAAATTATTGATTTAAAAAGGGCTTAATTAACTAACTGTGTATATGTTAAAACATACTACGTTAAAAAAAACGTACCAGGGGTGAAATGAACGGTAAATGGTACTATTAGCTGGTCTGTTGAGGTTAGGGTTAAAAGTTCTGTAGCCAGAACGTCGTGCAATCGTCGACCGGTCATTGTTAGTTGGTGAATAACATCGCATGGGGTTCAACGTCCACTCGACACAAACTGGGTCCACCGGTCCCCCTATGAAGAAAAAAAGAGAAAGAAAAAGAAAACATAAGAGAAAGAAAGGAGAGGGGAGGAAAGAAAAGAAAGAAGGAGAGGACAGGACACAAAACAGGAGAAAGAAAAGATATCGTATGAAGTTTTGGTCTGAAATGTTTGGAATGGGTTTGCGGTTGTCAATTTTCAAAATTTTCCGTGGGAGGGGGGAGGGTCCTTCCAAAAAAAAAAACCCCTCAGACGGTCTGGCGCCTTCTGCGCGCTCGTGAGTCGTTACACACCTTCGGCGCGTACTTGTGTGGGCCTTGGTCAATGACCTGACAGGTGGGCCTTTGACCTACCAGTCCAGCACTGACTACGTCATTTCGGGACTAACACATGGTTTAAATTTATTTCAATAATTCTCTTGCGCGTATGGGCCTTTAGCAGTGAGAGGAAACCTTAGGACCCGGAGTAAACCCACGAGGTTGGTGAAGTAGATATTTCCAGGATAAAGGTGGTATTGATGGTGAAGTAGATGTGTCTAAGTTTCCAGGATAAAGGTAGAAGTGAACAGGATGTAACTTCTGGAATTTCTTAACTCGTGGTCCTCAAGGAAAGTGTTTATAACACCAAGGTATCCCATACAAATTGGTAGTGCTGAAGCCTAGAGCATACTGGCTAAAGATCTAGGAGACTCCGACTAAGGTGTATAATATGTTTGAAGCTGTCAGAAGCCTTTCTTATATGCACCGTAGTCTTAAATTCTGTCATCATCCTGGACCCAATTATGTAAAACACGCTTTCATCTTTATCTAGTCATAGCGGTGCTGGGATTGGTAGGGCCTCATAAATGCAATAGCCTAGGACACCTCTTCATCTAAACCCGACAATGGTTGTGCACAGTATTATTATTACATAGTGTAGATTCCACTATAAAGTGTTCGAATGAGCTTAACAATAGTAGTATAAAATCACACAAAAAAAAAACCATATAAATAAAACTAAAATGGATAGAATTATTCCAAAGTAAAATTGTTTGTACAAGTATGGAACCTCTATGAAATTATAAAACAGATAAATTATGTAAAAGTTTGAGTTTTAAGACAAGATTTAAAAGTTGATAAGGTGGTGCACCTGCGAATATGCATCGAAAGTCGATTTCAGATGAGGATCTGCAGTTCGACGTTGGTGGAGATAGCCATTTAATGAACGTTATAGACTTTGTCATTGCGAAATTCCCGCTTCGCCATGTAGGCTACATATAAAAAGAAATTACCCTCTCTGAGTCTCAAAAATCCCATTCCATATCAGACTAGATCGCTATTGCATGTAAAAACATCCTTGGCAGATGGATTTCCAAGGTCCGGTGGCCAAATTCCCCCTTCGTAATATAGATAGAAGTAAAAGTTCGACAATAATTAGAACACGGACTCTCGATAAATTGGCAGCCCTACTTTGATTCCCTACGTTCAAGTTTCTTTTTACTTGTCTTCACAACAACATGTGTGTAACGTGGGGTATTAACCAGGCCCTCCACTCTGCACTACGCCTGAAAATTCCGATGAACTTTCTCAGCCAATGCAGGAATCGAACATGCCAACTGTAAGTTACCGAGCCTGCGCCTTTCCCACTTAGCCACCTTGGTCCCCTCACTGAATGAGTGGTTGCGAACACAATCTTAACAGAAGGCAAATATAAATACTCAAAACTCACCCAAATAATGTCTACGTGGAGTTGCGATCATCGAAATACCTCCCACCCACCCACCTCACATTAATATATCAGATCTGTGTGGACTGGAGGCCATCAAAATTGTGAAGTAACGAGATGAAATTTCGATTTGAACTTTCATTATATTGTCAAAATAGAAAATACACGCAAACAGTAAAATAATATACGGAAATAATTAAGCCCCCAAACTCAGAACCGCCTTCCTCACAATCTTTGATTTTACCATCAACAATATCCCGATGTCATCGGTAAATTTCAGGAACCCTCATATCCATTAAAAATAACCACCCCTACCAAAGCTGTTTTGTTTTATAAAATACATACCCTTATAATAAGTTGACATGGGCCAGTAGTTGTAGAATTCCCAGAAACTTGATCCAGTACATTCCCATTAACATGATAACATTGTAGAAGTTGATTGGCCTTACACACAACTGCTGCATCGCATTCGAAATTTTGTAAACACGTTGAAAAACATTTTAGTTTACTGGTCTTTCCCCAAGCAGAGATAATTTGATACGACAGTGACCCTCTAGTAAAAGTCGCCAATTTTAAAACATCAAAATCAAAATATATAATGGTGTTGCCAGCACCAAGTCTAATAATGTTATAAAAAAGAAAACTTAAAACACTGTGCATGCTGAATTTGCTCTCTTTCTCCCTATTTATCTGAATTGTTCGCAATGAATGTTCAGTTATTAAACAGCCAACTCTTATAATGCAGTCTTAGTAGCATCGGATTGGCTTGTAATTCATCCATGTAACCATGGGATTCAATTGATACAAAGTAAGGGATTGGAGAGTGATCGTGGCGGTCGGGGAAATGTTTCAGTTTTATAATATGTAGGTTACTACCAGGTACTTTGCGTGATCCCATACCAGCTTGTATTTGATAGTTTGGTCTAAATGTCTTTATTTTTTTGTCTTGCTCTCGATTCGCGAATGCCTAATCTGAATATGGACTTTACAACTCACAAGCAAACTGCAGTCGAGATATTACAACTTGTAAATAGAGAAACATACCAGTGTAGATGACTCCGATAGTTGATATTTAAAGTGACGATGCTTGCCCGGACGGCGGCGCTACGGAGTACTCTTATATCAAATTCCAACTGCCAAGGGATCTTTTACGTACACGGCAATGCATACACGGTACCTCGGTTTTTCGTCCCATCCGAACGGCAAAAGAGCAATCTTGCCAGGCCACCCGTCTTTCATCTGGATGAACTTTCTCTCTGCCAATGCAGGGATCAACCACCCGACCTCCAGGCTAGTCGTTGATTGGGCACCATTTCCCCAAATAGCACACTATATTGTCTTCATTAATGCCATTTCAATCCAATGGCGACAAACGGTAATTTATAATCCGATTGTTGTATAGACCCTTCCAAGTTTTCAGAATTAAATGTAAATATTTGATTCAACATATTTGTTCAAAGCATTTGTTTAGACTATGTATAAAAGCTGATTCATAGCAAACGAACTAAAACCACAAAGCCACATCTGACGATTGTTGAAATTTCTTTATTGCACTGTTTACCAGCGGAAAGACACAAGTTTATGTTTATAAAATATGAATTATCAAGTAAGAATTAATAGATGATTAAAAGCATCAACAATTAAACTTTTTATTACCGATAACAAAAGTAGCTGCGAGCGGAAAGACAAACACGTATGTATAAATAACAAAAAAGATAAAATGTTTCATTGATCAGGTGTGTAGTTGTACCGAGCTTCTCGGGCGATTTTCTATATATCATTATTATATATATTGTAACAGTATTTTAGTTATTACAGAGTCAGCTTCGTAAATATATGGTTTTATTTACAACGGGAACAGAATATCAACAAATACACAAATAGGCCTACATCTACACTACAGGCACTAGTCTATATATACTGGATTTATATGTCTACGGCATGAACACATACATCCAACCATATTGAATCTACCGTTATGCCCCGCTGCCAATGCAGCGGCTGGATGGTCTTTGCCGTCTCGTCATCTGCTCTCTTTCTGGTTGTCTTGTCTGCTAATGCCCCCGTCAAACCGGAGTGGTGACCCTACTGCGCTCTGAGACCGAACGGCGGCCTGGAAATACACAAGGTCGTCGGCAACCGTGAAAACAGGGCGGAAAAATGTCCCAAAATTACAAACTTAAACAAGTCGCGTTCTTGCTGCGACCTGTGCGTTTATACAACATTCTCGCGGTGGGCTCGTCACGATCTCTCCGCTCTTGATATTTATAGGCTCAACCACACGTCTTATCTGGACTACATGAGCGTTTCCACCACGTGATCACGGCGACTATATAAGCTGGTTAGATTTTTTTTTTCGAAATTTCAAGATGACCTTTGCATCGCCCGTTTTCAAAGCAAGTCGTACATGAAAGCATGGTCGCCATAGGCGAGTAATGCAAGCTTGGTAACCGCGCCATGGTCGTGTTAAGAACTCCATACAAGTAGCGGGAACTTTATAACATCGCAATATGCTTAGAGGTAGCCCCACAAGGTCGTGATGCAATCGCGCACCAGTGGTGGAATCATTGTAACATCGCCATGACAACGCCATAAGGACTGAGAACGGTTGGTGGGGGTCGCGGTCGACACGTGAGGGTTGTGGTGAAGACATCATGACGTCACCGTTGCAAATGTTCCAATTTTCGCAGCGTCTTTGCCACGTGTGTACTGCGCGTGTACTACGTTCATAGAGCTGCTCCGACGCTTATCTCGGGACCTTCGCTACCCATCACGATCATTGGCGACCATGGAGCCCACAACACGATATCTCGCGTTTCCACCACGCTTATGGTGATCTTGGCACGCTCTGAACCCATTTTGTGTCGCCGTAGCAGCGCAGTAAGGACCTCTGCGACCCATCACGTTCTCGCAGCTTTCCAGATCATATGAGCATGTTTAAAACAGACCTCGTGGTTCGGCGATCATTGGCGACTATGGAGACCACAGCACCATATCTAGCGTTTCCATTACGCTTTTTCTACGCTTATGGCGATCTTGACTCGCTCTGAGACCATTTTGTGTCGCAGTAGAAGCGCAGTAAGGACGCAACCCCGGTCTGATGGGTATGGAAGCGTATAGGGGTCAATAGTGCGATAAATACCGTGATAAATTTTAGGTTTTTTGTCAACATATTGTTATCATTGCGATGATTTTACCTGGAAAAGACAATTTTTGTTGATTTAATTGAATCAACGCGCTATGTTGTATGTCGTCATGTCATTCCACGATCGCACTTTTGCGTTAAGATATTGCTATTCTTAAGCTTTGTCAACATATTCTATTTCACCATAATGTATGTATAGGATATTAACCTACCAGAGGTTGATATGATAGAGAACCCGCGGGCGCAGCCCAAGGGTTCCCTATCATATCAATCCGAGGGAGAGTAGGTTTATATCTGACATATACAACGTTCACCCTT
Organism: Patella ulyssiponensis; assembly: GCA_963678685.1. Classification (NCBI taxonomy): domain Eukaryota; kingdom Metazoa; phylum Mollusca; class Gastropoda; family Patellidae; genus Patella; species Patella ulyssiponensis. The sequence goes on along the minus strand of OY783225.1, from coordinate 63,141,613 downwards.
AAATTTAATGGACTCTTCTAAAAAAGGCAACAGTGATTGGATAATTGCTCGGTAGTTTCCGCCAAATAGCGAGAATTACAGATGTAAAATTGCGCGTGTGTTTGTTTACACGTCGCCATTTTGGGAAATTGAATTGAAAGCATGCAAGAACAAAATGGATAATTAAACGAAGTCAGACGAATAATCAATCCTTTTTAGTCATCATATTGACGATGGAATAGATGTGGATGCAAATATGATGAGGATCTATCCAAAGCCTGAAGAAAGTTTGGATCAAAAGGCAATCTTTTCCGATATTTCTGACAATGAACCGTGATTGAAATTTAGGTATGTTCAGAGAAGGATTTGACCGACTGGTTTAAGTGGACTCTATCCAAAAATACTTTACAAAGGAACTTTTGAGCGATAAATACTTTCAAATCTTGCAGTGTGTGGAGAAATAATGTGGGCGGAAAGAAAATTCTGAAAGATATCTTAGACATGGAGTATGGATAACCAATTTAAATATGCCGATAAGTACACCGTCTATTTCGTTACTGAATGCTACAAACTGTACCATAACTTTTTTTATTGTCAAAAGAATAAAATTTTATTTCTGTGTTCTTTGTTTTACTTCGATCATCTACATTATCAGCGGTTGAAATGAGCCGAATATATCGACCTTGGATGACGTCATCAGCGGTTGATATGAAATATCAACCTGTCAGGACGTCATCAGCGGTTGATATGAACCGAATATATCAACCTCTGATGACGTCATGAGAGGTTGTTATGAGATATAACTGCTATGGACATCAAAGAAAAAAACTACTACCAGTTGTATATGTCGATATAGTGCATGGCGATATTTTCCGAACATTGCAAAATATTTCTTGCATTGATGTCAACAAGTTCTTAAAATGACAAAAACACGGGTCACTAAACGACGAGATCTCGATATTTCTTAAGTCGTCAAAGTATTAAAATCGGTTGGTGTATTTACATTATTACGATTTTTGTCGACATGTCCAAAAACAAGAGGATAGCTGTACAGTTTATTGCTGGCACTTGCATAATAAGCCGGGTCTTTATCTCTCGAAAGATAGAAAGCATTCTGTGGAGAAAATGAAAACTGTATGTATTTAGTTTAAATTACACTTTCTTTGTCTCTTACGCCATTTTCCCCTTCGAATTATTTTAAAGCACGTGTTGGACAATTTATGTTTCCCCATACGTTAGTTTTGACTACAGAATTCTGGATAAGAATACAATTCAGCTATATTTAAATAGCTACTGTCTTGTTACGGTGGCTAGTGGGTAAGGCGCTGGCTCGCTAGCCTGGAGGCCGAGTGATCCATCCCCTGAATTGGCCGAGAAAGTTCATTCCGATTTTCCGGCGTGGTTCCCCCTTGTCAGTGATACAGGATGGAGGGCCTGACAAAAACAGCTGTCTAGTCGTTCGAATGGGGCGAAAAACCGAGGTCCCACGTACACATTAGTGTTCACGTTAAACATCCCTTGGCAGTTGGAATTCGATATAAGAGTAGGCCGTAGTGCCGCTGTCCGGGCAAAATTTCCCTCCAAGCACACTGTATGGCGTATGCCCGTTTTCATTAGCCCAAGTCGGAGCAGAACAGTAGGACGTTAAATCCCATATCATTTCATTTCATTGATGACAGTGGCTAGCGGGTAAGGCGCTGGCTCGCTAGCCTGGAGGTCGGGTGTTCGATCCTTGCATTGGCCTAAAAAGTTCACCCATTTCCGGCGTGGTTCCCCTTTGTCAGTGATACAGGACGGAGGGCCTGAGAAGAACAACTATCTAGTCGTTCGGATGGGACGACAAGCCGAGGTCCCGTGTATTGACACGCACGTAAAAGATCACTTGACGGCTGGAATTCGATATAAGAGTAGGTCGTAGTGCCGCTGTTCTGGCAAAATTATCCCCCATTTCATTTCATTTTCACGGTTTCATTGATATTTTATTGGTATCATTTCAGGTCATCGTCTGTCTTCTTATCACAGCTGTGGCAGCATACCCTGTATTTCAAAGGGAAAATGCAACCTTAGAGAAACTAATTAGATATTACCACGGATTATCGTACAGTATGTGTGAAATACTTGGGGTTTTGGGTTTATGCCACAGTACATCCATAAGCATCTCAACTTTAAAGCGGATGTTAGGACGTCTTGGCTTACGAAGAAAGAACATAAGACAAAATTTTCATACTATACTAGAAACATTTTTGCGTCTACAAAGGGAAGGTTTTTTTACCGTCGTTTACAGGATTATGTGGAAACTACTTAACGGCTATTGACGGCTACGATAAATTAAAGATATTCACGGGACTATAGACGGATTTTCGAGAAAATTATTATGGTTGAATGCTGGACCTTCAAATAATAACCCTCGATACATCGCTAGATTCTATCTAAACTTTGTTAAGGAAACTAAGAGAATTCCTAGATGTGTAAGGTTAGATGATGGGACGGAAAACGGCATTGTTAGGGATTTACAGACTGCGTTTGTTCTAAGTCAGCAAGAATCTACGGACATGCCACCTTTCTTGCGTGGACGGTCAGCCGGAAATCAAGGAATCGAGAGGTTCTGGGGATCCTTAAGTCAAACCGTTTCTGAATTCAGGAGAAATTACTTCAGTGACATGCGAAGTTCTGGAGAACTAGACCAATTAAACCCAATTGTTATCCAATGTATTCGTTTATGTTTCCTGTTGGTAATTAAATATCAACTGATGGTTTTCCAAAGTACCTGGAATGTTCACAGGATAAGAGCTCAACGAAATTGTCAAGTGAGTGGTATCCCCAGTGTTCTATACCACCAACTACAAGTATATGGGTATGAAGACCGATCTCTTCCCTTGTCGTGTAATATGGGAATTCTTCAAGAAATTATCGATGAATACAGCTTGGAATACCCATAGTATGGTTGCGAAAACTATTTCTTAGATATTCTTGAAGAGATAACTGGTGTGGACAAACATGCTTTTACTTTACCTACAAATGTGAGGGAAGCACACGAATTATAGGTTAGTCTGAAAGAGTGTTTGAATAGTTATGGTATTTAAGGTTTTCAAAGTGTATTTACTAAAGGAGTTAGTAACCTATAGTTACACATATATTTTGTGGGATCGTATTCAGGACAGTATCGATTGAAGGACACATAATTTTACAATTCCCCTATAAGGGTGTAATGTAGTTTTATTTCTTTAAACATAAAATTCAGTTGTGATACCTTGGCAGTGGACGTTGTTAAAGGTTGTAAATAAAAAGGGAGATTATTATCTTTTTTTAAAAAAAATGTTCTGTTATTGTTGAATTATTCGGTTCTCTGTATAGAGTTGTTTTATTTCATATCTGCAAACGAACAAATTTCCTGTAATCTACTTCACCGACACTCCACGGAACTGTGGGTAATCCACTTGTAACATAACTACTGATTGGTTAATCAAATATCTGACGTCATAGGATAAAAAATTGCTAGTATGTCCCCTGACACGACCTTTTACTACAACTTGTTACATCTTCATGTAGTGTAGGCCGTCAAAATTATATTATACTCTTCAAACAAAGAAACGCACAACCCCTTTTTCATCATCTTTTTATTTAAACGAAGTCGTTCTTTCCATAAATCTTACTTGTTTCAATGTCATTATGTAAGGATAAAAGAAATTCATTATTGGTTTTAATATGTAGTGTCACTAATGGTGACTGGTAATCCTTTTTGTCGAAATTTGTTATCGCTTGATTGCACCAAGAAACATTAATTTAACAACTTCACGAGCTTTTCGCATGGAACCTAAATCTAAGGCCTTTAAAATCCCGGGGTTCTCGGTTTCCTAATCAGTTACACACGCAAACACTCAACGAAGCAAGTGATGCCACATCTGAACGAAGATCAACGCAACAGCGCTATTGGTCGATTACAAGCACGTGAATCCAAGACAGGTGTAACTAGGCTGCGGAATGTTTCCCTTAATTCCATTTCTCGCCTTGGGGATAGGTACCGACAGCGAAGTTCAACACGTGACCGCCCAAGTTCAGGCCAAACAAGAGTGACCCCACCTGTCTTGGATAGTCACTTCCGGTTACGTCATTGGCGTAAATGGTTTTTAACAGCGACCTCTATTGCAGCAGCAATTCCCGGACTGCGTAGAATCTCTTACCAGACAGTCCGTAAACGGCTACGTGAAACCGAATAACGAGGCAGACGTCCCCGTTAGAGCTTCTGTTTTTGAAATACGCCGACACCATGAAATCCAACTTTAATGGGTTCAGACACTGAGGGTATGGCCATAGCAACACTTTAAAGCAGTTTGGTTTAGCGACGTGTCGCGGTTCTTGTTGCAACAAGGCGATGGTAGAGCGAGGATATACCGACGACGAAATGTACCTTTGCGTTTCCTTTTTTGGGAGAGTATATAATAAACGAAACGAAATACAATGTATAGATCTGTATTGTAATCATGTTGCGGGATAGAAGTGAAAAAACGAATTGTCCCATGATATACCTATGTATTGTTGTGTGGGCAGGGGCTTCTCTAGACAATTTTGAGAATTATACAGCCACAAAGGCATTTCTTCCTGCATTCAAACCCCCGAATACAATTCCTGGAAATTAGACCAATTGTTTATAGAATTGTGCCCATCTGAAATGTAATCACCCAATCAATCGATCAGACTGTTGCAGCTGCATTTCCCGGCCAAATAATAACAATCTCCAGAAATATGCTGTTTATCAAGCAGAGTGCAGCCTTCTCTTATAGTGGCACAAGAAATGGTTTATTACATTGATTATAATTGTGTTAAATTTTAATCCAAAGAGATTTCGACTCCTTATATGCCGTCGCCCATGTCTGCACATGTGACGGTGTGTGTTTTTGTGTGTGAGTCGCCTAAGTAGGGCAGAATTCTTTATGGAATGTCTCGAAACTTTGCAAACGTATTCCTTTTGAACACGTTAGTTTATTTCCATTCAGCTATGTCAAAAAATATGCCTCACTTAGATGAAATTGGGCTTTAAATTTATCACTACACTGTTAAAAATAAAAAAAAAAAAAAAAAATTTTTGCAGCAGATTTACCAGAATTTCTGTAATTTTTATCGTTTTTTAACAGATAATTTCTGTTAAGTCACAGAAGCATGTATCTGTAAAATTACAGGAAAAATCTGCTGCCAGAAGATTTTCTGTTCTTTAACAGATACTTTCTGTTAAGTCACAGAAGCGTGTATCTGTAAAATTACAGGAAAAAATCTGGTAAATCTGCTGCCAGAAGATTTTCTGTTCTTTAACGGAATTATTTTTGTTAAATATAAAACAAAATCATCCGTAAAAAAATAATTTATTTTCTGTAAATGTAATTGTTCAATATGAATGTACAAAGATATTAAACATGAACAGAAATTTAGAGCAAGAAATCGTGAATGCCTTCAAATTTTGAATTTTCTGAATGCCAGATTTACTACTTTCTGCCGTTGCTCTGTCCTCTTGCAAATTCTGTTACTTCCATACAAACCTGAAACAAAATGACGAAGCACTGCATACAGGACATGAAATAAAAAGCCGTTAACTTTCCTGCATATATATGTCATGGAGTATCCTCTCGCCGAGATAACTGATTACGGCTTTAGGGTCTTTGGCGTGCAGGGTCAATGTAAGCACAGGTAGCTTTCTTGGATAATGTTAATAATCCAGCATCATATTCTCTGAACCATCGTGTTTCTTACACTGTAATATTGTTTACTTTGTCGATTTCAAATTCACAACACAACACACATTTGCATGCATGGCCACTATGTGCATTGATCTTGGAAACTAAACATAAAAAAACAGCAAACTAAACAGACAGTACAGAGGTTGCGTCTTTCAATCCAATAACACACGCAGTATCTACTTATGCTGTAGATTTTCCTTCACACATAAATATTATTAGAAAGACATACCTTCACATTTTAGTGTTGATTTCTCTCTTTTCTTTATTCTGCATCGTCAGTGCACATTCAAACATTCGCCGCCATAAGTTATGTCTGCGACGCGCATGCGTTAACCGAATACAACAGTATAACTATGTGAATTAACAGAACAGTGCCTTTAATATACAGGTTATTCTGGAATATTACAGGTCTTTTGATTAATAATACAATTGATGTTGTTAATAAACAGTCTCTATCAGTTAGTATACTGAAAAGTATGTAAAACTACCTACGTTTCTGTCCAAAGACAGAAATGCATGTAAAACAACTTTTTTTTATGGTAAAAATACGAGTTATTTATCTCAAATCACAGATATTTCTGTGATAATACGAATAATTTCCTTCAAATAGCAGAAAGTAGGGATTTTAAAAACAGATATTTTTTTACAGTACTGTTTTAACTTTATTAACAGAATTTTTTACATAAATACAACTAAACTGAGAAAGAAACCATATCAATTTGCGATTTCCAATCGTCCTCCACTTGTCCAAAGTATCTCTCCCCCTGCCCCTGTGTCTCCCTGTTAATGATGTAAATCTGGACATTTTACTAACCCCCTAAAAACAGTCCAACACAAAGACTTTTATAGCCACAGAGCTGTATCACTGACTGTATATAGCCATTGAGGTAAAGTCTATTTTCCATTCTTTAGTTCAGAGACGAGTGCATTAGTAGTTGCACAAATGTGAAAAAAAAACCCAAAGTGTCCGAACCATCCCCGCTTTCCCCTAAGCCATGATCTCTATTTTTTAGTGCATTTCCGACTCCTGAGGGCAGAACCACGTCCATTTTTTTGTATTTGTGTGTCACACAGGCCACAATTCTTAATGGACCATCTTGAAACTAGTTATAGGCTATGCCCCATACACTAAGAATCATCCATGTTGTCTTTGTGCACACCCAATCTCCAGGGACAGAGCCACGCCCATTTTCCGTGTGTGTCGCGGTGCCCTTTTTTATCGCTGAAAGTACCTATTCTCAGACCCAAATATGTCCGTTCCCAACCATCGACTCAAACACACCAGTCTCGTCTAATTAATGCTTCCACTTTCAAACGAATTCTTGTTGTTTAGCTGACGGTGCCCTAATCCTATAGAGTGACTATAGACAGACATCAAGTTTACTTAGACGAAAAAAACAGCCAAATAGCTCATGGAATGGCACAGATGCGCACTCTAGGCGCGGATCGGGGGGGGGGGGGGCGCCAGTCGAACTGACATAGATGGTTTTCATTTTCGTTTGCTAAGACCTATAGAATATAAGCTACCCAAGTGACTAAGGCTATAATCTGTCAATCAAATTAAAATTACCACACAAGGTACAAAATGCTTGATAAAGACTAGAGTATCCTTTTCGAACCGTCGCTTAGTATCAACTCAGTTATTGTGTATCCATAAAATTGTACCTGGTGTTAATATGTTCAATTACGAAATGCAAATCAGAGAAGATAAAATTACCACGTTTTGAAAGAAGAATGAATTCAAAAACATACAGCGTGAACCAATTAAAAGAGATAATGCAAGAGAATATTTCCAAAATACAGCTTTTATGTCAAATCTAATATATGATATATTTCGTTAACATTACATGCACACTTTAAAACTCCAGAGAGATTCGTTAATACACCTTTATTACACGGGTGATCATGTACAGGTATATTGGCAAGAATTATGAACCTGGATTAAACTAAAGGCAAACGATGTATAAATTACACATGTATAAATAGAGAACATTAATCAATTTTGAATGTATTTTAAAACGAATTATTATACGGTTATATTGGACCACTTTCTAGTCACAGTCTAGCAGGAAAACGTATTTGCGGTTGTCTAATTTTCTGTTCTCTCAAAGCCCACGCGTCTCGCACACTAATGATTCCCAGTTATCATATACTATTAGTTTATTTTCTCTAACTTAAAAGTGATTGTTTTGTATAGCTAGTGTTAAAATATTTGTATAGCCAATGGATGAAAATGGATCGAAAAGCACATGAACAGCACAGGGGAAGAATGATCTTAGTCACCTTTTTAACGAACCCCAGTTGATGGCGCCATCAGGTAGTATAAGCTTTCTGTGGAACAATCAATTGTAGGTAAAATGATCGGAGTCACATCGAACCAAGGCCCGTCTGAAATGCCCCCCCCCCCCCACCGCGGACAAATACGTCCATCGTACCCTTTATTTGACCTTAATTTGGCTGAAAAGTGGAAGTCAGTTGTTGTACTGGTATTATGATTCGTATTAAACATCATTTTGAAGTTGTAATTAAACCCATTTGTTATTCTGTTGCGTCAAGCATTCTCGTCCAAAGTTTTTTTTGCCTTTTATGGGTGTATAAAATGATTTACATTCATATTTTTAACATTGCATTGTAATTTCTAATCAATTATATTCGTCGAAATGTGTGAGCAGTCAATACTTTAAAAAAAGAGAGGAATGGAGTTTAAACTGTGCCATTTCGGGACTATAATGTATGGTACAATTTTATTTCAATGATTCACTTGCACATAGGGGGTCTTTAGCAGTGGACGGAAACCGGAGGACACGATGAAAACCCTTGAGGTTGGTCAGGTGACCCTACGCTTTGTCACGTACTACGATTTTCACCGATTTTCCCCAGTATGCCTGTTCCTTTGTTAAGGGATTAACTCACAATTAACGATGCACCAATGGGGATTAAATAGGATTAATTAAAGGTGTACCAGAGGATTAAAACAGTTCATTGAAAGACAGTTCAATTCAATATTTTATTCAATTTCACATCCAATCTTTTTACAGATTATTATAAATAATACAATTTTTGGTAATGTACAAGCAGTATCGGTAATCAACCAGTAATGTATAATATGAAATTCAATAGAATGAAATATCTGTCTTAAAACTGATCTCAACTATACAGGAGAATGAAGAGCGATGTCCCAAAATCCCACAAGCCATCAACTAATCGGTCCACTCAGCATTACAAAATCAAAGCAGATACTAAGTTTAGCATAATGTAATTTTTAAATGGCTCAGTTGAATATTGATTTGTAGGACACATTTTGGGTGGCATGTGTAAGAGACTCTGTTAAACCGAGCCATTTCCTCCCAAAATCCGGCCGACTCGGCAAACAAATCGGTCCATTTGCCTGTATGGACTAAGCTCAAGTTAGAGTGGTGTGTCCCCCCCCCCACCTCCCGTAATTGCCTGAGCATTTTGAGAGCAAGGTCGAATAACAAATACACTGTTATATACCTCTTACACCTTGTCCCGATGGTCCTGTAGCACCTGGCGGTCCTGGAGGTCCTGTAGCCCCGGTCATACCAGCAAAACCAGCTTGTCCGGATATTACCCTAGGCGGTGGTCGTGTGGTGGTGGTGGTTGTTGTCGTGGTGGTTGCTGGTTGTACACCTGCAATAAACAAAAGACTCCAAATGTTTCAGAACACAAGAGAGAGAGCGGGAGAGAGAGACAGAGAAAGAGAGAGAGAGAAGGGATGAGAAATGGGGTTTAACGTCCACTCGACACAACCTAGGTCATTTCGAGACTAACATATGGTTTAATTTTATTTCAATACTTCGCTTGAACGTAGGGGTCTTTAGCAGTGGGAGGAAACCGGAGTACCCGGAGAAAACCCACGAGGTTGGACAGGCGACCCTACTCGTTGCGACGTACAACCGGGGATTCGAAACTACGCCAGTTGACTCAATGGCAGGCCGTATGATACAGTGTGCGCACGTTATAACCATTCGGCCATCCACCCCCCACCCCCGAACTGGTGTTCAAATGCTAGGTATAGATTAGCATGTAGCATGCAACTTAAACATTTAATATAATAAAATTCGAAATAAATCTAGATTAGAGTGTATGAGAACGCTATTTGCGATCGATTGTAGCAATGTTGCCACCCTTGCACTTTCGACATGTAATCTAATTTCAGTAATTTATGAATTAATTTCGAGTGACAGAAAAACCAAGAGACTGGACAGGCAACACTACTCCTTGTCACGTACAACACGTGTGGGATTGTAACCATGTCACGTGTGGGATTGTAACCGTGCACCTGTTAGATTCAGTAAACACCCCATCCCACTCTCCCTCACGCGGAACCTCGGTTTTTTCGTCCAATACGAACCAGATGGGACGGGACCCTTTCTAAATCCGCCACTGAAATAATATTTGATTATTTGAAGTCAATCTGATAAACATACAGATCCATATTTCATTTTTTTTTTAAACTTTCGATGGCATGATCTGCTATCTGAAGATCTGGCCAGTTGCAGTGGAAGGTAGCGTCAGTCATACTAGCGACTTTTGACCCTATGACAACAGACATGTGATTAATCAATCAGTGTTTTTGTTTCTAGCGGGCTACCCATAGTTCCGTGCATCCCACGCCAAAAACTCACTGTAACAGACAGTTTGATTTGCTAATCCCCACTCACATCCCAGTGGAGTAAAGACCAGTAAAACGAAATTTTGAACTATAAAAACTATACGAAATAGGATCTGTTTTAATCAGTATGATTTGCAGTACAGGTGGCTTCAGATATATGCGAACACCCTAATTAAGATTTGGTTTTAGACAAGACCCATACAATGACATTCAATGCATATTAAATTAAAGGCCTAGACCTTAACCAACCTGAATCCACTTCAATTATTGCAGCTAGCGACATCTCGTGGAAATAATTTCTCTGGACAATTTTGATGACGTCGTTATTATTCGGTAGATTACGCAGTTTGTCAGAAAACATGAGACTTCCATTGACGTTCACCTCGTGTGTTATGGTACCAGTATCTTGTTCAAACGTTACTCCAAATAAATCGTCAACAACTAATGGTACCATATCACTTATTCTAATCTGCAAGAAAAAAGATGGTAAACTATCTTTACTGATTATGGTGTGAGACGTAGGCCTAGTCGAGGCACCGTTGCCTAGTAAGTAGACTCGTCTATTGTCGTTGACTGGGGATACACGATTGCTAAGACGCTGGCTCGATCCAGACATAGGCCCAGAAGGTTCATCCCGATTTTCCGGCGTGGTTTCCGCTTGTTTGTGGTGACAGACCGACAAACGGCAGCTGTTTAGTCGTTCGGATGGGACGATAAACCGAGGTCCTACGTATACATTGGATTGCAAGTAAAATATCCTTTGGCAGTTGGGATTTGATAAAGGAGTAGCCCATAGGACCCCTGCTCGGGCAAAATGTCCCTCATAGCACAATGCAAGGCGTGTGTCCTTGTGTTCTTCATTATGCATTAATACCCCGTCTTACATACTTTCTGTTACTTCCGCTTGAGGGGGGGTGGGATGGCCTAGTGGTCTAGAGTGCCGCGCTTCGACCTCTAGCTGGCCAGTCACCTCTGGCTTGCGACTGTGGTTTCGAGCCCTGGTGTGAGCGTATGTGGCATGGAGATAGGGGCGCCTTCTCAACCTCGTGGGTTTCCTCCGGGCACACCGGTTTCCTCCCACTGCTAAAGACCCCTACGCGCAAGCGAATTATTGAAATAAAATTAAAAACCATATGTTAGTCCCGAAATGACCCAGTTTGTGTTGAGTGGACGTTAAACCCCATTTCTCTCTCACTTCCGCTTGAGAGTACAGACACTAAGCTAGTTGACCGACACTAATTTAAGTCCTAAATCGAGGGTTTTAGTCGAAAATACTAATATAAGCATACTTAGATAGTTTTCAGAGGTATTTAAGGGAATTGAATAGGTTTATTTAGTGTGTGTGTACGGTATAACAGTTGTGAAACGGACTCAAGCAGAATTACAAAACAATATATTAAGTTTTGGAAATGGCGACCATTCAGGGACAAAGATTTATTCTCGAAGAAGATGCATCTCTGAGCGCAGAATGGGGTTTCCAGCGCTACATACAATTTCTGAACAAGCACTTCTTTTTCCTTTCTATAGCGAACGTCGCTCAGACAGCAGAAATCTTACCGTGTGAACGCCCACTACTTTGGGTAATCTGGCAGCTGTTTGGTAGTGTAGACGGTATTCCATGTCGGCTACTCTCTTCCATATGCAAAACCTGGCATAGTGATCTCTGTTGGTGGTAGTATCTGGGCGAATATACATTGAGAAACCCAAAAGTCTGCTTCTGAATGGTATTTTATGATTGGTATCAATAAAAACTCTGTTAGCGTCCGTGAAGGTAAAGGCTCTGTTTACTAAAGAACTTCCGAGTAGCCTCTCTGCTCCTCTAGATAACGAAACAACTGAAAATACATGAAACAAAAATGAAATGAAATGGGGTTTAACGTCCTACTATTCTGCCCCTAACCTGGGCTAATGAAGACGAGGATACGCCATACAGTGTGCTATGGGGGGAAATTTTGCCCCGGCAGCGGCGCTACGACCTACTCATATATCGAATTCCAACTTTCACGGGATCTTTTACGCGCACTCCAATGTCTACACGGGACCTCGGTTTTTCGTCCCATCCAAACGACTAGACAGCTGTCCTTGTCAGGCCCTACCCGTCCTGCATCACTGGCAAGGGGAAAACCACGCCGGGGAATCTGGATTAACTTTCTCGGTCAATGCAGGGATCGAAAACCCGACCTCCAGGCTAGCGAGCCAGTGTCTAACCCACTTAGCCGATTTTCACACAGGCATCGTTCAAAGTTTAAAGGGGCGAAATCGCTAATATTTAGGATTAGAAATTGACCCAAACGGATCGCAGCGCACAAACAAGGTATAAACTGACTGTGTATGACCTGATTTACATTAAATTAAATTCCGTTTTGACTCTTAATTTCAAATCAGTTATATCCAGCGAAATATGGCAATCGGCATGCGTCTCAGTCGAATAGAAATGTCTAGTTTCTGGTTAATCCAGACTAATGCGCATGCTCTCCAGACGTTATGTCGTCGCCGTTGAACATTAGTTGTGGAATATGCCAACGGTAAAGTCTTTGTCTTAAATATTGGATATCAGATATCTACCTTTTCAGGGTAAGATAACAACATCAATGTTGATTTGAATTGACAAATAATTCGTGTTTTCAACGTGTAAGACTTTGGATGATATTTTATTTAGAGACTTAGCTACTTTAATATACAATGGTTTACTGGAACATGTTATTTTCTATACTTACATATTAGTATATAGAGACATGGCAGAAGTGAAAAACAGTCCATGGTGTTCTCAGTCTAGGTTCTTGCTGGTCAACGTTTTTATTTGTAGATTCTCGAATATATATCTGAATTAAAAGAAACGTGGTTACCTTAAGGCGAGAATTTCATATTTTTAAGTACTATTTTTAAAATGTATTAAAATAAAGCCTTAAAATAGGTGGTAATCATTCTTGTTAAAGAATAATCCTATTTATCCTGTAATGCACTATTGCCAGTTGAGAAACTGGCAAAAAGGTCATTTAAACTTCAAATTCAAACGTTTGAAAATATTTATTGCATGGGGGCAAAAGAAAAAACATGGGAGGTAATTGTATCATTATTTCCGGTGTGAAAGGTTTTGAAATGTGGAAATAATGCCTATGACATGATCGTATGAGTTGACAACCTACTGTGCAAAAGACATAGAAATAATTATGTTTTGACTTTCTTATAAAATATGAAACTCTCGCTTTAACACTGGTGTAACGAAGGTGTTATTATTTTTATGTATATTTTGCACCAAATACAGATCTATATTTCGTTTCATTTTTTTATTCTTTCGATGGCCTACATTACATGAAGATATGACTGGTTGTGCTGGTAGGTCGTGTCAGGGGTCGCACGAGCGGTTTTTGACCCTATCACGTCAGCCATTGATTAATCAATAAGCGTCGACGTTTCTTGTGTTTTACCCACAGTTCCATGCATCAAAGGCCCCGAACTCGCCGTAACAGACCGTTTCATTGGCTAATCCCTCACATCGTCCAGAGCACGCCAATGATAACAACTCTTCCAGATCCTAGTGTAGTATAAAGACTAGTAATACAAAATTTTGAACTATAAAAACGAAATAGAACCTGTGTTTTAATCAGATTGGTTGTGCACCAGAAATTGGGAAGCTTAATTGGGTAAAGGGTATACAAATGAACACCAGTAACAGACTAATCCGATCTGGAATTTACTGTTTGAGTTCTGGTAAATAATAAACGGATTTCTTCGATTATGAACAAACTAGTTAACTTTGGTTATTATAAACTTACCTGTGTGTTTAAAATGAACTCCCGTTAAATAAAATCCATTGCACCACTAAATGTCCAAACGTATAAAAACAGTTCTCTCTTGAAAAATTGAAATCCCACAAACTTTCGGTTAAGAAAAATATCAATATGGCAGCTGGTTACGTCACACCTCGGGAGATATCACTTTGTATCAGGGGTGACAGCATCGGTGTAAGGTTCGAATACACCGAGCTGTATTACAGCTGTATTACGTTTCAACTATTGTACATTTTTTGAGTCTGGAAATTCGTGGCTTTCCCAATAAATTTAATTATTTTTCAACTTGAGTGTCTGGAAGGGCAAGACCTCGTGTTTTTTGTACTTCCGCCTTGTTCGCGGGCTAGAAGTGAATGAGATGAGCGAAGTTCGTGGGTTTGCTCATCAAATGCATAAGTAAAGTTCGTGGGTTTTACTTATGTATGGGTAGATTTCGTGGTTCTGCCTATATGTTGACATGTAGCTACGGTGGATAACAAATCTGGTAACTAGTGTCCTATCCTATATTTAATTACTATATAAAAAATGTAAAGAATTTGTAAGGTATTAACGGTATTGTTAAGCAGGCATTCACCTCGTTGTTGTAGATGCGTGCACATATTCAGTCTAATTTAGTCACATTGTTTGTTTGCAAGTATCCCTTATTTCGATGGGTTAGTGCTATTACTATTGCGTAAGTTTTTGGTGAATTATTTAGACTATTGTAAACAAGTCTTTGCCAAGTTCATCAAAACTCACCCTGTATGTTAAGTGTGGTTATCTCCCTTTAATCATTCTTGTAATAATTTCTCTGTCTAATTCATTGTATTATTATTGTATATTTCAGTTAATCGTACCTCTCAGAAGTTTCGTTTGTTTGTTTGTTTTTTATCTGAAAGGGCGCATTGATAGCCACCCCACCCGTCTAAGCCCGCCTTTAGTTGAAAGGATGTACAAACTACATATATTAACAGATTTATTCATCTAGCCATCATCATGGAGTCAGAAAACGATATTAACCCTGAGGACAGTGTTTCTCAGACATCCAGGACTTCTAGAGGATCTGTTACGTCACTTCGTCTTAAACAAGAGCAGAAAAATGCAGAACTGTTAGAAAGGCAGAAATTTATTTTAAGAAAACAAAAGTTGGAAAGGGAGCGACTCAATTTACAACAGAAGGAGGAGTTGTTGAATATTGAAGAAGAAATAGCTGTAGCTAATGCCAAAACACAAGTTGTGCTAGACATTAGTAATGAAGAGACTTTAGTTACAAGAAGTGTTGCTTATTCTGATTCAGAATTGAATTCTAATATCCGTTCCCCTACTAACACCCAAGAACAAAAACACTTTTCAGAATTAAATGATAATATTCATAATCGTGCCCCTTCTTACATGCAAGTTTCTGAATTTAATAATACCAAAATTCAACCTTTGCAGACATCGGTCACTACTGAGATAGTTCAACATTTAAGGAGGCCCGCAATAGAAATTAAGAAATTTGGTGGAAACCCTATAGAATTTCCTCAGTTTATGAGGCAATTTCGAACAAAAGTTGTAAGTTGTACCACAAATGACGATGAGCGCCTTAACTATCTGGAGCAGTATACGTATGGACAGCCGAATAAGATTGTATGTGGCTATAGTTATCTGGAAGCTTGTATAGCCTACCCTACAGCTCTCAAGGAATTGGAGGAACGCTACGGAGATCCCAACATTATTGCCAATGCCTTTGTTAAACGAGCTTTGGATTGGCCAACTATAAAGTCAGATAATCCGCATTCCCTTGATGAATTTGGTATTTTTCTAACAGAGTGCTTGAACGCCATACGTGGAATAGATGCTATTAGAGTCCTTCAATACCCTGATAACATGAAGAAACTAATTCGCAAGTTACCATATCACCTACACGACCGTTGGAGGAATGTAGTCCAGAAACATAGAGACAATGGCGACGATGTCAACTTTAAGCACTTAGTGGATTTCGTTAAGCTAGAAAGAAAGAAATCTACTGACCCCCTTTATGGAAAGGATGCTTTGTTTGATACATGTAACTCCAGGAAAGAATCAACTAAAAAATCAAATTCATCATATATTAATAATTCTTCACGCGCATTTACAACCCAAACTAAATCAAACTTTAATTCTACATTGGAACCTAAAGCCAAGCTGTGCGAATACTGTAATGGAAATCATCAACTTAAAGACTGTCAGTCACTTTATAAACTTTCTCAAGAAGAAAAATTAGCTACGATTAAAAACCTTAGCCTTTGCTTCGCCTGCCTTCAACCAGGGCACTATAGTCCAGCCTGTCGAAATCGTTTATTATGCACACAATGCAAAAGATACCACCCATCTGTATTACATATTGATTACGCAAACACCCCCTCCAAGACTGCAGCATATATAACGACGCATGGGAGTTATACGAGGGCCGGAGAAGCCAACTCAAGTTTAGTTACGATGCCCATAATTCCGGTAAAGATGGATTGGTCATAGTTGATACGTACGCTTTTATGGATCCAGGAAGCAGTGTGTGCTTTATAACAAACTCTCTTATGAAAAGGTTAGGCATTTTCGCACCAAAATCTCCCCTGAATATTGAAACTATGACTGGTTCCGACTTCATATCTTCATCTTTGGTTAAGAATTTAGAAATTTTTAATCCTGATTTAAGCGATAAAGTCTGTATACCTACTTGTTATTCAAAAGACAGCATACCTGTCACCAGACAGCACATTCCAGTTAAGAGTGACATCAAAAGATGGACTCACCTCTCCGATATTAACATATCAGACTTACCCAAAAAAGTTGATATTGGTTTACTTATTGGTAATAATATAGCGGAGGCATACACCCCATTTGATATCAAGGTTGGGCCTAAGGGAAGTCCCTACGCTTCGAGATCCGCACTCGGTTGGATATTGTGGAACGTTGTTCGAGAAATTGGTTCCCCATGTAATGTAGTTCAAGTTAACAGAATAGAAGCTAAAATTATTTCAGAGGCAGAGTATCTTAAATCATTGGACCTACTTGTAAGAAGAAGTTTTGATTTTGATTTCCCAGAAAGTATTATTAACGATAAAACAGAAAGGTCTATTGAGGATAACTTATTTATTCAAAAGGTTGAGAATACAATTTCATTCAAAGATGGGCATTACGAGGTCGCCCTCCCCTTGAAAGATGATAATTTATCACTACCAGATAATTACGTACAGGTTTACAACAGGCTTATTTCCCTGAAAAAGAAAATGGAGAAGAATGAAAAATTTCGTCACGACTACATTTCGTTTATGACAAATTTAATTGAAAATGGTTATGCTGAAAGAATTTCTGAAGTTGAAATTAATACTAATAATGTTGTATGGTATGTACCACACCATGGCGTATACCACAAGCGCAAGAACAAACTTCGTACAGTCTTTGATTGTTCTGCACATCAAGATGGCATTTCGTTAAATGATGTCCTACTGCAAGGTCCTGATTTAGCTAATTCGCTGATTGGTGTTCTACTAAGATTTCGTTTTGGAAGATACGCCTTTATGTCCGATATAGAGGCGATGTTTCACCAGGTCAAAATACCTGAAGACGACCGTGATAAACTACGTTTCCTTTGGTGGCCTGATGGTTCGTGGGATAATCCGCCCGCAAGATATAGGATGACAGCTTACTTATTCGGTGCTGTTTCTTCGCCAAGCATTGCTAACTTTTCCCTAAAAAGAACAGCACTTGATAATAAAGATGATTTCGACGATGAAACAATTGAAACTTTACTAAATGACTTTTATGTAGATGATTGTTTACATGCTCTTGACGATGAACATTCAGCCATCCGGTTAATACGAGAACTTATGGAACTTTGTAAACGTGGTGGATTCAGGTTACATAAATGGATTTGTAATAGTCCCTCAATATTTGCAACAATTCCGGAATCTGAACGAGCAAATGATAATTTGTTTATGTTAGGGGAAACAGAAGATGTTATTGAACGTGCACTTGGAGTCTATTGGAATGTGTCAAGCGACTCACTTACTTTTAAAGTCAATTTTCAAGATCAGCCTAATACCCGTAGAGGTCTTTTATCAATTTTGTCATCTGTTTTTGATCCTCTTGGACTGGCATCTCCGGGAATTCTACCTGCAAAAAGACTTATGCAAACTCTTTGTACAAATGGATGTACGTGGGATCAACCAATTGGTGGTGGACTCCTAATTAAGTGGAGAGAATGGATAGAAAATTTACGGTTACTAGAAGGCCTTGAAGTACCTCGTTGTTTAAAACCTACAAACTTTGGACAAGTAATTTCTCGTCAGCTACACTATTTCGCTGATGCAAGTGACATTGGATACGGTATAGCTTGCTATATGAGATTTGTAGATTTATTGGGTAATATATCATGCAGTCTATTGTTAGGAAAATCCAGAGTGGCTCCAATTAAACAACAAACAATCCCAAGAATGGAGTTAACAGCGGCTACAGTAGCTGTGAAAATTAGTTTGAAGATGAAGCAAGAGCTAAATGTTCCGATAGATAAGACATACTTTTGGACAGATAGCACAACAGTATTAGGATATATTAGTAATAGAACAACCAGATTTAAAACGTTCGTGTCAAATAGAATTTCTCTAATTCAAGAAGCTACAGATTTCAGCCAGTGGAGACATGTCAGTAGTAAATTAAATCCAGTGGATTATGCATCGAGGGGATTAACCTTTGATAAGTTGATTGGTCAGAAGACATGGTTCGATGGCCCAGAATTCCTTAAAAAACCAGAAACGAATTGGCCTGATCAAGTAAATAAATTTCAAATAGCTGAAGATGATATTAATGTTAAAGTTAATATCTATGCTACAATTGAAATCATTCAAGAAGAAAGGCCTTTGGATAAACTAATACAACATTACTCAGATTACAATAAGTTAATTAGAGCTGTAGCATGGTGGAAATTGTACATCAGACATTTTCAAAAGGATACGTTGTCAGGAAGAAACTTGAATCTGGATGATAATAATGATGCAGAAATGGTAATTATTAAACATGAACAATTTAAAGCGTGGAATATTGACATGAATAAAACGAAAGATAAACAAAATTTGAATATAAACTCTTTAAAGAAACTAGATCCAGTTGTATTTGATGGTCTGGTACGAGTTGGCGGTAGATTAAGTAAAGCTGATATCCCATTTCATTCGAAGCACCAGATAATTATTCCGAAAACGTCAAAATTAGCAAGTCTCATCATTAGAAAGGCTCACAAAATGGTTGGTCATCTTGGCAAGAACGCTGTATTATCTGAAATTCGAAAAACATATTGGATAGTTGGCCGTAGTTCTTTAATTAAACAGATACTCTCAGAGTGTGTAATATGTAGACGGTATAAGGCACAAACTTTAAATCAAAAGATGGCAGACTTACCTATTGAGCGAATTGAACCATTTCATAAACCCTTTTATCATTCTGGAATGGATTACCTAGGTCCATTTGAAATTAAACGTGGACGTTCTGTGGTTAAAAGGTACGGAGTAATCTTTACCTGTTTTAATTCTCGTGCAGTGCACTTGGAAGTTGCTGATACGCTCGACACAGACTCTTGTGTAAACGCTATTAGGAGATTCGTTGCTCGTAGAGGTCATGTACATTCAATTAGGAGTGATAACGGGACTAACTTGGTAGGTGCTGCTGCAGATCTTAAAAGAAGCATTCTAGAACTCAACAACAATAAAATAGCTGGTGAACTTTTACGTGGTATCCAATGGTATTTTAACCCCCCCTCAGCCTCGCATTTTGGTGGGGCCTGGGAGAGGCTTATTCGTGAAGTAAGAAAGGTTTTATATTCGCTTCAGCATGAACAATTAAGCAGAATGGACGACGAAGGCTTCAGAACTCTGTTTTGTGAAATAGAATCAATATTAAATAAGAGACCTATAACTAAACATTCAGATTCTGTAGATGATTTGGATTGTCTCTCACCAATCTGATTAAAACACAGATCCAATTTCGTTTCGTTTTTTATAGTTCAAAATTTCATTTTTACTTGTCTTTACTACTCTTGGATCTGGAGGACTTGTTATTTAATTCGTGTTCTGGCTGAAATGAGGGGTCAGCCAATCAAATGGTCTGTCGAATCGACCGTTTGACCTTTTCATGCGTGGAACTGTGGGTAGATATTACCAGCCAACGACGTCTATACTATAAACACCAGCGGATAGAAATCATAACAAAACAAAAGTGGATTTTGAAAAGCGTGGCGGTCGCTAATTGGTTAATCGAATGACTGACGTTATCGGGTCAAATGTCCCGTGCTTGATACCTGATGTCATAGAACGTGAGCTTCCACTATAACTAGTTAGATCTACATGAGTGTAGGCCATCGAAAGTATAAAAAACGAAACGAAATATAGATCTATATTTTAATTAGATTGGTCTCTCACCTAATCATCTCCTTGGACTTGGTGATAACTGTGAATACTCTATTACTGTTTCGAATAAAACGGATAATTATGTTAAGAGGAGATGGAAACAGGTCCAGTATTTAAGTGATATTTTTTGGAAGAGATGGGTACAAGAATATCTACCTAATCTGCAGGAAAGACAAAAGTGGCTTAAACCCAAAGCAAATGTAAATATTGGTGACATTGTTCTTCTTGTTGAAGGAACTGTGAGAAATTCGTGGGCTTTGGGTCGCGTGACTGATGTGACATTTGATAAACGTGGTTTTGTTCGTATTGTTACTCTCAAGACAAAAACAGCAACATTATCTAGACCTGTTCATAAGTTGTGTACTATTTTAGAAGCTGACAAATGGTAAATTATCGTTATAGGACACATAAACTTAGTCAGTGCATGATATTTGAACTGTGTTTATGTTTTGTGCATGCATTTTTGTTTCCATGTTTTATTTGAAATATTTTTTAATTGTTAGCATAGAATGTAACAATTAAGAGGGCCGGTATGTAAGGTTCGAATACACCGAGCTGTATTACGTTTCAACTATTGTACATTTTTTGAGTCTGGAAATTCGTGGCTTTCCCAATAGATTTAATTATTTTTCAACTTGAGTGTCTGGAAGGGCAAGACTTCGTGTTTTTTGTACTTCCGCCTTGTTCGCGGGCTAGAAGTGAATGAGATGAGCGAAGTTCGTGGGTTTGCTCATCAAATGCATAAGTAAAGTTCGTGGGTTTTACTTATTGATGTGTTGTGACGTAAATGCGTGTACATGCGTGTAAAACACGTGCATCCAATCGAAACAACTCGTTCACTTTCGTCTGCCCCAAAAATGGTAAAATCAAAACCATGTAAAATATTAGGTCGGGATATGGTGCTCTTTGTCGCGACGCCTAATTTTTCGGATTAAGCATGCGGGGGGCCCCTTGCATTTAACCAGGCATCGAGTGTTCTCACTTGGGGCGCCTGAAGAGCGTGAGGGCCATGGTAGGCAAAAGATATGGGTTGTCGGGATGGGGGGGTCTCAAAAACATTTTGAAATTTGTGAATTCCGAGAACGCTGTTTATAGCGCCTCTAGCATTTCAAATTCCAACACAAAAGCCTTTAAAATACGTAATAATGATAGAGACAATAGCCTGATTATTCACAGGCTTTTTGAACGAGGCAGTAGATTTTGACATGATTCTTGCAAGAGCTCATATTCAGGAGCAAGTGTTGACGAGACACTATAATGGAACTATGTATGATCGACCGAAATAATTGATGCGCTGATGAGATTTCACAATAAATTCACATAATATTTTCACAATGTTTATTTCGTCCATTCTCAGCTTGTGAATTTTGGCAAATAGTCGATTGTTCAGAGAATTTTGAGACATCTGGCCAAGGCATGCACTCATAGCTGACAATGGGAATGCGAGATTCGGTTCGCGACCGATCACAGAGTCATTACATATCTACATGTACCATTTAAAAACGAATAGACACGTAAAAAGGTTGAAAACTTTCATCATTAGGGCATAGGTATACATGTATTAAGAAAAGGGCTAATAGAGACGGGCATATAGCATGCAGTGTGCGATGTGGAAAATTTTGCCCGGACAGCGGCCAAAGCCTAGCTTAACCGGAGCGGGCCCTGACTAGAACCGTCCTCGCACCTCTAGACCGTTTACCGTGTTTTTTTGTCTCTGCCATGAACCACGGTACCCCCTTAACCATGAGGTCCAGAGTCTGGGCCGCTCAAGCCCATGCCTACCTCGCGCTTTGACAGCAGCTCTAAAGCCTCCTTTTATATCGAAATTCAACTGCCAATGGATCTTCTACGTGTACACGGAACCTCATATTTTTTTCCCATCCTAACGACTATATGTAACCTTTTTGCCAAGCAATCAATCCTGCACGAACAAAAAACAAGATGGAGGTGTGTAATCTAAATCCAAATTTTATTCAATTTCATCTTACAAAAGATTTGATATTAAATGAGAAAAAGGCAGATCAGTTATGAAAATGATAATATTGTTAGCAGATAAATTTGAATGATTGATGTAGGAGTATAACAAAATTAAACTTAGGACAAAACATAGCACCTTTAATTACAATGTACTAGCACCTGGACACAGGCAAGTGATTATTTTGATTCAAGCATTGATAACACCAATAAAAATAATGTTTGATTTTTTCGCTCCTGTTTGAATATAAAAAATTAACTAAACATTCAATTCATCACAGATTATTTTGATTCAAGCATTGATAATGCCAATAAAAATAATGTTTGATTTTTTTGCTCCTTTGCCTTTGTTTGAATATCAAAAATTAACTAAACATTCAGTAGCATAGAAAGAGGGCGGAGTGATTCAATTCATCACAAATTATAAGCATTCAGTAGCAATGCCGTCTTCCTGACTTTCAGTCATCCGAATCTGAGCCCCACCCAACCCAATTCTAGGCAATTGTACCTATTATATTCTCAAAATAAAAATATAAAAACATACATTCATTTTTAACATAACATTTGTTTCATGTGAAATGTAATCTTTGGCTCAGATTTTGATTGACTCGACCATTGCAAATATTAAATTATTCACCAGAAATATATTCATGAAAACTTCTTCAGAGTGGATCTATTTGACTGAAATTTTAATCAAATTCCCTTTACATTATCTAGTTTTTAACTGGTATAGTGAGAACTGCCAGCTCGTTATCTAATCTCCCATAATGTATCTTTAACTAACATAGATTTTTATGATATATAAATATTTAGCTACTTGTCTATAAAGACATATATATATATATATATATTAATATTTGTAAAATTTTAGATTTGTAAAATATCTATGGATTAAATAAATAAATAATGCTAATTAGTAAACTTTTACTTAGCTTGGAATGTCAACTAATATATAATTATCATATTTATATAATGCTAAATTATAATATCACACAAAATACTGAGAAATAAATAGTATTAATACAAGCAATAGATAAGTACTCACTTTAGAGGTATTTAGTAATGGATAAATATTTAAAAATAAAACAAATAATACACACATGCAGAGAAATAAAGAGAGAGAGAGAAATGGGGTTTAACGTCCACTCAACACAAACTAGGTCATTTCGGGACTAACATATGGTTCAGTTTTATTTCAATAATTCGCTTGCGCGTAGGGGTCTTTAGCAGTGGGAGGAAACCGGAGTGCCTGGAGGAAACCCACGAGGTTGAGAAGGTGCCCCTATCTCCATGTCACATACGCTCACACCAGGGCTCGAAACCACAGCCGCAAGCCAGAGGTGACCGGCCAGCTAGAGATCAAAGCGCGGCACTCTAGACCACTAGGCCATCTCAACCCCCCGCAGAGAAATAAACTAAAGTAGTATGCATTGATAACTTGATGTTCATCAGCAGTTAAATAACTTGAAATACAGTTAAGTAACTTGATGTTCATCAGCAGTTTAATAACTTATGTTCATCATCAGTGTAACGACTTGATGTTCATCAGCAGATTAATACTTTGGTGTTCATCAGCAGTTTAATAATATGATGTTCATCAGCAGTTTAATAATTTGATGTTCATAAATACTTTAAGTTATAATAAACTAAAATACCTCTTCATGCTTAGGTGTAGTTTAAACGTGGAGAGATATTTGATAACATAATGATACTGCACCAGAGCAGTTGTATCGGTATATTAGGCCTTATCTTGCTTAAGGCCTTATCTTGCTTAAGGCCTTTAACTTAAAATATAGATACACTATCCCAAATAATATGTGCATTTCTATGAAATCATGACATGCATCCAATATTTCAGCAATCTTCTATAAAAATATATACGATTGGAATAATGGTACACCAACATTGAAGTGGACAGCTGTATTTTAAAGAAATACTATAATGTGGAATACAAAACAAAATATAATATAATCCATGAGTCAAATTCCATTTTACTGGAGAAAAAAAAAATCCCCCCAAAACTTTTAACAAAGTGTAAAATGGGTAGAGCAGTGGTTTGGGGTTAGGATTTTTTATAATGAAGAGCATTTGTCAGAAATGTTATCTTAAATTATCTTCTACTAAAATTATTTCAAGTATTTTATCCATGTTTATATAAAGCCATTTAATTTAAATACTCTTGTACCCTGATATGACGGTATGGAGGGAATTTCAAATATCACAGCAAAACACAGAGTTATCTCCCATCTACGTCGAGACTCGTAAAATATTATCACAACAAAACAAGAGTTATCTCTCTATCTAAAATAATATCACAGCAGAACGAAAGAAGATGAAACAAAACAAACATTCATAAACTATCAAACATTTAATGTGTTTGGACCGTGGGGGACACCAGTCAATACCATTAAAACATGCACCTGAAGCCATTGAAACACAGCGACATTAAAAATATTGCGCCTTACAAGATACAGTAACTTGCTTACACCTTTTATCCTTCCACATCTTACGGTAAACGCACTTTTTGCTACGCTTCTCCTTTTCTGTGGAAAACCTTTCCTCTCAATATTAAACTATCTGATAGCAATGAAAATTTTTAACGCAACTTAAAAACACACACTTTTTTGTTGACTACTATGGCTTTTAATACATGTATCCGAGTTCATTATAGGATATATGTATGATCTGACCAATCAGCCATACAAATTTTTTTACTCTGCTAGAGGTTAACCCAAATTTAAACTTCTTCAAAAAAAATACTTATAACATCATTGCTTGATAAAAATAGGCCGAAAGGAAGCGAATAGTTGCCATATATTTGATTTGGTATCTGTAAGATTATAGTATATTTTAATTGAGCGAAATAGATTTGATAATTGAATAGCCTACAGAAATAGAGAGGTTCATTAAAAAAAAAAAGCATGAAACAAAAGAAGTATATAAAAAAAATCAGTTTGCTCATTTCCTTTTTCAAATGTCAACATATAAACCTCTCTCGAAATGAATATGGCTGATCGAAAGTCATTAACAAAAAAACCCCACTAAATATATTTCATCAATTGCAACAATATATTGACAAAAAGATAAAAGTAATTCCCTCATGAAACTTGAACTTACAAGAAGCACTGACGAGGAACAATAAATTCTATAACAGTAGTTGTACTCAGTGTACTGTATTAATTAAAAATATAAACATCTTTCTATGAATATATTAAAACTACACGCTCTACTAAACAGCACAAATATAACACTAAGACAGATGAAAAACCAACAAAACAACAGCATACATTGCTGTTTAATGGTACATCGTTCTACTAGTGACGATATAACTATTTATATCATTTAATAACTATATCATAACTGTCACATCTACTAGTGATGATAACTATTGTTCTGTCTATATCATATATTATAACTATCTTCTATATACAATACCAACAAACTATATACCCATGGGTTTAAAGGTGAACTTCATCGTCGACAGATTTACATTGGATAGAATAAACATCTACTAGTGATACCTATTTTTCAATCTGTATCATAATAATATTTATACCTATCACATTTGCCAGTGCTGATAACTATTTCTGTATCTATATCATATAATAACTATTTTCCATAAACCATAACAATAAACTATAAAATATACCTAAAATATACTGGTTTAAAGGGACAATAACATTCTTGCTGGCTTGGTAGCTGCAGAAAATAAATAGCCTTATTCTAAGTACTAGATATTTATGTGTCCTACCCAGCGCTCACGCTGTCGATCGCCAAATTCGCCAATTGCGATTAAAATATAATTTTGGTGATAGAATATTCAATTTGGCGAAATTTTTGGCTATATTTTTTTCCTGTATGGCGATTCTTTTTCTACCTGGAAATAAAAAAATCATCGGCACAAAGTTTTGATTTCCGCGCGTACATACTAAACTAAACAGTGTACCGTCGATTGCGCTTTGTTGAGTCAATCAACAATCAATTAGGTATCAATAATAGCCCTATCTTTTGTCTCTTGATCAATCTGGGATTAGTGTTGATAAGTATTTACAGTCACAGTAGTAATAAACTAATTAAGAGACAAAAGATTTAATTATGTGTTTTCAAATACGAATCGGTTGCTTTGTTGATGGTTTCGATATATTCAAAATGGCGGACACTGTAAACAATACTCACTCGATTTGTTCGGGATTATTGGATGACTGTTGTTTGATCTATTTCATACCGAAATTGACGATATCGTTAATAAATGAAGCCAGGTATGTCGTTACGGTTTATAAATGCGTATATAGACTTGGGACTGTCGAAAACCATGCACTATCAAATCATATGCCATGGGTCGTAAGCGAAAAATTGCACAACCTTCTTCAACGTCTGATAGTGACAGAAGAATGTCAGATTTTTTTTAATATTCCACCACCAAAATGCCCGAAGACTACAGATGACACTGACATGATAAGCTCTCGTCCATCTCATGATATTACAACCCTAGATGTTGAACTGATACCCCAAAAGACCACCGCAGAGAAAAATTTTGAAAAACGTAAAATATTAAGTGCATTTGGAAAAGGTAGATCTTTCAGGGATGAATGGAAATTTTCAAATCCTTGGTTAAGGTATGATGCAGCTACCAAAACAATGTTTTGTTCAACATGTGAATCAGCCTTCAAAAAAAGAAGAATTTCGTAAATTTTAAGATGTATATTGTATGTATTTATGTAAATAAAATTCTCGAAAAAAAATTTTAATAGTTATTTTATTTTGGCGGAAAAAATATCTGGCTAATAAATTAAAATGAAAAATTGGCGGGAAAAAAATGGAACCCAGAGTGAGCACTGGTCCTACCTGTTGTGTAAATTATCCATTACAACCTATTTTACTTGTCCAGAGGGTTCGAAAATATTTTAAAATCCAAGTCACATTTGAAAAGGTTTACGTTAGACTTTTCAAATCAATTGGTTGAATTTTTCCAATTTTTCAAAATAGGTGTGTTAAGATGAAATTTATATCATTTAATTGGAATATTCTAAAATAATACGATTTGTTGACCAGAATAAAGTTGACCAGAATAAATAATTAGATTCGGACATATTATTCAGTTACAACAAGAGTGTTATTGGGGCTTTAAAGGACAACTTCATCATTTACAGATTTTACATGTGATAGTATAAAATAAACAAAGCTTGCCAGGAAATGAAACATATGCCCACAAGCATATGTCATCTGAGCAGTTATGAGCTAAACAAATCTTAACAAATTCAGAAAGAATAAATCATAACTAAAGGGAAATAAGTCTGGAAGTTGTCATAGAAAAATCAGTCAGATTTTTCATTTCATCAGGAGGGATATACTGACCATCAAATATAAATTTCAGAAATTGCAGTCTATAAAGTTTGAACAAGATTTAATGATTATCAAAAGACATTTAAAATCAATACCTATAAATTTCTGAAATTGCAGCCTACAAAGTTCGAACAAGATTTAGTGATTATCAAAAGACATTTAAAATCAATAAGTTTCTTCCTGGACAATAAGGATGGACGAAAAGATATTATGGCATCTATTGTAGAAATGACAGACTGACAATGGACAGACTGACGGACAAGGGTGACAGCAATATATGACCACAGAGAAACACGTGCGTATAAAAAGATTCCAACTAAAATCTAAAAATAAAGACGTTGGCTATGGTTGATCAGTAACACGGATCTGTAAACTCCAAATTGCTCAGTTTGAGCATGAAATGCACCAGAAATGACTGCCAAGAGATCAGATTTGGAATCTTATAAACCTTTTTTATCATATATGTAAAATCAGTGAACGATAAAGTAGTCCTTTAAGTGCCCAATAACAAGAAAAAAATCTATGGATAACAATCACTTGAAAAAGACAACTTAACAATAGTCAAAACAAAATCTAGTACAGAAGTTTTATATCAACAGAATTGGCTCTTGTGACATAATATACCTTCAAATTAGCTACCATATGATTATTTGCGTGGCGTTAATGAACCTGGTTGAAATGTACCCGACATATGAACGAACGAGGTATTCAGACCTCCTCCTCCAGCACTACCGAAAGAACAATCGCTAAGTTGTGAACAGGTATCGGGTGATCGACTGTCATCACGGTTAGAGTTGAAGTTATAATCGCGAACAGGACTGATATGTTTTAAGGACGGATCTAGAAAGGAACCTGAGGCTAACATGGATTGAGCTTGTGTCTGGGAACGGGTTATAATCTCATTTATCTCGTCAATACGACTCCTCTCTCTCCTGAAATAATAAATTTTTTATAAATTATATACAGAAATGAAATGGGGTTTAAATGTCCTACTGTTCTGCTCTGAACTGAGCTAATGAAGACAGGAATGCACACTACAGTCCACTCTTATTATATCGAATTCCAAAATTCCAAATGTCACAGGATTTTTTTACGAACTTGCCAATGTGTACAAGCGACCTCAATTTTTTCATCCCATCTGAACAACTAGACAGCTGTCCTTGTCAGGCCTCCCATCCTGCATCACTGACTAAGGTGTATTTCACCGGGAAAATAGATAAACATTCTCAGCCAATGCAGGGATCAAAACTAGACCTCCAGGCTAGCGAGTCAGCGTCTTTCCCACTTAGCCAGATATATATCCATTTACAATAATGGCATTATTAATGCATAGTCTTTCCCACTTAGAGAGAGAGAGAGAAATGGGGTTTAACGTCCACTCAACACAAACTAGGTCATTTCGGGACTAACATATGGTTTAATTTTATTTCAATAATTCGCTATTTAGCAGTGGGAGGAAACCGGAGTGCCCGGAGGAAATCCACGAGGTTGAGAAGGCGTCCCTATCTCCATGCCACATACGCTCACACCAGGGCTCGAAACCACAGCCGCAAGCCAGAGGTGACCGGCCAGCTAGAGTTCGAAGCGCGGCACTCTAGACCACTAGGCCATCCCACCCCCCCTTTAAAAAAAGGGAAGGGAAGGGAGAAGGGGAGAGAGAAAGAGAAATGGGGTTTAACGTCCATTCAACACAACTAGGTCATTTCGGGACGAACATATGGTTTAATTTTATTTCAATAATTCGCTTGCGCGTAGGGGTCTTTAGCAGTGGGAGGAAAAGGGAGAAGGGGGTAAAAATTGGCTGTTCTTTGCCAGAATTCGTCTTTTTTAAGGCAAGATTCATCATTGACACGGACCAAGTCGACTAATAAATTGACCATTGTCAAGATATATATCATCCTTAAAAGACATATAGAAATAGATTTCACTAAAATTAACACACTTACATGGATGTGCTACTTCTGAATTTTATTATCATGCTACGTTTCAATACACATACAGGTATCTTTATCAAACAATTTGCTTGATAACGATTAGCATGTTAATCAAACTCAGAAGTAGTGTTAATTTTACGATATATATCCATTTACAATATCACATATTTTATATACCAATTACTTACTTATCAGGTGAACCGCTTTTACGTCAAACAGAATGCATGAGTTGACGTAATCGTGCACAATCTTCTTCTAAGGCATGTAGAGAATTCTTGGTTATCTGATGTAACGCTCGCTCTGTATTAAGCTGTGACTGTAATTCACCATTC
This sequence comes from Patella ulyssiponensis, assembly GCA_963678685.1. Classification (NCBI taxonomy): domain Eukaryota; kingdom Metazoa; phylum Mollusca; class Gastropoda; family Patellidae; genus Patella; species Patella ulyssiponensis. The sequence continues at coordinate 63,111,500 of OY783225.1, read as the reverse complement.
TGTTTCTTGTAACGTTGAATGACCTTAGTTTCTCTATCTTTAGCCTCTCGTTCTTTCCGTTGTTGGTTGTCAAGGTTATTTTGCATCTGTAGACTTAGATCTTGGATAACTTGATTCATTTTCTTCCTGCAGTAACAAATGATCAATCAGGTTTAATAGTATTCTTAAAAATATAGGTGGTAAGGCAACGAAAAATACAACCATCACAGCATGACATAAAATATATCTACCACTGTCAAGACGCTTGTTCTGTGTGTCATACAAAATGTGAAATAATATGAGCTAGAGAAGTGCCAGGCTAGTAGATTTTTACAAGATGACAAGAAATGATATAAGATTGTAAAATTTCCTATAATTTGGTTCTAGAAATGTATTTAAATTCTGAATTGTCGTAATATTTTCCTGAAAATTAAAACATTATTTCACGGTTGACTGATCTTTCTCTACACGTATAGCCAGTTACTAAATAATGAGCAAGCCGACCTCCGAGTCAACCAAGCGTAAAAATAGCTCAACCTCAAGTGACGGGTTCTCACCCGCAAATCTGAAACCAGTAAAGGCCACTGTGAAATCACTGCGACCAGCAACAAAAAAAAACAAAATTAATTTACCAAATGTGGATAATAGTATGGCTGAAGGTTCAGAATACTCGTTAGAAACCATAATGCAGGAAATTAAATTGAATCGCCTTACAATGGATAATATAAAGAACGAGATCGTGAAAAGTGTAGAAGACCAGCTACTAAAATTACAACTCGAAATACAGAATCTGAAAGATGAAAATATAACTTTGAAAAACCTTCTTGAAGGACGAAGTGAAATTGAGCGTCGTCTCCAGTCTGAACTTGAGGACGCTAAAGGGATCGCTGCTGTTGCAACAAAAAGAGTAAACGACCTGGAACAGTGGACAAGGCGGTCAAGTATTAGAATATATGGCGTTGCTGATAAGGACCCTACAGAAGATTTCAACGACTCGATAAATCTAGCAATTAAAGTGTTTAAATCTATAGGCATTGAAATTCCACCACATCATATCGATATAGCACATAGACTTGGCAAATTTCAACATAAAAAAACCCGGGGCATCATTGTGAAATTTCACTCCCGTAAAGACAAAATAGCAGTAATACGAAATCGTAAATTACTTAAAGGATCGAAGATTGTTATCAGGGAGGACTTAACTACCTTAAACGCTGATTTGTTATATAAAACTTCAAATGCGCCCGGGGTCATCAGTGCTTGGTCAACTGAAGGTGTTATATGGGCCAAACTTTCAAACAATAAGATCATCAAAATCGCTCATCATATGGATCTAAATGAACTAACTGGGAACACTTTGGTACCCGATCTGTTTGCTGTAAGTTCGAAACCTAGTAACCAAGTGGAGGCGGTAAATAGTGATAGCCAAGCACAGCTTTCAACTGGGCCAATAATTGAAAAGTCATATAACAAGGAAGATGAACCCGATCAAGACATATCTATTACAGATGATTCAACTAATGAGTCAAATTTCAATTCACAACCTGTCGACGTGAGACATAAAATGGGTGTTATAACAGAGTTTTATGGTCCTATAGGAAAAAGCACAACCAAAACATAATTGTAAAATAATAAATTACAGGTGTCCATTTGTTGAACGCTGATTGTTCAATCTGATTAAAATACAGATCTTTTTTTTTCGTTTTTATTCTTTCGATGACCTCGCTACATATAGTGATGACAAGTATAACGAAAATTTGAACTATTAAGGGCGAAACGAAATAGGATGTGTTTTAATCAGATTGCAGGTTGCTATGAAAATGCAAAACTAGTATTTATCACATCGAATGTATATTTATTTTTATTTTTCATAAATATACTAATTAAATTGCAATCATGTTATCGTCCCGACAAACAACAATAGGTATATATATAAATCCGAAAAATCAATGCTAATTGATAGAACGATAACTAGTAAGTTATGCATTTTTTATATAAAGAAACATTGCACATCAAATTTTAAAAATCTATATCGTATTGCTGATTCCATTGAAAATATCTTGTAACAATTGAATTTAATCTTACCTACATCATTGATCTTGTTTTGGAAAAGTTTATAATTTCGACGGAAAACGATATCGTGCTAATTTAATACGAGATTATCTCATCTCAAACAATGTTCTTTTTGTACTGGCAACTTCTGCTAGTATAAACTTAAACAGTATGTCTAATTATAGAAGTATACTACTAAAATATAGTATATCTTTGCACAGAATGACTAACCAAATATTTAATAGGTTTTCATTTTCATTTGTTTATTGTTTTAATGACTTCGTGTATTTAAAGCTTATTGAGCATATTGTACGTTGTATTATAATACTATATCTAACTGCTACCATAAAATATGTAACAAAGAATGATGACTATATGAAACTGAAATTGATCATGTTCTTAATTCAAAGACAATTAACATTAAGCGTTGTAGTAGCCCTAGTATTACGTCTCATACAAATAGATATTCATCCCAATCCGGGCCCCATTGATATTAATTCCAAACTTTCAATTTGTCATTTAAATGCGAGATCAGTAAGGTCTAAAATAGACTTCATTACAAACGAATTATCAGATTTCAATATATTATGTTTTACTGAAACTCATTTGGATAGTAACATTAACAATGAAGAAATAGATATAGCTGGATATAATTTGCCATACCGTAAAGATAGGAATAATCGTGGTGGGGGGATTTTAATTTACACTCAACATGATATTATATCATGCAGAGTACCTTCACTTGAATTTGATGCTGACATTATTTGGCTGAATATTGCAATTAATTCAATTAAATTGTTGTTATGTTGTGTTTATAGATCTGAACAATCGCCAGACAACTTCTGGCTTTTATTAGATGAATCAATCGAGAATGCTTTAGATATATCAAGTAGCATAATAATTTTGGGTGATTTGAACTGTGACCTTTTAACATCAAATAATAAGTTACAATCATTGATTAATTCTTATGATTTAAAAAAACGTTATAACTAAGCCCACCAGATTATCAAACACAAAGTTTACATTAATAGACCCTATTATTATCCCATCGTTTATGACTTACGCTATAGCCGATACTTTAGACGTTCCCAGATTTGTATCTGATCACAGAGCGACATGTGTCTATTTAAACCATAGTATGCCTTCTAAAAGATCTTTTAAAAGGAAAATTTATCTTTACAAAAGAGCAAATTTTGCCGCCTTAAATGATGAAATAAACAGTTTCAGCTGGCGTGAAATTATTAACGATTCATACCCAATCGATAATATTATTGACAAATTTGATGAGAAAATTGAACAACTAATATCTCAATATATTCCTACTAAAACAATTACTGTCCATCCTAATGATAAACCATGGTTTAATAATCAAATAAGACGACAAATTCGACAACGTGATATATTAAGAAAGAAAGCCTTAAAAACCAAAAGTGAATCGCATATTGCTCTCTTTAAAAAGGCGCGGAATAAAGTTAATAACATGAAACAATATGCCAAAACTCAGTATAATGAATCAGTTAATGATAGAATAAAAAACCTGTCAAATCCATCCCAAAGGGATTACTGGAAAGCGATGAAACACTTCATTCCAACCTCTCAAAAAACATCAATTCCCCCTCTTAATAATACTTATGGTTTTTATGTAAGCGAATCTAAATCGAAAGCTAATCTTTTGAACCAATATTTTACATCTATTTCGACAATACAGGATATGGAAGTGTTACCCGAATTCCCAACACGCTGTACAACAATATGCCCCCCGTATTCCTTTACTTTAACGGATATCAAAAATGTATTAAACTCACTAAACGAATCCAAAGCCAGCGGACCCGGATTAGTTAATAATAAAGTATTAAAATCTGTGAAACATAGTATTTGTAAACCACTGTATTTACTTTTCAAAGTAATTATAAAACAGAAAATATTTCCGAGTAAATGGAAACAAGCCAATGTTATCCCACTGTATAAAAAAGGTGATAGGTCGGATCCAAAAAATTATAGACCCATTTCCCTACTGAATAGTATATCTAAAGTCTTCGAACGATTGATTCATCAGAATCTTTTAAGTCATTTTTCAAAAAATGAACTTTTTAATAAGTACCAATCGGGGTTTTTACCAGGCATATCTACGGTACATCAACTCATAGAAATATATCAATACATTTGTAATTCTTTAGAAAAAAAAGAATACACGGGTTTAGTGTTCTGCGATATTTCCAAAGCGTTCGATAAAGTTTCGCATAAAGGACTGTTGCATAAACTGAACAGTTATGGAATCCAAAATGACTGTCTCGAATTAATTTCAAATTACTTGAATAATAGAAATCAAATTCTTATGTTAGAAAATTGTTTATCTGATACCTTTTCTACCAATTCTGGGGTACCACAGGGTTCTATTCTCGGTCCACTGCTTTTTTTGATCTATATAAACGATGTATCTGATCAACTTAAAGGCTTAACGAGATTATTTGCCGATGACACAACGCTATGTTCCTCCTCAACAGATTTATCTAATGTTGAAGCTGCACTGAATTATGATTTAAACCAGTTGTGTATGTGGGCTAATAAATGGTTAATAACCTTTAATCCCGAAAAAACTAAATTAATGATCTTCGCTAACAAAAATGTCATATTCCCTTTAAATATAAAATTTCAAAGCACGTATCTACATACAGCTTCCGTTCATAAACATCTAGGTGTATATATCCAAGATGACCTTAAATGGAATTATCATATTGAATCTATAATAAAACAAGCTTCGTTTAAACTAAACCACCTACGTAGAGCTAAATTTCAATTAACACAACCCAACTTAAATACATTATATAAATGTTATATCTTACCAATTCTTGAGTATGGCTGCGAAGTATGGGATAACTGTTCAAATTACAATTCTGAAAAACTTGAGAAATTACAGCTTAAAGCTGCCCGCACGGTAACAGGATGCACTATTTATGCATCTCGTGAATCGCTCTATTTTGAAACTGCATGGTCTAAATTACACGATCGCAGAAAGATTAGACGGCTATGTATATTACATAAGCTTATTCACAAAACAGGACTGTCTTATCTCCAAGAGATAATCGGTTATCATAACAATAATTATAATCTTAGGAACTGTAATGATCTAAAAGTACCACTTTGTCGTTTAACAGTAACAAAGAACTCCTTTTTCCCTAAAACCATCCAACAGTTCAATAGTTTACGTCCCGGTTTAAAATCCACAATATCTTTATCGGAGTTTAAAACCAATACAAAAACTAAAGTCAAACCTCCAAAGTTAAGAAACATCGGCAGCAGAAAATTATCAATTTACCATAATCGTATACGCCATACCTGTAGTGGTCTAAATTATGATCTTAATAAATCAAATATCGTTCAAAATCCATATTGCACATGTGACAATAAAAGCATTGAAAATTCATTTCACTACTTTTTTGACTGTCCAAAATATGAGCTACAGCGTCATCATTTATTCGATAAACTTGGCTTTATAGCCAAACTACCACGACCTGAATTGCATAAAATTTGCTTAGATGGCTCTACACTATTTCCAAATTCTTTTAATATCCATATATTTCACACCGTACAAAATTATATTAAAGAAACGAAAAGATTCACATGTACTTTGTAGCTAATATTGTATTTGGACAGTGGTTTATCTCTATTAATATTCACTTAGTATGTAACCACATGGTCATATTATCCTAAGGTAGCATGTATATATGTATATAACTATGTAGTAAATTAAATTTCAGTGGTATTTGTAAATATTTTACATTATACTGGGAGAAGATTCGTAAATTGTATAATTTGTTCTGATCCCGTTTGTATATACACATATACTTCTATGTATGTATTTGCAAATAAACTATTTACTATTTAAACCATCACAGCCAAGTGGAATTCTATCAGAAATTCAATGAGATTTCTCCACTCACTATCCGTACATGACTTTAAAAGATCACTAATGTAAACAACTTCTATTATGACAATGCATAAGATCAGATAAAAAATATAGCCTGTAGATTCTCCTACCAATTTTGGTCAGTCCAAGATTGGTTAAAACCTATCAACTTTCAAATTGTCACTGCATACTTATCTGTTTCAATATTGTGTCATAAATATTGCTTGAATTGTAGAGAACTGAACTCTTCCATGCACTATGAGCACACACACAGCGTGGAATAGCATTATACAAATAAATATACACATTATAGTGGTGCTGTACTACTCACCACATGCTTTTAGTATCTCCATCACCAGATTCTTCTGCCTGCTTGGCCCACATTGTTCGTAATCTCTTTACCTCCTCTTCTTGTTCAGTAAATCTACAAACACAAATAAATATCAGCTCGTAAAATTTCAATAAACACTTCATTTCTCACACTGCTAAATTTTTCACTGGACTGTGTCAATAATAATACAATACTAGTACTACGCCAGTGATTCTCAACCTGTGAGCCGCAAAATTTTGAACGGCAAACTAATAAAATTTCTCACCAAAGAAGTCAGATATTTGACTGATGAAATTCGAAACACTGCAATAAAATAAGTTCATAGCTGTGTTTTTCTTTATTTAGTTTGAGTCATTCTATGTGTCTATGACTTGTCTGTGTCTACAACTATAATTCATCATGAATCATTCTGAATTCATCATGGAAATGAACTTAAAGCCTTGATTTTCAATTAACGGTAAATCATCATCATTCAATATTCATCAACAGTGAATCACTCCGAATTAGTCATGTGCATTCAACCCAATGTGCCAGAAGGTTAATCATTTTCCTTATTTAATTTGATAAATCTTGATGAAATGAAATGGGGTTTAACGTCCTACTGTTCTGTTCCGAACTGGGCTAATGAAGACGGGCATACGCCATACAGTGTGCTATGAGGGAAATTTTGCTCGGACAGCAGCACCATGGCCTACTCTTTATCGAATTCCAACTGTCAAGGAATCTTTTAGGTGCACGCTAATGTGTACACGGAACTGTCACTACTCTTTCATTTCGGGACTCTTCGGGACTAAAATATGGTTTAAATATATTACAATAATTCGCTTACGCATAGGGGTCTTTAGCAGTGGGAGGAAACCGGAGGACCCAGAGAAAACCCACGAGGTTGGACAGGTGACCCTACTCCTTGTCACGCACAACCTGGCATTCGAAACCATGCCAGTTGACTCAATGACAGGCTTTATGATACAACGCGCACTTGCTAACCATTCGACCATCCACCCTCCTTGTGAGTTACGAGAAATTTTGAAGATATAGTTTACCTTGTAACTAGTTTGGATTGCATGACCTCTTCTGATTTAAGAGAATCTCTTGACAGACGTAATTCAGAATTAATATCACGTTTCTGCTCTTCTAAACCTAATATTTCTTCTTGCAGCTGAAATGTTTTAAAATGAAACATAAAAATAACATTAATGCACATTTACAAATATCCAGATAGCATTACGTAGAGAAAATTGCATTGTACTGTTCTCTATTAAATGGAAAGCTGACAACATCATTGAGTATATTTATGATTATATAGGAATTTTTAGTTGATGCTGAGAAGTGGTATCAATGTTCTAGAATGTGGAAGCATACTCTGAATCATGCACGACACCTTTCCATACTCACATTAATTAAAGCAATAGATCTGAATGTAAATTATGCACAACACTTTTTCCAACTCACATTAATTAGAGCAATATAAGCTATGTTTTGAAATTATTGTGTAAAATTTGACAGTTTAATGATAAATAGTACCTTCAGATTTTCTTCATTTTTAAGAGCTATCTGTTCTCTAGCTTGTTCTAAATCAACAGAAAGTTGCATCGCTTGTTGAGATAGATTCTGCATTTCCTGCTGTTGACTTTCTCTGTTAAAAAAAACCATTGTAAATTGTACATTTACATAAGGCAAGAATAATTATTTAATATTACTTAAACACTTGGACCACCCAAAATTGGTAAGAAGTACCGGTCCCTAACGAAGCGCTGGATACTGTTTCTTAAACTACCCTAATCACATGAACAGCTGCATACTTTTTTTGTGACTTGGGTGGTTTGAGGTGATCATAGGAGCAGAAACTTTGAGAATGTTTTGAAAATGGGCGACAAAAGATCACATTCGGTTTCCTCTCACTGCTAAAGACTCGTACGCACAAGCGAATTATTGAAATAAAATTATCCAGTGGACGTTTAACCCCATCTCTCCCCCTCCAATAACCTACCTCTGTGTTTTCTGTTCTAAAATCATTTTACGTAATTTGGAATTGAGTTGTTGTTTCTGGCTCTCCAATAGCTGTTGCAGCTTACTTACTTCAACCTGTAGATGACAATATCAATAATATGTCAATAAGCTAAACTCCAATCTCGTTCCCAGAGGCAGCTGCAGAGCCGAAGGCCTCTGGCCCATTAGACCGTCCAGTTTTTCCAAACCTCTGATTGGTCAATCTTTTTGGGTCGATTTCTCGAAAACTAGAGGACCGATCGTCGTTCCGTTTGTTGTAAAATGATCCTTGAGTCAAAGACAACTTGCTGATATAAAAAATTGGATCCTAAACGCACCAATTCAAGTTTTTGTAAAGATCTATTTTTCTACTCGTGGGTATATTTTTAAGTGATTCGGTCATCCAGGCACGTAAAATCAGGGAAGTACGACGCAAATAAACGAGAAATTTCGTGCGTAGGAATTACATGTCACCTTCCGGGAAAATGGCTACCCCGATTCACCAGAGAAATTTCGTCACACATCAGGTTTTAGATCCCAATACAATCAAGACATGAAGGCTACCTGCCAACTTTGTTAATTAACCTATTTTTCACAGTAAGTGACATGCACACCTGTTCAACCAATGACAGTTGATTAATGAAATGAAACAAAATGGCGGTTTAATTTCTTACACCTAAATGACAAATGGGCTATACATTTCCCGTTGTTAAATAAATGTTAAAGAGAAGAGTATAATGAATGTAAACTGATGTTATCTGGGGTGACCTCCATTTCCAACTATCATGGGCTCATCAAGTCTGTATCTAGCATCGAGTTCACAAAGCTTTCTCAGACTGTTCATGAGAAATATCTTTGATCCACAAACTAAAAACTTTGCACATAGTTTCTTATTGATTTATTTGATACATTAAACCTACAAAAGTTTTATAAAGGGCTATATTTTAGTTAAAATAAGGTGAACAATTTTGAGAACATTAAAGTCTGAAAATTCGAGGCCATGCCCCCAGTTCACAAAGCATTCTCAGACTTAAGTTGAGAATTTACTCAAACTTGTTTCTTTATTTTAACTAAAATACAGCCCTTTATAATAATTTCGTTGTTTTAGTGTATCAAATACATCAATAAGAAACTATGTGCAAAGTTTGGTATTTCTGGATCAAATACATTTCTCATAAACTGTTACTGAAAGTTGAGAAAATTCTCAATTTAAGTCTGAGAATGTCTTGTGAACTCGGGGCCAGATCTTGTTTAAAACAAGTGTCATCAAGTGTTCTAGTCAGACTAAGCATACACTATTTACAGCTTGTATCTTAGAACTAGAAGCTGATATGATAGTGTAATTTATAACAAGTCTGTAATGTATCTATTTGATTTTGTTTAAAACAAGTGGTATCAAATGTTCTGGACAGAGTTAGCTCGCTCTACTATAGACTTGTATAATCTATAACCAACCTGTAATGCATCTATTTGATCTTGTTTAGCTCGGACAGTTGAATCATGAACATGTGCCGTGGCTTCTAACTCCTGATTCTGGTGTATTAATCTCTTAACTTTTTCTTTTTGTTGAGTTATTTCCCCTTCACGTTTTGTTACTAAAGCTTGAATCTCTAATATTCTTTCTTCTACAGTAAACTACAAAAAACAATATTTCTCTTCTACATATCATAAAATGATTGTGATTGAACAGAATAAGCATAAATCTAATCTAATGAGTATTTTTTTCAATATCTAATTTTTCACAGCTTTTGACATTGGAACACAATTCATTTTAATAAGCATGACGTCTCAAATTATATTCTTATTCGTGCAACATCTATTGTGGAAAAAATGCCTAACATGCATCTACTAATAAAACATTATTCATAAAGACAAGAACACATACTAAACAACAAAAATATAACAAAGATGGATGATTATGTTAAATCCTTGCTCTCTAGCCTGGAGATGAGGTGTTCGATCCCTGCATGGGTCAAGAAAGTTCGTGCAGATTTTCTGGTGCGATTTCCCCTTGTAAGTGATGCAGGAGAGAGGGCCTGACAAGGACAGCTGTCTAGTTGTTTGGATGAGACAAAGATTCAAGTTCCGTGTACACATTTGTACATGCACAAAAAAGAACTCTAGGGAGTTGGCTTTGATTAGAGTAGGCCATAGCGCCGCTGCCTGAGCAAAACGTTCCTCATAGCACATTGTATGGCGTATGCCTGTCTTCATTAGCCCAGTTTGGAGCATTCTTCATTAGCCCAAATTGGAGCATTATCAATTAGCCCAGTTTGGAGTATGACGTTAAACTCCATTTCATTTCATTTGATCTATATTTCAAAATCTTTAGCACCTGGTACAAAAAGATGTAGACAACCCTGAAAAAATTAAGAGAAGATAGATGCTTTTTGTATTGTGTCTTGTATCCGAAACTACTCCTAAGAACACCTGCAACAGTCCAAGGGTTAAGATGGATAAATTATCAGTACCCTAGACACCATACCTTATTTTGTTTCCCTTCTTCAACATTTGCTTTCAGATTATCTTCCCTTTGTTGTGCTAGTTTTCTTTCAGTTATTTCTGTGGCGAGATGAGACTTGACTTCGTTCAGTGAATACTCCAGAGCTTTACGTTCATTTTGTAATGTTACATTGTTCTCTGTTATAGAGCGTAATGTAGTTTCTGTTGTACGTAGATTGGCTTCACACTGAATCACAAATATAAAACATTTAAGAGAGAAAGAGAGAGAAATGGGGTTTAACGTCCACTCAACACAAACTAGGTCATTTTGGGGCGTCATTTTTTATTTCAATAATTCGCTTGCGCGTAGGGGTCTTTAGCAGTGGGAGGAAACCTGAGAGACCGGAGGAAACCCACGAGGTTGAGAAGGCGCCCCTATCTCCATGCCACATACACTCACACCAGGGCTTGAAACCATAGCCACTAGCCAGAGGTGACCGGCCAGCTAGAGGTCGAAGCGCGGCACTCTAGACCACTAACTGGCACTAACACATGGGAGACTTTTATTTGAATAATCAGTTTGTACACAAAGGTCGTGGGACAAAACTAGAGGAACCCTACGAGGCTAAACAAGTGACCCTATTTCTTGTCACGTACAAGCGGGAAATCAAAGTAATGCCACTTGACTCAATGACAGACATTATGATCTTAAGTTAGTCATTCATCACCCAACCCCCTTCGCCCACTTAGCCCCTCTTAGATGAAGAAAGTGTTATGAAAATACCTTTGAAAGAGCTTCTCTCAGGACAAACTTCTCCGTTTATTTTGATCTTTCTGATAAGCGGAGGCGTTTCTTACTTCGTTTAGTTGTTGTGTTGTTGATTCCCTGATAAGACGTAATTCATCCTGTAGGGTGTGACAATTCACTTGACTCTTGGCAAAACTTTCCTGTAACGACAAGTAACAATATATATCTCAATATCAAAATTTTAAGGAGAGAGATAAAGAGAGATGGGCTTTATGTCCACTTGACACAAACTAGGTCATTTTGGGACTAACATATGGTTTAATTTTGTTTCAATAATTCGCCTGCATTTAGGGGTCTTTAGCAGTGAGAGGAAACCGGAGGAGCCAGAGAAAACCCACGCTTTATGATACAACACGCACGTGCTAACCATTCGGTTATCCGATCTTCCAGCCGTGGGAGGAAACCAGCGAGAAAGAAAGAGAAAGAGAAATGGGGTTTAACGTCCACTCAACACAAACTAGGTCATTTCGGGACTAACATATGGTTTCATTTTATTTCAATAATTCGCCTGCGCTTAGGGGTCTTTAGCAGTGAGAGAAAACCGGAGGAGCCAGAGAAAACCCACGCTTTATGATACAACACGCACGTGCTAACCATTCGGTTATCCAATCTCCCAGCCGTGGGAGGAAACCAGCGAACCCGGAGAAAACCATGTCAGTTGACTCAATGCCAGACCTTATGATGCAGCGCGCACCCCTAACCATTCAGCCATCCAACCCTCATTAAAAATAGATCACAGTGAAGAATTCCTCTGTCACATAAAGGTTTCAACATGTACAGTCTTGATTTTTTGAATAAATAATATTAACAACAACCTGAAGTTTACTGTTTTCCTGGCGTAGTGACATGACTTCTGTTCTTTGAGAATCAATTAGCAGACGTGTATCTGCAGCAGTCGATTCCAGTTTCTCAATTTTACTATCTAATTCCTGTTTTTTCCTGAAAATAAAAAAAGTGATGAATTGAAAACTTCTAATAGTAAATGCAGGAGGACCGCACTACATGCAAAACAAAACTGTACAAGAATAACCTGCGGACAAGATAGAAAACAGACACTGCAAAAAAATAAACAAATATCAAATCAAGTGAATGGATCCGGGGGCCAGCAGTAAGCATCCACTGCGCTGTACAGTACCGGGCCTGTTATTGTACAGGCTTCATTAAAAATGATTTACCAAAAAAAGGCATTAAACGTCCTCTGCAAACCTTCGCTAAAATCTTTTGATATGCCTCTTTTTAATCTGATTGCATCCATTAATAAAAGGGGCATTATGGGAGATTAGAGCCGACAGTTATCGCAATAATATTTAAAAAAAAAAAATAATGAAACGAAAATATGCAGAAAATTTCAGTCAAATTTCTCCACATTGAACAGAGCAATTAGCAATTGAATTGATGGTATACGAACATATAAATTTAACCAAAGACAGACTCCTGATACAGATAAATAAAAACACGAAATATGAATTTAATTTGCAAAGTTTCAAAAATGACCGATCGTGAAAATTTTGAAGTGGAAGCAATGAGTTTATTGTTCACTCCTACCAAAACTTGATCATCGTTTAGTTATATTTTCCATAATTCATTTGCGAGTTGGGGTTTGGGGTTTTTAGCATGTAGTGTAGGTCATCGAAAGTATAAAAAAACAAAACAAAATATAGATCAGTATTTTAATCGAAACTATTGGGTCAATTACTTACCGAACTTCGTTCTGCTGCTAACTGTTGTTCTAATGATGATTTAGTAATATTTAAATTACTGATATCTTCATGAAATTGATCGATTTTACTTCTACTTTGTATCAAATTATTCTCTAGTTGTCTTATGTTGTTCTCTAGCTGACGTTTTTCTGATTCTAACGAAGCTATTTTACCATCTTTCGCCATAAGCTCTGCTACTTGGGCTTGTTGATGTATTTCTGTTTTATCAATCTGCAAGAGAGAAATTAAATCTAACGCCCGCCCACTCAATACAAATTATTGGACAAATATGTGATGTATTTCCGTTTTATCATTCTACAAAAGAGACATGAAATTTACTGCCCAAGCAACACAAATTCTTGGACGTGTTTATTTCCTTACAGGCGGTAACCCAAATGATCCAGAGCTCCTTAAGCAGTGGAAGGCTTTACTCTTTGCCACCTACTATCATGGGATCAAACCCACAGCTTGTATACAAATTTATCATAACTAAGTTGTTATAGGGGGAAGGGGTGGTGCACGTAGAGAGATAAATGGGGTTTAACCTTACTTGACACAAACTAGGTCATTTCGGCACTAACATATGGTTCAATTTTATTTCAATAATTCGCTTGCTTGTAGGGTTCTTTAGCACTGGGAGGAAACGGCAGGACCCAGAGATAACCCTTGTGGGCAGGCGACCCTTGTCCTTGTCACGTACAACCAGGGAATCGAAACCACGCCAGTGAGAGAGCTTATGATACAGCACACACACGGCAACCATTCAGCCATCCAAGCTCCCTTACAGTAACAGATTGTTCCAACACTACCTGTTTGGTAGATATCAAAAAGTTTACGATAAAAACACTACCTTTTTTAAAACCGTGTTTATTTCTTCTTTCATTTTCTGAATATAATTTTTTTCTGATTTTAGATCTTGCTGTAGTACGTTGATCTCTTTCTCTTGGTAGGATTTCTCTTTCAATAAATACATATTAATCTCATGTATGGCTGAGTTCTCTTTCATCTGAAGATTTAAATAAATAGCACAAAATAAGTTGGCAGACAAGCTGATTAAAATACAGATCTGTATTTCGTTTTTTTATACTTTCGATGGCCTACACTACATGAAGATGAGACCGGTTGTTGAGATAGGTCACGTAAGAGGTCATATAAGCAGCTTTTGACTCTATGAAGTCAGACATTTGATTAACCAATCACCACTGGTGTTACTTGTGGATTACCCAAAGTTCCGTGCAAAAAAGCCTAAAGCTTGCAGTAACAGACCGTTTCGTTGTCAATGGTAACAAATGTACCAGATCCTAGTGTAGTCAAGACAAGTAAAACGAAATTTTGAACTATAAAAACCGAAATGAAATAGGATCCGCCTTTTATTCAGATTAGGTTGCAAGTTAGCAATACCCTGACATTTTTGCTCAGTGCTTGCCCCATGCATGTTTTTCGGGTAGTACAGTATTTTTCTAGTAAGATTGGGCTTCAATCCATTCCATATACCAGTATACCATATTTGCCATACTTTTATTTGAAATAACCACTCGATAAATACTTTGTGGACAATGTATCTTTAAGGCAGATAAAGATGGCAGCATGAAATCATTAGAAAGTTATGAGAATTTTAGATATATCATTAGAAGACCATAATTTCTCTTAAGATCTATCAAATACTGACTGAAAAAGTGTGTGCCTCTCCTTTCAGTCTACAATATTGTGGCTTTAAGAATCTGTTCTTATCAAACAATCAGCCAAAATCTCCTGGATTCAAATCTTATTATTCAACAACTTCGATTTCAGAGAGAGAGAGAGAGAGAGAGAGAGAGAGAGAGAGAGAGAGAGAGAGAGAGAGAAATGGGGTTTAACATCCACTCAACACAAACCAGGTCATTTCGGGACTAACATATGGTTTTATTCTTTTTCAAAAATTTGCTTGCGCGTAGGGGTCTTTAGGAGTGGGAGGAAACCGGAGTACCCGGAGAAAACCCGCGAGGTTGGACTGGCGACCCTACTCCATGCCACGTTCACCCAGGGATTCTAAATTATGCCAGTTGACTCAATGGCAGGCCGTATGATACAGCGCGCATGCAAACCATTCGGACACCCAACCCCCCCAACTTCAATTTCAGATCTACCCATGAAATCTGATTTAACAGAATTAATCAATGCCATAGACCATCGTATCAATTCTATGAAAATTATTGAGTATTTTCGGACGATTCCAAAATTCAGAAAGTAGTGTAATGTTAGAGTAGGAACCTGAATAAGGTTACCTTAAATATAAGCTCATTGGTCAATCTATCAATATCTTCTTTGTTACACTGATTTTCATTGGCTAGATATTCCACCCGTCTGTGCAGGAAAGTCATTTCAATCTGATTCCGACTGTAAAACAAAATATTGTGATATTTATTTACTATTAAAACACATAATCTCTTAAAATAGCATTATGCAAGAGCAAAATCTGCTTATTACGTGTCTTTCTTTAGGCCTGAAATGTTATCTAAATAATCAATTAGACATAAATTTACTTATCCAGACCATAATAAACTCTTGATGTCAAGGCTAGCCTTTGATTTTGGCGGATTAAATTCCCTATATGCCGCTTAACGGCCATTGATAATTAAATCGATCAAGTTGATAATCGAGACTATGCTGTTTATATTAATGATTTTAGTAATGATGACCAAGGCTATGTGAATATTTCACGCGCTTCGTTCTCAGCTAATAGTGAATCAATTTGACTGAAATTACCTTTACACTATCTAGTTTTTAACTATTATAGTTAGGACTGACATTTCCTTATTTTATCTCCCATAATGTATCTTTGATTTAGATGGTGCCAACGGTGAGCATATAAAAACAAGCAGGGAAATCGTGAGGAAATTTCTCTGCTCTAACCTGCTGGTTAGGGAGCCTGTACCTTCCTCACACCAGGGATCGACACCACAGCCGCAAGCCAGAGGTGGCCAGCCAGCTAGATGTCTAAGCGCGGCACTCTAGACCACTAGGCCATCCCAACCCCCTTTAGGACAAACAATAACTTACTGTAATTTATCTTGAAAGATTTCTACTTGTTTATCTTTACCATCTAATAATAACGTGAGGGAGTTGATCTCAGACATCAACTAGAAATAAATAATAATACAAATAATTCACATTACACAAAGGTTTTACCATAATTCACATTACACAAAGGTTTTAACATTATTCACATAATTCACAAGAGTTCACCACAATTCACATTACACAAACTCAAAGAGTTCACCCTATCCGACCATAATTCACATAATTCACATTACACAAACTTCAAAGAGTTCACCCTATCCGACCTTAAGCCAAGTATACTGTATTTATAATCTATGTTGCCTACCTGTGTATTTGTGTATATCAAAGTATTTATAATGTATATTACCTACCTGTGAATTTGAAGCATCCATATTCTTATATTTATTCCGATCATGCTGTTTAAATGTCTCTTCTTCAAATTTATGTAGAACTTCCTGTAGTTTATTCTCTAATTTAACTAAATCTTGTTCGTCTAACACCTTCTCTTCAAAGATTACATCTCTCTCTTCACCTATAGCCTGAAGTATAAAATATCACATTGTGGTTTATTGTTACCTAGTGTTTTAAAGTGTTATGGTTGGGAGGGCTTAACAAGAATGGTACGAATAATGAATCTCATAATTTGCGTTGGTGTGCACGTAAAAGAACCCTTGACAGTTGGAATTCGATATATTAGAGAGAGAAAGAAATGGGGTTTAACGTTCACTCAACACAAACTAGGTCATTTCGGGACTAACATATGGTTTAATCTTATTTCAATAATTCGCTTGCGCGTAGAGGTCTTTAGCAGTGGGAGGAAACCGGAGTGCCCGGAGGAAACCCACGAGGTTGAGAAGGCACCCCTATCTCCATGCCACATACACCCACACCAGGGCTCGAAACCACAGCAGCAAGCCAGAGGTGACCGGCCAGCTAGAGGTCGAAGCTCGGCACTCTAGACCACTAGGCCATCCCAACCCCCCCATTCGATATAAGAGTAGACCTAGTTGTGATGCTGTCCAAACATATGTCCTTCATGGCGTATGCTCGTCTTTATTAGCTAAGTTGGGTATAAATGTAAGATGTTAAACCCCGATTCATTCCACTTCTGTTGAGAAACATGCCCAGAAAAATATAGTAGTGTTTTGTGGCACAAGAGCACTGACTGGACTACATACTGGGACCAGACTTATTGATTATATATTCGAAAAGATATTCCATAGCCTTGTGAGATCTGAAATAGAGTTTAATAACCAAAGGACACAAATTAGGTCAATTCAGTGGTTCAATATTACTTCAATAGTTTCCTTGTGCGTTTAGGTCTTTAGCTGTAGGAGGAAACTGGAGGACCTGGAAAGAAACCATGAGGTTGGACAGACGAACCTACTCGTGTCATATACTAGCGGGGAATCCAAGCTACGGCAGTTGACTCAATGACGGACCTTTTGATCTAACGATTAACTAATTGCCCCCCCCCTACTACTTCTTTACGTAAAATGGCTGAATAACATACCTGTTTTTGATGTTCGAGTTCTAATTTATCGGCTGTTATTTGTACAACTTTACTCTTTTCATCCGCTAAATACTGTCTTGTTTTAGATAACTCTTTCTGGGTCGCCTGGTGTTCTGTTTCACGTATATTAAGGAAGGCTGATACTTGCTGATGAAAATAAAATAAGAAATATTAAAGATTAACAGTTTTTGTGCTAATTACAAAATTTTGCTTGCGTTCATAAACTAGGTATAAGAAGAGATTTATCAGCCTGGAGGTCGGCTGTTCGATCCCAGCATTGGCCGAGAAAGTTCATCCAGATTTTCTGGCGTGGTTTCCCCATGGCAGTGATGCAGGACGGAGGGCCTGACAGGGACAGCAGTCTAGTCGTTCTGATGGGACAGAAAACCAAGGCCCCATGTACACATTGGCGTGCACTTAAAGATCTCTTGACAGTTGGAATTCCATATAAGGGTAGGCCATAGAGTCCATGTCTGGACGAAAGTTCTCTCATGGCAACTGCAATGTGTATGCCTGTCTTCATTATCCCAGTAGGAGCAGAACAGTAGGACGTTAAACCCCATTTCATTTCAAATCATTCCATTTCCCTCATAGCACACTGCAATGAGTATGCCATCTACATTCGCCCCGTCGGCTCAGAAAAGTAGCATATTAAATTTGATATTACCAGTAGATTAGATTTAAGTTTCTCTATCTCAGCTTGTAGTTGTGATATATGTAATTCTGTAGCCGATAGACTTGCTCGAGGTGTAGACTGATCACGCTGATCTATCTGAGATTTTAACTTATCATTTACATCTTTTACTTGACTTAACTCTAACTCTGACATCTGAAGCTGAAAAATAAATCAAATGCAACTCGTATTAACACATGGGCCGGGATCAACACTTTTTAAATTATTGAAGAGTGGGCCTTGAAAAATTTGATTTGAGAAATTCCTGAGCAGAACAAGTAGCTGGTAGGTGCCTTCACAGTAGTGACGTTGCCGACAATAAAAATAAAATATGTCTGTACGTGCAATTTATGGTGAAAAAAGCATATTCTAGATTGAAATATTCCAACGAATCAGTATATTCTAGTATGAAATTCCAACCAATCAGTATAGTCTAGTTTGAAATTCGAACCAATCGGTATATTCCAGTATGGAATTCCAACCAATCAGTATATTCTGCTGTAAAATTTCAACCAATCAGTGTATTCGGGTATGAAATTCCAACCAATCAGTATACTCTGGTGTAAAATTTCAACCAATCAGTATATTCTGGTACGAAATTCCAACGAATTGGTGTATTCTGGTACGAAATTCCAACCAATCATTAGTAAATTCTAGATTGAAGATAAATAATGTCATTTAAATTCACTAACATCAGAAACCTGAAAATATTTTCCAGTCCATGAGTGATCATACTCCTGCGCAGTGTTTCGTTTGATTAGAACTAATCCACTTCACACTGCTGTCTTGAGTGAACATTGTTGTGCTAAATTATTATTGGTCAGTAGTGCCATTACCAACCAATGACCTACATTGTAACAAACAATATCGGGGTTAACCAGACCTAAAAATATGTTACTGCAATGTATCTAGTGACAATCGCGACTTGTTTACGTCATAACCCGCGAAATTTATTATGCTCGATTATCCAATGCCAACATGTTTTCTTCGTCGGCCATTTTGAAAATTATGCCGAATGCGAGAAGAGAGGAGGGATTTGATTGGACGTTAAAAAGAGACACGCCCCGCCCAATTTCAAGAATATGACTTCTATCCAGCAATGGTAAGAGAGGGATTTCTTGCGCCATTGCTTCAGGAATATGATGAGTGATAAAGATCCACCTACCTCAATTTGTTTATTATTAAGTTGAGTACTGAGGGTATCCAACGAATCTTTCAATGTTTCCATCTGATTTAATTTCTCTTTTTCTGATCTCGTTATCGTCTCTAAAAGATTGGACTTCTGATCCAATTCATGACGGAAATTATCCACCTGTAAAATATTCACGATTAAAAATATCAATATTTCTTTTTAACAATAATGCAAAACCGATGAATCCAATACATTTCAATAGATAATTAACTGACCTACGTATTTCTAAAAAAAGAGTACTGTCAGGGATGATATATCATACTAGCACCAGTAAGCCCAGGTCAAAAGTGTTTGATGTAAATGAGATAGACACTTTGAGCATGGATACCTGTATGGAATTTGCGCATAATAAATATACATCCTTATCATTATAATGCATCATTCTAGGAGGGGAAATTGTGGCTAGTCAGTGGTTTGTCAGTGGGAGAGAGAGAGAGAGAGAGAGAGAGCCGCCTAACACAAACTAGGTCTTTTTTTCAGTGATTCGTTTGAGAGTGGGTGTCTTTAGAAGTGGGAGGAAACAGGAGGACCTAGAGAAAACCCACGCCGTTGGACTGGCGACCCTACTCCTTGTCACGTACAACCAGGGAATTGAAACCGCGCCGGTTGTCTAAACAACAGTCCTTATGATACAATGCCTACACGCTAACCATTCAGCCAGCGAGAAACTTACTGAATCACAGTGACTCCCAGTTCTGAACGTACCTGAGATGAGCCACACACTGAATCACAGTGACTCCCAGTTCTGAACGTACCTGAGCTTGTAGGTTATTATTAGTGAGCCACACACTGAATCACAGTGACTCACAGTTCTTGACGTACCTGAGATTGTAGGTTATTATTAGTGAGCCACACACTGAATCACAGTGACTCCCAGTTCTGAACGTACCTGAGCTTGTAGGTTATTATTAGTGAGCCACACACTGAATCACAGTGACTCACAGTTCTGGACGTACCTGAGATTGTAGGTTATTATTATGTTCCTGATGATAATATAATTCTTGGCGTAGTTGTTGGAGATCAGTTTCTGTTTTCTTGTATTGTCTGTTTACTTTCTCTACATGCGAAGCTTTCTGTTCTAATTCAGATTGTAAGAAACTGATCTAAAAATAAAAAAACCCCAACAAATATTGATATTTACTAACAATGAATGCAAAAATGTTGTGACATTACATTCCGGAATTTTATGAATATTGAGGTCTCCAATATATTTACAGAAATTTCTTTAAATTTATTCTTCAAAAGATAAGGTGATTTTAGACTGCTTTTCAAGATGATACAGACTGCATGATGTTTGTTGTCTCCAAGATGAATATATCTGTTCAAGGTTTTGGGAACTTTTACTAGGGACTGGGTATCATTCAGATTTGATGAAAAAAGGAAGGAAACTGAGCTTACCATCTATAATCTAATACACATATTAAGTTAATAGATTGCTGTCCAGAAGTGTTAAATACCATCAAGATTCATCAAATAACGCCCAGTTTGTACTACCGTTTAGTTTGACTTTGCTTGTCTAGTTTATGAAACTAAATGGTCATAAACTGGATGATCAATATCAAAACTAAACTAAATGGTCATAAACTAGATGACCGATGTCAAAACTAAATGGTCATAAACTAGATGACCGATGTCAAAACAAAACCAGGTTTCTTAAAGTAAATGGTAGCACCAACTGGGTGTTACTGCCAAGGTTTCTTGTGGAGGATTACTAATCCATATTAATTTCCATAAATAAGGTAAAAACAAATAGAACGAAATATCTGACCTTCATTTCTAACTTCTCATTACCCTTCATATCATTGTGAGTTTTGATGTTCAGTAATTGACGATTGGCATTTTCTAATTGTTGTTCTAGACGAGAGTTCTCTGCCCCTTGCATACCATACTTTTCTGTTAATTTCTTCATTTCAGCCTGAAGTGAACTGACCTGAATAGAAACAAAAGACATTTCAAAAATCCCTACCAAACTACTCTCCGCCTGCATATGCTTATGCTCCAGATTCGAGCAAGTTTCACTCATTTCCGTCCTGTCCAGGTTCTTCCCTCTTATTTATTCAATTATTTCATATCGAAGTCGGCAATCTGATTAAAATACAGATCTATATTTAGTTTATTTATTTTTTCATACTTTCGATGGCTAGCAATAAGCTCTGACTGGTTGTAGCAGTATGTCGTGTCAGGGGTCATATGAGTGGCTTTTGACCCTATGATGTCAGACATTTGGTTAACCAATCAGCATTGATGTTACTAGTGAATTACCCACTGTTTCTTGCAAAACACGTCTAAAGCTCCCAGTAAAAGATATTGAGTTAGAGATTTAGCTACTTTAATAGGAGTTCCTGATTGCCAAAAATTCAACTGATGTGGCCCAATTAACTAAATTTTAAAAACAATCCAATTTTACCTGTGCTGTTAGACGATCAATCTTCTGTTGTTTTCTGACAGAACTGTCATCTAACGATACCCTGGATGTAAGAAGGGCCAGCTCGGCATTGGCATCACTCAAAGCTTTATTTCTACTGTTTAACTGAGCACGAACCGATTCTAATTCTAACGTCTGTTGTTTAACTGTTCTGTTTAATTCACCCACGACCGCTTCTAGATTAAGCATCTCCATAGATAATCTTTTATTTTCCGCTGCAATAAAATAACAATAAAATAAGTTGCCCGGCTACAAAATATACACAGAGAGAGAGAGAAATGGGGTTTAACGTCCACTTAACACCAACTAGGTCATTTTGGGACTAACATATGGTTTAATTTTATTTCAATAATTTAGGAGTGGGAGGAAACCATAGGTCCCCGAGTAAACCCACGAGATTGGACATACTACCCTTCTCCTTGTCACGTACAACTGGGGATTCGAAACCACGCCAGCTGACTACATGACAGACTTTATTTTACAGCGCGCACATGCTAACCATTAATTAATTTGATATTTCAAAAGGTTGAAGAATTAGAGATGGTCGTAATTCAGGTCCCGAGTTCACAAAGCATTCTCAGACTTAAGTGAAGAATTTACTCAAAATTGTTCGCCAAAGTTTTGTGTTTCTGGATCGAAGATATATCTCATAAACAGTGATTGAAAGTTGAGCAAATTCTCAACTTAAGTCTGAGAATGTTTTGTGAACTTGGGGCCTGGTAATAATAGTTCATAAACAGATAATGAAAAATGAAAATATTGAAATTTTATTCAAATTACTTTATTCTTGTGAGGGGGTTGGGATGGTCTAGTGGTCTAGAGTGCCGCGCTTCCACCTCTAGCTGGTCGGTCACCTCTGGCTTGCGGCTGTGGTTTCGAGCCCTGGTGTGAGCGTATGTGGCATGGAGATAGGGGGGCCTTCTCAACCTCATGGGTTTCCTCCGGGCACTCCGGTTTCCTCCTACTGCTAAAGACCCCTACGTGCAAGCGAATTATTGAAATAAAATTAAACCATATGTTAGTCCCGAAATGACCTAGTTTGTGTTGAGTGGACGTTAAACCCCATTTCTCTCTCTCTCTTATTCTTTTGTAGTTTGTACTAATTACCAATTATCCATTGGCATGCACGTAAAAGATCCCTTGGCAGTTGGTATTCAATATAAAAGAAGGCCATAGTGCTGCTTCCCGAGCAAAATTTCTTTCCATAGAACACTGCCCATATGCCTGTCTTCATTAGCCTAGTCGAAGCCGAACAGTAGGACGTTAAACCCCATTTCATTTCATTTCATTTACATAATTTATTACACTGTAATTGATTGGTTGTTAAAGTTTATTTTCTTGAAAATGAACTGTCATTCATTCATGCATGCTTTCCATTGATGTTTCTAGGAAACCGGAGCACAAGGTTTGCGAAAAAAATAGATCCATAACAACTCTTATTTCAAATTCCAATTGTGAAGGGATCTTTTACATGCTCGCCAATTTGTACATGGGACCTCGATTTTTTACCTCTCTGAACAAGTAGAAAGCTGTCATAGTCAGATCCTGCATCACTGACAAGGAGGAACCACCCCAGAAAATCCAGATGAACTCTCTCTCGTCCAATGCAGCGATGGAACACCCAACCTCCAGACTAGGAGCTAGCGTCTTACCACTTACACTAAGAACTGCTAAGGAGTGACTTTGTGCACAGCCCTCATAGAATTCTGAGTCATGCTTGTTATTTGTACATCTGTCGGAAGATAATTAATTTTCGGACTATTACTTGGTATTACCGTGTCAAAATTGTAAAAAGGTGTGTTTATTAACGAAGGTGAAAAACTGTCTGAAGGTTCGTTAATTAACGCTAAGTGGGTTTTCTGTAGAGGTGTGTTAATTCACTGACCGGTAAAAAATGAATGTCAATGTTGTGTATTGTTAATTAGCCACCCCAAACTAGCTGTGTAATTGGCCAAGATAAATAAAATGAGATTAAACACATCTTGGGGGATTGACAGAAAGAAACAGAAGGATGAACAAATAAACTTACTCCTTATAAAGTTTTTCTAAAGATTGTTTTTCTGAACGGACATCTTCAATCTTTTCTTCCATCTGTCTCATTTTAGTTTCAAAATCTTTCTTCATATCTCGTATAGACTGTAATAAATAAACACACCATTATTACCATACTAGCAATAAATCCAAATAGACAACAGAATAATAAGATAACTATCAGTATTGAGCAGGAGACAGTATTGTTGTGAAGCCATAGAGCAGTGATTCTGAACCAGTACTTATTAAGTGTGCCACAAAATTTTGAAAAGCACACTAAGAAAAAGCGAAAAACCATGTGATCCAAACCAAGTATTTACCGGTTCCTATTGATAAGTTCATCACTGTGTATGCCATCGTCTTTGACTTACCATGTTTTTATTTTACAAAATTCAAATATTTTTGATATATATTTATCCAAGTGTGCTGCTATTTTTTCGTATGTTCCAATTTGTGTTGTTGGCAAACAAAGGTTGAAAACCACTGCCATAGAGTATTTATGCACGTAACAAACTATAACTTTGGTAAAACCCTTGTGTTGATCAAAATACCATATTAGTAATACTACTATACAAAACACAAATATTTATTTTATGTATTTTCATCAAAAACAGTTAACAGTTTG
Organism: Patella ulyssiponensis; assembly: GCA_963678685.1. NCBI lineage: Eukaryota > Metazoa > Mollusca > Gastropoda > Patellidae > Patella > Patella ulyssiponensis. Next base: position 63,086,794 of record OY783225.1, on the reverse strand, counting down.
ATTATTTAATATAGTTGTCTTCATTTAATCCAAACTAAAGACTTCTTGGTACATTTAATTAAAATTAAAACTTAGTTATGAATATATAAACTGCCTGAATTATATTTTGATACACATATATCATTGTAAAGACAAAGTTATTATAAAAACAAGAATTAGTGTGACTTATAGTTATAGGAACAACATTAAACTCATTTGTGAAATGAAATAATCATGCTTTTAGTTGTTAATACATAATATGTGGTCTACTAATGGTATTGTTAATGTGTATATATATCTGAAGTACACATGTGTATAATGGTATTGTTAATGTGTATATATATATCTGAAGTACACATGTGTATATATAACCAATGCCCCAAATAGCGTTTCTAACCAAGGCATACACCCTCATTTTCTGCAATTATAACCAGTTATAATGTATAATTCCAAAACGTTTTTTTTTCTAAACACATTTGACATGGTTTTTTCTAGCTTAAGAAAATTGCAGAATCACCAATTTTAAGCATTTTTTCTAAAATAAACAAATACCCAGGCCTGTCAAAACTCTTATTTGGAGCACTGATATTTCATATTTGAGGTGCAAAACATTTACAACATCTACTTGAAACATCCAATCTATTTAAAATAAAAATCTTTATATTATTCTCTGAAAGCCAGAAAAACTGCTTCAATGGCATTTCATTTAGTAATTGAACTAGAGTATACAAGTCACAATTCAATGGAATACAATTACTGCTTATTACTAAGCGATGTTTCAACTAAGCTTCTCTAGTCATTATCAAGCAATGAGCCAGAAAGTCAGACTCACTCACAATTTCAAGTTATTTGGAATTTCATCACAAGAAAATAAAGATCCATTATCTAAATAGATTGGCATTTCGATATAGCAAGCTTCCATGCAATTAAAAATTGTATTTTAAGTACAAGTAATAATAACAGATTACTAGAGGTTTGGATTATCAATTTGAAAGTTTTAAGTATAAATAAAGTTCAATATTTTTTTAAAGTATTAATATTATTCAAGTAAACAGCATATATAAAGCTAAAATATACCCTTTTAAAACAATAGCATCTATTTAATTAGGGATATACCTAAGGCATCATAGAAGCTAAAGAGATAATCAGAATTTATAAGAATTACAATCAAATGTAAAAGCTAATTAGTTCAAATTAAAGAATTAGAAAATCACATAGATTGGGAATTAATATTAAAGGATAAGAAAGAATAAAAGATATACGATTAGATTTTCTATTATAAATAAATAGTTTACTATTACAGTAACTAAATCACAAGGAAAAGGTAAAATTAAGTAAAGATATCACTATCAAACTATCTATTACTATTAGAGTATATAGTTTAATTATAGTTAAGACTAGTAACTGGTTTGTTTTGCACAATAGAAAAGTTTCCAGAAATGGAAAGACTTATCCTGCTCCTTTTATATTTGATATCTAAAATGTTCTGAAATTTAGATGTTATTTGTCTAACTTCGAAACTGAATATGGATTGTGAGCAGAGAAAACCGACGAGGTTAGACAGGTGACACTACTCCTTGCCACGCACAACCGGGGAATCAAAACCAAGTCAGTTGACTCAACGACAAACCTTCTTATAAAGGTGGAGCAGGTGGAGCTAATTTTAATCCCACTCTCCATTCAGATTTTACTCATTTTGGTCCTCTTACTAAAAGACTAAAATGAAAAAAGTAATCCATCCATTTCTGGTAAAAATCAAACCAAGATACATTTATTTATGAAACTATCGTCACTACTGTACATTTCACCTTCAAACCAGCAACAACATCATCATTGTCAGCTAATTCTAGGTCCTCGAGAGTTATCTCCCACTGGCGATTGTGATTTAATAGAGTTTCTCTATGGCTCCAAAGATATTGAATAATCTCGTTCTCCTGTCCAAATGTCAGGCCATTTTCCTTTTCAATTTGGGTGAGGATTTGGTTTATGTCGTAAAAGACCTTGATACAATATAAAATAGTGCACGATCAAATAACATTCCAAATTAATCTACACATGCAACACAGCATTCAAAATATCCGTGATTTTTTTGGTAAATTCCTTTGTGTCGTGTATAATGTGAATTTAGAGATATTCGTTTCATTTCATTTGAACAAATTATACCATGCACGTGTTAAAGAAGCAGGGAATCTTTGATTCAGGTCTAAAATAAAATGTCGAAATAACAAAACTCAGATATCGTGTAGTTGTGGTGTTTTAACAGGAGGTTCAATATTTAATGTTTAGTTTCAAACAATTGTTGGAAAACTGATCATATTCATTGAGAATGATAGAAAACTACTGGGTTTTTACTGTCTAATGGAGATAATGAGTGTTGGGTTTATAACTAAAAAATAGGTTGCCAGGCAACGAAACATACGCCCACACAGCAGCTAAATCGTCCGGGCAGTCAACAAGAGTTGTCGCATATTAAGTAATTATCAGAAAATCATTAGAATTTGTTTGGTTTTTATAAAGTTCTGCTCCATGCTAATGTAAAGTATACGAATCATTTAATATTATGGAATAAGCTGTCACCTCCACTGGATACGAAACATTTAATAGTATGGCGACTTTTCGTACAATCAGGGGCCATAATTCAGGAAGTTACGATCAGATATGTCCAAATATCGACAGGAACCAAGATCTTTCAGTTTAACCAAAATCGAATTAAAATTGTGACCTCTACAGGGTACACAACCTTGATATACCATATTTTTACACTATTCGTGTAAAAATGGCAGCCATTTTGTTCATCAATTTTGGTCCGATGTTCACAAAATTCAAACTGAAAATTCATTAGTGTAATGGTGATATAATCAAATGTTTTTGAACTCCATAAAGGCAATTTTCCGTATAATCAGAGGCCATAATTCAGGAAGTTACGATCCGATATGCGCAAATATCGAAAGGAACCAAGATCTTTCGGTTATAAACATGCATTTCAAGTTTCATGAAAATCGGTTCAAAATTGTGACCTCTATAGGGTCCACAACCTTGATATAACATATTTTCACACTATTCGCGTACAAACGGCGTCCATTTTGTCTGTCAATTTTGGTCCGATTTTCACGAAATTCGAACGCAACCCCCATAACTATATAACGGTGATATAATCAAACGTTTTTTGGAATCGGATAACAATTTTGACCTCCACAGGGAACACAAGCTAAAAAGGGTGATTTTTTGTACAATCAGGGGCCATAATTCAGGATGTTACGATCCGATATGCGCAAATATCGAAAGGAACCAAGATCTTTCGGTTATAAACATGCATTTCAGGTTTCATGAAAATCGGTTCAAAATTGTGACCTCTATAGGGTCCACAACCTTGATATAACATATTTTCACACTATTCGCGTACAAACGGCGGCCATTTTGTCGGTCAATTTTGGTCCGATTTTCACGAAATTCGAACTCAACCCCCATAACTATGTAACGGTGATATAATCAAACGGTTTTTTGAATCGGATTACAATTTTGACCTCCACAGGGAACACAAGCTAAAAAGGGTGATTTTTCGGACAATCAGGGGCCATAATTCAGGAAGTTACGATCCGATATGCGCAAATATCGAAAGGAACCAAGATCTTTCGGTTATAAACATGCATTTCAAGTTTCATCGAAATCGGATCAAAATTGTGACCTCTACACTGTTCACAAGCTAAAAACGTGATTTTTCGTACAATCAGGGGCCATAACCCATGAAGTTACAGTCCGATACATGCCATTATCGAAAGGAACCGAGATCTTAGGGTGATAAACCTATATTTTAAGTTTCATTGAAATCGGATAAAAATTGTGACCTATAGACTGTTCACAAACAATTGTGGACGGACGGACGGGGGCGACGACAATATACGTCCACATAAAAATGTGGGCGTATAAAAATACAATTTATATGGAAAACAATCACTGATTTGAACACAATAAGCATGATGTTTCGACAAGTATTCTCTTATCGTTATCAAGTACAAATAATGAATTTATAACTAACTGTTGAGAATCTAGAGCATTTTTGAGTTATTAATTAGTCTGTTAAGTACTCAACACCTTTTGAGAAACTAAACAGTTGTAAACCCAACACTAATTATCTAATATATAAACAGCACATTTTAAACTATGCAACAGTAAAAACCCAATAGTTTTTTTATGATTCTCAAAGAATATGATCAGTTTTCCAATAGTGTGTTGAAACTAAACATTAAATACAGGAACTCCTGCTAAAACATACAACTACATGACACCCAAGTCAAGCCATCGCCATTTTTATTAGCCATTAGCCAAATTGATGAGCCTGTTTCAAGCCCGTAAATCCTATTGAATCTGAATAATTTTGGTTTCTTTTAAAATTAAATGCTAAACAATCAAACGTTAGATAAACCGTGAGAAATTTGACTTTTTCTGATGTCTGATTAAAACACAGATCTCATATCATTTCGTTTTTTATAGTTCAAAATTTCATTTTGTCTGTACAACACAAGGATCTGGAAGAGTTGTTATATCACCGGTGTTTTGGTTGAAGTGAAGGGTTAGGAAATAAAATGGTCTGTTACGGCAAGCTTTTGGCATGCCATGCACGGAACTGTGGGTAAACCACTAAAAACGTCAAAGCAAAATCATTAATCAATGTATATTGCCAAAAGCCACTCGTACTCGTACGACCACCGACACAACCTTCTAGTATAACTTATCAGATCTTCATGTAGTAGAGGCCATCGGAATTATAAAAAAAATGAAACAAAATATAGATCTGTATTTTAATCAGATTGCAATTCAATTGTTTGACCTCAAAGATATCATGTCTCTTGAAGAATTCAAAAGGTATTGAATAGAATTCTATGGTATTCTTTTCTCTTATCCTATAGTGGTGACTCTTCCATGCTACTAAGGTTGTCTCACCTTCTTGGCTTCTTCACGATTGCTGCTATGAATGCTGAAAGGAATATCATAATTTGATTTGGAAGACCCAATTATTGTATCATCTATAGGCATAGATAATAGCAATTTTTCATTTTTTGATTTGACTTCACGAATTTTGATTTCTAAACTTCGATTTTTATCTTTCTCTCTTTGTAATTGTCTGGTGTATTCTTTCTCCATGGCCTGAAAAACAATTGATGTAAAAGATCTTCAGTTGAATTTGCTTAAGAGATCATCTGTTGAATTTTTGTAAAAGATCATCAGTTGAATTTTTGTCAAAGATTAACAGTTGAATTTTTGTCAAAGATCATCATCAGAATGAGACTTACACATGTAATCACTGTATAGGCTTATTCAATCAATGTAACATAGTTTTTTTTACCGAAATCACGATCAGTAATTGAATGGGTTTAACATCTTTTAACTGGTTTTTTAAAGTCATTTTGGGACTAACACAGTCATTTTTATTTCCATGCTTATGCATACAATGAAAGGTTAAGAACTTTGTTTGGGCATAATAATTCAAATAATTTAAGGGTCAACTGAGATAATCTCAAACCACAGTAAAGTTGATACATCAATACCATCAATTTAAAAAGTTTTAATGAAATTATGGATACCGACTTAATCTTAAAAATTTAAAGAAAAATAACAATTACTCACAGATAATCTAGCATTTTCACTTAAAAGTTTTTCTTCTGTTTTTGATAGATTATTTCCTCGATCTTCTCTCTCTAACTGCAGCCGTTCCTCGGGAACTTTTAATCTCTTCTCTAAGGCTATAACCTATTAGATGGGTGTAAAGAAAGATTTGTGCCAAGAGAGAGAGAGAGAGAGGGAGAGAGAGAGAGCATTGTATAGTCAGACATTCACACCAAACACAGAGAAAATAGAAGAGGAAAAAGATCAGATTAGAAGCATGGAAAAAATACAGTAAGAATTAATAAGTATTAAAGGAAGAAAGTTAGTTTTTTTCAACGATAGGAGAAAGAAACAAAATTCGAAGATACAGTATAAGAATATTTCAAAAGTTGAAGGAAATGGTTCAGAAAATAAGAACAGAAATAAAAAAAAAAGAGAAAAAAAATTCTTTGTTGTTTAAGTGGCAAATTCTGTTATTAACTAAGACTATAAACCATGGTATAATGTTAGTGTTTATTACTGAACAATAAATTGATCATTCATAACATACAATAAATAATTATATTTCTAAGAGAATCAGTAATATTTTAAAACTTCTCTATAAACTATCTAATCATCTTAATAATGTATCATATAATGGACATAAATCCAATTGATGTTATAATTTAGTGTTTTCAATATATACATAATAATTTATCTAATTATACAATCTACTAATTAACATCAATCAAGTATTAACAAAAATATGATGAATATAAATAAATTCTATAACTCATGAAAATCTTAATACATACTTCAAATATAAGCTTAATATTACAATATATAGATAGATGAAAACAGATTATTTGACACAGAAAGAGGCATTAACTAGCTCATTTCGGAACTAACACATGGTTCAATTTCGTTTCAATAATTCCCTTGCGCGTAGGGGTCTTTTAGCAGTGGGAGGAAACCGGAGGACACAGAGAAAACACATGAGATCTCCTTGTCAGGTACAACTGGGGAATCAAAACCCGCAGTAAGATCCCCATCTGCATTTCTAGCCACTAGCCATGCAATATTCATTCCAAAATCTGTGCTTTCCTATCTACATACGTGCTATCAAGGGTCCTGAATATGAGTCTATGGGAGGATCTACTACAAGAGAGAGAGAAACGGGGTTCAACGTCCACTCGACACAAACTAGGTCATTTCGGGACAAACATATGGTTCAATTTTATTTCAATAATTCGCTTGTGAGTAGGGGTCTACAGCAGTGGGAGGAAACTGGAGTGCCCGGAGGAAACCCACGAGGTCCAGAAGGCGCCCCTATTTCCATGACACATACGCTCACACCAGGGATCGAGACCACAGCCGCAAGCCAGAGGTGACTGGCCAGCTAGAGGTCGAAGTGCAGCACTCTACACCACTAGGCAATCCCCCCACCCCGATCTACGACAAAGGAATGTTTAGAACTGATATTTACCTGTTTTTGTGCCATGGAACCACCTGTTTGTAACTGTTGTTGTAACATATCTCTGACTTTAGAAACTTGGATTAACTGATTAGTACTCTCGGAATTCCGTGCTGTTAATCCATGAACTTGTTCTTCACTTTCTTTTAATAGTTCCTTTAACTTCGCTACTTCTTGCTGTAAATCAAGTAAAAACAAATGATTGTAATGTAAATTAATCAGCCTAGACCATTCGAAGTGGCACAGTTGACCAGTCCAAGTGGCACAGTTGACCAGTCCAAGTGGCACATTGCATCCCATGATCTAATTTGACACAAAAGCTTGGGCAAATCAAAACAGAATAATTGCAGGAATGACCATCTTCAATAGAAGGCTTGATTTCGCTTTAACTCTGTACTATTATCACGGCCTTCACCCAATACCCTGCATAGTTCGGCATTAATTTCGAGAGAGAGAAATGGGGTTTAACGTCCACTCGACACAAACTAGGCCATTTTGGGACTAACATATGGTTTCATTTTATTTTAATAATTCGCTTGCGCGTAGGGGTCTTTAGCAGTGGGAGGAAACCGGAGTGCCCGGAGGAAATCCACGAGGTTGAGAAGGTGACCCTATCTCCATGCCACATACGCTCACACCAGGGCTCGAAACCACAGCCGCAAGCCAGAGGTGACCGGCCAGCTAGAGGTCGAAGCGCGGCACTCTAGACCACTAGGCCATCCCAACCCCCTGCATTAATTTCGAATGGGTATTCACTCAGCTTGAGAGCCTATTAGATTTCTCCATCATAGCGAATACCAGGTCTCGCTCTTGTCAGCTGAAATGTCTGTGATAATCCAGTTGCAAAGTCAAGATTTACGTGAAGGTTGCTATAGTTGATTTAAGTGTGTTTGTGTCATGACCTCTGATTGGACACCGCTATTGTTCACATGTCTGCAGTGAAGGGAGAAATATGTAGCTATAAGTTCGGCAATTGCAAAGTAATCTAGCACCGGATGTTGTCAAACATGCAGTCGTTGCTTCAGGAACTTGAGGAATGACTTACCATAAGCAACTCAGATTCTCTCATGAATGCTTCTAGTGCTTTTTTTTTATCACCAGTTTTTCGTAAATAATCAGCTTCTTTCTTAACACTGGACATCTGCTTTTCTAGAGACACAATCTGTAAAAAGAATAAACAAATAAAAACATTTGAATAATATAAAATTGTCTTTTTAAAAACGGTATCATTCATTGATAATCTCCATTTTCTGAAAAGTGAAACCATCTCAAAGGAGCAGTTGTCCATATATTTTGTTTTTAATGGCAATGCAACTAATTCCATGGCCTTCCACAAACGTAGATTGGACTCAAATGGATAAATATTCATGTCAACAACACAAAACCGAGGTCTCATGTATGCATTGGCCATAGGGTCACTGCCAAGGCAAAATTTCTCTGAGAGCACACTGCATGACGTATGCCTGTCTTCATTAGCCAAGTCGTACAAGAACAGTAATACTTTAAACCCTATTTCATTTCTTCGAAAAATGCAAATGCTTAATCTGCATGGATAGTTAGTGATGATTGTTTTCCAAGCCTGGAAATAAGGTACCTGTCACTGACAATGTCACATAGATTCAGGCTTAGTCAGGCACTGAACCTCTGGTGCCTGTCGTTTTGTCCAGCTCTGATTTGTCTTTTTTAATGATATTATTAATAAATGTCCGGCACTAAGTTGAAAATGTCAGGTAGTATTTCATTAGTGCCTGACATTTTGTCAGGTACATTTAAAAGTTATTTCCACACCTGGCATTCTTACTCAATTCTCTATTTGTGTCTGGATAAACATGCAAACAAATTTGCGAAAGATAACTGGAACTGTTAGTATTAAAAATTCTAACAAGCCACGATACTTTACTTCAGATTTCATCGCTACATTTTCATTACGAAGTGAACCCAGACGTGATTGTTGCTCCTCAAGAGGGTGTTCCATCTCTGTTCTGTTCTTGCGGCATACCTCGGATATTTCTATGTTCATGTTCCGCTGCAGATTCTCCAATTCATCTTGAGAAATTTTGAGCTTTTCCTCCAAATCATTGATGCGAGCTAAATAATATAAGATATTAAACTTTAGCAGTGAGAGAAAACCAAGCGACCCGGAGAAACTTTGAGCTTTTCTTCTAAATCATTGTTGCGAGCTAAATAATGTAGGATATTAAACTTTAGCAGTAGGAGGAAACCAAAGGACCTGGAGGAAATCCATGAGCTTTTCCTCTAAATCATTGATGTGAGCTAAATAATGTTAGATATTAAAACTTTCTAATTGACGTTTATGATGTAATACTTTTGTTCAATCCAGTAGTTTATTTATATCTTAAAATATATTTAAATTACACTATTATTATTGTTCCATTTTTTCAGACAATATCTAATATTCCGCAGACAACATTGGAATTAAAATTCTATTAACTTTGAAATTGACATCCTAAAAACACATTGAAATTGAAATTCCAAAATCTTAGTGTGTTGAATTTAAATTTTAAAATTTTTTGAATTTAATTCTAAAACATTTGAAAGTTAGAATTCTAAAAACATTCATTGTGAGAAATCTAAAAACGTTCAGAATTAATATTCTAAAAACTTACATTTGATTAGCTCAACTTCTATAACTTTTAACAAATAATCAACATACATTTTTCAGTTAATTATATCCCAATGTATGTATAACCATTCTATATATCATCAAATTTTATAGGTGAAATCAAAACAGTTCTCTATTAATTATATCCCAATGTATGTATACTAATCCATTCTAAATATCATCAATAGGTAAAATCAAGACAGCTTAAAGTTAAAGGCTCAAATGACTTGATTTAACTAGCCCTGCCCTTTGTTTAAATAGTTTCAGTGGGATAGTAGAGTAAATATTTGAGATAAGAGAAAGGTATGAGTTTATTATTTATTTGTTTGAAGTGTTTTTTGTTATCTCCTGACCTTTATTAATACCCTAATAACATAATAATACACAAGAACATAAATCACTGTTAAAGGTATACACGTTTAAATAGAGAATTCTGTGTTATAATAATGTAGATTTGTATATTGTACACAGAGAGAGAGAGAGAGAGAGAGAGAGATGGGGTTTAAAGACCACTATACACAACCCAGGTTATTTCGTGACTAACACATGGTTCAATTCTATTTCAATTTTAATTCAATAATCCACTTGCGCGTAGTAGTGGTCTTTATCAGTGGGAGGAGGCTGGACGACCCAGAGAAAATTTAAGAGGTGGGACAGGTGACCTTACTCCTTGTCACGTAAAACCGGAGAGTTAAAACCACGCCAGTTGACTCAACGACAGACCTTATGATACAACGCACATGGGCTAACCATTCGGCCATCCAACCCCCAGCATTAAAACAAAGAAGTCTTCCAGAACCTACCTGAAGCTGTTTCAAATTTCTGTTTTATCAACTTATTTTCACTAAGAAGATTCGAATTCTCAACTTCAAGTTTACATACTTGACTTTCAAGGTCCTCCTGAAAAGAAATGAAATGTGTTTTAACGTCCTACTGTTCTGCTCCTAACCTGGCCTAATGAAGACGGGCATACGCCATACAGTGTGCCACCAGGGAAATTTTGCCTGAGCAGCGGCACACTAATATCGAATTCCGACTGCCAAGGACCTCTTATGTACACGCGAATGTGTACATATGGATCCTCGCTCTTTCATCCAATCCAAATGACTAGACAGTTGTCCTTGTCAGGTCTTCCATTCTGCACCAGATATTCAATTTAAATGGATTCAAACACTTTTATTCTTCTCAGTGTTTCTTTTACCATTGTCATGTGTATTTACTCTTTCTTGGGTTCTAGTTTCCAAACTTGATCTACCAGTAAATCACCTGGATTTAATGAGCAGTGGCGGATCCAGGATTTTTTTGAGGGGGGGTGACAACCCCATGTTTTGTCTCACCGACCGCGGTTTATGGAGCTAATTTCTGCCGCTAGTAACATAGATGCAGATTGTGTGTCTAATAAGATGCGTACTGTGTGCTATATAATATATATACGACCATGCGCGCATGTCCCTGAGGAAGCTTGTAGGACCCGTGATTCCTATACACCAGTGGGGAGGGGGGTGACTAGTCACCCTAGTCACTCCCCCTGGATCTGCCCTTGATGAGATATGCCTACACCTCTTGATATCACTTAGAAGTTAAATAGACATTTCCATTTGAAATCTAACAAAAATAACGGGCCAAAAGGTGTAATGGAGAAAAATAAATCAAAGATGTGCAGTTCCCGAGATTCACAATCCGTGCCTAGATCGTCGCCATTCACCACATGCTTAATTTCATAAAGGCAACTTACTGGACCCGTTTTGTTTTCTCAAAGGATTATCAAAATCGTTAAATGTGCTAATCATTCAGATTATGAACCACACTGCCAATTCTCATGACTGTTATTGAAGCCGACATGCAAGTTGATTGAGGGTCCGCTTTCCACGTCTGACAAAAGACCCATGGTGCTACATACTTTCGGTTCATGGCTATACCCGTGCATCGCTGGGACATCAATAAATATTACATCAATGCATTTAGTTTACAAAACAAAAAAATAAATTTCAGTACCTTTTCCAGTTGAAGATTTCGGAACTCTGCACTACTAATTCTTTGATAGGCCCCAAACTTTCTCTTCTGGGCTTCATTTTTACCCTAGGAAAAAAATAACACATTAGGACTGATATTAGGCCCAGGATTAATTTTCATTACAAGATTTGCCCACCCATTAATCCATTTGAATTCGAAGTAGGTAGATTATATAAGCTTACTGTTGATATTTTAATTTCCCTTTCTCAATTAAATATTGAAATCAATTTCAGTGCATTTTAGCTTCGACTAATTTGTGAAAACTTAAGATATTGTCCAAAAAATTCATATAAAAATAAAATAAGAGTAATTGCATGTATATATATGAGTTATATGACGATATCAAACATACATTATGCAAGAGCTAAATTTACACAAGAGCTAAGTTTGCCTATTGCAGGTCTTTCTTTGGGAATTAAATGTTATAGTTAATAAACTATTAATTACACATTTATTAACATGAAAAGACAATAATCAACACCTTCATTAATGTTTTATAAATATAGGTTTTCGACTAAATGTTCTCTTTCGCTTTCAACAAAATAATTAAATGGATTTTTTTCTAAATTAAAAGTCTTTCAAATTAAAAATAAAACAAGCAATAAATGCTTGGACACACTATTTAAAATCTTGAAACAAAAAACTTGAACAATAAATACTAAGGTCAATTATTCAAAATTTTGAAATCCAAAATTTGTAACAATAACTAATAAAAACATCTGGTATTCGAAGAGATTTGAATTCTTGAAACTCAAAACTTCACCAATAAATGCTAAGATTAATTATTTAAAAACTTGTAGTAACAATAACTAACGAACAGAAACACCTGGCATTAGTAACAATAACTAACGAACAGAAACATTTGGCATTCAGAGATATACCTCCATATCTTCGTCACTGTATGATATTATATCCGTCCAACCACTTCCAGTACTCGATACAAGAGGTGAATAAAGTTGATTTGATTGGGCAAGTCTTCTCAGACCTGGTGGCAACAAGTACACGTCAGAGCCAACGGTCCGAAGAGCTAATTTAGGATCAACGGCGTACAGCGACCAAAAAAGCTGATTAAATGTGGCAGAAATCGATAAGCGTGCCAACCTTTCTTCTTCAGATTCATCTTCATATAGACTTTCATCTCCAAAAGAATATTCACTCATTTCGGCATCGGTTGTTGAATCGTTAGGGAACAACGTTGATCCAGAGCTTCAATAAGAGAGTCGATTTTCTAAATGTCGTCTCATCTTTTTAAGAAATTCGGAAGTCGAGGGGTCAACAGAAATTTGACTTGTAGACACTTCTTCGAATCCAGATTCATCCGACAGGCTAGTCTCGTAAAGAGATGACACGACAGATTCAACAAACATTCGCATAAATCCTGGTTCACTTTTAGATTTGGCAAACATGGCTGCATTATGAAACAGATAAGATAGTTGTGTGAAATAGACTGCTATATATCACTCTGAGCATCCCAATTGACGGACCTACGATCGACTGAACTAGTGGTAGTCGATAACAAGACATCTTGGTGGGAATCTGCTTCCTCTTTTTTTCGAATTAACTCGGAAGGGGTTGTATAAGAAAACTGTCCATACCCTGGACCAAGACCGCCAGAAAGTGAACTATTTTGACTTCGTCCCCTTTTTTCGTTTTTACGCATCGACTCTGAAGGTGTAGCGTAAGAAAATTGACCATAACCAGACAATATGGGCCTTTCGTCAGTGTTATTGCTTTCATTAGCTAAGGATATTAGTTGCCGTGGTGAATCGTTCTGACAACTCTGACCAAACGATGAGGCCTGTTTACCCGACATGCCCTTTTCAATTCTTTTTTGTAACATGGCAGATGGGCTACTGCAATCAAGTAGAAATTCTGACATGCTTGGTTTTTCTTCATTCTTTTCTACGTCTTTGGTTTGCCCTGGTATTCTTTCTCCATCGAGTTGATCAACTTTGACATTAATCTTGATATCTTTATAATCTGGCTTCTTCTCACTTTTTCTGGGTGATGTTTCTGATAAAACCACTGGAGATAGTTTTCTCGTCACATCATTTGAAAGATAATCATTCTTGCTCGTTGTTTGAACTTTCAATTTTTGATTAGCTTGATGCTTGTACTTATTTTTAAGCAGGCTTGACGGCGATTCATATTCTTGAATGCTACTTTTAAGTCCTAAAACTGCTCCCAAAGGTTTGCTGTCCTTTCCAATATAACCCGAATTAGACTGAGCATTTTGCTGTTCTTCTCTTTCTAACTCGTCTAGATCTTCTTGGGAAACCAGCCCCCTCCTTACATTTGGTTGTTTTTCTTCAGAAAAAGTTGTCTCTATACCTGAATCTCGTCCTGCTGTATCTCTTCTGGCAATGGGAACTCTATAATTTGTGGGCGACTCCTCTGAAGAATACTGATAAGAATCGTTCCTGTTTTCTAGTATTATTGATTCCACTTGAAGTTGAATTACCTGAATCTCGTCCTGCTGTATCTCTTCTGGCAATAGGAACTCTATAATTTGTGGGCGACTCCTCTGAAGAATACTGATAATAAGCCATTCGTTCCTGTTTTCTAGTATTATTGATTCCACTTGAAGTTGAATTAGTTTCGGAAACTGGAGAGAAAGTATTTGTCCTCTCTGCCATTTGAGTTAAAGAGATATATCGTCCATCTATTTTTTCATCGGACGACATAGGTGTGGATGCCAAAATAGGTTCCATCTCTGATAAAGAAGTAACTGATTGTAGTGATTTTGTTCCAAGTCTCTTTAATATACCTTTAAGATCAGATTTAGCCATGGTATTGGTTTGATTTTCCATATTTAATTTACCTTTTGTTTTGTCTTCTTTTTTCTACAGCAGAGACAGTGAGAATACAATGTAAAAATAAATGTGAATTTATGTCAACTTGTCATGAACTGGTCAAACCAACACTGAGAGAGAGAGAAATGGGGTTTAACGTCCACTCAACACTAGGTCATTTCGGGACTAACATATGGTTTAATTTTATTTCAATAATTCACTTGCGCGTAGGGGTCTTTAGCAGTGGGAGGAAACCGGAGTGCCCGGAGGAAACCCACGAGGTTGAGAAGGCGCCCCTATCTCCATGCCACATACGCTCACACCAGGGCTCGAAACCACAGCCGCAAGCCAGAGGTGACCAGCCAGCTAGAGGTCGAAGCGCGGCACTCTAGTCCACTAGGCCATCCCCCCCCCCAAACCAATGGCAATACTACTGGTATATATGTATAGGGTTCTACAATCTGATTATAATACAGATCTATATTTCGTCTAATTTTTTTAAACTTTCGATGGCCTACTACACTACATGAAGATCTGACTAGTAATAGTGAGAGTAGGCTGCATGTCAGAGATCAAATGAGCAGATTTTGACCCTATGACATCACACGTTTATTAATCCATCACTGTTGACGTTTCTAGTGGTTTACTCACAGCACTGTGATTCAAACAGACCGTTTCATTGCCTTATCCCTCACACATCATCCAAAACATGTTAATGATAACAACTGTTCCAGATTGTAGTATTGTAAAGTAAAACAAAATTTTGAACTATAAAAAACGAAACGAAATAGGATCTGTGTTTAATCAGATTGTAGGGTAGTACCGTTTTTAGTTTTTAAAAGCCAATTTTATAGGTCAAATGACCAATACCATAATTGTTTTAAATCTCTTTATGTTTGTGAAGGTTGTTTGCTTGTTGGATTGTCTGTTTAAGAGAGAAAGAGAGAGAGAGAGAGAGAGAGAGAGAGAGAGAGAGAGAGAGGGAGGGTTTAACATCAGCTCAGCTGGACCTCGACACAAACAAGGTTATTTAGGAAATGGTTCAATTCTATTTCAATAATTTGACTGCGGCCAATGGGAGGAAACCAGAGGACCCGGAGAAAACCCATGACATAGGACAGGCGACCCTACTCCTGGTCAGGTACAACCAGGGATCAAAACCACGCCAGTTGACTCAATGACAGAACTTAAGATACAGTGCACATGTGCTAATCATTCTGCCATCAAAACCCCCAGCTTCAAATACTTAAGTTAAGAATCTAATGAAAATTGATTGATCTATGTTAACTAAAATATAGCCTTGTATAAAAGTTTTGTTATTCTAATGTATCAAATACATCAATAAGAAATTATGTGAAAAGTTTTGCGTTTCTGGATCAAACATAAACAGTGATTGAAAGTTGAGTAACCTCTGAGAATGCTTTGTGAACTGGGGTATGATTAATTATTTATTATCAATATTAAGTCTTACCTTAGATGAGCCATATTGACTGTTTTGGCCTGGAGGTTGGTAAGATGACCCACCTATGGAAAATAATCAAATAATCATAAATTTGGGGGATTTCTTACATGATTAAATTAAATTTTAAAAATCTGTCATATGAAATAAGGTACAAAACCTTTTATGACTATTCTATGAAAAATAAGTCATTGAATTTTTGGGTTTCCCATGACAAATATTTAGTGGTTCCTTCATACATTGAAATGTAGGTATCGTGCACAACCTTATTCTTGACAACACCAGTAATGTAGAATGTCTATATCTTATTAAAACAAATAAATAAAAAAAACGTAAAGCTGCAATTTCATATTTGTAAGTTATATTTTTAAAATTTATTAAAATAAAGCCTTAAAATAAATGGTATCCATAAATAGCCCTACCTTGTTAAAGAATAATCCTATTAATCCTATAATTCACTACTGCCAGTTAAGAAATTGGCAAAAATGTCATTTTCAACTTCAAATTCAAACGTTTGAAGATAGCTTTTGCATGGGGGCAATAGAAAAACAAGGGGGGTAATTGTGTTATTATTTCCTGTGTTAATGAGTTATAAGAGTGGAAAATAATGCCTATGATCGTATAATAGTGAGTTGACAACTATTGAGAACAACACAGAGAAATAATTACATTTGACTTTCTTTGAACATATGAAACTATCGTTTTAAACTAGTACTAAATAAAATCTTATCGTTATTGCCTTACGGTGCAAAAGTTCTTCAAGTTTAAATCCATCGGCTTTTCAAGTGGCATCGTTTTTGCCATTACCTGGGTCAGTCTTAAAAAGCCCTACACATTTCCGTTGAAATGTATTGCAACCAGTTTTGGTCTATTATGCTGCATAGTATTCTTTGATTTTTGTTTTCTGAAGACATATTGCTTTCTCCAACGTATTGTTATTTTTTACAGTTATAATAAAGTATGGTTTTAAAAAACCTACCTGACTGTTGATTTGCAGAACTCATTACTCTTTTAGAGGTAAAAATTACCTATATCCAACTGTCATCCATTCCTCTACAAATAACCAAATAAATCCTATATACTAGGGTTATCCTTCAACAAGTGTCAGTGCTGTATTCCTATTGGCCAGCTAAAAGGTAGCATATTGTCTTAATGAATAAATAATAAGCAAACTAATTAACTGGAGATCTTTAATCATCTCTTCCAGGATTTTCAACTTTTTTATTTTATTTAGATATCAATAATTAATCAGATAGGCAACTTTGTGTAAATTAATCGTAATCTTTCAATTTAATTCTTACATACATGTATCAAATCAAGAAAATATGCAAATAATTAAGTCTGCAAATAAGTCAGTTGATACTCAATTCTTCTTTCATTTTTGTGATTTTATTATTTTTGTCATTTTCAATGCATATAATTCAACACAAAGTTAAGAAGGGTAATTATAATTATACGAAGTAAAAATTTTTTTTTACAAGGATTGAAAAGAGGCACAGATTATGATATGTACTATTAAAGGAGAATTATGGAATATTAGATAAAGAGCTGGCAGTTCTCACTCTAATAGTTAAAAAATAGATATGTAAAGAGAATATGCTGAAAATTTCAGTCAAACTGCTCCACTATGAACTAATATTATGTTAGCGAATGAATTTTAGGCCTAGCCTCGATCATCATTACTAAAGTCGGTATGTTAAAAAACAAAGTCTTGATTATCCATTTTGATGTTTTAAAACTCATCCATTGAAAATGTATTCATATCTGGTAAATATTGCAGGCTAGTGATGTCATTGAGAGTTTATTATGGTCTAGTTAAAGGGACAATTCCAGAGTCTCAAAAATTAAAGTCCGAGTATTTATGAAATTTATGGACCCAAATATAGTGGCATGGTGTATTTACCTTGTCTCAAAATTTCAGCTCAAAATATTGAGTCGTTTGGACGTGAACGTCAACACTGCTTATCCGGACACGTAACTCTTTTAAGATTTCGGTTCAATTTTTTCATTGGGTGACCTGATAATCGATTAATGTTTCTTGAGAGGTCTATACAGTGAATGACCCATGCCCTGTACTTGATAACAAGATAGGCTGGCACTGCCAGGCAGGATACGCCCACATTTTCGAGAGATGGATAGAGAACAAGCAATACCTAAAGTGATTTTTCTACATCATTAAGTCCTGTATTTCATACTGTATTGGGAGCAGCCATTTTGTTGGTCAGTTCCAGTCTGATATTCATGAAATTCAAAGCCGACAATGATTATGGTGTGATGGTACACAACCTAGAAATGTGACTTTTCGGCAAAATCGGATAAGAATTGTGACCTGTAGAGAATCCACAACCATGATATACCATATCTTTACACTATTCGATTACAAACGGCGACCATTTTGTCCGGCAATTTTGGTACGATTTTCACGAAATTCGAATAATTCAGGAAGTTACGATCCGATATGCGCAAATACCGAAAGGAACCAAGATCTTTGGGTTATAACCATGCATTTCAAGTTTCATCAAAATCAAATTAAAATTGTGACCTATACAGGGTCCACAACCATGATTTACCATTTTTTAACAGTCTTCGCGTACAAACGGCGGCCATTTTGTCTGTCAATTTTGGTCCGATTTTCACGAAATTTGATCTCAAACCTTCCTTAAGGTGAAACGGTGATATAATCAAACGTTTTTTTAAATCGGAAAATAATTGTGACTTCCAGAGGGACCACAAGTTAAAGATAGGTTGCCAGGCAACGAAACATACGCCCACAGCAGCTAAATCGTCCGGGCAGTCAACAAGGGTTGTCGCATATTTTTACTTTTTTTTGGTAATGAAACATTTGTAATACACTAAAATCTGAGTAACAACTCATTATGTAATTATCTGAAAATCATTAGAATTTGTTTGCTTTTTATAAAGTTTTGCCCCAAGCTAACAATTAGTATAGGAAACATTTAACATCATGGATTTAGCTGTTCAGTTATCAAAATTCATTGAAAATCAAAATACTTGTTCGTTTCAACACCTTAAACTCTGTGTATCAATCTGAAGTCAATCAGATGATAAGTTTATCATCTACAGCACCACAAGGTTTTTTGAAGTGATCAAGGGAGATAACTCTGGAAGTAATTATTTGAAATCGATGAAAATCAGTAGGCTTCTTCGTTTTATGACCTTAAACTGCCTTAAACACTGTGTATAAATTTAAAGTCAATCGGATATTAACTTTGGCTTTTAGAGCGTCCACAAGATTTTTTGAAGTGATCAAGGGCCTTATCTCTGACAATAATTATCGGAAATTGATGAAAATCAATAGGCTTCTTCGTCTTATGACGTTAAACACTGTGTATAAATTTAAAGTCAATCGGATATTAACTTTGGCTTTTAGGGCATTCACAAGATTTTTTGAAGTGATCAAGGGCCATAACTCTGGCACTAATTATCGGAAATCGCTGAAAATCAATAGGCTTCTTCGTCTTATGACCTTTAACACTGTGTATAAATTTAAAGTCAATCGGATATTAACTTTGGCTTTTAGAGCGTCCACAAGATTTTTTGAGATGATCAAGGGCCATAACTCTGGCACTAATTATCGGAAATCGCTGAAAATCAATAGGCTTCTTCGTCTTATGACCTTAAACACTGTGTATAAATTATAAGCCAATCGGATATTAACTTTGGCCTCTAGAGCGTCCACAAGATTTTTTGAGGTGATCAAGGGCCATAACTCTGGCACTAATTATCGGAAATCGCTGAAAATCAATAGGCTTCTTCGTCTTATGACCTTAAACACTGTGTATAAATTTAAAGCCAATCGGATATTAACTTTGGCCTCTAGATCGTCCACAAGATTTTTTGAAGTGATCAAGGGCCATAACTCTGGCACTAATTATCGGAAATCGCTGAAAATCAATAGGCTTCTTCGTCTTATGACCTTAAACACTGTGTATAAATTTAAAGCCAATCGGATATTAACTTTGGCCTCTAGAGCGTCCACAAGATTTTTTGAAGTGATCAAGGGCCATAACTCTGGCACTAATTATCGGAAATCGCTGAAAATCAATAGGCTTCTTCGTCTTATGACCTTAAACACTGTGTATAAATTTAAAGCCAATTGGATATTAACTTTAGCCTCTAGAGCGTCCACAAGATTTTTTGAAGTCGTCAAGGGCCGTAACTCAGGTAGTTATTATCGGAAATCGCTGAAAAACAATAGGCTTCTTCGTCTCATGACCTTAAACACTGTGTATAAATTTAATGTCAATCGGATATTAACTTTAGCCTCTAGAGCGTCCACAAGCAATTGTGGACGCCGGACCGACGGACGGGGGCGACGACAATATACGACCACATTTCAATGTGGGCGTATAAAAAGGGTAGGGCTGGGTATCGATAGTGATTTTTACTATCGATAATCGGCAATGAAATGTCGGTCGATAATCGATAGTATCGAAAAGACTTATTTTCATGGTCGTCATCAAGACTGGATACAGTGTAAGTTCAAAGTTCAAAACCATACGAAGTTGCGAAAGATCGCTTGCTCCTTCTAAGGAGATTTATTTGGAAAACATTAATAAAACTTGTTATATCATGTATATATACGTAAATTGATGTTGTTTATTATTAAAATAATGCAGCTGTGGTTCCCAATGAAGAAATATCGTAAATAATTATGTTAAGGGACCAAAATGAACTTGTTCCGATTCAAAACATTGCGTACGTGCGTACAGAACTAGTGAACTGTACAGACGAATTCCGAAGCTGGCAAAGGGAAATAACTCTTAACTTTATTTACACATCCGGGCATCTCCGATTTAGCGAAATTCAACAATAATTTCTTCATAACTAAAGTAACGTTTCAATGAGAGTGAATTTATGAAAACGGCTGTTCAATAAGCAGTTATGTGTTAAATTCATAATTGATAGTAATTAGAGTGAGCGGTGTATTATGATTAACTGAAAGAAAACATTGACATTTCAGACGCAAGAAAAATAGACGAAGAGCGATAATCAATAGTAACCCATCGCTATCGATAGTGCTTTTCTGTGCCGTCCAATCGATACTATCGATATTTTACCCAGCCCTAAAAAAGGGTGATTTTTCGTACAATCAGGGGCCATAATTCAGTTAGTTATGAATCAATGAGCGCAAATATCGTAAGGAACCAAGATCTTCGGGTTATAAACATGCATGTCAAGTTTCATCAAAATCGGTTCAAAATTGTGACCTATATAGGGTCCACAACCTTGATATAACATATTTTCACACTATTCGCGTACAAACGGTGGCCATTTTGTCCGTCAATTTTGGTTTGATTTTCACAAAATTCGAAGTCAGCCTTCATTACCATGTAACGGTGATATAATCAAACGGTTTTGTAAATCGGATACTAATTTTGACCTCCAGGGGGACCACAAGCTAAAAAGGGCAATTTTTCGGACAATCAGGGGCCATAATTCAGGAAGTTACGATCCGATGGGTGCAAATATCAAAAGGAACCAAGATTTTTGGGTTATAGACATACATGTCAAGTTTCATCAAAATCGGTTCAAAATTGTGATCTCTATAGGGTCCACAACCTTGATATAACATATTTTCACACTATTCGCGTAGAAACGGCGGCCATTTTGTCCGTCAATTTTGGTCCGATTTTCACGACATTCGAACTCAACCTTCATTACCATGTAACGGTGATATAATCAAACGGTTTTTTAAATCGGATAATAATTTTGACCTCCAGAGGGACCACAAGCTAAAAAGGGCGATTTTTCGGACAATCAGGGGCCATAATTCAGGAAGTTATGATCCGATGGGCGCAAATATCGAAAGGAACCAAGATTTTGGGGTTATAGACATGCATGTCAAGTTTCATCACAATCGGTTCAAAATTGTGACCTCTATAGGGTCCACAAGCTAAAAACATGATATTTCGCACAATCAGGGGCCATAATCCATGAAGTTCCGATCCGATACATGCCAATATCGAAAGGAACCGAGATCTTATGGGGATAAACCTATATTTCAAGTTTCGTCAAAATCGGATAGGAATTGTGACCTGTAGAGGGTCCACAAACAAATTGTGGACGTCCGGACGGACAGGGGCGACGACATAATACGTCCACATGAAAATGTGGGCGTATAAAAAGGTAAATTTCACCTACATATTATTTTTATAGAAAAAAGTCTGGTTTTATCCAGATACTGTATAATAAAACGTTCTCCATTTCTATACGAAGACTGTCAGGTTTAAGTTATTTAAAAGCATATCACAAATATCGGGTTAGTAGGTGGGCCTTAGGTTATGGATTTTAAAGGATTTTAACACAAAATTAAGCAGTTTTATTCCCCAAAAAGTTATCGGGATTGACACTTTAAGTTAATTAATGTCTAATTAATAATTTAGATAACATGTCAAGCCTAAAGAAAGACCTGCAAGAGGCAGATTTAGCTCTTGCATAATGTATGTTTAATAATGTCTAGAGAATATTTAGGAAAGTAACAGTTATATTCCTTCCTTTTATGATAAATTATGCATGATACTTAGTGCAGGTAGTGAATTAATAAAAATATTTGCGTGTTACTAATATAGTCTATTATCATCAACAGACAGGCCCTTAGTTTCATTGTAACAAGCCTGGTTACAGAATGTTAAAATATTAAAATGGAGAGTTATTCGGGGAAGGAGGGGGTGGGGTCCAAAGTGTTATTTCTTACATTGATGTATGTACTGATAAATCTAAAAGTCCTCCTAATCGTACAGGATCTCATTAATATTGCAAGGTATTTTAGAGGTAAATATTGTTACTTGTTACTTTGGAGACAGATGACATAAATTTATATTTTTTATTCAATTAATCAATATGTTTACAAATGGGTGGAAACAAGAGTACACCAAATATGTGACGTTAGTCGCATGGTTTAATGTCCGTTAACCCTGTAGATTTCAAACAACGCATTTATAGTGTATTTTATGAAGAAATCAAGTTCATTCCCAGACAAGCCACAGAATTAGTAGACCAACCCTACTCCTTGCCTAAATAAACAGGTCTTTTTAATCTAACTAATTTTAATTCTTTTCTTTCAACAAAAGATATTTTAATGATACTTCCTAATATTGCAAAGTAACTTTCATTTCTTAGTATCACTGAACAAAATAGATTTCATTCTTTGCAAAATATGTGTTTTCATCTTTTTAATTATAAAATAATTTTTTTTTCTTCAATAAAAATAAAGCAAAGTATTTTAAACTAATTTTACTTGCAGGCTGTTGAATGGAATGGATCCTGACATAAAATGTGCAGATCTACAAGTAGGGTTTTCTTTTTTTTTTTTGCAGAGTTAGTCTTAAAAATCTATTGAATCTTTTAGCATACATAATAATAATGCACACAACAATATTAAAGTTAAAAGATAAATAGAGACCATTATAATTACAAAGGATTAATAGAAGTTCAACCACTTTCTATTCTAATTTCAATAATAGTGTTTGACTATGTCTAGCTCTAGAACAACCCTGTGGTCTCCAGCAAGCTTCATGAAGTTGTGGTCAAGAATGGCAGAGTAAACGGGAGAGAGAGAGAGAAATGGGGTTTAACGTCCACTCAACACAAACTTGGTCATTTCGGGACTAACATATGGTTTAATTTTATTTCAATAATTCGCTTGCGCGTAGGGGTCTTTAGCAGTTGGAGGAAACCAGAGTCCCCGGAGGAAACCCACGGGGTTGAGAAGGCGCCCCTATCTCCATGCCACATAAGCTCACACCAGGGCTCGAAACCACAGCCGCAAGCCAGAGGTGACCGACCAGCTAGAGGTCGAAGCGTGGCACTCTAGACCCCCCCCCCCCCAAGAGTAAACGGTCTACGGTCTACAAGAAGAGAAAAAGAGAAGTAGAATACAGCTTCTTGCTGATAAAAAAAATAGGTTGCCAGGCAACGAAACATACGCCCACACAGCAGCCAAATCGTCCGGGCAGTCAACAAGAGTTGTCGAATATTAAGGAATTATCAGAAAATCATTAGAATTTGTTTGGTTTTTAATAATCAAACGTTTTTTTTTTTTTAAATCAGATAATAATTGTGACCTCCAGAGGCACAACAAGCTAAAAAGGGTGATTTTTCGTACAATCAGGGGATATAATTCAGGAAGTAATGACCCGATGGGCGCAAATATCGAAAGGAACCATACATGTCAAGTTTCATCAAAATCGATTCAAAATTGTGACCTCTATAGGGTCCACAACCTTGATATAACATATTTTCACACTATTCGTGTACAAACGGCGGCCATTTTGTCCGTCAATTCTAGTCCGATTTTCACGTAATTCACACTCTCTCTTCATTACCATGTAACGGTGATAAAGTCAAACGTTTTTTTTAAATCGGATAATAATTTTGACCTCCAGAGAGATCAAAAGCGAACAAAAGCGATTTTTCGGACAATCCAGGGACATAATTCAGGAAGTTATGATCCAATGGGCGCAAATATCGAAAGGAACCAAGATCTTTGGGTTATAAACATACATGTCAAGTTTCATCAAAATCGGTTCAAAATTGTGACCTCTATAAGGTCCACAACCTTTATATAACATATTTTCACACTATTCGCGTACAAACGGCGGCATTTTGTCCGTCAATTTTGGTCCGATTTTCACAAAATTCTTACTCAACCTTCATAACCATGTAACGGTGATATAATCAAACGTTTTTTTAAATCGGAAAACAATTTTGACCTCCAGAGGGACCACAAGCTAAAAAGGGCGATTTTTTTGGACAATCAGGGGCCATAATTCAGGAAGTTACGATCCGATGGGCGCAAATATCGAAAGGAACCAAGATCTTTGGGTTATAAACATACATGTCAAGTTTCATCAAAATTGGTTCAAAATTGTGACCTCTATAAGGTCCACAACCTTGATATAACATATTTTCACATTATTCGCGTACAAACGGCGGCCATTTTGTCTGTCAATTTTGGTCCAATTTTCACGAAATTCGAATTCAACCTTCATAACCATGTAATGGTGATATAATCAAATGTTTTTTTAAATCGGATAACAATTTTGACCTCCAGAGGGACCACAAGCTAAAAAGGGCGATTTTTTGAACAATCAGGGGCCATAATTCAAGAAGTTACGATCCGATGGGCGCAAATATCGAAAGGAACCAAGATCTTTGGGTTATAAACATACATGTCAAGTTTCATCAAAATTGGTTCAAAATTGTGACCTCTATAAGGTCCACAACCTTGATATAACATATTTTCACACTATTCGCATACAAACGGCGGCCATTTTGTCCGTCAATTTTGGTCCGATTTTCACGAAATTCGAATTCAACCTTCATAACCATGGAATGGTGATATAATCAAACGTTTTTTTAAATCGGATAACAATTTTGACCTCCAGAGGGACCACAAGCTAAAAAGGGCAATTTTTCGGACAATCAGGGGCCATAATTCAGGAAGTTACGATCCGATGGGCGCAAATATCGAAAGGAACCAAGATCTTTTGGTTATAAACATACATGTCATGTTTCATCAAAATCGGTTCAAAATTGTGACCTCTATAAGGTCCACAACCTTGATATAACATATTTTCACACTATTCGCGTACAAATGGCGGCCATTTTGTCTGTCAATTTTGGTCCGATTTTCACGAAATTCGAACTCAACCTTCATAACCATGGAACGGTGATATAATCAAACGTTTTTTTAAATCGGATAACAATTTTGACCTCCAGAGGGACCACAAGCTAAAAAGGGCGATTTTTCAGACAATCAGGGGCCATAATTCAGGAAGTTACGATCCGATTGGCGCAAATATCGAAAGGAACCAAGATCTTTGGGTTATAAACATGCATTTCAAGTTTCATCCAAATCGGTTCAAAATTGTGACTTCTACACTGTTCACAACCTTGCTATAACATATTTTCACACTATTCGCGTACAAATGGCGGCCATTTTGTCCGGCAATTTTAGTCCGATTTTCACGAAATTCGAACTCAACCTTCATAACCATGTAATGGTGATATAATCAAACGTTTTTTTAAATCGGATAACAATTTTGACCTCCAGAGGGACCACAAGCTAAAAAGGGCGATTTTTTGAACAATCAGGGGCCATAATTCAAGAAGTTACGATCCGATGGGCGCAAATATCGAAAGGAACCAAGATCTTTGGGTTATAAACATGCATTTCAAGTTTCATCCAAATCGGTTCAAAATTGTGACCTCTACACTGTTCACAAGCTAAAAGATAGGCTGGCACTGCCAGGCAGGATACGCCCACATTTTTGAGAGATGGATAGAGAACAAGCAATACCGAAAGTGATTTTTCCTACAATCAAAGGCCATAATTCATTAAGTTACAATTTGATATGCGCAAATATCGAAAAGAATAAAGATCTTTAGGTTATAAACAAGCATTTCAGGTTTCATCAAAATCGAATTAAAATTGTCACCTCTACAGGGTCCACAACTTTGACATACCATATTTTTACATTGTTCGCGTACAAACGGCGGCCATTTTTTCTGGCAATTATGGTCCAATTTTCTCGAAATTCAAACTCAACCTTCCGTAGGGTGTAACGGTGATAGAGTCAAACGTTTTTTCAAATCGGATAATAATTGTGACCTCCAGAGGGACCATAGGCGATTTTTCGGACAATCAGGGGCCATAATTCAGGAAGTTACGATCCGATATGCGCAAATAACGAAAGGAACCAAGATCTTTGGGTTATAACCATGCATTTCAAGTTTCATCAAAATCAAATTAAAATTGTGACCTCTACAGGGTCCACAACCATGATATACAATTTTTTAACAGTATTCGCGTACAAACGGCGGCCATTTTGTATGGCAATTTTGGTCCGATTTTCCCGAAATTCGAACTCAACCTTCCTTAGGGTGTAACGGTAATATAATCAACCGTTTTATCAAATCGGATAATAATTGTGACCACCAGAGGGACCACAAGCTAAAATAAGGCGATTTTGCGTATAATCAGGGGCCATAATTCAGGAAGTTATGTTCCGATATGCGCAAATATCGAAAGGAACCAAGATCTTTGGGTTATAACCATGAATTTCAAGTTTCATCAAAATCGAATAAAAAATGTGACTTCTACAGGGTCCACAACCTTGATATACCATTTTTTAACAGTATTCGCGTACAAACGGCGGCCATTTTGTATGGCAATTTTCGTCCGATTTTCCCGAAATTCGAACTCAACCTTCCTTAGGGTGTAACGGTGATATAATCAAACGGTTTTTTAAATCCGATAATAATTGTGACCTCCAGAGGGACCACAAGCTAAAAAGGGTGATTTTTCGGACAATCAGGGGCCATAATTCAGGAAATTACATTCCGATAGGCGCAAATATCGAAAGGAACCAAGATCTTTGGGTTATAAACATGCATGTCAAGTTTCATCAAAATCGGTTCAAAATTGTGACCTCTATAGGGTCCACAAGCTAAAAACGTGATTTTTCGTACAATCAGGGGCCATAATCCATGAAGTTTTCATCCGATACATGCCAATATCGAAAGCAGCCGAGATCTTTTGGGGATAAACCTATATTTCAAGTTTCGTCAAAATCGGATAAGAATTGTGACCTGTAGAGGGTCCACAAACAAATTGTGGACGGACGGACCGACGTCCGGACGGACAGGGGCGACGACAATATACGTCCACATAAAAATGTGGGCGTATAAAAACGTGATTTTTCGTACAATCAGGGGCCATAACCCATGAAGTTACGGTCCGATACATGCCAATATCGAAAGGAACCGAGATCTTAGGGTGATAAACCTATATTTTAAGTTTCATTAAAATCGGATAAAAATTGTGACCTGTAGACTGTTCACAAACAATTGTGGACGGACGGACGAACAGGGGCGACGACCATACGTCCACATGAAAATGTGGGCGTATAATTAACTTTAACAGTTGGGGTTTCAGTGCTAGAAATTTATACATTGACATGGTTGTTTTATGTTTAAATTGTATTGACTGTTGTGATAAGCTTATCTGTGTCCTGTGCTCTATCCTTTGTACCATACTTGTAGATTGTAGGCTACTTCACTTGTTTCATTAATTTTTCATAATTGCTTTGTCTTTCTATAATCTTAATTAATGATACATTTACAAAGCCTAGCCTGATAACATAAAGAAGTTTTGCAGTTGCAATAATTAAGCCAAGCTTTAATAAGTTTAATATTATCAATGTTTAAGTAAAATATAAACTTTTGTCAAGAAGAGGCTGCATCTATGTGAAAATTATCAAATATTCTTTACATTTGAATATTTGAAAAACAAGACAAAAGTAAGAAGGCTGGGTTTTGCCTTTAATTATTGTTCTGACTTTCCCCATGACCATTTGCCTACAAAATAGCCACAAAAAGGCTTGGGAAAGGGTCAGTCATCTGGACCTCATTGAATCATCACAGTGTTGGTGTAGTGTTTGTGCGTATCGTATACTACCGTATAGCCTAATTTGTTTTACGATTTACATAGGCTAACTATTAGTATTATTAATGATATGTGAATGTGATTATTTCAAATCTACTTACAAATGTTTCATTTATTCTTTAAATAATTTCAAAAAAAGTTTCAAAACTGAACTTCAATTCAATTGTGATATATGTGGAAATAACGTGGTTTGTGTATTACACGAGCTATTTCCTTGGTTACGACTTCCAAACCTACTTGGAAATCGCATTTTGAGGGGCATTTTGACAATAAAAAGCTGCAATTTTAAATTAAAAATGTCAATTCCACATAAAGAACGGTATATTATCAAATATCAATATAAATTATTGTGGTATGAGTTGAAATGTGGTGGATTTGGGTAGATTTGGGGGATTTGGGTAAATCGTGCTACCGGCATTAGGCCTATTAACTTGAGACTTAAACTTAAGTTAAGTTAAGGCAGTGTAGCCCTAACAACCCTATATTAACTATTTCATGGCATGCATATATCGCTCTAAGTGAGTCGTGGCCAATATATAGAAAATATAATTCAGATCAGTTTGGTGGAATGGGTCATATTTTTTAGTGGTTGTTTTAGTTCAGACTTGTTATCACTTTTTCATAGGCCCATTTTAATTTATAATTTATTGATTTTTTTTTCGTGGAAAGGGAGTAGGCCTATTTTGATTCCAGCTCTTCTATACACCTCTTTATTCTCTCACCATGGTTCTGAATGTATAATCTTTTGGTCTGCCTAAATTTGCAAGGTGCCTTTGGTGAAGAGATTGGTTTTCTACAACATTCACAATGATTACAAACACTTGCAGCGGCTGTCAAACTATTTTAAGCGGACCGTTTCAACCGTAAATCGGTCGATGTAAACAATAACGACCATTATTTATTTTTTTAATGTTCCAGCATCGTTACAAATGATATTAATTTAATGGAATGTGAATTAAATACAAACTTAGTATTTCGTGAAAATAATCGTATGATTTAATGGGTGAATGGTCAACCTGAACAGAAAATAAAAACTGACATTTACGACATATATCGTTAAAAAGTCTACCGGAAGTTTAATGGTTGCTAGCCCAAACAAAACATCAAAGGAAACCTTCATCAAGGCAAGGTATATTTTAGCAGATTAAATACTGTACACTGCAGCCATGCCGCCTAAAGAAGGAAAAAAGAAATTGTCAAAAGCTGAAAAAGACAAGCTAAAGAAATAAAGTAAAATTGGGTAATTATCTCTGAATTAAAGCCCTCAGGGTTTACCCACCTAATCGGTGATGGCCTGAGTGAAAAGGCGGGATGGGTTGAGGGGTTATGAAAGGGCGACAGACAGGTAACTATTATATACTAATAACGATGATAAGCGTTACACAGCTATTCTACAAGCAGCATGCAACAAGCACAACCACTACTGCAGCCATACAATAAATATAAGTAAAGATAGGCTGGCACTGCCAGGCAGGATACGCCCACATTTTTGAGAGATGGATAGAGAACAAGCAATACCGAAAGTGATTTTTCCTACAATCAAAGGCCATAATTCATTAAGTTACAATTTGCTATGCGCAAATATCGAAAAGAATAAACAAGCATTTCAGGTTTCATCAAAATCGAATTAAAATTGTCACCTCTACAGGGTCCACAACTTTGACATACCATATTTTTACACTGTTCGCGTACAAACGGTGGCCATTTTTTCTGGCAATTATGGTCCAATTTTCTCGAAATTCAAACTCAACCTTCCGTAGGATGTAACGGTGATAGAGTCAAACGTTTTTTCAAATCGGATAATAATTGTGACCTCCAGAGGGACCATAGGCGATTTTTCGGACAATCAGGGGCCATAATTCAGGAAGTTACGATCCAATATGCGCAAATAACGAAAGGAACCAAGATCTTTGGGTTATAACCATGCATTTCAAGTTTCATCAAAATCGAATTAAAATTGTGACCTCTACAGGGCCCACAACCATGATATACAATTTTTTAACAGTATTCGCGTACAAACGGCGGCCATTTTGTATGGCAATTTTGGTCCGATTTTCCCGAAATTCGAACTCAACCTTCCTTACGGTGTAAAGGTAATATAATCAACCGTTTTATTAAATCGGATAATAATTGTGACCACCAGAGGGACCACAAGCTAAAATAAGGCGATTTTGCGTAAAATCAGGGGCCATAATTCAGGAAGTTACGTTCCGATATGCGCAAATATCGAAAGGAACCAAGATCTTTGGGTTATAACCATGAATTTCAAGTTTCATCAAAATCGAATAAAAAATGTGACTTCTACAGGGTCCACAACCTTGATATACCATTTTTTAACAGTATTCGCGTACAAACGGCGGCCATTTTGTATGGCAATTTTCGTCTGATTTTCCCGAAATTCGAACTCAACCTTCCTTAGGGTGTAACGGTGATATAATCAAACGGTTTTTTAAATCGGATAATAATTGTGACCTCCAGAGGGACCACAAGCTAAAAAGGGTGATTTTTCGGACAATCAGGGGCCATAATTCAGGAAATTACATTCCGATAGGCGCAAATATCGAAAGGAACCAAGATCTTTGGGTTATAAACATGCATGTCAAGTTTCATCAAAATCGGTTCAAAATTGTGACCTATATAGGGTCCACAACCTTGATATAACATATTTTCACACTATTCGCGTACAAACGGTGGCCATTTTGTCCGTCAATTTTGGTTTGATTTTCACAAAATTCGAAGTCAGCCTTCATTACCATGTAACGGTGATATAATCAAACGGTTTTGTAAATCGGATAATAATTTTGACCTCCAGAGGGACCACAAGCTAAAAAGGGCAATTTTTCTGACAATCAGGGGCCATAATTCAGGAAGTTACGATCCGATGGGTGCAAATATCGAAAGGAACCAAGATCTTTGGGTTATAAACATACATGTCAAGTTTCATCAAAATCGGTTCAAAATTGTGATCTCTATAGGGTCCACAACCTTGATATAACATATTTTCACACTATTCGCGTACAAACGGCGGCCATTTTGTCCGTCAATTTTGGTCCGATTTTCACGAAATTTGAACTCAACCTTCATTACCATGTAACGGTGATATAATCAAACGGTTTTTTAAATCGGATAATAATTTTGACCTCCAGAGGGACCACAAACTAAAAAGGGCGATTTTTCGGACAATCAGGGGCCATAATTCAGGAAGTTACGATCCGATGGGCGTAAATATCGAAAGGAACCAAGATTTTGGGGTTATAGACGTGCATGTCAAGTTTCATCACAATCGGTTCAAAATTGTGACCTCTATAGGGTCCACAAGCTAAAAACATGATATTTCGTACAATCAGGGGCCATAATCCATGAAGTTCCGATCCGATACATGCCAATATCGAAAGGAACCGAGATCTTATGGGGATAAACCTATATTTCAAGTTTCGTCAAAATCGGATAGGAATTGTGACCTGTAGAGGGTCCACAAACAAATTGTGGACGGACGGACGTCCGGACGGACAGGGGCGACGACATAATACGTCCACATGAAAATGTGGGCGTATAAAAATACCATAAAACCACCCACCCAAACTAAATAAACCGAAATTAACAAAAAAAACAAGGACCAGAGGAAAAAGAACTAAACATACAAAAAAAATAATCCCCAAAGGCTCAACACGGAGGGGTAGGGCGGCCGCAGTGGGGACAACAGACATTTATGCGTCTTTCCCGGGAGCTAATCCGGCCTAACAACTCTCGCCACTGTTGCGGCGAGAGGTGAACAGGCCGGTCCGCTGCCGGGATGGTCCCCACCAACTCTCTTGCCCGTTGACGGCGGCGGCGCTCCTGGCGTCTACGAGTCCTCCTCTGACTGGAGGACTCACGCCTGGGGAGCGCCAGCGACATCAAGGGGACTGGTCGTCCCCTGGGATCAGAAGCGGATCCCTCGGGGACAACCGGCCCCCTACCCTCCCCAGCCCGTCCTACATAGTTAGGAGGGCTAGGGTGAATAGGGGGGAGACCAAAGCCTCGGCGGACCCTCACCTGGCCGGAATTAGATTCCGGTACAGGTGCGGAGCGCCAGGACGCGGCCTCTAACCTCCCTGGCATCCCCTCTACCATTCCTGGGGTTGGAGCGGCAGGCAGAGGGGATCCAGCCTGAGTTGCCCTACCTCGGCCTCTCCCCTAGCCCGGGGAAAGGCACGAGATCTCCCCACCCCTCGGACATGCTCCCTTTCGGGAGAAGCGGGGGAATAGGGGATTGATTTCTCTCTTCCATCTGAAAAAAAATAGAGATCATAACCAATTATCTAACTATTCTACTTTCTCCATTTTTTTTTTCCTTCTTTCTATTCCGACTTTTATCTTAATTTTCCTTTATTGGAATCTCCTACAGGCATCCGACTACTCCCTCTAGGAGTGGGTCTTATTTGCCAACTAGCCAAAGGTATAGGAGGTTGCCAAATCTTATTCTGGGTAGGTGAAATATATAGGGTCAATTCATCCCCTCCCAAGTTAGGACTATCATATACTCTAATATCCTGGGACTTGGGTCTTAAAGGAACAGGAGAAGGAATAGGGTTAGGCCTAAGAGGATTTGACCACTCATCCAACCTAATAGGGGATGATAACACCGACCATTCTGAATCAGAACTCATAGAAGTAGTACTCTCTCCTAACACCTGAGGAGTCGGAGGACTTAGCATGATATCGGACTGATAGAGCTCGTCGTCCCAACATGGTTCACCGGTTTTTTGTTCCTGTTCAGAAGAACAGGGAACTCTATTAGTAAAACCTTTCCTCATAATAACCAAGGCTTACCTTTTATTTTAAAATATTTTATAATCCTTAAAATCTGAAAAAATAAAAAAAAATACTCCGGGAGAAAATCATTCCTTTTTCTCCCGGACTATCTTGCTTGTGGAGAGGAATCGCAATGAGGGCAAGTATATATATCTATACCCTCCGCCTCCTCGGGGGTCAAATTGACACACCTTCCGTGAAACCACTCTAAACAATGATCACACTGAATTCCAAAACCTCGTCCCCATGGTTTCCTACAAACACAATAAATTTTGCGAGTAGGACGCACTGGGGTAGAATGATCCCCACTCAGGATTTTATTTCTATAATGCTCTACCCAGGGGGGGGATCTCCCTATCTCTACATGGTTTTATTCGATCATGATGCATAATGGACTGGGCATTACGCGTTTTCACCCTTAAGAGACAAGGGGTCAAGACCTTATCAATCACCCCCGGGCCTTTCCAATAAGGACTTAATTTTTTGTTCTTTCCCTTAAGGCAGGCAGTATCCAAGATATATACACAATCCCCTATATCATAGGAATTTTTCCATATTTTCACATCGTAATCCTTTTTCATGCGCTTTTGTCTAGTTTGCAAAGTTCTACGAGCAATTTCATGTGACTTAACTATATTTTCCTTAAGATTTTTTAAATATAGATCAGGCAGGGGTTCTTGTTCTTCCGCTGGGGACCCAAACATGAGGTCAGGGGGCATATTGATCTCTCTCCCCAACATTAATCTATTGGGCGTATACCCAGTACTCCGGTTGACAGAGGAACGAAGAGCACCGGCTAATTGAGGTAAATAAATATCCCAATCTTCTTGTGTATCCCCCATATAACAGCGTAAGGCATCCATCAGCGTCCTATTGTATCGCTCGACCTGACCATTCGACGAAGGGCGATAGGGGGTGGTGCGCTCTAGATGTATTTTCAATGAATCACACAAGGAGATAAATAAGTCACTTTGGAAATTCCGTCCCTGATCAGTAAAGATATGGAACGGAACTCCGAATCTCGAAAAGAATTCATTAACCGCAGCCTGTGCTGTTATTTCCGCAGTCTGAGAGGGCAAAGGGATACATTCGACCCATTTGGTGAATTGATCCACCATCATCAAAATATATTCATTTCCCTGATTGGATTTGGGCAAAGGACCTAAGAAATCCAAATGAACTCTTTCCATAGGGGCGCCTGCGTGATAATTGACTAAATTATGTCTAGCTATCCTAGTTGCCTTTTTACTTTGATTACATTTCATGCATGATGCAACATATAACTTGATTTCTTGGGTCATTCCATACCAATAATATTTTGTTCTGATCCTCTGTCTAGTTCGATCTCTACCCTGATGACCTGCCAGCGGTACATCATGATTTAATCGTAAAAGTTCCGAAACTAAAGGTTTGGGCACTACTAGTTGAGAATGACCGTCCACATCTTTCCTATACAAGATTTGATTGTCATCTAGATAATATAATTTCTGATTAATCCAATAACTTTTAGAGGCAGGACTAGCTATAAATAATTCCCCCTCCCCTGGTTCTATTTTATGTATCATCCAATTTAACAAAATCGCCAAATCAGAATCATTCTTTTGGCCTTGTTTGATTTCCTCTTCTAATTTGCCTGATAAATCGATTCCGGAATCGTCCTGGGTTAAGGTTAACACTTGGGGATTTTCCTGGGTATCTTTAGGAGACACTATTAGAGCACAAGTTGTTAACAATCCATCAGAATCAGTTGTACCAAGATTTTCATTAATTTTGTCTTGCCATTCCCCTTTAAAACTATTGAGGTCAATTTCAATAAGGGGTTTCCCATTAATCTTGGGTGGGATTAAAGGGACAGCTTCTTCGACATTACTTTGATATTCATACCAATTCCCATGGGCTCTTACACAATATTTACAACCTCCACAGGGCAAATCACTTGGACGTATATTCAAAGCAAATTCAGGACAAGGGCCAGACACAGGTATCCTAGACAGGGTGTCTGCATTTACATGTTTGGAACCTGGTCTATATTTTACAGTCATATCATATTGGGCAAGCTCTTCCATCCACCTAGCTAACTGACCATTAGGACGTTTAAACTTCAGTAACCAAGTAAGACTACTATGGTCAGTCCTGACCGTAAAAGGACGACCCAAGAGATAATGCCTAAATTGGCGGGTAAATCGAACCACCGCAAGTAATTCTTTCCGTGTGGTACAGTACCGCTGCTGTTCCGGGGTTAAAGAAAAACTAGAGTAGGCTATTACTCTCTCTTGTCCATCCTGGACCTGACTTAATTCTGCAGCCACTGCTAAATTACTCGCGTCAGTATCCAAGACAAACGGATCAGTTTGATTAGGTAGAGCTAAAACTGGGGTAGTTATTAAAGCAGTCTTTATATTTTCGAAAGCTTCTTGCTGCTCCTCCCCCCAATAAAAAGGTTTTTTACCTGTAATAGAGTACAAGGCCAGCGCCTTCTCTGCGTACCCTTTTAAAAAGACACGGTGATAATTGGCGGATCCCAGGAATTTTTCTACCTCCTTAGTATTCCTGGGAATCGGCCAATCTCTCACCGGGGCTAAGTGTTTATCAATCATTTTTATACCGTTTTTGCTCACAATACGGCCTAGGAATTCCACTTCCTGCCTAAATAATTCACACTTCTTAGGTTTCATTTTTAATCCATACTGACGGAAACGTGCCAAAACCGTTCTAAGATTGAATATGTGATCTTCAAATTTTTGACCCATAATTAACACATCATCGATAAATGCTAACGATATATTCCAATTTAGGCCCTGCAGGACCAAATTGGCGGCTCTAGAGTAAGAACTTGGGCTGTTGCTAAGGCCAAAAGGCATACGCTTGAACTCGAAGAGGCCAAATTTAGTTAGAAATGCTGTTTTCTTTTGATCTTCCGGCTTAACTTTAATCTGCCAATATGCAGAGTTAGCATCTAATTTAGAAAACCAAGTATTCCCTGCGAGGGTATCTAAACATTCATCGATAATAGGTAAAGGATATACATCCTTAGTCGTAACTGCATTAAGGGCTCGATAATCAATACACCATCTTACATTCCCGTCAGGTTTGCGTATCAATACAGGGGCCGACGCCCAATCAGAAGTGGAAGGTTCAATAACACCCGCTTTTAACATTTTCTTTAAATGGGCTTCCTCTTCCGAGGCAAAACACAAAGGTGTCCTACACATGCGTTCCTTAATGGGCCGGGCCTCGCCCGTGTGAATAGCATGTTCTATGGCAGTAAAATTTCCTAAGTCATATTCAGTTTGAGCAAAAACATCACTAAAATCAATCAATAATTCCGCTATTTGCTTTGCTTGGTCGCTTGACAAATGCTTAATTGATCGTTCATATAAGGCAACTAAATGTTCAGGTACCCTTGGACTACCATCTTCATTCAGTACCCCATTGTCAACATTGGAGGGACCTACAGGGTCAGGGTTGGGGGAACCCGGGGAAGAATCTCCTAAGGGAATAGGAAGTATTGATTCCTTTCCAACCTCATAGGCTTGTCCAATTATGTCATTAGATTTCAAAACAATATCCTTATCAGACGCATTAATCAAACATACCGTGGGATAATCAGTATTTGAATGAAGAGTGCGACCAATAAGTAACTGTTCACTTTCTATAGGCTCTATCATATAATCTTTTAATGTCCTATCCATTTTACAAGGTAGACGAGTGACTGACCTAGCTGTAATAAGAGTTTTAGTAGGGACCATAACTTGAGGTATATGGGGTACTATCAGTATTACACGTAGGCCTTGATCCTGTTACTAGGGGAATAGTCTCATTACCTACTATTAAACACTCATGTAAAAAATCAATAATAACTTTCCACTTTCTAAGAAAATTTAAACCAAGTAAAGCTGTGTCAGCTATTGGGGCTACATACACATTATCCGTGAACGTAAAAGACCCTATTCGGAGAGTAACGGGGCCAATTAAAAATCCAGGAAACGTCATGTTCTCAGCTGCAGCATGTATTGTAATATCCCTAATTTTGGGTGGCTTAATTTCAAGCTGATCATAAACCTTAGGCGATATTATAGTACAATCCGAACCAGTGTCAATTAATGACTCAGTAACTAAATTTTCTATTGTTAGGGGGACTCTATATGCAATAGCAGAGGGTAACCTAGCAACAGAAATTTCCTCATCAGGCTTAGAAACACTAACACTCCCCCCAACCTTGGAACTAAGAGCAATGTTAACCTGACATTCTTCTACAGGTTCAGGTAAGAGTGATTGTTTCAAGTTTGGGCCTTGATCAACCGGGAACGAGGGCAGGCCTACTGCCTCGTCCCTTGAACGTTTAAAGTATCATTTTCTTCCTTAATCCTTAACGGTTTCTTTGTGGAGGTAGATACCGGTAACTTAGTAGGCTGCTGGGGGCATTCATTCTTATAATGGCCTAACTCTCCACATCCAAAACATGTAATATTTGTCCTATTAGGCGAAGAGGAGGACCTTCTCCTATTCAAAGTTAAAATTAAAGTCGCTATCATATCTTTAAGTTGGCTTACTTCCATTTTAACTTGGCCTATCTCCGATTCCTCTTTCGGTTTTTCTGGAATTTGCCTAACACTTAAACTGGGAGGTTTAACTTGTGTACGCATGGGCGAAGGACTAGTCCTACGTGCATAAGGATATACAGAACTATATTCCATTGATGTTTGCATATCTGTCGGGGGCAAATCCGTAAATCCTACTTGAGAAGGACTTGTCGATCTTAACTCAGGGTAATAATAAGTTCTATTCACACGAGGGGATCGTGGATCTTGATATAATCGTCTAGGCATAGAAGATCTAGATGGTCGAGACTTAACCCCAACCGACTCATAGTCATCATGTTTAAGTGTCTGGGGGAAAGACTCTGTCTCTACCGGATTAGGGAATCCTACTTGCCTAGGAATTAGTGTTAGATTTTAAAGGAATGACCGTGTTGACATGAGTGTACCACTGCAACCTTTCAACCGCTTCCTCCATGTCAATTAATCTTAAATTAGCGACAAACCTACCCGCCTCTGGGTCGTTACAACCTGAAACTAATTTCAAAACAGATTGTCTAGCTATAAAACTCTCCGTAGAAAAACCAGAATAAGCTCTCAACGCTAACTGTTGCACTCGGTCACTCCAATCACTTATCGATTCATTAACCCCCTGAGTTGCCGTTTGAAATTCCACATGGGCTGCCTCAGGTATCTCTTGACCTCCGAAACGTTTTTCCATCATTTCTAACGTCACTTGAAAATTCATTTGCGGATATCTCCGAGTTTTATTTGTGAAATACTCGGCTGCCTTATCAGATAAACAATAACATAAGTAATTCATACATTGAAAGCTATTAGCCCCCCAAGGTTGGGACAAGGCAAACCGGACAAATTTATCACTGAAAGTATTCCAACTTCCATCTGATTTTCCATTAAAAGATAAAGAACGAGGTATGGTAGAAGGGTTAAAATAATTATCCCTGGCTCGGGTACCCCCACCCTCTCTTACATATCTCCCCTCCCTTTCCTGTTCATTGAGGGGTGGGATAGGATCCTTAACCCTAGCATCCTGACTAAGACCCCCATCCTGTTTCATAAATTTCCCCTTATCTTTTTTGTTATCGGTATTTGGGATAGGGTCATTAATTCTAACATCCTGACTGGGGTACAAAGGAGGCGGATTTAATGACCGCTGATCCTCCATAAAATGTTGAGTCTCAGATAAGAATGCATCTCGATAATCTTGCTCCAACTTTATAGACCACTGATTACCCCCATATGCTATGTTGAAAATTTGGTAAAGTCTATTTAATTTATTCCTAACTTATCTATACAACCTCCCGAAAGCTTCACTATATAAGACTTTATTATAATAATGGTTTAAGATCTCAAATTATCTTCAAAAAGTCAATCAATTCCTTTTATTCAACAAAAAAGTCCTAAGTTCTAATATAATTTCTCAATAGTCGGCCATTTTGTTTGTTTACTTCCGGTAAAATTGCCTATCGGGAAATTCCTAAGTTATAATTAATCTACCCACGTGATCTTACTTCAAAGCATTAATATTGAAACAGTAAAAATAAATCAACTTTAATTTCACTGTCCTCTAGAATTATTAATACAAATACTATTTTAATAACTCACTAGGGTCTGTTTAATTAAAATATCAAATATATAAACAACTACTAACCCCGATGGCTGTGGTGAGGAATGTCTCGTCCTACTCAAAGCCCTGTATAGGGAAAGTTACGACAACTCATTTACAGGCGCCATTTTGGGTCCCAACTATGACGCCATAAAAAATATGACGTCATGGCGTCATATAGCTTTACTAAACAAAACGTTTTATCTTTTTCTTGGGGTTACGTTTTACGGGCTACAATTTATGATAAACTAATTAGAAAAGAAACCAATGCTGTTAGGTTCAATGATAAAAATGTCAGACAAATTCATACTCAAAATCGGCCAAATTCGGCCGAGGAAAAAATGACGTAATTAACATAATTCAATACGGCGTCGCTTTCTCCGGAGATTATCAGAGAGCGATATCTCGTAATCAGTGTCTTTCGGTGGTGGGAGGATAAATAATTTCTTTTTAAATTCCTCAAACACAGCTACCAGGACGAATCTGGGGTCGTGGGAATCTAAACTGTAGTTCGGGTAGAGTCTCTAAACCATGACACTGAGACTCTAAACCATGATGTATCCTGTAGTTCGGACAGTCTCTAAGCCATGATCTACCAGGTAGTCTCCATAACATGATGTACCCTGTAGTTGGGATAAACCATAGTTTTGTAAATATGAAATGTAGCCTACGATATGTTTACCCAGAAATGATATATATAGTTACTCTTATATGAATATATTGTTAACGCGCTTTAAATATCTGGATGCAATAGACTTGGTGTAGAAAATTCTAGGTACACACTGTTAACCACCCATAGATGTTTTAATGACAAAAATGGTTAGTAGGCCTAGCAGGATCGCACTACACGCAAACCCAAGAAAATCTTAAAGATAAATCTGCGGACAAGACAGTAAATAGACCAAACTGATCCCGCAGTGAATATTCGCTTGGCCGCTACAATCACTGATAAGCATGACATCGACGAGGCTTAATAAGTACGGCATATTAACTTTTTTACTCAGGCAAATTAAATTCTCAAACATTTTTTTGAGGTATTTGAAGTATTTGAAGTTAAAAAATATTTCCTATTTAGTGTAAATGGGTATTAAAATTAGTAAAATGCATCCTTTTGCCCGAAGCAGTTAGGTGTTACGTAAACATTGCACGAGCCGTTGAGCCAATGACTAGTTCCGTGTGCAGTCAAAGCACGTGTTGTTTACACTCATCTGTTACACAGTTAATGCGTAAGTAATTCTCTGTGAAACAGATTGTAAATAGATGGTAAAAACCATAATTTATTCAGCTCAACATAAGACGTACAATGCCATCTTGTTGCATACCATTTATATAGTTGAATCATATCATAAAAATATCTTATTTCATATAGTCTTACGTATTTGTCAACATCAAGGTGAACTTGCCCTATTTAGCCTATTCAGAATTGTTCAGATGAATCTGATTTTTAAATTTATTTAATACATAGTGCTCTTATCTGGTGATCTTCTATTTTATTTTCTTATGAGTAAGTTATAAAACAATAATATAGGCCTACTCTTTGCGTTGTATAATAATAATGATAGTATGTTCAGCTATAGGCTACTTTTCGTTTTAAAAATATATGTTTTATCTTCAATAGAATCTTTTTCGCAGAAATCTATGACATATCTATCCACACCTTGTATGTCTGGGCAGCCAATTGCGACACAACAATAAAATAGGGCATATCATTTAAATAGATAGTGCGTAGGTACTTGGGACCCAAGATGGCGTCTTTTTACACATAACGTCATATTTTCATGACGTCATGTGAATTTCCTGGCTTCACAGTTGTCGCAACTTTATCAATATACGGCTTTGGTCCTACTACCTGCATTCAATAAGCATGCGTTACCAAGGTGACGGGTAGTATTTTCCCGCGATTTCGCTTATACGCCAACAACAATTCAATTACCAATAAATACACTATTTTCCTCCCATTGCAATTCAAATCACAATTCTACACATTGACTAGGATAATAACTTTTAATTTTTACTGATTTTAAATACTACAATGGGTACTTTCATATGTGAACTATCTCCACTAAAAAGGAAACCTGGAATTCTATAAACTCCCAAATAACCCTACCAGCTAAAGTTCAAAAAAGCCGCAGCGCCATTTAAAGTAAAATTGGGTAATTATCTCTGAATTAAAGCCCTCAGGGTTTACCCACCTAATCGGTGATGGCCTGAGTGAAGAGGCGGGATGGGTTGAGGGGTTATGAAAGGGCGACAGACAGGTAACTATTATATACTAATAACGATGATAAGCGTTACACAGCTATTCTACAAGCAGCATGCAACAAGCACAACCACTACTGCAGCCATACAATAAATATAAGTAAAAACTTTCTACTTACTTTAATTTAAGCAATCCCAATTCTATAGGCCTAAATCCAAATTCTGAGTACACTTAAGCCGTCTAAATGACTATCCAAACATATGTGAGTCTAAGAGATCTAAAGAAATCTAAGAGGGGCAAATATGGACCAACCACGGCCTTTATACCCCAAAAAACATGCACGTGCTAAATTAATAAACGTCACAGACGGGCTGATCCATTCTGACCTAAGGGAGATCAGCTCACGTCTGCAACAGAAAGAAGAAGCCGAGAAAAAGGCACAGGAAGAGGAAGAAGCAAGACTGCAAGCTCGCGAAGAAGAGAAAAAAAGGAAACGAGTTGAAATGGAACAAGCAGAAGAGAGAAAGAAACAAGAAAAAGAGGAGAAAAAGGAAAGAAGTGTACAGATGAAAGAATTATTCTCATTATTAGAATCGAATAAATATGCTTTAGATACCCTTGAGAATCAGAAACGTAAAGATGCAAAATGGGCCAGATATATGAAATGTGATGGATCACCAAATCCAACTGTGCCAGGGGAAATAAATTCTTACATCAATTTACGCCTTGAAGACAAGAATGAAGGAAAACCTTTAGACTCTTTGAAACAAGTTGAGCAGGACAATGTTCTAATTGAAGAGCTGCATCATTGGTTGTCAGACTCTGGAGATTTATCTGTAAATGAAAAAGCCAGTTACAAGGGGGCTATTGTTGAAATTCAAAATTTGATGAGTAAAAAATTGGATGATATTTCACTCCAGGTATTATGTAATGCCACCGATTTACAGGATTCAGAAACCTATAACTTGCAATATACTGTAGAAACAGCAAATATATGCCTTTGTATCTGGGGTAACCTGAGCAAGAAGAGAATAAAACCGTTTGAATTCACAGAGAAAGGTTTTACGTTTGATATTCCAAGAATGTTATCTTTAACCGATTGTGCTTTTCGTATTTTATTTACTAAATATGACCATCTTTCCTATCAAAGTTTAGCACTTTATCCAAAACGAAAACAGAAAAAAGAAGAAGTACCTGAGCCAGAACCTGAGAAGATCGAAGAAAAGGGGTCTGAAGAAAATCAAGATGGTGAACAAAATGAGGAAAATCCTGAAGAAGTAGTTGAAAAAGAAGACACCCAAGATGTCATGGCTGCTCTCCATGATTTAGATGAGGAAGATGAAGATGCTGAAAAGCCTGCTGAAGAAGAAAAACCAGAAGAACCAGAAGAAGAGGATGATTTTGAAGATCCAGTGACTCCAGAACCAGTGGAGTGGGAAGACTTCGATGAAGATGACGATATTATGGATTTACGAGCCTATCATATTTTGGGAGGAGTGATATCATTTGATTTGGTTGAGCTACCTCCTCAACCTAAACAAGTGAATTCATGGACCATTACACCTTTAGTGTGTCCACCAGAAATAAGAAAAATTACATATGTAGCTGATAATGCATCCCTTACTCCAATTCCAAAAGGCAAGGAGGGACAGGAAGAAAAGAAACGTGAAGATAAACCTCCTATTAGCATCTCTTATCGTCTGCCAGAAGATACTATGTTTGTTGATGAACCTCTACCTGGACGCTGGGATCCGACATTAAAACACTGGAGGCAAGATGGTTTTTCGGACATAAAGTTTGACGAAGAAAAGAGATTTTTTCAGTTTAAGACAAGTTATTTTGGAAAACTTGCTTTGTTCCAAGATGCACATATAAACATGCCATTCCAGTCTTGGGAAATTCGACCCAGAAATGTTGACAATGCCATTTTAACAGTTATAGCAGCAGTAGTTGACATCCAAATAGAAATTAAAAATGATGTGTGCTGCC
Source organism: Patella ulyssiponensis (assembly GCA_963678685.1). Classification (NCBI taxonomy): domain Eukaryota; kingdom Metazoa; phylum Mollusca; class Gastropoda; family Patellidae; genus Patella; species Patella ulyssiponensis. The sequence continues at coordinate 63,043,251 of OY783225.1, read as the reverse complement.
TAACCCAACCCTCCGACAGATCGGAAGTGACACATCTGTTAAATAAATGGATGAATCCGTCCGAATTAATAAAAGCCATGCGAGCCTCGGGTATTAATATCTTCCCCGCTGAAGATTCTTCCAAATTTGTCAACGTTCAAACTAAAGACACTTTATTGGAGGAGAGAATTTACGAACAAATGGCTCTGACATCTTCAGCTATGGCGTATTCTTGGTCCAAGTGGAATGCCGACGCTGATCTACACAGTATCATGTATTTAGGAAGTGAATCGTTAAATGACGAACCGTTATTAGAGGAAGATTGGTCCGTTTATAAAAGTACCAAAACGCGAGCCATGAAGCTGAAAACAACGGAAATCAGTGATGAGTTTTCTGACGAATTAGCGGAAAATACAGAGTTCCGATCTAATCTATATCATTTAATGAAAATAACATTATCTGAAGAAGGTATGAACAGAATTGAGAAAACTGATTACCAGTATATTAACTGTGTTCAACAGCTGCTTCAAGCCACGAAAGTTCTAACTTACGCATAGAACTTAGTGACACAAAAATTATTTATATAAATGGTTTGTTGAAATAACTTAAACTTTAATTTACAGATAAGTGATTTCTATCACAAATTAAAGAAGCAGGACTATTCCCTGTTAAACTTGTTATGTTAATGAATACAACTTTTATATTTGTGTAAGTTTATGTATATAAAAATGACAGAAAAGTTATTTTATACTAGAAAAACATCGTAACTTTGTTCACACAACACAATTGTCTATGTTACTGAGTGACTTTTCAGCTATATGCTGTAACCTAATTCTTCCAGTCGTGTCCTTCTAGGGATTGCCTTACTTTATAGGGTGTCTGTCAAGCCTTGTGTATCAGGCAATTTGTCTGGCATTGGGCGTTATATCTGGTAAAATGTAGTATTAATTTGAACTTAGTTTTATGTGATACCTCCAATGTTTATCCCAGGCCACATTTTCGGCTACTTTGGTGGGTCCTTATGCTAATTTTTTTTGTTACAGAAATGTACTGGTTCATGTCCAAAACACAGATCCTATTTCGTTATGGTTCGGTTCAAAATATCCTTTTACTGGTCTTTATTACACTAGGATCTGAAAGAATTGTTATATAAATTATCGGCTACCTGGGTGAGGAATTAGCCATTCAAACGGTCTGTTACGGCATGCCATGGACGTGGGTAAACCACAAGAAACATCAACGCTGATTGATTAATCAGTGTCTGACGTCACACGGTCAAAAGCAGCTAATGCATCCCCCGATTGACCTCCCAGTTCAATCCGTCAGATCTTCATGTAGTGTAGGCCATCAAAAGTAAAAAAAAAAAAAAATGAAACGAAAAATAGTTCTGTATTTTAATCTGATTTAGCCCAAATATTTGACGTTCTTTTGAGCTCTGGGTTACACACAACAGGTCCCCGACTGACATCCATATCTGAATATGTTTAGGCTACACAAATGTTCCTGTATTGAGGTTTGAATTGTTTGAGAAGTAGGGCTATTGGAAGATATACAGTTTAACGTCCACTTAACACAAACTAGGTCATTTCGGGACTAACATATGGTTTTAATTTTATTTCAATAATTTGCTTGCGCGTAGGGGTCTTTAGCAGTGGGAGACAAAAATGAAATACAGAAGACACAAATGATTAAATTTAAATAATACATTTATTTATCCCTAATTTACGTTCAAACTCTTGATGAAAGAGAGTGACAATATTCTCGAAATAAAACCAAATTAAATAGCTTTCAAACAAAGACATTCTTCAACAATTAGTCTTGCCAATAAATGTACATCACAAAATAAAAAGGTTTAAATGAATACAAATGAGATTAGTTTAGAAAGCGCATTAGGAAGAAAATTGATCGTTTTAAGAGGCAAGTGTACGAATAAATAACAAATTAATAAAAATTCTAATCTTTCATTTATAACTATCTATTATGAAAATGTCATAATGAACAAACATAACAACCAAAACAATTTCGAAGAACTTGATGTGATTTTAATAATAATAAATCCAGGGCTCTCCCTCTCTCGGTCCTATTTGTCAATCCTGACTAAACTCGTAATGAAACTGACCAGCTGATCTGACCCTCAATTAAAGAGAGAAATGGGGTTTAACGTCCACTCGCCACAAACTAGGTCATTTTGGGACTAACACGCATGGTTTAATTTTATTTCAATAATTTGCTTGCGAGTAGCTGTCTTTAGCAGTGGGAGGAAATCGGAGTATCCTTAAGAAACCCACGAGATTTGACAGGCGACCCTTCTCCTTGCCACGTACAACCAGGGATTTAAAACCAAGCCAGTTGACTCAATGGCAAGACGTATGATCCAACCCACCCCTCCAATTTGTATAAAACTATTTTATATATGACATAAAATTGTTTTTCTGTGCACTAATATTCAGAAATCAATCTGGTCAAACAAAAGAAGGGGCAGACTGACAGATCTTTATGATACAGTCAACTTCAAGCACACAAGATTTAAACAGGGCTAGCGCTAATCGATGTTCCCGAAGCAACGACTGCGAGTTTTACAACATCTAGACGTTGCTGGTTTACTTCACAATTCTCGAATTTATAGCTACGTTATCTGCATACGCGTGAATAGTAGCATACAATCAGAGATTGTGACAGAGAACCCCACCGAAACCTTGACATTGGACGAACCTTGAACTTCGCAACTCAATTATCACAGGTAGACAGTTTAGCTTGAAAGCGCGCGATTTGGGTATTCGAGACGACCAAGGAATCTGATAGGCTCACAAGCTGGGTTTGTACCCAATCAAACTTAGTGCTGAAATATGCTGGGTATTACGCGAAAAGCTTGAAAAGATTTACATAGTTAAATCGAGATCAAGCCTTCTATTGAAGATGGCGCTAATTCCAACTGTAACCCTGGACCTAACCATAACCCCAAACTACAAACAACCTCACAAACAATCACATGCCCTAACCATATTTACATCGCTGCGATCTTGAAAAATTGAGCTGGCCTTAACTAATAGATCTAGCCACAGACTGACAAATGTTTTGAATTAAAAGAGCCCTGGATAGATCTGGAGTCTTTTGTTAAACATTTTATATAACAGATAATTATACTGTGAATGAATTATTTATAAAGATGAAGATGATGAATCATGATATGAATAGATGAAACTTGGAAGCCTAAACTTCTGTCTTCTTTGCTTTGCCGTTTCGTTTGTATCCTTTTAATTCATTAGTGGCTTCTTTAGCTAAATATTTAATAAAGTCGTCTACCTCGCGGCCACCCTAGAAAAAATAATTATGAATAAAGATAAAATAATAAATCAATTAAATATATTTAAATTACAGTGAACAGACTACTGAACGCTCAATTAAGAACCTTGCGATTAGATCGCCCCTATGGTTGGATGATGACTCCCAATATGATGCAATCTATATCATGCCAGCTGTAAGAAACAAACACGTTCCCAATTGCCGTTTTTAACCTAAAAACACAAGTACGATCTACTATGAACCCTGCCTGGTCCATGCTGTTGGATGAAATTCAAAAATCTAATTCACCAAAATGGGTGCAGATTCGTTAAGACGCATGTCAATTTTCGTGTTGATGTGACTTAATTTGACAGAGCCTTAGTCTCCAAGAAGAACAAGAACAAGATGTGTTGTGGTTAGAGACCAGCTCCTGGTCCGACAAGAACGTCTCCAAGAAGAACAAGATGTGTAGTGGTTAGAGACCAGCTCCTGGTCCGACAAATGAAAAATTTGTTCTCCTACATAGCATTGTATAAAATATTCGGCTGAAAATATTAAACATACTAGATATGAACGATTGATCGGGCAAATGTTTCACCAAGCAGAATCATTGTCGCAGTGAAGGGGCACACAAGTGATTTTTTCAAGAGATTTTAAATCTCGGCTTGATCATCCCCCACTTCACTGCATACTCCTGCGCAGTGTTTCGTTTGATTAGAACTAATCCACTTCACACTGCTATCTTGAGTGAACATTGTTGTGCTAAATTATTATTGGTCAGTAGTGTCATTACCAACCAATGACCTACATTGTAACAAACAATATCGGGGTTAACCAGACCTCAAAATATGTTACCGCAATGTATCTAGTGACAATCGCGACTTGTTTACGTCATAACACGCGAAATTTATTATGCTCGATTATCCAGTGCCAACATGTTTTCTTCGTCGGCCATTTTGAAAATTATGCCGAATGCGAGAAGAGAAGAGGGATTTGATTGGACGTTAAAAAGAGACACGCCCCGCCCAATTTCAAGAATATGACTTCTATCCAGCAATGGTAAGAGAGGGATTTCTCGCGCCATTGCTTCAGGAATATGACTTCACTGTTACTCTATAAGTATGTGTTATACTTTAGTATAGAAATGGAATGGGGTTTAACATCTTACTGTTCTGTCTGATCTGGGTTAATGGAAGACGGGCATACGCCATACAGTGTGCTATGAGGAAAATTTTGCCTGGGCAGCGGCGCTACAACCTACTCTTATATCGAATTTAAACTGTCAAGGGATATTTTCTGTGCATGCCAATGTGTACACAAGACCTCAGTTTTTCATCCCATCCGAACGACTAGACAGCTGTCCTTGTCAGGCAGTTTAGCATAGACTTACACATTATCTTTCAGCCATTCTTTTAATTTATGAACTGTAACATCACCCTTAATTTCTAATTTATTGTCTTCAAATTTACTCTGGAATCTTTTAGGTCGGAAAAACACAATACCGCTGAAATAAAATGTACAAAATATAAATTTAAAGAGCTTTAAACATCTGGTACTTTTCTACTCAGCTCATCAGTCAGCATTATCTCCAAACAAATTACTAAATCTACATCGAGTCGAAACGATCCTTCAAAAAATCAAAATTCAATAAACCCCAATAGACAACTGTTACAAGACTGTAATAAACGGGAAAGCTCATGAGCTATCCCTTCATCAAATCGAATCAAATCATAGTCCTTGAAGTATGTTGCTTTGGGATTTTGAGAGGGAAATAGCTACATAGGGTGGGGTCATGTAGCTAAAAGCTTCATTCATTTGGACATTTGTTAAAATTGTGCTGTATTGGTATACTGCTTGTGTACCAATACCTTGTTCAACATACATTATGCAAGAACTAAATCTACCAATTGCAGGTCTTTCTTTAGGCCTGAAATGTTATCTAAATTATTAATTAGACCTTAATTAAAATATCCAAACCATAATCAACTCTCGATGGCCTTGCTAGCCTGCGATCTTTATTATCAATTAAGACCTTAATTAACATATCCAAACCATAATCAACTCTCAATGGCATTGCTAGCCTGCGATCTTAGTGGATTATGACCGCTTTACTGCATAACTTGCCTTCACGATTTAATCAATATATGGATAATCAAGACTGCTTTTTATTGTACCGACTTTAGTAATGATGATTGAGGCTATACGACAATTTCAATCGCTTAATTCTTGGTTCATAGTGGATCAATTTGACTAAAAATTTTCAGCATATTCCCTTTACATCATCTAGTTTTTAACTATTATAGTGAGAACTGCCAGCTGTTTATCTAATCTCCCATAGTGTATCTTTAAACAGTTGAATGAGAATTACTAGCCGTGAAAAGACATTTGTTAATGAATGAAACAGAAGGAATGGATATAATAGAAATAAGTGAAGAATAGCCAATACAACAGCTGTAGATCTTCAACATTTCAATGATGGTTTGTTTTACTTTCTCATTATAGTGCAACAGCTGTTCGATTATTCACAAGCTTTCTTCAATACAAAATGAAATGGAGTTTAAAGTTTTAATGTTTTGCACCGATTGGCACGACAGAGAGGCAGAGACACAGAAACTAGGTCATTTCAGTTTAAAGTCTTACTTATTTGCACTGATTAGCGCATGAGAGAGAAGCACACACACACAAAGTAGGACATTTCTGGACTAATTGTTCAATTTTTTTCGATAATTTACTTCCAAGCAGAGATCTTTCGCAGTGAAAGGAAACCGGAGAAAACCCACAAGATCGAACATGCGACACGACTCCTTGTGATGTACAAGCGTGGAATAAAAACCAAGCCACTTTACTCAATGACAGCCCTTCTGATACGTGCACGTATTAACCATTCGGCCACACGTCAGCGAATGAAGATGAGCAGACGCTCTAAAGCCTATTCTTATTTTGAATTCTAACCACACAGGACCCTTCCTATCACCCAAACGACTAACCATTGCCCTTGCCAGGCCCCCTGTTCTGCAATTTAACAAGGGGAAACTACGCTAAAAGGTGTCCAGGAACTTTTTCGTACATCAATCATAATTCAGTCCCAACAATTGGAAACCAAATAGGAAGCTATAAAAACACATAGACAAAAGTAAGCCAATACTTACTCTGACACACCAAATTTAGACAAAACATCTTTATTTACACTGTGACCAAATCTGAGTTCTCCCCTCATAGCATCTGCAACTTTCTGGAATGTGTGACTTAATTCACTGTCAAGTGATTTAAAAAATCCTGAAATTAAATGCAGGGTCATAAGGTCATGAAATAAAGGTCTTTTTCTATGCTAGGTTTTGTAATGTTCTATCTCCAACAGGTAAGGTGTTATGCTTATACCCTATGGTAAATTTAGGCTGAACAAAAAAGAAAATGGATAATACACTGTCTTAATTTAGAATTTAGAAATTGGATAACAGCAAGACATTAAAAATTTAGAATTTTGAATCTAATATATACTGCCATTTGTTCAGAGCCTTGTTGCTAGCTAGTTTTAGCAATACTTGTACAAGTGCTTTGTCTTTTCTTCTTGGCACATTTTCATACATAGTTTGCCAGCATTCGTTAACGTGGTACGGTGATGATTTCAATGTGAAATAATATATATGACATGAAATGGGGTTTTTCTCCTCCTAACCTGGGCTAATGAAGAAAGACATACACCATACAGTGTGCTATGAGGAAAATTTTGCCTGGGCAGCAGCACTACAGCCTACTCTTATATCAAATTCCAACTGCCAAGGGATCTTTTTACGTGCATGCCAATGTGTACATGGGACATCGGTTTTTCATCTCATCCAAATGACTAGACAGCTAAATAATATTTATAACTAACCAACTACTGTATATTGTGTGTTAACAACAAATTTTTCAGCATCTTCAACAGATTCTAATAATGTTGATGTGGGACTAGCCTTTGATATCATTAACTTAACAATTCCATCTGAAAGACAAATTAATTATTTAGCCCTTTAAATATATTTATAAATTTTAATTATAAGCACGATATTAACTTGTGCTTGTGTTTATATAACTTAGGATAAGAACGAAGTTCGACCAAAAGCTCAAAAATAAATTTAAACACGACAAAGCACAATCGTCTTGATTGAGCCATTTTTGGGTTTTTTTTTTTAGATTATCTTGTTTATTAAGATCACATTTTCACATTTGAAACAAGGAATAAGAAATTTCAGTGGAAACAGGACAGAAACAAAACAAGTTTGTGTGAAGTCAAGAATGGACTTGGTTCCCTTCTTCATTTTTCAGATCTTGTGGAATACAACTTATATCCTGCAATGAACAAGCAATTAACTTACGGGCTTCTCTTGGACCACTATAGTCTTCACTAAATTCCCCACCTCGGAATATTTTTAAAGTAGGGTACCCCGATACACCATATTTACCACATACTTCTGTTACAGCTGTACAATCAAACTAGGAAATATTAATACACCACTAGAGTTTCAGACTAGAGTTCCTGAACATGACGGAAAAATACCAAGTGTCGATGAAAAGCTTGTAAATTCCTTGTGAGAAAGGATTTGGATACACAGTGTTTTCCTACCATGCTAATAAGGCGGGATGATGGAACAAGCTCTCTAACAAATAAACATGTCAAGGTCAATGAATTTTATAATCTTATATACTGAGTGCCATAGAAAACGCATCACTTAGTTTTTCGTATAACAAAATGATCATGTAAACATATCTTATTTATTTTGCTTCTTATTGTGAACAATATTCAAATAGGAACACATCAACAACAACACATTTGTACACTTATGGATGTTCAATCAGTAATCAACGGTACAAAGTCAGAGGGGTCAAAACCAAAAGTACGACAAAGATGGTTAATTATCAGTAGCGTGTGTGTCCTCCACTGGCTCTTACGCACGCTGTGCAGCACAGTTAACCATCTTTGTCGTACTGTTGGTTGTGAGCCCTCTGACTTTTTACAAGATCATTTTGTTATACGAAAAACTAAGTGGCGCATTTTCTATGGCGCTCAGTATATTAAACCCAGATAAAAAGGCCAATATCCATGGCCAAAAGTTTAAATAATTCAAAATCAAAGAAAATTAAGATAAAGAGCTAACTATTCTTGCTATAATAGTTTGAAAATAGATAATGTAAAATGAATAATATGAAAATTTCATTGCAAGCGAAGATATTAGCCTTTGAAGGTTTGCCAAGAGTTGTGCAATAATTTCAACCACTGTAACTGGTTGTTTGAAGCAAGTCTCGCTCCTCAATTTTTAAATTCAATCAAAATATGGCTGAACCATTCTAATCTATTTCAAATTATAGAAATCCGATGCCATCGAGAGTTGAGTATAATTTAAAGATAGGCTGACACTGCCAGGCAGGATACGCCCACATTTTCGAGAGATGGATAGAGAACAAGCAATACCGAAAGTGATTTTTCCTACATCAATAAGTCCTGTATTTCATACTGTATTGGGAGCAGCCATTTAGTTGGTCAGTTCCAGTCTGATATTCATGAAATTCGAAGCCGACAATGATTATGGTGTGACGGTACACAACCTAGAAATGTGACTTTTCATCAAAATGGGATAAGAATTGTGACCTGTAGAGAGTCTACAACCATGATATATCATATTTTTACACTATTCGCGTACAAACGGCGACCATTTCGTCCGGCAATTTTGGTACGATTTTCACGAAATTAGAACTCAACCTTCCTCATCAAAATCGAATTAAAATTGTGACCTATACAGGGTCCACAACCATGATATACCATTTTTTTAACAGTATTCGTGTACAAACGGCGGCCATTTTGTCTGTCAATTTTCCCTAAATCCAAACTCAACCTTCCTTACGGTGTATCGGTGATATAATCAAACGTTTTTTTTAAATCGGATAATAATTGTGACCTCCAGAGGGACCACAAGCTAAAGAAAGGGGGATTTTGCGCATAACCAGGGGCCATAATTCAGGAAGTTACGATCCAATATGCGCAAATATCGAAAAGAACCAAGATCTTTGGGTTATTACCATCAATTTCAAGTTTCATCAAAATCGAATTAAAATTGTGACCTTTACAGGGTCCACAACCTTGATATACCATTTTTTAACAGTATTCGCGTACAAACGGCGGCCATTTTGTATGGCAATTTTGGTCCGATTTTCCCGAAATTCGAACTCAACCTTCCTTACGGTGTAACGGTAATATAATCAAACGTTTTTTTTAAATCCGATAATAATTGTGACCTCCAGAGGGACCACAAGCTAAAAAAAAAAGGCGATTTTGCGTATAATCAGGGGCCATAATTCAGGAAGTTACGATCCGATATGCGCAAATATCGAAAGGAACCAAGATCTTTGGGTTATAACCATGAATTTTAAGTTTCATCAAAATCGAATTAAAATTGTGACCTCCACAGGGTCCACAACCTTGATATACCATTTTTTAACAGTATTCGCGTACAAACGGCGGCCATTTTGTCGGTCAATTTCGGTCCGATTTTCCCGAAATTCGAACTCAACCTTCCTTAGGGTGTAACGGTGATATAATCAAACGGTTTTTTAAATCGGATAATAATTGTGACCTCCAGAGGGACCACAAGCTAAAAAGGGTGATTTTTCGGAAAATCAGGGGCCATAATTCAGGAAATTACATTCCGATAGCCGCAAATATCGAAAGGAACCAAGTTCTTTGGGTTACAAACATGTATATCAAGTTTCATCAAAATCGGTTCAAAATTGTGAGCTCTATAGGGTCCACAAGCTAAAAACGTGATTTTTCGTACAATCAGGGGTCATAATCTATGAAGTTTTGATCCGATACATGCCAATATCGAAAGCAGCCGAGATCTTTTGGGGATAAACCTATATTTCAAGTTTCGTCAAAATCGGATAAGAATTGTGACCTGTAGAGTGTCCACAAATAAATTGTGGACGGACGGACGTCCGGACGGACAGGGGCGACGACATAATACGTCCACATGAAAATGTGGGCGTATAAAAATAATTTAGATAACATTTCAAGTCTTAAGAAAGAGTTGCAATGGGAAGATTTAGCTCTTGCATAATTTATGTTTAAACAGGAAGCTAATTTATACAAACAATGAACAAGAGTTATCAAAATTTCTTGAAAGTCATTAAATTTACTTTCGCCAAAGCTACAGGGTACTGGAAAGATTTCAAGCTTGTAGCAGCTTTTTCATATTCTGGCGCTAATTTTTTACAATGTCCACACCTGAAAAATACAAGAATTAATGTTTACCAAACACCTGAGTTGGAATTAAAGTGGGGTTTAACGTCCTACGGTTTGGCTCCTAAGCTGGGCTAATGAAGATGGGCATACCCCGTATTTTTCGGTGTATAAGGCGCACTTTTTTTACCAGATATTTTTTTTTATAGAAGGGGTGCGCTTTATACATAGTAACAAGCAAATCTTGACTTTTCCCTGTGTTAACATTGGCGTCTGAAGTTGATGATGTCGGCCTTTCCCATGCAATAAAGATGGCGGCCATTTTACAGACGGTAATTCAGTATACCGTTAGTCATAAACGACAGTGGTAATAATATGGGCCGATACCTGTTTAGTTTAAATTATCGTAAATATTTCTGTTATTTCCACGTATTTCATTCATGAAGTATATTTCAACTATTCACTGTTAGCCATTACCGGCAATCCAACTATTCACTGTTAGCCATTACCGGCAATCCAAACGTATCGTCAATGGCGGTGTTGTCAGTCAGTTGCCGTAAAGGCGGGGCTTATGACAGACAAGACATTTCATTGGCTTTTAGAAAGATAACATTGATTGAGCACACGCTCAGTATACCATAGGCTATTGGTATTGTCTTTTACAATGACAGCGTTAATTGGCGGGGTTACAGTTAAACTGGCAGAATATCAAACAGAAAAAAATGAAATCATCGAGTAAAATATATTTTAATGACATAAAAAGTAACATTAGTATAATAAAAACAAACAGGTTCTTCAGTATAGCACAGTTATAAGCACAGTATAGAGTTTTAGAACAGTATATCACGGCATAGTTTTAGACACACTATTGATTTGAGATATCACTTTTTTTTATTTAGAGTTACTTTATATGAATATCGGCTTGCGTAAAACCGTTGAATTCTTCTTCTTCATCCTCTTCCTCAAAAATGCGTAGGATGTCGGCAACTTCAAGACCAGGGACGTTTTCGTCGGTGTAGTAAATGTCAATATCCTCTTGGGTGTCGTCTTCGTCGTTGTCTGTCTCTTCGACTAGCTTTCTTCTTTTATTTGCTGGCTCTTTCTGTACCATCTCCTCCCACAAAAGATCATCTTCTGTCCCATCCATAGCATTTGAAATGCAACATTTCTTACATGATTTAATTATCATTTCTGGATCAATTGACTTCCAAGCTTCTACAATCCAAGAGCAGATCACATTTAAATCTGGCTTTCTTCTGTCTCCTCCTTTCGTGTATGTGTGCTCGTTGCCTGCCATCCAGTCGGACCACAGCTGTCTAAGTTTGACTTTCATCGGTTTGTTGATCGACACATCCAAAGGCTGAAGCATACTTGTCATACCCCCTGGAATAATCACTAAATCGGTAGAATACTTTTTCTTGAGATCTTTCTTTACCGAGTCTGATCGGTGGCATCTAAAGGCATCTAATACTAGTAAGCCCTTCTTTTTTCTCACCCCCCAGGTCTCTTCCCCCATACACTTTCAAGCCAGTCAGCCATGAGACGGTCGTCCATCCAACCCTTTTCCTGCGTCCTTACAATGATGCCCTTCGGAAATACCATGCCTTTTGGGAGTGTCTTTCTTTTAAAAATCACGTAGGGTGGTAACTTTCCGCCGTCTGCTGTATAGGCCAACATCACCGTAAATCTATTCTTTTCATTGCCGGTTGTTTTGATATTTACTGTTTTGTCGCCGGTGTTATGGATTGTAGTATTACTTGGCAAGTCAAATGTCAAGGGAGTTTGGTCGGCATTACCTATCTGATCCAGGGTGTAATCATGCTTTGATCTAAGGGTAATGATGAATTTTTGAAAACTTGTTAGTTTGTCGTCGAAATCTTGGGGTAATTTCTGTGAAATATGGGTTCTTCTTCGGATGGATAGATCGTGTCGATTCAAAAATCGGTACATCCAACTTGATGTAGCATTAAAACCAGAATATTCGGCTTGGCCCTTTGCCAATAATAGTGCCTTTAATCTCACTTCTGTTGTTGAAACGGGTGAACCTTGTTGACGCCTTGCATTAACATATTCAACCAATTGTCTCTCAATTTGTGGATAGCGTGCGGCGCTCCACCTATTTGCTTCTTTGCTCGGTTCCATGTCAGTAAGTTTCCCCTTCATAGCCCTCCAACGTCTCACGTTCGACTCCCCCAAACTAAATTCGCGGCCCGCGGCCCTATTACCGTGCGCTTCAGCGTAACTAATTACCCTCAACTTTTCTTTCCTTAGCAGTATAAGCGGTTCGTCTCGTAGCGATTCTGAATATATAATTTGTAAGAATGATGGAATGTTCACTCGTATTTTATATACACCGGGTGTTTTCTTTGAGCAATACTGTCTTGTAATTTAAACATTTAACCGTTTTAAGTTACCGACAATTTTCATTCAACATGGATTCAGTGATTGGCCCATTGTTATAAATTACCGGTATAGTTAATTATCAACCAGTGAGTTGTTACCGTTTTCTTTACGAAGTTGTTTGAAGTTAACAAAATCATTGTTTCCTTGATTGGTATTAAAATGCTATTGTATTATTTGACTGATAGATCTAAATGGCTACAACCTGGGTATTGTTGTGACGCGTGTAATGGGCGGGGCAACGGACGCTATCGATTGTTTGTCAGTTTGCATAACTTAGAGTAAACCTGGAATTGTTGTTTATCTTTTACCGGTAGTCAAGATTTAAGTCGTGAGTAGCTGATCACGGGAAATTATTTCTACAGTTAACATTTTATTTGTTTATCATCAAAACATTTATCACAGCCAATTACTCACGAATTTAACACGATGTAATAGACGGCCATGTTTGTTGTGGGCGGGACTTGAATGTCAATTTCACTACCGTACGAGTAAAAAAAGGACCACTAAAAGTTTCGGAATAATCAATTGTATGTTATAATTAATAGAAACAAATGTAACAAATGTAATTTATTTCCTAAAGAAATATATATACATAACTCGATACGTCTAAATATCGGTACCGTAATTATCATAACTGTAAACAATAGAGTTTGGCCCAGTTACTGGAGATCGCAGGTGGATTTGAGTCACGTATGGCATGGCATGAGCTTCACGAGGCGCTGGGAAAGGGGTGCGCCTAAACCACGCATATTTTTTTTTTCCTGAAACACCCCTGCCAAAGTCGCCCCGCGCCTTATCTACGCATGCGCCTTATACACCGAAAAATACGGTAAAAAAGCCATACAGTGTGCTATGAGGGGGATTTTGGATAATGGATCTGAAATCAGAACATAACGCTAACGCTACAATATACGTCCACATTCCTGCTTTGATTGATATGGTACTTTGTCAAGAAGGCTAGGCGTTTGGTTTGTTTAGCGTTGAGGGTCGTACCTCAACATCAATACTTGCCGTCCTTAGAGTATAAGGAATAAGTATACCAAGATAATCCATTCAGAATTGTGCCTTCCTAACACTAAAGGCAAAAAGTGGGCATGGCCCTGCCTCTGGGGGTCGGGACATTCATCAAAATCAATAGTGGACGCCCTCAGGCTATAAGGAATACAAGTACCAAGCTGCTTCATTCAGAATTGCAGCCTGTAAACGACAAACACAAAAATTGGGCGTGTCTTGCCTGTGGGAGTCGGGACATGCAGTTGACGTCCTTAGGCTATAAGGAATACATATCCCAAGTTTAAAGACGATCCATTGAGAATCGTGGCCTGTAGACAACACACACAGACACGAAGTAAAAATGGGCATGGCTCTGCCCCTGGGGGTTAGGAAATCACCAAAAACAATACGGATCATCTTTAGGGTATAAGGAATAGGTATGTAAAGTTTTTAAAGGATCTGTTAAGAATTGCATCCTGTAGGCGAACACACGACACAAAAGCATTGGGCGTGGCTCTGTCCCAGGGGGTCCGGCATGCACCAAAAATAATAGTGGTCAGCCTTAGGGTATAAGGAATAAGTATAAAAAAAGTTTTCAAGACGATCGATTAAAAATTGTGGCCTGTAGCTGACACACAGACAGACAAAAAGAAAATGGGCGTGGCACTGTCCCTGGGGGTCGGGCACGCACCAAAAACAATAGAGATCTTCCTTAAGGTACCAAGAATGAGCATTCAAAGTTTCAAGATGATACATTAAGAAATGCAGCCTGTAGACGACAGACAAACAAATACAAGAAATGGGTGTTGCTGTCCCACAGGGGTCGGGCATGCACCCAAAACAAAAGGGATCATCCTTAGGGTATAAGGAATAAGTATTTTAAGTTTCAAGATGACCAATTAAGAATTGTGGCCTGTAGGCGACACACAAAGAGAAAATGGGCGTGACTCTGCCCCTGGGGGTTGGGCATGCATCCCAAATGATAGGAATGTTCCTTAGGGTACAAAGAATAAGCAGTCAAAGTTTCAAGATGATACGTTAAGAAATGTGGCTTGTAGACGACAAACAAATAAATACAAGGAATGGGCGTGGCTCTGCCATTGGGGGTCGGACATGCACCAAAAAACAATAGGGATCATCCTTAGGGTGTAAAGGGTAAGTATACAAAGTTTTAAGAAAATCCAGTTAGAAATGCGGCCTCTAGGCGACAGACACACAAAAAGAAAATAGGCGTGGCTCTGCCCCTGGGAGTTGGGCACGCACCCCAAATGGTAGGGATCATCCTTAGAGTATAAAGAGTAAGTATACAAAGTTTGAAGAAAATCCAGTACGAATTGCGCCCTGTAGGCGACACACAAAAAGAAAATGGGCGTGGCTCTGCCCCTGGGGGTTGCGCATGCACCCCAAATGATAGGAATGTTCCTTAGGGTACAAAGAATAAGCATTCAAAGTTTCAAGATGATACGTTAACAAATGTGGCTTGTAGACGACAAACAAATAAATACAAGGAATGGGCGTGGCTCTGTCCATTGGGGGTCGGGCATGCACCAAAAAACAATAGGGATCATCCTTAGGGTGTAAAGAGTAAGTATACAAAGTTTTAAGAAAATCCAGTTAGAATTGCGGCCTGTAGGCGACACACAGACACACAAAAAAAATGGGCGTGGCTCTGCCCCTGGGGGTTGGGCATGCACCCCAAACGATAGGGATCATCCTTAGAGTATAAAGAGTAAGTATACCAAGTTTGAAGAAAATCCAGTAAGAATTGCGCCCTGTAGGCGACACAAAGACACCCGAAAAGAAAATGGGCGTGGCTCTGCCCCTGGGGGTTGGGCATGCACCCCAAACGATAGGGATGTTCCTTAGGGTACAAAGAATGTGTATGCAAAGTTTCAAGATTATAAGTTAAGAAATGTGGCCTGTAGACGACAAACAAACAAATACTAGAAATGGGCGTGGCTATGACCCTGGGGGTCGGGCATGCACCAAAAACAATAGGGATCTTCCTTGGGGTATAAGGAATAAGTATACCAAGTATAAGGAATAAGTATACCAAGTTTGAAGAAAATCCAGTAAGAATTGCGCCCTGTAGGCGACACAAAGACACAAGAAAAGAAAATGGGCGTGGCTCTGCCCCTGGGGGTTGGGCATGCACCCCAAACAATGGGGATGTTTCTTAGGGTACAAAGAATGTGTATGCAAAGTTTCAAGATTATACGTTAACAAATGTGGCTTGTAGACGACAAACAAACAAATACTAGAAATGGGCGTGGCTATGCCCCTGGGGGTCGGGCATGCACCAAAAACAATAGGGATCTTCCTTGGGGTATAAGGAATAAGTATACCAAGTATAAGGAATAAGTATACCAAGTTTGAAGAAAATCCAGTAAGAATTGCGCCCTGTAGGCGACACAAAGACACAAGAAAAGAAAATGGGCGTGGCTCTGCCCCTGGGGGTCGGGCATGCACCCCAAATGATAGGGATGCTCCTTAGGGTACAAAGAATGTGTATGCAAAGTTTCAAGATTATAAGTTAAGAAATGTGGCCTGTAGACGACAAACAAACAAATACTAGAAATGGGCGTGGCTCGGCCCCTGGGGGTCGGGCATGCCCCCAAAACAATAGAGATCTTCCTTGGGGTATAAGGAATAAGTATACCAAGTTTGAAGAAAATCCATAAAGAATTGCGCCCTGTAGGCGAACCACAGACACACACACACACACACACACACCCACCCACACATACATACACACACACACACACACACACAGACAGGGGCGACGGCATAATACGTTCACATTATGAATGTGGACGTATAAAAATTGATCAAGCGTATCTGTACCCCGGGGGGGGGGGGGGGTAAAAACATTAAAGGTAAGGTACCGTTTGTTGAAGAGCAAACTAGACGAGTCAACACTGATTCAGAATTCAGTGATTGCAGAAGACTCATTAGACTGAAAGTGAAGACACTGAAGTAATGAAGTCATACTTACCAAGGTGCGTAAAATTCAATTAATATCAGGTCATGTTCTGCAACTTTGGTAGCAAAATCGGAATCTGTGAAAACTAAAACATCGCTAGCAAATGCTATAGACAACAGAGAGAGTAATATTAGAAAAGACTGCATCTTGGTAATGTGAGTAGCCGAAATGATTGTAAATTGTGACTGAACGTGGCCGGCGGTATGTTCATGTGCTGTCGAGCCGTGATTGGTCCACGCTTCGGTGTTTCCGGGTCATGAACTTGATGTACCGTTACGTCACGCCAGTTAAAAGGAAGTTCGGTCCTCGTTGCTTCGTTGCTAGTCTGCGATATCACATTAGTGGAAGCGGACGTTAAACATACCATTCCAGTTCCAGTTCGTTGCTTCTCGAGTGAGGACAGTGTGTTGTGTTTGTGCTGCCCATGATGGCTACCGATAGATGATACGACAAGCCTAATATTCTAGATAGATGTTTATTAGCTTCATACCATGCGACGACAATCCGTCGCCAATTACCCGGATGTGCGCGTGCACCAGTTATATACATATTCATGACGAGACAGTTATAGGCCTTAAGATATTTAAAGGGACATACCACTACATCTCCCCTTCTAAGATTTACAAAATCAACAAAAAGCATACATATACTTATATGACTGATGGACAGTATTATAATGCTATATTAATAACCAAATAATATCTATCATTACACCTTTGAATCTATCTGACAAGTAAACTAAATAAGACAGACACTATTTTGTGTTTAAATTTTAGATAATGTTACAGTCACTTTAAACCTATCACCAGTAAACACAATTGCAGCAACATTGTATAAACATGTTTAAAACTTACATGTCAACAAAACGTTTAGGAGGTTTGATATCTCTTTTTGATTTCCTTAAAGGGACATTATTGTGAAGAACCTTAGACTGCTTATGATGTACAATTTTATAATTTTCCACACTACTGTCATTACTTGAGTTTGGCATTTTGTTTAAGTGAAATCTATTTCTGCGAAATTTACCACTATCAGTAGACACAATGTAAGACCTATCATTAAACTGTTTATTAATAGTTCCCGTCTCTCTACGATCTTTAATATACACGGAATCGCCACACATTAGACGAGTTAAAGATTTAGCAGAATGTCTATTGTCAAAATTATCTTTCTGCTGTTTTCTAAGAACGGCTTCACGATTTGACAGAATATTAGAATCTATCTTTTTCCCCTCTAACTGACAAGAAACAACAGGTATTTTAGTACGCAATTGTCGCCCCATGAGTAACTCAGATGGACTATACCCATTAATTGTGGAGAGGTGCATTACGATAATTCAAAAATGCTATGTAAGGGTCGTCTGATAACATTAACTTTTTAGCGGTACGCACAGCTCGTTCCGCTTGACCGTTACCAGATGAATGAGTTGGGCTACTTGTCACATGAGTAAAACCATAGTTCTTCGCAAAATCTGAAAATTCTGCAGACACATATTGAGTACCGTTGTCACTAAAGAAACTCTCAGGAATGCCATGATGGGAAAACATTGACTTTAGGTGATTAATGACACACTTTGAGGACAGTCCGGAAAGCTTAGCTACTTCAATGTACCTGGAATAAAAATCTACGACAAGTAAATAGTTATTATTTTCAAATTCAAATAAATCCGATGCAACTTTCTGCCATGGTCTTTCAGGAAAGTCTGATGGAACTAATGGTTCAAACTTATTCACAGCTTGTTTACAACATACAGCACAATTTGAAATTAAGTCTGATATTTGAGAGCTTAGTCCTATCCACCAAACAGAACGTTTCGCACGATCTCTACACTTCGTAATTCCGAGGTGTCCTTCATGTAGTTTACCAAGAATATCAGTCTGGAGAGATTTAGGTATGACAATTCTAGTGCCACACATCAACAAATTATCAACTACAGTTAGGTCTCCTCTATAAGCAAAATATGCTTTAAGATGAGGTTTAACACTATGAACTGCACTAGGCCAACCATTTAAACATAATGAAATTAGATCTTTACAAACTGGATCCCCTTCCTGTTGAGCACGTATGTCATTCAAGCGTTGATCTTTCAGAGGAAGGTCTGATACTATTGTATGAACGTATAAGCATGTGTCATTCTGGAAAATAAGATCTGCTTCCGTTGCTTCAGAATAGGGAGCGCGTGATAATGTATCCGCAATACACAAATTTTTACCTGCTACATGAACAATGCTGTATGAATAACGCATTAGCCTCAATCTGTAACGTTGAATTCTAATAGGAAGGATGTCTAAGTCTTTAGTACCCAATAAAGGGACTAACGGTTTGTGGTCAGTTTCAATAAGAAATGTTCTTTGTCCAACTAAATAATCTTGAAACTTTTCGCAAGACCAAACAACGGCTAAGGCTTCTTTGTCTATTTGCGCGTATTTTTGTTCTGTTTCTGTTAGGCTTCTCGACGCGAAAGCCACTGGTCGCCAACCACTAGAATACCGTTGCAATATAACTGCACCCAGACCATACGATGAGGAATCTGCACTTACTTTGATATCCAAGTCTGGATTATATAATGCTAACACAGGTGTATCAGTTAATACTTTAATGATTTCCTGAAACGATTTCTCTTGAGCTGTATCCCATACCCACGTTTTGGATATATGTAGCAAATCACGCAGCGGTTTAGTAATCTCTGCTAAATTACTAATGAATTTTGACAATTGATTAACCATACCGAGTAAACGTCGAATATCTGAAACAGTTTTAGGTCGAGGGAAATTTTTAATAGCAGTCACCTTGTCCTTATCTGCCTGGACACCATTTTCACTTACTATTTGGCCTAAAAACTTAACTTGAGTTCTTCTAATTTCACATTTAGATTTATTAAGCGTTAAGCCATGTTCACGCAATCTATTCAGAACTTTTCTTAAGTTTACATCATGATCGGCGTAAGATGAACCATATACAACAACATCATCCATTAGACATGCAACACCTTGAAGACCTTCTAAGATTTTAGACATTCTTTTCATAAATAATTCTGGGCCACTTGAAATTCCAAACGGTAGTCTCTTGTAGCAGTATCTACCAAAAGGGCTCATAAAGGTAGTTAACAGTGATGATTTCTTCGTAAGTTCAATCTGATGGAATCCTGAGTTCGCATCGAGCTTGGAAAATACCTTGGCACCCGCCATTTGACCCAAGACATGTTCGACCGAAGGAAGCATATGACGCTCCCTTTTAACCGCTTTATTCAGTTTAGTCAAATCAACACAGACACGGACTTGCTTTTTATTCTTTTTCAGTACAACACAAAGCGGAGCACACCATGGAGTTGGTACATCAACTGGAGTAATAACCTTTAAATCTTCAAGTCGCTTAAGTTCTTCTTTTACCATAGGCATTAATGGTAAAGGTATCCTTCTCGGTGCATTAACTGAATAGGGAACAGCATCTTCTGCTAATTCTATATCATAAGGATCTTCAAGTTTTCCCAAACCTTTAAAAAGTTCAGGGAATTCTTCTTCTATGGAAGACAATTTATCCACGTAACCCAGAAATAAAACAACACCAAGCGACTGACATGCACTTCTACTTAATAAAGGAGTACTTAGGTTATCTATGACATAGACTAGTTCTCTGTGAGTTTGACCTTGTCACTTTAAATCTGCATGAAAATATCCCAGAGTCTCAAGTTGATGCTTGTCTGGACCATTCAAAATTCGATTGGTAGAAAGTAAGTGTTGCCCTTTAAAGCTCTTGTTGAAATTAAACTTGGGTATAACCGTCACATCGGCACCCGTATCTACTTTAAACCTGATATGCGCTTGACCTACTTTAACCGTGACGTGCCAATCATCTTGAGCCGATTCACCATCTTGAGTGAGTTGATCTATAGCTCCAAGAAATTCACCTTCATCTGTGTCGTCGTCGTCCTGAACAGCATTAACCATTTTTCGGTTTGATTGTGACCTTGACATACATACTGAGCGGTAGTGACCTTTGATATGGCAGTTACTACAATAAACACGTTTCGCTGGACAAAATCTTCTTCCGTGTGGTTCTTTTCCACAATATTTACATTTACTACCACTACTGCCATTACTATCATTATTATACATTTGACCCTGATCTGGCTTTCTATGATTATTATACTGAGCATTTGAGCGCCCAACAGTTGATTTCTTCTTATATGAAAACCCCTGTTTACCTTGGTACTGTTTACCACCATAACCATGATCAGCTTTAACCTGATGGATACTTTCATTTACCACAGATTTCTCTTGTTGAAAACTCCTATTCTGTTGATTACTGACTTCTGCAGCTCTACAAAATTCCACAGCGTTTCTAAGAGTAAGTTCTGGTTTCATCAAAAGATCTCTCCTAACTTTGTTGTCACGTATACCACATACAATACGGTCTCTAATGAGCGAATCAACAAGTTCACCAAATTCACATTCTTTTGACAGGTTACAGATAGCTAGATAGAACGAATCAAAAGTTTCAGAATTTTCTTGATTCCTAGTATTAAACTGATGTCTATCGAAAGTAATATTCTTCCGAGGAATACAATATTCTTCATACTTCTTCAATATGTCGTCCAGGTCTTCTTGATTTTCGCCGTCACCCCACTGAAATCCATCATAGACTTTGACAGCTGGCTGACCAATAACATGGAGAAGAATGCTAGCCTTGACCTTTGACGATTTACTGTCTAACCCTGATGCGGCGAGGTAAATTTTAAATCCCTGTTTGAACTGTTTAAAATTGGCTGCTAGATTACCCTCGAGGTTTAGACATGCCGGAGGAGGTAAGTTATTCATGATGAATCAAATCTATGAGCTTAAAACCTTTCCTGTAGAGCGGAGATTCTTGCCGATTCTTCACAATGGCGAGTCCATAGGTACCAACCCACGTTGACGAGAGCTTCGTTTTCACTGATGAAAATACCTATATAACTTGATTCATCGATGAAATTAAAGTCCGAAATCAAATTCTCGGGTTCTTCATCTTTAAAGATGGAACTTCTGACACCATGTTGTGTTTGTGCTGCCCATGATGGCTACCGATAGATGATACGACAAGCCTAATATTCTAGATAGATGTTTATTAGCTTCATACCATGCGACGACAATCCGTCGCCAATTACCCGGATGTGCGCGTGCACCAGTTATATACATATTCATGACGAGACAGTTATAGGCCTTAAGATATTTAAAGGGACATACCACTACACAGTGTTTACTGGCTGGTCCATCCAACATTTGCCGTCTGTTAAAGCTTAGGTGGGCTCCATATACAATAATATGCGAGCAAATAAAAATGTTTCTAAATACTGTATAATTAACTAAAGATTAATTCTTATAAATTTCTGGGGTGTTACTTCGAAGGGAGGTAACTCTTATTTTTAGACAGAAATTGTATTTTTAATTTGGTATTTTCCCCGTGTCAAAGATTGATATTGTGTGTCCTAATAAGTTATGGCCTTGAAATGAATTTTCAGAATGTCTGTGGATATTCAAATGCATCCAAATACTACAAACACTCTTTTTGTCCATAATCAATCGAGTTGTTTCCCATCGCTCAGCTCTTCTATTCTAAAGATCCATTTTGACAGAAGAAACAAAATAAATCGAGTCAATCAGCTGTAGTCTGTAGTGTTGTTTTGATTATCTTTTTAATTTGAATTGCTTATATTTATTATTACCATTCCACACAGTATTCAAGAGTTAACGAAAATAATATCTGAGGTACAATCTATCAGAGTTGCTTATAAATTACAGGAAACTACAGTTTTTTGTGACTTAAAACTTAAAGTTAAAAGTCTCTTAACTCCTTAATAACCTGATCACCCAAAATCTTCCACTTTGAAGACACCAATTATTTGTCAGTTTTGTCCATACTGTAATTCATGTCAAGCACTGACGCCATATTCGTATCTGGAGAGCATGCACAATAGACTGAAATAACCAGACCCTAGAGCTAGAGATTGGTATTCGACTGAGACTGAGTACCGGTATTTCGCCGAACATAACTGATTTGAAATTAGAGTAAAAAATGGAAACATTAGAATGTTAATCAGTTCTTATACATTCAGATAACATTACTGTATGCGTTGTGACCCAATTGTGTCAATTTCTAGGTCCCAAATATTAGCGATTTAGTTTTGGTCCCACTTTTTGTTGAAACATATTCCTTAATCAGAAACTTATATTACTCAAAATGGTCTTTAGTGCAAACTCAGTATTACCGGTATTCATATTCTGTAATATTTGACAATGTAGAGACAAATTATATTATTATATACTATTCAAAAAAAGTAAGGGATATTTGATTTTTAAGTGTTATTAAAAGTCACCTAATGAAACTGACGAAGAAACAAATGACAAAATGAAATGAAGTTCACATTCATCGATTTATTCCAAATGATCGTTAGACTAAGTAAGGCACACACTGACCATTATAAGGGTAAAATGATACCCGGGGTCAAACAGCAAAGTTACCACAGCATCACAACAAAGTCAGTAACGGGTAAATCCTCCTCTCTTTGCCAAACAATCATTGATCCGACGTGGCATACTCCTAATGAGACGTCTAAGGTCATTTTGGTCCAGATTGTCCCATTCCTGTTGCAACGCTGGCAGCAAGTTCTTGGACATTGGCAGGACGTTGTTGACGTTGACGTAACCTCTGTCCAAGCATGTCCCAGACATGCTCGATGGGGGGAGAGGTCGGGACTCAGTGCTGGCCAAGGTAATGTGGTGATGTTCTGTTGTTGGAGGTAACCTGTAACGATCCTGGCCCTGTGACATCTTGCGTTGTCATCCTGGAAGATGAAACGGCGGCCATGACGCCGCGCGAACGGCACAACATGGACTGCCAAGATGTTGTCCCGGTAGTACTGGCCTGTAACACGCCCTGCAACAACATGTAAAGCCGTTCTTCCAGCAACAGTGATGCCTCCCCACACCATAACAGAACCACCCCCAAATCGATCATGTCTGATGACGTTAACGTCTTGGAAGCGCTCGTTTCGACGACGCCACACCGTCCTACGTCTGTCCAAAAAATCAACAGTGAACCTTGACTCATCTGAAAACATCTCATTGCTCCAGCGTCGATTATCCCAGTGTTGACGATCCCTACACCAACGACGTCTTGCCTGAATGTGATGATCTCTCAAACAAGGGATCACGCGAGGACATAGGTGACCCCTATGCAGTCGATTACGAATCGTCTGGCCACTCACTCTCACACCAGTGTCTGTTTGAAGATGAGCGCTGATCTGATTTGCTGTGATGACACGATTTCTCAAGGCCAAGGTACGGATAAATCGATCCTGGGCTTGAGTTGTCGCCCTTGGTCGACCTGAGCGTGGCCTGTCCTGTACAGATTGTGTGTCACTGTATCTGGACCATAGCCTGCTTATGACAGACTGAGAAACATTCATCGTCCGCGCCACAACCGCCCGTGTTGTGCCGATCTGTAGCATGCCAAGGGCACGTAACCTTTCATTTTGGGTAAGCCGACGCATATTAAAATTTGTTTTCTGGTCACTAAAACAATTAAACTGATGTTTCCACCCTGGAATTCAATGCCACAATGACTGTAACATTCAAAGTCAGAATCGTGCAAATCTTGGGTTGGACCCCCATGATGATCCCAAGCATCACCTGCATTCCATGCGGTAGCTATTGGTGCGTTTGGGCGTCACATGTAACTGGAAATGTTTCTTCTGTTAGGTTCTATAGTGACTTTTTTCGTAGTCGTTTGCATATTTTAGTATTATGCCCCCCAAATCAAATATCCCCTACTTTTTTGGAATAGTATATTTAGGACCTATTTCAAAAAATGTTAATCAATATTGATGTTCTTTTAATCTTGCCATGAATGGGCTCCTGATATTCAATATTGTCTATGTCAGCGCACTATAGACTTAATGAACAGAACTAATTATATCCGGCAATAAAAAGCATAGTAATTGAAAATGGCTGATGCATAAACAGCAAAAGAAATAGATAAAATTGTAGACTAGCCTGACACAAACACGGTTGTCATTCAGTTTGGAGAAAGAAAGAAATGGGGTTTAGGGGTCTAACACCCACTCAATATAAACTAGATCATTTTGGGACTAACATGGTTCAGTTTTATTTCTATATTTCCATGCAGTGGGAGGAATCAGATTGAAACACGTTTCATTGTTTGTGGGCATATATTTCTTTAGATGTGATTTGTTGAACCATTTTAATTCTCTCCCTCTCTCTCTCTCTCGCACAAAATGTTGTACACTAATTTAGTTAATATTATAGAGAATTAAAATTGACCTGATTTTTCGCCCTTTCAGTAATTTCAGACATGGATTATGGCTGATTCAGTACATGTGTTTACTCAAGCTGATTGATGGATATGGTAAAATTTCCCTGCTTATGTCAGCTGCTGCAAGTATGGAAGAAGGTCTTGTAGCATCAACAAGCAACAATAATGGAAGTGAAAGTGGGGTGATGTCTGATCAGCTGGAGGAGGCCATCATAGCCAATGATACAGAGAAGTTAAGACAGCTTTTACAATCAACAGGGAATATTAACGTAGCGCTAAGTAACAAAAAAGAGTCGGCCTTGATTTTGGCCGTGAAGCTGACCAAGGTGGACGTTGTTAAATTGCTGTTAGACAGTGGATTATGTGATATAAACAGACACAACGTTAATCAGTATTCTCCGTTAGACGTGGCCTTGATAACCACCTTCGATAATTGCCGCGAACCACGTCACTCGGAATGTTGGAAGATCGTTTCTCTGTTACTTCAAAACGGTGCTGAGCCGTCATCTAGGGATGCCATGATGTACGTTGTTCGTACGTCATTGAAGTATATCGATGATCAATTTATTAACCAATTGATTGATTTCTTTTTACTTGGCACATACTCTCCTATGGCTCATGAACTTTTACTTACTAAACTACATAGATCTCAACCTATCTATGAAGGCATCATCGATCACTTTTTGGTCAAGATCTCCTTACTAACGATCCAAATTATCAAACAAGCTAACATAGCAACGTTATCTCAAATTGTTTCTACTTTAGTGTATTATATTGACTCACACTGGAATTCTAAAGAGCTGGAGATCAAGACAGTTAGGCGTTTGGTTCTATATTCTTCTGCTGCTGGATTCAAATGGAGAAATTCAGACATAACTCTAGTAAAAAGAGTTTCCGAAGAACTTGCGTTGATATGTCAAAAGCAGGCCATACACGTACCATCTTTACAGCATATCTGCCGTGTGAAAGTTCGAGGTTGTGTGAAAAAGTCTGTTTTTGATGTCACTAATAAGCTAACTCTACCAAATTCCATTAAACAATATCTTTTATTGGATGATATTGACAAATTAAAGGATGTTGTTAACAACATAATTTTCTGAATTGGTGGGAAAATATCGGAAAATGCCATCACAAAGTTACACCTTTACACACCTCAAAGGTTGTATGTACTGCTTTTGCTTTAGTTGAGGTCGTAAATATTTGAAGTTTTGAATACGAAAAGTTGTGAATACTAAAAAGTCACAAATACTAAAAGAAAGTCATGAATACTAAAAAGTCATGAATAATCAGTTATGAATACTAAAAAGTCATGAATACTAAAAAGTCTTGAACACAAATTTCATTAATATATGCAGTCATGAATATTTGTTGTCACGAACACTAAAAATTGTGGGTATTAAAAGTTAAAATCTGATTGAAACACAGATCCTATTTCGTTTTTTATAGTTCAAAATTTTGTTTTACTTGTCTTTACTACAGTAGGATCTGAAAGACTTGTTATCATTGATGTGTTCTGGATGATGTGAGGGATTAGCCAATGAAACGGTCTGTTACAGTGAGCTTTTGGTTCACGAAACTGTGGGTAAACCACATGATTGATTAATTAATGTCTGATGTCATAGGGTCAAAAGCCACATGTTTGACCCCTGACATGTAATCCCCGGTTGTACGTGGCAAGGAGTAGGGTCGCCTGTCCAACCTCGTGGGTTTTCTCCGGGTACTCCGGACTCCTCCCCTGCTAAAGACCCACACACAAAAGCGAATTATTGAAATAAAATTAAACCATATGTTAGTCCCAAAATGTCCTAGTTTGTGTTGAGTGGACGTTAATAGTCATCTCTCTCTCTCTCTCTCTCTGTCTCTCTCTCTCTAATCAGACTGAAAGTCATGTTTTCAAATTGTATTTTTTCTCGATGTTAAATACTTTAATATTTAAATATTGATAAAAAATATACAACAATCACATAGTATTCAGATTGAGAGGGGTCAGTAAACTTTGACTAAAGTAGAAGCAGTTTGTACAGCCCAAGTATTAATTTTATTTTTAATGATAATTTATTTAAAATAAAACAAAATTGTATCAGAATTCCAGTTATTAATCTTTGTCTACGTGTTCATGTCAAGTTGTATGTATGATATGAATAGCTTGAACAGATGTTCATGTTTGATACTGTATTACTATCTTATTATTAGTTCGTCACAAGCTGTTACAATGTTTTACTTGTTTTATGTCTGTTGGTAAAACACAAAGGCAAGCCTGGAAATAGGGCACCTGTCATCATAATGTCAGGCACAGATTCAGGCGTTGTCAGGCACAAAACCTCTGGTGCCTGTCATTTTGTCAGGCACTGAGTTGTCTTTTTTAATGATATTATTAATACATGTCCGATACTAAGTTGAAAATGTCAGGTACCGTATAACTATTTGATTAGTGTGTGACATTTTGTCACGTAGATCAAAATGCGTTATTTCCAGGCCTGCACAAAGGATATATGCTTGTTTGTCGATCTGGGATGTTCTGAATGAACGGAATTGCTATTGAGTGAAACGCAATGTGGGAACGTGCTTGATTGTCGATCTGGAGTGTTCTGAATGAGCGGAATTGCTATTGAGTTAAACAAGATTGCGGGGGGTGGGTGGGGCATGTTTGTTTGTCGATCTGGAATGTTCTGAATGAACGGAATTGCTATTGAGTAAAGCACAATGGGGGGGGGGGGAGGGCTTGATTGTCGATCTGCAATGTTCTGAATGAACATTATTAAATCCAGATCTTATAGCCAAATTTCAGTAATTTGAACTACTATTTCATGTTTACTGCTGCCAAAATAGTCCAGCATTAATTTTGGAATTTAATCAGTATAATTCAAATAAATTGGTAATAATTCTTTCATTGAGTCAACTGGCTTATTTTTGATTTCCCACTTGTATGTGACAATGAGTTGGGTCGCCTATCCAAAATCATGGGGTTTTATGTTAGTCCTGAAATGACCTAGATTTTGTTGAATGGAGGCTAATCTCTCTCTCTCTCTCTCCTCTCTCTCTCCTCTCTCTCTCCTCTCTCTCTCCTCTCTCTCTCCTCTCTCTCTCCTCTCTCTCTCCTCTCTCTCTCCTCTCTCTCTCCTCTCTCTCTCTCTCCTCTCTCTCTCTCTCCTCTCTCTCTCTCTCTTCTCTCTCTCTCTCTTCTCTCTCTCTCTCTTCTCTCTCTCTCTCTTCTCTCTCTCTCTCTTCTCTCTCTCTCTCTTCTCTCTCTCTCTCTCTTCTCTCTCTCCTCTCTCTCTCTCTCTCTCTCTTCTCTCTCTCTCTCTTCTCTCTCTCTCTCCTCTCTCTCTCTCTCTCTCCTCTCTCTCTCTCTCTTCTCTCTCTCTTCTCTCTCTCTCTCTTCTCTCTTCTCTCTCTCTCTCTTCTTCTCTCTCTCTCTTCTTCTCTCTCTCTCTCTTCTCTCTCTCTCTTCTTCTCTCTCTCTCTTCTCTCTCTCTCTCTTCTCTCTCTCTCTCTTCTCTCTCTCTCTCTTCTCTCTCTCTCTTCTCTCTCTCTCTCTTCTCTCTCTCTCTCTCTTCTCTCTCTCTCTCTCTCTCTGAGTTATCTAGTGTTTTTGTATGTTGTCACATGTATCAACTGTACAATTGTACTATTCTTATATTTGTATGTTAATTCATTGATTGTACTCTGTTTAGTTTTGATGTGTTTATTTGGTGACACTTCCCATATATATATGATCAACCTCAGTATCTGCAATGGTCTCATTCCGCTCTACACCACTGGATCGAGACAACTGAGGATACAGAGGATGATATGTTATGTGCTGTGTATATTATTTATTTAATGCTTAATGTCACTTACACAGTTTGTTGTGATTACTGCTGGTTTTAATTGAATTTTTCTAGTTGTTTATATTATAAACATGCCATTAATGCTTAAAACAGTCTTGTACCAAAGTGTACAATCACTATCACCTACTACACTCTGTTCTTATCTCCTCTAGTGGTGGGGTGGGGAGGTTGGGGTTCGATGACCGAATGGTTAGCACATGCCTGTTGTATCATAAGGTCTGTCATTGAGTCAAATAGCGTGGTTTCGATTTCCTGGTTGCCTGTCCAACCTCGTGGATTCTTTCCACTTCCTCCTGTTTCCTCCCACTGCTAAAGACCTGGACCCTGTTTCCTGAAATTTTAACTAAAGATAAAATCCAATTTTTAGTAGATACTTCAATTTTGATTGGCTAAGAACTAAAATTAATCTAATATTGTCCAATCAAATTACTAAAATTTGATTTTATCTTAGTTAAAATTTCGTGAAACAGGCCCCTGTAATACAGCTAAAACAACAAGTAGTAGTAGTAGTGAATTTACGTCTTCGTACAACCAGGGCTGTTGACTTGATCAGCTTTTCAAGACTATTCAATAGAACCCCCTTATTTTCATTTAAATGGTTGTCAAAATCCTTAAGTTTAAATTTTACATATAAGCCAAATAATATATTATTTGGGTTTTTTTTTTAATCAGTATATAATTCCCCCTTGCTCTTGTTTGTCAGAATCTAATATAGATTTTCCATGTAAGCTGAATATATATTAATTGACTATAAAAGGCTGTACTAAAATGTTTCAGTTTGTAATATTGAAATTTTGAATTGTAATATGATAATTTATATTGCAAGTTTGTGCTGTAATATAGTTATTTATATTTTACCTGTATTTCTGTTTATTTTTGTTTAAAAATTGTAATCTGATCATTTTCATTTGTGCTGTAATATAACCATTAATATTGTACCTGTATTTCTGTATTATTATTATTTTTTTTTTTAAATATAGTGTTTAATATTAAAATATTTGATATCCTTAAGCGTAAAATTTACATGTAAATATATGTTGTAATTAAGTGTATCTCTCTTTTTAAGCCTAATAAGGTTACATCAATTTAAAGCTTTAAGTATATAGCATTACGATATAATAATTTATATTGCATCCCTCTTTTTGAGCCTAATTTACTGCATCAATTTAAAGCTTTAAATATATTGCATCTCGAAATCTAGATATAATAATCAAGCCTGAAAATAAGGCACCTGTCACTGACAATGTCAGGCACAGATTCAGGCTTTGTCAGGCACTAATCTCTGGTGCCTGTCATTTTGTCCGGCACTGTCACTGATTTGTCTTTTTAATGACATTATTAATACATGTCTGGCACTCAGTTGAAAATGTCAGGTACTATTTCATTTTGTCAGGCGCATCTAAAACTGTTGTTTCCAGGCCTGGTGATAATTTATATTGCATCTGTATTGTTTGTTAGATGGTATTATGATGTTCAAATATTTGATATTAGGGTTTGTAAACTTTTTATCTTAGACCACACCGATGTGATTTATTGTTCTTTGGGAATACTTGTACTGTGTAAAAATTCTCTTTCTTATTTCTTTGGGGAAAGGACTTGTTTAAAAATCAAAAGTTCTTGTTTAAGCTGTCCAAAAGCTTTTAATTCCAAATTTTTAAAAATACTATATTGGAGATTAGATTAGATAAGGAGCTGTCAATTCTTACTTAATATAATAGTTAAAAACTGGATAATGTAAAGGGTATTTCCTGAAAATTTCAGTCAAATTGATCTACTCTGAACCAAGAATTTAGCGATTGAATAGCCTCTATCATCATTACTAAAGTCGGTATGATAAAAAACATAGTCTCGATTATGCATTTCATGATTTGATCATGAATGAAAGATGAGCAGCAAATGTCATCAAGAATTGATTATGGTCTGGATACATTAATTAATGTCTAATTGATAATTTAGATAACATTTCGGGCTAAAGCAGAATGTATGGTTTAAGTTTTGAAATTTTAAAAACTAAACAACATTCACATAATTGAAGTAGATACTTGTGAACCCCTTGTAGAACAAAGAATCAAGTCGGTGTGGCGTTATGTTGATTTATTTTTATGATCTTAAAATGGCATATTTTTTTTAAATTTGTTTCTTGACCTTATTTAATTTATTTTATTATTATTAATTGCTCAATGTCTTGCTCATGGATAAGGCCATACCAAAAATATATTCTCATTCTCAATGTTTTTAATTTTGTTTATATTGTCAAAAGACTTGTCACAAACATCAAGGTTCTACATTTTATCTTATTATCTGGGCCCCGAGTTCTCAGGCTTAATTTAAGAATTTACTCCAAATTCTTCGCCTTACAGCCAGTTATAAAACTTTTGCTATATTACATGTAATGTATCAAATACATCAATGTGCAAAATTTTGTGTTATGGATCAAAGATATTTCTCATAAACAGTGATCGAAAGTTGAGGGAATTCTTAATCTTAACTTAGGTCTGGGATTGATTTGTGAACTCGAGGCCTGTTTATTCATGGCTGTTACAGGAATTCACTTACTGGTACCAAAGCCCTGTATAGGGAAAGTTACGACAACTCATTTACAGGCGCCATTTTGGGTCCCAACTATGACGCCATAAAAACTATTACGTCTTGGCGTCGTATAGCCCAAAGCCGTATAGCCTTACTTAACAAAACATTTTATTTTTTTCTTGGTATATCGTTTTTCGGGATACAATTTATCCTAAACAAATTGCAAAAGAATAGTTCGGATAGGGCAAGCGGTATTCAAAGGCAATGTTAAGTATCAAATTTTCCCTTAAAGTTAAGCTGCCTTAACTTTTAAGTATTAGTCTTTAAGTGGTATTCAAAGGCCAGTTTAAGTGAGAAATATCCACTTAACTTTAAGTGACCTATGGGAGGTACCTTAAAGTTAAGTGAGATTATAATGACTTTTTTTAATGTTGTAGAAGCAGTCCCGTAATGGTGATTTTAAAAGATAGGAGATTCAGATTAAAACAAAAATAATGTCGCCGAGCGTAGCTGACCTTTTTTCGTCGTCAATTTTGATGTTGTAGTGCCATAATGGAGTATGAGGTTATTACCACCGAGATATTTTGGATATCTTTCCCCGATCATTTATCATTTTACGTTTGTATGTTTCCATGACTGTCATATAATAAATTTAAATTCATTTGTGATGACATGGCTTTATAGATTTCAGAAATTATTTATACTACCACTAGAAGCAAGGTATGATCTATTTTTTACAACTTATTGCCATATATACATAATCGGTATTTATTTCGGTAAAATATACTGCAACATGAATATTTCGCACACACAATGTACCGTCAATGTCAGGCCTGTCAAATGGAGGTAGTCACTCAATATCTATGAATTCCTCAAACGACAGATTTATATACAACACTCTATAATTTACGCAGGAGGCAAGGGTCATTGTGTATTGCTAATAATATGTTGTTTTCTAGTCGCGTTACATTGTTAAAAAATTAACGTTTACAATATCCATCAGTATACTACCACTATTTATTGTAATCTATTGGAATAGATTTTTTTTTTTTTTTAAAAATCTATGAAAACAGCTGTTCCGACAAAGGATGCACACTATCATAATTTATCGTAAATTATAATCATACTATTTTAATGGGTTACAATATAATATTTCGACAAACATTTTCCTGGTGATGTACACTAGGAATTTAATAGAGTATAGTGATGCGCTTAAGGGGGCATAACATGCTTGCAGTGTCAGAAATTCGTGATTTTTGGCAGTGAAGGGTATTCCATAAATTTAAAATTCATGCTTTTTGGCGAATGTGAGTATTCCATAATATAAGTGTGCAGTTAAGTTTTCACATAGTCAAGTATATGTAAAATACAATCTTTGAATACCGATTTAAGGTAATACGGTCAGTAAGCAGTTAAGTGGAAAAATTGAGTATCTTAACTTAACTTTTAGAAAACCTTTGAATACGGACCCAGATAGACTCTCTAAACCATGTTTACACTGGGATAAACCATAGTTTTGTAAAAAAAAAAAAAGGGGGGGGGGGTCGATCGTCAAATGAACATGAATTTATTTTACGATATGTTAATCCTGAAATGACATAGTTTCTCATAAATGAATATTATATTGTCAACACGCTTAAAATAGTTGGATGCAATAGAGTTTTGGTGTAGAAAATTCTAGTTACACACTGTTAACCACACAAAGATGTCTAATGTCAATAATTCATATACTTTATTCAGCTCGACGAAAATTTAAAAATTTATACACAGTTGGTTAAACTTGAATGTAGATATCAATAATCTACGTTGCATATACATATATGCACCTTTCGGTTGAATCATATCATAAAAATATCTTATTTCATATAGTTTTACGTACATGTATTTGTCAACATCAAGGTGAACACGCCCTATTTAGCCTATTCGGAATTGTTCAGATGAATCTGATTTTTAAATTTATAGCGCTTTATCTGGTGTATCTTCTATTTCATTTTCTTATGAATTAGGTTATATGTAAAAATGTATGTTTTATCTCCAATAGAGTCTTTTTCGCAGAAATCTATGACATATCTATCCACACCCTGTATGTCTGGGCAGCAAATTGCGACACAACAGTAAAATAGGGCATATTATAAAAGTGCGTAGGTACTTGGGACCCAAGATGGCGTCTTTTTACACATAACGTCATATTTTCATGACGTCATGTGAATTTTCTGGCTTCACAGTTGTCGCAACTTTATCTATATACGGCTTTGATTAACAGGTATTACCATGCGTCACAAGTTACATATAAATTTACTATTATTGTAATATGAACCTTCAGTAATCAATGAATTTGAAATGAAAACGGATGATACAGTTAAAGTGATGCAAGCAAATCTGAAAAACAGATTTTTAAAGTTGTTGTATATTGTATATATCGGTAATTGTTTCTACCGGAGACATAAAACTGTTACATGTTCTCTTTTGTATCACACATTTTTGGCAGATAAGATATTCCGGTTGGCGGGAACAAAATTGAACCTTTTTTAAAATGAAAATTATCATCCATTTTGGCAGGAAAAAAATGAAAGGCAGTGTTGAGTCTGGTCTAGGCCGCTACAGTCACTGATAAGGATGACATCAACGCGACTTAATTAGTTATCCATATTAATTTTTTCTTTTCGACAAATTAAATTCTTAAACATTTTTTGTATGTATTAGAAAAATAAGTAAAGACGTTTGAAGTATTTGTAGTTAAAAAGTATTTCCTATTTAGTGTAAATGGCTATTAAAATGAGTAAAAGGCATCATATAGTTACGTCTTATGTAAACAATGCACGAGCCTTTGGCCAATGATTGTCACCACATGATGTCATTGCACGTCTTGAAGACAGTCATCTGTGACAGATTGTAAGCCTAGATACAACAGGCTGCTTTACTACCTTTTCAATACTCGGATATAAGCATTGAAGATATACTTTTCCAGTAAGCATTGCCATGACAAGTTACGGCTGAAAATATATTTGTACATTTCATATTTTGTGTTATTAGATCATTTCTTTAGAAGTCTCACAAAATTTAACAATGGATTTAATGCTAGGGCCATTATTTATTCATTTATATATTATGTAGTTGTTTCTTATTAGTTTTTGTGGGTAGGCCTATGGTTAGCGCATGCACCTGTCATCATAAGGTCTGTCATTGAGTCAACAGACGTGGTTCCGTTTCCCCACTTGTACGTGACAAGGAATAGGGTCACCTATCCAACCTTGTGGGTTTTCTCCGGGTCCTGTGGTTTCCTCCCATTGCTAAAGACCCCCATTCAAATTACTGAAATTAGATTGAACCATATGACCTAGTTTGAATTGAGTGAAGGTTAAACTCTCTCTCTCTCTCTTTTTTTTATAAATGAAAATTGTGCCAGTGTTTCAAATTTAGAGTGACTTGATCCCCCACCACTGATTAATTTTCACTCAAGGATGTTGTATGCAAAATATGTAAATCTTTCTAATGAAAAAAATTAGAGCATTGTTTAGTTATTTGTGCCAAATCAATATTATTATCAGTGATTCAAATAATAAAAATAATCCATCTTAAAATAGACCTTTGATTAAAAAAAAAAATTTCATTTAAAGTTACATTGTGGGAGATTAGATAACGAGGTGGCAGTTTTCACTTTAATAGTTTAATACTAGATAATGTAAAGAGAATATGCTGAAAATTTCAGTTACTGTTGTTAAGATAATTGCCTTGTGGGTTTACTCCGGTTTCCTCCCAGTGCTAAAGACCCCTACGCGCAAGCGAATTATTGAAATAAAATTGAAACCATGTTAGTCCCAAAATGACCTAGTTTGTGTGGAGTGGACGTTAAACCCCATTTCTCTCTCTCTCTCTCACTCTCTGTTTGATAATAAACAAAGTGTTGATTAACTATTTTTAAATTAGATCATTAACTGTCATTCATATTTAAATCTGTTGAAAATCTCAAGCATCCTATGGCATTGAGAGTTGATTATGGTCTGGGTAAATTAATAAATGTCTAATTAATAATTTAGATAACATTTAAGGCAAGAAAGACTTGTATTTGGCAGGTTTAGCTCATGATATGTTTTGGGTAGTTTAACTTATCCAGATCATGGTCAAGCCTCGATATCGAGAGTTGATTATGGTCTGGATAAGTTAAATAATGTCTAATTAATAGTTTAGATAACATTTAAGGCCTGAAGAAAGACCTGCAACAGGCAGATTTAGCTCTTGAGTAATCACTCTTTAAACATGATATGTTTTGGGGAAATTTTTTATGTGAGCAGTTTAATGAAAAATTGTCTTCACTGGCAAGAAAAAGAAGTGGATCGTAACCTTGGCCAAAGTGATTATTAATAATGGGCCTTTAATGAATATGTCTTTGGCAATTTTTGTATGTGATCTGAAAATCGGCATGTTAAAGTCATAACTAGACTTGTGTCTTTGAAAGAGATTCACTTGCCTAATTATTAAAGATAATTCGATTTATGAAAATGATATATTTGAACGGCAATAAGCCACCTGTCACTGACAATGTCAGACACGTATTCAGGCTTTGTCACGCACAAAACCACTAGTGTATGTCATTTTGTCAGGCACTGATTTGTCTATTTTATTGATATTATTAATACATGTCTTGCACTGAGTTGAAAATGTCACATACTATTTCATTAATGCCTGACATTTTGTCATGTACATCTAAAACCGTTATTTCCACACCTGTATAAAATCTGTTGTACCAAAGATGCTGAATGTTTGTATTTTGTTGAAGATTTTCATCATGCATGTTTTATTTTGCTTTTAGAATGCTCCATATTGAACTAAATGTGCCTTATTGCTTTGTTTAATTTATTTGGATAAATTGTTAAAATAAAATGTTGATCTAATTAATTAATCTTAGTTTTTCTATATTAATAATTGAACAATTTGCTACTGATGATGTTTGGGGGGGGGGGGCTAGTGGTCTATAGTGCCTTGCTTCGACCTGTAGCTGCTCGGTCACCTTTGGCTTGCGGCTGTGGTTTTGATCCCTGGTGTGAGCGTATGTGGCATGGAGATAGGGGTGCCTTCCCAACCTCGTGGGTTTTCTCCGGGCACTCTGGTTTCCTCCCACTGCTAAAGATCAATACGCACAAGCAAATTATTGAAATTTAATTGAAAAAAAATATGTTTGTTCCAAAATGACCTAGTTTGTGTCGAGTGGACATTAAACCCCATATCTCTCTCTTGCTTGCTGTTGATGATGGGATATAATGTCTTTTCAACAACATACTTCAGTCATTTTGAATCCCCGGTTGTACAATTAATCAAAGGATCGCTGAACCATTCTAATCTGTTTAATATCGGAGAAATCTGATCCCATCGAGAGATGATTAAGACCTGGATCAGTTAATTAATGTCTAATTAATACTTTAGAAAACATTTCAGGCAGTTTTAGATCTTGCATAATGCATGTTTAACATAGAGGGGAGGTTGGATTACCGAATGGTCAGCACGTGCGGGCTGTATCATAAGGTCTGTCATTAAGTCAACTGGTGTGGATTGGAATTCCCTGTTGTATGTGACAAGGAGTAGGTACGCTTGTCCAACCTCATGGGTTTTCTCTGGGTCGTCCGGTATCCTCCCAGCTAGCGAATTGTGGACAAAAAACCAAACCATATGTTAATCACGAAATGATCTGGTAAACCCCATTTCTCTCTCTCTCTTTGTTAATAAAGAACTCAATATCACACACTCAATTTAAATACAAAGTAGGAGAGGACGAAATATCGTCACCTGAGAACCAGACTGTTCTATCTCCACTTTTGGTAAAAATTGAGATATGATATTTATTGGATTATATACTATAATTTCTATGTCCTCGCATAATTTTATACCCCAACAGTCATTTTAAAGGACTTTTTAGCAATTTTTAATTGTCCTATATCCCCCTTTCTAAAACTGAACTGAGAACCAGACTGTTTTATCTCCAGTAGCCAATTACTAGTTAGCGTTTGGTCACGTGACTTGGAGATAGAACATTAAGGCTTTTAAGCCTTGCTCAATTTTTTGTAAAAGTGACTTTCTAAATATTTGATGTTATGCCTGTATTTAATGTTTGATTGACCGATGTTTAAAGATTTTAAAAGGTTTGTGTCAACAAGACACAACAAAAAAAACTTTCAAAGTTCTATCGCATTCTGTTAATATTTACAAACAAGAAATATTGTCAATGGACATAGAACAATAACTTTATGGCCCCTGATTGTCCGAAAAATCGCCTCTGGAGGTCAAAATTATTATCCGATTTAAAAAAAAAAAACGTTTGATTATATCACCGTTACATAGTAATGAGGTTGAGTTCGAATTTCGTGAAAATCGGACCATAATTGATGGACAAAATGGCCGCCGTTTGTACGCGAATATTGTAAAAATATGTTATATCAAGGTTGTGGACCCTACAATATATTTAAGGTTCCCCCCACCCATGTTTAAGTCTAATAATAGGTTTCTTTCATGATTTTCAGCTTTCAGGATTAACACAATTCATTGATTATCCAGTTCCACAGTCTAGTTATATACTTTACATATCTTGGTTTGCAGTAATTATCCAGTTTTACAGTCAGAATATAGTTCATATGTATTGACCTTTAATACGTGGGAATAATATATTTACGGCTTCTTTCTTCCAGATTTTATACTGTAATAATAGGTTTTATCTTTCAGGACTTGCAGCTTATTGGTTCCAATACTTTTGTTCTCTGTCAGTGCTTATCCAGTTTTTTGTGGGTTTTTTACATAATCTAATCATACATTTTACAAATGTTTCTTTTCAGTACTTAACCCGTTTTACAATCCTCGATTTTCAGTTTATATCGATATATCAGGATATCTTTCATGATTATATATTTTATATTTCTTATTTCGTAATTTCAAATTATTATTTAATTTTCTTTGCACATGCTCAACGACCACTCTTGTTTACTTATACATACACACTTCTCTTTATATTATTGTTTCTCTATAGCTCAGGTTAATTGGTTTTCCATTAATAGTGTTAATACACTGATCTTTTTATAAATAATAGCATTCGCCTCCTTTTAATCCCCGTAAGGGTTTTCTGTTGTGTAGGATTAGTCCTTAATGCCCCCCTAATCAAGGTGTTAAACTTTAATTGTATTTGATTTTTTTTATCTTTGTTGCATATTCTGTATATATTTGCCTACACTATTCACAAATTTGTATCATTGCTTGATAAAGACGAGAGCATCCTCGTCGAAACGTCGCTTAGTATCAAACTCAGTAATTGTGTATCCATAAAATTGTACCTTGTGTTAATATGTGACCGGCCACGGCAAAATGAGTCGGAATGCGCGCGATCCAATAATGAGATAAAGACAAAATAAGTGAAAACATTGATTTTGATCGAAATTGAGATTTTCACAAATATGAGTATAAATATACTATCTATCTGCCCAAAAGATCAAAATAGCAATAAGACATTTTAAAACACATTTATTTGGACGTTTTGTAAGAGTACGGTCTTCTTAAATCTGTCTTTTTCTGAATATTCTCAGCGAAATCAGATATTTTTCTCTGCTCACAGCGGGACGACCGGTCAATCCTTTTGCAAAAGGCTTGGCATCGTTGTAAAGCAGAGAATCTCTAGATTATACATATGACCACAGTATTGCCGTTGAGTTCATTTTGAAGGAATACAAAAGGGTTTTAAACCCCTAGAAATGTAAACAAACTCCGCTTGTTGGTATGCTGCCAACACAGCTCGTTTGCTGATTGGCCCAGACAACGGGTGCAAAGCATTAGCTATAAATTGGAATGGCGGCGACTTCCTGGTCGAATTTTCATGGCGTTTAATCAGAAAATCACACTGTGTGCATACAATGAATTAGGCGGGTATAGATAACAATACACCTATAACAAACTGCAACAGAAATCATTTCTTTGGGAACTGTTCAGGTGTGGTCTCTAGTACTTCCATAACAAAAGCGGCCATTATCGGTCTTGGGGAAATTTGCATAATTAACATAAATCCAAGATGGCCGCCAGTGGACCAGAAAATCGCTGAAATCTCCGAATCGGTTGACTTTAGTGCAAATAAATGTATTAACGACCTATAGGAAATCGATACTCGGGAGTTAAAAAATGTCGACATTTTTAACCTACGATCTTTTTATGACGTCGTAACGTCACTTTGATGGAATTACGTCGTTCTCATTGTGACGTCATTATCGAATTGTATTGTAACTGCGCTTGGAAAACTGTTACCTTGATATTGGCAAATACGTAACACCAAAGTCGCAATTTGCGATAAAAATATGAAAGTGGCGATTAAAATTTGATTTTGGCGATAATTTTGGCGATAAAGTTTTGCGGTACTGGCGATACTTTTTGAGAACTGTCGGAAAAAAATCTTAAAATTCTAATCATTATTGAGTGTCAATCACGTGGCTAAACACATAACACATAATAAATTAATCAACTGGCTGATAATCCGGATCGAGTCAATGAGCAATACTAATCAGTTGTCTTGGATTAATGATTAGTTGATTGACTTATCTTATCAACACTGGTCGAAAACGTAAGAACTAGTTGAATATCGGCGATTCTTGAGCGAGAAAACGGTTCGCCATTTGTATCATATTACCGTCGCCAAAATGGTCTAAAGGTGAACGACGGGTATTATTGTAAGCATCTCTTACAAATATAATTGATGTAATATCATTCTATAAGGGATTCAGATTCTGATACCTTTACGGTACCTGAAAATAACAATAGGTCTATTGTACACGTAACACATACATTTATAGAAAATTGTCATTCCTTGGACGAGATTTGACGTGTAACTACTGAATATATAGTGTTGTACGATGTCCAAATAGATTAAACTCACCAAAAATAAAATCTGATCTTATTAAATCCAAACTGTGCTTATATATAATGTAAAGACAGATTTTAAAAGTTGTTTTACATGTATATTGTATTGTATATATCGGTAATTATTTTATAATAAGAATAGGTGAGACATAAAATTGTTAGATATTGTATTTTTTATCACACATTTTTGGCAGATAAAATATTCAAGTTGGCAGAAAAAAATATGAACATTTCTTTATATAAAAATTATCATCCATTTTGGCGGAAAAAAATTGAAAGCCAGTGTGAGTCCTGCGTAACAAAATATGAACATAACATGATTCAACTGAAAGGTGATATATATATGCACTATAGATGATTAATATCTACATTCAAGTTAAACCAACTGTGTCTATATATTTTTTAAGTCTTACGTCGAGCTGAATAAACTAAATGATTTATTGTCATTAAAACTCCAATGGCTGGTTAACAGTGTGTAATTAAAGACAATAAATGGATCTTTGTAGAAATACGCATATTAATTTATTTAAGGTGTCATACCGATGCACATACCTCTCAGGTAGATTCAAAGACATAATATAAACGAAGATAACATTACATTATTTAATTACAATTCTCAGTAGGGGAAGGGGTATAATTTATTGTGTAACATTGTGATTATAATCAAAACGATAAATCTCGTCCTATACTATAAACAAGCCATAGCAAGAAATACCTCCTATTGTCAATGTTTTAATGTACCTAGAATTTTCTACACCACCTCTATTGCATCCAGATATTTAAAGCGTGTTAACAATATATTCATTTAAGAGAAATTATGTAATTTCGTGATTAACATATCGTACAATTCATATTCATTTGATGATCGATCACCTATTTACAAAACTATGGTTTATCCCAACTACAGTATAAACATGGTTTAGAAACTCTATCTGAACTACAGGGTACATCATGGTTAAGAGACTGAAGGGTACATCATGGTTTAGAGACTAGAGAGAAATGGAGTTTAACGTCCACTCGACACAAACTAGGCCATTTCGGGACTAACACATGGTTTAACCTTATTTCAATAATTCGCTTGCGCGTAGGGTTCTTTAGCAGTGGGGGGAAACCGGAGGACCCGGAGAAAACCCACGAGGTTGGAAAGGCGACCCTACTCCTTGTCACGTACAACCAGGGATTCGAAAACACGCCAGTTGACTCAATGACAGGCTTTATGATACAGCACGCACGTGCTAACCATTCAGCCATCCAATCCCCCATTTAGAGACCATATGAACTACAGGGTACATCGAAGTACAGGGTACATCATGGTTTAGACACTCTATCCGAACTACAGGGTATATGATCGTTTAGAGAGACTCTATCCGAGCTGCAGGATACATCATGGTTTAGAGACTCTATACGAACTACAGGGTACATCATAGTTTAGAGACTCAATACGAACTACTGAATACATCATGGTTTAGATACGCAATACGAACTACAGGGTACATTACATCATAGCTTAGACTCTCTATCCGAACTTGAGCATTTGTCATTTTCGCGCCCATTTTGGAAATGTTTACTACAAGTTTCGTCTTCAGCATACCTTTAAACCTCTAGAATAAGTATTCAACGACAAAACAGCAAATAAATGGCTTGGTTGCTATGGGATTTTGTTTTGAAACATACCAAATCTTTGACTTGACTTTTCTCAAAACTTACTTTGGCGAGTTGGGAGGCTTCAAGCGGACACAGCTCAGTCAATTTTTGCGCGATTCAACCAAACTATACATCAAATTGAAGGTATTGAGTTGGAGAATGTGAAAATAACAATAACACAATTTTCAAAATTTTTTCATTGCGACTCATTATGCTATGACGGGTCACATATGTTCAATTACTAAATGCCAATCAAAGAAGATCGGACGATCGCCTCAAGGGCCGGTCAGACGAGCGCCCGATCGGCCGGTCACAAAAAATGAAAAAAATAATTTTGTCCAATTCGTCTAAAAAAAGACTTTTTCTGTTGAACATTGTATGGGGAAGGGGGGTATTGGACCGGCCATGGGGCTATGATGATCATGTTGTACGTGGCCAGAGGCTTTAACAGGCCGCCACTGGGGTCTAAAATGGCCTGGTATAATAGACTCTCTGGGCCGAGTGTGCTTGGTGTGGGCCAGAATTCGGAATCCTGAAATGGGGATTCAGAATTTCATCCGAAAATTTCATCGGATTCCCCCGACACTGTCGCCCGCAAATTTACTAATTATAAAGTCACCTGCACCCTGTTTGTGGGGAAATGCCAGAATCCAAAATTCTAAAAGCAGCTTTTATGAATTTCACTTTCGT
The DNA here is from genome assembly GCA_963678685.1 of Patella ulyssiponensis. NCBI lineage: Eukaryota > Metazoa > Mollusca > Gastropoda > Patellidae > Patella > Patella ulyssiponensis. Next base: position 63,000,515 of record OY783225.1, on the reverse strand, counting down.
CACTCTGTACCAATGTGTCTCGTGGCCTTTCACCACAAGAGTAATCAACCAGCGCTTCCGGCAACAAAAATGAAAATATTCCTACTTATTCAATATTCCTAACTGGTTAATCAAATGGTCAAAATTTCGGGTTCATTTTCCAAAACCTTCCAGGGGGAGAGCTTCCGCCCCCACCTCCCGTCCGGGCTTCGCGGTCAGTAAAAGGGGCCGCTCCGACACGGGAGCCCAATCCGCCCCTGGTCATAAGAGAAAGAAGTCTGTCGATTTTCAGCTTGATCACTTCAAAAAATCTTGTGAACGCGCTAGAGGCCAAATCTTGTGGACAGAGTTTAAGGTCTTGAGACAAACAAGTATATGGATTTTCAATGAATTTTGATAATTCTACAGCTAAATCCATAATATTAAACGTTTCGTATACTAAACGTTAGCATGGGGCAGAACTTTATAAAAGCCAAACAAATTCTAATGATTTTCTGATAATTACTTTATATGCGACAACTCTTGTTGACTGCCCGTGGGCGTATGTTTCGTTGCTTGGCAACCTATTTTTACTTAATTGCTCATTGTCCCTCACCTTTCGAAGAAAATTGAGGGATATTTAAATGGGTTCGTCTGGTTGTCTGTTTGTCCGTTGACTCATTAATCTGTAGATCTTAGGTTCAATCCCTGCGTTGATCAAGAAAGTTCGGCGTGTCTCCGCCGTGGTGCAAGACGGGTGACCGAGAATCCGACAGGGGCATCGAAATTATGTTCAAATTAGCGTGTACCTAAAAGCTCTCTTGACAGTCAGAATTCACTGTATAATGCATGTTTTACTCTTCAGAGTAGCACAGGGGCAGTCCCAGATAATAATACAGAGTCTTAAAATTATGTCTGTTTACAAATGTATTTTAAACGTCAAACTATGAACACATTTAGTCGAGTTTTTTTAGAAGCACAATTTCCCGAGACAAAAATACAGGTACCAATTTCTTTTTTAAAAACGTATAATATAGCTTGAAATAGTCGTACAGGGTTAATGTAGGTATTTACAAGGATTTTTTCACACAAAATTAATAAGTTTTATCTTCCAAAAATTATCTGGGACCTTCACTTGAAACCCCGTTTTATTTTATGGCTTATTAACACAGAATACCACAATACAGATAGCGATAAATGGGTTATTTTGGTATTTTATTGGACATGGAACAGTCTGGTTCTCGAGAAAGGTGGCTTTTTTTTTTAGGAAATTGTTCTAATTTCTTATGCATTAGCGACATCCAAATCTGATGATATGTTGAATTTCTCTCAGAGAAGGGGAACCTTGTTTTTTCATATATGGCTGTTTCTAAATGTATATGTACATGTTAGGGGTACTAGTCAAGTCGTCCACAGTGAAGTCGTCCACACCCGTTGGTGGAGTCGTCCACAACTGTTAATGATGTCTTCCACAACTACTGGTGATGTCGTCCACAACTAAGAATAGGATTAGTAAAACAACTAAGAATAAGACTCGTACACAATTTAATCGCATAGAAGAAATAGCTAGTACTTGTTGACTATTTATTTTGTTATTTGATTTCAGATCGAATCACCGATGACTTGTAATAACGTTAATCGTATTGTTTGTATAATCGTACTTAGTAAGCGGTTGAAAGTTTCAACCACTCTAAATAAACTGGTACGATAATTTTCGGGTAGCGGCAGCGTGTACCTACTCTATATACTTTCGGAAGTTTCCCCAATCCCTTTACTAATTGATTAGTACGTCGTGGCCGACGGCAAACTGAACCCACAGTGAATATTCGCTTGGCCTCTACAATCACTGATAAGCATGACATCGACGAGGCTTAATGAGTACGGCATATTAACTTTTTTACTCCGACAAATTAAATTCTCAAACATTTTTTTGAGGTACAAGAAAAAAAAATAAATACGTTTATAGTATTTGTAGTTAAAAGTATTTCCTATTTAGTGTAAATGGGTATTAAAATGAGTAAAATGCATCATTTTGCCCGAAGCAGTTAGGTGTTAAGTAAACATTGCACGAGCCGTTGAGCCAATGACTGACGCTGCCTGCTGTCAACGCACGTGTTGTGGACTGTCACCTGTTACAGAGTTAATTCGTAAGTAATTCTCTGTGAAACAGATTGGGCCGACGGAAGTACAATTCGTAATTACAGATCTATTTTACACCTTATAACTGTTTTGTTTCTCTTCACATTTTATGTTGACTTGATTTATATTAAAGTGTCTAGACCAAATATCTGTGTTGTTCTGTTCAGGGAAGTGTTACCTTTTGACTGACACCTTGCCCTCGTCTACCGATCATGTTTTTATGTTAGCGGAAAGGGGTTGCGTATTGCGTTAATATTAGCCCTTGGGTACGCTACACAAGCTTGCGTTCTTTACCTATTCATAGGCTACATTTTGAACCATGGGCTGCAATAGCAGGAAAGCGCGTTGCCATGATGTGGCCGTAATATTTTCTAATTTTTTCTTCTTTGTAAACGGGGATTTGTCTAGCCTTCCAGCCCCCCCCCCCTCCGACATTCATCTGACCCGTATGTCTGTGGGAAAAAACAAAGAGTAGATTGCTAATTCTGGATAGTAAAATACAATAAATTACCCTAAACACCATTGACAGGTAGCTCAATGGGTAAGTCGCTGACGCTTACCATAAGGTCTCGGGTTTTTTCCCGGTGTTGACCGAAAAAGTTCCTTCAGATTTTGCGACGGTTTCCCCATGTCGGTCGTGTAAGGTGGAGGGCCTGACAAGGAAAGTGTCTATTCGTTCGGATGGGCGAAAAATCGAGGTCCCGTGTACACGTAGAAGCTCGCATGGAATTTGGTATAAGAGTAGACCGTAGTATCATTAGCTAGTCGGAGATAAACCTCATTGCGTTTCATTTAGCATGTAGGTATATTCTTTATTTCGAGTGTATATTATAGATTGTAGTGTTTCATATACCATGTAGTATTCTTTATTTGGATTGTATGCTACAGATTGTATTTTCAGATAACGAAAATGTCAGACATTTTGTCATATCTTTAAACATGTTTACCCGATTAAATATTCATGGACCTAACCGAAACAACCAATCAGGATGTAATTTAATCTCTTGTACATATTATACCATCTCAGCTTGTAATTTAATCTACCATAACGATCAGCGCAACCCTAACACGACATGATGAGAAAAAAGTAAATATACATTTGAATGTTAACAGAAAAACAGAAAAATAATTATTATACTAACAAAATTATGTTATATAATGCCCCCCCCCCTTTTCCCCATGCCAAAATATAAAAAAGTTATTTTTTTTTACACTAAAACAAGAACCCCCAAAATATATAATTCAAAAATGTCTAAATTTAATAACATCCAAACCAAGCACTAATAAGATTAATTATGCACTAATATTTTATGACATTTTTACATAAATGGAGCAAAGCATCAAGATAACATAATTTAAAAGAAAGTTGCAAATACATTTATTAAATAATATGTACATAAGCAAGGGAGGGGGGGGGGCATAATGCTTCAATGAGTATAAGACGTTGGCCGAGAATTTTCAGCTAGATTTTAGGTCATAGGTCCATCATGTCAGTAGTGTAGGACATGGCAAGGTATAATTGGGCACAAGCCCGGAATCGACCCCCCCTCCCCATTGTGTTCACTTTAAGGACCCTAGACAATTGAATTATTTGACTCAATGACAAGACCTTCTGATCCAATGTGGGTGTGTTTACCATTTGCGCCCCCTCTCGGGTTCCCTTGACAGTTGAATTATTTGAAATAATTGATCACCCTACTACCACAGAAAAGTAGAACGGGAAAGTCACCTTAATGCAGGTCAAGGCTTTTTGTAATTCTGTTTACCTGATTAAATATTCATGGACCTAACCGAAACAACCAATCAGGATGTAATTTAATCTCTTGTACATAATATACCATCTCAGCTTGTAATTTAATCAACCATAACGATCAGCGCAACCCTAACACGACATTCGTTGGAAAACATGGGCGGGCCCCTAGAGGGGTGTGTGCAGTCGATACATCGCCCCGGGCCCATGAAGCCCCCGGAGGCCCATAAAGATCTATTAAATTTTATTTACGTCGACATGGCCAGTATTTGTGCAGCAGAGCCCGCGGTCCGATACCTGATGCCGTACTCTGAGAGGTGGTGGTAAAATTGGTCCTGCATCCGCACATGAAAATTGTTTCGGCGCCCCTGAGCATGAGTGTAGCACGTGAAACAAGAACCGCTTAAAGCGTTCTTTCATCCAAAATATTGCAAAAAATAAATCGACAAAGACAGCTATTATATAGATAGTATATTATATGATATTCGAACTTTTAATAATATAAAAAAAATGATATATTTAGGGATATTAAAATCTGAAGCAAGTAGTGGGATGAAACGACCCGCACCCTTATACCGACACGTACATTTATAGTTCAAAGGTAAGCACGATAATATGTAAAGACATTAAACCGACAAAAAAGACAAATATATGTATAAATAACCTCAGCCCGCCTACGGTACGAAGTATAAAAAACGCGGATTTCAGAAAACAAATTTAAAACGTGGGTCGTTTGGTAGCGGTGTAGGAATATATTTCTGCATGGGGTTTATTTTGATGAAATTAGATTTGTTTTATTGAATAAAATGATTTACTTTGTTATTTATTCATGAACGGCGCCGCTCAAGCTTGTGGACGACTGTATCATCGTACTATTATATCCGGAAATTAAACTAAGTTGTGTGGACGACTCCACCAACGAGTGAGGATGATCACGCAGAGCTCTGCACAAAAAACATATACTATTTACTAATAAGAAAGGAATACCCATGTCGCGAAAGTAAACTATGTCGTGTGGACGACTTTACCAACGTATTATTATATCCCAAAATTAAACTAAGTCTTGGCACCACAAATGTCTTTTGAAATTTCTTTAACTGTAGTTCTTTGTTGTCATTAATGTCATATTATTTTTTATCATCTGAAATAAGCAGAAGAGAACTTTTCTACAACACTTGTTCACGGTGCATCAAAGTGATCAAATGTGATTATTTATTTTAAGCTTTTAGCTTCAAGCACTGCTAATTTATGTAAACTACAATTATAGTAGACACATCAACCAACTGTAGAATAAAGTTGTTGTGGTCATTACTTAATAAAGCAAGTAGTGATATTTTAGTTATTATGCATTTAGGTAAAATCAACATACCAAGCATTATTTCTTGACTTTTGTCATATCTTCTGTATAGTTCCCTCGTTTGGTTTGTAATGAAACTGTTCTCGCCTCCTGGATAAAAATATATAATTGCTCAAAAATGGATAATAACAACTGAAGATGAAGTCAGAATCCCCTTGACAAATTGACACGTTTCATCAGTTAGTTCCACCATGGCAGTTGGGAATACAATATTTGCAAACAGTATTTTAGTATATTATTTATATTTTAGCGCTTTTGGCTCTAACAAATTTTGATGCATTTTAACGCTTTTAGGGACTATTGTTTTTTTTATGAAAGGGTGTAACATGTATATGAACAAGAAATAGCGTACTACATGAGCCAGGAAATTTCATTAAATACAATTAACAAAAGTCAAAGAAATTCAATTGTCAAAAGTTTCTTGGTGTTCGTACTTGAAATGACAAAGCCCAAGACATTGCATGCCGAAGAACAACTAGATTGTGGAGAGTATGGACCCGGTTCCTCATTCAAAAACAAATATGTATGGTACTTACATAGCCTTTAACTGATTGGCAATCTCTGAGAACAAAATTTCCATAGCCATTTTCAACTGTCCCTTTGGCGGTTGGTCACTGAAATAAATATGCCAGATGGTAGTTGACTTGAATTAAGTTGACAGTTTTGATTTGATCATATTCACAATTACCCATGATCAGTTAAAACGTGTAAAATATAAGTCCAAAACCATAATCATATGCTGATACCCTCACATTTTTGTTCTGTACATGAATGTTGTTTTAGAGAATCCGATATTTTTGTAGTAAGATTTTTAAGTATGTACTTCCTTTACTATAATATGCAGAAAATCATATTTGTAATATGTCATACTTTTATTATCTTTTTTCTAACTTTTATTCAGTCAATAACCAGGCCCGTATCTAGGATTTTGTCGAGGGAGGGGCCATACATTGGAGCAAATGGTAATAATCAGGTTTGGTGTAGTCCCCAGCGGAGATAATGCGAAAATCATGTTTAAATCATCTATTAAAGAGCAGATATGTGAACTACAACAGTGACAAAGCAAACGAAAACGAAAATCAACTATGTCACACTGGGGCTGACCGGGGGGGGGGGGAACCTCCCCCTGGATCCGCGCCTGGTTAGAAGATACAGTATTTAGTTGTGGGATCGGAAACAAGCATGGGCTTACATAAATTCATTTTCCTGTATCTTTATATAAAATGATAATTATAGGCAAAGGGCATTATTGTTTAAAAAAACTAATAATATAAAAATGTTACCGGTCCTTCTTTGCAAATTCTAAACGATCTGCTTAAAATTGGAGAGCCATATGTACATGTACTACATCATTGTCTGAAAAAAAAAATCTAATCATATTGACTGTGGCTGAAATTTTTCACATAATGTAGATTTCATTTCAACCAAAGAACTAACACAAAAGAGCAATAACATATTATTTAGTTTATGCACGAGTTAATTTCTATTTTGGGCAAATTTTCCAAATCAAAATGGCGGCTTCGAAGAAAAATAAATGAATTGACTCTCGTGGAACGTACAAATTCTTACCTACTAACCCTAGTCGAACGATTTTTTTTTTGAGTATTTGGAAAGTGATAATCGTGTAAAATTTCAGAAAAAGCAGATGATTAAGTACATTATTATGATTACAGAATTAACCTACCTTTTCTTCCCCTTGCTTTGTCCCCCATTTTAGAAATACATGCGTTACTTCCGGTGTCCCATGGCTGTAGAAATCGGCAAACATCGGTAGAAAATGGCTGATTGGATTCAGTGTAGCTAAACTGATCGTCGGTATTATATTATAATCCAATAGTAGCGGGCTGTTTAACGTCTGCTTCCACAAAAAAAATTTGCCACTAGAGGTATACATTTGGTAATGAATGTTAATTGACGCATGAAAGAATAAATTTCATTGGTTATTTTTTAGTGAACCAATAATATTTAATTTCGATTTTAACAACCAATTAAATTAAATGAGACTTTAACTAATTTTTCCCACGCAGGCTGAATCAACTGTAAAAACAACAATGTACTTAAATCACATTTAGATTAGATTATATATTCCTTTGATCTACCAGTTTATAGGGCCAATAAAAATCCTCAACCTGCAGACATTTTAACTATAACAGACATCTTAACACTAATTAACATCCAATTAATTTCTGTCAAGCCACTGTCTGTGCAACAAATGTCGAACTAAATAGTGGATATTGTCTTAATAATCTTTTGTTAAGTAACTAAAACATTTAAAAAAACAGAAACAAAGAAATAATATAAGTTGACATAATTCGACCTCTTATTTTAATTTTCGTTTAAAAACAGTACTTTTTCAGTCGAAAATATAATGATACGTTAGAATTTTCTTCACAAAACTTTACAAAAGTTTGCTCTGAATATAAACAATACCTAGGGGTTATTATGCAATTTTATATTTCACGACATACCTGTAATTAATAATAGATTAAAAAAACACATTACTTGTGTTAATTATATGAAAACACACAAGATTGTATAAATCTACACAAGTTTGTGTTAATGCAATGCAAAACAACACAAACTTGTGTAGGTTAGTTTTAACACAAGTATTTGTGTTGAGATCCAACACAAGTTTTTTTTCAGTGTAGTCGACTTAAATAGACTATAAGATGTTATAAGATGAAAGCTTTAATTTAATTACATTGTATATTAAATGTTTTAGTTAGCTTTGTCACAGATGAAACGAGATGAAAAAATGAAATGAAATGAAGTTTAGCGTCCTGCTGTTCAGCTCCCACTTGGCATATGCCATACAGTGTGGTATGAGAGCAATTTTTCCAGGTACCTCGAACCTAAGGTCTACTCATATCAAATGTTAGTTACATTTTCCTGTTTATCAAGCTGTGTGAGAAAAGTTTCCACAATATAAGTAGCTATTTCCAACCATCTTAATATTTCTTCTCCTATAAATGCATCCTTGCGTCTTAATTTGTTATGCATTAGCGACATCCAAATCTGATGATATGTTGAATTTCTCTTAGAGAAGGGGAACCTTGTTTATTCATATATGGCTGTTTCTAAATGTATATGTACATGTTAAGGGTACCAGTCAAGTCGTCCACAAGCAAAGTCGTCCACACCCGTTGGTGGAGTCGTCCACAACTGTTGGTGATGTCTTCCACAACTATTGGTGATGTCGTCCACAACTAAGAATAAGACTCGTACACAATTTAATCGCATAGAAGAAATAGCTAGTACTTGTTGACTATTTATTTTGTTATTTGATTTCAGATCGAATCACCGATGACTTGTAATAAAGTTAATCGTATTGTTTGTATAATCGTACTTGGAAAGCGCTTGAAAGTTTCAACCATTCTAAATAAACTGGTACGATAGTTTTCGGGTAGCGGCAGCGTGTACCTACTCTATATACTTTCGGAAGTTTCCCCAATCCCTTTACTAATTGATTAGTACGTCGTGGCCGACGGAAGTACAATTCCTAATTACATTTAACACCTATTGCAGATCTATTTTACACCTTATAACTGTTTTGTTTCTCTTCACATTTATGTTGACTTGATTAATATTAAAGTGTCTAGACCAAATATCTGTGTTGTTCTGTTCAGGGAAGTGTTACCTTTTGACTGACACCTTGCCCTCGTCTACCGATTAGGATTTTATGTTAGCGGAAAGGGGTTGCGTATTGCGTTAATATAAGCCCTTGGGTACGCTACACAAGCTTGTGTTCTTTACCTATTCATAGGCTACATTTTGAACCATGGGCTGCAATAGCAGGAAAGCGCGTTGCCATGATGTGTGGAATCTTCGGAAATAAGTGATTAGACTGTAGGCCTATAAAATGGCGGTCTCGTAGAATTGAACATTTTATTTATATCCTTGGTTTCTTTGCGATACTTCATGTGGAGTCATGCTACTATATAAATCAAGCGCGCCCGTCAAGGGAGTTAACTCTCATGTTTACTTTTTTTTACAGTCAGAAAACCGCTACTGGCGGTCTCGTTGAATTTTCATATTTGTGTTGTGTAGTTCTTCTTATCAACAATAAATTAAAACACAGCGTGAAACATTTATTTCTAATCTTGTGTATGCAGGAGTACACAAATTGGTGCCATGACCTACAGAAATTGTCGTCACAGTTGAATAAGCTACAATCAAGAAAACACGTGAATTTTCATCGATTCGCCATTTTTTCTACTAAGCGCTGACAGCGTGCGTATATTTCAAGCTTGCAAATAGTCACCTCAATACTTCCAGAGGCATCGTCAACCCATGACTGGTAACATTAAAGTAATCTTTACTGGTGTTTTATTTGAAATATTTAACTAGAAGTCACGGATTCGTTTTCATTCAATAAATTGACCTACTTCTACTTTCAAGGCCTTGCCTACTACGTTATTTCAATACAATGCCAAAAGACTCTACGAACAGTAAAGGTGTCGAGGATGATACCGAAAATTTGCAAGAAGCACTGAAAAGAAATATAAGAAAACGCGCTCACCTTAGAAGTTTGTTTACAAAGGAAGACAAACGAGTAGATTCTATTATAAAAGAAGAGTTGCCTGATTTACAGTTATTGAAGGTAATCCAGTCGAAACTTTCCGATGCCACCGAAAAACTTCATTGCTTAGATGATGAAATTCAAGATATTCATATTCAATTGCATCACGATGATGTGGCTGCTCAAGACTTCGAAGAATGTGATATTATATCTGATAATCATTCTTTGTTGCTGGGAAGAATTGACAATTTTGTTCGGGATTCTACAACACGATCTGATCTGCAGTTCAATCGTAAACAAGCCAAACATTCATCAGTCAAATTACCAAAGATTTCCCTTCCAACATTTGATGGCGATCGACGCAAGTGGTACAGTTTTTGGGACGTTTTTAAAAGTGAAATACATGACTGCGCTGACATTTCCAACGTGACTAAATTCAACTATCTCAAGGGTCAGTTATCAACATCTGTTCAGAAACGTTTTGATGGTATGCTCGCCAGTGATGCTAATTATAATTTGCTTGTTGAAATATTGACAGATAATTATGGCAACCGAACTGCAATTTTGAATTCTCATTGTTTAGCATTAGTGAATGTAACAAAGCCACAATATACAGCTACAGCCCTTAGAAGTTTTTATGATGGAATAATGGGAGATATTAGATCATTGACTACATTAGGTTTACCAACACAACGATATGGTGAATTTTTTGTTCCAGTATTATTGGAGAAGTTACCATCCGAGGTTATTACAGTAATACTGGAGAAACATCAAAAAGACAACCCGGAGCTCGACAACTTGATGGAAATCATTCACAATGAAGTTAAAAAACTTGAACAAATCAGTTTTATCAGTCATCATTCAATGAAAGTGAAAACAGCGACCACTAAACCTCCAAACAACTTTTCATCTCATGTAAATCAAGAGCCTCCATTTATGGGAAGTGCAACAGCAATGACCACAGCTACTCAACAAAAGTTTTCCAAAAGCAAACCTTTCAAGAGACCATCTCGTAGCTGTAATTTCTGCAGTGAACAACATAACACTTTCCAGTGTCCACTTTCGGTTGAAGAACGTTTAAAGTCAGTGAAGACTGCTAAGCGATGTATTAATTGTTTAAAACAGTCACATACAACTGAAAACTGTACTTCACAGTGGAAATGTTCTATATGTAGAGAATTACACCACACTGGCCTGCATGGCGCCAAAATCTCAAATCAACTCAAGACCACTCAAGTCACTTCAACTCAAAATACAATAACTGGTACCAGTTCCTCGGCTATTGTATGTACAGAAGTTTCTCGTGTGCAGTCACAACTAGAAGACCACACAGTGTTTGCATCAAAGAACCATGTATTAGATTCACCCATTCCACCACCTTTGCTTAATCCAGTTTTACTTAAAACAGCAGTGGCACAAGTACGGAATGATCAGGTGATCGAAGACGCTAATATATTCTTTGATGAAGGATCTTCTTTAACTTACATACAGACATTGTATGCTCAACGTCTACACATTGAACCGTATGCTAAGCGTAAAATTCAAGTCGATTCCTTTGGTGGTAAATCCTCATGGCATACTTACCTCGTGGGTTCAATTGATATATTGACAGAAGATGGTGCTGTCAGCATTGAAGTTTTATTCACTGATCAAATAGTAAAACCTATCAGTTGTCATGATTGGTATAAATGCTTAGAAACAAAACACATCAAGGATCTTCATCTGGCATATTCATTCAATCAGTCTTCCTTTGATGTTCACATACTCATTGGATTAGACGCAGTATGGAGATTTCTAAGACCTGATATCATACATGGATTTCCCACAGCACAAGCCTCTAACTTGGGTTATCTGGTGTCCGGTCCACTTTACGACAACCCAACTTCAACTGATGGTGAAGACAGTTCGCAATATTTGATGTTTTCCATTTCTGATCACCATTACAGTGATGTTGTATGGTTTCCTGTAAATCACACAGATGAAGAATTACATGACAAGGTCACAAAATCTCTACAGGTAGAATCCCTTGGTATCGAAACTCCAAATCTTACCTCTGATGCTGATTTCCTTCAACGATTTATCGATCAAATTGAATATCGTGAAGGAACTTACTTTGCTCCATTACCTTGGTTAGACAACCACCCCACTTTACAGTCAAACCTTTCAATCGCAAGAAACAGACTTGAACAGGTCAAAAACAGGTTGTTAAAACTTAACCTATGGAATGCTTATGCGAAGATCATCTCTGACCAGCTTCAGATGAACTATGTAGAGCTAGTACCTGACAAAAACGCATGGCAAGAGGTTAATACGCACTATCTTAGTCACTTTTTTGTTCTCCGTCCGGAAAGCGAAACTACTCCTTTGCGAATTGTCTTCGCAGCCAATGCAGGAAGAACATCATTAAACGATTGTCTCCATACAGGACCATGTTTACTCCAATCTTTACATGAGCTTCTTCAAAGATTCAGATTCAACAAGTATGCTTTTGTTGCTGATATAGAGAAGGCTTTTATGAGGATTAAACTTTTGGAGCCTGATCGTGATTTTGTACGCTTCCTCTGGTATAAGGATGGTGACCCATACCAACCTCTTCAAGTGTATAGGTATTCATCTGTCTTTTTTGGTGGTACAAGCTCACCATTTATTTTGAACTCTACAGTTATATACCACTTAACAAAGTACATGACTGATACTGACACCTTTCAAGCATCTGTAGCAGCTGATTTGAAAAGTAAACTCTATTCTGATAATGTTTTGACTGGACAACACGAAGAACACACTGCTATACACTACTACTATACAGCACGTCAGCTCATGACAGAAGCAAGTATGAATCTAAGGCAGTGGTCTACTAACTCAGCAGAGCTGCAGCATATCATTACAACGGAAGGTACAGTTTCCAGCAAACCGACAACAGGTTTACTTGGTTTAGTATGGAACCCAACTGCTGATACAATTTCATTTGTTAGAAAGAGCCTTGTTATTCCTCCAATGGGAAACATCACAAAACGTTCAGCTTTAAGTTCGGCTTCGTCTACATTTGACCCCATCGGCTTTCTTTCGCCTGTTACTGTACGAGCTAAGAAGTTTATTTCAGAGTTATGGATATCCAATTATGATTGGGATGCCCCACTTCCATATTCTCTACACTTGCAGTACAATGAGATAGCAAAAGATATCGAAGAAGCCTCTACTATATCCATTAAACGTTATGTAGATTTCGACAAAGATCAACCAGTGCAGCTCCATACTTTTTGTGATGCCTGTCCCAATACAGCAGTAGCATGTGTGGCATATCTAGTTCAAGACACAACATCTGTATTCATAGGTTCAAAGTATAAAATTGCATCTTCAAAACACCAATACACAGTACCCAGATGGGAGTTAATAGCAATGGTACCCAGATGGGAGTTAATAGCAATGCTCATCGGTTCAAGATATTCAAGTGTACTCCAGACCATGCTTATCAAAGATTTCAAGTCGGTTGATGTATTTTTTTGGACTGATTCAACCATTTGTTTGTCGTGGTTGAAATCTACTAAGAAGCTTGATATCTTTGTTCGTAATCGCCTAAATGAAATTCAAAGCCTAACAGACATCACTAAATGGTCCCATGTTAGTTCACAAGACAATCCAGCAGATCTCCCATCTCGAGGTTGTACAGCAAGTCAATTTATGACCTCTTTGCTATGGAGAAATGGTCCGCCATGGTTATGTTTTCCTGAACAGTGGCCCGCACAGTTCATCTCATCGAATGATCTATCTGATACACAAGCAACGTGTATGCTTTCATTTGTGCAAGCCGAATTTATTCAAGAATCGCAGATTGGTGCTTTAAAACACATTCTTGATGTTTCGCGATTCAATTCATATGATAAACTGCTACGCATTATGGTGTATGTACAACGATTTCTTCAAAACTTGAAATATTGGCATGAACATAAAGATGCTAAGGTATTACAATCTGATCATAACAACATTCTGGTACCCACAGTTGAAGAAATACAAAAGGCGGAACGCATTATTTTGAGAGCACACCAAAGAGAACACTTTAATTCCGAGTATAAATTCTTGGTGAAAGAGGTGGACATGGTGAAAACAAGACCTCAGCTTGTACGACAACTTCACCTTAAAATCAATTCGGAAGATCTTATAGTCGCCCCCGGCAGACTCGAGCTGGCACAGCTCGACGAAGATGCCAGAATGCCAATCTTGATAGCCAGACGTACCCAGCTGACAAATCTTCTGGTGAGATATTTTCACTCTAACCAGCTTCATGCAGGGGTCAACACAACTATTAATGCTCTTCGTAAAAGGTTCTGGTTGCCAGCTGCACGTAGTGAAGTTTCTCGTGTTTTAAGAGCATGTGTAACATGTCGTTATCAAGTCGGAAGACCTTTCACACTTCCACCATCTCCACCTTTGCCAGATTTTCGTCTGAACCGGATGAAGCCTTATTCAACAGTTGGAATTGATTTCACAGGTCATCTGATGGTGAAAAGTAGAGGCAAGAACACCCAGAAATGTTACATTTGTTTGTTTACTTGCAGCACAACACGAAATGTAAATTTAGAAGTCGTTACAGACATGTCAACTGACCAATTCTTACAGGCCCTCAGAAGACATTGTGCTATTTATGGATTACCTACCATGATATTGTGTGACAACGCTAAAACCTTTCTTAAGGCTGACGAAGAGATAATTAAACTGTTTAACTTATTGGATGATCCATCTGTACAAAATCATCTTACTAACAAGAAAATTATTCATATGAAACATATTCCAGCTAAATCTCCACATTGGGGAGGAATGTATGAGCGGTTAATAGGGGTTGTTAAATCAGTCATTAAGAAGGTTTTGAGGAAAGCACTCATCGACCTGAATGAACTACAGACACTAATCAAAGAAATACAGGCAGTTGTAAATGAAAGACCTTTGACGTATCTATCTACAACAGCAGATGATCCAGAACCTATTACACCCTCCAAGTTATTGTACGGTTATGATATAACAGCTTTACCTCATCCCAGTATAGATTCTGATGTAGAAGCTGATGATGTATATGATACCCATGAGTCTATCAATCGAGCTGCTCGACATCGTTCAGTCGTATATCAACATTTTGTTTCTAGATTCAAGAATGAGTATTTATCAGCCCTGAAAGAGAGACATACCTACCAGATTAAGAAATATGAGTCTCGTACTGAATCTATTAAATGTGGTGATGTAGTTTTAGTGCACGATAAAGATCGCCCGAGAAGTATATGGAAACTTGCCATAGTTCAAGAATTAATTCAAGGACCTGATGGTTTTGCCAGAGCTGCGAAAATCAAGACAAGAAATGGTACAACTAATCGATCTATTAATCTTTTATACCCATTGGAAGTATGCTTGTCGCAGCCTAAAGAATTCTTTACAGAGAAGATTCCGCAACAAGAAGAAGCTGTTCCATTGAGAAGAAGCAATAGGATTGCTCAACGCCCCCGCCCCAAATTTGTGGAATCTTCGGAAATAAGTGATTAGACTGTAGGCCTATAAAATGGCGGTCTCGTAGAATTGAACATTTTATTTATATCCTTGGTTTCTTTGCGATACTTCATGTGGAGTCATGCTACTATATAAATCAAGCGCGCCCGTCAAGGGAGTTAACTCTCATGTTTACTTTTTTTTACAGTCAGAAAACCGCTACTGGCGGTCTCGTTGAATTTTCATATTTGTGTTGTGTAGTTCTTCTTATCAACAATAAATTAAAACACAGCGTGAAACATTTATTTCTAATCTTGTGTATGCAGGTGTACACATGATGCGGCCGTAATATTTTCTAATTTTTTCTTCTTTGTAAACGGGGATTTGTCTGGCCTTCCAGCCCCCCCCCCCTCCGACATTCATCTGACCCGTATGTCTATTGGGAAAAAAAGTGTAGATTGCTAATTCTGGATAGTAAAATACAATAAATTACCCTCAACACCATTGACAGGTAGCTCAATAGGTAAGTCGCTGACGCTTACCATAAGGTCTCGGGTTTTTTCCCGGTGTTGACCGAAAAAGTTCCTCCAGATTTTGCGACGGATTCCCCATGTTGGTCGTGTAAGGTGGAGGGCCTGACAAGGAAAGTGTCTATTCGTTCGGATGGGCGAAAAATCGAGGTCCCGTGTACACGTAGAAGCTCGCTTGGAATTTGGTATAAGAGTAGACCGTAGTATCATTAGCTAAGCGGAGATAAACCTCATTGCGTTTCATTTAGCATGTAGGTATATTCTTTATTTCGAGTGTATATTATAGATTGTAGTGTTTCATATACCATGTAGGTATATTCTTTATTTGGATTGTATGCTACAGATTGTAGTATTTTCAGATAACGAAAATTTCAGACATTTTGTCATATCTTTAAACATGTTTACCTTGTAATTTAATCAACCATAACGATCAGCGCAACCCTAACACGACATTCGTTGGAAAACATGGGCGGGCCCCTAGAGGGGTGTGTGCAGTCGATACATCGCCCGGGCCCATGAAGCCCTCGGAGGCCCATAAAGATCTATTAAATTTTATTTACGTCGACATGGCCACTATTTGTGCAGCAAAGCCCGCGGTCCAATACCTGATGCCGTACTCTGAGAGGTGGTGGTGAAATTGGTCCTGCATCCGCACATGAAAATTGTTTCGGCGCCCCTGAGCATGAGTGTAGCACGTGAAACAAGAACCGCTTAAAGCGTTCTTTCATCCAAAATATTGCAAAAAATAAACCGACAAAGAGAGCTATTATATAGATAGTATATTATATGATATTCGAACTTTTAATAATATAAAAAAAATGATATATTTAGGGATATTAAAATCTGAAGCAAGTAGTGTTATACCGATACGTACATTTATAGTTCAAAGGTAAGCACGATAATATGTAAAGACATTAAACCGACAAAAAAGACAAATATATGTATAAAAGTAGTATGGGCGCTTGTATGGCAACGCACGTGCGCGCATATGTGCGTGCACGTGACCTTGCACTGGATGACCCCTGGCACGTGCGTGACCTAAATGACCCCCTGCACGTGCGTGACCTAGTACGTGTGATTGCACGTGTGGAGAGAAAGAGGGGCGCGCGGGAAAAGAGAGAGAAGACAAAGAAGAAAAAGAAGAGGGGAAGGGAGGAGGAGGAGGGAAGGGGAAACAACTCTTTTGCATTGATTAAGTTGGCCCTGAAAAGGGCCGTTGGTTGGCCCTGAAAAGGGCCGTTCGTCTCCACCTAACAACATCACTTCGGCTGCTCCCACCGATTGGGTTTTTTGGTGCATTTGACTGCATGCTGTGACCGCCTATGATCGGTGTTGCCAATTTCGGTCCCGCACCAACAACAAACCAAGTAATCGGCATCGGGCCGGTTCCCCTTAAACATGGGGTAATATCTTTTACTTTTCGATCCATGGTGTTTGTGACTTCTTTTGGCTTGGACACTCCTATTTATGGCTCGAGACGGGACGAATCTAAGGTGTTGGGACGAAATCATTTTCCACCAATCAGAATAGCATGACGTCACAAAAAAAACCAGACAGTGATAAGTTGGTGACAAATCATTTTATAGAACAATCCTTTTTATGGTTACAAAAGAAATCAAAGAAACAAAACACAAGAAAAAACACACTTGAAGATACCGTCAGGGTAATCATTGCAAAAGTATCAACCCGAGGTACACGAGGTTGTCCGCGTTGTGGTTTTCTTCGAGGCGTACCGTCAGCCATACTGATAATGACAGACAAATGGGGTTTCTTTTTATAACGGTAAGGACGAATCCTTTTGAGGAAAGGGTGTATGGCGTCACATACAGATCTATTCATATGGTGTACTTTGGAGACTAAAAATAGACGTGATGCAACGTTTCCAGTTTGTTCGATGACGTCATGAATGATACAAGTTGCGCGCCGCGTTGTGGTTTTCTTCGAGGCGTACGATCGGCGCACCGTCAGCCATACTGATAATGACAGACAAATGAGGTTTCTTTTTATAACGGTAAGGACGAATCCATTTGAGGAAAGGGTGTATTGCGTCACATACAGATCTATTCATATGGTGTACTTTGGAGACTAAAAATAGACGTGATGCAACGTTTCCTGTTTGTTCGATGACGTCATGAATGATACAAGTTGCGCGCCGCCAAAGGTTTGGTCAGTTTTACCCCATCACCACACAAAGCATGTACAAATACAGAAGACAAAACTGCAACAAAAGTATAATCTAATAACTTATAACACGGAAGGTGCATAGAAATTAAACACTACTGTTGTATATAAAATGTACTTAAATAACACGGATGGTGTACAGAAATTAAGATAGAATATTATGTGTAGTCAATTCTTTTACATACCTATCTGAACACGGAATCGCCCCTGGAATAAAAACGTTTTTTAAAATAGCAAAAATAAAGATGTAAATAGGTTATCGCGAGAGTTTATATCTCGCCAGTGTGTAGTGCGGTGCCTTTAGAAGGCCTACTGATACTACCGTTTATGCAGAAGGAAATATGCTGTATATAACTATAATCGTTTTAAATCCAAAGTGAAAACGTGGTTATTTAGACACTATCATTAACACGCCCTAACACCTTGTGCATTCCCTAGTGGATTGAATAGTTGTGCGATACAAATACCATTAGTATTATTATAATTACACAGTGTGTACGGAGCGGTAACGGTACCGGATTGCTTTTTTTGTACATTTGTCATAATTGGAACGCGATCCTCATCTCGGAAGTGCAATTGGTGCATTGTTAGGCGATGCTCGACAACACCCCTCGTTGTTACATTCAGTTTCACCTCGAAATTGTAATGGTCCAATCTCCCAAACCGAGTTGTCTTCCCTTGCAGTTTACGTTAAGGCAGGACACTACCTAAGAATTTCACAATGATAACAGAAACTTGCCATTTACTGTAATATCAGTATATGATGTCCCAAATCAGATTTGATAATTTAAGGGTAAAATATTAATTTGTTACCATGGAAATGGTGGCCATATTGGATTTTTTTATATGTTCACGGTGTGTAGGTTAGGAAATCAAAATCTTCACCAATTTTATTGAAACAAACTATTTGTGATTTGGAATAACATAAATAGGCATTAAAGAATGCAATAAGGCATAAATTTTACTATTTGAATGTGAATAAAGAACAATATGCTCCCCACATAAAACATGTGGGTGTGGCCGAACACACCACTAAAATGATTTTGTACAATAAAATGTCCAAATGCATAACAAACACCTTGAAAATCATCTTATTGCACACAGTAGCTATAGAACTAACCATATTCCAAAGATGAGACCATTATCTCTCATAGATTTTGAGAATTTGATTTTCTAAGACCTGATATGGGTAAAAAATTGAGTACGGAAAAAAGCAAGTTAAAAGTTAAAAATTTGATTTACCTATGTAAATGACTAAATATTCAACCCTATATAATATAAAGGAGGTACTCGACTTGAAAAATCAACAAACTATATTGGGCAATTCTAGCTGATATCAAAATTTGACAGATCAATCTATACAGAGTGTTTTATAAGGTAGTGTCCTGCCTTAACCTCTGCAATACGATTCTTGGTATCGATGGAGAATGATAATGACAAATCTATATTATTTTGAATTACTATAATAAAATAGAAATGGGGTCATAAAATAATAAAGTATTTACAAATATACAGGGAACTGTTTCGCGAAAGATTATGAGGTTAAAGGGTCGTTACTACGAACTGTGCATGTCACCGTGCTAATTTTAGAATATAAACACGTGGATCTGTTTAACTTTATATCGCGATTCTAAGGCCTAATACATTTACACACGACGAAGCGTGCAAATTAGTTTTTTCGGTAGGGGTAGTAATGGATGACATTTTCAGCTAAAACTGACTTAAAACTCATTAAATGTTTATAACGCCAGGAATTTTTCTGATAGATGCCATTTTCATCAAGTAGTTAATCACGTGACCAACGACCTCTGGGTCAACGGGTGCAGTGCGCAAGACGACGACAGCGTGTAATGCTGGATAGCGAGATTTGTGTAGAGAATGGTCAAGGTCGTACTCGTACATGGAGAACCAATTGGACTCTAACACGCATTACCATTACCACGGTCACTGAAAGTCTTATTCTAGAATCCGATTCGGTAATGAAATATCATTTATGTTACGATTCTGATTTGGCTGATCTAGGAATTTTTGGTCACAATTCCAAAACAAACAAAACAAAAAGGAGGATTTAGTCTGTTTAATCGGTATTCTTTTGGTTTCCAAATATCACACAGTGCCAGATGTGTTGTCTTTGCTGTGGATATACAAAATACTTTTATTGTTGAAACTATTAGAAAGTATAAATTTGATTTCATTATCGTTAATTCCTACATCTCGCCAAAAAATTCAAAATTGAAGACGACACATACTATGTAACGCGTCCATTATTTAATGCTTTGAACAAAAATTTAAAATGTTTCCGCTATGTATGATTAAAGGGTGTAATGCTTTAACATAATATTATCTCGAGTCTTAGACGTCACACACACGAATTATTAACCAATTCCAATCAATAGTGATCTTGTTAAGGCTATGGTGAGGTGTGTATATAATATTGACTAGAGTGTATTGTGGTCACGTGACCTCCATTGACGTAAAGTTAACATTGTGGTGAATAATGACGGAAGTGCCCGGGTGAACGCAAAGTAAACAACGGGAAATAGACTGGCGAAGAGGCCCATTACAAAAACAGTGCTAATTCAACAATGTCAACCAAATAAAAAAAAAATCTGATTGAAAGGTCTTACTAAAAACAAAATCGTTTAGGTAAACTGGTATCTTTTTGTGGTTTATTATTTAGAATAACTCTATCATAATGACGGTGATGCATATGATTTAGGGTAGAACTGACGAAATCGTGCTTATTTTATTAATTGAACAAAGTGGTCGTCCTCGAAATGTCCACATCCATATAGTTTGAAACATGACTCCTCGTAGTTCACATAGAACTTTATTTTGGATAGACCAATTTGAAAGGACTACTTGATTGAGAACTATAAGGTCACCCTGATGATAAATAAAGAAATAACATAAATTTTAAAAATAAATAAATAATCTGCCTCTGTCATCAACCAAGAGAATATTATTGGATGGGGCAAAAAGGAAAAACTCGTATTGACGTTTATGTAGCCTCGTTTTGAATTTTTCCGTGAGTGTCGTCAGACGTTGTGAATTTCCCCATAGGCTATTACAACTGAGCACATCAACATAACAAGTTAGGCTATAGGCCTATATGCCATGGTTTTCAATTTCATGGTGTCTTTGAAATAAAAATACGGAGGTATATTGAATTTTAGAAGAAAATAAGATTAACGTAATGAGATTTCTGCAGGAGCATCGATTAAAAAACATCAGGCCCTTTTTTCACAAAATTTAACTGGAAATGAACTAATGAAGTTTAACCATTTTTTTTCAAAACTAGTTCGGAGTTTTGAAGCGGGAATGTGAAGAAGAAAATGAAGCATTAGCTTATATTGCAAGAAACTTTCACTTTAATACATCTATTTGATACACTCCGTTTTCAATAATTATTTTTGGTATTTACTGTTACTGTTTTAAGCCTAATTAATCAAATCCGGGGAGTAAAACTAACCGATAAGAAGCTACTAATGGTCAGTTAGTGCATGTCTGTAACTTCAAAACGCTACTCAAATAAGCAGACTTACTCCAGCGATATTTTCAGTACAATACCAGATGTGTATGCAGATATAATACGCAATTTCCACAATAATTAAGTATACATAAAAGTATCGAGTGTTCGGACGCAGTGTTTATTAAATTATTTTACACTATTATCATGACTATACTAATCTATTAGATCACTATTTCACTTATAACATATCTTACTTGTGAAATGATAATCCACTCTCATTTTGTGAGACATTGAAATAACCAAAACAACAGCATATTGATATGGCGACGTAAGCTAAATCTTCCCGGTTGTAAAATGGCGGCCAAGCTCCATAGTTGGCAAGCGATCATAACCATCATACGCTCTATAGTTAATTATATACACTATCGCTATCAGTTAGTGACACCCTTCCTTTGCGCGTAACGTTGGTGTTTTTCATGGAATCCAGTACTTTTCAAGTGAGATTGGTTGTCTTTTCTTTCCAAATAAATTTAATGACGTGATCTGTTTTGAGAAGATATAGGACAACAATACTCTATTTCAAGAAATTAATATTATGCTAAGATCTGCTCGAGTGACGTAATCACAGCTTCGTAGGTGTTCATTCATCGAATGGCTAGCGACTGTTAAAAAAACATCGAGACTTAAACTTCGAATTGGCTCTGCATTTGCAAATGAAGTTGTCACATGATAAGCCAGGCATTAACTTAGGCTAAAAATGGATTATCTCTCAAAATCAGGTCACGTGACAAGCAAGGATACTTAAAATTGGATTCTTTTCTTGTGACGTGCAGTTTTCTTTCAATAAAAACACTTTGATAGTGATTTGAAGCAAATTTTGTGTTGAATGTGTTTTTTTACCGGTGTACATTTTTTAAGCTACCGTAAACTCCACTGATTGCTAATGAAACTGGATCTTTATATAGTTGTATTTTACTATTTAGCGGTATATAGATGTACTATATATAACTCTCATTAAACTCGTGTTTAGAGTAATTAATTTTTCATTGATATCAATGTTAAATTGTGTCATGCCTGGTTTTAGGACATGCTATATTTAAAAACTGTATTCCAGTAAAGAGGCCAGATATCTGATCGAAATTTTGAAGAGGGATAACCGAAAGAGTACGCGTACAATTATTCACTCTTGTGATTTAGTCTCGGTCACCCAGAACCCCCCTCAGTCTTTGACGAAAAGTTCCATTGCTCATGCGTAACCGGGTTTGTTTTTTATGTGGATTATTATCCAGTATTTTTCGCCAAGCCAAGTAAGAGTTACGCCCCTTACCGCAATAAATCCCACAATTCCTGCATAATTATTAACAAACATGAATCGTGACGACGAAATAATTAAAAAACATAGACATGGCCCACGAAGAGGGAAATTTTGCAATAAAAAATTAAGTGTGTTGGATATTAAGTTTAAGTTTATAAAATTTGGTATAGCGCTCGTTACTGCCGACATCAGCATTCAAAGGCGCTTTACAAAACACATAAATAAATATTCAAAGAACATAACAAACATACATACACGCAGTATACAATATTTGACTGTGACATTTAAATCAACTATAGCACAGTTTATTTATTCTGGAAAAGTACGCTTAAAAAGATGTGTTTTCAATGATTGTTTAAATGTTCCTAATGTTGAAGAAGACTTTACAGAATCTGGGAGATCATTCCATAGTTTAGGACCAGCAACACTGAAGGCCCTGTCTGCGAATGTTCGTTTTTTAGTAAATGGCACATGGAGGAATTCAGTAGTAGCTAAACGTGTTGAACGCCGATTTACATTATAAGAAATTAAATTTTTTAAATAGTCTGGGGCCAGATTGTTCAGGCACTTGTAGACCATGACGAGGATCTTGAATTCAGCTCTTACTTTTACTGGTAGGATGTGGAGCTCTTTCAGTGCAGCAGTTGAGCTTGAGTATTTAGATACACCAAGAATCATTTTGGCGGCCATGTCTTGGACTCTTTGAAGGGGAACTAAGGCAGTGGCAGGGAGATTGATATAGAGACAGTTACAATAGTCAATATGCGAAAACACAAGAGCATTTATTAGTTTGAGGCAGGTTGACTTGTTTAGAAACGGTTTTAATTTTCTGAGATTAAATAAAGCTAGGGCTGCATGTCGTGATTTGAGGGAGATATGAGATTTGAGAGACAGATTTTGATCAAGAGTAACCCCTAGTACTTTAACACTATTGGAACGGCTCACCATGATATCACCGACTTTTACATCAGTTGCGAGGCAATTCGACAGTAGGCGAGTGCTTCCAAACACTATAAATTCCGATTTGTCATCATTCATCTTCAAGCGATTTTGGTGCATCCAACTCTTGACATTGTCCATGGTGGATGTAAGACGAGATAGAGTTGTGAGTTCAGCGGAGGAATCAGAAGCTTTCCAACTGGCGTACACGTTATGGTCATCAGCATATCCTATTAGGTTAATGCCGTCACCAATGGAGTATTGCAGAGTACTAGCATAGCAGGTAAACAGAACGGGACCGTTAATGCTACCCTGTGGCACAGAAAAATTGATGTTAATTGCATCAGAGCAGGAGTCATGAACATGGACTTCAAAGTTTCTGTCAGTGAGATACGAAGTTATCCATTGTTTGGCCTTGCTACGAACACCAAAGGATGTTTCAAGAACGTCCAGGAGAAGCTGATGATGAACTGTGTCGAATGCGGCGCTTAAATCAACTGCGATAAACGCAGTTAACTGTTGATGTTCCATACCCCACAGGATATCATTACACAGCTTTAATGTTAGGGTTTCAGTGCTGTAGTGTTTCCGATAAGCACTTTGGTATACTGGTAAGAGTGATTGTGAGTCAATGTGTTGAGCGAAACTAACTAAAGACGCCTTTTCCACTAGTTTTGAGATAAAAGAAAGGTTACTTACAGGTCGATAGTTTTTCTTTACACGCTCTAAATTTGGTTTTTTGAGCAGCGGTTTTACTATTGCCTTTTTCCAGTCTTTGTGGAAAACTCCTGTCTCCAAGGAAAGGTTAATAATATGACAGATTATGACGGCGAATATGTCCACATGCTGTTTAATTAAGCTAGAAGGTAATGGGTCGAGCCTGCAAGTTGTGGCCTTTGCATTTACAATGAGTTTTTTCACCTCATCTATTGACAGAGAGGTAAAAGATTGGAAAGGTTTGATGTTGTCCAGAGTAGGAGGTTTGTATAATGGATGGTCCTCTAAGTCTTTGCATATTTTATCCACTTTACTGTGGAAAAATGATGCAAAATCTGCAGCGAGCTGCTTATCATTTACACCCTCGGGTAGCGGATTAGACTTGTTTGATCCTGTTAGGTTTGCGACAGTTTCGAATAGTAGTTTCGAATTGTTTCCACACGATTCAATTGTATTCTGTATGAATAGTTGTTTTGCTTTTCTCATGTGATAGAAATAGATATTTCGTTTCTGTTTGAATCCGTTCCAGTTTTCAGGTGTTTTATTTTTCTTCCAAATTCGCTCGGCTTGGCGAGTAGCTGTTTTTAAACGTTGCGCTTTAGAGTCAAACCATGGACTTTTTTGGGGTCGAACTGTAAACGTTTTGGACCTTATTGGGGCGTGTTTATCTAGAATGGCTTTAAGTGAAGTGTTGTAGCCATAGACAATGGTATCAATGTCTTTAAGACACTTGAGGTGATCGGTAACTTTGATAACATCTTCTCGGAACGAATCGTGGTCGATAGATTTTATTTTCCGAAATTGAATCCGTTTCCGGAGCAAGACTGGTCGACACGTTGAGATGTGACCAGTAATAAATGCGTGATCAGATAAGTAATCTCCTATCGAGATATTGTTGATGGTGAAGTCACTATTTTCCCGGATAAGTATTAGGTCTAGGGTATTACCTAAATTATGTGTCGGACCGTAGACTAATTGATTTAGAGAGAATGTGTTGAGAATTTCATAAAAAGCGATTACGTCGGGGTCGGACTGCTTATTAACATGAATATTGAAATCTCCGGCTAGTAAACAACGATTGCAGGTTAAAAGTACATCACTGAGGAAATCAGGGAATTCAGTGAGAAATGTCGAGAAGGGCACAGGATGATCAGCGGAAGATGGGGGTCTGTAAACGATAATCACATTTATACAAAGTGAACTTATCAGCAGTTCAATAATTGCATATTCAAACGAAAGAACGTTAGCGGACTTAATAATCTTGTATCTGATAGAAGATGTGAAAAATATACCAATACCGCCACCCTTTCGTCCGGTCCTTTCAAAGTTTATGAAATTGTATCCAGGTGGTCGCAAGGATGCCGTTTCAACGACATCGCGATTCTTTAACCAAGTCTCTGTGAGAATACAGAAATCGATTGATTCCGATTGCATGTGGTGAAGGAATGGACCAACTTTATTCTTGATTGCTCGAATATTTGTTAAACCAAATTTGCATTGGTCATTATTGTTATAAGAGGTTTGTTTCGGGATAGATTGTAACAAATTGCGATTTATACCATGATTAAAGTCCCAATTAGATTTCCATTTTTCAGTTCTGAGGCTGGTGGATACCTTACCCCTCATTCCTCTATGTCTCTTATTTATACCAAGATGTCGAATTCTGTTGAAGACAACGGGTTGAAGTTGTTGCTTATTATGAGGTCGAAGTGAGAAGAGTTCTGAACTTGTGTAGTGAAGACGTTCCGCTTGACTGACTACAATATCGGCCATATTTAAAGAAAAACCAGTTGTATGTATCTGAGATGAAAAAAGTAAATGTCTATAAATAATTACCAACAGCAGTATGTCTAATATAAGCATAATCACTGTGTTCTGTAAATGAGTATACGTTCATATATCAATCCACGATTTCTAAGAGTGATCGTAACTACCACAAAACACAAATTAGTCCTTCAGCATAAAATGTGCAGCCACACTCAGGCGCCATTATAGTGCTATATTGAACTGGTAATGCAATCAAATGGATTTTCTGGAATGACATTCTTAAATTAATTTCATGGGCGTCGAAATCTTGGTATAGGACTATTTCAGTCCCTTAGACTTTGTTTATGATAATGTAAAAGACCAAATAATCTAGCCATTAGTAGGGTGCCGAAAATTGTCCTGCGCGTGAAATTGTCTACACATCTATCAACCATTACAGCCGTAGAAAATCAATTGCTGACGATTCTGAATAGCGTTAGAAATTCCGTACGTTTTATTTTTTCAATTGCTTTATCATTAACTATACCTTTATGAGAGAAATCTTTTTGTTTAATACAAGTAATATCTCTGAAACATTCGGCTTAGGCCGGAAAACGATACTAAGAGTAGTTTCATTTAACTTTCAGTCATATTTCGTTTAAAAAAGTAGGCTTGATTATCCCGGTTTGTCAATCAGACGGAGAATGGTCGGTAGACTGGTTAAGCGAGACAAATTCCAAATCACGGGCGCGTACCCGGATGTTATGACTGAGACTCGTTACCATCTTTCAGTATATTGTTTATGGATGGTTAAATGGTCATAGCATAATCGTTTATTTAGTGACTATAAATGTGCGAAACTGATTTAAGGCTTGGTATACAATATAAATATCGTGGTGTAATAGTCGAGCTATTTAGAGATATTTATTTATGGTGGGGCACCCTACCAATGGCCTGTTATTCTCCAATGTTGACAACGCATCCAGACTAATATTCGTAGAATATTTTTTTCTGGGTGATAAGAGACTATCTTTGATTCTACAGTGTACAGTTTATTATCACACTCCATCTTACAATAATATTCTCACCACGACACACATTATTTTAGAATTCGGATCGTTGTAAGTGTTTCGAGTAATGAAATCTAGTGTTCGTATGGCACATGTACAACCAACCCTGGTGTCTGTGCCACCAATCATTCTATCACACGACTGCGAACCAGCTGTCAAATCTCAATCCGGAGTTCATTGTGTAACGCATTTCAGAATTATAGATAACAACTAACGTTTAAAAAAACTTTTGGATTTCCGCAATTACGGAACCCTGACAATTAATGAGCTACAGCTAAATCACGTGACATGACGTAAGAAAAGGCGACACACGTGTAGCAATTAATGTAACCGTTGCTTCAATACTCAGAAATTCCCGAACTTTGCACCCGTTGTTTTTACACGTGTCTCGTGGAAAACCAGCAACCTTGACATTGATCGATCTTTGAACTTTGCAACGCGATTGTCACATGAAGGCATTTTAGCTAAAAGCACGAGACTTGGTATTCACGACGACCGATGAATCTGATAGGTTCCCAAGCTGGGCTTGTGTCAATCGAACTTAGTGGCGAAATATGTAGGGTATTACGTGAAGGGCTGATAAGATGTATGTAGTTAAGGCGAGATCAAGCTTTCTGTTGAAGATGATTTCAATGTGGCATCAGCAGAAAGTGACCGTTTGTCAGACTTTGAAACCCCGCGAGGTTGGACGATTCAATTAGACAAGAGAGCAACAATGGTGACGATGATGGTTCGGAATATTGTACCATTTCTAGCGAAGAACAATACTCGCAACAGGCTGCTGCTGATGATAATATTTTACGGTTATGATTACTTGTTTACGTCGTATTCCGATCGTATTGATAAAAAACAAAATAAAGGGAAAATAACCATGTTGTATTATTCTTTTACACCGAATTTGAATCGTGGGCCTAGCATATTTTATTGATGACAATTGATGAATAGGCCTAAAAGCAGCTTTATGTAGCTAAAGAAAAAAGTTGAAGACATTAAATATATAGATTGAAGTATTGTAGTACGCTTATTCTTATTCATGTTTTGTTATTCGTCGGCGGAAATGTGTCAGAGAAAAATCTATTAATTCCAACAAGTTTACTCTAGCCGTAAGGTAATACGGTATTATATGCCCTAGCCTACTTTCTTGTGCAACAAATGAAAACGAGGGTGACGTATAGGCCTATCGCTGGAAAAAAAATATATCACTCATTTACCCACACTGATCAGCAGTGATAAGGATCACATCAATGAGCCAAAAATATCAACTTTTTTTCCTCCGACAAATTAAATTCTAAAATCCCCTTTTATATTTACTAGAAAAATAAAGACGTTTGAAGTATTTGTAAGTAAAAATTATTTCCTATTTAGTGTAAATGGGTATTGCCATGAGTAAAAGGCAGCATTCTGCCCGATTCAGTGACGTCGTATGTTAACTATGCACGTGCAATTAAACCAATGATTGACGTCGCGTGATGTGACGTCACGTAATGGGGGCAATCATCTTTAACAGAGATATTATTATTAGAAGACTTTCGTAATCCTCTGTGAAATAGATTGTCTTTTACGTGGTTAACTCTTGTGGACTTCCCACATCTAGGACTAGAGAAGCGTGTTTTGGTTGACACCGCTGTGTCCAGACCGTTCTGTGTGTTACTTCGCTTGGAAATTGAAAAGAAATGTCACGTGCTTCCTGATTTATTGTTGGTGATATTGGTATACCAAAACCAACGCAATTGACCATGTTTATGCTTCCAGTTAGTCAAAATTATTACGGGATGTAGTAATGCTATGGGGAAATTCACAACGTCTGACGTCACTCACGGAAAAATTCAAAACGAGGCTGCATAAACGTCAATTCGAGTTTTTCCTTTTTTCCCATCCAATAATATTCTCTTGGTTGATGACAGAAGCAGATTATTTATTTATTTTTAAAATTTATGTTATTTCTTTATTTATCATCAGGGTGGCGTTATAGTTCTCAATCAAGTAGTCCTTTCAAATTGGTCTATCCAAAATAAAGTTCTATGTGAACTACGAGGAGTCATGTTTCAAACTATATGGATGTGGACATTTCGAGGACGACCACTTTGTTCAATTAATAAAATAAGCACGATTTCGTCAGTTCTACCCTAAATCATATGCATCACCGTCATTATGATAGAGTTATTCTAAATAATAAACCCACAAAAAGATACCAGTTTACCTAAACGATTTTGTTTTTAGTAAGACCTTTCAATCAGATTTTTTTGTTTTTATTTGGTTGACATTGTTGAATTAGCACTGTATTTGTAATGGGCCTCTTCGCCAGTCTATTTCCCGTTGTTTACGTTGCGTTCACCCGGGCACTTCCGTCATTATTCACCACAATGTTAACTTTACGTCAATGGAGGTCACGTGACCACAATACACTCTAGTCAATATTATATACACACCTCACCATGGCCTTAACAAGATCACTATTGATTGGAATTGGTTAATAATTCGTGTGTGTGACGTCTAAGACTCGAGATAATATTATGTTTAAGCATTACACCCTTTAATCATACATAGCGGAAACATTTTAAATTTTTGTTCAAAGCATTAAATAATGGACGCGTTACATAGTATGTGTCGTCTTCAATTTTGAATTTTTTGGCGAGATGTAGGAATTAACGATAATGAAATCAAATTTATACTTTCTAATAGTTTCAACAATAAAAGTATTTTGTATATCCACAGCAAAGACAACACATCTGGCACTGTGTGATATTTGGAAACCAAAAGAATACCGATTAAACAGACTAAATCCTCCGGTTTGTTTTGTTTGTTTTGGAATTGTGACCAAAAATTCCTAGATCAGCCAAATCAGAATCGTAACATAAATGATATTTCATTACCGAATCGGATTCTAGAATAAGACTTTCAGTGACCGTGGTAATGGTAATGCGTGTTAGAGTCCAATTGGTTCTCCATGTACGAGTACGACCTTGACCATTCTCTACACAAATCTCGCTATCCAGCATTACACGCTGTCGTCGTCTTGCGCACTGCACCCGTTGACCCAGAGGTCGTTGGTCACGTGATTAACTACTTGATGAAAATGTCATCTATCAGAAAAATTCCTGGCGTTATAAACATTTAATGAGTTTTAAGTCAGTTTTAGCTGAAAATGTCATCCATTACTACCCCTGCCGAAAAAACTAATTTGCACGCTTCGTCGTGTGTAAATGTATTAGGCCTTAGAATCGCGATATAAAGTTAAACAGATCCACGTGTTTATATTCTAAAATTAGCACGGTGGCATGCGCAGTTCGTAGTAACGACCCTTTAACCTCATAATCTTTCGCGAAACAGTTCCCCGTATATTTGTAAATACTTTATTATTTTATGACCCCATTTCTATTTTATTATAGTAATTCGAAATAATATATATTTGTCATTGTCATTGTCCATCGATACCAAGAACCGTATAGCAGAGGTTAACGTAAACTGCAAGGGAAGACAACTCGGTTTGGGAGATTGGACCATTACAATTTCGAGGTGAAACTGAATGTAACAACGAGGGGTGTTGTCGAGCATCGCCTAACAATGCACCAATTGCACTTCCGAGATGAGGATCGCGTTCCAATTATGACAAATGTACAAAAAAAGCAATCCTGTACCGTTACCGCTCCGTACACACTGTAATTATAATAATACTAATGGTATTTGTATCGCACAACTATTCAATCCACTAGGGAATGCACTAGGTGTTAGGGCGTGTTAATGATAGCGTCTAAATAACCACGTTTTCACTTTGGATTTAAAACGATTATAGTTATAAACAGCATATTTCCTTCTGCATAAACGGTAGTATCAGTAGGCCTTCTAAAGGCACCGCACTACACACTGGCGAGATATAAACACTCGCGATAACCTATTTACATCTTTATTTTTGCTATTTTAAAAAACGTTTTTATTCTAGGGGCGATTCCGTGTTCAGATAGGTATGTAAAAGAATTGACTACACATAATATTCTATCTTAATTTCTGTACACCATCCGTGTTATTTAAGTACATTTTATATAAAACAGTAGTGTTTAATTTCTATGCACCTTCCGTGTTATAAGTTATTAGATTATACTTTTGTTGCAGTTTTGTCTTCTGTATTTGTACATGCTTTGTGTGGTGATGGGGTAAAACTGACCAACCCTTTGGCGGCGCGCAACTTGCATCATTCATGACGTCATCGAACAAACAGGAAACGTTGCATCACGTCTATTTTTAGTCTCCAAAGTACACCATATGAATAGATCTGCATGTGACGCAATACACCCTTTCCTCAAATGGATTCGTCCTTACCGTTATAAAAAGAAACCCCATTTGTCTGTCATTATCAGTATGGCTGACGGTGCGCCGATGGTACGCCTCGAAGAAAACCACAACGCGGACAACCTCGTGTACCTCGGGTTGATACTTTTGCAGTGATTACCCTGACGGTATCTCCAAGTGTGTTTTTTCTTGTGTTTTGTTTCTTTGATTTCTTTTGTAACCATAAAAAGGATTGTTCTATAAAATGATTTGTCACCAACTTATCACTGTCTGTTTTTTTTGTGACGTCATGCTATTCTGATTGGTGGAAAATGATTTCGTCCCAACACCTTAGATTTGTCCCGTCTCGAGCCATAAATAGGAGTGTCCAAGCCAAAAGAAGTCACAAACACCATGGATCGAAAAGTAAAAGATTTTGTACGACCCCATGTTTAAGGGGGAACCGGCCCGATGCCGATTACTTGGTTTGTTTTTGGTGTGGGACCGAAATTGGGAACACCGATCATAGGCGGTCAAAGCATGCAGTCAAATGCACCAAAAAACCCAATCGGTGGGAGCAGCCGAAGTGTTGTTGTTAGGTGGAGACGAACGGCCCTTTTCAGGGCCAACCAACGGCCCTTTTCAGGGCCAACTTAATCAATGCAAAAGAGTTGTTTCCCCTTCCCTCCTCCTCCTCCCTTCCCCTTTTTTCTTCTTCTTCTTTGTCTTCTCTCTCTCTTTTCCCGTGCGCCCTTCTTTCTCTCCACACGTGCAATCACACGTACAAGGTCACGGACGTGCAGGGGGGTCACGCACGTGCCAGGAGTCATCCAGTGCAAGGTCACGTGCACGCACATATGCGCGCACGTGCGTTGCCATACAAGCGCCCCTTCTACTATAAATAACCTCACCCGCCTACGGTACGAAGCATAAAAAACGCGGGTTTCAGAAAACAAATTTAAAACGTGGGTCGTTTGGTAGCGGTGTAGGAATATATTTCTGCATGGGGTTTATTTTGATGAAATTAGATTTGTTTTATTGAATAAAATGATTTACTTTGTTATTTATTCATGAACGGGGCCGCTCAAGCTTGTGGACGACTGTATCATCGTACTATTATATCCGGAAATTAAACTAAGTTGTGTGGACGACTCCACCAACGAGTGAGGATGATCACGCAGAACTCGGCACAAAAAAACGTATACTATTACTAATAAGAAAGGAATACCCATGTCGGGAAAGTAAACTATGTCGTGTGGACGACTTTACCAACGTATTATTATATCCCAAAATTAAACTAAGTCTTGGCACCACAATTGTCTTGAAATTTCTTTCTGTACAAGCTAGATGACTTGCTTTCACTTTTAACTGTAGTT
Organism: Patella ulyssiponensis; assembly: GCA_963678685.1. NCBI lineage: Eukaryota > Metazoa > Mollusca > Gastropoda > Patellidae > Patella > Patella ulyssiponensis. The sequence continues at coordinate 62,967,711 of OY783225.1, read as the reverse complement.
CTTTGTTGTCAATAATGTCATATTATTCTTTATCATCTGAAATAAACAGAAGAGAACTTTTCTACAAAACCTGTTCTCGGTGCATCTTTTGAAATTTCTTTAACTGTAGTTCTTTGTTGTCATTAATGTCATATTATTTTTTATCATCTGAAATAAGCAGAAGAGAACTTTTCTACAACACTTGTTCACGGTGCATCAAAGTGATCAAATGTGATTATTTATTTTAAGCTTTTAGCTTCAAGCACTGCTAATTTATGTAAACTACAATTATAGTAGACACATCAACCAACTGTAGAATAAAGTTGCTGTGGTCATTACTTAATAAAGCAAGTAGTGATATTTTAGTTATTATGCAATTAGGTAAAATCAACATACCAAGCATTATTTCTTGACTTTTGTCATATCTTCTGTATAGTTCCCTTGTTTGGTGTGTAATGAAACTGTTCTCGGCTCCTGGATAAAAATATATAATTGCTCAAAAATGGATAATAACAACTGAAGATGAAGTCATAAGCCCCTTGACAAATTGACATGTTTCATCAATTAGTTCCACCATGGCAGTTGGGAATACAATATTTGCAATCAGTATTTTAGTATATTATTTATATTTTAGCGCTTTTGGCTCTTACAAATTTTGATGCATTTTAACGCTTTTAGGGACTATTGTTTTATTTATGAAAGGGTGTAACATATGAACAAGTAAAAGCTTAATACGTGTATATGAACAAGTAATAGCGTACTACATCAAGCCAGGAAATTTCATTAAATTCAATTAACAAAAGCATGCCGAAGAACAACTAGATTGTGGAGAGTATGGACCCGGTTCCTCATTCAAAAACAAATATGTATGGTACTTACATAGCCTGATTGGCAATCTCTGAGAACAAAATTTCCACAGCCATTTTCAACTGTCCCTTTGGCGGTTGGTCACTGAAATAAATATGACAGATAGTAGTTGACTTGAATTAAGTTGACAGTTTTGATTTGATCATATTCACAATTAACCATGATCAGTTAAAACGTGTAAAATATAAGTCCAAAACCATAATCATATGCTGATACCCTCACATTTTTGTTCTGTACATGAATGTTGTTTTAGAGAATCCGACATTTTTGTAGTAAGATTTTTAAGTATGTACTTCCTTTATTATAATATGCAGAAAATCATATTTGTAATATGTCATACTTTTATTATCTTTTTTCTAACTTTTATTCAGTCAATAACCAGGCCCGTATCCAGGATTTTGTCGAGGGAGGGGCCATACATTGGAGCATTTGGTAATAATCAGGTTTGGTGTAGTCCCCAGCGGAGATAATGCGAATATCATGTTTAAATCATCTATTAAAGAGCAGATATGTGAACTACAACAGTAACAAAGCAAACGAAAACAAAAATCAACTATGTCACACGGGGGCTGACGGGGGGGGGGGCACGGCCCCCCTGGATCCGCGCCTGGTTAGAAGATACAGTATTTAGTTGTGGGATCGGAAACAAGCATGGGCTTACATAAATTCATTTTCCTGTATCTTTATATAAAATGATAATTATAGGCAAAGGGCATTATTGTTAAAAAAAAAACTAATAATATAAAAATGTTACCGGTCCTTCTTTGCAAATTCTAAACGATCTGCTTAAAACTGGAGGGCCATATATACATGTACTACATCATTGTCTGAAAAAAAATAATCTAATCATATTGACTGTGGCTGAAATTTTTCACATAATGTAGATTTCATTTCAACCAAAGAACTAACACAAAAGAGCAATAACATATTATTTAGTTTATGCACGAGTTAATTTCTATTTTGGCCAAATTTTCCAAATCAAAATGGCGGCGTAGAAGAAAAATAAATGAATTGACTCTCGTGGAACGTACAAAATTCTTACCTACTAACCCTAGTCGAACGATTTTTTTTGAATATTTGAAATTCTAGTGATAATCGTGTAAAATTTCAGAGAAAGTAGATGATTAAGTACATTATTATGATTACAGAATTAACCTACCTTTTCTTCCCCTTGCTTTGTCAGCCATTTTAGAAATACATGCGTTACTTCCGGTGTCCCATGGCTGTAGAAATCAGTAGAAAATGGCCGATTGGATTCAGTGTAGCTAAACTGATCGTCGGTATTATATTATAATCCAATAGTAGCAGACGTCGGGCTGTTTAACGTCTGCTTCCACAAAAAGAATTTGCCACTAGAGGTATATTAAACTTAGAGAAGATACATTTGGTAATGAATGTTAATTGACGCATGAAAGAATAAATTTCATTGGTTATTTATTAGTGAACCAATAATATTTAATTTCGATTTTAACAACCAATTAAATTAAATGAGACTTTAACTAATTTTTCCCACGCAGGCTGAATCAACTGTAAAAACAACAATGTACTTAAATCACATTTAGATTATATATTCCTTTGATCTACCAGTTTATAGGGCCAATAAAAATCCTCAACTTGCAGACATTTTAACTATAACAGACATCTTGACACCAATTAACATCCAATTAATTTCTGTCAAGCCATTGTCTGTGCAACAAATGTCGAACTAAATAGTGGATATTGTCTTAATAATCTTTTGTTAAGTAACTAAAACATTTAAAAAAACCAGAAACAAAGAAATAATATAAGTTGACATAATTCGACCTCTTATTTTAGTTTTCGTTTTAAAAACAGTACATTTTCAGTCGAAAAAATAATGATACGTTAGAATTTTCTTCACAAAAGTTTGCTCTGAATTTATAAACCTGTAACGGTAAATCTCTTTGATCTTTGGGGTAAATTCTATGCTCGGAATAACTTGCGATCTTAAAGTCGGGGGCGGCTTTGAATATATATAGGGGAATTTGGGGTTATTCTTCTGAGGTTTTTCTTTTAACCCGTACCGGGTTATTCTTTCACTGCAGGTTTTTATTTCCCCATAAGAAAACATGGAATAGGGTTTTTCTTGTGGGAATTCTGGGATATACACTCGATCAATATAGCCGGTAAAATTTGAGTTTTTAACAATCTGTTGACGTGCTCGCCAAACTAACACTTCCGTGTATGACATTAAAGGTACCCTACTTTCAATTAGAAATTAAACGGGGGTTTAACTTCTTACTAGCGCTGTTCTGTCCTACAGTGTGGGGGAGATGGGGTTTAACGCCCAATCGACACAAACCAGGTATTTCGGGACTTACACGTCGTTCAATTTTATATCAATAATTCCCTTGCGCGTATTGGGTCTTAGGACGTTGGAGGAAACCGGAGAAAACCGACGAGGTTTGACAGGCGATCCCAAGTCCTGTCACGTACATCTGGGGAATCGAAACAATCCAGTGGCAACAAGGGGAAATAAACAACACAAATTATATGCTTTATTTCAAATTTATATTGAAGGTTATAGTATTTCTTGCATTTTTGACTTCCAGGGGTTGGTCAAGTTTCACTTGAAGTCGGTCGTCGGGTGAGGCGTTCTGCGGCGAGTCGTCGAATATGCATCTTTATGGTTGGTCGTTTATTTAGGCCGACAAGTCGACTATTTTGGCTAATAACGGTTGGTCGGCTAGTTTCTTTACTTCCCCATACAAATAATTAGAAACATCGGATCTGTATATTTGAGGTTCATTTGTAAATACGAATGGCTTCTCTTTTATGACCTATAAAAAAATGGACATAAAAACATTTACATGTATATTATACGAGTATTTCAATGTTCTATTACACATACTTTCAAAATAAGAATAAAGCTATTAACAGGGGGGGGGGGGGCGCTGTGAAGAGTACGATTTCGATACTACGATCTCCTGAATTCGAGCCAGGGGGGTTGGGATGGCCTAGTGGTCTAGAGTGCCGAGCTTCGACATCTAGCTGGCCGGTCACCTCTGGCTTGCGGCTGTGTTTTCGAGCCCTGGCGTGAGCGTATGTGCCATGAAGAAAGGGGCGCCCTCTCAACCTCGTGGGTTTCCTCCGGGTACTCCGGTTTCCTCCCACTGCTAAAGACCCCTACGCGCAAGCGAATTATTGAAATAAAATTAAAACCATGTTAGTCCCGAAATGACCTAGTTTGTGTTGAGTGGACGTTTGTGTTGAGTTGACGTTAAACCCCATTTCTCTCTCTCTCTCTCTGAATTCGAGCCCGGGTCATCTAGCACGATAGGCAACAATCGAACTTATGATTGAAGTCACCACAGCCCCTGAGTAAACCCGACTGGATTATCTTTCATATATGATATGATACAGGTTGTGCTCACATAAATTAATGTTTGTATTACTAGTCAATATTTTATATACATGTATAATATAGGGTGCCCCGAGCGGTCCAATTTAGCCTCTACGAAATATTGTCTTACCTTGAGAGGTGTTCACTCTGCAAAGACGAATTTCTGAATGATGACGACACAGTCACGGGCACAATGGGAGCACGTGCACGGACCAAATATTCACCTTATACGGCCATGCACGTGGTATTGTCACAACATCAAATGGTATATAAAGACATGTTAAAAATATTTTCATCACGCGTTTGTCTTTCAATATTATTGGATCGCTAACTACGTTAAAAATTCTAAAAATTATTGTCGTTTTTATTTTTCAATTCGCTATTAATTTACAGAGTGCTGTCGTTTAGTTTCGGCAATTTCACATCTCCAAATAACTCGTTTTGTAGAAGATAAGAGTACAACCGGTATTTTCCTTTTAATTTTGTAAGGTTCGTGAAATCGTAGTTGTATTTGACCACACGCGTTATACCAAGTTAGGAAATTCAACAAATTGTTTCGTATTTTAAATTTGCTACCGGTAATTTATCGAATCGAAGTGTAGTCTCGAAAGACCCGATTTACTAATCGAGACTATTGGCTTTTAGGGTTAAGGGGAAACAAATCTTTTTATTTTGTTCAGGAATTGACCGACGGACTCTTTTTAATTTTTTGTCAATCGATTCAATTAGCAGGCATGGCGTCCAACGATGAATTACTATCCAGCATTGGTTTGGGCGTTCACTATGATCTCGGAACAATAACTAAACTTCCCTTTGCAAGAATTACAAATAGGCTAGTACTAGGTATCATTAAAAAAATTCCGACCTATACAGAGCACCAGTCTATAATTACTGCTTTACATGACGACAGCGTGACGTTTGACAACAACGTTATTCGAAGTAGGCTGGTCAGACTGAAGACAAAAGCTATAAAGCTGGGTAGACATATAAAAACTTCTAATAAATCTTTAAAATTATATAACGATTATCTCGACAGCCCCTTTTTCCCCGGGATAGTAGACCAGACACCAGCGGCAGATACCAGCGAGCCACATTTAATTAATAGAGAGACACAGACATCTGCCGATGTGACTTTTACCAAATTAAATAGGAATTTAGTAAGTAGGATCAACAGGTATAAAAAAACAATATTTCGTTTAACAAATCGACTAAGGAAGACCTCAAAAGAATTGATTCGCACGAAGGCTAATAATAATAAAGTTTTGGCAAATAAAAAAACTGGTTGTAAGTCCCAACCTCGTGGGGAAGAAGTAATTTTGTATGATGTCGAAAATCAAAGATACACTTCAGAATGCCATAATTTGGTCATGCAACTAAAAAACCTCAACGTTTCCGATAGGAACGTCGCTGCGGTTATAACCGCATGTTTGGCTGTCGCGGGACTCAAATCTAATTACACTCCAACAAAAACTACAGTTCAAAGAATATCATGTGAGCGCGTCGGTGTATCTTTAAAACATGTTTCGGAAACCCTAAAGTCAGCGAAAAACACCACTTTATATACGGACGAAACTACAAAATTTGGTTCCAAATTCGGTACATACGCAATAACCGCTGACTCGACTCATACACCAATTATTATTGGTCTTCGAAATATGGCTGATAAATCTGCGCACACTACTCTTACAACTTTAAATGAAATTTTGGCAGATCTTGATGATATAGCTGGACCCATTAGTAAATCCGTAATTTTCGAAATTAGAAATACAATGTCAGACAGAGCCAGCACCGAAAAGCTTTTTAACACTTTGTTTACTCAGTACAGAGGCAATATTTGCTCAAAATTAGTAGAAAACTGGTCAGATTTATCAGATTCAGAGCGAAATATTCACCTAAATATAAATCATTTCTTTTGCGGTCTTCATCTACTAACTGGTTTGGCCGATAAAAGTGTGTCTGAATTGAAGAAATTTGAGGAAATGTATTTTAAAACGTATTCGGCCCAAACGTTTAAAACCGCTTCTTCATTTTTGCCAAACGAACCTGGGTGTGTTCGATTGATTCGGACCATCTGTAAGGCTTTTACGCAGGGTGGGGATGAAAAGTCGGGTTGTTATTTGCCTTTTAAGTTGTATCTCAAGTCCCTTGGGATTTCAAAATTACCGCTAACGCCATTTCATGGTAACCGGTTTAACATAATTTTCCACAATGCCGCAATTGTAAATTATATGGCCAAGCATATAAAAAATTTTCTTGGTGATTTTGGAACAGAAAATAGATTGACCCAAAGCATATTTTTAGATATTAAAATTCCGTTATTTCATATTGAGTGCCAGGCTTTGGGCTTGATAGATAAATTGATTACTGCTCCACTGTGGCGCATATTAGAAAGCGGCATTAATGCACTTGACATGAAAACTATTTATCAGAAATTACATGATTTTTTCGAAAACCCGAATATTCAAAATTTTGTCGAAGGTAAATCACACCCATTCGAATCTCTTATCAAAATTGAAAATGATTCGGTCCTTGCTAACCTGACGGAAATTAATTCTGATTTAACAATTAATACAACCCTGGTCCATGTTTTGGAAGTCCTCTTTGCCGAGTTCAAAAAGTATATTGCAAAAATTTTACTTGAATATCGAGATGATTTAAATCCTTCGTGTTCGAGTTCTGCCATACCTCACAACAAATTACCAGAAACCGTGTTCAGTCATCTCGATAGATTGATGAGGATCGCGCCCTCGTCTAATATTTTTGGCAACGAAGCATCCATTTTATATAAAATGAATAAATCTGATGAATGGCTAAAAAATCTTTCACCTGATAAACGTAATTCGGTCTTAATGGATGCTCAAACGATAACTAAAAATCAACTTTCTAAATTTAGGCAAAGACGGGAAGAAATCGAAAGAAAAAAGCTAGCGGTTCTTTTGGCGAAAAAGAATGAATTAATACAAAAGGGGAAACGTGAGATTAGGAAAAAAGAGCGCCTAACAACAGAAATTGTCGGGGTGGGTCTTTGGAAAAGTAAAGAGGGTATGGAAAATGGGCTTTTACAACTTACAGATAGGGAAATGAAAGAGGCACTGAAAGCACAGCTCCGGTTACGTAGGTATGTTTTAAATCAGCAAGTTTCTAATAAGTCTCTATTTTATTTTTCTGTAGCCGGTAAGGAACACTCGATTCCAGTTTTAAAAGCAAATTTACAAAAATTAATTGACCTGGCTGATCCTACCTAACCGGAAGAAACTTTCAATGCCTTTTTTAGCGGTTATTAAAAAATACAATTTCTTCATTCTTTGTTTCTAATTTATTTGTCAATCCAGACGTCCCAGCAGACCGACATTCCGACAATTCCCAGAGTATTTAAACAATTCATTATTTAATAACTGTTTCTTGAAATCAAGTGGTTAATTTTCCGGTAGCAATTTATTGTACAAAATACGGTTACTACGGTAGATCTGCTCTGATATCGTGTTTGAAAAGTTGCCTTTGACATACTCTTTGTAAAAATAAAACTTTTTAATTTGTCCCAATGGGAAGAATTGAGATTATATGTTTATTGCAGATTAGTTATAAATTACATATCTTTGTTTGGTAAATAATGACTATATATTATTATCAATCGATTTGTGAAATGTCAAAAGATCGTGTGTTTGAGTAAGATTTGAGTTTTGCTTTGTTTGATAAAGTGAATACACCTGCGCTGATTACCTTAATTTTTAACCTATTTATCTTTGGGAAAACCTGTAATTCTGTCGTATAATAGCTGACAAGGTAATGTCGACTGTTTTATAAAAAAATATCTGCTAAGACAGATGTTCTAATGTACATAATATAAATGTATATGATTAAAGGGTGTTGTAATAGACGACATGCCGTTACGAAAGAAGATCTAACATACAGGCATGTTGATTCAGAGGGCGTTGGTCACGATGAGATGTGTTTTTGTTAATGTTATTGATCGCTTTCAGTCCCTATAAAGTTATAGGAAATATATATATGAATATAATCAGCATATTTATTCTTGTGTAAATGCTATCATGCAAGAAGGAACGTGATCCCGGATTTGAATTTGTTCTTAATTAGGTATCTTCTAGTTTGTATTCACTTATTCCAACCCAACTTCAAAATGTCAATGTACATCTCAAATCTGTACATAACTTGATCAGCTATTGCATATTTAGATTGATTAAAATAGCCCGTCATTATTTATTTAATACACTAATTATTTCATAAAACTTTCCTTCAATAAACATGCTTCCAAACATTATTTCTTAAATGGGACATCAAATATAAATTTACAAAGGCACGTTCACATATAAATACCAATATAAATAGACCCGTGTGTCTATGGGTATATAAAAAAGATAAATAGATCGGTCCATTATATCAACAAAAACTTAAATAAATTAAATTGGACTGCACACATATAAATTACACAGGAATGACCTATCCAAAAACTGAGCTATGTTGCGCATGCTCAGATCTGAAATTCAATCGATACGTGGAGCAGATTTTGTTAAATAGCAAATTACGATTTAAACGAATAGTCCCGAATGGTAGTGGTGGTTAATTCTCTTCGGAAAAGAAATCCATAATTTTAAATGACCAAGAAAATATAACTCCGTCAATCATGAAAACCCCAAATAAATATGTCCGCCGCCAGTCCACAATGGCAGTGTATTTTATCGTAAAGCCGAATGGATATATCTTGTGAAATATAGCACGCAGGTACAGTTTCTTGGCAGTTTATAATAAAGGATTATCTAGGGTTGTTGTCTGTATAGATATAGTGCCATAACTTTAAATAGTTTTCGAGATTTTTTTTAGCTCGGGGCACCCTAATGTATAGATAAATATAGATAAATTAAAAATAATTTACCTGTTTGTTCACATATCTGCTGTTTGTCTACTCCTACTTGCCAACTTGGTGAAGTCTCGTGAACAGTGTCCACGCCAGCCAAACTAATGAAAAGGTCGACCGTGATTTGCACGTGCAACTTTGAACCAATCAACAATTTGTTTCTTGATCTATATTCAACATCAGTCACTGCAGACGATATGACACAGGGAATATTCTATTTAGATTTATTATTGGTGTTATTATTGCCCTTCTACGCTTAACAAAATGTTTATTACAAAACAAAAAATATATTTATACCACCAACATATTTACACCAATAAAATATTGGTGCTGAAGTATAACCGAACATATGTATTTTAATTTTCCACATTATACTCGTATTTTACTTATATTTTCATTTTACATGTAAACATAAACGGTTTATAAGCAAGATAAAGTCCTCGACTTCGGTTATGCTGGGGAAGAAAGACTTCAGAAAAAAACCCTCAAAAGAAAAACCTCGGCCTATCGGCCTCGGTTTTTCTTTTTCTCGGGTTGTTTTCTTCAGTCTTTCTTTCCCCAGCATAACCTCAGTCTCGTGCTTTATCCTACACATAAACAATACCTAGGGGTTATTATGCAATTTTATATTTCACGACATACCTGTAATTAATAATAGATTAAAACAACACATTACTTGTGTTAATTATATGAAAACACACAAGATTGTATAAATCTACACAAGTTTGTGTTAATGCAATGCAAAACAACACAAACTTGTGTAGGTTAGTTTTAACACAAGTATTTGTGTTGAGAGCCAACACAAGTTTTTGTTCAGTGTATAAGCACTACTAAACATTTTCCTGTAAAATACATTTGTACAAGTTATCATTTAAACATCTGTTTTAACCATTATTCATCCACTTACAAACATTTTCCTGTAAAATATACATTATCAATCATCCTAGAATGAAATATTACACGCCCTCTAAGTGGGAGACAGCATCCCCGTAATGGTTGACGGTGTAGTGTCCTTCATGGAGGCGCCGCATCTCAGTCACCAGTCTCTCTTCCAGCTGCCGATACACAGTTCATGTGCAATATGACGAACAGGAATTCAGCACCGACATAAGTTTTAATAATAAATTGCTCATTATCATGATAAATATGATGAACACAGTTCACATGCCATATGAATAACACAGTTCACTTGACAATGAAACCGGCCTACTTGATAAAGCCAATGAGGGTCGTTAAGCATAATCCGATTTTAACCCAGGGATTAGAACTGGCATATCAGGGTGACCCCGTCCCAGACCCCCTAGATCGCTACTGTTTTTTGTGCACGACCAACCCCCAGGTGTAGAGACACGTCTATTTCTTCTTTGTGTGTCTCTGTGTGTCATGAAAACTTTTCATTCTTATTCCTTATACCTTTTATTTGATGCATGTCCGACCCCGGGGGTATAGCAACTCCATTTTTTATGCTTATCTACCAAGGGCCGCAATTTTGAATGGGTATTCAAGGGGCCGGACATGCACCAAAAGTTCAGAATTGCAGCCAGTGGACGATAACACTAAAATCTTGCGTTGCTGTGCCCCTGGGGTCGAGCATGCACCACAAACAATAGGAAACATCATTAGGGTTACGAATTGCGGCCTGTAGTTTTAAAGTGTTCGGTGATAGTGTAACAACAAATTACTTTACTTCAACTTTCTAAGCAGACCAAACAAGTTTTCCCCTGTGTTTGAAAATTAAAAAGGATACTCCCTGTAGCCAAATGAGTCTTTATTCTTATTCTACATTATAAGCGGCTCTATAATGACAAATCTGACTGTCAAAGCCTGATATTCCAATTTGTAAAGCGGAATAACCATGTGTGTCTCATTTGAGAGGCCAGACAAAAAATAGAACAATACAATGTAGATTCCAAATAATAGCATATTTGTAATCTACGTAAAAAGTCACTTTAAATAGACATGTTTGAGCAGTGTAGGTCATTTCAAAGTTATTTTAAAATCAACGTGAAAAGTCAATAATTTGGATAACAACCAATAAAACTTCATCTCCGCACAGATTTCAAGTGCCAATAAAAAATATAAGCCACCAAATACACAAGATGGACTTTAATGTATGTTATAGTGGGGTAATTGAAGTTTCATTCTCAAACGTTTTCAGAATTATAACCTCAGTCCTACATTGCCGAAATTTAAGGTGAAAATGGACGTTTGTGTACGTTTTCAGTGTGCAGTGAATTTCGAGACTGAATATTTGGGAAAGTATATATCCCATCTACTCAGATTTTTTTTTGTAAATTGATAAAAGTTCAACTGACATTAACATACCAATTTCGAAGGTTGTGTATGCAATAGTGACTTTACCAGTGGCCGTGGAAATTCGGAAAATTGCGCGTGATGCTAAATTCATAACCTACTCCACAAGTTGTCTTAGATTACAAAATTAGAGAGTTCTACTCCTATTAGAAATGAGAAAATTTTTTACTGAATTTATGATCCGTTTCAGTACCGCGCTCGTTTTTATAACTGATCTGAAGTTAGAGTCAAAGCGGAAACAATTGAATGTAAATCAGTTTATATACATTTGAATTACATTATTTTCGTTGCGACCCATTTGGGTCAATTTCTAGGTCCCGGCGCCGTGGTTCAGGAGGGGGCGGGCCGGAGCCAGAGTTGGTGTTTAGGAGAGGGCAGGGTGGAACCATGTGTGTTGGTTTGGAGTGGGGATATGACAATGAACAGAAAAATGCGAAGCGTGAAAATGTTTGGGAATTATTATGTTAAAAACTATAGCAGACAGTAAACGTATAGAGACAGTTCCCAACAATCGGGGAGGGCGGGTGCTCCCTGGGATCCAATGGAAACCTAATAATTTCTCATGATCTACCTTCAATGTCGGTGAAGTGGATATCAGGAAATTTGTTCGTTTGCAGATATGAAATAGAACAATTCTATACAGAGAACCGAATAATTCAACAATAACAGAACATTTTTTTTAAAATATTCTTATTTATTTACAACCTTTAAGAACGTCCACTGTCAAGATATCACAATTGAATTATATGTTTAACTATTCAAACACTCTTTCAGACTAACCTATAATTCGTGTGCTTCCCTCACATTTGTAGGTAAAGTAAAAGCATGTTTGTCCACACCAGTTATCTCTTCAAGAATATCTAAGAAATCGTTTTCGCAACCATACAATGGGTATAATTTCTTGGAGAATTCCCATATTACACGACAAGGAAAGAGATCGGTCTTCATACCCATATACTTGTAGTTGGTGGTATAGAACACTGGGGATTCCACTCACTTGACAATTTCGTTGAGCTCTTATCCTGTGAACATTCCAGGTACTTTGGAAAACCATCAGTTGATATTTAATTACCGGCAGGAAACATAAACGAATACATTGGATATCAATTGGGTTTAATTGGTCTAGTTCTCGAGAACTTCGCATGTCACTGAAGTAATTTTTCCAGAATTCAGAAACGGTTTGACTTAAGGATCCCCAGAACCTCTCGATTCCTTGATTTCCGGTTGACCGTCCACGCAAGAAAGGTGGCATGTCCGTAGATTCTTGCTGACTTAGAACAAACGCAGTCTGTAAATCCCTAACAATGCCGTTTTCCGTCACATCATCTAACCTTACACATCTAGGAATTCTCTTAGTTTCTTTAACAAAGTTTAGATAGAATCTAGCGATGTATCGAGGGTTATTATTTGAAGGTCCAGCATTCAACCATAATAATGGTCTATAGTCCCGTGAATAGCTTTAATTTATCTTAGCCGTCTATAGCCGTTAAGTAGTTTCCACATAATCCTGTAAACGACGTTAATAAAACCTTCCCTTTGTAGACGCAAAAATGTTTCTAGTATAGTATGAAAATTTTGTCTTATGCTCTTTCTTCGTAAGCCAAGACTTCCTAACATCCGCTTTAAAGTTGAGATGCTTATAAATGTACTGTGGCATAAACCCCCAAACCCAAGTATTTCACACATACTGTACGATAATCCGTGGTAATATCTAATTAGTTTCTCTAAGGTTGCATTTTCCCTTTGAAATACAGGGTATGCTGCCACAGCTGTGATAAGAAGATAGACGATGACCTGAAATGATACCAATAAAATATCAATGAAACCGTGAAAATGAAATGAAATGGGGTTTAACGCCCCACTGTCCTGCAAAGAACTGGGCTAATAAAGACGGGCATACGCCATAGTGTGCAATGAGGATAATTTTGCCAGAACAGCGGCACTACGACCTACTCTTATATCGAATTCCAGCCGTCAAGTGATCTTTTACGTGCGTGTCAATACACGGGACCTCGGCTTGTCGTCCCATCCGAACGACTAGATAGTTGTTCTTCTCAGGCCCGCCGTCCTGTATCACTGACAAAGGGGAACCACGCCGGAAATGGGTGAACTTTTTAGGCCAATGCAAGGATCGAACACCCGACCTCCAGGCTAGCGAGCCAGCGCCTTACCCGCTTGCCACTGTCATCAATGAAATGAAATGATATGGGATTTAACGTCCTACTGTTCTGCTCCGACTTGGGCTAATGAAAACGGGCATACGCCATACAGTGTGCTTGGAGGGAAATTTTGCCCGGACAGCGGCACTACGGCCTACTCTTATATCGAATTCCAACTGCCAAGGGATGTTTAACGTGAACACTAATGTGTACGTGGGACCTCGGTTTTTCGCCCCATTCGAACGACTAGACAGCTGTTTTTGTCAGGCCCTCCATCCTGTATCACTGACAAGGGGGAACCACGCCGGAAAATCGGAATGAACTTTCTCGGCCAATTCAGGGGATGGATCACTCGGCCTCCAGGCTAGCGAGCCAGCGCCTTACCCACTAGCCACCGTAACAAGACAGTAGCTATTTAAATATAGCTGAATTGTATTCTTATCCAGAATTCTGTAGTCAAAACTAACGTATGGGGAAACATAAATTGTCCAACACGTGCTTTAAAATAATTCGAAGGGGAAAATGGCGTAAGAGACAAAGAAAGTGTAATTTAAACTAAATACATACAGTTTTCATTTTCTCCACAGAATGCTTTCTATCTTTCGAGAGATAAAGACCCGGCTTATTATGCAAGTGCCAGCAATAAACTGTACAGCTATCCTCTTGTTTTTGGACATGTCGACAAAAATCGTAATAATGTAAATACACCAACCGATTTTAATACTTTGACGACTTAAGAAATATCGAGATCTCGTCGTTTAGTGACCCGTGTTTTTGTCATTTTAAGAACTTGTTGACATCAATGCAAGAAATATTTTGCAATGTTCGGAAAATATCGCCATGCACTATATCGACATACATTATGGTGAAATAGAATATGTTGACAAAGCTTAAGAATAGCAATATCTTAACGCAAAAGTGCGATCGTGGAATGACATGACGACATACAACATAGCGCGTTGATTCAATTAAATCAACAAAAATTGTCTTTTCCAGGTAAAATCATCGCAATGATAACAATATGTTGACAAAAAACCTAAAATTTATCACGGTATTTATCGCACTATTGACCCCTATACGCTTCCATAGATGGGGGTATCACTGTGAGTAAACTACCGTATATAAAGCCTCCAACACTTAGGTAGGGAAGATGGACAGGAGGGATCATCAAATAAGGAAGTTCTGCCGCGTATTGCACAGATCATATGTAGCTTGTAGATAACATATTGAATAAATAATATAGTTAATAAGATCGTGCCTTAAATAAGTTTAGAGAGTAAAAGAAACGTCCAGTACAATATATATCAAAACTAACTGAGGTCATACAGTTCTTTGCACCTAAATGAATGTTCAGTTTATGAAAGGTATAGACAACTTTGTTACAATATACATAAATAAATAATATATATATATATATATGATGGTGTGTGATGGTGTGTGTGTGTGGAGGGGATGTCTGGGTGTCGCCGCTCCACGCTCAGTAAGCTGGTCATTATATTGGCGCCCCCTCCCACTTTTAAAATCCTACATACGGCCCGGTTCCGGTGTTAAACGGGGTGTTGGGATGGCCTAGTGGTCTAGAGTGCCGCGCTTCGACCTCTAGGGGGCCGGTCACCTCTGGCTTGCTGCTGTGGTTTCGAGCCCTGGTGTGAGCGTATGTGGCATGGAGATAGGGGCGCCTTCTCAACCTCGTGGGTGTTCTCCGGACACTCCGGTTTCCTCCCACTGCTAAAGACCCCTACGCGCAAGCGAATTATTGAAATAAAATGAAACCATATGTTAGTCCCAAAATGACCTGGTTTGTGTCGAGTGGACGTTAAACCCCATTTCTCTCTCTCTTAAACATGTGAAGGGAAGTAACTCTTTTTGTAGACGCTTAGGCCCGTATTCTCGAAAGTGGATTAGTGCTAATCATAGATTTAATCTCTGACTTTTCGACCAGCCATATTCTGAAAGGCTGATTAAATTTTAAGCTAATATTTTTATAAACTTTGATTAGCCTAATCATTGAGTTAATCATTGTTCGAGAATACCATAAAATGTGGTATTCTCGAACGTTGACTTGTACTTAATCATTGACTAAATCACCCCAATATTTAGTCATCTCAGGGGGGTAGTTTAAGGAAAGATTAAGTGCATGCATATGCAATTATACTGTATTGAATATTATAGAAATTATTATTTTTCATTGAATTCAGACACATTGCACTTATATTTCGCCTCAAAAGTAACAAATTTACATTCATTGTAAATTCTGTTGAAATTTTTTTTTATATATATATATTTTAATATATATATATAAAAAAAACATTCTCTATAATATAAAATATAATTATGTGCACTTTAGCCAAAATGAATAAAATACAAAATACAAATAATTTTTAGAAGTGTCAAAGAACCTTTTAACAAAAGGAATTGTTAAGAGCGGAACACAAAAGGGAACCCACAGCAGCTAAATCGTCCGTGCAGTCGACAAGGGTTGTCAATTTTTTTCTTTTGTCAGTAATGAAAACATTTACGAATCTAAAATCTGAGTACGATTAACAACCTATTAAGTAATTATCAGAAATCAATAGAATTTGTTTGGTTTCTAGTTCTGCCCTCAGCGAACATTTACTACACAAGACGTAATAGGCCTCCTCCTCTCAGTTAGTTAAATACTGTGTATAAATTTCAAGTCAATCGGATATTAACTTTAGAGCATCTTGAAGGTTTTTCAAAGTGATCAGCCTGTCCAACCTCGTGGGTTTTCTCCGGGACTCCCGGTTTCCTCCTACTGCTCAAGACCCCTACGCGCAAGCGAATTATTGAAATAAAAAATTAAACCATATGTTAGTTTGTGTCGAGTGGACGTTAAACCCCATTTCTCTCTCTCTCAAAGTGACCGAGGGCCATAACTCTGGAAATCAATAGGCTTACTCATCTCAAGACCTTAGACATTGTGTATAAAACTAAAGTCAATCGGATACCAACTTTAGCCTCTACAGCGCTCACAAGATTTTTTCAAGGTGATCAAGGGCCATAACGCTGGTAGTAATTATCGGAAATCGTTGGAAATCGGATACTTTCTCATGACCCTAAACACTGTATATAAATCTAAAGTGAATCCGATACTAACTTTAGCCCCTAGCGCGTACCACAAGATTTTTTCAAAGTGATCAAGGGCACTAACACTGGCAGTAATTATCATCGGATATCGCTGGAAATCAATAGGAATCTTCCTCTCATAACTTTCCACACTGTGTATAAAATTAAAGTCAATCAGATATTAACTTTAGCCTCTAGAGCGTCCACAAAAAATTTCAAAGTGATCAAGGGCCATAATTATCGTAAATCGTTGGAAATCAACAGGCTTCCTCATCTCTTGACCTTAACCATTGTGTATAAATCT
This sequence comes from Patella ulyssiponensis, assembly GCA_963678685.1. NCBI lineage: Eukaryota > Metazoa > Mollusca > Gastropoda > Patellidae > Patella > Patella ulyssiponensis. The sequence goes on along the minus strand of OY783225.1, from coordinate 62,950,768 downwards.
AAAGTCAATCAAATACCAACTGTAGCCTCTACTGCGTCCATAAGATTTTCAAAAGTGATCACGGGCCATAATGCTGACGGTATTATCGACAATCGTTAAAAATCAATAGGATTCCTCATCTCGTGACCCTAAACACTGTGTATAAATCTAAAATCAATCGGATATTAACTTTAACCTCCAGGTTGTCCACAGGATTTTTCAAAGTGATCAAGGGCAATAACTCTAGTAGTAAATCAATAGACCCCACCGTCTCCTGGCCTTAAACACTCTGTGTAAATTTAGAGTCAATCGGATATAAACTTTGGCCTCTAGAGCGTCCACAAGATTTTTCAAAGTGATCAAGGGCCATAACTCGGGAGGTAATTATCGGAAATTGTTGAAAATCAATAAGCTTTTGAGTCGCATGACCTTAAAAATGTGTATGAATTTCAAGCCTTCTACCGAATACATGAAAGAATCAATAGAAATATTGAAGCATGTATACAAACATTTCTTTTCATTTAGCAATGTTTCATGTTTTCGATGTAATAGATTTAAGAAACGAAATACAGTCGTGTTCTTTGAAACTTGAAGAATGTAAATCAACATTTCACATTTTTGTACGATAATTAATGTTGCTAAATGAGATTTTATAGGTTTGGCACTCAGTTAAAAAAAAATGCATATTTCTTGTGTCTCAATAGGTCAAACAACTCGTAAAACTTTGTTATAAAAAATAATTACATTGTAATGTTCCAAATTGGCCCATATACGAAAACAAAACCCATCAAAATCCAACTACAATTTGGGAAAGTGTAGTATTAAAAGTGGATAAATAAATAAAGAATACACATATAGCAGGTTTTTGCAAAATAGACAAATAGTGATAATTTCGGATTTTAATAGAAAAGAGGGGGCATAAAATTAATCTGTTCCTGTGCTTCTGTTGCATCAGGAGAACAAAAGTGACTTTGATATTAGCAACAGAAATTCATATTTCGATTACTAAAAGACAGTCTCGGTGGTGTAAGATGAAGAGCCTTGCAAGGGACAAGGTGGAGTCGTTTGGATCGGATAACAAACTTAAGTACTGTGTACACATTGGGCCGCACGTAAAATAACCCTTGACAGTTAAAATTTTGTATAACTGTGAGCCGTGGTGCCGGTCCCCAGGCAAAATTGCCCTCATAGCACACTCTATGACGTAGGTCTGTCTCCCTTAGCTCAGCTGGAGCTCAACAGTAACTTTCGTTTCATTTCATTTCGAATACTAAATATATGTGAACTCTATTTTACTTGACTTTCCTTTTCACACATTTTATTTCTTTCCTGCCCACCCATATGAGCCCCTTTGATTTTTCGGACCCTAACAATAGTTTCCCAGACTCTAGGATGGGAAAAACTGTTCTAAAACATGTACTTTTCTAATCTACTTCCTGTAATTGGGCCCCTTTATCAATGATAAAAGCCTTTTTAATCACTGATTATATTTAATCATTGATTAAAGGTTTAATTATAATCAAAGTTTAAACCTTGAATTTTAATCGTTGATTAGAAAAATTTATAGTCAAAGATTAGCTAATCTGACTTTTGAGAATACCAAACTTAGTCAACCACTAATCTCTAACTAGCTAGTTACAGATTAGACCTAATCACAGATTATTTTAAACACTGTTCGAAAATACGGGCCTTACACTCTTTGTGTTCATCAAGAATATATCACAATTATCAGATAAACAATCTTTGAGGGTGGAGTGGAGGTGACACTTCGACTGGGCTATTGAACACGGGCACGCCTCGGACCTCGATTTTCCCCCAATCCGAACAACTAAACAGCTGTCCTTGTCGGGAATGGAGGTGACCACCTAGATATTACACCTTTCTATAGTTGAAGTGTTATTTTTTGAGGACGCCTCATCAGTCACAGGTTATTCACCATTGGAACATTCAATTAACCAGCTCCATATAATTGGTTGCTATTTAATTCTCTGAACACATTTCTTAATTTCAGTCGAATTGATCCACTGAGCCGAGATTTTAGCGATTGAAATTTCCGCCTAGACTCGATCATCATTACTAAAGTCGGTAGGATAAAAAAACATAGTCTAGATTATCCATTTTTTAAAATTTAATAATGAATGGAAGTCGAACGGTAAATCGGAACGTAATCCAATAAACATCGCAGGCTATCGTTGACCTCAAGAGTCCATTATAGTTTGGGGATAAGTAAATGTCTAAATAATAATTTAGATAACATTTCAGGCCTAATGAAAGACTTGCAATTGGCAGATTTAGCTCTTGCATAATTTATGTTTAAAAATGTAAGTACATAAAATCACATTGAAATACAAGACTTTTGTATGTTTATTATAAGTCATCAATGATAATTATCTGAATTGTCATCAATTGTAATCTTCTGGCATCTTGAATATGGTGTTTCCACTGCTAAACTGGTTCCGTTATCAGGTGGAAGTATTCGGTTTAAAGCGTTTTGGGCACTTTCCACAACGCTCTCGATAGTTGCACCGTACTTAAATTACTGTTTCCTGTAGCTTTTCAGACAGCACAATTTCAACAATGAAATGATTTAAACAGTACAAACATTTTCACAGATCATTCAAAAGGTAGACATTAAACTGTAAATTTCACAGATTACTATATCAAAGGTAGAGATTGAACGGTAAATTTCACAGATTTTTACCATATCAGAGGTAGGAATAATACTGAATAAAAACCTATCAACAATTAAAATATCGAAAGACATTAATGAATAAAACACACGGGGTTCAACACGTGACCATGGTTGGTTAATTTATCACTTGCAAATCCCTGGCATTAAACCCATGCATGGAGAATTAAACTATCGCCATCTTTAATTTAACTATGCCGCCGCCATTTTCATGTAATGCCATTGTCTATGATCTAGCGATAACTACCTATTTCATTTTATTTTCTTCTCTAATTTGATCAAAATCATAATGGTGTGCGTGGACGAATGCCAAAGATATCGTTTCCAGACAACGACAACTTTGATTTGACAAGAAAATAGTAGAATACAAAAATTTTTATAATAAAAATAGGTTGCCAGGCAACGAAACATACGCCCACTGCAGCTAAATCGTCCGGGCAGTAAACAATAGTAATTATCAGAAAATCATTAGAATTTGTTTGGTTTTTATAAAGTCCTGCCTTATGCTAACGTTTAGTATACGAAACATTTAATATCATGGATTTAGCTGTTCAATTATCGATTTTCAAGAAATTCAAACTCAACCATCATTAATGTGCAACGGGTATATAGTCAAATGGTTTTTGAATTCGGAATAAAATTGTGACCTCCATAGGGTACACAAGGTGAAAAACATGATTTTTCGTACAATCAAGGGGCATAATTCAGGAAGTTATGGTCCAAAGAACCGCGATGTTTGGGTTATAAACTTACATTTAAAGGTCCACAACCTTGGTATATCATATTTTTACACTATTCGCGTATTTGACCTCAACATTAATTACAGTGTAGTAACTGTGATATAATCAAATGTTTGTTAAAATCGGATAATAATTCAGACCTCTAGTGAGACCACAAGCTAACAAAAGTCGTTTTTGCGTACAACATGGATTGCAAGTTTCATCAAATCGGTTTAAAATTGTGACCTCCACAGGGTCCACGACCTTGATATACCATATCTTTACACTAGCGGCGGGCATTTTGTCTGGCAATTTCGCTCTGATTTTCACAAAATTCAACCTTCACTATGGTGAAACAGTGATATAATCAAATGTTATTTTAAATCTGTTAATAATTGTGACCCCCAAAGGGAACACAAGGTTAAAAAACGGCGATTTCTCGTACAATCAGGGGCCATAAATCAGGAAGTTACCATCATATATGTGCAAATATAGACAGGAACCAAGATGTTTGAGTTAGCGGCGGGCATTTTGTCTGGCAATTTCGCTCTGATTTTCACAAAATTCAACCTTCACTATGGTGAAACAGTGATATAATCAAACGTTATTTTAAATCTGTTAATAATTGTGACCCCCAAAGGGAACACAAGGTTAAAAAACGGCGATTTCTCGTACAATCAGGGGCCATAAATCAGGAAGTTACCATCATATATGTGCAAATATAGACAGGAACCAAGATGTTTGAGTTATGAACATGCATTTCAAGTTTCATCAAAATTAGATTTAAATTGTGACCTCTACAGGGTCTACAACCTTGAATATCATTCGCGTAAAAGTGGCGGCCGTTTTGTTCAGCAATTTTGGTCCGATGTTCATGAAATTCGAAGCGAACATTCATTACAGTGTAACGGTGATATAATCAAAGGTTTTTTTTAAAATCAGGAAATAATTGTGACCTACAGAGAGACCACAAGCTAATAAAGACGATTTTTCTTACAATCAGGGGCCATCATTCAGGAAGTTACAATCCGATATGCGCAAATATGGAATGGAACCAAGATCTTTAGGTTATAAACATGTATTTCAAGTTTCATCAAAATCGAAATAAAACTGTGACCTCTATAGACTCGACATCCTTGATATCAGATATTTTCACACTATTCGCGTACAAATGGCGACCATTTTGTCCTTCAATTTTGGTCCGATTTTCACACAGATTTCCCTGTAACGGTGATATAACCAAACGTTTTGTTAAATCAGGTAATAATTGTGACCTCCAGAGAGACCACAAGCTAATAAAGGCGATTTTTCTTACAATCAGGGGCCATAATTCAGGAAGGTACAATCCGATATGCGCAAATATGGAATGGAACCAAGATCTTTAGGTTATAAACATGTATTTCTAGTTTCATTAAAATTGTGACCTATATAAACTTCACATCCTTGATATAAGATATTCATTACCATGTAATGGTGATATAATCAAACGGTTTTGTATATCGGATAATAATTTTGACCTCAAGAGGGACCACAAGCTAAAAATGGCGTCTTTCGGACAATCAGGAGCCATAATTCAGGAAGTTACGATCCGATGGGCGCAAATATCGAAAGGAACCAAGAACTATGGGTTATAAACATACATGTCAAATTTCATCATAATCGGTTCACAATTGTGACCTCTATAGGGTCCACAAGCTAAAAACATGATATTTCGTACAATCAGGGGCCATAATCCATGATCTTTTGATCCGATACATGCCGAGATCTTATGGGGATAAACCTATATTTTAAGTTTCGTCAAAATCGGATAAGAATTGTGACCTGCAGAGAGTCCACAAACAATATGTAGATGGACGGACAGGGGCGACGACAATATACGTCCACATGAAAATGTGGGCGTATAAAAACAAGCTTTTGCCATACAAGATATGCCCACATTTTACTAGAGATGGAGAGAGAACAGGCTACAAAAAAAGAAGCGAATTTTCGTACAATCGGGGGCCAAAATCCAGTAAGTTACGGTCCGATTTTTGGGAATATCGAAAAGAACCGAGACCTTTGGGGTATAAACATATATTCCAGGTTTCATCAAATTCGAATAAATATTGTGACCTCTAGAGGCAGTAGAGGGACCACAACCTTGGTATTACACACTTTCACAGATTGTGCGTACAAGGAGCGTCATTGGTGTAACAGTGGTATTAAACGGTTTTTAAAATCGGATAAAAATTGTAACCTTCAGAGGGACCACAAGCTAAATAATAAACATATAAACGGATATAAACATATTTTCAATTTCATCAAAATCGGATAAAAATTGTGACCTATGGAGTGTTCACAAACAAATTGTGAACGGACGGACAGGGAACACGACACTATACGATCACACGAAAATGTGGGCATATAAATAGGAAATTAAATTGATAACGGACATCAATTATTATTTAAAATTTACGGATCATAGGCTTTTGTAGGTAGGTAGCATCATCTTGGTTGAGCTTGTTCTTTTTTTTTCTAGGAAAAGCGATGATGTTTTGTTCGACCATGACGAAGAGGTAGTTTCAAGATAGTACGTCATATACTATTCAAAAAAAGTAGGGGATATTTGATTTTGGGGGCATAATACTAAAATATGCAAATGACTACAAAAAAATCACTATAGAACCTAACAGAAGAAACATTTCCAGTTACATGTGACGCCCAAACGCACCAATAGCTACCGCATGGAATGCAGGTGATGCTTGGGATCATCATGGGGGTCCAACCCAAGATTTACACGACTCTGACTTTGAATGTTACAGTCATTGTGGCATTGAATTCCAGGGTGGAAACATCAGTTTAATTGTTTTAGTGACCAGAAAACAAATTTTGATATGCGTCGGCTTACCCAAAATGAAAGGTTACGTGCCCTTGGCATGCTACAGATCGGCACAACACAGGCGGTTGTGGCGCGGACGATGAATGTTTCTCAGTCTGTCATAAGCAGGCTATGGTCCAGATACCGTGATACACAATCTGCACAGGACAGACCACGCTCAGGTCGACCAAGGGCGACAACTCAAGCCCAGGATCGATTTATCCGTACCTTGGCCTTGAGAAATCGTGTCATCACAGCAAATCAGATCAGCGCTCGTCTTCAAACAGACACTGGTGTGAGAGTGAGTGGCCAGACGATTCGGAATCGACTGCATAGGGGTCACCTTCGCGCCCGACGTCCTCGCGTGATCCCTTGTTTGAGAGATCATCACATTCAGGCAAGACGTCGTTGGTGTAGGGATCGTCAACACTGGGATAATCGACGCTGGAGCAATCTGATGTTTTCAGATGAGTCAAGGTTCACCGTTGATTTTTTTGACAGACGTAGGAGGGTGTGGCGTCGTCGCAACGAGCGCTTCCAAGACGTTAACGTCATCAGACATGATCGATTTGGGGGTGGTTCTGTTATGGTGTGGGGAGGCATCACTGTTGCTGGAAGAACGGCTTTACATGTTGTTACAGGGCGTGTTACAGGCCAGTACTACCGGGACAACATCTTGGCAGTCCATGTTGTGCCGTTCGCACGACGTCATGGCCGCCGTTTCATCTTCCCGGATGACAACGCAAGATGTCACAGGGCCAGGATCGTTACAGGTTACCTCCAACAACAGATCATCACCACAGTCCCGACCTCTCCCCCATCGAGCATGTCTGGGACATGCTTGGACAGAGGTTACGTCAACGTCAACATCCTGCCAATGTCCAAGAACTTGCTGCTGCGTTGCAACAGGAATGGGACAATCTGGACCAAAATGACCTTAGACGTCTCATTAGGAGTATGCCACGTCGGATCAATGCTTGTTTGGCAAACAGAGGAGGATTTACCCGTTACTGACTTTGTTGTGATGCTGTGGTAACTTTGCTGTTTGACCCCGGGTATCATTTTACCCTTATAATGGCCAGTCTGACAGTCTGTGCCTTACTTAGTCTAACGATCATTCGGAATAAATCGATGAATGTGAACTTCATTTCATTTTGTCATTTGTTTCTTCGTCAGTTTCATTAGGTGACTTTAATAACACTTAAAAATCAAATATCCCCTACTTTTTTGAATAGTATATTTCTCAACGTCACAACCAACATATCTGTATAGTTTAAAATAACTAGCGACATATGATTACGCATGCTGATAATACTAAACAAATGCTGTCAGCTTGACCTTGGAATTTGATTAAGTATCCATTTTGTAAATATGAAATGAAATGGGGTTTAACGTCCTACTGTTCTGCTCTGACACGTCACATAGATCATCTCAGTTGTAAACAAAGTTCTATTCTGTACAGGTTAATTCAACATGTGCACAATATCAGTGTCTAGTCGTTGGAATAGGACAATAAATCGAGACCATGTTGAAATTAGTAATAAGAATAGGTAGTGGTGCCTTTGACCGGGGGGAATTACCCTTACAGCACAGTCGGTGCAAAACACCCTATTTAATTTCACGTTTTCAAGTACATTGTGTATGCCCAAAACTAATAGCAAATGAAACATATTTTCCTGTTCTAGACCAGAATGACTCCTATCTTCAACTGACCGCAAACTTAACTCATCTGCAGAATTAATCCAAGTTTTATATAAATACAAAGCCTTGGTCGAAAGGAATTTGAAATTAAATCTGTGTATCAGTTTCGAATGAGTATCTGGAATAGGATTCCTGTGTAACATTTGAAATCTACGGTGGCTGATAAGGGACATAATAAATAATATAATTTGTTTTTTTTTAATATTCACCCAATAGGATTCTGTAATATGTTTGAAAATACACTATCTACACATAATGCTGCAAGTGAATACACTACAACCAAACCAAACCGTTGACGTAAAAACTGTATTTATTAGCATTAATTTCTCACATGACAGGTCTCAGAGATAAGACCAACGATAACTGGTGTTCCATGACGAATAAGCATACCCCGCGTCTTGTGTGACACACTTCACAACTTGTAGATTTGAGGCGGGTTTTCTCGATATCGATTTATATCTCGCTGAAAATGTCTGCTGATAGGTACTGGATAACTGTTCTTACCTCAATTATTCTTCTTCCAGGCGTCCATTTAACCATTTCAAACATACCGTCTGAGTACAGAAACCCTGCCCACTGTTGACAATGTAATTCGTTTGTCACGAGTTGAACATCTCCCTTGTTTGCAGTGTCAAGTATTATGAAGGTTGAATTTATCAGATGAACATTGATGACATCAACAGACTGATAAGACAAATCAGGATGTTTGATAACAACCTTGAGAGATTTCCAGCTTGTAGCAGCTAAATATAAATCGTCAACAGCACCCCAAGTTATTCCATCAAACGGATCCAGGGTCATAATCTTCGTCCATATTCGACTCTCAACGTACCATATTATACCTTATCGACCTGAAAACCCATACATGTTTAAGTCCGATTCCATGGCGAAGGTGCACGAACTGACCACCCCAGTTGAGGAAACTCTTGATCTTATCATCTGAACCTGGTTAGCGTGCCATAGTGTAAGATTAAAAATATCGACTGTTACACCTGATATCTCACCATTAGCCAAACGGAAATCATGTAGCATGGATATCGTATCGCCGAATCGTACCTTAATGGGATTTCCGTTCCGAACTGCCGCCTCTAGATAGGCTTTACGACCATTGATCCTACGGCCAAACGGATCGTGTGAATAAGCAACATTCCACCCAGAGTCTATGTACCATGTCGAGCCCATCATAGAATTTTTTGATCCATATTTGTATGTATGAGAGATACGATACCAGCGTATAACCGACCTACGTGCATTGCTTTTTATGAATGGCATGAACCACACTGAAAAAAAACTTGTGTTGGGTCACAACACAAGTACTTGTGTTAAAATTATTCAACACAAACTTGTGTTGTTTTGCATTGCATCAACACAAACTTGTGTTCTTCTTAATGCTTTAACACAAACTTGTGTTGATTTATAAAATCTTGTGTTTTTGTCATAAAATTAACACAAGTAATGTGTATACTATCGTCAATAGATATTTTGTGTTTTTAATTTTAAAAATTAAACTCCGTAGAAAGTCTTAATTGTGGGGTTCACAAATTATAAAAAGGGTATTTTTATTACACAGACAATATAGCCAGACAGACTTGAATGTTAATTGGTGTTTAGATGTCTGTAGTTAAAATAAAGTTGTTGATTTTTTTATTGGCCCAATAAACTGGTAGATTAAAGGAATACCTAATACACCTGGTGAGCATTCCGGTGTGGTTTTAACAATTGACTCCAAACGCGTTGACAAGAAAATGGATAAAACTCTTTTGTAATGTAATTTGTTAATAAAATCAACGTAATCTAAGCTACATTTTCCTCGGTGGAAGCGGACGTTAAATAAACCGATTTCACACACAAACATTTACCATTAACAGCGTGCTGAAATGATTTTTGAGCAGTGATATATTGGTCACCACAGAGAATACAAGACCGCAGGTTTGTAAATATTTATAAAAAAAAAATAGCATGTATTTATTTCTTTAGCATCGATATTGTTTCTTTGTATATATTAGTATTTCGTTTCCTTTAAAAAAATCCAACCATTCCCCCGGAATTATATACGGTCATACTTTTCTTTCCGTATCGCCTTGCTCGTACTTGTAGCAAAAAACTGACCGTCGCAAAATTCATTAAAATGGCTTATAATACTAAGGCAGTCCTCCATGGTGAATACCGATTAAGATTAAGCGGATTATCATCGAAGTAATTCACTTCGCGCGCGCAGATTACTCATCGGAAATTAGGACGGAGATTCGCGCATGCGCGGTGATAATTTGTCATTTACAATGGCGGGGACCGGAAAATAATATTTTGGCATGATAATATTGTTGAATCTGTCTCATGTTTCTGATATCTTGCTTAATGAACATTAGTTGTTCGGTGCCACGATACGTTACAGAACCACATTAAACCAGAAACGACTCGAGTTGAGCCAGTAGGTAAGAATCTGTTATAAAATAATACCTTGGGCGGTTAATTGGATTGGTATTTGGATTGACGGCCATCTTGCTTTATAACTTGATTCTTGTTTCATGTTTTTTTGTTGTTTTTTTTTTATAAAAAACATTTTGGCAAGAGTAGACATAAACCCGGGCACGGACTAGAAAATAACTTTTTACACTGTTGTGTTTGTTGAAATGTAATCTAATTTAAGTTAAAAAAAAAAAAAAAAATCCTCTCTAATCAAATATTTTACACAATCCGTCCAACCCCTGGCCCTGGGTAATTATTTCACTGATTCAGTCAATAAAAATGATAGAATGAGTCTTTGGAAGTTTCTCTTTAGTTTCATTTTATTTTTCAGTCAATGCTGCTATGTGACTCTTTCCAGCTTTTAAGCCATAATTGAGAATTTACCAAGTACTCCAAAAAGAAAAACTGGTAACAATTTGAATTTCATTTAATCTTTATAATTTATATTTTCTTCTTCTTTTTTTTTTGTTTACCAATGTCCTACAATTATAAGTGTATGTGAAGACACAATCCCACATTAAGTATTTTATATGGCACTTATATGCAACAGAGAGAGACACGGGGGGATTGACATAAACAAGGCCTATATGTACTTGTTTTTGCCGAATCAAGTTGTCCAAGTTATCCTATGTCCTACTCGAGTTCCTACATGCATAGGCTACCGGTAAGCAACTACAACGATTAGCCGACTTCCGTTTTATTGCCTCATTCAACTACATGTATTCAAAATTGGTTTATTGTGCAATATTAATTCTGCATGAACCCAGAATTGTTGTAGACGGGTCCTTATCTACTTACTACTGGCTCTAGGTCGTTTTGGGACTAAGGTATGGTTAGTAGATTGAATATGAATAATTCGCTGGCGCGTTTAGGTATTTAGCAAAAAGAGGAAACCGTAGAACCCACAGAAAATTCAAGAAGTTGGACAGCCGATAGCACAACATTTTAGTCCAACATCATTTCGGACTAAACACAGCCGATCTGTTGGACTCGGTATGAATGACGACTTTTTCGGATTTACTTGCCAAATTTTCGGACTCCTGAAAACTGTTTTGAATTGCTCTATTTCTGATAAATTCATCAGCAACTTTTTTTTATATACATAGTACATAATATATAAAAATAAAGAAAACATTCTTTTCGTAAACATTCAAAATGTACGTGCGTGATCAAGGTGCTGTATATTGATGGTGAGCGGTAAATTTTACCTGCATTTTTTATAAAATATCGTTTTTGGCTTATTATAAATTGATTTGACAGTCGTGTTCAATCTTTCCTTTCAACTTATTCCTGAGTCCGAAATGTAACCCACCCAAGTCTGAAATGTCACCTACCGGAGTCCGAAACATTGAGGCTGTAGTCCGAAATAATGACATGTAATTGGACAGACGACACGACTCCTTGGCATCGAAACCATGCCATGTTCATGTATTAAACCACTAGTAGACCATTCACCCCACCCTATATCGAAAAAAAACATGGCTTATGAAGATATTTGCTAGTCTTACTAGGAAAAAAATACTGGATTACCTGTAAGGCAAGGGGTGTTAGTCCTACAGTTCAGCCACGACTGGTCTAATTCAGTGTGCTAAGTAAACATTTTGCCTGGACATTATACAATGGCACTATGGCCTACTCTCATATTAAATTCCAACTGCCAATGGACCTTTTATTTGTACGCCAATGTGTAGATTGGACGTCCGGGGAAACCATGCTACAAAATACGGATGAGCTTTCTCGTTCAACACCAGGAGGTAAACTGCGGTCTCCAGACTAGTGTGCAAGCACTTAACTCACTCAGTCACCATGGCCATCTTCTAATTACTGCGACAGTTAACTCATGTGACAAACAAAGATTATTAAAATAGCTTTTTAAGACTTAGGTAGTTCCTTGAGATTACAACTTTTGATACGTATAGATACATTAGTTTCAATTTCATATCACCGGGTACAACGTCCTACTGTTCTGCTCCTAACCTGGGCTAATGAAGACGGGCATATGCCATACAGTGTGCTGTGAGGGAAATTTTGCCCGGGAAGCGACTCTAAGGCCTACTCTTATATTGAATTCCAACTGCCAAAGGGTCTTTTACGTGTACACGAGGCCTCAGTTTTCCTTCCCATCTAAACGGCTAGACAACTGTCCTTGTCAGGCCTTCCGTCCTGCATCAGTGGATAAACTCTCTCTCGGCCAATGCAGGGATCAAACACCTGACCTCCAGGCTAGCGAGCCAGCATCTTAGCCACATGATCCCTCACACAGTCTTTATATGGTAAAGTATCTTTAATAGTAGAGTACATGTCATCTATTTATTTTTTCAGTTTCAATGAGGGATGCATATGAAAATCACCCAGAAAAAGATCATACAATAAAAGAAATTAAAAAAGAAAAAAAATGGAAGAAGAAATGACTGAATAAATGATGATAGAGCAGCTTGTTCTTGGTGGGTAACTATTCAATTCTAGTATATTATAAAGCCTTCAAATGCACGAATTTGTAAAATATAAATAATATCATATTATATTACTGTATACAATACTGTATTCACACTTGTCTTAGTGGAGCAGGGGATCATGTGGCTAGGTGGGTAAGACTCTGACTCTCTAGCCTGCAGATCAGGTGTTCGATTCCTGCATTGGCCGAGAAAATTCATCCAGATTTTCCGGCGTGGTTTTACCCTCGTTAGTGATTCAGGACGGAGGGTCTGACAAAGACAGCTGTCGAGGCATTCGGATGGGACAAAAAACCGAGGTCCCGTGTACACATTGGCACGCACAGCAAAATTTCCCTCATAGCACACTGTATGGCGTATGCCCGTCTTCATAAGCCGAGTTTAGGAGCAAAACAGTAAGACAATAAACCCATATATATTGTCATTTTTTCAAGAGTTTTGTTCTGGCTTCTTACCTATTGAGGCTTAAGGGTCTGACAAAGACAGCTGTCGAGACATTCGGATGGGACAAAAAAAAAGGGTCCCGTGTACACATTTGCATGCACAGCAAAATTTCCCTCATAGCACACTGTATGGCGTACATGTATGCCCGTCTTCATAAGCCGAGTTTAGGAGCAAAACAGTAAGACAATAAACCCATTTATATTGTCATTTTTTCAAGAGTTTTGTTCTGGCTTCATACCCATTGAGGCTTAACCATCTGCCTAGGTCTGTAACTAAAAAAGGCACAATAAGTATTATGCAAGGTTGAAACAAAATAGAGAGAGAGAGAAATGGGGTTTAACGTCCGCTCGACACAAACTAGGTCATATTGGGACTAACATATGGTTTCAATTTTATTTCAATAATTCGCATGCGCGTAGGGGTCTTTAGCAGTGGGAGGAAACCGGAGTGCCCGGAGGAAACCCACGAGGTTGAGAAGGCGCCCCTATCTCCATGCCACATACGCTCACACCAGGGATCGAAACCACAGCCGCAAGCCAGAGGTGGCCGGCCAGCTGGAGGTCGAAGCGCGGCACTCTAGACCACTAGGCCATCCCAACCCCCCTGAAACAAAATAGAGACCCCACATGTGGTAAAATGAGTTGTTTATTTAAACATTCTGAACCATAGAAAGTATATTTATTGCCTACTATAATAATGTATAATATTTTTTTTCAGACTGGAGAGCATTTGATGTATGATTCCAGCAACAAGAGAACTCAACCATATACCTTTTGAATATTAAGCCATCAAATTGTTTTATAATTTTGAAAAAGAATGTAGTGATTATAAAAGCTAATAGGTCATCCGTTGCATTTGATCTGATTTTATTTTTGTTTTTAATGTTAAATATCCTTTGGAAAAAACAATTATGTTGTAATTCTCTCCAGAAATATAGAATGTAAAGTGACTTCTAAATCACTCAGATTTAGTCGTTAATCATGAAGTATTATATAGGGCACTCCGGTACATTAAGGTGACTTTCCCTTGCTTATTATATGAAGGGTGGGGGGTAGGACGTGCATGCTGTATCATAAGGTCCGTCATTAAGTCAACTAACGTAGTTTTGATTCCCCCTGTGTTCATGATAATGAGTAGGGTTGCATGAAGAACCTTTTCAGTTTTCTCCGGGTCGTCCGGTTTCCTCTCACTACTCACTGCTAAAGACCCCTACTTGCAAGCTAATTATTGAAATATAATTGAACCATATGTTAGTCCTGAAATAACCAGGTGTCGAGTGGACATTATACCCCATTTTTTTTCTCTCTTTAAAAGCTGAAAAGGGGTTTAACATCCTACTTTTCTTTAAGGGGGGGGCCGGAAGGTTAGTGTTCGCGCTGTATCATACGGCCTGCCATTCTGGCGTGGTTTCGAATCCCTGGTTGTACGTGGCAAGGAGTGGGGTCGCCTGTCCAACCTCGTGGGTTTTCTCCGGGTACCCCGGCTTCCTCCCACTGCTAAATCCCCTACGCGCAAGCGAATTATTGAAATAACATTAAACCATATGTTAGTCCCGAAATGACCTAGTTTGTGTCAAGTGGTCATTTAACACCATTTCTCTCTCTCTCTCCCTACTTTTCTTTGTTATGTAGGCCAACATGGCTCCCCCTTGCTTATGACTTGCATAGAAATATTTTGTACATGCCTCTTATATTTCATTGGTAAGTAGTTTTTCAGTTTTTGTGCATAATTTACTAGTATGTCTTTAATGCTTGTTTTGACTGGTATGTAATTTAGATATACAATGTATGTAAATCCTATTTTAGGGGGCATGGAGTAGGAATATTGTGTACATAGCGTTTAAATTATTATTTTTTTTTTAAGAAGGTAACTTTAAAAAAAAAAAATTTGGTGGGGATGGGGGGAATAAATTGTTATTATATAACACAATTTTATTAGCATTGGAATTAACTTTGTTTATTTGTATTCCAAATGTCTCTGTGTTTGTTTTGAGGTTTTTTTTTTCAATTTAAATAACTATGCTTATTTTATGGTTTCTTTATTTTTTATTTTTATTTTTATTTTTTTATTTTCTGTGGAGTGGGGTGGGGGGCATTATATACCACAATTTTATTATTATTGGATTTTCTTTGTTTTTATTATCCATCAAAATGTCTTTCTAGTTTTGATTTGGCATTAATCTAATTGTTCATATAATTTTATGAATAAATGATAATTCATAAAAATGATAATTTTATGAATAAATGATAATTTTATGAATAAATGATAATTTTATGAATAGATGATAATTTTATGAATAAATGATAATTTTATGAATAATTGATAATTTTATGAATAAATAATAATTGGTGTAATTTTATGAATGAATAATAATTGGTGTAATTTTATGAATAAAATTGGTGTAATTTTATGAATAAAATTGGTGTAATTTTATGAATAAAATTGGTGTAATTTTATGAATAAAATTGGTGTAATTTTATGAATAAAATTGGTGTAATTTTATGAATAAAATTGGTGTAATTTTATGAATAAAATTGGTGTAATTTTATAAATAAATGATAATTTTATGAATAAATATAAATTCTATGAACTAAATTGGTGTCATGTCATTTATCAAACATTGCATTTAAAACAGAATAAAAGGAGGGTCTGTTGGTCGTTATACACAAGTTTGTATGAAACAACACAAGTTTCAGAAATTTCAACACAAGTTTCAGAAATTTCAACACAAGTTTCAAAAATTCCAACACAAGTTTCAGAAATTCCAACACAAGTTTTAGAAATTTTAACACAAGTATTGTGTAGATTTTCACACAAGTTTCAACACAAGTTTGTGTTGTTTGATCAATTTTAACACAAGTCTTGTGTTGTTTCGACATTTAACACAAGTTTGTGTTGTTTCAACACAAGTTTGTGTTGTTAAATAGTAACACCCAACTTGTGTTGAAAACAACACAAGTTTGTGTTGTTTCAACACAAGTTTTTTTTCAGTGCAGTACGAGGGAATCATAAAACGGAGATGGTATTGGCCCACGGAGGGTACTATTTTGACGTTTATGATAGAGTTTTCAAAATTAACAATTAAGGTAGAATCGTGACGTATTCCTAGTGTTTCAGCTGTCATGATTGGTTTAGATATTTTTTATACAGTCGGCACATGCGTTGTACTCCGAAATTCTCCTTTTCACTCGATTGACACCAGTTTTGGAATTTAATTCCGAAACTGAATAGAGCATCCCCTATAATGTTAATCAAGATTATTTCACATTTATCGGAAAAAATTTTGAGGTGGAGTGCAGGTGACATCGAATGAAAATGATATGGGTTTTAACGTCCTACTGTTCTGCTTCGACTGGGCTAATGAAGACGGGCATTCGCCATACAGTGTGCTAAGAGGGACATTTTGCCCGATCATCGAAAACTATCGCCTACTACTTTATCGAATTACAACTGCCAAGGAATCTTTTACGTGCACGCCAATGTAAACACAGAAAATCGGTTTTTAGTACCACCCGAACAACTAGACAGTTGTCCATTTCAGGAGTGGAGGTAACCGCCAAGAGATTTTACCTTTCTATAGTTAAATTGTTGTTTTTCGAGGACGCCTCATCAGTCACAGGTAATTCACTATTTGAGTATTCAATTAACCAGTTCCATAAAATTGGTTGCTATTTGAATCATTTTAACAGAAAACCCTATTAATTTATATGATTATTTATAACTTGGCGTAATTAGACTACGGTTGAATAATTATTGTAAGTTATAAATTAAAATAACACGACATTCATAAATATTAGGTCAAATTGATAGTTGAAATAGATATACTACGGATCCAATTATTTTAAAGTATATACAAAGTAGATGAAGGTTACCACCTGAATCTGGGCTTCAGACAAACCTTAAATTAATTATGAAGACAAATAATTAAAATAATTCAACTAGAGACATAGATAAAGGTTACCATCTAACCTCGAATAACTCATTGAATATCGATGTGATATTACAGATTAAATTGAAATGTAGGAATTAAAGTTGAATATAAGTATATTAAAATAAGTTAACGATACATGAGAGAGAGAGAGAAATGGTGTTTAACGTCCACTCGACACAACTAGATCATATGGTTTTAATTTTATTTCAATAATTCGCTTGCGCGTAGGGGTCTATAGCAGTGGGAGGAAACCGGAGTGCCCGGAGCAGTGGCAGCGCCAAGGGGGGGGGGGGGGGTGCAAAGGGGGGCATTTGCCCCCCCCCCCCCCCCAATCTTTCCTGCCCTCTGTTTGCCCCCCCCCCAATAATTTTCGGGGGAAAAAATGTCTGAAATGCTACCTGGCTGCATTCTATTTTATAAAATATAGTGGCG
Organism: Patella ulyssiponensis; assembly: GCA_963678685.1. NCBI lineage: Eukaryota > Metazoa > Mollusca > Gastropoda > Patellidae > Patella > Patella ulyssiponensis. The sequence continues at coordinate 62,933,097 of OY783225.1, read as the reverse complement.
AAAATATTCATTCACTTTGAGTCACTCTTACTCCGCTCGCTCGACACTTTCTTCGCTGATCGGATAAACTAGTGATTTGGCGACAGGCGGTATCTGTTAAGCTCTATTTATCTCGACGATCAATGCCTGAAATACTGCCAGACTGCATTTTGGGCCGTCTACTTTTCAAATTTTCGTTGAGGTTCGCAAGTCCGTTTATTTCACAAAATATAGTGGCGAAAATATTCATTCACTTTGAGTCACTCATAGACTGGCCCAGTCTCTTCTATTTATTTTACATTTCGATTTATATAAAAGTATTAATTTTTAGTAAACCAACACTTTCGTTTCCATTTGTATAAAAAAAAATTGAGTAAACCTGTAACCAGCACCAGAGACTGGACAATTTGCGAGCTTCACAATAAAATGGGCGTTCCTTTTCCTGTTTTACGTTATTCCTTATTTGGAATGATTGACAGTTGTCAGGCAAGCCCCGAGTCACGTGACATGAATTTGTAAATAAAATCTCGATTTCAGCTGTGAGTTAGAGCCATTGTTTTAATTATCATTTCAATCTAAGTAATACTACTGACGGTAATGTCTAAGATAAATAAGTTCGATATTTACCTTCATGAATCATGCGTCTCGATGGAGTGCAAAGCAGTCATGCTGAAACCGTCTGCGGGCTGATGTCACGTTTTTGTTTCCATTCGCCATTCGGCTTCGTCCCGATACGCATGAACTGGCTTCGTTAAGTTGTTATAATGATGTCGTGTGTAATTATTTATGTTCATTCACCTCATCCCATACGTTGTATCCGTTCATTCGACAGATATTGTCCGTCAACAAAATTCTTAGATCGTTAAAGTATCACTAAATAACAAGGTAGATATGTCGTGATCACGTGCACGACGTCACACGACCTACATAATGCAGATTGACCTACTAGATGAGAATGAAGCTCTATTTGCCCAGTCTCTAGAGATTACGTTTTTTTTTCGTTTTTTTTTTTTTGAGAGGACTGGCCAATTTTTGGTGTGTGGAGAAGACTGGCCACCAGTCTAAGTCACTCACTAAGCCCGTTTGTCACTTTCTTCTCTGGTCGGATAAACTAGTAATTTGGCGACAGGCGGTATCTTTATCTCGACGATCAATGTCTGAAATACTGCCAGACTGCATTTCGGGCAGCCTACTTTTCAAATTATTGGGGACTTCATTGAGTTTCATGTGACACTTTCCTCTCTAGGGTCGGAAAGACTAGTGATCAGGCCAGAGGTGACATCCGATCAGCTCTATTTATCTCTACGATCGGTGCCTGAATACTGTCAGGCAGCATTTCCAAAAGTCTATTTTTCAAAATTTTCTTGGGGAGGTCCCCAAAACCCCCACAAGGACTCCTACTTTAGCGCACACAAAGGTACTTCGTTGAGTTTGGCAAGTCCGTTCGTTTGCCATTTTGGTCTCTGATCGTATAAACTTGTGATCAGGCTACGGACAGTATGTGGTCAGATTTATTTATCTCGACGATCGGTGCCTGACCGAATACGCTGTGAGAGAGCATTTCCGAGAGTCTATTTTTCAAAATTTTCTGGGGGAGGTCCCCCATACCCTCCATCAATACTCCCGACATTGGCGCTCGAGAGTGGGATTCGTCGAGTCCCAGAGGGTTACTTGTCCAGAGGGTTCGAAAATATTTTAAAATCCAAGTCACACTTGAAAAGGTTTACGTTAGACTTTTCAAATCAATTGGTTGAATTTTTCCAATTTTTCAAAATAGGTGTGTTAAGATGAAATTTATATCATCATTTAATTGGAATATTCTAAAATAATACGACTTGTTGACCAGAATGAAGATTGGGACATATTATTCAGTTACAACAAGAGTGTTATTGGGGATTTAATGTCTCATTAATAATTTTGATTACATTTCAGACGTAATGAGAGACTTACAATTGGCAGATTTAGCTCTTGCATAATGTATGTTTAAAAATGTAAGTACATAAAACCACATTGAAATACAATACTTTAATATCTTTATTAATAAGTCATCCATTATAATTATCTGACATCTTGAATACGGTGTTACCATTGAAATACAATACTTTTATATATTTATCAATACGTCATCAATACTAATCATCTGAAATATTGAATACGTTGTTACCACTTAGAAACTGATTCCGTTATCCGTTGGAGATCCTCCGTCATCAAACGTTTTGGGCACTTTCCACAACGCTGTTGAGAGGTGCAACGACTCTTATGACTCTGCTGGGAGTATTTAAATTGCTGTTTCTTAATAGTTTTTCAGAAGGCAACGATAAAATAATTTAAACAGTACAAACATTTTCACAGATCATTCTAAAGGTAGAGATTGAACTGTAAATAGCCATATCAAAGGTAGGAATAAAGCGGAATAAAAACCTATCAACAATTAAAATATCGAACAACATTAACCCTAACTTCAGCTGGAATATAAATCCAAGAATTAAACAGTCGCCCTCTTTAATTTAACTATGCCGCCGCCATTTTTATGTAATGACATATTTCTATGATCAAGCTACAAATACCTATTTCATTTTATTTTCTTCTCTAATTTTAGGGAAATCATAATGGTGGGCGTAGACGAAAGTCAAAAATAGCGTTTCCAGACGACGAAAACTTTGATTTGATATGATGTTGGGCTTAAAGAAACTATAAATTAACAACCATGAAATCCTAGGTTATATTCATTATAAAGTAAGTACTAAGGAATAAATACAAACATTTAATATATTTAATATTAAGGAATAAATACAATAACAATAACGTTGAATATATTAATACTAAAGGAATAAATAATAAACGATTACTATAAACAAAGATAATTAATGAGACCTACTCCATGAAGTCATCAGGACTCAAAACGCAAATCATCAAAATAGTAGAATACACAACATTATTATACTAAAAACAAGCGGTTGCCATACAAGATACGCCCACATTTTACTACAGATGGAGAGAGAACAAACTAAAAAAAGGACCGATTTTTCATACAATCGGATGCCATATGCCAGGAAGTTACGATCCGATTTTCGAGAATACCGACAAGAACCGAGATCTTTGGGAAATGAACATATATTTTAGGTTTCATCAAATTCGGATAAGATTTTGCGTGTCTATTGTGTCAGGCTGTTTCAATTGGATTATCATGAAATTCGAACTCAAGCGTGATTAGGGTGTAACGGTGATATTAAACAGTTTTTAAAATCGGATAAAAATTGTAACCTTTAGAGGGAACACAAGCTAAAAACGCGATTTTTCCTGCAATCTGGGTTTATGCGCGCATATCGAAAGGAACTGGGATCTTTGGGATATCAACATATATTTTCAATTTGTCCACACGAAAACGTGGACATATAAATACCAGTTAAATTGATAACTGATTACGGACATTATTTATTATTTACAATTTAGGGATTATAAGCTTTTGTAGGTAGGTGTTATTATATTGGTGGGGTTTTTTTCTCGGAAAAACGATGATTTCATGTCGACATATTTGAGCCTTGTTACAAGATAGCACGTCATATTTTTCAACGTCACACACAACAGAGCTGTATAGTGTAAAATAACTAGCAACATATTATTACGTATGCTGTTAATGATAATACTAAACAAATGCTGTCCGCTTGACCTTGGAATTTGATTTAGTATCCATTCTGTAAATATATTATGAAATGAAAGGGGGCTTAACGTCCTACTGTTCTGACAATGTATAAGTATGTAAATCACCTATCAATTTATCATCTCAGTTGTAGACAAAGTTCTGTTCTGTTCAGTTTAATTCAACACGAATACAATATCAGTGTCTAGTCGTTCGAATAGGACAAGAAATCGAGACCCCGTTGCAATTAGAGATAAAGAGTAGGTCGTGGTGCCTTTGTCCGCGAGAAATTAATTTCCTTCATAGTCGGCGCAAAACAGTGGGACGTTACACCCTATTTAATTTCACTTTTCAAGTACATTGTGTGTGCCCAAAACTAATTGCAAATGAAACAAATTTTCCTGTTCTAGACCGTAAAGACATATCTTGAACTGTCCGCCAACTTGACTCGTCTGCAGGATTAATCCACGTTTTTATTTAAATACAACGCCTTTGGTCGAAAGGAATTTGAAATTGAATCTGTGTATCAGTTGTTTCGAATTGAGTATCTGGAATAGGATTCTCGTGGAACGTTTTAAAACACACTATCTACACACAATGCTGTATATTTCCCTATCGTCGGGATGAAATATCAAAGCAAATAATAGAACATACTGCACATGAATACACTGCAACCAAACCAAATCGTTGACGTGAAAACGGTATTTATCAGCATGAATTTCTCAAATGACCAACGGTAACTGATGTTCCATGACCAATTAAGCATACCCTGCCTCTTGTGTGACAATCTTCACAACTTGTAAAATTGAGGCGGGTTTTCTCGATATCGATTTATAGCTCGCTGAAAATGTCTGCAGATATGTACTGGATAACTGTTCTTATCTCAATTATTCTTCTTCCAGGCGACCATTTAACCGTTTCAAACATACCGTCTGAGTACAGGAACCCAGCCCACTGTTGACAAATTAATTCGTTCGACACGAGTTGAACAGCTCCCCTGTTTGCAGTGTCTAGTATTATGAAGGTTGAATTTATCAGATGAACGTTGTTGACATCAACAGACTGATACGACAAATCAAGATGTTTGATAACAACCTTGAGAGATTTCCAGCTTGTAGCAGCTAAATACAAATCGTCAACAGCACCCCAAGTAATTCCATCAAACGGATCCAGCGTCATAATCTTTGTCCATATTCGACTCTCAACGTACCATATTATACCTTCTCGACCTGAAAACCCATACATGTTTAAGTCCGATTCCATGGTGAAGGTGCACGAACTGACCGTACCAGTTGAGGAAACTCTTGATCTTATGATCTGAGCCTGGTTAGCATCCCATAGTGTAAGGTTAAAAATATCTACTGTTACACCTGATACCTCACCATTAGCCAAACGGACATCATGTAGCTTGGATATCGTATCGCCGAATCGTACCTTAATGGGTTTTCCGTTCCGAACTGCCCCTTCTAGATAGGATTTACAACCATTGATCCTTCGGCCAAACGGATCGTGTGAATAAGCAACATTCCACCAAGAGTCTATGTACCATGTCGAGCCCGTCATAGAATTTTTTGATCCATATTTGTATGTATGGGAGATACGATACCAGCGTATAACCGACCTATGTGCATTGCTTCTTATGAATGGCATGAACCAGTATGAGGGAATCACAAAACGGAGATGGTATTGGCCCACGGAGGGTACTATTTTGACGTTTATGATAGAGTTTTCAAAATTAACATATTGTGCATTAACTGAATACACACCAAATTCAATACGTAAATCCGAACCATTTTCCAAAGCAACGCGACAACCAGAAACCGACCCATTGGTAACAACTCCGCTAGAATTTACAGTTAGTACAGGAACACGTTCGTCAGCGCTAGGACTTGACCATTCTATTTCAGCATTGAACGTGGTTTGTATTTCTGTTGAGGAGTTTAATTCCCCGCCTAATGATGAAATCCTTTCGTTTGAAATTTGTTTTGTGAAATGCATAATGGTCTGATTTTTTCTATTATTAAAATCTACAGAAATATGATCATACGTCTGCGCCCAGACATTTCGATAATTCTCTATCCCTGCTGCCACTATAGAATAGATAGTGTCATGACCCGCTCCCATCACGCGAATCTTGTGCATTTTCTGGTTCTTAATGGCATCTATGATGCTCTGGATGCTACCAAGTTTGATGTCGCCACCTGTTCTCGCTGAATAATGCTGCTGTCTTGAAACTTCCTTGCAACAACCTTAAAAACCAAAGCAAATAAAAATATCTGGAATAATACAGTGGTACAGAAGAGCATTGTCCTGTTTCACAAAAACTTAATATAAAATCACTTAAATAGAATTTGACTAAAATCTAATGAAATTTTCAATTTTATGCGTTTCACAAAATATCGATTGTAACTTCTGCATTGACCTTGAACTTTGCATTTGACTCGTGACCTTGCGATTTGATTTACTTGCAGGCTTCGATGTAAATAATGTGTGTTGATAAAATATTAAATCGCTTGATTTTCGTAGGTTTATGGCATTTTCGATAACAGAAACAATTGAGAATTGTCACAAACCTATGATTTTTATGAGATTCAAACGACTAATCTAGGCTGTAAATGGTTGTCGAATTTGAAGTTAGCTTTTCTGTAACTCAATATCATCGAAAGTCTTCTACATTAGAAACACGAATTATTTGTGAATTTTAATCTACTCAATCTACCTATCTTTACTCAAGTAAAATGATTTTTTCCCACAATAAAATATCTTTGGCTCCTAAAACTTCTCTAATTTATGCTATGTTATTAACGTAAGTCTTCATTAAGAAATAATAAATTAAATTAAAATTTTATTTCAAACAGACCAAAAACATTTTTCAATAAACATATCTTGGATTATTGATTTATCTTTGTACAGGTCATCATAACCCTTAAAACCATATTATGAGTAAATACTACGCATAACCTCCAAACAAAATGAGTAAATACTATGCATATAGTATGTCTAGGCCTTCTAATACAAAGAAATTGATCATTTTAAACGAAGATATTTTTCTATAGATAAGAGTGCTTTTCTTTCCATGAAATTTTCTCGTAGTGTGTGTTTTTTTTCTCCTTTTTGTTAATTATTTGAAAACAGTATAATGTTTTCCTGAACCATATGGTAAAACAGGCCTATAAAACAGTAACAAAGGGCTTTGTTTTCTGGGGTTTTGAGTGTTTATTTTTCTTGGGCAATCTGATTAAACTACAAATCTATATTTTCCTTCATTTTTTTTATACTTTCAATGGCCTACAGTACATCAATTTCTGACCGGTTGATTAACCAATCAGCATTAATATTACTGGTGAATTGTCCACAGTTCCGTGCAAAACACGCCTTAAGTTCGCTGTAAGAGATCGTTCACATCACCAAGAACACATCAATGATAAGTCTTCCAGATCCTAGTGTAGTAAAGACAAATAAAACGAAGTAGGATCTGTGTATTAATCAGATTGTATTTTGGGCATCATCTAATTTGCGTAAATTGCCTTACAATACAATAAACGGGTGGAATGTAATTGTATTTCCCATGTTATGAAAAGAAATTGAATGAAAATTATTTTGGTGAATGACGATATATAAAATATGTGACCCGGGACATTGGCAATATTATCATTATTCCAAATACATCTATATGTCGCAATATATCGAAAAACGTAGTCCTAATCAGTGATAGTTAGGGTCGCGGTTTTAAGTTAGGAGAGGGTGACGGCTATCCTAAGTTAAAATTGATTTTAGTTAAAATTGTCCCTAAAATAGGTTTGAACTTCTAACTTAAAATATTATTTTATTGGATTTTATCTAAACGCATCTACGTTAAGTTAGGATGAAATTTTAGTATAAGACGATTTGAAGGAGGGCCCTGGGTGAACAGAAGAGAATGATATAAAACCAGATGAACCTTCACCTAAAAACAACACCTGACATATACTTCTACAGAACACAGTGGAAAGCTACGACATGTCACAGTACATGCCAAATTGTCGCCAATATAACCCAGTGGTTTCCAATTCAAATGTTTTCCAATCAACCGGAAATTTCTATTTGACATTTTACTCTCTTGTGATGAATCGTTGCCTATGAAAGCCATTTATCTTTCTGGTTTACACGAAATTTATATTGGGTTGTATTAAGTGATTTTCGTAAAGTAATTAAGGTACTCACTTGGAACAATCACGTTACAATGGGGTCCTGAAAAACCTGCAGGACAATGACACATACCATTATAAAACATCCCATTATTTGTGCAACTTTGCTGAAATGTGTAATTGTAAATTAGTCTACATATATATTATATTTATATATATATATATATATATATATATATATATATATATATATATATATATATATATATATATATATATATATATAAGGCTCTGGTCTGCTCATCATTGTAAACTACCACAATATCATGAGTATCCATCAATGTCTTATCTAACTTTGTGAGACTCTTTGTTACCTCACGGGAGCAACGGTGACTCAGTGAGTAAGACGTTGGCTCGCTAATCTGATGAGCCGTGTTCGAACCCTCATGCGTTGACCGAGAAAGTACACCAGGATATTACGACGTGGCTTGTCAGTGGCACAGGACGGATGGTATGGAAACGCACAGCGTGTAACCGTAGAGCGCTGTCTAGGCGCAATTTCCATCGGCACACAGGGGTGGGGGTGGGGTGGCCGAATGATTAGCGTGCGCGCGCTGTATCATACGATGTGCCATTGAGTTAACAGGAGTATGGTCGCCTGTCCAACCTCGTGGGTTTTCTCCGCGTCCTCCGGTTTCCTCCCACTGCTAAAGACTCCTACGCGCAAGCGAATTATTGAAATAAAATTAAACCATATGTTAGTCCAGAAATGACCTAGTTTGTGTTGAGTGGACGTTAAACCCCATTTCTCTCTACTCAGCACACTATATGGCGTATCTCCGTCTTCATTAGCCCAGTCGGAGAGGATGTAAAACCCCACTTCATTTGTTATAGATTACGCCCGGAGCATCTCGAATAATCAACTGATAGTCACTCCTCTTTGCCCGCACGGGGGATCACCGTGGGTAAAATGCTGGCTGGCTAGCCTGGAGGTCGGGTATTCGATCCAGGCATTGGCCGACAAAGTTCATCCAGACTTAACGGCGTGGTTCATCCTTGTCAGTGATTCCTGACCGAGGGCATGGCAAAGACAGTTGTCTAGTCGTTCGGATGGGACTAAAAACCGAGATCCCGTGTACACATAAAAAAAAACCATGACAGTCGGAATTCGATACTGAGGTCCCGTGTAAGGATTGGTGTGCACTGTAAAGATCCCTTGACAGTTGGAATTCTTCACTAGCCCAGTTCGGAGACGAACAGTAGGACGTTAAACCTCATTACATGTCATTTCCCACACAAATTAAACTTTTGTGTCTAATACCCGTTTATAATAGAATCCATTGCTATATTTAAATTCTACAATGCTAGATTATAATACATACCCGTATAATAAGCTGACCTTCACTGGTTGTAGAATTACTAACAGAAACATGATTCAGTATATTCCCTTTAACATGAAAACATTGTCCTATTTCACTGGCTCTACAAACCACTGCTGCATCGCATTCTGAATTTTGTAAACACCTTGAAACACAAAATAATGCACTTCCGTGTTTCAACCAAGAAATAATCTGATACGACATAGAATCGACATCAAACTCCAGCAGCTTAAAAACATTTAAGTCAAATTGTCCAATCGGGTTACTAGCAAAAAGACTAAAAATGCTGTAAAAACAAGCAAGTTTTAAGATAAGCATCTTCACCGGTTTCTTCACTTTTTGTATTCAACTCTGCCTCTTGCTTGAAGAATAATCGGATATCGTTAACAGATTACATATTGATCTATGTGGCTATTCAATAGTTTAAAATATGAATATGGCAAACTTGAAATTGTAATATAAGTACAGAGCCATTTTTTGCTCGCTTTATTGTTATACTATTCATATAGATTTTATCGTAATTTGGTTATATAGTCTTTTTGTATATATTTTCTGTTATATAGGAGAGCGGTAAAATAGGCCTAGCCTGTTTCTCAATACTTTTCTGAGAATGAAATATTGTTTACCGGGTATATATAAAAAAAAATAAATAAATACACACCCAGACAGGGGCGACGGCATAATACATCCACATTATGAATGTGGACGTAGAAAAATCTTATTTAAATTATTTTAAGTTTAATTTTGTAATGTAATATTTTCTTTCGTAATATCTGTTTTCCCAAACATTTATCGTATTTTAATTATTTAAGTTTAATTTTGTAATGTACTATTTCCTTCCGTAATAATTATATCACAAAACATCAACAGACAAAGAAAGATAGGTAACTTGAGCTTCAAGATCCTTTGCGAAGACAAACTCGAAACTAAATTATGGATTTTTTCTCTTTCCAATATACAAACTCGTATTTCAAATTTATTTTTATAGAGATTTATTTCACAGAAAAACAAAAGACACAGAATGACATACAAGCTTTTAATTTCGATGTAGGGTCGGCAAATGTAGGGTCGGCAAATGTCTGTCAGGATAACCGTGCCTATGTAGTTGCGTACGTTATACCATCCTCGGTATCGCCTCGTTCTTCTCAAGTAACCCCTGGGTCCATTCATCGGATTTTATTGGTCAGGAAGGTTGATTCTACCAACCAATCCAAAAGCAGTTTACACAAATACCATTGTTTACGTCAATCACAATAGAACAGCTTGTACACAAGAAATTTAATTCCAAAGAAGTGACATGTACAATTATCAATGGCGGATAAATCGATTGCAGGAACCGTACACAGATGTGGGGTGGGACTGGTATAGTGGTCCAGAGTGTCGCGCTTCGACCTCTAGCTGGCCGATCACCTCTAGCTTACGGTTGTGGTTTCGATCCCAAACCCTTGCTATGTGGTTTGGAGTAAGGGGAGCCTTCTTAACCTCGTGGGTTTACTCCGGCTTCCTCCCATAGGAAAGACCCCTTCGCGTGCGCTAAGCATAACAAAACAAGCCAACAGTGAGGCTGATGTCCCCCGCCAAAATCACAAAAGTATGGAGCAATCAAACTATACACTTAGTTTAAGGGCTGCAATTTGTTACGGACAAATTAACAGACACAACACAATTGGTGCCCAACATAGCGCAAAATTGTTACGGACAACGTCCGTTGTAACACTTACAGGAGAATTTTTGCTCGTGAAATTGATGATAATGGCGTTAGATGATATTAACTATTGGTTGGCAGGTTGTGGGATTCAAACATATATTCACTTAAAATACTTAAGTCAAATTGAGTGAACGAATGACATATTGTTATATAAAAAAGAGTTATAGAACCAAAACATAGCTGGTTCTATATGTCAACAACATGATAACAGATATCTCTTGGAAAGTTTCGCAAGTAAATTTCCATATAACCATATAAGGGTGGGTTTCGACGTCGTGTGACTTAATTAACCGATAGCTCTAATTATTTACACCATATTTGACCAAAACCCACAGCTAGACATACGTGTGAGAATTCGTTAGACAGCAGACAGATTCTGGATGGGGAAAGATGTAGCAATTACTATCAACAGACTCAACCATACTGAGTCTGGCTGTATGAGGTTTGATAAAATGACTTTATTCTATTATGCATTGTACCATATGTAAGGGGCTATGGTATGATATAAAACTGTAGAAACCATACCTGTCATCGTGTTTGTTAAACATACAATATTTTGGAGCTGACAACGTGGAATGTCTAAGTGGTATTTAAAGATACATCCTACCCAGTCAAAGAATTACAAATACAACCATGGACGGTCACAAGACGACCAAGGGCTGTTCTAAAATATGTAACAGAGAAGTAAGAGTATGCGTAACACGTTGGATGTGGGGAGTTCTTTCGGCTTATTTTCCACATCTAACCAGCGACTGCATAGCACTAGGCATAGCATTACACCGTATCCGGCCGCTTCTGTCCAGTCTTGATAGAGATGAACTGTCAAGCATCAACCAATCAAATTGCTTATCGCTGCTTACCCTAAGCAGAAATTGCTTATCGCTTTGCTTACCCTGAATACCAAGTTTCATCACCCTCACTTAATTAGAACTAAAGAATGTCCCAAAGTATCAACCAATCATATTGCTAATCTCTGCTTACCCTCAGCAGAAACATGCTCATCTTCGAACACCATCAATGCATTGACCTGATAAACAACTACAGCAAGTTCGAACATTCTAGCACAATTAGAAAGAGAGTTATTGTGTCCCAAAATGTGTGACGAACAGACGTCCGGGCGGACAGGGGCGACAGTATACTTTCACATGAAAATGTGGGCGTAAAAAAACTAGATAATGTAAAGGGAATTTGTTGAAAAACTGATCCGCTGCGAGTCGAAAATTAAGCAAGTGAAATTTACGCCTAGCCTCGATTATCATAACTTAAGTCGGTGTGGCAAAACGCATAGTCTTGATTATCCATTTAATAATTAAATCGAAAAGGAACGTTATCCAGTAAATTGGATCATAATCCACAAAAGATCACAGGCTAGCGATGCGATCGAGAGTTGATTATGGTCTGGATATGTTAATTAATGTCTAATTAATAATTTAGATAACATTTCAGGCCTAAAGAAAGACCTGCAATAGGCAGATTTAGCTCTTGCATAATGTAGGTTTAATTAATGTCTAATTAATAATTTAGATAACATTTCAGGCCAAATGAGAGACCGGTAATTGGCATATTTAGCTCTTGCATAGTGTATGTTAAAAAATGTTAAGAACATAAAATCACATTGAAATACAAAACTTTATTTCTTTATAAATAAGTCATCAGTTATAATTATCTGACATCTTGAAGACAGTGTTACCATTGAATTAATTACAAGACTTTTATATCAACAAGTCATCAATTGTAATCTTCTGGCATCTTGAATATGGTGTTTCCACTGCTAAACTGGTTCCGTTATCAGGTGGAGGTCATCCGTCTTCAAGCGTTTTGGGTACTTTCCACAACGCTCTCGAGAGGTGCACATATTTTTGCTTCACAATACTCGATAGAAATGTGATGTAAGTAGTAGTAACTTATTAGCACCTTTCCTCGGTGTATCGGTGGATATCAGGACAGTTTTGGTCGGGGCCGCCTCGGCTGAGCCCCCGACCAAAACTGTCCTGATATTCACCGATACACCGAAGAAAGTGTGCTAATAACTATTACGTAAGTACTAAGGCATAAATACAATAACATTGAATATAATTAAATACTAAAGATAAACGATTAATGCAAACACAGATAATTAATGCGACCTACTCCATGAAGTTATAAAATGGACATCAAAGGACTCAAAACATAAATGATGAAAATAGTCGTAATTATAGTAGAATACACAACATTATTATAATAAAAACAAGCGGTTATCATACAAGATATGTCTACAATTTACATGAGATGGGGAGAGAAGAAGCTAAAATAAAAAAAAAATAAAGAGGCGATTTTTCGTAAAATCTGGGGCCATTATCCAGGAAGTTACGGTCCGATTTTCGGGAATACCGCAAAGAACTGAGATCTTTTGGATATAAACACATATTTTAGGTTTCATCATATTCGGATAAATATTGTGACCTCTAGAATTGCCACAACCTTGGTATTACACGCTTTCACAGATTTTGCGTACAAGGAGCGTCATTAGAGTGTAACAGTTGTATTAAACGGTTTTTAAAATCGGATAAAAATTGTAACCTTTAGAGGGACCACAAGCTAAAACGCGATTTTTCGTACAATCTGGGTCATAATGGACGAAGTTATACGCGTATACCGAAAGGAACTGAGATCTTTGGGATATCAACATATATTTTAAGTATCATCAAATTCGGATAAGTATTGTGACCTCTGGAAGGCCCACAACCTTGGTATTATACACTTTATCGTTATTAACGTATAAGGAGCGGCCATTTTGGTCGGACAGTTTCAGTCCGAATTTCATGAAATTCGATCTCGACCGTCATTATGGTGTAATGATGATTTTAAAAATTGTAACCTCTAGAGGAACAGTGGTATTAAACGGTTTTTAAAATCGGATAAAAATTGTAACCTCTAGAGGAACCACCAGCTAAAACGCGGTATTTCGTACAATCAGGGGTCATATCGGACGAGGTTACGGTCCAATATACGCGAATATGGAGAAGAACCGAAATCGTTTGGATATAAACCTCTAGAGTGTTCACAAATAAATTGAGGACGGACAGGTGCCACGACAATATCCGCCCACACGAAAATGTGGGCATATAAATACCAATTAAATTGATAACAGATTACGGACATCAATTTTTTAAAATTTAGGGATTATAGGCTTTGGCTGTTTTTTTTTTCTCCTTGGGTTGATTCCGTTCCATAATTTCCAATAACTAGCGACATATTATTAATATACTTAACAAATGCTGTCCACGAGTTTTATCGGATGAGTATCTGGAATAGGATTCTGTGGAACGTTTGAAAATACACCATCTACACATAATGCTGCACATTTCCCTATCGTTGCGATTAAATATCAAAGCAAATAATAGAACAAAACCATTGACGTAATTGCTGTCCCGCGTCTTGTGTCACACTCTTCACAACTTGTACATTTGAGGCGGGTTTTCTCGATATCGATTTACATTTCGCTGAAAATGTCTGCTGATAGGTACTGGATGACTGTTCTTACCTCAATTATTCTTCTTCCAGGCGTCCATTTAACCATTTCAAACATACCGTCTGTGTACAGAAACCCTGCCCACTGTTGACAATGTAATTCGTTTGCCACGAGTTGAACAGCTCCCTTGTTTGCAGTGTCAAGTATTATGAAGGTTGAATTTATCAGATGAACGTTGATGACATCAACAGACTGATACGACAAATCAAGATGTTTGATAACAACCTTGAGCGATTTCCAGCGTGTAGCAGCTAAATACAAATCGCCAACAGCACCCCAAGTAATTCCATCCAGGGTCATAATCTTCGTCCATGTTCGACTTTCAACGTACCATATTATACCTTCTTGACCTGAAAACCCATACAAGTTTAAGTCAGATTCCATGGTGAAGGTGCACGAACTGACCGCCCCAGTTGAGGAAACTCTTGATCTTATGATCTGAGCCTGGTTAGCATCCCATAGTGTAAGGTTAAAAATATCTACTGTTACACCTGATACCTCACCATTAGCCAAACGGACATCATGTAGCATGGATATCGTATCGCCGACTCGTACCTTAATGGGATTTCCGTTCCGAACTGCCCCTTCTAGATAGGATTTAGAGCCATTGATCCTTCGGCCAAACGGATCGTGTGAATAAGCAACATTCCACCCAGAGTCTATGTACCATGCCGAGTTCATCGTAGAAGATTTTGATCCAGGTGCATAGCTATGGGAGATACGTTTCCAACGTATAACTGAGCTATATCCATTGCTTCTAGTGCGTAAATGGTACCAGTATGAGGGTATTATAAAATTGAGAGAGGATTGGCCAAGGGAGGGTACTATTTTGACGTTTATGATAGAGTTCTCAAAATAAACATATTGTGTATTAAGTGAAAACGCACCAAATGCAATGCGTAAATCCGAACCATTTTCCAAAGCATCGCGACAACCAGAAACCAATCCACTGGTAACAACTCCGCCAGTATTTATAGTTAGTACCGGAACAGGTTCGGCAGCGCTAGAACTTGACCATTCTATTTCTGCATATGACGTAGTTATGTCAGCTGTTGAGTTTAATTCCCCGCCTAATGATGAAATCTTTACGCTTGAAATTTGTTTTATAATACGCATAATGGTCTGATTTCTTCGATCATTAAAATCTACAGAAATATGATCATACGTCTGCGCCCAGACATTCCTATAGGAATCTAACCCTGTTGCCATTATAGAATAGATAGTGTCATGACCCGCACCCATCACACGAATCTTGTGCATTTTCTGGCGCTTAATTGCATCCCTGATGCCCTGGGTGCTACCAAGTTTGACGTGGCCACCTGTTCTCGCTGAATAATCTTTCTGTCTTGAAACTTCCTGGCAACAACCTGAAAAAAACAAAGGAAAAAAAAATATCTGGAATTAACGGACTTGTGAACTAAATGAACAATACAGTGGTACACGGAGTCATAGTCATGTTTCAACAAAAACTTCAGGTAAAATCACTAAAATCAAAATGAAATTTTTAATTTCATGCGTTTCACGAAGATCGGTGGTAACTTAAAATGCAATTTTAATAGATTTTAGTTAAAAATCCTTGAGCTCGCGCCGTGCACTTTTCCGTTGCGGGAACTTAGGGCTTAAAGAAATACGTTTCGAAACTGAAAACTATTGACATGTTGAACTAACAGTTACAATATCAATGGGGAGAGTTTCATATTTTGTAGCATTGTTTGCGCATGGTCAGACAGTCGCAGAGAGATTAATTAAATGAGTTTATTGCGTATTATTCGTTTCGAAATGTATCGGTAGATTTGCCTTGAACTTGTATACTGTTTTCGTGACCTTGACATTTGATTTACCCACAGACTCCAATGGAAATAATCGATAACTAAATCGTTTGAATTTCGTAGTTTTATGGAGTTTTGGATAACAGAAAGTATTGAGAATTGTCACAAACATATGATATTTGTGACCCAAACGACTAATCAAGGCTGTAAATTGTTGTCGAATTTTAAAGTAGCTAACTCAATATTATCCAAAGTCTTCGACATTGAAAACACGAAATATTTGTCAATTTAAATCAACATTGATGTGATGTTGTGATCTTACCGGAGAAAGAGGGGATTCTGATATCCAATATTTAAGATAAAATAAACATTTTACCATTGGTACACGAATCGTGCACCATGGTGAGTTTCAGTGTCATTTGTAACATGGGACTCGAAGAACGAAGCTAGACAAATTGCACAAGTCATGTCAAACGGTGACCACATATTCTTATCTGGGGAGCATGTGCAATACGTACTATCGGTGTAGACTGGAATAACCAGATTTCGCCAAACAGAACGCGACATCACGACAGTATTGACGCAATCATACGACACTTTATTCTGTCGTATCATCGTGTTATTTTTGTCGTAACGCCGAGATGTCGACTTATTGTCGTAGTCTCTTTTTACAAGTCACAAAAATACAGCTGTACTCATTAAATCATATATAAGTGGCAGATTAGATGAATATAAAGGAGAGAGAGAGAGAAATAGGGTTTAACGTCCACTCGACACAACACAAACTAGGTCATTTTGGGACTAACATATGGTTTCAATTTTATTTCGATAATTCGCTTGCGCGTAGGGGTCTTTAGCAGTGGGAGGAAACCGGAGTGCCCGGAGGAAACCCACGAGGTTGAGAAGGCGCCCCTATCTCCATGCCACATACGCTCACACCAGGGATCGAAACCACAGCCGCAAGCCAGAGGTGACCGGCCAGCTAGAGGTCGAAGCGCGGCACTCTAGACTACTAGGCCATCACCCCCCCCCCCCCCCCGAATATAAAGGAGATACTAGGAAAAAATAATGAAACATTTTGTTCCCACAAGTGAAATATATTTGGTATTATAGAATTACAATAGCAGGGCCAAAGTGAGTTAGCTCAGTTAATTCTTTGAATAAAAAGTGGTACAGGGAGGTATCGAACAAGTAAGCATTCATTGCCTCGTGTAAGACACCCACCAATATTTATAGATAACTGGAGCGATAGTTTTGAAGAGATTTGCGAAGACTTTACATTTGTTTTATTACAGGGTGGGTAGGGGATTGTACAATAAATCAAATCGGGTCACATTCTTTAAAGGCACCACATTAGTACAGAGAGTTTTTTTATGAGGTGGAGAAAACGATTCAGCTGTTATTGACCGCATCGCATATTCATCTGTTTGACATCACTAATGGGATAGAGGCCTAGATGAGTAACAGTAGGCCCAGTAATACCTCCAAGTATGAACACACTCTAAAAGCCTCATAACCCCACCCCACGTTTCTTATTTGGTTTTACAAATAATTTCAGGATCAATAAAATGGTATCACTGATGTTTGATACCACTGGAAAATAATAATAATATGTCTAAAATTAATCAAGCAACATAGGTTATTAATGAGAAATATTACATATTGAATCCGTATCGGTGATAACCTACATTTACTCAATATTAGATCTTGAAACAAGGGAAGCAATCGACCGAAGGAAAACGATTTTTAAAAAAAAAAAACACGTTTCAATATGACAGTAGTGGTTCGTTGATGCATTTACATCCGAAGGTGTCATCCTTTCTTTGAAAGTAATGATTGTGCCAAATTTCAACAAAGCCCATCTGTAGGTAGAGTGTTGACAGATGAAACGTAAAAAAAAACAAACCCAGACCTATAAAAATATATGTTATACATCGCATGCGCGAAAGAGATATACCATAACATACTTCCGGTTAAATAAAAACGTGAAGAAATGAGCATGGATTTTGCCGTACACACAGACTTAACAGTAACACATATTCAATGATATTGACATAATTTATTGAATAATTATTTTCAGTGAGAATACGTCAGTATTATAAAGCCTAATTTGCTTTTGTTTTTTTGATATAATTTCATCGAACCTGATAAAAACTATGCAGCTAGTTTAAAATCTACAAGTTTCTTATTATACAGGCCTACATATAGGCCTAGTCATGTTTGTATACGCCCACATTTTTATGTGGACGTATATTGTCGTCGCCCCTGTCCGTCCGTCCACAATTTGTTTGTGGAATCTCCACAGGTCACAATTCTTATCCGATTTTGACGAAACTTGAAATATAGGTGTATCCCCATAAGATCTCGGCTGCTTTCGATATTGGCATGTATCGGATCGATTCGAAACTTCATGGATTATGGCCCCTGATTGTACGAAAAATTATGTTTTTAGCTTGTGGACCCTATAGAGGTCACAATTTTGAACCGATTTTGATGAAAATTTAATATATGTTTATAACCCAAAGATCTTGGTTCCTTTCGATATTTGCGCCCATCGTAACTTCTTGACCGAAAAATTGCCCTTTTTAGCTTGTAGTCCCTCTGGAGGTCATAATTATTATCCGATTTAAAAAAAACCGTTTGATTATATCACCGTTACATGGTTCGATTTAAAAAAAAAACCTTTGATTTTATTATCGTTACACCATAATGAAGGTTGAGTTCGAATTTCGTGAAAATCGGACCAAAATTGACAAACAAAATGGCCGCCGTTTATACGCGAATAGTGTGAAAATCTGTTATCTAAATTCCCATTACATTCTCTAGTTTTTATACGCCCACATTTTCATGTGGACGTATTATGCCGTCGCCCCTGTCCGTCCGGACGTCCACAATTTGTTTGTGGACTCTCTACAAGTCACAATTCTTATCCGATTTTGACGAAACTTGAAATATAGGTTTATCCCCATAAGATCTCGGCTGCTTTCGATATTGGCATGTATCCGATCGAAACTTCATGGATTATGGCCCTTGATTGTACGAAAAATTATGTTTTTAGCTTGTGGACCCTATAGAGGTCACAATTTTGAACCGATTTTGTTGAAAATTGAAATGTATATTTATAACCCAAAGATCTTGGTTCCTTTCGATATTGGCGCCCATCGTAACTTCTTGACCGAAAAATTGCCCTTTTTAGCTTGTAGTCCCTCTGGAGGTCATAATTATTATCCGATTTAAAAAAAACCGTTTGATTATATCACCGTTACATGGTTCGATTTAAAAAAAAAACCTTTGATTTTATTATCGTTACACCATAATGAAGGTTGAGTTCGAATTTCGTGAAAATCGGACCAAAATTGACAAACAAAATGGCCGCCGTTTATACGCGAATAGTGTGAAAATCTGTTATCTAAATTCCCATTACATTCTCTAGTTTTTATACGCCCACATTTTCATGTGGACGTATTATGCCGTCGCCCCTGTCCGTCCGGACGTCCACAATTTGTTTGTGGACTCTCTACAAGTCACAATTCTTATCCGATTTTGACGAAACTTGAAATATAGGTTTATCCCCATAAGATCTCGGCTGCTTTCGATATTGGCATGTATCCGATCGAAACTTCATGGATTATGGCCCTTGATTGTACGAGATATCATGTTTTTAGCTTGTGGACCCTATAGAGGTCACAATTTTGAACCGATTTTGTTGAAAATTGAAATGTATATTTATAACCCAAAGATCTTGGTTCCTTTCGATATTGGCGCCCATCGGAAAGTAACTTCCTAACTTCCTGAATTATGGCCCCCGATTGTCCGACAAAATCGCCCTTTTTAGCTTGTGGTCCCTCTATAGGTCAAAATTATTATCCGATTAAAAAAAAACCGTTTGATTATATCACCGTTACATGGTAATAATGAAGGTTGAGTTTGAATTTCGTGAAAATCGGACCAACATTGACAAAATGCACATGGTCAGACAGTCGAAGAGAGGTGAAATAGATGAGTTTATTGCGTGTTATTTGTTTCGAAATGTATCGTAGGGTTGGCCTTGAACTTGGCATTTGTTTCGTAACCCTGGCATTTGATTTACTCGCAGGCTTCAATGGAAATAATGTGTATCGAAAAATTAAATCTAATGAATTTCGTAGTTTTATGGTATTTTGAACAAGATAAACTATTGAGAATTGTCACAAACATATTATGATATTTGTGACTCAAACGACTAATCTAGGCTGTAATTTTTTTGTTGTATTAAACTTTGAAATTTTAATGACACCAAATGGCCATTGTTCCGATGCCTAGATTTGAAACGTCATTTCCATAGACCATTTCAATGATGCTTTGAAAATGCTAAAGTGCCTACATATCTTACTCAGTTAAATGCTACATATGGTATGTCTAATATTATAGGCCTTCTTATACGAAGGAATTGGCCATATTAAACCAAAGTACACGATATTCTTTTTTATAGATATAAATAAAGGAGTGTTTAGTTTACTGGAGTTCTAATGTGGGGTGTCAAAGCGCCATCCAAATGCTTTCATTGCCTTACGATATAATAAACGGGAATACCGTAGCTGTATTTCCAATGCTATGAAAAGACATTAAATGAGAATTGTTTTTGTGAATGATTTAATGTTAAAATTATGTGGTCCGGGCCGTTCATGATATTATCATTATCCCAATTATATCTATATGTCCCAATAGGTCTAACAATGAAGCTCTAATCAATGTTTGTTGGTGTCCTGATTTTAAGTTATATTAGGAGAGGGTGACGGCTATCCTAACTTAAAATTGAATTTAGTTAAAATTGTCTCTAAAATAGGTTTGTCAAACACCACTATTTTAAGTTTAAGATTAAAATAGTTTTGTGAAACGCATCTATCTCAAGTTCGGATGAAATTTTAGTTTAAGACGATTTTAAGGAGATTTAAGTTTTCGTGAAACAGGGCACTGGTTTGCACGAAATTTATATTGGATTGTATTAAGTGTTTTTCGTAAAGTAATTAAGGTACTCACTTGGAACCACCACGTTACAGTCGGGTCCTGAAAAACCTGCAGGACAATGGCACATACCATTGTAAAACATCCCATCATTTATGCAACTTTGCTGAAATGTTTTATTGTAAATTACTTACACGTTAGTCTACAAATCACTGTAAACTATCACAACATCATGTGTATCAAACAATGTATTATCTAACTTTGTGACACCCTTTGTTACCTCACTGGAGCAACGGTGGCTCAGTGAGTAAGACGTTGGCGCGCTTATCTGGTGGCCCGTGTTCGACCCCTGCGTTGGCGGGGAAAGTAGTACACTGGGATATTACGGCGTGGCTCTGCCTTGCCAGGGCGCAGGACAGATAGCGTGGAAAGGGACGTGTAACCGTGTGGATGGGACGAAAAATCGTACACGTAAGAGAACCATTGGCAGTAAGAATTCTGGCCGTAGGCGTATTCATTAGCCCAGTCGGAGTAGGACAATTAACCGGATTTCATTTGCTACAGCTGTCTAGTCGTTCGGATGGGACGCATAACCGGGGTCCTGGGTACACATTGGCATGCGCGTAAAAGGTACCTTGACAGTTGGAATAAGATACAAGAGTAAACCGTAGTGCCGCTGTCCGGGCAAAAGTTCACTTGTAGCACACTGTATGATGTATGCTCGTCTTCAATAGCCCAGTTCGGAGCAGAGCCGTAGGTCATTAAACCCCATTACATTTCATTTCCCACACAAATTAGACTTTTGTGTCTACAATTCAAAACATTTTGTTCGTTTATAATAGAACCCGATATATTTAAAATCTACAATGTTGTGTTATAATACATACCGTTTATAATAGAAATCTACAATCCATGCTGGACTATAATACATACCCGTATAATAAGCTGACATTCACTGGTTGTAGAATTACTAACAGTGACATGATTCAGTATATTCCCTTTAACATGGAAACATTGTCCTAATTCGCTGGCTCCACACACCACGGCTGCATCGCATTCTGAATTTTGTAAACACCTTGAAACACAAAATAATGCACTTCCGTGTTTCAACCAAGAAATAATCTGATACGACATAGAATCGACATCAAACTCCAGCAGCTTAAAAACATTTAAGTCAAATTGACCAATCGGGTTACTAGCAAAATGGCTAAAAATGCTGTAAAAACAAGCGAATTTTAAGATAAGCATCTTCAATGGTTTTTTCACTTTTTGTATTCAACCCTGCCTCTTGCTTGAAGAATAATCTGATATCTTCGCTGTAAATATGATATATTCTGAGACAGGGTCTACTATAAATATTTAACCGATTCCATATTGATCCAATGGGACTATCCTGGTAGTAATCGCACTGGTGGTCAATCGACCAGTCTTCTGGGTGGCAAATATGGGTGTGAGGTGGGGTGGGGGCTTACTGACATTCTTTGTGGTAAACTTTGCCATTTTCGTCGTTATGCCTCCTCACTTAAGTACACACACCTTCTTTATACAATACCGGGGAAACAGGTATGTACTAAAGATACATGCAATAATTGCATTCATGTAGAGGTGCTGCTGATCTTTGTGTTACCATCATTCTGATGAAACCAAAAAACGAGGTCCTGCGTATAAATCGGCGTGCACGTAAAAGACACCTTGACAGTTTGAATTTGATATAAGAGTAGGCCATAGTGCCATAGCCCAGGCGAAATGACTCATGGCACACTCACTGTATGGCGTGTGCCTATCGTCATTAGCCCGATCTGAGCATTTTTGACTTACTGTCAGGGATGACGCGTGATGTACAAAAGAGGTAAATAGAATTTACTTTATGGATTAAAGTAACTAATAAGTCCACATCCATGATTCCATTGATATGGCTTTGTTTAAAACGAAGAGAATGAAATATGAAATGGCGGTAATGACTGTAATATGACAAGAGGCAAGGAAGTCATTCAGAATTGTGGCCTTCAGACGCTTAACACAAACAAATGGGAGTGAATCTCCCGGAGGATCGTGGCATGCAATGAATTGAATAGTTGTCTCACTTATGCTATAAGGTTCCAAGATGATATATTCAGAATTGCGACCTGTTGACGATAGACAAAAATTGGACTTGGCTCTGCCCCGGGGTGGAGGCGGATAACCTAAATTCAATAGTTGCCACCCTTAGGCTATAAGAAATGAAATACATATATAAAGAACAAATGTGTGGCTCTGACCCTATGGTCGGGTTGCAGTAGTCGATCCGCAGACACACACAGACAGGGGCGACGGCATAAAAATCTTATTTTAATTATTTATGTTTAATTTTGTAATGTACTATTTTCTTATGTAATATCTATATCACAGAACATTAATCTTATTTTAATTATTTATGTTTAATTTTGTAATGTAATATTTTCTTTCTTAATAATTGTATCACAAAACATTAACAAAAAAAAGAAAGATAGGTAACATGAGCTTTAAGTTTAAGGTCCTTTGCGAAGACAAATTTGAAACTAAGTTATAGATTGTTTCTTTCCGTTATAAAAATTCGTATATCAAATTTATTTTGCTAGAGATTTATTTCACAAAACATCAAGGGACAAAACGAAAGACATAGAACGAAATACATGCTTTTAATGGTTTAAACAATATTTATTTGCAATGTAATGTTTACAATTGATATAGCTGAATTACACTATATACGAAAACAAGCATGAAGATGCTTATATATATATCGCTTCCTGAATAAAATGTATTAATGATGAAGCGGATATGAAAGATATTTAGAATATGCACACATATACATAAACAAAAAAAAAAACCCAAAATACAAAAAGATGGTGCGGGGGTAGTCATCAGTGTCGAGGAAAGTAGGCAGTAAACATTCTACTATGGTTTAATGTCGATGAAGGGTCAGCAGCACGTCCTCAAATTTCAAAATGTGTGTCAGGATAACCGCGTCCATGTAGTTGCGTATTTTATACCACCCTCGGTATTGCTCCACTAACCCCTGGGTCCATTCACCGGATTTTATCTGTCCTTGATGATTTCATTGACCAGGAAGGTTGATTCTACCAACCAATCGAAAAGCAGTTTACATACATACCATTGTTTACGTCCATCACAATAGATCAGCTTGTACACAATGAATTTAATTCCAAAGACGTGACATCAAGGGCGGATAAATTGACTGTAGGAACCGTACACAGATGGGAGGTTGGACTGGCCTAGTGTCGCGCTTCGACCTCTAACTGGCAGATCACCTCTGGCTAACGGCCGTGGTTTCGATCCGTGGATGAGAGCGTATACGGCTTGGGGTTTGGGGCGCCTTCTCAACCCCTTGGGTTTATTCCAGCTTCCTTCATACAGAAAAGACCCCCTATGTGATATCCCCATCGGTGGAAACGGACGTTAAACACTTACAGAAGAATAACGTTCACAGAATTTTGTCAAAAAAATATATTTCTGTGAAAACTTCTAGAGGAATTTAACTTAAGATATTTTTCAATCAACATTCTCTATCCAATTAAGGATGGTTAGATGGCTGCATTGTTAGCACGTGTGCGATGTATCATAAAGCCAACTGGCGTGGTTTTGATGACCCGGTTGTATGTGACAACATAGATAATACCGTATGATTGACGACTCACGAATTCTCGAACTTATGCTGTGAAACGGCGAGAAAGGTGGTTGATCACTTTCGGTCGTCTGTTCTCAGTAGCGATATTTTCATTTAGCGCTTTCTTCTAATTTTAAATAAGGCATCATTTGGCTAAATGGAAACGAAAATTGTCAGGCCCCTGTGTTATGCACTGACTCCAGGTTTATTAAGGTGTTATTTGGAGTTATTCCCCTTCAATAGTAAATCAGTAATGGTTAATGTATACTTTCATATCTGGAAAACAGAGACTATAGCATAAGTGAAGTAGGTAGTGAGAGGGAGAAGAAGCACATGGCATTGTAGAATTTGAGTAGAGAGGTTTCTCGGCAGTTAGCCAAATGATAGAAGTTTATAGGCGGTTAGCCAGTTATAGTTATGAACTTATAATTATAATTATGTGTAGAGTAGCACATGGATTGTAAAGTGATGAATAAAACCAGGTTTTTTGGTGAAAGAGATGACTTTTTAATATTTATTATGTGGAGAGTGGCGTGACAAAAATGGCGACGAGGATGGGATTCATCAATTTCCGACAAGTGAACTTCGTAACAGAAATGAACTTCATAAACTTTAATTTCTTTTGTGATTAGTTGTTTCATTGTGGCATTTATTCGAGTGATTGACAAGCCGGTGAAAAGAATCGTTTGAAAAAAAAGAATAACTTTAATTTATTAACTGTGAAGTGTAATGGCTGAAAATGATGAAGAAAGAATAGGCCTAAGTGCCATGAATTTGGAAGGCTCAGGAAATGAGGGGAAAGTAATGACAGATATGATGAATAATCTCGGCGACTTGACAACACAGGTGAAAACTTTAGCTGAACTTGTGGGAAAGTTTGCCCGGCAATCTATCAGTAGTTCTACCAGTTCTACCCAACAAAAGCCTTCCCCAAGTTCGCCTTCAAGTCAAAGTTCATACACAGGGCCCGTTTACAGAGCCTTCGATCAACCCAGACTACAGTGTATTCTGCCACAGTGTCAATTTTCTGGTTCATTTGAACGTGATGGTTATACTTTGGTACATTTGTTAAAGATGTTCGAGGAGGAATGCAGAATACGGAAAATTTCTCAAAATATTAAAGCCAATTTGTTTATCTTGCAATGCATAGAACCAGCCAGATCCCTATTAAGATCTGCTGTCAAGGATTGGGATGTGTGGCCGACCTTCCGGAAGGAATTAATGGATCTTTTTTGTACTGAGTCAGTCAAATCACATGCTGCAAGAGCCTTAGCAGTTATTGAGAAGTAAACTGATGAAAAGTATTGGACCTTGATGGACAGGATTAGAAGTTTGGACTATCAAGCACACTGTGATGAAATAAATTTTGATGATGATGGAAATATTTCAGTTTCAGTAAGCCCTGAAATGAAAAGCAGAATAACAGATAAATTTCTTCAGTGCATAAAAGACAGAATATTGAAGAGTGTTGTTCTGTGTGAATTAAATAGAGAGCCTTCTGTGAAAAAAGATCCAGATTATGTTGCACGATTTACTGATCAAGCTGAAGTATCCCTTCCAGATTCGCATAATTCCGGAAATACAACTGTACATCGTCAACAGGAGAGAAATCAAAGTTATCCAAGAAAACCAACGCTAAATAATATAGGTTCAGAACAAAACAGGAACTTTAGGTATAGCAGAAATCGTTTTCAGAATTATGAAATGCGCCAACATGACAAGGTTTCAAATCCAGAAGTTAGTAATTGGAGACCCAGAATTGGCGATAATCAGTTTAACAGGAATCAATCGCAACAGTTTGATCGGAATAAGAATATTCAATGTTATGGTTGTTATGGCTGGGGTCATTATAAAGGTGAATGCCCGAGTATACGGAGAGAAGGTCGTTCATTAAGTCCATATCCACGAAATGAACATTTTCAAAGACCCCCAACAGATTCTGGAAAAGTTGAGCAAACTGGTATTAATGGTAATCCCAATAGAAACTCAGATCGGCATGAATATAAATCCCCAGGAAGACAACCTTTTCAGCCCAGAACTTCTGTTGGTTATGGAAGATCAAATAGTCTTATTTCCACTGATATTCCCAGTTCCTGTGGAGAAAAGCTGCAACAATCTGATCCTGAAATGAAACTGGAAATGGTATGGAAGGACATAAATTACAGAAAGACAAAAGAAGAGAAGTTAGAGGATAATGTTGGTGTTTTGTCGAGTTTTGCTGTAGGAAAGGGAATTTTTGCAAACCTGAAAATATGCGGAGTTTTGACGTCTTCATTGTTGGATACAGGTGCAGATGTTTGTATTGTTTCATTAGAGTGGTTCCGCAGCCACTTACCGAACATTGCATTAACTCCGACAAAAATGACATTGTCTGTAGCTTCAAAGGAAACACTTCCTGTTGTGGGTTCGTTTATGGCAGTAATTACTATTGGTAACTTAAACATAAAACAGAGATTCCTTGTGACACAGACTTTAAATTGTGACGCTATAATAGGCAGTGACTTTATGAGAGAAAACTTGTGTAACATTGATCTGAGTAAAAACGTTCTAGTTGTTCTAGATGAAACTGTTAAATTAGTTTCAGCAGATGGCGTGCCGCTGAAAGTACTTAAACCTATTCCGAAGAACAACATTGTTATAATGAGAAACACTCTGATTCCAGCCTATTCAGAAAAAATAATGCCTGTTAAAATAAAATGGGAATCCCCCATTTCTCCAGAAGAAATTGATGGTCGACAATATACTGTGACGACAAATGAGTTTTTAAGAGAAGAACTTGGCCAAGCAGTTACAGACGCTTTTGTTAAACCAGAAAATAATGTTGTGAATGTCATTGTAAGCAACCCTACGGGTCAGAATATTTCAATAAAGAGAGGTAAAAATATTGGTAAAGTTGAAGAAGTCGAAGCATTCTATCATGACCGTGTTAATTTAGATGATGTTTCCCTTAGAATGGTTAATCGCATTATGTTGGAACAACCAAGTATTGTTAATTCTGCTAATAGTGAACGTGGAATAGTGAACATGGAGGATACAGTTGCCTGGAAACAAATGGATGTTACACCTGAAAATAAAAACAAATTAATAACATTACTACAGGAGTATAATGATGTCTTCCCTGAAAACAAATGGGACCTGGGTGAATGTGATATAGTGCCTCATAAAATACAGTTAAAGCCAGATGCCCAGGTTGTTTAATCTTTGCCTAGAGGAGTGCCATATCATTTGAAAGATTTGTTAAAACAAGAACTTAAAACTATGTTAGAAGCAGGTATCATTGAAGAGAGTCATAGTGTTTGGTCAAGTCCCCTAGTAATAGTTCAAAAGAAAGATGGCGGAATCAGGATTTGTGTAGACCCGAGACGTGTAAACAGTCAGATTTATAATGAGACTTTTCCCATCACAAACATTGAAGATATTCTTAGCCAGTTTAATGATATGCAGTACTTTACAATATTAGACTTGCAGTCTGGTTTCCACCAACAAACATTGGACTCGGAAAGTCGACCAATCACTACGTTTGTTTGCCAGGAAGGAACATTCCAATTCAGAAGAACACCTTTTGGCCTAAACCGAAGTCCCGGTAGCTGTTGTCGAATGATGAAGGCCGTTTTAGGTGATCTAGTTGGGAAAGTATGCCATATCTACATAGATGATATTATCATTGCCTCCAAGGATGAACAGTCTCATATTGATGCCATTAGACTTGTATTAGATAGAATTCGTGAACATAATCTGAAGATAAAACCCACAAAATGTGAATGGTTTAAAAGAGAAACCACTTTCGTTGGATACAGGGGGGTTGGGATGGCCTAGTGGTCTAGAGTGCCGCGCTTCGACCTCTAGCTGGCCGGTCACCTCTGGCTTGCGGCTGTGGTTTCGAGCCCTGGTGTGAGCGTATGTGGCATGGAGATAGGGGCGCCTTCTCAACCTCGTGGGTTTCCTCCGGGCACTCCGGTTTCCTCCCACTGCTAAAGACCCCTACGCGCAAGCGAATTATTGAAATAAAATTAAAAAAAACCCCATATGTTAGTCCCGAAATGACCTAGTTGTGTCGAGTGGACGTTAAACCTCATCTCTCTCTCTCTCGTTGGATACAGAATTTCAAGTCGAGAAATAGAAATGGATCCAGACCGCATACAACTTATTAAAGATTGGCCAAGTCCCAGGAATGTGAAAGATGTACGGAAGTTTATGGGGATGCTTCAGTATTACAGGAAATTTATCAAGAATTTCGCAGCAATCTCCACTCCAATAACTGAACTCACCAGAGATAAAGTTCCCTGGAATTGGACTCAGAAAAGAGACATTGCCTTTAATAAATTAAAGCAAGCGTTATTTTCACCTCCAGTACTAGCTCACCCCAATTTTGATGAACAGTTTATTTTGACGACTGATGCGTCAGGTTTTGCCTTAGGAGCAGTATTGTCACAGGAAATAAATGGAATGGATCGACCAATAGCTTTCGGTTCCAGACAACTTCATGGTCCCGAGAAAAATTATAGTGCTCATCGACAAGAAGCTCTATCGATGGTCTATTTTGTTCAAAAATTCAAACATTTTCTGTTAGGAAGGAAATTTATACTGCGTACCGATTGTCGAGCTCTTACTTACTTGATGTCAACTACCTCCAAGCAATCAGCTATTTTAGTAAGATATATTGAAGTTTTATCAAGCTTTAATTTTGAAATTCAACATCGACCAGATGTTTCGAATCGAGTTGCAGATGGACTATCGAGATACCCACCTTATGAGAACTGTAAGGACTGCATTCAGAGAGAAGCATCAGTAAATAGCGTTTTCATGCACGATTTGTGGTGGCTGTCGTGTGTGTCAAAGGAAGAGATGACTTTTGCGCAAATGAAAGATACAGTGCTTAGTGAAGTCATTAAGTGGGTCAAGTGTGGCGAAAAGTGTTCATTAGGTGATCTTCCTGAAAGTGAAACAAAGAAACAATTGCGTCCATATTGGAATAACTTTTCCAGATTTAAGTTAGAATACGATTTACTGTGGTATGTTCATCCTGAAGAAAACACATTTAGACTTGTAGTGCCTGGAAAGTATAGGTTCAAAATCTTGGAACTTACCCATGATCACATTTTAGCCGGACATCGTGGTGTTAGTAACACTTTAAGTAGACTTAAACGAAAATTCTTTTGGATAGGCATGACTGCATAAACTGGATAAAATCCTGTCAAGCTTGTGTCGCTTGTAAAAGGAGTATACAAGTCACACCTTTACAGGACCTAAGTAGACCCTCTGGTCCGGATGAAAAATTGTGCATAGACTGTATAGGACCACTTCCAATGTCGAAGGAAGGATATAAATATGCGCTTTGTATTATGGATGATTTCACAAAGTTCTCGCAAGCATTTCCTTTACGAACAATGACCGCTAGAGAAACTGCCGGAGTATTGGTAAATGAATACTTTTGTAAACAGAGTGTGTTACCTGTCACTATTCTGTCAGACAGAGGAAGTAATTTTACTAGTGAACTTTTTCGAGAAGTTTTAACGTTGTTACAAATTAAAGGGGTTACAACCTTGCCATATTCGCCTTCGAGTAATGGAGCGATCGAGCGATGGAACTGTACATTAAAAACAACGATAAGAACATATAGTGACACCTATAGTAAGTGGATTCAAATGCTACCGTTTTTGTCTTTAGCATATAATTCAACAGTTCATTCTTCAACGGGATTTACACCAAATTTCTTGCACAGAGGATATGCCACCCTTATTATCATTAGTTAAAACATCATCCCTTGGTCACTCTGGGCTCTTATAATCTAAGGCTGCATTAGGTGTATATCCATTCAATTGTCTATTACATTATTCCTCCAGTAACATATTTTTGTATCTCTTCTTTTGCCAGTCCACGCACTTTACAGTCGCGAACAATTTTGTCAGCATGTTTAGCACACATCTTGCACCAAATAAAAGTCACGAGTCCTGTTTTATCAAATTTGACACCTATCTGCCCACCAGTGTTCGATCCATCAAAAGTTGACAAACGTACCGTGTTAGTATAGATGTAGCGGAACTAACAGGGCTGGATGTAGGGCTGCTGTCGTCTGATCTGGCATTCATTATTAAGAAGGGTACAGTGAAGACGTGGAGTTTCCAGAGAAACCTTTCTGTATAATGTTGTATAATTTGCAATAACGTCGATACCTACTGCAGGCTCAAGTCAAATAACGTTTTCTTGGCGTCAGGTCGCATTGCGTTCTAAATATATAATAGATTTAACAATTGCCATAATTGACTGAAAATCTGCTAATCATCGAACACGTTACAGTTCTTTTTTTTCAAAGGGACAGAACTATTAACATAAAGCGATTGACATTATTTCGAACTTAAAACCTCGAAACATTTCTATAATAATTTAATTGTGACCAAAACGATAGGATTACCACCAAAATTAACTTATATAAAATAAAAGAATGCTTCGTTTTTGTTGTTGTTATACACCAATCAGAAACACCAAAATGGCGGCGATCGAGATGCGAGGAACTTGACGTATCGTTTAAATATTGTTTGCTATGTTCACTTTTGGAAAAAAACATATAACATGGGTGAATGTTTTACAAGTAAGGAGAGTGATTTGTAATTTAAAGGGGAGGGATCGGGTGCGCGACAGGCGCCCACAAGCCTAAAAAAACAATGACTAGTCTCTATTATCCTTTTTTATTTTTATTAAATCAGCAGATCGGGTTCCAATCCAGCAAATATCGCAGGGTAGCGATGACATTGAGAGAACTGATTTTGGTTTGATTAATTTAATGCCTAATTAATTATTTAGATAGCATTTCAGGTCTAAAGAGAGACTGCAATTCGCAGATTTTGCATAAGGTATGTTTAACAATAAATCTTAGGGATGATAAATGTATTGAATCTGAAAAAAAAAGTGTAAAAAATCAATACACATCGTTTCTAACTGCCAATAATTCCTGGGATTACGATCAAATGCCACTTGGAATGTATATCCCGTCTGTCGTGTAGCCGAGACATCTGCAGCTAGCGTGTTTAATATGTACAACACTACAGTCTTTTAATCAATTCCGCATATTTTTCTTACTGGTTTCCCCACCAACTTCCCCCACCCATCTTCATTTGACCCGTCGGAGCAGAACAGTGGGGTGTTGTACCCCATTTCATTTCTCCTCTGTCCACGTTACTCGCCAAAACTTGTGTAGAATCCGCGTCCAACAGGGATGTGAAAACAATGGATCGAGAAATCCGACATGGAAGTGTTCTTCAATAGATAAATGTTAAAGTGGATAAATAAAAGAGACACACACTGTTTTCATCTTAGCAGCAACTGTGGTAGAAATAAACCAATTACTGCATTGACACCCAGAAATAATTTTGACAGAACATCTTATTTCTATTGTAGATCAGACTGTATATCCAATAAATAAACGGACTAGGTTCACAAGACTTCTTTGAACACCAAACAATATTTTGGACTGTGTACGCAATAGATAAACTAAAAGGGCCAAGAATCCAACACTATTGAACCTAAATATCCAGACACATTGTATGGCGATTTTCTTTTTCCACTGACATCTCTTACTCTTTGATCTTTATACCCTCTGTCCATGAGGGGGTTGGGGTGGTCTAGAGTGCCGCGCTTCGACCTCTAGCTAGCCGGTCACCTCTGTTTTGTAGCTGTGGTTTCGATCCCTGGTGTGAGCGTATGTGGCATGGAGATAGGGGCGCCTTCTCAACCTCGTGGGTTTCCTCCCATTGCTAAAGACCCCTACGCGCAAGCGAATTATTGAAATAAAATTAAACCATATGTTAGTCCCGAAATGACCTAGTTTGTGTCGAGTGGACGTTAAACCCCATTTGTCTCTCTCCCCATGAAACGATAAACGAATAAAATAATTAATATGTCCTCTGTTGTTTTTATATATTTCGGCTGGGGACATCAGCCTTACTGTTGGCTCGTTTCTTGGTATTTGACAACTTAAAAACATTTTCTAGAAATTTTAAGAAAGATCAAAGTAAGAATATTTTAGTCATTGAATATATCGTTCATTATCTTACCTTTCAGTTGTATGGAGATAATAAAGGGAATCAAAATACGCCTGGTAAAACTTACAGCTTTACATTTCAATTTTTTTCAATAATTGTATATTTCAGAACAGCTAAAGAAGAAAATGAAAACAATAGCTGCTTTAATGGGTGATTTTGATAATACTTGTTATCAAGCCCCATCCCAACCAAGACCTTCATCTGAGAGTAAGAGTGATGATATTTGTGATCAAACACCACCACATCGGCTGATCAACCAGAGCCATCATCCGATGGTGAGCTAGATAGATTTGAAATCTCTTTATCTGAATTTTAGCATCCTGGTGTTAATGATAGTGAGCACTTCTTGTTTCATCAAGCACATGTGACATTATTACTAGGATTCCAAATGTATCGCTACATGTAAATAAAAATTCTGATTAGATGTGATCTTCACTCATTTCCACTCTTGACGGAACTGGGACAAAAGTAAGGCTTGTTTGTATTGAAAAGAACCTTTCCAAAACCACCAGACCTTGAAGCTGTGCATACGGATGAACTAGGGGTTCAATATGCTTTGTCATTAAGCAAGAAAACATAAATTTAAACAATTAACGAACGGAGAAATTATACTAACTAGAAGAGCTAACCAGAAAAACAAACAGTAAACTACATACAGTGCAAGAATTGTCTGTTATGGAAACATCCAAAGACCTGTCAATCAGTTCTTTAGAATCCTCCAAACACGTGCTAATCGCCAAAGAGCGGGTGTGTCACTTTTTTGCCTGCATCTGATACTGTCACAAAAATGTTCAAAGAAAAAATAATCCCACGATAGTTACATTGGTAGGGTGCCCCACCCTAAATGAATATCTCCAAATATCTCGACAATTACACCACAATACTAATATATTTAGAAAGCCTTAAATCTGTTTCACACATTTATAGTCACTAAATAAACGACCATGCTGTACTTCATAAGCTATGATCATTAAACCATACATAAGTAATACTGAAAAATGGTTTGGAGTGGCGTCCATAACATCCAGACACTTTTGAGTAAAAGATAGGTTACGTGCCATTGTTTTGAAATTAGTCTCGCTTAACTAGTCTACCGATCATTCTACGTCTAATTGACGGGTCGGGATAATCAAGACTACTTTTTTTACGAAACATGGAACAAGAAATTGAATTTAGAAGCACCAACATCAGGCAACTCAACAATATTTTTAAGAACCTTGTAAAAGTAAAATGAAACTACTGCTAGTATCATATTCTTGCTGGACGGCATTGAGTCAGAGATATTATTTGTACTTAACCAAAATATGCCGCTTCTAATGGTACAGCTAAATAAGGCAATTTAAAAAATAAAACGAGCGTAATTTCTAAAGATGCCGTAATAACCAAAAAGTTAAATATTATTGCTATTCAGAATCGTCAACAATAGATTTTTTACGGCTGTAGTAGTGTTTGGTGTTTTGAACATTTCCGCATGCTGTTGCTATTTATAGCCTCAACGAGTGTGCGAGACTGTTAGAAATCAGTAGTAAGTTATTCAACTAAAACGTGCCGGATCAACGTGTCAAGAACAACTTTTCAGTTGGCACGTGGGGCACCCTAACATTGGTGACTAAAATATTTAAACAATTCCAATATGGCAGTCAGAAAGTGAGATAATTTGCTCGATTGTTAATAGAGATAAGAGAGGTAAAGAAAACGATGGCGTATTGAGAAGACTGTATCAAACTAGTTTATTTTTATGATGATGAGAGACATGAAGAAATCTTTAGAAATGTATTCGCTAGGAAAGGGAGATAATCAAATCGGGATCACAATAAAATTAAATGGTGTTTTTCAAGGATTTACCATTGATTCAGGATCATCAGCATATATTTTAGATTGAGACTCGTGGAATGAATTAAAACGAATTGACGGAATACAAAACTGTTTGCATGTGCGATTGACGAGCCGTTAGCGTTATGGGAAAATTTATGCAAATGTATCTTTTCAAGATAAATTGCTAGAAAATGTAAGCTTTAAGGAAAAGGTGGACCATTACTAAGCAAAGACACTGCGATTAAAAGAGGAGTATTAAGAATAGGGAAGATTAAACTGTTAAAAGTTCTAAAACTGATACAGAGAAAGCAAAGATTTATTATGTGAACAAATATCCAGATCTGTTCGAGGGAGTTGGAAACCTGAATGGTTTTAAATAGAATGTAGCTGTTGTCAAATATGTTCCCCCAGTAGCACAAACGCGTTCCATATCAGTTGCGATTAAAAGTGGAACAGAAACTAATGGATTGGTATCATTAATAATGAACTGTTTGGTTTAGACAACAATCCACTTCTCGTCATAATATAATGGATTTAAAGAACAATGGATGACATCATATAGCTATGGTTGAAACATATTTAACTGGCATACGCTTTAAAAAATCACACGGGTAGAGTAAAACAAAATTTAAATAATATTTTGAGGGAAACCATTTAACCTTCTAGCTGGCAAACAAAAGTGCCCGAAATTCCATAACTTTTTGGTATGGAGCCATTCCTTTTACAGATTTGACAATATTGTAATTTGCAAGGTTGTTGTTGTTCGTAGTGTTTAACGTCCGCTTCCACGACGGACATTCGATATGGAGTGTGCTGTGTAGGATTTCGAGTTTTGTCTAATGGTTTGGATTGTTCGGACATGGTTTTATTTTATAAGTGAAATTTCACCCGGCCAGCGTATTTCGTATTAACTGTCAATAATGTTGAAATACATCAAAATGGTTCAAACTATAATTTGTGTTAAACATGTGAAGGGGAGTAATTCTTTTTATAGACGCCTACATTCTTTATGTTCAAGAATATGTCCTAATTAACAAACAATCTTTGAGGGTGGAATGGTGGTGAAATGAAATGGGGTTTAACGTCCAACTGTTCTGCTTCGACTGGGCTAATGAGAGAGAAATGGGGTTTAACGTCCACTCGACACAAACTAGGTCATTTTATTTCAATAATTCGCTTGCGCGTAGGGGTCTTTAGCAGTGGGAGGAAACCGGAGTGCCCGGAGGAAACCCACGAGGTTGAGAAGGCGCCCCTATCTCCATGTCACATACGCTCACACCAGGATTCGAAACCACAGCCGCAAGCCAGAGGTGACCGGCCAGCTAGAGGTCGAAGCGCGGCACTCTAGACCACTAGGCCATCCCAACCCCCCCCCTGGGCTAATGAAGACGGGTATACGCCATACAGTGTGCTAAGAGGTACATTTTGTCCGATCATCGACACTATGGCCTACTCCTTTATCGCATTCCAACTGCCAAGGAATCATTTACATGAACGCCAATGTAAACACGGGACCTCGGTTTTTCGTCCCATCCGAATAACTAGACAACTGTCAGATATTTTACCTTTCAAAAGTTGAAGTATTGTTTTAAAGGACGCCTCATCGATAACAGGTAATTCACTTTAGGAGCATTCAATTAACAAGCTCCATATAATTGGTTGTTATTTCAATATTTCTCAAAGACCAGAAAACTCTGAACACATTTTATTTTATAAGAATATTTATTACTTGTAAGCTAAAAATTAAAACAACACGACATTAATAAAAATATTATATATGGTCAAATTAATAGTTGAATTAGATTTGATATACTTCATATAAATTTGTTTCAAAGTACATAAGTACATAAGAAAATAAAATCCAAACTTTAGTAGATACTTTAGTTTTGATTGGCTAATCACTAAAATCAGTCTAATATTGTCCAATGTAATTACTTAAATTTGGATTTTATCTTAGTTAAAATTTGGTTTAACAGGCCAATGGGCTTTTCGTAAACCTTAAATCAATTACGATGACAAATAATTAAATTCATCCAACTAGAGAGATAGATGAAGGTTGCCAGCAAACCTTAACTCATATAGACCAATTATTGAATATCGATGTGATTTTACAGAATAAATTGAAACATAGGAATTGAAGTTGAATATAAGTACATCAAATTTGCTGAAGAAAAGTTCAGTCAAATTGATCAACTAGCCGAGATTTAAGCGATTGAAATTTCCTGCTCATCATTAATTAGGTCGGTAGGATAAAAAAAATAGTCTCTATTATCCATTTTTAAAATTTAATCATGAATAGAAGTCGAACAGCAAATCGGAACGTAATCCAATAAGCATCGTAGTTGATTATGGTCTGGATAAGTTATTTAATGTCTTATAAATAGTGGGGGTTGGGATGGCCTAGTGGTCTAGAGTGCCGCGCTTCGACCTCTAGCTGGCCGGTCACCTCTGGCTTGCAGCTGTGGTTTCGAGCCCTGGTGTGAGCGTGTGACTTCCGGTGAGCGCGTCATGATGAATGGACGTGTTAAACGCGCTCTCGTGTGTAAAGTCGATACTACATTTATTTACCCGATCTTTAGATATTAGTATATTATCTTATCTCCTTGTTTGATATTCATTATGTGTTCGATAATTAAGGATTCTACAATTCGTGTCGAGAATGACCAGAATATGAAAGCCGGTGATTTGATAGATGAAATAGAAAAAGTTACTGGATTTATGTCAGTCGTTGCGTGTGTTCCTATGTACGGATATTTTGAAGTTAGTTTTGGTGATGTTGACAAATTAGGATTATTAACAACACAGGAAATTACAATAGACGGTAAGACAGTTAATTATAGTGTACTGGGATCTAAAATTCGTATTGTTTCGTTTATGCATATTCCTCATTACATCGAAGATTCTGAAATATACGACAAATTAGATTCGTGGGGGGTTGAAGCGAGAAGTGAAATTAGACGTAGACATTTTGCTCATGGAGAAAGGAAGATTCCCGATGGAACAAGATATTTGAAAGTTTTATTTCCCCCCAATATCAGCAGTCTACCATATGCAACTAGGTTTGATGGGGGGAGCTTTAATATCAAACACGACAACCAAGCCCGTGTTTGTTTTTATTGCTTAAGTAAAGACCATGAAATTAAAGACTGTCCAAACAATCGTTGCCATAAGTGCGAACAACCAGGTCACTTCAAAGCAAAGTGTACACAGACCCTTTGTCCAGATTGTGAACACTACTCATGGCAATGCGAATGTCAGACGGAAGTTAAAAACGATCAAGAAACTGTAATCACAAGTCATGTTGAAAATTCGTCTGCTGAAGAAATTGTGTCAAATAATAACACCATCGACGCACAGGTAGCAGAAACATCAAATAGTGACATTGAGATTACGAGCCCTCCCAATGAACGTGGAACGGTTAACGAAATAGCGGAAGATCATGCGACGTTAAGGAAAGAACTTTCTGTAAGTAATAAAGATGTATATGAAGACACATCTAGAACATATACTCCACTTTCAGACGAACTAAGTGGCCGGACTCGCGATGATGAAGACTTAGTGTTTCAAATCGTCCAACACAAACGACAAACACGGTTACAGTATCGAGCAAGTTTGTTGTCGAAACCAGCAAGTCTCAAAAGATTTGAAGAACTGTCAAAATACCGCACTGACAAAAAAGACCCCAAAGGCAAACGACTGCTATCAACGTCATCACAAGAATCGCAGTCCAAAAGACAATCAATTACAACAAAAGATCAACGTGCCTAAAGAAACGCTTGTGATATATTTACCGTTACTTGACCCACCACTCACATAAACACTCATAATAACGATCAAATTTGCTAACTTTAATACAAATGGTCTCCGAAATATTGGAAAAATTAAAAATCTTTTTGCCTTATTTACCTACTTCAACTTTGATATTATTTTATTACAGGAAACCTTTTGGGATATAAACATTGTTAATTTATGCAGTACACTGTGGAAAGGCCAACTTTATTACAGCAACTCCAATAATAACAGACGGGGGGTTGCAATTCTGCTCAATAATAAATTGAAATGTAATTTCAATAATCAAGTGAATGATGCTGATGGCCGTATTGTAAATATAAATATTACTGTTAACGATACACCTTTGTCTATCTACTCTATATATGCACCCAATGATTATAAGAAAAGAATTGAGTTTTTCAATGATTTATCCAACTATATTGATGCCTCACAAAATAATGTAATAGCTGGTGATTTTAATGATGTTATAGACAGAGATTTGGACAGGGGGATAAATATGACATCTATTAATCCAAGCTCCGTTTCTTTTAACGATTTTATGAATAACAATTATTTAGTTGATGTATGGAGAGATAAAAATCCAACTAAACAAGCATTTACACGCACTGCTACTCGGAATAATTTACAAAAGATGAGTAGATTAGATTATATTTTCATTAGTAAATCGCTCAGACCATATTGCATGCATGCCTTTATTCAAACCACAAGTTTCAGTGATCATAATTTTGTTATATGTAACATGAATTTGGATACAATTGAACGCGGCCCAGGTTTGTGGGTCTTAAATAATAATCTGGTAAATAATCCTGAATATATATCACTTATAACTAATGTCATCAACAAAAACCTAACATCTACTTTATATAAAACCGAACCTTTGATTTGGTGGGATAATTTAAAATATGCCATTAGAAAAGACTCTATTTCATTTTTCACGTAAAATAAACAAAAATGATAAACACGAATATTGGCAGGCTAATAATAAACTGCTAAATTTACAGGGGAAATTAGCCAAAGGTATTTATGTAGATCCGATTTTAATTCAAGATTTAGAAAATAAGATAGCAGAATATGAACAGAATAAATGTAGAGGAGCAATTTTAAGATCCAAGTCCAGAGACGCTTTAGAATCGGATAAATGTACATCTTATTTTCTAAATCTTGAAAAGAAAAATCAAGAGAATAATTTAATCAAATGTGTTTTTGATAAAGATAATAACCTTATACATGATCCTAGTGATGTTATTTATACATGTTGTGAATATTATGAAAAATTGTATACAGCTGATTTAACAGTCGATACTGATGAGCAGACGACATTTTGTAACTATGCTTCAAGCATACGATTACATCATGTGTACCTACTACAAGAATACACATGATGGCAAATGGCCGCCATTTAAAATACTACGCCCGCCTCTTAGAGACGATAACTTAACTCGCTATAAATTGTAAAAAAATTTACTTCGGCTAGAATTAAAAAACACCTAAGATTAACATTTGCTAAAAATTTCTAAAAAACAACCTAAATTTATGGAAATGGGGCCAAATCAAATCAGGCAAATTACATCAAAAAGTCAATGTTAAACGTATAGCAAAAATTTTAAACTAACGCCATAGCGGGTCATAGCAACCAGTGAGTATAAATTGGAAATCCCCAATGACGTAGATATTATAAATTGGAAAGCCGAGTCTGTCTTAAAATAAGTAGTACCGTCAGTAAACAAGATGGAAGCCATCTGCTATCGTGTTTGATCATGGAGTAGGCAAGCACAGGTGTGTCGTATGTGCTTCAAGTAGACTTAGTGATATCGATAGCCAGTCATGCGACCGACCGATCACACCTGCTGAAGTTTATACAGCACTTAACGGTATGAAACGAGGCAAGTCCCCGGGTAATGACGGATTAACTGTTACTTGGTATATACGCATGTGGGATGTGATAAGTCCTATTTATTCATACATTTTAAATCATATAATTAATGTTCAATCTTTATCTCGCACAATGAAATATGAAGTTATTTCCTTGTTTTATAAATTGAAAGGTGATAAGCGAGATCTGAAGAATTTTAGACCTATTAACTTGTTGAATGTTGATTACAAGATATATTCTCGAATTTTAGCTTTAAGACTACGGTCAGTAATTAGCACACTTATCTCGCCTGATCAGTCATGTGTTCCAGGTAGAGATATTGCCAGTAATATTTCTTCGATTAGAGATGTTTTAGATTTTGTAGACTTTGAAAACATACCATGTTATGTATTAAAATTAGATGCCCTTGAGGCATTCGATAGAGTGTCTCATTCCTATATTATTGCTGTTTTAAAACACTTCAACTTTGGAACTAACTTTATTAACCATGTTAAAACTTTATACACTGATGTACGCAGCTGTGTCAAGATCAATGGTCATTTGTCACGTTCCTTTCCCGTTACTAGGTCCGTCAGACAGGGTTGCCGATTGTCTGCTTTATTGTATGTCCTTACGGCGGAACCACTAAACGCCCTCATCAAATCCAATACGAACATTACTGGTATTTCAATACCTGGCTCCCCCACCCCATCTCTTTTATATCAGCACGCCGACGACTGTACCCTCACCCTAGCTAATACTGATTCGATTATTAATACCTTCTCCCAGCTTGAGCTTTATTGCAAAATTTCCGGTGCAAAAATTAATGTCGAAAAATCCGAACTTTTACTTGCAGGCTCTGTTAAATATAATGATGTAACTCTAGCTGTAGATGTTAAAGTCATACATGACTGTATCGAGATCTTAGGAATATATTTAGGGCCAAATGTTACCGCCTGTACACATAGAAACTGGGATCCCAAATTGTCTAAAATTAAAAATATTTTAAATATGTGGTCCCAAAGACACCTTACTTTAATGGGAAAATCTATTGTTATTAATATGTTATGTATGTCAATTTTATGGTACCCATTAAGAATCTTAAACATACCGGATTACATTGTCAGCGAGATAGAATCAGCTATTAAGAATTTCTTGTGGTTTGGTAAAAAAAACTTAATAAAAAGTTCTACTATTCTTGGCACCCATGCCCAAGGTGGTTTAAATATTCCCAAAATAATCTTAAGACAAGATGCTTTTAGACTTGTTTGGCTGAAACGATATATTGATAATTCCTATAATGCCGTATGGAAACACTTACTCAATTACTTTTTAAAATCATATTATAAAATGTATTTAGATATAGAAGTTTTCTCTATGAAATATTTCAAAGGAGGTCTTGGACATATACCAATATTTTATAGAGCTTTGTTAATTGCCTGGAATAATATTAATAATGACACACGTATAATACCTACTAGTTATAACGATATTGTAAACCAGCCTTTATTTGATAATCCACATATTTTATATAATGGTAAAACTATACATTTTGATTATTATATATTGCATAAGATTGTAAAAATTGCTGACATATGTTATTGTGTAATACCGGGTTTTCTCCCTTAACACATATACTAGATCTGTTTGATTCTGATGATGAAGACTTTAATTACGCAAAAATTGAAAAATGTTTTAATATTATTTGTTCGTCTATACCCCCAACTTGGTTAAATATTATTGATAATGAAAGCCATGTGATTCATAAAGAAATGTACTTATGCATCCCTTATGGAGATAGAACTATGCCGGTTGAAAATTGTACATCCAAAATATTTTATACTATATTAAGAGACAAGTTCTATCAGAAACCAACCAGTGAATTATTTTGGGACCTGTTACATTCTAATATTGTATGGAAAGATGTTTGGACATCTGTGTTTTGTTATTTTAAAAGCAATGAATGTATTGAAAATGACTACAGAATCGCACATAATATTGTATACACTATAATGAGAAATTACATAAATACAGACTAATTGATGAACCCTTTTGTACACTATGTCAAAGCAAACAAATTGAAGACATGAATCACTTATTCTTAACATGTTCTAGTACTTTAACATTTCGCGAATATTTAAGATCTAGTCTCATAGATTTTTATCCTGAAGGAATCAGCCTGTCTGAGTTTCATTCTCTTATTCTGTTTGGTACTAAAGTTATTAAGGGAAATAAAAAGAATAATATACTTATTCTCTTACTTTCATTTGCCCGCCTAGCTATAATAAAACGTAGAAATATGTTTGTTAAAACTGGGAAAGTAATAGATGTTATCAAATTATTCATTAAATGTATCGAATCACATTTTCAATATCTTTTGCTTCCTTACAATGAAAACCACTTTAGAGAACTGTTCGAGACATCAAATGTATTACGTATTGAGAAAGATGAAGTTAAATTACGCCTTCATCCCTAAAAATAAAAGGAATCGAATGGCCCATAACAACTTATTAAGTTTTGTATTGTAAAAATTAAGTGTAGATGAAAAAATTGTCCATAAAATTTCTTTCGACACCCTAACTTGACTCGAGAATTTTCGTTAAGTTCCACTCTCTTGAGGCCCACGTGGCTCGAAATTATTTAAATGGATTTCTTACTTCGGGTTCAGAGCGAAACCTTCTACAATATAGAATTATGTTTTTTTAACGCCGATCACATATTGTTTATATTAACTTATCACAGGTAACTTTTAATGAAACTACAAATTGATATATTTGTACTAATATATCAACTAAAAATATGCTTTTAATTAAAAGGTATGCTGACGAGCATGTAAGTGTGCGGGAGTGTTTGGGTGTGTGTGTGTGTGTGTGTGTGTGGGGGGGGGGTTAATTAGTAATTTTTTTTAATTTTTTTTTAAACTGTAAATATCCTGTGAAATTAATTTTGTAGAATGAAAATAGAATTATGTATCTTATATATTGTATTTTGTGGGAATAAATATATTTAAAAAAAAAAAAAAAAGAGTGCCGCGCTTCGACCTCTAGCTGGCCGGTCACCTCTGGCTTGCAGCTGTGGTTTCGAGCCCTGGTGTGAGCGTATGTGGCATGGAGATAGGGGCGCCTTCTCAACCTCGTGGGTTTCCTCCGGGCACTCCGGTTTCCTCCCACTGCTAAAAGACCCCTACGCGCAAGCGAATTATTGAAATAAAATTAAAACCATATATTAGTCCCGAAATGACCTAGTTGTGTCGAGTGGACGTTAAACCCCATTTCTCTCTCTCTCGTCTTATAAATAATTTAGATAACATTTCAGACGTAATGAAAGACTTGCAATTGGCAGATTTAGCTCTTGCATAATAATGTATGTTTAAAAATGTAAGTACATAAAATCACATTGAAATACAAGACTTTTATATATTTATTAATAAGTCATCAAATATATTTATCTGACATCTTGAATACGGTGTTACCATTGAAATACAAGACTTTTATATATTTATCAATACGTCATCAATACTAATTATCTGAAATCTTGAATACAGTGTTACCACTTCGAAACTGGTTCCGTTATCAGGTGGAGATCCTCCGTCTTCAAGCATTTTGGGCACTTTCCCCAACGCTGTCGAGAGGTGCAACGATTCATATGATTGCGTTCGTTATCATTTCGCCGCTTTCCACAACAATCTCGAGAGGTGCACCGAGTCCCCTGACTCTACTGGGGTTATTTAAAATACTGTTTCCT
The DNA here is from genome assembly GCA_963678685.1 of Patella ulyssiponensis. Lineage (NCBI taxonomy): Eukaryota > Metazoa > Mollusca > Gastropoda > Patellidae > Patella > Patella ulyssiponensis. Next base: position 62,889,155 of record OY783225.1, on the reverse strand, counting down.
AATAGCTTTTCAGAAGGCAACATTTCGATAATGAAATAATTCAAACAGTACTAACATCTTAATAGATCATTCAAAAGATTATTATATCAAAGGTAGGAATAAAGCTGAATAAAAATCTATCAACAATTAAAATATCGAAAATAATTAACCGTGACTTAAGCTGGAAAATAACCAAATAAAACACACGGGGTTTAACAGGTGACCATGGTTGGTTAATGTATCACGTGCAAATACCCGGAATTAAACCCATGACATCCATGGAGAATTACACAGTCGCCATCTTTGATTTAACTATGCCGCCGCCATCTTTACGTGATGACATATTTCTAAGATCTAGCCACAAGTACATATTCCATTTTATTTTCTTCTCTAATTTGAGCATAATGGTGTTCGTAGATGAATGTCAAAAATAGCGTTTCCAGACAACGGAAACTCTGATTGGACGATGTCGGGCTTAAAGAAAACATATTTTAACATCCTAGGTTATATCCATTATAGGGTAAACTAAGGCATAAATACAATAACATTGCACATAATTAATACTAAAGGCATACATACAATAACATTGAATATAATTAATACTAAAGACACAAATACAATAACATTGAATATAATTAACGCTCAAGGCATACATACAATAACATTGAATATAATTAATACTAAAGATAAACGGTTGATACCAACATAATAATTCATAACACCTACTCCATGAAGTCATAAAATGGACATTGAAGGACTCAAAATGTAAATCGTGAAAATAGTAGAATACACAACCTTATTATAAGTTGATTCCGCTCCAGTATTTCCAATAACTAGCGACATATCATTAATGATAATACTAAACAAATGCTGTCCATGAGTTATATCGAATGAGTATCTGGAATAGGATCCTGGTGGAACATTTGAAAATACACCATCTACACATATTGCTGCATATTTCCCTATCGTCGGGATTAAATATCAAAGCAAATAATAGACCCAAAACGTTGACGTAAAATGCTGTATTTATCTGTATTAATTTCTCACATGACATCTGTCTTAGAGATAAAACCAATCGTAACTGGTGTTCCATGACCAATTAAGCATACCCTGCCTCTTGTGTGACACTCTTCACAACTTGTAAAATTGAGGCGGGTTTTCTCGATATCGATTTATATGTCGCTGAAAATGTCTGCAGTTATGTACTGGATAACTGTTCTTAATTCAATTATTGTTCCTCCAGTCGTCCATTTAACCGTTTCAAACATACCGTCTGAGTACAGGAACCCAGCCCACTGTTGACAATGTAATTCGTCTGCCACGAGTTGAACAGCTCCCTGGTCTGCAGTGTCAAGTATTATGAAGGTTGAATTTATCAGATGAACGTTGATGACATCAACAGACTGATAAGACAAATCAAGATGTTTGATAACAACCTTGAGAGATTTCCAGCTTGAAGCAGCTAAATACAAATCGTCAACAGCACCCCAAGTAATTCCATCAAACGGATCCAGGGTCATAATCTTCATCCACATTCGACTCTCAACGTACCATATTATACCTTCTTGACCCGAAAACCCATACATGTTTAAGTCCGATTCCATGGTGAAGGTGCACGAACTGACCATCCCAGTTGAGGAAACTCTTGATCTTATCATCTGAGCCTGTTTAGCATCCCATAGTGTAAGATTAAAAATGTCGACCGTTACGCCTGATACCTCACCATTAGCCAAACGGACATCATGTAGCATGGATATCGTATCGCCGACTCGTACCTTAATGGGATTTCCGTTCCGAACAGCCGCCTCTAGATAGGACTTAGAGCCATTGATCCTACGGCCAAACGGATCGTGTGAATAAGCAACATTCCACCCAGAGTCTATGTACCATGTCGAGCCCATCGTAGAAGATTTTGATCCAATTTTGTAGCTATGGGAGATACGATTCCAGCGTATAAATGAGCTATGCCCATTGCTTCTAGTGATTAAATTGTACCAGTATGTGGGAATCATAAAACTGAGTTGAGATTGGCTCACGGATGGTACAATAGGCACGTTTATGATAGAGTTCTCAAAATAAACATATTGTGTATTAAGTGAAAACGCATCAAATGCAATGCGTAAATCCCAACCATTTTCCAAAGCATCGCGACAACCAGAAACCGATCCATTGGTAACAACTCCTTCAGTATTTACAGTTAGTACAGGAACAGGTTCGGCAGCGCTAGAACTTGACCAATCTATTTCTGCATCGGACGTGGTTAGTATCTCTGTTGATGAATTTAATTCCCCACCTAATGATGAAATCTTTATGTTTGAAATTTGTTTTATAAAACGCATAATGGTCTGATCTCTTCGATCATTAAAATCTACAGAAATATGATTATACGTCTGCGCCCAGACATTTCCAGAATCTATCCCTGTTGCCATTATGGAATAGATGGTATCATGACCTGTTCCTATCACACGAATCTTGTGAATTTTCTGGCGCTTAACGGCATCCTTTATGCTCTGGATGCTACCATGATTAATGCTGCCACCAGTCCGAGCTGAATAGTGTTTCTGTCTTGAAACTACCTTGCAACAACCTAAAAAAAACAACGAAAAATAAATGTCTGGATTGAACGGACTGGTGGACTAAAGGAACAATGGTTCAGAGGGTCATTGCCATGTTTCACAAAAATAAAATTTCTAATTGTATGCGTTCCATGAAGATCGAAACTGCTGACAAGTTGAACTGACGGGTACAATATCGATAGGGTAAGTTTCAAACGTCGTAGCAATATTTGCACATGGTCAAACAGTCGTAGCGAGGTGAAATAAATTAGTTTATTGCGTATTATTTGTTTCGAAATTTGTCCTAACAATGGTTCAGAGGGTCATTGCCATGTTTCACAAAAATAAAATTTCTAATTTTATGCGTTCCACGAAGATCGAAACTGTTGACAAGTTGAACTGCCGGGTACAATATCGATAGGGTAAGTTTCAAACGTCGTAGCAATATTTGCACATGGTCAAACCGTCGTAGCGAGGTGAAATAATTTAGTTTATTGCGTATTATTTGTTTCGAAATTGGCATTTGATTCGGAAAAAATACTATTTAATTTACTCGCAGACTCCAATGTAAATAGTACGTATCGATAAACTATATTAAATCGCTTGAATTTCGTAGTTTTATGGTATTTTTGATCACAGAAACCATTGAGAATTACCACACACCTATGATATTTGTGATCCAAACGACGAATCTAGACTGTAAATTGTTGTCGAATATTAAAGTAGTTCTAACTCAATATCATCCCAAGCCTTTGACATTGAATACACGAATTATTTGTCAGTTCAAATCAACATTGATGTTATGATCTTAACGGGAAAAGATGGGCTTCTGATATCCAATATTTAAGAAAAAATAAACATTTTATAATTGGGCGTTTCGGTGCCATTTTTAACAATGGGACTCGAAGAACGAGGCTAGACAAATTGCATAAGTCATACTATCGGTGTAGACTAGAATAACTCGACAATATCGATTGAGACTTCTGGTCAATTTCGCCGAACATAACTGATTTGAAATTAGAGTAAAAACGAAATCCATTTATACACATTCATAAGACATTATTATATGCGTTACTACCCATTTGTGTCAATTTCTAGGTCATCCCATACTTTTGAATTTAACAAAGTGCCACGCCCCCTATTGGATAATACCTATCTAACTCAATTAGAATGATTTTTCCCAAAATAAACTATGGCTTCTAAAACTTCTCTAATTCATGTTGTGTTATTACCGCAAGCCTTCATTAAGAAATAATAATAAACTTAAATTAAAATTTTATTTCAAATGGACCAATAACCAATAACATTTTTTCAATAAACACATCTGCGATTATTGATTTAGATTTATCTTTGTACAAATCATCATGACCCCCCAATCCATATGAGAAAATCAGAGTACCTTTCTTTCCATGACGTTAAAATAAGTGAGTTCAGATTTTCTTATAGTGCCTTTGATATTCTTTTTGTAAATCATTTGAAACCAGTATAATTTATACCTGAACCATATGCCATCATATGGTAACATAGGCCTATACAACAGTAACAAAGGGTTTGGTTTTGTAGGGTTTTGAGTGTTTTATTTTTGGAAAGGGGGGGGGGGGTATCTTGGGCAATCAGATTAAAATATCTATATGTTGTTTCGTTTTTGTTATACTTTCGATGCCCCACACTACATCAAGATCTGGCCGGTTGTAGTGATAGGTTGCGTCAGGGGTCATACGAGCGGCTTTTGGCCCTATGACGTCAGCTTATTGATTAATCAATCCGCATTGGTGTTACTAGTGGATATTACCCACAGTTCCGTGCAAACCATGCCTAAAGCTCGCAATAACAGTACTTTTCATTGGCCAATCACTCACATCATTCTGACATAGCATCCAAGATGGCAGCTTTTAAATTTTCTCTTTAAAGTTATGATTGGTTACCTGCATTTTACCAGATATTCCTTAGTTTTTATGGATTAATTCCCGATGTTTATAATTCTGATGTGGAACTCTTCCTTCTATATTGTTTACTTGACGTGATAAGTATCTGACTTTTGAATATTTAACGATTTTATTTATCTTACTTGTTCCTGTTCTCATAATTCAAAATGGCGGACATTGAAGATGCGTCTCTCTCAGCTTCAAGTTTGTGCAAACTGAAGTCGTTTACCAGTTATAATCGGAAATCTAGATCTTTTTGTCAGTCACAGCCTACATATACTATACAGCAATCGTATGAGCTTAACATGCAAAAAAACCTCGAAAAACTTTTGAAAGCCACTTTTCGCGACATCACAATCTCTAAAACTGGCGGTAGAACCAGGTTACATTTTGCTTCTGGACATTACCTCGAGTTTAGACGTAGTCTTGAATTTTTCTACGCATCATCGGAGCACTTAAAGGTATGCATAACTAAGAAAGTTGATGTCAGTCAAATCCCAAGTTGAATCTTCTATAATCAGAGTCAACTCCTCTGAGAAAAACGTAGAATGTAGATACACTATAAATCTTTTTCACACAACAGCCAGCGCTCTTGTGAACGGCGTAAATGAAAACATTTTTCTGTCTGATCATTTACCTGATATACTGAAGAACATGAACTTAAACGCAGCTGCTTCTCTCAACGGCAATTTTAAAGATACATTTCAAAATAAAGATACAATTGATCGACCTCGCAACAACGGGTCGCCTGCAGTTACACATATCTATCAAGTATCTAACGCTACAGACGTAAAACCGGGAAACACTTCTTCTTCGCCTGCAGCAGTGAGAGAGAGAGAGAAATGGGGTTTAACGTCCACTCGACACAAACTAGGTCATTTTGGGACTAACACACGGTTTTTCAATTTTATTTCAATAATTCGCATGCGCGTAGGGGTCTTTAGCAGTGGGAGGAAACCGGAGTGCCCGGAGGAAACCCACGAGGTTGAGAAGGCGCCCCTATCTCCATGCCACATACGCTCACACCAGGGATCGAAACCACAGCCGCAAGCCAGAGGTCGAAGAGCGGCACTCTAGACCACTAGGCAGTAGAACATACACCAGGTATATCACGACATGCAACACCTATCATTACCCCAAAAACAACAGTGGCTAAAAAGTTATGTTTGTAAAAAAATCAATAACAAAATCAGCTGTCAGCAAGCCTGTTACTCGTAGCTCCAAATTACACAGCACATGTAGTAAACCGCCGGTCATTAAGCCAAAAATTCCCCAATCTAGTACAAAGGTAGATGAACTTCAAGATATCATCTCACGTTTGAAACTTAAACTCGAATCAGCCGAATGTGAATTGACTAAATCTAACGCAGAAAACGAACAACTTGAGACCGAAATTTCAACATTAACGGAGGAAAATAATGAATTTTCGGCCACAATACACAACCTCGTCAATGGAAGTGAATCCCTTAAAGCAAAAATTAGTGTACTACAAGATAACAACACAGTGTCTCAACATAACACAAAATTAAAATCAAAATGGAATGAAATTGTAGATAATAAGCTACCCAGTATCGTAGAACGTTATCAAAAAATCAGATTGATAGAACCAAAACAAAATATACTCATAGGATCATCTTTAACTCAAACATTGCAACCTAATAGATTAGACAGGGGCCGAAATACCTGTATTAGGACAATCCGTGGTGGCAAGATTATCGATGCTATTAATTTCCTCAAAAGATGCCCGCCTTCTGTACTTGTTGAAAATATAGCTTTTCTTATCGGATCTAATAATATATCAAGATACTATTGTGCTAATGATTGTATTGATCAGTATACTGAACTCATAAAATTGTGCCGAAATATGTTTCCTAATGCTTTAATTTCTTTCCTGGAACTGCTACCCAGAGACTCCAAAGATTTCAACCTGTCTGTAAAAGAACTGAATAATAATTTACGCAAGGTGTGTAAAGATGCAAAAACTCGATTTGTTGAATCCGCTGAAAGCTTTATGAACAGTGACAACACTATCAAGCCTCTCCTGTATCATGATACCGTCCATCTTAACGTCATTGGATCAACCAAGTTAGCTTCTATTGTCAAATCTGTATTTCAACTTGATCACCTTACGATTACAAACCGAGAGCTGATGCAAGGAATAATTTATTATCGTCCTCGTACCCGCATTTTCAACTTCCACCACATATGAGATTTTCACCGAATGATACTACTAGATCAACTCACAACTTCAAACCAAAATATGATTCAAGGAGTAAATTATCATCGTTCTCCTATCCAACCTTTAAACTTCCTCCGCCAAATTACCAAGATATCAGATTTTCACCCCCAACTGCCGTTTTTAAGCTACCATCGGATTATTCGTTTCAATTCCGACATAAACCGTCAAACTATTCAAGAAAACCAATCTAAAAACATTGTTCCTAGACTCTTTGTATATGACATGACATGATTGTTAGAGCTTTTGTAGTTCAACTTGTTAGACCTAATTACTAATTTATTGTCTTGTACGAATTTACGCACTGCGTATATGGGTGCTATTTTCTGATTTTTTATATTTTATTTGGTTGTGAAGGTAATAGTCATTTCGTATTATTTAAGTGAGAAATTTTCGCAGCTTAGACACTCGCTATTGATATATTGACCAGTTTGTTTGTTATAATTAATTGTGATTAGTTTAATTTTGATGTTTTCAATTCCAGTATGTTTATTTTTCTGACCAAGAAAGGTCTTCACATAGGACATTTAAATGTTTGTCATTTTATAAACAAAACAGTGGAAATCAAATTGCTTCTTGAAGAATTTGATATTTAACACATTTATCAGATTCTATTATTTTTCCTGGTTTTCATTCACCATTTAGAAGAGATAATAGTACATTTAGTTCTTCTGGCACCCTGTTATATGTAAGAGAATCCATTAATTGTAAAAGGAGATCTGATTTGGAACGCGATACTCTTGAAGTCATTTGGATTGAAATTACTATGAAAAAGACATCACCTATTTTAATATGTTGTTTATACAGAAATCCGGCATCTAATGTTAAATGGCATGATGATTTTAAATTAATGATTGATTCTGCGTGGAATCAAGGAAGCGATCTGTTAGACAGCAAAAATTCCTATTGGCCGGATTCACTCAATTTTTACAATTTAACTCAAATCATTTCTTCTCCAACCCGTGTTACAAATTCATCTTCTACGTTAATTGATCATGTCATTGTATCTGCCCCAAACCATATTATTGAAACTAAAGTGCCATGTTATTCAATATCAGACCACTTTCCAACTTGTTTCACATGGTCCAAAAGAGGAGTAAAGATCCCTAAAACCAAACATATATATGTTGCATATAGATCTTTTCGAAATTTCGTTGAAAATAATTACATGAATGACCTACGCTTAGTTAACTTTGAAAATATTTATCTAATAAATAACCCAACAGATGCTCTTCAATTTTGGTAACTCCAATAATTGATTACCATGCTCCTGTCAGAATTAGACGTGTTAAAACTATCGTTTAACCTCAATGGCTTAAAAGTGAAATTTTGAATTTAATGCGAAAAGTGATTTCTATAAAAGTAAGAAAAACGACACCGAATATAAAAAATGTAGAAATCGTTTAAAAACAATGATTCGTCAATCTAAATCAAAATACCTCCAGGATCTGGTCGGAGATAAAAAAAATTCTAAACAAATATGGAATGCATTAAACTCAGCTGTTAACAAAAGTAACAACAGTCCCCACGTACCACTGGACAGCAATATAGTTAATGACTTCTTCTCTAACGTAGCCGATAAAATACTCAGTGCCCATACAGATAATATGCTTGTAATATAAGGCTTGATGATAATAATATAAAAACCTATATAAACTCTAAAGTACCCGATGACGTATCTTTCAAAATTCCGTTAATGAAAACAACTGATGTAGTTAATTCCTACAAAAATTAGATGTTTCCAAGGCAGTCGGTCTTGATTCAATAAATCCACGTTTTCTCCGCGTAGGTGCTATCGAACTTCCTGCTAGTCTCACGCACATTTTTAACTTATCAATAAATCAGAACATATACCCTTCTTTATTTAAACAAGCTAACGTTATTCCACTTCATAAAGGAGGTACCAAAGATGATCCCAATAACTATAGGCCGATATCCATTCTTCCAAATATATCTAAAATTCTTGAAAGACATGTTTAAAAACATCTTAATTATTTAAATAAATGCCAACTTTTATATAGTAATCAATCAGGTTTCCGCTCATCTAGCTCTTGTCAAACAGTCTTAACACATATTACTGAAAACATGTATGATTATATTAATAACAATCTCCTTTGTGGGGCAATATTCTTTGACTTTAAAAAAGCGTTCGACTTAGTAAATCATGACATTCTAATTGACAAATGTAAACATTTTAAATTTTCTAGAAAATCAATTCTCTTTTTAGAATCATACTTAAAAAACAGAAGTCAGTGCACGTCTGTTAATGGCATACTATCTGAGAAGAAACCTATTTATCACGGTGTACCTCAAGGGTCAATATTAGGACCCATACTATTTAATATTTTTATAAATGATTTACCCTTATACCTATCCGCGAAAACTGACCTCTTTGCGGATGACACAACCATCTACACCTCTGGATCCACTGTCAAAGAGTTAGAACAAAAACTTCAACTTGACGCCAATATAGTGTTAGCCTGGTGTGATAAAGATAGGCTGGCACTGCCAGGCAGGATACGCCCACATTGGATGGATAGAGAACAAGCAATACCGAAAGTGATTTTCCTATGTGCAAATATCGAAATAAATTAAGATCTTTGGGTTTTAAAGGTTCATTTCAGTAGGCTTCAAATTCGACTGGGGATTATGTTGCTAAGTGGGTAAATGGGATAATAATTCTGACCCCAGAGGGGCCAAAAGCTAAAAAAAAAGGTCATTTTTCGTACAATCAGGGGCCATAATTCAGGAAGTTACAATCCGATATGCACAAATATCGAAAGGAACCAAGATCTTTGGGTTATAAACATGCATGTCGAGTTTCATCAAAATCGGTTCAAAATTGTGACCTGTATAGGGTCCACAACCTTAATATAACGTATTTTCACACTAATCGCGTACAAACGGCGGCCATTTTGTCTGTCAATTTTGGTCCGATTTTCAAAATCAGATAAGAATTGTGACCTGTAGAGAGTCCACAAACAAATTTTGGACGGACGGACAGGGGCGACGACATAATACGTCCACATGAAAATGTGGGCGTATATAAACCATATGAGATTAAATATATCGAAAACAAAAACTATGCAAATTACGAAGCAACAAAAAAGAAATATCCTCCCTGCTACTTTGAATATTAAACTACGTAATGAACCATTAGAAGTCGTCTCCCCTCGGTAAAGCTATTAGGTGTTTTTCTCAATCATAATCTAACTTGGAAAGATCATATCGAGTATATCTCTAAAAAATTAAGCCAGAAAGTTTTTCAACTCCGTCAAATTAAAAGATAGAGGCTGGCACTGCCAGGCGGGATACGCCCACATTTTAGAGAGATGGACAGACAACAAGCAATACCGAAAGTGATTTTTCCTACATCATTAAGTCCTGTATTTCATACTGTATTGGGAGCAGCCATTTTGTTGGTCAGTTCCAGTCTGATATTCGTGAAATTCGAAGCCGACAATGATTATGGTGTGACGGTACACAACCTAGAAATGTGACCTGTAGAGAGTCCACAACCATCATATACCATATTTTTACGCTATGGTCCGATTTTCTTGAAATTCGAACTCAACCTTGTAACGGTGATAGAGTCAAACGTTTTTTAAATCGGATAATTGTGACCTCCCGAGGGACCATAGGCGATTTTTCAGACAATCAGGGTCCATAATTCAGGAAGTTACGATCCGAAATGCGCAAATAACGAAAGGAACCAAGATTATTTGGGTTATAATCATGCATTTCAAGTTCCATCAAAATCGAATTAAAATTGTGACATACCATTTTTTAACAGTATTCGCGTACAAAAGGCGGCCATTTTGTCTGTTTCCGATTTTCCCGAAATTCGAACTTAAATCTTCCTTAAGGTGTAATGGTGATATAATCAAACGTTTTTTTTAAATCGGAAAATAATTGTGACCTCCAGGGGGACCACAAGCTAAAAAGATAGGCTGGCACTGCCAGGGAGGATACGCCCACATTTTCGAGAGATGGATAGAGAACAAGCAATACCGAAAGTGATTTTTCCTACATCATTAAGTCCTGTATTTCATACTGTATTGGGAGCAGCCATTTTGTTGGTCAGTTCCAGTCTGATTTTCATGAAATTCGAAGCCGACAATGATTACGGTGTGACGGTACACAACCTAGAAATGTGACTTTTCGTCAATATCGGATAAGAATTGTGACCTGTAGAGAATCCACAACCATGATATACCATATTTTTACACTATTCGCGTACAAACGTCGACCATTTCGTCCGGCAATTTCGGTACGATTTTCACGAAATACGAACTCAACCTTCCTTACGGTGCAACAGTAATATAATCAGAGTTTTTTTTTTAAATCAGATAATAATTGTTTGAGAGATAGATAGAGAACAAGCAATACCGAAAGTGAATTTGATATGCGCAAATATCGAAAGGAATAAAGATCTTTAGGTTATAAACATGCATTTCAGGTTTCATCAAAATCGAATTAAAATTGTGACCTCTACAGGGTCCACAACCATGATATACCATTTTTTAACAGTATTCGCGTACAAACGGCGGCCATTTTGGTCCGATTTTCCCGAAATTCGAACTCAACCTTCCTTACGGTGTAACAGTAATATAATCAAACGTTTTTTTTAAATCGGATAATAATTGTGACCTCCAGAGGGACCACAAGCTAAAAAAAAAGGCGACTTTGCGTATAATCAGGGGCCATAATTCAGGAAGTTACGATCCGATATGCGCAAATATCGAAACGGTGTAACGGTGATATAATCAAACGGTTTTTTAAATCGGATAATAATTGTGACCTCCAGAGGGTGTAACGGTGATATAATCAAACGGTTTTTTAAATCGGATAATAATTGTGACCTCCAGAGGGACCACAAGCTAAAAAAGGGGATTTTTCGGACAATCAGGGGCCATAATTCAGGAAGTTACGATCCGATATGCGCAAATTTCGATAGGAACCAAGATCTTTGGGTTATAACCATGAATTTCAAGTTTCATCAAAATCGAATTAAAATTGTGACCTCTTCAGGGTCCACAACCTTGATATACCATTTTTTAACAGTATTCGCGTACTAACGGCGGCCATTTTGTATGGCAATTTTGGTCCGATTTTCCCGAAATTCGAATTCAACCTTCCTTAGGGTGTAACGGTGATATAATCTAACGGTTTTTTTTAAATCGGATAATAATTGTGACCTCCAGAGGGACCACAAGCTAAAAAGGTGATCTTTCGGACAATCAGGGGCCATAATTCAGGAAATTACGTTCCGATAGGCGCAAATATCGAAAGGAACCAAGATCTTTGGGTTATAAACATGCATGTCAAGTTTCATCAAAATCGGTTCAAAATTGTGACCTCTATAGGGTCCACAAGCTAAAAACGTGATTTTTCGTACAATCAGGGGCCATAATCCACGAAGTTTTGATCCGATACATGCCAATATCGTAAGCAGCCGAGATCTTATGGGGATAACCCTATATTTCAAGTTTCGTCAAAATCAGATAAGAATTGTGACCTGTAGAGAGTCCACAAACAAATTGTGGACGTCCGGACGGACAGGGGCGACGACATAATACGTCCACCAGAAAATGTGGGCGTATAAAAATATCTTCCAACTCCGTGCCGAATCCTTTTTTATAATGCCCACTTTCAACCACATATACATTATTATTCCTCAGTATGGGACCGTAGCGACACTAAATCTCTTGACTGCCTTTCCCGACAGCAAATAATGGCCCTAAAATTAATCTTAGATGTAAGACATACTGCCGATGTTTACCCTCGACTAGACAAATTGAAAATTCTGACAATAGAAAATCGACATATCTCTAGTCAATGTATATTTATCTATAAAATTCTGCTAAAACAATGCCCTGGTTATTTATTTGACCTCTTACCTTATTATCAAACTCCCTATAATCATCTTAACAATAAACTTACCACTCTTAAACCAAACATTAATATAGTTAAAAGCAGTATACGCTTTAAAGGTCCAAAACTATGGAATTCGTTGCCACCTTCTTTAAAAACTTTAAATAACTTGAATCTTTTCAGGAAAAAACTTCTTCTTTACCTAAAATCCACCCCAAATGTATTATCCTAAATAGCCCCCGCCCCCTATATTTTTTATTATATGTATTTGTACATGTACGTGTATTCTGTAAATCACCCTATTATGATCATGTACATATTGTACATTTGTTGATACATGTTATATCTATTTATTCAAACTTTCTGTTTTATAAATTAATCTTTTAAGTGATTTGTATATATTTTCCTCTATAGTAAATTATTGTTGTGTGTTATTTAATGCACAGTCTATATCTTTTGTAATATATTTTCTATGAAGGGCAGGATGTTACAAAGGCTATTATATCCTAATCTTCAACCCTTCTCAAATAAAGTCAATGATAACAAGTCTTCAAGATCCCAGTGTTGAAAAGGCATGTTAAACGAAATTTTGAACTATAAAAACGAAACGGATGGAATGTGGCTGTTTTTCCTATGCTACGTAAAGATATTGAATGGGAATTATTTTGGTGGATGACAGTATGGTAAAATATGTGACCCGGGACATTGACAATATTAACATTATTCCAAACACATTTATATTATCCTAAGGTTATGAACCTCCAGCTTAAAACAACACCTCTGACATATACTTCTACATACTTCAGTGGAAAGCTACGATATGTCACAGTACATGTCAAATTGTCGCCAATATAAACCAGTGGTTTCCAATTCAAATGTTTTCGATACAAATGGATATTTCTATATGACATTTTACCCTCTTGCGGTTAATCGTTGCCTATGAACGCCATTTATCTTTCTGGTCTTGGGTTGTATTGAGTGTTTTTCGTAAAGTAATTAAGGTACTCACTTGGAACAACCACGTTACATTCGGGTCCTGAAAAACCTGCAGGACAATGACACATACCATTGTAAAACATCCCATTATTTATACAACTTTGCTGAAATATTTTATTGTAAATTACTTACAAGTTAGTCTACACATTATTGTAAACTATTTAACTTTGACTATATCATGTGTACCCATCAATGCCTTATCTAACTTTGTGTGACTCTTTGTTACCTCACGGGAGCAACGGTGGTTCGGTGAGTAAGACGTTTGCTCGCCTATCTAGTGGCCCGTGTTCGACCCCTGCGTTGGCGGAGAAAGTACACCGGGATATTACGGCGTGGCTCTGCCTTGTCAGTGGCACAGGAGGAATGGCGTGGAAAGAGTCAACGTGTAACTGTTGGGATGGGACGAAAGATCCGTTAGCAGTTGAAATTCGATATAGGAGTAGGCCGTAGATCCGCAATTTCCCTCAGCACCCTGTATGGCGTATTTCTGACTTCGTTAGAACAACCGGAGAAGGACGTAAAGCCCCATTTCATTTCTTATAGATCACGTGTCGAAGTAAACGTCAACTGATAATTACTCTTCTTTGCCCACACGGGAGAACACGGTGGCTAACTGGGTAAAACGCTGGCTGGCTAGGCTGGAGGTCGGGTGTTCGATCCGGGCATTGGCCGAAAAAGTTCATCCAGATTTTCCAGCGTGGTTATTCCTTGTCAGTGATGCAAAACAGAGGACCTGACAAATACAGCTGTCTAGTCGCCCGGATCAGCCGAAAAAACCGAGGTCCCGTGTACACATTGGCGTGCACGTAAGAAAATCTTGACAGTTGGAATTCGATACAAGAGTAAACCGTAGCGCCGCTGCCCGGGCAAAAGTTCACTCCTAGCAAACTATATGGCGTATGTCCGTCTTCAATAGTCCAGTTCGGAGCAGAACAGTAGGGCGTTAAACTCAATAACATTTCATTTCCCACACAAATTAGACTTTTGTGTTTACAATTCCAACCACGAACACGATGTTCGGTTATGATAGAACCCACATATTTAAAATCTACAGTCTTGTATTATAATACATACCGTGTATAATATACAACCCATGCTGGACTATAATACATACCCGTATAATAAGCTGGCATTCACTGGTTGTAGAATTACTAACAGTGACATGATTCAGTATATTCCCTTTAACATGGAAACATTGTACTATTTCACTGGCTCTACAAACCACTGCTGCATCGCATTCTGAATTTTGTAAACACCTCGAGACACAAAATAATGCACTTCCGTGTTTCAACCAAGAAACAATCTGATACGACACAGAATCGACAACAAAATCCAGCAGCTTAAAAACATGTAAGTCAAACTGACCAATCGGGTTACTTGCAAAAAGGCTAAAAATGCTGTAAAAACAAGCTATTTTTAAGATAAGCATCTTCAATGGTTTCTTCACTTTTGGTATTCAACCCTGCCTCTTGCTTGAAGAATAATCTTTTGCCTCTTCGCTGTAAATATGATATATTCTGAGATAGGGCCTACTATAAATATTTAACCGATTCCATATTGATCTATAGAGACAAATGTGTGCGCGTGTGAGGTGCTTACTGACATTCTTTGTGGTAAACTTCTGACATTTGAGTCGTTATGCCTCCTCACTTTAGTACATACATCTCCTTTACCTTCGTTGCACAATACTAGGTCTAACTGGTATGTACAAACGGTGCATGCAATAATTGCATTCATGTAGAGGCGCTGCTGGTCTTTGAGTTACTGTTATTCGCATGAGACAGAAAAAAAAAGAGGTCGCGCGAATAAATTGGCGTGCACATAAAAAAACAACTTGGCAGTTGGAATTTCATATAAGAGTAGAACTTAGTGCCACTGCCCTGGCGAAATGACTCTCATAACACACTGCATGACGTATGCCTATTGTCATCAGCCCAATCTGAGTATTTTTGATGGCGCGTGATGTACAAATGAGGTTAAATGAATTTACTTTCTGGATTAAAGTAACTGATATACGTCCACATTCTTGCTTCGATTGATATGGCATTGTTTAAAATGAAGAGAATGAAATATGAAATGGCGGCAATTTCTGTAACATGACAAAAGGCAAGGAAGGCGTTGGGTTTGTTTTGCCAAATTTACAGAATAAGTAATAAGTATACTAAGTTCCAAGATAATCCATTCAGAATTGTGGCCTTCAGGAGCTTAACGCAAAAAATGGGAGTGAATCTTCCAGAGGATCGTGACATGTACCGAATTCAATCGTTGCATCCCTTAGGTTATAAGGAATACATATGCCAAGTTCCAATATTATGATCTATTGAGGATTGTGGCCCGCGATGGGGCATAAGGGAAAATCAATAATCACCGTCCTTAGGCTATAAGAAATGAAATTATACACATGCCAAGTTCTGTAGACAACACATATACAGAAAAGGAACAAATTAATGTGTCCCTGACCCTAGGACGAGGGCATGCACCAAATACAATAGGGTATAAGGAGTACGTATGCAAAGTTTCGAGACAATCCATTATGAATTGCGCCGTGTAGTCGACCTACAGACAGATACACACACAGACAGGAGCGGCGGCGTAATATACAAGGGCGACGGTATAAAAATCTTACTTTAATTATTTAAAATAGCTTAGTCTCTAACTCAGTATCATCCAAAATCTTCAACATGGAAAACACGAATTATTTGTCAATTTAAATCAACATTGATGCTGTGATCTTACCGGAAAAAGATGGGCTTCATATATCCAATAGCACACGAATCGTTTCAGCCCCAGTTGTAACAAGAGACTCGAGGAACAATGCTACACACATTGCACCAAATGAAACGGCGTATATAGACTGGAATAACCAGACGCTAGAAATTTGCATTCGATTGAGACTGTTGGCTTATTTCGCCAACGTAATTGATTTGAAATTAGAGTAAACACGGAAACCACTGAATGTAAATCAGTTTATATACATTCATATTACATTGTTATATGTGTTGCGACCCATTTGTGTCAATTTCTAAGTCCCAAATATAAGCGATTTAGCGCCTTTAAGTTTAATTTTGTAAGGTAATATTTTCTTATGTAATATCTATTTCACAAAACATTCATCGTAGTTTAATTATTTAAGTTTAATTTTCTGATGTAATTTTTTCTTTCGTAATATTTATTCCACAAAACATCAACAGACAAAGAAAGATAAGTAACTTGAGCTTTAAGTTCTTTTACGAATACAAACTCGAACCTCCCACAGAGAAACGACGCTGGTTGTCGTTGGCCAACTTGCTCGAGAGGACGAGGCACTTGAGGAGGAGAACCTTGGCTCAAACGAAGGATGTGATTACCGGTGGGCTTGATTACCAGTGAACGCCGCCGCGGAGGCCTTCCCTTCGAGGTTCACCTTATTTTTTTTGTGGGGGGGGGGGGATTTTATCGCAGTCGGAGAGGCGCCCGCCAGTTTGCTGTGGCTTTCAGCTCGGGAGTGCAGTAGGGCGGGGAAGCGCCTCCCCGGCCAACATTTTATAGCATTTTTTGGGGGGTTTTCTATAGGGTCGGGCGGGACCCGGTGCGCCGGGCCTGTTCTCAGGCACGGTCAACGGGATGCTGTCGGTACATTCATATTCGTTGCTATCACTGTTTATCTGAAATATATATGTACATAATAAAATCTAATTTGTATGTGTGCCCATCACGCTTCACCCTAACTATGTGGTATGAAATTAACCATGGACCCTTTAATGTTTAAGCCAATATTGGGGCGGAACGAGTTTACTGCAATTATTCTGTAGCACACTGAATGGGGCATTTTTGTCTTCACCAACCCATGCGGTGCGGAAAAGTAGGATGTTAAAAACAGCAATTTCGTGGCTGTCCAATCTAATTAAAATATAGATCTATATTTCGTTTCGTTTTTTATACTTTCGATGGCCTACACTCATGTAGATCTAACTAGTTATAGTAGAAGCTCACGTTCTATGACGTCGGGTATCAAGCACGGGACATTTGACCCGATAACGTCAGTCATTCGACTAACCAATTAGCGACCGCCACGCTTTTCAAAATCCACTTTTGTTTTGTTATGATTTCTATCCGCTGGTGTTTATAGTATAGACGTCGTTGGCTGGTAATATCTACCCACAGTTCCACGCATAAAAAGGTCAAACGGTCGATTCGACAGACCATTTGATTGGCTGACCCCTCATTTCAGCCAGAACACCAGTTAAATAACAAGTCCTCCAGATCCAAGAGTAGTGAAGACAAGTAAAAATGAAATTTTGAACTATAAAAAACGAAACGAAATTGGATCTGTGTTTTAATCAGATTGGTGGCTGTCCGTTCTGGGAAAAAGACATCTTTTGGTTGACTTAATATACACATGGATAGATCACAAAACCTAAGTTTTCTCGGTTACAATGAAATTGTTAAAGATTATAAAGTGTGTGCGGCGATGGAGTTTGGGGTATTAACTTTCTACTTCGGTGTTGCTTTGGTGGCGGGGGTGTTGGCAACGCTCTACTTTTCTGCACGCCTTGCAGGTAAATTTTGTGTTACCTACTATAATTTCCATTTCCATGTCAGGGGATCCTTGACATGCTACCACTGCAATGGAAGTGGGGTTCGTGGAAATATAATTGACATCGATAGCGCAGATCCCCGAGCCCTGTGCGTGCTGACATGGTTTAATACATTTGCAATTAAAAAAGTTTGTCACAGAATTTTATTTACCAGTTTTTAAGCAGTCTGCATACAGCAACATTAACAGTAAATTAAGGTATTAGATTTTCTTATTACAAGTATTATAACGTGAACATAATAGTTAAACCAGAAATGCTTTTCAGAAGCAAAATATGTCTAGATAATATTCTTTCAAAAGAAGAAAAACCATATTCAACCTTTTAAATTGAAAACTATTAACAAAATTTCTCATTCGGCTTCAAAAGGAAGATAGTCATAAAACATGCGACATGTTTAAACGCCCACATTTTCTTGCGAACGTATATTGTCGTCGCCCCTGTTCGTCCGTCCACAATTGTTTGTGAACAGTCTACCGGTCACAATTTTTATCCGACTTCGAGGGAACTTGAAGTGTAGGTTTATCACCCTAAGATCTCGATTCCTTTCGATATTGGCATGTATCGGACTGTAACTTCATGGGTTATGGCCCCTGATTGCACAAGAAATCACGTTTTTAGCATGTGTAGAGGTCACAATTTTGAACCGATTTTGATGAAACTTGAAATGCATATTTATAACCCAAAGATCTTGGTTCCTTTCGATATTTGCACATATCGGATCATAACTTCTTAAATTATGGCCCCTGATTGTACGAAAAATCGCCCTTTTTAGCTTGTGGTACCTCTGGAGGTAAAATTATTATCTGATTTATATCACCGTTACATGCTAATGAAGGTTGAGTTCAAATTTCATGAAAATCGGACCAAAATTGATGAACAAAATGGCCGCCGTTTGTACGCGAAAAGTGTGTAAATATGTTATGTCAAGGTTGTGGACCCTATAGAGGTCACAATTTTTAAACAAGTTTGATGAAATTTGATATACATTTTCATAACCCAAAGATCTTGGTTCCTCTCGATATTTGCGCATATCAGATCGTAACTTCCTGAATTATGGCTCCTGATTGTACAAAAAATGGCCTTTTTTCGCATGTGGTCTCGCGGGAGGTCATAATTATTATTCGATTTATAAAACCGTCTGATTATATCACCGTTACACTGTAATGAAGATTGGGTTTGAATTTAGCGAAAATCGGACCAAAATTGCCAGACAAAATGGCCGCCGCTTGAATGCGACTAGTGTAAAGATATGGTATATCAAGGTATGGACCCTGTGGAGGTCACAATTTTAATCCGATTTTGATGAAACTTGAAATACATGTTTAAAATCCAAAGATCATGGTTCCTTTTGATATTTGCGCATATCGGATTGTAGCTTCCTGAATTATAGCCCCTGATTATACGCAAAATCGACTTTTTTATCTTGTGGTTCTTGGAGTCTCAATTATTATCCGATTTTGAAAAAAAGGTCTGATTATATCACTGTTACACTGTAATGAAGGTTGAGGTCGAATTTCGTAAAAATCGGACCAAACCTGCCGGACAAAATGGCTGCCGCTAATACGCGAATAGTGAAAAAATATGATATATCCATGTTGTGGACCCTGTAGAGATCACAATTTTAATCCGATTTTGATGAAATTTGAAATGTAAGTTTATAACCCAAAGATCGCAGTTCCTTTCGATATTCGCCCACATTGGCCCATAACTTCCTGAATTATGACCCCTGATTGTACGAAAAAATCATGTTTTTTTTTTATCTTGTGGACCCTATGGAGTCACAATTTTATTCCGAATTAAAAAAAACCTTTGACTATAACCCTGTTACACATTAATGATTGTTGAGTTTGATTTTCAATGAATTTTGATAACTGAACAGCTAAATCCATAATATTAAATGTTTCGTATACTAAACGTTGGCATGGGACAGAACCAAACAAATTCTAATGATTTTGATAATTACTTCACATGCGACAACTCTTGTTGACTGCCCGGACGATTTAGCTGCCTGGCAACCTATTTATGATTATGGCCCCTGATTGTCCGAAAAATCGTCTTGTTTTAGCTTGAGGTCCATCTGGAAGACACAATTATTATTCGATTTAAAAAAAAAAAACGTTTGATTTTATTATATCGTTACATCATAATGAAGGTGTTGAGTTTGAATTCCGTGAAAATCGGATAAAAGTTGACGGTCAAAATGGCCGCCTTATAAGCGAGTAGTGTAAGAATATGGTATATCAAGGTTGTGGACCCTGTAGAGGTCACAATTTTGATTCAACTTGAAATGCATGTTTATAACCCAAAAATCTTGGTTTTTTCGATATTTGCGCACAAAATGGCCTCCAATTAGAAGCGAATAGTGTAAGAATATGGCATATCAAGGTTGTGGACCCTGTAGAGGTCACAATTTTAATTCTATTTTGATGAAACTTGAAATGCATGTTTACAACCCAAATATCTTGGTACTTTTCGCAATTTGCGCACCTTCCTGAATTATGGCCCTTGATTACTTCAAAAACTTTATCGACGTTCTATAGGCCAAAGTTAATATCACATTGACGCCTATGGATTTTCAGTGTTTTCAAATAATTACTGCCAAAGTTATGAACCTTGTGTGGACCGAGTTTAAGGTCTTGAGACAAGCAAGTATATATTGATTTTCAATGAATTTGGATAATTGAACAGCTGAATCCATAATATTAAATGTTTCGTATACTAAACGTTAGCATGGGACAGAACTTTAAAAAAACCAAACAAATTCTAATGATTATCTAATAATTACTTAATATGCGACAACTCTTGTTTACTTACAGGACTATTTCACTGTTTTTAGAAAGAAGTTCTCAAAATTGAGTCGTTTAAAGGGTGTGTAGAATTTTCAGTGCAAACTTGTCCTTGTCTAAAGACAAGCCAACAGTGAGGCTGATGTCCCCCGCCGAAATCCCAAAATAAATAGATGACACATATTAATTAATCGCACATTTATTTTTTTCGAACGTATCGAGCAAACAAACTGTACACGAAGTATCATCCAAAAGTGTTTTATAAAGAAAAATGCTAAAACCGACGAGAAAAATGAAAATGTACCCTAGTTAGGGGGGCCCTAAAGACAGACAAAAGGGCCCCTCTGGCCAAGGGAAAGGGCCCTCGTGTATACACTGTTACTGTCGAATCCATTACTGAATGAGAATCATCAATCAAGATGAACCTAAGTTACCTTGTCCCAAAGAATCAACCAATCAAATTACTTATCTCTGCCTACCCTAAGCAGAAAATGCTCATCTTCGAACTCCATCAAGGCATTGACCTAATAAGCATACACACCAAGTTTGTTTAACATTTTAACTCAATTAGGAGAGTTATTGTGTTCCAAAGTCTCGGCAAATCAAATTGCTTATCGCTCTGCTTACCCTGAGCAGAAAATGCTCATTATCGATCTTAGTCAAGGCATTACAGTAATGAAACTATACACTAAGTTTCATCACTCTCACTTAATTAGAACTAAAGGTATCGTGTCCCAAAGCATCAGCCAATCAAATTGCTTTTCTCTGCTTACCCTAAGCGGAAAATGCTCATCTTCGAACTCCATCAAGGCATTGACCTAATAAGCATACACACCAAGTTTGAACATTTTAACTCAATTAGAAGGAGAGTTATTGTGTTCCAAAGTCTCGACCAATCAAATTGCGTATCGCTCTGCTTACCCTGAGTAGAAAATGTTCATTATCGAACTTAGTCAAGGTATTACTGTAATGAAACTATACACTAAGTTTCATCACTTTCACTTAATTAGAACTAAAGTTATCGTGTCCCAAAGCATTGACCAATCAAATTGCTTATCTCTGCTTACCCTAAGCGGAAAATGCTCATCTTCGAACTCCATCAAGGCATTGACCTAATCAACACATACACCAAGTTTGAACATTCTAGCTCAATTAGGAAGAGATTTATTGTGTCCCAAAATGTGTGACGGACAGACAGACGGACGAACCCATTTTAATAGTCACCCAACTTTCTTCGAAAGGCGGGGGACAAAAATCGGATAAACTTGAAAGAAAAACAGCTTGAGACTTTGAAAACTTTGTAAGATAAAACATTCTCCAAAAGCATCGTCGTGGGCAACGCCGTTGGTAATCCGGGAACTTGAAAGTAGTTCTAATGGCGGACTTGTAGGCTAGATGTAGGGTACTGGAATCTGCTGAAGTTTGCAGAGTGGATTTGGTAGATCTAACAGAGCTAATTTTTGAATACTTTAAATAATCTACATTGTAGCTTGCAGTCTAATATTATCCATTTCCTTGCATTTGTAGCATAAAGGGGTCATTAGGGAGAGAGAGAAATGGGGTTTAACGTCCACTCGACACAAACTATCATTTTGAGATAAAGGGGTGACAGTTAATATAGATAATGAAAACAGATATTAGCCATTCAAATGAAATGGGGTTTAACGTCCTACTCTTCTGCACCTGAGCTAATGGAAGACGGGCATACGCCATAGTGTGCTATGAGGGAAATTTTGCCCGGGCAGTGGCACTACTCTTATATCGAATTCCAACTGCCAAGGGATCTTTTACGTGCACGCCAATGTTTACACGGGACCGGTTTTCCGTCCCATCCGAACGACTAGGCAGCTGTCCTTGTCAGGCCCTCATTCTGCGTCACTGACAAGGGAAACCACGCCGAAAAATCGAGATGAACTTTCTCGGCCAATGCAGGGATCGAACACCCGACCTCCAGGCTAGCGAGCCAGCACCTTGCCCACTTAGCCACTGTGATTCCCCCATTGGTGCGATAATAAACAAAATCTCAGTTACTCATTTGTTCGTTAAATACATTTAAAGAAAAGCTAAGCTTTTGCATTGTTCGTAATCTCGGGACAAGATAACTTTGATGGAGTGATGAAACTTCGAGATAGTTTCACTACCAGGTACTTCAAACACTTGACAGTTTCATCATGAACATTTTATGCTCAGTGTAAGTATAAAAATAATCAGTTTGACTGCTTGATGTTTTTGAAAAAAGAGAAATGTGTCATTGATTAAATTAAATGAAATGTTAACCTACTATGCAATTGATTAATGTGTCATCTATTTATTTGAGGATTTCGACAGGGGACATCAGCCTCACTGTTGGCTTGTTATATCTATTATGCCATCCGTTTTTTTTATTTCAGATTTTCTAAAAATGATCAAGAAGAACTGCGCCATAAAATTTTACTCTGGAAAAAGAAAATCCCAAAGACAACTATTTTTACCCCCAATGTAAAAATGCTTTCGATAAATTTTGTTGAAAAATAATATCTAATTACATAGTTTGCCATGCAAAAAAATATTTAGCTTATAGATATTCTTCTTTATCTTTTTATTTTTACAGAAGCACTAATGAGTCTGGTTTTTTATTTGTCCACCAGTCGTACTTCCAGAGGCATTTAATGGAAATGTATGGCAGAGAAATTTGTCCGTTGGATGCCACATACAACACAACAAAATATGATTTGCCACTGTTTTTTGTTTGTGTTAACACAAATCTTGGCTTTAGTGTAGTGGCATCATTTTTGATAGATAGTGAAAATGCTGAATCCATTAAAGAAGCACTACAAATAATATCACGTTGGAATAAAGCATGGAATCCAAAATATTTCATGTGTGACATGTCTTCACCAGAAATGTCAGCAATCGAAGCGATATTTACCGGTATGTTGAAATTTTATAACAATTAGTAATCATTTCCATGATTAAATTTAGCAAATTATTATACAGCTTTTTTTTTAATCCATTAATTTTTAAGTCCACCTATAAACTTTAATAGGTATTATGAAAGCATATAAGAATAAAATTGTTTGTAGTTTACCATATTTTTAATATGATGGCACATAATCATATATTATCAATAATTATCTTATAGTTCGCTACAAATTGCAGAATATCAATTATTCTACATATCAGGTTGTGATACTTGCAAGCCTCTTCAGATTCGTCTGCCTCCACTGTTACATGCCCTTGTTCAGCCTAGTGTTATTGTCTTGTGAGTTCTGGTATGAAATATAACAGTCGAGCTGGTGTAAACTCTCTTATTAGTGTTTTGCGACCATTCACAATGTATAACATAATTATCCTTCAATTAAAAGTGCAATCAATATATTTATGCATCTGCCCACACCACAATTATATTATCCACTACTATAAACTAATAATAATGTATTATTAATTTTTAAGATTGCCAAGTTCTGAACTGTGATTCCCAGAGAGAGCAGGCCTGGATCCGTTGGATCAGTACAACATCCCATGGTGTCAGCAAGAATAAAACAGAAATATTGACATTGTAAGTTAATGGTCACTTTTTATACGCCCAAATTTTGCATTTAGACGTATATTGTCGTAGCCCCTGTCTATCTCCTTGTCCACAATCTCCATTTCTCTTTTACTTTCATCTATATACACTATTAAAACTTATTTAACCATGTTGTGTTCCAAATGGTAAAACTAAAGAGATAAATGCATGTAAATAAAAAATGCCAGTGTAAGGAATTTTCAAATATATTTTTAAAACTGGAAGTACTAGAATTATAATTAGTTTCTGGAATTTCCTATTTATGCTTTCATTTCTATAAACTATTAAGAACTTATTTAAGCATGTTAGCTGTGTTCTGTTTTATAGAGATTTTCTGCAACTATGCCTCGTATTCTATCAGATATTTGGAAGCATTTCCAAATGGTAAAGAGGGGTGGAAAAGAGATATATTTATGTAAATTCTGTTCTCAAAAGTATACAAAGAACGCTACAAAAATGAAAAACCACCTGATACAGTGTAAAACCTTTCCTAAATATTTGAAGAAACAAGTCAACAGGAGCATCTTCTGTTGTAAAGGAGACATCAACTGCTTCAACATCACAACAGTCACAGGGAAATACTCTTGAAATGGCATCTTCAGATAACAATAGCAACATATCTGATATTGAAACTTCCTTCTCCGTCTCAAACTTATCTGCATTTTTCGATTCAATAACAAATGAACCAAAGAATAGCCGATGAAAATTTAGCCAGAGCAATATTTGCATCTGGTTCTCCATTGATGCTAACATCAAATGTATACTGGAAGCGTTTCGTCAATGCCATACGTTCAGCATATTCACCTCCAACAAGACATGCCTTATCTACCCACCTACTGGAGGCAGAATACCTTAAGAGTGAAAACCAAGGTTGAAAAAACTATCAACAATGCTGACTGCCCCGAAATTATAAGTGATGGGTGGTCGAATATCAGAGGTGAAGGAATTATAAATTATGTTGTCTCAACACCCCTGCATGTATTCTATAAAAGTACCGACACCAAAGATCAGCGACACACAAGTCAGTACATATCAGATGAACTTTTGAGAGTTATAAATGACTTATGACCTGAGAAAATACATGCTATCATAACTGACAATGCAGCTAATATTAAAGCTGCCTGGACCACTATTCAAGAAACTCATCCACATATTACACCAATTGGCTGTGCTGCTCATGGTTTTAGCCTCATTTTGGGAGATATGAATATAAATTTAGATGAACAGCCTTTTTTAAAAATGCTAAAAAGATTTAAAATATATTTAAAATATATTAAGAAACGACAAGTAATATCAGAAACCTTTGCTTCAAAACAGGCCGAAACAAAACATTATCCCTGAATTTACCATGCGAGACCAGATGGGGAGCAGTAGTCATAATGTGTAAAAGTCCTTTAGATGGAAACAATTCTATCTGTTGTGTTTAGAATTTTCAATGAATTGGAAACAAGCCTTACAGAAAATGTCCAGCAATCCTCACTTACCAAAGCTGAAGAGAAGTCTGTACTTGGATTTTTACAGAAAAAAAAGCAATTTTGCCTTAAGCCTATTCATGCCGCTGTCTATATACTAGATCCTAACTGTTATTAAAATGCTTTACCTCTTGGTGATATGGAAATTTAAGAAGCGTATGGGTTCATTGGTTCCCTTGCATCACACTACAAAGTTAACGAAGGCAAAGTAATGGCTAGTTTGGCTAAATATCGGTCAAAAGATGGATTGTGGATAGGAGAAAGTATTTGGGCATCAACTTGGTGGAAGGGACTGTGTGCATCAGAAGCTGTTTCGAGTATAGCTTCATTAATCCTTGCAATACCACCTTCATCAGCAGCATCAGAACGCATTTGGTCTCTCTGTGGTACAACTCATACAAAAGTTAGAAACAGATTAACAAATGAACGTGTTGAATAATTTGTCTGTATAAGATATAATTTGAAACTCTTCGAAGCTGACAACGATCCTTCCACCACAGATATTCATGAGGATTCATCTGAACCTGAAATCTCCCTGTTAGAGAAGGATTTTGAAGATAATGATCACCTAACTTTGAACATTAATTATAGAATGTATAACCTGTGTATGAACAATTTAACAGAACTATCTCATTATTAGTTATTAGATTTTTGAATATGGCATATCAGATAATAATTTTCTATCTTTTAGTTATTAACATATTACTGTCACTTGCAACTCATTAATAGCAACACAGGTTTCATTTTATGAAAACAAATTGAAAATTCCCGGGAATTTTGCAACCCTATTTGGAACACAATAACTCTCCTTCTAACTCAGCTAGAATGTTCAAACTTGGTGTAGGCGTTCATTTGGTGAATGTCTTTATGGAGTTTTATAATGAACATGTTTTGCCCACAGCAAACAGAGATAAGCAATCTGATTGGTTGATGCTTTGGGGCACAATAACTTTGGCTGTAATGTTAATGAAGTGACAGCGATGAAACTCAGAATATAGATTCATTATATCATTACCTTGACTAAGTTCTATAGTGAGGATTTTCTACTCCGACTAAGGAGTGATAAGCAATTTGATTGGTCAAGACTTTGGAACATAACAACTCTGCCTTTAATTGCGGTAGAATGTTTACTTCAGGTGAATGTCGTGACCGAGTAAAATGATTAACATTGGAGCTGAAGCTAAGCAGATCTAATCAATTTCATTGGTCGATGCTTCTGGACAAGATAATCTTGATTATATCTGATAGAGAGTTTTGAAACTTAGTGTATAGTTTGATTGCTCCATACTTTCGAAAAAAAAAAAATAAATGTGCGATTAATTAATGTGTCATCTATTTATTTTGGGATTTCAGCGGGGGACATCAGCCTCACTGTTGGCTTGTTACTCTTGTTGACTGCCCGGACGATTTAGCTGCTGTGGGCATGTTTTGTTGCCTGGCAACCTGGTTTTTTTTTTAGATATTACGATTTTCAGTTCTTGCAAATGTTGCCATTTGGATAGTTTAATTTTTAGTGGCTGTTTATACAAGCTTTTGGAGCTGTAATGGTTGTTGTTTATTCTAGGTAAATACTGCCAGTTATCAGAAAGCTTGAGTTTATATTCAATAGTTCCAGTTTCAGAGTATTTCAGTGCCCGCAAATCTACAACTTGAGGATCACCGGAACGGTTCCCTTGGCGAATGCTCGGGCAGTAATGTAGATCAGAGAAATCCTTGAAGATTCTTTCACATTGTATGGGCTTTGGCGTCGTGCTTCTATGAATGCTGCTATATAACCTGAAGGCCTATACATCTGACGTGATTTTAGTCGTCTTTCTAGTGCTTGAATGTACAGTCCGTCTACTTCCATCCATGTGTGACCTTTTTCTAAAAAAATTTGGATGACTTAACTTTGTGGTTGATAGAAAAATGAAGCAATGCATTCGCCAACAACCATCGCTGTATAAAATTACAGTTTTCATCTCAGGCTTGTTCATCTTGAGGTTTTCCAATTGATCTATGATAAGGAGGCAAAGTTGTTTCCATTCAATTCTCCGTGTCCTTCATGCCAGAAGTAACAACTTACATCTCTATCGTTCAAATTATAGGTTGTGACAACTCAGTTTTGTGTTATAATAAATTGCATTCACAAACACCTTTGGCGCCAGAAGAACAACCTGCACGAGCAAGTGATTTGTCAAATTCTTTTTCCTCTCGACTCTGATTCTTCCTTTCCAAATGACGCAGGTATTCATCCTCTGAAATATTAAGTAACTCTCTTGCACAGCAAATATTGCATTGATCTTTCTTAGGTTTGCAGAGAGCAATATTATATGTTTTTAACTCTTGAATAAGGAATGACTTTGATGACGGCTTCAGACCCCTTTCAACACAGTATGTTTTGAAGATAAGAGTAAAGCTAACTAAGATTTTCAATCGAAGTTTCCAAGTATAACTTATCTGAATCCTTCCTACAGTAGTGAGAGGGGAGTTTGGGAAGGGAATCCAGATATTTAAGGACAATCTTTCTTTTTTTTTAACATGTACGTTACTTGTAACTTTGGGATTAGGGTTTTTGCTTATCCCATGTTTTGCGTTCTTTACCCAGTTTAAAACTGACCACTCTCCAATACCAAATATATTTAAGAACATGGTCTTGCATACTTGAAAGGTATTGTCACCTATCTTTAAACGATACTCCATAGTACCACTGCAGGGATAGAAACTAACGCTCGCCCATGGCGAGTAAAAATCGCGAATGAAAATCAATTAGCCCGTGTGGCGACCTGATATTTTGGTAGTTGTAATAATTGATAACTTATACTTAATGAACACTGTCTTGAAACTAACTTCCGAAAATCGTCGCCATCACTATCTACGTATTTTTAATCTTTGGCTGTTCTATTTCGCCATACCGGTATGAAATCTAAGCAAGCGAGCTTGCTGATTGGTTGAAGTTGTATGATAACGAGGGAGGACACGGAACAGCCTCTGTTTACACCTCTATGAATCATGAAACGAAAGTCGATATATACTATTCAAAAAAAGTAGGGGATATTTGATTTTTAAGTGTTATTAAAGTAACCTAATGAAACTGACGAAGAAACAAATGACAAAATGAAATGAAGTTCACATTCATCCATTTATTCCAAATGATCGTTAGACTAAGTAAGGCACAGACTGACCATTATAAGGGTAAAATGATACCCGGGGTCACAACAAAGTCAGTAACGGTTAAATCCTCCTCTGTTTGCCAAACAAGCATTGATCCGACGTGGCATACTCCTAATGAGACGTCTAAGGTCATTTTGGTCCAGATTGTCCCATTCCTGTTGCAACGCAGCAGCAAGTTCTTGGACATTGGCAGGACGTTGTTGACGTAACCTCTGGCCAAGCATGTCCCAGACATGCTCGTTGGGGGAGAGGTCGGGACTCGGTGCTGGCCAAGGTAATGTTTTGTTGTTGGAGGTAACCTGTAACGATCCTGGCAGATGTTGACCCGGTAGTACTAGCCTGTAACACGCCCTGCAACAACATGTAAAGCCGTTCTTCCAGCAACAGTGATGCCTCCCCACACCATAACAGAAGCACCCCCAAATCGATCATGTCTGATGACGTTAACGTCTTGGAAGCGCTCGTTTCGACGACGCCACACCCCCCTACGTCTGTCCAAAAAATCAACAGTGAACCTTGACTCATCTGAAAACATCACATTGCTCCAGCGTCGATTATCCCAGTGTTGACGATCCCTACACCAACGACGTCTTGCCTGAATGTGATGATCTCTCAAACAAGGGATCTCGCGAGGGCGCGAAGGTGACCCCTATGCAGTCGATTCCGAATCGTCTGGCCACTCACTCTCACACCAGTGTCTGTTTGAAGACGAGCGCTGATCTGATTTGCTGTGATGACACGATTTCTCAAGGCCAGGGTACGGATAAATCGATCCTGGGCTTGAGTTGTCGACCTGAGCGTGGTCTGTCCTGTACAGATTGTGTATCACGGTATCTGGACCATAGCCTGCTTATGACAGACTGAGAAACATTCATCGTCCGCGCCACAACCGCCTGTGTTGTGCCGATCTGTAGCATGCCAAGGGCACGTAACCTTTCATTTTGGGTAAGCCGACGCATATCAAAATTTGTTTTCTGGCCACTAAAACAATTAAACTGATGTTTCCACCCTGGAATTCAATGCCACAATGACTGTAACATTCAAAGTCAGAGTCGTGCAAATCTTGGGTTGGACCTCCATGATGATCCCAAGCATCACCTGCATTCCATGCGGTAGCTATTGGTGCGTTTGGGCGTCACATGTAACTGGAAATGTTTCTTCTGTTAGGTTCTATAGTGACTTTTTTCATAGTCATTTGCATATTTTAGTATTATGCCCCCAAAATGAAATATCCCCTACTTTTTTTGAATAGTATAATTGAATAATTTTTCAGTCCTATTTCAGGTTAATTATCATAAATCGCCTATCGGTAACATACTCGTTGATACATGAAGCAATTTAGCGAAGAACATGGATGTTAAAAGATTTTATAACAGCGATATATTACGGCAATGAAGACACTCGTAGCGGTAAATACACGTGCTCTGCTATTGCTAATCTATAAATAACTTCACTGGGTGACAACTTATTATGATATTAAATTTTAAAGACATTACGTCATATTATTTTGCACATCACAACTGAATTTATAAAACATAAATGAAATGTAAATACAAATTTAAATGAATATTAAACTATCGTAGCGAAATCTCTTCAATATCTACGATTGAGCTTCATTCACATTGCTTCGTGTATTTCCGTGAATCGGAACACACCGAATATAGGCCCTGCTGCGCATGTCTCACGGGAAGCAGTCGTCGTAACTTTTTGACTTTGACATAATAATAATAACACAACTTTACCGTTTCAAATGTGGCAATTTCTAAAGGGGGTGGAGCCCCCACCACCTAAAAAAATTAAATCAGATGCAGATGTGAAAGAGAAAAACAATCTATACGAAGCCACAAGGCAGAGGAAATTTAGACCTGAATGGGAGAAAGAATTTCCCTGGCTCGAATTCAGGTAAGCGTCGTCTGCTAAAATGTCTGATGATGACAATTCATTTCGAATGTTTTGCCTGCCATGCTCAAAAATTGAACAACATAATAATGGAACTTTTATTACAGGCTCTCGAGCCTTCAAAATAGAATCCATCAAAGCACATGGAAAATCTGTGGGGCATAGAAATAATGAGTGCAAACTCAAAGGGCTCTGCCCGGTACCTCGGAGGCAGAAAAATCACTGCAATCTTTGTCAAGTCATAGCTTCAACAAGATGTGTATATTAATTAGAAATGCAAGGCAAGCCCTACACTGATTTTGAGTTTATATGTGACCTTGACGAAGTGAAAGGGTGTGATATCGGGAAAACATACAGGAATGATAAGTCAGCCAAAAATTTCATATATTACATTGCTGAACAGGAACGTATTGTGATACGTAATGAGATGGAACAGTCAAAGTTTATCTCTTTTATTTCCGACGGAGGCACCGACACTTCTCACCTGTATATACGTAATTGCAACAAGGGTGTTTTAAAACTCAATTAATTTGCAGGCATTATTACACAGGTTGGAAAAGCCAATGCAGAAAATCTGACCAAGTGTGTATCAGCTCGTGTTGAGGATATGGTTCCAGACTGGACAGAAAAGATCATAGGAATCGGGACTGATGGGGCTGCAGTTATGCAAGGAAAAGTGAGTGGAGTCGTCAAAAGAATAAAAGACATTACAGATCGTCCCTTCATCCAAGGAGTCCACTGTTCAGCACATCGCTTGGAACTGGCCTTCAAAGATGCAGTCAAAAACATCAAGTTATGGACGAGATGTGAAGCATTGTTACTTGGCATCTACCGTAACAGTCCACTGAATAGGAGCAACCCTTTGGAGTCTTTTAATATGGATGATGTAGCGCCTCTCATGCCCACCCGTGTTGGAGGTACAAGATGGGTAGGCCACATACAGCGGGCCTTGAAGAATCTGCTGACTGGATATGGTTCTCTCCTGGTACATTTGAAACAGGTACAAGGAGATTAAACTACAGTGGCATCAAACAAGGCGAAGAACTTTGTCAATAGCCTCACTGACGTTTCCTTTCTTTCTGTGGGATGTTGTTGGTGTTCTTGCCGAGGTTTCTGCTAACTTCCAACACAAACACGCCATCATAAGTGATGTATTCACAGAAATTGAAATAGCCAAAGCAACCATCTCACATTACAGAGAAGGTGATGATGGACCCAAACTCAAACTCATCATGGGGGAAGAGTCTTATAAGGGCCACGATCTGAAAGGTAACATCACTGGGTTTCTGACTGCGAGAGCAGATCCTGTAGAAGGTCTTGTGAAGACGCTTTCTCAACGTTTTGATGTGGATGAGGGTTTGACACGGGCAGCCTCTATGGTTTCCTTTCATGCCTGGCCGCCTACACTGCAGGGAAATAAAGACTTTGGAAATGAACATGTTAGATCTCTTGTGAGCACATTTGAGAAGGCTTTGCAGAGTGCATCTGTCGACCCAAGCGAAGTTGAAGCAGAGTGGATAAGAGAGAGAGAGAAATGAGGTTTAACGTCCACTCAACACAACCAGGTCATTTCGGGACTAACATACGGTTTCAATTTTATTTCAATAATTCGCTTGTGCGTAGGGGTCTTTAGCCGTGGGAGGAAACCGGAGTGCCCGGAGGAAACCCACGAGGTTGAGAGTGGATAAGACTTAAACATCTTGTCTATAGATGTTTTCCCGTTGTATCCAAAGCAACATGGGAGTCTGTTAACACCCGAGTTACAGACTGACAATATCCTGGCTCTGGTGGATCTTGTTATTGCTCTTCTCTCAACATCAATGAAAGCTGAAAGAGGTTTCAGCACAATGAAACATATAAAGACAGATTGGCGCAGCAAACTTAAGGATCACGGACTGTCAGACTTGATGATGGTGTACTTGGAATCAGCAGGCATCAAGTACTTTGATCCAAAACCAGCAGTTCATCTCGCGAACAGTGCCTCAGTACGACAGAGGAGACCCAACTATATGGATGAAAATGAATATGAATCACAATCCCAGTCTTTAACAAATTCTGAACTTACTGAAATGGAACTTGGTGTGGCAAAATGAGGCCCCTGAAGATTAAACTTCCAAAGGACAAATATGAAATGAATTTAAATGTGTCAAATTGAATTTTAATATATATGTCTATTTGTTGTATTATTAAAATGTGCCAAAATGAATTTAAGTGCATGTATTTAGGTGTTTTTGATTGATTAATGATGAACAAAACAACAGTCTAAATCAGAATTTTTAGTTTCTTACTGGGCTAGTAGAATGTTGGCTGGGCTAGTAAGATCTGAAAGCTACTAGCCCAAATGGCTAGTGACCATTTTAGGTTAGTTTCTAACCCTGCACTGCGTTTCTCACTTGATCCTGTCTTATGTACTTTCTTTTCTGCAAAATCAACTAGAGAAGCTATATAAATTTTCCGCTGCCCCCTGTCCATTTCTTTCCAGAAACTCTCAAACAAAGATTTCCTATCATTTTCATCTATCTCACTACACTGACGCAAAGAAGACTTTACAAAAAACTGAGTCACAAGGCCTTCAGAACGTTCTCTTTGGTACTTCTTTTCTTTGGCTTTTTCCCAAGCTTTCTTTTGTTCTTCCAAAATAGACCTCTCCTTGCATTCTTAATTTCTTGCATCTTTTATCATTCCATATATTTTGTTCTCCTTTCCTACTCTTTATTTCTGTCTCATCATCAGTTGATTCAGCTTCGGTACTGGTACTTCGAAAATAGTCTTCAAGGCCGTTTTCAACCCCATTTTGACCACGCCTTCTTCTGGTATCTTTGAATCGACGACATCGTCTGTTTCTTTATCAATGTGTGTATCATCAAGTTTACAGTCATTTCTGTTTGTTTTTCCATTACATTCTAGGTTTGAAATGTCATCAGGAATGTTATTTTGGCCTTCCATGATTTTTGTCAAAATTAGGAAGTTTGAAGGGTGGGATCATCTAGCGATAAAATTTCATCAGTGTCACTATATTTTGCCTCTACAACTGAAATTTCCAGTATTTCCGTCATGTTGCGCGCATCAATACATGTATTTGTTTCTAATTCATCCTCAACTTTCTTGTTTTCAACATTGCTGTCTACTAACCTTTGGGTCGAAAAGACAGATTTTTGCGCCATTTCTAATATTTTTTGGCCCCTACTCAATTGCCTAGGATATTCCATTGCTGGATAAATGAAATAATCTTGAATGCAGAAACAAGATCAAAATGTCTTGTTCGAAGGTTGGGTAGACGACTGTTATCTTTGAGAAGTTTGATTTCATAAAAATGTGATATTTTAATACATTCAGCAAGTTAGAAGTCAAACTGCTTCTTTCAATATGGCCGTTGCTAAGAGAAACGGATAACTCTAAACCCCGCAAAATTTGTTTTATACTTTAGTGATGACAAAGAAACCTCTTGAGTCAACTTATATATTCAAAAAAAAAATTATATTCGAGACATGGGTATCAGAAACCTTGCAAGTTTATATACGTGTTTTCGTGATAAGTTACGAGTTTTTTTTTCAAATTGATATTGTAACTAAACTAGACACGGTAAAACCTTGTCAATGATACGGGTAGATGGACAGCTAAATAGACAATGTGGAACTAAAAAAAATTTTTTTTTTCTTTAAGTAGACTTAAGAAGTTTTTCCATGTCACCGACGATACAGCCTTATATACCATGGACCGAAACCACAACCGCAAGTTATAGGTGACCGGCCAGCTAGAGCTTGAAGCGCGACACTAGGACATCCCAACCTCCCAAGTGTGTACGTTTCATGCAGTCAATTTATCCGCCATTGATAATTGTGTTTGTCACTTCTCTGAATTAAATTTCTTGCGTACAAGCTGGTCTAGTGTAATTTACGTAAACAATGGTATGTGTGGTTGAATCAACCTTCCTGGCCAATGAAATCGTCGGTTGAATCAACCTTCCTGACCAATGAAATCATCAAGGACAGATAAAATCCGGTGAATGGACCCAGGGGTTAGTGGAGCGATACCGGGGGTCGTATAACGTACGCAACTACATGGACACGGTTATCCTGACACACATTTTGAAATTTGAGAACGTACTGCTGACTTGACATCGAAATAAAAAGCTTGTATTTCGTTGTGTGTCTTTGTTCCTTGATGGTTTGTGAAATAAATCTCTAGAAAAATAAATTTGAAATACGAGTTTTTATAATTATTGGAAAGAAAAAATCTATAACTTAAAGCTCAAGTTACCCATTCTTCTTCTTTGTTCATGTTTTGTGGTATAAATATGAAGAAAGAAAATATACTCAGAACTTGACACTGATGAATTTCAACAAAATTTTTTTCTAAGTCAAATAAATTTTAAAGTGTTTCTAACGATAGTAAGTAGTAAGAAGCCTTTAATTTCATAAAATTGTAAAGTCACGTGTATCACGTGACTTTTGAACATATAAAGATGAAAAACCTTAAAAACACGTGCAAACACAAACTTGTGAGGTCAATCGATGCACGTAACTGGAAAAACAAATTAAAATTGTTATTTTCATCTTTGTTAGAAAATGCCGCGCCTTTCAAATGTAGAACGTCTACATGCTATAGTTAGTCTCTATGCTGGTCAGTCTGTGGTCACTGCTGCAAGAGCCTTTAATTATTGTTCACGCCAGACAATAATTAATCTTAGAATGAGAGTGCTTCCAACTGGAGCTATTGCCGACCGCCCAAGGGCGGGAGCGCCACGTGTGACGTCACTCCAGGAAGATCAAGCAATACGATTACGTCATCTTAGAAACAGATTTGTCACACTGCACAAACTTCGAATTCGCTTGCAGGCTGCTAGTCTTCGAGCTCGGAGGCCCTATAATGGACCAATATTGACACCTCTTCATCGTCGTAACCGACTTGTTTGGGCCACAAGACACATAAGATTTCCTCAGACAGTGGAATTCGGTTGTCTTGAGTGACGAATCTCGATTCACTTTGAGATTTGCAGATGGCAGGGTCCGAGTGTACCGCAGACGAGGTGAACGTTGAGCTCAAGAATGCGTCAGAGAAGTTGGCCGATTTGGTGGCGGCAGCGTCATGGTTTGGGGTTCTTTTTGTGCACATGGACGCTCTCCTCTTGTTGTCCAAGGGAACTTAAATGCAGTCCAGTACAGGGATCAGATTTTGCAACCTGTTTTCCTTCCGTTTATGCAGAGACATGGGCCTGGACTAACGTTTCAACAAGACAATGCTCGACCCCATACGGCAATTGCTACCAAGAATTTTTAAAGAAATGCCGTGTCCAAGTCCTGGATTGGCCGTCGCTTAGCCCTGACCTTAATCCTATTGAACACATCTGGGACCAACTGGGTCGACGTGTTCGTCAGCAAGTGAATCCACCACTGACGTTGCAGGACCTTCAACATGCTCTTGCTGAGCAGTGGCGACGTCTTCCTCGGGTGGTGTTTACTAATGTTCTGAGATCCATGAGAAGACGTTGACATGCTATAGTTAGTCTCTATGCTGGTCAGTCTGTGGTCACTGCTGCAAGAGCCTTTAATTATTGTTCACGCCAGACAATAATTAATCTTAGAATGAGAGTGCTTCCAACTGGAGCTATTGCCGACCGCCCAAGGGCGGGAGCGCCACGTGTGACGTCACTCCAGGAAGATCAAGCAATACGATTACGTCATCTTAGAAACAGATTTGTCACTGCAACCTCTACAAGTAGAGAGATGGTTGGTGGAAGGGTAACTGCACAAACTTCGAAATCGCTTGCAGACTGCTAGTCTTCGAGCTCGGAGGCCCTATAATGGACCAATATTGACACCTCTTCATCGTCGTAACCGACTTGTTTGGGCCACAAGACACATAAGATTTCCTCAGACAGTGGAATTCGGTTGTCTTGAGTGACGAATCTCGATTCACTTTGAGATTTGCAGATGGCAGGGTCCGAGTGTACCGCAGACGAGGTGAACGTTGAGCTCAAGAATGCGTCAGAGAAGTTGGCCGATTTGGTGGCGGCAGCGTCATGGTTTGGGGTTCTTTTTGTGCACATGGACGCTCTCCTCTTGTTGTCCAAGGGAACTTAAATGCTGTCCAGTACAGGGATCAGATTTTGCAACCTGTTTTCCTTCCGGGGAATCACGGTGGCTAAGTGGATAAGGCGCTGGTTCACTAGCCTGGAGGTCGGGTGTTCGATCCCTGCATTGGCCGAGAAAGTTCATCTCGATTTTCCGGCGTGATTTCCCCTTGTCAGTGATACAGAAGGAGGGCCTGACAAGGACAGCTGCCTAGTCGTTCGGATGGGACGAAAAACCGAGGTCCCGTGTACACATTGGAGTGCACGTAAAAGATCCCTTGGCAGTTGGAATTCGATATAAGAGTAGGCCGTAGCGCCGCTGCCCGGGCAAAATTACCCTCATAGCACACTGTATGGCGTATGCCCGTCTTCCATTAGCCCAGGTTAGGTGCATAAGAGTAGGACGTTAAACCCCATTTCACTCGTTTTCCTTCCGTTTATGCAGAGACATGGGCCTGGACTAACGTTTCAACAAGACAATGCTCGACCCCATACGGCAATTGCTACCAAGAATTTTTAAAGAAATGCCGTGTCCAAGTCCTGGATTGGCCGTCGCTTAGCCCTGACCTTAATCCTATTGAACACATCTGGGACCAACTGGGTCGACGTGTTCGTCAGCAAGTGAATCCACCACTGACGTTGCAGGACCTTCAACATGCTCTTGCTGAGCAGTGGCGACGTCTTCCTCGGGTGGTGTTTACTAATGTTCTGAGGTCCATGAGAAGACGTTGTGTGGCAGTACGAGACGCTAGAGGAGGCCACAACCGTTACTAAAAACTGTATTCCGATTGTTCTCCAAATCTGTGAATTTCATTTATTTTGGTGGGTACTGTGACATCACGAACGTTATCAATGTCAAGGACTTTCGGCGAGACGTATTCTTGCTTTCTGTTGATATAAAGGTCGTCTGTGCACAACATAACACTAAAATAGTTCTCAGGAATGCCATTATTGCATGCACCTTTAGTACATACCTGTTTCCCCCGGTATTGTATAAAGAAGATATGTGTACTAAAGTTTACCACATTTGCCTTCCAGAAGACTGGTCGATTGTCCGCCAGTGCGATTACTACCAGGATAGTCCCATAGATCAATATGGAATCGGTTAAATATTTATAGTAGGCCCTATCTCAGAATATATCATATTTACAGCGAAGATATCAGATTATTCTTCAAGCAAGAGGCAGAGTTGAACACAAAAAGTGGAGAAACCGTTGAAGATGCTTCTCTTAAAAATTGCTTCTTTTTACAGTATTTTTAGCCTTTTTGCTAGTAACCCGATAGGTCTTTTTGATTTAAATGTTTTAAAGCGGGTGGATTTTGATATCGATTCTGTGTCGTATCAGATTATATTTTGGTTGAAACACGCAAGTGCATTATTTCGTGTTTCAACGTGTATACTAAATTCAGAATGCGATGCAGCAGTGGTGTGTAGATCCAGCGAAATGGGACAATGTTTTCATGTTAAGGGGAATATACTGAATCGTATAACTGTTAGTAATTCGGGTATGTATTATAATCGGATCACAACCCCCAGATCCGTGACCATTTCTCGAGGAACAGGGTTTGACAGTGAAGATATTTGTAGTCTGCTATTTCTGAAATCTACGGGCTAACTCCAGGAGGGCCAAAAATCCAAGATGGCAACGTAAAATGTCTGAAATTGACCTTGGCAAACACTGTTGGCGAAATATCCCGTGTAATATGTCATTTTATAGGTATTGGTGGTCACCCGAGGGTTTCCGATTCATTTCACAAACAATTAATCCAATATGGCCACCAAAATCCAAAATGGCGACATGTTGGGTCGGAAATGAATATTACAATACCAACAGATATGAGTGATAAAAATAAAATAAAACCAACTACGAACAATTTAAACCATTAGACAGAATTAAAGTCCTAAAAAAACGTTATAGGCAAAATAGTGTAATCAGCAAATGGACTGCTCCCCGTGTACAAAATACACGACAAACAGTGGTAACAGGTGTCCGGAAGACTAAGCTTACCTTGCCTGGCGCGCCACACCCGCCATGGCTGCATCCAAACTATAAGGCAAAATGTCGATAAAATAGCGTGATTGGCCAATGAACTATTGGTATGCAAAATGCACGTGATGAACTGTGTTAACTATGCAGTAGACATATAATCAGGGAGATAGTATTAGTATACGTGTCAATTAAATATATCTAGAATAATAGCCGAGAGAGACACGTTATATTTACCAATCAAGTCAATATGACGACCATAAAACTTTTTAAAGGTTTTTACAAGTTTAGTGCGCACGTATCCTTGTAGTTGAAGCTTAGATGACAAATGCCTCGATCTACTTAAAAAATCAGAATAAAAGGAACAAGCTCTCGCGTAACGAATTAGCTGAGACACAAACACTCCATAAGCTGGTGATATTGGAATGTTACTACTAATAAATGGAAAGTTAACAATCGGAAAGTCAAAGTCATCACGTTTATCGTACAATTTAACACTCAGTTTATGGCAATTGTCAAAATCGAGACGCAGATCCAAGTAGGAAGCGTAACTGTCACTGTCTGGTGTTTTTAATTTCCAGCTCATCAGGATATATGAACTCGACATAAAAGAACAACATATGAAAACAAAACAACTCGACGTTAACAAAATATCAAGATGTAATCATTAAATAAAATATAACTTTTAGTATTCCTCTCGTGAGAATGTCCCTTTAAGAAACCCCAAATTATCATCCAAATTGTACATAATATATGCTTTATACTAATATCTGTGTTATTATTATGACTGCCAGTTGTAAATCTGTTAAAGATCCGTTTTAGGAAGCGATTTTATATAAGCTAAAAAAGCTTGTTATCGTATCCTATATTCTTTATATAAATTTTTGTAGATTTAAATGAATAAAATATTGTTTAAATAAAAAAAACCTCACTATTATACGATCATGGGCAAAATTTCATAGGCGTTAAAATGGCTGACACAGGCTGATTGAGGAAATAGTAACTCAATTCCTCCCTTGTTTTCCCATTCCTCTCCATGGACGGCCATCTTCAAACGTTTGAATTTGAAGTTGAAAATGATATTTTTGCCAATTTCTCAACTGGCAATAGTGAATTATAGGATTAATAGGATTATTCTTTAACAAGGTAGGACTGTTTATAGGTACAATCTATTTTAGGGTTTTATTTTAATACATTTTAAAAATATAACTTAAAAATATGCTATTGGAACTTTAACGAAATACGTGGATTTGTAATTAACAACTAAATATTGATATCTAGCAGTTCCCGACTTATTGTGTGTCCCATGGTAAATAATAAACGGATTTCTGCGATTATGAACAAACTACTCTACTTAAGTTATTATAAACTTACCTATGTGTTTAAAATCACCTCCGGTTAAATAAAATTCATTGCACAATTAAACATTCCAACGGAAAAAAGAGGCTTTCTCTTGAAAATTCAATGTTTTTGCTTGTATTTTCGTCTGTGTTCATCACAACATTACATACGTGACGTTATGGGCTAAACCATCGTAATTATGTTGAAGGGGGTAATTTATGATAACCACGTGTGTTGTAATCAAAACAGCACACTGCCTTTTCGATCGTTTGAGTTTGGGCAAGAAAATAGCAACTGGAGACAATGACATTAATTTTAAACCATTTGATTGTCAGTCTACTAAATTTTATTTACCGATTATACGAATACTCGTAAATAAATGTATAATATTGCTTTTCACCCCGTAGTTTCACCCGTGTATATTATATATATTTTTATAAAACACATTACAGCCCAGTCAATCATAATTTTAATTGATCATATTTCGTATGAAAAAGACCACCGCTTCTCAATAATTTCCATATTTTATTCACGGTCCGACTGTTCATATCATTAATGTTCCTGATTAAATTACTTGTTTTTGTTCATTCGACAGATACTGAAATCGAAACATTCTTGATACGAACAGTTCGGGATGTCTCAACATCGTTTATCGTCTTTATAAAAATGTATTTAAAACAAAAAATCACACGACAGATTGTGTGTAGGCCTATTATTCGGTTTTGTGTGTTAATTATGCAGACCGCGGGTAAAATTCGTGCAAGTTTCGCGGCACTAAATTTAACCATCTGTGTAGCATACAATAACTCATATGACATGGTACCTTTTACGGCAATATAATTCAAAGCGTTGATTAGCTGGGACATGATCGCGATCTACGTACTGCCATCGGAAAATTCAATTCTCCGTGGATTTCAAAATCTTATGGATAAACAGCCTTGTGAATTTCACGATTATAAAATTCTAACACACCAGAAATAATATTTGAAGAGAAATAGAAAGATATGGAACTATCTACCGATAATAAAACCGATGCGCGGTATGATTTGGTGATAATAATTATTGGTATTTATCTATAAAAAAAAACGTTATATACCTATTCAATGGCCTCGGCTATTAATTTTGCCGAGGCAAATGTTAAATACATCGGAATTTAGGCCTACCTCGTCCACAGCAGATTGTCGGGGTTAACTGGCAGGACTGCTTAAGTTCATCATCAGGAAATATTAAAAATATTCAACGGTGATATTCAAGGCCAGTAAAACAAATGTAATTCAAAAGAAAAAAAAATCCCCCAGGAACTCTCTAACCAAATAATTAATACAAGGCGGAAACAAAATATCGGACTATGGGCGTATTTATGTTTGTAAACGCTCAAACTCATTACTGGGTCTCAGAGCAAAAGCTTATTCATACATGTCGCGTTCGATTATTTGCTCCGTGCTTACTCGGCACGAGTATGTTTCGACATGCGCAGTGGGAATGGGTAATCAAACGGCGCGGCACTTTCTTCGGATATCAAAATGGAAGATGAACGCCACTAAACAATTAATTGTGCTCGATGTTCTGATGAATAACAACGAGCAGACAATAATCCATCAACAAACTTTAGACTTTTTCATTGGTATCTCAGTGGAATTATCAAATCCAGAGAAGCGAAATAAAGCCCATAGTATGCAGAACATACTTTAAATCACATTTTCGTTCAACCAATGTAACCTTTGGTTAGCTTTGTTAACGAGCTCCATAGCTTACAAGAATTGTAGTTAGAAGGGCAAGGTTATGATCGCACAGAGACCTGTGTTAAACCTGGTAGCGAATGAAGCGTCATATAAATGATTGTAATACTGATACCTTCTCAACATGATCGTTGTTATTGCACGGAAAACCCATCCAACTTCTCTATATGATTTCTACTAAAACTAGCGTAAACCAGCAAAAGTGTGCAACAACACTGCAAATGTCTATTTATTGCACAGTTACGCCCCAGTGAGTTTAGCAGAGGTAAAACAATCTGCGAAAAGAACACAGGAAGATCTCCTCTCCGTGTTACAATTGCCCATTACCCCACAAACGTGAAGAAATTTATTACGGATTTGCTAAATATTGTAAATTTCCCGGATTGGAATAATCGGAGGTATGGATGGCTGTCATATTCGAATATGGCGCCCAAGATGAATGACTATCGAATATCATACATAAACCGCAAAAAGGTCACTCAGTCGTACTCCAGGTTGTAGGCTATGTGATCATCGAGTTCGATTTACTCATGTTCACATCGGCTGGTCTGGGTGTACACATGACGCTAGGGTTTTGAAGACTTTCCTCTAATCAGATACCAAATTCAGTAGGAAGAATTCCTACTTGGAGACCCAGTCTGCTCTCTATAGCCACCATGGCTTATGACTCCATACATTGATTTGGGGAAACTGACCCGTTATCAAGAAAAAAATAATATATAATAAACATCTCAGTTCTGCGAGTGGATTTTTCTAATTCTTGACATCGTTAAACCAAGATGTGGAATCACCAAAATAAACACAACACTACAACTTTATCGGCAAATATAACTTCGATCAAATAATTTATTTGCTTCCATGTTGAATAATGGGTTACTTCCAGAAGTAACCCGAACGCATTCGCGGTGGCTAGAGTAAGCCCGGCGCCAGTAATCGAACGCATCAAAACAAAAATAGCCTTGCTTTGACCCCCTCATACGAAATGATCTATTCCGATAAGTGACGTAATAAGCTTCCATTTTTTATTTCTCGGTGTCAAAGTTTGTGATAAGTTCAATTTTACAAGAGAGAACTTTTTTATTCGTTGGTATATTTAGTTGTATAATGGATTTTATTTAACCGGAGGTGATTTTAAACACATAGGTAAGTTTATAATCGTAGAAATCCGTTTATTATTTACCATGGGACACACAATAACTTTGGTTATTATAAACTTACATGTGTGTTTGAAATAAACTCCGGTTAAATAAAATCCATTGCACAATTACATATCCAAACGAAAAAAATAGTTCTCTCTTGAAAAATTTGACGTGTTTACTTTTATTTTCTACCAAGCGGAAGACAGCATGGCTTTCGTCATGCATTGGACGAAACCAATAAAACCGTATGGGGTGTTTAATTTTGACAGAGAGTTTGACAACCACGTGTTACTATGAAAACAAACCGCGATCGTTTCGGTCGTTTGAGTTTGGGCTACGAAAACTATTAACTAAATGCTTTACATAGAAGATTTATATTGAAACCATTGATGACCAGCCAGTCTACCATATTTTATTCACAATGAATGTGTTCGGCACATATCTCTTTATTTCATTATCATCTTTTTAAATTCTAGTAAAATCACTGCAAAGTTTATACATTTTCTTTTGAAATAATATGAATACACAACTCGTGAAGTGATTATAAATTGCTCCTTATGTCTTGTCTTAAATATTAGAGAGTTGGGCCGCATATTTTCACGTCAAGATAACAACATGAATATTGATTGAAATGGATCAATTGTGAAATATTATTCGCGTTTTTAATTTTAAATTTTATGGAAAAGTTAAACGCCTCCAATAGTAACACAAAACTGGTAATATAAAGCATAATTGTACTTACATATTGGCCTTTTCTATACATACTGTGGATAGTTTCCCTAATTACGCTGCGATCAAAACTGTCGAACCTTGAAGTAAAGGTACGCTTTTTGCGAGGTTTTATAGGTTTTTTGGCATTATAAACCAACAAAACTGCCGCAACACGCTTGTATAT
Source organism: Patella ulyssiponensis (assembly GCA_963678685.1). Taxonomy (NCBI): domain Eukaryota; kingdom Metazoa; phylum Mollusca; class Gastropoda; family Patellidae; genus Patella; species Patella ulyssiponensis. The sequence continues at coordinate 62,844,981 of OY783225.1, read as the reverse complement.
GTTGCTAAAACGGTTATCGTTTCCTTTAAAAAATGATATTAAATTTACTATGCACTCGGAAACTTCGGTTGTGAGCTTCATGTTGTTTCTTAATTATTTATAATATAAAGTAGATAGGGAATGTTTAGTTTAAATACGACTTTATTTTTACGAGTATCCGTGCAATCATTGATATTTTCATTGTGAATAAAATTTGGTAGACTGGCTGGTCATCAATGGTTTCAATATAAATCTTCTATGTAATTGCATTTAGTTAATATTTTTCGTCGCCCAAACTCAAACGATCGCGGTTTGTTTTCATAGTAACACGTGGTTGTCAAACTCTCTGTCAAAATTAAACCCCCCATACAGTTTTATTGGTTTCGTCCAATGCGTGACGAAAGCCATGTTGTCTTCCGCTTGGTAGAAAATATAAGTAAACACGTCAAATTTTTCAAGAGAGAACTTTTTTATTCGTTTGGATATTTAATTGTGCAATGGATTTTATTTAACCGGAGTTTATTTCAAACACACAGGTAAGTTTATAATAACCAAAGTTAAGTAGTTTCTTCATAATCGAAGAAATCCGTTTATTATTTACCATGGGACAAACAGTAGACGAAAAGACACAGTGAATAATGTCTTTCAACCTGGCTTTTAATTTACTATGGGGAATTTTAGTATACAAAGTAGAAAAGTCAAACGTTTGAATAGATGAGACTGAAGCAAGCGATGTAGATTGCAAACCATCAAGTAATTCTTTGGAATTTTTTAATATCCACATTTGATTTATACCACTACGAGAGTATATTTTGTCACAGTATTTTTGAATACCCTCTTTAACTGCTGTTAGTATAGATATCAATATTTTTGAAAGTGGTTTCGTTGAACAACGGGATGAACCTGCTAAAAAACGTTGCTTGTGGGGATTTTTATGTAGTTTTAGGTATCAAATATAACAAGGGCAAATCTGTATAGGTATCTCCACATGGAGTACCAAATGAAGTGAGTACAGATCTGTGATTGGATATAATTTCATCCTTACTAAGAGTAGATCGTTTATATGTAGCACTATCGATTGATTTCCCGAAATTAAGTTCTTTCAACAGACAGTCATAATAATAATATCGTTTACATATAAACACTATGTTATTGGACGCTTTGTCAGCCGGAACAATGACATATTTGTCATGCAAGGCATTGAGGTTTTCAACAATGTTAACATCATTGAAAATAGACTTAGGCCTAGTGTCAACTGACAAACGTTGCATATATATTCTTCGTTTAAATAAACGACTGATAGATTTAGTCCAATCTGAGAGAGTATCAGATATAACATCTTCCTTCTTGGCCCATGATCTAGCGTAGTCCTCTACAGCATCCACATATGTCGTTTCAGGGGTTTGGAGGATGGAAAACACGGATTATGTCATGTGCAAGCTAATAGAACATGTTATAATAACAATCATAAATTGTTCAGACATCCATGGATCTGATCCTGCATATAGCCACCCAAGTCCCAACATATTTAAAGGTTTGATAGAAGATAATTCATACAAAATCTGCCTGTTTTTCATAATGTTAGAATGGATTTTTCTGAAATGTGGTAAGGATCACTCTAATATGATACAGACAGGTAGTATTGTTATTTTGTGAGATTTTGACTGAAAAGTTGTTTTAAACACTCAGACATAGAGCATCGGGCGTTCATCTTATAGACAAACACTTCCCATTCACCAAAGGGGAGGGATCCGAATGGTGTGCGCGTTGAGACGATTCCTCGGTAGTAAGTGAGTAGGGTCGCCTGTCCAACCCCTTAGTTTTATTTACCGGGCCCCCAGGTTTCCCCTCACTGCTAAAGACCCCTATCCGCAAGCGAATTATTGAAATAAAATTGAACCATTTGTAAGTCCCGAAAAGACCTGGTTTGTGTTGAGTGCAGGTTAAAAAAAACTCCATATCTATCCCTCGCTCTCTCTATTCTCCAGCAATTCCAAAGAGCTGATGGTGGATTATGGAGTCTGTAATGCAGCATAATGTAGGGGGTGGATAGTTAGCTTTTTTGATCTTTGGCATCGAACTATCGCGTTCTACAGTGCCATACGCTTGGTACACCAATAGCAATATAACACGTGTGATATGTTGTTTCAGGAGTTGTTAGGGGATAAGAAACCTGAATATGTCATTTTGAAAGCAGATAGCGTACAAAAATTAATCATTGTCACGACTTTAGACCAAGACACAACCATAAATTGTTTCAGATACCCACGTATCTTATCCTTCATATATTACAGTTCCATAAAATACATTATAATGCACAGTATCAGTCGTTTATCTTATTGTGTCAAGAGTCTGAGTATTTTGAGTCTTTGGGGGTGGGGGGAATTATCGTCTCAGAAGTAGTTTAAACATTTAGACATAGGGCATCAGGTGTGTATCATATACTTTCCAGCAATGCCCAAGAGACCAATGTGGATTATTGAGCCTGTAAATGTAATGCAGCATCATGCTACCACGATCTTGTGGTAAATGCGTGGTACACAATAGAAATCATATGTTTCAATGTTACTGAATAGTGACTTTAGTATTTTGATGATCGAGGCAATTTCAATCGCTTGAATGTCGGTTCATAGTGGATCTTTGGCGCAATATAGCCCGGTTGGAGCTCACGTGCCATAAAACACTACTTCATTCATTCATTCATTCATAGTGGATCAATTTGACTCAAATGTTCAGCAAATTACCTTTACATCATCTATTTTATAGGTCCACATAATGTGGACGTATTATGCCGTCGCCCCTGTCTCTGTGTGTATGTGTATGTATGTCGCCTACAGGGCACAATTCTTAATGGATTTTCTTCAAACTTATTCTTTATACCCTAAGGATGATCCCTATTGTTTTTGGTGCATGCCCGACCCCAGGGGCAGAGCCACGCCCATTTCTTGCACTTTTTTGTTTGTCGTCTACCGGCCACATTTCCGAACATATCTTGAAATATCGCATGCTTATTATTTGTACCCTAAGGAACATCCCTATCATTTGGGGTGCATGCCCAACCCCGAGGGGCAGAGCCACGTCCATATACTTTTTGTGTGGCTGTGGGTCGCCTAAAGGTCACAATTCTTAATCTATCATCTTGAAACTTTAAATACCTACTCCCTATACCCTAAAAATGATTCCTATTGTTTTTGGTGAATGCCCGACCCCCAGGGGCAGAGTTACGCCTATTTCTTGTATTTGTTTGTATGTCGTCTACAGTCCACATTTCTTAACATATCATCTTGAAACTTTGCATATTTATTTTTTGTACCGTAAGGAACACCCCTATCGTTTGGAGTGCATGCCCGACCCCCAGGGGCAGAGCCAGACCCATTTTCTTTCTGTGTGTCGCCTACAGGCCACAATTCTTAATCGGTCATCTTGAAGCTTTGTATACTTATTCCTTATACCCTAAGGATGATCCCTATGGTTTTGGGTGCACGCCCGACCCCCTGGGATAGAGCCACGCCAATTTTTTTTATTTGTTTGTTTTTCGTCACACAAGACGCGGGACATGCTTATTCGTCATGGAACACCAGTTACCGTTGGTCTTATCTCTGAGACGTGTCATTAATGCTGATAAATACAGTTTTAACGTCAACGATTTGGTTTGGTTGTATATGGCGGGGTATCGGTTTCAAAATGCGATCTGCAGTAGAAAGTAGAAAATAAAAAACAAAAGAGAAAATTCTTATCCAAAGTGGACATTTTCGTGTGGGAAACATATACCGCTCGTGCTTTTCAACCTAATACGTCCACCTTTTCAACTTTAAGTCGTAAATATTCTACTTTCAACAACAAAATTTCTACTTTCAACAGCAGAATTTCTACTTTTAATAATCAACTTTTGACATTCGGACTTTCAACTTCAGATTCTCTACTCCAGATTTTCTGCTCTAGATTTTCTCCATGCATATTACGGAAATAAATTTGATCACGTGACTATTTTTGCATATCATTAAAATACGGAAATTACCCCTAAGTACCACAAGGATTTCAAGTTAGCAAACTTGGTGGATGGTTGGGTTAAAATTTGGGAATAGTTTGTCTGACTTAAATAAAAAACGCACTAACTCAAATTTCATTACTTCGTTTTTTGTCTGTTTTGTTTTTCCCCCAAGCTCAAATCTGACAGTTGAAATCAAAACTTTATTGAAATTTTTCTTTAATAGCAATCCCCTAAACAACCTGTTGACTTCTCTTTGAGAATAAGGTCATCAACTTCGGGTTAAGGGTCAACGACTGATGTCAGCGACTGAAAACAATGGCCGTGCTATAAACAGTTAGTGTTTAGTCTGTGTCCGGTGCATAAAACAGCATTGTATCAAGTCGCTTCGGAATGAAAACAAAGATGTGGAGGGATTTATAGAGGAGTAGGCTGCATGTTCCACCACTGCTAAATAAAGTCACGCTTTACGTTTTCCTTGTCGTATTGAGCGACTCGGTTATTCGACTTATTTTTCGACTGGATTATTCGACTGAATTATCTGCCTGTTTTTTTTTTCGACTGAGATATTTCACTGATTTTATTGACTGATTTGTTCGACTGAGTAACTTCTTCTTTAATATATAATATGTACAAACTAGGTCATTTCGGGACTAACATATGGTTTTTAATTTTAATTCAATAATTCGCTTGCGCGTAGGGGTCTTTAGCATATACAGGTCACAAGTTTATGGAATACAATTACTGTTTATTACTGAGCGACGTTTCGACTGGGCTTCTCTAGTCATTATCAACCAATGAGACCAGCTTAGGAAGACTGTATATACTAGTGGGGGTTTTGATTTATAGGAAGTTATAGGTTGTTTAATTGTTGCTGGGTTTTTTATTTGCTCCTGAAATAAAGTGTTGAAGATCCATTCCAATAATCTGTGTTCATCTAAGAGAACACACACCGGCGAGCTACATTCCCTGCAAGCCAAAATGTGTCATATTGTGGGGAAAGCGGTACAGCTAAGCGACATAAATTGTACATAATATATATTAAAGAAGAAGGGATGAATATCAACTTTATTCCTCATTCAGTAGTAGTAGCAGTAATATGAAATCTGGATCAACTATCAGGGTCTTGAAAGAGGGGGCTTCTCGGAAAACTAATTATCCAGAACGGAAAAAAAATATCGTTCGTTTGCCCAAATACAAAGGGTTTGACAGAGACAGCTTGAATTTTTTTGCAAAGATGGGTGCCCAAAAAGTACAGGTTTCTGCGGCGATACGCCATAGTGTGCTACGAGGGAAATTTTGCCTGGGCAGCAGCGCTACAGCCTACTTATATATTGAATTACAAATGACAGGGGATCTTTTACATGCGTGCAAATGTGTACATGAGATCTTGGTTTTTCGTCCTATCCAAACGACAAGACAGTTGTCCTTGTCAGGCCCTACGTCCTACCTCACCAGCAAGGGGAAACCACCCGAAAAATCCTGAGGAACTGTCTCGAGCATGAGAGAGAGGGATGGGTTTAACGTCCACTCGACACAGACTAGGTCATTTCGGAACTAACACATGGTCTTTACAGTGGGAAGAAACCGGAGTACCCGGAGAAAACCCACAAGGTTGGACAGGCGACCCTAATCCTTGCCACGATGAATGTAAGATGAATTATAGTTGAACTTGGGGGAAAATAGACAAAAAACGATGTAATGAAGTTTGAGTTGGTGGGTTTTTTATTTAAGTCAAACAAACTATTCCCAAATTTTAACCCAACCATCGACCGAGTTTGCTGACTGCAAATCCAGTGGTACCTAGGGGTAATTGCCGAATTTTAATGAAATGCAGAAATAGTCACGTGATCAAATTTATTTCCGTAATATGCATGGAGAAAATTTCGAGCAGAAAATCTGGAGTAGAAAATCTGAAGTTGAAAGTCGAATGTCAAAAGTTGATTATTGAAAGTAGAAATTCTGTTGTTGAAAGTAGAATATTTACGACTTAAAGTTGAAAAGGTGGACGTATTAGGTTGAAAAGCACGAGCGGCATATGTTTCCCACACGAAAATGTCCATTTTGGATTAGAATTTTCTCTTTGTCTTTTTATTTTCTACTTTCAACTGCAGATCGCATTTTGAACCTGATACCCCGCCATAGTTGTAGTGTATTCATGTGCAGGATGTTCTATTTTTTGCTTTGAGACCCAGCGTCCACATATGTGGACAATTTTAAAAAATTATTCAGGGTAACTAAAAATTATTGTTTGGGCATTTAAATAGTATAAGTGGTCTGACATAAGATGGGGCGAGTTATCTGTCCCAGTTTCTTGATTATCCAGTCTTTTTTCGAATTCAAGATGGCTGCCTCCATAAAGGAATTGGCGCATTCTTCAAACACCGGTAAGTTATAGTTAATAATTGTTAAATTTCCCTTTCTGTTGTCATTCGTTTGGTATAAATCGATTTAATACAAGACAAAGCTTGTAATTACACCAAAAGATTAAAACTTTTTATGATTTACATCAAATAAGAGGTTTCCAAAATCAATGTCCACATTTGTGGACATCAGGACTAGGTGTTAAAGATATTGTGAGTTTATGACAATAATAATTAGGCTTGATTTTAACATGTTTTTTGGTTCGAATTTAGTAGGCAACTAATTGAACACGTTTTAGTCCCATTCGAACCACTAGACGCTTTACATGGTCCCTGTCTGGTTATTCAATTGGCATTACCGATTACGCATGCCTGCCAAGCAAGGGTAAACAAACAAATACTAGTGAAATAATTTCTCCACACAACACAGAAATGGAACCCGGGACCTATTTCATGAGCAAGCGTCCCACTTACTGAGCCACCGTGGCTATCAAATCGTAGTTTAATTATGTATTTATTATGATTTGCATATACAAACATTTAGGCCAGTACTCAAATAATTTGTTGACAGTACCAAATGCTAACTTTAAGGGGGGGGGGGGGCTGGCCGAATGGTTAGCACCTGCGCACTGCGCTGTATCATACGGTCTGTTATTAAGTGAACTGGCAGGGTTTCGATTCCCATTTGTACGTGACAAGGAGTAGGGTCGCTTGTCCAACCTCGTGGGTTTTCCCCGGGTCCTCCGATATCCTACCACTGCTAAAGACCCCAAAGCGCAAGCGAATTATTGAAATAAATTTGAACCATGTATTAGCCCCGATATGACTTAGTTTGTGACAAATGGACGTTAAACCCCATTTTCTCTCTCTCCAACGGCAACATACTATGTAACTTTGTGTTAATTTTGTACCTTTTGCAATAATGGCACTCTACTCCGAAAGACCTAAAGTGTCCTGCGCACCGCCCGTTGAAAGCCCTGATTTTACCCACCCTGTGTTTCCTTTAGTCGATATTAGATCCTGTGCAATAATAAATAATTTATTGTCTTTTAACATTCCATTTTCACTTTTTTCAGATACCAAAAAGCATGAAAGGATTTTTCGAACTAATGCAGTCTTGAATATGTTAGATGATTCAGATTTGGAAAATGGTAGCGATACAGAAGACGAGGTTAGTTCAGTGGACTCTGGTGACAATGAATGCAGTGAAACAGATGACAGTGACTCCAGTGATAAAGAAAATTCATTCTCTCATGAAAATAAACGAAGAGCTGTATGGAGGAAAAATCGCCAGTTTATCCCTTTGGATGTTCCGGTCCTGTCCAAACCTGATTTGGATCAAAACCATCAGAATTGGTCACCAGTGGATTATTTCAACCAATATCTAGATGGTGAATACTATGAAATGATGTCTGAAAAATCCAACATCAAATATCTTCAAGATAATGGAAGAATTCTCAATTCTACCGCATTAGAGATACAGAAATTCTTCGGTGTAAATATTTTAATGGGTTGTTATAACCTGACTAGAATCAGGATGTATTGGCAGAAAACTGCTCGAATTCCAGTGGTGGCGGACACTATAACCAGAGATCGCTTCTTCACATTAAGGAATAATTTAAAGGTTGTTGACAACAATATGTTTGATGACTCCATGAAGAATGCTGATCGGTTATGGAAAGTTCGGCCATTCATCGAGAAAATAAGATCAACATGCAATTCATTACCCATGTATCCAAATGTATGCATTGATGAACAAATGGTCCCATTTACTGGTAGATGTCCTGTAAGACAGTATGTGCCGAGAAAACCTAACCCTACAGGCCTAAAAAAATTTGTTTTAGCTGGAGAATGTGGAATTGTCTATGACTTTGATTTTTATTGTGGCGAACAGTCCTATAAAAATTATACATTGTATGGCAAAAAAGCAGGTCAAGGAGTTGGCAGTGTTCTGAAATTGTCTGAAAGGTTGCGTAGAGGTGACAGACTTTTTTGTGATAGATTTTTTATTACTATTCCTCTTATATCTTATCTAAAAGATAAGGGTATTCTTCTTACGGGAACTATACAGAATCGCTTTATTCCTCACGGGGTTAAGTTGACTACAGATAGACAAATGAAATCAGAGGGGAGGGGTAATTCCGAACAGTTTGTTCATAATGATATTTCAATTGTAAAATGGTACGATAATAAGGGTATTATAATGGCATCTTCTGCATATGGGTTAGAACCCCAAGACACATGCATGAGATGGTGTCGGAAAACGAAGACAAGAATAGAGGTTTCAAGGCCCGCAGTAATAAAGGCATACAATACATGTATGGGTGGGGTGGATTTGTGTGACCAAATAATTAGTTATAATAGAATCGGAATGCGCACGCGAAAATGGCCTGTTAGGGTTATAAACCACTTGACAGATTTAGCTCTTTCAAATTCATGGCTTGAATTTCGTAAAGATAATCCAAATACTAAACTTCAGTATTGTGATTTTAGACTTGTTGTGGGACAAGCTCTAATAGATGACGCCACAATATTGGAGGATGGTACTGGTAGTGTTAGCGCAGATCCAGAATATACATGTAATGCAATTCCTATCCCAATTCCATTGAAATCATGTCGTCTCATTTCTAAACATCTGCCGGAATGTGTCGATTTAAAAAATGCATGTAGATGCAGGAATAGAGGGTGCACGGGCAAATCACATGTCAGGTGTTGCAGGTGTGGTGTTTTCCTCTGCCTAACATCAAGTGGGAACTGTTTTAAGGCTTTTCATACCTAATGTTATTGTTATTCCTGCCAAAGATGCCCATTCCAAAACAAATTGTGATTGTTTGAGTGCCAAAGTAACTTATATTTTTTCAAATTGAGATTGTTTAAGTGCCAAAGTAATTTATATTTTTTCAAATTGAATTGTTATTGTTTTTCTTTTAGTGCCAATTTTATTCATATATTTTTTAATTTATTTGTTTCCTGAATTGTTGTCTGTTACGTTTCTATTTTGCAAATAAATTACTATTTATTGTTGATTAAGGGTGTTGATTTAACCATTTCTTAAAAAATGAAATGAAATGGGGTTTACTGACTACTGTTCTGGTACTGCTGTACAGGCATTTCAAATTCATCTGGCAAGGGTATACAGGGTCTCAGTTTTATGCCACTATTCATTATCCCTTGCCTGATCATCCTTTCTACACCACTGACAAAGGGAAGACCCTGTCAGAAAATCATGATGAACTTTCTCGGCAAAAGCAGGGATCAAACACATGACCTCCAGGTAAGAGAGCCAAAATCTACTCATTGAGCCGCCATTTTTTATCCAACGAAGACCTGATGTCCACAATATGTGGACATGTCATGTTTCCATGGCAACCGCAATTATTGGTAAAAAAGCTCCAGTTTCTCATAAGTTAGGTATATAAGGGGCTAGTATCTTATTATCCTTCAAATATCTTTGTTTTTCTTTGCTCGGGTCTCAAAGGGATATTTCATCCCGACGATAGGGAAATATGTAGCATTATGTTTTCAAACGTTACACGAGAATCCTAATGCAGATACTCATTCGATATATATGATACACAGATTTAATTTCAAATTCCTTTCAACCAAGGCTTTGTATTCAAATAAAAACGTGGATTAATCCTGCAGACGAGTCACGTTTGCAGACAGTTCAAGATATGAGTCTGGTCTAGAACAGGAAAATTTGTTTCATATGCAATTAGTTTTGGGCACACACAATGTACTTGAAAAGTGAAATTAAATAGGGTGTAGCGTCTCACTGTTTTGCGCCGACTATGAGGGAAATTAATTTCTCCCGGACAAAGGCACCACGACCTACTCTTTATCTCTAATTGCAACGGGGTCTCGATTTCTTGTCCTATTCGAACGACTAGACACTGATATTGTACTCATGTTGAATTAAACTGAACAGAACAGAACTTTGTCTACAACTGAGATGATATATGTGACGTGTAATTGATAGGTGATTTACATACTTATACATTGTCAGAACAGTAGGACGTTAAACCCTATTTTATTTCATAATATATTTACAGAATGGATACTAAATAAAATTTCAAGGTAAAGCGGACAGCATTTGTATAGTATTATCATTAACAGCATATAATAATATGTTGCTAGTTATTTTACACTATACAGCTCTGTTGTTTGTGACGTTGAAAAATATGACGTATTATCTTGTCGCTACCGCTACGTCACAATGCTCAAATATGTCGACATGATCGAACATGGAATCATCGTTTTTCCCAGGGAAAAAACCCCAAGATAATGCTACTTACAAAAGCTTATGATCCCTAAATTTTAAAAAATATTTCATGTCCGTAATCTGTGATCAATTTAATTGGTATTTATACGCCCGTCCGTTCACAATTTATTTGTGAACACTCCAGAGGTCACAATTTTTTCCGATTTTGATGCATATACAAGACAGAGGCGGATCCAGTGAGGGGTGTCTCCCCCCCCCCTAATTTTTGACTGCCCTTTTTTCTGCTGAAAGTGCCTTTTTTCAGACCCAAATATGTCCTCTCCAAACGTTTGCTGTCTACAGATGCAAGGAAATGACGGGTAATTGTCTTGGGGGACCCCCTCAACCCACTCGGAGCGGCGTGCCCCGTCTCCGCAGCAAGTACCCTCATTTTGCGGCGCCCCCCCCCCCTTTTCAAAATTCGTAGATCCGCCCCTGCAAGACGATGTTGTCTTTAATCGCTGATTATATATCATAAATGTCCAAGCTTAATTAAATCCACGGATTATCCACTGCCCACGTCTTTTTATCTCAGAAACTGTTGTACACTTAAACTCAGTATCAATTTTATCAGCACATACATCAAGCACTGACTAACGCTGGAAAACTTCTCTTGCAAGCTTTCACGTTATTTGAGCAGACATCCCTAATCGTCGGGATGTCCATTAGGGGAACCCTAACATGTTTATACGCTCCATGGTTTTTTTTTCAGGGAATCCATTTTTTTCTAGTAAGATTGGATATTTCTACTTTCCATATATACCAAAATTGCCATACTTTTATTGGCAATACCCCGCCCCCCCCCCCCCATCTTTAAGTTGTATATTGAAATTATATCGGTAATATAATAGGCCTGTCGGAGAAATAAAACTCTTTATCTTGTAATTTATTACACAGACAGACAAACTATTCCATTTAGCGGGAGAAAAAAATTTGAAGCATTTATGAACTTAATTATATGCAACATAGATGATAGTGTCTATATTCAAGTTTATCCAGCTGTATCTTTTTATGTTAAGTATTTCGCCAAGCTGAATAAAATGATTTATTGTCATTAAAACATCTATAAGTGCACTGAAAAGTATAATTGGATTTTCATGGAAATAATTTATTTAAAGGTATATTATGGAAGAGCAGATAAAGAGCTGACAGGCCTCACTATAATACCTGATAGTTAAAGAGCCAACCCCAATATATGAGACCTGTGTCCCAAGCTGTATTTATACGGTGTCTTGAAAAAAAAACCCAACCCCAGATTTTTATTTTATAAAAATGTGTAGGTGAAATTTACCCTTCACTCTATAGACCTCTAAATGAATGGGAATCGATTATCAGGTCACCCATAGAAAAAACTGACCCGGATTCGTAAAAGGGTTATGTTTCCGGATAAGCAGTTTTGATGTTTATGTTCAAACGACTCAGTATTTTGAGCTGAAATTTTGAGACATGGTATATACACCATTCCTCTATATTTCATACATACTCAGACTTTCATTTTTGAGACTGTTCTAATCGGGATAATCCCTTTAAAAACTAGTTGATGTATATAGGCAATAGACAAATATACCTCTTGCATAATGTATGTTACAGGTGAAATGCGATTCCACATATCTCCCGGGTAGGTTTCAGAGACATAATATAAACTAAGATATCATTACATTAATGCTCAGCGGGAGATAATTTAATGTGCGGGGGACAAAAAGTCCTATAATATGGTTCACAGCGTCGTTCGTTCGTTTCTGGAGTTGAACATCCACTTCCACCGAGAGTGATATCAATTAAAAGTCAAAGGCATTCCATTGGGCTTTCTAGCGCATGACTCTCCCCAGATAAATGTTACCTGAAACGATAAAGAAGGACTAACAGCACCACAGAACAAAACATTTCAAACAAATCAAACCATTGATAGAAGACAAAATACGCGGCATTTAATATTTGGACATAAATGTAATTGATTGATATGCACTGTTACTAATGGTTGTGTAGATCCCTGTTCTTTTATAGTCATTATTTTTCCCTACAATATTATTACATGTAGCCTATATTAAATTGTGCACTAGACTAATCCGCCATACTGTCCTACAACAAAAGTTTCTTCGTTTGTTACTAAATAAGTAGTTCCCTTTCTTAACGTTAATTTTTCTGATATTATTAAAACATCCAGGCTTAGGGGCCAGTCTGGTCAACACAACCAGTTATCTTTCTTTGACGAGTGCTCTTTTAGTGCAACTAAATTAACAGTTAATTCCCGATTCTGCCATGAATTTTGAGATAGCTTCATTAAGTTTATATGGCATATTCCGAGGGGGTAAGAGTAAATTTTGAAGAGTATATTGAAGTTTGACATCTTCCATTAACCTTCGTACAGGGAGTCTTCTCTCCTCCAATTTACTGCACGCGGTGACCGCATTCGCACTTCGCTTGGTTAAATTTATGGTCGGTGATTAAATCTTTAGTTCTCAGTCTTGTGATTAAGCCATAAGTTTTGTGAGATGGATGATTGACCTCAGCTTTTACAACCAGATCGTTATTTAATTTGAATCTAAACGTATTTACTCTGGCCAACTCGGTTTTCCATTCAGATTTAATCTAAGTTTATTCCATCAACGCTATATTTTACATCTTCGGCCTCATTACCTTGACTATTAAGTTCGATCATGAGAATTTTCTGCTTAGGCTAAGGGGCGATAAGCAATTCGATTGGTCAATATTTCGGAACATAACTCTGCTTTTAATTAAGGTAGAATCTTCAAACTTTATGTAGATTCTGTAGGTGAATGTCTTGACTGAGTTCAGTGATTAACAATTAGAGCTAAGCAATTTCTTTGGTCGATGCTTTGGGGCAAGATAACTATGATTCGATCTGATAGAGAATGATGAAACTTAGTGTATAGCTGATAATCAGTTTGATTGCTCGATAAATGTGCGATTTATTAATGTGTCATCTATTTATTTTGGGATTTTGACTATCCGTCTTAGTTTGAAATACACTGATTTGATTATGGCAGTGCAGTTTCATATCCTTTCCGGAAAAAAGAAATTCAGTATGAAAATCTAGCCAGTGTGTAATATCATGTAAGAAATAGTATTTCTGCTTGAATTGATGTTTATCCAGTTGCATATTGAGTAACAGTCCTTTACATATTCAGTTGCAGTTACATATTCTGTTTCAAATTATTATTATTACAGCATATTTATAGTGCACCCTTTCATATAACATGTTCAGGGGCACTTTACAAAGTGACAATGTAGTCATAAATAAACAACAAGATTATGGACATGTTAACGATTGCATACAGAGTCAGTTAAAAGCCTGATTAAATAAATGTGTTTTAAGTTGTTTTTTAAAAGAATATAGAGATGCACAACATCTTAAGCTAAATGGTAGATTATCCCATAAAGCAGGTGCTTGATAACTAAAAGAGCGCTGCCCATAAGAGACTAGTTGAATAGTTTTAGGCTTTAAAAGTAGTTTATCTGATGTACGCAATGTTCGGCCGGGTGTATAAAGTTCTAAAAGATCCGAGAGGAAAACAGGAGTTAGATTATTTAAGCATTTAAATAATCTTAAAATCAATTCGATATTTAACAGGTAACCAGTGTAAATTTTATAAAACTATAAGCTTTAACATATTAAAAACTGCACAATTTACAAATATTACTTACTTGACCTCCCATAAGCATAAAACTATCAAAGATTGCGCCAATATTACGAGCAGAATCAGATGAAAATATATCACTATTACAACAGGGGGGTTATCATGTGCAAATTTTCTTAAGTGATGCCTTGTGCCTAATAACAAATATTCGGTTTTATCTTCATTTAATTTAAGAATGTTCTTTGACATCCATTTTCTAATTTCACTAATACAGTTCTCAAGTTGCAATTTTGATAAATTGAAAGAGGATGGACAATTAGGTTTAAATGAAATATATAATTGAGTATCATCGGCATACAAATGAAAGCTGAGGCCATATTTTCTAACGATATCACCTAATGGTGACGTATAGAGGGTAAATAAAATCGGTCCAAGAACAGAACCCCGAGGAACCCCAGATGACAAAACAGATTCAGACGACGATTTACAATTAACTAAAATACACTGTTTTCTACCCACAAGATAGCTTTCTAAAAGATTTAATGCAGAGCCACAAATACCAAATTTAAACTGTAGTCTACGTAGAAGAAAGGAATGGCCCACTGTGTCGAAAGCAGCGGATAGATCCAATAAAATTAAAAATGGACATTTTCTATTATCAATTTCCATCAAAATATCATTTGAAACCCGGGTTAAGGCTGTTTTGGTACTGTGAAATTGTTTATAAGCACTTTGAAATGGTTCATACAAACAGTTATCATCTAGATGGGCCTTTATCTGAGAAGCAATACATTTCTCCAATATTTTAGAAATAAAACTTAAGTTAGAGACAGGTCTGTAATTTTTTAAAATATTAGAATCCAGTGTAGGCTTTTGAATTAAAGGGTTAACATAAGCTTGTTTGAAAATATTGGGAGCAGTAGAGGATGATATACAAGAATTAATAATATTAGTGAAATTGAGTTACATATGGTTAAACACCAACTGTTGCTAACGTCCGTTTTTTTTTTTTAAAATTCGGATCCATTGCGCAAAACTTCCCGATTTGATAGAATAGGGCAATTGTTGGACACCCTTTCGGTGGCGAACTTGGTGCTGTATATAGTGTTTGACATTGCAGACAATGTGAAGGATGGAAATGACAAATATCTCCTTACCCTAATCTTTATCGGACTGTCGACTGTTTGTCTGTTTAGGGTTGGCGACGACACTAAGGATGTACTGAGGCTTACATTTGGTGTAAATGCGTAGATCGGACCGGGGAGTGACATAGCCGCGTGGCGATGGACTACCACTTACCGTTTCGGAGTAATACTACTTCCGGTTCATGGCGATACCCGTGCAACACCGGGTCATCCGTTAGTATCAGATACCATTTTGCACAACTCACCCTATACCGCCCCTATAAACTATGATGGCCCCTATGATAAGGTGTGCGATCCCTGAAAATTATGCTTTACCCAAAACGTTTTTTCCCGGGTTTTTTTTTTTAATTGTATACAGAATTTGTTGATGTAATTAAATGAAAGGGGGTTTAACGTCCCGCTCCTAAACTGGGCTAATGGAGACGGGCATACGTCATACGGTGTGCTTTGAGGGAAATTTTGCCCGGGCAGCGGCGCCACGGCCTACTCTTATATAGAATTCCAACTGCCAAGGATCTTTTACGTGCACGCCTGTGTACACGGAACCACTAAAAAGCTGTCATTGTCAGGCCCTCCGTCCTGCATCACTGACAAAGGGAAACCACGCCGATGTAACGTTGGGACTATACGTCTATGCGAGTGAGGTTGTAGCTAATAAAAGTAATTAATCGACACGGGCATCCGTCACCTACTAGACTTCATTAATTATTCTTCTTCTGTTAGAACTTAACATCCATTTCCACCGATGGTGATATATGTGGCAAGCCAAAGCGGAATTAATTGCAATACCGTTTTTCTGTATGGAAAGAGAAAAAAATCCTAGTACATAACAATTTTTTCATCACCTTCCAAGCATTTTCCACGTGTCAAGACAAAAAAATACACATATCAATACGAAATAATTCACACGTCAACACTAAAAAATTCACATGTCAAGACAAAAAAAAAATCCTATATCACGAGCACGTGACCCTTCAAGAGCACGTGACCACAAAAACCGATGACGTCATCAACTTTGTGGGAAGAAAAAAATGGCAGGACCGTCAGACGATAAGTTGTTCGTTTCGTCAAATTTTGACGATCTACTTAGTGATCTTCGGCACAGAACAGCTGGGTCTTCAAATGAGATAAGAGACGGTCCCGCCATTTTTTTCTTCACTTTAATTTAACGTTAATTTATTCTGATGTTATTGAAGCGTCCCGGTGGCTTTGGGGCCAATCTGGTCTACACAACCAGTTAGTTTTCCTTGACTAGTGCTCTTTTAACGCAACTTACTTAACACTTAATTCCCGATTCTGCTATGAATTTTGAGATAGCGTCATAGAGGCCTAAGGTTGAAACAGAGCTAACATACGAGTGGGAGTTACTTATGCATGCGTAATGAGACAAAAGGGATTACAATGGACAGTGATAACATTAAAATAAGAAATAAAAATCAAATAAAAATAAATGGCGAAGCCGAAGGCAAGGTGAGATAATTTTAGAAACCAAAATAAACCCGTAATAAAATTTGAAACTAAATAAAAATGAAAACATAGTACTATTACTAGTCACAGAAATTTCGGATTATCACATTACCCCCCCCCCCCCCAAAAAAAAAACATCATTAAAATTAAACAATACACAGTTCACAGCGGAAAACGGTTAGGGTCAGCAGCGTTGTATGGCCCCATTGCTTCCTGTTGGATGATGTGCCCTCTCTGTAGGTAGCCCTCGATGTCATAAGACCAGTCCTCGACAGTCCGGGTTACTTCATCTCCCTCTTCTCTCACCCCATACCGGCTGATTCTGGTGAAATTCACCACCACCTCCTGCGTTTTCTTGTCAGCTGTCTGGGGCGTAACCTGTACCCCTCTCTCCGCCTCTTTAGCACATTACAGAAGCAGATCCAGCCTCATTCACTTCCCCCTGTACTCGAAAGCCCTAGGTTGCTCAATACCACATTCCAATAAGAAATTTAACTTTAGTTCCTCTCCCGGATCGTCATGAATAACCGGTTGAACCAGGTGGATAAGTAATGACGTCATAACGAACCTGTCACACTTCTTCTCTCTCTTATTTAGCTTTTTTGAAAGTCATCGCCCCGTTCTTCTTCTTATCTTCTTCGGTAGCTTCTCCCACAGTCCGCATATCTTTCTTTTTCTTGTTTTCCCCAACGTCTCTCAAAGTCATCGTCTCATTCTTCTCACTTACTTTACTAGTGTTCTTGTATAAGAAAACATCATGTTCATTTGTGTGCCTGAGTCGAACAGGTATCCATGGTTTCCGTAATGATGGATGACATACCACTTTCGCAGGAATTCAAACCACTTTTCCAATCTCTCAGTACTACATCCATATTGTCATAAACCTGTAACTCTTTCAGTATAGCACCTTTCACCCCTATTTCTTGTCTAGCAGGGACACGCACGCTTCCAGAAAGTGGAATAAACTCAGTACCCCTGCAAGGAATTCTACATCTCTGAAAATGTACTCAGACCATCTATCCAATTCTGATATCAAAGTTCCTTCCTTTTGTTATAATGGCCATCGGAAATCTCAAATAATTCGATGCTCTGACCTGCAGGGTCACAAAGCCTACGACATATTGCCGACAGTCCCGATCATTACCTTCTGCCATGTTCCTTACATTCAAATGCACGAACAGAAACCATAGACAAATTACAATATGACGTTAAAGATAGGCTGGCACTGCCAGGCAGGATACGCCCACATTTTCGAGAGATGGATAGAGAACAAGCAATACCGAAAGTGATTTTTCCTACATCATTAAGTCCTGTATTTCATACTGTATTGGGAGCAGCCATTTTGTTGGTCAGTTCCAGTCTGATATTCATGAAATTCGAAGCCGACAATGATTATGGTGCGATGGTACACAACCTAGAAATGTGACTTTTCGTCAAAATCGGATAAGAATTGTGACCTGTAGAGTCCACAACCCTGATATACCTTATTTTTACACTATGTCCCGTTTTTCTCGAAATTCGAACTCAACCTTCCGTAGGGTGTAACGGTGATAGAGTCAAACGTTCTTTTTAAATCGGATAATATTTGTGACCTCCAGAGCGACCATAGGCGATTTTCCGGACAATCAGGGGCCATAATTCAGGAAGTTACGATCCGATATGCGCAAATAACGAAAGGAACCAAGATCTTTGGGTGATAACCATGCATTTCAAGTTTCATCAAAATCGAATTAAAATTGTGACCTATACAGGGTCCACAACAATGATATACCATTTTTTAACAGTATTCGCGTACTAACGGCGGCCATTTTGTCCGTCAATTTTGGTCCGATTTTCCCGAAATTCAAACTCAAACCATCCTTAAGGTGTGACGGTGATATAATCAAACGTTTTTTTAAATCGGAAAATAATTGTGACCTCCAGAGGGACCACAAGCTAAAAAAAAGGCAATTTTGCGTACAATCAGGGGCCATAATTCAGGAAGTTACGATCCGATATGCGCAAATATCGAAAGGAACCAAGATCTTTGGGTTATAAACATGCATGTCAAGTTTCATCAAAATTGTGACCTCTATAGGGTCCACAAGCTAAAAACGTGATTTTTCGTACAATCAGGGGCCATAATCCATGAAGTTTTGATCCGATACATTCCAATATCGAAAGCAGCCGAGATCTTATGGGGATAAACCTATATTTTAAGTTTCGTCAAAATCAGATAAGAATTGTGACCTGTAGAGAGTCCACATACAAATTGTGTCCGGACGGACAGGGGCGACGACATAAAATGTGGGCGTATAAAAACAGTATAATTTGGTTGTTGGGTTTAGTGTTTAGGTTCCAGGTCCGTTTATCGTGACCTCTCCTTACTCCAATAACCTGCTCTTTAGCTTTTGATTGACTTTTGATTTCGAACGATTTACGACAATTAAATCTTAGTATAAGGTGGAACTCGTAATCAGAATTTAGTGTGTTGTATATGTTTGCATTACTGACAAAAGGAAAAGTATGCCACATTCCTTGTTGACTGCTCAGATGATTATGTTACCGCAGTATTTGTTTCAGTGACGAAGGGCTACAGCTATGTAGGCTACACCCCAACTGATTTCTGTTTGTAATATTAATTTTTACAGAATGGCCCGTGCCGTAATCTCCGTTGCCTTTGGGAAAAAAATCGTCTTCGCAATTATACGCGCGAACTTTATCGTGGCAAACTTTGGGGAGAAAGCGATTGGCTACGTTCGAGATTATTTGCAATGTTTTGAGACCAGTCATTGAAAAATAAGAAACAATACTCTGCGACTAAAATTTGGACTTGGACGGTCAATGGTTTCATCTGGATCAAGCGTGGGGGTGGGGGGTTGGGATGAGCAAGTGGTCTAGAGTGCCGCGCTTCGACCTCTAGCTGGTCGGTCACCTCTGGCTTGCGGCTGTGGTTTCGATCCCTGGTGTGAGCGTATGTGGCATGGAGATAGGGGCGCCTTCTCAGCATCGTGGGTTTCCTCCGGGCACTCCGGTTTCTTCCCCTTACTAAAGACCCCTACGCTCAAGCGAATTATTGAAATATAAAAATTTTAAAAAACGTATGTTAGTCCCGAAATGACCTAGTTTGTGTCGAGTGGACGTTAAACCCTCTCTCTCTCTCTCCCTTTCGTCGAGCGCGACACACTCAAATCTTAACCGCCAATAAACCGATTCGGAATTTGTTCGGGGTTGAATTCGTCAACATATGTGAGCAGCTCCGGCAAAATCAGGCTCTTGGTCATTTTTATGAAAATTGAGTTGATAGCATAATTGCATAGTCTACATCCTGGGCTTTCCAAAAATGTAACTCTTTTTAAATTCGGACCAGAAATAAGAAATTTATGATATTTTGAAGTTTGCGAGTGTTTCGAAATGGGAAAAACGCCAAAATGAGAAAACGGACTTCAAAGTCTTGGGACATTTTCAGAAAAAATTTCACTTAATAGTCCTTAGCAACCTTCAATTTAGATATCTAAACCCATGATTTTCTAGTAGTATAAACCAAAGACATCACCCAAGGCATGGTTCCAACTCGGTTGGGACATTATTTATGATTATTACTTTTTTCTTAATGGACAAAATCAAATCCCAGATTGTTTGTCGCATTTTCGAAAAATAGCCAAACAGGGAAAAACAATCTATTCCAAACATGCTTCATTTATTTTGGATTTGAAGTCAATATAATAGCAGCAAGAAGTTGTCCTTAAATGCTTAGTACAACACATTTCTAATTAAACAAAATTAATGTGCCCATGATATATAATCATGTTTGTTGCCATGGTAACGGCGCCCAAAATGTTTTTGCTTGTAAGTTATTTCATGTAAACTGAATGTAACAAATCACCAATAGCCCATTCCCAAAATCATGTGTTTTTGTGGTGCACACTGTAGTAAGGGGCAGTGCTCGCTTATGGACATCTTGACGCAGATGTTTGACACCATAACCTCATAACAAATCACCAATAGCCCATTCCCAAAATCAAGTGACCTTTGGCTGCGGGGCTGTATTTAGGGCAAAGCTCTGTGACCGACGTCATGATGTGATGTCATGACGCGATATCATGATGTCAATCACAGATCCACTCTTAAAAGACCCACATATTTGACGTCATAACCTTAAAAAAAAACCACGTCATAATCATTATGGTCAATAGTGTTAAAATATAGATATATGTATATGCATCCAAAAGTCAACTCATTTTTTATCAACTAGCGACTGTCATGACCATACTTTTCAGGAGATGAACAGAGAACAAGCTAAAAAAGTGAATGTTCAAACAATTCTGACCTCTAGATGGTGCACAACCTTGGTATTACGTACTTTTAAACTATCTGCGTACAAAAAGCGACCATTTTGTCCGGTGTTTTTGGGCTGATATTCATGAAATTAATAATAATAATAATAATAATAACAGATTTATATAGCGCAAGATTACACTAAAGTTTCTAATGCGCTTCCAATTCACTAACACTATGAAAGAACTAATTGAATAGGTGTGTTTTCAACTCGCGTTTGAATTGGTCAACAGAGTTAATCATTCGTAATTCTTTGGGAAGATTATTCCATAGATGGGGGGCTGAGTATGAGAAAGCTCGTTTCCCTAGTTCTAATTTCACAGACGGAGTTATCAGTTTATTTTCTGATGATGACCTCAAGGTTCTTGTGTTGTTCTCGCATCGTTTTAGGGAACGGAGTACTGGGGTGATATGATCAAATTTCCTTGTTTTAGTTAAAAGTCGTGCTGCATAGTTTTGAATGTTTTGTAGTTTTTTAACTTGATAGTCGAGAAGTCCATACAGCAGAGCATTGTGGTAGTCTAGTTTTGTCGTGATGAAGGCATGAATGAGATTTTCTGTTATTTCTGGAGTGAGATATTTCTGTATTCGGGAGATCTGTTTAAGGTGGTAAAAGGCGGATGAACATATTGACTGTATATGACACCTGAATGATAGACTAGGGTCAATGGTAGCTCCAATATTTTTTGCCTTTAATGTAGGGATAATTGTTTCCTCTTGAAAATGAATATTTATTTCGGCGAATTTGGATAGTTGCTGTTTTGTACCAAGAACCAGAAGTTCGGTTTTGTTAGGATTCAATTTTAGAAAGTGTCTAGTCATCCAGTCAAGTATTTCAGCAAGACAGAGCTCTGTATCTTTAACTGTTTGTTTGCAAGAATTGGTATCGAAGCATAAATATAACCGTGTGTCATCGGCAAACAAATGTATGGATAAACCATGTTTCTCTGCTATTTTTGTTAATGGTTTAGTGAAGATGATAAATGATATCGGTCCCAAAACAGAGCCTTGTGGTACACAGCATAAAAGAGAAAGTTCACGTGACTTGCTGGCCTTGACATCTACAGTGACACTTCGATTAGTAAGATAGCTTTTGAACCACAGTAATACCGTAGCGCGAAGACCAATCTCTTGCCGAAGAGTACTAAGTAGGTCTTCACTATCTAACGTATAGTGGTCAAGTAGAAGAAGGATTACACACTGTTGGCTGTCTAAAGCTCGATAAATATCATTAGTGATCTTCATCAGGGCGGTTTCGGTGCTGTGGTATTGTTTATATGCTGACTGAAGATGGTTCTCGAGGTTGTTACATTTCATATGTTGGTTAAGTTGAGTTAAGACACATTTTTCAATGATTTTGGAGATAAAACTTAAATTGCTTACAGGTCTGTAGTTTGTTAAGGAATCCGGATCTAAAGATGTCTTTTTCAAGAGGGGTCTGATGATTGCTTTGCCAAGGTTATTGGAAAACTCACCACTGAGGAGACTTGTATTTACAATTTCTGAGATTATCGGAAGAAAAATATCAACGTTGTCTTTTAACAACCAAGATGGTAGTGGATGTAGTTCACTTGATTTAGGTTTCATAGATAGGATTGTATTTTTAAGTTGGTCATCGGATACGGGCTGGAATTCCGAAAGTGTAGCATCTGCAGTATCTCTGTAGGATGGAATGTTGTCGGACGAACTTGTAATATTGGAGGTAATGTCATTTCTGATCTTTAGGATTTTATCATTAAAGTAATTGACAAAAGTATCAGCTAAGCCTGTTGTAGAGGTATGGTCAGGTAGGATATTGTTGTATCTTTCTCGATTTAGAAGCTCATTTACTACATTGAAGATTTGTTTCTGATCCGAACCGCAATCTGACAGTTTTTTATTGTAATATTCTGTTTTAGTGGACCGAATTAAAGATGCAACATTCTTAATTTCTGTTTTGTACTGGTCTTTGTGAATTATAAGTTGTGTCGACCTCCATCTCCTTTCTGCCTTTCGTCTTGTTTTGAGCGCATTTCGTATTTTATCGTTGAACCAAGGGTTTTTTGGGTTTGTATTTATTTTACGAACGACCAAAGGGGCGTGTTTTTGAATTATAGAGGTAATCTCTTCATCATAAAGATCAACTAGCTCAGACGTAGACAGGAGATCGTGTTCAAAAAGTCTAGAATTCTTTACATCTTCAGTGAAAATTGAGTTATTGATGGACTTATATTTACGATACTGGATTGACACAGGTTTAGCAGACAACGGTCTGTTATCATGTGGCAAAGAGAAGTGGACCGCATTATGGTCACTGAGACAGGGATCTTTAACATACAATCGTTCAAGTGATAATGTGTCATCTATTTGTGTGATGGCAAGATCTAGCGTATGACCTTGGCGATGGGTTGGACTTATCACATGTTAAGAAAGACCAAATGATTGAAGTAGATCTTTAAATTTTTCGACTACTGGATCAGACAAAATATCTACATGAATGTTGAAATCGCTGGTGATGATAAGATGACCACTTTTTAGTATCAGAGTCTCATAATATTCAGAAAAGTCGGCAAAAAAGTTTGTAAGGCTTGAATTAGGGGGACGATAGATAACTACGAAGCGTAGGGCGATAGCATTTGCTTTCAGCAGCACTTCAATATTTTCAAATGATTTGAAAGTTGAACACTTTTTCTTTTCACATTTTAAGGACTATTTGAAAAGGATACCTACACCTCCGCCTCTGCTAGGTCTAGGTGTATGTTCAAGTACATAGCCAATTTTTTTAAAGTCACTGGTTACGGGACCGCTTGTAGATAATGATGGCCATGTTTCTGAAAGAAGACAGATGTCACTATGTTCTTCAGTTAAATATTCAGCTAAAAGTTCACATTTATCACCAAGTGATCTGATATTTAAGAGACACACATTAAGATAGTTTTTTGAAGACTTGCTATCCAAAAATGGTTTATTTCCAGAATGTATGTTTTTCCCACCCCTTTTACCCCTTCTGGTTTTAGGAGATTTAAAAATACCATAAAGCTTTAATAGATTGGTGATTAGTTGTAAACCCCAGTCATTTAAAACCTTAAGATGACCTGAGTTGTAGTTCAGAAACATTTATGTTGAGAAACATTTGACCTGCTTACTGATGTAAAGTTGATGAGTTCTTGCTCAGTAGTGAGTTAGGTTTACATCCAGAGAAAAATAATCCAGAAAAATTTCCTCCAATTTATGAAAGATTATAACAAAAATGACATAATTGTGTTCTTCAGACCATCAAACACTTCCTTGCTAAAACTCACACCAATAGGAACAGTATTTCTTTCAAAAATTAGATAAATTGACAAA
The DNA here is from genome assembly GCA_963678685.1 of Patella ulyssiponensis. Taxonomy (NCBI): domain Eukaryota; kingdom Metazoa; phylum Mollusca; class Gastropoda; family Patellidae; genus Patella; species Patella ulyssiponensis. Next base: position 62,820,535 of record OY783225.1, on the reverse strand, counting down.
GCTCTCAAACACACAAGCTAAAAACACAATTTTCTGTACAATCAAGGGCCATAATTCGCGAAGTTATGGCCCAATATAGAAAGTTATGGTTCAATATGCACCAATAACATTTCAAATTTCATCAAATTTAGACAAAAATTGTGACCTCTACATTGTCCACAATCTAAAAATATCATTCTTCGTACAATCAGGGGTCCTAATCCATGAAGTTATGGTCCGATGCCAATATAGAAAGAAACGGCGATCTTGGGGAGATAAACCTATGTTTCTGGATGGACAGGGGCGACGACTGTTTTTATGTGGACATGTAAATATTACTATGGCAAATACTCTAACTTAGATATTTCATGCAAAATTCATGTTGTGAACTAAAAACCAATTATAGTGGATATTTTTTTAAAACATGTATTATGCAAGAGCTAAATCTACCTATTGCAGGTCGTTCTTTAGGCCTTAAGTGTTATAAAAACTATTAATAAGACATTTATTTACATCACCAGACCAAAATGAACTATTGATGCCATCGTTGAAGCTGATTTTCAGTATGTAAGAATTGTTTGACAATTTAACGAATTAAGTTAAAAACAGAGAATTGAGGCTTAACCTCGACCAACTAGTACGGTGATTGCAATCAGTGCACACATCTTGCCAAATCATCAAAGGCTAATATGTTTGCTCGCTCAGATATTCATTTTGCATTGTTTGTTTTTGAAGTATGATTGAATTTTTACATAATGCATCTTTAATTATTTAGACTAATGCATTTTTAATAATTTACTTGTATCACAATCTAACCCAAAACTACCCAAATTTTCGAGTCGTAAAGGATGCATGTTCCGGAAGCAGCGACCGTGAGTTTACGACCTTGATATGATATATAGCCTACGGAAAAAAGGAAGCGGCCTGCCGTGTCTTTTTTGTGACTGACCCCCACCCCCCAACAATTCTCGCTACGAGCGTGTCGAAGACCGCATATTTGGTAACACTTTCAAGCCATTATGTAAGGAAAAAGAGTTTGTTACATTCTTTGTTGCAGTTTCATATGTTCACGCAATTTAATATTTCCAATAAAGAGATGTAAGGAATGGAAACAGCCAAGTTCAAAGCGGGGCGAACTCAATAACTATATTTTAGGTCTTTGAAGCTTTATAATTACAAATATACTGTTCATGTTTTTATAGAATAAACGATATCATATTTAATATATCTCATGAAATTTTATGTAATTGACACTCAGTTGTATAATAATAATAATAATAATCCTCTATTTATATAGCGCGATAATACTAAAATTAAAGTTTCTATTGCGCTTTTCAAGTTTTCTCAATTGAACTACGGAAACGCCTCTGTAAACAGGAATTACTTTAGCTGGGATTTAAATTCATCTAGGGAGTTAATGATTCTAATGTTGTAAGGCAGCGAATTCCATAACATAGGAGCAGAGAATGCATATGCCATCAAAAGATGAAAAAGACACAATTTATGTTTATATAATGACATGGCAAGCGGGTCGACGCGAACAACTTTATTAAAAATGATAATTACATGTTCATCTTCCATGTCGAGAGTCTTATTTATTTAAAGGGCCAATCTCGACTATATTTTGGAGAATAAAACTGCTTAATTTCGTGTTTAAAGTCCTTAAAAACCTGTACCCTTGGGCCAAAAAACTAACTCAATATATGATATACGTTTTCAAACAACTTAAACCGGCCAGTCTTTATCTGCAAACGGAGAACTATGTCCCACGCAGTATTATACGGTCTCTGGATAAAACCAGACTTTTATTTTATACAAAAATAACGTGTATGTGAAGTGTACCTTTCGTTATCAAGTACAGCACGTGGGTCATGTACTGTATAGATCCACAGAGGAACGACATTAGATTATCAGATCACCCAACGAAAAAAATTGAATCGAACCCCAAAAAGAGTTGCGTATACCCGGAACCCATCCGGATAAGCAATGTTGAGACAATAACGGGAAATACAACATTCTTCTATATTTTGGCGCTTGAATTTCATACATACACTCTTGTTTCTGAGGCTGTTCAAATCCAGGATGTTCAATGGAAAAATTGTAATATTGCAAGTTTATAGAAAATTGACAAAAAGGGTAAATTTGGATATTAATCCGAGAGAATTTTTTATTGTAGTGAAGACAATTACACCACCGAACCCCCACACCCATTGTGAACTCAACTAGATCGCTTGTGGGAAATGTCCCAATACTTAAACATTCTATAATACCAATAACTTCATACTGCAATTTGCTTTTTGGGCTTAACTAGGTCGCTTTTGGGAAATGTGACGGATAACAACTACTGAAATTTGCTGTACCAATACTCAAAATTTCTACAATACTAAAAAGTTCATACTCCTATTAGTTTTGTTCTCCCTGATTACACCTTTTGAATCCCAGGTTGGGAAACTCAGTTCTCAAACACAATGTCATGATTTTGTAATCTACTTACTGTCAATGACAATAAAAACCTCTTTAATCAATGGTTAAATGAAATCAGTGATTCAAATTTCAAAACTTAATTTTAACCGTTGACGAAGAGAAATTCTAGTCTAAGATTAGCTAATCTGACTTTTGAGAATACCACTATTACCGATTAAACCTAAAAACGAATTAGTTTATATATTGTTTGAAAATATAGTCCCATTTTTTTTAAAAAAGATTTTGTTTACTCCACACAAATGAAATAAAAATATTGTTTACAAAAAAAAAAAGTTACGACAACTCATTTACAGGCGTCATTGTGGGTCCCAACTATGACGTCATAAAAACTATGACGTCATGGCGTCAAATAGCTTTACCATGGATCGTATACGGTATACAGTCTATTGTTTTACTTAACAAAAAGTTTTATCTTTTTCTTGGGGTAACGTTTACGGGCCTCAATTTATCCTAAACAAATTGCAAAAGAAACCAATGCTGTTTGGTTCAATGATAAAAATGTCAGACAAATTCATACTCAAAATCGGCCGAATTCGGCCAAGGAAAAAATGACGTAATTAACATAATTCAATACGGCGTTCTTCAGGAATTATCGGAGAGCGATATCCCGTAACCAGTGTCTTTCAGTGGTGGGATAATAAATAATTTCTTTTTAAATTCCTCAAACACAGCTACCGGGACAGGTCGGGGGCATCTAAACTGTAGTTCGGGTAGAGTCTGACTCTAAACCATGACACTGAGACTCTAAACCATGGTGTATCCTGTATTCAGATAGAGTCCCTCTAAATAATCATTCTCTAAGCCATGATGTAGTTCAGACGTGACATACTCGGTAGTCTCCAAAACATGATGTACCCTGTAGTTGGGATAAACCATAGTTTTGTAAATATGAATTGTAGCCTACGATATGTTAACCCAGAAGTGATGTAGTTTCTCTTACATGAATATATTGTTAACGCGCTTTAAATATCTGAATGCAGTAGACTTGGTGTAGAAAATTCTAACTAGGTATACACTTTTAACCACCCATAGATGTTTTAATGACAATAATAGTAGGTAGCCTACAACAGGATCGCACTACACGCAAATTCAAAATCTTAAAGATAAACCTGCGGACAAGACAGAAAATAGACATTGCAAAAAATAAACAAATCAAATCGAGGGAAAAATCATAATTTATTCAGCTCGACATCAGACGTAAAATGCTGTCTTGTATAGTTGAATCATATCATAAAAATGTCTTATTTCATATAGTCTTACGTACATGTATTTATCAACATCAAGGTGAACTTGCTCTATTTAGCCTATTCAGAATTGTTGTTGAATCTGATTTTTAAATTTATAGCGCTTTATCTGGTGTATCTTCTATTTTATTTTCTTATGAATTAGGTTATATGTAAAAATATATGTTTTATCTCCAATAGAATCGTTTTCGTGGAAATCTATGACATATCTATCCACACCCTGTATGTCTGGGCAGCCAATTGCGACACAACAATAAAATAGGGCATATTATAAATAGATAGTGCGTAGGTACTTGGGACCCAAGATGGCGTCTTTTTACAAATAACGTCATATTTTCATAACGTCACGTGAATTTTCTGGCTTCACAGTTGTCGCAACCAAGGAGTATAAATAGACTGGAGATGGCACGTCACACTCTTAGCGCAGCCGAGAATGAAGCCGTGGGCGGAGCTTATCCGCCATATTGGTTGACCCAAAACATTAGCTTGTAGCCTTTCGGCATAGTGTAGCAACTAATACCGCACACTTGCAAAAGCTGGCTTTATCATTTATTAATCCATTTTCCAATCTTTTTATCTTTTAAACATGTCGGGAGATACTAAACACATCATAATTTGCGAAAACTATCTTTCTTTTAACTTTTAGACGAATATTGACTGATTGATAAGGAATGATATTAACGACCACCAACCGTCACTGCGTAGGTCTTGCGTAATTTATTACGACTAATACGACGTATCCAATTTCATAGTTAGTGTAGGCCTACTAGTAGTTCTACCATGTAGTACTGTTATCCCACTTCTATACTGATTCACACACCGTGGAAGAGTATTTGTTTTTTAATTTTAACCTAAAGCTTAAAGTCCACAACCACAGGCGTTAGATCACGGACAGAATTGTTTTGTTGAAAGAACTGTAACCAAGTTATTAAAAACCTAATACATTATGATGAAAAAAGTGCCTATTCCTGGCTTTGAGGGATAGTCTGATAGGCCTAGATATACCACTACCAGAAAAAAATTAGGGGCATCATAATGTTAATTAATGACCAACCACAGAGATGAAAATTACGAGGAAGGCAAAAAATATGCGATTAAAGTAACAAGGCTATTTTTTAAATTTAATTATTTTTTTGTTGTTGATTAATTCAAATTACTGCTTATATGTTCACATATATTTGCAGTGTAGATTTAGAGATAAAACTATGTTCATAACAGGTAAAAAGCAAAATAGCCTAACACAAAAACGATGGCTATCCGTACTGAATAAAAAAAAACATATTCACATTTATTTCACATTCTCATTTATTTTAAGATCAAAGACAATTATCATTAAATATATATATACATAAACAACAAGAGAATAATATGAAGCCTATGAAGGTATCATTTCATTGATTTTTACATAAAATGTTTACCTGAGATATTTAATTTATATTATGTGATATCGTTTTAATCATCACTTGATTTTACTTGTCATTCGATTTACAGAATTTTACATATCATTTCATTGATTTTTATGTAAAATGTCCAGATTCCGATGCCTGCATGCCATAAAACAACTTTCTTTTATTTTATAGTTTAGCATAAAAGTCTATATTTTACAAATATCACAAACTTGCTGATGACTTTTTGCTTCTTGGAATATGAAACAAGAACGGATTTATTTGCAGCCTTTGCAAAATGTAAATGGTGCCACTGCTTGAAAAATCATATTTCTTTAAATCCGATATAACGTTTTTCAACTCTGCATTTTCCTTTATTTAGCGTCTTTTTGACCGTATGGAAGTTGTATTTTATTCCTGGAACAGATCACCCTTTTTCAGTTTCAAACGTTTTCTTTTCAGTGTAGTTTTTTCAGGTGTATCAACAGACGGGGGAACTATACTTTTTGGGGATAGTGGTATTTCGGGTAGCGGTCTATGTCTATTTATTGGGGGTTTTCTTCAATTGTTGTCTGTTTTGGCTTTTAGGTATGCAGCAAAAGCATCAAAACCACTTGGAACGACACTTCCTTTCAGACATACACAAGAAAGGGAGGTCCTGTCAATGTCCTGTGTAGACGTGTAGTGAAATGGTGTGAACATAGGACAGCAGATTTTGATGTCTGAAAGTCTGCCCGTCTTGTTGCTGTACCCATTTCTCTCTCAAGCCATCATCTGAAATACATAAGGCATAAGCAAACAATTAATACTAAAATACACCAAGTGCGTCATTTATTATTATGAGTCAAAAATAAAGTATCAAAATATTGTCAATGCAAAATTAAGAAAAGATAATATTAGGCCTAATAGTAATATCGTAATAAAATAATTTCATATTGTTAGAAAATAAAACCAGGCAAACTAGCACATTAATTATTATAATACTTATAACTCTACTATAATAGGATAGGCCTTTATCCTGTTTTGTTTTTGTTTTTTTGTTGTTTTTTTTTTTGGGGGGGGGGGGGTAATGAATTAATCTTACTTAATGTCAAATAAAGTATTATTAATATGTTTATCAATTGTTATAATTGTATACATATAGGCGTGTACTTACGCCACGTCTTCAGTTCAGCGGACCTAGGCTAGACAGTCAACTCAAGTCAAGGGGGTGGCTTATAGCCTTTGTTAATACTAAGGCCCTACTACTTTATTAACTTACGATAGGGGACAATTGTGAAAATGGCAAGTGAACAATTAAAATTGGATAAGGTAGTGTAGACAGACTGCCTCAGTGGTCGGTAGACAAGTAGGTCTAGTTCTAAGTACGATAGTTTACCAAGAATGGCAACAGCATTGACAACAATGAATGTCAATGACAATCAATAGACAGGTGTACTGCAAGTGCAAGACCGACAACGACGAACGAGGATGGACAAAGCTCGTCTTCAAAATTGAACTTGAACTTGTACTTTTAATATTATGGTAAAACCTACCTGTGAAAAGTAACAGAATGTTGTCGATCTTTATCGGAGTATTAATTCTAATAGTCGCAGGCTTTCCTTTGTTTTGGGTCAACCAAGATGGCGGCCAGCTAACGTGACATGCTTCAAGATTCTGACGTCATGCCCCCTCCATTCTATTAATACTCCTTGGTCGCAACCATAGAAATATAGACTAGAATAGCAATGACGTGTTTTACAACGACGTCATAAGTCGGCCATATTGGAAGTTGTATGACGTGAAAAGTAAACACTGCAAGTCGCGCTATAAAGTGCGAGGAGCTTTCTATTCTTTGCGTCTTTATGATAGTGCAACCTATTATCTTGAACTTTGACCGTGCGGCAATTTTGTTTTCACATTGACGTTACAATTTCTAATGAATGTAATTGATTAAATAGTGCCAATTAATTTTTATTATCTTGCACGTACGCTTATTTCAACATTTGGCGCAGAATTTGTGGTTGTTTTTGGTCGGATGACCGAGTGTGTTGTATTCGGTCGGATGACCGAGTATGCTGTTTTTGGTCAATAATTTTTTTTTGATGTTTGATGCAGTTTAATTTAGCATATTGTAACAAGGAAGCAAGGTGTCACCATTATATATAATATGAACATTAAAATACGTGAATATCACTAAATATATTTTATATGCGAATTCGAATATCGTTAAAATAGGAAAACATGGTTTGATCAAAATGTTGACAGTACATTAAAACACAATAAATCCATGGAACAGATTTTATATACGATTTAGAAGATCGTTAAAATAAGGTAGCATGGTGCCATCAAAATGTAAAAAGAACATTAAAACATATGACGCCACCCTTTGATGTTTTAAACCAAGATTCTTTAAATTAACAATCGTCTATTATTTTTAAAACAATTATAGTTATCTAAATGTCAGATAACCATATCTTGATTTCACGTGTTTGTAAATTTGTAGAATTGACAGTTTCCATATTGTCTATTTTGTTGTCAGCAAATTTTAGTTAGTTTTTTTTTTCTACAAAATGGATTCAACATAAATCAGCCTGTTGCATGTCACTGATATTAACGCCACCCATGTCCACCCGGACGTCCGTCCGTTCATATTGTGTTTGTGAACACTCTACAGGTCACAACTTGAAATATAGGTTTTAAATATCCCAACGATCTTGGTTCCTTTCGATATGAATTATGACCTTGCGATATTGGTACATATCGAACTGTAACTTTCTGGATTACGGCCCCTGATTGAACAAAAATCGGGGTTTATAACTCGTGGAACCTATACAGGTCACAATTTTACCCGATTCTAAAAATCGTTCAAATATATCACTGTTACACCATAATGACGGCTGACTTTGAATTTCGTGAATTCGTTTGCGTCCTTCACCCTGTGAGTCTGTTACTTATATCAGAGTATATATGAAATTTCAAATTAAAATTTGGACGGCTAAAAACCCTCTATATTAACCACAGTACTAAGAATATTATCAATATCGATATCATTTTCGTGAGAACCCTCTCCATCACAACTTTGACGACTATTATGCCCCCTATCAAGAACATCCCAAATTTTACGGCTAGTCTCCCTCCACATCGAGTTCATCACCACATGTAATCCGTATCAATATTATCACCATTAATATTCGACTGTGTTATAAACATGGTGTCTTCACTTGAAGACATATGACTGGGGTGTTTTGTCGCATGCATTCGTGTGCATGTTTTACGAATCCATCCATTATGTTTTTTATCGCTTTTTCCTTTTAGAAAACTATCCATTATTTGTATCTCTATGGTGCTATATTTTAAGTTTGATAAAAGCCCCAGACTGTCCATTATGTATTAACCAAATATTAAGACAGGAAATATGGAACATATAGCCAGCTACAGTCCAAATAAAAGGTTGGTGCGAGGTGTGGCGTTCTCGAGGTATGCACATAATTTGTTCATATTTGCGATATTGAGGAGGCTTCTTTAAATATTTTAGAATCCAAAGTCTACATATTTCTCAACGGCAGTTCATAGACCTGTAAATTAAATTTAAAGCATAATTTGAGACGCATGCTTTTACTTAGCGGAATCCACATCAATTCGGATTATGGAATTGCATAAATCTTCAAGTCGGGAATCATACAGCTAATTATAGAATATCGCACGAGAAACTCGATCGAACAACTATTTTTTTCATTGGTCAGAGGCGTTTAACCGCGGGAAAATGTACCGTTACTATTGGCTGACAGCATGCATGCACGAATCAAATCATCTTATTTGCATATTGCATACTTTATAGAATAATGGTTGGATCGATAACCTCAACGGACACCATGTATTACTTTTTATTAGTGTGCTACCTAGTTTGTCATTATATGCAATAAAAATAAGGAATTTTTTCACGCGAACAAAAATATTTACTTGCCATTATATACAAAAATCACATTTCCAGCACCCAGAATCAAATTTAGCGATATTTTTCTGCCGGCCAAAACCGAAATTCCAATTGGACAATTATTCGAAGTTTGTTTTACATTGGCTTTATTTGCAGTTTGTGGGTTCGTGTTTTAACAAATATACTGAGCGCCATAGAAAACGCATCACTTAGTTTTGTTTTATAACAAAATGATCCTATAAACATATCTTATTTATTTTGCTTCTTATTGTGAACAATATTCAAATGGGAACACATAAATAACAACACATTTGTACACTTATGGATGTTTAATCTGTAATCAACGGTACAAAGTCAGAGGGGTCAAAACCAAAAGTACGACACAGATGGTTAATTCCATGTGGCTTCGCTGCACAGCGTGTACGTGTACGCATGGAATATTCTTTCTTCAGTAATATCATACAGCGTAGTGTCTTCGTTAAGAACGGTCTCGTCTTCAAGTGTTAGATATTCAATTTTACTCAAACTTTCAGTAAATTCAATTCTGTGGACGTTAAAGGACAATATTGGTGCCAGTCATTATCACATATGTGATAGAACTGATTAAACACTTTCCAAATATAATATTAACACAGAGATCATCGCTACGATAGAGGAGTAATAAAGGATTCATTAATCGGAAGTGACGAACGCCAAAGGAAAACACGAGTTATCTCTCTATGTGAATGACTGAAGTGACGAGTGATGACAGATAAACGGCCGAATTTCTGCTCAATAATAATTCCTTCGAAGACAAAAAAGTTGTTATATGGGACCGCAAGAGGATATCTGACGATTCAATAAAGTAATTAAGTGTCATGAGATAAGAGAACAGGGGAAAAATAGAAATACTCCGTACAGCCCCTTGTTTTTATTCATTCCATAGGGGAGACCGGGGCCCATTGAACACTGTATAGTGTTGGGATGTACAGTATTATTTATAAAGGATATATCCATGGTGGTTCAATGTGCCCCGGTCTCCCCTAACTTATAAAAACATGGTAATGCACGAACTTTTTTCTGTTTTTCTTTCGTGTTCTCTTATGTAGTGGCAGTCAATTCTTTTTATGAATTGTAAGATATTCTCTCACAGTGTCACACAGCAACTTTAGGTCTTCGAGGGAATTATTAGTGAGCAGATATTCGCCCATGTATCTGTTATCACTAGTCACTTCAGTTAGTTATATAAAGCGGTGACTCGTGTTTTCCTTTGGCGTTCGTCACTTCCGATTTGGGAAACCTGTAGTACTCAGCTATCGTAGCATTGATCTCTCTGTTAAAAGTATATTTTGGAATGTGTTTAACCAGTTCTATCACATATGTGATAATGACTGGCACCAATATTGTCCTTTAAGTTCTATCAGGACTTTTAATTCATCCAGACGAGTTTCTATTTCTGTGAGGAATTTGTCAATGTTCTGTACAGCAGACAAAAAGGCCGCCCTAGCCTTGTCAATTTGTGAACGTCTATCCCTTTCTTACATCTGCGATGGAGAGGGTCTTCCTGTTGATTTGCGGTGCTGTGAGTATGTCAGTTTTTCCATTTTCAATCTGTTGTGTCAGTACCGGGCCGCCGTTGAATAGGCTACAACTGATTTTAGGATTTGGTTGTCGAATCAATTGTGGAAATGTTTACTACGAACAAACCCATCTCTTTTCTGAATAAAAATTATGTCTGTTTGTCGATCTGTTATTCAGGTGTCAAAGACTGACCAGTGGTTTTCTACAAAATATAAACAAAAAATTTTTGTTTAAGATGTCTGATCTTATTCAAATTGGAGTGAGGAGGTGGGGTGGGGTGGGGTAAGGAAATAAAATTACTATTTGCGACAATAAAAAGAACGTGACATTATAAATTATTTTATTAAATAAAAGTAGAAGTTGTGTTCATCTATATAGATTAATTTGCCAAGTTTGTTCTCTTATTATATATAAAAAAGAAGTTTACTTAAAATTAAAATAGTATAGGCCAAGGCATAATAGGCCTAACATAGAAAAAGCTAGAGTTAAGAATAGACTCCGTTAGTAGTAGGCCCTACCACCGTATAACTACTAGGCAACACTTCAAAGGGAATTCCCTAAATTTAAAATTTAAGCGTAACTTCATAATCGATATTCATTGGGCCTATTCCTAATTTCATGATAACCGCTATTGTAGTGCGGTACCAGCATGTGAAACCTCGCATAATATAATAGGCCGAGATGTATAGAGTTAGCAATGCTGTCTGTTAAGATTTATTTTTAAAAAATCTAAGTTTAGAAAATAATCCAACTAATTATTACGATTGCACGGTAAAATTGCACTTGGCCTAGGCCTTGTCCTTGTGAGTGACACTAATAATATTAATAGTATAATGACTGTATAATGAATAATTAATACTAATAGTACTAGTAATACTAATAGCCTTTAATAGGCTTTTCCAAACCAAATTAATTAAATGTTCATACTTACTTGTGAAAACTAACACCCTGTGCTATCGTCGAGGGATTTTTGTGGAGAAAACACCAAAAAGCAAAACACCGTGGTCCACGCAGATCGTTTTTCGCGTGTGGCTGAGTGGAGGGATACGAGTGACTCGCCATATTGTTTACACTGATTACAACTTCCAAGATGGCGCCTGATAGTCGCGTCATCGGACGTCAATAGTCACGTGATTGCTATTCTAGTCTATATTTCTATGGTCGCAACTTTATCTGTATACAGCTTTGGTCATAACATATAACTAGAATACTAACGGGAACGCCCACGGTGTGACGTCACTACTTTATGTGACGGCCGGTCTCTGACGCTGATATCGGGCACAGTTCCCGTTAGTATTCTAGTTCTATGGTCATAATGATAAAATGACGTCATGCCGTCTCCAGTTCATTAAAGCTTCTTGCCAACGAGAAGGCCTATGGTTTATCTTCTTAAACTGACTGATTCGTTGCTGACAAACAATTTGCCCTTGATTTCTCCAAATATGGAAAGTTAAGTTCACGACTTTTCCATTGACGTATGGAGATTAGCATCAAGGACTGCGTGCGTTTTCAAAACATTGGATTGCTTTCGCTGATTTTTTCACAGAAAGACGCCATTTCATGGGCCTTTTTAATCAGGTAGGCTCATAAAAAATCCCCCAAAACACCGTTTCCAGTTCTCTGATCGTCAAAATCCTTCTCAAATCACAAAGTTCTTTGGTATTTCTTGATGTTCCAACCTCAATCTCAAAATCGAGAATTTGACCCAAATCCATTGTTAATGCTTTTGTGTCCGTAGCACAAAATGACGTCGCGCGAGAACCGCCTGGTTTCGGTAAAGCGGCTCACATGTGAGCAGCTCCGGCAAAACCAGGCTCTTGGTCATTTTTATGAAAATTGAGTTGATAGCATAATTGCATAGTCGACATCCTGGGCTTTCCAAAAATGTAACTCTTTTTAAATTCGGACCAGAAATAAGAAATTTATGATATTTTGAAGTTTGCGAGTGTTTCGAAATGGGAAAAACGCCAAAATGAGAAAACGGACTTCAAAGTCTTGGAACATTTTCAGAAAAAATTTCACTTAATAGTCCTTAGCAACCTTCAATTTAGATATCTAAACCCATGATTTTCTAGTAGTATAAACCAAAGACATCACCCAAGGCATGGTTCCAACTCGGTTGGGACATTATTTATGATTATTACTTTTTTCTTAATGGACAAAATCAAATCCCAGATTGTTTGTCGCATTTTCGAAAAATAGCCAAACAGGGAAAAACAATCTATTCCAAACATGCTTCATTTATTTTGGATTTGAAGTCAATATAATAGCAGCAAGAAGTTGTCCTTAAATGCTTAGTACAACACATTTCTAATTAAACAAAATTAATGTGCCCATGATATATAATCATGTTTGTTGCCATGGTAACGGCGCCCAAAATGTTTTTGCTCGTAAGTTATTTCATGTAAACTGAATGTAACAAATCACCAATAGCCCATTCCCAAAATCATGTGTTTTTGTGGTGCACACTGTATTAAGGGGCAGTGCTCGCTTATGGACATCTTGACGCAGATGTTTGACACCATAACCTCATAACAAATCACCAATAGCCCATTCCCAAAATCAAGTGACCTTTGGCTGCGGGGCTGTATTTAGGGCAAAGCTCTGTGACCGACGTCATGATGTGATGTTATGACGCGATATCATGATGTCAATCACAGATCCACTCTTAAAAGACCCACATATTTGACGTCATAACCTTAAAAAAAAACACGTCATAATCATTATGGTCAATAGTGTTAAAATATAGATATATGTATATGCATCCAAAAGTCAACTCATTTTTTATCAACTAGCGACTGTCATGACCATACTTTTCAGGAGATGAACAGAGAACAAGCTAAAAAAGTGAATGTTCAAACAATTCTGCCCCTAGATGGTGCACAACCTTGGTATTACGTACTTTTAAACTATCTGCGTACAAAAAGCGACCATTTTGTCCGGTTTTTTGGGGCTGATATTCATGAAATTAATAATAATAATAATAATAACAGATTTATATAGCGCAAGATTACACTAAAGTTTCTAATGCGCTTCCAATTCACTAACACTATGAAAGAACTAATTGAATAGGTGTGTTTTCAACTCGCGTTTGAATTGGTCAACAGAGTTAATCATTCGTAATTCTTTGGGAAGATTATTCCATAGATGGGGGGCTGAGTATGAGAAAGCTCGTTTCCCTAGTTCTAATTTCACAGACGGAGTTATCAGTTTATTTTCTGATGATGACCTCAAGGTTCTTGTGTTGTTCTCGCATCGTTTTAAGAACTGTTTTAAATATAGTGGTGATTTGTTATTCAATGTTTTATGAGTTTGCAGCAAGATTTTGAACACAATTCGTTTTTTGACGGGCAGCCAGTGCAGGGAACGGAGTACTGGGGTGATATGATCAAATTTCCTTGTTTTAGTTAAAAGTCGTGCTGCAGAGTTTTGAATGTTTTGTAGTTTTTTAACTTGATAGTCGAGAAGTCCATACAGCAGAGCATTGTGGTAGTCTAGTTTTGTCGTGATGAAGGCATGAATGAGATTTTCTGTTATTTCTGGAGTGAGATATTTCTGTATTCGGGAGATCTGTTTAAGGTGGTAAAAGGCGGATGAACATATTGACTGAATATGACACCTGAATGATAGACTAGGGTCAATGGTAGCTCCAATATTTTTTGCCTTTAATGTAGGGATAATTGTTTCCTCTTGAAAATGAATATTTATTTCGGTGAATTTGGATAGTTGCTGTTTTGTACCAAGAACCAGGAGTTCGGTTTTGTTAGGATTCAATTTTAGAAAGTGTCTAGTCATCCAGTCAAGTATTTCAGCAAGACAGAGCTCTGGATCTTTAACTGTTTGTTTGCAAGAATTGGTATCGAAGCATAAATATAACCGTGTGTCATCGGCAAACAAATGTATGGATAAACCATGTTTCTCTGCTATTTTTGTTAATGGTTTAGTGAAGATGATAAATAATATCGGTCCCAAAACAGAGCCTTGTGGTACACAGCATAAAAGAGAAAGTTCGCGTGACTTGCTGGCCTTGACATCTACAGTGACACTTCGATTAGTAAGATAGCTTTTGAACCACAGTAATACCGTAGCGCGAAGACCAATCTCTTACCGAAGAGTACTAAGTAGGTCTTCACTATCTAACGTATCGAATGCTGCACTTAGGTCAAGTAGAAGAAGGATTACACACTGTTGGCTGTCTAAAGCTCGATAAATATCATTAGTGATCTTCATCAGGGCGGTTTCGGTGCTGTGGTATTGTTTATATGCTGACTGAAGATGGTTCTCGAGGTTGTTACATTTCATATGTTGGTTAAGTTGAGTTAAGACACATTTTTCAATGAGATAAAACTTAAATTGCTTACAGGTCTGTAGTTTGTTAAGGAATCCGGATCTAAAGATGTCTTTTTCAAGAGGGGTCTGATGATTGCTTTGCCAAGGTTATTGGAAAACTCACCACTGAGGAGACTTGTATTTACAATTTCTGAGATTATCGGAAGAAAAATATCAACGTTGTCTTTTAACAACCAAGATGGTAGTGGATCTAGTTCACTTGATTTAGGTTTCATTGATAGGATTGTATTTTTAAGTTGGTCATCGGATACGGGCTGGAATTCCGAAAGTGTAGCATCTGCAGTATCTCTGTAGGATGGAATGTTGTCGGACGAACTTGTAATATTGGAGGTAATGTCATTTCTGATCTTTAGGATTTTATCATTAAAGTAATTGACAAAAGTATCAGCTAATTCTGTTGTAGAGGTATGGTCAGGTAGGATATTGTTGTATCTTTCTCGATTTAGAAGCTCATTTACTACATTGAAGATTTGTTTCTGATCCGAACCGCAATCTGACAGTTTTTTATTGTAATATTCTGTTTTAGTGGACCGAATTAAAGATGCAACATTCTTAATTTCTGTTTTGTACTGGTCTTTGTGAATTATAAGTTGTGTCGACCTCCATCTCCTTTCTGCCTTTCGTCTTGTTTTGCGCGCATTTCGTATTTTATCGTTGAACCAAGGGTTTTTTGGGTTTGTATTTATTTTACGAACGACCAAAGGAGCGTGTTTTTGAATTATAGAGGTAATCTCTTCATCATAAAGATCAACTAGCTCAGACGTAGACAGGAGATCGTGTTCAAAAAGTCTAGAATTCTTTACATCTTCAGTGAAAATTGAGTTATTGATGGACTTATATTTACGATACTGGATTGACACAGGTTTAGCAGACAACGGTCTGTTATCATGTGGCAAAGAGAAGTGGACCGCATTATGGTCACTGAGACAGGGATCTTTAACATACAATCGTTCAAGTGATAATGTGTCATCTATTTGTGTGATGACAAGATCTAGCGTATGACCTTGGCGATGGGTTGGACTTATCACATGTTGAGAAAGACCAAATGATTGAAGTAGATCTTTAAATTTTTCGACTACTGGATCAGACAAAATATCTACATGAATGTTGAAATCGCCGGTGATGATAAGATGACCACTTTTTAGTATCAGAGTCTCATAATATTCAGAAAAGTCGGCAAAAAAGTTTGTAAGGCTTGAATTAGGGGGGCGATAGATAACTACGAAGCGTAGGGCGATAGCATTTGCTTTCAGCAGCACTTCAATATTTTCAAATGATTTGAAAGTTGAACACTTTTTCTTTTCACATTTTAAGGACGATTTGAAAAGGATACCTACACCTCCGCCTCTGCTAGGTCTAGGTGTATGTTCAAGTAAATAGCCAATTTTTTTAAAGTCACTGGTTACGGGACCGCTTGTAGATAATGATGGCCATGTTTCTGAAAGAAGACAGATGTCACTATGTTCTTCAGTTAAATATTCAGCTAAAAGTTCACATTTATCACCAAGTGATCTGATATTTAAGAGACACACATTAAGATAGTTTTTTGAAGACTTGCTATCCAAAAAAGGTTTATTTCCAGAATTTATGTTTTTCCCACCCCTTTTACCCCTTCTGGTTTTAGGAGATTTAAAAATACCATAAAGCTTTAATAGATTGGTGATTAGTTGTAAACCCCAGTCATTTAAAACCTTAAGATCACCTGAGTTGTAGTTCAGAAACATTTATGTTGAGAAACATTTGACCTGCTTACTGATGTAAAGTTGATGAGTTCTTGCTCAGTAGTGAGTTAGGTTTACATCCAGAGAAAAATAATCCAGAAAAATTTCCTCCAAAATATGAAAGATTATAACAAAAATGACATAATTGTGTTCTTCAGACCATCAAACACTTCCTTGCTAAAACTCATACCAATAGGAACAGTATTTTTTTCAAAAATTAGATAAATTGACAAAGCTCTCAAACACACAAGCTAAAAACACAATTTTCTGTACAATCAAGGGCCATAATTCGCGAAGTTATGGCCCAATATAGAAAGTTATGGTTCAATATGCACCAATAACATTTCAAATTTCATCAAATTTAGACAAAAATTGTGACCTCTACATTGTCCACAATCTAAAAATATCATTCTTCGTACAATCAGGGGTCCTAATCCATGAAGTTATGGTCCGATGCCAATATAGAAAGAAACGGCGATCTTGGGGAGATAAACCTATGTTTCTGGATGGACAGGGGCGACGACTGTTTTTATGTAGACATGTAAATATTACTATGGCAAATACTCTAATTTAGATATTTCATGCAAAATTCATGTTGTGAACTATAAACCAATTATAGTATTATAGTGGATATTTTTTTAAAACATGTATTATGCAAGAGCTAAATCTACCTATTGCAGGTCGTTCTTTAGGCCTTAAGTGTTATAAAAACTATTAATAAGACATTTATTTACATCACCAGACCAAAATGAACTATTGATGCCATCGTTGAAGCTGATTTTCAGTATGTAAGAATTGTTTGACAATTTAACGAATTAAGTTAAAAACAGAGAATTGAGGCTTAACCTCGACCAACTAGTACGGTGATTGCAATCAGTGCACACATCTTGCCAAATCATCAAAGGCTAATATGTTTGCTCGCTCAGATATTCATTTTGCATTGTTTGTTTTTGAAGTATGATTGAATTTTTACATAATGCATCTTTAATTATTTAGACTAATGCATTTTTAATAATTTACTTGTATCACAATCTAACCCAAAACTACCCAAATTTTCGAGTCGTAAAGGATGCATGTTCCGGAAGCAGCGACCGTGAGTTTACGACCTTGATATGATATATAGCCTACGGAAAAAAGGAAGCGGCCTGCCGTGTCTTTTTTGTGACTGACCCCCCACCCCCCAACAATTCTCGCTACGAGCGTGTCGAAGACCGCATATTTGGTAACACTTTCAAGCCATTATGTAAGGAAAAAGAGTTTGTTACATTCTTTGTTGCAGTTTCATATGTTCACGCAATTTAATATTTCCAATAAAGAGATGTAAGGAATGGAAACAGCCAAGTTCAAAGCGGGGCGAACTCAATAACTATATTTTAGGTCTTTGAAGCTTTATAATTACAAATATACTGTTCATGTTTTTATAGAATAAACGATATCATATTTAATATATCTCATGAAATTTTATGTAATTGACACTCAGTTGTATAATAATAATAATAATAATCCTCTATTTATATAGCGCGATAATACTAAAATTAAAGTTTCTATTGCGCTTTTAAAGTTTTCTCAATTGAACTACGGAAACGCCTCTGTAAACAGGAACGACTTTAGCTGGGATTTAAATTCATCTAGGGAGTTAATGGTTCTAATGTTGTAAGGCAGCGAATTCCATAACATAGGAGCAGAGAATGCATAAGAATTGCAAAATTAGAATCTAAACGGTCAATTATATGCCATCAAAAGATGAAAAAGACACAATTTATGTTTATATAATGACATGGCAAGCGGGTCGACGCGAACAACTTTATTAAAAATGATAATTACATGTTCATCTTCCATGTCGAGAGTCTTATTTATTTAAAGGGCCAATCTCGACTATATTTTGGAGAATAAAACTGCTTAATTTCGTGTTTAAAGTCCTTAAAATCCTGTACCCTTGGGCCAAAAAACTAACTCAATATATGATATACGTTTTCAAACAACTTAAACCGGCCAGTCTTTATCTGCAAACGGAGAACTATGTCCCACGCAGTATTATACGGTCTCTGGATAAGACCAGACTTTTATTTTATACAAAAATAACGTGTATGTGAAGTGTACCTTTCGTTATCAAGTACAGCACGTGGGTCATGTACTGTATAGATCCACAGAGGAACGACATTAGATTATCAGATCACCCAACGAAAAAAATTGAATCGAACCCCAAAAAGAGTTGCGTATACCCGGAACCCATTCGGATAAGCAATGTTGAGACAATAACGGGAAATACAACATTCTTCTATATTTTGGCGCTTGAATTTCATATACACTCTTGTTTCTGAGGCTGTTCAAATCCAGGATGTTCAATGGAAAAATTGTAATATTGCAAGTTTATAGAAAATTGACAAAAAGGGTAAATTTGGATATTAATCCGAGAGAATTTTTTATTGTAGTGAAGACAATTACACCACCGAACCCCCACACCCATTGTGAACTCAACTAGATCGCTTGTGGGAAATGTCCCAATACTTAAACATTCTATAATACCAATAACTTCATACTGCAATTTGCTTTTTGGGCTTAACTAGGTCGCTTTTGGGAAATGTGACGGATAACAACTACTGAAATTTGCTGTGCCAATACTCAAAATTTCTACAATACTAAAAAGTTCATACTCCTATTAGTTTTGTTCTCCCTGATTACACCTTTTGAATCCCAGGTTGGGAAACTCAGTTCTCAAACACAATGTCATGATTTTGTAATCTACTTACTGTCAATGACAATAAAAACCTCTTTAATCAATGGTTATATGAAATCAGTGATTCAAATTTCAAAACTTAATTTTAACTGTTGACGAAGAGAAATTCTAGTCTAAGATTAGCTAATCTGACTTTTGAGAATACCACTATTACCGATTAAACCTAAAAACGAATTAGTTTATATATTGTTTGAAAATATAGTCCCATTTTTTTTTAAAAAGATTTTGTTTACTCCACACAACCAATATTAATTCTAATGTTCTGGGTTAACCAATATGATGTCACTGGCTTCAATCGTCATAATCAAAGCCCTGTATAGGGAAAGTTACGACAACTCATTTACAGGCGTCATTGTGGGTCCCAACTATGACGTCATAAAAACTATGACGTCATGGCGTCAAATAGCTTTACCATGGATCGTATACGGTATACAGTCTATTGTTTTACTTAACAAAAAGTTTTATCTTTTTCTTGGGGTAACGTTTACGGGCTACAATTTATCCTAAACAAATTGCAAAAGAAACCAATGCTGTTTGGTTCAATGATAAAAATGTCAGACAATTCATACTCAAAATCGGCCGAATTCGGCCAAGGAAAAAATGACGTAATTAACATAATTCAATACGGCGTTCTTCAGGAATTATCGGAGAGCGATATCCCGTAACCAGTGTCTTTCAGTGGTGGGATAATAAATAATTTCTTTTTAAATTCCTCAAACACAGCTACCGGGACGGGTCGGGGGCATCTAAACTGTATTTCGGGTAGAGTCTGACTCTAAACCATGACACTGAGACTCTAAACCATGGTGTATCCTGTATTCAGATAGAGTCCCTCTAAATAATCATTCTCTAAGCCATGATGTAGTTCAGACATGACATACTCGGTAGTCTCCAAAACATGATGTACCCTGTAGTTGGGATAAACCATAGTTTTGTAAATATGAATTGTAGCCTACGATATGTTAACCCAGAAGTGATGTAGTTTCTCTTACATGAATATATTGTTAATGCGCTTTAAATATCTGAATGCAGTAGACTTGGTGTAGAAAATTCTAACTAGGTATACACTTTTAACCACCCATAGATGTTTTAATGACAATAATAGTAGGTAGCCTACAACAGGATCGCACTACACGCAAATTCAAAATCTTAAAGATAAACCTGCGGACAAGACAGAAAATAGACATTGCAAAAAATAAACAAATCAAATCGAGGGAAAAATCATAATTTATTCAGCTCGACATCAGACGTAAAATGCTGTCTTGTATAGTTGAATCATATCATAAAAATGTCTTATTTCATATAGTCTTACGTACATGTATTTATCAACATCAAGGTGAACTTGCTCTATTTAGCCTATTCAGAATTGTTGATGAATCTGATTTTTAAATTTATAGCGCTTTATCTGGTGTATCTTCTATTTTATTTTCTTATGAATTAGGTTATATGTAAAAATATATGTTTTATCTCCAATAGAATCGTTTTCGTGGAAATCTATGACATATCTATCCACACCCTGTATGTCTGGGCAGCCAATTGCGACACAACAATAAAATAGGGCATATTATAAATAGATAGTGCGTAGGTACTTGGGACCCAAGATGGCGTCTTTTTACACATAACGTCATATTTTCATAACGTCACGTGAATTTTCTGGCTTCACAGTTGTCGCAACCAAAGCCGTATATAGATAAAGTTGCGACAACTGTGAAGCCAGAAAATTCACGTGACGTCATGAAAATATGACGTTATGTGTAAAAATACGCCATCTTGGGTCCCAAGTACCTACGCACTATCTATTTATAATAGGCCCTATTTTATTGTTGTGTCGCAATTGGCTGCCAAGACATACAGGGTGTGGATAGATATGTCATAGATTTCCACGAAAACGATTCTATTGGAGATAAAACATATATTTTTACATATAACCTAATTCATAAGAAAATAAAATAGAAGATACACCAGATAAAGCGCTATAAATTTAAAAATCAGATTCATCAACAATTCTGAATAGGCTAAATAAAGCAAGTTCACCTTGATGTTGATAAATACATGTACGTAAGACTATATGAAATAAGATATTTTTATGATATGATTCAACTATACAAGACAGCATTTTACGTCTGATGTCGAGCTGAATAAATTATGATTTTTACCTCGATTTGATTTGTTTATTTTTTGCAATGTCTATTTTCTGTCCTGTCCGCAGGTTTATCTTTAATATTTTGAATTTGCGTGTAGTGCGATCCTGTTGTACCTACTATTATTGTCATTAAAACATCTATGGGTGGTTAAAAGTGTGTACCTAGTTAGAATTTTCTACACCAAGTCTACTGCATTCAGATATTTAAAGCGCGTTAACAATATATTCATGTAAGAGAAACTACATCACTTCTGGGTTAACATATCGTAGGCTACAATTCATATTTACAAAACTATGGTTTATCCCAACTACAGGGTACATCATGTTTTGGAGACTACCGAGTATGTCATGTCTGAACTACATCATGGCTTAGAGAATGATTATTTAGAGGGACTCTATCTGAATACAGGATACACCATGGTTTAGAATCTCAGTGTCATGGTTTAGAGTCAGACTCTACCCGAACTACAGTTTAGATGCCCCCGACCCGTCCCGGTAGCTGTGTTTGAGGAATTTTAAAAGAAATTATTTATTATCCCACCACTGAAAGACACTGATTACGGGATATCGATCTCCGATAATTCCTGAAGAACGCCGTATTGAATTATGTTAATTACGTCATTTTTTCCTTGGCCGAATTCGGCCGATTTTGAGTATGAATTTGTCTGACATTTTTATCATTGAACTAAACAGCATTGGTTTCTTTTGCAATTTGTTTAGGATAAATTGTAGCCCGTAAACGTTACCCCAAGAAAAAGATAAAACTTTTTGTTAAGTAAAACAATAGACTGTATACCGTATACGATCCATGGTAAAGCTATTTGACGCCATGACGTCATAGTTTTTATGGCGTCATAGTTGGGACCCACAATGGCGCCTGTAAATGAGTTGTCGTAACTTTCCCTATACAGGGCTTTGGTCCCAAGTCATTGCTTACTCACTATCTATTTTATGCCCAATTACATTGCTGTGTCGAAGTTGCCTGCCCCAACAGGGATATGAAATGTTGATAGATATGCTATATAATTCCGCGGCAAAGAGTCTATAGGCGACAAATCATACATGTTTAAAACGAAACGTATAGATGAACATACTATCATTATTAATTATTATACAACACAAAGAGTACATTATTGTTATATAGCCGAATTCATAAAAAAAATGAAGTAAAAGATTTCCCAGATAAAAGCGCTATCAAATATATTTAACTTGCATATGCTTTTACAAATCATTTTTTTTTGTGCAGACGGTTAAATTGAAAAACCAAAATATATATAATAATTTGGGAGATAAACCATTTTTCCTTCTAGCCGGCAAAATAAGCGCCTGAAATTGCGCGATTTTTTGGTCTGGAGCCATTCCTGTGTGTCAGTTTTCGGTCATCGATCATTAATTGTATCATCAATATTTCAAAAATCGAAATTTCTTTATGTCTATGCGCGACATATGTTTGTCTAATATATAAACGACACAAATTTAACAGATACAAATACATATTATTCCACAGGTCGGCCTAGACAATGAAGGGGACGCAGTTAGTTTTGAGTTTGTCCGACTCCTTTGGGTATTTGCCCCCCCCCCCATTTCCAATGAAAAGAATGATGTTGTTCTGGTTCTCAACCAGCAGGCCCTATCAAAGACATATCAGATTTGTTACAAATTGTCTCGAGTTTGTTCCACATATCCCAACATTTATCGGCTTTTTGTTCCATCTATAAAATCATACATCCCTACTAAATGTGAAACAAGAAAATTCAAAGGCTAAATGGAACAATAGAACAAGTAGGCCTAAACCTTAATGTTGACAAATACGTAAGACTTTATGAAGTAAGATATTTTTATATGATTCAACCGAAAGGTACATACATTATGTATATGCAACGTAGATTATTTATATCTACATTCAAGTTTAACGAACTGTGTATAACCGAAAGGTACATACATTATGTATAATGTATATGCAACGTAGATTATTTATATCTACATTCAAGTTTAACCAACTGTGTATAATTTTTTAATTTTCGTCGAGCTGAATAAAGTATGAATTATTGACATAAGACGTCTATGTGTGGTTAACAGTGTGTAACTAGAACTTTCTAGAACAAATCTATTCAGGCCCGTAGCTAGCGGGGGGCAAAGGGGGCAGCTGCCCCCCTCCCCTGGAAAATTTCGGCGCCTCCTATGGGCGCCCTTTGGCCGTTGTGGAAAAATCGGCTCCGTCAATGGGCGCCAAAGCGCGCAACACGAGGTCAACGACCAAAGTCTCCATATTTGTATGGGCGACACATAAAGCCGAGTGACATTGGTTGGGCGCCCACGACGAGATTGAAGAAAATCGATGAATGATATTTATTTTATCAAATAAGCACATGAACCAAAAAAACATCGCTGATATATAGGGGGTATAACTCTGTGTGTAATATTATAGGTGGCGCTAAAAGCGTCTATTTAACAACATAGCGGAGAACGCTAGATCGAAGACGGTCCTACGCATTTTAGCACATATGACGTGATATATAGATTGTGGGTTAGGGTTAGGGTAAAGGCTAGGACCTGTAGATTTCGTCAAAGTCTCGAGATGTAAACAGAGCTAGCCCTAACCCTAACCCTGGGCCAAGCCTAACCCTACAATCCACATGTGACGTCATAAAATGCGTAGGACCGTCTCCGATCTAGCGTTCTCCCAACATAGCGGCTTTTAGACGGTACTTTCAGTTTATTCAATCAGTATCAAATAATGTTCCGTTACGTGTGAAAACAATGATCAGGTTAGTCGTTTAATAAAACAAAAGATTAATTAACAGATTATCCCGGGTTAATTGTTATTTTCACATTTCTTTTTACCTGATCAGTGGGAGTCCAGTTAATTGGCTACTACTCACGGGATTAGCGGGGGTGTTACGAGATATCGCTCTCCGACAATCTCCGGAGAACGCGACGCCGTATTGAATTATGTTAATTACGTCATTTTTTCTTTGGCCGAATTCGGCCGATTTTGAGTATGAATTTGTCTGACATTTTTATCATTGAACTTAACAGCATTGGTTTCTTTTCCAATTTGTTTATTATAAATTGTAGCCCGTAAAACGTAACCCCAAGAAAAAGATAAACGTTTTGTTAAAGCTATATGACGCCATGACGTCATACTTTTTATTGCGTCATAGTTGGGACCCACAATGGCGCCTGTAAATGAGTTGTCGTAACTTTCCCTATACAGGGCTTTGGTCGCAACCATAGAAATGTCGCAACTTTATCTGTATACGGCTTTGGTCATAACATATAACTAGAATACTAACGGGAACGCCCACGGTGTGACGTCACTACTTTATGTGACGGCCGGTCTCTGACGCTGATATCGGGCACAGTTCCCGTTAGTATTCTAGTTCTATGGTCATAATCAAAGCCCTGTATAAGGAAAGTTACGACAACTCATTTACAGGCGCCATTTTGGGTCCCAACTATGACGCCATAAAAACTATGACGTCATGGCGTCATGTAGCTTTACTTAACAAAACGTTTTATTTAGGAGATAAACACCTCCTGTTTCGCATTTAGAGGGGTGTTATTGTCCAATAGACATGTCCTGAGATCATTAGGACCCAAGACGCGTTAGCGTCGCGGGTTCTAATGTAAAATCTCAGGACATGTCTATTGGACAATAACACCCCTCTAAATGCGAAACAGGAGGTGTTTATCGACATTGTAACATGCTATTTTTAAGGATTTTAAAAGAACTTATTTTATTGTGTAAACTTTAAACTTCGCCAAACTGCAAATCGGTTAGATGACGTAAAAATCAAAAAAATCAATTTTGACGTAAGAAAACGTTGTGACGTAACTGAATAACGGACTGCCGTTTTCACCGAGGTGTGTCGAATTAGTGGTCGAATCCAAGCGAAGATAATTCAATTTTAAAATGCTTGAGTCTTGGGTCGCTGGTAAATAAATTATGAAAGAAAATGTTATTCGAATATTTCAAATAAAATATTTTTAACGTTTGAAGACTTTTAAAAAGATTAGTAAATTTGCCTAAGTGTGATCTTTTCGACCGGTAGTGCCAGTCGTGATTGAATTAGTTACGGCCTGTTAACCGAGACTACAAAGGGGTAACTCTTGGCAACAATGATGGCTTCGTTTTCGCAGTTTGTGATAACATGGGTGAGTTTTTAGCCTTTATTATTTTATTTGCAGACTGTCAACACAATTTTATTGCTAGTTCTTGTTCGGAGTAGAGCAGTTCTTACACACATCCCTCATAATGCCCTATACAACTATTTGATGCCTAGGATTCGAGTGGTTGCTATGTATATCGTTCTGACGTGTTGTCAATCATTGTCAATTTTGGTATAGTTTCCCATTATTCTAGGCCCATCTCAGCTGTTATTTCATCTCCCCTAGTTACTATATTTTCAACCAATTTCTTGTGACTAATGACGCATTATCAGGCGGATCATGTTATTTAGAATTTGAGCAAACTTTGACATAAAATTTCCACTTTAAAGTAAACACTGCGGAGTGCAAAAATCACAAACAAATTTGTCCACATTGCTTAGGCTAGTTACGAATAATTTACGATGCCTGAAAACGTTTTTTATTAATTTATGACTGATTTTCTTCTGTTTTCTGTATTTCAGAGATGTGTTTGGATAAAGGCTGAAGTTTGAAAATAGTGTGATGGTCATTCGAGGAACATTTCTTGAAGATATTTGTCAATAAAGATTTGAGTTGAGGAAGATGGCTGAGCACAAAATGAAAAAAAAAAGTACCCTAATATTTATACGCAGTTATTCGCCTTGCTAAAACAGAGGGGTGTTATTGTCCAATCGACGGTGTCTAATCGACCAATCAAAATGCTTGATTCGCCCATAAGCATGTTACAATTCTTGGTAAAACGTGTTACGAGCTACAATTTATCCTAAACAAATTGCAAAAGAATAGTTCGGATAGAGTATCTTAACCGTGATGTATCCTGTGATTCGGATAGAGTCATTCTAAACAATCATGTACCCTTGTAGTTTGGATAGACTCTCTAAACCATGGTGTAGACTACCCTTTAGTTAGATGTATCATGTAGTTCAGATAGTCTCCAATCCATTATCTATCCAGTAGTCTCTGTAACATGATGTACCCGGTAGTTTAGATTAGAGTCTCTAAACCATGTGTGCATTGTAGTTAGTAAACCATAGTCGATCGTAAAATGAATGTGAATTTTACGATATGTTAATCCTGAACTGACATAGTATCATAGGCGTACGGGCTCGATGACAGTTAGGGGGGCTGCACCCGAATTGCCCGAAAAATTTTCGGGTTTACAGACGCCCCCCTCCCCCTTCAAGAAAATTTTAGAATATTTGACGGCTACAAACACGTTTTCCTGCTATTTCAGCCCGTAAACAAAGCAACTTCAAAATGGTCTAATGTAACTTAATTAAGGTGGCTGACTCCGATTTCAGTCAATCGTTTATAGTCCACGAAAACGGTTGTTGTTGTTTATTAAAAATTTAACGTCCAATACATTATATATGATATTATGGACAGGTTGATTTGGAATACGTGAAAATTTTGAAAATTTAAGTGCCGCAAACGCATCTCCCTGCTATTCCAGCCCGTGAATACTTCAATATGGTCCAATATAGTCTACCTGACTGACTCGAATCAACCAATCAATCGTCGCGGGGTATGGGGCCTCACCCTCCCGGAGAACATTTTGAAAATTTAACCACCGCGAATGTTTTTTGCAATTCTAGTCCGTGTAAGTAACTCCAAAAGTATCCAATGTTTTGTAACCGAAATCCCACTCCGAATTCCAAGCATCCAAACAGACTGTTGCAGCTGCATTCACAAATACTAACCAATGCCCGAAAATTGTCGCACAAAGTAGAGTGGCTCCAGACAAAAAACAAATTCGTGGTATCCAATTTAAAGAAAAGTAAAATTAGTGTTTTATTAGGGCTCGATGACAGTTAGGGAAGCAAAACTAGAAATGCCCGAAAAAATTTCAGGTTTACAGACAGCGGCGCCGGCGAAGAAGCGGAGCTGACCTTGTATAGATCTCCCAAGACAATTTTGGAATATTTGACGACCGCAAACGCGTTTTACTGCTATTCAAGCCGGTAAAAATTAGAGTTTTATTAGATTTCGGGCACTTTATTTTGCCAAGTAGACGAAATAATTTTTTTTCTCACTTTACTCCTCTGCCCGAAAAGTCGGCTTCCCCGAAAGTTAGGGGGCAGCTGCCCCCCTGGCTCGTACGCCTATGCATAGTATCCCTAAATTGAATATATTGTTAACGCGCTTTAAATATCTCGATGCAATAGACTTGGTGAAGAAAATTCTAGTTACACACTGTTAACCACACATAAATGTTTTTATGACAATAATTCACATACTTTAGGCAGTTCGGCGTATATAGACACGGTTGGTTTAACTTGAATGTAGATATTAATTATCTACGTTGCATATACATGTACCTATGCACCTTTCGGTTGAATCATATAAAAATATCTTATTTCATAAAGTCTTACGTATTTGTCGACATTAAGGTGTACTTGTTCTGTTGTTCCTTTTAGCATTTGAATTTTCTCGTTTCACATTTAGTAGGGATGTGTATGCTTTCTTAGATGTAACAAAAAGCCGATAAATGTTGAGATGGGTGCAGCATGCTCGAGACAATTGGTAACAAATCTGATCTTTGATCCTGGTTGAGCACCAGAACATCATTCTTTTCATTGGAAATGGGTGGGGGGGGGGCAGATACTCAAAGGAGTCGGACAAACTCAAGACTAACTGCGTCCCCTTCATTGTCTACCTGTGGAATGGCGTCTTTGCAGGCCTATGTTAAATTTGTGTCGTTTATATATTAGACAAATTAATATTATTATTTACACATAGGCGGGGAGTGATAACGTCTTACCCCAAACAAATTGCAAAAGTAACCGGAAAGTTTCGGAGAGCGATAACTAGTATCGCATGAAACTGGTGAAAAAATTTACCATAAACACATGTCGCGCATAGCCTACACACATACAGATAGAGCAGAGTGACGCTAGACACATTTTATCTGAAATGAAATGAAATGGGGTTTAACGCCCTACTCTTCTGCACCTAAATGACACTGATTTTAAGTTACACTAATTTTAAATGTTTTATCCCTAGTCAATTTAGAGAAATTTCGATTTTAGAAAAATTGATTATGCAATTAATGATCGATAAGCGAAAACTGACACACAATCCGGAATGGCTCCAGACCAAAAAAATGTGTAATTTCAGGCCCTTATTTTGCAGTCTGGGAGGCAAAATGGTTTATCTCCCAAATTATAATATATGTTTTGATTGTTCAATTTACCCGTCTGCACAAAAAACAAATCTGATTTTTAAAAGCGTATGCAAGTTAACTTCATTTTCTTATGAATTAGGCCTAGCACATTTCATTTCCGTTAATGACATTGCATTTCATTTCTTATGAATTAGGCTATATAACATGTACTCTTGTGTTGTATAACAATTGATAATGATAGTATGTTCAGCTAATGTTTTCGTTTTTAAAAATGTATGTTTTATCGCCTATAGACTCTTTGTCGGAGCAGGCAACTTCGACACATCAGTGCAATGACCATTGCATCAGTGAGTAGGCAATTACTTGGGACCCAAAATGGCGTCTTTTTACAATTGACGTCATATTTTCATGACGTCATATGAAATTTCTGGCTTCACAGTTGTCGCAACTTTACCTATATATATATATATACGGCTTTGGTCATAATGATAAAATGACGTCATGCCGTCTCCAGTTCATTAAAGCTTCTTGCCAACGAGAAGGCCTATGGTTTATCTTGTTAAACTGACTGATTCGTTGCTGACAAACAATTTGCCCTTGATTTCTCCAAATATGGAAAGTTAAGTTCACGACCTTTCCATTGACGTATGGAGATTAGCATCAAGGACTGCGTGCGTTTTCAAAACATTGGATTGCTTTCGCTGATTTTTTCACAGAAAGACGCCATTTCATGGGCCTTTTTAATCAGGTAGGCTCATAAAAAATCCCCCAAAACACCGTTTCCAGTTCTCTGATCGTCAAAATCCTTCTCAAATTACAAAGTTCTTTGGTATTTCTTGATGTTCCAACCTCAATCTCAAAATCGAGAATTTGACCCAAATCCATTGTTAACAATGCTTTTGTGTCCGTAGCACAAAATGACGTCGCGCGAAAACCGCCTGGTTTCGGTAAAGCGGCTCACATATACGGATTCGGTAATTCAGATTTAGTTCGGTTTTTATCGAATTGAGTGTAACGCCAAAGGCCGGAATAAGACTTTATTCTGAATTCAATTCAGATTGAACCCCTAGTGTGAACGCAGCTTCAGATATGAATGACCTTCACTGTGCACTCAGTGTGGCGCTTTTCATTCTGAATTCAAGCCAATTAAACTGTAATGTGACGCACCGCTTTTAAAACGGGAAAAAACAATCCGAAGACGACAATCAAATAAAAAGAAACGTTTGTCGGTGTGGTGTCGATAGCATCCCCCCCCCCATTTTATTTTTTTTAAATTCTTAGTGTGTGTGCCCTTAAAGGGACATTCCTACGTATCTGATCTATAAATAATTTTATTGAACAAAAGCAATCAAGGCATAAATTGGAACAGAACGTCTAAATAAAAAAGGACAACATATGAAAACAAAACAACTCGACTTTAACAAATAATCAAAGATGTAATCGTTAAATGTAATGTAAATGTTCGTATTCCCCTCGTGAGAATATCCTTTAAGAAATCCAAAATTATCATCTAAATTGTACGTAATATGATTTATACTTCATATTTGTGTTAATATTATGACTGCCAGTTGTAAATCTGTTTTAGGAAGCGATTTTATATAAGCTGATAAAGCTTGTTATCGTATCCTATATTTATTATATAAATTTTGTAAATTTAAATGAATAAAATATTGTTTAAATAACACTTGCAACCAATCAAATCCCGACAACAAAACAATTAGTCGACACGCATCCAATGCAATCATATCTGCAATCTGGACCATGTTTCTCGAAATCTTAACTAAAGATTACATTCAAATTTTAGTAGGTACTTTAATTTTTATTGGCTAAGCACTAAAACCAATCTAATTATCCAATCAAAATACTAAAATCTTAGTTAAATTACGCGGAACATGCCCCTGTCAATATACAGCAATTATTTGGTGCATCCACGGTAAAATGTAATGTAAACTATCCTTTTGTAGTGAAGGCGTTGGCATACGTGATTTACAACCTGTACTGGAGCAAAATAAAGGACATGTTAAATACATTTCAGGCATGTCAAGTGGTGCATGAAAGACTTATGTAATAACATACACACTGAAAACTAACTTGTGTTGAAACAAAATAACACATACTTGGTATTTTCAAGACTAAAATATTGTTCAATTTTATTTGAATAATTTGCTTGGGCGTAGAGGTATGTAGTAGCAAAGGGATGATAGTGATCGAACTTGTTGCGATAAGCAATTTGATTGGCCGAGACTTTGGAAAACAACTCTCCTAATTGAGTTAAAATGATCAAACTTGGTGTATGTGTTTATTAGGTCAATGTCTTGATGGATATCGAATATGAGCATTTAAGCAGAAATAAGCATTTTGATTGGTTGATGCTTTGGGACACGATAACGAAGAGATATCCAATCTGACTAGAAAAATACTGGATTCCCTGAAAAACACTCATGGAGCGTAAACAGGACAAAAATGTAAGGGGTTCCCTTAATAGTCAACCCGACGAATAAGGGTACCTGCACGCTTGGCGTTGAAGTCTGCACGCGAACTTGAGTGATTTGTGTACATGTTGAAAAACTTTATGAAGAGGTGCTAGTTCTGAATCAGTGAAAGTCTAATATTACACATTGATATAAATGGCTGATTTGTTAGTGAAAGATGGCGACCAGTTGCACCCTCCGGATTTGAAATCAAGACTTGCTGGTCCTAGTCGGAGAGTTTCTTGGAATTATAAGTATTTGCACACCGGTGTAGCGCCGAATAACTAATAATAATTAAAGATACATTATTGGAGGTTAGACAACGAGTTGTCAGTTCTAACTTTAATAGATCAAAACTACGTAATGTAAAGGCAATTTACTGAAAATTTCAGCCAAATTGATCCACTATGAAGTGAGAACTAAGCGGATGGAAGTTCCGCTCAGCCTCGATCATTATTACTGAAGTCGGTGAGACAAAACTAATTGTCTCGATTATCCATTTAATCGTTTACCACGAAGGAAAGTTTTGAGTGTTATTCGGACTACAATCCAACAAATATCGCAGGCTAGCCTTTACATTGAGAGCTGAGTATGGTCTGGATAAGTTAATTAATGTCGAATTAATAGTTTTTATAACATTTCAGGCCTAAAGAAACCAACAATAGGCCGATTGCATAATGTATGTTTAAGCACGAATTCAGTACGCATCCAAAATAATGTCTCTGTCCGCCATTTTAATAAATGCACACTTCCGGTGTATTGGTTCTGAATCTGACTTGCTTTTTTTAAACGAAACGAATTAATACATAGAAGCTATGTAGTGATGGTAAATTAAATACACGGTTTTATTTATTTGTAAAAATTTATACGAATCTGTGGTCTGGTATTCTATGGGACCATTATAATTTTCAAAAATATCACGGCAAAATGTAGCGTGCTACATTCTGGTATCTTAACTGAATGTCGCTGATATAATATCAAAGAAAGAATTTGTCGCACAAAATAAAGTATAGATAAATTGTAGAATGATTATATCAATAAATCGATTATGAGATACATCTGGGCGATCAATTAAATTTGATTGGTTACCTTACAGTTAACCAATACTGTCCAATTTCGATTACATTACTAATTTTCGAAAACACCAGTGTACTGAAAATCACATGTACACTGTATATTCCTTTGATCTATCCGTTTATTGGGCCAATAAAAAAAGACAATCAGACATTTAAATGTGCAGACAACTAAGACCAATTAACATTCAAGTCTGTGGCTATTGTCTAATTAATTAGTACTCACAACCTTTCAGTGTAGAACAACATTTAATTTTCGGTATCTGAATTAAGCCTTTTTATACGCCCACATTTTCATGTGGACGTATATTGTCGTCGCCCCTGTCCGTCCGGACGTCCTTCCGTCCACAATTTGTTTGTGGACACTCAACAGGTCACAATTCTTATCCGATTTTGACGAAACTTCAAATATAGGTTTATCCCTATAAGATCTCGGTTCCTTGGCATGTATCGGATCGAAACATAATGGATTATGGCCCCTGATTGTACGAAAAATCATGTTTTTAGCTTGTGGACCCTATAGAGGTCACAATTTTGAACCGATTTTGATGAAACTTGACATGTATGTTTATAACCCAAAGATCTTGGTTCCTTTTGATATTTGGACCCATCGTATCGTAACTTCCTGAATTATGGCCCCTGATTGTCCGAAAAATCGCCCTTTTTAGCTTGTGATCCCTCTGGAGCTCGAAATTATTATCCGATTAAAAAAAACCGTTTGATTATATCACTGTTACATGGTAATGAAGGTTGAGTTCAAATTGCGTGAAAATCGGACCAAAATTGACGGACAAAATGGCCGCCGTTTGTACGCGAATAGTGTGAAAATATGTTATATCAAGGTTGTGGACCCTATAGAGATCACAACTTTGAACCGATTTTGATGAAACTTGACATGCATGTTTATAACCCAAAGATCTTGGTTCCTTTCGATATTGCGCCCATTGATTCGTAACTTTCTGAATTATGGCCCCTGATTGTACGAAAAATCACCCTTTTTAGCTTCTGGTCCCACTGGAGGTCAAAATTATTATCCGATTTAAAGAACCGTTTGATCATATCAGTGTTACATGGAAATGAAGATTGAGTTCAAATTTCGTGAAAATCGGACTAAAATTGACAGACAAAATGGCCGCCGTTTGTACGCGAATAGTGTGTAAATATGTTATATCAAGGTTGTGGACCCAATAGAGGTCACAATGTTGAACCGATTTTGATGAAACTTGACATGCATGTTTATAACCCAAAGATCTTGGTTCCTCTCGATATTTGCACCCATCGGATCGTAACTTCCTGAATTATGGCCCCTGATTGTCCGAAAAATCGCCCTTTTTAGCTTGCGATGCCTCTGGAGGTCAAAATTATTATCCGATTTAAAAAAACCCGTTTGATTATATCACCGTTACATGGTAATGAAGGTTGAGTTTTGTGAAAATCGGACCAAAATTGACGGACAAAATGGCTGCCGCTTGTACCCGAAAAGTGTAAAAAATATGGTATATAGGTTGTGGAAACTGTAGAGGTCACAATTTTAAATCAATTTTGATGAAACTTGAAATACATGTTTATAACCTAAAGATCTTGGTTCCTTTCGACATTTGCGCATATCTTATCATAAGTTCCTGGATTATGGCCCCTGATTGTATATGAAAAATCGCCTTTATTAGATTGTGGTCCCTCTGGAAGTCAAAATTATCACCCGATTTAAAAAAAACCGTTTAATTATATCACCATTACAATGTAATTAATGTTGAGTTTGAATTTCGTGGAAATCGGACCAAAACTGACAGACAAAATGGCCGCCGCATGTACACGAATACTATAAAAAAAATATGGTATATCAAGGTTGTGGACCCTGTAGAGGTCACAATTTTAATCTGATGTTGATGAAACTTGAAATGCATGATTATAACCCAAAGTTCTTGGTTCCTTTTGATACTCAACGGATAATATCGGATTGTAACTTCCTGAATTATAGCCCCTGATTGTACGCTTCTGGTCGCTCTAGAGGTCTCAATTATTATCCAATTTTAGAAATAACATTAAATTTTATAAAAACCAAACAAATTCTAATGATTTTCTGATAATTACTTAATATGCGACAACTCTTGTTGACTGCCCGGACGATTTAGCTGCTGTGTGGGCGTATGTTTCGTTGCCTGGCAACCTATTTTTTTTTACTTTTCTTAAACTTGTGTACTCCCGAATTCAGACTTTGTATACAGTATCTTTTTTTTTAAAAAAAATAGTTGACGGTACACGTTATTTGTGTCATAAATCTGCACAAGTTTGAGTTAATGCAATGCAAAACAACACAAACTTGTGTAGATTAGTTTTAACACATATACGTTTTCAGTGTATTACTATTTGTCAGGCAGAGCGAAAACTTGTAAGGCGGAGCTAAAACGTGTTAAACCAATAATTGATTTAGAAGCTTCTAGTTCTAAATGTGTTAGGTGTCTTTATCAGAGTTGCGCCGGGGTTGGAATATCTAACGACGGAATTAATCTGTTTATTTTTGCTGTATACTGTATTCGGTTGAAAAAGATATTAATTGAATATGTCTGTAAGTCTTCGAATATGTGTATGGATTTCAATTTTATCAAGTGGATATGTTGCAGAAGAATGTCAACCCGAAGATTTTATATTATTTGCGTGTCGATTCTTCGAGGGCATGTTTAACGGCTACTGCCAAAACGCACGCGAAAGCAGGGCCTCGCGTTTGGCTAATCAAGCAGATACCGATATGGAGGCAACTACAGCAATTACGACAACAACCTTAGCATCAACGACTAAATCGCAAGAAACAGAACTTACAACCCCAAAAACAACCACAACGACAGAACTTACAACTCCAGAAGCAACCACGACAGAACTTACAACCCCTGAAGAAACCACGACAGAACGTACAACCCCTGAAGAAACCACGACAGAACTTACAACCCCAGAAACAACCACGACAGAACTTACAACCCCAGAAACAGCCACAATGACAGAACTTACAACTCCAGAAGCAACTACAACGACAGAACTTACAACGCCAGAACCTCCAGGTATGATGGTTAAATAATAATTGAGAAATATTATTTATGTTTACATTACTTATATTGCCTTTAAATATGTACATGTTGTTGATCCATCCATCCATTAACTGTCTTATTCCAGGAATCGCTATAATGTATTTTGATGACCGATTGTCTTAGTTTTAAAGGAGCCAAATCGCTAATATTTGAGATTAGAAATTGACACAGAAGGAGCGCAGCGCAGCGCAAATAATAATGTAATATGAATGTATATAACTGATTTATATTTAGTCGTTCCCGTTTTTACCCTAATATTATGTCAAGGAAATTTAAGAACGAACGTCAATGATGGCCTCTCCGAGTGCCTTCAGAAGGCCACCATTAGTACCATGAAATATCTGTGTTACACATTCGAGTTTAGGTCGCACCCCCTCAGGTATTTCCTGGTAACAATACTAAAACAGACATTCACATCGCACGTTATATGTAACCCGGTTTCATTTGGCGGGCCAAATCTGCGGGGTCTGAGCCTTTATTCTAATTGTGTGATAGTTGTGAAACTTCATTTATAGTATCATTACATCAATACCTTAAGTTTGATGTTGAACATTTTCTGCTAAGGTAAAGTACAGGCTTCAATCTGATTGGTCGGGATTTTGGAACACAACCACTCTACTTCCATTTGGGTTAGAATGTTCAAAATTGGTGTAGGCGTTTGTTACGTGATAGTTCGTTCGTGCGCGTTGTCCAGTGAGGCTAAGCGGAGAATAGCAATTTGAGACTTTGGAACACGATAACTTTGGTTTTTATTGAGTGAGAGCAGTAAAACATTTTGAGCATTTGACTAAGTTCGATAATGAGAATGTTCTGCTAAGGCCCTACTAAGCAGCGATAAACCATTTTATTGGTAAAGGCAATGGAACATAACAACTCTTCTTTAAATTGAGGCATAGGTGTTAATTGGGCGAATGTCTTGGGCGAGTTCAATGATTAATATTTCCCCATTAAAGCTAAGCAGTGCTTAGCAATTTCTTTGATCACGATAGCTTTGGTACTACCAGCTACTTCAAAACCTGAGTTTGGTTGTGAACATTTTATACTGAGACCACGCTTTGATAATCAGTTTGATAACTCGATATTTTTGAAAAAGATAACTCACTGGGCAAAACTCGACAGATTCCGGGACCTACATCTAGTCTCGGCTGTATGACAGTAAGTGATATGTACCTACGCCCATACATTTGCGATGTGGCTACCGGTTTACTTTAACAGGAAAACTTGACGCTATGACAAACAAACAAGACACCATGGGCGCAACCGAACACAAATTGACGACCTATTCGGATAGCGACCAATTCGACCGATCTAGATCTAGCTGGCAACCTGTTCGTTGGAAACCTATTCAGAATAAAGACAACAGTCGCCTAATGAAAGTAGAATATATTATTTTTTATCCATTCCTTTAGCTCAGAATGGAAGTGTAATTTCGCCATTATCTTACAAAATTCTGGACATCCAACTAAATATCAATCTAATTGAAATTCAGATCTATATTTCGTTTCGGTTTTTATAATTTCGATGGCCTACACTACGGGGATGCTTGATTCACGGTCCAGAACGTCCCGAATAGACATAATTACAATCGAGTGACGCGGAATTCAGTTCTGTCACAGTTCTGCCAGTCCCGACAGCTGAGGTGGAGTGAGTAGAATCGTGACGTATTCCTAGGTAAAAAACATGTTTCAGCTGTCATGATTGGTTGAGATATTTTTATACAGTCGACACATGCGTGGGTACTCCGAAATTCTCCTTTTCACTCGATTGACATCAGTTTTGGAATTCAATTCCGGAACTGTGAATCGAGCATCCCCTATTTTTGGAACTGGGAGAATTTAATTCCGGAACGTTCAATCGAGTACGCCCCTTATGTAGATCTAACAAGTTATAGCGGGAGGTCCCGTTCAGCCAGTTCAGATGTCAAGCGCGCGACATTTGACCCTATAACCTCAGTCATTCGATTAACCAATCAGAATCGTTGTTGCTTTGTTTTGATTTCTATCGCTGATAATGCCTATCCACAATTCCGCGCAAAAAAGGTCAAATCCTCTATTCGACAGACAATTTGATTGGCTGGCCCCTCCTTTCAAGCAAAACAAGAGTTAAATAACAAGTCTTGCAGATCTTAATGCAGTAAAGACAAGTAAAGCGAAATTTTGAACTCTAAAAACGAAACGAAATAGGATCTGTATTTTAATAAGATTGACTAAATATATTCCGAAAGGTGATTATGTAAGCTTTCCAAATATTATCAGCTTAAAAGTTGGCACAGTCATATTAAAGGGGTGCACTCTCATCCTAAACATGGCCAATATTTTTAAAATTTTAAAGTGAAAGAACGGTAATATTCCGAGTCAAAATTCGGACTATCGTACCAAATTCTGAGCATCCAGCTATATATTTTCTGAAAGGTAATTGAATGAGCTTTCTACATATTATTATTAGTAAAAGTTGGCACAATTATATAAAAGGGGTGCGCTCTCATCCTAAACGTCGCCAATTTTTCAATATTTAAAGTGAAAGAACGGTAATATTTCGGATCCAAATTCGGACCATCATACAAAATTTTGAGCAACCAACTAGATATATTCTAAAAGGTAATTTAATAAGCTTTCCAAATATAATTAGTAAAAGTTGGTATAATCATGTTGAAGGGGCGCTCTCATACCGGTCTATCTTTACATTTAAAATATTGAAAAATTGGCTATGTACAGGTTCAGACCGCGCCCCTTTAATATGATTGTGCCAACCTTTACTAATAATATTTAGTAGGATGTCCAGAATTTTGTAAGATAATGGCGAGATAACACTTCTATTCTGAGCTAAAGGAATGGATAAAAAATAACATATTCTACTTTCATTCGATAGACGTAACTTTGGATTTTATTGGATTATAAAAATAGATGAGTTTGGGCGACTGTTTATTCTGAATAGGTTGCCAACGAACAGTTTGCCAGCTGGATCGGTCGAATAAGTCGCTAGCCGAATAGGTCGCCAATTTGTGTTCGGTATAGGCACAGCCATGTTTCATCCGGGACCTTTAAAGTAGTTCCAATATGGCGGAATTCGTCATACAGCCTAGACTAGATGTAGGTTCCGGAATCTGTCGAGGATTGCCGAGTGCCTTCACACCCGCCGTCACATCCCGCGGCGTCAATAATTATGGCACAATGGCGCGTGCATTGTTTACATAAGACGTTACTGGATCGATCAGAGTTCTGGCTTTTACTCATTTTTATACCCATTTACTTTAAATATGAAATATATTTAACCTTAAAATACTTCAAACGTCTTGATTTATTTTTCTAATACATACATAAAAAAAAAGTTTTAGAATTTAATTTGTCGGAGGAAAAAGTTAATATTTGTAGCTCATTAAGTCGCATGTTGTCACCCTTATCAGTGATTGTAGCGGCTTAGCGAATATCTGATCAATGTGCATAGTTACAGTTAAGTTATAATTTCGTAAATAATGGACGTAAACTATCCGTCAAAATAGCCCCCCCCCCTTTACGCAAATAGTATAGTATATATGAAGTTTGAAGTTAGATGAATATGGTATGACTGACTAAATTATGAGGGTAAATTGTTTCACTGATCTATGTACTCGCATGCATTTCGCCGTTGGTGTATTGTGTCGCCACCTTGTCCGTCAACAATGGGCGTCCTCGCTAGAGATAAAGGGACATAATTTCATAGAGGAGGGGATCCCACGTGACCTCATTGTATACCGCACAGCATTGTTTTCCTGTACATTCAATACGAACTGATGTGTTGATTGATTAACGTTAGTTTTTGTCGTTAATATGGAATTTAATCCCTATACGTCGAAACACGGTCCCTTTACCATCGTTAAGGTCACGTGGATCTGCCTTTTTACTGACAACGCCTGTTGGGAATTCCTTCAGCGAGGACTCCCATTGGTTCCCCTCCTGTAAGTGACAATGAGTAGGGTCGGGTCGTTTGTCCATTTGCGTGGGCTTTCTCCGAATCCCCCAGTTTCCTCCCACCGTCTAAGACCACTACGCGCAAGCGAATTATTGAAATAAAAAATTGAACCATGTTATTCTCAAAATGACCTAGTTTGTGTCGACAATTGGCTTGTGAACGTGATAGAGGCAACAACTTTTGACTAATTCTTTTTCTAACTTGGTGTGAAGGATCGTCGGGGGATCACGTGGCTAAGCAGGTAAGGCGCTGGCTCGCTATCCTGGAGGTCGGGTGTTCGATCCCAGCATTTTCCGGCGTGATTTCACCTTGTCAGTGATGTAAGATCGCGGGGCTCACAAGGAGACACTGGCGTGCACGTAAAAGATCCCTTGG
The DNA here is from genome assembly GCA_963678685.1 of Patella ulyssiponensis. Taxonomy (NCBI): domain Eukaryota; kingdom Metazoa; phylum Mollusca; class Gastropoda; family Patellidae; genus Patella; species Patella ulyssiponensis. The sequence goes on along the minus strand of OY783225.1, from coordinate 62,780,793 downwards.
CAGTTGGAATTCTATATAAGAGTAGGCCTAAACGCCGCTGCCCGGGCAAAATTTCCCTCATAGCACACTTATGGCGTATAACCGTCTTCATTAGCCCAGTTTAGAAGCAGAATAGTAGGACGTCGAACCCCATTTCATTTCATTTTTAGGGATCGTGGTCTATCTATAGTCAAGGGTCGACATGCTACCTTTCCTACCAGAATTATGTCCCATTTTCCAATAACCATCTCAAAGGGACAGAGGCTACAGTTTTCGGCGTATTATTTTCTGTGAAGCATTGCGTTCATAATACGACGAATCCTATCGATTATCGGTGCTCTTGGATTTTCGTTTCAGGATCAGGACCCCCCGACCACCTACCCACCCACCTTTGCCGACAACCTTGTGAATGACTGATTCTTTTCAAATTTTGTGTGAATCTTTGTTGTTTCCCATCCATCTCGTGCAAAATCAAAATATTCTTATGGATATGACCAATATTTGACCTGATCATTATGTGAACGGTTCTTGCATGCCTATAATCACTCTACAGTTCCTACCTTGCTGATTGATGGAATGACGCAAGTAAAGTTAATGTGTGGAATTTGAATGACGTGCTTGATTTAGTAAATTTTACTTGGTATATTATCAACATAAACTAACAGTTTGGATGTCATCGGGTGTTTAGACGTGAACTTATAAAAGCCACAAATATAATATGATTATTGCAGTAAAAAGGTTATAGACTTATAGTACACTTTAACAGTCTAGTTGTCTAGTCATTCGGGTGGGACGAAAAATCTAGGCCTCGCATACACATTGACGTGCACGTAAAAGATCCATTGACAATTGGAATTCCATATAAGAGTAAGCCGTATAGTGCCGCTCTCTGGGCAAAATTCCCCCAGCACACTGTAAGGGCGTATGTCCGTCTTCATGAGCCCAGATGGAAGCAGAACAGTAGGACGTTAAACCCCATTTCATTTCATTTATATTATTTTTCTTTCATTTTCATTTTTTGATACTATCACGTTTACAAATATGAAATATACAGAACAATTTAATATCATCCATTTTAGTCTTGTGTTGTGGAAATCGCTGTCCACCCAATGGTACATGTTATGATGGTGGCTGTGATTGTCTCTCATCGTTTGATGAAGATCATTGTGGAGGTAAGGTGTTCAATTTGTTCTATCAAAATAGGGAGCCAGGGGCAGGCATGGTTCAAGCCTGTTGAAAGTTATCAAGATGTTTTGAGAGGACGTGCGTTCTAAGAAATTTGCCTCTACTGTGTCCAGGTGGGGGGGGGGGTGAACTTCTCTTGAAGAAATTGGAATTCGTTCCTTCCTTATGGGGCAGTTTATTAAATACACTAAATGACTGATATGTAATCCTTGAATAGGAATCGTCCACATTCAAGGATTACATATCAGTCATTTAGTGTATTTAATAAACTGCCCCATAAACAGTAACATTTGTCGGGCATGTAGCAGTGACCATAATGATGTACATTATGCAAGAGATAAATCTGACTATTGCAGGCCTGAAATGTTATATAAATTATTAATTAGACATTTATTAACAACACAAGACCATAATCAATTCTCGATGGCATTGGATACTCGAGATTTTAACTAGGTTACAACGGTCCGCCATTTAATGGGAAAGCGAGGCTAATTCTCGAATATACCAGTGCCCTGTTACCACTATGCACAAACGGTGATAATTTGGCTCAGAATTAATGAAGTAATTTGAATGAAATTTTCAATATTTTCTTTTTTTTTTATTATCTATTTTTATACGCCCACATTTTCATGTGGACGTATTATGTCGTCGCCCCTGTCCGTCTTGGTTCCTTTCGATATTTGCGCATATCGGATCGTAACTTCCTGAATTATGGCCCCTGATTGTATGCAAAATCGCCTTTTTATGCGCCCACATTTTCATGTGGACGTATATTGTCGTCGCCCCTGTCCGTCCGTCCACAATTTGTTTGTTGACTCTCTACATGTCACAATTCTTATCTGATTTTGACGAAACTTGAAATATAGGTTAATCCCATAAGATCTCGACTGCTTTCGATATTGGCATGTATCGGATCAAAACTTCATTTTTTTTTTTTTTTTTTTTTTTTTAAACCAGTTTTATTTTTAAATCAGACATGTTGTATACAATTTTCACTATAGGCTAATCATAAAATAAGGTGATTATATTTATATGTGTGGCGTCAAAACGATTTCTTATACTATACAAAACATGCTATACAAAACATTTACATCAATTAATTTACAGCAATAAAATAAAGCATTTTACCATATAAGAATATTCTTTTTAACGTATACTTGTATCCTTCTCTTTAGAAGTAAAAAACCTTTTTAAGTTAAGTTACTGCGGTATGATCTTTTCATAAGTTTGGTATTCAAAATTCCCCCCGTTTAGTTATGTTGTCTCCCTTGCTTGAGTTGGGGAGTATACATATTTCGAGGGTTACAGAAGAAGAAGAAGGAAAAAAAATAAATAAAGGTTGCTATACTCCTTTCTGCGAAAAGTCGAAAAAGGAAGGAGATTTAGCCTCACCTTAGATAATAAAATGCCTGGTACATGCAATGTATTATAAGGTTTATGTTCATATCATAGGTATATTATAATATTAATTGAACGATAAGGGTATGCGACCAGTCTAATTCTACAATAATGCGTTGCATTCTACATATTTCCATTTATTTCGGGTGTAGACACTTGATTTAAATACTTCCAAATCTAGTGAAATTTTACTCATTATATAGCAATAATGACGGCTTAACGTTTTCTAATTTGGATCTAAATATATAATATTTGGTTAAGAGTATCAAGTGGTTTGTAAAGTCCCATTCATATAAATTATTGAACTTTGATTTTCCTGGATAGCCAAAATGAATATTTGTATTTGTTAGTGTTATATTAATATTACTTTTAAGGGTGATTTCAAGCATTTCTCTCCAAATTTGTTGGGCATAGCTGCAGAAAATGAATAAATGATTTACTGTTTCAATATCGGATTGGCAGAAGGTGCAGAGAGTGGTTTCAGTTAAGTTTAATTTACATAAAAGTGTGTTTGTGTATATTATTTTATGAATATATTTGTATTGGAAATTTTGAAGTTTGGTGTCTATACTTGTGTTATGTGCAAGATTAAAGATATCTTTCATATGCTGTTCGTTAATTTCGATTTCTAATTCCTTTTCCCATTTACCTATAGCCAACGGTTTTTCATATAGTAACCTGATCCGCGCGGGATATATTTGTTTAGCGGTGATTGATTTTAAATTTTAAGTCATGTTTATACCAAGATATTAAGTTAGTGTTTATTTCTTCTAAATAAGTAACACTCTTACAATTCTGTGTTTCGTTGTGTGGGGTAGTTTTCAGAAGTCTTCTGACAACTGACGATGTACTTTTTATATAATTTTTACTATGTTCGTCGGTTACCTGTTCATTTAAATTATCTTCAATAAATTCATACATATTATCTAGTCCTATACATCTATTATTCCAGAATATTTGATTTTTCGCGTGTATCAATATCAACATGTTTAGTATATATAGTGTACCAATTTTGAAATAATTCTTGATAAAAGGGAGATAAGTTTTTAAGTTTAGGGTCGTAGTTGCACGCTGGTAGTAACTCATCCCCATACGTGTCAAGAATAAAATTATATGTTGTTTTCCAAGTCTACGTTGTATTAGTATAAATTTTCTTTATCCAAAAAATGCTGGGAGCTATCATCATTTCATTTAAATTTATCATATTTAAACCCCCCTATATTCTTCATTTGACTGATTACAGTTCGTTTTAGTTTATCTGGCCCATTCCATAAAAATGCAAAAATCTTCGTATTAAATCTTTTAATAACGTACTCTGGGATCATTATAGCCGCCGCTGGATACAGAATTTTTGATATACAGAAAGTTTTAATTATTTGAATCTTGCCGATTAATGTAAGTTTTCTATTTCTCCAAGTATTTAATATATTATCAATCTCAATCAATCTGTTTTCATAGTTTAATTTCTCAGCTGTTTTTGTGTCTTTGGAGAATACTACACCTAAGATTTTTATGTTCGAATTTTGATATACAAAACCAAATTCATGTATTTCAGATGACAGATTAGGTATTCCACTATTTAAATCAATTGCTTCAGTTTTTTTAATATTAATTTCTAATCCTGACACTTTACTGAATTTTTTAAGAACTTCATATAGATGTCTAGCTGATTTATAATCTTTTAAAAAACATGTCACGTCATCAGCAAAAGCAATTAGTTTTAATGTTTCATGACCAATGTCAAACCCTCTAACATTAAAATCATTTCTTATAAAATTACATAGGGTTTCAATCACAAGATTAAATAAGTTGGTGCTGCTCGGATCGCCCTGACGAACTCCCCTTTCTATTGGAAAAAATGGCGTTGTAAAACCGTTATTTATCACACAACATTTTTATAAAGGGTACGAATATATCTAATAAATTTACGTTTACACCCAAAGGAGGATAAAACATTAAACAAAAACTTATGACTAATACTGTCAAAAGCTTTTTTAAAATCGATAGCTAAGAGAAAGCCCTTTATTTTCTTCAATTTTGCTAGATAAAAACAATCATCTATTATTCGTATATTTTCCTGTATATGACGCCCTGGTATAAAAGCAGTCTGATTCGGATGTATTAGTAATTTTAGAGAGTGTTTTAATCTATTTGAAAGAGCTTTACTTATGATTTTAACATCTACATTAATCAAAGTTATAGGTCGCCAGTTCGATAGCAGAGATTTATCTTTTCCAGGTTTAGGTATCAGTTTGATTATTGATTGTCTTTGCGACGGTGAAAGGATTCCGGTTTCAAAACTATAATTGTAGGAGTTTAAAACGTAGTTTTTAATTATGTCCCAATATGCTCGATAAAATTCCACTGTCAAACCATCGTTTCCAGGAGATTTATTATTTTTGAAAGATTTTATAGCCTCCTTACACTCACTTTCGTCTAGTTTGTATTCTAACATCTGACTTTGATATTCGTTCAGTTTTGGTAAGTTCTGGTCAGTGTTTGTAAATTGATCATTTTTAATATTAAGATTAAATCTAAGGCTATTGTCACACGAAGAGTATAATGTTTTATAGTAATTATGAATTTCGCTTAATATATCATTACATTGATTTACTTCCTCGCCATTAGACCGGGTTATTCTATTCAAAGTTGTATTTTGTTTTCTGGACTTTTCTAAATTTAAGAAAAATTTTGAGCTCTTTTCGCCTTGTTCGTACCATTGAATTTTAGATCTCAATAGGGCCCCCTTGGCTTCGTCGTCGTAAATCTGATCTAGTCTGTTTAATAGAATTTGATATTCTTTTTCAATAGTTTCTATTTCATTATTACCAGTAGCATAAGATTTTTTTTTCATCCTATAACCCTTCTAACTTATCTAATAAGTACCTTTTTAATCTAACTTTAACTTGTTTCCTTTTTTTGCAATACTTAATAGTACTATGTTTAATTTTAAATTTTAAATAATCCCAAAGACCCCCCTTGCCCAGTGGATTATGGAACTCATGATCCCAAGCTTCTATAGATTGTTCAATATATTTATAAAAATTCTTATCAAAAACCAGGCTATTATTAAAGATCCATAATCCCGGTCCTCGTTTATTTTCAACAAATGTAAATTGCCGAATGGTCGCTTATAGTATTAATTAGTATTTTACAGTCTTTAACATAATCCTGTACAGTTTCAGTTATAAGCCAGAAGTCAATCCTGCTTTGAATTAGGGGTTTTCGTTGCTTCCATGTATATTTTTTTACATTATTATGTTTAATTCGGAAAATATCTATGAGGTTAAATTTTTGGATAATATTATTTATTGCCTGTCTGCCGTTTTTCTTAACTTTATAATTACCCCCTGTACGGTCCATATTTACATCCATTACGTTATTAAAATCTCCCCCCACGATAAATGTGTTAGAATCATATTCTTCTTCAAGATTTTGCATCAATTCACTGAGACTGGTAAAATATTTATATTGGTCAGTATCGGAGATAGGGCTATACGTATTGAGAAGTATATAATTTTCAGTTAGTATCTTAATTACAACAGCAGTATAATATCCGTTTTTATCTATTATTTTTGATAATATATTCTCATCATACGTGTCTCGAAAGAGAATAGCCGTTCCCGCTGAATTACTTCTACAGTGAGAAAAAATTATAGAACCACCCCATTCCTGCTGCCATCTAATTTCATCGGTTTTAATACTATGTGTCCCCTGTAAGAAAAATATATCCGATTTTTGCTCTTTCAACCAAAGAAATAGTTTAGTGCGTTTAACTTTTTGTCGCATACCCCTAGCATTCAATGAAGTTATTGTCAAATTAGCCATTTTATATTAAAGATATGAAAAACTTCCAGGATACAAGTATACTTAAAAACATAAAACATGTACAAAGTTGTATGCTTATTAACTAGAGTGCTTAAACTTCTATCTATAATAAAAACTATGCTAACAAAAAATTTCAATAAAACTGTTTTTAGATAAATTACAAGGTATAAAATGTGATGATATCATGCAAGTCTTTCTTCTGAATTGCATGAGGTTGCCTAAGGTTTGGTGATATTGGGGTTTTTCTGGTCATGTGCTTATCTATAATATTATCTTTCATGCATAATTTAAAAAAAAAAGGGGTGTGTTTTTTGGGTTTTTTTTTTTTTTAAAGAAAACCTCAGATGCAAATTTATCATTTACTATTGTAACTTGTAATACCATATAGACTATCGCGTTAAAGCTATAATTTCATATTTTTAAGTTATATTTGTAAAATGTACCAAAACAAAGCCTTAAAAAAAAAAAAAAAGATAGGCTGGCACTGCCAGGCAGAATACGCCCACATTTTCGAGAGATGGATAGAGAACAAGCAATACTGAAAGTGATTTTTCCTACATCATTAAGTCCTGTATTTCATACTGTATTGGGAGCAGCCATTTTGTTGGTCAGTTCCAGTCTGATATTCATGAAATTCGAAGCTGACAATGATTATGGTGTGACGGTACACAACCTAGAAATGTGTACAAACGGCGGCCATTTTGTTTGGCAATTATGGTCCGATTTTCTCGAAATTCGAACTCAACCTTCCGTAGGGTGTAACGGTGATAGAGTCAAACGTTTTTTTAAATCGGATAATAACTGTGACCTCCAGAGGGACCATAGGCGATTTTTCGGACAATCAGGGGCCATAGTTCAGGAAGTTACGATGCGATATGCGCAAATAACGAAAGGAACCAAGATCTTTGGGTTATAACCATGCATTTCAAGTTTCATCAAAATCGAATTAAAATTGTGACCTATACAGGGTCCACAACCATGATATACCATTTTTTAACAGTATTCGCGTACAAACGGCGGCCATTTTGTATGGCAATTTTGGTCCGATTTTCCCGAAATTCGAACTCAACCTTCCTTACGGTGTAACGGTAATATAATCAAACGGTTTTTTAAATTGGATAATAATTGTGACCTCCAGAGGTACCACAAGCTAAAAAGATAGGCTGGCACTGCCAGGCAGGATACGCCCACATTTTTGAGAGATGGATAGAGAACAAGCAATACCGAAAGTGATTTTTCCAACATCATTAAGTCCGGTATTTCATACTGTATTGGGAGCAGCCATTTTGTTGGTCAGTTCCAGTCTGATATTCATGAAATTCGAAGCCGACAATGATTATGGTGTGACGGTACACAACCTAGAAATGTTACTTTTCGTCACAAATCGGATAAGAATTGTGACCTGTAGAGAGTCCACAACCATGATATACCATATTTTTACACTATTCGCGTACAAACGGTGGCCATTTCGTCCGGCAATTTTGGTACGATTTTCACGAAATTCGAACTCAACCTTCCTTACGGTGCAACAGTAATATAATCAGAGTTTTTTTTTTAAATCAGATAATAATTGTTCGAGAGATAGACAGAGAACAAGCAATAGATAAAGTGATTTTTCCTACAATCAAAGGCCATAATTCATTAAGTTACAATTTGATATGCGCAAATATCGAAAAGAATAAAGATCTTTAGGTTATAAACAAGCATTTCAGGTTTCATCAAAATCGAATTAAAATTGTCACCTCTACAGGGTCCACAACTTTGACATACCATATTTTAACATTGTTCGCGTACAAACAGCGGCCATTTTTTCTGGCAATTATGGTCCAATTTTCTCGATATTCGAACTCAACCTTCCGTAGGGTGTCACGGTGATAGAGTCAAACGTTTTTTTCAAATCGGATAATAATTGTGACCTCCAGAGGGACCATAGGCGATTTTTCGGACAATCAGGGGCCATAATTCAGGAAGTTACGATCCGATATGCGCAAATAACGAAAGGAACCAAGATCTTTGGGTTAGAACCATGCATTTCAAGTTTCATCAAAATCGAATTAAAATTGTGACCTCTACAGGGTCCACAACCATGACATACAATTTTTTAACAGTATTCGCGTACAAACGGCGGCCATTTTGTATGGCAATTTTGGTCCGATTTTCCCGAAATTCGAACTCAACCTTCCTTACGGTGTAACGGTAATATAATCAACCGTTTTATTAAATCGGATACTAATTGTGACCACCAGAGGGACAACAAGCTAAAATAAGGCAATTTTGCGTATAATCAGGGGCCATAATTCAGGAAGTTACGTTCCGATATGCGCAAATATCGAAAGGAACCAAGATCTTTGGGTTATAACCATGAATTTCAAGTTTCATCAAAATCGAATAAAAAATGTGACTTCTACAGGGTCCACAACCTTGATATACCATTTTTTAACCGTATTCGCGTACAAACAGCGGCCATTTTGTATGGCAATTTTCGTCCGATTTTCCCGAAATTCGAACTCGACCTTCCTTAGGGTGTAACGGTGATATAATCAAACGGTTTTTTAAATCGGATAATAATTGTGACCTCCAGAGGGACCGCAAGCTAAAAAGGGTGATTTTTCGGACAATCAGGGGCCATAATTCAGGAAATTACATTCCGATAGGCGCAAATATCGAAAGGAACCAAGATCTTTGGGTTATAAACATGCATGTCAAGTTTCATCAAAATCGGTTCAAAATTGTGACCTCTATAGGGTCCACAAGCTAAAAACATGATTTTTCGTACAATCAGGGGCCATAATCCATGAAGTTTTCATCCGATACATGCCAATATCGAAAGCAGCCGAGATCTTTTGGGGATAAACCTATATTTCAAGTTTCGTCAAAATCGGATAAGAATTGTGACCTGTAGAGGGTCCACAAACAAATTGTGGACGGACGGACGGACGTCCGGACGGACAGGGGCGACGACAATATACGTCCACATAAAAATGTGGGCGTATAAAAAGGTGATTTTTCGGACAATCAGGGGCCATAATTCAGGAAATTACGTTCCGATAGGCGCAAATATCGAAAGGAACCAAGATCTTTGGGTTATAAACATGCATGTCAAGTTTCATCAAAATCGGTTCAAAATTGTGACCTCTATAGGGTCCACAAGCTAGAAACGTGATTTTTCGTACAATCAGGGGCCATAATCCATGAAGTTTTGATCTGATACATGCCAATATCGAAAGCAGCCGAGATCTTTTGGGGATAAACCTATATTTCAAGTTTCGTCAAAATCAGATAAGAATTGTGACCTGTAGAGAGTCCACAAACAAATTGTGGACGGACGGACGTCCGGGCGGACAGGGGCGACGACAATATACGTCCACATGAAAATGTGGGCGTATAAAAACGTGATTTTTCGTACAATCAGGGGCCATAATCCATGAAGTTTTGATCCGATACATGCCAATATCGAAAGCAGCCGAGATCCTATGGGGATAAACCTATATTTCAAGTTTCGTCAAAATCAGATAAGAATTGTGACCTGTAGAGAGTCCACAAACAAATTGTGGACGGACGGACAGACGGACTGACAGGGGCGACGACATAATACGTCCACATGAAAATGTGGGCGTATAAAAAGGTGATTTTTCGGACAATCAGGGGCCATAATTCAGGAAATTACGTTCCAATAGGCGCAAGTATCGAAAGGAACCAAGATCTTTGGGTTATAAACATGCATGTCAAGTTTCATCAAAATCGGTTCAAAATTGTGACCTCTATAGGGTCCACAAACTAAAAACGTGATTTTTCGTACAATCAGGGGCCATAATCCATGAAGTTTTGATCCGATACATGCCAATATTGAAAGCAGCCGAGATCTTATGGGGTTAAATCTATATTTCAAGTTTCGTCAAAATCAGATAAGAATTGTGACCAGTAGAGAGTCCACAAACAAATTGTGGACGGACGGACGTCCGAACGGACAGGGGCGACGACATAATACGTCCACATGAAAATGTGGGCGTATAAAAAGGCAATTTTGCGTACAATCTGGGGCCATAATTCAGGAAGTTACGATCCGAGATGCGCAAATATCGAAAGGAACCAAGACCTTTGGGTTATAACCACGCATTTCAAGTTTCATCAAAATCGAATTAAAATTGTGACCTCTACAGGGTCCACAACCATGATATACCATTTTTTAACAGTATTCGCACACAAACGGCGGCCATTTTGTATGGCAATTTTGGGCCGATTTTCCCGAAATTCGAACTCAACCTTCGTTAGGGTGTAACGGTAATATAATCAAACGTTTTTTTTAAATCGGATAATAATTGTCACCTCCAGAGGGACCACAAGCTAAAAAAAGGCGATTTTGCGTATAATTCAGGAAGTTAAGATCCGATATGCACAAATATCGAAAGGAACCAAGATCTTTGAGTTATAACCATGAATTTCAAGTTTCATCAAAATCGAATTAAAATTGTGACCTCTACAGGGTCCACAACCTTGATATACCATTTTTTAACAGTCCGGACGACGACATAATACGTCCACATGAAAATGTGGGCGTATTAAAATGGATACACTTTTAGTGCAAGTCTTATGTATGATTATTAAATTTGTACTGTAAAATATTATGATTTGTATACATTGTACATTTGTATTACATGTTTAGCTTAATTTTGATTTTTCAATAAAAATCATATCAATGGAACGGAAAGAATGGAAGCTACTCAAAACATCTCCTTAATTGTTGTTTATGGATTTATTATTTATGCTGATATCTAGATTTTAAAGGTAAACATACATGTATACAGTATGTATAAGTTTATAGATTGCAGTTACACAGGTTACATGTATATATGGAAATCGGGAAGCTGAACGTACACAGCAATGGAATCATTCAGAAAGTGTACTCAAAATAAGTAAATTATAACGGGGTGAAGGCGAGAATTAACACACTCGTGGTCATTGTATAAATGTATGACACGTGCGTGTAATGTACACGTCTGTGGGTGTGAAATGGCTTTATTTAATATCCGCTTCCCCCGAAAGGATATGGGCGATAAACAGTAGATGTAAATTGTATATTGTCACAGTGGAGATTTGTCGACAGCTGCGCAAAATCCCGTAAGAACATTCATTGGTTGAATGCATGTAATTATTTAGTATTATATGTTTACATAATTTGTAAAATAACAAATACATGGCGCTGTCACTTTTGTGACCTTCACAGTGTATCCCCTCCCACCCTTATCGTTTCAATTTGCCAAAGGTCCGATCAAGATTTGCTAAATACTTTTCGCCAAATAACACCGCGTAAGAATATAGTCCCGGTGTCGAACCCAACATCTCATGTTTTGGCGCGTTTCTGACCACATGACTTACCGTTAACCGCATCGCGGAGTGATTTACATGTATGCCACTGTGTTGTATGGATATTTGATTTAGTTAGATAAACTGAATATGCGAGTAAACTGAATATGCGAGTAACGAAGTAACGTGTAAAATCCCATCGTGTATATTTGAAAGTTTGGATTTGATAGCAGCAAATAAGATGAAATGATACGTTTAAAAAAAATTGTAAGTTGTTCATTGTTTGCATACATTGTGGCACACGTAATACATGTACAGTGTGTCAGGGAAAAAAAACAACCGTAGCTTCCTCGCCAACGGTTAGCATATCTTGTATGCAACTTCAATAAATTACATTTTTCGTCAACATACTAACATCGGTAAGATATCGGCACTCAAGCGATTCACCGTGTTCCACAGTGAAACACCAGAATACACCCCGAAACACCCTATTTCGCGAAGATTTGTCTAGGTGCCGTTTCGCTAGCGATTCTCTGAGTTTCCACCGTGAAATAGAGTGTTTTTCTGCGAGGGTCGGCGATTCTAGTCTATAACTCCTGCACAGTAGTGTATATGCGGAATCTACTGTATTATAATATTCAGTGACCGCCCTAGACATTCGCCAATTCGCCAATGATTTTTATTGGCGAATAAAGTGATGATTTTGGCGAAAATTTTGGCGAATGAATTATTTTGTAAATCTGTTAATATTAAAGTTGAAATCGTTTCGTTAAACGAATTGTGACCTGTAGAGAGTCCACAAACAAATTGTGGACGGACGGACGGACGGACGGACGGACAGGACGGATGGACGGACGGGCAGGGGCGACGACATAATACGTGCACATGAAAATGTGGGCGTATAAAAAATATAAGTGGTATCTATAAACAGTCCCTACCTTCTTAAAGTTCAAAATTTTTGAAGATAGCTCTACCATGGGGGTGGGGGGAAGGAAAGGGAGGTAATAGTGTATTATTTTCTGTGTCAATGATTTATTAGTGTGGGGAATATGATCGTATGATAGTGAGTTGACAACTGTCATGGATTATGGCCCCTGATTGTACGAAAAATCGCGTTTTTAGCTTGTGGACCCTATGGAGGTCTCAATTTTGAACCGATTGTGATGAAACCTGACATGCATGTTTATAACCCAAAGATCTTGGTTTCTTGCGATATTTGCGCCTATCGGAACGTAACTTCCTGAACTATGACCCCTGATTGTCCTAAAAATCACCTTTTTTAGCTTGTGGTCCCTCTGGAGGTCACAATTATTATCCGATTTAAAAAACCGTTTGATTATATCACCGTTACACCCTAAGGAAGGTTGAGTTCGAATTTCGGGAAAATCGGACCAAAATTGCCATACAAAATGGCCGCCGTTTTCTACGCGAATACTGTTAAAAATTGGTATATCAAGGTTGTGGGACCCTGTAGAGGTCACAATTTTAATTCGATTTTGATAAAACTTGAAATTCGTGGTTATAACCCAAAGATCTTGGTTCCTTTCGATATTTGCGCATATCGGATCGTAACTTCCTGGATTATGGCCCCTGATTAGACGCAAAATCACCTTTTTTTTTTAGCTTGTGGTTCCTCTGGAGGTCACAATTATTATCCGATTTACAAAAAACGTTTGATTATATTACCGTTACACCGTAAGGAAGGTTGAGTTCGAATTCGGGGAAAATCGGACCAAAATTGCCATACAAAATGGCCACCGTTTGTACGCGAATACTGTTAAAAAATGGTATATCATGGCTGTGGACCCTGTATAGGTCACAATTTTAATTCGATTTTGATGAAACTTGAAATGCATGGTTATAACCCAAAGGTCTTGGTTCCTTTCGATATTTGCGCATATCGGATCGCAACTTCCTGAATTATGGCCCCTGATTGTACGCAAAATCGCCTATGATCCCCCTGGAGGTCACAATTATTATCTGATTTAAAAAGACGTTTGACTCTATCACCGTTACACCCTACGGAGGTTGAGTTCGAATTTCGAGAAAATCAGACCATAATTGCCATACAAAATGACCGCCGTTTGTACGTGAATAGTGTAAAAATATGGTATATCAAAGTTATGGACACTGTAGAGGTCACAATTTTAATTCGATTTTGATGAAAGCTGAAATGCATGTTTATAACCTAAAGATATTTATTCTTTTCGATATTTGCGCATATCAAATTGTAACTTAACTGTCTTAATCTCGAACAATTATTATCCGATTTTAAAAAAAACTCTGATTATATTACTGTTGCACCATAAGGAAGGTTGAGTTCGAATTTCGTGAAAATCGTACCAAAATTGCCGGACGAAATGGTCGCCGTTTGTACGCGAATAGTGTAAAAATATGGTATATCATGGTTGTGGACTCTGTACAGGTCACAATTCTAATCCGATTTTGACGAAGTCACATTTCTAGGTTGTGTACCGTCACATCATAATCATTGTCGGCTTCGAATTTCACGAATATCAGACTGGAACTGACCAACAAATTGGCTGCTCTCAATACAGTATAAAATACAGGACTTAATGATGTAGGAAAAATCACTTTCGGTATTGCTTGTTCTCTATCCATCTCTCGAAAATGTGGGCGTATCCTGCCTGGCAGTGCCAGCCTATCTTTGAATTATTAATTTATCATTACCCTTTATTAAACTCTAAACTAATGTGTGTTTATATTGTTTACCTTTTATAGTTATAGTTATAACATCACCCAATTATCCCGACGACCAGTACCGCAATAATTTTGATTATACCTGTTCTGTAACTGGCCGACCTGGACAGAATATAAATGTAAATTTCGACACTGCGTTTGAAGTAGACGTGGATGAAGACTGTGGTGAAGATGAACAACAATTGACCGGTGATAATTGTCGATATGATCATCTGGTACTTCAAGGTGTAAAGTAATTGAGTTATATCAAATCTGTTGTTGTCCTTGTCAATAAAAGTCCCTAAAGCCCACCTTAGGCATGGGTCTGGGGCGTGCACCGCGGTTTATGACAAAAGGAGAAATAAGGTTAAATTCCAGATGAAAGTTTCGCGGTAATCGGTCTAGCGGCGCGAGGGCGCGGAAACCGAGTTATGCGTCAAACTTCTCTGTAATAGTAAGTGCTGTGCAGGAGGACCACACTACACGCAAAACAAACATCTACAAGATTTCTACTCGGTTATCGGTCTAGGCTTCTGGACTTGTATGTCATTCGGAACTGAATAGATTTCATATGACCGTTTAATTGTGTATCATGCATACGTGCCATTCAAAGGGATATGAAACAATCTATTTGTCGTGTTAGAGGCCCCGCGGTTTTAGTCAGGCCCAGGGCCTTGCTCCGGTTAATCTGAGCTTTGACAGTCCCACTTTCTCTCGGTACATTAATGGTAAACGTTTAGGATGCCATTCAGTACAGCGACAGCTACCTAAAAACGTAACAAAAACCCTGATATAAGAACTTTTCTTCTTCAATGGAATTATCAGTGAGCTGAAATTCGCCCGTGTCTCTATTATCGCTCGATGCTTCAGTCAGTTTTAAAGAAGGATTACTCGTGTTTTCCATTTTTTGCGCCACTTCCGTTTCTTCATACCTTCGTTATATATCTATCGTATATTTAATGTTTGTAACAGGTTCTATGACATAAGTAATTGATAATGACTGACACAAATATTGTCCTTTAAATTAACAAATATACAATATTGTTATGCACATACAACTGAGCTATTTTATATATTATAGATATTGTGGATCGGCACCACCAGACCCAATCATAATACCAGTCGGTGAATCCCTCACTGTGCAATTTATAACAGATTATTGGTTTACTTGCAATGGTTTTAAACTAAATATTACCTACACAGGTATTTACTTTTTTTATTATATCTTTATATAGGCTAGCAGATATATATATAATAACCACTGGTATACTCTATATATAAGTATATAGATAACAACCATTGGTATATACTAGTATATAGCTAATAACTACTGGTATATACTAGTATATATCAGTAGTCATCATCTACATACTAGTATATATATAATAGCCAATGGTACATACAAGTATACTAGTAGTCACCATCTATATACTAGAATATACCAGTAGTTATTAGCTATACAAGTATATACCAGTAGTTATTATATATCTATATACAAGTAGTTATTTATTTACTAGTTTATATCACTGGTCATCTGTACAAACATTTAATACAATAGTTGATACCCGTATAGACTCGTGAATAAATAATAACCACTGGTATATACTAGTATATAGATAATAGCTACTGGTATATACTAATATAGTGAACAAACCACTTGTATATACTAGTATAGGGTAACTGAAGACGTGTATCAGATTTAATTTATCACCAAATTATCAAGCCAAGTAAAATTAACAATTAAAACCAAGCATTTGCCAGAAAAGGAGTAGCTTTCAAATGTGGCTGTATCAGTCACATAATTATCTTTATTTGTTTGTTTCCAGATGTGTAAAGCCAAGCCATTAACAGCAATACAGTCGTCTTTTATATTTCAAATAGCGTAATATATCTAACCAAATCTACATAAATTCATTTAAAGGGACTGTCCATTTAAGCGCCAAACTATAGAACAATGGTGTATTTACCTTATCTCAAAATATCGAGTCATTTGGACGTGAACTTCAAAACTGCTTATCCGTACACGTAACTCTTTTACGATTTCTGGTCATTTGCGTTGGGTGTCCTTATAATCGATTTCCGTTCCTTTAGAGGTCTATACAGTGGATGACCCATGTGCTCTACTTGATAACGAAAAGTAAATTTCACCTACACGTTTAGTTTATCCAGACACTGCATAATACAGCTTGAGACACCGGACTCCATTTCCAGTTTGAAAACCTTAATATATTGAGTTAGTTGCTCAGCTTTAAGGTAGAGGATTTTAAAACAAAATTTTGCTGTGTTATTCTTCAAAATTGTATCGGGATTGGCCGGTTAAATAAAAAAAAAACCTTTACCATTTACCCAAATCTTTAATTATTTTATCTTTTTTATTTATTTATAGTAAGGATATTTGAATTGGGAACAAGCTTATCTTGTGTAAACCCGTCTCCGTTGATAAAATAGATACAATATTAATACAAAACAAGACAGAGATGTATATTATATAGTTAAAGGAGCTAAATCACTAATATTTGGGACCAAGAAATTGACACAAATGGGTTGCAACTAATATAACAATGTAATATTAATAAACAATTTAGCTTCAGTCGTTTCTGTTTTTACTGTAATTTCTAATCACTTATGTGCGACGAAACATGCCATTTCGGTAAGCATTTTAATTAACACATCTTCAGCAAATCAAAACACAGCGTTATTGTGGCAAGATCCCAATGCATGCGAAGTAAAATGTCTGACGTAACTGGGGCTGTACACTTTTGAGCTGTAGTAAGATAACGTTTTACCCCGGTAATATAAAATGTTTGAAAGACCAAGTACACAAGAGTCCGACAGGTCGTTCAATTTGTGGAGAATAGTAATGATATTGACATATCCACAGAACTTAACTTGAATCGCTTGACATTGACTAAATAGGCAACAGCGATCACAGACAGCCTGGTGCAAGCGAAAAAATCCGTAAAAGATTTTAAGGTGTGTCCGGTAAGTAGCAAAAGTGGAGTCAGCCCATCCTTTGTTTCCGAAGCGTGCAACCAACACTTCTAATTGTTGTGGGTCTACACCACCTGAAAGTATAAACATAACGCTAACGCTACAATATACGTCCACATTCCTGCTTTGATTGATATGGTACTTTGTCAAGAAGGCTAGGCGTTTGGTTTGTTTAGCGTTGAGGGTCGTGCCTCAACATCAATAGTTGCCGTCCTTAGAGTATAAGGAATAAGTATACCAAGATAATCCATTCAGAATTGTGCCTTCCTAACGCTAAAGGCAAAAAGTGGGCGTGGCCCTGCCCCTGGGGGTCGGGACATTCATCAAAATCAATAGTGGACGCCCTCAGGCTATAAGGAATACAAGTACCAAGCTGCTTCATTCAGAATTGCGGCCTGTAAACGACAAACACAAAAATTGGGCGTGTCTTGCCTGTGGGAGTCGGGACATGCAGTTGACGTCCTTAGGCTATAAGGAATACATATCCCAAGTTTAAAGACGATCCATTAAGAATCGTTGCCTGTAGACAACACACACAGACAGACAAAAAGAAAATGGGCGTGGCACTGTCCCTGGGGGTCGGGCATGCACCAAAAACAATAGAGATCTTCCTTAAGGTACCAAGAATGAGCCTTCAAAGTTTCAAGATGATACATTAAGAAATGCAGCCTGTAGACGACAGACAAACAAATACAAGAAATGGGTGTTGCTGTCCCACGGGGGTCGGGCATGCACCCAAAACAAAAGGGATCATCCTTAGGGTATAAGGAATAAGTATTTTAAGTTTCAAGATGACCAATTAAGAATTGTGGCCTGTAGGCGACACGCAAAAAGAAAATGGGCGTGACTCTGCCCCTGGGGGTTGGGCATGCACCCCAAATGATAGGAATGTTCATCCTTAGGGTACAAAGAATAAGCATTCAAAGTTTCAAGATGATACGTTAAGAAATGTGGCTTGTAGACGACAAACAAATAAATACAATGAATGGGCGTGGCTCTGCCATTTGGGGGTCGGACATGCACCAAAAAACAATAGGGATCATCCTTAGGGTGTAAAGAGTAAGTATACAAAGTTTTAAGAAAATCCAGTTAGAATTGCGGCCTGTAGGCGACAGACACACAAAAAGAAAATAGGCGTGGCTCTGCCCCTGGGAGTTGGGCACGCACGCCAAATGATAGGGATCATCCTTAGAGTATAAAGAGTAAGTATACAAAGTTTGAAGAAAATCCAGTACGAATTGCGCCCTGTAGGCGACACACAAAAAGAAAATGGGCGTGGCTCTGCCCCTGGGGGTTGAGCATGCACCCCAAATGATAGGAATGTTCCTTAGGGTACAAAGAATAAGCATTCAAAGTTTCAAGATGATACGTTAACAAATGTGGCTTGTAGACGACAAACAAATAAATACAAGGAATGGGCGTGGCTCTGTCCATTGGGGGTCGGGCATGCACCAAAAAACAATAGGGATCATCCTTAGGGTGTAAAGAGTAAGTATACAAAGTTTTAAGAAAATCCAGTTAGAATTGCGGCCTGTAGGCGACACACAGACACATAAAAAAAAATGGGCGTGGCTCTGCCCCTGGGGGTTGGGCATGCACCCCAAACGATAGGGATCATCCTTAGAGTATAAAGAGTAAGTATACCAAGTTTGAAGAAAATCCAGTAAGAATTGCGCCCTGTAGGCGACACAAAGACACACGAAAAGAAAATGGGCGTGGCTCTGCCCCTGGGGGTTGGGCATGCACCCTAAACGATAGGGATGTTCCTTAGGGTACAAAGAATGTGTATGCAAAGTTTCAAGATTATAAGTTAAGAAATGTGGCCTGTAGACGACAAACAAACAAATACTAGAAATGGGCGTGGCTATGCCCCTGGGGGTCGGGCATGCACCAAAAACAATAGGGATCTTCCTTGGGGTATAAGGAATAAGTATACCTAGTATAAGGAATAAGTATACCAAGTTTGAAGAAAATCCAGTAAGAATTGCGCCCTGTAGGCGACACAAAGACACAAGAAAAGAAAATGGGCGTGGCTCTGCCCCTGGGGGTTGGGCATGCACCCCAAACGATAGGGATGTTTCTTAGGGTACAAAGAATGTGTATGCAAAGTTTCAAGATTATACGTTAACAAATGTGGCTTGTAGACGACAAACAAACAAATACTAGAAATGGGCGTGGCTATGCCCCTGGGGGTCGGGCATGCACCAAAAACAATAGGGATCTTCCTTGGGGTATAAGGAATAAGTATACCAAGTATAAGGAATAAGTATACCAAGTTTGAAGAAAATCCAGTAAGAATTGCGCCCTGTAGGCGACACAAAGACACAAGAAAAGAAAATGGGCGTGGCTCTGCCCCTGGGGGTCGGGCATGCACCCCAAATGATAGGGATGCTCCTTAGGGTACAAAGAATGTGTATGCAAAGTTTCAAGATTATAAGTTAAGAAATGTGGCCTGTAGACGACAAACAAACAAATACTAGAAATGGGCGTGGCTCGGCCCCTGGGGGTCGGGCATGCCCCCAAAACAATAGGGATCTTCCTTGGGGTATAAGGAATAAGTATACCAAGTTTGAAGAAAATCCATGAAGAATTGCGCCCTGTAGGCGAACCACAGACACACACACACCCACACACACACACCCACCCACACACACATACATACATACATACATACATACACACACACACACAGACAGGGGCGACGGCATAATACGTTCACATTATGAATGTGGACGTATAAAAAGTCATGTGATTAAGTAGCTCAGCTGTGCAAAAATTAAAATCATAATATGACAAAATATGAAACAGTTCACAGAGCTGTTCAGGTCCGAGAAGACGGGAAGCCGCATCGGCTATGATATTACGGCTACCCCGGACGTGAACTTCTCGGAGGTCAAAGTTGTAGTAAACTTCTAGCCAAAATAGGTATCAGAGACACGTGAGCAAAGATTTGTTCTCGAAAGGGGCCTTTGTTAATAGTATACTTTGTCGTCATATTATCAGTGGCCACAATGTCAGTTATGTCGCCGATAATGCCACAGCCACAGTTTCTTTAACATTAACATGCATGTGTCTGTGCATACTGAGGAAGGTCGAGGTTCCAATTGACAAAGAAGAAATCCACGTATTGAATCAAACTCAATTTTTGAAAGATTGCTGGCTCTTGACATGCCCAAACGGAAGCTTAGAATCGTAGAGATAGACCGCCGATTTTTCACCACGAAAAAGCCTTTTTATGCCAGTTAGCGGATGATTTGAACTGTGAGCGGTATGCGCTTTTTAAATCCATGCCTTTACGCGATATCAGTTTGGATAAGGCAGATTTTATATCGTTGTAGGAACGACTTATGTCGGAGGTGTATGAATTTAAAGAGTTTTCAATTGGTGCACTTGTGTCGTGGATAAAGCGTTCGTCACCATTGTGTTTAAGCATGACACCCAAAGCACTGATAATTGTCGGTTTAATTTTAGTATGCACATAGTTACCCTCTGCAATCTCAAATTTTATTTGGTGTTCAACTTTGTCCCGAAACCGAAAAGCAGGCAGATATAGGCCATATTTTGTTGTCAGTTAAAAACCATCCCTAACACTACGAGGTAGGGGGTGCTCCCAAGCTTCACAACGAAGACTGTCACTGTAATTTGATTGATGAGACAATGGAGGGGAGGCAACTCCTGTTTTGCACTGTTGATGTAAGCAGTTCGTTGGGGAAAATTTTAGGGTGCTTGTGCGGGAGCAGGCTTGTGGCCATCAATAGCTGAGTGAAGGCTGGAGTAACATAATCTACAGACCTGACGGAAACAGATATTGCTATAACAATTACGATACAGCCCTCGTCCATCCGGCATAACAGGTCCCTTGGTGCCACTGGACCAGGACTTAGGCCATACTCCGCGCAGCGTTTCGTTTGATTACAGGTAATCTCACTACACACTGCTATTATGAGTGGATATTGTTGTGTTAAATTTTGATTGGTCAGTAGTCCGACTACCAACCAATCACTCCCTACCATACAAATGCTTTACATTTAAAACGAGTGCCAGTATTGGACCAAATATGTTTACATAAGGTTACGTCATGGCTCACGCTTTTATTATGCCTAATTAACCCGTGCATAGGAGAATACTGCAGTAAAACTAATTGTGTGACAAACGAGGCCATCAAGTCGAATGAAATGTAAACAATACTGTTTGGAAACGAACATACTTTCACCCTTTTTAAAACCTTAAATCACTGTCCAAAGTTGTAGGGAAGACTCAGATTAAACGAAGGACTGTCATGTTGCTGTACTTAAGTGATAGCTTTCATTGAACGGGGAGAATAGACACTCTCCCGCAAAAGTTCAAGAAACAGACATTATTCCAGCAATGGCTAGAGAGAGATTTCTCGGGCCATTGCTTCAGGAATATGGACTTAGACTGGACTGGTGGTCTGTGCGCTCGGTAAGGGTATATTAAAGAGGGTGTGCGTGAAGAGCCCGGGCGGTCGGGTGATCCCTTTTTAGCACTAATTGGAATTCTGTTAGGTCTTGAAGACAGGTCCCTCATTCAAATTGTTCATCCAAGTACCAAATGTATTTTCCTGCCAACCTGAATATGTCGGCGTTATATTTTAGGTATGCCCGTATGTCAAATTTTTGATTATGTTTTATCAGGTCCTGTGTAATGTGAGTGTTGGCATACCCCCATTCTTCTACACTACTGGCGCGTCTTCCCAATGCGAAATTCAATATCTGTGCGAACGGTGAATTTGTTATATGCCGGCATTGGGTCAGGCCACAAGATATTAGATCAACCGACAGATTAATTAGCTCACCTTCAACAATGGCCGTCGGGTCATTCAGTCTATTTGACGTCCCGAATTATTTATGACCGCGATATTCGATTTTTTTCTTCTTCGATCTGTCGTAGGAGCAAGACCTTACGGCGCTCCATTCGAACCCGGTGAAACTCTGGTTGGAGTGCGTTCAGCTTCGAATCGGATAGAGAAGTAGAATAAAGATGGCTTGAGCTATGTGTGACTGCCGCTGCAGGTTCATCCCGGACAATGGTACCAAGAGTGGCGGGAATAGTTAGCATCGGGTTGACTGGGTTAGCGTTAGGATCTGTTTTTATGTCCGAATCGGTATGCACGGCCTGCAGCACATCCTCTATCTTGATCCCAGCGTTGGGGCTTTTGTTTCTTGAAGTCATTATACACAATTTTTTGCATGACGTACATATGCAGCGTTGCGAGCGGCCCGTGCCAAGACCAGTGAATATCGGAGTGAGACTAGACGGAAGTCGCAGAGGTGATGGACAGTTCCATCATCTAAAAATAGATTTAGACCTAAATCTTCCAAATAATTCGTATTTCAATGTCGAAGACTGTGGATGATGTTGAGTTAGAGACTTAGCTACTTTATAATTTCACACACAGGCGCACGCACACGTGATCCACAGAATGAAAATGTATTGTATATATTGTTGGTCATAGTATATATACACACATCCTTGCACACTCTTTAGGTCACAATTTTTATGCGACTTTCCATCCCATCCGAACGGCTAGACAGCTGTCTTTGTCAGGCCCCCGTACCGCACCACTGACAAGGAAAAACCACGCCGGAAAATTGAGAAAGAGATAAAAGCTAGATGATCTTCCGCTCTAGAATTAAAACAGGCCAATTAATGAAATTCTGAGATATTTCATGACGTCACCGGACAAAAGAAAGACTTGTTTCCAGACGATTGCCCTAATATAAAAACAGTTTTGAGAAGTAGAATTTAATGTAGGAATCTTCTGAAGATAATAGGAATGTGTTGCCATTTGTGTTCCTCCGGGGGGGGGGGGGAATCAGCGTCACCTGACACGGGTTATTCTTCGAAAATGGAGTTAAAAGTCCTACTGTTCTGCTCCTAAACTGGGTTAATGAAGACGGGCATACGCCATACAGTGTCCTATGAGGGAAATTTTTCCCGGACAGCGGCACTACGGCCTACTCTTATATCGAATTCCAACTGTCAAATGATCTTTTACGTGCAAGCCAATGTGTACACGGGACCTCGGTCTTTCGCCCGGTCTTGTCAGGCCCTCCAGCTTATCCTTAGAGTAAAGAGCATAAAAATGTACACGGTCGATGTTCGGCTTACTTTGAAGACGAAGAGTTGTTATATTACACCATGGAATTTGTATCGATGTACAGGCAACGTCCAAGTACCCTTCAGAATTATGCGCCGCGGCAAAACAAAAAGCAAACCTGACAATATTGACTAAAATAAAATTACCCCCCCTCGCGCAACTACCAGTATTTACATGTAAGTTTAAAAACAAAGAAACAGAAATCAATCCAAGATATTTTTATCTTGCTACTCTAGACTAATGATTATTGGGGGGGGGGGGGGAAATGTATCCAAACATCGTCTTTGTGTACTTCGGACTTGCCCATGTGAATCCGGTTATCGTTAAAAACAAACCTACTAAAACACTCTTTTAATTTTTACTTCTGCACAATTAATCATTATTCCGAACATTATTATACCTGAACTTTACTTTCATAATTTTAAAATCCTGCTTACAAAAACAACGAATATTTTGAAATTGATCAATTCACAATTTTCAACTGCTGCATTTAGAAATTTCTAAACTGGAGAAATTCGTCACTACCGGATAGAAATACTTATCAGGTTGAAAAATAAAATGAATGTGTAACTATAAGCATACCGTAAATTCTAAGGAGGGATTCAAGGAATTAATCTGTATAAAATCCCGCAATGACAAGAACCACTTTGCCTGATTTGCCGTTGACATTGAGATCTCGTCATGTCTCACCCGAGCGGCAGAGAATCCAACCAAAACGACTCGTTGACTGTCCATCTATATATGGTCCATGATTAGACCTTGAGACCATATCTGTTCTAAATTGACAATTATTCATACGTGATAAAGGTAGCTCGTGTTTTGGAAGTTTTATTTTGTCTTTTTTTTGCTTTGTACACGTAAAGGAACCATTCATTGATGGAATTCGAAATAGAGTAGGATTTAGCGACGTTTTTCCTTTCATTTCACAAAATATGGGATTAGCAAATATATCCACAAACCCTGGCCAGTTAATCGCAAGAGTGCTGGGCTCTCATCTAGAAAGTCCCTGCATGGACCGAGCAAGTTCATTCAAATTTTCTGGCGTGGTGTCCCCTTGTCAGTGATGTAGGACGGAGGGCCTGACAAGGACAGTTATCTAGTCTTTCGGATGGGACAAAAACAGAGGTCCCGTGTACACATTAGCGTGCATGTAAAAGATCACTTGGCAGTTGGAATTCGATACAAGAGTAGGTCGTAGCGCCGCTGTCGGGGCAAAATTCCCCTCATATGCTCGTCTTCATTAGCCCAGGCTAGGAGCAGAACAGTAGGGCGTTATTTCATTTCATGTCAAGACATTAAGGAATGTAGACCACAAAGATCCAAACAAAGTGGCCACGTGAATAAACAGCAACAGGGTGTTCTAAAATGTCAAATTGAATAATTGAAGAAAATTTAAGAAAAGCAAAATGGCTGTCGATTTTATAATGCATTAGTTATAATATTCAGTTAATATAACGCAGAGTATTTATAATGTTCGACGATGAATAGAATAACTACAGCTCACGCAGAAATACTAAATAGAGTCGATACGCCTCACTGACAAACGTATAAATTAATGGGCGTTGCCGCCGAGTGAAAGTTACCACCGTATCGTGACGGAGAAATAAACATGTTTTGTTTACAAGAGAGAATGAAGAATGGAAGAGGTAATACCAACACAATATAAGCTATACTATTCGCAGATGAACATATATCTATATGTCAATATTGTGCTTGCAAGCAATGGATGACCCGGGCGAATATCCACATGGATAGACAAGTGGAAATTACTGTGATCGTAATCACAGCTTGGATTCGATACCCCGCTACTTCAAATAAAATGAAATGGGGTTTAACGTTCTACTGTTCTGCTCCTAAACTAGGCTAATGAAGATGGGCATACGTCAAACAGTTGTGCTATGGGGGGAATTTTGTCCGGGCAGCGGCGCTACGGCCTACTCTCATATCGAATTCCAACTGCAAAGGGATTTTTTTTACGTACACGCCAATTTGTACACTTGACCTCGCTTTTTCGTCCCATCTGAACGACTAGTCAGCTGTCCTTCCCCGTCACTTCACTGAATGGCAGACCTTGTGATATAAATCGCATGCGTTAGAACACCCGACCACCAACTTCCAGTGTATACAATTATGGCCTGGAAACTCAATGTGGACAGCAATGTTAAGTTATACTAGCGGATGACCTGGCGCTGCACAGGTTGAAAG
This sequence comes from Patella ulyssiponensis, assembly GCA_963678685.1. NCBI lineage: Eukaryota > Metazoa > Mollusca > Gastropoda > Patellidae > Patella > Patella ulyssiponensis. Next base: position 62,755,082 of record OY783225.1, on the reverse strand, counting down.
CGGTATAACTCCGGAGGCGGTAGGCCAACGCCACTAAGCCTGTGTTACTCCCCGGTCCGAACTACCCCTATAGCCCAAATTTCGGGAAGAGTTGTTATATAACCCACGTTTTGGTTGACGTGGGGGATTATCCAATGAAACGGTCTTTTACGAGGGGATCTTTGCGTGCGGTGCACGGAACTGTTGGTATAACACTAATTGGTTAATCAAATGCGTGACGTCATTAGGTCAAAAGTCGCTCTATGACCCCCTGGTGCGACCTTCCGCTAAAACAGGTCAGATCTTCATGCAGCGGAGGCCATCTATAGTAAAAATAAACGAAATATAGATCTGGATTTTAATCAAATTGTCATGATGCCACAAGAGACATGTATACGCTACATTTCCACACACACAAATAGAGTAGAGTCAACAATCTAAAAACATATTTCTCGGTGAACCACCCCTTTAAACCTTCATACATTAATAATCGGGAAATATCTGGGTCATCTCGGTTGTTATTAACAGTACAACCGCCAATATTGTGACCGTGATAGATGGGTATATGAGATTAATTAACCATTTTTGATTCCTACGCTGTCAAGATTTTGTAATAGGATAGATAGATAGTATCAGGTAAGTCAGAACCACTCTTTACTGCATAATATTTCCGTTTTAATATGCTCTAGGAGGCTTATATTACCTGTTGAAAACTACATTAGAATATATTTATTAATACAGCCGAAACCGGTTAGGTAGGCCTAAAGTTATTGGGCAACACAGTTGATTTACCCCAGTAAGGGAAGTATTTGTGTTATGAAGCCTCGCCCAAGTGAAATGAAATAAAATGGGGTTTAACGTCCTACTTTTCTGGTCTGCTCGGGCTAATGAAGACAGGTATACGCCATGTAATGTGGCCTACACTTAATTCGAATTCCAACTGTCACGGGTTTATCGTTCATCCGAACGACTTTACGCTCTCCTTTGTCGGGTCCTACATCACTGACAACGGAGAAGTAAATCCGACATAATCTAGATGAACTTTCTCGGCCAACACCATCATTAAACACTGGACCTCCTGGTTAACGAGCCAACGCAACGTCATACTCATTAAGCCACCGCGGCTGCTCTCAAGAAGCAAAATTTTAAAAGATGAATATCGTCGATAACCAAGACCGTTTATACACGATTGGTGGTCAGGTAACCGATGTAATTGGTTTTAAATACCATAATCAAAATAACCGTAATTATCGGCTGTCCAAACCCAAGCGAACTTCGGTTATAACGAGCGTCTCTGAACTCTTGGAAACCCCCATAGACTGTAGGGTGTATAATAGTTTAGGCCTCCGATATGTCATACAATATCAATATGATCCACAGAGGGGAGGGCGGGGTTTCTACGGTGTCACGTTTCAAGCTCTAGTTGGCCGGTCAACCCCGGCTTCGGTCGTGGTTTCCAACCCTTCTGTGAGGCTATGTGACTTGGAGTAAGGGGCGCCTTCTCAACATCGTGGGTTTACTCGAGGTACTCCGGTTTCCTCCCACAGGCAGAAACCCTGTGCTTGCGCTAGGTCACTAATAGAGGAAGAAGAACGACCAGTGGTGAATCCTAGTGTGAGGCGATGACTCACGAACTTGGATGTTCCAAGACGGAAGGCCTAGCAAAAAACAGCGTCGGGTTTCCATATACACCGCACAGACTGACGAACCCAAGAAGGACTAGGGAAAATGTTAACACCGTTGTCCGGGCAAAATTGCTCGTAATATATGCCCGTCTTCATTAGACTGGCTAGTGAAGAAAAGATTGACGGTGAACCCCATGTGATTTCAGGCTAGTCTAACTTTCACTAAAAACATATTTTTTTCATATTTTGTTTGATTTCAGACTTGTATTTACTGTTGATTTAAAATGGGCTGGACAATAGAGTGTAATATATTGCGTTCCTTGGCTGTGGTGCTCGCCGGGATGGGATGTATATTACATGGAATAGCCCTGTCTGTAACGTACTGGGCGAACATTATCCAGGGCTCTACCGGGGAATATGAGGTAGGATTATGGACGGATAGATGCGTGAAATCGTGTATGCGAATCTTTGACTACAGCGATTTAGACGGTAAGACATATTGGTTATTGAATGATCTCCCCAAACTATGATGTTTTCCTTAACCGGGTTTACTAAGAATAACTCTATAACGTTATACAAGTACAGTAGAACCATATATAGACCAGGAACCGAGTCGTCGTTTTTATCTCACAATTGTCACGTCAATCGATGTGAAATTGTGTAAGGAAGCAGGAGGCTAGGTTTCATTCCGATCGTACTAGAAGTGTGGAACCCTTAGACTTTGGAATTTGGAATTTGGAATCTAGTAATTTGGAACGGGTGAATGTCCTGTCCAGCACTGCTCAGTTGTATAAAATCACAATTTATTTAAATTCTAATTTGTTTAATTGATGGCGGGGGGGGGGGGGTCTGCCAATGCTATTTTATTGGTAAGACATGAATGTGGAATTTCGCATTTGGAATTTGGAATGAGCCCTCTGGGCTTTCGTAAACATGGCTAAACCCCTGAGTTAAATGTAGAATTGTGTCGATTACATTAGCTCGTATGCTTATTTGTTGTACAATCGATTTTCACTTAAACCAATGATAACCAGCTCTTATCGTTAAAAACAAATCCATTCAATTTACACCTCCAAAAAAATGTTTAATATTTGATTACCTTCATAAGGAAAATTAACTTAGAAATCAACATAAATTTAACAATACTTTATTTCTTTCGTATATACGCATGATCAAGTTTATAACAAAATCAACTCTTGATTTCATGGTGCAGTATTCTGTAATAAGGACTGGCATGAAAACCTAGAAGATTCACTATTTTTGTAATAAACAAATGCGCTAAAGCCTATAAATAAGACCCATACACATTTGATCTTTAAAATCCCAGTATTTCTGTGTTAAGGGGTCATACATATATATACACACCTACTGTCTGTTCCAGGTAATACTACAACTCGAAAATCGCTTGTCATTTATTCAAATTTTAATTAAAATGGCCAAAACTTCGTGAAATACCTGGAATGGTCATCCCATTGCTTTTTGTCCTGTGAGAACTAAGTTCAGGTCATGCTTTATGTCCTTTCTCCTATGAAAAATCGTTATTTGTTTACATTTTACTAATTGAATCTGCCATGTTTGGCCTAGTAATCTGGACGAGCCTAACTGGGCAAGGGGTGCTGGGTTTGCTTAAGTCGTTTTACCCTACTTTGATTAGCAGTTGGTTGTTTCGTTCCAGTAGAATTTAACTCTTTGAAAGAGTTATTTACTGAATCCCAGACCACGGCTGTTCAGGGGCGGATCTAGGAATTTTGAAAAGGGGGGCGCCGCAAAATGAGGGCACTGACCGCGGAGAAGGGGCACGCCGCTGAGAGGGGGTGGGGCCCCAAGAAAATTATCCGTCATTTCCTTGCATCTGTAGCCATTTCAAGAGCTATTTGGCTGATATTTTCGTCTAAACGTTCGGAAATCGTAGAAAAAGAGCCTCAAAATCAAGCAACAAAGCTAGTTGAAAGTCACTTTCAGTAGTAAAAAAGGGCACTGTCGAAAATTAGGGGGGGGGGGGGCGCCTCTGCTGTTTGTCCCACTAACTTGAATATTTAGTCGCCCTCCGTCCGAGGGTTGTAATTTTTTGATATCGATATAAGCTACATGTAAATTTTAACCCGCTATCAATGAAATTGTGGAAGGAGGCTGCAAGACATACGAGAACGTAGCTAAAAACGTTCAGATATTCTGATGTAGTCCTATTTGTTTATAGCTACGATTAGATGCCTGTCTTTAGTTCCAAGTGGCAAACTCAGTTTCTTTATTAATGCGCGTAACATCTTAAAAATAAGATAATTTTACACTATTATATCCAGTTAAACAGAGCTATAAAGTCGCAGAAAACAAAATTCGGAATCATTTTACCAGACATATTTATTCAAATTTTAAATTAGGCTAACCTTTTACACCAATTTACTTATTTCGGAGAGTTCGCATGGTTATGGCATGTGCCGACTTTTCAAAATAGTTTTAATCTTTAAGTCACTCCAAATTATTATCCAATGAGAATTTTTGTGCGAAATAAGCAAGGTGGAAACAGAAAAAAAACCATATCAATCTGAACAAAAACAATATTGTTTCAGTCACACCGGGGGGTTTAGCCCCCCCCCCCCCAAAAGAAAATTGAGTTAGCCCCCGCAAATATTTCGACAAAAATAGTGATTTCTTAGGAGTGTTCTTAGCCGACCACATGCTCAGCCCCTCCAAAACATTCCGCAGCCCCCCCCCCCCAAACATTCCGTAGCCCCAAATTTTATGAGCTGGCTACGGGTCCGAGTCACACAAGCTTCAAAGTGTGAAACCCTAACAAGTATTATTGTCGCGAATTCTCCTTCACTAGACATGTGTCACATTTCTAACCGAACGCACCAAATTTGTAACGTACCTGACTACCCTAATGCGAAATGCATGTGCCCCATTTAACGCACGCGCATTCGTAATGTTGATGTTCTGAGAAAGTGACAATGTCAAAATATATGAAATTTACAAGAGAATACTGGATTTTATCGGACTTCTAGTCATTTAGGCTAAGGGAAGAAATCAAAGGGACGTCAATTCCAGGTATGTCACAAAGTTTTAGCCATTTTAATTAAAAAATGAAGGCATGGTAAGCATTTTTCGAGTTGGAGTATCACCTGGAACAGACAGAAGACCCACTATGTATATGCTGAGCGTTCACGTGTAGTCTAAATGATCCAGCATTTATATGTTAAGGGGTTCGTACTCGACCCCGGAAAACCCAGTAGGCCTATTGTTGTAGCGGTGGCTTTTACTAAAACTATCATATATTGTGTTATCTTGTCATTATAGCTTATTTTATGGCAACCCAAGCTTTTGTTATCCTTGCCTTGATAACCGGGATTGTAGGCATGGTCTTACCAGTGATAGGTGCCTTTATCAGCAACAAGAAATTTTACATGTTAGCTTTCATAGCCTGTACTATAGCAGGTAAATGTATATTATTTGACATTGAGAGAGAGGGAGAGAGAGAGAGAGTTTAGTAGTTTAACGTCCAGACGACACAATTTTATTTTAATAATCCGCATAGGGTCATTTAGTAGTAGTTGGGCCCGGAGAAAATCCACAAGCTTGCAAGGCGACGCTACACTTTGTCACTTGCATGTGAGTAATCAGTAAATGTGTCTATTGCATGTTATCTAAATTATCAATTAGACATGCGACCTTTACTGGATTAGGAGCCGATTTACTGCCTAACTTTTCTTTACGATTTGGGGATCACTTTGCTAAGTGGATAAGGCGCTGGCTCGCTAGCCGGGGGTCGGGTGTTCGATCCCTGCATTGGCCGAGAAAGTTCATCTCGATTTTCCGGCGTGGTTTCCCCTTGTCAGTGATGCAGAACGGAGGGCCTGACAAGGACACCTGCCTAGTCGCTCGAATGGTACGAAAAACCGAGGTCCCGTGTACATATTGGCGTGCACGTAAAATATCCCTGGGCAGTTGAAATTCGATGTAAAAGTAGGCCGTAGTGCCGCTGCCCAGGTAAAATTTCCCTCATACTGTATGGCGTATACCCGTCTTCCATTAGCCCAGGTAAGGTGCAGAAGAGTAGGACGTTAAACCCAATTTCATTTTATTTCATTTCCTTCACGATTTAATGATTAAATGGATAATCTAGACTATGCTGTTTATCGTACTAACTTTAATGATGATCGAGGATAGGCGGAAATTTCAATGGCTTAATTCGCGGTCCATGGTGGATCAATTTGAATGAAATTTTCAGCAAATTGGCTTTCCATTATCTAGTTTGTAACTATTATAGTGAGAACTGCCATCTCGTTATCTAATCTCCCATAATATATCTTTATGTAATTTTAATGTTTTTGGTTGAGGAACAAATATACGTAAATATTTTACATATTTATTTTAAATTTCAGTTGTGTGTTTGGTTGTTGCTATGTCAATATTTGGAGGTATGTTTCCCGATTCCGTTCCGGCCAGATATTCGTGGGATTGGGCGTGGGGTTTCTATATGACCATTGGAAGCATCATATTGTTCATACTTAGTGCAATGTGTAATGTTTATTTGACTAAGACTAAAACAGACAGTAACTATTTGGTCTGATATGAATGGGCGGTGCCTTGAACTGAAAGATACATTGTGTTCACAGATCGTGTTGCTATACGTCATTTTAGACGACAAACTCTTTCACGTTGATAACTATGTGATATAGCCTGGTTATTCTGCTCGTACTAATACCATGGACCGTATGATTTTTCTGAATTGTGTATTGTTGTCGAAGTAGCGCTATGGCGTAGGCACAAACCCAAGGTCATTTAGTGAAGGTTTGTCAGTCTAGCATGTGATATACATAGTTCTGCCTGTAGTCGATAGTAGTCGTGTTCTACTTTCAATTTGCCTTTTGTTTTCCATTATTTGTAGCTGGTACAAAAAGTTTGTCACATGATCCGTATATTTAAAATGGCTATAAATTAAAGAGCTTATAGCTCTATTCAACAGAACCTTAAAGTAGAAGAAAATGCGTAGAAAAAGCACATATTAATGTAATATGAGTGTATATAAAGCTATCTACATTCAATTTTTAAATGTTTTATTGCAATTTATATTCAATTATGTTTGGTGAAATACGTGAACAGTCCAAACTGAACGACATTCGTTTTCGCCTACGATGTCGTGTACTGATTTTATTGTGTTGATTGTTTCTTATATTGGATAGGGTCCAGTATTTTATATGATTTACACTTGTTGCCCTTAAATATCGAATTGATTTTAAGATTTTATTAAATACTTATAAATATGTAAATAATTTAGCGCCTGTTTACCCCTCAGATCCAATCTGATTCACAGAGAGAATTACTTACGAATTAACTCTGTAACAGATGTCTCTCCACAACAAGTGCGTTGACTGCACGCGGCCTCAGTCATTGGCTGAACGGCTCGTGCAATGTTTACATAACACCTAACTGCTTCGGGCAAAATGATGCATTTTACTCATTTTAATACCCATTTACACTAAATAGGAAATATCAACGTTTTACAAAAGATTGTCAATGGCTACAATAATTCGAAACATCGTAGTATACAAATGGCACCCGTTAAAGTACATCCTGGTAATCAAGATCGTGTAATGGACATTCTTTACAAACAAGCCACTAAACCGAAAGAGAAATACACATTTAACGCTGGTGACTATGTCAGAATATCAGAGTCTGAACATCCGTTTAAAAAAGATTATTTAGGTTCCTACAGTGAGGAGATATTTCAAGTGGTTCAACGATTGCGACGTGATCGACCCGTGTATAAAATAAATGACCTACAAGGTGTTGCGATCAAAGGTACATTTTACCGTGAAGAACTGATCAAAGTTATACCACCTAAAAATTACGATATCGAACGGGTCATTTCTAGAAAGACGGTTCGTGGTTTAAAATATTTATAAGTACGTTGGAGAGGTTACGATCGATCGTTTGGCAGTTGGATAAAAGCGTCTAGCGTCGTAAGAAAATGACATCAATAAACTCGTCAGGTCCCAACCGGAACCGCACGTTTTTGCAAGAGATAAAGAGACCCAACTGTGACGAATCGTTGTGAGGCAGTCCTCTACGTATTCACGGCTCTCATCATACTGGCTATGATAACAGTTGAAATTTCGAAAACTGTGATGTTAAACAAAGAGTTAACAGATAACAATTCAACGAGTTTGTAATATTTTTTTTTTTACTTAAAAAGATCTGTATACCACCGAGATCGGTATCAGACGTGTCATGATCGAAAAAAATGAAGTGTATCTAACATTGCCATCAAACAGTAGCGAACTCTATTATCCGAACAACAAGATCAGCTCTTTCAAAACTAAATTGGCCCGTCCTCTCGAATTGGATGGTGCATGGACGTGCGGTCTCGTCGAAATTCACTACCCATGCAGCTGATAAAATATATACCTCAAAGATTGTTGGCTGACGTATCGCAGCAGAACCGAAGTAGAGGGCACCCATAGATTACGTTTTTCAATACCTGACGGTTACTATGATACGACGAGTGCTATAATCGGCCATTTCAATAAAGCTACACTGGAGGTTGGGGCTTCGCTATCTATCATGAAAGATCCTGACGGTCATGTCTTATTACTCTTAGGAAGAGATGGGCGAAAAGTCCATTTATCCACGAACCTAGCCCGAATATTTGGATTTATGAAAACAAATGAATTTACAAGCAGTGTGAAAAGTGATACAAAAATAGATTTAGATTCCAATTTTCACAATATTTATATTTACACCGATATTATCGAAAACCAGTTGGTAGGTGATAAAAGTACACCGTTGTTACGGGCCATACAAATTGGTATATCTAAACCCTTTGGTTCAGCTGTCTATAAAACGTTTGACACCCCTTATTATATACCAGTTAACAACCATTACATAGACACGATTGAACTCGGTCTTTACACGGAACTAGGTCGCCCAGTACCCTTTGAATATGGTCACGTTCTGTGTAAGCTACATTTGCGTAAGGTAGAATAATGACGTGTCTACACCCCTATAGATGTGACGAAGCAAAGATACGTCGTTATTATCCCAGTCAAACGGGAGAGGGGTTTCCAGTTTTTTCGGGGAGCCCGTATCAGAAAGGCTATGGTTTAGGTTCTGTTCTCTCGAGTTTATTTCGTGTGGCTACACCCCTAAAGTCTGCAGCCAAAACTGTCGGAAAAAAAGCACTCACCACCGGTGCACATATTTTTGGCGACCTGGATTTTTAGATATTTTATTTGCCTCGAGAGTAATGTTTTCGTGTTGCTTGTAAGCTTTAATATATTCCGTACGTTTTTGTTCGAGACTGACCCAGTCGATATGACAACACGTATCTAGATTATCACACAAGGTGCATGAGGGGTTGAGATCGCTTGGATAACCAGAGCACTCTTGTTTAATTTTAAGAAACATATTGATATAGCCACTGAACAAATCTTTTTTTGGTAGTTGGGCGAATATATTGGCTTCGGGGACATCCGTGTGATCATCACGAACGGTTTCCACGTGGATATCGTAGTCTTCCAAATCGATCGGCATATCGTTGTTTTCATAGCAACGGGTATGTGGGTAATTCCACACTTCGAAAATTTCGATCATGCGATAACCTTTCTCGAGTGCTGCGATAACTTCAAATATAACCCACGTCCCCGACAGTGACCTATCCGTTTCGTTGTGCGTACAAACGTCTTTGTTGCGATTGAAAGCGCATTTAGAACACAACGGAAACAGTAGCTTGCCATTAGCCCTAAACGCCAGTATTGGTATGTATAAATCCTGTGGAGCGAGAATTTTACATTTCACGAAACCTACATAATTCTCCAACGGTAAGAAGGCCCTCAAAATTACCACGGGGCTTCCGATTGGATATAATTTTAATTTATTCACGTAGGGATAAAGGCTCGTGAAATCGAGGTAACGGATTCTTTCATTTTCACGAGCCTCGTGATAAAATTTCAATAAATTTGTCCTTCCGCCATAGAAGGCTTCACGCGCTTGCAAAGGTTCACCAACCTAGGGGTCTCCGCTTCAAAGGTTAAATACTCGGGTGTCTTTTGCAGACGCCTATATTCACATATACAGCGAATACGCCTGTTTGGGGCCTTCAGACGCTCCAAACGAGCCAGGTGCTCCTCGTACAGAGCATCCATGGTTTTGTTATTGTACGGTGATGTTTGAGCGCTGTTTTTTATACAGAGGCAACCGTGGAAAACGCAACCTAGGAATTCGATACACACCTCGGTATTATTTTCAATGTAAAAACCATCCACGTGCATATTCAATAAAAGCTTCTCGCCACCATTCCGGGCGTGTTGTATGTGTATATTTACGATATATTCGAGATATTGCATGTAACGTATACCCAAATTTGAATACTTTCGAGCGCTTACATAACGTCCTTGTGGTTCTATAGCTATCGTGTAGGGGGGTAAAAATTTTCGTCGATAGACAAGGTTACACAGTGATGCAATCGTTATAGCTTTTTGGAACGGTGAAATGTTTGTTAATTCCATGAAGAGTGACCTATAGCGTGAACTTGCGAGGCGTAATATATTTGTATCCATCCGACAATATAAAATAAGTTCCAGTTTAGTGTCAAAATGATTGTTTAGTAATACCCGTTCATTATACCATTTCATAACCTTATCACGTTTGCGTGGGGACGTAGATGAAGTTTCGTAAAAACTGATCGCAGGCATTTCCCCCTTATATTCCAGATTTTCTGGTTTAAGGAATGAATACGAAAAGATACCCTTCATAACTGGCAAATCAAATGTTTTGCTAAAATCTGTAAGTTTCATAGGCATAAATGCCAGACTATCTAAAAAACCGTATATTATCGCGTATAGTCATACAAATGATTTTAGTGCCGTTTGCAATGATACTCGGTATAACTCTAGTATGCGTGACGAAATATCTCAATACAAATAACGCATCGAAGGCCTGACTGTTATGCGCTATGAACCTCGAATGACGATGTGTTAGAACGGTTTTTTTACCCTCGAGATCGATATTTATTTCAGCCTGAACGATCAACTGACAAAACTATGAGCGGCAATGTTTACCATAAAAAAAACATTCTCTCTGGGTGTTCTTTGCGTTACAACCGTCGCACGGTTCATTAATATCTGTCTCCAAACATAAAGGACACACTCGATGTGCTATACATAATATGGGAACGTGTATATTATTTTCATCCAACATTGTTTCGAAGTCATAAAATACAAAATATCTGATCGTCTCACCTTCAACCTCTTCCGATAATCTTTGTATGTAGCAGCGGTGATTGGGTTTACACAATTGCTTACAATTACGACATTTGTAAACGTCACATGTATGTTTATTTATAGAGTCCTCTTCTTGTGTGTTTAGCCAAATACAGCGGGCCTCTTAAATAACGATGACGATGTTCACATTGTATTCGTTGGCCATTAAGAGGACAAGGATGTACTTGTTTGCAGCTCATGCATAACGCTTTACACTTGTGTTGATTCTGATCGGAATACGGTTTATCACACAGCGTACAGTAATGATTACGATTAAATACACTGTTAATCTTTTTTGTGTAATAAAAATGTTTTTCCATTAAATACAATCTTAGTATGGGTACACCTAGGGTAGCGATACCCCTGAATATAATACAGTTCCCTGTGGCACCGTCATGGATGATAATTTGATATTTATCTTTCAAGTGTTCTTGAAAGATACACCATTCGAGTCGACCTGTGGGTACTCGTGGATTGACCCCCAACACTTCATACATCGCCATAGCCATAATAATCTGTGACGGCCTTTTCAGTTTTTTGTTAAATACGTGTTTGTAATGTTTAGTTTCTTCGGCTGTGGGTGAAATTATGTTACGATAGGTAATTTCGTCTATGCCCAGAATGATAGACTGGCCAAAACACGTTTGATAATTATTGTTGGGTAAGGGAGATAAAAATGTATGTTTTTTGTCTTCATAAAAGCCTCGTTCAAAGGTATCTTTTTGGGGTACATACCCCTTCTTTAGAGGGGACATATGTCACATGTTTTTTTAGACTGCATAACTTTCGCAATTTCCTCCAAAATTAATTCCAAAGTTAGTTCTTCGTAAGGTTTGAATGCGATATATATCGGGTTATCCAAATCGGGGTGATTTACTTGTATTCTAACTCTCTCATTTGGTTGAATATTAAAATTTTCTCTAACAGTCTCCAATATCTGGGTGAATAGTCGTTCTAACCAGTCCGGAGGGTTTTGTTCATCCGGGTTTATAATTTCCAATCTCATCAATTCGGATCGTATGTTAAATTTCGTCGAAAAACGTTGCTCCACTGAAATAAGCTTTACTAATTTTTTATTACCATCACCTTCTTGGCAGATCTTAAAAACAAAAAAAAAAGGATGTGTTTTTTTATTTTTTAAAAACCAAAAACCAGCGTCTGGCTGGGGCTCCATACCTGAAATTCTTCCGTGAGTTCTAATATTTCATCCCATTGCTCCGTTGTGTAACTTTCAAATGGATCCATTCTGTTAAAGAGAACAGATATGTATTTTTTAAAAAAAAATAAATAAATTCACATGTAATTTTTAAGACGTGGGGAGAGAGGTGGAGATATATAATATAGACAATATGACCAACCCCATACAATCCGATTTTTTTAAAAGGTTTTATTTTTTGTTTAAAAAACCCCGGTAAAGTTATTAATTATTATTATTATTATTAATGAAAAAAACATACCTTCTTTTTTTGTTGTTGTTTTTTTTATGTACTGTAACGGGTGTCGGTGTTCCTAAAAAAATAGAAAAACCTGACCCTACTGTACCCTGCGTTCAGATAACACTCGACGATTTTTGAAAAAATTTGTTACAAAACGTAGCACGTGGCCTGTTCCACGGCTGATCCAATTGTCTAGCTAGGTATCGCGTATTGATTTTTTTGGGGAATGTCTAGTAAGACGGGTGTTCTGTAACCTATCCTTATTGGTTAGTTAGGAACCACGCAGTGATTTTGAATTTCTCTAGACAAGCAGTGTATTGATAAAAAAAAACATCTCATGGTATCAATAACATAGATCGCTACGGTAAAACATCTATTCAACGCATAGTATTCACCCCGTTTGTTTTTTGTTAATACAGTATATAACTGAGAATGAGGTATTAAAACGTTTTTTGATAAACTATTTCTTATCATTAATCCAGCTGTTTGCTGTTTTGATTTTATTTTCTAAAACAACGAATGAAACACATTTTGATTTTACAGGATATGAAGACGATGGCTAACGTTAAGAATAAATACATTATTGAAAAAAAAAAGAAAAGAATTAAAAAACAGCTTACTAATTCTAATTTTGTATTGTCATAAACCTTGACTATTTTTTAAATAATAAAATAAAGTATCTTAATTATTCACGTTGCTCGGGTTTTGTCATTTTCGCGGCACTAAAAAAAAACAAAAAAAAAACAGATGTCTTAATTATTTACGGGGTTAATCTTTTGTCATGTCCACCGCTATAAAAAAAAATTGAATAAAAACAGATGTCTTAATCGACTAGGCTGGAACCTTTTGACACTTCCAGCGAGGTCAAAAAAAAATTGAATAAATCCAGATGCTGTTTTTTTTATTATTTACGCTGGGCTATCTTTTTTGTAACTTTTCAACGCTGGTAAAAAAAGAACCGTCAAAACTTCATACGTATATCCTATTACGAAGCAGCAAGTTGTATTCCAGTTTTTCCTGCTCTATTAACAAAAAATCAAAAAATATAAGTTTTTAATTTTGGTGCTTTTTTCTTGTTTATTAATGGCCTATATTATTTTTTATGCTTCAATATCTATTTAAAAAAAACCCAAAAAACCCATACATTATTATCTCTATATTTAAGTAACTGTTGGGACAGGGAGGGGTGGTGGGGTGGGTGGGTGTTAGTGGTATATGTATGCATAATGTAAAAAGTTTTAAGCTAAATTATAACATTGTATTTTCTTTTTGTTCAAAGGTACAGCATGCATAATGTTCGAAATGTGATTGAAGCTATGGTGGGTTTAGTTATAGGTGTGATGGCTCCCTATGTCAACTCAACAACTCCTGCTCTTGTGTTTGAATTGCTGAATATTTTGGAGGATGCGGATGAACTGTTGGACATCAGAGACCCTTTTATATCGCATATACATCCTACAAGACTACAAGAAAAGGCGACGTAAGTTTTGTTGTTTTGTTTTGTTTTTTTTATTTTATTTCAACACGTACAATTAACCCTGTTAACAACATGTATCAGCACTCTGGTGTCAAATATCCAAGGCCTAGAAACATACTCCTACTCCTTTTGTGTTTTAACTTGAAGTTTTTTGTCAACTGTTCACAATAAGGTTTTAGGCGTGCGGGGGGTTATAACGTTATTGGCTACTACACCGTGTATGTCTTCAAAGAGACACTGTGGGTGGTAAGTCACTGTATACCTATAGTTTAGAAAATATGTTTACAAGACATCGAATATGTTTGACGCAACCTCTGATATTAATATTACTTCATTTAACAGATATGTATTTTTTTCCATAGGTTGTTATCCTATTTAAATTACGTGATAGCTCGTTTGGTGCTTATTGAAGAGGATGAAGTCACCTACAAAAAAAAAATTAATTAAATTACTAGAAAATTATAAGGAAAAAGTAGACTGGAATATGTCGATCATTTAATTTTCAAAATAATCATAAGAATAAAAAAGTTTTGACAAAAAAAATAAAAAACTTTGTTGTTTCATTATTGTGATTTAACTGATGTGTATAACAGTATGCTGAGTTGGGATGGGGTGGGTGGGATGTTTTGGGTTGGGCTGTGGTCAGAGGAACGTGTGGGGGTTGTGAGGACTGGTTTGGGACATTAAACAATAAAATGACACTCATTACTAAACAGAGAGAGTTTAACAACAGAATCAACACCTGGACTCTATAACACAAAGACTATCCATCTATTGTTTCATCAATCATTGTTCGGAGAACCATACACTAATCAATCGATAACCATTGTTCGGAGAACAATACACTAACAATCGATAACCATTGTTCAGAGAACAATACACTAACAATAGCTCCATTGTTCAGAGAACAATACACTAACAATAGCTCCATTGTTCAGAAAACAATACACTAACAATAGATCCATTGTTCACTAACAATAGAAAAAAAAAATCTCCGCAAAGTCACCAGTTTACTACTCTTGTTGTTTATTTATGTTTACATTGTCACCTTGTAAAGTGCCCCTGAACATGTTATATGAAAGGGCGCACTATAAATATGCTGTAATCATAATAATGATAACTTTCACAGTACGATAACAGTATCGTTATTGATTGAAATGGACCAATATTGTATTCTGATTCGTTTTTTTAATTGCGAATAGTGTGGATAATATTGTGCTAGAGGGTTGGCTCCTCGGATATCTTCCATATAATATTGCCGTAGTGTTGATTTCTGGATGTTTTTCTGGGGGTTGTAGCTTATTGCAACACTAACGACGAAAACTCAGATAAATAGTTAAAATTGTACATTTAATAAACGAGTGTCCAAAACTGGCTAACGGTCACAATAACGAGATAGGTATCGCTAGGGCGAGCCGGTCATCAGACTGAAGTTACAGTAGAATATAGAACATATATACAAGCTTAGGATTAAAATAATTATATAATGATATTTGATAAGATGTTAAATTGCACATAGGAAACAGATGTTCAAATACAGAAGATATGGACATAGCAAGAACGCGGGTTAACTATAATTACGTAATATATATTGTTATATTAAGTTTAAACTCAAACATTTAAAAGACTTGAAAGATAAGTGAGATATCAATTCGGACATTGGTCAATTACTAGATTAACATAAGTCATATAATAAAATATATACAAAGATACACTATGAGAATATAAACGTGTGGGAGCAAATATTTGTTAGCTATGTGGAACGAGAAGTGATACAAGCTGTTTTAGATATAGTAAGAGCATATCGTTCCACTTGCATGGTACGCAGTAATACTTATAACTGTGGCACTAGTTTGGACTTGGATTTCTGAAGACAGATAGAGTGTGTGGGGGGGGGGAGAGAGAGACGACCCTACTCCTTGTCGTGTACAAGCGGGAAACCGAAACCACGCCCGCTGACTCAATGACATATCTTGACGCTTAACGCGTACATCACTATACGCCCACCTCCACCCCTGAATCCGAACACCGCTCGGTTTAAGGTAACCTGTCAGCTAAAGGACACCAGTTCATCAGTGGTTTAAATACAAAATGAAGGGATTGCGTAATCAGTAGTTATTACACACAAAAAATGGGCAGAATAGGTTTGGGCCCCTAAGATTTTTAAAGGACTTGGGAGTAAAGGGAGACAATTTGGCTACCGCGGATAGACAACAAGGCTCCGTGTACAAACTGTTAATGTGTGTAAGATATCACTTGGCAGTTAGAATTCGAAAAAGAGTAGACGGAAAAGTCACTCCCGGGCAATTTTATAAATATTATATCAATATAATACAATGGGTGAAACTGTACATACATACACTTTTGAGAAACAAGCAAAGTTGAAAACGAAATACTATTTATTTTGATCGAGATTAAAAACAAATCGGTATGACATATCAATAAACTTATGGTCTTGATGAAAAATATTATTGTTAACATTTTTCGTAATTGTTTATTTGTAGTTGTTGTTTTGGAAATGGGAGCAGGGGGAGTTGCTTTTGGGAAGTGATGGTGTGGGGGCGGGGGTAATTAAAACAGACGATCTTTAAAAACTATCAGTTGTTTAATTGACATACAAGATGAAAAACAAACATGACCAAAATCACTACAGATGAATAAATCCAAAATAAATATATTTACAAAATAAAAATTAAATAAATTACTAATATTTAATCTATTTTCGTGTGAAGAAAGTGAAATTTGGGATGTCTTGCCCTTGGCATAAAAAATCCTATTTGTTGGCAGTCTATGGAATTAATACTGTACTAATTTGTTCGGCTGTTTGGCTTTTGTTGCTGTGTTCACTAAATTGGGGATATAAAAAACCGTAATAATAATAATAATAAACGTAAGGACAGTAGATAGTCTACGGAAACGGGCACATCAACTCCAATATACGATGTATTCAACGGCTTGAAAAATAATTTGAACAAGAAGACCCTTCGACATTTTTCAAGCCAGGCGGGCGTCTAAAGAGCTGACAAGAGTAATGTGTTTGGCGTTCTGAAAGGACCCGGTCGGTCGTGTCACCATGGACGTCCACCCGTGAATACTAATAGGGGAAAAGGTGTCATTCGAACAAATACGGGAATTTCGGTCGGCATGGCATACAACAAATCAATATGGTGCTATCGACCAATTTCAACAGCTGAAAAGTTGATGACATCACGATTCTACTGACACCACATCTACTTTTGTGCAACTCGAATGAAATTGCGTACGTTCGGACAGTTCCCGACTGACAATTCAAGACACCATTTAGAGAGAGAGAGAGAGAAATGGGGTTTAACGTCCACTCGACACAAACTAGATCATTTCGGGACTAACATATGTATTTTTTAAATTTTATTTCAATAATTCGCTTGCGCGTAGGGGTCTTTAGCAGTGGGAGGAAACCGGAGTGCCCAGAGGAAACCCACGAAGTTGAGAAGGCGCCCCTGTCTCCATGCCACATACGCTCACACCAGGGCTCGAACCCACAGCCGCAAGCCAGAGGTGACCGGCCAGCTAGAGGTCGAAGCGCGGCACTCTAGACCACTAGCCCCCCCCCCCCCATTTAGAGAGGTCGACCTTAAAAGTATAACAGCCTCAACAGGGGGTCTTATGATAAATAATCAAGATTTATATAATTTTATAAATAAACAATATGAATAATAAATACATTATATAAGATAACTAAATATAGCATTATAAATACGTAACATTATCTAAAAGGAACATTATAAGTAACATCATATCTTACACTATATATAATATTGTTAGCAACATTATATATAATATTATACGTAACATTAGAATTAACAGCATATGTCACACAATATATATATAGTATTATAAGTAACATTATTTATATAGCATTATAGTAGCATTATAATTAAAATTATATACAACAGTATAACTAGCAATATAAATAGCATATTATAATTAGAATTATATACATATATAACATTATAAATAACATATTATAATTAGAAATATATATAACATTATAACTAACATTGTAAATAACATTATAATTAGAAATACATATAACATTGTAACTTAGCATTATAATTAGAATTATATATAACTAACATTTTAAGTAGCATTGTAAGTAAGATTTTATAAGTTTTAGGAAGGGGTAATATTGGCCTTTTCTCATTTCCTGTGAATAAAATTTGAACCAAAAAATTGGTTTTAACGAAAAAATCTATAATCATTAATCAAGTTTTTGTGTTCAATCGAGTTTTAAAGTTGATACGAAACTTTCACTTTTAATATTTCAGTAAATATTTATCTAAAGTCATTGATTATTATTCGACAGAAATGACCCGAGTCATTGATTATTATTCGACAGAAATGACCCCTTGTAAGAAGTGATAACCGCCGGTCCGGAACCGGAAGTACACATTTAACACCGGTAGTAGTCACAAACAACTCAGCCACGGAAGAAAACTTTTCAAAAGTAGAGAGCAAATTCAATATGGTTGTTATTAACATGTTTGATGTATTCCGGTTAAACGTCGTGTTTTAAATGTCTTCGTCTTCGCGGCCCTTCGTTAATTCGTTTCGTCGTTCTCATTGGCACCATCGTTGTCGTTGTTCTTTTCTCTGCTTCTTAATCGATATTTTGGAATGGGTCCTGGTGGTGCACCCCTATTCCATGTCCATTTCTGATTATCTTGTCCAGTACACTCTAAAAGGGATAGAACCGGAGATTTGCTATCCACATACAGATCCAAACATTTCTTGGACTCAGTGTGGTAGATTGTGTCGTCCTAAAAAAAATTGTAAAGAAATGCAAATACACCACTTAAAATTGAGTTGCGTAACAAATAAAATTGGCGATCTGATTGGATTTTGATTTCTTTGAGTGTGTGGAAAGAGCCAGTGTTTAGTCTGTCGATAAAGCCGCCGTTACGATATAATCGATTTAATTGTGTTCCAATGTCGAAATGAAGCTAACAATAGTAAAGAGACGACGTCCGCTTAATCACGTTAGAAACATATTATGATCGATCTCATCGTGTATAGCTGTACATAACAATAACCGAAAACAATACATCGGATTACTGGCACTTCCTGTTTTAAAAACCTAGATCAAAAAATCTAAAAGATTTAGTCCAGATACGCAAGTGGTATGCGACATAACAGATCAAACCATCCACGATTTCCACAGCTAGCTATGCTGTTTTGTTTTACTACAGTATAAGCTTCCAAACCAGTTCTCTTACCTCCCGATATTCAAAATGATTACGAGGGACGTCATTATTATCGTCACATATGGTAAGTGTGATATTGGAGTGATGTAGTTGCGCCCAACATCCTCTCAGTCGTCTGATCTGACCATAGTTACACAAATACCACAGCTGTAAATATAAATACAATGGCTACATCTGGTTTACAGTGTTGTACTAAATGAAATGAAATGGAATTTAACATCCTACTGTTCTGCTCCGAACTAGGCTAATGAAGACGGGCATACACCATACAGTGGGCTATTAGGGGAATTTTGCCCGGACAGCGGCACTACAGCCTAATCTTATATCGAATTCCAACTTCAATGGATCTTTTTCGTGCACGACAATGTGTACACGAGACCTCGTTTTTTTTTGTCCCGTGTACACAACTAGACAGTTGTCCTTGTAGTGTAGCACTAAACAAAAGGGCATTTAACATGGAATGGGCTTTAACGTCTTACTTTTCTGCACCAAGCGGGAAAACATGGGCCTCTCATATCCAATATTTAAGACAAAAAAAAACATTTTATTTTACCATGATGTGTCATAATGCGTTTCAGCGCCATCTGTAACAAGGGACTCAAAGACGAGGCTAGAAATATTCCACAACTCATGTTAAACGGTGAAGAGCATGCGTAATAAATACTATTGGTGTAGACTGGAATAACCAGACGCTAGAGATTGCCATTCGCTTTAGACCTCTGTCATATTCCCCCGAACATAACTGATTTGAAATTATATTAAAAACGGAAACGACCAAATGTAAATAAGTTTACATACATTCATATTAAATTATTATATGCGACCCATTTGTGTCAATTTCTAGATCCCAAATATTAGCGATTTAGCTCTTTAAGCTTTTTATAATTAAAATGATCGCTGCTAACTTTGGTGTACTTAATTTGAATACAACCATATTTCATCCGTGTTTACATATTTAAATGTCTTCCTTTCTCACATTTCCCAGTACTAGGTCCTATATGTGAATCTTTTGATCTTTTTTTGGAGGGGGGGGGGTGCAGTCGAGGAGTTGACTCTACACACCAAATAGAAATGAAATGAAATGAAATGGGGTTTAACGTTTTATTGTCCTGCTCCTAAACTGGGCTAATGAAGACGAGCATACGCCATTCAGTGAGTTATATTGAATTCAAACTGCCAAGGGATCTTTTACGTGCACGCCAAAGTGTACATGTGGCTTCGGTTTTTCGTCCAATCCCCACGCCAAAGAGACTAAATATGCTGTACCTGATTGCCTGCTCTGCCATGACAACCGTAAACCGACACGTGCAATTTCCCAAAAATACTCTCTTCATCGCTCGCGTCAACACAAATCGATTTATGCTGCTTGTTTCTAATCTGAAATTAAAATAAAATAAAATAAAATGGGGTTTACTTAGCAAAAGGGTAAACCAAACTTCAAACTTGTCATTATATTATTAAATCACAAGAAAATAATTGATCAGTTTCTATATTGATATGTCGAAACGACATATTACAATACACTGACAGAACGACGAACTCCCACCCACCACCATCCCGCACAAAAACCAATACAAACAAAAGAATCAAGGTCGTGGTGAACCATGAATTTGCATAAGAAATTCCGCCCCCCCCCCCCCCCGAAAAAAAACCCAATATTTATAATATGAGTGTGCGGTGTCAATCCCTCCCAGTGCCATCGGGTAATATTGGGCAGTGTGGGAACATGCTAGAGTCGATGTTTAGCATATCTGACCCAAGGTAGTTGTTTGATAATGGTTGAGTATTATGATTATGATTATAGTGTTGAAAACCGCATTGAAAGTGCTTGATTGTCTGGCATTTGCGAGGGAGCACAAAAACTCAAGGGGGTGCAAAAAACTCAAAACCATGACGCAAAGCTCGTCATAGCGCCCCCATCCTTAGCCCCCGATAAAAACCCTACCCTTCCGACATACAGGCCTGAGATCAAAGCCGCGCCGCTTGACTAGAATGACAGGCCTTATGATCTGGGGACGATGTTCATGCGACAAACAGGTGGGTCTAGAAAGTGTGTTGAACTTTACTTACCTCCCCATGGGTGAAGCATTCTCCCGGAATGAACATGTCCTGCTTCACATTTTCTAGATACCATTCAAAATTATGACATTGTAGTTTATTTCTTAAAGCAATCCTTTCTGACACATCTCCAATATCAGCCTTTAAGAGAATAATTAAAGCAGTGTGAGCTTCAACGCCGGATTAACCATGGTGGGGGCCCTGGGGCCTGGAATATGTGGGGGGCACCTGATCACTGACCGCGAGCGCCGAAGGGGGGTCTGGGGGTTTTCTCTCCCCCCCCCGGAAATTTTCAGAAATTGGAGGCGACAAACGTGATTTCCTGGCATTTCAGGCACTTGTGTTGGAGCCATTTAGAAGTACCTCCCCCAGAAAAAAATAAAATTCTGCCACCAAATAAGCGTATTCTGGCGTTATTTCAGTGGACCAATACATGCGAGTGCTATGAAATGATGACATTTCTAGAGGAGGGGACTGTAAGTGGGCAGAGCGACATCAAACCTAATTTTGAAGTCGCTCAGAGATAAATAACGGGGTTACTTGATTCGGAATCGTATTATACCCCCACGATGATTTGATGAATGGAGGCCGTATTACGTTACGACCAAGCCGGACTCGATGTTTGACAAACAAAATGGTAATACGAGATTTAATCAAGAAATATGAATATTTCGTGTGATCATGATGTGCATCTCAACAAATAACAACAACAACAACAACTACAGCTTATATACAATCGCACGTCAATCGCACGTAGGCAAAATTCGCGCTACTCGAAATGGTGGGGACGTGTAATTTGTTCGAGTTATACGATAATTCGAGTTAGACGATGGTCGGTCCGATAGAAGATCTCACGACAATAAAAAAAACCATGTGTTCCACCCATCACCGGATTACACCGAATTCTCGGATGTCGATCGCAACACACCATGGATTGAGGGGGCCCCAGGGACTTCCGATGGAGGACCCTCGAAGCATCGGAGGGGCCCCGTCACTAGGTCACCGGCCGTTGGAGTCCTCGGTCCGACCATGCTCGAGGCGCGCAACTGAGATTTTTGTGGGGGGCCCCCTAATGTGGTGGGCCCTGGGGCCTGTGCCCCATGGTGCCCCATGGTTAATCCGGCGTTGGTGAGCTTCCCTCATTCATGAAAAGTATTAACCGGTCTTCCAAAAAAAAGAAAAATGGGGTTTAACGTCCATTCAGAACTGACAGAATATATTAGATATGCATAGATATGTATAACCCAGTTAGTTAACATATATCCATGATACAACCCATAATCATATCAAAGGGCGATAAATCGCGGTAAAATAAAACGCTTAATGATAAATGTTTATGCGGACACAACTCGGGATTCGGGAACGAAACAGGTGATTGCTGGAGATGACTGCCCCGTGCACTCTAATAAACCAGTCAGCACCCTATTTGCTTGACAAACAGTCGTCTCCGTGCTGGTCGGCCACCCAACGAGGAAATGGTCGGATGCAAGATAGATGGTTCTGTTTTGATGGCAAATCCCGAAAAACGCACTGGCTCGTTATTCGTTATTGGCGAATCCCGAATAACTAGCCAGCACGTTATTCGGGATTCGACAATAAAACACGTGATTGCAGGGCAAGACTGCCCAGTAAAAGCCAACAAACCAAATAGCCCCACATCGTCTCTTCCTGTTCCATTTACAACATTTGCATAGCGATTTTTGTTGACTTTTTGCTGTCAGGTTGGGGTGAATATTTATGATTTTGAGGCTGTTTTCCATGAAGAACCTCATACGTGATTTTGAGCAAGCGGTTTTCATATGTTGCTCCATCTGTGGTACAAAGCGGTCTACCCAGCGAAAATTTTGGAAAAAGTTACAGCCGGTATAAGAAACCAGAATTAACATTAAATTCAATGGGGGAATCATTAGTGATCTGTGGTCATATAAATCGTAATCATGGCAAAGGGCGACCACTCGCAGTGTTATAAAACGTCTACTGATAAATACGAATAATCTACATACCGCGCAGCCATTACATAACTGCTTGTGATATACACCATAATCATCTAACCATACTTCTGTTAGACGTAGAAGATTACGATCCAACATTTTACCTTGTGATGAATTGCCCCAATTATAGAGTAGTCTCCCTTTGTAAACATAGCCGACATGTGAACATCCCATTTGTTCCACTCTTCCGCCGCACATCCAAGCCTGCCAATCAGTCATATTAAAAGAAAGTTATTAATTGAGAATAAGTGAATGAATGGGTATAATGGGCTACTTTTCTGCGCTCAAACCGGTAGTGTAGTGTGCTATGAGGAGATTTTTGTCCCCCGCCTTTCGAAGAAAGCAGGGGACTATTAAAATGGGTTCGTCCGTCTGTCTGTCCGTCTGTCTGTCTGTCCGTCTGTCTGTCCGTCTGTCTGTCCGTCACACTTTTTGGGACACAATAACTCTCTTCCTAATTGAGCTAGAATGTTCAAACTTGGTGTATGTGTTTATTAGGTCAATGCCTTGATGGAGTTCGAAGATGAGCATTTTCCGCTTAGGGTAAGCAGAGATAAGCAATTTGATTGGTTGATGCTTTGGGACACGATAACTCTCTTCCTAATTGGGCTAGAATGTTCAAACTTGGTGTATGTGTTTATTAGGTCAATGCCTTGATGGAGTTCGAAGATGAGCATTTTCCGCTTAGGGTAAGCAGAGATAAGCAATTTGATTGGTTGATGCTTTGGGACACGATAACTTTTAATTGAGCTAGAATGTTCAAACTTGGTGTATGTGTTTATTAGGTCAATGCCTTGATTGAGTTCGAAGATGAGCATTTTCCGCTTAGGGTAAGCAGAGATAAGCAATTTGATTGGTTGATGCTTTGGGACACGATAACTTTAGTTCTAATTAAGTGAGATTGATGAAACTTGGTGTATAGTTTCATTATAGTAATACCTTGACTAAGTTCGATAATGAGCATTTTCTGCTCAGGGTAAGCAGAGCGATACGCAATTTGATTGGTCGAGACTTTGGAATACAATAACTCTCTTTCTAATTGAGTTAAAATGTTCAAACTTGGTGTTATATGCTTATTAGGTCAATGCCTTGATGGAGTTCGAAGATGAGCATTTTCCGCTTAGGGTAAGCAGAGATAAGCAATTTGATTGGTTGAAGCTTTGGGACACGATAACTTTAGTTCTAATTAAGTGAGAGTGATGAAACTTGGTGTATAGTTTCATTATAGTAATACCTTGACTAAGTTCGATAATGAACATTTTCTGCTCAGGGTAAGCAGAGCGATACGCAATTTGATTGGTCAAGACTTTGGAACACAATAACTCTCCTTCTAATTGAGTTAAAATGTTCAAACTTGGTGTATATGCTTATTAGGTCAATGCCTTGATGGAGTTCGAAGATGAGCATTTTCCGCTTAGGGTAAGTAGAGATAAGCAATTTGATTGGTTGATGCTTTGGGACACGATAACTTTAGTTCTAATTAAGTGAGAGTGATGAAACTTGGTGTATAGTTTCGTTACAGTAATACCTTGACTAAGTTCGATATTGAGCATTTTCTGCTCAGAGTAAGCAGAGCGATACGCAATTTGATTGGTCGAGACTTTGGAACACAATAACTCTCCTTCTAATTGAGTTAAAATGTTCAAACTTGGTGTATATGCTTATTAGGTCAATGCCTTGATCGAGTTCGAAGATGAGCATTTTCCGCTTAGGGTAGGCAGAGATAAGCAATTTGATTGGTTGATGCTTGGGACACGATAACTTTAGTTCTAATTAAGTGAGAGTAATGAAACTTGGTGTATAGTTTCATTACAGTAATACCTTGACTAAGATCGATAATGAGCATTTTATGCTCAGGGTAAGCAGAGCGATAAGCAATTTGATTTGCCAAGACTTTGGAACACAATAACTCTCCTATGAATTGAGTTAAAATGTTCAAAATTGGTGTGTATGCTTATTAGGTCAATGCCTTGATGGAGTTCGAAGATGAGCATTTTCTTCTTACGGTAGGCAGAGATAAGCAATTTTTGGATGACACTTCGTGTTCAGTTTGATTGCTCGATACGTTTGAAAAAAATAAATGTGCGATTAATTAATATGTGTCATCTATTTATTTTGGGATTTCGGCGGGGGACATCAGCCTCACTGTTGGCTTGTTTTACCGGACAACGGCGCTAAGGCCTACTCTTATATCGAATTCCACCTAACAAGGGATCTTTTACGTGCACGCCAATGTATATACCCGAACGACTAAACAACTGTCCTTGTCAGGTCCTTGCCCTGAACCACTGAAAAGAGGAAACAACGCTTGAAGCACCAGGATCGAACCCACGACCCCATGGATACCGAGCCAAATACCAGGATCGAGCCAACGACCTCATGGATACCGAGCCAGCGTCTTACTCACTAAGCCATCGCGGCTCCCGAGATTAAGGAAATACAGAACCAATTTTAAAATTTTATATAAGTCTAAATTATACGAGAAAAGAATCGTCCATTTTCTTCTTCTAAATTAAAGAATTAAATAGTATCCACAATTCAGTCAACTGATTTTTCGCAAAACGAGTAATTTAATTGTTTTTCATAAAAATAAACAGATACCTTGAAAGATATTTCTAAATTCTCCGCTCCCCAGATAAAATAGCCCTCATCAAAGCGACCTATTTCATCAAAAAATCGTCGGCTTATTGCTATCAAACAACCAATTAATGTTGGACTCCTGTAAAATATATAACCTTCTCTTAAAAATACATTATGCAAGAGCTAAATCTACCTAATGTTACCTAACTTATTTAGACATTTATTAACTATCGATGTCATCAGTAGCCTGTGCTATTTACTGGATTAGGATCCGATTTTCTCCTCAACTTTCATTCATGATTTAATCATGAAATAGATAATCGTGGCTATATTTTTGAGTACTGATGATAGAGGGTAGGCCGAAAATTTAATCGCTAAATTATCTGGTGTCGAGTGGACGTTAAACCCCATTTAACCTCTCTACTTACTTTACTGGTGCTGTCTTGTCATCCTCATACTTGACACGGGTCCATTTAAATAATAACCTCCAATCAAACGTCCCAACAGGACACGTGTCGTCGATTTGATACGGTCTATATTTGAAATTTGTTCCTTCTATGACGTCCATGACACCCGTGGCCACTATACTGTCATCTGTTGCTATTCGATCTAAGAGTGGTTCGATCAAGCCTATAAAAGCCGATAGTATGTTTTTAAATAATTTCCAACATTCCAGTCTATATTGTCTCAGTCTCGACTTTATCAAATTGGATTGTTCGAGACTATATTTGATGGAATCAATGTGGATAAACAAAATAAGACTCGTATGATTGGGACAAGTTCTCCAAAGCGCCATGGCATAAAACCGGAAGTTAGGAAACACAAATGTATGAAGATGGGTAACAGAGCATTTAAAACTGGATGAAGCTAGTAACTAACCTTCCAAGACAAACTCTGGCATGAAAGGGTTCTAGAAAGAGTAAGCATAGCCTGCCACATATACGAAAATTTTATAACCATGATGCACCGCTTTTAAAACGGAAAAAACAATCCGAAGACGACAATCAAATAAAAAGAAACGTTTGTCGGTGTGGTGTCGATAGCATTTCCCCCCCCCCCCATTTTATTTTTTTAAAATTCTTAGTGTGTGTGCCCTTAAAGGGACATTCCTACGTATCTGATCTATAAATAATTTTATTGAACAAAAGCAATCAAGGCATAAATTGGAACAGAGCGTCTAAATAAAAAAGGACAACATATGTAAACAAAACAACTCGACTTTAACAAATAATCAAAGATGTAATCGTTAAATGTAATGTAAATGTTCGTATTCCCCTCGTGAGAATATCCTTTAAGAAATCCAAAATTATCATCTAAATTGTACGTAATATGTTTTATACTTCATATTTGTGTTAATATTATGACTGCCAGTTGCAAATCAGTTTTAGGAAGCGATTTTATATAAGCTGGTAAAGCTTGTTATCGTATCCTATATTTATTATATAAATTTTGTAAATTTAAATGAATAAAATATTAAAATAACACTCGCAACCAATCAAATCCCGACAACAAAACAATTAGTCCACACGCATCCAATGCAATCATGCCCCGGGTTCACAAAGCATTCTCAGACTTTAATTGAACTAAAATATAGCCCCACATAAAACGTTTGTTGTGTTAATGTATCAAATACATCGATAACAAACTATGTACAAAGTTTTGTGTTTCTGGATCAAAGATATTTCTCATAAACAATGATTGAAAGTTGAGTCTGAGAATGCTTTGTGAACTCGGGGCCATATCTGCAATCTGGACCATGTTTCTCGAAATCTTAACTAAAGATTATATTAAAATTTTACTAGGTACTTAAATTTTTATTGGCTAAGCACTAAAACCAATCTAATATTAGCCAATCAAATTACTAAAATTTGGATTTTATCTTAGTTAAATTATGTGAAACATGCCCCTGGTTAATTACTCAACATTAAAGGACAATATTGGTGCCAGTCATTATCACATATGTGATAGAACTGATTAAACACTTTCCAAATATACTATTAACACAGAGATCATCGCTACCATAGAGGAGTAATAAAGGATTCATGATTCGGAAGTGACGAACGCCAAAGGAAAACACGAGTTATCTCTCTATGTGAATGACTGAAGTGACGAGTGATGACAGATAAACGGCCGAATTTCTCTCTATGTGAATTCCTTCGAAGACAAAAAGTTGTTATATGGGACCGCAAGAGCATATCTGACGATTCAATAAAGTAATTAAGTGTCATAAGATAAGAGAACACGGGAAAAATAGAAATACTCCGTACAGCCCCTTGTTTTTTAAGGGAGACCGGGGCACATTGAACACTGTATAGCGTTGAGTTGTATAGTATTATTTATAAAGGATATATCCATGGTGGTTCAATGTGCCCCGGTCTCCCCTACCTTATAACAACATGGTAATGCACGAACTTTTTTCTGTTTTTCTTTCGTGTTCTCTTATGTAGTGGCAGTCAATTCTTTTTATGAATTGTAAGATATTCTCTCACAGTGTCACACAGCAACTTTAGGTCTTCGAGGGAATTATTAGTGAGCAGATATTCGCCCACTTATCTGTTATCACTAGTCACTTCAGTTAGTTATATAGAGGAATAACTCGTGTTTTCCTTTGGCGTTCGTCACTTCCGATTCATGAATACTTTATTACTCCTCTATGGTAGCGATGATCTCTGTGGTAATATTATATTTGGAAAGTGTTTAATCAGTTCTATCACATATGTGATAATGACTGGCACCAATATTGTCCTTTAAGCAATACCAGCGTGAATATACAGTAATTATTTGGTGCATCCACTGTAAAATGTAATGTTAACTATCCTTTTGTAGTGAAGGCGTTGGCAACCTGTACTGGAGCAAACTATAGGACATGTTAAATACATTTCAGGCATGTCAAGTAGTGTATGAAAGACTTATGTAATAACATACACACTGAAAACTAACTTGTGTTGAAACAAAATAACACATACTTGGTATTTTCAAGACTAAAATATTGTTCAATTTTATTTGAATAATTTGCTTGGGCGTAGAGGTATGTAGTAGCAAAGGGATGATAGTGATCGAACTTGTTGCGATAAGCAATTTGATTGGCCGAGACTTTGGAAAACAACTCTCCTAATTGAGTTAAAATGATCAAACTTGGTGTATGTGTTTATTAGGTCAATGTCTTGATGGACATCGAACATGAGCATTTAAGCAGAAATAAGCATTTTGATTGGTTGATGCTTTGGGACACGATAACTTTATTTCCAATTAAGTAAGATTGATGAAACTTGGTGTAAAGTTTCATTACATCAATACCTTGACTAAGTTTGCTAATGAGTACGTTCTGCTCAGGGTAAGCAGAGTTATAAGCAATTTGATTGGCTGAAACTTGGAACATAATAACTCCCCTTCTAACTGAGCCGGAATGTTCAAACTTGGCGTAGGCGTTCATTATGTGAATGCCTTGATGGAGTTCGATAATGAACATTTTCTGCTTAAAGTAAGCAAGCTGATTGGTTGATGATTCGGGGCACGGTAAATTTGGTTATAATGAAATGAGAGCGATGAAACTCAGAATGTAGATTCATTATGTCATTACCTTGACCATGACTAAGTTTGATAGTGGGAATTTTCTGCTTAGGTTAAGGAACACTAAACAATTTGATTGGTCAAGACTTTGGAACATAACAACTCTGCTAATTGGGGTAGAATGTTTAAGCTTGATGTAGATGTTCATTGGGTGAATGTCTTGACTGAGTTCAGTGACTAACATTTTGAGCTGAAGCTAAGCAGAGCTAATCAGTTTCATTGGTCGTTGCTTTGTGACAAGATAATCTTGATTTCTATCTGATAGATAGTGATGAAACTTAGTGTATAGTTTGATTTCGGCGGGGGACACCAGCCTCACTGTTGGCTTGTTTATATGCAAATACATCATATTTGAAATAGGCCATACTTTTATGTGATTTCCGCTTGAATGTGACTGGGAATAGGGTCATCTGTCCAGCCTTGTGGGTTTTCCCCGGGTCCTGCAGTTTCCTCCCTTTGCTTAAAGTTAGGTTCCCAGATAAGTATTTATCGGGTGGTTATTGCCTATAAAAGTATGACAATTTTGGTATATATGGAAAGAAGAGATATCCAATCTTACTAGAAAAATACTGGATTCCCTGAAAAACACTCATGGAGCGTAAACAGGACAAAAATGTAAAGGGTTCCCTTAATAGTCAACCCGACGAATAAAGGTACCTGCACGCTTGGCGTTGAAGGCTGCACGCGAACTTGAGTGATTTGTGTACATGTTGAAAAACTTTGTGAAGAGTTAGACATACAACAATTTCTGGGGTAAAAATCACGGAAAAAGACGCGAGCAGTGGATAATCCGAGAATTTAATTAGGATTCGATATTTGTAGTGAATAGTCAGTGCTTACAGACAACATCGTAATGTGTATGCAATGCATTCTCCCCTGTCCTCTGCGGCCGTTGCCATTGGTTACGAAGAGGGTAATCGCCTGACGCAAACATGGCCTCTTTTGATAGATTTTTATAGCAGACTATACTTGACAATTACAATGTTTTGAGAACGATTTGAAGCAAAATTATGATAAAATAATTAGTTTGAATATGTTTTTAATTCTAATATATCATCAAATCACCCAGTTTGTATCCGGGAAACCAACTTTAATACCCCTACACGCACGCTAATCATTCAAATAAAATTGAACCATATGTAAGTCCCGAAATTTCACAGCGCTAGTAAGTATACAGGACCTATCCAACAACTCTAGATTTATGCAAAGGCGGTAATAGAATGAAACAGTGCTCCGGAAAAGGGTGGAAATGGAAGAAGACTTGACTCTAGGACAATATATATATATATATATATATATATATCCGAAATTATTAGGACAACCGCAAAGTTGCACTACTTTGTTTCACGGTAAATGATAAAAAGATAAAAGGTATGCCGACACAAACTGATTTCAACACTGGTTTAATAACATTTTAAAGTACTTTTCGTCCGTCTTGGGACTATTGATAAATAATGTCATTGTATAAAGATGGACATTATAGTATATTTATACATATTTACATAGTAACACTGGTTTTAATTAGCTATAGTTACCATTGTCTATGGTTACATATCGTTAACTAATACAAAACATGTACACACGTGTGTTAATCTGTAGTATATGGGTTCGATTTGGGAACAATGAATGGAAGATTATCATGAGATAGATTAAAGAAAATTAATAAATAAATGAGGCTAATTGCCAATTGTTACTTATTGACTATTAAGTCGGGGAATGTATTTTTTAATAAAATGATTTTCCATTAATTTCCTTTTCGTGGTGTCATCGACTTTCATTTTATAAAAAGGGAAAATTTGAAATTTTATTTGTAGATGTTGCGCACATTTAAAGATATGTCTATTTACAAATAAGGGCCCATTTTCAATATTGCAATCCCGTCGATGGTTGCGTACTCTATCCCGTAGATGAGTGGATGTCTCGCCTATGTAGAAAAAATCACAACCCAGACACGTCAAGACATATATGAGATTTTTTGTGTCACAATTCATATTGTCGTTGACGCTAAACGTAATGTTACGAAATTTATATTGGTTATTTGGTATTATATGATCACAACATTTGCATCGAAGATCCATTCATTTAGATACATAAAAACCAGTCCTTGTGATAGATGAATTGAATTTTGCTCTGGTTAGGAGGCGTTTCAGATTAGGTGGCTGTCTTTGTGATTTAATGAAGTGAACATTATCAAATTTCGCTTTGAGGTTGTCGTTTGATGCCAGGAGCGACCTGCTGTCGTACATTGTTTTAAAGAAGTTGGGATGTTGGGGGTTATGAGTAGCGACAAAGGTAATGATATTATCCGAATTGTCTTTTGCTTTAGTAGCCCTCAGTGTTTGGATATCAATTGCCAAAGCCTTTTTTATCCCAACTTCTATTACTTCGAGGGGGTAATACTGTTTCAATAAATTTCTTTTTAGCTCACCTAATCTGACAACCCGGAGGTCATCATCTATCACAATTGTGCATATTTTTCTAGCTAAAGAGAAAGGTATATTATTTTTGGTATGGCGTGGATGACATGATTTATACGAAAGATAATTTTTGGTATCTGTTTCTTTAGAATACATATCCGTTATAAGGAGTTCTCCCCTTCGTTTCACTAGAACGTCCAAGAATGCGATTTGCAGATCGTTCGTTTCAATTGTGAATTTTATATTTAGGTCTAAATCATTCATTATTTGTTGCAAATCTGCAATGTTGCTCAATCGTTAATTCCAAATACAGAATACATCGTCTAGGAATCGTTTCAACTGATTTTCTAAATATATTCTGTAATCCACGCCATGTTCAATTTCCACAATTGAGTATAATTTTTCCTCGAGAAATCCCATTGTTAAATTACTTAATTGTGGTGCCGCCTTGGTACCCATCGCTATACCAAGAATTTGTTTGTAATTTGTTTCGCCAAATGTGAAAGTGTCGTTAGTCAGGATGATACGTATGGCTTTGAGGATAAAGTTTTTTGAAATTCTCTCATGACTGCATCCAGGATGTTTATCCAACCTATATTCTACGGCCTGAAGGCATAGATCATGGGAAATATTGCCATACATGTTACAAACATCCATGGTTACGAAGAAGTCGCCATCATTTAGATTTTGGGGTAATGTATTAACAAAATCTATGTCATCCCGAATAACAGATTTCACATTTGGCACGTACGGCTTAAGTAAGATATCAATAAGATTTGATAGCCTGTTAGTAGGGCAGCATGGACCGGCAATTATTGGCCTGAAAGGAAGGTCGTCTGGTTGAAAAATACTGACGAATTCTACATTTTGGTGTTTAACGGACTCCTTGATTATCTTGGATTTATGGATTTTTGGAAGACCATAAAACTGACTTGTTTTATATTCGAATTTCCGAAGATAATCCTGTTCATTGTCCGTCAGTTCATTTTTGTGATCTTGGATTAAGCCATTTATTAATCCCATTGTCCTTTTATCATGGTTCGAATCTATGGTTATATACACACGTTTCTCTCATAATATTTCGCATCCATTATAACGATGGCACCTCCTTTATATATATATATATATATATATATATAGCATGGACCTGCTTGAATGGACCAATTTAATACGCGGACCTGTATGACATGGTTTGTGTCAAGTGAACTTTAAACCGCATTTGCTCGCTCTCTCTCTCTCTCTCTCTCTCTCTCTCTCTCTCTCTCTCTCCTGGATTACTACCTACCTGATAAATATTTTTCGTGGAACTGTATCTTTACGTGCAATAACAACTAGACCTGCGAAGCAGGAATGACGGGTTTCACCGGTGCCACTTTATCCTCCTACCTCATTTAAACAATATTTTATTCATTTAAATTTACAAAATTTATATAATGAATATAGGATACGATAACAAGCTTTATCAGCTTATATAAAATGGCTTCCTAAAAACGGATCTTTAACAGATTTACAACTGGCAGTCATAATATTAACACAGATATTAAGTATAAAACATATTATGTACAATTTGGATGATAATTTTGGGTTTCTTAAAGGGATATTCTCACGAGGGGAATACTAAAAAATATATTTTATTCAATGATTACATCTTGATATTTTGTTAACGTCGAGTTGTTTTGTTTTCATATGTTGTGCTTTTTTTTTATTTAGATGTTCTGTTCCAACATGTTCAATATATGCTTTGATTAAGTAAAATTATTTTCAGATCAGATACGTACGAATGTCCCTTTAAGGGCACGATAAGAAAATAAAGGGTGGGGGGGGCTATCAACACCGGACCGTTTTTTTTACTATTTTTATTTGTTTGTCGTCTTCATCGTATTAAATTTAATTGAAAATGAACCGCATATACGTAAACCGTTGTTAGACTTATTATTCACTTATTTTGACATTTTTAGCTTCATTTAACACAGATAAAAGAAGAAAAAGAACGATACTCAATGACATTTACGCCGTACTGACTTCATTTAAATGTAAAATTTTGTATGATTACGAACAGAAACGTTTTTTTAATATCCAAGTACTTATGAACAGTTTTGAAAATTTTAACGTTTTCATCATATGTATTACTTTTTTTCCCGAAAAGTAAGGATTGACTGTTTGGGTTTTTCGTCAGAAGTTTATCAATTGTTTCTTTTTTAGCTTTTAGAAATAATGGGCAATGGAAAAAAAGTGTTCACAATCCTCTATGGCATTTCCACAATAGCAAAGAGGGTCATCTGATATATACATTAACGTTTTGTGAAATTTTGGATCACTTTGAGATTTCTTAATTTACAGTGAATAATTTGATTGTCTATTGCCTATACATACAATAGAGTTCGGGTGCTGGCTGTACAGAATTATTTTGCCTTAGCTTTAATTTAAATTGTGATAGTGTTCGTGAATTTCGTATTTCGCTTGCAAGATTATTCCAATCTTTGATAACTGACGGCGAAAAAAGAGTTTTGATAGTGTGAGGTTCTACAATTTATTTTTTTAATATTGTCAGAGTTTCTCAATTGATATGATTGATGTGATGAAATTTGAGGTGGTACAAGATTTGAGAGGGAAATCGGAACTTGATTATTCATTATCTTTTAGAAAATTACTAATTTATGTTGAAAACGCCTCCTATCCAATAAATATTTTTCGTGGAACTGTATCTTTACATTCAATAACAATTAGACCTGCGAAGCAAGAATGACGGGTTTCACCGGCGCCACTTTATCCTTGAACTTACTTCATTTCCGGTGCCACGTTGCCTTTGAACTGCCGGTACCTATGAAACCGTTAAATAGGTTTCCACATAAACACTGCACACATGAAATAAAATGGACACTGAATCAACCAAATCCAGCAATCAATTCATTTTATACATTTGCTACATGTAAGTGATCCTGACACAATTACTTCCGGTGCTACTGACAATGCTAAATTAGTTTCATGAAATCAGAAATGGCATCATCACATGGCGAAAATTTATGTAATTTGAATAATAATTGTCACTTTTAAAGACCAAAAACCTTGAAAAGTGATTTGTAGAAAATTGTCTATTTCTCTGCAACTGTACAAGTTAGAAACAATTTTGGGGTATGAAATTGTAAACAGTTTTTCTTTGCGGCGTACATGCTAACATCAATGACTGAAAAAAAATAACGAAACTAGACGGGTGCTAGTTCTGAATCAGTGAAAGTCTAATATTACACATTGATATAAATGGCTGATTTGTTAGTGAAAGATGGCGACCAGTTGCACCCGCCGGATTTGAAATCAAGACTTGCTGGTCCTAGTCGGAGAGTTTCTTGGAATTATAAGTATTTGCACACCGGTGTAGCGCCGAATAACTAATAATAATTACGTAATGTAAAGGCAATTTACTGAAAATTTCAGTCAAATTGATCCACTATGAAGTGAGAACTAAGCGGATGGAAGTTCCGCTCAGCCTCTATCATTATTACTGAAGTCGGTGAGACAAAACTAATTGTCTCGATTATCCATTTAATCGTTTACCACGAAGGAAAGTTTTGAGTGTTATTCTGACTACAATCCAACAAATATCGCAGGCTAGCCTTTACATCGAGAGCTGAGTATGGTCTGGAAAAGTTAATTAATGTCGAATTAATAGTTTTTATAACATTTCAGGCCTAAAGAAACCAACAATAGGCCGATTGCATAATGTATGTTTAAGCACGAATTCAGTACGCATCCAAAATAATGTCCCTGTCCGCCATTTTAATAAATGCACACTTCCGGTGTATTGGTTCTGAATCTGACTTGCTTGTTTTAAACGAAACGAATTAATACATAGAAGCTATATATCGATGCTAAATTAAATACACGGTTTTATTTATTTGTAAAAATTTATACGAATCTGTGGTCTGGTATTCTATGGGACCATTATAATTTTCAAAAATATCACGGCAAAATGTAGCGTGCTACATTCTGGTATCTAACTGAATGTCGCTGATATAATATCAAAGAAAGAATTTGTCGCACTAAATAAAGTATAGATAAATTGGAGAATGATTATATCAATAAATCGATTATGAGATACATCTGGGCGATCAATTAAATTTGATTGGTTAGCCTACAGTTAACCAATACTGTCCAATTTCGATTACATTACTAATTTTCGAAAACACCAGTGTACTGAAAATCACATATACACTGTATATTCCTTTGATTTATCCGTTTATTGGGCCAATAAAAAAAGACAATCAGACATTTAAATGTGCAGACAACTAAGACCAATTAACATTCAAGTCTGTTTGGCTATTGTCTAATTAATTAGTACTCACAACCTTTCAGTGTAGATAAACATGTAATTTTCGGTATCTGAATTAAGCCTTTTTATACGCCCACATTTTCATGTGGACGTATATTGTCGTCGCCCCTGTCCGTCCGTCCACAATTTGTTTGTGGACTCTCTACAGGTCACAATTCTTACCCGATTTTGACGAAACTTCAAATATAGGTTTATCCCTATAAGATCTCGGTTCCTTGGCATGTATCGGATCGAAACTTCATGGATTATGGCCCCTGATTGTACGAAAAATCGTGTTTTTAGCTTGTGGACCCTATAGAGTTCACAATTTTGAACCGATTTTGATGAAACTTGACATGTATGTTTATAACCCAACGATCTTGGTTTCTTTTGATATTTGCACCCATCGGATCGTAACTTCCTGAATTATGGCCCCTGATTGTCCGAAAAATCGCCCTTTTTAGCTTGTGGTCCCTCTGGAGGTCGA
Source organism: Patella ulyssiponensis (assembly GCA_963678685.1). Taxonomy (NCBI): domain Eukaryota; kingdom Metazoa; phylum Mollusca; class Gastropoda; family Patellidae; genus Patella; species Patella ulyssiponensis. The sequence goes on along the minus strand of OY783225.1, from coordinate 62,718,656 downwards.
AATTATTATCCGATTAAAAAAAACGTTTGACTACATCACTGTTACATGAAAATGAAGGTTGAGTTCAAATTTTGTGAAAATCGGACCAAAATTGACGGACAAAATGGCCGCCGTTTGTACGCGAATAGTGTGAAAATATGTTATATCAAGGTTGTGGACCCTATAGAGGTCACAATTTTGAACCGATTTTGATGAAACTTGACATGCATGTTTATAACCCAAAGATCTTGGTTCCTTTCGACATTTGCGCCCATTGATTCGTAACTTTCTGAATTATGGCCCCTGATTGTACGAAAAATCACCCTTTTTAGCTTGTGGTCCCACTGGAGGTCAAAATTATTATCCGATTTAAAGAACCGTTTGATTATATCAGTGTTACATGGAAATGAAGATTGAGTTCAAATTTCGTGAAAATCGGACTAAAATTAACAGACAAAATGGCCGCCGTCTGTACCCGAATAGTGTGAAAATATGTTATATCAAGGTTGTGACCCAATAGAGGTCACAATGTTGAACCGATTTTGATGAAACTTGACATGCATGTTTATAACCCAAAGATCTTGGTTCCTCTCGATATTTGCACCCATCGGATCGTAACTTCCTGAATTATGGCTCCTGATTGTCCGACAAATCGCCCCTTTTAGCTTGTGATCCCTCTGGAGGTCAAAATTATTATCTGATTTAAAAAACCGTTTGATTATATCACCGTTACGTGGTAATGAAGGTTTAGTTTTGTGATAATCGGACCAAAATTGACGGACAAAATGGCTGCCGCTTGTACCCGAAAAGTGTAAAAATATGGTATATAGGTTGTGGAAACTGTAGAGGTCACAATTTTAAATCAATTTTGATGAAACTTGAAATACAAGTTTATAACCTAAAGATCTTGGTTCCTTTCGACATTTGCGCATATCTTATCATAACTTCTTGGATTATGGCCCGTGATTGTATACGAAAAATCGCCTTTATTAGATTGTGGTCCCTCTGGAAGTCAAAATTATTACCCGATTTAAAAAACCGTTTAATTATATCACCATTACAATGTAATTAATGTTGAGTTTGAATTTCGTGGAAATCGGACCAAAACTGACAGACAAAATGGCCGCCGCATGTACACGAATGCTATAAAAAAAAATATGGTATATCAAGGTTGTGGACCCTGTAGAGGTCACAATTTTAATCTGATGTTGATGAAACTTGAAATGCATGATTATAACCCAAAGATCTTGGTTCCTTTTGATACTCAACGGATAATATCGGATTGTAACTTCCTGAATTATAGCCCCTGATTGTACGCTTGTGGTCGCTCTAGAGGTCTCAATTATTATCCAATTTTAGAAATAATATTAATTGTTTTTGTATACTAAACGTTAGCATGGGCCAGAATTTTATAAAAACCAAACAAATTCTAATGATTTTCTGATAATTACTTAATATGCGACAACTCTTGTTGACTGCCCGGACGATTTAGCTGCTGTGTGGGCGTATGTTTCGTTGCCTGGCAACCTATTTTTTTTTACTTTTCTTAAACTTGTGTACTCCCGAATTCAGACTTTGTATACAGTATCTTTTTTTTAAAAAAAAAAAAATAGTTGACGGTACACGTTACTTGTGTCATAAATCTACACAAGTTTGAGTTAATGCAATGCAAAACAAGACAAACTTGTGTAGATTAGTTTTAACACATATACGTTTTCAGTGTATCACTATTTGTCTGGCAGAGCGAAAACTTGTAAGGCGGAGCTAAAACGTGTTAAACCAAAAAAATTGTAACAAAATCATTCAGTTTACAAAATATTCAGTTCAGACGAGTTCTTTAATATTTGATTTAGAAGCTGCTAGTTCTAAATGTGTTAGGTGTCTTTATCAGAGTTGAGCCGGGGTTGGAATATCTAACGACGGAATTAATCTGTTTATTTCTGCGGTATACTGTATTCGGTTGAAAAACATAATAATTGAATATGTCTGTAAGTCTTCGAATATGTGTATGGATTTCAATTTTATCAAGTGGATATGTTGCAGAAGAATGTCAACCCGAAGATCTTATATTATTTGCGTGTCGATTCTTCGAGGGCATGTTTAACGGATACTGCCAAATCGCACGCGAAAGCAGGGCCTCGCGTTTGGTTAATCCAGCAGATACCGATATGGAGGCAACTACGGCAATTACGACAACAACCTTAGCATCAACGACTAAATCTCAAGAAACAGAACTTACAACCCCCAAAACAACCACAACGACAGAACTTACAACCCCAGAAGCAACCGCGACAGAACTTACAACCCCTGAAGCAACCACGACAGAACTTACAACCCCAGAAGCAACCACGACAGAACTTACAACCCCAGAAGCAGCCACAACGACAGAACTTACAACCCCAGAAACAAGCACAACGACAGAACGTACAACTCCAGAAGCAACCACGACAGAACTTACAACCCCTGAAGCAACCACGACAGAACTTACAACCCCAGAAGCAACCACGACAGAGCTTACAACCCCAGAAACAGCCACAACGACAGAACTTACAACCCCAGAAACAAGCACAACGACAGAACTTACAACTCCAGAAGCAACCACGACAGAACTTACAACCCCTGAAGAAACCACGACAGAACTTACAACCCCAGAAGCAACCACGACAGAACTTACAACCCCAGAAACAACCACGACAGAACTTACAACCCCAGAAACAGCCACAATGACAGAACCTACAACTCCAGAAGCAACCACGACAGAACTTACAACTCCAGAAGCAACCACGACAGAACTTACAACCCCTGAAGCAACCACGACAGAACTTACAACCCCAGAACCTCCAGGTATGTTGGTTAAATAATAATTGAGAAATTTTATTTATGTTTACATTACTTATATTGCCTTTAAATATGTACATGTTGTTGATCCATCCATCCATTAACTGTCATATTCCAGGAATCGCTATATTGTATTTTGATTACCGATTGTGTTAGTTTTAAAGGAGCCAAATCGCTAATATTTGGGATTCGAAATTGACACAGAAGGGTCACAGTGCAGCGCATATAATAATGTAATATGAATGTATATAACTGATTTATATGTAGTCGTTCCCGTTTTTACCCTAATATCATGTCAAGGAAATTTAAGAACGAACGTCAATGATGGCCTCTCCGAGTGCCTTCAGAAGGCCACCATTAGTACCATGAAATATCTGTGTTACACATTCGAGTTTAGGTCGCACCCCCTCAGGTATTTCCTGGTAACAATACTAAAACAGACATTCACATCGCACGTTATATGTAACCCGGTTTCATTTGGCGGGCCAAATCTGCGGGGTCTGAGCCTTTATTCTAATTGCGTGATATTTGTGAAACGTCATTTATAGTATCATTACATCAATACCTTAAGTTTGATTTTGAACATTTTCAGTAGAGGCTTCAATCTCATTGGTCGGGATTTTGGAACACAACCACTCTACTTCCATTTGGGTTAGAATGTTCAAAATTGGTGTAGGCGTTTGTTACGTGATAATTGGTTCGTGCGCGTTGTCCAGTGAGGCTAAGCGGAGATTATCAATTTGAGACTTTGGAACACGATAACTTTGGTTTTTATTGAGTGAGAGCAGTGAAACATTTTGAGTATTTGACTAAGTTGATAATGAGAATGTTCTGCTAAGGCCCTACTAAGCAGCGATAAACCATTTTATTGGTCAAGGCAATGGAACATAACAATTCTTCTTTAAATTGAGGCATAGATGTTAATTAGGCGAATGTTTTGGCCGAGTTCAATGATGAATATTTCCCCATTAAAGCTAAGCAGCAGTGCTTAGCAATTTCTTTGATCAATGCTTTGGAGCACGATAGCTTTGGTACTACCAGCTACTTCAAAACCTGAGTTTGGTTGTGAACATTTTATATTGAGACCACGCTTTGATAATCAGTTTGATAACTCGATATTTTTGAAAAAGATAACTCACTGGGCAAAACTCGACAGATTCCGGGACCTACATCTAGTCTCGGCTGTATGACAGTAAGTGATATGTACCTACGCCCATACATTTGCGATGCGGCTACCGGTTTACTTTAACAGGAAAACTTGACGCTATGACAAACAAACAAGACACCATGGGCGCAACCGAACACAAATTGGCGACCTATTCGAATAGCGACCTATTCGACCGATCTAGATCTAACTGGCAACCTGTTCGTTGGAAACCTATTCAGAATAAAGACAACAGTCGCCTAATGAAAGTAGAATATATTATTTTTTATCCATTCCTTTAGCTCAGAATGGAAGTGTAATTTCGCCATTATCTTACAAAATTCTGGACATCCAACTAAATATCAATCTAATGGAAATTCAGATCTATATTTCGTTTCGGTTTTTATAATTTCGATGGCCTACACTACGGGGATGCTTGATTCACAGTCCAGAACGTCCCGAATCGACAGAATTACAATCGAGTGACGCGGAATTCAGTTCTGCCAGTTCCGACAGCTGAGGTGGAGTGAGTAGAATCGTGACGTATTCCTAGGTAAAACACATGTTTCAGCTGTCATGATTGGTTGAGATATTTTTTATACAGTCGACACATGCGTGGGTACTCCGAAATTCTCCTTTTCACTCGATTGACATCAGTTTTGGAATTCAATTCCGGAACTGTGAATCGAGCATCCCCTATTTTTGGAACTGAGAGAATTTAATTCCGGAACGTTCAATCGAGTACGCCCCTTATGTAGATCTAACAAGTTATAGCGGGAGGTCCCGTTCAGCCAGTTCAGATGTCAAGCGCGCGACATTTGACCCTATAACCTCGGTCATTCGATTAACCCATCAGAATCGTTGTTGCTTTGTTTTGATTTCTATCGCTGATAATGCCTACCCACAATTCCGCGCAAAAAAGGTCAAATCCTCGATTCGACAGACAATTTGATTGGCTGGCCCCTCATTTCAAGCAAAACAAGAGTTAAATAACAAGTCTTGCAGATCTTAATGCAGTAAAGACAAGTAAAACGAAATTTTGAACTATAAAAACGAAACGAAATAGGATCTGTATTTTAATAAGATTGACTAAATATATTCCGAAAGGTGATTATATAAGCTTTCCAAATATTATCAGCTTAAAAGTTGGCACAGTCATATTAAAGGGGTGCACTCTCATCCTAAACATGGCCAATATTTTTAAAATTTTAAAGTGAAAGAACGGTAATATTCCGAGTCAAAATTCGGACTATCGTACCAAATTCTGAGCATCCAGCTATATATTTTCTGAAAGGTAATTGAATGAGCTTTCTACATATTATTATTAGTAAAAGTTGGCACAATTATATAAAAGGGGTGCGCTCTCATCCTAAACGTCGCCAATTTTTCAATATTTAAAGTGAAAGAACGGTAATATTTCGGATCCAAATTCGGACCATCATACAAAATTTTGAGCAACCAACTAGATATATTCTAAAAGGTAATTTAATAAGCTTTCCAAATATAATTAGTAAAAGTTGGTATAATCATGTTGAAGGGGCGCTCGGTCTCATACCGGTCTATCTTTACATTTAAAATATTGAAAAATTGGCTATGTACAGGTTCAGACCGCGCCCCTTTAATATGATTGTGCCAACCTTTACTAATAATATTTAGTAGGATGTCCAGAATTTTGTAAGATAATGGCGAGATAACACTTCTATTCTGAGCTAAAGGAATGGATAAAAAAACGAACAGTTTGCCAGCTGGATCGGTCGAATAAGTCGCTAGCCGAATAGGTCGCCAATTTGTGTTCGGTATAGGCACAGCCATGTTTCATCCGGGACCTTTAAAGTAGTTCCAATATGGCGGAATTCGTCATACAGCCGAGACTAGATGTAGGTTCCGGAATCTGTCGAGGATTGCCGAGTGCCTTCACACCCGCCGTCACATCACGCGGCGTCAATAATTATGGCACAATGGCGCGTGCATTGTTTACATAAGACGTTACTGGTTCGGACAGAGTTCTGGCTTTTACTCATTTTTATACCCATTTACTTTAAATATGAAATATTTTTTACCTTAAAATACTTCAAACGTCTTGATTTATTTTTCTAATACATACATAAAAAAAAAGTTTTAGAATTTAATTTGTCGGAGGAAAAAGTTAATATTTGTAGCTCATTAAGTCGCATGTTGTCACCCTTATCAGCGATTGTAGCGGCTTAGCGAATATCTGATCAATGTGCATAGTTACAGTTAAGTTATAATTTCGTAAATAATGGACGTAAACTATCCGTCAAAATAGCCCCCCCCCCCCTTTACGCAAATAGTATAGTATATATGAAGTTTGAAGTTAGATGAATATGGTATGACTGACTAAATTATGAGGGTAAATTGTTTCACTGATCTATGTACTCGCCTGCATTTCGCCGTTGTTGTATTGTGTCGCCACCTTGTCCGTCAACAATGGGCGTCCTCGCTGGAGATAAAGGGCCATAATTTCATAGAGGAGGGGATCCCACGTGACCTCATTGTATACCGCACAGCATTGTTTTCCTGTACATTCAATACGAACTGATGTGTTGATTGATTAACGTTAGTTTTTGTCGTTAATATGGAATTTAATCCCTATACGTCGAAACACGGTCCCTTTACCATCGATAAGGTCACGTGGATCTGCCTTTTTACTGACATCGCCTGTTGGGAATTCCTTCAGCGAGGACTCCCATTGGTTCCCCTCCTGTAAGTGACAATGAGTAGGGTGGGGTCGTTTGTCCATTTTCGTGGGTTTTCTCCGAATCCCCCAGTTTCCTCCCACTGCGTAAGACCACTACGCGCAAGCGAATTATTGAAATAAAAAATTGAACCATGTTATTCTCAAAATGACCTAGTTTGTGTCGACAATTGGCTTGTGAACGTGATAGAGGCAACAACTTTTGACTAATTCTTTTTTTAACTTGGTGTGAAGGATCGACGGGGGATCACGTGGCTAAGCAGGTACGGCGCTGGCTCGCTATCCTGGAGGTCGGGTGTTCGATCCCTGCATTTTCCGGCGTGATTTCACCTTGTCAGTGATCTAAGATCGCGGGACTGACAAGGACACACTGGCGTGCACGTAAAAGATCCCTTGGCAGTTAGAATTCTATATAAGAGTAGGCCTAAACGCCGCTGCCCGGGCAAAATTTCCCTCATAGCACACTTATGGTGTATAACCGTCTTCATTAGCCCAGTTAAGAAGTAGGGCGTCGAACCCCATTTCATTTCTTTTTAGGGATCGTGGTCTATCTATAGTCAAGGCCCTTAAAATGAAAAATTGGCGGAAGAAATATTGAACCCAGAGTGAGCACTGGTCAAGGGTCGACATGCTACCTTTCCTACCAGAGTTATGTCTCATTTTCCAATAACCTTCTCAAAGGGACAGAGGCTACAGTTTTCGGCGTATTATTTTCTGTGAAGCATTGCGTTCATAATACGACGAACTCTTGGATTTTTGTTTCAAGATCAGGAGCCTTTTACAAATATGAAATACACAGAACAATTTAATATCATCCATTTTAGTCTTGTGTTGTGGTAATCGCTGTCCACCCAATGGTACATGTTTTGATGGTGGCTGTGATTGTCTCTCATCGTTTGATGAAGATCATTGTGGAGGTAAGGTGTTTAATTTGTTCTATCAAAACACGGGGGCGGGGGCAGGCATGGTTCAAGCCTGTTGAAAGTCATCAAGATGTTTTGAGAGGACGTGCGTGCTAAGAAATTTGCCTCTACTGTGTCCTGGTGGGGGGGGGGGTGATTTGAACCTCTCTTGGAGAAATTGGAATTCGTTCCTTCCGTAGCAACAGACTAAATAGGAATCGTCCACATTCAAGGATTACATATCAGCCATTTAGTGTATTTAATAAACTGCCCCATAAACAGTAACATTTGTCGGGCATGTAGCAGTGACCATAATGATGTACATTATGCAAGAGATAAATCTGACTATTGCAGGCCTGAAATGTTATATAAATTATTAATTAGACATTTATTAACAACACGGGACCATAATCAATTCTCGATGGCATTGGATACTCGAGATTTTAACTAGATTACAACGGTCCGCCATTTAATGGGAAAGCGAGGCTAATTCTCGAATATACCAGTGCCCTGGTTACCACTATGCACAAACGGTGATAATTTGGCTCAGAATTAATGAAGTAATTTGAATGAAATTTTCAATATTTTCTTTTTTTTTTATTATCTATTTTTGAATTATTAATTTATCATAACCCTTTATTAAACTCTAAACTAATGTGTGTTTATATTGTTTACCTTTTATAGTTATAGTTATAACATCACCCAATTATCCCGACGACCAGTACCGCCATAATTTTGAATATACCTGTTCTGTAACTGGCCGACCTGGACAGAATATAAATGTAAACTTCGACACTGCGTTTGACGTAGAAGAGAATGCTTCCTGTGGTGGTGGACAACTGACCGCTGATAATTGTCCATATGATCATCTAGTACTTCAAGGTGTAAAGTAATTGAGTTATATCAAATCTGTTGTCGTCAATAAAAGGCCCTAAAGCCCACCTTAGGCATGGGTAGGGGCGCTAGGGCCCAGTGCATCGCGGTTTATGACAAAAGGAGAAATAAGGTTAAATTCCAGATGAAAGTTTCGCGGTAATCGGTCTAGCGGCGCGAGGGCGCGGAGACCGAGTTATGCGTCAAACTTCTCTGTAATAGTAAGTGCAGTGCAGGAGGACCACACTACACGCAAAACAAACATCTACAAGATTTCTACTCGGTTATCGGTCTAGGCTTCTGGACTTGTATGCCATTCGAAACTGAATAGATTTCATATGGCCGTTTAATTGTGTATCATGCATACGTGCCATTCAAAGGGATACGAAACAATCTATTTGTCGTGTTAGAGGCCCCGCGGTTTTAGTCAGGCCCAGGGCCTTGCTCCGGTTAATCTGAGCTTTGAAAGTCCCACTTTCTCTCGGTACATTAATGGTAAACGTTTAGGATGCCATTCAGTACAGTGACAGCTACCTAAAAACGTAACAAAAACCCTGATATAGGAACTTTTCTTCTTCAATGGAATTATCAGTGAGCTGAAATTCGCCCGTGTCTCTATTATCGCTCGATGCTTCAGTCAGTTTTAAAGAAGGATTACTCGTGTTTTCCATTTTTTGCGCCACTTCCGTTTCTTCATATCTTCGTTATATATCTATCGTATATTTAATGTTTGTAACAAGTTGTATGACATAAGTAAATGATAATGACTGACACAAATATTGTCCTTTAAATTAACAAATATACAATATTGTTATGCACATACAACTGAGCTATTAGATATTGTGGATCGGCACCACCAGACCCAATAATAATACCAGTCGGTGAATCCCTCACTGTGCAATTTATAACAGATAGTAGCATTCTTTGCAATGGTTTTAAACTACATATTACCTTCATAGGTATTTACTATTTTATTATATCTTTATATAGGCTAGCAGATATATATATAATAACCACTGGTATACTCTATATATATACTATTCAAAAATAGTAGGGGATATTTGATTTTTAAGTGTTATTAAAGTCACCTAATGAAACTGACGAAGAAACAAATGACAAAATGAAATGAAGTTCACATTCATCGATTTATTCCAAATGATGGTTAGACTAAGTAAGGCCCAGACTGACCATTATAAGGGTAAAATGATACCCGGGGTCAAACAGCAAAGTTACCACAGCATCACAACAAAGTCAGTAACGGGTAAATCCTCCTCTGTTTGCTAAACAAGCATTGATCCGACGTGGCATTCACCTAATGAGATTTTGGTCCAGATTGTCCCATTCCTGTTGCAACGCAGCAGCAAGTTCTTGGACATTGGCAGGACGTTGTTGACGTTGACGTAACAAATGTCCAAGCATGTCCCAGACATGCTCGATGAGGGAGAGGTCGGGACTCAGTGCTGGCCAAGGTAATGTGGTGATGTTCTGTTGTTGGAGGTAACCTGTAACGATCCTGGCCCTGTGACATCTTGCGTTGTCATCCTGGAAGATGAAACGGCGGCCATGACGTCGTGCGAACGGCACAACATGGACTGCCAAGATGTTGTCCCGGTAGTACTGGCCTGTAACACGCCCTGCAACAACATGTAAAGCCGTTCTTCTAGCAACAGTGATGCCTCCCCACACCATAACAGAACCACCCCCAAATCGATCATGTCTGATGACGTTAACGTCTTAGAAGCGCTCGTTTCGACGACGCCACACCCTCCTACGTCTGTCCAAAAAATCAACAGTGAACCTTGACTCATCTGAAAACATCACATTGCTCCAGCGTCGATTATCCCAGTGTTGACGAAAACTACACCAACGACGTCTTGCCTGAATGTGATTATCTCTCAAACAAGGGATCACGCGAGGACGTCGGGCGCGAAGGTGACCCCTATGCAGTCGATTCCGAATCGTCTGGCCACTCACTCTCACACCAGTGTCTGTTTGAAGACGAGCGCTGATCTGATTTGCTGTGATGACACGATTTCTCAAGGTCAGGGTACGGATAAATCGACCCTGGGCTTGAGTTGTCGCCCTTGGTCGACCTGAGCGTGGTCTGTCCTGTACAGATTGTGTATCACGGTATCTGGACCAAAGCCTGCTTATGACAGACTGAGAAACATTCATCGTCCACGCCACAACCGCCTGTGTTGTGCCGATCTGTAGCATGCCAAGGGCACGTAACCTTTCATTTTGGGTAAGCCGACACATATCAAAATTTGTTTTCTGGCCACTAAAACAATTAAACTGATGTTTCCACCCTGGAATTCAATGCCACAATGACTGTAACATTCAAAGTCAGAGTCGTGCAAATCTTGGGTAGCTATTGGTGCGTTTGGGCGTCACATGTAACTGGAAATGTTTCTTCTGTTAGGTTCTATAGTGACTTTTTTCATAGTCATTTGTATATTTTAGTATTATGCCCCCAAAATGAAATATCCCCTACTTTTATTGAATAGTATAATTGAATAATTTTTCAGTCCTATTTCAGGTTAATTATCATAAATCGCCTATCGGTAACATACTCGTTGATACATGAAGCAATTTAGCGAAGAACATGGATGTTAAAAGATTTTATAACAGCGATATATTACGGCAATGAAGACACTCGTAGCGGTAAATACACGTGCTCTGCTATTGCTAATCTATAAATAACTTCACTCGGTGACAACTTATTATATTAAATTTTAAAGACGTTACGTCATATTATTTTGCACATCACAACTGAATTTATAAAACATAAATGAAATGTAAATACAAATTTAAATAAATATTAAACTATCGTAGCGAAATCTCTTCAATGTCTACGATTGAGCTTCATTCACATTGCTTCGTGTATTTCCGTGAATCGGAACACACCGAATATAGGCCCTGCTGCGCATGTCTCACGGGAAGCAGTCGTCGTAACTTTTTGACTTTGACATAATAATAATAACACAACTTTATCGTTTCAAATGTGGCAATTTCTAAAGGGGGTGGAGCCCCCACCACCTAAAAAAATTAAATCAGATGCAGATGTGAAAGAGAAAAACAATCTATACGAAGCCACAAGGCAGAGGAAATTTAGACCTGAATGGGAGAAAGAATTTCCCTGGCTCGAATTCAGGTAAGCGTCGTCTGCTAAAATGTCTGATGATGACAATTCATTTCGAATGTTTTGCCTGCCATGCTAAAAAATTGAACCACATAATAATGGAACTTTTATTACAGGCTCTCGAGCCTTCAAAATAGAATCCATCAAAGCACATGGAAAATCTGTGGGGCATAGAAATAATGAGTGCAAACTCAAAGGGCTCTGCCCGGTACCTCGGAGGCAGAAAAATCACTGCAATCTTTGTCAAGTCATAGCTTCAACAAGATGTGTATATTAATTAGAAATGCAATTGCAAAGCAAGGCAGGCCCTACACTGATTTTGAGGTTATATGTGACCTTGACGAAGTGAAAGGGTGTGATATCGGGAAAACATACAGGAATGATAAGTCAGCCAAAAATTTCATATATTACATTGCTGAACAGGAACTCAATTTGCAGGCATTATTACACAGGTTGGAAAAGCCAATGCAGAAAATCTGACCAAGTGTGTATCAGCTCGTGTTGAGGATATGGTTCCAGACTGGACAGAAAAGATCATAGGAATCGGGACTGATGGGGCTGCAGTTATGCAAGGAAAAGTGAGTGGAGTCGTCAAAAGAATAAAAGACATTACAGATCGTCCCTTCATCCAAGGAGTCCACTGTTCAGCACATCGCTTGGAACTGGCCTTCAAAGGTGCAGTCAAAAACATCAAGTTATGGACGAGATGTGAAGCATTGTTACTTGGCATCTACCGTAACAGTCCACTGAATAGGAGCAACCCTTTGGAGTCTTTTAATATGGATGATGTAGCGCCTCTCATGCCCACCCGTGTTGGAGGTACAAGATGGGTAGGCCACATACAGCGGGCCTTGAAGAATCTGCTGACTGGATATGGTTCTCTCCTGGTACATTTGAAACAGGTACAAGGAGATTAAACTACAGTGGCATCAAACAAGGCGAAGAACTTTGTCAATAGCCTCACTGACGTTTCCTTTCTTTCTGTGGGATGTTGTTGGTGTTCTTGCCGAGGTTTCTGCTAACTTCCAACACTAACACGCCATCATAAGTGATGTATTCACAGAAATTGAAATAGCCAAAGCAACCATCTCACATTACAGAGAAGGTGATGATGGACCCAAACTCAAACTCATCATGGGGGAAGAGTCTTATAAGGGCCACGATCTGAAAGGTAACATCACTGGGTTTCTGACTGCGAGAGCAGATCTTGTAGAAGGTCTTGTGAAGACGCTTTCTCAACGTTTTGATGTGGATGAGGGTTTGACACGGGCAGCCTCTATGGTTTCCTTTCATGCCTGACCGCCTACACTGCAGGGAAATAAAGACTTTGGAAATGAACATGTTAGATCTCTTGTGAGCACATTTGAGAAGGCTTTGCAGAGTGCATCTGTCGACCCAAGCGAAGTTGAAGCAGAGTGGATAAGAGAGAGAGAGAAATGGGGTTTAACGTCCACTCAACACAACCAGGTCATTTCGGGACTAACATACGGTTTCAATTTTATTTCAATAATTCGCTTGTGCGTAGGGGTCTTTAGCCGTGGGAGGAAACCGGAGTGCCCGGAGGAAACCCACGAGGTTGAGAGTGGATAAGACTTAAACATCTTGTCTATAGATGTTTTCCCGTTGTATCCAAAGCAACATGGGAGTCTGTTAACACCCGAGTTACAGACTTACAATATCCTGGCTCTGGTGGATCTTGTTATTGCTCTTCTCTCAACATCAATGAAAGCTGAAAGAGGTTTCAGCACAATGAAACATATAAAGACAGATTGGCGCAGCAAACTTAAGGATCACGGACTGTCAGACTTGATGATGGTGTACTTGGAATCAGCAGGCATCAAGTACTTTGATCCAAAACCAGCAGTTCATCTCGCGAACAGTGCCTCAGTACGACAGAGGAGACCCAACTATATGGATGAAAATGGATATGAATCACAATCCCAGTCTTTAACAAATTCTGAACTTACTGAAATGGAACTTGGTGTGGCAAAATGAGGCCCCTGAAGATTAAACTTCCAAAGGACAAATATGAAATGAATTTAAATGTGTCAAATTGAATTTTAATATATATGTCTATTTGTTGTATTATTAAAATGTGCCAAAATAAATTTAAGTGCATGTATTTTGGTGTTTTTGATTGATTAATGATGAACAAAACAACAGTCTAAATCAGAATTTTTAGTTTCTTACTGGGCTAGTAGAATGTTGGCTGGGCTAGGAAGATCTGAAAGCTACTAGCCCAAATGGCTAGTGACCATTTTAGGTTAGTTTCTACCCCTGCACTGCGTTTCTCACTTGATCCTGTCTTATGTACTTTCTTTTCTGCAAAATCAACTAGAGAAGCTATATAAATTTTCCGCTGCCCCCTGTCCATTTCTTTCCAGAAACTCTCAAACAAAGATTTCCTATCATTTTCATCTATCTCACTACACTGACGCAAAGAAGACTTTACAAAAAACTGAGTCACAAGGCCTTCAGAACGTTCTCTTTGGTACTTCTTTTCTTTGGCTTTTTCCCAAGCTTTCTTTTGTTCTTCCAAAATAGACCTCTCCTTGCATTCTTAATTTCTTGCATCTTTTATCATTCCATATATTTTGTTCTCCTTTCCTACTCTTTATTTCTGTCTCATCATCAGTTGATTCAGCTTCGGTACTGGTACTTCGAAAATAGTCTTCAAGGCCGTTTTCAACCCCATTTTGACCACGCCTTCTTCTGGTATCTTTGAATCTACGACATCGTCTGTTTCTTTATCAATGTGTGTATCATCAAGTTTACAGTCATTTCTGTTTGTTTTTCCACTACATTCTAGGTTTGAAATGTCATCAGGAATGTTATTTTGGCCTTCCATGATTTTTGTCAAAATTAGGAAGTTTGAAGGGTGGGATCATCTAGCGATAAAATTTCATCAGTGTCACTATATTTTGCCTCTACAACTGAAATTTCCGTCATGTTGCGCGCATCAATACATGTATTTGTTTCTAATTCATCCTCAACTTTCTTGTTTTCAACATTGCTGTCTACTAACCTTTGGGTCGAAAAGACAGATTTTTGCGCCATTTCTAATATTTTTTGGCCCCTACTCAATTGCCTAGGATATTCCATTGCTGGATAAATGAAATAATCTTGAATGCAGAAACCAGATCAAAATGTCTTGTTCGAAGGTTGGGTAGACGACTGTTATCTTTGAGAAGTTTGATTTCATAAAAATGTGATATTTTAATACATTCAGCAAGTTAGAAGTCAAACTGCTTCTTTCAATATGGCCGTTGCTAAGAGAAACGGATAACTCTAAACCCCGCAAAATTTGTTTTATACTTTAGTGATGACAAAGAAACCTCTTGAGTCAACTTATATATTCAAAAAAAAAATTATATTCGAGACATGGGTATCAGAAACCTTGCAAGTTTATATACGTGTTTTCGTGATAAGTTACGAGTTTTTTTTTCAAATTGATATTGTAACTAAACTAGACACGGTAAAACCTTGTCAATGATACGGGTAGATGGACAGCTAAATAGACAATGTGGAACTAAAAAAATTTTTTTTTTCTTTAAGTAGACTTAAGAAGTTTTTCCATGTCACCGACGATATAGCCTTATATACCATGGACCGAAACCACAACCGCAAGTTATAGGTGACCGGCCAGCTAGAGCTTGAAGCGCGACACTAGGACATCCCAACCTCCCAAGTGTGTACGTTTCATGCAGTCAATTTATCCGCCATTGATAATTGTGTTTGTCACTTCTCTGAATTAAATTTCTAGCGTACAAGCGGATCTAGTGTAATTTACGTAAACAATGGTATGTGTGGTTGAATCAACCTTCCTGGCCAATGAAATCGTCGGTTGAATCAACCTTCCTGACCAATGAAATCATCAAGGACAGATAAAATCCGGTGAATGGACCCAGGGGTTAGTGGAGCGATACCGGGGGTGGTATAACGTACGCAACTACATGGACACGATTATCCTGACATACATTTTGAAATTTGAGGACGTACTGCTGACTCGACATCGAAATAAAAAGCTTGTATTTCGTTGTCTGTCTTTGTTCCTTGATGGTTTGTGAAATAAATCTCTAGAAAATTAAATTTGAAATACTAGTTTTTATATTGGAAATAAAAAAATCTATGACTTAAAGCTCAAGTTACTTATCTTTCTTTCTTTGTTGATGTTATACAAAATTAATCTTAAATAATTAAAATGAGATTTTTATGGCGTCGCCCCTGTCTGTGTGTATGTGTCTGCGGGTCGACTACTGCTATCCGACCATAGGGTCGTCAGAGCCACAAACATTGTCAACAGGCTGCAATTCTGAATATATCATCTCGGAACTTTGCATCCTTATAGCATAAGGAGGCAACTATTCAATTCGGTGCATGTCACGATCCTCTAGGAGATTCACTCTCATTTTTTGCGTTAAGCGCCCGTAGGCCACAATTCTGAATGGATTATCATGGAACTGGGTATACTTATTACTTATACTGTAAATTTGACAAAACAAACCCAACGCCTTCTATGTCTCTTTCCATATTAAGTCATTGGGGGATCACGGTGGCTAAGTGGATAAGGTGCTGGTTCGCTAGCCTGGAGGTCGGGTGTTCGATCCCTGCATTGGCCGAGAAAGTTCATCTCGATTTTCCGGCGTGATTTCCCCTTGTCAGTGATGCAGAAGAAGGGCCTGACAAGGACAGCTGCAAGAAGGGCCTGACAAGGACAGCTGCCGAGTCGTTCGGATGGGACGAAAAACCGAGATCCCGTGTACACATTGGAGTGCACGTAAAAGATACCTTGGCAGTTGGAATTTGATATAAGAGTAGGCCGTAGCGCCGCTGCCCAGGCAAAATTTCCCTCATAGCACACTGTATGGCGTTTGCCCGTCTTCCATTAGCCCAGGTTAGATGCAAACGAGGAGGACGTTAAACCCAATTTCATTTCATTAAGTCATTGCCGCCATTTTAAACAATACCATATCATTTAATTTAACATCCACTCGACACAAACTAGGTCCCCCCCCCCACCTCACACCCACATTTGCCTTCCAGGAGACTGGTCGATTGTCCGCCAGTACCATCACTACCTGGATAGTCCCATAGATCAATGTAGAACCGGTTAAATATTTATAGTAGGCCCTATCTCAGAATATATCATATTTACAGCGAAGATATCAGATTATTCTTCAAGCAAGAGGCAGAGTTGAATACAAAAAGTGGAGAAACCGTTGAAGATGCTTCTCTTAAAAATTTGCTTCTTTTTACAGTATTTTTAGCCGTTTTGCTAGTAACCCGATTGTTCAATTTGATTTAAATGTTTTATAGCTGGTCGATTCTGTGTCGTATCAGATTATATTTTGGTTGAAACACGCAAGTGCATTATTTTGTGTAGCAACGTGTTTACTAAATTCAGAATGCGATGAAGCAGTGGTGTGTAGATCCAGCGAAATGGGACAATGTTTTCATGTTAAAGGGAATATACTGAATCGTGTAACTGTTAGAAATTCTACAACCAGTGAATGCCAGCTTATTATATAAACCGGGAGCCCAGTGAGATTTAATCAAAATATTGAGTCCAAAAGGTTTGAGGTTTGCAACACATATTTGACCCCTAGATCATTATGAAAAGGCAAGTCTTAAGTTTTGTAACCTGTGCGTATACCTGGGAGCGCTCCCCCTAACCCCCTTAAATTTAATGGGAGTTAAAATTCAATGTCCATCCACAATTTTCTTGCAAGGATTTCATACTTAGCACTTTGAAACAGAGTGCTTGACTTAAGATCATAAAATGTTGTGCTAATGCTACTTAAGAGCTTAATTAATTAGTGGCCGTAATTAAAATTTAGAGTCCATGACTGAAACAAAGCCTAAACGCTAGCTAACCAAGTCATGAAACCAAAAATATCACTTAAGAGCGACAAAAGTTGAACAAACCTTGCTTAAGACTGGTTCAAAGGTGTCAAAGGTCACTAATGTGTGACTGTAATTGAAAAATAAGCCTAAAATCTGGCTTACCAAGCCAGTAAACCAAAATTATAACTTAAGAGCGACAAAAGTTGAACAAACCTTGCTTAAGACTGATTCAAAGGTGTCAAAGGTCAATTTTTGGGTCTCGTAATAGGGTTTGAATGGGTTTGATTAAATTGTCTTCTCCAAGATTATTTTTGTTTGGAAAACATTTCTATGAGTTTCACTGCACCAAATTCATGACTTAAGAGCATACAATGTTGTGCTAATGTTACTTAAGAGCTAATTAATTAGCACTAATTGGTGACTGTAATTAAAATTTAGAGTCCATACCTGAAACAAAGTGTAAAAGCTAGCTGACCAAGTCAGGAGGCCAAAAATATCACTTAAGAGCAACAAAAGTTGAACAAACCTTGCTTAAGACTGCTTTGACGGGGGCGGATCCCCACCCTGCTCAGCTACATAAAACAAAATGAATGCCTTGCATCAATGAAATTAAATCACAGTAAGATCCTACATCATTACAAAAATGATTTCTCTCCTTAAAAAGCGCAATTTGTATGTATGCCTATGTAATTTAGAGACGATGACTGACAGATTTCCTTAACAGGAACCCATCAAACCCCCTCCTGCAAAAACTCCTGGATCCGCCCCTGTTCAAAGGTGACAAAGGCCATATTTTGGGCGACATTATGACCAATCAAACATTCAAATTGCTTGCATATCTCTGCTTGCCTAAAGAGATGACGAAAAACTATGCGATGAATCATTCCTTATAGGAAATTAATGGAATTATTGAACTGGATAACTGTCTGGTTTTGAAAAATGCAGACAATTCGATAATAAAGATATATATTTATATGATTCAAAATATTTATGTGTTCTCCTTAACATCGATATTTACCTTGGTGAAAAAAGGGTTGATATCCGAAAGTTATTTTCAGTATAATGCTATCAAGAGTGGCTTATACTGTTTACTTACAAGATGTTACAACTAGATAAGATGTTCATTGCACCAGAACATCCATTCAGGACGACATGTATACATTATATTTAGACATAGTAGCATACTACAAATAAAGCTGTCTATGTCATTAATTACAGAAATCCATCTATATATTCCACCGATGCTACTTCTTTTTCTATATGCAAAGTGGATGTTTTTAATATGTTAAATTACAATTCCAAATTTATATCAGTTTTACAAATAATATATATACATATATGTAAACAAAAAAAATGAATAAAATGGAGGTAGATGTTTCATTCGACTCTCAGTTTTTCTATGTAATAGAATTATATGATACATTATACGTTTTTTTACAGCCTCAACAATTCCTTTTCGATGCAAAATAATATTTGTATTTCATATATCCAAGTCAAATTTTTTGCTAAAAATTGTACCAATATCTTTTTTTATAGATTGCTTTTTATAAGGAACCAACTTTTGAAAATGTTATGCCTAAAATCTTAATAGCAACGTTGTTATTATTGAGTCACAGTTGAGGAGTGTCAGATGTAAGGGGGCAAAGTGGGACAAATGTCCCCACAATTCTGTCATACTAATATTTTATCCCGGACTGAGCGAACCAGTTCCTGGGCTGAATGGGCGAGGATTGGGGCCCTTGGACTGGCGGAAAACACCACAGGCACTCACGGGGGCGGAGTACATACTAGTATGATCCGCGGTAAGTACGAACAATCTGAACAAACAACAATTGGGCCCCGCACAATTGGTTTGTCCCGGGCCCCCACAAGGTTAATCTGGCACTGCAGTTGAAGAAGGATTCAATAAGACAACAGGCCATGGGTACATGATCTTTAAGAGGTATTAACAATCGGAAAAATAAACATGTACATAACACAGTTTTTTTTATATGGGAAACAATCACTGGGTTTATCCGAAAAACCCATCGTTTCAAAAATATACACTTTGCATAAATAAATTGATGTAGCATTGGTGGAATACACATATTGACTTTTGTAATTAATCACATAGACAGCTCTGAACTACTTTTGATAACTTTAAATGGTTCTGGGTCGGCCGCAATGAAATCGCCCAAAACAGCATTACATTCAGAACTCCGTGCTTTATTCCACAGTAAATCTAATTTACAATTGGAAATATTTAGGAACGATAAACCATGTAGTAGAATGAAAATTGATAAAACAAGACTAACAGCTAACAAAAGTATCGTATAAATGTATGAATGTATTCCTGGTGTGTACATATATGTTTTCTATACTGCATGTATTATTTGTAGTATACAACTATGTCTAA
Source organism: Patella ulyssiponensis (assembly GCA_963678685.1). Classification (NCBI taxonomy): domain Eukaryota; kingdom Metazoa; phylum Mollusca; class Gastropoda; family Patellidae; genus Patella; species Patella ulyssiponensis. Next base: position 62,698,823 of record OY783225.1, on the reverse strand, counting down.
ATATTTATGTATGCATGGTGTCCCAAATGAACGTTTTGATGCAATTAACATCTTATCTAGTACAATATCTTGTAAGTAAACCGTAATCATCGCAAGGTTTTTCGTCGTCTCTTTAAGCCATACAGAGATAAGCAATTTGAATGGTTGATTGGTCATAGTGTGAAACAAAATATGACCCTCGTCACTAGTTCGTCACCTTTGAACCAGTCTTAAGCCAAGGTTGTTCCAGTTTTGGCACTTTTAAGTGATATTTGTGGCTTTCTGGCCTGGTAAGCTAGTTTTTAGGCTTTGCTTCAGCTATAGACTCAATCCCCATTACGAGACCAAAAAATTGACCTTTGTCAATTTTGAAACAGTCTTAAGCAAGGTTTGTTCAACCTTTGTCGCTCTTAAGTTATATCTTTGGTTTCCTGACTAGGTAAGCTAGTTTTTAGGATTTGTTTGAGCTATAGACTCTAAATTCTAATTACAGTCAAAAATTAGTGTTAATTAATTAGCTCTTAAGTAACATTAGTACAACATTTTATGCTCTTAAGTCGTGGATTTTGTGCAGTGAAACTCATAGAAATGTTTTCCAAACAAAAATAATCTTGGACAAGACAATTTAATGAAATCCACTCAAACCCTATTACGAGACCAAAAAATTGACCTTTGACACCTTTGAAGCATTCTTAAGCAAGGTTTGTTCAACTTTTGTCGCTCTTAAGTTATATTTTTGGTTTCCTGACTTGGTAAGCTAGTTTTTAGGCTTTGTTTCAGTTATGGACTCTAAATTTTGATTAGTCACTAATTAGTGACCTTTGACCTTTGTCACATTTGAACCAGTCTTAAGCAAGGTTTGTTCAACTTTTGTCGCTCTTAAGTGATATTTTTGGTTTCATGACTTGGTTAGCTAGCTTTTAGGCTTTGTTTCAGTCATGGACTCTTAATTTTAATTACGGCCACTAATTAATGCTAATTAAGCTCTTTAAGTAGCATTAGCACAACATTTTATGATCTTAAGTCATACACTCTGTTTCAAAGTGCTAAGTATGAAATCCTTGCAAGAAAATTGTGGATGGACATTGAATTTTATCCCATTAAATTTAAGGGGTTTAGGGAGAGCGCTCCCAGGTATACGCACAGGTTACAAAACTTAAGACTTGCCTTTCCATAATGATCTAGGGGTCAAAAATGTGTTGCAAACCTTTTGGACTCAATATTTTGATTAAACCTCACTGGGCTCCCGGACTAATACGGGTATGTATTACTGTCGGATCACAACCCCCAGACCCGTGACCATATCTCGAGGACTAAGGTTTGACAGTGAAGATATTTGTAATCTGCTATTTTTGAAATCAACGGGCCAACTCCAGGAGGGCCAAAAATCCAAGATGGCGACGTAAAAGCTCTGAAATTGACCTTGGCAAACACTGTTGGCGAAATGTCGCGTGTAATATGTCATTTTATACGTATTGGTGGTCACCCGACTCATTTTGGAGGGTTTCCGATTCATTTCTAAAACAGTTAATCCAATATGGCCAACAAAATCCAAAATGGCGACAGATGTTGGGTCGGAAAGTAATATGTCTATACCAACAAATATGTGTGATATGTCGTTTTGGGGGATGGAAAACACGGATTATGTCATGTGCAAGCTAATAGAACATGTAATAAAAACAACAATCATAAATTGTTCAGACATCCATGGATCTGATCCTGCATATAGGCACCCTAGTCCCAACACATTTAAAGGGTTGATAGAAGATAATTCATACAAAATCTGCCTGCTTTTCATAATGTTAGAATGGATTTTTCTGAAATGTGGTAAGGATCACTCTAATATGATACAGACAAGTAATATTGTTATTTTGTGAGATTTTGACTGAAAAGTTGTTGTAAACACTCAGACATAGAGCATCAGACGTTCATCATATAGACAAACACTTCCCATTCACCAAATGGTTAGCTCGTGTGCGTTGAGACGATTCCCCGGTTGTAAGTGAGTAGGGTCGCCTGTCCAACCCCTTGGGTTTTTTACCGGGTCCTCAGGTTTCCCTTAACTGCTAAAGACCCTTATCCGCAAGCGAATTATTGAAATAAAATTGAACCATTTGTAAGTCCCGAAAAGACCTGGTTTGTGTTGAGTGCAGGTTAAAAAAAACTCTATATCTATCCCTCGCTCTCTCTACTCTCCAGCAATTCCAAAGAGGCGATGGTGGATTATGGAGTCTGTAATGCAGCATAATGTTGGGGGTGGATAGTTAGCTTTTTTGATCTTTGGCATCGAACTATCGCGTTCTACAGTGCCATACGCCTGGTACCAATAGCAATATATCACGTGTGATATGTTGTTTCAGGAGTTGTTAGGGGATAAGAAACCTGAATGTCATTTTGAAAGCAGATAGCGTACAAAAATTAATCATTGTCACGACTTTAGACCAAGACACAACCATAAATTGTTTCAGATACCCACGTATCTTATCCTTCATATATTACAGTTCCATAAAATACATTATAATGCACAGTATCAGTCGTTTATCTTATTGTGTCAAGAGTCTGAGTATTTTGAGTCTTTGGGGGGTGGGGGGAATTATCGACTCAGAAGTAGTTTAAACACTTAGACATAGGGCATCAGGTGTGTATCATATACTTTCCAGCAATGCCCAAGAGACCAATGTGGATTATGGAGCCTGTAAATCTAATGCAGCATCATGCTACCACGATCTTGTGGTAAATTCGAGGTACACAATAGAAATCATATGTTTCAATGTTACTGAATAGTGACTTTAGTATTATGATGATCGAGGCAATTTCAATCGCTTTAATATCGGTTCATAGTGGATCTTTGGCGCAATATAGCCCGGTTGGAGCTCAGGTGCCATAAAACACTACTTCATTCATTCATTCATTCATTCATAGTGGATCAATTTGACTCAAATGTTCAGCAAATTACCTTTACATCATCTATTTTATAGGTCCACATGTGGACGTATTATGCCGTCGCCCCTGTCTCTGTGTGTGTGTATGTATGTCTGTGGGTCGCCTACAGAGCGTAATTCTTATTGGATTTCCTTCAAACTTTCAAACTTATTCTTTATACCCTAAGGATGATCCCAATTGTTTTTTGGTGCATGCCCGACCCCCAGGGGCATAGCCACGCTCATATACTTTTTGTGTGGCTGTGGGTCGCCTACAGGCCACAATTCTTTGTCTATCATCTTGAAACTTTAAATACTTATACCGTAAGAATGATTCCTATTGTTTTTGGTGAATGCCCGACCCCCAGGGGCGGAATTACGCCATTTTCTTGTATTTGTTTGTATGTCGTCTACAGTCCACATTTCTTAACATCATCTTGAAACTTTGCATATTTTGTGCCGTAAGGAACACCCCTATCGTTTGGAGTGGATGCCCAGGGGAAGAGCCAGACCCATTTTCTTTTTGTGTGTCTGTGTGTCGCCTACAGGCCACAATTCTTAATCGGTCATCTTGAAGCTTTGCATACTTATTCCTTATACCCTAAGGATGATCCCTATGTTTTTGGGTGCACTCCCGACCCCCTGGGACAGAGCCACGCCATTTTTTTTAATTTGTTTTTCGTCACACAAGACGCGGGATATGCTTATTCGTCATGGAACACCGGTTACCGTTGGTCTTATCTCTGAGACAGATGTCATGTGAGAAATTAATGCTAATAAATACAGTTGTTACGTCAATGGTTTGGTTTGGTTGTAGTGTATTCATGTGCAGTATGTTGTATTTTTTGCTTTGATACTTCATCCCGACGATAGGGAAATATGTAGCATTATGTTTTCAAACGTTCCACGGGAATCCTAATGCAGATACTCATTCGATATATATGATACACAGATTTAATTTCAAATTCCTTTCAACCAAGGCTTTGTATTCCAATAAAAACGTGGATTAATCCTGCACACGAGTCAAGTTTGGGGATAGTTCAAGATATGAGTCTGGTCTAGAACAGGAAAATTTGTTTCATATGCAATTAGTTTTGGGCACACACAATGTACTTGAAAAGTGAAATTAAATAGGGTGTAGCGTCCCACTGTTTCGCGCCGACAATGAGGGAAATTAATTTCTGGCGGACAAAGGCACCACGACCAACTCTTTACCTCTAATTGCAACGGGGTCTCGATTTCTTGTCCTATTCGAACGACTAGACACTGATATTGTACTCCTGTTGAATTAAACTGAACAGAACAGAACTTTGTCTACAACTGAGATGATATATGTGACGTGTAATTGATAGGTGATTTACATACTTATACATTGTCACAACAGTAGGACGTTAAACCCTATTTTATTTCATAATATATTTACAGAATGGATACTAAATAAAATTCCAAGGTAAAGCGGACAGCATTTGTATAGTATTATCATTAACAGCATAATAATAATATGTTGCTAGTTATTTTACACTATACAGCTCTGTTGTTTGTGACGTTGAAAAATATGACGTATTATCTTGTCGCTACCGCTACGTCACAAGGCTCAAATATGTCGACATGATCGAACATGGAATCATCGTTTTTCCCAGAAAAAAAACCCCAAGATAATGCTACTTACAAAAGCTTATGATCCCTAAATTTTAAAAAATATTTCATGTCCGTAATCTGTGATCAATTTAATTGGTATTTATACGCCCGTCCGTTCACAATTTATTTGTGAACACTCCAGAGGTCACAATTTTTTCCGATTTTGATGCATATGCAAGACAGAGGCGGATCCAGTGAGGGGTGCCTCCCCCCCCCCCCTAATTTTTGACAGTGCCCTTTTTTCTGCTGAAAGTGCCTTTTTTCAGACCCAAATATGTCCTCTCCAAACGTTTGCTGTCTACAGATGCAAGGAAATGACGGGTAATTGTCTTGGGGGACCCCCTCAACCCACTCGGAGCGGCGTGCCCCGTCTCCGCAGCAAGTACCCTCATTTTGCGGCGCCCCCCCCCTTTTCAAAAATTCGTAGATCCGCCCCTGCAAGACGATGTTGTCTTTAATCGCTGATTATATATCATAAATGTCCAAGCTTAATTAAATCCACGGATTATCCACTGCCCACGTCTTTTTATCTCAGAAACTGTTGTACACTTAAACTCAGTATCAATTTTATCAGCACATACATCAAGCACTGACTAACGCTGGAAAACTTCTCTTGCAAGCTTTCACGTTATTTGAGCAGACATCCCTAATCGTCGGGATGTCCATTAGGGGAACCCTAACATGTTTATACGCTCCATGGTTTTTTTTTCAGGGAATCCATTTTTTTCTAGTAAGATTGGATATTTCTACTTTCCATATATACCAAAATTGCCATACTTTTATTGACAATACCCCGCCCCCCCCCCATCTTTAAGTTGTATATTGAAATTATATCGGTAATATAATAGGCCTGTCGGAGAAATAAAACTCTTTATCTTGTTATTTGTTATTTATTACACAGACAAACTATTCCATTTAGCGGGAGAAAAAAATTTGAAGCATTTATGAACTTAATTATATGCAACATAGATGATAGTGTCTATATTCAAGTTTATCCAGCTGTATCTTTTTATGTTAAGTATTTCGCCAAGCTGAATAAAATGATTTATTGTCATTAAAACATCTATAAGTGCACTGAAAAGTATAATTGGATTTTCATGGAAATAATTTATTTAAAGGTATATTATGGAAGAGCAGATAAAGAGCTGACAGGCCTCACTATAATACCTGATAGTTAAAGAGCCAACCCCAATATATGAGACCGGTGTCTTGAAAAAAAACCCAACCCCAGATTTTTATTTTATAAAAATGTGTAGGTGAAATTTACCCTTCACTCTATAGACCTCTAAATGAATGGGAATCGATTATCAGGTCACCCATAGAAAAAACTGACCCGGATTCGTAAAAGGGTTATGTTTCCGGATAAGCAGTTTTGATGTTTATGTTCAAACGACTCAGTATTTTGAGCTGAAATTTTGAGACATGGTATATACACCATTCCTCTATATTTCATACATACTCAGACTTTCATTTTTGAGACTGTTCTAATCGGGATAATCCCTTTAAAAACTAGTTGATGTATATAGGCAATAGACAAATATACCTCTTGCATAATGTATGTTACAGGTGAAATGCGATTGCACATATCTCCCGGGTAGGTTTCAGAGACATAATATAAACTAAGATATCATTACATTAATGCTCAGCGGGAGATAATTTAATGTGCAACATTGTGAATATAAATGAAGTCGGCCATACAGTGTATAGCAAATTGTAAAAGCTTTTTGTGGAACAATCAATTTTAGGTAAAACGATCGGAGTCACACCGAACCAAGGCTCATTACATTAATGCTCAGCGGGAGATAATTTAATGTGCAACATTGTGAATATAAATGAAGTCGGCCATACAGTGTATAGCAAATTGTAAAAGCTTTTTGTGGAACAATCAATTTTAGGTAAAACGATCGGAGTCACACCGAACCAAGGCTCTTCTGAAATGAAAATACAAGTCCATCATACCCTTTATTTAACCTTAATTTGCCTGAAATCTTAAAGTCAGTTGTACTGGTAATTATGATTCGTATTTGTTTTGCGGTTTACGCAAAAAGACAAAAATGCGACCCAGACCGTTCTTTCCCTGGAATCTTCAAATAGAAAAAACAAAATGGAAATATCAAAAGTTACAAGGGATAGTATTTAGCTTCGTAGATTTGGCGGTTGTTTGAAACTTCTGGGTTTATTTCGTAGTTTTTGTGTTACGACCCGAACACGAAGTTTTGTTGGCAACTTTATAGTTGGATTTTGTTATCGATTTATTGTATCTGAACAACAATGCAGGCCAACAACATCTACGCTGAAAGAATGTTTGCACCATGTACAGTTTTGGCTGCACATGCTGACTAAATCCCCCCCCCCCCAAAAAAAATGAAAAAACTCACAGAAACGTGTTTTGACATATACCCCTTTCGTAGGAGGATTCATCTTGATCTATTAGATTTGTAATGTAACCGTTGAAACCCGAAAAGGATTAATATTTGCTTTTTAAAGGACATTCCGTCACGTCAAAATTGAAGATTTGGGCAAAACTATGAAACTTCCGGTGCCGACAGACAAATTATATCAGCAGAAAAAGTTGAGAAGAATTTGCGCCATTGGGCATATAAGCATTCGTTTATACAATTCAGGCAATACATAATTACAATAGCACCCAATAACTGAAATTGAAATGCCAATAATCAAAGTGATCCTGGCAAAATTGGTTATTGCTCGGCAAGGGAAGATGTTAGAAACTTCTTTCTTATATCAATATGAAGGTGTTGATTTATACTATATGTCCATTTTAATCAAATATCATAATTTTATACGAATAATAAATATTTGTTTCGGAGACTAAAAATACAGTTTTTGACAAAGTCACATTACTTCCGGAGATAATGGAAATGTTAAATTAGTTTTATGAAATCATAAATGGCATTAGGCATTACATGGTGAAAATATTATGAAGATTGAATAATATTTGACACTTTTATGGACCAAAAAACCTTGCAAATTTAGTTGTTGAAAATGGTCTATTTCTCTAAAACTGAACAAGTTAGGAACGATTTGGTGATATACATGAACTATTTTGTTTAACTATCTGTTAATCTAAATCAAAAGTTAAAATTTTCAAAACGTAGCGAACAATACTCAGTTGACAAAATATTGATATTAAAGGTTAAAAATACATTCCGGTGTCAATTTTAAATTGTAAGCAATTTGATATGACGCATATTGGCTATATGCATCAAATGGTTGCACTTTTATGAAAATCCAATAATAACCGACTATTTTACAGGCAAAATAAGATGAAATTGACTATTTCTCAGCAACTGTTCGTATTACAAACTAATTTTGAAATACATTTTCTTCTTATGGATTGATGCCTCAGGTATATGAAAGTTACTGATATTACCAAGTAATTTTACCATAAACTTTGTTCGTATGAATGATAGCTACAAGTTTATAAAAGTTATGTTATGAAGAACTATTTGAAAAGCCCGAATGGGTTGTAAATAACTTAATTTTACACCCTTTTTCACCCTATTTTTTTTAAAGAAATTAAATTTTCTAAATTCGGCGCTACGAAGATTTGCCGAAAAGCAAAAATCAAAAGTAGCATAGCTGTGTGCCAAAGGCTTTGCCAAAATGTATCGAAATTTAAAATATACTTTCCCAGTAAAACCGAAGTCGCTACTTCAACCACAGTTCGTTTTTTTATTTTTACAATCTTGTAATGCACATACTATCGATAGCCATGACTCTTGCAGCGAAAAACATTTTGTTTCACTTCATTGGCACCCGAACCAGAGTCTTATCAACATAAAAAAAAAATTCCACGCGTAGCACGTTTTATAAAAATGAAACTTTTCGGGTTTCAACGGTTACCACAACCCTGCCGTCTCCAGCCATTCTGCTAAAGCTAAACGGTATTGATTTCATGATTATCCAGATTCTTAGTACTCAATTCCCACAGAATCGTCATGGGACTGTAACTATTTAAAGATATGCATAAAAATCATTTTAGAAGTTTAGAATAATGACGACTTGTATAAATTAATGACAAACATTTTTATTATTAGTAGTATATGTTTTTGACTATATCAGTTTCATAGTAATGAATATAAAGATATGGGTATTATTGAATTTAATTTTTAACAAACAGAGAATTGTCATTTTTTTATAGCAGACACAAATTTATATATGATTGATTTGCAATTATGCTGATTTATTAACACAATATATGCAAGCAAGCAAGCAATAACTTTACGCTCATCAAATTATAGTAAACAATTAGCTGATCCTAAACTGTAAACTCAAATACCAACAACTAGACATAATACAATATTTTCAACTTAATTATCAAAATATAATCTATGATATATATCTATTAAACGCCTCGGTCTTTTGCTGGTTTGATAATTTTGTTTACATGCTATAAGTTGTTATCTTTTATATCATTTGTAAAGCGCCACAGAACTGTCAAACTGATAGCATATTGCGCCTTCTTATGGAAAATTTTCATTATTCTTATTTCATTTCATTTTTAATGTGTTTTTATTTGATAACCCCGTTGATATACTGGGTATTTTGGTATTAAATATTGGCCACAGATGTTACACAAATAAACATTATTATAATACAACGAAAGAAAATACAATAACACGTCTTTATCACAGAATAAATTTCATGTATTGATGCCTTCAAATTCACTATATAAAACGTAATTTTAAGAGTGCGAGTATTGTTTGCGGCTATCGGCATTAGCGTGTCCATAATTTGTAGGATTAAGGTACGTATTAAAGCACATTTTTAGAAAACCTTCAATTATTTGTTTAAATGCCTTATATGTAGTGTATGAACAATAAGAAACGTTTCTGTCAGATATCCTCTCACAGTCTCACACAACAACTTTTGGTCTTCGAAGGAATTATTAGTGAGCAGATATTCGGCCGTGTATCTGTTATCACTCGTCGCTTCAGTCAATTAAATAGACCGGTGACTCGTGTTTTCCTTTGGCGTTCGTCACTTCCGATTCGGGAAACATGTATTACTCAGCTATCGTAGCATGGATCTCTCTGTTAAAAGTATATTTGGAATGTGTTTAACCAGCTCTATCATATATGTGATAATGACTGGCACCAATATTGTCCTTTAAAATATAGGTTTATCACCCTAAGATCTCGGTCCCTTTCGATATTGGCATGTATCGGACTGTAACTTCATGGGTTATGGCCCCTGATTGTCCGAAAAATCACGTTTTTAGCTTGTGAACAGTGTAGAGGTCACAATTTTGAACCTATTTGGATGAAACTTGAAATGCATGTTTATAACCCAAAGATCTTGGTTCCTTTTGATATTTGCTCCCATCGGATCGTAACTTCCTGAATTATGGCCCCAGATTGTCCGAAAAATCGCCCTTTTTAGCTTGTGGTCCCTCTGGAGGTCAAAATTGTCGTCCGATTTAAAAAATCGTTTGATTATATCACCGTTAGATGGTTATGGAGGTTGAGTTCAAATTTCGTGAAAATCGGACCAAAATTGACAGACAAAATGGCCGCCGTTTGTACGTGAGGTCACAATTTTGAACCGTTTTTGATGAAACTTGACATATATGTTTATAACCCAAAGATCTTGGTTCCTTTCGATATTTCCTCCCGTTGGATCGTAACTTCCTGAATTATGTCCCCTGATTGTCCGAAAAATCGCCCTTTTTAGCTTGTGGTCCCTCTGGAGGTCAAAATTGACATCCGATTTAACAAACCGTTTGATTATATCATCGTTACATGGTTATGGAGGTTGAGTTCGAATGTCGTGAAAATCGGACCAAATTGACGGACAAAATAGCCGTCGTTTGTACGCGAATAGTGTGAAAATATGTTATATCAAGGTTGTGGACCCTATAGAGGTCACAATTTTGAACCGATTTTGATGAAACTTGACCTGCATGTTTATAACTCAAATATCTTGGTTCCTTTCGATATTTGCGCCCATCGGATGGTAACTTCCTGAATTATGTCCCCTGATTGTCCGAAAAATCGCTTTTTTTTTTAGCTTGTGGTCCCTCTGGAGGTCAAAATTATTATCCGATTTAAAAAAACAAACGTTTGATTATATCACCGTTACGTGGTAATGAAGAAAGACTTTGAATTTCGTGAAAATCGGACCAAAATTGACGGACAAAATGGTCGCCGTTTGTACGCAAATAGTGTAAAAATATGTTATATCAAGGTTGTGGACCCTATAGAGGTCACAATTTTGAACCGATTTTGATGAAAGTTGAAATACATGTTTATAACCTAATGATCTTGGTTCCATTGCATATTTGCACATATCTGATCGTAACTTCCTGAATTATGGCCCCTGATTGTATGAAAATCGCTATTTTTTAGCTTGTGATTCCTTTTGAGGTCACAATTATTAACAGATTTAAAATAACGTTTGATTATATCACTGTTTCAGCGTAAAGAAGGGTGAGTTTGAATTTCGTGGAAATCGGACCAAAACTGATGGACAAAATGGCCGCCGCTTGCACGCGACTACTATAAGAATATGGTATATCAAGGTTGTAGACCCTGTAGAGGTCACAATTTTAATCTGATTTTGATGAAACTTTAAATGCATGTTTATAATCCAAAGATCTTGGTTCCTTTCGATATTTGTGCATATCGAATTGTAACTTCCTGAATTATGGCCCCTGATTGTACTAAAAATCGCCTTTTTAGCTTGTGGTCCCTCTGAAGGTCACAACTATTATCCGATTTTAAAAAACGTTTGATTATATCACCGTTTCACTGTAATGAAGGTTGAACTCGAACTTCGTAAAAAATCGGACCAAAACTTCCTGACTAAATGGCTGCCACTAATACGTGAATAGTGTAAAAAATATGATATATCAAGGTTGTGGACCCTGTAGAGGTCACAATTTTGATCTGATTTTGATGAAATTTGAAATGTAAGTTTATAACCCAAAGATCGCGGTTTCTATCGATATTCGGGCACATTGGACCATAACTTCCTGAATTATGGCCTCTGATTGTACGAAAAATCATGTTTTTTACCTTGTGGACCCTATGGAGGTCACAATTTTATTCCGAATTAAAAAAACGTTTGACTATATCCCCGTTACACATTAATGGTGGTTGAGTGTGAATTTCTTAAAAATCGATAATCGAACAGCTAAATCCATAATATTAAATGTTTCATATACTTTCATATTTTTGAATTCCTAATCTTTTAAAGGGAATATCTCTTCTTAACAGTATTTCAATTTAATGCATAATGTGGTGCTTGATTTGGTTGTTATTAAATTTAGATATATGTAAAATGTATGTTGTGGGGGTACGGATATCGTGTACGTATCTATTATTTTCTTAGTTCTTTTTAAGGTTAATTTCAAAAAGAAATTTAAATAGATTTTTTTTATTTTGTGATTCGGGGGTGGGGTGGGGAGTTTTGTTAATATTGAAAACAATTTTATTAATATTGGAATTAACTTTGTTTATTAATATTCCAAATGTTTCAGTGCTTGCTTGTTTTTTTTTCAATTTAAACAGCTATTTTTTTTTTATTCTTTTTATTATGTTTCTTATTTGTCAATATCTAACAAAATTTTATTATTATTGGAATTAACTTCGTTTGTTAACCTTTGAGATGACTGTTTATTATTGATTTGGCATTAATTTATTTTTTCATATTTTTTATTGAATAAACAATATTGTATCAAATAAAATAATTGTTATGTCATTTATCAAAAATTAGTTTGGGGAGGCGATTGAATGGCAAGGGTTGCTATAATACTGGATATAAATCGGTAAAATACAACACAAGTTTTTGTTAGTGGTTATACACAAGTTTGTATGAAACCACACAAGTTTCAGAAATTTCAACACAAGTTTCAGAAATTTCAACACAAGTTTCAGAAATTTCAACACAAGTTTTTAGAAATTTCAACACAAGTTTCAGAAATTTCAACACAAGTATTGTGTAGATTTTCACACAAGTTTCAACACAAGTTTGTGTTGTTTGACAAATTTTAACACAAGTCTTGTGTTGTTTCAACATTTAACACAAGTTTGTGTTGTTTCAACACAAGTTTGTGTTGTTAAATAGTAACACCCAACTTGTGTTGAAAACAACACAAGTTTGTGTTGTTTCAACACAAGTTTTTTTTCAGTGTATGAGGGAAATTTTTCTCGCGCTACGGCCAACTCTTATATGTCGAATTCCAACTGCCAAGGGATCTTTAACGTGCACTCCAATGTGTAATTCGGGAGAACCCACGTCGGATGAACTTTCTCAGCCAATGCAGGGATCGAACACCTGACTTCCAGGGTAGCGAACCAGCGTCTTACCCTCATTGTTATTATAATCCAGACAATCCCACCCTATACCATTAACATGCCATAGTCGACATTTCAATGTACATAAAATCTTCTACACCTAGTCTGTTGTTTCCAGATAATTAAAGCGCGTTAACAATATTCTTATTTAAAGCGCAAATTTCATATTTTCTAAGAAAGTAAAAACATAATTATTTCTATGTCTTTTGCTCAAAAGGTTGTCAACTCACTATTATACGATCATTGGCAATATTTTACAGGCATAAAAATCCCTGACACAGAAAATAATAACACAAATACTTGAATTACCTCCCCTGTTTTCCCATTCCCCCTCCATGCAATGGCGATCCTCAAACGTTTGAATTTGAAAGTGATATTTTTTGCCAATTTCTCAACTGGCAATTGTGAATTATAGGATTATTCTTTAACAAGGCAGGACTGTTTATAGATACAATCTATTTAAGGGCTTTATTTTAATATATTTTAAAGATATAACTAAAAAATATCCGTACTACAGGGTACATCGTGGTTTAGAGACTATCCGAACTACGGGGTAAATCGTGGTATAGAGACTATCCGAACTACAAAGTACATCGTGGTTTAGAGATTACCTGAACTACGGGTACATCGTAGTTTAGAGACTATCCAAACTACAAGGTACATCGTAATTAAGAAACTTCCCAAACTACGGGGTACACAGTGGTTTAGAGACTATCCGAACTACGGGGTATATCGTGGTTTAGAGACTATCCGAACTATGGGGTACATCGTGGTTTACAGACTATCCGAACTATGGGGTGCATCGTGGTTTACAGACCCCCGACTTCCGGTACCTTAAGATCGATATTACCACGGGTTGATTGCTGTCTGTTAATGTTCCACGCCTTTTGAAGAAAGCTGGGGACTGTTAAAATTGGTCCGTCCGGGACGCAATAACTCTCCGTCTAATTGAGCTATAATGTTCAAACTTTGTGTAGGTGTTTATCGGACCAATGCATTGATGGAGTTAGAAGAGGAGCAGTTTCGGCTTGGGGTAAGCAGAGATAAGCAATCTGATTGGTCGATGCTTTGGGGCGCGATAATTTTGGTTAGAATTCATTATATCGTTGTTGTTTATTAAAGCTTTAGCGTCCAGTTCATTATATACGATATTGTGGACGGATTGGTTTAATTAAATTATTTACACTTCCTGGGTGAAATGTTGGTAAAAACATAAAATTCCGATGTCCGTGTTTGTCTAAAGACTCCTTAAAATTGGTTAACACGCAAAATAAAAAGTCCTTGTATATTAAAAAGTCAATTTAAATCACACTTATAAAACTGCTGTCGTGAGAAGAGAGAGCGGGTCATCTTGTCCTTTTGTCATATTAAAAATCATGGTAAAACAGTAGGTCCAGCTGACAGATGTTTGGCGCCATCAGTGCGGATAGAAAACAACCCATGGAAAAGCGAAGTGCTCGCAGTAAAACCCACATACCTGGACCCGTGGATTATTTACACATTATAAACTATTCGTACAATAAGTTCCATATGGTTAAAAGTCCTATAATATGGTTCACAGCGTCGTTCGTTCGTTTCTGGAGTTGAACACCCACTTCCACCGGGAGTGATGTCAATTAAAGTCAAAGGCATTCCATTGGGGTTTTGTCTAGCGCAGGTAAATGTTACCTGAAACGATAAAGAAGGACCAACAGCACCACAGAACAAAACATTTTAAACAAATCAAACCAGATAAATGTTACCTGAAACGATAAAGAGAAGGACCAACAGCACCACAGAATAAAACATTTTAAACAAATCAAACCATTGATAGTAGACAAAATACGCGGCATTTAATATTTGGACATAAATGTAATTGATTGATATGCACTGTTACTAATGGTTGTGTAGATCCCTGTTCTTTTATAGTCATTATTTTTCCCTAGAATATTATTACATGTAGCCTATATTAAATTGTGCACTAGACTAATCCGCCATACTGTCCTACAACAAAAGTTTCTTCGTTTGTTACTAAATAAGTAGTTCCCTTTCTTAACGTTAATTTTTCTGATATTATTAAAACATCCAGGCTTAGGGGCCAGTCTGGTCAACACAACCAGTTATCTTTCTTTGACGAGTGCTCTTTTAGCGCAACTAAATTAACAGTTAATTCCCGATTCGGCCATGAATTTTGAGATAGCTTCATAAATTTTTGTATGACATATTCCGAGGGGGTAAGAGTAAATTTTGAAGTTTGACATCTTTCATTAAACTTCGTACAGGGAGTCTTTTCTCCTCCAATTTGTGGCACGCAATGATGACATGATTAACGGTCAAATTGTGGCCGCATTCGCACTTCGCTTGGTTAAACTTATGGTCGGTGATTAAATCTTTAGTTCTCAGTCTGGTGATTAACCCATAAGTTTTGTGAGATGGGTGATTGACCTCAGCTTTTACAACCAGATCGTTATTTAATTTGAATCTAAACGTATTTATTCTGGCCAACTCGGTTTTCCATTCAGATTTAATCTTAGTTAAATTCATGAACGCTATATTTTACGTCTTCGGTCTCATTACCTGGACTATAAAGTTCGATCATGAGAATTTTCTGCTTAGGCTAAGGAGCGATAAGCAATTCGATTGGTCAATACTTTGGAACATAACTCTTCTTTTAATTAAGGTAGAATGTTTAAACTTTATGTAGATGTTCTTTAGGTGAATGTCGTGACTGAGTTCAGTGATTAACAATTAGAGCTAAGCAATTTCTTTGGTCGATGCTTTGGGGCAAGATAACTATGATTCAATCTGATAGAGAATGATGAAACTTAGTGTATAGCTGATAATCAGTTTGATTGCTCGATAAATGTGCGATTAATTAAAGTTACATTATGGGAGATAAGATAAAGAGATGGCAGTTCTCACTATAATACCCCCCTGGGGTGTAGGGGGTGATAAGAATATACCCTTCGTATGTCCTGCGTGTCGTAAGACGCGACTAAAAGGACCCCTGTAATGGGGCAACGTGTTTGCCGTGCGTTGCGACCCGTGTCGGTGGAGAGTGGAATCCTGGTAATTGAGTGGGGATTTGGCTTGCGAGCCCTTTCTTTGCAACACATTACTTTGGCCCACGGTTCACCTAGACGGGAGGTCAGAGTGGCCCACTCTGATCAATCGGCTTTGGTCGTTTTAGCTCTGTAGGATGTACGTTTATCTTATTTGTTTTGTTGTTTTTGATACTAAGCAATTATCTACCTTTGTGTCCTTAGTACATCCTGCATAGCAGCGGCTTGGGTCAATCAGGTTAGACAAGTATTTTTACTTTCTGGCTTGAGTATACCCCTCGTCGAGCCCTGAGGCAACGCGCCGGATATCCGTGCTAGACCTCCCCCTGGTAGGCAGGGCAGTAACCTGGGGGACGACGAGGGGTGAATCAAAAAAAAATTATTCATGGATTCCCCAATCAATAAAAAACAGAAACGTCCGAGTACAGAGGACGTTTCTAGCTTATTTAATAATCCAAAGAAAAATTTAAAGGCATGGCCGAGGTTTCTCTTAATTGAGAGTCCCTCTACAGACCTTTCAAAAGTTTCACCTTTTTTAATAACCAAGGGCATTGCTGGCTTGGCTGGTGAGCCCAAGGCTATTAAAAAACCTCAAAAATGGAACTCTCTTGATAGAATGTGCTAAGGAACAGCATGCTACCATGCTGCTTAAATCAACATCCTTAGCAGACATACCTATCAAGGTTTCACCACATAGGTAATTGAACTCCAGTAGAGGTGTAATTCGCTGTCGGGATCTTGAAGGCAGCAGTGAGGAAGAAATGGTCGAATACCTTTCTTCTCAAGGCGTGTCACATGTTAAAAGAATTAGTGTACGCCGAGGAGAAAAGGTGATTCCTACGAGCACCTATATCCTCACGTTCAATCGTCCCGACATTCCTAAGACTCTCATGGCAGGTTATCTTAACATACCTGTTGATTCTTACATCAGTAACCCACTAAGATGTTACAAATGTCAGAAATTTGGACATAGCAAGACCGTCTGTAGAGGCAAGGATACTTGCGCTCGTTGTGGTCATGATGGCCACGAGAGCGCTACCTGCCAGGCGGAATTGTGTTGTCTCAATTGCAAGGGTAAGCACTTTGCTTATTCTCGCGAATGTCCAATATGGCAAAAAGAAAAAAGAATTCAACAGGTAATGTCTGAGCGCAAAATATCATATTATGATGCTCGAAAGCAAGTAGATCTAACTGTGCTATTTCCCGTTCATTCTCAAGGGAAGTCTTTTGCCGGCGCAGTTAAAGTATCTACCAGAAGCATCTCTTCTCAGACAGATTTAACCTGGCCAGATAAGGGAAAAATGTGCATATTATCAGATCATGATATAGGGGTATCGAGCTCCTCTCAAACAAGTCAAAGCTCGATCACGATTACAAATTCTTTGCCAGTCGAGGGTCCATCTTCCTTGCCTCCTTTTGAAGCTGTTGGGATTATTCCTAACACTTCGTCCCAGAACGGCAAGGGGTCACCCCCATCGCTTGTCCCTGAAGCTGGCCTTCCTGAATCCAGTACTATTGTTTCGGGATCTCAGCCAAAGGGTATTCCACCTACACAAAAAAATCTCTCGAGAAAAGAGAAAAAATTGGCAAAGATGCATGAGAGAGAGAAGAAGGGTTCACAAAACCCCGTCTCTATCTACAATCGATATGGGGATGATCTGATGGACGGTGTTACCGTAGAGGTCCATAAGGACCCCGTCGGTAAACCGTCAAAAATTAACTATCCCTGACAATGGTAAATTCCATTATTCAATGGAATTGTCGTGGTTTAAAACCAAATTTAAATGAAGTCCAACTTTTAATTCAAAAATACAATCCTTTAGCTATTTGTTTACAGGAAACTTTTTTACGGAATTCTGACACTTTGTCTTTTAGACATTTTGTTGGTTACCATCATCACTCAGTTGGTGATGGTAGAGCCCATGGGGGCGTTTCTGTTATTCTTAATGGAGATATCCCTCAAAGTCAAGTCACTCTCAACTCGCCTTTACAGGCAGTTGCAGTTAGGGTGACTTTGCATATTCCCATAACACTCTGCTCTGTATATCTTCCACCAAGTTTACATCTAAATCCCAGAGATCTCGATGACCTTGTTGCACAACTTCCTCTCCCGTTTATTATAACGGGAGATTTCAATGGTCATCATTCCCTCTGGGGTAGTCCTGGTGATAACAACAGAGGTAAACAAATAGCGGACTTCATTAACCTTAATAATTTGTGTTTACTAAATGATGACTCGCCTACTTATCTACATCCTGCCACAGCTTCTTTTTCTTCCCTCGATCTCACCATTTGCTCTCCGGTCCTGTTTCAGGATTTTACATGGAAGGTAAATGAAGATCAGTGTGGTAGTGACCACTTCCCTATCATAATTGATAATAATGGTCCCTCTCCGGTCGAAAGACCCCAGAGGTGGAAGTTGCATAAGGCTGATTGGACTCTTTTTGAATCTTTGTGTCTCTTCTCCTTTGATGCAAAGGAGTTAGAAGATGCAGATGAGCCTATGGCCTTATTTACTTCAATTCTCCAAGATGTAGCTGAGCAGGCGATTCCAAAAACCACGACAGAACCAAAACGTTTCAACAAACCATGGTTTAACGACGATTGTAAATCCGCCCTAAAAGAGCGTGATCGTATCCTGAGACGATTAAAAAACCATCCTTCCATGGAGAATATTGCTGCATACCAAATGGTCCGGGCGAAGGCCCGTAGAACCATACGTTAAGCAAAAAAATCTTCATGGTAGGATTATGTCTCAAGGATCAATTCCCGTACCACATCCAAATCGGTATGGGATAGGATTCGTAGGATTAAAGGTAAAAGTAGTGCATTATCAGTTAGCCATCTAAATGTTGATAATACCACCTTGACAACATTTCCTGATATTGCAAATTCTCTGGCCAGTACATTTTCATATAATTCATCATCCAATTTCTCCTCCGATGCCTTTCGAGGCATTAGACAACAACAGGAGAAAAGGCGACTTAATTTCAAGTCCCGCAATGATGAATGCTATAATGATACCTTTTCCATTGCAGAACTTCGGGATTCGCTAAAGCGGGCTCGGGATACTGCAACTGGTCCAGATGAAATACACTACCAAATTCTAAAACATCTGCCTTTTCCAACCCTCATAATTTTATTAGATCTTTTTAACCGGATTTGGGTTTACGGGAAGTTTCCTCCTTCGTGGCATGAAGCCACAATAATTCCCATCCCTAAACCGGGTAAAGATCATACGAAATGAAATGAAATGAAATGGGGTTTAACGTCCTACTCTTATGCACCTAACCTGGGCTAATGGAAGACGGGCATACGCCATACAATGTGCTATGAGGGTAATTTTGCCCGGGCAGCGGCGCTACGGCCTACTCTTATATCGAATTCCAACTGCCAAGGGATCTTTTACGTGCACTCTAATGTGTACACGGGACCTCGGTTTTTCGTCCCATCCGAACGACTAGGCAGCTGTCCTTGTCAGGCCCTCCTTCTGTATCACTGACAAGGGGAAATCACGCCGGAAAATCGAGATGAACTTTCTCGGCCAATGCAGGGATCGAACACCCGACCTCCAGGCTAGCGAACCAGTGCCTTATCCACTTAGCCAAAGATCATACGAATCCTACCAACTATCGTTCGATCGCTTTAACTAGCTGTATTTGCAAAACCATGGAGAGATTGATCAATCGAAGGCTTGTTTGGTACCTCGAGTCCAACAACCTTATTACAGACCTCCAATGTGGATTTCGGTCCCAAAGGAGCACTCTTGATCATCTCGTTCGATTTGAAACGTTCGTCAGGGACGCTTTCATCCAGAAGCAACATTTAGTTGCAATATTTTTTTATCTGGAGAAAGCTTATGATACTACATGGAAACATGGTATCATGCGCGACCTCCATAACCTCGGCCTACGAGGTCGCTTACCTATCTTCATTAAAAATTTCCTGGAAGATAGGTCATTTAAGGTACGACTGGGATCAATATTCTCAGGAAATGGGGGTTCCACAGGGAAGTATTTTATCTCCTACACTTTTCGCGATAAAAATTAATACAATCCCAGCGTGCCTTAAACCAGGTACAAACGGCGCTCTTTATGTTGATGACTTTCAGATGTGCTATGGTTCTACAGACATGCGGATAATCGAACGTAAGTTGCAGCTTTGTTTGAATTCACTTCAACAATGGGCAACCGAAAATGGATTTCGTTTTTCGAAATCCAAGACTGTCTGCATGCATTTCTGTCAGAAACGAGGTTTACATCCTGATCCAGAACTTTTCTTGGATGGCAACCGCCTTCCAGTTGTGGATGAAACCAAATTTCTGGGGCTGATATTTGATAAGAAATTATCATTTATCCCCCACATCAAAAACCTAAGAAAGAAATGTCTGAAAGCCCTCAACATATTGAGAGTCTTATCAAATACTGACTGGGGAGCAGACCGTAAGGTCTTGCTCAGATTATATCGAGCGTTAATAAGATCAAAACTCGATTATGGGTGTATTGTGTATGGGTCTGCCCGCGAGTCGTATCTCAAAGAGCTCGACACCATACACAACCAAGGACTTAGAATCAGTCTAGGAGCATTTCGTACATCTCCAGTGGACAGTTTATACGTCGAGGCGCATGAGCCCTCACTGCACAACAGACGTGATAAACTGGCCCTGCCATATGCTACGAAAATTGCATCTCTTCCAAATCATATTTCATTTAACACCATATTTAGACCATTACATGAGCATTTATATCTGTATTCGCATACAACCCCTTTTGTCTGAGGCTGGTATCAGCCTAGACAGTATTGCGAATACCCTTGTCTTTAGGACTCCACCGTGGGCTATATCTCCGCCAAAGATTGATTTCGATCTTTCTCAGCATAAAAAGAGAGATACTAGCTCAACGGTGTTCCAGTCTCTCTTTAGGGAGTTACGGTCTAAGTATGGTGATTATGCTCCTATTTACACCGATGGATCGAAAGATGGTGATCGGGTAGCTTCGGCTACCGTGACGCCATCCGCGACCATCTCTGTTCGCCTACCACCTGCTGCTTCTATTTTTACAGCTGAACTCAAGGCTATTCTCAATGCCTTGGAGTTCATTCAATCCTCATCAGTTTTAAAACACATTATCTTTTCTGATTCTTTGTCCTCACTACAAGCAATTAATAACAAACAGCTTGACCACCCATTAATAGCAGACATTTATTGTCTGCTATTATCTGACGAGTTAATCAGCAAGGACATTGTTCTTTGCTGGCTCCCCAGTCATATGGACATTAAAGGGAATGATCAAGCAGACTCGGCTGCCAAGTCTGCTTTAGATCTTCCCTTATTTGAATTTTTAACGCCATATAAAGATTTTAAATTTGTTATCAATAATTTCATATATGGCCGCTGGCAACGGTCTTGGGATCTTGCAGACACAAATAAACTTCATCATATCAAGCCTCTCTTAGGTGACTGGCCAAGCTCCTATCGTACGAGCAGGAGAGATGAAGTTGTCTTCTGTCGCTCTCGCATAGGTCATACTTTTTTAACACATATTTTCATCTTAAAGCGAGAGCCTCAACCAGAATGTGAGCACTGTCATGTTCCTTTGACAGTGAAGCACATTTTGATTGAGTGCAAGTATCTCAAAGATACACGATTACGGCATTACCGTTGCCAATCATTACATCAGTTGTTTGCCCAACCGGGCCTTTACTGTAAAGCGCTAGACTTTTTAAAGGAGACAAATTTTTATCCAAAATTTTAATTGTTTATATTTGATTTTCACTTTCATGTTTTAAATACATATACATATAGTTGATATTTATTTACTGTGATATTTGTTTTTATTTATGTATGTGTATATATAATATTGTAATTATTTGTCTAGTTTGTCTCAAGAAATCTCACCGTATGTTTGGCGCAGTATGGCCCGGTTGGAGCTGACGTGCCATAAAACAACATTTCATTCATTCATTCTCACTATAATAGTTAAAAACGAGATAGTGTAAAGGTAATTTGCTGAAAATTTCAGTCAAATTGAACCACTAGTAGCCGAGAAAAAAGCGTTTGAAATATTCACATAGCCTCGATTAAATTGATTATTTAGAAAACATTTCAGGTCTAAAGAAAGACCTGTAATAAGCAGATTTTGCTCTTTCATAATGCTATTTTAATAGTGTCATCTATTTATTTTGGGATTTTGACTATCCGTCTTAGTTGATATTTGAAATACACTGATTTGATTATAGTAGTGTCGTTTCATATCCCTTTCCGGGGGTTGGGATGGCCTAGTGGTCTAGAGTGCCGCGCTTCGACCTCTAGCTGGCCGGTCACCTCTGGCTTGCGGCTGTGGTTTCGATCCATGGTGTGAGCGCATGTGGCATGGAGATAGGTTCGCCTTCTCAACCTCGCTTTCGCAGGAATTACACACTACTTTTCCAATCTCTCAGTACTACATCCATATTGTCATAAACCTGTAACTCTTTCAGTATAGCACCTTTCACCCCTATTTCTTGTCTAGCAGGGACACGCACGCTTCCAGAAAGTGGAATAAACTCAGTACCCCTGCAAGGAATTCTACATCTCTGAAAATGTACTCAGACCATCTATCCAATTCTGATATCAAAGTTCCTTCCTTTTGTTATAATGGCCATCGGAAATCTCAAATAATTCGATGCTCTGACCTGCAGGGTCACAAAGCCTACGACATATTGCCGACAGTCCCGATCATTACCTTCTGCCATGTTCCTTACATTCAAATGCACGAACAGAAACCATAGACAAATTACAATATGACGTTAAAGATAGGCTGGCACTGCCAGGCAGGATACGCCCACATTTTCGAGAGATGGATAGAGAACAAGCAATACCGAAAGTGATTTTTCCTACATCATTAAGTCCTGTATTTCATACTGTATTGGGAGCAGCCATTTTGTTGGTCAGTTCCAGTCTGATATTCATGAAATTCGAAGCCGACAATGATTATGGTGTGACGGTACACAACCTAGAAATGTGACTTTTCGTCAAAATCGGATAAGAATTGTGACCTGTAGAGTCCACAACCCTGATATACCTTATTTTTACACTATGTCCCGTTTTTCTCGAAATTCGAACTCAACCTTCCGTAGGGTGTAACGGTGATAGAGTCAAACGTTCTTTTTAAATCGGATAATATTTGTGACCTCCAGAGCGACCATAGGCGATTTTCCGGACAATCAGGGGCCATAATTCAGGAAGTTACGATCCGATATGCGCAATTAACGAAAGGAACCAAGATCTTTGGGTGATAACCATGCATTTCAAGTTTCATCAAAATCGAATTAAAATTGTGACCTATACAGGGTCCACAACCATGATATACCATTTTTTAACAGTATTCGCGTACTAACGGCGGCCATTTTGTCCGTCAATGTTGGTCCGATTTTCCCGAAATTCGAACTCAAACCTTCCTTAAGGTGTAACGGTGATATAATCAAACGTTTTTTTAAATCGGAAAATAATTGTGACCTCCAGAGGGACCACAAGCTAAAAAAAAAGGCAATTTTGCGTACAATCAGGGGCCATAATTCAGAAAGTTACGATCCGATATGCGCAAATATCGAAAGGAACCAAGATCTTTGGGTTATAAACATGCATGTCAAGTTTCATCAAAATTGTGACCTCTATAGGGTCCACAAGCTAAAAACGTGATTTTTCGTACAATCAGGGGCCATAATCCATGAAGTTTTGATCCGATACATTCCAATATCGAAAGCAGCCGAGATCTTATGGGGATAAACCTATATTTCAAGTTTCGTCAAAATCAGATAAGAATTGTGACCTGTAGAGAGTCCACAAACAAATTGTGGACGGACGTCCGGACGGACAGGGGCGACGACATAAAATGTGGGCGTATAAAAACCGTATAATTTGGTTGTTGGGTTTAGTGTTTAGGTTCCAGGTCCGTTTTTCGTGACCTCTCCTTACTCCAATAACCTGCTCTTTAGCTTTTGATTGACTTTTGATTTCGAACGATTTACGACAATTAAATCTTAGTATAAGGTGGAAGTCGTAATCAGAATTTAGTGTGTTGTATATGTTTGCATTACTGACAAAAGGAAAAGTATGCCACATTCCTTGTTGACTGCTCAGATGATTATGTTACCGCAGTATTTGTTTCAGTGACGAAGGGCTACAGCTATGTAGGCTACACCCCAACTGATTTCTGTTTGTAATATTAATTTTTACGATTTTTGCAGAATGGCCCGGGCCGTAATCTCCGTTGCCTTTGGGGAAAAAATCGTCTTCGCAATTATACGCGCGAACTTTATCGTGGCAAACTTTGGGGAGAAAGCGATTGGCTACGTTCGAGATTATTTGCAATGTTTTGAGACCAGTCATTGAAAAATAAGAAACATAGATATAGGGGCGCCTTCTCAGCCTCGTGGGTTTCCTCCGGGCACTCCGGTTTCTTCCCCTTACTAAAGACCCCTACGCTCAAGCGAATTATTGAAATATAAAAATTTTAAAAAACGTATGTTAGTCCCGAAATGACCTAGTTTGTGTCGAGTGGACGTTAAACCCCCTCTCTCTCTCTCTCTTTCATCGAGCGCGACACTCTCAAATCTTAACTGCGAATAAACCGATGCGGAATTTGTTCCGGGTTGAATTCGACAACATATGTGAGCAGCTCCGGCAAAATCAGGCTCTTGGTCATTTTTATGAAAATTGAGTTGATAGCATAATTGCATAGTCTACATCCTGGGCTTTCCAAAAATGTAACTCCTTTTAAATTCGGACCAGAAATAAGAAATTTATGATATTTTGAAGTTTGCGAGTGTTTCGAAATGGGAAAAACGCCAAAATGAGAAAACGGACTTCAAAGTCTTGGGACATTTTCAGAAAAAATTTCACTTAATAGTCCTTAGCAACCTTCAATTTAGATATCTAAACCCATGATTTTCTAGTAGTATAAACCAAAGACATCACCCAAGGCATGGTTCCAACTCGGTTGGGACATTATTTATGATTATTACTTTTTTCTTAATGGACAAAATCAAATCCCAGATTGTTTGTCGCATTTTCGAAAAATAGCCAAACAGGGAAAAACAATCTATTCCAAACATGCTTCATTTATTTTGGATTTGAAGTCAATATAATAGCAGCAAGAAGTTGTCCTTAAATGCTTAGTACAACACATTTCTAATTAAACAAAATTAATGTGCCCATGTTTGTTGCCATGGTAACGGCGCCCAAAATGTTTTTGCTTGTAAGTTATTTCATGTAAACTGAATGTAACAAATCACCAATAGCCCATTCCCAAAATCATGTGTTTTTGTGGTGCACACTGTATTAAGGGGCAGTGCTCGCTTATGGACATCTTGACGCAGATGTTTGACACCATAACCTCATAACAAATCACCAATAGCCCATTCCCAAAATCAAGTGACCTTTGGCTGCGGGGCTGTATTTAGGGCAAAGCTCTGTGACCGACGTCATGATGTGATGCCATGACGCGATATCATGATGTCAATCACAGATCCACTCTTAAAAGACCCACATATTTGACGTCATAACCTTAAAAAAAAACCACGTCATAATCATTATGGTCAATAGTGTTAAAATATAGATATATGTATATGCATCCAAAAGTCAACTCATTTTTTATCAACTAGCGACTGTCATGACCATACTTTTCAGGAGATGAACAGAGAACAAGCTAAAAAAGTGAATGTTCAAACAATTCTGACCTCTAGATGGTGCACAACCTTGGTATTACGTACTTTTAAACTATCTGCGTACAAAAAGCGACCATTTTGTCCGGTGTTTTGGGGCTGATATTCATGAAATTAATAATAATAATAATAATAACAGATTTATATAGCGCAAGATTACACTAAAGTTTCTAATGCGCTTCCAATTCACTAACACTATGAAAGAACTAATTGAATAGGTGTGTTTTCAACTCGCGTTTGAATTGGTCAACAGAGTTAATCATTCGTAATTCTTTGGGAAGATTATTCCATAGATGGGGGGCTGAGTATGAGAAAGCTCGTTTCCCTAGTTCTAATTTCACAGACGGAGTTATCAGTTTATTTTCTGATGATGACCTCAAGGTTGTTGTGTTGTTCTCGCATCGTTTTAAGAACTGTTTTAAATATAGTGGTGATTTGTCATTCAATGTTTTATGAGTTTGCAGCAAGATTTTGAACACAATTCGTTTTTTGACGGGCAGCCAGTGTAGGGAACGGAGTACTGGGGTGATATGATCAAATTTCCTTGTTTTAGTTAAAAGTCGTGCTGCATAGTTTTGAATGTTTTGTAGTTTTTTAACTTGATAGTCGAGAAGTCCATACAGCAGAGCATTGTGGTAGTCTAGTTTTGTCGTGATGAAGGCATGAATGAGATTTTCTGTTATTTCTGGAGTGAGATATTTCTGTATTCGGGAGATCTGTTTAAGGTGGTAAAAGGCGGATGAACATATTGACTGTATATGACACCTGAATGATAGACTAGGGTCAATGGTAGCTCCAATATTTTTTGCCTTTAATGTAGGGATAATTGTTTCCTCTTGAAAATGAATATTTATTTCGGCGAATTTGGATAGTTGCTGTTTTGTACCAAGAACCAGAAGTTCGGTTTTGTTAGGATTCAATTTTAGAAAGTGTCTAGTCATCCAGTCAAGTATTTCAGCAAGACAGAGCTCTGGATCTTTAACTGTTTGTTTGCAAGAATTGGTATCGAAGCATAAATATAACTGCGTGTCATCGGCAAACAAATGTATGGATAAACCATGTTTCTCTGCTATTTTTGTTAATGGTTTAGTGAAGATGATAAATAATATCGGTCCCAAAACAGAGCCTTGTGGTACACAGCATAAAAGAGAAAGTTCGCGTGACTTGCTGGCCTTGACATCTACAGTGACACTTCGATTAGTAAGATAGCTTTTGAACCACAGTAATACCGTAGCGCGAAGACCAATCTCTTGCCGAAGAGTACTAAGTAGGTCTTCACTATCTAACGTATCGAATGCTGCACTTAGGTCAAGTAGAAGACGGATTACACACTGTTGGCTGTCTAAAGCTCGATAAATATCATTAGTGATCTTCATCAGGGCGGTTTCGGTGCTGTGGTATTGTTTATATGCTGACTGAAGATGGTTCTCGAGGTTGTTACATTTCATATGTTGGTTAAGTTGAGTTAAGACACATTTTTCAATGATTTTGGAGATAAAACTTAAATTGCTTACAGGTCTGTAGTTTGTTAAGGAATCCGGATCTAAAGATGTCTTTTTCAAGAGGGGTCTGATGATTGCTTTGCCAAGGTTATTGGAAAACTCACCACTGAGGAGACTTGTATTTACAATTTCTGAGATTATCGGAAGAAAAATATCAACGTTGTCTTTTAACAACCAAGATGGTAGTGGATCTAGTTCACTTGATTTAGGTTTCATAGATAGGATTGTATTTTTAAGTTGGTCATCGGATACGGGCTGGAATTCCGAAAGTGTAGCATCTGCAGTATCTCTGTAGGATGGAATGTTGTCGGACGAACTTGTAATATTGGAGGTAATGTCATTTCTGATCTTTAGGATTTTATCATTAAAGTAATTGACAAAAGTATCAGCTAATTCTGTTGTAGAGGTATGGTCAGGTAGGATATTGTTGTATCTTTCTCGATTTAGAAGCTCATTTACTACATTGAAGATTTGTTTCTGATCCGAACCGCAATCTGACAGTTTTTTATTGTAATATTCTGTTTTAGTGGACCGAATTAAAGATGCAACATTCTTAATTTCTGTTTTGTACTGGTCTTTGTGAATTATAAGTTGTGTCGACCTCCATCTCCTTTCTGCCTTTCGTCTTGTTTTGCGCGCATTTCGTATTTTATCGTTGAACCAAGGGTTTTTTGGGTTTGTATTTATTTTACGAACGACCAAAGGAGCGTGTTTTTGAATTATAGAGGTAATCTCTTCATCATAAAGATCAACTAGCTCAGACGTAGACAGGAGATTGTGTTCAAAAAGTCTAGAATTCTTTACATCTTCAGTGAAAATTGAGTTATTGATGGACTTATATTTACGATACTGGATTGACACAGGTTTAGCAGACAACGGTCTGTTATCATGTGGCAAAGAGAAGTGGACCGCATTATGGTCACTGAGACAGGGATCTTTAACATACAATCGTTCAAGTGATAATGTGTCATCTATTTGTGTGATGACAAGATCTAGCGTATGACCTTGGCGATGGGTTGGACTTATCACATGTTGAGAAAGACCAAATGATTGAAGTAGATCTTTAAATTTTTCGACTACTGGATCAGACAAAATATCTACATGAATGTTGAAATCGCCGGTGATGATAAGATGACCACTTTTTAGTATCAGAGTCTCATAATATTCAGAAAAGTCGGCAAAAAAGTTTGTAAGGCTTGAATTAGGGGGGCGATAGATAACTACGAAGCGTAGGGCGATAGCATTTGCTTTCAGCAGCACTTCAATATTTTCAAATGATTTGAAAGTTGAGGACGATTTGAAAAGGATACCTACACCTCCGCCTCTGCTAGGTCTAGGTGTATGTTCAAGTAAATAGCCAATTTTTTTAAAGTCACTGGTTACGGGACCGCTTGTAGATAATGATGGCCATGTTTCTGAAAGAAGTCACTATGTTCTTCAGTTAAATATTCAGCTAAAAGTTCACATTTATCACCAAGTGATCTGCTATTTAAGAGACACACATTAAGATAGTTTTTTGAAGACTTGCTATCCAAAAAAGGTTTATTTCCAGAATGTATGTTTTTCCCACCCCTTTTACCCCTTCTGGTTTTAGGAGATTTAAAAATACCATAAAGCTTTAATAGATTGGTGATTAGTTGTAAACCCCAGTCATTTAAAACCTTAAGATGACCTGAGTTGTAGTTCAGAAACATTTATGTTGAGAAACATTTGACCTGCTTACTGATGTAAAGTTGATGAGTTCTTGCTCAGTAGTGAGTTAGGTTTACATCCAGAGAAAAATAATCCAGAAAAATTTCCTCCAAAATATGAAAGATTATAACAAAAATGACATAATTGTGTTCTTCAGACCATCAAACACTTCCTTGCTAAAACTCACACCAATAGGAACAGTATTTCTTTCAAAAATTAGATAAATTGACAAAGCTCTCAAACACACAAGCTAAAAACACAATTTTCTGTACAATCAAGGGCCATAATTCGCGAAGTTATGGCCCAATATAGAAAGTTATGGTTCAATATGCACCAATAACATTTCAAATTTCATCAAATTTAGACAAAAATTGTGACCTCTACATTGTCCACAATCTAAAAATATCATTCTTCGTACAATCAGGGGTCCTAATCCATGAAGTTATGGTCCGATGCCAATATAGAAAGAAACGGCGATCTTGGGGAGATAAACCTATGTTTCTGGATGGACAGGGGCGACGACTGTTTTTATGTGGACATGTAAATATTACTATGGCAAATACTCTAATTTAGATATTTCATGCAAAATTCATGTTGTGAACTATAAACCAATTATAGTATTATAGTGGATATTTTTTTAAAACATGTATTATGCAAGAGCTAAATCTACCTATTGCAGGTCGTTCTTTAGGCCTTAAGTGTTATAAAAACTATTAATAAGACATTTATTTACATCACCAGACCAAAATGAACTATTGATGCCATCGTTGAAGCTGATTTTCAGTATGTAAGAATTGTTTGACAATTTAACGAATTAAGTTAAAAACAGAGAATTGAGGCTTAACCTCGACCAACTAGTACGGTGATTGCAATCAGTGCACACATCTTGCCAAATCATCAAAGGCTAATATGTTTGCTCGCTCAGATATTCATTTTGCATTGTTTGTTTTTGAAGTATGATTGAATTTTTACATAATGCATCTTTAATTATTTAGACTAATGCATTTTTAATAATTTACTTGTATCACAATCTAACCCAAAACTACCCAAATTTTCGAGTCGTAAAGGATGCATGTTCCGGAAGCAGCGACCGTGAGTTTACGACCTTGATATGATATATAGCCTACGGAAAAAAGGAAGCGGCCTGCCGTGTCTTTTTTGTGACTGACCCCCCACCCCCCAACAATTCTCGCTACGAGCGTGTCGAAGACCGCATATTTGGTAACACTTTCAAGCCATTATGTAAGGAAAAAGAGTTTGTTACATTCTTTGTTGCAGTTTCATATGTTCACGCAATTTAATATTTCCAATAAAGAGATGTAAGGAATGGAAACAGCCAAGTTCAAAGCGGGGCGAACTCAATAACTATATTTTAGGTCTTTGAAGCTTTATAATTACAAATATACTGTTCATGTTTTTATAGAATAAACGATATCATATTTAATATATCTCATGAAATTTTATGTAATTGACACTCAGTTGTATAATAATAATAATAATAATCCTCTATTTATATAGCGCGATAATACTAAAATTAAAGTTTCTATTGCGCTTTTAAAGTTTTCTCAATTGAACTACGGAAACGCCTCTGTAAACAGGAACGACTTTAGCTGGGATTTAAATTCATCTAGGGAGTTAATGGTTCTAATGTTGTAAGGCAGCGAATTCCATAACATAGGAGCAGAGAATGCATAAGAATTGCAAAATTAGAATCTAAACGGTCAATTATATGCCATCAAAAGATGAAAAAGACACAATTTATGTTTATGTAATGACATGGCAAGCGGGTCGACGCGAACAACTTTATTAAAAATGATAATTACATGTTCATCTTCCATGTCGAGAGTCTTATTTATTTAAAGGGCCAATCTCGACTATATTTTGGAGAATAAAACTGCTTAATTTCGTGTTTAAAGTCCTTAAAATCCTGTACCCTTGGGCCAAAAAACTAACTCAATATATGATATACGTTTTCAAACAACTTAAACCGGCCAGTCTTTATCTGCAAACGGAGAACTATGTCCCACGCAGTATTATACGGTCTCTGGATAAGACCAGACTTTTATTTTATACAAAAATAACGTGTATGTGAAGTGTACCTTTCGTTATCAAGTACAGCACGTGGGTCATGTACTGTATAGATCCACAGAGGAACGACATTAGATTATCAGATCACCCAACGAAAAAAATTGAATCGAACCCCAAAAAGAGTTGCGTATACCCGGAACCCATCCGGATAAGCAATGTTGAGACAATAACGGGAAATACAACATTCTTCTATATTTTGGCGCTTGAATTTCATATACACTCTTGTTTCTGAGGCTGTTCAAATCCAGGATGTTCAATGGAAAAATTGTAATATTGCAAGTTTATAGAAAATTGACAAAAAGGGTAAATTTGGATATTAATCCGAGAGAATTTTTTATTGTAGTGAAGACAATTACACCACCGAACCCCCACACCCATTGTGAACTCAACTAGATCGCTTGTGGGAAATGTCCCAATACTTAAACATTCTATAATACCAATAACTTCATACTGCAATTTGCTTTTTGGGCTTAACTAGGTCGCTTTTGGGAAATGTGACGGATAACAACTACTGAAATTTGCTGTGCCAATACTCAAAATTTCTACAATACTAAAAAGTTCATACTCCTATTAGTTTTGTTCTCCCTGATTACACCTTTTGAATCCCAGGTTGGGAAACTCAGTTCTCAAACACAATGTCATGATTTTGTAATCTACTTACTGTCAATGACAATAAAAACCTCTTTAATCAATGGTTATATGAAATCAGTGATTCAAATTTCAAAACTTAATTTTAACTGTTGACGAAGAGAAATTCTAGTCTAAGATTAGCTAATCTGACTTTTGAGAATACCACTATTACCGATTAAACCTAAAAACGAATTAGTTTATATATTGTTTGAAAATATAGTCCCATTTTTTTTAAAAAAGATTTTGTTTACTCCACACAACCAATATTAATTCTAATGTTCTGGGTTAACCAATATGATGTCACTGGCTTCAATCGTCATAATCAAAGCCCTGTATAGGGAAAGTTACGACAACTCATTTACAGGCGTCATTGTGGGTCCCAACTATGACGTCATAAAAACTATGACGTCATGGCGTCAAATAGCTTTACCATGGATCGTATACGGTATACAGTCTATTGTTTTACTTAACAAAAAGTTTTATCTTTTTCTTGGGGTAACGTTTACGGGCTACAATTTATCCTAAACAAATTGCAAAAGAAACCAATGCTGTTTGGTTCAATGATAAAAATGTCAGACAATTCATACTCAAAATCGGCCGAATTCGGCCAAGGAAAAAATGACGTAATTAACATAATTCAATACGGCGTTCTTCAGGAATTATCGGAGAGCGATATCCCGTAACCAGTGTCTTTCAGTGGTGGGATAATAAATAATTTCTTTTTAAATTCCTCAAACACAGCTACCGGGACGGGTCGGGGGCATCTAAACTGTATTTCGGGTAGAGTCTGACTCTAAACCATGACACTGAGACTCTAAACCATGGTGTATCCTGTATTCAGATAGAGTCCCTCTAAATAATCATTCTCTAAGCCATGATGTAGTTCAGACATGACATACTCGGTAGTCTCCAAAACATGATGTACCCTGTAGTTGGGATAAACCATAGTTTTGTAAATATGAATTGTAGCCTACGATATGTTAACCCAGAAGTGATGTAGTTTCTCTTACATGAATATATTGTTAATGCGCTTTAAATATCTGAATGCAGTAGACTTGGTGTAGAAAATTCTAACTAGGTATACACTTTTAACCACCCATAGATGTTTTAATGACAATAATAGTAGGTAGCCTACAACAGGATCGCACTACACGCAAATTCAAAATCTTAAAGATAAACCTGCGGACAAGACAGAAAATAGACATTGCAAAAAATAAACAAATCAAATCGAGGGAAAAATCATAATTTATTCAGCTCGACATCAGACGTAAAATGCTGTCTTGTATAGTTGAATCATATCATAAAAATGTCTTATTTCATATAGTCTTACGTACATGTATTTATCAACATCAAGGTGAACTTGCTCTATTTAGCCTATTCAGAATTGTTGATGAATCTGATTTTTAAATTTATAGCGCTTTATCTGGTGTATCTTCTATTTTATTTTCTTATGAATTAGGTTATATGTAAAAATATATGTTTTATCTCCAATAGAATCGTTTTCGTGGAAATCTATGACATATCTATCCACACCCTGTATGTCTGGGCAGCCAATTGCGACACAACAATAAAATAGGGCATATTATAAATAGATAGTGCGTAGGTACTTGGGACCCAAGATGGCGTCTTTTTACACATAACGTCATATTTTCATAACGTCACGTGAATTTTCTGGCTTCACAGTTGTCGCAACCAAAGCCGTATATAGATAAAGTTGCGACAACTGTGAAGCCAGAAAATTCACGTGACGTCATGAAAATATGACGTTATGTGTAAAAATACGCCATCTTGGGTCGCAAGTACCTACGCACTATCTATTTATAATAGGCCCTATTTTATTGTTGTGTCGCAATTGGCTGCCAAGACATACAGGGTGTGGATAGATATGTCATAGATTTCCACGAAAACGATTCTATTGGAGATAAAACATATATTTTTACATATAACCTAATTCATAAGAAAATAAAATAGAAGATACACCAGATAAAGCGCTATAAATTTAAAAATCAGATTCATCAACAATTCTGAATAGGCTAAATAAAGCAAGTTCACCTTGATGTTGATAAATACATGTACGTAAGACTATATGAAATAAGATATTTTTATGATATGATTCAACTATACAAGACAGCATTTTACGTCTGATGTCGAGCTGAATAAATTATGATTTTTACCTCGATTTGATTTGTTTATTTTTTGCAATGTCTATTTTCTGTCCTGTCCGCAGGTTTATCTTTAATATTTTGAATTTGCGTGTAGTGCAATCCTGTTGTACCTACTATTATTGTCATTAAAACATCTATGGGTGGTTAAAAGTGTGTACCTAGTTAGAATTTTCTACACCAAGTCTACTGCATTCAGATATTTAAAGCGCGTTAACAATATATTCATGTAAGAGAAACTACATCACTTCTGGGTTAACATATCGTAGGCTACAATTCATATTTACAAAACTATGGTTTATCCCAACTACAGGGTACATCATGTTTTGGAGACTACCGAGTATGTCATGTCTGAACTACATCATGGCTTAGAGAATGATTATTTAGAGGGACTCTATCTGAATACAGGATACACCATGGTTTAGAATCTCAGTGTCATGGTTTAGAGTCAGACTCTACCCGAACTACAGTTTAGATGCCCCCGACCCGTCCCGGTAGCTGTGTTTGAGGAATTTTAAAAGAAATTATTTATTATCCCACCACTGAAAGACACTGATTACGGGATATCGATCTCCGATAATTCCTGAAGAACGCCGTATTGAATTATGTTAATTACGTCATTTTTTCCTTGGCCGAATTCGGCCGATTTTGAGTATGAATTTGTCTGACATTTTTATCATTGAACTAAACAGCATTGGTTTCTTTTGCAATTTGTTTAGGATAAATTGTAGCCCGTAAACGTTACCCCAAGAAAAAGATAAAACTTTTTGTTAAGTAAAACAATAGACTGTATACCGCATAGAAATATATAAATAGACTAGAATGGCCACGGCCAATCAAAAGCCGCTTTCACGACATGCGCAGAGGTCGGCCATCTTTGTACATTTATCCTGCGCAACAAAATGGCGTCTTCGGATTGTGCGAAGGATAACAGAACTTTCACGTTTTCCGTATCAACCAAAGGGACGCAGTGTTTTGTCATAAACTGCTCAAATTATCAAAACCCCACATCAAAATTAAATGGAATAACCTTCCACAGGTAAGAAATTCAATAGTGATTATATTTTTAAAAGACAAAATGTTCATTCAAGCGTTCAGCGACAGCGTGGACTTGCACTTTTTGCAGTCCCGTGAGAGACGACAAGCAGTGTTGTCGTACACTGTGTTTATCTTTAGTTGCCGGCCTATTATTATGTGACACTCACAATGCATGACTAGCACTGATTCATGTTGACCTAGCCCACTGCTTACTATTCATTCATAGCCTATTACTATTTTTAGACGTTAAACAACCTGAGAGTTATACTTTTATAAAAGTATTTATTTATTAGATAGGCCTACACTAACTACTCACTAGGCCTAGTCTTTAGTAGTACCGTAGTAATACTAGTAAAATACACTACCATGGACCGTACTTGTAGTATGTACTGAAGTCCACTGGCACCCGTAGATCTACTTACTAGGCCTAGTTCAAATTCACGATAAGATAGGCTTTCCTGGACTGACGACGAAGCTTCCTTTGTTTGGAATTTCACTGAGACTGAGGGAGTGATGACTGATTGATTGGCTGTTGTCAACGAACCTACTTTGTAAATTTATTCCAGACTTCCTTAA
The DNA here is from genome assembly GCA_963678685.1 of Patella ulyssiponensis. NCBI lineage: Eukaryota > Metazoa > Mollusca > Gastropoda > Patellidae > Patella > Patella ulyssiponensis. The sequence goes on along the minus strand of OY783225.1, from coordinate 62,663,536 downwards.
ATTTTAAATGTTTAAACATACTAATAATAAATTAATATGTATTTTTTTTTTTCAGCCCACCAATATAGCAGCCACTGTATTGACTTCTACTAAAAGTTCTACTTCTATGAAGAATTTTCATTTGATGACCACAGGAATTTTTAAACCGATAAATTTCTAACATGATGGAAGGACAATGTGAATAATGCTTAAATAACCATCGTCACTGCTCAATTAATTCATTCATAAATCCTAATTTTAAAACAGTTTTCATTGAACGATAAGCAAGCTTTTTATGTGAGTGCCTGAATGACTTTGAAATGCATATTTCTTGTAAAGAATTTGAATACATTTAAATCTCAACTGTAAATTAATTACATATTTCTTTGTTTTGAAAAAAAAATCAATAAATATATTAAATGAAATCATTGGATTATTGTGAAATATTTCTTTCTGACTGAATATTGGGAGAATGTACTTGGCATAGAGACTATTTATCTACTCATGAAATTATGAATTTTCCTCACTCAATGAAATAAACCTGATATTTGTGTAAAAGTCAATTTCTATTACACATATAGCTCTCATGTGTACATGTATTCAGTAAACTGCAAAAATTTTCACTTTTGAATTGAATTTGACTTGCACCCCCTTTATGATGGCATAAAATCATTTATTTTAACTTTTATACCCAGATCACAATTTTCAAAATATTTTTGGGACACTAGAGTTTTATTCATATAAGGTATTTTCACATTTGGCCACATTTACCATGAAATATTAAATTCGAATTTCATAAATAGGTTACATAGCCCCTTTCAAATGGCAAAATATATTGAGCTGAAATTCTATGACAAGTTATGTGGGGTATTTCTTTAATTTGTCTATCAGAATTTTCCTTTAATTGAAATAACATTTCTTTTTGCCTTTAAATGTATGAAAGACTTGCATGTGCGTACATGTAAATCAAACATTTTACAATGAAACTCTATTGAATTTATGTGTACATGTATGTGCCTTTTAATTTTAAACATACACCAACAAATGTATGATATTGTTACTACCGTACTGGGCTACATAAATGCATTGATAAGTTAAATTTATCCAACCATTGGCAATGAAAACTAAACATGTACACAGTGAATGGAAATGTCATACTTTACTTTTGCCATGTATTTGGTAAAGTTTCTCTTTGATCATGTAAATTACCAAATGTGTGAAACATTTCTTCTTGCAGTTGCACCACTGACAAAAGATGAAGCCAGGAAATTTTCTCGATGAACACCGGATTCAAACTCAAAATTTCTTTGTTAGTAAGCGAAATGAAATAGTTTTACATCCGAATTTGGCTAATGAAGTGTGCTATGAGGGACATTTTGCCCGGGCAGCAGCACTACGGCCTACTCTTATATCGAATTCCATCTGTCAAGGGATCTTTTACGTGCACGCCAATGTGTATACAGGACCTCGGTTTATCTTCCCATCCAGGCGACTAGACAGCTGTCCTTGTCAGGCCGTCCGTCCTGCATCACTGACAAGAGAAAACATGCCGGAAAATCTGAATCAATATTCTCAGCCAATGAAGGGATCGAATACCCAACCTCCAGGCTAGCGACCCAGTGTCTTACCCACTTAGCCACCGTGTGACCCCTGTTAGTGAAGACTACCAGCTTACGCCAAACATTGTGCTATGAGGGAAATTTTGCTATAGCCTACTCTAATATAAAATTCTAACTGCCAAATCAATCTTTTACGTAAACGCCAATACTTACACTGGACGTCGGTTTTCAGTCCCATCCAAACGACTAGACAGAGACAGCTATCCTAGTCAGGCCCTCCGTCCTGTACCACTGACAAGGGGAAATCACAACAGAAAATGGCGAACTTTCTTGGCCAACAAGATCTAACCTGTGACCTATCGGCTAGCAAGACAGCATCTTACTCACTTAGCCAGGTTCCCCAATCATGTTGAGAGAAAGAAATGGGGTTTAACGTCCACTCGACACAACTAGGTCATTTCGGGACTAACATGTTTTTTTAAAAATTTTATTTCAATAATCCGCTTGCGCGTAGGGGTCTTTAGCAGTGGGAGGAAACTGGAGTGCCCGGAGGAAACCCACGAGGTTGAGAAGGCACCCCTATCTCCATGCCACATACGCTCACACCTGGGCTCGAAACCACAGCCGCAAGCCAGAGGTGACCCCCAATCATGTTAGATAATTACATGATAGCACTGTAAAATAAATACAGGGAAAGGAATCATGTTAGTTAGAGGTATATAACAGTGTCATGATGTAATTACTGCTAAGGTAAGTGGTCAAGTGGGTTTTGCTAAGTATGGCTAACTTGTGTTAGAATTCTGACACAAATAGAACCGTATCAATCTTTAACAGAAAACCAAGTTCTATTTAATTAACATTATGGTATAACCTGTCACAATGGATTTTCCCTTTTCATTCACCCCAGGAAGAAAATGTAATAAATATCAGACAAATGTGCTGCCAAACAATTTAAATACTCCACATATCGTGTGTCCTTATTTAATTTTTTTTGATAGTTTATCACTGTTTTTTTTTAGAAATAGGTTGGCCTATATCATGATGAGTAGTATTGTCTTAATTTCACAAACTGCTGTGAGATATCCTGCCTGCACATTGTGAAATGCTCACCTTTTCCTTTATATCACAAGGCCTAGTATTTTTTTATATTTAGTTTTCAAATCTTCATAAAATACTGTGAGTATTCTGCCTGCATATTGTGGCTTTTTTGTTTTTGACAGCTGCTCACAGTTTTCAGAAATAGGTAGGCCTATTTCATGAGGCCTAGTGGGCCTATATTATTTTAACTTTACAAATCCTCACAAAATGCAGGGGGATATTTAGCCTGCTTATCGAGACTTTTGAGATAGCTGGTCATTTTTTAAAAATATTTATGGTAGGCCTATATTTAAACTTTACAAATCTTCACAAAATGCAAAATCTTCATGGGCCCATGGCCCCTAGTATTATTTTATTTTTATAAATCTTCGGAAAATGCCGTGAGATAGGTATGTCAAGTAAAACCATCAAATGCAAACAGGTACTAAATTATACTGAATATAGGCCCAAGTAAAATTAAATATTTTAATATTCGCCCATATTCGTTATTTGACAAATTACCTACACTAGTAGTACTACTTGAATCAGAACACCTTCCACGTTACGGACATTTTTAGCCCATCCTCGACTCTGCGCTAAAAACTCATCACCATCATATTATAATTCATCATTCTGCTGAAATAAAACACTTACATGTAGTAACTTGTCGAAAAATTCAAGGGAGCTCGCGATAGTTTTTTTAGAATTTTTTTTTCTTTTATTTTAAAACACATGTAGGCTTACTATAAATTTTTGCATTTTACCGGTACTTAGAATTATAACCCGTGGGAATAATTGTTTTAGCTTTATATAACAACCAAGACATTAAAATTTAAATTTCTCGAAGCACTAAATGTACAGGCGGAGGAATAATGTACTGGTAATGGGGTTTGTTTGTAAACAAATCTAACTTAGACTTAGACCGCTACCTATCGCAAAAAAACTACTGTGAAACCAAGGCTTAGTTAGAGCCTACTATTTCGAGATTAATGTGAAATATTTTATTAGGATATGTTTAAATAATGGATTTACATACCTTAATAAACAAACCAAAATATCTGTTATTTTTCTTTTGCAAAACAAAAGTAATTGGTACCGCAAACTCGTCATTGATTCACGTTCAATGCCTTGCAAGGCATCGTATTTTTTTTCGCCATTGCTCAATTGCTGGGTGCATACTGCATGTCACCCCTAGAGCAGATTACGCGAGACTTAGCGGCCTTATTATTGTTGCTTGTCGATCATCGAGATTACATAATTTCAAACAAAAACAAAAAAAAAAAAAAAAATACCACAATTCATAGCCCATTCATCCAGTGTCTTTAATTTGTAGGCCTAGATGGAAAATAGGTTCATTTTGACATGGCATCTATAAATAATCTATGTACTAATACTAATGTAGGCCTAGCCTAGTATGCTATGTTATGGACTGCCTCGCGAGTCATTCCATTATGGCATTAAATTAGAGAATGAAGATATTAATTTTACAAACTGGTACTGAAAAATCCGTGAATATGTATGGCAATGGGTTGTTTTTCGACCTTTCTTTCTTTCAAGCGTAACGTGAAACGAAGCTGGATTCATGGAGTTCACCGCACGCGACGTCAATAATCAATGCACAAAAATGGCGGACCTATTTACATGTCGCGGGTCACGTGACGGCCATTCTCATTGACGTCATATATAGATAGACCGCTCACGCCTTATGATTGGCCAGGGCCGCCATGACACACAGCGCGAGATTTCCCTTCAGGGCAGAAGCCGCGAAAACCAATGTAAACAAACGGCAAACTGATGGTGAAAGTCAATCAGTTTTTGGTGGAATTTAGGGTCCTATCGACAAACCCAACACATTAATTTATTTAATTGAAACCGTAGCTTTATTTTTGTATAGTTTTTGGGGTATTATAAAGCGTTAAACATTTATTTCATAGGGAAATACAGACCGATACAGTGACGATAGCGCTTGTAAAAGGTATTTTTAGAATAAAATAAATCAATAATTTAATATTGAAAAATAAAATTCATTGCTTTAAAAACTTGCGCTCTAAAAGGCTATGTCCTGCGATTTACAAAAATGTTTAGTTTGAAATTTTAGAGGTAGTAGTTTTTGTTTAAATCAAATTTTAAAACTGCCACGCCCATATTTCAATCTTGAAAATTTGGCACCCATAGGCCTATATTTTATTCAATTGTTTTTTGTAATAGTAGTAATTGAGAGAGCTATTGGAACTTCTACAACAACTTTCATAAGTATATGAAAAATTATAAACATGAAGATCATATTTTTTTACTTCATTATTTATATTTTTAAAAGGTATGTCAATACAGATGTTCTTGAAGAAAAAACTTGGAAGTTTTAGGGTCCAATTATGGAATTTAATTTTTTTTTGTCAAAATCATAATTTAAATGACTACTGGAAATTGTGTCACAACTTTCTTAAGTGTAATAATTAAAAATGCAAAGATCATATTTTTTACTTCAACTTTTATATATTTTAAAAATTACACAAACTAGCCGGTATTGTGGTGGTGGGGGGATTTTGAAATTGCTACACCCATTATTTTATGTTAGAAATTTTTGTTACCAATATTTTATTCTATTCTATAGCTACCTTCGTAAGCATATGAAATAATTAAAAACATGTAGGTCATTTAATTTACTTCATTATTAAAACTTTTATATTTTAAACCTGATAGTTCATTTAAAAATTTCTCATTTGCCCCTTGACTCAGTTATACTTAGACAAGAAATTTGGTATGATTTATCAAAATAGATAAAAAGTAATAATGAAAATGCATTTTAATATGAACAAACCAACAATGAGGCTGACGTCCCTAATAAAAAGAGTAATGAGTAGATGGCACACTTGACATTTTTTAATTGCTTATTTTCGCCATGTATCAAAGTTCAAATTGCTCATCAGTCAAGGTAATAATGAAATGAAATGGGGTTTAACGTCCTACTGTTCTGCTCCTAACCATGAACACAGGCATACACCATACAGTGTGCTATGAGGGAAAATTTGCCCGTGCAGCAGCGCTACGGCCTACTCTTATATCAAATTCCAACTGCCAAGAGATTTTTTTACGTGTACGTACGTCTGTGTTTACATAGGACCTGTTTTTTGCACCATCCGAATGACTAGACAGCTGTCCTGGTCAGGCCATCCGTCCTGCACCACTGACAAGGGGAAACCACACCGAAAAATCTGGACGAACTATCTCTGCCAATGCAGGGATCGAACACCCGACCTCCAGGCTAGCCAGCCAGTGTCTTACCCACTTAGCCAGGTGATCCCCCTTAGTCTAGGTATTGGTGTGTTGATAATTTTTTCAATAATTCACTTGCACATACGGTTCATTTGCAGTGGGAGGAAACCGGACGACCCGGACAAAACCCTCAAGGTTTGATAGCCTACCTTACACCTTGTCATGTACAACCAAGGAATCAAAAACCACCCCAGTTCACTCAATGACAGGCCTTATGATACATGACCCCTGTATAATACTGGCAATACAAGGCACATACACACATGGCCCCTGTATAATACAGGCAATACAAGTTTTATTGCTTGTCTGATAAATTACCACACACTTATGATTTTTTTTGCCTCATTGACTTATCTTTTCAAAATAAGAATATTCTTAAAATTGTAATCACATGATTTCTGAATGTACAGGTAAGCCTCTGTGGACGATTCTAACTTATGATTATTTTGCCTCATTTACTTTTAGTCAATGATGCAGGACGGAGGGCCTGACAAGAACAGCTGTCTAGTCATTTGGATGGGAGAAAAAACTGAGGTCCTGTGCACATGTTGGCATGCAAGTAAAAGATCCCTTAGCAGTTTGAATTCGATATAAGAGTAGGCTGTAGTGCCGCACACGCTAATCATTCCACCCCCCCCACCCCCAATTCAACGTCACGTTTCAAATTAGGTCCTGGAACTCACCAACTTCAAACAATTTCCACGTAATCTGGATGTCAGGTGGCTATTTTCATATATATGAATGAATACACAAAAATATAAAAGTTTTTGAAAAAAGAACTACATTATTTGTCAATTACTAGTACTTTCGCTTATTTTATTAAGCTCTTCAGATAATCAACATTTAGTTAATACAACAAATAATGTAGTTCTTTTTTCAAAAACTTTTATATTTTTGTGTATTCAATACCTAAGAGTAGTTATCTTCAACTTTTCATATATGAATGAATATATAGACCTAGGTAAAGTTATTCATATCTTGCAATGTATTCATATCCTTTAAGTTAAGGCCTTCCAAACTGGGCCCTGCATTTTCTACAACTGGAACTGACTGGACGTATGTTTTATTCTCCATCTGAACGAGTAGACCACACTGTCTTTGTTAGAACCTTATAGAACAATATTCATCACAAAAATATCAACAAATAAGAATCATATTCATAAAAATAATTTCTTTATTAATTCTTGAACACTTTTTGTCTGTTACAATGTATATGAGTTGCTGGTTTGCTCTCGGTGTTGGCCGAGATAATTCATCTGGATTTTCCGGCGTGGTTCCCCTTGTCAGTGGTGCAGTAGGCCTACAGAGGGCTGAACTTGGACAATTTACGAGTCATTTAGATGGGACGAAAAACCAAGGCCCAATTGAATGTACACATTGCACAGCCCGGGCAGAACAGCAGAATGTTAAACTCCATTTCGTTTCTCTTGTGAGTCGATATGTTTGAATCTTTTAGTTAAATAACAGTAAAATATCATTTTCTGTGTGACATAAAGTCTTCTTTTTTGAAAAACTTGTTATGTTATTCATGGCTGGATGTAGCAGATAGCATTTCATCTTATGAGACCTACAAATACAAAAAAAGTAGTACAGGGTTTAAAGATGTATCATCACTTACATAAAAAATATCAAGCAGTACGAGAGGAGGTCATATTTCCAGGGCCTGTGTGTCAACCCTTTATTGTGCCTAAATTTACATTTTGAAGAAAACTAATTTAAATTTATCCTAAACCCTCTTTCTGATCAAATATATACAAATCGCTTTTATTGAAGTTTTAATGCATATCTTTATAAATAGTACTTTGAATTGACAAAATGCCTAGACCCTTTTTTTTTTGATTAAAGTAGAAATTTTTATTGGGAATTGGTTTATAATCTTAATCGAATGTCAAACACTAGCATCTGGTTATTCCAGTCTACATGGTATTTTTTTGTGTGTGCTCTGCAAAAAAGAATATATGCTTCACCGTCTAGCCTCGTTCTTCAAGTCCCTAGTTAAAAATGGCCTGAAATGTATTATGGTACACGATTCATATACCAATGGTAAATTTTTTATTTTGTCTTATATATTGCATATCCAGAAGCCCATCTTTTCATGGTAAGATCACAACATCAATGTTGATTTGAACTGACAAATAATTTGTGTTTTCAATGTTGAAGACTTTAGATGATATTGAGTTAGAGACTTAGCTACTTTAATGAAGTTAATGAAAATGATGTAAAGTTTCTTTTTCATTTCATTAATTTGGGTGTATTAATATTACTATCATTATCATCATATGGGCCTAGATCTATTGTGTATAATATAATTACATATATATTTTAGTAATCTTAATTATCCTATTTTAATACAAAAAAAGTTATAATCGACAGGGTTTTTTTTCTTGCAAAACAAAAATTAAATTTGTAAAATAATTAAAATGGTATTGGAGCACGACTGGCTGGGTAAATAAAGAAACAATGATTGATAAATAATAATGCAGCTAAACATGAATATATATGTTGTAGGCCTTAGCGAGGTCACTTAAAATTAATTGTTCTTTATTTCTTAAATTTATCTTGTTTTGAATTGGTAATAAAATAAGTTTTATAACGCCACCGTACGGCCCATGTCATTGCACTGTCACCGTTCCAACTTACGACAAGGCCTAACGATAAAATGCTTATTATACGAACGAAATATTTACTGAAAACTAATAATATCGATAAAAAAAATTACTTACGCACTTTCCAATATTTATTTCGGGCACAGTTTGTCAGTTTTGCAGTGGTAGTTTTGATTTTCTATTATTCCAAAACTCAAAACACTGTCGTACAGATGGCAGCCATATTGGTTCCTTCCCTCAACGGAAGTCGCAGCGTCTCTACCACGCGATTCTGGCGAATAGGCGGTCTATCTATATATGACGTCAATGGCCATTCTAGTCTATTTATATATTTCTATGGTATACCGTATACGATCCCAATCTCCCAAACAGAGTTGTCTTCCCTTGCTTGATAGAGCGAGACTTGCGTGGAGAATGATACGATCCATGGTAAAGCTATTTGACGCCATGACGTCATAGTTTTTATGGCGTCATAGTTGGGACCCACAATGGCGCCTGTAAATGAGTTGTCGTAACTTTCCCTATACAGGGCTTTGGTCCCAAGTCATTGCTTACTCACTATCTATTTTATGCCCAATTACATTGCTGTGTCGAAGTTGCCTGCCCCGACAGGGATATGAAATGTTGATAGATATGCTATATAATTCCGCGGCAAAGAGTCTATAGGCGACAAATCATACATGTTTAAAACGAAACGTATAGATGAACATACTATCATTATTAATTATTATACAACACAAAGAGTACATTATTGTTATATAGCCGAATTCATAAAAAAAATGAAGTAAAAGATTTCCCAGATAAAAGCGCTATCAAATATATTTAACTTGCATATGCTTTTACAAATCATTTTTTTTTGTGCAGACGGTTAAATTGAAAAACCAAAATATATATAATAATTTGGGAGATACACCATTTTTCCTTCTAGCCGGCAAAATAAGCGCCTGAAATTGCGCGATTTTTTGGTCTGGAGCCATTCCTGTGTGTCAGTTTTCGGTCATCGATCATTAATTGTATCATCAATATTTCAAAAATCGAAATTTCTTTATGTCTATGCGCGACATATGTTTGTCTAATATATAAACGACACAAATTTAACAGATACAAATACATATTATTCCACAGGTCGGCCTAGACAATGAAGGGGACGCAGTTAGTTTTGAGTTTGTCCGACTCCTTTGGGTATTTGCCCCCCCCCCCCATTTCCAATGAAAAGAATGATGTTGTTCTGGTTCTCAACCAGCAGGCCCTATCAAAGACATATCAGATTTGTTACAAATTGTCTCGAGTTTGTTCCACATATCCCAACATTTATCGGCTTTTTGTTCCATCTATAAAATCATACATCCCTACTATGTGAAACAAGAAAATTCAAAGGCTAAATGGAACAATAGAACAAGTAGGCCTAAACCTTAATGTTGACAAATACGTAAGACTTTATGAAGTAAGATATTTTTATATGATTCAACCGAAAGGTACATACATTATGTATATGCAACGTAGATTATTTATATCTACATTCAAGTTTAACGAACTGTGTATAACCGAAAGGTACATACATTATGTATAATGTATATGCAACGTAGATTATTTATATCTACATTCAAGTTTAACCAACTGTGTATAATTTTTTAATTTTCGTCGAGCTGAATAAAGTATGAATTATTGACATAAGACGTCTATGTGTGGTTAACAGTGTGTAACTAGAACTTTCTAGAACAAATCTATTCAGGCCCGTAGCTAGCGGGGGGCAAAGGGGGCAGCTGCCCCCCTCCCCTGGAAAATTTCGGCGCCTCCTATGGGCGCCCTTTGGCCGTTGTGGAAAAATCGGCTCCGTCAATGGGCGCCAAAGCGCGCAACACGAGGTCAACGACCAAAGTCTCCATATTTGTATGGGCGACACATAAAGCCGAGTGACATTGGTTGGGCGCCCACGACGAGATTGAAGAAAATCGATGAATGATATTTATTTTATCAAATAAGCACATGAACCAAAAAAACATCGCTGATATATAGGGGGTATAACTCTGTGTGTAATATTATAGGTGGCGCTAAAAGCGTCTATTTAACAACATAGCGGAGAACGCTAGATCGAAGACGGTCCTACGCATTTTAGCACATATGACGTGATATATAGATTGTGGGTTAGGGTTAGGGTAAAGGCTAGGACCTGTAGATTTCGTCAAAGTCTCGAGATGTAAACAGAGCTAGCCCTAACCCTAACCCTGGGCCAAGCCTAACCCTACAATCCACATGTGACGTCATAAAATGCGTAGGACCGTCTCCGATCTAGCGTTCTCCCAACATAGCGGCTTTTAGACGGTACTTTCAGTTTATTCAATCAGTATCAAATAATGTTCCGTTACGTGTGAAAACAATGATCAGGTTAGTCGTTTAATAAAACAAAAGATTAATTAACAGATTATCCCGGGTTAATTGTTATTTTCACATTTCTTTTTACCTGATCAGTGGGAGTCCAGTTAATTGGCTACTACTCACGGGATTAGCGGGGGTGTTACGAGATATCGCTCTCCGACAATCTCCGGAGAACGCGACGCCGTATTGAATTATGTTAATTACGTCATTTTTTCTTTGGCCGAATTCGGCCGATTTTGAGTATGAATTTGTCTGACATTTTTATCATTGAACTTAACAGCATTGGTTTCTTTTCCAATTTGTTTATTATAAATTGTAGCCCGTAAAACGTAACCCCAAGAAAAAGATAAACGTTTTGTTAAAGCTATATGACGCCATGACGTCATACTTTTTATGGCGTCATAGTTGGGACCCACAATGGCGCCTGTAAATGAGTTGTCGTAACTTTCCCTATACAGGGCTTTGGTCGCAACCATAGAAATGTCGCAACTTTATCTGTATACGGCTTTGGTCATAACATATAACTAGAATACTAACGGGAACGCCCACGGTGTGACGTCACTACTTTATGTGACGGCCGGTCTCTGACGCTGATATCGGGCACAGTTCCCGTTAGTATTCTAGTTCTATGGTCATAATCAAAGCCCTGTATACCTATATACGGCTTTGGTCATAATGATAAAATGACGTCATGCCGTCTCCAGTTCATTAAAGCTTCTTGCCAACGAGAAGGCCTATGGTTTATCTTGTTAAACTGACTGATTCGTTGCTGACAAACAATTTGCCCTTGATTTCTCCAAATATGGAAAGTTAAGTTCACGACCTTTCCATTGACGTATGGAGATTAGCATCAAGGACTGCGTGCGTTTTCAAAACATTGGATTGCTTTCGCTGATTTTTTCACAGAAAGACGCCATTTCATGGGCCTTTTTAATCAGGTAGGCTCATAAAAAATCCCCCAAAACACCGTTTCCAGTTCTCTGATCGTCAAAATCCTTCTCAAATTACAAAGTTCTTTGGTATTTCTTGATGTTCCAACCTCAATCTCAAAATCGAGAATTTGACCCAAATCCATTGTTAACAATGCTTTTGTGTCCGTAGCACAAAATGACGTCGCGCGAAAACCGCCTGGTTTCGGTAAAGCGGCTCACATAATAATATACGGATTCGGTAATTCAGATTTAGTTCGGTTTTTATCGAATTGAGTGTAACGCCAAAGGCCGGAATAAGGCCGGAATAAGACTTTATTCTGAATTCAATTCAGATTGAACCCCTAGTGTGAACGCAGCTTCAGATATGAATGACCTTCACTGTGCACTCAGTGTGGCGCTTTTCATTCTGAATTCAAGCCAATTAAACTGTAATGTGACGCACCGCTTTTAAAACGGGAAAAAACAATCCGAAGACGACAATCAATTAAAAAGAAACGTTTGTCGGTGTGGTGTCGATAGCATCCCCCCCCCCATTTTATTTTTTTTAAATTCTTAGTGTGTGTGCCCTTAAAGGGACATTCCTACGTATCTGATCTATAAATAATTTTATTGAACAAAAGCAATCAAGGCATAAATTGGAACAGAACGTCTAAATAAAAAAGGACAACATATGAAAACAAAACAACTCGACTTTAACAAATAATCAAAGATGTAATCGTTAAATGTAATGTAAATGTTCGTATTCCCCTCGTGAGAATATCCTTTAAGAAATCCAAAATTATCATCTAAATTGTACGTAATATGATTTATACTTCATATTTGTGTTAATATTATGACTGCCAGTTGTAAATCTGTTTTAGGAAGCGATTTTATATAAGCTGATAAAGCTTGTTATCGTATCCTATATTTATTATATAAATTTTGTAAATTTAAATGAATAAAATATTGTTTAAATAACACTTGCAACCAATCAAATCCCGACAACAAAACAATTAGTCGACACGCATCCAATGCAATCATATCTGCAATCTGGACCATGTTTCTCGAAATCTTAACTAAAGATTACATTCAAATTTTAGTAGGTACTTTAATTTTTATTGGCTAAGCACTAAAACCAATCTAATTATCCAATCAAAATACTAAAATTTGGATTTTATCTTAGTTAAATTACGCGGAACATGCCCCTGTCAATATACAGCAATTATTTGGTGCATCCACGGTAAAATGTAATGTAAACTATCCTTTTGTAGTGAAGGCGTTGGCATACGTGATTTACAACCTGTACTGGAGCAAAATATAGGACATGTTAAATACATTTCAGGCATGTCAAGTGGTGCATGAAAGACTTATGTAATAACATACACACTGAAAACTAACTTGTGTTGAAACAAAATAACACATACTTGGTATTTTCAAGACTAAAATATTGTTCAATTTTATTTGAATAATTTGCTTGGGCGTAGAGGTATGTAGTAGCAAAGGGATGATAGTGATCGAACTTGTTGCGATAAGCAATTTGATTGGCCGAGACTTTGGAAAACAACTCTCCTAATTGAGTTAAAATGATCAAACTTGGTGTATGTGTTTATTAGGTCAATGTCTTGATGGATATCGAATATGAGCATTTAAGCAGAAATAAGCATTTTGATTGGTTGATGCTTTGGGACACGATAACGAAGAGATATCCAATCTGACTAGAAAAATACTGGATTCCCTGAAAAACACTCATGGAGCGTAAACAGGACAAAAATGTAAGGGGTTCCCTTAATAGTCAACCCGACGAATAAGGGTACCTGCACGCTTGGCGTTGAAGTCTGCACGCGAACTTGAGTGATTTGTGTACATGTTGAAAAACTTTATGAAGAGGTGCTAGTTCTGAATCAGTGAAAGTCTAATATTACACATTGATATAAATGGCTGATTTGTTAGTGAAAGATGGCGACCAGTTGCACCCTCCGGATTTGAAATCAAGACTTGCTGGTCCTAGTCGGAGAGTTTCTTGGAATTATAAGTATTTGCACACCGGTGTAGCGCCGAATAACTAATAATAATTAAAGATACATTATTGGAGGTTAGACAACGAGTTGTCAGTTCTAACTTTAATAGATCAAAACTACGTAATGTAAAGGCAATTTACTGAAAATTTCAGCCAAATTGATCCACTATGAAGTGAGAACTAAGCGGATGGAAGTTCCGCTCAGCCTCGATCATTATTACTGAAGTCGGTGAGACAAAACTAATTGTCTCGATTATCCATTTAATCGTTTACCACGAAGGAAAGTTTTGAGTGTTATTCGGACTACAATCCAACAAATATCGCAGGCTAGCCTTTACATTGAGAGCTGAGTATGGTCTGGATAAGTTAATTAATGTCGAATTAATAGTTTTTATAACATTTCAGGCCTAAAGAAACCAACAATAGGCCGATTGCATAATGTATGTTTAAGCACGAATTCAGTACGCATCCAAAATAATGTCTCTGTCCGCCATTTTAATAAATGCACACTTCCGGTGTATTGGTTCTGAATCTGACTTGCTTTTTTTAAACGAAACGAATTAATACATAGAAGCTATGTAGTGATGGTAAATTAAATACACGGTTTTATTTATTTGTAAAAATTTATACGAATCTGTGGTCTGGTATTCTATGGGACCATTATAATTTTCAAAAATATCACGGCAAAATGTAGCGTGCTACATTCTGGTATCTTAACTGAATGTCGCTGATATAATATCAAAGAAAGAATTTGTCGCACAAAATAAAGTATAGATAAATTGTAGAATGATTATATCAATAAATCGATTATGAGATACATCTGGGCGATCAATTAAATTTGATTGGTTACCTTACAGTTAACCAATACTGTCCAATTTCGATTACATTACTAATTTTCTTAAACACCAGTGTACTGAAAATCACATGTACACTGTATATTCCTTTGATCTATCCGTTTATTGGGCCAATAAAAAAAGACAATCAGACATTTAAATGTGCAGACAGCTAAGACCAATTAACATTCAAGTCTGTCTGGCTATTGTCTAATTAATTAGTACTCACAACCTTTCAGTGTAGAACAACATTTAATTTTCGGTATCTGAATTAAGCCTTTTTATACGCCCACATTTTCATGTGGACGTATATTGTCGTCGCCCCTGTCCGTCCGGACGTCCTTCCGTCCACAATTTGTTTGTGGACACTCAACAGGTCACAATTCTTATCCGATTTTGACGAAACTTCAAATATAGGTTTATCCCTATAAGATCTCGGTTCCTTGGCATGTATCGGATCGAAACATAATGGATTATGGCCCCTGATTGTACGAAAAATCATGTTTTTAGCTTGTGGACCCTATAGAGGTCACAATTTTGAACCGATTTTGATGAAACTTGACATGTATGTTTATAACCCAAAGATCTTGGTTCCTTTTGATATTTGGACCCATCGTATCGTAACTTCCTGAATTATGGCCCCTGATTGTCCGAAAAATCGCCCTTTTTAGCTTGTGATCCCTCTGGAGCTCGAAATTATTATCCGATTAAAAAAATACCGTTTGATTATATCACTGTTACATGGTAATGAAGGTTGAGTTCAAATTGCGTGAAAATCGGACCAAAATTGACGGACAAAATGGCCGCCGTTTGTACGCGAATAGTGTGAAAATATGTTATATCAAGGTTGTGGACCCTATAGAGATCACAACTTTGAACCGATTTTGATGAAACTTGACATGCATGTTTATAACCCAAAGATCTTGGTTCCTTTCGATATTGCGCCCATTGATTCGTAACTTTCTGAATTATGGCCCCTGATTGTACGAAAAATCACCCTTTTTAGCTTCTGGTCCCACTGGAGGTCAAAATTATTATCCGATTTAAAGAACCGTTTGATCATATCAGTGTTACATGGAAATGAAGATTGAGTTCAAATTTCGTGAAAATCGGACTAAAATTGACAGACAAAATGGCCGCCGTTTGTACGCGAATAGTGTGTAAATATGTTATATCAAGGTTGTGGACCCAATAGAGGTCACAATGTTGAACCGATTTTGATGAAACTTGACATGCATGTTTATAACCCAAAGATCTTGGTTCCTCTCGATACTTGCACCCATCGGATCGTAACTTCCTGAATTATGGCCCCTGATTGTCCGAAAAATCGCCCTTTTTAGCTTGCGATGCCTCTGGAGGTCAAAATTATTATCCGATTTAAAAAAACCCGTTTGATTATATCACCGTTACATGGTAATGAAGGTTGAGTTTTGTGAAAATCGGACCAAAATTGACGGACAAAATGGCTGCCGCTTGTACCCGAAAAGTGTAAAAAATATGGTATATAGGTTGTGGAAACTGTAGAGGTCACAATTTTAAATCAATTTTGATGAAACTTGAAATACATGTTTATAACCTAAAGATCTTGGTTCCTTTCGACATTTGCGCATATCTTATCATAAGTTCCTGGATTATGGCCCCTGATTGTATACGAAAAATCGCCTTTATTAGATTGTGGTCCCTCTGGAAGTCAAAATTATCACCCGATTTAAAAAAAACCGTTTAATTATATCACCATTACAATGTAATTAATGTTGAGTTTGAATTTCGTGGAAATCGGACCAAAACTGACAGACAAAATGGCCGCCGCATGTACACGAATACTATAAAAAAAATATGGTATATCAAGGTTGTGGACCCTGTAGAGGTCACAATTTTAATCTGATGTTGATGAAACTTGAAATGCATGATTATAACCCAAAGTTCTTGGTTCCTTTTGATACTCAACGGATAATATCGGATTGTAACTTCCTGAATTATAGCCCCTGATTGTACGCTTCTGGTCGCTCTAGAGGTCTCAATTATTATCCAATTTTAGAAATAACATTAAATTTTATAAAAACCAAACAAATTCTAATGATTTTCTGATAATTACTTAATATGCGACAACTCTTGTTGACTGCCCGGACGATTTAGCTGCTGTGTGGGCGTATGTTTCGTTGCCTGGCAACCTATTTTTTTTTACTTTTCTTAAACTTGTGTACTCCCGAATTCAGACTTTGTATACAGTATCTTTTTTTTTAAAAAAAATAGTTGACGGTACACGTTATTTGTGTCATAAATCTGCACAAGTTTGAGTTAATGCAATGCAAAACAACACAAACTTGTGTAGATTAGTTTTAACACATATACGTTTTCAGTGTATTACTATTTGTCAGGCAGAGCGAAAACTTGTAAGGCGGAGCTAAAACGTGTTAAACCAATAATTGATTTAGAAGCTTCTACTTCTAAATGTGTTAGGTGTCTTTATCAGAGTTGCGCCGGGGTTGGAATATCTAACGACGGAATTAATCTGTTTATTTTTGCTGTATACTGTATTCGGTTGAAAAAGATATTAATTGAATATGTCTGTAAGTCTTCGAATATGTGTATGGATTTCAATTTTATCAAGTGGATATGTTGCAGAAGAATGTCAACCCGAAGATTTTATATTATTTGCGTGTCGATTCTTCGAGGGCATGTTTAACGGCTACTGCCAAAACGCACGCGAAAGCAGGGCCTCGCGTTTGGCTAATCAAGCAGATACCGATATGGAGGCAACTACAGCAATTACGACAACAACCTTAGCATCAACGACTAAATCGCAAGAAACAGAACTTACAACCCCAAAAACAACCACAACGACAGAACGTACAACCCCTGAAGAAACCACGACAGAACTTACAACCCCAGAAACAACCACGACAGAACTTACAACCCCAGAAACAGCCACAATGACAGAACTTACAACTCCAGAAGCAACTACAACGACAGAACTTACAACGCCAGAACCTCCAGGTATGATGGTTAAATAATAATTGAGAAATATTATTTATGTTTACATTACTTATATTGCCTTTAAATATGTACATGTTGTTGATCCATCCATCCATTAACTGTCTTATTCCAGGAATCGCTATAATGTATTTTGATGACCGATTGTCTTAGTTTTAAAGGAGCCAAATCGCTAATATTTGAGATTAGAAATTGACACAGAAGGAGCGCAGCGCAGCGCAAATAATAATGTAATATGAATGTATATAACTGATTTATATTTAGTCGTTCCCGTTTTTACCCTAATATTATGTCAAGGAAATTTAAGAACGGACGTCAATGATGGCCTCTCAAGAGTGCTTTCAGAAGGCCACCATTAGCACCATGAAATATCTGTGTTACACATTCGAGTTTAGGTCGCACTCCCTCAGGTATTTCCTGGTAACAATACTAAAACGGACATTCGCATCGCACGTTATATGTAACCCGGTTTCATTTGGCGGGCCAAATCTGCGGGGTCTGAGCCTTTATTCTAATTGTGTGATAGTTGTGAAACTTCATTTATAGTATCATTACATCAATACCTTAAGTTTGATGTTGAACATTTTCTGCTAAGGTAAAGTAGAGGCTTCAATCTGATTGGTCGGGATTTTGGAACACAACCACTCTACTTCCATTTGGGTTAGAATGTTCAAAATTGGTGTAGGCGTTTGTTACGTGATAGGTCGTTCGTGCGCGTTGTCCAGTGAGGCTAAGCGGAGAATAGCAATTTGAGACTTTGGAACACGATAACTTTGGTTTTTATTGAGTGAGAGCAGTAAAACATTTTGAGCATTTGACTAAGTTCGACAATGAGAATGTTCTGCTAAGGCCCTACTAAGCAGCGATAAACCATTTTATTGGTAAAGGCAATGGAACATAACAACTCTTCTTTAAATTGAGGCATAGGTGTTAATTGGGCGAATGTCTTGGGCGAGTTCAATGATTAATATTTCCCCATTAAAGCTAAGCAGTGCTTAGCAATTTCTTTGATCACGATAGCTTTGGTACTACCAGCTACTTCAAAACCTGAGTTTGGTTGTGAACATTTTATACTGAGACCACGCTTTGATAATCAGTTTGATAACTCGATATTTTTGAAAAAGATAACTCACTGGGCAAAACTCGACAGATTCCGGGACCTACATCTAGTCTCGGCTGTATGACAGTAAGTGATATGTACCTACGCCCATACATTTGCGATGTGGCTACCGGTTTACTTTAACAGGAAAACTTGACGCTATGACAAACAAACAAGACACCATGGGCGCAACCGAACACAAATTGGCGACCTATTCGGATAGCGACCAATTCGACCGATCTAGATCTAGCTGGCAACCTGTTCGTTGGAAACCTATTCAGAATAAAGACAACAGTCGCCTAATGAAAGTAGAATATATTATTTTTTATCCATTCCTTTAGCTCAGAATGGAAGTGTAATTTCGCCATTATCTTACAAAATTCTGGACATCCAACTAAATATCAATCTAATTGAAATTCAGATCTATATTTCGTTTCGGTTTTTATAATTTCGATGGCCTACACTACGGGGATGCTTGATTCACGGTCCAGAACGTCCCGAATAGACAGAATTACAATCGAGTGACGCGGAATTCAGTTCTGTCACAGTTCTGCCAGTCCCGATAGCTGACGTGGAGTGAGTAGAATCGTGACGTATTCCTAGGTAAAAAACATGTTTCAGCTGTCATGAATCGTTGTTGCTTTGTTTTGATTTCTATCGCTGATAATGCCTATCCACAATTCCGCGCAAAAAAGGTCAAATCCTCTATTCGACAGACAATTTGATTGGCTGGCCCCTCATTTCAAGCAAAACAAGAGTTAAATAACAAGTCTTGCAGATCTTAATGCAGTAAAGACAAGTAAAGCGAAATTTTGAACTATAAAAACGAAACGAAATAGGATCTGTATTTTAATAAGATTGACTAAATATATTCCGAAAGGTGATTATGTAAGCTTTCCAAATATTATCAGCTTAAAAGTTGGCACAGTCATATTAAAGGGGTGCACTCTCATCCTAAACATGGCCAATATTTTTAAAATTTTAAAGTGAAAGAACGGTAATATTCCGAGTCAAAATTCGGACTATCGTACCAAATTCTGAGCATCCAGCTATATATTTTCTGAAAGGTAATTGAATGAGCTTTCTACATATTATTATTAGTAAAAGTTGGCACAATTATATAAAAGGGGTGCGCTCTCATCCTAAACGTCGCCAATTTTTCAATATTTAAAGTGAAAGAACGGTAATATTTCGGATCCAAATTCGGACCATCATACAAAATTTTGAGCAACCAACTAGATATATTCTAAAAGGTAATTTAATAAGCTTTCCAAATATAATTAGTAAAAGTTGGTATAATCATGTTGAAGGGGCGCTCTCATACCGGTCTATCTTTACATTTAAAATATTGAAAAATTGGCTATGTACAGGTTCAGACCGCGCCCCTTTAATATGATTGTGCCAACCTTTACTAATAATATTTAGTAGGATGTCCAGAATTTTGTAAGATAATGGCGAGATAACACTTCTATTCTGAGCTAAAGGAATGGATAAAAAATAACATATTCTACTTTCATTCGATAGACGTAACGTTGGATTTTATTGGATTATAAAAATAGATGAGTTTGGGCGACTGTTTATTCTGAATAGGTTGCCAACGAACAGTTTGCCAGCTGGATCGGTCGAATAAGTCGCTAGCCGAATAGGTCGCCAATTTGTGTTCGGTATAGGCACAGCCATGTTTCATCCGGGACCTTTAAAGTAGTTCCAATATGGCGGAATTCGTCATACAGCCTAGACTAGATGTAGGTTCCGGAATCTGTCGAGGATTGCCGAGTGCCTTCACACCCGCCGTCACATCACGCGGCGTCAATAATTATGGCACAATGGCGCGTGCATTGTTTACATAAGACGTTACTGGTTCGGACAGAGTTCTGGCTTTTACTCATTTTTATACCCATTTACTTTAAATATGAAATATTTTTTACCTTAAAATACTTCAAACGTCTTGATTTATTTTTCTAATACATACATAAAAAAAAAGTCTTAGAATTTAATTTGTCGGAGGAAAAAGTTAATATTTGTAGCTCATTAAGTCGCATGTTGTCACCCTTATCAGTGATTGTAGCGGCTTAGCGAATATCTGATCAATGTGCATAGTTACAGTTAAGTTATAATTTCGTAAATAATGGACGTAAACTATCCGTCAAAATAGCCCCCCCCCCCCCCTTTACGCAAATAGTATAGTATATATGAAGTTTGAAGTTAGATGAATATGGTATGACTGACTAAATTATGAGGGTAAATTGTTTCACTGATCTATGTACTCGCCTGCATTTCGCCGTTGGTGTATTGTGTCGCCACCTTGTCCGTCAACAATGGGCGTCCTCGCTAGAGATAAAGGGACATAATTTCATAGAGGAGGGGATCCCACGTGACCTCATTGTATACCGCACAGCATTGTTTTCCTGTACATTCAATACGAACTGATGTGTTGATTGATTAACGTTAGTTTTTGTCGTTAATATGGAATTTAATCCCTATACGTCGAAACACGGTCCCTTTACCATCGATAAGGTCAAGTGGGACTGCCTTTTTACTGACAACGCCTGTTCGGAATTCCTTCAGCGAGGACTCCCATTGGTTCCCCTGCTGTAAGTTTCCTCCCACTGCCTAAGACCACTACGCGCAAGCGAATTATTGAAATAAAAAATTGAACCATATGTTATTCCCGAAATGACCTAGTTTCTAGACCACTAGGCCATCCCAACCCCCCTTGCTGATTGATGGAATGACGCAAAAAAAGTTAATGTGTGGAATTTGAATGGCGTGCTTGATTTAGTAAATTTACTTGGTATATTATCAACATAAACTAATAGTTTAGGTGTCATCGGGTGTTTAGACGTGAACTTATAAAAGCCACAAATATAATATGATTATTGCAGTAAAAAGGTTATAGACTTATAGTACACTTTAATAGTCTAGTTGTCTAGTCATTCGGGTGGGACGAAAAATCTAGGCCTCGCATACACATTGACGTGCACGTAAAAAATCCATTGACAATTGGAATTCCATATAAGAGTAAGCCGTATAGTGCCGCTCTCTGGGCAAAATTCCCCCAGCACACTGTAAGGGCGTATGTCCGTCTTCATGAGCCCAGATGGAAGCAGAACAGTAGGACGTTAAACCCCATTTCATTTCATTAGGGTTTCACACTGCGTAGCTTGTGTGAAACACTATTGTTTTTGTTAAAATTATTAAGCTTTCATATGTATTACATATGAAAGCTTATTGTTTCTGTTAAAGTTATTAAGCTTTCATATTACATATGAAAGCTTATTGTTTCTGTTAAGATTATTATCATTTTTTTTTGTGTTTTATCCACAAATCGGATTTCTCAGAATCTAACCACAGTATCTTTATGAAACTTTTACCTATCCCCCCAAAAATGGGTGGTAGCTGTTGATTAAATATATTTTCAAAACGTTTTACGAATCCGAAATCACCGAATTTTACGAACGAAAAAACTGACAATGCATAGTCGTAACTTTGTTATTTTTTGACCGATTTTACTAATTCTTTTTTCTTTGAATACCTTGAAAAAAATCATTTTCATCTGCAGTTTCACATTTTCGAATTTCGAAAATTCGTCGCTGTGATTTCGAACCGGAAGTTTAGACCAATTTGACAACTTCTTTAATAGTTGTACGATTTTCATGAAATTTAGTATACAAGTAGATCTTACCGATGTGACTTCAAAAATATAATTAGAAATTTTCTAAATTATCTCCCCTTGGTGAAATTAAGGATCAAAGTTTTCAAAAAAATCGTCGAAATATAGGTCAGAATGACCTAATTTTTTTTTTCGATACTAGACAAGGAATTTCTGATTCGTACACAAAATATGGAGTTTGTCGATCGAACCGGAAGTGCCACCATCTTTAAACGTGAAAAATCCCTAAGGCTTTTTTGCTATCTTACTTACAGACACGGGAGTTATATTTTCTGAATCCTTGAAGGATGGCCCAAAAATCGTAGGGAGCAGAATTTTGATTTAGGTTAACTGATGGTTGCCATTTTGAATTGAAAATGAAAAATAGAAGCAATTTGAAAGGCCCGGACTTCGGAACACAATAACTCTCTTTCTAATTATGCTAGAATGTTCAAACTTGGTGTAGACGTTCACTAGGTCAATGTTATGATTGAGTTCAAAGATGAGCATTTTCTGCTTAGGGTAAGCAGAGATAAGCATGCTGATTTGTTGATTCTTTAGGGCACGATAACTTCGGTTATAATGAAGGGAGGGCGGTGAAACTTTTGTCAATAGAGAGTCTAATAGGTAGCCTGTTGTGTGAAATGATTGTATCATTTTTTTTAAATATCAGGGATAGCCGAAAAAAAGAGATTGAAAATCCAAAAAGTCGTATTTTTACAATTTGGAGCATGTTTAGAGGTCTTTCTCGTAAAGTCAACATACTATTTTTTGGGAACTTCTTCTACAAAGAGTCTTATTGGTAGTCTTTTATATGAAACCATCGATCAACAGTCCAACATATCAGGAGTAGAAGAACAAAAGGATCCAACATTGAAAACGGCACCCTTTCATTGTTGAGCGAAACATGCAGTGTGGGTGACTACAATCTACGCAATTAGTCATCGTATAGTGCTTATTCAACAGTATCGAATTCCAACTGCTTAGGGATATTTTACGTGCACTCCAATGTGTACACGGGACCTTGGTTTTTCGTCCCATCCGAAGGACTAGACAGCTGTGCTTGTCAGGCCCTCCGTTCTGCCTTACTGACAAGGGAACCACGCCGGGAAATCGAGATGAACTTTCTCTGTGCAGAACTTTCAATTCAGGCAAAACGTTTATTGCATACGATTAAGCTGGTCAGTTGGAGCTTATTTTCAAAAGTTTTGTAATAATCGGTTGGTAATTAAAGTACCGTGCACATTAAACTGTTAAAACAGAAATTTTCGCCCGGTTGAAATGTTTCTTGCTATAAGTCAGCAATTTTCCGAATTCAGGGAGGCTGGATGGCTGAACGGTTAGCATGTGCTCGCTGTATCGTAACCTTTATCATTGAGTCAACGGGCGTCGTTTCGATCTCCAGGTTGCACGTGACATGGTGTATGATGTCCAACCTCGTGGGTTTTCTCCGTGTTCTTCGGTTTCCTCCCAACGGCTAAAGACCAGTACGTGCAAGGGGAGTTTTTAAATAAAATTATGTTAGTCCCGAAATGACCTAGTTTGTGTCGAATGGACGTTAGGCCGCATTTCTCTCTTTCTCTTTTTAAAGTTTTGTAATAACCGTTTTTTAATCAAAGGTACTGTTAAAGTGATAACACAGAAAATTTGGCCCGGTTGTAAAGTTTCTCACTTTAAATTCAGCAATTTGTCGATTTTAAGGGGCAAACGTTTATTGCGAACGATTAAGCTGGTCAGGGGGAGCTTATTTTTAAAAGTTTTGTAATATTCGGTTGATAACTAAAGGTACCATGCAAATTAAACTGTTCAAATAGAAAATTTGGCCCGGTTGAAATGTTTCTCGCTGTAGGTCAGCAATTTGCCGATTTTAGGGAGGTTGCGTGGCTGAGTGGTTAGCACGTGCGCTCTGTATCATAAAGTCTGTCATTGAGTCAACTGTCCTTGTTTCGATTTCTTGGTTGTACGTGACAAGGAGTATGGTCGCCTTACCAACCTCGTAGGCCGTAACGCCGCTGCCCGGGTAAAATTTCCCTCATTGCACACTTTATGGCGTATGCCCGTCTTCATTAGCCCATTGTAGGAGCAGAACAGTAGGACGTTAAACCCCATTCAATTTCATTTCATTTTCCCTGTGTTGCTTATTTATTACAGTGGATAAATATTTTTCTGGTTCTAGCAATTATTTAATTTCTGCATATAAATCTCTGGCCAGTTTTTTTTATTGCAGAGTGCCATTCTTGTATATTGCAGTCTATGACCCTTTGTTTAAAACATGCTTAAGAAGTCGTCACGATTTCCTACTTATAACCAAACATATTGGAAACCATAATTATATAACATATCTTGGAAGCCCGATTACAGCTATACAAGTTTCAGTTATTTCCCTTTAGTTTAAAGATTATTTTTTTGCCCGGGTGCAATGTTTCTCACTACATTTAAATTTGTAACTTTGTGAGTTTTTGACCGATTTTGATATTATGTCTTTATAATTTTCCAAATCTACATATTTAACGTACATATTCAAACAGTTGAGTTCAACCTGATTCAAAAAGTTTTAGTTTTGTTCAAAGTTATCTCATTCATCCCGATTACAGCAACACAAGTATCAGTTATTTCCCTTTAGTTTTCAGATTACTCAATGTTTCATACTATATTTAGACTTGTAACTTCGCGAGTTTTTGACCAATTTTGATAGTTTGTTATTCTTATCCTTTTATTTGAGATACTTGATATAATCGATGACACGTGACGATGAATATGAAAGCTTTCATATCTGCATGGGACAGTAGCAGATCTAGTTAAGCTTTCATATTACATATGAAAGCTTATTGTTTCTGTTAAGATTATTAAGCTTTCATATTACATATGAAAGCTTATTGTTTCTGTTAAGATTATTATTATTATTTTTTTTTTTTGTGTGTTTTCTGCAAATCGGATTTCTCAGAATCTATCCGTAGGATCTTTCTGAAATTTTGACCTACCCCCCCATAAATGGGGTGCGAACCTTGATTAAATATATTTTCAAAACGTTTTACGAATCCGAAATCACCGAAATTTACGAACGACAAAATGGACAATGCATAGTCGTAACTTTGTTATTTTTTGACCGATTTTACTAATTCTTTTTTCTTTGAATACCTTGAAAAAAATCATTTTCATCTGCAGTTTCACATTTTCGAATTTCGAAAATTCGTCGCTGTGATTTCGAACCGGAAGTTTAGACCAATTTGACAACTTCTTTAATAGTTGTACGATTTTCATGAAATTTAGTATATATGTAGAACTTACCGATGTGACTTCAAAAATATAATTAGAAATTTTCTAAATTATCTCCCCTTGACGAAATTAAGGATCAAAATTTTCAAAAAAATCATCGAAATATAGGTCAGAATGACCTGATTTTTTTTTTGGATACTAGATAAGTAATAACTGATTTGTACACAAAATATGAAGTTTGTTGATCGAACCGGAAGTGCCACCATCTTGAAACATGAAAAATCCCTAAGGCTTTTTTGCTATTTTACTTACAGACACGGGAGTTATATTTTCTGAATCCTTGAAGGATGGCCCAAAAATCGTAGGGAGCAGAATTTTGATTTCGGTCACGTGATGGTCACCATTTTGAATTTAAAATGAAAAGTAGTAGCAATTTGAAGGGCCGAGACTTTGAAACACAATAACTCTCCTTCTAATTGAGCTAGAATGTTCAAACTTGGTGTAGACGTTCACTAGGTCAATGTCATGATTGAGTTCAAAGATGAGCATTTTCTGCCTAGGGTAAGCAGAGATAGGCATGCTGATTTGTTGATTCTTTAGGGCACGATATCTTCGATTATAATGAAGGGAGGGCTGTGAAACTTTTGTCAATAGAGAGTCCAATAGCTAGCCTGTTGTGTGAAATCATTGTATCATTTATTTTAAATATCAGGGATAGGCGAAAAAAAGAGATTGAAAATCCAAAAAGTCGTATTTTTACAATTTGGAGCATGTTTAGAGGTCTTTCTCGTAAAGTCAACTTAATATTTTTTGGGAACTTCTTCTACAAAGAGTCTTATTGGTAGTCTTTTATATAAAACCATCGATCAACAATCCAACATATCAGGAGTAGAAGAACAAAAGGATCGAACATTGAAAACGGCATCCTTTCATTGTTAAGCGAAACATGCAGTGTGGGTGACTACAATCTACACATTTAGTCATCGTATACAGCTTATTCAACAGTATCGAATTCCAACTGCTTAGGGATATTTTTTTTCGTCCCATCCGAACGACTAGACAGCTGTGCTTGTCAGGCCCTCCGTTCTGCCTCACTGACAACGGGGAACCACGCCGGGAAATCAAGATGAACTTTTTCCGTGCAGAACTTTCAATTCAGGCCAAACGTTTATTGCATACGATTAAGCTGGTCAGTTGGAGCATATTTTCAAAAGTTTAGTAATAATCGGTTGGTAATTAAAGTACCGTGCACATTAAACTGTTAAAACAGAAAATTTCGCCCGGTTGAAATGTTTCTTGCTATAAGTCAGCAATTTTCCGAATTCAGGGAGGCTGAATGGCTGAATGGTTAGCATGTGCGCGCTGTATCGTAACGTCTGTCATTGAGTCAACGGGCGTCGTTTCGATCTCCAGATTGCACGTGACATGGAGTATGATGTCCAACCTCGTGGGTTTTCTCCGTGTCCTTCGGTTTCCTCCCAACGGCTAAAGACCAGTAAGCGCAAGGGGAGTTTTTAAATAAAATTAAAAAACATATGTTAGTCACGAAATGACCTAGTTTGTGTCTAATGGACATTAGGCCGCATTTCTCTCTTTCTCTTTTATTTTTAAAGTTTTGTAATAAACGGTTGGTAATCAAAGGTACTGTAAAAGTGATAAAACAGAAAATTTCGCCCGGTTGTAATGTTTCTCACTTTAAAGTCAGCAATTTGCCGATTTTAAGGGGCAAACGTTTATTGCGAACGATTAAGCTGGTCAAGGGGAGCTTATTTTTAAAAGTTTTGTAATATTCGGTTGATAACTAAAGGTACCGTGCAAATTAAACTGTTAAAATAGAAAATTTGGCCCGGTTGAACTGTTTCTCGCTGCAGGTCAGCAATTTGCCGATTTTAGGGAGGTTGCGTGGCTGAATAACGTCTGTCTTTGAGTCAACTGGCGTTGTTTCGATTTCTTGGTTGTACGTGACAAGGAGTATGTTCGCCTGTCCAACTTCGTAGGCCGTAACGCCGCTGCCCGGGTAAAATTTCCCTCATTGCACACTTTATGGCATATGCCCGTTTTCATTAGCCCATTTTAGGTGCAGAACAGTAGGACGTTAAACCCCATTCAATTTCATTTCATTTTCTCTATGTTGCTTATTTATTATAGTGGATAAATATTTTTCTGGTTCTAGCAATTATTTAATTTCTGCATAGAAATCTTGCTTTGGCCAGTTTTTTTATTTCTTGTATAATTCAGTCTATGATCCTTTGTTTAAAACATGCTTAAGAAGTCGTCACGATTTCCTACTTATAACCAAACATATTGGAAATATTAGTCTGGCATTATTAAATCCTAATTTTATTGGTCTTATTTAAAATTAAACTTTCATTTAACTATGAACAACCCTTAACGTGTCTCTTTAAAACTATTAAATACTCTAAAACAGTAGCTCAACCTTTTGACCTAAACTCATTAATTTACCATTTTCTTGTGAGCGACTTCTTATTCTTCCTATATGACATATTGCACGTGTCTGATTTCAAAGGGGGGGTTGGGTGGCTGAATGGTTAGCACGCGCGCCTGTCATTGAGTTAACTAGCGTGTTTTCAAATGACCGGTTGTACGTGACAAGGAGTAAGGTCGCCTGTCCAACCTGCCATTTTTAATTTGTTTTTCCCGCCATTTTCATTTCATTTTCTCATCCGTCTCATTACAGTAATACAAGTTTCAGTTATTTCCCTTTAGTTTTCAGATTATTGTTATGCCTGGGTGCAATGTTTCATACTATATTTAGACTTGTAACTTCGAGAGTTTTTGACCAATTTTGATAATTTTTTCTTCTTATCCTTTTATTTAGGATACTTGATACAATCAATGACACGTGACGATGAATATGAAAGCTTTCATATCTGCATGGGACAGTAGCAGATCTAGTTATTATTATTTTTTTTTTTGTGTGTTTTCTGCAAATCGGATTTCTCAGAATCTATCCGTAGGATCTTTCTGAAATTTTGACCTACCCCCCCAAAAATGGGGTGCGAACCTTGATTAAATATATTTTCAAAACGTTTTACGAATCCGAAATCACCGAAATTTACGAACGACAAAATGGACAATGCATAGTCGTAACTTTGTTATTTTTTGACCGATTTTACTAATTCTTTTTTCTTTGAATACCTTGAAAAAAATCATTTTCATCTGCAGTTTCACATTTTCGAATTTCGAAAATTCGTCGCTGTGATTTCGAACCGGAAGTTTAGACCAATTTGACAACTTCTTTAATAGTTTTACGATTTTCATGAAATTTAGTATATATGTAGACCTTACCAATGTGACTTCAAAAATATAATTAGAAATTTTCTAAATTATCTCCCCTTGACGAAATTAAGGATCAAAATTTTCAAAAAAATCATCGAAATATAGGTCAGAATGACCTGATTTTTTTTTGGGATACTAGATAAGTAATTACTGATTTGTACACAAAATATGAAGTTTGTTGATCGAACCGGAAGTGCCACCATCTTGAAACGTGAAAAATCCCTAAGGCTTTTTTGCTATTTTACTTACAGACACGGGAGTTATATTTTCTGAATCCTTGAAAGATGGCCTAAAAATTGTTCAGAGCAGAATTTTGATTTAGGTCAATTGATGGTTGCCATTTTGAAGTGAATATGAAAAGTAGTAGCAATTTGAAGGGCCGAAACTTTGAAACACAATAACTCTCCTTCCAATTGAGCTAGAATGTTCAATCTTGGTGTAGACGTTCACTATGTCAATGTCATGATTGAGTTCAAAGATGAGCATTTTCTGCCTAGGGTAAGCAGAGATAAGCATGCTGATTTGTTGATTCTTTTGGGCAAGATAACTTCGTTTATAATGAAGGGAGGGCGGTGAAACTCTTGTCAATCGAGAGTGTAATAGCTGGCCTGTTGTGTGAAATCGTTGTATCTTTTTTTTAAATATCAGGGATAGCAGAAAAAAAGAGATCGAAAATCCAAAAAGTCGTATGTTTACGATTTGGAGCATCTTTAAAGGTTCTTTTCTCTTAAAGTCAACATAATACTTTTTGAGAACGTCTTCTACAAAGAGTCTTATCGGTAGTCTTTTTTATGAAAACTTCGATCAACAGTCCAAAATATCTGGAGTAGAAGAATAAAAGGATCGAACATTGAAAACGGCACCCTTTCATTGTTAAGCGAAACATGCAGTGTGGGTGACTACAATCTGCACATTTAGTCATCGTATAGAGCTTATTCAACAGTATCGAATTCCAACTGCTTAGGGATATTTACGTGCACTCCAATGTGTACACGCGACCTTGGTTTTTCGTCCCATCCGAACGACTAGACAGCTGTCCTTGTCAGGCCCTCCGTTCTGCTCACTGACAAGGGGGAACCACGCCGGAAAATCGAGATGAACTTTTTCGTTGAAGAACTTTCAATTCAGGCCAAACGTTTATTGCATACGATTAAGCTGGTCAGTTGGGTCTTATTTATCAAAAGTTTTGTAATAATCGGTTGGTAATTAAAATACCGTGCGAATTAAACTGTTAAAACAGAAAATTTCGCCCGGTTAAAATGTTTCTTGCTATAAGTCAGCAATTTCCAGATTTTAGGGAGGCTGAATGGTTAGCATACGCGCGCTGTATCGTAACGTCTGTCATTGAGTCAACCGGCGTCGTTTCGATTTCCAAGTTGCACGTGACATGGAGTATGGTGTCCAACCTCGTGGGTTTTCTCCGTGTCCTTCGGTTTCCTCCCACGGCTAAAGACCCGTACGCGCAAGGGAAGTTTATAAATAAAATTAAAAAACATATGTTAGTCCCGAAATGACCTAGTTTGTGTCGAATGGACGTTGAGTCGCATTTCTCTCTTTCTCTTTTATTTTTAAAGTTTTGTAATAATCGGTTGGTAATCAAAGGTACTGTAAAAGTGATAAAACATAAAATTTCGCCCGGTTGTAATGTTTCTCACTTTAAAGTCAGCAATTTGCCGATTTTAGAGGGCAAATGTTTATTGCGAACAATTAAGCTGGTCAGGGGGAGCTTATTTTTAAGGGAGGCTGAATGGCTGAATGGTTAGCATGTGCGCGCTGTATCGTAACGTCTGTCATTGAGTCAACGGGCGTCGTTTCGATTTCGAGATCGCACGTGACATGGAGTATGGTGTCCAACCTCGTGGGTTTTCTCCGTGTCCTTCGGTTTCCTCCCAACAGCTAAAGACCAGTACGCGCAAGGGGAGTTTTTAAATAAAATTAAAAAACATATGTTAGTCCCGAAATGACCTAGTTTGTGTCGAATGGACGTTTAGCCGCATTTCTCTCTTTCTTTTTTTTATTTTTAAAGTTTTGTAATAATCGGTTGGTAATCAAAGATACTGTAAAAGTGATAAAACAGAAAATTTCGCCCGGTTGTAATGTTTCTCACTTTAAAGTCAGCAATTTGCCGATTTTAAGGGGAAAACGTTTATTGCGAACGATTTAGCTGGTCAGGGGGAGCTTATTTTTAAAAGTTTTGTAATATTCGGTTGATAACTAAAGGTACCGTGCAAATTAAACTAATAAAATAGAAGATTTCGCCCGGTTGAAATGTTTCTATCTGTAGGTCAGCAATTTGCCGATTTTAGGGAGGTTGCGTGACTGAATGGTTAGCACGTGCGCTGTGTATCATAACGTCTGTCATTGAGTCAACTGGCGTTGTTTCGATTTCTTGGTTGTACGTGACAAGGAGTATGGTCGCCTGTCCAACCTCGTAGGCCGTAACGCCGCTGCCCGGGTAAAATTTCCCTCATTGCACACTTTATGGCGTATGCCCGTCTTCATTAGCCCATTTTAGGAGTAGGACGTTAAACCCCATTCAATTTGATTTCATTTTCTCTATGTTGCTTATTTATTATAGTGGATAAATATTTTTCTGGTTCTATTAATTATTTCATTTCTGCATAGAAATCTTGCTTTGACCAGTTTTTTTTTTATTGCAAAGTGCCATTCTTGTATATTGCAGTCTATGACCCTTTGTTTAAAACATGCTTAAGAAGTTGTCACGATTTCCTACTTATAACCAAACATATTGGAAACCATAATTATATAACATATCTCTAATTTTGGAAGCCCGATTACAGCTATACAAGTTTAGGTTATTTCCCTTTAGTTTAAAGATTATTTTTTTGCCCGGGTGCAATGTTTCTCACTACATTTAAATTTGTGAGTTTTGACCGATTTTGATAATTATGTCTTTATAATTTTCCAAATTTACATATTTAACGTAAATATTCAAATTTTTTTAGTTTTGTTCAAAGTTATCTCATTTAATTTTTCGATGTTTTCTTACCATTTTCATTTCATTTTTCTGAAAGTTTTGAAGTGGGAAGTCATCCCGATTACAGCAAGACAAGTATCAGTTATTTCCCTTTAGTTTTCACATTATGCAATGTTTCATGCTATATTTAGACTTGTAACTTCGCGAGTTTTTGACCAATTTTGATAGTTTGTTATTCTTATCCTTTCATTTGAGATACTTGATATAATCGATGACACGTGACGATGAATATGAAAGCTTTCATATCTGCATGGGACAGTAGCAGATCTAGTTATTAAGCTTTCATATGTATTACATATGAAAGCTTATTGTTTCTGTTAAGATTAATATTATTATTAAGCTTTCATATTACATATGAAAGCTTATTGTTTCTGTTAAGATTATTATTATTTTTTTTTTTTGTGTATTTTCTGCAAATCGGATTTCTCAGAATCTAACCATGGGATCTTTCTAAAACTTTGACCTACCCCCCCAAAAATGGGGTGCGAACGTTGATTAAATATATTTTCAAAACGTTTTACGAATCCGAAATCACCGAATTTTACGAACGAAAAAACTGACAATGCATAGTCGTAACTTTGTTATTTTTTGACCGATTTTACTAATTCTTTTTTCTTTGAATACCTTGAAAAAAATCATTTTCATCTGCAGTTTCACATTTTCGAATTTCGAAAATTCGTCGCTGTGATTTCGAACCGGAAGTTTAGACCAATTTGACAACTTCTTTAATAGTTGTACGATTTTCATGAAATTTAGTATACAAGTAGATCTTACCGATGTGACTTCAAAAATATAATTAGAAATTTTCTAAATTATCTCCCCTTGGTGAAATTAAGGATCAAATTTTTCAAAAAAATCGTCGAAATATAGGTCAGAATGACCTGAAAATTTTTTTCGATACTCGACAGGTAATTACTGATTCCTACACAAAATATGGAGTTTGTCGATCAAACCGGAAATGCCACCATCTTGAAACATGAAAAATCCCTAAGGCTTTTTTGCTATCTTACTTACAGACACGGGAGTTATATTTTCTGAATCCTTGAAGGATGGCCCAAAAATCGTAGGGAGCAGAATTTTGATTTCGGTCATGTGATGGTCACAATTTTGAATTGAAAATGAAAAATAGAAGCAATTTGAAAGGCCCGGACTTCGGAACACAATAACTCTCCTTCTAATTAAGCTAGAATGTTCAAACTTGGTGCAGACGTTCACTAGGTCAATGTTATGATTGAGTTCAAAGATGAGCATTTTCTGCTTAGGGTAAGCAGAGATAAGCATGCTGATTTGTTGATTTTTTAGGGCACGATAACTTCGGTTATAATGAAGGGAGGGCGGTGAAACTTTTGTCAATAGAGAGTCTAATGGGTAGCCTGTTGTGTGAAATGATTGTATCATTTTTTTTAAATATCAGGGATAGCCGAAAAAAAGAGATTGAAAATCCAAAAAGTCGTATTTTTACAATTTGGAGCATGTTTAGAGGTCTTTCTCGTAAAGTCAACATACTATTTTTTGGGAACTTCTTCTACAAAGAGTCTTATTGGTAGTCTTTTATATGAAACCATCGATCAACAGTCCAACATATCAGGAGTAGAAGAACAAAAGGATCGAACATTGAAAACGGCACCCTTTCATTGTTGAGCGAAACATGAAGTGTGGGTGACTACAATCTACGCATTTAGTCATCGTATAGAGCTTATTCAACAGTATCGAATTCCAACTGCTTAGGGATATTTTACGTGCACTCCAATGTGTACACGGGACCTTGGTTTTTCGTCCCATCCGAAGGACTAGACAGCTGTGCTTGTCAGGCCCTCCGTTCTGCCTTACTGGCAAGGGAACCACGCCGGGAAATCGAGATGAACTTTCTCTGTGCAGAACTTTCAATTCAGGCAAAACGTTTATTGCATACGATTAAGCTGGTCAGTTGGAGCTTATTTTCAAAAGTTTTGTAATAATCGGTTGGTAATTAAAGTACCGTGCACATTAAACTGTTAAAACAGAAAATTTCGCCCGGTTGAAATGTTTCTTGCTATAAGTCAGCAATTTTCCGAATTCAGGGAGGCTGGATGGCTGAATGGTTAGCATGTGCTCGCTGTATCGTAACCTTTGTCATTGAGTCAACGGGCGTCGTTTCGATCTCAAGGTTGCACGTGACATGGTGTATGATGTCCAACCTCGTGGGTTTTCTCCGTGTTCTTCGGTTTCCTCCCAACGGCTAAAGACCAGTACGTGCAAGGGGAGTTTTTAAATAAGATTAAAAAACGTACGTTAGTCCCGAAATGACCTAGTTTGTGTCGAATGGACGTTAGGCCGCATTTCTCTCTTTCTCTTTTTAAAGTTTTGTAATAATCGGTTGGTAATCAAAGGTACTGTAAAAGTGATAAAACAGAAAATTTGGCCCGGTTGTAATGTTTCTCACTTTAAATTCATCAATTTGTCGATTTTAAGGGGCAAACGTTTATTGCGAACGATTAAGCTGGTCAGGGGGAGCTTATTTTTAAAAGTTTTGTAATATTCGGTTGATAACTAAAGGTACCGTGCAAATTAAACTGTTAAAATAGAAAATTTGGCCCGGTTGAAATGTTTCTCGCTGTAGGTCAGCAATTTGCCGATTTTAGGGAGGTTGCGTGGCTGAATGGTTAGCACGTGCGCTCTGTATCATAACGTCTGTCATTGAGTCAACTGGCCTTGTTTCGATTTCTTGGTTGTACGTGACAAGGAGTATGGTCGCCTTACCAACCTCGTAGGCCGTAACGCCGCTGACCGGGTAAAATTTCCCTCATTGCACACTTTATGGCGTATGCCCGTCTTCATTAGCCCATTGTAGGAGCAGAACAGTAGGACGTTAAATCCCATTCAATTTCATTTCATTTTCTCTATGTTGCCTATTTATTATAGTGGATAAATATTTTTCTGGTTCTAGCAATTATTTAATTTCTGCATAGAAATCTTGCTTTGGCCAGTTTTTTTTATTGCAGAGTGCCATTCTTGTACAATTCAGTCTATGATCCTTTGTTTAAAACATGCTTAAGAAGTCGTCACGATTTCGTACTTATAACCAAACATATTGGAAATATTAGTCTGGCATTATTAAATCCTAATTTTATTGGTCTTATTTAAAATTAAACTTTCATTTAACTATGAACAACCCTTAACGTGTCTCTTTAAAACTATTAAGTACTCTAAAACAGTAGACCTAAACTCATTAATTTACCATTTTGTTGTGAGCGACTTCTTATTCTTCCTATATGACATATTGCAAAAATGGAGTTTGTAGCTCAATCCGGAAGTGCCACCATCTTGAAATGTAAAAACCTCAAACGCCATTTTGCTATTTTACATACAGACACGGGGATTATATTTTCTGAATCCTTGAAGGGATGGCTATAAAATGTTGGCAGTAGAATTTTGATTTAAGTCAATGGATAGTCACCATATTGAATTGAATATCAGAAATAGTGAAAAATGGACATTAACGGGCAAGTAAATTATCAGAACAGACCGTAGTTTGTTGAATTCGTTTCTTATCTTTGAAATTAATACATTTGGGGATAGCCTAGCTCATTGTCGAATTTTTGGTATTTGCAAATTTCAAAATTTCAAATTTCGCCTTTGATGTTTTCCGTGCCGACAAAGTTGTTTTCGCGTGAATAACTCCGATTAACAGCTTGAAAATAATCAAATGGATCGCAGTTTCGCGATTTCGTCTCAAATCTGGGAAATCAATACATTTCTGGTTAGCCTCCTTTGAAAAATGGGTGGTGGCCTTGGAATCAATATATTTTCAAAACGTTTTGCGAATCCAAAATCACCGAAAACTGATGAAAAAATTGACCTTGACAGCTGTGTTACTTCGTGATTTTGTGATCTATTTTACTTTTCTGGTTAGCCTCCTTTCAAAAATGGGTGGTGGCCTTGGAATCAATATATTTTCAAAACGTTTTGCGAATCCAAAATCACCGTAAATAACTGATGAAAAATTTGAGCTTTGATTGAAACTGTATAGAAAAATAAAAGGAAACATCAACAATATATAGGTCTTGCACACATAGGTAGGGTGCCCCACGTGCCAACTGAAAAGTTGTTCTTGACACGTTGATCCTGCACGTTTTAGTTGAATAACTTACTACTGATTTCTAACAGTCTCGCACACTCGTTGAGGCTATAAATAGCAACAGCATGCGGAAATGTTCAAAACACCAAACACTACTACAGCCGTAAAAAATCTATTGTTGACGATTCTGAATAGCAATAATATTTAACTTTTTGGTTATTACGGCATCTTTAGAAATTACGCTCGTTTTATTTTTTAAATTGCCTTATAATTAGCTGTACCATTAGAAGCTGCATATTTTGGTTAAGTACAAATAATATCTCTGACTCAACGTCCGTACAGCAAGAATATGATACTAGCAGTAGTTTCATTTTACTTTTACAAGGTTCTTAAAAATATTGTTGAGTTGCCTGATGTTGGTGCTTCTAAATTCAATTTCTTGTTCCATGTTTCGTAAAAAAAGTAGTCTTGATTATCCCGACCCGTCAATTAGACGTAGAATGATCGATAGACTAGTTAAGCGAGACTAATTTCAAAACAAGGGCACGTAACCTATCTTTTACTCAAAAGTGTCTGGATGTTATGGACGCCACTCCAAACCATTTTTCAGTATTACTTATGTATGGTTTAATGATTATAGCTTATGAAGTACAGCATGGTCGTTTATTTAGTGACTATAAATGTGTGAAACAGATTTAAGGCTTTCTAAATATATTAATAGTGTGGTGTAATTGTCGAGATATTTGGAGATATTCATTTAAGGTGGGGCACCCTAACATAGGCTTAGAACTTTGCAGCCAGTTCTCTTATTAATTGAAATTGAATAGGTTTGATTTGATATAATTATTTGTTTTCTATTTTAAAACTATCTAAAAAAAATATTTGTAATCATTTATGTTATTGATTTAGATTAATACTGTTTATATTGTGTACATTTTAACACCTTCATCGATTAATAATGGTTTGCATAGTCATCCTATAGAGCTTATTCAACAGTATCGAATTCCAACTGCTTAGGGATATTTTACGTGCACTCCAATGTGTACACCGGACCTTGGTTTTTCGTCCCATCTATATGTTAGTTTGTGTCGAATGGACGTTAAGCCGCATTTATCTCTTTCTCTTTTATTTTTAAAGTTTTGTAATAATCGGTTGTACTGTACTTTACTGTAAAAGTGATAAAACAGAAAATTGCGCCCGGTAGTAATGTTTCTCACTTTAAAGTCACCAATTTGCTCATTTTAGGGGGCAAACGTTTATTGCGAAAAATTAAGCTGGTCATGGGGGGCTTATTTTTAAAAGTTTTGTAATATTCGGTTGATAATTAAAGGTACCGTGCAAATTAAACTGTTAAAATAGAAAATTTCGCCCGGTTGAAATGTTTCTCCTTGTAGGTCAGCAATTTTCCAAATTTAGGGAGGTTGCGTGGCTAAATGGTTAGCACCTGCGCACTGTATCGTAACGTCTGTCATTGAGTCAACTGGCGTTGCTTCGATTGAAATGCCCGGTTGAAATGTTTCTTGCTATAAGTCAGCAATTTATCGATTTTAGGGAGCCTGAATGGCTGTATGGTTAACATGTGCGCGCTGTATCGTAACGTCTGTCATTGAGTCAACCGGCATCGTTTCGATTTTCAGGTTGAACGTGACATGGAGTATGGTGTCCAACCTCGTGGGTTTTCTCCGTGTCCTTCGGTTTCCTCCCACGGCTGATTTCAGATTATTGTTATGACTGGGTGCAATGTTTCATACTATATTTAGATTTTTAACTTCGCGAGTTTTTGACCAATTTTGATAATTTTTTCTTCTTATCCTTTTATTTAGGATACTTGATACAATCAATGACACGTGACGATGAATATGAAAGCTTTCATATCTGCATGGGACAGTAGCAGATCTAGTTATTTTTTTTTTTTGTGTTTTATTCACAAATCGGATTTCTCAGAATCTAACCATAGGATCGTTCTGAAACTTTTACCTATCCCCCCAAAAATGGGTGGTGGCTGTTGATTAAATATATTTTCAAAATGTTTTACGTATCCGAAATCACCGAATTTTACGAAAGAATGCATTTGACCTACAATGCTGTAACTTTGTGACTATTTGACCTATTTTACTAAATCTTTTTTCTTTGAGTACCTTGAGACAATTACTATAAATCTGCAGTTTCAGATTTTCGAATTTCGAAAATTCGTCGCTGTGATTTCGAACCGGAAGTTTAGACCAATTTAACAACTTCTTTAATAGTTGTACGATTTTCATGAAATTTAGTATCTAAGTAGATCTTACCGATGTGACTTCAAAAATATAATTAGAAATTTTCTAAATTATCTCCCCTTGACGAAATTAAGGATCAAAATTTTCAAAAAAATCGTCGAAATATAGGTCAGAATGACCTGATTTTTTTTTTGGATACTAGATAAGTAATTACTGATTTGTACACAAAATATGGAGTTTGTCGATTGAACCGGAAGTGCCGCCATATTTAAAAGTGAAAAATCAATAAGGCTTTTTTGCTATTTTACTTACAGACTCGGGAGTTATATTTTCTGAATCCTTGATGGAAGGCCTAAAAAATGTCGCAAATAGAATTTTGATATCGGTCACGTGATGGTCACCATTTTGAATTGAAAATGAAAAATAGAAGCAATTTGAAGGGTCGGGACTTTGGAACACAATTACTCTCCTTCTAATTAAGCTAGAATGTTCAAACTTGGTGTAGACGTTCACTAGGTCAATGTTATGATTGAGTTTAAAGATGAGCATTTTCTGCTTAGGGTAAGCAGAGATAAGCATGCTAATTTGTTGATTCTTTAGGGCACGATAACTTCGGTTATAATGAAGGGAGGGCGGTGAAACTTTTGTCAATAGAGAGTCTAATAGCTAGCCTGTTGTGTGAAATCATTGTATTATTTTTTCTAAATATCAGGGATAGTAGAAAAAAAGAGATTGAAAATCCAAAAAGTCGTATTTTTACAATTTGGAGCATGTTTAGAGGTCTTTCTCGTAAAGTCAACATAATATTTTTTGGGAACTTCTTCTACAAAGAGTCTTATTGGTAGTCTTTTATATGAAACCATCGATCAACAGTCCAACATATCAGGAGTAGAAGAACAAAAGGATCGAACATTGAAAACGGCACCCTTTCATTGCTAAGCGAAACATGCAGTGTGGGTGACTACAATCTACACATTTAGTCATCGTATAGAGCTTATTCAACAGTATCGAATTCCAGCTGCTTAGGGATATTTTACGTGCACTCCAATGTGTACACGAGACCTTGGTTTTTCGTCCCATCCGAATGACTAGACAGCTGTGCTTGTCAGGCCCTCCGTTCTGCCTCACTGACAAGGGGAACCTCGCCGGGAAATCGAGATGAATTTTCTCCGTGCAGAACTTTCAATTCAGGCGAAAACGTTTATTGCATACGATTAAGCTGGTCAGTTGGAGCTTATTTTCAAAAGTTTTGTAATAATCGGTTGGTAATTAAAGTACCGTGCACATTAAACTGTTAAAACAGAAAATTTCGCCCGGTTGAAATGTTTCTTGCTATAAGTCAGCAATTTTCTGAATTCAGGGAGGCTGAATGGCTGAATGGCTGAATGGTTAGCATGTGCGCACTGTATCGTAACGTCTGTCATTGAGTCAACGGGCGTCGTTTCGATCTCCAGGTTGCACGTGACATGAAGTATGATGTCCAACCTCGTGGGTTTTCTCCGTGTCCTTCGGTTTCCTCCCAACGGCTAAAGACCTGTAAGCGCAAGGGGAGTTTTTAAATAAAATTAAAAACATATGTTAGTGCCGAAATGACCTTGTTTGTGTCGAATGGACATTAGGCCGCATTTCTCTCTTTCTCTTTTATTTTTAAAGTTTTGTAATAATCGGTTGGTAATCAAAGGTACTGTAAAAGTGATAAAACAGAAAATTTCGCCCGGTTGTAATGTTTCTCACTTTAAAGTCAGCAATTTGCCGATTTTAAGGCGCAAACGTTTATTGCGAACGCTTAAGCTGGTCAGGGGAGCTTATTTTTAAAAGTTTTGTAATATTCGGTTGATAACTAAAGGTACCGTGCAAATTAAACTGTTACAATAGAAAATTTGGCCCGGTTGAAATGTTTCTCGCTGTAGGTCAGCAATTTGCCGATTTTAGGGAGGTTGCGTGGCTGAATGGTTAGCACGTGCGCTCTGTATCATAACGTCTGTCATTGAGTCAACTGGCGTTGTTTCGATTTCTTGGTTGTACGTGACAAGGAGTATGGTCGCCTGTCCAACCTCGTAGGCCGTAACCGCCGCTGCCCGGGTAAAATTTCCCTCATTGCACACTTTATGGCATATGCCCGTCTTCATTAGCCCATTTTAGGAGCACAACAGTCGGACGTTAAACCCCATTCAATTCATTTCATTTTCTCTATGTTGCTTATTTATTATAGTGGATAAATATTTTTCTGGTTCTAGCAATTATTTAATTTCTGCATAGAAATCTTGCTTTGGCCAGTTTTTTTATTGCAGAGTGCCATTCTTGTTTAAACAAACATGATCCTTTGTTTAAAACATGCTTAAGAAGTCGTCACGATTTCCTACTTATAACCAAACATATTGGAAATATTAGTCTGGCATTATTAAATCCTAATTTTATTGGTCTTATTTAAAATTAAACTTTCATTTAACTATGAACAACCCTTAACGTGTCTCTTTAAAACTATTAAGTACTCTAAAACAGTAGCTCAACCTTTTGACCTAAACTCATTAATTTACCATTTTGTTGTGAGCGACTTCTTATTCTTCCTATATGACATATTGCACGTGTCTGATTTCAAAGGGGGGTTGGGTGGCTGAATGGTTAGCACGCGCGCCTGTCATTGAGTTAACTAGCGTGTTTTCGAATGCCCGGTTGTACGTGACAAGGAGTAAGGTCGCCTGTCCAACCTGCCATTTTTATTTTTTTTCCCGCCATTTTCATTTCATTTTCTCATCCGTCTCATTACAGTAATACACGTTTCAGTTATTTCCCTTTAGTTTTCAGATTATTGTTATGCCTGGGTGCGATGTTTCATACTATATTTAGACTTGTAACTTCGCGAGTTTTTGACCAATTTTAATAATTTTTTCTTCTTATCCTTTTATTTAGGATACTTGATACAATCAATGACACGTGACGATGAATATGAAAGCTTTCATATCTGCATGGGACAGTAGCAGATCTAGTTATTATTATTTTTTTTTGTGTGTGTGTTTTCTGCAAATCGGATTTCTCAGAATCTATCCATAGGATCTTTCTGAAATTTTGACCTACCCCCCCAAAAATGGGGTGCGAACCTTGATTAAATGTATTTTCAAAACGTTTTACGAATCCGAAATCACCGAATTTTACGAACGAATGCATTTGACCTACAATGCTGTAACTTTGTGACTATTTGATCTATTTTACTAATTCTTTTTTCTTTGAGTATCCTAAGACATTTACTTCAAATCTGCAATTTCGGATTTTCGAATTTCGAAAATTCGTCGCTGTGATTTCGAACCGGAAGTTTACACCAACTCGACAACTTCTTTAGTAGTTGTACGATTTTCATGAAATTTAATATGTAAGTAGACCTTAATGATGCGACTTGAAAAATGACTTTAGAAATTTTCTAACTTATCTCCCCTTGGTGAAATTAAGGATCAAATTTTTCAAAAAAATCGTCGAAATATAGGTCAGAATGACCTAGGTTTTTTTTTCGATACTAGACAAGGAATTACTGATTCGTACACAAAATATGGAGTTTGTCGATCGAACCGGAAGTGCCACCATCTTTAAACGTGAAAAATCAATAATGCTTTTTTGCTATTTTACTTACAGACTCGGGAGTTATATTTTCTGAATCCTTGATGGAAGGCCTAAAAAATGTCGCGAATAGAATTCTGATTTAGGTCAACCGGGAGTCACCATTTTGAATTGAAAATGAAAAATAGAAGCAATTTGAAGGGCCGAGACTTTGGAGCACAATAACTCTCATTCTAATTAAGCTAGAATGTTCAAACTTGTTGTAGACGTTCACTAGGTCAATGTTATGATTGAGTTCAAAGATGAGCATTTTCTGCTTAGGGTAAGCAGAGATAAGCATGCTGATTTGTTGATTCTTTAGAGCACGATAACTTCGGTTATAATGAAGGGAGGGCGGTGAAACTTTTGTCAATAGAGAGTCTAATAGCTAGCCTGTTGTGTGAAATCATTGTATCATTTTTTTTAAATATCAGGGATAGCCGAAAAAAAGAGATTGAAAATCCAAAAAGTCGTATTTTTACAATTTGGAGCATGTTTAGAGGTCTTTCTCGTAAAGTCAACATAATATTTTTTGGGAACTTCTTCTACAAAGAGTCTTATAGGTAGTTTTTTATATGAAACCATCGATCAACAGTCCAAAATATCAGGAGTAGAAGAATAAAAAGATCGAAAATTGTTAAGCAAAACATGCAGTGTGGGTGGCTACAATCTGCACATTTAGTCATCGTATAGAGCTTATTCAACAATATGGAATTCCAACTGCTAAGGGATCTTTTACGTGCACTCCAATGTGTACACGGTGGGTGGGGGGACACGCCAGAAAATCGAGATGAACTTTCTCGGCCAATGCAGGGATCGAACACCCCAACTTCCTGGCTAGCAGGCCAACGCCTTAGCCACATAGTGTGGACACCCATCGTACATTTCATCCGTCAAATCAAATCATTTCATTGCATTAGACCAAGAATTAATTATTCTTAATTTAAAACTTTATTTTAATATTAGTCTGGCATTATTAAATCTCTTTAAAACAATTAAATACAAAAAACAAAAAAAAAATCAATAAGCGGGTCAATTCAGGTAAGTATAACTACGGGCTCTGTCCACCTTCTCCCGTCTACGGCCATACCACGTTGAAAACACCAGTTCTCGTCCGATCACTGAAGTTAAGCAACGTAGGGCCCGGTTAGTACTTGGATGGGTGACCGCCTGGGAACACCGGGTGCTGTAGACGCCTTTTTGCCCTGATTCTTCGTGAAAAAATCAATTTTCCGCCAATCAGACCACAGCGCGCACTCTTTTGCACCACTCCAGCTCTCCGCTCGGCCCGTCTCCCCAGGGAAAAAGACACAAAAAGAATTTGAGTAACCACAAGTATGGGTTCTGTCCACCTTCTCTCGTCTACGGCCACACCACGTTGAAAACACCACGGTCCGTATTCAAAGATTTTCTAAAAGTT
The DNA here is from genome assembly GCA_963678685.1 of Patella ulyssiponensis. NCBI lineage: Eukaryota > Metazoa > Mollusca > Gastropoda > Patellidae > Patella > Patella ulyssiponensis. Next base: position 62,620,365 of record OY783225.1, on the reverse strand, counting down.
AAGTAAAAATACTTAATTTTTCCACGTAACCAAGTGTCTTACCTTAAATCGGTATTCAAAGGTTGTATTTTACACATACTTGGCTATGTGAAAAGTTAACTGCACACTTAAATTATGGAATACTCACATTCGCCAAAAAGCATGATTTTTTTTATTTATGGAATACCCTCCACTGCCAAAAATCACGAATTACTGACATTGCCAGCTAGTTATGCCCCCTTAAGAGCATCGCTATATTCTATTAAATTCTTAGTTTACATCACCAGGAAATGTTTGTCGTAATATTATATTGTAACCCATGAAAATAGTATGATTATAATTTAAGATAAATTATGATAGTGTGCATCCTTTGCCGGAACAGCTGTTTTCATAGACTTTTTTTTTTAAATAAAATCCATCCAAATAGATTACAATAAATAGTGGTAGTATAATAATGGATATTGTAAGCTTTAATTTTGTTAACAATATAACGCGAATAGAAAAGAACATATTATTAACAATACACAGTGACCCTTGTCTTCTAAGTTAGACTGGACAAATTATACAGTGTTGTTTGTTAATCTATCATTTCAGAAATTCATAGATATTGTGTAAGTACCTACACTTTAGATTTTGACAGGTCTGGCATTGACGGTACATTGTGTGTACGAAATATTCATGCTTCATTATATTTTAACTAAATAAATACTACCGATTATGTATATATGGGAATGAGTTGTAAAAATTAGATCATGCCTTGCTTCTAGCGGTAGTATAAATAATTTCCGAAATCTATAAAGCAAAGTCTCCACAAATGAATTTAACTATATTTTATGACAGCCATGGAGACATACAAACATAACATGATAAATGATCGGGAAAAGATATCCTTAACTACATCGGTGGTAATAACCTTATACTCTATTATGGCACTACAACATCAAAGTTGACGACGAAAAAATAAATTGGAAGTCAGCTACGCTCGGCGACATTGTCTTTGTTTTAATCTGAATTCCCTTTCTTTTAAAATCGTCATTACGGGACTGCTTTTACAGCATTAAAAGAAGTCATTATAATCTCACTTAACTTTAAGGTACCTCCCGTAGGTCACTTAAAGTTAAGTGGATATTTCTCACTTAAACTGGCCTTTAGAAACCACTTGAAGACTAACACTCAAAAGTTAAGGCAGCTTAACTTTAAGGGAAAATTTGATACTTAACAGCGCCTTTGAATACCAATTGCCCTTAACTTACAGGAAGTTACGTATATTTAAGTGAAAGCTAGTAGTTAAGTGACTATCTTACACTTAAGATATCCTTTGAATACGGACCCAGTTCTCGTCCGATCAGTGAAGTTAAGCAACGTCGGGCCCGGTCAGTACTTGGATGGGTGACCGCCTGGGAACACCGGGTGCTGTAGACGCCTTTTTAAAACCGACAAAAACCCCCCAAAAAATCAATAAGCGGGTCAATTCAGGTAAGTATAACTACGGGTTCTGTCCACCTTCTCTCGTCTACGGCCACACCACGTTGAAAACACCAGTTCTCGTCCGATCACTGAAGTTAAGCAACGTCGGGCCCGATCAGTACTTGGATGGGTGACCGCCTGGGAACACCGGGTGCTGTGGACGCCTTTTTAAAACCGACATCCCCCCCCCCCAAATAAAATCAATAAGCGGGTCAATTCAGGTAAGTATAACTACGGGTTCTGTCCACCTTCTCTCGTCTACGGCCACACCACGTTGAAAACACCAGTTCTCGTCCGATCACTGAATGAAGTTAAGCAACGTCGGGACCGGTTAGTACTTGGATGGGTGACCGCCTGGGAACACCGGGTGCTGTAGACGCCTTTTTTGCCCTAAACTCATTAATTTACCATTTTGTTGTGAGCGGCTTGTTATTCTTCCTATATGACATATTGCACGTTTCTGATTTAAAAGGGGGTTGGGCGGCTGAATGGTTAGCAGGCGCGCCTGTCATTGAGTTAACTAGAGTGTTATCGAATGCCCGGTTGTACGTGACAAGGAGTAAGGTCGCCTGTCCAACCTGCCATTTTTAATTTTTTTCCGGCAATTTTCATTTCATTTTCTCATCCGTCTCATTACAGCAATACAAATTTCTGTTATTTCCCTTTAGTTTTCAGATTATTGTTATGCCTGGGTGCAATGTTTCATACTATATTTAGACTTGTAATTTTGCGAGTTTTTGACCAATTTTGATAATTTTTTCTTCTTATCCTTTTATTTAGGATACTTGATACAATCAATGACGCGTGACGATGAATATGAAAGCTTTCATATCTGCATGGGACAGTAGCAGATCTAGTTCTTATTATTAAGCTTTCATATTACATATGAAAGCTTATTGTTTCTGTTAAGATTATTATTAAGCTTTCATATGTATTACATATGAAAGCTTATTGTTTCTGTTAAAGTTATTATTATTATTATTTTTTTTTTTTGTGTGTTTTCTGCAAATCGGATTTCTCAGAATCTATCCATAGGATCTTTCTGAAATTTTGACCTACCCCCCCAAAAATGGGGTGCGAACCTTGATTAAATGTATTTTCAAAACGTTTTACGAATCCGAAATCACCGAATTTTACGAACGAATGCATTTGACCTACAATGCTGTAACTTTGTGACTATTTGATCTATTTTACTAATTCTTTTTTCTTTGAGTATCCTAAGACATTTACTTCAAATCTGCAATTTCGGATTTTCGAATTTCGAAAATTCGTCGCTGTGATTTCGAACCGGAAGTTTACACCACCTCGACAACTTCTTTAGTAGTTGTACGATTTTCATGAAATTTAATATGTAAGTAGACCTTAATGATGCGACTTGAAAAATGACTTTAGAAATTTTCTAACTTATCTCCCCTTGGTGAAATTAAGGATCAAAGTTTTCAAAAAAATCGTCGAAATATAGGTCAGAATGACCTAGTTTTTTTTTTCGATACTAGACAAGGAATTACTGATTCGTACACAAAATATGGAGTTTGTCGATCGAACCGGAAGTGCCACCATCTTTAAACGTGAAAAATCAATAAGGCTTTTTTGCTATTTTACTTACAGACTCGGGAGTTATATTTTCGGAATCCTTGTAGGAAGGCCTAAAAAATGTCGCGAATAGAATTCTGATTTAGGTCAACCGGGAGTCACCATTTTGAATTGAAAATGAAAAATAGAAGCAATTTGAAGGGCCGAGACTTTGGAGCACAATAACTCTCATTCTAATTAAGCTAGAATGTTCAAACTTGTTGTAGACGTTAACTAGGTCAATGTTATGATTGAGTTCAAAGATGAGCATTTTCTGCTTAGGGTAAGCAGAGATAAGCATGCTGATTTGTTGATTCTTTAGGGCACGATAACTTCGGTTATAATGAAGGGAGGGCGATGAAACTTTTGTCCATAGAGAGTCTAATAGCTAGCCTGTTGTGTGAAATCATTGTATCATTTTTTTAAATATCAGGGATAGCCGAAAAAAAGAGATTGAAAATCCAAAAAGTCGTATTTTTACAATTTGGAGCATGTTTAGAGGTCTTTCTCGTAAAGTCAACATACTATTTTTTGGGAACTTCTTCTACAAAGAGTCTTATTGGTAGTCTTTTATATGAAACCATCGATCAACAGTCCAACATATCAGGAGTAGAAGAACAAAAGGGTCGAACATTGAAAACGGCACCCTTTCATTGTTAAGCGAAACATGCAGTGTGGGTGACTACAATCTATGCATTTAGTCATCGTATAGAGTTTATTCAACAGTATCGAATTCCAACTGTTTAGGGATATTTTACGTGCACTCCAATGTGTACACGGGACCTTGGGTTTTCGTCCCATCCGAAGGACTAGACAGCTGTGCTTGTCAGGCCCTCCGTTCTGCCTCACTGACAAGGGGAACCACGCCGGGAAATCGAGATGAACTTTTTCCGTGCAGAACTTTCAATTCAGGCAAAACGTTTATTGCATACGATTAAGCTGGTCAGTTGGAGCTTATTTTCAAAAGTTTTGTAATAATCGGTTGGTAATTAAAGTACCGTGCACATTAAACTGTTAAAACAGAAAATTTCGCCCGGTTGAAATGTTTCTTGCTATAAGTCAGCAATTTTCCGAATTCAGGGAGGCTGTAAGGCTGAATGGTTAGCATGTGCTCGCTGTATCGTAACGTTTGTCATTGAGTCAACGGGCGTCGTTTCGATCTCCAGGTAGCACGTGACATGGTGTATGATGTCCAACCTCGTGGGTTTTCTCCGTGTTCTTCGGTTTCCTCCCAACGGCTAAAGACCAGTACGTGCAAGGGGAGTTTTTAAATAAAATTAAAAAACATATGTTAGTCCCGAAATGACCTAGTTTGTGTCGAATGGACGTTAGGCCGCATTTCTCTCTTTCTCTTTATAAAGTTTTGTAATAATCGGTTGGTAATCAAAGGTACTGTTAAAGTGATAAAACCGAAAATTTGGCCCGGTTGTAATGTTTCTCACTTTAAAGTCAGCAATTTGTCGATTTTAAGGGGCAAACGTTTATTGCGAACGATTAAGCTGGTCAGGGGGAGCTTATTTTTAAAAGTTTTGTAATATTCGGTTGATAACTAAAGGTACCGTGCAAATTAAACTGTTAAAATAGAAAATTTGGCCCGGTTGAAATGTTTCTCGCTGTAGGTCAGCAATTTGCCGATTTTAGGGAGGTTGCGTGGCTGAATGGTTAGCACGTGCGCTCTGTATCATAACGTCTGTCATTGAGTCAACTGGCCTTGTTTCGATTTCTTGGTTGTACGTGACAAGGAGTATGGTCGCCTTACCAACCTCGTAGGCCGTAACGCCGCTGCCCAGGCATATTCCTGAAGCAATGGCCCGAGAAATCTCTCTCTGACCATTGCTGGATTGACTTCTGATTCTTGAACTTTTGCGGGAGTGCGTCTATTCTCCCCGTTCAATGAAAGCTATCACTTAAGTACAGCAACATGACAGTCCTTCGTTTAATCTAAGTCTTCCCTAAAACTTTGGACAGTGATTTAAGGTATTAAAAAAGGTATAAGTATGTTCGTTTCCAAAGAGTATTGTTTACATTTCATTCGACTTGATAGCCTCGTTTGTCACACAATTAGTTTTACTGCAGTATTCTCCTATGCACGGGTTAATTAGGCATAATAAAAGCGTGAGCCATGACGTAACGTTATGTAAACATATTTGGTCCAATACTGGCACTCGTTTTAAATGTAAAGCGTTTGTATGGTAGGTAGTGATAGGTTGGTAGTCGGACTACTGACTAATCAAAATTTAACACCACAATATCCACTCAGAAGAGCAGTGTGTAGTGAGATTACCTATAATCAAACGAAACGCTGCGCGGAGTATGCTGCCCAGGTAAAATTTCCCTCATTGCACACTTTATGGCGTATGCCCGTCTTCATTGGCCCATTGTAGGAGCAGAACAGTAGGACGTTAAACCCCATTCAATTTCATTTCATTTTCTCTATGTTGCTTATTTATTATAGTGGATAAATATTTTTCTGGTTCTAGCAATTATTTAATTTCTGCATAGAAATCTCTGGCCAGTTTTTTTATTGCAGAAGCCCGATTACAGCTATACAAGTTTCAGTTATTTCCCTTTAGTTTAAAGATTATTTTTTTGCCCGGGTGCAATGTTTCTCACTACATTTAAATTTGTAACTTTGTGAGTTTTTGACCGATTTTGATATTATGTCTTTATAATTTTCCAAATCTACATATTTAACGTACATATTCAAACAGTTGAGTTCAACCTGATTCAAAAAGTTTTAGTTTTGTTCAAAGTTATCTCATTTAATTTTTCGATGTTTTCTTACCATTTTCATTTCATTTTTCTGATAGTTTTGAAATCGGAAGTCATCCCGATTACAGCAACACAAGTATCAGTTATTTCCCTTTAGTTTTCAGATTACTCAATGTTTCATACTATATTTAGACTTGTAACTTCGCGAGTTTTTGACCAATTTTGATAGTTTGTTATTCTTATCCTTTTATTTGAGATACTTGATATAATCGATGACACGTGACGATGAATATGAAAGCTTTCATATCTGCATGGGACAGTAGCAGATCTAGTTGTTATTTTTTTTTTTGTGTTTTGTCCACAAATCGGATTTCTCAGAATCTAACGATAGGATCGTTCTGAAACTTTTACCTATCCCCCCAAAAATGGGTGGTGGCTGTTGATTAAATATATTTTCAAAACGTTTTACGAATCCGAAATCACCGAATTTTACGAACGAAAAAACTGACAATGCATAGTCGTAACTTTGTTATTTTTTGACCGATTTTACTAATTCTTTTTTCTTTGAATACCTTTAAAAAAATCATTTTCATCTGCAGTTTCACATTTTCGAATTTCGAAAATTCGTCGCTGTGATTTCGAACCGGAAGTTTAGACCAATTTGACAACTTCTTTAATAGTTGTACGATTTTCATGAAATTTAGTATTTAAGTAGATCTTACCGATGTGACTTCAAAAATATAATTAGAAATTTTCTAAATTATCTCCCCTTGACGAAATTAAGGATCAAAATTTTCAAAAAAATCATCGAAATATAGGTCAGAATGACCTGATTTTTTTTTTTGGATACTAGATAAGTAATTACTGATTTGTACACAAAATATGGAGTTTGTCGATCGAACCGGAAGTGCCGCCATATTTAAAAGTGAAAAATCAATAAGGCTTTTTTGCTATTTTACTTACAGACTCGGGAGTTATATTTTCTGAATCTTTGTAGGAAGGCCTAAAAAATGTCGCGAATAGAATTTTGATTTCGGTCACGTGATGGTCACCATTTTGAATTGAAAATGAAAAATAGAAGCAATTTGAAGGGTCGGGACTTTGGAACACAATTACTCTCCTTCTAATTAAGCTAGAATGTTCAAACTTGGTGTAGACGTTCACTAGGTCAATGTTATGATTGAGTTTAAAGATGAGCATTTTCTGCTTAGGGTAAGCAGAGATAAGCATGCTAATTTGTTGATTCTTTAGGGCACGATAACTTCGGTTATAATGAAGGGAGGGCGGTGAAACTTTTGTCAATAGAGAGTCTAATAGCTAGCCTGTTGTGCCAAATCATTGTATTATTTTTTCTAAATATCAGGGATAGCCGAAAAAAAGAGATTGAAAATCCAAAAAGTCGTATTTTTACAATTTGGAGCATGTTTAGAGGTCTTTCTCGTAAAGTCAACATAATATTTTTTGGGAACTTCTTCTACAAAGAGTCTTATTGGTAGTCTTTTATATGAAACCATCGATCAACAGTCCAACATATCAGGAGTAGAAGAACAAAAGGATCGAACATTGAAAACGGCACCCTTTCATTGTTAAGCGAAACATGCAGTGTGGGTGACTACAATCTACACATTTAGTCATCGTATAGAGCTTATTCAACAGTATCGAATTCCAACTGCTTAGGGATATTTTACGTGCACTCCAATGTGTACACGGGACCTTGGTTTTTCGTCCCATCCGAATGACTAGACAGCTGTGCTTGTCAGGCCCTCCGTTCTGCCTCACTGACAAGGGGAACCACGCCGGGAAATCGAGATGAACTTTCTCCGTGCAGAACTTTCAATTCAGGCGAAAACGTTTATTGCATACGATTAAGCTGGTCAGTTGGAGCTTATTTTCAAAAGTTTTGTAATAATCGGTTGGTAATTAAGGTACCGTGCACATTAAACTGTTAAAACAGAAAATTTCGCCCGGTTGAAATGTTTCTTGCTATAAGTCAGCAATTTTCTGAATTCAGGGAGGCTGAATGGCTGAATGGTTAGCATGTGCGCACTGTATCGTAACGTCTGTCATTGAGTCAACGGGCGTCGTTTCGATCTCCAGGTTGCACGTGACATGGTGTATGATGCCCAACCTCGTGGGTTTTCTCCGTGTTCTTCGGTTTCCTCACAACGGCTAAAGACCAGTACGCGCAAGGGGGGTGGGGGGTTTAAATAAAATTTAAAAACATATGTTAGTCCCGAAATGACCTAGTTTGTGTCGAATGGACGTTAGGCCGCATTTCTCTTTTTCTCTTTTATTTTTAAAGTTTTGTAATAATCGGTTGGTAATCAAAGGTACTGTAAAAGTGATAAAACAGAAAATTTCGCCCGGTTGTAATGTTTCTCACTTTAAAGTCAGCAATTTGCCGATTTTAAGGGGCAAACGTTTATTGCGAACGCTTAAGCTGGTCAGGGGGAGCTTATTTTTAAAAGTTTTGTAATATTCGGTTGATAACTAAAGGTACCGTGCAAATTAAACTGTTACAATAGAAAATTTGGCCCGGTTGAAATGTTTCTCGCTGTAGGTCAGCAATTTGCCGATTTTAGGGAGGTTGCGTGGCTGAATGGTTAGCACGTGCGCTCTGTATCATAACGTCTGTCATTGAGTCAACTGGCGTTGTTTCAATTTCTTGGTTGTACGTGACAAGGAGTATGGTCGCTTGTCCAACCTCGTAGGCCGTAACCGCCGCTGCCCGGGTAAAATTTCCCTCATTGCACACTTTATGGCATATGCCCGTCTTCATTAGCCCATTTTAGGAGCAGAACAGTCGGACGTTAAACCCCATTCAATTTCATTTCATTTTCTCTATGTTGCTTATTTATTATAGTGGATAAATATTTTTCTGGTTCTAGCAATTATTTAATTTCTGCATAGAAATCTTGCTTTGGCCAGTTTTTTTATTGCAGAGTGCCATTCTTGTTTAAACAAACATGATCCTTTGTTTAAAACATGCTTAAGAAGTCGTCACGATTTCCTACTTATAACCAAACATATTGGAAATATTAGTCTGGCATTATTAAATCCTAATTTTATTGGTCTTATTTGAAATTAAACTTTCATTTAACTATGAACAACCCTTAACGTGTCTCTTTAAAACTATTAAGTACTCTAAAACAGTAGCTCAACCTTTTGACCTATACTCATTAATTTACCATTTTGTTGTGAGCGACTTCTTATTCTTCCTATATGACATATTGCACGTGTCTGATTTCAAAGGGGGGTTGGGTGGCTGAATGGTTAGCACGCGCGCCTGTCATTGAGTTAACTAGCGTGTTTTCGAATGCCCGGTTGTACGTGACAAGGAGTAAGGTCGCCTGTCCAACCTGCCATTTTTATTTTTTTTTTCCCGCCATTTTCATACCATTTTCTCATCCGTCTCATTACAGTAATACAAGTTTCAGTTATTTCCCTTTAGTTTTCAGATTATTGTTATGCCTGGGTGCAATGTTTCATACTATATTTAGACTTGTAACTTCGCGAGTTTTTGACCAATTTTAATAATTTTTTCTTCTTATCCTTTTATTTAGGATACTTGATACAATCAATGACATGTGACGATGAATATGAAAGCTTTCATATCTGCATGGGACAGTAGCAGATCTAGTATTATTATTAAGCTTTCATATTACATATGAAAGCTTATTGTTTCTGTTAAAGTTATTAAGCTTTCATATTACATATGAAAGCTTATTGTTTCTGTTAAGATTATTATTATTTTTTTTTGTGTTTTATCCACAAATCGGATTTCTCAGAATCTAACCACAGTATCTTTATGAAACTTTTACCTCCCCCCCCCAAAAATGGGTGGTAGCTGTTGATTAAATATATTTTCAAAACGTTTTACGAATCCCAAATCACCGAAATTTACGAACGACAAAATGGACATTGCATAGTCGTAACTTTATTGTTTTTTGACCGATTTTACTAAATCTTTTTTCTTTGAATACCTTGAAAAAAATCATTTTCATCAGCAGTTTCACATTTTCGAATTTCGAAAATTCGTCGCTGTGATTTCGAACCGGAAGTTTAGACCAATTTGACAACTTCTTTAATAGTTGTGCGATTTTCATTCAATTTAGTATATAAGTAGATCCTACCGATGTGACTTCAAAAATATAATTAGAAATTTTCTAAATTATCTCCCCTTGATGAAATTAAGGATCAAAGTTTTCAAAAAAATCGTCGAAATATAGGTCAGAATGACCTAATTTTTTTTTTGATACTAGACAAGGAATTACTGATTCGTACACAAAATATGGAGTTTGTCGATCGAACCGGAAGTGCCACTATCTTTAAACGTGAAAAATCACTAAGGCTTTTTTGCTATTTTACTTACAGACTCGGGAGTTATATTTTCTGAATCCTTGTAGGAAGGCCTAAAAAATGTCGCGAATAGAATTTTGATTTAGGTCAACCGGGAGTCACCATTTTGAATTGAAAATGAAAAATAGAAGCAATTTGAAGGGCCGAAACTTTGGAGCACAATAACTCTCATTCTAATTAAGCTAGAATGTTCAAACTTGGTGTAGACGTTCACTAGGTCAATGTTATGATTGAGTGCAAAGATGAGCATTTTCTGCTTAGGGTAAGCAGAGATAAGCATGTTGATTTGTTGATTCTTTACGGCACGATAACTTCGGTTATAATGAAGGGAGGGCGGTGAAACTTTTGTCAACAGAGAGTCTAATAGCTAGCCTGTTGTGTGAAATCATTGTATCATTTTTTTTAAATATCAGAGATAGCCGAAAAAAGAGATTGAAAATCCAAAAAGTCGTATTTTTACAATTTGGAGCATGTTTAGAGGTCTTTCTCGTAAAGTCAACATAATATTGGTTGGGAACTTCTTCTACAAAGAGTCTTATTGGTAGTCTTTTATATGAAACCATCGATCAACAGTCCAACATATCAGGAGTAGAAGAACAAAAGGATCGAACATTGAAAACGGCACCCTTTCATTGTTAAGCGAAACATGCAGTGTGGGTGACTACAATCTACACATTTAGTCATCGTATAGAGCTTATTCAACAGTATCGAATTCCAACTGCTTAGGGATATTTTACGTGCACTCCAATGTGTACACGGGACCGTGGTTTTCGTCCCATCCGAACTAGACAGCTGTGCTTGTCAGGCCCTCCGTTCTGCCACACTGACAAGGGGGAACCACGCCGGGAAATCGAGATGAACTTCCTACGTGCAGAACTTTCAATTCAAGCCAAACTTTTATTGCATACGATTAAGCTGGTCAGTTGGAGCTTATTTTCAAAAGTTTTGTAATAATCAGTTGGTAATTAAAGTACCGTGCACATTAAACTGTTAAAACAGAAAATTTCGCCCGGTTGAAATGTTTCTTGCTATAAGTCAGCAATTTTCCGAATTCAGGGAGGCTGAATGGTTAGCATGTGCGCGCTGTTTCGTAACGTCTGTCATTGAGTCAATGGGCGTCGTTTCGATCCGCAGCTTGCACGTGACATGGAATATGATGTAAAACCCCGTTTATTGCGAACGATTAAGCTGTTCAGGGGGAGCTTACTTTTTAAAAGTTTTGTAGTATTCGGTTGATAACTAAAGGTACCGTGCAAATTAAACTGTTAAAATAGAAAATTTGGCCCGGTTGAAATGTTTCTCGCTGTAGGTCAGCTAGAATGTTCAAACTTGGTGTAGACGTTCACTAGGTCATTGTCTTGATCGAGTTCACAGCAGAAATAACAGTGAAACGATCAACGAACTCATAGCAGAAATAACAGTGCAAAACTTAACGAATTCTTAGCAGAAATAGCAGAAATGAAATGGGGTTTTACGTCCTACTCTTCTGCACCTGACCTGGGCTAATGGAAGACGGGCATACGCCATACAGTGTGCTATGAGGGAATTTTTGCCCGGGCAGCGGCGCTACGGCCTACTCTTATATCGAATTCCAACTGCCAAGGGATCTTTTACGTGCACTCCAATGTGTACACGGGACCTCGGTTTTTCGTCCCATCCGAACGACTAGGCAGCTGTCCTTATCAGGCCATCCTTCTGCATCACTGACAAGAGGAAACCACGCCGGAAAATCGAGATGAACTTTCTCGGCCAATGCAAGGATCGAACACCCGACCTCCAGGCTAACGAGCCAGCGCCTTGCCCACTTAGCCACCGTGATTCCCATAAATAGCAATGAAACGATCAACGAATTTATAGCAGTAATAACACTTCAACAATTAACGAATTCGTAGCAGAAATAACAATGAAACGTTCAACGAAATCATAGCCGAAATAAGAGTGAAACAATCAACGAATAAGCAATTAGATTGGTTGATGATTTCGGACACTTTCACTTCAGTCAGATTGATGAAACTTGGTGTATAGTTTCATTACATCAATACCTTGAATACGTTCGACAATGAGCATTGTCTGCCCTGGATAAGCAGAGCGATGAGCAATTTGATTGGTCGAGAATTTGAAACAAAATAACTCTCCTTCTAATTGGGGCAGAATGTTCAATCTTCGTGAAGGCGTTCATTAGGTCAGTGCCATGAAGTAGTGCGAAGATGAGCATTGTCTGCTTACAGTAAGCAGAGATAAGCAATCTGATTGGTTGATTCTTTGGGGCACGATAACTTTGGTTATAATGAAGTGAGAGTGACAAAATTCCAAATATAGATTCATTATGTCATTACCTTGACTAAGTTTGATGTTGAGAATTTCTGCGTAGATTTAGGAGCAATAAGCAATTTGACTGATCACATAGGAACATAACACCTCTAATGTGAACCGGTGGAATTGTTTCTCGTTATAACTCGGTGAGTTTTTGGCGGATTTCATTAATTCTTTTTCCTTTTTAAGATTCTTTATATAACTCATGAAATGCGACAGAAACTGACCGTGAATATGAAAGCTTTAATATCTGCTTAGCAGATCTAGTTATTCTTCTTCTTATTATTATTTTTTTTTCCAATTTGCTTATATCTCAGCAACTTCTTGTCGGATCGATACAATGTCTTCAGTTTTACTGGGAAAGTGGGTGTGACTTAGAGATTAAAGCTATTCCCGGCATTCTGCGACATTGCGAAATGTCCGAAATCACCGAAAATGTCGTTTTTAGAAATATTGCCGTAATATTAACAATAATCATTGGATTTTAGCATATGATACATTTTGACATAGCCAGAAACAGGGGACATAGCTATGTTACTTTTGATTTTTGATTTTCGACGAATCTTGGAAGATATTAGGCGCCAAATTTTGAAAATTTAAATTTTTACAAAAAACTTTTTTATTTATTAATATTTTTATATGGCATTTTAACCAAGGTTAAAGAGTCATCTGATTTGAACAAAAATGTCAACATTTTTTGTTTCCGCAATTTTCCTTGGCCGCCATTGGCTAATTCAGTTTTTCAGTCCTACATTAATTATTTATTGTTCGATTTGTATGAAACCATGTTCATATGTTCCGTGGTTCAAAATGCCATTTTTTTTGTTACCGGTAAAGTTTCCTATAGGCACCAGAAGTGGCGTAAATTCAGCAAAAACTACAATATTGACAGTTCGGTACAACTTTTTGAAAGCAAATACTATTTTCTACTAATCCGATCTTACTCAAAAGATGCAATTGTTTTCGGGCAATTTCGGTTAAAAGGTAAAAAAAGGGGTAAAAATAAGCTATTTACAACCCATCCAGTGTCTTCATATATTAAAATATTTCTTCGATACTTTCATAAACTTGTAGCAATAATCCATACAAAGAGAATGTATGTGAAATTTAGTTTGTAATATAAGCAGTTGCCGAGAAATGGGCAATTTTGCATGAGTCACATTTCACGTTATTTTGGCTGAAAAAGAATCAATTATTATTCGATTTTCAATTTTCTTTCACTGTCTTGCCTATTGCCACAGTCGACTATTCCAAACCATTTTAACACTTTCACTGTTACCGGAAGTGACGTCATTTAGGCAATAACTGAATTTTTAGCCTTAAAAATACATTTTTTTTTTATTTAAATGAGTATTATTTGTAATATTTTTAGAATTATGAAATTTGGTTCCAATCAACAAATAGAATGAACCCATACGATCATATAGATACCACAAAATGGTTTCTTACTTGTACGGTTGCAGAGAAATGGACGATTTTCCACAAGCCACTTTTTACTTTATTTTGGCTCTAAAAGAATCAGTTATTATTCGATTTTCACAAAATTTTCACCATATGATGTCTTATGCCATTTACGATTTCGTAGAACTAATTTAACTTTTTTAGTATCACCGGAAGTGATGTCATTTTGTCAAAAACTGAATTTTTAGCCTGCAAAACAGATATTTTATTCAAATGAGTCTGATTTGTAATGTTTTCAAAATTATGATATTTGATTCCATTCAACAAATAGATTGAACCCATACGATCACACAGACACCACAAAATGATTTCTAACTTGTGCGGTTGCAGAGAAATAGTCGATTGTCTACAAGTCACTTTTCAAGGTTTTTGGTCTATAAAAGTGGCAATTATTATTCTATTTACATAAAATTTTCACTATGTGATGTCATATGCCATTTCGGATTTCATAAAACTAATTGAACATTTTCATTATCACCGGAAGTAATGTAATTTTGTCAGGATCACTTACAAGTAACAAATGTATAAAATGAATTGATATTTGCTGGATTTGGTTGATTCTGCGTCCAATTTATTTGATGTGTGCAATGCTTATGGGGAAACCTGTTTAATGGTTTCATTGGTACCGGAAGTGACATATGCTCAAGGGTAACGTGGCACCGGAAGTGACATGTTAAAGGGTAACGTGGCACCAGTGAAACCCGTCATTCCTGCATGCAGGTCTAGTTTATATTATTTTTCTTTCATTTTCATTTTTTGCTTCTATCACTTTTACAAATATGAAATATACAGAACAATTTAATATCATCCATTTTAGTCTTGTGTTGTGGTAATCGCTGTACATGTTATGTTGGTGGCTGTGATTGTCTCACATCGTTTAATGAAGATCATTGTGGAGGTAAGGTGTTCAATTTGTTCTATCAAAACACGGAGCCGGGGGCAGGCATGGTTCAAGCCTGTTGAAAGTTATCAAGATGTTTTGAGAGGACGTGCGTTCTCAGAAATTTGCCTCTACTGTGTCCAGGTGGGGGGGGGTGAACCTCTCTTGAAGAAATTGGAATTCGTTCCTTCCGTAGCAACAGACTAAATAGGAATCGTCCACATTTAAGGATTACATATCAGTCATTTAGTGTATTTAATAAACTGCCCCATAAACAGTAACATTTGTCGGGCATGTAGCAGTGACCATAATGATGTACATTATGCAAGAGATAAATCTGACTATTGCAGGCCTGAAATGTTATATAAATTATTAATTAGACATTTATTAACAACACAAGACCATAATCAATTTTCGATGGCATTGGATACTCGAGATTTTAACTAGGTTACAACGGTCCGCCATTTAATGGGAAAGCGAGGCTAATTCTCGAATATACCAGTGCCCTGTTACCACTATGCACAAACGGTGATAATTTGGCTCAGAATTAATGAAGTAATTTGAATGAAATTTTCAATATTTTCTTTTTTTTTATTATCTATTTTTATACGCCCACATTTTCATGTGGACGTATATTGTCGTCGCCCCTGTCCGTCCGTCCACAATTTGTTTGTGGACTCTCTACATGTCACAATTCTTATCTGATTTTGACGAAACTTGAAATATAGGTTAATCCCATAAGATCTCGACTGCTTTCGATATTGGCATGTATCGGATCAAAACTTCATTTTTTTTTTTTTTTTTTTTTTTTAAACCAGTTTTATTTTTAAATCAGACATGTATACAATTTTCACTATTATCATAAAATAAGGTGATTATATTTATATGTGTGGCGTCAAAACGATTTCTTATACTATACAAAACATGCTATACAAAACATTTACATCAATTAATTTACAGCAATAAAATAAAGCATTTTACCATATAAGAATATTCTTTTTAACGTATACTTGTATCCTTCTCTTTAGAAGTAAAAAACCTTTTTAAGTTAAGTTACTGCAGTATGATCTTTTCATAAGTTTGGTATTCAAAATTCCCCCCGTTTAGTTATGTTGTCTCCCTTGCTTGAGTTGGGGAGTATACATATTTCGAGGGTTACAGAAGAAGAAGAAGGAAAAAAAATAATAAAAAAAATAAATAAAGGTTGCTATACTCCTTTCTGCGAAAAGTCGAAAAAGGAAGGAGATTTAGCCTCACCTTAGATAATAAAATGCCTGGTACATGCAATGTATTATAAGGTTTATGTTCATATCATAGGTATATTATAATATTAATTGAACGATAAGGGTATGCGACCAGTCTAATTCTACAATAATGCGTTGCATTCTACATATTTCCATTTATTTCGGGTGTAGAAACTTGATTTAAATACTTCCAAATCTAGTGAAATTTTACTCATTATATAGCAATAATGACGGCTTAACGTTTTCTAATTTGGATCTAAATATATAATATTTGGTTAAGAGTATCAAGTGGTTTGTAAAGTCCCATTCATATAAATTATTGAACTTTGATTTTCCTGGATAGCCAAATGAATATTTGTATTTGTTAGTGTTATATTAATATTACTTTTAAGGGTGATTTCAAGCATTTCTCTCCAAATTTGTTGGGCATAGCTGCAGAAAATGAATAAATGATTTACTGTTTCAATATCGGATTGGCAGAAGGTGCAGAGGGTGGTTTCAGTTAAGTTTAATTTACATAAAAGTGTGTTTGTGTATATTATTTTATGAATATATTTGTATTGGAAATTTTGAAGTTTGGTGTCTATACTTGTGTTATGTGCAAGATTAAAGATATCTTTCATATGCTGTTCGTTAATTTCGATTTCTAATTCCTTTTCCCATTTACCTATAGCCAACGGTTTTTCATATAGTAACCTGATCCGCGCGGAATATATTTGTTTAGCGGTGATTGATTTTAAGTCATGTTTATACCAAGATATTAAGTTAGTGTTTATTTCTTCTAAATAAGTAACACTCTTACAATTCTGTGTTTCGTTGTGTGGGGTAGTTTTCAGAAGTCTTCTGACAACTGACGATGTACTTTTTATATAATTTTTACTATGTTCGTCGGTTACCTGTTCATTTAAATTATCTTCAATAAATTCATACATATACAAAGTATCTTTATTTTCAAATTTCTTTCTAAAAATATTATTATCTAGTCCTATACATCTATTATTCCAGAATATTTGATTTTTCGCGTGTATCAATATCAACATGTTTAGTATATATAGTGTACCAATTTTGAAATAATTCTTGATAAAAGGGAGATAAGTTTTTAAGTTTAGGGTCGTAGTTGCACGCTGGTAGTAACTCATCCCCATACGTGTCAAGAATAAAATTATATGTTGTTTTCCAAGTCTACGTTGTATTAGTATAAATTTTCTTTATCCAAAAAATGCTGCGAGCTATCATCATTTCATTTAAATTTATCATATTTAAACCCCCCTATATTCTTCATTTGACTGATTACAGTTCGTTTTAGTATATCTGGCCCATTCCATAAAAATGCAAAAATCTTCGTATTAAATCTTTTAATAACGTACTCTGGGATCATTATAGCCGCCGCTGGATACAGAATTTTTGATATACAGAAAGTTTTAATTATTTGAATCTTGCCGATTAATGTAAGTTTTCTATTTCTCCAAGTATTTAATATATTATCAATCTCAATCAATCTGTTCTCATAGTTTAATTTCTCAGCTGTTTTTGTGTCTTTGGAGAATACTACACCTAAGATTTTTATGTTCGAATTTTGATATACAAAACCAAATTCATGTATTTCAGATGACAGATTAGGTATTCCACTATTTAAATCAATTGCTTCAGTTTTTTTAATATTAATTTCTAATCCTGACACTTTACTGAATTTTTTAAGAACTTCATATAGATGTCTAGCTGATTTATAATCTTTTAAAAAACATGTCACGTCATCAGCAAAAGCAATTAGTTTTAATGTTTCATGACCAATGTCAAACCCTCTAACATTAAAATCATTTCTTATAAAATTACATAGGGTTTCAATCACAAGATTAAATAAGTTGGTGCTGCTCGGATCGCCCTGACGAACTCCCCTTTCTATTGGAAAAAATGGCGTTGTAAAACCGTTATTTATCACACAACATTTTTATAAAGGGTACGAATATATCTAATAAAATTACGTTTACACCCAAAGGAGGATAAAACATTAAACAAAAACTTATGACTAATACTGTCAAAAGCTTTTTTAAAATCGATAGCTAAGAGAAAGCCCTTTATTTTCTTCAATTTTGCTAGATAAAAACAATCATCTATTATTCGTATATTTTCCTGTATATGACGCCCTGGTATAAAAGCAGTCTGATTCGGATGTATTAGTAATTTTAGAGAGTGTTTTAATCTATTTGAAAGAGCTTTACTTATGATTTTAACATCTACATTAATCAAAGTTATAGGTCGCCAGTTCGATAGCAGAGATTTATCTTTTCCAGGTTTAGGTATCAGTTTGATTATTGATTGTCTTTGCGACGGTGAAAGGATTCCGGTTTCAAAACTATAATTGTAGGAGTTTAAAACGTAGTTTTTAATTATGTCCCAATATGCTCGATAAAATTCCACTGTCAAACCATCGTTTCCAGGAGATTTATTATTTTTGAAAGATTTTATAGCCTCCTTACACTCACTTTCGTCTAGTTTGTATTCTAACATCTGACTTTGATATTCGTTCAGTTTTGGTAAGTTCTGGTCAGTGTTTGTAAATTGATCATTTTTAATATTAAGATTAAATCTAAGGCTATTTTCACACGAAGAGTATAATGTTTTATAGTAATTATGAATTTCGCTTAATATATCATTACATTGATTTACTTCCTCGCCATTAGACCGGGTTATTCTATTCAAAGTTGTATTTTGTTTTCTGGACTTTTCTAAATTTAAGAAAAATTTTGAGCTCTTTTCGCCTTGTTCGTACCATTGAATTTTAGATCTCAATAGGGCCCCCTTGGCTTCGTCGTCGTAAATCTGATCTAGTCTGTTTAATAGAATTTGATATTCTTTTTCAATAGTTTCTATTTCATTATTACCAGTAGCATAAGATTTTTTTTTCATCCTATAACCCTTCTAACTTATCTAATAAGTACCTTTTTAATCTAACTTTAACTTGTTTCCTTTTTTTGCAATACTTAATAGTACTATGTTTAATTTTAAATTTTAAATAATCCCAAAGACCCCCCTTGCCCAGTGGATTATGGAACTCATGATCCCAAGCTTCTATAGATTGTTCAATATATTTATAAAAATTCTTATCAAAAACCAGGCTATTATTAAAGATCCATAATCCCGGTCCTCGTTTATTTTCAACAAGGTTCAGACTTATGTAAATTGCCGAATGGTCGCTTATAGTATTAATTAGTATTTTACAGTCTTTAACATAATCCTGTACAGTTTCAGTTATAAGCCAGAAGTCAATCCTGCTTTGAATTAGGGGTTTTCGTTGCTTCCATGTATATTTTTTTACATTATTATGTTTAATTCGGAAAATATCTATGAGGTTAAATTTTTGGATAATATTATTTATTGCCTGTCTGCCGTTTTTCTTAACTTTATAATTACCCCCTGTACGGTCCATATTTACATCCATTACGTTATTAAAATCTCCCCCCACGATAAATGTGTTAGAATCATATTCTTCTTCAAGATTTTGCATCAATTCACTGAGACTGGTAAAATATTTATATTGGTCAGTATCGGAGATAGGGCTATACGTATTGAGAAGTATATAATTTTCAGTTAGTATCTTAATTACAACAGCAGTATAATATCCGTTTTTATCTATTATTTTTGATAATATATTCTCATCATACGTGTCTCGAAAGAGAATAGCCGTTCCCGCTGAATTACTTCTACAGTGAGAAAAAATTATAGAACCACCCCATTCCTGCTGCCATCTAATTTCATCGGTTTTAATACTATGTGTCCCCTGTAAGAAAAATATATCCGATTTTTGCTCTTTCAACCAAAGAAATAGTTTAGTGCGTTTAACTTTTTGTCGCATACCCCTAGCATTCAATGAAGTTATTGTCAAATTAGCCATTTTATATTAAAGATATGAAAAACTTCCAGGATACAAGTATACTTAAAAACATAAAACATGTACAAAGTTGTATGCTTATTAACTAGAGTGCTTAAACTTCTATCTATAATAAAAACTATGCTAACAAAAAATTTCAATAAAACTGTTTTTAGATAAATTACAAGGTATAAATTATGTGATGATATCATGCAAGTCTTTCTTCTGAATTGCATGAGGTTGCCTAAGGTTTGGTGATATTGGGGTTTTTCTGGTCATGTGCTTATCTATAATATTATCTTTCATGCATAATTTAAAAAAAAAAGGGGTGTGTTTTTTGGGGTTTTTTTTTTTTTAAAGAAAACCTCAGATGCAAATTTATCATTTACTATTGTAACTTGTAATACCATATAGACTATCGCGTTAAAGCTATAATTTCATATTTTTAAGTTATATTTGTAAAATGTACCAAAACAAAGCCTTAAAAAAAAAAAAAAAGATAGGCTGGCACTGCCAGGCAGAATACGCCCACATTTTCGAGAGATGGATAGAGAACAAGCAATACTGAAAGTGATTTTTCCTACATCATTAAGTCCTGTATTTCATACTGTATTGGGAGCAGCCATTTTGTTGGTCAGTTCCAGTCTGATATTCATGAAATTCGAAGCTGACAATGATTATGGTGTGACGGTACACAACCTAGAAATGTGTACAAACGGCGGCCATTTTGTTTGGCAATTATGGTCCGATTTTCTCGAAATTCGAACTCAACCTTCCGTAGGGTGTAACGGTGATAGAGTCAAACGTTTTTTTAAATCGGATAATAACTGTGACCTCCAGAGGGACCATAGGCGATTTTTCGGACAATCAGGGGCCATAGTTCAGGAAGTTACGATGCGATATGCGCAAATAACGAAAGGAACCAAGATCTTTGGGTTATAACCATGCATTTCAAGTTTCATCAAAATCGAATTAAAATTGTGACCTATACAGGGTCCACAACCATGATATACCATTTTTTAACAGTATTCGCGTACAAACGGCGGCCATTTTGTATGGCAATTTTGGTCCGATTTTCCCGAAATTCGAACTCAACCTTCCTTACGGTGTAACGGTAATATAATCAAACGGTTTTTTAAATTGGATAATAATTGTGACCTCCAGAGGTACCACAAGCTAAAAAGATAGGCTGGCACTGCCAGGCAGGATACGCCCACATTTTTGAGAGATGGATAGAGAACAAGCAATACCGAAAGTGATTTTTCCAACATCATTAAGTCCGGTATTTCATACTGTATTGGGAGCAGCCATTTTGTTGGTCAGTTCCAGTCTGATATTCATGAAATTCGAAGCCGACAATGATTATGGTGTGACGGTACACAACCTAGAAATGTTACTTTTCGTCACAAATCGGATAAGAATTGTGACCTGTAGAGAGTCCACAACCATGATATACCATATTTTTACACTATTCGCGTACAAACGGTGGCCATTTCGTCCGGCAATTTTGGTACGATTTTCACGAAATTCGAACTCAACCTTCCTTACGGTGCAACAGTAATATAATCAGAGTTTTTTTTTTAAATCAGATAATAATTGTTCGAGAGATAGACAGAGAACAAGCAATACATAAAGTGATTTTTCCTACAATCAAAGGCCATAATTCATTAAGTTACAATTTGATATGCGCAAATATCGAAAAGAATAAAGATCTTTAGGTTATAAACAAGCATTTCAGGTTTCATCAAAATCGAATTAAAATTGTCACCTCTACAGGGTCCACAACTTTGACATACCATATTTTAACATTGTTCGCGTACAAACAGCGGCCATTTTTTCTGGCAATTATGGTCCAATTTTCTCGAAATTCGAACTCAACCTTCCGTAGGGTGTCACGGTGATAGAGTCAAACGTTTTTTTCAAATCGGATAATAATTGTGACCTCCAGAGGGACCATAGGCGATTTTTCGGACAATCAGGGGCCATAATTCAGGAAGTTACGATCCGATATGCGCAAATAACGAAAGGAACCAAGATCTTTGGGTTAGAACCATGCATTTCAAGTTTCATCAAAATCGAATTAAAATTGTGACCTCTACAGGGTCCACAACCATGACATACAATTTTTTAACAGTATTCGCGTACAAACGGCGGCCATTTTGTATGGCAATTTTGGTCCGATTTTCCCGAAATTCGAACTCAACCTTCCTTACGGTGTAACGGTAATATAATCAACCGTTTTATTAAATCGGATAATAATTGTGACCACCAGAGGGACAACAAGCTAAAATAAGGCGATTTTGCGTATAATCAGGGGCCATAATTCAGGAAGTTACGTTCCGATATGCGCAAATATCGAAAGGAACCAAGATCTTTGGGTTATAACCATGAATTTCAAGTTTCATCAAAATCGAATAAAAAATGTGACTTCTACAGGGTCCACAACCTTGATATACCATTTTTTAACCGTATTCGCGTACAAACAGCGGCCATTTTGTATGGCAATTTTCGTCCGATTTTCCCGAAATTCGAACTCGACCTTCCTTAGGGTGTAACGGTGATATAATCAAACGGTTTTTTAAATCGGATAATAATTGTGACCTCCAGAGGGACCGCAAGCTAAAAAGGGTGATTTTTCGGACAATCAGGGGCCATAATTCAGGAAATTACATTCCGATAGGCGCAAATATCGAAAGGAACCAAGATCTTTGGGTTATAAACATGCATGTCAAGTTTCATCAAAATCGGTTCAAAATTGTGACCTCTATAGGGTCCACAAGCTAAAAACATGATTTTTCGTACAATCAGGGGCCATAATCCATGAAGTTTTCATCCGATACATGCCAATATCGAAAGCAGCCGAGATCTTTTGGGGATAAACCTATATTTCAAGTTTCGTCAAAATCGGATAAGAATTGTGACCTGTAGAGGGTCCACAAACAAATTGTGGACGGACGGACAGACGTCCGGACGGACAGAGGCGACGACAATATACGTCCACATAAAAATGTGGGCGTATAAAAAGGTGATTTTTCGGACAATCAGGGGCCATAATTCAGGAAATTACGTTCCGATAGGCGCAAATATCGAAAGGAACCAAGATCTTTGGGTTATAAACATGCATGTCAAGTTTCATCAAAATCGGTTCAAAATTGTGACCTCTATAGGGTCCACAAGCTAGAAACGTGATTTTTCGTACAATCAGGGGCCATAATCCATGAAGTTTTGATCTGATACATGCCAATATCGAAAGCAGCCGAGATCTTTTGGGGATAAACCTATATTTCAAGTTTCGTCAAAATCAGATAAGAATTGTGACCTGTAGAGAGTCCACAAACAAATTGTGGACGGACGGACGTCCGGGCGGACAGGGGCGACGACAATATACGTCCACATGAAAATGTGGGCGTATAAAAACGTGATTTTTCGTACAATCAGGGTCCATAATCCATGAAGTTTTGATCCGATACATGCCAATATCGAAAGCAGCCGAGATCCTATGGGGATAAACCTATATTTCAAGTTTCGTCAAAATCAGATAAGAATTGTGACCTGTAGAGAGTCCACAAAGAAATTGTGGACGGACGGACAGACGGACTGACAGGGGCGACGACATAATACGTCCACATGAAAATGTGGGCGTATAAAAAGGTGATTTTTCGGACAATCAGGGGCCATAATTCAGGAAATTACGTTCCAATAGGCGCAAGTATCGAAAGGAACCAAGATCTTTGGGTTATAAACATGCATGTCAAGTTTCATCAAAATCGGTTCAAAATTGTGACCTCTATAGGGTCCACAAACTAAAAACGTGATTTTTCGTACAATCAGGGGCCATAATCCATGAAGTTTTGATCCGATACATGCCAATATTGAAAGCAGCCGAGATCTTATGGGGTTAAATCTATATTTCAAGTTTCGTCAAAATCAGATAAGAATTGTGACCAGTAGAGAGTCCACAAACAAATTGTGGACGGACGGACGTCCGAACGGACAGGGGCGACGACATAATACGTCCACATGAAAATGTGGGCGTATAAAAAGGCAATTTTGCGTACAATCTGGGGCCATAATTCAGGAAGTTACGATCCGAGATGCGCAAATATCGAAAGGAACCAAGACCTTTGGGTTATAACCACGCATTTCAAGTTTCATCAAAATCGAATTAAAATTGTGACCTCTACAGGGTCCACAACCATGATATACCATTTTTTAACAGTATTCGCACACAAACGGCGGCCATTTTGTATGGCAATTTTGGGCCGATTTTCCCGAAATTCGAACTCAACCTTCGTTAGGGTGTAACGGTAATATAATCAAACGTTTTTTTTAAATCGGATAATAATTGTCACCTCCAGAGGGACCACAAGCTAAAAAAAGGCGATTTTGCGTATAATTCAGGAAGTTAAGATCCGATATGCACAAATATCGAAAGGAACCAAGATCTTTGAGTTATAACCATGAATTTCAAGTTTCATCAAAATCGAATTAAAATTGTGACCTCTACAGGGTCCACAACCTTGATATACCATTTTTTAACAGTCCGGACGACGACATAATACGTCCACATGAAAATGTGGGCGTATTAAAATGGATACACTTTTAGTGCAAGTCTTATGTATGATTATTAAATTTGTACTGTAAAATATTATGATTTGTATACATTGTACATTTGTATTACATGTTTAGCTTAATTTTGATTTTTCAATAAAAATCATATCAATGGAACGGAAAGAATGGAAGCTACTCAAAACATCTCCTTAATTGTTGTTTATGGATTTATTATTTATGCTGATATCTAGATTTTAAAGGTAAACATACATGTATACAGTATGTATAAGTTTATAGATTGCAGTTACACAGGTTACATGTATATATGGAAATCGGGAAGCTGAACGTACACAGCAATGGAATCATTCAGAAAGTGTACTCAAAATAAGTAAATTATAACGGGGTGAAGGCGAGAATTAACACACTCGTGGTCATTGTATAAATGTATGACACGTGCGTGTAATGTACACGTCTGTGGGTGTGAAATGGCTTTATTTAATATCCGCTTCCCCCGAAAGGATATGGGCGATAAACAGTAGATGTAAATTGTATATTGTCACAGTGGAGATTTGTCGACAGCTGCGCAAAATCCCGTAAGAACATTCATTGGTTGAATGCATGTAATTATTTAGTATTATATGTTTACATAATTTGTAAAATAACAAATACATGGCGCTGTCACTTTTGTGACCTTCACAGTGTATCCCCTCCCACCCTTATCGTTTCAATTTGCCAAAGGTCCGATCAAGATTTGCTAAATACTTTTCGCCAAATAACACCGCGTAAGAATATAGTCCCGGTGTCGAACCCAACATCTCATGTTTTGGCGCGTTTCTGACCACATGACTTACCGTTAACCGCATCGCGGAGTGATTTACATGTATGGCACTGTGTTGTATGGATATTTTATTTAGTTAGATAAACTGAATATGCGAGTAAACTGAATATGCGAGTAACGAAGTAACGTGTAAAATCCCATCGTGTATATTTGAAAGTTTGGATTTGATAGCAGCAAATAAGATGAAATGATACGTTTAAAAAAATTGTAAGTTGTTCATTGTTTGCATACATTGTGGCACACGTAATACATGTACAGTGTGTCAGGGAAAAAAACAACCGTAGCTTCCTCGCCAACGGTTAGCATATCTTGTATGCAACTTCAATAAATTACATTTTTCGTCAACATACTAACATCGGTAAGATATCGGCACTCAAGCGATTCAGCGTGTTCCACAGTGAAACACCAGAATACACCGCGAAACACCCTATTTCGCGAAGATTTGTCTAGGTGCCGTTTCGCTAGCGATTCTCTGAGTTTCCACCGTGAAAAAGAGTGTTTTTCTGCGAGGGTCGGCGATTCTAGTCTATAACTCCTGCACAGTAGTGTATATGCGGAATCTACTGTATTATAATATTCAGTGACCGCCCTAGACATTCGCCAATTCGCCAATTCCGACAAATATTTTTATTGGCGAATAAAGTGATGATTTTGGCGAAACTTTTGGCGAATGAATTATTTTGTAAATCTGTTAATATTAAAGTTGAAATCGTTTCGTTAAACGAATTGTGACCTGTAGAGAGTCCACAAACAAATTGTGGACGGACGGACGGACGGACGGACGGATGGACGGACGGACAGGGGCGACGACATGATACGTGCACATGAAAATGTGGGCGTATAAAAAATATAAGTGGTATCTATAAACAGTCCTACCTTCTTAAAGTTCAAAATTTTTGAAGATAGCTCTGCCATGGGGGTGGGGGGAAGGAAAGGGAGGTAATAGTGTATTATTTTCTGTGTCAATGATTTATTAGTGTGGGGAATATGATCGTATGATAGTGAGTTGACAACTGTCATGGATTATGGCCCCTGATTGTACGAAAAATCGCGTTTTTAGTTTGTGGACCCTATGGAGGTCTCAATTTTGAACCGATTTTGATGAAACCTGACATGCATGTTTATAACCTAAAGATCTTGGTTTCTTGCGATATTTGCGCCTATCGGAACGTAACTTCCTGAACTATGACCCCTGATTGTCCTAAAAATCACCTTTTTTAGCTTGTGGTCCCTCTGGAGGTCACAATTATTATCCGATTTAAAAAACCGTTTGATTATATCACCGTTACACCCTAAGGAAGGTTGAGTTCGAATTTCGGGAAAATCGGACCAAAATTGCCATACAAAATGGCCGCCGTTTCTACGCGAATACTGTTAAAAATTGGTATATCAAGGTTGTGGACCCTGTAGAGGTCACAATTTTAATTCGATTTTGATAAAACTTGAAATTCGTGGTTATAACCCAAAGATCTTGGTTCCTTTCGATATTTGCGCATATCGGATCGTAACTTCCAGGATTATGGCCCCTGATTAGACGCAAAATCACCTTTTTTTTTAGCTTGTGGTTCCTCTGGAGGTCACAATTATTATCCGATTTAAAAAAAAACGCTTGATTATATTACCGTTACACCGTAAGGAAGGTTGAGTTCGAATTTCGGGAAAATCGGACCAAAATTGCCATACAAAATGGCCACCGTTTGTACGCGAATACTGTTAAAAAATGATATATCATGGCTGTGGACCCTGTATAGGTCACAATTTTAATTCGATTTTGATGAAACTTGAAATGCATGGTTATAACCCAAAGGTCTTGGTTCCTTTCGATATTTGCGCATATCGGATCGCAACTTCCTGAATTATGGTCCCTGATTGTACGCAAAATCGCCTATGATCCCCCTGGAGGTCACAATTATTATCTGATTTAAAAAGACGTTTGACTCTATCACCGTTACACCCTACGGAAGGTTGAGTTCGAATTTCGAGAAAATCAGACCATAATTGCCATACAAAATGACCGCCGTTTGTACGTGAATAGTGTAAAAATATGGTATATCAAAGTTATGGACACTGTAGAGGTCACAATTTTAA
This sequence comes from Patella ulyssiponensis, assembly GCA_963678685.1. Lineage (NCBI taxonomy): Eukaryota > Metazoa > Mollusca > Gastropoda > Patellidae > Patella > Patella ulyssiponensis. The sequence continues at coordinate 62,593,033 of OY783225.1, read as the reverse complement.
TTCGATTTTGATGAAAGCTGAAATGCATGTTTATAACCTAAAGATATTTATTCTTTTCGATATTTGCGCATATCAAATTGTAACTTAACTGTCTTTATCTCGAACAATTATTATCCGATTTTAAAAAAAACTCTGATTATATTACTGTTGCACCATAAGGAAGGTTGAGTTCGAATTTCGTGAAAATCGTACCAAAATTGCCGGACGAAATGGTCGCCGTTTGTACGCGAATAGTGTAAAAATATGGTATATCATGGTTGTGGACTCTGTACAGGTCACAATTCTAATCCGATTTTGACGAAGTCACATTTCTAGGTTGTGTACCGTCACATCATAATCATTGTCGGCTTCGAATTTCACGAATATCAGACTGGAACTGACCAACAAATTGGCTGCTCTCAATACAGTATAAAATACAGGACTTAATGATGTAGGAAAAATCACTTTCGGTATTGCTTGTTCTCTATCCATCTCTCAAAAATGTGGGCGTATCCTGCCTGGCAGTGCCAGCCTATCTTTGAATTATTAATTTATCATAACCCTTTATTAAACTCTAAACTAATGTGTGTTTATATTGTTTACCTTTTATAGTTATAGTTATAACATCACCCAATTATCCCGACGACCAGTACCGCAATAATTTTGATTATACCTGTTCTGTAACTGGCCGACCTGGACAGAATATAAATGTAAATTTCGACACTGCGTTTGAAGTAGACGTGGATGAAGGCTGTCGTGAAAATGGACAACAGACCGGTGATAATTGTCCATATGATCATCTGGTACTTCAAGGTGTAAAGTAATTGAGTTATATCAAATCTATTGTTGTCCTTGTCAATAAAAATCCCTAAAGCCCACCTTAGGCATGGGTCTGGGGCGTGCACCGCGGTTTATGACAAAAGGAGAAATAAGGTTAAATTCCAGATGAAAGTTTCGCGGTAATCGGTCTAGCGGCGCGAGGGCGCGGAAACCGAGTTATGCGTCAAACTTCTCTGTAATAGTAAGTGCTGTGCAGGAGGACCACACTACACGCAAAACAAACATCTACAAGATTTCTACTCGGTTATCGGTCTAGGCTTCTGGACTTGTATGTCATTCGGAACTGAATAGATTTCATATGACCGTTTAATTGTGTATCATGCATACGTGCCATTCAAAGGGATATGAAACAATCTATTTGTCGTGTTAGAGGCCCCGCGGTTTAGTCAGGCCCAGGGCCTTGCTCCGGTTAATCTGAGCTTTGACAGTCCCACTTTCTCTCGGTACATTAATGGTAAACGTTTAGGATGCCATTCAGTACAGCGACAGCTACCTAAAAACGTAACAAAAACCCTGATATAAGAACTTTTCTTCTTCAATGGAATTATCAGTGAGCTGAAATTCGCCCGTGTCTCTATTATCGCTCGATGCTTCAGTCAGTTTTAAAGAAGGATTACTCGTGTTTTCCATTTTTTGCGCCACTTCCGTTTCTTCATACCTTCGTAATATATCTATCGTATATTTAATGTTTGTAACAGGTTCTATGACATAAGTAATTGATAATGACTGACACAAATATTGTCCTTTAAATTAACAAATATACAATATTGTTATGCACATACAACTGAGCTATTTTATATATTATAGATATTGTGGATCGGCACCACCAGACCCAATCATAATACCAGTCGGTGAATCCCTCACTGTGCAATTTATAACAGATTATTACTTTACTTGCAATGGTTTTAAACTAATTATTACCTACACAGGTATTTACTTTTTTTATTATATCTTTATATAGGCTAGCAGATATATATATAATAACCACTGGTATACTCTATATATAAGTATATAGATAACAACCATTGGTATATACTAGTATATAGCTAATAACTACTGGTATATACTAGTATATATCAGTAGTCATCATCTACATACTAGTATATATATAATAGCCAATGGTACATACAAGTATACTAGTAGTCACCATCTATATACTAGAATATACCAGTAGTTATTAGCTATACAAGTATATACCAGTAGTTATTATATATCTATATACAAGTAGTTATTTATTTACTAGTTTATATCACTGGTCATCTGTACAAACATTTAATACAATAGTTGATACCCGTATAGACTCGTGAATAAATAATAACCACTGGTATATACTAGTATATAGATAATAGCTACTGGTATATACTAATATAGTGAACAAACCACTTGTATAGTATAGGGTAACTGAAGACGTGTATCAGATTTAATTTATCACCAAATTATCAAGCCAAGTAAAATTAACAATTAAAACCAAGCATTTGCCAGAAAAGGAGTAGCTTTCAAATGTGGCTGTATCAGTCACATAATTATCTTTATTTGTTTGTTTCCAGATGTGTAAAGCCAAGCCATTAACAGCAATACAGTCGTCTTTTATATTTCAAATAGCGTAATATATCTAACCAAATCTACATAAATTCATTTAAAGGGACTGTCCATTTAAGCGCCAAACTATAGAACAATGGTGTATTTACCTTATCTCAAAATATCGAGTCATTTGGACGTGAACTTCAAAACTGCTTATCCGTACACGTAACTCTTTTACGATTTCTGGTCATTTGCGTTGGGTGTCCTTATAATCGATTTCCGTTCCTTTAGAGGTCTATACAGTGGATGACCCATGTGCTCTACTTGATAACGAAAAGTAAATTTCACCTACACGTTTAGTTTATCCAGACACTGCATAATACAGCTTGAGACACCGGACTCCATTTCCAGTTTGAAAACCTTAATATATTGAGTTAGTTGCTCAGCTTTAAGGTAGAGGATTTTAAAACAAAATTTTGCTGTGTTATTCTTCAAAATTGTATCGGGATTGGCCGGTTAAATAAAAAAAAAACCTTTACCATTTACCCAAATCTTTAATTATTTTATCTTTTTTATTTATTTATAGTAAGGATATTTGAATTGGGAACAAGCTTATCTTGTGTAAACCCGTCTCCGTTGATAAAATAGATACAATATTAATACAAAACAAGACAGAGATGTATATTATATAGTTAAAGGAGCTAAATCACTAATATTTCGGACCAAGAAATTGACACAAATGGGTTGCAACTAATATAACAATGTAATATTAATAAACAATTTAGCTTCAGTCGTTTCTGTTTTTACTGTAATTTCTAATCACTTATGTGCGACGAAACATGCCATTTCGGTAAGCATTTTAATTAACACATCTTCAGCAAATCAAAACACAGCGTTATTGTGGCAAGATCCCAATGCATGCGAAGTAAAATGTCTGACGTAACTGGGGCTGTACACTTTTGAGCTGTAGTAAGATAACGTTTTACCCCGGTAATATAAAATGTTTGAAAGACCAAGTACACAAGAGTCCGACAGGTCGTTCAATTTGTGGAGAATAGTAATGATATTGACATATCCACAGAACTTAACTTGAATCGCTTGACATTGACTAAATAGGCAACAGCGATCACAGACAGCCTGGTGCAAGCGAAAAAATCCGTAAAAGATTTTAAGGTGTGTCCGGTAAGTAGCAAAAGTGGAGTCAGCCCATCCTTTGTTTCCGAAGCGTGCAACCAACACTTCTAATTGTTGTGGGTCTACACCACCTGAAAGTATAAACATAACGCTAACGCTACAATATACGTCCACATTCCTGCTTTGATTGATATGGTACTTTGTCAAGAAGGCTAGGCGTTTGGTTTGTTTAGCGTTGAGGGTCGTGCCTCAACATCAATAGTTGCCGTCCTTAGAGTATAAGGAATAAGTATACCAAGATAATCCATTCAGAATTGTGCCTTCCTAACGCTAAAGGCAAAAAGTGGGCGTGGCCCTGCCCCTGGGGGTCGGGACATTCATCAAAATCAATAGTGGACGCCCTCAGGCTATAAGGAATACAAGTACCAAGCTGCTTCATTCAGAATTGCGGCCTGTAAACGACAAACACAAAAATTGGGCGTGTCTTGCCTGTGGGAGTCGGGACATGCAGTTGACGTCCTTAGGCTATAAGGAATACATATCCCAAGTTTAAAGACGATCCATTAAGAATCGTTGCCTGTAGACAACACACACAGACAGACAAAAAGAAAATGGGCGTGGCACTGTCCCTGGGGGTCGGGCATGCACCAAAAACAATAGAGATCTTCCTTAAGGTACCAAGAATGAGCATTCAAAGTTTCAAGATGATACATTAAGAAATGCAGCCTGTAGACGACAGACAAACAAATACAAGAAATGGGTGTTGCTGTCCCACGGGGGTCGGGCATGCACCCAAAACAAAAGGGATCATCCTTAGGGTATAAGGAATAAGTATTTTAAGTTTCAAGATGACCAATTAAGAATTGTGGCCTGTAGGCGACACGCAAAAAGAAAATGGGCGTGACTCTACCCCTGGGGGTTGGGCATGCACCCCAAATGATAGGAATGTTCCTTAGGGTACAAAGAATAAGCAATCAAAGTTTCAAGATGATACGTTAAGAAATGTGGCTTGTAGACGACAAACAAATAAATACAATGAATGGGCGTGGCTCTGCCATTTGGGGGTCGGACATGCACCAAAAAACAATAGGGGTCATCCTTAGGGTGTAAAGAGTAAGTATACAAAGTTTTAAGAAAATCCAGTTAGAATTGCGGCCTGTAGGCGACAGACACACAAAAAGAAAATAGGCGTGGCTCTGCCCCTGGGAGTTGGGCACGCACGCCAAATGATAGGGATCATCCTTAGAGTATAAAGAGTAAGTATACAAAGTTTGAAGAAAATCCAGTACGAATTGCGCCCTGTAGGCGACACACAAAAAGAAAATGGGCGTGGCTCTGCCCCTGGGGGTTGAGCATGCACCCCAAATGATAGGAATGTTCCTTAGGGTACAAAGAATAAGCATTCAAAGTTTCAAGATGATACGTTAACAAATGTGGCTTGTAGACGACAAACAAATAAATACAAGGAATGGGCGTGGCTCTGTCCATTGGGGGTCGGGCATGCACCAAAAAACAATAGGGATCATCCTTAGGGTGTAAAGAGTAAGTATACAAAGTTTTAAGAAAATCCAGTTAGAATTGCGGCCTGTAGGCGACACACAGACACATAAAAAAAAATGGGCGTGGCTCTGCCCCTGGGGGTTGGGCATGCACCCCAAACGATAGGGATCATCCTTAGAGTATAAAGAGTAAGTATACCAAGTTTGAAGAAAATCCAGTAAGAATTGCGCCCTGTAGGCGACACAAAGACACACGAAAAGAAAATGGGCGTGGCTCTGCCCCTGGGGGTTGGGCATGCACCCTAAACGATAGGGATGTTCCTTAGGGTACAAAGAATGTGTATGCAAAGTTTCAAGATTATAAGTTAAGAAATGTGGCCTGTAGACGACAAACAAACAAATACTAGAAATGGGCGTGGCTATGCCCCTGGGGGTCGGGCATGCACCAAAAACAATAGGGATCTTCCTTGGGGTATAAGGAATAAGTATACCTAGTATAAGGAATAAGTATACCAAGTTTGAAGAAAATCCAGTAAGAATTGCGCCCTGTAGGCGACACAAAGACACAAGAAAAGAAAATGGGCGTGGCTCTGCCCCTGGGGGTTGGGCATGCACCCCAAACGATAGGGATGTTTCTTAGGGTACAAAGAATGTGTATGCAAAGTTTCAAGATTATACGTTAACAAATGTGGCTTGTAGACGACAAACAAACAAATACTAGAAATGGGCGTGGCTATGCCCCTGGGGGTCGGGCATGCACCAAAAACAATAGGGATCTTCCTTGGGGTATAAGGAATAAGTATACCAAGTATAAGGAATAAGTATACCAAGTTTGAAGAAAATCCAGTAAGAATTGCGCCCTGTAGGCGACACAAAGACACAAGAAAAGAAAATGGGCGTGGCTCTGCCCCTGGGGGTCGGGCATGCACCCCAAATGATAGGGATGCTCCTTAGGGTACAAAGAATGTGTATGCAAAGTTTCAAGATTATAAGTTAAGAAATGTGGCCTGTAGACGACAAACAAACAAATACTAGAAATGGGCGTGGCTCGGCCCCTGGGGGTCGGGCATGCCCCCAAAACAATAGGGATCTTCCTTGGGGTATAAGGAATAAGTATACCAAGTTTGAAGAAAATCCATGAAGAATTGCGCCCTGTAGGCGAACCACAGACACACACACACACACACACACACACACACACACCCACACACACACACACACCCACACCCACACCCACACACACACACACACACATACATACATACATACATACACACACACACAGACAGGGGCGACGGCATAATACGTTCACATTATGAATGTGGACGTATAAAAAGTCATGTGATTAAGTAGCTCAGCTGTGCAAAAATTAAAATCATAATATGACAAAATATGAAACAGTTCACAGAGCTGTTCAGGTCCGAGAAGACGGGAAGCCGCATCGGCTATGATATTACGGCTACCCCGGACGTGAACTTCTCGGAGGTCAAAGTTGTAGTAAACTTCTAGCCAAAATAGGTATCAGAGACACGTGAGCAAAGATTTGTTCTCGAAAGGGGCCTTTGTTAATAATAGTATACTTTGTCGTCATATTATCAGTGGCCACAATGTCAGTTATGTCGCCGATAATGCCACAGTCACAGTTTCTTTAACATTAACATGCATGTGTCTGTGCATACTGAGGAAGGTCGAGGTTCCAATTGACAAAGAAGAAATCCACGTATTGAATCAAACTCAATTTTTGAAAGATTGCTGGCTCTTGACATGCCCAAACGGAAGCTTAGAATCGTAGAGATAGACCGCCGATTTTTCACCACGAAAAAGCCTTTTTATGCCAGTTAGCGGATGATTTGAACTGTGAGCGGTATGCGCTTTTTAAATCCATGCCTTTACGCGATATCAGTTTGGATAAGGCAGATTTTATATCGTTGTAGGAACGACTTATGTCGGAGGTGTATGAATTTAAAGAGTTTTCAATTGGTGCACTTGTGTCGTGGATAAAGCGTTCGTCACCATTGTGTTTAAGCATGACACCCAAAGCACTGATAATTGTCGGTTTAATTTTAGTATGCACATAGTTACCCTCTGCAATCTCAAATTTTATTTGGTGTTCAACTTTGTCCCGAAACCGAAAAGCAGGCAGATATAGGCCATATTTTGTTGTCAGTTAAAAACCATCCCTAACACTACGAGGTAGGGGGTGCTCCCAAGCTTCACAACGAAGACTGTCACTGTAATTTGATTGATGAGACAATGGAGGGGAGGCAACTCCTGTTTTGCACTGTTGATGTAAGCAGTTCGTTGGGGAAAATTTTAGGGTGCTTGTGCGGGAGCAGGCTTGTGGCCATCAATAGCTGAGTGAAGGCTGGAGTAACATAATCTACAGACCTGACGGAAACAGATATTGCTATAACAATTACGATACAGCCCTCGTCCATCCGGCATAACAGGTCCCTTGGTGCCACTGGACCAGGACTTAGGCCATACTCCGCGCAGCGTTTCGTTTGATTACAGGTAATCTCACTACACACTGCTATTATGAGTGGATATTGTTGTGTTAAATTTTGATTGGTCAGTAGTCCGACTACCAACCAATCACTCCCTACCATACAAATGCTTTACATTTAAAACGAGTGCCAGTATTGGACCAAATATGTTTACATAACGTTACGTCATGGCTCACGCTTTTATTATGCCTAATTAACCCGTGCATAGGAGAATACTGCAGTAAAACTAATTGTGTGACAAACGAGGCTATCAAGTCGAATGAAATGTAAACAATACTGTTTGGAAACGAACATACTTTCACCCTTTTTAAAACCTTAAATCACTGTCCAAAGTTGTAGGGAAGACTCAGATTAAACGAAGGACTGTCATGTTGCTGTACTTAAGTGATAGCTTTCATTGAACGGGGAGAATAGACACACTCCCGCAAAAGTTCAAGAAACAGACATTATTCCAGCAATGGCTAGAGGGAGATTTCTCGGGCCATTGCTTCAGGAATATGGACTTAGACTGGACTGGTGGTCTGTGCGCTCGGTAAGGGTATATTAAAGAGGGTGTGCGTGAAGAGCCCGGGCGGTCGGGTGATCCCTTTTTAGCACTAATTGGAATTCTGTTAGGTCTTGAAGACAGGTCCCTCATTCAAATTGTTCATCCAAGTACCAAATGTATTTTCCTGCCAACCTGAATATGTCGGCGTTATATTTTAGGTATGCCCGTATGTCAAATTTTTGATTATGTTTTATCAGGTCCTGTGTAATGTGAGTGTTGGCATACCCCCATTCTTCTACACTACTGGCGCGTCTTCCCAATGCGAAATTCAATATCTGTGCGAACGGTGAATTTGTTATATGCCGGCATTGGGTCAGGCCACAAGATATTAGATCAACCGACAGATTAATTAGCTCACCTTCAACAATGGCCGTCGGGTCATTCAGTCTATTTGACGTCCCGAATTATTTATGACCGCGATATTCGATTTTTTTCTTCTTCGATCTGTCGTAGGAGCAAGACCTTACGGCGCTCCATTCGAACCCGGTGAAACTCTGGTTGGAGTGCGTTCAGCTTCGAATCGGATAGAGAAGTAGAATAAAGATGGCTTGAGCTATGTGTGACTGCCGCTGCAGGTTCATCCCGGACAATGGTACCAAGAGTGGCGGGAATAGTTAGCATCGGGTTGACTGGGTTAGCGTTAGGATCTGTTTTTATGTCCGAATCGGTATGCACGGCCTGCAGCACATCCTCTATCTTGATCCCAGCGTTGGGGCTTTTGTTTCTTGAAGTCATTATACACAATTTTTTGCATGACGTACATATGCAGCGTTGCGAGCGGCCCGTGCCAAGACCAGTGAATATCGGAGTGAGACTAGACGGAAGTCGCAGAGGTGATGGACAGTTCCATCATCTAAAAATAGATTTAGACCTAAATAATTCGTATTTCAATGTCGAAGACTGTGGATGATGTTGAGTTAGAGACTTAGCTACTTTATAATTTCACACACAGGCGCACGCACACGTGATCCACAGAATGAAAATGTATTGTATATATTGTTGGTCATAGTATATATACACACATCCTTGCACACTCTTTAGGTCACAATTTTTATGCGACTTTCCATCCCATCCGAACGGCTAGACAGCTGTCTTTGTCAGGCCCCCGTACCGCACCACTGACAAGGAAAAACCACGCCGGAAAATTGAGAAAGAGATAAAAGCTAGATGATCTTCCGCTCTAGAATTAAAACAGGCCAATTAATGAAATTCTGAGATATTTCATGACGTCACCGGACAAAAGAAAGACTTGTTTCCAGACGATTGCCCTAATATAAAAACAGTTTTGAGAAGTAGAATTTAATGTAGGAATCTTCTGAAGATAATAGGAATGTGTTGCCATTTGTGTTCCTGGGGGGGGGGGGGATCAGAGTCACCTGACACGGGTTATTCTTCGAAAATGGAGTTAAAAGTCCTACTGTTCTGCTCCTAAACTGGGTTAATGAAGACGGGCATACGCCATACAGTGTCCTATGAGGGAAATTTTTCCCGGACAGCGGCACTACGGCCTACTCTTATATCGAATTCCAACTGTCAAATGATCTTTTACGTGCAAGCCAATGTGTACACGGGACCTCGGTCTTTCGTCCGGTCTTGTCAGGCCCTCCAGCTTATCCTTAGAGTAAAGAGCATAAAAATGTACACGGTCGATGTTCGGCTTAGTTTGAAGACGAAGAGTTGTTATATTACACCATGGAACTTGTATCGATGTACAGGCAACGTCCTCGTAGCCTTCAGAATTATGTGCCGTGGCAAAACAAAAAGCAAACCTGACAATATTGACTAAAATAAAATTACCTCCCCTCGCGCAACTACCAGTATTACATGTAAGTTTAAAAACAAAGAAACAGAAATCAATCCAAGATATTTTTATTAATCTTGCTACTCTAGACTAATGATTATTGGGGGGGGGGGGTAAATGTATCCAAACATCGTCTTTGTGTACTTCGGACTTCGGACACGCCCATGTGAATCCGGTTATCGTTAAAAACAAACCTACTAAAACACTCTTTTAATTTTTACGTCTGCACAATTAATCATTATTCCGAACATTATTATACCTGAACTTTACTTTCATAATTTTAAAATCCTTCTTACAAAAACAACGAATATTTTGAAATTGATCATTTCACAATTTTCAACTGCTTTATTTAGAAATTTCTAAACTGGAAAAATTCGTCACTACCGGATAGAAATACTTATCAGGTTGAAAAATGAATGTGTAACTATAAGCATACCGTAAATTCTAAGGAGGGGTTCAAGGAATTAATCTGTATAAAATCCCGCAATGACAAGAACCACTTTGCCTGATTTGCCGTTGACATTGAGATCTCGTCATGTCTCACCCGAGCGGCAGAGAATCCAACCAAAACGACTCGTTGACTGTCCATCTATAGATATATATGGTCCATGATTAGACCTTGAGACTATATCTGTTCTAAATTGACAATTATTCATACGTGATAAAGATAGCTCGTGTTTTGGAAGTTTTATTTTGTCTTTTTTTGCTTTGTACACGTAAAGGAACCATTCATTGATGGAATTCGAAATAGAGTAGGATTTAGCGACGTTTTTCCTTTCATTTCACAAAATATGGGATTAGCAAATATATCCACAAACCCTGGCCAGTTAATCGCAAGAGTGCTGGGCTCTTATCTAGAAAGTCCCTGCATGGACCGAGCAAGTTCATTCAAATTTTCTGGCGTGGTGTCCCCTTGTCAGTGATGCAGGATGGAGGGTCTGACAAGGACAGTTGTCTAGTCGTTCGGATGGGACAAAAACAGAGGTCCCGCGTACACATTAGCGTGCACGTAAAAGATCACTTGGAAGTTGGAATTCGATACAAGAGTAGGCCGTGGCGCCGCTGTCGGGGCAAAATTCCCCTCATATGCTCGTCTTCATTAGCCAAGGCTAGGAGCAGAACAGTAGGGCGTTATTTCATTTCATGTCAAGACATTAAAGCTGAACTCCGGTTACAAAAATACCGAAATGATGAAATAAAAAAAAGTTAACGCCCTCAAGCCGCCATATTTGTTTCCAATTTGTGAAATAAGTATGGCGGACATTGAGGCTTATGACCTGAAAAGGTTAGCCGATCTCACTTCCAGTTTGTCTCTTGTCAGCCAGCTATACACATCCGGCGTTATTCTCTCGCACGCTTCACTGATTGTTCTATTTTCCCAACACAGTATACCAAATTATTGAAGATTGCAAAATGTCTGATCAGGTAAGACTGTAAATAATTATATGATCTGCGTCTACTGCAATATCAATTTCTTCAGCCTTGGTAAAATAGAAACAAAACATAACTGTCAAACACTCCCCGGTGAGAGCCGCCCCCAAAACTGTACTTATGTCTCTTGCTCGTTTTCGTGAACAGTATTCAACATGGAGTAGACAATAGTTTGTACAGGTGATTTGTTTTGTTTGAAAATGTTAGGTTGGGGTAAGCCATCTTTTTGCATCTTTTGTTTTAGAGTATAGCTTAGGCTATATTGTAGTAGACGCTGTTCATATAATTATTTACAGTCTTACCTGATCAGACATTTTGCAATCTTCAATAATTTGGTATACTGTGTTGGGAAAAATAGAACAATCAGTGGAGCGTGGGAGAGAATAACGCCGGATGTGTATAGCTAGCTGACAATAAACAAACTGGAAGTGAGATCGGCTAACCTTTCCAGGTCATAAGCCTCAATGTCCGCCATATTTATTTCACAAATTGGAATCAAGTATGGCGGCTTGAGGGCGTTAACTTTTTTTTATTTAATCATTTCGGTATTTTTGTAACCGGAGTTCAGCTTTAAGGAATGTAGACCACAAAGATCCAAACAAAGTGGCCACGTGAATAAACAGCAACAGGGTGTTCTAAAATGTCAAATTGAATAATTGAAGAAAATTTAAGAAAAGCAAAATGGCTGTCGATTTTATAATGCATTAGTTATAATATTCAGTTAATATAATGCAGAGTATTTATAATGTTCGACGATGAATAGAATAACTACAGCTCACGCAGAAATACTAAATAGAGTCGATACGCCTCACTGACAAACGTATAAATTAATGGGCGTTGCCGCCGAGTGAAAGTTACCACCGTATCGTGACGGAGAAATAAACATGTTTTGTTTACAAGAGAGAATGAAGAATGGAAGAGGTAATACCAACACAATATAAGCTATACTATTCGCAGATTAACATATATCTATATGTCAATATTGTGCTTGCAAGCAATGGATGACCCGGGCGAATATCCACATGGATAGACAAGTGGAAATTACTGTGATCGTAATCACAGCTTGGATTCGATACCCCGCTACTTCAAATAAAATGAAATGGGGTTTAACGTTCTACTGTTCTGCTCCTAAACTAGGCTAATGAAGATGGGCATACGTCAAACAGTTGTGCTATGGGGGGAATTTTGTCCGGGCAGCGGCGCTACGGCCTACTCTCATATCGAATTCCAACTGCAAAGGGATTTTTTTTACGTGCACGCCAATTTGTACACTTGACCTCGCTTTTTCGTCCCATCCGAACGACTAGTCAGCTATCCTTCCCCGTCACTTCACTGAATGGCAGACCTTGTGATATAAATCGCATGCGTTAGAACACCCGACCACCAACTTCCAGTGTATACAATTATGGCCTGGAAACTCAATGTGGACAGCAATGTTAAGTTATACTAGCGGATGACCTGGCGCTGCACAGGTTGAAAGCGGTATAACTCCGGAGGCGGTAGGCCAACGCCACTAAGCCTGTGTTACTCCCCGGTCCGAACTACCCCTATATCCCAAATTTCGGGAAGAGTTGTTATATAACCCACGTTTTGGTTGACGTGGGGGATTATCCAATGAAACGGTCTTTTACGAGGGGATCTTTGCGTGCGGTGCACGGAACTGCTGGTATAACACTAATTGGTTAATCAAATGCGTGACGTCATTAGGTCAAAAGTCGCTCTATGACCCCCTGGCGCGACCTTCCGCTAAAACAGGTCAGATCTTCATGCAGCGGAGGCCATCTATAGTAAAAATAAACGAAATATAGATCTGGATTTTAATCAAATTGTCATGATGCCACAAGAGACATGTATACGCTACATTTCCACACACACAAATAGAGTAGAGTCAACAATCTAAAAACATATTTCTCGGTGAACCACCCCTTTAAACCTTCATACATTAATAATCGGGAAATTTCTGGGTCATCTCGGTTGTTATTAACAGTACAACCGCCAATATTGTGACCGTGATAGATAGGTATATGAGATTAATTAACCATTTTTGATTCCTACGCTGTCAAGATTTTGTAATAGGATAGATAGATAATATAAGGTAAGTCAGAACCACTCTTTACTGCATAATATTCCGTTTTAATATGCTCTAGGAGGCTTATATTACCTGTTGAAAACTACATTAGAATATATTTATTAATACAGCCGAAACCGGTTAGGTAGGCCTAAAGTTATTGGGCAACACACAGTTGATTTACCCCAGTAAGGGAAGTATTTGTGTTATGAAGCCTCGCCCAAGTGAAATGAAATAAAATGGGGTTTAACGTACTACTTTTCTGGTTTGCTCGGGCTAATGAAGACAGGTATACGCCATGCAATGTGGCCTACACTTAATTCGAATTCCAACTGTCACGGGTTTATCGTTCATCCGAACCGTTCATCCGAACGACTTTACGTTCTCTCTTGTCAGGTCCTACATCAATGACAACGGAGAAGTAAATCCGACATAATCTAGATGAACTTTCTCGGCCAACGCCATCATTAAACACTGGACCTCCTGGTCAACGAGCCAACGCAACGTCATACTCATTAAGCCACCGTGGCTGCTCTCAAGAAGCAAAATTTTAAAAGATGAATATCTTCGATAACCAAGACCGTTTATACACGATTGGTGGTCAGGTAACCGATGTAATTGGTTTTAAATACCATAATCAAAATAACCGTAATTATCGGCTGTCCAAACCCAAGCGAACTTCGGTTATAACGAGCGTCTCTGAACTCTTGGAAACCCCCATAGACTGTAGGGTGTATAATAGTTTAGGCCTCCGATATGTCATACAATATCAATATGATCCACAGAGGGGAGGGCGGGGTTTCTACGGTGTCACGTTTCAAGCTCTAGCTGGCCGGTCAACCCCAGCTTCGGTCGTGGTTTCCAACCCTTCTGTGAGGCTATGTGACTTGGAGTAAGGGGCGCCTTCTCAACTTCGTGGGTTTACTCGGGGTACTCCGGTTTCCTCCCACAGGAAGAAACCCTGTGCGTGCGCGAAGTCACTAATAGAGGAAGAAGAGCGACCAGGGGTTGGTGAGTCCTAGTGCGAGGCCATGACTCACTAACTTGGATGTTCCAAGACGGAAGGCCTAGCAAAAAACAGCGTCGGGTTTCCATATACACCGCACAGACTGACGAACCCAAGAAGGACTAGGGAAAATGTTAACACCGTTGTCCGGGCAAAATTGCACGTAACATATGCCCGTCTTCATTAGACTGGCTAGTGAAGAAAAGATTGACCTTGAACCCTATTTGATTTCAGGCTAATCTAACTTTCACTAAAAACATATTGTTTTCATGTTTTGTTTGATTTCAGACTTGTATTTACTGTTGATTTAAAATGGGCTGGACAATAGAGTGTAATTTATTGCGTTCCTTGGCTGTGGTGCTCGCCGGGATGGGATGTATATTACATGGAATAGCCCTGTCTGTAACGCACTGGGCGAACATTATCCAGGGCTCTACCGGGGAATATGAGGTAGGATTATGGACGGGTGGATGCGTGAAATCGTGTATGCGAATCTTTGACTACAGCGATTTAGACGGTAAGACATATTGGTTATTGAATGATCTCCCCAAACTATGATGTTTTCCTTAACCGGGTTTACTAAGAATAACTCTATAACGTTATACAAGTACAGTAGAACCATATATAGACCAGGAACCGAGTCGTCGTTTTTATCTCACAATTGTCACGTCAATCGATGTGAAATTGTGTAAGGAAGCAGGAGGCTAGGTTTCATTCCGATCGTACTAGAAGTGTGGAACCCTTAGACTTTGGAATTTGGAATTTGGAATCTAGTAATTTGGAACGGGTGAATGTCCTGTCCAGCACTGCTCAGTTGTATAAAATCACAATTTATTTAAATTCTAATTTGTTTAATTGATGGCGGGGGGGGGGGGTCTGCCAATGCTATTTTATTGGTAAGACATGAATGTGGAATTTCGCATTTGGAATTTGGAATGAGCCCTCTGGGCTTTCGTAAACATGGCTAAACCCCTGAGTTAAATGTAGAATTGTGTCGATTACATTAGATCGTATGCTTATTTGTTGTACAATCGATTTTCACTTAAACCAATGATAACCAGCTCTTATCGTTAAAAACAAATCCATTCAATTTACACCTCCAAAAAAATGTTTAATATTTGATTACCTTCATAAGGAAAATTAACTTAGAAATCAACATAAATTTAACAATACTTTATTTCTTTCGTATATACGCATGATCAAGTTTATAACAAAATCAACTCTTGATTTCATGGTGCAGTATTCTGTAATAAGGACTGGCATGAAAACCTAGAAGATTCACTATTTTTGTAATAAACAAATGCGCTAAAGCCTATAAATAAGACCCATACACATTTGATCTTTAAAATCCCAGTATTTCTGTGTTAAGGGGTCATACATATATATACACACCTACTGTCTGTTCCAGGTAATACTACAACTCGAAAATCGCTTGTCATTTATTCAAATTTTAATTAAAATGGCCAAAACTTCGTGAAATACCTGGAATGGTCATCCCATTGCTTTTTGTCCTGTGAGAACTAAGTTCAGGTCATGCTTTATGTCCTTTCTCCTATGAAAAATCGTTATTTGTTTACATTTTACTAATTGAATCTGCCATGTTTGGCCTAGTAATCTGGACGAGCCTAACTGGGCAAGGGGTGCTGGGTTTGCTTAAGTCGTTTTACCCTACTTTGATTAGCAGTTGGTTGTTTCGTTCCAGTAGAATTTAACTCTTTGAAAGAGTTATTTACTGAATCCCAGACCACGGCTGTTCAGGGGCGGATCTAGGAATTTTGAAAAGGGGGGCGCCGCAAAATGAGGGCGCTGACCGCGGAGAAGGGGCACGCCGCTGAGAGGGGGTGGGGCCCCAAGAAAATTATCCGTCATTTCCTTGCATCTGTAGCCATTTCAAGAGCTATTTGGCTGATATTTTCGTCTAAACGTTCGGAAATCGTAGAAAAAGAGCCTCAAAATCAAGCAACAAAGCTAGTTGAAAGTCACTTTCAGTAGTAAAAAAGGGCACTGTCGAAAATTAGGGGGGGGGGGGGCCTCTGCTGTTTGTCCCACTAACTTGAATATTTAGTCGCCCTCCGTCCGAGGGTTGTAATTTTTTGATATCGATATAAGCTACATGTAAATTTTAACCCGCTATCAATGAAATTGTGGAAGGAGGCTGCAAGACATACGAGAACGTAGCTAAAAACGTTCAGATATTCTGATGTAGTCCTATTTGTTTATAGCTACGATTGGATGCCTGTCTTTAGTTCCAAGTGGCAAACTCAGTTTCTTTATTAATGCGCGTAACATCTTAAAAATAAGATAATTTTACACTATTATATCCAGTTAAACAGAGCTATAAAGTCGCAGAAAACAAAATTCGGAATCATTTTACCAGACATATTTATTCAAATTTTAAATTAGGCTAACCTTTTACACCAATTTACTTATTTCGGAGAGTTCGCATGGTTATGGCATGTGCCGACTTTTCAAAATAGTTTTAATCTTTAAGTCACTCCAAATTATTATCCAATGAGAATTTTTGTGCGAAATAAGCAAGGTGGAAACAGAAAAAAACCCATATCAATCTGAACAAAAACAATATTGTTTCAGTCACACCGGGGGGTTTAGCCCCCCCCCCCCCCAAAAAAGAAAATTGAGTTAGCCCCCGCAAATATTTCGACAAAAATAGTGATTTCTTAGGAGTGTTCTTAGCCGACCACATGCTCAGCCCCTCCAAAACATTCCGCAGCCCCCCCCCCCCCAAACATTCCGTAGCCCCACATTTTATGAGCTGGCTACGGGTCCGAGTCACACAAGCTTCAAAGTGTGAAACCCTAACAAGTATTATTGTCGCGAATTCTCCTTCACTAGACATGTGTCACATTTCTAACCGAACGCACCAAATTTGTAACGTACCTGACTACCCTAATGCGAAATGCATGTGCCCCATTTAACGCACGCGCATTCGTAATGTTGATGTTCTGAGAAAGTGACAATGTCAAAATATATGAAATTTACAAGAGATTACTGGATTTTATCGGACTTCTAGTCATTTAGGCTAAGGGAAGAAATCAAAGGGACGTCAATTCCAGGTATGTCACAAAGTTTTAGCCATTTTAATTAAAAAATGAAGGCATGGTAAGCATTTTTCGAGTTGGAGTATTACCTGGAACAGACAGAAGACCCGCTATGTATATGCTGAGCGTTCACGTGTAGTCTAAACGATCCAGCATTTATATGTTAAGGGGTTCGTACTCGACCCCGGAAAACCCAGTAGGCCTATTGTTGTAGCGGTGGCTTTTACTAAAACTATCATATATTGTGTTATCTTGTCATTATAGCTTATTTTATGGCAACCCAAGCTTTTGTTATCCTTGCCTTGATAACCGGGATTGTAGGCATGGTCTTACCAGTGATAGGTGCCTTTATCAGCAACAAGAAATTTTACATGTTAGCTTTCATAGCCTGTACTATAGCAGGTAAATGTATATTATTTGACATTGAGAGAGAGGGAGAGAGAGAGAGAGTTTAGTAGTTTAACGTCCAGACGACACAATTTTATTTTAATAATCCGCATAGGGTCATTTAGTAGTAGTTGGGCCCGGAGAAAATCCACAAGCTTGCAAGGCGACGCTACACTTTGTCACTTGCATGTGAGTAATCAGTAAATGTGTCTATTGCATGTTATCTAAATTATCAATTAGACATGCGACCTTTACTGGATTAGGAGCCGATTTACTGCCTAACTTTTCTTTACGATTTGGGGATCACTTTGCTAAGTGGATAAGGCGCTGGCTCGCTAGCCTGGGGTCGGGTGTTCGATCCCTGCATTGGCCGAGAAAGTTCATCTCGATTTTCCGGCGTGGTTTCCCCTTGTCAGTGATGCAGAACGGAGGGCCTGACAAGGACACCTGCCTAGTCGCTCGAATGGTACGAAAAACCGAGGTCCCGTGTACATATTGGCGTGCACGTAAAATATCCCTGGGCAGTTGAAATTCGATGTAAAAGTAGGCCGTAGTGCCGCTGCCCAGGCAAAATTTCCCTCATACTGTATGGCGTATACCCGTCTTCCATTAGCCCAGGTAAGGTGCAGAAGAGTAGGACGTTAAACCCAATTTCATTTTATTTCATTTCCTTCACGATTTAATGATTAAATGGATAATCTAGACTATGCTGTTTATCGTACTAACTTTAATGATGATCGAGGATAGGCGGAAATTTCAATGGCTTAATTCGCGGTCCATGGTGGATCAATTTGAATGAAATTTTCAGCAAATTGGCTTTCCATTATCTAGTTTGTAACTATTATAGTGAGAACTGCCATCTCGTTATCTAATCTCCCATAATATATCTTTATGTAATTTTAATGTTTTTGGTTGAGGAACAAATATACGTAAATATTTTACATATTTATTTTAAATTTCAGTTGTGTGTTTGGTTGTTGCTATGTCAATATTTGGAGGTATGTTTCCCGATTCCGTTCCGGCCAGATATTCGTGGGATTGGGCGTGGGGTTTCTATATGACCATTGGAAGCATCATATTGTTCATACTTAGTGCAATGTGTAATGTTTATTTGACTAAAACTAAAACAGACAGTAACTATTTGGTCTGATATGAATGGGCGGTGCCTTGAACTGAAAGATACATTGTGTTCACAGATCGTGTTGCTATACGTCATTTTAGACGACAAACTCTTTCACGTTGATAACTATGTGATATAGCCTGGTTATTCTGCTCGTACTAATACCATGGACCGTAGGATTTTTCTGAATTGTGTATTGTTGTCGAAGTAGCGCTATGGCGTAGGCACAAACCCAAGGTCATTTAGCGAAGGTTTGTCAGTCTAGCATGTGATATACATAGTTCTGCCTGTAGTCGATAGTAGTCGTGTTCTACTTTCAATTTGCCTTTTGTTTTCCATTATTTGTAGCTCGTACAAAAAGTTTGTCACATGATCCGTATATTTAAAATGGCTATAAATTAAAGAGCTTATAGCTCTATTCAACAGAACCTTAAAGTAGAAGAAAATGCGTAGAAAAAGCACATATTAATGTAATATGAGTGTATATAAAGCTATCTACATTCAATTTTTAAATGTTTTATTGCAATTTACATTCAATTATGTTTGGTGAAATACGTGAACAGTCCAAACTGAACGACAGTCATTTTCGCCTACGATGTCGTGTACTGATTTTATTGTGTTGATTGTTTCTTATATTGGATAGGGTCCAGTATTTTATATGATTTACACTTGTTGCCCTTAAATATCGAATTGATTTTAAGATTTTATTAAATACTTATAAATATGTAAATAATTTAGCGCCTGTTTACCCCTCAGATCCAATCTGATTCACAGAGAGAATTACTTACGAATTTACTCTGTAACAGATGTCTCTCAACAACAAGTGCGTTGACTGCACGCGGCCTCAGTCATTGGCTGAACGGCTCGTGCAATGTTTACATAACACTTAACTGCTTCGGGCAAAATGATGCATTTTACTCATTTTAATACCCATTTACACTAAATAGGAAATATCAACGTTTTACAAAAGATTGTCAATGGCTACAATAATTCGAAACATCGTAGTATACAAATGGCACCCGTTAAAGTACATCCTGGTAATCAAGATCGTGTAATGGACATTCTTTACAAACAAGCCACTAAACCGAAAGAGAAATACACATTTAACGCTGGTGACTATGTCAGAATATCAGAGTCTGAACATCCGTTTAAAAAAGATTATTTAGGTTCCTACAGTGAGGAGATATTTCAAGTGGTTCAACGATTGCGACGTGATCGACCCGTGTATAAAATAAATGACCTACAAGGTGTTGCGATCAAAGGTACATTTTACCGTGAAGAACTGATCAAAGTTATACCACCTAAAAATTACGATATCGAACGGGTCATTTCTAGAAAGACGGTTCGTGGTTTAAAATATTTATTAGTACGTTGGAGAGGTTACGATCGATCGTTTGGCAATTGGATAAAAGCGTCTAGCGTCGTAAGAAAATGACATCAATAAACTCGTCAGGTCCCAACCGGAACCGCACGTTTTTGCAAGAGATAAAGAGACCCAACTGTGACGAATCGTTGTATTCACGGCTCTCATCATACTGGCTATGATAACAGTTGAAATTTTGAATACTGTGATGTTAAACAAAGAGTTAACAGATAACAATTCAACGAGTTTGTAATATTTTTTTTTTTTACTTAAAAAGGTCTGTATACCACCGAGATCGGTATCACACGTGTCTGAATAGCCGTCAGTCATGATCGAAAAAAATGAAGTGTATCTAACATTGCCATCAAACAGTAGCGAACTCTATTATCCGAACAACAAGATCAGCTCTTTCAAAACTAAATTGGCCCGTCCTCTCGAATTGGATGGTGCATGGACGTGCGGTCTCGTCGAAATTCACTACCCATGCAGCTGGGAAAATATATACCTCAAAGATTGTTGGCTGACGTATCGCAGCAGAACCGAAGTAGAGGGCCCCCATAGATTACGTTTTTCAATACCTGACGGTTACTATGATACGGCGAGTGCTATAATCGGCCATTTCAATAAAGCTACACTGGAGGTTGGGGCTTCGCTATCTATCATGAAAGATCCTGACGGTCATGTCTTATTACTCTTAGGAAGAGATGGGCGAAAAGTCCATTTATCCACGAACCTAGCCCGAATATTTGGATTTATGAAAACAAATGAATTTACAAGCAGTGTGAAAAGTGATACAAAAATAGATTTAGATTCCAATTTTCACAATATTTATATTTACACCGATATTATCGAAAACCAGTTGGTAGGTGATAAAAGTACACCGTTGTTACGGGCCATACAAATTGGTATATCTAAACCCTTTAGCTGTTTATAAAACGTTTGACACCCCTTATTATATACCAGTTAACAACCATTACATAGACACGATTGAACTCGGTCTTTACACGGAACTAGGTCGCCCAGTACCCTTTGAATTTGGTCACGTTCTGTGTAAGCTACATTTGCGTAAGGTAGAATAATGACGTGTCTACACCCCTATAGATGTGACGAAGCAAAGATACGTCGTTATTATCCCAGTCATACGGGAGAGGTGTTTCCAGTTTTTTCGGGGAGCCCGTATCAGAAAGGCTATGGTTTAGGTTCTGTTCTCTCGAGTTTATTTCGTGTGGCTACACCCCTAAAGTCTGCAGCCAAAACTGTCGGAAAAAAAGCACTCACCACCGGTGCACAGATTTTTGGCAACCTGGATTTTTAGATATTTTATTTGCCTCGAGAGTAATGTTTTCGTGTTGCTTGTAAGCTTTAATATATTCCGTACGTTTTTGTTCGAGACTGACCCAGTCGATATGACAACACGTATCTAGATTATCACACAAGGTGCATGAGGGGTTGAGATCGCTTGGATAACCAGAGCACTCTTGTTTAATTTTAAGAAACATATTGATATAGCCACTGAACAAATCTTTCTTGGGTAGTTGGGCGAATATATTGGCTTCGGGGACATCCGTGTGATCATCACGAACGGTTTCCACGTGGATATCGTAGTCTTCCAAATCGATCGGCATATCGTTGTTGTCCCCCGCCTTTCGAAGAAAGTTGGGGGACTATTAAAATGGGTTCGTCCGTCTGTCTGTCTGTCCGTCTGTCTGTCCGTCACACTTTTTGGGACACAATAACTCTCTTCCTAATTGAGCTAGAATGTTCAAACTTGGTGTATGTGTTTATTAGGTCAATGCCTCGATGGAGTTCGAAGATGAGCATTTTCCGCTTAGGGTAAGCAGAGATAAGCAATTTGATTGGTTGATGCTTTGGGACACGATAACTTTAGTTCTAATTAAGTGAGATTGATGAAACTTGGTATATAGTTTCATTATAGTAATACCTTGACTAAGTTCGATAATGAGCATTTTCTGCTCAGGGTAAGCAGAGCTATACGCAATTTGATTGGTCGAGAATTTGGAACACAATAACTCTCCTTCTAATTGAGTTAAAATGTTCAAACTTGGTGTATATGCTTATTAGGTCAATGCCTTGATGGAGTTCGAAGATGAGCATTTTCCGCTTAGGGTAAGCAGAGATAAGCAATTTGATTGGTTGATGCTTTGGGACACGATAACTTTAGTTCTAATTAAGTGAGATTGATGAAACTTGGTATATAGTTTCATTATAGTAATACCTTGACTAAGTTCGATAATGAGCATTTTCTGCTCAGGGTAAGCAGAGCTATACGCAATTTGATTGGTCGAGAATTTGGAACACAATAACTCTCCTTCTAATTGAGTTAAAATGTTTAAACTTGGTGTATATGCTTATTAGGTCAATGCCTTGATGGAGTTCGAAGATGAGCATTTTCCGCTTAGGGTAAGCAGAGATAAGCAATTTGATTGGTTGATGCATTGGGACACGATAACTTTAGTTCTAATTAAGTGAGAGTGATGAAACGTGGTGTATAGTTTCATTAAAGTAATACCTTGACTAAGTTCGATAATGAGCATTTTCTGCTCAGGGTAAGCAGAGCGATACGCAATTTGATTGGTCGAGACTTTGGAACACAATAACTCTCCTTCTAATTGAGTTAAAATGTTTATTAGGTCAATGCCTTGATGGAGTTCGAAGATGAGCATTTTCCGCTTAGGGTAGGCAGAGATAAGCAATTTGATTGGTTGATGCTTTGAGACACGATAACTTTAGTTCTAATTAAGTGAGAGTGATGAAACTTGGTGTATAGTTTCATTACAGTAATACCTTGACTAAGATCGATAATGAGCATTTTCTGCTCAGGGTAAGCAGAGCGATAAGCAATTTGATTTGCCGAGACTTTGGAACACAATAACTCTCCTTCGAATTGAGTTAAAATGTTCAAAATTGGTGTGTATGCTTATTAGGTTAATGCCTTGATGGAGTTCGAAGATGAGGAATTTCTTCTTACGCAAGATAAGCAATTTTTGGATGACACTTCGTGTTCAGTTTGATTGGTCGATACGTTTGAAAAAAATAAATGTGCGATTAATTAATATGTGTCATCTATTTATTTTGGGATTTCGGCGGGGGACATCAGCCTCACTGTTGGCTTGTTTTCATAGCAACGGGTATGTGGGTAATTCCACACTTCGAAAATTTCGATCATGCGATAACCTTTCTCGAGTGCTGCGATAACTTCAAATATAACCCACGTCCCCGACAGTGACCTATCGGTTTCGTTGTGCGTACAAACGTCTTTGTTGCGATTGAAAGCGCATTTAGAACACAACGGAAACAGTAGCTTGCCATTAGCCCTAAACGCCAGTATTGGTATGTATAAATCCTGTGGAGCGAGAATTTTACATTTCACGAAACCTGCATAATTCTCCAACGGTAAGAAGGCCCTCAAAATTACCACGGGGCTTCCGATTGGATATAATTTTAATTTATTCACGTAGGGATAAAGGCTCGTGAAATCCAGGTAACGGATTCTTTCATTTTCACGAGCCTCGTGATAAAATTTCAATCAATTTGTCCTTCCGTCATAGAAGACTTCACGCGCTTGCAAAGGTTCACCAACCTAGGGGTCTCCGCTTCAAAGGTTAAATACTCGAGTGTCTTTTGCAGACGCCTATATTCACATATACAGCGAATACGCCTGTTTGGGGCCTTCAGACGCTCCAAACGGGCCAGGTGCTCCTCGTACAGAGCATCCATGGTTTTGTTATTGTACGGTGATGTTTGAGCGCTGTTTTTTATACAGAGGCAACCGTGGAAAACGCAACCTAGGAATTCGATACACACCTCGGTATTATTTTCAATGTAAAAACCATCCACGTGCATATTCAATAAAAGCTTCTCGCCACCATTCCGGGCGTGTTGTATGTGTATATTTACGATATATTCGAGATATTGCATGTAACGTATACCCAAATTTGAATACTTTCGTGTAGGGGGGTAAAAATTTTCGTCGATAGACAAGGTTACACAGTGATGCAATCGTTATAGCTTTTTGGAACGGTGAAATGTTTGTTAATTCCACGAAGAGTGACCTATAACGCGAACTCCCGAGGCGTAATATATTTGTATCCATCCGACAATATAAAATAAGTTCCAGTTTCCAGTGTCAAAGTGACTGTTTAGTAATACCCGTTCATTATACCATTTCATAACCTTATCACGTTCGCGTAGGGACATAAGATGAAGTTTCGTAAAAACTGATCGCAGGCATTTCCCCCTTATATTCCAGATTTTCTGGTTTAAGGAATGAATACGGAAATATACCCTTCATAACTGGCAAATCAAATGTTTTGCTAAAATCTGTAAGTTTCATAGGCATAAATGCCAGACTATCTAAAAAAAACGTATATTATCGCGTATAGTCATACAAATGATTTTAGTGCCGTTTGCAGTGATACTCGGTATAACTCTAGTATGCGTGACGAAATATCTCAATACAAATAACGCATCGAAGGCCTGACTGTTATGCGCTATGAACCTCGAATGACGATGTGTTAGAACGTTTTTTTTACCCTCGAGATCGATATTTATTTCAGCCTGAACGATCCACTGACAAAACTCCGAGAGGCAATGTTTACCATAAAAAAAACCATTCTCTCTGGGTGTTCTTTGCGTTACAACCGTCGCACGGTTCATTAATATCTTTCTCCAAACATAAAGGACACACTCGATGTGCTATACATAATATGGGAACGTGTATATTATTTTCATCCAACATTGTTTCGAAGTCATAAAATACAAAATATCTGATCGTCTCACCTTCAACCTCTTCCGATAATCTTTGTATGTAGCAGCGGTGTTTGGGTTTACACAATTACGACATTTGTAAACGTCACATGTATGTTTATTTATAGAGTCCTCTTCTTGTGTGTCTATAGTCGTATAACACTTTAAACATGCCCTTTAGTTCACACACGTTGACACTGTGTATAGCGGAACCTTTTGAAAATGTTTAGCCAAATACAGCGGGCCTCTTAAATAACGATGACAATGTTCACATTGTATTCGTTGGCCATTAAGAGGACAAGGATGTACTTGTTTGCAGCTCATGCATAACGCTTTACACTTGTGTTGTTTCTGATCGGAATACGGTTTATCACACAGCGTACAGTAATGATTACGATTAAATACACTGTTAATCTTTTTTGTGTAATAAAAATGTTTTTCCATTAAATACAATCTTAGTATGGGTACACCTAGGGTAGCGATACCCCTGAATATAATACAGTTCCCTGCGGCACCGTCATGGATGATAATTTGATATTTATCTTTCAAGTGTTCTTGAAAGATAACCATTCGAGTCGACCTGCGGGTACTCGTGGATTGACCCCCAACACTTCATACATCGCCATAGCCATAATAATCTGTGGCGGCCTTTTCAGTTTTTTGTTAGATACGTGTTTGTAATGTTTAGTTTCTTCGGCTGTGGGTGAAATTATGTTACGATAAGTAATTTCGTTTATGTCCAGAATGATAGACTGGCCAAAACACGTTTGATAATTATTGTTGGGTAAGGGAGATATAAATGTCTGTTTTTTTGTCTTCATAAAAGCCTCGTTCAGAAGTATCTTTTTGGGGTTCATACCTCCTTCTTTAGAGGG
Source organism: Patella ulyssiponensis (assembly GCA_963678685.1). NCBI lineage: Eukaryota > Metazoa > Mollusca > Gastropoda > Patellidae > Patella > Patella ulyssiponensis. The sequence continues at coordinate 62,567,129 of OY783225.1, read as the reverse complement.
GACATATGTCACAGTTATAGTTGTTTGACCGTCAATAACTCATGTTTTTTTAGACTGCATAACTTTCGCAATTTCCTCCAAAATTAATTCCAAAGTTAGTTCTTCGTAAGGTTTGAATGCGATATATATCGGGTTATCCAAATCGGGGTGATTTAATTGTATTCTAACTCTCATTTGGTTGAATATTAAAATTTTCTCTAACAGTCTCCAATATCTGGGTGAATAGTCGTTCTAACCAGTCCGGAGGGTTTTGTTCATCCGGGTTTATAATTTCCAATCTCATCAATTCGGATCGTATGTTAAATTTCGTCGAAAAACGTTGCTCCACTGAAATAAACTTTACTAATTTTTTATTACCATCACCTTCTTGGCAGATCTTAAAAACAAAAAAAAAGGATGTGTTTTTTTATTTTTTAAAAACAAAAAACCAGCGTCTGGCTGGGGCTCCATACCTGAAATTCTTCCGTGAGTTCTAATATTTCATCCCATTGCTCCGTTGTGTAACTTTCAAATGGATCCATTCTGTTAAAGAGAATAGATATGTATTTTTTAAAAAAAAATAAATAAATTCACATGTAATTTTTAAGACGTGGGGAGAGCGGTGGAGATATATGATATAGACAATATGACCATCCCCTTACAATCCGATTTTTTTAAAAGGTTTTATTTTTTGTTTAAAAAAACCCGGTAAAGTTATTAATTATTATTATTATTATTAATGAAAAAAACATACCTTGTTTTTTTGTTGTTGTTTTTTTATGTACTGTAACGGGTGTCGGTGTTCCTAAAAAAATAGAAAAACCTGACCCTACTGTACCCTGCGTTCAGATAACACTCGACGATTTTTGAAAAAATTTGTTACAAAACGTAGCACGTGGCCTGTTCCACGGCTGATCCAATTGGCTAGCTAGGTATCGCGTATTGATTTTTTTGGGGAATGTCTAGTAAGACGGGTGTTCTGCAACCTATCCCTATTGGTTAGTTAGGCACCACGCGTTGATTTTGAATTTCTCTAGAAATGCAGTGTTTTGATAAAAAAAAAAAACATCTCATGGTATCAATAACATAGATCGCTACGGTAAAACATTTGTTCAACGCATAGTATTCACTTTGTTTGTTTTTTTTTTAATACAGTATATAACTGATAATGAGGTATTAAAACGTTTTTTGATAAACTATTTCTTATCATTAATCCAGCTGTTTGCTGTTTTGATTTTATTTTCTAAAACAACGAATGAAACACATTTTGATTTTACAGGATATGAAGACGATGGCTAACGTTAAGAATAAATACATTATTGAAAAAAAAAGAAAAGAATTAAAAAACAGCTTACTAATTCTAATTTTGTATTGTCATAAACCTTGACTATTTTTTAAATAATAAAATAAAGTATCTTAATTATTCACGTTGCTCGGGTTTTGTCATTTTCGCCGCACTAAAAAAAAACAAAAAAAAACAGATGTCTTAATTATTTACGGGGTTAATCTTTTGTCATGTCCACCGCTATAAAAAAAAATTGAATAAAAACAGATGTCTTAATCGACTAGGCTGGACACCTTTTGACACTTCCAGCGAGGTCAAAAAAAAAATTGAATAAATCCAGATGCTGTTTTTGTATTATTTACGCTGGGCTATCTTTTTTGTAACTTTTCAACGCTAGTAAAAAAAGAACCGCCAAAACTTCATACGTATATCCTATTACGAAGCAGCAAGTTGTATTCCAGTTTTTCCTGCTCTATTAACAAAAAATCAAAAAATATAAGTTTTTAATTTTGGTGCTTTTTTCTTGTTTATTAATGGCCTATATTATTTTTTATGCTTCAATATCTATTTAAAAACAAAAAAAACCCATACATTATTATCTCTATATTTAAGTAATTGTTGGGGCAGGGAGGGGCGGTGTTAGTGGTATATGTATGCATAATTTAAAAAGTTTTAAGCTAAATTATAACATTGTATTTTCTTTTTGTTCAAAGGTACAGCATACATAATGTTCGAAATGTGATTGAAGCTATGGTGGGTTTAGTTATAGGTGTGATGGCTCCCTATGTCAACTCAACAACTCCTGCTCTTGTGTTTGAGTTGCTGAATATTTTGGAGGATGCGGATGAACTGTTGGACATCAGAGACCCTTTTATATCGCATATACATCCTACAAGACTACAAGAAAAGGCGACGTAAGTTTTGTTGTTTTGTTTTGTTTTTTTTTATTTTATTTCAACACGTAAAATAGTCTTATCTAGTACAATTAACCCTGTTAACAACATGTATCAGCACTCTGGTGTCAAATATCCAAGGCCTCGAAACATACTCCTACTCCTTTTGTGTTTTAACTTGAAGTTTTTTGTCAACTGTTCACAATAAGGTTTTAGGCGTGCGGGGGGTTATAACGTTATTGGCTACTACACCGTGTATGTCTTCAAAGAGACACTGTGGGTGTTACTGCCCTTAAATATTTAGTGGTCTCATTCCCTTTTTTGCTTGTAAGAGTTAACAGGAGTGCCTGGTATGACCTAGGCTCAAATTTGTTGTCTCGTGGGGAGTACTTATTGTTTACTGTATATATTATAGTTTATGTATGCTTATTCTTGCATAGCAAGCCACATAACCCAGAATTTATGTGTACATGCATTATGCAAAATTACTTAGGGTTTATCCATGTTCTTAACATGCATCCATCAGCCTTTAAATAATAGTCAAAGTATTAAGGATTACTCAGCACATGGTTTTGTGAGTTAGGAGCATGATGGCTGACATGTTGTATTTATTTCCCCTGTAAACTCATAGAGTTTTTACGTCTGAATCAAGTCTGAATGGAGTCTGAATTGCGTCTGCAATATATCTGAAAATGTGTCTGAACTAAGTCTGAAATGATCTGTGTAACTTAATCAACTTTTCTCACTGTAAAATGTCAATATAAACATTCACTATATGTTCAGTCAGTAAACTACTATAAAACCTATGATGATGCTCCTGTTTTAAATGGTCTAAGACCAGTCAGCCATATGCCTGTCCTACTGCCATGCGCCTAGTTAAGCTCAGTGCACGACATGCGATGTCTGAGGTGTCGTGCACGGCAGCTATAGTAAAAACTTTCAGTTTATATGTGAAATAATGAAATTGGGAAGATAGACATGGCCTATCATATAGAATAGAGTAGTCAAGTTACTGGATCGTTGCGGCTCGAACTTGTTCATGCGCTTAGAGAACATGTTCCTGTGTTCCAGCTACAAGACCTACTATTGTTGCGGTTAGGCCTTAGTTCTATTGAACTGTCTCTGGATCGTTGCGGCTCGAACTTGTTCATGCGTTTGGAGAACCTGTTCCTGTGCTCCAGTTACAGAATATTGTTGCGGTTAGGCCTAGAGGATTCTGCCTGGATCGTTGCGGCACGAACTTGTTCATGCGTTTGGAGAACCTGTTCCTGTGTTCCAGTTACAGACTCTAATATTGTTGCGGTTAGGTCTTACGCCTGTAGAACTTTGCCTGGATCGTTGCGGCTTGAACTTGTTCATGCGTTTTGAGAACCTGTTCCTGTGTTCCAGTATAGAATCTACCATTATTGCGGTTAGGCCTTAGGCCTACAGAAGTTAGAACTCTGCGTGGATTGTTGCGGCTCAATTTTGTCTCATGTATTTGAAAACTTGTTCCTGTGTGTTCCAGTGACTCATTCTATTATCCCTGCGAATTAAAACGCCAAGAACTTGTTCCTGTTTAAGTCATCTCTTGAATCGCTGCGTTAGAGACTCGTTGATATAAATTTGACATTTATGTACCCACTCAGTTAATTTTGAATTTATAATGATTTTATTCTTAAATATGATATGATTAGATTTACAATTACCATTTCAAATTTGAGGAAACTAGTTAAGTAATTATTTGTGAAATATTGGTAAATTCATAGAGTATTGATAATTGATTATGTTTATCAAATGCCTAATTACCTCATAATCAGAATATTTTCACGTCATTGAAATAAGTATAATTGATTTGATGGAATATGTTTGGATCATGGTATCAATAGTTTACTTTGAATTTGCGCTATTTTATGTATGCTATGAATATCATTGTTAATCTATATACTTGTATATGTCACTTATGTTTCAGGATTAACATGTTTTAGATTTAATTAGGTCATAAGCACAATGTCATCATCCCGTTCACACAAATCAACTTCGTCCTTTGTTACAAGAAGTACTGCGTCCCGTTCTAGTTCTAAATCTAAAGTTGCGGCCGAAGCAGCTGCTCTAAGGGCTAAGTTAAAATACTTAGATGCGGAAAGTAAGGCGCGACTTGAATTAGAAAGGATACAAACACAAAGAGACATTGCGATAGCTGAAGCTGCGTTAAATTCATACGAGGGTGATCATTGTAGTGCAAAGAAGGAAATTGACTTAACAAGTGACCTAGAGAATATTCAAAATCGTAATGAATATGTCAGAGACTATGTTAATCAAATGCCTGATGCTGAAACGCTATCACTGTTACCTCAAACTACAGTACCACCAACGCGACAGTTTGACATTCGACCTGGCTCCGCCCCATCTTCGGATCAAAACCCAAGTTCATCTCAACAACAATCAGATATCGTAAATCTTGCGCAAACACTAGTGGATCAAATGAATCTAACGAAATTACCTATTCCTGAACCACCAATATTCAAAGGCAATGTTCTTCAGTACCCAGCATGGAAAAACACCTTTAACACTCTGATTGAAAGAAAATCAATTCCAGATCAAGAAAAGCTGTTTTATTTGAAGAGATACCTGGATGGGGATGCTAAAGATTCTGTAGAAAGTTATTTTCTTCTCGACTCTGCGGATGCGTACCATGATATCAAGGCTTACCTGGAAAGACTGTATGGCGACCCCTTTAAGATTGCTCAAGCCTTCCGAGATAAACTGGAGAATTGGCCTCGGATATATCCACGTGATGGATCTGCTCTGCGAAAACTTTCAGACTTTCTAAGGCAATGTCAAACAGCAATGATTTCAAACAAATCTTTATCAGTTTTAAATGATCCAAGAGAAAATCGTAAGTTATTATGTAAACTACCTGAGTCAATATACAACAGATGGACGGTTAAAGTGCATGATTATAAAGTACAGCATCAAGACTTCCCACCCTTTCAGGAATTTGTTCGCTTTATCACTCGTGAATCAGATATAGCATGTGATCCTGTTACTTCTCAAATATTCAAGCCTTTAAACACAAGTCAAGGTCATTCAAGTGGTCATTTTAATAATGCGAATTCACATCGAAGATCAAATGGCTTCAGAAGCTTTCAGGATCGGAAAACTTCAAGTGCGACTTCATTGGCTACAGGAAGGACTGATACAGGTACATCTGATAAATCGAATACTGGTATTATTCAACAATGTGCGCTTTATAAGGGAAGGCATCATTTGAATGAGTGTCCTAAATTTTTAGAGAAAACCATACCGGAGAAGAAAAGGTTCATTGAGGAAAATCGACTCTGTTATGCATGTATGGTTCCTGGTCATCTCTCTAAGCACTGCAGACAACGATTATTTTGCTCCGTATGCAGTAAAAGGCACCCTACAAGTCTTCATGGAGATATACTCGCCTCCAATGAAAGGGAACAGGCTGTAAGTCATAATGCGAAGGTGAATTCAGTTGAAGAAAAGAGCTCTATGATAGTTCCCGTATGGCTTTCGCATGAAGATAACCCAGGGCATGAACAACTTACTTATTTGCTACAGGATTCACAGTCTGATACCTCCTTTTGTACGAATAATTCTGCCAATGAGTTGGATGTCAATGGTATACCTGCGCATTTGATGTTATCCACTATGTCTGCTGAAAACCAGCTGGTTGATTGTAGGAAGATTTCTGGTTTACAAGTTAGAGCTTATAACAGTGATCCAGCCTCTAAAAGAATTTCACTTCCCCCTGTATTCACAAGAGATAAGATACCAACAAATAGATCTCACATACCTACCCCTGAGATGGCAAGAAAGTGGCCGCACCTGTCTAAGATTGCGTCTGATATCCCACCTTTAATGGATTGCGAAGTAGGTATGTTGATTGGATACGACTGCCCCAAGGCTCTCACTCCGAGAGAAGTGATACCCCACGACAATACTGGCCCCTTTGCGCTAAAGACAGATTTAGGTTGGGGAATTGTCGGAGTCGTCAGTGGACTTCCAGATGAGTCAGAGTTCGATGCGATTGGTAGCAGTAGTCAAGTTTTCTCTTGTTCAACAGATGAAGCCGAAGTTAGATTCTCTTTGCGAAACAAGGTCAAGGAATTAATTAATCCAGCAGAAGTCTTAAAAATGATGGAAATGGATTTTAGCGAGCGATCATTAGAAGGACCAGGAATTTCTAGAGATGATCAGCAATTCCTTGATAAGATGAATTCCTCGATAAGAATGATAGAAAATCATTATGAGATGCCCCTACCATTTCGAAGTGAAAGGCCATTTCTACCGAATAATCGCCATGCAGCAATTACTAGATTGAATTTACTCGCCAAAAGGTTTCAACGCAATGTTGAGTTCAAGGCAGACTACAACACCTTTATGGATGAAATCATCACAAAGGGCTATGCGGAGTTGGTACCAGAAGATGAAATTTACTGCGATAATGGTCACATTTGGTATATTCCTCACCACGGAGTTTACAACGTGAATAAGCCTGGTAAAATACGTGTTGTATTTGACTGCAGTTATACACTGAATGATCATCTACTAAAGGGACCCGATCTTACTAATAGCCTTTTTGGTGTGCTATGTCGATTTAGATCTCGAAAAATTGCGTTCGTCTGCGACATTGAAAAAATGTTTTTTCAATTTAAAGTTACTCCAATAGATAGGGACTATTTGAGATTTTTGTGGTGGAAGGACGATAAAATAACAGATTATCGTATGTCTGCGCATTTGTTTGGTGCTGCGTCTTCTCCTGGATGCGCCAACTATGGACTTAAGAGAGCTGCTAACGACTTTGAAGAGGAGTTTGGATCTTGCGTTGCGGACTTTGTTCGAAATAACTTTTATGTGGACGACGGCCTGTTATCCGTAGATACTGAACGGGAAGCCATAGAAATCGTCGACAAGAGTAAGAAGCTTTTAGCAAAATGTGGATTGCGTCTTCATAAGTTTGTTTCAAACTCCAGTAAAGTTTTACAAGAAATTCCCATACAAGACCGTGCTTCGACTGTTCAATCGTTGGAGTTATTCAGTGATGAATTGCCAGTTGAACGTTGCTTAGGAGTCCAGTGGTGTGTACAGTCGGATACTTTTCAATTCCGCATCTCCTTAAAGGATCGACCTCTTACCCGACGTGGTATTTTATCTACTGTGTCTTCAATTTATGACCCCCTTGGATTGATTTCCCCTGTGATATTGGTAGGAAAGCAAATTTTGCAAGAACTTTGTAGAAATCAAACAGATTGGGATTCAGAAATCCCGGAAGAACTGCGAACCCGATGGGAGACTTGGAGATCAAATCTGATAGACCTAGAAAAGCTAAAGATCGACAGATGCTTTAAACCAAAGGATTTCGGTCAAGTACAGACCGCTGAATTGCACCACTTTTCGGATGCTTCTACTTACGGATACGGACAGTGCTCTTATTTGCGACTTTTAGACGAGAACAATAATGTGTCCTGTTCACTTGTTATGAGCAAGTCTCGTGTTACCCCGTTGAAACCCATAACGATACCTAGATTAGAATTGTCCGCTGCGCTCGTGTCGGTCAAGGTTAGCAATCAACTACGAGCAGAACTAGACTATGAAAATGTGATCGAAAGTTATTGGACAGACAGTAAGGTAGTTTTGGGCTACATCAATAATGATGCTCGTCGTTTTCATACGTTTGTTGCCAACAGAATTTCACAAGTACGGGATTCAACAGAACCAAACCAGTGGCATTACGTTAAATCAAGTGAAAATCCTGCTGACATAGCCTCGCGTGGAGTTACTGCTCATGAACTTTTAAACTCTAAGTGGTTTTCTGGACCTGATTTTATTTGGAAACCAACTGTTCAGGCTTCAGAGGAACAGATCGGCACTACTGTCCATGAAGATGATCCTGAAATAAAACATGTGACGTCACTTGCTACGCACACCCAGAAAATCTTTGAACTTTCCCGACTTAACCACATATCAGACTGGTTTCATGCGAAAAGATCCATTGCTTTATGTTTGAAATTGAAAGACTACTTGCGAAGAAGACTTCAAACGAAGGATCTTAATAAGGAACCCGTATATGGTCCATTGTCGGTTGAAGATTTGCGTATAGCAGAGTTTGAAATCATTAGGCTTGTTCAAGCTGAGGCCTTTGGGGACGAAATAAAGATTATTCAGGAGTCTTCTCAGTCAGCGGATGGATCAGTAACAAAATGTCTGAAGAGATCATCTCGTCTATTCAAACTAGATCCCTTTATGGATTCCAATGGAATTCTGTGCGTAGGAGGAAGACTTAAAATTTCTGGCTACGATGTTATGGATAAACACCCAATGATTCTGCCTAAGAAGAATCATGTTACAGACTGTATCGTTCGTTACTATCACGCGTTAGCTGAACATCAGGGTAGAGGGATTACAACCAATTTCATTCGCTCAAATGGTTTTTGGATAATTGGATGTAGTCGATTAGTTTCTTCATGCATTCTGCGCTGCGTTACATGTAGAAAACTTCGTGGACGTTTACAAGGACAGAAAATGAGTGAGTTACCAAAGGATCGCATACAAGAAGCACCACCGTTTACCTATTGCGGAGCAGATTGCTTTGGGCCGTGGTATATTAAACAAGGACGGAAGGAAATTAAACGCTACGGTCTCCTGCTTGTGTGCATGTCAAGTCGTGCAGTACATATTGAAACTTTGGATAACTTGAGTACAGACTCATTTATCAATGGATTACGACGGTTCCAGTGTCTCCGTGGTCCGATTCGTCAATTGCGGTGCGATAATGGGACAAACTTTGTTGGTGCGTCTCGCGAATTAACTGAAAGTGTCAAGAAATTAGACAATGGATACATTCAGAAATATCTCTTAGAGAATGGTTGCGACTATTTTGAATTTTGCTTCAATGTGCCAACTGCGAGCCACATGGGTGGTGTTTGGGAACGACAGATCCGCACAATTCGTAGTGTGCTGTCATCGATCATTCATAAAACCGGATCTCAATTGGATGATGAATCTTTGCGAACATTTATGCATGAAGCAGCTGCGATAATCAATAGTCGACCTTTAACAGTAGACAATTTGAATGATCCACAATCTTTGTCACCATTAACACCTAATCACATTTTAACCATGAAGTCAAGGATTGTGTTACCTCCTCCAGGACAATTTCTAAAACAAGATGTCTATTCTCGTAAACGCTGGAGAAGAGTGCAGTATGTAGCCAATCAATTTTGGAATCGCTGGAGATTAGAATATTTACACAATCTTCAACAACGCAGTAAATGGATTAAACCATGTCGTGATATATGTGATGGTGACATTGTGCTAATCGTGGATGATAATATATCCCGTAACAATTGGCCATTAGCTCGTATTATTGAAGTTATTAGAGATGGTGATAACCACGTTCGTAAAGTAAAAGTTGTGTTAGGTGACTCCAAGTTGGATTCTAATGGTAAACGTGTTCAAAAGCAAACAATTTTGGAGCGACCTATACATAAACTTGTCTTGGTTTTAGAAACCGGGGGTTCCCCGACGAGGAGCCATTTTTAAGGATCTTGGCCATTATGAGCAGAAGTAGATAGAGCTTAGTTAGTGATTATGTTACTTAATTGGTAGTTTTGAATTAAGAAAAAATTAGTATGTTGGTGTTCTGAATTCATATGAATATATTTAAGTTGTTAAACTTACTGCGAAATTTTAGTCATGTATTATAAGTTAAAGAGTTTCTGGTTACATTGAACCTGTAGTGGGTTAGTTAATAGATTATTATTTGAAAATCAGTTAAACTAATTTTGGGAAGCCATGTTACGGCCCTTAAATATTTAGTGGTCTCATTCCCTTTTTTGCTTGTAAGAGTTAACAGGAGTGCCTGGTATGACCTAGGCTCAAATTTGTTGTCTCATGGGGAGTACTTATTGTTTACTGTATATATTATAGTTTATGTATGCTTATTCTTGCATAGCAAGCCACATAACCCAGAATTTATGTGTACATGCATTATGCAAAATTACTTAGGGTTTATCCATGTTCTTAACATGCATCCATCAGCCTTTAAATAATAGTCAAAGTATTAAGGATTACTCAGCACATGGTTTTGTGAGTTAGGAGCATGATGGCTGACATGTTGTATTTATTTCCCCTGTAAACTCATAGAGTTTTTACGTCTGAATCAAGTCTGAATGGAGTCTGAATTGCGTCTGCAATATATCTGAAAATGTGTCTGAACTAAGTCTGAAATGATCTGTGTAACTTAATCAACTTTTCTCACTGTAAAATGTCAATATAAACATTCACTATATGTTCAGTCAGTAAACTACTATAAAACCTATGATGATGCTCCTGTTTTAAATGGTCTAAGACCAGTCAGCCATATGCCTGTCCTACTGCCATGCGCCTAGTTAAGCTCAGTGCACGACATGCGATGTCTGAGGTGTCGTGCACGGCAGCTATAGTGGGTGGTAAGTCACTGTATACCTATAGTTTAGAAAATATGTTTACAAGACATCGAATATGTTTGACGCAACCTCTAATATTAATATGACTTCATTTAACAGATCTGTATTTTTTTCCATAGGTTGTTATCCTATTTAAATTACGTGATAGCTCGTTTGGTGCTTATTGAAGAGGATGAAGTCACCTACAAAAAAAATTAATTAAATTACTAGAAAATTATAAGGGAAAAGTAGACTGGAATATGTCGATCATTTAATTTTCAAAATAATCATAAGAATTAAAAAGTTTTGACAAAAAAAATAAAAAACTTTGTTGTTTCATTATTGTGATTTAACTGATGTGTATAACAGTATGCTGAGTTGGGATGGGGTGGGTGGGATGTTTTGGGTTGGGCTGTGGTCAGAGGAACGTGTGGGGGTTGTGAGGACTGGTTTGGGACATTAAACAATAAATGACACTCATTACTAAACATAGAGAGTTTAAAAGCTGAATCAACACCTGGACTCTATAACAAAAAGACTATTCATCTATTGTTGCATCAATCATTGTTCGGAGAACAAAATCAATAATTAAACATTAAACAATACTCTCATTACTAAACAGAAAGAAAGTTTAACAACTGAATCAACACCTGGACTCTATAACACAAAGACTATCCATCTATTGTTTCATCAATCATTGTTCGGAGAACCATACACTAATCAATCGATAACCATTGTTCGGAGAACAATACACTAACAATCGATAACCATTGTTCAGAGAACAATACACTAACAATAGCTCCATTGTTCAGAAAACAATACACTAACAATAGATCCATTGTTCAGAGAACAATACACTAACAATAGAAAAAAAAATCTCCGCAAAGTCACCTGTTTACTACTCTTGTTGTTTATTTATGTTTACATTGTCACCTTGTAAAGTGCCCCCGAACATGTTATATGAAAGGGCGCACTATAAATATGCTGTAATCATAATAATGATAACTTTCACAGTACGATAACAGTATCGTTATTGATTGAAATGGACCAATATTGTATTCTGATTCGTGTTTTTAATTGCGAATAGTGTGGATAATATTGTGCTAGAGGGTTGGCTCCTTGGGTATCTTCCATATAATATTGCCGTAGTGTTGATTTCTGGGTGTTTTTCCGGGGGTTGTAGCTTTTTGCAACACTAACGACGAAAACTCAGATAAATAGTTGAAATTGTACATTTAATAAACGAGTGTCCAAAACTGGCTAACGGTCACAATAACGAGATAGGTATCGCTAGGGCGAGCCGGTCACCAGACTGAAGTTACAGTAGAATGTAGAACATATATACAAGCTTAGGATTAATATAATGATATTTGATAAGATGTTAAATTGCACATAGGAAACAGATGTTCAAATACAGAAGAAGATATGGACATAGCAAGAACGCGGGTTAACTATAATTACGTAATATATATCGTTATATTAAGTTTAAACTCAAACAGTTAAAAGACTTGAAAGATAAGTGAGATATTAATACTAGATTAACATAAATCATATAATAAAATATATAGGAAGATACACTATGAAAATATAAACGTGTGGGAGCAAATATTTGTTAGCTATGTGAAACGAGGAGTGATACAAGCTGTTTTAGATATAGTAAGAGCATATCGTTCCACTTGCATGGTACCCAGTAATACTTATAACTGTGGCACTAGTTTGGACTTGGATTTCTGAAGACAGATAGAGTGTGTGTGGGGGGGGGGAGAGAGAGACGACCCTACTCCTTGTCGTGTACAAGCGGGAAACCGAAACCACGCCCGCTGACTCAATGGCATATCTTGACGCTTAACGCGTACATCACTATACGCCCACCTCCACCCCTGAATCCGAACACCGCTCGGTTTATGGTAACTTGTCAGCTAAAGGACACCAGTTCATCAGTGGTTTAAATACAAAATGATGAGATTGTGTAATCAGTAGTTATTACACACACAAAATGGGCAGAATAGGTTTGGGCCCCTAAGATTTTTAAAGGACTTGGGAGTAAAGGGAGACAATCTGGCTACCGCGGATAGACAACAAGGCTCCGTGTACAAACTGTTAATGTGTGTAAGATATCACTTGGCAGTTAGAATTCGAAAAAGAGTAGACGGAAAAGTCTACAGTACATACATACACTTTTGAGAAACAAGCCAAAGTTGAAAACGAAATACTATTTATTTTGATTGAGATTAAAAAAAATCGGTATGACATATCAATAAACTTATGGTCTTGATTAAAAATATTATTGTTAACATTTTTCGTAATTGTTTATTTGTAGTTGTTGTTTTCGAAATGGGAGCAGAGGGAGTTGCTTTTGGGAAGTGATGGTGTGGGGGCGGGGGTAATTATAACAGACGATCTTTAAAAACTATCAGTTGTTTAATTGACATACAAGATGAAAAAAAATAACATGATCTAAATCACTACAGATGAATAAATCCAAAATAAATATATTTACAAAATAAAAATGAAATAAATTACTAATATTTAATCTATTTTCGTGTGAAGAAAGTGAAATTTGGGATGTCTTGCCCTTGGCATAAAAAATCCTATTTGTTGGCAGTCTATGGAATTAATACTGTACTAATTTGTTCGGCTGTTTGGCTTTTGTTGCCGTGTTCGCAAAATTGGGGATATAAAAACCCGTAATAATATAAATAAACGTAAGGACAGTAGATAGTCTACGGAAACGGGCACATCAACTCCAATATACGATGTATTCAACGGCTTGAAAAATAATTTGAACAAGAAGACCCTTCGACATTTTTCAAGCCAGGCGGGCGTCTAAAGAGCTGACAAGAGTAATGTGTTTGACGTTCTGAAAGGACCCGGTCGGTCGTGTCACCATGGACGTCCACCCGTGAATACTAATAGGGGAAAAGGTGTCATTCGAACAAATACGGGCATTTCGGTCGGCATGGCATACAACAAATCAATATGGTGCTATCGACCAATTTCAAGAGCTGAACAGTTGATGACATCACGATTCTACTGACACCACATCTACTTTTGTGCAACTCGAATGAAATTGCATACGTTCGGACAGTTCCCGACTGACAATTCAAGACACCATTTAGAGAGGTCGACCTTAAAAGTATAATAGCCTCAACATGGGGTCTTATGATAAATAATCAAGATTTATATAATTTTATAAATAAACAATATGAATAATAAATACATTATATAAGATAACTAAATATAGCATTATAAGTACGTAGCATTATCTAGAAGGAACATTATAAGTAACCTCATATCTTACACTATATATAATATTGTTAGCAACATTATATATAATATTATACGTAACATTAGAATTAACAGCATATGTCACACAATATATATATAGTATTATAAGTAACATTATTTAAATAGCATTACAGTAGCATTATAATTAAAATTATATAAAACAGTATAACTAGCAATATAAATAGCATATTATAATTATAATTATATACATATATAACATTACAAATAGCATATTATAATTAGAAATATATATAACATTATAACTAACATTATAAATAACATTATAATTAGAAATACATATAACATTATAACTAACATTATAACTTAGCATTATAATTAGAATTATATATAACTAACATTTTAAGTAGCATTGTAAGTAAGATTTTATAAGGTTTAGGAAGGGGTAATATTGGCCTTTTCTCATTTCCTGTGAATAAAATTTGAACCAAAAAATTGCTTTTAACGAAAAAATCAATAATCATCAATCAAGTTTTTGTGTTCAATCGACTTTTAAAGTTGATACGAAACTTTCACTTCTGATATTTCAGTAAATATTTATCTAAAGTCATCGATTATTATTCGACAGAAATGACCTCTTGTAAGATGTGATAACCGCCGGTCCGAAACCGGAAGTACACATTTAACACTGGTAGTAGTCACAAACATCTCAGCCACGGAAGAAAACTTTTCAAAAGTAGAGAGCAAATTCAATATGGTTGTTATTAACATGTTTGATGTATTCCGGTTAAAAGTGTTTTAAATGTCCTCGTCAACGCGGCCCTTCGTTAATTCGTTTCGTCGTTCTCATTGGCACCATCGTTGTCGTTGTTCTTTTCTCTGCTTCTTAATCGATATTTTGGAATGGGTCCTGGTGGTGCACCCCTATTCCATGTCCATTTCTGATTATCTTGTCCAGTACACTCTAAAAGGGATAGAACCGGAGATTCGCTATCCACATACAGATCCAAACATTTCTTGGATTCAGTGTGGTAGATTGTGTCGTCCTAAAAAAAATTGTAAAGAAATGCAACTACAACTTAAAATTGAGTTGAGTAACAAATAAAATTGGCGATCTGATTGGATTTTGATTTCTTTGAGTGTGTGGAAAGAGCCAGTGTTTAGTCTGTGGATAAAGCCGCCGTTACGATATAATCGATTTAATTGTGTTCCAATGTCGAAATGAAGCTAACAATAGTAAAGAGACGACGCCCGTTTAATCGTTCGTTAGAAACATATTATGATCGACCTCATCGTGTATAGCTGTACATAACAATAACCGAAAACAATACATCGGATTACTGGCACTTCCTGTTTTAAAAACCTAGATCAAAAAATCTAAAAGATTTAGTCCAGATACGCAAGTGGTATGCGACATAACATATCAAACCATCCACGATTTCCAACAGCTAGTATGCTGTTTTGTTTTCCTACAGTATAAGCTTCCAAACCAGTTGTCTTACCTCCCGATATTCAAAATGATTACGAGGGACGTCATTATTATCGTCACATATGGTAAGTGTGATATTGGAGTGATGTAGTTGCGCCCAACATCCTCTCAGTCGTCTGATCTGACCATAGTTACACAGATACCACAACTGTAAATATATATACAATGGTTACATCTTGTTTACAGTGTTGTACTAAATGAAATGAAATTGGGTTTAAGATCATACTTTTCTGCTCCAAACTGGGCTAAAGAAGACGGACATACACCATACAGTGGGCTATTAGGGGAATTTTGCCCGGACAGCGGCACTACAGTCTAATCTTATATCGAATTCCAACTTCAATGGATCTTTTTCGTGCACGACAATGTGTACACGGGACCTCGTTTTTTTTGTCTCGTGTACACAACTAGACAGTTGTCCTTGTAGTGTAGCACTAAACAAAAGGGCATTTAACATGGAATGGGCTTTAACGTCTTACTTTTCTGCACCAAGCGGGAAAACATGGGCCTCTCATATCCAATATTTAAGACAAAAAAAAACATTTTATTTTACCATAATGTGCCATAATGCGTTTCAGTGCTATCTGTAACAAGGGACTCAAAGACGAAGCTAGAAATATTCCACAAGTCAGGTCAAACGGTGAAGAGCATGCGTTATAAATACTATTCGTGTAGACTGGAATAACCAGACGCTAGAGATTGCCATTCGCTTTAGACCTCTGGCATATTCCGCCGAACATAACTGATTTGAAATTATAATAAAAACGGAAACGACTGAATGTAAATAAGTTTACATACATTCATTTTACATTATTATATGCGACCCATTTGTGTCAATTTCTAGATCTCAAATATTAGTAATTTAACCCCTTTTAAGCTTTTTAAAAATTCAAATGATCGCTGCAACCATATTTCATCCGTGTTTACTTATTTAAATGTCTTCCTTTCTCACATTTCCCAGTACTAAGTCCTATATGTGAATCTTTTGATTTTTTTTGTGGGGGGGGGGGGGGCAGTCGAGGAGTTGACTCTACACACCAAATAGAAATGAAACGAAATGCAATGGGGTTTAACGTTTTATTGTTCTGCTCCTAAACTTGGCTAATGAAGACGGATATACGCCATTCAGTGTGCTATATCGAATTCAAACTGCCAAGGGATCTTTTACGTGCCAATGTGTGCATGTGGCTTCGGTTTTTCGTCCAATCCCCACGCCAAAGAGACAGTGTATCTAAATATGCTGTACCTGATTGCCTGCTCTGCCATGACAACCGTAAACCGACACGTGCAGTTTCCCAAAAATACTCTCTTCATCGCTCGCGTCAACACAAATCGATTTATGCTGCTTGTTTCTAATCTGAAAATAAATAAAATAAAATAAAATGGGGTTTAATAATCGAGAAAATAATTGATCAGTTTCTATATTGATATGTAACGACATATTACAATACACTGACAGAACGACGAACTCCCACCCACCACCACCCCGCAAAAAACCCAAAACAAACGAAAGAACCAGGGTCGTGGTGACCCAGGATTTTGCATGAGAAATTCCGCCCCCCCCCCCCCTCATAAAAAAAGAATATTTATAATATGTGTGTTCGGTGGAGCGGGTGCGGTGCCAATCCCTCCCAGTGCCATGCGGAACATGCTAGAGTCGATTTTTAGCATATCTGACCCACGGTAGTTGTTTGATACTGGTTGAGTATTATGATTATGATTATAGTGTTGAAAACCGCATGGAAAGTGCTTGATTTTCTGCCATTTGCGAGGTAGCACAAAAACTCAAGAGGGAGCAAAAAACTCAAAACCATGACGCAAAGTTCGTCATAGCGCCCCCACCCTTAGCCCCTGATAAATAAAACCCTACCCCTTTCGACATACAGGCCTAAGATCAAAGCTACGCCGCTTGACTAGAATGACAGGCCTTATGATCTAGGGACGATGTTCATGCGACAAACAGGTGGGTCTAGAAAGTATGTTGAACTTTACTTACCTCCCCATGGGTGAAGCATTCTCCCGGAATGAACATGTCTTGCTTCACATTTTCTAGATACCATTCAAAATTATGACATTGTAGTTTATTTCTTAAAGCAATCCTTTCTGACACATCTCCAATATCAGCCTTTAAGAGAATAATTAAAACAGTGTGAGCTTCCCTCATACATGAAAAGTGTTAACCGGTCTTCCAAAAAAAGAAATATTGGGTTTAACGTCCATTCAGAACTGACAGAATATATTAGATATGCATAGATATGTATAACCCAGTTAGTTATCATATATCCATGATACAACCCATAATCATACCAAAGGGCGATAAATCGCGGTAAAATAAAACGCTTACTGATAAATGTTTATACGGACACAATTCGGGATTGGGCAACGAAACAGGTGATTGCTGGAGATGACTGTCCCGTGCACTCTAATAAACCAGTCAGCACCCTATTTGCTTGACAAACAGTCGTCTCCGCGCTAGTCGGTCACCCAACGAGGAAATGGTCGGATGAAAGATAGATAAAGATAGATGGTTCTGTTTTAGTGGTCGAATCCCGAATATCGAGCCAACGCGTTATTCGGGATTCGGCAACAAAACGGGTGATTGCTGGAGATGACTGCCCCGTGCACTCTAACAAACCAGTCAGCACCCTATTTGCTTGACAAACATTCGTCTCCGTGCTTGTCGGCCACCCAACGAGGAAATGGTCGGATGCAAGATAGATGGTTCTGTTTTGATGGCAAATCCCGAAAAACGTGCTGGTTCGTTATTCGTTATTGGCAAATCCCGAATAACTAGCCAGCACGTTATTCGGGATTCGACAATAAAACAGGTGATTGCAGGACAAGACTGTCCAGTACAAGCCAACAAACCAAATATCCCCACATCGTCTCTTCCTGTTCCATTTACAACATTTGCATAGCGACTTTTGGTGACTTGTTGCTGTCAGGTTTTGGTGAATATTTATGATTTTGAGCAAGCGGTTTTCATATGTTGCTCCGTCTGTGGTACAAAGCGTTTACCCGGCGAAAATTTTGGAAAAAGTTATGGCCGGTATAAGAAACCAGAATTAACATTAAATTCAATGGGGAAATCATTGGTGATCTGTGGCCATATAAATCGTAATCATAGCAAAGGGCGACCACTCGCAGTGTTATAAAACGTCTAATGATAAATACGAATAATCTACTTACCGCGCAGCCATTACATAACTGCTTGTGATATACACCATAATCATCTAACCATACTTCTGTTAGACGTAGAAGATTCCGATCCAACACTTTACCTTGTGATGAATTGCCCCAATTATAGGGTAGTCTCCCTTTGTAAACATGGCCGACATGTGAACATCCCATTTGTTCTACTCTTCCGCCACACATCCAAGCCTGCCATTCAGTCATATTAAAAGAAAATAATTAGTTGAGAATGAATGAATGAAATGTGGCTTAATGTGCTACTTTTCTGCACAAACCGACCATACAGTGTGCTATGAGGGACATTTTGCCCGGACAGCGACGCTAAGACCTACTCGTATATAGAATCCAGTTACCAAGGAATCTTTTACGTGCATGCCAGTGTGTATACGGGACCTCGGCTTTTCATCCCACCCGAACGACAAGACAACTGTCCTTGTCAGGCCCTCGCACTCAACCACTGAAAAGAGGAAACGACGCCGGAAAAATCCCGATGAACTTTCTAGGCAAGCACCGGAATCAAACCCACGACCTCATGGATACCAAGCCAGCGTCTTTCTCACTAAGCCACCGCAACTCCCGAGATTAAGGAAATACAGAACCAATTTACAAATTTTATAAAAGTCTAAATGAGATGAGAAAAGAATCGTCCATTTTCTTCTTCTAAATTAAAGATTTATATATATTTATATACTATCCACAATTCAGTCGACTGATTTCTCGCAAAATGAGTAACTTTTATTGTTTTTGATAAAAAAAAATAAACGGGTACCTTGAAAGATATTTCTAAATTCTCTGCTCCCCAGATAAAATAGCCCTCATCAAATCGACCAATTTCATCGAAAAATCGTCGGCTTATTGCTATCAAACAACCAATTAATGTTGGACTCCTGTAAAATATAAAATCTTCTCTTAAACAAACATTATGCATGCTTGAAACGTTACCTACCTATTAATTAGACATTAATTAACTTATCCCGATCATAATATACTCTCAATGCCATCCCTAACCTGTGATATTTACTGGGTTAGCATCGGATTTGCTTCTCAACTTTCATTCATGATTTAATCATGAAATGGATAATCGAGACAATATTTTTCATCGTACCGACTTTAGTAATGATGATCGAGGCTAGACCGAAATTCAATGGTTACATTCTCGGGTGTCGAATGGACGTTAAACCCCATTTAACCTCTTTACTTACTTTACTGGTGCTGTCTTGTCATCTTCATACTTGACACGGGTCCATTTAAATAATAACCTCCAATCAAACGTCCCAACAGGACACGTGTCGTCGATTTGGTATGGTCTATATTTGAAGTTTGTTCCCTCTATGACGTCCATGACACCCGTGGCCACTATTCTGTCATCTGTTGCTATTCGATCTAAGAGTGGTTCGATCCAGCCTATAAAAGCCGATAGTATGTATTTAAATAATTTCCAACATTCCAGTCTATATTGTCTCCGTCTCGACTATATCAAACTGGAATGTTCGATGCTATATTAGTTAGAATCAATGTGGATAAAAAAAATAAGGCTCGAATAATTGGGACAAGTTCTCCTAAGCGCCATGGCATAAAACCGGAAGTTAGGAAACACAATTCTATGTAGGCGGGTAACAGAGCATCTAAAACTGATTGAAACTTCCAAGACAAACTCTGACATGCAAGGGCCTGCCACATATACGAAACTTGTATAACCATGATGCAAACACACAAACCTCAACCAGGTAAAATAACGTAACATCGACAGAACTCCGTAAAGACCTCGAGTCGTCCGGGAACGGTTTGTAAGTGGACACAGATTCTCGACTGGAAGTTCTTATGAGTGACAATACGCTAGAATGTATAGTTTGAAAGAGGCTCGTTTGGGGTGGGATACGTCCTTTGGTATATTTTTTTCAGCAATTCCCGTTCAAGCAGGGGTCTTCAGCTGTGAGAG
Organism: Patella ulyssiponensis; assembly: GCA_963678685.1. Classification (NCBI taxonomy): domain Eukaryota; kingdom Metazoa; phylum Mollusca; class Gastropoda; family Patellidae; genus Patella; species Patella ulyssiponensis. The sequence continues at coordinate 62,546,671 of OY783225.1, read as the reverse complement.
GAGACCGAAAACACGATAACGACCACGACGTTCGGAAGCTGACGTTATTGTCTATCACGTATAAGCATGGGATCGAAATGACGACACTTTAATGTAATGGACTCCTTGTGGTCTTAACGGTTAAAAAGCACGTGGTCCCACTTCCCCATCACACCTCTTTATTTTAATCATACTACTTTCACTTTCTCAAACTGTGACCACCCCAACCCATCCCATCCCTCATCCCCGGTATTAATTTAAAACAAACCTTTAGTGACCTCACAATGAGAATCTATAAAGACTACAACTGGAGCCGTTGATATAGCATAGCCATTTAATCTGGTTCGTATCAGACCACCTCTTTCTTTTAATCTTACTACTTTCACTTTCTCAAACTGCGATATATAATCCTCTAGAGGACGGTGAAGATGTTCTGTCAAATAGAAACAATAATATGCTTTATTAACGCAAACAGAGACGTGTTAAGAAATGTCGGTGACTCTATTCTATGATAAAGAAAATCATCCGTTCATGAAAGAATTACGTTCTGAAATCGGAGAATTAAGTAATTTCATAAGAACAACCAGGAGCGATTTATAGAATGGTGACACAATGTCAAAGGTGTATTGGGGGATGGCGAAGGCTTAAGTGCGTATTCGGAAAAGGTGGGGCCTAGACAAGGAGGAATGATAGCTTAAATCAGAAGGGAATAGTGGGGCTTAGACCAGGGGCGTATTAGGGGATTCCGTGTTGTTGTATTCCACAATCTTCTTATAATAGCCGTACTATAATGGAAACATGTATCCCAGAGCATCGTCGGTCCTTGATAAATTAAATACCACTTTTGCGTCGAATCCTAGGTCTAGGTTTTTTGAACAACCCCGAAAAATGTAAAGTACTACGTTCAGCAGGCCGTTATTCGTAAACTTTATTTAATATCATAAGATATTTACCCATTGTAGAAGCATCGTCTGACAGGATTATTTCTTTCAATAGTTTCGGAGGTGTTCGATTCATAATACTGTGAACCGTCCGTAATAAAGTTGACCACGCTTCGTCTCGGAAGGGTATGATGATGCTGACTTCCGGTAGATCGGTTCGGAACATGTAAGATTTATTCTTGCAACTGAAAACAAAGTTCACTGTATATATGTTGCATTTTCATTTTTTTTTTTTTAGAATAATGAAATTGGCGAAAATAAAATTTAAATGGCTCTAACAACCATTGGGCGTGAGGCAAGGATTGGATAATCGTCAAGCTTTGGGTTTAGGGTTAGAATTTGTACACCTGGATTACCCATACACGTCATATTAACTTGTGTGGCGAATATTCGCCCTCATTTCTAAAGATTTTACACTTATTATGGTATATTCTAGGAAATAATACTTATTCTACAAAATAAAAGGATCGCTTGGCTAATTATACCTTACATAACAACAACCCAAAAGCCTTCTCATTAAAGATACTTACTCTGGCCAGCGATAAAGAGTAAAATCATACTTCCGCTGGCCACGAATAATCTGAGAAATAATACATACTCTGGTCAGCTATAAATAGAGCTCGCACACTTACTCGAATCAGTCATGGTCGTGACAAGCACCGATAAATAGGGCTAGCATAGGAACCGATAAATAGGGCTAGCACAGTTATTCTGGCCAGTCATGATCAGGACAAGCTTAATAATACTCTGATTAGCTATAAAATAGGACTATCATACTTACTCTGACCAGCCATGATCACGCCAGGCATAATAATTACTCTGGCAAGCGACAAGCATACGTACTATGGTCAGCTATGAACAGGGGGGCTAGCATACTTACTCTGGTCAGCAATAAAAAGGGCTAGTCTACGTACTCCAGTAAGCTATAAACAGGGCTATCATACTTACTCTGGCCAGCGATAATCCGGGAGCCTTCTCTCTAATGATACCATATCACTGATATATTGATTAAACCCATTATTCTTCCAGCCTTCTTTGACTTTCTCCTTCTGTTCATCTGTTAATTCATTCTCCTTTAAAGTATAACCTTTCCCCATCTCACCTGTCAGATAAAGGTCAGTATACGAACTTATAAACCTATAACGGTAAATCTCTTTGATCTTTAGGGTATATTCAATGCCCGGAATAACTTGCGCTCTGAACGATGGGCGGCTTTGGATATATAGAGGGGAATTTTGACTATTCTTCTGAAAGTTTTTCTTCATTCCTGTAACGGGTTATTTTTCCAAGGTAGGGTTTTATCCCATAAGAAAACATGATATAAGTTTTTTTCTAACGGGAATGCTGGGATATTCTCATTTTACGTACATGTACACGTAAGCAAGATAAATACCTCGACTTCGGTGATGCTTGGAAAGAAAGACTTCATAAAAACCCTCGATGGAAAAACCTCGGCCGGCCGGTCTCGGTTTTTCCTTTTCTCGTGTTGTTTTCTTCAGTCTTTCTTTCCCCAGCACAACCTCAGTCTTGTGCTTTATTCTACACAAAATGGAAAGAAATAAATACAAATCAAATGGGGGTTAACTTTCTACTGCTCTGCTCCAACGGGACCAATGTGTACTCCGGAACACTGTTTTTGTTCCTATCCGAATGACAATGTGTTGTCTCTTGCCAGGCCCCCCGCCCTGTACCACTGATGGAATGGAAAGAGGTAATGCACTATCGATAACCCAAATTGTTTTTGTACCAGTAACAGGTTTCTTGTTCTTTGGTTAATTGTGCATCGATTATGGATATGGTGTCACAATTATAAGATGACAGCGATGTCGCCTTGTTTATATAGGCCTTGTTAATTGCACCCTACCAGGACAATTGGTCGATTCGTGTTTCCTTAATCGTAATTCGCAAATGAAGGATAACAAAACAACAAAACGGTTCGAAATTCACAAGTAATTATTTTTTAAAAGTCGTAACTAAAACAATATCAACGTATCAGATGAAATTTGGAGGACCAGAACCTTACGACGTTATTCATGCAGCTAATCCAGACAGATCCATATTCGTAACATGTGATTCATGTGCGACTTCTGGCGCTGATTAGTTTAGTTGAGATTTCTGCGTTTTATTAAAGCATAATGGGCACATGACAGTCAGCCAATCGCACAGCCTTTAATCTTAACTCTTCCCCTAGGAACAAAAGTAGGACGTTAAATCCTGAGATGTGGTTAAAGAATAGCTATATTCAATATATGCACGAGTTATCTCCCTTTAGTTACGTTTTGTTAAGGTGGTAATAATCCATAACATTCCACACCAATTCAATCAATAAAAACTGGTACATATTATATATTCATCATCTCTGTTCAACAATGAAGGTACGTATTCGAAACAACAGCTGCAGGTGATGTGTAAATGTCCATTCAGGAATTGAATGGAAGGTGGTTTCGGCTAGGAAAATAGGGCGGACGGGCATGCGCAATCAACAGTGATAATCTTGTGGTTGAGATGAAGTTCAATTACAAAAACTATATTAACTGTCCATTGATCCTCTTTGATTGCCAATTAGTAATTGAAAATATGAACACAAGGAACAATTAATGGATTCATAGATACTGAGTTTAATACATGTACTTGTTTGCTTGATAAAGACGAGAGTATGCTCGCCGAAACGTCGCTTGGTTTTAAACTCAGTAATTGTGAATCTATAAATTGAACCTTCTGTCCATTGATCCTTTAAACGTTTTACTATAATCGCACATCTCTTTCATTGATAATTATTTTCAGTTAAAAGAACACTACGGTTGAAATTCAATATAAGTAAAATAAAATAAAGCCGGCCAAGTAGGAATAATCCAAACCATTAGACAAAACTCAAAGTCCTAAAAAACGGTATAGGCAAAATATTGTAATTAGCAAATTGAATGTTCACCGCGTACAAAATACACGCCAGTAATTGTTAACAGGTGTCCGGAAGAGTAAGCTTTCCCTGCCTAGCTTGGTTCCGCTGTCCGGCAAAAAATTCTCCCATAGCACACTGTATGGCGTATGTCGGTCTTAATTAGCCCTCGGCTGTTATATAACACGTTTTATCACTCAATATCTTTTTTGACAGTAGATATCACTTGTATGATAAATTACATAATCTACTGCGATCTCCTTAGGAGATATCGCTTTACATGAATTTGACTGGTCAATCAAAAAGGAACTACTTTCTTTTATTTTAAAGAAACCACTTATTTTAAATAAAAGGTGACTTTTTTTTGTTAAAAAAAAACTGTTTTTATTTACTTGACCTTGAAGGAAATACTGGGTCAATATATAGGACTTTGCAATATCTAAACTGCTTACAAAAAACTGATGTATCACTGCGCTGTAATGTAATTAGATTCAGTGAAAATGAAATCTATACCAAAGATTTATATTTATTTATTTGTGCACGTATGAAAGGATTGGGTGATAAATAAAATCTCCAACTCGTGTTTTTTGATATCAAAAAATATCAACAATCGTTGATAAAGTAAAAAAAAACGGGGGAGAGCCTCGTTTTTTTTTACATTATCAGCCTGTGTTGATATTTTTTGATATCAAAAAACACTCGTAGGAGATTCTCTATATATTTATAAACAGTCACTGCCATGGTTCATTGTGATGACTTGTGGGTCTGTGCAATGGAAACTATTTTGGCAGTAGATAATTAATAATACATGAAAAGGAACCAGCATCGCCATCGGGGGTGGGGGTGAGATGGCCTGGGGGTCTAGAGTGCCGCGCTTCGACCTCTAGTTGGCCGGTCACCTCTGGCTTGCGGCTGTGGCTTCGAGCTCTGGTGTGAGCGTATGTGGCATGGAGAATGGGGCGCCTTCTCAACCTCGTGGGTTTCCTCCGGGCACTCCGGTTTCCTTCCACTGCTAAAAGACCCCTACGCACAAGATAATTATTGAAATAAAATTAAAAACCATATGTTAGTCCCGAAATGACCTAGTTGTGTCGAGTGGACGTTAAACCCCATTTCTCTCTCTCTCTCTGTCTCTCTCTCTCAGCATCGGCATGGAATGGAACCGGGCTTAACGTCGTACTTCTTTGTTTGCACCAACCAGGCTAACGAAGATGGGCATACCCGAAATTATTATCTGAGCGATGATAGAGAAATAAAATAAAATTAAATGGGGTTTAACAGCTTTCTTTTCTGCACCAACCGGAATAATTAAGACGGGTATGCGACATGCAGTGTGCAAGCAGACAGGAATTTTGCCCAGACAGCGGCTTTTTCGTCTACTCTTCGGCGACTTCGAACTGCCAACGTGGTACAATGGACTTTCGTGACTAGCCGCTGATTCGTGCCATGACCTCCATCCTGCGGCTGCTGGCAACAAAAGGAAGCAAATTGGCAATACGCCTAGGTACGAGGGACGGGCACTGTACTCACTGAACGAACATCAGGATCGAACCACAGACCCCTCCCCCAATCCTTTTCTCACTGAGTTAACAATGAACTATGGATTTTGCTAGTTTCATTTTTAAAAATGACAAAAGAATGATGAAATAGGCCATGACTTACCTGGAGCGTTGGGATCTATATTCCGCACCACTTCGTACGCATTATCACTCCAATCTGGACCGAAATGTTTCGCCACGGGAATATTGTTTTCTTTCACTTCCTCGACATTTTTTTCATTCTTTTCTTTCTTTAAAGAATCTCGCGATTTATCCTCTAATTTATGGATTTCTTGATCGTACACATCGTCAATTTCCTTAATAGTATCATCTTTGGACATCTGTTCGAAGAAATAGAATGCCCAAACAAAAAAACACAGCATCATCGACAACAAAGCATATCTTACGTAGGTTTTAGCCATTTTTTCTTATACGTCAAATTAGTCTATTTCCTTTTGGACTCGATTTTGATAATTAATTCCTTACAAAGAAACTTTTAACGTCTTTGGATGTTCATCACACACAAGTCAAAATGATATTTCAGAATCTACTAATTTCTGTTTCGGTACAGATCTCCAAATGTACATCCAAACATTTCGTATATTATTTTTACTTTTGCCTAATATTTATTATATTATTGGATTGCTAGAAGTCACCCAGGCTGCTAACAGCTGTTTACTTAAACCTTTCGTTAAATCAATTTTGTGTCGTATTTGAAATGAGCAGAAGTGAATTTCTCAAAATGGCGCCATACGGTCAACGTGGAAACATCGATATAACGTGTTAACGATACAGATTTACACACTTTCATAATTTCTTTATATCAAAAAAATACTTTAAGGTAGGTATATAGTTTATTAATTAATGCCTTTTATTAATATTAAATATCTTATGGTATTTTTATTCAACTGCATATTGCTATATATCAGCGCGTTTATATATATGCATTTAACAGATTAAGAGGATCATTGAGATTTTCAGATCGATATGCAAAATGTCTCTCAAGATGTTACAAGTTTGTGTTGTTCAAATTATAAGCTAGCCGTCTGATATCGTTAAAGATACAATATATATGCACAAATAAAAACTGGGTTTTCTTCGTAACTGAAATGTTTTTCAGTTGTTGCAAACATAATTAAAGTATGTATTATGAATGATATCTGGCGGGTTGGGTGGCCGAATGGGTAGTGCGTATGCTCTATATCCTAAGATCTGTCAATGTGTTAAGGGTCTGCCTGTTCAACCTCGTGGGTTTTCTCTGGGTTATTTGGTTTCCTCCAACTGCTAAAGACCCTTACGCGCAAGCGAACTATTGAAATACAATTGAACAATACAATGTTAGTCCTGAAATGACCTAGTTTGTGTTGAGTAGATGGTAAACCCCATTTCTCTCTCTCTCTCTCCCTCTCTCTTTCTCTCTCTCTGAATGCCATCTTTTTTAACTTGAGTTTTATTCGGTTGTTGTTAACCCTCAATTTAAACTACAAAACATATCAATATATCCCTTTCTAGCAAGATATTAAATTTATTATAATAAAAACCACTACAAATATGAATGGGGGTTTAAAGTCCAACTTTTCTTTTACGTGCACGCCAAGATGGATACGGGGTATCGTTTTACGTTCAACAGAATCGCAAATAAAGAAACGGAGTTAACTTACAGCTAATAGTAGTAAGAAACCTACGAGAGAGAGAGAGAGAGAGAGAGAGAGAGAGAGAGAGAGAGAGAGAGAGAGGGAGAGATATGGTTCGATTTTATGTCAATAATTCGTTTGCGCGTAGGGGTCTTTAGCAGTAGGAGGAAGTACGGTTGGACAAGCGACCGTACACCTTGCCATTTGACTCAATGACAGACCTTATGGTTCAACGCGCACGCGTTAACCATTCGCCAACCCAACTCCCTCAGAAGCATAAGTATTGTATAAATTTAATAAGACTGTCGATAATAGTGTAGTACTACAACTGATCGACTTTTTACACATACAAATGAAAAATAATCAAACGTATATATGCGACATTATCTGGGGTAGAAGTAGACGTAAATACAATAAAAGACAAAAGGAAATAACATCTGTGAATATATTACACTAATTTCTCAATTTATTTTTATGGACATTAAATATACTTAATGATCGATATTTATAGCCCAGATAGTAATATATTGTATTTACCTTTTTACTTATAAATAATCATAATGTTCGTCTAATATAGTACTGGTATTCCAATCAAACTGGCTGCTCATTAGCGCAAATAACAAGAATGGCTGTCGGAATAGTTCTGTTTTTAAGTTCCTTTAGTCTGAAGGCTCAGTGCGACGAGGTGTCCATCAAATGGGCACAAAACCAGACTCAACTTTTCTAGAGTAAAATTTTGCGTAGAAAACGATGCCGAGTGGTAATCAGTCCGCCGTTGGGGCCTTTTCGAGATATTCGGGGTCAAAGGTCAAATGAGTTCATTTGCACTGAAAGTGAATGCGCAGCCATTCTTGTATTATGAAAATATGCTGAAAATAATCGAAAGTAATCACTCTTTCAATAAAAATGTAAACTTGCTAAATTCACCTTTGTTGTTAGTGACGCCGGAGGTCAAAAGGTCAAATTTTCCGTTTTAACACTAGGAAGATTTAAAGCATGAAATGTCAGCGTGAAAAATAAAAATTAAAGCGAAACCTGTTGTAATTGATAATAGGAACATTTAAAATTTATCTTTAGGTGGTCTTAACACCGAACTTTAACTTTAGAACGTCGAAAAAGATCTTGCATAACAAAACCAAAACACTTCGAAACCTGTTTCAAAAATACGTAAAAACTGTCAAATAAAATACCTCTCCGATTTAGTTTCACAACGAATGCTATACATAATGATACTCGTTGTCTGGACTCCAGTTTGTGGCGTCACGAAACCAGCCAAACTTTTCCCCGGTAGCATGCACCAATAAAGCATTTATATCCCGTGAGCTATTATGTACAATGCATCCGTTGGTTTTATCTGTGTTCATGTTCCGGCGAAATTCATGAAAATACATAAAAAAAAAATGTGCAAACTTTTAATCACGTCGTCAGATACGTGTTTTCCGGTCACAAAGTAACGTCGGTTTTCCCAGATTGGGATTCCCGAAAATCCACGGGGCCTGCAGGCTGGCGTTAAACCATGAAACTATTCAATTGTTTTTCGGACAACTACTTTAATTATGTATAACAATCGTTGTGAAACTAAATCGGGAAGATTTCGATTTGATAGTTTTTAAGTAGTTTTAAAACAGGTTTCGAAGTGTTTTGATTCTGTTATGCAAGATCGTTTTTAACGTTCCAAAGTAAATGTACGGTGCTAAGACCACCTAAAGATAAGTTTTAAATGTTCCTAGTATTAATCAAAACAGGTTTCGCATCAGTTTTTTATATTTTACGCTGACATTTTATTGCTTTAAATCGTCCTTGTGAAAAAAACGGAAAATTTGACCTTTTGACCTCCGGCGTCACTAACAACAAAGGTGAATTTAGCAAGTTTACATTTTTATTGAAAGAGTGATTACTTTCGATTATTTTCAGCATATTTTCATGATACAAGGATGGCTGCGCATTCACGTCCAATGCAAATGAACTCATTGGACCTTTGACCCCGAATATCTCGAAAACGCCCTAACGGCGGACTGATTACCACTCGGCATCGTATTCTACGCAAAATTTTACTCTAGAAAAGTTGGGTCTAGTTTTGTGCCCATATGTTGGACACCCCTCCGCACAGAGCCTTGGTTTTGTTGAAACTACCATTGGTAGATTCTTATTACATGGTCTTGTTCCAAAATATTACTTTATTCCATACGTTGTTTGGTTAAAACAACAGTTTCTCGTGTATTATGACGTCTTTCTGAATAAAATAGAAAGAAATGGGAGTTGAACAATTAAATTCCACCACGTTATTTCTTTTACGCACACGTCATTGTGTGTAGGCTACCAAAGCCCTGTATAGGGAAAGTTACGACAACTCATTTACAGGCGCCATTTTGGGTCCCAACTATGACGCCATAAAACCTATGACGTCATGGCGTCGTATAGCCTTACTTAACAAAACATTTTATTTTTTTCTTGGTATATCCTTTTTCGGGATACAATTTATCCTAAACAAATTGCAAAAGAATAGTTCGGATAGGGCAAGCGGTATTCAAAGGCAATGTTAAGTATCAAATTTTCCCTTAAAGTTAAGCTGCCTTAACTTTTAAGTGTTAGTCTTTAAGTGGTATTCAAAGGCCAGTTTAAGTGAGAAATATCCACTTAACTTTAAGTGACCTATGGGAGGTACCTTAAAGTTAAGTGAGATTATAATGACTTCTTTTAATGTTGTAGAAGCAGTCCCGTAATGGTGATTTTAAAAGATAGGGGATTCAGATTAAAACAAAAACAATGTCGCCGAGCGTAGCTGACCTTTTTTCGTCGTCAATTTTGATGTTGTAGTGCCATAATGGAGTATGAGGTTATTACCACCGAGATATGTTAAGGATATCTTTCCCCGATCATTTATCATTTTACGTTTGTATGTTTCCATGACTGTCATATAATAAATTTAAATTCATTTGTGATGACGTGGCTTTATAGATTTCAGAAATTATTTATACTACCACTAGAAGCAAGGTATGATCTATTTTTTACAACTCATTGCCATATATACATAATCGGTATTTATTTCGGTAAAATATAATGCAACATGAATATTTCGCACACACAATGTACCGTCAATGTCAGGCCTGTCAAATGGAGGTAGTCACACAATATCTATGAATTCCTCAAACGACAGATTTATATACAACATTCTATAATTTATGCAGGAGGCAAGGGTCATTGTGTATTGCTAATAATATGTTGTTTTCTAGTCGCGTTATATTGTTAAAAAATTAAAGTTTACAATATCCATCAGTATACTACCACTATTTATTGTAATCTATGAAAACAGCTGTTCCGACAAAGGATGCACACTATCATAATTTATCGTAAATTATAATCATACTATTTTAATGGGTTACAATATAATATTTCGACAAACATTTTCCTGGTGATGTACACTAGGAATTTAATAGAGTATAGTGATGCGCTTAAGGGGGCATAACATGCTTGCAATGTCAGAAATTCGTGATTTTTTGGCAGTGAAGGGTATTCCATAAATTGAAAATTTATGCTTTTTGGCGAATGTGAGTATTCCATAATATAAGTGTGCAGTTAAGTTTTCACATAGCCAAGTATATGTAAAATACAATCTTTGAATACCGATTTAAGGTAATACGGTCAGTAAGCAGTTAAGTGGAAAAATTGAGTATCTTAAGCAGTGGACACATTAGCCGAATCATTCGGGCGAATGGTTCGGCCGAATCAATCGGCGCCGAATTTTATTCGGCCGAATGGGTGGACACACTAGCCGAATGCTTCGCCCGATTCACCAGTCGATTACATCACCTTTCACGTCACATGATTAAAACATGGCAGCGTCAATGTCTTCAAACAATCACGTGACTTCTCGAGATGAGTGACGATTGGCTAATGAATTCTTCATTCGGCCGAATGCTTCGGCGAAGCGGACACACCAGCCGAATATGATTCGGTCGATCAAATATTCGGCCGAATATATCAAACTTGTTTGATTCGGGCGAATCATTCGGCCGAATAGAAATTCGGCCGAATAACAGTGGACACACTAGGCGAATTTTGACGCCGATTGATTCGGCCGAACGATTCGGCCGAATCATTCGGCTAGTGTGTCCACCGCTTAAACTTAACTTTTAGAAAACCTTTGAATACGGACCCAGATAGACTCTCTAAACCATGTTTACACTGGGATAAACCATAGTTTTGTAAAAAAAAAAAAGGGGGGTCGATCGTCAAATGAACATGAATTTATTTTACGATATGTTAATCCTGAAATGACATAGTTTCTCATAAATGAATATTATATTGTCAACACGCTTAAAATAGTTGGATGCAATAGATTTGGTGTAGAAAATTCTAGTTACACACTGTTAACCACACAAAGATGTCTTATGTCAATAATTCATATACTTTATTCAGCTCGACGAAAATTTAAAAATTTATACACAGTTGGTTAAACTTGAATGTATATATCAATAATCTACGTTGCATATACATATATGCACCTTTCGGTTGAATCATATCATAAAAATATCTTATTTCATAAAGTCTTACGTATTTGTCGACATTATGGTGTACTTGTTCTATTGTTCCTTTTAGTCTTTGAATTTTCTTGTTTAACATTTAGTAGGGATGTATGCTTTTATAGATGGAACAAAAAGTCGGTAAATGTTTAGATGGGTGGAACAAATTCGAGACAATTTGTAACAAATCTGATATACTTTTGATACTGGTTGAACATCAGAACAACATCATTCTTTTCATTGGAAATGGGGCGGGTGGGGGGGGGGGCAAATACCCAAAGGAGTCGCACAAACTCAAAACTAACTGCGTCCCCTTCATTGTCTACCTGTGGAATGACGTCTTTGTATGTTGCATTTGTGTCGTTTATATATAAGACAAATTGATATTATTATTGACACATAGGCGGGGAGTGATAACGTCTTACCCCAAACAATTTGCAAAAGAAACCATAAAGTTTCGGAGAGCGATATCTGGTATCGCATGACACTCATAAAACCTATGCCCGAAACACATGTCGCGCATACACATATAGCAGAGTGGCGCTAGACACCTTTTACTTAAATTACACTGATTTTAAGTTATACTAATTTCAAATGTTGTATCCATCCGTCAATTTAAAGAAATTTCGATTTTCGAAAAATTGGTGATACAATTAATGATCGATGACCGAAAACTAACGCACAATCCGGAATGGCTCCAAACCAAAAAATCGAGCGCATATTTTGCCGGCTAGAGGGAAAAATGGGTTATCTCCCAAATTATTATTATATATTTTGATTTTTCACTTTAACCGTCTGAACAAAAAAAATCTGATTTTAAAAGCGTATGCAAGTTAGATATATTTAATAGCGCTTTTATCTGGGAAATCTTTTACTTCATGCTCTTATGAATTCGGCTATTAATAACAATGTATTCTTTGGTTTGTATAATAATTAATAATGATAGTATGTTCAGCTATACTTTTCGTTTTTAAAAATGCATGTTTTATCGCCAATAGACCCTTTTTCGCGGAATTCTATATTATATCTATCAACATTCCATATCACTTTTGGGGCAGACAACTTCGACACAGCAATATAATTGGGCATAAAATAGATAGTGAGAAAGCAATGACTTGGGACCCAAAATGGCGTCTTTTTACATTTGACGTCATATTTTCATGACGTCATATGAAATTTCTGGCTTCACAGTTGTCGCAACTTTATCTATATACGGCTTTGTAGGCTACCAGTGCAAAAACTGTATAATTAATGTGGAGCCAGAAATTCCAAATGACGTCAGGAAAACATGACGTCATGTGTATAAAGACGCCATCTTTGGTTCCAATTAATTGTACCTAAAGACATTATCTATATGCCCTATTATATTGCTGCTGTGTCGCAGTTGGCGGTTCCGGCTGACAGGGACGTGGATAGATGTTTCATACATTTCGGGATATTTGTTTCATCAGTCAAATTTCTGATGTGAATGCAACTGCAACATAATGGTCGATTAATTTGTAGATTGTCCGAGTTGAGATGTCTTCTGAATCATGATGATGGACAACTTTCAGGCTTTTGTATTCAGGGGTTGTCATTCGATACGATTTCAGTAATCGATATTTTCATAAATTTAAGGGGTTTGTTTTCTGGGGTGGTTTTTTTTTTCTACAATTGTTCTATTTTTTGAAATGTCAACATTTCCCTAATTTTTACAATAGATCGTTTAAAACAGTGGGTAACAACAGTTGTTCTAGTACTTCACCATTCCTTTCTTCTACATCCCTTGCTGATAATTTGGAGGGGAAGGGGTCATAAGGTCTGCCACTGTGACTGAGTCAAGTGGCTTGGTTTCGACCCCCAAACTCTCACGTGACACGGTGTATGCTACAATGGCCACCTGTCCAAGCTCCTGGCTTCATACAACTGCTAAAGAGCAATGCGCGCACACGAACTATTGAAATAAAGTTTAACAATGTTAGTACCGAAATGACCTACTTTATGGCGGCCTGACGTTATACCCCGTTTCTCTCTCTCTGTCAAAAGGTGGAATTAAATATTTGAATAATACACGTTGTTAAAACACACACACACATTAAAAAAAATCAATGTACCTTGTTATACTTCAAAATATCACTTTTCACAGTTTATTATTTGTTCATGTTGATTGTATGATAATATTAGCATTGTTTGAAATATCAAATTATACATTCCATAATTTAGCATTTGTTCATGTTGGGTATATGATCATGTTATTGTCGTTTGTTTATTTATCCAGCTTTTGGTCGCCATATTGAGTCTTCTATTTATATTGGGAGATGCTAATTGCGGGTCGGTTGAGGAGGTTTGGATGTTTCCGGAGACCAAAATGGCCGCTTTCTATAAATGAGAATTTGGGGGAATATTTGGCCTAACCCTAACCCTTTCTAGAAGAATGAACTTTCATCCAATATAATTTTACCCCTCTTAAAAAGGTTGGGGTAGGGTTCGGGTTAGTATTCCTTCAAAAAGTCATTTATATAAAGCGGCCATTTTGGACTCAGGGAATACCCGAACCTTCCCATCCGGGATGCAATTAGCATCTCCCATTTATATTTCAGAATCGAATGACCACAAAACTTCAGGATTTTATAACAGTGATATTAAAGTGTGTGTAATTATTCTATTATAGCGTGTGTAATTATTCGTCAAAATGGCGAGAGTCCGATTTAAAAGACATTGGTTGCCACTTGTCCTAATGGGCATTCCTACCCTGTGGTTGCTAGCCGTATTGCGCATGTCGTTTACGTTTGTGGACAAATCGGATCATCATGAGCACATATCAAAACTAGACTCTATCCCAGAAACGAAAGAAGATGATGTTAATATAAATCATATTAGACGTAGATCGAGACATCACAGGCAGAGGGGTGATTGGGGTGAAGGCTTTAATTTAGTAGCGTTAGAACGGGATGAAGTAGAAATTGTACCAAAGTTAAATATTACTCGAAACAAAAATTATAATAAAACTATTTTAAAAGACAATGAAAAACATGCTAAAATAGAAAATGGCGTAGTAAATATGGAAGAAGCTCGAATAATCCCAATGCAGATACCGGAGAGACTGGAAAATAAAGACGACGACGTCGATGTGTCTGACGGTGCAGTTCATCAGACAGAAATTTTGAACCCATTCTTAAAAAGAGCCGGAAGTGAAGAACCGGATGTTATGGTGCCCAAGAAGGTCAGCGTTCAAATTACTGCAGTTGAAAACAGGAAGTTAACGTATCCAGTAAATACCGAGTCAAACGGTCCAGGTACAATTTAACCTCCTCTCTAAAAATATTACAATATTTACTTGAAATCTTTTCGGACATTTCCATTTTCGCTGTCTGGAGCTAGGGGGATCTCAATTGTTGGTTATAAGAGGAGAAGTGTTCTTACCTGTAATGTGTGTGTATGGGAGGGGCTGCGTAGAAAAAGAACCTTGGGAGTTGAACAGCTATATAACTGGTTGGCCGCGTACATTACATGGTTTAGATACAACTGCTATACGCAAGATCGTCAGTGATCTAACCCCCATAACATATATATATATATATAATTATGTATATGCTTATGTTTGAGCGGTCGGGTCCTAACTGCCCTTTTGACTGAGTGTCCGGGTTCGAATCCAGGCGTGGAACGATAAATGACTATCGTAGTTATCGCCCTTGGTATTCTGGTGAGGACTGTCAGATCGATAAGCCCGAGATATATTTTTATCTATTTTGAATGTTTTAGGTGAAAACGGTGCCCCTGTCGTAATAGATCCCGAAAAACTGGATAAAATGACCAAAAGAAGAGAATATTATTTTGGATTATACAATTACCGTTTTAATGAATTCGCCAGCAACTTGATCTCAGTCAAGCGTGCTCTACCAGATTACAGAAATCAAGAGTAAGTCACCTCATTTCTTGACCCTGCATGTCTCCAGATGAGGGGGGGGGGCGGTATTATAAATAATTCCATTTGGCATGGTGCCACGATGAATCGGATGCGTGATGCGTAATGCATTGGAACTAGTATGACTGAAATGTCGAAAGTCAGTGAAAAACACCGTCTGTCTAATTTAACCGATAATTTTTGCAGTTTATACTACAGTTATGTGGCTACACTGGACTGCGTATGTTGAATAACACGATCCTGTGTCAGTTAAATACATTCTAGTCATAAAGAAACAAAATGACCTCGAAAGGTGCAGCTGATAAGATTAAATCCTAGGTTTCCAACAATTCAATTCCAGAGTGTCCAATGGAGTATCTGGATTAAAGACATACATTTTATTATCTACGGCCTGCTTCATAAATTAACAAGTGAGTCCACGCTGTGTTTGGTGACTTGTGGTCTTTCCTCCAGAAACTATTAAATTGGTCTAACTGTGCTTTGATTAACGACAGTGGGTTCAAATAAAAACCATTTAAGAAGTTTGAAATGTTTTTCTGTGCAAAATAAAAGACCTACTGTTCTGCAACGACTGGACTAATCTGGCAAAATGAAAAGACAGAAAATCAAAATAAATGAAATATAATGGGGTTTTTAATGGCATACTGCACCGACTGGGCTTATCGGGTAATATAAAACGACACAATGCCAAATTCAAGAGTTGCTTCCCTTAAAATGAACCAGACCGCTATTCGTTATCAAGGCACGTATAATTACCGTTTTGTATCTGCTATTTTGTGCAGAAACGTTCATTTAAATTAATACATGCCTACACTCCAGCTCTTTTTATATCTTATTGTGTCTATTACCAACATGTTCAAAAACATTTCTAGCAAAGATGGAAGCAAACTCTCAAAAAAGAGTCGCTTACTCGAATCTTGTTTTTCTCGAATAGAAATAAACGAGCCCTTAAAGTTCGACATAGCGAGGTTTTACTGTTTGTGTTATCCATTTATCTTCAGATGTAAACAAAGACGGTATCCTTCCCTACCAACAGTTACCATTATTATATGTTTTTATAACGAGGCCTGGTCCACTTTATTAAGGACAGTTCATAGTGCTATAGACAGAGCACCGCCTAATCTGGTTAAAGAAATCTTCCTTGTCGACGATAACTCGGACAAAGGTAAAACCACCAATCTCTAACTAATTTTATCGGATTATTTTTATATTAAAGGTTTGGCTTTTATTTTTACTTTTAACTTTTATGTCTTTCTAAGGAAACCAAACAGCTATATTGACGTTTTGAACTCGATTTGTGTGCGTGGTTGTTTGAAGGTTCATTTCTCTTGAACTCGGTTCAGGAGTCCGGCTGTTTGCAGGTTAATAAGTCCATGTCTCTTGAACTCGATTCATTAACGGGAGACCCGTTTCAACTTCTCATATGGTCGTAAGTCCGCTGGTATATTGAGACTTTGACGATCCATGAAGAAATTGTTAATACAAAACCTACAATAATTAGTCGCCTAGTAACTCTATTATTATCTTGTAGAACATTTAAAAACTCCACTTGACGAGTATGTAGGAAAGGAACTACCAAAAGTAACAATAATTCGCTCTAAAACAAGACAAGGACTGGTAAGGGCCAGAATGATGGGTGTTGCCAGGGCAACAGGAGATGCACTTGTGTTTCTGGATTCCCATGTGGAATGTTTCGATGGTAAGGCACATTTACCACTTATTCAATTAGTTCAATAAAATTAGAGATAAAAAAATATTTCCTCAGCGGTAGTAATACGATCACGGAAACCCGTCTGTCATGGTTTCCTTCGTTCCATCGCCCCCGTGCTTACACAAAGTCCTAGATCAAGCAGAGGTTATTTAAAGGTCATTTTATGTTCAAGGTAGCTTAAAACCACGGATGGGTTGGTCAACAAGGGGAGTAACTCAGTTTAACAGAGTCAATGCAAACATCCATTATTCTGAGACTAACCGCTATTTTGGGGGCGTATTGTGACCTTTCATCTACTTGATTGTCAATAATTCTTCTATGTGAACACCCGACACCAGGTTTGACCCGTAATAAAAAATCCCGATGATACTGAAGTTGTTTTTCTTTAATTAATTAGGTTGGTTGGAACCCTTGTTACTGCCCTTGATAGAAAACCCAGAAACAGTGGTGACACCTATTATTGAAATGATTGACAGTCAGACGTTTGGTATTGCCAGTACAGTAGAGGGAAATATTGGTAGTTTAAATTTAGCCAAAATGGAATTTATTTGGACACAAGCTCCACCACGGGTTTTAAGATTAAGAAAGTCTCCAGATGATAATTATCTGTAAGTTTTGTCTGTTACATATATTAACATAGAACACGGTTTTATGGAATAGTCATTTGTAGGTTTTGAAGAATACGCCATTTGTAGGTTTTGTGGAATACGTCATTTGTAGGTTTTGTCGAATTCGTCATTTGTAGGTTTTGAAGAATACGTCATTTGTAGGTTTTGTGGAATACATCATTTGTGGGTTTTGAAGAATACGTCATTTGTAGGTTTTGTGGAATACGTCATTTGTGGGTTTTGTGGAATACGTCATTTGTAGGTTTAGTGGAATACGTCATTTATAGATTTTGTCTATTATATGGAATACACCACGCATAAAATTTGACCGGACATCGAATGACGTCTCAGAATACTCGAATTCCACTGCAAGAGTATATGGATGGGCACCTGTTTGGTCATATCTGAACAATTGGACCTCCAGACTCCTTTCCATTTTTCTTGCCACGTTCTCCGTGTATAACATGTTCCAAGTCCTATTATTAAATGCCCTTGAAGCAATTGCAATTTACGTATATTTCGGGGGTGGGGGGGTGGGGGGGAATTAAATAAAATGAGGTTTATTTTCCTATTTTTCTTAATCCGCCAGGAAACTGAAGAAGTGCTACACACCATCCAGTGTGCTATATACCATACAGTGTGCTATACGCCGTGCAGTGTGCTATACACTCACTCATCGTTGAATTCCAACTGTTAAGGGTTCGTTCTATTACTTGCACAGGTGGACTTCGTTTTTTCTTCCCTCCCATTTTTCCTGAAATTGGTCTGTGGGTCTCTTTTTAATTTGATCGAATTCAAGCAGGGGGATTATTGCGGTTGATATGGCCAACTTCATCAATCCTGTATATGAGCATAACAGAGTAGGACGTTAAACCCCATTTCAAATCATTTCATTATAGGGTGGATTAAGCAGTAAAAAATGGGTATTTCCAGGAAAATGAAAATGACAATACTAAGGCATTTAATATATGATTTCTTATTTGTTACCAGGTCACCAACAATGGCGGGTGGTCTATTTGCCATCACTAGAGATTATTTCCACAGATTAGGTGGTTATGATGAAGGTATAGAATTGTGGGGAAGTGAAAATCTAGAATTATCCTTTAAGGTACGTTGTTTTATCGTAGGTTCCCACTGTCGTATGGTGCGCTACGATAGGATGGTACTGTATTTAAACCAGGTTTGAACAAGCAGGAGTCTGAGAGGATAGTAAGCCCCGGGACCCTAAATATGTTAATGTTCTCACGTCGTTTGGAGGCGCTTCTAGCATCTATATTCTGGCCCCTAACCTGTTCCTGATTTAAACTGACACTGGGTTCCCCAATTAATATAAAATACCTTTATGTTTTAGACTTGGATGTGTGGAGGACGAATACTAATAACACCCTGTAGTCATATTGGTCACGTGTTCAGAGCGACGTCACCATATTTAAACGAAAAACAAATACCAACTCTAGAGAGGAACAAAGCAAGAGTGGCCGAAGTTTGGTTAGACCAATACAAGGAATTTTTCTTTTCTGTCGCCAGAATTAAACCGGTTAGTTTTTTATATTTTATTTACGGTCATGTTTCAATAAGTTGACTATTACCGTAGGCCTAATTTCTAGTTTGAAGCTACATGTAAACAATGTGAGTCGCCTGGTATGTTATGACAACTACCGGTTTTAATTTATTTTTTCCAATAGTTTCTAGAGCAATACTAGACAGTTTGAGATTCTTGCAATGTTTTTATTGACCCACTAATGTGACTTGCTGTCTTATTAAACTTGTTGATGCACGTCCCGTTGTTGATTCAAATCCTGTTATGGTCTTATTTCAGAATGGTATAGGTGACATCACACCTCAGAAGCAACTACGAAAAGATTTAAAATGTAAAACTTTTGACTGGTATATACGTAATGTTTATCCGGAGTTGTATATACCCGGTATGGGTGAAAAGTTTGGAGAGGTATAGCCTACATCATGTAACAACTGTTATAAACTATCAGTCTAGAATTCTTTAAAGTCCTTCTGGTCTTCTAAGGCCGTGTATATCAAACTTCTTAAGTCCTCAAACGTTGCATCTCCTAAGACAATCATGAAAGCTGATATTCTTTTCAGTAAATATCAACTTGTAAACCTGAGGCTAGTTTTGTCAAGTATTTTTAAGGACTTCAGAAATTGAAAGCGTTTTGTCTCCCTCTTCTTACCCTCTCTTGGCAAGGATGGCGCTAGATCGTCGTATACAAACTCGGTATGACATTGGTGCCTTTCCGGAAGTACTACAAAGATACCTGAAGCAGTATGGTATTGAGCAGTTGAGCGCTTTGAGTTTTCAAACAATGTCATTTCCGCACTAAGATTTAGTGTGAGCTAATGGGTTTTTAGCAGTGGGAAGAAACTGTAGAGCCCAGAGACAACCCCGAGATTAGTTGTGGACAAGAATACTAGGATATACATACCGCAGCATTATATAAACCGCGTTGTCCTTTCCGCAGAATAAAACCTCCCCAAATGATAACTTAGTGATAACCACCTTGTCAATCAAAATAGCTTTAACCAATCATAAACCAGCTTTTAGAATGTATCATTAGTTTGACTTTACATAGCTCTCTTTCGTTCAGTCTAGCCTTTAAAACATTCTCTCTTTTTAACAACTATCACAACCCTTTCTAGCTTACCGAAATAATGAAATTATTTGTAATGCCATGGTGATGAAACATTGGTTTGTTGTTGTTGGTGATTATTATTACCAGTACTTGTCACTTGAAACTAATGAAGCAAAACAAATTAAAATATATTTTCGTATGTAAGATTGGCGTATGTTTAAACGTGTCGTGTTAAAGTAAAATAAAACCTATTCTTGAATAATTGTGTTTGAGTGGTTGATGAATCCGGCGCTGTTCTTGTACTGTTAACCATTACCCTCTCCCTCTCTTATTATATTCTTTTCACACTTCCATCGGTGGTGTAAAACGCCTCCCCTCCCATTCCTTCCTAGTCATTTAGATGTGGATGATCGAACCTCTAGCACAAACCCCTCTAGCTTATTTAGTTACTGGGTACCTCCTACACCTCTAGTACTAACCCCTTTAGTCTATTTAGTTACTGTAAGCTCGAACCTCTAGCAATAAACCCTCTAATCCAGTTAGTTACTGGATGATCGAACCTCTAGCACAAAACCCCCTTGGCAATTTACATACCAGATGCTCGAATCCCTAGAACTAACCCCTCCAGCAATTGATTGCTGGTTAGTTACTAGATGCTTCAGTGAGTTACTGAATGATGGAACCTTTAGCACAAAACCCCTCTTGTCCATTAACATGTTCCAATCACTAGAACTCACCCCTCTGGATTTTCGAACCTTTAGCACAAACCCTTCTAGGCCATTTACATGCCGGATGCTCGAATCCCTAGCACTAACCCCTCAAGCACATTTACTTACCGGATTCTCGAATCCCTAGAACTAACCCCTCAAACACATTTACTTACCGGATGCTCGAACCTCTAGCAATTAACCCTCTAGTCCATTTAGTTACTGGATGCTCCAACTGCGGGTACTACCCCCCCCCCCCCAGGCATATTTAGTTACTGGAGGCTCTAGCAATAAACTTTCTAGTCCAGTTAGTTACTAAATGATCCAACCTTTAGCACAAAACCCCTCCAGTTCAGTTAGTTACTGGGTGCTCAAACTGCTGGCACAAACCCCTCTTGGCCATTTACATACCGGACGCTCGAATCCCTAGAACTAACCCATCAAGCCATTTACTTACTGGATGCTCAAACCTCTAGCAAGAAACCCTCTAGCCCATTCCGTTACTGGAGGCTTGAACCTCTAGCAATTGGTTACTGGATGTTCGAACCTCTAGCACGAAACTCTCTAGGCCAGTTAGTTCCTGTGTGAACAAATCTGTAGCATTAACCCCTCGAGGTGATTTAGTTACTGAATAATCGAATCCCTAGTACTGACTCCTCTTGCTCATCTAGATACTGGGTGATCAATTTTCTTGTACTGACATCTTTAGCGCATTTACATACTAGGTGATGGATCCCACTTCCTGACAACTCTAGCGCATTTACATACTGGATGATCGAATCCCTAGTACTAACCATCTCACTCAATTAAAAATATTGAATGATCGAATCCCGGGTACTATCTCGCTCATTTAGATACTGGATGATCAAATCCCTAGTAATAACCACCTCTCTCAATTATAAATACAGGATTATCGAATCCTAGTACAAACCACCACGCTCATTTAGATATTGGGTGATCTAATCCCTAATAATAACCACATCGCTAATTTAGATATTGGGTGATCACTATTTCTAACTTCTTTAGCTCATTTAGATACTGGATGATCGAATCACTAGCGATACTGGATGCTTGAGTCCGTAGTACTGACCCTTGTTGGTTATTTAGATATTGGATGCCTGAATTCCTAATAATAATAGCACCTCTACTTCATTTAGATTCTTTCTGCTCGAATTTCTAATACTAACTCTTCTGAGTCATTGAGATACTGGATGCTTGAGTCCGTAGTACTAATTATTATGAGTGATTAAGATATTGGATGCCAGAATCCCTGGTAGGCCTAATATTAGCTTAACTACGTCTTTAAGATTCTTCGTGCTCGAATTTCTAGTACTAACTCCTCTGGGTCATTTAGATACTGGACGCTCGAAACCCTAGTAACTAATAATAACTCCTCTACGTCATTTAGAACTGGATGTTCAAGTCTCTAGTACTAACCCTTCTATGTCATTTAGATACTGAACCTAAGCACTAACACTTTTATACCGTTTAGATTGCTTTTAAAGACACTTGCTAACTAATCGTAATTTGGCACAGACAAACTTGTCCAATCGAGCAAGGCGCGGGTTGGCCATCATGTTGGGAAATGAATCCAGATAGTTTGAAAGAATATCGAATGACCTGGAGTGGGGGGACAGAGCCGACTTTGAAACACAACTGCAAAAATTGCTTTCACTGATACTAGCAGTTTGATTACAGACCCATGCTGGGGTTGTTGAGAGCGTTTGGGTGGTGTGGGGTGCAAGTGGGGTATCGGGTGTGCGAAATCCAAGAGGTACTCATCCTTCCATACCCAATTTCGTTATCTTTAGTAATGAAATGATGTGAAAAACGCCTTCCATACCCGGTTTCGATATCTTTAGTATTGAAATGATGTGAAATACAGAATCGCCGGCCTTATATGGTCATTTTAAACATTTTAATTTTCAGATAATGAATGCAGCTGTAAAGGAGTGTATCAGCGTACCAAAGGTAATGGATCGTGAATTAGAGGTGAAGCTATGTAATAAATATATGGTAAGAATGATATAAAATCGGTACGGTGCGATACATGGGGGCATAGGAGTAAGATTTAGATTACCACCTTATAATTCTTGATATAATAATTCTAAAATGGATAATTAAAAAACAATTTATGAAAATTTCAGCCAAATTGCTTTATTCTGAGCGAAGTTAAAAAGTTGTAAAGTTTTGGCCAGATTCAGCCTAATTAGTTTCGAATATCAAGTACCATTGCTACGGAGACTCGGTTGTCTATTTAATGGTCTTGATAATGAGCTTTGCAGGTGAATAAATGTCTAAATAATAATTTATATAACTTATAAAGCTACAAAATAGAACCACAGTTGGCAGATTAAGCTCACGTGAGCTTAAATTTTTGGTCTATATTCATTCGAGATCTACTTTAATAATAAGCTACAGATCTTCTGTGTGAAATGAAATTGGGTTTACGTCCTATGGGGGAGAAAGTTGGAACGGTCTACTATCGAATTCCAACTGCAAAGGGGGCTTATGTGCACGTCATTGTGTGCATGGACCCTCGGCTTTTATTCCACCGAACGACTATGCACTGTTCATCGTCGGGGCCTCTGTCCTGTATCACTGTCAAGGGGGAACCACGCCGAATAATCCGATGGCATTTCTAGGCCTACATCGGATTCGAACTCGGGATCTCCAGATTAGCGAGTAAACGTCTTACTTACTGAGCCACCGTGTAAAGCCTAATCAGAGCATTCATTTAAGTCACTTGAATTTTGTACCTAAAAATTTCAAAATTATATCCACATATTGAAATATTGTTAATGAATATTAAAATGGATGAAACTTCTGAATTCGAGAACATTATATTCATTAATAATAGGGGGAGGGGGTGAACAAACAGTTTAGCTAGTGTATCACTATCAGTCCAACGTTCCCAAAAATTATGGCCAATAATGTGACGATGCAAGCTCATGAAAAATAAAATGTCTTCTCCGAAACCTTAACTTCTTGTTTGCTTCTGTCATCATTCAATTCATAATCAAGGATTCCTATAGTGATTTATATCAAGGGTTGCTATAGTGATTTACATCAAGGGTTGCTATAGTGATTTATATCAGAGGTTTCTATAGTGATTTATATCAGAGGTTGCTATAGTGATTTATATCAGGGGTTGATATAATGATTTATATCAAGGGTTGCTATAGTGATTTATATCAAGGGTTGCTATAGTGATTTATATCAGGGGTTGCTATAGTGATTTATATCAGAGGTCGCTATAGTGATTTTATATCAAGGGTTGCCATAGTGATTTACATCAAGGGTTGCTATAGTGATTTACATCAGGGGTTGCTATAGTGATTTATATAATACAATGATATTATTTATTTACAAAACAGAATGTTTGGGAGTTGACACTGGAGAATAAAATAAGATATTCTGATCTGTGTTTTGACGTCCTGATTGGAAACAGAGTTGTCGTGAACACGTGTTCAACAACGGGCGATTCCCAGACCTTCATTGCTACTGAGGTATGTAAGCCTTTAAAATAACTAGATTTCTTTGATTCTTACGGATTTTCTCGTAAATATGAGTTAACTCCTATCCCAATTGAATCTGGTCTGCGCTTGTAACGGATAGCATACAGCATTGAAATGAAATGAAATAGGCTTTAACGTCCTACTATTCTGCTCCTATACTGGGCTAATCAAGGACATACGCCATACAGTGTGCTATGAGGGAAATTTTGTCCGGGCAGCGGCACTACAGGCGTACTCTTATATCGAATTTCAACTGCCAAGGGATATTTTACGTGCACGCCAATGTATACACAGAAACTCCGGATTTCGTCCCATTCGAGCGCCTATACAGTTGTATGCACCACTGACAAGAGGAGGGAAACTGTACGTCGGAGAATCACGATGAATCATACACCTTTAAAAAACCAATGTCTAATATAATGACAAATGAGATTTTATTGGGATTTAATGAAGCCTCGATCTACTTGAAACAATGGATGTACATGATGGTGGTGGATATGTCCGCCGGGCTTTCTTGTAGTGGTCGTTGTCGGTACATACGGAACATATGGTCCAGCGTCTACAATAATAATATTAAATAATAATAATGGTAATAAAAATAATATATTTTCGCCAGTCTTCTGCAATCTTTAATGCTCAGTATTAGGCAGTAATGGTATTCCATAGAATTGTGACCAGTTCAATAATAAATGGCATTGCCATTGAAACAACTTCTCATATATCAGCGCATCCAATGCATCAGCTGGAAATTGAAATCTATAGCTAAGGTTTGGGATAAACTAGGGAAAATTAGCACAGCCAATATCAAATGAAAATTGGTATTTATAGATTAACGATTGGGATAATCTACGGTGTATCAGTACACCCTATGCACATTTCCGGCCAATTTTCCACAGCACGGGCCAATAGCAATCTGTGTGGCCACACTGTCTTCGTGGAGATTCACACTGATGGGCTTATTTTCAACTCCTCGATGTTTTTACAGATAAAAGTAGGATGTCAGACGTCCCGTGTCCGAACTGTCCTCTACCGACACGTTGTACTGTAATGATCATAAGCAGATTCCCCAAACTTTCGGGCAATCTGACTTTTCGGACAGGCGAGTAAAGTTGGTAAAATTATGTGCCCCAAATCAAATAGAACTCGAATTTTACTACTTTTAATTGAATACCGCGAATTTGTACTGAAATTGGCTATAGATTAAAACATTTTGCCTGGAATCACTTTACTTTGTTACAAAACCATTGGACAACTTTTAACTACTTAACTCACGGGCTAGAATAGCAGAAAGGGGCATATGCGGAAGTTAAATTTTAAAAATTGTCTCAAGGAGGGAGAAGATTGCTTGTCTGGGAGTGATCAGCAAACCAAGGTAGGCTATCTTAGACCAAATTGAAGTAGTTATATTAAGGGGCTGGATGTCATCTCCTTAAAACGTATAAGTCATTACATAGCAGCATATATAATATCTACGTATATACGTCCGTAGGAGTTTCAAATGGCTAACCGCCCCAGAACTTCGTTAAATTACTTGTTGGCTTGCCGCCGAGTTAACCGCTCCATTATGCCTCGTCTCCCTCGTCAACTCTACAGCACGCCACAAACCCAAGTACTCATACTCTAACAGTTAAAGGGAGGCAGTTACATTTTAAAAAATCCTTAAATAAACTTTCTCGTATATTTCTAATTGATAAAAGGGACCCGAATCCTGACACTGGAATAGCAGGAAAACGCGTTTAAACTGTAAACGATTGATTTGTTGGTTGGAATTCGAGTCAGCCACCTATACACGGCTTATTAGACCATTTTTAAGTCGCTGCATAGGGGGAAAACGCGTTTGCGGTCGTCAAATTTGAAAATTTTGGGTGGGGAGGGGGTTCCTAACACGAATTTTTTCAAGCATTTTGAGTTCTGCCTCCATAACAGTCATCGAGCCCGTATGCTATGGTAAAAAGGTTTCAAATAATGTTCAAATGAGTGCATAATTAGCGTTTAAGCTAAGAATAAGATTTCTGGAGTCCGTGGTATCTCGTACTCTTCGCTATTACGTCAACTGATCACGTGACTAAATGCCCAAACATATTTGTTGTAATAGTCGAATGACTTTTTAATATTTTAAAAAGTACGTGTTTCTGAATTCTGGTCAAGTGTACACAAATCCAGATACATGTATATATTGATGGACTGGCCCAATTATTTCAAACTCTCTAAACCTTTGACACAGAGCGGCCCCTTCACATCACATGCGCCTGTAACATCGAAAATAAATACGCTTTTGACATAATGCTTAGCTTCATATAGCCGCTGTTTCGGTTCATTGTCCATTTAGCAAACCGTCTGCAGTTTAGTACGTACTTTGAATTTTGTATTTGATAGAGAAGCCTCGTCCAGCACCATTAAAGTCGGTAACAAATCGTAACATGGCGTACCTCTCCACGCTTTGTACTGAAATAAAATTTAAAAAGACAGTCAATCAGAATAAAGAGTAAGAGAGAAATGGGGTTTAACGTCCACTCGACACAACCTAGGTCATTTCGGGACTAACAGATGGTTTAATTTCATTTCAATAATTCGCTTGCGCGTAGCGATCTTTAGCAGTGGGAGGAAACCGGAGTGCCCGGAGGAAACCCACGAGGTTGAGAAGGCGCCCCTATCTCCATGCCACATACGCTCACACCAGGGATCGAAACCACAGCCGCAAGCCAGAGATGACCGGCCAGCTAGAGGTCGAAGCGCGGCACTCTAGACCACTAGGCCATCCCAACCCCCCAATCGGATTAAAATTACAGATGTATATTTTTCGTTTTTTATACTTTTTATGGCTTCTACTACCCGAAGATCTGACCAGTTGTAGTGAAAGCCCATCACACGAGCAGCTTTTGACCCTTTTACGTCAGACATTTGATAAACCAATCAGCGTTGATTTTTCTAGTAGGATACCGACAGTTTCGTGCATTGTACGCCAAAATATCGTTGCAACG
Organism: Patella ulyssiponensis; assembly: GCA_963678685.1. NCBI lineage: Eukaryota > Metazoa > Mollusca > Gastropoda > Patellidae > Patella > Patella ulyssiponensis. Next base: position 62,519,143 of record OY783225.1, on the reverse strand, counting down.
GACCGTTTAACAAGAACGCAGGTTATATAACAACTCTTCAAGATCCTAGTGTAGTAAAGACAAGTTAAACGAAATTTTGAACGTCACAAAACGAAACAGTAGGACGTCAAAAAACCCATTGCATTTCATTCGATTTATCGACAATCAGTATTTTTGTGCATTTAATCTACGTATGCCCTTACTTGTAAAATGTTCCCCTGTCATATCGCCAGTAAAATCTCTCTTATTGTTGGTTTTACCATCAGTATCCACAACCAACAAATCCGTCAATGTATCGAAATCTTCAAAATACAGCAGAATGTCTTTCACCCCAGTTCCGGTCTGTATCATATAGTTACATTCATTATTATCTTCATATGAACGACCTGTCACATTGTAACAGGGACTTTGGAAAGTCCCTTCTGTTGAATTTAAGATTGTAGTAACGCAATAATCCCCTGAAATCAAACATCAACCATTAAATACCAAGAAAAACAAACATCAACCATTAAATACAAGGAAAACAAATATCAACCATTAAATACAAGGAAAACAAACATCAACCATTAAATACAAAAACAAACAAACACCAATCAAATACGAAGAAAGCAAAGATCAACGAAAACAAATATCAACTATAAAATACAAAGAAACAAACATCAACCAAATACAAAGAATACAAAAGTCAACCATTGAATACAGGGAAAACAAAGGTGAACCATTAAAATAAAGGTCGGCCATTAAATAAAAGAAAAAAAAACAAACAAACAGCAACCATTAAATACCAGGAAAACAAACAACAGCCATTAAATACAAAGAAACTGTAATATTACATTTTTTTATGATATAAAAAAAATACAAAATGATATAAATTAACGGAAACGCCAACTGGATATATGTTTTAAATTTCATTTAAGGTGTGGTTTAATGGCCGAAAGCGAGATATTAAGTAAGGTATTGAAACAACACGAGGGACAATGAAATACGTCACTCGGCCCTAAATTTCAACTAGTATAAACAATGTATGCAAGGCACATTGTCTATGCCATTATTTGAAATAATGGTACGCCATCATCAAATCAAAGGATGACGTCACATCTGTATTTTAATTTCATATAATACAATTCAGATTTAGCATGTATATATGTTTCGCTCGCAGCCCTTAAATCTCACCTTAAACAAAAATTTTACAGCAAAGCACCCCCTTTGAAATTAACTACATTCAGTTCAATAAGAATTGGGTATTACAATTAGTATACCTAAATATGTAGTCGGGACTTTTCATATTTTCGTTTCATGGTCGTTTGTGTATAATACTACGGAAGGAAAAAAAAAGTAATTTGATCGGGCAGCGACGTTGTTTATACATGACTGCGCTTCGGTCTGTTTTAGATGTTCATCGGCACAGTTTTGATCTTAAATCTTCACGTCATACAGTGCATTTTTTTTTTTTTTTTTTTTGTCATGAAATAATATTAATATGTTATAATGATATTAAAACCGTATTGCCAATGTTATAATAATATTAAATTCTAATGTTATAATAATATTAAATTCTAATGTTATAATAATATTAAATTCTAATGTTATAATAATATTAAATTCTAATGTTATAATAATATTAAATTCTTATTCCCAATGTTATAATAATATTAAAATCTTATTACCAATGTTATAATATTTTTGAAAACCAATGTTATAATAATAATAAAATCTTATTACCAATGTTACAATAATATTAATAACTTATTACCAATGTTATAATAATATTGAACACTTACCGTCGTAATTATGATTCCTGATATAAACCTGATAATACAAATAATACGAATCAGATAATACAAGATAATTTCCAAGGGTAGCATCTCATTAATTTACGATAAAAATGAAATGGGGTTTAAAATCCTGCTGCTTTGCTCAGATTGTGTACAAGGGACTTTGATTTTTCGTCCCATCCGAACGACTAGACATCTGTCCTTGTCAGGTACATTAACGTCAAACGCAAAATGTTATTGTGGTGAACGATAAGGTTTCATACCATTAAATTTTGATTTTGGTTGAGTTAATTCGCTGTAATGAAATTCACATATCATTATATATTGAACATGAAACATGTACGCGTACAGTCAACGAATAGCCAGTACGAAATGAAAAGAAATGGGGTTTAATGTCCTACTTTTCTTCAGCAACTTGGCTAATAAAGCCGGCATGTGCCATGCAGTGTGCTATGAGGGAATTACGGCTCACTCTTATTTCGAATTCCAACTATCACGGGTTCTCTTATGCGCATGCCGGTATGTACACAGGAAATGGGTGTTTCGTACCATCTACACTACTATACGGTGTCCCTTGCCAGGCCCTCCGATCTAGTACAAGACCACTCACAAAGGAGAATCACGCCGTAAAATCCCGATGCACTTTCGCGGACAAATTATGGATCGAACACCTGAATTCGAGGTTAGCGAGCCAGCGTCTAAATCATTGGGTCACCGCGGCTCTCGTGTGGAATACATCCACACAGCAGCTTTGTCTTAAGACACAGATTGTACTCTCACGAACTATTCAGAACATGGGATATAATCCTGAAAAAGACGTGTGCACAGCGCTGAATACCAAACGGGTTCGACCTCTCGTGAGCTCAATGCTTCAGACCAAATTGAAAAAGTGAAATGAAACGGGGTTTAACGTCCTACAGTGCTGCTGCTAAACTTTGTTAATGAAGACGGGCATACGGCCTAATCTTACATCGAATTCCAACTGCCACGGGATCTTATACGCGCACGCCAATGTGTACACGAGATCTCAATTTTCCGTCCCATTCGAAGGACTAGACAGCTGTCCTTATCAGGCCCCCATCTTACATCACTGACAAGGTGAAACCACACCGGAAAGTATGGAACACCCGAACTCCAGGCTAGCGAGCCAGCGTCTTACCCACTTAGCCACCGTGATCCCCAAATTTGAAAAACATCTGTTACAAGTGGTAGACTCTATCACATTCATAAGATTTCCAGAATGGGTTGACGAAAAGAAATCTGATGAAAATTCAAACCCTCAATCATGTTGACAAACATCACAAGCAGTCTGAACGGGTTTGGCTTTAATCTCTTGAACACACCCCGACTTTCCTGTGCTCTCAACGAACTAAAGGGCGCATTCTCTTTTATAATATATGGACACGTCCTCATCAGAGGAGTGGTGAGAGCTAGAGAGAAAAAAAACATTACTCCACGACACATTCGTCCCAATAAAGGATCGAAATTTACACTTCTCAAAATTTTGTAAAAAGTCAAAGATGCATTGCAATCACCCCATCATAAGGCCTTGTTTTACTTACTTCTAAGTCCCTTAAATGCAATACTTACCCCACAAGATTGTGCCCGAATACCCGTCAACACTAAGACAATACCCAATAGAGTTATGTTGAACATTTTGATAAGCATGTCCTCGTTAATCTTATCAACGATTAGTCTGACTATTTACAACAACAACGTTTTTATTTTATAATGTTATTCTCTAATCTAGAATCAGCTGTTTAACTGACACATGAATACACAAGGGCGTAAGTTGGATTTCCGAGTTTTGACCAATCTGGGATATTGCCGAGTGTAGCGACGTCCGCAAATGTTGTTATCTTGAGTGGCGTTATGGTTTGAACTTTAATTACATGCACTTATACTACATAGACAATAAATGATCTGCCGAGCGTAGCGATGCGAATAAGTTTGACGAAAATGTCCGTAAAAACCTGACAGTCCCCTATTTGTAGTAGTTCTGAAACGAACTACATAATCCAGTTGGTTTCCATTGTGACACTACCGTGTCTCTTTGTGACTGTCGTCTAGGGTTTTCTTCGGACGTTGTTTTAAAATTATATCCAATGATCAATTAAGTCTAAAACACCGTTTATCTTGTTACTATTTTCATATAACAAATACAGCAAACTACAGTGGTTACAGGTACAGGAAACTACAATATTATTGAATATAAGTTCAATATCCTTAGCTTGTGTTCTGAGGTGGCATTTCCTTGCCTCTCAGCCGGGAAGGCTGTGGTGTTCTCCCAACCCCCCAATGGTATCTATTTCCTACCGCCTCATCATGATATCTGAATCCGGCCTGTGAGCCAGGGCAGCTCACGGTATGAACTTCCCCTTGAATCTCTCGAATGATATCTAAAGAAACTTAAACTGCGAATGTACTTATAAAGAGGTTGAGCCCCGGGAAATTGACCAGGTGCTTCCTTTATCGGATTGGTCAAATGCACAGATGCTACCCTGGATTTCAAGACAGTGTACTTATATGGGCACATAGGAGAGCGACTAACCACGTTTTTAACTCATGGGGTTACCTTTTTTGGATTATCAGACAATGATGTCATTGTCCGATTTGAACCCCCAGACATATTCTTATTAGCCTAGTTCTTGTTGTCACTAGTACAAGCTAATACCTTCAATATATTAAACAGACCCTTACAGAACTTTATAACATCTACAGTATATATGGTCTATAGTGTAACACCATTAAGCCGCTGTCCCGACAATACGTTATGGTACTTTATAAATTATTATTTTATGTCGTAGTCAGAGACTTTATTATGGTACTTTATGAATTGCTAGCTTCATTGGGGGGGGGGGGGGGTGCGAATGGTTAGCGTTTCTCTCTCTCTCTCTCTCTCTCTCTCTCTCTCTCTCTCTCTCCCTCTCTCTCGCATTGTTTCTGACTTTATTATGTACTTTATGAATTGCTTGCTTTATTTTGGACTTTATTATGGTACTTTATGAATTGCTTGATTTATTATGGTATTTTATAAATGATGGTTTGTACAGTAATAACGATTTGGGGGCAGTGGAACTGGAAATAAACACATTATTGATTCAAATGTTCGATATATTTGAGAGGAGTGCTGGGATAAATAAACTGTTCTGATACTATGTAACTTAATATACCCAGTCAATATTCTTTAAGCAGGTGACACGAAATCATATATATATAATCAAATACGAACGTTGACCCAACCCTGAAAATGATATCAATGCCGAAAGCTGAAAGTACATCTATTGTGTGTTTTACATGTTAAATTTTAAAATAAAATGTGACCGGGGTCCCATTTTAAAATCTTAACTAAAGATATACAACTGGTAGTAGTTTTTTTCTTTGATGTCCATAGCAGTTATATCTCATAACAACCTCTCATGACGTCATCAGAGGTTGATATATTCGGTTCATATCAACCGCTGATGACGTCCTGACAGGTTGATATTTCATATCAACCGCTGATGACGTCATCCAAGGTCGATATATTCGGCTCATTTCAACCGCTGATAATGTAGATGATCGAAGTAATACAAAGAACTACGGAAGACGGGGAGGGACATTCCAACTTCAAAGTTCCGACTGCAAACTTCTAAGTTCCAACTTCCATAATTCCTACTTCCGACTTCCGACTTCCAACTTCCATGTTCCATGTTTCATTCTCCATTTTATCAGTAGCCACGTGTGTGTAAGATTGTGATAATAGCTTAAATAAAGCAAGTTTTTATCAATATTTATAGTTTATAAATACACTTAGTACAGGTATCTTCGAAAGACCGACATTCCAACTTCCAACTTCAGTGTTCCGTGTTCCAAGTTCCAAGTTCCGACTTCCAAGTTCATAGTATCACGTGATAGCAATACGGTCAGATGGCCAGAACATCACGTGATTAAAAAATTAAAATGAATGAGCTTAAACAACTATTTCACGAAGAGAGAGAGAGAGAGAGAGAGAGAGAGAGAGAGAGAGAGAGAGAGAGAGAATGGAGTTTATTTAACGTCCACTCGACACAAACTAGGTCATTTTAGGACTAACATATGGTTTAATTTTATTTCAACAATTCGCTTGTGCGTAGGAATCTTTAGCATTGGGAGGACTGGAGTACCCGGAGAAAACACACGATGTTGGAAGGCGACCCTGAATTCCCCTTGTCACGTACAAAAGGGGATTCGAAACCACACCAGTTGACTCAACGGAAGGCCGTAGTATGATACAGCGTGCGCACGTATCAATTTTTTTTAAATTTTTAATAATTTCCATCTACATGTAAGACAAATAATCAAGAACTAAACCAAAAGTGGTTTTCACTTCACTGTTTACAGCAGTGTCTAGCTCTTGACAGATGTAATTTTCCTTTTTATACGTCTGCTTTATCACGTGGACGTTGGTTGCGTTCGATACGCACACCGGACCGTAACCTCCTGGAGTATGGCCCCTGGTTGTACAAAAAAATCACATTATTTTTTTTTGTTAGCTCGTTCTCTGTCCATGTGGGCATATCCTGCATTGCGATCTCCTGATAATTTTTAGCTTTTTTATTTTTATATATTATGTGTTATGCTTATTTTGGCAATATGCATAATACAAGAATAATCCGTTTCATTGGAAAGCTTTAGATACAGGGATTGTAATCCTTTTAATAACTGTTCAATTAGTAATATGCAATATCAGATAATTTACAGGTTTTGAATGTTTTAAAAAAACACTACCGCCAGAACATGTAGTAAGATCCCTAATTGTCATTTAAAACACCTAAATGTACATGTATGGATTTAAGGGGGGGGGGGCGAGGGGTCCTAATTTTCGACAGTACCCTTTTTTACTGCTAAAAGTGACTTTTCTCAGAACCAAATATGTCCGTTCCGAACGTTTACTTAGACGAAATATCAGCCAAACAGCTCTTGGAATGCTACAGATGCAAGGAAATCACGAATAATTTTCTTGGACCCCCCCCCCCCAAAAAACCCCCTCTGGACGGCGTGCCCCGTCTCCGCGGTCAGAGCCCTCATTTTCCGTCACCCCCTCCCTTTTCAAAATTCCTAGATCCGCCCCTGTGTATCATTTATTTTAAAAACTAAGACGTTGTAATTTCCATTTCTTTGTTTGGTTTCTGACATGGCTGCTATATGCTTGCATCCTGTTTACAAGTAATGGGTCGAAATAAAATAATTTATTTCATATTTATTTCTTTGTTAATAAACAACGTTAAAAATAAAATGGTTTACATTTATTTATTCACCAATAAGAAATAAGAAAGGGCATTACATTTCCCAATAAAACTTGTTAAACATTAGCTGGGTTCCTCGCCTATTACATGTCGTTCGTTCTTTAAGCATGATTGCAATTTGTCAGTGCTTGGTACCTTACCGTACCTGTACTGTAGCCAAATTTCTGTAGGGGTGGGGGCTGGAAGCTTGGATGTCGAAAAATAAAGACATGATTGAAGCACATTTTTGGCGATTCTCTAGAAACCCTGCATAAGATTGAATATGGATTAAACATGCGTAAACGGTAGATTACTAGAGAAGCTTTGAATTTTCTTCCCTAATCCAAGTTTGTTATTGAGGTAAATGACAATGTGGGGGTTTACATTTAAATAACTATTACGTATATTATATACAATTTCGAATAGTCTTTTTCGACGTTCAAAAGTAAACGTACAGTGCTAAGACCACCTAAAGATAAATTTTAATTATTCCTACTATTAATTAGATCAGGTTTCGCTACAGTTTTTATATTTTACGCTGACATTTATTGCTTTAAATCTTCGTAGTGCTAAGCGGAAAATTTGTCCTTTTAACCTCCAGGATCACAAAGAACAATTTAGCAGGTTTACATTTTTATTGAAAGGGTGATTACTTTCGATCATTTTTAGCTTATTTTCATGATACAAGACTGACTGCGCATTCAGTTTCAGTGCAAATGAAATCATTTGACCTTTGACTGCCAATATCTCGAAAACGCTCCCAACGACGGACTGGTTACCACTCGGCATCATTTTCTACGCAAAATTTTACTCTATAAGTTGGGTCTGGATTTGTGCCCATTTGACCCCCCCCCCCCCCCGAGCGTCCAGACTACTAGTTCCAGTTGGAGAACTGGCATAAAACAATATCGCAAACCGTCTTGATGAATGCTATCTCCAGAGTCACGTAAATCCGCCAATTGCTCCTGTATTGCAAAATAATGAGGTTTTAACCCATCAAAATTTAATTCCAGATGAAGTATGGTCCTGGTGTAGAGCACTGACGCCTGATTAATCGATGGGCCTAACGACGATATATTCCATCAGGATCAAGGACTCGCATAATCCCCCCCCCTTATTACTGAGATGCCATAATTAATAAAACGAATTTAAGACAAGCTAGTACTTTAACTTTTACATATGTAGGCACTGGTACTGGTGCATACGTAAAAGATCCCTGATGGAATTCGTTAAATTGGTCGTAGCTCCGCTGTCCAGGAAAAATTGCCACCATAAACCTCAAGAAAGAACAGTATGACGTTAAACTCCATTACATTTGATTGCTGTTATTTCCAATGTGTATTATTACATTTACTTCCAAGTTGTAATAAAGAATAATGATTCACAGCACACTCGGCACAGACCAGGTCATTTCTGGGTGGGTGAACACTTTGCTGAGTGGGCTAAGTGGGTAAAAAGTAAAGTAAATTTATTGCATAAAAACGCCCACGAAGAGCAGCATACAATTACAAAAAAATACATTCATACAAAGCAACAAATATACATGTAACATAAACGCTGGCTCACTAGTCTGGAGGTCGGGTGTTCGATCCGGCATTGTTTCACCTTGGCAGTGATGCAGAACGGAGGGCCTGACAAGGACAGCTGTCTAGTCATTCGGATGGGACATAAAACCGAGGTCCCGTGTACATATTGGCGTGTACATAAAAGATCCATTGGCAGTTAGTTGGAATTTGATATGAGTAGGCCGTAGCACCACTGTCCGGGCAAAATTTCCCGCACAGCACACTGTATGGCGTATGATCGTCTTTCATTAGCCCAGGGTAGGTGCAGTAAAGTAGGACGTTAAACCCCATTTCATTTCATTTCATTTCGGGGCATATGGTTCAATTATATTTCAATAATTCGCTTGCACGCATAGGCGTACGAGACGGGGGGGGGGGGGGCGGGGGGCACCGGCCCCCCCAAATATTTTCATAAAAAAAAATAGAAATCTGAAAAGAGCTCAGAATTATGAGATCAGTCATTAGCCGAGGAGTTTTTGAAAATGGGGTGGGGTAGGGGTAAGGCCTTGTCGGGGAAGGCTATGGTCTTGTCGGGAATGAATGCTCAGTTTGTCGGGAAGCGTCGCGCCGACTGTCGGGTTTGGAATATTTTTAATGATATGGAAGCGGAAAGAAAGCAGTCCAGTCAATGATGAACACGTTTTACCATCTGAATAGAACTAGCACGTACACATGGCCTTTCTCAGTTCTTGAGTACGGTACTGCGTTAGTAATAATCGTTTGACTTGTTCTTCTTTTGGATTAATATAGTGCACTAGATGTAAATATACTTGAACTAAAATGGTCATTCATATATTAAAAGTATATAAATTTTACAAGTTCAAAAAGTCTTCTATCTTGATTCTAGATATATCTATCTTAGATATGGATAAAAAATGTGAACTGTCATATAATGAAAAACGTGGCAAAAGTAGATCGTAATACGGAATATATAGATTGTAAATTTGAACTCTTTTAAAGTGGCCATTCATATATTAAAAGTAGATAAAGTATATACAAGTCTTCTATGCATCTGAGATCTGGATAAAAAAATGTGAAGTCTCATAAAACGAAAAATGTGGCAAAAGTAAATCGTTCGACTTGTTTTTGTTTTCGTAGTAATAGAGCTTATTTTAAAGATGACTTTTTACCAGTTTTTATGCTGCAACTGACATAATTTACTACCCACTCCAAATTACTAGAAAGTATTCGAAATGCCTGGAAATCGCGTCTACGGCCGTTTGGTTTTCAAAATTTTCTGGGGGAGGCCCCCCCCAAACCCCCCGTCGAACGCTTCGCGCCTCCGGCGCTCGCGGGCGGACGGCTTCGCCGCCCGCCGCTCCGCGGATTCTAAAGAAATATATTTGTCGGGAAAATATGCTGGCCCCCCCAAACAAGTTCGGCCTCATACGCCTATGCTTGCACGTAGGGGTCTTTCGCTGTGAGATGAAACCGAAAGACCCGTAGATAACCCGGGCAATGGATAGGCGAGCCTACTAACTGTCATGTACGACCGGGGAATCGAAACCAAGCCAGTTGAATCAATAACAGACCTAATGGTACGCGCGCACACGCTAACCATTCGGCCACCCCTCTGACTTAAAAAAATAATTCAATTAGTATTAGATATCTGTACTAACTGTATTTATAAACTATAAATATTGATAAAAACTTGCTTTATTTAAGCTATTATCACAATCTTACACACACGTGGCTACTGATAAAATGGAGAATGAAACATGGAACATGGAAGTTGGAACTTAGAAGTTCGAAGTCGGAACACTGAAGTTGGAATGTCCCTACCCGTCTTTCGTAAAGAACACAGAAATAAAATTTTATTCTTTTGACAATAAAAAAAAGTTATGGTACAGTTTGTAGCATTCAGTAACGAAATAGACGGTGTACTTATCGGCATATTTAAATCGGTTATCCATACTCCATGTCTAAGATATCTTTCAGAATTTTCTTTCCGCCCACATTATTTCTCCACACACTGCAAGATTTGAAAGTATTTATCGCTCAAAAGTTCCTTTGTAAAGTATTTTTGGATAGAGTCCACTTAAACCAGTCGGTCAAATCCTTCTCTGAACATACCTAAATTTCAATCACGGTTCATTGTCAGAAATATCGGAAAAGATTGCCTTTTGATCCAAACTTTCTTCAGGCTTTGGATAGATCCTCATCATATTTGCATCCACATCTATTCCATCGTCAATATGATGACTAAAAAGGATTGATTATTCGTCTGACTTCGTTTAATTATCCATTTTGTTCTTGCGTGCTTTCAATTCAATTTCCCAAAATGGCGACGTGTAAACAAACACACGCGCAATTTTGCATCTGTAATTCTCGCTATTTGGCGGAAACTACCGAGCAATTATCCAATCACTGTTGCCTTTTTTAGAAGAGTCCATTAAATTTAACGGTGAACGTTGTATATGTCAGATATAAACCTACTCTCCCTCGGATTGATATGATAGAGAACCCTCTGGTATATACATAAAATCCTGGTTTTAGTAAATACTTGTTTGTATTGCCTAAGCACGAATATCAATCTAATATTATCCAATCAAATTACAAGAATTTAGATATTATCTTAATTGATATTTCGTGAAACGGGCCCCGGGTCTTTCTGGTCGAATAAAGGTGGCATGGGGTACCTGGTTCTAAACACCTAACCCTTTAAACACTGAGACTCGATGGGAAAGCTTTCAGATTCCAGTCTACACCTGTAGTATTCTCCCACATGGGATATCTTGAGTCTCGTTCATCGCTTCATTACATCGGCCTACTCTTATATCGAATTACAACTGTCAAGGGATCTTTTACGTGCACACCAATGTGTACATGGGCCTCGGTTTTTCGTCCAATTCGAAAGCCAAGACAGCTGTCTTTGTCAGGCCCTCCGTCCTGCGTTACTGACAAGCCGGAAGTCTGGATGAACTTTCTGGCCCAATGCAGGGACCGAACATCCGACTCCCATGCTAGCGAGCCAGCGTCTTACCCACTTGGCCACTGTGTCCCACACCAGAAATAGTAGAATTGTGTTTGTCGGAAACTACGAATAGTATTCTAGATTAATGATTACTGTCACCATTCCATTTTTTATCTTTTCGACTGTTAAACCAAGATGGGGATCCTAGTATTTTTGAATATTGTCTTTTCAGGGCGGCCTTATCATTCACCAACCGACCCAGTTGTGTTTAGGTGTTGTGTTCCGAACGATGAAAGTGAACCTTAAAGAATGTAGGAGCCTAATCTTACAAACGTGGAGCTGGAGTTCTAATCCCAACTACAAGCAGCCATTGTCTTTATTATAATAAATTATTGTTTGTGTATTTCCGCTGTTTAAAGTCTCGTTAACACAACAGACCTACTTCGGTCATTTTGTGTGCATCTGTTCCGGGCTGTGGCATTTGTCCCTAAGCAGAGGAAGCATCTCACTGAATTATACACGATCATATACACAATTAATTTAAACCCTTTGGAAAAGAGACACACAGTGTGTTGGCATGATTTGGAATGAAACGGGGTTTTAACGTCCTGTTATTCTACACTGACTGGGATAATGAAGACGCGGGCATACGTCATATAGTTTTCTGTGAGGGACATTATTGCCCGGACAGTGGCGCTACAGTCTTCTGTTATATGGAATTCCAGCTGCCAAGGGTTCTTGTGTGTGCACAAATTTATGTTGTATCTCGGTCCTGAACCACTAAAAAATCCGATGAACTTTCTCAGGTGATACTGACTGGCATCGAACAAGGGACCTTATGACACGATTCGAACAAGGCATCTATGTCAAGGGTTACATTCAATTAGGAGAGTGAAATAAAATGAAGTCTTTTCTAAATATGAAAAAATCCCCATTAGCTTTGTATAGGCAGTCCCAGCAAACAATTAAACATCTTTTAAACGTATCAAAAACGTTTTAGTTAGGTTTCCAAAACGTTTATTTTCAAAGTTTAAAAAACCTCAAATTGCGGACTCTTTTTAACGTTTCTAAAACGTTTTGGCTAAACGTCTTTTCGTACGTAATAGAAACATTAAAACAACGTCGAAAAAAACATTTGAAAAAACATAAAATAAACGTCTTAAAAACGTTCTTGGACATGTTAATTTGAACGTTTTATGAACGTTTTTTTAATTTAATATAAAAAACGTTGTTTTTTTTGTCCTTTAAAATAGTTTCTTCCTCAGTCATATATTTTTGTTTGTACATTACATTTAGCGTTTGAGTTGACTGTAAATGTTGATGTCATTAGGTAATAGAAACACCTCTGTATTCATTATATTTTCATTCCGTTACCCATATTGATTCAAACAAGTAACACCAGAGGAATCCTCAGATTTATGTGAGTCATAAAATATGCACTAAAATTTTTTGAAGTTGGTAGGGGTCTTTAGCAATGGGGAAATGCGGAGAAAACCCACGAGGTTGGGTATGCGACCCTACTCCTTGTCACATACAACCGGGGAATCAAAACCACGTCAGTTGACTCAATGACCATTCAACCATCCACCCACTCCATCCCATCACTGAAATAAATTAAATATCTACCAACTGCAATATTTGACCTACAAGACTGACCATAAAAAATCTAAAGCTGGTAGCTAAAAAGAAAATAAATAAATAAATAAATATTGTAACATGTATTTATTTTAATTGCATTTGGATAAATCAAACTAGGGCTAATAGTCTATAACACATTACGACAACACTCAACAGTCATTGAAGTAGACCACCACTGTGACTGATCCAGACGTTTGTCTTTTTAAACTGTAGACAGACATACATGGAATACACTGTCTATATAGCTTACAACGGCTCCAATTTCCATTAAGTTGTATTAAAACGAGTTCTGCATATTTGAAAACTTGCGATATTTTGCAAAATCTTCTTCTGTATTATTTATTAATATTCTAGAATATTTTTTGTGTAATTGGTAGAAAACATAATCTTCTTCACAAATCCATGTGCGCAGGTAAAAATTTTATTTCCTAAATATTATTAAAAAGCCAATAATTCCTCCAATTTGGCATTTCTCGGCTTCAAATCCAACTAAAACACCGACGTAAACTCTAGCCTATAATAAATTTCGAGTGTTAATCTTTTTATAATAAGTAGGCGTTTGCCAATACGACTCCACTAAAAAGATGAAAGTTTATAAAACAGTACACAATTCAGTCCACCTCTAAGAATAACTGTAATCACTAAATGATAAAAGAAGACTAAAACGTTCTATAATAGGTAACTATTCTGTACTTAAACAATCAGTTGGGATGATCATCGATTAACTGTAAAAATAGATAAAATACAAATCTTAAGTTATGTGGAAACTAAGGAAAATTAACTTCTCTGAACGATACATGAAACTTGAAACCCTATCAATTTAAATATGATAGATACTAGAACAGTCCATTATACAATACTACAATTGAAATAGACTCTTCCAGTTCCAGACATAACAAGTAACCCAAAACTAAATGATCAAAATGCATTATAATTATAAAATAAAAACACTAAAGTTTCTGGACTAAAATAAAACATATATATGTGCAAGACAAATGCATTCATTATATCAATCAATTGGGATGTAATAAAACCTAAAATAGTCAATTTACTTTGCAAGGAGGGCTCTATAATGAAATGACAATAGAATTTTGGCTACACCAAGTGGAAAGGGTACGAGTAGAAAATAATCTATATAATTATCGAAACAATTAATTGTTATAAATAATAATTATTTCTAAATGGACACAAAATATTAATTAATAACATACCAAATTGTCAACTACTACACCCTGCAACAACCTCGTAAACTTGATAATTTACCACAGGTATAAAAATGCAGACATCAGGTTTGGCTGGTATTCCTTCTATGGCGGAAAGATGCTTAAATTTGGGTCAACTGTCAACATTGGAGGTGTTTTCAAAAATATGTATAAGATAAAGGTAATCTGGACCCTTATTGGTTTTTTTATATGCATTAAATATAGGTATTTTGCAAAAACAAAAACGTTTTTATCGATCTTTATTGTTGCATTTATTCTTTTTGGTAAATATATAAAAACCTTAAAGAAAAATTAAAAAAACGTTTATATTATCATTTATAATAAACGTTTCTAAAACATAAAAAAATACATATTTATTACGTTTCACGTAAACGTTAAAGTAATGTTTGTCAGGCAACGTAAGTTATAAACGTGTGTTAAACGTTTAATAAATGTTTTTAAAATTTATTTTTTTCATATGGCGTGTAGGGTAATTTATACCTATTTATTGGGTCTTTATAAACGTTTCATAAACGTTAAAAAAATCATATTTACTACGTTTCAGTGCAAACGTTAAAAAAATGTTTTGTAAGAAAACGTTAATTATGAACGTTGATTAAACATATATTAAACGTTTTTATCAATGTTTATCGAAAATTTCGTAAAAACTTTCACTTCAAACGTTTAAAAAACGTTTAATAAACATATTTTATTACCTAACCTTTTAGAAACCAAGAAAAAACGTTTTTTTAAATGTTTTGTGTTTGCTGGGGTGCTACTTAATTTATGTATTCATCTGTTCCAACATTTAACATGTCATCCTCTCTCACATTTCTAAGCATTAGGTCCTTTACTTGAGTCATAGGGGAATACAAGCAAGCCGTTGGCCGTCTGAACTCAACTGTGTAATAGGTTCACTTGACACAAAGGAAACTGCTTGTTTTTCATAAAAAAAATCTGACCTTGCATTTATCTGATTTTGGAAAAGAACTCTACATATCGGTACATCTGCCCAATCTGATTACAATAGAGATCTATATTTCGTTTCGTTTCTTTTAATACTTTCGATGGCCTACACTACATGAAGATCTGACAACTTGTACTGGAAGGTCGTGTCAGGGGTGGTACGAGCGGCTTTTGACCCAATCACGTTAGTGTCAGACACTGATTAATCAATCATGTTTGACGTTTTTAGTGGTCTGCTGCTCAGAGAGAGAGAGAGAGAAATGGGGTTTAACGTCCACTCGACACAACTAGGTCATTTCGGGACTAACATATGGTTTTTAATTTTATTTCAATAATTCGCTTGCGCGTAGGGGTCTTTAGCATTGGGAGGAAACCGGAGTGCCCGGAGGAAACCCACGAGGTTGAGAAGGCGTCCCTATCTCCATGCCACATAGACTCACACCAGGGCTCGAAACCACAGCCACTAATCGTAATTTGACATAGACAAAATCGTCCAATCGGGCAAGGCCTGGGTTGGCGATATTGTTGGGAAATGAATCCAAATATTTTGAAAGTATATTGGAAGAGAGGGGGGGGGCGGACTGTGAAATCCAACTGCCAAAATCTTTTGCACTGATACTAGCAGTTTGAATATAGACCCATGCTGGGCTTGTTGAGAGCGTTCGGTTGGGGTGGTGTGCAAGTGGGTAATCGGGTGTGCGATATCTTCATGAAACAATGTGAAATACACTATCGTCCTGCCTTCTATGGACATTTTAAACATTTAAATTTTCAGATAGTGAATGCAGCTGTAAAGAAGCGTGTCAGTGTACCAAGCGTAACGAACCGTGAATTAGAATGGTTGAATGGTTTGGCGAAATGCAATGAAATGGGGTTTAACGTCCTACTTTTCTGCTTCTATACTGGGCTAATGAAGACGGGCTTATGCCATACAGTGTGTGCTAAGAGGGAAATTCCAACTGCCATGGGATCTTTTACGTGCAATGTATATACGGGCCCTGTACTATTCTGCTCCTATACTGGGCTATTGAAGACCGACATACACCATACTAATTTGAACTACGGTTTATTACCTTTGCTGTCTTTTTGAGGAAAGGCAAAGTTAAAGCCCTTAACATAATGGAGAAACACGAGACTGGACGTTATGTCAGCCTCTTTATCAACCCGAGAGACATCCATGGCACAGACCACGTGTCGAAATGTCGAATTACCACGATACTATAAACTCGTGAAAATGACTCGCAAAATCAATGAAGTAATATAAATTCTTCCATGGCTATCTGTATTTTCAAAATAACACAAAAAACCTTTTTAAAATAGGCTGTAGTGTGAATGAATACTGTTTAACTAAAACTAAATATATAGTATATGGATGGTCGCTTAACAATAGTTTTGTCTAAATGGATTCACCGAGTGATTAACCAAAGTTTTATTTCAGGAAAACCCACATGAAAATGTCAAGAAGATTGATTGTGCCTTGCTGCCTACACCAAGAAAATGTTTTGAATTGAAGCTCCAAAGAGTCAACAATGTGATCATGTTATGGCAACGGGCTTCGTCTGGCCCCGGTTATGGTTTGACACCTACCGATTGTGGATGGAAGTTGGTTTAGCGGAGCTTCAATACCAGACAGTTTGTTCAAAAGGAAAGATGCAGCAGTGAGACAATCATTGTTGGAAACGAATGTGACAGAGAGAGAGGAGAGAGAAATGGGGTTAAACGTCCACTTGACAAACGCTAGGTCATTTTGGGACTAACATATGGTTTAATCTTATTTCAATAATTTGCTTGCGCATCGGGGTCTTTAGTAGAGGGAGGAAATCGGAGTGCCCGGAGGAAACCCACAAGATTGAGAAGGCGCCCCTATCTCCATGCCACATACGCTCACACCAGGGATCGAAACCACAGCCGCAAGCCAGAGGTGACCGGCCAGCTAGAGGTCGAAGCGCAGCACTCTAGACCACCCCAACCCCCACGAATGCAATCTAATTAAAATTTAGATCTATATTTCGTTTCGTTTTTTATAATTTTGATGGCCTACACTACATGTAGATCTAACAAGCTATAGCAGGAGGTCACGTTCAGCCAGTTCAGATGTGAAGCACGAGACATTTGACCCTATAACCTTAGTCATTCGATTAACCAATCAGAATCGTTGTTGCTTTGTTTTCATTTCTATCGCGATAATGCCTACCCACAATTCCGCGCAAAAAGGGAGAGAGAGAGAGAGAAATGGGGTTTAACATCCACTCAACACAAACTAGATCATTTCGAGACTAACATATCGTTCAATTTTATTTCAATAATTCGCTTACGCATAGGGGTCTTTAGCAGTGGGGGGAAACCGGAGTGCCCGGAGGAAGCGCAAAAAGGTCCAACCCTCGATTCGACAGACAATTTGATTGGCTTACCCCTCATTTAAAGCAGAACACGAAGTCTTTCAGATCCTAATGTAGTAAAGACAAGTAAAACGAAATTTTGAATTATAAAAACGAAACGAAATGGGATTTGTATTATAATCAGATTGCACTCTAGACCACTAGGCCATCCCAACCCCCATGAATGTGACACTGCATCTCTTGATGATTCTGATGATGAACCCTCGACAGAAGACTCTCTATTCTGATCCAGAAGACATAAACTAGGCATTCACTGATACTAAGGTCATCGGACGAGGATACCCCACCACTGAAAATGTCTGGGTCAGTTCTAAATAAAAGTGGCAAAACATGAACCATAAGAGTTTAGATAAGAAAGAAACTTATCCTGTGTCTTACATGTTCTCAGTTGCCATTGTTGTTCGCTTGTGGAGGGTGTGTGGGGCAATTAGCGACATCTTGCGGGTGTACACAACCACTGAAATTTGTAAAAGAGAGAGAGAGATATGGAGTTTAACGTCCTCTCGACACAAACTAGGTCATTTCAGGACTAAAATTTGTAAAAGAGAAATCTGATATTATTTGTTTTTTATTACATTTTTCGTACAAATACTTATTCACATTTATTTTCTTTTTTAACTGACCTTAAATACATGCACACATAAATTTCCTTTCTGCGCTAGTTGCAAAATGTGTGTTCACCACACACATGAACAGAACAGAAGGAGCAACGATACTTGACAACCAAGACTTTGCCTTAACTATCCATTTTCTTGTTAAAATTTGGTACATCTTGCGAGTGTTCAAATCCATTTAATTAAATGCTCTAGAGAGTTGATTAGAGGCTTGTCTTGTGAATAAATGTCTAAATAATAATTTATATAACATTTGAAGACAAAAGAAAAACTTGTAACAGACACAATTAGCCTCTTACAACATGCATCTTTAAAGAAGGTAATTTATGGAGCCTAAACTGATTTTCATAATTTTTAGGGTTGATTCTTGTACATTGATGTTGTTCTTCATATTATTCATATATACATGTACAACAATACAAGAGAAAAGTTCACATAATGCAAAATTGTATTAAAGCCTTTACAATGTACATCTAGGCCTACAATTATGGCATTCTTAAAGAATATATATTAGGACCAAAACCTGTGATTTAATAAATTGACTTAATTGTTTATATGGTTCATTCTTCTACAATAATGTCGTTCGTAATAATATTCACAATATCCTCAAAATCAGGATATGACCAAAAAAACTGCAATAATGCAAAGGCAATTATTGTGTATATTTAGGCTAACACAATGCTACAAAATCATGAAATAGTCCTTAAATTATAACAATTTACAGTATTAAATAGAAATAGACAGTTTAATGATTTTAGTTTTATCCCTTGGGTTCGGCACCTTTCCCGTCACATGCCACAATTTTAACTTTATCAACTGTGGTTAATTCTTGGACTGGCAACTCTCTGAACTCTACGTTATTCAATACAAATGTCCACACATTGTCACAAAATCTATAGGTGTTTAACTTTCCTTTAAAACTAATCTTTGATTTCACTCGGTTGGCTAAGGCATTGTTGACAGCCTTATCAAACTGTAGGAGAACTTGTAATGCAAGGTTTGGTGATATCTGACCGAGGCGTATCAGCTCATCTAAGCTCTCTTGTAAAGTGTGACCTAACGTTGTGTTTCTATAAAGTTGATAACTCATTGTGTCACTTGTCTAATGAAACAAATCTCAGATTTGTCCTTCCTCTGAAAAACAAGACAACATAGTAAATTTATTGCGGGTCACTGTGGCTAAGATGCTGGCTTGCTAGCCTGGAGGTTTGGTTTTCGATCCCTGCATTGGCAGAGAAAGTTATTGGGATTTTTGAATAGAAGTCACCGTTTGACAGGACTTCTGGAATATGTCAAGCACCGTTTTTATACGCCCACATTGAAATGTGGTCGTATATTGTCGTCGCCCCCGTCCGTCCGTCGGTCGGTCGGTCCGTCCGTCCGTCCGTCCGTCCGGCGTCCACAATTGCTTGTGGACGCTCTAGAGGCTAAAGTTAATATCCGATTGAGTTTAAATTTATACACAGTGTTTAAGGTCATGAGACGAAGAAGCCTATTGTTTTTCAGCGATTTCCGATAATAACTACCAGAGTTATGGCCCTTGACGACTTCAAACAATCTTGTGGACGCTCTAGAGGCCAAAGTTAATATCCGATTGGCTTTAAATTTATACACAGTGTTTAAGGTCATACGACTAAGAAGCCTATCGATTTTCAGCGATTTCCGATAATTAGTGCCAGAGTTATGGCCCTTGATCACTTCAAAAAATCTTGTGGACGCTCTAAAAGCCAAAGTTAATATCCGATTGACTTTAGATTTATACACAGTGTTTAAGGTCATAAGACGAAGAAGCCTATTGATTTTCAGCGATTTCCGATAATTAGTGCCAGAGTTATGGCCCTTGATCACTTCAAAAAATCTTGTGGATGCTCTAAAAGCCAAAGTTAATATCCGATTGACTTTAGATTTATACACAGTGTTTAAGGTCATAAGACGAAGAAGCCTATTGATTTTCAGCGATTTCCGATAATTAGTGCCAGAGTTATGGCCCTTGATCACTTCAAAAAATCTTGTGAACGCCCTGAAAGCCAAAGTTAATATCCGATTGACTTTAAATTTATACACAGTGTTTAAGGTCATAAGACGAAGAAGCCTATTGATTTTCAGCGATTTCCGATAATTAGTGCCAAAGTTATCTCCCTTGATCACTTCAAAAAATCTTGTGGACGCTCTAAAAGCCAAAGTTAATATCTGATTGACTTTAAATTGATACACATTGTTTAAGGTCATAAGACGAAGAAGCCTATCGATTTGCATCAATTTCCGATAATTAGTGCCAGAGTTATGGCCCTTGATCAGATCAAAAAATCCTGTGGATGCTCTAGAGGCCAAAGTTAATATCCGATTGACTTTAAATTTACACACACTGTTTAAGGTCCTGAGACGAAAAAGCTTACTGATTTTCATCGATTTGAAATAATTAATTCCAGAGTTATCTCCCTTGATCACTTCGAAAAACCTTGTGGCGCTGTAGATGCCAAACTTATAAATCATCCGATTGACTTCAGATTGATACACAGAGTTTAAGGTGTTCAAACGAACAAGTATTTTGATTTTCAATGAATTTTGATAACTGAACAGCTAAATCCATGATGTTAAATGTTTCCTATACTAATTGTTACCTTGGGGCAAAACTTTATAAAAAGCAAACAAATTCTAATGATTTTCAGATAATTACATAATGAGTTGTTACTCAGATTTTAGTGTATTACAAATGTTTTATTACCAAAAAAAAAAGTAAAAATATGCGACAACCCTTGTTGACTGCCCGGACGATTTAGCTGCTGTGGGCGTATGTTTCGTTGCCTGGCAACCTATCTTTCGATTACACGTCATTTCAGTCCTGCGTCAACATTTCAGAATCAACGTTTCAGACCCGGGAAGGTGACAGTTCGGACTTGGGCAGGTGACGCTACGGACTCGGGAATAAGTTTAAAGGAAAGGTTGAACACAACTGTCAAATCAATTTATAATAAGCCCCCCCCAAAATAACATGCAGGTTAAATCATATAATATTGGCTACCGCTCGCCATCAAGTACAGCACGTCATGGAGTCGTGGATCATGAACCTAGGGCAAAATTTCCATTGTTGAATGTTTACGAAAAGAACTTTTTATTTCTGTATACATGTATCTGTACTATATGTACATGTATGCATATAAAAAAGTTGCTGATGAATTTATTAGAAATAGGCCAATTTAAAACACAAAAGAAAATATTTATTAACATGAAACACGTGGTTAGTAAAAGGCTCCACCAAACGATAAAACATTAGTTGCACTTACGGTTCTTTGATAATCATCGTTAATCAGAATCCGAAAAAGTCGTCAAGTAAGTCTAAACCGTCGTCCAACCGAGTCCAAAACGTCGCCTGTGATGAGTCCGAATTGTCGTGGGCCCGAAATGTTGTTGTGCTACCAGTACACGACGATCCATGTACCAATGATAATTTTTTTTATTTTGTCTTAAATATTTATTATCAGAAGCCCATCTTATCCCGGTAAGATCACAACATCAATGTTGATTTAAATTGGTAAATTGCAATTAATGTACGGTTTTTGTTTTTTTTTTAAAAAAGGCACTTGCACAATTATCAAATTATGTGACTATGTTTAGATCAGAATAATATATAATATACATTACATATTCAATTTGGACTGGATCAGACCAGTTGACACAATAGGCTTACGTATATTATTAGTAATAACACTTGACCCGTATGCTCTCCGTCTAGACTAAAACATTCCCAGTATAGTATACATACTTACATTCTAATGCATAAAAAAACTACATAAATAATTTGATTCAATCTTTCAACCGGATGTATTGATTATAACCAGCACGTACGGATGTAAGGTTTTGCTGTACTCCCTTTCATGCCACGTTTTGGGTCTGTGCAAATTATAGATTATTGATTTTACTTTTTAAGTGAAACGAAATAGTTTGATGGAATTCATTTATACCGGAACATGACCGTGCATCAATTGAAAACAGTAATGAAATTAAATGAGGTGTTACGTCCTAATATTCTGTCACGACTGGGCTAATGAAAACGGCCATACATTGTGCTGAGGGAAATTTCGCCCGGGCAGCGGCATTATATGGCTTATACTCTTTATGATATCGAATTCCAATTACTGCCAAGGAATATTTTACGTAAACGCCAATGAATACATGGGACTTCCCATCCGAACGACTTGACATATCTGTCCTTGCTACACCACTGACAATGCAGGGCTCAAACATGCGACCTTCGATCTATAGCTAGCGAGTCAGCGTCTCATCTCACTAAACCGTGGCTCAAATTGAATACACTATACAGTTTTATTTTTAATTTCAAGGGTTTCTTTCATTTGAACCCAAACATGTACATGGGACATCGGGTAGCCCATCCCATCCGAACGATCGATGTCCTGGACCTCCTGGTTAGCCATAGCTACCTACGAGATAAAGTAGCTAAAAACGTTGAGATATACGGAAACACAGAGGGTTGACAGATGAATTTGTTATTTATAGGTAGCCAGTGCCTCATGCCAGCGCTTTACTGAGTAAAAAAACACTAAGGATAAGCAGATTTGGAACCGCGGTGGCTGAATTTTGATCATGGTTATAATACCATCGAAGACCAAAAGTTGTTTTGTGACACTGTTAACATTCTAATTAAGTGGGAGTGGTGAAACTTGGTGAATAGTTTCATGTATCAATAATTTGACTAAGTTCGATAATGAACATTTTCTGCTCACGGTAAGTAGAGCGATAATCAATTTGGTTGGTCGAGACTTTGGTACACGTACAATAACTCTCCTTCTAACTGAGCTAGAATGTTCAGACTTGGTGTATGTGTTCATTAGTTGATGTCATGATGAACATTTTCTGCTTGCAGTACAAGCCCTAATTTGATTTGTTGATGCCTCGAGGCACGTTAACTTAGGTTATAATGAAGCAAGAGCTACGAAACTCAGAATATAGATTCATTAACATTACCTTGACTAAGATCGATAATGAGAATTTTCTGCTTTATAGCAATTTGATTTGTCAAGACCTTGAAACATAACAACTCTGCTTTAAATTGAGGTAGAATGTTTAAACTTGATATAGATGTTCATTAGGTGAATGTCTTGACTGAGTTCAATGATTAACATTTCGAGCTGAAGCTAAGCGGTGATAATCAATTTCATTGGTAGATGCTTTGGGACAAGATATTTTAGATAACCTTGATTCTATCTGATAGATGCTGATAAAACTTAGTGTATAGTTTGATTGCTCCATACTTTTAAAAAAATAAATGTGCAAGAGGTGACATAATTCAGTGACAGTGCTAAGCCATGACTGTATAACTTTGGAAAGTTCTTTGCTATAGTTGCGAGAGTATGAGCTATTAAACATGCATTGTAAGAGCTAAATCTGCCAATTTCTTTAGGCCTGAGATGTTTTCTAAATTATCAATTAGACATTAATTAACTTATCCAGACCATAATAAACTATCGATGTCTAGGCTAGCTTTCGATGTTGACTGGATTAGATTCCGATATGCTGCTTAGAGGCCATTGATAATTAAATTTAAAACGTGGAAAATCGAGAGTATGCTGTTTATATTAATGATTTTAGTAATGATGACCGAGGCTAGGCGAAAATTTTACCCGTTCCGTTCTCGGCTCATGGGGGACAAATTTGACTGAAATTTTCAGCAAATTATCTTTACACTATCTAGTTTTTAACTATTATAGTGAGAACTGCCAACTCTTTATCTTATCTCCCATAATATATCTTTAAAAATCCGTAGATGGGATCCCAGTGATGCTAAGAACACCGGAAAAACTTTATTTTAATTTCTTAATACATTGGGGATCGACCTATTTCGGGCCGAACTGTAAAATTTGAATAATGCTATACGTATTTTGTATATCCGTGACGTAACTGGGTGTTGGGGCTGGAATTCGTGAAAATAATTGTCTTTAATTTCGTTTCTTATCAAGGTCAAAATTTTATAAATACAAAAATATTTAACAGCGCACGCGCATTGACTGAGGATAACAATTTTCTCATACCGCAAAATAACATACTCAAAACCGGAAGTCATATTATTTCAAGCGGAGGTAACTCTTGAAAATTTCGTCACGTGACTGATAAATTTTCAACCCATTATTTGATGTCCAGAATTTACAAATCGTAGTGTTAGTAATATTTCGTCTGGTGGAATTTTGTGCAGGTAATCTTGTTAATAATGCACATGCGCCAGTTGCAGACTGTAAAAGAACTGCTCAATTAGCGTTATGGTCAAACATATGTCGAAACGGGAAGCTGATAATTATCTTGTCATCTTCTTTGGCATTTGCAGACTCCCACTGTCTCGACTCCTGTCTGTACCTACGCGCCAATAATTACGTTTCTCTGGTATTACTATTATTTGATCATACTTTAGATTCATGCATTTATTAAGTTGAACTCTTTTTTTTGAATAACCCCTGGATTTGGAAGTTATGCAAAGATAGTACAGTGGGCGTGGCTATTTTTACTGCACTATTCACCACAAGAAGAGTCAGACAGATTAGATTATCAATTGGAATATTATATAGGCCTAGATAGATCTAATTAAAAATTATTTATTAATTATTATTATTAGGTCCTAGACCAAAGAATTTTCTACTACTTTATTTCGCAGAAATGATATTGATAATGGTCCTATATAACTTATAATTATATCATAAGGCTTGAATACAATTAAATCTATATTGTAAATTGTTTTTGTATATATTATGAATAATATGATTATGAATTAGAAATTTCTGGTTCAGCTACCACACTTAGATAACAAACCTCATCTCACCACCCTCCGTGTATCGAGATACATGTAAGAGATGATCCTATATAATTACACGTAGCAAAGCCGAACGCAGCAGGCCTCAGTAAGCAAAATTGACAATATTTTTCAACAAAACACTGATTGATTATTGTTATTTATTATATTTCTGCAACACCCAACTACAATTGGTATCACGTCATTTGGGACTCACGTCATTTGGGACTCAACACAAACGACATTTGGGACCCATTTGACGACGTTTGGGACTTCATTGGCGTCATTTGGGACTCAACACAAACGACATTTGGGACCCAATATAAACGATATTTGGGACAAGTGTTCGACACAAACGTTGGCCCGAGGCCGACTGATTTATCGCGCTTCTTTGACGCTCCGTATGAATTCCAGGTACCGGTAGATATTAAAATAATAATTAGATCATACATACATTTAACGGTTTTGCTGACCAGTTGTTAGTGAAATGCCGAAGTTAAAATCAGAAAATGCTGTGGTATTTCTTTATAACAGAATTTGTAGTCCTTTGCCCATCACGTAACAGTCATGTAACTTGCAAACGTTTTTATTCATCCGTCGATGATAGACAAACGACACAATGATCACGTGACGACCATAACTGAAATGGGTATAAAATAAAGTTCTGTAAGACTATGATGTGGCCTTCAGTATTTGTTAAAATTAACACCCTGTCAATACGTAAGTAACTAACGTACGAAAATTAAATGGTAGCAGGCAGGGTGAGTCTGTCGTTCAGATTGCCTGTATAAAATAAAAGATCAATTTAGAACTGGTTTATTGGCATAATGCCAACCGATATGTCACGTATCATTGGAATTCTCCAATGGAGATTCTGTTGGGGAAAACATCCACTGTTTCTCTCTCCGTATATTCGATGTTCCATCAGGGAATTATATCCAATGACGATTTAAATTTACCCAACAACTGGTCAGTGAATCCATCAATGTATTACCGGTACCTGAAATTCACACGGACAGAGCGTGGAAGACGCGACGAGACTGTCTTCAATGACCACGTGGCTTATTTTAATGCACCTTTTATGAATGATCAACAATAATGTGCTAATTATTCGGATTATGATAATGAACAATGTCGTGTGGACGACTTTATCAACGTATTACTATATCTTGCTCGAGTCCCAAACGACGTACACCAAAGTCCCAAACGTCGTATACCAAAGTCCCAAACGTCGTATATCCGAGTCCCAAATGTCGCGGTCATATTTTTTTTGAGTCCCAAATGACGTGAGTCCCAAATGACGCGAGTCCCAAATGACATGTAATCCTACAATTAAGCATATAATCCTACCTGAAACGGTATAAATCATCATATTTAAATAGAACCATACACTATTATCTTATTTTTAAGCATTAGATTAATTAAGAAATTGAGTTTGCCATTTGAAACTAAAGACATCCAATTGTAGCTAAAAACAAGCACATCGGCATATCTCAACGGCTTTAGCTACATTCTCGTAGCTACTACCACACTGTCTTCCAGACGTTTAATGCACTGAAGCCATATATGCGGTCAATGCATAGTAGATTTACTCATAACAACTTTAAGATACCTAAAACAACACATTTTTGTAAATTTTTCTATCTTTTTGTATTTATGTGTGCATATCTCTCTCTTATTTTCATTGAGTAATAAGCACACAGAGTTAACTCTGCACAAGGTTTTTAATGGATTCCTACTCGGTATTCACAGTGAGTCACTGCATTAGTATTAATAATTTTGATAAATTTATGACTGTAGTTTACTGGTACAGGTAAGAAAAACAAACGTAAGGGTTTAACAATAATATAGCAGATAAATTTATGAAAAATGATAAATACATTGTTTTATTCAAAATACATGTACAAGTTGTTTTGGGTATTTAAAAAGTGGTTTTGGGTAAATCTATGCCGATTAGGGAAATCCTTACATGTATGTGTTTGTCCCTTATGCGCTCCATCAGTGTTTTTCAGGAAACCCAGTATTTTTCTAGTAAGATTGGATATTTCTTCTTTTCCTATACATGAATACCAAAATTGCAATACATTTATTGGAAATAACTTCAATACTGTTCTGGGAACGTATCTTTAAATGTACGTTTATCTTTGTTTAAGAAATGGGGTTTAACGTCCACTCGACACAAACTAGGTCATTTTGAGACTAACATGGTTTAATGTTATTTCAATAATTCGCTTGCGCGTAGGGGTCTTTAGCAGTGGGAGGAAACTGGAGTGCCTGGAGGAAACCCACAAGGTTGAGAAGAGAGAGAAATGGGGTTTAACGTCCACTCGACACAAACTAGGTCATTTCGGGACTAACATGGTTTAATTTTATTTCAATAATTCGCTTGCGCGTAGGGGTCTTTAGCAGTGGGAGGAAACTGAAGTGCCCAGAGGAAACCCACGAGGTTGAGAAGGCGCCCCTATCTCCATGTCACATACGCTCACACCAGGGATCGAAACTACAGCCGCCAGCTAGAGGTCGAAGCGTGGTACTCTAGACCGCTAGGCCATCCCAACCCCCCCTCTGTGTTCAGACTATTGAAAGGAAGACTCATAGTCCTACATGTCAGTTCACTGATGTTGTTCAGTATAAGTTTTTCAATCTATCAAAATATTTTGAACTAGGAACTCATAAACTCATAATTTAATAAACCCATTTGTGAGACTGACAAGTCACTTGCGTGTTTTCTGTACTGTAGAAGATCGCAGACTGGTCGTAGAGACTTTTGTTCCTCCACGTATCAAATTTTCACCCAGTTTATTACGGCTGCTCTACGAACTCACAAACCATACGACCTGTAGGTGGTAAAACAAGTGAGCTACATGTACATGTAGGCTTTAGAAAGGCTTATGACAGTGAGAGGCTTATAGACCTTAAGGCCCCAGGTATATCAAACACATCTTGTTATACATTTTTTATTTCAGGAAATAAATGAGTATGACGGGTCGTGTAATAATAGTTACTGGCGCCAACGTTGGTCTTGGATTTCTAGCATCTAAAATATTATGTGAAGGTGGTAATGAGGTGATTCTAGCTTGTCGAAATGAAGAGAAAGGAAAGGCTGCCGTAGAAACCATTTTAAAAGATAACCCAAATGCTCTAGCCACTTTCTTAAAGGTAACACATTTGTATTCTATTTTTATTTTATTATATTTTAACTTGGCATTATTCATCAAAACTGATTGGAAGTTAATATACTTTGAATATCATTTGTTTCCCTTTATTGAAAGTTACATGTAATATATTTGAAAGACCCTTGCTATAGTTTTCTTTGCTTGAATGCTAAAATATGTTGGAAGATTTTAGTTTTTATTGTTTAAAAACCAACTTTTATCATCTGATACAGAGGTTAACAAATAAACTAATTAAAACATGGCTGAAAGGGATTTATTATCTGGATACAACATACACGTATCATAAACCATTTGTCATTAATTTCAGCTGGATTTGGCCGATCTTGCCTCCGTTCGTTCCTTTGTCGAAGAATTCCGTAAGCTGGATAAGAAATTGAATGTCTTGATCAACAATGCTGGGGTTTTCCCAGGTAAATCACCACTGAGAACGTTTACTAAAGATAACTTCGAGATGACCATGGGAGTTAACCATTTGGGTAAGTAATAGAATGTAGGTTTTCAACCAGTACGATGGTCATTTACAGACTAACATATGGTTGATTTTTATATCTTTTGATAGCATTTTGGACATCTCATCTTCTTTGTCCAGCTGTCAGGGGTCTTTTACATGCATGCACACTTTGACCTAGTCTTTTGGTCATGCCCAAATAACTGCTCGAGTCCCCCCAACAATGAAGGTTGTTTGTAAAGTGTAACAGAGAGAGAAATGGGGTTTAATGTCTACTCAACACAAACAAGGTCATTTCGGGACTAACATGGTTTTGATTTTATTTCAATAATTCGCTTGCGTAGGGGTCTTTAGTAGTGGGAGGAAACCGGAGTGCCCGGAGGAAACCCATGAGGTTAAGAAGGCGCCCCTATCTCCATGCCACATACACTCACACCAGGGATCGAAACCACAGCCGCAAGCCAGAGGTGACCGGCCAACTAGAGGTCGAAGCGCGGCTCTCTAGACCACTAGTCTATCCCAACCCCCCAACAGCTTCATCTGAGTTAAATAACATGCCAGCTACTATGGTCTATTATAAGATTTCTACCATATTTTCAGGTCATTTTCTACTGACCAATCTATTGTTGGATGATCTGAAGCAGACAGCTAAAGAAAGTGGAGATTCAAGAATAGTTGTGGTGACATCTTCACTTCATGATACCAAGGTTAAACATGCGCGTGAGTATTAAATAATAATACAAACTTCCTGTTAAACTCTTACAAGAATAACAATAATGGCTTTAACGTTTTATTTTTCTGATAATGAAGACGGATATACACCATACAATGTGCTACATGTATGAGGGAAATTTGGCCTAGGACAACAGCACTATCAATCTGTTTCACAGAGAATTACTTACGAATTATCTCTGTCACAGATGACTATCTTGAGCATGTGCATTGACTTCACGTGGCGTCATTCATTGGCTCAATGGCTCGTGCATTGTTTACATAACCGTAACTGCTTCGGGCAAAATGATGACTTATCCATTTACACTAAATAGGAAATATTTTTTAACTACAAATACTTCAACGTCTTTATTTATTTTTCTTATACAGTAGAATCCGTATGAGCAGCCACTCCTATTCAGCGACATCTCCTTGTAAGCGGTCACAATAAATTTCCCCCGTAAAAATTCTATTGTTTCATCTCTTTATTCAACGGTCACTCCTCTAACGCGGCCAGCGGTCACTATTTTGCTAATAAATTTAACAAAACATCGCCCATTCAACGGCCATTGTTGAATGATACCATCTTGTCGTTCTTCGTAACACCCCCGCTAATCCCGTGAGTAGTAATCAATTAATTGGACTCCCACTGATCAGGTAAAAAGAAATGTGAAAATAACAATTAACACAGGATTATCTGTTAATTAATCTTTTGTTTTATTAAACGACTAACCTGATCATTGTTTTCACACGTAACGGAACATTATTTGATACTTATTGAATAAACTGAAAGTACCGACTAAAAGCCGCTATGTTGTTAAATAGACGTTTTTAGCGCCACCTATAATATTACAGAGTTACACCCCCTGTAAATCGGTAGCAAAATCAGCGATGTTTTTGGTTCATGTGCTTATTTGATCAAATAAAATTAATTCATCGATTTTCTTCACAAAAATGGATAAATATTATCGAATGCATCACAATGATAGACAGTAGTATTGAAGGTTGGTACAAAATGACAAGTTTACAAAAGTTATGTCGGAGATTCAGCGACGGACAAATTTACCGATGCAAGTGAAGTATTGGTGTTTGCATTTAATGCATTCAAGCGTAATATTAATTGATGTCAGCACAAAAAAACCTGAGATTTTACAAAAATGGATAAATATTATCGAATGCATCACAATTATAAATAGTAGTATTGAAGGTTGGGACAAAATGACAAGTTTACGGAAGTTATGTCCGAGATTCAGCGACGGCCAAATTTACCGATGCAATTGCACCCAAGCGCAATACTAATTGATATCAGCACAAAAAAAAACACGAAATTTTATTAAGAGGCCACTCCCGTTAAGCGGCCAATTGTAAAAATTCCCATGGGTGGCTGCTTAATGCAGATTCTACTGTACTTCAAAAAAATGTTTTAGAATTTTTTTTGTTGGAGGAAAAAAGTTGATACCGGGGACTCATTAAGTCGCGTCGATGTCATCATTATCAGTGATTGTAGTGGCCTAGCGAATATTCACTGCTGATCAGTGTGCAATGCTATGCCTAATCTTATTTTGAATTCCAATATCACTCTGTCCTGAACCACTGACAAGGGGGGGGGGACCATGGCAAACAATCCAGAGGTATTTTCTTGGCCAATACATCATGATGTATAGATATTTAATAATACATCATGATATATAAATACAAAAACTAAAACAGTACAAGTAAATGATACCAAAGTTGTGGTGTTAATATATGTTTTATATATATAATATAACATGATTTATTCAATTATATTTTATAAACATATTATGGTAAATTGGTTGTATTTAAATATGCCATTATCTATTCATCAATGATTAATAACATATCCTGAATATGATTTTATATTTTCAGCTACTGTTGCTACCAATGTTGAAGATATTTTTCTGTCTGAACTTGGAGCATATAATGGAGCCCAGGCCTATAAAAACTCTAAATTAGCTAATATTTTGTTTACATACGAGTTAGCTAGACAGATAGAAGGATCAGGCGTCACTGTCAACTGTGTTTGTCCAGGTAATTCTCCATTTTATCATGTCCCCCGTGAGTCATCCAGTGTTTTTCTGGAAAACCCCAACACACAAGGAGATTATTAATATAAAGATTCACTATATGCTAGTCCCGAAATTACATAATTTGTTTTGAGCGGATATCAAATACCATTTGTCTCCTTGCTTGTTGTCATTGATTAAACATATTGCTTGAAAGATAAAGGGGGACTCATTCAATATGGCACCAGCTTACTAACCGGGAGGCCTCAAGTTTCATTCTGGTTTTCCCTTGTCTTTTATTGAGGGGGGAGGGGCGTAAATGGCCGGATGGTTAGTGAGTGCATGTTGTATCATAAAATCATCGAGTCAACTGGCGTGGTTTTGATTCCTCTGTTGTAGGTGACAAGGTTTAGGGTTGCCATTCAAACCTTGTAGTTTTTCTTCGGTCCTGCTGTTTCTTCCCACTGTGTCCAGTGCACGTTTAACCCTATTTCTGCCTGTCTCTCTCGCTTTGGTTCAAGACGTAGGGTCTAGCAAGTAAGAATGTCTAATCCCATGGATGGGATGATAGCTGAGATCCAGTGTTATACTATCGGCATCACATTAAAGATCCCCTGGCAGTTTGGAATCAAAATAAGAATAGGCCTTGCATCACAATCAGGACGAAATGTCCCCCATAGCAAACTGCAGAATTCAAGACATTAACCCCATTTTTGTTCCATTTGTTTGAAGATTGATGTAAATTATATTTTCAGGTTTTATTCCACATACAGAATTAGGACGAACAGCCAGTGCACCTGTTAGATTTTTTACGCGATATGTCCTTGGTGGTCTGTTAAAATTCACTAAAATAACTCGTACCGTTGATCAGGGTGCAAGAGCTGAAGTAAATTTAGCTATTAATGAAGAACTTAAAGGTAATTGTATTATATACAAGTAAGGCCATACAATAAAAACTATTCTGGTTTTCAGACAATCTGGATGGGCTTTCAAAGCACCACATTTATCTCATTATCCAGTATCATTTTTGAGGGTTGGTGGCAGAATGGTTCGATATAAGAGTAAGCCATAGTGCTGCTGCCTGGGCAAAATTTCTCTCATAGCACACTGTATGCCCGTCTTCATTAGCCCAGCTGGAGCACAACACTAAGACGTTAAACAGCATTTCATTTATTGTAAATGGTCGAGAGCAAGACATTGCATAATGTATTGCAGATAATATCCTGCATGCACATTTCAGTGACATCATCACCTGTGTTATATAGTATGATGTATGATTGGCACATTACCTGTACTGTTTGAATTAATAGTACGCCAACAGCAAACAATGATATAACATCTGTATATTAATTTGAAGTAATATTTGTTTTATAGATGAACTAGAGAGATTAATGACCAAGTGTTCTTATTTTATAGTCAAGTTTTACTTGGTTTTTTTAGGTGTAAATGGTAAATATTTTACTAGTATGGAGGAGAAGAAATCCTCGGATGAGTCTCTCGATGAAGATTTACAGAAAAAGATGTGGGAACTAAGTGCTCGGTATTGTCATATGGAGGGCTACGAGCCTCTGGACGCTCCCGTACCCCCAACACCAGAGGAAATCAAAGGTACAGATATAATCTTACAAACATGATTAGGGTTTATGGAAGTGGCCTGAAATCACTGAAAGGGATCTTTATATGATAAGCGTGTTGAATCACAATTTGCAGGGGGGTGGTGGTCTGCTCATCAAGCTCAATTGAGGTAATTGCATTGGGTGACACCGAATTGATTGGCAATAATGTGTACAGAATACAAAATCATTTTCTTTCTCCAACTCAATACATTTACAAACCGTTATATACAATCTGTTACATTCCCTCCCAGATTTAGCCGGATTAAGCTTGCATGGGACTGAATATGTCACTGGAACCCTTGCATCAACAGTGAATTGGGGGCATACCTCCTGGTTGCCTGCTGTGAACATGTATTATTTTATAAGAGTTGATTTAGTGATATAAAGCAGGGTTCAATACGCAAGATTAAATGACACCCGGGTTACAGTGCCAGTCAGCCCAATTGCTCCCTGTTCAGTACAGATAGTGCACCAAAGCCTGAGCTATCCTGTCTCCCCAACCTGACTGAAGTATGATGTCTCCAGGGGGTTAAACTTCATTCCATATTATTATTGCAGCAAGGGAAGAGGAAGCTAAACAGAAAGCTAAGGAAGACGCTGAACGAATTAAACAAGAGAAACAGAAAGCGAAAGAAGCAGCACAGAAAGCAAAGGAGGAAGCTAAAGCGAAAGCAGCAGAAGCTAAAGCAAAAGTAGAAGAAGTAAAGGATGAAGCCAAGGATAAGGTATGTATTAAATCTACACCATACTGTCATGGTTAAATATAGCTTCTGACTTTCCCTTATAAAAATATACAAATTTAATCTTTTTAGCTACTTTCCCATCATACAAGTAGTCTGAAGATAGTTTCAATAATTTTTTCAGATATTTTATCATTAGAACATAGTTTCAATAATTTGTTCAGATAATTTAACTTCAAGGAAATAGTTTTAACAATTCCTTTCAGATATTTACTGACCGAAGAAAGTTCTTTGGAATTCCCCCGCTGGGTTTCTTCATGTTTTTATTCCTGTGTTCTGACAGGGTTGTTATCATTTGTTTCATTTCAAGGCTATTGTTTTTTTATTAGGTTGAAGAAGCTAAGGAAGGTGCCGAGAGTAAAGTCGAGGAAGTTAAAGAAAAAGTTGGAGAAGTTGTTGAAGAGGCCAAGGAGAAAGCTGAAGAAAAGATGGATGAAATCAAAAAGGATGTTGGTGAAATTAAAGATGATTTAGAAAAGAAAGTCTCAGGTTAGACATGTGTATTTTTTATTCCAGTTTATTTTTGGGGGGGGGGAGGTCGGGGATGTCCAAGTGTTTAAACATTTTACACATTCAAGCATTATACACAAATACATATAATGTGTATAATGCTTGATAACGACTTGTGAAATCTTGTTGAAACGTCGCAATTAAATAAACCATAGTAATTGTCGTTCCATAAAAGTATGTTTTTGATTATGCTCTAATTACTAAATGCCATTCAAAGAATATGCTTCACCATGTGTTTATTTTGTGGACTTAGTGCTTGATAAATGTACGTATCATTTTTATTTATTCTTTTAATTACAGAAGTTGCCGACTTGGCTGAAGAGAAGAAGGATAAGTTAGCTGACATCATCAGTCCTACCCCTGTTCAGCAGACAGCATCTTAATTTCCTTGTTAAGCTTGTTTACATTTTCGTAAGATCTGTCAATTTTATAATAACCTTTGGTTTATTTCGCGGGAATGTAACATTTTTTTGCGTTATTATAAGTGAATAACACATCGTGGATATTCTAGTTTATATATAATATTATAAATGTCTGTGTTTCTAAAAAAAACTCATGAATTTAATGTAGTAATCGTTTTGTACTGAATTGATGAAACCGATGACACTTTTTACGGTATACAACAAAATATTTAATATTTATAATCTTAATTTTCACCATTTTCCCACCATCTTGGATGGACATTTTAACAAGCCTCGACAAAATGTATTATTGAGATGAATTTGCGTAATTATATGGTGTCAAACTTAGTAGGTAAAAATTTGCTTTCGGACATGTCATTTAGATCGGGCTGAATTGTAGTAGTTGGTGAAAATAATTCATTTAATTGTTGCTAAGGTACACAAGCTCCATAAGAGCCACCATTTTGTAGCTACACAGACTTAAAGAGAAGATAACTCTAAGCATGTTTTATTGACTTTTAATGTCACAAAGTTTTAAGAATTCTGTAATTGAAATATATTTCGCAAATTAATCATTTTTCATACAGAAATCCATTATACAAAATAATTTTTTTTTTTGATGGACAAACTAAAATCAAAATTTTAAAATGGCAAATATTAAATCTTACGATTAGAAATTTTCTTACAGGAATAGGTTAAATAAAATATTTTCGATGATAAACAAACTCAAATCGAAACTTTAAAATAAGAAAAAGAATGTCATGTCTATTTCAATATTAATATGAATTTGAAAATTATTGAAATTTTTTAGATAACCCCATTTAAATGAATTTTGTCTTCTGAAACGAAAAGAAATCCAACGGAAATGTATCTGTAACTTTGTTAAATGTTGATTATTCTGTCATTTATATAAAAAATTAAATATAATTCTGTCAACCCGCTAGCTTAAAGTGAAAGTTAACATTTGCCATATTTACTGAGATTGTTGATACTTTTTATTGAATAACTTCGCTTAATTTTGTTGTTGTGGATGATAAATGAATTCATTGATCCATCATTTAGCCATAATCATATTCAAAAAGCTTTATTTTGGCTTTTAAAAAATGTTGGTTCTAAACCACATAGAAAATGTATTTACATTTCATACGCATCTGATTTTCTTACCTTTCAATTTCTTTCATTTTTTGCATTTTATGTATATATTTCATATATTCTGTCATTATGAAATCTCTTATACATAAGATTTTTTTAGGCCTCTACAAATAGTATTTTTGTTGACTCATTCTGTTGGACATGCTAGCAAGTCACGGTTAATGTTGTTAAATCCAGTAGAATGTAATTTCAAAATAAAATCCCAGAATATGGAGCGTAATTTTCCAGTTTAAGTCTTTTAGACCTCTATAAATGTCACTGAGTTGGCACATTCTGTTGGACTTGCTAAAGATAGCCAACAAGATATTTTGATTCAGGCCAGTTAAATTTGTCTCAACAAGGAATATAGATCTGATTTTAGCTCCCGCAAATGGCATTTTTAGTCAGTTCGTTATTTTGGGCTTTCTAAAGTTCTAGTTAAGTTAATGAAATCTAGTCAGTAGGGATCTCAGTGATTGATAATAAGTTAATTCATATTTATCCAAATAAATTTGTGCAATTTTCTGCGTATCTTTGCTTAGTTATATAACAGATAATTTCCTGCTTGGCTTATAACAAAGAGTTTGTGTAAATAAATATATGTAACTCTGTAGTGAAGTAAAACAGGTTGTAGATCTTCAGATGAATAGAGATTTTACAGAGGCAAACTTTAAGATTGGCCAAAACATAAAAGCATACTTGCATTTTGTAAAAGAAAACATTACATTTTTTAGGCCATACATTGTAATTTGGTCTAATATTTGACAAGAACTGAATCCAAAAAGATACTGTATTTATTTTAAACTGTGGCCAACACATCACCCTAGTATGTGTATAAATATTAGGTCAAGGTTTCTCGTTCGTCATTAAGATGCATTAAGAATATTATTGGTATAACTCAACTGCCTCCCACAAAATTTGTGTTCATCTGATAAAGTTTATTGACATGTTTATAATCTAGTGTTGTTTAGTCTCAGTAGATTAGTTGCCATAGTGATAGTTTAAAAGGTCAAGGTTAAGTGAATTATTATATACATGTAGGCTTTTTACACCTCAATACTATATAGCATTATTCTCAAAAAAATGTTACTCTTTTTCTTTTTATTCTTGTCGCTCAAAAATTCTCTGAATTATTGAATGTAAATTGTGTCGGTATGGTGATGAATATGTCGTCTGCTAAATCTAAATAATTAACACGCATGGCTTGTGAATGTTTTAGGCCATGATTTATGAAGGTCTCAGATCTTGGGGACCCCGACGAAGCACGGTATCCAGCTTGTTTTTAATATAATCTAGATTATTCTAATCAAGAATATTAACAATTTATTAGTCGGTCATTTTCAACAATTAGTCAAACAATTTGACAGCTAAATATCACTGACTGAAAGGAGACCTGTCTTAGATATTATTATATTGTATCCTAAATATAGTACAATATCAATTCAATACACTAACAATACCAGTTTCAAACAAATTACAATATCCATTCTAAATATAGTACAATATCAATTCTAAAATGCAGTACAATATCAATTCTAAAATGCAGTACAATATCAATTCTAAAATGCATTTACTGGAAGCACACTCAATGTTATGTATTTATCAGAGTATAATTTGTGATCATGAGATGGATTCCAAATAAGCTTTAATTTAGTTTAGTTCTACTGTATTTTTTGTGCTCAATTGATTTTTGCTACATATATATAAATATATATCTACATTGTGCCGTGGTGAATACTATTTGTGCCTATATGTTATATTTTAATCTTGCCTTTTCTAAGCTATTTTCTCTTATCGTCAGAATTCAGAACTAATGATTGGTTGTGGCCAAAATACAAAATCGATTATTTTTTGCAGATTTATAAATTTTATAATTTACGGTTATCTAATCAATGTCTATTATTTAATAGACTTAAAACTATGATAAGCATTGAATAAAGAGAGATGTACAGGTTGTAAGCTAAAAATAACGTTTTACGATGAAATGAATCTCAAGTTGTAATTTAGAAATATCTTTTAAAAATGAAGAAACCTAAAATGAAATTGAAACAGTGTTTAGTTTATTTAATATTGTAGAATAT
Source organism: Patella ulyssiponensis (assembly GCA_963678685.1). NCBI lineage: Eukaryota > Metazoa > Mollusca > Gastropoda > Patellidae > Patella > Patella ulyssiponensis. Next base: position 62,481,211 of record OY783225.1, on the reverse strand, counting down.
TGTAACCTGGTTAAAATATTTCATTAATACACTTCATAAACAAAGTTTTCATTTCGGCATTCATTTCACTGCCAATCAGGTATTATCAAAGAATTTCTGATTTTAAAACGTAAACACCTGACATATTTAAAGAATTAGATAGACGTATCCAAGTTGAATAATTCTCGATTCAATTCCAATATGTTGTACCGCGGATACAGGTCCAAGTTTAACTGTAATTGTCAAAGTTTCCCATTCAATTTTGAAAAGATTAAATGTAGAAACGTTCCATGTAAATCACATGTGAAAGCATTAGCTAAAATTATCAAAGTTTCCAAGTTCGATTTTGAAAAGTGTAAACACAAAAACTCTGATATCTGATGTAAATCACAACAAAATGTTGAATCATTCTTTTCTCTCTCTATTGCAGCTGTACACAATGTATTCATTAATCGTCATTATTTGATATACTATTTTTTCTTTTTGCATGATTTTTATGCTTCGATATATTTTGTAATCTTGTTCGCTTGACATGTTGTCACCAGCTCATTATTTTATTCAAGTTTGAGCCTAAATTCACGTGATTCATTCGTGTCCTGTCATTCATTTGTATTTTGGATGCTTTTACACATTCAGAAACTTCCAGGCTTAAAGACTGGACCTTAATCACGGAAATTGCAATATTATAAGAACACTGCCATTTCTTTGGTTGGTAGTTTAAATCCTAGTACAAATTTTAGCTAATAAAAGAGCTGCATTCTTAAAATAGCTTAGTTCAAATTATTGGCGAATAAGGCCCCAGTTTAGGCCAACTTATTTTTGTCTAGATCTGTTTGAATTCCAACTTTGCTGGGTTTTAGATTAGAAAGCAGTTGATGTTGATAGCTGTTATGAAGGAGGTGTCTTATTGTTAATGTATTTTAGTTTAGCAAAATTACACAGTCGTAAAAACAAATTATCATTAGTAAAGAAACAAGAGAAATCAAATTAAACCATATTGTTCTAAAACCACATATATATTCTGTGTTTGTTCGCTAAAATTATGTAATGTTCACGATAATTCATCAGTTTACTGACAGACAGCTAAAAATGTTGTTCATGTGTAATTTTTGTGCTTGCTTGGCATTATTTTGACAAATATAAATGTTTTTTAAACGTTCCTTTGCTCCTTCCAGTTTTCTCAATTTACTCTTGTATTTAGTGCTTTTTTTATCTTTAAAAAAACCCTTAAAATGTGCTTTTTATATTGTGATTTTCAATCCAAGTTGACTTTTTTTATATGTATTTACTGTTTTGTCATTCTTCCATGTATTTTTGCAATCCACTGTTTGCAATGTTGATGAAATCATTTGGTTATTATCCAAAATAATTTTGTACAAATTTGTTTGGTAGATAGAGAAGATATATGTTATTTCTTATTGCATAAATTAAAAGAGCAAGATAGCATAAAGAGATTTTCGTATCTTTCGACACTGCCTATATGGGGGGCATTTCTCTTTTTTGCTTTTTGTAGAATAGATCTGAGCTGTTAAGTATTTAACTACAGAAACCAACTCCACTTCAATTCACTTAAGATATTATTTCTCTCAGAAACCCAAACTTCTTAAAACTAGAGACTTAATATATTATTCCTGTTAGAAACCAAACTCCACAAAACTATTCACTTGATATTATACTTTCAAGAGAGTGCTAAAACAGTTTAATTATTTTTCATTTTAGAAACCCATAATTGCACAATACTGTACACTTCAGATATTAAGATATGCATGTAAGATATTATTCATTTTAGAAACCATAATAGAAACCCAATGACCACTACAAAGGTTCATTATACAATTTAAGATTTTATCTTTTTTGAATCCATAATTTTCACAGGAATATAAAGGCGTTATCCTTTTGGGAAACCATGGAGTATATGAAATTTTTAGAAATCAAAATATTTCCATTATATATACTTTGACAATTATAAATACGACCTATATGTGATTCCATTAAAAGATAATTTTAAAGTGCAATGTTAAATGTTGATGGTGATTTTTTTAGTATTATTTCAATTTTTATAAATAATGATGCAACAATAGGCAGAGGGAGGATGCCTAAAACTCTTGGACATCAGATTCTCAAAAGGCAAAGGTATATCAAGGAAAATATATTTTCATTGGCTGCAAGTTAAAATATGTATTTGGGAATTAATTTTCGTCCAGTAAATACCAAATTTCAGTTTTTAAGAAACCTGTCTGGTAATAATCAATAGTTAAATTGGGATTTTGTTGTTTGATAAGCTTTAAACACACTTACTGATATATTTGGGCGATAATTCTTTGTAATATCCCAATATTTTCATGTATATCTGTTTTATTTTTCGATCAAGTTACTACTAAATGCCTCTCAAAGATTTTTAACGTATGATGTTGGCATGGGAAGTCATGAACAATTTACCGAAAATACTTTTAAACTATTCATTGGTTTTAAACGGATTGGTCAAAAGAGATCCTTTAAGATTTAACAAGTCAATTGTCAGAAAATAGAATGGGTTATGTCCCTTGTTGCATCACTGTTTTATACTTCTCAGTATATTATCTCCATTATTCAATTTACTGTTGTTTTTTTAAATCATTAACTTGTATACTCATTTAGTTTTATTATCCTGATCGTATATAGTCATTCTGTTGATCTACGAATTGATTTCATGCTAACACGAAACCTGGATTGTATTCTTATCACAGGGACATGGAGCCTTGATTGGAACCTTATCACAGGGGTATGAAGATATCATCCTGGTAGTATGGATCTTATTGTCCATATTATCAGGTTTTAAGTGGGAAACAAAATTATAAAAAAGTCCAATTAAAATTTGATTTAGGAACCCACTGAGATAGAAGATGGGAGATATGGTGAATCTCCCAAGTTATTTGGATAGCATTTCAAGGAGCCCCTTTTCCTTTATTCTGTAGTAATGACTAGAGCTAGGGTACTGGCTAAAGCTAGAATACCACTATAGTTGTATTAATTAATTCCTAGGGTAATTCATTGTATTTCATATGTACATTTAAATCGAAGGGCATGGATGCTGATCTGCAAAATATTCGATGTGAAAATCATGTTGGTGATGTTTTTACTGCATAATTATAAGGAAAAGGTGTAGTTCCTCTAAATCCTTTGTAACATTCTAAAAGGTGAAACTGGAAGAAACAAAAATCTGGTGTCAGTGCTCTTGGACATCTGTTTTTTATCTTTTAAATGTACTTTTCAAAAATTATTTTGACATCTTTCCAGCAAGCTTCAAATTTTCTCCAATTTTCAAAGAAAAATGGCATGAGGTGTTCTAGATAGAACAAGTATATCCTGCTCCATGCAGATTCCAAACCTCACATCATTTCAATATTTGGCGATTATTTGGAAGCATTCCCAATGTTTTAAATATTCAACAGCATGTACATTTGTTGATATTGTGAATTTGTCACCAGATGGAAGCCAATTTGCTTTTGGAGCTGTTTGAGTGACTGTCAACAGTCCAGATTCCAGATGGGAGTCATGAACACCAGGTTTAAAATTTCAATTTCTGGTTAAGATCTACAAATTGTTTAAATACAATAAATTTACAACTTTTATTTTCTTCATATAAGAAATTTTCACCCATCAGCCAGGCCCATAACTTGTCTACAGCCCAGGGACCATACTCGAGAAAACTTCAGTTTTATTGAATTTAGATTTGTTGAGTAAGGCCTTTGGAAGCAATGAATCTTTAATCTGTAACCTGTGTATTGAATATAAATCAAGGTCAAAGGTCATATGTTATTATTATTGGCTAGTGTTTACCTATTTTTGTTCTGTTAGCATGCGATGGTTATAATCTGTTGGTTCCAATAATATACCGTACCACCTTATTGCTGTATTGTGGCCAATAAAAAAATTTAAAAGTCTCTGTTTATTTGTTTATTTTTGGATCTCGGTGCATATTATGATGGCTCACAAACGAGCATCTTCAAGGCTTGAACTCGGTACCAGATTTTGTAAAACTCCCAGTTGTTGCTTCAGGAACACGACTAACCAGGGCTGTTACGATGGCGCAGTGGGTATAGCGATGACTCACTAACCAGGGGAAGACCATCAAACAATGCACAATTGTCCAAGGAACGATCATGCCAATTGTCATGTCATTGGTACTTGAATTGACAGAGCCTTATGGGGTTTTTAAAGAGCAGTACTTGGGGCCCAGCTTCTGGCCCAAAAAGAAATTAAATACCATGCCTGATCCCCTGTAGTTTACTGGGTGACAACTTGACAAGTGTTTGTCACATATGCCAGTAGAGTGAGAGGTCATTCAATTCAGACTAGTTATCGCCGGTATCATCAGATATGATCGCTCTGCCTTCAGGAATGACAATGTTATTTAAACAAGATGTATTACTGAAAACCGTTTCCCACGCTTCCATTTAGGTTACACGTAAACCCCCATATTGTGTTCTATACAATTAGGTCCAGAAGAACCTTTGGGCAACGCCGGATTAACCATGGGGCACATGCATCAGGGCCCCCCACAAAAATCTCAGTTGCGCGCCTCGAGCATGGTCGGACCAAGGACTCCAACAACCGTTGACCTAGTGACGGGAGCCCCTCCGATGTTCCGAGGGCCCTCCATCGAAAGTCCCTGGGGCCCCCTCAATCCATGGTGTGTCGCGATCGACATCCGAGAATTCGGTGTAATCCGGTGATGCTGCGTCATACTTTCGACTGGTATCCGTGTTTCTTTTTTGTTTATTTACCGGGGAAACGTCAATCGAGCTATTGTTGAGAATGGACATTCAAGATAAATTCCCCAACGTTGAAGCAATATTGATTATTGAGAATATATCTGTGTATGATGATATCTAATTGTTCTGGGGAGAGATCTTTCTCCAAATTGAAATTCATAAAATATTATCTCCGGTCTACGATGGGTCAGGATAGGCTAGTGTATTTGGTTCGGCTGGACTCTGAAAGCGATATCCTGCGCACCATCAATGTCGAAGAAACCATTGCAAAATTCGCCAGGGTCAAAAAAAGAAGAGTGTTCATCCATTGATCATTATCATTCAACTCCGCGTAACTTGACCCCGTACAACGCGAATTATCGCCTAACTCGAACAAAATTTGTTGAACTAATACTTTCTTTCGTTTTCCTTTTATAAAACATCGCATACCTTGGAAACTGTAAATCGAATTATCGCATAGCTCGAACCAAATTTCCGGTACAATCCTTATCGAAATCTTATTTATTTACATCGCCTAACTCGAACTGCAAATAATGGATCTTGCAAGTGAGTGTGCCATGGCAACTTTCCCGGAAACTTGAAGATTTGAAAAATAAAGCTTTTTGTGGCTTTATCTAAGGGTGTAATAATACATGGTCTTTTATTGCCATGAGATCCTGAACTGTTAAAATAAAGGAGTCCAATCCACAGTTATTAGTTTATGTGACACTGGTTTGAGACGCCAATCCTCCTGGAATAAACTGTGAGAAAATGATCATTTATATAGTCAGAATGCCAATCTACAGACCTATTACGTCAATCTATATAGGTACAATAGCCCCCAACCTCCCCCCCCCCCCCAACCAACACCCCGCTCTCTCTGGATACTCGATCCCAGACAGACACCAACCAGTACGAAAAATCGTGGATCGGCGCTTGGTAGATTATATGATTCACTTTAATAAAAAAAAATAAAGGAGAGAGAGAATTAATACGTGATGTGTATATGAATATGTAGCTTATTACATAATTATTGCATATGTCTATTTTTAGTAGTCCACTCTAAAATATTTAATTGTAAATATGTGTGTTAAATTAACATTTAAACATATAACTATAAATTATATGTTTGGAGAACAGAGATTTATTATAGCTCCACCAATAAATCATTTATGGAGAATAGAGATGTTGCTCCGCCTCCTTTTAAGCGGGGAAGCGACTTTGAATTGACACAGGGGCATGCAATGCTCAGTTTTAGGCCCTATTGATTCTAAATCCAACCGTAAAGCCATAAATGGACAATGGTTGTGGTTGGGGAAGAAAGTGTTATTGAGCTTGTACCTACGGGACCACATGGGAATTCTGAAATGACCTAGTTTGTGTGGAGGTCCACTTTCTCAGAGGCCCACTTGCCATTGGGCAAGCTGACAACCTGGTAGCCCGCCACTGCATGCCTTAACCCCTGGTATGTTTCTTTTTACCGTTGTATGTTTTCTAAAATAAATACAATAAGTTAATTTAGCCCATTTAAATCAATAATTAATTTAGATGTCTTATACGTTGATTTAGAATTCACATTAATAACTTTAATCTCTGAGTGTCGCCGGTTCTCTTTCTTTCGCACGGATACGCACTAACGTCAGCCGTCAAGCGGTATTAGATTTAGCCTGTTTCGTGCACGACATTAGTAACAGCGTGTAGCTGAACTGCTAAGACTAGTCAGCTGTTATGGAGGCAATATTGTCCAATAATGGATTTTTGGAATGTATTTTAATCAGATAGCAGGATCACGTGCCACAACAAACAAGGGTAAAGGTTAATGGGTAAGAACATTTACAGTAATCGTTCTTCAATTTGAACCCCGGTGCTACCATCATACGGGGTCTAACCCCCGCTCGCATTCTCTAGTCTACTCTCCCATCGTCCCTCAGTTCGTCTTTACTCGTCTCTCTTGTGGGCAGTTTTTTTGTGATCTGATTCAGCCATCCATGACTAGACTTGACAATGATCGCTGGAAAACATGACAAAGATGTACTTGTGTATTTTGGTATAATTACCATCGATATGATTTATGCTGCCTTCGGCTTAAAAATGGGACTCGATTAACTTTACAGGTCATGGTTTCTGCTTTCTAAGTAGAGTTATCTTAACGAAGTCAGGGTAAACCATATTCATTAAGAAAAATGTCATGTCACGGGACGATGAACTAGAGAGAGATTGAAACACGTTTTAAAGGCTCAATATCACTCTGGTTGTAACTGAATAATATGTTCCAATCTTTATTCTGGTCAACAAATTGTATTATTTTACAATATTTCAATCATTTGATGATACAAATTTCATCTTAACACACCTAATTTAAAAAAATGGAAAAATTCAACTAATTGATTTGAAAAGCCAAACGTAAACTTTTTCAAATATGACTTGGATTTTAAAATATTTTTGAACCCTCTGGACAAGTAAAATAGGATGTAATGGATAATTTACACAACAGATAGGACACTTCAACATCTAGTACTTAGAATAAGGCTGTTATTTTTTTCGGGATTCTGGAGCCAGTAAGAGTGTTATTGTCCCTTTAAGTGTTAAATAGAGTGTATGAATAGTATTTACAAGATGAAGTTATTACCATAAAATGCGACATAACCAGAACGAAGCATAAGATTTATCTTTCAACATAGTCTACAACTGTGTTTAAAATTTCAACATTGATCTTTTTACAGTGTCTTGCATATAGTATGACCTAATTAAAGTTTGTTCTGAGCTCTTGTTTGACATATCGAGGGTAGTATAACCCATCCCGCACTGTGATAAGGTCAGTCAAACAGCACTGAAATGAAATGAAAACCACAACAGTTATGGCTGTCCCATTTGTTTTACGTTTGTGTCTGACAGTATGTTTAGTTCTGACCGTGAGTACTCGGTTAATAAAGCAGAAGCGATACCCGGGATGTCCCGACGGTTGTGAATGCGAGTCTCCCACCATTGTGGTTTGTGACAGTGAGAACGTGGATTTAACTTATATTCCCAGTGTGCCTATAACAACGACAGAACTCCTGTTTCGGACCAACAGTTTAGGGGATGTGTATAGAGATACGTTTCAGAATATATCCGCTGGTGCTGGAATCAAGATTCAAGTGTTAGATCTATCCGATAATGATATCACATTTATCAGTCCCATGGCTTTCTCACGCCTCACATATTTAAAAAAATTGGACCTAAGCAGTAATTTTCTACGTGATTCAGATGGATTACAAAAAGCCCTGGTGAGCTTGAAACACATAAATATACAGCACCTGTTGTTAAAAAAGATGGAACTGCGGGCTGAGGCAATTCCTTCTAATATTTTCGAACCATTTACGACCCAAAATGCACTGCAATCAATCGACTTGAGTGAGAATAAATTAGGAGTGTTTGACGTCCGGGTGTTGATAAATCTGACAGCTTTACAAGAACTGTCGTTAAACCAAAATCGTTTGGTCGTTTTCATGGGCGCTTCCGAGGAAATCAGCTTCCCAGTTTTGAAGAAACTGGATCTACGTTCAAACAGTTTAACCGAAATTCCTTTGATTTGTCCGGACAGAAATACAATTTTTCCAAATCTGACAACGTTCCTTTTAGAAGATAATTTCATCACCAATTTCCACGCGAAAGATCTGAGATGTCTTTGCAACGTCCACGAACTATCGCTTGGCCAGAATCCATCGGTTTTCTTTCCCGAAAATTTGATAAAAGAAATGTCTTCTTTACGAATTCTACGGATGAATTACATGCTGAGGGTTCCAATAAAGGTCTCACCCACATCGTTCACGAGCCAATCTCTTGAAGTACTTTCTCTGGCTGGCAATGAACTTACTTCTGATATATTAAGCCGTAAAACCTTTACTTCGTTGGATAACTTAATTCGCTTGGATCTAGCGGGAAATGAATTTAACAGTCTGTCGCTCTTTCAATCTTCAGAAATAAGCAAGTTTTTCCCGCCAAATCTACAAGACCTGTCTCTCAGGAACTGTCGTTTAGATTCGTTACCAAAAATCATTCATAAAAAATTAACACAATTGGACGTTAGTGAAAACAAGATCTCAAAGTTAGAAAAGGGTGTTTTTTCGGATCTTCCAAATTTAACTATATTAAATCTGAATTCTAATCGGCTGACGAAAGTGAACGAATCGGCTTTCCCACCAGAACTGAGAGATCGCCTGACAGCTGTTGGAACAGACAACAATCCTCTGATCTGCTCGTGTGCCATTTCTTGGCTTCGAGACTGGATGAAAAAAGAAGCGGAAAAATTTTTGGAAATAGGTTACGAAAATGGATGCATAAAATTGGACACTTCTGAGCCGATAAGTATAATAGATTATAAACAGGATTGTACAGAGCATCATCGAAATGTGATTTTAATAGCATCTGTAGTGACTGCCTCTTTCGTTATTGGTGTCGCGAGTTTGCTTGTCATTTACTATAGAAAAAGCATTAAGTTTTTCTGCTACATGAGCTCAAGACGGAGAGACGGGGCTCAGTTGGTAACGGACAGTGATACCAGTTCGGTCATTTAATCATAGGCTGGGGTGGAATAACAATTCTTCGAATATTTTTGGATACGTTCTGGACGAACGATTTTAATTTAGCACAAAATTTACTTAAATTTAAAGAAGCTTTCGCACTCTCACTAAAATAATTTAAATCTCCTGATGTCTGATATCCGAGAAATGTGCGGTCCAATGAGAATATAAAATGAATTTGTACATTTTCGCGGCAGTGAATTCTGGCAGATCGATTGTAAGACAATGTCGAGATATTCACAACAGTTTATTGAAAACGGAAAATGTGTATAAAGTGGAAATTAAGGACTGTTTGATGTGGTACCCTTCCAAAGGTCTAACATGGAAGGTCTTCCGTTATTTGATATATGGAACTTGCAATGTATCTAAAATCTTTAACGACAAAATGAATATAATGACGAACAACCGCTTTAACCGAATACAGTTTATTAAAAACACCCAATGACGATCAACGACTTTAATCGAATTACAGTGGATTTAGAACACCCAATGACGATAGACGGCTTTAACCGAATACAGTGGATACAGAACACCCAATGACGATCAACGGATTTAACCGAATATTGTGGATCGGAACACCAAATGACGATCAACGGCTTTAACTGAATACCGTGGATTCAGAACACCCAATGACGATCAATGGCTTTAACTGAATATTTTAATCCAGAACACCCAATGACGATCAACGGCTTTAACTGAATACCGTGACTGATATCGGTCACCTAAATGATTTTCAAGTAGCTTATTAAGCTGCGTATGTGGATGAATTAATGATTGTTGTGAATAATGCATGGATGTGTTCTTTAAAAGGGGAATAACTACAAATAGTAAGATGTATTTATTTTTTAGTTGTGGATAAATAATGTGTAATTAAATGTTTATATTTTATTGTTATGCGTCATACATTTTTTGTTTTTCTAGAACGAGATATTGTCATCTAAACCCCAATGTTTCAGAGTGAAAAATAAAATAAAATGGGGTTTCACGTCCCACATTAATTGTACACTAACTGCCAGAATAAAAGTTAAAGGGACAATAACACACTTGCTGGCTTGGCAGCTCTAGAAAATAAATAATAGTCTTATTCTAAGTACCAGATGTTTATGTGTCCTACCTGTTGTGTAAATTATCCATTAAATCATATTTTACTTGTCCAGAGGGTTCGAAAATATTTTAAAATCCAAATCACATTTGAAAAGGTTTACGTTAACCTTTTCAAATCATGTAGTTGAATTTTTCCAATTTTTTAAATTAGGTGTGTTACGATGAAATTTGTGTCATCAATTTGTTTGAATATTGTAAAATAATACAATTTGTTGACCAGAATAAAGATTGGGACATATTATTCAATTACAACAAGAGTGTTATTGGGGCTTTAAATGTATAGAGGTCAAGACAAAGGTGCTTTTTAATGAAATAAACTTTTATGATTTAAAAATGCATTATCCAAGAGCTAAATTTGCATATTGTCGGTCTTTCTTTAGGCCTGAAATGTCATATAGATTATTAATTAGACATTAATTAACTTTTCAAGACCATAATAAACTCTGGGTGTCATCGAGTAGTTTTGTGGTCGGTGCGGTTACTATATAGATGATCGAGACTTTTTTTTATCGTAATAACCGTAGTAACGACAATCGAGGCTAGATTATAATTGTATCGTCGATATCTAGACTCAGAGTGAAGTAATCTGACTGAAATTTTCAGCATACTCTCTATACTCTCTTTTCATTACCTATTTGTTAAATTATTGTAGCCAGAATTGTCAACCTTTTATCTAATACTACCTAATTCCGTTTTAAGCTATTTCTCGATCAAAAATGTAAACCTCTACGTAACCATACTGTGTCTTTATTAGAAGCAGAACTGGAAAGACACTAGCCTGTTCGATCACTGCATTTGCCGAGGTAGTTCATCGGAATTTTCCGGCGTGGCTTCTCCTTGTCAGCGGTGCTGGACGGAGGGCCTGACAACCGAGGTGCCATATAAACATTGGCCTGCACGTAAAAGATCCCTTGGCAGTTGGAATTCAGAATAAGAGTAGACCAACTTGCGGCTGCCCGGGCAAAATTCCCCCTCAAAGCACACTGTATGGCATATGCCCGTCTTAATTAGTCCAGTCGGAACAGAACAGTAGGACGTTAAATCCCATTTCATTTCTGTATTAATTGTTGAATTTGTCTGTTAATTTTTGATGGTGGAATAGGGTGCTCGGTTTTGTCGGAACCATCGCCCATCTATATCCGGGTTCCATAAGGACACAGATCACCAAATATTCGGAAACAAGGGCGAAAGTTATTTTTAGTCTTTCTCCCCTTTCCCTTTTTCCCCCTTTTGCATGGCGATTTTTGTTGAGTTTTTGGTGTAGAATCGAAGAAAAGGGTTTAAAAATACATTTTCTGCCAAGTTTTGGTGAATATTCATGATTTTGAGGCGGAAGGATACAAGAGCTGTGAGGTTGGTTACGTTGAAAGGGAGGGCCGAAAATTGCAAGGTTAGCTGTCTCTACTTCCAGCTTGTCTATCTCAAGTTTTTCATGAAGAACCTCATACATGCTTTTGGGCAAGAGTTTGCCACATGTTGCTCCATCTATGGCAGAAAGCGTTTTACCCAACGAATATTTGGGAAAAAGTTACAACCGGTCTAAGAGACGAGAATTAACATTGAAGTCAATGGGGAAATAATTAGTGATCTGTGGCCATAAAATGCCTAAACCCTTATTAATCCCTCCCCTGTTGACTGAAACTGACCCCAGACTGCAAACCATTGAAGTGGAGATAGGGGCACCTTCTCAACCTCGTGGGTTTCCTCTGGGCACTCCGGTTTCCTCCCACTGCTAAAGACTCCTACGCGCAAGCGAATTATTGAAATAAAATAGAACCATATGTTAGTCCCAAAATGACCTAGTTTGTGTCGAGTGGACGTTAAACCCAATTTCTCTCTCTCTCTCTCATTGAAGTCAACGGGTTAGGAAGACCACGCCCGGACAATGCCACTGAGGTGAAACATGACTTTTTACTATTCAGGACCATATTGCGATTTTGGCAATACAGCCTGAAGGTCGGTCATGTAATAAAGTACCAGTATATCTATCAATGATAATTAATCTGAGCTTGCATAGATAAGGCTTTGATTTAACTCGTGAAATATACCACAGCCTGGCTCTACCATTATACTATTATACCGATAACGAATCGTGATTACACTTAAATAATACACATTGTTAAATTAACACTTCCTCGTTTTAATGGTAACATTTGAAACTGACTTTAACGTTCATTTCGAGATTAACTTAATTAATATGGAAAAGTTTTATTTAAATAATTCCTCGGTGTAGGGTCAGGGAATGCACTTGTATGATTAAAGGGTCACGGTGGGATGGGTTGGACATTCAAGGTGCGAGATAATGATATGCGTTTGTGATATCATAATTTAATGCTTTGCGTCAATGAATTTGAATCACGATGTGACCCTAGTAATTTATAATAAAAATTGACGTCAAACGGAGTGTTGGTTTTCTCTCTTTAAAAAATTCAATGTGTATCTATGCCTACGGAATTTGGAGACGGGTGATGTCAAATTTGTAAATCATCTCCTGCAAAATTCCTGGATACGCTCCTAACAAGTCTTTAGCAGTGGGAGGAAAACGGAGAACCCGGATATAGGTTAGGAAGGCGACCCCATTCTTTGTCATACGAACGCAACAAGGGCAACAGTTTTTAACGACAGGAAGTTTTAAAATGTGGTGTGAAGCTTTTTCTATTGGGGTCATCGATTTTCAGTTTTCCTAGAAAAACTGCAGCCTCTGTCAAGGATTCTGTTGGTGTACGTCAATGTGTACACGGGACCTCGGTTTATCGTCCCATCCGAATGACTAGACACTGCCCTTGTCAGACCCTCCGTCCTGCACCACTGACAAGAGGAAACCGAATAGTGATCCAGAAACCTACACAGTGAGCCATCGCGACACATCATGTAGAATGCTAAGGTTTATACAATTGGTTCAACGCGTGCGTGTACCATAAAATAAGGCATTTTTATCTTTTCTGTATTTCTTTATTACAAAAATATAAAACATACAATTTAACTGTTACTTAACGATTTTTTTAAAAGGTTTATCGACACGGTATATCTGAGGCAGTATTTATGAAATAATATAATGCATCCCTTGTATAAAGATGAAATAAACAGGAATTTTAGCTACCATCGGTAAAATTATGGAACACCGACTTAATCCAAGTTGAATGGAGACGTTTCGACGAGGGTTTTTCTCGGTTTATTAAGCTTGAGATCCCTCCCCAAAACGCCACCAGGATAAGAGAAATCACGTCGAAAAGTCGGCAAAGATAAACTTTTGAAGTAATTTTTATTTCATATAACCGTGTCTTGTATATGCATATTTAAAATGTAGCTACTTTGAAAATATTCACGGCCATAGAAATGGTGACTATAAAACCGCCCAGAAAGGCCACACCGCGTGTTGGTTGGGGTATGGCGAAGAGATAGAAGAAGGTATGGGCGATTCTACAACCGGCAAATATTCTAAAATGTAGTAAAGCCATTTGTACATCTGGTCCAGTTAAAGTATACAACAAACCAATCAAAACAAACGCAGTGATATTCTCTAAATCATTCAAATGGCATCTGAAAATACAAATAAGGAATTTACTTGATTATGTATTACATGTACTTTGCTTGATCATTTATATTACTTGATCATTTATTGCTTTGCTTGTTTGCTTGATCATTTATATTACTTGATCACTTTTCTTGATCATTGATATAAAATGTGGTTCTATGTCATAATTTTCTTCACTGACCGGGATAGTAAAAGGAGCATACATCTTGCAGTGTGCTATAAGGGATGAAAATAATGGAAATGCTGGAAACAAGTGGCTATGGTATCGTTTTCTGGGGAGTATTTATGCAAATCAAAACGGCTAGATTGAAGAAAAAACATATCTAAGTGAATTGGCAGAGGTTAGATTGCTTGACAATACGATTTGTTGAAAAAAAACGAGCCGAAGCGAGAGCAAGTAAAATAAAGGCTTTAGCAGGCATTGCATTCCTGCAATTATATATTGTCTAGTTCGGTATGGTGTATGCATATATATACAGATAGAAGGTCAGATTCCTGTGTCTCTAGCCTGATCAATTATTTGACCCCCTGGCGGGATACATAAGATAGGCGTCTATGGCGTGTCCATTAAGCCGGTGTGTAATCTTGCACAAGAAGTGCGGCAAAATTTTGAGAGTAGGCCTAGACTAGCATTTTGCAGAAAATATGGTGTGAAATTTGTATTTCAATACACGTTTTACAGGACATAATATATATAATGGCAAGCGTATGCGTGGAATCATAATTAACTAACCTTCTCACTCTTTCCACATCCGCATTATTTACCACGGGTTGAAGTTTTTTACCTGGTTTAGTAGCAAACCGACAATCTTCTTCATTCGAAAAAATCTGTAATAAAAAAAAAACTCTATTGAAGCCTTTGTGTTGGCTAGCCAGGCCCATTATTATAGGAGTTCTAGCTACTAGATGGCTAGTTCGTTCGTAGCACCTGGGTTTAATCCCGGTGTTAGCCGAGACAGTTCCGCGGGTTTCACCGACGGGTTATCCCTGTATCAGCGATGCAGGACGGAGGGCATGGATGGTAAAGAGAGAGAGAAATGGGATTTAACGTCCACTCGACACAAACTAGGTCATTTTGGGACTTACATATGGTTTCAATTTTATTTCAATAATTCGCTTGCGCGTAGGGGTCTTTAGCAGTGGGAGGAAACCGGAGTGCCCGGAGGAAACCCACGAGGTTGAGAAGGCGCCCCTATCTCCATGCCACATACGCTCACCCCAGGGATTGAAACCAAAGCCGCAAGCCAGAGGTGACCGGCCAGCCAGAGGTCGAAGCGCGGCACTCTAGACCAGTAGGCCATCCCAATCCCCGACATGGATGGTAAAAGAACCTTTGCATGTGGAATTCGGCAAAATTTCTCACAGAGCACAGTGCATAAGAATGGGACAAAAAGTGGGACGTTAAACCCCATTTCATTTCATTTCAATGTACGCACGTTAAAGTAAAGATAGTAAATAATTACTAAGAATCGACAAGACTGACCGAAGTGGTTTAAACAAGTTGTGAACGAGGCATTGTTGGTGAAAACATTGAACTGGCGAGAAGTCAAGATTAAAACATGGCCGCAATAGGCTTCCATAACCTTTAAACTTGCTGCTCATCGACAGTTCGGGCCTTCGGGGGCCATGGTGGCTAAGTGAGTAAGACGCTGGCGCGCTAGCCTGGAGGTCGCAAGTTCATCGGAATGTTTAGGCGTGTTTTTCCTTGTCGGTAGTGCAGGACGGAGGGCCTGGCAAGAACAGCTGTCCAGTCGTTCGGATGGGACGAAAAATGAGGTTCTGTGTACACATTGGCAGTTGGAATTCGATATTTTGGTGACCCCGCCTCTGAATGTATTTAGTCGCGACTAACGGTGCCCCGGTTTAAATCGACATCCAGTCTTTCATTTTGCCCTCCCGTCGGTCAATACATAAGGGAGGTGAAGATATAGGACTCTTGTGAATTAGGCTACGTACGTTTTTAGTCATTCTGTGGAATACGGTGAAAAGACTCATAGACATCATCTTTAGTATCACTAATGTTGAATAAAACAGGAACGATGTAAATACTGGGTTGTCAAGACTTAAAACTGTTTTATCTGCCATTTTTGCTGTAGATCTTCGATACAATGTGTTCTATTTATAACTCTATGCCAACGATGCATTAACTATTCATGCGTTATCATCCGCATCACGTGACACAGTACATGGCCCTAAACTGGTCCGCAGTAAATATTAGTGTGGCCGCTTTTATACAGCTCAGGGATATGAAATAAATGGAAGCGTATGACTGTCAATAGTAAATGCTGATCATTGGGGTCGCCGATTTTCAGCTTTCCTGGAAAAACCCTAGCCTCTGCCAAAGGTATTTTTGATGTACGCCAATGTGTACACAAGACCTCGGTTCATCGTACCACCCGAATGACTAGACGCTGTCCTTGTCAGACCCCCCGTCCTGCAACACTGACAAGGGGAAACCGAATAGTGATCCAGCAACCTACACAGTGAACCACCGCGGCACACCATACCGAATGCTTAGGTTTATACAATTGGTTGAGCGCGCGCCTGTACAATAAAATAAAATAAAAACATTTTTATTCTTTCTTTATTTCTTTTATTACAAAAATATACAACATACAAAATAACTGTTACTTAACGATTTTTTAAAAGGTTTATCGATAGCGTATTTCTGAGGCAGTATTTATTGCATATAATGACAGACTCCTAGTAAAATAAAATTATGGAACACCGACTTGTTACAAATTGAACGAGGTTTGATCTATTTTATAAGGCCAACTACAAGTTTGGTCAAAGGTCACGGTATGAAAACCGGGCTAGCGCTAATCATAACCCTTACCCTGGACCTAGCCCTAATGCTTACCCAAACCTTCACTCGTCAACAATCGGCAATAACGTATCCTAACCTTGTTTATCTCCACGACCTCGACGAGAATTCAGTTGGCCTTAACAAATAGATCTAACCTTGTTAGTAAGCGGCATTTTGTAACCGAATGAGAATAACACATCCATAATTATATGGACTACAAGGCTTTTTTTCTGGCGACGTTTCGACGTTTTATCAAGCTTGAGACAGCCCTCGTCGAAACGTCGTCAGAATGAGACAACCCACGAAAAACGTCGCCAGAATGAGACCCCCCCCCCCCCCCGTCGAAACGACGTCAGAATGGGAAAACCCCCGTCGAAACGTCGCCAGATTGAGAGAACCCCCGTCGAAACGTCGTCAGAATGAGAGAACCTCCATCGAAACGTCGTCAGAATGAGAGAACCCCCCTCGAAACGTCGTCATTTATTCCATATAACTGTGTCTTGTATATTTAAAATGTATATTTAAAATGTGGCTACTTTGAAAATATTCACAGCCATGGAAATGGTAACTATAAAACCGCCCAGAAACGCCAAAGCCCGTGTTGGTTGGGGTATGGCGAAGAGATAAAAGAAGGTATGGGCGATTCTACAACCGGCAAATATTCTAAAATGTAGTAAAGCCATTTGTACATCTGGTCCAGTTAAAGTATACAACAAACCAATCAAAACAAAGGCCGTGATATTCTCTAAATCATTCAAGTGGCATCTGAAAATACAAATCGAGCATCTATATTAATTTACTTGATAATAGATATGGAACAGGCGCGGATACAGAGGGGGGCGCACCCGGCGCACGCCCCCTCTATTTTTTTGCGGTGGCGAACAATTTTTAGCTCCATATATTCTCGCGGGAAAGGAGAACAAAAACAGTTTAGGTTGGAAATCGTAATTTACAGTACTAGTATGAAATTAGTCCTTGTGGGCATTTTAGTCCACTCAAAAATCACGGGCCGGGCTTCGCACTCCCAAGTGGATGCAGCACGCCCCCCCCCCCCCCTTTCTGAAAATCCTGGATCCGCCCCTGTGGAATGAGGTTTAACGTCCTACTTTTCAGCACCGGGGTAATCAAGACGGGTATACACCATACAGTGTGCTAAGACTTATTTTTTCCAGAACAGTCGGCTACGGCTTACTCTTATTTAATTTTGTAAATTATTCAAATCACGTGATAACTGAAAATACGGCATTCATATTACTTTACTTGATCATATAGAAACGGGCCCGTAGCCAGCTCATAAAATTTGGGGGAGGGGGCTACGGAATTTTTTGGAGGGGCTAAGGATGTGGCCGGCTAAGAACACTACTAAGAAATCATTATTGTTGGCGAAATATTTGGGGGGGCTAATTCGATTTTTTTTTGGGGGGGGGGGGCTTAGTGGCTACGGGCCCGTATAGAAATGAAATGAAATATAATTTAACCTTCTACGGTTCTCAGCTTTCTGCACGGGTCGGGCTAAGGAAGAAGGCTTACGATAGCGTGCTATGGAGGGAATTTCGCCCGTATTCTTATTTCGAATTCCAACTGTCATGGATTCTTTTACGTGCACATGGTACCCCGGCGTACGTAAATGGTACCTCGGTTTCTGTGTTATGAATCGATGTTGGAACGTCCAGGCTGCATTTCCGACAGACCGCCCATACCCCGTGTTGAAGCTCGCGCCTTTGACTCCTTAACCTTGGACATTGCCCCTCCAGTTCTATTTATCTCGACGACATGGCAGACATCCCCTACCCCTAGTTACCATTAACCCCTTAACCTTGGACATTGTCCCACCCCCAATTGTTATTGACCGATTCCAGGGCCTTAACTAGCTTAGAGCAACGAGTGGAGCGGGAAGTGTTCTCGAGGGTGCTGTAAAATTGACGGACAATGTACATCTATTGTTAGTATGGTCGACACCATTTTCACAGTAGGGAGGAGGCGAAACTTTATGCAGGGTGGGGCTTTCCTTGACCAATTCAAGGTGTCACACTCGCCTTATAACAGGCGTTTGTCTATGCATGTGCCCATTTAAACGGTGCAAAATCTGGACCTACTGTATTACGGACAATACTTACAGCTCGAACTTTGTATTTCAATACACGTTTTACAGAGAATGTATAAAATAACAAGCACGTGCGTAGAATCATAATCAACTAACCGTCTCACTCTTTCTACATCCGCATTATTCAGCACGGGTTGAAGTTTTTTACCTGGTTTAGAAGCTGACCGACAATCTTCTTCATTCGCAAATACCTGAAATACAGTACATGTAAATAAATTCTCTTTTGGAAGTCCTTTGTCTTGACTAATACATTAATAGCCATTCCCATAATGGGCTTTAGTTCATTTCACCTCGGGATCTCGAGCCGCGCTGGATACATGAGTAAGGCCCAGTAATCTAACTGGAAGGTCCGTTTGATCCCGGTGATGGCCGAGAAAGTACCTCGGGTTTTCCGGTGTGGTATCACTATATTACGGAGAGCCTGACCAGGAACAATTTCAAAACCCAAAACATAATTTTTATGATTGTTATTGATTTTGTTATTATTTTGAGATCCTTAGGAGGGGTGCTTACTTGATCTCATACGGCCTGCTAGTTATCAACTACGATGTCCCGGACAAGACTGGAGAGAGAGGGAGAGGGAGAGAGGTGGGGTTTAACGTCCACTCGGCACAAACTAGGTCATTACGGGACTAACATATGTTTTAATTTTATTTCAATAATTCGCTTACGCGTAGGGGTCTTTAGCAGTGCGAGGGAACCGGAGGTCCCGCAGAAAACCCACGAGGTTGTCACGTACATCCGGGGATTCGAAACCACGCCAGTTGAATCAATGACAGGCTTTATGATACTGCACGGCATCCACCCCACCCCCTGACAAGACTGTAAGTAAGGTGTGGTGCAAATAAGTAGAGAATGAAAAGAAATGAAATAGCAAGAAGTTGACATTATAACATGGCCGCAATATCTTTCCATAATCTTTAAATCTGCTGCTCATCGACATTCGATCGCAATAAAAGTTAAAAATTTAAATAGATCATATTTCTCTAGAATAAATTTACACGTAACAATACGCTGATCTTTGAAATAATCAGCCCCCATTTCCAGTAGAGAAGGTGATTCCCATCCCCGTGAGAAAAAAAAAGAATCTTCGAAAAACTGTTACCCGCACACTGTTAGTCTAATAAATTAATCGACACTGAAACAACAGGAACTTAAAAAGTTTTTAATAAAAATGAAAGAAACATATATGATACATATAATTTTCGGTTGGGGATAGCAGATAGAATTCAGGTATCCGGAATTACGTGAATTCGGGACGATTTGTGGTCGTCTCTAACTATGTATTATTAATACTCACTTACAACACACGGCTAAAAACATTTTCTACTACCAGACGTAAAGACTATATAAATAAAACACTATGTTCAAACGCCGTTATTATCGCTATCTAAAACACTTCCTTGAGCCATGATAATATATCCAGTCTACACGACACATAGACAAATACATGGAGGCAATGAGACTCAATTTATTAACCCACCTTGTCACAGAAGGCGAGGTGAAATCCTAAACTAACAGACACAAAATAAATGAAAGAACCCATGCCTCAACTAAACCAACATGACACATGGCTTACAACATGCATAAACAATAATTTGAAATGTTAATATATACTAAATAAGTCTTTAATTAAACATGCCTACTAATTAATAAACTCTTGATAAACAAGAAACTAAAATTATCTCCCTTGGACAAGTCGGCATGGAATCTAAAATCCAGACACAGGTACCATCTAAAATATATGCAGAACTTTTGACACAGTGTAGGCACCACAAAACCAATGATAGGCACGGATAGCGAGATAATTTATCTAAGATACAAATAATTTCCTATCAAAACTATTGACTTATAAATTCTGCCCACTAAATATTACAACAAACTTAGTGAAAGTACATATATATACATAGTAAAGTTCTGGCATGAAAATACAGTCGGCAGACACAGTTAACAATAATAAAAACATAGGCAGCATACGTAATTAGAAATATATACTCTTACACAATATAAAACTATCAAAATATTTTATAGGCAATGATTGTGCCGAGAAAACGATAGATTTTACTAGAGCAGCGGTAGGTACCAAAAACTTACACCCATATTCTAAATATAGAACTACGGAGCGCTTTTCCGGAAAACGAAATACAAATAAGATAGCTACGGCTACCGGTTACAAAACAACTAACTAGAGCGTAATTGCTTTCGGTTTCAATAGACTTTCATTTTCCTGCCTTTTCTATGCCGGCCACCGGTCAATACACTGTCCCCCTCCTGGTGATAAATAGGATTATAGGATGGGTGAAGATATAGGACGCTGTGTGTGAATTACGTACGTTTTTAGTCATTCTGTGGAATACGGTGAAAAGACTCATAGACATCATCTTTAGTATCACTAATGTTGAATAAAACAGGAACGCTGTAAATACTGGGTTGTCAAGACTTAAAACTGTTCTATCAGCCATTTTCGCTATAGATCTTCGACACAATGACACCTGTGTTGTTTTCGATAAACTAACCTACGATGCTACTATTCACGCTTTATCAGCTGCATCACGTGACAGTGCGTGCCCCTAAAATTGACATAGCTCAAGGATATGAAATGTATGGAAGCATATGACTGTCAATAAATGCTTATCACACTCACACAAATGTTATTTACATGTCAGATAGATTTATTTGGCACAAACATTTTACAACATAATAAATGATATGTTTATTTATGGTAAACAACTTTTAAAAAGAAAAACTGATTTGGGATCACTTCAATATCGGTGACCCTGGCTGCAGCTTCGCCAGGAACTCGTTCCACCCCATACCACTCCAGTACCGGATCTATGGGGGGCAAAGTGGGACAAATGTCCCGGGCCCCCCACAATTCTGGGCCATACTAATATTTTATCCTGAACAGAGCCAACCAGGGAAAGTCACTTTTTTGTTTGCTCTGGGGGGAAATTCACTTGATTGTTTTATCTCAGAAACTAGCAGTTTGACTTATTCTAAAGGAACGACCAGTTCAATATGAACTTGAGTGACTAAAACAATTCAGTACGTTCTGGAGCATCCAACAGTTCATTATGTTTGGAGGATCCAACAGTTCAGTATTTTTGGAGGAATCAACAGTTCAGTATGTTGTGCAGGAACCAATGGTTCAGTATGTTCTGGAGGTTCCAATGGTTCAGTATGTTCTGGAGGTTCCAATGGTTCAGTATGTTCTGGAGGAACCAACAATTTAGTATGTTCTGGAGGATCCAACAGTTGATTATGTTCTGGAGGACTCAATGGTTCATTATGTTCTGGAGGTTCCAATGGTTTCACTATGTTCTGGAGGAGCCAACAGTCCAGTATGTTCTGGAGGTTCCAATGGTTCAGTAGATTCTGGAGGAACCAACAGTTCAGTATTTTCTGGAGGGGACAAAATTTTGTACGGGAGGGGTGACACATTTGACTTTTTCTGGTTCTGCAGGGACCAACAGGATTGCTCTAAAGGAACCAAGATATTTGCGAGTTTTTTTTGAAGAAGCCACAACCAAACTGCTTCAAAATTGATAAAGAAAGCTTTTTTAAATATCATTTTTTATTATAATAATATAAATATGATTTAATTGATCTACAGATCTGAAACATGAAATGAAATTTTTGTTGAACTGAAAAAAAGTAACAATAAATAAATAATATTTGATTGATCATGAGGATTTTATAGCACATTAACTGTGTCTATCACAAGCAAGATGAAAGAATCATCGAGTTAATTATAACACAAAACCAATTTAATTTGTAGTTCCTTAAAGCTTGGCGCAGACGGTCAACTTTTCGTCGCTAGTTGCTGCAATAGGCAACTACTGGCAACTCCGAGCAATTGGCAACTCGAGGTCTCCCGTGTGCGCTGACTGGCAACAAGAAGCAATTTTTTCCGGGATGTATTCGGAATGCTGATATCACGTGATCATTCAAAATGGCGCCGTACATACAACAACAGTTGTTAACTGTTCCGACGCCGCCATCTTGAAGTATCACATGACAGTAGAGCGCTCGCTGATTGGACAGTTAACCAGTTGCTTGTTGCCTGTTGTCGCCTACCGCCGCAGACGAGCAATTTTGAAGCAACAGATGAACAATTTCTCGGCGACGAGCGATTTTCTGTTGCCCAATATCAAACATGTTTGATATTTGGCAACGAGAAGCAACTCGGAGCAACAGTAGGCAACTATTGTTGCCCGTTGGCGCAGACGAGCAATTTTTTCTTTCAACGACCAGCGATTTCACTGTTGCCTGAAAGTTGCTCGAAAAAGTTGCCCGTCTGCGCCTGGCTTAAGGCTTTGATGAATTAATAATCATGCAAGTCTTGTGAGGATTCTCTCAATCCTCCAAAAAAATGTAAACCAAATGAACACAAGAATTACATGTGACAAGACATGTCAACAGAATATTTTAGGTGGATAAATCATCATAGCTGAAACATTTGATTGTGTCACGATTTGGCTCACACACTTTCAATTCTGTCAATTAGTAATATGGTGTATGGAACGACAAATGTGAATGTGACCTAATTCAGACAAGTGATGAACACTGTCCCGCTTTCTTACATCACAACTGTCTGTTTAGCTTGAAAAAAGGAAAACACTTATTTGGTCAACAGACTGACCTTTACAAACATTGTCAGATGTTTCAAACACACCAAAGATGTTGATTAACAAAATTTCTGGTCTAAATGGCATCTGTAATGAACTTGGTATGATTTACAATTTTAAAAACCAAAGTTTTAAGTACCAGTATTTCATTTTGAGGGAACATGCCTCTTGGTATCTAATAAAACTGCTATAGTCTTGATCACTCCAGCTTAACATGTTTCTACTTTCACTACACAAAGTTTGGTCAGGACAAAAAGTGTGAATTGTCTGAATGGTGTCAGGTCTTACCGTTGGTTGAGAGCAATAATGGCCTTCACCTTTCATTGGAAGTATGCACAATGTATTGTAAACTGGTTGTAGGACGTTAAACCCCATTTTGTTTCATTTCCATCGTGTCAACTGTAGACAGGAACAGTCAGACAACCAGTTATACACAATGGATGCTCTTTTATTCTCACTCACATTGATTAATTGCAGTTAAAGCAGAGAGAATGAAGACTGGAATGACCAAGACTATTACCCTACATGTATATATAATAAAAATAAATTAAGAAATTATTATGTACAATTGTTTTATATATCTATCTTAAAACATTAAAATATAACAATGTCCATTAAATCAGATTTTAAAATGGTTAATAAAATTTCTATGGACAGTTGATGGATGCTATAATTATAGTATAATTTGGAATGTTCACATTAGAAGACCAGTATATTTGAATTATTACAAAATAAATGACCATAGATGAGCCACTGGCTTCTCTAACTAAATAACATTTTTAATAAAACAGGAAGAGCGAGCAAGGAATCAGCAAGGTATCTATGATTAATATTCTCAGGATCCAAATTAGCCTTTTCCTTAAAGATACATATGTAAGAATTAAATCTGCCTATTGCAAGGGTTTATTTTGGCTTCAAATGTTTTTAAACTATTGTAGAGGTTTATTCAGGCTTCAAATGTTATATATTTATCCACGTATAACAAGCCTGTAATCAACTCTCTAGGCCATTGGATACAGAGATTTAAATGGATTAGATTGCCCATGAGATTTGAATAGTTAATGAAAAATTAAGACCTTGTCTTGGTTGTTTAGTAACATTGCTACGATAATATAACCAGGTAGAATTTAACACAACCATTCACCCAATATTAAGGTAGTAGACTTACACCATAACTAGGCTCCCAAGATGGATTATCTACAGAAAGAGTTAACAATGGTCAGCTAATAGACTACATCTTACATAATGCATCTTTTAACGATAACGTAACAATAATTATAGCAGTTTAAAAAAAAAAAATAATCTTAAAGTGGAAGCTGTTTTTGGTGGGAAGGGCCGTTTTTCCAGTAATCCATTGTGGGTGATGAAACAACCACCACTAGATGATGCTAACTTCGTCTGTGGAGTGTAGCCCATAAAATATTTTTCTAACCATCTTATTGCTATATAATAAAATCCTTTGGACGCCTCACTACAGAAAGTTCACATATATAAAATCTTTAAACTCTTATTAAAATTATATCTACAATGTCAACAAAGTATCTACTTAAAATGGACGGAAAATATGTACAAAGCTCTCTTCCAAATCGTAACATATAGTCAATACAACCCCCAAAATGGCATGACGTTTATATCTCGATTCAGAAAAGAGTTCTTCATATATATGTACAGTATATTTTGTTTTGTTTACATTTAAAAATATTTCTCAGGGTTCCACACATATTTCCCTTTGGGTTTCTTCACTTTACTCTTATTAACATTAGTCCTGGATGAAGATTTTGGTGTTGGAATTTTTATTGGTTGCCATGGTATTGGGTTACAGAATGTTGGTTCTGGATATGCACCAAAGTCTGGCTGATCTGAAAAATATATAATGACATCATTAAACAATGGAATTATGGGAAAAATGTTTAAAGTTTTGTCAACTCAATACTTCATTGATTTTGAGACTAACATATGGTTATATTTATTTTTATGATCATGGTGTGCAATGTTAGGAAAACAAAGTTTGCCCAAACAGCAGTGTACCTCTCTGGTTTTTCTTTTTTTTTCATCCTATACTAATGACAAGGCAACACTTTACATGTGAACTCCACGGACACACACAACACCTAACAAGAGGGAATCCAGCTTGTCGAAACCCATTGACACAACACTTAACAAGTGGGAATGAAGCTTGTCAAAACCCACGGACACAACACCTAACAAGTGGGAATGAAGCTTGTCAAAACCCACGGACACAACACCTAACAAGTGGGAATGAAGCTTGTCAAAACCCACGGACACAACACCTAACAAGAGGGAATCCAGCTTGTCGAAACCCAAGGACACAACACTTAACAAGTGGGAATGAAGCTTGTCAAAACCCAAGGACACAACACCAAACAAGAAAGAGGGCAAACCCTCGGACACCATACAAGAGGGAAACAAGTTTGTCACATCTACGGACACAACATGTAACAGGAGGGAACCAAGCTTAAAAATCATGCGATTATTTTCGGCCACATCAGCATTCAAACTTGGGACATTCTTGTAAATAGTCCTGTGTATGCTGAACCCAGGAGTGTTTCTCTGTACTGATTGTGCAGTATCTTGCCCTCAGGAGTATCCCTATGTACTGATCATGTAGACCTACTGAGATAATGCAGTACCCTGCCCCATGTAGACCTACTGAAAGTGTAGTACCATGTCCTCTGTAGACCTACTGAAAACGTAGTACCCTGCCCCATGTATACCTATTGACAATCTAGTACTCTGCCCCCACCCCCTGCACTGAATGTACAGTACCCTCCCCCCTGTACTGGTATCCCTAATTTGCCCTTTTATCAAGAAGAGAATAAGTACTATATGCATTTATATATAACTAATAAAATATTACAATTGTATAATTAACTAGACCTGCATGCAGGAATGACGGGTTTCACTGGTGCCACGTTACCTTTGAACTTGAACTTGTGCCACTTTCGGTGCCACGTTACCCTTGAACATATGTTACTTCCGGTACCAATGAAACCAATATACAGATTTCCACATAAGCATTGTACACATCAAATAAAATGGAAACAGAATCAAACAAATCCAGCAATATCATTTCATTTTAAACATTTGTTACATGTAATTGATCCTGACAAAATTACAGTACTTCCGGTGATAATGTAAATGTTCCATTAGTTTTATGAAATCAGAAATGGCATAAGGCATCACATGGTGAAAATTTTATGCAAATCGAATAATAATTGCCACTTTTATAGACCAAAAACCTTGAAAAGTGACGTGTAGAAAATCGTCTATTTCTCGGCAACCGTACAAGTTAGAAACCATTTTTTGGTATTTATATGACCGTATGGGTTTAATCTATTCGTTGATTGGAATCAAATATCATAATTGTATAAACACTACAAATCAGACTCATTTGAATAAAATATCGGTTTTGAAGGCTTAAAATACAGTTTTTGCCAAAATGACGTTACTTCCGGTGATAATGAAAACGTTAAATTAGTTTTATAACATCGTCTATGACATTAGGCTTCAAAGGGTGAAGATTTTATGAAAATCGAATAATAATTGACACTTTTACGGGCCAAAAACCTTCAAAAGTGACTTTTAGCAAATCGCCTATATCTCGGCAACCGAACAAGTTAGAAACAATTTTATGATATCTATTTGACCGTATGAGTTTTGTTAATATGTGAATTTAAACCAAAACTTAATTTTATTATTACATGTGACATAATTCTTGGTTGAAAAAAATATCGATTTTAAAAGTTAAAAATTGAGTTTTTGACTAAATGACGTCACTTCCGGTGTCAATTTTAAATAGTAATCAACATGATATGACGCACACTTGCTTTTTGAATCAAATGATGTCACTTTTGTGAATATCCATTAATAATTGACTATTTTACAGGCAAAATTACGAAAATAGTGACTTATGCAAAACTGCCCATTTCTCGGCAACTGCTTATATTACAAACTAATTTTCACATACATTCTCTTCGTATGGATTATAGCTACAAGTCTATAAGAGTTATGTAAAAATAGTTTAAAATCTGAAAAGCCTGAATGGGTTGTAAATAGGTCAATTTTACGCCTTTTTTCACCTCTAAATCCAATTTGCTAGAAAATGAAATAGAAATTAAAAAAACTGCTTCCGCCATTATTTGCGCCTTGAAAGGACACACTCTTTGAGTCATATAATTTTTTCAAAAAATAATATTTGTTTTAGAAGAAGGAAACTAACTGTCAAAATTGTAGTTTTTGGTAAAATTATGCCACTTCCGGTGCCGACAGATAACACTTTCGGTAATAAAAAAAATGACAATTGAGACAACGAAGCATATGAACTTTGTTTTATACAAATCGAACAATAAAAAATTAATCTAGGACTGAAAAACTGAATTAGCCAATGGCGGCCAAGGAAAATTACTGAGACAAATTTTTTTAACATTTTTGCGCTAGTCAGATGACTCTTTAATTCTGTGCGCAACACGACTAAAAAATATTTATAAATAAAAAAGTTTTTTGTAAAATTTTAAATTTTCGAAATTTGGCGCCTAATATCTTCGAAGATTTGCCAAAAATCAAAAATCGAAAGTAGCGTAGCTATGTGCCATGTCTCCGGCTATGCCAAAATGTATCGAAAGTTAAAATCCCATGATTATTGTTAAAATTATTGCAATATTTTTTAAAACGCTAACTTCGGTGATTTCGGACATTTCGCATTGTCACAGAACGTTCAAAATAGCTTTATCCTCTAAGTCACACCCACTTTCCCAGTAAAACCGGAGAAATCATAACGATGCGACAATTAGTTGCTGAGATCTATTCAAATTGGAATCTGAATAATAATAATAATAATAACTAGACCTGCAAGCAGCACTGAACCGGCTTTCAGGAATCTTACAGGAAGTTTATTATACCATAGCCAACCCATTGAGCTACCGAACTATACTTTAGTTGTTTTGCTTCAGTGACACCCTCTATCATATGTAAAAGTAATATTTGCTGGCGAAAAGACCGGTCAAAATTGTAAATTATGGTAAAATTACGTCACTTCCGGCACCGAAAAAATTTTTTTAGGTGAAAAATAAGTCGAAAATTTGCAACATACAAAATTTGTTTAATACATATCGGGCAATGAAAAATTAACCTATAACCCATAAACTGAAATTAAGAAGGCAAAATAATTAAAAGTGACCCTTGGAAATTGGCTATTATTTGACAAGGTAACATGCTAGAAGCCTTTTCTTGATATCATTATGATGGTATTGATTCAATCTTACTGCCCATTAGAGTCAGAAGTTATAAAGTTAAACAAATAATAAATATAAATCCCTTCAAAAAAATGTTTGTTTTGAAGGCTAAAAATACGTTTTTTGCAAAAATTACATTACTTCCGGTGATATTGAAAATGTTAACTTAGTTGATAGAAGTCATAAATGGCATAAGGCATCAAATGGTAAAAAAATTATAAAAATCGAATAATAATTGACACTTTTATAGACCAAAAACCTTGAAAAGTGACTTATAGAAGATCGCC
This sequence comes from Patella ulyssiponensis, assembly GCA_963678685.1. Taxonomy (NCBI): domain Eukaryota; kingdom Metazoa; phylum Mollusca; class Gastropoda; family Patellidae; genus Patella; species Patella ulyssiponensis. The sequence continues at coordinate 62,452,221 of OY783225.1, read as the reverse complement.
TATTTAGGAGATAAACACTTCCTGTTTCGCATTTAGAGGGGTGTTATTGTCCAATAGACATGTCCTGAGATCATTAGGACCCGAGACGCGTAGCGTCGAAGGTTCTAATGTAAAATCTCAGGACATGTCTATTGGACAATAACACCCCTCTAAATGCGAAGCAGGAAGTGTTTATCGACATTGTAACATGCTTTTTTAGGATTTTAAAAGACATTACTAAAACAGAAGGGTGTTATTGTCCAATAGACAGTGTCTAATTGACCAATCAAAACGCAGGGTTTACCCTGAAGCATGTTACAATTCTCTGTAACCGTACAAGTTAGAAACCATTTTGTGGTATCTGTATGGTCGTATGGTTTCATTCTATTCGTTGATGGGAATCAAATATCATAATTTTAAAATTATTATAAGGCTGACTCATTTGAATAAAATATTTGTTTTTTTAGGTTAAAAATTCAGTTTTTGCAGAAATGACGTCATTTCCGGTCACAGTGAAAATGTAAAATTGGCTTGACCTAGTCCACATTGGCATTAGGCATCAAATGGAAAAAAAATATTGCAAATCGAATAATAATTCACTCTTTTATAGGCAAAATAACGTGAAAAGTGATGCATGCAAAATTGCATATTTCTCGGCAACTGCTCATATTACAAACTAATTTTCGCATACATTCTGTTCGTCTGGATTATTGCTACGAGTTTATGAAAATCACAAATAAATATTTCAAAATATGAAGACGCTGAATGAATTGTAAATAATTAAATTTTACACTTTATTTTACATTTTATTCGAAATTGCCCGAAAATGAAATTGAAATTTAAAAAATCTGAGCTAACCGAACTGTCAAAATTGTAGTTTTTGTTAATATTACGTCACTTCCGTTGCCGACAGAAAAATTTCACCGTAACAAAAAAATTGCAATTGGGACCACGGAGCATATGAACTTTGTTTTATACAAATCGAACAATAAATAGTTTTTCTGGTTACGAAAAACTAAATGAGCCGATGGCGGCTCACGCAAATTACCGAGACATTTTTTTCATCATTTCTGCTCAAGTAGGATGATATTTTAACCCTGTGTAAAATACCATCAAAAAATATTCATAAATAAAAAAGGTTCTTTTTTTTCAAAATATCGGACATTTTTTCGACTACTTCCGGTTTTACGATCATTGTCGTGACAGCTTTACGAAGTTCTTTGGATACTTAACTTTCTGTACCAGAAGTGTCAGAAACATCCATTGAGTAGTTTTGGAAAAAAAGATAGATTAAAGAGCGTTTCCAAATATTTAACGATTTTTCAATTTTTTTCAAAGTTTGAGGCCATTTTTGGACCTCTTATATTATTTCAATGCTTTTCATTTTGGATTCACTATATAGACAACCGATAGGACTTTGAGTAAGAAAAGTTTAAGAAAAATCTGCGGCGTTGTTTTCGAGAAAAGGGCGTCTCAGAATGTTAAAAAATCGGAAAATACTAGATTTTTGGCATACAATAATTTATTTCCTGATCATCGAAATCGTATTATTTAGACACCATATGATGGTCCATTAATAGGGCTATCCAGCGACACTTTAGTTCTTTTGGTCCGCTATTACCTAAGGGAGAAATCAAGTTTTTCGCAAGTGCGACAATGTTTTTAACATTTTTTTTCATTTTTTTGAATACTTCCGGTATGGCTATTATTGTCGGAATACTTTTAATAGCCGGTTTGGGCACTAAAGTAGCCACAGGGCTCTGTAATGACATATTACATTATCTGATCAGATAAAATGCCCCTGAGAAATCCTATGTTCAAAAGTGCCAAAAATGCAAAAAAATTAAAATATCGAAAATTAAATTTCAATAACTACATACATATTATACATCGTTAGAATCGTAATTAGGTCAGCTATCTGAATATACAATCTTTTTTTGAAAATCTCTTAAAATAAAAAAATAGTAGAGCATTTTCCAAAATTTCACGATTTTTCGACTTTTTTCGATTTTCAGTCCGTTATTTCACCTATTCCAGATATTTCAAAGTCTTATTGGATGGCTTCATGCAAAAAACCTTCGAAAGGACTCTCGATAGAAAAAATTTTAAAAAAAGTTGCGGTTAAGTTTTCGAGATACAGGCGTCCAAAAATGCTAAAAATCAGAAAATACTTGATTTTCAGCGTGCCATATTTTGCTTCCTGCTAATCGTATCCGTACGAATTGGGTATCATTCAGTGGTCCAATCACCGCCCGACCAAATGATACCTTAGTTCGTTTAATCCGTTGATATCGGACGGAAAAATCGTGTTTTTACCCAAAACACCCATTTTTCACTTTTTTTTCAAAATATCGCATATTATTTCGACTACTTCCGGTTTACGGATTGTTGTTGAAATTGCTTTAAACGGTGGTTTGACCATATTACTTCATGTTCCAGGAATTTCAGAAACGTCGATCTGGCCGTAAAACGAAACCTAAGCTCACAAAATGTGAAGAAAATTCGAAAAAAATCGAAAAATAAAAGGCGATAACTCTGAATGAAACTTATATTACTGGAACCGGATTGCCTTCAGGTATCCAAAAATGTAGGTCAAATTTTAAAATTTTGAAAAATAACAAAAAATGTGTCTTAAACAACATATTTTCATTTTTCGAACGCTAGAAGTCAGCGGCGAAGTTTCGAAATTGCAAAATTTTCAACTGCTATCGTCCGAGAAAAGACTCAGGGTTTCCAAAAATGTAATTTGTATGAAAATAGATACAGAATTGACGAATCTACGGCCGTTTTTTAATTTTTTGGCACCGCACGAAATTCGGCCACTTCCGGTCTGCGCAGAAGTTTCAAATACAGTGGAAGGGATAGCCACCATATGGTTTCCTGATAGAAAATTATGTCCCAGATCTGTATCTGTTACAGACACTGAGAACTAGGCTCCCCCGAAAAATAAAATAATAATAATAAATAATAATTTTAGTAATCACAATAGGCTTTCAGACGAAAGTCTGAAAGCCTAACTAGACCTGCAAGCAGCACTGAACCGGCTTTCAGGAATCATACAGGAAGTTTATTATACCATAGCCGATCCATTGAGCTACCAAACTATACTTTAGTTGTTTTGCTTCAGTGACACCCTCGATCATATGTACAAGTAATATTTGCTGGCGAAAAGACCGGTCAAAATTGTAAATTATGGCAAAATTATGTCACTTCCGGTGCCGAAAGAAATTTTTATAGGTGAAAAATAAGTCGAAAATTCGCAACATACAAAATACAAACTTTGTTTTGTACATATCGGGCAATAAATAATTAACCTATAACCCATAAACTGAAATTAAGAAGGTAAAAAACTGAAAAGTGACCCTGGGAAAATTGGCTATTATTCGACAAGGGAACATGCTAGAAGCCTTTTCTTGATATCAATATAATGGTATTGATTCAATCTTACTGCCCATTAGAGTCAGACGTTATAAAGTTAAACGAATAATAAATATAAATCCCTTCACAAAAATGTTTGTTTTGAAGGCTAAAAATACGTTTTTTGCAAAAATTACATTACTTCCGGTGATATTGAAAATGTTAACTTGGTTCATAGAAGTCATAAATGGCATAAGGCATCAAATGGTAAAAAATTTATAAAAATCGAATAATAATTGACACTTTTAAAGACCAAAAACCTTGAAAAGTGACTTACAGAAGATCGCCTATTTCTCTGTAACCGTACAAGTTAGAAACCATATTGTGGTATCTGTATGGTCGTATGGCTTCATTCTATTCGTTGATGGGAATCAAATATCATAATTTTAAAAATATTATAAGGCAGACTCATTTGAATAAAATATTTGTTTTTTAGGTTAAAAATACAGTTTTTGCCCAAATGACGTCATTTCCGGTCACAGTGAAAATGTAAAATTGGCTTGACCTAGTCCAAATTGGCATTAGGCATCAAATGGAAAAAAAATATTGCAAATCGAATAATAATTAACTCTTTTATGGGCAAAATAATGTGAAAAGTGATGCATGCAAAATTGCATATTTCTCGGCAACTGCGCATATTACAAACTAATTTTCGCATACATTCTCTTCGTCTGGATTATTGCTACGAGTTTATGAAAATTACAAATAAATATTTCAAAATATGAAGACGCTAAATGAATTGAAAATAACTGAATTTTACACTTTATTTTACATTTTATTCGAAATTGCCCGAAAATGAAATTGAAATTAAAAAATATGAGCTAAGGATTTTGTGCACCTTTGCAGGGTGCATCCTTTTAGTTATATCAGTTTTGAAAAAAAATAATATTTGCTTTCAAAAAGTGGTACCGAACTGTCAAAATTGTAGTTTTTGTTAATATTACGTCACTTCCGTTGCCGACAGAAAAATTTCACCGTAACAAAAAAAAATACAATTGGGACCATGGTGCATATGAACTTTGTTTTATACAAATCGAACAATAAATAATTTTTCTGGGTACGAAAAACTAAATTAGCCGATGGCGGCTAACCCAAATTACCGAGACAATTTTTTTTCTCATTTCTGCTCAAGTACGATGATATTTTAATCCTGTGTAAAATATCATCAAAAAATATTCATAAATAAAAAAGGTTTTCGTAAAAAAATTATTTTTTTTCAAAATATCTGACATTTTTTCGACACTTCCGGTTTTACGATCGTTGTTGTGATAGCTTTACGAAGTCCTTTGGATACTTAACTTTCTGTACCAGAAGTGTCAGAAACATCCATTGAGTAGTTTTGGAAAAAAAGATAAATTAAAGAGCGTTTCCAAAAATTTAACGATTTTTCAATTTTTTTCAAAGTTTGAGGCCATTTGTCGACCACTTATATTATTTCAATGTTTTTCATTTTGGATTCCCTATATAGACAACTGATAGGACTTTGAGTAAGAAAAGTTTAAGAAAAATCGTAGGCGTCGTTTTCGAGGAAAGGGCGTCTCAGAATGTTAAAAAATTGGAAAATACTAGATTTTTGGCATACAATAATTTATTTCCTTACCATCGAAATCGTATTATTTAGATACCATATGATGGTCCATTAATAGGGCTATCCAGCGACACTTTAGTTCTTTTGGTCCGCTATTACCTAAGGGAGAAATCAAGTTTTTCGCAAGTGCGACAATGTTTTTACTCTTTTTTTTCATTTTTTGAATACTTCCGGTATGGTTATTATTGTCGGAATAGTTCTAATAGCCGGTTTGGGCACTAAAATAGCCACAGGGCTCTGTAATGATATATTACATTATCTGATCAGATAAAATGACCCTGAGAAATCCTATGTTCAAAAGTGCCAAAAAATGAAAAAAATTTAAAATATCGAAAATTAAATTTTAATAATTACATACATATTATACATCGTTAGAATCGTAATTAGGTCAGCTATCTGAATATACAACCTTTATTTAAAAATCTCTTAAAATAAAAAAATAGTAGAGCATTTTCCAAAATTTCACGATTTTTCGACTTTTTTCGATTTTCAGTCCCTTTTTTATCCTATTCCAGACATTTAAAAGTCCTATTGGATGGCTTCATGCAAAATACCTCCAAAAGGACTCTCGATAGAAAAAATTAAAAAAAAATTGCAGGTTAAGTTTTCGAGATACAGGCGTCCAAAAACGCTCCAAATCAGAAAATACTTGATTTTCAGTGTGCCATATTTTGCTGTCTGTTCATAGTATCCGTATGAATGGGGTATCATATGATAGTCCAACAATCGTGCCATCAAACGGTACCTTCATTCGTTTAATCCATTGATATCGGACGGAGAAATAGCGTTTTCCCCAAAAATATCCATTTTTTGCATTTTTTTCAAAATATTGCACATTATTTCGACCACTTCCGGTTTAAGGATTCTTGTCGAAATTGCTTTATAAGTTGGTATTGGACTATAACTTCATGTTCCAGAAGTTTCAGAAACGTCAATTTTGCCATAAAACGAAACCCGAGCTCACAAAATGGGAAGAAAATTCGAAAAAAATCGAAAAATAAAGGGCGATAACTCTGAATGAAACTTATATTACTGGAATAAGATGGACTTCAGGTATCCAAAAATGTAGGTCAAATTTGAAAATTTTGAAAAATAACAAAAATTGTCTCGTAAACAACATGTTTTCAATTTTCGAACTATAAAAGTCATAGACGAATGTTCGAAATTGAAAAATGTGAGATAGCCATTGTCTCAGAAAAGATTCAGGGATTCCAAAAATGTAATTTGTTTGAAAATATTTGTAGAATTGACGAAACTATGGCCGATTTTCAATTTTTAGAGAAAGTACAAAGTTCGGTCACTTCCGGTATGCGCAGAAATTTCAAAAATATTTTATCAAGTAGCCACCACATGGTTTCCCGATAGAAAAGCTAATTCCAGATCGATATCTGTTTTCGATCATGGAGATCTAGGCCCTCGCGGTAAATAATAATAATAATTTTAGTAATCTCAATAGGCTTTCAGACGAAAGTCTGAAAGCCTAATAATAATAATAAGAATAATAATTTTAACAAAAACAATAGTGTTTCACACAAGCTACGCAGTGTGAAACCCTAATTAATTAAATCTTTATGATATATGCCTTTCAACTATTGAGTAGGAATGTGTTTATTGCTGATTTCTCATAATTCAATAATTAAACTAGTAATTAATTTTGTTCATTGATCCCACCAATTAAACTAATTTAAATAATTGTAGTAAGTGTATGGTGTTATGCTTGAATGAAAACAAATGAGGTATTGATGTTTCTGAAATATATGACAATCACTGGCGTATTACCCAGGGCACATATTGACCAGGGTCCACAAGCTTCAGGACCCCTTAGAAAGTTAGAATACAGAATTTGTCGTTAACAACTACATACTTTGAGCCCAAAATTGTTTAAAATTCTATTACTGATTTTAACTGTTTTAATCTTTCATTGCCCATTCTCTTCTTTGGTTTATTTGAAACGAATACAATCAACTATGACACAGGAGAAACTAATCATTTACAGTGTACCAAGTCCCCATGTGTCGTAACAAATAAATCATGTTTTAAAAATATTAGTGAGTCAACAACCAGATTAAGTCATCAAGACACAAGCTTTTAAGGGCTCCAGCTCTGGGGACCCTGAAGTCTCTGACCTTCATTTGTATTTCTCCATGATAAAAAGTTGCCAAGTACCATTGTTACAAAGGAAGATATGGCAGATATTGTTTAGTCCACTCAATACCTCAGCAATCTAATAGTCTAGAGACTTGATTATCAGCTTAATTATTATATGAATAAATGTCTAAATAATAATTTACATGACATTTGAAGCCAGACAGGCAGACTTGGGTCTTACATAATGCATGTTTAATAGCGTCGTTTACAGGGGATTCCTGAGTTCCTCAATCCCACAATAATGATTTGTAGCTTTGATCAGGCTCTGACTGACAATAAATGGCCATGATCATGATGTCCATGATGATATCTGTATTCTGATTTACACAAATATACTCTATAAAATAAACATTCATTACCATGGCAACCATCAGACACATTTATCACGCAAAATAATTAATTGACAATTTTACGCAAAAATTCAATAATTCATTATATCTGTTGGCCACAGGCTTCTAAATAAATGTAGTACTTCAGGTAGAGGAATTTCATTGATCCATGTAGATTATCATTAAACTTGTGTTTTACTTGATATAAATTGTGTTACCATGGTAACAAAGAAATAACAGTAAATATGTTGGGGAGGTTGTGTGTGAAAGTGTTAATTTTTGTGATAAACTGTCAACATTCCACAATAGTTGTAATTGGTGATGTAGAAATATTGAATACGAGAAATCAGGTATGTGGAAAACTTTTCACTCTACTTATACTTTTATTTGTTTATCTCATGGGGGTTGGTTGGTCGAGTGGTGCAATGCATGCTCATTACATGTACATCATTAGGTCTGTAATTGAGTCAAGTGACATGGCTTGTATGTGATAAAGAATAGGGTCAATCTCAGAGGTTTTCTCCAAGTTCCTCTTACCGCTGAAGATCCCTATGCACATTGAATTACTGAAATAAAATGTATCGTATGTTAGTTCTGAATTGACCTGGTTTGTGTCCATGCAACGCTTAACTCCATTTCTCTCTCTGATGTTTATTCAGTGCCAAATGTAGTTAAGAGAGGAATATTAAAATGGGCTCCCATCCATCTACCTGTCTTTCTGTCCGTCCGTCCACCTGTCCATCCTTGTTTTGCTTCACCAGTCATTGTTTTCTATATTTGTCTGGAGAGCTGCAAAGAGCAATCCTTAATTTGCATATGTAAAAAATTGCTCCCTAAAAAACCTGACCCCAAACAGGACAAGATGAAGTTATATCATTCATTATACCGTAATAAATACGTCCATTTAAGTACAACAACTAAGCTTATATACAAAAGTTCATTAGTGTTAAGTTTTTTGTCAATTTTTGTAAATATTAGCAAGAGAATGATAATATGGAAATTATTGGGGTCTTTTTTCAGATGAAAGGTGCTTGATAAAAAAAAAAGCCTCCTTGATACAGTTTCAGGTACTTGATGGTGTTCAAGCCTTAAAAAACGACGACTACTTATACATATGTATGACATCAGATATTTAGCCTCTTGCCTTTGTTAAATTATTTTTGTGGCTGACCATTAACACATGACTGCTGAAATATAACACATTGTTTATTAATAACTGTGTTCATTTAGAGAAGTATAGGCCCTTATCATTTCATTACACCAAGAATCAATATTAATTCTGTTAATGGTACCATCATTAATAGACTCATCATTATCAAATACAATTACTCCTTAATTAAACTCGCTGATAATTATTTGAATTTTTTGAACAATATCTGATTTTGCAAAGAGTCGATCCACACTAAATACTTTGATTATTTAACATTTAATTTTATACATACATTAATTTAAAGCTGCAATTTAATATTTTTAAGTTATATTTTTAAAATTTATTAAAATAAAGCCTTAAAATAGATGTATCTATAAACAATCCTACCTTGTTAAAGAATAATCGTACAATTTACTATTGACAGTTGAGAAATTGGCAAAAAAGTCATTTTCAACTTCAAATTCAAACGTTTGAAGATAGCTATTGCATGGGGGGCAATAGAAAACAAGGGAGGTAATTGTGTTATCATTTCCTGTGTTAATGATTTATAAGAGTGGAAAATAATGCCTATGATCGTATAATAGTGAGTTGACAACCTATTGAGCAAAAGACATAGAAATAATTATGTTTTGACATTTTTTGAAAATATGAAATTATCGCTTTAATATATACATAGCAAAGGTTGATAAAATCTTGACTTGGATTAAATCAGAATAGAAAGAGACTCATGAAAAGATTTAAACCAACACTTCAACATGGCGCTGGTTTGTTTGTATCATCTTCAGATAATGCTGAATGTTGATAAATTTCCAATTCATCATTTCTTTGTAAATACTCAGTGAAATGGAAACATGTTTGGACTTCCCCTATTCATTCTCTCATTCTCATGAAATATCATCCTTACAGCAGATCCGTAAATAATGGAATTTGAAAGAACCGAGGTGTTCCAGGCCATATTGAATAATGATATTGATATTCTGAGACATCATTTAATACATCATAGTGCTGGTAATCTTCGTGGTAGAGATGGACGATCTTATCTACATGTTGCCGCAGATCAGGGTTCCGATGATGTCATATTCTTAGAACTCTTGTCACACGTTGACATTTCGTTGCGGTGAGTATTGTTTGTATTTTACTCAACAACTAGATTGAATTTAGTTGTATTAAATTATAACATCCTTATAGATCCTTCACTGAAATCAGACAGATCATTGTTCACACCCAATGAAATTATTGCATACTTTCTTCCAGGGATGAAAGTTCGTCCAATGTTCTTGATCTGGCTATATCAAAAGGGGAAGGTCACGTTCAGAAGATGATATTACAGAAAATGCTGGATGTTTTATGCGATGGATCTTTTACACAGATAGAAAATCTTATAACGCAAGGCTGGTCCATGTGGCCCAGTGAATTTTGTAGTATTCCAGGAATAAAACAGGAAATTGTTCCATTTCTTAAAGATATACAATCATTATGGGTAGGTATTTATTTTTTATAAAAAGGAATGATTTGAGACTGATACAGTTATTTCTAAAGGCTTACATGAGGAATGCTACAGATGCTTATTTTGTTCCAACCTAATTTTAAATCATGTTTGTTTATATAAAGACAATACATATCCTACATTCCGAATCTGAAGTAAAGAAAAATAAAATGCCAATTTCTCATAATCAGCTAGGGAGCCATGGTGACTCAGTAAGTAAGATGTCGGCTTGCTAATCTGGTAGTCGTTGTTTCAATCCCTGCATGAGCTGAAAAAGTTCCTTAGGATTTTCTGGCGTGGTTCCTCCTAGTCATTAGCCTAGCTGGTGCAGAACAATAAACAGCTTGGGTATCCAAATAAAAAATAAATGGGGTTCATCACAATCTTACAGCATGATGATAAACCAAGGTATGGTATCCCGACCTACATTAGTAAAAGATTTAAATCCCATGTTAACTTGTACAACAATAAATGGCAGTCGTTTTTTTTTAAAAGGAAAAGATCAACGATCTGCATTCTGCGATACTGATAGAAAGAAGTGGTCCCATCAGCTGTGAAAGCTGTCTGGTAGCAGAATCAGCAGATGTCACTGGTCTAAGACCACTACACAAAGCCACCATTTTAAACCGCGCCCATCATGTCCAGTATCTTATCAACAAGTTTCCTCATGTACTCAATTTACAAGATTATGTAAGATCATTTATTGTATTACATAACAAGATTACTGAAGCTCCCAAAATAACATTGTGAGTTTTTTGTGCAGTCTAGTGTATTTAGCATTAATTTATTTCACATTCATTCAATATCCAATCATTGTTTGAAATTTGTAAAAATCATTTAAAATCACCAAAAATCATCCAGTTTAAAGCTAACCATTCAATTTTGATAATGAGCACCTAATTTAACAAATGTTTAATTTCTCGTTCACTGTTCAAAAATAAACAACCCAATTGATTATTGATGTATTATAATGAATGTTTTAACAGTGGTCAGAAAATTAAATGTTTGTAAATTGAACGCTTATAATCAAAATTCAATGGTTTGCTTTAAACTGGACACAAGTACAATTAGATGAATTTTTGGTGATTTTTAAATGATTTTTACAAATTTCAAACAATGATTGGATATTGAATGAATCTGAAAGAAATTAATGCTAAATATACAAGATTGACTGACATCCAAATTACAATTAAAATGCAAGTGATGTAGCCTATTATTACGACCGAAGAAACTAATGGAAATGCTTGGTCACAAACCAGTTTTCTAGTCTACAAAGTCAATAGCTCCCCTCCTGAATAGTGAATGTTTTAGGGTGCATGGGGACATAGTAGAGTTTCCTAGCTATGTGCATCATCTGAATAAATTCTTCCTAGCTTGGTTTATCAATATCATGTTTCTGAATTATGAACAGCTACAATGGTCAAAATAGATAATTCTTGAATGATACCGATTTGTATGTAACAGACTGGACCGGGCCTGGAAATAACAGTTTAGATGTACTTGACAAAATGTCAGGCACTAATGAAACAGTACCAGACATTTTCAACTTAGTGCCAGACATGTATTAATAATATCATTAAAAAAGACAAATCAGTGCCTGACAAAATGTGTTGTGCCTGACTTAGCCTGAATCTGTACCATGACTTTGTCAGGCACAAGTTAGTGACTTATTTCCAGGCTTGCTGGACATTCACTTACTACTACATACATGTAATTTATCTATATTATAGTTAGGCAGGACAGCGTTACATTATAGTGTAGTGATGGAAGATCAACACATAACTCAGATATTATTACAGGCAGGCGCTCAAGATCATATTCAAGATGTGGTATGTACAAGTCAATTCGTGAAATCACTCTGTCAACATAAATGATAAACAATGGGAAACATATCAGAGAATGCAATTATCCAATTTTTGGGGGCCATGTTTTGCATTCTTAAAAAATCAAATCAGCCTATTCATATTGATGAAAATCCAATAATGCAAAAAGCTTAAGTGACATCAAACGTACATTACGCAAGAGCTAAATCTGCCTTGCGCAGGTTTATCTTTAGGCCTTAATTAGACATCAATTAACTTATCCAGACCACAATCAACACTCGACGTCATCGCTAGTTTGTGATGTTTACTGGATCTGAATGCATATTGTGATGGATGATTGAGCATCAAAATGGATAATCGAGACTTTGTTTTTTGCGGGACCGACTTCAGCATGTATATTATCTTTACGTTATCTATTTTTTGACCATCATAGCGAGAACTGTCAGCTCTATATTTTATCTAATGTCCAATAATATGATGAAGTTTAAATCACATGCTTATAAACAAATTTCATTGTTGAGAAATTAGGCTTATTTTTCAGAATCATCACACGGCTGTAACATATCAAGAATTTCCTCACTTGATCAGCATTCCCGATATACAACGCCACATCAAATTCATTTTACACAAACCCCAGAAGCTACAGTTCTTTGATCCTGTGACTTTTGAAATATTTGATCCCCCAGTTAAAGAAGTCCTTCGGGACGATTTGTCCGAATCTGAATCAAAGAGAGACCAAAGCAAAATCAAGCACATCAAAACAATCGTGACTCTCTTGCGTATGCAGCAGGTGAAATCTGTCAGCAGTCACCAACTGGAGATATTTGAAGATACCGTATTATACGAGGCTATAATCATCAACGATGTGGAGGAAGTCAAGTTTCTAGTAAATCACGGCCAGAATGCGCAATGTCGAAGTCTTGAGGGACAAACATATCTCCATCTGGCCGTTACGCAGAATGTCAGCCTGGATATTATCCAGTTGCTCTTGTCGATTATCGATATATCGTTGCGTGATTCCGACGGACATACAGCCCTTGATTTAGCGATCTATGAACATGCATCAATGGATATTTTAAACTGTTTGTTGGATTATGTTGTAAATTTCTTAATCAATGAAGATTTCACAAGATTGGAAGAAATGGCGCAGAGAGCATGGACACATTGGCCACCAGACAGCACTAACAAATACTTCACTACGAAAACTATCGAGTTCTTAAAACAGACACATCATATTCAGGTTTGTACAACACAAATTGGCAGGTACATGTAGCTTGACACACTCCCTCTACCCCCCATCAGCTTTGTCAAACATTTATAAGCATACATACTTTGTTGCAAGGTTTCAGTGACAAGGGCAATAACTCAGTAATTAATAATCACACCACATCAAATTTTTAAAAGCTTTATCTTTTTGTGAAGCCCAAGAACAGCATTTTTTCGCCAGGAGTCTGTCTAACGTCTGTATTTTGTATTAAATGACTTCTTCCATGTAGTGGGGCTGATATGTGAAATGGGCGTGCACTTCCGGAAAGAAGCATCAAAATTTGGCCTAAGTGGTTTTTGGGTATGCTGATTTCAAAAATGGCGGGAGCCACGACGTCACTCCAGCCGTTCCCGCCAAAAATTGAGAATTTCAAAATGGCCGCCGTAAAACACGTTCTGGCCCATAAAATTTCTGTAAATGCCCCGATTTCAATGATGTTGCTGATTTCAAAAATGGCGGGAACCACGATGTCACTCCAGCCGTTCCCGCCAAAAATTGAGAAATTCAAAATGGCCACCATGAAACACGACCTTGTCGATAAAGTTTCTGTAAGTGCCCCGATTTCAATGATCTTGATGTCTATACCTATGTTTTTAAGGTCAAGGAATCCAGTAAAGCACATACGAAGACCCATAGTGTTCTCCTTCATATAGTGTTTTCTAAACATGGTCATAATTCTAATCAAACGGGTGAATTATTTACATCTTCTCTTTTGCTGTACGGATATCAAGAATGCATTGTGTTCCATTTCAGTGGAAACTAGCTATTACTCATCAAACACAAACAGTCCACATTTGATTTCAATCACCATGTTATATATGCACACGATAGTGTTATAAAAATATTCAGTAAACGTCTAAACTTTCTTCATAAATCCGATATATTCGGTGAAAATACATTTAATAAGGCATCAGTATCATTCAATTTGTCTCATAAATCCATCAGCAACAGGTTACTCGTCTCTGGCCACTAATTTATCAGCCTTTCATGAATTGACCAAAGTGATAGCATGGAATAAACGATGGTAAAGCAGAAATCTAGATGGAATAAAAGTTGTTACACCCTGTGTAATTCAACAAAAGTGGAGAGAGCCAGGAAGCTGCAAGAAAAAGCTTGTATGAACAAAACCCAATCGCCGCATAAAAACACCTTCGTAGTTCAACCACTTCAGCATGTCCCGTGGATACAGTCGAGCCACATTAGTCAGCTTGTCCTTTCTGTGATGGAACCACGGGCGATTTTCACAAAGCAGAAACAATGTCCTTTGATACCCATGTTGTGACACCACCTAATCTTTGTAGTCTTTCACTATACAATGTCGTGAGATCAGCGAGTTTGAAAATATGACCCTGGTTCCCACCTAGGGCATATTCCGCAATATATGAAACCACCTCAGCAAATGCAAGTGCGTCTGCATTAATGCATTAATTTGGTGACACTTCCCAGTCGAATACCTTTGTTGAGATTTATGTTTGTTATAAAATGATGTCAAGCACTTGCATTGATACACAGCATCAATTGCTTTGTGAAAATCTCCTGTGGTTCCATCACAGAAACGACAAGCTGGCTAATGTGGCTCGACTGTATCCATGGGACATGCTGAAGTGGTTGAACTACGAAGGTGTTTTTATACGGTGATTGGGTTGTGTTCATACAAGCTTTTTCTTGCAGCTTCCTGGCTCCCTCCACTTTCGTTGCATTACACAGGGTGTAACAACTTTTATTCCATCTAGATTTCTGCTTTACCATCGTTTATTCCATGCTATCACCATCATCTAGTCAGGACAATTTGGTCAATTCATGAAAGGCTGATAAATTAGTGGCCAGAGACGAGTAACCTGCAATCTAATTAAAATATAGATCTATATTTCGTTTCGTTTTTTTATACTTTCGATGGCCTACACTCATGTAGATCTAACTAGTTATAGTGGAAGCTCACGTTCTATGACGTCAGGTATCAAGCACGGGACATTTGACCCGATAACGTCAGTCAGTCGATTAACCAATCAGCGACCGCCATGCTTTTCAAAATCTACGTTTGTTTTGTTATGATTTCTATCCGCTGGTGTTTATAGTATAGACGTCGTTGGCTGGTAATATCTACCCACAGTTCCACGCATGAAAAGGTCAAACGGTCGATTCGACAGATCATTTGATTGGCTGACCCCTCATTTCAGCCAGAACACGGATTAAATAACAAGTCCTCCAGATCCAAGAGTAGTAAAGACAAGTAAAAATGAAATTTCGAACTATAAAAAACGAAACGAAATTGGATCTGTGTTTTAATCAGATTGAGTAACCTGTTGCTGATGGATTTATGAGTGTCCCATCATGTGCTTGACACGGAACACAAATGTCCCAGTTGGTCGGTTGAACAGATGTAGCTGTAGGACATGCCCAAGGAGCAAGTTTAAATCTTTGGACATGGTAGGTGATTGACTAGATGAACATGACTTGTTTCTGAAAAATTGAATGATACTGATATCTTGTTAAATGTATTTTCACCGAATATATCGGATTTGTGTAGAAAGTTCAGACGTTTATTGAATATTTTCATAACACAATCGTGTGCATATATAACATGGTGATTGAAATCAAACGTGGACTGAAATGGAACATAATGCATTCTTGATATCCGTTTAGCAAAGGAGAAGATGTAAATAATTCACCCGTTTGATTAATTATGACCATGTTTAGAAAACACTATGAAGGAGAACATTACGAGTCTTCGTATGTGTTTTACTGGATTCCTTGACCTTAAAAACATAGGTATAGACATCAAGATCATTGAAATCGGGGCACTTACAGAAACTTTATGGACGAGAACGTGTTTTATGGTGGCCATTTTGAATTTCTCAATTTTTGGCGGGGAACGGCTGGAGTGACGTCGTTGTTCCCGCCATTTTTTAAATCAGCAAGATCATTGAAATTGGGGCACTTACAGAAATTTTATGGACGAGAACATGATTTATGGTGGCCACTTTGAATTTCTCAATTTTTAGCGGGAACGGCTGGAGTGACGTCGTGGCTCCCGCCATTTTTGAAATCAGCATACCCAAAACCCCCTTAGGCCAAATTTTCATGCTTCTTTCCGGAAGTGCACAACTCAGCCAAAAAATGTAACATATCAGCCCCACAAATGGTCCACAAGTCTCTTACAATTTTAATGTATGTTGTAAAATGATCCTTTTATATGGCCTGGTTCAATACTCATTTTACATTCAATTTCTATCACAATTTTTATAGTTTCTTCACTTATTGAGCTTAATTCTTTATAAAGTTTTTGTTGATTCTTTAACATAAAATCTACTAAAATACTAAGATTGTACTTCAACTATCGAGGGCTCTTTTATGTACACACAAACAGGTACACCTGTTTTTTTGTTCCATACAAACAAGTTAACTAGAGGCTTTTTCCCTTGTCAGACCCTTCCTCCACCTTGCATAAATAGAAGCTTTTTCCCATGTCAGGTCCTCTGTTTGCACAACTAGAGGCTTTTTCCCTTGCCTCCATCTTGCACAAGAGAGGCTTTTTCCCTTGCGTCCATCCTGCACAACTGAATCTATCTTATAAGTTATAATATCTGAATGTTGATTTTTAATTTGTGTAAAGCAAGATGTGGAAGACCTACACAATCTGATACTGGATGGAGGTGAAGATATCAGCCATCTTGTCACCGATCAAACAGTTGGATACTGGGATAGGATGGGACTAACATCTCTACATAAAGCTGTTATAGCGGATAATATTCACTGTATAGAATTAATTCTAGATGCTGTGCCTGATGTTATTAATTCTACAGATAATGTAAGTGAAGCAACAGTATTTCTTTTAGAGTTATATTATTTTCTTACATTAGAAATTGTATCACTAGTCCTGATTGCTTCCACCCATGCCATCCCCCTCTATCAATAGTCTCTGGATCCGCCCTTGCATGGTACATGCTAGTAAAGATAATTTTGGCAAGACAGCAAAGTGTTCATCTATCTTTAATCGAATTCGATCTGCCAAGATTCTGTTACATACATGAATGTATGTACATAGATGGACCTGCTTTTTTTTTTGTCCTAACTGAAAAAATCCCTGGGATACAGGCCCCGGTTTCCCAAAATCTTCTCTGACTTAAGTTAAGCATTAACTCAAAATTGTTTGCTTTATTTTATTAACTAAAATATAGCCCTTTATAAAAATTTTGTTATTTTAATGTATCAAATACATAAATAAGAAAGTATGTGCAATTTTTTGTGTTTCTGGATCAAAGATATTTCTCATACACTGCAGTGACTGAAAGTTGAATAACTTCCTAATTTAAGCCTGAGAATGTTTTGTGTATCTAGGGCCTGGCATGAAAAATCTTTACATTCTTCTCAGTCCACATTGAGATTTGAATCCTTTATTTATATTCTATATAATATCTATAACAATACTTATAAATTATCTGTGGAATTGAAAAGGAGAACCAGATTAGAAAATCTAGTGGAAGTTTCTCTGCCAACACTGGGAATCGAAACCCAATTTAATACTTTGTTTGGGCTCATGGATCCAGTCCTTGTGATTTTTCGTCTATTTTTCAGTTATCAAGAAGTGCATTACATTATGCAGCATGTATTGAAGATCATGTTTTATACAACATGTTATTTTATAAATACCATGGTGATTGTAATATACCTGATACTGTAAGTTATATATAACATGTAACCATGGTGATGGTAATATATCAGATATTGTAAGTTATATATAACATGTTACCATGGTGATTGTAATATATCAGATACCGTAAGTTATACATACATGTAACCATGGTGATGTTATATACCAAATACTGTAAGTTTAAACTTTAATCAAAGTGTTTATAATTTAAAGCTGCCGATCGTCATCTGAGTGAAATTCTAACTCTATAATCTGTAAATTCACTAAAAGGTATGTTTTAATGCTGGTCATTTTCATTAACTGGTAAATACGGATGGTAATGAGAGCCCTGATTTCAGTGCACATGGCAATCATCCAGTGGTAAAAGTGGTCAAAGTAGAACAGTATGCGGTCATGCTATAACACTTTAAATGAATATTTTTCAGTGGGGTTTTACTGCTAAAGATTACAAGTTTCATCCTAGCTTGATCAACATTCCTAACTTAAACTACCATATACAGATGACTCGTAAACGATGTCCAATCATCGTCAGTGAAGAATACTGGTATAATGTACTACAACCATATGGACATGTACAAGGTAATACTAATACACACATACAATACTAATCATAGTTAAGTCTAGCTGCAAATAATGATAATACAAGCATCTGACAAAATGTCAGACATTTTCAACTTTGTACATGTCATGTATTAAAAATATCAATAAAACAATGAAAAAGACAAAAGCTGTGTTGAACATACTGACTAACAGCTTTGGGATTGCGTCTGACAAATCCTCATTTTAATGCCTGATAATCTTTGACAGGTGCCTAGTTTCCAGGCTTGATCATAGCCTCCGCTATGCTGGCTTCTTGGTTTCATTGCCATCACTTAGACAGATCTGATCTGGATCACTTGTTTTCATAGTCTCCTCTATATCAATTTACAGACATGTCATGTAAAAAGCATATTCAGAGATTGTTTTATATTTGTTTATTCCATATATAATACGCTGAATAACGTCGACTCTCCTAAATATCTTCAAGAAATTATTACACCTTACACTCCCTCGCGTTCACTTCGCTCACAGAATGAGAAACTTTTCGTACGTCCTCCAGTGAAAACTAAAAGTGGTGAGAGAACTTTCGCCCGTAGTGCCCCAACATTATGGAATAGGCTACCAAAAATGACTAAAGACTCTAAAAACATGACATCTTTTAAAAAATCTCTTAAAACTGGACTCTTTTCATCAGTTTGCCCTGAGTGTCAATAACTATTGCCTTATGGTGATTTTAACAGATTGGACATTCATTCTGTTCATTCCTTCAATTGATGTGTTTAAAGGTTTATTGTGTCATGGTTATTTTCATCTTTTAAAGATATCTTATGTAGATAGCGCTCTTGAGCAACTAGTTTTTTGGATTTTGTGGCATTTATTATTATTTATCTCCTGGCAATAGACCGTTTCATTGGCTAATCCCTAATATCAACAAGAACTTAGGTTATATAACAACTCTTTCAGATCCTAGTGTAGTAAAGATCAGTAAAATAAAATTTTGAACTATAAAAAAATAAAACGAAATAAGATCTGTTTTTTAATCAGATTTTGTCTTATCTTTAATCTACATTCAAGATAATCGGTAACTTTATACATGTAACCACAGCCATACTGCTTTCATATTGACACCCAGCAAGTCATTCAGTCAATGACAATACAGCTGTCGTTCGACCTCAGGGGTCATACAGCTATTGATAAAACCCTTAGATACTTGTTGTCAAGGTAAACAATGGTCTTAGTAACCCTCTACGGTATACATTAATGGCGTGTAGTGAGGCTTGAATAAGGTAAAGTGAGTGTAATATTTACGTGTATAAAAGATTATTATCTTGGACCAGATTTAGTTTATCTGATTAAGAAAGATTAATAATTAATATGATGTAATTAGAAGAATATTGATGATTTAATCAAAGATAATCTTAGTACCACGGATTGTTATTGATATCATTTTAAATATTCATGGCACATTATCATGTTGATGTTTTGCAAGGTTTTCATGTCAACTCATGTAATCTGAAATTGTTTATTTACAAATATTTCATATTATTGATATTTACATGGCATATTTCATAAATATGGAATTCTTAATACTAGTAAACAATAACGCCTTTTTTAATAAATAATGAATTAAATACTAATTTGCTGTTTTCATGGTTTCATGCTAATGAACATACATTGCGGATATTTTGGACAAAATTAACATTTACTGTCCTCTGTGTGTTAATAAATAAATGTAAATTACAGATCTTTTTCCATCGCATATACAGTACAGTACATGTACATGTATGTTTTGATAAAGCTTGCCAACTTTGCTTTGAAACCAGACTGACTTCTGCTTGCTCAAACTAGAATGACTTCTTCTGTCAGCTGTTTATCTAATTCTTATAAAATATATTTTTGATATATACAAGTAAACCAATACAAATATACACCACATAATGCATCTTTAATCCCTCAAATGACATTCAGATACTTTAAACCATAAATGAAATAAAAATTTAGTCCTGTAAAACCTTATCCATCTATTATTGAAATAAGATGCCACTTCCACCATTTTGTTTCAACTTAAATCTATTTAATTCAATGAATTGATTTATTTTCAGTTACAAGTATGGAAGATTGTAAACTCTATCAAGCTATCAAAGACAACAATGTTGATGATGTTAACAAGTTGCTGGCAGACGGCGAAGATACGCAACTAAGGAATGAAAACGGTGACACACTGCTCCATGTAGTCGTCAATCAAAATGGCAGTCTTGAGATTTTCAAAGCTTTGGTTTCAAAAATATCCGATACAAGTCTGTTAGTTAGAAATGAAGCGGGACAGACCGTCTACGATCTTGTTGTGTCAAGTGATTACGTCAATGAAGCAGGAGATGTGTTAAAGGAAGCCGTCTGGTCGTGGGGTGTGCAAGGAGGTTGGGAACGACTCCTGGCAATAGCTGCTCAAGGATGGGATGCATGGCCATATTCCACTCAACAGGCTGCAGAAAAGTCAAAAGAAGATGGAGAATATATGGATAAAATAGAAAAATTTCAGGTTGGCAATGAAAAATTGTTTCCATCATAAACCTTGTCATTCATTTTCAAAATAAAATATTTCTGTCTCATAGTATTAACAGACAGCTAGAGAATTACACAAACAAAGTTAAACGTCTGTTTTTCTCCAAGAACAGGGCTAATCAAGATGGGCATAAGGCCCCTCCACGGATAGCAGCCTTTCCAACTATTCTTCTCTGTATTCCAACTATTAATGGCTCTTTTGCATTCATGCTTACGAGTCAACAGGTGGTCCTCACTTTTTTGTAACATCTGAATGATTAGACATTTTTTTCTAGCCAGACTCTCCTGTCCTGCACAAATGTCATGGAGAAACAAGTTGTTGAAAATCAACCTGAGGCCTTCCGGTCAGTGAGCTAGCACCATCATCACTGAGCCAGTATAACTCCCCTGTTGCCCATGTCACTTGATGTAAATTTAGAAATTATGAAAACAAATAGGTACATATATACTTATTCACAAATTTCACATTTTAATTTCAATATCCATGGCAACAGCTTTGTAAATTTATTATTGTCTATTTCAATCAATTCAGGAAGAAGTGAACAAGCTTCATTCGGCAATAATGGAAGGAAATGAAGAAGTGGTACGGAAAGTTCTAGAAGAGGGTAATGTTACATTATTGATATCTGCAGACAGAACTGGAACTTTACCTCTTCAAAAAGCCGTCATATTTCAACAGATTCTTATTATAAATCTTTTCTTAGACTCAAAACACAAGGAAGAAATTCTCGATGCCGTAGATAATGTAAGTAACTAATTTATGAGATCTTCAACTTTGTCCCGAACACGTGTTTTAATATCTATACTGTATCACAAAAGAAAATGGGCAAATCTGTTCCAGAGGAAATGTCTGACCAAAGCCTGGATCTGTGTCTGAAAATGTCTGTAATAGGTACCTTTTTTCCAGGTTTGAAAGTCTATGTAATTTAGCGGAAAGAAAACTGATTTTTGATACCTAGTGGGTTGAGCATCGTTTTATCAATCGTTTCTAAGGAAAACAAAAGAAGATGTAATATCAGGATGCTGTCAAACACTTATTCTTACCATTTTGTGAATTTCAGATGAAGAGAACAGCTTGTCATTATGCTGGTGGTTGTCATGACGCTGGTCAAATTTATTCCATGTTACAAGAAGCTGGTGCCGATGAAAGCATTAAAGATTTGGTAAGTTTTGCGTGAGTGTTCTCTGTTGTCTCATAATATTGAAACGAATGAAGACTGTGATATTGACAAATATTGCAGAGACAGCTGTGTTTTTCGCATACTCTTCTTTGAATTCCATCTGCTATGGTTTCTGTATGCGGAACCTTGGCTTCTTCTTCAGCCGATTTTCCTTGCCAGATGCTCAATCCTGAAACACTGACAAGCAGAAACCTGTCTGGAAAATCCTGACGAACCTTCTCGACTGACACCTGACCTCCCGCTTATTGAGCTAACGCCTTACTCCTGATCATCAAGCCACAATATTTAGTCAGATCTTTAATGTTGCAAAGATCAACAAAATTGGAACGAGCCAAATGACCATAGCTTGTAAAAACCTGAAGTAAAATAACAATCAGAAAGCTCTCATCTCTTGTAGGTAGGAAAGTTGCCATCAGATTACAATAATAATCCACTTGAGCTGTCGGTCATGGAAGTCAAGAAACGAATCTCAGCAATCCTGACACCAGAAGATAAAACAGACCCCAGTGAATTATCTCGCCAACAGGAAGTAGAAAATAAACCAGTCACAGATACGACACAAAGTACAGAAACCAGTGAAAAGGTTTCAGGTATGACAATCCATCCATTCTATTTGACTTGATAGTCATTTACATGTCTCCAGATAATATCTAACTGTTCACAGTGTAATACTGTTCAAAGGTTAAGCCATGCTCATCTAACTGTCCACAGAGTAAGCCATGTTTACAGAGTAATCCATGCTCAAATGTACTGATCACTTTGAGGGTAGATTATAGGTGGCATTATCTTGTTTTGACACCATCGTAAATGGTGTTGTCAAACCTCACTTGATCATTACAAGGGGTTAGCAGGGATTAGGTCTTAAAAAATTAGATATAGTCTGAAAAATGCACAATTAGAATTGGCGACTTGAAACTGCCGTGATGATTTATGGTATGAAATAGAAAGAAAATCAATTCATAAATCATTATTATTATTTATTACATGTATTTGTCTCTTTCAGATTCCCAATCAGATGCTGCCTTCAAGCCTTTAACTCCATCTACGCCTTCCACTAGAAAACCCATACAGATGTACATTTCAACCGATATTTACGAAAAGAAAGATGTGCCACCACCAGTGACAGTTGACGGTCGTTACATTGCTCGACATCTTGGTACAGCACTGACATCAGCCCTAGCAGAAATAGCCGAACGTCGACCCTGGGATCCAATTGAATACCTGGCACATTGGCTGATTAAATACAGAAAAAATCTTGATTATAATAAATCAGTAAGCAGATTTTCTGGCTAGAGTTGTCCTTCCCTGGATTCAACTTTCACATCTGACCAAAGATTTGTTTGTAACATAGCTGCCATTTTGGTCATTAGGTTTTTTTTGTTTTCCAGAAT
The DNA here is from genome assembly GCA_963678685.1 of Patella ulyssiponensis. Taxonomy (NCBI): domain Eukaryota; kingdom Metazoa; phylum Mollusca; class Gastropoda; family Patellidae; genus Patella; species Patella ulyssiponensis. The sequence continues at coordinate 62,428,709 of OY783225.1, read as the reverse complement.
AAAATTCTGACAAAATCTTTTAGTTCTTGAAACACCCACTATATTTCTTACAATGAAATGAGATTTGAACTTTCAGGAGACTACATTTTGACCAATTATGTCAATAAGTTATGCACAGCTGAACATATTAAAGAGGCAAAATAAGTCTCAAATTAATGTAGCATTGAATTTAAAATGTCAATTTATCAATATATTATTGCATGTAAGGTTGTACAGTATAATTTCGCGTCTCATCTGCTGCCAACCAGTGGTACTAACTGATTATCTAAAAATGTTTCTTTATCATTTTATTTTTAGCAAGAAGACATAATGAAAGATATTCGTTCAGAAGAGGCAGTCATGGATGAAGAAGAGGAATTACGAGCTAAACGCCTGGAAGAAGAACGACAGATTCAAGAAGCAGAAGAAAAACAGAAACGAGAGAAAGAAGAGGAAGAAAGAAAGATAAGAGAAGAAGAAGAAGAATTACAGAGAAAGTAAGTAAATGTGTTGCAGTTGGCATTATCTGAAATAGGTTAACCGTCTACATCAACCATTGCAATGAAAACAGTGATGTTATACATGTATATTGTGTCAACCGGGCAAATGAAGACAATATTATATATATTGTGTTTCAGTCAGCATCCAACACTATAATCAAATGAAATGAATTGGGGTTTAACATCCTCTGTTCTACTCCGACTGGGCTATATAGTGAGCTATCAGGGCAATTCTGCCCGCACTGCAGCAATACAGCCTACTCTATTTCTATTTCTAAGTGACAGGAGATGAGGGGAGGGGGGATGGTCGAATGGTAAGTCTGTCCTTGAGTCAACTGGTGAGGTTTCGATTCCCCGATTGTACGCACAAGGAGTAAGGTCGCCTGTCCAACCTCGTGGGTTTTCTCTGTGTCCTTCGGTTGCAAGTGAATTATTGAAATAAAATTGAACCATGTTAGTCCCGAAATGACCTAATTAAACATGTAATAACTCAATTGCAATGAATGAACTGATGTCTATCTGTTATTTTTAGAGCTAAAGAAGCAGCGTTATTACAGAAACCACTGTTACCAACGGTAACTGAAGAACTAGAAGAAGATACGATGTATAAAGAACGAGATGAACGAGGTCAAACAGAATTACATAAACTAGCAGCTCAGGAAGGTACAAATTATTTTGATGAATATATTCAAGGAAATAATCAACCTTTAAAAATCCTACACAATTATTTGGTGACTGTCTAAATACACCAATTATCTAACGAATATAGACATCAAACTGATACTAACTTTCTGCTTAATCGTAAATGTCAAACACACTGTACTCTCACTCAAATTTGTCAAAATCTTACAAGAATCTCCCAAAGATTTAAAAGTTTATTTCCTCAAGAAACTCTATTTTAGGCCTAATTAAATAATGTTGATATAAGGAGTTTAAAATAAAACCCTAAGGGATGTATGACTGTCTTTTTCAGGAGCTGACCTTGTAGCACTATTTAACCTAGGCTACAGTCTTGCTGATCGTGATGGGAACAACCAGACACCAAGAGATATTGCAGAAGATCATGACATACAGGAAAATATTGATGCTATGGGTTAGTATAAGTTGAACTTACAGATTTAATACCACAAGTTACAATATTTGTCTTACAAAGTCACGTTTCTCAAATTTTGTTTCCAAAAATAACTAAAATTTTGAAGAACCAGCCATTTTTGAGTAAAATGTACCACAGCGGCAATCTAAGTTTAAAAATTTACAGACAAGACTATCCTGCTACATAAATAACACCAAGTCGTGAAATAAGGCACCAAGCCTATCCTGCTACATAAATTCATGTAACACCAAGTCTTGAAATAAGGCAACTGTCATCAACTGTGATAGAAAATGTGAAGCAAAATTTCAAACTTTGCGCTTCTCATTTTGTCCCAGTTTGTCAGTGTTTTATTAATATTATTGATACATGTCCGGCAAAAAAATTCTTAATGTCAGGTACAATTTGAATAGTATTTCCAGGTCTGCATGATTTCAAACAGAATTTTACCTAAGTTCCTAAAACTATTACATATTTGAGATGTGAAGCGTACAAATGATATTTTATATATTTCAGATTCATATATCAGTAATATGATAGAACAGGAGAAACTGGAGGCTTTACAGCAATTATTATTAGATGGTTATGATAAACTTGGTGTCGTTCTATCACAAGTCTCAACAGACGGACTACCTGATGAAGTTACAGATTTCCTGAAAGCTGTTCCAGATTTTCAAGTAATTATGCATTCAAGTTTTGATAAAGATATCAAAATAAAATGGGGTTAACATCTTATGTTTCTGCACCAACTGGGCTGAAGAGGACAAGTATATGCCATGCAGTTTACTAAGGGGAAATTTTGCCCAGGCAGTGACACTACAGCCCACTCTTTGTTTCCATTTCTAACTGTCAAGTGAACTTTAAAATGCTGTCAATATTATACGCAGCACGTCAGTTTTTTTGTTTGATCTGAATGACCAGACACCATTTCTTGCCACACCCTACATCCTGTACCATTGAACAAGCCTGGAAACAAGGCACCTGCCACAGACAATGTCACGCACAGATTCAGGCTTTGTCAGGCACAAAACCTCTGATGCCTATCATTCTGTCCGTCACTGATTTGTCTTTTTTATTGATATTATTAATACATGTCCAGCACTAAAGTTGAAAATGTCAGGTACTATTTCATGTCAGGCACATCTAAAAGCGTTATTTCTAGGCCTGCATTGAACCAGAGAACTAGGCTTGAAAATCGAGAGGAACTATTTTAACCAACACTGAGATTGAAGTCTGGTACCTCCTGGTCAGTCAGTCAGCACCATTCTCAACAAGACACGATATTTAGTCACATCTTCATGTTTTTAATTGAAATGTTCAATTTGAATTTCAGGCTAAAATAAGTCAAGCGTTTAAAGCAGTAGAAAGCGGGGTATTACGAGACGTAGCACAATATCTGGATAGAAAAAAGATCGCTCTAGCTAAAGATATCTATGGACGTTCACCACTACATATAGCTGTTTTAATAGAAAATAAAGAAATTGTAGAATATATTATAAAACATTACCCTACAGCTGTAAAATGTCGCGATAATGTAAGTATTGTTATTTACATAGGACAAATTCATTTGTCATTTCCTCAGAATTGTTACATTGCACAATCTTTAGATATTTATATGATCATAAATCAACAGTTAAAATTCAACCAATCAGAGCTAATATTAGTTTAGTTTAAGTGAACATATCAAACTGATAAGGAAGCTGAATTCTGATTAGTCAAACGCTATTAAGCCCAACTACCCATTATGCAGTCTATGAGCTGTTGGGTGTTTCAGAGTAAATAGGTTTGAAACTGTCTTTTCCAATTCAGTTTAAGCCATAAAACTTTAGACTTACATCAGATTCTATTTCCTACAATCATTTAAAACATCAATATATTTACTGTACAAGTTAAATGGCCCTGCTATTTCATTAATTGAAAAATAATCCTTTAAAATAATTTTTTTCAGTTAAATAGAACACCATTACATTATGCATCCGCTTTATCTGAAGAAATAACCAAAATATTGACGTCCACGTCTGCCGATCAACAGGCTAAAGATGTGGTAAGTTATACAAATGATTTAAAATATTTCAAACAAGTACGACCACATTAATTTGAACCACATACAAGTAGTCTTGAATCAAATATCAATATCAATATCAACTTGTGTTTTCAGAAGGATAGAATACCAGAATATTACAGCACAGAAAAATCAGAAATACAGCAAATACAAATAGCATTCCGTACAGGAAAGGCAGATAACTCTGACACAACCCAAACAGAAACAGAATCAGAACAAGTAGCCGAACAGTCGAAAACCGAAACAGAACAAGTCACGTCTGCAACTGATTAAAAGTGGGATAACTCTAAACTAACAACATGACATCCATTTCAGCATTGACTATTTATGTACTAATAAATTAACTAAGTGTTTCAGCATTAAAATTAAACCAAATTTTTTGCATTCAGCATTTCTTTTCTTTTTTCACAGAAGCTATGTATTGTGATAATTCCTGCGAATGATGCAAAATGACCCCTCAGCAATTTCTTTTTTAATGATTTGCTTTTGAAACAGTAAGAGAATTCACCTATAGATTATGGAATCTTGTAGATGAGCTCTGGAATCCTGTAGGTCCACAGGCTATGGAATCAGTAAGGCCTAATGAATAGGACCAGTACAGATCAAGAAAATAATGTGTGGTCAAAATGCATGTATAAAGGACTATTCATCAAAAAAAAAAATTATGCATGTAAATGTATATTGTATCAGAGAAAAACGATCACACACCATCAATTATTCTACAGCATTGTATGTGTATTCTTTTTATATACATGTATTATATAATGAACAGCATTGTCCAAATCAAACCCCATTCCATTCTAAGTACATATAGAACTGTACTTTAAAGATATAATTATGCCAAAACCTTTTGAAAATTTGTTCCTTGGAAACACCTAAACAATTTTGTTTCCTATTTCTTTGAGAAATAAACAAATAAGCCCCATTTCATTACGAGAAATACAAAATGAATATCAAAGCTACTTAGTTAAAAAAAACATAGTTGATCAGACAGAAGATGCTATTTATTTATCATGAACCCAAAAGGCAAAGGAACTAAAAGTTCAATTGCCTTGGACTTACATGTAAGGCTTAGAAATTTATCACAACCATTATTGTATAAGCATTATAAAATAATGTATAAATTTTAAATAATTTATTGACATTATCCACTTATTTTTTTCGACGTTTTGACATGTGACTTTTTACAATTTTACACTATTTGAATTTATATTTGAATTCCAAATTATAATTTTTCTGAACGTGATGTTCATTATGTACCATATATTTATTATCGGAATGTGATATTTATATTTCAAGTGATATTTATGTGCTAAATGTATTTGATCATGTCTTTTATAAATTACAAAATTATAAAACTGGAAGTACTTTTAAAATAAAATACTGTGAATGAGAGTGGTGTATTTATAGAACCGTTTATTCAAATAAACTTATTTAGTATTTTTATGTATATTACTATGAAATAAATAAATATTTATTACAAATTTTATTTTCACTAGTTTTCTGAATTGACAGACATCGATGCAGAACAAATTCCAAAAAGGTTGCGTGGAATGATGCTACATTATTTTTTAGCTACACAAATGTATTACCGTAACTCAATTTGTTCACAGATTTTAAGTTCATATTTTGTTAAAACGAAATGGGGTTTAACTTCCTACTGTTCTGCTCCTAAACTGGGCTAATGAAGACGGGCATAGGCCATACAGTGTGCTATGAGGGAAATTTTGTCTGGGCAGCGGTTCTATGGCCTACTCTTATAGTAAAATTCCAACTGCAAAGGGATCTTTATCGTGCAGACCAATGTGGTTTTTAGTTTAGTCCCAGGTGAACGACTAAACAGCTGTCCTTGTCAGGCCCTCCGTCCTGCATCACTGACAAGGGGAAACCATGCTGGAAAATCCGGATGAACTTTCTCGAACACCCGACCTCCAGGCTAGAGAGCCAGCATCTTATCCACTTAGCCACGTGATCCCCCTCATATTTTGTTAACTTGGAGAAAATAATACAGATCTAAAGTTAATTTCAATTTTTTATACTTTCGATGGCCTTCAACCTGTACGGGTATGAAAAATTAGCGATGGAGGCCATGTCATGGGTCACATCGTGGCTGAACTTTGGCTGAATGACATAAACTATTTACAGAACTTTTTCTTTTCTTTAGTTCTCTACTTCTATACATGTGCCCAATAATTCAGTGTACACCTAGTCTAAACTCATCAAACAAGATCAATTCTTTGGCTAATATCTTAAATCAATGAACACGTAGTTTATTCATAAGTTGTGAAGGTTGAACGGAATTTGAACTTTAAAATATGAATGGATATAAGTTTTGTATTTTCATCAGATTGACGGTGAATCAGTATAAATTATTATAAAAAACGTTGTGTGATAATTAGTACTTGACAAAGTCATCTAACACAGTCAAGGTACAGCATGTATTTGATACAGTGAAATATGACTGGATAAGAAATAAAACCACTTACCAATTAATCTGTTAGATGATGAATTACGACTATAGTTAACGCTAGCAGACATCGGCCTTTGCTTCGTTTTTTCTATCCATTCTTTATATTTCAGTTCTGCTTTCAATTTCCTGGCTTCTTCCTCTTCTTTTTCACGTTTTAATTTCTCTTTTTCTTCTCTTCTCTTCTTCAGCTCTGCCTGTTTTTTCGCTTTCATCCATTCTTTGTATTTTTGTGATGATTTTTCTAGTATCTCCATCTTCTTTTCTTCTTCTTTGCTCTTTTCCAATTCTTTTGCTTCTTTTTCCAGACGTTTTTGCTGTTTAATTTTTTCTATCTTTTTTTCTTCCCACTTCTCGATTTCCTCCTCTGTTCTTCCTATTTTCTCCATTTTGATTTCTTGTTTTTTCTTCTCTTCTTCTTCCTTTGCCCTTTTATTTCTCAGCTCAAACTTTTTCTTGATTCTCTCCTCCCTCGTTTTGATTAGCAACCATCGTTCCCATGGTGACAAGCCCTGAAATTCGTCCTCCATTTTTCTTTGTTTTCTGATTGGTGTGCGAGGTGATTTAGATCTTGATCTTTCATAAGGTGAGTAGCTACTGAAAAATTAAAGAAATGTATGAAGTTTAACAGTCAACAGTTTCAGCAAAGAGATCAGCAGTGAACATTCATTGAGAGTTTTTAACTCCAGCAATCTAATATACATGTAGATGCATCAGTCTTCCATTATTTTATTAGCAAATGACCTTAAATCGATTAGCAAATGACCTTAATTTGATTAGCAAATGACCTTAATTTGATTAGCAAATGACCTTAATTTGATTAGCAACTGTACCAAATTTGATTAGCAAATGAACCTGAATTGAATAGCAAATGACCCTAATTTGATTAGCAACTGTACCAAATTTGATTAGCAAATGACCTTAAATTGATTAGCAAATGAACCTAATTTGATTAGCAGATTTCACCGCTTGACTGCTTTATTTTCCACAACTCACCTTAACTGATCATCTGTTGTATAATTACATGTATCATCTGTTTTATCATCCGCTGTTTTATTGTAAGTTGAATCAAGCAGACCTTCCTCTATTTTCATATCATTAAATGAATGATGTATATCATCATCATCTGTATAATCACTAATATAACTATCGTGATCTAATACTGATGTCAGGGACGCTGTCGATCCTTAAATTATATAAATAAGTTTCTATTATTAACGGGAAGCAGAAATGGGGTTTAACTTAATTCTTGAAATGATATAACAAAATTCATATAATTCCAAGGGAAGCAGAGGGGGGGGGGGGGTGTATCATAAGGTCTGTCATTAAGTGCTTTCGATTCCCCGCTACCCCGGTAGTAGAGTCTCTTTTCCAACCTCATGGGTTTTCTTCGTGTCCTCTGGTTTCCTCCCACTGCTAAAGACCCCTACACGCAAGCGAATCTTTATAATTAAATTGAACTATTTGTTTGTCCCGAATGATATAGTTTAGTTTGCGTCTAGTGGACCTTTAAAAACCCCATCTCTCTCTGTCTTAAAATGGTGTTTAATGTTCGATTTTCTGCACCAAACAGACACGGGTATATGGGCCTATGTTGGGCAGAGTGCTATGAGGGAAATTTTATCCAGGACAGTGGTGTTTCCACCTACCCTTCATCAAATTGCAACTGTCAAGGGCTCTTTTAAGTACAAATCAATGAGTACAGGGGGGCCTTGGGTTTTCGTACCAATAAATAAATGGGATGTTTATTCATTGCTAGGCTCTTAACCACTGAGAAGTAGAAACTACTTTCTTGGCTAATAAAAATAAGAGGATTAAAGTCTGGACCTAATGGTTGGAGAGCCAGTACAAAAAAGTAGGACATTTAACTCTCTTTCATTTTGAGGAAACATGTGACTGAGAGGTTATCACAGGTAGAGCAGGATGCACTAAAATTACAAGATACGATACGACAGGTTGGATTTCTCCAATACACAAATCCTGCAAAGGTTTAAAATAAAGAGGGTCAAGGTCCAAATTCCATTTATTAAGATATTTTTATTAGCAATAGGTTAGATTTGCCCATCACATAAATCCTGAAACGGTTTAAAATAAGGATTGTCACGGTTCAAATTCTTATCATTTCACTTGAAAACAATAGCTTACCAGTAGAGTCGAGCGAATGACGATATGTAGAACTAGAAGTTGGCTCCATCCATTTTGGTTTTGTGACCGTTGCTGTGACTGGTCTCGGGCGACTACTAGTCAGATAATAATCATCCATTTTTAATAATTATAAGTTGAGATCTGAAAGAGAGAGAGAAATGGGGTTTAACGTCCACTTCACACAAACTAGTTTATTTCGGGAATAAATGTTTAATTTTATTTCAATAATTCGCTTGCGCGTAGCGGTCTTTAGTAGTGTGAAGAAACTGGAGGACCCGGAGAAGATGCAAGAGGTTGTACAGGCGACCCTACTCCTTGTTACATACAACCGGGAATTCGAAACCATGCCAGTTGACTCAATGACAGGCTTTATGATAAAGCACGCACATGCTAACGATTCAGCCCCCCTGAAACTGAAATTCTTACCTTAAACATAAATTCATTATGCAAGAGCTACATGTAATTCTGCCTAAATTATCTAAATTATGAGATTAATTAACTTATCCAGACCATAATCAACTCTCGATGTCATTGCTAGCCTGCGATGTTTACTGTATTAGGATCAGATTTGCTGGGTCAACTTCCATTCATGATTTAATCATAAATGTTTAATCGAGACTATGTTTTTTATTGTACTGATTTTAGTACTGATGATCGAGGCCGAAAATTCAATCGCTAAAATTCTCAGTTATGAGTGGATCAATCTGACTGAAATTTTCAGCAAATTGCCTTTACATTACTAAGTTTTTAAATATTATAGCGAGAACTGCCATAATGTATCTTTAATAGAAGTTACATAATGCATCTTTAAAATGGGTTTAACATCTCTTCCATACTATGGTAATCTTCAGACTAACGGATGATTAGTTATGACCACATGTATGTCTAATGGTGCAATGCTATGACAGGAGAATTTTGCCTAGACAGTCACCATGGTGTTTCTTCCTACATGTATTCCTTATCAAATTCCAATTACTTTGTATCTTTCACATGCACTTCAATGTGTTAAATTTATAATAAAATAATGTATAGGTTAATGCCAAATGAGTGAAATTTATCACAGTACCGGTATCATTCAGGCTTGTTGTTTGTAACTATAAACAAACATGTAACTGTTTTTGACACATAATGCCACTTCTGAATTAGTCTAATAACTGCACAAGCAGCACAAGCCAACACTACTGAACAAATACAGTACAGATTTAATTTACTTAACATAGGCATATGAGAAAGATGTATAATAATAACAATACATATATTCATATATTTTACTAACTTCATTCATTTGGAAAGGGTAGAAAAGAAAAGTATGCAAATATTAAAGGTCTCTAACTCAATATCATCCAAAATCTTCAACTTTGAAAGAACGAATTATTTGTCAGTTTAAATCAACATTGATGCTGTGATCTTACCGGAAAAAGATAGGCTTCTGATATCCAATATTTAAGGCAAAACAAATATTTTACCATTGGTACACGAATCGTGTACCATAATGCGTTTCAGCCCCGGTTCTAGCAAGAGACTCAGGGAACGAGGCTAGACACATTGCACCAAATCAAACGGCGTACATGTATGTAGACTGGAATAACCAGATGCTAGAAATTTGCTTTCCATTGAGAATGCTGGCTTATTTCACGGAACATAAAATAACTGATTTGAAATTGGAGTAAAAACAGAAACCATTGAACGTAAATCATATTACAGTATTATGCGTAGCTACCAACTTCTGTCAATTTCTAGGTTCCAAATGTTAGCGATTTAGCTCCTTTAATTTCAGTCAACAGCAAAACATAATCTACTGAGTTATGAAATAGACAACAGTAAATATATAAATATATAGGCTACGGGTCTTTGCCAGTACCAGCGACTGAAAATATAAATCATGTTATCTCAATATCTGCAAGTGCAATCAGACATCAATTAGCCTATTAAATTATTTCATTTTTTTAAGGAAATTTTTTTTTGGGGCACTGATCATGACTGATTTCTATCTTTTTTCCCCAAAAATCAACCCGCAATGTGAATTCAATTGAATTACATGATCATAATTATATCCACCGGCTTATCCTTGAATAATCAGTAAAAATGATATCGAATTTTACACATAATTACCTTAAAATGACAGTTTGTTTGGTGTTTTAATTTTATTGTTTACACATGTCAAAACAAAGCTCCATAATGGCGCTGTCGGTAGTAAATAATATTCGGTACCATCCGTTTTATTCAGCGTAATGTGAAATCAACTAATTTTTACGAGTATTTTGTGAACGGTTTTCAAAGTGAAAGGTAGAGAAATCTAAGGAATTATAATAAGGCTTTGTTATTTTTCAAATATTTTCTCTCAAATCTGAAACAGTTACAAAGTTACCTTTTGTCGCGGGTAAACCAAGTGTAATATTTAGTTTTGATCGGTCAGTCTTTGGACAGCCGATACCAATTAATGTTAGAAATATAAAAGGGGGGCTACTCTAACAACAATTTTATTTAAAACTCCTAGCGGTGTGTGATCGTTTTAATCAAACGTGCAGAAAATAATTCACATTAATTTGATTCTCATAAAAAGCGTGAGTTAATGAATTAATTAACAGTAAATGCTTTGTGTTATATTTGTTCAGTTAGATTCACTTATAAATGTCATTCTGAGAATTTCTATTTCTATCTCTCAAAAATATTCGCCAATGAAAATAATATCAGTTTAGCTGCGGTACTGGTTTGTTGTACTCAACAAATATGGCGGCCTAACAACAACTGTAAAAAAAAGCGACAGAAAGTTTTTGGTGCATAATTTAACTATTAATTATGTCATGTTGATTTTAAAAATCTAATGGAATAAATCGCACCAAAGTGTGGAAAATTTTAAATATACAGGAGGTATTATTTTTGATCAATTTAACAAATCAAACTATCAAATAGATTATATTTTTAAAATAAAATTATAGCCATTATCATCATCAATATATATAATAAAATTATAGCCAATATCATCATCAATATATATAATATATAGGCCTATTATTGATAATATTAAATATTGCCTGGCTGAGTCTGGACTGCCAAAATTGTCAGTCATTGAAGTGACTCCAGTACCGGTACATGTACCTACATGGTATTATAATATTAATAAAAGAAAACCTAAATCAAGAACCTTATTTCCTGGCAGTAATATATTCCTATATATTCCTGTCTTCTGTCATCATTGACACAAAGCTGCTTTTGAAAATTTTAAGTTTCTATCTAAAATAGATCTATACTGTATATTTTTTTTTTTATAGTAAAATGAAAGTTGAAAGAGTGATTGGTTTAGATTCGGAATAGAAATTGGTTCATCATGACTACAACACCACAATTACCATCTTTAAATGAAGGCAGAAACAGTCTGGTATCACTTCAATCCATTCCCAGAACAGAAACTCCCAGAGATAGGGCCTCCAAATGGGCACTGGATGTCAGAAAAAGGTAATAATAATTTCTGCATAGTGCAACATTTCAAACTAATAAAGTCTGCTCTGTGCATGTACTTTGAGAGTTGTTCTATACTGGAACTGGTCTGGCGTACTAGCTTATTAAGCAAAGTTTTAAAGTTCTGATTTGATATTCTGTGGTAGGTTGTTGTTACATAAGACAGCAACATTGTAATAAGTAAATGGGATTGATGGCTTCACACAAGAAAGTTTAGATAGCAAAAATCCGTTGATAGTTGGAAATCTAAATACATAGGCTACATAGTATGTGCCGCTGTCATGTCAAAATTTCCTCACATATAATTTCATTAATTGATTTCTCACACTTTAACATTCCGCAAATATATAGTATCATGCCGACAAGAATCAGGCCAAATTTATTGATAATACTTTACATTGTTTTGTTACTGCATGCCAATAACAGAGTTTATGTATAATTTCAGCCTAGAAGAATGTTTGCGGTCTGAATGTGAAATAATTGAAGATGATGTGAAGAAACTAAAAAATGAACTGATAGCAGTTTTTATAACAGCTCTTCAACAAGATAGGTAAGTCTAACTATTAGAGATAAACGGCCCGGAAGCTCACCAAATTCAAAGACGTAAAAGCAAGAAATAAATAAAAGAGATTGTAAAAATATCTAGTGAAATGAGATGCCCAAGTGATCCAGATCAAATTTTTACTGGGTTGCTGCTATCGTTGAGAGGGATGATATACGGCCAAGTTAACGTTTCATTTGCTGCCGATAGATTTCTGCAACCATTTTTGAAATTATTTAAAAGGCAAATGAAGATATATAGTACTGTAGGTATAGTAAATGTTTTGTTTTTGATCCATGTTTTTATTTTTTTCAGTCGACCAACATGGCTTTATTTACAAGAAGTATTAGAACTGGCCGAACCATTTCAAACTTTCTTACATTATTTTGATACCAGAGCAGAGGTGATTATTCTTTAGTTTATTTGCAGAGAAAAACAAAAAAAAAGTATCATTAAAAAATTTTGAACATGTGGTTCTTTCATGAAATTTAATTATTATCGTTGTTGTTTTGTTGTGTTTTTTAAAACAAACTTTTCTTCTTGCTCTTTTACAGTTCACACATTATCTGGAACGGATTAGCAGCCATTTTGAGATACATCGAGAACGTTTATTTGATCTCCAGATTGTTGATTCATTGGCAAAAGTCTTTCCTGAGGTATGTTTATGTTGGCACTTGTACGCATTATGTTTCAGTTTATTAAGTTCCAAAATGTGCAGTGATCAACGTGAAATATGCAGTGATCAACCCCAAATGTGCAGTGATCAACCTCAAATGTGCAGTAAGTAACCTCAAATGTGATCAACCTCATTTTGTGCTGCAAAGGAAAGGACACCCTCAGTATATACTGAAATGTTTGTTTGTTTGTTGATAGTTTTTCAAATGTCAATCAGCTGTAATCGCCTACCTCTTGCATCTTTAAGAACACTGCCTTTAATCATTATATGCTTTTAATGAGTAATTAAAGACACGTTGCTGTATGCAAGGTGTAGTGTTCGTTATTCTGTCAATATTTATTGGTTTATGTTTTATTTTGACAGGAAATGGAAATTATAAAAGCGAAGGGGAATCACCTAGTAAAGAATTATTGTGTTAATCCTGCTCTATTAAAGACTGCGTCATTATCACCAAGAAAATCTCCCAGAAACCGTCTGCCTGATGGAACAAACCCGTACTCTACCCATGTTGCTGTAAGATTTGATTATTTATTGATTACTTTCTTTAAGTGACGGACCAAGATCCCCCCTCCTCCCCCCCCCCCCCCATGTAAAAGAAAATGAAATGAAATGAAATGGGGTTTAACGTCCTACTCTTATGCACCTAACCTGGGCTAATGGAAGACGGGCATACGCCATACAGTGTGCTATGAGGGAAATTTTGCCCGGGCAGCGGCGCTACGGCCTACTCTTATATCGAATTCCAACTGCCAAGGGATCTTTTACGTGCACGCCAATGTGTACACGGGACCTCGGTTTTTCGTCCCTTCCGAACGACTAGGCAGCTGTCCTTGTCAGGCCCTCCTTCTGCATCACTGACAAAGGGAAACCACGCCGGAAAATCGAGATGAACTTTCTCGGCCAATGCAGGGATCGAACACTCGACCTCCAGGCTAGCAAGCCAGCGCCTTGCCCACTTAGCCACCGTGATTCCCCCATGTAAAAGAACCTGTGGCAGTTGTAAATTAAAGAAGAGTAGATAATTCTAATCAAAATGTTGCTCAAGAGTAAATTTTTTTTCATAGAAATGTTGGTGTGTTTGGTGGATGAATAGTTATCGCAGGCATGTTGCATCATAAGGTCTGTCCAGGTCCTCCGTTTTTCTCTCACTCCTAAAGACCCCTGCAAGCGAATTATTGAAATAAAATTTTACCGCATGTTAGTCCCGAAATGACCTAGTTTGTGTCGTTAAACTCCATTACTCTCTCTCTCCATAGAACTGTGTCCTGTTCTCTGAGTTTGTCTATGGTTAGTCCATCCTATTTTATTGTACGAAATATATGATTATATTTTTAGTCTGATGAAGAAATTATGATGAGACAGTCGTTAACAATTCGAGACCTGGGTAAATCAATCGGACCAGTTGCTTTTGAAATGGCAGCAAGTAAGTAGATCTTTCTCATTGATTAGAAATAATAAAGTAACCAGGATTGGTTGTAACCTTTAAATCTGTCAAATTATCAAAAACCAAAGCCACATGTTTGGTATGAACTTTGCTGAACTTTCTTAAATAATATTTTGAAATATAGATTTGAGTTATTTCTCAGCATGTGGAAAATTTTGAAACCTAATTTATGATTATTTATATTATATTTTAGGAGAATCTATATGGAAACATAGTTTAGGTACAACAGCTTTAGCTTTAAATACAGACATACCAATTCCTGTAGAGGTAGGTTCATTTAGATATAGGTATATATACAAAAAACTTGTACGTTCATTTATCATTTTACAAGTATTTATGTTTCTGCTTGGGACCTAATTTTGTGGGCGGGCTGTATCATAAAGCCTGTCATTGAGTCAACTGGCGTGGTTTCGAATCCAGTTGTACGTGACAAGGAATGGGGTCGGCTGTCCAACCTCATGGGTTTTCTCCGGGTTTCTCCAGTTTCTTCCCTCTGCTAAAGACCCCTACGCGCCAGCGAATTATTGAAATAAAATTGTACCATATGTTAGTCCCTAAATAACCTAGTTTGTGTTGAATGGATGTGAAACCCCATTTCTCTCTCTCTCTCTTGCTCTCTCTCTCTCATATATTTTGTGGTGGTCCAGACATTTAGCTTTATATAGTTTAGATTGACAGACCTGAATGGGCCCCACAACTTGATATTATATAAAATAAACAACCCCCCTTGGCTTAACTTTTAGCCCAGATTTGCTGAGAACACCAATGGAAAGATCAGGGAGAATCAAATAACTTTTTACAGGGCTACAATTTACCATTGTACATATATTTGGTAGCTGAACCAGAATCGTGAAAATCGTGCCTCACAATAAACGATATATAATAGATATATATTATACATTACAACAATAATATTTTAATATAATGATAATATTTATATTTTTTGTATTGATATGGTTTAGCATGGCTTTTAATTTTGAATTACATACATAGGAGCACAATAATCTGTTATATGTCTTAGACTTAGAGCCTCTAAAGGCCTTAATCTGGCCTTGTGTACACAACAGTCATCTCTGAACTGTACAAAGATGCACATCAAAATTGGTGACTGATTTACATTTTATTTTCTTTTTGTGTGAAAATTTGTGGTTTTGTTAATTGATATGGTGTCAACGATTGAATTGTATGCTTGAAATCACAAAATGGCCATATTATATTATTTTTTGTAGCCTCAATCATCCAGAAGTACGTCTAGAAGAACAAGTAGTATATATACCAAACTTTCACCAGAAAAACTTAAAGCAATAATAGCCAAATCAGTAAAACCTAGTCAGGTATGTGGTCATCTGTCTTTATTTACTTTTTAAAATAGGGGAGGTTGAGCGGTTTAATGCGTACAGGAGATGCTAATTGCAGGCCGGTTGGGGAGGTTCAGATGTTTCCGGAGACCAAAATGGCCACTTTCTATAAATGAGAATTTGGGAGACTATTAGGCCTAACCCTAACCCTTACCCCTCTTAAAAGCTCCAATCGGCCTGCAATTAACATCTCCCAACGCGTACACATGAAATCATAAGATCTGTCATTGAGTCAAGTGGCGTGGTTTTGATTCTCTGCGTATACGCGACACCAGAGGGTCACCTGTCCAGCATCGTAGGTTATCCCGGGTACTTTTGTTCCAACCCACTGCTAAAGACCCCTATACGACAGGGAATTATTGAAATAAAATTGAGCTATATGTCAGTCCCAAAATTTCTTGATTTGTGTCGAGTGGACGTAAACCCCATTTCTCTGTCTTTGGAATGTCTAGAGGAACACCACGCTCAAACCCTGTACATCCTAGTTAATGAGTTAACGCCTTACTCATGGAGACTCTGTACAAGAATTCTTTGAACATTTCTGTATGTTACGTAATGAGAGTGATAACAAAAAATGTGATTAATTTATTGTGTTAAACGATTTATTTAATTTGAAGGAGGAAGTTCCAGTAATGACTGGTCGTGAAGCTGTAGAATATTTTGCTAAATGTCATCATATTGGTAAAATAGAGTCGATTTATTTCAACCTGGCGCCATCACGGTATTATAGACCATATGATTTGATATCATGTCCACAAAATAAGGTAATTTCTCATCACTTTCATCATTATGTTTCAAAATAAGGTCATTTCTCACTTTTATCACTATGTTTCAAAATAAGGTCATTTCTAACTTTTATCACTATGTTTCAAAATAATGTAATTTCTCACTTTTATCGATATGTTCCCCGATATGTTCGATGATTATGTTAAGAATGCGTTATTCCATGTTGCTTATTTGATGACTGATTTTTTAAAACAGAAACAGATTGCATCCATTTGGTTATCTTGTTTTTATGCTCTTTGAATAAAAGTCTACTGCTCCGCCAATACTGGTAAAATTTACATGAAAATTCTAATGCTTATTCTTTGCACAATCTATGTTTATGTGTTTCAAACCAATCCAGGGCATTATGTGTTTTTTTTATGTTTATGTGTTTCTGGCTAATCCAGAACATCGAGTGGTTTGTATGTTTATGTTGTTGAGGCCAATCCAGAGCATTATATGTTTTTTTATGTTTATGTGTTTCAGGCCAATCCAGAGCATTATGTGTTTTGTACATTTGGTGTACTACGTGTTTTTCCGAACCAGGATAACGAGAGTCTGTCGTTGGCTGACTGGCAGAAAGAAGCTGTTTTATGGAAGGCTGTTTCTTCCATACCTTTTTACAAATATTTTCTTGTATCTAAATCTTTCAAAAAGTAAGTTTAAAGGTGCTGGTTCATCATCTTGAATCCCTGACAATATTGTGACAGATGAATCTCTAATAGGAATATCAGTCTAACCATGGTTAAATTCTGTTTAGTATTTACAAATATATGATCATTTTTAAATTGTGCAACACAGACACCCTCTGGCGATAATATGTATAAACCAGCACCACCTATAAGTGTTAGGCAAAAGCTTTCTGTGGGCCTCCTTTTACTCAGTGGTTGGGGGTTTGTGGGTTAGATAGCGGAATGGTTTGTGCATGTGTGTTGTATCCCAAGGTCTGTCATTGAGTCAACCGGCATGGTTTTCATTTCGTTCGGTTGTACCTGACAAGGAGTAGATTCGCCTGTCCTACCTCGTGGGTTTTCTCCTGGTCTTCCGGTTCCTTCCACTGCCAAAGATCCCCTACACGCAAGCGAATATTGAAATGAAATCGAACCATATATTAGTCCTGAGATGACCCAGTTTGTGTCGTATGGACATTAAACCCCATTTCTCTCCCCCTGCCTCGTAATGTTTTCAAGCACCACCAATAGTATTTGATTGATTATTACCAATAACCTAGAGATTATCAATCATTGTACCTTGTCGTCTTGTTAAATCAAAACAAATATCAGTATCTTTATTACTTGGTTATAGATGGCGAGCTAATAAACTCTATATAGATTTTCTACGTAGAAAAGAAATGCTGTCAAAATCTCTACTACAGGCTGTGCCAGCATTCGGTGCTGCTCTCATGCAGGTCTCAAGGTTTGTAATTTCTTCATTTATTAGTCCTCTACCAGTGAATCCATCATGGTTTTTTTTTCTATATTCTTGGGGTGACACTCTGCCAAATAGAGTAAGAATAAGATTGACATGAAACTATGTGAAACTTGGTATGCTGGTTACATGGACAATCCGAAATCGTGTGACTGTCTGTCTTCAATTTCTGATATGACATCACAATTCCCAGATGGCTGTGATGACCCCGTGGTCAGTGTCTTTTGTACTGTTGTGTCTGTTGATTATGTTCATCAGAGTAGTTGGGGGGGGGATGGGGGCGAGTGGTTGAACTCATGCTCCTGAAAACACAAAGTCAGTCATCGTGTCAAGTGGCATGGTTTCCATTCCTCTCTTGTAAGCGACTAGGAGTAGGGATCGTCTGTCCAACCTCGTTCAACATGACAAGGAATAGGGTTGCCTGTCCAACTTCATGGGATTTCTCCCTCTGCTAAAGACCTCTACACGCAAATGAATAAATGAAATAACATTCAACCATACGTTAGTCCCAAAATGACCTAGTTTGTGTCAATTGGTGAATAAAAACTAATTCACTGTATCGGTATATTTTATTTTAAGTATACATGTATCGATGTTTAAGTATAAATTCTGTTATATGAAGTTTTATTTATTTTTCTTTTATTTAGATTGTTAAAAGAGTTACTTCTCGTCAATTTTTTACCATTTGAACTAGAGTAAGTTATTAGTAATTTATTTTATATAAAAATGCAACTTTTGATTTTTGATGATAGTTCATGATATGTCTGTACAAAAGATTATAATAAGACAGTGTGGACATATATCATCATCATCATCATCATCATCATCATCATCATATACAATGAATATTCTTGTACATATCGTGTCATTTACCCACTGAAGAAAGGCATATATATATAGTCTTAAATGCATTGAAATTAAATTGTTACTTGAGAAAGTTCTCCAACCGTCGTGACTGTTTCAGTGTCATTACAAATGTCTGTTGTCAATCAATAGGATGTTAAAACCCATTTTATTTCTGTTGTTATATACGACATGTACGTATCTATAGGGCAGAGGTCTGAATAATAAAACAAGTACAGATTACAAAGTTAACATTTTTCTCTTGACTTTAAAATGAAGAGAAAGGCAAAGTTATATAAGTACAGACAATCCTAATCCAATTATAAATACAAATAGTGTCTCGTTTTAGTTATTTCATATAATATATAACCTATGTATAATTTTTGTTGACTTACAGTAAAACGTACCAGCTGGTAGAATATGAAAATGTGATCAATTATAAAAATATTCAGGCTGATAAAATACTGGAACGATTCTTCAGGTAACTACTCATTGTAAAGTTTGCTTCTCACTTGTCGAGGTTAGTGCTGGGATGGCTGATAAATAAGGTGTTGCCTAGTCATTTGGATGGGACGATAAAATCGAGGTCCCCCCATGTAATCATTGGCAGCCACATAAAAAAAAGATTGAGATTTGGAATTATCAGTACTGAAAAGGGACAGAGAAATGGTGTTAAACGTCCACTAGGCCGTTTTGGGACTAACATGTGATTCAATTTTATTTCAATAATTCGCTTGCATGTATGGGCCTATAGCAGTGGGAGGAAACTGGAGGACCCAGAGAAAACTCACTGGGTTGGCCAGGCGACCCTACTTCTTGTCATTTGCAACTGGTAAATCGGGATACTGAGAAGTATGCAGAAACAATGTTAATGGTATGTGGGGAAAAAATGTCCTCCCATTGCACATTTGACCAAATAACTGTTTGTTAGTCTCAATATGATAGAATTCTGCTGACTAGACATTAAACCCAATTCTGTTTTATTATGGACATCTCTACATTTTCCAGGTTTTGTCGAACAGTAGCTGATGTTACTGCGGAGGAATCATTTAAGAAATTACGATATTGTGATGAACAAGTCAAAAAGAAAACATTGTTGTAAGTACATATAATCTGTTTGTTTTACCTGTTGTAATTAATAGTTCCAGATAGTCTGAGTTCTTTTTATCTCCTATAGTAACGACTGTTTCTTCCCTTTGCGTTGTAGCCGTAAGCTAGTGACCGAAGTATTGTGTTAGTAAGACTTAGATCCAAATTCCATTCCATTAGTCCCAGAATGACCTATAGTCCCAGAATTACCTGTAGTAAAACCCAATTCCATTCCATTAGTCCCAGAACGACTCATAATCTGAGAATGACCTATAGTCCCAGAATTATCTGTATTTTAATCCCATCCATATTCCCAGAATGACCTGCAGTCCCAGAATGACCCATAGTCCTAGAATGATCCATAGTCCCAGAATGATTTAGTCCCAGAATGACCAACAGTCCCAGAATGACCCGTAGTCACAGATTGATTTAGTCCCAGAATGACCTATAGTCACAGATTGACCAACAGTCCCAGAATGACCTGTAGCCACAGATTGACCAACAGTCCCAGAAAGATCTGTAATTAAACCCAATTTCTTTCCTTGAACAGTTTAAACATTTCTTTTGTTTTGTAGTTCGAAAGATTCGATGCATCTGCAGAGAATGAAAAACGAACAGAGAGAAGAGAATTTATGGAAAGCAAAATCTGAAACAAGGTTGGTCTTAAACAATATTGTCTCCTTTAAATTATTTTGAACCATTCATCAAGCATAGGCAACTTGTATTTTCTGTTAAATTCTGGGGTCAGCTGAGAAGAACCTTCAGGGTTTCTCAAGGCCTGTTCTAAGTTGTCAGGGTTGGCATATTGAGCATGCGTTTGTGGATGGTACCAGCTAGATATTAATTTACAATATTATTATTATTAACATTGAAAGTGTGACAGTCATTCGCATGGTAAACTGGGTGATTATGTAAACAGGGTAAATTTGTAGCTATTTATTTTTAGTAATCTAGGTGATTTTGTAATTCTCCATCCAATTTTAGTAAAATAGGTAATTTGGTAATTATCTATTTATTTTTAATGAACTGGATGATGTTGTAATTATCTATTTTTAGTTGATTTTGTAACTCTCTATTTTTTTTTTTAGTAAACTGGGTGATTTTGTAATTATCTATTTTAAGTAAACTGGACGATTTTGTAATTCTTTATCTATTTTAAGTAAACTGGGTGATTTTGTAATTATTTTTCGATTTTTAGTAAACTGGGTGATTTTTGTAATTATCATTCGATTTTTAGTAAACTGGGTGATTTTGTAATTATCCTTCGATTTTTAGTGAATTGGGTGATTTTTGTAATTATCTATTTATTTTCTAGTAAACTGGGTGATTTTGTTAAGTTGATGGATATGATGATTGTAGAACATATGTTTGATATCACCAAGAATCAAGTTATACGATTTATACATCAGGTTTTGTGTGTAGGAGAACTTGCCCCACGTGATGGTTTCTTTAAGGCAAATCTTGTCTTTACTAAACATGGTATGTATTAAAGAGTGCTCCCATTATACATGTCAATCTCTGTTTGTCTATTAACATATGTTGGAGTAGTTGAGAGTGTGCCTATCATGTGGATGAGATCAAAAACTAAGGTCCGCCTGTTGGAATTCAAAGAAGAGTACTGTCCGAGCAAAATTCTTTTACTTCGTATTGCAAAATGGCGGAAATAGTGCAGTTTCAAATCCCCGGTGGTACGTGACAAGGAGTAGGGTTGCCTGTCCAACTTCGTGGGTTTTCTCTGGGTCCTCCAGTTTCCTCCCACTGCTACAGACCCCTACGCCCACACGAATTAATGAATTAAAATTAAACCATTTGTTGGTCCTGAAATGACCTTGTTTGTGTCGAGTGGTCGTTAAATCGCATTTTACTCTTTCTCTCTCCAAATGTTATGCGCTTATGTCTTTTGGACTCAACAATTCCACAACTATATTTCAAATGAGTCGAATTTTATCCCCAATCTTATTACTGATGTATTACAAATGCTATGCATTCCAAAGATCTGATGATCTAATGTATTTTCAGAGTAATTAATGCTGCAGTCTTTATGAAATGACTGTTAGGAATGGAAAAGCATATAATTTCTTTACTCTCAATTTTAAACCTTTCTTTTCATTTTCAGATACTTTGACCATTTCCCCTTCTAAAGAACGATTTCAGAAAGTTTTAAGTCAGACTTTACAAGGAATTCCTATTGTTCTGTGTGCTCAAGCGAAATCAATGGATGGATCCGTGCCCGACTCGGAAATACTTGATGATGCAAAATCTACAGATGCCTCCCAGGCAGATTCTAAGTAATTTTTTGTCTCATTTATTTATCAAAATTAAATTATTCTATACTGATGAATTATGGAAACATAAAATTAAATTTACTGTAACAATCAAATCTTTATACTTATACATCAAATTGACACCACATATTCCTGTTCCTTAATACCAGATGAGAAGAAAACATCTTTTTATATAATATTATATTTTGAAAAAATTAAATTTGCGTTTAATCTACACCAATTTGAATTCCTGTGAAAGGTATAATTTGCTTGTTTGTTCTTCTCAAAAGCTTTTATTTCCAAATATTAAAGTTTTTCTAATTTTAACAAATCACCACAGATGAGAATTGAGTGAGATATTTATTGAACAAGACACTGAAGAACTATGAATTTAATTCATTTGGCCTTGGCCATATTAACCAATTCGAGACACAGAATCTGTTGTTATTCTGTTGGTAATCATATGCATTGGAAATGTTTGAACCTTGGTGGTCTTTGTGAAATATTGTTATGTTGGTAAACGGATATTTCATTGCCTGGCAACCTATTTTTTGCTTTATTTTCCATTATATAGGTTTCAAGCTAGTATGTCTCAACTTGGTAGTAAGAAAAGTGCTTCAGCGTCGTATGTTAGTTCAATGAAACCAGAAACAGCCCCCTCTATAACTACATGTGACAAGGCATCTCAGAAAGGGGAGGTAACTAGTAGAGCCTCAAGTACTAAACCTACTACAAGCCAGAGTGTAGATAGTTACTGTGGTCCTGATTTACCAAAACAAGGTTTGTAAGAGACATTTCAAGAATATTTTAAGAAAGATATCTAGATGTATGCTTTTCAAGGAAGTTTGATCATAAAGTCTGTCTTGGAGTGAAGTGGGGTTGCCTGTCAAACCTCTTGGGGATTTTCTGAGTACTCTGGTTCCCTCCCTTTATCTGCGCATCAATGTGTACTGGGGACTTTGTTTTTTTGGTTTATTCAAATGTCTTGATAGTCTTCTTTGTCCTACACCAATCAATTATAACAGTCTATGTTCAATACTCATGAACCTCGTCTGTTTTCTCCGGGCCCTCCGGTTTCCTCCCACTGCTAAACCCCCCCCTACTTGCAAGCGAATTATTGAAATAAAATTAAACCATATGTTAGTCCTGAAATGACTATTTCTCTTTCTCTAAGACTCATGATTTTTATATTGTCCAAATAGATCATACTTCTTGCTGTGATTCTGAGGGAAATGGTGATAGCAATATAATATGTTTATTTCTAACAGTTGTACCCAGTAAAAGTGATGATGATATGGGCGTGGCAACCCCTGACCTTGTAGTAAAAGGAGGAGAGGAGACATTGATTGTATCAGGTGAAGGATTTATGGGACAGTATGAACCTTTAGTTAGAGCTAACTTACAAGAGAAACTATTACTGGAGTAAGTAAATCAAATTAGATCAGGCCCCAATTTCACAAAGTATTCTCACACTTCATTTAAGAATTTACTCAACTTTCAATCACTGTTTATGAGAAATATCTTTGATCCAGAAACACAAAAATTTGCACATTGTATATTGATGTATTTGATTCATTAAAACAACGAAAGTTTTATGAAGGGCTTTATATTAGTTTAATATATGGTGAACGATTTTGAGTAAATTCTTCACTTAATTCTGAGAATGCGTTGTGAGCTCAGGGCCTGATCTTCACCAATAACAATTGATAGCAAAGACAGATAGGGTCGGCATTACGAGCTGCAGGGCCTAACTGTGGACATTATTTGAGGGTCCAGCAAATCACTAAGCTCTATTTTGATGATAACGACAATGGACAATGACCTTCACTTAGTATTTGAATTATATAGAAGGCATTAACTGGCAGATGGAGTATACCCTGATTCACTAGTTACGAAATGAAAGAGATCTTTTATTTGCACGCCAATGTGTACACAGGACCTTCATTTTTCATCCCATCCAAACGACTAGACAGCTGTCATTGTCAGACCCTCCATCCTGCATCATTGACAAGGGAAAATCCCGCCAAAAAACTTACCAAGAACACAATGGCTGCTATTTTGCATAGACTATATTCATTCGTTGTATGACAATAGAGACTCAAATGATTAATATTATTCTTAATCTTAGTATATCGGAAAGTTGTTTTCTTTTTGTCTTCAGCTCAGAATATCAGGAATCCCTGAAGATCCAGGGGATATTACTCTCAGCAGCTTTTGTAGAAATTGATCAGTATTGCCAGTCGAATGATTGGCTGAATGAGATTAGTTTATTCTGTCATAAATGGACGGATAAATCACTGAAAGAATTCAAAGGGGCAGCAGCTTTCACTATAGAGGTATGTAACAAAGGAAATATAGTGGGGTTTTAAGGCTTACTTGTTTTAAGCCTTACTTGTTTAAACTTAATTGGGGTAATGAAGATGGGTATACATCATACAGTGTGCGAGGAGGGAAGTTTCACTAGGACTGCCGCACTACGGCCTACTCAATTCATCATATATTTTTTGGTAAATACTGATCTTAATTGGACCATTTATAGACTATTATTCCTTTTACAATATAATATGTTATAAGGGATTAAAAATAACTCAAAAGATAGGAAAAATCAGATGTTGTCTCAGTTTGTCTGAAAAATACCTGATCACAGTCAGCCACATTAATTGATAGAAATATTTAATCATGTCCCACTTATACATTTTGTATTTTTTTTTTTAGCAAAAGTTGACAGAGCTTCGTATGTGGTCTGAAAAGATTCGAAACTTTGATCAGAATTTTACGACAGAGAATGGATTATTTTTGATAGATTGTTCGACAATACATGATGGTCTACTACCAAGGTTAAACGATATTTATCAACAACTCATCTGTTTTATTGCGGAAGAGGCTCGAACTATGTCTAAAGCCTTCTGTGAAGAGATGAAGATTGTTCTCAAGGTAAGGGGAATAACCTACAGATCTGGAATAACTTGTACCTAACATTTTTAAATCTGTGTCAGATAAAATGACAAACACCAGAGGTTTTTGTCTAACAAAGCCTGAATCTGTGATGGGTCGCATTATTTCCATTCTTGGAGATATAGAAAACATACAAACATTAGCTGTGTTCAAATCCAAACTGAAAGGCTAAACAAGGGACCTTTTAAGTTACTTGTTTCTAATTTGACCACTGAACAGTGAGCAGCTTACTGTGCCTGTTGATATTATAAAAATACAGTAGTATGTAATGTTCTGGTTACTAAAATACTAACATTGGTCAATGTGGTCTCTTGTTGACAGTGTTCGTTAATATTGTATGCCTAGAATGAGCCTAGTCCCACAGAATATTTCTGTATTGTGTGATCCAAAACCCAAGTTGTTAAAGGATTTAAGCAGTGGACAACGGGGTTTGCACATTGACTTGATTTTGTGTCTTAATTTTAAAGATCCCATTCTCATCTTCACTGTCATTGACAGCTTTAGGATGTCTTGATGGTTCCATTGTCATGGACAGTGTGTCTTGATGGATGCATGGCATTTTTACAGTTGAATTGATTGTATCCTTGAATAGCTGTATCTTTATGTGAAGAGGTTGGTGATCTCTGGAATTCACACAAAGGTTGCCAAACCAGATGTCTATATATTTGTATGATTACTTATTTAACGTTTATATATTTGTTATAGAACATGAAGGATAAGAAACCTGTCGTCAGTGCCTTTGCTGTTTTTGCCAAGAATTTTTCCCAGTATAAGAAGAATACCCCACAGTATCAACAGAGAGTGGAGTATATTAAATCGCTGTTTGAGGTAATATCCAGGACCTTATTCACAAAACAAACTAAACTATTTCAACGATGCAGCCTTTTCATTTGATACGAGTTAACACACTGATACAAGTTTTAGATCTCAGCCAATGGATAGGCAGAATTCATAAAAGAAAAACCTAACTAGGACTCTTAAAACTGGTCCCAATCCGCATTATCATGTGTACATCTGTTGTGTCCGCACAAACTAGTAAATGGTCTGTCCAGAGATACACCGGTAGAAATATAACACTGGTATAGTGAATATTTACATGTACTGAGTGCAAGTTAACGTCGCTTGTCTGACTGTTGGAGTCCTTTTTAACTTAAATTATGATTATATTCTGTATATTATAGGTGAATGGAGTATCGTTCTCTATAACGTATGATATGATATGATATTCTGTGTATTTTAGGTGATCAGAATGGAGTAATGTTCTCAACAAAGTACGATGTTATAATTATATTGTGTGTATTATAGGTGATTAGAATGGGGTATCGTCAGTTAACACCAGA
The DNA here is from genome assembly GCA_963678685.1 of Patella ulyssiponensis. NCBI lineage: Eukaryota > Metazoa > Mollusca > Gastropoda > Patellidae > Patella > Patella ulyssiponensis. Next base: position 62,402,304 of record OY783225.1, on the reverse strand, counting down.
AGAGGAAAAATATGAAGAGAATGTTTGGGCAGCATGGGAAGCGTTCCTCATGCAGATGCAAGACGCATCTGAATTTGTCAACACCCAGACACCATTGATGACTCAACAATTAGAAGATACGTATCAGGTAAGATAGTCATTGAATACATGTTCCAGGTTCTAGATTCGTTTCATATAAGGTTCAAGCTTCTATAATCAAGTTATGATTACTTGTCTGATTGACAGCCAAATGTTGACTGGTGATGTCCATAACATTAGGTATTCTGGGAACCTGTTTTATGTTTGAGGCCCTTCCATCTAAGAAATGACAGTTGTATTATTGAAAGTGTGTTCATGCCATAAAAATTCATGAAATATTTAGACCACATGTATTTAACTCTGTAGCATTTCATCCGTTTGAAACCATCAAAACTGCTGCTCTTTAGACCCCCGCCCCCCAAACCCCCTGAGTGACATGAAAAGGTGCAGTGCCCCCTGGACCGATTATACAGTTCTACAATACAGAGACCTATTCACATGACTGTCGGTCTGGGGTAGTTGCAGATGTTTTCAGGCTCTTCGTGGATACACCAGTATGAACTGTTTCTATTTCTGCAAATGGGATCGTCATTATTTTAGTCGTTCAGATGGGACGAAAAAACCAAGGTCCCGTGTACACATTGGCATGCACGTAAAAGATCCCTTAGAAGTTGGAATTCGATATAAGAGTAGGCCGCAGCGCTGCTGCTCGGGCAAAATTTCCCTCATAGCACACTGTATGGCGTACAACCGTCTTCCATTAGCCCAGGTTAGGTGCAGAAGAGTAGGACGTTAAACCCCATTTCATTTTTTCGTCATTATTTACATGTAACAAGCGCTAGATTGTTACAATTGTTTTTGCACTGTCAAATAAGGTTGTCTTTAATTTTTGATGATAAAACAATCCCTTTTTTTTTACCGTTTCCCTTGTATGTTGTATTTTGTTTTAATCCTCAATTTCAAAATAATGAATTGTTCTGTGATTGACAGAGACATGCTCGTCTGGGTGCCAAAAGACATCAAGAAGAACCGAGTATATTTATGGTACCAATAATTAGTTTAAATAGGAATAGATTTAACGTTTTTTTTCTTATTTGATGTAGTTTTAATTACGAGAAACAATTTTAACTAATAGTCAATACTAATGATAAAGATACAGTAAATTTTTGTGCTTGATTATTTATATCACCAGGCTTTGCGTGATGACATGAGTTGAATTGCACATAGAGTCATTCTTAAGATAGGGGCTTTTGTAGCCATATAGTCAGTTCTGTCCGTTGGCCAGATTTTCTACTCCCTTTCCGGAACTAGTTGAGAAATTTAATCTAGGGTATTTTGCCAGGGTGGTGTTTATTTACATCTGTTCCATGCAAGGAAATAACAATGATAAAAACATAATTTGTTTGCATTCATATTTTCACTGTGCAAAATCTCATACCCTAAACTGATGGGCGATCTTGTCAGTGAGGAGATGGCTGGCCGAGTAGTGTAACATCCATATGCTGTTGATCATTTTACGGAATAATGTCACCTGTCTATCTGACCTCTCTGGGTACTTTAATGTACTCCCTTGTCTGAAGAAGGGAATTATTGAAATAAAGATCTAACATGAGTCATAATTATTGTTCAACCAATGTGTTAGTTATGAAATGACCTAGTTAGTCTTGAGAAAATATCTAACTGTCCATTTCTCTCGTAGCTTTTGGTTTATAATGAAGATTATTAACCTTATTTTTACTTTGTAGATAGTATTAACATTTAATGATTAAATAATAAAAATCATTTTCATCGTGTATTAGCTTGATATTTTTTTAGAAACTCTGATAGAATTTACGAGCACCAAATTATGTGTTCTTTTCCAAATTTCTAGAATTGTGAATTAATTATATTTTTTAAAAAAGCTGATATTATCGTGACTTAATTACCATTACATGTACAAGTGTTAGCATGGTTTACAGCCATATGTGTATTATATATAACTATATATTATATTATATATAACTATATATTATATGTGTATTATATATAACTATATATTATATGTGTATTATATATAACTGTATATTATATGTGTATAATATATAACTGTATATTATATGTGTATGATATATAACTGTATAGTGTGTATAACATTTAATCATATAGTATTATATGTGTATAATATTTAACCATATTGTATTATATGTGCATAATATTTAACCATATAGTATGATATGTGTATAATATTTAACCATATAGTATGATATCTGTGTAACTGTATGGTATTTTATGTGTATTTGTATGGTATTATGGTTTGTAATATAAATATTTTACAGTATTATATATTTTTATGGTATATATAATATATAAGCTTATATTAGTATGGTATTGTATATGAAAAATAAGCTTATATTTGTATGGTATTAATGTATATGAAAAATAAGTTTATATTTTTATGGTATTATATTATATAAGCTTGTATTTGTATGGTATTTTATATATATATATATTATATAAGCTTATATTTGTATCAGTATAGAATTATATTATATAAGCTTATATTTGTATGGTCTTATTTTATATAAGCTTATATTTGTATGGTATTACCGGTATATGATATATAAGCCTAAATTTTTATGGTATTAAGGTTTATAGTTACATATGGTAACTTACCACAATAATATATATATATACTTGTGTGGTATTGTAATATATATATGGTATAAATGTATATATTATTTATATTATAACAGAGATTAGAGAAAGAAGCATATGAATTATCAGAAAAAGCTACCAGTGGCATATTTCTTGATCCTGATCAAAATGCTTCATTTATTCTGAAACAGATGAAAGGGGTAAGTGTCAGTGTTATTGATAAGATATTACTGGCATGCTGCTAAAAGGCCTCTAAATTCAAAACTCAAATGTGAGTTAAGGCAAAGTTCATTCTTTAGGTGTGAAGGGTAATGGCTTTTGTGTTGGCAGTTTGTTTGGATAGCATAAAAAAGAACATTTCAAGAAGAGTGTTGATGCATCTGCTACTGTCTTTGAAAATTTCTTTTCATGCTCAGAATAGAACTAACAATACTTATATTTGATAATGATCTTTGTAAATTATAGATGTTATATTAAATTTCTATTTTGTGGGATTATTTTAGATACGAGAGAAGTTTTTCTCCGTCCAGCTACAACTACAAAATGCTAGTAAATGGCGTGAAGCCATCTGCGGGGAGGCGTATAACCTAAAATTCCTGAATGACATGACGGCCAGAATGGATGTACGACAAGAATTGTGGAAATACGTTGAAGTATCAAACAACGCTATTAAAGATTGGAAGCAGACGTTGTTTAGAAAGGTAAAATAAGTACAACATGTTCTCGCTAAACGCAGCGCAGAACTGAGGGATATTGAAATGAGCCATGTCGATCTGTCTGTACTGGTTGTTATGTTTACAGGACATATCTCATAAACCATTAGATATATCATAAGTAGATCAGTCTATTATAGTGTTTCTGCCTTTTGCAAATTTAGAAGTTTCTCAGATATAATAATTTTTTATGTTTCCATGGAAACAAATTGACTTTTGGTAAACAAGGGTGTGGAATGTTGATTCTTTCCACGTTTTCTTCCATTAGATGAATATAAAGAAAGCGTTAGAGAAAGTGACGGAATGGATCGGAGCAGCCTCACAGTTAAAGTCACATTTACCGTGTGGAGATCTTGTGTTAGCCAACTGGTATACGAGATTGTCAAACTTTAAAAAAGATTTACCATTACTACATAAACTGTCTAATGATGCTCTGAAGGTACGTTCTATTTAAATATATACCATTACTACATAAACTGTCTAACGATGCTCTGAAGGTACGTTCTATTTAAATATATACCATTACTACATAAACTGTCTAACGAGACTCTGAAGGTACGTTCTATTTAACTATATACCATTACTACATAAACTGTCTTAACGAGGCTCTGAAGGTACGTTCTATTTTAATATATACCATTACTACATAAACTGTCTAACGAGGCTTTGAAGGTACCTTCTATTTTAAAAATATTTTCGATGTGAGGGCCTAGTCAGTTTCTAGTTGGTGCGCGAGTAAAATAACACTTGACAGTTCGAATTTGATGAAGATTAAACACCAACCCCACCCCACCCTTTTACACTCATATCTAAAGAAGTTCATCATGATAGAGAGAGAGAGAGATGTGCTGTTGGGTCAACTCCACACAAACTAGGTCATTTTGGGACTAGCATACTTCAATAATTATTTAGAGCGTAGAGTCTCTAGCAGTGGGAGGAAACGGGAGAAGTCAGAGAAAACCCACAAGGTTAAGCTGGCCGGGATTTGAAACCACCTCTCTAGACTGAATGACAGACCATCTGATACAACACGCACCTGTTAACCATTGGGCCACCCAGCCCCCAGTTCATTATAATGTATGTAATTAATTATGGAGTATGAAGTTAATTTTCCCCATGTGTTAATCCTTTAGCTCTTCGTACTTGAAAGAAAAAAAGTAGAGAAAAATGGTGTTAACACAATGAGTTTTGTAGCTTATTTTCGAAGCAGCTGGCAATTGGCAATTACTACCCCCCAAATTGTCTTAAACCGCCAGTGTCGTGGAACAATTCACACCTATTCCGGTGACTCCGTTGGTTTCAGGCAGTTGGTTCATGTGCTTATGGTTTAATAACTTTTACTTTTGTCACAAATTTGAGAAACCCACAATTGACAAGACAAGTATTTTTTTTTATCTTTTATCTTGTTTAATTAATCTGACAATTTTTTTTTTTCAGGAGCGCCACTGGAAAGCCATATTCCTGGGAATGAATGAACCCTATGACCCCTTGCAGCCCCTGACTGTGGATGATTTATTGACGTGTAATTTATCCGAACATGCTGATTTGATTCACCGTATCTATCTCAGCGCTCTAGCTGAATATGACCTTGAACTCAACATGAATAAAATCACCAAATTATGGGATGAAATGTCATTTAAATTGGCCAAACATATTCCGGATAGTGTGTATGCCATAGGTATGTATTTAAAGTTGTTTACACACAATTTGCATCAGAAAAAAAATCAAATGCTCCTTCAATGTATTCATAAAATCGCTTGCTTTTCCTCTTTCCTGCATCATCAGCATGAGAAGACCTGGCTAAAAAGAGCATGAGAAAACTTTCTCTATCGACACTTTGATGGTACCTCTGACTTTTTCGTTAGAGCAAACTTTGTCAATCGACACTTTGATGGTACCTCTGACTGTTTGGTTAGTGGAAACTCTCTTGACGGACACTTTTAATGTACCTCTGACTGTTTGGTTAGTGGAAACTCTCTTGGCTGACACTTTGATCGTACCTCAGACTTTCTGGTTGGTGAGTCGGCGCCAAGCTCACCAAGCCACTGTGTCTCTCATTTCGCGACTTCCTGTTTATTAGATATTTTTTTTTATATGTGGATCAACATGACAATTATTATTTGTTGTAGATGCCAGTAACAAGAGAGTTGCAAGTTCCACGAAGCGACCAACTAAGTTAGAGAGATTCCGTAAAGATAAGATTGCGGCTGCTAGTGGTACTATCCATGGTTTAGATGTGGTTAACGATGATCTATACCTGATTATTGGAGTCGAGGAACTGAAATATCAACTAGAGGTAAATTAAAACCTGCTGACATTACATAATTCACATAATTCTAGTTTCCAGTTATACTTTAGATATTCCAGTTTCGGATATGTCTGGTCCTGATCTTTTGTTTTGTTTTTATGAAGTGTAATGTTGACGTGCAATTGAAGAAATGTATTGTCAGTATATTCGATAATTCATGATATTAAAATTTTCAGTGGAATTTTTTACAAATTTGGTGATATTCCAAATACTTGGGTATAAGTTGAGCCCTGTTTACGTTACATTTTATGAAAGCTCGTGAATGCTATACACTTTTGTTTCATTCACATTGTTACTTTACATAGTCTATTTGTCAACAATGATTTTAGAACTACATGTTATACATTGTTACTTTTAAAGTCAAGGACAGATTATATTATGGATTTAGTTGACACCGATTTGAGCGCAAGCTTATTGTTACTTTTAAAGGCTATGACAGATTACATAGCGAATTTGTTAACAATGATCTTATAACTAACAGGGGTGGCCGAATGGTTAGCATGTGCGTGCTCTATCATACGGTCTGTCATTGAGTCAACTTGTGTGGTTTTGATTCCCAGGTTGTACGTGACGAGGAGTAGGGTCGCTTGTCCAACGTCTTGGGTTTTCTCCAAGTCCTCCGGTTTCCTCCCTACTCACAAGCGAATTATTGAAATGAAATTAAACCATGTGTCTGTCCTAAATGACATAGTTTGTGTCGAATGGACGTTATATCCCATTTCTCGCCATAACTATCTAGAACTAACACATATTGTTACTTTCAAAGGCTAGGATAGATGTCATAGTGGATTTGTTAACAATGATTTTAGAAATAGTGCAGATGATTTTACTTTGCTGGTGGTGGGCGTATTAATGTCCCGATTTTACATATGTAATGAAACTGACTCACTATTGTTATAGGATAGTCGTATAACTGTCGAGTCAATGGCTCAATCTAGTTACCTTGGTGATATTAAACAACAAGTCAACCATTGGTCGGATTGTTTACAACAAATAGAAGAAATAACAGATTTATGGCACATAGCTCAAAAAAAGGTAACACAATTTAACATCTTAGTAAATTCCTGGCACCGTATTCATAAATTCACACATAAGATTTTAAGAATTTGTCTTTTTCAACGGCTGATAGTTGATCTGTGCTGTTATTTGGAAGACGAGCTTTTCTTTCGAATGGCGAATTGACAAACCTTTATTTTGATTGTTGAATTTACAAGCCTTAAAAAAACTAGTTTTATAGCCCAATCTCAGTTTCATAGTATTTCAACATTTATGTTTGATCATTTTTAAGATGAAAGGAAAATGGCTTTAAATGATGAATTTATTTTTCTTTTAGTGGATGTATTTACTCAAAATATTTGAAAAAGCTGAACTCTACAAGAAATGGCCAAATGAAGCGAGTCGATTTGAACAAGTTCACAATAAACTAAAGGTAATCACCCAACATTTCACATTGTGTGTCATTTAAATCTGCTACTTGGCAAGATTCTCCTCCTTTAAGTCATTCTTATACAAAAGAACATTATTTAATATGAAGAGTACGGGGGAAGAACGATCTAAGTCACATTTTTGTCTTTTCGCATAAAAGGAAAAACAAACTTTTGGACGAGAATGCTTGACGCGAACATAACAACAAGTGGGTTTAATTACAACTTCAAAACTATGTTTAATACGAATCATTTTTCCAGTACAACAACTAACTTCAACTTTTCAGCCACATTAAGGTCAAATAAAGGGTACGATAGACGTATTTGTCCGGGGGGGGGGGGCATTTCAGAAGGGCCTTGATTTGATGTGACTCCGATCGTTTATACCTAAAATTGATTGTTCCACCGAAAGCTTATACAATTTGCTACTAGATGGCGCCATTAACCTGGATTCGTTGAAAAAGTGACTTAGACCGTTTTTCCCCTGTACTCTTCATATCAAAGCTGTAACTTTAGTATATATAGAATGTTGGTGATAGGGTTGTGATGGCCAAAACACAGAATCTATTTAGGCAAAAATTCTCATTCCTACCTTGCATTCCATGCTTTACAGTAATATTACACTTATTGTCATTTTATTATCCATTTTATTGTAGGATTGGATGAGAGTTGTCTCTCTGGATTCTAAAGTGATGTCAGTTGTCAATCATCGTCGTGGTAGTAAAGGTTACCGTCTGCTACAGGGAGATAATCTACGATCGTTATTTATATCTATTATTCAAGAAGAGGTAGGTACAAACAGGAAATCTGTGAAATATGTGACAAAATCAAGATTTTACAATTAAGATTTGAAGGTTTTCTCCTCTTTTTATGTGGTCAATGACATCTGATAGTAATATACTGTTTCATGCAAACACGTTGGTGACTTACCACTATCCTAAAATCTATTCCATTCCTGCTGCTAAAGAGCTCCCCAGTGATCAAGCAAATTATTGAAATAGAAAATTTTCATATATTAGTCCCCAAATTATCGTGTCCACTAACTGTACGTATATGAAAGGACTAATAGAACTCATATTTATTTTGTTTTCCAGGAAGAGATTCTGAAAAACCTAGAATCGCTCTTTGAAGAGGCCAGAACTCAATTCCCAAGATTGTTCTTCCTGAGCAACCAAGATCTGATAGAACTACTGGGCATTTCTCGTAATCCTCAAAGTCTTCTACCATATGTTCGTAAATGTTTTCCAGGAATTCAAAATTTGACCTTTGACCTGCCCGATGGAACTGGCGGGATAAATTCTGTCCTGGACTTTTCTCTGAATTGTAAGTTTTTTTTAAAATTCAAATCCTGAGTAAAGACATAAAAGCCAGAGCAGTGTAAACTACAAATTGCTGTAACTCAATAAAAGAACTTTTGATTGTATATAGTTTTAAGAGACCCAGTTTTGATAACACTTGCGCCTGGTAAAATTAAAAATATTGAATGTAACGCAAAAGAAAATTTAAAAAGAATTTAAAAACATTGATTTTAATCAGATTATTATGAATAAGATTTTACATTTGTCTGAAAAATATAAAATCTTGTATCTCTGATTATCATTGAGAATTATTAATTTGTCCTATTTTAGCGGAGAAATTACAAGTAGTCTCAATGCAAGGCATGATGGGTGAAGATGTACCGTTATTGGCTCGACTTGAAGCATATCCCCTGGCAACAAGATGGTTGCGTGGTCTAGAGAATATCATGAAGAACACACTAACTGTTATAATGCAGGCTTGTGTACAAGCTAGAATGGAGGAAGGTAAAATAATCAATTTCTGAAATATCAAGTACATCAATTATAATTAATTTTACATTGCTACGTTCTGGCTAGCACATGAATTGCCTGAAACTACCAATGACTATTGCTCCGTAGACCTCAGTCACATGCACTCCTGTTTTGCCCCCTACAGTACTTAAAGATTTTTGCATAACTTTGACAGTTTGAGACGATCTGAGGAACATTAGTTCTGGATGGTTTCATTCTGTTCAGATTGAAGAACATCACTTTCCTCTAATTTTTTTCAAGCTTTGTATTGCCTTAAAACTATGCGATTGACGCCCACATATTTGCCTTCCTTCAACTGCAACTCTAATTGAGATTCCTTCCTTAAAGCTCTAGGATATTGGTTTTTCTGAAAGACTCATTATGAAAGATTTAGATAGATAAAGAACTGCCTGTTCTTGTTATCATGGTTCATAAATAGAGAATACAAAATGAATATATTCAATATTTCATTCAAATTACTTTATTTTGAGCGAAGATATTAGCCTTTGAATGTTTTGACAAGAAGTGTGCATTGATTGTAACCACTGTACTGGTTTTTCGAAGCTTATCCCCGCTTCACCATTTTTAAATTAAATCTTTAAACTGTTCTAATCTACTTAAAATCGGATCTGTCTGATTTAGGCCTTGCATATCAGTATTATTCCATTGTCATTTTTATTTAAGGATCGAAACTGCCGATCTATATCCTAGAAGAGTTATCTCACCATAAGAAACCAGAAGCAGAAGCATTAAAGATGGGTATTAAACAGACGTATCAACATTGGTTGCTACGGTTTCCAGTACAGTGTGTCATCACAGCAGAAGGCATCATGTGGGAGAAAAATATGAGTCGTCTATTTGAAGAACCTGAACGTGAAGATTTAAAAGCTCTCAGGTAATTCGTAGATCATTGAAATCTGTCAATGGCATTTAGTAAATAAAATGGAATACACAGTTTTATAGAATACAATTATTGTCTGATGCTGAGGAAGGCTTCTCTTGTCTTATCATTCATTACAAATGATATCTGATAAATTACCTCAATAGCATTTAGAAATTGAAGTGAAAATACACGATACACAATACCTTGGATTATAAGTACTGTTTATTACTGAGGGACATTGGGACCAGGATTTTCATCTAGTATTTTAGTAATGTTTAAATAGTTCTGTCTCAAATTGCACATGTAATCATTACTGAGTGACATTGGAACTGGAATTGTCTAGTCTTTTATCAAACAATGCTTAAATTGTTCTGTCTCAAATTGCACCTGTAACCATAGAAATGAAAAAACTACCATATGTTTGGGGAGCTTCTGTGCTGTGGCTCAGGGAGTAAGACGTTGGCTTGTTAACCAGGAGGTCCTGGGTTCGCTCCTGGTGTTGGCCGAGGAAGTTTCTCTGGATTTTCTGGTGTGGTTTTGCCTGTTCAGTGGTGCAGGACAAAGGACCTGTCAATGATGAGTGTCTAGTTGTTTGGATGGTATGGAATCCCACATACATTGGCAGGGGTGGATCCAGAGGGTGGGGGTGTCCAAACTACTCCAAACCCCACGCTGCTCAGCTACATAAAAATATTGAATGCCTTGCATCATTGAAATTAATTTACAGATCTAAACTGTGTACGAAACTAGAACAATATATAGAAATATTGAAGGAAACGACAACCAATGGTAACGTAGCATCTGATATGAAAGAGAGGCTACATTGTTTACTGTATAGCTTGATCAATCAAACGGTACACAATCGTGATGTGATGGCAGGTAAGTTGATATATACATCTATATACAGTAGCTAGAATGAGTCTTAAAACATCTATACACAGTAGCTAGAGTGAGTCTTAAAACATCTACATGTATATATACTATAGGGGACTGGGTCTTAAAACATCTATACAGTAGCAGACTGGGTCATAAAACATCTATATACACTGCATCAGACTGGGTCATAAAACATCTATATCCACAGTAGCTAGACTGGGTATTAAAACATCTATATATACAGTAGCAGACTGGGTCTTAAAACATCTATATACACACCCTAGCAGACCGGGTCTTAAAACATCTATATATATTGTAGCGGACCGGGTCATAAAACATCTATATACACTGTTGCGGACCTGGTCTTAAAACATCTGTATATACTATAGCGGACCTGGTCTTAAAACATCTATATACACTGTAGCGGACCGAATCTTAAAACATCTAGAAATACAGTAGCATACTGGATCTTGAAACCAATATCTTTCTTCTACTAATTCTTTTTATATGTTTTTGTATCAATGTCTGTAAATTTGATTTTAATACAGGATTATTGGAGAATAGTCATCTGTCTGAGACTTGTTTTGATTGGGTGAAAATTATGAAGTATAAAATGGATATACGGAATGTTTTACGAGCGAAGACTGTTGAAGATGCAAATATTGCATCAACTAACCAAAGACTTAGTAATAAAGGTTCATTGAGGAGTATAGGTAATTACAAGATCTTTTGGGTTTAGATAAAAATATGCAAACTTTCACAGGAAAAAACAATTAATGGGTTTTTTCAGAGATTTTGAAGACAACGAAAAATCAAAATGTTGATTGTGTTTGGTGTAAGGTCGAGAGTGAGACATGAAGTAATATGGAAACTTTCAAAAGAAAAAACAATTAATGGGTTTTTTCAGGGATTTTGAAGACAACAAAAAATCAAAACGTTGATTGTGTTTGGTGTAAGGTCGAGAGTGAGACACGAAGTAATATTATACATCACGAGGTTGTCACAACTTATAAAACAGACACATCCCAAGCAAATTATCATGCGTGTCCAATGTTGTCATGCGTATAGTGGGGTTTTGTGGCCGAATTTTAAATGTGTGCTCGTTTGATTATAAGGTCTGTTATTGAGTCAGGTGGTCTTGTTTACATTCGTTGCCTCTACGTGACAAGGAGTACGGTTTCCTGTCCAACCTCGTGGGTTTTCTCCCACTTAAAGCAAATTATTGAAATACAATTGAACCACATGTTACTCCCAAAATGACCTAGTTTGTGTCAAGTGGATGTTAAACCCCATTTCATACTCTCTGAGTATAAATAATGTACGATTGACATGTTGCCTGTACATTATTTTAATTAATTGTACTCTAACATCCAAGGAAGACATCACATGTGTATTTTAATAAGTAATAAAACATGGTTCAGATACTGACAGCTATGATTTGATATTTCCAAAAAAAATAAACACTTTTGAAATGTATATATATATGACAAATCTGGCTTGTTTTATCTTTAAAACTGTAATTTTCGATGATATTTACTTTGCTTGCAGAAGATCAGCCGAAGATAAGTCGGGCTCGAACCACCGTATCTACCGACTATCAGTTTAGTCCATGTTATATACAACAGATTGGTAATATACTAGTGTACGATTACGAATATATCGGCCCTTCTTTCTCATTAACTGTTACACCATTAACAGAGAGGGCCTATCTCTCACTCTCTCAATCACTGAAAAACTTTCAATGTGGTACATTGATCGGACCAGCGGGAACTGGAAAATCACAGACCATTCGAGAATTGGCAAAGGTACAGTTTTTATATTAATCTTCTATTTTCAAACCACCATTACTAGTTCCACAAATATTCTATCAAGTCACAATTAACAGCGTGAGAAATATCCTATTATCAAGTCACAATTAACAGCTAAACAAATATTTTTATATTATCCAGTTACAATTAACAACTTGACAAATCATAGAAGAAACAGGATAAGAGAGAGATTGAATTTATGTTCTTATTAACTTACATTTTGATTTTTGGTAGCCTAAAATACATTGGATTTTTTGTTTGATGGCCATGTGTGTAATGCTAGGGAGGAGAATTTTGTCTGCACAGTGGGTGCTACCCCAGACAATTGGGAACAGTGCTAATGAAAGTATTATAGTTACCCATGATGCTATATTATTATTATTATTATAGATATTAGGTCGATGTATATTCACGATAACGTGTAACGAAAGTATGACATTACCCATGATGCTACAGTTTATAACTGGTATGGTACAGTCTGGTTGTTGGGCGTTATTTGATGATTCGGACAGATTGACAACAGGTATGTATTATATATATCAAATATTTACCACAGGTGACAATAGCCAAATTAATCATCATGGTCTACGATTGGCGACGACTGCCAAAATAATAATCTTGGTTTTACCAGTTGGTGATGATAGCCAAATTAATCATAATTTGAGAGAAAGAGTTTTAAGACTTGGTTTTATTTATATAGGATTAATGTCGGTAGCAGGTCAACAATTAGATTATGTTAGAACAGCACTCAAGACTTTAGAAAGTTCCAATCAGAGTCAGTACAAGATACGTGGACAGCCCAGATTTGATAAGGTATTACTTATCTTTTTCTTTAACAAATCTTATGGAAAACAGCCACTGGCTTTATTTTAAAAGCACGATAACGATAAGAGGATACTTGTCAAATTTTGTGCTTTTTTAGAATTAAATCAGTGATTACTTTCCATAAAAAATGTGTTCTGTTTAATATGTTTCCCTAAATTCCACTTAAAGATTATCTTTTTATTTAACTTTGGGTATTATAAACTTTTGGTAATAACACTTTATGGTATTGGCTCTAATTCAATGCAACATGTCAATGACTTTGTTGTAACTCAGATATTTGTCACATTCAATACTCATTTTATTAATCAAATATTCTATGTCATAGTTCAAATGTTATTGAAATATTATATTACATAGAATCGTCAAATCGATTCTTTTTGGTGTATTTTCATACATCCAATAACAGTGAATCTTTAAAATGAAAATATTTTCTTTATCAATGCTTGTCAATATCAGTTGATTTCATTAAATTAAGGTATTGAATATTTCCAATTGGATACAAAATTTTAATTGTATTCCATTCTTTTCAACTGGTGTTGACGGATTAATACCACAAAATGATCAGTGGTTAAACATGAGGCATATAAACTGTATTGTTTTTTTATCCTTGGTAAAATATCTCTATACTATAATGTACAACAAACTTTATATTACCACAAATGCAGCATGGATATAAAATTTTTATAAACAAATCGTGGAATACGAAGGTAATTGTATTGATGTTGTTCTAGATGTTAGTATAATATAGATAATTGTAAGGTCCTATTTTACAAATTTGATTTAGACTGGTTCACTTGCTTGTCACACCTTGGATGCGATAGACAGTAGCTTGAAGGGAAGGGGGAAGCATCAGTTATCCATTTCAATGGGACATCAAATCAAAGAATGAAAGTAAAAATTAAGGCTATCCCCAATCTAATTAAAATATAGATCTATATTTCGTTTCGTTTTTTATACTTTCGATGGCCTATACTCATGTAGATCTAACTAGTTATAGTGGAAGCTCACGTTCTATGACGTCAGGTATCAAGCACGGGACATTTGACCCGATAACGTCAGTCATTCGATTAACCAATTAGCGACCGCCACGCTTTTCAAAATCCACTTTTGTTTTGTTATGATTTCTATCCGCTGGTGTTTATAGTATAGATGTCGTTGGCTGGTAATATCTACCCACAGTTCCACGCATAAAAAGGTCAAACGGTCGATTCGACAGACCATTTGATTGGCTGACCCCTCATTTCAGCCAGAACACCAGTTAAATAACAAGTCCTCCAGATCCAAGAGTAGTGAAGACAAGTAAAAATGAAATTTTGAACTATAAAAAACGAAACGAAATTGGATCTGTGTTTTAATCAGATTGGGCTATCCCAGATTTGATCGAGAAAGTTGTTCAAGATTTATCCAGTGTGGTTTTCACTGGTCAGTGATGCAGGACGGTGGACAGCTAGGAACAGTGTCTAGTTGGTCAGAGAGGACAACTAAGCAATGTAACATGTACACCTTGGTGTCAGTGTAAAAGAACCCAAAACGGAGGAGATAAATAATCTGAGACTATCTTGTATACACATATCAGTAATTTGGTTGAGTGAATCAGATCATAGTTACTTAATAAATAAATTAAAACTAATGTTGATTAAATTACAGAAATTTTCCGTGGTATGTTTTCTGTAGATGAGTGTTTTTGTGCTAGTTAGAATGTAAAGCTTTCATGTAGTATATTATTATTATTAATATTTAGATATAATATCTGAGCTTATGATTCTTGTATTATTTTATTCTATATAGCAAATACATAGTCAATAATAGAATTGGGGGGGGGGGGGGGTAGTTTGGTTGGGTTCGGTGGGCTCTAGGTTGGCAGTAGTTGTATATACACTGAACTTTTTATTCTTCTTCTTAGTGACCGTTTCTTACTTGTGTCTATGGCCACCAGGTTCCTGTTCCCCCATGGCTATCATAGGCTTTTCTGAAAATAGAATCAGGTCTAATCCCTGAATCTAAATTAAAGTGTATGTTGTGTTCGATGACCCGTTGATCGAGCCAGATCAAATGCAAATTTTTTAAAATCTTGTGTATATAAATTGTAATAGGCTTTATTGCCAAGTAGAAATTATGCACACTTTGACTTACTGTAGTGTTAGTAGTTTAGTGTATTTACGCCATTAAGAACTTTAGACATTTTTTTTCTGTTTTTTATTGTCTTTTTGTTTAACACTTTTCTCAGCTCTTGCATGGGTGCTTCATTCTTTTTGTTTATTTTCTTGAAATGCTAGTTATACACAATAGGATAATAGCACATGGCTTTTTTATAAGTATATTATTTCGTTTCTCAGTTACTTTTGATAAATTACTTAAATTCATTTCTGAAATAAATTTGCTGAGATCTCTAAATGAACAGCAAATTTCCACAATCATAAGAATGAAAAACACATGATAAACAACCGTCTGTTAGGAGACTGCAGGAAAGCTGCTCCGTGAAACATATAGAGAACAAACAGAACTGAGATAGTAACTCCCACTACAAATTAAACAAACTAAATGTTTTTTATGGATAAATAATCTTAAACTGTCTTGTACATATGTAACAATAATTTGTTTGGAAGATTAAGATCAAAATTACCTCAAACAAGAGCTGGCCCCCAGTTTCACAAAACATTCTCAGACTTAAGTTATGAATTTACTCAAAATTCATCTCCTTATTTTAACTATAATGGGCAAGTTTTGTATTTCTCATAAAAATTTTTAATGTAGTGAGATACACAATTTGCAAAGCAAATCAACACATCCCTTTAAATTTAAAGTTTCAAATCAGTGAATGCATCAAATAGCGTTATATAGTTACAGTGATTTATCTAAACGTCTGATATAGTTGTTTATCTATGATATCCTAAAATCTGAATTTTATTCTGATTAAAACACCTTACCTTGTGTCAATTATTTTACAGATCATTTTCATGAGCTAATTTCTTCTGATGGAAGTCAGTTGATGAGTATATTTTAAATATTTATATTCCTGTTTTGTTATATAGAAAGTCGGAGCAGAAGAACAAGTTATTCGTCGTAATTCTCTGACAACTCTTCATCCATTACCGCGAGCTGAGAGTTCTCCATCATTAGAACGACAGAAAACAGTTCCACACGGCTATAATGTAAGTAAAATTATATCTCTGTGAAAGATTGAGTACGAATCTTTATGGGGATATATTGTTGTCACCACTGTCTGTCCATCCTTAATGTTTGTAATTTCTCCACAGGTCAGAATTCTTTAGTTTTAATAGGATTGTTGGGTTTGTGTTACAGAGCTAGTGTCAGAATTCTGGCTCATGCAGCTATAAGATGCTCTAAAGGTCAGTCAGTTCCTATGGAAGAACTCAATCTAAATTCACTTGCACAGAGTTACCACCCCTGTAATTGGACAAAACTATTGAGATTTATTTTTTAAACCTCCCAGGGTTGCCATCAGTTTCATTATTTCTCTTAATGCTGGAGGGGGGTGGGTGGGGGTGATTGGCTGAATGGTTAACTTGTGCGCATTGCATCAGAAGATCTGTCATTGAGTTATGTTGGGTAGTTTTGATTCCACACTTGTACGTGACAAGGATAGGGTCGTCTGTCCAAACTTGTAGGTTTCCATATGTTAGTTTTAAAAATACATGTACCTAGCTGTCAATCATCACAAACAGACCATAAACCATGTTTTGTTTATGTAAAGTCAGATGTTATTTAGATTTTATCAATGTGAAGAAATGCTTTTGATCAAGTCTGTTTGATATTTCTAATGATTGTTACAGGAGAAAGGTTTGATGACATATTTTGAAGATACATGGATTGCTGAGAGAGAAAGAAGACGTCATTCGATCGAGAGAGAAATAGAAATAAAAGAATCCGAACTATATCGTGCTAATCGACCTCCACCACTATTCTATGGTTAGTATATACAGTGCACCCCTCACCCCTTCCCCTCTCCTCCCCTTGTCTTTCTGTTGTCACCCCTCCACCCCATCTTCTATGGTTGGTTATTATACACAGTTCCATACTCCTCCCCTACAATGAGAATAAAACAAGCCAACAACTTGTACCAGTTACCTAATTACACTATTTTGCCTATAAGGTTTTTTTAGGACTTTGAATTCTGTCTAATGGTTTGGATTGTTCGTACTTGGTTTTATTTTAACCATACTTCAATCCAGTCTTTTTTTGGCAAAATGGAACAGGTAGCACATATTCGTGTCACGTTACTGGATAGACCCTAAGAATTCTGCTGGTTGCGTTCAACATCAATGATGTTGAGAAGAAGAAGTATTTGTAGGTCATACAACAGATCTTACATAACAGGACTTGTTCCATTCGCTAGGATTTTTAAATTCTAGCGAATAGAACAAGTCCTTGTTAAAACAATGATTAGGGTCACCTGTCCAACTTCATGGGTTTTCTCCCTGACCTCCAGTGTTCTCCAACTGCTAAAGGCCCTTACACCCAAGCGAATTATTGAAATAAAATGGAACCAAATTTTAGTCTTTGTTTTTTTGTAGAATATGTGAAGAAGAAGAGAAGCCAACCTGATTATAGTAAATTAACACAGGAACCAAGTTACTTCCATCCCAGACTAGGCAATGTTATGTTTAATGGTAAATTTCTGTCTGCCAGTGCCAACTATGGTTGCTTCATGACTTTAACCACAGATTGTCCCAGTTCTTCCTACATGCCAGAAAATTTCAAGGTAAAGAATTTATACTTTCTATTTATCGTTGTGGATTAGTGTCATGATCATAAAATTTTAAAAATCACGGTGTCAGTGGTGATATATGTGGCGTATATCTGGACCCGATTACAACGTTCGGTTTCATGAGCTTCATCACCCCACGAACCATAAGCTAAGTTTACACGTTTCATAGAAACCGAATAATACATGAATATTTTATACTGTTCTATCTTGGGGAACCGGGGACCGGTTACTGACGAGAATGACCCTGTGCGAAAACGAAATATTGAAATGAAATTTAACCATATGTTTGGGTCGAGTTGACAGTAAACAACTTTTAGTAGATTTTAACTATTGACGAAGAGAAATAGGTTTTGATAGAATTTTTTTATATATTTCAGTTATTGATGCGACCATGTGCGTTAGTTGTACCAGATGTACAACATGTTATAGAAGTTACTCTATGTTGCTATAGTTACACCCAATCACAAGCCTTGTCTCAAAAACTCTCTTTATTCCTCCGACTTCTAAAAACACATGTAAGTATATAATTTTCTCGTAGCTAGTTCTATTAGATCTATTTTACTGCACTTAATATACCAGAACTGTAGTCGTATAATAAAGAACGACAATAAGACTTGTCATAAAGTAATTGTAAATATATAGCATAAACTTAACCATTGAAGTACTGCATATAAAGACAGTATTGAATAGGGTTTGAAATAACATGATCTTCATGGTGACATTCCATGGTCATTAATGCCCCCCTCAGACAAGGATGGCATCCTTATTGCGCTGCTGCAACCGTACCGCAACCAGAAAATGCACAAGGTCGCCGGCAAATGCTAACACTACCCAAGAAAATGTCCCTAAATATTCCAGGTCAGATCGCAGAACCTTGGCGTTTCTTTTGAACATGCTCAAAACAAACTTCCTTACAATGGCGACCAGAGCACAGTAAGGTAACCAGTCCAGTCTGACAGGGGTAATTAGTCAATGATGTTTGACAGCACATAATGCAGGATATTTCTTATAATACCTTTAACCCTTTGAACACTGACTATACATGGGGTGTTGCACGTCCCTCCCTGGATTTACAGGACGTCATATTAATTATGACGTCAACGTATTTGGAGCTTGACTCGCCCCTAGCCACAAAACCGACATTTCGGGTATATGCGATACAACGTCAAGCCGGTTTTGCGACATTTCGGGTTCTATGGGTTAATACCAATTTATATTTATTAATTCAGTTTGTACAGAAAAGTAGGCTGTTAAACCTCATTTCTAATTACTTACTTTAATTAACAGTTACCTAGAAAAGATACGTATCAGTTCAGATTGAGACAAGTAAAAAAGATTCTCAAGATGGCCGTTAGTAAAGTTAGAGATGATCGTTTTCTACATGAGGTATCGGGAGAATCTATTGGTGAGTTTTATTTCATATAAAATTTAATCAAAGCTCCTCTTGACTAGAATGTCACTGGGTTAATTCCAGTGAATGGTCAAACAGAAACTTGGCATTTTTTAAAACTGGGACTGTTCTGTGAAAAGAGTTGCCTTGTCATTTTGATGGGATGAAAAACCGAGGTCCACCAAGGTACTCATGATTGTCGTATTTGTAAATGAACCCACGGCAGTTGAAATTTTTCCCCCGCACACATAACCTGTGATATGCATATGACCAGATATTAGTCTCAATATAACCAATGAACAGGCATTAATTAAACTCCATTCTATTATATCAGGGGTGGCAAGATGGTGAATTCTATCAGGGTGAAGAGCATTCACCACTAATGTTATATTTGTATCAAATATAATATGGCAACAAACAAATGATAACAATGACATCATTAAAATCTATTTGAAAATTAAAGGACTATGCACTGAAAGGAGTTTTTTAATTATAGAAATAATGTTTTCATAGAATATCTCATAAACTGTTCAAGTTATTATTATGAAACCTATACAGTGGCAGTTCTCACTATAATAGTTATAAAATAGATAATGTAAAGTAATTTGCTGAAAATTTAACTCAAATTTGATCCAACTGAACCAAGATTTTAACGATTGAATTTTCGGCCTAGCCTTAATCATTATTTCTAATGTCGGTTGGATAAAAAAAACAGTGTCGATTAGCCATTTCATGATTAAATCATGAATGAAAATTGAGCAGCAAATAGGATCCTAATCCAGTAAATATTGCAGGCTTGCGATGACATTGATAGTTGATTGTGGTCTGGATAAGTTAATTAATGTCTAATTGATAATTTAGATAACATTTCAAGTGTAAAGAAAGACCTACAATAGGCAGATTATTAAGCTCTTGTATAATGTACCTTTAATCTTATATTTTCAACCTACAGATGGTGAATGGAGAGCTACATTAGCTGAAGAAGATGTCGGTCGAGCAGAAGAACACAGTATCGTATATGCTTTAAAAGAAATCTTGACATCAAGTTTCGAAAATGATGAAGATTTAAATATATTTAAGAATTTATTGAAGGACATCTTCCCAGTAACGATGTCTAACCAACAGAACTCGATGTACCAATCACACGATCCTAAAATGGTGTCCGCTATCCAAGCTCAATTAAAAGACGATTATTTGGAGGAAAATGAAGAACTGGTGTTGAAGGTAAATTGATTTTTGTGTAATATCAGCTCTTTTCAAGATGTTTTTGTCATCCATTTCTTTCCAGGATTGCAACATATCTGTCGCCTTTGAGGGGTTAGATGGCTGAATGGCACACGTGCTGCTAAAGACCCCTACGTGCAGTGTGAATTATTGGAATAAAGTTAAAAACCATATGTTAAGTCCCGAAATGACCTAGTTTGTGTCAAGTGGACGTTAAAACCCATATCTCTCTCTCTCTCTGTCGCCTTTGGTACAGTCCCAAAGAAAACCTTTATAGGGTGTTTTTAATCTTTCCCAAGAATATTTCTTGTATTTTAAATAGTTTTATCTTATTAAATACAAATTAAATACCAGACTGTGACAAATGAAGCCTTCACCGAGTCCCTGAACACTGCTGGCAAGATCGGCTCTCAGTGATATTGTTGGGGACCATGAAACCTATAAAAAAAGTATCTAGGTAATTGTCCTCGGTTTCCTTCCACTGCTAAAAAAAACCTCTCTACAATCAAATTTCTTATATTGTGAGGCACCCTGTATATTTGTATGATATATCATATTCTTCCAAGAACACCTGATACCATTTGTAGTTTTGTATTTCCAGACACTACAGCTTCACTCAGCGTTAGAATTAAAATCCCCAGTGATAATAACGGGTGATGCTGGTAGTGGTAAATCTACAGTGTGTCGAGTCCTATCACAAGCCATCAATATGTTAAACTATAAACTTTTTGCACCTGATCATTCCAAAGATGAACTAACGACTGAACGAGATACTGTTTTTGCTATGAAACAGAAACTGAAAGTAAGAATCCAATTATTATTATTATTTTTAGCAAATTTACAGACAATGACATTTGTCAATTATAAGTATGTTAAATTTTGCTCTGGTTTTCCCATGTCATTCGAATGGTGTGACAAACCATGATTATCACTGTGCCATGTTCTCTAGAATAAAATGATTATTACTGTGCCATGTTAGGATTCTTACTCTGATAAAGATAAGAGAATTCTAGTCATAACATCGCTCAGTAACTGAATTGTTTTGCAATATTTAATTTATAATTTGATTTTGTGATTTTATTAGAAAGACGATGAAGAGGAAGAAGTAAGTTTTAACGTGAAATTAACACTTCTGATTAATCTGTACTGTATTTTACATAGCTTGAATAGTTCTCCACCTAGAATATACTTAGCTCAATCTGATTAAAACACAGATCCTATTTCATTTCGTTTTAATAGTTCAAAATTTTGTTTTAATTGTCTTTGCTGCACTAGTATCTGGAAGAGTTTTTATCATTGACATGTTCTGAATGGTTAGAGGTATTAGCCAATGAAACGGTCTGTTACGTACAGCGGGTTTTAGTGGTCTTTTGCACAAAACTGTGGGTTATCTGTATGTAAGATCTATGCTGATTGGTAAATCAAATGTTTGATGTCATAGGGTCAAAAGCCGCTTGTATGACCTCAGACGTGACCTATTGCAACAACTGGTCAGATCTTCATGTAGTGTAGACCATCGAAAGTATAAAATGAAATATGGATCTATATTTTAATCAGATTATACTTAGCTTTGATAGTTCTCCTTCTACAACATACATTAATCTATATCTTATTTATTTACCTTGGATAGTTAATTCCCCTGTTTTTAGTAATCTATATCTTACTTATAACATGTATAATTCTCCTCCTAGAACCTACTCTTTTACTTTTAGTAATCTATATCGTATTGTGGATATTTCTTCTCATAGAAGTCTGTGTGGGTTTCAGCTTTTCTTTCTAGCCTTCTGTCTTATGCTGAATAGAATATCAAACTATTTGACTTTTGTAAAGTAATTTGTATATATTGAATCCTGACATAGCTGTATTTCAAGGCTCTGGTTTCAGTTATATTTGCCAATTTTAACTCTCAAACACTAGTCTTGTATATTACAATCTTAACTGACAGGCACTTGTCTAGAATACTGCAATCTTAACTGACAAGCACTTGTCTAGAATACTACAATCTTAACTGACAGTCACTTGTCTAGTATACTACAGACGCTAGTGTAAAAAGTTCTATTTTAATGCCTTCAGATTCCTGTGAGTCAAGACTGGCAAAGATGAATTTAGAATTTAACCTTAAAACTCAAAAAATACAGACAAATTTTATAGTTTTTGTGTACACTTGAAAATTTATCATAAAAAATTCCATATTCTTTGGAAAAAAACTATCTTGGTAATCTTAGGTAAATGTCTGACATGGCATTTGCAGTTCTCCTACTCACTTTGTACACATATAACTACAGTAATAAAAATAATCCAAGTATTCTGTTGACAAAAGTCGAATGCTATTCCATTCATAATATTAATTAATATTAGACCTTTTCCTCCATTCTTGAACAATATAAAAGTACCCCAAAATTGGTATGAAGTGTTCTTGAAAGAGTTAATATTTCCTGGTTTGTTTTCCCAATTTAGAAAGTCCATTTATTATTGCTCAGACTTGTTTTATATCGTCCACAGTATTTAGTTTATGTTTAATGCTATGCAGTACATTTGAGATACTTTTATTTCGTCCATTAGATTTGATAAAAACTTAAACTTATTTTTGTTTTGTTTTGGTCAGATTTTAAATGATGTTGAAGTTGAGCAGAAGGAGTTGACAGGAGTAAAGAAATTACGTGATTTACGACAGAATATATCCCGAGCTAAAGATTATATAGAAGGTGTACAAGAACAGCTGAAGAAAGCAGAAACACCCGATCATGCTGAATATCCTAAAATAGACATTGTTAAATTAACACCAACAGCCATGATGCCAGAAGAGGTATAGTTTATTTCTTACACATACATTAATCAAGAGCTTGCACGTCTTCCTTTAGGCCCGAAATGGTATCTAAATTATTGATTAAACATTAATTAACTTATCCAGACCGTAATCAACTCTCGATGTCATCGCTAGCCTGCAATATTTACTGGATTTGAATACATTTTGTGGTGGATAATTTAACAACAAAATGGATAATCAAGACCTTTTTGTTATCATACCAGCATTGGTAATGACGACAGGGACTAGCCTTAAATTCAATGGCAAATATATCAGTTCAGAGTGAAGCAATTTGACTGGAATTTTCTGCATATTCCCATTACATTATCTTGTTTTTAACTATTATAGTGAGAACTGTCAACTCTTTATCTACTCTTACCTACTAATGCCGCTTTAACATAATATCCTGTCTTCATTAGCCCAGGGGGGTTGGGATGGCCTAGTGGTCTAGAGTGCCGCACTTCGGCCTCTAGCTGGCCGGTCACCTCTGGCTTGCGGCTGTGGTTTCGAACCCTGGTGTGAGCGTATGTGGCTTGGAGATAGGGGTGCCTTCTCAACCTCGTGGGTTTCCTCCGGGCACTCCGGTTTCCTCCCATTGCTAAAGACCCCTACGCGCAAGTGAATTATTGAAATAAAATTGATACCGTATGTTAGTCCCAAAATGACCTGGTTTGTGTCGAGTGGATGTTAAACCCCATTTCTCTCTCTCTCTCATTAGCCCAGCTGGTGCAAAAAAGTAGTCCCTGTCACTTCATTTAGCAGGATATGTTGGTGAATTGTAAAGTTTAATGTTTCAATTGCAGAACATTATCTTTCATGTTATTTCCATAATTTTCTGCTATATACTCCGTCTTACAATGGTTGTGTATTGTAGTCACTACAATTGTCTGGATGCCTGTTCACAATTGTTTGGGTCCAAACCAGACACAGTCTTTCTTGGAGAACATTGTGTTTCTTGTGTCATGACTGGAGAACAAGGGGCTTTCTTGTGTCAAGACAGGAGAACAAGGGTCTTTCTTGTGTCCAGCCTGGAGAACATTTCCTTCCTTGGTTCCAGATTGGAGAACATTTCCTTCCTTGGTTCCAGATTGGAGAACCTGGTTAGTCTTGTATCAGATTAGAGAACAAGGTCTTTAAAGGGGAAGACCATCGATTTTCAACAAGGTTTCCATAAATCTGAAATATATATTCAGAAAGAATCCCCTCTGTAAAAAAAGTAAAAAAGTTTTTGTAAACGAGAAATTAATTTTTATTAAAACCGGAAGTGACATAGTTGGTTCAACACGCTCACTGGGCTCTATAGAAAGCATACAGATTTGGCATAAGTTTACTGATGTATTGTGTTCACGTCCCGTCCTTGGGCCAAAAATCTTATGAAATGGACTGTTTGTTAGGATATTATAAACACGAATTTATGTTTTTTTAACGTTTAGTACACAAAGCCGTCGCGTAAATTCACTCACACTGAACAGTACGCTGTGGCCCAATTCACACAGCATGGCTAATTATTTACATCACGTGGTTTGATTGTCAGCTTACAAGTGACATATATATCGTCTGCTTCGGTGTTTCTCTTTTACAAAAACTTTTTTACTTGTGTTACAGAGGGGATTATTTCTAAATATATATTTCAGATTTATGGAAAGCTTGTTGAAAATCGTTGGTCTTCCCCTTTAATGAGTCCACCAATGTTCATATACTGAGCGCCATAGAAAACGCATCACTTAGTTTTTCGTATAACAAAATGATCCTGTAAACATATCTTATTTATTTTACTTTTTATTGTTAACAATATTCAAATGGGAACACATCAATAACAACACATTTGTACACTTATGGATGTTTAATCTGTAATCAACGGTACAAAGTCAGAGGGGTCAAAACCAAAGGTACGCCACAGATGTCAGTAGCGCGTGTGTCCTCCACTGGCTCTTATGCATGCTGTGCGGCGACGTAGCATGGAATTAACCATCTGTGTCGTACTTTTGGTTTTGACCCCTCTGACTTTGTACCGTTGATTACTAAGTGTGTGTACAAATGTGTTGTTATTGATGTGTTCCCATTTGAATATTGTTCACAATAAGAAGCAAAATAAATAAGATATGTTTACAGGATCATTTTGTTATACGAAAAACTAAGTGATGCGTTTTCTATGGCGCTCAGTATATGATAATAAAAATGCATAATGGCATCGACGAACAAAAATAAGACATCAAAAATTTCATGGCTGTTCTATCATGTGACAGAATCACAAGCCTGATAAAGAATGAACTTTAAAGAACAAGACAAACAGCTTGCTAATGCTGGGGAAAACTGTAACAAGTTGTATGATCATCATTTCATTCATTCTTTCATCTTTCAGCTACTGGGATATTTTCAAAATGGTTTATGGCAAGGTGGACTTTTGGCTAAAATTGTGAGAGATTCCTACACTATCGCCTTGGCAACCCAATCACATATCAATACATACGTAAATGGTGAAAAGAAACTGAAATCTAGTACAGACTTGCCATCTGTTCTGTCTCGATGGATTGTATTGGACGGTGAAATGGACCCTCTGTGGACGGAAGGCATCAAAACAGTTTTAGATGAAGAACATCGCTTAGCAACAGCCAGTGGAGAAATAATTACATTAAAAGGTTAATTTTTGTATATTTTTTGCATGATATTTGTGCTCTAAGTTGTGTTTATATAGATGTACTGTTTGATAGCGATACTTCGTTCATCGGCACACGTAGATAGAAACAGAAAGTACTTGATGATTATCACAAAGTTATCTGAGCATGGTGGTGATGAGACATTAAAAACCACATTCCATTTTTTATCGAGTATTGAGCGTGGTTTCGATTCACCGTTTGTACATAAATGAGTAGGGTCAAACCTCGTGTGTTTTCTCCAGGTCCTCCTGTTTCCTCCACAGCTAAAGACGCATATGTGCAAGCGAATAATTGAAATAAAATTTTAGTCCCAATATGACCTAGTTTGTGGCAATTGGACATTAAACCTCATTTTTCTTTTTCTGTTTATCGGTCACAGATAGCACAAGTTTTATATTTGAAACAACATCACTGGAAGATGCTTCACCCTCGTCTATCTCTCGATGTTCTGTTATTCACTGTTCACAATCAACCGTTCACTGGAAATCTTTATTCTATCACTGGAAGCAGACGGCCCAACATCGCTGGGTTATTACATCACACTGGTAAGATTTATACATTTGTATATCTGGTAACATTGGAAGAATTATTTATATATCTTTGATTATTGAGTGTTGTTTAATGGTCGAAAGCAAGACTTTAAGTAATATATTAAAACAACAAGAATGATGTAGTCATGAGTTGTTGTGTAAACACATGGCTCGAAATGTTCACCTGTCTACTTGTCGCCGACAGGTGATTTTTTCGTCCGACAGGTAGCAAATAAAACTACCTGTCGCTTGCGACAGGTGGACTAAATTTTACTTGATGACTTGATGTTCAGTAAATTGACCACAATACTCACGACCACAATACTCACGTCCACGTCATGTACATGTGGGCCGTATTTATTTATTCGTAGAGTCGTTTCTAAATGCAAGAATTGAGCACGGAAATACCGCGAAAAGCCGCCATTTGCATTGTTTACATTTCGCTCTGTCGCAGGTTACAGGTACTCAGTTTGGAAGTAGACAATTTTATAACAATGTATTTCACACCATCTACGCTTGTTTTCATCTACTTGGCACTAGTTTATAGTATTATGGAGTATTATATCTAAGTAAATTAAAACATCACCTGAAATAATTCTACCGTAACGACGTACACCACAGCAAATATTAGAAAGTGGCTGTGGAGTGGAAGGGAAATACACACGGCTCGATAGATCGATGCTTCGTAAGTTCGTGTATCTAATCATTTAAATAATTTACCAATCTGATTAAAATACAGATCCTATTTCGTTTCGTTTTTATTGTTCAAAATTTCGTTTTACTTGTCTTTACTACATTAGGATCTGAAAGACTTGCTATTTAACCCGTGTTCTGTTTGAAATGAGGGGTCAGCCAATCAAATTGTCTGTCGAATCCAGGGTTTGACCTTTTTTGCGCGGAATTGTGGGTGGGCATTATAAGCGATAGAAATAAAAACAAAGCAACAACGATTCTGATTGGTTAATCGAATGACTGAGGTTATAGGGTCAAATGTCGCGTGCTTGACATCTGAACTGGGTGAACGTGACCTCCCGCCATAACTTGTTAGATCTACATGTAGTGTAGGCCATCTAAATTATAAAAACCGAAACGAAATATAGATCTGAATTTCAATTAGATTGATAATTTACAAGACAATTCGACAAAATCAAATAATCAGGTCGGAAAAATATCTCGGATATTAATATAATTTGTAGCGTAAATATAGTCCCGATGCATTGTATGTGAGACGGGAATTCCAGGTGGCGCTACCTGTCTTTCGCACGCGGCATATTTCTTACTGTGCGATGCACAGGTGTGATTTGTGTTTTGATATTCAATTCGATACGGATATTTTAAAATTTGAATTCTACACCTCAACGTCGAACTATTCGATTTAGCACGGAGGTGTGATACCATGATAATTTGCGGAATCCACGTGGCTACGGATGATAGAATTGTAGTTGTACGAATCTTCAAGTCGCTGAGCCCCCTAAAGCAGATTTGCCGACTTTGAAGAACTTTTAGGCCTTCCGATGTCGAAGAAATAAAAAGGTTTCATATTACGATATTTATGTGAAGCCATGTACGTCTGCAATACGTAAACAAACGTGTGTGTAGTACTACATGTATGGATATGTGTGATACTATACTATTACTTAGTCTTTGAGTTTGACAATTGAGAGTGACAGGTTATTCACTGAAGCGACAGGTATGATGAAAAGCTACCTGTCGCTTGCGACAGGCAGCTTTTTTCAAACATTTCGAGGCCTGAAACATATTACACAATCTCTTAAGCTCAAACCATTAAACAGCTTAAAATGCAGACATCAACCATGCTTTGCAATGAAATACATCAAACGGGTCCAAAATTTTAACTAGTATAAAAATGTAGGCTTGGCACTTTGCCTGTGTCATTATTTAAAATACTGATCCACCAACATCAAAGGATGACGTCACATCTGTATGTTTAAGTGTTGATATTAAAGTATTTTGAAAGTTTCTGGTCATCATTTGAGCGAATACGTCAATCTGGTAAGATTTATGGATTTACATATCTTTGATTACAAAATTTTAATGAAAGTATTTTTAATGTATTTCCATAGAAGCTCTTGAGATTTTTTAAAAAGAGTTTGCCTAATTTTTTGTTCTCCTTGGGGTAGGATGTTATTAACTGAGTCTTGTTTTATTTTACAGTTCCAATGTTTTAGAGAATCTAATGGATGATGTATTTGAACCAACTTTAAAATATCTGAAAACGGAATGTACGTCAGGTCTATTGGCTGATCTAAGCCCGTCTGCTGCTAGAAAAAGTCAAGTTGTGACGGGAATACAGGAAGTAACAGCCTTTTTCCGAATCTTTAACGCCATGTTGGATCGTGTTTTTCTCAGAGAAGATCTGGAGAGAAAAATGAGATTAGAAGCTTTGGAAGGTATGGAGAACTCTAGATATAGAGGTCACAATTCTATAGAATACAATTACAGTAAAATCTCGCTATTAAGCCCAGTTGCAGGACTGATATCAAGTGGTTTTAATGGTGGGGCGGTCTTTATACTGGAAAATATTTTGATTTTAATAATTCAGAATTTGTAGAAATCTGAAAAGAGCACTAAGTTAAAACACCGCAATCATTGATCTTTGAACAATTGTTGCCTGTCTAGTTTAATTAAATATTGGTTTATTGTGTGTGATGGATTTGATATTTTATTTTGTTTTCAGAGAAAGAGTTCAGTAATAAAAGTAGTGGTTCATGTCCGTCAAGGAATATGTCAAGTAGATTGACAACTAGTTCTCTGATTGACACTATCTTACCTAACTATATGGATATCGTACAGGCCATGTTTGCCTTCTCTTTTATCTGGTCATTTGGTGGATATTTACATGATAGGTAATTAATAGACTTACTCCATAATTCCTTCATCTTGTCAGAGGCATAAATTTAAACTCTTTAATATTGATCAAACTGGGACATCTGGTGACTTTTGATAAAATTAGGGACCTTATGCATGAAACCTTAAACTAAGAATGGGGCCTTTTAATGGGCTAAGAGCTAAAATTTGTGCTAAGATTTTAACCCTTAACAATGGCAAGGCTGTATTTTAGTTCTCATGAATAATGCTCCAAGGACAGCTGGTGACTTTTGATAAAACAAGTAACTCTTGATAAAACTAGAACAGCTAGGGACTTTTGATAAAACTAAAACAGCTTGGGATTCCTGATAAAACTAAACAACTAGGGCGTACTCGATTGAACGTTCCGGAATTAAATTCTCTCAATTCCAAAAATAGTGTCAATCGAGTGAAAAGGAGAATTTCGGAGTACAACGCATGTGCCGACTGCATAAAAAATATCTCAACCAATCATGGCAGCTGAAACATATTTGTTACTTAAAATACGTCACGATTCCACTCACACCACCTCAGCTGTCGGGACTGGCAGAACTGTGACAGGACTCAATTCCGTGTCACTCGATTGCAATTCTGTCAATTTGGGACGTTCTGAACTGTGAATCGAGCATCCCTCAAGTGACTCTTGACAAAACTAGAACTCTTGGTGACTCTTGATAAAACCTGAACAACTAGTGACTCTTGACAAAACTAGAACTCTTGGTGACTCTTGATGAAACAAGGACAACTGGTGACTCTTGATAAAAATAGGACACTTTGTTCATATCAATTCAATTCTAATGACTGTATGTTGGTATTTAACATCAGTTATTTTGTTCTTTTTGTTTTAGGTGTAAGGACAGATTCAGTAAATTTGCCCATGAGATATTATACCATGCTCGTCATCCAATCAGATTACCCATGTGGGGTCAGGTGTTTGATTATTTTGTCGAGGAAACTTCCGGGTGTTTTATTCGCTGGAGTGAACGACAGAATGAGAAAGTTCGAAGTGGCAGTGGTGGATTTGTTTTTACTCCTGAGGTGAGATTTAACATGTAGACTAGCATGTAGTTACTTATTCCATGGTCACATTAGAAATTCTGTCTGCCCAAGCCACGATTCGAACCTAGGATATTTGTAGATTTAGTCTGGGCTACAGTTCTCTTGTATTATCTATTAAAGATATTGTACAGTAATTTGATTTATATCTGATTCCAGGTGGAGAGATATCAATATTTGATTGATTTAATGTTAGCTGCAAATCATCCAGTATTATTAACAGGTGCCCCTGGTGTCGGTAAAACAGCATTGATACAGGTAAATTTTCCTGATTTTATTGTCTTTGATTCTGAATTTCTTTGGCTCAGTTGCATCTTACCATTATTTATGCTTTCCTGCTTTGCACCATCCAACCAATATCTAGTTATTTGCATGAGGGGGAACATATTCTAAAGTAGAGAGTTTCTTTTTTATGCTATATACTGTCATCCTGCACTCAATAATTTGAACAGAAATTGAAAATGTTTTCTTTTTTCAGAGTTCACTAGCAAATAGACATACTTCAACAAGTATGAGAATGTCGTCTGCAATGACAGCGTCTCTTCTTCAAAACAAACTGTTGTCACGGGTGATGGAGATGAAAAATCGTGGTTTTAATGTTGGCAATGTTCCGGGGATGTCTCACAGCAAACAGCATCATCTGTTTTTTATTGACGATCTGAACATGGCGTCACCTACTGGAAGTTATCATCCACCACTAGAACTTCTCCGACATATTCTAGTTCAAGGTGATGTTTACAATAAACAGCGTCTAGAGTTACAGTCGATGACAGAACTGAGTTTTATTGCTGCTTGTACTTATCCTACAGCTAATGGTAAGTTGGGCCTGCTGTCTGATTTTTTCTATAGTCGAGCTGTAAGGGTATTGGACAAATAGAATGTCCCCCTCGCGAATAGGCATGTCCTACTCTGGAATAGAATTTCCTACTCTGCAATATAATGTCCTACTCTGGAATAAAATGTTCCACTTGAATAGAAAGTTCCACCCTTGAATAGAATGTCCCACTCTTGAATAGAATATCTCAATTTCAAATAGAATATCTAATAGAATGTCCCTTACAGAAATACAATGCCCCACTATTGAATAGCATGTCCTACTCTCGAATAGAATGTTCCACTCAAATTAATAAAAAAGTTTCACATTCAAATAGAATGACCCCCTCTTGAAAAGAATGTCTGACTTTCAGAAAGAAAGTCCCACTCTCAAATAGAATGCCCCACTCTCAAATAGAATGTCCCACTTTCAAATTCTCGCATGGGCCGAGAAGAACTTGATGATTTTTCAATCCCGGTTCCCACCTGTTATGGCAAGCACTTATGGGACTGACAAGGAAAATGTTGCCTAATCATTCAGGCCCTGGTTTCACAAAACATTCTCAGACCTAGGGCCAGATAGGACAGAAATCTGAGGTTCACACTGAAAAAGCTTGGACTGTTAGAATTTGATGAAAATAATCCTGCAGAATTTTCTTGGACAGCACCAGTATCGAACCCAGAACCTCTGTGTTAGTGAGCCAGTTTGATAATTATTGAAATAAAACTGAACCATATGTTAGTCCTGAAATGACCTAGTTTGTGACGTTAAACACAATTGCTCTCTTTCTAAGTTTGGATTGTTAACGAATAGATTAAAATCGTATTATTTGTTTTTGTATTTTAGGTACAGGTTTAGGCAGAGCTTCTCATCTGTTATCATCTCGACTATCGCGTCTGTTTGTTAATCTCACAATGTTTGGCCCGTCTGCTGACTCTCTTCTCACCATTTATTCTAAACCTTTACATTCGTGGTTGGAAGAATTCCCAACTTACTCTGTAGAACATCATTCAGAATTTGCTCAGGTAACATTCTTATTGTTGTTTTTAAATGAAATATGAAATGAAATGAAATGGGGTTTTAACGTCGTACTCAATCTAATTAAAATATAGATCTATATTTCGTTTCGTTTTTTATACTTTCGATGGCCTACACTCATGTAGATCAAACAAGTTACAGTGGGAGCTCACGTTCTATGACCTCAGGTATCAAGCACGGGACATTTGACCCGATAACGTCAGTCATTCGATTAACCAATTAGCAACCGCCATGCTTTTTAAAATCTACTTTTGTTTTGTTTTGATTTCTATCCGCTGGTGTTAGTATAGACGTCATTGGCTGGTAATAACTACCCACAGTTCCACGCATGAAAAGGTCAAACGGTTTATTCGACAGACCATTCGATTGGCTGACCCCTCATTTCAGGCAGAACACAAGCTAAATAACAAGTCCTCCAGATCCAAGAGTAGTGAAGACAAGTAAAAACAAAATTTTGAACTATAAAAAACGAAACGAAATTGGATCTGTGTTTTAATCAGATTGCGTCGTACTCAACTGCAACAGCTGGGCTAATGAGGGCAGGCATACATCATCCAGTGGGCTATGAGGAAAATTTCACCTGGACAGTGGTGCTATGGTCTACTCTTATATCGAATTCCAATTGCTAAGGGTCCTTTTATATACATGCAAATGTGTATACACAGGACCTTGTTTTTTTGTCAGGCCCTCTGTCCTGCATCTCCACCAAGGAAACTAACAGGAAAATCCTGAGAAACTTCCTTGGCTGTTCTCACAATTATCAAGTCATTTGATCACACAAACGATGCACCATTGGCATTTTGCACTAAAATATCAATTTTTCTACAGTAAAATCGAAGCTAATCTATACATAGATTAATATACCAACCCATCAATTACGAAATTGTTTGCTTTTTTTTGTGTTACAGGCAATGGTGGTTGGGTTATTAGAGTTATACAACCTTGTACAAGACAAGTTAAAACCAACTCCAGCTCATGCTCATTATATCTTCTCACTGCACGATCTGGCTAAAGTTATACAGGGAGTTCTACTCATGTCACCTAGGTCCAGAGTTCGTAAAAATAAACATGCTAAAAAGACAGAGAAAACAAATGGAAGTAAGAATATGCTATTGAAAAGCTCTCTCACTAAATTTTGACTTCTGTACTGTACAAACTGTACTGGCTTTTTACCATGTAACCATTACAATTTTTGAAGTAATGGTCATTGAAGTAATAGTCATATAATGAGTAAAAATTTCTAAAGTAATGAGTAATGAGTAATGCAAATGAGTAATGATAATTAAAATCATTATTCCAATGAATGGTCAATTACATTTCTATTACATTCATATAGTCATTGTTCATTGCCAATGATTGGTTGAAGGAGCATTTTGCCTATTGTATTGTTTGTCAACTATGATCTTATAATTTGTTAAATCTGTTTTCAGAAGTGAAGAGTCTACAGTCTGTAGGAAGACAGTTATCAGAAGAATCTCTAGGATCGCGTTCCAGACTGACTGGGATAGGGAGTAAGGAACAGGGAGCAGCAGCTCCAATGATGAAAGTTATTGCACAGCTCTGGTGTCATGAATGTACTCGAACATTTTCTGACAGATTGATAGCTGGTGATGGTGAGAATATATTTAGTCAGTTTTATGAGAAAAAAAAAAAGAGTACAAATTTTGAATTCTTTCAGGGTTTTTTTCTATGAACATTTATTATTACAGTTGAAGCCATTGAATGGTTTTAAAAGACTTTTCTTCAAATTTTTTGTTGGAATTTGGTTTTTATCAATTATTTGAAATGTTCACTCATCATTTTCCAATATATCATATTGATAATTATACCTATCCCTCACTTGTAAAATAATGATGATGATGATTATAATGTACCCAATGTATCCCAGAGCATGCTCCAACTTCTACAATTTGTCTAGGCATTGAAATATCTTATAAGCTTAGTGATCTAAAGTCAATTGTAGCCGTTAGGCTTTTAAGGTGGTCTGGACGTTTGCTGCTGCGTGTAATCATTATGAGCCAAATAGGAAGCTTTTTTAAAAATCTTCTTGGTTTATAACCAATAAGTTTCAGATGTCAGGTAGTCTTATGGGTATTTTAGATTAATATTTATTATTTATTACAGAGAAAGAATGGTTTGCTAAAGTTTTAGAGGACGTTGCTGTGAAGCAATTCTGTTTATCCAGAGATGATCCAAAGTTAGAAATGACTGCCATTACTGAAGAGCCTGTATGTTTATTTTTCTATGTAATGAATGCAATAAACTGTATTATTCCTAAGCCATTCCGTAACTGACTTGAATCTGATTATGACCCGCATCTTTTACATTGCATTTGAATTTGAAATAATCTGATTTTCTGTCTGTGTAAGGATATTCTATTAATTAAAACTATACCTTTTTAAATTTCATTATCTACAGACCTTAGTACATTATAAACATCAATCTCTTTTCAATGATTTCATTGGCAGAATATTTTCAATGGCAGAATCATTTTCAGATTGTATCAATGTTGGTTGTTTCCTTATTTCAGATTGGCAGATCAACTCCAGCCCACAGATTTCAATCAACTCCAATTATATCTACACCGATTGACTTTGATGAAGTTGAGAAATATATGACTGATGATGATGAGTTGGACACGGTTCCAGACATTGTAGATGCTCCGTCTGAGACGAACAAAGAGTCAGAAAATCAGGACATTGTTACACAGCCATCTTCAGGAGAAACAGCTAGTTCTGAAAAAAGTTCACCAACATTTAAAACAGATGCAGATATAGGTAGATTTATGGACTATGTTTTTAATGTTTTATTGTTTTTCTGAAATTATTTATCAAGTACTTTTGATTTAGGAGATAGAAACTACGTATATTATAAAGTGTTCACACATGCTCATCAATATTTTTTGAACTATAAATACAGATGATAAGAAAATTGCATAGTCTTGCATTTTATAAGTTGTGATGTGCAGATCACGGGGGTGCAGGTCACTTAACTAGAATATGTCAGGTTTGATTCCTGGCATGGTTTGGATGGATTGAAGAACCAAGTTTTGCTCCCTTGTTTCACATCGGTACAACTTTGCATTCCACACACAATCATTGAATTGAAAATCTAAATATGTTAAGCTTAAAATTACTAAAGTATTGTGTTCATGAGATTTTGTTACTTGTGCAGGATAAAACAGCCAAATCTAATAAAAGGGTTAACAATGCTCAGTTGCAGGTAATTTAGAAGTTGGGACACAGGAAGAAAATGAAATTGAAGCTAAAGCAGAAAAAGCTGCTTATGAAACCGAAGCTTCAGAAGATAGTGACAATGATGATGAAGATAGCGATTCTACTGATGAAACTACTACTGGTTCTCCTTCGGGTAGGGTTTGGTTAAACATATTATACTTCCCTTGCTTTATGTGTAATCATATTTACCCAGTATTATTCAGCAATGCTTTAGCAATTGTTGTTTATCCTGCTTTCTGTATATTCATCTGGCTGTGTTGGTATATATTTTTTTATATTTATGCCTGTCAAAGCTTGTCAATTCTCTGCTATAAATCATATAGCCATTTAAATTGGCAAAATGTCATGTCTGACAGATTTCATGTTTCATTTCCTTCAGTCTTTTTATTGATTTGTTGATGACAAGTCTAGTCGTTCGAATGGGACTGAAATTTGAGATGGCCTGTGCATTTAAAAAACCTTTAACAGTTGGAATTCAATTGCAGTATGGGCTAAATTTCTCTCATTGCACACTGTTTGTTGTATGCCCGTCTTTATTAGCACGATTGGTGCAGGAGAGTAGGCTGTTAAACCACATTCCGTTCATTCCTGGTATGCTGCTGTATTTTATATTGATAAAAATTGTATTTTGTTGTTAGACAAAGGTGATAGTATCAGAGGAAGAACAAATACACCAGGTGTTAAATTTAGTCAGACATCTCTCTGTAAGTTCTTTAATAAATAAACAATAAAAAATAACTTATATGTGCATCGGTGATGATATCATGGCACATCCTTAAGAAAACAAAATGCAGTTTACTTAAAATTTTCCCCATAAGGTGTTTAATGAGATTTTTGCACTATAACGCTATATATATTAATCCTACCTGTTTGCCACTGTATTTCTTTTGGAAATGTATCACCCATGTTCATGTTTGTTTTGCTAACTTATTTAATCTGTGTAAGTTTTTGGAAATGATTAATCCTTTGTTTTGTTAACTTATCCATCCTCTGTTTATGTTTTGCTAACTTCTGTGCTTGTTTTTAAAGCTGTATCTAACCCATATTCAGACTTATCACAGCAGACAAGCGATTCTAAAGTTTCTAAAGATTCGTCTGCCAAATCTAATGAAGGTGAGCACATGTAGCGATAGTAAATAGTTAATCCTTTATTTTGTTATCTTATCAATCCTCTGTTTATTTCTAACTTACTACCCCTGTGAATGTTTTGCTAATGTATTTCACCCTGTGTATATTTTGCAAATGTATTTCACCCTGTGTATGTTCTGCTAATGTATTTCACCCTGTGTATGTTTTGCTAACTTCTATGCTTGTTTTTAAAGCAGTGACTAACACATCCTCAAACTTATCACAGCAGATAAGCAATTCTAAAGTTTCTACAGATTCGTCTGCAAAATCCAGTGAAGGTGAGCACATGTA
This sequence comes from Patella ulyssiponensis, assembly GCA_963678685.1. Taxonomy (NCBI): domain Eukaryota; kingdom Metazoa; phylum Mollusca; class Gastropoda; family Patellidae; genus Patella; species Patella ulyssiponensis. The sequence goes on along the minus strand of OY783225.1, from coordinate 62,365,240 downwards.
GAGATAGTGAATAGTTAATTTTTTTTTAATTGTTTATCAAAGATGATAAAAAAAAAATGCACAAGTCCAGATTTAGCCCACGACATGACAATTGTGAGCTCAAATTCATGTTTTGCCAGGTACTCTGATGCTACCAGGTACAGTGTTTCTGCTTCTCTATGTCTGACAGATGTTGGGTACAATGCAGCCAAAATTGTTATTTCTAGACCTTGTTATATCATGCAGATTGAAGCTTCTGTTTCACATGCAGTTCATACTCAATCATCCTTATTATCTCCAGTGGTATCGTTCCATTCTACTCCACTTATCTCTAGATAGAACGGAACGATACCACTGGGCATTCCTTCTGAGGATGATACTCGATGAAATTAACTTTACTCATTGTAACATCAAGTCTAATCATACTAATAATTTGTTCCGTTTTATTTCTTCTTACAAATAATCTGAAGGAAAATGGCATCCAATTTCAATTTGATTGTAAAACGTTGCGAATTTACTTTTATTGTGGGTTTTTTTCATTTTATCATTATAATCGTGTGTACTTAGTAATTGTTTCTATTTCTCAAGTCACAAGTTCCACAGCATTACAAAGTAAAACTGTGGGTCCTAAAAGACGTGCATCAAAAACCAAACGTGGTGTTACATTTAAAGCAGGATTATTAGCTGACAGAGAACATGAAGCATATTATGGTCCACTGATGTCAGCTGAGGAGGTGAGTATTTTCACACTTTTCACTTAATTTGAATAGATATTACTGTATAATAGTTCTAAAATAACCTAAGTCTGTTGAGTTGACTTTACAGTCCATTCTTATTGGGGGGTTGGGATGGCCTAGTGGTCTAGAGTGCCGCACTTCGACCTCTAGCTGGCAGGTCACCTCTGGCTTGCGGCTGGTGTGAGCGTATGTGGCATGGAGATAGGGGCGCCTTCTCAACCTCGTGGGTTTCCTCCGGGCACTCCGGTTTCCTCCCACTGCTAAAGACCCCTACACGCAAGCGAATTGTTGAAATAAAAATGAAACCATATGTTAGTCCCAAAATGACCTGGTTTGTGTCGAGTGGATGTTAAATCCCATTTCTCTCTCTCTCTCTCTCCATTCATATTGGGGATTATTGTTATGTTGGGTTTTTTGACAGGAAATCAAAATTCTCTCAGTAATTTGCAAATCTTTTGTCCAGTATATTTGTTATAGTTTTTTGAATTTTCATTAAAAAAATTGATGTCAAAACTTGTACTCGAAATGATTATTTTTGATATTTATTTCAGTTAAAAGGATCAAGCAGTAGTTTAACTGATTTTATGTTCAGTAAATTTTATATGGCATGTCATACAGAAAACATCAGTTTACCCACTGAAAAAGGTAGTTTATAAAACGACTATTGATGCTACACCTTTTTATCAGTTAGTCCATTTAAACCTTCAGGCAGCTTAGTATTTAATGACTAAACCATAGTTTAAACTGCATTTAACAAAGCCATACAATAAGACTAACATTAACGTACATTTATCTTAAATTGAAAGATTGACCTGTAAGCTTAAATCGTCAGAACATATGAAGAGTACAGGAGAAGAACGATTTAAGTCACATTTTTGTCTTATCGCATAAAAGGCAAAACAAACTTTTGGACGAGAATGCTTGACGCGATCAGAACAAAGAGTGGGTTTAATTACAACTTCAAAACTATGTTTAATACAAATCATTATACCAGTACAGCAACTGACTTCAACTTTTCAGCCAAATTAAGGTCAAATAAAGGGTACAATGGACGTATTTGTCCGGGGTGGGGGAGGGGGCATGTCTCTGAACGTTTTTACCTGAAATTGATTGTTCCACCGAAAGCTTATACAATTTGCTACCAGATGGCGCCATTAACTGGGATTCGTTGAAAAAGTGACTTAGATCGTTTTTCCCCTGTACTCTTCATATCATTATGAAATAACAGAAAATTAGTTATATCTGGATTTACCGTAATGGCAATGTTTAAGACATACCTCCAGATGTCATTTAAAGAGTAGTACCTTGACCGTTTAACATCTGCTTCTACAAAAGTGATATCAAATAGACAAGATCTAGGAGAGCCAAAGCTCTCTCTGGTGTATTACAATATGATTTGCAATTTTTCTATATGCGACAAGTTTAGTGGGAAATTCTTCCCTTTATAAATAAAAAACACAGCTTTTGGTGGTTGATCTTTGGATCATTCAAAGAATTGAAAGAATCAAGTTTTATACTAAACTGTTAAAATCTTTGGTGAAGTCTTTATTGTGATGTTATTCCATTTTCTTGATTTATTTACCAGGTTATCTGGAGACTAATGAAGAAAGTTTACTGGACGCCTTAAAGACATGTTTAAATGTTTATAACAAGAAAACATATCAACAATTAGATCTCATCTTCTTTAAGGAGTCCATAAGACATGCAGCTAGACTTAGTCGAGTTCTGGTAAATATATTTAAAAATTGATTCCTGAATCTCATGATCTCTCTCTCTGTGATCTCATGATCTCTTTTTCTGTGATCTATCATTCTGTGATCTCTTCTGTGATCCCATGATCTCTTCTGTGATCCCATGATCTCTGATTCCTTGAACTCATGATCTCTGATTCCATAAACTCATGAGCTCTCATTCTGGGATCTCATTCAGTGATCTCATTCAGTGATCTCATGATCTCTCATTCTATGTGCTTATTAGAATTTCTTCTACACATCTGTTTTACTTTTGAACTTAACCAACTATCGTTTTGTGCTGGGGGTGGCATGGTGGGTATATGGCTTACTCACTAACCAAGAGATCCCAATTCAATCCTGTTGTACGAAAAAATTCCTCAGGCTTACTCCTTTCTCACTTGTGCAGGGCAGAGTGACTGGCAAGTGTCTAGTCGTTTGGATGGTGTAAAAAAAAAATCTGAGGTCCTAAGCATACCATTGGCAAATTGTTAAAGAGCTCCTGACCGTTTGAAATCTAAAATAAAAGTATGGTTTAGCACCCCTGTCTGGACAGGATTTGTCTCATAGCACACTGCATGGCATATGCTCACCTTCATTTGTCTTACGTGTGCAGAAAATAAAACTTTAAACCCCATATCATTATATCTGTGTATTAAATTCTTATGTTTGAATATTTGTAGGCGTTTCCCGGTGGTCATGCGTTGTTATTGGGTATAAGTTATTGTACAGGTAGAGCTACATTAGCCAGATTAGCTGCTTATACAGCGAACTGTAAGGTAAGTATGGAACATTGAAGATTGATTTGAGTCAAGCTTGTACTAGAGAAGGAGTAGGTAATGTCCAACCATGTGGGTTTTCTCCTACAGCTAAAGACCCCTATATGGAATTGAATTACTTGTCCCAGAACTGTTGTAGTATTGTGTTGATAAAACATTAAACCCTGTTTTATTGAATTCCTTATTAAAATTAAGGGAAAGGTGTGGGGAGCGGTCTAACTTGTGCTGCAGATCATTGGTTTCATTCATGAATTTCGAACCCATTCCGAATATCATGGGTTTTCTCTAGGCACTCTAACCAAACTATTTCTAGAGACAAACTATATATTTGTAGTTAAATGAGCATATGAGTGATACATTAACACCACATACATGCCGATCAGGGGCTTCGGGAACACATGGGCCGGCCCAGAGGCAGTGGATAATCGAGGAATTTGTTTGTATTATTTCTAGATATTTGAACCTAAAGCTGTTTGGGAGAAAGAGAGGAACCTAGCAACGGTTAAAGAACATATAAAGAGAAGTTGTCACCATGCTGGTGTTGTAGGAAAATCAACTGTTTTATTAATACATGAAGCATTAGGCACTGACTGTTTACAACTCATTAGTTCTCTAATGGCTGAAGGTAAGACTAGAGCACTGAGACAATTCAAACATTCATGATCACAACAAATGCTGATATTACTAGTGAAATATATTAATATTCATCCAACCTCATGGGTTTTCTGTGTCCTTTAGTTTCCTACCATAATAAAGATTCCTACCTGACATAAGATTTTACCATATATTAGTCCAAAATTATCTAGTTTGTGTCGAATGGACTTTAAACCCCATTTGTTTCTTTCGCTCAAATTTTTAGTCCATTTCAAATGATCATTGTTTCAAATCAATATAGATTTATCTTTTAATCTTTGATAATCACATTGAAAATACAGTTTAGAATCACAAGTCTGTTATTATAAGTATGGTGTACGTTTCAACAAGTGTTCTCATATTTTTTTTATATGTATTGCTGTTCAGTTAGCATATAGTGCCCATTAAACTTGTATTTTTAGGTAAAGTTCCTGGTCTGTACAGCGAGGCAGAAGTCAACCATATAGTTAGTCAGATGATGCCAGGTGGCGTACAGACAAAACGTGTTGATAAAATAGAACAAGCTTTAGATAGATACGTTAAACGTATTCGACAGAATTTACACATCATAGTCTGTCTCAATTATAAAGGTAATTGTTTATTATGAATATTGAACAATTATCACCTTCTCCAGCTCCCTGTAATAGATTACAGTTGAATCAAGCGATTGATTGAAATCAAATTGTAAAATATGTTAGTCCTGAAATGTGTCAAGTGTATGTTAAACCCCATTTCTTTCTTTCTCTGGTCTCAAACCACCCTAGTAACAGAACTAGTACCCAGCTATTCTCCTGCTATACGAGGCTCTTTTGGGATCATCAATTTCTGTCAAGGTGCCTAAGATCTTATTTCGTTTCATTTCTTATGGTTCAAATATGTGAACCCCTCCCACCAAACCAGCCGCTATGATAAATTTAAAAAGAATTGCATTTTTGGAAAGCTTACCTGTGGACTATTCAGATATGGTGCCAGCTCTATTTTTATAAAAATGACCGTCTGTCTCATTTTGGTGGGAGCGGCTCACATATTAATACTTCTGACATATTGTTTTTGTATTGTATACTCTCCTCGATGGACATTATGTTATAATATAAGCTTATCTGTTCTTTTTTCTCAGGCAATAGTTTTTCCTCTGACTTCCAGTCACTTCAGTGTAAGATTACCCAGTACCCTGAATTAACAAAACATTGTTTTAGTATGGATTTATATAAACCGTGGAGTTTTGAAGATTTTACGTATATTGCTCGTGGCTGGCTGGAAGATCCTCATTCTAAGGTAAATTACATTTAATGTATAATTTTTTTTTCTAGCTTGGTTCTTACTTCTCAGGGGTATGACTTGTGGATCTGACAAAGCAAGCGTTGGCTAGTCCTGAAGATAGGTTAAATAACTGTTTAGAGCAATCATGAGCTCTGTCTGAGGTCCACTGAACTTAACTTCTTTTGATGCCTTATAGGAGTCTCGTGGCTTATTAAGAATGGTGCTGACTCATTAACCTATAGGTTCTGGGTTCAAATCTGGTGTTTGCCAAAAAAGTTCCTTAGCATTGTCCAGCTTGGAGGGTACCAAAAGTGTTTAATCAAATGGGAAACTTTAAACTGATGTCCTGTGTATACCATAGGCAGCATATTAAGGATTGCTCAAATATGTAGGTCAAAATCCCACTGTCTGCTGGGTAAAATGGGATCTGCAATCTGCATGGTGTATGGCGTCTTCGTTAAGCCAGTTAGTGCAGAAAGTAATGGATGGACGTCTTTGTTAACCCTTGGTGCAGAAACATTTTTTTTTTCATTTCATTATTTAATGCCTTATTTCATTTTTCATTTTACAGATTACGATACCATGGAATATATCTCAACAAGAAGAGCAGATAACTCTAGCAAGTAAAGCTATGGCGTATGTTCATATGTCAGCTAAGGCTGTGATAGAAAGACAGTATTGTCATCAAGACGAACCTCTACGATTTTATACACCTCTCACATTTATGGAGTTTGTACATATATTTAAGGTTATCACTGCTTTTACAGTCAAAGTTGAGAAGGTAGGAATATTTTTCTGTATTTAAAACTTAAATGAAATACTCCTGTGGGGATATCTAGGTCGAATATTTGACCCAAATAATGTTTTGGTATTCTGAAAATATGATATTTCTAAGGAGTGTTGAAAATTAGGATTGTGTGAGGATATCTCAGTTACATATTCCATTTTTGTTTTTGAAGGTATATTTATAATGAATTGGAAAAATAAGATTATAGGTCTAAGATGTCTTATATGTCAGTGGAATCCAATCTCTAGGTAATTCCACATGATCAACCGCTGCAGTACAGTTACTGGAGGAACATTCCTTCATTTTAACTGTTCATTGACTAGATCTAAAATGAATAATTTAATTTTTTCCATGCAGATTAAAAGAAAAAAATATGAAGCAGCATTGTGTAAAATTGATGAAGCGTTTGGAAGTATCGCACATTATAAGAAGGAGGTGTCTTGTTTAGCACCAAAACATAAAAACTCCATAGAAACGATACATTACCTGGTCGAAAAAGTTGAAACACAAAAACAAGAATATATACAGGTATTGGCTTAGATAGCTTTCAGAATTTTATAAAGAAATTTGTATCTAGATTGGACAAAAAGATACCTCAGCAGAAATGTCACAGTCTGAACTTCTGTTAAATGATAGAATTTTTAAATAAATTATTGGCTATTTCTTTTTTGCTGGTTTTTGTCAAATATCTTAATTAAACAGGATTTGAATCAGTTTGAACGAAATACATACCAATCATTTCATACTGTAAGGTTTAAATGGATATTTAAAGGAGCTGTTTTGTATGTTTGTTTTTTCTCAGGCATTAGAGAAATGCAAATCACAGGAAGAAAAGATAGCAGAAATACAGAGTCCTTTAGAACAGTTGAAGAGAACAACTCAATTAGAGTTTGATAAGGTAATAGAACAAATCAATTAGAGTTTGATCAGGTAATAGAACAACTCAATTAGCGTTTGATCAGGTAATAGAACAACTCAATTAGAGTTTGATAAGGTAATAGAACAACTCAATTAGAGTTTGATCAGGTAATAGAACAACTCAATTAGCGTTTGATCAGGTAATAGAACAACTCAATTAGAGTTTGATTAGGTAATAGAACAACTCAATTAGAATTGTATGTGGTATATAGAGCAACTCAATTAGAGTTTGATAAGGTAATAGAAAAACTCAATTAGAGTTTAATGTGATATATAGAACAACTCAATTAGAGTTTGATAAGGTAATAGAATAACTCAATTAGAATTTGATGTTGTATATAGAAAGACTCAATTAGAATTGGATATGGTAATAAAGCAAATTGTTAGTAACTAATTTAAGGAATTTCATTGTTCGTTCAAACAATGATTTTATAGTTGCAATTAGCGTTACCACCACTACTTCAATAAGTGTCTGCAAAGTTATCCAGGCCCTTCAGCATGTAATTTAGGGACTAATAGCCAATCCAAGGTATTTTATTGCATGTATTTATATATGTGATTGTGTCTAATAATTTGTGATTTCAATTCCTGGCTTGTATGTGACAAGGAGTAGGGTCGTCTGTTCAACTTCGCTAGTTTTCCTCAGGTCATCCTGTTTCCTCCTACAGCTAAAGACAACTATACTATGTGCAAGCAAATTATTCAAATAAGATCGGACCATATGTTAATCCCTAAATAACTTGATTTCTCTCTGTAATCATGTGTTTGTATAAACAGGTGAACCCAACCTATGAAGCAGCACAAGAAGTTTTAAGAGCTTTAAATAAAGGTGATATTGATGAAGTGAAGAGTTACTGTCGTCCACCAGATGCTGTCAAGTTTGTTGTCAAAGCACTCTGTGTTCTATTTAATAAACCCCAAGAGTAAGTATTACTTTCATGCCTGCATTTTAGGGTTAAGGGGGATATCGTTGGGTTTGGGCTGGACAACGCCAGGTCTCACAAGAGTAAATATTAAATTTCATCGTTGGGTTTGGGCTCGACAACGCTAGATCCCACAAGAAATCTAGCTCAGGAATATCAAGGTAAAATATATAATATAAAGGAATAACCTGGTCAAGTATTATGGAAAGGAATATTAAGGTAAAATATATATTTGGATCAAGCGTTAGTCGAGTACGTTGAATATTGAAAGGAATTGAACCAATTTTGGACTGTTATTTCTTTTAGAGATTTAGAGATTCAGAGATTCGGCTCTCAAAATCCATTAAATGAGCAGTTTTAAGTCAACTGCTTTATCTGTTTCCTTGTATTTGTTAGAATCAGTTGTGTGCCAATGAGACCAGCTCCTTGGTTGTATGCTGTTAGTACTCAGCAATATGAGACACTCTAACAGCGATAATTTCTATGTTTAAGTTTTTCCCTCTTTATTTAGATGCCGGCATGAAATGAATGCCCAGGGAGACATGGGCCTTTTGTATGGCACTGTTAAGAATTTGTGTTAAATTATTTTTCATCAATTTTCTTTCAGATGGGAAGAAGGAAAACTACTTTTATTAAAGGATAATTTTATTCAGGAGATGATATTCTACGATAAAGATAACATAACTCCCTCTACCTTCAAAGAATTACAAAAATATGTCCATAATCCGATATTTCGAGTAGATGTCCTAAAAGCTAATAGTAATGCCATCGCTTCCTTGTGTCTGTGGATCCATGCCATATATAGATATACAGAAATACATCGTAAGATGAGGCCACATCTTAAAAATCTGTCATTGGCCCAAGACCAGTTCACAAAGGTATGTAATTCTAGCCTACAGTAAAACCTGTCTATATTAAATGACCAGCCTACAAAGGTATGTATTGTACAGTAAAACCTGTCTGTATCACAAGACCAGGTTACAGAGGTATGTCTAACAGTAAATCCTGTTAGTGTGTCCTGTTAAGGTATAACAGTAAACCCTGTCAGTAAGACCAGTTTACAGAAGTTTGCAATTCAAAGGTTCCATGGTGGAGGAATTTTGATTACCATTTATGATGGAGTGTCCTATATGTTTATATGCTGTTTATTTTATCAACTTAAATTGATAACTATATCTTTCTATACAGGCTCAAGCCAGACTTGGTCAACTGAGAATCTCGGCTAACCATATCAAGTCATCATTAGAAAGAGAAATAACAGCTCATAAAGAGGCCATGAAAGAAGCTAAAGCCATAGAAAAGAAAATACAGGTAAGATGGATGTGGAAAATTTAAAGGTCGTCATCTTGAATTATCTATTTTTTTAAAATAATAAAACTACTGTGCCAGTACAAACAGGATGGTTATTACAAGCTAATTAAGGAAATCCAGAGTAGTACAAATTATGGGCTTGCCAAAATACGGAAAAGATTTCAGTATTTTCCAAAAAAAAATTAATGAATCCTGATGCATAGAGAAGGTTCGTAAAATGCATAGAAACTAATTTAGTCTTCAAATGGCCACATAGAATTGATTAGTATGGATAAATTTAGGATTATGATATTTTTATCTTTCGTTACTGTTAGTAAACATAAAGAAGGAGTTGTAATATATTGGTATTTAGTTCAATCATTGTTCCTTATACACCAAAAAATAAAATCATAATATTGTTTATTCTAGACTGTAGAAAAGAAAATAGCCAAAGCCAGTAATCTAATGGGAAATATGTCCATGCAACATTTCTTGTGGCGATCAGAACTGAAGAAAGCCAGACGTCATATCAGATCAGCACCCGGTGACGCTCTCATTACAGCAGCTTGTGTCTGTTACCATGGACCATTAGAAGACAAATTCCGATCCGAGCTGTTAGCTGATTGGATAGATCGTTGTCGTCAAGGACGTTTTGATGCCAGTGTTCTGCATGATCGCGACCCATATTCGATCACTTCAAAATTGAACATATTGCTGGAAAACGTATCTCAAGACACAGAGAGTCCAGCTCGTGAAGCTCGGGAAACAACTGCTCAAGAAACTACAGAAAGTGAAACTAACTCGTCCTTCACCCAACATCCACAAGTAAAAACTTTTAAATATATTCCTGCAGTGTATGACAGTCGCAAATATTACAAATCAGAACTAAAACGGCAAGACACTATGGAAAGTGTCATTCCGAATATTGACATGGATGATGAAGAAGATGAAGAAGAGTTATCTCCCCTCTGTGTCCGATCTGGGTACACGTTACAAGATATTCTAAGTGATTTTGATGAATTGAGCGAATGGCGTATGAGTAATTTGCCAACCGATCTTCATTCCGTACAGAATGCTTTGTTAATGCGGGTCAGCTGTTTTAATCGCAAACATTGTTGGCCACTACTGATAGACCCAGACAACCAGACTGAAATGTGGGTTAAAATCATTCAGAAAAGTTCTAATATATTCACTGAAAGAGATGTACTGGATAATCCTGAAGATTTTGTAGAAGGTGAGTTTTATGTTAAAATTATGTTTAGAACATCTGAGGTGATGGGGGGTATCTCTTCAAGATAAGGGAGGGAGGGGCTTATTTTTGATTCCCTAGCACTATTAATGACAACACCATATTTATTCAAGAGAGAAAGGGAGGAGGGGTTTATTTTTGATTTCCTACCGCCATTAATGTCAACAGCATATTTATTAAAGAGGGGAAGGAGGATGGGCTTATATTTGATCCCCTCCCACTATTAATGACAACAGCATAGTTATTAGTTGGATTTCCTACCACTGTATGTTGTTGGGTTTTATAGAGCTGACAGTATACGCTCCATGTCTTTCTCGCTTGCTCCTAATTAAGCCTTGTAAAACCCCATTTCAACTCATTTCCTAATTAAGCCTCAACATTCCATATTATGCTTTTAATGAAGCCTGAATATGCCAATAGCAGTTATATTGGGTTTAAGATCACATATACTGGTAATCAAAAATTCTTCAATGAAAAAAATGATTGTGGTTCAACAGTTTTTGAAATGAATTAATTCTAATATAGATATCTTCATGTTAATATTTGATCAATATATTTGTGTATAGGTATACCGTTACCAGATACAATGGCTGCAAACGAGAGTGCAGATACTAGTTATCATGAACCACCACCCAGTCGTGGAACCATTCTAACTTTCTCGGATGTCACAGAATACTCCATTAATGATACCTGTACTGTTGTCACGGAAACAAGGTAAATATTATACAAACTTAAATTATTCTGTTCCTATATCTTCTGTTTTGTCTGTGTTTTATTATGTAGTTCTCCTGTAGTATGTATTAAAAGGGTTGTTGTATTTCTTCAAGACTAACTTTGTTTTGATATGAGGGAGGTGGGTGGTCGTATGGTTATCGCGCGCATAGTGGATCATAATGTCTGTTATATTGAGTCAAGTGATGTGGTTTCAATTCCTTGCTTGTACATGACATGGAGTAGGGTTGTCTGTTCAACGGCGTGGGTTTTCTGCAGCTCCGCCAGTTTCCTCCCACCGCTGTGAATTATTGAAATAAAATTGAACCATATGTTAGTCCTGAAATGACCTAGTTTATGTCGAGTGGACATTGAACCCCATTTCTCTTTCTTTTAATATGCGGTCCTGGTAAAATTCTCCCTCTCCCTTTGCGCATGTAAACTGAAAGCAAAGCAAAACAAACTGACTGTGTGTGAAAAAGTCCTGCAAAACCAGAGTGCATTTGTAATGAGCTTCTTGGTTTGAATAATATTGAACATAATATTCTGTTTTTCAGTAGAGGAATGGGTTCTGGTGAATCAACCAACAGTGATGAACTGCGACCTGTGACCTCTGTAACCAATAGTTACGAGAATTACAGTCTACGAGCTGACAGTGCTATCGATTATCCGGAACATAATTTATGGATTATTGAAGCTGATGATCCACAGTTAAATAGTCGACTGATTAATGCTATTGTACATGGTAAGTTGTACTAAATATCCTGTTTTTAAAAATAAAAATCGTGATTGAGAGCACTATGGCTTGATAACTAGCCAGAAGGTTGTGTGTTTAATTCCAGATTGGGTCACAATAATTCCTTGGAATTTTCCGGTCTAGTCCATCGGTCAGGCTGGTGGAAGGGCCTGGTGAGGAACTGTTTAGTCTTACTTGTAGGACGACACAGATGTCAGTAGCGTGCATGTCCTCCAATGGCTCTAAAGCACGCTGTGCAGCGACGTAGCATGAAATTAGCCATCTGTGTCGTTGATTACGGATTAAACATCCATAAGTGTACACATGTGTTGTTATTGATGTGTTCCCATTTGAATATTGTTCACAATAAGAAGCAAAATAAATAAGATATGTTTACAGGATCATTTTGTTATACGAAAAACTAAGTGATGCGTATTCTATGGCGCTCAGTATATATCTCAAAACACACTGTCATCATTATCCCAGTCTGTACAGAAAACTAAGAGGTGAAATATCGTTAGATTTTCATTTATTTTCAATATTATGTTTCAGGTGTAACTGTGTTAGTCACACATCTAGAACGTAAACCTTTAGACTCGTTATTTAGAGGTTTATTATTAAAACAGTTTTATGTAGATAAAGATGGCCACCGTATTGTCCGTGTAGCTGGAATGGAGTTCAGATATCATCCGGATTTCTGTCTTTATCTGAGTACAACACTTCCGGTTTTCCTCAAAGGTTTGTCTTTTTCAAATACAGTTCCATTTATTGTTTTAATGTGTGAAAACACTTTGAAATACATGTTCTTTTAAATGGGATACTGCTCATATGGGCAGAATGATTTCGTGTAATGGCTGATTAACAATTTAAAAATGAAAATGTGTTGGCTGCTGCTCAATTTGGACTATTCACATATTTCACCGAACATAATTGATTAGAAAATACTCTAAGACTTTGAAGGTGCCAAAAAAAAGAACCATATGCCCTTTAATCACATGATTTGTTAGACCAATGAAAAACAAGTTCGACTTGAGACAAAGGCTGAAAGTTAAAATCTTAGTACAAATTTTAGCCAATGACAAGACTGGTTTCGGAACTGAGGCCCACCAAAATGAAATTAGGAATGTTGTTAAAGATATTAACCATTTCACGTAAAGTTGTGAAAATATAAAAAACAAGATATTTATATAGATTCTGACACTCTGTGTAATCCGACATAGTGTAACGATCGCGTACGATGTCTGATTTGACAGAGTCCACTGTATTTATATAGAGTTTGTTGATGATTGAGATTCCATTTGTTATATTTGTGTTTGTATCAACAGGTGATGGGTTACATCATTTCCCCCTCCATCGACTGTGTATAATCAACATGGCTATCAGTGACGAGGCGATCATCAACAGACTTCTATTTGAAACCATGAAAATAGAACGAAAAGAATTTGAAGGGCAGAAACGATCCAATGAAAATGATATAATTCTACACAGACAAATGTTAGCTAAAGAACATGTAAGTTATAGAGATATAGACGGGGAGGAGTAGCAATTCACTCCCTTAAAGAATAACAGAGGCTGGACAGACTGGTAGATCAGTGTAGCTGTTGGATCAAATGATGATCTGCGATTCACAGTGGCTAAGAGGGTATGACTCGCTCGCTAGCTTCGAGGTCAGGTGTTCGATCCCTGCATTGGCCGAGAAAGTTCATCCAGATTTTCTGGAGTGGTTCCCTTTTGTCGGTGATGCAGGACGGAGGGCCTGACAAGGACAGCTGGCTAGTCATTTGGATGAGACAAAAAACCAAGGTCCCATGTACATATTCACATACATATAAAAGATAACCTTGACAGTTCGAATTTGATGTAAGACTAGGCGGTAGTGCCGCTGTCCAGGCCAAATTATCCTCAAAGCACACTGTATGCCGTTATGCCCGTCTTCATTAGCCCTGTTCGGAGCAGAGCAGTAGGATGTTAAACCCCATTTCATTTATCTTATAATTTGGTTAATATTGAACGGAATTTAAAAGATCCCCTATAAAACTTCTGAAATAATTGGACACAAACATCAGTATTATAGTGTAATTATCTTCTCTGTTTATCGTCATCAGCTTGATCCATTACAACCCTTTAAATCAAAAAATACCAGAAATTCAAAGACGAATGGATGATTTTAATTTTGTTTTGATATTAATATTGCAGGAAGTTATCCGTGAAAAGACGCTACATTTAGATATACCCCTACTGGATGATAGAACAATGTTAGATTCGTTAATAGCTTGTCAAAATAACGTCCAGAAAAACAGAATGATTCTTGAAGAAACACGGTATATGGGCAGCCATCTTGAAGAGAAGTTTGCGTACTATGTTCCTATGATGATGAAGGCGACCATGTTGTATAACGTACTGAAGAAGATGACCGTTTTACACCCGTGTTATTACATGCCATTCTATAAATATATAGAAATGTTTTCTGAGGTTATAATTAGTCGGGATCGCGGCAAGGGCGCTATTGGTGAGTAATATTTTGTTAGAAGTAACAGGTATCATGCTTGAAACATGGTATGCTTACATAACTTTCTTAATTTTATCAACTCGATTGCGTAATTATTAAGGCATAAAGTAAAGTAATATGTGTGATTATACTTCTGTGTGACATGTGATTTTGCAAAAGTTTAAGCGGGTTTTCGTATTTGAGATAAATTATAGTATGCTAAATGGGTAGAAACTTCGACTTCTGAAACCCATGTCTGACTATAACTATAAGAAGCTACGGTTGTCATGTATGATTAAGATTTCTGTTGTGATGCTATCAAGTTCATCAAGTTATTCAACAATAAACCCTAGGACAAAATTCTCTATCTGACTTCTCTAATCTTGTTGAGAATTTTGTGGATTATTTCCTGGAGATCACAGGCATGTATGGTCACCTGTGCAATGTCTGGGAGTTGAATTTTGCTTGGACTGCAGGAATTTTGACTGACAGGTAGACATAGATTTTTCATATCATCTGAACGACAAGGTACACTTTCCTTGTTAACCTCAAAGGCACTTGATTATGTAATATTGTCTTTTTTTTTTTGTTCAGGTGCAACCCCAGCCAGAGCTCAAGAACTGTCAGATGCAACAACAGCAGCCATCTTTAAATATGCAGCTATGATGATGTTTGAAGAACATTATAATTTATTTGCGTTGTTGGTTGCCATCGAACAGATGTTGATGATAAGAAAGGCGTCGAATAAAGAAACAAGTCTGTTCATTAACGGGTTTGAGAAAGAAGGACTGGATGAGGACAGCTTGATGGATAAAAAACCGGACTGGATGACAGAGAAGGTTTGGGTTTTTTTTTCATATTTATGAATGAAGTGCACCGTCTGTATTATTTGGATTACATTTGAAATCTCTTCCTTAGTTGATGTTATATCGTTTATCATACTTAAATCTTATCATATAATCACATTCTTGTAGTCCATGTTTGGTGTATGATCAATGTCATCATTCTACTATCCCAGGATCTGTGTATGATCAACAAACTGAACAATGGCATCTTCTATACTATGTTCTGCATATGATTAACTGTTTGATGTCACCTTTCGTTCATATCCAATATAAAATGCTCCTAGTGGATGTCTTCAGGATTGACTTTCAGATGTAAAAATAGGTTTATATTCAAAAGGTTTGGGTCGATCTGAATATAGTAGAATCATAACATCAAGCATGTTTCCAAGTTTTACAGGGTTTTGTTTTATTTTGAGATGTAAATAAAGATTTATATAAAACTTTTTATATTAATCAGGTATGGGTTGATGTGAATATATTAGAATCATTAGATCAAGGTTTCCGTGGTTTATGTGATTCCCTGAGAGATTTCTCTACAGAATGGTTTGAATACTTCCAGGTTAGTTATAATAGTTTATATTATTTTATTAGTCACCTTCACTCTCTGCATAGCTGAAAATTAACCGATTATGACCTCTATATCTTATAGTCTACAAAATACATGAAATCTGTTATATGTACAAAATTTTATTAGTTATACCTGCAAAGATTTATTTCATATTGATTTAAACATTCATAATTTACAGAAATCAGAAAATCATCGGAAAATGATCGAAAAACTGATCATAGGCATATTGTAGAACTGTATTCTGTGTGACCTATCTATACTAATATTTGTGACTGTCGTTTGTCTGTTCAGGGTAGGCAGCTACACTGGGACCAGGGAGTAACATAAGTGATGGCCTACTGCTTCCAGTATCCAAGTAATGCCCCCAGACTACATTTAATTTTCAAGAATGTGATAAATGTTATGATTGTAATTATTGTTTTTTATTTCAGTTACCAATAACTCTTGTGAACTCTGTACCAGGAATAACTTTACAGGAATTAACATTCTTCCAGAAATGTCTGCTGTGGAAATTTGCTCAGCCCCAAAGGGTAAGTAGAAATGGCATTTAGCTTTCAAAGGTTGTTTTTTACTTGCAGTGTTAACAAACTATACAGTTATTAAAACATCATTTTTAAGCATCAATAAATCTACAATTACTCACAGCTTATCTTGTATTGTGTTTGATACAAATATTAGAGAAACAAAGGACTAAAATAAATATCAGCCAGGGAGAATTGAAAAAACTGAAACATGGCAGCTGACAGGAGTGAGGGCTCATGTCACTAGAAAAATGACATCACTGCACGCGATAATATTCATGGTAATTCTTTTTACTACCGTAACACTTGGATTTTGAAAATATAAACTTTCTGATATATTTGAAATATTTTGTTTTTATGGTTTATTTTTAGTTGACAGAATTAAGTAAACTAATGGTGACGTGTGAGTTGGGTAGTATCGTTACCCCACCTGATCACTATAACATCACGGATGTGTATCGCTACACCAACCAATATACACCTACAGTATTCCTACTACCTAGTCCTTTACAACAACATTCGCATCTTGGTATATCAGGTAATTTACATAAAGATACAAACATTTCTTACCCCTTCTAGAATATGGTTGTGTGGACTTTCCTTTGTATCTAAAGGTCTGTTATTGAGTCATGGGGCATTGCTTCAATGCCATGCCTGTATATGACAAGGAGTAAGGTCGCCTTGCAGTCAACGTCATGGGTTTTCTCTTGGACCTCTGGTTTCCTCCCACTTCTAAAGACCCCTACACGCAAGTGAGTTATGGAAATAAATTGAAGCATATGTTAGCCCTACTTAGTGTGTGTTGAGTAGATGTTAAACACCATTTCTCTTTCTCCTCAAAGGTCACGATCTGGACATTGTCCTTACTTTATGTCAACCACTTGCAGTACCCACTAATTATCAGTAGTTATAATGTTTATCCAAATATGGTAGAGACGAGGCACAATACCTAACCTCAGGTTAAAATATGGTAGACTTGAGGCACAATACCTAACCTCAGGTTGAAATGTGGTAGACATGAGACACAATACCTAACCCCAGGTTAAAATGTGGTAGAGATGAGGCACAATACCTAACCTCAGTTTAAGATATGGTAGAGTTGAGGCACAATACCTAACCTCAGTTTAAAATATAGTAGAGTTGAGGCACAAATATACCTAACCTCAGTTTAAGATATGGTAGAGTTGAGGCACAATACCTAACCTCAGTTTAAAATATGGTAGAGTTGAGGCACAATACCTAACCTCAGTTTAAGATATGGTAGAGTTGAGGCACAATACCTAACCTCAGTTTAAGATATGGTAGAGTTGAGGCACAATACCTAACCTCAGTTTAAGATATGGTAGAGTTGAGGCACAATACCTAACCTCAGTTTAAGATATGGTAGAGTTGAGGCTCAATACTTAACCTCAGTTTGAAATTTGATAGAAATGAGGCACAATGCCTAACCTCAGTTCAAAATATGGTAGAGACGAGGCGCAATACCTAACCTCAATTTCATGTTATTTTTGAAAGATTCTCCATGTTACAGGCTTAAAGGTGCTTGTGACATGGAGTATGAAATTATCAGAGTATTATATTGTTGACAAAACATAAAACCCAAGTCTATTTTAGATAAACATTAATGAAATATTTTGTTTTAATATTAACTTTTTCAGGTCACCCGTATATTAGCCCAGTACATGAAGTGAAACGTTTAGCCAAGGCCATTGGTATGGAAGGCAAAGTGAGAATTATCAATTTTGGAGTTGAATCTCAATTGAGTGAAGTTCAGTCAGCCATGGTTCATTCTATCGAGAATGGTTATTGGTTGATCTTACAGAATTATCATTTAGCTGACCAATTAGACGAAGAGTTTCTAAATTTACTCAAGGTTTGTATGAGAAGTTATCGTCCAGTTTCAGAACCATGTTTGGGAGAGAACGGTGCTCATGACTACTGGTTGGTAGTATGTTTGGGTTAAAATTTACGCTGTTGAGATTCGCCAAACATCAGATCCATATGTCAGACTGCTATTTGTCCAGCAAACCTGGTTACTATAATGCAAGAATTGTGTTGTACAATTCACCCTGTCATCTCACTAGATTAAATTATCTCTTATAGTATATTGGGAAATTCTTGATTAATATTAAGCTAAGTTCTCCAAACATTATTTCCTCCCAATACTAAAGACCCCTACGCACAAAAAGTTAATTATTTAAATAAAATTAAACTTAGTTTGTGTTGAGGGGGCATTAAACCCCATTTGTTTTTCTCTCTTTATTAATAAGAAATACAGTTGGTACTAACACTGTCCGAACATTATTTATTGTAGGATATTGTATACAGTAAATTCCTGGAAGAGCAGCAGAAAGACAAGAGATGGGATGAGTCTCAGGAAGGTCGAAGTTTGGTGACCAGATCCCATCATTCTAGCGATAGGAATAAGTTAAAGATACACCCAATGTTCAGGTTATGGTTTACAAGTCGCATCGATGGTAGTCGAGTTCTACCAGGTAAGTTACACCTTGTGTTATGGTATACAAGTCATATCGATGGTAGTCGAGTTTTTCCAGGTAAGAAAAAGATATACCCCATATTCAGGGTAGTCATATTAAAATGAACTCATTGACCCTTCCTGGATTTGTTTTGAGAGTCTATTTTATAAACTATTCAAGATATCTTTATTAAACATTGTACACATCAAAATATTACAGTATATTTATGCCGTTTTGCTAATTAGAATTTTCTCCGTTTTTTAGGATACAATAAGAGTATGGAATATTGAATGAAACAATGTTTAATGATACGTCAGCATCAACCGAGCTGTATTACTCACCAAAATGTGGGATATTGATGAATGAGTGTTCTTGGTATCTTTCAATTAGCAGAAAATTTAAACTCTTTTAATTCCTGTTTCAGGTATTTTAATGCAGCATGGATTACGAGTCACATGCGAAAAGACTATCAATTTTAAAACTACTTTACAGAAATCATTCCGATCTTCAGCGTTCTTGTTAAACAGTTCACGCGCAATATCAGCTGCTCAGGTAAAACAGTACAAACTTTGGTCACAATTCAAAGTATTAATGTGAGAAGTAAACTTACTGGTAATATTAGGTTGGTGTTTCTGTTATTGACTCCAGTGATGTGGTGTTGGTCCTGTGAGGGCCTGAGTTCACAAAGCATTCTCAGGCTTAAGTTGAGAATTTACTCAAATTTCAATCATTGTTTATGAGAAATATCTTTGATCCACTAACACAAAACTTTGCACACAGTTTCTTAGTGATGTATTCAATACGTTAAAACAACAAAAGTTTTATAAAGGGCCATATTTTAGTTAAAACGATGAGAACAATTTTGAGTAAATTCTTAACTTAAGTCTGAGAGTGCTTTGTGAACTCGGGGCAAGGAGTTGAGCTGCTTTATCTGTTTTCATTATCCCAGTCAGAGCAGAACAGAAGGATGTTAAACCCTGCTTTTCCTTGTGGGTTTTCCCAACAAGTTAGTCTTGAAATACGTAGTTT
The DNA here is from genome assembly GCA_963678685.1 of Patella ulyssiponensis. Taxonomy (NCBI): domain Eukaryota; kingdom Metazoa; phylum Mollusca; class Gastropoda; family Patellidae; genus Patella; species Patella ulyssiponensis. The sequence continues at coordinate 62,345,580 of OY783225.1, read as the reverse complement.
GTGCCGGTTTAATGTTAAAGTCCACTACTCTCTCTGTCCTGTCTAACTTATAGACTGCTTCACTCAAGCAAATTATTAAAATAAGCCTATATTACCATATGTTAGTTCTGAAATAATAAACCCTGGTGAAACACTGTCTGGTAAAGTTTACTATATTGACATTCTCACTCAGGGACTGTACCGCCTCCAGATTCATTCACTTAATCTGAAATGTGCGTTTTTTGTTAGTAATTTCTGTATATTGTGTCTCGTCAATAGATTTGTCTTGTGTAATTTTTTGTTCGTGGTTGAATAGCTATCCAACAAAAATTCTTACGTTTTTATTTCAGACTGATGAACGCTACCGTAGAATTATGCCCCTTGCATTGTTACATGCTCTGTTGGTTCATCAGAGTTACTATGGCGACCATGCTTTCAATAATTACCATAATTGGGAGTTAGCTGACTTGTCTGCAGCAGCAGATATATTTAAACCTCTGTATCTGAAAAACTGTGATCCAATCAAATCGTCTAAAATGATCAGTCAGGTTTATTCTGATCATTGTACAACCATGACTGATCGAAGCGTGGTCGAAGCTATTGGAGCTGAGATATTGAAAATGTCTTTAGAGGGACCAGAATATCATCAGGTAGGTTGTTTATTTGAATAGATTATGTTGAATATGATGTTAGTCTTGCTAGGCCCCAGTAGCTATATATTGTATAGCTGTTGTTGAGGTAGGATGTGGTAGGCCCCTATAGCGGGTTATACAGGGTGATCTGAAAAAAACAACCCATAAAAATGCTACTTCTGTGTACCATCATTCTCCAAATTTTGCTATCTTGGTCGCTTTGCAAGAAGTCATATTCTCTCCAAAATGTGCAGCAAATGCTCTCCGCAGACTTGCATACGTCGTTCAAAATGGTCAGTTACTCTAACACATTCCTCTTGGGGATTTGAACCCTGAGTGTTGCTGTGATTGTTACCTTCTGTTCACCAATCGTTTGAGTGTTGTTCTGGTATTGTAAACTTGACAGTTGGAAGTCGAAAAGAGAGTAAGCTGAAACACTGCAGTGAATGCCAAAATTGCATGGCATTTGCCTGTCTTCAAAACCAGTATGTTGCTGAAGAGTAGGATGTTTGAATATTTACAATTTTTCGTGTTGCTTTGTGATTGACTGAAATATTTACTTATTGTTAATTTTGTGGTTCAGAGTGAAGAATTAAGTAATCCGGGAGTTGCTTCCCTTCTTCAGAAGTTATTGAAGACAAATGAAAGTACTGTTACCAATAAAGATAAAACTAATTTACAGCGATCTCTAGATTCCCTGGAGGATGTGTCTGCTCGGACATTCTGTCTCTCCGACTTGGCAGAACAATGTCTAATAGCCAGTAAAAGCAGGTAAATGTTTTATGGTTTCCATTTAAAGAGATTATCAAGAGCCACCGTGGCTCGAAGTGAATAAGGCCCTGGCTCACACTTCAGAAGGTTAATTGTTCAATCCAGCATCGGCAAAGAAAGTACCTCAGGATTCTTCATCATGGTTCCCTCTTGTTTGTCTGTACGGGCCTGACAGCCTAGCAAGGAGTAGTGTCTTGTCATTTTGATGGAACAAAAAAACCCCAAGATCCTTAGCACACAATTTCATGCGCAAAAAGAGAACCCTTGGAATTTGCTGAAGGGTTGGCACCAATTACGGACCCATGACTGCAAGGGTTGAATTATAGTTCACCATAACCTTGTATTTGGCAGGTACCATACAATAAGATCCACGATATAGTCTGGTCCTATTCCTTAAATTATTTGGTGGCTAAGTGGGTAAGGTGCTGGCACGCTAGCCTGGAGGTTGGGTATTCGATCCCTGCATTGGCTGAGAAAGTTCATCTCGATTTTCCGGCTTGGTTTCCCCTTGTCAATAATGCAGAAGGAGTGCCTGACACGGACAGCTGTCTAGTCGTTTGGATGGGACGGAAAACCGATGTCCCGTGTACACATTGGCGTGGACGTAAAAGATCCCTTGGCAGTTGGAATTTGATATAAGAGTAGGCCATAACACCGCTTCCCGGGCAAAATTTCCCTCATAGCACACTGTATGACGAATGCCCATCTTCCATGTTCAACCACATTTCATTTCATTTCCTTAAATTATTTCACTTTTATGATGACATCACGAGTCTGAAAATAAGTAACTGATAAAAATGATGAGGAAGTTTCGCAGATAACGCTGGGAGTGAGAACAAACTCCTGGACCTTCTGCTAGACCAGCATCTTACTCATTGAACCCCAAACCAATTACACAACAGAACCACTCCAACCAACTTCACGTCTTAGTGAATCTTTTCTAGAAACAAATGAATAATAATGATAATTTAACTAAATATTTTTCAGAATTTTATGTACTGATATGGTTCATGTGACCGGAGCACCCGAACTCTTCATGAAACAAAATACCCACTTTTCGTCCCACCAAAATCTTGAAACATTAATTCCACAACTTCTCGACATCCTGCAAGATCTGCCACGACTTCCTCTCACAAGTAAAGATGAGATTAATCCAATGGATATCTACTTCCACTATGAGGTCGTAGGTTACAAAACATTGATCAACCAAATGACTGCTGAGTTGAACTTGATCTTAAGAGAGGTCAAAGGTGAAATTGTCGTATCGAAGGATCTGTTTGATGTGAAAAATTCTCTGTCAAATGATGAAGTACCCAAATCGTGGGTGAAGGATTTCTGTCCGTCTGGGCTGGGGTTAAGAGTTTTTGTGAAAGAGATGAACCTCAAGATGAAGATGTTGAAGGCCTATTTAGACAAATTACCACCAAGCGTGAATTTATCTGTATTCCTACGCCCAGATAGATTTTTGGATGTTGTGCTTCAACATCATGCCAGGAAATATTTTAAAGAAGTTACTGATTTAAAAGTTGACGTACAGGTAGGTTGAAACTTTCATAACCTCTGACCCATCAATAAACTTTAACCTCTGACCTCTCATAACCTAGTGGACATACTGGTAAACCCAACCTTTAACCTCTGACCTTTCATTACGCAGTGGACATACTCGCATTCCCAACCTTTAACACATGGCTTTCAATAACTCACAAAACTAGATTTTTAGGACATGTCAAAATAAATGTTAGTTGTGACCATCTAAAGCTTTGTTTACTTTCTGTTATTTCTTGAATGATAACTCACAGGGGACCTGGAACGACGCAAGGGCCATGGTGCCAAAAGATAGGGGGTCCGGGGGGGTTCTCACCCCTGGCCTCTAGAATTTGTTGAAATTTGTCAATTCTGAGAACGTTGTTTAGAGGGCCTCTAGCATTCCAAATTCCAACATAAAACACTTTAAAATAGATGATAATGAGAGTGTGAGAGTTGGTTCGCGACCTACCAGAGAGCAATAAAAGCTTGAAAACTGTCATCATTAGACATTGGTATGCATGTATACCCCAGAAAAGAGCAGGGTGCCATTTGTATACCCTGGTACCCAGGTTCCGGTGCCCTTGATAACTCATCTATATCGGTGAACATCTAGACCAAGATTGTATCTGAAATATATATCTCTGTGAAATTAGGGTGAAGAAATGATATTGTCTCACATATTTTTGTCTCCAATCGTTTGAGTGTATGTGTTTTGGCAGGGTGTATGTAATACCACCTGTACTTGAGATAGAAATAACAAATGATTCTATAGATAACTGTTCTACACAACAATAAATATCTCCGTTTACATTGTTCACTAATAAAAACATCTCTACTAGCTTACATGGAGAGTTCTTCATCTGATAGGTGGCATGAACAGACTGTGCAAGCTTTAAAGAGTTTTATTATAGTTTAGAGACAATCAATGTACAAATTAAAGTTTACATGATTCAAAATTTCATGTTTGTATTTTACTGTTTTTGTAAAGGGTTATGGCCTGTTTTTGTATAGGGGTATGGCCCATTTTGTACAGGTATATGGCCTGATTTTGTATAAGGGTATGGCCTGTTTTTGTATAGGGGTATGGCCTGTTTTTGTATAAGGGTATGGCTTGTTTTTGTATAAGGGTATGGCCTGTTTTTTTGTATAATGGTATGGCCTGTTTTTGTACAAGGGTATGGCCTGTTTTTGTATAATGGTATGGTCTGTCTTTTGCCACAATAAAGATGAGTGGGACCAAATCTGGAACATTTTTGGCCAAGAATGACGAAGCTAAGTGATGAGAAATGATCAATAATTTCTTTTTCTGGGAGATCTTATTGAGAAGTGAGATGCAATTTTTGGTCAATATTTCCTGTCTGTGTTTATTTATATATATATTTACTAGAATTAATGAACTTTGATTGAAGAATAAAATGCATCTTGAATTCATGATCAATATGATACTTTTTTTGGAGAAGGTCAAACAAATACAAACAGCCATAGACACAGGACCTTTAAAATAAGTTGAGTTTATTTATGAAGAGTATTACATCTAAGTGATTCTTCACATTGCAATGATAAAACGTGAGCTATGGTATAAAATAACAAACAAATACATCTAGATGTAACCTGTAATATACCTACAGTTAGACTAGATGACTACAGTTACTATATAAAAACATCTTTTACCAAACTAAACAAATATTTACATGACATTAGAGAGTAGTGCTAAGATTTTAATCATCCGTCATAAGAACATATACTTTAAAGTACCAGGCTTTGATGATTATAATAAAAATACATACATTAATTAAAGTACCATGCTCTGACAAATATTACTGTTCCTTTTACATCCTAATAATTGTATACATAGTCACACAGGCCCTCTTTTGGATGAAACATTACCTTTGGTGCCTCCCTGCAGAAACACTGTCTCACCCAACTATGCTGGATCCATGCCTATATTTTGGCTTCCTCAGGCAAGTTTCCTGGAAACATTTTTTTTACGATATCATCCCCTGTGGAAGTGCACATTAAACTCATGAAACGAACGGAAGAATTCAATATTTTATTTTAATCAAAGATTTAATTTTTTAAGGAATTTCTGTTAATAATTTAATACAACGGTGAGGTATGCTTTAGGAATTTCTGTTAATAATTTAATACAAGTTTGAGGTAAGTTTTAGGGAGTGTTACTTTAATATTAGTTAGGTGTAAACATAGAGAGAATAGAAGTCAGTTAAATATGATCCAGTTTACTCCTAGTTTAGCGTAGATTTTTGGCATCAAAGATAGTTTTAACATCTTTAAAAACATTCTTTAAACTTTCTAACTTTCTTTATGATTGAAACTCAAGATGGCTTCCTCTAGTTTAACTTTTAACAACTGTACAAATATGTAGAGAACAGGTAACTTCAAGTTAAAGTGGCTGTTTTTTTTTTTAAAGAAACAAAAACAAATGGGAATTTAGTGGGTGTGCATTTTATTGATGTGCAGTGTGAAAACCTGGCCTTCCACATGGAACTAGGTGTAGAAAATTAAAGCGCATGAAAACGAAGTTATATATAATGATGTCAAATGTATACACCTCAGGAGCGTTTTAAGGTTTATCATGGTGGAGGCTATAATATTTTGAGGGCCCGCTTTCGCAGGGGAGGAGGGCAGTCTAGATTGATGATTTTCATGCCAATGCAATTACTGCATTCTTATTCAGTAGTAGATTCGACAGTAACAGTGTATAGAAAACGATTGACTCGGGGGTCCTTTCCCTTGGCCAGAGGGTACATTTTCATTTTTCTCGTCGGCTTTAGCATTTTTCTCACGTTTTATTTTTTCAACTTCTTTGATTTTTTTCGCGAGGAGGCTGGCGCCTCCAGCACCTCAGCTATAAAACGCCTTTCATACACCTCCTCAAGCCCTAGCCAGCCCTTCTAGATGTAAGAACCCTTCTAGATGTAAGAAATGGAATTAAAGCCTACTAGCCTTTCAAGATATCAGAAATAAATTTAAAGCCCTGGCTTGCCCTTCTAGAAATGGATTTAAAGCCCTGGCTTGCCCTTCTAGAAATGGATTTAAGCATCTTACTTTCCTCCATCAATTGGGCTAATAAAGATGAACAGCCCTTCGGACATATTTTTACAACAACATCATAGATAAAAGACCATTGATTGTAGCTTTATTTCCATTGGCTCGTGCAACTGTTAACTTCTCCAAATTTCCAAGACTAGTAGAAGTAAGCATACAGAACTATTTAATTAGTTTGTTTGGGGTACTGACTTGCATGCCATAATTTCTGTATATTTAATCAAATAAACTAAAAGTGTCGTTCTATGTGTTTACGAATGATTTAAATAGTGATAATGTTAGCATGATTTTTGGTACGACAGAGTGGAATAATAGTCCTAAATATTATTGTTTCAAATTGAATTCTTCAAAAAGTGTTCACTGGAATAAATAGAACAATGATTACCGGAATTTCCGTGATTCTTATTTTCTATTGTTGTGTCCCTTTAAGACGTACAGGTATTTGTATATATGATGTCATATGTTATATCTATCTTTATCTACATCAGTGTATATATATATATGACTAACACCTCTATCTATGTACATCTACATACATCAGGTGTGATTAACCACACAAATCTTCATTCTATACATGGCACCAACCGTGTACCTAGACTCGAAGAATTCAAATATATTTCCTTATCTTTGATTGATTTAAAGGAACTGGCTTGTCATTGACTTGACGAGGAGAAGGCTGTTTTCCCTAGATCCTTTAGTTCCCTCCTAATGGTAGAGACCCCACCCCCTTCTGTTCCTTAGACCACCTCAAACTACCCAAGAGATGTGAATATGTTTCTGTGTTATATAACATATACTAAATCTTAAAGAGGAAACCATATTTATTCATGTGACCCGGGGTTTTTTGTCTTGTCTATGGTCAAAGGAGCCCTAGTTATAGAAATTTTCCTGTGGTCCAAGCGTTGAAGGTAAAAATGTTCATCAATATTGATTGTAATAGACAAATATTGAATTCTAATTACTGTTTTTAATTTTGAATATTATGGATAATATTGAGTTAAAGGTTTGACTCGTTTTATTCTGAAAGTTATTTGTTCAAGAATTGAGTATGGGTATGGGTTAGATTAAGGGAAGGTATAACAATAGAATGTGGTGTCAGGAGATTTAGAAGATTAAAATAGAATGATGTAAATATATCATGGTTCTATCTGTTATTTGTTGTATCAATAAATACTCTAACCGTACTATATCAACCTGGTAACGCATTCATAGACTGGCACCACGCCATTTCTCATCTTCACAACATATTATTACACCTTTATACAACCACATTTTCCTGTGGACGTATATTGTCGTCGCCCCTTTTCGTCTGTCGACTATTGTTTGTGGACACTCTACAGGTCACAATTCTAATCCGATTTTGAGGAAACTTGAAATAAAGAATAAAGGTTCATCTCAGAAAGATCTTGTTTCCTTCCCATATTGGCGTGTATTGCATCAAAATTTCATGGATTATGGCCCTTGATTGTATTAAAAATCACGTTTTTAGCTAGTGTACACTCTAGAGGTCACCATTTTTATCAGAAGTAGATGAAACTTGAAATGTATGTATATAACCCAAAGATCTTGGTTTCTTTTGATATATCCTGGATTTTACGAATAATTGATTTTTAGATTGTGGCCCCTCTAAAAGTAACAAATTTTATCTGATTTAAAAAAAATACATTCCACTCGGTAATGATGGTTGTGTCCAAGGTCACAGTTTTCATCTGCATTTGATCAAACTTAAAATGTGTATTTATATCCCAAGGATCTCAGTTCCTTTAGAAATGAAATGGGGTTTAACGTCCTACTCTTCTAACCTGGGCTAATGGAAGACGTGCATACGCCATACAGTGTGCTATGAGGGAAATTTTGCCCGGTCAGCAGCACTACAGCCTACTATTATATCGAATTCCAACTGCAAAGGGATCTTTAGCTATTTGTGCATATCATAAATAATATAATAATGATAATAATATGTCCATTTATATAGCAACACACCCACAAAAACGTGCTCATAAAATATACAAAACTAGAAACAAATCTTCTGGTACATTATACAAAAGTTCATTGGCTCTAAGTTTTTGTCAACTTTTGTAATTGATTTTGAAAAGATGAGTTTAGAGAGAATTGAGATGAAGAAGTCACAAATCACTTTTGAGTTCAATTGGGATTGAATTCCATCTTTCCCCAGCGGCAACAAAATGTGGAATTTTCAAAGGAATTTAGTATGAATAGTGGAATCTCTTTACAGGGAATGATGGTAGATTAATTGTGACAGTTATTAGGAAGTCTTGGAGATATAGAGTTACTAATGTAAACAATCTTGGTTGATTGTTGGACATACAGAAATAAATAAAACTAGTAGGATACACTGTAATATACCAGATGTTTATATTGATCAATAATTATATATAATTACTTACATTGTTTATACACCTGGTCAAAACAATTTATAATCAGTTTCAAGTACCTACTTCTAGATACTATACTGGAAGGGTTGGATAGCTGAATGGTTAGCATGTGTGTGTTGTAACATAAGGTTCGATTCCTCAGTTGTACCTGGATGAGGAGTAGGGTTGTCTGTCCAGGTTCATGGGTTTTCCCCGGGTCCTCCGGTTTCCTCCCATTGCTAAAGATCCCTGTGCAATTTTATTATTGAAATAGAATTTGAACCATATATATTAGTCCCGAAGTGACCTAGTTTGTGTCGAGTGGACTTAAACCTCATTTCTCTCTCTCTCTCTCTCTCTCTCTCTCAAGATATTACTATGATAGATAGTTAGAGATAGGTTGGCTTTATAGTTTCAACTCTAGATACTACTGTATGGTTAGAGAGGGAGTGGCTTTTTAGTTTTATATAGACCTAATTTTTTGTGAGTTGTTTAACTGGGGTGTATGTTTCATCATCTGGCAACCTATGTTTCTACAGAAGTAATGATTGACTTATATTTGGTTAGATATATTTCAATATTATTATAAAATGTTTTATTTAAACGATTTACCATGAATCTTATATAAACAGTGTTAGTGACTGACAGGTTGAATTTATCATGCTCACCAGTAATTTCTACTGGTCGTTATTTACAGAAGAAATCTGAGGGAATCCTGGCTGTCTTTCTTCCCCCAAAGCTCCTGGGACAGAATCTTTGAAAACCTGGCAGTTACCCCACAACTCCAATATAAAGGGAATGTAAAGAATCATTGAATTTCTGGCAATCTGTAACTCCCACAATGGACTATAGTCTCTAAATGTCTGATCATATCGTTCCTTCTTAATTAATATTTATAATTTTGATGGTTCCCAGAAAATGGATCTGTGTTGGTATGTTAATAGTTATCTTTATCTGTGTTCCCGTTCAGAATTTAATCATGGCATTTAATTTGTACCAAATAAAAGGTCAACTTTAACCAGTACATGTAGCCTTTGATAAGTATTTTAATCTGTAAAGGCCCACTTTAACCTGAGACATGTAATTTTTGATGGGTATTTTAATCTGTAAAGAATTTCTGGCAGGCTGCCTCACAAGATAAAAGAGTAGATACCTATAGTCTAGTCTGTAGAGATTATGTGAACCATTGAAACCAATTAATACCTGCTAATACAAAAACAAATTACTTTCAGTCAGACTTACACTCATTAAAGAGACATTTTACCCAATTTTTTTTTTGGGGGGGGGGGGTCAAATATGATTAACATCTATAGGTAGCTCATTTTAGAACTAACATATTTATTTCAATGATTGGCTTGCCTCATGAGCAACTAAAATTTACCAAATCAATTATACTAAACATAAGGTGCCTATCGACAGTAGCTCTACTTGAGAAGAGGACCAGCTCGATGACAGACATTTTAAGTCCTTAATCAACGATTTTAGTCAGAAACACTAGGTATACTTTGAGAATTTTGTTAAATATTTATTCTACTGCTCTCCATTTGAAAAAATTGAAAAGGTTTATTTAGTCATTGTGCCATTCGGCATTACAAAACGGTACCGTATACAAATTGTTGGATATGGCATCCATTTAGGGCAGAGATTTTTTCTCGAAGTATGAAGTAGATGGATATCTGTATGCAAAATGATCAGTTATTTAATATTAACAAAGAAAAAAAGGACCAATGTATTGATAATTCCCGACTTGTATGTAGTAGAGCCAACAAAATAGTCCTTTTACAGATTCAACTTTTGCAATATTGAAGTTTTTAATGGATTATTCAATCTCTCATATGATGTTCAAAAACTTTAATTTTTAACCAAATTAAAGCGACCACAAGGTAACCTACGTGGCAACAGATATTTCCAGATTTGCTGTGATAAAAGTTGATTTGTTGTTAGATGTAGCTTTAAACCCTCTCTCACCTGTCTAGCTGGAGTAAGATGTTACGCAGGAGAACATGTACTTAATATATCTCTTTCTTCAGGTGTTACACATACACACAAAAACAATAAATAACTTCAATTAACTTAAATTTATAGAAACTTTATACATCTATATCCTCACGTTTAACAGAATACAAAAATATGGTGCATGGCACTGCTTTCAACTTTTCGCAAAAATTCACCCCTTGGTAATATTTTTATTCACTCATTAAAATATAAAGTAACTGAACTAAAAAAAATTCTTAACTTAAATGGTCTTTGTCTGTTGGGGAATTGGAGGGGGTGGGGCAATCTTGCGGGTTTTTCTCTGGGTCCTCTAGTCTCCTTTGACTCTTAGTCATGAAATGACCTAGTTTGTGTAGTATGGATGCTAAACCCCATTTCTTTTTCGCCTATTCGTGGAAGATATTTACTTTAGGTCTCAATGGCAAATTCCCAAACCCACTTTCAGGAAATGAATTTTTCCCCCTCTGGTCCAAAAATATCTGTAACCACACTACGTTCAGGATATGTTCTTGAATCTTTTAAGTACAAAAAAAAACTGTTGAAAAAAACTGAAGAGGACAGGAATAGTGTGTAGTCAATTACCATCAATATTTGGTTTGTTTATATTCTTCTGTTTTATAATGATGTTGACAGGTTTCACCATCTTGATAATAAATCAGTTATTATGACATTTATACCAGTGATAGATGGTGGAGATGATGTGATTACTATCTTTACCTTGGTACGGTTTAAATAACCTCATCTACACATCTTGATAAGCCAAACAACCATACTTTCTTTTACTTTCATCTATTTTTATCTCACAACAACTTTCTACTGAATATTTTCACACTTTGTCATTCTCTTTATTTAAAGTACAAAAGTACTGTATAACAAGTTTTTGTTAGTTATGTTAATTCCTCGTCATCGAATAAAAAGTGGTCTCGAGTGTTCTAGAATAACTAAGCGTATGCCATGCACATCACCACACCTGATAATTTGTTAACGATGTGAATATCTTGAATATTTGTTAGTTATGTTAATTCCTCGTCATCGAATAAAAAGTGGTCTCAAGTGTTCTAGAATAACTAAGCTTATGCCATGCACATCACGACACCTGATAATTTGTTAACTATGTGAATATCTTGAATGGAATGTGTTCTCATGTAATATAGAAATACCAAGATTATGTCATGTGCATCATGGTATCTGATTACTTTAACCCTTTGAACACTGACTATACATGGGGCGTTGCACGTCCCTCCCTGGATTTACAGGACGTCATATTAATTATTACGTCAACGTAATTGGAGCTTGATACGCCCCAAGCCGCAAAACCGACATTTCGGGTATATGCGATACAACGTCAAGCCGGTTTTGCGGCATTTCGGGTTCTAAGGGTTAAATAACACTTGTTAACTATGTGAATTTCTCGAATGGAAAGTAGTTGTACAATGTTCTATAAAGACTGTGATTATCTTGTGCTATGCATGAACCTGATCAAAGATTTCCTCACTTGAGAAGTTGTATCAGATGTTCCAGAAAGACCATGAATTTGAGCTTTTAAAAATATCTAAATATTTGATGCTTCAATGGTTTATTAATTAGGTTTGAAATGCACATAACACACAATTATCACTTTATTCGAGAAAACAAGATGGTCACTTTTTAGATAAAGAATTTGAAATGAAATGAAATGGGGTTTAACGACCTACTGTTCTGCTCCCAACTTGGGCTAATGAAGACGGGTGAAGAACTTTCATTCTGTTGACTGTGAAAGAAATAAATATACGTATTTTAATATGAAAATTAATGCTTCTATATATAGTTTAAAATTCCACTTAATTGCTGAATGTAAAGGTGGAACAAAATATACCAGTTTTAAAGCCCCCATCTCAGTACCTGTCTTTGTGATGGGGGGGGGAGGAATTTATCATAATATCTGAAAAGGGACACTGTAACGCCAGCTCTGGCCAAAGTATATAATATTTTTGACAGTGCCATAAAGCTTTCTGACACACGCTTTATAGTGGTAAACACCCGCCACCATCCTATCAGCTTTAAAACACACTTTCAGCTTCCTGTAGTCGTGAGAGTCAGGAATTGGGTAGGCGTAAGGTTAATAGCAGTGGCTCTATTCATCTAAGACTGGCACTGTTTTAAGAATGTTTCCTCCCACTGCTAAAGACCCATATGTGCAAGTGAATTATTGAATTAATTGAACCATATGTTAGTTTCGAAATGACCTAGTTTGTGTCAAGTGGACTTTAAACCACATTCCTCTTTCTCTTCTTGTTTAAGAGCACCAGTAAAATTGTGGTTTTAAATCCACCTGGAGTAGACAGTACTTAGTTTTTGTACACTGAAGAGAACCGGCAATAATTCAATCTACTTTCTGTTTGTACAGCATGATTGTTGTAAAGATATTTATAGTTAATACCATCCATGTGTTCCTTCATGCACATATGTTCAGGTTTTTTTGTGATTTTTAAATCACCCCACCCAATATCAACTTTTATTTGGTTTAATGTCACTCAGCTATCTATTTCATACAATCTGACATTAGTCATAATAAAAATTGGTTTTGTAAGAAATCGACATTTGGAAACGATTGTCAAATCTACTTTATATTAAATAAACACCCTTGAAATTTTATTTGTTCTCTTTTCAGGTAATGCCATCGGGGTACGAAGCCAGCAAAGCACCAAAGACAGGTGTCTTTTTAACTGGTCTGACTATTCAGAATGCACTCTGGGATACGTCACGATCTATTTTGACGGAAAACTTCCCAGGAAATCCTGATTGTCAGGAGATGCCTCTTGTTTGGATAAAACCAGTTAACAAATCAGAACATTCAATCGATGTTAAAAATGATGTTTTCAATTGTCCATTATCATGTAGTTGTGATCAAGCAATGCTCCGTGATGAAAATATCATTTACCTTCTTCCATTACCGTCATTACAATCATCACAAATATGGCAACAGAAACACGTCTTTATTTCATCAAGTTTATCAAATGGTTAAAAGCTTCTTTGATAGTCATTTACATTTCTTTGGTGTTAAAATCTAATATTTGATGGCTTGATACATGCTAAAATGATCATTTAACATTGAAGTACCAGAACAAAAACAAAATGTTAAACGTAGATAATCTCTCAAGCTGGATTCCATTGGATTATAAAGTGGCCCATGAAAAGATTATATCGCTTCCCAGCATTGGAGGCTCTAGATCGATTAAAACGGACATTCAACTTTTATAAAAATTTTAATTTTCTGGGGATGTAAAATCCACGGAATGATAATCATCAGGAAGAGTTTACTGTAGATATACACATTGCGTGGTATTCATTTATCATCTTATACTCGTGTGACCAACTCCAAAATACGACTGTGTTTTCATGAAGCGGTCACTGGAGGTTGGAGGAGCTACTTGCTAATTTGTTTTTTTTTAGGCCATTAATAGTTTATTTTAGATGATTTTTTACACTAATTCTGTGATCTGACAAGTTTTCCGTCCTATTTTATATATTTTCTACTCTTGACAGCATTATTGTAAATATTCGGCTTTATTATTTGATTAATTTAATAAACTGCTAATTGAAATTACCAAATAGATTCCAGGATTTTAATTTAAATGTAGACTATTTGTCTATTTCAGGAATATTTGAAAATTAAAAAAATAGGAAATTAAATGAACTATATATAATTAGAAAGTAATGTGTAAAAATGTAAATATTGCAATGACTTTGTTAATGGTTAATGAATTTAAAACATTCTCAGCATTCCTAGAGTTTTAAAATGTGATAAAGTGATTATTCATCTATTTCTAACTGTGATATATTGTAACTTAAATGTGTTTTCTTATTTTGTGTGTTGAGGATATTTTTAACAGTCTTTAAAGAATATTAATAATCTGAACCGTTAAAAGTTAACAAATACCCTCTTGTTCAAAAGAAACTTGTTTACCTGTTTGTACAAAAATCATTCAACCTTGATAACCTCTTCTACAATCTGCTTTGAGTTTAGACTACCTGTGTTTTGGAGAGAATTCAATATGGCATCATCAAATGCAAGAAATTATCTATATGGGTTGGTGACTATTTTAGTTGTCACCTGCAATCACTTACCATTTTACTAATTATAGATGGAATTGTTATAATATTAATTACCAGTAGTAACAAGTCTTGTTATCAAAGAATGTTAGAAAGTCAGTCTTGGGATCACCAAGTCTCTTTTGGACAGGAGGTGCTGTACTGGTTGACCAAATATGAAAGCAATCAAGAATTTCAACCGGTGCACCTTTTGATACAAATTTCCAAATAAATGAGTCAAATTTTCTGCATGAAATACAAGTTAAAATGAGTGTTTAACAAGCCTGGTAATGGTGTCATTGGCACGACTGAATACAAACCTCTAAATATATTAGTTAAATTTTCTACATCAGTGCTTAAAATGCCTGGTAGACTATCATAGGCATCATTGGATACAGACCTCCAAAAAATGAATTTGTACTTCAGTTACTTCAGTTAAAATCAGTGTTTAAAATGGTGCGATTGCCATGCCAGGAAGTACCATATGTATTAGAGAACAGCTTCGAGCACCTGTAGACTATATCATTTATTATTTAACTATATATACAGATAATTATATGACAAATTATTTATTTTCTTCTCAATATTACTTACATTTTATTTATGTATATATTTCCTGCATCTTTTGAGTGTCTTATATAATGTATTTTACTGTTATATATTAGCCCCAGATTTGAAACCATTTCAGCATTCCAGTAAACTGAATTTTTTATTAATATTTTTAGAGTGATGCCAAAATGATATGCAGAGTTTTTTTTTTTTTACTAAATTATTTGTAAATATATAATTTATATATTTAACTAATGATTATACTATTTGTTAATGTTTGATAAATATACGTACTGCTGAAAATAAATTATAAAATTTCATATCTTTTATATGTTCATGAATTCAGGGGCAGAGAAAAATAAGTGGGTTTGGATGGCCGAATGGTTAGTGTGCTGCACAATATGTTCTGGCGTGGTTTTGATTCCCCGGTTGTACGTGACAAGAAGTAGGGACGCCTGTCCAACCTCGTGAAATAAAATTGAACCATGCAGTCCCAAAATGACATAGTTTGTGCTACGTGGATGTCAAACCCCATTTCTCTCTCGCTCAGAGAAAAATTTCCTCAGCATGATTTTTGCCTCCTCTTGGGGGATTAAGTGTCTAGCAAGGGAAACCACTCACATTGGATGAAGTATGGCGGAAAGGCTGGTATCTGGGTACAATTTGTCATAGCATATTCCAGCTTTGTGTCACCTCTGAACTTCTGAACTGGAGATAGAGAGATTGGGTTTAACTAGGTGTTTTTGAAAGATGCATTATGTAAGAGCTAAATCTTCCTATTGCAGGGCTTTTGTCCCGGCTACAAATGATATATAAATTATTAATCTAAAACGTTTATTGACCGAGAGCTCTTATAATCAACTCTCTAGACAATCAGATGATGACGATTATCAATAGATTGAAACACCATCACCATTTAATAATTTAATTTGGAAATGAAATGAAATGGAGTTTAACGTCCTGCTGTTCTGCTGCAAACCGGCCTAAAGACGGGCATACGCCATACAGTATGTTATGAGGGAAATTTTGCCTGGCCTACTCTTATATCAAATTCCAACTGTCAAGGGATGTTTTACGTGCATGCCAATGTGTACACGGGACCTCAGTTTTTCATACATCTGCCCTGCATCACTGAAAAGGGGGAACCACGCTGGAAAATCTGGATGAACTTTCTCGAACACCCAACGTCCAGGTTAGCGAGCCAGCATCTTACCCACCCTGACCCCCTTATTTAATTTTGATAATTGAGACTGTTTATTATCGTAGCAATGGTACTTGACAATTGAGACTCCACCAATTCAATTAGGATTGACATGAAACTTGGCAGGCTTGTTCCTTGGAGAGAGAGAAATGGGGTTTAACGTCCACTCGACACAAACTAGGTCATTTTGGGACTAGTTGTTCCTTGGACAATTTGAGGGGGGGTTGGATGGCATGTGTGTGCTGAATCCTAAAGCCTGTCATTTAGTCAACTGGCATAGTTTCGAATCCCCGGTTGTATGTGACAAGGAGTTGGGTTGCCTGTCCAACCTCATGAGTTTTCTCCGGGTCCTCCCACTGCTAAAGACCCCTATGTGCAAGCGAATTATTGAAATAAAATTAAAAACCATATATTAGTCCCGAAATGACCTAGTTTGTGTCGAGTGGACTTTAAACCCCCATTTCTCTCGCTTTCTCCCTTTGGACAATTGAGCAGCACAATTCCAAGACAGTGGTGATGTCTTGTCTGGAATCCTGGTCCATATTGTACTTGTTATTGGTTTAAGACCATGGAACAATGAAGTTTTTAGGTTAGGACATTCAATCAGTCTTCTAATACAAGACTATTTCAGTTCACAGACTATATACTACTAGCTTTAAATATATGAACTTTCAAATCTAAAAGCCTAAACCCAATTTACTTAAAGGCAGGGCTAAAATAATATCAGGAAAAACAAATTGCACAATAAACATGAAACAATGTCAGATAATAGACCTAAGAAGTTGGTAATTTGCCAAATGGTAATAATGGATGCAATACAATACCAGTGCTGGCTGAAAGGTTCTAAGCCTATCTGTGAAAGACCTGTATAGAGTCGATGGTTTCCATTTGTTTTTCTACATAGTGTTATAAGGCTTGGATACCAGTCAGGAAGAAATTTTCTGCAGCCATCGCCATCACATTGGATCATTACTAGGAAAATGACAGAAGTCTGAGAAGGATACAACGGTCCCTGAAAATGATCAGGATCTGCTTCAAAACTGCAGATTGTCACAGGACATCGCAAGAATCTGACACATTTCTGAGCTGCAGTCAATCAGACATCACTATGTCATACACCCGGGTAATCTTTTCTTGGTTGCTGTTGCAGTTAACGATTGTACATGTTGGAAGCAAAAGTTTGTATCAACCAAATTGATGTTTCCTTTTCAGCCAGCCCTTGCACTTTGCACATATATCATTAAGGGATTATTTCTTGTGTTTTAGACCTCCCATTTCCAAAGGTGCAGAAGAGTAGGACGTTAAACCCCATTTCATTTCATTTCACTGTTGCAAATGTTTAAGATTGGGTCTTGTCAACTCAGAAGCTCTGGGTCTCCTTTCCCAGGTTCTGTAGTTTTAAGATTGGAATATGGTTTGTCTCTCCCACTATGCTTTATACAGTACTTTACATTTCAATGTTAACATGCAATGCCAGGGAGGTTGAATTTTGCCAGACGTAGAATAATTCTTTTAGGCTTTATCACACTAACGAATCCTAAACAGTGAGACTTGTGTGGACTTTTATTTGGAATTCCAGCTGACAAGGATTCTTCGGTGTGTATATGGGAACTCACGTCTTTAGTTCCATCCAAATAACTCATCGCTGTTCCTTGCCAGCCCCAGAAAATTCCAAGGAACTTTCTAGGTCAACAGCACAATCGAACCCAGGACGTCCTCTGGTTATCAAGCCAGCGCCTTACTCACTGAGCCACAAAGACAAGGGAAACCAAGTTGATCACCTAGTAAATTTGGTATCCACAGAATCGTGTTTATTTCCAGTTCAGTTACTAAAGCGGTGAACACACTAGACAAATGATTCGGCCAAATCAATCGGAACCAAAATTGTGTCCAGTCATTCGGCCGAGTGAAACACGTTTGGTATGTTCGACCGAATTATATTCCCTAGTGTGTCCGCTTTACCGAAACATTCGCCCGATTGCAGAATTCATTAGCCAGTCACCACTCATATCGAGAAGTCATGCGATTGTTTGAAGACATGGTCAATCGAGTGGTGAATTGGTCGAGGGATTCGCCTAAGTGTGTCCACTCATTCGGCTGCAATTCGTCTCCGACTGATTTGGCTAGTCTGTTCGCCGCTTAAATGCAATTGGAGAGCGATAAAATCTGTGACAAATAAAAATGGATAAAGAAAGAATTAAGACGGAAACATTTATTTATTGATTAGGCTTTACAAACATTTACTCAATGGATACACCACAATCATTTCTATCATTATACCATTCATCAAACCATTATATAATTAAAGATACACGTAACCAATCTTCTTTAATAAAGATCCAAGCCGAGTGTCTTAATAAAACAAACTTATCAACTTAATAATTCTTTATCAAAGATCCAAGTCGAGTCCAACAAGTTTTTTAGTTCCGGAGTTGAGTTCACTTTTTTTTTCATCTAGAACAAGATGCATGCAGTTCTTAATTATTGAACCAAGCAAATTTTTGGGCCTAACATTTATAGAAACAAGTCAAATTCTATAAATAACTTTTTATCTGTATTGTAAAATCCTCAAGTTCAGCCCTTTCTTAAAGATCCAAAATCCCGTTCTTTTTCGAGACGAAATCATAATCTGTTATGGCAGTAAAAAAAACCTTGTTCCAAGTCGACCATTTATTGACCTCCAATTCCCCGATAGCTTAATTTCACTTGTTCATAAACCTGTACCTTTAATTATATCTAACACTTTACACATGTACACCTACGGTCAAAAATACTCAGAAGATACATGCACACATCAAAACAATCTCATTAAAAACAGATATCAATTTTATTTGTTTATATTTACTTGCTGCACTATCAATGACATCCAACACATGGTAATTTGAGATCACATGTTCTTATTGACCAATCAAATCATCTGTATTCACATACAGGGCTTTGTTTCATGGTAAATAAAGGCAATTTAAAAGTACACGAAAGTAGACAAATCTTTGTTTGCACAGTGAATACTGTTTGAATGAACGTTTTTACTTAGCCAATCAGAGTGAGGTCAAAAAGCATATAATGGTCAAATCGTTAATTTCAGCTGCAGATTAACACAGGTATCAGTATGAATATCTTTCATGTGGAAAGTCTTAAGTGTCCAGTGATCATGTTCACAGCATAACCTAAACGCATCCCTTTTAGAGTGAATCTGGTTGGTCTTTGAGTTTTCAAATAGGACTACACTAGATATATCTATAACACTGTCACAGAAACACTGTTTTCATAGAAAATATGGAAGATCACTATGTAGTGTAATAACCACAATAATATAAACGAAATGAAATTGTAATCCAATTTTAATGAGACTGTTCCAGACATACACACATACAATATACATTTAATATAAGATTTGAAAATATCATGACATCATCATATACAATATACATACAATTATACACAGTAACATAATCACTTACATGATACACAATACAATAATAATCTGATCAGAGATGGTATGATTCATTAAAATATACATTTACATAAACAGGTGTATACATACATCGTTATAAACACAGTGATCATCATCATCATCCAAGGCTAAATAACCACTCTTTTAATTGTTTTAGTTCAATCAGCACCCATCTTTGATTCTTGAAAGCTGATCAGAGGTGAACATAGGTTGAAGCACCCTTAAAGCACTGATTCAGGCAGAGGCAGAGATTAGCCTTTGTAACACATGTCTGGCAGAAAATCTCAGGTACACCTAAAATCATTAAAACCAGGCCTGGATTTAGCCTCTATCAGCTTTCAAGAATATACAGACCTAAAAAGATTTTAAAAAATATACACAATTGCCAAAACATTTTCAAGCTAATTCTTTTTGAGAACAATAATTAATGACTACAGGACCAAATTAAAGAAGAACACTTCTTTTAAACAAAAAGGATGCACAAACATTATAAGAAAAATCTCAATGGTTAGGCATCAAAAATTTTGGCACTCGGTAACAAAATCAATTAAATATTTTGAAAGAACATTTAGTTATTATGCATAGGTTATTGACTTATAAAATATATTTAAGAAACTTTTATTACTAAAGAAAAATATGATTTCTTAAATTACAAATGATAATTACGGATAAAACCAGCATTTAAAACAATTGGCAAAAGACTCTTACCTTCCAAAAAAACCCTTTCATCCATTATTTTTTTGGGATATTATATTTTTATGATATTTTTTTTGTTACTTTTACATTTTTTATTCTTCTCGTTACAAAAAAAATATAGACAAAACATAAATGTTACATAGACATATATGGTAGAGTTTAATATAGTACATCTTTCCTGTGATGGCAATTTCACAACCAAATACATAGTTACAAAAAATACAAAAAAATAAAATAAGTTACCACATAATAGAACAGATATAAATAAATAAATATCAACTAAAAGGAGATCAAATTGCTGTGTGTCTAGACATACGGAGTCAAGATTTGAGACTAGAGTGGTTTCAATTATGCACCAAGACTAGAGTGATTTAAATCATGCACCAAGGCTAGTGGTGGTTTTAAGCACCAAGACAAGAATGGCTTAATTTAAGCTTCAAGACTAGAGTGGCTTAAATTAAGCTTCAAGACTAGAGTGACTTAAATTAAGCATCAAGACTATAGTGGTTCAAATTATGGACCAAGACAAGAGTGGCTTAAATTAAGCACCAAGTCCAGAGTGGTTCAAATTATGGACCAAGACAAGAGTGGCTTCAATTCTGCATCAAGACTAGAGTGGTTCAAATTATGGACCAAAACAAGAGTGGCTTCAATTCTGCATCAAGGCTAGAGTGGTTTCAATTCTGCATCAAGATTAGAGTAAATACAGTGGTTAAAATTCTGCACCAAGATTATTGTGGTTTAAATTATACATCTAGGCTAGAATGAACCATAGTAATAAATCCAATAGAATTGACAGTGTAAAGTACACATTCAATAATAGACGGATTAATATTTAATTGTGACATCAAAAGCAGGCAGATTATTTCAGTTTGTCGGATTATTTCAGGTGTTTAAAATGTGAGAAAACCAACAATGTAAATCAGATGACCCTGCTCCTTGTAATATTACATACACAAGTCTGGGATAGAAACTATGACAAATGCCTCAATAATCATCTAAAAAGCGCACGCTAGATCACTCAGTCACCCACCAGTTTTTCATGCCACAGAAGTTTAAGTTAAACTGTATACAGAATAACAGCTAGACACACAGCACCACACATTCAATGACAGATTTACAACACAACCGTTATAATAATGACAAGACATAATATTTAATAGAAAATAAAGAATTTCACTAAAACTATAGTTTTTCACTAGATCAATAAACCGGGTATCTTTTTTTGCATTTCGTTAAGTTGAACAATTTTATTGGCATCATTTGGTAAAATATTCGTAACTTAACAAGAAATTATAAATTGAGCAAAATAATACTAAGATGTAAGTGAATGCTTCTTTCAGAGTGACATTGATTGGCATCAAACACTGTTTGTTTAAGATCAAATTAACAACTATTCCATTATTCGAACTAAACCACCCACAATTGCCATTAAGGGTAATTGTTAATATGGAGTTTCAGTGTCAAACCCCATCTCCAAGATAATTCGAAAACAAACCGCCACTTTGAGAATCACATTGAACATGCTTTGATCAGAAATTAACATGAAATCAAAGGAAATTTTACCTGGCCAAAATCTTCAAACATTAGCAAATAACTACAATGTTTGTGAATACAAAGCAGCCATATACATCATCATGGCTGTTTTTAGCCCACTTTGTAAGTAGCATAAGATCAGAGCAATTCAGTGTGCAATATGGTCGACCTACTATATACAAAGTATAAAACTGTTATTGACATTCAAACTACGCCATGGTGTTATTATTATCATTTTACTAGACAAATGTTCCCTTTGATATCGTCATGATAGTTCCTAAGAAAACAGAACATAAATTACAAAATATTTCTGTTGGCCTGAATATTCAATCTCTTTAGGATGATCTTAGTCACGCATACACATTAAGACCCAGATTTCAATTATTCATTGAAATAACATTATTTGAATTTGCCTCTTCTTAAGCCAAACTGTACACCATATTTGTAATTTACAACAAATAAAGCTTGATAAAAATATGCAACAATAATTTGGTCTGAACACCTATATTTTAGGTACACATGAGCCTGAAGTGAAAACTGAAAGCCACTGATTTTACAAAGAAAACTTAAAGTTATAACATGACAATAGTATAATTATATATTAATTTTTTGTTCTACTTTTACTTTACACACTACAGTATACATATCATAATATTTATATATAAATTTTACAACAAGTAATAATAATAATAACGTTTTTCACCAATAATACATATTTTTTGCCAAGATAAACAAGAAATCAACAAGGTACCCAACAACCTCCAAAAACACAGCCATAAACCTACATTAGACCCTCTTACACAGTTCCATCTTTCACCGAGTCACAATTAACTACGCTATCTCTTGGGGATCTGAATCTTACTCGTATCAACTGAAATGGGCATTATTAAGGCCTCTCAACAAGGTTATTTTTAGACGAACCTGATAAAATTATATTTTAATCATTCACTTGCCTAATTGGGGAGTCAAAGAAGAAAACCATGGGTTGGGAGGGCGATTCTCCTGCTACCTGTCACATACAAGCTTGGGATCAAGCCCAATGATTTAATAAAGTGTATACACATTAGACCACTCGGCTCTCCCTCATTTCCCGATATCGACAACGCATACTTTTAATTAATTACAAATGTGTTCAATTCCCCAAAAAACAATTAAATAGAGGTTAAAAAGTTGTTGGAATTTTTTCAAAATAACAGAATCATGTTTTTATATAATTTTCCATTTAGCAAACACTACAATTATGATAATTTCTACTATTACCTTTGATAAAGCTATTTGTGAAGTAGGAAAGATGGTGCTGTGTAGAGGCTGATAAGGTATTGTCAGCTTGGCCCTTGACACTTTCAGTGCCATGGTCCGATTTCCAAAATCTGAATGTGAAAGATTGTTCCTCCCCCTGCAGATAGGAGCACTGAGAACGCTTTTCATCAAGGGAATATATGCCAATGTTTTTACAACTTTGACAAGAATATTTCAAAATTTGCGATCCGATCGTGGCACAGAAGGGGTTAACAATAATTACTGAACAGTTATCTGGGGTTTTTATTTTCGGAGGACCAGAACATTGATGTTATTTTGACGCCTTAGTTATTAAATTTCAATGTGTATATCACTACTACCCTCACATTCAAACGTTAAAAAATTTACATTTTATAAACTATTCAATAATTGTGTTTCCAAAGCCTCGTAATTCTAAAATTACTAAATTCTTAATTTACTTTGTCAAATGAACAAGGGTTCTCTTAATTCCCGTAACTCTAATTACTTTCAGACCATTTTAAGACACTTGAGGTTTATTAAAGACACTGGAGTTTATTAAAGGCAATTTCAGTTAAAATATTTATTGCTATGTTTTCAGCATTGTAAAACATAAATGACCAAAACGTCCACCTTTGTAAAAAAAAAAAAATACCAATAAAAATATTTTGATGTATAATTAACGATAACTTTAGTAAATGTAAAAAATTTGTGACCTACTTTCAAATTACAAACTCGCTCTATTTAACTTGCAAACATCAATTTATGACACAAATATTTCTGATAGAATTGATTTTTTTTAACAATACCAATTTAACTGCCAAAAACATTTGGGGATTCACTGTACTTGACAAATCAAATGTACTGACTACAGACTCATAAAACTATTGTTCAAAATAGAAGTGCTGGTTACAACGGAACAGTATGATAGGAGTGTGGGCACTCATTACAATTCCAATAAAAAAAACTGCAAGCAGGTGCTTAATGGAGTGGGCTGTTATTATATTAAATACAGTTACTTAGTTTCAACTTCTAACTTTTAACAATCCTGGTGATTTTTTTTTATTACTTTATCCAGAAGTCACAATAACTGACATTTTGCATGCCACTTTTTATCAAACGATTGGACAAAACATTCTTTCGTACATTTATGTATCTGTTAGTTTCACGTTAAAAAAGAAATTAACTAAAAACGATTCACGATGTGAATATTATTTGAAGGAACGCTCTAGAATTAAGCCATTATTGAAAGTTGAATGAATTTAATACAATGCAAAAAGTTTGATATAAAACAAAAACAAAGAATGTCCACAAATTAACATCACAATACACAAAAAACAAAAACACAAGATAACAAAATATTGTATTGGAGCACATAATTCAGGGACACATTAATAAATCTGGATTTTTCATGGATTTCCATTTTTTCCCATATTGCCAATTATTTCAGTATTCATCGGGTGTTAAATCATTGCGAATTGGCCATGTTATTTTAGGGATGGTAAGCCAACACATTTTCTGTCATTTACATACTTTCTGTATATTGCCTCCAAAAATTATACTAATTAATGCCAAAAGCACACGCAAAAGTAAATGGCTTTTGCTTTGACATGTTGACACAGAAAAAATTTGATCTTTTTGAAATTTAACGTTGTTGATTTAGCGCATTTTATATTTGGTGCAAGATATTGTTTAAAATAGGCATATCATTATTTCTGATCTTATATTTGTTGAAAGGGTTAGTAACATATCTTGTCAAACAATGAGGTATTCGTAATAATCACATAAAAGTTAAACTTGTGACAATATGTAAAGCACTACTGAATAATAATAATAATGACAAAATAAGCTTTTTAACAAAATAGAGCAGCACTCTGAGATAAATAAATACAAAAAAATTTTGGCATTATTTATTCCAATTTCAAATAAATTTGGAATTTACAACAATTTTCACTTAGTAACAAAATCTTGAAACAGTTTCTGGCTCAAAAATGGTTTTACTTTTATCCTTTCACATTAAATTACGATATCCTTCATGATATTGAATAAAGAAAAGTCTCTGGATTTGTCTCTTCCTTAACATTATTGAACATATCCAAATTTGTGTTAATTTTTTTTTTGAGACTAATTATTTTAGAGAAAAATTTGAATAACGTTTTTTGTTTTATTTTTACACAAAAAAAAAAAGATAAATAAGAAAAAGTGTATATTTTCATACCTTTGTTTTGGTGCTGTTATCGACAGACCACAAACACCGAAATCAACCATACAACTGCTAGGTGCCAGTTTGAATAAAACACAAGCTTAATTACGATTGTCTTAATCCAATGGAAAACAAAATAATACTATATTTGTGCATAGATAGAAATCAAGAAAACAAAATATCTCAGTGTGGACAAGTCTAAAGACTCAAATGTTTGATTTTAGCTGGTCGTTGACCAGCACAGAGTTCGTGACTTTCTGGACTCTCAACAGGCCACCCTAAATTGCCATATTGGGCAGTAGGCCCATACTGATTTGCAGGATTGGCGCCAGTCACCATTATTCTTTGAACTTTGTTGCCGTGTTTGACTAGAATGGTAGGACTAGGGTACGTTCTTCTGGTTAGGGTTACAGCGGTTGGTTTAGGTTGGACACTAGCAACAGTGGTGGTTGACTTCGAAATGTTGGAAGGTGTTTGCATTGATAACACAGGAGTTACAGAGGGCTGCTCGGTGTTAGCATCTGAAACATGCATGCGATTGACCCATTGTTGTTCCACTGGGACGACTGATCCCTGAAAAAAGGTGCATTGTTCAAATTCAGAAACAACTCAACATTAACAATACAGAAACAGTGTGGTGAGGTTAAGTTTTAATTTGATACGACCAATAATAAGGCCAATTACCGATCTTATATCTTGTGGGGGTCAATACCAATATTCAAAGGGAGCCCTGTTAATTCAAATTATTCAAAGTAATGCTTTTTGATTGTGCAACATTTCTTTTTGGTATTATTTCCTCAAACAATTAAGTTTTAAAATCATAACAATCATGTTTTTTTATAATTTCAAGTTTCAAAATAAGATTCTCCGATGTATATTCAAAAATTAAAAATCTGAATGTGATAATCAATGAAATTTCAAGATGTAAGTTTTGTAAATTCTGTCATATCTGTGATATTACTGTAAAATCAATCTTAAATATTTTCAACGAAAATTTCTTTCCCAACTGACTTTGTCTGAAGAGTACAGTACTCCATATATTTCTTTTTCCTTTTATAAACCAAATGTTGGATAATTTATTTGTCTGTAATACATAAAACAAACCCTCACCATATAAAACAAAAAATAGATGACCAAAAGCCAATTTCAAATCATAGTAAAATAGATTCCAATAAATTTTTCAAAAACATTTTTTTGAATTATCAATGAATCGTGGTAAATATATGGATTTGGAATCTATTAGGAATATTTAATATTGTAAATAATAAAAGACTGTGAGGTAAAAATCTACATCATAAAATTATTTCATGTATACCAGCGCTAAAAAAAAAATAGGTAGACATAAATTTGGGGATAAATTGGCTTTTAGCGTTAAGTCAACAAGGCATGCAATTCAACAAGACAATACTTCATATTAGTCAACGGATTTTAAACAAAAGAAAAAAAAATACACAAACATAATTTGAATTATTCTCCTCATCCAAATTCTATTTGATCGATTAAAGGGCATGTGGAAACTCAATAATTTGTTTTTTTTCCGAAAATCAATTGGGTCATTCTGGGGTATTTGTAAAAAAAATAATTTTAAACAATTTTTCTGAAGATAAAAACAGCCGGTTCATGGTCAGGTTAAAATCAGTAATTTGCCATGAAAAACAAACTATTAAAATGTCACAAGGGGAAAGGAAAACTGGGAACCAGAGACATTCTAATAAAAAGTTCAGTGTCCTTAACACAGTCCAAACTCCTAATGGCAGAGATGATTGTATCATCTAACTACTTGCTCATGTAATTACTGCCGCTAAAATATATGCAGAAGATGAGTTTCCACAGCCTCGTTGATAAATTTTGAGCTTGATTGAAGGGAACTATTTAGGGATATCATAAGGGATGATTTGCAATACTTTTAAATACATAATGAGTATTTACAACAGATCAAGACTAGGAAGATAAAAAAAAAAAAAAAATGTCAAGCGACTTCAGATAATGCGTTGTATTTGAATGGCAGGTGGAGGACAAGATTTTAATACATTAAATACATAGCAATTAATATAATGATCAATGTTCTACTTTCACTTTGTTCTACTTTCACTTTGCACATACATGTACATATGATCAATGTTCTACTTTCACTTTGCACACAAAGTACATACATGTATATAAAAATCGTATCATAGCCATTTTTAATTTGTCAACTGTGTCAAGTGTAATTGGCTCATAAAATGTTGATAAATTTGAATATTTTTGAATTAAAACTATTTGACAGTCTGTAATGATGTATTTATTTTCAAACAGGTTTAAAACAGGATAAATATACTTGATTTTTAATATTAGACTTAATCTGACTGAATTTAGGCAACTAGGAGGTTACATATATCTGTTATTATGCTCCACTTTTAACAGTCTGGGTAAATTTTAGCAGTAATATTTTACAAACCATCCTTTGTTTTTAATGGCAAAAGTTTTCTCAAGGTGTAGTAACGACTTTGTTTTTCTTTTTAACAATAAATTTTACATGTATCTTTTTTTTTAAATTTTGTATGACAGATTCTATTTGGGATAAACTATCTGAGAACGCTTGTATAACTTAAATTCCAAAGTATTCTTCTTAACAACTTTATAAACAAGTATATGTCACCGTACACTCAAATTTTAAAAATACAAATATACACATTTCAAATGATTAATATTATAATATATATATATATATTACCCAGAAGTAAACATAAACAATGGAATAAAGATTCTTTAGACTTGTACATTATAATAAAAATAGTTTAAGATGACAGGACAGCAAGCGATCGTATAAAGATCGTGCATCCTTAACCCCCTCCTCGCCCACAATAAACCATGAGACTACGAGAGACAATAAGTGATTATAGATCACCCCCAAAACTCTCTCTCAAAAAACAAAACAACATAAGCAATGTGCTCATAGATAGCTCCCCCCATCAAGAAAACAAGCATAAATCACACTGATCCCCACCTCAAAAGGTGACAACATAGCCCACCACCTCTCCCAGAAAAAAAATAATCAGACATGATCATATAGGACAGATCTTGCTTCCCCATCACCCACCCTCCCTTTTCCAAAAAGACCACCCCTACCCCCACTTTGTGACACCCCCTTGAAAAACACAAGACGTAATTTAGGTGCTCAATTGAACATTCTGGAATCCTAATTCTCTTGATCCCCCCCCCACCCCTCAGACAGGTATGGACTGAATAAAGAAATAATTTTCAGCTGAAACATGAATATGTCACGATTCTGCTCACATTTGTGGATTAGAAGATCTGTGACAAAACACAATTCTCTTTTCCTCATTTTGCAATTCCATCAATTCAGAACGTTCCAGACTGAAAAATTGAGCACCCAGCAATACATCACAGATAAACGAGATCCATTTAGAAGGAAAACACGACAAAAAGACAATTTTCTTATTTTTTTGTTTTGTTTTGAGAGGGTGTCATTTTTCTAATTTTTTAATTTATATTTCCGTTGATGACACATGAAAGATGAATTTACAAAAATGAACATGGGTGAAGATTAAAGCTTTTATGTAGATATATAAAACAACTTTTTTTTTTCTTGTTTTTTTTTCTCTTTACAAATTTTCTTGGGTATTTTTTAAAATCTTTGATGACAAATATTGCTTTTATCTTTATATAGTTATTCACAGGATAAACCCATAAATTGCGTGGACGACTTATTTGTAACAAATTGTATATTACAAAATTTCGTTTATATCTTACACTATAGTGCATAATGCCCAGGAATTACCTCGACTGCTGTAGCTTCTTGTAAAGCTGTGTCAAGGTCTGTTGGTTGCATCCCTGTAGGTGGAGGTTGCGCATACATTAGTTCAGGGGTTGTTGTGTGCATGGCGTACACATACCCTGGGTTCCCACCAAAGGAAGCTGGTTGACTGGGACTCTGAAATTACACAGATTGGAAAGATTTGTATCTCCATAACACAATCAACATCATTCAATTTGAGACAAATGGCAATTTTTTATTTCCTGTGTTACGTTACGGAATTTAAGGCAGGAGAATACTGCCCAGATAGTGGCCTTTCCACATACTTTCCTTTCATTTCTTTTTATTATCAAGGTGTTTTTTTTATGTGCACGCCAATGTGTATATAGTTGGCCCCCTGTTGCAAAACAATTTATAATGCTTCAAGCTGGTAATCGAGTTTTCCCATACTCTACCAGAACAACTTCAAGAGGTTCTAGACATTTCAGATTTCTCTTAACCATCCCAAGAGAGAAATGGGGTTTAAACATGCACTTGACACAAATTAGGTCATTTCAAAACCAACATGATTCAATTGTATTTCCAGGAATTGCTTAAAGTGTGCGTTAAACCATTTGGCCACCTCATCACCCCAATCTATTACGATCACTACTAAAAACAGAGGACGTATGAAAAACTAACCTGTGGGCCCCAACGCCACTGTGGAGAAGTTGTCCATTGTGGGGTAGGCTGAAATAAGATGAAAATATTTTACTAGTCGGCCTATATGGTCATTTTCAATCTCCAATCATCAATTAGTGTCAGAAAAAATAAAAATCTAATGTTAATCATAATCCGATGTCACTGGTTTTAATACCTACCGCTTGATATGGCGACTGATGATAAGCAGCATTTTGATAGGCTGCTGCTGATTGGTAGGCTGCTGCAGACTGGTAAGCAGCAGCAGACTGGTAACTTGGTGTCATGTATATGGTAGGTGTTTGAGGTACCATGACGGCAGCGGCTGCAGAGTAGGGATTACTCGTGTATGTTGGCTAAAATAATTGAAACATACACAATAATCATTTGATACACAAGGCAGGGTATACTCACTCTTTAAAGAACACTTCATACAATTTCTCATTGGTTCACAGATTAAATATATTTCAGAGAGACAAATGGGGTTAACGTCCACTCGTCACAAATATATGGTTTAAATTTCATTTTCAAAATTCACTTGCGCAGTGGGGTGTTTAGCAGTGGGAGGAAACTGGAGATTGAACAGGCGACCATACTCCTTGTCATGTACATGTACCACCAGGGATTCGAAACCATGCCAGTTGACTCATTGACAGGCTTTATGATACAACGCGCACGTGCTAACTATTCAGCCAAATACCCCCCCCCCCCAATATATTTCACAGTACCATGAACAAGCCACAAACCTCATTCTCTTTACATTGCGCCATTGTCAAATAAGACCTGATATCATAACTAGAAAAGAATGCCTCCCAATGTTTTACTACAGTTACAACTTGGTAGATATTTTCTCCCTAGTGGATGTGCATTCATTCACCCACTATCTGTCGACTAATGCGAGGGGAGCTATTTCTTTTTTCTCATTCATGATTGTCGGGACTTATTTCTGGATAATAAGATTGACATAGGGGAGGTATAGTGTTTATCAGGCTACCCACGACAACTTATAACAAGACAAAATACATCGAGTTTTAATCGTCAGTTTTGAATAACTCAAACCATTGTGAAGCTTAATTTACAAACTTAAAGATGTCTTAATCGGGCACAAACTGGGTGATTTGGTCATATATTCGGACCAGAAATATATTCAAAAGTTTTTATCAAATCTTTCTCAAAAAAATTTAATCTCAAGAAAACTCGATTATGGGAGAATCCATTTTAAGCTTGTATTTATTGTTCTTAGTTTCTGTCCATCTACCATAAATAATTGAAACCTAAAATAATATTCTGCCACGTTCTTTTTCTACCACTTAATTGCAGTGTGTACTGGATGTTTAAGTCTCTCAAAGTTCGCACTGTCAATATATCAACACATGCATGGAAGCTCTCCTTACATCAGCCTAGTTAGCAGGTTGGCAATTAGGGACGCCCTTATAATTCAGGGAATCCAGTGTCTCTACTTTCAATATTTACAATATGTCGTACTGATGTTTGAATGATCGAGACTTGCCTCAATCCACGCTAATATCTTCTCAAATACGTTATTCAACATTTAGATGAAGGATTTCAAAAAAAAGAAGAAAAGGTAGATGATCTCCCGACTTGCATTCAATCAGATTAAATTATGCAATTGATATCTTTGTAAATACTATACAGAGCTAAATCATATTCAAATTGATACGTCTTTCAGAGATCATCTTTCACAATATTGTAATTTGCAAAGGGATTAATGGCTTTTTCAAGGAGTTTGTTTTAATAACTACGAGCTGTGTTGAGTTTTTTTTTTTTTTTTTTTTTTTAATACTTGAAAGCCCTCAAATGGGAAGTGGTATCAGATGTTTTATAAACTTTAATCATATCATCATTCTGCCTTGTGCAAATTGTTAATACTTATGCAGGGAGTGTTAACGTTTGAACCAGAATTTGAGAAGTCAAAGACGATTCATAAAATATAAACTTAATCAACGAAAACAAAACAGATCTCACAAGCTCAAAGATAATAATGTTCATTAATTCTGTCATTTTCGGGGACTGCAGTGATACACCAGAAGGTAGACTAGAATATTCCAGGTTTGAATCCCAGCAAGGGCCAAGAACACTCCCGAGTCCAAATATTTTTTCATCCTGGATCTCACTTGTAAAAGCTGGTGATAGTGGGGTCTATAAATGGTGACTAGCTGTATGGATGGTACAAAAGGCCGAGGTCTTTTCCAGTACATATTATCATGCATGTACATTAAAGAACCGACACAAGTTGGCATTCCCACTGAATTTTACCATTAAGATCAAGGCATCATGTTGACCAGACATAAAACCCTGTACCATTCAATTGCTTTGGACAACAGTCTTAGGCTTGCAAGGGGGTCGGGGAAAACAGGGGTATCATTTTATTTTTTAAATGTTTATTTTCGTGTCTATCTCGAAGCAAGTTACTGGTGATGAACTGACTGAGGATATAATTTATCTCTCAATATTAATCTAAGAGTCTAGCCTACTGGTAAATAAAAGTCAAAAATCTAAAACCAACTTCAAAATAACATCTATAGAGTGCTCACAAACCCAATAAAATTTCACAAAATTTGGTGCTAAACAATGTTAGTAATATAACCCAGATTATGTAGATATAATACATATTAGAATGCACACAAAACTTATATATTTGCTAAACTAGATTTTCTATTTAGAAAGCTTGACAAGCTATCACGGTCTCTGTCTTGTGGTTCACCACAGATCAAATTATTGCACTTGCTTCTAAATATCAGACAATATAATGGCAATTAACATTTTCCTTCAGCTCGGCTAGATTAAGCGAATCGGATAATTTCTCCTCTGCGGTACCGCAACTCGAAAACTTAATAGGGTGTCTCACCTGGGGCTGGGTTAAGGGGTAGCCCCCTTCCGCGGCATGATATATAGCCATTCCATTTTGGTATGTGTAGGGAACTCCATTAGCAAACATGACAGTCCCTGCTTGTATATTAGAATCTGAAAATATGGTACAACAAGACAACCCTACAATAACATCAAGACAGAAAAAGTCAAAAACGCAAGAAAACTGAAAACAAAGTGAGGAGGGTTAACAAATCAATAATGAACAATACTGTGTTGATAAGCAGGCCTCATTTTATGCTAATACATATATTTATGAAAATATAACCTGTTCTTAGTTTCAAAATAGGTAGATTTTAGTTAAAATTGTTGCTATATATATACTGGATTAGATACTGTCCTGTCCCCTTAATGTCGACCCCACCCTTCACAATCTCCAGACATTCCCCCTTACTGTCTTCTTGCTTCCAACAAACTTTTCTTACCTTCCCTCTTCCCATTTACCATCTTCTAACCTTTGCTCGTAAGCAGTGGACGCACTTGCTAAATCAATAGGTGCCAAATTACAGCCAAACTCCTTCACCCTAATAAGTGGACACACTACGCCAAAATTCTCCGCCCGATTCACCAGTCGATTGCTACACCTTTCATGTCACATGATTAACCCCTGCAGCGACATGTAGTTAATGAATTCTAAAAACCGAGCGAATAGGTGAATATATCAAAAATGGTTGATTTGCAAAAATTATTCAGCCGAATGTAACTGGACACTAGGCGAATGTCCGTGCTGATTAATTGGCTAGGGTGTCCACTGCTTTACCATCTTCTGACCCCCCCCACCCTACTGTGTCCCCCTTACTATCTTCGACAACCCCTGTCTTCTGCCATTCCCCTTACCACCTTCTGATCTCAAAGACACTTTTCTGACCGTCCAACATCCCACACACTTTATCACCCCTCCTTCTGACCTCCCAAACACAAACTTCTGACCATCCATTGTTCCCCTCTTCTAACATTACCCCCCTCTTAGCATCTCTCGTTCCCCCCCCTCCTCCGTCTGAATTCTGTGTCCATTCTCGTTAAATAATATGCCTCTCATCTGAGACATAGTTCTCTAAAAAGTCTTTTTGTGAACATTATTAGTTAAAAAAAAATTTTTTGTTTTGAATTAGTTAGAATCAACAGTAAGGTTATATATATGTACTAAATAAATCATGAGGCCTGTATCATGCAATAAAATTATAACGTTAACTGCTACACGGTTTAAAACTGTTCGCTGTTCATTTTTAATGCACAAATCTTCGTAACGATGGTCTAATATAATTATAATATCAAGCGTCTTATTCATAAAAAACCTTATCAGGAATTCTCTAATGATATCCATTACATAAAGAAGCAAATCGTGTTGATTTGAATAGATCCAATGAGCAATTCTAGCCAAATTGATACTTGGCTCTTGAATTTAAAAGGCACTGATTTGATGGTCAATTTGATTCAACGTTTTTTAAATTATATCTCTAAAGATGCGAGCTATCCATAGACAGATAAAACCAGGGATTTTATCATACCTTACATGTACAAGAAGATTCTGAAATAGCTGAAGATAATTCTGGTCAGTCGAGACTAATTTTATATTATTATTTTACCGTCATCTCAATTGGAAATTGCTGACAGCTTGGATAAGATGCGGGAAGTAATTCAATTGATTTTGACAAAAATTCTAAAATGACTTCATTACGGACTATTTTGTACATGTAATGACAATTGATATAAATTTACTGACTCCACAAATCCTGATTTAAGATATGAATAAGACGCCATGACTAAACTGCATAACAAACGACAAGCAAATTATTGACAGTAATAAATTTTGTAATGACTGTGTGCTATTTTCATGCTCAGAAAAATATGAGATTGGATTTTTTTGCAAGATAGAACCCATTCAACAACACTGATCTACCTGTGAGAGGTCAAGTTATCATTGTATCCTTTTCATACAACATCTGAAAAATGGGGGGCAGTTACAATTAAAACTTTAATTCAGTCCTACAGTATGCTTTGGGAGAGGGGGCAGTTACAATTACATTATGTTTGAAGGGGTGAGGGAATGGGGGCAGTTACAATTAAAAGTCTAATTCTGACTTACAATATATGTATGTGAAACTGCATTGGACTTTATATTTTGTACAACTGAGAATAAACCAACATTCTGAGCTCAATACAGTAAGTATTTCCTGTAAGTTAGGGTAATGAGTAAATGTTTATTGCAAAGTTATCATTACAGTTTGAATGCAATAAATAATGTGTAATGAAAATTAAACAATGTTTCAAGTAATGTTGATGTAACAAATAATATGTAATGAAAATCAATCATTACAGTTTTATAAATGAAGTTATAAATAATGGTATTGAAAAGTAAATATTACAGTTTGAAGTAACGAGAATCTTATACTGTAAATACATGCTAAGTGTAGAGTGCTCTTGAATTGCATTCAAAGGTGGCTTTCTGTTCAACTCGGACACTATTTTAGCGGAGCCATTGTTTTTTTCAGGATTGTATAGATCTTTTCAATGCAAGTAGACATATTTGTGTGCCAGTTCTTAGAAATGTATATGGTGGATATGGCTTTTCGATTTCCCACAAAAAGTACTGGCCAAGATTCAGAGTGTTTTCCAAAAAATTTGTGTTTGGAAAGTGTGTGTATGCATGTAGTCATTGACAGTGTGTGTGTGTGTGCAGGCACATGTAGTCATTGACAGTGAGTGTGCATGTAGTCACTGACAGTATGTAGATGTAGTTATTTACAAGAGAATTAGTATTTGATTTTGGTTTTGAAGACTGACAACAGTAGATGAGACAAATATTGAAAGTATAAAATAATCCTACATACCATAATTTCTCGTTAATACCTGAAATACACAACAGTTATTCAATTTAT
Source organism: Patella ulyssiponensis (assembly GCA_963678685.1). Taxonomy (NCBI): domain Eukaryota; kingdom Metazoa; phylum Mollusca; class Gastropoda; family Patellidae; genus Patella; species Patella ulyssiponensis. The sequence continues at coordinate 62,310,065 of OY783225.1, read as the reverse complement.
TTTAATCAAAACTGTGACGATCAACAGCATTTTAGAACAATTCCATTTGATCCAGAAATATATTCATAATGTGTCTAAATATTGTGCCAAGTACAATTTCATAAAATTAAATATGTAAATGTACAACTCTGCTACTGATTAAATTTAGATGGACACGTCTTTTCCATTTTGTCTTTCTGATGTTTAAGTGGCAATATAAATCACAAATGCATACAAACTTAAATTTTGGACAGATTATATATGAGTGTGTACATGCTAAACAATTGATTAGATAGCACATTCTCTTGTATTATTCACCTCTTGCATAATGTACATGACTGTTTAAAGAAACAGATAAAGGATCAGACACCTATTTCTGAAATATTTACTCAGGGTATTTTTTTCTACCTTTTAAAAAGTGACCATCAACCATTGTCCATTGAATTATATTTTGGATTGCCATGGCACTAACTTACAACTAATATATTGAACTTTTTGGTATGCAGACATCTGTGTAAACCTACTGAACCTATTGTTTTGAAATTATTTATCATATTACGTACGCGAGTGAGTACAAAACACAATAATCTGTAACACATCATTAACAACCAAAAACGAACATTTTTATAACATATATGTAACATCGATTACTAACAATATTTTAATAAATATTTACAAAAAACTTATTTTCGCTCTCAAATGCAACACAATTTCTGCATTTGGACACAATTTCCTGAAGATCTGCCACTTAAAATGAGAAATAGTGTATTGAGAGAATGTTAAATGCTGGTCAATCTGTGTATTCTAGTTCTCTTCCATACAATCGCATTTACAGTTTCATAAACATGATGCATACCTCTACAAAATCTTGCCCCAGTTCCTCAAAATTATCTTTTAAATATGATCCTTTATTGTTTGAAAAAGGAAACGAAATAGAATTTCATGTCCTTCTTTTTTCTGCACGGACTGGGCTAAAGAAGAGGTCCTATTTTAGATCCTAACTGTGGTCAAGAAAGTTTATGAGGTTTGTCAGAGGTACAAGACAAAGGGCCTGGCAAAGGACAACATATAGTCATTTGGATGGGATGAAAAATCATGGTCCTATTTACACATGGGTATGTACATAAAATAATCCTTGGCAGTTGGAAGATAAGCCAGTAGCGGCACTGAAAGCAAACTGTATGGCATACGCTTGTCTTCATTAGCACAGTAGGACCAGAAACCCCATTTCATTTCGCTCCTAGATCCGCATTATGAGTAATATTGGAAATAGGAATTGCAAGGTGAGAACTAGATCAATCAGGGCTTGCTATCCCTGGTATTACCAAACTTATATATTATTGTAAGACAGGACCAATTTGTTTTAATCAAGTCTTATAATTTGGTTCCACTCTGATATTAAACAGAATACTTACTTGTTTACGAACAGCTGGACCTATGTTTAATTTCCGATCTCGAAACACTAAATTATCTGCCTGAAATATATGATAAACACAAGAAAATAAAATAGAGTATGACATTCACTCAACACCAACTGGGTAATTTCGAGATTAACCTTGATTAATTTTAATTCAATAATTCGCTTGTGAGTAGGGGTCTTTAGCAGTGGGAGGAAACCGGCGTGCCCGGAGGAAAACCCACGAGGATGAGAAGGCGCCCCTATCTCCATGCCACATGCGCTCACACCAGGGATCGAAACCACAGCCGCAAGCAAGAGGTGACTGGCCAGCTAGAGGTCGAAACACGGCACTCTAGACCACTAGGCCATCCCAACCCCCCTAGCAGTAAGAAGGAAACCGGAGAAAACCACAAGGTTGGACAGACAACCCTATTCCCTGGACACTGTCATATACATCGAAACCAAGATACTTGAACCGACCTTAGGATTTAATATATGCCTAAGACCATTTGAACAGGTAACTCTAATCCTACCTCACGTAGAAGTAGGGAATCGTAACAACCACGTCACTTACAGTCAAACTGTCGACAGAAATAAAACTGTGCAAAAAGAGTTTCAAATTGAGAGTCTGAAAATTACGCTAATCAACTAAGCCGCAAAGTTTCTCAATATTTTCATACAAATAAAAGAAAATTCTGACTAACCTCTTTTTTAATAATACGATCTGCATCTTCTTGACTTTCAAACGTAACAAAACCATATCTGCAATACCGACAAACATCCAGCAAGTCGTTATATTTAAATGTGGGCTTGTATTAAAAAATTCATTGCTCTACCCTTTGCTATTCATTGCTTTAGTCACCGTTATTAATGGTTCTTGTGGACAGTGTTAATCGTTTTGATGTGTTATGACTGGAATCAACAGCTTGAAGGCATGGGGTAGATGTACATGAACAAAGTGAAATCTGTTACCGTACATGTATACAATAGTAAACTTGGTCAAGTTTTAAACACTTGTAGGGGGTTCGTCTCAAACACTCAATGACATATTTCAGTGAATAAAACTGGTTTATCATATGCAAGAATTCTCAGAAATTTTCACCCTATTTGAAGCTCTGAGGATAATTTTATGAAGAAATACAAGCTTTCAGTTCTTGTGTAGGGTTTGCGATAAGTCCCCAATTGTCATGCTATTTACATGAAATGAAATGGGGTTCAACCTCAGTTTTTTTTTATCCAGTTCGAATGACTCAACAGGAGTCATTGTCACTCCTCTGTCCTGCATGACTGACAAAGGGAAACCACACCGGAAAATCTTGTTGAACTTTCTTAGCCAACACTGGGAGCAATTTATATTTTCCTCGAATTGTTGCCAGTTTGATCACTTTGTCAGCTTGATTAGCACACAAATTCCAAACCTATTTTTTGTCCTTGCGCCGTGGCTATATTTGCCCTCCAGTTATTCCAATTTAAAAATGTCGCATACTTGCCAGTTCTGACCATCTCCAGATTTATTGATAGCGATAATCCACGGAATGCTAATGGGACAAGCGATACTGGGTAGATGAAAACTTTTTAAACAACGTAACGTTATTATTGACGTGTCATTCTGCCATTCCTACGGTCATTATCTATCAACATACGGCGTAACATTAGGCTGTCAAGTAACATCATTTTCTTTTGGCTGCTTTTAGACATCTATCCAATTAAAACGAGCCTTAGATTAGCATTCAATATTTTTGGTGAATAATTATGGCAGGCAAAGTTTTACGACGGGAACGCTTATTGCTTGCAGACGGTCACTATACGCCAAGCACATGCAGTTTTAAAAATAAAAAAACCCTGAAAGTACGATAATTTATTAATCTCAATGAGGAGAGCGATTTAGCTAATTAGCGGGCGTATTTACATGTAATGACTTAGAGAAACTGGAGGCAACTGGACGGCGACTGGTTGTCGTCCGATTCACACCAGTTGTAAGAGCGCCCAGGTTGCCCAAATAGTCACGACTGATTATTAGTTCCACTTGATCACAAACCAGTCGCCGTCAGTTTTATCGCGTCCTAGGGCGACATAAGCTAGGCTTCAAACGTGTGAAAGACTGGTTATGTTCTTATTATAGATTCATCTTGCACAATATTATAGTTTGCAAGGGATTCCAATAATTCTAAATGATACATCAAAGACAATAGCATGTCAAGAGTTACCTACCCTTTCGATACCCCGGCTCTATCTGCTATTATTTTTGTGTCTTTAACTGCACCATAAGCGGCAAAAAACTGTTTTAACTCTGCATCTGTTGTCTGTAAATATACATTTTAAAAATCATTTATAATAATAATAATATTGTATCTACCAGTAGATCTACTGTACAGTATCAGGTAACAAAATAACCCTTGATTTTCATATTGAAACAAATTCTAATAAAGCAGAAATATAAATTATACCTATTTACATGTATATAGACAGTACCGGTAGACTGATTATCATTCATTTAGCGTTGGAAGTAACATGGCGGGCAGTCTGTGATTGCAAAGACACGTTTGCGATCAACTGATGACGACAAAGAAGATAAATTATCCACAGACTTGACCTATTTGAAATGCCTACGCATGTTAAATGAAATAAAAATTAATGTAATAAAATTTTGAATGTACAGAAAGGGTTCTCATTTTAAAGGGAATAACGTTCTGGTGATTCGAAGCTACATAATAATACATCCGGTTTTCAAAGTAGGGCCCTAACAATATTTCAGACTTTGAGAAAACTGGGGTTTTCCAAGACTCTGCATAATCAGACATATTGTAACGATCCCATACGATGTCGGATTTGACAGAGTCCACTGTAGGATCATTAAATTTTATTTGTAATTTGGGAATGTACACGTATTTATGCTGAAAACTTTTTATAATATTGACTAGAAAGTGTCAGGTGAATACTCCGAGGTCTTTGTCAACCTTTTAAACACGTTTATTTACATTTAAAAGCCTACAGGTGATAAATTAAAATTTTTTACATTTTATAAAATATCGCGAATCTGTTTCCAGGAATATCGTCCAGCTCTACATTGCACTTTGTGATCCATTTCCGACGTTGCTGCAAATCATTGGAAAAATTGATTACCGTAGCAAAGTTTTACTTGGGATTCTATCAGACATCATCAGGAGGCTGGCCATTACTCGCGAGAGTAGGGCATTACTCGCATAAAAATTTCTGGAAACCCTTGCATAGAATTATAAAATTCGTTAATGAGATTTAAAACTATCTAAGACCATAATTCTTGTTTTTCATCATTTACTTGTATCTATGATGAAATACAACATAATACACGGTTTCCTGCTGTACGTGACACAGCGATAATGCTACGATTACACGTTGTATAAGAACGGAATAAAATAAAATAGAAGGCGTCTATTGAATGGACAATAAAGAAATGATTTCAGGCTTGCGAAATAGAATGAAAACCAATGGAGAATTCGAACGAGAAATTCAGAAATATGAAAATGTGTACAACGTTGTAATGGATTTATCATGTCATTTTCTCGTCTTTATGATTTTATTTTGAATGGTGGTTACATTTTTAAACAAGCTAGAATATAGTTAGAAATGCCAAGAAGTATTTGGACTGGAATAACATCAGCAAAAGTCAGAACAATGAACAAAGTAAATGTAGTATGTACATCGTACAGTACGATGTCTTTGATATATAAACAAGTGCTATTAATACTGTATTTTAGTAGACAATTTCACTGTCAACATCATGGGGTGACAGAAACATTCGTCATTCTAAGATTTTCAAACAGTAAATGTACCAAAGGGCAGAGAAGTATAATATTCTGAAAACTTCTAATTTTGGCTCACCAATATAACAGAAATCTTTTATAAAGATAAATAAGGAAAACCTGACTATGCTGCACGTTTTCTCTCTTTTGCTAAAGTGGTGGACACACTAGCAAAATGGTTAGCCAAGATTCAAAATAATGTGAAGATTTCTAAAGCACTAACCAATGACAGTTTTGAGACAGTTTGAAATTTATCTTACGATACTTACATTTGCTGCTATACCGCCAACAAATATTCTACTTGGAATGACTGTGCCAAACTTTGGTGCATTTGTTCCACTCAAGGGGGTAGTGCTGGGGGTAGCTGAAGGAGAAACATCTGTGGAGGACTGAAAAATACAAAAATACATTATAAAATAAATTACTCAAGTAAAGTTTCAAAACAGTTTTAAAAGTAGAAATGTCAGTCCTTCAGGTTTAAAAAATTGTGCGGGACGCCGGGAGCCATAAAAAGCTCCTGCCAATGTCAAAAATGCGAAAAAACTCCGGTAGAAAAACTCTTCGTAATCATATTGTATATTTATACTTTGGTCTTGTTTAATATTTGGTGAATATGTTTAGTGCATATCAATATGGTAGCATCAGAATGATCAACATGGAAACTGAAAGCTCAAACGTATGCAGTTTAAAAATAAACAAAAACTGAAAGGAGTTTATTAATCTCAATATTTAGGAGAGCGATTTAGCTCATTTGCAGGAGTCTTTTAATAATCTTGCGAAGGAATGCCGAGGTGGGTCGAGACTCGAGAGGAGCAAGAGCGAAAGCTCCCCGTAAACGTGAAGCACTGAAATGTGTGTCACTGACAAAAAATAAAGCCAAATATTAATTTTCACAATCCCACAGCCAGCACCCAGAGCTCATATTTGGACTAGAGTTTATCACTATTTATTATACACATAATTCTACTTCAAAATAAAGGGCTGTTTCTTTATAACTATAAGTTGATTCATCACCATACCTTCAGTTAAATTCCTCATCTAGGGAGGGATTGATTTTAAAAGAGCGCAATTTACAAGCAAAATCTTTTCACCACAAAATACATGTGACTATCTATTGCATGAAAATCAAGTACTGCGGACGGGTACCAGTGAGTAAGTGGAACATGGCATTGTAAATGTAAACATTCATAGCATCGGTACCATAGATTCATGCAAGACGGCCATTTCGGTACGGTAACCCGTTTTATTGCTCAGGTTACAAAGGTCATCTCATCGAGACTACATGTCATGAAGCATGTTGACATTGTTTGTGGTCTCCGAGTATGGTGTCCATTTGTTTTTGTGTAAATCATGTGTGGTGCTGGTGCAGTCCCCCTGCACTTACTATTTAGACTAACAACATTACAACACCACCAAAATTTTATACCTACAAGTACAAACATGTATCCGGTACATTATAATTTGTTCGATAATTACCTGGAAGGCACAGTCCTTCTGGTGCCTGTCGTTTTAGTCCGGCATTGATTTTAATTTTGGGGAATGCTCACTAGTACTGGTCCGCGGGTTCATACTTCGTTAGTCCACCGTTATCCGTTATTAGCTTTAGGGTTGAGTTAGAGTTCATTAGTCATGATTAGTCCACCGATATCTATGGAGAGGGTTAGGTTTATTGATACCCACATTGTTAGTATTTCTTTTAGCGGCAGCTAGGCCCTAGTGAACACCTCTCTTAGTCTTAATTTCCTCCACCTAGGACTGAATTCAAAACAGGCTACCCTACAGTACTGACAGTAATACTATTAGTATTACTAATAAGTATACGGTACTAGTCTAATCTTGCACTTTTTAATTTTATAATGAACTTTAGTTATATTATTATTATTACAGACTAGAAGGTCTTTAAAAGCTTTTCATGTACAGCTTTTTTAGTAGATAGATCTCTGATCTAGGCCTAATATTTATAGTTGGAAAATTTATGTTGGAGCAATGTTTAGAACAAACATCCGAGTAGATCTTGTAGAAATAGATGTAAATTGATGTTGAATCGTTTTAAAATAGAATTGTACGAAAATTTTAGATAGGCTACTCCACGTGCCATTTTCACAAGGAATGAAGAATTAAAAAAACTGTGGCAACGCTACAGAAAAGATTCGACGAATTCTTTGACTTTCAACACCACTTGGTTTCAAGAAAACTTTTTTCTACTTTCGGTAAAGAAAAACACAACAAATATTTACCTACTCATAACAAACTTATGTGAAATTGGATAGGAGCAAGCGCGTGCTGTACTAAATTTAGACATTGCATCGTGTAACTTGATACCAAAGACTGCTAATACCTCATTTGATCAACAGTCAACAGAATGGCCGATGAACTTTCTCGGATGTTGTGGCCCAAACTTTTTTACAAGTGGACAGTGCTGTGTTAGAAATGATGAGAGAAATTTGTTTGAGATATAATCCACATATAAATACCTTGCCGTGTTAGATAAGTAATTCCAACTTACCATGATTTAAACTGGAAAATCTTCAATAAGTTAACAAGAAAACAAACGTAACAAACCGATATGAATAGTGCCAGCAGCCGAAACTCTACGTGCGCACATCGAGGCTGAGACGGGCCAGTCTATTTAGGTGCGTGATTATGGGGGTGATCAATTACATCATCATCGATAGCAGTAGCAGTCTTCTAAAATAAAGATTGACATTCGATCTTAAATTAATCAAATTCATTCCTGATATACGATGATTTGCCAGGTATAGCGTTTCTTAGCAATTATAACACAAAGAGATTCCAAATGTTTCATGGAAAAAAACAAGAAAGTGACAGTTCCTTATCTTGGCACCCCTACCTTCATTTGATGTCTAATGAAAATATCTGTACCCGTCTGACCACATATTATTTCCCGCCACTGTGAAATCCCTCAGATAAATTAACAGGTGCATGGCACCGTTATACGCAACAAAGTATTACAATATTCAATACTTTTTCTTCTAATATGCAGTTTTACATACTTTTAGCTGAACTTAACGGTTCACCAGAAAGGCGCTTGTGATCGAGTCTCACTAGCTAAGAATCGAGACTTAAACCCGGTAATCCACCCTGACCTGGCTGTACAAGTTATTAATTTAGAAGTTTTCGGGAACAATGTTTTACCGATATTAAAAAACATTAACACGGAAATATTTTAAATTAGAAATGAAAATTCCGCTACGAACGCTTTTCATGATTCGTTGGAGTTTGGTTTCTTTCTATTTTTGTTATAAAAAGGGTATATTTTTCAACAACACTCAACAGATTAAGATACGTTGGTCCAACCAAACTAAGATGCTTAATTGAAATAGGCAAAATATAAGATTGCGGTTACGAGAGTTTTGAATTATAATTAGGCCTACATGCCTGCCCTCTGTCGGGATGATTTTACGCTGTTGGACAAAAAAAGGTACCACTTGGATTGTTTTCACTGCGGGAAATTAGACATTTTTACCAGCGAACCGTGTCGACAAATCAAAGAAACGCGACAGACGAATAGGCCTAGTTTTTTACGCCTGGGTGATTCTACAAATTCGGTGAACTTTTAGGAATGAGAAGTTGAAAATAAAATATGACTTTTTTGGCGCATTTGTTGCCTTATGGTAGGCTATTTTGTATCATGGATGAATTGTGTTGGTTGGCCTCGACGTCCAAACAGTACTAATTAAAATATTTGTATTTGACCCCCGACTGACTCACCATATATGTCAACACCGCGAGATGGAAATATATATCAATGTAGGCCTAACTAAAATAATGTGTATTACTGAACATTTAGTGGTTGGATAATATTATTAATACATTACCTGAAATATATATTTGAGGGACACCTTCACATTATGCACGTGTGTAGCAGCTAGGAGCAGGCAAAAATCTTACTTTTTGAAAATCACTTGATAATCGGAACCTTTTCAATTAAGTGGTGGATTTAATCTGTGGGCTTCACTGAATAATTTCTTTCCATCATGAGGACACGAGGGAGGGCAAATTAATAACAGCTTTTGGAAAAAAAACAAACACAGGTCAATTGTGCACGGGGGGCGGAGTTGACACAGCGATAGCGGTATATATATATAATGACACCATTTGGTGGAGTTGACATTGAAAATACGAATCGCATTTTGGAGACTATGCCCGAACTCCTAACTTTATTGTTGGCATTGGGGATCAACCGAAGATAAAAATTTGGGGTGTGGGGACATAAAATATTAATCTGCGAACCAGAGAAACTCTTCCCATCTTAAGATCGTGGAGTTGACCCATTGTCGAAGATTGTTAATGTTATGACGATTTACTGTCGATAGGCCTATAATGCGGTTGTTTCTAGAAATAATCGATCCGTATATTGGGTTCACTGTTCTATGTAAGTCTTCGGTAAGGGAAAGGTTTATCTCATTAAATTCATAATTCTTTTATATAATGAAAAATGCAAAAAAAACAGAACAGCAACATAATATATCAAACATTTAAACCCGATCTTCTCTTGTTACGTGAGGCGCCTGCGAGGCAAGTCTGGCAATATAGGAGCACATATGGGCGCAAGTGTCCCCAACAAGACTACATTTTTGATTTTATTAAAATCGGTTAAAGTCATGATATCTTTCAGAAAGTTTCTTGAATATATCATCTCTTATTTTATAGTGTCTGCCGGTAACCCGTTCTAAAGGAGGGATGAGGGCAATTACTTTGTCTTGTCGGTACCAGACACGATCCTCCATGATGGCCAAAAGAATTTATTGAATCCGGTCTTGTGCATCGCCTTTACTTCCACTTCTTCGTCATCAACATCTTCTATTAATCCAGGATAAAATGCACCATCGTATTCTACAACACACATTTGATCGACCAAGTTTCCACAAAAGTTTATTTCATAGAAAGCATCTTCTGTTTCCATCGGTATTAAGTTAGGTTGTTCCTGGACCACTAACGCTGGATTAACGACAGGGGTCTCTGCTTGGGATTCTAACATATGGAATTCTACTAGCTCATAACATGCACAATCTAGTCCTGCACAGAAGCAGCTGACGTCTCTACAAAAAACTCTTCCAGGTGACTTGGTTACAACTTGGTGAATTTTCAGTGTGCCTTTCACTGCACGTACATTATCATATTTTGTTTCATGCTTAATGTGTTGGCTTTCTATAAAATAGAGCTTCTCTGAAATATTGCCATCCAGGATGTCAAAGAGAATTCGTGCACTGGGTATATCTGACTTCTCAGAAATTAACCTATCCGCTGTTCTTTTAATCACTGCTCCGATTCCGTCCGGTGCACCTTTCCCGTGGCTGGTTTCCAAAAAATTCCAAGAGCCCTCTTTAAACCCGAATTCGAAAGTTTTCGAAGACAGCATGGCTATATTTGTTTTGTTTTTGTATTGTGTGCTAGGTCCATCACTTAAAAAATGAACAGTTTTGATATTAGGATACAATTCTTTTACATTTTGAAGGACAGGTGTCAGATGAGACCAGACTGCTGCAGGGTCCTTCCGAAGAGAATCTGATATTGTACAAACAGGTGTTGAAGAGGCTGAGGTATATACCATTAAAGTATGTAGGGTGGCTTGGTTATGACTGGAGCCGAAGTGTACACTCTGTACTTCAGTATGGTATTTGCATGAATAATTTTCACTAAAATCCATATGGATTAAAACACTGTCTTCCATGTTTCGCCTCAGTTCACGAATCTGTGTATACTGGTGACGAATGTTAAAAACATGCCTGCAAATTCTGTTTAGACCTTCCATAAAGTCAGGGACCAATTCCCTGATTCTTGATTCCTGCTCCGGTTTGACCGTGAACCGAGCCGTATACAGCTTCATGGTTCCGTCAGGTTGCCTTTTAGTGCGTTCTTCGGACACTGGGAGCCATTTGTCCCACTTGACAAGAATGTTGCCTTCATTTTCAGTAAGCTCCGGTATAACTATGCGGTTTTTACAGGTAAGACATTCACGATACATGCAGCGTTTGTTTTGATCGTTGCAAACAATTCCTGACATGAGGCTTTCAACATTATCAGTTTCAAGTAGACATTATAGCTTTCAAAATGGTGGCTTTTAACTTCAAATTGTCATGTATTTGACAGATGCAAGTATCTCTCTGATTCAGATCAGGTTTCAAGACCCAAAAGGGCCGTAGTCTACAAAACAGGGAATATGATGGAGAAACTAACGAATATTCGGCTGTAAATTTACTATGAAGATTTTTCATTGTATCGACTAGGTAGCGCCTTTGTTTTTTTATTTTATTCCGTGTAATTGTTGACTTTTTACCAGCTGCAATGCGGCTACAATCGTCCCTCTCCAAAAATTGATGTACATCCTTTGTCAACACTTCCAAACCTTTTTTCTGTTTATTGGGTTTTGACTGACTTTTTTTCTTTATTCCGAAATGTTCTTTTACCCGTTTCACCATCTTGTACTTCTCAATGTATTGGTTTTTCAGGAGAGTCCGAATGCTCTTATTTTCTTTCCTCTTCTTTAGATTACGTCTAATTTCGTTGGTTATACAGTAATGGAACACTAAAGTTTTTCGTACTATTGAAGATACATGTCTACCTCCGAGTAATTTGTTGGTTTTAGTTCTTGGAGTATCAGGAGTATTCTGAGCGTCATTGGGGTTCTTGGAGATAGAACTATTTGGCTTTAATCGGTTTCTATAAAACCTCTTTTTATATTTTTCAACCAGTCTCTGCAGAGCAGCGAGTTCTTCTTTGGCTTTAGCTAATTGACGATAAACCTTACTTCTATCCCTTTTTACCTTTCGCTTCCCCCTCACATGGGCAGTTTCAGGTATTTCCGGGTTTGGGGATGTTGGAGGGGTCATAATATTTTCCGCGGTTTTCTTTTGTTGTCTACATTTTTTCTGGGATTCTCTCCAATACCGTCGTTTTTTTCGTTGTTCTCTTTCGTTTAACTCGGAAACCATCTTTATTTTATTTTCTCCCTTTCTCTTATGGAATACCTGGCTCTTTCCCTTGATAAATAGGCTGCATATCTCTCTGGGTCAGCTTTCAGTTTTTCCCTATAATTCCTAGTTGCAAGTACAGTATGTCACTACTAACCTCGATGCGATTGTGCGATTATATGAGATTCGGGCCTACCACCGAAGGTAAGCTACATTGGACCATATTGAATTGAAGTTACTCTATTCATGGACTGGAATAGCAGGAAAACGCGTTTGCGGCCGTTAAATTTTCTTCTGATTGTTCCGGTATATAATCGATTTATATAGGAACCCGCGTCAGCCACCTACCGCAACTTATAGGCCATAATGTTAGACGACGGACCTTGACGCTGAAAACGCGTTTGGGGCCGTCAAATTTTCTTAGTGGGGGTGGGGTTGGGGCTACACGATAAGGTCCACTCCTTCACATGGGTCACTTCAGGTTCTGTCCCTGATCTTAATAAAATATTTTCCACAAACGTGAAGGCCGTTAAATTAACCATCTCAGTCGACCGCTATAATGCTGATTGGTTTATACCTGTTAGGGTCGTTTCAAATAAAGTTACTTTGCCCTTGAAGAAATGGGCGTTCTTACACCCATACCAGATTGTATTGATAAAATTGTATTATAAAAGATTTAAAGATATTTTGCGTGCTTCAGAATGTAAAGACACTGTCCGAAATATTCCTTAAAAATTTATGCCCATTAAGGTCAATGCAAGAGAGACGAAGACGGCTGTGTAATATTTTATTTTACGTTTGCCAAAGCAAAATTGAAATAAGGGGGTATATTTTTATCTTTATCAATTATTTTAGTTTTAAATTTACGTATAGTTCGAATTTGTAATATTTAGATCAGGGTTATTCTATTCTTTTATGGTAGAAGATATTAAATGATATAGAAAATAAAATTGCTCGACAAAAGTATTCAGTTAAATTATTTTTATAGGGTTGACAAGAAATGTGGAAGTACAAAGCAGAGTGGCCCCAGATCATGGGGTTTCGAGCAACTTTTGTTGTCAACTTGACGACAATGCCCCCCACCCCCAGGTTTTATCACAATATATTCCCACAAAATATGCGCACAAGGGCGGGGAAATAAATGATGACCGATGCCCAAAAACCTGGACCCTGTTTCTAGAAATTTTAACTAAAGATAAAATCCAAATTTTAGTAGATACACCAATTTTGATTGGGTAAACACTAAAATGAAAATAATATTATCCAATCAAATGAATAAAAATTGGATTTTAACTTAGTTAGAATTTGGTGAAACAGGCCTGGATTTTAACTTAGTTGAAACTTGGTGAAATAGGCCTGAGAAGACTTAGTTAAAATTTGGTGAAACAGGCCCCAGGGCTGTAACTATATATATAGCAATCGGGGGACGGGAAGTGTTCTCAGGAGTGCTGTAAACGTGACGGACAATGTATATACGGGGGGGGGGGGACTTTTACAGGCTCCCCCCACCCTGCACCCCACCCTGTATACGGGCCTACTGAAAACTGTCAATGCAATCGAGGGATTTCTGGCTGCGAATGGCGCCGGCGATGGTTCACATGACCTCCAGTAAATTTTGAAATGTCGATGCCATTTGGTGGTTTCTGACATCTTGGGTAACAAACAATCAAGCTTGCTTTCTTGAAAAAAGTAGTGACGGATAGTGATAATGAACTAAGAAAGTCGACCTATTCTTTGTCTACCTTATCTTTCTCTGCATTGCAGTGCAGTGCGAGATGAAAATTGACCGCTTTTTATCAAAATATTCATTTGAAAAACATTGATTTAGAAAGCGAAAGTAATTAGCAGATGATAGGCTATCAGTCCACAATTCCGCTCGCTTAACACCCAACTCATCGGGATGGGTTACCAGTCGGAGCAAAAGCAGATCACCGGCCGCACAAAGTTAATGAAATCTGTACTAGCCCCGCTACTGCGCTAGAATGAAAAAAATGAACCTGACCACTCCAGTATGAACAAACATGCATAGCGAAGCTTTATTACTATTACAAAATAAATGATATGAAAATACCGAGCCCACACCTACATAGTCTGGGCCTACTCGGGCTCACCCTGCAAAACGCTCCTGGTGTGTAGTGGAAACCAAATTTTTTGGGAAAATGGAGCGGGCAAGGAAACCAAATTATGAACGTCGGGGGAGAAAATGATGGTGGTATGCATCCAATTGATTTGTTTTATTTCAAAAAGGAGTTGTTGCCCTTTAATTACGTGATGGGGATGCTCGATTCACAGTTCCGGAATTAAATTCCAAAACTGGTGTCAATCGAGTGAAAAGGAATATTTCGGAGTACAACGCATGCGTCGACTGTATAAAAAAAAATCTCAACCAATCATGACAGCTGAAATATATTTTTTACCTAGGAACACGTCACGATTCTACTCACTCCACCAATATGTTTCACAGAGAATTATTTACGAATTAACTCTGTAACAGATGAGTTTCCACAGCACGTGCGTTGACTGCTCACCGCGCCAGTCATTGGCTGAACTGCCCGTGCAATGTTTACTTAACACCTAACTGCTTCGGGCAAAATGATGCATTTTACTCATTTTAATACCCATTTACACTAAATAGGAAATATTTTTTAACTTCAAATACTTCAAACGTCTTTATCTATTTTTATTTTACCTCAAAAAAATGTTTGAGAATTTAATTTGTCGGAGTAAAAAAGTTAATATGCCGTACTTATTAAGCCTCGTCGATGTCATGCTTATCAGTGATTGTAGCGGCCAAGCGAATATTCACTGCGGGATCAGTTTGTCACTCCACCTCAGCTGTCGGGCTGGCAGAACTGTGACAGGACTGAATTCCGCGTCACTTGATTGTAATTCTGTCGATTCGGGACGTTCTGGACTGTGAATCGAGCATCCCCAATGTCTAGTATTACTAGTCGAGGGAGACGTTGTCATGGCCTGTTTGTCTAGAGTCTCGCGTACGTCTACATAGACCGGGCGTACGCCCCTGGTTTGTTGTGGAAATGAAAATTAACATGGACGTCTGAGGAGAAAATGCATTCTCCACACAAGTCTCGCTTGGAGAAAATGATGGTGGTATGCATCCTATTCACTTTTTTATTTTAAAATGGAGTTGTTGCCCTTTAATTACATGCATCAGTCGAGGGACGGATGGGGATTGTGGCCTGTTTTAGAGTGACGTCGCGTGGTTTCGACCCCAATCTGTTTAACAGAGAATTACTTACGGCCAAGCGAATATTCACTGCGGGATAAGGCGAAAGGTCGCAGGCGCGGATCCAGGGGGGGGGGGGGGGTCCAGGGGGTCCGGATATGCCCCCCACCCCTGCTCAGACTTGAAAAAATTTTATGGCATTTTATTGGCGATTTTTAGACCTGTAATTTTGGTATTTACCTTCCGGAAATACGTCAGAATGCACCAAATTGAATCTAATTTAACAAATTAACCCCCCGTTAATTGATTGAGCTATGCCCACCGCAATTATCTAACCTAGACCCCCCCCCCCTGCAAAAAATCCTGGATCCGCACCTGAGGTTGTTTATTTATCTGATGAAATCTGATTGTCGTCCCGTAGGCTACGCCAGACGTTGGAGGGGAAAATAATGGCGGTGTGCACCCTATTTACCATTATGCCATTTAATTGCACGAGGTTTAGTGCAAAACGAGGAGAGTCACGGGGACTACTGGCCTAGACTGTCGCGCTTCGAGCACTTGCTGGAAGGTCATCTCGGACTACCGGCCGTTATTTCGACCCCTTGTGTATGAGCGTATGTGACTTGAAGATAGGGATACCTCCTCAACGTAGTGGGTTTACCTCGGGGACTCCCCCCCCCCCCTGGAAAACTAAGCCCAATAAATTAAATCCACTTGTCGGGATATTCCAGCCTGATGAACTTCCTCGGCCAATGCAGGGATCGAACACCCGACCTTCAGGCTAGCGAGTCAGCGCCTTACCCACTTATAGCCACGCAATTCCCCACCGAGTATGGATGTTCAAAAAAATCGACAACAATTAATTACTTATCAAATCTAGAATATATTTAATGAAAAACAATCTATTGGTGTAAATTAAATATTTCATGGACAACAATCTAAGGGTAAAATAGAATATATGGATGAGATATAATAGAATATATGGATGAGATATAATAGAATATATGGATGAGATATAATAGAATATATTTAATGGATATATGGAAGTGGTATAATAGATAAACAATTTATGGATCTCATATAATAGAATATATTTAATGGATAAGCCACCCATGTATCATGGAAATGTCAAACAATCTATGAATGTGGAAAACAGTATGGATGTGGTAGATAGATAGATAGATAGAAATGGGGTTTAACGTCCACTCGACACAAACTAGGTCATTTCGGGACTAACATATGGTTTAATTTTATTTCAATAATTCGCTTGCGCATAGGAGTCTTTAGCAGTGAGAGGAAAACAGAGGGCCCGGAGAAAGCCAACGGGGTGGGACAGGCGATCCTTGTCACGTACAGCCAGGGATTCGAAACCACGCCAGTTGACTCAATGACAGGCTTTATGATACAGCCGCATGTGCTAACCATTCGGCAATCCACCCCCACCCCCGATGAATGTGGTATACTAGAATATATCTAATCTATGGATGTGGAAAGCAGTATAATATATGCATGAAAGTTGTTGGAATGTACAATACAACATATTATTCAATTATAACCATTTTCGAATATTCTTTTTGATGATACAAAATACTAATAGCTATGCTATTTTTTAGCTAAATAATACAATGGTGAGGCTACATATTTAGATATATATTACAATATATTGATAGTGTAAATATTTCTTAGATTTATAATGCAATATATTAATAGTTTAACTAACTGTAAAAAAAACGAAGACGGGCTAATGAAGACGGGTATACGCCATACAGTTTGCTATCAGGGAAATTTTGCCCGGAAAGCGGCGCTACGACCTATACTTATATCGAATTCGGACTACCCAGGCATCTTTTACGAGTACGCCAATGTTGAGTTGAGATTTTATCAATCTATACTGCTCGCTATGTAATAAAACAAGGAATACATAATACATCAAGAAATTAAAGGGCTGATAAACCAAAACACAGGATACTATATTAAGAGATGAAATATCTGGTTAAACAAAAAATATGATAATATATAATAGATAAATATAAAAATATAGGAATGGTCGTTTGATAGATATAAATTATACGGATACGATGACTGAAATGGAGATTAAGATATTTGTCTAACAGAGAACCTAATACAAAATGAGAGATTGTATTTACTGACTTGTATATTGTTTTCACCGATACTCGGGTACTTGATCCCCCAACCCTTTCACAGCCAATTCAAAAAAAAAATAGTCTAAAACCAGACACTGAATTCGATATTCGTTTCGTCATATTATCGCGGTAAAATTTCACACGGCCGACATGTGATCACTTCCACTTAGTCATTGTGACTAATTAATTAGGTATTAGATTTTTATTCAGTTTAAATTACATTTAAAAGATAAACACCTCCTGTTTCTCATTTAGAGGGGTGTTATTGTCCAATAGACATGTCCTGAGATCATTAGGACCAAATTATGTTACGTTACGTTATTAAAAAACTATAGAACTTAATTACTTGTAACGTTACTAAACAGCTCTATAGAACTTACAATTACGTTACGTCACGATATTAAAGAACTATAATATTATAGAACTTAATTACTTGTAACGTTACTAAAATTATAGAACTTGTGCGTAAAAGTTATTCAAAATTATGTAGCATATTTGGAACCTTGTACAGAATCAAACCTCACCTGCTACTTCCGGTTTCCTCCTTTTGCTAAACACCCCAATAAATAACGAATTATTTATTGTACTATGCTAGTCCAGACGTTACGTTACCCCCCCCCCCCCGCTCTCTCACTTTATTTTAATATTTTCTCAATTAGAATATTAAATACGATCTCAAATCTACGTGCGTCACATTTTTGTGCCACTTACGAACTAAGTGAAGACCGCGTTTTTCGAATCCGGCGACTGTAAAGCAGAGTAAATTTTTACGGTCTGTCAATCACTTATTTGATAAGATATTTTCTGGTTCGAATATCTGCGTTTTCGTCTTGTCCAATATTTGTTCTTATTATTTTCTTAAGGGGTATTATTGAATAAGCCTTAATCGTTAATACATTTTTTTCAAGAAGCGATGTAGGCCTATATAAGCATCTTCATGCTTGTTATCGTATCCTATGTAGGCCTACTGTAATTCAGCCATAACAATTGGAAACATTGCAACTAAATATTGTTTAAACCAAGTCTTTATATGGTCGACATAATGTAATTTTAGCATCTTTAGAGATAAGGAACATAATCTTTTCTTTTTGTTGAATCTTTGTTTTAAAACACCAGAGTAGAGCGGTCATATTGTCATCGTCAGTATAATTTACATCATATCCTGCATCATTGACTAACAATTTTACTGTATCTAATATACCCAGATAACAGCTATGATGTAGGGGATAATTACATTTACTATAGTCATCCTCGTCCGTCATGCTATCTTGATATGGTCGACATATTATAATCTTAGCACCTTTAGAGATAAGGAAATTAATCTTTTCCATCTGTTGAACCTTTGATTGGAAAGATTGGAAACACGACAATAATGGAGTGTCAATGTCTTTCGAGCGTTGGTTTATATCTAGTCTTATTACATTCACTAGGTATTCAACAGTTTCAATAGTACCGTCTCGACAACTAACATGCAGTAAACGTCTATTGTCATGCAGATTCACCCCTTTTGACGACAAAGTTTTCAGTTTACTGACAGGACTTATGGATGACCTAGCACATAATATAGCCGGTGTCAAACCGTTATTGACTTTTTGATAGACATCTAGCCCTATTTCATTTACAAGATATTCAACAGTTTCGATAGTACCGTCTAGACAACTTAAATGTAGTAAATGTCTATTTTCGTTATCTACTGCATGTAAACTTTTTGATGCCAGTAGTTGCAGTTTCTTGACAGGATTTATGTTAGACATACAACAGTGCATAGCCGGTGTCCTACCGTCATTGTCTTTATGATGAACATCCAGCCTCATCATATTTACTAGGTATTCAACAGTTTCAACAGTACCGTCTCGACAACTAACATACAGTAAATTCTCGCTGTTGTTATCAACAGAATGTAAACTTACACCTTTTGATGACAAGAATTTGAGTTTTTCGATAGGATTTATGTGAGATACAGAAGAGAACGTAACCGGTGTCCTACCTTCATTGTCTTCATGATGGACTTTTAGACCTACCATATTTACTAGGTATTCAACAGTTTCAATAGTACCGCCTAGACAACTAACATGAAGTAAACTCATACCATATGTGTCTACAGCACGTAAACTTGCCCCTTTTAATGACAGGAATTTGAGTTTTTCGATAGGCGTTATGCTAGATACAGAACAGTGCACAGCCGGTGTCCTATCTTCATTGTCTTTATGATGAACATCCAGCCGTATCATATTTACTAGGTATTCAACAGTTTCAATAGTACCGTCTCGACAACTAGCATGAAGTGAATTCTTATTATTGTTATCAACAGAATCTAAACTTACACCTTTTGATGACAGGAATTTGAGTTTTTCGATAGGATTTATGCTAGATAGAGAACAGAACATAACCGGTGTCCTACCTTCATTGTCCCGACGATTTATGTCCAGTCTTACTTCATTCACCAGATATTTAACAGTTTCAATAATACCCCTTTGGCAACTAAGATGAAGTAAACACAAATTATTATCATCTAATTCATGTAGACTTACTTCTTTTGACACCAGGAATTTGAGTTTACTGACAGGATTTATGCTTGAACAAACACATATCATAGCTGGTGTCCAACCCTTGTTGTCTTTTTGGTTGGCATCTTGCCCGGTTTTATTAATTAGATATTCAACAGTTTCAGTAGTACCGTCTCGACAACTAACATGCAGTAACCTCTTGTTACTCTTATCTACTGCATGTAAACTTTTTGATGCCAGTAGTTGGAGTTTCTTGACAGGATTTATGTTAGACATACAACAGTATACAGCCGGTGTCGTACCTTCAGAGTCATTAATATGTACATCCAGAACTACTTCATTCACCAGATATTCAACAGTTTCAATAATACCAAATATACAACTAAAGTGCAGTAAACTCAAATTATTATTACCTACAGTATGTAAACTTACACCTTTTGATTGCAGGAATTTGAGTTTCTTGACAGGATTTATGTTAGACAAACAACAGTATACAGCCGGTGTCCTACCTTCATTGTCTTTATGATGAACATCCAGCCTTATCATATTTACTAGGTATTCAACAGTTTCAACAGTACCACGTTTACAACTAGCATGCAATAAACTCCTATTATTGTTATCAACAGAATCTAAACTTACCCCTTTTGATGACAGAAATTCGAGTTTTTCGATAGGATTTATATTAGACATACAGCTGTAGATAGCCGGTCTCCTACCTTCATTGTCTTCGAAATTTATATCTGGAAACTCTTCACTCACCAGATATTTAACAGTTTCAATAGTACCCTTTGCACAACTACAATGGAGTAAAATGTTATTATTGTTATCTAGATCACGTAAATTTACCCCTTTTGATGACAAAAATTTGAGTTTTTTAATAGGATTAACGTTAGACGTACAACAGAACATAGCCGGTGACCATAAGTCATTGGTTTTTTGATGGACATCCAGACCTTTTTCATTTACTAGATATTGAACAGTTTCAATAATACCAAGTTGACAACTAATGTGAAGTAAAGTACGGTTGTTATCATACAAACCCTGTAAACTACACCCTGCGGACGATAACAACTCGAGTTTTTTGATAGGATCAATATCCGACACCACAGAATAAACAACAGGAGTGTAACCGTTCTCGTCTTTTTGATTTATGTCCAATCCTATTTCATTCACCAAATAACGAACTGTGTCAATAGAACCATTTCTACAACTGAAGTGTAGAATATTGCGATTTGCGTCATCTACTACATTAAAATCTACACCTTTATTGTGTAAAATTCTCATCTTATCAACAGAGTCACAACACTTGAATAAAATACTTTTATTAACTTGTGTTGTATGTGGCATTAAAACATCTAAGATATGTTTTAACATGGAGTTATCCAGAAACTCTGTTGCCTCACCAATTATAGTCTGGATATACTTGTTCTGGGTATCAAAAAAGGGCATTGTCTTTATTAGTAATTTAAAACACTTTATGTCTGTATTCGCTATTACATCAAGTAAATGGAGTCGATCGAGATTATCGACCCAGTGTAATACTGACCCAGCTTGGATTAACTGATTTAGAATATGGCTTGCGTCGACATCAGTTCTACCACCAAAAGTGCTGCCAACAGTATGAATAGGTAATCTGTCCTTATTATCTTTGGCATTAACCTCCGCGCCCTTATCTATTAAAATAGAAACAGTCTGTGTTTTGCCTCGCGCAACAGCCAGATGTAGTGGTGTACTTCCACTTTCATCTCTAACATTTACATCAAACGACAGGCCCATGAGAAAATTAATTATTTGACGATTGTCGTGCTTTGAATCACAAGCATTATGAAGAATTGTTCTCGACTTAGCATCAAGCTTGCTTTGGTCGAAGTTTGTGAAATTACTGATATGTTTAACGATATCAAATCTCTCTGAGTAAACCGCTAAATGTGGTAATGCCAACAAGTCTCCGATTTTCTTTTCTTTTAAAAGATTAATTTTTTCGATAGGGTCATGCATCGAAACAGCAGCGAGACCGATGATATCCCATCCCACCTTTGTTTTATCCTCAACTAATTGGGGTAGACGAAGAAGTGCTACTTTGAAACATCTCATGTCTCCATGAAGTGTGATGTAATGAAGAAAATTGCCACTTTCCTGCATTTCCCGAATATCTCCCAAATTGATAAATTTGGCGTCTTGCAGCATATCGGCTATACCATTCTTATTAAGAAAATATGATAAAAATTTATAATCAACGAGAGAAGGATGGCTAAAGATATCGGCATTCTTATCATGTAATTCTTTTAAAAACCGCTTATACAGGTTATCGTAATAAATGTCACCGATTATAAGGCAGTGATCGTCCTTGCGATTTGTTCTAACCAGTGCCATCAAAAGTTCAAAAGAACAGTACTGTAAAGCCATTTCCATACGATTAACAGAAAGATGGTGTAAAAATGGAACCGCAACGAAGTCTCGCAATGAAAATATTTTCAAACAATATTCTTCCATACATTTGACGAATGTATCTGAAAGTTCATGTAGCTTACTCTCAGCGCCTATCAATTCAAATTCTGGGCATATTCCATCAGTAATTGTCGAAATAAGAGATTTGACTTTCGCCGAAGACCCTGGTTTAAGGTCTTTTTCTGAAACTTTATGCAAACAAAATACTAGCAGCAGTGTCGCATATATATGTTTATTTTCTTCCATAAACGTTTGTAATTGAAAACGAACAAATTTTTCGGCCTTATCAAAATCCTCTGGTAATTTATCATTTGTTATTTTACTACACAAGCTGACAATCGATGGAAAACCGAACCAGTCAGTAATTTTGGATTTTATTTTAGCAGAAGATATTTTATAAAAATCAAAAAATTTTCTTTTTTCTTCATCGTTTAAAGCGAAATTGCTGTTATGAAGACATAATTTGGTTGTTTTTTCAACATCATCCTCAAATAAATCATATTTGTCTAACTCATCTTTACAAGAATGGTAAATATAATCTCTCATTACATAAATCAAAACTAATCTGCCTCTTTCCTTATTGATTCGAAGAGTTTGAAAATGAGTGCGCCACCTCTCAATACGTGCCTGTAATTTATTAAATTTCCCATAAATATCATCGATAATAAGAAGATATTTATCATCTAGAAAATTCACTTCCTTTAAATCATCCAAGTCATTAATCAACAATGCTTTATATTCCGGACATACTTCAATGAATTGGTTAGCTATCATCATTGATAGCGTAGTCTTACCATCACCAGCTGCTCCAATTACCCCTAGGATTTGGCGATTCTTCAGTATCCTCAAACCTTCACCAAGAGCTCGGGTCTCAACATATTTCTTATCTTGCACATACTCAAGGTTTGTCAGTGCTTCGCCTGAAGACAAAAGATAAGTTTATTGATATAAGCTATATATATACCAAGCATCGGCAACCAATATATAAATCTCTAAAAGAGATTTGAATTAGGACGCCGTCTGTTAAACCTTTGTTCAATCTTGTACCTTTTTAATAATTATAGAAGTACGCGAAACTTTTGAATATGAACTAATATCATCAAGCAATATCAAAAATACATTCCAAGAAATAGAACGACCACATACATATTTCTTCAGATATGGAATATTAGTAACTGCGTGGATCGATTTATATCAAAGAACATCAACTTACATCAGGGTTTGGCCAAAATCGAGCCAGATAGAGACTATCTACTTAATGTTATTTACTAACAGTCAACATTTTAAACTTAGATATTCGATTTCCTATTCTCCTCTTTTTCTACCTGATCGAAGAAAGTCTAATATTATGATATAGATACTAATCTATGGATATGTGTTATATAATAATGGTTACAGGAGCAAGGCTGCCTTGGCAAGTTAATAGTTGAATTATTTCGAGAAAAATATCCTGTAAGTATATATGTGTATAACCACGGAACTGTGCATACCGACAATAAAGTTTATACCTGCACCCTTTCTACTTCTTGGCTGTTTAAAGCCAGATTTATTTTTATAACGCAGATACCACCATGGCAGGTAAGACTATGGTTTAACTCAAACAAAATGGCCTGGGATGTTGGAACTGGCAAAATACCCAGTTGTCCAATTTTCGACCAAAATGAAATGAATTGGGAGTCGAACGTCCTACTGTTATGTTCCACCGAAGACGGGCATGGGTCATGCATTGTTCTAATTTGGAAACTTTCTACGCTCTACTCTCATATCGAACTCAAGCTGCCATGGCTCCTTTTACCTGCACACCAATGTGTATACGTGGCCTCGGTTTTTCGTCTCATACGAACGACTATACGTTATCCCTTGCCACCACCCCCCCATGTTGCATCACTGAAAAGGGGGATCCATGCTGAATATCCCGATTAACTTTCTGGGTCAACACCAGGATCGAACGGGCCACCTCCAGGTTAGCGAGATAAAGTCTTTCTCACTTTCGACCAACGCTTCAAGGCAAAAAAGGGAAATCATTACATCCAATAAAAGAAGTTATACAGGGAATTTCCCGGGATAAGATATTGGACATATTTCATTCACGACTAAGTAAAAGGCTGTACAATCCTCTAAAATATACCCGGAACATAGCCTGATCCTTCAGCCCCAAAATCATAAATATTCACTAAAACATGACAGGAAATGCAAATACAAACGATATTGTACGATTCATAAAATAAATGTCAATAACAATTGCCTTGCAGGGGGCGGGGGAGAAAGAAAGAGAGAAATGCTATAAATACACGAAATCTTAGCCCATACGGAGCAGACCACCAAATATTCTCCTAACAATTTTGATGTAATCCTCTAAATTTCATAAACTAATAAATCAGTGATATAATCAGGAATTGTGTTACGTATTATAATATACGTCGGTGATTACGTCATTACCCCCTCCCGTGGACTGTACATGCACATCTCATCAGTCTGCTGTGTGAAGTCCAGTAATAAACATCTGATATGATCAACTACTGTCTTCATACTTATCGTTATAACAAATTACACATTAAACATAATTATATTTAAAGCTAAACAATACCCTTCATTGTCCTCAACCTGGGACTATCTTCATTCCTTTTACCTGAAAGACATGTACATATTGAACAATAATCAATCCCGAGTTTACAGGCATGGTTGAAATCAATAGGATTCTTCGTCTCATAAACACTGTACATAAATTTCACTTTAACCCATTACACCCAATAGGACAACGTATAATTTAATAATAACATTTCAGATTTCAAAGTTGTATGAGGCAAGAATCAATGCACAACATATTATCAATTGTTTACACACTGGTCCTAAAAACTAAATAATAGGAAAATATTATTTACTTACCTAATAATTCGTTTACAGACTTAATTTGTATATTTAATCTGTCCTGTTAATATAAAAGAATTATAATAATTCTAGATGTTTTTTTTTGGGGGGGGGGGGACAAATAATGCGAGGCATTCTAACATCAATTAAATGCAAATGTGTGGTGCCATCATTTGTTCTAAATCTTTTTTTAACTGACAATTGAAAAGTAACTTTAGTGTCTTGTGAATGTATACAAAGACTTGCAAGAATTGTGAAATCGTAATTTCTGACTTCAATGGACTTTAACTATGAAATGTTTATTAAATTCGATTTACATGTCTGATGGTTAGTCAACATGGTGTAGAACAGTCCAAGGTTTAGTATACAACAGATACGGTGAAAATTTCAAGAATGAGATAGAAATACTAATTCTATACGTACCTCTAACCCTATCAATAATTCGTCACATATAACCCTAGTAATACCTGGTTTGTCATCTCGATGGCCTTGATAACCTAATAACAAAGCGTGTAATAACATACATTATATTTTGTGAGAATAATACCCGCAATACGAATACAAGTATGCTGACATAGAATACATCCAGACCGATGGGCAGTCAAATAGAGGTAGTTTGTATTCACAAACAGTAATTATACAAGACAAAAAATAATAAGATAAAAACGAATAAATTAAAGTACCTAAGTCTTTAACTCAATATCGTCCAAAATTATTTGTCAATTTAAATCAACATTGATGCTGTGATATTACCGGAAAAAGACGGGCTTCCGATATCCAATATTTAAGACAAAAAATAAACATTTTACCATTGGTACACGAATCGTGTACCATAACGCGTTTCAGCCCCAATTCTAGCAAGAGATTCGAGGAACGAGGCTAGAAACATTACACCAAATCAAACGGCGTATGTAGACTGGATTAACCAGACGTTAAAAATTTGCATTCGATTGAGACTGCTGGCTTATTTCGCAGAACATAACTGATTTGAAATTAGAGTAGAAACGGACACCATTGAATGTAAATCGGTATATACATCAATATTACAATTTCTAGGTTCTGTCATAGCGTATCTTTGTATATATTTTATCATATCATTTATGTTAATCTAGTAATTGACCAATGTCCGAATTGATATCTCACTAATCCTTCAAGTCTTTTAACTGTTTGAGTTTAAACTTAATGTAACGGTATATTATATTACGTAATTATAGTTAACACGCGTTCTTGTTATGTCCATATCTTCTTCTGTATTTAAACATCTGTTTCCTATGTGCAATTTAAATATCATTATATAATTATTTTAATCCTAAGCTTGTATATATGTTCTATTTTCTACTGTAACTTTAGTCTGGTGACCGTCCCGCCCTACCTATACCTACTAGTTATTGTGACCGTTAGCCAGTTTTGGACACTCGTTTATTAAATGTGCAATTTTAACTATTTATCTGAGTTTTCGTCGTTAGTGTTGAATTAAGCTATAACCCCCAGAAAGCAACACTACGGCAGTTCCAAGTGTCAGCGATTTAGCTCCTTTAAATAGAGCATATAGTTAGGCCATTTTTTTTCTTTTTCCGGTAACCCGACCGACCTATCACAAAACCTACCGTCAAGAGAAATAAAACCAGCGGTTGTTAGGCAAGATGCGCCCACCGTTCGCAAGAGATCGATAAAGCGATTTTTCGTTAAATCAGGGGCCAACTCCAGGAAGTGATGGTCTGAAATGCGCGAAAATCGAAAGTGACTGAGGTATTTAAATTTGTGATAAAAAGATATATTTTGAGTTTCATCAAAATCAGATATAAAGTGTGACTTCTAGAAGGTCCACAACCTTGGTATTACGAACTTAACCTTCAGTCATTTGTAACAATGATATATTTAATCCTATTTTTAAAAAAAAAATTGAACACAAAATGTGACTTTTAGTTGGTTCACAGGCTAAAAATATGATTTTTGGAACAATCGGGGGCAATAATCCAGGATGTTACGTTCGGATAGTCGCGATTATCGACAGAAACCAATAGCTTTGTGATATAAACTTAAATTTAAAGTTTCATTAAAATAAGTATAGGGCCATAATTCATGAAATTACGATCCTATATGCGCAAATGGCGAAAGGTACCAAGATCTTTAGGTTATAAACGTGGATTTCAAGTTTCAATAACATCAGATGAAAATTGTAAACCTCTTTATTGTTCACAAGATAAAAATGTGATTTTTCGTAAAGCAGGGACCACAATCCATGAAGTTTCGATCCGATACACGCATCGACGCGAACCGAGATCTGTAGGAGATAAACCTATATTTCAAGTTTAGTCAAAATCGGATAAGAAAAGTGACCTGTAGAGTGTCCACAAACAAATTTTGGACGGACGGACAGGGCCGACGACAATGTACGTCCACATGGAAACGGGAACTAACCTGGTTCGAGTGTGAATACGGCATTATAATATTGATTATCATGTAAGGCATCTATAAATTTGTCATAACCAGTGTGACCACACTCCAAAATTTTTGTTATTAATTTCTTAGCAGCGGCTTTTTTACTATCCTTCTCTGCCTTTTCTACTTCTTCCATATCATCCATATTGAAAGCGTGTTTTTCAAACAAAGAATTTGCTATACGAATTGGATCATGTTTTATCTCATCGATAAGAAATACGAAATTATCTTGAATCTTGTTATATTGTTCAACTGGAAGTCTTCCTCGGGAACTCTCGTGACCAGACGCCATTTTACTGATATATACGTGTTCGTTCCTTCAAAACATATTAATTTAGTTTGGCTGTTCCATTTTCTTCCTCTTTTGTTTCATTTTGGCCTAGAAAACATTATGACAAAAAAATGTAACTCCAAAAACTGAATGCTGATATGTTTTCACTTTTTGGCGCTGAATCGACGAAGACATTTAATTCACACTCGCTTACTTAATTTACGTAGATTTCTCTGACCACCTACGCGCAAGCGGATTATTGGAATAAAATTAAACCATATGTTAGTCCCGAAATGACCTAGTTGTGTACAGTGGACGTTAAACCCCATTTCTCTCTCTCTCCCTTCTCTGAGAGAGAGAGAGAGGTAACCACTGAAAGTGCCTTTTCTCAGACCTAAATATGTCCGTTCCGAACGTTTACTCAATCTGATTAAAACACAGATCCAATTTCGTTTCGTTTTTTATAGTTCAAAATTTCGTTTTTACTTGTCTTCACTACTCTTGGATCTGGAGGACTTGTTATTTAAGTCGTGTTCTGCCTGAAATGAGGGGTCAGCCAATCAAATGGTCTGTCGAATCGACCGTTTGACCTTTTCATGCGTGGAACTGTGGGTAGATATTACCAGCCAATGACGTCTATACTAACACCAGCGGATTGAAACAAAACAAAACAAAAGTAGATTTTAAAAAGCATAGCGGTCGCTAATTGGTTAATCGAATGACTGACGTTATCGGGTCAAATGTCCCGTGCTTGATACCTGACGTCATAGAACGTGAGCGGCCATCGAAAGTATAAAACACGAAACGAAATATAGATCTATATTTTAATTAGATTGAAAGTTTACTTAGACGAAAATATCACCCAAATAGCTCTTGGAATGGCTACAGATGCGAGGAAATGGCGGATAATTGTCTTGGGGGAACCGCGGTAAGTGCCCTCATTTTGCGCCCCCCCCCTCCTTGGTTGATAAATCTATAGGGGTTTGGACGATTCGAGTGTTGTTTTTTGAAAACAATATTTTATTTCAAATTTTTGAAAAGGGGTCAGGGAACAGGCAAAGTCTATATTATCTCCTCATACAAAGAATATAAAACATATAATAAAGAGATCGGCTAAGTATATACTATAAAATAATGGTGAAATTCATATAAATTAGATAAGTTGTATACACACTATTTATAACAAATGAAAAGAGAGGATGTGCTCTTTTACAACATGAATTTATATTCGATTCTATGAGTAAATCAGATATTGAAGCGACTGGTGACATCGAAGTATTCGTGAACTATTTCAAAGATGTTATTTGATGTAGCCTGATTTTCTATGCTAAAAAGAAGTGGTTTTTAAAATTGTTTGCTGATGTGATGGTAAAAGATTTATTGTGTTTTTTGTGCTTCTGAATACAGTGGGAAACAGCGTAGAAAATGTTCATAATCTTCAAAGCGATGAAAGCAGCTGCATGATGGATCTTCGGAGATAATTTAGGTCGCCACAAGAAAGCTGCAATCTACTATGTATGATCTGGTTCTTTCTTTTGCCCTGTACAATTGAATTTGGAATAATGAGATCATTTAGTTTCGGGTTTTGTTTGAAACTAGTGAAATACTGAAAGATGGAGACATTCTCATATTGATATCAAGTTTGTTCCATTCTTTGTCCAAACTCGTGGGTTTTCTCCGGGTCTTCCGGTTTCCTCCCACTGCTAAAGACCCCTACGCGCTAGCGAATTATTGAAATTAAACCATATGTTGTTAGTCCCCAAATGACCTAGTTTGTGTCGAGTGGACGTTAAACCCCATTTCTGCCTCTCTCTCTCCATTGATGAGGGTCCGAAAGAGTTCGAAAACTAATTAGGAAATACTTTTTAACTACAAATACTTCAAACGTCTTTACTTATTTTTCTAATACATACAAAAAATATTTTAGAATTTTAATTTGTCGAAAGAAAAAAGTTAATATGGGGACTAATTAAGTC
This sequence comes from Patella ulyssiponensis, assembly GCA_963678685.1. Lineage (NCBI taxonomy): Eukaryota > Metazoa > Mollusca > Gastropoda > Patellidae > Patella > Patella ulyssiponensis. The sequence continues at coordinate 62,280,127 of OY783225.1, read as the reverse complement.
GCGCCGATGTCATCCTTATCAATGATTGTAGCGGCCTAGCGAATATTCACTGTTGATCAGTGTGGAACGGTCGAGTCAGCAGCTTACTAAAAAGCTTACTAGAGTGAATATTCGCTAGGCCGCTACAATCATTGATAAGGATGACATTCTCAAACATTTTTTGGGGGTAAAAGAAGAATAAATAAAGACGTTTGAAGTATTTGTAGTAAAAAAGATATTTCCTATTTAGTGTAAATGGGTATTAAAATGAGTAAAATTCATCATTTTGCCCGAAGCAGTTAGGTGTTATGTAAACATTGCACGAGCCGTTGAGCCAATGACTGACGCCACGTGCAGTCAACGCACTTGTTGTTGGGAGTGATCTGTTACAGAGATAATTCGAAAGTAATTCTCTCTGTGAAACAGATTGATACATTTCTCCAAAAACATTTCTCGAAATTCATCGAACCGGAACATTAGAAATCAACCTGGCATACAATAAGTCACCATACAATAATGGAAATCGAGTATAAGCACATGTACAATAAGAACAATCGCTCGGTGACCGCGACGCTAGTGGAACGATCTCTTGCTTGGCAGTTGGAATTCGATATAAGTGTAGACCGTAGCGCCGCTGTACGGGCAAAATTTCCCTCATAGCACACTGTATAGCGTATGTCCGTCTTCATTAGCCGAGTTTAGGAGAACAGTCGGATGTTAAATCCATTTCATTTCATTTCTCTAGTGAAACCACGTGCGTAGAACGGCTAATTGGACCGGGCCTTCGATAACGAAAATAAATCGAAAGTAGTCTATTTTCAGAAATTAGGCTTTGTCTGATAGCGACATATTTCTTTGCTCAAAGAGAGGGAGAAATGGAGTTTACCAAACACTCGACACACACAGGGGCATTTCGGGACTAACACAAGGTTCAATTTTATTTCAATAATTAACTTGCGCGTAGGGGTCTTTAGCAGTGGGAGGAAACCGGAGGCCCCGGAGAAAACCCACGAGATTGTACAGGCGTCCCTACTCCTCGACACGTACATCGAAACCACGCCAGTTGACTCAATGACAGACATTGTGGTACAGCGCGTACGTGTTATTCATTAGACCATCCAAACCCCCCTTCTTTGCTACAACGAAAGCTTGTTTTACCTCTTCTTAATCATGTTTTCATGAATGTGCCTGGGAATAAGTTCATACAGATTTTCCGGTGTTATTTCCCCATTTCAGTGGTGCAGGTTCGAGGGCCTAACAAGGACAGCTGTGTAGTCGTTCGGATGGTACGAAAAACTGAGGCCCCGTGTACACATTGGCGTGTACGTAAAATATCCCTTGACAGTTGGAATTCTATGTAAGTGTAGACCGTGGTGTCGCTGTCCGGGCAAAATGTCCCTCATAGCACACTGTATAGCCTATCGTCTTTATCGGCCCAGAAAAGTAGGTTGCTCACCATTAAGAAGGTCCAAATTCATTTTAAAAATTGTAAAATATTTTTTGACATGTACAGATTTTCTGACATATACATGATTTAGAAGAGATAAAGTCCTCTTTCATTGATCCAACGACATAATATGTCTACTTTCAATTTATTTTATTTAATGCTAGATCATATTAACCAATATATTTATATATGGAAACGTAACACAGTCATTGTACGATTTTACTTGTTGTATGCTTGCTCGATTCTTCTTTATTGTATGGTGACTTATTGTATGCCAGGTTGATTTCCAATGTTCCGGTTCGATGAATTTCGAGAAATGTTTTTGGAGAAATGTATTTGGAGAAATGTTTTTGAAGAAATGTTTTTGGAGAAATGTTTTTAGAGAAAAGTTTTGCAAGATTTGTGTTTGGAGATTTGTATTTTGAAATGTGTTGTTCGATATTTGTTTTTCGTTGTATTTTTCTGATGAAATGTAAATATAGACTATTTTTTTATTTTCTAAAAAAATAGATATCTAATATTAAAATACATTTTACAAATCTGATATGACAAATGTCTGATTTGTGAAACAAATATTGATTTTAAGATACAAACGTTAATTTTAGTGTACAAATGTCGAAATACGACAACAAATGAAGAAGTAAGAATTAGGACTAAGAACTTTGGACTAAGAACTAAGAACACTGAATACAGAGCTGTTTGGTCTTCCATAGATTAATTGGTAACTAGAAAAAAGAAATGTCGACAAACAACACGATTTGTTTTCATTTTACGTATCGACGCACGTTCAAGAAAATATACAAGACGTGCACTTGTACAGATACCAGTTTAACCCAATATTCCCATCTTGCGCTCAAACGCTTTAAATTGTGCAAGTAGTGACGACACCAAACAACTCCATAATAATGGTTGCTAGTTAAAGTGTATCATTTCAAATTTTGTTCGATGTTCATGCTAAACATATAGAGCTACAATGATATGGACTCTTTCTCATTTTAATAATAGAAGCAGCAATATTAGAAGGTCCGTATACGTGGAACACATAAAGAAGTTAGATTATACTTTGGCTTGATTTAGAAATTACATGAAAAGGTGCCCTCCCCCCCCCCCACGCTACCACACACACACCGCGATCCGGAAGTGACATTAATTGAAATAAACAGATTGTATTGAACTAGCGCTGGTAAATGTAATTGTGTTCTATATATTTAATATTTAATCCAGGTGTGTTACGTACCTGGTAATATTACAGTTAACTATGGCGACGCCGTCGATAAACCTATTTATATAATTCAAAGTATGTGTGCGTTGTTTATCATCAAAATCATATTTTATAAATCATGGCTACTCATATTCACATGGTAGACTCGTGTCACCAGTGCCGGACTGGGCCCACCTGTCCACCTGTCCGTGACAAGTGGACCTAAGCTCATTAAAAAAAAAGTGGGCCTAAGAAAAGAGAAAGAAAGGAGAGGGCCCACGGTGAATAAAAGCTTGTTGTTTTTGACACTCACACGTTGTATTCAATGTCGTGTTCACCTACATATGATTTTAAGTTTTGCTACGCGTCCATGTGACACTTTGTGCAGCACAACGCCAGCCAAAAAGTGTTATTAAGTGTCTAGTTTCATAAAGTAAAGTATAATATAGAAGTGTTACCTGGTGTTCGGTTTCGGAAAGATGGACGTTTACTGGTAAAATTGGCTAATAAACCAGGAAGTAAATCCAAAATATATATTAAACGTTCAATTTGATGACAGTTTAAGGGTTCTAGAAATAAGTTGACACCAGGATTATTTCCAAACCAATTATCTAACTTAAAATAAAAGGGCTTACCGTGGTTAAAAATGTAAAATAGACGATTTACAAATTACATGAACAAGCTAAGAATGTCGTCCTGTTCACAAAGTGTATTTCCCGTTACTAAATATAAATACCAAATCACGTGAATGATCTGGCTAATGGTAGGCTTCCATGGATAAGATAAACTGTAAGTAGCCTATTTTTAGAATTGTGGTTATTGTTTTGTATATTTGTATCTGCACAGACACAGATGCTACTTATAACAATTGATATTGTATTCAATCGAGTTTAAAAGAACTGTGTCTAAATAACACAAGCATGTATTCTGATCTCTTTTAATCTGGATGTATAACAACGGTGACTCAAGTAATAGTACGACAATAACACGACGACAATTTATTTCAACGTGTATTGATTTGAAGCCAATCTCTATGAAAACGTTAGGTTTTACTAAAAGGGAAAATTCAAATCGATATATCGATATAATAATGCGCGGTTTTGAGCCCCGCCCCTTCCCCTCAATGCACGCGTAACCATGGCGTTAAATTAGTTCCGTACCCTAATCATGATAAACAAGGGATCCTAAGAGTTCTGTGTCCTATTCGTCTCGTCTGCTCTTCACCCCTATCCGTATTTATAAGCCTGTGTTAATGTAGTCATGTATTGTCATCGCCCTTGCCCATCCGTTAGTCGGTCCATCCAGACCTACTTGCACTCACTGAAGTATTGGTGCTGAGATCGAGCATTTCTACAAAGAAGACGAAGATGCCACAGCCTAATGGCAAAAACAACAACCACAGATACAAGGGGGCCAGGAACGCCCTTATGTCTAGTATACCCAGTTTAATATCCCAGTCAGTACAGAACAGTAGTACATTAAACCAAATTTTATTTCCTTGCATAATAATAATAATAAACATATGTAGTTTTAGGTGGGTAGAACAAACTGCAACATAAATCATTTCTTTGGGAACTGTTCGGGTGTGGTCTCTTGTACTCCCATAACAAAAGCGGCCATTATCGGTCTTCGGAAAATTGCATAATTGACATAATTCCAAGATGGCCGCCAGTGGACCAGAAAATCGACGAAATCTCCGAAACGGTTGGCTTTAGTGTAATTAAATAATCGATAGTCATGAGTTCAAAAATGCTGACATTATTTTCCTGGGACCTTATCGTAACCAAAGTCCTATATAGTGAGAGTTAAGACAACTCATTTCCAGGCGCCATTTTGTGGCCCAACTCTTACGCCACAGCTTTACTTTACATTACAAAACGTTTTATTTACTTCATGCAGTATTCTGAATCTGAATCTGAAGGGTTACGTTGAAGCGACCAATTCTGGCTTTCATTCAATGGGGGAGAAGTGCGCTATTAGATGTCACTCGTAGCCACTAGAGTCTTAAAGCACTGCTTTCACAACACTATCACTAAGTCTATTCCACTCTAATAGAGTTCTTGGGAAGAATGAATGTTTGTAATTGTCACTTTTAGTTGGAATAATGTCAAAACACTTGCTATTGTTGTTAACTGAATTTAATACAATGTTAGTATGTGTAAAGTCTTCAAATTTTTTAGCTCTGATAGTACGTTTTACTCTCTAAGATTTCAGGTAGTGCTCAATATTAATGGCCGGCACGTTCCCTTCCACCACCTTGTATAAGAAGGTCAATCTCTGGTGACGTCTTCTTTCTTGGAGAGTGGGTAGCTCCAGATCCTTCAACATGGAAGATACACAGCCTTCTTCTCTTGATCGGTAGTCATTCTTTATGAATCGGACAGCAGATCTCTGGACGCGTTCGAGCTGGTCAATATCTCTTTGAAGGTAGGGGTCCCAGATTATGCAGGCGTATTCTAGCCGTGACCGTATAAGTGCTAAGTAGGCATTCTTCCTACTGTGGTCCCGATGGTGTAGAAATGACTGCTCGTATTTAACGAGCTGAGTAGGTAGCACTTCTTAGCATTGAACCTCATTCCCCAGTCGTCTGCCCATGTTTGAAGGTTGTTAAGGTCTTCTTGTAAAATGTGATGGTCCTTGGATGATTTGATGGGTCGATAAAGGAGGCAATCATCTGCGAAGAGTCGAATATGAGACTGGGCTTTGTCTGGAATGTCATTGATGTGGCATAAGAATACTAGAGGTCCTAGGACGTTACCTTGCGGGACATCTGATCCAACTGTTTGACGTCACTTCCCGTATATTTAAGAGTTTGATGGGTCGATAAAGGAGGCAATCATCTGCGAAGAGTCGAATATGAGACTGGGCTTTGTCTGGAATGTCATTGATGTGGCATAAGAATAATAGAGGTCCTAGGACGTTACCTTGCGGGACACCTGATCCAACTGTTTGACGTCACTTCCCGTATATTTAAGAGTTTGTTACACATATCTCCCGTAGCAATGATCTCTGTGTTAAAATTATATTTGGAATGTATTTTACCAGTTATATCACATATATGTAATAATGACTGGCACCAATTGCCTTTAAACAAATTGCACCAATGCAGTTTGGTTCAATGATAAATATGTCAGACTCAAAATCGGCCGAATTCGGCCGTAATCAACATAATTCAAAATGGCGGTCATCAGGAATTTTTGGAGAGCGATATCTCGTAATCAGTGTGTTTCAATGGTGGAAAGATAAATAAATAATGCGAGCGAGATGTGCCGAAAAATCGAATTTGACAAATATCAATGTAAAAAATGTATTTTTCATATGGTGTAGGGCATTTCTGTCAAAATCGCTGCCTAATTTGGTAATATAATGCAATTAATGGGCACCGATAATCTCGTAAGATATGACTTTTGCTATGTCTTTTATTTGGTTTTCGATGTCCGAATTTAAACATAAATTTCTAAAACCCCAAATGACAGCAACACAAATCTGCAGATGTTAATTTAATCGTCATTGTTTCCTGTTGGATATTACTTGTAACATGTCATTTACACGGTTCTCGATGTCGCCGGGTTTAAGACTTATCTCAAAAATGAATCCATGGAAGAAATTCAAAATGGCTGGCAAAATTATATCCAAAATTGTGGGATTTGGTTATATGTATCTTATATATAACCAACTCTGATCTCTGATCTCAAACTACATTTCGAGAATTCTTGATTGGTAGAGATTCCAAATGGCCGGCAAAATGAAATCTAAATTGGTTGAATTTTAATTAAACGTCATTTTTTCCCCGTTGGATATAGTTTATTTTGTAGTACCATTGGTCTTTCTGTCAGACGTGCGTTGTCTTACCATAAATAACAATGCAACAGTTCGTTTTACATTTTATATATATCAAGCTGGATACATACATGTAGATACAAGCATAATATAGATAACAATACTAAAGCAAGGCCCAGATAGGCATGGGCCTCAGGCGCCCAGGCCCAGGGCCCCGTGGTTCATGGCAAAAAGAGAAACAATTCAAATTCCAGATGAAAGTTTCACGGTAATAGATCTAGCGGAGCGAGGGCGGAAACTGGGTTATCCCTCTGTGAAGTTCAACTCGATGATCGGTTTGGGCTTCTAGCGGCGATTTCACTTGTTCCCCGCCGCTATATGTCATTTCCGCGCATTGTGTGCCATTCGGAACTGACATTATGTAATTTTACAGACCGTGTAATTGTGTGTTACGCGTGCGTGCCTTTCAAATGGGTATGAAATAATCTTTTCGTTGTGTTAGGGGCCCCGCGATTGATATTTTATTCAATCGAGTTTAAAAGAACTGTGTCTAAATAACACAAGCATGTATGCTGATCTCTTTTAAAACGGGCCGTACAATAACGCATACGACACACCTGTGCTTGCCTACTCCATGATCAAACACGATAGCAGATGGCTTCCATCTTGTTTACTGACGGTACTACTTATTTTAAGACAGACTCGGCTTTCCAATTTATAATATCTACGTCATTGGGGATTTCCAATTTATACTCAACTGGTTGCTATGACCCGCTATGGCGTTGTCTAGAAACGCGCGTGCTCGCGTTAGTTTAAAATTTTTGCTATACGTTTAACATGGACTATTTGATGTAATTTGCCTGATTTGATTTGGCCCCATTTCCATAAATTTAGGTTGTTTTTTAGAAATTTTTAGCAAATGTTAATCTTAGGTGTTTTTTAATTCTAGCCGAAGTAAATTTTTTTACAATTTATAGCGAGTTAAGTTATCGTCTCTAAGAGGCGGGCGTAGTATTTTAAATGGCGGCCATTTGCCATCATGTGTATTCTTGAAGTAGGTACACATGATGTAATCGTATGACAATAACGGTGACTCACGTAAGCCTTAAATGATTGTACCAGTTAAAACAGGTGTGATACTGGATCGTTAAGAATCTTCTCCCGGATATATGTAGTAATGTTCGGTGTTGGATTCCACCGGTAAACAAAAGATGACGTAAGGCCAATAACAGTATTTGCTTTTAAAAGGTAATGCCTCCCACCGGGGCTGAAGACTGTACTAATAGACCCTTTTGTATCTGGAATGCCAAGATAGTATAAATAAAGTTCGTAACATCAATGCATGACTCAAAATATCCTTAATAGATCTCTGTACCGCTTCTTGTACTCTGGCATATTAAAAGCCTATACAAATTCGCACTAAAACGAGCTTTGGACTGAATGAACGACCCTACGGGTTCCGACTTGAACGAGCTCTGACTTACTAAAAGACTCTGCGGGTTCACAGTAAAACTAGCTCTGGCTAGACGACGACACTTGCATCGTCACCGTCAAAGTTTTCTTTTAACGCGTCTTGATTTGAATGACAGACACTACACGCCCACTACACCAAGGCTTAGTCATGTTTAATCACTTTAAAACTTAGTAGTTCACAATATGCTTCACATTAATATCTTCATTTAAGGATATCGTCCAACGTTCTTTGTTTTAAAATACAAAAACTCCTGGGGAATATGAATGTACAGGGAAATTATAATCGATTATACGACCTTGACTAGATTTCTAAGAATATATAACTTTTGGAGAAAGCACAAATTCAACCCATGCCCTTCAAATGACAACCAGTGATAATTTCGGGTAACTAGGTTACTTCCTTGTCGACGTTTCGTAATTTGAAGGGTTTTTTTTAAATAGGGCGACTCGCCTAACAAGATATCTTCTTTTTATATATTTAGAAAAATACGTAAAATTTGGTTAATTAGCGCTGATTGTTTTGAAAACCCTGATATTGATAACAATGACGATAATGATGACGGTTATTATACCCAATAGTGACTGACGGGGTACTTTAATGTTTCAAACTCAATATCTAGATTATTAGAGTTATTTCTTGGAATTTGTACATAAGTTTCGTAACACTTAATTAAATTAATAATTGTTGTACAAAATGTTCCAGAAGTAAAATAAAACTACCGACTTTTACCATATAGAGACCTTATTTTACTTCATGTTCTAAATCGGCTCAAAATATGTGGGGTTGGGATGGCCTAGTGGTCTAGCTGGCCGGTCACCTCTGGCTTGCGGCTGTGGTTTCGATCCCTGGTGTGAGCGTATGTGGCATGGAGATAAAGGCGCCTTCTCAACCTCGTGGGTTTCCTCCGGGCACTCCGGTTTCCTCCCACTGCTAAAGACCCCTACGCATAAGCGAATTATTGAAATAAAATTAAACCATATGTTAGTCCCGAAAAGATCTATAGTTTGTGTCGAGTGGACATTAAACCCCATTTCTCCCTCTCTCTGGTTTAAAATATACACTTATATCATTTCTAATATTTTAATTTGTTTTGACTATATCCTCGTTTAAAGGAACAAAATATTCTCGGGTGTCATTTCAAATATGTGTCTTATAATTCTTGACGGAAATCTTTTTATCCGCAATGATTGCCCATATGATGTGGGTTACGGGTTAAACATTTTAGTCAAACCCTATCAAGGGAGCCACGTTGGCGCAAAAGGGAGATGTTAGCTCGCTAACCTGGTTTATACAGTGTGTTCGATCCCTGCGTTGAATTTTTCGGTGTGATTCCTCCTTGTCAGTGATGCAGGACCGAGGACCTGTCAACAGTCAACGTATAGTCGTGTGGGTGGGACGAAAAAACCGAGGTCCCGTGTACACATTGGCGTACACGTTAGAGATCCCTTAACAGTTGAATTCGATATGGGAGTAGGCCGTAGCGCCGGTGCCCGGTTACACTGTATGGCGCATGCCTTTCTTCATTAGCCTATTCGGAGCCGCACAGCAGGACGTTAAACCCCATTTCATTTCTCGTCATATTATCATCACTTCAAAGACAACGGATGTTATGTCCAAAACATCGCACTTTGGAAATAAAGACCGACTTTTCAAGAATATAAATTTTAAAATGACATGTTTCATTATTCCATATTTTCTTCTTTTTTCAATATATTACCTTGCTAAGTTTATATGTGGTTTCTTTTGACATACATAGTTAGTCAGTGATTTGATTTACACTTCCACTCTTATAGATTTACAGACTAAGCTAATTAAGAAATAATGATTTCACATCCAATGCGGAAGTTGGCAATATAAACACCATTCCTTTTTTTTGTTAACAAAACAGACCTACTTAAAGAAGAGTGTAATTGAAAACTACATTGTGTACAAATCGAGAATACGGAAATTTACCCCATTTGTAGACGAAATTCGCCGGAGGGGAATATACCCACCAATGTGGACATACGAGCAAATAGTAATATATTATAACAAATTTACAAATAGGCTTACCCCTCTATGATGACATGACCTGGTCCTCCTCCAAGGACCCCATTGGAAATAAACCTAGTTTTAATCTAAGCAGGTTTTTATGGGTCATCCTCAAGAGGCTGGTCATTCATGACATCATTACTTTTTCTCTCATCAAAACTTTCACATCTTATCATCTTATTATCATGTAACTTCATATTATCACCTCTATTGACATGTTTGATATGCCTCTTGGAAAAATAAATAAATAAATAAATAAATAAATTATAAAATAACATGTTTTGTCAATGTTATTCAAGGCCAAATAGCTAACACGCGCGCATTGCATAATAAGGCCTGTCGTTCAGTCATGACAAACAGTTGGGTCGCCTGTTAAACCTGGTGAGTTATCTTCACGTCGTCCGCCTCCGCCCCACACACCTTGCCAAAGACCCTACGCACAAGAGAATTAATGAAATAGAACTGAACCAAGTCTTTGTCCCGGAATGAGAGAGTTTGTGTCGAATAGACGTTCAACCCCATTGTTTGCTCTCCGTTGAATTTGACGCATTATTACAATTTTAATCTGCACAAGTGTTACTTATTTCGGTGCGCAATATTTTAATGGATCTTATTCGACCTTAGTTATCCTTCCTTTCACTGTATCTTATTGTATTGTCTATTATCTCAAATAATATTCGTGAAATATTTCTGGTAAACGTTTTCGTGGGCTTTCCTTCTTATGGCACATAGGTGAAACTTGAGATTGGTCTCTTTTTGGGGAGTTTTGGATTTGAACCCAATATCGGTTATTGGTAATGAACTTTGTTCGTGCAAACGCAACATTTGTCTTTTTCACAATTTTAAGCAGTCCCATGTCACAAGTTTTGTGCGTGCATTCACTGCACTCTAGCCCTTTAAATACAGATCAACATTTCAACATTCATCACTCCAGAAAAATGCCACGCCTTACACATGAAAACAGGAACATGGAATCCATATCTGGCTCAACAGATGGTTTTCCCGCATGACTACGCCCGACCCCAAACTGCCAGATTGACAGGAATCTTTCTGAACAATCACTACGCCCGTGTCATGGATTGGCCCGCTATGTCTCCCGACATGAACCGATCGAACTTGGGATGAATGTGGACGACGGGTTCGAACTCAAGTCGTGACACCAAGAACTGTTGTAGAGTTGGCACAGGCACTCCAAAATCACTGGCAAACAACCCCACAGCGTGTAGTGAGACATGTCTCAGTCCATGTCAAGGCGAGTTGTGTAACAGCTCAGTGTGGACGTACCCGATATTGACTTCAGCTGAATCCCGCCTTGTGTCGTGGTTCTCTGACGTTTCGGTTTTGTGCATTTGTAGTGAAATTATCCACAGATGCTTGTTATCTCGATTTTGTCAATTGTTAAAAGTTGTTGTGGTAAACAAACTTCGAATTTAGCATTGCATTTTTTATGGCTTTGAGTGTACTTTTAATTTGTCCTATAAATTATAATTTTAATTAAAACGTCAATATGTGATAGACTTATAAGGTTAATGTCCAATGTAAGGTGCTAAAATATATAGATAGTAAAATTGTCAGCCCCCCCCCCCCAAAAAAAAGAACCTTTCCAGGCGGGACCCCCCCCCCCCCCCCTGCTCAGCTACATAAAAAAAATAATGCCTTGCATCAATGAAATTACATCAAGTGATCCTACATCAGTATAAAAATGATTTCTCTGTTTAAAAAGCTCAATTTGTATGTATGCCTATGTAATTTCCGTAACAGAAACCTGGCAAACCCCCTCCTGCAAAAAATTCCTGGATCCGCCCCTGCTTTCTACACCCCGTCATCCCGTCATTATGAGATCAACTTCAGATCACATTCCGACAAAACTTCATGTACCTGTATCTGGATATATGAAGACATTTTTATCAATTTCCACATCAATATTGGCGAATTTCATCAAGAGTGGTACCAAGATTGTTTATGTCATGTCCCCACTGGCTTGCGATTCGTTGCGTTACGATTGCCCCTGATTGACGCCGTGCAGAAACGTTCGGATACGTTTTGATACGATTGCTATAAGATAAGACCTGATACGATCACCACGATTACTCCCCATTAAATGCACGATGTCAATCGTAGCGCGAATCGTGATAGTTGGTACCTAGCATTATTCATCACCACGTTAAATTTGTGCTATGTACTGCGTTGCTATAGTGTTTAAACAAGAATATAGAAATTGTCATAAACAATAGTTGTTTTAATTTCAAATTCATTGGTTGATTTACCAAGCCCCCCCCCCCCACTTAGTAATGGCGCTTTAAATGTTTTATCCAAATGAATTCTTGTTGTGTTAATGTTAATCAGATCGTACATGCATTGTTTTGTGGCAATCTGGGGGGTTGGGATGGCCTTGTGGTCTAGAGTGCCGCGCTTCGCCCTCTAGCAGGCCGGTCACCTCTGGCTTGCGGCTGTGGTTTTGATCCCTGGTGTTAGCGTATGTGGCATGGAGATAGGGGCGTCTTCTCAACCTCGTGGGTTTCCTCCGGGCACTCCGGTTTCCCCCCACTGCTAAAGACCCCTACGCGCAAGCGAATTATTGACATAAAATTAAACCATATGTTAGTCCCGAAATGACCTAGTTTGTGTCGAGTGGACGTTAAACCCCATTTCTCTCTCTCTCTCTCTTTGTGGCATAAATACAGATCTACGTTTTTATACTTTCGATGGCCTACACTACAAGAAGATCTGGCAAGTTATACTGGGGGTTCACGACAGACATTGATTAACCAATCAGTGGTGACGTTCTAGTGGTTTGCCGAGACATTCATTAACCTATCAGCGGTGACGTTTCTAGTGGTTTACCCACAGTTCTGTGCATCAAAAGACCAAGATCTCGCCGTAACAGACCGTTTCATTAGCCAATGCCTCACATCACCGAGAACACGTCAATGATTACAACTGTTCCAGATCCTAGTGAAGAAGAGCGAGTTAAAATAAATGAACCATAGGATTTGTGTTTTAATCAGTTTATGTTTAGGGGTTGTTAATTGAGTTTTAGTCATCATACATTTAGTATTGAAACAAGTCAATGGGGAGATAATTGCTAGTCTGAGGCATGTCGGACCAAGACTAGTAATTCTCACTCGCAAAGACCGCAGTACTATAGTATAATGGTTGCAAAACGCGTCATGCAAAAGGTAGGGGAAGGAAAGGAAGGAACACAGAATAAATTAAAAAAAATAAACGAACTACTTGCATGATTCTTTTGGAAGCGCAGTGGCTCAGTGAGTAGGGTGTTCACTCGCTAACCCAGAGGTACCGTATTTAATCAAGGTGTTGTTGAAAAAGTACATGAAAATAAGGGCGACCCTGCTATTACCATTGGTGAAATGATATTATTACAAAGGTTGAATAAAACATTAATTTATTACTGTGATTATGAACGGTGTAAAAGCAACAAGTTCAAAGATGCATTATCGATTATTGAAAAATATACTCCTCAAAATCTCATAATTCTTTTACATGGCTGGGAAAATCTAGTCGGATGGATCATTAATGATATATTAAGAGAGAAAATATTTAATTTATTCCGGGGATTTCAATTCGTTCTGTTTCCTTATGTCTGGTGGAGTAAAACACCTCAAATATTGTGAAAATTTGTATAGAAATGAACCTAATTTAACCATGATTCTTAGAGACAGAAACTCCTTACAACTTGCTCGAAAATATTTTACTGGACAACCCAAACTTATGATGGCACCAGACATGGCTTTTCAGATTGGTCCAGTTCGACGATTTGTTAAACAATTCTATGACATCTTGTGGATTCGTAGAACAGATAAAGAAAAAATAAGTAAGCAAACGCTATCTCTACCAACTGATCTACAGATTCGCATTGACGACTGGCTACGTTGGCATACACCCCACAGTAACATGAGCATGGAAAACGCTTATCCTATAGTCGATAATGGACTGGTATTCTTACAGAGGGGTCGGGTGGTTATAACCAATCGCCTTCGTGGTCATATCTTATGTATTTTATTGGATATTCCTCACGTGATCCTCAATAATAAGTGGAATAAAATCAGTAATTATCATGATACTTGGACTAAAAGTCTCAGAAAGACACGTGTTGCTAATAACGCGTCCCAGCTATAGAACTGGCTAGACAGCTTCTGGTAGAATATTCTGATGTTTTACCTGAAAAAGTTCCGTTTATGACAGTTAAGAATTACATACATTGAGATTAAGTCCACCGCTGCGACCTCATAGATTTTTAAGCTGAAAATTTATTTCGTATTAATATTATCTTTTATTGTAGCCCAAGATATAAATTTCTAATTCGGTGGCGGGGGGGGGGGGGCTGTAGCATGAGATCTGTCATTGAGACAACTAGCATGGTTTCGATTCCCCGATCGTGACACGGAGTACAGTCGCCTGTTCAACCTCGTCGGGTTTCTCCAGGTCCTCCAGTTTCCTCCCACTGCTAAAGACCCCTTCGCACCTGCGAATTGTTGAAATGGAATTGAACCGTGTATTAGTCCCGAAATGACCTGGTTTGTGTCTAGTGGACGTTAAGCCCCATTCTCCCCCTCTCCCTCTAAATCGCCGTGGGATATATCACCCAAGGCGGAAGCAGGCGTATGTTAAATTGTCATAATATTAAGTTTTATTTATTTCAAAACCATGTAAACCGTCCCTTATCATGTTTCATCGATCAGCAGCGATAGAAGGGAGGTAACTACAATTAATGACACTTTCAGCATCCTTTCATGTTGACTCGGACAATTTTTCCCTTAATTTTATTCTACCCTGTTCCTGCATTTTTTGGTTGACTTTTTGGTCAAGAATTGGAGAAAAGGGATCAAATTTAAAATTTCATAGCAGTTTTGGGTAATACTGATGATATTGCAGCGGAGGGATAAGCGGTGTAAAGTGTCTTTCTGCAGAGCAATCATTGTGTTGGAAATGAGATTGTCACCCCAGTCAACATCAAATCCCTGTACCAAAAATTCTAAACGGTCAACAACCTACATCATTATGACGAGGAGATTGCCAGGTGTGGTCCCATTGTGACTATAAAGATTGGAACCAAGGGAATGTTGAATAAAAAGCTACAGCCTCTGATGTTACAGCCATTTAACATTGAAACCAATGGACAAATAATTGGTATCATGAATTCTGATAACAGTTTAGGAGGATCGCAATTACATGCGCCCATGGTTGTCACAGGAAATATATTTATATTAGTCAAATCTATGATTACATGTATTGGTTAGAAAAGCCTTGAAAGTAATTCTTATACATTAGTACATGTATATAGTTTAAAGTAACTAATTCGCTTATTTTTCGGACCTGGAATATGTCTATAGATTGTTCTCCGAGTCCCTTGTTACCAATGGCACTGAAACGCACTAGGATACAACGTCGTGTACCAATGGTAAAATGTTTATTTTGTCTTAAATATTGGATACCAGAATCCCATCTCGCCAAGACCACAACATCAATGTTGATTTAAATTTACAAATAATTCGTATTTTCAATGCCGAAGATAATATTAATTTAGAGTCTTAGCTTACATAAATTCTTTCAAAATGATGACACGTTTTAAAAATTCTTTAGTACCGGTATATTGACATAGTAAATTGAGAAACTCTGAGTCCCTGTGTACACGAGATTTATCAATAAGTGCAATGTAACCATTATATTTTCTTGCTTGATAAAGACGAGAGAACCCTTAAGTAATATGTATTCCATATAATTTAGTAACTAAATGTCGTTTTAATGATGTATTATGTAAGAGCTAAATCTATCTATCACATGTCTTTATTTGGCTTAAATGTTGTATAAAATATTATTTAGGCGTTTAATGCCCGTTCATTGATAAATGTGGACTGAAAACCCTTGCTACACCACACCACAATGTTTGATATAACAGGAGAATTTACAAGTAAATATAACTGATGATAAATCCCTGATCATATTCCCTTTACATATCGACCTCAATACATATAGGACAAGATGACCTTGTATGTAAATAGTGGATAGTTTATCTATGTATATAGCTATACATATAGCGCACCTTACAGAGGTATACAGATCTACCTGACATCGACCAAAATGTCTACGTTATTAATAAGTCTCCTTGTAATATCTTCCATATTTTCGACCTGCGGTAAGTATCAAATCTTTGGTTGAAATAGTATTTTAAACAACATGGAATACTTATTTCAGTTCTTTCCTAGGGAAACAGAAAATAGTAAACAGACGAAAACGTGAGGTGGGCGCGGTTACACTGAGCAGTCTAGTTGGATCTTGACTGTGTAGATGTACACGGACTTGGTAGGTTTACACCAAGGATACGATTATTCCCTGGATATGATTACTCACGGAATAGGATAACGACGGGTTTATCACTGGGATAGGATACGACAGATTTGCCACAGGGATATCATAACGACAGGTTTACGACCGGGATAGGTTTAACGGGATAGGATTACGGGATATAAATACGACAGGTTTACCACTGACATTGGATTACGACAGTTTTACGATATGATTACGATAGGAATAGCCCCAGGATAGGATTACGTTAGGATTACCCCAGGGACAGGATTATGGCTTGAGTGAAAGATGCAGAAATGTATGGACAATGCATTTATTTTTAAAATCATAATTTTCTGTTGGAATGTAACAGTCTATAAACTCAATGCTTTCCATGATCTGAGTAATGAGTAGAGTTCTCTTTAACAATTACTCTATTGCTAGACTATATTTAAAGCCATTAAAAACGCAATCCCAAATTCAAAGTTTATTTACTGCAACGAATTTTAACAAATGTACATAACAATTGACAAAATCTAGATAACAAGCATCTGTGGATAATTTCATGAAAGAATTCACTACAAATGGACAAAACCGAAACCTCAGAGAGACATGAAACAAAGCAGGGGACAGCTGTAGTCAACAGCGGGTATGTCCATCCTGAACTCTTACAAATACTTGAAGTCTGTGCCAACTCTGCCACAGTTCGTGGTGGTACCGCTTGAGTTCGAACCCGTCGTCCAAGTTCATCCCAATCAATGGTGTTCGATCGGGTTCATGTCGGGAGACATAGCGGGCCAGTCCATAACACGAACATGATTATTGCTGTCCCGTCAATCATAGCAAGTTGTAGACACAGACCAGTCATTGACACACCGATTGACTCAAACTAAATAAAGAAAAACACAGCTATAAACTTACCAGTTATAGACGCCCGTTAACTCAGTTAGGATCATGTGGTTTTTCGCATTTTCTTAGTGTGTCATTCAAAATTTGGTGGCACACTTGGGAAGTTTTTTTGCGGCACACCTGTCTGTCGCGGCACACTAGGCGACCTTCGGTTATATTTTTGTCACGACTGGTGGTCAGAACTAAAAACCGAACGCGGATGGTCCGGACAACGTCTGTTCAAAGATGGCTGCCCCCATTGACTTTTCTTTTTGCATAGCACAAATATTGAAATAATGCGTATATTTCAGACTCACGTCGATTCAGACATAACATACGAGACAAAAATAGCTGCTGATAGCATTAGCAACCATTTAAAATTAATTCAAACTTTCCTAATACAATATGCTAAACAAAAATAGATTCTTTCTAAATATTCTACACTTACGTTTCATCCACACCCGCCATCTTTGAACTACTACGACCATGCCTCAATAGCATGGTTCAGTATTTCCGGACTATGGTCCCGACTAAATGAAATTCGGATTCATTTAGTTCGACCGTAGTCAAGAAATCACGATAAGCGACGGTCGCCCTGGTTGAGAACCACTGACCTAGCGTAATGAACGAGAAACGCAAGATATTCGAGCGAAACCGGGTCAAGCTTAAAGGGGCTAAATTGCTAATATTTGGGACCTAGAAATTGACACCTGAAATGGGCCACAACGCATATGATAATATAATATGAATGTACATGTATATAAACTGATTTGCATTCAATCGCGCCTGCTTTTACAATATATTTCTAATCAGTTATGTTCGGCGAAATACGCCAGAAGTCTCAATCGAATGGCAATCTCTATCGACTGGTTATTCCAGTCTAAATAGATAGTATGTATTGCTCTCCAGATAAGAATATGACGTTTGATATGACTTGTTGAGCATGTCTAGCCTCGTTCTTCGAGTCTCTTGTTACAAATGGTGCTGAAACGCAATATGGTACACGATTCGTGTACCATGGGTAAAGTGTTTTTGTCTTAAATGATTGTATACCAGAAGCCCACCGTTTCTGGTAAGACCACAACATCAATGTTGATTTAAATTGACAAATAATTTGAGTTTTCTATGTCGAAGACTTTGGACGATGTTGCGTTAGAGACTTATTAGCTACTTTAAAACTGTGAAAGTGTTGGCTCACAGAATTTACTTCTAAACCATGGCAGTTTCAGCTGTTCAGACCAAATTCTCCTTTTTACCATTACACACACGATCAAAGTAAACAAACTATAAGCGGATGTTGTGTTATCTCACTGATCCATGATGACGAGATAATTTAAGAGTTATAAGAGGCCATTATATAGAGTTAGGAAATCCTAGACGATAGCTAAACTGTGTACAGGAAATGATAACAACGATGACGCCATAGCAGATATTGAAAATGAAATAAAACAATAGATAAATAATATTGTAACATGCTTAAGGGTGAATCTTGCATTTTGATTTGTCTATTAGACACTGACGATTGGACAACAACACCCCTGTTTTAGCAAGGCGAATTACTGCGTATAAATATTACAGTGTACTTTTTTTCATTTTGTGCTCGGCCATCTTCTTCAACTCAATTCTTTATTGACAAATATCTTCAAGGAATTGTGTTCAAATGACCATCACACTATTTTCAAACTTCATCCTTTATCGCAAACACATCCCTGAAATACATAAAACAGAAGAAAATCAGTCATAAATTGATGAAAACCGTTTTCAGGCATCATAAATTATTCTCAACTAAGCAGTGTGGACAACTTTGTTTTTGTTTTTTGCACTCCGCAGTGTTTACTTTAAAGCGGAAATTTTAAATCAAAGTTTGCTCAAATTCTGAATAACATGATTCGCCTGATAACGAGTCAGTAGTCAAAAGAAAGTGTTAGAAAATATAGTAACAAGGGGAGTTGAAATGACAGCTGAGAATGGGCCAAGAATAACGGGAAATTATACCAAAATTGACAATGATTGACAACACGTCAGAACGATATACATAGCAACCACTTGAATCCTAGGCATCTAATAGTTTTATAGGGTATTTTGAGGGATGTATGTAAGAACTGCTCTACTCCGAACAAGAACTAGCAATAAAATTGTGTTGACAGTCTGCAAATAAAATAATAAGGCAGTGGATATTTTACCGAATTTGGCACTTTACTCTAATTTACTATTTTGCCGTACCTTCCGTTTGACATGCGCAGTTCTCTGATTCCTGGACTTAGCCGTTTTCGCTAAGGCAATGATGCCGGCTATTTAGCCGTCTGACATTAACCCGTAACACAAACCCTAACCCTAACCCAAAATCTAAATCTAAATCTAACCCTGACCCAAGTGTTCTATTCGTCCTGTGTCTAACATTCTTTCTTTCTCCGTTTCTTATAAAGGGGACGAAATAGCCTACTTGAATTTCTATGGTAGAATTTGATAGAATTATGTTTAAAAGAAAATAAGATAATAAATGTAAATCGTAGAAAAACATTTAGAATATTACTCTATTTTGGTCGAGGGCGCATTTCTGCGAATTTTGGTTTTTAATTTAAGTACTAAGACTGTCAGTGGTGTTTATGTTTTTCCAGTAAAATCGTGCTTTGCGCCAAACTTGAAAGACAGAGTAATCAAAATGGTGGAATATATCAAGAATCGCACAACTGCGCATGTCGAACGGAAGTGACTTAAATGGATATTAAACCCGTAGAAATGATTAAACCAATCAGAAACGATGTACGGTAAAACAGCGAAAGTAGATACTTTGCCGAATTCGGTAAAATATCCACTACGAAATAGGCAAGGCTAAAAACTCACCCACCCATGTGTTATTACAAACTGCGAAAACGAAGCCATCGTTGTTATATATAGCGCCAATTCCAGCCAAAATTACATGCTCAAGGCGCAGTCATGATACTCTGTACACTTTACACTATTTACACTAGTAGCTTGATCACTCGTATTTTAGATTAAATAAGTGAGTTTTCAATTTTGTCTTAAACGATTCGAGAGAACTTGACGTTTTAATGCTGTGTGGTAGGGAATTCCATACGATTGGTGCATAACATCTAAAAGATTTATAACCAAAGGATTGCAATTTGAATTTCGGTATGTGTAAAAGGCACTGTTCTTGGGAACGAAGATTTCTTACTGGTTCATAAACTTGCAAAAGTTCAGTCAGATATTCTTGGCTGGATCCATGTAAGCATTTAAACACACGACACAAGATTTTGAACGTTATTCTAGATTGTACTGGCAACCAGTGAAGTTCCTTCAGAATAGGTGTTATATGAGAGCGTCTTGATGTTTTACTTATTTTTCCAGCAGCGGTGTTTTGAACAGCTTGTTATTTTGAAATATTAGTAATTAGTAATTGATTCAGGCCACATAAAACACCATTACAATAATCTAATCTAGAGAACACTAGAGATCGAACAAGAGTATGGACAGTTTCGTTTGTCGGCTATTTCATTAGAATATACTATGCGAACTGGGGATTTACGTCCGCTTTCATCTGTAGTTTATCAGAGAGAGAGAGAGAGAGAGAGAGAGAGAGAGAGAGAGAGAGAGAGAGAGATAATGAGGTTTAACGTCCACTCGACACAAACTTGCGCGGAGGAGTCTTTGTTTATCAAGTTTTCTGGCTTCAAGTTTTCCGTAGGTGAACCTGCGGAAGGATCATTAACGGCCTGTTTCCCCTTTGCGCGAGAGATTATTGTCAAACTAATCCGCAGCAAATATTTACTTGACCACTATTTCTCAATATTGTCTGTTTCTCTTCTGTAAACTAAATTTTAAAATAAAGTTGTTTCAAGTACATATCGGGATGAATTTATTTTGTTATTTAACGTAAGCGAATAATTGTAATTAAACTGAACTACAATTTGCAATCGAAGTAATCTTATTTGTGTTATAGGTAAGCTTTATTTTCCTGATATTATCATTCTACTTACCTTATTTATCTTTCAGTTGATACCAGTCCAGTACAAGCCGCTTTAACGGTAAAATAACTTCATTCATATTTTATATGGCATATTTCCCATGGCCCCCAAATAATAATTTTTTTCAAAATGACGTGACGTCACTGAGAGAGAGAGAGAGAGGGGAGAGAGGGAGAGAGACAGAGCGAGAGAGAGATAGAGAGACATGGGAGAGAGAGATCGGGTTTATCGCCCACTCGACACACACTAGGTCATTTTGGGACTAACATATAGTGCAATATCATTTCAATAATTCGCTTGGCCGTAGGTGTCTTTAGCAATGGGAGGAAACCGGAGAAAACCCACGAGGTTCGAAACCATGCCAGTTGACTCAATGACAGAACTTATGATACAACGCGCACACGATAACCATTTGGCCATCCAACCCGCCGACTTCACTGACAAATCTGAATTAAATCAAACAGAAAAATGAGAAAAGTAGATGGCACGATCTCGCGGGGAATGATATCTCTATTTGTTAACCTATATTCCAGACGGAAGTGACGTGTCCGCATCTGCCTTGTCCATGGCCCGGTACATGTAACAACCCACGTCAGACATGGTTTGATTATAAAGGTAAAAAATGTCCCGGATGTACTTACTGCGATAAACAGGCAAGAAACATTTCTAATTACCTATTGTGAAAAAGTCAGTAATACACGTCTGTATAGAGGACCTCGGTGGTGGGGTTAGGTGCATAAACATGCAGTGACCTTCATAATCCCAGATTATTTCGTTTTAGGGTTGGATGTGAGAATTAATCTTGTTTGACTGTCCCTTGTAAACACGTGATTATCAGTGGCACAATCGGTAGACAACAACCGCGCAGATTACCAGTCTTAAGCCAATTTGATTAAAACACAGATCCTATCTCGTTTCGTTTTTTATAGTTCAATATTTGGTTTTACTTGTCTCTATAATATTACACTAGGATCTGGAAAAGTTGTTATATAATCTGTGTTCTGGTTGACGTGAGGGATCAACCAATGAATCGGTTTGTTACGGTAAGATTTTGGGCGTGAGGTGAACGGAAGTGTCGGTAACGTACGAGAAACATCAACGCTGATTGGTGAATCAAATGTCAGACGTCATATGGTCAAAGACCCCTCGTATGACCACTAGCGCTTCCTTCCACTACAACCGGTCACTACAACCGGTAATAAAGGCTATCGAAAGTATAAAATAACGAAACGAAATATAGATGTGTATTTAATCCGAGGTTTTCAGGAAATCTAGTATTTTGCTAGTATTCGTAAAGATCTAATATCCCTTATATTTCCTTTCTTTTTTTATACTTTAGATGGTCTACACTGCATGGAAATCTGACCGGTTGTAGTGTAAGGTCGCGTCAGGGGTCGTAGGAGCGGCTTTTGACCCTATGACGCCAGACATTAATTAATCAGTCAACGATGACGTTTCTAGTGGTTTACCCATAGTTTCGTGCATCGTCATACAAGATCGTTTCATTGACTAATCCTCATTACTCTGCCAGATCCTAGTGTTGTGAAGACAGAAAAAAACGAAATTTCGAACTATAAAAAACGAAACGAAACAGGACCTGTGTTTTAATCAGATTATACTCGTGATATTTTCTATCTTAATATTATTCCAGGTTGGTCGTGACTTGCAACGGGAAGAATATGTCCGCCCTGCTGAATGTCCTTTATTCAAGTGTCGCGATCCTGGTTGTTCGGGGGAAAACTACGTATGGCGCATGATCGACTTTAAAGGGGTGTCTTGTCGTGGATGTCCAGACTGTAAACCTTTGTAGATTTTGACATAATGTACACTGATCATTAAAAGATGCTTTAAAGACAATGTTGTTTGAGAGAGAGAGAGAGAGGGGGGGGAGAGTTTAACGTTCACTCGACACAAACTAGGTCATTTCGGGACTAACATATGGTTCAGTTTTAATACGGTTATTCGCTTACGCGTAGGGGTCTTTAGCAGTAAGAGGAAACAGGTAGACCCGGAAAAACCCGTTAGGTTAGACAGGCTACCCTGCTTCTTATCACGTGCATATCGAAACCACGCCGTGCTAACCATTTTCATACCATTCGATAAATGGACCACACCCAACTAAAAACAACAATTTAGGTTGCCCACGCTATTGTTTGTATATTATTCTGGGCTATATCCCCGTGTTGTCCAACAAGTTGTCATATTATTATTATGAGAATTCTGTCAGCTGTTTATCAGATTAATGTACTAGTAATCTTGTCCCCATTGACTTCATTGGTATCCATGACATTCCCTGCTCTATTAATACTCTATTGAACACAGAACACAATCATTTTGTTGGTGATATTTTCATTTGTATAATTGGAGATAGCGTGTTAGATCCCTGCTTTTGGACGAGAAAGTTCATCGGGTTTTTTATGACGTGGTTCCCCTTGTCATTGGCGCAGGGCGGTGTGCCTGCCCAGGACAGCTGTCCAGTCGTTCGGATGGGTCGAAAAACCGAGGTCGCGCGTACAAATTGTCGTGCACGTAAAAGATCCTTAGGTTGTCATGGACTTCGATATAAGAGTAGGCCATAGTGTCGCTATCAGGGCAAACTTGTTGGCCGCATGACGATATGACGTCATAGGGACGCCATTTAGCTGTTTTTTTCTGAGCCGTCTGTACCACTTTCCTATCTACCGGTAATACATTTACACCTTCCAAACTCAACCATTCTCCAGATATTGGAGTTTTTATGAGCCAATGGCGGCCATATTGGATGTATACTAATTACTCGAAAACCTATCGTTTATTTTGGGCGATTTTTGTTTGGGAGACCTTAAGATACCCCCTTTACCAGATTCCGCCGAGAAAAATTCTTTTGCAATTTGTTGTGGGTTATTTATTATATTTACCGGACAGTTACCTCACAGCACCCAGTATGGCATATGCGCACCCAGTATGGCATATGCCCGTCTTAATTAACCCAGTCGGTTCACAACAGTAGGACGTTAAACCCCATTTTATTTTATTTCATTTCAAAACGTAATTTTAGTGCATAAAGATGGTTTTCCTAAATTATCACGAAGAGTCACTAAAAACTGACACTGAATACGAATTAAAGCAGAAAAACCGGAAAAATGACTATAATAACAAGTCATACACACATCCAAACTGATTAATTCTCTGTGAAACAGATTGACACGCATCATGAGCTGATAGGAAATTTGAGAGTTATTCGTGTTATCATGTTGTGTTTGTTGGTATGTTGAATAATCAATGGATTATATGTAGTTAGTACACAGAATTGTATATTCTATAGTAGTAAACAAGATTTATGTCAAAACCTGACTGATTTCACTAGTTTAAAAATCGATAAAGATCTGATTGATTTCGCTATAATAGTTTAAAAATCGATAAATAAAGGGAGATTAATATAATGTAATTACTTTATTACCAGCGAAGTTTTGAATTTTGGAAGTTTTGATAAGAATAGAGTAGTCTCGATTTGCATTGTTACGATAATAAAGGGTTATCCATTTTTAATATAAATTATATAATGACAATTGTGTTTCAATCCATTAAATATCGCCATCATCCGCCAGTCTAGTAGAGAGATTATTATGGACGTGACATGTGAATGAATGTCTAAATATTAGTCTATATAACATTTCAGGCCAAAAGAAAGACCTGCAATAGTCTTATTAAATGAAATGAAATGGGGTTTAACGTCCTACTCTTCTGCAGGGATCGAAACCACAGCCGCATGCCAGAGGTGACCGGCCAGCTAGAGGTCGAAGCGCGGCACTCTAGACCACTAGGCCATCCCAACCCCCTAATTAACAAGTAAAGGCATGGAATGCAGGTTAACGTCTTATCAAGACAGCAACTTAATTAATTTCAAACTAACATTTACAAAACAATAGTATTTGTATTATAGATTTGTGCAATGCGGAGAGGGGTGGGTGTGTGTCAGTGTGTAGGACGTGTCTGCTACTCTTTCTTGAATTCTTTCAGCCCTGGGATCTTTATTTGTACTGTACTTCAATTTATACGTGGAATACCGGTTGGTCGTCCCATCCGACAGACTAGGCACAATTTCTTTGTCACCATCCCTCACAAATGAAAGCAAGATGGGTATACCGGTCAATCAAATACGTTCTTAGAATCTGACAAACGTCTTCCTGACAAGAAAGCCTTTGAAGTCAATAGATTCCATTTTGGTACCTTTTGACTTTCTATCTTCGGATACTCCCTACCCCACTCCCTCTACGCCATTATAAATACGGCCGTGAATGTGAATCGTGACTACCGTCAGCTTACAAAGAGATAAACTGTATTATAACGGAAAACTCTTTAAGTGGTATCATGTCGATAAGTCACACTTATTTCCGGTTTTACATTGTTTCTACAACAACTAGAGTCTACAGTACAATAAATATGGGCACTCGGCTGTTTTCGGGAAATGAAATAAAATGAAATGTAATTTAACGTTCTACGGCGCCGACTGGGTTAATAAAGACGGGCATAAGCACTACGCTGTACTATGGGGAAAGTTTTGCCCGAACAGCGACTCTACGACCTACTCGAATTCCAACAGCTAGTGGATCTTTTACGTGCAGACAATGTGAACACGGGATTTCCGTTTTTCGTCCCATCCAAACGACTATACCATTAAACAACTGCACCACGTCGGATAATTCCGATGAACTTTCTCGGACAAGACCGTACCTCCAGGTTAGCGAACCACCACGAATCGCCTGTTAAGATCACCGACTTAATGTAGGGAAGGCTTTGGGGCAATTGTTGGTCAAAAGAAAAATCCCCATCGCTTGGTAGGCGTCGCAATGGCTCGATAAGGCGCTGACTCTCCCCTTTTCAGTGGTGCAGGACAGGGGCCTAAGAAGGACAGCACCTTTCTTCGGGATGGAACAGTTGACCCACAGGTTAGTGTAGTACTCACTAGGCCACCTCGACTACCTGCTAGTACAGAGGGTAAGACGCTGGCTCGCTAGCCTGGAAGTCGGGTGTGCCATGTGTGCATTGGCCGAGGAAGTTCATCCAAACTTGAGGTTGGTCAATGTAGACATATTTACCGATAATATAGAGTCCATGCAATATCGTATCCCTCATTACACTGTAAAAAGGCGGGGTTTATCGTTGGCTCTCTGGATAAGAATACTAATATGTAAATTTGGCGGAAATTAATTAGCATACCACGCCTTTGACCTAACCCTAACCTGTAATCTGTAATCATGAATATTTAAACCGACTGGGAGCGAAGAACACTCTATTTCCCAACTCTCCCGTCAAAAGTCAAAACCTTGTAACTCACTATTTTTTAACCAAAATTTGTAGTTACTAGGGTATATGCTTCATGTTGTTGTACTGTAGATATTCCAATCTTTTGATTTTGTAAGCAGTTACACCCATGATCCAACCTAGCAACTTCCCTCACATGCCTAGTATGCCACAGAAAAACCTATAAGTAACTCAATAGTCAAATCAATGGATAAGCTGAGGTTTAATATTCATTCTCAAAATAAGAAAAACGTGAGTTACTAGGTGTTGCCTTTTGACGGGAGAACTATGCAAAAAACGATATAACATCAACGACGTTTTAGTGGTAAACCAACGTCTCGATTTTTAGGTGACCGATTAAAGCGAATTACATAACAGCATTAAGCGCACTTCTAACCATCATTTCCGACTGGCTCAATATCTGGATTTAAGACCAGATGAATGCACAAGATCTTCACTCTACATAACCCATTCTATTATTTACTCTTTTGCTCGATTTCGTGGCATTTTACAACCAAACAGATGTTATCTATTAATTGTTTGCAATAAAATTAACACTAAACATATAAATCGGCTTCATACATCAATGCATCTTTGTAATCTTTTGCGTGCAGCGGTCAACTGCAGTGCAGACCGCGTGCGAGCTTAGCATGTTATCGTCTGCTACAACGCAGTATATCGAAAAAAAACAATTTAGACGTAATTTGAAATCGGTAATTTATTACGAATGCTACACACATCTTACAACAAGGGTGGCATTCAAGAATAGGTTTTATATTAAAAGATAAAGACGGAAAACCCTTTTTTCCTTATCATTTGCTATGTTAAGATACGGGAGTGAAAAGGCCAGGCTAAAAATAGACACCGGAAATACGTCACGCATAAAAGCTCCTATAGCTTTTGATTGAAATACTTAATTCCACTTAAACTAATTGGACCTCCCCTTTAATCTTTAAATGACGTCGAATTTCAATTTCTTCCTTGTTCATGCCCGAAGACGGATATGGTGTTCAATGTTCTATTTCCCATAAAAATGTTATTGTTAACGCCTGTCTGCATCACGTGTCACAGAATTATCCTGGTGTCTGAGTTAGAAGGGTTAGAACCGAATGCACTACATCCTCTCATCAGTTCTGACAGATTTTTTGCTATAAGCGTACGATAGGAGAAGTAGTGAATGTATATGAACCATTAATGTCACTGCTATATTCACATCAACATGACCTTGAATATAGTGCTTATAATACTCGCTGTATTGATATCGGAATCGATCGGACAAACTTGGAGAGGGTAAGTTATATTTATATATATACGTTTGTTAATGAAATGAAATGGGGTTTAGCGTCCTACTGTTCTGCTCCTAAACTGGGCTAATGAAGACGGGCATAGCGTGTGCTATGCGGGGGATTTTGCCAGGGCAGCGGCGCTACGACCTACTCTTATATCGAATTTCAACTGCAAAAGGATCTTTTACGTGCACGCCATGTACACGGAACCTCGGTTTTCGTCCCATCCGAACGAATAGACAACTGTCCTTGTCGGGCTTAAATCCTATGATTTTAAAGCTGATCGATATTGAGCAATTTATATATCTTTCTCTAAAAATGTTTGAATTACGTTCATGGTAAGATATCAGGATATACAATAGAACTCTTGTCAATCCCATTTATTCCAAATTAGCAAATTAACTCCGGTGATATTTTAATTTTTATTGAAATTTTCATTCAAATTACTTTATTCTGAGCGACGCTATCAATGTTTCAATTTTTTTTTTATAAACAATATTTGTATTCAGTAAATGTGAATTTGGATTGGGTAACAAGCTATGCCTTTGTATAACCCCCTCCCTGATTTAGATACATGTAACATAATAAATATACATATCATATAAAACACACATATAGAAGATAATATAGAGACATTTTTTTTTATAAATATTTTAGTTGGCAGAAATCTATTTTGAAAGTACTACTTGATAAAGTTGGGTATGGTAAGGCCTGTACTGCGTGCAAACTTCGAATACCTCGAAATCTCACAAACCAGTTGAGAGAGTCGAAGGTATTAGTTGATTGTACGGTGTGCAGGGCTGGAAATAACGTAAGAGTTATTATACGGTGAATTAAATCTTGTAGATAAATGAATAAATTGTTGAACTTTTTGAACAATAATTGTGTTTGTCTCAGAACTAAGTTTTGTTGAGCCATATGCTGAAGTTTACGGAGAGTCTGTTTTACTTGCATCTAAATGTAAGGCACATACGAGTAGTGTTCAGGAGCGTCGAATTTGTGACCACAGAGGCAAGCAGGGATATCATCGACGTGTCTATGGTCCTGTGGGATCAGGGTGGTGTTCATTTACAGCGTATTATTTGTAATTTTCTTTTACCAAGACACCTAAATGTAGTAATACGATGGCACGATGGTATCTAAATTTTTTAGTGAGTATCCAAAGATGGCAAGAGATTGAGAGATTCTAATGTCAACGTAATAAGTTTGATCCATTTTTGTCTACTTGAAGGAATAGAGTAAGGGTCTAAATAGTTCAGCTCTGAACGTTGGTCTCATTACACTCACCCTGAACGTTCAGGGACTGGCCCATTCAATCAATGTCGAAAATAATTTGACCCCCAATTTTACTGGGCAACTTTTCCCTGCTAAACGATGGATGTCACTCCGTGTGGACGCGTGTACAGTGTAAAGGAACATCTCAGTGAGAAAATAAGACCTTGCTCATTTCGCTAGAGTCAGTATGAGCATCACAACACGCTGTGTCATGGTGGCGAAAGGATAGATTGATAGGAGGGGACGTATTTTAAACAGCGTGTTGTTGTCGCTAATACTGAGTCTAGCGAGGTAAGCAAGGTCTTATTTTGTCACTAAGATGTTCCTTTACATTGTACAGACGTCCACACGGATTGACACTCCGATGTTTCGCAGTGAAAAGTTGCCCAGTAAAATTGACTGGGGTTCAAATTATTTTCGACATTGACTGAATAGGCCAGTCCCTGAACGGTCAGGGTGAGTGTAATGAGACCGACGTTCAGAGCTGAACTAGGGTCTAAAGTCAGACAGATATGATGGCGCGAACACGTTAGTAATTTCATACATTAATTTTAATTTATGACATCGAAGTCTTTCCGAGAGTTGAACAAACCAAGTCTCTTTATAGAGTAAGGCATGGCTAGTACCTCTAACCACTGCGCAGTGCATCTAATTGTAGAGTAAAGCATGGCTAGTACCAACCACTGCGCAGTGCATCTAATTGTAGAGATTCTAGATTGTTAGCCAACAAAGCGCTGCGCCCATCCCAGATAATATTGGCATAACCGACACTGAAGCTAAAATAAAAACCTGCAATAGTCAGATTTTTTTTTAAATGTAAAGTGATTTAAATGTAAAGTTATTTAAATGTAAAGTAGTTTAAATGTAAAGTAAATGTAATGTTATTTAAATGCAAAGTAATTTAAATGCAAAGTAATTTAAATGTAAAGTAATTTAAATGTAAAGTAATTAAAATAATTTAAAAGTAAAGTAATTTAAAGTATTTTTTAGTGTTGATTCAGTCGCACTGATTTATATATCGTCTGACAATTGCACGTTCGGGATCGGCGGCTTTAATTATGATCAAGTATCGAAGATCGAAATGAAGAGAGAGAGAGATTCGAGAGAGAGAGAGAGAGAGAGGCGACCCAATTCATTGACCCGTGGAATAGAAAAAAGACTTAATTACAGTCCCGTGTCAACTAACACGCATGCGTCCCGCCCCGATTTAAATAAATGAAATAAAATGGGGTTTAGCGTCCTACCCTACTGTTCTGCGTCGCCTGGCTAGTGAAGACAGCCACCCCGATTTAAGCTAAACGTTCGAAAGATGAAATATATTTTAGGGTTTAGTATGTTTTTTTTTTGTTTTGAAATTACATATAATCATTATTAACAATACTCGGAGCATCTGCCGTTCTTAATCTTAATCAGATTCATGGAAGATAAAACACGTGTTCCTTTACGTAATACAATAAATAGTCTTCATTTAATATTAGATTAGAATATTAACTAACACAGTGGCCTTATAGATAACACGATTTGTAGTTAATAGTGACAATACAGCAGTATTTTAATTGTAGCAGTTATTTATTGGTCGTGTCTGGTAAAACTAAATTAGTTCATTTTAGTGTACAAATGTCGGGATACGACAACGAATGAAGAAAAAAGAATTAAAGGCAATGAATTAAAAACTAAGAATTCAGAACACTGAATTAAGAGCTGGTTTGATCATCCATAGAATGGACCAGGCCACACACTCACCAACAAGCCTCAAGGAAGAGTTGCACCGCCCTGTCATTCGGACACAGATCACCAAATATTCATGGGCCAAACAAGGGCGAAAGTTATTTTTAGTCCTTCTCTCCCTTTCCCTTTTTCCCCCTTTTGCATGGCCATTTTTGTTGAATTTTTGGTGTAGAATCGAAGAAAAGGGTTTGAAAATACATTTTCTGCCAGGTTTTGGTGAATATTCATGATTTTGGGGCGGAAGGATACAAGAGTTAGGAGGTTAGTTAAGTTGAAAGGGAGGGCCGAAAATTGCAAGGTTAGCTGTCTCTACTTCCAGCTTGTCTATCTCAACTTTGTCATGAAGAACCTCATACATGCTTTTGGGCAAGAGTTTGCCACATGTTGCTCCATATGTGGCAGAAAGCATTTTTCCCAACGAATATTTGGGAAAAAGTTACAACCGGTCTAAGAGACGAGAATTAACATTAAAGTCAATGGGGCAATAATTAGTGATCTGTGGCCATTCAACCAGACAAACAGACCAGACTGACCAACATGACTTGTATGCAATTATGGTTTGAAAATTCGCTACAGATCAGACATGCGCCGTCAGCAGGCCCGTAGCTAGCGGGGGACAAAAGAGTCCATTGGGGTAACCGATTCTTTCCCCATTGAGTAAAGGCACCCATTGGGTGTCCGATTAGTTCCAGGGCAGGCAACTGCCTCTCTCGCCCTCCTGCTAGCTACCGACCCGGGCCCTGTTTCTCGAAATCTTAACTAAAGATAAAATCCCAATTTCAGAGGATACTTCAATTTTGATTGGCTAAGCACTAAAGACAATCTAATATTATCCAATCAAATTACTAAAATTGGGATTTTATCTTAATTAAAATTTCGTGAAACAGGCCCCTGTTTAGTAGACTACGCTAAAATCTTTGTATGCGCATCTATTTAATCGGATTAAATCCAATCGGGTTCATATAATATTGTATACCGTTTTTATATTGATCATACTTTCCTAAATATAAATTATGTAAGATATAGATAAAGAGGCTGGTCGTTCTTGCTTTGATGGTTCAAATTAGATCATTAAAAATGAACATATTAAATATTTCACTCAAATTACTTTATTCTGAGCCAAGTTATGGGTGTAGTTTTTTTTATCGTAGTATCCTAGTTGTTAATCGAGACTCGGTCCAACTTCTCCTTGTTTAAATTAAATAATCAAATGGCGACCATATTTCAATATGTTTAAATATTCACCGTCTAATGAGTTGATTAAAGAATTGAAATAAAAACCCACAATAGGCAGATTTAGCTCTTATACATAATGTAATTTCATTTTTTTAAGTTGTATTTTTAAAATATATTGAAATAAAGTCTTAAAATAGATGGTATCTATAAGCAGTCCTACCTTGTTAAAGAATAATCCTATTAATCCTATAATTCACTGTTGCCAGTTGAGAAATTGACGAAAATATCACTTTCAAACGTTTGATGATAACTATTACATGTTGGGAATGGGAAAACAATGGAGGTAATTGTGTTATTATTTCCGATGTGAAAGATGTTTAAGTGCGGAAAATAATGCCTATGATTGTATAATAGTGAGTTGACAACCTACTGAGCAAAAGACATAGAAATAAATAGGTTTTGGCTTTCTTAGAAAATATGAAATTCCCGCTTTAAGTAAACGTTAAATAATCAGTCTGAGCACATTTCCCAAAAAATTATAATTTCTTTCACACACAGTCTCAGCTCTGTGTAATTTGTTTAGGGTCACATGTGCAACTTTCATCGCTTTCCGAGACCACCATAAATTTATTCCATCAATTTTAGAAAAAATGAACAAAATCATGTCCTTATGGTGCTGGCCCTCTCCCTAGGACCTGTCATTAATTATGGCCATCACATTGGTCAGGGAAAGAGGTTTATGTTTTGAACTATAAGGGTTGATTTTGTTGCATACAGGACTTAAAGTATTATTATTATTAAGATTTCGTTTCATTAGATTTTCAGTCCTGTTTTAGACGCCCACAAGGTGGATGTGTAATGTTGTCAGTCCACCCAACTTGTTTCATTGGATTTTTAAATACAAATTGTAAGGGTTATTCATTTGGTCATAGAGAAAACCAAGGCTGTATCTAGCGGGGGTGCAGGGGGTATATTGCACCCCCAGAAAAATAAGGCGCCCCGAGAAATATTTCCACATATCCACATGGCCTTATGGGTGTTTCAGACTACATGTAGTTCTAGTTTAAAGACCAGACAGAAGTTTCTTATTTTGGTGTGTTTAACATGAAAATGAGACATTTTGTCACCGAAACTGACACACTGGATTCCTTGCTGGCGTTTGCGACAGTCCTATTTTGCAAATCGGGCGGGGGTGGGGGTGGGGTGGGGTGGAGGTCGCTGCTCCGCGGTAAGTAACTGGGGCATTATATTGGTGCCCCCACCACTCTGCTGCACCCCCACTTTTAAAATCCTACATACGGCCCTGGAGAAAACCCA
This sequence comes from Patella ulyssiponensis, assembly GCA_963678685.1. NCBI lineage: Eukaryota > Metazoa > Mollusca > Gastropoda > Patellidae > Patella > Patella ulyssiponensis. The sequence continues at coordinate 62,246,988 of OY783225.1, read as the reverse complement.
AATCGAAATTCCCTTAGTGGTTCTGTCCATTTTGGAACGCTTCAATATTAAGTTTCTCTTTCCAGAAACAAGTGTTCCAGACTGATATGTACATCGGAAAGAGTTCGTGTCTGCACTTATCGTACTTGGAGAGGGTAAGTTTTACATTTGATACCGTAAACAGTGCCGGACTGGAACAACCTGTTCACAGACGTGTCAACCCCCAGGTATGAAAAAACAGGAGACCAGCAATGAAAAAACAGGAGAATCCAGGAGATTTTGTTTTCAGCAAATAACTTCATTTTTATTGGTCATTAATGCTAAAAGTCTTTAGCAATTCATAATGGAGATACTTTGGGGGTTTCGGGTCATTATTTTAAATGACAGAAATTTTTAAATATATATTTTCTTTAAATATGCATAAAATTCTGCCCAAATAAGTGCTTTTCAGTGACATCTAAGTGACGTCATAAGCAATACAGAATCTTTCGTACAAATTTTAAAACTGAAATCCACGAATATTACTATTAGCTGTAGCCAGCTAAAACTTTTAAAAATCGTAATAATTTGAATGATAATATACAAAATATTTATAATCTTAATGTTATCAGAGAAAAGGCAGGCTATAGTTAGTCGAAATTGGGAAATTTCATTTTTCAAAACCGATTCTATCTATGCCTGTAATGGAAATATCCCCGGAAACGTGACGTCAGAGTGGTATTTTCCCCCACACGTCTCCCGTACATAAATAACGGTAATTGCGCTTATATTTCGATAATTTTTGAGTTAGATAATTTGGATATATTGAGATCGATATCAAAGTATTATAATACAATCGCTAGTAAAATATTTAAATGAAAAAGTAATCCACGTGGCGTGAAATGTGTTTTGTCTTCGACTACTTCAAGGGAGAATTTTCAAAATTGCAAAGAACGTTTACTAACCATGGGGGAAAATTACAATAATGAAAAGAACCCTGTGCAGGTTTCTTTTTATCAGGTACGCTCGTGTACTCTGCTACCATTACAAATAATATACTTTATTTACCCCAAACAATTAATTGTAATCACAAACACGCGATATGTAGCGTATTACCGAATTATACGTTTCCGGTCAAATTCAGCCAATCACGAGGTCGATTTATGAAACGGATGTAAGGGAGTTACCTCCCTTTGTGAAAGTAAAACTAGCATTGGCTAATGACCATTTTCCGTGAGAAATTTCCTCCCGTGCGGGAGATCGGGAGAAAGGTCGTGAATCCGTGAGTCTCACGGAAAAAACAGGTTAGTTGACACGTCTGCCTGTTCACCTGTCCGTGACAGGTGGGCCTAAACTCATTTAAAAAAGTGGCCTAAGCCTATAAAGAAAAAAGAAAAAAGAGAAAGGAAAAAAAGAAAAGAGAAAGAAAGGAGAGGGGGAGGAATGAAAAGAAATAAGGAAGGAGAGGACAGGACACACTCATTCTGTTATCTAATTGTATCAGGAAATCAAAAATTTGCCCTTTTCTGCTTTGGTCTGAATTGCATGAAAAATGGGTTCTTGGTTGTCAATTTTCAAAATTTTTCCTGAGGGTGACCCCCCCCCCCAAGACGCCCCTCGGACGCTCGTGCGCCTTGGGCGCACTCGTGTCGCGACTTCAGCGCGTACTTGTGTGGGCCTTGGTCAATGACCTGAGAGGTGGGCCTTGGTCCCACCAGTCCGGCACTGACCGTAAATAATCCAGTGCTCACATAACGTTTTTTCTTAATGTATTGAAGAATACCTGTCTACAGTCTACACGATACTTGACAATCGAAAGACTACGATGAAAAATCCCGAAGAACTATCTCGACCAACTCCTTCAGCATCGAACCACCATGACCCTCTGTCATATATATATGGCATTTGATATGTAACTGAAACAATATTAACCGCCCTATACGTAACATTGTTCTGTTTTGTTTGTTAGATGCTGTGCCTATAAATGGGTTTCACAAACTAAATACCGGACGGAGTATTTCTGCTGTAGTGGATGGCGGGATAGAAATGGCGACCGTAACTGTAACCAAGGTAACAAAGAGACATATTAATTAAACCGTTCTGCTTTGTGCATGCTGTATTACATATCAATAATTATACTAGGATGTGCCCATTTATCAAATTGATATCAACGGTGACAGAAATGGTGGGGATATCGAAGGAAAGATTTAAGAACAATAATCTAGTACAAGACGTCCAGGGGATCATAGCAATATTAAACAGGCCTTTGAAAGCAGGCTATCATTAATTTCTCCATTGTCGTCAAAGTGAGAGAAAGGGGGAGAGGGAGGGAGAGAGAGAGAGAGATGCAATTTATCGAAGGACTGCAGGGGCGGATCTAGTAATTTTGAAAAGGGGGTGCGCCGCAAAATGAGAGCACTGACCGCGGAGACGAGGCATGCCGCTGAAAGGGGGGCTGGGGGTGGGGATGTCCCCAAGAAAATTATGCGTCATTTCCTTGAATCTGTAGCCATTCCAAGAGCTATTTGGCCGATATTTTCGTCTAAGTAAACGTTCGGAACGGACATATTTGAGTCTGAAAAAAGGCACTTTTAGCAGTAAAAAAAGATCACTGTCAAAAATTAGGGGGGGGGGGGGCGACGCCCCTCGCGCCCCAACCCCTTAAAGCGAGAATTTCATATTTTCCAAGAAAGTCAAAACATATTTATTTCTATGTCTTTTGCTCAGTAGGTTGTCAATTCACTATTATACAATCATAGGCATTATTTTCCACAGTGAAACATATTTCACATCAGAAATAATAACACAATTACCTCCTTGTTTTCCCATTCCCCCCACGCAATAGCTATCTTCAAATGTTTGAATTTAATGTTGAAAGTGATATTTTTGCCAATTACTCAACTGGCAATAGTGAATTATAGGATTATTCTTTAACAAGGTTAGATACCATCTATTTTAAGGCTTTATTTTAATATATTTTAAAAATATAACTTAAAAATATGAAATTGCCGCTTTAAGTACGCGTCTGGACTGCAGAGGATGAAAATTAATTGTTGCCTGCATCGCTGGCTAAAATTTGAATTATCTCCCTTGATTTTGTCAAAAGACGGTACCCTTTGAAGAATGTATATCATGACACCCTACCACCTAAACTCTTAAATGACTTGTAACCAAGGTTGTTATTTTTAATTTCATCTGCATAACGTTCTTGCATCCTCTACACCCTGGTTAATTCAGCTATCTAGGATACACATGTGTTTGATTTATATAGCGATTGTTTGTTATTATAGCTATCTGTAACCCACCATGTCAAAATGGAGGAACGTGTTCAAGACCCAATAAATGTGACTGTCTGAGGGGTAACAATGGACCCACTTGTGCTGGAGGTTTGTTATATTTTCAAGATTTCTATGTTGCCGTGACTTTACGTTTAATACAACAAATCTTATCTCTCACCATTTTCAAAGCTCAATAATATTTACAGATTTGTGAACAAATTTCCTGTGGGAGCATAATTAGAGGATGGGCTATGTTTCTGCAGCTGGTATCTCCAAAATCATGTTTATATTTTAGTAATGTGCTCAAAGCTAGTTCGTTTATATTTTAGTGATGTGCTTCAAGCTAGTTCGTTTATATTTTAGTGATGTGCTTCAAGCTAGTTCGTTTTTAATTTAGTGATGTGCTCCAAGCTAATTCCATGTTTATATTTTAGTGATGTGCTCCAAGCTAGTTCCATGTTTATATTTTAGTGAATTGTTCTCATCTAAAGCCGTGTTTATATTTTAGTAACGTGTTCTCATCTAAAGCCATGTTTTCCTGGTGTTTGCAGCAACCAGAATACCTGCCAATGCCAGGAAGGGTTTACTGGAAAAACTTGCCAAACGAGACAAAGTAAGAAACCCTTTATTACATCCGTTCCTCACATTGCTGATTATTTAGAATTTTATCCAAGTTTAATTTGTTATTGCTGATTATTAGAATGTTGTCCATGTACAATTTGTTATCGCTAAATTCAGTGCAAACATTGCCCGTTCAAATGAAATAAGATATTCGAATAGCATTCGTAGAATTCAAACCCTCAAATTCCCCGGTTAATTGTTTATGTGATATGGGGTGTAATTCTATGTAACGTATAACAATTTATGCGAGCGGACTGCCGATTATTCAAGATATTAACGAATTTAATTGAAATCTCCATCTAACAGGTAAAGCCAGTCAACTATCTAATATTTGGTTGTGTAGAGCTACCTTGTCAAACGTAGACAGACTCAATAACATGATGAAATATAATTTTGTGACGGATGCGTCAAACCCATCTGACCCTAGGCCAGATGAGATCTGGTCCAACCAGCTGGACTACAATTATCTAATGATCCAGGCGTCAGCTCAGTTTGATCCCGAGGTACCTGCGCCCCCGGAGTATATCAAAGAAGCAAAATTTGGAGTTGTTAGTTCCTCTATAACCGTGACGCTAACGAAGATACCACGCCCAGGTAAGTGTTCCAAAGTTTTCTCCATCTTTACAATGTCGATGTGTTCTCTCATAACCCAAAGTTATCCGAATGCAACTGTTTTACATATTCCGGAAGAAGGGTATTTACCATTGTTAACGTTACTGTAATAAAATGGGAAGTATATAATCAGTTACCTTCCCCACGCGACTGTCTCCTTATTTTAATCAGGAGGTAACTAACATTTACACAACGTCACCGTCATTCTATACACATTGACCTATCTACATAGAGCTATGTCCTGAATCGCCGCCATGTTAAAATGTCAATGTATTATTTTTGTTATAATCCGTTTTACAGCTTTTGCACACATGAAGAATAAATAAACGTTTTTCAGTATCATAGGTGTCGAGGTGTTACGATATATACGGGTTGCGTTCTCCAATCAAAGTTTACCAAATGCAGCCGTGCCGTGGTAAAGTGAGGCTGTAGACTAGCAGCGCAAGTTACGTATTGTGTCGATGTGTTACGACATACCCGAATGGCTTAAAATCAGGTAACTTCCCCCGGGACTGTCTCCTTATTCCAGTCAGAGGCAGACGTTTCCTTGGCAACCAATGTAAACAAATTAAACTGAAGTCAAATGGTGCATAACGAGAAATTCCGGATGTACATCTACGAACGGACAGACGTACGAACGGACAGTCGGGCTGAACTTAAAAAGGGCAGAAGGGAATGTCGCTGGGCATATGTAGGCACAACAACAAGCCCGGGCCCGTAGCCACCGGGGGGGAGGGCGGGGGTATGTTGGGGCCCCCCCCCCCCAAAAAATCGAATTAGCTCCCCCCCAAAAAAAATATTTCGCCAAAAATAATGATTTCTTAGGAGTGTTCTTAGCCAGCCACATCCTCAGTCCCTCCAAAAACATTCTGTAGCCCCTCAAAACCATTCCGTGCCCCCCCCCCCCCAAAAAATAAAAAAAATTTATGAGCTGGCTACAGGCCCGAACAAGCCACATTCAGCTGAAATCTGAACACTTGAGAATTACAGTAAAATCTACCTGGACAATGATAGAAGTATTCTATGTTTTTTAGGACAGGGTGTGGAGCCTATAATTCAAGAATATCCCTGCTCAGAAATTTCTCGAACCAGAAGAAAAAGTTATAGTTTCTGGAATTGTACTGTAGTAGAAACAGATTTTGTTTACAAAATAGAATCTGGTGACACGTAAGTTTTATTATTATGAAATTGAATTTTAATTATAGATAGAGAAATTTATGGAGCTAAGCACCAATATATGTTTAAATGTTTGAGCTCTCCTAGAGGCTCACGGTTTCATATAGATGTTGTATAGCTGGTTGAACTCCATATTCTTGTTCAAAATGCACTCGAAGACATATTTTCACAGGGAAAGCACCCTGTAGTGTTAGAGGTAGTACCTTTGTTTCAGCAGTCAGCCACGTCCATTTGATGGACTACTGACACTGGTCCTCACCACTGACCAACTCTCATCTATGGCTCCAAGTAAACCGCTTTGGCTGGCAGGTTAAACTAGATGAGGGTAGCACACAGACGGTCCCTGTGTGCGATGGAGTACATTTGCTCGAAAAGTCCAAGTGCACATAGATGATGGTCTTGAACTCCTCAGGAGTGATTGTCGGACACTACCATGGCACATTGTTGACATCACTGCTGTTAAACCCAGCATGGGGTTCAATGTCAGCTAAGTTGGAAATACAGTTACTGCGCACGACCTACTAGTATCCCAATTGCTGCCTAATCAACCCCAGATCAGTTAGGCAGCCGCACCTGAATGGACATCTTGCATTTTCAATTGACCAATCGGGCAGATTTGATTAGTATCCCTTGGGGAACAATTGTGCCAAATTTGATGCTTGTATCATCATTTACACGATTGTTTATGAGAAATAATTTCATTGGTGTAAGTATCAAGTTTTAAATTTACAAAAGAAATTGGAATTAAATTCGTAATTACTATTTATTGATGTATTATGGATGTAGGGGGAGACTTTTCACATGGGCTAAGTCTGTTTCCCTTTCCATTCAAACATCCTGAATAAAAAATATTGTTTAAACAAAATGTATTTCAGTTTAACTGTGACGTCAAACTTCTTCAGTGGTGGCTATCGGGATCTGGTAAACCTCAACAACAGACTCCCATTTAAGACAGATAACTATAACACCTTACTTTCCAGTAAAAGTCTTTTATTCAAATTTGATAAAACTTCACCTGAGCACTGTTTCACCAATTGCCGTAATGGCGAAACTCCTTTAAAAATTGACAAAGACGTTACCACGGTAAGTTTGAAACTGGCACAGGGCGGAAGGCCTGGCACGGAATAGAATGCAGTCGTTCGGATAGGACGAACAACCGAGGCACTGCTTAAAAGAACCCGTAGCGCCACTGTCCTTGTCACGTACAACCATGGATTCAAAACCACGCCAGTGTGCACAATGACAGGCCATCCAACCCTCGATTACAAGGAATACCAAGGATTTTGTTTATCACTGATTACCATATAGCAGATAGTGAGACCAGTATATAGTATTGTTAGTTTTACTGTAAAACACACCCAAATACCCATGTTTATATTAAAGTAAAATAAATAAACAAATAATAAACAATTCTCAATCTACCGATTCATAGAATATTGGGACCTTGTTGCTTCTTTTTGAGATCTATTGTGAGAAATTACAAAATTTTGTGGAATATGGTACCACACAGGCATATAAGGGGTCTGAGAAGAATGTGTTTTTCTCTAACTCAAATATTATTCTAAGTCAAAAATCTTCTGGAATGTATTTATTTTCAGAAACCCAATATCTTGTGGAACTGTTGTGGCGAAAAGTTCCACACAAATGCCCCCAAACCTTGCCATAAATGTGTCCGCAGGTTTCCTAACCGGTTTCTTTTTGGTTAGTGTTATTGTCCTTTGTATAAAAAACGATAATTTCTAAATGTTTTTTTTCCAGACTGCTATAAGTTTAACCTGGAGTGGGTACGAAGATTCATTATCAGGCATGTATCGCTATGCCTGGGAAATCTTTAAATTAGATAAGGTCGATACAAGACAACGCCTTGGTGAAAAAGAACCTTTGAATCCGATAAAAATTGAAGAAGTTTTTCATTACAATCTAACTTTGCCCATAACTTATAAACCGCCAGTTCCGGGCATGTACTCGGTTATATTAGAAGCATCGGACAGAGCCAATAATTCAATCTACGTCAGACAATTGGTCCTTTACGATAACCAATCAATTATTGAACAAAAAGCCGACATATTATTTCCGACCAGAACAAGTTCGTCTGAAACCTTAGATGTATGGCAGAGTAACCTAGATGGTGACATTACGATTGATTGGTCAGGCCATTTTGTCAATGCCTTGCACCATGACAACGGATATCTGAATGAAGTGCTCGATTACCCGGTTCAGTTTACAGGAAGAGACCCTGTAGTTGGAAGTATTGAGAATTTTAAGCAAAAATTTATCAGTTTTGATGACGATACTGGTCAGAGGTCAAGGACGAGTGTGCCAAATATCCTCGGTATAACCAATTTTACCATACAATTGAAACTAAACGGAACAAATTTGGAAAAAGAAATAAAATTACAGGTAAAAAAGCTAATCCAAGAAAACGAAAGGTCAAATTGGTGAATACAACCAAACTGGTGGTGGCCGGTCTATAGATCAAATTAATTTTATCAAGTAATGCTCACCATATCGGAAATTTGTCTTCGCCCTTCAACTAGATCGTTGTCCGTCTAAACAACGAACGTAGAATTCCGATGCGTTTTCCAACTTGCAGGGAGTGACACCATTATTTGATTGCAACCCACCGCCAGTTTATTAAACTATATTCTACTCCTAGATTTTTTAAATGATGTCCATCTGTAGCTAGTGCCCCCTCCCTACTCCATAGCTTACAAAATTTTACTTGCTCTTAGTCAGTTTAGCTTCTTGTCAATACAAAAGAATAGAGATGCGACATATTTTATGGATTGATGGACAATGTATGTTTTATAGCCTGGCAACCTCTATTTGTTTATAGGATAAGAAGACAATGAAAGGGGTGCGGCGCACAGATGGCGATACGTTAGAAGTTAGTATTATAGCTAGCGACATAATGGGACATCAAAGCACGGACACAGCAAAACTTCATTTTGATTCTACTAAACCAAATTTGGATGAAATTACTAATAACAGTGGTATTATCACAGACATGTCGTATACTTATGGAACAAGGTCAGTGCAAAAGAAAAAAAAACAAAAAAAAAAATAAAATGGATATCATGCATAAGCCTATATTTGCCATACAGTATGCTATGAGGACAATTCCAATTGTCAATGGTTCTATTACTTGCACGCCAGTTATTTTTGACCCTTCCGACCGACTATACGACAAATAGAAAGTGAAAGGAATGGAGATTGGTGTCCACTCAAGACAAATTTGGTCATTGCAGGCCTAACGCGGTGTATACTTATTCAAATAATTAACGTACGTGTTGGGGTCTATAAAAGTAGGGTGAGTGGTGGAGGTACAAGACGACCCGAATAAGATTCACGAGGGTAGGGAAGCGTCATTCCTCGTTGTCACGAACAAGCCTCGCTACTTGACTCACTGAATGTTTGAATGTGTAAGTTTTGGTCGGAGAGACCCTCTTCATCCAAAAACGAACAGTAAAAAAATATGTTGGCTACTATATTGTTGTAAAGCTTGCCGTTATTGTGTTTAAAATCACATTTGAGTAGAAATAAATCTCCATGGCGTAAACTTTAAATGTTCATAACTGACGTTAGCATTGGTTTATTGGAATACAATTTGGACAAATTGTTTTTTTAAAAAGTATCTATGAACAGGTATGCTTTTTAAAAAGTTATTTGTGAGTATGTTTGTAAATTAAGGTATTTTATGGCGAATATGTTTTTAATAAAGGTATTTGCGAATCAGTAGGTGTTTAGTAAAGGTATATTTCGGACTCGTATGTTTTTGATAAATGTATTTTGTGGCGAATATGTTTTCAATAAATACTTTTAGACAAGTTTGTATTTTGGACCCATACGGTTTTAATAAAGGTATTTTGGACCCATATGTTCTCAATAAAGGTTTGACACTATAATTTGAACTCTTTATATTGCCGTTGTTCTGGCATCTTCGTTTCTTTTTAAATCGTTTTGAACATTGGAATGAATATTTCTAATTACAGAATGACGTTTAAGGCGAGAGATGAGGACAGTGGAATTCATGAGATAAGATATAGGCTAGAAAGAAGAAACTCTGTTGATGAACCAATTGAGGTTATAGAATCCGGAGAGGTACCAGGTCAACTCGTACAGGTAACCTAAAAAAACTATGTTGCCTCACTCCCCACTCTTAAATGTTTAGTGAATCGATTATGTGTAACAGAACGCCTTTGTTCTGGACTGTTGAAACCCTTTAACTGTACACGAGGGTTTTTCCCTGTAAAATTGCCATCGTAGCACAATATATGGGCGTACGCCTGTCTTCATTAGCCAACCAATGAAGAATAGTTTGGCGTTAACCGCAAAATCATCACATTTCAAGTTAATCCAGATTTTTCGGCGTGATTACCCCTATTTGTGTGGATTGGACACAAAACCTAGGTCCCGTGTACACAATAATGTGCACGTAAACGATCCCTTGGCAATTTGAATTCGATATAAGAGTAGCCCATAGTGCCGCTTCCCGGGCAAAATGTCCCTGATTGTATACTGTATGGCGTATGCCCGTCTTCATTTGCCCAGGTTAGGTGCAGAAAGTAGGACGTTAAACCCCATTTCATTTCATTTAATGAATCGGTTATGTGCAACAGAACGCCGCTGTTCTGGACTGCCGAAACCCTTTAACTGTACACGACGGTCACTGATCAGGACGTTATCTCACTAACCGGATGGTTCGGGGTTTGTTCCAGGTAAAATTACCATCGTAGCACAATACATGTGCGTATGCCCGTCTTCATTAGCCAACCAATGCAGAAAATTATGAAATTACCCCGAATTCATTTCATTTCATAGTATTCTGTCATTCTGAGACTATTGATGATTGTTTCATGTGCAATATGGAGGATGAATTAGATAATTAGATCACCCAACGACGACCAGTTCCTATAATCAATCAAATAAACCCCCCAAAATAACCCACAACACAATCGATGTGGTGAAAATATCTGCCCTATCCGAAGGTGGCTTATTCCCAGGCTTATTTTACACGGCCCATATCGATGTCATCCATAGTTATAGAAATTGGATCTTGAATGTCGAGGGATTCGGTAGGATCGGCGCAAAAGCAGAATATTTTTTTTAATTTTCTTTCAACTCTGGCAAGCGGGACTCATTTGTTCGAGCATCTACCAGTGCAAGTCCCCCCTCAGTAATTTTTATAGAATTTTACGTAGCATTATTGTAATATTTGTAGAGATGTGAAGCCGATGATAACACATGCTATTGTGTTAAAATGGGGCGGTGTTATAAAGTGGAGTATACACTGGATGTCGATCACTGTTGGTTTAATGTCTCCAAGAAATACCTCGATACCGCCATCATAGATCTTAAAATGGATGCTGTAAATTCTGCTGGTCTAATAACAGCCACGTCATCACAGGTATTTACTTGGTCAAATTATGATTTCTTTTTTTTGAATATAAATGAAGTGGCTTTTCATGGCCTACTTTTCTGCACTGCCCGGGCTAAAGAAGACGGGCATACGTCATGCAGTGTACATTGAGGACTATTTTGCTATGTCAGCATTTGTATTTCATCTGTTCTTTAACGTGGAGGCCAACGTATACACGGGACCTCGATTTCTCGTCTCATCTACAATGTTCCATATCAGAGTGACCTGACATATTTAATATTGATTTCCGAATGTTATTATTCAGTATCCCACATATCAGCTTGCATCCCAGTTGACAACTTGTATCCCAGTTGTCAGATTGTATCCCAGTTGTCAGCTTGTGTCCCAGTTGTCAGATTGTATACCAGTTGTCGGGGTATACCCCTAATATCAGATTGTATCCCAGTTGTCAGATTGCACATCAGTTATCAGTTTGTATCCCAGTTGTCAGTTTGTATCCCAGTTGTCAGGTTGTACCCCAGTTGTCAGCTTCTTTCCCAGTTGTTTTTTTTTAATTTTCATATATTTGTGTTTGTTTTAGACCTGTATAATCTTCTTCTCTTTCAGTTCTCGAATATCAGAAGTCTAAGTGGTATTGGATACTGTAAGTATTTTAATGGTCCAATTTAGTTCATTTAAAACAGTTAATAATATTATTACGTGGTCTCTAATACTCCATGGAGCTACAGCGAGGAATCAATTTGTCTCAATTTATATACCACCCGAACGGCTTGGTAAACTTTCCTGTTCAACAAGGCTTCACTACAATAATCCCAGCATTCTCAGCTGGTGAAATACAACTGCGATGATGCCATTCTTAAATAAAAGTTCTTGTTTGTTTTTTTATATTGTTATAGATTCGGCTCCAGATAATCTAAGAGTTGTAAAATCCGGCTTTAATTCCGTTCAAATTGGTTGGAATAAATCTGAGAGTTGTTATTATTTGACGGAATTCTGGTTAAAGCGTTCAGATCGGGGCCAGAAAGAGAAAGTTCATCGTTTAAATAGGATTGAAGAAATAGGCTTTTTACAACCCGAAACGAACTATACAGTTGAATTGATAGCCGGTTACGATGGTGATATGAGTGATCCTATTATCATCGTTTTCACCACAGGTGAGTGACATGTACATAGTCTCAGAGATCTTTCATCTGAATCGGACTTAATCAATGACATTTGTTAACGCCCACATTGTCCGGATTGGCGACGCAAGTAACAGAAAAAAATCTTGATTTGTATCTAGTATTACACAGCGTATACATTCATCAAATTACAATAACTTTTACAGTGAATGCTCTTGATTATGTCGTATTTGTTTCAATTATTACGAAAAAAGGATTTATAAAATTACAGTATTTTTAAATAACTGCTTGGGGAGTTAATGCCCAGTTCTCTAATAATTGTTAATACTCTGCATATTTTGTTTTTCATTTAGTCAACAAATCACAGCACATACAACTTTTGTCCACCTTCGGGGTCGGTCAGGGAAGAACCATTGCACTCCTCGTCCCACCCCCACCCTACCCTCAAACAAGCCTATGACCATTTATTGATATTGTCATCGTTTCAGAAAAGAAACCAGCAGATGTTGGATTAACAGCTGGAGCTAAAGCTGGGATAGGAATAGGTAAATATTTAAAAATACCTCAATATATCAATATATCATTTTATGCATTCATTTTTCTCATTTTGTTTTCAACTGCAGACAATTAACGTGGATGACAACCCATCCACTTTGCAGACATGACTTTCTTACGTTAGATGACTCGGAAGCTTTAAGCCATCCATCATTTAGTTATAGTAGTTCGCATGTGTTATAATAGTTATAACTAACGGTTTAATTTATTAGGTGATATCCCATGTGTTATAATAGTACTAACTAACGGTTTAATTTATTAGGTGATATCCCATGTTATAATAGTTTGGTGTAATATCTTACATGATATATTGTTTTTATCATATTCCAGGTGTTCTAACGTTCCTAATTTACCTGTTTTATTATCATGTGTAATATTCCAGGTGTAATGTTACTAATTGCTATAGTACTTATAATTATCATGTGAATGAATGTCTAATAGTAAGTTTAGGTGGACCGCACTACAGTCAAAACAAAAATCTACAAGATAAACCTGCGGACAAGACAGAAAACATTGCAAAAAAAATAAACAAATATCAAATCAAGTGAATGTTATATAAGTAATTTGATATTCCAAGTATTAAGACCATTTCTAATTACCAGTTTTATTTAAGTTTTGATTTGATATTTCAGGTATAATTTTACTAATTATTATAATAGTTCTAATCGCTGGTATTATCTATACCGGGGGAAATCTAGCCAACGTCATCATGGGTCGCACCAAAACTTACAAGAAGGGAGATGACAAGGAGGGGCAACCGAAAAGGGTAATTATAGCATATTTATTATTGGCTTTGTTACAGGTCAAGTTAGTTTAAATCTTCTAAAGATATTCTTAACCTTGAATTATTCTAAACATAAACAATGCTCTACCCTTTTTGCAAATTACAACTGTTAGGGATTCTTTTACATACATGGCAATTTGTACATGGTATCTCGGTTTTACGTACGATCCGCGCGACTAGACATAATTACATCCTCTGAAATAGTGCGTCTAATTGTGCTTGTTCTGACTGTATTCCATTGTGTAGTTCTCGTGCAATATTCTCGAATGAAATTTAGCTGTATAATATTATTTTCCAGACGTTGTTTTCTGGTGATGAAGACGTCTATATCTATGGGGTGGGTAGTGGTGGAGGAGTTAACCTTCCACTGGCACACATCGTACCCAAATGTGACATCGCCTTACAAGAACTGATCGCACAAGGAAAGTTTGCCAAGGTTTACAAGGCCAGTATGACCGGTAAAAACGACCAACAAAGCATTGTTGCGGCCAAACTCTTACTGGGTGAGTTTTTAATGTGTTTTAAATCTCGTCAACCCCAAACTTCGGACAATTTAAGACCAACATGAACTTATGTTTTATATTCTTTGGTTAATAATTGTACAATATTAGGGGGGATTTTGCCTGGGCAGCAACGTTTGGTATGTAGAAGGTTGACAATATCTTAAGGACATATTTTTACAGGTTTTTCTTTCTGTTACTTTGTCAATAATTTCACTGTTTGTATTTTACTTGGTAGATAATTTCACTCTTGTTTGTATTTTACTTTGTAGAAAATTTCACTTTTGTTTGTATTTTACTTGGTAGATAATTTAACTGTTTGTATTTTACTTGGTAGATAATTTCACTCTTGTTTGTATTTTACTTGGTAGATAAATTCACTGTTTGTATTTTACTTGGTAGATAAATTCACTGTTTGTATTTTACTTTGTAGAAAATTTCACTGAAGATGAACAGCGTTTGATGTGTGCGAAGATAACATTTATGAGTGACGTAATTGGAGAACACGAGAATGTATTACAGTTTATAGGGGCTGTCGTTGATAATGACATCTGTAAGATTTATTTTTAAAAATCAATTTCGAAATTCTATTTTAGTCGAGTTACAGACTGCGGTCATCCCCCCCTCCGTCTGCAATGTCAAAAGTTGGTGTTAAATGATTGCTCGGTATTTAATCAGTAAGATAGAGAAAGAACTGAATTTAAATTTCATCTTATATTTGCTACCTCCTAAACAACTTAAACTGGCCGAATGTTGTGTGGATGAGCTTCAAAAAGAGGGAAAATATTGTTTATATAATTGAAAAAAAAAATGGCAAAATAATGTTTTATATGGAGATAGACAACGGAGGTAAGGAGGAACTACTCTTCGGGTAATCGAATATCAATTTTCATAGAGGAACCAAGGATAGTAATATAATATTATTTTATAAATATGACCAAGAATAGTAATATGACATTATTTGATAGACATGACCAAGAAAAGTAATATAACAGTATTTTATAGAGATGACCAAAGTAATATAACATTATTTTATAGGGGGACCGACGATGTTGTTAGAATATTGTGAGATGGGTCAACTCATTACCTGGCTTCATGGAAATAAAAAATCTGTAAATGATGACATCATTGAACGGTTATTCCAATTTTCCTATGGTATAGTAAAAGGAATGGCCTATTTGACTTCCATTAATGTAAGTGTATATTTATGTCACTCGTCTGGACAAAATCAGCTATAGTCTTGCACGTCACAAAAAGACTCAGCCTTTGATTACTTCCTGTAATACGTCTATATAGCAATGGTCTTTTTATCTGTCCTTATACTTTTGCATGACATGTTTGGGTGAGATTTTGGCAAAGAATCGAAGAAGAATTTGTGAATTTTTATGTTCTGCCAGGCTATGAATATGTGCTCAAGAGGAGGCATGAATTACGGAATCATCTACTGAAGATACGCCACCGCCTAGGCCTATATATTCGTCTTGCAAGGCCAAAATCAAACACTCGTCATGGCCAACCGCATTCAAAATTTTTCCAGAATCTTGTGACATGATGGACTCTATGTTGTTATGAGCATAAAGATCATCTGAAAGTTTAAATAATGTTAAACGCAAAGAATGTGTATAGATTCAACATTAAATTGCTTGTGCAACTAGGACTTGCATTTTCTAGAGTAGCTTCCCTTATCTGTGTCAGTTCAACGATAGTTGTTATAATTTCATGTCTCTCTTCAGGTTATCCACCGACGTCTGGCAGCAAGAAATGTTCTACTGACTTTTGTATTAGAGCCAAAAATCACAGGATTCGGTCCGTCTGTTGTGGATACCACCGATGACCAGAAAGCGGTAAATACTATTTATATATATATGTATTTGTCATAAGGAATGTTCAGATAAAAATTTGGATTCCTAAATAAATTTTTCCTGGAGTTGTTGACCCTTTCCGAAATTTAAATTAATATTCCTAATATTAAAACCGTGTGAACACTGTAATGAGGATTGGATGTTTGAATGTTTACAAATTAATGTCCCAGATGAATTGATTGTTTATTGACGTATATTGATTGACCAGAGACGAAGGCACCCCTAATATAATATAATTTGGTAATATTTAGGGAGAGTATGATGTTTTAACGTTTATTTTGTTCTTTTTGACCGAAAAAAAACTGACTAAGGACCTGAATTACAAAAAGTAAAAACATCTAGAAAATGAAAGCCGCCGATCCTGATCGTGTATTTTGTTGAACATATTAAATTTTACAAGGTTCAATACACGCTAAAATATGTTCTGATTGGTTATCTAATATTTAATTCATTATTTGATAAAGAGTGTTTTAAAGTAATTAATTTTTTTGATAAAGGGCGTTTTAACATGTTTAACACACTCTCAAATACCCAAATGGATTAATCTAATATGTAATTAATCATTTTATAAAAAAGATGTTTTATCCTGGACCTTTATGAATATGAATAAACCATCTTTTTATTTAACCCCATCTCTGTTTTTGTACTGCTGTTGAGTGGCGATTTTTAATATCTAATATATGTAAGTCAGTAAACATAACCAAAATATCAACAACAGATAACCCTACGACTTGGATACAATCGTATTAGAACGATACCCATTGACAAATTTTACTAAACATCTGTAGGTGGCACTGGATTGTTTTTATCATCTGCTGACGATGCTCAATTCTGCAAAATGTTCAACTGGTCATAATATCGTTTAACATATTGAACCCCATTGAACAAAGTTTTGACTGAAATTCCAATTGGAGATTCAACCTGAACAATATTATAATATAATATTGACGGATTATATCTGTATTAATTGTAAATCGAAAGATGAATAATGCGATATTGCAACATTGTGTTTATTTTTCATGAAATAGGAAAGAGTACCGGTAAGATGGGTTGCTCCAGAATGTTTTCAATCAACTAAAGCCGCTACAGAGAAAAGTGATGTCTGGTCTTTTGGTATTATATTATATGAAATCTTCACTCTGGGTAAGTTATCTCCCCGTTAAGTCAACCATAACATGGCAGGAATGGTGTTTTTACTTCTTTGAATTCAAACTGTCACGAAATCTTTTATCAGGATGAACCTGGATTGTTTTATTTCAATCATCCGACTCACGTCGAAATCCGGCTAAAAAGATCCAAACTTTCTAGTCCGGTCACCATACGAATCCGCGAAAACAAGCGTGTGTCCAGACACTTAATTCACCCACTATCTCTCCCAATACACGGGTCTCCGCTGTCTCCCAGTACTAGGGTCTCCACATTCCACATACAGGTCACAATTCTATGGAGTACAATTACTGCTTATTACTGAGAGACGTTTCGACTAGGCTTCTCCATATAGTCATCACAGGTACTTGTAATTAAGGGGTATCGCTGGTTGGTCAGCAACAAGACTTCTCTAGTCATTATCAAGCAATGATAAAATATGAAAATATGACCAGACAATATATATATACTATATGTGCTGGGATAAACATTAACTACATACTGATCCAGATAACTACAAATGGTCTTGTAATAGTCAAACATACATTATTAATACACTAACCCTTAATGAAATACCGTACCCTAGATAAAGGTGTCTGGAAATTATAAATTTACCTTTCAGGTGACCAACCATATCCGACCCTGACAACAGAGAATGTTGTACCTAAAGTTAGACATGGTCATAGAATGAATCGACCAGAACTTGCGGATGAATTGTAAGTTAAGTTTAGTTCCCCATCGTCTATTTCAGCGAATATATTCTGATTATGTCACGTATCAATAATTACGATATCATGATTTAATATCGGTAATTAGGTCCTGATGAAGTCATCATTCAATAAGTTATGATGGTCTGGTGACGTCATGTTTCAGCAATTGCGATATTGCTATGTCATATATTTCAGTTAAAATGATCTGTCGAAGTCATTTTTCAGTAATAATGATTTAAGGACATCATGTTTTCTTAACTTCATGTTGCAGTAATTATGATATAACAATGTTATATTTAGAGTCCAGTTGAAGAAAGATCTAAGTCATTTTTGTCTTTTCGGATAAAACGCAAAACAGACTTTTGGACGAGACTCTTTGACGCGAACAGACCAACGAGCAACCATAATTACCAGTACAACTGACTTCAACTTTTCAAGCACATTAAGGTTAAATAAAGGGTACAATTGACTTGTATTTGTCCGGCAGGCCATTTCAGAAACGCCTTGTTTCGATGTGACTCCGATTGTTTTTACCTGAAATTGATTGTTCCACTTGGGTTCATGGAAAAGGTAACTTAGATCGCTCTTCCCCTGAACTCTTCGTATGTCTCAGCATTTACGTCCTGATAATTCTATATTTCACTAATGATGACGTCATGATAATTATATATTTTAGTAATTATAATCTGATGACGTCATGATAATTATATATTTAACTAATTATACTCTGATTACGTCATGATAATTATATATTTCAGTAATTATAATCTGATGACTCGATGCTGGAGTGAGGACCAAGGTGACAGACCAAAATTTGTGGAGCTCCAGAACATGTATCATCGTTTCATGAATGGCGAGCCTAATGATGATGACTATAGTAATTATTCAAGATACAGAGAATAGCTGCTTTAAATTAAACTTACATATGGCCAAGACACAAACACATAAAAATATTTGTTTTTTTTTGGTTTACTTAAACCTACATTATGCAAGAGCTAAATCTGCCTATTCCATGTCTTTCTTTAAGCCTAAAATGTTATACATATAGACTATTAATTAGCAGTATTAATCGAAACTATGTTTTTTATCGTAGCAATTTTAGTAATGATAATCGAGGCTAGTTTTAAAATTCAAAATCTAAATATCTCGGTTCAGAGTGGAGCTATATGACTGAAATTTTCAACATATAATTTACGTTATCTAGTTTATACTTAATTATCGTTCCTTAGTTTTTAGGACTGGCGGGGAATTATGATATCAATATAAATTCAAATCAATCAACAGTGTGTTTGGTTGTAAGAAGATGACGCGGTTTCCCTTTGTCAATGGTGCAGGACACGGCACCTATCAAGGACAGCTGTCTAGTCGTTCGGATGGGACGAAAAACTGAGACCCCGTGTATACATTGGCGTGCACGTAAAATACCCCTTAACAATTAGAATTCGATGTAAGAGTAGACTATAGTGCCGGCCTGGGCAAAATATCCCTCATAGCACACTGTATTGTGTATGCCCGTCTTCATTAGGCAGATCTGAGCAGAACAGTAGGACGTTAAACCCATTTCATTTCATTTCTGCCCGTCTTCATTAGCCCGGTCGGAGCAGAACAGTAGGACATTATACCCCATTTCATTCCATATCTGCCCGCCTTCATTAGCCCAGTCGGAGCAGAACAGTAGGACGTTAAACCCCATTTCATTTCGTTTCAAACCACAAATAGGAACACAATTATAAAGTAATAATTCTCACAAAATATGTAATACTTCGCACACTAGATCGTATCAAGTGGGGGACGTGGTGGATCGGTGTGTAAGGCGTTGGTTCGATCCCGGTGTTTTAGAAGAATTTTCCTTCGGGAAGTTTCGATGAAGTTTCGACGCCGTTTTTCCTTGGCTGTTGGGTAGGACGGAGGGCCTGGAAAGGACAATTTCTGGTAGTTCGGATCGGACGAAATACCAAAGTCTAGTAAAACATATTGGCGTGCGCGTAAAACAATCCTTAACAGCTGGAATTGGAATAAAAGTGGGACAAAATGTCTCTCACAACACATTGTATGGCGCAAGCCCGTCTTCCTTAGCGCATACAAGTGGACGTTAAACCAAATTTCAGTTCATAATTGTTTGCAAAAGAATATATTTTATCGTTTATGTATATCAAGCTTATTATACTTGGATTAATATGTTTTCAAAATCAAATTAGCCATTTATACTGGACTACTGTCGTCTGCATTCTTGCTTTGTATTTTTGTATGAAATAAAACATTTTTATATTAATGAACGTGATGATGTGGATTAATCCAGACAGATAATGGTAATTCAATTAATCTTCTTCGAATCTAGACCAGGGAGTCAACAAAATTAGAATGCAAAATGGGCGAAAAGGGAGAAAGAGCGAATTGCTTAGGGTCACTACCTTCTATTACTAGAGTAACTCCATTATTACTAAATTATAAAATAAAGTTATTTCCCCTGCAATATCGAAATATTTTTTCTTTTGTATATAGAGGTCTGGACAAAATGGAGATTTTCATCGCAGAGCGTTTTGTGAATAAGAGAGGATTCAGAAAACTTTTGAAAGGGGCAATTAGCGATGGGTGAAAAATACATGGGTGGGTGGTTGGGGGTGGGTGGTAAGAGCTAGATTACAAACCTCGTCTCTCAACCTTCCGGTATATCTCAACGTTTTTAGCTACATTCTCTTTAAATATTTAGATGAAGGGTTGACGGAATGGCCACTGCCGGGGCAAAGTGTCTTTTTTAGTACACTACATGGCCCAAGCATGGGGTAAGGCTGGCCTCATTAGCCCGGTCGGTAGAAGAGTGAGACATTAAACCCATCTTATTGCTTAAAGCCTTGAGGTCGCGGGCTTGCTTCCGATTTTGTTCGAGAAAGTTCATCGAGATTTTCGGGCATGCCCCCCCCCCCTTTGTCCGTGGTGTAGGACGGAAGGTCTAATAAGGACAGTGGTCTAGTCGTTCGGATGGTAAGAAAAGTCGAGGCCCTGTGAACACAATGGTGTGCAACTAAAAGATCAAGTATAAGAGTAGGCCGGGTAAAATTCCTCTCGTAGCAGTACGCTGTATGGCGTCCTCATTCGCCCAATCGGGGCAGAATAGTAGGACGTTAAACCCCATCTCATTTTGCACTAGTTGCTTACTTACAGACCCACCTTTAAAATGAACTGTCTTCCATCCGTTGAATCAGATTGTAGATACGCCGAGGATGATCTGAAGTACAATAAATGCCTCGGGAGTGTTATACAGGGGCGGATCCAGGAATTTTTGCAGGAGGGGGTTTGCCAGGTTTCTGTTACGGAAATCTGCCATCATCGTCTCTAAATTACATAGGCATACATACAAATTGAGCTTTTTACACAGAGAAATCATTTTTATACTGATGTAGGATCACTTTGTGATGTAATTTCATTGATGCAAGGCATTATTTTTTTTTATGTAGCTGAGCAGTGGGGGGGGGGGGGGGGTGGACCCCCCAAACCCCCCTCTGGATCCGCGCCTGGTTATATCACCATGTTACTTCCCTCACCCTCTGTCTCAAGAGACTGGAAAACAGTTGATAAAAACTTCACCTATATTAATTTGCTGATACATGGCCCTCAAGCAGCCAACACTTTATAAATGCATTATTAGAATTGACGGAAATAATCAAACGTCCTCAGTGTGATGGCGAAACGGTCCTTTTTTGATACGAAATTAATCATCTTTAAATGAACTTGATTAAAACACGAAGCTTCTTAGTATTTCTTCAACTCCGTGGACCAATGCAATATATTAAAAACATCATGAATCGGAAATATCCGTAGTTATTTTCGTATTGATGTCTGGTGCTCACGGGAATGTATAAATCACACAAAAATGAAGTGCATTCAATAACAGCTCATCCAGAATCATCAAGGCAACCAGACTTAGTCCACACATTAACAGCTTATACAGAAACATAAAGCCAACCACACACCACATGAAATAAAGTTAATACATTAATAACTCTGCTAGATATAGCAAGCCGACACGAAATAAAGTTAATACTGTACATTAAATACACTGCTAGATACATCAAGCCAACCACACACCACACGAAATAAAGTTAATACATTAATAACTCTGCTAGATACATCAAGCCAACCACACACCACACGAAATAAAGTTAATACATTAATAACTCTGCAAGATACACCAAGCCAACCTCAGACCACACGAAATAACGTCAATACATTAATAACACTTAGAAACACAAAGCCACCCACACACCACACGACATAAAGTCCATACATTAAAAGACCATTTGGCAATTGGAATTGGATGTAAGAGTGGGCGTTAGCGCCTATGTCAGGACAAAATTTATTCCTCATAGCACACTGTGTGGCATATGCCCGCCTTCATAAGCCCAGTTTGAACAGAACATAGTAGGAGGTGAAATCCAATTTTATTTCATTTCATTTGGGATATGGCAGCCATGTAGGGCAGAAATCGTTTCTCAGAGTAGAGTAGATACATGTAGTACAGAATGGTAACAAGTTAAAAAAACCCAACAATATTCTGCTAGTTTTAGTGCCTTAACCACCCAACTATTGCGGTGAAGTGGGCCGGTTGTTTCACTGTTTCAGAGCATATCTTACAGTGTCGAAATACACACCACGTAGAGTTACTATTAAATGACCTTTGTGGGAATATTTGTCTGTAGAATAAAATTCAAAATTTGCAATATTTGCATTGGGTCAACTACAGGTATATTTAGCATTGCTTCCAGTCTATCGCCTTCTCTATTAAAAAGTATAACTTGGGTTACAAAAACATCCATCAATCGTTTTCAGGTTGATCATTTTAAAAGCAATCTTGTGTTCAGATTCACGTCTTTAAGTTCTAATGGCGATAATTTTGAGAACCGTTCGAGAAATTTTGATAATGTTCTTCGTTTATTAATGCCTTCGGTCGTGTCTGCATCATAAACAATCGATAGAAGACGTTAATAGTGATGCGTTCCCTTTTTTAGATCATGAAGTATTTTAACTGGTTATACGGGACCGAATATGATCCTCCGTTATACTCGACATCCCAAACTGTTTATTAATAGATGAGAAAGACTCAGAAACCCAGCTCATTGGGATCATGGCGCATTCGGCCAAACGTCAAAGCTTATTCGCGGCACATATAAGAATGATTCTGACCATATGATAATCAATACTAGAAACTAAGGTTTAAACAGTTAATTAAGTTTAAAGGTGTTTTATCTCCTGACTATGTATGCTATTACACGTTTTAAAATCAGTACCAGGGGCGGATCCAGGATTTTCAGAAAGGTGGGGGGGGTGCTGCCCCCACTTGGGAGTGCGAAGCCCGACCCGTGATTTTTGAGTGGACTAAAATGCCCACAAGGACTAATTTCATACTAGTACTGCAAATTACGATTTCCAACCTAAACTGATTTTGTTCTCCTTTCCCGCGAGAATGTATGGAGCTAAAAATTGTTCGCCACCGCAAAAAAATAGAGGGGGCGTGCGCCGGGTGCGTCCCCTCTGTATCCGCGCCTGAGTACCAGTAATCGTCTAGTGTAAAATTTACTTTTGCGAATAAATAATGTAAGCTTTGTCCGGGAAATAAACTTAGCTTCTCCATGAAAACTTCCAAATGTTTCCGTACAAAGATCCACTCGGTTCAATGACGTGGTTTCCATCCCAAGTTTGTTCTCTTTTCGTTCAATCGAATTATTCAAATACAGTTTTTAACATATGTTAGTCCAAAACTGACCTAGTTTGTATCAAGTGGGCCATAAACCTACTTTCTCTTTCCCAGGTCAAAATCATCCTCGCTGACGACTGAATGGAATATAATTGACTTTGTAAACATGTCCATACATATGCATCATCATATTTTAGTCCCAAAATGACCAGCGAGGCCGTTAAACCCCTCCTCGTTCTACCGCAAGTCTAAATCGTCCTTGCAAACGACTAAATGGTTTATATAATATGCCCATAGGCCTACATATGATAAACGGAACATTTTATACTAAATTATTTCTTCTGTTTTTTTTTGCTTGTTCCGGTCATTTTATTTTTAGTCCCTGCAAAGTACAAGTTATAGCCTCTCAAATTTCTGTTTTCATTAAATTTAAATTCCAGAGATGGTTGAGTATCCGACCAGTAACAATGTATCATTCATTAGGCCTACAGGTAGAAGCTTCAACCTCGGTGCTTCGGAGAAACCAAAGTGGTTCTACTAATGGCTGAAAGTTTGTTTAATCGAAATCAGTTATTGTAAGAACATTTTGATACCTAAGAGAGAGAAAATCCTTTTGAAACATATTCTCGAAAAGTAGGCCTATGCTATAGAAGATTTCGCTTCTACCCTGAAACCATTTTTTTATGTAGCCAATTAAACCTAGTAGCCTAAACAACACAAAAACACAGGCTACTTTAAGATCTGGCGCTCTCACAATTATTCAGAGTGTTTGCATGTGCGTGCGTTGTGGTTTTTTTTAGCTTGTCACATTTCATATGTGAAAAGGGGACATGTCAAATGTATCTACATCGACCATTTGCTGGGAAGCAGACGACACATTTATGACGTAATTTGCATACCAAAACTGTTTTTATGACGTTAGAGAGCATCATAAGTTTCAGTTAACCGGTCACGATGTGCTTAGACTTGTACTTGACACGTGCTTAGAACGTTCTTGATAATTTTCTAGAGACGGTATTTTATAAAGATTCTTACGTAACTAAAAGTGAAGCATAACTTTGTGCTTACTTTAAGAATTTTCCAGGAACCGGGCCCTGGTACCAAGTCAAATCCACGATACCCGGCTTGATAATTTCCGAAGTGCAGAGTTCCTAGTATTATGATGAATGAATACGAAATATAACAACTTTTCTTAGTCGTAATTCCGGAAATTAATTTATCATTGAGCGCATTTATTATATCAAGAGTTCCGATTTGTTCTAAAGAAAAGTTCGTATGATTTATTACACGTAACAAATTACACAATATCCGGATAGAAAATAAATATGGATATTTTATCTGTAATGCAAGGAGAATTGCGTTTAGATCAGTTTATAAATGTAACGAGGCTCAAATATTAAACTAAAAAAATATTGACTTACACTCTTTCTCTACGATATCACCATTGGTGGAAGTGGACGTTAAACTCTAGAAACGTGTTCAAAAACATTCATCGGTACTTCTCAGCCCAACTTACACATGTACGTGCAGGCCCGAAGCTAGCGGGGAGGGGGGGGGGCAAGGGGGCAGCTGCGGGGCGCCCCAATTGGTTTTATGGACGCCCCGCCGAATGGTGAGGCGCAACATAATGACCCACATAGTGGTGGATCTAGGATTTATTCCAGGGGGGTGACTAAAAGAGGTCAGGGGCGAAGCGCGGTCGACCAAAGGCAGGAGAACTAGAAGGGGGGGGGGGATAGGGTGTCCAAAGGGGTTAAAACTATTTTGTGCTATCTGAGGTATCTTCTGGGCAATAGTTCTCAAAGAAATAAAGTGACAAGTTTATTTATTTTCCCTGCAGACCCAAAAAGGCCTTAGGCACATAGAATGGTAGGTGAAACAGGTATCCTAGGCCTAACTAATACTACGAACATCTTTTTTTATTATCACTTTATTTTGCACATCATTCACTCACAAGCATCAATCAGATAAAAGTGATGATCCTTTCATTCGGCGAGGAAATGCGGCGATGAATTTTTTGCAAATGTCCTCGTTTGAAACTGGTATCGCGAACCCGTGCATGGCAATAACGGCACAGTCTGATAGTTTTTCGGTTGTCATGGAATTCCTGAGCCAATTATGAATACGGCGTACACAAGAAAATGACCTTTCCGCCTCGACACTTCCGATCGGTAGTACTGTCAACAACTCGCGGACATTCGGAAAAAATGTTGCATCGGCGTCAGTCGCTAGAGTTTCAGTTACTGATTGTGACTTGATCGATGACTGATGCCTCCAATAATTGAACCATCTTCACAGTTCGCTCTTGAACGTGCATTCAAGTGGCATGATATGTCCCCATTTGGTGAGCAAGGTTTCAGTCAGTTTATTCAACTCTTCCTCTATGTGGTTAGCCACTATTTCGGGAAGAAGGGCGCAAAGTTCGTAATGAGCCCTCTTACTTTCATGGAAGTGAGACTTTATTTCAGCACAGACAACGTCAAGAAACGGAATGCCAACTGTTCGTTTCCAGTAATCCTCGGTAGAATCTGATGGAATATTGTCTCTGTTAGTTTGGCGGCTGCACAGCCTTGGTTTACCCGCCGACGCTCCGACTTTCTCAGCAACAGTAATTGCTTCCTGATACACGGCACTAAAAATGGCATCCACATTTAGGCGCATGCTTTCATAATGAAATTTTATATCTTCGACTTTCTGGAATCCAAAAAAGACTTCTATTAATTCATTAATTCGCCCTGCAGATATGTGCATGACCAAGCGCCGCATTGGTTCAAGGAATTCTTTGGCGATAATAAAGTTCACGATGTGGCCAAAGTTGGTAAAGGTATTGCGCAGTCCATTGGCGTTTGTACACGTTTTACTATCCCAGCTCCAGGTGTCGCCAATCGATGGGTGGAATCTGTGGTCGCCACTTGGCTCGCAGATTTCGTTAAGTGTTATGACGATGTACTCGTAGAGATCGAAAATGGTTTCGAAGGTAGTATGCCTTGCAATCCATCGCGTACGACAAAGGTTCTTCAACTGATCACAAGTTCGAAAAACGACTGTCGTTTGGGTGAATTATCGAAAAAACTGTACAGTTCTCGACATGTGTCCATCATGTTCCTCATCGAAGTTATGTTGCTAGCACTGCTTATTACCAAATTCAAAGAGTGGAGACAGCAACCTTGATATTCAGGTGCCAGCTTGGAAATTTCAGCTTGGACTCCCTTTTTGTCTGAACTCATCGAAGCCGTGGTATCGTATGCCTGACCCTTGTAATCACTGATTCGTACTTTCTGCTTTTCGAGACTCTCCACAATTGACTTAGCGATAGCCTCTCCGGTCAACCGTTGAAGGTCACATATGTCGAGAAGAACTTCCATTTTTCTCGGTTTGTTTTTGTCAGAAATAAAGTCCAGGATTCGTAGACATACAGATAAAACTGATCGACCTTGAGTGGGGGTTTCGTCTGCTATTAGTGAGTAGTGTGGGCATTTCTCGAAACAACGCCGGAAAAATCACGGTAAAGGTCAGCTGCAATGGACAGTATCGATGACTGAATAGTTTTACATGTATACCGGGCATTCTTTGGTCCATTCACAAGATGGTCTTTGAGTGTAGAGTTAGACTTAGCAAGGAGACGAAGAATTGCGCTGAAATTCCCTTAGTTAGCGTCAGGTTCCTCCGAGAAATTCAATTTATCGTCGCGATGACCACACATAGCAATTTGCTGCTTAGCACAGAGCAATACCGCGTCGACGATGGGCGGAAGAATGCTTTCATTTCGATCAGCATTTTCCATAGCTATTCTATCTAATTGTACATCAATACGGCCTCCAATATTGGTCAGATGTCCGCGAATAATAGTTGCCCGGTCACAACACAATGTATGATATTTCTTCCCTTCGTGTCCCTTCAGCAAGTTGAGCTTTCTCGGGTTCCTTTAAAAATAACAAGCAGGGTAAACACCAACCGCCTCTAACTTCAACCTGATTACTATAATCGAGCCAGGTGTGTTCTTTCAGCCATTTCCACTGCAAGGACAGATAGCGGTTTTTCGACTCACACAATCGAGAATCCAAGGAATATTGAAGCGATGGCTTCCAACAACTGTCGATGAAGTTGATCTTATCCGAGTCTGACAATTCATTATTTCCGCTGATGATCTGCGAAACATCATAAGGCGATACAGGTAAAACCTCAACTGATGGCTTATTTGATGAAACCTCATGAGAAATCAACATTACCACTAGCCGAAGACACAACAAGTTGGACATCATCAACAGGACTGATTGATTTCACTTCAGATATCGATTCCACGCGATCTACTGTATCAACTTCCTTCCTCTTTTTCGTAAAGAATGAGGTAACGGTAAGTTGTTGGCGTTTTTGAGCAGGACGGTCGCCCATACCTTCTGATCATGATTAAAGCACATATAAATAGAAGGGCACAAACGTTCCTGTGGCTATGGAGCATAGAGGCCCGGAAACCAATATCATAATCGCAGTACTTAGTCACCCCCAATATAATAATACACTCTATATCCCCTTTACACTACATGTTTTAGCCGTACCTGCAACGTTTTGAGTGAAAGTGGAACGGTTCCATTTTTTACTTATGTTTAGTAGTGTAAACGGGTCGAGTCAAGGCGTGACAGGAACGGTTCCAATCGAGACCACCTCAACGAGGTGGTCTGAGAACGGTTCCAGACACGGCACGGTAAAATCTTTGTAGTGTAAACGTAACCCGCCCTGAGAACGAGTTTCTTCGCACGCGTCAATATCAACCTTGACGTTTGTTATTGTTAGGCTTTGACGTTTGTTTGTAAACATTACTGACACTGTTGCTGTTGGTTCATATAACATAGGCATTAAGCCGACCAAAAACAATGATTTCATTTTAGTTTACCTTTTAATCTAATTAATCTTAACAACACCAAAAGAAATATTATATATATTATTAACGTTATAATACTTTAAATACTACATTTAATATGATTTCCATTTTTGTGTCTACATGTACTGTATGTATACGTATTTAACTTAATTATTTAATAAAAAATAAATAAAAAAAACATAAAAAACCCCAAAACTTGTCGATTTTGCGTTTTTTAAATCTCTCAGGGGGGTGACTAGTCACCCTAGTCACCCCCTGGATCCGCCACTGCCACACGATTAACACCACAACTGATGGGGCGCCCAAAACGGCTTGATCTGTGGGGTGCCTTATCCCGGAGAGGCGCCCATAATTACATCATTGTTGGGCACCTTATATTGTTGGGCCGCACATAATGTAGATCAATGGGGTGCCCAAAACGGCATGATTTGCCTTACCCAAGAGGGGCGCCCATAAAATAATGCTAGTGAGATTAGTTAGCCGCCCACGAATGAATTGGGCGCCCAAAACGGCGTGATAATTTTCTAAATTTAAACGGCATGTTTTGTGGGGTGCTCGATCCTGGAGGGGCAATCATGATATAATGCTAGTGAGATTAGTTAGGCGCTCACGGATGAATTGGGAGCCCAAAACGGCTTGATCTGTGGGGTGCCTTATCCCGGAGAGGCGCCCATAATGACATGATTGGTAGGGCGCCTCATAATGTTGGGCCGCCAATAGTACATAATGCCGGAACAGATTTGTTGAGCTCCCACAACTTGTTCAATGGGGCTCCCAAAACGGCATGATTTGTGGCGGGCCTTGTCCTAGAGGGACTCCCATAATGCCGAGATCATGGGCGCGTATAATTTAATGCTAGTGTGAGATTGGTTAGGCGCCCACGTATAAAATAGGCGCCCAAAACGGCGTGATAATCTTTAAAATTCAAACGGCATAATGTGTAGTGTGCCTCATCCCGGAGGGGCGCCCATAATGACGAGATCATGGGCGCCCATAATATAATGCTATTGAGAATGGTTAGGTGCCCATAATATAATGCTAGTGAGATTAGTTAGGCGCCCACGAATGATTTTGTCGCACTCTTAACACGAATTTTGTGAATTCAACTGCAACAATTGCCCGTGAAAACCCTCTCTGCTCAGCAACATGACAGCTCTTCGTTTAGTCTGGGGTCTTCCTTAAAAATTTTGGACAGGGATTTAAGGTATTGTATCCTCGTTTGTCACGCAATTATTTTTTCTGCAACATTCTGCTATGCACTGGTTAATTAGGTATAATAAAATCGTTAGCCATGACGTAATGTTATATAAAAATATTTGGTCTAACTAGGATCTATGTTTAAAGCGTAATGGCATTGTTACGCAGATGGCTATTGGTTGTTAATCGGAATATTGACCAGTCATAATTTGCTTCCGTTACAAGAGTGTTCACTGGGATTAGCTCTAATCAAACGAACTACTGCGAGGTGTATGGTATGCCACCGAAGGTAGACTATATTGGACCACATTTGAGTTGCTGTATTCACGGGCTGGAATAGCAAGAAAACACGTTTGCGGCAGTCAAAATTTGCTCCCGGCGGCCCCGTCTCCGTGGAATATAACGATTGATTGGAATTCGACTCGACCGTCTAAGTTAGGCTATATCAGACCACCTACTGTATTCTGGGACTGGAATAGCAAGAAAACGCGTTTTAGGTCAATTTTCTTGGGCCAAGGGGTAGGGGGCGTCACTAGACGTCTGTAGGGCTAACCCGAATCCCCGTATGCCTATGGAGTGCACCCTATAAATCCTTCTACGGTGTAGGTACATCAGCGCCCCCAGAAGCCCCATCGGCGCCCCCAGAAGCCTTTGCCCCCCCTAACAATTTTGGTCTAGCTACGGGCTTGAAGTGGTGCATGACTGTGAGTAGGACAAGGATATGCGACTAGTCGTACTCAAGGTACGTTCTTCTTCTGTTAGTGTTTAACGTCCGCTTCCAGCGAGGGTGAAATCGCAGCGGTATTTTCTGTGTGAGGAATCCACATACACTCACACCAGGTATCGAAACCACGACCGTAAGCCAGAGGTAACCGGCCAGGTGGAGTTCGAATGTGCTTTTTTGTCTAAATTATATTAAAAAGTCTAATTTTGAAAGGGAATTGGTTATTCTTTTTTAACAAAAAACAAAAATATGTGTTGATCTTTATCTCGAAAGATGTAATATATTTTGATATTTTGATAATGATTTTTTTTACTGTTGTTTGATATATAGATCTACGGTACACTTATTATGGGTCAGTATTAATTAATGAATTAATACAATTAGTTATTATAATATACAGTAGTTTATTAATGTAGTTAAATGGTAATTAATTTCTGATAATTATTGCACTGAGGTCATTAGCTCGGCATTGAGTCACCGTGTAAGTGGCTTACAGTAAAAACTGAACACAGTGAGAACTTTTCAAGAGTAAACCCACGATGGTTGAGAAGGCTTCCCTATCTCCAAATCACATGCCAGAAGGTGATGAATAAGCATGAGCTCGAAGCGCGACAATCTAGACCACGAGGAAATCCCATGTTATGGGGTGTCTTGTTTATACCATTGATTCCCGATAGTAAGTCACGAGGAACACCAACCTTGAGTCACAGTGCCTCAGTAAGAACAGAAAAACAAAACAACTCATACACCCCACTCCCCAAACCAAAAAAAAAGTGTTCTCGTGTCTAAATCATATTAAAAAGGCTAATAAAGATAGGATTGGTTAATATTTTAAAACAAAAAAGAATAACATGTGTTTATATTGTCTTTAAAGATCTAATTTATTTTGATAATGATTCTTCTTAATTTGTTTATTGTTCGTCACAAATTCCAAAAACTATTAAATGTTGTCAAAAATGTTGTTTTTTAAATTTGGACTCAATTTTCGTGGTGTGTTTTTTTGTATATTTGGCGAGAGAAAAGTAAGACGTTAAACCCCATTTCTATTCCTTTCATATCTGTTATTTCTGTTATTGGTCTTATTACTGTTATTGGTCTTATTACTGTTATTTCTGCAATGTGTTATTACTGTTATTGGTGTTATTACTGTTAATGGTGTTATTACTGTTAATGGTGTTATTACTGTTAATGGTGTTATTACTCTTATTGGTGTTATATCAGTTATTGGAGTTATATCAGTTATTGGTGTTATTTCTGTTACTGGTGTTATTTATGTTATTGGCGTTATATCTGTTATTATTGTTATTACTGTTATTGGTGTTATATCTGTTATTGGTGTTATTACTATTATTGGTGTTATTTATGTTATTGGTGTTATTTCTGCAATTGTGTTATTTCCAACGTAGATTAATAATAATAATTATTTATTGAACTTGAATAGCGCTAGAATCCAACTTGTATAGCCGCTCGATGGCGCTTGTACAAAAACAATGTATGATTATGAGTGCACAATTTAAAACAATATAGAAAAGAAAATCATATAAGAATCAAATAAAACTATTTGGTAAAACAAAATAATAGGATTTTAAAAAATAAAATAGCCGGATATAGTTACAGATAAAATATAGATAGAAAATCATAACAACTATTTGGTAAAACAAATAAATAGCAGTGTACAGATAAAATATAAAACATTAAAATAATTGGTAAAAGTTGTTTTGATTGATAAATTGTTCCTGTAGCGGACAAAAGAAATATATGTATGACACAGTTGGTAGCAACCGACGCGCTTGAAGTCCTATACAAATGAATACTTTGAGCTTATTTTGGACAGAAATTAATAACAGAAATCAAAATCCTACAAAATGTCACTCTTCCTAAAAATTTTGCGCCTGCGAAATTCGTCCCGCTAGTGTGAAATAACTTTATTTAACGAACACCGTACGCTTATACAGTTACCGGGAAACCTCGTATTTAAGCTCTATCGTTATTAGGCTCGTAGGCTTAAATTTAAAATTTATTTTAGAGTGGCCTCCTTTTTTTAAATTTTCAAACCACATTAATGGAGTCACGTCGAATTGGTGTACATTTATACTGTGGGTGTCGTGAGTGAGTTTCACATCCTTAAAACTCATTGGACTCCAACTGCAGGTGACATCTTAGACACTAAATGTGACGATTAAAATGTTTGTCTTTTTTCCACTTTTCGAATTTAAGCCCTGGACTTAATTTCAGAATAAATGTTTCATCACTGAAATGGTCAAATTCGAAATTAAGCCCGAAAAAAGGTAGAACTAATCTTCCCATGGATCTTTACAACTTGAAGTTGATATATGTTTGTTTAAAATAACAGTTGATATCCAAACATAATATTGCACAAGTGTATATATATATATATTAATGTTATATATTGTATATATATATATAATAATAATGATTAAAATCAATAATATACTAAATGAGTAGTACAATTCTTTCCACTTGCTGGTTTCCATGGCTTTTAATTCAAATATGTCTCATAATAATCGATAATCATGGAAGCATCAAATTCTTTACTGACACTTACAATAAAATAATTAAAAAATAATTACAAGTATTGGCGACGGGCAACAATTGAATTCCTACGGTCAAGAATTCTGTTACGTTCACGTCAACGTGTACATGGGACCTCGGTTTTTAGTCCCATCCGAAAGATTAAGATCGTTTCGTATTGGGAACTTTTGGTGGTTATTGATTGTGTTCAGATGGGACTAAAGACCGAGGTACCGTGTGCACGTACAATTCCGAACGACCAGGATCCTTTCCTGGACTTGCCCAAAACATTGTGCCTTACAGAAAGTTTTATTTAAATATGGCCAATAATACAGTCTATATCTGGTTTTATGTGATTTTGAGGGAGTTGGATGGCCGAATGGTTAGCGTGCGCGCGCTGTATCATAAAGTCTGCCATTGAGTCAACTGGCGTGGTTTCGAATCTGCGGTTGTACGTGGCAAGGAGTAGAGTCGCCTGTCCAGCCTCGTGGGTTTTCTCCGGGTAATCTGGTTTCCTCCCACTGCTAAAGACCCCTAGGCGCAAGCGAATTATTGAAATAAAATTAAACCATATGTTAGTCCCAAAATGACCTAGTTTGTGTCGAGTGGACGTTAAACTCCATTTCTCTTTCTCTCTTTGTGGTTTTGGTTTATCAAGACATGTAGATGATTAATTAGTCAATGCTGTCGTTTACATTATGCTGCCAGTATTCCATACTTCCTTTATTGGACAATAAAATACTCAATTTACAGCAAACAGAGACAATGAAATTGGATTCGGAACACTAAAATCTATCTTCGATTGTCGAGTGACAATAATAAACCACTTGCTATAAGTTCTTTTAACACACATTTTATCTAGTAAAAAGATTTATCTTTTTTCAATTCTTACAAACTAATTCATGATTAAAACATTAGGATGATATCTAGTGTTATGTTTATTTTATATATACTATTCAAAAAAAGTAGGGGATATTTGATTTTTAAGTGTTATTAAAGTCACCTAATGAAACTGACGAAGAAACAAATGACAAAATGAAATGAAGTTCACATTCATCGATTTATTCCAAATGATCGTTAGACTAAGTAAGGCACAGACTGACCATTATAAGGGTAAAATGATACCCGGGGTCAAACAGCTAAGTTACCACAGCATCACAACAAAGTCAGTAACGGGTAAATCCCCCTCTGTTTGCCAAACAAGCATTGATCCGACGTGGCATACTCCTAATGAGACGTCTAAGGTCATTTTGGTCCAGATTGTCCCATTCCTGTTGCAACGCAGCAGCAAGTTCTTGGACATTGGCAGGACGTTGTTGACGTTGACGTAACCTCTGTCCAAGCATGTCCCAGACATGCTCGATGGGGGAGAGGTCGGGACTCAGTGCTGGCCAAGGTAATGTGGTGATGTTCTGTTGTTGGAGGTAACCTGTAACGATCCTGGCCCTGTGACATCTTGCGTTGTCATCCTGGAAGATGAAACGGCGGCCATGACGTCGTGCGAACGGCACAACATGGACTGCCAAGATGTTGTCCCGGTAGTACTGGCCTGTAACACGCCCTGCAACAACATGTAAAGCCGTTCTTCCAGCAACAGTGATGCCTCCCCACACCATAACAGAACCACGCCCAAATCGATCATGTCTTTCGACGACGCCACACCCTCCTACGTCTGTCCAAAAAATCAACAGTGAACCTTGACTCATCTGAAAACATCACATTGCTCCAGCGTCGATTATTTCAGTGTTGACGATCCCTACACCAACGACGTCTTGCCTGAATGTGATGATCTCTCAAACAAGGGATCACGCGAGGACGTCGGGCGCGAAGGTGACCCCTATGCAGTCGATTCCGAATCGTCTGGCCACTCACTCTCACACCAGTGTCTGTTTGAAGACGAGCGCTGATCTGATTTGCTGTGATGACATGATTTCTCAAGGCCAAGGTACGGATAAATCGATCCTGGGCTTGAGTTGTCGCCCTTGGTCGACCTGAGCGTGGTCTGTCCTGTACAGATTATGTATCACGGTATCTGGACCATAGCCTGCTTATGACAGACTGAGAAACATTCATCGTCCGCGCCACAACCGCCTGTGTTGTGCCGATCTGTAGCATGCCAAGGGCACGTAACCTTTCATTTTGGGTAAGCCGACGCATATCAAAATTTGTTTTCTGGTCACTAAAACAATTAAACTGATCTTTCCACCCTGGAATTCAATGCCACAATGACTGTAACATTCAAAGTAAGAGTCGTGCAAATCTTGGGTTGGACCCCCATGATGATCCCAAGCATCACCTGCATTCCATGCGGTAGCTATTGGTGCGTTTGGGCGTCACATGTAACTGGAAATGTTTCTTCTGTTAGGTTCTATAGCGACTTTTTTCGTAGTCATTTGCATATTTTAGTATTATGCCCCCAAAATCAAATATCCCCTACTTTTTTTGAATAGTATGTATGGTGGACATTCTGACATTCAGAACACGATGCCGTCATCATTTAGTTCAATTACACATTTTAAAATTCAATATAGGGATTACACCAACGCGTGTAATGAGCTATTAAATTATGTGGCAAAATGTCAGAATTGAATTAAAGATTAAATAGAATACAATCAACATAATTTGGTAATATTGTTTCCCGGGGTCATAGGTAAGAATCAGCAATATGGCCTCTATCGCCCAGGACCCTGTTTCTAGAAATCTTAACTAAAGATAAAATCCAAATTTTAGTATATTCTTCAATTTTGAATGGCTAAGTATGAAAATAAATCTGACATTATCCAATCAAATAACTACAATTTGGATTTTATCTCAGTTAAAATTTCGTGAAATAGGCCCAGACTTTCTATGTATTCACTCTGTCGTCAAGAGCTTTTAGGAACTGCATTTAGATTTAAATCACAATTCCTTAATTCGCAATAGAAACGGACAGCGTGACATAGCGTTTAGAAGAGTTTGAGCTTTTTCCGTTTCAACTCAAATTGTTTATCTTTCTATTTCTTTTAACAGCAGAAAGTATTTTTCTTCAATTCGCTCCTACTCGTTTTAAGTGTCTCCTCCGCGATTCGTTTACTAGAAATAGCCGAGAGGCTCTTCACGTGTAATTCAAGTACCGGTATAATTTTATGTGAAGTAATGATGGTATTTTAGTAACATATATCACTTACTACAAAAATTACATCCAACAGTAAGAATATTAAACAATGAAGAAATGAACAAAAACAGTAGATCATAGTTCCGTTGCAAAATTGCCCCGATTCCAGAAGAGAGAGAGGGGGAGAGAGAGAGAGGGGGGGGGGGTATGTTAAACGCTCACTCAACACATATCATTCAGTTTTATTTCAATAATTCGCTTCCACCGCGTAGGGGTCTTTATCAGTGGAAGGAAACCGTAGGACCCAGTGAAAACCACACAAGAATGGACAAGCGACCCTAGTCACAACAAGACCACCAAACCCCACCATAACGGAAGCCGTCTATTTGGCCCAGTTGATACGTTAAGTCCAATTTCATTTCAAGCCCTTTATAACATAAAAACCGAAAGGAATCCGCGGTGGTTGTGTCTATTAAGGTGACTTGGAACAGATCAATACATTAACCGATGATATATTGAGCCCGCCACAGTCAGTAGCTGTTACACACAACCCGAAGCTGGAACACACTGACTGATCTACGAACAACCTGTCTCCTTATAGCCTGCTACAGATGATTTGTAGTGGCTAACTTAAACAACTTGCTAATATATCTCTTCTTAACTCCTACCCTAACTAACATGCATCCATATGTACATGTTTGTGACGTTTCCCAAGGCTTCACGACAAATATGATAGCGGCTAAATGGCTAACTGGCTGTGGTAAAACGTGTGCTGCCAAAGTTGGTGATGTCGCAGGCAACGGAGAGATAGAGAGCTGTGATATTTACAAATAAACACACCACAGCCTTTTCCGTTGTTCTTGGGGGTCAATTCTATTTGAAAAATAATAACATGCTATTCTTTGGGATGATCTTTATATTCTGACATGGGTTATTAGAAACTTTATAATTCAAAAAGTTATAGGGATTGGTTAAAGGAGAGAAGGTTTGGGAGGAATTCTAAATCTACAGAACTTGGTTAGAATTCTAAATCTACAGAACGTGGTTAGAATTCTAAATCTACAGAACTTGGTTAGAATTCTAAATATACAAAGCTTGGTTACGAGGCCATCTAAATCCACAAACTTGGTTTGGAGGGAATTATAAAGTTGATACGAGATAATTCTAAAGATCATAATTCAAAATTATAAAGGAATTCTAAACTTTTTAATGCATGATCGATGCATTCTATTATTTGTTTTTAAAGTGATAAACATTGGATTAGCAAGCTATTCTAATAATGTATGTAGAAGGATTAGTTAAATATTGTAAACATATTATAATACATGTCAAATTCTAATCTTTATAAAGCTTTGCTAGGATAGAATTCAGCTGTAATTAAAAGATATTTCTGAGAAATCTCCCAGCCGCTTACAACTTCCTGCATTCTGTCATCCGGTGTTTCATTCATCGAGTGTTTCTTTCCAATAACATAACCGAGGACTTAATATTTTTCTTACATATATAAAAGTCCGTCGGAACTGGACGCTCTTTGGCTAAGTTGTAAGTAAATACATTTATTTTGAATGGCACAGCTCAAATAAACCCAACGTGATATTTGTATGTCACAATGAACGAGATGTCGCTTGGGGCTATTTTAAAATATTTAAATATTGAAGGACGATAGATCCTCGGATAATCCATTAGCCCGGATGCAACAGACAAGTAGGAATTATAAACTACATTTCATTTCATCTTAAATTTAGATTTGCATTGAGAAAACCCACTTCTTTAGACAAAGATGAATCTAAAAGTCCGTTAGATTTCATTTTTATCCTGTACTACTTTAGCATCCGACTGATGTTGTCTTGGTTCGGTGTTCATATCCCGTGAAACGTTTGATATACGGGGCTTCGTACTGTAGTGAATTACTGGAGGAATTCATGCGGATTAGCTGATATGGAAATATAAGTTATACCTTCCATACAGAACATCGTAATGTTAGAAGTCAAATAAAATGAAATGGGGTTTAGCGTCCTACTGTTCTGTCCCGACTGGTACTAATGAAGACGGACATACGCCATACAGTGTGTTGTAAGGGAAATTTGCCTGGACCTCTTTTTTGTACCATCCGAACATGCGTTGTCTCTTGCCAGGTCCTCTGTCCTACGCCACTGGCAGAGGGAAACCACGCGGGTAAATCCCGATGGACTTTCTCGGTCAATGCAGGGATCGAATACGGGAGCTCCAGATTAGCGAGCCAACGTCTTACTCACTTAGCCATTAAGGCTCAATACCACTCTTGTTGTAACTGAATAATGTGTCCCAATTTTTATTCTGGTCAACAAATTGTAATTTTTTTTACAATATTCCAATTAATTGATGATACAAATTTCATCTTAACACACCCGATTTAAAAACATGGAAAAATTCAACTAAATGATTTGAAAAGCCTAACGTAAACCTTTTCAAATGTGACTTGGATTTTAAAATATTCGAACTCTCTGGACAAGTAAAATAGGATGTAACGGATAATTTACACAACAGGTAGGACACTTGAACATCTAGTGCTTAGAATAAGGCTATTATTTATTTTCTGTAGCTGCCAAGCCAGCAAGAGTTTTATTGTCCCTTGAATGGCACAAGGTTGTTTAGATTACAGTATACACGTAGTTCAATCTTATTAAAGCACAGATACTATTTCGTTTCGTTTTTTATAGTTCAAAATTTCATTTTACTTGTCTTTAGTACACTAGGATCTGGAAGAGTTGTTATACTACCGGCGTTTTGGTTGAAGTGAGGGATTAACCAATGAAACGGTCTGTTACGGTCATTAAATCACTAGAAACGTCAACGATGATTGAATAATCAATGTCTGACGTCATAGGGTCAAAAGCCGCTCGAGCAGCCCCTGACAGGAACTAAATTATTATTTAAAACTAATGTGTTTGATAAATGAAAAAAAAAACGGGTCTGACCCACAACCACATCCCCATCCCAAATATATCTCGAAGAATTATCACGCTTTTTTAAAAATTGTAATCTAATTTGAGTATGGGGGTTGTTGGTGTGTCGATGGGTGTAGCGGCACGCCCTTTAATAAGACTAGGGCCCTGTTTCTCGTAATCGTAACTAAAGATAAAATCTTAATTATAGTAGATACGTGTACTTCAAGTTTGATTGGCTAAGCACTAATAACAATCTAATCAATCAAATTACTAAAATTGGGATTTTATCTTAGTTAAAATTTAAGGAAACGGGCTCCTTTTTTCCTTTGTAAATAAGGTCCCCACACCAAAGTAAATTATTAGAATAATATGAAGAATATGCTTTAATCCATAAATGAGATGATGGTAATCCCCCTTTCTTTCACATTTTATTCTTACTTGGTATTACGCCGCGACTCGAGTAAAAAAAACTACATTTTTTATTTGGGTGTAATTGTTAGGCTTGGGTGATTCATGTCAAAGGACTAGCTAATTACTCTATCGGTTTAACTAAAACAGTAGCCGTAGAATTTCTAGTAGACATTAGCCCGGTTATAATCGATGTTTATTACTTCAATAAAGGGGTCTGGAATACGTACCGCGCTAAGCAACAGCTTGGACGCACGGGAATGTTAACTGCGGGCCGAGATCGGTAGCTCGGGTGTAAATTCCTTGCAAGTTTGAATATTTCTTGCAATTAACCTATATTGTAACTGTCGATGGTGAAAATAGCGTAATGATAAAATACCACGTTATAAAAGCTACAATCAGATTTACGGCGTGACTAGCGCATCAACTTTATATTCGTATTCTAAGAGTTTTAACAATGGGAATGACGATCGCTTCATTCAGCGCAAAACTAGACCAGAACCATTGTTCATGAGCTGACACTATACGAATGATTCCTGCGATTGACTGACGTTGATATTACCTTCATCGGTCGTCGATAACAGCCAATCATCGCGGGGTTTAGATCGAACACGGAAACCGAGGTTTTGTTGCCATCCGCCCAGTCAATGATAATTACCTACTCGGTGAATGGATAGTTTTCACATATATACCGTGCTAATACTACGAGCAATCACACACACACTGGACAATCGAACTGTTACTTTTGGATATAAGTAAGCTTCCACTGACTAAAGTTTCCATCTTACTCCAGTCGTTATTGTATTGAAACAAGGTAAGACTATTATTTTATGTTTTATATACACAGTATCCATACATGACACTCAATAATCTACTACTGACACAGAGTTTATCGTCCACTCCTTTTGAACATGCTTAATTACAAACAATGTTCCAAGCATTAATGAAACGGACCATTTTTTTTAACAGTTGGACAGACGAGCACGCATCAGGCGAATAATTACCAGGATCAGGATTTAAGAATTATTGGAGATTAATGTGTATAGAAGCATAAGCCGTTAGAAAACAACAATACCATACTCTTATTTCTTTGTAAAATGTTTACCCTGAATCCGTCGCTTCACCATGGAAATACCAACAACCAAAAATAAAATCACCGAAATCAACAACGAAACAATCCAATAGCCCGTTAAGCAACGCTTTGATACCTTTTAATAAATTTCAGTCAATTAATTTATTGTATAGAAATTATTTTTATTCAGTGGTTGACTGGTGCATTTGTCAGGTTCCGTGCACGTCTTTCACCACATAATTTAATTTCGATAGGCAATAATGGCGAGGTAAATGGTTATTTCAAAGGTTGTTTCAAGTGTTTAAATTGAGCTAACCCCCCCCCCCCCCCCCACACACACACACACAAATTATGTTATTATTAGGATAGAAATTATCTAGGTTATTTTGTGGCTGACAAAAACTGGGGTACGCATACAATGGAATGCATATAAATGTATCTTTAGCAGATGGTATTCGAAAATAAATTGGAGGAACCGACACTGCCCAAGCAAACCCCCATCTTCGCACTGCAAACTTAAAGTAACCATAAGACGACCATAATAAACTCGGAGGCTTCTTGTCCTATCAACACACTATCAACGGAATTTAATTCCTAACAATATGGTTGCGTTTGTAACAGCTCTTTTAAGTGCATAACTCCACATGGCGGAACCTCAAACTTTCGTCGTCTTCGAACGTCTCGACAAACTTTCCTGGCCGGGTCGACGGGTGCGAGGGCTGACGAGTGAAAACCAGACTTTACATATTCACCTACATTACAACCCGTGACATTCCATGAAATCCGTTGCGCCCTATTTTATTTCACAAATCAATAAACAGCTAAATCTTCAACAACAGACGCGATTAAAAAAAATAAAATTTTATAAACACGTTATAAATTATTTATTCGACCGTACTTGGTTGCAATATAGCTTAATTTATTTCTCAATGGGAAACATGCATCATTGATTTTATTCAATATATAAAAGTGTAACACACTGAAACACCAGTGAATGTTATCCTATATTAG
The DNA here is from genome assembly GCA_963678685.1 of Patella ulyssiponensis. Taxonomy (NCBI): domain Eukaryota; kingdom Metazoa; phylum Mollusca; class Gastropoda; family Patellidae; genus Patella; species Patella ulyssiponensis. Next base: position 62,205,749 of record OY783225.1, on the reverse strand, counting down.
ACAAAATAAATAAATAATACATAATAGATGTTTGTGAGTGTGTTGAAAGGTATAGAGATACAGTCGTGTGATTATCACCGACAATTTCTGATTGTAGGGTAGAGGACACTGGGTGATTGTAGGGTAGAGAGCACTGGGTGATTGGAGAGCACATAACACGGCACCATGACATAAATATACCAAATTACTTTAAATTAGATAAAATTTTCTGCGAAAGAATCAAAATAAGATTTGATTGATAACATACATGTCGTAACTTTGAACAAATGTGCCCAGGAAGAATGTCGTCTCTCTGCCCCCCCCCCATTTTTATTGCCGATTTGATCCTCGTGGCTAGGGATAAGGGTTTAATATAGGCTATGCATTTCCCCCAATCCCTATTCAGATAGAAATCTGAATAAAAATATTGCTTATAAAAAGAAAAAATGGTTATGTATGTAGATTATTTATACGACTGTGTCGGGGCCTGTACATAGAATACTATCGGATATTACATGCGTATTTTAAAATTAATTGATACGGGATAAAAGTCTGGTAGTTGGGAAGGGACGAAAACCCCAGTACAAGTGTTTACCAATCATAGCACGTAATATTTCCCGCAAAACACAATAAGAGGACAAAAATAAATCTTAGCAAATTATTCAATAACTTTTAATATTTTGATACAGATATTTCAACTAGTTCGTCGTAAAAGAACCCCTGAATGATGGAATTCAGAAGCGTCCTTCTTTATTGTCGGGTCCAAGAGAAGTCTCCATTGCCAGATTATCTGTTGATAGAAAGCGGGGTTATGTGGTCGAATGGTTAGTGCGTGCGTGTTGTATCATAAGTCAATCGGTCTGGTTTCTATTTCCCGGCTGCACGTGACAAAGAGTAGAGTCTGCTCTTTTTCTCCGGCTTGCCAGGTTTCCTCCAAATGCTAAAGACACCTACGCAAAAGCGAATTATTGAAATAAAATTGAAGCTTGTTTGTCCCGTAATTTGATAGAAAGAAATGGTAAAGATAGTGTATAAGATAGTGTAGTGATTATATAGATTATATAATATTCTAGTCGATATTATATCACGATAACGGTTAATCCACGACTACAATAACTTTTATCAGTACGACGTTAAACTCCATTTTATTATAACTTCTATAAAGGGCGGTCCTTGAGGGTGGGGAGAGAGTGGAACTGGGCGTAACTCATTGTCCCTTCTATCAATGGCGGTATCTGGGGGTGGGGAGGGGGAAGAGCACGTGTTTGAGATAATGGAATATTTACTAAATATCAGTCTAATTGTCCTTGTGGGGTGAGAGAGAGAGAGAGAGAGAGAGAGAGAGAGAGAGAGAGAGAGAGAAATGGGGTTTAACGTCCACTCGACACAAACTAGGTCATTTTGGGACTAACATATGGTTTCATTTTTTATTTCAATAATTCGCTTGTGCGTAGGGGTCTTTAGCAGTGAGAGGAAACCGGAGTGCCCGGAGGAAACCCACGAGGTTGAGAAGGCGCCCCCATCTCCATGCCACATACGCTCACACCAGGGATCGAAACCACAGCCGCAAGCCAGAGGTGACCGGCCAGCTAGAGGTCGAAGCGCGGCCCTCTAGACCACTAGGCCATCCCAACCCCCTCCTTTGTGGGGTAGGCTAAAGCCCTAAACGTAATATTGCTATCTCTACTCCCGTCCATACCCACGACTGGTCTATTTGGACTTGTGTAAGGTGCTGTATTGTGTTTTCTGTACAGATCCTGGATTGTATATATTGTGTACTTATGGTTCTACAAGGGAATTACATATTGTGTACTTATGGTTCTACAGGGGAATTATATATTTGTACCTTAAAAGCTCTAGATATGTTGACTTGTTTTATGAACGTTATATTGATTCTATAATTTCATGGAAATGTGTAAAGGTTTAAACCAGTATACTTATACTAATAAAGATAGCCATTATTAAAATTACACCTCATTGTAGAAATGTTTATTTTTATGTGTGCATCAACATGTATAAAGACCGTCATTGTTAAAATTACACCTCATTGTCTGCGCCATCGGTATCCGGAAGTTGGGCATATGCAATGGACGGTGCCATGAGGGCAATATTGTCCGGTAATCGACATTGCCACTCGAATTTCAAAAGTTCAAATGTCAATTTTTCACCACATCCGAACTAACAAAAGTTTAGATTAGGATGTTCCCAACATAGCAAACTATATATTTGATAAACAGAAAATTGACCCCAGATTCATTTCAAATATAAACATTGGTTTATTTTCTCTCTGAGAAGCCCAGATGTTAAAGTCGTCACGTGGTTTCCTGATGATCATGATTCGTGAGGTGTTTACACGTGATTTAATAAGCGATGGCGATCTGAGCCTGTGGCCAGCCCCCCCCCCGCCACGGTAGCCCGCCACATTAGTGTATTTGATAACCAGATTCAGGATTTCGTGAATCAAATATACGAGGTTATCCACACACAAGTGAACAAATTGTCTGCGACATCGCTACCCTGGGAGCAGACGCTAATCCACTAGCTACTGAAGAACAAAAGGTGTACTTTTCGTCAGTTAGCCATGTCATGTCATGTCATGTCATGTCAAGGGGTTTTGAAGTATCAATAATTCGAATTCCATATGATGACCTTGTTGCCGGGTTATTCGATAAGTGAAGAATTCACTGTAACAAAATAACTAGTAGATTATGGACGGCTTATATAAACAATGTCTTGTTCAACACTTATGTCACTCATGTTGTGGGGTGGGTGGGGGTGGATGGACGAATGGTTAACGCGTGCGCATTGCGTCATAAGGTCTGTCATTGAGTCAAATGACGTGCTTTCGATCCCCTGCTTGTACGTGACAAGGAGTAATGTCGCCTGTACACCATCGTGGTCCGGTTTCCTCCCACTGCTAAAGCGAATTAATGAAATAAAATTGAACCATGTATTAGTCCCGAAATGACCTAGTTTGTGTCGAGTGGATGTTAAACCCCATTTCTCCCTCTCTCTGTCACTCGTGTATGTTGTGTATCTGCATTCGTCCTCCGTTTGTTTCAGAGCCATGGAGTTCCCGGATTCGTTGCGGATGTTGGCTGAAACAGTTTTCCAGGAATTCCCAACAACGTCTAATTGTTCGGGTGGTATGAAAACCCTTGGTAGTGAGAACTGGGCGGGGTGTAGACGGAAAGTGGTCTAAACCCTAAAATTCTTCAATAGGCGCGATGTCGAACCCCCACCGTTCAAGACCCATATGCGCTAGTAAGGTTATGAATTACAGTGAACGTTCGTTAGATAAACAGAAAGGTATAAGGTATGATAAATATACAGAGTATGTAAATAGTAACCAATATATTCCTTCTCAGTATACTACGTAGCAATTGTTATCAAATCGTGTACGGTCTGTCGTTGATTCATAAAAAAAATAAAAAAATTGTCCGAATTTCGCAATTTCATTGGTGAACTTAAACCGTAACATATAAACATCCTTTAGATTACGACCTTTTGCGTATTTACATCTAATTTACACATTTCTTTGCCTAAATGAAATGGGGTTTAACGTCTTACTGTCTACTTGTTTGTGTATATGATTGTCAACTGGTTTGCGTCAAATTTACAAACTTGTTTATATATTAGTCTTAGTTGTCTACATGGTTGCCATCTTTTCCCGGAACACCCGAGCTTATATCTCAGCGAGGGAAGGAGGTTTATACACCTGATGTAATATCTCTGTGAGGGAAGGGGGGTTATACACCAGATGTAATAATTCTGTGAGGTAAGGGGGTTTATGCACAAAATTTCGGTTATTTTAAGACTAATATATTATGATTTAACTTTCTAGAGTCGCGTGTGTATTAAGAGAGGGTGAATTTCGTCGATACAACGACGTTTCTGCTCATCCTTCTCCGAATTCCCTGGTATTATTCAGTAGGGGCGGGGTAAGGTTAACACGTGCGCGTTACACCACAAGGTTTGTCAATAAGTCAAGTATCGTGGTTTCATTTTCACGCTTGTACCTGACAAGGAATACGGTCGCCTGTCCAACCTTGTGAGTTTTCTCTGGGTCCACCATTTTTTCTTCCACAGCTAATGACCCCTATCTTGCAAGCGAATTATTGAAATAAAATGGAACTATATGTTAATACCGAAACGACCTAGTTTGTGTCGTGTGGACTTTAAACCCCAACTTCAACTTCACAACAACCGTGCATATGAAATATTACCCAAAACAAATAAATTGAAAATTAACAAATTATACAACGACCATGTACATGTATATATAATATAACCAATACAGAGAAATTGAAAATTAACCGATTAACAATTTGTATGTTAATTTATTCATTGATATAATGATAATATATATAATCAAAGAGGTTTTTATGTTAATATATTTAATGTTATAGTATATTTGCTGTTATTATATTGTATTTAACTTTATAGATATGTCTCAGCGTATTTACATAAAAATAAAAATCGAATGGATAATAGGTCACCGACTCACCGCATTCATTCGCCCAGTTGGAGCTGAACAGTACGACGTTAAACCCAATTTTAATCGAAAACCAGTGGAAATAAAGTTCCAATATAGATTGCTATGCAAAGTCAGAAACACACCCAACCTAATTAATTCTTACGAAATTATGACCATTTGTTGCTTGTGTCTGGCGATTTTTTTTTTGCGGCTTTTTTAGTATTGAATTTGATTTTATTTTTATCTACAAGTAATCCAGTCACTTCAAATCATTTAGCAACCCACATTCGGTGTTCTACATTCATTTAGCCGGACGTTAAACCTCATATTTTTGAGCAATTCTTGTTTTTTTCTTCTTCTACGAAATGTGCTGTTGACCTAATTTATGATGACTATTTTATCCAAAAATCAATCCAATATCCCGTCTCCTTCACAGTTTAATATGTTTTAGATTACGACAGGAAAAAAAGATAAAACTATATAAAACCAATATAAAAAATGTATTATATTAATATCTTTTAATTACTATTCCCTGCCCGATATCATATGTGTATTATGTACTAGTTTATCATGTTACTTAAAGTTCCAATAGCATTTTTTTAAGTTATATTTTTAAAATGTATTAAAATAAAGCCCTAAAATATATTGAACCTATAAACAGTCCTACCTTGTTAAAGAATAATCCTATTAATCCTATAATTCACTATTGCCAGTTGAGAAATTGGCAAAAATATCATTTTCAACTTCAAATTCAAACGTTTGAAGATGGCCGTCCATGGAGAGGAATGGGAAAACAAGGGAGGTAATTGAGTAACTATTTCCTCAATCAGCCTGTGTCAGGCTTTCTAATGCCCAAAAAATTTTGCCCATGATCGTATAATAGTGAGTTGACAACCTTTTGAGCAAAAGACATAGAAATAATTATGTTTTGACTTTCTTAGAAAATATGAAATTGGAACTTTAAAGGAGCTAAATCGCTAATATTAGGGACCTATAAATTGACACTAATGAGTCGCAACGCATATATAATAATGTAATAGGAATGAATATAAACTGATTAACGTTCAATCGTTTCTTTTTTTATTGTAATTTCTAATCAATTATGTTCGGTGAAATACGCCAGAAGTCTCAATCGAATGGAGATCTCTTGGATCTGGTTATTCCGGTCTACACCGATAGCATTTATTACGCATGCTATTCAGATAAGAATATGACGTCACCGATTGACATGACGCGTGGAATATGTCTAGCCTCGTTCTTCGAGTCCCTTCTTACAAAAAATTCGTGCTTTCAATGTCGAATACTTTGGACGACATTGAGTTATAGACTTAGCTACTTTAAAACCGTGAAAGTGTTGGCTCTTAGAATTTACTTCTAAACCATGTCGAAGACTTTGTATGATATTGAGTTAGAGACTTAGCTACTTTAAACTTAGTCGCGGCAGTACAATATGTAAAGTAACACGTGCATCTTCTTATGAAATAACTGTATCGTGAAATCACAGCACCTTGACCAGTGCGCGACTTTCGAAATAACCACACTATGAGCACGCAGTTTATGAAAAAACCGCACCATTAACTTCCAGTTTATGAAATAACCGCACCACGACCACGCGGCTTATGAAATAACCGGACAACGACCACGCGGCTTATGAAATAACCGGTCCACGACCACGCGACTTATGAAATAACCGGACAACGACCACGCGGCTTATGAAATAACCGGACCACGACCATGGGACTTATGAAATAACCGCACCACGACCACGCGGCTTATACCGGACCACGACCACCCGGTGTATGAAATGACCGGAACACGACCACCCGGTGTATGAAATGACCGGACCACGAGCACCCGGTGTATGAAATGACCGGACCACGACCACCCGGTGTATGAAATGACCGGACCACGACCACCCGGTGTATGAAATGACCGGACCACGACCACCCGGTGTATGAAATAACAGCATCGTGAGCATGTTGAGTGTCAAATAACAGTCCCATGACCACGTTCAGTTTGAAATAACCGTACCATTACCATGCGACCTATGAAATAATCGCACCATGAGCATGCGACTTGTGAAATACCCTGTTTATCAATTCACTCAGTTGTGGCCATGTTTTAAAAAAAATATTTTATTTTCTTTCAACATCACTGTCGTCATATTTTTAAATTCAATTTGAATGGTGAAATGATAAAGGCTGTTCGAGCAACCAGAAAATGTTGAATTTAATTTTATCTTCAACGTGCAGTGTAGATAAATCATTTTTCATTTTAGCATTTACATGATTGTTGCCTTTTTTGTCTATTTTTAATGTTTTATCTAAAAGTAATTACCTTTATCTATGACAATATTAGCACAATGAAGATATCCGTAATTTGTGATTTATTTAAAGGGGCTAAATGACGATTCTTTGGCACCCAGAAATGAATGGACACAACGAGTCTCAATGCATATAATAATGTAATATGATTGTGTGAAAACTTCTTTATATTCAATCGTCTCGGTTTTTACTGTAATTTCTAATTAGTTATGTTCGGCGAAATACACGAAGTGTCCGAATTGAATGGCATTCTTTGGCGTCTCATTATTCTAATCTACATCGGTAGTATTCTCCTTTGGGATATGCTAAGCCTCGCTTATCGAGCCGCCTAATACAGCGTGCACACGCTACCCCCCCCCCCCCCCCCCCTCAAAATATTCCAACCAATGGGTGGCGCTAGGGTTTGTATATCGTCTGCAGCTGATGCCGAATATTGGGAATTTTATATCAAGTTAATTATATCTTTGAAAACACTGAACTAAATATACGAACCGATATTCCTTTAAGAGATTCAGATTTGACATTAGTGCACTTTACAACCGACCAGCGACTTTAATATGTTGGATTTTTTAAAACATGTTATTGATCCCAGTTCGCTTTATGTCTAATCATCATCATTATTTAGTTTTCATTTAAATAACATTAAAGCTTTGTTTTTAAAAGAAGACTTGGTTTACTGGATTGGACGAGAGGAAATGCTACCATGATTTCAATATGTTCTGGTGTGAGCGTATGTGACAGGGAGATAGGGGTGCCTTCTCAACCTCGTGGGTTTCCTCTGGACACTCCGGTTTCCTCCCACTGCTAAAGACCCCTACGCGCAAGCGAATTATTGAAATAAAAGTGAAACCATATGTTAGTCCCAAAATGACTTTGTTTGTGTTGAGTGGACGTTAAACCCCATTTCTCTCTATCTCTCTCTCAATATGTTCGTGGCTACCGTAGCTTCGGACCATCAAGTAAATCAAGAGGAAAATCTCATAGGTTTATTTCATTCGTTCATTATTTTTATTGACTAAACTCCATGATTTCTCGATTTTTAATTCTCATTCGAGTTAACTAATGAGAGTGTAAAATAATCGAGCATTTAATGCGACTTTTAAGTATAAATTAAGTGAGATATGCATTCAATCTGGTGTGATGTTCGCATTAATTATAGCAATGGCTTCTTCAAAGAACACCGATCAGGCAAATAACCAATATTCATTTCGTATAATGATATCTCTAAACGGTATGGATATTAACTCATCGTTTCCTAAATACAATAGAATCTGTGAGAAAAGCCGACTAAAATTGTCCCATTAAATAAAGTGGCGTGAATTAATTACAGTAATGATAAATGTTATTATGGCGACTCATTACAATGCCGTCATAGTAAATACATCAATCAACCTTGTCCAGTCTAATCAACCAGGCGAGACTTTTACTATAGAATCTGGAAACTATGCATTCTAAATGAAATCGGTTAGTTCGTTCGTTCCAGGTTTACGTCCATTTCCACCACTTTCTAAGAAACTTGCTGGGGGAAGCTACAAAATAGGCTTGATCCAGATTTTGAGGTAAGACACAAAGTCTTTGCAGGGAAGCACCCAAGGAGAAATTCATCAAAAGGAGAAACTGTGGGTGTATGAAATGAACGAATGACGAACGTGCACAGTCTGGCCCACTTTCTCATAAAAGCTACGAATGAAATTGGTCATGAATTCATCTATTCATTTTTCTGTGCAGATTCGGTTATTTTAAAGAAAAGGAAATTATCTATATCTCCCCTGAAGTTCTACTTACGACCAAATATACACAAGTTTAGCGAATTGTACTCACCCTCATATACTAAATACGTTATACGGATTAATTAAGGTATAACACAGAAGTTAAACTCCCCTTGGTTAAATCCTATCCACATGTGTATGTATATATGTTATACTTATGTTGATGTAAATATGTTATTGTTTCTACAGTGTATTTATGTACGGTTTGTGAAATAAAGAATATCGATCTATACTGGTAATGAGATGTAAGCCCCACAGCATGGGGACTTTGAAATTTCGAAACGAAAAATTTGCTCGGCTGTCTGATGTGTATAACCCTTTTCGGCCACATCAAATTCTTCGTGGTGAAATTTTAGTTGAGCTAGAACAAGAAGGAAACGAATTTCCAAGATATATTTCCGTGTGTAAATCTGCATACCTATTGGAATTTTTGCTTACATTAGTGGAACAAGAGTAGGCCATTCTTGGCCGGAAACCTCTATGACGCTTGTTATAATGTCACCCAGGTCGGAATTCGTGGTCGAAAACTTGCCCTAACCCTAACCCTAACCCAATATCAACCAGGTCGGAAATACATCGTATAACCCTTGACACAGTTGATTGGGTAGGCAGAAACACCGGTGTCCGGCCAAATTTCTCCCCCAAGCACAACTCTGCATTAGGCCGATTGATATAGAACAGTAGGAAACCCCATTTCATTTCAACGAGATTAAAAATTGGGTTTTTTTTATGCAGGTTAACTGATATGGGTGACTATCAGGCTATGTGTATTGTGACAATCCTACCGAATAATGACTGGAGCGTTAAATTTATGATATATTACCGTATATATACTATACTGTCTCTATGTTATTGTAATATTAACATCTATTCAAGCATTTAATAGACTATTATGATTATTTTCTTATCTATTTCAACACGGTCGCATTCAATCTGATTCACAGAGAGAATTACTTACGAATTAACTCTGTAACAGATGTCTCTCCACAACAAGTGCGTTCACTGCACGCGGTCTCAGTCATTGGCTGAACGGCTCGTGCAATGTTTACATAACACCTAACTGCTTCGGGCAAAATGATGCATTTTACTCATTTTAATACCCATTTACACTAAATAGGAAATATTTTTTAACTACAAATACTTCAAACGTCTTTATTTATTTTTCTTTTACCTCAAAAAAATGTTTGAGAATTTAATTTGTCGGAGTAAAAAAAATAATATGCCGTAATTATTAAGCCTCGTCGATGTCATGCTTATCAGTGATTGTAGCGGCCAAGCGAATATTCACTGCGGGATCAGTTTTATTTGGGTCGCATTAAGATTCAATACTCACACTTTGTTGCTGCAGTCCTATTATGGCGGATGTACGGTAATTATATAACGACGTCGCGTCCCTATTATGGCTGAAGTACAATAATTATAGAATGATAATGCGTCCCTATTATGGCGGATGTACAGCAGGGCCTGGTTAGACGTCAATAAACAGATGTACACTATGTAAATATTCACGAAATTCGCATTCGCAATATTCGCAACTGCCAGTAACCGTACCTGGTATGGCCCTGAATTGTGGGCAATTTCGTTAATACGCTATTCACCGCCATTTCGTACACGCATTAGTTATGCTAACAGACAAAACACTCGACTCATTTGTCTCAATGAGAGGTTAACGTCATCAATATCCGTGTAGACACTGAAACCAAATAAGGAACGGATATTAAAATGAAAAAAAGTCATGTCGGCTGTCCGTTAGATAAATATCCATTAATTCTGTTGGTTGTATCAAAATACAGATTCTCTGACATATTGCTCTCTTTTGTGTTGAGTGGTCCACGTCCAGACATTAAACAAAACAATTCCAGATCTTTTATTTCTGTGTAGACACGTGAACCCGCGGCATGTTTAATGTCAGTTATATTAACCAGATACATGGATAAATAATGTTACATTGATATTACGTGATGTTGCGTTTTTGTCAAAGAAAATGGCGATTAAAGTCCTATTTTTCGACACCAACACAGCTAATATTAACGGTCTTACGCCATGCATTGTGCTACGGACGACTCTTATTTCGAATTCCAAATGCCATCACGGAACCTAGGATTTTCGTCGCATCCGAACGACAAGCCAATGTCCTTGCCACACCCACTCACAAGTGAAATCCGTGCTGGAAAATTCAGAGGAACTTTTGGGGCGAACCCGAGACTCCCAAGTAACCGTTCACTCGACACAAACTAGGACATTTCGGGAGTAATGGTTCAATGTTATATAATTCGCTTGGGCGTAGGGGTCTTTAGCCGTGGGGGGGGGGACCGAAGGACCGGGGGCCAACCCACAAGATTGTAAGGCGTCCCTACTCCTTATCATATACAACCAGGGAATCGAAACCACACCAGTTGACTCAATGACAGATCTTATGTTGTGAGTAAATGAAAGTATCTACAGGTGATGTCTGTAGCAATATTTTTAAAGTTACATTCCGGGGTACAAACTGGATGATTTGATGATATATTAGGACTAAATTTGCTTCAAATCCTTCTCAAAACTTTGTAATTGCCAAGTATACCCTGCTATAAACATAACGCTAACGCTACAATATACGTCCACATTCCCGCTTTGATTGATATGGTACTTTGTCAAGAAGGCTAGGCGTTTGGTTTGTTTAGCGTTGAGGGTAGTGCATCAACATCAATAGTTGCCGCCCTTGGAGTATAAGGAATAAGTATACCAAGATAATCCATTCAGAATTGTGCCTTTCAGACGCTAGAGGCAAAAAGTAGGCGTGGCTCTGCCCCTGGGGGTCGGGACATTCACCAGAATCAATAGTGGAAGCCCTCAGGCTATAAGGAATACATGTCAAGTACCAAGCTGATTCATTCAGAATTGCGGCCTGTAAACGACAAACACAAAAATTGGGCGCGGCTTGTCTCTTGCGGTCGGGACATGCAATTGTCGTCCTTAGGCTATAAGGAATATATATCCCAAGTTTAAAGACGATCCATTAAGAATCGGGGCCTGTAGGCAACACACACAGACACGAAGTAAAAATGGGCATGGCTCTGCCCCTGGGGGTTGGGCAATCACCAATAGGGTCATCCTTATGGTATAAGGAATAGGTATGCAAAGGATCTGTTAAGAATTGCATCCCGTAGGCAAACACAAGACAGTGGTTCGGGCATGCACCAAAAATAATAGTGGTCAGCCTTACGGTATTAGGAATACGTATATAAAAGTTTTCAAGACGATCGATTAAGAATTGTGGCCTGTAGGTGACATACAGGCACACAAAAAGAAAATGGGCGTGGCAATGTCCCTGGGGCATGCACCCCAAATGATAGCGATCTTCCTTAAGGTACAAAGAATAAATATGCAAAGTTTCAAGATGATACGTTAAGAAATGCAGCCTGTAGACGACAAACAAACAATTACAAGAAATGGGCATGGCTCTGTCCCAGGGGCTCGGGCATACACCCAATACAATAGGGGTCATCCTTAGGGTATAAGGAATAAGTATTGTAAGTTTCAAGATGATCGATTAAGAATTGTGGCCTGTAGGTGACACACAGACAAACAAAAAGAAAATGGGCGTGGACGTATAAACATCGATCAAAACAGGCCGTGTTTGCGTCAGGGGATTTCCCCTCTCCGCTCCGTACCTATAGCAAGGGTTAGAATTCATTGCATACACATGACGATTTCGGTAATCGCTGTCTGTTATTACAAATATCGAATCCTAATTAAATTCTCTGATTATCCACTACCCGCGTCTTTTCTCGTGATTTTTATCTCAGAAAGTGTTGTCCGTCTAACTCTTCATAAAGTTTATCAACATGTACACAAAGCGCTCAATGTATCGACGTCACTCGTCTGGATAGTCTTAATCGTTGGGCTGTTTATTAGGGGAACCTGTATACGCTCCATGAGTGTTTTTCCAGGGAATCCAGTATTTTTCTAGTAAGATTGGATATCTCTACTTTCAATATATACCAAAATTGCCATACTTTTATTAGCAATAACCACACAATAAATACTTTCCTGGGAACCCAGCTTTAATCTTGGGAGGTAACAGAAGTCTTGACGAAGAAACGCCCCGGCAATCTCACGTTTTCGCGTGTGAAATAGCTTTATTTAACGTCCGTCCGTGTGAGAAACGCTTTATAGATCGACGGAAGACATGTTGATAAATACAAACGGGCGACAACTGGCTTCTAATGATAGTAATTAACGCTTTTCAGTGTCGCGAGCAGACACTTAACACGTAACATGGTTTGTTTCTTTTTTAAATGGGGATATTTACAACTGTCAAGATGACAAGGAGTTTAAGACACGACGGTCTACGTGTTGTCAATATCACGTACATCTTGAAAACATCTTCATTCTCTTCTACGTCTGTGATCGCAATTATCTAGTTTTTGTCGAAGTAAAATTGTCGACGGAAAATTGAAATGGACATACGCGATTGCCAAAACGCCAATTACCCAAATAAAGATCGTGCTCACTGCACGGGGCAGAATAATATGCGTATTATTAGAAATATTGTAAATCGACCGTATCGTAAAGACTGGGGTATGGGTGAACTATATGGCCACAGATCACTAATTATTTCCCCATTGACTTTAATGTTAATTCTCGTCTCTTAGACCGGCTGTAACTTTTTCCCAAATATTCGTTGGGTAGAACGCTTTCTGCCACAGATGGAGCAACATGTGGCAAACTCTGGCCCAAAAGCATGTATGAGGTTCACCATGAAAAACTTGAGATACACAGGCTGGAAGTAGAGACAACCAAACAAGCAATTTTCGGCCCTCCCTTTCAACGTAACCAACCTCACAACCCTTGTATCCTTCCGCCTCAAAATCATGAATATTCACCAAAACCTGGCAGAAAATGTATTTTTAAACCCTTTTCTTCGATTCTACACCAAAAAGTCAACAAAAATCGCCATGCAAAAGGGTGAAAAAGGGAAAGGGAGAGAAAGACTAAAAATAACTTTCGCCCTACATTCATGAATATTTAGTGATCTGTGTCAATATAACAGTATCGTTAAGACTAGGGTAAAGGAAAGTTAGTGGTAGTTAGATGTATTCAATGACAACCAACGATTCGTTATCCAGGTTTTGGAAATAAAATAGTTCAGCAGTAAATGAGGAAGAATAAGTTGTGTAGTTTATTCTTCATTGTAATTCCCACATGTTTTGGAAGGGGTATCTGGTAGTCTCTATAATACATGCTATGCAGAAATTGCGGAAATAGCTCAGGTTATCAGTAATTATGATGAAATAAAATGCGGTTTAACATCCTCGTTTCGACACCTGTTAATGAAGTCGGGTTTATGCCATACAGTTTGCTATAAGGCGGAATGTCCTCTAATTTTGAATTCCAACAGGCAGGGTTTCTTTTCAGTACACGTCAATATGTACCAGTGACAATATAGGAAACCGCACCGGAAATTCCCGAAGAATCTTCTCGGCTTACTCGATACATCTTGGTTAACAAGCAAGCATTTTACTGACTGAGTCACCGCGGTACCCCATTTTTCAATACAATAAAACATAAACCATTACAAATTCATCAACACTTATTGCCTCACATTTAACAAATGTTATATGTTCAATATGTTTCCGCCAACTCCTATTCCAATTCCACTTTCTAAGGGTTTTTTTTATTACGACCTGGTTCACGGTCCCGCGGTTTCCGTACCATACGAACGATAAGAGAGAGAGAGATATGGGATTTAACGTCCACTAACATATGGTTTCAATTTTATTTCAATAATTCGCATGCGCGTAGGGGTCTTTAGCAGTGGGGGGAAACCGGAGTGCCCGGAAGAAACCCACGAGGTTGAGAAGGCGCCCCTATCTCCATGCCACATACGCTCACACCAGGGATCGAAACCACAGCCGCAAGCCAGAGGTGACCGGCCAGCCAGAGGTCGAAGCGCGGCACTCTAGACCACTAGGCCATCCCAAACCCCCTGCGAACGATAAGAGCCCGTTCCTGACCAAACCCTTCATCATACATCGCTTACATAAACCCTGGAAAATCCCTGCTCCCCATTTCTTCCTTTCGACCTCGTTATGAAGAAGTGCGTGGGAAGTGGTATTAGGTGTTCTCGACATGACATTGATCCTAGCCACTATAAGTTCTTCGAAACAATTTGACGGATATTTATTATTTTGTACGGATTGATTTTGAATGGCCTAAAATATAAAAAGTTCTTTTCTTCTCTGCCAGTAATTGAAAGCTATTAGGATAACACGGCTCGAGGGGAAACTAAAATTTCTCAATTTCCTCGGCCATCTCTTGTTGAGGACCACGCGCGGTAAAACAAGAACCTTATAACCACTTCGTCTAATTTGTATTCTCAAAACCTCCAGGAATTATCGTAGCACTTGTAATTGTAGGATAAATAGGGTAATACAGATGCAATACAAACAACGGTGCACCAGAAATTATTAGCTCTGTGAAATTCCCAAACAATAGTATTTTATCGTGTTTTATTAAAGCCAGGGTCCCATGCCTTCCCTATTACGCTTGTCGCCAAGATAAACGTGATCATAATTAGTAGCAACAATTTTAGCGGCAACAATACTAATTGATCAACATTCGCAGCAACAAAACTAATCGATCAACATTAGCAGCAACAGCGCTAGAGTCCTTAGGTGTTTGGAATGAGTAAGCTTGCCCTGTCGCGTGCAACACACCCTCTATATATCTACAATTGTGCCGTTTAATATAATCATTTCCCATCCAACAAAATCGCGCATTTCGAAATCACTAAACTGCATAAAGCGAGCACAACCTATTGTCAGAACGACTTTATATTGGTCATTATATACCGATTAAATGTACTATTACAATAACTGATGTGATGGCATGGCATCGCTGCGAAAGTTGTCCAAACAAAGCGGGATATTTTTATGAGATTTCACAGAAAGTCCGTAAACCATGAAATAAACAATATGCGTTAAAGCTTCGTTTAGTGAGGAATATTTTACGATCGACACTAATATGATCTTTATAAAAAATATTACCATGTTAAAACAAGTATTCCATTTAGAGGAGTGGGAGTTGACGAGCTATTTCATCTTTTAAGACCTGGATGATATAATATAAGCGAAACGAATGCTCTTTAATTAACATGACAAGCTCACCAATGCACACAATGTGTTGATTCTATCAATTTACTGGAAGATAAAAACGAGATAACGATAACATTTCAATTCAAATTATTCCAATATTCCAACTTTTTCAATTCTTTCCATTCGGGTTTTGTTATTAAATTAAACAATTTCTATTAGTTTTGACGTTCAGATGTTGTTCCGTGTATTTGTTAGGTTACTATGTTGTTAGGTTACTATGTGTTTTGACGATTTGATGTTCTTATAAAACGGTTACCTCGTGCTTTGACGTTCTGATAAAACTGTAACTATGCGTTTGACATTCTTATAAAACTGTTACTTAAGGTTTTGACCTTCTGACAAAATTGTTACTTTCGGTTCTGACGTTCTGTTAAAACTCTTTCTATGTGTTTGACGTTTCTGTGTGTTTTGATGTTCCAATACTACTGCTGCAATAACACGTTCTAATAACACTGTTACTGTGTGTTTGACATTCTGACATTAGGTGAAATAAGAAACCAAATGGTTTTATAGTGGGTTTTTTTTACTTGTAAAACATGTAATTTCAAATTCACATGTCATTTAAGATCCAGGCCTACATTACTGGCATTTTTTCTGTGCCACGTGGCGTTTACAGTATAATTAACACATGCTTTTGACACGCTTCTTATGTAAACTGAAAAAAAGAAAAAATTCTTGTCAGTCAATATTAAGGCCTACAATACTTGACTTTTGTGTGGGATGGGGAATAAATATTTCTAGATTCTTACTAAGCTATTAATGTCAGCGTGAATTATACTTAAATTGCCACACAATTAAAAAACAGAAGAAAATAGCTCGAAGTATTTGGGTTTTTTTTGCGGAGTTGACTCTATGTTGAAGTGATAATGATACGTGTTGCTACACCTGTCATTCTTATTTCACACTCGAAGTTTCATGTCAGTTATTATAACAGATTATTTTTTAATGGAACCGAAAACTTGCTGCCATTATTTTTATTTTTTAATAAAGTTCTGCCTGCAGTAGAACAGATTGAAATGGAGAGAGAGACAAATGGGGTTTAACGTCCACTCGACACAAACTAGGTCATTTCGGAACTAACATTGTTTAATTTTATTTCAATACATTATTCCCCTTTCCCTTGCTGGGATTTCCACAACTCTCAATAACACAACGGTAATTGAGTTGCCAATCAGGATTTGAATTGTTTCCAAACCTTTCCAATTTTTCCGTACGATTTCATTGTTGTGAAATTTATGAAACGCCGGTACATTATTCCCCTTTCCCTTGCTGGGATTTCCACAACTCTCAATAACACAACGGTAATATGGCATCTTGAAATACACTCGGTAATATTCTAGTCACAAATATATAATCTATTACAACCCAAGACGAGAAAGGTCGGCTTTTGAAAATGCTTTGACTGATATAGTGATATGTAACTTACGTGTAAATAATTATGCGTTAATGATTACGCCAGTCAAATGTTTATTGGACCGACAAATACACACGTGTCAACTGTAGTGCCTGTGACGTCACCGGCCAATCAACCAGATTAAGGTTGTAATTGAAAATTTGAAAACCGTTTTTGGCAGTCGGATACTAAAACGTAAATATCTGAATTAATTTTAATCAGATTAGTTTGAACTTGCCGTAAAATGGATTTTGTAACTATTGAGTACCCGTACGTAAAAATTTTTTGAATCATTTGATGTGGTCTTTAAATATTCTAGCCATAAGCATTGTTATAGCTACAGTTGGCATGCAGGTGGTGTGTCACGAAAATTATAAAAATTCATGTGATTTTGAGTGTACTGAAAGCGTAGTTGTCTTCACATTTGAAGTGATTTTCCGCATTTCGCAGCGACCTCAATGCGCTCTATATAATTATAAGGTGTACTGAGCGTGTAGCTAGGTCTTCGGTATGTGTCAAGGGGGCTTAAGCTGACGATGAGTTCGGAATGCAGTTTTTATACAAGCACATACATTGGTACTTCGTAAGGAATTCACATGAACCCGTCAACTGAAATAGGTTATGCTTAAAATTAATTGGAAGCACTGCACGTTCATTTACCATCACATATCCACTAAATACCGCTAAAAGATGCTACCTGTTCTTGTTTATTACAGATTTAACGTCCAATAGAATAAATATTAAATTATGGACAGGTTGATTTTATTAAATTATGGACAGGTTGATTTTATTAAATTATTTACTCTTGACATCAAAAGTTCCTTAAAACACACTTATAAATTCTCTGTCGTGAGAAGAGAGGAACGGTGTTTATATATTTATACAATTCTTAAATTGAAATGTTCAATACTACATGGAACGACAATGCTGCGTTCCTGAAGTCTAATGGACAAATCAATTATGTGGATTTCCTCAGTTTAAAGTAGCTAAGTCTGTAACTCAATATCATCCAAAATCTTCAACTTTGAAAACACGAATTATTTGTCAATTCAAATCAACATTGATGCTGTGATCTTACCGGAAGAAGATGGGCTTCTTATATCCAATATTTAAGACATAAGAAACATTTTACCATTGATACACGAATCGTGTACCATAATGTGTTTCAGTCCCAGTTCTAGCAAGATACTCAAGGAATGAGGCTAGACACATTGCACCAAATCAAACGGCGTATGTTGACTGGAATAACCAGACGCTAGAAATTTGCATTCGATTGAGACTACTAGCTTATTTCGCGGAACGGAACATAACTGATTTGAAATTAGAGTAAAAACGGAAACCATTGAATGTAAATCAGTTTATATACACTCATATTACAGTATTATATACGTTGCGACCCACTTCTGTCAATTTCTAGGTCCCAAATATTAGCGATTTAGCTCCTTTAAAGAACGACTGCAGTCATTAACTATTGTTCCAATGATCTATGGACGTCCGTAAAGTCGGTAAAGAGCATCTACCAAAGCTCCTCGGATTTCTGAATTGAGAGTAAATTGAACTATAATGTGATTATTTGTAACACTTTTAAAGGTTTGAACAGTCCAAGAATTGGCCGCATCATGTTGCAACATAATCAAGGCAAATCATTAGAATATATATAGAAAATGAAAACGAATTTAATCATCAATTGATTAGAAAGGAGTTGTTCTCTTTTTGTAGCTTACTTGTCTGTACATTTATTTCATCTTTATGCGTCCCAAGTGAATAAAATGGTTCTATTCGCAGCAATACTCGGCTCTCTTCATTTATTGGCATGGGTCTCGGTGGCTTGGTGTAAGGCACTGGCTAGCTAGCCTGTGTTGCAAGTATCTTATCGGTAAGACGCTGGCTCGCTAGCCTGGAGGTCGGATGTTCGATCACGGCATTGACCGAGAAAGTTCATCCAGATTTTCCGGCGTGGTTTCCCCTTGTCGATGATGCAGGGTGGAGAGCCTGACACGGACAGCTGTGTATTTGTTCGGGTGGGACGAAAAACCGAAATCCCGTGTGTACATTGGCGCGCACGTAACAGACCCCTTGGCAGTTGGAATTCGACATAAGAGTAGGCCGTGGAGCCGTTGCACAAACAAAATTTCCCTTGTAGCACACTGTATGGCGTTTCCATTAGCCCAGTTTAGGAGCAAAACTGTATTCCATTTTATTCATTTATTGCTTGTGTAACCGATGTTCGCCGACCCTTCAATCAAGCATGCTTCTTTTTTTTGTTAGCTTCGTTCCGTGTATTCAGATATTCCCATCAGTGAATGGTCTTTGCTGACAACCCGATAATACCTTTAAGCCTTGACATCTAATCAAATGTTTCCATAATCAAATACATATTCATATTATAAATATGTTACAAGATTCAAAGAAATAAGAAATTGGATTAAATTTGCTAACATTGAGGTTGAGGTCGTTTCAATTTATTTGATCTTAGTGCACATAGTTATAACAGTTGAAAGTGTCTATATATTTGCTAGCAGTTTAAAGTGTCGAAATATTTGCTAACATTACGGCTAGGTTCTTACAATTTTAAGTGGATGAATTTGCTTACATAGCCTAATGGTGAGTGGATTTTTGTTTCCTTTATGTATACAATTTAATGTGACGATAAGTTGTCCTTTGCTCATACCAGTGCGTTCTTACATATACCTATTACATATAAAGAGCTGACATTTTTTCACTGTATTAGTCGAAAACCAGATAATGTAAAAAGAATTTGCTGTAAATTTCAGTCAAATTGGTCCACTTTGAACCAAGACTTTAGCGATTGAATTTTCCGCCAAGCCCCAATTATTCATTTCATGTTTAAATGATATAGTGTTAAACCATCAAAACATTAATTTGACTCATACATGAACTAACATTGGAATTAACAAAAGCAGATAATATTTTAATGTTAAAACACATGGATAGCACCAGACCTGATCACTCTCATCGGGGGTTTGTACCCTGTGGTAGGCAATCTAGTTGATCTACTGGTAGCATTGATTCGGGTGCTGCTTTACACAAAAACCCATAATATACTTGTCACCTTATTATTGACCTACTGGTTGTATCATCGGTCCTGATGCTACGATGAAGTCCGTCCGTCACTGGATTGTACAGTGCAGTCGACGCTTGCAGCTAGCCCCCGGGTCCATTCACTTTATTTGAATTGTTCGTTTGTATGTGATTTTTGCGTGTTTTGTCCTCTCCGTAGACTTGTTTTTGTGTAAATTATGTGTGGGGCAGCCCCCCCCCCTGCACTTACTATTAGTATAAAACCCCCTAATATACTTGTTGGGGGCAACTATAGACCTACTGGTAGCACAGGTTCTGGTGTTACTTTAACTAAGTATAAAAAGCATAAACCTAGTTGACATACTGGCAACACTGACCCTGTCTCTGCGTTGACTTAGTTTACCTCCTACACCCCATAGGCCTAATATACTTGTTGCGGTCAACCTAGTTAACCTTATGGCAGCACCGGACGGACCTGATGTTACTTTAATTTAATATAATGTACCTGTTGCGGACCATAGAAAACATCGCCGTTTTATTCAAACGTTAAAGTTGTTTATTGTACATTCGCGTGCAACATGCTGTGACAATTATCAAAATAAAAAATAAAAAAACGCGTTAATTTTATTTTCTAAACCAATAAGACTTCCGTTAGAAAATAACTGCACATCATGATTATAACTAAACATAACGAAAGAAAAACAAATTCAGCTTGATAAATCTTTTTTGTCGTTTGAATTGAGAAACAGATTGTATGATGGGCTGTCATGTTATCCGTTATTCTGTAACGGTTCGTGCTGCAGCTGTCAGGTCTTTATTAGATTAGGGGATACTGGCTGAAGGAGCAATCGTCTAAATCAGATGAAAACACAATAGTAGGAATATTGTCACTGAAAGGACCGGGGTTGAAATCCAAGCTTAAAACAATATTGTTGGTTAATCTAGAAAAATGTAAATTCGATTACATTAGAAGCTGAACAAATCAAGTTTGTTAAATCATTAGAAGAGTGGAGGAGATTTTTTTACGAATAATGAACACAAAGTTAAAAGAAATTGGTTGTTTATACGTGGGTTACTTAGTTTGTTTTGTGGTTTAACGTCCATTAGACACAAACTAGGTCATTTTAGGACTAACATATGGTTTAATTTTACTTCAACAATTTGTCTGCGCGAAGGGTCTATGTTAGTCGTGGGACAGGAACGAGGTTGGACAGACCACCCTACTCCTTGTCACGTACAAGTGGGGAAATAGAAATCACACAACTTGACTCAAGCGTAACCATTCGGCCAGCCAATCCACCTTAGAATGGCATAACTAAATTTGGAACTGAAAAAAACAAAGAAACCACCGTAAAACGAATTGTAAAATAACACCCGATTTTATCTAGTTGATACGTCGTTTGATTTAACAATACATTAAAGAAGGTGACACACGTATGCCTGTATTCTGGTTAAAAAAGAAACATTTTTTAATCTTTTTTTGTGGACTTTCCAGTACAAACGATGCGATAAATCAAAGACTGTTTTAATGACGGCACCGGTAGGATGCGATCAAGCTATTAGAAAGGATAAAAACCTGGAATAGATTGGATCTTCGAGCGCTTTAACTTTTAACCTCTATGATTTATGCAATAAGGGCTATCATTAAGTGTACTGACGTGATTTCGACCACAAGCTCGTACGTGTCAAGTGTACTGACGTGATTTCGACCACAAGCTCGTATGTGACAAGTTGAGGGGTTTCTAACCGTGTGTATGTAGGTTTTGTCTGGGTTCTCCGGTTTTTTAACGCAGCAAGCGTATTATTGAAATAGCATATACTATACGTCTAATCGCGAACGGTCTGTAGACGTTAAATCACAAACACCATTTTTAGTTGTTGTACATTTGGATTCATCCATTCGGTTGACATATAACAACCACCCGAATTAATAAACACGTTCCGTTGACATTCAGTCTGTTTGTCTATTATTAATATTCTAATAACATTATGAGAAGGAGGCGAGTGTTAACCTTTATTGCTGACAGTCACGTGCGTCAAATCGAAATGTAACGCGGCGTCCCCCAGGGATACCTACTCTCAGGTGTTCTATCTGATATAATAATATTAAATATTGATAAGTCTTAATGGCGGGAACTGTGGCGACGAATGGAAAACGACGAAATAGAACCAGGAATTATTTCTATTTTAACGTCGGCAGTAATAATGGAAAAACAAGAGTATTATTCATATTGATGTTTGAATAATTGAAATTGTCGTGCTGTTAAAGTGGTGTATCTAATGTTGGCAATAACTTGACGACACCTGTATTGTTTTTATATTCGGTTTTATGATGCAAGTCAATGATTTAGACTAATGGCACGGCGGTATGACATGTAATGTGTGTTTTAAAATGTATACTACTGAATCCGGTGCATCTGTAAATTATCTCGGGTAGTACGTAACAGTTGGAGGGTGTGGAAGTTAGATCATAAGGTCTGTCATTGAGTCAAGTAGCGTGATTTCCATTCCCCGGTCCATCCTCGTGGGTTTTCTCCGTGTCCCCCGCTTTCCTCCCACTGTTATCGACCCCTACGCGCGAGCGAATTAGTGAAATTAAATTGAAACATGTTAGGTGCCGAAATGATCAAGTTTGCGGCGATAAGACGTTAAGCCCATTCTCTCTCTCTCCCCCTTCTCTCTCTCTGGCAGACACAGAAACAGGATGTTGACTCATTCCATTACCATCAACGACGAATCATCATGACGTAGCGGATCCCGAATTGATAATGAAAGTGCGACTGGGGGAGAGAGAGAGAAATAGGGTTTAACGTCCACTCGACACAAACAAGGTCATTTCGGGACTAACATATGGTTCAATTTTATTTCAATAATTCGCTTGCGCGTAGGTGTCTTTAGCAGTGGGAGGAAACTGGATGACCCGGAGAAAACCCACGAGGTTGGGGTGTGACTGGGGAACTGAGCGCATTGAATATGTTGACATATGGTAAATACAACCATTAGCAGTGGAAGAGGTAACGCCCTGGTCTGTGTAGACTTCATCCCTGTGGTATTGCACAAATGAGTCTGAAATGTTGGAAAGGAATGTGTTTTTTAGACGTTATCGGTTTCACCGCCTAGCTGTAATTAGTGCGAAGGACTCAGTAAGTCTTTAATTCACCTTACGCTACCTTTTACATGACGTTCATATTGCGCCATGTAGCCAAGCGGGGGTAATTAATGGAAGAATAATTACAGTGAATAGTGCAGTAATTGAAGCGATAATTTGGACGAATTACGGAGCCGTCGCAGCTTTGTGGGGAAGATACCGCTATAGTCTATAGACATGCTGCAGCGTTCCCCTAATGGAAGTGGACAGGTTTTTCAGTTTTGGTTCTCACTCACAGGTCTGTCGTCACTAGTGATGATCTGATGGTGATATTACTGACAAGGTCTTCTCGCAAGTGAGAGGGTTGTCTGGCTTAGGGTAAAAATAGAAAAGCGAGTAGGAAGTTGTATAGCCGCTATTGTCCTGGATAAAGACGCAATTGTACCCTTTGACATAGAACGAACAAAGGTGCTTTCTCCTCTGTACCGATAATTGGAGTATTGTCTAATCTAATATTATATTTCTGTCAGTGCTTTATTTGCATCTATCTTTAAACAAATAAATTTATTTCCCGCTCCTGCACTATGTGGCACGCACCTGCTCGTCACGAAGAAATGAAATGAGGTTTAACGTCCTACTGTTGTGCTCCTAACCTGGGCTAATGAAAACGGGCATACGCCATACTGTGTGCTGTGAGGGAACTTTATATCGAATTCCAACTGCCAATATTTTTCGTCCCATCCGAACGACTAGACAGCTGTCTTTGTCAGACCCTCCGTTCTGCATCCCTGACAAGGGGAAACCACGCCGGAAAATCTGGATGAACTTTCTCGGCCAATGCTGGGATCGAATCGTCACGAATAACCGAAAGGTCAGCGTGTCATTCAAGGACTTTTATTACTAATTAAGACGACTCGCGTCGACCACTTGAACTGTACTTAAACTGACGATATACTCTCGACAGAAAATTCTCCATCAGGGTCTCCGCTAGCGGAAGCCACCTACCTGCTCAATTAGATATATTTACCACAAAGAAAACTGACACTCCGGGCTTCCGATTCCATTTTCCGCCATTTTGACTTCCAATAAACAGCCTCAATGTCCACCTCATTATGAGACATTGATTAATCATTTGCACAGAATTCTTGCTAAATTTCTTTAGTACTTCTAAAACTTGACAATTTCAAGTAATTATCAGTTTTCCACCCCCTGCGTCTTATTTTGATTCTGGCGCAATAAGAAATTTAAAGTGTAAGATTTGATTCACGCTCTTAGTGCAATAAACCCGATGCCGATGAACCATTCCGTCTGTTGACAATATTCAAGACAAAATTAAACTTAAGACCATTATCCACTGAGTGAATTTTGTCGTCTGGAAAGTTCACATAAGGCGAGCGACATTGTGTCAGTGAACACAAATCCAGGCAAATAAAACAGTGGCAAGATCCACACAAGATAGTACCCGATGAGAAATAAAATTTGTTACATAGAGTTAATCTGTTAACGAATTTCAAAAACACCATTGGAGGAAGTGGGGGGGGGGGTAACCGATTGGGTTTGTCATATTGTATTACTCTTGTTACTGATGGATAATCTTCGAGTCTACTCGTAGAATGTCCACTACACTTAATTTATTCGAGCGAATTTATACCGACATAATACAAATGTACAGCGCCAAACATAATTTACTTTCTGGAATAACTAAGACAAGGCGATTACGTGCCATAAAGCTGGCTGGGACAGAATGTCCAATCTTGTTCCCTGGGTCAAAAAGCACGAAAAGTTAATAAAATAAACCAGATTGGACGAGTTTTGTGTTGAAAGTACCACGGACACATGCATTGCTGGCCTGGGTGACAAATACTTTTTGAGTGGAACGTACTCGCACTTGAGTGAAGACACACTCGTGCTGGTGTGAAAGTACCCAAGACACACACACTGATGTGCTGGGAGACAAGTCTTTTGTGTTGAAAGTACTCGAATTAGTGAACACACACAGTGAGGGCATCAGTTACAACTGATGTTATTGTGGAACGTACCCTGAGTGATGGCATGGTGACAGATGAATTTTGTGCGGAGCGTACTCCGAGCGAAACTTGTGATAGTGACACACACATTGATGGTCTAGGTGCCAGACGATATTAGAATGAAGTTGGAGTCGCTTACAATGCAATATGACCTTAATAAGGTCATAGAAAATAAATCAGGTTGTCAACCTTTTAATACACGGTGAACATATATACACACCTACCATTATCAAAATCACAATGATCACTCGAACGCTGAATATTATCGAGTCATCATCTTCTGTAAATTTAACCAAGGAGATGGCAGGTTGTTCCAACCTCAATTCATAAAGCTTGCTCAATAAAATAAAACATTTCTTCGGTCGAGGAACCGGGGTCTTCAAGAAAATGTATAATGTCTCTTCTCCCTTAATCGATTTACTCATCACTTACAAGACAGATTTCTAAAATGTCTGTATTCCCCCTAATCAAACCTTTATCCACTTATCCAGAACCGAATTCTATAAATCAAATTGGCTTTATTACTTGGATTTAAGAAGCAAAATAGAATGGGGATTTGTTATTTATATTTAGTATGGGAGTAATCATGTTACATCAATCAAGTTGGACTTAGAACGTTACACTCTCTCAGATCTCGTGAACAAATTCTCACAAGAGTTTATATAGGTGCCAATTCAGACGGTGTAATGTCCAATCAAGTACATCCGCGTGCTTGTATTTCATCAGTCATGGGTTTCAATTGATCAGTTCTTTTCTTATCAATCCTTCCCTAGCTTTTGTTTGCTTAGTCAGTTACACCATTTATTCCGCAAGAATTCGTGGGTTTTTTTAAAGACGCATTATGTAAGATTTAGATACAGAGCTGACCGGTCTTGTTAGTTAAAGTGAGAGGGAGATAGAGACGGGGGGTAACGACCACTCGACACAAACTAGGTCATTTCGGGACTAACATATGGTTGAATTTTATTTCAATAATTCGCTTGCGCATAGGGATCTTTAGCATTGACTCAATGACAGGCTTTTTTGTCATACAGCGCGCACGTGCTAACCATTCGGCCAACTAACCACTCAGGTTAGTTAAATGAATGGGTGAAATGATAGGGCCTTATACGCCATGCAGTAAGATCTGAGGAATATTCTGCTCGAACAGCAATTTAATTCCACGTACCACGGAGTATTGTATGCACACGCCAGGGTGTATATCTTTAACAGTATTGATCTAAACCCAGTCTGATAGATAAGGACCGTTATGAAACTATAAAACATATTTCACA
Source organism: Patella ulyssiponensis (assembly GCA_963678685.1). NCBI lineage: Eukaryota > Metazoa > Mollusca > Gastropoda > Patellidae > Patella > Patella ulyssiponensis. The sequence continues at coordinate 62,179,234 of OY783225.1, read as the reverse complement.
CTTTGAAGTTTGATTTATCTGACGCTGTTGATATTTATATTCGGATGAATTCAAGATAGACACCGAAAACCAGACAAAAAACACCCTAACAATTTCTACAATAAATATATTTTCATTTTATGTCGCATGCAAAGTTTAACATTATTTCTGTGTTCAAGGCACTGCGTTCTTATTAGTTGGTGAAGAAAATGTAGATTGTTAAACCCGAATTGATGTGGGTAGATGGTTTGGTGTGTGGGCGGGTGGGTTGGTTTGCTATATGTTGGGTCGGGTAGTTAACTGCATGTGGGCGGGTGGATGTAAGGGTGGTTTGGTTTGCGGTATGTTAGTTGCGGGAGGGGTTGGTTGGTTAACTGTATGTGGGTGGGTTGGTTGTTTTGATGTGTGTGGTCGGGCGGTCTTTGTTGCTGTATGCGGGTGGTTTGGTTTGCTGTATGCGTGTAAGGGTGGTCTGGTTTGCTGCATGTTGGTTGGTGTGCTGGTTGGTTGGGTTTACCGTTTGTGGACTGGTGGGGGGTTTACAATATGGGTTGTGTTGATGGATGGGGAGGGATATTTGCTGTATGTGATGGTGGATGGGTCAGTTTGTTTGCTGTATATGGGTCGGGTCGGTGAGTTGGTTTACTATCAATTGATAGATGGATAGGAAATTAAATAAAATGGTTTTTAACGTCCCACGGGTATGGCCCGACTGCTCTAATGAAGACAGACATAAGCCGAAAAATGCCCGGACAACGCCGCTACTGCTTACCCGTATATTGAATTCGAACTGTCAACGTTTTTTTTACCTGTTTGTCTTCTAATCCGAACGACTATACGTTGCCAGGCCTGTTGCCCTGCACAACTGACAAAGGGGCACAAAACGGGAAATCCCAATGACCTTTCTAGGCCAACTCCGGGATCGAACACGCCACACAACAATATATCACTAACATAGAACAATACAGAACAATATAACTAACACATAACAACACAGAACGACACAGCACTAAAACAGAACAATGGTTTAGTTTTAATACTGTGTTTATATCTAATGGAGGGAATGTATGGTTGTTTCCAGTTCACATACATGTAATAGGTACTGAAGATCTGCTACTGTAATACAGAATACTATACATTAATAACAGATTAATACTTAATGATTGACGAATGGCCCAAGGAGAAATATAATTATCTAACATCATCAGCGTTTAAACCATTGTACGTACAGATAGTTAACCAAGACTAGTCTGTTTATCGATAATAATAGATAGCTCATATAGACAGTACGCTCGTACTTGTAGTTCAGTATATAGCTTGCACGCAGGAATCTCCGGCTCCGGATTTAAACTTTACTAGCGTTAGAAAATACATAGGGTTGGTCAGGACATAATTTGGGCTAATGTATATGTCACAGATTTAGCAAAGTTACTTGATTGACCAGACACTTGGTCTAATGTACATAGGGTATGGTAGAACATAATTTGGGCTAATGTATATGTCATGGATTTAGTAAAGTTATTTGATTAACCAGACACTTGGTCTAATGTACATAGGGTTTGGCAGAACATAATTTGGGCTAATGTATATGTCATGGATTTAGTAAAGTTATTTGATTAACCAGACACTTGGTCTAATGTACATAGACATAATATATCCTTAGGATAGTTGGTTTCTATGGGAATATGAGGTAAACATTACATGTAAAAACACTGTTTCCAAGTGCTATATTTGGGGGAAGGACAACACACAACTTATAGTGCCCGATGGTAATTTAGGGATGTGTGACCCCTTGTGAACTGTATTATTGTAACACAAATCAGCGCCACGTGTGATTGTCGTTGAAATCTATTGGTGCGTTCCCTGTTTTTAATCCGAATCGGCTTGAACCCAATTCTGGACATGCTTTTCCCCGCGTGGATTGCGAAAAATGAGAAAAACGATCACCTTTTGCCAGCTTTTGTCTAGTATGAAATTGTACAGCTCAACACAGTTTTAATATCTGTGGAAATCTCATTAACCTGGTCTATATAGACAAGTAAAGCTGCTGTTGATATCTCATTAACCTGGTCTATATAGACAAGTAAAGCTGTCATTGTCATGGTAAATATTCTACTCTTATTCAGCATTACACACATACTGTGTATAAACAGACTTCGCGTGGACAAGCATACTGTGTACAAACAGACTTCGCGAGGACAAGCATACTGTGTATAAACAGACTTAGTGGGGACATGCATACTGTGTATAAACAGACTTAGTGGGCACATGCATACTGTGTATAAACAGACTTAGTGGGGACACGCATACTGTGTATAAATGTACTTAGCGAGGACATTAACGTAATAAACAGACTTCGCGAGGACACGCATACTGTGTATAAATTGACTTTGTGGGGACATTACACGCATACTGTGTATAAACAGACTTAGTGAGGACATTAACGTAATAAAGAATTAAATATTGGTCTGCAAGGATTAAAACCTGTGTCTATAAAAAATTAGATATTTGTCTGCAAGAATCAAAAACTATATCAATCAAGTAGTGTTGTTTGAAATCACGTTGCACGTTTTGGAGACTTTCTGTTTTATTTTGTATTCGAGGTGATTATTTTGTTTTTAGCAGCATTGTTTGAAATCCACTGCATGTTTTGGAGATTTTATTTTGTATTCGAGATGATTATTCTGTTTTTAGAACGAGTCAAGAATACATGTCTTTGACTTTGATGAACTTGTGTATTACAAGAGACCAATGTATGTAATAGGCCTTCCATCATTTTTAATTCCATGAATAGAGCACGCACTCAACTTGAATCCCAGCATCCCTCCAATTACCACCACTCGACACAGGAGACGTTTTGGTCTGGAACATTTTGGTGCAGTCGGATTGTGATTCTATCTTTGGATAATAAACGGGGCTGTATCGTGTTCCTGAAATAAATATCGAGAGCATTTGAAAACTTGTCGGGTAGTGAATACAAAACAACTCCGGCAATGTTTGTACATATGGCGTGTTGGCAGAACTCAATACCCCTAACCCTCCAAGGACTGGCCTCTCAAGGAATAGGCGTATAGACTTTTTGGTTAAACGTAAAAAACATAAATTCGATCTTTGTAGGGGGAAATATCCATCTTTTTAAACCGAATTTGAACAGATCAATAGGACGCTAAACCCTATTTCATTTTATTCCTGTTTTTCTAATCAAGTATACCTTTCATCACGCTGCTGACATTGTGATTGATAGCAGTGAAACAGAAAGTTGTTCAAGACTTCGTTAGATGTTACCATACTGTAAACAACATGAAAGATCGTGAAAAAAGAAATAAAAGTAACAATGTAATTTTATTTACACTAACACTTAGAAACATAACTCTTATTTTAAACTGTTTTAAAATTGGAATATAAGTCATTGGTGACCTCTTCAGAAGGCGATTCTGGTAACCGCTAAACTAACAGAGTCAATCTCTATATATTAAAGAGCCAAACACAACGCTCAAAATGGCCAGAACCATTTGATTTGGATACAAACTAAAAGTGTTTATTTAATTAGGCACGGTGAGTTGTTCTGTCTTGTTTTAAAACAATTAGGTCAACTGAGTCAGTAGAGGTAGGTTCAATAGTGGAAAAGTTGAAAACGAAACAATGATTAAACAACCAACTTCAACTCAATTTTTTCGAAACAAGCAACTTTAGAAACTGGCCTTTAATTGTATTTAGTACCCCCCCCCCTCCTCCTCAATTTAACATAGCAAAATGGGTTGACCCCGTGAATATTTTATTCTCAAGTATTATCAAACCAAAATGTATCCGATAACATCAAAACCTAGAATTTATCTGCGACATCAAAACCCAGAGTTTATCAAACCTACATATATCCGCTAACATGTATCTGCTAACATCAAAACCCAGATTTTATCAAACTTATATGTTTTTAAATCATTTAAATCACTGCCAAAATAAAGAAGCCTTTTAAGTCAGTAATTGTCTTGTATTTTAAAAAATAAAAACCTTTATTGAACTTGCGTCATGTAATCACTTCAATTCTTCCATTATAAAACCAATTTAATATTTTTTTCTGTCAGTTCGTAATGCGATTGTCAAAACTTTTAAATAAGAAGAAGTGTGATGTTTTTTTCTTCAATAGGATTAGCATCCCTTTTTAGATTCTTTTCCAATAAAATTACGCTTGGGAACTAGGAGATGTCTTATGTGTCATACGTTACAAGATTACTAAGTAAACCTGCGAGTGATTTCCGTATCACTTGTAAAAAATATTTTTTTTATGAAATGATAAGTTTTGCAAATCGCAAAGAAAATAACACCAATGTAATTGGATTTCAAGTATATTATCGGTAAGACGCTGGCTCACTAGCCTGGAGGTCGGATGTTCGATCCCTGTATTGGCCGAAAAAGTTCATCCAGGTTTTCCGGCGTTGTTTCCCCGTTGTCAGTGATGCGTGCACGTACAAGACCCCTTGGTAGTTGGAATTCGATATAAGAGTAGACCGTAGCGCCGTTGCCCGGGCAAAATTTCCCTCATAGCACATGTCGTATGTCCGTCTCCATTAGCCCAGTTTTGGAGCAGAACAGTAGGACGTTAAACCCCATTTCATTTCATTTAAGTATCTTATCATCTTTTTCATATTCGCTCAGTGATATAACATCATAAAACACCATGACGTAATGGTAACTGTGGATGAAACTCTTAACATAATGGTACATCATCGGTCACACAGTGAACAAAGCTGTCCCGAATTCCGTCCCAATGCTGGCTGAGAAATTTCCCTTGGTGTGGTTTCACCTTGTCAATGGTGCTGGACCTAGCGAATGAACATCATCTGATAGTTTAACAGCTGGATTCCGAAATAAGAGTAGACCATATCGCCTCAGACCACAAAAATATGTACTGACACTATACGTCGTATTATTTCTTTACCCCAATGGTACCCAACCTCGTGGGTTTTCTCCGGGTCTTCCGGTTTCCTTCCACTGCTAAAGACCCCTACGCGTAAGCGAATTATTGAAATAAAATGAAAACCATATGTTAGTCCCGAAATGACCTAGTTTGTGTCGAGTGGACGTTAACCTTCATTTGTCTCTCTCCCTATTGGTACTCTGCTACGTGACTATACACAGTTGGACATCTGTCTAGATGATATAATTACTAACAAAGTAGGGTGCTCGGATCAGACCTTTATCACACTCGTATCAAACACCGGAGACTACTCCACTACCAATTAATGCCATTTATCTCGAATCGACGCTAGAATCAGATCAATGAGGAACTGATTAAACACACCGCCACGTTCAACACAAGTTTCCTTGTATGTATTAAACTGATTAGCAGGAATTTATCTGACATAGATACTCTATATTGATTATTACAACCTGGTCAAAAGGGAAGGATCTGGAGTTGGGTCATCTGGGAACTACGTCTTTACATCACGAATCATCATAACTTCGAATACGAGAGAGAGAGAGAGAGAGAGAGAGAGCTACAGAGGGAGAGAGAGAGGGATGTGGTGCGTGTATGTGTGTGAGAGAGATAGATAGATAGAGAGAGAGAGAGAGAGAGAGAGAGAGAGAGAGAGAGATGGGTAGAGTTTAACGTCTACCTGAGACAAAATAAGTCATTGTAAGACCAACGCCTGATTCAATTTTATTCAAAGAGCTCGCATGCGCATAGGTTGTTCTTTAGCCCTGGGAGAAAGAGAGGGACAGAGAGAGAGACAGAGAGAGAGCGAGGGGAGAGAAGGCTGGATGGAGATTAACGTGTACTTGAGATAAAATAGGTCATTGCAAGACTGACGTATAGTTCTGTTTTATTTAAAGAACTTGCTACCGCGTAGGTGTTTTTTAATAGTAGGAGGAAAACGTACTAGCATGGAATCGCCACTTGAATTGAGAGAGAGAAATGAGGTTTAACGTCCACTCGACACATACTAGGCCATTTCGGGACTAACATAGGGGTCTTTAGCAGGGGGAGGAAATCGGAGTACCCGGAGAAAGCCCACGAGGTTGGACAGGCGACCTTACTCCTTGTCACGTACATCCAGGGATTCGAAACCACGCCATTGACTCAATGATAAGCGTTATGACACAGCGCGCACGTGCTAACCATTCGGCCATCCAACGCCCGCCACTTGAATCAACGACAGACCTGGTGATGTAAAGTTCATGCGTTGAAGCCTTCAAATGCAATAAAATGAAAATGGACGTTAACGCACTACGTGTTTGCACCTAAACGGTTAATGGAGACATACATACACTATATAGTATTTTACCAGGTATGCCACGATACGGCCTAACTCGATTTATAAAGGAGATCTTTGATATGCTGACAATGGCATACACACCAGCGCCTCTGATTTTCGTACCATATGAACGCCTAGAAGATTTTTCTCTTGCTAATAGCGGAAAATTGAACCGGAAGCCTGGAGTGTCAGTTTTCCTTGTGGTAAATATATCATATTGAGCATGTAGGTAGCTTCCGCTAGTGGACACCATGATGGAGAATTTTCTTTCGAGAGTATATCGTCAGTTTAAGTATAGTTTGAGTGGTCGACGCGAGTCGTCGTAATTAGTTATAAAAGCCCTTGAATGACGCACCGGCCTTAGGTTATTCGCGAAGAGCAGGTGCGTGCCACATAGTGCAGGAACAGGAATTGTTCAAAAACAATGCTAAAACAATTTCGTCAACTCGACATATTTTATTTATTTAAAGTAAACCACAGTACAGTATCCCTCAAACAAACAAACCGTGTGTTTTGGTATATAAGGCTAGGTGATGTAATATAAGTGTTATAATCATTAGAGATACAATGTGTTTTGGTATATAAGGCTAGGTGATGTAATATAAGTGTTATAATCATTAGAGATAAAATATAGGAGAATAGATAAAGATTGGAGAGGACTCTTTTTTAAGTTTTAGTAACTTTTGTCCGATCCGTTTACTTTAAAGCCCCAATAACACTACATGATTTGAAAAGGTTAACGTAAACCTTTTCGAATGTGACTTGGATTTTAAAATATTTTCGAACCCTCTGGACAAGTAAAATATGATGTAATGGATAATTTACGCAACAGGTAGGACACATAAACATCTGGTACTTAGAATAAGACTATTATTTATTTTCTAGAACTGCCAAGCCAGCAAGAGTGTTATTGTCCCTTTAAAGTAATAAAATATGTTTAAATCAATAGATAAATAGCTAACCGTTTTCACTATAACAGTTAATAACTAGATAATGTAATGGATAATTGCTGAAATTGTCAGTCAAATAGGTCCAGTCTGAACCGATATGTTAGCGTTTGAATTTTGGGCCTAGCCTCGATCATCATTACTAAAGTCGGTTCGGTAAAAACAATAGTCTCGACTGTCCATTTTTAGGTTATATCATCAATGAGCGTTATGCAGTAAATCGGATTCCAATCCTATAAATATCACAGAGCCATGACATCGGGAGTTGATTATAGCCTGGATTAGTTAAATAATGTCCAATCAATGTGTATTTCAGTATTTCGTATAATTCGAACGACTATAAGCTGTGCCCTGCCTGGTTGCCCGTCCTGTATCACCGATAAGGGGGCTATGTCTAATATTCCCAGGGAACGTTGTTGTCCCACACAGGTCACAAGTTTGTTAGAAACACGTTAAGAGTCACCATTAGCCATTGGCTTTGACAGTTGGTGGCAAAAATAATTTGACTATACAGTTTTTTGCAGATCTGGTATAACTAGATACTGTACACAATATATGACGCATCTGTCTACCCATCTTATGACTGTTTTAACTGGTTTCAAAGAGTTTACCGGTGTATCGTGAAAAATACCAAATTCTTTTCATGAATTTCCGGTAATCTTAAGACACATCCCGTGACAGATAACAAAAGTGAGACGGATCGAAGGGGAGCTAACTCAAAGGTTAAACGGAATACACGATAATAATTCTATTATTCATTCAGTTATTCCATTCATCTTATCCAGCATCCACCAGCCCCTCCCATCCTTTCATGTGGTAGGGGAAAAACTGTCGGACATTAAAACTCGTGTAATCGTTGAAAACTGAAATAAAAGTACGCCCGAGCGCCGTTATCCGGCCAAAAATTACCTCACAACTAGGCCCAAGAAGTGCGTCCATCCTAATTTAACCGACGATGAAAATTAAGACTTTAAACCCTCTTTCATTTCACTTGTATTCTTCACAATGTCTCGCTAATTAGACAAACTAAAACCAACACAAAATAATTCAGTTAATATTTTTACAGAAAACAAGCCTGATACAAAACCTGTTAATAAAAATGGCGGTGTACAAGCATGAAACACACTTTCCCGAAACCAATTTATATTTTTTATAAAACATGGCATTGTTAATATTAGTTTTATGGACACATTCAATGTTAGTCGTATGAGTTGCCAAATTTTTCCCGATTATTATTCATTGAGCAAATAAAATGATGTAATTATAGTTCTATTTAAAGAAACTGGATAGTAATGCAATACAATTCATCGTACGATAATCGTCACCATGTCTTTTCTCGCGTGCACAGATAATCGGTCTATATGCAAACTAGAAATAAAATAAAATAGGTTTTATATTCGCAGCTTTTCTGCCCCAAATGGACCAATCAAGACGGAGATACACCACACAGTGTGCTATATGTTTGCCCGGATAGCGGCACTACAGTCTTCTTTAATTTCGAATTCCACCCGCGCGACCAGACACTGTTTCTGTCCTGGACCACGGACAAGGATAAACCACATAAAATACAGTGGAGGATTCTTTGTCAACACCGGGTGCGAACCCAGGACCAATGTGTACATGGGACCTAGGTTTTTGTCCCATTCGAGAAACTATACGTTGTCCCTTGCCAGACCCTGTGTCCGCCACAACTGACAGGGGGTAGGGTAACCCGGTGTGGCATCAAAGTATATAAGGGCCGTTAGGTCCGTACACTCAATACACGATAGAAAATCCATCAGAGATGAGGTAATCAAGTGGCATTTGATATGCACGAGAATTCACCAAAAGCCAATCAATAATAAAACGATTGGTTAGCACATCGTTGCCCTTTTATCGCAATTATATCACTTGACGGGTAACCTTTCAACCAGAGCCGTTTCCTTGTTAGACTAACATAAAAAATCATTCATCAATTGTGGGATATTCGTGTTGTGTATTCAGTGGGTTATCAAACACCACCACGCGAATAATTGTCTGAATCAAGTATCGCGTCAGGGAAATACCAATATCTAATTTATTTTAATCCCCGAACACTCATAACTGTCTGGTGTTGTTTTGTGTTTGGGAAAGTGCAATTATATGTAAAACTTTGTAATGGTGCTCGCATTTGACACAGCACAAACAATTTAAATGGAAAGAGAGAGATAGAGAGGGATAAATGGTGTTTATTGTCCACTCGACAGAAACTAGATCATTTCGGGTCCGACATATGGTTCAATTATATTTCAATAATTCGCTTGCACTTAGAGGTATTTAGCAGTGGTGGAACCCGGAGAACGCTCATGAGGTTGGACAGGCGACCCTACACAAGGGGAATCGAAACCTGAGCATCTGGAGCCATTATGGCTTTGTGATTAAGGCAGTGAGAGGACCCCAAGAACACTCACGAGCTTGGGCAGGCGACTCTACTTCATGTCACGTACAAGCGGGGAATCAAAACCTGAGCAGTTGCAGCTATGGTGGCTTGGTGATTAAGACGATCCGGGGTCAATCCCGATAAAGTAACCCAAATCTTTCAGCGTGTCTAGTCACTCGGACATGACAAGAAACGGAGTATCGTGTACACTTTTGCGTGCATGTAAAAGATGCACGGTCTGTTGACATTCAGTTGCTGTCCGGGTAACGTTTCCCTCGTATGCCCGTCTTCATCTGTCCAGAGAACACGTCATTTCCCGCGAAACTTTCTAGATCTGGACCCACTTAACAGTCTGGATCCGAGAAACTCTCTAGACAGGAAATCTTTCTAGACCAGAAAATCTGTCTAGACCCGGGACTTCTTGATTTGTTTTTCGTTCTAATGCAATTAAATGCATTCGTCAACTTGACATCGGATTAGTTGCTCGTTTATTGTTGACACCATTTTAAATACCCTCTATTGTGCAAAATGACAGTAGTCGTATAAAATGTTAGATGACAATGAGATAACTGAATCGTCTGTAAAGTTTTCAAATAAGAGTGACCAAACGATGTTAAATTACAAATCGAACGAGGCCTAATAAAGCGTTCGATTTAAATCATACTTCATTCAGTTACTGCCGGTGATGTTCGCGTTTAGGTCTTTGACAGCTTTGTCAGTAGAGAGAAACTTTTTTATATTAAACGAACACTGACAAAGATATATTAAAGTAAATACTATAATTAAAGCCGTTGTCTAGGGAGATATTTCATATACTGCTCTCAAATCTATTGAATCTGACTTTGATATAAGTGTTAGACGTTATAAACACAGACGATATTAATTCCGATATTCTTACGCGTGGCATATATTTAAAGACTCTTTGCAATATAGACCATGATAATTATCATATACTTACGAGTGCCATATGCTTAAAGATGCTTTTCTGCAGGCTAATCAAAATACCCTAAAGCGTTGCATATATATTGAAAGATGCTTTTCAGCATTTGCCGTAATCAATCAAGTACCATGGTAGGTTTCGTCACCACAACCTGACATTGGCTGTCACAGAGATGTACATATTTTCATTTTGTTTGGTCAATAAAGATGATTTTCGTCATTTGGGGTAATCGGTACAAATATATTTACCTTGGCGTGTTTCGACCCCACAACCCCAAACGCTAATTACGCGCAGAGAAATATAAAGAGACGTTTTGATTGGTCAATAATTGTCAAGCGGTTTCAGTTCAGACTACACACTTCGACACTCCCCCACTTCGCTAGTGGATCGCTCTTTGGCAGAATAAGGAAATGTCTATTTTGAACGATAACGTGAAAACCCAGACATGGTCGTAAGCAGGGGGGTGTATGTATGCAGGTGCTTCCCAAACGAACAAAATTACGTCCATTACTGGGAATCTCGTTCGTTATAACGGTTTCAGTAACGGGCCTCAGTATATTATTTCACTTATTGCATGGTAAAATGCCTAAATGTCAAATCGCAGCTGTCGTTCTAAATATCAAGTATAAATTTTCTTATTTTGATTTGATATTATGAAAGAGGGAAATAAGACGTGTGTACAAGTGTCAATTGACATTTCAACCTAAGATTTATTTTTGCACAGATAGATTCTAAGTTAATTATCTAACTCTGTAATTTTATTTTTTTAAATGGTTAAAAGGAGGAATCGGAGATATATTTAATTGAATAAACAGTTTAATTATCCGTGTAGAATTCAAGAGGTGGTGAATATTCACGAGGCTGTAGTATCGTTCATCTGGATAGTCACAAATAATCCATACTTGCCTGACAGTCACATTTAACGGAGAAAAAAACAACCGAAACTAAAAATATTGAGTTCATTTAGTGAAATTGGGCCTGTGGTTTATCGGCTGAAAGAATTTCGCGTTTGCACTGGTTTATCGGTACCATTTAACCGAAACATACTAAAAACAGTTGCGCGTTTACTGCCAATTGACGGAATTGGACCTGTACATTATCGGCGACGAGAATTGGACCACGTCCGAGTTGATCCGTCAGTCACCTTAAACAGAAAGAAATAATAATGTGATTTATAGTTGGTATCTCTCACTCTCTTTAATCGACACGTTTTAGGTTCAAATGACTGACAAACTTGTTTTATCGGTGACTAGCGGATAACCAGGCTCTACCCGGGTTGTAGGCCTACCCGTAACCTCGAAACCGGAAGACCAACACCACCTGGCGTATGTCCATGCTACACCTATACACCAACATTCAGGGACAGCCCTAATTTAACCTCCGACCCTGAACAGAAAAACGACAGTCACAAATATTAGTACAGACTGACACAGGTTGAATTGTGAAATTCATATTAGTTTCTGTAAACTCGGATGACAGGCTTTATTAACGGCGTTTATTATATGTAGTATGGTATTGTTCATAGTATTATATAGAGGATATTTGTCGTTTTAGAGTGAATAACATATTTCATTTCATCTCTAAGCAAGAAAACGTTTATATTTTCACTCATGCGTTATTCACGACAAAACGACAAATGTTCTATTTATTTTATGATTTTACAATCATTTTAGGTAAAACAACATGGACTACTTTGTCCGCCAGTGGAATAACACTTTTATTTCACTGATAAATCGCGGTATTCCACTACTGATCATAAAATAAATATATATATATATAGCTGTCGAGAGTATTGTTTATATTTCCACATATCTCGCAATAGTATTGTTCATAGTTTTATATAGCTGGCGAGAATCTTTTTCAAAGTTTTATATAGCTCGCGCGAGTATTGTTCATTATTTTATATAGCTTGCGAGAATCTTGTTCATAGTTTTATATAGCTCGCACGAGTATTGTTCATTGTTTTATATAGCTCGCGCGTGTATTGTTCTTGGTCTTTTTATAGCCTTATAGATGAGTATTTTATTTATTATCGTTTAGAGATTTAGATAGTCGCGCAAGAATCTTTCAAAGTTGTATCCTCACCTATAAAAAATTCTGAATATGGGGTTTCTAGCGTAGACTAACTCCCGGTCTTTGCTGATTTTCATTACCAACGAGCGACATTTGCAACCAGACGATGCTTTTGTCAGTGATCGTGAATTAACCGATGGCATAATTAAAGGTAAAATACAACATGGCAGAACGGCCATTAATGGTTTCGTAATATAAAATGACTGAAATTAAAACGAAACGAAGTATAAATGTAAAGACAGTTAATAGTGGTGCAGCCTATTAATTATTCTTTTGTTCTGTAGACTATTTATCTCTTCCCATTACATTCCAGACAAATATAAGTGCTATTGCCGAGAACCTTGTGGCCTTTCATTGAAACTAATATTTTGCTAATATCACCTAGATTAACCTACAATAAAACAGACATGCGCATTATAAAAAAACCCATATCATCAATTAAAGTAACCAAAACCTGTATATTAAACAAAGTTCAAAAACAAGTCACAGTCGTTAAAATTTCACTGTCTATAGAAGAGTGAACAAACAGAAGTCACAATCGGTAAAATTTCACTGTCTATAGAGGATTTAACAAATACAAAACAATAACCTACAATAGGTTATCATTATTCTTCTTCTATGGGGTTGGACCTCCACTTCTACTAACGGTGATATCGTAGACAAATTGTTTCCTAAGAAACTAGCCTATGCCAGCCACAGAAGGGAGGGCTGAGTTGGCTTTTTTGGTAAGACACAGTGTCTTTGAGGTTATCATTATATATCTCTCAGATAAAGTGGAAGTTGGGTGGAAGACTGGTCTAATTTGTGTACACATTGACATGTACGTAACCTGTACGGGTAAAATGTTTCTCGCTAACACTGCTCACGTGATCATGTTATAACTCCATGTTTGTGAATTATTTGATTGCCATCTTCATCTGATGTAACAACCATACACAGCAGAATTAAAACAATTAATATTAATAACCAACACGGAAATCTGTATTACCTATTACCTTCCTGTTTACGACTTCGGTTAGCAAAACAAACGCCCATCTGTTAGGTGTACGACCATTAAAACGTAACATCAATATTGACACGTGTTTTGTAACTATATAATTAGTATTTACTTGCGGCTATTTACATAAATGTTTTTCATGCCAGACCCACTATCTTGTTGATGTCATGCTACATGACTTATATAACAATAAACATAATCGGTCTCTATCCACTGATAGTAAATACAAGATGACCACATCACTCAACAGCAATGACAACCTTAGTCAGATTTTGAGGGCTTGGAGTAAAAGGGAATAAATTCTGTCAAATTTTGAATTGTTTCCGAAGTCAATATCAAAAAGGGTTGCAACCCTCCTTAACCGTGATGTCACGTGCAATCGTTAAGATGGTGAATGCGTATTTGTTGCGATTAGGTTGCGTGTTGCGACGTGAGAGTTGTTTTGCAGAATACCGACAGTAAGTATAGATACAATCCACAGTAGGCCTAACAATAATTTTGTTATGCACGTGAAGCCATGAAAGCCGCTGATTTCTGAACTAACTTGGTTCGGCCGATGAGAACATATTTTCCCGTGTTCGTGCTATAAATACGAGGTATTTCCATATCAGATTATCGAAAGGCCGCTTGAATGTGTACCAAATCTACAGAGGATACTGACATGATCAGCTCTCTTGAATGTTGAAGCGATATGAGAGAGAGAGAATGGGTTTAATGTCCACTCGACACAAACTAGGTCATTTCGGGACTAACATGGTTTTAATTTCATTTCAAGAATTCGCTTGCGCGTAGGTGTCTTTAGCAGTGGGAGGAAACCGGAGTGCCCGGAGAAAACCCACGAGGCTGGATAGGCGACTCCTTGCCACGTACAACCGGAGATTCGAAACCACGCCAGTTGACTCAATGACAGGCCGTATGATCAAATTCAAAAATAAAGAAAAGAAACGTGAATCAAGTATTAACGAAATAAAAGTGTTTTTCGCTTTTGCGCGGCATTTGAAATGAAATGTGGTTTAACGTCATCCAGTTCTGCTCGGAACTGGGCTAATGAAAACGGCATACGTCATACAGTATGCTATGAGGGAAATTTTGCCCTTACAGCGGCGCTACAACCAACTTTGATATCTTCTTTGATTGGCATTTAGTAATTGAACATATAACACAAGGTACAATTTTATGGATACACAATTACTGAGTTTGATACTAAGCGACGTTTCGACGAGGATACTCTCGTCTTTATCAAGCAAATGATAAAGACGAGAGTATCCTCGTCGAAACGTCGCTTAGTATCAAACTCAGTAATTGTGTATCCATAAAATTGTACCTTGTGTAACTTTGATATCGTATTCCAACTGTTAAGGGATCTTTTACGTGCACGCCAAGCGGAACACTAGACCTGGATTTTTTGTACCACCCGATTGACTAGACAGCTCTCCTTGTCCGATCCTCTGTCCTGCATCGCTGGTAAGGGAAAACTATACGCCGGAAAACCTGGATGAACTTTCGGGTTATGCAGAGATCGAACAGACCAGTGAGCTAGTGTCATAGCCACCCACTTAGCCACTGTGGGCCCTTACAAAAGAAGAAAGAAAAGCTAATTATTGATTTTGCATGAAGTCTGATTTATTGCGAGAATAACCGGTGCCAATATCTATTAATCTATGATTAAAAAAACAAAATCAAATAAAGATAATTATCATGTAAAAATATATCGAAATTTGTCTGGGGTATGGCGATTAAATGATTATTTCCTATCCTGACCCAATCAGGTCATTGTATAATTCAATTACAAGTTTTACGTCTGAGTGAAACATGCCTAACAACTCCCTTAAACCTAATTAGGCAAACTGTCCACAGTTAAATCGAAGATCATTTAAAATCAATTAACTTTAATGAGTTTTAAAGAGGCATTAGCATCCTTCCTAAAGAAGTGAATAACTCTAACCAAGTTTGAAATGAAATGTGGTTTAACGTCCTATTGTTCTGCTCCGAACTGGGCTATTGAGGACTGGCATACAACATACAGTGTGCTATGAAGGAAATTTTTGCCTGGACAGCGGCACTACGGCTTCCTCTTATATCGAATTCCAACTGCAAGGAAATTAATTGTAAATAATATATTATTAGAGAAATAGCCGTATTACGACAAATTACTATCATTCAAAGACGGAGTAAGGTAAATTTCAAGACCCTTCATGGCACAGTGAGTACTGTGCTGGCACACTCATCAGGAGTTATAGGTATTGACCGACTGAAGTCCTCGGGATAGAAGTGACTAGTCTTTCGGATTGAAAGAAAATAGCGGAAATAGTGTAAGCCCGTCTGCATCAGAGTACATCAGTCCGGTAGGTGCAGGAAATAAGATCTTTAAAACAAATATCTTTCATTTCTTATCTAGGTTGCGTTAAAATCCAGTTTGTAGGACTGGTAAAGGGAAAAGTAAGGCGGTTGTTTCTCATTGATGATTTTGTTTATTTTATGTATCTCGACAATTACATCCTATCTGATTTGGAGATCATCGATCTGCAGGTATGCATCGACCATTAAATATATTTACTTCTTATTTTATTAATATAAACTGAATTATATTTGGTGTAGATTATCAAAATATTCGCAAAACATATGATAGTTATGTTTTACGAATATATTGACATGCACAAAAATTATCATTGAGATACAAACGGCTTAGTTTTCAATTTAGCAGTCCCACAAATTGGATTTTAAGGCAACCTTGATAATATGATCTTGTAAATTATCTTCATGCAGACGATAATAAAGCGTAATATGTCGCGTAAAGACAAATTCAAAACATGAATAACGATGTTTCTGGGCGAACTTGTTCATCTCAAGTCAATGCAAATATAAATATATATACCAAAAATACTAAGAGTTGGATGGAAAAATCTATATTTTAATTACATTTACATGCAAGATTTAATAGAAGAGTTCCGCGTTGCTCCTTCCATCAGCTGCGGGTCAGTCGGTCTTAAGGCCTTGGACAAATCTTACTCGAAGCGGGGCGTGTTTTTTCTTACCGTAGAAGGAAAGATGTTGGCAGATATGTAAACGTGATTAAAATATAGATTTTCCATCAAAATCTTAGTAATTTGGGGTACATAATCCCGAGAGTTGTATTTAGAAACTTCAATACTCTGTCGATGAATGAAATACGCCATACAGTGTATTACTATTACGATTATATAGAATTCAAAATGTCAAGGGATCTTTTACTTTTACGTGTACGCCAACGACTACATCATAATACATTGGTTTTTCGTCCCATGCCCGAAACTAGACACTGTTCATGCCAAGTCATACACCACCGACAAAGGGAAATTTCCGGGAGCGAACCTGTGATCTCCTAGTTAGCGAGCAAGATTTTTACTCATCCAGTCACCACTGTCGCGAAATGGGCTGTCATGTTAAATTGAAGTCACGGAACAATTATATTTTTTCTTCATTTTTGAAATCTCAATAAATCTTTTTGTAGCAATTCGTGTAATATATATTAGTGTAAACGTAATTGTTTATATTTCATATCAAAGATATCAATTTTAAACAATTTTCTTAATTGCATTAAAAGAAATCAAAGACGTAATCGTCACTAGTTGAATGAACAGGAAAATACAGAAATATTTCACATAAATCTAATAATATATATTAGTGTAAACGTAATTGTTTATATTTCTTATCAAAGATATCAATTTTAAACAATTTTCTTAATTGTATTAAAAGAAATCAAAGACGTAATCGTCACTAGTTGAATGAACAGGAAAATACAGAAATATTTCACATAATCTTGTCAAATATGAGAAAAAGACAGAAGACCGAGAACTTCAATGAACAAGGAAATGCTACCACAAGTTGTAATTATCATGAATGAGGGCTTTTCTTACTCAATGTTTTTGCTTCGAGGATTTGCCCTTGATGATTTATACTACACGCCTTTTTGATAAACCAAACGTAAAATGTCGACAAAGAAACAAGTTGTTTGATTTGTATTCCGAAGGATGCGTTACTCCTTACAATCACAAAAGCACTTTTTTTTATGAGAAGACGGCGATAATTTGAGCAGGAGTAGTTTTTTGTATCTGTAATCTAATAAATTCTCCCTTAGAAGAACGAGTCGTGGCTATCGATTTATAAAAAAGAAAAATAATTAAGAGAGAAACAACACGCTAATAAATATAAAGTATTCTATTGGGCGACTCCGGATTCCGAAAATGTAATTATATAGCAATAACAGAGAGGAAATGGCGTAAAGTTCAACGTCCTACTTCCCGTTACAAATTGGGTTAAAAAAATGGACATACACCGAGCATTTTGCCCGGGCAGCGACGAGACACCCTACAATGATATTAATATGCATTTTCTATAATTAGAAGGATTAAAAAGCCGATTAATGACTACATATGTTTGTTGCATGGACTCCTGTCTACTTTATGTTTCCGTGGATGTGCTGGGACGGGTTATCATCACATCTGAACGACTAGTCACTGTTCCGTGACATGCCCCACCTGAGAAGGCGAAACGTTCCTTGAAGTTATGATAAAGCCTTTTTAATTCTGATTTGGTCTATGGCGTGCATATTTACATTTAGAGTGTTCGGACCACAGATGCAACTGTCGACCAAACTAACACTAGTAAATACGAACCCCAAATATTTCAAAATGACAAGTTAGTAGTAATCAAAAAAGGCAAAGGGAGTTAAGTGACCGAATGGTTAAACGCGTGTGCGTTATCTGTCAATGAAACAAGAGTGGTGGTTTCGATTTCCCGCTTGTACGTGACAATGCTTAGGGTTGCCCGTCCAATCTGTTTGGTTTTCTCCCACAGCTAAAGACCTAAATGATACAATCAAATTAATGAAATAAAAGTGAACCAGATGTTAGTCCCGAAATGTCGGGTGGTCGTTATACCACATCAAACGGTCATATATGGTCTGTTGGTTCGCCTATACAACCCCATAGACTCCCTTTGGATCTTCTGCCCCCTCCCCCACTGCCGCAGACACCTACGAGCAACTTAATGTTTGAAATGAAATTGTTCCAATAGTTAGTTCCCAAATGACCTAGGTTATGATGAATTGGCGTTAAGCCCCACTCGCCCTCCACAGGCTATACACAGAATACAACTCTCTAGATTTACAGTAACTGATTATTACAGAGCAGAGTTTCCACTCAGATTCTCAAAACAAAAGCGTGGTAGAATGTACAGCATCCTCGTTGGTTTTGAGGGTTTAACGTCGCAGTCAAACCGCACATAATGCTTAAATGGTGACCTTAATGTGTATGTTTTTTTTTTGCTTATCTTTTGTAATGAGTGAACACTGGGACTGTCGTCGACTCCGGTGTATATTCCCTAATTTACCAAAAATCGACAAGTTTGCGTTGCGATTGTTTCAGATTCTATCTCATCTGACTGTGAGAGTTTATTACAGAACAGCTGTTTAGCAATCGATATTATTGAAGTAAAATCAAAGAGAAGAGAAGAACAGCTTTACAATAATCAAATTATCTACACATTTAATCAGCTTTACAATTACCTGATCCTCGCCTTTACTTTATATACTAACATCTTGTATAATAAACAGAGAGAGAGAGAGAGAGAGAGAGAGAGAGAGAGAGAGCTTTATAATAATCTGATTCGCCCTATTTTGCCCTATAACAAGAAAGGATTAAATTTTCAGGAATCTTAATAACCACACAAAGTTTGATTCAGTTAATCATATGATAACTTGTGTTCAGGGTAACCCTGACCTTCTAATGTCTGCGATATCATCCTAGCTTGTATTGGGTGATAGGGATAATAAAAGGTGTCAGTTTCATTATATGGGTGGGGATGGTCACGTGGCTAAATGGGTAAGACGCTGGCTCACTAGCCTGGAGGTTTTGTGTGGTCACGAATCCTGCAGGTGGGGGTGGTCACGTGGCTAAGTTGATAAGACGCTGGCTCGCTAGTCTGGAGGTTGGGTGTTCGATCCCTGCGTTGGCCGAGAAAGTTTATCCAGATTTTCTGGAGTGGGATCCCCTCGTCAGTGATGCAGGACGGAGGGCCTGACAAGTGCAGATGTCTAGGGTATCGTGTACACATTGGCGTGCACGCAAAAGATCCCTTGGCAGTTGGAATTCGATAAGAGTAGGTCGTAGTGCCGCTGCCCGGGCAAAATTCCCTCATAGCACACTGTATGGCGTATGCCCGTCTTCCATTAGCCCAGGTCAGGAGCAGAACAGAAGGACGTTAAACCCCATTTCATTTCATTTCTATTCTTCCTCAATTTGTAATAATGCTTAATGTGAATAAAATTTCTTTTGGGACTGTGTTGCCCCCCTCCCACCCCGAACATCCCCATCGACCAACACGACTCAACTTTTTACTCATTGAGTCACCGGTGCTTCTTCATGGTAGTTAAATTACAATTTTGGGCAGCAGGAGAACGACTGTCGAATTTATTTCCATTTGAACTGTTTAAAGTAGCTAAGTCTCTAACTCAATATCATCAAAATTCTTCAACTTTGAAAACACGATTTATTTGTCAATTTAAATTGGTGTTGTGATCTTACCGGAATAAAAAGGGGTTCCTGATATCCAATATTTCAGACAATATAAATATTTTACCATTGGTACACGAATCGTGTACCATAAAGCGTTTTAGTTCCAGTTCTAGCAAGAGACGCGGTGAACGAGGCTAGATACTTCGCACCAAATCAAACGGCGTATGTGGACTGGAATAACCAAGCGCTAGAAATATGCAGCCGATTTAGACTGCTGGCTTATTTCGCGGAACATAACTGATTTGAAATTAGAGTTAAAACGAAAACCATTGAATGTAAATCAGTTTATATACACTTGTATTACAGTATTATATGCGTTGCGACCCACTTCTGTCAATTTCTAGGTCCCAAATGTTAGCGATTTAGCTCCTTTAAGTTTCGTGGGTTTTGTTTATTTGTGTTTTTTTGTGAAACTGCGACTGTTGAACATCATGTCTTTCCAAAAGTTCAAGGAAGAAGCACCCAACTCCCCAACACAATTGAATGCAGAGTAGTGGAAACGCAGAGTAGTTGGGAACTCGCCAACACAATTCGATGCAGAGTAGTGGGGCACTCCCCAATAGGGCCGAAACGATACGCTGTGCCACGATATGATACAGCATGATGTCGTAGCCCAACGATACGGGTGCATCACGATACACACGCCATTAATGTGAAATTTACTAAAGTTTTCTTGAGTTAAAATAAAGAAAAAATACACAATGACAATGTTTTAAATATATTGTTTATTAATATTATTAGATAAATTAAAATTTATATTTAACTTTTAACCAATATTTTTGGCACATTTTAACTACAAATACTTCAAACGTCTTTATTTATTTTTCTTTTACCTCAAAAAAATGTTTGAGAATTTAATTTGTCGGGGTAAAAAAGTTAATATGCCGAACTCATTAAGCCTCTTCGATGTCATGCTTATCGGCAGTGATTGTAGCGGCCAAGCGAATATTCACTGTGGTATCAGTTTGCTTCGATCGAACAGGCGGATGGCTTTTCTATTTCAACTTCACCAAGTGTAACACTGCTACCACCAGTACTGGGCGTGAACATAATAGCCGAAAGACTAAGAGAGACTGTTAACCAAAATTTCAACACGCTTTTCATTCATTCGAATAAGAGCCACCGGTTCTATGCCGGCATCGCGAGGAAGAAATGACTTAAATAAAATGCGATTTCATTGGTGTAAAATGCATGGCTTCCGGTATTTTGTCCAATGGAAAAAATTGTCTTATCCAGTTTCCGAGTCGTATTTGGCACGCGATTAGTAGGTCAGTTTTGCAATGATTGTGAAGTCTGGATGCCCGGGCCTATAGAAGAGGCGTGCTATTTATAGCTACCGAGGGTTTCTTTACATTTAGGCCTTGTGTACGTACGTACTGAACTGATAGGTAATTTCTAAGGGTCCTACATGTCTCATTTATTGAAAAAATATCGCGATATAGTATGAAATTAATCGTGAACCTTAAATTGAAAAAAAAATCGCGATTATCGATATTCTTACAAAAAATATCGTTCATCGTTTTCATGGAAAAAATCGCGGTACACCGGTTCACCGGTGAATCCTTTCGGCCCTACTCCCCAACACAGTTAGATGCAGAGTATAGTGGGACAATCCCCAACACAATTGGATGCAGAGTATAGTGGGAAACTCTCCAACACAGTTGGATGCAGAGTATAGTGGGAAACTCCCCAACACAGTTGGATGAGAAGAAGTGGGAAACTCCCCAACACAACTGAATGCAGATTAATGGGAAATTCCCCATCACAAGTGTTTTAGGGTGTTGCACCAACCCATTACTTGTAATATACCACCTTAACATCCTGGTTATGCCGGGCTAACTTTAGAGGCCATTAGAGGTCAGATTCTAATATCAATTCCAGCTATTTACATGCAACAATGTGTGATATTAATCCATCCTCAGACTAGATACAGTTTCAATTAATTACCGTACCAACTCGCTACTCCTTTTTTTTATATATTATATCTCTGCCTGAAGAAGGCTTTCAATACTGCTTCAAATAAGATTAAATAAGTACTTTCAGATTACAGCTATTTGATTAGTACTCGCGGGTTTGATTGCCAATATGGGTTTTATGTTACTCGTTCACCAGAGATTTATTTCGAATGAAGGGCAGTTAAAGGCAGACATGTCGCTCGTACCTTTCCTCGCGGGAATCGACATATTGGGATTTATTATCATGGGGAGGACTAAAGTGGCGAAGATGGCGAATTAAATTTTAGTTTTATAGCACCGATTGTTTTTTTATTTTTATCTTGATCGGTATTCTTGTGATAATTACCACTTTCTTCTCTTATTCAGTATTCACGGTTGTAGGCAAATATTAGCATTATTTAGAAAATAAAAAAAAAACAACCAGAAGTTTCAATTAGCTCTAGACTACAATCTTGCATTTCACATGTATTATCTTCAACGGTCACTTCTGGCTTGCGGCTGTAGTTTCGATCCCTGGTGTGAGCGCATGTGGCATGGAAATTGGGGCGCCTTCACAACCTCGTGGGTTTCCTACGCGCACGAAGAATTGTTGAGAAAATATTAAGAGTGGACGTTAAACCCCATTTCTCTCTCTCTTTCAACGATTAAAGCGAAACAGGCAACACAAAGCGAACACTGAAAGTATTGTAAATTGCAAGAATGAAGTCTTCATCTTTGATTATTTATCTCTGATACGAAAATTGTACAAAAATGTTCCCCCTCATGGCCTCAAAACTCAGTACTGCTCCGAAGTCAAGTCGATCCTGTTAACGTTGAATAAAACTGTGGCACTCTCAAAGGACAGTACCACTAATGCACAATGTCCGCCAGCTGAAGGGGTGGGGATGGACGGTGTCCGACTGATTAGCGCGTGCGCGATGTATCATAACGTCCGTCATTGAGCCAACTGTCGTGATTTCGATTCCATGGTTGAACGTGACAAGGAGAAGCCCCCCCCCCACTTGTTTCCTGTCACTGCTAAAGACGCCTGCGCGCAAGCCAATTATTGAAAAAATGAACTATATGTTAATACCGAAATAACTTAGTTTGTGTCGAGTGGAAGTTGAACCCCCTCCCCCGTCTCTCTCTCTACAATTAAACGTGATAAGGCTTCATCATATTGGACAAATAAAAAGATTGGTACATATCATCTTAAAGGCAAAATCACGGTTATATCTTCTGCCTTACGACAGAGCAACTAACTCAATAAACGTGATACGTTTGCAAACAACTTGAATCCGTCAGTCTTCATCTGGAAACGGAGATCGGTGTCCCAAGCTGTGTTGTACGGTGTCTGGATAAAACAAGACTTACTTTAAGAAATTTACCTATCATTATCAAGTACAGCACGTAGGTCACGCACTCTATAGCATTCTAAGTAAACGACGAGAGATTATCAGGTGACCCAACGAAAAATAGACAAGGTGAATACACCATTCCGTTATATTTTGGCGCTTACATTTCATACGTACACGGAATGGGATAAAGTCGTTTGATGTTGATGTCATTTAAGGGACCATCCCATCCCGATAATATTTTAAAATATGACGAATTACAGACGACATGTAGGATATGGTCAACTGAAGCCTGAATCTTGTAACGGGCTTCTCTTTAACCCAGTAGTTCTCAACCTTTTTTTGCCATCGGCACACCTTGGGGCACATGAAAAAAGCAGCACACCTGGCTAAATTTGAATTTTGCAAAATAAAAAAAACATGGCAAGACATAAACGGCTTACAAGCGTAGACATGGACTAGTGATGGACACAGATGGTGACTCATATACACGAACGAAAAACGCAACTGTGAACGTATACACCAGTAAATACTCGCGTGGTATTTTCGGATTTCTTAGTGCGCTGTTCAAAATTTCGCGGCACATTTAGGAAGATCTCGCGGCTTACCTGTATGCCGTGGCACATTGTTGAGAATCACTGCTTTAACCCGATGGATCATACCAGGATGATTATCTCCCATTGATAAGTATAAATAATTAATTAGCGTAGATATTAACGTGTATTGAGCACTAAACAATTGGTATTTTCCTAAAATAAATCAAAATGTCGCACAGATAATTTTTTCAAGGCATATAGCTTAGAAAGAATCTTTTCACATCAGATGATTTGACAGGAGCCATGGTGTTATCTCCCGTAGCTGACGTTGCATGCCAGCCATGCTATGAAGTCATCTGAGAACTCATTTGATGCCAATGACGAGTGAAGACGACGCGGGACTACATTTAACGAGGGACCCGTCAAGATACAATCTTAGAATATCTTAGAATAACGAGGTGTTTTTAAATCTGCATTGAATTCATTTTGTTTCAAAAGACCACAAGCATTACGAAAATGAATTCTCGGTAAATTTAGCAAATCTAATCAACCCTATGATACCATGTCTCGGCAATTTCTATACACAAAACATCGGGGAACATCTTAGCTAGATTGCCTTCAAAACTTTTTTTCGTTCAGCGCTGATTCAATCACGGCTTCTCAATACCCTGGATTGATAGTCGCGAGACTGGCACCATTTTCTCTCTATTTTAATGAAACACATGTCCTCATTTTAACGAAATACTTTAAAAAGCTACTACCAGGAATGGCAGCTATTACACAATGAAATTAAAATGGTAAGAATATTTCAAAGACATACTTGTCACGTAAATGTATGACCCAGGAGAAGAAAGTGCTGATACGTTGGTATCATCGAATAGCCTTGGGAAGAGAATAAAGTCTTTCTCATCAGCATGTCTTATGGAGATCATACACCACCAAACTAATTATATTGTAACTGGATATGAACTAACCAGATAGAAACCTGCATTTAAAAAAAGTCCATTTTGAAATTGCATCACAGTCGACACAATCTCATTAAAATACATCTTCCCATGTTTTTATATTCTCATGAAAACGCAAGATCAAAGACAGACTTCAGCTCTATTTTTCAGCTTTCAGAATATGCATTGGTCAGATTTGCCCTTGAAAATATCAAAAGATATCTCTACTCTGAGAATGGTATGGGTGGTATGGACAGTAACTTAAAGATCTTCTGGCAGTTGGGAATCGAAATAAATAAAATGGAGTTTAACGTTCTACTGGAAATCGAAATAAGGTTAGAGAGAGAGAGAGTGATGGGGTTTAGCCTCCACTCGACACAAACTAGGTCATTTCGGGACTAACATATGGTTCAATTTTATTTCAATAATTCGCTTGCGCGTAGGGGTCTTTAGCAGTGGGGGAAAACCGGAATACACGGAGCAAACACACGAGGCTGGACAGGCGACCCTACTCCTTGCATAAGGTTAGGTAGTGGCGCCTCGTGGTACACCACATGGTGTTCATTAGCCCAGTTGGTGCAGAACAGCAGGATGTTAAAGCCTATTTTCTTTAATTCTAGTAGAATACGAAAAGATATCAAGTGTTCTAGAACTAGAAGATGTAATCGTATCCTACCTCGACATCTTACCTCAATATAAATGTGACTCAGTTAATTACAAAATGATTAAATACCAGTATCATTATGTCTGATTTGCCGAAGAAAAAAGGGAAAGCATCTTTTGATTAAAGGCCAGGGATGAGAAAGTAATGACACGTTACAATGACATTCAACTCAATTGGGTCTATCAGTATGTTAGGGAACATTGATCGTTGAATGGATAAGGGTTTGAGGCAACTGACGAACTTCAATGTCTGTGATGATGTTTTATTTTGACCCTTTGTTCGTGATATGTACGTAGGGTGTTTACTGTCTGCGTCCTTATTGCCTGTTTATCTTTACATATGGCCCCGGATTACTTAATCGGATATGTCTGGTCATTAACGCAAAGTATCATGGTGGGCAAGATTGAAATGTTAAATCAAGAAATGTGGTTTTTAAAATATCTTACTTATCTCTACCAGCAAGGCTAATAACGTTAGCCATGAAGAACAATTGGCTGATCAAATTCCAAGTTCCAGTGGACGCTTACGGCTGGCCCCCGGATCCTTTCACTTGATTTGATATTTGTTAAAAAAAATTTTTGCATTATCTGTTTTCTGTCTTGTACGCAGGTTAATCTTGTAAATTTTTGTTTTGCGTGTAGTACGGTCCTCCTGCACTTACTATTATAGGTGCACTCCAATATATACCCATCGCCTTTGCTTTTCACACGAAAGAAGTTAAGCTTTCCGTGGCAAGGCTCGCCATCCCGCACTCCTGACAAGCGGAACCAGACTGGACATTTCCCTGTCAATAAGGGTTCGAATACGGTACCTATTCATCGAGTTAAAAAAACAAAACAATATTAGTCAATCACTGAGTGGAATTAAAAAAAACAGTAGAGAACACGACAACGAGACTCTTCCAAAACAGTCTACAACATCGTTGACCAAGCAATTTAAAGACCAGTAAATGAAGTTAAGCTTGAAGGAAGAGATTAAGCCACGATTTGCTCAACGTGATTGACTATTTCCTGAATCACACCAGAGATATATTACAATGGCTCAGTAACTAGTTAGTGATTCCATTGCTTTTATCGGTGTCGTTTGAAATTAGCAATGCACCATGTAACTTCCAGTGAGTGATGGAATCTGCATAATCTGCTCATGATTAATGGCCGGCAGGTTTGTCAACAGGTGTCAGCCATCGCATCAATCATCCTTCAATAGTCATTTATGCTTCTGTCGCCAATGTCTGGTAACGTATTGAAAATAGCACAGCAGTTAAGATGATGAGTAGTTTTAACATTTTGTTTTTTATCGGACGAAAATGAATGGTAGCTATTGATATGAATATTTTGGGGTTTTTTTGTAATTAATAAGAATGCATAAAGGCAAGTTAATTGACTTAACCCTGTGATTCATCTTGCTAGAGGAATGCCGTTCACTCAAATATAGTTCAATCGATACGTAAAGTCCTTGAATAAACAAAACAAAAACATGACACGTGTGAGTACTATGTAGACTAACAGTCTAAGAGAAGAGTGGTTCCTGATATAAACGGCGAGAAATGAGGAACATAATTGAATATACTATCAATTACTGTTGGTACTGTGCAAATCAGAACTGAAGACAAGCAGTTGTTTCAGTTATCTATGGACGTGAAATTAGCATTGAAGAGAGAGGAGGAGGAGAGAGGGATAGCGCGAGAAACTAGGTCATTTCGGGACTAACATATGGTTCAAGTTTATTTAATTAAATCGCTTGCGCGGAGGACCCGGAGAAAACCCACGAGGTTGGACAGGCGACCCTGCTGTTGTCACGTACAACCGAGGAATCGAAACCAAGCCAGTTGACTCGATGATTCGAACCTAGCCAGTTGACTCAATGATTCGGCCATCCGGCGGCCGACATTGTAAAAAATATTTCACGTAATTTGAAGTAAAGAGTGATGCACGTAGCCAAAAAATGTGCAATATTCTAAATGTGTAATTCCTAAAATGTTTTTTTGTTTGAGCCACGTGTGCGTGAATTGCCGTCCGCTTTCATCATGAAGTGACTTCGCAGACAGGTGTTAGACGCGTATGAGCTACCTATTAGAATACAGTCCCTCGAAGCTGGGATAATTATTAAAATCGAGTTAGTATGATTAATGATTCATGAACGTCTGACTTTATCTAAGATAGGAGAAACTTGTACGTTGTTGGACATACACTAAAAAACCCTTTTAAATATTACTAGATTTATAAATACTAATATCCCCGTGAATATTAACCGGCCTTGCTAATATCGATATTTAGTGATTGCTTTATGTCTGTCTGGGTTGCCGACTACATTAAGGTAAAGGGGGAGTTATAGCCAGAGCGTAGCATACTCATGGTTGCGTTGCACTTCTATTTCTTGTTTCGGAGTTACACTGCTTGCGGTTTCAGGAGACTCCCCTAAGAATGGGTCGAGGGGTTCCGTCCCTGAAAAGCCACTATATCATAACCAATGCATCACAATATTGCCATCTTGACTAGCGACAGAATCGAACATGATATTTATATTACGCCCTACATTATTTTACAATTAATAAACATGTGTTTCGATTGACTGAAATATATAAAATTCGTCTTCTCAAAATAGGCGGTATTGTTTAATATCGACACGACGACATATATGGTCTGCTTTGATCACATTTTTATTTTCATGGAGGTAACCATTTAACGGACCCCGCTGAAAAAGAGACACGGCCTCCTTTGTTGAGATACACTGTTAGTCTAATCTTCCTGGTTTTCAATGAGTGGGAGGGCCTGTTCAACCTCGTTGGTTTTCTCCGGGTCCTTCAGTTTCCTCCCATGTGTTCATTTGTGTCGCGTGGACATTAAACCCCATCTCTCCCTCTCACGGGTGGACGTTATACCACATCAAATGGACATATATGGACATATATATAACCCCATAGGTTCCCTGCGTGTCCTCTGGGCCATGCCCACTGCCGAGGACACCTACGAGCAAGCGAATATTTGAATTTAAATTTTTCCATCCGAAGTGACGCAGGTTGTGACGAATTGACGTTACACCCCTCCCCCCGCCTGCCACTCTCTCACTCTTTCTCTCTCTTGGTTTTCATCTTTTACCGCCAGGTCTTTGCTAAAGGGGCTTAAAATGTTGGATTTAACATTCTGTTTCTTAGCTTTCCTAATTTAGATGTGAATCAACATGAAAGAATTGTATTTATGTTGTCACCATTCTGTTTTCTTGATGGAAATACTAAACGATGTGGAATCTTAATAGACACTTTAATAGCTTGTCAAAACACTGTAGTTGGTCTTTATTTACATACGGGAGAATTTATTGTTGCCATTATTAGCTTGACTCACATCATCTAAATAATCTTAATGCTCCCTAATCACCCCAAAGGCCTTTCAAGTATGAGTCACGGGGATTAAAACTACAGACGTTTTCAATATTCAGGTTGAAATAATTTAAATCATATTGTTTAACTGTCATCGTTCCTGTTGTATTGGGTGGTTACGTCAGCGACGTACTTATTGTGTGTGGCGGGGGATGGCTATAAAAATAAAACAAACACACGTACTAAAAGAAGAAAGTTAGCTCCAACACTACAGTCAGCTGCGCCCTAGATATTAATTTACGGAATTGTAAAATATCGAATTAGAATTCCTCAGCCCTGTCACATTCCCCGCAGCCTTCCCGTCCCGGCTTTTACACGTTCGAAATTATTTTGAATTCAGTAAAACCGTGTTCAAAATATCACTCAATGTAACTGACTTGAGCCTGTGATATCCAGACTCTTTCTAGAACACTCTCTTCCGATTCTTACTAATATTATTGTCTCACAACACAAAAGATAACAGTCCGGAGCAGATGCTATTTATTTCTTACTTGTACTGGCTTCGTCACGTGCTAAATAATAAATGCTGTGTGAAATTGTAAGTTGTCCAATTATAGGTTAGTTGGTCAAAGTATACAATGTCTGACACAACCCTTGAATCTAATATGGTATAGTTGTTACGAGAATATGGGGTAGTAGTTCCTCCTTAGAGAACATTGATATCGCTTATCATTCAAAATTAACATACCGTTAGAATACTATAGAGAGCAGGGAGGGAAGGAAATACCGCCACAAACCATGTTTAAGCCCGGAGACAAATTATCTGTTATATTTACTTGTACTGTCAAACAGAATTAGATTCAAATGAAAAGAAATGAGGTTTAACATCCCGTTGTTCTGCTCGGATTGGGCTAATGAATATTTGTAAATCGAATAACTGCAAATGGTTCTTTTACGTGGATGCCAATAGCGAGCCAATGTCTTACTCATTGAGCCACCGTAACTCGAGAATCAGAAACTATTTACAGTGATTACAGGTCAAGTACTAACAACAGGAAGACAATAAGACAGCTGCTGTAAATTGTGTGAAGGATAACTGGAGTGGTGCTAAAATATAATGCCGTTGACCATGGCATTGATACCATGCGACGTGGGTCCCGGTTGGTTTCCAGGTCATTCCTTAAAAGAGAGAGGGTGAAATGAGGTTTACCGTCCACTCCACACAAACTAGGTCATTTCTGAATTAACAGAAGGTTCAATTTTATTTCTATAATTCTCTTGCGCGTTGCGCGTAAGGGTCTTTAGCAGTGGGAAGACATCGATGAACCAGATTAAACACACGAGGATGAACAGGCGACCATGTTCCTTGTCATGTATAACTAGTTTATCGAAATCACGCCAGTTGTCCCAATGACAGACCTTCTGATACAACGCTACTAACCATTTGGCCACCAACCCCCTCACCCCAAATATCCTATAAACATTTCAAGATATTATCTACATACACCAACCCATTCCAGTAGTTACAGTTACTTATTACAGATGTTTCGGATCTAAACCAGGGGCGGATCCAGGATTTTCAGAAAGGGGGGCGTGCTGCACCCACTTGGAAGTGCAAAGCCCGGTCCGTGATTTTTGAGTGGACAAAAATGCCCACAAGGACTAATTTCATACTAGTACTGTCAATTACGATTTCCAACTTAAATTATTTTTGTTTTCCTTTCCCGCGAGAATATATGGAGCTAAAAATTGTTCGCCATCGCAAAAAAATAGAGGGGGCGTGCGCCGAGTGCGCCCCCCTCTGGATCTGCGCCTGTAAACTAATGCTTTTTACCTTTCCAATGGAATCAATTAGGGATACACGGGTGGGGGATGTTGATTGGAACCTTTGGTTTTTGGTTAAACACTTAATTATCGATTCCAATATATTTCGCTGATTGGAACATCTAAAGCATCCGGTCAAGTTGGATTCCGGTCACAAACAGGTGACCAGAAGATAACGCGAACACCGCGTGAACAAAAACCGTATCAAATTCTTATCCTTAAAGTAGTATTTTGATGGGAAGATATTGAGAAAGACGGAGTAATTTGTGCCCTAAACTGATATCACCATTTTATAAGGTACACAGTATCCCCTGACACGACCAATCAGTCAATCGAGGTTTTTTTAGCGGGGAATAATCAAGTACCACTGGGCATTTTGATAATAATAACTAAGATGTATCAGCCAGATATTGGACTCTTTTTCAGATCATATTTCTACAAGTAGTTCATATCTTAACTATTAATCACCATCCATCGAGGGGGTTTAAAGGGAAGCCAGTCATGTTATCTTCACATAACAAGATAAACTAGACTTATGTTTATAAAATCCGGATTTCCAGGGAATTTACTATGGCCAATAAAAGCTTTATATCACTTCCAATTACCCCTTGGCTTGATCATCGCAGATAAAACGTCCACTCACAGTCGGAGTTGGTAGGAGGATAACATACACTCCGCGGAGCTAATTTTCCGTCTAGGTTTTTCCTTTAAGTTTATTTCCTCCGTTCATAATTGGATACAGGTTGTCTTGGTCACCGAGTGTATCGCAGATCTTCTAGTATATATAAAGGACGGAGCCATTCGCCCCACAATATCTTGAACCAACGTATTGGTCGTTAAATATTGTAATAAAAAGCAACAAAAAATCGCCAATCACCCTATTTTACAGACATTTCGTCCAATAGTTAGGATGCAGCTATAGCGGATGTGGCGCCAGGCAGGACACCCTATTTTACAGACATTTCGTCCAATAGTTAGGATGCAGCTATAGCGGATGTGGCGCCAGGCAGGACACCCTATTTTACAGACATTTCGTCCAATAGTTAGGATGCAGCTATAGCGGATGTGGCGCCAGGCAGGGTAACCCTACTCTTCCGGACACCTGTTAACACTGTTTGTCGTGTATTTTGTAGACGGTGAACAGTCCATTTGCTGATTACACTATTTTGCCTATAACGTTTTTTAGGACTGCGAATTTTGTCTAATGGTTTGGATTGTTTGTGCTTGGTTTTATTTTATGTCAAACGGTAGCCTACGATAACACGTTATAACAAAGGGGTATGGTCGCCTGTCCAACTTTGTGGGTTTATCCAGATCCTCCGGTTTCCCCAACTAGGTGAAGGTTAGGGCAAGCGAATCATTGAAATAAAATTGAACCACATGTTAGTATGTACATGTTAAATCCAATGCTATCCCTCTCTCTTCTCACTCTCTCATATCAGTAGATTGTAGGTGACTGTTATCGTCTCTACCTCGCCTATCCCTTCAAGCCCTGGTCAAGTCGATAAACCAGAAAAGTGAAAGCGTACAGCAAATCTAACAAGCGGAAGCCAAAATTGGACCTGAGATACGTGCAGTAAATCGCTCGCTAAGCACGATTAACCAGACTTCAGCTTCATCTGTCAACTTGATGTGTTTGGTTAATCTAGACTAGTATTACATCTGTCAGATTGCGGGAACTTTAAGCCCATGTAACATTTTCCGGACGTGTTCGGATTTTTCGTTTGGAGATCGTTTCATCCCCATGTTTAAGTTTTCAAATGGTATACTTGACGAAAGGGTTGTGAGTAACAACAGAATTTTAATTTTGAAAATCTTTATTATGATGAAAGGGGCATTGAATCAAGTGGCGATATTTTGATTCCCCGCTTATACCTGACGAGGAACGCCTGTCTAAGCCTCATGGATTCTCTCCCACTAACGACCCCATACGCATAAGCGAATTATTGACATATATAATTGAACTATATGTTGCTCCCGAAATGACCTAGTTTGTGTCAAGTTCGCCAATTTTTCATGATCTGGCCATGAATTTTGAAAGGGTTTTAAAATTAAAATCCATAATATGTAACAATATTCTTGACCAATCACCTCAAATTAAATTAAAAAAATATTTCTTCTGGTCGAAATAGTTAACGAAACTTCGCTGAAGTTTGGATAAGTCCTTGCTTTTCTTTATAGTTATACTATGGCTATTTTAGAAAAATTGTTTTAATGTCTGTTTATCATATATTAATGATAACTCCTTGGACGGTGATTGAATATGTGTTCCTACTTTCATAATTACCGGATATTGTCTCTGTCAAGTCATGGAAATCACCAAATCTTTCTCGGATTAAATCCAGCGATAAGCGGGACATTATGATGATTGCAATTCTATGAAGCCCGACGATTATTAATCGGTGATTAGCTTTACATTAAATTCCACTGACGCTGAGTTCAAATAGAGCCACATTGGGTGAACCGTATTAAAAACATATCTGGAACTAATTAGCAAAAATATAGCCTGTGTGCACTGTCTTTCATAAAGCTCCTAATAGCCCGTGTCTGTGTGCACCGTCTAAAATCTTCGATAACAGAACCATCTGTACAGCCCCGATTTCCAAGGCTTCGATCAGGAAGTCCTTTAACGATGACTGATGGCGAACCCTCTCCCATACAGCTATAATTATGTCGGTGTCGACCGGAAAGTCTTGTGGCCTGGATACTGTGTGCGAACCTCTCCCAAATACAGCTATAATTATGTCGGTGTCGACCGGAAAGTCGTGTGGTCTGGACACTGCGTGTGAACCCTAAAGCTGAATATGTCGGCTTGGACGAGTAGTAGTAGAAGGTGTATTAATATTTGTCATGCACAATATTGATATCGTAGCCTAGAACCAGGCCAAGTAGAAACCTACTGCTGTATATTGGAATAAAATTTCGTAGTCTTTCCTTTTGATGGCTAAGAACAGCATAATTGTCAGCTAATATTTTTGTTTGAAAATCAAACTAACCATTGCCTTTCATTTGGAAGTATGCCGAATAAATCGGTGGCTGGGCGCGGAGTGCTTACGGGAACAGACAGCTAATTTACCACGTACACAATTCAGCGTATCGTGAACTGGTGTAAACCTTCATTAGTTGCTACAGGGACCAGGACTACATGTCATGAAGATTATCCATTCAAGTTTTTATATTTCCATTTCGATTTGCTTCTTCATATCGACACCTTTGTTGTTCATTAATTGTTTGAAATTCATCCATTATACTTGATTATTCTCTTCGCCAGAAAGTACGCGGGTAGGTTCTATCTTTGTCGTCATACAATAGTATAGTGGAAGTATCAGTTTTGTTTCCCCTATATATTTCTTCTTTCATTGATGTCCGTTTCTGATCCCGGGATCAATTATTGACAAGTTCTAGATTAACTACGGTGACTTTTCTTCGCTGGGTTCATTCGGTCAGTGGGGATTCTATAATGAGAAACAATCATGTTTGAAGTTTGTCTGTGTTGCTGATGACACGTCCTCGTATTCAGGTGACAGCCCTAATGGTAAACTTTTCTATGTGGAATGAAATTACTACAATCTTATTGTGACCCAGATCGAACAGAAACTCTTTCATTTAGGTCTAAAAAATTGTTGATTCATCTTGGTCTGCAATCGGTACTCCTCAGTACATTCCGATATTTGCGGCTTCTTCTGATTTTTACACGGATGTCATGCAGCAGAGGGGTCAACCCAGAAACTTGGAGATATCATCACATTGAGATGACGCCTAATTGAAGAAATCAGTAAGCTAGTTACGCCAATGAAATTGTTGAATCATTCCTGTCGGCAGAGTGAAAAAAAATGTTGTTTTTTAATTTGAGTTTTGTTCTTTTTACGAGAAATCTGGACCGATGAATACCCCATCCTCGGGGTATGGGGGATTTTAACACTGACCCACCTACACTCATGTCATTTAATAAATGAAGCCAGACGCACATTCAGATCTCAATAAATTAAATCGATATGCATGTGTTTATTTTCACCTCCGACATTTAGCTCCATATAACGTAAAGCATGCGGATAGAAGACCCTGAATGAATGACGACCATGAAATAATTCCAGTGCTTCCGGCTTTCCTTATTAGAATGGAAGACATAGCGGCGGTCGGATAATATTTTTTCTGTCTTGTGGATTGTGGTTTAAGTTCGAACGAACTAATAAATTCATCGTTTAATAAATTACATCGATTAAACAAATAAAACACTTATATGGATATACTACTTCTGAATTTATTAACAAGCTACGTTTCGATACTCATACAAGTATCGTTCTCAAGCAAATAATGACTAATAACAAAAATGTGGTACAATATATAGTTAACTAAATAAACAATGATATGAAACCTTACTATGATTAAGAAACCATTTATGATGATCATAGGAAATGTGACGATGAACTCCTTGAAGAAGAACTACAACATATCAACCACGTCCTAACAGAATATAATGATTACCCTAGCAGCATAGTTGAATCTACGATGAAGAAGACCTTAACGCATACCTGTAAACCACCTTCAGCTATAAAACAGAACTACCCCATATTTATTTCCATCCCGTACATAGGACCAGCCAGTTACCAAATTAAACGTATTTTAAAAGAACAGTTAGGGGCAGATATAGTTTTTAGTAGCGGAACCACACTGAAAACAGTCTTAAAAGCAAATGGGAGAATACAACAACCAAAAGAAGACCCAAAGGGCGTTATCTACAAAATAAATTGTGACTGCAATAAGGAATATGTTGGAGAAACATCACGGCCG
Organism: Patella ulyssiponensis; assembly: GCA_963678685.1. Lineage (NCBI taxonomy): Eukaryota > Metazoa > Mollusca > Gastropoda > Patellidae > Patella > Patella ulyssiponensis. The sequence goes on along the minus strand of OY783225.1, from coordinate 62,143,728 downwards.
ATTTCAGTAAGGATAAAGGAGCACGCAACTGCAGTAAGAAAACAAGAAATTAACAAATCAGCAATAGCAGAACATATTTCGGAAAACCCACGGCACAAAATAGAATGGGACAACACAAAAATCCTAGCTAGAAACATTCCTGAATGGAAAAGCCGAGTCCCCAGAGAAGCCCTAGAAATCCAAAAACATCAACCAAAATTGAACAGAGACACAGGTCATTATCTCCCAAATCTTTGGGTGGAATTACTAGACAATCAGTGAACACTAATTACTCTAATCAGACAATAATTTCCTATGATCATCATAAATGGTTTCTTAATCATAGTAAGGTTTCATATCATTGTTTATTTAGTTTAGTTAACTAACTATATATTGTACCACATTTTTGTTATTAGTCATTATTTGCTTGAGAACGATACCTGTATGAGTATCGAAACGTAGCTTGTTAATAAATTCAGAAGTAGTATATCCATATAAGTGTTTTATTTGTAATTTCTATTTCTATATGTCTTACAAGGATTAAATTACATCGATATTTGTTATTTTCTGTGATGTCATTTTAAATTTCGTAAAATGTATTTTATTCATTTCACTGCATTTCTAGCTCCATTACCGCGCCACCAACGATTTATCTAGGAAATAAGAAAAAAAAGTTAGGGTCGGCGTAATTGGCTTAAAATCGAGTTGCTTAATTCTAACGTCTTAATTTGTTACATAAAAAAACATGTTTTAGTGTTTCGTCAACAAAGTAATTTTGTAACTAACATATTTAAGTTTTGTGCAAATCCAGCTTTTGTCAAACGATTTTATTAGTTTTTGTTATAAATTTGTATTGTTATTCTTATGATGTTTTCAGGAAATATTTTAGCATTTGGATAAGAAATATAATAGTATATGGCTTTATAAGAAATACATTACGATGGGCTTTTTAAGAATTGTATTAAGAGTTGGCTTAAAAAGAACGTTGTGAGTAATGAGTTCTTCTAGATATCAATTAGCATTTGCGAACTATATAATTTTAAAAATATCAATGTAAAATATTGTTCAAGAAATTGAACTAAACAAATAACTCCGAAAAACGAATAAAGATGTCTCCCGTGTTAGGGTTCGTGGTTATGGTCTCCGGTACCATGTTCTCGAGAATAAATAAACTATGATTGTTTTCATAAACCAGAATTATTTGCCATGGATTGAAATTTGATTTATTGTCTTGTCAGTCATTTTTAGGCAACATAATATGGTAGATTTCTTTTCTATGCACGGATATATTAGTCTGGACGGTGGTGTGCTAATATCCCATCCGAAGGATTATGCACATTTCCCCTGCCAGCCCTGCATAAATAACTGCTGATAAGTGAAGGTTGGGCATGAAAAAAATGAAGGTTACTTTCGACTTGCACCAAAAATCGAACAGCCATGCCCTAACGTTCAACTACCGCGAAGCCCAATCACAAAGAATGAAGTACAGCGTTCTAGTTCCAGACTGTTGTCTGTGGGTCCGTTCAAAGAATGTCCACGTGACCATTAACGTTGTATACAATTTTGTTTTGGGGGAGGGTAGGGGCTAGTTAACGCGTGCGCGTTGCATCATAATTGAGTCAAGAGGTGTGGTTTCGATTTTCCGTTAGAACGTGGCAAGTAGTAAGGTCGCCAGTTCAACTGTGTGGGTTTTCCCCAGGTAGTTCTTATTTTCCCCACTGCTTAAGACCCTTACGCGCATGCGATTGATTAGGATAAAATTGAACCATATGTTAGTCTCGGAATGACCTTGTTTGTGTCGAGCGGTCGTTAAACCCCATTCCCCCTCTCTGTACATAAATTTAGCTCTTATTTGCCCAGACTATAGCCCGATATAACCTGGACGTGTTGCACTATCGACATAGTAGGCCAAACATTGCTCTAAAATTAATAAACTAGCTTCGTGCTGTTAAAACATTCGAAACAAATCCTTTTATTGTACATATCAAAGTGGTTGTACTCCTTTAACTATTTTAATGGACCGATCCCTTTATCGTCTAAAGTCACGGGTCATCGTTTGAGTAAATTTTAAAATCCTTTTAACGTAACATACCATGACATTCTAAAACGAAATGCCAATCAAAAGGGCGTTCAGTTCAGTATATGCACAGATAAGCCCAATTGAAAATTTCGCAACATCAGACGCGCTACAGAAGATACAAACAAATTGTGAGTGTTGGCTAAAATCTTGTGGTGATTAAGAGAGAGAGAGAGGGGGAGCGTCCACTCGAAACAGATTATTTCGTGACTAGCATGTGTCAATTTTATTTCAATAATTCGCTAGCTGGTAGGGGCTTTAGCAGTAGGAGAACCGGAGGAAAAGGGGACCGGGCGAAAACCTATGAGGTTGACAGGTGACCCTACTTCGTGTCACGTACAAATAAGGAATCGAAACCACGCCACTTGACCCATTGAAAGACCTTATGATCAGATGCGCGCGTGTTAACCATTCGTCCACCGCCATACCCTTAATGATTAAGAATATGAATGGCAGTCGGGATATAATCAACCGTGATTTGATATACAGCTGGCGGTTAGCTTATACTTATTGTATTGCATCGACATATCATTGTACAGTGTCAAAAGGATTACACAAGAATTCTAACAACTTATAAACCTTCTTGTACTTAAAACAAATATTAATTGATGAGAATATTTCAAATGATAGATACAAAGTTAAATTCATTTCATTGAAATAATCATTGATATATTTCATTATATGGTCAATGTATATAAATGGAATATTTTAACAAATAACACTTATAAATTTGCGTAATGTGAACTAAACAGATTTACATGTACAAAATAAAATAAAACATACATATCTGACGGTTCTTTTTGTAACTGTTCAAAGAGAGATACTGCAAAATGAATGCATTTGGAATTGTATTCAAACTAATTTATTCCGAACGAAATTTGTATTGATTGGAGTTTTGACAATACGTGGCATTGATTGTTTTTTTTTATCGCAACACCGGTCGGTACAGAGCAGCCTCTCTGATCAATTTTAACCCTTGTGTTTATACAAGGGGTATTTTTGGACCCCACGACCATATCCTTAAGGTTTGTGAGAAATTGGTTCATAATTGTCTAGCGAGAATTTTATACATTGTCAGCTACTTAATGTCGAGTATAATGCGGTAAATAGAATGGATGTGAGGCAGTGGCAACATTCATAATTTGACAAGAAACTTCGAGTATTACGTTGTCGGTCACCAGGGGTCTTGTGGACCCCCCATCCCCTTTCCTTTCAACATTTTGCTAGTTACAGGTGTCTAATCTGTTCTGCAATCAGTGCTAGCTTTGTATTAGGAATCGTTCTTACTGGTGATATTGTTTGGGTTATTCTAGTAATCTAGATCTGAGAGCAAATCAAGGTACACTACCAACCCCATCAAAAGACTATTCTGCATGTAACATGACGATTAAGATATTTTTAGGTTTGTATGGTTTCAAAAAAATCCTATCGTCACTGATAATACCTGAAATAGTTTGATCTAGCCTGATTAATTATTGTTCAGTCTTGATACGAAGCTGTAGTTTGATGGTATTTGAATGAAATTATTTCATCCAAAAACCTTTTTATGTCTGGGGTCTGAGATTACCCCTTGTTACCGACGTTTTTCGTGCGACGTGTACGCACAAGGGTTAACATTGAATCATTAAATGGTCGAAGCCGATATCCAATGTCCCAGACAGTTGATTATGGGCTTGATGTGTTAATAAATGTTAAAATAATAGTTTATATAACATTTGAAGCCAAAATAAGACCTGCAATAGGTAGATTTGGTTCCTACATAATACATCTGTAATTAAAGATACATTATGGGAGATTAGATAAAGAGCTGGCAGTTCTCACTAAAATAGTTTAAAACTAGATAATGTAAAGGGTCATATGCTGAAAATTTCAATCAAATTGTTCTCCTGTAAATCAATCTAGATTTTAGAGATTGAATTTTCATCCTTGCCTCGATCATCATTACAAAAGTCGGTACGATGAAAACATAGTCTCGATTATCCATTTCATGATTAAATTATGAATCAAAATAAAACAGCAAATGGTATCATAATCCAGTAAATGCTGGCGTTGACATCGAGAGTTTATTATGGTCTGGATAAGTTAATTAATGTCTAATTAATAATTTAGATAACATTTCAAGTCCAAAGAAAGACCCGCAATAGGCAGATTTAAATCTTGTATAATGTATGTTTAAATGCAATACAATAAGCTTGGCTTACATGTATTTAGCGTGGCTTAATTTTGAAGCACAGGATACAGTTTGAAAAATACAAACGAAAATCAACGACTTAAAGTTGGTTTCCCGGATACAAACTGGGTGATTTGATGATATATTAGAATTAAAAACATATTCAAACTAATTATTTTATCATAATTTTGCTTCAAATCGTTCTCAAAACATTGTAATTGTCAAGTATAGCCTGCTATAAAAATCTATCAAAAGAGGCCATGTCTGCGTCAGGCGATTACCCCCATCGTAACCAATGGCAACGGCGGCAGAGGACAGGGGAGAATGCATTGCATACACAAGACGATGTTGTCTGTAAGCACGGACTATTTACTACAAATATCGAATCCTAATTAAATTCTCGGATTATCTATCCACTGCCCGCGTCTTTTTCCGTGATTTCTACCCCAGAAATTGTTGTATGTCTAACTCTTCATAAAGTTTATTCACATGTACACAAATCACTCATGTTCGCGTGCAGCATTCAACGCCAAGCGTGCAGGTACCCTTATTCGTCGGGTTGACTATTAAGGGAACCCCTTACATTTTTGTCCTGTTTACGCTCTATGAACGTTTTTCAGGGAATCCAGTATTTTTCTAGTAAGATTGGATATCTCTTCTTTCCATATATACCAAAATTGTCATACTTTTATAGGCAATAACCACCCGATAAATACTTATCTGGGAACCCATCTTTAAATACTTGGGAACAAATATTTAATTGTACAGAGCTTAGTGAAATTAAGGCTTCTGTCAGATCTACCGATTATTTATTTCACTCAGATCAAAGATTGGTTAAACTCATTTAGAATATTGATATAGTTGTTGTTATTTCGTAACACTTTATGTCTGTATGGTAAAACGCGTCAAAACACTTGCTTCGCCAAGATTGCTGGTTGTCTAAGACTAAATGACGATATTGTAGGCTGGAATTGCCAGGTAATGACTGTACTTAGACGATATATTGTCTCGTAAATCTATCCCAATACTTCCGTGTGTATATAGCGGCCAGATTACTTAGTAATATGTAAATGACAGTTTAAGTGCATTAGCCAAGAACCGCCATATTAGATATCTCTTAAAAGCCTGAATAATTCTAATACATATATTTATATATTGAAATGTAACTGAATTAGCTAAAGGAAATGTGTACTATAAACACATGTTTTCATCTCAAATGAGATTGGTCCTTGGTTCGATCCCGGTTTCGCCTGATTAACTTACTGGGAGCTGGTGTTCACATAAAAGAATCCTCGACGAGTAGACGGAAAGACAGTGATCCGGGACACAAAAAATTCCTCGAAAAACATTTGGCTGAAATCTCGCACTCGGGACTATATCCCATTTCTGTCTTTAGTGAAATGAACTGGGGTTTTAACAGTCTACTTTTCTGCTCCTTTGGGGCTAATGAAGATGGGCGTATCACAATAAACCTCCCCAGCTAATAGACCAACCAATGTCGAACATGAGACTCGTGTAAGCGGCCCATCGCCGTAATCACTGAGACATTAAAACCTGTTCCGATTCCATTCCTTATAGATGCTGCTTATAATAATTGTATGTATTAATAATTCCCAGAAGAATAAGAGAATTATTAAACCACGTGGGCTGGATGATGTATTAAAATGACAAACTGACGTTGCGTGTTGCAATTTGTTTGTAATATTACTGGCGGAACACGAGAATAAGACTGGATGTCACCATCCCCAGAGTGAAGACTGGATGTTCGAACGTCGGACGGCTTGTCATTTTAAAGTCTTGTAATAATTCTCAGTTAAACCATTAGTTGGACCGGCTTGTTGTGTGTTCAAATCGATACAAGTATTTTGATACTTATCTGTATAGAATTACTGAATTCTCAATTTGCTCACATATATTCCATCTTTAAATATATGACATCACTGAGAACTGAAGATTACGATTCAAAGTCGGTGTCAGTAATAAGATCGACCACCATGGACAACGGAAATAGATTAATTTTCAAGTCCCTGGTAAGTAACAAACATTTCAATCACGTATTTTATATCGTGTTTGTTTCCGGAATTGGATCAATTCTCGAGCACTAATTAATTTATTTGCCGCGATTCGTTGCTCTTGCTAAGTACTTATGATGCCAGACTCGCACTAAGCTTTTAATTTCAAATTTCATTTTTAGGAAATTGATTTCTTAAGATAAAGGCGTCATCTAACAAAATGTCATATGATCGAAAATAATTGAGGATGCTAATTAATTACTCGCATTAAGTTTTTAATTTAACTTTTCATTTCTAAGAAATTGATTTCTTTGGAGAAAAGACTTTAATAAATCAACAGAAGCTATCTATCCCTGTCGTCTCATGATCGGTTATAATTGAGGATGGTTTGAAAATAGTTATTTAAAGATATACTGCTCATTCTTTATTTCTTGTCATTACGTGATCGACGGAACGTAAATGGATAACGAATATATTTTATTACATAAAAATAATTTTCAATTTGGCCACTGTCTTTTTCTAATTGACATCCAAGGTAGTTTAGTGTTATCTTACATTAGGAGATCGTCGAGATTTATAGACGTCGAGCCAAGTAATAACACTACCATTTCTAATGTAATGGAACACCAATGAGTCTTAAAGAAGATTTAAATTTTTAGCAAGGAAACAATTTTCAACTCTCCCTGAAGATGTTGATTGATAAATGATATAAACATTGTGATTTATTGAATTAAAGTACCGACTACTCATTGAATCACGTAAAAAGACCCAACATATTTATTTAATTATGTCGCTGTAGTCGAAGTCTTGAGTTTCATTTGCTGGTTTGACACACAGATGTGATATCGATTCGTGCATTTTGAGGATTGCTGGTTGGCAAATGTGAGTCGTCAGTCTGTTTTAAGTGCCTCCGAAATCTTCGTTTGAAGAGAACCGACAATTTGTGAGTCTCGAAAATTTAATATAAAATTTCACAGAAATTGAACACCGACTGCCCATGTCCATTTTCCTTTTTCTGAATATGGATGTTTGAGAAAAACAATCTGTCATATACGTAGCATTGACGAATATTTACACTTGTGTCATGCGGTGTGATGGAAGTCCAAGCCCAGCTCTTGGCGGTAGGAGGAAACCGTGGGCCTGGTGAAAACCCTTGATGTTTGGTTCGCTGTTGCGTTTACCAAGTACACCTTATGATCTTAAGCGCACGGTTAAACCATCCGGCTACACAACCTCCTTTAAACTAACAACATTGTGCAAACTTTCATTTTAAACGTACAAATCAGTTTTTGAAACAGCAAATTTCAGATAACAATTCTCTTTAATTGCGTCTGTTTTCTCGGATGTCTTGCCAAATCGGAATCTAAAAGCCTTGTAAGCCAAACAGCGGGCAAGTTGAGTTCTTCGCCACTCATGGATTAATTTGTATCTATTTGCACAGCCTGATGTAATTATGTTATTAATGGCGACTGTAAGCCTGCAACTTGCGGAACGATCAAATTGTCACCTGCAGGTGTAAAAAGGTTTATTTCTTCCGTTTTATTTTGTAATTTGTTTTTGCTTACAAAATTCGGGTTAGACACCCTGCAGTGGCGAGGATTTTCGAACCTTGTTACTATTTCTTAGTATTATGCGGCAAGCAGTTTCCGGTCGAACTTCACCAAGCCTTTACTACAATCATGTCCCATTAATAATTAGGTAATGAGAAAGTTTGTTGGATGTTTCTCTTGAACTTGTTAATTTTACAGTTTATAATGATACGGTTTTACTCGCATTCTCGTCCCTTCTCATCTTTTGTATTACGTACTGGGGGATTGGATTGCCGAATGGTAAGCGCGTGCGCGCTGTATCATAAGGGAGGTCATTGATTCAACTAACGTGGTTTCGATTCCCCGGTTGTACGTGACAAGGGGTAGAATTGCCTCGTGGGTTTTCTCCGGGTCCTTCGGTTTTCTCTCACTGCTGAAGACTCCTGTTACGCGCAAGCGAATTATTGAAATAAAATTAAACCATATGTTAGGCTCGAAATGACCTAGTTTGTATCGAGTGGACGTTAAACCCCATTTCTCTCTCTCTCTCTGTGTGTCTCTCTCTCTCTCTCTTTCGTCAATTTAACTTCAGTATTGTGAAACATGGATCTCACTAATGAGCGAACAGAAGTGATTGGCGGATTGGTATTTTGATTTTGTTTTTTATTAGATGCGAACAATAAAAATGGCGCTTAGTGACTTTAATACTAAGAAATAGTTGATAGTTAATACTAGTCTGTGATTCTCTACGTCATATTATACCCTTGAAAATGGACATCACCCACTCCACCCTAATCATCGCCCCAAACTGTTAAGTTGTTACCAACTTTCAACCCATAAAGTGTAAATAATTTAATTAAATCAACCTGTCCATAATATCATATCGAATGTATTGGACGTTAAATCTGCAATAAACAACAACTATTAAAACCACAAACAGGGCGTTTTCACCTTATGATGCCTTACTTCTTTAACGCAAGCTTGTTCATGATATCAAAACACATTAATAGAGTCCTATACCGTAGGTGAAATTCCAGATCTTGACATTTAGGTAACCTTTATGAGAACTGTGTGGGACGTAGAGATTATTGCGATGCGTTATGATTGAGTACTTTGATCGCGTGGTAAGAGTAGGGTTGCCAGCTTAATTTTGAGGGGTTTTCATTGGGTAGTCCACTTTCCTATAACATACTTATGATTGGTATCTCGCTCTCAGCGATGTTTTGAGTTGGTGTTATTTGGGCTTATATTCTGAAAGAAGTGATACCATTGAATTTATCACTGGATAGAATGTATTAAACAGAACACACAGTGATTGTTTATGAACGAAAAGACAATTTTTCATTGCATATTAAACGCTGATAATTTTTCAACAGAACACTGGCGATTGTTTATGAACAAAACATCGATCTTTTTATTGCACGTTTACGCTGATATTACTTCAAATGCAAATTATATTTAATCGAGTTTTTGTCCACGAAGATGCACAACCACTCGGTATTTACAGCGCCATATCTGTTTTTAACTCCACGTAATGGATTCCAGAAATGGCCGGAATTAACCAAATAAATATCCACCGGACACTCGCCAATGGTTACGTTTATAATGGGGGTAAGTTTCCATAAGCAAGTTATATGTATCTTGCGCTAGATTACTCTCACAGGTTATACTTTTTATAAAACCTAAATCGAAGTCGAACCGGAAGTAAAATAGAGCGGTGCGCGCTCATTAGCTGTAACATCAGGTTGTATTATGAATTGCCAATTGTAGACTTACAAATCAAGTGCAGTATGTTTCATGACAGATCCGATGTCGCGGTTTTAGTGGGTTTTTTGTGCATGGGGCTGAAGTAAAACATTGTCATTTACGTATCTATTAGGTTCTATGATTTGTCTGTCTTCATTAGCCCAGACCAGTAGGACGTTAAACCCCATTTTATTTCTATGATTTGACATGGAACCTATTTTATAACAACATTGTATAATTATTAATCCCGTTGCCTCAGTTGTCTTTCATTGTCTTGATGAAACACTCTAAAAAGGCAACAATGTTTTTCTTATTGCCAATCTTTGAATACCCTTACTTTAATTCTAAGTATCTAATCCAGGCGTTTGGGGTTCTATGCATTATTTATTAAAGTAACCATGCGTCATTTTAATTTTTCACTAAAGTTTCCCAAGGCTTAATCAACGCTAATATGTACTCAGATTGATTTTTAACTCTTAGTTAAGACCACAAAATCAAAACGCTAGATAATGTCCCGGCTCGGATTTAAGAAAGGCCTCTCATAGATCGATGGAATGTCAATGGAACCTAAATACTAAACGGAGACAGAGAGAGAGGGAGGGAGCGATGGGGTTTAACGTCCACTCGACACAAACTAGGAACTAACATTTTTGGACTGATATTCCTATCAGAGATTCGTCTTTGACAATATTGTTGTTTACGATTCCCGTCGCGCTAAAATGACGCATCAAGACTTTTAAGTATTGTAGGCGTAGTTAATTCTATTGAGTCTTGCATATACCGGGATTGTATCACTGGCGTCTGGGCCAATTGATTTAATTCGATTTCATGGCTTACAATATTCGTGTGTTCGTTTGGTGGGATAAATGTGAAAGTTGCTCTGTTTAATATATTGAAGTGGTTAAATAGGTATTTTGCAAGATTCAACTTTCTTAGACTAACTCAGTGCCATCATTTTTTTCTGGAAGTAGTTTACTGCGGTTCGGGTATCTCATGTACGTTGACTTAACACGGTGCATAAATGAAACATTTAGCTAAAAGGGCAATTGCCCTGCCATAATAGCCGACGTGTCGAAACGTTTGATTTAACAACACAGTCAAATGTGCTTTAGACACCATTGGCGACCCCAGATGGGCGTATAGCCGCCTCGGTTTAGAGGCCGGGATTCTAAAAATGGCCATTCCTACAGGATATGTTGCCGCTTTGGCTTAGAGGCTGACATACCGACATAATGCGGGGGTCTTAGTAGAAGGCCTATCCACGGCCTCCTCGGCTTAAAGGCTGGGATACACACTTCATGCAATGCTCCTAGAGCAGTCTTCTCAACCTTTACGATACAATTCCCCACTTGAGAAATATTTTCTCCGCTATTCACCCCTGGCACTATAAAACATAAAATTACTAAAAACTAAAAACTAAAACATGCTAATTAGGTATGGTTTCAAACACATTTTTAATGAGCAGATGTCATGGATATGCCGCGTTCACTAATGTTCAGACATTGAGATGAGACTAGGTTACCCAGTTCCCGGACAATCAACAGTACAGCGAGATAGTTTAAGCGCCATTATACTCAGCGTCGAAATTAATAATGCTAGGGCTAGTCAGTCATTTAGTTTCCGACCAATGGCTACGCGGGTTTGTGGTCGGTAGCATTCTGACTGAGGGGTCCCGGTCAGGAGTCTGCAAATTCCCCCCTATTCAAAAAATTCACCCCTTTGTGTATAATTCACCCCCAATTCCCCCTTCTTCCAAATTGCACCCCCGAGCATTTCGAATTCACCCCTGGGTGCACATGGATCCTGGTTGAGAAGCACTGTCCTAGAGGGATATAACGTTAGTCGCCTCAGCCCAGAGACCGAGAGAGATAACCATTTGGACTTAGAAAGAAGGGCGTTACACTACGAAACACAAGAAAAGGTATAGGGAACTTATATTTAGCTTACATTTATAATCTTTGTATTACATACATTATAATGATACATAAACATAGTTACACAACAAACTGTTCCATAATTGATTGATCATACAGTTTTTTTTACACAGCATGAAAGTCCGTTTCTTGGAAATCTGTGGCCAGGATAGTGTCATATTAATAGTGATTAACTTGAATAGGTAGTGAGGTTCTCCAACATTTGTTATGTCAGTGATAAAAATTAAAGGACGCGGCAATCCTATATACCAGAAAACACCAGGTTTTACTGAATACCGGAAAAAAATTAAATACCGGAAAACAGAAGACCAGGTACCGGCTTGCCTATTTAAGGTGTTTTCCAGTATTTAGGGTGTTTTCCAGTATTTAGAGGGTTTTCTGGTATTTAGGGTGTTTACCGGTATTTAGTATTCCGGTAGTTTTCTAGTATATAGTATAGCCCAGGGAAAGGGGGGGGGGTGCTCGTATTAGTGAATACGGTACTGGATTAATTCCCTTGAATTAGGGAAGATATTTCTCTTATTTTCTTCGATCCTCACATCTTGTATTCAAACTGTGATAATATAACGTGTGTGTGTCACGAACACTAACACTGGATAATTGTATTATAACACTTGTCAATCTGGATAGCTCTAGCCACAGAATGGACAAATATTTTTATCGTCTCCTATTCCTGTTTATTTACAAGTTTGTCGCTCGTTTAAACGTTATATATTGTATTTGAGAATGGTTTAATAGTATTTTAGATTAGATCCAGATATGGTATCATCGTGGGGGCGTTGAGCTATGGGTTGTAGGCGATTGTGTTGGGCACTTCTTAAAGATACAGTTTCGATCTGATATAGGGTTCTGGTAATTCTTGTGACATCGATTATATTAATGTGATCTTTCTCGCCTGAATTTTATACGCAGTATCTGTTAAGGTAAAAAATCAGAAAATGCTCAAATATAGAACCAGGAAATTGTTTACCTAAATTTCAGACAACACCAAGATTTATACATAATACAGGAACTGTAAACACGAGTAAAAAAAGACGTTCATCTAGTTTCGATTTGTGATTTGATAAGATTTTTATGATTAAATATTTGTTGAGGGAAAGTTCATAACGGTCACATCTGTGTTTTAGGAAAGTTCATCACGGTCAAATGTGTGTTTGGGAATGTTCTTTACGGTCAAATGTGCGTTTTGGGGAAATTGATTACGATAAAATATGTGTATAGGGAAAGGTCATTATCGTAAAATGTTGGTTTTGGGAGAGATCATTAATATAAAATGTATGTTTTGAGAAAGGTCATTATGATCAATTGTTTACTTGGGGAGAGTTCATTGTGATAAAATATTTGTCACTGCCGGACACGTAGAAGACCCTTTGATAGTTGGAATTATATAAGGGAGTAGGCCGCAGTGCAATTGAGTGGCGTATGAACTTCATTTGCCCATTTCGGAGCAAACCAGTAGGAGGTTAAAGCCCGTTTCATTTCATATCACATTAAACCCCATTTCATTTGATTTCTGGCTTAGTTGATTTTTGTTCTAAGAATAATCTGTGTCTGCCCTTAAACTTGACGATCAGTATTCATCATTCGGTTAGGTGGATTAAAATCCGAGTCGTTATCAGACATTAATAAACCCCCGTGTGTCTGGACATTAAATCGAACACAGTGTAATAATCAGACATTAATCTAACTAACACGTGTACAGCGGGCTCCGATTATAATATAATTTATATAACAGTGAAATGAAATGAAATGGGGTTTAACATCCCACTGTTCTGCTCCAACTGGGCTAATGAAATGTTGTATGAGAGAAGTTTTGCCAGTTGCCAAAAATAGTTCTTTTACGGTAACTCGATTATTTGTCCCATCCGATCGACTAGACACTGGCCCTTGTCAGATGGGGGCTCCGTCCTATATCAATGACAACGGGGGGGGGGCGCTAATAAATCCCAGACCTACACCCTGAGCCACTACAAGCCAAACACATTCACAACAGAAAACTCCGACATTTAACCTCATATCGTTCCATTTGATTGATTTAGCGCGTATGAAGAAACGGTTACCATGCAACATACGACCACAATTTGTAAGAGATATGGCTATTCTTTTCATCCTTTATTCAAAACTGCATCACGTCTACGGAAAGGAGGGAAACTCAGGAACAGAAGTCCACGAGACGCTGAATATCGGCAATGCTCGTCCTCTCATGGCCCCAATGTTTTACACAAATATGAAACAATTACGTAGCGGAAACTTGTGGGACACTGAACACAAAATTTGGTAAAGTGCACAACATGACATTCATTTGGCTAAAATTTTATTATTAAAACAATGAACAAATCATTATTGACATTACATTCATTGTATTTTGGTTAAAACATGGGTGTCTGAGAAAAAGAGAGTAACTTACCAGAACTGAAATTAACCTGAATATATCAAGAAAACACCGGCGCAACCTTATGACGGATATTTTGCATTACTCAACATAAATTAATTACATTTTATAAAATAATCCAAAATGATGCTCTGTGGTAAATCCGTTGAAAACTTGTGACCATTACGTTTTTCATTATCCACAATATCACGTACCACGGTCTATAACATTGGATACACTTAATCAAAAATATCAAAACAGCAAAGTATTGCTATTTGGAATTGAAAATGTGCCTCCATATATTAATCATTCAGTAATCAACACGTTACGAACCTTCATAAATAAAACTAAACGATTCAAATTGTGAATATCGTCTAAAGTAATCCTTGTCCAGAATTAACCTATAGTAAAATGCTTACTGCCTACTTTTTCTCAACACTGACTAATACCCCGCAGCACCCTTTTTGTTTTGTTCGATTATCTATATGTGTATTTAGAGTCCAGATATCTTTCATATCCGCTTAATCATTAATACATTTTATTCAGTAAGCGATATTTATAAAAAACTTCATGCTTGTTTTCGTATCCTATATCCTGTAATCCAGCTATAAATTTGTAAACTTTGCAAATAAATATAGTTTAAACCATTGTCATTATATCCAGTGTTTGGGTTACATATCGTGAGCCTCTATAGCTAATAAACGAAACTTCTTAATGAGATTTGTGATTATCGAGTTTCAAATTTTCGGTGCTTCTGAAATTCAAGCACATTCTACCTGATAATATGTAACTTCCTTAGAAAAATATGCTGCAGCCTAGTTCGAATGTGTGGTTCTAGCTAATAAACATGTAATTTCTTTATGTAATATATTACTGCTTAGCTTTAACTTGCGATGCGTCTGAAATCCACGCACATTCTAGCCAATAAACACGTGACGTTTCTAAAGGAATTTGTCACTGTTCAGCTTCAAATCTAAGTTCAAACTAAATATGTAAAACTTGAACTTTAAATGGAGATTTCTTCATTACTTCACGTAGGTGTTAGCGGAACTCTTCAGTTCATATATACATTGTAATGCAGCCGTAAATATAAAAGAACCCATGGCAGTTGGAATTCCATGAAGAGTAGGTGAAAATATCCCAGCACGTGCACAATTGCTACCATAGCACACCACATGGCGTATGATCATCTTCGTTTGCTCAGAAAAGTAATGAAATAAATCAGGGAGTATCCCTTTAACTTCGTGTTTCTCGATTCCTAATAATACGCCTTTGGCTTGGGTGATTAGATATCCAATTACGGAAAGCAACGAGTAATCCCGAATGAATTAAAAGCTCAAATTTACAGATGCATTAAATTCGAAGAGAGATAAAACAAGACCCTGTTTAAACATAAATGTACGTTTTGTAACTTTTTGAAACGATGATTATCCGCGAAAAGCAGCTACTTTAACTATTTCTTAGAATTTGAAACACGATATCGCGGATTCAATTTCGAAGAAATAACTGGATGATTAGGCGAACGATTAATGGTTAAACCACCTCAGAATGGCTCTAAGGCACACGCAAGGTCTTAGCTGCTTATTGTTGTAGCTCGACGGTTACGAGACAGTTGCACGATATATAGTATATAAACAATATAATGACCTCAAATACTTGATCTTAAATAATTCATGTCTAAGTCCACTGCCACGGAATATACAACCCTTTCAAATACGTGTTCCGCAAGGCGTAATTAGGTCATATATTCGGACCACACACACCATAAACGTATCTGATGTTGCAACAAATAGGCTTATGGAATCAAATTACCA
Organism: Patella ulyssiponensis; assembly: GCA_963678685.1. NCBI lineage: Eukaryota > Metazoa > Mollusca > Gastropoda > Patellidae > Patella > Patella ulyssiponensis. Next base: position 62,128,096 of record OY783225.1, on the reverse strand, counting down.
TATCATCAATCGTTGACCCGCAATTCGAATGTCAGAACCCGATGTTCACTGTTGCCAAGAATCTCGCCATCTTGTTGTCGTGCTCGAGCCCCCGTTGTCTTACAATAAGAGTGTCGTATAATATATAATGGATTTCGCGTTAATATTTTACAATATCAAAGATCTGTTTAGTAAGTCTGAATATATCATTTCACAATTATTAAGTAGCCTTCTACTACTACTTGTATCCCCATTGCATTCATTATTTTTAGAGGGGGTGGCGATTTAGTGATTTAACGCGGGCGCGTAAAATCAGACGGTTTTCTCATTGAGTCAAGTGGCGTGGTTTCGATTCCCGGCTTGTCTTTGACCCTAAGGGTAGTGTCCAATGCTTCTTTAATCCCGTCTTGGTTTCAAGATGAGTTGTTTTCTTTCTTGTAACGATGGCCATATGAATCTAAAGCCATTGTAACTGGTGATTCAAGAACTTTCAATTGCAAAGGTCATTGGAATGTCTATGCGCACGTTCTATCGTTCGATATAATGTCTAGTTCGTCTTAATGAATTTTTATTTTAACCACCGGATGTTTTCGTCTCGTCGATATGGGCAATGTGGCAAAATGTGCAATGATTTGTACACTGATCTGAGGCAGACGTGACAATGGTATTTATAACTTCCAGATCACTACGCCTACAAGCGTGAACCTCAAATTGTAAATCAGATTTATCGGTAGTGTTTCGTCGCACGGTGACCTGTAATTGCACCGATGCTTTTGATCAGGGAGTGTAATTAGATCCACTGCAACACTTGATATCAAAGACAAGCTTTCTGTATTTCTGTTATGGTGGATGATTCTATTAGTGTATTTACGGTGAATACAAAACCTGCGTCGTGTTTTTGTTATATTAATGATATTATGGATGAAGTAGACGAGCTGATGATGGTGGTCTGCAGCAATAATGGCCCACCGAGATACTCATATTTATATTTTGTGTTTACATTCTAAACACGTCTGATGAAACCTCATCGATGCACTGATGAGTTACGTGGACGATCGTGCTACAATCAGACAAAACGATGTACTGGCGAGTTACCTAGACGATCGTGCAACAATCGGATAAAATATCAACGATGTAGTTACGTAGAAGACCTTGCAACATTTGAACAAAACGTGAGCGATGTGATCGTGCAATAATCGGACAAAACCTCAGCGATGTAGTGGCGGATTCCTCAACAATCAGATAAAAATCGTCCGGTCAGCACATTAGCATCTAATGACATGTCTTAGAAAAGCGCAGCCTGAATCATTGAAAATATCATAACTATATGTTTGGCCTTCATTAGATAACCAATCAAATTCCTGGATAATTAAAGGTTTTAAAAAAAATTTCGCATAATTTTGTGTGTCACGGATTTTGATTGGTGGATTGATATTGAATAAACCAAAGACAACCCGCTCATAATTATCCATTGACTAAGATGAATTTGAGTAAATTGTACTTTAATGTATGAAAAGGTTATCCCCGGCCGTATGTATCCCCGCCTGTCCAACCTCGTGCTAAAGACCATTACGCGCAAGCGAATTATTGAAATAAAATTGAACGGTATGTTGGCCCAGAAATGACCAAGTTTGTGTTGAATGGACTTTACATCAGATGTCTCTCTGTCTCTGTCTCTCTCCTTCTTACTCTGGCATTCAAGTTGAATTCTCCGCGGTGTGTACCTACCATATATACCAGAGCAAAAAGCCATTTACAATGTCAGTTACTTAGTAAATAGAATGGATATACCTATTGTATTACTCCGTGTAACGCGATTAGTTCGGCTACTATCCGCATTAAAGACACTATTACTACCAATTACTAGTAAATTGTCTTTGCTGGTTAATTCTATACGGATGGAAGCCTTTAAACACAGATAGTTTCGCCTACAGATTGATATAATGTATAAGTGACATGTATATTACTGGATAGTCATTATTCCGAGTCTAATAAGATAAGACTGGATTAACCTGACTGCTAGATGCATTAGCTACGCCATTATTACCAATTACCATCACATTATCTGTACTGGACACTCACGGCTGGTCACCGGATATATTTACTTGGAATATATGTGTCTGCTGGCTTACGATTCGTCCCCACTTACTCTTAAATTATTCAAATCATTAACCAAGCGTCGGGGCAATGACATGAGGTTTAACACCCTACTGTTCGGGTGATGTTATGACGAAAAACTTGTGCCGCACTACGGCCTATTCTTATTAAAAAATTCCATGGTGCATGTACACGTGGCCTCCGTGTTTCCTCCCATCCGTACGACTAGACTTGTTAGAGACTGTGGTTAGCGAGCCAGCGCCTACCAACTGAGCAACCGCGCTCCCACATTTCTGGGGAACGGTGGGCCTGGCCGTGGCTCACCTATTAATACGTCCGTGGGTACTACACCACACACAAACAATTAAACAAGCCAAATATGCGGACAACTCATAATATATAGAAATCAATGAGATGGAGAGAGAGATGGGTATAGTCGTCCAATCGACACAAATTAGGCCATTTCTGGACTAACACACGGTTCACTACTCAGTTGTCTCAATGACAGATCTTATGATGCAGCAAAACCTTCAGAAGGCCATGTTCTTTCCCGGGGCTTGGTGTCCGCATCCATTCATGGTGATATCGCAGATATATCTGTTCTCCCGTCAAAAGACAACACCTAGTAACTCACTTTTTTTCATAATTTGAGAAATCAAAGGAAAACATAATGAATGAATATTTTAACCCCGGCTCATCCGCTGATTTGACTATTGGGTTACTAGGTTTTTCCGTGACATAATAGGCAAATGGCCGAAGTTGCTAGGTTGTGCCATGGGTGTAACTGCTTACAAAATCAAAAGATAGGAATATCTAGTACAGCAACAGGAAGCACACACCCTAGTAACTACAAATTTGGTCTTTAACCGATTTTGACAAAAAAAGTGAGTTACTAGGTTTTTTCTTTTGATAAGAGTGTTGTTCTTATAGATACACATGTATAGTGGTGGATTTAGGAAACCTTATTCTTGAACTAGAAACAGGAGCAGACATTTGAATACAGCGACAAAGTCACAAGCAGCAGATGTTTTAATATAATGCATCTGAATTTCAAATTTACTCGCCAGCAATTGAATTGACGAATAATCGTCCTGTTCTAAGTAATATTGATATATATTGCCCAATAGTTATTACTGATTAACCAAGTCCCGTGTTAGATACCACTAAGACTAGATTAACTCGACTACTATAGCGATTAGAGCGGAATCTCTTCCCAATTACCAATACATTATTTCAGAACCGTTCTTGTATCGAGAGGGATGAGTATAGATTAACTTTAACGTTTACATTTTATCAAAGGCCAAAGTTCATTTCTTAGGGATTAGTCTGAACACCAAGCATTCAAACCTTTTTGAAAAAAAGCAACGTTTTTTTATCAGTCACGAAAGTCTGCGTTGTGATTTTAGTTGTTTTTGTAGTTTTGAAATTTAAGATCGCCATTAAAATCTCATTTTTCAAATCCCCTGATGCGAGATAGCTGAGTAAATACCAGACATATTTAAAGATGCGATTGTCCAGATTGATTAGTGATGAAAAGGGCTACAGATCTTTGTAAAGCTCAATTGGTGATAAAACGTACTGCATTTCTGTAGCTTCGATTATCCTATTTGGCGATAAAATAGCCTACATCTCTATTGCTTCGATTTTCCAGTTTGATTGGTGAAAACCAGTACTACCACTCGGCAAACCTCGGAAGATTCGGACAATCTAACCTCGGCTGTATGATGAATTCCGCCATATTGGAACTACTTTAAAGGTCCCGGATGAAACATGGCTGTGCCCATTCCGAACACAAGTTGGCGACCTATTTGGCTAGCGACCTATTCGACCGATTCAGCTGTAAGATAATGACGAAATTACACTTCTATTCTGAGCTAAAGGAATGGATAAAAATAATATATTCTACTTTCATTTGATAGACATAACGTTGGAATTTATTGGTTGATAAATAGATGAGTTAAGGCGACTGTTGTCTTTATTCTAAATAGGTTTCCAACGAATAGGTTGCAGTTCGATCGGTTGAATAGGTCGCTAGCCGAATAGGTTCCCAATTTGTGTAATAGCGTCAAGTTTTCCTGTTAAAGTAAACCGGTAGCCGCATCGCAAATATATGGCCGTAGGTACATATCACTTACTGTCATACAGCCGAGGCTAGATGTAGTTTACGGAATCTGCCGAGATTTGCCGAGTGCCAGTACTACAGATCTCTTACTCTGATTGCCATGTTTGATTGGTGATAAAATGGACACAGATCACTAATTTTGTCTACGTCGTCACGAATGCAGGGCGAAAGTTATTTCTCTCCCCCCCCCCTTTTGCATGGCGATTTTTGTTGACTTTTTGGTGTAGAATGGAAGAAAAGGAGTTGAAAATTTATTTTCTGTCAGGTTTTGGTGAATATTCATGATTTTGGGGCGGAAGGATACAAGAGTTGTGAGGTTGGTTACGTTGAAAGGGAGGGCCGACAATTGCATGTTTATTTGTCTCTACTTCCAGCTTGTGTATCTCAAGTTTTTCACGGTGAACCTCATACATGCTTTTGGGCAAGAGTTTGCCATCTGTGGTAGAAAGCGTTTTACCCAACGAATATTTTGGAAAAGGTTACAGCCGGTCTAAAGTCAATGGGGAAATAATTAGTGATCTGTGGCCAAATATGCTACATATAGCTGCGATTGTCCAGTTTGATAAATGATAATGTGTGTTTACGGATCCCTAGGGATGCAATGAATTACATATATTTACCCCCGTTTAATAGGTAATAATATGCAACACAGATCTGTAGCTTCGATTGTCGAATTTAATAAGTAATAATGCATTCTATTCAACTCTTACCGAGTTAATGTATCTTGCAATAATGGTCTCAGGTGTGCTATTAAGCAAAAACATCTTCATTAATCCACTGCTAAGATATTTACGTTTTTAACCCGATATAATTCAGTGTTTGGATAAAAGAGGCCAGTGTTGTTTTGAATATTACTATTTTCAAACTTAATTCCCTTTATTCGATAGTTCTGCTCCTACTGCGCTACAGTATGCCGAGGGAAATTGTGCCCGGTCAGCGGTACTATGGCCTACTCTTATATCGAGTTCCAACTTCCAAGGGATCTTTTACGTGCATGACAATGCATACACGGGACCTAGTGTTTTTTGTAACACCCGAACGAGTAGACAGCTGTCCTTGTCAGGCCCTTCATCCTGCATCTCTGACAAGGGGAAACCACGCCGGAAATTCAAATGAACTTTCACGGCCACTGCAGGGATCGACAACGCGACCCCCAGACTAGCCCGAGTACAGGGACATTCTCTCTTTAATTAATTCTCCAACCTCGTGGGTTTTCTCCGGGTACTCCGGTGTCCTCCAACTGCTAAAGACCCCTACGCGCAAGCGAATTATTGAAATAAATTTAAAACCATACATTAGTCCCGAAATGACCTAGTTTGTGTCGAGTGGACGTTAAACCCCATTTCTCTCTCTCTCTCTCTCTCTTTAATTGATTCTGACTATATGGCCGATACTAAGTTTGTTTAATTGCCATATTTAATTAAAGGTATTCAATATCGATTTTCAATATTCTCAGTTGGTGTTTAATTTCTTGCTTCAATGCACCAATTCACGTAATACTGTAATGAGGAACTCATTAAAGACGTTTGACAGAGGTTTACTGGATTTTTGTCAGGATTTGATAGATGCCAAATTCGTTTTTACTCTTTGTGTGCATGGATATGGTAATATTGGCTTGTCAAGCTGAAAAAATACCAAACCAAGGAGAACTGTTTCATTACAGCAATATAGTAGGCGTTGAGTACGATAGGGTAATATTGACTTGTCAAGTTATGGAACAAAAACACCAAGTTTCAGTACCGCGGGTTTTTGTGCACATTGTTTATGTGCTATCGTGATGCAACAGTGCTGGTCTGTTAAGTGCGGTCACATTTCTTTAGAGGGATTGCATCAGTTGACTTAAAGGTCGCCGGAAAGCTTCATTTTTTAAAAAATAATGCAAATAATTATGCAAACACATTCTTGCAATAAGTATAACACGAACCCGAATGTCAATATTGCCTGCAATGTGTATATTCCAACGTTAGTAATTTCCGCCGTTGTCCGTTGATAGTCGTAACTTTCCGTTGAATTTGACATGTCATAGGTAATACTAACATCCGGGTTCATGTTATACTTATGTTGACATAATTACTTGCATTATTTCTTTTTTAAAAAAAAAATGTACGAAGCTTTTCCGGTGACCTTTAAAATAAAGGATTGATTAGAAATTCATTTTTATTATCAATGCGCGACTGTATTGGCTTCTGTTGAAAGTTTCCAGGAAGAAACTGTTATGCGTAACGCCCTAGAGTAAGAAATGTAACTTACTACCTTGAGTCTAAAATAATCTATTGGCGAGAATTTTTTTCTTTACGATCTGTATATGATAATATACTGAGCGCCATAGGAACCGCATCACTTAGTTTTTCGTATAACAAATTTCGTATAACAAAATGATCCTGTAAACATATCTTATTTATTTTGCTTCTTATTGTGAACAATATTGTACGACACAGATGTCAGTAGCGCGTGTGTCCTCCACTGGCTCTTACGCACGCAGTGCAGCGACGTAGTATGGAATTAACCATCTGTGTCGTACTTTTGGTTTTGACCCCCCTGACCTTGTACCGTTGATTAAAGATTAAACATCCATAAGTGTACAAATGTGTTGTTATTGATGTGTTCCCATTTGAATATTGTTCACAATAAGAAGCAATAAATAAGATATGTTTACAGGATCATTTTGTTATACGAAAAACTAAGTGATGCGTTTTCTACGGCGCTCAGTGTAGTTAATATACTATTCAAAAAAAGTAGGGGATATTTGATTTTGGGGGCATAATACTAAAATATGCAAATGACTATGAAAAAAGTCACTATAGAACCTAACAGAAGAAACATTTCCAGTTACATGTGACGCCCAAACGCACCAATAGCTACCGCATGGAATGCAGGTGATGCTTGGGATCATCATGGGGGTCCAACCCAAGATTTGCACGACTCTGACTTTGAATGTTACAGTCATTGTGGCATTGAATTCCAGGGTGGAAACATCAGTTTAATTGTTTTAGTGACCAGAAAACAAATTTTGATATGCGTGGGCTTACCCAAAATGAAAGGTTACGTGCCCTTGGCATGCTACAGATCGACACAACACAGGCGGTTGTGGCGCGGACGATGAATGTTTCTCAGTCTGTCATAAGCAGGCTATGGTCCAGGACAGACCACGCTCAGGTCGACCAAGGGCGACAACTCAAGCCCAGGATCGATTTATCCCGTACCTTGGCCTTGAGAAATCGTGTCATCACAGCAAATCAGATCAGCGCTCGTCTTCAAACAGACACTGGTGTGAGAGTGAGTGGCCAGACGATTCGGAATCGACTGCATAGGGGTCACCTTCGCGCCCGACGTCCTCGCGTGATCCCTTGTTTGAGAGATCATCACATTCAGGCAAGACGTCGTTGGTGTAGGGATCGTCAACACTGGGATAATCGACACTGGAGCAATGTGATGTTTTCAGATGAGTCAAGGTTCACTGTTGATTTTTTGGACAGACGTAGGAGGGTGTGGCGTCGTCGAAACGAGCGCTTCCAAGACGTTAACGTCATCAGACATGATCGATTTGGGGGTGGTTCTGTTATGGTGTGGGGAGGCATCACTGTTGCTGGAAGAACGGCTTTACATGTTGTTGCAGGGCGTGTTACAGGCCAGTACTACCGGGACAACATCTTGGCAGTCCATGTTGTGCCGTTCGCACGACGTCATGGTCGCCGTTTCATCTTCCAGGATGACAACGCAAGATGTCACAGGGCCAGGATCGTTACAGGTTACCTCCAACAACAGAACATCACCACATTACCTTGGCCAGCACTGAGTCCCGACCTCTCCACCATCGAGCACGTCAACAACGTCCTGCCAATGTCCAAGAACTTGCTGCTGCGTTGCAACAGGAATGGGACAATCTGGACCAAAATGACCTTAGACGTCTCATTAGGAGTATGCCACGTCGGATCAATGCTTGTTTGGCAAACAGAGGAGGATTTACCCGTTACTGACTTTGTTGTGATGCTGTGGTAACTTTGCTGTTTGACCCCGGGTATCATTTTACCCTTATAATGGTCAGTCTGTGCCTTACTTAGTCTAACGATCATTTGGAATAAATCGATGAATGTGAACTTCATTTCATTTTGTCATTTGTTTCTTCGTCAGTTTCATTATGTGACTTTAATAACACTTAAAAATCAAATATCCCCTACTTTTTTTGAATAGTATATGTTAACTCTGTATCTCATCGAGGCAACTTATTCATTCAAACCTAAACTACAATAGTTTAGAATTCTGCTCAATCATTGGCCAAAAGCTACAATTTGTAATAGAGTCTTAACCCTCAACCAATGAAATGGCGGCTGCTTCCTTAAACATATTTTAGATTTCGTTGATAAGCCCAAAGGCAAAAACCAAATATTGAATTGGTTTCATCTGAAATTATGACATACTATAAATGGATTTGGGGGGTATTACGGTCTTGAATATTGAATAATTTGTTCAAATCGTCTGCGGTTTTATTCATATTAAATACCATAATAAATAATTATTCTTGGGTTACTATATGAAGATACAATTCTTCAGTGGATCAATATCATATGGCTTCCATTACCTTGAATTTTGAATTACTAATATTTATGTGTGGATTGCGTTAATAGTTAATGATATTGGTTTCAATATTCTTTGACTCACTTACTAAAATAGGATTCAGTATCTCTAGCTCTAAATTTACTTAATTATCGAAGAACCGTACTGCAATATTTGGAAATATTAAAACTATTTTAACCAGTATTGCTTTTATGATGTATCCTAATGCGAAATAAAAGCTGTTGTTTTGTTTTTATTTTCTTTTAAAGAAGAAAAAAGATATCCAAATGATCTGTAGCCGTCTTTGCTGATTTGTTGGCTTTAACAACATTAATTGTCTACTAAAACTTTCCACTTCCAATGCAACGAACGAGTGACGCAGCTGTGGATGTTGACTTATTAAATTAAAATTTAATTATTATTACCAAGGTTTTTTTATATGGCGTAATTAGTACAGTCGGGGACTTTTATGAAAAAAATTATTCGTCATTAAAATGTATCCTAAGTCTTCAAGTCCTCGCTTAATGCAATGTTGAATGAAGCGCATTTCGCCAAGCCTTTAATGAAACGTGTAACGGTTGCACCTTTTCAGACCTACACAATTTATCTCGAATTAAAATGTCTGAAAACAGCAGGATCGGGATCATCTCTAATGTTATTAATGATGGTAAATCAAAAAGATTTGTGTTATTAATGCTTGTTTATTTGATCGCCTTAAAAGACTTATTTAGCCCAGCAGGTGCAGAACAACCGGAAGTTGAACCCCATTTCATTCCATTTTTTTTTATTTGACGAACAACACCAAGCGCGCTTCCACCAAACCGGATTAATTATTTAATTGTTTTAATTTGATGAATTTCAGATGAACAACACGACGTCAATATCATCTTATGAATTCTATAAACCGAGACCTCTTCCATCTTACCCGATAAATTATTTGGAGGAAAAGAGGTGTAACGAATCTGTTTTCACCAAATCATATCCTAATGACGGTAAGCATATTCATTTCCATTATTTTAATCGTTATCGCATACCATGCTCGGGCATATTAATTTATGTCAAGACTTGTATTTAAATGTGTTCAGTCAGCCTAACGAATCTCAAGCATGTTTATTTTATGTTTAATAGATTAAATAGATGTGTAGATTTCTCTAGAGGCCAGAGCATGTTCATTTTATGTTTAATGGACATTTAATAGATTTGTAGAATTCTCTACATGCACGAGCATGTTCATTTTATGTCGAATGGATAGTCATAGTATGTAATACTGTACCCCGATGACAATAACCACGTGTAATTCTTGTATAGATTTCCAATCTAAAATGATCAGCATCTGATCAATATCATAAGATAACTGGGCGTTTCCTTTTAATTTCCACAATACGCAATCTGTACCTATATACCTATATAAGATAAACACAGACAGTCCATTTATTTGAAGTTGATAGTTAAATATTGTATGGAATGAAATAAAATGGACTCTACCGTCTTGCTGTTCTGCTCCGTCTGCTAATGAAGACGGGAATATGCCATATAGTGTGGTGGGGAGGGCATTTAGCCCGGACAGGGGGCGCTAAGACCTACTCTTATATCGAATTCCAACCACCAAGGCATCTTTTACATGCTCGGCAATGTGTACAGCGGACCTCGGTTTTTCGCCCCGCCCGAACGACTGTCAGGACCCAGAGAAAACCCACGATGGTGGGCAGATCACGTATAACCCGGAAATCGAAACTACGCCATGTGCTAACTATTCGCCGCTCCCCGCCATAAAAAAATTAATGAATAGTTTGATTGGTTGAACAGTGAATAGAACATGAAACAGATTACAAGAAGAAGATTATCCAGTGAATTAGTGAATTTAGTTGTTTGAGCTGACGATTCTCCCATGGGGAAAGCAGAATTCAGGGAACGGTAGAGCTATTTAAAAAATAAAGAGAGGAACTGCAATTAAAAAATCTAATAAACAGAATCATTAGATAGTTGCAATTTTACCTGCAGCTGTTACCTGAAGTCTAGACAAAAAAACAAATTTAAAATATATTAAAAATAATAAAAAAAAACCCCAGACTCGGCGATATTATCATACAAATAGATAGCGATCGGTAACAATGGCGTCCATACATACATGTCTAACGCAGAATAGAAAGGTACTAATAGCCCCGTTACTAATTAGAAATCAGCAATAATTAATAATTAATGGGTGACAAACCCCTGGAGGAATTTATTTAACCAGTAGCTACAATCAGCTTGATTAGTGCGCTGATATCTGAAGCAAATCATCACAATAAAAAAATAAATACAATGAATAATTCTCTTTTTACTTTCAACTCCAACTTGGTTTTTATAAAGGATTGCACTGTTTCATTTTATCCCCTTTTTATAACGACAGTTTTGATTGGCTGCATTGTAATGCCGAAGACATTATAAAAAGGTGTAAAATGTATGGATGTCCCTGGACGTTGTATTTAATGTATATATATTTATGTTTATTGTGACAGAATTGTATAGAAGTCATTTGTCAATCTAACACGTACAATTCTTTTTTATGGAAAGCCGCTAAACTATGATAAATACGATGTCATGACCAGGGTTAAAACTGTGTCACATGAATATTAATGGTGGTTGTATTGGGGTAAATGAACATTTAACCACGGACAAACAGAAGATTCGCCGTGATTTATTAATTTTCATATACAATCAAATTTCATAAATTTGTATGCGCAGGTCCATACAATACCTGCTTTCAGAGTTATGGCCCTTGACCACCTTTTTGATGACCTAGAGATAAACTTTGTACGAGTATCACTACTACCGTATCGATATTGCGCAAGACGTGGCCACACACACATGTAGGACTACCAGAAAGATGTCTTGAGAAATAACTGCAAAAGAATTGAAGGCGAAAATGGCCAATTGGATTTTCCCTGCTGTCAGAATAGTAAATTTAAGTTTCTGTTCATGTGTAACATGTTTTTGGTTCTATTCATGTAGATTCACGGCAGTATATAAATATACAAAATATTTTATTATTATTTGAGCGTGGGTACACAGGAACTCAAGAATTTACTAATGAAGATTCGTGTACAATTTAACTGTTTATAATGATAGATCTCAGTTGAGTGAAAGATTCTACATATTGTAAGAAAATCGAGAAAATCACAAAGTTCACAAATCATGTGGCAAAATTATTACTGTCACGCAATACAATGAAAATACCGTGTGATTTGTCTTGCCAATTAAATCAACTGTTGATTTTCTTAGCTTGGTTCCTGAAAAATTATAGTGTGTCCCTATATGCCGACATTAAGGTTTAACCGCCTACTATTCGGGTTGTTGAAGAGAGATAGAGAGAAAGAGACGTTATATCTTTTTAGTATTGGAAACGTTCGTCCAGACTGGAAGCGTTTCCGCCAACCCTCGTCCAATTTTAATCGTCAAATGTCACTTTACTTGTTTAGAGCTAATGACATTCATGCATGACCTGATTTGACCCCTCGTGTATATAAGAAAGAAACGTCATATCAATGGTTGAAACAGAGTTAAAAAGAATATAGCTATCGTAAGAAAATGGTAGGTTTCCAGGAACACAAATAAATTTAAATATTTTAATTGAATTGTAATAGTTAGGATTGTAGACTTGTCTTCATGTACTCAGCTGGTGCAGAAAAATAGGACGGTAAACCCCATTTTACTTCAATTTGAGAGAGAGAGAGAGAGAGAAATGGGGTTTAACGTCCTCTCGACACAAACTAGGTCATTTCGGGACTAACATATGGTTTAACTTTATTTCAATAATTCGCTTGCGCGTAGGGGTCTTTAGCAGTGGGAGGAAACTGGAGTACCCGGAGAAAACCCACGAGGTTGGATGGCGACCCAACTCCTTGCCGCGTACAACCGGGGATTCGAAACTACGCCAGTACTTCAATTTGAATGTGTAGGATTAAACCGGTAAATGATTAAATCCCGTGGTATGCAATAACGTGATTGATTAATCCAACTTGAAGCTAGATTTCCCTGGTACACGCAATAATTTCCTATTTGGAGTGTTAGTTATTTCTTAATCTAAAATCTTTATGTCATTCCTGATTTAATTTTAATTGACCTACTGTACGTGCAGGCACAAGTTTTTGCTGGAAACCTTTCTTTCTTGGGGAGAGGGAGAGAGAGAAATGACACAAACTAGATCATTTCGGGAATAACATATGGTTTAATTTTATTTCAGTAATTCGCTTGCGCGTAGGGGTCTTTAGCAGTGCAGGGAAACCGGAGGACCCTGAAATAACCCACAGGTTGGACAGGTTTTCTCCGGGTCCTCCGGTTTCCCCACACTGATAACGACCCCTATCTGCCAGTGAATTATTAAAATGATGGTGAGACATTGTGTTAGTCCCAAAATGACCCAGTTTGTGTCACCTGGACGTTAAATCTCATTTCTCTCTCTCCCCCTACTTTCCATTTATTTAATCTAGTCTGAAACCCAGCAACCTTTTAAAATGAATTATTTGCTTTAAATGAAGATAATCATATGTAACAAAACAATTGAAGCTCGTAGAAAGAATTAAAAAAAACCCAAAAACCAAAAACAAAAATATTGCGACATTTAACTTCACGGAAACACTGAAAAGCTTTTGATTAAATTATAATTTACGTGAACATGTATGTCTGGAAAAGGCAAGTATCTTAAGATATCAAATTTATCACAACAGAAACTCAGAGACACCAGAATCATTCGAGAAAAATTGCACTGCAATTTTCTCTTACGTAATTTGACATTGTCTTAGAGTCTCTTTCTCTCTCGACTTGGCTCATTACTCAACATACTCAAGTTGGTATCTATATTTTAGGATCATTGAATACCAGGGCTTAAATATACTAGAACCGGTCATGAGCGAGGGGATGCGGCGGGGTGGGGGGGTGTACACAATAATCACCGAAAATGACCTATTATTGATGCATCCATTGTTAGAGCAAAGTCGATATTTCTGTTGCAAGACTCTGCTTAATCAATTCTCAAAAGTGTTGACGGTTAGTTTTACATATGAATGTGCTTAACATGCAAAATAAAATAATGCTAATTCACGTTAACTTAAATTTAATTACACAACTGCTCGTATTCTTAATGAAACGTTTACTTGCATAGAAAACAAAAATAACGGAACGAACTTGATTAAAATTAACCTCTGGAAATGAATAAAAGCACCAGGAAGATTGAAAGAAGAACCAAAATGAAAGAAGAATTGTACGAGAAACTGGGTTAATTAAACCATTTATTCTCATCACGTTATATGTTATTTGTTTAAGTTTTTCTTAATAAACAGGTTCCTGATTTTTGTAAAGGAGATCAAATTACTTATTCATGTTTTAAGAAAATACATAATACCATCTTAAAGATAATACCGTCTCAATGGATACATAATGCTGGCTTAAATACACAATACTGGCTTAAAAATACATACCATCGGCTTAATAAATACACACTACTGGCTTAAAGAACACATACTACTGGCTTAATGAAAACATACTACCGTCTTAAAGAAAACATACTACTGGCTTAAGGAAAACATACTATTGGCTTAAAGAAAACATAGTACCGTCTTAAAGAACACACTCTACTGGCTTAAAGAACACACTCTACTGGCTTAAAGAACACACTCTACTGGCTTAAAGAACTAAAGAACACACTCTACTGGCTTAAAGAACACACTCTACTGGCTTAAAGAATACATACTACCGTTTTAAAGAGTACATACTATTAGCTGACAGAATAATTATTCTGGTTTTGATGTCAGTTATTCTACTCCACATACAGATCTGAATTCCTCTTCATCATTTGCTAGATTATATTTTTGCACTGTGTTTTACTAGATTGTATTTGTACGAATTTCACGATGTTTGTATTCTTTAACTCGGTTGTACTCCAGTTTTATTTTGATTTGTCTTCTCTACACCTAAATATACCCTGTCCTTGCGTTTCTTTTGAACGTCTAATTTGCACCACTGATCAATTGTGGATCCGGCTAATTTAAGATGTTTGCAATGTGACCAATATAGAGATATCTCAAGACCCAAGTCTAGTGTAATTAAACAAAAAAAGATGTGACCCGTATAAATAAAATTCAAATGACCGAAGATTGGTATTGCCAAGATATCAAACTCTATTTTAAGATGTTGTTGTGACTGTTGTCCGAAACTCAACACCGAATGAAATATAACCTGTAAATGAAGATACGTATACATCTGAAATAACCGCAAATTGCCAGATTATGAAAAGATATTTTTTAAAAAGAAAACCCTATAAATCAAAATCCAGACATTTTAGATCATATAAACATTGGAAGCTTTTGTTACATATATAATTTACGGCTTTAAATGACAAGTGGCTTAATAACATCATTCTGTAAAAGTCGTAAGATATCAAATTTATCACTACATAAACTTAACGTACCTCAGAGACATTCAGAATCCATAGATGAATTACTGCAATTTCCTCTTACGTAAATTGCCCACGTGTTCCGAACAATTCAGTTGAGAAACTACATCTTGATTTTCTTTTGCGAGACGTTTATTCCTGGAGTGCCCATCCTGTTGACCCGACTGATTGCAGCACATACTTATGTTATTATATGTTTTCTCAGTCCGGAAATGACCATGGGCGAACCGAAGGGAGCTAGGATGTGTGCTCGTGTATGTGTACATCCAATGTCAAAAATAAATACTGAAAAATCTGTCATCTTGATGGACAATTGACCCTTTTCATATTTATGATATATTGCCCCTATGGTGTCTGTGTGGCCCTATTGGATGGGCGAGAAAATTATCCTAAATTAGGTAAAGGACCTTACTTGGCTCAATGTAAGCCCTTACGATCTACCCAAGTTTATATTTTAAGAATACACGTACATGTACAATAAAGATGCTCTTTTCCCTTCCTTTTTGACACTATGGATGCTTTTTGGAAAACCATTACCTGGATGCCTAACATGACTACTCGATACACTGTCATGTGGGTATCCCTCATGAGAAGGGTTGAGCAAATTGTCGCTCTTGACTGTAGACCAGAAACCTGCAAGATCCCGTAACCATCTCCGCCGTTTTGAAGCAGACCCAGATAATTGTTTTGACCAGATTTGTAACCATCGATGTGAACTATTTCCAAAAATAATAACGGAACTAGCTGGTCGTCATTTTACTAGTAATGATGACGCCATGTCAGCTGTTAACGAATTTGGCAAAATTGGCAAAAGTGTACACTTCGAGGGTGACTATAAATAAATGGAAACCATTTGTACAGGTCTTTCACAGATAGGCTTACAACGTTTCCGTCAGCACTCGTAAATCTGTGATCTATACACCCCTTGTCACGTTGTCGACATTCCTCCCTAACGCTCAAGATTTGGCTGCCCAGTCTATCATTACAACATTTTGACCTATAAATAAACGATGATATTTCATAGTAAAAGATGACTTTGTTCTTCAAGGGGCTGTAAGCAGATGCTGCTTACTGGAATGGGGTCACAACCAACAAAAATTTGGGAACCACTGGAGTAGAAGATATAACTTGACACATCCGCCGTCCTGCAAACAGGGGATCCAGGCCCGAAAATATTGATCTAACCCGTGATCTCGTTTTATCCGTGTATTGTTAGCCAGCGCCATTACCAAATCTATAATATTAGAAATATTTTAAAACGAGAAGACGAAGAGTTTGTGTTTTTCATCCAACTGTAAACAAATAAATAAATAAATACACATTAAGGATGTCACTGGGTGGAATCGATGGCATACTGGAGATAAGCTTACAACCGGAAATGGAAGTTGCTCCCTGAGCGCCATATTTGCCTGATTGTTTAGGATTTATATAACTCTCTGTCCATTGTCTTGTAATGTTCAGATTCGTCTGGAACTCAGTTATAGTAATATAGTGCGTGGTAGATAACGGGGTTTAACGTCTTGTCAACAAAACACTACGTCATTTTGAGACTAACATGCGATTATTTATTTAGTGATATCGTGCATAGTGCCAATGGGGAGAATGCTGCCTTAACAGCGCCAACGTGGACGTCTAGGAAATGCTTTACTTACCACTTTCTCCGCCACCACATGAATACCTCTGGTATATGCCACCTGGGATGGAGAATTCCCACGCGATGCGCCTTAATCAGGAATCTAACTCGATTAATAAAAAGTTCGCATATGCAGTGTTATATTTGGTTTAAAGGTGCACGATTTAGATAACGAACTGGCCGTTCTTGCGATAACAGTAGGCCTATAAACATACATTTAATATTGCAGTCAATTTACTTTATACGGGCAGCATTGCTATGACAATAAACAAAGTGTCCATTATACAGTTTGATTACTGTTATTACATGGCGTGGGCGTTCTAATCCAATTAATCTTTTCGATTATCCTCGGGACTTTAAAGCCAGAAAAATAACAAGCAGTGAGCAGATTTAGCTCTAACATAATGCACTTTAAAACAGTATTTAATTCAACATAATTATCAACAATCATAAGAGTATAGATCGGCGTCACATCGAACCAGGGCCCTTCTTAAATGGCCCCCATCAGGTCGAAAACGATCATTATCTTTGACCTTAATTTGAGTGACTGGCGAGTTGAAGTCAGTTGTACTGGTAATGATGGTTCGTATTAAACAGCATTTGAAAGTTGTAAATTAAAGTAGCTAAGTCTCTTACTCAATATCATCCAAAGTCTTGGACATTGAATTATTTGTCAATTTAAATAAACATTGATGTTGTGATCTTATCGGGAAAACATGGGCTTCTGGTATCCAATATTTAAGACAAAATAAACGTATTACCATTGGTACAGGAATCGTGTACCATAATGCGTTGCAGCGCGAATTGTAAAAAAGGACTCGAAGAACGAGGCTTGCCATCAACAAGTCATGTCAAACGGTATGTGGACAGCATGTGCAATAAATACTATCAGTGTAGACTGGAATAACCAGACGCTAGATTTCGCCGAACATAACCGTTTTGACATTAGAGTAAAATGGAAACGATTAAATGTTAATCAGTTTATATACATTCATATTACATTATCATTTATGTATTGCAACTCATTTGTGTCCTTTTCTAGATCCCATATATTAACGTTTTACCTCCATTAAACCCACTCGTTGTTATGTTAGCGTCAATTAGGTGACTTCGAACGTTCTTCCCCCGGGCTCTTTATTTCTATTTCATATTACAATAACATTAGAAAAACACCATATCACGAGAGCATAGTGTAAACTCTCACAAATGTTGATTATATCACTGTTTGAATAATTTTCTCGTAAAATAAAGATAATGACTGTTTAAACTGTGTCTGGTTTTGCCGTTGAATACATGTTTTAATATGAGGACAACATGGTGACAATGAGAATTGAATTATTGTATAATTTACGCGAAGTAATAACAGAAACCGGACACACATTCCTGTGGTGATCAATCTCACGGAGACGTTTACATAAAGTACATGCTGATAAAACTGGTGGGGGGTTGCTAAAGATGCATTATTTAAGAGCTAAATTTGCTTCTGGCAGGATCTTGCATTTGGCGTTAAACATTATCAATTACCGGCCCATACTTTATTCTCTAGACCATCAGATGGTCGTCGATTCAAACGCGTTCGCATTGTCACAAATTAACGTTAAACTGGGAGTTGGATGGCCGAATGGTTAGCACGCGCGCGCGCTGTATCATACGGTCTGTCATTGAGTCAATTGGCTAGGTTTCGATTCCCTGGTTGTACGTGACAAGGAGTAGGGTTGCTTGTCTAACCTCGTGGGTTTTCTCCGCGTCCTCCGGTTTCCTCCCATTGCTAAAGTTCCCTACGCACAAACGAATTACTAAAATAAAATTGAACCATGTGTTAGTCTCGGAATGACCTAGTTTGTGTCCAGTGGACGTTACCCCCCCCCCCCTCTCTCTCTCTCTCTAGTATCGTATCAATATTGGTGTTTGGTAGTTGCAACATCACACACACTATCTGTGTTCAGAATAAATGGAAAATATGTTCATTTTTTCATTATTTCCCGTAAAGCCTTCGGCTTTTCATGTATATTCAGCATACTATTCTAGTATCGCAAGAGTTATCGCTCTTCAAAGTGGAGGTAAAAACAGTCATATCACATGACCAAACATTTGTATTTATTCAACAATAATCCAGGTAAGCAATCATTATTATTCTAGCGATCGCATGGATAGTAAGATCCTGTAGATTTCTTGATTTATCGCTATTTTTCTATTTTGTGTTTACTTTTAGCCAGTGTGGACGTTAGCTCCATACTTTTGAGTTTTCACTCATCTTTTATTGGTTGAACGTTGTTCAATTCTTATAAAATATGGCTACCGATATGGACGATGTCCTGTCTATTACCGACCCAGAAGCAGATTCTGAGTTGTTTGGTTTTTTACCACCTGCTGAGGTATCGAAAAATATACCTTCTAAATCTAATAAAGCCAGGGGTAGAAAAGCAGGTAAAGTAAAATCTGTGGTTCAGATTGTCAATACTAATACTGAACCGACATGTACGAAGGTACAAACGCACTCAGACACGACGTCACAGGTGAGACCTGTTTACACGCACACGGCTAAAAATACACCAAATTTGATTGATTTGGATAATTTGTCTGAGGCAGATATAGCTGCATTAAAATGTAAATTGGGTTTGGTCGATTCACAGGTGAATAATGACTTTGTATTAGAGGATGATGAATTTGCATTCAATGAATATGAGAACGTCTCAAATATGCCTAATTTAAAGGTAGAGGTTGACAATAGTCCTGTATCTGTCAGTGGGAGAATTAGTGGTGCTTTGTTTGATACAACAAATAATAATGAACCCCGTGAATCTGATGATTTTTGGCCATTACCTAAGCTAAAAACTCCACAAAGAGGCGAAAACATTTCCCAGTCTTTAGCTGATTTAATTAATACGGCGTGCACGTCGCAGTGTTCAACTGATGATATCATTGATACGTATAAAATACCTGGCAATTGTGGAATGCTAGCGCCACCTTTAGTCAACCATGAGATATGGAATGAGATAGATGCAAAAAGCCATTCATATGATAAAAGTTTCAGGGAAATACAGCAACTAGTTGCTACTGGTATTGTTCCAATAGTAAAATTGGCCGAACTTCTAAAAAATCAAATTGCAGGTAATGACACTGCAAAGAGATTGATTTCTGATTCAATTACCCTAATTAGTCAAGTTCAATACCACTTGTCTCTGAGGCGTCGTTATCTCATTCGTCCTAGTCTTAAAAAGAAATATTATAACATATGTAATATAAACACGCCTATAACAAGTTACTTGTTTGGAGATGATATTTCTAAAGAAATTCGAAAATGTGATACAGGATTCTCTGTCACAAACAATAGAGAAAACCTCAATCAATCTTTCCGCGGTAAAAGGAGGTTCTCCCGCGGTGGTCAGGCCCTCCGAGACAGGGGTCAATGGCGATATAATACTAGTAATAGATACCAACCATATACCAATTACAGGGGCGCAAGAAGAGGTCGCCGGGGTTTTTTAGGTGTATCCAATCCTCAAAACAATGTGAGTTGAATATCTCTAATGTAGGGAATTTGAAATTCCATTTTGACGTATGGCATAAACTGACAAACGATCCATGGATTTTGGATGTTATATGTGGATATAAGATTGAATTTGTGAATAAAGCTATTCAATTGTGTTTGCCTAATGTTATTAATTTTTCAGATGAATTTAGATTGATAATTGATAATGAAGTTAATGAACTTCTATCTAAAGGGGCTATCATTCCCTCTGTTTGGGAAAAAGATCAGTTTGTGTCCAATTTATTTATTGTTCCGAAGCCTAATGGTAAATTTCGCCCTGTTATAAACTTAAAGCCATTAAATGAGTTTGTTCTGTACGAACATTTTAAACAAGAAACTTTTCAGATTGTACTTGATACATTGCAAAAAGGAGACTTTTTTACTTCAATAGATCTTAAAGATGCATATTTTAGTATTGCTATACATAAGGATTATCAGAAATTTTTAAAATTTGTTTGGAACAACATACTATATCAGTTTGTCTGTCTACCGTTTGGATTGTCTTCAGCTCCTCGGGTCTTTACCAAAATTTTGAGACCAGTATATACTTGGTTCCGTTATCAAGGTATTCGGTGTACATATTATATTGACGATTCTCTTATAATGAATCAAGATGAACAGCAATGTTCTAAAGATACAATAGTGATCAAAGATAAATTATGCTCTTTAGGGTATATCATTAATACTGGTAAATCAAGTCTAGCACCAAAACAGACTATTGTTTTCTTTGGGTTCATTATTGATTCAGTGAAATTTAAAGTCTTCCTGACTGAGGATAAGATTAAAAAGATTTTGAAATATGCTAATTTCATCAAGTCTAAAAACTATCACATTTCTGTTAGAATTCTGGCTTCTTTTATTGGTTTAATAATTAATGCATTTTATGCAGTACAAGAAGCAGTGTTACATTACAGAGGTTTAGAAAGAGATAAAATAAGAGGACTTGGATGTAATATGAATTATGATAATACTGTACTATTGTCTGATCTAGGTATCAATGACATTTGTTGGTGGCTGAATAACACTGAAATTAAAAATGGCAAGACAATTAGACAAGGAAATCCACATGTCTCTATTACAACAGATGCGTCTTCCCATGGCTGGGGTATTCATGACTCAAAATCTGATATTGTTTTTGGCGGTAGATGGTCACTTGCTGAATCAAAAAACAACATAAATTATTTGGAATTATTAGCCATATTTTATGGGTTACAAGCCCTTTTTTCGAATTACAGGAATATTCATATTGAGATTTACTCAGACAATACCTCTGCAATCTCTTATATAAATAATTTTGGTGGCATGAAGTCAATTTATTTGGATGAATTAGCTAAAGATGTTTGGAACTGGTGTATTAATAGGAATATTTTTATATCTGCTAAGTTTATACCTGGAAAATTTAATCTCCAAGCTGATTTTCATTCAAGAAATTTTTCTGATTCTACTGAATGGATGTTGAAAACTCAGATTTTTCACAGAATTTGTGATCAATGTTTTCATCCAGACATAGACTTGTTTGCGTCAAGACTCAATTTTCAAATAGATGTCTTTGTTTCTTGGCTTCCTGAACCACGTGCTTATAAGAATGATGCTTTTTCATTCACATGGAGTGATTTAAATCCATATATATTCCCACCTTTTTCAGTAATTGGTAGGGTAATTAACAAAGTTATATCTGATAAAGTAGAAAAAGCAATTATTATCATACCACACTGGCCTTCTCAGTCATGGTTTCCTTCAATAATGTCGTGTTTAATTTCTTTTCCAATTAGGTTACCACGACACAAGGACCTTTTAGTAATGCCACACAGTCAGGAAATTCATCCTCTAGGCAAGTCAATGTCTTTAGCCGCAGTGACTGTATCTGAAAATTACTTAAGATGCAAGGTGTTTCAGAGTCAGTTATCCAAGTTATCATCAACTCTTGGCGTACAGGAACCAACAAACAATATGACTTGGCCTGGCAAAAATGGGTTATTTGGTGTAAATCTAGGGACTTTAATCCCATTTGTATATCTGAAGTAGATATGCTTGCCTATCTTGATTTATTTTTAGAAAATGGAAAATCGCAGTGTGATTAATACACATAAATCTATGTTGATTCAAACACTCAAATTATTCAATAACTCTTGGTGTACAAACCCCAGGTTTATAGCTAGATTTATGAAGGGGGTTTTTAATAAATGTCCACCTACGCCGAAATATGATTCTGCATGGGATGTTTCTGTAGTATTGAGATATTTGTCGGCTTTAATGCCCCTTGAAAGTTTGGGATTAAAGTTATTAACCTATAAACTTGTGGCTTTATTAGCTCTATCTAATGCCCCAAGAGCACAAACTCTGGTAGCATTGAAACTTTCTAACATGAATATTCTAAAAGGTAAAGTTGAATTTATGTTTACCAATTTGTTGAAAACCCGTCGAGACACTAAATTCAAGATGGTTCTGTCTCATTTTGAAAATGAGAGTCTGTGTGTTATGCACACTTTATTGTTTTATGTAAATAAAACTGAGAGTAATCGTTTGTCAGACCAGCTTTTGATTTCACACTGTGCATATAAGGCTGTTACAACTAGTACTGTTGCTAGGTGGTTGAAAGATGTCTTAGCTGCATCTGGTATTGATGATAAATTTAAGGCCCATTCATTTAGATCTGCATCAGTGTCTGCTGCTTTTATGCATGGTTGTACTTTACAGGAAATTCTGAGAACTGCCGATTGGTCATCTGCGAAAAACTTTAAGAAATTTTATTTGAGGGATGTTGAACAGAACACATCAGATTATTCCAGGGCTGTATTTGGCGATAAATAGTTAGTACCATCACAGCAATGTAAATAAAATGTTTTAGTGGTAGTGTTGTTGTCTTTCTTTAAAGGTGCTGAATATACATGAAAAGCCGAAGGCTTTACGGGAAATAATGACCCCCCATCCAAGCATTGTGTGAAGGATGGGGGGCATTATTGAAGTGAAGCCGGAGGCTTAGCATGTATATTCCCACCCACGCATGCTCCCTCCCTATTTTTGGAAAAGACAACAAGTGGGGTGTCTTTAAATAATGATTGCTTACCTGGATTATTGTTGAATAAATACAAATGTTTGGTCATGTGATATGACTGTTTTTACCTCCACTTTGAAGAGCGATAACTCTTGCGATACTAGAATAGTATGCTGAATATACATGCTAAGCCTCCGGCTTCACTTCAATAATGCCCCCCATCCTTCACACAATGCTTGGATGGGGGGTCATTATCTATTTTTTGAACTACTTTAAATCTTTTAACTGTTTAGTCACTGTATATAAACAGCTCAGGTTCGTTGCTGCAGATTACAGAAGGGTTTGAAGTTTACAGTCTGGGAAGCCTGAAACCGTCCGAAACTACTTGTCCTGACGGTGCCTCAATCTTTACATCTTACTTTTGACCTCGATAAAGTGTAAAGCCCATGTTGAAAATGTGTAAAAACCTTCCTGGGCTGAAATAAGGAATTGGCTAAAAATGACGCGTTGGCTGAGAAAGTTTCAACGGATTTCCTTCCCCTTCTTCCCTTCCCAGTGGTGCAGGGCGAAGTGTCTGATAGTGGAAAAGGGTTAATCGTTCAAATGACGAAAAATTGATGTCCCTTGTGAGTCACTGATAGTACGTTACAGATCCCCTTAAAGTAAAATTTGGAGAGAGAAAGAGAGGGGGGGGGGGGTAACGTCCACTCGAAACAAACTAGGTCATCGCAGGACTGACACATGGTTCAATTTCTTTTCGATAGTTCTCTTGTGTGTACGGACTTTAGAAGTGGGAAGAAACCAACCGGAAGACCCGGAGAAAACCGACCAGGAAGGACTGGCGTCCCTACTCTTTGTCACGTACAACCATGCAATTGAACCACGCCAATTTATTCAGTGACAGGCCTCATGATACAGCGCTAACCATTCGACCATCCAACCTCGCTTCCATTCAAAACGTACTGAATATTCGTCGTTATCAACCCTATCGGTGTAGAAGAGTCATTGTAATCCATGTAACATTTGACACAAATATGTTTTAGGATTATAACTTATGTCCGACCTGAGGCTATGTTTACATGTATTATTCAATCAGCCTAGATAGAACAAAGACAGAAACACAAATTATTGGAATGATAAAGAACGTCCAAATGATGTATGAAAAGAATTCCCTAGTCTAATCACTTCATATCACGCCATTGTGACCAATCTACCTCCGAGACGAACACACAAAATAATCATAACTATTCGGAAATATTGTAATTGATGTACAATGTAATATATTATTAATATTTGCTCAAATTAAAAAATTCTATTAATGTAAAATGAATTGATCCCCCCCCCCCCCAACACACACCAAAATGGCGTAATTGGGGCAGGTGTTAGCAATAATGTATTCGTCAGAAGAAGCCAACGGTAAGTATCAAACATTGCAGGAGAATAGCCCAAACAAACACAGATATAACCAACACTACAAGAGAACTGTACAGTCTAGCTCTGGGAGAGCAAACAATACAGATAGAACAAAAAGTACAAGAAAATTGCACAAACTCTGGCAGAAGTAACAGAACACGAGAGCTGCCAAGTCAAACAAAGATGGAACAAACAGTACAGGATAATTGTCCTGTCATACTCTGGTAGAACAACCAGTACAGAAGAACACAGATAGAAAAACAAGCAATCAGGTTAACTATACAGTTAAACACATTTGAGGGAGAACTGTACTGAACAAAGATACGTCCAACTCTTTGAGCCACCAAGGCTTCTCACTTGTTTTAATTTCTTGAGTATCTATCTCAAGATGATACTGAAATCGAATAATACAATAATTTTATTTATTCAATTAAACTTAAATTTTAGCACTATTGTGGTTGCGACATTGTTTTCAATTTATTGAAATTAATGATGGCATAATGATATATCCTATTGTCTTGCAAGTTGTGGGATTCAAACATATTCACATATATGCAGGTGTGTACTGAAATCAATTAGCATTTGATTGACATATTGTTATATAAAAAAGGGATATAGAAACAAAACATAGCTGGTTCTATATGTCAACAACATGATAACAGATATCTCATACGCAATTTCTAGAGTAAATTTCCATAACCATATAAGTGTGGGTTTCGAGGTCATTTGACCTAATTAACCAATTGCCCTAATTATTTACATCATATTTGACCAATTAGTTAATTGAACGTCCAAAACCCACAGCTTGTCGTCAGACAAAAGCTTGATTCCAGAAGGAGAAAGATGTAGCAAGTTCTACTAGCAAACTCTCCCAGTGAGTTTGGGTGACTAGTGTTTGAGGACGACTTTAGTTAGTATTGTAAGCTATACTATGCTTGTATGTATCCAGCATGAATATATAAAACGTTAAAATGAGCTGTTGCATTGTTGTTCCCGGTAAGACAAACGTCTTAAGAAAACATTAAGAAGAAATACAAAACGTGAAGGAGAAGCAAAGACGATCAGAGATAAATCCTAGACGATCACAAGGCTACGAAAATATGTAGTAAGAAAAGATGCATGGGTCATACGTAGGATATGGCGACCGGTTTGTCAAAGGTCCGCTATCCACGTCTGACAGAAAGACCTATGGTGTTACAAAATATTGTTGTAGTACATTGGTATTATATAAGCACCCTGACATATGGAACATAAGCACAAATTTAATTAAAACGACGTTGCATTGGGTGTCGTCACAACGTTATCAAGCAAATGATAACAAATATATGTGACAAAAGTTTTATATACGCCAAAATTAAAATTCCTAGGAGCATACCAAATATCAAACTTTCCTGTAATATCTATTGTAAATTTCACAAATATTATAATATTACGTTGAAGTATCGTTCTTTTTAAATGTTAACATGTCTTCAAGTATAATTAAGAGCTGAAATAGCTTAGAATACTGGATATGCTTATTTCATCAGCTGTGGAAAACTTGAAATGCTTAACTCAATTATGAAATGTGAAATATTACTTCTATTTCCAAAAGTAATTCAATTATGAAATATGAAATTATTTTCTGTTCGTGTGTTACAGAAAGACAAGGTTTTTTTTGGATGGTTTGAAATAATTCTAGATTTCTCAAGTTTTTGTTGGAAACCTTTCGTTTTTGGGGAGAGGAAGAGAGGAAAATGGGGTTTAACGTCCACTCGACACAAACTAGGTCATTCCTGAACTAACATATGGTTTAATTTTATTTCAATAATTCGCTTGCGCGTAAGGGTCTTTGCAATGAAAAGACTGGATATATATTACTATCCACAATGAAATGGCTATATGACGGACGACTGTAGTATTATCTACAAGGAAGATATTATGCCTACATTGCTGACTCTAAGATGATATAAATATATTACTGGGTGTAAAGTGTGGTCCAGTTTTTTTTTATCCCTTTATAGATTGGAATTCTTCCGACTTACAGACACAGCTATATTCAACTCTCTGTACTACAACTCGATAACAGCTCCGTTTACTTCCTTTGTCATCTACAACGTACTGAGAAATCAACTTCCACAATTAAGTAATATCACACGGTGTTAAAATACTGGCATTGCTGTACTACATAGACAATGTGCAAAAAACTAACAAATAAAAGTGATTGACGACTATCATGTTAACATTATTGCAATCAGACCCTAAAGTTTACTGCCCATTTTAACGCTAAAGAGCTTTGTCAACAGTGTGATGTCACCCCCGATATTGATGATGACAAACGCATTAAAACACAATGGCGAATGCGATAATTTCTAAACAAACCGGCTAATGGGTGTCTTTTTTTTTCTAAATTAAGCCGTAAGTTGACATTTCAATGCATTTGCATGCGTAATAAAAGAAATGAAAGAAATAGAATAAAATGAAGTAAGATGATTTAAGTAAAAAGGGTATCGATGTTGGTACAGTGGGCTCTCAAGCGATTGTCAAATATACAAAATGGTGTAATTTGGGAGAGATACGTTCATGTCATTTAGCTTGATGGCTTTTAACGTCAAAACAAGATTTCAACGAATGGGGTGACGATGCTTTAAATTTAAATTTGTATAACACCCTATCTTGATGGGTAATCGACTATAGGCCGCAGTAAATTTACTTACTATTCACACGAATTGGCTATTGAAAGTAAAAAATTAAAATGGAGTCCGACTTCAGAGCTATACACCACTCCACGCAATTTAAGACTAGCATATGGCCGCGGGTGCAATGATATCAAGGGCAGCGGTGATTCTGGTTACTCTTCGTTGAATTCCAGATGTCAGTATTTTTTTACGTGCGCGGCAACGTACTTTTGTACTAAGGTCTGGACCACATCTTATTTGTGGGCCTGTCAGCTAGACTACCCCTTACTCGTGAGCCTCGCAACCAGGTCACATCTTATTCGTGAGCCTCGCAGTCAAACTATACCTAGCGAGCCTTACTCGTGAGCCTCCCATCTAGGCTACACCTTACTCGTGAGCCTCGCAGCCAGACCACATCTTACTCGTGAGCCGCGCATCTAGGTCATGCATTACTCGCGAGCCTCGCATCTAGACCACACCTTACTCGTGAGCCTCGCAGCTAGATCTAACCTTAGTCTTGGTCCTGGCTGTCGTTACTCCTGAAAAATGATAACCGGGGTTAAAAAAAATGACAAGAATCTTTGGATGTTTTATTAAAACACCAGCAATTAGTAAAACACTTAACTAAGAAAATAACTCGAGGCATTATAAAGTTATCATAAATGAAATTTTTATTGAGAAATGTTTTACTTTTCACGATAAAATAAAAGGCCATTCAATGAAAAGGTTGACAATTAAAGAAAACGATTATATTAATTAAATATTTTGTTTTGCTAAAAGAAACCCCACCTCGAATATCGATTTTCTACCTGATGAAAATCAGACGTCACCAATTTCTTTTCGTTTTATATCTTGTGCTGTACTAAAACATAGTGCAAAATCGAGAAAGAAAAAAAATAGACGAAACGAAATATTAATCTAAATGTAATAACATTAATCCGCTTTTAGAAATATTTTTATACATTTTAATAATTTGGCTTGGATTCACAATTTTATACCGTAAACATCATGATCTGTATTAAAAAAATTTAATTCTCTAGTTTTATGGTTGTTTTAATGTCGATGTGTTTTCGATTTCCATTTTTCTGACAATATAAGGAATTCTGTACAGTTGAATCAACGCTATAACTGTACTCTATAGAGGAGAGAGGGAGGGGCGAGTTTAACGTACAAGCCAGGTCATTTTGGGATTAGCACATGGTTAAATTTTATTTCAAAAATTCGCTTGCGCGTAGGTGTCTTGGCAGTTGAGGAAACCAGAGCACCCAGAGAAAACCCATGAGGTTAGACCCTACTCCTTGTCACATACAACCACGCCTGTTGACCTATTGACATACCCTATGATTCAACGCGCATGCGCTAACCATTCGTCCATCCAAGTCCCATCTTTATAGAGGAAGTCAAATGTTGTGAAAGTATACCCTTGTTATTACTAAACCGAATTGAACTCACAGATGGGTAGATATTAATTATGATGATACAACTTTCACAACTTGTTAGTCTCAACACGGGATCGAAACGTCCATTAATGGGTTATAAACTCCGTATTTAACCTGTATCATGTCACGTTGAGACTCTCCCACAAGACGCAAATAATTGCTGCCCGATTTGAACTATAAATTTTGAATAATGTTTTTTGGTCTTCAAGGTTGACAATTCTGATTAATATGTCTGTGATTTGAATCGCTATTGAAACAAATCATAAAATATAAACAATAATATCCTACTCTTGATCAACCGGGATAATGACGGCGGACATATAACATAGTTTTCTGGTGTGATTCACCCTTGTCAGTGGTACAGGACGAAGGGTCTGACAAGGAACGGCCTCTAGTCGTTCGGATGGAATCAATAATCGCGTTCTTCGAAATAAGCGTAGGACGTTAATTAGCTGTTCGGTTGTAAGTCTAATAGACGACTGCATGTCGTATGTTATTATCCGGTTTGTGCAGAAAAATAGGACGTTAAACCCCATTTCCAAGAACGTCATATAAGACAAACGAATCCCCCCCCCCCGACCCCCAGAGTAATTTATATAGTAGGGTCGTTTAGCCAACCTCATGGGTTTCTCTGGGTCCTTCTTGTTGCCTCTCACTGCTAAAGACCCCTGCGCCAGCGACTTGTTGGACTAAAATCGAAGCGAAATGACATAGTTTGTGTCTGGTGGACGTTACGACCCCCCACCCCTCGCTCTCTCTCTTAGCGAAAACATTAATAATAATTGTATTACCTTTTTCGTAAACTCGGTCGATTCTTTATGAAACTCTTTTTAAGCCGCAATGCTCTAATTGACTTTCAAACAGGCGTGTTTATTAATGAGGAATGGTGGAAACCCACAAGGTTACGCAGATAGTCATACCCCTTTTAAACCTTTGGAAAGATATCAATTGATTGAATGACCCAAAGCAATCGCATGGTTAACCAAATAACACTCCATACCCTATTAAAGAGATTACATCACGTTATTATTATTCAATATACACACTTCCGTTATCAAATAAAACAACTAACTACGTAATTGGAATTAACTGGAATTGTTTTGACACATGTGTTCATGGAATATGCATGCTTGTTCTTAAAAAAGTCTACTTATCTTATAAAGCACGCGTGACTGAGTGCACCATTGTATGCGATAATATATATAATTTAATATATTATATTATATATAATTCTGCCAATCATAGCCTGTTAAAGCTACTGAGTGTTATTGGTGTTGACGCTGTTAAATTTTTAAAAGGAAGATCAGCTCATAAATTCCGTTTAGTATTTGCAACTCCCCATCTGTCGAATATGTCTGTCTATTCGTATGCGTGCAGTCTAGTAGATATGGCAGTATTATTTTGTTATTTCAGAATAAAGATACAAATGAAATGGTGCTAAACACCCTTCTGATCTGTCCCAACTGGACTAATCCAGACGGGCATGCGACATGCAGTGTGCTACGAGGGAAATGTTTGCACAGATAACGGCGCTACAGCCAATTCGTCCATGGAATTCCAAATACCAGGGGGTCTGATATGTGCATGTCACTAACGTCCTTTGCAAGGCCTCTGTCCTGCACCAGTGATAGGTGGGATCCACACCGGAAAATCTCCATGAACTTTCTCGGACAATTCAGGGATCGAGCAATGGACCTCCAGGTTAGCGAGCCAGCGCCTTACTCACTGAGCAACCTTAGCTCCGAATAAAGATACACTAGACAATTCGTTACACGGGGTTGTGTATAAAGTTGAATGTGTCTAACTGTGCTCCATTTTTTTATTTTCAGGGGGAGTATATTGTAATGCTACCTTCGATCATTGGCTGTGTTGGGATTACACCCCGGCTGGTAGCACCGTTTATCACCCCTGTCCTATATCATTTGACACCGGAATGAATCCGGATGGTAAGTTTTCTTTAATGGTCACCAGCTATTTCCTATTAATTTGGAAATTTATTTTTCGACATCAGAGTAAAACAAATATGAAATAATCGGAGTTGAGGTCCGAGCACCGATTACACAATTATTTAAAAATGACTGATATGATTAAATGTAAAAATAAATGAAAAATGAAAATAAATGAAAAGATAATGGGTGTATTATTAAGACCAATTGTCTGAATTTGTTATTGTCTTAATATTTAATTTGAACGGTATGTTCATAAAAATGCAACTATGGCCTAAGATCTTAACAGGGTAATACTGACGAGTTTTCAACAGGCCTGTGAGCACTACTACTGTTGGAATTCGGATTATTGGCATTATTATTAAAATGCAGCGAATATAGTATGTTTACGGTAAATTCCAGGTTTTGCGGAGAAACAGTGCATGGAAGACGGAAGTTGGTTACGACATCCTCGTTCTGGACGACCATGGACCAATTATAAACAGTGTATTAATACTGAGGTAAGTTGAACGCGTGGCATGTACTACTGGTACCAATCATTGAGTTGAAAGTTTATTTTGGTGACTATTTCGGGTATTGTAAAAGGTATTCAGCATAGAATGTCTGATGCACGACACCTATCACTAATTAAAGTTATGATCAGGACTATACTTGGATGTTCGAAACATGGCGTACTAGAAAGTGTTCGGCATACATAATATCAAAATGTGTTCCAAATATACTTTGAACCTGTATGAAGGACCCAGTCAGCCTTTAGAATTATACCCTGCCTTGCATAATTTTAACAAATAATTATTAAACAGGCGCTTCCATGAACATTAATTAATCGATTTAACCAACCTCTGAGTCGCGTAGCACTGAATCTTTTGAAAAAAAACCCCATGGTTTACCAAAACGCTTATAAAACAACTCTTGCCACATAGTAAATTGCCCTTTCTTCAATTTTTATAAAGATGCATACTTGTAAACTATATGCGGTCAAATAAGTAAATCAATAAATTTAAATGATGGCGATCTTTCAAAGTAAGGTGAGTTTGTTTTTCATGGGGTCGCGAAATGGGGTCAGAAACAACAAAATGTAGGAAACAACTGATGCAAATGTTTAAATATGAGCTAGTGTTCAACATAACATCAAAGTTTAGAATCTCTCAAATTTTGTGTATCAAACATTGCTGCCAAGAACAGACATAATGATAATCCACCAGAAACACATACGTACACAAAAAGTCATCATGATCTTAAATTCTACTATCTGTACGTATGGCGATTGTACGTGACAAGGAGTTGAGTCGCCTGTCCAACCTCGTGGGTTTTCTCTGGGTCCTCTAGTTTTCCCCTACTGCGAAGGACCCATACGCGCAAGCGAATTATTGAAATGGAATTGAACTATGTGTTAGTCCCGAAATGACATAGTTTGTGTCGAGTGCACCTCCCTCTCTCCCTCTTTCTGTGGTTGTGTGTGTGTGTGTGTGTGTGTGTGTGTACATATGGGGGCTTTAACACAATTTAATATTTTAACTTGACACTTTTAACCCTATGTGTGTTTCACCTAGAAACTGGTGTTGGCTAAATTGCTTTTCTTGAAAAAGTTACTTTATTGTAATTCAGTTAAACATATAACTCTATTTATTTCATTGCTTTGACATTTGGTTGTTGTCTCGGGTATTATTCGTTGTCTTTATTAAATTTATCCCATTTAAGTCTTTTTTCTATCATTTAACATTTCCTGTAATTCGAGTGAAGCTTAATATATATTTATCATATCTAAAAATAAAGCCATTTTGATTCCATTGTAAACTACAATAATGCTTCTCTGTAAGGAATGACTGAATGAGATGAGGTTAACCTCCTACTGTTCTGTCGGCTGTGATCTAGGCTTATTGGGACGGGCATACGCCATACAATGTGCTGTGAGGGAAATTTTGCCAGGACAGCGGCGTTACGGTCTACTCTTATATCGAATTCCAACTGTCAAGGGATCTTTTACGTTTAAAGCCGTTAATCGTCAAACTAGGAAATGCTGAATTCCTTGAAGTTGAATGTCTGAAAGAAATGTATGTCCGAAATGATCCCATTCCGTTGAGTATTTACAAATATATGATGACTGTGATTTAGTTCACAAGATTATTCATCCTCTGCAGGATTCTTAAACGAGATTGAACTAAAAACGGCTCGACACCATCTTGATCTCGATATTCGAGGATAGAAATCATTTAACAGAATATTTTCTTGTATGAATTGAGCGGGAACGGGAATAAAGGGCGATGTATTGGTATTTCAAAAAAATGATTTCAGACTTTATAGAATGAATGTGGCTTTAATTGTTAATGTTTTTATTTTATTTTTGAATTCAGGCTGAACACAGTGTAATGATGGTATACATATCTGGTTACGCCCTTTCAATAATTCTACTGATCATCAGTATGATCATCTTTGCTTGTTTCAGGTAAGATCACCCATCATATTATGTTTCAAAGAAATCATAGTGTGATCACATGGAACGATCTTCTTTTTTAGTTCAAATACGCCGCTGTCACAAAGCTCTGGTGGTCTCTGGCTGAACCCCTAGTTAACAAACATAACTGTCACACAGCTCTGGTATTCTCTAGCCGATACGAAACTAACAATAAGTTCTGCCGTTCTCTGGCTGATTTCCCCCGTTCAAATACGCGGCAGTTGCAAAGCTGCGCTGTACCCTTTATGCTCTATGACTCCATCGGTTCATATACACGACAGTTACAAAGCTTTGGTGTGCTCTGGCTGACCCCTCAGTTCAAATACAAAAGCTCTGGTGTATTATAGCTGCTTCCTTCAGTTCTAATACATCGCTGTCCCAAAGCTTTAGTGTACTCTAGCTGACCCCTTCAGTTCAATATACCGCTGTTACAAAACACTGGAGTTCTCTATATGACCAACTCGGTTGGAATATAACGCTGTAACAAAGCTCTGGTGGTTTGTTGTTGAACCTCTCCGTTGAAACATTCCAGTGACACAAAAGGTTGGTGGTCCTTAATCCCCACATGCTAAATACTTATTTGCCACAAAGCTTTGGCGGAATATTGCAGATGAGCATAAAACTATAATGGCAGCTCACGAGGATAAAACAAAAATCAAGAAAGTATTAAGTCTGCAATTACTTACTTAATTGACTAAATGAAATAATAATTGCTTAACCTTTGATTCACCCCGTAATTGATTTATCAGCGAAATAATTATTTATTTAGATTGTTATCCTTCTTTGTGAAATCAAAAGAATGTGAACTAAATCCACTCATAAAAATTCATACGCAATCCCATATTTGTCATGAAATTACGCATGCCAAATTGTATGATTATTTCTTTGTTCCTGCAAATCGGTTGGCTACAATGTCTCGTTAGATATGGTTTGAGAAGGGCCTTTTGGATTTGACCGGGTGGATTTTACTCACTACAACGTCACGACCGTGTGTTATTAGGGTTAAGGAATATCTGAGTTATATACCACGAGTTGCTAGCTTAGACGTGAGTGGACACTACAACGAACGAAACGGTCGTCCGTATTCAAGGGGTTAAGGCTAGATTTTCCGAGCTACATCGAGAGCAGCTAGGGTAGAAGTAAAAAAAACCTACAAAGCCACGATCGCACGTGCTCAACGGGTTAAGAGATATCTGAGCTATATCATGTGGGCCAACAACGAAACAGCCATTGTGTTCAAGGGGTTAAGGACTAGATTATCTGAGCTATTCAATCGTAGCTAGCTTAGAATTAAAGACAAGGAAAGACATAAATGATTGACGTCTTGATTCTTAACCCACATCAAAGAGAAACATATAAATTACGAAAGGCTATTTTACGGATCAAAACAAAAGCCATAACCTCAAACAGTAATGACAATCTTAACATCAATTTAGGTGACTGGTTCTAAACTAAGTACATGATTAACGACTAAAAGATAACATCAAGCCGCTAATAAGACTTCATTACGTCTAAACAGATTACTCGGAGGTTACTCGACAAACAGCCATCTTAGTTTAAGAACTGTCATTGAGCGCGAGACCAGTTATTTCCAAAAACATAATTATCCCAAAGCCAGCAATTTTTCCTCTTGATTTTATTTCTCTTAAGAAGGCACTCCAATGATAAATTATGAAAAATCTAATGTTACCGAGATTCATCTAGTACTTAAACAGGCCATTGTAACATTTAATACGTAGAATGGTAACATTCAAAACTTACAATGGTAATATTTAATACTTAGCGTGGTGACATTCAAAAATTATAATGGTAATATTCAAAACTTATAACGGTAATATTCAAAACTTATAATGGTAATATTCAATACTTAGAGTGGTAATATTCAAAACTTAAAATGGTAACATATAAAACTAGAGATTGTTATATTTAAAACTCACTATGGTCGTATTTGAAACTTGCAATATGGTAATATTTAAAACTTGCAATGGTTATTTAAAACTTGAAATGGTAATGTCCAATGGTAATATTTAAAACTTCCGAATGTTATTTGAAACCTGCAATGGTAATATTTAAAACTTCCGAATGTTATTTGAAACTTGTAATGGTAATATTCAAAACTTCCGATGGTTGTATTTGAAACTTGCAATGATAATATTTAAAATTCCGATGGCAATATATTAAACATGATCCTTCATATATAAGAAGACAAGTAAGTTAAATTGTAATCTTGCGAGTGTTAGTGATGATCTTACATTTCAAACATAGACTATATAGAGGTGTATTTATTTGAATATATGTCCAGACTATTGGAAGTGATGTGTATGGTCTATGCCCTTTTTCATCAGCCCAGTCGAAGAGGAACTGTAGGACGTTAACCCACATTTCATTTTATTTATATATAACAAGCGAACAGTAGTGATGTGATGTTCGTGTACGTTATGACCCTGTTGAACCATTAGATCAATAGTCAAGTCATCAATGAAACTCATGTACAGTGTAGTCAGTTGTATTTGATAGCCATTAACCTTTGTAACAATTACACACTGTCATAGTTAGTCGCCATTTCTTACATGATTTATTTCTTCGACTGAATTAGTAACCTTTATATCTAGGCCCACGTCCAGTATAGAGAGATAGAGCTGGGGTTTAACGTTCACTCGACACAAACTAGCTCATTTAAATAATTCTCCTGTGCGTATGGGTCTTTAGCAGTAGAGGGAAACCGGAGGACCCGTAGAAAATCCACGAGGTTGGACAAGCGACCTTACTTCTGGTCACGTACACGTGGTGAATCGAACCTCGCTATTGGACTCATGACAGGCCGCGAGAGACAACACACACGCGGTAACCATTCGCCCCAACCCAACGTCCAGTATAATCGATTCAGTATTCATTGTAAAATGAGGGGGGTGGGGGGTGGGATGGCCTAGTGGTCTAGAGTGCCGCGCTTCGACCTCTAGCTGCCCGGTCACCCCTGGCTTGCGGCTGTGGTTTCGAGCCCTGGTGTGAGCGTATGTGGCATGGAGATAGGGGCGCCTTCTCAACCTCGTGGGTTTCCTCCGGGCACTCCGGTTTCCTCCCACTGCTAAAGACCCCTACGCGCAAGCGAATTATTGAAATAAAATTAAACCATATGTTAGTCCCGAAATGACCTAGTTGTGTCGAGTGGACGTTAACCCCCATTTCTCTCTCTCTCTCTGTAAAATGAAATAAAATAAAATGAAGTTCTACGTCTAGGTTGGTAAGAAAGAAATTAGTGCACTGATCATTGATCCAGCGTGACTCCTCGGAATAATCGCACCAGAAGCGGGTGAAGATCCAGGCGGCAATTAGACCATTTGGACCGTTTGCGAAGCTAAACCGTTAGTATATGAACAAAATTTCCTGGAGATATTGAAATACTGATATAAATCTAACATGGCCATATCATTCGGTATGTTACAAATACAATACAAATTCTAACATTAGTCCCATTTCAGCCATCTCACCTGTAGGTAACATCAAATAGGTTGTGTCAAATTCCCCGTATCATATTTTTCTCTAATATATTTTCGTTTGCTTGGATTGATATGAAAGATTAAATCCCCTCATTCATTTCCATTCATCGTCTTCCGGACTGTGAACTTATGAAATTTCAGCCCTCAGGGCTACTGATCCCCTCGTCGAGTCTTTGAATGACCCGGAAGTAGTTTACACCGACCACATATCAATACACTCCAATGATTTTGAGAATATGTTTTTAAACGTATCTAAAATATTGACTCGAAACTGAAAAAGAATTAAATAGCCATTAAGTGCAGTTTGATGGCCGAGAGCGAGACATAAGTAATATATCGATATTGCACGAGGCATTAGCAATGTCTTTAGCTCGAGACCATTAAGCATCTTAAAATACAGACGCTATCCTGCACGTGATTTTCAATGAAATATGTCACGCGAGTCCATATTTTATCTAGTACAGATAATGTGCGATTGGCAAGTTGCCCGTACATAATTAGATATAATGGTACATTAACATCAAAGGATGACGTCACATCTGTATTTTAAATGAAACAAACGCATCCTAATTTGAATCAGTTTGATCGATCACCGAATGCGTCTCAATATTTCATCAAGATACGGAAATATAGTGCAAAGATACCAGGCTCTGTCCTGACTTATATAGAGAATTTCTGTCTCGAAATAAACACAGTACACGATAAAGAAATGTCAGCTTCTTCTATGGAATGTTTAACTATACCATCTAATTAAAATCATGTGAATTATTAGGTTTCTTTTATTCGAGTCGGTCATTCCATAAATATCAACAAATAATCAAAGCACGGGTAAACAGCTGGCAGATGTTACTGGGTTAAGTCGGAGTGTTGGATGGAAAAATGTTCATTGGTCTGTGAGATCACCTATATATAACCGTGGGCTCTTTCCCTATATATAACCGTGGGCTCTTTCTGGTGTCTCTGGGTTCTCCCCACTGCCGACGACACCTACCGGAAGCGAATGTTTTAATTTAAATTGCTCCATATGTTTGTCACAAAATGACCCAGGTTGTGATGGATTGACGTTAAGTCCCTACCTCTCTCTCTCTCCCTCTCTCTAGGACATTTGAAAAGCCATAGGCAATTTGTTGCTCCCTTGAGAACACCTGAGAACACCGTGAATGGCCTATGTATTGTTCTTGTGATTTAGTATTTATTACGTACAAGTTCTGTACATGGTCTGAGATTTTGAATTGGTTGCTTACAATTTGTGTATTCCAGTCAGATTTGTCATATTGAAATATTATTAGTGAGCAAGTCCCGAAAGCCAAAATGTCATTATGCCCTTAATGCGATTTTAATGGTTTGCTGGATTTTGTTTTTTTGTGCATTTTCTAGGCAATTAAAATGTACCCGAGTGACCATACATCAGCATCTATTTTTATCTTTCATCCTGGCCGGCATGTTTTGGATTTTATATTATACTTTGATTCCAATGAACAAAGAAAATATGGATAACAATTCTGTAAGTATTCCACATACTTCAACTTCAAAATATTCAAATAACAATTTGTCATAATAACACAGTTTATGGCTTATGACTGTATGAAATATTTTATTTTCAGACGTGGTGTGTAGTATTACATGTAATAACACAATTTATGACTAAATGTAATTTCTTATTTTCAGACGTGGTGTGTAGTATTAAACGCAATAACACAATTTATGACTAAATGTAATTATTTATTTTCAAATGTGGTGTGTAGTATTACATGTAATAACCCAATTTGTGACTAAATGTAATTTCTTATTTTCAGACGTGGTGTATAGCATTACATATAATAACACAGTTTATGACTATATGTAATTATTTTTGGATGTTTTGTGAGGGATTCTATCTGCATACCCTAATTGTTATCGCCTTTACAAAGGAGAAGAAACTTCTGTGGATCTGCACCCTGATTGGCTGGGGTATGTATTTACTAACTATGATCACTCCCCAACCCCTGTCCCGGCTTACAATGTGTAGATTGTTTCATTTTTCCAATATGTTTTAATTATACTTTTATCAAAGATTGGTCATTTGTACTATCATAACTTGAAATGAAATGAAATGGGGTTTAACGTCCTACTCTTCTGCACCTGACCGGGGCTAATGGAAGACGGGCATATGCCATACAGTGTGCTATGAGAGAAATGTTGCACGGACAGCGGCGCTAGGGCCTACTCTTATATCGAATTCCAACTGCCAAGGGATCTTTTACGTGCACGCCAATGTGTACACGGGACCTCGGTTTTTCGTCCCACCCAAACGTCTAGGCAGCTGTCCTTGTCACACCATAACTTGAACATGTTATTGGGAACCATGGTGGTTAAGTGGGTAAGGCGCCGGCTCGCTAGCCTGGAGGTCGGCTATTCAATCCCTGCATTGGCCGAGGAAGTTCACCCAGATTTTCCGGCGTGGTTTACTCTTGTTAGTGATGCAGGGTGGAGGGCCTGACAAGAATAGCTGTTTATTCGTTCAGGTGGGACTAAAACCCGAGGCCCCGTGTATACATTGGTATGTACGTAATAGGTCCCTGGCATTTGGAATTTGATATGGCAAACTTCCCTCACAGCACACTATATGGCGTATGCCCGTCTTACTTAGACCAGTCGCCGAAGAACAAAAGGACGTTAAATGCCATTTCATTTCAATTTTGAACATATCAGTGTAATACCATATATCGCAAGAAATATCAGTGTTATGAAGTGCGCGACTAGAAGTAGCCACGATGGCTCAGTGAGTAAGATGTTGGCAAAGAAAGTTCATCGGTAACTTTCTGCGTGGTTAGCCTGGCAAGGGACAACGTATAGTTCCGGTGGAATTCGATATAGCAGTAGACCGTAGCGCCGCAGTCCTGGCACAATTTCCTTCATAGCACACTGCAAGTCGTATGTTCCTCTTGGAACACAGCAGTGGGACGTTAAACCCCATTTCATTTCATTTCGTATTGCTAATACCATGCGTATGTACATTGCTAGAAGTATCAGTGTAATAGTACATTATACCACTAATACCAATCATTCATATCGAGTCACATGTACAACCTCGTGGATTTCTCTAACACCATTTATTAGGAAGATGCCTCAATCCCAATTCGAGATATGTGCATGTGTTGACCTACTTTGAAATGAACAAATTGCATTTCCTTGAATATCCATATATTTAGCCGCGAAAAATGATTAATAATCTCTTGCAAAATGTATTCATAATGGGTACCTTTTTTGGCATCGTTTTGAATACTAATGCATGGAATTTTCACTTAGAATAATGATATAATATATAATGAACGGTGATATAGTAGGGGATTAATGTCTCGTCAACACATTTGGTCTTTTTCAAACGGGTAAATATCATGCCGGGTCGTCTTTGATTGACATTTAGTAATTGAACATATTGACACACGGATACACAATTACTGAGTTTAATACTAAGCGAAGCTTCGATGAAGATACTTTCGTCTTTATCAAGTAAATGATACAGGTATGTGAACATGAACAGTGCTAAGGAGCAATATACTAAGGAGCAATAGAAACGTCAGGTTGGTATGTTACTCTGAATAGACACATTGCATACAACTTGCCAAATGTTTTTATTGTATATTTGTGACCACATCTCCATCTTTTTTCCTGAGCAAACACAGAATTGAACCCAGGGTATGTTCTTCAAACCGCAACCTGAATTTAGAGATGGTAATGTGTTCTCCATGATTTTCATCTAACTCATGCTGTACGTGCTGTTCACCGGGACCAGCTCTATAAATTGCACCCCCATAACTGATTGAATCATTCACACTACGACGTCAGCAGAATGCCACGACCCACACCAGCTCAGAGGAACCAGACACTTGGAAGACTCGGCGCTGACCACACTGCCCAAGCCGTTGCCAATCATTCCAGGTCAATGTTTGGACCATCTATAGGCTTCAGCAACGCTTTCGGGCTACCAACAACACGGATGATCGCCCCAAACTGGTAGACCAAGGGTTACTAGAAGGCGACAAGACCGCCCTGCTGTGCTACAGACCGTTCACAATCCC
Source organism: Patella ulyssiponensis (assembly GCA_963678685.1). Taxonomy (NCBI): domain Eukaryota; kingdom Metazoa; phylum Mollusca; class Gastropoda; family Patellidae; genus Patella; species Patella ulyssiponensis. The sequence continues at coordinate 62,087,286 of OY783225.1, read as the reverse complement.
TTCACACAGGCATCTGAGACAGCACGATAGACACGCGGAAGACCAAACAGCACCGATACAGTGCACCGACGTCTCAACAGGAAGAACATCCATTGCAGTAGATCTTACCGTGGACCGATCCTCACCCCTCGTCATCGACGTGAACGTCTAGAGTTTGCCCAGCAACACCAGAACTGTCCTGTTCACAGATCAGATGGTTGGATCAGAATATGGCGTTGAAGTGGTCAGCGTTATTCCGACCAATGTGTCATGGAACGAAAATCATGTGGAGGACCAAGCATAATGGTTTGAGGTGGAATCGGCCTGAACCAGAGAGTGGGTCCTGTGTTGTTCCAAAATCTGGTTCAGGGAGAAGGGGCGGCATCACCGCAGTGCGCTACCACATTTTGCACGTCATCGAAACAACGTTTTCTAGCATGACAACACCCGTGCCCACAGCACCAGAGCTACTCGGGACTTCCTTAAGCAGAACGGTGTCAACGTTATGCACTGACCAGTCCTTAGTCCGCACTGAAACCCGACTGAACATCTTTGGGATGAAATTCAGAGGAGACCTGATAAAGTCATACCGAGACCGAACACAGGCGATTAATCCAGGCATTTCTGAGAGTGTGGTCCCTGATGCCAATGTCGTTCATGAATCGACTGGTGCACTCACTCCATGCACCGACGCTGCGCTGCTGTTATTGACGCTCGTGGTGGACACGCCGGATACTGATGTATAGATTGCGTACAGACTCTAAACCTTCTCGTAATGTCTTTAAAATGTGATGAACTAATCACTATCCACATACTCGTATCATAAAGAAGAGAGTATCCTCGTAGAAATGTATTAAACTCAGTAATTTTGTATCCATTAAATTGTACCTTGTGTTAATATGCAGGATGGTTAACTTATTGTATCAGTTTATTTGGACTAACTGGATTTTTCCTTATCTTATTCCAATTTCGATGAATAAATTGCATAACAACTGCCTCTTCTTTCTTATTAGTTTTGCCAATTGTCCCAACTGTGTTTTATTTGGGATTCAGAGCCGCCAGTGAGGAAGACAATTCAAAGTAAGTACAGGCACTGACTCCAGTAATAATTATAACCACACAGTGCGTTCCGTTTCTTTTTCGTTTGAATTTCATTTTGATGAAAAATGTTTACCAACGTAAATGACAACCGTGGCGAAATATACAAATTGACTTTGGTGTATGTCTTGAAAGTTTTATCAAGACAAGGAAACCGATAATTGCACAGAGACCCAATGTATGATTATGTTTCCAAAGTTCAATTTGTTTCTGTCAGATTTTACTTTGTTTTAGAACAATGTTATTGATGAGTCTAGTAGCCATTGCGAAGGCGATTGGGTGAGTGGGTGGGTGGGGAGGCTAGGGGCGATGGTCAAACACTTGCGCTTCCGTTCGTATCGACCCCTCTCTTGTACTATTCGAATAATTGTTATTCCATTAGATGACTGAACTAGTTCACTGTCCGTTACCAATTAATCGCCGTCTCCCGTCTTGAAAAACAGGAAAACGTGACGCTCTTTGCTTGCTGAAACTGATAATACCGCTTGTTGAATTACATACGTAGAAAGTATTCATACAAGCTTCTGTGGTTAAATGTTACAATCATACGATTGGTCCCATTAATGAAGACATTACCAGATAACTTCTGGCAGACATGAGCTTGGTATTCTTGTCTCGTCGCCCGATTAAAGTTACATTGTTGGAGATAAGATAGAGAGATGGCAGTTCTCACTATAATAGTTAAAAACTAGATAGTGTAAAGGTAATTTGCTGAAAATTTCAGTCGAGTCATCCACTATTAGCCGAGAAAAACGCGTTTGAAATATTCACATAGCCTCGGTCATCATTACTCAAATCATTAATGTAAACAGCATAGTCTCGATTATCCACTTGATTGATTTAATTATCAACGGCCATTAAGCGGCATATAGGATTTTAATCCGCCAACATCGAAGGCTAGCCTTGACATCAAGAGTTTATTATGATCTGGATATGTTAATTAATGTCTAAATGATTATTTAGATAACATTTCAGGCCTAAAGAAAGACCTGTAATAAGCAGAATTTACTCTTGCATAATGCTATTTTAAACAATGCACAACCTATAACTTGCATTCCAGTCTTTTTATTAAGGCGGCATGGGTCGGACATATGATAGCTGGCATTTTGGAAATGGAAGAAATTCATCAGAGCTGATATTGCCATGAATTTTTCAAGACCATAGCCAGACACATTCTTTTGACTGATCAATTCAAATTATATTTCTCTGTGCAATGAATACGTTAGGTTTTAGGACTATGATCCATAACTATGTCCAGGAAGTGGGACGCTGCCCTTTAGTGGGCCTAAAGTATGTTTCGTTTGATTGGACTAAGAGTGTTTAATATTGTATAGGACGATAATGTTTGTATTTAAAGTGGTTTTAGTAAATAATGTCCATTGGTCGAGTTGCTGATATCCGTGTTCTGTTATTTCAGATGCTGGCTGAATCAATCATCGTTAATGTGGTTTACCTTGGGTCCGGGAGTCGTGTCACTCGTCGTAAGTAGAATAGATTATTTGGAAACATCTGGGTGAGAGCGGAATGGGGTTTAACGTCAACTCAACAGTTGCAGAAAACAGGATGAGTCGGAGAAAAAAAGCTACTTGATTGGCCCACTGACCTTACTCTTTGTCACTTACAACGTCTTACTCGTGGCCCCAACACTGAATAGTAAACTGGGACGCAACTACATGTCCCGAAAGAAATTCCCACATACCACAATCCTTAGTGGTGAAGAACAACAACGCATTTCATTTCATTTCTATATGGAACCTATTCTCTAACAGCTGACTCCCGGTATTGATCCAACAATTTCACATGGATTTTTCCTCACGGTTTTCCCTTGTCCGTAGAACAGGATAGAAATGCTGGCAGAGAACGGCTAGTCATGGTATATATTCGTCCTCGTTATCCCGGTTAATAAACAACGGCATTAAACCTGATTTAACTTCATTTTAGAACAGACAAAAAATTATATAAAATGTGACGTACATCACTTTCTTATTAAAAAAAAAAACACCCACTCGTCTGTATATAAATGAATCCAAGATCGGGCTAATTCTGCACATCTATGACTTTAAACGATGCCTCTTTAGTCCACTTTAAAAAGATAGAAAGAAGCTGAATCTGTGAAGGATCTCTCTTGTAAAATGTGAAGTAGACGGTCGAGTGCAGACAGTTTTTCAAATGAAAAAGATGGCAATCTTCAAACCTCCACTTGAAGTCATTAAGAGTTATATGGATGACCTTGGCTATTATATTTAAACCTTTTGGAATATTATCACATGATTATCTTGGTTGTTGGGGTTTGCATCGTCGAATAGTTAGCGCGTGTGCGTTGCGTAATAAGGTCTGACATTGATTTCGATTCACCGGTTGTAGTAACAAGGAGTACAGTTACCTGTCCAACGACGTCGGTTTTCTCCTGGTCCTCCGGTTTCCTCCCACTGTTATGAACCAGTACGTGCAAGCGTATTTTTGAATTAAAAATGAACCATATGTTAGTCCTGAATGACCTACTTTGTATCGAGTGGACGTTAAACTAAACCCCATTTCGCTCTCCCTTTTTTTTTATCTTACTTGCCAAGTTATGCAAGCAAATAGGGATACAATATGTCTAGGAAATGTTTGTCCAGTTAAGTCATACCAGTTCGTGACATTGTAGCCGATAGTCGGTCGTGTTAGTGAATTTTCCAAACAGAGATCCTAGTACTTGAGCAGATATCTCCTGGGTGTGATAAGACCAGTTTGATGCGTGACATGTGAACCTATAGCGAGACAGTATATTATTTTGTTATAAGACTGGTGACTGTTTTGATCAACGTTGCTATAATAAATGGTCTAAAAATATCATCCACCATATCAATAATACAATAATTTACCTTACCACGGTGTGTGACTACCGCCGCCTGGTACCGACACGCGACAAAACCTGCTAGATTGCCTTCTGCTTTCCGAAAGGTCAGCTTAAAGGTGCCAAAACATGCCTGGGAATAAAGATTACAACGTTGTCTGGGGTCATCTGACATGACATGGGAATTTGCCGACACCTTTTGGTACCGACAAGGGAAATATTCGCTAGATTGGAGTCTGTTTTCTTTAATGTCAATTAAAAGACGCTACGCATGCGTGGCAAAGAGACTGAGATGAGTTCCGAATGTATCAACATGTACATAACACGGAAACGAAATTTGTTTAACGTATTCTAGGAAAGGAAGTGACGCGATCAAATTACAGCATTTTCGATTTTTGGACCAATAGATCGTTCGTATTATTGATCAATTATGAAATGTGCTATTTTAAGCTCTTCATTGCCTTATAAAAATGCAACACACATTTCTGATTAAGGTTTATTCAGAAATTACGGTGCCCATTTACTAAATGCCTATCAAAGAGGTACGGCCGTGACAAGTGGATAAATTATTTACATGTGTGCACGTAAAAGCACCCATGAAATCTGGAATTCAGTGTCCTCCCCTAGCGTAACCACGTGCTAGTCCCAACACGACGTTGATAATAATTACGTGGGTTAGCACGTGCGCGCTGTGGTTTATTGAAATCTAGTGTCATATCATTCTCTTTAAAATCAATACATCATTATTCTGGTTGTTTAGTCACTGAGGACTCATTGAGATAGACGCGTATTGGTAGCCAGCATCACAAGACACTCACAATGGCCTATTACTGTCAGAACTAATAAAGACGACGATCGCTTTTACTGACACCTTCTTATCTTCAATGCTCAAAGGGTTAAGAAACTCCTTAGCTTTTAGAAAGTGATAGAGAGAAAGAAAAAACGTGACGCATTTCAAAACAGTTTTTCTTCTTACAAAGGTGATAATAGAAATCATCTCTGATGACGAAATAGCGTGCACTACTTCCAAAGTAATTACCACAGGGGCATGTAACGACAAGATAATGTTTTTTGTGTTAATTTGTATGTTGTTCTTACAGATGACTTTCTCCTTGAATTTTAACACGTTTGAGTAATTAAACATATGCTTTTAAACACTGCGGCATGGACATCAAATTCTCAATGTTTTTTCCCAAATTGAACCCTAGTGTGTGTTTCTCATCAGATGTGTACATGACAAGGAGTTTGGGGACCTGTTTTTTCTCAGGGTCCTTCGCCCCTAGTTAGTCGACCAATCAGCATCGGTGTTCCAAGTGGCTTTTCATAAATGCAACTTTTACTTTGGTTTGTTTTTTATCGCTGCATATGTCCACCCACAGTTCCACTTGTCGCTCGAGAAGAACTCGACTTAACCGACTATTTGATTGGTTTACCCTTCACATCCCACCGAACGCTGCGTATTTTACAACGCGTCCATGTCCCCGTGTATTAAATACAAGTAAAACTAAATTTTGAACAATAAAAACTGAAACGAAAAAGGATCTGTGTTTAAATCCGATTCTTAAATAGGAAATTGGCGATTTCCGTGGTATACTTGATGAACACGTGGTACACAATATACCACACGTTATTGCATGTAAAATATCACCACAAATACATGTTACCTCATTATGGAAAGATTTATTTACAAACGCCTTACCAAATATGTGTGTTATTGCCATTACCAATTCTGTGGTGGTCGGCGAATCGTTTGAATCGTGCTTTTTTATATCTTAAGATCTGCGATTGTGTCGAGTGATGTGGTTTTGATTCCCCGCTTGTACGTGGCAAGGAGTAGTGTCGCCAGTCGAACCTCGTGCGGCTTCTCCAGGTCGTCCGATTTCCCACTCCCTACTGCTAGAGAACCCTAAGCGCACGCGCATTACTGAAAACAAATTGAACCCAATGTGCGTTCCGAAATAAGTTGGTTATGTTGAGTGGACGTTAAACCCCATTTCGTCACCATTGAATAACATGTATGCTATTAAATTGTACTTCCGTTCTAACCATTTTAAATTGCACCCAATAAAGTCTTGAATTGGATGTGACTTCATGACTGAACAACATCCTTTCATTTTTGTTAGGTCCCAATAGAGAAGTCTTCAATCTAATGGGGTATGCCAATAAGCCTTTACCAGTTTTGTCTCTTACTGTCGACTGTTAAACACAGAATTGGCTCCATCTGCAGACCCAAAATGTCACATCTCGACAAATACCCAAGTTAAAAATCATATTAAATCGTCAGTTTTATTCAAAACAAAACTTTGATATCTAACCCAAAATAAAGGGGTTTCTTCCATGGGTTTTAGAAAGAAGCAGTTCAATTTTGAGTCAATATTTTTTAGAATGCGAGGGCCAAGTACACTTGTAATAGAGTAAAATCTAAACCCTGTTTAACTGACTCAATACCAACAAACGACCAGATATGGATATAAGTTAGATAATTTATATTATTTGTCCTCGTTTTCTTTCTTCCGTCCTCATTAGCCCAGTCGGAGAAGAACCCTACGACGTTAAACCCCATTTCCATTAGCCTAGTCTGAGAAGAACAGTAGGACGTTAAACCCTATTTCATTTAATTATTTTCATTTCCTTTCGTTTCAGATCAACCTGTTGTTTGTCGTCAACATTCTACGTATCCTTGTATCCAAATTACGAGCCTTCAATTCTAATGAAAGCCATCAGAACAGGTTTGTAATAAATTAATATTAAAACCATCTTTATACATTGAATTGACTTATAATTGCGCTTTCAAAAGTACCCTTATACATGAACCAGTGGGTGCACAAGTATTTCATGGACATACTATGCTTGCACATTGTGGCCTTAAATGCTCAACAAAACGTTATGGTATCTACAGTTAACTTGAATATCTAATTTCTGTCCATGAACATCAATCTCAAGATGATACCAGCCTAAGGCCTTTTTTAACAATTATTATCTGTAGAATACTTTTCGGTCTGTATTTGCTTGAATTAGACGATGTGGTTGTGATTAGATCGATTTCTGGATTTGTTAAACCATCATGCTGTTGTGTGAGTCAATGACATGCGCGTAAAAGAACGTTTGACAGTGGGGATATAAGAACAGTTGACGGAAACGACTCTGTCCTGACAACATCCCCACCCCACTCCTTCTGGCATTGCTAGGTTCTCACTATCACGAATCGTGATTTTAATCGTGGAGTAATCGTGGTGACCCTATCACGTCTCCGCGGCAAGGAGTAGGGTCGCCTGTCCAACCTCGTGGGTTTTCTCCCGGTACTCCGGCTTCCTCCCAATGCTTAAGACCCCTACGCGCAAGCTAATTATTGAAATAAAAACCATATGTTAGTCCCAAAATGACCTAGTTTGTGCCGAGTGGATGTTAAACCCCATCTCTCTCTCTCTATCGCGTCTCATCATGTATTGAGATCAGTCGTATCAATCGTGTTGACCGTACCCTAAAGCCAGGCTGACACTTGCACGACTTTTGGCCACGATTTTGTCGTGCCCATCAGTGTCCACATTGACACGAACTGGCACGACGAGTTCACGCATAGTTTGCGCGTAATTTGCGCATTGTTTACACACTTCCCGCATTGGCACGACGAGTTTGCGCAAATCGGACGGTGTCGTGCCGACTCGAGTCGTGTCAATGCGTGCCACGGAATCGTGCAAGTGTCAGCCTGGCTTAACGTATCTGCACGTAGCAGATCGTGGACTCAACAAGGATAATCCTGTCGTAACGCATCGCACGACACTGTTAACCAAGCATAAACTACATAGTGTTCCTCATAAAAAATGTCTTTTATAAATAGTTTGATATTTTTTTGGAATTCACCGGTTTCTTTTTACAGATTTGCTATTTTTTGGAATTCACTGGTTTCGTCTTATAGTTTCGCTGTTTTAATTATCTTTCTTATTTGCGTTTTCATTTATCGTCATTCTGCCTTTCGTTTCATAGATTTGTTGCCTTTAAATAATCCCATGGGCATCGTATCTAATGATTGATTATTAAAAATATCCTCATTCATAATTTATTTAAAGAATCAAACAATTTAATTATTAATAAATCATCTTCGAGCTTTGTAAAAATCTATCAAAAACATGATCCCAGTTGCCGTTCATGTAAAATTACAAATTTTGATATAAAACTAAAGGAAATTATGGTTCAGTTACTAAAAACACTTCTTCAAATAATTGCCGTTTAGGCATATTTACTTTTCTGTTTGAACTACAAGTTTATGCTTTCTGTTTGAACTGGAATATAGCCTAGTTTTCTGTTTGGACTAAACGTTTATGTTTTCTGTTTGAACTGGAATATAGCCTGGTTTTGTGTTTGAACTGAAAGGTTATGTTTTCTGTTTGAACTGGAATATAACCTAGTTCCAATTCCCGAATGTAATCTTGTATTAATTAATCTGACGTTGTACTGCTAAAGTAGATAGAACAGTTGGATACATCAAACCCAATTTCATTTATTTTGTTTTTAACCAATGTTGTATTCGGGATATATGCATGATATTGGGATATCTGCCAAATATATTATATTTGTTTATTATCTTGTAACGACTTTTGTCCAAGTTTTGTGTGGCATGATAAGAGTTTGTTTATTGCCCAAGATGTCCATAATATAGTACCAGTATCTACCATCTTTCTTTTATTATGATCAATTGATCATGATTTATGTGCCGATAGTCTGTCGTATTACCCAACAATTGGACAATCTGGCTTATTAAACTGGCGGGGATTTGATGTACGATATATCTTTAGAGAAATATATACTGTAGATATGGTACTATGGGCAGATTGTTCATGAAAGTGGTCTTGCTTCTATCATTGTTATGGAAATGAAATGGGGTTTAACGTCCTACTGCTCTGCACCGTCTGGGCTAATGAAGACGGACTTTGTTATGGGGTGATTGACAAGTTTGCTGTGCTAAAGGAGGGGGGGGGGTGCAAGGGAAATCATCCAGTCGTATAGATGGGATGAAAATGGAAGTTCCTGATACCGAGTGATACCACTCTGCATTACGCCGATTGATGCAGAGCAGCACAACCTTAAACCCCATTTCATTTCATTTCGTTTCTTTGTCCTTTCGGTGGGGCTAAATCAAAAGTCGTGCTTCACTCTACATTTTCTGTTTTTTTTTCAGACGAGCTGTACGGGCTGTGTTGATATTGATACCGTTGTTGGGACTACAATATCTCGCCATTCCCTTCAGACCTGATAATAATCCAAAGGCCATGAAAATCTTCAAAATCTTTACAGCCTTTATTACATCATACCAGGTAACGTTGTATTTAAAACTCCATGTCCGTTGATCATGTTATTTGCTGCGGGGATTCTAACAGGAAACCGAATTACATATTCTGTTTACGATGCCTTGAAAACTAGCAAGAGTATAAACAGGAGTAATAAGAAATCGACATAAGTACTAAACCATCGCCATTTGTCAGCACCGTACGTCATATTGAAAGATCTGATAACATTGATGACGTCACATAACATTGTGATTAAAGGGATGGTCCCGATTTCAACAGAGTCTCAAAAATAAAAGTCTGAGTACATATGAAATTTAAACGCCGATATATAGGAGAATGGTGAATGGACCTTGTCGATAAATCTCGGCTCAAAGTAACGAGTTGTTTAGACGTGAACGCCAAAACTGCTTATCCGGACACGTAACTCTTTCAAGATTTCGGGTCAATTTTTTCGTTGGTGACCTGATAATCGATTCACATTCCTTGAGAGGTCTGTATAGCGAACGGCCCATGTGTTGTACTTGATAGCGAAAGGTAAATTTCAACTTCACATTATTTTAATTTAAAAGAAAGCCTGGTTTAACGTAGACACTGCGTAATACAGCTTGGAGCACCGGTCTCAATTTCCAGAAGACGACTGACGGGTTTAAGTTGTTTGAAAACGTTATACAAATACTGAGTTAGTTGCTCGGTCCTTTGGTAGGGGATTTTAAGTGATTTTAACACAAAATTAAGCAGTTATATTCTTCAAAAAATTATAGGGATTAGCCCTTTTAAGTACATCTGTCGACCGGGGTGGGGGGGGGGGCACCTGTAGTTTTTTTAAGAAGTACAAAAGTCGATGTCATGATAATGTATGTTTTGTTAGAATATAGACAATTAATATGCACCAACTTCTTTCGTGACTAAACCTTTTCTCCATATTGAAAAGTATGGATGTGTCAATAACATCCCTAATGCATTCTGTGATTAAGGTTATCGGTGAGATGCGGTGCCACCTAGCATGTTTAACGCCCCACTGTTCTGCTCCGCCTAGAGTAATGAAGACGAGCATACGCCCGTATGAGGGAAACTTTGCACGGACAGAGGTACCCTCGGCTTGCTCTTATTTCAAATTCCAACTGTCAAAGGATCTTTTACGCCAATGTATACACTTTTCGCTGGATCCCAATGATAAAACGTTGTCCCTTGCCATGCACTGTGTCCTGCGCCACTAACAAATTTCGATTAACTTTCTCAGCCAACGCAGGGATCGAACATGGGACCTCCAGGTTAGAAAGCCAAAGTCCTACCCACTGAGTCACCGTGACTTGCTCCACATGCTTGTTGTTTCTCCATCTCCACGAGCCAGTAAGACCTTAAAACACATATTTTCGTATTTTTACGATTACCCACTGGACTTGAATCTATTCTCAAGAAAACAAAAATATGCCAGATAGACAAAGTAATTCTTAAATTGGTTAATCGATTAGTTCTTAACTTAAATGGTTTAGATAAATTTAGACTCAAAACAAAATGATTGTTTTCAAAATGGCGGATATTATCTGTTTTCTACCAAACCAGTCTGCAGGATTTGATGTAATTGACATGATTAACTTAACTGGAATTTTGACTGTTATCTAGTGCCCGTATTTAGCATGTAATTGACAGCTTGTTTTCTGGGTTTGACATTTTAAGGATTTTTTTCTAAGGAGTTAATCAGTGTATCAATTTAAGACGAAACAAAAAAAATCAACATTAGTTGTTATTGATTGTTTTATTAAGAAAGATTGTTTTCCTTCCCTTCTACTTGCAGGGTGTGTTCGTGGCTCTAATCTTCTGTTTCTTCAACGGAGAGGTAAATAATTGCCATATTTGTTGTACTTTTTCACTACATGAAGATCTGACTAGTTGTAATGTGAGCGGCTTTTGACCCTATGACATCAGACATTGATTACTCAATCGGTATTGACGTTTCTAGGGTTTCACACTTCCATGCAAAGCACAACAAAAACTCACCGTAACAGACCGTTTCATTGGCTAGTTCCCAACATCAACTAGAACACGTGTTATATAACAACTCTTCTAGATCCTAATGTTGTGATAACAAGTAAACCGATATTTTGAACTATAAAAAACGAAACGAAATAGAATCTATGTTTTAATCAGATTGGCTGAATGGGGTTCTTCCTGCAGAAAGGAAGGCTCCACTTGGAAGTGTCGAGCCATGGTGGTTCGTAAGTAAGGCGCTCGTGCTTTAACAAGGACATGCTGAGTTCGATCTCCTGGAGATTTTCACAGGATGGAAGGTGTGCCAAGGAACAGAGTCTCATCGTTCCCTTGAAGTTGGAATGCCTCTCATAGCACACAGGTTATGGCGCATGCCCACCTTCTTCAGTACGATCGGTGTTGAAAAGTAGGACGCTAAGCCTAATTTTATTTCATCCATTTCTTCTTGAATTGAGTATATCCTATTGAAAGAAATGGTTTCCGATCATTTTTAAATCAAATTATTTACATTTTCAGTTTATCACAATCTGAATGTGTTTGGAGTGGGATGAATCATATAATTGTAACACGATATAATGGACATAACAGGACTAATTCTAAACAAAACGAATTAAAGTAGTACAAAATTAGAAAAAAAATAGCAACAGTAGGCGTAGTAATTGTCCTCGGTAAATACCTTAACCTGAATAAACTTGTAAGCTAAGGGAATACTAATGAGAACAAAATAATTTCTTAAGCTGTTCCTGTTTTCTAATGTCTAATCTTAATAATAGAAAGTATAATATATCAGACATGTCAGATTATATGTGTGGTTAAATTTAATATTGTAAATATAATAGCCGGTTTATACTCAGTGGGCTACAAACACCTTATGTATTTCTAAAAAGATGACATAAAATGTGGTGTAATGTTCCACTTTTCTGCACCAACAGACATAATGGTGACGGGGGCATTTAGCCCCGACAGCGGTGATACGGCCTTATGGTTCTTCTTCAGGCACGTGCCTGTATATACATGTATTCTGTGTGGTGCCTGTATATACATGTATTCTGTGTGTCGTCACATTAGCCCATCTAGTAAACGAAAAGGGATAACATATGATTTAACATCCAACTTTTCTACACCAACTGGGCTAATGAAAACGAACATGACGGAGACATTTTGCCCGGGCAGCGGTGCTTTTATAGGCACATCACTGTGTTCACAGGACCTGGGTTTTTCTCACAAAACCCAGGCTATTGCAGATTGGTAGGGTCCTTCAACCACTCTGACGTTATCCATTTGTCCGTGAATTCTTTATTTCCTGAAAGTTACAGAACTCTTGGAAATAACTTGCGGCAGCGATGGATGTCATTCACACCTTCGCTTTCACTTGTTGATTTTCTTTTCTTGATGTCTTTCCGAACACCGGTCCCGTGGAAATTATTTCTGTCTGTCGAAACACGTCAAGGTTGGTTTGAAATGATGAATGGACCTTTCATACCACTGAAGGGAAGCAAGTAATCCAATATTTTAATTCCAAAGAGAACGATTGGGAGGTTTTGAGTAGAACAAAGTCATCATGTGTTGGCTCTAGAGACGTTTGACCTAGACGGTGTTTGAATCTACGTGATTTTAACACTTACAAGCGTTAATTCGTTCTGTAGATGTCCACTTCCAAATACCATACCTATGACATCACAATTATCAACTTTATTACTAACTACAGTAAAACCGCACTAAACGTAAACAAAAGCGATAACACAAACATGGGGACAAGATAAATTACACAGAGATTGCACGATCAAGTGAATGGATCTAGGCGCCAGTCTTAAGCTGTCATGTTACAAACTGTTACGTATATCTAATCAGACGTTAGAGGCACGGAATGGGATATTAAAGTCTCGTCAGAACAAAAAGTATGTCATGTTTCATTGGTGGGGCTGGGGTTGGGTGGGGGGGGGGCACCGTGTCTCTATGGGGATGATGTTCGTTCACTGACCAGGAGGAGGTTAGGTGTTGAGTTTTCAGAGTGACTTCCCCTTGCTAAGTTGACGTGTAAGTAAAGGTACCCTGGACACTGGAATTCGACAGAGTAAGTGGAAATGCCACTGACTAGGTTTAATATCGTCTCATTCCACTGCTTTTATTGACAATATTCTTTAATTTGATCTGTTTGTCTTATGCATTTCCCGCTACCAATGTATCGTTCCTTTAATATTCCATCTGCTGTTGATCGATTTTACGTCAGCGTAGAGTTATTGACAACAGGCTAATGATACCCCTCAAAATAAGGCCAACTGCAACCATAAATATTTCCGAACATACTCACCTGCATAATAACATGGTTTATTTCAGGTCATGACCGTAATGCGCCGGAAATGGAATCAGGTTTGGAACAATTACCACCCGACCAATGAGGGTCGTCGGCGTAGCACCTGCAATACGACAGCCATGACATGGGACGAGTCAACGGCTGTCGTGAAAAATGGGAATGGAAAGAATTCACGACTAAAAGCAGTAAGTTTTGTTTTTTCAATGACACTAGGGGATTAATAACCTACCATATCCTCGCGATAGAAAAGTTTAGCGCTCTATAAATAATTAAGTAAATATATCAAATTATGACAGAAAGTATTTGTGACTTCAGGTCAACAGCTGACAAATGGAGGTCATGAATGTCATGTCCCTTAACGGAGATGTAATTGTCTTCAGATTACGATATCCTTAAAACATAATTTTTATTTTAAAGGAGATATTCTACACATTTTGAGAATGATAGCTACTCGAATCAGACCTAAAACATTGTAGGTGCCGGTGCTCATACAATATTATTAAAGTAAAGATCGTGTTATTGACGTCTTTGATGCTAACACAACTAGTAATAGGCGTGAAACTAGTTGATACCTTGCTTTTGAACTCCGGCGCTTCTAAGATTTGAATTCATTCCGAGATTCAAATATCTTAATTCGTCTTGATCATGAATTGAATTGATATCATATTAAAGGGGCATTATGTAAGAATAGATAAACAGATGACAGTTGTTGCTATAATAGGTAAACAGATGACAGTCGTTGCTATAATAGATAAACAGATGACAGTTGTTGCTATAATAGATAAACAGATGACAGTTGTTGCTATAATAGATAAACAGGTGACAGTCATTGCTATAATAGATAAACAGATGACAGTCGTTGCTATAATAGATAAACAGATGACAGTCGTTGCTATAATAGATAAACAGATGACAGTTGCCGCTATAATAGATAAGGCAAAGAGAATATGTTGAAACTTTCAATCAAATTGCCTCACTCTGGGCCGAGTTACCACCACTAAAAGAACAAGTGGCCTCCATTGTCATTGATACGATAATAAACACAGTCTTGGTGATCCAGTTTAAATTAAATGGCCGAACCGTTATAATATAATCTACTGAAAATCGGAGCTATTGGATGGCATCTAGGGCTGCTTATGGTCTTGTCAAGTTAATCATTTGTCTAATTAATAATTTAAATAACATTTAAGTCCCAAAGAAAGGCCTGCAATATGCAGATTTAGAACTTGCATAATGTCTGTTTATTCCAACGTAAAGGGGAGATAACGCTGCTCGAATCATAATTTTCAACGTTTACTACGGGCGTGGATCATCGAGATTAGTATCTGGTTTACCTTTGACGTACCGAGGGCTCTCGTAATCAAAAACAAAACACAGAGTCACGGACACAAACTCTTGGTGACTCCATTTATTTGGTCATTGGTCATGGCATAAAATTGCTAAAATCAACGTTTACCATATTTCCAAAAATAAGATTAATTGATGTGTCTTTTATTTTTCAGGATTCGTCAGAATTACAAGTGATGGTGCCTAGTCATCCATGAGCGTGTTCCAATTCTTGTCAGATTTCAATTCTTTAACTGTTGATCTGCGCTTATGGAAAAGCGAGATAATTATAAACGCTTGACTTGCACGCTCAGTTCTTACCGTTGCGTATTTTGTAAATGGAGGTGGAAAACGAATGGTGAATTTTGGATGGATTCATTAAATTATTGAACTGTGTGAAAATTGAAATTGAAAGTGTCAAAAGAGTAGGTTAATCCGCACGGACTCTTAGCTCATTACCTTATTAAGCTCTACAAAAACTAATTTTGTCTTTCCACAACGACTTTTAGTATATATTGGAATAAATAAAACCTTGCCGTATTGGTATCTGTAGATATAGACGTTAATACGCCCACGGTACAGTTATTGGCCTATTAAAGTGACGCCATGAATGTGACGTTTTGGTGACGCTTTGGTTTTCTATAGCCTAGATATTTCGTCTGGCTTTTTTAGCTTTGGAACAACTTTCAAGATGCCCATGATTTGATGATTTTTCAAATCCATTTCAGGGGCACGACTCTCGGCATTGCTCCTATAAATATGAATCTGTGGTGAAGGCGGCATGTACTGAGAATTGATCAAATTTTATCTCGTGTGCTACTCTGAAAATTATCAAATCATGGGTTGATAATGCAGACATACATGTAGTTTTGGCGGGAAATCGTGCTCAGTGGTTATGTAATTGAATTTAAAGTAATTTTAACGCCTTGGTGGATGGTTAATATCTGACGTATATTCCTTTTACTCGAAATGTTTGATATACACGTAGTGCGTGCATCATTCTTTTACATTCGCAAAGTTATAACCAGGTGGCATTGCTAGTTGCTATGCGGCCATTACGTCAAGCATACAGAACTGTGTTATAAAACTGGTGCTATCAAGAATGTATTTCTACGTTGTTGATGGACAACATGTCTGCTGCTGATGGACACAGAACACATGGACCGCATCGATTTCCAATAGACGTTTTTTTCATTCCCCAAAAATAATCGATTTTGTGATTGTATAACTGTCTCGAATTTATGACGTATTCCGTGTCTGTGACGTGTTCCATGAATGTTACTGGATATTGTGTTATGAACCGAATAAAGTTAATTTTTGTATCGTTGTGGGTCGAGAGAAGAATATATCGTCCACATGAGCATTACTTTTGTAAAATTAATTTGTGTTTTGAGACCTGTTAAAAAACTGAAATGTGGTCGTATTGTTCTGCTCGGAATTTCTAATTGGCGTTTAGAGACGGAATATTTGAAACCGCCAATGGTGTTCTATGTGTTTTTGTTTTTTTAATTCAACAATTTCTCCCCGGAGAGTGTTTGCGAAGTTACAAAAACATTGTTCATTCCAGAATTATTTATATAGTGCTTACTATAAAGTGCTCAATGGACGACTTGCTCTTATATTGTGGTGTTTTTAAGACTATGTATATATAAATGAATAAGCTATTTATGAGTCGGGGTTTCTACAATTTGCCCCGCAGCGCTGACAATATACGGCGTATTAAAATACAGATCTATATTTCGTTTCGTTTTTTATGCTTTCGATGGCCTACACTACTTGGAAAGACAAGTAAAACGAAATTTTGAACTATGAAAACGAAACGAAATAGGATCTGTGTTTTAATCCGATTGTGTACGGTGTCTAATCGCGTTCATTTAGGCATTGGGAAATAATCAAATGGAATAACTATTACTACGGTTTATTTTAAAATGATTTTACAAGTCGTTTATCAAGCGCCCCCCCCCCCCCCTTCTTCTTCATCTTGTGGACACTTTGGTTGTGACTGGAATCAGCTACTTGTCTCTTCTACTGGACAAAGTTAGCTGGAAAGACTGGGTATTCTAGACGTAGCTCAATTTACACAAGGGGAATGCTCGATTGCCATCGAGTGATACGGAATTTAGCCCTGTCAGAGTTCTGCCAGTCCCATTAGCTGACGGAGGTATGAGTAGAATCGTGACGTATTTTACGTAAGAAATACGTTTCAGCTGTCATGATTGGTTGAGATATTTTTATGCAGTCGGCACGTGCGTTGTTCTCCGAAATTATCCCTTTCACTTGATTGACACTAATTTTGGAATTGAGAGAATTTTATTTTGCAACGTTCAATCGAGTGTCCCGTAGGACGTTAAACCCTATTTCATTTCATTTCATTGAGTCAATTGGTGTGGTTTCGATTCCCCGGTTGTACGTGACGAGGAGTAGACTTTTATTCTATCGCAGGCTATCATAGGTAATCTTTATCTTAATTCACTGCCAATAATTGCCACAGAACTATTTTAACCAACTGTTCAATTTGGAAATAGACATGCAACTAATATATAGCAGTACACATAATTAATTTCGAGTGTCGACCATATAAATCTGCGGATAGCTATGTGATGTCCCCAGCTCAGAAATTTTGAATTGAATGAAAGCGGGGTCAAAAGTAACGTGAACGTCTTGAATATTTGAAAAGTGATACCAGATATTCCATAGTTGTGTTCATATGTTATATTATCTCGATTGGCTTTATATAAATATCTCATTGTTTTGTCTTCTATGTAAATATCTTAAAACAACTCGGCGGTGTTGTTTAGACATTCGGTTCTCTTTGATATACACCGTTTATAGCAATTGTAGTCAATTCAAATTGTAGTCATCTCTAATTGTAGTCATATCCAATTGTAGTCATTGTAGTCATTTTAAATTGTTGTTCAATAAACATTAAGGCTCGGGTAAGGAATTCGAACCAACGAAATATTAATTATGGGCCCCGTTTTACGAAGCATATATGTAAAGTGAATGTTCAATATAATTGCATTGTATATATACGTGTGTTTAGTGGAAGAGGATTCTGAAACGTACGTGAGACGTTAATAATTGCCAGTGACTGTCAGTGTTTGCTGCTGCTACTGGTGGCCCGTTGGTAGCCATTATGATAATATGAATGTTTCACAATGATCAAATCTCGATTGCACCTCCCTTTCGACCCAACTTAGATTTCTCTTCAATGAATTGGTAGCATGAATGTTTCACTGTGATCTATTGTTAAATAATATGAATCCCGATTGTACCTTTCTTTCGACCCAGCCCTGATAATAAGCATTCTGTAGACTTAGATTTCTCTTCAATGAATTAGTAAATACCGCCGTACGCCATTGTTGAATATATATATATTATAAAGTCTTCACCATACAATGATAACATGATATAGCTGTAACATCTTGTCTGGGTTAGCTACTCATAAAGTATATATGGGCGAACAAATAATATCAGATGAAATCAATATAAGGAGACCGAATCAATAGTAGCGTTAGATTTCTAAATCAGTCAAGGTATTTGTATTGCCCCCTTCCTTTAAATATCACCACGAAATGAATTGTAGCGGATGCTGAATGAATAAGCTAAATCAGTCAAGGTATTTATATTGCCCCCGTTAAATATCTCCACGAAATAAACTGTAGCGGATGCTGATTAAAAAACAAATGAATAAGCTAAATCAGTCAAGATATTTAAAGAATGGAATATAACAGCTATGGTGTTGGTGGTGACTGTTTGTTATATCGTCTCCCGTGTAATTGTATTGTAAACTGTTATTGTTATCGATCTATTATTTGTTATTATCAAATGGATTTGTTATTGAATGTGGTAATTTGTTATGAATAAAACATGTTGGATTCTTCTTGAATGTGTAGAGTGTTATTGTACAGAGGCGTAGGACGTTAAAGCCCAATTCATTTAGTTTTATTTTGACATTAACTTACACAAACAATTTTAGAGCCCTCCATTCAAGATAGTATATCCCGTCAAGTGACTGACGCCATGCTAGAACTTAGAGAAATAAATTTCGCCCATTAATATCATTTTTTGACACTATTCATTTACGATCTATTTTTTACTTGTTTAATAGACCCGCTCCCTTCCACACTGATTGACAGCCATCGATGTAAGTTGACACTTGGTTAATTAGCTGTCACCATTTGCTTTATAGAAACTCTTAGATCTCACTTCATTATGTTAGATAATTTGCAGTTTTACAGTTTTACACTTTCTTCTCGAATGAAATAAAATTAGATTGTACGCATCAATGTTCTGCTCTGACTGGGAAAATGAAGACGACTATACGCCATACACTGCTATGTGAGGGAAATTCTGCACATTCAGTGGCGCTACAATCTATTAATACAGTCAGGAGTTCTTTTACGTGCATGGTAACATGTACAGGCGATCTCGTTTTATTTCGTCCCTTCCGCTCGACTACACGCTTTCACGCCCTCCATACTGTACCACTGACAATGGACAATCCCGGACCTCCAAGGCTTGATCTCGTTTTAACTCCATACAGAGAGGGAGAGAGGGAGAGAGAGAGAGAGAGGGAGGGAAATGGGGTTTAATGTCCACTCGGGACTAAAAGAGAGAGCGAGAGAGAGAGAGAGAGAGAGAGAAGTGGGGTTTAACGTCAACTCAACACAGTCGTTTCGGGACTAACAAATGGTTTTTAATTTCATTTCAATAATTCGCTTGCGCGTAGGGTTCTTAAGCAGTGGGAGGAAACCGGAGTGCCCGGAGGAAACCCACGAGGTTGAGAAGGCGCCCCTATCTCCATGCCACATACGCTTACGCCAGGTATCGAAACCACAGCCGCAAGCCAGAGGTGACCGGCCAGCTAGAGGTCGAAGCGCGGCACTCTAGACCGCAAGGCCACCCCCCACTCGGGACTAACATATGGTTTAATTTTATTTCAACAATTCGCTTGCGCGTAGGGGTCTTTAGCAGTGGGAGGAAACCGGAGTACCCGGAGAAAACTCACGAGGCTGGACAGGCGACCCTACTCCTTGCTACGTACAACCGAGGATTAGAAAACACGCTAGTTGACTCAATGGCAGACCGTATGATACAGCGCGCGCACGCTAACCATTCGACCACCCAACCCCCCAAAAACTCCATGCACCTTCTCAAGCCCTTCACACAAAATTCGTGCCACCAGGTGGCAAAATGTAGAACAAATGAACTGTTCACTTTCAGGATTTCCACATCAACTGGCAAAGTCACCATTGCATACACAACCTCCAAAATTGGCATAGTTAATGCCAGTTTGTCTTATATCAATTTATAAAAGATTCTGAGTCAATGGATTATATACTTTTCCCAATATTCAGTCTCGAAATTTAATGCACACTGAAAACATACAAAATATACCCATTTTCACCTTCAATTTTGACCATGTGGGACAGAGCTTAAAGTTCTGAAAAAGTTTGATAATGAAACTCCAATTACCCTACTATAACATACATAAAACTCCATCTTGTGTATTTGAATGGCTTCTATTTTTAATTGGCACTTGCGACTTGGGTCTGATCATCGGCGAAATAAAAGATGAAAGAATAATAAAAAGATATCCTGTAACCAATGGAAACACGTAATCGTTCCCCCAATGGTTAAATATTGAAATAAGTACATGTGCAAACTCTTTTTCTTCAGTTTATTTCCCGTTTCTTTTGTGACAATATAGGACTGTAGCCTCTTCTTCAGCACAATGTCCGTTTGCTGTGACGATCTAGGCGCATCGCCTACTGCATTTTTAATTTGTGTAAACCACATCATCCATTTACAACCGCCTATGCACAGTTCTGTTGAACTGAGATAAAGTACCAATATTTACTGTAAGATAGTTAAGCTGTGCAGGTGTTCTAGAGATAGGGACAGCCATGTATTAGTTTGTTTTCTTTACAAATATCAGCCATTCAACCCCCTGAATATTATCTCTTAATACCAGAATATTATCTGTCAAAATATAGATTGGAACCGTTTGCCGATCGTATTATTTTGTTTGAATAGATATGATGTATGCACTAGACCATTGAAAGTTTTGTTGATTTATTGGATAATGGATGTCCTATGATTTAATTCAGGTGGGTTTTCATCAATCGATAATGGTACTGATTCTATGTCATTTAGTCGCTGTGTACAATCATTATCCAATAGAACAGCTGTTTACCGGAAACCAATTACTAGCAATAAACCCCACTGATGCATTTAGATCTATATGACTTGAGGAAAACAACCCCTAATACATGTATATGTAGGCGATGTTTTGTTTCGAAGCGCATACTCTCAACTTCACATCGAACGAACGATACAGTTCACAGGGTGGACATAAACTAAGTCATTTCGGGACTAAAATATGGGTTAATTTTATTTCAATAATTCGCCTGCGCGTATGAGTCTTGGGTTGTGGGAGGAAACCGGAGTACCAGTGCCGGACTGGCGGTCCAAAAGTCCACCTGTCAGGTCTTTAACCAAGGCCCACACAAGTACGTGCCGAAGGCGCGTTATGAGCCCATCGAAGGCGTGTAAGCTTCAGAGGGGGGTGGGGTCTGGGGTTTTTCCCCAAGGAAAATTGAATTTGACCACCGCAAACCCATTTTCCAAGCATTTCAGACCAAAGCTTCCTATCTTTTCTATCTCCTGTCATGTGCCATGTCCTCTCCTTCATTATTTCTTTTCTTTCCTTCCCCTCTCCTTTCTTTCTCTTTTCTTTTTCTTTTTTTTTTCTTTTTAGGCTTAGGTCCACTTTTTTTAATGAGGACCCGGAGAAAACCAGCGAGGTTAGACAGGCGACCTTACTACTTGTCACGGACGACCGGGGATTCGAAACCACGCCAGTTGACTCAATGACAGGCCATATGATACAGCGCGCACGTGCTAACCATTCTGCCACCCGCTGCTTTAATTTGGGCGAGGTGTGTCACAATGTTATCAAACTATTACTAACACTCATCATTTACTAAATAATGTTACTACAGAATTACAATTACTAATAGTATGATCCGACTGAAAATCCCTTTTATCGATAACCATTATTTCTGAAACTGAAAATCCGGGCGGTGGTCAATTGTTCACAGGGCCGTATGTAGGATTCTAAAAGTGGGGGTGCATCAGAGTTGGGGGGAGGTCCTTCAAACTTAATGCTAGCGTTGGACCCTGTTTCTCGAAATCTTAACTAAAAATAAAATCCGAATTCAGTAGATACTTCAATTTTGATTGGCTAAGTTGTTATCTGCCCTTGTGAATGGCTGCACGCTTTGAGAGGAGCTCTGACAAAAGTAATTTTTACGCCATGAGAAAACCATTGTAAGTCGATCTAGTCCAGTCTAAGTTTTAAAGTTTTATAAGAAGCTATTGGTAAAATGGGTGACGATATTAGTAGATGGAGAGTCGCAATAGGGGAATATTATGGCAGAATTCAACAAAGAAAAGGGAGTAAACAACACAGGAAACAACACTAGAAATTGAAGCTGGTGATGACATGACCTTTCCGATAGAGAGGGCTTTCCGTATTGGTAAAAAAAGAGAAGATAACAATCGGCCAGTCTGTGTACAATTTACCCGCACCAAACACCGATTTCAGACATTGGACAAATTCAGAAGATACAAGAGTAACAACCCAGATCAGTTTTCAGCGGTAAACTATTCCAAACAGGTTATAATAAAAGAAGATTTTACTCCAAAAACCCGAAAAATCAGATCTAAACTATTTCCAATTTTTAAGTGTGCCATTGATATTTACGGTGAGTCTGAGAAAACCCTATTTAAACAAGACACTATTGTTATAGGAAATCGAACATTTAGTTTTGATACAGAGAAGGATTGCGTCTTTTCAATAGATAAAGAACCACTGCCAGACTGGATGTCAGACTTTTGTAAATAGGGGTGTGGCCAAGGCTCGAGTACAGGTGACAATGATGTAAATACGTTTTGTGTTAAAAACATTAACTTTCTTTCATGGAATGTAAATGGCTTAAAAATAAGATTAATAATTCTTTCGTGTCATTTTTAAGTCAGTTTGAAATAATTAGTTTACAAGAAACCTGGGCATGGGAGGAAGAAGAGTTTGCAGGTCTATTAAAGGTGTATAAGCATTATTCTACTGTTAGAAAGGGTAGTAAAGGTCGTGGCTCAGGGGGTGTGTGTGTTTATATTAAAAATAATAGTTGTCATTTATTCAAAAGAATTTGTCAAAATTATATAAATGGAATTTATTTCATTTCAGAAGCTTTGTTTGACAAGAATGTTGTTTTTTGCTTTATTTATATACCACCCAGATCATCTAAAGTGTATGAGATATTATCTGAATCAGATGGTATAGTAAATCTTGAAAATAATTTAAACGATATATCTCTAAGGTATGGTAGTAATTTAAACTATGTACTAGCTGGAGACTTTAATGCCCGTGTAGGAGAGGAGCAGGATTTCATTGTAGATAACAGCACTGAATATCTAGATGCTGAATTCGACACCGACGATTTTGAGGCGATACGAAATTCTAAAGATAAAATAGTCAACAACTTTGGTAGGTCACTTATATCGCTGTGCAGAACTATGAATATTCATATGCTCAACGGCCGTGCGTTAAGAGATAGTGAAGGTGAATTCACTTTTGTCTCTCATGTAAGCAAAAGTATTAATGACTATGTTTTGGCATCAACAAGAATTTTCCCCAAAGTATCAAAATTTGAAATCTTAAGTAAAGACTGTTCTGATCACTTCCCTTTAATCTTTAGCATTAATATAAGAGATAATGTAACTGAAAAAAATTCACAACCAAAGTTAACTAATAAATGGAATCGACTCAGATGGAATCAAACCAAAGCTGAAGAGTATACGAACTCTATTAATGCAACACTGAATGAAAACTTCTATGAAACATTCTTAGAACTATACAGAGTGGGTGATGTTAACAGAATGGTTGAAAAAATAAATAAAGCAATAACCAATGCAGCCACTGATAATGGAATGGTAATGAAAAAAACTCTGGTTAATGGTACACATAAGCGACAACCTATATGGTGGGATATGGAATGTGAAAACAGTAAGTGTTTGAAATATAAACTGTTAGATTCCTGGAGAGCATGTTCCAATGAAGAAAACTTAATCAAGTACAAAAAAGCTCGACAGCAATTTAAGACTCTGTGTGACCACAAAAAACAACTACCAGAGAACAGGGACAGTACATTCAATAATCTACCTTTTTAATACCAATAACAATGTTGATTTATGGAGATGTCTTAAAAACTTCCTTAATTGTGGCACGTTGATTTCCAGTAGTATATCATCAGAAGATTGGTATGCCTATTTTGACTCTTTATTTAACAATGTTACAACTACAGTAGATGAAAGTTTTCAAAATGAGGTTTTTCAGAAATTAAAAGAATATGATCACCTAGAAAACACAGACGAGGTTTCTGAAAATATCTTGAACAACGTAATCTCAAGTGAAGAAGTTGTAGAAGCCATAACTAATCTCCAAAATGGTAAGGCGCCCGGACCAGATGAAATTCTAAATGAACATTTACGTCATGCCTTATATAGCTTACTTCCGTATATATTAATACTGTTTAACTACATTTTGGAAAAGGGCGAATACCCAGAGCCATGGTGTAAAGCTGTTATTTTCCCAATCCATAAGCAGGGTGATAAGACGGATCCTTCTAACTACAGAGGCATCTCATTATTGTCAGTTTTAGGAAAAGTCTTCACTAAATTTCTAAATAGCAGACTAACCAAATGGTGCGACACTAATCATCTACTCCAGGAAGAACAATGTGGTTACAGGAAGGGATATAGTACTTCAGACAACATTTTTAATTTATACTCTTTGATTCAGAAATATCTCACACGCAAAAAAGGTCGATTTTATTGTTTATTTGTCGATTTCTCGAAGGCCTACGATAATGTTCGACATGATATTTTGAAATTTGTTTTGTTAAAGAATAATGTGAAGGGAAATTTCTTTCAAGTGATCAACTCTATGTATTCTCATCTCAAGCCTTGTGTCAAGTCAGATCAACTGACTCTGTCAGAGTACTTTGCTTGTAGTACTGGAACAAGGCAAGGCTGTATGATAAGCCCATTACTCTTTACATCATTCTTGAATGAATTACTAGAAATGTTGCAAAAAGATGACTGTTCAGGAATTTTTGTTAATAATAATATCCCAAATATTTCAGCCTTAATGTACGCTGATGACATAGCATCAGTCGCGGATACAGTCGGGAGGCTACAAAAGCAAATTAACTGTATTTCTAAGTTTTGCAGATATTATGGTATGAAAGTTAACTTAAGTAAAACTAAGGTCCTCGTATTCAGAAGAGGCGGTGGGCTAAAAGGATACGAAAAATGGTATTATGAAGCAGAGACAATCGAGGCTGTCTCAGCATATAAATACTTAGGTGTTATGTTTACCCCTAAATTAGCGTGGTATAGCACATGCTCTCATCTTGCTCAACAAGGAGCAAAAGCCATGAATATGCTTCATAAATTTGCATTGTATGGGCCGCACAACGTGGGCGACTCATATCGAAATGTTTCTATTTAGGTTAGGACTACAACACGCCTGGTTAGAACAAATTGTTGGTAGTATTTCCTGGTTTTAAAGTTTAGTTAAGAGTCGTTTATTCTGTATTAGTGAAGAAACTTGGACAGAAAATTTGATGGCATCTGAAAAACACTACTTATATAAGAAGTATAAGACTAGCTTAGTATTTGAAAATTATCTTAGTTGTATAAATACCCGATTCCACAAATCTATAATTAGTCGATTTAGGTGCGGTAATCACCACCTTGCAGTAGAAACTGGTCGATGGTCAGACACAGCAAGAGAAAATAGAATATGTCTTTATTGTTTTGAACAACATAACATGTGTATATTGGAAGATGAGATTCATTTTATCTGTCAATGTCCATTGTATGAGACTTTAAGAAAAAACATTATACATGTACCAAAAGAATGTACACTTAATGATTTAAATATATTGTTTATTCAAGTTATGTCTGAACCTAGTCTAGCCTTAGCTGTCTTTATACATAAAGCTATGAAAATACGAGAACACTATGTTACAAACTTGACATGAATATGAATGTATTTTACGTACTTTATCAAGACATGCAGTATTGTTTGATTGTTTGAAAATGTAATAGAAAATAGTTCCCTTTTAAGGATAATTGTCTGTAATTATATCACATGTACTATGGGCTGTAGGCCTTTTACTGATGTTTCAATAATAAAAAAAAAAAGATTGGCTAAGCACGAAAATCACTCTAATATTATCCTATCAAATTACTAAAATTTGGATTTTATCTTAGTTAAAAGTCTATGAAACAAACCCCTGGCTTATAGTCTACACCACGAAATGAACTGTGTTTCCGCCTACATTTCACTGATACCCATATGTCAATGTTTCCTTTACGTGCGTGCCAATATGTTTAAAGGTGCATATCCGTTTTTCGTCCCATACGAAAAGCTATGCACTACATTACAGATTCCGAAAATATGTGAGAGTGGATCTGGCGTATGCCGGAGTTGAAAACCGGACGGATCATTGAGATTACCAAGACTAGGACTTTGACGTAAACTGCCATGTCCACAATATGAGACTAAGAGTGACTGCAACGGTATTAAAAATAAGTGCATGTTATCTTATCAACCCATCATATAACAAAATATAAATTGTTATAATTCAATAAGCGAAACAAGGATCCCGAAAATTAATCCGGATTACGGGATCCAAAATGGCTACATCAGATCTATTATAAACAAAGGGAGACAACAACATTCAATATGGCCTAGTAATTCTGTCCGCAGCAATCTTCATTATTGAAAAGGTTGAATTCCAAATAGGTATGCCGTATTACTGTTATCTGTTGGTTCTAGAATATTTCAACACTAATTGTACTTTTAATAAACGTGTGTCCAAAACCAACTAAAGTTCATAATAACGCGTCGGTCACCAGACTAGGTTAAAAAAAATAGAACATATACAAGCTTAGAAAGTCAAAATGCCTGGGCTAACCGTTGGTCATGTCGTCACTGGGTGCAATAAATTGAAAGAGAAAAGACTTCCTGTAAGAATTGGTAGAAGCTTAACTTTTATATAGCCACCCAAATGTACACATCACCCTAGCTCTACTTCATGTTTTAAGGTAGTTTTTTTTTTGGGGGGGGGGGGGGAGTCATCCACACCATGATAAACTTTTAATGGAATACAGACTTCTGCCATTTTCAATGTTAAAGCATTTGACTGATGACTAAAGGAATTGTTTATTTTTAACTATATGGAACCCACTAAGAGAGTTTACGGAAATAAACGGATGTTTTTGCCACACGGGATTATTTTCTATCCGGAATGATGTAGAGAACATCAGCTGAACCTTAACTCGACTTTGTTATGACGAAAGAAAGAGAAGACCCTCTCTCTCTTTTTTTTTATAAACAATAACTTTTCTTTATGTGGGAAATTGTAGCACTGCATTTTACGGTCCGGACTAGGCGTATTAATACAAACGTAGATGAAAGAATTCAATTTCTCTGAAAACAAAAAATACATTTTTGGGTTGACTTTGTGGTCTACAATTGGAGAAAAGGGGTTAAATTTCATAGCAGTTTTGGGTAATACTGATAATATTACAGAGGAGGGATAGGGGGTGTAAAGTGTCTTTCTGTAGAGCAATCATTTTCACCCCAGTCAACATTAAATCCCAGTAGCAAAAAATATAAACGGTCAATCCCCTACAAAATTATGATGAGGAGACTGCCAAGTGTGGTCTCCAATGTGCCTATAAAGATTGGAACGAACGGAATGTTGAGCAAAAAGCTACAGCCTGTGGTGTTACAGCTATTTAACATTGAAGTCAATGGGCAAATAATTACTAGTTTGAGTCCATATTATATGTAGTTGTCTCCCTTGGTTTATTATGACTGTTATGTTACCGTACTATTCGGTTTGGTCGATACACGTATAATAGAACGTTGTATTTAGGATTCTTGTCACAAAATGATAATTACGCTTTTCCAATCACGATCACATGATAACCACAACAGGAACACGGAGCTTGTTATGCCTCGTGTTGATATATTCTGGGACAGTCAAAAGTTTAAAACATAGCTTTCTGGTCTGCAGGACGGAGGGTCTGACAAGAATAGTTGTCTTGTCGTTCGGATGGGACGAAAAACCGAGGTCCTGTGTACACATTGGCGTACACGTAAAAGATCTATTGACAGTTGGAATTCGATATAAGAGTAGGCGCGTAGTGCTGCTGTCAGGGCAAAATTTCCCCCATAGCACACTGTATGGGTTATATTATACCCGTCTCCATTAGCCCAATTCGGAGCAAAGCAGTAGGGTGTTAAACCTTCATTTCATTTCACCTTATTGGTGAATAGGGTTAAAGTATGTCGGCAGTGCTAGATGAACCATTAAGCAAAATAAGCACGTGCCCAGGACAGGGGCGTAGCCGTGAAATATATATTGGGGGGGGGGGGGGGTCCGCAACGGGGGGGGGGGGGGGAGGGTACCCCCATAAATTTTGTTTAAAGTCTCAGTCTTCAGTTAACATCACACCAACAGGGGCGTAGCCGTGAAATATATATTGGGGGGGGGGGTCCGCAACGGGGTGGGGGGGGGGGTACCCCCATAAATTTTGTTTAAAGTCTCAGTCTTCTGTTAACATCACACCAATAGGCCTACAATGTTTATCATGTTTACAGACATTAGCACCGGTCTTTCCCGAGAGGCGAAGAAGCGTGGCTTACTTACCCCCACCTAAGAAAATTTTGGAATATTTGACGGCTGCAAACACTTTTTCCTGCTATTTCAGTCCATGAACAAAGCAATTTCAAAGTGGCCTGATATAGCCTAATTAAGGTGGCTTGCTGACTCGAATTCCAATCACTCGTTTACACCCACGAAGACGGGACCGTTGGGAGAAAATTTTGAAAATTGACCTGCCACATACACGTTTTCCTGCTATTACAGCCTGTAGTCTGTGAATGCAACAACTTCAATTTGTTCCAATATAGCCTCCCTGGCTGCCCAGAACCAATCAATCGTCGCGGGCTATGGGAGACTCACCGTCTCGGAGAAAATTTTGAAAATTTAACCACCGCAAATGCGTTTTCTGCTATTCTAGCCTGTGTGAGCAAGTCCAAAAGTATCCAATGGTTCTGTAACCGAAATCCCACTCTGAATTCCAACCATCCGATCACACTGTTGCAGTTGCATTCACAAAGTAGAGTGGCCCCAGACAAAATGTTTTAATCAATAGTCAACGCAGTACAAATTCGTGGTATTCAATTAAAAGAAAAGTGAAATAAGTGTTTTATTAGGACTCGATGACAGTTAGGGAAGAAAAACTAGAAATGCCCGAAGCCGGTTTACGGGCTGCAGCCAGTTTTCTTCGACCCCTCAAGAAAATTTTGGAATATTTGGTGGCCACAAACGCGTTTTACTGCTATTCCAGTCCTAAAATTAGTGTTTTATTAGATTTCGGGCACTTTACTTTGCCAAATTTTGGGGGGGTCCAAGTATATTCAGACCCCCCCAGGAAAAGAATTGGGGGGGTCCGACCCCCTCGGACCCCCCCATGTGTGACGCCCATGGCCCAGGACATCTTAGTAATGGTAGCAAATAAAATGTCTGCTTTGTTTAATTGCCAAATTTAGAATATTTAATTAAGAATTTTTAATTGTTTTTTCATTATTTTTTTGTCTTTTCATACTGTTAACTGTTTTGCCGCAATAAATAATAACGTGTATAAAATCCCCGAAAAATTCTTTATCGCGTGTTTGGTGGTTGTTTGTGGTTTATTATTGTTTATATTTTCGGTTTTACTTGTTTATATATACGCAATAGCCTGTAAATAGTGGTCATTACAAGATATAATACATTTTAGTTTAATATATCGGTCAAATTAATGGCAACATTATAAAACATGGGAGACAATTACGAAATGTGTTATGTAGATTCAGACCACCATTTTTCCGTTGTTAGTAGCGCAGGAAGGAGGTTTTACAAGGAGTGTTAAATCATTGGGATGGTATGATAGGAAAGTTGGCCAAAATCGTCCTCATAGCCACATACATTGTGTATTTTCGTCTTTATTTACCGGTTTGGTGCAGAAAACACAACTTCATTTGTTTGTGTAGGTTTGTTTAGTTGCTCTTGTTAATGTTTTTATCGGGTTCTTAATTGCTACAGTTGTTGTTTTTATTGGATTTATTTTATTGTGATTTTTAGGGGATAGGGGTGGCAAGAAATTTAAACCGATCGTGTCTTTTATGATGAACTTTTGATTTCCTGAATCAATTTTTTCATTGGCATGCCTTCATTAATCCAGCCACTATCTATAAATAAGCCCCTGAAATATAACACAAACGCAATACATAATGTCCTCAACTTAAATAACCAGCTCGACCCGTTTAAATAGTTTCTCAAACTTGGGACGACTTGTCTTTGGACTTTCATTACACACTTCATATGTGGCCTTTTGTTCACAAACGTGTCAATACGAACGAAAAAGTAGTCCATGAAATCCGATTCAAACACAAACTGATATGAATGAGATCCGACGGCTATCTTTACGCCTAGTGGTGAAATGTCGCCCGTTTTCTCAATATGGTTTGTCTTCCCTTTATTTTGGACTAAAGGGAAATCGTAACACTGTAATGCACCGTCAAGGCTTGGCGTATTAATATAAACATGCGTGAACGAATTCGATTCCTTTGAAAACAAAAAGTAGTACAGAATCGGACTGTAATCGTATCCAAGGTATTTCAAGGTCGACATTCTCCATATTTCATCTGGGTGTTTGGCGAACGCGGCTGTTGGGATATCATCTCCGTTCCATCGCTTCAGTTCCAGTGATATCGGCACTGTAAATCTATGTGGATGTGGTACAAGTCGGGTATGATAAGCTCTTCCCGAAAACACTCCTTCTTTCGACGACGCCATAGTACCACCATGTAAACTGCAAAATAAAGAGAGCATTTATTTAAATCCTACTTCCTGCACATAATTCAAACAAGAAATACGCATACTTCACGTAAACTTTCTTGGATAAATGAAATGAAATTGAGTTTAAGGTCCAACTGGGTTAATGAAGTCGGGCATACACCATACATGTATATGCAATGTGCTATGAGAGAAAATTTTGCCCGGGCAGCAGCACTATGATTTACTCATATATTGAATTCCAAATGCCAAGGGATCTTTTACGTGCATGCCAATGTATACACGGGACCTGAATATAGTTTGTCTAATTCTCTGTGTTTCTCCTTGTATGTCAAATTTTGTTTACATCTTGAATAAGAACAGTGTTCGGGAAAATTATGAGGTATACATTTTGGAAATCGCCCTCGCCTACAAAAATGACAGACAGCCTATAGATTCCTTAAACCAGGCGTTGGAAGAATCGAAATGTTCTTGTTTGACCTCTTTGTGACCATGCGATCATTATTAATCGCATGTGTCTTTCATGGAAGTCAAGAGGGGCGGGGGTGTATTACTTAAACGGTATCAATTTACTTCGGTCGTTTCCAAAACCACGAAGGTAGATCATTCTTTTTATTTTTTGTAACACCAACCCCCTCAATGGCTATTTTGGGTGATATTTTGGCCTATAAGAACAGAGCTTGGGCAGACATTTTCTGTCAGAGGATAACATGAATGAATGAAATGAAACAGGGGTGTAACGTTCTACGACTGGACTAATAACGACGGGCGCGAAACATACATTGTGCTACGAGGCCTATTCTATTTCCAATTCCAACTACCAAGTGATCTTTTACTTGTTCAATGGACCTAGCTAGCCACAGTGACTCAGTGCGTATATTGTTGGCTCACTAGCGAATAGATCCGGAAATTGGTGCTAGACAAAGGGTTTGTCAAGGGATAGAATTTTGTCGTCCCGCTTACACGTTTAAGTGTACCCAAACGAAACCCTGGCAGTTAGTATTCGATAAAGAGTGTTCGAGAAAAACGCCCCAGTCCGGACCACTGTATGTCTTCATTAGACAGGTTTGGTGCAGAATAGTAATATAT
Organism: Patella ulyssiponensis; assembly: GCA_963678685.1. NCBI lineage: Eukaryota > Metazoa > Mollusca > Gastropoda > Patellidae > Patella > Patella ulyssiponensis. The sequence continues at coordinate 62,055,381 of OY783225.1, read as the reverse complement.
TAAATCCCATTGCATTCCCCTGCATGTTCAAATGACCACGTGTGTGCTGTTATAAATGTGAATACGACCTTCTCCACGGTTGTGCATAGCTTCAATCTGTTTCACAGAGAATTACTTACGAATTAACTCTGTAACAGATGACTGTCCACAACACGTGCGTTGACTGCACACGGCGTCAGCCATTGGCTCAACTGCTCGTGCAATGTTTACCTAACACCTAACTGCTTCGGGCAAAATGATGCATTTTACTCATTTTAATACCCATTTACACTAAATAGGAAATATTTTTTAACTTTAAATACTTCAAACGTCTTTATTTATTTTTCTTTTACCTCAAAAAAATGTTTGAGAATTTAATTTGTCGGAGTAAAAAAGTTAATATGCCGTACTCATTAAGCCTCGTCGATGTCATGCTTATCAGTGATTGTAGTGGCCAAGCGAATATTCACTGCGGGATCAGTTTGGCATAGCTTATCAGGTCAGTGCATACTAATAATATATCTATACAATGAATGAATATCCGAAGCTACAGTCCACGCGGTCAAGGGGTCAATGAACAATGATCATTAAATTTCTGTACACAGATCACGTTCTATAAGTGGACACTCTATAGCCCGAGAAATCCACAAGTTAAAGTACCCATTCACTGATAAAAGAAAATGAGTCTTCGAAACAAATTTAAGGCGACAAGAAATGATTTAGCTTAAATGATAATATACGTTTATTTCAGAAGCAATGTAGTTGTCGTCTATCTATGTAAACAAAAGAATTTATTAGTTCACCATAGGAAACCACATTGTTAAAGTGTAACGTCATACTGCTCTGCTCCGAACTGGGCTAATGAAGACGGGCATACGCCATACTGCGTTCTATGAGGGCCCGGACAGCGGTACTACGGCCGACTCTAATATCTAATTCCAACTGTCAAGGGATCTTCTACGTACACGCCAATGTGAACATGGGACCTTGGTTTTTCGTCCTACCCGAAAGACAAGACAGCTGTCCTTACACCTGTTAATTTTTTTATTCGGTGCCAGTGATTATTGCTTTAATATGGATTTGAGAAAAATTGAGATATATATTTTTCATACCGGGAAACGCCTGGTAGCTCGAATTTTATGTAACCCGCTACTTGTAGAATATGAAAACTGATCCGATCACACGATATATCACGTTATAGATGTTATATATATTATTGATAGATAAAGATAACATGTGGCCGTGAGTGAAAACTTACAGGATGATACAAATTACATTAAAGACCCACATCCCCATCCCCTCTATAGGGCATGTTGACACAGATAGGTTGATGAATTATCTCGTCCAATCATAAAGTTAGAGAAAGATTAAAGAGTATCCACATTCACCTTAACCGTCGTACGATTTGCCTGTGTCGTGTCGTGCACGGGGCTTGCCTCTTGACCTCATTTATTCAAGGGTATGATCTATTAAAATTGTTTTATAGGCTTTTACAGTTTACTGACTTCTGTATTTCTAAACTTATATTGACTTTTTAACGAGATTATTTCGTCCCTAACACAGAGTTAATTGTTCACTCAATTCGCGCAATGTCAGAAAACAAAGATTTTTATTTCTATTAAAAGGTGTCTTCAGACGTGGAAGACCTACATGGAGTACAGGTTTTATCGGCAAGAGAGAGAGAAATGGGATTTAACGTCCACTCGACACAAACTAGGTCATTTTGGGACTAACATATGGTTTCAATTTTATTTCAATAATTCGCATGCGCGTAGGGGTCTTTAGCAGTGGGAGGAAACCGGAGTGCCCGGAGGAAACCACAAGGTTGAGAAGGCGCCCCTATCTCCATGCCACATACGCTCACACCAGGGATCAAAACCACAGCCGCAAGCCAGAGGTGACCGACCAGCCAGAGGTCGAAGAGCGGCACTCTAGACCACTAGGCCACCCCAACCCCCCAACAGAGATAAGAGATGATGAAGACACAGAAAGATTTAGAGTTCATACATTCACCTTGACGGTCGTACGATTTTTAATGCTGTGACGTGTGTCGTGCACGAGACTTGGCCTCATGTTTCAATGGATTTTCCATTAGATACCCAGTTTATTTCCTGGTCCGTTTACGGTCATTGCCCTGGGGAATTTAATGGATGTTGACACGACACAGATTGTAGAAAATTACTCATTGGGCGGGGCATAGTATGGGAACACCTTACGCCACCTCTCTATAGGAATTATTATAATAACTTCACAATAAAGGAGTCATTTTAAATATTAGTTGAATTTGGCCTTTTGCGCCTTCACTTATTTCTTATAATGTAAGAGTTAAATCAGCTAAATCCAGATCTTGGCTTGGCCTCTATGTATATAAATCATTAATAAGACATTTATGTACATATCAAACCTATGATCGCCCCCCCCCCCCCCCACCATCGGATGCTTTCGATTTTCAATAGATTTAAACACGATTGCTAGTTAAAGATATTACTTCAAAATGGATAATCGAGACTTTCGTTATTATCGTATCAATCGAGATTACATGCATGTATTCTTGAAAGGACCATATCACCCCTCGGTATCAAGCAATTTGACTGGCATTTTCAAATTCCCTTTTCATTATTTATTATAGGAAAAATGTCAACGCTTTATCTGAATTTAAGGTAATATATCTTCATTAATTATTACGTGCACCATTTGAATCTACGCGAATCTTTCGCCTATGGTTTGAAGAATAAACTTTGCGGAGTATGGTATTTGTTCCATCTCGGGGTTGATGTTGAAATTTTGTTTAACGCTCTACTGGGAATCACGGTGGCTAAGTTGGTAAGGCGCTAGCTCGCTAGCCTGGATGTCGGGTGTTCGATCCCTGCATTGACCGAGAAAGTTCATCTCGAATTTCCGGCGTGGTTTCCCCTTGTCAGTGATGCAGAAGGAGGGCCTGACAAGGACAACTGTCTAGTCGTTTGGATGGGACGTAAAACCGAGGTCCCGTGTACACATTGGCGTGCACCTAAAAGATCCCTTGGCTGTTGGAATTCGATATAAGAGTAGGCCATAGCACACTGTATGGCGTATGCTCGTCTTCCATTAGCCTAGGTCAGGTGCAGAAGAGTAGGACGTTAAACCCCATTTCATTTCATTTCATTTCATTTAACGCTCTACTGTTTTGCATTGCATGACTGAGCTAACGAAGATCGGTTTCAATGTAGTATACCCCCGTCGAAGGACTTGGAAAGGAAAAGTCTTTAGACGCTCGGATGGGACGAAAACCTGACCTCGGGAGGCCATTAAAGATCCTTTGACATTCAAAATGAGTCTATGTCGTTCCGCCACCACCAAGGCAAACAGTAGGCCTATGGCGTATTAAAACTTACTGATTTGCTGCCTCAGTATATCACTACTAATAATACTATTTTTAGTAACAACTTTTAATGGGAATATATGTAAATATTTGCTAAATATATCCATAACATACGTTGTTTACTGTGAATGGCACGAGGACCTCGTATGGAGAGCATACCGTTATAACGGCTGTGGATATTATTATATATCACTACACACGAAGCATAACAATAATAAATCGTTTTGATATCGACTTACCTATCCAACTCCGTTCACACCCGACAACATCTCCCCTTCAGACCATATTCCCACCCTCTTTCTAAATGACTACTCAATAATTTTCTATAGTTTGCATTTAGGCCATACAACGAACCGGCTGATCACTCACCTGTGCAAGTCACCCGTCTCTTGATTTCAGCTCCAGATTACATAAAGTGTATATTTCATCAGTGTAAATGAATAGACTAGAATAATGAAGATTGTTATATAAACGTGAATCCTACATAGCGAACTTGTATATTTATGTAAGTACTGGACCAGGCATGTTGTGCATTATATGTATTCTCAGTGTTCATTCATTCGATGAAAGTTTGTCAGCAACGTGTAGCGATTGGCTCGCCCACGTGTCACACCATTCAGTTATAAAACACACACCGGTTTTAAACAAGCTTTCATAACATTTGCCGGTATTTTATATTCTGACATTAATTATTAAAGTAAGGTCTATAATACAGTGCAGTAAATTAAGGTAAGAAATTTTCATAATTCAACAAATTTATTAATTCAGTTTTTATAATAAATCTTATTGACTACCACAGAGGAATTTTCACGCCCCACTGATAGTTAGTAAGGGCTGTGTTCGGTGTACTCACAAGCAGACGATATGAAATAATTTCTGCAAAACGTTGCACAAAACGTGAATCTTTCTGTACGGGAAGGAAGGGAAGAAATGTAATATAACGTCTCGTCCACACCACGTGGTCATGTTTAGACTAACATAGTGGAATTCTTATTTTCCTTTCTCACGTGAGAACTGCGACACGTGTTTTTTGATCCGACATCGACATTCCAAGTGTAACCCTTATAACTTATATTGTTGCGCAGAAAACAAGTTTGTCCGTCTTCATTAGCCCAGTCGAACCAGAACAGTCGGACGTTAAACCCGATTTCATTTCATTTCAACACCGGGATCCAACATGGGATCTCAATGCTAGCTAGTTAATGTCGTACATTCTGAACCACGGTGGCTCCTAACCAGTTTTGGCACAGACAGTCGGTTAAATCAGTGGCGTATGCGGGGGGGGGGGGGGGCTTTCATACTAATATCCGGCAATTAATAATTATACCCCATTCCATTTTTTAAAAAAGAATTTAGATAGTACATAGTACATGTATTTATAAATATGTTTCAATGTGTTGAATTTGTCTTCCTTTAGTATGAAAACCTGGACAGAATTCATGACTATCCGTGTGGGACCGTCAGAAGTGCCCCCCCCCCCTTCACCCCACCCGTGGAGCTGGAAACCCTAGAAACGTCATTGTTTAACACTCATTATTAAATTATTCTTAGTCCGCTAAAGATAAAAGAACAAGAATATCTACAAAATGTTAATAAACTGACGGTAGAAATCATGTAAACTGAAGGGAAGGGGGATAATTAATGGGATACGATTTTTGCTCATAAAGGAAAGTCCCTATTTTAACTGAAGCGATATTGTCTGCGATATCACCTCGGTGGAAGCGGACGTTAAATAAAGCTATATTACACACACTAACTGAAGCAATTGTTCAAGTGCGAATCATAGAAACTAGTCAAGAATGGCACTCAACCCACCAATACAAGAAATACTGAATCCGCGCTTGAAGACCTATACATTGTATTATCAAGCGCCACAGAGCATGACGTTAACAATGGTATGAATTGAAGCGTACGATACACGCCATACCCCCGCGGGAGTCACGGTGGATCAGTGGGTAGGACGTTGGCTCTCTAACCTGTAGGTCCGTTTTGAATCTCGGTGTCGGCCGAGAAAGTTTATCAGGATTTCCCGGCATGGTTCTCCCGTGTCAATTGTGCAGGACGGAGGGCTCAACAAGGGATAACGCATAGTCGTTCGGATGGGACGAAAATCCGATTTCCAGTGTTTACATTGGCGTGCACGTAAATTAACCCTTGACAATTCGAACTGCAGATAAGAATACGTCGTAGTGCAAATGTCCGTGCACAATTTCCCTTCGTGAACCTAGTCGGTTACGAACAGTAGGACGTTAAACCCCATTTCATTTCGTTACCTCCGCTACCCATTTGACCCACCACAAACTTGAAAGGAGGCCATATTGGTTTCGGTGATCATTTGATTACGTGCATTTTACAATCCACGATAAGATGTACCCAAATTGATTAACGTCCCACTTTGCTAGTTCAACTGGGGGGGGGGGGGCGGTCACCTCTGGCTTGCAGCTGTGGTTTCCATCCATGGTGTGAGCGTATGTGGCATGGAGATAGGGGCGCCTTCTCATCCTCGTGGGTTTCCTCCGGGCACTCCGGTTTCCTCCCACTGCTAAAGACCCCTACGCGCAAGCGAATTATTGAAATGAAATTAAACCATATGTTAGTCCCGAAATGACCTAGTTTGTATCGAGTGGACTTCAGACCCCATTTCTCTCTGCCAGTTCAACTGAGCTGATGAGGACGCCATCTCCGAACTAACTTTGGGGCCTGTACAGATCGCTAATAAACGTTATTAATTTTTATTTTGTCGACCGTGCATTAAAAATGTCGGCCGATATGTGTGACTAGTCTCTGTCTATTTATCGCTCACTTAACGTTTGCCTAGTATTTTATGAGATGTCATAAATTAAATATTGTACCGCTATAATTTTAGGGGATCACGGTGGCTAAGTAGATGTGACGCTGGCTTTCTAGCGTTGAGGTCGGGTGTTCGATCCCTGCTTTGGCCGATCACGTTCATCCAGATTTTCCGGTGTGGTTTCCCTCTGTCAGTCATGAAGGACAAAGACAGCTGTCTAGTCGTTCGGATGCGACGAAAAACCGAGGTCCCGTGTACACATTGACGTGCACGTAAAAGACCCCTTGACAGTTGGATTTCAATATAAGAGTGGGCCGCAGTGCGTATGGCCATCTTCATTATCCCGGTCTAGGAGCAGAGCAGTGGGACGTTAAACCCCATTTCATTTCGCTATCTTCTTAAGTGTTTGGTGGCTCCTGTTCATAACTACAGTATCTCAAAATACATTTGTTCATGCACCCCTATCCTACTCTACCTTCGCCGCCGTCATTCCGTAACCCTTTAAGGGTTGTACTTTGATATATTTTGCAGAATATAGGAATTAAAGACCATTTTTAACAAAAGATCTACAATAAGCAGATTTAGCTGTTGCATAATGTATGGTTAATAGATTCTCTTTTTGTATTTTAAGGTAGACAATGAAGAAAGTTGCTATAATTGGAGGTGGTATCAGCGGGATAGCCACCGCCTACAATTTATGGAAGAAAGGATTACCAGGAAGTCACATTACCCTGTTTGAAGCCCGTGACAAGCTGGGCGGCCATTCCAGATTATTCCATCACCCTAATCTGTCACGACCCGTCGATGTCGGATTCCAGGTCTTTAACCTCAACACATATCCACTGCTGCTGCAGTTCTTCCGAGAACTTGATGTTGACATATGCGATTCCGATATGTCCTTCTCGGTTGAGAACGAATCGTTCGCCTGGGGATCCAAGTCCGGCATGTGGTCGCTCTTTGTGGCTTTTCTTCAGGCCCCTATCCAGATGCTAAAATTCTTGTGGACGCTGTTCTGGTTCTTTCGGGATGCTCGTTCTTACATCCAGAGTGTTGATGCTGGGAAACATAAGCACATGTCAATAGGTGAATTCTGTCGGGAGAGAAAGTATTGTGACGAATTCATGCAAGGATATTTAATACCGTTTACTGCCAGTGTCTGGTCCGCCACGGCCGACAATTCGGAGGACTTCGATGCCTTCACCATATTTACCTTTATGGCGAATCATCATCTCCTGGAGTTCCGAAATCTCAAATGGAAAACGCTAACCCATACTTCAGAGAGTTACATCAACGCTTTTCTTCACAAATGTAAGCCTATTGTTAATCTGAAGAAAAGAGTCGCATCACTGAAGCAAAATGATAACTTAAAATGGCGGATCAACGATTCGGATGATGAATATGATGATGTTGTTTTAGCTCTTCACGCTCCGGATGTCAAACATATCCATATCGAGGCTACTTCTGGAGACACGGACGAACTAGTAAAGAAAATGGCTTCCGTTCGCTTCGATGACAAGTATGTTATCATCCATCAAGATGCATCGTTGATGCCAAAATCCAAGTTAAATTGGAGTAGCTGGAACTTTAACCATGGCGTTGTTACATACTGGGAGAATTCTCTACAACCAATCGGCTTCCATTTTGATGTTTTTGTTTCTATTATTCACAAAGAAATCATGAAGGAGATAGAAATCGACCAAGACAAATATCTGGCAAAACCTATCATTATGGCGCACCCAGCTTATGGCATGGAAAATATTCAGCTCGCTAAAGATATCAGGAACTTGCAAGGCATTAATGGACTCTATGCGTGTGGAGCTTATCTTGGGTATGGCTTCCATGAAGATGGATACAGAAGCGGTTACGAAGTTGCTCAGTTAATTGGTGACCGGGCTGTTGATATGTACGAATCGGTCATCACTTATAACCGATCTGTCGAGGATACCTATTCTAAGGGTATGCTGCAGTCTTTGTCCGATAACATAGCGTTAGGAGCACTCAAGCAGTTATTGGCTAGTAACATCAGAAAGGGCTGCATCGGCATTCAAACGCCGGGATATGGCATAGAATTCTTTGGAGAGGTTGGAGTACCGACAGTTTTGGTTGATGTTCGGAATCCAAGTTTAGCCTGGAAGTGTCTGTTACAAGGAGATATAGGTCTGGCAGAAGCCTATATTGATGAAAGTTTACGTGTGGACAATCTACCATTGTTGTTATTTTATCTGGTAATTAATACCTACCCTGCTCCCCAAACCCTTACTTGGCGTCCCCTCGTATTCTTCTTTACAAATATGTGGCCTAGGATCGGATACACCCAGAGGTTGAAAAATACCCCGACCGTCGCAAAACAAAATATTATTGAGCATTACGATCTCGGAAATGACTTCTTCGAGACTTTCCTCGATTCAACCATGACATACTCGAGTGGCATCTTCTTAAAGCCGTCGGATGATTTAGAGATCGCGCAGTTACGGAAGTACGATCGCTTGCTTGATTTGCTTGATGTGCCGGAAGGAGGTCATATTTTGGAAATAGGATGCGGATGGGGAGGAATGGCCGTGCGAGCTGCAACAACACGCAGATGTTTCATGAGTTGTATCACCATCTCGCCAGAACAAGCTAAATATTGTCGGGAGCTCGTCCTCAAACACAATCTACAAGACTCAGTGAAGATTTACGAGATTGATTTCCGTGATATCCAAACGGAATTTGCGCAGTTGAAATTTGATGCCGTTGTATCTATAGAAATGATCGAGGCGATAGGTCCTGATAATTATGACCCATACTTTAAGACAATATCCAGTGTATTGAAGCCGAATGGAAAGATCGCCATCCAGGCCATAACGCGATTTGAAGACCAGTACGAACAAAACAAACGCGAACCAGATTTCATCAACCAATATATATTCCCCGGGGGTTGTCTCCCTTCCCTGGGAGCTATCTCCCAACATGCCACGAGAAACGGTCTTGTTATTTCAGAAGTTTATAACATATCGGAGAGTTATGCTAAGACCCTAGCCATTTGGAGAGAAAAATTCAATCGAGCTACCAAAAAACGGGACTTTAAATTTGATCATAAGTTTATTCGAATCTGGAATATGTACTTTTCAATGTGTCAGGCAGCGTTCGAGGCCAATTCAATACAGGACTTCCATATTGTTTTGGAAGCAATGCGAGTGGATAGTAGTAAATTTCTGTGACATTCAACTGTTATCGAGAACCGCGCGAGGAAGTCGATCAAATCACACGTGTGCGCATTGGAAATAAACAAACCTTTCCTTCTTCTAAAGTCAGTAAAGAATAGTATCACGGAAGTGGAATTGGGCCAAAAACTAGAATTTGTGAAGTATTAGTTTTTGCACTATGACCTACTCTTGTATCAAATTCCAGCTGTCGATGATTCTTTAACGTGCACGTAGATGTATTCAAGGGGCCTTGGTTTTGTTCCATCAGCTATACATTATTCCTTGTCAGGTCGTCCGTCCTGCACCACTGACATGGGGAGCCCATGCCGAAAGATTATCTGAAGAACCGCTGTCTCCATAAAAATCTTTCATTACTCTTATTCAATATTCTTTTGTTATTGCTTTATTGTTATTGTTATTATTTATTGGGTTCATTTTTCAATGATTCGATGTGTCGTTAAATGAAATGTCACTACTCTTAATATTCAACTTTTATGTGAAAAAAATGGAAATAAGCTTATCTATTTAATATTTTGTTATAACGTCATCTATTATGTTGATTTGCTCATGATATTTATACTTTCTTGGATTTGTTTAAAACTTATAATCCAACATTGTAATTCTGTTGTGGTGTTATGGCCGAGTGCGTGGGTGAGAGAAGGGAATGGTATTGAGGAATGTCACCCTTGGATTTTAATACAAAGCAAGGGTGGGGATACCGGGGATGGGTGTCCCACACTGACAAAAATATCAAAAACTATAGCATTATATTTATATATAAACAGCACTACCCAATTCCCTCTCATCAAGAGCAACAGCCATTCGTCTTTCTGTTATCACAGACTGGTGTTCTTGGATTTTTCAATGCCAGTGGGAGGCATTAGCTGCTCAAAATCAGAAAATGAAATGAAATGGGGTTTAACGTCCTACTGTTATGCTGCTCTAAATCAGTCTTCTGGCAATTCCCCTCTTTTTGGTATAGATCCTGTGGAAGAATCACTACAAATTATCTGGATTATATAATCTAGTGGCGCTGAAATCCATATTATGTGGCATGAATTGTGTTTATAATGATCATAGTATTATATTTAAATCTTCACCCAAATTTTATATAAAGAATTGTGTAATTATAGTGAAATAAACCACGTGTCTTATGTTTTAATGTTGTCCGTTTTGAAATAAATAACAATGCTTGTAGCATGGATGGTATATGTATATATGTAATGCTGAGGTGGAGTGCGGGTGGGTGGGGGTATCCACAAGGATTATATCTCCACCGCCCTTGTTACTTGTAATTGATCAAACAATTAAAGATTAGTTAAGAATTTAATAAAGAGTTGGCCATTCTTGTTATAATAATTCAAAAACAGATGATGAAAAAAGAAAATATTCAAAATTTCAGTCAAATTATTTTGTTCTGAACGGAGTTATCAGTGTTGGAAGTTTGGACAAGAAATGGGTACAAATTTCTGCGACAACTTAACGACAATTGTCGATCGTTTGATTGACAGACGATAACGCCACCCACATATTCTTGATTATCCAGTAACGTGCTCAATAGTAATAGTACTCTCGCTTGACAGGCCTTTCATCGTCAGTTTCCGGTAGCGCACGTCACTGAATAACAGTAAACGTTATCTTGGTCAGCCATTTCTTAATTATATAGAAGGACGACTGTTTAAATCCGAGCTGTATCCATTCCAAGCCATCCGTGGGTCTACAGGGTTAATTTTGTGCTTGTTGTCTAAATGAAGGTCTAATTAATCATTTCTAACATCTGAAGCCTAAATAAAGACTTTCAATATGTTGATTTAGCTCTTGCATAATGCATGTTTAAATTATAGTTCTCTCTTGAATTAACAATCAGATATGATAAATGCACTCATTAATTAGTTAATTTCCGGAATTACGACTAGAAACAGAGATTGTTAGATCTCAAATTCAATGACCATATTAGGAGACCAACACTTTAGAATTTATCACGAACGGTTTATCGAATTTTGCTTGGTACCAGATCTTTTCTCAAATTGAAAAATAATAAAAATACATGATAATGTATATTTGTAAAGCGCCTATCCATCCATACATGCTCCAGACACGTACTAAAATGAGCTGGAAAATAGATGAGTTTTCTTTCAATATTGGAATCATATAGAGCCGAAAGTTTGCAGATTATACTTAAGCACATGTGTAATAAGTACATATCTTGTGATCCAAAGTTATGAGTTGTTACGTAATGGTTTATCAGCTCGGAGAAGGTATGTAAAACCGAAAACGCCCTACTGCAATACAAATAAGTTCGTAGTCAATTCTTGAAGAAATTTGTAACACAAGATAATAGTTTTTTGCAAGTATCATGAAAGGCTCGTTTAATATAAAATAATATATATCAAATACCAAATACACGTGTAATAATAATATACAATACAGTACTCCGTAGATCCAACAATATACACTAAACGATGGCTCAGTGATCTTACACGTGGGCTTGAGATCATGAGGTTTTTTCATTGAGACAAGTCGTGGTTTCGATCAAGCACATCTGGATCTCACCTCGTGCACTTTCTCCAGGTTGTGCAGTTTTCTCCCACTGCTAAAGACCGTAACGTACAAGTAAATCGTTGCATTGAATTAAACCATGTTACAGAAAGTTGTTGATAGAAATCGTAATATATCCCAGTGTATATTTCAAAGGTCGTGGGATTTTATTTTTCTGTATATAAAAACCGTCTTCACGCGGTATAGGCGACGTGGCCACTATAAGATATACAAGATATATTTTCAGCTTATACACTAGTCATAACTTAACCTAGAAATCGTACAATACCATTGGAATTTCTGCTGTAATTATCAATGTTTCTAATAAGTAATCATTATTTTGTATTACAAGTGTGATGTCTACCTATACTTGCCGTGCCGCGGTGGCTTAGTGAGTACGACGATGGCTCGCTAGTCTGCAGGTCCCGTATTCGATCCCGACATTATCCCGGATGGTTTTACCTTGCCAGTTGTGCGGGACGAAAGGTCTAAACAAGAACAGTATCTATTCGATCGGGTGAGACGAAAAACTGAAATCCGCCGTATACACTGAAAGAACCCTTGTTAGTTGGAGTTGAAATATGGTGAGAGGGGAATTTTGCCCGGACAACGGTGGTATGGCCTACTCTTCTACCGAATTCCAACTGCCAACGTGTCTGATTTACGTGCACGTCAATATGTATTCGAGACCTCTGTATTTCGTTCCACCCTAACAGCTGAAACTGCACAGAGGGGAACCACGTCAGAAAATCCCGATGAACTTTCAAGGCCAACGCAGGGATCGGCAATGCCATGACCTAATAACATGTGTTGAAACTATGTGACCGTTGTTCACTGTTAGTAAGGAGGAAGTTATACAATGTTACTGTACATAGTGAACAATAACATAACGGGCACAACAAACTATATCATATAAGTTAACGTAATAAATGAAATAAAATTGGGTGTAACGTTCCGCTTGTATGTACCAATGAAGACGAATTCCAACTGCCAATCTTTCGTTTACATGTACTTGTCCGTCATCAACGTGTACATGTGTCCTTGGTGTTCTTGTCTTTCCCTTTGTCCTGGGAGGTTTTGATGACCTGTGGTTTCGATTCCATGTTGTACGTGACAAGGAGTAGGGTCGCCTGTCCAACGTCGAGTATGTACTCCGGATCCTACTAAAGGCTTCTACGCGCTAGCGAATTATTGATATAAAATTGAACCATAATATGTTAGTCCCGAAATTACCCCATCCATCTCTCTCTCTCTCTCTCTCTCTCTCTCTCTCTCTCTCTCTCTCTCTCTCTCTCTCTCTCCATGGGCGGCTATAGAGTGTCCACATATAGAACGTGATGTGTGTACACAAATTTGGTGATGATTGTTCATTGACCCCTTCATTGTGCATTTAGACAAAAAAAAAATTAAATTTTAAAAACTGGCTTTAATGATTATGTAATTAAGTCAAAATATTTCAAATGTAAAAACCTCTAAAGTAATTGTGTAATTAAGTCAATATATTTCAAATGTAAAAATCTCTTTGGTAATTATGCAATGAAGTCAAAATATTTCAAGTGTAAAAAACCTCTATTGTAATTGTGTGATTAAGTCAAAATATTTCTGCGTAAGAACTCTTGTAATATTTCAAATATAAAACAACCTCTATAGAAATTGTGTAATTAAGTCAAAATATTGATAATTGTAAAAAAAACCAACCCTATAATTAAGTGTAATTAAGTCAAAATAATATTTGAAAATGTAAAAAAACCCTATAATTGTTAAATTAAGTCAAAAAAAATCAGTGTAAAAACTCTTGTAATAAATTTGTATTACAATCGAATTCAGTTAATTAACTATTAAATTATAACAGCGGGTTTTACGACAGCAATTTTAGATATAAATAATTTCATTTAACTGCACAAATTAATAAAAATTTTCTTTGTAAGAAGAATTGTACGAGAACGTATTATTACAATATTTGACTAAGACACCTAAACTTGGTAATGTCGATGCAGACTTTAAGTGCAAACTTTAAACAGACGCAGCGTAGTTGAAGGGCGGTTTTTTATTTTAGTTTTTGTTTTTTGTTTTTTTTTTCCAATTAACGGGGGAGTCGAAACTGTCGTATAATCACCCGACGGTTTGAAAATTTAAAAGCAATTATCTAGGTTTTACAAATTATTTAAGAAAACTCCACTTTATTAACCTGTTTTTTGTATCTATTTATATTTTTTTAAGCAAACTTTTGGAATGTTTCCGTATATAGTACTCAGCCTCTTGTTGCCTCTTTAATATTCGGGCTCCTGGTTAAAACCCCTTAAGTAGAACCTCAAAAACCCGCTCTTAATCCTTGTCTGGCGAATACCCTTGCACCATACTAGAATTGTCCGAATCACCCGACATAAATATTGGTGTTATGGCGTCAGATAAGCTTCTTTAAACCCCATGATGATGATGATAATAATAACAATAAAACTCAAAAGTGATATCCAAATTCTTTTCTTACCATAAATCTAAGCGCCGACAAGAAACGAAACCGGTGCATTATATAATAATATATTAAATAAAGTGTCAGAAATGTTAACATTTAGAAAATAAATTGGGGTTCGGGATTATTAAAATTCTAAATAAATTATGTGGAAGCCTCCAGACCAGGGTACAATAAACCAAACCAACAATGATACCACTGTAGCCGTGGTCGTTTCCGTGGTGAGTCGAACACGTTGCATAACACATATCATGGGGGTTACGTCGCGTGTCAGCAAAACTTGCATGATGGCGTAAATAACAAATACATAGATGATAAATTAAAGGTGACCGCTCATCGTAGAAACGCGCCCGGGTAAAATCTGATATTAATTACAAAAGTGACAATGGTGGACCCTCGTCTCACCATTTAAAACTAAAACAAATACAGTGTGCAGCTCATTTGATGAAGAAAGCTGCCTAGGGTCAGATTACTGTATTATAGAGGTTGTTAATATTACTTCTCTGTTAATATTACTGTTTGATTGTAATAATGGATATACGAAGATTACCATGGTTTCTATCCTGTATGGTCATATGTACTCTTTCACAAACCGGTTAGTTTTTATATTTTTGTGTTAATATTTTTTATAAAAATTTTATTTACAAACTTTTGGAAATTTTTCACGCGTTCTATATTACTGTTCGTTTATATTTAATTTTAGATTTTAATATTTTGTATTTTGGAATTTCTTTTCTTTTCTTTCTGTTGTCTTTTTACAAACTTATAGAAAGTTTTCACTCGGTTAAATATTACTGTTCGTTAAAATTTAATTTGAAATTCTATGTTTTTGTATTTTGGAATTTCTTTTCTTTTCTTTCTGTTTACTTATTTTTTTTAAAATTTCATTTCTCATCGAATGAAGGCCTGCATATAAAAAGCACTATACATATATTTTGTTCAAAGGGTTAATGTGTAATGAACTTACTTGAATTAGAGAGAGTTGAAACACGGAAGTGTAAGATTTTGTCTTGAGCTGCGTGGGAAAATAATAAAGCCAGGATTCCGGAATTCTTATAGTGACTTTGGGTTTCACTTAGTTAAATTCGTACTTAAGGAGCTTTTCGTTTTTCAAACAACAGATTGGATCTACATCGTACAACCGACCGAGGGACTTTCTCATATATACAGTTTATTCGTTCAGTAACGTTCGTTATAGCGATATTCGAAATTTCTGTTCTTATCGACACAAGGGAACACCCGGTTATGGTGGTGTTTCCCAATAAACAAATTGGAATCATGGCACACTCGTTATTTTAACATTTTGTCAATAAAGTTTATTCAAGCAATTCGATGTAGTCAGAAATATTGTCGATGGTGGGTTTTACCTAATGATATTTATGGCATCTAAAAACAAGTAAACTATTCGTTTTAAAACTATATCAAACATGTACAGTGTGGCATCATTCTGTGGTAAATTTGTATAAAATGCCTTTTACTTGGCAACTAAGTTTTAATTCATCAGCTACGATCGTAACCAGATTTATTCGTAATAAACCAAAAATCAAGCCGATTTTCATCCGGATATGGAAAAGTGCCACATCACACAGAAACTCCCATGAGTTCTTTAACGTGCACGCTAACGTGTACACGGGGTCGGAGTTCTTCGTCCATTTTCAGTTCGTCCGCCCGCCCATACCACTGTCAACGTAGATCCACATTAGATGATCCCGTGGCCTCCTAGTTAGTGAGCCAGTCCTTTGTTTAAAAATGAAATAATAATTGCAAGGAAAAATAATTCTCATGTATTATTTTACTCCGCATGATTTTACAAAGCACCAGCATTTATGCATTTGAAATGAAATGCCAATCTGGGTTTGTCAAAGTAAAGCAAGTTTAGAATTCGTGTTCAAAAGGTTTGAATGTTCCTCGCTTATACACCGCTTTCACGTAGCCTGTGAGTGCCACGAATCGCCCCGAATTCGTAGATAAATCGTATACAGTTCTTGAAGTTTATAAGTGAGTTTAAACAAAATCATTCGCAGCATAGAAAAAACCGTAGACGGTTATTAAAGTTTGTGAGTGATTCTTATTTGGTTCTTACACATTCGTATTGTTCGTAGCAGTTCGTAGTTTGGTCACGAAATTCGGAATTCGTAGATGTATCGTAAACTCGTCGTAGCCCTATCTTATTGTACACAGCTACCGAATATCGTAAACTTTTCGTGACTTTATCGGCATCATTCGTGTATTCGTAACTGAATTCTGCATATTCGTTAGCAAATTCGTCATATCCGCAACTCATTCGAAACTTACTCACTTTAATTATTCATATAGATAATTCTTTTATTTCGTAGAACCCTAACCTTGATATCAGGCATATTTTTCGCCCGATTTCCAACAAATTATCGTAACTATTTCGTAAACTATTCGTAACTGCTTCCTAGCTACGATCTTTTAGATTTTGCTGCCGACCCGCCAGGAATTTCAATTAACTTGGATCCGCCACTCTCCGGGACGATTCGTAGCCCACGTGAAAGCCGATTATTTGAGGTACAATATTAAACATAGGAGATTTTATTCTAGTAAGAAATAATACCTATGACATATTGATATGTGAATTGTTAAAAGTGTGATAATCATGACCAGGGGCGTTTTAAGGTTTATCATGGCGGAGGGTATACTATTTTTGAGGGCCCTCATGCAGTAGTGGATTCGAAAGTAACAGTGTGTAGAAAACGATTGAATCGGTCTTGGGGGCCCTTTCCCTTGTCCCTTGGCCAGAGGAGCCCTTTTGTCATACATAGACTCCCTTTGTCTCAGCTATAGGAGATTCTCGTGATTTCTTTTTGAATTATTTCTCTCTTGCTCCATTGTGTTCTTGTTGTGTCGCGATCGGTTTTAGCCGATTTATTATTTTTATTTCTTTAAATATTTAAAGAAGATCGTTTGACTTTATATTCATGTTTATGCACATAGAGTAACATAAAAGACCTTGCAATGACAGAACATTCGAAAAGAGCACTGATTTTATGAAGTAGGCATAAGCGACAAAATAGATCCCGCGGAAATGCCAGTCTTTTGAAGAATTTTGCAATTCTCATTTGGTTTAAGGAATACTGAACTTTCTTCTCAAAGACAAGCTAAACATTATTTTGAACAGATTGAATTTCCCACCAAATTCTGCCAAGGTTATCAATTTATTATAAATTGAAATGCGCATGATATACTATATGAAGTAACATTTAAATTGGTTCTTACATCAAAAACTGTTAGTTTTGTTAAGCGCAGTCATGAAATGTGACGTCATATGAACAACTGAAATCCGTCCATCGGTGGGCAATGGTTCAAAGCAGAAACATGCCAAGTTTGAAGTTTCACGCACTCGTGATGGCCGAGTCATGTTTTCGTTTTAAAAATGTCACGAACAAGGAGAAGATGATTAATATGTGATTTTAAAAAAAAAAATCGGACATTAAATTCGTTATTGTTTATGTCAATGTCAAGGTCAGCGAGGACGAGTCAGTTTTAGTTTGCACTTATGAAGTTTTACGAATGATTGTTTATAAATATTCCAGCTTAGTTTACTCCCTTTTGTCAAGTTGCCATGGATACGTGTAGTACTTGGGTGCCATGATAGCTACATGTACCTCAGGCGATTGTCTTTTATACTGTGTCAAAATGATGGAAGGGGTGTCTCCTTCAAGACGAATTAGTGGTTCTGTTGTTAAAAATAATCGAAGTATTATCTTCTAAGTAACTATGAGGTTTACTCACTAGGGAATCTTCGCTAATCGACACGTTCGTTCTTCTTACGTTTTCGACCCATGGTGAAAATAAAATTTGAAATAATAATATTCAGTAAAGCATGCTGGTACACGAATGGATAGAAACTAAAAGACAGAAGAGAGAGAGAAAGAGAGAGAGAGAGAGAGGGAGAGAGAGAGAGAGAGAGAGAGAGAGAGAGGGGCGTGATGGTACACATGGTACAATTATATTTCAATAATTTGCTTGCGGGTAGCGGTCTTGTGCTGTCGGAGGAAACCTTTGTTGGGGGCGACCCAACTCCTTGTTTTGTACAAGCCTGGGATTAGTAACCATGCCACTAGCTGCTATTAAGATTTAATTAATGTTTTGAACATTATTCAACTAGAGAGAGAGAGAAAGAAATGGGGTTTAACGTCAACTCGACACAAACTAGGTCATTTCGGGTCTAAGATATGGTTTAATTTTATTTCAATAATTCACTTGCGCGTAGAGGTCTTTAGCTGTGGGGGGAACCGGAGGACCCGGAGAGAACCCACGAGCTTGGACAGGCGACCCAATTCAACTAGAGTTAACGACATCCCTGCTTCAAGTCTATAAATATAACTGTATGTTGTCATGTAAAATGGAAACTGACACTAGTAATAACACGGTGTTATACTATGACGTAATGACCTATAAATAGAATATGATGTAATACCATGACGGTTGATGTATGATGTTACTATTATTATAGAACTAAATACCAGCCATATTCACAATGATTTATATAATAATCTCCTGCCTATAACTTTTATAATCAAATTCTGAAATGTTGGCATAATACATTTATATAATAATGTACCTGTCACTCACTTCACGCGCATATAGGTTTGAAACGATCAGAGTTAAGGGTACAGCACAGAGAGAAAGAGCGAGAGAGAGAGACAGAGGGAGGGCGGAGGGGTCTCTCACCACTAACCATGTCATACCGGAAATAACGTACGCTTATTCAGCACACAGAATACTATCTACTGTGAGAACAGACCTCTACCTTGGATGACCGCCATATTGAAAAATTAGTGTACTATGTTGTAACACGGTTCTAATCCACACAAATACTAAATAAACTTATCAATTTTATTAAATTAGAGCAGAGTAAATACTACTCAACATACTCAAGCATGATTAGTGTTAGTGTTTCGGAATTTAAATGTCGATCAACTAACTGGCTCTCTGATCACATGCGTTTTGCGCGTATTCATTCGAGGTCGAACCCTTGGCTTGAAGCGATAACAGGACTTACGATCTAGGTGAAGAAATACTAAATCGAGATCATTTCAAGACTTACGTGTTGTAAATCGCTTGGATGGAAAGGTCGAGATCATTTCAAGCCAAAGACTGGCGAACAGTAAAACAGAAACTATTGAATGTAAATCAGTTTATATACATTCATATTATATCGCGTTGCGACCCATTTGTGTCAATTTCTAAGTCCCAAAGAATAGCGAATTATCTCCTTTAAATATTACAATTATTTGTTTTCTTTTAAGTTCAAGAGACGACGACAGTAGTACCAGCAACGACGGAGGTTGCAACGACAGTCGAACCGACCACAGAGGCCCCAACAGATTCCGTTACGACAGCTGAAGCGACAACAGTGGGTCCGACGGATTCCGCGACGACAGATGAGGTGACAACGGTGGGTCCGACAGGCTCCGCAACGACAGATGGGGTGACACCGGCGGTGACGACAGATTCTCCAACAACCCAACTAACTACTGACAGCATCACAACGGCGGCTGTTACGACACAATCAGCAACAACGGCCAATGTAGAAACGGGCCAGACAACGTCAAATGTTCTAACCACAGAATCGGTGACGACAGGTATTACAGAACAAACAACAGAGTCTCCGACTACGATCCCGGCTAATGTCAACGTAGCAGTTGGTTCGCCTGTTGCCACAACGACAGCGCCTGTTTTATACCCAAGAAACGCAATTTATAGAGTACCAATTCAATATTACCAATATCCTAACAATTATGCCTACCATACAAATTACCCAAGTTCTACCAATTCGTACTATAAAGGACAAAATATACCCTATTACTACCGACCTGCCCATCAACAACCTGCGTATAACCGCCGTCAGATGGCACCACCGATGTACGGTTACCAACAACAACCTTACAACATGTATCACCAAAGCACGTATAATAGCGGATACCAGATGACTTACAACCGACCGCGTCAACAAACGTACAACGGTTACCAACAACCACAGCAACAGAATAATCAAAACATGATGAGTTTGCTTTATCTTATGACCATGTTCGAACTTTAAGTTTCAACCGACCAGAGACAATCGTTACCAGAAAATGGTGGTCATTTCGATTATATTTGAACAGTTAAAGACACCATTAAAATCTCTGTATTACAGAACCCTGAAAGATACTACAGTGTAGCTGCACGGTGTCATTCTCGATCGTAATATGAATACACATCAGTGCTCTAAGATTTCGAAGGATCTGTTTTTAAATTTTGAAAATGTGGCCATTGATTTTACGCCATTCAGCAATGCCTGTTCTACCTAAGTGAGATTTTTGAGCCGTGAGATAAGCGTAGGTTTGCTACAAAATGTGCAGCCATCGATGGCTCTTCTGCGGCCAGCAAAGCTTACAACTTTCAACATATCGGCGGGTAAATTTATGTTTGAATCCGCAGTTAATTTTTTTAGAAAATGCTGCTAATTGACCTTTTTTCGACTATGGCTTATGAGGGCGATTATTAAACGTCGGTAAATAATCGCAGGCTTGGAGCCTAACATATACAGCGAGTCATACCACGTTGCTTTAGCTGTTCAATTTTTATTCTAGACGTTTCTTTAGCTGTTCAATTTTTAATCTAGACTGCCATTAATATGTCGTTATATGTTATTTATTATTTATACGTTTTGTTGATACGTCAACGGTGTCGTTTCCATATCTTCGTTTAATAGTTACGTCGGATTGTCGTGATTATTGCATATTAAATTAATCATGATAATATTACATTCCTGTGGCGGAGGTGGGTGTTCGTAAATCGTTTGATAAAACATGTTCTGTTGTAGGTGTTAAGAAATCGTTATTTAATGGTTACCCATTTTCGCGGATGTGGGTGTTACAAAATCTTTGTTTAGTAATAACACGTTGTTTCCATGGAGACGGGTGTTTATAAATCGTTATTTAGTAACAACACGTTGTTTCCGTGTTAATAAATCGTTAATTTATAATAATAACACGTTTTCATGGAGGTAGGTGTTAACAAATCTGTAAATTATGATAAAACGTTGTTTCCATGGAGATGGGTGTTAATAAATCGATATTTAATTAGAACACATTCAGTTGGAGATAAGTATTAAAATGCATCAAGTAAGATTCAGATAAAGAGCTGGTTGGTGTTGCTCTAATAATTCAAAAAGAGATATTGAAAAATGAGTGAAGTTATGAGGGTTTGAAATTTTGGCAGGAAATAGAGTAAAAAGTCTCAATTGCTACAATAACATACAAAGTCTCGATTTAAACTATTGTATGGTGCGGTTGTTCTAATACATCTAATATTACAGTCTAGAAAGTTGATTGAGGGCTTGTCATGTAAATAAATATATCCATGGAGATGGGTGGTAATTCTCACATTTCCTTAGGCATTTTTATTCCGTGTTTTGCTTACTCATTCAGCCAGCCATTGCTATGTTCATAATATAAATTCTTTTATCGACTGTTGTGGAAATTCTAAACAAGTTGAAAATGTACTCTTTTCATTTGTGTTCTCAGTTCTTGAACCATTATCATTTTTAACGATCAAGCTACTGGATTTTATATAAATAAGTATTGTAACATTCTAGTATTTAAAAACATACGAAGAACGCTTTCTTTCAAACGCGACCTGAACATAAAACTCTTTCTCGATTATATATAAATATTAAGATCGCACTGTGTTTAATTACATAGAACACCGCGACCCAGAAAGTGGAGGACTATTGTGACCTTGGATTAATGTAGAAAAAGAATGTTCAAGGATAAAATGCCATCAGAAAAAATCTCATTCGTTTAATACCGAATTTTTTTCCTGAGATATATAACAGGCCTGTCCATTTATCATTCTGGCACGGGAATAGGGTTACAACTACCAGTTATAATTTATAAATCACGGTACATTATTTACACGGGACAAGGATAAGAACAACCAGTCATATATAATGAATGAGTTCAAATGATGACAGTGATTATGGATCCTTTTAAAACTAAGACATTATGACGAATGGAAAGGCGATCCATCGAGAGTTTAACGACATCTATCCTCCCCTGCCTCTACACCTAAGTGTACATTATTTGTGAAACGATGGCTCATTATTAATTTCATACCAGAAGTGACACATCTTCCTATTTACTTTCTGTTCTAATGTAAATGGATTAAATATATTTGTCGAATATCATCGATAAGTTTAGTTTCATGCCCGAGTGCGAGATATTAAGTAATACATTGATATTGCACGTTAGCGTTGGGATGGGGGTCATATTTATATATTACGCGAGACCATTAAAAAACTTAAA
Source organism: Patella ulyssiponensis (assembly GCA_963678685.1). Lineage (NCBI taxonomy): Eukaryota > Metazoa > Mollusca > Gastropoda > Patellidae > Patella > Patella ulyssiponensis. The sequence goes on along the minus strand of OY783225.1, from coordinate 62,032,739 downwards.
ATATAGACACTATACAGCACGTGCATTTCAATGAAATACGCCACGCTGGTCCAATATTTCACTTAGTATAAATAATGTACGCTTGACAAGTTGCCCGTACCATTATTTGAAATACTGGTAGAGCAACATCAAAGGATGACGTTACATCTGTATAATAATATGAATCGTTAATAGTTATAAAAAACAGAAAATAAAGTCCAAAACTCAAAGTATTTCTTCTATTTCTTCTTGCGCGCAGGGGTCGTTAGAATGGGAGGGATCCTTGGTACTGAAACTATGCCAATTTACTCCATGACACACGTACATGTATAATCAATTGTTAAAATGTTTTTATAATTATGCCAGATAGATTTAAAATTCGTAAAGACACAGAATGACATCCACTCCCATTTCGAATGTTCAAATTCATTACATCTGACTCTATTATCTCTTGTAAACTTTATGCACATAAGAATCCTTCTCACATGCCCATTGGGAGTCGCACCCACTAATTCTAATTAAAAGATGTATTTCGAGGTAATGGTAGTGGACAAGACTACTTGGAGTCGACCACTAACTTTTTCTCGCACCAATTTATGTATTTATAGAAAGTTGACTGTAAACTGGTTGTAAATAAGATTCCATTACACATTGTCTGCTATATTTTATGTTATTATTTTTGAACTATCATGAATTATTTTTGTATGTATCCTTATAAATGTAAATATGTTTAAAAATTAAAGAAAAAAAAAACAACCTTTGTTTCAGTTTAATACATATTGAGAATTGTGTATCAAAGATTTTCAAAAGTTTAGGTAGGTAAGTGGTTGGAGTTTTTGGGTGTGGAAGGGGGCGGGGGCAGGGACAGACAATCTAAGCTGTAGTTTAATGGAAATATGCTTGCGACTATCAGTCACTGTCAGTTAAGTTGATTAAATTATTGATATCGCGTCTCTTAAAATACAGAAAATGGTGGGGAACAATGACGATTAATAAGGTGATTGACTCAATGGATTAGGGTTTAAAGATTTGGCAACATTTACAGGATAATAATATTTACTTCTATGGTAATCTTTGCGATTGTAGGAGGCCAAATGTTGCCCGATCTGCAAACTCCTACCGGTTGTTTTTAAACTGCCGTGTTGGATCAAAACTTTCCTACTGAAGACCCTGCAAGTCGATGAGACCATAACGTGTTCTGATAGTGTGATCATGGTAAACAACTTTTGATGCAAATATATGACGAAGAGGGGCTGTGAAAACTTGTTCGGATGATGTATATCATGTTTTGGGCAACTGCTCTAGATATCTGAGCGTGTTCGGCCACATGGCATCCACACAAAAAAGAAGTATATAAGATAGAGATGGAGTATAACATCCAGGTCATTTCGGGGCTAACATATAATTCTATATCAACATAAACTCGCTTTAGTAGTATAGTGGGGGAAACTAGGGAACCCGGTAGAAACTAACAATATTACTTTGGTGTAAGCGGGCGTTAAATAAAGCTATTTCACACACACTTGACTCAAGGACAAACCTTGTGATCTGAAGTAAAGTATAGATATAAACTTATGAAGACTTTGACTGTAGAGTGCCCCTGATATGCTGACATAAATGATAAGGTGGATATAAAACCCACGATGAATAAAATCTGGGTCTAGTAATAATTCCATTTTAATCTAACAAGTAATAATAACACAGATACAATGAAACAATCTCTAACATTACGTTTTTCTGGATTTCGATTTACTGTACAGTTAGCGCCATGCGCTACAATGCGCCTCAGATATCCCAGTTGACTCTAATGTTAAATCTGGTCTTATACTTCCGCCCCACATTCTTGAATATTTACCAAAACCTGTCAGAAAATATAAACGCAAATTGCCCGAACAACACTGGTTAACGATGGCCATTGTGAGTATAGACATGAAACGACATTACGATGATTATTATGATGAATAGTTATGTGATATATATACCGCTCCACTGCGTCATGTATTAATAAAGTATCTCCTGCTTTAGCACGTATCCCAAATAAACCGAAAAACGCGTGACATTCATAGAAAACTAAGCGACGTTAATGGTGATTTTATGAAATTGCAAGACATGATAACTATTCGAACTTAGCCATGAGAGACTCGCCTCCTCGATACAACTGTTCAGTGGGATGTACATCCGAGGTTTCCTATCCGACCAGACAATAATATTTTAATAAATTATAATAGAAGACAAACACTATTTACTTTGATAAAAACTTTCTTTAACCTGGGAAAAATTAGATAAAATAATAAAAACCCTAAGAAGTATATAATGTTAAAAACAAACTCACAAGATAGAAAGGACTTTATATGCCGTATAATACGGAATTCCAAATCCTGCTCCCTCTTCAAATTGTTTCAGGGTTCCGCCCGACGTGTTAAGGGTGGTGGCATCACGGAAACTTACAGCCCAACCCCCACCCAAATTTTTAATTTAAAAGTATTAAACACATCACTGATCAACTTTGTATTTATTTTTAATGAATTTGTCCATTTATTAATGTTCAGGGCAGTGATTAAGGAAATAGATCCAAAATTGGAAGGGAAGCCGTGCTCATTGACCCGATACCGGAGTACCAAGTATATAGCTTCTGAAATCCTCGTCTTCAATGGCCCATTTGGAGTAGAACAATAGGAGGGTAATCCCTATTTCATTTCACTTCTTTTGGCTTCTGAAATCCAAGACCGAAGTAGGATAACCGCCAATTACGCCCCCTTATCTCCGACTATTTATAGCACTTCACTCTCCAATCAGATTCCTTTCTTTTGCATAATGACTTTTGTTGACTGGACATTTTCTGTCAGTCCACCTAAAAATCATGAATATTCACCAAACCTGTAAGAAAATGTCCAGTCGACTAGACTGATAATGTGTATGGTGGATAGATGTGGGCATTTCTCTATATTTCAATGCTTTTGACCAAGAGATGCAGTTACCTCCCTTTATACATTTAGTTTCAACACGAAGCTTGCATCGTTAAATTCCTATCCAACCTGCCACTACATGTATACACATTCTTCTCTGTCCAAGGTAGATTAACATGTCTTTAGAAAGTGTAAGTAAAGTATGATTCTCGCAACACGCCTATCACATTTCGGATTTCATAAACGGAGGCTACCTGGTGGAAAGTAATCAAGGGAAAAGGGCAGCCAGTCCAGTTACATTCGCGACATCCATCATACTCATGGAAGTAAACATTTAGGATATCAATCCCAGGGCAATTCTTGAAATGGAAAGCGGTAAATAACGACACGAGAAAGCATGACCTATTTGATACAGATATCAAGTCTTTATCCCATCAGACTAACTGGCATTCTTCCAGTCGATTTGAAGACCACTCCAAAGTCGACTTGAAGACCACCCTAAAAGCACGCGACTTATAAGGCGGCTAAATTTTTGAGATGCATAATAAAAGTTCGACTCCTTCTAGGACCATTGTTGCTTGCAGGTAGTGTCGTCAAGTTGCAGTCATAAACAACCAAATCCGGTCACACACGACCTGGCCACAAGGAGAAATGAGGGATACGAGTACACGAGCTGAGATCAGAACTGTATCGTGCTATAACAAGGAATCAGAGCACTATACACGAGCTGAGTAAAAGATCAGGAGTAAAAGAGTACACACAGATGAGATTAGACCTGTACCGGGATAGAACACTCGACAAAAACAAATGATGGGCTGAACTGGGATGTAACGTCCTACTGTGTTACACCGACTGAGCTAATGAAGACGGGCATACGTCATACACTGGGCTATGATAGAAAGTTTGTCCGTGCAACAACCGCATTCATTCTGTAAGTGTACACGGGACCTCTGCTGCTCGTCCGTTCGCGCGATAAAGCGGCGCTGGGAACCATGCAGGAAAATCACAGAAACTTTGGCGGTCAACCTGGTCCAGGAGCAGACATGACACACGTCAGGTTGTGTATCCTTATATCCGGTTTTTCAAGCGGAAGGTCTCTCTTTTTAGCATCTTTTCATTTTCTGAGTCCATGAACACGTGTCTAAGAAAGGGCGAAAAACGGAAAATTGCCCTACCTATTTTTTAGCTTTTTGCCGTGCGGGACACGTACTGTGTTTCCTTATGTGCGTTAACGCACACGGTTCCGCGTGCGTTTCCGTACCGAACGCGACATGGTCCGTTTCGAAAAACCGTACCGGGCGCCACATAGAGAACCGTATCCGCACCCGCACATAAAGAAACACTCTTACTAAAATTCTATGAAAGCGATTTTTCCCGTATCCGCAACGGGACCGGAGCCGGACCGGATCCGTACTAAAGGAATTGCAGCTTTAAAGTACACAACATTAATCCGGTGGCTGCGGAGAAGTGGGGGGGGGGTGATCAGGCGTTTGAGGGGGGGGGTCGTTTTAGAGTAATAGGGGGGCGAATTTCTACATGTGTGTGTGGTGGGGGCGGGGAATGTCATGTTGACATAATATATTAATAAAACATTAATATTTCTAGCGATGAAATATACGTGTAATCTTTCCACTAAAGTAGCTAAATTTATGTAAAAATAAAGAGTTTAATCTGATTTGACAAATGTCTGCTTCGTAAAATAAATTCTGATTTTAATTTTAGTTTACAAATGTCGAAATACGACAACAAATGAATAAATAAGAATTAAAGACAATGAATTAAGAAATAAGAAAACTGAATTAAGAGCTGGTTGCTCTTACATACACAATAGAAACAGATTTTATTTTATTTTCGTTTTTATAATAATATGAAAATCAAGACACAAAATATAAAATAATAAATTTGAGTTTTCATAGCTAACACTGAAAAGTGTATGTTTACTTACGCAACATACTCCGAATCAGCGTGTTTACTCTTTCTAGTTGGATCAGAAGGTCTGTCATTGAGTTAAGCGGTGTGGTTTCGATTTCCCGATTGTACGTGACAAGGAGTAATCTGTCTAGCCTCGTGAGTTTTATCCGAGTCCAGCGGATACCCATCTCTCTCCCTCGCTCTCTCTCTCTCTCTGCTAGGGGGGTTGGGATGGCCTAGTGGTCTAGAGTGCCACGCTTCGACCTCTAGCTGGCCGGTCACCACTGGCTTGCGGCTGTGGTTTCGATCCCCGGTGTGAGCGCATATGGCATGGAGATAGGGGCGCCTTCCCAACCTCGTGGGTTTCCTCCGGGAACCCCAGTTTCCTCCCACTGCTAAAGACCCCTACGCGCAAGCGAGTTATTGAAATAAAATTAAAACCATATGTTAGTCCCGAAATGACCTAGTTTGTGTCGAGTGGACGTTAAACCCCATTTCTCTCTCTCTCTCTCTCTCTCTCTCTCTCTCTCTACTAACATCCGTTACCAATTTTTGCTAGGGGTGATGTAAATCATTGTGTCGGCAATATCGACAATATCATGTATGAAATGCCCACAATCAGCTATGTAATTAGAATATGACTGTCTTATGTACACTAGTCACCTACACCCATCTATGGGCGTTATATATAGATAAACCAGAACGATGAAGTCTCAGATGATATAGCCTAACCTATAATAAATAAATTCAGGTGTGAACTTTGAAATCAAACATTATCACTTTTAAATAATTTCACACATCGTCAAGTGTAAAAATGGAGTGTTCAATTTTAATGATGCGTGATTAAGAAGCCTTGAATGTTACACCTTACAAAGCATTTGGTATATAAATCTCTAAATCATTACGAAATTTTATTGTAAGAAGGGCGAAGATCATTATTTCTCTAAGGTAAGGTAATTAGAATTTTTCTTTCGGACGTAGGAGCCGCGGTGGCTAACTAACCAGACAATTATTCTGCGTTCGAAGTGTTGGTGGAGAAAGTCCTTGGGTATTTTCCAACGTGGCTTTTTTCCTTTGTCAGTGTATCTTCAATAAAAGGCTTGGTGTCGTTTTAACTCCGTACTGGATGTTGTGATACTCGCTGTCGTTGCTTCTGGAACATGTTGTCAGCGGAGCAGAATACAGGGCCTGACGGGCATATAGTCGTTCGAATAGGACATGAGTCTTACATTTAAAAGAACTAGTGTCATTGGAACTCATTTGATGTTCTGGCAACATTTCTCCCAAAGTACACTGTATCGGAAATGCCCGTTTCGCTAGCCTGGAGGTCGGGTTTTCGATCCATGCATTGGCCAAGAAAGTTTGCGTGTAGTGCGGTCCTCCTGCACTTACTATTATGTAGTCTTATGTGGCTAATAGAGAGGCGAATCTCAAGAAGAAGCCGGGATACACTTTTAAAAACCAGTTCATGTCAGAGACGTTCATCTACCGCAGGAATGTAGATCATGATGTGATGCATAGGTTGTATGCCAAATTTGGGGATTTCTGAAATGGGTCCGAACCCTTTCCTAAAGATGTCACAACTCTAGAAACGTGAAATAAAAAGGATTGGGTAGGCTTATATATAAAGTGTTATATCTTAAAACTTCACTCTAGCTAGATGTTTCAGGCTTATATATAAAGTGTTATATCTTAAAACTTCACTCTAGCTAGATGTTTCACATCGTGGTCTTCATTGCAAATCTCAAACATGAATAAATTTTTGAAATCTCATTTTGTGATTCACCCCACCGCCAGACACTACTAAGTTTAAAAAAGACAACGGAATAATGAACATATTCGAAATTCAGTGAACTTACTTTATTCTGAGCGAAGTTATGAACGTTTGAACAGTTTTGCAAGGAAATAGCCTAATTCGTTTTTAATAGTCAAGTACCATAGCCACGACAATAAACAAAGTCCCAATTTCCAATTCGTCAAGCAGCAGTTACGTGGAACCCATAGTAGTTAGGGGGCTTGTACAGCCATGCACGTGCGCGCATGCGCATTGCATGCATGTGTGTGCATGTGCGTGCACGTGACCTTGCACTGGATGACCCCTGGCACGTGCGTGACCCCCTGCGTGACCCCCTGCGTGACCTTGCACGTGCGTGACCTTGTACGTGCGTGACCTTGCACGTGAGATTGCACGTACGAAGAGAGGGGCGCGCGCGCGGGAAAAAGAGAGAGAGAGAGAGAGAGAGAGAGAGAGAGAGAGAGAGAGAAGAAGAAGAAGAAGAAGGGGGAAGAGGAGAAGCAGGGAGGGGGAACAACTCTTTTACATTGATTAAGTTGGCCCTGAAAAGGGCCGTTGGTCCTCTCAATGAGAGGGTTAACAGGAACATCTTGGATGCTCTGCCGAGTACCGTGGTACAGGTCGCTTCTCACACTTGACAGCATGCTTCGACCGCCTATGGTAGGTGTTCGACACATCTACCCCACACCAAAAACAAATCAAGTAATCTGCTTCTGGCCGATTACCCTTAGACAAAGGGTAATACCCCCCACAAGTGGCGCAATATCTGTAATCCTTTCGATCCATGGTGTTTGTGACTTCTTTTGGCTTTGACACTCCTATTTATAGCTCGGGACGGGACGAGTCTAATGTGTTGGGACGACACCATTTTCCACCAATCAGAATAGCATGACGTCACATGACGTCACAAAAAACCAGACACGTGATATGTTGTCGACATTTTATTGAACATATTTACAAATGAACTTGAACACAAAATTGAACTTGAACACATTGAACACAAAAAAACATATTTACAGAGCAAAAAAGCATCGACATCGTTGTCCCTTCTTCTGGTCTTTTTGCAAGTCAGGAAAATGATCCCTAGCCCATTGTTCGACGAGTATATCGTTCACACGATACACGTGCCCGAACACAGAAAGGGCGTGCGGGGAGGGAACGTGAAAACGATGACACAAATAATACAAACAATAATGGCCGCAGACGACACTCTCGAGTCCCTGAATCCATCGGGGTTGGTAGTGGAGTTGTAGATCTTGGACGAAACGTCGAAAGGCTTCTCCGTAGACATCAGGGGGACACCCGTAGGAATCGAAGAAGGTAATGTGATCTGGTCCTTCGCACACAAACACGGTCCAGTGTCTACCGGGTTGGTCTTCGTCGTCCGTGTTGATGACATAGGCTTTGGGGTACGAGGTCGGGCGCAGTATATCCAGATGATTACGAGCCCACACGCCCCCGAATACGTTAGCGGGGAGATGTTTCTCTAAAGCCCGTGTCAGTTGTCCATTGGAGAGAGCCTCACCAATCTGTGATGACTTGTCGGTTGGCGTCGATTTCCAAGACATTGTCGTATTCGGCAAACAGAACAAGACTGAGGTGATTGGTCGGGGCCGCACCGAACTTGAGTTCCAAAGACAGGTTACCCGCCGCTTTGGGATGAAAGTAGTTACCGTCGGCTCCGTGGTCGTTGGTCAAATCGAAACAATACAAAGTGTACCCATTGATATAGTCGTGGAAAGGGAGGTCCAGGTCTTCTCGGGTGTTTAAGACGGCCACCCGTTTCATCAAATCCAGGTAAGGTGCGATGGCTTGTCGCTGGGGAAAGTTGACGTCGTATTCGTCCACAATCTCCCCGTTCTTGGTCAATTTGATGTTTTCCAATTGATTGTGTTGGAATTCGAAGGGATTTCTGTTTTTTCTTCCATCGTAGGCCGTGTTACGTACCATACCCACGATTAATCTATTGGGCAGGCTTTCGTTGACAAACAGATTGTCTAGGACGTGACTGGTGCGATTGTCGGGAATGACCATGTCGCGGACCACCACGCGCTTCAGGGGATACTTGGCGTTGGACGATTGAAGTTGCGCGGCTACCCGTGTGTAGGTACTGGGAGCCAGGGTGACGAACGGGATATCCAGGTAGGCTTTGGTGAACTCAACTTTGTAATCTTCTGCATCGTTGCCTTCGCCGTACATCAGAAAAAATTTCGGGGATTGCTTTTCCAATTTCAATCGCAGGTCCACACCATCCAGCAGATACCGATCTTGTAAACACATGTCCAAGTGTAGACGCGACTGCAATTCAAAGGTGCGACTTTCAGCGATGGTTTTCTGACGTTGTTCCAATCCTTTGTTATTCGGAGCCTGTCGTCCACCATCCCCGGCGGTGGCGACGGATTTCGTGGAATTGAACTGACTGGCGGTGTCTTTTTCCCACAAGACTTGTTTCGACAGGTGATCGTTCTTGGCTCCCTTACCGAAACTCAACAAATTCTGCAAGTAAGCCCGGTAGGGATAGGTGGGCAGAGAGGTGGTGACCAAAGTTTCGGCATCCTTTCCCAGGCGTAATTTGACGTCTTTAAACAACGAATGAAACAAGTTGTTAATGGGTGCGACTTGACTATCCGCATCCAGGTCATCCCCGTTGTTCTTGGTCACCTTTAGGGCCAAGTGCAGTGTCATGTTGGCCAGATCGATGAAATCGGTGGTGGCATTGGAAATATAAAATTCGATGGGTCCGTCGTGGTTCAAGTCGGGCGTCAGTGGATACTTTCGGATTTTGGTCACCTTGTTTATGGCCGTCTGCGTGTCGGGTACACTGAACAAATCCTGCAATTCGTCTCGCGCGCAGGGACAGGAATCATTGCGCATTACCTGCGTAGCCATGGTCGAAGATATCTAGTTTACGTCGTTTGTGAGAAGTGACCTGTGTCTTCTTCTTCCTCTTCGGACGATGTGAAGTGGACGGGGTTCGTGAGGGGTCTTTTATAGGTTCCAGGTGGGCGACCACGTTCTTGAGTGTGTCGGACATCGTGTTTGACAATGCGGGGCGAAGCGTGTCCTGGGCGACCACTGACGGCGTCGAGCACGCTTTGCCCCACTTTGGGTAACACTTGGGCCACATTCTTTTTCACGGCCGCTTTACCGGCCGACCACAAGGTCTTCCCGACCGATTTGACGGCATTCAATAACCCCGACCATCGACCGGCACCCTGTTGTCTCAGAATTCCCCCCTTGTACACCACCAGACCATTGCCAGCCCCTCGCTGTCTGAGCACTCCACCTTTGTACACTCGAATCATCATCGGCGGCGAAAATGAAGTTGGACCACCACCTTACCGTCGAGAAATGGCACGGCTTTCCCCATTCCGTTCCTTATATAGAGACCAATGGAGTTGAGTCGACTGTACTTCAGAGGTAAGTAGTGAATCCTGGCGGGACGGTGATACAATCGTCGACTGGGAATCACGTCTAGCAAAGTAGCCTTCACGTCGCCCACGATCTGGGGTTCGATAATGTCCGTGTAGATGTAAAACAGATCGTACTGGATTTGAAGATTTGGGGTGTGGTGGGCGTAGAAATACCGTAGACTTTGGCCATCTTCGCCGGTCATATCGATTGACTGCAGGGTAACCAAGAGTTCGTTTCCAGGCCATCCCAACATGGACACGATGGGTCCACACAGACGAAGTTCGATTTTCGGCAACACGTCAAACCAGAAAAGCGCCTGCACGTTATTGATCTTCAGATACACTCTATCGTTGGTGTTGTCTCTCTTGAAAGACACGAAGGAACCTCTTTGTACGGCCCCTTGGCGCATCACCTCTCGAGTTTCGTACTCGTTCTGCTCTTTCTTCTCGTGGTCGGTCATTTCCTTGTTATTGGGATCCAAGCGAACGGGTTTATGGGCCAAATGATTGTAGATGGGAGACAGGTTCCACAAATCATCCAGTCTAGTGTTCAGGACATCCAGGATATGTTTCAGCGACTCGTAGTCGTCACTCTTGATGTGCGTTTCCATTTCGACCGATCCCTTGATCTCACCACCCTTTACACCTTTGAAACAATTCGACGGGTCGATCCTGTGGCGGTCCCGGCATATCTTTACTCCAGGTTCGTTGCTCGAGGGCGACCAAGGATGAATGCGTAAGCCGAGCGTGTTGTCTCGTTGATCGATGTTTTGCCATTGGTCGGGTAACGTGATCATGGACAGACCCACTTCCCATTCCCGATGATCGACGAGAAGTGGTGGTTCCAGATGTGTATGATACGTGGAGACTTTGTTGTCGGGATACCACGACATGGAACTGTCACTAGGGAGCGTGAGGTAAAAGGGCCGGTCGTTGTTCATTATGTTTGGTTTTCAAGGTTGGAGAAGGTAACAGGTAACCCAAGCTACTGGAGAGCAAGGCCGTCCACAACGTGGTCTGCGATCCGTCGGGTTTGAAAGCCAGTTGGGACAAAGAAACTCCCGCCACGACGTACACTAAAATCACTTGACAGAAAAAGACAATTTCCGCTTGTGGCACACGTTTTCCCAAGAGCGACCAATTGTGGGCACTCGCGGACGTAGACGTGGTTTCGTCTTGCATGTTGACTGATGTTGGCGTCTCTCGCTCCTATTTATACGTTTTGGAGACTGGTCCTGTCGATCCACGAATTAAAACTCGCCGGATAGCCCAACCATTTCACCAATACTTTGTCTTTTTTTCTTTCGAGTACTCTTTCGATGGGAAAGATCTCATCGTCGTTGACTTGGACCGCTTGCAATTCTTCGGGATAGAAGGTGCCCTGTATGGGTTCACCTCTTTCGTCCAACAGTTTGTAACCGGGACCGACGTTGGGTGCGACGTTGAACGTTTCCAGAGTCCAGTTGGGCCAGTAACCTTTGTCGAAGGCACCATGTTTCGGTAGAGCCAAACGTACGGTCGTACCAATGTTCATTGATTTTTTCTTTTTCGGGGAACGTGGAGGCGGTGTTGTCAACATCCATTCGTGTTCGGGGCGAACATCTTTGGGCGCCATGCCGATGGTCCGATGTCGTCTAGCATTGTAAGCCCGAACCAGGTCGTCTAGCACGTCGATGTACCGTTGTGTTTGTCGATGAGTAAAGTAACGCCACATGCGCTCTTTCAGTGTCCTTTGAAATCTTTCGACCACACTGGCTTTGGTTTCGACGTTGTGTGTCACGAAAAAATGAATTTTTTTCTTCTTCAGGTACGCTTGCATTTTTCGATTGAGGAATTCGGTACCTTTGTCCGTTTGAAGTCGCAGGGGTTGTCGACTTTGAAAGATTTGACGAAAGGCATCCACCAAACTGTCCCCCGTCTTGTTTTTGAGGGGCAACACCCAAGCATACTTGGAAAACACGTCGATGACGCACAGCAAATACCGGTATCCTTCATTCTGTTTGGCCAAGGCCGACATGTCGCTCAAATCGGCTTGCCACTGATGATCTATGCCGGCCACTACCGTGGGAGACCGCGAGAATTTCTTTTTCAATGGTTTGTGCAAGGTGTACGCCCTTTGTTGTTTCAACCATGCCTTGACTTTGTCCAAGGACACACCGGTAGCTTTGTGAAGGCCCAGGACTCCACCGAAAGCGGCCGGGTGATTCGGGTCGTAATACACTTTCTTCAGCTTTCGTTCCATGTTTCAGCAGGTGTCCCTATGCACAGGCTATTTATAGTTTTTGCAAGGAGAGCCATCTTCTGGTAGATGTACTAGGGGTATCCGTGCTGGAGATTTTCTTCTTTCTCGGGCGTCGCGGCGGAGTCCGTGTCGGTGGTGTGGACAACACGTTCCATCGTTCTTGATTACCAATGGCTTCGCGCGGTACGTTCGTGGCCTTCAAACTTTGCATCACGCCAAACCATCCCACGGGAGCCTGGGTATTCTTTCGCCGACGAACCAAATCGTTCACAATGTCAATGGCATTGGTGTTGGGTACGCGTGAGCCATTCCGAACCAATTCCAAGTTCTCGTTCCACGACCAAGGTGTCTTTTCTTTCATGTGTTTCAACAAAAGGCGAGCTCGATGTTGATAGGGTCGGGGGACCGACTCCAGGATGGGTGCCTCCGAAATTTCTTCTTTTGGCTCGGGTATGTTTTCGTCCAACAAGGGAATGACCAGTTTTCTTTTCTTTTGCATCGTTTGATAACGATGTAACAACTGTCCGTAACGCTGCATTTTATTTTCGTCGGTTAGAGTGGGATCGTTTAACACGTGTTGCATGTCTTGGTGGACATTCTCGACGGCCTGCTGCAGTGGATCTCGATCGTACGCGGGTTCGACTTGCATGACTTTGACGGGTTTGACGTCGGTGGGTCCGTCGAAGGGTACCAGTTTCATTTTCTTGGCGAATTTCATCTTTGGGAAAGGACCTAAACAATCGGGTGTAGAATCCCCCTTTCTGTTGCTTCAGAAGTCGCCGACGGGTCTTCCAAGGTGTTTTAGACGTGCCCAAACGTCGTAACAAGGGGGCGTCCTTTTTCAAGCGCTTGACTTCTTTGTCGGTCACAGGAACGTTGCCGCGAATCAGGTTTCCAATACACTCACACACACCGTCGACGATGGGTTGGGTCTCGAGTAAAAGAGGACGGTCTTTCGGTGCAGTGTTCAATAGATACCGCAGTGTCTCCATGACTGAGCTCGGGGCCGTTCTCCGGTTCCCTTTTTATACCTTTCTGTCCACGGGGTTATCCACCAAATAGTTTAGATAGCTCGGCAGCCATAGCGTTCGCTCTATCGCGCCTTCTAAGGAAGGGATGTTTACCACCCTTTTGTCCACCCAATAGATTAGATACCAAGGGGGCCAAAACCGGGAGGGCCATGGCCAGCAATGCCCCGATGGCACCACCCTGTTGATCGACAAGTCGTCGTTTGACGTTGGGAGATGTTCGTGGATTACTCAGTTTGCGAAGCAACGCTCGATGCTGGTTCAATTCTTCGGTACTCAGACCCCTTCCGCGCTGAGCGGCCCGTCGAACGAATTGATTTCGTTTCTTGTTTCTTTCCTCTTGCAGTCTTTCCTTCCATCGCAGCAAGATACGAATCAACACACCCCAAAAACCCGCGTCCCCCAGGTTTCATGATCAGGGAGAGTTTTTCGGTCGTCGGCATGTTTCTCTCCGTCAGTTGGGTCAACACTTGTCGATTTCGTTCCACCCATTTCTTGTGCTGGGCATGTAGTGGTTGAATGTTACCCTTCAGCAAATGGTTGGCCGCCAACTTGAACCACTGCAACAATCCAATACGTGCCCGGCCCGTATTCTTGACCAACTGTCCATAAGCCATATCGGGAGTCAGCTGTTGTAATTTGCGAATGAAGGACTTGAGTCCTTTCATAGAATTCTTCTTTTCTCTTCGTGGTCTGCGAAAGATCGGAGAGGGAGACCGAGAAGCGGAGGGTGGTGACGTGGGACGTGGAGGTGTGACCGGTAAGGTGAGGCGTGGAGGTGTAACCGGTAAGGTACGGCGTGGTGGTGTGGCCGGTAAGGGAGACATGGGACTCGTGGGTGGTGTCAACGACGGGGGTAACCATTGTCTTCTGGGGGCCCTCATTCTCGGGCGAGTCTGACTTCGTACCGTGGGATCACGAAGGTCCGGTGCCAGGGTCGGGAACGTCGCCCTGGGAAGGGTGGGAGGTGGGTGTTTCCTCTGCGTATTCTTCGTGCGAGCCATCGTGACAAACAAGAGTCATTTCGAGGTACAGGTCCCCCTTTTATACTTTTTGGACGTAGACGATGGGTGGTTCCTCTTGGGGTAAAATGTTGGATCTCAGTCGCAATGTTTCGGGAGTGTCGGGCTTCAAATCAACGAGTAAGTAACTGCGAGGGGTACTCGTCGCATCTTCATAAGCTTCTTGCATATACTTGGAACGGGAAGGGTACATCTGACGGGCCAACACACCAATTTGCGAGGCGTCTCGGGGATTTTTGAACAAGACCAGGTAATGGGCATTCAGACTGATGGTACGCTGTTGCTTGTCAAACAAGTTTTGCACAATGTAAATGACACTCGTGTCGTGGTGATGACTCTTTTTCGTGAACCACTTTTGCAATATCTCCGTGTCTTCTCCCATCAAATCATCCACGACTAAGACTTGTGGACCTTTGACTTGACCCATCACGTCGTCAATATCCGTCAAGCCTTTGACATAAGTGTAGGGAAAGCGATCGTAACTCTCTTGCCATTCGCCATAAGCCCACACGATACGTTGGGGAGGGACGTCGAACAGGGACGCTTGAAGAAATTTCTGCACAAAGACCGTCTTTCCAACACCCGTTGGACCACTGACTAACATGGTAAAGGGATGTTTGAACGTCACATCCATCTTGCACTGTTTCCCCCCATTCCCTTTTCCCCCGCCTTTTATACCTTCGCGACAGAACAACAGACATGGAATGAAATTAGAACACAATTTATTTTACAAAAAATACAAAAAGAACATTCAATACAACAATTCAAAAAAACATATCATACAAAGGAAAAGAAAAAACTGTTAGTTATCGCGTTCTCTCTTCAGGATCTCTTGTCTCACCCAGGGTACATTTCTCAGGACGCGAGGAATCCAATACACATGTCCCAAAAGCTTCTGCATCGTGTCGTGTGGGTGCCAGTCTTCCACTTCAGCAAACGTGACGACGACGGGTATCCATTCACTCATATCGAAACAAGGGGGATACGACAAGACTTCGGTCATATCTCTCGGACCCGCATATTGGATGAGTGCTCGGGAAAAACTTTCTGCTTCCTTCTCTGCCAACAAGAGGACAGCCGGGGTTTCACCATTTTCACTGGTAGTTGGGAGAATAGGAGATGGGATGGAAAGCTTCGTCGGCTGTTTTCTTTTTCTCTTTGTATCGTCTGTAGAGCTCGAACGCTTCTCCGCACCAGTACCAGTATCGCTGACTGCGGGTGTTGTCTCTGGGCATGTCGATGTTGTTGTCGAACATGCGACCGGCAACGGCTTCAAAGTTGTTTTCTGTTTGGATTTCTTCTTGGCACTCGAGCAGGCCGTGTCCGAGCTGTCCACAGTTGAGGCACTTGTGATTTTCGTCGGTGGGTCTCTTGATTCCGTAACACTTTCTTTTGACAGTTTCTTTTCTTTCTTCATCACTCTTCGCTTTTTGGGCTTCGGCTCGTTTTCCACACTGGGGTGCCCAGTGTCCTGGTTCTCCACAGAGGTAACAATTTCCATAGGAACCATAAGCTGGTCTGTCTTGTCTTGGTTTTCGTTGCTGTTGTTGTTGGGAACGAGCAGGGCAGTCTCTATACCAGTGTCCGACATTGTTACAGGAGAAACAAGTTTGACTAGCCATCGAGAGCAGAATGAAATTGCAGTGTGACACTTCGCTTCTTATAGTCCTGGTCGTGACGTCACTCGCTTTTGATTGGTTCTTTCTTTTCCTTCGTTTTGATTGGTTCGTTGTTTAGTCTATGATTTCCAGGCTTTCCACGTACTTTTTCACTTCGTCCCAATCGACCAAGGCTTCACTCACGTGACAGGCTTCCAAAAACGTCATCAGGTCGGCTCGATTACCGTGTTTTTGTCGCCAATGGTTGAACACGGTGAAAATTTGCATGCGTGCGTTGTTAGGATGACTCATCTTGGCTTGACTGATTCGCGCTTCTCTGATCCCCAGTTGTCTGCCAATACATTCCCAGCCTTCTCCCAGTTTACCGGACATGACATTGATATCCATTTGATCCAGAGACCATCGTTTCTTTTTCTTCGGCAAGTCGTCCATCCACTGGCGTATGGGGTCTTCTTTCTGTTCGACGAACTCGTCTTTGCGTTTGATCAACGCGGTCTTAAAGCCCGGTACCACCGTCCAGAACTTTTTCAAGGCTTTCTCGACGTCTTCTCGCCATCGTTGTTCGTCCTCCCACGTCTTGACTTGATCCCGTGGATCGTCCATCATACTGCCTAGCACGCTATCGATGTCTTGAAGTTTCGGCTCGTCCACCCAGAGGTAGTGATTGTAATCGTCCACGGGGTGTGAGGGTTGACCCGTTATGGAAGAAACGCCTAGTCCCAGACACGAGTGGTATCTCTGACTGGGATGTTCGTACTTGCAACCGATACACTCTTCGTGTTGCCTTTCTTCTATAATGGGTAGGAAACATTTCAACACTCGAAAGTTGAGCCATCGTCGTCTAAGTTTCTCGATCATCTCCGTATTTTCTGCCGGTTCGTCATCTTCTTTGTTTGATCGCCATCGTCCTGAGACCCGAAAGTCAGTATCCATAGGGGTAAGTGTTGCTCGGTTGGCCATCGTCATTGAATTGAACAAACCGCTTGTCATACACGACTTTATATCGCTTGTTCTCGGGGCGTGTCCAAAGACGGCGGTCACGTGATCTGGTAATCTTGAACGGATTGGCTATGACCAGAGGTTCGTTTTGATGGACGTGCCGTACATTCTCCTTCATGATGGCGTAATTCAGCTGTTGGGAGGCACGATAATTCAAGGTGAATCCCCTTACTTTACATACAGTTTTACCATCGCTCTGGCGGTATGCGTAATTCTTTGGTCCTCCGCTAACAAATTCTCGAATGGTGACATCTTCGGGCAACTCGTTCTTCCACTGGCCCAAACTCGAACCTTCCGGGGGATTCCATGATGTGGGGTGGTATTGGTAGATGACGCTATCGGTGTCAAAATAGCATACCCTTTCTCCCAACTTTTCCAAGACGGAATAGAGTTTTAAACGGGCCTGAGCCGTGACAAAGGCAGCGATAACCACGTTGGTGATGGGACAGGGTGCCACGTGTTCTTCTTTCTTCAGCGTTTCCATCAAGACCATATTATCGTTGACTAACTGCACATCTCGTACGGTCTGGGTCACGTCCAACATTTTTTCAAAGTAGACGCTGGGCTCCGTGATGTACTCGGTCTTGGGAAAGTTGTCTCTCTGTCCGAATTTACCCCATGCTGTGTTCAATTGTAACTTGCTAAACGCCCGCATTCCTTTGTTGGGTTTTATCGACGCTGGATCCAGACGAATACCTTCCGTGTCGTACACGTCGTTAACGAAGCGGGCCTTGTCTTCTTCGGTGTGGCAGGTGTCGGGATAACCGCTGCTTTCCATCTTCTTCTTGAGGTAGTGGTTAATGTACCCCGTAAACAGACCACCCGTTTTGGCCTCGGGATCGTAAGTGCTGAATTCTTTCCAGTGCCAGACTTCGTAGACTTTCAGTACTTTGTATCCTAGGGTCACCGCTTTCTTGAGTTCCAGGGTGACAAACGTACCCACCCAGGCTCGCTGTTCGTCGGTGTGATCACACGGTTGGTATTCGGCAATCTCCCCTTGTTGCATGTGTTCGTCGACGCAGCTTCGACACAGGGCAAACACCAATTTCTGTTTGCGTCGAAACGGGAGCACCGGGTGGAACAGGCCACGGGGCGGCAAGACGGAACACTGGATCAATCCTTCGTACTGCTGCCACTGGTCTTGATCGGGCTGTGTGACGATCGTGGGTTCCTTGATGGGAAAGGTACCGTACTTGCAGATGTAAGGGTACAGGGACACCACGTCGATGTAGCGCATGTCTTCCACCGACTCGTTCACCAACAGCTGGATGGCATTGGTTCGCCCGCCGAAGAAAGCGTTGCGGGGCATCAGAGGTTCGGGAGCGGGCCATTGCTGATCTTCCAAGCCTTGTAAAAATTCGTTCATCTCGGGATCGTGGCGTCGTTCTTCCTCCAGCTCACATTCCCACATGACGCGGATGGTCTTCATACCGTACTGTTCCTGGAGTCGACGCTGACGTTCTTGTGTCTTCTGGTACAAGTCCCTCATACTGCGAGATGGATCGTAGGGATGTTTATGCTGAAGGTCTTGGACGGGGCCCGGATAACATTTGGGACAACCGTGAAAGGCACACCCGTGAAACTCGTACACCGTACCCGTGGTCTTGTCCATACCATCTAAGCTATAAGGGCCAACTCGGCATTCATTACCGTTGCGGCCGTGTCGAATGTTGGGTAGTGGCGTCTGGTTTCGGAATGCAGCCATGGTCTGTCGATGTTGTTCCCATTCCAACCATCGAAGGGCTTTGTTGGACTGTTGTCGAGGCTGGAAGCGGTGCCAGTCCATACCAGGTTTCGGCTGTTGCATCAAAGCTCGAGGAATGACGACGAGGGTGTCTTTCTGTAGGTAGTGCGTGCGTAACACGCGACTGCAGGCAGAGGCCAGGGTCAAACTCTTTTCAAAGGGATCGATTCCCGTGTCCATGAGGAATATCTCGCGAAACACACCACAGCATCGGCGGAGGACATCGACGTCACTCTTACAGTAGGCGAGAATTTCCTGGCGAAAATCAAAGACGTCGTGACGGTGTTGCTCATACCACTCGTGAAATTTTTCTCGTTCAGTCACACTCATGCCATCCGGATCGTAATCGGTGTCGGGAGGATAGGCGCCCACGTAATCTTCGTTCTCCGGTTTGTTGAAGTGGTGAGGGAAGTAACCTTTCTTGAGTTCTTGCAGGCCAAATGTCTTGGGCATGTCCCGTAAAGCCATCGGTAAAAAGTTGAGGGAATCGATGAATTTTACCGTACCGACTGTGATCGTCATCGCTTTACCACCATTCATAATCACTTCGGGTTGCGCCACGGAATGTTTGTGCAGCGTCTGTAAAATCAGTAGGCCGTCGTAACCTTTAAAGTTGTGAGCCACGGCAATCACGGGACTCGATTCGTGACTGTCATGTTTCCGACCATCTACCACCGTACCGTGAGCAGCGAGTTGCAAAAACCATTTTCCCACATCGTCCAGCGTGTCTGGGCCTTTAAACACAATTTCTCGTTGGTGATTCCAGTACGTGTCACAATGCTCGCAGGGATCTTGATTGTCGATACAAAAGTGACAGCAGGTTTGCAGGACACATAGGTTGGGAATGTGTTCACCGGTAAGACGAAGCGGGTCAACGTTGTCTGCTGTAGTTTATCGATTTGGGTCTTTCGGTCTTTGTTCATGTTGATGGGTGATTTCAGTGGTTGAATGTAACAAAACTGTTTCTCGGCCGTGTGCCACTCTCGGCAGATGGAACACTGGTATTCTCCGCATCGATGTTCTTCCAAATTTCGCTTGGCGTTGATGACGTCCCACTCTTTTTGACATTTCTCGCATTTCTTCCATCGATGACATACACTGCACTTGGCTCTGGAACGGGTAGCGAGATGATTGTCGAAACACTGGCGGCTCATAAACACACGATGACATCGGTAACACGTCTTTGTGTTGGGATCGGGTGGACAGGGTGGACCCATTGTCTTACATCCTTGACACATGACGTGACACGAGTGTTTCTCTGCAGCATTGTATCCTACTTGACAGGTCTCACAAAAATACGACCTTTCTACAAAGGCGGGCATGGAGGTAATGACGTCGTAATGCCTGTCGTGTAAATACAGGTTGAGATGTTTTGGTGTGCCTGTGACGTGTTTTGTTCCCCGATAGATCGCCTTCCCAAAGATGGCCCGAGAGAAAACGTTGAGCTGATAACCTTGCTGTCCT
The DNA here is from genome assembly GCA_963678685.1 of Patella ulyssiponensis. NCBI lineage: Eukaryota > Metazoa > Mollusca > Gastropoda > Patellidae > Patella > Patella ulyssiponensis. The sequence goes on along the minus strand of OY783225.1, from coordinate 62,012,617 downwards.
AAATACTTGGCGTACAGTTCCCAGGTTTCCATCCCCGTGCAGGCTTGCCTGGCTCCACCGACGGCATCGATGAGGGCTTCGGTTTTCTTCGTCTGCCACGAGTGGGGTCCTGTATTGTTGATTAATCTCTTCCGTTCTCTTTCCCATTCAGGCGTGTCTTTTTTGTTGGCATAATGACGGGCGACGACAATAGCTCGCTGAAAACATAAGTCGTCGGCATTCTTTATGGTGACGAGGCATCGCTTTTTCTTTAAATAATCGTCGAAATTTGCGCAGTGTCTCTTCTTCACGTTTGTTCCACCGCTACCTCGACCATCGGGAGGGGACACGTGACAAATACTCATGGACATTCTTTGATCTAGTCTAAATTCTTCATTACTCTGTAACACGGCTGCCACTTTCTGCAAAACGTCTTCGGCTTTTAACAAACGATGCTCACGGAAAGGTAACCAGATCGGTGTTTTGAGTCCTGGTTCTAAACAATCGGCTGTATCGTCTATCCACGGGTCGTAAAGAATAACTCATCTTGCTTCGCTCGCTGATCGCTTGAAAATGACTGAAGCTGTCGCCTCCCTTCTTTTTATTCCTGTCACCATGAATGGACTCGTCCATGACGTCATACCCTTCAAATGGATTCGTCCGTGACGTCATATCCATGCCATTACACATGTGCAATACTTAACGTCAGGTTACATGCGGTTGTGTAATACTGGATTTTCCATACGTGTATTTTTAGCAACAAACGTACACACATGCGCTGTATAACGTTACATCGCGTCTATATTTAGCCTCCAACGTACGCATAACGTTGCATCACGTCTATATTTAGCCCACAACGTTCAACCTACGATGCATAACGTGATGCTCAGTATTGTGACGTCACTCCATGAATGGACTCGTCTGTGACGTCATACCACTCAAATGGACTCTTAAAACGACACAACACACGTCTTTCTATCAGTATCAGAATGGATGCTCCGGTGTTACGCATCGAAGACAACCACAGCACGGATACTCTCATGTATCTCAGGGGTCACACGCTTGCCGTGATTACCCCTGACGATATCTTTGTCTTACCTGACGAGGTATTAAAAACACCTCCCAGGAAAAGACCTCCTCCCGAATTAGTGGAGGCCATTAGACGCAACCGACATAAAGTGCGTCGTACCCTCACATTCTAGTGCTCGCATTCGAGTGAGGACCAACGGCCCTTTTCAGGGCCAACTTAATCAATGTAAAAGAGTTGTTCCCCCTCCCTGCTTCTTCTTCTTCTCTCTCTCTTTCTCTTCTTCTTCTTCTTCTTCTTCTCTCTCTCTCTCTCTCTCTCTTTCTCTCTTTCCGCGCGCGCGCCCCTCTCTTCGTACGTGCAATCTCACGTGCAAGGTCACGCACGTGCAAGGTCACGCAGGGGGTCACGCACGTGCAAGGGGTCACGCACGTGCCAGGGGTCATCCAGTGCAAGGTCACGTGCACGCACATGCACATGCATGCAATGCGCATGCGCGCACGTGCATGGCTGTACAAGCCCCCTAACTACTCCCATAATAAAGCTTTACGAAGATATAGCGGACAATTCTAAAGCCCACTCATGGTCTAGATCGTTGATTATGGGCTTGTCATTTGGAATAAATGTCTAAAAGATAATTTCAATAACATTTATAGACCTGAAACTGCAAAGTGCATTTTAAAATTAAACATTTAACTTACTCTGAAATCAGTATTTTTGTGATTGTCTTTTGTCCATAGATGATGAAAACTGCTGGTCTGCTACTGCTGTTTGTGGTGATACTGAGCATCTTTCCTGATGAAGCATCAGCCAACGCCTCTAGAAGTCCAATAATCATAATTCTTGACAAACAAGCCAGGGCAAGTGATACTGGTGCGGAACAGTTCAAAAGACTAGTTGGTAACAATTTGCAGGATGTGATGACGTAATCTATTTTATGGATTTTGAAACTGATGAGTGAGTAAAAGATGACATAAATTATAAATATACCATTTAAATAAACTATGTGATGTTTTAAATTGGGGATCCGTTCAAATCGGATGTGGGAATGATTTAACGTCAATATTAAAATGATGGCTAAATTTGTTGCCTAAGTGAATAAGACGCTGACTCGCTCGCCTGGAGGACGCGGGTTCGATCCCGGTGTTGACCGAGAGAGTTCATCGGAATTTCTGGCGTGGTATTCCCTTGTCCGTGGTGCAGAACGGAGGGCCTGACAAGGACAGCCGTCTAGTCGTTCGGATGGCACGAAAAACTGAGGTCATGTGTACACACTGGCGTTCACTAAAACATTTTATTGGCAATTGGAATTCAATACACTATATAACAGTAGGCCGTAACGCTGTCCGGGCAAATTTTCATCATAACAGTAGGCTGCTAAACCCCGTTTCTTTTCATTTCATGTCTTTTGTTACGCAAGGAATGTTTACTCTTGCTGTTACACGTTTTAAGAGTTGGGTAAATCCACGTGAACACCATGTCTCTGATCTCCATATGACTAATCTCTTGTAAAATAAGTTGAATTACTATAAGATCAAAAGACACCCGGTATTCTTCACAACATAATTTTAAAGCCCCCCCCCCAATTTATAATCCAATTGATTCGAGGCCACATTATCCACCGTTAATATTTTCATACCGTTTTCATAACTTTAAACTATATCTCCCCTTATTTTATCGTGTTTAGTGGTTGTTTATAAATGAAATAAAATGGCGGTCTAACGTCCTACTACCCTCCTTCGCTGACCGAACATGACCGGACATATGGAGATAGGTACACGCCATGCTGTGTGCCATGGGGGAAGTTTGTCCGCACTATGGCGTTTCCGTTTGCTGTTCGTCGAATTCCCTTCGTCCTTCACTCCTGAAAAGGGGGACCCACCCTCTTAAAATGTTCTATTTTATTCCAAACCTGTTCATTCAGGAATATTGATAAACGAAGATTTTATAATTCATGACATTTTTTGGTGTTTTCAGGTGTTGATCAGTATAATACCAAAAACAAATATGAATAAAGCATAAAGCAGAATTGCTATTTATGAGAGATTGTTTTTATCTTTTATTCACAGTATTGTTTATAAACTGTAATACATACTTTATAATAGAGAGAGAGAAATGGGGTTTAACGTCCACTCAACACAACCAGGTCATTTCGGGACTAACATATGGTTTCAATTTTTTATTTCAATAATTCGCTTGCGCGTAGGGGTCTTTAGCCGTGGGAGGAAACCGGAGTGCCCGGAGGAAACCCACGAGGTTGAGAAGGCGCCCCTATCTCCATGCCACATACGCTCACACCAGGGCTCGAAACCACAGCCCCAAGCCAGAGGTGACCGGCCAGCTAGAGGTCGAAGCGCGGCGCTCTAGACCATTCTTTCAAACATCGCCCAAATCAATAAGTAGCTGTTTTCCATAAGTATGTGTTACAGTTTATTTACTCTATCCAGTTACAAAATGGCACTTAAGGATCATGATTTGGCCATTTCTAAATACCTCTAACAGATTAATAGTTCTTTGGATACTTTCACTGTATATACTGTACTACCGGAGTGCCACGATGGTTCAGTGGCTAAACGTTGGCTTGTTACTTGAAGTTTCCATGTTGTTGACCGAGAAAGTTCATCGGGCTTTTCCGGCCTGGTTCACTTTGTCAGTGGCAAGGAACAACGTATAGTCGCTAGGACTAAAATCGAGGTCGCGTATACATATTGGCGCACATGTAAAATATACCTTGGTAGTTTGGATTGATATAAGAGAGGTCGTAGTGTAGATTTCCGAGTAAAATATCCTTCATAGCATAATATATGCCGTCTTCATTAGGCCAGTTGGAGCAGAGTAGTAGGACGTTAAAGCCTCAGCGAGTAAGACGTTGGCTTTGCAACCTTGAGTTGACGTGTTACTATATCTGTGTCGGCCGAAAAAGTTCAACGCGATTTTCCGACGTAGTTCCCCTTTGTCAGTGGTGCATGACCGGGTTGGGTTGGGGGACACTGTCTAGTCGTTCGGATGGGACCAAAACCCGAGGTAGTGTGTACACATTGACGTAGTAAGTCCCCGTAGAACAGTGTATGGTGTATGTCCGTCTTCATTAGCCAAGTCCGTGTATACAGAAAAGTTGGATATGTTAAACCCCATTTCATTTCATTGACAATGGCGGATCACGACCCTCTGGGTACTTTGGGAAGATAGCCAAAGATATCCTTGTTAGCGGTGTCATTCATTGGTTATAAATTGCAAAATGGCACAGTTATGTCACATAAAGGTTTACCACAGCGTAAGGAAATATTTCATAAGCCCATATTTCACTTATTTTTTGACATTCTTCGTGAAGATAGCACAAGTATTTTTTGTCCAATTCTTCTCAAATTAGTAAAAACTTGTTGTGTGGTCTCTGCACCATCCCCATCCCATATATGCCGATTAACTGTGCTCAACGACTCGTCTATATTACCAAAGATGTTTTTCGGGGTCGCTGACATGTTCAGGAAAAGAGAGAGGGGGGTGGTTAACGCCCACTCGACATACACTATGTCATGTCGGGACTAACATATGGTTCAATTTTATTTCAATAATTCGCTTGTGCCTAGAGGTCTTTAGCAGTGGGAGACTGGCGAAAACCTAGGAAGCTGGAGAGGCGACCCTACTCCCTGGTCAGGTTAATCCGGGGAATCGAAACTACGCCAACCAACTCAACGACAGACTTTATGATGTACATCATTGTGCCATCCATTTGGTCATCCAACATCCCATGCAGTAAAAGACAATAAGACAAAAACAATACACCATTACATAATCATCCTAATTATAATGCAATATAAAATGATAATATGGCAGATTTTACATGCATAATTTGCCCCTGTCGTGATAAATAAAACCACATAGGAATTTTACTTCGTCTGTAACATATGGTACAAGGGACAATGGAACGTAATGTTAGAATGGAAAAATGCATACCGCGCCTCTAGTGGCAATATAAATAAAATTGTTTACAGTTGTTGAACGGGGGTCACGGTGGCTAAGTGGGTAAGACGCTGGCTCGCTAGCCTGGGGGTCAGGTGTTCGATCCCTGTATTGCGGACGAGAACGTTCAACTGGCGTGGTTTCCGCCTGTCGATGATGCAGGACGGGGGGAGGGGCTGGGACGAAAAACTGAGGTATCGTGTACACATTGGCGTGCTCGTTAAAGATCCCTTGGCAGTTGGAAGTTAATATAAGAGTAGGCAGTAATACCGCTGTCCGGGCAAAATTTCCCTCATAGCCCATTGTATGGTATATGCTTGTCTTCATTAGCCCCGTGGCAAGGAGTAGGGTCGCCTGTCCAACCTCGTGGGTTTTCTCCGGGTAGTCCGGTTTCCTCCCACTGCTATAGACCCCTACACGCAAGCAAATGATTTAAATAAAATTAAACCATAAGTTAGTCCCGTAATGACCTAGTAATGTGTCGTGTGGACGTTAAACCCGTCAGTCTCTCTGTCTCGGTCTCTCTCCCTCTCTTAATTAGCCCAGTTCGGAGCAGAACAGTAGGATGTTAAACCCCATTACATTTCATCTCATGATCAGTTGTTGAAAATTTGACAATTTAAGTTCGATATTTAAACATTGATTAAGAAGAGGTCAGGGAAACATCATCTGTATGATAGTGACCATATCGTAATACAATATGATTTATATTCAGCTACGTTCAGAAGCTCACTTAATTATTACATGCACTAATAATTATTATACTCGACCGACAAATCACATAAAGGTCATCATTTAATCATCTACCCGAATGAATCACATTTCTTCACATTATTTTGTTATAAATCATACTTAAAGAGATGAATTTAAATGTAATGAATCTATATAGAGGAGGGGATCAAACAGGTCAATATTAAAATAACTTCATAATAATCATTCTTTTACAAATGATTTAATGACGCTTTTTATTTTGTACAGTTTTTAATGATGAAATAGGCGGTTAATGAGTATTACGTCACGGTGTATGATATGACACACCACACTTGTCCTTGTCTACCATGCCTTTATGTTGGTAGCGCTCGGGTGTGGGGGGGGGGGACGTTTGGTTCACCTTTACTGCTGTGTATCATGAGTCACCTAATATGGAGTTATTGTACCCAGATAATAACCTCTAAAGATGAAAGATAGTAGTATATCACTGAGTTTGATTGCAGTCACGGCATATTGTGAACTCCAACTGGAATCAACTCCTTAAGGACCAAAAATATCCACGGGTATTCTCAAACTCGGTTTCCATAACAGTCCTTTAACTCCTGTGTGTTCTGTTTGGCCCACGATGCCCCCTCCCCACACTCGAAACGTCCACGCCCTGTTCCTGTAACATATGCACGCTTCTTCTACACCTCACTAAGAACATCCCGGGACGAACTAACACTGGTGATAATTGTCGAACATCAAGTATTCTGACATTTTAACTGACATTAGAAATAGATTTCCTCTAATTTTCTCCTAGATTATAATATAATTATGAAAATAGACCTCTTTATGTTGGTGACTATTTCTATATAAACCTCGCCTTGATATCAACAATATCAGTTTACTGAGAGACAAGACGATCGTAATATTATCCTCTAGTTTGATCGACATCATGAAGGTTTTTATTCTAGCTGTTCTGGTATCACTGTGTGCTGTTGCCGTCTATGGAGGTAAATTATTCATTTATATCTTTGGGCGGGTCTCCACCAACTATTCATCTTGGTGTTGTGGTTTTGTTGTTGATCACAGTCGTGTTGTTGTTGGGGGTGAGGGTGGCGGGTGTCTTCTCCACGAACCCATGTTTAGTATTTTACAAACGAAACGATGTTCTGTCTAACGACGGTCTGATATCCAATCAGTGCTTTTATATTCGTTTACAAAAGTTTTTCCTGTATTGTGCATCAAAATGAAACAAAATGCATTCTTTGCCCCAATCGTAATAATGGAGATGTACACACGCCATGCCGGGGTGTTATGTGGGAAATGCTGCCTTGATTTTTTGTCCTATCCGAACGACTAGACAGTATACTTCCTGCACCAGTGACAAAAAGTAACCACTCCAGAAAACCCCGATGAGCTTTCGCGTCCAACACCGGGAGTGAGAAAGCGTGTGGCTCACTTCTCCACTTTCTGAACCTTTGACTAAAGGGACCCAGTTTGGAACATTTCATGGAGCCACTGTAATGTCGTCCCCTATACACAAACATACACAATATTTCATTTTAATTTTGTTGTGATTTTCTAGTTAGTAATTGTGGTTCTGTATTTAATTTTGTGTCGGTTTTGTTTGACGTTTTGTATTTTATGTTATTGTGCTTTCGTATCAAATTTTGTTTTGGTTTCGTATTTATTTAAACTTTTCGTTTTCACTTTCAGCCTCCACTTACAAAGAGGATGGGTACGTTGATTTTTTATTTATAAAAAAAACTTTTTTATCATCTCTGCAATATAATTAGTATTACAAGTGACGTCTTCTATTAATTTAGTAAGTGCAGGAGGACCTCACTACATGCAAAACAAACATCTGCAAGATAAACATGCGTAAAAGAGAGAAAAGAGACAATGCAACAAATAAACAAATATCAAATCAAGTGAATGGATCCGGGGGCCAGTCGTACGCTTCCACTGTGCTGTACAGTCCCAGGCTTCACTAAAAATGATTTACAAAAAAAATGACGTAATAGAAATAATGCAACCAATCTTGACAGTGGCCGTCTCTTCAATGGTGATAGTCTGCCAGCTGACGTCAGGTGTTAGAACGCCAAACAATTTCAAAAACAAAGGCGATAATCCGGATAAAATCTCGGAAAAAGCTAAAATAATACGTAAACAGAGATGGGAATTCCCCGATTAGAATAAATATTTCAAATGGACTATTCATCAAAAGATACAAATTTAGCTAAAGTTATTATGAGACCATGACCTTTAAAGTGTAAGTGAAATCGCGATTTGATTAGTTAAAGCTTTGTTTACTGCAATTTGATTGGTCAGAAGTTTGTTAATTGCGTTAAATTAATGTGGTATTTCGATTAGAAATGGAACAAGGGATATGTGATTTAATGTAAGTTTTATATAGTAATGAACTAAATCTGCGTATTGCAGGTCTTTCTTTAGGACTTATTAATTACACGTTTATTAACTTGCCAAGACCATATCAACTCCAGACGTCATCGGATGCTCTAGAATTTTAACACATTTAAATAAGATTTGCAGCTAATGGTTTAATTTAAAAATGGATAATCGAGACTTTGATAGCAAAGATTATCATGACAAAAATGTTCTGCAGCTCAGTATGAAGTAATTTCACTGACATTTTCAACATATTCCATTTAATTGCCTATTTTGTTAGCTATTATAGCGATATCAGTCAACTCTTTATCTAAATCTTACATGGTGTATATTGAATCAGAAATCGATATATTTATGAATTTTAGTTTCATTTTAATCACTGTGTACTCATTCTTAAAACGGATGGGTTGGACTGGCCTAGTGGTCTAGAGTGTAGCTCTTCAAGCTCAAGATGGCCGGTCACCTCTGGCTCACGGTCGTGCTGTCCATCCCTGGAGTGAGCGTATGCGATGTGGGGGTACGGGCGCCTTCTCAAAATAAGAAATGAAATGAAATGAAATGGGTTCAACGTCCTAGTGTTCTATTCCGAAACTGGGCTAATGAAGACGAGCATACGCTATACAATGTCCTATGAGGGAAATTTTGCCCTGACAGCGGATCTACGGCCTACTCTTATATTGCATTCCACCTGCCAAGGGATGGGATCTTTTACGCGATTGCCAATGTGTACACAGGATCTCGGGTTTTCGTCCCATCCGAAGCACTAGCCAGCTGTACTTACCAGTCGAACCCTCCCTCCTGTATCACTGACAAGGGAAACCACGTCGGAAAATCTGGATGAATATTATCGGCCAATGCAGGGGTCGAACCCGACCTCCAGGCTAGGGAGCCAGCGTCTTACCCACTTACGCACCGTTATACCCCATCAAAAAAAATAAGACAACTTGCCTGCGATATCACCCTCAGTAGAAGTGGACTTTAAAAACTAATAGATAAAGACGAATTCTTAAAACGGGGTGGTAGTTTGTGTTAATTCTAAAAACTACAACCTTATTTAACGTTGCTACTTAAAAAACCCTGACATTCTGCTTTTATTTGTAAAACCAAAAATTATCTTACTGTGTGTTTTTCCCTCTTGTTCTGTTTCAGAAAACGGCATATGGTTTTCAGTGATGACCCGGATTGTTCCCAAATGGGAAATGAATGTAGCATGATCCACCGTTGCTGTGGAGATTACGACTGCCATTATGACAGATTCTTTAAGACGACAGGAAGGTGTGTCGAGGTTCGACGAGGCCCCGATGTTGTATTTGGTGAAGGTCCGTTTTCAAAATAAATCCATGAAGTTTGACCGTAAACCATGGACAGCTAAAATTTGTTTAATAAGTTTTTGATATCCATGAGAAATACAAAAATGTCATTAATATTTAGTTGTTGTTAAATTATTTGAGAGAGGGAGAGAGAGAGAGAGAGAGATAGAGAGAGGGGGATGAGAGATGGGTGTAACGTCCACTCGACACAAACTAGGTCATTTCGGAACTAACATATTAGCTTGTTCGTAGGGGTCCTTAGCAGTGGGGGGAAACCGGAGGACCCGGAGAAAACCCACGAGGTTGGCCAGGTTAAAGTTTCACGGAAGGCCACATCATTAACTAACGTATTGATATTTTGTTCATTCAGGAAAATTTTCAATATTTGCCATCGTGTTTACTTACATAATTTGTATACTAATTTATTTTAAGATTATTGAATGTTATAATCTTTGAATGGCATTTAGCGATTGAACATAATATAACACAAAACACAGTTCTATGGATAACAATCACTATATCCTACACACACGACGTTTCGACAAGAATTCACTGGTCGTTATCAAGCATACAAATTGTACTTTTGCATGGATCAATTCTTTTATAGTACAATATAGTACGCCCACGAAACATTAGGCGAGGTTATTGTCAACTGCAACAAGGGATGATAACTTTGTTTGCAAGATTACTATGTTATATAGGATATAGGACATAATCAATTCCAACGAATTAAGTTCAAAGTTATTAAGCGCCCCCCCCACCCTATTCCTACACACAACACTTTTGCATGGCATATTTAGTATATATCCCGCCAGGTTTTGGTGCATATACATGATTTGGTTGCGGAAGGATAACAGATTTAATAGGTTGGTTACATTTAAGTGCAGGTTGGGGACTACTTCTAGTATGTGTATCTCAGGATGTCCATGATGAACCTAGTACATGCTGTTGTGTACGATGTTAACGCACGTGGCTCCGTCTCTTCGAGTCGGTGAAAGGATAGAATTAGAGTCAATGAATGAAGAGTGGTGTACTGTTTCAATATTAACTGAAGTTTGAAATTAATTAGCTTAAAGACGCTGTTTGTTTAACAATATACTTACAGGCATAGAGTGAAGTATATTTTCTGCCAGTTAGGGAAGAATACTTTACAAAAACCAGAGCAGCTGAAGGATGTTAATAGCACCTTTACATGGGGACAGCTATCTTGTTCTAACCTTGTATTCCACAGGAGGCGAAGACATCTTCTGTGAATTGAGGAACAAGAAACATTAAACAAATATAGAGACGTGTCAGTCTGCTTAGAATAAGACGAGTCGTACAGGCCCAGTAAGTCTGGCGTTCGTCCATTTACCCGGAGATTCGGTGTTCCATACATGTGCTTGCCGACGGGTCGGCCCTTGCAAGTAACGGTGACTTGTTTTTAGGATGGGACGATAAGACCAAGCTCCGTTTACATGTTGTTGTACACGCAAAAGAACGCTTGGGAGTAGAGAAATCTGATCGAGGGATCGAACCTGGTATGTTGGTTTGCACGCAAATGAACGCTTGGGAGTCAGAATTCAGTTGCTTTTAGCACCCTATATGTCATATACATTGTACTCGTCTTCATAAGCTCTGTTAATACAGAATTTCGTTTCGTTTTGTATATGTTCTTTATTTTTCAAATTGTGAAGGATATCATTATTATACAAAGCGACAGGATATAAGGAATATGTTTTTGTTACGATTGGGCGAAATGGACTGTTCTTCTTGTACAAACCTGTAAAGATGCATACTGTAAAATAAAGATGAGTCATTGACAGTTCCCGCGATAACAGTTTGAAAATAAATGCTGAGTAGGGGATGGTATATTGAAATTACAGTCAAAATTGCGTTATTCTGAGCGATGTTACAAGCGTAGTAACGATTTTCGGTGCTACCGCTGTTACGACAATAAACAAAGTCTCGATTATCCAGTTTTAAATTAAATTACTAAATGGCGATCGTGTACCCATCTGTCGAAATCACAAGCACGCGATGGCAAAGAGAGATGATTAGTGAATAGGTAAAAGTTTAATTAATAATTTATATATAATATGCGCCCATAAGAAAGATCTGCAATAGACACATTTATTTGTTACGTAATACATCTTAACCTCCTCTCGTGATTATAGTTCAGGTTATTATTTGATAATCTAATGGAATGAAAAGCAATACTTACGGCAGTGGTATACGCTTATTTTCAAAGACATTGGCTTCAGCTAGACTGAAAGGGAGGTTGGGATGGCCTAGTGGTCTAGAGTGCCGCGATTCGACCTCTAGCTGGCCCGTCACCTCTGGCTTGCGGCTGTGGTTTCGATCCCTGGTGTGAACGTATGTGGCATGGAGATAGGGGCGCCTTCCCAACCTCGTGGGTTTCTCCGGTTTCCTCCCAATGCTAAAGAACCCTACGCGCACGCGAATTATTGAAATAAAATTGAAACCGTATGATATAGTTTGTGTCGAGTGGACGTTAAACCCCATTTCTCTCCCTCTCTCTGCTAGACTGTAACTACAAATGTATCATTTATGGAAATACTTGAAACTAACGTTACAACCCATGAGTAGGAGTAAATATAACAAATTGAAATATGCACCTATACTTATATTATCATTTAATCGCATTGGTCCTGTTTCACGAAATTTTAACTAAGACAAAATTTCAAGTTTTAGTAATTTGATTGGATAATATTAGATTGATTTTAGTGCTTAGCCAATCAGAATGGTAGAATCTACTAGAAAATGGTATTTTATCTTTAGTTATGATTACGCTAAAGAAGACAAGTACTGTAACCTGTGAACGATATGCTGTTATACTTATTTGAAAGTATTAACATGAAACTCATTTGAATCCGATCACAAAGTAGAAGTTTTTTTCGAATATGAATGAAATCATTCTATAGGCTATTAGAATCCCAGTGTCGAGCGAGAATGTTCTTTGGGATTTTCAGGCATTGTTTCTTTTTGCCAGTGATCTGCATGACACGGGGGGGGGGGGGGGGCGAGACAAGGAAATTGTCTTGCTGTGGGATGGAAAACTGTGGTCATGTGTACACTCGATGCAGAACAGTAGGACGTTAAACCCCATTTCGAGGGCAGAACGTGGTCCAGTAACGTCCAATAGCCGGCGGAATCGAGGGCAGACCCTGGTCCAATAACTTCCAATAGCCGGTGGAATCGAGGGAAGACCGTGGTCCAGGGTGTTTGGTATATCTTAGTTGTTTCACAGTAACGACTATTTGTCTATGGAAGAGTTTCACATGACGATGGTCAAAAGTAAGATATAAATTGTTAGGTAATTGTCACAAAATAGCAACATGTCTCTTTCATTTACTGCTATTCATGGTGCGGTATACAGTTAAAGGGAGATTACTCCATATTACGAAATCTAGACCACCATTAAATTTCACAATCGGTTCCCACAAATTGTAGGTGGCCTGCCTCCCAAGGCAGGAATAGTTTCGATACTGACTAAAAGAGCTCACAACATTTGCACTGATGATAATATTGAAGAAGAAATTAAACTTATTACTGATTATCTAACCACAAACAACCACTATACGTTAGAACTTGTAAAGAAAGTTCTTAGCAGTACCACTGAAAAACTGAACAAAGCCCCCAACGTGAAAGATAAAGAAAAGTCTCCAATCCATATCAATATTCCATTGCCCAACAAGTTATAAGATTACTAACTAGATTGCAAATAGATGTTACATTTAGTGGAGGGGTATCACTAAAATCACGTATCAACGCTAATGGGAGAACAAAAATATAAACTGTGGACCCAAAGGGTATAGTGTATCAGATCCAATGCAATTGCCAGTCCATTTACATAGGAGAGACATGCCGTCCATTATCAGTGAGACTCAAAGAATACAAAGCAGCAACTAGACGTATGGAAACAAACAAATCTGCAGTAGCCGAACATATCATAGATAATCCTACACTGAAAAAAAACTTGTGTTGAAACAACACAAACTTGTGTTGTTTTCAACACAAGTTGGGTGTTACTATTTAACAACACAAACTTGTGTTGAAACAACACAAACTTGTGTTAAATGTTGAAACAACACAAGACTTGTGTTAAAATTTAGCAAACAACACAAACTTGTGTTGAAACTTGTATGAAAAGCTACACAATACTTGTGGTGAAATTTCTGAAACTTGTGTTGAAATTTCTGAAACTTGTGTTGAAATTTCTGAAACTTGTGTTGAAATTTTTGACACTTGTGTTGAAATTTTTGAAACTTGTGTTGAAATTTTTGAAACTTGTGTGGTTCAATACAAACTTGTGTATAAACACCAACCAAAAACTTGTGTTGTATTTTCACCTAATTTGTATCCATTATAGCAAGCTTTCCCTTGCAGTACCCCCACCCCCTTTACTCTGTTTAACCTGTAATGTTTGAATAATGAGGTAATAATAATATTTTTTTTGTTAAATTATTATTTATTCAAACATGATGAGAAAAAAGTAAATATACATTTGAATGTTAACAGAAAAATAATTATTATACTAACAAAATTGTGTTATATAATGCCCCCCCCCCCTTCCCCATGCCAAAATATAAAAAAGTTATTTTTTTTTACACTAAAACAAGAACTGAGAAAATAAAAAGATATATGCACAGCATTTCTACCCCATACCCCCAAAATATACAATTCAAAAATGTCTAAATTTAATAACATTCAAACCAAGCACTAATAAGAATAATTATGCACTAATATTTTATGACATTTTTACGTAAATGGAGCAAAGCATCAAGATTACATAATTTAAAAGAAAGTTGCAAATACATGTATTAAATAATATGTACATAAGCAAGGGAGGGGAGGCATAATGGTTCAATGAGTATAAGACGTTGACCGAGAATTTTCAGCTAGATTTTAGGTCATAGGTCCATCATGTCAGTAGTGTAGGACATGGCAAGGTATAATTGGACACAAGCCCGGAATCGACCCCCCCCCTCCCCATTGTGTTCACTTTAAGGACCCTAGACAATTGAATTATTTGACTCAATGACAAGACCTTCTGATCCAATGTGGGTGTGTTTACCATTTGCGCCCCCTCTCGGGTTCCCTTGACAGTTGAAATATTTGATATAAGAGTAGGTTAGTTGTAGGACAGGGTCACCCTAATAACACAGAAAAGTAGAACGGGAAAGTCACCTTAATGCAATTCAAGGCTTTTTTGTAATTCTGGGTATATTTGATCTACATTTGGTTTCTAAATATTGCCTATTAAATACTTTATGATTTCCGACCATATTTCTAAGTGAGTTATATGTCACTTTACTGTCTATATGATACATAAATTTGTAAAGAGAATTAAAATCTGATTGTGTTAAAAAATAAAAAAAAATAGGCAATAAGAATACTTTTTTATGGTTCACAATGTTTAAATAAACAATTTTTTTTGCTTTAACTTTGCGTAACACTTACTATGTCTTGTCCAGTTACAGGTCCGGGCAGATTATTATATTCAAATCAAATGGGTTAGAACTTAGAAGTCAGAAAAAAAATCGGGAGATCTGGGACTGAAACCTCATAATAGGTCAACAATTCACCCGGTTTCAACATGTACCGGTATTGAGTTTCCAAATCCAAATTCTCTACTACATCAGGACAGCGCCTATTTACTTGGCAATGTCTAATTATTTTGGCCCATTCAAATTTTTTTTCCATTGGCAACAAATTAGATATTACCTTTTAGAATCTATTTGAAAAGTAAAATATTGTCCAACAAATTTATACTGCTATTTACAGTAAAAATACACTTATCACAACTTGAAGAAAATCTATGGATGTGATTGTTGAAAATCAAGCATGCCAAGTACTTGAAATAGCAGAGTCCTAGGCATTGCCCCGATTAGAAAAACTCAGATTACCAAGCAAGTTTATAGAACTAGTTCCTTAATTAAAAATACAAAATATGTATGTTACTTACATTTTGCCTGATCATCAAATTTTGTGAGAAAAAATTTCCACAATATGAATAGCCATTTCAAACTGTCTTGATCTTTCTGATGTAGTTAACTGAGAAAAAAAATATACTATATTAGTCGACTTAAATAGACTCAACAGTTATAAGATGAAAGCTTTAATTTAATTACATTGTATGTTAAATGTTTTAGTTATCTTGGTCACAGATGAAACGAAATGAAAAAATGAAATGAAATGGAGTTTAGCGTCCTGCTGTTCAGCTCCCACTTGGCATATGCCATACAGTGTGGTATGAGAGCAATTTTTCCAGGTACCTCGACCCTAAGGTCTACTCATATCAAATGTTAGTTACATTTTCCTGTTTATCAAGCTGTGTGAGAAAAGTTTCCACAATATAAGTAGCTATTTCCAACCATCTTAATATTTCTTTTCCTATAAATGCATCCTTGCATCTTAATTTCTTATGCATTAGCGACATCCAAATCTGATGATATGTTGAATTTCTCTCGGAGAAGTGGAACCTTGTTTATTCATATATGGCCGTTTCTAAATGTATATGTACATGTTAGGGGTACCAGTCAAGTCGTCCACAAGCAAAGTCGTCCACAGAGAAGTCGTCCACACCCGTTGGTGGAGTCGTCCACAACTGTTGGCGATGTCTTCCACAACAAATAGGATTAGTAAAACAACTAAGAATAAGACTCGTACACAATTTAATCGCATAGAAGAAATAGCTAGTACATGTTGACTATTTATTTTGTTATTTGATTTCAGATCGAATCACCGATGACTTGTAATAAAGTTAATCGTATTGTTTGTATAATCGTACTTGGAAAGCGGTTGAAAGTTTCAACCACTCTAAAAAAACTGGTACGATAGTTTTCGGGTAGCGGCAGCGTGTACCTACTCTATATACTTTCGGAAGTTTCCCCAATCCCTTTAGTAATTGATTAGTACGTCGTGGCCGACGGAAGTACAATTCGTAATTACATTCAACAACTATTGCAGATCTATTTTACACCTTATAACTATTTTGTTTCTCTTCACATTTTATGTTGACTTGATTTATATTAAAGTGTCTAGACCAAATATCTGTGTTGTTTTGTTCAGGGAAGTGTTACTTTTTGACTGACACCTTGCCCTCCGACATTCATCTGACCCGTATGTCTATGGGAAAAAACAAAGAGTAGATTGCTAATTCTGGATAGTAAAATACAATAAATTACCATAAACACCATTGACAGGTAGCTCAATGGGTAAGTCGCTGACGCTTACCATAAGGTCTCGGGTTTTTTCCCGGTGTTGACCGAAAAAGCTCCTCCAGATTTTGCGACGGTTTCCCCATGTCGGTCGTGTAAGGTGGGGGGCCTGACAAGGAAAGTGTCTATTCGTTCGTGTGGGCGAAAAATCGAGGTCCCGTGTACACGTAGAAGCTCGCTTGGAATTTGGTATAAGAGTAGACCGTAGTTAGCTAGTCGGAGATAAACTTCATTGCGTTTCATTTAGCATGTAGGTATATTCTTTATTTCGAGTGTATATTATAGATTGTAGTGTTTCATATACCATGTAGGTATATTCTTTATTTGGATTGTATGCTACAGATTGTAGTATTTTCAGATAACGAAAATATCAGACATTTTGTCATATCTTTAAACATGTTTACCTGATTAAATATTCATGGAACTAACCGAAAAAACCAATCAGGATGTAATTTAATCTCTTGTACATAATATACCATCTCGGCTTGTAATTTAATCAACCATAACGATCAGAGCAACACGACATTCGTTGGAAAACATGGGCGGGCCCCTAGAGGGGTGTGTGCAGTCGATACATCGCCCCGGGCCCATGAAGCCCCAGGAGGCCCATAAAGATCTATTAAATTTCACTTACGTCGACATGGCCAGTATTTGTGCAGCAGAGCCCGCGGTCCGATACCTGATGTCGTACTCAGAGAGGTGGTGGTAAAATTGGCCCTGCATCCGCACATGAAAATTGTTTCGGCGCCCCTGAGCATGAGTGTAGCACGTGAAACAAGAACCGCTTAAAGCGTTCTTTCATCCAAAATATTGCAAAAAATAAACCGACAAAGACAGCTATTATATAGATAGTATATTATATGATATTCGAACTTTTAATAATATAAAAAAAAATGATATATTTAGGGATATTAAAATCTGAAGCAAGTAGTGTTATAATGACACGTACATTTATAGTTCAAAGGTAAGCACGATAATATGTAAAGACATTAAACCGACAAAAAAGACAAATATGTATAAATAACCTCAGCCCGCCTACGGTACGAAGTATTCAGAAAACAAATTTAAAACGTGGGTCGTTTGGTAGCGTTGTAGGAATATATTTCTGCATGGGGTTTATTTTGATGAAATTAGATTTGTTTTAATGAATACAATGATTTACTTTGTTTTTTATTCATGAACGGGGCCGCTCAAGCTTGTGGACGACTGTATCATCGTACTATTATATCCGGAAATTAAACTAAGTTGTGTGGACGACTCCACCAACGAGTGAGGATGATCACGCAGAACTCGGCACAAAAAACGTATACTATTACTAATAAGAAAGGAATACCCATGTCGCGAAAGTAAACTATGTCGTGTGGACGACTTTACCAACGTATTATTATAATATATCCCAAAATTAAACTAAGTCTTGGCACCACAAATGTCTTTTGAAATTTCTTTCTGTACAAGCTAGATGGCTTGCTTTCACTTTTAACTGTACTTCTTTGTTGTCAATAATGTCATATTATTCTTTATCATCTGAAATAAGCAGAAGAGAACTTTTATACAACACTTGTTCTCGGTGCATCAAAGTGACCAAATGTGATTATTTATTTTAAGCTTTTTGCTTCAAGCACTGCTTATTTATGTAAACTATACCCATAATATAGAATTGGACAATCCGGCTTCTTCCCACTGCTAAAGACTACCTACGCGCAAGCGAATTATTGAAATAAAATTAAACCATATGTTTATCCCGAAATGACCTAGTTTCTGTCGAGTGGACTTTAAACCCCATTTCTCTCTCTCTCCCAATGACGTGAAATGGGAAAACTTCCATGAGCTGTGAATAATGAAATACTAGTGTGCTACTTTAAAAATACCCATTTCAAAACTAAGAGAAGGATCAATCGTCTGTATGTATTTCTTTGATTACACACACTACAAGTGTGGTGTAATTGTATACGGTTGTGTGGCTGGGGGTCGGGCGCTTTGGATCTAAACCACAACGCTTGAACGGGTGGACTCTGCCAACCTCCCGTTTCAAAAATATGAGTAATATACATAGTATATGTCTTAAAAATGAGCTAAATCTGCCTATTGGAGGTCTTTCTATAGGCCTGAAATGTTATCTAAATTATTAATTAGACATTAATTAACTTATCCAGACCATAATCAACCCTCGATGCAATCGCTCGCTAGTCTGTGATATTTAACAGATTGGAATACATTTTTTGCTTGTTTTTTTTTATCGTACCGACTTTATTATTGGTATCGAGGCTAGCCTAAAATTCAAAAGCTAATATCCCGGTCCAGACAGAAAGTTTCAGCATATTCTATTTACGTTATCTTTTTTTAACTTTTATAGCCAGAACTGCCCACTCTTTATCTAATCTCACATAATGCCCCTTTAAGGGTAGACGTGGTTTTGACACTTTATTCCTTGAGGATATCAGGGATCACCAGCTGCAATACTGGTTTAATTATCTTGTCACAGACACGCTGTTGAAACAAATTAACGTCCCACGCCTCCCAACACAGGTTAACTGACGAAACAGTCCCGTAAAATAAAATACGCGTCGTTAAACCAACAAATACATGAACTATATCACAATGTTATCAACAATATCTATAGGAGTTTACTGACATAACAGTAACATTTAAAAAGCTGTATTGACAAAAAGACCAACAGGAGACGCATATGTCACCTGGACAAGATACTTGACCAAAGAGAATTTGGTATGTCCAGCAAACACGACTTACCCAGAAAAAAATAGACACGAAGGGGTGTCCAAAGATTTTAGTGTGGGGTGTGAGTAGCGTGGACGTGGAATCAATAGAGCGTAATCCAAATGAAAACGTCGACTGAATCCAAGAGCTTCTAATATTTCGAAGTGATATTCCATCCATGTATGAGTCATTATGTGTAGGCTATCACCGATTACACAATACATTGTAACAATTACAATAAATGTTCTATTAGATAAAATAATTTGAAAGTTAAATATTTTGTTATTCTAGTACAAAATATCTCGTAAAAAAAAATAATCACTAATTCAATACAGACTGAGAAGAAATTCCCCCTTGCTTAATTAATCAACCATTACGACCAACCAGGGTACGATGTAACTAGATTAGTGCGAGTTCTCTCCCTTTCTTTATTTATAAATTAACTGTTACGGCCGATCAGGGTACTCTGTAACTAAATTAGTAAGCGATTGAGTAGATAAGGTAGAACGTTATTTGTCCTATAGGGAAACAAAACTAACACACACACACACATCTCCTTAATGACTGAACGAAGAAAAATATTGGGTTAAAAATAAGCCATATCTATTCTTTATTTAATAAAAATGGCCATTAATGTTATCCGAAAGGAATCTAATACCAGTGTGCTGCTCAAAACGCCGTACTATTATATATGTAAGATAGAGAGGGAGAGAGAGGGAGAGAAATGGGGTTTAACGTCCACTCGACACAAACTAGGTCATTTGGGGACTAACATATGGTTTAATTTTATTTCAATACTTCGCTTGTGCGTAGGGGTCTTTAACAGTGGGAGGAAACCGGAGTGCCCGGAAGAAACCCACGAGGTTGAGAAGGCGCCCCTATCTCCATGCCACATACGCTCACACCAGGGATCGAAACCACAACCGCAAGCCAGAGGTGACCGGCCAGCTAGAGGTCGAAGCGCGGCATTCTAGACCCCTAGGCCATCCCAACCCCCGCAATATAAGATAGAAGGTTAATGTACTAGGGAAGCAAATTTAGATATATTGTTTTCTGTATCCGATAAACACACACGATAGTGTTCATCCTACTTACAGCTTTGTTAATTATGGCCATTAAAAGGTGACAAACACATTTGTGATTGCTAAACATACATGATATAGAGTACACCACCCTTTCAGCTATGTGGATTTGTGGTCATTATTGGGTAATGATGGTGCCAACAACATAATTATGATAGGGTTTGTTGAATATGGCCATTATATTATGGTCCTTGTTTGTGTTAAAATGATTATTGAGTCCCTGTTAACAACAAATCATAGGGTTTTGTTGAACCCGACAATTATAGGCTTTTTGTTAGTGATAAAAGTGGTTATTGACACTGATGGTTTAATTATTTAAAATGGCGAATATATTCTACATTATTAACATCTATTACTGCAATAACATTGATATGATTCATGGAATATTGAAGTCATGAAACGGTCAGGCAAAGAGTCTGAGAATTTGGACTGTCACATCCCGGTGCAGAGATCGCTGTCGTGGTTAGGTTTCTTTAGTAGTCCAGGCACCCTTATAGGTCTCGATACCATATTCAGGAAATGGTTGTCGGTCTTTTCACTTTGATGGATATTTTTGAAATCTTCTCCAGCGTTTTTGATATAATTGGTCAATGGTGAAACCTTTTCTCGACCAGCGGCGCTTTGACCTACTCTTAATGTATTTGAATCCCAACTGCAAAGGCATCATTTGTGTGCACCTAAACGAGCACAAGGGGACCTCGGTTGTTTGTCCCATCCGCAAGACCAGACATCGTTCCTTGTACCACCTTCCATCCTGCATAATTGACAAGGGTTGATCAAGGTTGAATACCATGGGGAACACTCTCGGTCAAATGCGGCATCGAATACAAGAACTGCTGGTTAGCTGTCCAACGTCATGCTCAATGATTCACCATTGCATTGCACCCTGTTGATCTCAAACTCGTGGCTCCAACCCTTTCCTTCTAGTTCAATTAACTTATTATGTTAAAAGTTCAACACAAAACCGTACGGTTCAGGTAAATGTTTTCCAACAGTGTATCGCGGTTTTAAACAGGAAGTCGATGTGTTCACACCTGTAGACAGTGTCAAGTATACCCGATCAACAGGTCATCAATAACCCTGACAAGAGACAACAAAATTATAGCCGTCTAGTGTACTGACTGACCTAGTCTTATTGATTTTGGTTTTAATTTAGATGGTACGTACACGATTCCTGTGGCAATCCGGGATGTCTCAGAGAACAAGATAATTTCATATACTGACTGATTGAAAATAATGGACGTTGTGTTCTTTATTTATCCCCAGTCGGCACCAGTTCACCTTGGTGCATGTTTCAGTTCAGAAATAAACGTGGTCGAATTTAAAGGGGATATCTCTTTATTGAAATAAAATGTCATAATTAACCTAACCTTAAACTCACAAAATTACGAAATACAAGCCGTGGCGTTGATATATTAAGGTCATTTTTGCGACTGTTCATTTTAGCTCCTTGAAAAATAAAACAAACAAAACAACACACCAATAAATTTCGACTATACCTAATTTAAACACTAAAACGTCTATATTTCAATAATGACTTGTCAGGTTGATAGTAAGGGATCGTCACAAACTTTTAATAATTACGTCCAAACGATAAATCCGGGGAAATGGGCAGCTGGGTTTAAGGAAACTGCAGACAAAATGATAATGGAGAGTGAGTGGTGTGGATAATAAGGCCTGACAATCGACGTGGGTTCGATCCCAAGCTTGCACATGGCAAGAACTTGGCTCGCCTGCCCACCCTCGCGGGATTTCTGCAGTTAGTTCCCTCCCAGTGCACAAGACGCCCACCCACAAACGAATGATTGAAATATAGTATATGTTGTAACTAAAATAGGCTAGTTTGGATTGTGTGGACGTTAAACTCAGTGGCTGTTATACTTGGATAGTATGTTACCTCGGGAATAACCATCAAGTAATGCGCTCTATGCAAGCCATGGATTCGATCTTATTATCGGGTTTAATTTCCATCAGTTGACTCACTATCCATACTGTTTATATGTAATTAATATATATGTTCTGCCATCAAGGCAAACCGTGGGTTCGATATTAACGTCATTGTTGTACCCTGGTTTCTATCGCGAGTTTGCAAATGATTTGCCACGAAAAGTCGGCTTGGTGCAGAAACGTCACACGTTGAACATCATTTCATGTGATTATTAGCGTGTTGTTGTCCTTTAATTACTTGTTTTGGAAATATAAGGTTTAACATGTATTATGTAATTTACTGTTACAGCTTTTAATCCAAATGCACAGTCACGTGATTAGATATATGTTAGTGCATAGTTAAAGGACAATGTTGGTGCCAGGCATTATCACATATGTGATATAACTGGTTCAACACGTTCCAGATATCTTCATTACGCATCTATCGTAGCAATGATCTCTGGGTTAAAAATAATATTTGGAAATCGTTTATCAACGAGTTCTATTACAAATGTTATAATGGCTGACACCAATATTGTCCTTTAATCCAATTATAGTACATCACGAATTGTCGTTTAATTCTATTTATAGTAACCGTCTCAGAGATTATAATTGACATTCAATAATTCAATATACCAGTCGTCTCCCTTAGTAGGACAAGACAGAACTAAATGTTCGCATACTGTTGTCTGGTTGACCGAGAATGAACCGTAGACAAAGTCATGCATTAAAACTACTTTCAACTCGCATTACTATGTCACGTTGCTCTTAAATCGTCTCGATATGTAGGCACTAGACATTTCTCAAATTCTAATTGGTCCTCGCCTCAAGGAAGTACATGTATAACGCTGTGGCAATTGATTTTCATGACCCACATGCTAGTTTCAAGATGTTCGAGACATTTGTAGAGGGTTCGATAGCCGAATGGTTAGCACGTGCGCACTGTATCATAAGGTCTGTCATTGAGTCAACCGGCGTGGAGTAGGGTCGACGTCCATCTTCGTGGCTTTTTTTCCGGGTTCTCCCGTTTCCTCCCACTGCATAAGACCCTACTTGCAAGCGAATTAATGAAATAAAAATTGAACGATAAATTTGTCCCGAAATGACCTAGTTTGTGTCGAGTGGACGTTACACCCCCCTCTTCCCCTCTGTATATTTGTAGATACAAATTATGATTCATTGACTGTAAAAATGCTAGTTATTTCATCAGGATTCACATCTCACAAGAGACATCCTTGACATACCCGTACGATTCTAGCTAACAAAGTCACCCAACAGCATAATTCCGAACAAATCTGAACAGTAAATGTCATCATTATGCAGACGTTACGCCCTCGTAGTGGTATGATAAAGTGATGCACTTAAACTGGAATGACAATAAATGAAACGAACTATTAACAGCATAGGCGCACGGGGAAAGTTTTGACTGGGGGGGCGGCTGGGCGGTGGTGGTTGGTGTCCCAAAAAATGTAGTTAGGTTCTTAGTATGTTACATATTAATAATATTAATATTTTGGTACTCTGAAGCAATTTCTTTCTTACAGGAAGAACAAACAACTTTTTACCTATACGGCCGTGTTCTATGTTTTGATTTCCCTCGAATAGCTGACATTTTTAAAGCTTTTTCTAGTCTTCTAATAATGCCAGTTGTAATAAACTGCCCAACAGACAGCAGGCATTATCAAACAATCACTAAAATACAGATGTAATGCTACTATACGGCTTCCAACTAACTGCACCAATAGCTTTACGGCAAGTGAAATTAAATGTTCTTCCTAGAGGAAGGACGTCTTTACTGCACAAAGACTAAACGAAACGGAAATGGTTTCAAGAATTTCAGACCTTCCCACAGAGTCAATGGTTAAAAAATAGACATTGTGTATGCTATCTGAATGACGGGTAATGGCAACTACAATTTAATATTAATAATACAAAATATATAGGTCCATATGTACCAGGCCTGTAGGATGGAAACGAAGTGTGCAGATTCCTTTACAAAACTAACGGACCAAGTACAGACTATATTTCCGATCCGAATGCTGCTAAGGGTGTCTGTTGGTTTTTTTTTACAAAATCGCATGAATAAATGTGCATTTTAAGTGATGCTGAGGAGTTTTTACCAAATAAAACAAAGTTCAATTTTTATTTGAAGGCCCATGACAGGTTCTACAATATCTCTTTTGCGATGAATAAGTTCTTAATTTCTAAATCATCAATAATTTTTTTTTTTTACTTGTAATATACACTACTAAAAACAGTTGTTTATATAACTGTAACTCGTGGCTTACTGTACTCAAAACAATAGAGGGTTCGTGTCTTAAGATTTCTATTTAATTGCCTAACTATAGACACTCTATTAAATTGGGCATATTCAAGAACACACAGTATTTTTTTTATACAACTTTTACAAAGTACAATTGTGTGCCCAAATTTTCCCAGCATTTGGTGCCCAAAATAGGGGTTGGGGGTGCCCCCCCAAGTCCCCCCACCTCGGCTCGTACGCCTATGTAATGTCACGTTGTCATGATGTGAACGTTGTAATGTCATAGCGTTTATCACCAGGATATGCATGAGCCTGTTAATCCCATAATAATCTAGTTAAAGTAGCCTGTCCACAGGATATTTAATTCACATTAATACCTGGTATATTTTACCATTTGCTATGGTGTGAAAATATAGATTCAAATTAGATCGATTGCTCAATTCGAGAGCTCGTTCGTACAAACCGGGTGCTAGTCAAAATTGCTTTGCTCAAATTGGGTTTTGGCTTACTAACTTATATTGGGAGGGGGTACGTAATCATTACATACATGTTTTTTGCAGTTTATATAAAATAATTGACCACTAAAATATGTTTACGCCCATCGACGAATTTACACGATTTGCTATTCTAGTTTCATGTTTCATGTGGTTAAGTAAGTATCTTATTCGGGCCAACTGTGTGTTAGGACTACGGTGTCAGTTTTTTTTAACGTGGGGGTGGGCATATAGATCTTTTTCTCGCTAGCTGACTGAGATCAAGTTGGGCTACCTATAGCTTCATGAAGATGTGGTTAGATTTCTTAGCACCTATCTAGCTGTAGCTTAGGTTTGGCGCACTAAACTTTGGAAAAATAAATAATAGACTGGGACAACATGTTCCTTCTAATCTAATAACATTATAATAATGTTCCGTCCAACTTACACCAAGCTAGCTGGAGACACAGTATGATGACTCTCGTAGCCGATCAATTAATTTCTAATTTGCAGGCTTCCGCTTTAACGGTATCTAAACATCAGAAAATTATAACCCGGATTTTAATTGCCACAACTGGTATGTTGGAGACAATTCAATTAGAAAATACCATGGTTAAATATCTTCAGAAGGTGCGACGAAAATAGTCTAAGATTGCGAATTGGTCCGTGAAAGAGTGTAGTTAAACTACAACAAAAAATAATAAATTTCAAAGCTGAGATAAACGAGTTGAATGAAGCGACGTTGAAATTGATGTAATATTTGAATAAATTGGTGAGATTTTTACGCAGTTCTTCCGAGGACTTCCAATGGAACCTGTTTCCGGCGCCTCCCGCCGAGGCTCATTAATTCCCAAGTTAAGGACTCGGTATTGAATGGGGGGGGGGGGTGACCGAATGGTATCGTGGTCGCTGTATCATACAGCCTACCATTAAGTCAACTGGCGTGATTTCAAATCCCCGGTTGTACGTGACAAGGAGTAGGGTCGCCTGTCACACTTCGAGGGTTTTCTCCTGGTACTCCGGTTTCCCCCCACTGTTAAAGGACAATATTGGTGCCAGTCATTATCACATATGTGATAGAACTGATTAAACACTTTCCAAATATAATATTAACATAGAGATCATCGCTACGATAGAGGAGTAATAAAGGATTCATTAATCGGAAGTGACGAACGCCAAAGGAAAACACGAGTTATCTCTCTATGTGAATGACTGAAGTGACGAGTGATGACAGACAAACGGCCGAATTTCTGCTCAATAATAATTCATTCGAAGACAAAAAAGTTGTTATATGGGACCGCAAGAGGATGTCTGACGATTCAATAAAGTAATTAAGTGTCATGAGATAAGAGATCAGGGGAAAAATAGAAATACTCCGTACAGCCCCTTGTTTTTATTCATTCCATAGGGGAGACCGGGACACATTGAACACTGTTTAGTGTTGGGTTGTATAGTATTATTTATAAAGGATATATCCATGGTGGTTCAATGTGCCTCGTTCTCCCCTGCCTTATAAAAACATGGTAATGCACGAGCTTTTTTCTGTTTTTCTTTCGTGTTCTCTTATGTAGTGGCAGTCAATTCTTTTTATGAATTGTAAGATATTCTCTCACAGTGTCACACAGCAACTTTATGTCTTCGAGGGAATTATTAGTGAGCAGATATTCGCCCATGTATCTGTTATCACTAGTCACTTCAGTTAGTTATATAAAGCGGTGACTCGTGTTTTCCTTTGGCGTTCGTCACTTCCGATTTGGGAAACCTGTATTACTCAGCTATCGTAGCATTGATCTCTCTGTTAAAAGTATATTTGGAATGTGTTTAACCAGTTCTATCACATATGTGATAATAACTGGCACCAATATTGTCCTTTAAAGAGCCCTACGCACAATCGAATTATTGAAATAAAATTAAACCATATGTTAGTCCAGAAATGACCTAGTTTGTGTCGAGTGGACGTTAAACCCTATTTCTCTTTCTTTCTCTTTCGATATTAATGGTAAATGAACGGGGACAAACAACAAATATTCCCCGTCAATCAAGTCACGTGAGAAACAATGGCTTCTTAACATGGATTCTTTGGTCATTGGGGTAATTTGAAGAATGAAAACACATCTTTAATATATCATGTAATCCTATATTCCATGCCTCGGTGATTTCGTATGTGATGCAATATCTGCTATTGATATAAACCATGTTTGTGTTCGTTATTAGTTTTTATTTCACATATCCTGTAATATTTTGTTACGATACGTACTAATAATTTTGAAGAATACATTTTGTGCCGAACTATAAACGTGCTCTCTGTCGTGTGATTAATTGCATTGTGTTACATAATATGAGCCCATGGATGGCTGTAATATGTGTGTAGACTGTATTGATATCTAGATAGAGGACACCATTAACCATCGAGAAGTTTGTTGGGATTACATGTCGGTTTCATTGACAATATGTAAGTATCTAACCTTAATATAAAAAGAATTGTCGTCGCCTATGACCATCTGTCCGTCAACAATTTGTTTGTGGACACTGTACCAGCCGCAACTAGAAATATATATATCTATCTCCCAAAGATCTTGGTTCCTCTCGATATTGGCATGTTCGGACCGTAACTGCATGGATTATGGTTCCTGATGGTACGAAAAATTACGTGTTTGCCTTGTGGATCACGTTCGAAAAGCTTGTAAACCCTCTAAACGATTTTACAAACCGTTTGAATAAATATATCATCGTTACACTCTAATGATGGTTGAGTTCGAATTTCATGAAAATCGGACCGGAACTTTCCGACAAAATGGCAGTTCCTTGGACGCAAATAGTGTAAAAATATGGATTATCAAGGTCGGTCGTGAATCCTGTAAAGGTCACAATTTATATCCGATTTTGATATGTTGATATCCCGATTCGTTTTGAACTTCCTGAATTATGGCCTCTGATTGTTCGAAAAATAGCGTTTTAGCTTGTGACCCCTAGTCTTCACAATAAACTGACAAAAAGGGGTTCCGAGGTAAATCACTAACCAAGATGTTCATGGATCTACCTCAGTGTTGGTCGAAAGGGTTCCTCGGGATATTTCAGCATGACGCATGACGGAGGGTCGGGTAAAGAACATTGTCTAGTTCCTGGAAAGGGACGAAAGTCTGAGGTCCCTTGTCGGCTACGGTTGAAAGTCGATAAAGAGGACATACACCTGTATAAGGTATGCCTGGCTTCATAAGATCGTTAAGTGCAGAAAAGTGGGACACTTTCTATAAATAATGCATTTAATTTCAAGTTTGTGTGTCTTATAGATGCACAATGTAAGAACTAAATCTGCCTATTGTAGGTCTTTCTTTGACACTTTGATTGCTTAAGCTATTTTTTGTCAAAACTTTGAACATTCAAAAGAAGTAATTTGAATATTTAAAATATAATTATCTATCCTTTAACTAGTATACCAAGAACAGAGTGCTGTGTATATAAATCATATAATGCGTCTTCAATTTTTATGGTATCGTTTTATACTGTCATTTAAAATTGTTTTCTATTGTACAAATTTGTTCGTGCAGACATACAATTACAACATCATCACTGCACAAGATATCGGGTTTATGTTGTATGTAAAATCAATTAACGTGTCATAAATTTGACTTCTACTATATGGAGGAGCAACCCTGTCATAGCTTAAACTTTGGGGGTTGGATTGCGAATGGTTACGCGCGCGCTGCACCATAAAGCCCGTGATTGAGTCACCTGACGTGGTTTCAATTTCCATGTTACTTGACAAGTACTCGCCCGTCCAATGTCGTAGGTTTTCTTCCGGTCCTCCGGTTTCCTCCCGTTGCGAAAGACCCGTACGTGCAAGCGGATTATTGAATTAAAACTGAACCATATCTTAGTCCCGAAATGACCTAGTTTGTGGCGAGTGGTCGTTGAACCCCATTCCTCTCGGTCTAACTCTCAAAATTTATCATTAACAACTTACACTTTCTAATTTGTATTCACGTAACTTCTTATTTTGATTCAAGTAAATGTCAAATTCTTGTTTAAGTTCTATTCGTAACTGACAATTTCTGACTCGTGTGTTGTTTCTTGGTTGATTACCAATAAATTGTATACCGTATCTTTAATTTCACAAAGTATTTCTCAATTGTTTGAAAAATATCTCAAACTGTCAAACATTTCTCAATTTGTCCGTTTCACGCGAGTTGCACATTTTCAATGGGTATGTACATTACGGGAGAAGTAGACAAGTTCATATATGGAGTCAAAGGCAGCAGAAATATTTCGCTTCATTACTATTTTTTATACGCCCACATTTTCATGTGGACGTATATTGTCGTCGCCCTCGTCCGTCCGTCCGTCCGTCCACAATTGTTTGTGAACAGTCTACAGGTCACAATTTTTATCTGATTTAAATGAAACTTAAAATATAGGTTTATCACCCTAAGATCTCGGTTCCTTTCGATATTGGTATATATCGGACTGTAACTTCATGGGTTATGGCCCCTGATTGTACGAAAAATCAGGTTTTTTTGCTTGTGAACAGTGTAGAGGTCACAAGTTTGAACCGATTTGGATGAAACTTGAAATGCATGTTTATATAACCCAAAGATCTTGGTTCCTTTCGATATTTGCGCCAGTCGGATCGTAACTTCCTGAATTATGGCCCCTGATTGTCCGAAAAATCGCCCTTTTTAGCTTGTGGTCCCTCTGGAGGTCAAAATTGTTATCCGATTTAAAAAACCGTTTGATTATATCACCGTTCCATGGTTATGAAGGTTGAGTTCGAATTTCTTGAAAATCGGACCAAAATTGACAGACAAAATGGCCACCGTTTGTACGCGAATAGTGTGAAAATATGTTATATCAAGGTTGTGGACCTTATAGAGGTCACAATTTTGAACCGATTTTGATTAAACTTGACATGTATGTTTATAACCCAAAGATCTTGGTTCCTTTCGATATTTGCGCCCATCGGATCGTAACTTCCTGAATTATGGCCCCTCATTGTCCGAAAAATCACCCTTTTTAGTTGTGGTCCCTCTGGAGGTCAAAATTGTTATCCGATTTAAAAAACCGTTTGATTATATCAACGTTCCATGGTTATGAAGGTTGAGTTCGAATTTCGTGAAAATCGGACAAAAATTGACGGACAAAATGGCCGTCGTTTGTACGCGAATAGTGTGAAAATATGTTATATCAAGGTTGTGGACCTTATAGAGGTCACAATTTTGAACCAATTTTGATGAAACTTGACATGTATGTTTATAACCCAAAGATCTTGGTTCCTTTTGATATTTGCGCCCATCGGATCATAACTTCCTGAATTATGTCCCCGGATTGTCCGAAAAATCGCTTTTGTTAGCTTTTGGTCCCTCTGGAGGTCAAAATTATTATCCGATTTAAAAAAAAGTTTGATTATATCACTGTTACATGGTAATGAAGAGAGAGTTTGAATTTCGTGAAAATCGGACAAGAATTGACGGACAAAATGGCCGCCGTTTGTACACGAATAGTGTGAAAATATGTTATATCAAGGTTGTGGACCCTATAGAGGTCACAATTTTGAACCGATTTTGATGAAACTTGACATGTATGTTTATAACCCAAAGATCTTGGTTCCTTTCGATATTTGCGCCCATTGGATCATAACTTCCTGAATTATGTCCCCTGATTGTCCGAAAAATCGCTTTTGTTAGCTTGTGGTCCCTCTGGAGGTCAAAATTATTATCCGATTTAAAAAAAACGTTTGATTATATCACGGTTTCATGGTAATGAAGGGAGAATGTGAATTTCGTGAAAATCAGACCAGAGTTGACGGATAAAATGGCCGCCGTCTGTACGCGAATTGTGTGAAAATATGTTATATCAAAGTTGTGGACCCTATAGAGGTCACAATTTTGAACTGATTTTGATGAAACTTGAAATAAATGTTTATAACCTAATGATCTTGGTTCCATTGCATATTTGCCCATGAATTATGGCCCCTGATTGTACGAAAAATCACCCTTTTTAGCTTGTGGTCCCTCTGGAGGTCACAATTATTATCTGATTTAAAAAAAGTTTGATTATATCACAGTTACACTGTAGTTATGGGTGAGTTTTAATTATGATTTTCTGATGATTACTTAAAATGCAACAACTCTTGTTGACTGCCCGGACGATTTGGCTGCTGTGTGGGCGTATGTTTCGTTGCCTGGCAACCTATTTTTTTCCACTTTTTTATTTTTGAAACGAGCTTCAAATCCACGTAAATAAACAACAGCAATTAATTCTGAGTGTCATAAGAAGTTAATAGAATCAATAATTAAAAAAAATATTCAATTTTATTTCTAATGCGGATTAATGAAGTGAATTGAAAGAACTTGGGTCTGTTTCACGAAATTTTAACTAAGATAAAATCGAAATTTGAGTAATTTGATTGGCTAATAGTAAATTGATTTTAATGCTGAGCCAATCAAAACTGAACTATATATCTACTAAAGTGCGAATTTTATCTGAGTTTAGATTTCAAGAAACAAGGCCCTGAACGTATTTGACTTGGACCATGATGTCAATATCCCTCGTGTATGATAATATTATATTATTTCGGCTTCCAGGGTTATTTACGTTCATGCCAACGTGTACACCGGACATCAGTCCCTGGGTGTTCGCGACCCATCCGTAAGACTGGATGCTAGTTTCTTTCCAAACCTTTCACCTGGCATCAATGGCAAGGGAGAAATCACGCTAGAATATCACGAAGAACCGCGAGGTTTGCGAGTCAGTGCTGTACGAAATGAATAACTATCGAAAATGTTGTTTTGCAGTTGTCTAATGCATATTTTGTTTTATCTTTCCCGGGTATTGAAATTTGGATTATAAACAACGGACGTGACGACTCCATGGATTATTATTCTAGGAAGAAACCATATTGGATATCAGTCACAGAAACATACCCCACTGAAAGAACATCGATGCAAGGAATTTCTGATATGTATAGTTCAAAGCCAAGGTATTGACAGCAGCTTGTTCTTGTTTGTTCTTTCTCGTGGGCCTAGTCGTCCCCACTGTCCATCGGTTCACATATTTGGATATTTTGTGGTCGCCACATTTGATGACATGTTTAGGTTCCACTTACCTTGTATGAGGTCTGTGTTTGCCTGTATGGGACAAAACTGCCTTGAGTATTGCCCACAATATGCTTGTGTTAGTCTACAGAAGTGTTGTCCAATTGAGAGGAAACGTAAAACGTATGTTAAAGATCATCGATATAGATTTATGGACACTGGTGTGATGACCCCTATCGATAAGTATCGTTCTTGAGCCCCCTTCCCCCCATCAAGGACCTTTCGTTATTTAACTCAAGGCGACCATTCTTTCCGGAGTTACCCCCTTCGCCTAAAACATCGTGAACTTGACAGAGACCACAGCTTCTAACGGATATGAAACATTAGGACAAAATCGTTTCTCCTGTTTTCCGTTCATCTTCCAAATGTGGGCGTATTTAGCATGATGATCTCTTGGTTTTAATGTTTGAAACATTTTCTAAATTTAAAAGTTATTCAAAGAAGAGGCATGGTGACTGATAAAACGTGAATATGAAGCAAATCATGTGAATTGCTTTAATTACACCGGTGTTTCGTGCGGGTTGGGAGTGGGGAGACGGAATTCAATACTAGACTGGTGGAAGGGACCCGGGGATTGCTAACTGTCCACTTCTCTTGCCCCCGGCATTGGTAACCCCTGTGAGCGCTGGCATTTTGAAATTTACTTAGGTTTCGCTCTGTAACTGTCCACATCTCTTGCCCCCGGCATTGGTAACTCCTGTGAGTTCTGACATTTTGAAATTTACTTAGGTTTCGCTCTGTAACTGTCAACTACTCTTGCCCCGGGCATTGGTAACCACTTTGAGTTCTGGCATTTTGAAATTTACTTAAGTTTCGCTCTGTAACGTAACTCCGATAGGTCAATCACATGTGTATCAGCTTTGGCTAAATAAGATCACCTCTCTTCCGATCAACTCAGATTTCGTATTGCAATTTTGATATACATGTAATACACATCATATGATCTTCGTTTAAGTAGTGGAACTTGGAGTATAAATGGCGGAAGTGACAGGGTCATCAATAACTCCAGGAAGACACCGGATGAGATTTCAAGCCCGGCCACCAACGACAAAACACCTTGGCACATTTCTAAAATTGGTAACCGCTTCGCCGAGAGAACATCGATGCAAGGAATTGCTTACATAACTAGTTCCAAAACTTTGTATGGAAAAGCGGCGTGGATTATTCTGTTGTTAGTAACATCGGGGGCGATGGTTTTTCATTTGTATTATCTCACCCAGACGTACATGCAGTTCGAAAAGACAACATCTATTAAACTGGGTTTTGACGCGTTGAGATTTCCGGCTGTCTCGTTCTGTAACGTAAACCCCATACGGCAATCAGAGATAAAGCTAACTAATTATAAGTTACAAGTATTGGTTGAACAGGTTAACCCATCTTCTGTGAAAGACCTCTATGATAATGATGTGGTAACTATAACCTTTTGTTTACACTCCCTTATAATAAACCAGTTTGTGCATAACATATATCTCAAAACTATAGCCTATTTTATCAAGTCAATCCAATAATAAGCCAGTTCGTTTACATGCATGTCTTTGAAATGAAATGAAATGAAATGGGGTTTAACGACCTACTCTTTTGCACCTAACCTGGGCTAATGGAAGACGGGCATACGCCATACAGTGTGCTATGAGGGATCTTTTACGTGCATTCCAATGTGTACACGGGACCTCGGTTTTTCGTCCCATCCGAACGACTAGGCAGCTGTCCCTGTCAGGCCCTCCTTCTGCATCACTGACAAGGGGAAATCACGCCGGAAAATCGAGATGAACTTTCTCGGCCAATGCAGGTGCATGTCTTTGTTTCTCTGACATAACTGAAATAAACATCATAAAACAACCGATCCATCACATCAGTCCCTTATAACAAGCCAACTAAATTAAAACAAACATGATGTATGTATTATATGTATTATCTTACCATTTAAAGGCATCAGGGAACAGCAGGCCCGACACAACAAAGCACCCCCCCCCCCCCAACTGCCAAGTGAAAAAAATTGTCGATCATAGATATACACTGAACGTCAATTTTACAGGACCCTTGAGAACACTTCCCTCGTTGATCTGGGCTAGTTACGGCCTTGGGGAACAGACAGCATTTCCTAACAACCCATCTATTATAATTTGCATACTTGCATAGATATATCAAATAACCATTCATGAAGAATTGGCTGGCTTATAAAATTACTTGCTCTGACCCTTACAGCCATATTTATTGAAAAAAAGGCCTGAATACGGTTTAACATCCCACTTCACACAGGCAGGGCAAATAATGACGGGCATACTCCATTCAATGAGCTGTGAGGGGAATGCTACCCCAACAGCGGCGTTACGACCAGGATGGAACCCTGGATCTTCAGGTTAGTAAACCAGGGCCTTCCTATCTTCGAAAATAAGGCCAGATCTTGCCATGTTTTGTATGAATAGAAACTAGAATTTCGCCAATGTTTTGCTTGTTGATGAAAAAATAATTTTCCACTTCCGTTATTTTATTATACAGTTATATCGACCCTCTAGATCCAAGTTAATTCTATTTTTAGGACAGTACTACAACTCAGGGGCCAGACTCGGAACACGTTCGTAAAAAAAGATTTATATATAAGAATATGGAACGCGGGGAGAAACAGGTCAGTTTATCCAGAAAGAAACGATTCTTAGATAAAGTCACCATTAATGAGTCGTATGCTTGGGAAGATTACTATGATGATTATTATGACGAAGACGACTGGGAGAATGTTGCTCCAAGGGATCCAACTGATGTTGTTTATGACAATTTTATAGCCCAGTTTAATGCCGAAGATAGGTAGGAACTGAAAAAAGGGTTTTGTTTACATCGTACTGTTCTGTACCAATTACGCTAATGAATTTCAACCTTCAAGCGCAACTCATCTTGGTGTCTTCGAAACAAACCCAAAGCTCGACCTATTGACCATCGTTTGATGAGCAATACAATTATGACGATCAAACCACCGTACTAGGTTCCTGGTGCACATAGTGAGGGAGAGAGATGAGGTTTAACGCCCACTCGACACAAACTAGGTCATTTATGGACTAGCATATAATTCAATTTTATTTCAAGAATTCGCTTGCGCGTCGGGGTCTCTAGCAGTGAGAGGACCCGAAGAAAACCCACGAGATTGGACAGGCGACTCGCTACGTACACGCTAGTAATCTATACCACATCAATTGACTCAATGACAGACCTTATGATACAATGCGCACGATCCACATAGTACTATCGTACTTGCTTTTTTATTACTTACTTTGTATAGGGAGTCCTGGTGGTCTAGTGCGAAATAGGAAAACAAAATTAAGTTAATATCTTCCTTCATTCCCTTATGAAATTTTTACTAATGAAAAAATCTGCCACAAACAGATTTATTGTATAATTTTTTGTAGTATTTTTTTGTGTGGTGAAGGGGTTAATGTTATATCACTACGAGTTTTACAACACCTGGACGCTGCTAGATTACCTTGTTCGTTTCTGGAGTTTAAAGTTCACTTCAACCGGGGGTGATATCGTTGACAATCTAGATTACTTCACAATTCCCGAAGTTACAGCTGCGTTATCTACAGACATGTGAACAGTAGCGTCCAAACAGAGGTTGTGACATCGCAAACTCCACGGAAACCTTGACATTTTGTGAACCTTGAACTTTGCAACTCGATTATCACATGTAGACATTTTAGCTTGAAAGCGCGCGACTTGGTATTCACAGCTATTGGAGGATCTGATAGGCTCACAAGCTGGGCATGTACCCAATCGAAATTAGTGCCGAAACATGTATGGTATTACGTGAAGATCCTGATAAGATGTACATAGTTAAAGCGAGATCAAGCCTTATATTGAAGATGATTGACAATAAGCCTAGGTTTATAAGGGGATGTTATCAGTTCCACACTGTATGAATCCATTATTTTCATTTCAATTTTTTCAGGTCAACCCGGATAGCCATTGGCCATAATTTGGAGACAATGTTAATAAAATGTACATTTGCTGGAAGGACTTGTTATGCACAGTACGTATTCGTTTTGAAATAGTTTGGCTAATTCCGGATTATTCTCTCGGCTTTCATTTCATCTTACATTTTAGCGGGATCAAGATATTATGCTGGTGCGAACTCGACTGGATTTAAAATGGTTTTGAATTTCTACTGACGTCAACAGACTATGTAATCAGCTTTGATGGTGTAATTTTGTTAATGCTTTTGAAGTGTAAATGCAGGAAATTTTAAAGCTGGTTCAAAAAGGATTGTCTGTAGGCATGCATATCACATAGTAATTACAGAAACGTCCGAACTAGCATACATTTAAATGATCTTATCAATACAGTGAAAATTCCTGCACACCAGTTTGTTTGGTGTCAACAACAAATTTTCATATAACAATTCCCATCATAATTATAAAAACGTATCGGTTGACATACGGGGATGGAGGGCGATTGCTTAACGCATGTACGTTGTATCATAAGATTCGTCAGGATAGGGTAAGATGTATTGCAACACCAATTGATGCTCGTAGTATATACCGATGATGTTCTTCAAAGCTGTAAGAAGGCACTTTTATTGTGATTTGGGCCAAATATACTATTGATTGTTTGGCGACAGTTAATGTTTTCCTTTGTTTTGTGACATCAGCAGATAATTTGCATCTGTTCTAAAGTTACGCCTCGTATTAGATTCAGCCAATAACCGAGTGGATAAGTGGATATTGGACTTTACTTTACAATTTCTTTTTACAGAAATTTTACACAGTTCACGAATGAAAAGTATGGAAACTGTTATACCCTGAAATCTCCACTGTATAAAAGTCGACGCAGCGGACAGTCACAAGGTATTAATATTAATCTTTAATTTATAAGGATTGCATGAAGAATTATTATTAAATATGACATTTTCTTCCACAATCGAGAAGTTTTGGACATCCAAAACTAATGAGAGAGAAAAAGAGAAATGAGGTTTAACGTCCACTCGACACAAACTAGGTCATTTCGGGACTAACATATCGTTTCAATAATTCGATTGTGGGTAGGGGTCTTTAGCAGTGGGAGGAAACCGGAGGACTCGCAGAAAACACACGAGGTTTGACAGGCGACCCTACTCCTTGTCACGAACAACCGGGGTTTCGAAACCACGCTAGTTGACTCAATGACAGACTTTATGATACAGCACGCACGTGCTAACCATTCGGCCACCCCCCCCCCCAACTATTGGAGTAATCGACCTATGTACTGTTGGTAGGATGTGTAGCCCCGTTTCACCACCTAGTACACCCAATGGTTGACTTTCTGAACCTTGATACTGTGGGGATTGGGCTGCTCTGCACCCTTTACCTTCAACTAATATCCTCGTTTGATATCATTTTCATTGACAATTAGCTATATTGAAAGATATCGAATGCTGCAAAATGCAAACGGAAGGATAATAATGTGTACGTCTATGCCTTAAAGTGTTCATTTTATTATTTTAGAAAAATAGATTTCTGACATAAAAGATCATTAATAATTATATTGTTCAATTAAATGTTTAATTTCTCTTAGATATTTTAATATGTAAAAATACAATTTCTGAAACAATTTAGTGAATCATTTTCAAGGTATGGAATTGATTTTATTTATGGAAAATAATGAATATATTCGCGGTATTACAAATGGTTTTGGGGCTACTTTGATTATTTCGGACAGTGATGCTATTCCTAATATCGACGATGGAATAGCTGTATCACCTGCAGTTGAAACTCAGGTTGGACTCCGATTGGTAAGTAAACATCAGAAAGGAAATTTCCTGCGCTTACACAACAAATGTAAAGCTAGCCACCCAATAGCATTGTCCTTGTCTCAACTACAGCTTATCCGAAAGGAGAAATTGGATGTTCAGCAAATTTGAGGTGATCCTTGCAGAAATCAAATCTCTTGCGTTCGGGTGGCGGGGTAACTCCGGAACCGATTATCGTGGACAGCTGAAAATTGACATGATTCATTCTCTCGTGGCTCCAATGCTTTGAACTTGGAGGTTGGGGATATTACTAGAACGGCAACCCAGTTGTGGCTGGTTTCCCTCTGTTGAAGCGTTAAACGTTAAACGCCACTATAAATGGATGTGATTGTTAATATATGTATTTCGACTGGACGTGTTTTGATTTGGCTGTTACATTTGGGGTTGCCAGCTAGACAAATGTGCGATTTCATAGCTGAGATTCAATTTAAATCTTGAAAGATTTAACCATTCTATTAGCAGTGAAATCACTCATTGCACACAAACTAGGTCATTCCAGGACTAACGTGGTTTACCTTTATTTCATTAATTCGCTTGCGCGTATTGAGGACCCGGAGAAACCCCACGATGTTGGACAGGCGACCCACTCCTTGTCACGTACAACCGCATAATCAAAACCACCCAACTGATCCAATTACAGGCTTTAGGATACAACGCGCACGCGCTAACCATTCGACCACCAAACGACGAACGAGTGATTTTATTACATCTTTTAGTCAGTGTAGTAATATCAGCTTTGTTTAATTTCTTACAGTAGGAATGTTTATTCATATAGGTACATATATCTGTATTTATATAGGTACATATATCAAGGATAGGAGAACCATATGGTGATTGTACAGAATTATCGGAATTCAAAAACAACTATAACGTGACGTATGAACGAACGGTAATTGTTTTTCGTTTTTTTGTGTTACGTCAGAATGACTGTTACTTTGAAAACACAAACTAGATAAATCCAAAGATATTAACTGTACTAATAGTCAACGTTAATCGGTAAATATACGTCCACTGACATATTCATAGGGCATCCATTGCACGGGTTCATCCAATCAGGGAGTGACGTCAAAATTAAAAATACTTTAATTGAAAAAAATTGTTTCATCTGTTTTACAAATTTAAATTGTATTCATTTCTCGCATTTCTCAGTTCTGGGCCATATACGCGAGTCTTTGGGTTATCAATAAA
Organism: Patella ulyssiponensis; assembly: GCA_963678685.1. Taxonomy (NCBI): domain Eukaryota; kingdom Metazoa; phylum Mollusca; class Gastropoda; family Patellidae; genus Patella; species Patella ulyssiponensis. Next base: position 61,973,502 of record OY783225.1, on the reverse strand, counting down.
CAGCTGTGCGCCATTAGCTCGGTTCCTCAGTCATTATGACATTGAGTCACTAATCGGGTGGTTCCTCAGGATTATCTGCCCTTGTTTGCACTTGACGGTGGGACAGGGCATGGTAAAGCCTCGTGTATGTTGACATTAAGAAACAGATATTAGTGCTCGTGTATTATGATATGTTTAGATTATAAGCCCGATCCTCATTTCTCCCACACTGTCAATTTTTATATTTCTACAGACATGTCAGAAGTTCTGTGAAGCCAGATCCGTAATGGACACATGTAACTGTTCGAGTTTTTTTTCGGAAGAAATAAATTTAAAACTAGGTAAACAAAGGGCAATACCAGGTGTATGTAGGACCGATACAGGTGAACATCTTTATAGAATATGTTTTGTAATAATTTGTCTACTTTCTGCTCTGGTCAATTACTGTTACCACATTGTGCCAAATAATGCTACTGGGATATAGTTCTGCCAAATAAACTCCTTTACTCGCTATTGGAAACCAAATCAATTTCATAATTACGCCATAATATCCAAGGTGTACTTTTTTAGAGCAACTGATCTCGTATTTAATTCAATGTATGAATGATTATTGTATTATTATGGATGTTCTTATTTCAAATATTTTGAAATTTTCAGAATTAAAATGTTTAATTGACGCTCGAAAAAAATTTGAAAGAGGACAAACTGAATGCCACTGTGGTGATCCTTGCACGTAAGTTGTTCTCCCATCAATGTTTTCCTCGAAATCTGATCTTCTCGGTCATTGCTCAAATTGGAGTATGTCCGTATCATTGACACCTACACATGAATTGAGGATATTTTATTTTAGCGGAGTCACACATTCTAGAAATTCACGATTGAATGAATGAATGAATGAAATGCATGAATAAATGAATTAATGCAATAGTGTTTAACGCCCTACTTTTCCTGATCCAATCGGGTTCATAACGATGGGCAGACGTCATGCAGCCTGGTGTAACAGCAACCGAATTCAAACTGGCAGGGTTTCTCGTGCGTGTACGTCATGATTTGGACCGAATGAATAGATGCTGCCTTTAGCTATTGACAAGGGACAACTACAACTATCTCGAATCCGTGTCCTCCAGGTCAACGAGGCATCGCCATTATCACTCAGTTAGAAATGCAATGAATTATTTGAGTTCAATGTCGATTTCTGCTAGCCAATTTTCCTATAATATATTGGATAGCCGACAAATACATTTTATCTGGACAATTATTTATCATATTTAGATATAACTGCCCACGACACTTTGAGTAGTCTCTCAGAAATTCCAATCCTTGTTATCAAGGAGAACGCTAGATCGGAGGAGGTCCTGCACATTTGGCGTCAAATTTACATCATCCTAGGCCAGTACTTATGTGGAGACTTGACCTCTCCCCCGAAATTCTAAAACCTAACTCACAATCTACATATGACGTCACATGTGCTAAAATGTGCAGAGCCAGGACCGTCTCCGATCTAGCGTTCTCCTGTTATCGAGGGTCATTTGGATGAACCTGGTCATGATAAGACACGTGTCAACCCTGACATGGTACCATATGATCCTAGATAACCGACCAATTTGATTTTGTTGATCTATATTTTATAGAGAAACCATATATGAGAAGTTTATATCATCAAGGGCGTGGCCATCTGACGATTACGCCGTAAGTAATATTGTTAAACTGATGTAGTAATTTAGGATTATATTTCGTCATTTCAAACAACGACGACGACGATGCCCTGAGTTCACAAAGCATTCTCAGACTTATGTTAAGATTTTACTCAAAATCATTCACCTTATTTTAACTAAAATATAGGCCTTTATAAAACTTTTGTTCGTCTAATATATTAAATAAGAAACTATGTGCAAGGTTTTGTGCTTCTAGATCAAAGATATTTATCATAAACAGGGATTGAAAGTTGAGTAAATTCTTTAGTCTCAGAATACTTTGTGAATTCGGGGGCCCCATCTTCAGTTATTGTCAACATTAGCGTGCAAGTAAAAGAACCCTGGAAATCGAAGATGAATGACCAGAAACACTGCTATCCCCACACAATTCACACACCATTGAATATGAAACCACAAGAATTGAGATTTCCATATGAATGTCTGAAATGGCTGAAGAGTTTCTGTTGACGAGACATCCGATAACAGTCGGTTGTTTATTACACTTTTCTCACAGTAAATATCGCTTAATAATATCCATCACTTGAAAAAACAACAGTGGACTTCTTAGTAAACAGGGAAGGGATTTACAAATAGTTATTATTTCCTTTATGGCTGCTCTGGGCTAGCCATAAACTAGGCTCAGTACGCGGAGATCTTAATAATACGTAAAACACAGAATGTCAAATCTTATGTATGTCATAGCCTGAAGTTATTTATGCTATCTGTACAGAATGTTAGGTCTCCTCAATCGATCTAACAACATTTACTCCTGGTTCCACATGTTATCATGAAAATCATTTCATTTTATCACTTTACTCTGTTGCAATGGGTTAGCATCTCCCCCACCCTAACAAGCCACACAAGCACACCCAACGCCCAACCTCTGTATATTGATCAACCTGTTACAAGGAGGACAATAGAAGTATGTAAACCAGTTTACCAAAAATATTCGGTTAGTTTATGCCGGTATACAACCTAATGAGCAATTTCTGATCACTAAGAGGTTTGGCGGCCGAATGGTTAGCGCGTGCGAGTTGGACCCTTCGCTTGTAAGTGACAAAGAGTAGGGTCCTCCGGTTTCGTAACACTGTTAATTATGGAAATAAAATTGTGTAAGTCTCGAAATAACCACCTCTCTCTCTCTCTCTCTCTCTCTCTCTCTCTCTCAGTTATCCAATGTGTATATGAGTGTGTATTAAATATTGTGTTTTATCATTTTTACAGAAGTTATTATTAGAAGTACTTTGTGACAAAACAGGAACAAGTGCATGTACAACTCTTTATAACCAGTATACAGCAAGTCAGTTGGCGTAAGTCTAATCTTATTATATTAAAAAAACAGATCCTATTTTACTTAGTATTTTGGATGCAGCTATAGCGGATGTGGCACCAGGCAGGGTAAGCTTACTCTTCCGGACACCTGTTACCACTGTTTGTCGTGTATTTTGTACACGGTGAACAGTCCATTTACTGGTTACACTATTTTGCCTATAACGTTTTTTGGACTTCGAAATTCTGTCTAATGGTATGGATTGTTCGTATGTGGTTTTATTTTATTATCTTTAGTACTATTGAGTCTACACCCTTTAGATTAACCATGTGAGTTTACACCACCCGTCTCTACTAGCACAAACCAGGATCTATATAGAAGCCATTATCAACTGATATTTATATGTCCTCCCAAGAACCCTACGGGAATGCGAGTTATTATAATATAACTATAATTTTAAATATGTGATTAGTTTCTTTTCCAAGTTTTAGACACATATTTGTATTTTCCATTGTGATTCGAGCGTATTTTGATAAACTATATTTTGATAAGTAATTAAGGCAATTTTAATGATATAATATTACATTAAATGAACTGCAATCATTTTCTTGTTGTCGATAATAAAACTTCATAATGATCTACTTTAAAAATCTGTTTTAGACAAAACTTTATAAAGCTGAATATTTATTATGAAGACTTGAATTATCAAAATATTACAGAGAAGGAGGCTTACGAGGTGTGTTCAAATATTTTAATTATTGAAAATAACACGCTTAACTAGTAACTGATTATATATGCGTCAAATGTATAGTAGACACTAGGTCTGCAAATCTTCCCCACGCCTTTTACCACTTCAAAATAATATAATTCATACCCGACCAATTCAAATACATTGTAATTACATACCAAAGTCAGTAGCTCTACATACTTCCAACCCCACACCCACACACGCCTTACCTCTCGATGCCGTACATGTGTCAGATAATACCCCCATTTCACTGAGCTGCGGAAAGCTACGGTACTCATGGACTTCCGCGGAATGGCTTTTGCGGAAGAGCTTCGGCATTTTTACGCGGATAAGTGGGAAAAAATATCCACGGAAAATGTCCATTTCACACGCTCTCGGAATATCTTCGGAACAGTCACGGTATTTTCGGAACACATACGGGTAAACTACGGTACAAATCACGGCGAAGCGGCGGAGAAACTCTGGAACACTTAGGAATGCGCCCGGATCGTCACGCAAGATATCCGGACAACTTGCGGGCTACACTCGGCAATGGCGGAAAATACGCGGGATAACTGCGGTAACTGGCGGTTTTAATCCGTTTGGCAAGGTAGAACTTCGGAATGACTGCGGAACAAGTGCGGACCATATTCGACAACCGCGTTTCGTCTCGGACCAATCGCGACGTACCTGCGGAAAATCGGTAAAGATCAAAGGATGACACCGGATTCCGCCGATAAAATCATTGATTTGAAGACAGAAAGCACGGACTTATATCCCCATTTCACTAGACTGCAGAAGACTTGCGGAAGCAAATCCGCAATTATACCGCAAAGTACCGCATGTCTTTCCTGTTGTACCGTATTGTTCCGATAGGAAGCGCAGTGAATCCGTATTAATTCCACATCATCCGCAGCCTTCCGCGCGCCCAAAATTTTCCGCAAACGTTCTTTTGAACATGTTCAAAAGAACTTTTGCGGAAAAATTTGTTCGTGCTCTTCCTCAGTTAAACCGGGAGCGATCCGTAACATTCGCAAGTTTTCCGCTGTTATTCCGTATACAAACGCAGTTGCCGCAAGTTGTCCGCATGTATACCGCAGGCATTCCGATTCAAACTGCTGTATTCATGAAGCAGCAGCAAGACGTTGAGCAGTTCTATGTCGTCGTCAGGGTCCTCGATGGTACAATGTATTTCCTCTTCAAAACAGTAATTTTATAGGTTAAATCACGTGCAAATCACGTGTTCTTTACCAATTTTTCCGCAGATACGCCGTGATTGATCCGAGACCAAACACTGTTGCCGAAGATCCTTCGCAAATGTTGCGCATTTATTCCGCATAGAAAGCAAGTACTCGGTGCCAAACGGATTAGTATCGCCAGATACCACAGTTATACCGCTACTACCGAATGTGACCCGTAAATTATCCTTATGTCTTCCGTGCTCATTCCCATGTGTTCCGCAATTTTCTCGTGATTTTTTTCCCGCAGCTCTGCCGTCGAGGTAGAAATATCTATAAATGGAGGTCGGCTTTCCACGGATTCTATACCCGGAAATTTTTTTCGTCGGGATGTCCGCAATCAAACCGCGATTGATTCGCGGCTTCTACAAGTAGTCCTCGCGTACCGCATGCAGTACGCAAATGACCCGTATATTAACCGCGCCTAATCCGTAACTAATCTGTCGCCAGGCCGGCTATCCCTCGTTCTTGTGCCTCTCATTCGCATCTTTTCCGTAAACATTTCGTGAGGCGAAGGTCTTCCGTATTCTTCCTTACATGAACGAAGGTCATCCGTAACAAATTTAACACCCGCGGAAAGTGACGGAATGCCGGTGGTATACATGCGGACCACTTGCGGCAACTACGTTTGTATACGGAATAACAGCGGAAGACTCTCGGATCGATCCCGGTTTAATTGTGGAAGAGCACGGGAAATTTTTCCTCAAACTATATTTAAAGGAACGTTCGCGGAACAATTTGGGCTCGCAAAAGTCTGTGGACGACGATGAAGGACTACGGATTCACTGCGCTTGCTGGCGGAGCCATACGGTGTGAGAGGAAAGACTTGCGAACTTTACGGTACACTTGCGAATTTCCATCCGCAAGTCTTCCGTGGCCCAGTGAAATGGGGGTATAAGTAATGCTCAAAGTAATGTTATGCAATTCTAGACCCTGTTTCTCGAAATCATAACTAAAATCCAAATTTTAGTAAATACTTTGATTGGCTAAGCACTAACATCAATCTAATATTATCCAATCAAATTACTAAAATTTGGATTTTATCTTAGTTAAAATTTCGCCAAACAGGCCCCAGATTCTTTTCAATTCTTACCTTTGGGCAAATTACATTGCCTATGTCCAAATAGACAAATATAATTTTAACTCTTGTTGCAGCAGAACCTAGACTGTGGAACTCCATTTCATTTCAGTTGTAGAGGACTAACATTGCATTTTATTTGCCTTCAATCCAATTCAGTTTATTGAATAAAATATTGTTTAAAATGTTTCATTCCATTTTTGAAAGATCATATTTGCGAATTTTTCTTTTGTATTGCACCTTTAATACATTTAATTTTTCAGGATGTCCAGTTTATATCTGATATTGGTGGTACAATAGGACTATGGATAGGGTTGTCGATTTTAAGTATATTTGAAGTTTTACAGTTTTTTGGAGAACTCATCAGATATGGTGGAAGGTGTTGCAGAACACAAAACAATTAAAATATATCACTGTTTTTCAAAGTCCCGATGCGCCGATTTAGCGCTATATTGTTAAAGACTAATCTTGAACATGAATATTAATTCAAAACTGGTTCAGTTCCAATTTTATTATCTTAATTAAATTGTAAATTATTAGCGCGTGTTAAGCGACTTTTTATAGTGGAAAATGCAAAGATCCCCAGTATTTTCCAGCGTTGTTTCTCTTGGTCAGGATGGGGGTCATGGAAAGGACTATTACAGTCATATTCACAACTGAAAAACTTACTCAAGTTGACTTCATCTGTACTAGTAGTCATTGTTCTATAAAATGCGGTCCTGAGCATCATTATATAACAAGTGGTGCTGGTTAAATATTGTTATATAACACAGTGTCCTTGGTATTGTTATAACACAGTGTCATTGGTTTTATTATTACATAACACATTGTCATGTGCATTGTTATTATATAACACATTGTCCTGAGTATCAGTGTTATACAACACAGTGTCCTGAGTATCATTATTATATAACACATTGTCCTGGGTATTATTATTATTATAACACGTTGTCATGAAAATTATTATATAACACCTGATCTTGCGTATTATTAACAACACGTTGCTCGCGACATTATGATATAACACATTGGCCTGATTACCTAATATTATATAACGCATGGTCCTAAGTATTTTTATATAAAGATAGGTCCTGGTAATTATTCACAGTGGTGGTTCGGCGACAATTCATGAATCATGCGATTCCAGGTCCATCCTTCAATTGTCTGCGATATCATCTCGGTGGGAGCGGACGTTAAATAAAGCTAGTTCACACACTAAATCCTTTGGGTTATTGCAGCGTGGTTTCCCACCGTATTCGGCTCCACAACTTACGGTTTATGTTAAAACACTAATTTATTGATATGTCAAAGAGATTTTATTCTCGATCAAGTAGTGTTTAGTTTGCAATTTTATGTGTTATGTTGGCTTGTTTCTTTAATGTAGTTTATTATGGAAATGCTTATTGTGCTTGTGTATGTATAACTGTAACCTATAATATAGACTGTACAGACTGTACATTTCATCCATTTTATTATATTTATATAATATTTAAGTGTTTGATATATACACACATTTGCATTAATAATATGTTTAATATGTATATAAATTATTTAGGGAGAGGGGTTTTGCATGAGCTATGTCTGTTCCCCAATCTCATTCAGGCAACCTGACTAAAAATATTGTTTATAAAATAAAGATGGACAACCGGACAGTGCATTCGGACGTGGTCTTGTGATAAATTTCTGTGTAATTATTTTATAAAATAACACCATTTATTTTGCTAAAATATTGTGTATGTGATTTTATTCGTCCGTCATTATTTCATAATGTGTATGTCAGGTTTACTGATATACATGTAATATTCTCTGAACCCCTTTCTTGCAATTTAAATAAAATATATTGTTTACACAGAGTGGGTCATAACGGCAATGTTCGGGACAAATGTCGTTCGGAGCGCACTGAATATCGGATGTCCGTCCTATTCGGTCCCGTTGTTGCAGACAACTGAGACGGTAATACTCATTTCAGCTCATCTAGGAGAGCCTCAGCGGCTTAGTGGGTAAAATGTTGGCTCGCTAGTCTGGAAATCGCCTGTTTGATCCCTACATTGGCCGAGAAAGTTCATCGAGATTTTCCGTAGAGGATCTGACAAGGACAGATGTACTAGTTTTTCAGATGGGGCCAAAAACCGAGGGTCCGTAAGTACATTAGCGCGCATGTTAATTGACGGTTTGAATTCGAAATAAAGAGTTGGTCATAGTGCTGCTTCGGGACAAATGTCGTTCGGAGCGCACTGAATATCGGATGTCCGTCCTATTCGGTCCCGTTGTTGCAGACAACTGAGACGGTAATACTCATTTCAGCTCATCTAGGAGAGCCTCAGCGGCTTAGTGGGTAAAATGTTGGCTCGCTAGTCTGGAAATCGCCTGTTTGATCCCTACATTGGCCGAGAAAGTTCATCGAGATTTTCCGTAGAGGATCTGACAAGGACAGATGTACTAGTTTTTCAGATGGGGCCAAAAACCGAGGGTCCGTAAGTACATTAGCGCGCATGTTAATTGACGGTTTGAATTCGAAATAAAGAGTTGGTCATAGTGCTGCTGCCATGGCAAAATTTCCCTCATAGCCAGGGCTCATACTGTCGGTCGCCAAAGTCGCAAGTTGCGATAAAAATATGAAAGTGGCGATTAAAATTTGATTTTGGTGATTATGTTTTTGAGAACTGGCGGCAAATAAATCTTAAAATTCTAATCATATTTATCCTGGATTAACCATTACACTGAGTGTCAATCACGTGGCGCCATTCTATAAATTAATCAGCCTATCTCAATTCATTATTCCCTCCTAATGATTAATCCAAGCGGTGAATATTTGATGTTTCGGTTCGTCTTAAAAATGGTAATACATTAAAACAAAATGGCCTGACAGCTCCGTTCGAAGAGAATTAAATATTTTGATAGTTGAACTTCGTCATGTAGAAAACTGATATTATTTTTTACCGGGCTCCAAGAATCTGTCCAGCAAATTCAAAGACTTGTCTGAGATGCTGTCGTATCTGGAATAAGGCTACTGCAACGTAATGGACACAGCCGATGTTATACTGGCCTACCAAGTTGTAGGCCTAGTTATTTTTTTTAAAATACACGTAAACAATATTTATTTCATTCCATTTTCCAATTTATTTGCAGACGTTCTGGATCCAACAGGAGTCATATTTGTATTATTAATTGCGGACAACCGTTGTTGACCTTTTGTTACAAGGGATTATATTTGATGATGGTGGGACAATGGCCTCCCGTGCTAATGGCATTTTCTGTGACTGTAGAATGTTTTTTAATGTGTTTATCCATCAGCAACATGAGCGAATGTACCCGTGGGGAGAACTAATAAATTTATTAAGACCATTATAAAATTACATAATCCCTGATGACATACCATCACATAAAGGGCTAAACATCTAGTTTTAACACTATAAGTGCAGCTATCTACACATAACGGGCTATGGTAGGTGGGGGTGAATGGTTAAAGCACGCGCGTTGAATCAAATGGTGTGGTTTCGATTCCCTGCTTGTTCGTGACAAGGAGTAGGGTCATCTGTCCAATCTCGTGGGTTTTATTCGGTTTACTCCCACTATTAAAGATTCATACATTCAAGCGAAAGATATCTTAAAATTGAAGTATATGTTAGTATGTGTCGGGTGCACGTTAAACCCCATTTCTACCCTCTCTCTCTCTCTCTCTCTCTCTCTCTCTCTCTCTTTCATAACGTGTTTTAAACATCTAGTTTCGAATTAAAAAGTGAGCAAAGACGTATCCAGAGGAAAGCAATAGCTAACTGTTTAGATATCACATTCACATAGAGGCTCAACAATATTTTTTTAAGAACATGGGGTTGGCTTTTAATAATCTTTAAGTCACACAGTTGATATTTTCAAGGACATTTTTGGAACTCCCCATATACTACATTTTGAGTGGCTTAGTAAATAGGCAATTAGCTGAAAACATGAGAGAATATTGTGATCATTAAGAGGCGAAAACGTGGATTTTGTCAAAGATGCTAGATACGACCTCTTGACTTTTCACCGACGATATACATAGGTACAAACGATGACCAATTAGAGACATGCAACAAATCAGCTTTATGAATGTACCCCACTTTATATATGAATGTAAATTTATTCTGGAAAAAGCCAGGTTTGGTGACTCAAATGTCAACTTGTGAAGTGGTAATAATTGTTAAAAGGCTAATAATAACCTTTTATATAATACCGACTACTTTTACCTGGTGTGTGGGCAGGTGATCATTAACACAAGGAGGAAATGAAGAGTTGCCTCCCCTGGGAAATAGAAATCCAGACACTAGAACAGGAAACCATCTACATTTGACATTTTAATAAGTATAATTAACCATTCCTTCTTCTGGTTTAAATTTGTCAAAGTGATTCTAACAGTATTAAGTTGACTTTCCGCGACTCGCAGGAATTGGAATGAAATAAAATGAGAGTTGAAAGCCTAAGATACCCTCCCCCCCCCCCGTTTAGAATAGGTTGTACTTTACTTGCATTGATTCTCTAAAATGTGGTAGGCAATCAATCGAGCTATTACCGCTATATGCTGTAAATGACTGGTTGTGATGTAATGAGTTTGAATCTCTTGCACTGAAAACTACAATATTGGGGACGATGTATCTCTTAAAGATACAGTGTGGGGGATTAGATAACGAGCTGGCAATTCTCACTATAATAGTTGAAACTAGATAATGTAAACGGAATTTGTTGAAAATTTCAGTCCAATTGGTCTACTCGATATTTAAGTGATTGAATTTTCGGCCTAGCCTCGATTATCATTATTAAAGTCGGTACCATAAAAAAAAGTCTCGATTACCCATTTTATGATTAAATCGTGAATTGAAGTTAGGCAGCAAACCGATCATAATCCAGAAAATATCGCAGGCTAGCGTTGACATCAAGAGTTGACTACGATCTTGATAAGTTCATTAATGTCAAATTAATAAATTAGATAACATTTCAGGTCTAAATAAAAGACGTGCAATAGGCAGATTTAGCTCTTGCATAATGTATGTTTAAAGATAAATCAGTCCATAAATGGTTGAATTTTGTTGAGTATTTACAATTAATATATGATAAACTAAAAGAAGATATTTATTTAGAACAACAAGAAGCACCACCACCGTTCTTCGCCACTAAAAATGTTGTAATTCGATTGATTCTAAGCCGGAAGACTATCTTGAAGACAATTTTACAGTGTATCCTGAAACACTCATTGAATAAAAATAAAACCGTTCGTGTTGCGTTTCAAACATACAAATTAATCACCTAAATTAACAACTCATTGGGGAATTCTGTTTAAATTATGGACTGTCTGTTTTACCATCCATTCTTGTTAATATGCATTCTGTTCTCTCGAGTTGGTGTTATGCGATCTCGTGACGAATTCTACTTCAGAGAAAGAGGTCGCCACGATCTGAACACACCAGACGACTGGGATGGAGTCACTGACAACAGTTCTTAGCAATAATTTTCTGAGTAAAAATTCTTTTTATTCCTTTCATCCAGCCAAATGCAAAAAGATCGATAATTTTATATTAAAGGGACAGATTCAAGTATCTCCAATTGTATATACATATCAGTTTAAAGGGACCGATTCAAGCATTCCTAAATGAATATACATATCAATTTAAAGGGACGCATTCACGCATCCCTAATTGTATATACATATCAGTTTAAAGGTACAGATTCAAGCAGCCCTAATTGTATATATCAGTTTAAAGGGAGGGATTCATACATCCCTAATTGAATATACATATCAGTTTAAAGGGACGCATTCACGCATCCCCAATTGTATAAACATATCAGTTTAAAGGGACCGATTCAAGCATCCCCAATTGTATATACAGTTTAAAGAATGAAATGGGGTTTACCGTCCTACTTATCTGCACCCGACGTATAGTATACTGTTTGTTACGAGGGGAATTTTGCCTACCCTTACATCGCATTCCAAATGACAGGGGCTATTTTACATGCACGTTCGCGGAACCCATCCTTTTTGTCGTCAAATATTAGAGAGAGAGAGAGAAATGGGGTTTAACGTCCACTCGACACAAACTAGGTCATTTTGGGACTAACATATGGTTTCAATTTTATTTCAATAATTCGCTTGCGCGTAGGGGTCTTTAGCAGTGGGAGGAAACCGGAGTGCCCGGAGGAAACCCACGAGGTTGAGAAGGCGCCCCTATCTCCATGCCACATACGCTCACGCCAGGGATCGAAACCACAGCCGCAAGCCAGAGGTGACCGGCCAGCTAGAGGTCGAAGCGCGGCACTCTAGACCACTAGGTTATATTAGAGGTCATTATTAGCCTCTCATTGTTTATCACCACATCACAGGTTGTAGTTTGTGAAATCAATCTTGGTCATTTCCAGAATGCATTTACATTGATAAAATTAGGTGTCCTTCAGGCCAATTAGTGACATGTCTCTAATTGGTTATCGTTTAGACCATGACTGATTGGTCATCATTGACCAAGTACTGTGTGTATATCGTCGGTGGGGAATGAAAGGGTCGTACCTGGCAAATCTGACGAAACTCAATTTGTTTGTCTCTTCAGAATTATATTTGTCTTCCGCATCTTTTCTATCTACTTATATTTCTAAGCAAATAAAAATGAATATGATAATATTTTTTTAACATGTTGTATATGGGGTGTTTTAAAACATATAATGAGCGAGAACGTCATATTCCTTGACGAAATTAACTTTGACTTACTAAAGCATTACCCGAACTTACATGACGTAGCCATTATTGCTTTAAGGTTAGTATGTCTCTCTTCAAATTATTATTGACCTTGGAATTCAAGCAGTTACTTCCTGAGATACGTCTGTCTTGTATAAAATTGCAACTTACAACCTCCCGCTCCTTATCTCTGCACTAGATGTTTAACCCGAAATGTGCCGATAGCTAAATGCTGGTTAAACGCTTACACTACGAGGGCTGTCTGAAAAAGTGTAAGATAGATCAGTTGGGTTGAAATGAATTATACACAAAAGTTTCTTCAAAATGGGTACCAGATCTTGACTGCTGATCAGATACGTGTCAGATGCCTGGTGTCCCCTGACAATATGCGCCGTTTTGAAGCAGATCCATATAATCGTTTAGTCAGATTTGTAACATTGGGTGGTAAGGGGAACTAGTTGGTCGTTATTTTCCTAGTAATCATTACGTCATGTCAGTTTTGAACGACTTTTGTTCAGTGTGGCTCAAGAAAATTTTTTCCTGACCGGCATTCATGCCTTGTGAGATAGATGGCAAATTAAAAGTGTGTACACATGAAGAAAAATAAATGAAAACCTTTGACTTTGTTCATGCCATTCACAGGCAGGCTTAGAACTTTTCAGCCCTTGTGCATTTGTTTTAGAAATATTTTACGTGCACCTTTTTGACGTGGCGTTTCTTTTCGATATTATGTTTCTTAATCTGTATGCGTTTTTTTTAGCTGTACATGTTCTAGAAAAATTGCCAAACTTGGATACGACTTTTTGATATAATATAATATTTTCTTTATCATAGACACACCTTGTAGCAGCAGATCTTGTATTCCCCATAGCTGTGTTTAATATTGATTAGTTGTAGATATGGGGGGGGGGGAGACTGGTTCGCTAGCCTGGTGGTTGGGTGTGGATCCCTGTATTGGCCGAGAAAATGCATACAGATTTTCCGGCGTGGTTAAATAAACTAACCGTGAATTGAGTTGGATCACATGGAATACGTTCCCCCTTGTCACTTAACAGTTGGAAATCGATATAAGAGTAGGCCGTAGTGCCGCTGTCCGGGCCAAATTTTCCACATAACACACTGTCTGGCGTATGCCCGTCTTCATTAGCCCAGTTTGGACGTTAAGCCCCATTTGTGTATTTCGGCATTGACGTTCTCCAAGAGTCTTACAGTTGGTTATATTGAATGCAAATTACCCTGAGACTCGTCATTCTGAGCACAAACTCATCAGTCCTGTGGGAAGAATAAATAAGCCTGTCTCATATACTACTGCGTAACATGAATAGTCTGGGGTATGCTACCTTTCACACTCAGTCATTATAAATATATTGTACAGGGCATACAACCTATAATGCTCAATTATAAGTGTGCACACAGCCATTCATCACTCCTTTGCAACTTATGTTCATTCAATTTGAGAACAAGACTTAGTGCTGGTCTATAGTCATTAAAATATTTCTACATAATAATTGGGCTAATTCATCAACGAAATATATTATTCCCACGATGTACATTGAAGGACATGGTTATAGATAATTAGAATAAACTTGCAGATTTTCGATCATCTGAATTCAGTTTTACCATATTTGGTCTGCCACATGCTCCCAGTGTATAGCTCCACGTGCTATCGTGTCGTTATTTATATGTTCAAAACATGGCGTGTTTTTGTATTTTGATTGCACCAATGGGCCTCGTAGAATACCTGCATTATTTTCTGGTGTTGTGAATGGGATATATTCGATATTTCGTACTCAGATAATTCATCACGTGACCATGTTATAATGTTACCCTATGGTGTTTATGAATGGATCTGAACGATTATGGGAATTTATGAGGTGGTCGTTAGCATAAAATAACATAAGCTGTGAAATGTGTCATTGGGGAATATTCAATAACGGCGCTAATAAATTTATTAGTCCATCTCGCTAGTATAGTCGTTAATGTTGCTGATAGATAAACACATTAAAAAGCATTCAACAGATTCTCACTAAATGTCATGAACATGAGCGGATATTTTCTGGCCATTGTCATATACAATCCTGACTTATAAAAGGTAGTCCGTAGTTAATAACCCATATGTTAATAAATTGGAATATGTCTGCAACTGTGGTGGTTGGAGAGGTCCCAATAGGAAATGTTAATAAAGGTATTGCAGCAGTACTGTTTCTGGATAGGACCATGCACACGGTATGACTTACCTCGCACATAGAGGAAGCTATGACAATAGAAAACGTCTCTACAGCTGTCCAGAAGGGTGGATAACTAACATTTGACAGCCCAGTAAAACAACCGGTCATGTCGATCCCCTTGCAGTAGTTTTATTGGAGATAACGTAGCATCTCAGACAAGACCTCAAAACGATGGGCAGATTCTCGGCGCCCTGCACAAAATGGACAGATACCAGGAGTTCCGTACACAATGATGGACAGATTGTAATACCATCGACAGTTGGGGCGGACAGATTTTAATACCATCCATAGTTGGGGTGTCAATAAAATAGGCGGGATTATCGTTATCCCAACAATCTTCTCTTATCCAGTTTTCTACATAACTATCAGAAATATTACGAAACCATGTTTGTCTATAAATGGCAAAGATTTTGTTACCTCAGTGGTTAAAAACACTGTTGCATTTTCTTGTCAATCTATATTCTCCTGATTTAACCTGTGACTGGTCTTCATTGAGTTCCATCATCTTCCAATTAAAACCATCAATACGAAAACGATTTTATCAAAGTAACAACCACAAAAAATAGTTCTGACCCTGTCTCAAGTTGTTCCGTTCAAAGCACTTCTGTGTCAATCAAAACTCTTCAATTCCTATTTCTAAAACTAACATTCACAATAAAATCAATTCTACTGTCAAAATATTTACATTCTTAATTAAAAGTGTTTTGCGAGAATTGCCGAAGATAAGACGCAGACTTTTTCACTTCCCAAGTAAAGATTAAAGGGATGTCTGTTACCAGTGTCACCATCGAGCTCCGTGACTGCGTCCATTTTTGTAATCGATGTTTAAGCATTTCATAGCAGACTTTTCCCTCTCTACAAGAACATAAATAATTCCACAGGGAAAGCAGCATTTTGCACCTACTCTTCGTCGAATTGCAACTTTCAGGGTGTCCTTCATCTGTGTATTCTAATAGATCCCAGTCTTTCGTCCCATCAGACACCGAGTTCACAAGGCATTTTCAGAATTTACACAAATTTCAATCGCTGTTTATGAGAAATATCTTTGAAGCAGAAACACAAAATTTTGCACACAGTTTCTTATTCATGTATTTGATATATTAAAATAATAAAAGTTTTTTAAAGGTCTATATTTTAGTTAAAATAAGGTGAACAATTTTGAGTAGATTCTTGACTGAAGTCTGAGAATGCTTTGTGAACTCGGGGCCAGAATGATATTTGACACGTATCCATTAAGTTAGGTTGATAAAGAAGTAACACGTGGAGTTTCCGTCGACCATATGATTGATTTCATGTAAATCAGAAACACTTGTCAACGTATATATACAGATGTCTATAGCACATCCACAACCTATTGGTTTGTTAAACATCTATCTGCTGAAACAAGTTCATCTAATATTGATAGCAAATTGTAACATATCATCTTTTCAATATGTGGAATATATTAACCTTTTTATAAACGCAGAATTTCCTGAATAAACAAATGTAGTTAATTTCACATTATATACTAAGTAGTTTTACGTAATTATCGTAAATCAAAGCGTATCGGAAACTCTGGTTTCCCTTCAATCAAAATATTCGACACCTGCGTTCTTGCTAAGAAACATTTGTGGTTAGTATCGGCAATTATTTAGCCTAGCTTGTGGACCGACAAGGTAAAATTAATCGACCTAGCCAGTGGCCCAATAAAGTGACCAGTGGTTAGGATATAGGATAGTGATATGTTTATAGTGATTAGGAACGGGTGCCGTGGTTGTCATGGCTTGGGCTGGACTAAATCCCATTGTTCTGTTGCACTATTGTAAATCTAGACCCAGTTGTTTGGCTAGGCCTCCGGATGTGGTCAGATAAAGATGCCTTATTCCGGCTTGCTATGTTTATAGGCTACGACACCCAGTTACGTAGTCTGGAGTGGGGTGGTATATTAGCCACCATAATAATAATATCGCAACACGCCCTGTTCTGTATAAAGCTGCCCCCGTTTTATTCAGCTATTGCCAGCTACCAATTATGCAGAACTCCTGGTTCTATATGGGCGACCTGGATTTGGATATTATTAGATCGATTAGGACAATAGGTTGTGGCTGTGCTGTAATGCCGGAAGCCAGGAAGACGAGGTATCTAACTAAGTAACGCGACGTTAGTTTTGGACAGCTAGTTCCGTCCAGCTGACTGTCAAGTCATTATTTTTAAATTGGCAAACTGCCCCTTTAAAGTATCTAAACATCAGAAAAACGTTGCAGAAAATGTTTTAGCAGAATTTAATTTGCCACAACTTGTCTGTTGGAAATAATTACATTAGAAACAAAAAGTAAATAACGTGTAAAAATATTTTGTGTTATCCTACTGTAAAATTCAGAACAAGCGAAAACACAATCTAATCTTGTGATATGGTCCGTAAAGAAGTGTAGTAAAGCAACAACAAAAAATAATGAATTTCAAAGCTAAGATAAACGAGTTGATTGAAGCGACGTGAAAATTGATGTAATATTTGATTAAATTGGCGAGATTTGCCTGAAGCTTGATCTAAAATCATATAGCGAAAACATGGCTGATAAATACAGCACGAGGAGAAACATGACGGCCCATTATTTACAGTGTTTTAATAGTTGAGAGAAAAATATTATATAAGAAGGTAAACATCGTGTTAAATTCTTTACTAGTAGAATATATTAAAATACTTGAGAAATCTTAAGACCCAGAGAAAACCAACCCCCGGGTTCAATGGTTTCCTCCCACTGCTAAAGAATTATTGAAATAAAAATTGAACCATATTCGACCTACTTTGTGTGGGTGGACGTTAAACCCCATTTTCTCTCTGTAGTCACTGACTGGCATTTAGAGATTAAACACAATAATAAACTTTAAATGTAAAACGATCACTGGGTTGTACATGTATAACACACCGTTTCGACAGATATCGATTGTGTTTTTTTAAGTAGATGAGAATATTTAATAAAATTGTTAAAAGTTTCTAAGCGAAAGCATCTGATGAAGTTGGGGAGTGGTGGCTGGTCGCCGTGGTATTTGTTTGGCATTGTTTATCGTAAATATACAGTGGTGCGTGGTGGAAGTTATCTGCTGTTATAATGTGGGCGAGGTCGGGGTATTATTATATGTTTACTCTTGGTATATCCCCGATATTCATAATGATCAACAAACAAGCAAATTGTAAAATAGAAATTCGATGATCAGCCGTCCAGATAGACTATTCAACAATATCGTCCAGGAAACCCGGTTATCTTGTGAGAGTTTCACCAATTAGTTGAAAGTAAAGCCTCTCCTTCATCTCCTTATCGGCATAAATGTTCTTCAAACGATCTGTATTGCCGTTGGGAATATAACGACTTCAGGGCCTTTGTTCAAGTTTTAGGAAGCAGATAACGACTCTAATAAAACCGCCACTAAATATTAAATTGGAAATCAATTTGACGGAAAGGATCTTCTTGATGGGCAAACACATTAAACGACGTCCTCTTTTCTGCTCAGATACGATATAAATAAAATTACATTGCCGAACTACCATACGTTTTGTGACGTAATAAAATCATTACTGCCATCATGACTACGTTTAAACTAAAGATTCGTTGCCATAGCAACAATATTAGTTTAATTTGCTGAGATGTATTGGATTATTTCTGTCAACCATACTTTTTATTGGTTTTGTATGAAGTAAATTATATTAGGATCCAGGGAGAAATCTTTGAATATTTTGTGTACTGTCATTTTAAGTACTAGGGTAATAATGGATGTGCACGTATGAGATTCCTTGGTAATTAAGTTCAAAAACGCAACAATCGGAGGAAAATCAACCACTGTACCCCACGCGACGCACGTAGCCGTAGAAATAAGAATATGATCTGATAAGATGTTGACACACATTATGATGAGCACATGGACGTTTTACAGTAACCGATAGTTTTCTTGGTTGACTTGTTTACCATTTTAGAACATCTAGTATCACGTCCTGTTCGAGGAGTTCACGTAGCGCATTATATAGTTTGTATGTGAGAGAAATAAAAGGGGTTTAAACTCCACTAGACACAAACTAGGTCATTTCGGAACTAACATACGGTTTAATTTTAATTCAATAATTCGCTTGTGCGTAAGGGTCCTTAGCAGAGGGAGGAAACCAGGTGACCCGGAGAAAACCCACGAGGTTGGACAGGCGACCCTTTTCCGTGTCACGTACAACCAGGGATTCGAAACCACACCAGCTGACTCAATGACAGACTTTCTGATACACTGCGCACGTGCTAACAATTTGGGCATCCAACCCCATAGATTGTCTGTATTAACATCAGTTAGTCGAAACCCCGCTTCAACAACAAATGCAAAGATTTATCATCCATTCAATACAACGCTCTGACAGATTACACAAGACCACAGGGAGGACAATATCATTGAGATCGTCTTCAATTAAATCGATTATTTCACATTTCTTGGTCCATCTCCAGACAACTTAATGACCAGTTAAACCACGTGTGAAATATCTGTCAATATAAAATATATATCTAAGAAAAAAGATGAAGGAGTGATGTCAGTAAAGATGGCGGAAACAATATATCACAGTTGCTATGGTTAATTGAGCGGGGGATTTAGAAAACCATGCTATAAATATTATCTGTTTAATCGGTTTATTTCCTCCAGGATTCCTGGGTGCGTTCGGGCTGTTTACTGGGGTTTAATCAATGTTGGGATGATATGAGATGAAACCGGGGTTTAAAGTCTTACTCTTCTTCACCAACTAATGTTAATGAAGACGCACATAAGCCTGTGGTGTACCAACTGTCTGTGGGACGTTACCTACTGCATCTGGTATTATCTAAACGTCACAGGTCATGAGGTCACATCGACAAACAAAATGTCAACACAATGTTACATTGTAAACAATAGCCTTCTTGAATCCTTTAGGTCTATATACTCCGTACAGCCACAACGTCTTATCGCATCTTCCAATAATTTTTCACAAAAACAACATTACAAATTTAGATTTGAGTTCGGCATATTGGCACTATTTTGTGCTTCGGTCGTGTCTATTTCAGATATGCACAATCAATTTTGTTGATGTTTTTAACGCGAGGATTGACTAATAGTTAATTTATTTCAGTTCTAAACAAAAATTTAAAACTTTAACTCAATTTTAAACATAACGCTAACGCTACAATATACGTCCACATTCCTGCTTTGATTGATATGGTACTTTGTCAAGAAGGCTAGGCGTTTGGTTTGTTTAGCGTTGAGGGTCGTGCTTCAACATCAAGATAATCCATTCAGAATTGTGGCTTTCAGACGCTAAAGGCAAAACGTGGGCGTGGCTCTGCCCCTGGGGATCGGGACATTCACCAAAATCAATAGTGGACGCCCGCAGGCTATAAGGAATACATATGCCAAGTACAAAGCTGATTCATTCAGAATTGCGGCCTGCAAACCACAAACACAAAAATAGGGCGTGGCTTGCCTCTGGGAGTCGGGACATGCAGTTGTCGTCCTTAGGCTATAAGGAATACATATCCCAAGTTTAAAGACGATCCATTTAGAATCATGGCCTGTAGATAACACACACAGACACGAAGTAAAATGAACATGGCTCTGCCCCTGGGGGATAGGAAATCACCCAAAACAATTGGGGTCATCCCCATTGTATAAGGAATAGGTATGCAAAGTTTTAAAAGGATCTATTAAGAATTGTATCCTGTAGGCGAACACAAACATTGGGCGTGGCTCAGTCCCAGGCGGTCCGGCATGCACCAAAAATAATAGTGGTCAGCCTCTGGGTATAAGGAATAAGTATTTAAAAAGTTTTCAAGACGATCGATTAAGAATTGTGGCCTGTAGGTGACACACAGACACACAAAAAGAAAATGGGCGTGACACTGTCCCTGGGGGTCGGGCATGCACCAAAAACAATAGGGATCTTCCTTAAGGTATCAAGAATAGGTGAGAGAGAGAGAAATGGGGTTTAACGTCCACACGACACAAACTAGGTCATTTTGGGACTAACATATGGTTTCATTTTATTTCAAAAATGTGCTTGCGCGTAGGGGTCTTTAGCAGTGGGAGGAAACCGGAGTGCCCGGAGGAAACCCACAAGGTTGAGAAGGCGCGCCTATCTCCATGCCACATACGCTCACACCAGGGCTCGAAACCACAGCCGCAAGCCAGAGGTGACCGGCCAGCTAGAGGTCGAGGCGCGGCACTCTAGACCACTAGGCTATCAACCTCCTCAAGAATAAGTACGCAAAGTTTCAAGATGATACGTTAAGAAATGCAGCCTGTAGATGACATACAAATACAAGAAATGGGCGTTGCTGTCCCAGGGGGTCGGACATGCACCCAAAACAAAAGGGATCATCATTAGGGTATAAGGAATAGGTATTTTAAGTTTCAATATGATCGATTAAGAATTGTGGCCTGTAGGCAACACACAAAAATAAAATGGGCGTGGCTCTGCCCCTGGGAGTTGGGCATGCACCCCAAACGATAGGGATCATCCTTAGGGTGTAAAGAGTAAATATACAAAGTTTGAAGAAAATTCAGTAAGAATTGCGCCCTGTAGGCGACACAAAGACACGCGAAAAGAAAATGGGCATGGCTCTGCCCCTGAGGCTCGGGCATGCACCCCAAACGATAGGGATGGCCCCCGGATCCATTCACTTGATTTGATATTTTCCGCAGGTTTTTGTTTTTCGTGTAGTGCGGTCCTCCTGCACTTACTATTAGAGTAGAGTTTTAGCCCTTCGTACTGCAGAATGTTCTCGTTGTCGGGTTTTGCTCCTGTTTGCTCACTACACTTATTAGTTTAGCGTTTTCCGAGATTCTATCCGGATTATCGCCCTTATTGTTGAAATTGTTTGACGTTCTAACATCTGACGTCAACTGGCAGAATATCGCCATTGAAGAGACGACCATTGTCAAGATCGGTCGCATTATTTCTTTTACCTCTTTTTTTTTTTTAAAAATCATTTTTAGTGAAGCCTGTACCATAACAGGCCCGGGACTGTACAGCGCAGTGGACGCTTACGGCTGGCCCCCGGATCCATTCACTTGATTTGATATTTTCCGCAGGTTTTTGTTTTTCGTGTAGTGCGGTCCTCCTGCACTTACTATTAGGGTGTAAAGAGTAAATATACAAAGTTTGAAGAAAATTCAGTAAAAATTGCCCCCTGTTGGCGACACAAAGACACGCGAAAATAAAATGGGCGTGACTATGCCCCTGGGGGTTGGGCATGCACCCCAAACGATAGGGATGGTCCTTCGGTACAAAGAATATGTATGCAAAGTTTCAAGGTTATAAGTTAAGAAATGTGGCCTGTAGACGACAAACAATCAAATACTAGAAATGGGCGTGGATATGCCCCTGGGGGTTGGGCATGCACCCCAGACGATAGGGATGTTCCTTTGGGTACAAAGAATATGTATGCAAAGTTTCAAGGTTATAAGTTAAGAAATGTGGCCTGTAGACGACAAACAATCAAATACTAGAAATGGGCGTGGCTCTGCCCCTGGGGGTCGGGCATGCACCCCAAACGATAGGGATCATCCTTAGGGTGTAAAGAGTAAATATACAAAGTTTGAAGAAACTTCAGTAAGAATTGCGCCCTGTAGGTGACACAAAGACACGCGAAAAGAAAATGGGCGTGGCTCTGCCCCTGAGGGTTGGGCATGCACCCCAAACGATAGGGATGGTCCTTCGGTACAAAGAATATGTATGCAAAGTTTCAAGGTTATAAGTTAAGAAATGTGGCCTGTAGACGACAAACAATCAAATACTAGAAATGGGCGTGGCTCTGCCCCTGGGGGTCGGGCATGCACCCCAAACGATAGGGATCATCCTTAGGGTGTAAAGAGTAAATATACATAGTTTGAAGAAAATTCAGTAAGAATTGCGCCCTGTAGGCGACACAAAGACACGCGAAAAAAAAGGGGGCGTGGCTCTGCCCCTGGGGGTTGGGCATTCACCCCCGTTGTTGGGGTTTACCAACATGTCACACTTGACATAAAATTCTCCACCCCGTGTTGGTTACTAGAAATCAAACTCATCAGAGAAACACTACGGTATAATTGCACTCCTTATTCTGATTCTAATTGGGAAATGAATGCTTTATGAGCGAAGTGCGATGTCTACCGAATATGCTACCAAAGACACTAGTATTTCATCTTTATCCTTAAAACGTGACTCCTCATTCATCATTGTTATACCCGATTTTAACTTCCGCAGGGCTAAAATAGGGAACATTTACAAAAGATGGATAGAGCCATCAGCCCATCCCCACAAAAAGGAGGGGAAAGATTATGATGTTGAAACGTGTTGCAAATGTCTGCATTACTTGATTCATCAGTACAAATATTCTATGTAAAATGACAATTCGTATATTATTCATCCGCTACAAAATAGAAAAAAAATATATGTTTCCATTTTATCCTATAAACATTGCATGCAGAAAGATATGGTGTTAAAACGTTTTGCAAATTTATGTATTACATGTAATTATCATATAAATTAACATCTGGTATTTTAATCGAGTGTTTTACAGCAACAAGAATGTTTTCGTATAATCGAAAATTCCAATAAACAATTTATTGTTAGTTCGATAGGAATGTGCCACAGGTGGTAGACAATATTTAAATGTGGTTTAAATACGTGTTTTCATAAACTTATTATGCAGATAGATGTTTATATAGAAGGTCAACTTGAAATAGGGGTCCTGAATATTTTGCAGTCTAGTAGTTTATTCATCCCTTGATTCTGTGAAATAGAAACACTTTTTTCAACCAAAGCTGGTTAGAATACTGTTTGATGCAAAGTGCATAGTTTGTGATATTTTAGTAGGTTTAAAATATTTCTATTTTAAAGGTAACAATTAAAGAGGTATAGGTTTTATTGACGCTAGGTATGTGTTTTCTAATTTCATTTCGAATCGGGGTGAGAGATTCCGCTCGGTATATTTCTTCGCAGTCGGAAAGAAGATATTCCATCTTGGGGTAACTATGCTTGAGATCATAAATTAGTATGCACTATTTTCAGTGTTATTAAAGAATTTGTTATTGTTATAGCCTCCTAAATGTGTTATTTTTTTTTTTACATTTTCGAACTTTTTCCATGTTTTCGCTAAAACATGTGGAATGTGTTTGCTTCCAAATTGATAAAAATTTACCCAAAAATATGTTTTAAGTAAGTTCACTTAAACTGCTTTATTCTGGCCTTTATTTCATAGAAATTGACAGAAAATTAGAGCAGGTACTAGGTAGCATAAAATTGATATAACGTCGGCAGCCATTTTTGATGATGTCATAGTGTAATAACCTCCCACGTGGTGAGTGTCCATCAGATTTCAAAATTCTTACTTCGACACCCACTTAACATTTCGTCAAAAAATTTATCCCAACTCAAGCTTTCCTACAGAACCATAGTCAGATCCTGGATTAATCGGCGTCGACAGTAGGCCAGTGTGACGTTTAATTGCTCGTAATATTCATCAGTCTATTGGTCCATCTGGGATATAGTACGTCTTGCATATAGAATCTTTCGTAGGGCCTGACAAGGACATGTCTAGTCGTTCTGATGGGATGAAAAACCGGGGATGTTAAACCCTATTTCATTTTATTTCAGATTCTTTCAAAACTCCAGTTAATGTTTCTCATTCCAGCGCTAACACACTTTTTGATTTCCTTTTATATGAAAGCAATGGTTGAAAATGTCCTCCATATAAAACATGAATTAATTACAATGATAAAGAATGGCGATAGACTAGGGGAATGGGTTTGTTTTTAAAAATAACGTTTCTAGCTGTCGATTGTGACAGGATTGGTGAAGAAGAAATGTTTCTATAATTAAACGTGTGATAATAATTAGACAGGTGTCTATTGACTTGTTATAACTACTCACTTAGATAGACAATGTTTAAAAACACAGAATCAGACACATTAATAGAACAATATCGTCTGGTCCAACTCTCTTCATAGCACGAGCTCGCCCGACCTGACGTAATCATTTACGTCACATCATCAGGTTTAAAGGTCACGTGTATAATTGTCCTTCCGTCACAGCAGGTGCGGGATACGAGACGGTGTTATTGACTCACATGTTACATATATATATACATTCATTTATTGTTTATTTAACAATGAATGGAGTTTTCTGAAAACTAATCTATAGTTTAATTAAGTGTCTAAGCACTCATAGCTGTAGATTTTAATGTCATTGGTGAGAGACGGGAGGGAGAATGACGTTTAACGTCCACTCGATACAAATTAGCTCATTTTCGGATAACCATGGTTCAGCTAAAGAAAAATGGCATACCACGGAGACATGTTGCCTTGACAGTGATGTTTGCGCATGTTCTCCATCGAAAGGTTTATCTTGTAGATCTTTGTTTTGCGTGTAGTGCGGTACTCCTGCACTTACTAGTCTGTTCCATCTGAATGAATAGACAAGGTGATACCACGCTGAACAATTCCGAGAATGATTGATATAAAATTTACCACGTGTTAGTCCCGAAATTACTTTGTTTGTGCCGACTGGCCGTTACCCCCCCCCCCCTTTCTCTTATACTCTTTGAAATACACACACACACACATATATATATATTGTTTTATCACCCAATAAAACATTTGACAGTAGATATCGCTTGTATGATATATTACATAATCTAATGCGATATCTCCTGTGGAGATATCGCTTTACATGACTTTGATTAGGGGGGGTTGTTAAACACAATTTTGAGTAAACCCCTGTTCAAAATATGGAGAATGCAGTCAGTTAACCCCCCTGTACATGCCCTCTGAAAATTTACCCCCCTAATTCTTTCAATTTTGAGCTTGAATTACATCAAATAGTGGCTTACCCTGCAACTTTTTAATGGTTTTTGACGATGCC
This sequence comes from Patella ulyssiponensis, assembly GCA_963678685.1. Classification (NCBI taxonomy): domain Eukaryota; kingdom Metazoa; phylum Mollusca; class Gastropoda; family Patellidae; genus Patella; species Patella ulyssiponensis. The sequence goes on along the minus strand of OY783225.1, from coordinate 61,947,715 downwards.
GAGTCCAAACATGACCTCAGAAATAATCTATGAAAATCCAATATGGCGGCTAAAATCGACCATTTTCTGTCATAGATAACCAATACAACGCAATAATATGTTTGTAATATGTCTTTTTCTAGGTTTTCGAGGGTGCTGATTAAGAATATATGGTCAGAAATAGAACAGGAACATCCAATGCGGTGGTAATACCATATGGATCTACACCTGATACATCTGACCAACGGTAATGCCAGGTCTGATGAAATGTTTTACTCATGTATTTCCAGATTGCGACTAAATAATGCAGGAAGCCGACCACAACACGCTCCGCAGCACAGAAGCAGCTAGCATCTAGGCTGTACATTGAAAAACCCAGTTTTCCGAATGGTGTTCTTCCTACAAAAACTGTTATAGTGAAAAATATGATGTATCTGATCCGACCTAATCGCGATAGGCAGAGGTCAAAGGACAATGCTGCATTAATTCTAGCAGAACTGTTTCAGGAACACTGGATTTTTTTGTAATGTATATACGATAAGAACTAACCACATCAAGAATAAAATGCTAAAACTCTATTTAGAGTTCACAAATTTGATACAAACTAGAAAAGGACGTCGAAATCAGAAATACAATGAAGGAGTTGAAGAATTCAACAAAGCAGCAAACAATATCTTCGATATTTTCTGTGAGGATGAAGCTGTTTGGACTCGGCACCGTCAAAAACCATGAAAGAGTTGCAGGATAAGCCACTATTTGATGTAATTCAAGCTCAAAATTGAAAAAAATCTGCAAATAGGGTTAAATTCGGGGGGTAAATTTTCAGAGGGCATGTACAAGGGGGTTAATATGATCGGAAACAACATTTCTTTTTTTATTATTGTTTTTTACTATATTCTCCATATTTTAAGCAGGGGTTTATGTTGAAAAGCATAAAAATTGAAAATAACAACATTGATTGGTCAATCAAAAAGGAACTACTATCTTTTATTTAAAAGAAACCACTTTATTTAAATAAAAAGTGATTTTTGTTAAAAAGAAACTGTTTTTATTTAATTGACCTTGAAGGAAATACTGGGTCAATATATAGGAGTTTGCAATAGCTAAACTGCTGTCAAAAATCTGATGTATCACTACGCTGTAATGTATTTAGATTCAGTAAAAGTGAAATCTATACCAAAGAATTATATTTATTTATTTGTGCATGTAAGAAAGGATAGGGTGATAAATAAAATCTCCAACTCGTGTTTTTTGATATAAGAAAATATCAACACTCGTTGATAAAGTAAAAAAAAACTGGGCAGGGCCTCGCTTTTTTCATTTTATCAACTTGTGTTGATATTTTTTGATATTAAAAAACACTCGTAGGAGATTTTCTTTATCCCTTTAGCTTAAAATTTGTATTATCTTGTGAAGAAACAATTTTGTTAGAAGTTCGTTAGACTGATTCTGGGTATTACTGACTACGTGCCATATTGGAATAGACTCGATCATTTCAATTACAGAGAGTACTATGGGGGTTTGGTTCAATTTAGTGTGATGTAGCTTAAGGCACGTCTAGTTCGGAATCTGCGACCTCTCTATGATTGTTACAACTATTCTGCCATTATCGGTAAATCAGTATCATTAGTTAACTCAGTGACCCGGGCAACCTAACATTGTAGTTTCCGTTTGTATCTAAGTCACATGACCAGTCGCACTTTGCTGCAGACTAATTAAAATTGAACGAATATTTCCGTCGGTTTTGTTTTCGCTTGTTTAGTCCACTTCCTTCAAGTTCAAAAGTGAGTGAATAAAGTAGAGTTAAACGTCACTCTGTTCTGCCCCAAACGGGCAAGAAAAACAGCAACTTACTTTTGGTTTAAAAGCTTTTCGATAATTAACCTAGCCATGACCCGGGGGAGGGGGTGGCGTGGCCGAATGGTTAGCGTACTCGCGCTGTATCATACTACCTGTCATTGAGTCAACTGGCGTGGTTTCGAATCCCCGGTTGTACGTGGCAAGGAGTAGGATCGGCTGTCCAACCTCGTTTTTCTCCGGGTACTCCGGTTTCTTCCCACTGCTAAAAGACCACTATGTGCAAGCGAATTATTGTTAGTCCCGAAATGACCTGGTTTGAGTCGGGTGGACGTTAAACACCATTTTTCTCTGCCACGAATCCCCCCGAATGTTTTGGTTATCGCGAAATTGAATTGGCACCATGTTTAATAAATTAGCAGTCAATCATGTATGGTGGTCGAATCTTAGTACTGTTAACTTCATTTAGATACTGATATATCAAACAACTACGTGATTCTCAGTGACTCTAGGTAGTCTGAAATCAATAAAAAAAATCCAAGTGTCGAACTCCCATATAGCATCAACAAATTTAAGAGTATGGTTGGGTTGCGCATCAGCTCTGAACGTGAAAACTCTCTTGCTTATAGGCGGGTAAAACATTAGCTGTCTAACCTGGAGGTCGGATGTTCGATCTCTGCATTGGACCGAGAAAGTTCATCCAGATTTTCCAGCATGGTTTTCCATTGTCTGTGGTACAGAACAGAGGACCTGTCAAAGGGACAACGCATGGTCGTTCGGGTGGTACGAAATATAGAGGTCCTGTGTGCACGTAAAGATCTCTTGGCAGTTGGAATTCGATATAAGTATATGTCGTAGTACCGCTGTCAGGGCAAAGTTCCCCTCATAGCACACAGTATGATGTATGTCCGTCCACATTAGCGCGATCAGAATCACAGGATCAGAACAGTAGGACATTAAACCCCATTTCATTTATATCTTTTCTATGTATAAAACGAACAGTTTTTGCTACCCAATAATGAGACTGCACTTGAATAATAAGCCTATTGATTGTAGTTAGTTTATTTATAAAACCAGCACACGTATCTAATTGAACAACACAGACCCAACTGATGTAGAAATCACCAATAGCGACAGTAATTAACTACGGGACCCAATAATCAGGACTATAGCCATAGACTCAATCAATGTTTATTAGATTAAGATAATTCTATTAGCCGTTAATTAGTTTATTTGTACCCGTATGAAATGGAGATAAAACCTAATGTATATACTGTATATGGGGTTGAAATGCAGCGATAGACACCACTATCATGCAACACTTGGTGTAATATTAGGTCTTGTGAGTCCCTTAGTAGTGGCTACAATAATGATGGGCGCTTGCCTGTTGCTATTCTGTTTATAGCCTGTATGCAACATGTTGGTTTTTTGAAAAATAAAAATTGCTTTTGGCACACGTTAAATCATGAAAGAACGGATTTTTTTTGTCTGGGCAGTGGTGTTTCTGTCTGTCCTCATGTGAAATCCAAGCTTCGAGGATTCGGTTATTTATACAGGTGGATCCTCTTCTTTCGGTGGCTCAGTGAGTAGTAGGACATTGACACGCTAGCCTGGAGCTCTCGTGTTCGATCCTTGCTTTGTCAGAGAAAGTTCCGGCGTGGTTTCCCCTTAATTGTCAGCGGTGAATGACGGCGTGCCTGGCAAGGGACAACATATATCCGTTTGGAGATGGGGCAATACACCGAGGTCCCGTTTACACATGGGCCGGCACGTATCAGATCCCTTGACCGTTGGTATACGAACCCCATGTGGCTGTAATGCCGCTGTCCGAGCAAAATTTCCCCCTTAATGCGCCGTATCGCGTATATCCGTTTTCAATAGCCCAATCATTTCATTTCACGAGCCACCCTGATGTAGACTTCCACCAAGCATGTTCTTCCGTGCCAACATTAGGGACATTCTGGTTCAATCGTCTGCTAATCGCATAATGGTAACCGCTCAAGTATATCCCGGTTAGAACCCCGGTGGGATAAACGCTCTTTTCCCAGATTCTGCACGCAGGAAACTATTTACTTCGGGAAACGATCTCTGCCATAAATGACCACCATATCCAACCATTAGTATATCTATTCTACACAAAAAGACCAATCAAACCTTTTCAATTTATTAAATGAAAGCAGAATATATACTTCTCAACATTCGTGAAACATAATTGGTTATTTCCATCAAAATAGTCCATTTAGGACTTAAAATGTCGGTCAACTAGCTTAGTGTCTCTTCTCAACGTATAATACGCGGCTTCCACTGACAGGTTCAGTGTTTGTGCCTACTCGTTCGGTGGACCGTCTTCATTAACCCAGTCGAAGCAGAACAGTAGGTCTTTAAACCCCATTTCAATACATTCAGTGGCACGGTCAACATAACTCCCGCCAATTGTAGAAGTGAGTCAACATAACTCCCGCAAAGTGTTGGAAGTGAGACAAGACAAGGCCAACGTAACTTCCGCCAAGTGTTCAAGTGGGTCTAGAGTCAAGTACGTTTTTTCAAGGCCCCGGTTCTAAAATTGGAAGAAGAACGTTACTCTCGCCAAGAGTTGGTAAAAATACCAGAATTACCAAGAGCATTGCCCCCATGAAGTTCGGATGTACGTCGCAGCGATGAACAACAATATAGATATTCGATAATCCATCATGTAAATATACATCACTACTCCTAAAAGTAATTAACGACTTATAATCAATGTTTTTTTTTCTTTAAATATCTCTGAGTTTTATAGTTGAATAAATTCTAGATATTTTATCAATAAACACCGTATTTCTTCTTCGTTATTTTTTAAAAGATAAAATCTACAATCAATACGGTATAAAAAATTATAGCTCATTACATCGATTTTTGTTATTCGTCTTTAGTAATTTCCCGCCATTAGATTGATTACCTAAAGTATTACATGTGGTTTCCAATGAAAAGGTTTTTTTTTTATGAAAGTCCTATTTTTAAACTGCTGGACAACTAAATGAATGAACAACGAGTACAGTGTATATAAGTAAATTTCAAAAGCTTTAGGGTGCCAATTAAAGGAGGATTAACGTTAACGTATAATAGAAAAAAACCTTTTTAATTCCGTGTCGTATGACAAACTGATTCTTCAGCCCAACGGGGTTTAAAGTTCTACTTTTCAGTACAAATGTACCAACCGGGGTATCAGGAAAATTTTGCCATGGCTGCGGCATTACGCAATTCTCTTATTTATCAGCCTGTGCACGAAACCACCCAAACGACAAGATTACATATCACAAAGCCTTGAAGGCACTGAAGTTTTATAGCTTTACGCACTAACTGCTTTGAGAACGGTGATATTTCTCTATGCCCTCCTCGTATTCATTAGCCGGGGGAGCCACGGTGGCTCAGTGAGTAGGACATTGGTTCGCTAAGCTGGAGGTCCTGCGTTCGATTCCTGGGTTGGCCGGGAAAGTTCATCAGGATTTTCCGTCGTGATTCCTGCCAGTGGTACAGGAATGAAGGCCTGACAACGGGCAGTGTATAAACGTCCGGATGGTACAAAAAAACGAGGTCCCGTGTACACATTGCCGTGCACGTAAAACTTCTTGCAAGAGGAGTATGTCGGGCTTCGTAGCCCAGTCGAAGCAGAACATTAATCACATTTCATTTCATTTTATTTCTTCATTAGCCCAGTGGGATGCAGAACAGTCGAACGTTAAACCTCATCTCCTGTCATTTGAATCATAATCATATATGCACTTTATATTCTCATGCTAACTTTCAACATTAGTCCTTACTTTGCCTGCTGACTTTAACCACCCGCTACATCTCATCACAAACCTATAAATAGGCGCATTGTGTTTTGCTGTTCACTTTACTCTATTATAATTATCAAATACTTGCTTTTACACAGAAATCCTATCGCCCAATATTTTGACGCCATTACCTCCTATGTCATAAGTGGTGTATATATGCATACTAATGTTACTCAGATGTAGAGGGAGAGAGAGATGGGGTTTAACGTCCACTCGACACAAGGTCATTGCGGGCTAACATATCATTCAATTTTATTTCATTATTTCTCTTGTGTGTAAGGATCTTTCGCAGTAAGAGGACCGGAGAAAACCCACGAGATTGGACAGGCGACCATAATCCCTGTCACGTACAACAAGGGAATCGAAACCACGCCGGTTGACTAAATGGCAGACATTATGATACAGCGCGCACATGCTAACCATTCAGACCCCCCCCCCCCCTTACTCAGATGTTGAAACGATAGTTGTTGACCTTTAATCAAGAAAAGAATGTGCAATCAGTTGAATAATATTTGATCTAAGCCAAACACATCTCAGTGATTAATGTTAATTAGGAATCAGTAGTAGCACTGGTTGTTACAGTATATTAATAATGCGCGATCATCATGTCGACCAGCCATACAACTTGACCCAAGAACACCTACAGCGTAAATGTACGTTTTGTCGTTAATTGCCTCATATCCAGGTTCACTCTTTATATTCCCTGTTTCTGTTTTAAGCGTAACTCGATTGTCATACAGCCGCCTTTTGAAAAGCAAACACATTTTAATGGGTAATATTGATTGATCGTGGCTATGTGTATGTTGAAATAAAAATGAAGTTGTTAGAAGATTGCGGCCGACAGTATATATACATATAACATTGGCTAAAAGAAGCGTTCGTTCGATTAACCATAATCACAGCCCATCACTGCCACCCCATTCCTCGCTCACTAGCCACGATTCGTGTGAAGCCGGCGACGAAGTGACCGTGTGTGGCCTTGGTACTGCTAGCAGTCAATACATTCCGCAAGTCATCCGTCATCATAGAGAAGAAAATCCAGCGTGTCTTTAACACCAACTATGGATTCGATACGAGCTGCTAATCTGAGGTATTAAATTCATTGAGTCTGAATGATCATTAGAGATTGAGAACTATCGACAACAACTTTCCACCGCTCATTCATTCATAGAAGATTGTGGCATTTGGAATTGCGCGATTTACTAATCTTGTCGGATATTGCAGAATTAACAGTGACGGTGCTGCTATATTGTGCTTACGCTTATTTTATTGAATTCGCCATTAGACCTGTATGTGTGTATGGCAGCTGCGATGCATGATGCTAAATATTGGTTGTATTGTGGTTTTGAAATCGTAAAGTGACAGTGGATTATAGTTATTCCCACCTCGGATACATAAAGACTCCATTTTCTAACATATAATGTAAGTAGTTTTAAAATACATTACGAGGTTGTAGCTGGGTTTAATTATGTATGACGTATTTTATTTCCTTCACTCGAATCGATTTACTAGAACGCTTGAATAATTAAAGCACCGTAAAGCTGATTTGAAAACAAGCGAAAGATTTTGAATTGTATTCTCTTAAGTCTACTGTCCCGACAACATTAAATAGACACATCGTGACTCGGTGAGTAAGACGCTTCTTCAATAATTAGGATGCCAGGGGGATCGTTTCTCGAGATTTTTCAATGTGATGTCCCTTTTCGGTGGTCTAAGAATGGGGGCCCACAAAGATTATTAGGCTATCTCGTCGTTCGTATGGGACGAAAATCAGAGATGTCTTGTACACGTTGGTCTCTACGTAACAGAACACTTGGAAATTGGAATTCGACAAAAAGGACGCAAATACGCGGCTCTCCGGACATAAATGTTCATCATCGCACTCTTTATTGCCCGGGTAGATGGCGGCCCGTTCTTCAAAATCCAGTTGATGCACAAGAGTTAGAAATTTTCATAGGAATCACACACGAAGTTAAAATGATTAACTATACGCAAATCATTTTATAATCCTATACTGAGAAGCAAAATGGTTCATTAGGCAAAATGCACACTACTTCCCCCCCCCCCTCTCCACCACCACACACACTCTAAAAAACAACAATATCAAGCGACAAATACACAAACTTTTCTAATTTTTTATATGATTCGTAAAGCAGCGCAACTATTATCGCATGTTGCATTGATAAATAAAATAGTCCCGAAAACGAACATGGAAACTTCGAAACAGCGGAGTATTATACACAAAATGGCCCGGTTTCATATGACGTGTAAAGCAGTGGGAAACGCAGCAATACAATCTAGTACTTTCTTTCACAGGAATGCTTGGCTAGTGGTAAAATCACGAGGTTTTACCTTTATGCGCAACTGCCTTTTCTTTTAAACAAAACAATTACATGTAAGTAACGGGGGCTGTAGCGTACATTTAAGTTGAACATCTTTGAAATACAGTTATTAAGATTAAGCCCAGGGTTAGAAAGAAAATGTTATAGCGGTAAAATATCTGACATACTGGTTATATGGAAGTGACTTCCTTCGATTATACACCAGTAATTCTCTTTTAGTATCGTAGCAACCCTCAGGATATTTCACCATGGTTTCGCATTGTCAGAGGTGCAAGACCAGGGGTCCGGCGCGCAACAATGTATAGTCGTTAAGATGGACAAACAAAGGGCCGTGTCCACCCTGGCGTGCTGCTAATAGGAATGAAATGAAATGGGGTTTAACGTTCCCTCCCAATAGAGCATTTGGTACTTGGACTCCGTTATCCGGGCACAATTCTGTATAGCACACTGTATGACACACACCCATCTCCACCAGACGAATTGGTGCAGAAAAGTGAAACGTTAAAGTAGCTAAGTCTCTAACTCAATATCATCCAAAATCTTCAACTTTGAAAACACGAATTATATGTCAATTTAATTCAACATTGATGATGTGATCTTACCGGGAAAAGGTGGGCTTCTGATATTCATTATTTAAGACAAAAACAACATTTTACCATTGGTACACGAATCGTTTACCATAATGCGTTTCAGCCCCAGTTCTAGCAAGAGACTCGGGGAATGAGGCTAGTAGACACATTGCACCAAATCAAACGGCATATGTAGACTGGAATAACCAGAGGCTAGAAATTTGCATTCGATTGAGACTGCTGGCTTATTTTGCGGAACATAACTGAGTTGAAATTAGAGTGAAAACGGATACCATTGAAAGTATAATAATAATAATAATAACTTTATTTAATGAGGATAGTACCCTTAGCACAAGTGTACTAATTTTCAGGGGGTTCCTCCTACTCTACAAGATGTATTATATATATACATAGATATATAGTAACATGCAAATACAAAACAGATACAGACCCCCCCCACCTCCTCCAAAGCAGAAACAACAAAAATAAAGTAATAATCATTATGAAATAAAATATGCAGCTATGTTATACACAATCTACTGCTCCCCTTCCCTTCACCCTACCTCCAAAACAAAAGCAACAAATGTAATAATACTTATATAATAAAACATGCAGCTGTATTATACACAATCTAATGCTCCCTGCCCCATACCCCCACCTTACCCCCCCCCCCCACAAAAAAAAATGTAAGATAATAAAGTAAATCAGTTCATATAACAGTATTATACGCATTGCGATCCACTTCTGTCAATTTCTAGGTCCTAAATGTTAGCGATTTAGCTACTTTAAACCCAATATATTATTAGAGAATGAACTTAATTTGATTTAACAAGCCACCATTATGTGTTACGAAAGGCAAAACAAAAGACTCAATTAGCTAGGTAGTCTTGTGAAGCTTCCCAGTCAGACTGTAATGTATGAACCATTAAGATGAACACACGCGGAAATATTTACTTTTGTAATGTTCGTAATTAGTTTAACGACCTGCTCGTTGTTTAGGTCTGATGGTGAATAGATGACTAATTAACCGACAATACACTGATTATTAGGAATGTACAAAATATAATAGAGAGTCGAAAACATGAATATACGACCAATATACGACACGAACAATTCGCTTAATGGCAACACTATTCACACAGATAGAGCATTCTGAATATGCAGGTTAGCTATATGAACTGTTTGCTATTTGAAGTGGTATCAGCCATTGTGGAAAGAGAAAGTTTGTCCTGCCGCGTGTACTATACCCTTTAATGCGACAGGGGAGGGGGTGGCCGAATGGTTAGCACGTGCGCACTATATCATACGGTCTGTCACTGAGTCAACTGGCGGGGTTACCATTCCCCGTTACACGTGGCAAGGAGTAGGGTCGCCTGTCCAACCTCGTGGGTTTTCTCCGACTCGACCGGTTTTCCTCCCACTGCTACAGACCCCTACGCGCAAGTGAATTATTGAAATAAAATTGAACCATGTGTTAGTCCCGAAATGACCTAGGTTGTGTCGAGTGGAATACAAAACCTCTTCAATGGTTATGATACCAACTGTGTTATAACAAGGGGCCATTCTACCCTTTGTGGGTACAAATATGAATTATATTAGACCGAACTGATCATTCTACTACTGTGGTTATTATATCCATTACAACGAACAGAAATGGGATCCATTTCCGTCATATTGAAACGTTGACAAATAAAATATCGGTGGTGTACACTGCGAGATGATTAATTCCTGGACTACTTTTTCTAAAAGTCCAGCTGCAAATAATGAGCTCTAGCGATGAGTATACATGAAACCGCGGACTTCCTGTGGTAGGTTCACACAGCTGTTGTTTTCTTTATTGATATTCTGGTGTATTTTGTAACTTTATAAATGATTGTCTCTTGAACGTTATGGATTATATCTGTGATCTTCTTAATCTGATAACCGTCAGATGTCAATAACATTTCTTCTTCTTTGTCTTGTACTACTATCTCCGTCATCAAAGGTACATTCGGGCCTACACATAGAGAGAGAGAGAAATGTGGTTTAACGTCCACTCGACACAGACGAGGTCATTTCGGGACTAACACATGGTTAAATTTTATTTCAATAATTCGCTTGCGCGAAGGGGTCTTTAGCAGTGGGAGGAAACCGGAGGACCCGGAGAAAACCCACGAGGTTGGACAAGCGATCCTACAGAACTGAGGTAACAAACGGCACATTAACATCTGTTTTCATATTGACCAATACAATTCACTGTACTATTAAATGAAATTTAAACACCCCAAGCCTTACGACTGATTCTAGTGGTTTTAGGGTCATCCGCCGCTTAAGTCCTGCCTAGGTTTTCCCCACTTCCCATACACGCTCTAAAATCAATTTCACCACTGACATTCTCAGGGCCCTGTTTCTCACGAAATTTTAGTCGATACTTCAATTTTGATTGGCTAAGAACTAAAATCAATCTAATATTGTCCAATCAAATTACTAAAATTAGGATTTTATCTTAGTTAAAATTTCGTGAAACAGACCCCTGAACATTATTTTGAATTTTTGGAAGATATCAAATTGTCCAAAACTTGCCTTACACATATTTTATTACCACAAAGTAAATGGATCGGACAAAAGTTTCTAAAACTTATACAAAGACATCCTTTCTTGCATAAGTACATGAAATTATTCAAGATAAAGGTGCAAAATAAAGAAGAGAATTAAGACGGTGCTGGGGAATAAATCTCCATGTTGATCCACAGCTTAACCGACACTGATATGTACCCTGATATATTATTTAAAATTTAATTAAGAAATTAAAATATCAAGGGACCCTCGCGAGTTTTTCGTTATTCGTTTGGACACAAGAGCTGAAAATTTGCGACGGTCCCAACGGTAGATAATCTTCATGCCTAAATGAATCGAATCAAATGACACCCCATAACGGCTGATGTTGGAAATATTTCAATAACCTACTACTGTTAATTAAATCTGTTGTTAGTTTTAAAATATTGGAAGTAGAAGTAGAGTAGACATATATTATAAATGTGAACTTTAGAATACAATGTGGTCGGTGCTTCAGCCATGGCGTGATATCACGTAAATAAAAGACTCCAATTGAACAAACTAGACCCTTGCTCGTGTCTTCTTATATACCATAGCTTTAAATCCAGCAGACAAAAATACGCTGACATTTCTCTCGTGTGTAACATGTTAACCGATATTAAGTACAGTAGTTGATTTTTAAGATATCGATACTCGCCCGTACACTCGTCGTCAAAGAGAGGGAGAGAGAGAGAGATGGGGTACTGTTAACCCACCACAACCATGATCATTCCTGGACCAATGACTCGCGAGCTTGCAGTGCTTCCTGCAACGGGAGAAACCAGGAAAACGCAATGACGTTAGTATCGAACCCGCGACTTGCATATAAACCACCTTGTTGGTTAGAAAACCGATGACAATTGAACACGATGCTAGGATAGAACGCATGACTTGCATATGTATATCTTTATTACTTAAATACACGGTTTGCATAGATAACATCGAAATTACTTGACCGGTGACTCCTAGGGTTATATACCCATGGCTTGCATAGATAACATTATTACATCTATATACTTTAGAATGGATATTTCTCTTGGTGGGAGGGGGGGGGGGGTCACGATGGCTAAGTGGGTACGGCGCTGGTTCGCTAGTCTGGAGGTCGGGTGTCGATCCCTGCATTGGCTTAGAAAGTTCATCCCAATTCCTGGTTTGTTCCTCCTTGTAAGCTTTATTGAACGAGAAACCGAGGTCCCGTGCACACATTGGTGTTCGCGAATTCGATATAACTATAGGTCGTAGCGCCGTCGTCCGGGCTGAATTTCCCTCAAAGCACAGTGTATGGCGTATGCCCTTCTTCATTCGCCCAGTTCAGGAGCAGAACAGTAGGACGTTAAACCCCATTTCATTTCAGGAAGATTCACTTTCTAAAATATCATAGTTTGCAAGGGATTCAAGACCCCCCAAATGACGTCCATGGACTCCTTAATATAACTCTATCATACTGTGATTAAATTGACTATTCTTGTTAATTTCGAATCATTAGAGATCGATAACGGATCCTGTTTCGAAAACATAAAAACGTTGTGTTCTTTAAGTGAATGAGAGACTGGCACACTGACCTCGTCTACCAGGATAAAAAAAACACTTTTTATTTATAAATATAAATTATTATGAAATTGATGTCTATGTTGATATCGGTTTCAGTCTCGATTCAAAATCACATTAACTTTAATTGATTCTGGGTGTGAATGTATATATTGATAAAAACGTATATAGACGCCGAGTTTATTGTTTAAGCCCGATGAATGTCAGCTTAATAACATACAATACTATTTCTAGGCCTTACGTAAATCGTGGTTCCTAAAATAGTACACGAACGTGTAGGATAATAGATAGGAATACTCAGAATATATTTGATCACTATGATATTCTTGCTACCTTTTATGAATACTTTCATTATAAAAGTGTTGGCGTACACCGTTATTCGATTTAACCGCATGGTTACTTTTCGATTATTTTCCGAATTTACAGCGTACACCATTATCTAGAGCACCAAAGCGTCTGAGATAACGATTTTGTTTTAATTATTCTCCAAAACACTGGGTGCCTTATTGAAATTAATGTATACCGCCCCCCCTCACAAAATGATATCTGAACAATTTTTGCATCCATTGTTCTGGTCCATGACCATGTGGCCACAGATCACTTATTATTGCCCCATTGACTTTAATGTTAATTCTCGTCTCTTAGACCGGTTGTAACTTTTTCCCAAATATTCGTTGGGTAAAACGCTTTCTGCCACAGATGGAGCAACATGTGGCAAACTCTTGCCCAAAAGCATGTATGAGGTTCTTCATGAAAAACTTGATATAGACAAGCTGGAAGTAGAGACAGCTAACCTTGCAATTTTCGGCCCTCCCTTTCAACGTAACCAACCTCACAACTCTTGTATCCTTCCGCCTCAAAATCATGAATATTCACCAAAACCTGGCAGAAAATGTATTTTCAAACCCTTTTCTTCGATTCTACACCAAAAATTCAACAAAAATCGCCATGCAAAAGGGGGAAAAGGGGAAAGAGAGAGAAGGACTAAAAATAACTTTCGCCCTTGTTTCGTGGGTGACGGCCCATGAATATTTGGTGATCTGTGTCCTATATAGGGGTGAAACTTCGGATATCACCAAAAGGCCTTTTGCATTTGCTTCCTATATGTTCTGGCAACATGCTGGTGCAAGGAAATCAAAATCAAAAAATAACTGCAAAAATGATGGCCCTTTAAGTATACATGCTGCTTTAAGTACAGTGGTGCACCTCAGGTCCCTGGGCCTTTTGTGCTAAAATCTAAAACATCTTTTTTAATAGAGGCAGTATTTGAGCTCTGTGAAAAAATTAGACAAGTTGCAAACAAACTACATAGAAAACACTCATAATTTGGAATTTTTATCAAAAATATATTTTTTTACTGCCATGTCATGAAAAATGTACAAAATTTACATGTAGCATCTTTCAAAAAACCAATAATTTTTCACTTTTTTAGATAGCCAGACTGGCAAGTAATATATTTTTGGAAACCCTGGACAATATGCAAACAGGAAAATCACAAATCAATTGCATTGATTGTAATTATAGAGGTTTATACTGAAACATGTAACCCCACCCCCTAAAAATGTCAATGACTGAATCAATCTTATATTTGGTTGCAGAGCTAACATTACCAAAGGAATCTGTCTAACAGATATGTTTTACCATCCCTGGCTAATACATGTACATAGAAGCTAAAATAGGTGCAATAAATATGAATTATGGTTAAAATAGGCCTTGCTGAAAGAATAAAAAAGGTATATTCAGCCTATGTCCACCCCTCTCTAACAAAAGGGTCACAGAATACACAATTTTCACAAATTTGGAAATAGTTTAATGTTTTCAACATCTCAAACCTCAGAGGCATCATACAAATCTTTATTGCAATTATTGTACTGAAGCAAGATGTTTGAACCTTTACATCAATTGCCTTAAAAAATGAAGTAAAAAAGGTAGTTATGACAAAGTTGACAACATAAAAGAGGCCTGAAAAGGAGCAAAATCAACATTTTTCTGTTCTATAAGTGACATAAATGCAACAAACACTTCAAATACTAGATTTTGATAAGAAAATATTGACCATTAAGCTGACATTTACACATCTACACCAGTTCTGTATCAGGGTGTGGTCTTACTGGCCTGACATGTCTCAAGGTTCTAAGTTTGACTATGACCAAAAAAGGTCAGAAATCCTTGAAATGTACAAAATGACCATTTATTGGTGAAAAATAACTTTCCCATCTGTAATTCAACAACAAATTCCAATTATTATCATTTAATTGTCAACACAGATGCAATTAAATCTCTCAAAACACATTAATAAAAACGGGTGGGGTGGGGCATTTATAGCCCCTCTAAACAGAAAGATGGGGTGAAAAATGTCTATAAAGACTGGGATATTGCTTCCTACATGAAGAAAATGCAAGAATTTAATGCTTCAAAGAAGAAAAAAATGCTTGTTCTGGGTAAAATAGTGGCCAAATTGAGTCTACCCCTGTTTTGAACATTTTGTACAAACCCATCTGCTGTATATTATTAACTCAGTGTTGCCAATTTTCCATTTTCTGTAGGAAAGCTGGGCTATTTCTAAACTTGGCAAACTTATAGATCCCATCTAAGTTACATTAGCAATGAAAATAAGGGCATTTTTAGAAATTTTGAGTCATTTGAGTAGGTATGAAAGCATTAATTTTTACATCGAAATGGGAGAATCTGGAGATTTTCTGTGAATATTTCAGATTTTTAGACAAAATTAGGTGAAATTACAATGTTGTTCACTTTATCTGTGCTTTCTAAGGCTGAATACACCAAAATTGGACATTGAAATATTTTCATTACTGTTAGAAATTAAATAAAAACTGAAAATTGGAAAATTTGCAGTAAAATCACAATTTTTCCCAAAACTTTGATAAATTTTTTTTTTAATTTAATTTTTTTTAGTTTTTCTGTAGTCAAGTTATTTTATACATATTTTCTGACAAATTAGTCATCATATTTTCAAAACTAAGGCATATCAGTCACAGCCTTGTCATACACAGACAGGCCACAGATCACTTATTATTGCCCCATTGACTTTAATGTTAATTCTCGTCTCTTAGACCGGTTGTAACTTTTTCCCAAATATTCGTTGGGTAAAACGCTTTCTGCCACAGATGGAGCAACATGTGGCAAACTCTTGCCCAAAAGCATGTATGAGGTTCTTCATGAAAAACTTGAGATAGACAAGCTGGAAGTAGAGACAGCTAACCTTGCAATTTTCGGCCCTCCCTTTCAACGTAACCAACCTCACAACTCTTGTATCCTTCCGCCTCAAAATCATGAATATTCACCAAAACCTGGCAGAAAATGTATTTTCAAACCCTTTTCTTCGATTCTACACCAAAAATTCAACAAAAATCGCCATGCAAAAGGGGGAAAAGGGGAAAGAGAGAGAAGGACTAAAAATAACTTTCGCCCTTGTTTCGTGGGTGACGGCCCATGAATATTTGGTGATCTGTGTCCATGTGTAAATTACTTATAGAAAGTATATTATTATCACAGGAAGTCATGGTACCGCGTGTCTATTACTGATAGGAAGTATATGGCCACAGATCACTAATTATTTCCCCATTCACTTTAATGTTAGTTCTCGTCTCTTAGACCGACTCTAACTTTTTCCCAAATTCTCGTTGGGTAGAACGCTTTCTGCCACAGAAGAAAAAGGCATGTGGCAAACTCTTGCCCAAAAGCATGTATGAGGTTCACCATGAAAAACTTGAGATACACAAGCTGGAAGTAGAGACAAGTAAACATGCAATTCCCGGCCCTACATTTCAACGGAACCAACCTCACAACTCTTGTATCCTTCCGCCTCAAAAAGGTGAATATTCACCAAAACCCGGAAGAAAATAAATTTTCAACCCCTTTTCTTCGACTCTACACCAAAAAGTCAACAAAAATCGCTATGGAAAGGGGAAAGGGAGAGAAAGAGTAAATAAATAACTTTAGCCCTACATTCGTAGCTGACGGCGTAGAAATATTTAGTGTCCATATAATGAATACCACAGGAAGTCATGTTACCACGTTAGTAATGATGGAAAGTATATAATGATTATCACAGAAAGTCATGCTGTCACGTGTATTTTAATGAAATGGAAAGTATATTCTGATATCGTAGAAAACCATGACGATAATTAACCTTTAGATTGTACAAGACTGTAAGGAATTATACTTTTGAAATTAATATTAAAAGTACGTATTATTTCAGTAAAATGTGGTTGTACATAGTGTCATTTTATTATTGCATAAAATAAGGATGGACACTGCAATAAATGCGGTTGATCACTGTACAAAAACAGATGATGACTAATTTACTGTTCAAAATAGGAATGACCGTTGCACAAAACAAAGGATGATCGCTGTTCATTTTGTGAGCACTATAACGACCTTATTTTGCACACTTGATTATGAATAACTATCACTTTACACAGTCTCACGCACAGTGCTAATACTAATAAACTTTTTAGCAACTTTTTATCGAGATTAAACCAAATTTATTCATTATGAATTATTAATGATGAACCGCTGGTGATAGTGTAGAGTATAAAGGCATCCAATTTCTTATTGAAAGTAGTCTTCCGTATCTTCTTTAGACCGTTACGCGAATTTCGTTTGAACACGACCCGGTTAAAAATAATATTAATCAAATAACATGTTTTGATGTAATTATAAAAAAACACTTCCAATTTTCGTGACATCGTGTGAATAACTATAATGCTCCACTTCCCCAAATAAATCTGTGAGATATGATGGTGATAATTGTAAACTGATCCAGATGAGGACGTCACGTCCTGTTTATAGATCAAAATCGACATTAATATAAAGTAATATTTTAACCCAGAAAAAGAGCAGAAAACTCGGACAATTCATTGAATTTGTCTTGATATTGTGACTGTGCGGTTAAGTCAATCAACTTACCATGAATTAACACTTTACAAAGTGAAAGGGGGGTGGGGGATGGCCTAGTGGTCTAGAGTGCCGCGCTTCGACCTCTAGCTGGCCGGTCACCTCTGGCTTGCGGCTGTGGTTTCGATCCCTGGTGTGAGCGTATGTGGCATGGAGATAGGGGCGCCTTCTCAACCTCGTGGGTTTCCTCCGGGCACTCCGGTTTCCTCCCACTGCTAAAGACCCCTACGCGCAAGCGAATTAATGAAATAAAATTAAACCATATGTTAGTCCCGAAATGACCTAGTTGTGTCGAGTGGACGTTAAACCCCATTTCTCTCTCTCTCTCTCTCTCTCTCACAAAGTGAAATGAAATTGGGTTTAATGTCCTACTTCTCCGCTAGGGTTTGGTTAATGGAGACGAGCATATGACACGCAGTATGCCACGAACGAACTTTTGCCCGGACATCGGCCCTATGGCTTATTCTTATATCTAATTCCAACTGTCAATGGTTCTTTTACGTGCACTCTAATATTTACACGAGACGTCAGTTATTCATCCCATACAGACGACTATAACACATTGCATGATATTCTCAAAATAGCCCCGTAAAGTTCCTAGTAACTGGAGAGCAAATAACGACAAAAATGTAAATATATCCCTTGGTTTATTGGCCGGATCTGACGACAACAATCTAGTTTCAACGTCTGGAATCTAAGACATGTTTAATTACTGTTTCAAGAACAACTGATAACACTTTACATTTCAATGTATATAAAGAGTTCTCATTTCCTAAAACATATATAAATGAAATAGTGTCTTGTTATGGATATTATTTGAGTATTTTCCTGTGTATATAATGATATTAATCCACCGAAACTCAATGAATTATTTATTTCTATCGGTTGTAGTTTAAATCAATTTTCTATTCATATATAGGATGGCCTGAAGGTGAATATTGTCTCGCTATTGTTAAGTTTAACTCATTACAACTGAGCGAGCAAGACGATAATGGAACTTGATAATTAAAAATATACTTATTAAAACAAATTATGAACGAGAGACAATCTCCCGCAGTAGATTTAATTAGTTAAAAAAAAATGCCGTCAAAGATTTTTCGTGAAGATTATACCATTTATATCGCCTACAGAAGATGTCCCGTCAAAAGGCAACACCTAGTAACTCATTTTTTTCTTATTTTGAGAAAACAAAGTGAGTTACTCAGTTTTGAATTTGGACGGGAGGGATGTCGAATGTCGATAAATTTTCAATTCGTCAAACTACAGGAACTGGACCACTCGCTGTTTACCGAGCCCATGATCGATGTCGTGTGATGTGACGTCACATGTAGAAGGCATATCATCTTATACAGAGTTTTAAGAAAGCTTTCGCAATACCTCTATGAAACAGATTGGAGCTTAACCATTGTTACACTGATATTTATTTTAGCGATTCACTGTGCAGATTACAAGGTATTAAAAATCCCCCGGAGGACAACCACAGATTTGTACTAGCAAGTCAAACAATTCAAATTCATTTGACATTTTTTTCAAATTCTGTTTTTTTGATTTGATCCAACCTACAAGTTCAGCTGTTATTTAATGACCTATTTTTGTGATTTGAGTAAATGTAGTAATATTGGACTTCTTTGTTGTGTTTCTGTCGTGATCGTAATATATAACACCACAGGTTAAATGGTTTCTACAATTTTATGTTAAACTGGATTGACTTCGAAGGTCCCTCGACCTCAATAAATGATAGCTGATCAGATGGGTGAGCTCCGATCATTCTCACTCAAAACCCTCTTTTATAACCCCCTTATTTGGTCTACCAACCATAGGTCATAAACAGATAGAATTTGATGGATATTTTGACAACTGTTAGGATTTTACCCAAATATTACTGTTTTTTCACGGTACGTATGGGATTTGATTCAATAGAAAGATTAAACCAACAATTTTTCAAAGACCCAATATTGTCTTTTAAAAGCACCAAAGTCTTAGTACACGATGCTGTAAAGCCAGGACTAATAAGTTTTACAGACGATGCCATAATGACGTGCAGAGGGTTGATAATGTCCTAGGTAGAATCCTTGATTGTACCCCCCCCCCCACCCACAAGAATCACCTACATGTGCATGTATAAGGCCTAGAAATAGTAATAAGTTATCTTGTAAAGCCAGAAGTAATAAGTTTTAGAGAATATGACACCAGGGACCGATTCCTTGATTGTACCTCCATCTCCCATTCAGGGATAGGAATATTCCAGTCTATTGCACATGATCTCCAGATAAGATATAGCGTCGCCGTTTAACATGATTTGTGGAATATGTCTAGCCTCGTTCTTTCTGGTCACTTGTTACAAATGATGCTGAAGCGCACTATGTTACACGATTCGTGTACCAGTGGTAAACTGTTTATTTTGTCTTCAATATTGTATATCAGAAGCCTGTCTTTTCAAGGTAAGATAACAACATCAATGTTGATTTGAATTGACAAATAATTCGTGTTTTCAACGTACTGAGAAATGTGAGAATGTAAAACATTTAAGATATATAAAGACAGACGAAATAAACTTTTTATTCAAATTACATAATTTCGGACCGTAAACCTGTGTTAAGAGCGATTATTTGAATTTAAAAAATATAATTTAATTTGACTATTTGATTCTACCCCACCCCTGAATTGGATGCACGCTGAACGTCACTTTGATTCACTGTTATTTCGATTATAATTGGACATGTTTCTTGGAAAGACGAGAAGCGTGGTGTAAAGCAGCACATGATTAACCGGAATGAAATGAGATATACCTCGAGACAAAACCTTTAATGACACGGTTGACACAATAATTATCAGCAACTAAACATGTGTTATCCTTTTAATACGAGGACTTGACACGCCGGGTTTATCAAGAACATGTTGGTGTAACGATTATTTTTAAAGGGGGGCCTCAACAATTTTATAGTACGGGCGTACTATGCACCAGAAACATAGAGTGACGTCATCGCCGCCATCTGGAATTGTGACGTCATATCAAACGTTAAAATCCGTCAATTGATGCAAGTCAAAGGAAGAAACGGGGCTATTTGGGAGAGCATCGCCCACAAGAACAACAACAAGAACAGTAAGATAATAGACCTCGAGGCTCGCTTCCTTGTCCTACAAATTTATTGACTAATTTTATTTCAACCTGCATTACGAAAGAGCTAAAACTACCTATAGCATTTCACCTACCGCAAATCTTTCTACAGGCCTGAAATGTTATCTAAATTATCAATTAGATATTAATTAACTTATCCAGGCCTTCATCAACTCCCAATGCCGTCGATAGCTTTTGATATTTAGTGAATTTGAATACGTTTTGTGATGGATAGTTTGACGTAAAAATCGATAATAGAGAATTGGTTTATTATCGTACCAATGATAGTAATGACGATCGAGGCTAGGCTAAAAATTATCTCGGTTCAGAGTGAAGCAATTTGTCCGAAAA
This sequence comes from Patella ulyssiponensis, assembly GCA_963678685.1. NCBI lineage: Eukaryota > Metazoa > Mollusca > Gastropoda > Patellidae > Patella > Patella ulyssiponensis. The sequence continues at coordinate 61,926,702 of OY783225.1, read as the reverse complement.
TTTCAGCATATATATTCTTTTTTGATTATCTTTATCTTAACTATTATAGCGAGAACTGTCGGCTCTGTAACTTATCTTACCTAATGCCCCTTTAAAACAGTGTTATTACAATTTAATGCACTGAAATAAAATAAAACCAAGTACGAACAATCCAAACCATTAGGGGGGTTGGGATGGCCTAGGGGTCTAGAGTGCCGCGCTTCGACCTCTAGCTGGCCGGTCACCTCTGGCTTGCGGCTGTGGTTTCGATCACTGGTATGAGCGTATGTGGGGGGATAGGGGCGCCTTCTCAACCTTGTGGGTTTCCTCCGGGCACTCCGGTTTCCTCCCACTGCTAAAGACCCCTACGCGCAAGCGAATTATTGAAATAAAATTAAACCATATGTTAGTCCCGAAATGACCTAGTTTGTGTCGAGTGGACGTTAAACCCTATTTCTCTCTTTCTCTCTCTCTCTCTCTCTCTCTCTCTCTCTCTCTCTCTCTCTCCAAACCATTAGACAAAATTCAAAGTCCTAAAAAACTGTATAGGCAAAATAGTGTAATTAGCATATGGACTGTTCACCGTGTACAAAATACACGACAAACAGTGGTAACAGGTGTCCGGAAGAGTAAGTTTCTGTTGAGTAGAATTTGTTGTTTATTAGGCTTCTCTAGTTCATATCACGTTGACACTATAATAAACAGTAATTGTATTCCATAGAATTGTGTCCAGTTCTGTTACTAAGCAAATAATAGCTATTTAAATATATTGTCTTGGATAGAAAGGATTTTACAATTGTTATTTTTATATGTTCATGGGCATAAAAATGGCGACGAAAATATCAGTCTAAATTGAAACACCCGTAACTTTAATTCGAGTTACATGTATATAATGTTTTTTAAAATGTGATATGTACTTAAAAAATTCTATAAGATCGTACACTATATTTCATAAAGATGGCGTCGAAACTTAAACGACCGTAATTTAAATTAAAATCTTCTTTTTATTTAAAGTGTAGTGTCGCCTGTCCAACCTCGTGGGGTTTCTCCGGGTCCTCCGCTCACTGCTAAAGACCCCTACACGCCAGCGAACTATCGAAATAATTTGAAAAAAATATATATCTTGGTCCCGAAATGACCTAGTTTGTATCGAGTCTACGTTAAACCCATTTCTCCCCCTCTCTCTCTTTATTTAAATGAGATCTTATATAGTTAAAATTTATTACGGCTTGGTGTCTCTTTATCCACAGAAGCAATTATTAAGCACCAATGGATTTAGAAAATAATTCACAAGTAAAGAGAGAAATAATGTTCAGAAGTTAATATTCCAACACGTAATTACCGTTTTGTGGTTGATATTATATTAACGACCTAAAAGGGTTTCTATTTCTATCGGTAATGAAGGAAAAGTGAAGAAATGTGACTATTGTAATCGTGGTTTATAGCTGTCAGCCATTGATAAAGACGTCATGGATTATTACCATTAAATACCTGGATTTACGTCATACCGTAAAGTGTTTGTATCTCCAGGGTACCTGAACTTTTCCTTTTTTTTACTCAGCTCAAGATTGTCAGATACCACTTGTAGAACACCTGATGCCACGTGTTGACACATGATACCACTTCTAGAACACTCGATACCAAGTGTTGACACTAGATGCCAGTTCTAAAACACCAGATACCACTTCTAGAACACCTGATACCACGTGTTGACACCTGATATAACTTCTAGAACACCTGATACCAGTTCTAGAACACCTAATACCACGTGTAGACACCAGATACCACCTATAGAACACCTGATACCACTTATATACCACCTGACACCACTTCTAGACCACCTGATGACACCAGATACTACTTTTAGAACCTAATACCACTTCTAGAACAACTGATACCACGTGTTGACACTAGATACTACTTCTAGAACACCTGATTCCACTTGTTGACACTAGATACCACTTCTAGGCAACCTGATATCACGTGTTGACACCAGATACCACTTCTAGACAACCTGATACCACGTGTTGACACCAGATACCTCTTATAGAAACCGGGTTTTGTTTTTAAAACACCTAATATCATTTCAAGAACAACCGATACCATATAATTTACATAACAAACAAGGTTTTGTTATTTAAACAACTGGACTTCCGGCGACGTAATACCTTGACAGTCGCAGAATGAATGGCCTGGCGTGATACTCCCTTGTTAGTGGTGCAGAATGGAAGGATAAGTATTTATCCCCCCCCCATGTATGGCCACGTGGATCCCAGTTCTGCGCCCTCCCCTCCATCACCCTTCGTTCTTGAGCCTGTGAAATCATGACCCCGTCAGTATTGTGACAGGACTCCAATGTTCTTGTAATATTTCTGATAAAATGGGTGACATATTGACCGCCATTTTGGACTGTCAAAAATAATTTTGATGTCAATAATCAGACTCTGCATCATTAAAGGCTTGTAAAGAGACACATTTGAGGTATTTTTCTCAGCGAGTTTAGATAAAAACAGTATTCTTGGGCGAAAGTGGGTGTAGAAATTTTCAGGGGCATGTACAGGGGATTAGTGGTCTCCAACTCCAAATACTGTGTTTGTGGGTGAAATAATCAGTATAGTAGGCCTAATGTTTCCTGGGGAGGGGGGGGGGGTCCTCGCTCGAAAGTAAGATTACCCACCCCCTAACTTCATTTGGGTGTTGAGATGGGTTTTACGGAACCTTTCAGACAATGTTCTGGAAGATTGTAACAGATAACACCAAGTGTGGAAGATTGTGTAAAATCTGACCTAGACAGACAGAAAGAAATTAAGAAAGCGATTCCTTCAAAAAGCATCTTTGAATAATTATCGTCTTGTGAATACTTGGTGAGGAAGGAGATTGAGACAGATCATTTCTTCTGTAAAATAATGGTGGGATCAAGTTCTATGGAGTGATTTGTCAAACCCTGTCTGATATAAATCTACACTTAAGACCCAGTCTTTCGACAACCATTTTACAAGCTTAGCATCACAATAGACATAGACAATGGCGGCAAAGATCAAAGAACCGGTAGCTTTATTGTTGCCCGTTTCCGTGGTAAAGTAATAAATGAAAAGTTAAAGTGACGGTCGCCGGATGAAATTATTTGTTTGTATTTATATGAGACTATGATACGTGGACGATAATTAAATTCATTGGGCTCATTTGAAGATAAATGTCAGATTTATTTCATTTAGTGGGCAAACCATTTACTTCGAGGCTTTTGATAAGGGGCCAAAACAAAGTCCAAAAATATGAGATTTTTTATGGATACACATTGGCTGAAAGCCATTTTATCGGGGCCAAAATTAAGAATCATTATTTTTTGTTTAGTTTGGCACGGGATTTAGTAGATGCGATACATTACAAGACAACATTATACTAATACCAAATACATGTATTAGATGAATTCAAACCGATCTGTGTATACTATTGATGGTACGCTAAAGACACGCAGTATCTAGTCGTTCGGATGGGACTGACAAGAAGAGGCTATAGAACCGTTGTCTGGGCACTCATTACCCCATACCCCACTATTTTGTCTATGCTCATCTGCATTCTCCCGATTGGTGCAACATAGTATGACGTTAAACCACGTTTTACTACAATTGAAAGCAACGTTGTGTTTATCATTCCATCGTCTATACCACGCAAATTCTTGTAAGCTTAGTCGTCGTCTTTAAGAATGACAAGACCCCCCACCACCACCCACCTCTTGTTAAACACCACGGGAGCTGTCCCTTTAATTTGAAAACGTTTTAAATATTGATGAACATCTAAGAAGAATCGAGATGAAAGTCAGCGAGGATTTATATTTTCTATAACAAGATCGTTTTCACTTCATCACAGACAATCACCCATATTTTTTTTTCTTTCATACAAAACAACATTCCTATTCGTCTGTGTTTTAACTTTATGAAAATACAGTCGCCATATTTGGAATATTTCTGGCAGCTAGTTGTTGTTTTGGCTGCCGATGTAATAATAGAATTCGTTAACTGACTTGAATCTGGTTTTGATCGTCATGATCACACACAAGTCTGTATATTCCCAGAGTCATTATTATTGAAAAATGGATTCAATATTTTTTAATAATCCCATTATTCTGAATTCTTATTTAAATTTGTCAGAGAAGACGTACATATTATAAGAACGGAAACGAAAAAGGAAACGACAATGGAATTAGGTTGAATTTAACGAGATATTCGTCAGTTTTTTTTTATCTTATCTACACAATCACATCGGAGACCCACAAAAATAAAATACAAAATGTCCGTATCCAGACATATATTGTTGCGCAGGTGCTTTGTATATCACACACAGCGTGAAATATTGACCAGGACTTGGTCTCTAGACGCTATTTATCTTCTTGTTGTTGGGAACGGTGTCTTATCTACGATATCAACCCTGGTGGAAGTCGACGTTAAACTCTAGAAACGAACGAACGCAGAGATGTCCTTCGAAAAAAGCCCGAGACTCAGCCAATTTAAATGCGACCAACACGACATGCTTAGTTCTTGATCACGTGTACATCGATTGACAGATGTTTGATTACACGTCACATATACATTGTATTGAAAACATATGATTTTGAAATTAATTTATTTTTTTGAAGATAACTTATAGGGGCCTAGGTTGATCCATTCACCTTTATCATCCCAGTCGGTGCAGAACATTTGGACGTTAAACCTCATTTTTTTCAAGTCTGTTTTACTTTAATGATTAGTCTATTGATTTACTGGTATTTTTATTGCACAAGTTCGGTGCCAGTACTGATAGATTCTGTCAAGCGATTGGAGTCAGATGCGTGACGGACATACCGAGTTCATATGTGTCTGTTGTAGGCAGCAATCGTCACGCTATGAACAAAAATAGAAGAACGTAACAGAAATTACATGACTACTAATGTAGCTTTAAAGCGAGCACAGCATACCCTGAATATTAAAAAGGTATGATTATAATTAATTTTAGATAATAGGGTCCATCCCTTTTCTTCGAAACCACCGACAATTCTGTACGACCCTTAAATTGAAAGTTAAAAGCGATAGACTAACTTATTGGTTTGCTCACCGCCGTAAATCTTCAAAGCGCCCTCGCTTCTTTAAGACCACTCAAGATTACAATGTGGATGTTTGGTCAAATGAAATGAGATGGGGTTTAACGTCCTACTCCGATCTTTGTAAACAAAATTGTTACAATTCTAAAAACATTTCCGATTTGCGGAATAAAAAACGATCTTGTCTAGTCGGAGTGATCACACACAACTAATTAAAATGTAAGCGGGTATATTCTAGTAGCTTCTATCCTGATGAAATCCGATTGGTGAGAAGGCCATAATTCACTCTTCAGGAGTGAAATCTGCGGAAATGATCAGGAACGTTTACATAAAGGTTCGGATTAGGCGATAATAACGGGTACACCCGAGCACATATTTGCGTGTCTATTAAATAAACCTTGACCTGGGCGACAAGTGGGTAGACCCCCGCCACCCCTCTAGCCCCCGAACTGAGCACGTGTTTGACGAGACGTGAAACACCGTTGCATTCCTCTGCGGTACAAGTAACTGCCTCCATACGATGCGCCCTCCCCAACCGGAATTGGACAAAATGGCAGACCAATGTCACGTTAGTTTTACAATAATTGAATCATTGTGATGGACGCCATCTTATTAATGCAAGGACTTCTTTTATTCATCCCGGGACTCCTTCCATACGTCATTGTCCGCCACGTGAGCTAATTGATAATTGAGCTTCCCTCCACGCCGTGTACGTGGTTTTTATTGTACAATGTTATATAAATTGGTCTGGGACTAGACGAAGACGATCGATTGTTATTAGAATTAAAAGAACGAATATGAATAAAAAGACCAATGTCATGTTCGCTGCGTGAATTCTGTTTAGTTGCAACATTGTTATTAAATTTCTATAGTCATTTTTGTATGGGCTTAAAACATTGTACACTATATATATTTATCGACAAACGTAAACGAGACACCTCGGTTATTATTTTCCCCATCCGTTCGACTAGACACTGATCTTTACGAAAGGAAGTATCCAGATATTCCGAATTGGTTGGTAAAAGAATTCTTGGCAGCTGAGATTCGATGAAGAGTAGCCCCCCCCCCCCATAGCACACTTCTTCATTTGCCCATTTCGTGTAGAAAAGTCGGACTTTTAATCCCAATCTCTTTACAAAATGTGTTGTCGAATTCATTTTTTATCATTCGATATATTTCAGACTCGTTCATAAGACTTTATACTTGATTCTCTTTGTACTATAAAAGTTCATCTCATCTCATCTATAAAACTGCTATCAACATCGTCCCTACTACCCTGCCCCGAAATGGGCTAATGAAGACGGGCATACGCTATACAGTGTGCTATGATGGACATTCTGCCCGGACAGCGCCACTACGACCTACTCTTATATCGTATTCCGACAGTCAACAATCTAATTAAAATACAGATCCTATTTCGTTTCGTTTTTATAGTTCAAATAAATTTCGTTTTACTTGTCTTTACTACATTAGGATCTGAAAGACTTGTTATTTAACTCGTGTTCTGCTTGAAATGAGGGGCCAGCCAATCAAATTGTCTGTCGAATCGAGGGTTTGACCTTTTTTTGCGCGGAATTGTGGGTAGGCATTATCAGCGATAGAAATGAAAACAAAGCAACAACGATTCTGATTGGCTAATCGAATGACTGAGGTTATACTGTTATAGGGTCAAATATTGCGTGCTTGCCATCTGAACTGGCTGAACGTGACCTCCCGCTATAACTTGTTAGATCTACATGTCGTGTAGGCCATCGAAATTATAAAAACCGAAACGAAATATAGATCTGAATTTGAATTAGATTGGACAGTCAAGGGATATGTTAAAAGTTGGGTGTATTATTAACCAAGAGTTACTCTGATGGAACACTCCATCTCATCCATAAATCTGATAAATACATCGACCCCTCTTAGATGGTTTGTATTTTAACAGTTCAGTGTATTACAAACCGACACACTATAACTATGTCTATAGGGCTGATATCTACGTCTAGTTTATCGCCTAGTTTTATCACTCGACAGTTTACAAGTGTAACCAGTCTCCAGAGAATCGACAAACTACTAAAATATTCATGTTTTAATTATAACGTTACACAACAACATGATATATCAGCTAATATCCAATACCTCGTAATGCATAATGCAACATCCGGGCATCAACACCTTCATCCGGGTTTTATGTTCGACCGCCATCTTTAATTTCCTCCTGTGCCATCAACACGTCGCCCTTCTATCAACAGCGGAAACGTATTACGAGACGAGCATTAATATTTAAACTATGACATATAATTTATAACAGCTAGATTTTTATAAATTGTGTTATGTAGCACCTGCTGCCAGTGTGATCAATACTTCCATGTTTAATTATGTATTCACATTTTCATATATTACTATAGACTTCCCACTTTGTGTCGTGTAGAAAACCAGAACAATAGAAACAGAGAAAAAAAACACGGAAAATATTACTTGATTTTCTTCTGCTATTTACTCCATTGTCACATGTATGACATCACTATCGAAGAAAATTATTCCGAACCAAGCCAGAATAAGAAAACCCCGGTGGTTCATCTCAGTCCACGTTGATAAACCTGACCACAGATATCGCACAACTGTACTTTGTAAAACAAAGCTTGTTTGTGAATTTGGACAAAAATACGACATGATATAATTATATATATGCAAACCTGTTATACCTGCCTAGTATTCTCAAAACTATGAATATTGAATTATATTTTTTTTTTCGCTCCGACTGAACACGAGATGCGAAACGAACGATGTGTATAAGTCGAATTGAAAACTATAAAACCTTTCCTCATGCGTAATCGAGAGTATGTTTATTTAGGTCGTTGATTATCCAGTAAATTTCACAAAAATAATGTCAACCGACCCAGACCCTTCGTATGACCCTAATAAGTGATACAGGCATTGACCGATTAAGTGATCAAGGTAAGGTCTGGGGCGGCCCGAAAAGACGTTCATGTACGTTAACGAACAATTAACAGTTTGAGTTAGATGAATTATCGCCAAAACAACCAAACTCCCTGTACCCCCACTAGTTAGATGCATACCCGTCTTTTGTATCCCTGTGCTAACCCTAAATAGGTCGTTAAACCCTATTTCATTTGACCACCTTGTTGCCCATCTGCCATTAATCTCCAGATGACACCTTGAGTTCTACAAGTCGACAAATTACCTCGTCTTGACACGTGGTATCGCCATGTTTACACCTTCTGTATATCTCTATCTTCATTTCCCTTACCCTGATTGATTTCTATTTATAGAAACACGTACAACCCCGTAACAACTCTAAAAAATATATTACATCGATAAATTGATACATGATGTTACACAAGAATAACCGTCCGTAAAAAGAAACCAATTTGATTTCAGACTTGTCAATTATTGATTGGGTTATGATTAAAATAGATCTATACTTGGATTACTTTAAGATAGAACCTGTTAAACCCATGTTGCCGAATGGTTATGATTTAAAATGGATCTATATTTGGAGTACTTAAAGATAGAACCTTGTAAACCCATGTTGCCGATGGTAATGAAAATAGAACCTTACCCATGTTACCCAGTGGTCATGAAGATAGAACCTTATTGGACAATGTAATACCCCAGCAATCCGATACTGTACTTCCGGTCTGAAGCCAATCAAATATCGAGTTTGACCACAATCTTTAAACTTCACGTAATGATAATGAGACAGGATAAGATAACGACATTTCACCACAATACACCTACCAAATCATCGGTTATTTGTATAACTGATTACAACGTGGAATCTGGCTTTCCAACAAATTAACGTTTCTAGTTAGCCGAAATGTTGCACCAAACAAAAGGCAATAATATACATATTAGACGAACACATGATTTGTATTATGAACGTTTTAACTTTGAACCTAAGCTTAATGAAAATCCCTCTGTATTGCGTAACGATATCTCGGGATTAAAGCCAACACTAGTTAAACCAAGAACATTACGAGCTGTGTAACTTTGAACCGTTAAAATCAATCGACCTTTGAGGTCGAACTGTAATAAGACCATTGAACCTTTTGAAAGCTTATTTGTAATACCGTCATTGTAAACCGGAACTCCTTTTGTATTATCGTAATACTCTTCACAATGTTTCATGTGATTAGACTGTAGGACCAGTGTTGATTGATCTTGCAAAATCGTGAAGTTCTCCGTCGGCCCATGCCAGGATTCAAACTCAGGTCATTATAGTATTGTGGCCCTCGTAGTGTTTCGTTTGATCAGACCCAATCCCCACAAACGTTGCTGGACAGACTTTTGATTACTGTCCCAATTTACCAGAAAGATGAACAACCACATTATTACAGCATAACAAATCAATCGGGATTAACCAAAGCTCTTACTGACAACACTGCGTCACACCCCACGAAATGTATTATCAGCTGAAATGTTGCAGAATAAGTGATTGTGCGCCAAATGATCTCGAGGCTACCCATTACGACTGAAACATAAACACTGAGGTAGGATCAGGAGAATAATATATTCACCATTTTAAATACATATCATGTAATCAGCTATATGAAGTTTTAGGGAAGACCCCAGATCAAAGACTGTCATGTTAGGTATATCAGTGGTTTCAACAAATTGAATAGAATCCAACTACGACCTCCAGCAATGAGATTTGATTGGACTATAAAAATAGACACACTCCTCCTTCAAATACCCAAAGTTTGGTTCCAAGTACAGCAATGGCATGAAAGAGGTTTATCTGGACATTGCTTCTGCAATATGTCTGTAAAACGACCATTGAACCTTAGAAAGCACTCTGTAATACGACCAATTGAAAACACTATTTAATACGACCATTGAAGCTTTTAATGCACCCTGTAATACGACTATGGGGGATTAGGACTAATCGGTAATGACGTGATTATTTATTCATACGTTCGTGTTGTTAAGCCTGTTCGTCATTTAATTATATAATAGTAATTATAACATAACTTTCACAGTATCGTGTTGACGTCTGGGTGTATTCGTCTATCTGCTGATAGCAGCAATGTAATTTGATGAATCAGATATTCCCCAAATGTTATAAAGCTCGGTGTTTCGGTGCATAAAACCATTTTTACGGTATCCATAGGAAGTGGACATTAAACGTCCTTTTGTTAAATCAAATTATCCCAAAAGTCCGGTGGAGCTTGATCCGCGATGGACCATCAAACACCAAACGAAACATTACGTTACCCTTCTAATTGACATATTAGAGATGTTGTCCTGAGAGATTTTCATGTCATTATTGTTTTGTTCAGTTCCTATTTCTTTAACACGGGTGGGTAACAAGAGGGGCGACGTGCTCCTTTGACCCTCACACAAACACGCCCTTGCAGGCCAACGGAACTGAAAATTTGCTATGGGGCATTGGTGAGTACATTGTTTAGTGCGATAATATAAAATAGAGACTCCCTCCACCCCAACGGAAACCGGGTAAGGAAAATTAGCTATAAGTCATTAACGAGTACATTGTTCAGTGCGATAATAAAAAATAGATGCTCTCCTGGGTGTATATTGGTATGAGATAACAAACCATGACAAGCTAGGCTACAGTTATTATATTTTCTATATCAACTGTCAGTATTAATATATCAACAAACCATTTCCCTTGATTAAATCTACGGTATACAATGATATACTGGTAAGTCGACCCACACTGGGGACACGCCCATCTAGCGGATGTCTTGCCACTGGAATCCATCACTATCAATAACAGATGCTTCCTAGAAATTTCGATGATGTAAAAATGAAAAGGGTTACGCATTTTACATACACGTCCGTCTTTGACGGTTTCGTCATATTAGTTAAAGGACAATATTGGTGCCAGTCAATATCACATATGTGATAGAACTGATTAAACACTTTCCAAACTGATTAAACACTTTCCAAATATAATATTAACACAGAGATCGTCGCTACCATAGAGGAGTAATAAAGGATTCATGAATCGGAAGTGACGAACGCCAAAGGAAAACACGAGTTATCTCTCTATGTGAATGACTGAAGTGACGAGTAATGACAGATAAACGGCCGAATTTCTGCTCACTAATAATTCCTTCGAAGACAAAAAGTTGTTATATGGAATCGCAAGAAGATATTTGACGATTCAATAAAGTAATTAAGTGTCATAAGATAAGAGAACACGGGAAAAATAGAAATACTCCGTACAGCCCCTTGTTTTTATTCATTCCATAGGGGAGACCGGGGCACTGTTGGGTTGTATAGTATTATTTATAAAGGATATATTCATGGTGGTTCAATGTGCCCCGGTCTCCCCTACCTTATAAAACATGGTAATGCACGAACTTTTTTCTGTTTTTCTTTCGTGCTCTCTTATGTAGTGGCAGTCAATTCTTCATACGATTACATCATGTGTACCTACTTCAAGAATACACATTATGGCAAATGGCCGCCATTTAAAATACTACGCCCGCCTCTTAGAGACGATAACTTAACTCGCTATAAATTGTAAAAAAATTTACTTCGGCTAGAATTAAAAAACACCTAAGATTAACATTTGCTAAAAATTTCTAAAAAACAACCTAAATTTATGGAAATGGGGCCAAATCAAATCAGGCAAATTACATCAAATAGTCCATGTTAAACGTATAGCAAAAATTTTAAACTAACGCGAGCACGCGCGTTTCTAGACAACGCCATAGCGGGTCATAGCAACCAGTGAGTATAAATTGGAAATCCCCAATGACGTAGATATTATAAATTGGAAAGCCGAGTCTGTCTTAAAATAAGTAGTACCGTCAGTAAACAAGATGGAAGCCATCTGCTATCGTGTTTGATCATGGAGTAGGCAAGCACAGGTGTGTCGTATGTCAATTCTTTTTATGAATTGTAAGATATTCTCTCACAGTGTCACACAGCAACTTTAGGTCTTCGAGGGAATTATTAGTGAGCAGATATTCCCCCATGTATCTGTTATCACTAGTCACTTCAGTTAGTTATATAGAGGAATAACTCGTGTTTTCCTTTGGCGTTCGTCACTTCCGATTCATGAATCCTTTATTACTCCTCTATGGTAGCGATGATCTCTGTGTTAATATTATATTTGGAAAGTGTTTAATCAGTTCTATCACATATGTGATAATGACTAGCACCAATATTGTCCTTTAAGATTGGCTGTAATATGTGGCATACCTGATCAGGACCCAAATTCACAATGCATTCTCAGACTTTAGTTAAGAATTTAGTTCATACTGTTTGTTTTATTATAACTAAATTATAGCCCTTTTTAAGGCTTTTGTTGTTTTAATGTGTCCAATACATCAATCAGAATCTATGTGCAAAGTTTTGTTTTTTTGGATCAAAGATATATCTCATAAACACTGATATTTGAAGTTGAGTAAAATCTTAACTGCTTTGTGAACTTGAGGCCTGGGCGTATAATGTTCATTTATATACCGCTATTAAAGCGAGAATTTTATATATTTTTAAGTTGTATTTTTAAAAAGCCTTAAAATAGATGATAATCCTATAATTAACTCCAGTTGAAAAATTGGTAAAAATATCATTTCCGACTTAAAATTCATGGAGGGTAGAAAAACATGGAAGGTTATTGTGTAACTATTTACGGTGTGAATGATTTATAAGTGTGAGAATGACACCTATGATCGTATAATAGTGAGTTGACAACCTATTGAGCAAAAAACATAGAAATGATTATGTCTTGACTTTCTTAGAAAATGTGAAATTCTCACGTTAAATGTTTGAATAAATATAGGAAGTTTGCTGAATATCAGGTGTTCTACACTGCTAAGAGAGAAGCCGAGGGGTATCTGTGGACATAGAAGCAGGGTTTACTATAGAAATGATTCCACTACTGATGTCTTCCTAAGGCACAGTAGTGGCTTTTCCTACAGAGTTTCTTTGCGCAAGTTTTTTAGTCAATTGACTACAAAAAGTTTACTGGCCTATAGCTCCATCAATTTACACATAAACTAACCCAAAACTGTGCTGCACATAGCTTAACATAAAATAAACCAATTCCCATTGAAATAAAGGTGAAGCCTTACCGCATATTTTTTTATTTGATGAAACCCAACTGCTACGAGAAATTTCAATTGGTCGGTGTCATGGCGGCTTGCGTTACGTCATTACAACATAAACATCGCTATGCAAATGTAGAACGCATTACCATAAAGAAAAAATGTTCGGTAACTATTTTAGTGGCCCAATCTTCACTATTTGTGCGTTTGAACCTATTTGAACGTGCGTGAGGGCTCTTAGACTGTATCAATTGTAACCTTAAACACACAGTTTAAAGTTACAAGTATAGTAACTAGGTTTACAAATATTATATTGGTCTACATCTTTAGGTCGATCGATTCATAACGGTAAGACGTAAAACCCCATTTAATTCCTTGTTCTGATATTTTTAAAGATATTTTTAGTAATCTATTTTTAGAATGTTGACATTGGTAATGTGAATGTTGATGCAGAACGGTAAGACGTTAAAGCGGCAATTTCATATTTTAAGTTGTATTTTAAAAATATATTAAAATAAAGCCTTAAAATAGATGGCATCTATAAACAGTCCAACCTTGTTAAAGAATAATCCTATAATTCACTATTGCCAGTTGAGAAATTGGCAAAAATATCACTTTCAACATTAAATTCAAACGTTTGAAGATAGCTATTGCATGGGGCGAATGGGAAAACAAGGAGGTAATTGTGTTATTGTTTTCAATGTGAAAGATGTTTCAGTGTGGAAAATAATGCCTAAGATTGTATACTAGTGAGTTGACAACCTATTGAGCAAAAGACAGAAATATGTTTTGACTTTCCTGGAAAATATGAAATTTCCGCTTTAAACCCAATTTAATTTCTTGTTCTGATATTTTAAAGATTTGTTTAATGATTTATTTTAAGTAAATAGACATCGATAATATGAATGTTGAATAAGAGGAATGTATAGATCGCGACCTGGTAAAAACATCATTATTACAGAGGAGAACATTAATTGATTAGTACAAGATATTGTTTTTAATAAGTAGTTCAATTTTAAACATCAATGTCCTTACTGATTTAATTGGGTATATTTTTTTTCTGCACAATCCAATTAAGAAACTTTCATGTTTGTTCCTGTTCAATTGTTTTCGCACGATTGACCATGTTAAGGATTGAAGGACACGGGTAAAATTGTCGCGCCGTGAGATGCCATTAATGGTTATAACATGTTTGTGCTTGCACTATACTACCAGTTTCGTTATTCGGTTGGAGTAAAGGTGTGCAGTACTCTATCCTACCGGTTTCGTTATTCGGTTGCAATTAGAGAGGCTGGAATAAAGGTGTGCAGCACTCTATCCTACCGGTTTCGTTATCCGGTAGTAAAAGTGTGCAGTATTCTATTCGACCGGTTTCGTTATTCGGTAGCAATTAGAGAGGCTGGAATAAAGGTGTGCAGTACTCTATTTTCGAAGATTCGACTCCCAACCAGAATCATGTTCGAACGTGTAACCTCATGACATGATTAATTTGTTTCATATTTTTGTTTATTTTGAGATAACGTCTTGAATTGTGGTTTACCGGGTCTCCTTGTGTGACCAATGCACTGAAATCGGGAATTGTGAGATAACATACATATTGAAGCTTGCATCCTTACTGATGCGACTGTGAAAGTGTTGGGTGGTCACACTTACTTAACATCGTGAGTTTTTTCCTGTGTCTTCCCACTAAGAAACACCATCGAACAACTGAAATCTAAATGTACCCTCTCTTTCTCTCTATCGCTCACTCTGTCTTACTAAATGTTGCCCTGTTACACAACCACTTATGACACCAACCTTTAATGAATTACCGCCATTACCATCACGTGATATGCTGACATCTGACCTGCAATGACACTTGACTAACGTCATAATTCCACCAGGAACGTGCGTCAATAGCCTATGAGCGTTGTTTCTGACACGAGTGCCATTTGAGGTACGAAGAGCAATTATCTAACAACACTTCTAGTTCAGTTAACAAATCCCGCGTGGTTTCACGCAGCGGATAGAATAAATATTATTTTATGCTAGGTCAACTCCCCATAGGTCACCAGGCGCCAAGAATATTTGGTAAGGTTTTACATCGATAGATGATTTGACGCCATTGTCGCTTTCACCGTTTACACCATGGGCGATTATTCGTTGTTTGGGGAATTTTCAGGAACTGGTATTAAATAATGATTCTTCATTTACAATGGATATTCTAACTTAGAGAGTTATATGTCACCATTTAAATGTTCTTTGTGAAAGAAAGTTGTGATGTGATTTGGATTAAGTTAATATTCATAGACTAATTATAAGCTATTTTATTTCTAGGAAACATAAGAACGCAATTTAACAGCATATTCTAGACTATTATTAGTGTTACCATGTGATATCAACGACATGGGGTTGAACCAAGACATATCAATGACTCGATGAAAGCTTCGTGGGTTGATCATTTCTGTTTGAACCGGACTAATCATTTATGGCAAGGTTTGGGGACTTTTGTGTGGAATTGGACTTTAACAAATAAAGGACTAAGTTCGACTAAATACATTCAACAAGATTTCCGATTTAGAATAATGTTCATAGAGTTCCATAAGATAATGGAGAAAAAAGGGCTAATGACGACGGACATTCGACATGCAGTTAGCTATTAGGGTTAAGAGTAGTCGGATAGCGATGTGTTCATTGGATTACAATTGTCAGTACTTATAGTTCTTTTCGCTAACGCCATTGTGTTTAAAGGACCTCGTTTTTATTTTTGTCCCAACTCTACGACCAGATGTCGTTCCTTCAAAGATCCTGACCCGTCTGCTTCAATTTGAAACTGCCAAGGTCTTTTACTTGCCATTCCTTGTAAACAAGGACAGGCCCCTATTTTTCGTTCCATCCGAAAGACTAGACAAACACGACCCCCTGACATGTGTATTGGACAGTTTGTCTTTTAGTGTTAAACCAGTGATAATTCAAATGAATTATGCATAAGAGAAGCCCTCTTCCAAATCCTGACTGAAACCTTTATTTTGATTGTGATTAGTGCCCCTGAACGTTTGACCACCACGACAACATACCTAGAACATCCCAACTTGGGTTGATTTAGTTTAATGTGTTGTTGACCCGCACATATTGATCGCTTTATCAGTCTCACCAGGCAAATAGATGTCATTAATTGTGAATATTATCATATCCGTCAGCTAAACCAAATACTCATTTGAAATACTTTTTTTACAAAGGACACATTATTATTATCATTGCGTAAAGGAGCTCATTTAAAGCCTGCTTTATTGTCATCAACAGGATATTAAGGGTTAGAGTTAGTAATATTTATTGATCAACAGAAGAGGGATGGTAATATTATTTAATCAACAGAAGAGGGTTAGATTTAGTAATATTTCGCACCAGCCAGTCACCACGGAGGCTTACACTACAACAAATTCTCACAATTTATTATGTCGATCGTATTTATTTTCCAAAATGAATACTTAAAGCCATTTTTGCTTTAGCTTGACGATATTCAATAGAACCACAAAACTAAGCATTTACCACTGTTGAGTAGAGTATCTCGAGCGAGTCCTTGTATAAAAGAGATTACAAAACACTCAAATATTAGTGCTCCTCGTAGATTGATAATTAACTGGTCCTTCAGATTTTGTCTCAAGTTTTATATAACTTTAAAATCAGATATATGTACAACGTTATTGCAGTCCAGTGATCCTCAACCAGTGTGCCGCGGGTGATCTTCCTAAGTGTGCCGCGACATTTTGAACGACACATTAAGAAAATATCGAAAAACCATAAGATCACAATTGAGTATTCACTGTTGACTACTAAAGTTCATAGCTGTGTTTAGTTTGAGTCATTTTGCCTACCTTCGTATGCCGTCTATCATTTACCATGTTTTTTTTGTAAAATTTAAATATTACTCATATATATCTATATTTGTGTGCCACTATATTTTCTGTAGTTCCTGTTGGAACTGGCTTTGAGCGAACGATATTCACGGACAGTTCCTATCCGGCCTTATATAGCTGCAATATGAACATACGGTAAAATACCGCTATTCCCCACCTCTGTTCTCGGGCTATTTTAGAACCCTTACCGTCTATTTGTCACCACAATTCTTTATTTTCCACCAAAAGGAATCATTTCTCACTATATTTGACACAGATTTATAAGTCAACTCAATTTTCAAGTAGTATTTAGAGATGAAATAAACATGCGGTTTGTGCATGTCCGGATCTCGCAATGGCTCTTCAGTTTAAACGTATTTGGTGTATGTTTTTAATCGCAGAACTCTACTTGAAAATAGTGTTAAACCTGTCGCAAAAATGATTCATTTGGCGAATAAAGTAGAATCAGGGTGAAACATAGCAGGTAAGATTCCGAAATTGCCTTAGAACAGAGGTGGGGAAGAACGGTATTTTCATACTGCAGCTGTATAAGGCCGCATAGGAACTGTCAGTGGGCATTGTCCGCTCAAAGGCAGTGCCTAAAGGCACTATATTTTCTGGCGTTCCAAGATGTCCTGTTGGCTAATAAAAAGTTGAGAAGCTCTGCAGCTGTAGTCCAATCACATCAGATTGAAGAGTATTGCTATGTCAACCGGGCAGACCTCTAGGGCGCTATTGCCCATTTAATCTTCGATTGACCATCTTATTCACACAGAAAATCGATTTAATGGCGGAAGGAATGCGATGAACATGGACACCAAGCACACTGATCGACAGTTTACTACAAACAAACATCTATCAATGTAATTAATCAAACTAATTTGTTGGTTCTGTAAGATCAACCCGTTCCGACATCTTCTACTGGCCATCTTTATTAGATACATAGAAAATCAATTTACAGACTTTCGGAATATTCAGCTGGTCGTTTCATCTACAAAAGGAAATCAAGTTATTATATGTAAAGAAAGAACGACGGAATTATTAACGGCAACGCGCCGTTTAAATTACATGTTTATTGTTGCACTACATATTTAAGATCAGTTGATCCCTGATTAAGCCAATGAACAAATCCGTTTCCTTTGGCAAAAAGTGTTTAAGCCAATCACGGAGTCTCAAATCAGACCTCAAAGAGACGAGATAATTGACAGCGAAGTAAACCAATACTATAGGCCAGTCAATATTTAAACGGCATAAAATATATATTTTCTAATTAGTTTGCAAAATGAAACAACAAAACAAACTTTGAAGATACATATCGAAGAGAAGACATTATGGACGGAATGATCGAAGCTGGTACATGGGCCATTTATTTAAGTATGGGGCCCAGCAGTCAAGGCTACCCATCGATCTTATATTGAGAATAATTGATTTCCAATAGCCCGTTTGATCACATATTAACAACATTGTAGGAATTCCTGAAATTGTATTTATCTGGACGGTGCCTAATTTAATCACCATGACTACTGAAGCAAGGCACAATTCTACGCTCCAGGACAGTTACAACTTTGAATATAATTTAGTCTCGTGCATGCTTGTAGAACCAGAAAGCGTGAAATTTCTCTGTTCACTGTTAGTTCACACGATGACTCAAACAAATATGAGTAATTTGTAAATTTAATATAAATATCAGGTTGTCGTATGCCAATTGATTATTATTATAAAATATTTAATTATAGAGAGGCGTATAGATGTTTGTTTTAGACCTATGGTTTTGCGCAAGTATTCGTTGAACTCTTTTTAACAAAGGTATATATCTCAGCGATTGATTGTCGTTGGTTCTCCAAGTTAGCATCCCGATATTACAGTATTTCTACGATTCGATAATTGACAGTTAACACAATATGACAGTCGAAAGATATGTATTTCAGTGTTGGATGATCAGTTAGGTTTATAATTATGTATACAGTCTCTCATTCTGACCACCTCGTGTAGCTGACTAGTCCGATTACGGAAAATTACCGACCAGCAAAGATCTACAAAGCTTTAATGTTTCTTCTGTTGTCGTTTTCTTGACTGCGTAGTGATATTTACCAGGGACTTATAATCGCCAGTGACGCCACGGTGGCTCAGTGAGTAGATGTTGGCTCGCTAACCTGGAGGTTCCGTATTCGATCCTGGTGTTGGCCCAGAAAGATTATATATCAGACTAGACCGTAGCTCCGCTGTACGGGCAATATGTCATCCCTAGCACACTACAAGGCGTATGCCCGTCTCTATACGCCCAGCCGTAGCAGAACAGTAGGGAGAGAAATGGGATTTAACGTCCACTCGACACAAACTAGGTTATTTTGGGACTAACATGGTTTAATTTTATTTCAATAATCGCTTGCGCGTAGGGGTCTTTAGCAGTGGGAGGAAACCGGAGGAAACCCACGAGATTGAGAAGGCGCCCATATCTCCATGCCACATACGCTCACACCAGGAATCGAAACCACAGCCGCAATCCAGAGGTGACAGGCCAGCTGGAGGTCGAAGCGCGGCACTCTAGACCACTAGGCCACCCCCCCCCCCAGAAGAGTAAGACGTTAAAGTCCCTTTCATTTCATACAATCACCAGGTTGACAATCATTGATAAATTAATCATCATTTATGTGTAGTTTAAATACTTTTATTGTGAACATTACCAGATTTGAAGGGGAACTTGATTCGCCCATCTTGTGGATATGCCCACATCATTTAGTAATTGAGTTGACGCCACTAATTGGAGAATTCGACGGTACTACTAATATTTGATTTAATCATGAAGTTTTGCGGAGATGCATTAATTGATTCACACTGTTTTTACCCATCACAGTTTTCATTACATTAAATGTACCTATATGTTTGCAAATGCACTGCTGCAATGTGTCCGTAACTTTATTAAGCTTGCGATCGGCCAAAGTGTTCGTTCATATATGTCACTGGTAAAATTTCTCCTGGTTTGGTCATATAGGAATGTTCATGGCATGGTAATCATGCGATTCTGTACGCTGCATACGAGACTAAGCTTCCTACCTCGTCGACATTCTGTACCCGCATTTCATGTGCGCGCTTTCCATGCGTTTCCGTGCGCGTTTTCACCGAATACATATAAACGTTCTCATTACATTTGAATTAAACCGACGTTTTTATCGAGCCTAACGCGTACACGGAAATCCTAACTTGGTTATCCTGTGCTTCAAGATATCTATTTGAAATATTTGAACAAAAGAACAAAATCCAGCATTCAATTGCCATTTTGTTTGTAAATCCATTAGTTAATGCTTCAAGTATTTACACACCATTTTATCAGGGTAGTCGATACAGTATCTGTAGAAATCTGCATCACATCCCAGATTACACTTCAACGTAACAGTAACGTCGGTTTATGGCGTTCTACCATCGTCGTGCACGACACATAGCATTACTTTAAGCTCAAGAATACTACTAGTAATCTGAATTCTCTCGGGTGTCTACATGTTGTCAGTGTAATACCATAATAATTATAAACGCTTGATGAGTGCGTTCTGAAATATTAAGAGACATTTGATTCTTCTCTATAAATCTGAGGTAAGATTGTGGGGTTTAACGTATAATCAAAACAAACGAAGTCTGGACTTTGCTTTTGCGTAGGGGTCCGTAGTGGGATACCGGAGAAAACCCACGGGGTTAGCCAGATGACTCGACCTCTTTTCACGTACAGACGGGACGGCGAAACTACTAAACTTGAATCGAAGGCATATTCCCGCATCAGACATTTTGGGAAGTATGTGCATGAATCCACGACGGACGTTGAAACCCAGAGTTTGTTATATGTCGTTTACCATCATCTAGGTGTTGTTTATTCAATGTCAAAATAACCAGTAAAATTGATGTTTATTTTAATAGCCACAACTAGATGGAAGAGAATAATGTTGGTAGAATTAAAATCTCTTTATTGACTGTTAATCGATGTTAGATAATAGAAACTTGTCGTGTTGCTGTTGGTTTATTGCTGGTCGTGGTGTAAAGGTGCAATTTATCGTTAATATAATTCACTACACAATCAATGGCTGTATTACAGCAACACAAACCATGACCAGTTAGTACTGGGGGTCGTATTCTCAATACTGGTTAAGAATAAGATCCGTTCATTGACTGAAACGCCCAGATGGACCAGCGGAGCATTGTTTACACCTTGCAGCTGAAGTCATAGACGTACTTAACTAAATAACCTCCAGGTGAACCTAATGGTACATGAACAACATGTTGCGTACAAAGAACACCACATGACGGTCATTTTGAGACCAACGCACAGTAATTGTTATTTTTAAGATTATTTGCGCAATGCGATGGGACAAGGTCTGTTTGGAAAACGTCATTTCTGTCGATTCGTATTTTAAATTCCAACTGACAGGGGTTCTTTAGTGTGGAACCGGTTTTAAGTTCCACACGAACGACTAAATAAACGATTCTTGTGAACCCCAAGATGCCGCCCACTGTAGTACTACTGCTACTTTTAGGACTTCTTCTTGTTGTGTTCTTGTGATCGTAAAATAATACCACAGTATTTAAAGTATAAGAACTTTATTGCCAGCTGAATGGTTTCCCAGGTCCCTTGTTCTCAACAGATAATGGCTGCTTGAATGTCTGGGTGAGTTCTTACGAGTATCCTAATTTTGTATCAACTGGTTTTGGACATTCAATTATCTAATTGGTCAAACATGATGTAAATAATTAGAGAGATTGGTTAATTGAGCCCAATGACGTCAAAACCCACCCTTATATGGTTATGGAAATTTACTCTAGAAATTGCGCATGAGATATCTGTTATCATGTTGTTGACATATAGAACCAGCTATGTTTTGTTTCTATAACCCTTTTTTAAAACAATATGTCAATCAAATGTTAGTTGATTTCAGTACACACCTGCATATATGTGAATATGTTAGAAACATAAAACTATATCTTATCTCCTCATTCCTTGTCTATAATCTTTAAAAACAATGTCACCACGACTATATTGCTACACTATGGGAAAGTGAGAACAGAGCCTGAAACATTTCAAAGAAGACACGAGCCGAATCGAGTTGTTGGCCGCTTTAAACCAAGCATATCTATATGTCAATCAGTCTATAATGTGTTTAGATATACATCTAAATGAGAATTGTTTTATATGTAAACGTAGTTAACATCGGTAATAACACATATCTTGATTTAACAGCGATTGCTTACACCCCTTATGCACTTAATATGAATTTGAATAATTAGTTAAGGAAATGCTGACTCTGTAGAACTTGGTAAATCATCGAAAGAAATCTTTGAATGAGCGCTCCAAATCGCCAATATTAATTGTGATGTATAGCGAAAGTGATTGTACCCAATCGATGAATAGACTTATCTTATTTGCAAATATTTAGTTAAGTGAGTAATGTTAGCTCAGTGTATAATGTTTAGCTGAGTGTGTATAATGTTTAACTGAGAGTAGTGTAATGTTTAGTTGAGTGACCAATGTTTAGCTGAGTGTGTAATGTTTAGCTGAGTGA
The DNA here is from genome assembly GCA_963678685.1 of Patella ulyssiponensis. Lineage (NCBI taxonomy): Eukaryota > Metazoa > Mollusca > Gastropoda > Patellidae > Patella > Patella ulyssiponensis. The sequence goes on along the minus strand of OY783225.1, from coordinate 61,904,201 downwards.
CTAATGTTGAGTTGAGTGTGTAATGTTTAGCTGAGCTAGTAATGTTAAACTGAGTGAATAAGGGTTAGCTGAGTGCGTAATGTTCATTAACCCTGTGGGTGCAGAAAAGTAGGATGTTAATTGAAATGAAGTTTAACGCCCTACTATTTTCTGCTTTGACCTGGTTAATGAAGACGGGCAAATGCCATACAGTGTGTTGCGAGTGCTATTTTGCCCGGACAGCTGCCTACTCTGATCTTTTACGTGCATGCGAATGGGTACACGGTACCTCGGTTTTTCGTCACATACGAACAACTAGACAGCTGCAATTGTTAGGCCCTCCGTCCAGCATCACCGATAAGGGGGAACCACGCCGGAAAATCTGAATGAAGTTTCCCGGCCAATACAGAGAACGAACACCCGACCTCCAGGCTAGCGAGTCGGCGTCTTACCCACGTAGGCTCTTAAACCTCATGCCTCGTTTATACCTATTTGCTAGTTTACGTGGCGTGAATGGAATTTTTCTCAACACATTTATTTTTAAAGCTACCTTATCTTAATCTGAATATGTCGGCTTTAAATGGCAGACTTAGGCTTGCTTGGTAAGCTATGTCTATGTCGTTAACTATAACACCGCTGATCATCGATGTCGGAAAACTTCAGCTGATTTCGCTATCGCCCATGTGTACTCACGTGGCTTCAACACCCGGGCGTTTTAAAGCTTTATAAATTATATATCTGGAAGAGCGAAGCTATCTATCCTCGATTTAGATAACGTCACTACTAAAATAGATTTATAGGTTTCTCAGGAAGTAATGACACCTAATGTACGAAGCTATAGTCGAGATCACAGTTATTAAGATAACGTCAACATTGATTGATGTTCTTCCTGAGATGTAATAACACTGTATGTACGAAGAACGTTTACACCGATAGCTACGATTGTCGAGAATGATAAATCTGTGTTGAGTATATGGCGGGAGATAAATATCGTTGACGCTGTATCTCTTGATAATGTAATGTATGCGAATGGGTCTTGTTTGATTCATATAGTTGGTGATCCGGGATTTACATCCACCCCGTGGTTGGATTATTTCCATTATTTGATAACTGTTTCTCACATTAAAATCCCCCTCAAGAAATCGATTTAAATTCATATAACCATAATTATACTGAAATGACAAGATGGTAACGCCTGTTTGTTGTCTACGAAGCACACCCGCAGTGTTTGAAACGATAAAATCATAATTCGTATGCCTGTCTTCCATTAGCCTAGCTTAGGTGCAGACGAGTAGGACCTTAAAGTCATAATTCGTGTGGGTTACAGCTCCCACACAAGTGTGATAAGGTCCATAGTCATTTAGACTCTCCGGCCCACCAACCGTATTTGTGTGCCATATATTTCCGTAATGACAGAATGATAAAGCTCATGGATTTCTGGACTATAAGGTCCATAGTCATTTAGACTCTCCGGCCCACCAACCGTATTTGTGGGACTAGAAACTGGTGAGCCATACATTACTATAATGGCCGGATGATAAAGCTCGTGGGTTTCTGGACTATAAAGTCAATCTGAGGTGTGTGTGGGAATACAAACGTGTTTGCCATATATTGCTGAAATGGCAATTTAACAAATCAAATGTGTGTGCCTAACATTGCTGGAATGACAAGTTTATAAAAGCCAATAAGATGAATGGAAATATATATCAAAGACAAAAACACGGGGAGTAAAACGGAGATGAAGACATACAGAATGAATGACATTTAGAAGTTGTTATGTCGAGTCAAGATAAAGTCGACCCATAAATAATCAATGTTTGCTTTAAAGGAAATTAAATCACGAGCTCCCGTAGACAACACGTCGTTTATACACACCACGACGACTTGATGCAGTGATGCACATTTCACATACGACGGTCTTCTTACATCTTTGGACAATTGTATAGTCTGTAGACTATTTTTATCTCCGTCTAGAGACGACCACATTTAAGGGTGTAGAGGATTACAGTGAAAATATTTTAAGAGAGACGATAATATAGTCAATAATTAAAAGACATTATCACTTTCCATCAGAAAATAAATGTTGTTCGTTTTCTAGACTGTCATGTTTAAAGTAGCTAAGTCAGTATCATCCAAAATCTTCAACATTGAAAACACAGATTATTTGGCAATTTGAATCAACACTGATGCAGTGATCTTACCGGAAATAGATGGGCTTAAAACAAATTAAACATTTTACCATTTGTACACGAATGTGCTTCAGCCCCAGTTGTAAGAAGGTACTCGAAGAACGAGGCTAGACACATTGCACCAAAGCAAACGGCGTCGCCATATTCGTATCTGGAGAGCATGCTCACTATATACTGTGTGTGTGACACTACGGGTAGGATAATGTCGTGACTATCCTGGTCACGGACTCCCAAATAGCAGCCTGTGACACTACGGTGTCACAGATGGGACAATGACGTCTAAGGCTTTTCTTCGGACTTCACACTGTGGGACTGTGACACTATCCTGTGTCGCGGTACCAAATCGACGACTGTGACACTCTAGGGACACGTACTGTGTGTCCGCACGGCCAAATCTTGTGTCACACTGTCGTTTGTCTAGGTAAGACTTGACGTTGTGATCAATAAGACTTCAAACTCTTTTCTGTACTCATGAGATATTCTTTATGTTACAATAATATATTCTACAGCATAGAAACAATTATTGTTCTTTAGGTATATAAAACATTAACCACGATTAAAACCTATGATGTCTACCCTGGCTATTTCGCCCAGCCGTCTCCCTAGGAAATTCTATAATGTCTTGTCTACGGTTTCATCATGACGGCTGCGTCCGGCCAGTAAGTCAGGCCAGCTCCCGGGGTGAACTTCCCCTTGGCTCTCTCGAATGTTGTCTGCGTCCGACTTGTAAGCCGGGCCAGCTCCCGGGGTGAGCTTCCACTTGGCTCTCTCGGATGTTGTCTGAGCGTAAATCAAACTCTCTCCTATATAGAATGTATAATGCGTCATCTATTAGGGCGGGACAATTAACATTTATGGGTAAGTGTTTCGTAGAGGCACGGTTTTACATCAACACTATTCTAGTTAATTGTACTAATCTGTGCACCTGAGGACTGGACGATAGTACCCTACTTTCCAGAAATGGATACTGACATAACTGTCTGTGAGTTAGTCTAGGATAGTAGTAGAATAATGCAAGCTACTTCATTACCCTAGTTTTCGTCATACATAATGTAGGTAAAGAATTCTATATTAAAGTCTATAGTGTTACATGTAGACTGGAAGAATCAGACGCTAGGGATTGACATTCGATTGAGACGTCAGGCTTATTTCGCCGAACATAACTGCTTTGAAATTAGAGTAAAAACGGAAAAAAATGAATGTAAATCAGTTTATATACATTCATATTACATGTATATGTATTGCGACCCACTTGTGTCAATTTCTAGGTCCCAATCGTTAGCGATTTAGCTCCTTTAAAATCGCCCCTGACTTCTCCAGACGCTAGTATTTTACGTACAATATAATTTAGACAACTGAGGTGTAATTTTGCAGAGTGGAGAGTGATCGCCGATACAGATCGCTATAGCGTTAATGGGTTTGTAGGGTGAAGAATGGACTAAAATAAAACGGAGTTGAACGTCTTGCTCTTCTGTCCCAACTATGTTAATGCAGACGAGCATGTACGTGCCTTGATGGGAATTTTGCCCGGTCAACGACGTTTCCGCCTAACGGTTAATTGGGTTTTAGATGATACCGAGAACCCACAGGCACTTGAAGGGATTAAAATAAATTCAAATAAAACTTCTTACCACTGCTTAATACAAGAATACAAGGTAAGTCAGACGCCATCTTTGTTTTGACTGATTTACCATGTATCGTCTGATATCATCTCACAATACTCACTAGTTCTAACACTTCATGTCATTTTTATTGCTAACGAGACTTTATTTGATTATTATTCACCTTCCGATGTAATTAAATTGGTCATTTAACACTGTTATTGATAACAAATCAAACTTGAACCGCTATCATTTATCGACGATCAACTTCCCGAGACCGGAAGTAACCCGAAAAAAGTTCAAAAGAAGTCTGTATCACCCAGTCCCTTTATTAACCTATCATTACTCGGTATGTGCATAGGAACTGGGTGATCAAGTCTCGCTCAACAGCGGCCTCGCTTCGTAAGTTCTATCACGTGATAAAGCCTACGAAGCGAGGCCGCTGTTGAGCGAGACTTGATGACCCAGTTCCTATGCACATATCGAGTAATGATAGGTTTATAAAGGGAATGGGTGATACAGACTTCTTTTGACCTTTTTTCGGGTTAAGCAGTGGTAAGAAGTTTTATTTTAATCCCTTCAAGTGCCTGTGCGAGAACCTTGTCCACCTACTATTCACTGATTTACAGTTACAATTGGAATTAATCCGAATGAATTGGTTGTATCGAGATATTACCTTTTCTGCAACACTTCAAAAAATTCATTTGAGGGGGTTCATCACACTCACAAGAAATTAAGTGTAATTAATGTTGAAAATCAAATTCTATGAACGTCTTTTAGATGTTATTTAGAATTAGACACGTACCTGTTAACATTTTCCTTATGGCTGCTGTTACATAGGGGTATACGGTATTCGGTATACGTTTAGAGGTATACGCGAATACCTGTTTTCGAACAGTAGGAATTTGCTTAGCGGTATACATCGGTCTATACGCGTATAGGGGCACGCTATTCGCGTATACATGGTATCGTGCATGTTCGTTCTTTTTGTGGCGTATACCTCTAAATTGAATGAGATGAGTAGAAAATGGGGCATTTGTGTTGTAAAAAGTTGGAATCAAACGTTCTGAACATTGATGGGCATATATATCTCAGGCATGGTAGACTATTCTAGAATCTCGTGAACAGTGATTTACAGTTAACTGCCCCCCCCCCACCCCGCCGTGGAATGAACAAACTCAAAGCCTGACTTTCACGCCAACATACTTTAGGCCTCCGCATGTAGAAACCAAGCCAGCGTCCCCCCCCCTTCTGATTCCATTCTGTTCAGATTTGAATGAGCCTTAATGACGGTACCAAAATCGGTAGGGAAAATAACTGACCAAGCCAGTATACCTCCGTATAGTATATGCCGTGTAAACCGCCGTGCCCGTATACCGATACCGTATACTTCTATGTAACAGCAGCCTAATGGAGTTATTCTCACGGGGGAGGGGGTCGCTAGCTGTTGCGTGTGTAGTTGTTTATAACAGTATAGAGAAGCAGAAACCCACGTGATTTTACACGTCACGCGTTAGACTACTCGGCCATCCATCCCCTCGACAATCGAATGATGGTGATACTGTCATTACTGTTGGATTCAACTAATCCATTCATATGTTAGATATTAACGTGAATTCCCTCATCTGCCTCTTGCATGTTAAACCTATTGTACCAAGGGACAAGTGTAACTTTATCGCTTGTAGACTATCTATAGTTTCTGACAATATTCTGAAATGTGTACTTATCATATCATTAATTTCCAAGACAGCTGTGAAGTTTGCAATCCCTGGTAACATTTAACGTCTTAAACAGACATAAGTATGGAGACTCTTTTGAGGAGCCTTGTTTTTGTTTTTTATTACTTTGCCTTCACTGAGTTAAATGCTAAACAATTTCATTGGTCGAGACACATTATAATTCTGCTTGTTTGTTTATGGACCGGTCTGCAAATTCCCCAAAATGCAAAACGCTACCCTGTTGACTACATATACGACATATCGTGAGTACAGATTGGTATTTAATAGGTTACTTCATATTTATAGCATGCAAGGAACAACTCGAGATTTTGTTTTTAAATTGTAAAATTGTGGACTTTCATAGCGAGATCTTTATGTAATCTGCCTGGATCGGTGAAAAATGTATGTCTTGAACAATATCACAAATTAAGGAATCGACACCCCCCACCCCATGCCTTCTTTTAACCCTGTACAATGTGACGTCACTTCATACGACGTCAATAACGCACTCATTGTTTACATTGGACGTGGTACATAAACTGGTCTCGATAGAACTGGTGTCGTTTACTCATTTTACGCCTTTCCAAACTATTCTATATATACATTTACACTAATACTTTCGACACCTTGGCTTTATTTCTTAATAATTAAGGGCATATTAAGTCGCGTCGATGCTGGACGTCATCCCTGCCAGTGATAGTATCGACGATTTACTTGTGATCAGGTTGCCCCACTTCCCGTCGATTGTATTGTATTGTATTTTATACAAACTATAATAGTCTGTATTTAATCTGTAGACAGATCTAAAATATCAATTTGACCGAGATAAAAGACTGCCAATCTAAAGTACTTAAGCTTGTTTTTGTAAGCTGGTGTGAAAATGATCAAATGTTAGTCAGTTTTCCTATATCAATAATATCAGTAGATATACACCACGTGTAGTATTTACCATCAACAAGAGACTAGTAAGATTTAGTCATTCCATCAAACTCGATCAATTAAAACAACAGTTCATTCTTCTACACATAAGTCACTCTTGCGTTGTAAGACCACGTTCATACCACCGATCACACTTTCAATGACGTCAACAGATTATGTGTGCCGGTTTTTGAAATTGAAATTGAGGCAAGAGTTTTTGTAGCACCACGTTTGTTAACACTGTTATATCCCGATGTTCAGTTTCATAATCGGGCAACTGTCGAATTCTACTTGTGAAAAAATTCAAAAATGTTAAAATATGTTATTAAGAACAAACATATGAGATCAAATTAACTACGGTATCAACCGTGGGCTAATCTTTAATCTGAACGGGGGATCACCGTGGCTAAGTGGGTAAGACGCTGGGTGTTCGATCTCAGCATAGGCCGAAAAGGTTCATCCATATTTCCCCCCTTGTCAGTGATGCCGCTCTTGTCCTGGTTATTATAATAGAAAGTATTTTTAGTTGACAAAAAATATCAAAATCAAGATCCGGCGTGGTTTCCCCTTGTCAGTGATGCAGAACGGAGGGTCTGATAAGGACAGCTGTCTAGTCGTTCGGAAAGGGACGAAAACCTGAGTTCCCATGGTATACATTGGCGTGCACGTAAAAGATCCCTCGACAGTTATAATTCGATATAAGAGCAGGCCGTATAGTGCCGCTGTTCGGGCAAAATTTTCTTTATAGCACATTTAGGTTAGTTCGTAGCAGAACAGTACGACTTTTTAAATCTAAATAATACAATGGCGATTTGGCAACTGTTTTAAATGTCTGTTCTATTAACATCAAATAATTAGTTGTTTTGCACAATACTGGCTACTTATTCAACAAACTATCTTTCTTATTAGATCAATAAACGGGCTTATGGCTGTCTGTCAGATGGTGAAGACGATGATTTAATAGGACAAACTGTAGCTGAGTTTAACACATCATGTGTGACATCAAGACACTATTATAATGCTCTTTGTCTTTACTCTCTGTTAACCTTTCATGTGTTCTAGAATCAGTCGCAGAACTAACATGTATAATATAGCCCAGGGTATTTTCTTGGGTATTTCAGTTTATAAGTCAAGGACAAAGTGTTGTTTCTTGGACAGATTAATGGCTAACGGTAAAATACAATGGTAATGGAATTGTTATTTGTCCTGCGGTTCCTATTTCCATCTGTAAATTATATTACTTCTTCCTCTAGGCGTACGAGCCCTGGGTGTGGGGAAACTGCCCCTCCCCCTTAAAAAACCCCAACCAAACCGGTAAAGTGAAAAAAAATGATTAATATAACACTTACACTTTAAAAAAAAACAAAAAACACACCCTTTTTGCCTTCTAATAGGCAAAATGAAATGCCCGAAATCTCCTGACTTTTGGGTCTGGGGCTACTCTGCATTTTCTGGAACCGAAATTTCTTTATATTTACTTAGGAGATAAACACCTACTGTTTCGCATTTATAGGGGTGTTATTGTCCAATAGACATGTCCTGAGATCAGTAGAGCCCAAGAATCGTCGCGGGTTCTAAATGTAACCCTCGTCAAATTAACTCACATTACACATTTAACCCTTTCACTCTATTTAACCCACATTCCACTTTTACCCTAATACTGCAACTCTATGTAATTTGTTATATTGTCTTTTTATAGACAACACGTCCGATAAATTCAACAAAAAAACATGTTGAATATTTCTATTAGTTTGATAATACTCGGCTTTTCCATTACCGAACGTGTTACTCGCAGTATTCAAGTACGTGACATAAGAGGCTACATCCTATTGTCTGTATAGATTGCTTGTACAGGAGTGTTTGTACTGTATCGACCGAGACTACAGATCATTAATTCTCGGTTGTCAATCGTACTTATGTTATTCCTAGTTTCAGATATATTTATTCAATAAATAATCCTTCAATATTCATTTACGTCCGTTTAGATTTTCAATACGGGTCAAGTCAGAATGTAAACAACATCAAACTGGTTGTTGCCTCCTGGCAAAGTTGTTGGTACGAGTCAAGTCAGATTTCAAACTACACAAGACTAGTTGTTGACTCCTGGCAAAGTTCTCATTTAGAAGTGAAGATGTTTGGAACAAAATGGACGTGTATGCCAAGATAATTCTTTCTTGGCATGTTATTTGTGAATGAAATCAAATCAATGTTTGTCATATTTACATATACTATTCAAAAAAAGTAGGGGATATTTGATTTTTAAGTGTTATTAAAGTCGCCTAATGAAACTGACGAAGAAACAAATGACAAAATGAAATGAAGTTCACATTCATCGATTTATTCCAAATGATCGTTAGACTAAGTAAGGCACAGACTGACCATTATAAGGGTAAAATGATACCCGGGGTCAAACAGCAAAGTTACCACAGCATCACAACAAAGTCAGTAACGGGTAAATCCTCCTCTGTTTGCCAAACAAGCATTGATCCGACGTGGCATACTCCGAATGAGACGTCTAAGGTCATTTTGGTCCAGATTGTCCCATTCCTGTTGCAACGCAGCAGCAAGTTCTTGGACATTGGCAGGACGTTGTTGACGTTGACGTAACCCCTGTCAAAGCATGTCCCAGACATGCTCGATGGGGGAGAGGTCGGGACTCAGTGCTAGCCAAGCTAATGTGGTGATGTTCTGTTGTTGGAGGTAACCTGTAACGATCCCGGCCTTGTGACATCTTGCGTTGTCATCCTGGAAGATGAAACGGCGGCCATGACGTCGTGCGAACGGCACAACATGGACTGCCAAGATGTTGTCTCGGTAGTACTGGCCTGTAACACGCCCTGCAACAACATGTAAAGCCGTTCTTCCAGCAACAGTGATGCCTCCCCACACCATAACAGAACCACCCCCAAATCGATCATGTCTGATGACGTTTACGTCTTGGAAGCGCTCGTTTCGACGACGCCACACCCTCCTACGTCTGTCCAAAAAATCAACAGTGAACCTTGACTCATCTGAAAACATCACATTGCTCCAGCGTCGATTATCCCAGTGTTGACGATCCCTACACCAACGACGTCTTGCCTGAATTTGATGATCTCTCAAACAAAGGATCACGCGAGGACGTAGGGCGCGAAGATGACCCCTATGCAGTCGATTCCGAATCGTCTGGCCACTCACTCTCACACCAGTGTCTGTTTGAAGACGAGCGCTGATCTGATTTGCTGTGATGTCACGATTTCTCAAGGCCAAGGTACGGATAAATCGATCCTGGGCTTGAGTTGTCGCCCTTGGTCGACCTGAGCGTGGTCTGTCCTGTACAGATTGTGTATCACGGTATCTGGACCATAGCCTGCTTATGACAGACTGAGAAACATTCATCGTCCGCGCCACAACCGCCTGTGTTGTGCCGATCTGTAGCATGCCAAGGGCACGTAACCTTTCATTTTGGGTAAGCCGACGCATATCAAAATTTGTTTTCTGGTCACTAAAACAATTAAACTGATGTTTCCACCCTGGAATTCAATGCCACAATGACTGTAACATTCAAAGTCAGAGTCGTGCAAATCTTGGGTTGGACCCCCATGATGATCCCAAGCATCACCTGCATTCCATGCGGTAGCTATTGGTGCGTTTGTGCGTCACATGTAACTGGAAATGTTTCTTCTGTTAGGTTCTATAGTGCCTTTTTTCGTAGTCATTTGCATATTTTAGTATTATGCCCCAAAAATCAAATATCCCCTACTTTTTTTGAATAGTATATATATAATTGAATTCATTATCCGAGGCTTAACCCAAAAACAATAAGACGAGTAACAGACGAAATTGTTAGTGCTTGCGCGTTGAATCAGACGGTCTGTCATTGAGGCAAGTGGCGTGGTTTATATTTTCTGCTTGTACGTGACAGGGAGTATTGTTGCCTGTCCAACTTAGTGGCTTTTCCCGGGGTCTTAGGGTTTCCTCCCACATTTAAAGACGCCTACGCGGAAACGAATTATTGAAATGAAATTAACCCATATGTTAGTCCCGAAATGATCTAGTTTGCGTCGAGAAGACGTTAACCCTCTCTTCCTCCCTGTCTTTTCTCTTTCCCGCTTGAACATGACAAGAAGTAGGGTGGCCTGCACAATATTGTGGTTTTTCTCCGGGTCTTCCGGTTTCCTCCTACTGCTAAAGAACCCTACGCGCAAGCGAATTATTGAAATAAAATAGAACCATCATATACATCTCAAACAACGTAAAAATCACAACCTAAAGCGTATAATTATGGCTGCAGAGTAGGCTAGGTCGCTTTGTACTATTTGGAATCACGTGATAGAAGAGATAACTCTGTTCAACGACCACGTGTTCTATACGAGGAGATTAAATGCTCTGAAATAGTGACCCGCTGTACGTCTATTACCAGGAAGTAAATGCCACTGATCGAACAAGATCTGCGATGATAGTTTTCACAGACCAATTTATCTCTAATCTATTTGTGGCGACCATAACAATTTGTGAATATACATTAACGTTTAGATGGTGGCTTGTCTTGTCTAGCTAAATGACATTAACCGTTGTTGAGTTAACAATTTATTTCTTCTTTTAAATCTTATAGTCGCTGATCTCTGAAAACCGCCATTCAATACAGCCAGTATAAACCATCAAGTCCTTATACAATATGTGTATAGTGCCTAGTCTTTGGATTTTAGGGTTAAATAACTTGGCCCATTACCCCAAAGTACCCGTATCACATACACTACTTATACATAGTGTCTAGTCATATAGTTTTGGGTTTTAAGAACCTTGGCCCACTGCCCAGACTAGTAGGTATCGCATACAGTTTTCGGATGTAACACATGTTTTAGCTGCAATTTGGTAGCAATCTTTGTAATGGGTAGATTTGTCGGTCTGGGTCAAAATATTATTTTCATCTTCAATGGATCTAATATATTGATTTAGTTTGTGAACATGGGATCGATTTCAGTTTTGCCCAATTTTTTAGTCACGCTTGTCAGTGACACAGTGGTGCGTAGTCGTTCGGGTGGTAAGAAACAGAGAGGTACTGTGTACACTATGATCAGGACAGAAAATAACCCTTGACACCTGGAATTCGAAATAAGGCTATACTGTACCAACGCTATCCAGACAATACGACCGTTAGCGTAAAAATAGGACTTGAAACTCCATTTCATTTCAGTTGGCGTTTCTTTAACCCTTCCTTCATAGCACACTAGGCCCCGGTCGATGAAGAACAGTAGGAAATAAAACCCCATTTCGTTTCATTTTAGTTTAAGACTAGTAGATGTTGGTGTTTCTTTAAGGGGGGGGGGGGCGCAATCGTTAGCACGTGCGTGCTGTATCATAAGGCCTTTCACTGAGTCAACTGGTTTCGATCCCCCGGTTGTACGTGATAAGGAGTGGGTTCGTCTGTCCAACCTCGTGGGTTTTCTCCAGTTTCCTCCCACTGCTAAAGACCCCTCCACACAAGCATATTGAAATAAAACTGAAGCATATGTTAGTCACGAAATAACCTAGTTTGTATCGCGTGGACTTTAAACCCATCTCTCTCTCTCTCTCTCTCTCTCTCTCTCTCTCTCTCTCTCTGGTGTTTCTTTAACTGGTCGTTCTACATGTTACTGTGTATCCAGTAACAAAGTTGAGAAATTCAATATTCTATTCATCTCGAGACGGTCCCATAAACTAACACCACAAACTACACACCGAGACTTTATTAAATAGTTTTTATTATCAGAGCTTTTAAAACGAAATCTAAAACCGTCAAATTCATGAATAATAACCTTATTCAAATATTTAACATGTCAACACAATGGCCGAAAATAATCGAATCCAATTTGAAAGGTTCATAAATTCGTTAGTCGTAAATTGCGGTTCTCAATAGTTACTGGATGTTTTATTGACAGCTAAGCTGTCTGTAACACGGGCAATATATAACCATAGTTTCACGTAATACGAGTTGAAAATAAAACAGTCGATATTTCAACCATGTTCATTGTAATAAACTTCACTTTAACAGTTCTTCACATAAAGAGACAAGGTCTTTTGTCCACACAAAAAAGCAGCAAACCCTAGCGGTTAACACCATCGTCTCGAAGGAATGGTCGATATCAGTGACTTTACGTAAAACGCGATTGTCTGAAATATTTACATAAATTGCCTGTTTGTTTTTATTCTGTGAGTCTGGCGTTCTGCAGTCAAGAGAAAAAACATTCTTTTCAAATTGAGATATTATCTAGATGAATAAGGATGAATCCTAGTAAAGATTTTGTGACGGCAATTTGACTTCCATCAGTAAAGTATGTCATTCTCTCTTTCAACAGCAAACGGAACAACACAAAAGTATATGAAAAATGTCTTAATTATGTATGCTGCTTAAACGAGATGCGGTGGAATTAAATAAAACGTCTCGTCATCAAATTTTTTTAAGACGAACATTGGTTCTTCCTCATTTTGAAGGGGTTGAGCGGCCGAATGGTTTAAATCGTACGCGTTAGATCATAAGGTCTGTCTGTCGTTTAGTCAATAGGTTGTGTTTCGATTCCCCGCTTGTACGTGACACGGAGTATTGTTGCCTGTCCAACTTAGTGGCTTTTCCCGGGGTCTTAGGGTTTCCTCCCACATTTAAAGACGCCTACGCGGAAACGAATTATTGAAATGAAATTAACCCATATGTTAGTCCCGAAATGATCTAGTTTGCGTCGAGTAGATGTTAAAGCCTTTTCTCTCCCTTCCCAGTTAGATTTTCTCTGCAGGTGGGTCTAGGTTTTACGTCTCACCCAAGCGATCACACACACACCTTAGTTCATCTGAACAGACACATAACGCTTCTGCTAGTCCTTTTATTCGTGAATGTTTTTTTATGTTTCTTTTATCACATATACCCTGTTGAGTATTTAAGTGACTAGATCTATTTTTTCTGGGCAAGAATGAATGATATTGTTATAAAGTTTAATCTCAGTCAAATATAGTCCAAATCCCTTCAGTATTTACGAAAATATGATGAATTGAAAAATTACCAATTTTTGTAGTTTTCACGACAACCTTTTTAACTATCTCTGATTAATCTGTTTGAATACAAACTTGGGGATTATTTACAAACGATATTTTCATTTTGTTTTCTTAGTCAAATGTTAAATACATGTAATCAATTTCGATACATTTCAGCGTGGAGTATGTCGTGAATATTTTGATATTGTCCGAGAAATGCGTTGTTTTTTCAGTAATAGTAGATGACAAACGTATTACAACCCGCTCTTCAGTGGATGGTACAGAAATTAACCAGATTTATTCAAAGCGACAGTTAGGTGATGATTGTACGGGATCTATCAAGTAAATCGTGTTTGTTATCAACAGAAATGTGTCTATTATCTATTCGCCTATTACCCAACTCAATTATCTGAAAGGGACATTAGCGGCATTTGGGAACCTTGACCAAATAGTAAAAATACAATTTTCGATTAGACGTGATTTTACGGTGCAGTTTTGTTGATTAAAATGTGTACATAATTTAAGAAGAGAGAGAGTGAGCGAGAGAGAGAGAGAGAGATTTGTATAGTTGTAAAACGGCATTTGCTTAAAATATCTCGTAAGATATCTGATAATTTAGCCCGATATTGTGGATAATTTTTAATTTTTCCCTGTAGTTGGGCTACATTCTGTATTTCCCGGTCGTTTGGATATATCCTGTATTTTCCGGTAGTTTGGATAAATGCTGTAATTCTTGTATTTTGGATATTCTGTATTTTCTGGTAGTTTCGGTATATTTGCCGTAGAACGTTAAATCCTATTTCATGTTATGTATATATTTTGTATTTCCCGGTACTTTGGATGTTTTAGATTTTGTGGTTATTTGGATTCTATTCTGTATTTCCCGCTAGTTTGGATGGGTTTTTTTTATATTTTCTTGTAATTTTGACTCTATTTGCAAATAAACAGTTTAGCCCGGGCGGGGCAGAAAGTCGGACGTTAAACCCCATTTCATTTCACTGATATTTAATTTTCCGGTAATCTGGTTTTATTTTACATTTTCCGATCGCTGATTATGAATTGAGGATCTGGACGGATAACACATCTTTAAATTGAAAGAGAAGATGCTAGTACCAATAGATTCACTACGTAAGCTGCTACGATCATCTCGGCGTATTGATTTGTGAGGGAAATTCCCCTGGGGACAATTCATCTTCTATAAAAATGAGGTTCGCCAATCAGTTCACTTATATGAAAAGATCAATTGTAACCCAGTTGACTGAATCCTGAAATCAGTTTTCTATAGAATCTCTCGAGATGCTCCATTATTGACAGATGACAAGCCGTAAAAGATAGAGGAGTAATTGTTATTTTGAAGAGGGCCCATGGCCAATTGTAACGTAGTAAAATTCACCCCACCCCTCATATTTGCCATTTAAAATGTCCGCCTGAAAAATAATTTATTTGAAGATGGCCCATGGACAATTTCTTTGTAAAAATGCATGTGCACCCCCCCCCCACCATAATTGCCATTCAGAATGGCCATCTGTCATTATTGTGAAGAGGGTCCATGGTCAGTTGTGTCATAAAATTCACAAGATCCTGTCTTGTATAAATCGTGTGTTTTACAGCGATTAAGCATTACAGTGTAGGTGTCAAGTTCTAGCCGCTCTTGTCCTGGTTATTATAATAGAAAGTATTTTTAGTTGACAAAAAATATCAAAATCAAGATCCGGCGTGGTTTCCCCTTGTCAGTGATGCA
Source organism: Patella ulyssiponensis (assembly GCA_963678685.1). Lineage (NCBI taxonomy): Eukaryota > Metazoa > Mollusca > Gastropoda > Patellidae > Patella > Patella ulyssiponensis. Next base: position 61,889,071 of record OY783225.1, on the reverse strand, counting down.
GAACGGAGGGCCTGATAAGGACAGCTGTCTAGTCGTTCGGATAGGACGAAACACCGAGGTAGGCCGTAGCGCCGCTGCCCAGGCAAAATTGCCCACATGGCACACTGTATGGCGTATGCCCGTCTTCCATTAGCCCAGGTTAGGTGCTGAAGAGTAGGACGTTAAACCCCATTTCATTTCATTTCAAAATCAAGAGTAGCCTCCCTTCCACACGAATGAAATAGAATGTCTGTTTGAAATTAGCGATCAACGCTTTCAACTCTCACTGGATTTACTAGTCGAAATATAGCGTTTTTGTGAAGAAATATAATAATACATATAACGGTTGTGACTGTGCAGTACAGAAACTTACACACTGCAAGTCCATTATACCCAATTTATTTCAGTGGTCTTGGATTACCAGTTGAAATTTTTAACAGCGTAATTGCTAACACATAGGACACCCTTTGTGGACAATGTACCAAATCGCGCAGATTTAAACACTTGATATTAAAATAGTTAATCAGTATAATCTTCTTCATTATTACTTTATTCAGGAAGCGATATTTATAAGAACATTTTTACACGTGTTCGTATGCTAAATATTAATATCATAGAGTGACCAATTACGCCACTGCCGAGAAAGCATCATGATAATCGTAGCAATAAAATAGTAACGGCAATTCATGCTCTTGGTGAAATCCAAAGAAAGACTATTCCAATAAAATCAATTAAAACAGATATTATCAATATTCCAGGAAAGGTCATAGTATTTGAATGAATTAAAATTGATGTTATTCATGCAGATCGCATAACTGACTATCACTACATCTAAAAGTGCACATAATTTTGGGGTCATTGATTTAATAACTCGACAACTTGAAAAACCCTTTCACTAAGTAATTAGGTAAAATTCACACGTCGCAAAAACTTAATCGTGAAAGTCGATTAATTTGAGTGCTCTTTGTGGTGGTTTTCGTGGACCAAGTTTTTATTATTAATGTTTTTTTTTCAAATTCCAGCGAGAGGTTTGTTGACAGCAGTTAACGTTTTTATAATATCTTTGAAATATTGATTGAATATTAACTTTTCATTACCATCTTCTACACCCACACATATCGACAACTGTAACACATTCATTTAACCTAAACATAACTATCCATCGATCGCGATTCAAACTGATTTCTATTCGATTATATTCATCTACAGCAGTAGTGCAACAAGGTGATGCATAATAATCCCAAGCACTTGCAGGTACAGATGAGGACGATAGTATGATGGCCTTTTAATGCCATACGTTGATTTATACATTTTTCTTGAAATTTACCTCCTGCGAAATGGCAGTGAAAACTCTGATAAACCAAAATTGAAAACTCTGATAAACCAAAATTGAAAACTCTGATAAATCAAAATTGAAAAAACTTTTATCCGCGGTGGAAACTTTTTCTCCACGGAAAACTGTTCTTTTATGGTTTTTAAGTTTATCTCAGTTTTCACTGCCACTTCTCATATGAGGTAAATTTCAAGAAAAATGTAAAATGCCACCGTACGATAGTTATAAAGGATATGGTTTCCCGTTATCCGTTCCCACAATGAGATCTCAAGATGGACGTTTTATATTGGGTTTCATGACTTTGTTTCTTTGTATCAAGTTGCGGTACTTGATGAGGACGATGATGATGGTGTGAAGATGAAGATAAATAGATAAACGTATCATATTTGAAATGCCACCAGTTCTTATATTCCATTTCTACAGTTGCTGTCTTATCAACCACGTCATATCAACAGTCTCCTTTAAATCTTGATAATATGACGTATCAGTAGAATGTTTCAAATACCCAACTGCTTGACAACAGATTTTTACTGGCAGATTATGTGGGGGAAGTATAGTTCAATTAGTTCTAACTCTCTAGAGATTTCCCAATACTGATGTGGCCCACATGAGTGTATATTCAATACCTGTTTTGAGAACATTTATACACACGCAGAAGATTTTCTAGCAAGAAAAAAAACGTGAGTGACTCGTGTTCCACATAGTTATAAATAAAGTTATTTTACAGCTTATAGGAGTGTATTTTAAACTCTTCGTTAGTTGTTGGGGCTTAATGTTCGCTTCAGCCAAGGGCAGTGGCGGCGCCAGTCTTCGGTGGTTGGAGGGGCAAAGCTGGGGCAAAGTCCAGGGTTAAGGGGGCAAAGGCACGAGTATCAACTAAGGCGGGGGGGGGGGTCTCCCCCAGAAGATTTTGAAAAACAGGCTGCCGAAAATGCAGCCTGGCAGTATTTCAGGCAATGATCGTTGAGGTAAAGTGTCAAACGAACGGACTTGCGAACCTCGACGAATCCCACTCTCGAGCGCCAATGTCGGGAGTATTTATGGAGGGTATGGGGGACCTCCCCCAGAAATATTTGAAAAATAGACTCTCGGAAATGCTCTCTGACAGCGTATTCAGTCAGGCACCGATCGTCGAGATAAATAAATCTGACCACATACTGTCCGTAGCCTGATCACTAGTTTATACGATAAGAGAACAAAATGGCTAACGAACGGACTTGCGAACCTCAACGAAGTACCTTTGTGAGCGCTAAAGTAGCGAGTCCTTTTGGGGACCTCCCCAAGAAAATTTTGAAAAATAGACTGTTGGAAATGCTGCCTGACAGTATTCGGGCACCGATCGAAGAGATAAATAGAGCTGATCGGATGTTACCTGTGGCCTGATCACTAGTCTTTCCGACCCCAGAGAGGAAAGTGTCACATGAATCTCAATGAAGTCCGGGGGTTGGGATGGCCTAGTGGTCTAGAGTGCCGCGCTTCGACCTCTAGCTGGCCGGTCACCTCTGGCTTGCGGCTGTGGTTTCGAGCCCTGGTGTGAGCGTATGTGGCATGGAGATAGGGGCGCCTTCTGAACCTCGTGGGTTCCCTCCGGGCACTCCGGTTTCCTCCCACTGCTAAAGACCCCGACGCGCAAGCGAATTATTGAAATAAAATTAAACCATATGTTAGTCCGAAAATGACCTAGTTTGTGTTGAGTGGATGTTAAACCCCATTTCTCTCTCTCTCAATGAATTCCCCAATAATTTGAAAAGTAGACTGCCCGAAATGCAGTATGGCAGTATTTCAGGCATTGATCTTCGAGATAAAGATACCGCCTGTCGCCAAATTACTAGTTTATCCGACCAGAGAAGAAAGTGACAAACGGGCGGAGTGAGTGACTCAAAAGTGAATGAATATTTTCGCCACTATATTTTGTGAAATGAACGGACTTGCGAACCTCAACGAAAATTTGAAAAGTAGACGGCCCGAAATGCAGTCTGGCAGTATTTGAGGCACTGATCGTCAAGATAAATAGAGCTTAACAGATACCGCCTGTCGCCAAATCACTAGTTTATCCGACCAGAGAAGAAAGTGTCGACCGGGCGGAGTAACAGTGACTCAAAGTGAATGAATATTTTCGCCACTATATTTTGTAAAATAGAATGCAGCCAGGTAGCATTTCAGACATTTTTTTTCCGAAAATTATTGGGGGGGGGGGCAAACAGAGGGCAGGCAAGATTTTTTTTTTGGGGGGGGGGGGGGGCAAATGCCCCCCCTTGGCGCCGCCACTGGCCAAGGGTGAACTTTTGATTGTATACGGTTCGTGGTATCGATTCTATTGTTGGCCCAGAAAGTTCCCTGTGGTTTCCCCTTGTCGATGGTGCAGCTTTTATTTTTTTAACAAAGAATATAAATTGGACAACCATATAAATTACTTAATTAACAATACGTCTAACATGTCTGAGAAATTTTAAATTTAAATAATCGGGTGCAGCTTGACATATTTTCTATAGTTTTATAGGTTATATTGTACATTATTTTAAAGATAAGTTCTGTTTATATCGGAGAAAAATGAAATAAAATGTGATTTAACATCCTACTATCCTGCTCCGACGGGGCTAATGAAGACGGGCATACACCACACAGTGTGATATGACTGGAATTTTGTTCGGACAGAGGCACTATGGCCTAATCTTATATCGAATTCAAAGGGATCTTTTACGTGCACGCCAATGTGTACACGAGACCTCGGGTTTTATTCACATCCGAACGAAAAGACAGCTGACCATGTAAGACCCTCCGTCCTGCAACACTGAAAATCCCTATGGACTCTTTCGGTCATCGCTGGGATCGAACACACAACCACAAGGCTAGCGATCCAGCGTCTCACCCACTTATTAGCTATTTAAAAGTAAACTTCAACACGAACAGTATGCCGATCTCCTACGACTGTCCTTTTTTTGTTGGGACAGACCTAAATAGAAAAGCCCAACGTTACAATATATTCGTATTTCTGATATACAAACATAGGCTAAATATTAAACCCAAACTTTATATATTGGTATTAACACTATATATATATACACACGGCCATTAGTAATCAAGCATGTATTGACTTCCCATTATAGTCATTAATATTATATGTCCATGGAGAATTGTTCGACCATATTGTTATATCAATGTTGGTTTTACAAGTGTTCGTCTTATTTCCTAATTCAAGGCATGAACAATTCTGTGAGTGCTACGATAATTTACAATCTGGTGTCATTTTAATGTTGTTTTAACACCTTCCGTATACGAATGATCTGTTCGTCTTTTAGTTCACACCAATAACACGGCAACAATGTAGCACTGTGCCAAGCGAATTTAATTTGAGTATCGTTTTGAACCTGGTACTGGATAGTGCCAATTCAATCCTGGCTGCTATTCTATCAAGTGCTGGTTGGTGCAACCTTTGATAATAATAATAAATTATGAATTTGTAGAGCGCAATTCTTTCCAGTAAACTGTTCAAGAGCTTGATGATTGGTGTATTTAGCTGTGATTTAAAAGTGTTCAATGTTTCGGATCTTTTGATGTCTATGGGAACTACACCATATCGCAGAAAAGCACGATCTTCATATTTGGTTTAATGATTTTGATGGCACTGCCAACTGTAGTTGCTATAACGTAAAGTGATATGTGTACTCCCCAGGTGTACATGTAGATATTCTATAGATATTAAGAATACTCTGTCTGATGTACGACATCTGTCACTGCTAGCTCGAGGACAATGACATTACCCAGACGAAAGAAAAAATATTGTAAAATGTTAATATTTTTCCGCTGATTTGTTTTGTGTGTGGTGCAGTCCTCCTGTACTTATGAACCCAGTCTTGAAATCAGGTTGTGTCGGCATACCTTTTATGTTTTCAACGTTTACTGTGAAATAAGGCAGTGCAGCTTCCGGTTCTGCTTCAATATAGAGTGAAACTGGTAATAACAACTGTGTATTGTTTAGATTGTGTTGCGAACACCTCAGATAAAACACACATTTGTTTATACAGACTAATCATACCCTGTCTCATGCACGACACCGATCAATTGGTTTGTACATAGATTACGGAATCGAGGATACATTATTTGGATTCGTGTGAAACGGTGTTTTACTGGCGGGCATCATGACGTCAATGGAAACAACCGTACACGTTATTTACGTCAAATTTTTACAAGCACATATTAAGTACATTTATATCTTAACAAATGAAATACATTGTTCTATATAAACGGTAAATCGCAGGATTCTTACTTTACACAGATCTAAGTACATAAATCCATCAATGGGTAATCGTCATGGTGGCAGTCTGTTAATTCTTAAAAAGATATTTCCATTTATTTATGTATAATTCCGGAGATATCTCAATCTCCATTAATTTTAGCATGTTCTACTAAGAAGCTTTCATACCTATTAATATTGAGTATTTCGTTTCGTAGTTTAGCCTGATATATATAGAATTTAGTTAAAATAATTACATGATTAATGAAGATCCATTCAATATTATTTATATAATTTGGTTCGTCAGTTAGACCAAGATGTGTGATATGTGTTTTTATATTTATCACATATTATACATCTTGGTCTAACTAACGAACCAAAATATATAATAAAACCGCATTGTTGCTTTATTCTTTTTGTTACCGGTCCCAAATTTTTCCATAGAAGATAAGTTCTGCGTTTGTTGAAATTTCCATTCAGATCAAATGTACAAACGTTGGTTAGAAACCAGGGGTTACGGTGTTACACCAGGATTCACTTTATAACTTTGCTATTCATCATCCAGTTTTTAACATTAATATAACGATATACATATATTTATCTTTTCTATTTGCAGATAACTCACCGATATCATCATATGTGATACGTCTTCATTAACATTTACTGACTCGAAAAGATCTCGGTGATTGGCGTAAAGTGTTGGCTTGCAAATATATTGGATTGACGGGATCCCGGATAAAGAAAATACATTTTCGACGTTCACATATTTTAATAACAGTGGGTGTGTGACTCTAAAAAGATCTCCGTGTTTGACGCAAAGTGTTGGTTTGCAAATATATTGGAAACAGAGAATCCAGGATTATAAAAGTAACGTTTCGGTGTTAACATTATTTCAATAACATTGGGTGTGTATCTCAAAAAGATCTCGGCGTTTGACGTCAATTGTCGGTGTGATAGAAAGGCAGGATCCCGCATTCAGAAAATAAAGTTTCGGTGTTGACGTACTTTAAGGAATGGATTAAGCACGATCGATATTGCATATTTCATCTTTGTATTGTGAAAATACCAAAACACATTTAATCTAGCCGATCACGAGTTTCAACGAATTCAAAATATGTTGCGCTGTCTATTCTGTTGAATAATAGGTGTTCTTCATAACTGTGGTATTATTATTATTATTATTTCAAGTCAGATATCTAAACGAACGATGATATGAACTATCTTTATAGGGGACATAATTAGTTTCAGCAATCGACAAATCAGTCAAAATTATTAGCGAAGACGGAGACGACATGGCCTTTCTTGGAGGCCATACCCCGGAGCCGTTAACAGGCGCCGCCAAATATCACCATTTAATATTTGGCGGGAAACATATTGTGTATGAAATAAAACTGACAATAATAGTCATACTAGGTGGTTTGATTATATTAGCGTGTGTTATTTACATATTGACCCAATGTCGTAACAGGACGCAACACAAATTCGCTGGCAAACTTAGAAAATGTGATTCCGACGAAGAGTCTTTGTTTGACTCATCAGAAACGCTCCAGAATCTCTTACAGCCAGAGAATACGATTAGATTAAAAATTCGGAGGGATAAGGAATTCTTTGTGTGATGGAGACGTTCTAATATCTCTAATCATATCGCCTTTATTGAATGCAATGTTTCCATTTTTACGGAGTAATTAGCCTGTTTTAATCTAGGTTGTTACCACAGGAATGGTTCTCGTTCTCCAGCAACCTTTCGTATTTGTAGGGCTGAGTTATACAAGGAAATGCGAATTCGTTCTTTCGTTTTAGTGCGCGAACGATTTATAGAGGAAAATCGAAGAATTGTGCTATTGCCTGTTATAATCTGTTTGAATTATTTTCTTTAATTTTTTTGAACAAGAAATTGTGGTATGGTTCAATACAAAAAGTGCTTTGTTTCAATTTGAAATGTGTAACACAGCTGGACTGGATACATTATTCTTTCTGTGGTATTCAGTAATCGAACAGTCACTCACCACAAAAAAACTATATATGAAATAATAAACGAGTAATTGTTATTTCATGTATTGTTTGCAGTCTGGATGGATGTTGTGTTTTAAGGGTTATATGGAAAGGCAATTCCACCAAGATGTTGAAGTTTGAATGTGAAGCACAGGTGAACAGGATTTTAAAGGGTTTTATGGAAAGGAAATTCAACCAAAAGTGTTTGTGAAGTATCTTCCAGTTTTTGATGCAGCCACGGCAATCAATGGATGTAACTTTATTTAAGACACAAAATGTTTTTAAAAAATTGAATTTTGAATCGCCCAGTGTGCCATTAAATCGTTATAGTTCTTCCCTTATATATACCCACTACCATATTTGGTATTTTATTTTATTTCAAATTTGCCTATCACATTGGAATGTTGATTTTATTTGTTTCCAGAACTGTTTGATAAGACATGTGTCTAATTTACAAGTGGTATTAAAGCGGTAGTTGCTCACTAAAATCACATTGCAGTGATAATTTTGAAAAATCCTTCGAAATGTCACAGAAATAACTTCCTTACAATGCAAATTCCACCACTCTGAATTCTTGGATAAACTCTACGTCATCTTCCTTATTTTTATTTTGGGGTGGGGGGGGAATTCTTTTTTTTTTACAAAACCGACAATAAATGGTGGAAATCTAATTCATTTGTTTTCTTAGGTAGGGGTGGAGGGGTGGAGGGTAGAAGTTAGAATAGGGGGTAACGCCTAGTACACACAAACTAGGTCATTTCAGGTTTAATATAAGTATGGTACAATGTTATTTCAATAAGTCTGAGAATGCTTTGTGAGCTCGGTGTCTGGGCTGTTAACTATAAACTCGTGAATTCCTCCCACCGCTAAAGACATCGTATTATTGAATAAATATTTATCATCAATTTTAAACCGAAATGACATGGATTTCGGAGACGTAATTACCACCACTTGTAAATTATATAACTTATCTTGTTGAATGAAGCCCCGATTAAACTATTATTGGTTGTTAGCCCACGCACATTATTGTACATATATATTAATTATAGCTGTATTAGTTTTATAAATATTCATACTTTGTCGTGTATATATAGCTACACGTAGTTCACTGTTAATATATCTTCATTTCTAAATCTTACATTACTCTCAGGGGTCCCATACCCGTAGGTTCTCTCTGGGTCCCAAAACAATATGTTAGTCCCGAAATGACCTAGTTTGTGTCGAGTGGACGGTAAACCCAATTTCTCTCTCTCACTCTCAGATGGCGTAAGAAAACAAATATATAAGCAGTAACTTGGCCAGACCGCAAACAGTGGCACCCCCTACCACCCCATCGGTTTTCAAAATCAGAAAAAGATTTCATTGGCTGTGAAATCAAGATGATTTCAATGGATTAAAGTATAAAGGATCATTGTTTAAAACATGAACAACAAATTAGCGGTGCAATTGGTGTTCCTCACACCACAAAATATATTTATACATCATTCAATTGTTGTTTGGACATCGATAATGTGTACTAAATACCATTTGGACATAAATATTGTAAAGAAATGTCATTAGGATATCAGTAAAAAAAATCTATTTGGACCTTGGCAATGCCCAATTTTACAATTTCATAGTACATATACATTGACAGTTTCGTCGTTTGGATATCGATAGTTTAAATTAACTACATTTGGACACTGGGAGTAAAAATTAACACCATTTGGACACTGAGATTAAAAAAAAATAACACCATTTGGACACTGGGAGTAAAAATAAACCCATTTGAGAGTATAAATTAAACCCATTTTTTCACTGAAAGTATAAATTAAACCCATTTGGACACTGAAAGTATAAATTAAACCCATTTTTCCACTGGGAGTATAAATAAACCAATTTGAACACTGAGAGTATAAACAAACCCATTTGGACATTGAAAGTATAAATTAAACCCATTTTTCCACTGAGAGTATAAATAAACCAATTTGAACACTGAGAGTATAAACAAACCCATTTGGACATTGAGAGTATACATTAACCCCAATTGGCTGCTGAGAGTATATATTTTAATATTAAACTTAGTTGGACTCAAAGAGTATAATTACACCCATGTGAACGCTGGAAGCATGAATTAACACACAAAATATAAATTCACTTCATTTGACCACTGAGAGTTTAAATAGAACTCATTGGACACTGAAAGTATAAATAAAACCAATTTGGACATTAAAAATATAAATTAAAATGATTCTTGACACTGATAGTATAAATTAAACTCATTTGTTCCACTAAGAGTATAAATTTAATCCATTTATTCCACTAAGTGTATAAATTAAACCCATTTTGTCGACTAAGAGTATAAGTTAACCCCAATTTTCCACTGATAGTATAAACCCATTTGGACCCTGACTGAGAGTGTAAAGTTAACCGATTAGAGTGTAATAAACCCCATTAATTGAATATGGGTAGTGTAAATGTTATAGCGCATATATGAGAGTTTACCTTATAGAATTAGTTAACATTCCAATATTATTCACATATCAATTGTTTTAATATTTCTGATGTTTTGGAATCTGTTTCAGTGGTACATTACAACTTAGTTAGGAAGAATAATAAAAGCAAACATTTCTATCCAATATTTCATATGGCAGTAGCAAGCAAACTCCCTTGAAGTCAACTAATTCTTTTACTATTTAACTATTATATTGCAGCTTTCCATAAAAAAACTAAATTTATTAATTAATAGATTACACTTTTACAAATGATGATGTTTATTTTTAATTTTAGTATTATTGATTACAAGTTTGTATATAAATGTTTTTAAAGCACCTTTCTTTATACATTTAGATTATCTGAAATTAAAGATGGATGTCCTTGAAAAAAAAAGTATTAACATCATATCTAGTCTACTTTCATGCTAAAACTTATACGGCATTTTGACTGTATTTTGACCAAGCGTCAGAACTGTTACCAACTGGAGTAATTATTTTTACGGATGTTTGTCAATAATTTTTTTTTCGATGACCTACCTCTTTAACATTCAGATATCTGATCACTGAAAAACCTTTTTATGCAATACTTATATACATATACACCTTTACCTCAGTTATTTATTCAATTTAATTAATTTATCTACTTGTTTCTCTGAACCTACGTTGCCTACAGTACTGCCTGTATCCCCAGAAATATTAAAGTAGTTATCATGTAAAGAAAAAACGTAATAGGAGATTATAATAAAGTAAATAGCTGAAACTTAGTATCTTAAGAGCCTTCTCGGTGAGAAATAGATTATAAGATTATAATGGACTAAACTTGTCGTGGACTCGGATCACGACCTGAACGGAGAAAATCCGCGGAATTTGTCACACTAGGTTCAATCAGATATGATTATTTGACAATCAAATTATGAAAAGTATCAACTTTAGTCCATCTTTATTCATCAAGTGTATTATTGAAAACGAATCCATGTGTCCCAGAATCCGCTGATCTATGATAGTACACCATTGATAGTGATACACCACACGTTAATTATATTTTACTTATTTCAGTATTGTATTAACCTGAGTCTTTTTTCATGATAAACGGTCTGGTGTCATGCGTATGGACTAGCGTACATAACAATTTCTTACTTTGTACTTGCTCGAGCTGCTACTTGATTTTAATTAATCTTTTTTATCCCGATTTATAAACTTCCCCGTTAAATCGATTATTAGCACGCACCTGTTTTTCATATTTATGAACTTGAATACCCTTTGAGGTCCACGATGCCCCTTTTCTAGTAATATTATCGACAATTGTTTTATAACCGTTCGGAAATCACCAACATTCTCCTTGCACATCGAACTTTTCCTATGAGCAGCTAAAATTAAGTTGAAGTATTTTACACTTTCGCACATTCGAAGCTACAATTTCTCTTGAATTAATTATTTTAAACGAATTTCAAATAATTTCATGCTTCGTTTCGTTTTGTATATTTATCTGTTAACACTCCTTGGTTTACACAAATTTGATCCTCGCTGCTTGGCAGTAGTAATAAAACATGAACATGCTAATCCCGTAAACATGCTGAGCGAAGGAGAGTTGTGTCCCTTTGTCTATTCAGAAAAACTGATGAGCACCATTAATAGGTACATGTATCAACAGCAGTACATTGGTTTGGCGAAGAGATTTTGTAGCTTTATGATGAAGTTTCATTTTTATTGTATTGAGTCAAATAATACGATTTGTATCCGTCATTTTCTTTCCTCCCAATAATGTAATAAATATTTATTCCATTGTAAATAATAAAATATAAATAAACTGTTTTGAGTCTCCATTTATTCTGTCATTCGAAACGTTTGAACACCCAAAAGAACGGGTGAAACATTTCTGTTTTATTTAACATTGATTTCAGGGACCGCAATAGTCGAGTAGTAAGGAAACTGGACGCCCGACTCAATATGCTGAGTTAAAATCCAGGTATGGATCCAGAAGAATCTAGTTGCCAAGTAGTTGACAAAATCTGCTAAAAATGGATTTTTTGGAAACAATATCTTATGCCCTTATTAGACTAGCATACTCAATTACTATCCAGCATTTGATGTGAAATAGTAGAACTGGCGCATTTTGTTATTTGTAATTACAATAGAATTGGATAGAACAGCTGTTTTAAACAATTCATCGGTAATATTGGGACAAACATATGGCTAATTCACCCCACTCTCCTCCGGATTCATAATGTCGCAACACACAAGCGAGTCTATATGTGCAACACTTCACATGCCCCCCCCCACCCTCAGTCGCTATCTTTGAATAGTGGATTTCGGGCTCGATAATCTTCTCGGGGATTTGAGTCCAGTGTCCGTATAATAACGCACAAGCCAAACTCACTCGGCAAACCTCGGCAGATTCTGGTATCCTACACCTAGCTAGACGTAGGGTACTGAATCTGCTGAGGTTTGCCGAGTGAAGACAATCTAATGGACGTTATTTTTTTTATTTTCGCTGATACCACCAAGAACACCGGGAATGCTATGGTAAGATAAGAAAGCCGAATTCTTTGGAATTGAATGAGATTTAACGTGGAGTCTGAACTTTGTGTCGTTAGTATAGTATATCGATGGTAAAACGTGTAAGGCAAGGGATGGATTTTACCCCAGCGGCGCTTTTGCCTACAATACTAACTTCCCGAGTTTTACCAACGTCTGAAGGGGACACAATTTCCTTATTTCCTTGTTACCGGCGCCACCCTTGACAAGCGGGAAACAGGATTTTAAAATCCCAAATTTATTTTTAACTAATAACGGGAATCGAACAAAATTAGGAGAAAACGACTTAAGTTCTGTCCATTTCGCGTAAATTTGAAGTGATAAAATCTCAACTCGACTTGGTATTATTCTGTTATCATCGGGATTGAACCATTCATTGATTTCCCATTATGGTCATTAATATTACATGTCCACAGATAATTGCTGGGCCATATTGTTCAATTAATGTTGATTTTACTGGAATTTGTCTTAATTTTGACACCAAAGTGCCAACATTTCAATAAGAGATGCAATAATATGGTCATTTTTGTAAAAGCTTTTTGAGACGAATTGTGTTTTCATCATTTATTTGACACCAACACCGCTCCGTAATGTGTGCCGGCTTTTAGTTTAATTATTTGTATTACATGTGTTTTGTTCTGGGGTTGTCATCTGCATTGAGTAGATGTCTGGTAGCCCTGTAAAAACTGTTATCATCTTTTATATCCCCGTCAGGAGTCTTCATAAATAGCCCGGTTATAAAATAATAATCGTGTTAAAACCCTTTCAATGCACGTCAAGTAAAAAACATGGTGGCCATGTGGGTTACCAGTGGATCACGTTTTAGGTTATATCGCTCGTTGGGCCGGGGGTAGGGAGGTTGCGACCTCCCCTTCCACTACCGGAAATACCTCAGAAACACACAGTGGGTCATGTGAGGTATGTTATTAACACGCCTTGTGGATGACATGCTAGGTCACGATTAGGAATTTAAATATGTTTTCAGTAGTGTTCATTTGGTACCATGTAAGAATAGAGAGTGTAAGACCATACTCAGAATAACTGCCTACAAAATATTCAGATCACATCGCTTAAATTAGGGTTTATAGTTTAAACAATACAAAAGGTTGTTAATCCTCAGAATGTCATGGTCAAGTTAGGGTCAGTGTTAGTTTCCATGGGTTATCTAGTAAATAAGGGTATCCTCCGTGGACGTTTTTTTTAAAAGTTCGTTATGAAACAGCTTCTACTATCTGATCATACGATCAGTAAATGGCTTACTCTAACGGATTATTCAATTAGAATCAGTATAACGGAGCATTAGAATAACGTGTTTTACAGGTTTATTATAACAAAGCATTTAAGTAAAAGTTTTAAATAATATTATTATAACAATGCATTACACATAAAACTTATAAATTTTGTAATACAATCAGTATCACAGTCAGTAAATATTCTTGCAACACATTAAAGATAAATTATGGGAGATTAGATAATAGTTTAAAACTAGATATTGTTCAGACAATTTGCTGAACATTTCAATCAAATTAGTCAAAATGATCCACCATGAAACGAGAATTAAGCGATTGAAATTTCCGCCCAGCCCCTATCATCATTACTAAACTCAGTGCGATAAAAATCATACTCTCGATTATCCATTTATTGATTAATTCGTGACCGGAAGATATGCAGCAAATCGGGTCATAATCCACTAATGATCGCGGGCTAGCGATAACATCGATAGTTGATGATCGTACGGATAAGTTAATTAATATCTAATTGATAATTTAGATAACATTTCAGGCCTAATAATCTATATTAAATATAGTCTATATTAAATATAGTCTATATTAAATATTGTATACCAACCGACCATTAATCGGTGAATTAAATCAGGCAATTAAAATATATTTAGTAAATATATAATACTAACAAATCATTAAACATTGTATTGGGCTAATGAACCAGCCTGGCAATAAGGCACTTGTCACTGGCAATGTCAGCCATAGATTCAGGCTTTTTCAGGCACAAACCTCTGGTGCCTGTCATTTTGTCAGGCATTGATTTGTCTTTTTAATGATGTACATGTCCGGCACCAAGTTGAAAATGTCAGGTAAGCCTACTATTTCATTAGTGCCTGGCATCTTGTCAGGTACATCCAAAACCGTTATTTCCAGGCTTGCTAATGAAGACGGGTTTACGGTGCCATATTATGTGTTGTTATGAGCGAAAATTTGCCCAGACAGCGGCACTAAGGCCTACTATTATTTCGATTTCTTTTAAGTGCACGCTAATAGGTACATGGGCCCCCTCTTTCTAGTCTTCACATCGGACTTATTTCATACTTTTTTTTTTTTTAAACAATATTTTATTCAGGTTGTCTGAATGGGATTGGGGAACAGGCTTAGCCTGTGTAAAACCCCTCTCCCTAAGTAATTTGTATACATATTATTAATGAAAAATGGGTGTATATACATAGTTAAAATGGCAAACACATACATATTATATAAACATAATAAAATGGGTGAAAATGTACAGTATATATAGTAATTAATAAGTATACATATGCAAGCAAAGTGAGGATTATTTGATAATAAACAAAATTAGATAGACTAGCCAAGATTATACATTAAAATATTACTTGATCGAATTGAGTTTAGAATCTGTTTGACATGTTAATGAACTTATGGACCTGGTTAAAAATATTAGTATTAATTTCTAGACTGTTGGTTTTGGAACCGAATAAAAGACAGTTTATATTTTTAAAATCATATTGTAATTTGTCAATGGTTTCTGTTCGTGCATTTGAATGTAAGGAACATCGCAGAAGGTAATGATCAGGATCTTCAAATATGTGACCGCAGAGGCATGCGGGACTGTCGGCAATGTGTCGAAGAAATTTATGACCCTGCAGGTCAGAGCATCGAAGTCGTAATTTACAGTGAATTATTTGAGATTTCCGATGGCCATTATAATAACACGAAGGAACTTTGGTATCAGATTTGGATAGATGGTCGGAGAGAATTCCTTGCATCGCAGGCGCGGATACAGAGGGGGGCGCACCCGGCGCACGCCCCCTCTTTTTTTTTGCGGTGGCGAACAATTTTTAGCTCTATATATTCTCGCGGGAAAGGAGAACAAAACAGTTTAGGTTGGAAATCGTAATTTACAGTACTAGTATGAAATTAGTCCTTGTGGGCATTTTAGTCCACTCAAAAATCACGGGCCGGGCTTCGCACTCCCAAGAGGGTGCAGCACGCCCCCCCTTTCTGAAAATCCTGGATCCGCCCCTGCATCGGTACTGAGTTTATTCCACTCTCTTATACTTGATGGGATGAACGATTTAGAAAAGATTTCAGTACGACATCGAATTTCTTTTAAATTGTCTTCATTACGAAGGGAATATTTGTTTGGGGGTTCTAGATTTATGAGATTCTTAAGATAAGCAGGGGTTAGGTTATTGATGATTTTGTATAGTAGTTTTAATTTATGTCGGTTTCGTCTTTCTTTGAGTGGAATAAACCCAGTTTCTGTGTAGAGGGAGGCATGGCTAGTACCCTTAACTGCCCCGCAAATAGTGCGTAGTGCGTCAAGCTGTAAGTATTCAAGGTTATTACATAAGTAGTCAGTGCATCCGTCCCAGATAACATCGGCATAGTCAAAGTGCGGTAGAATAAAGGAAGAATATAGGGTATGAAGCGATTTTCTATTTAGACGATATTTCAAGGAGCGAAGGCTGTTTACTAAATTTGATACTTTACTAATTATACTATCGATGTGACTGTTCCATTTGCAGTTGCTTTGAAAGATAAGTCCTAGGTGTTTATGTTCTGTTACTTCCTTTATTCCTATTGAGTTCATAAAAAGTGGTGGTTTCACGACATTGCGTTTAGTGGAGAAGGTTAAAGTTTCTGTCTTGAGGGGGTTAAAGGTCACTAGCCATGTTTCCGCCCATGTATTTATTGTTTCAAGATCTTTGTTTAATGTATGTGCGCATGCCTCTGGGTCATCTATTTTTAGGTACAGAGATGTATCATCAGCAAAAAGTCGAATGTTCGATTTTATATTATTGACAATGTCGTTTATATATAATAAAAATAATAATGGTCCCAGTACGCTTCCCTGTGGGACACCAGCGGGGATACCCCTGGGGTCAGAGGATATTCCGTTTATGATAACACATTGTTGTCGATTTTCAAGATAATTCTTGAACCATGAAAGCAGACCTCCTCTGACCCCAGCAGCCTCCAGCTTATGACAGAGCCCAGCGTGCCAGACTCTGTCAAAAGCCTTGCTGATGTCACAAAAGACGATCCTAGTATGTTTGTTATGATCGATGGCTTGACAAAAGAAGTGATTTAGATCTATTAGTTGGTAGATAGTTGAGTCACCCGGAAGAAAGCCACTTTGGAGTGCTGTTAGTATTGAATTGTCCTTGAAGAAGTTAAAGACGTGTTTAAATATTATTTTCTCAAATATTTTTATAATAATACTTAGGAGGGAAATGGGTCTGTAATTGCTGCAGTCGGTTGGGTGTCCTTTTTTGAAAATAGCGATGACATTTGCAAATTTCCATATCTTTGGAATAGTGTGTGTATCTAGAGAAAAAAGGAAAAGTTGACATAAGGGATTACTAATCTCATTAACGATATATTTTAGGATTTTAGAACTAATTTCGTCTGGGCCTGAAGCTTTTGATGTATCTAGGCTATTTATTATGTCCTTAACTTCTCCAGGGGTTGGTACAATCGAGTTTAGGCTATTAGTATTCATTTGGAGGGGTGGAAGAGTCTTATTGGTACTTGACAGTTCAGTTTGTTGGATAAAGAAATTATTAAGGGCATTGGCTTTATCAGTGGGTGTAAACATTGTATCATTTCCAACTGTACAGTAAACTTATTCGCATTACCAAGGATAGCATTTGTAGGATCGGACAACATATTTAAAGTCTAGTGTATTGTTACAAATGACACACCAAGTTTTATATGAATTATATACTTTACAAACTGCATTCGGCCCATCTGCTTAAATTATAATACAAGCGCTGGTATTATAGATCGGTTCTAATCTCTGATATTTTAAGTTTAAAGTTACATCTACCTGCAAATTCACATGAATCAATCGGGTCATATTTTACACACAGATCAACATATACACATTGGTGTATGCGCTCCTAAGTACTCGTATATACCAGGTTAAATTTTTAATAATTTGATGTGATCTAAATTAAAACTGTAAATTACAGCCGAAACATCTATAAAATTTAAAATACTACTACATTATCGATCATATCTAATTGATTTGAATTATCAGTAACAGTTGCACCTTATAACTACCAGTAACAATCGAATCATCTGTAATGTCTAATTGACCTATCTGCTGGAATAAAATTGTTTTATCTATCCCCTTCCTTAAAGGTAACCTAAACTAAAGATGAAATCTCCAGATTTTTACAACTATTTTCTTGCTTCTATATTTATTATTTCCCCTAAAACAAGTACAATATATTTATCATCTAAGACATCTACATTTTTGTCAACACTGGATTTCAGACTTACAATTAACAAAGAAGCGTCTTCAATCATTCAGGGGGGTTGAATGGCCGAAAGTTTAGCACGTGCGGGCTGTATCATAAAGCCTGTCATTGAGTTGACTATCGTAGTTTCGAATCTCCGGTTGTACATGACAAGGAGGAGGATCGCCTGTCCAACCTCGCGCAAGCGAATTATTGAAATAAAATTAAAATAAATGTGTTGAGTGAACGTTAACCCCGCTCTCTTCGACCAGTCTGTTTAATTTACATTCATCAGCATCTAAATCGTTCGTCATTCTCATTTTCATTCTTCGCCCAGACATTTTACTTCTTGACTTGTTTGTCCACATTAACACTGGATGTTTTAGCCGAATCATCAAGTCAGCTTTTAATGAGTCGCAGCAGGTTTCTAATTTACTTATTTCTGTTTCTAACTCTTGGTTTAAAGAGTTGAGATTCTGTCGGAGTTCCTGTTGAATTTTTGTATTTTGCAAGTCTAAGAATGAGTGTCCATTATGGCTAGCAACAAGGCAATCAGAACAAAATTTCACTGAACACTTTTCACATTTTCACAGTGATACATAACAGTGATAGAGGGAGATGGAGGGGGGGGGGGTAAGAGATTTATCGCCCATCCGACACAAACTAGGTCAAGTCGGAACTAACACATTGTTCAGTTCCATTTCAATAAGTGTCTTGTGCGTAGGCGTCATTAGAAGTGGGAGGAAACCGGAGGACCCGGTTGGACATGCGACCCCACTCCTTGTTTTGCGCAAGTGGGAATCGAACCTACGCCATTTTACTCAATGGCAGACCTTATGGCCTAAAATCATTTGGCCACACAACCCCCTCGCATTATTACAGCACGATTTTTTCAAAAATTAATGTAATATTTCAATATTTTATACTTATAGTGTAATAGCCGACCTTAACTAAAAAATACATGTATAATAGAGGACTTGTCTGAAATGAGAAGTAATGGTCACGTGATTCGAGTATATATCTTAGATTATCACCATTCCTAGCTGCGACACAATCTATATTCCGTTTTTTATATTTTTGAAGGCCTATGACATCAGACATCGATTAATCAATGAGCGTAGACGTGTCTAGCTGTTTACACACATTTCCTTGCACCGCACGCCAAGAACTCGCCGTTTCAGACCGTTTCATAGGCTAATCCCTCACATCAACCGAAACACGGCCGGTTACATAACAACTTTTCCAAATCCTAGTGTTGTAAAGACAGGTAAAAGAAATTTTGAACTATAAAAAACCGAAACGAAACAGGGTCTGTGTTTTAATCAGATTAAGCTACGACAGAAAACATCGTCAACATTGTAGGTATGTTTTATACATGACTAGGGTTTATTAACCGAGAGCAACAATTTGCTACTGAATTCAACAAAGTTTGACAATTTTGTAAACTGTCTATTGTAATCTATATTTTAAACAAACCCGTTTTCGAGAGTTAAGAATATGTTTATTTGAAAATAATGAGATATTTTTCAGCTTATTTTTTAACTTCGTAAAATCAGTATGTATTATAGTAATTTATGTAGGCTATATATACATACAGTCATAATGCAAATCACGCACACAGATTTATCAATAGGAAAAACCCTAGAGTTATTTTTTCTCTCTTCTAGGTAACAAGGGTGTGATTCATTGAAATTTTCGACTGAATTAACACCCAGCTTAAGGTTTAAGAGTGGCCTAAAATAGTATGCTGAATCTATCAATGCATGACTATCAATTAAAATGGCGACAGAAATAAGGTATTCCAAAATTAGCCATTACTGTGAAATAGCCTATTTAAAAAAATAGGCCATAGATAGCTAACAAATAGGCCATAGATAGCTATGTAGTCTACGCGTGGCGGAGTATGCTGATGATGAATATATAAGTCCCGTTTTGCAAAAACGGGTCATTCATAATATGTGCAGCAGAACTTACTCGGAGTGTTTTGTACCGTATTTTGAACAGATTATTGGCTGTGTTTCAAATAAGTTTGGCTTGTTTGATGAATTGATGTGAAGAAGTTGAAGCTGTTTTTCAGATTTCTTTTCTTAGTGGGTTTATCGAAATAATGTGAATAATTCGAGACTTTCGTTTTATCTATTGCTGAAAATATTTTGAAACTATTATATCATGTAAATGAATTGTGTGACAATTTATGACAAGGACAGGCTCCTAGTGGTTTATGACAAACTTAGATTGTGAACTAAACTCGACATACTGCATGAATAACGTATAGATGTCTTCATCTTCGGATATTTTATGTCATCGCTAAACCCTACACGTGCTTAAAGACAAATAGCTGAATGAATAAATTATATTAAGTGCTGTAATATTTATCATCGGTGGCTATACATCTTTAATTTAAAAAAAACTCACGACATGTGTAGTATTTGTCTCGATGACTTTAAACTGCATAAAATACTTGTCTGTCAACATTCCTTTTGTTCCTTCTGTCTTGAAGATCATATAAAAGCATCCTCTATCAACAACAAGTTTCAATGTCCATTATGTCGTCGTAGTATTGAAATTCCTGCAGGTGGAGCCTATGGCTTTCCTCCCAAAGCATCAGAAAGGCCTGGTGGTAATACGGATATCTGCTTTAATCATAAACAAAAGCAAGGTACCCATTACTGCAAAGATTGTTCAAAGGCAGTCTGTGCTGATTGCTTTATCGCGAACCATAATGGACATTCATTCTTAGGCTTACGAAGCAAGAATATTCTACGGGAACAGAGACAGAATCTAAAATCGCTAACTAAGGATTCAGTAACAGACATAAATAAAATAGAAACGCATCTTGAATCATTACAACATTACAAGTCAAGTTATCGGAGGTTGAAGAGTTGGCTAAAATAACCATGGATAAAGTGGATAAGCAAGTCCAGAAAATACATCGAAAAATTGACATCCAGGGAGAAGAAATAAAAAACAGAATTTTAAAAACTTTAGATGTTGATAAATGTAAATTAAGCAAGCTGGTTGAGGAAACTTCTTTGTTGCTTGATAATCGAAAAGCCAGTGTTCATGATGCTATGGCTGTCTTGGAAGAAGAGTATGTGGTACCAGTGTTAGAGAAATTAACTGAAGCACGAAAACAGAAGGAAGAAAGTAGTTGTAGAAAACTAGATGTTCCATTTTTAATTGAAGTTTCATTTGAGGAAGAGGAGATAGATACAACAATATTATCACGTCAGATAGGTAGATTAGATATAATAGATGGCTCGTCTGCAAGTGGTGGTTTGGGCGGATCAAAACATACACATGGTGCAACTGTAAGTCATAGATTAGCCTTCATTCATTCTTAACTGGGTTTTCCATCCCATTATCAATTTGGTTACAAGGCGTAACCAGAGCAAGATTTACCAATAGGTATTAGCATAAAGACAATGGGTATCTGGGGGCCAACTCACGAGCTTCTCCTAAACGCCACAAGTAGGAAAACCCGGCCTTGTGTGTAAATTACCTTTATACAGTTAGATAACAGGAGAATTGCGCAGCGGGGAAATCGGGTTTTCCCTTTATAACACGCCATACAAGGTACCCTTTACATTGAAGAGAATATTACTGACCCTTTTAATAAATGATACAAAACACTATATTCACCAACAGGATGTGCTTGTTTATGAATATAGTTAAACTTATCACAGGATTAATCCCAACCTATTTTTGGCTATGATGTCTTCAGGACAAATAAACAAATACTTTAATAAGAGATAAAATTTCACAGACCACCGTTACTACCCCTTTTTCTTAGTATTTATAATAGTATTTGAGAAACTGATACAATGTATAAATATATCAAATAAATACAGCCTTGCACACGACGATTATATTCTAGTTTGAATTTGAATAAATATTTTTTTTATCTTTTCAACACAAAAAAGGTGCATTTTTTTGTTCGTAATCTCAAAATATCGGTATGGTTTTAGATAGATTTACTCGGGTCGAGATTTAATTAAACAAGAAACACACAAAATGGATCTTTGTCCAGGTGTAAGCTTTTTCTTCTAAACAACCCTCCCACCAGTGGACTTAAGTTACATAGTAATAATTTAAATACAGAAATTTATACACTGTTTTCGATTGTTGCAGCAAACAAACACTGGTTCCTCATGTATGGAAAAATTTTCAGTGCCAGAATTATATATGGGTTTAGCAATAGGAACACATGGTCAAAACATTATGGAAGCTCGTAACGTAGAGGGTATTATCGACATTGGTTTAGATTGCCATTCCCGTACATTTAAAGTTTATGGCGTGGTAAGTAGAGGTTATTGTTCCTTTAATAATGTGTCGATTGCTAGATTTCTTCAGTTTGTACTAGATAATCTAGTGGAAGAAGGGGCGGAGAGGGGTGGTGGCTGCGGACTGGTTCTTTGCATATCGGTAGATTAGTGCCAAGATTATACTTGACACCCTGCGGTTCTTCGCCTTAAGTATATGTGAAGCTAAATACCATGAAGCTACTGTGTGCGTCGTTGTTCAGATATGGGAAGCTTACCACATACAACGTCTGGGCTCGAGTTCACAAAGCATTCTCAATCATAAGGTGAGAATTTACTCAAAATTGTTCGCCTTATATTAACTCAAACATAGAACTTTATAAAACGTTGCTTGTTTTAATGAATCAAACACATCAATAAGATACTGTGTGCAAAGTTCTGTGTTTCTGGATCAAATATATTTCTCATAAACAGTGATTGAAAGTTGAGCAAATTCTCAACTTAAGTCTGGGAATGCTTTCTGAACTTGAGGCCTGATATATTCTGTTACAGATCTTTTTAGTTGGTGATCGTCTAGATTTTGTCTCTTGTGTATGTTATTGTAATTGGTTACTCTAGACCCCCACTTTAAAGGTTGGTTATATGGTTACCAGGGTAACAGTTCAACGGTTTATATAAAGAAATTACATAATAGTCTACGTTAAAATACTCAAAATTAACATGGCTTCCAGACTACAGCACTCTCATAAAAATCTCTAAAAGTTACGCAATTAATAGTGCGATTGGTTACTTATGCCTCATGAGGTAGTTGGTAACTTTCACTCACAAGTGTTTTGGACAATGCCAAACCAGCTTTGACTAATTGACTGTGGACCTTACAAATCCTGGGGTGTTTTTTTTGTCTCACAGTATATTGAAAACAAATTAACCGTGCTGGAAATAAACCCATATTAAAGGTCATTAAGCAATATATACTTCATCAATGAACAATGTGCGTTTGTCAAATTATAATTTATGTCCGTTGGTGCACTGATATCTAACTTTTTATGTTTAAGCCATAAAATTTCTTATATTCGTCTAAAGAAGTTATGTATATAGATAGTGCCGAAGTGCTGTTTTCTGGGGGTTGTAACTTATTCCAATACTAACGACGAAAACTCACATAAATAGTTAAAATTTTACTTTTAATAAACGAGTTTCACAATAACGAGATGGGTATTGCTAGGGCAAGCCGGTCACCAGACTGAAGTTACAGTAGAATATAGAACGTGTATACAAGCTAAGAACTAAAATAATTATATAATATTATTTGATAAGAAATGTTAAAGTGTACATAGACCGTGAGTGTAGGACTATAGTCTGTTTTAATTAATTAATATCACTGGTGTAAACTTCTCACTCTAATTATTGTTACTGGTGAACACTTCCCACTATCAGTAGATTGGACCAACTAGTGAAATCAGTTTACTAATAAATTTACATTGTGAGCTATTTTGAAATAAAATCAGATGAACTACTGATATTTAATCACAGATTATAAGTTGATATATATATATAGCTCCTTGGAATCGCCATTAAACAACAACAACGCCAATGCTCATTCCAAAATGGCGAACGCTCTGCGTAACTGTAATTACATTGCATCCCCAAATCAACCAGTTTGCCGACTATTTTACATAGCAGTGGATCGATGGCGACAGAGAAATCTGGAACCATTTCGCCACTGTGGGGCCAAAAACAACAAATCATTTGGAACGTTGGCACTTTAAACTAAAGAAGCTTTGCCCGGGTCATACCAATATATACAAGTTCCTAGACTTGATTAAGACTGAATGTCAGGAAGATGTAGAACTAACGATCGGACAAATAGAATCTGGGGGCAGACTTGCTCCCAAAAGAAGAAAGTATCGCCGACTTGATGATAGAATCGTAGAAGAGAAGAATTTAATAATATTTATATTATAAAAATGTATTTATTTATTTAGTTAATATATGTGTTTATTTAGTTAATATATGCGTATTTAAATATTTATTATATATTTGAACTTATTATATATCAAACTGTTTACAAATATTTATACTTATTTTCTATATTGAAGTGTCACAAACTTGTTACAGACTATACTTTAAATCCCCTTAAATCCCCATTGTTGGTTAATTAAGTCATGACCGGGTGGACCTTGACTCTAAACAATAGATGTGGGGAAAGTGAGGTGTCCCCGGACAAAGCAAGAACGCGTGTTTACTATAATTACGTAATAATATATCCCTGCATTAAGTATAAACCCAAACAGTTACAAGACTTGAAAGATTCGGACATTAGTCAATTGCTATTTTGACTAAAATTAAATGGTAATAAAATATATCCAAAGGTACACCATAACAATAGCATTAATCTCCCAATATTACTATAACCCGAACACATAAAGTTTAAACCGCGAGATGAATTAAAGGGGAATAAATTTAAACCGTACGTTAATTAAAACAGCATTATGCAAGAGCAAAATCTGCTTATTAAAGGTCTTTCTTTAGGCTCGAAATGTTATCTAAATAATCAATTAGACATTAATTAACTTATCCAGACCATAATAAACTCTTGATGTCAAGGCTAGACTTCGATGTTGGCGGATTAAATTCCTATATGCCGCTTAACGGGCATTGATAATTAAATCAATCAACTGGATAATCGAGACTATGCTGTTTATATTAATGATTTTAGTAATGATGACCGAGGCTATGTGAATATTTCATTCGCTTCGTTCTCGACTAATAGTGGGTTAATTTGACTGAAATTTTCAGCAAATTACCTTTACACTATCTAGTTTTTAACTATTATAGCGAGAACTGCCAGCTTTGATCTAATCTCCCATACTGTATCTTTAAAATTTCACTGTGTTTCAGAATAAAGAATCAGTGAAGCGTGCAAGAAATATGTTGGAATTTGATGAAGCTACATTTCTAGTTCCCCGAGAATTTGCTGGTAATTATTTATTTGAAATGAGAGAGAGATATGGGGTTTAACGTTCACTCGACACAAACTAGGTCATTTTGGGACTAACATATGGTTTCAATTTTATTTCAATAATTCGCTTGCGCGTACGGGTCTTTAGCAGTGGGAGGAAACCGGAGTGCCACGAGGTTGAGAAGGCGTCCCTATCTCTATGCCACATACGCTGACACCAGGGATCGAAACCACAGCCGTAAGCTAGAGGTGACCGGCCAGCTAGAGGTCGAACCGCGGCACTCTAGACCAGTTTTCTCCGGGTCCTCCGGTTTCCTTCTACTGCTAAAGACCCCTACGCGCAAGCGAATTATTGAAATAAAATTAAACCATATGTTAGTCCCAAAATGACGTAGTTTGTGTCGAGTGGGCGTTAAACCCCATCCCTCTCTCTCTCTCTCGCTGTTATGTTTGTAAAAAACGTAGTCTTGACTATCCAGGTCTGTCAATCAGACGGAAATTGGTAGGTTGACTGGTTAAGCGAAACTAATTTCAGAACAAGAGCAAATAACCTATTTTTACTCAAAAATTCCCGGATGTTATGGTCGTAACTCGGAATGGCCATAGCTAATTAAGTACAACATGGCCGTTTATTTAGTGACTGTAAATGTGCGAAACTGATTTAAGGCTTGGTATATGTATTAATATTGTGGTGTTATTGTCGAGATATTTTGATATATTTATTGATGGTGAGGCACCCTACCCGTATTGACAATAATGGCCCTATAAATACTTGCGTACGAATTCATCTTTAAATATTATTAATTAGATTATTGTGTAAGGATTTTAGTCCTCGGATAACGAGTGTTATGTGCCAGTTGACGCAACGGCTAAAGAGTGCGATTTGTGTTCAAACCGTTGTAGGTTCGCGTGTGCATTGAAGTTCTTGTGTATCCTCCCAGTATTCCAAGTATCCACCAAGCTGTAAATGAGTACCGGTAGAAACGTATACATACAGTTACACAAACAACTGTTGTCCGCTTTGGGCAGTATATGTCGGGGCTCTTTCTTAGATTTGAAGAGTTCATCGTCGAAGGGAGATAATCAGACAAGGACCCTTATTGATAAAGCGCATTATAAATATACACGCATTAATAAACTATGGTGTTCTATTTAACCCTTCCCGCGTGCGCGTCTCTTTTTTTTAAGCGACGTCGACTTTTTAACACGACATCGCCCTTTAAAAAGCGACCAGTCGCCCTTCGCTTCGCGCGTCGCTTTTTCCTAAGCAGATTTAGTTTAGCTTAACATTAAAAAAGCGTCGTACGCGGGAAGATTTTGACTGTTCTTTCTAATTACTTAACTTGATGACCATGTTTTTATACGCCCACATTTTCATGTGGACGTATATTTTCGTCGCCCCTGTCCGTCTGTCCACAATTTGTTTGTGGACTCTCTACAGGTCACAATTCTTATCCGATTTTGACAAAACTTGAAATATAGGTTTATTCCCATAAGATCTCAGCTGCTTTCGATATTGGCATGTATCGGATCGAAACTTCGTGGATTATGGCCCCTGGTTGTACGAATAATCATGTTTTAAGCTTGTGGACCCTATAGAGGTCACAATTTTAAATCAATTTTGATGAAACTTGACATGTATGTTAATAATACAAAGATCTTGGTTCCTCTTGATATTTGCGCCCATCGGATCGTAAATTCCTGAATTATGGCCCCTGATTGTCCGAAAAATCGCCCTTTTTAGCTTGTGGTACCTCTGGAGGTCAAAATTATTATCCGATTTAAAAAAAAAACCCGTTTGATTATATCACCGTTACATGGTAATGAAGATTGAGTTCATGAACATCGGACCAAAATTACTGAACAAAATGGCCGCCACTTTTACGCGAATAGTGTGAAAATATGTTATATCACGGTTGTGGACCCTGTGGAGGTCACAATTTTAATCCGATTTTGATGAAATTTGAAACGTAAGTTTATAATCCAAAGATCGCCGTTCCGGTCGATATTCGGGCACATTGGACCATAACTTCTTGAATTTTGGCCCCTGATTGTACGAGAAATCATGTTTTTTGCCTTGTGAACCCTATGGAGGTCACAATTTTATTCTGAATTAAAAAAGCGTTTGACTATATCCCCCTTCCACATTAATGATGGTTGAGTTGGAATTTCTTGAAAATCGATAATTGAACAGCTAAATCCATAATATTAAATGTTTCGTATACTAAACGTTAGCATGGGGCAGAACTTTATAAAAAAGCAAACAAATTGTAATGATTTACTGATAATAACTTAATATGCGACAAATCTTGTTGACTGCCCGGACGATTTAGCTGCTGTGTGGGCGTATGTTTCGTTGCCTGAAAACCTATTTTTCTTGGTGAACAGCACATGTTATTGGTAGAAGAAGTCGTAATATACAAGATATAGTAGATAAATCAGGTGCGGTTAGAGTCGAGATAGACGGTGATAAGGAAGGGGACCTATTACATAATTTACAAGTAAGTAATAACTGAGTTAGTATTATACTCTGCGGTGGGGTGGCCTGATGCGTGTGTTGTCGATCATAAGGTCTGTCATTGAGTCAGATAGCGTGGTTTCGATCACTAACTTGTGCGTGGTTTCGATCACTAACTTGTACGTAACAGGGAGTAGGGTCGCCCGACCAGTATTGTTGGTCTTTTGGTTTCCTCCCACTGCTGAAGATCATTACGAGCAAACTCGACTGGTTTGTGTCGAGGGGACGTGAAACCCCGTGTCTGTTTTATATTGGTGTATATCCACTTGTATGTCTAATCATTTGTACTGAGGCCCCAAGCACTGTTTGTGGAACATCCATGGACAGTCACATTAGGCACAAACAGAACTATTTTGTCCAAGCACAATGTTCCCTTTCTAGATTGTGAACGTAGCCGTAGAAAATAAATATCACCAAAGATACTGAGCGCCATAGAAAACGCATCACTTAGTTTTACGTATAACAAAATGATCCTGTAAACATATCTTATTTATTTTGCTTCTTATTGTGAACAATATTCAAATGGGAACACATCAATAACAACACATTTGTACACTTATGGATGTTTAATCTGTAATCAACGGTACAAAGTCAGAGGGGTCAAAACCAAAAGTACGACAAAGATGGTTAAATGTGCTGCACAGCGTGCGTAAGAGCAAGTGGAGGACACACGCGCTACTGACAATTGACCATTAAGATTAAATGTCAAATGCATATTTTCATTTCAGAGTCCATGTTCATTTGCGTTTGTTGGAACTGTAGAAAGTCTTAAACATGCTAAGTTAATGATAGATACAAAACTGGAACGTTTACGTCACGGTAATTGGAGGTAGTACAGATACACAGCGCGGATAGAGTGGACAACGTTAAGGATATATAGAGAATCTCCTACGAGTGTTTTTTGATATCAAAAAATATCAACACAAGTTGATAATGTAAAAAAAACGAGGCTCTGCCGAGTTTTTTTTACTTTATCAACGAGTGTTGATATTTTTTGATATCAAAAAACACGAGTTGGAGATTTTATTTATCACCTAATCCTTTCTTACATGCAGAAATAAATAAATATAATTCTTTGGTATAGATTTCACCTTTACTGGATCTAATTTCATTACTGCGTAGTGATACATCAGTTTTTTGACTGCAGTTTAGCTATTGCAAAGTCCTATATATTGACCCAGTATTTCCTTCAAAGTCAATTAAATAAAAACAGTTTCTTTGTAACAAAAAAAAAGTCACTTTTTATTTAAAATAAGTAGTTTCTTTAAAATAAAAGAAAGTAGTTCCTTTTTGATTGACCAATCAAATTCATGTAAAGCGATATCTCCTAAGGAGATATCGCAGTAGATTATGTAATTCATCATACAAGCGATATCTACTGTCAAATAAGATATTGGGTGATAAAGGTTATAATGTCAATTTACAGAGACGCGGAGAGGTTTTTGGATTGTTTTACTCCAGTTTAGAATTGATAGCATAATAGCTCTCACAATTAACATACGAACTATCCAAATATAAAGCTTTGTTCAACTTAAGTATTGTATGATTTTACGTTTCAAGTAATTCATAAAAAAAAATGGTTACACGGTTTTCACGTTTTCCAAGCAAGTTTGTATATTAGAATTGTTAAGTGATTTATTACTTGATAGATGTAGATAGTTTCGCCTGTTTGTTTATGTATAAACGAAATCAAATGAATTGGGGTTTACCGCCCCACTGATGCTTAAACGGATGCAAACCGCTACTGACTACACGCGTTCGCGTAAGACCATAACCTTTGTCATTGAGTCAAGTGGCATGTTTTCGAGGACCGCTTGTATAATCTCATCGGTTTTCTCCGGGTTCTCCACAGCTAAAGGCCCGTACGCGAATCGTCGAAATACAATTGAATCTTTTGTTAGTCGCGAAATGATGTGAGTCGAGTGCGTCAACACGGGGTCTCGGTGTTTCTCCCACGGCTGGACACTGGTCTTAGCTGAAGACCACCTTGTTATAATATATAGCTAGTTTGCGTGTTACTCACAGAGCCTCCCCGACCCCGACTTGCGGCTGAACATTCATTGAAGTAAGTTAAACTTTTATCAAAGTCTATTTATGACTGCGTGATTGTGTCTCTGTGATATTGTGTCTTTGAATCTTTGTATGTTTTTATCATTATTTAAATTTAGTTAAAGCAATTGACCAATGCCCGAATCGATGTCTCGGTATCTTTCAAGTATTTTAACTGTTCGTGTATATACTTAATGTAAGAATAATCATTACGTAATTATAGTAATTATATACACTTTCTTGCTATGTCCATTGGCGTGCACGTAAAAGATCCCTTGGCAGTTGGAATTCGATACAAGAGAAGGCCATAATACGCTGCCCTGGCAAAATTTCCCTCATAGCACACCGCATGTCGTATATCCGTCTTCAATAGCCCAGTCGGAGCAGAACAGTAAGGACGTTAAATCTCATTTCATTTCATTTTGCTGTATGTCCATATGATATTTTGTATTTAAACATCTGTTTCTTACGAGAAATTTAACATTATTTCATCAGATATTATAATTATTTTAACCCTACGCTTGTATAATGTTACTATAGTCTAGGAACTCGTTTATTAAAAAGTAAAATTTTTAATGTTTTTGAGTGTTATCGTCCTTAGAGTGCATGGAGGCTTTTCACTTGATCACAGTCAAAATGTAAGTTGTAACGTGTTATAGTTAATGTTCACAAAGTATCAATCAAATTATCGGCAATACCATTAAAGGGGGACAACTTCTTTAAGCTTATTACCACGATATAGGAAGAAGACCACAATTACTTTTCCAAATGACTTTAATGTTAATTCTGGTCTCTTTCCCCGACTCCAAGTTGGTCCGACGCGTTTTACCTATCAGATTAAGCTCGGCCAATGACGCCATATTCCCGGTAATCCACAAAGCCACGTAGGCCTCTATATGGCTTTGGTAATCCAAATATGGCCGCGAAGGCTATAAAGCCTGACACCTTGCATTCAACCTACATAACTGTGGCATTTCTGCAATATCGCCTCGGTGGGAGCGGACGTAAAATAAAGCTATTTTACACACACGCGGGTGACCAATCAAGAAGTACGTGCTTCGTTCATGTAGAACAAAGCCGTATATAGATGTGGAAGGGCATGTGACGTTCCGAGTCCACGTGACTTTAAAAGGGTCACGTGGCTAATTTCAAAACGTCATCGTAGACTCGATTGACCAACTAGCAAAAATTATTGAGTATTGCCACTGGTTGACGGAATCTAGAGTAATGAACTTTGATTCCAATTATATAATTACAACCCGTTTATATCTTAATTCGGAATCAGACTAGTTATTTTATAATTTCGCTTCCAATCATGGACGTAACAGACTGCGACATAGCTTGATTTTATTTTAGAAACATCTTCCGCGTTACAGGCGCCTGTGATTTAACTTAGACCATAGAAATATATTATTTAAAGTTCTTAAATATTAGATGTAAAACTGTTGTACCGTATAATACATTTTATAACATCTGCAAAAATAACATAGTTTTCATGTATTCTAATTTTAAGAGTTCAAGATTTCTAATTGACTAATGAAAATAAGTACAAAACGTGAAGGTCAGAGTAGTCGGAATATTGAATTCCAGAGCAGTGACGACGACGGATAGTCTGATACGACATAATTCTTTCCTCCGTTCCTGGAGTTTTACGTCCACTTCCATCAGGGGTGATATCATAGAGAAGTGTTTTCTAAGAATCTAGCCAGGGGAATCCAGAAAATAGGCTTGATCCAGCTTTTTGTGTAAAGGTGAGGCTCTGGATGTAAGGAAAGAAATGGTAAGTAAATTTAGGCCCTGGGACCAGCTGCCTGTCGACTTAGGTTTAGGGGTGAAAGCAATGTTCTCCGGATTGGCGTTGTCGTGCCCACACGACATACTATCTCATAACCCTTTTATCAATTGACCCTGTATCGTGTTAGTTTACAACAATATTTAACACAGGCATTAATACCATGAACACGTGGGACATCCCAGGTCGGCTTTAATGTAAAAGAAATCTGGCAAACAAATTCTAGCCTCTGTTGAAATAATTATTATTATTTTTTATTTTCTTCGCTTTCGGTTGTATATCTAACCGCGGAATCTGAATCACATACACCATCGTAATGTGTGGAAAATACTGCTTCTGTTGTGCCAGGTGGTGTTGTTTTGATGCCACACAAGGAGCAGGGTCATCTGCCTAACCTCGTGGAAATTCCACTTGCCCTACATACAAAGTTAAGAGAAAGTAAAGCACGAATTGTGAAGCCAACGCTACCTCTTCGTTTTTTAAAAATAATTAACGACAACGATTTTGCTTATGCTACGTTTCCGCCATCACCATTCGCGCTATATTTGAAACCGTGGTTTTAATCGTTGGATAAAATCAGGCCTTATCACACATTGCGGCCAATCGTAGCAATCGTGTTGGTCGTATCGAAAAGGACCCGAACGTAACTGCCCGCACCAGATCGTGGACTCATAAGGGACAATCCCAACGCTAGACACCGCACGACAGTGGGGACCTAGCAATTTGATCACGAATTCCGCTGCGATTGAAACCGTGGAATAATCGCTGTCTTGTCATGTATTGAGATCAGTCAGAGCAATAGTGTTGATCGTATTGAAGCGTATCCGAACATGTGGATGCAATAGGGACAATCATATCGTAACACCACGCACAACATGTTGTTCCATGGTTCTTTTGTCAGACTTGAAAAGCGGGCCTTCCACACCCCAATCGACACATCCGACGTATGACCCATGCACTCTCTGTTTACTACATTTCTTAATACCCTTGTGATGGTCTAGTATTTATTCTCTTCTTTGGCTATAGGAGTCAAGGTGTGGATTTTATTCTTTGATTGGCATTTACTGTCTGTTCCAGGCGACACTATAACTCGAAAATTGCTTGCTATTTCTTTAATTTTTAATCTATATGGTTAAAACTTAACGACCAACCTGGAATTGTCATCCCTTTACTTTCTACCGCACGTTATCTAATTTCAGATCAACCTGTATAACCTTTCTCTCTTGAAAAATCGTAATTTCTTTACTTCGAAAGTTTTGATGACAGCCATGCGTGACCTAGATATTTGGAATAAACCAAATCGAACAGGGGTGTGGATAATGTTTGGGGTCTTTTCGTCCTACTTGCATGTTTAAATAGTTGTTCCGACCCAGTAGAATATAACTTGTTTCAGAGAGCTGTTTACGGGAGGTAATATAAATTTGCTCTTAGGTTTCAGACCACATTTGTTTGCTCCACTGCCTTAGATGGCTTTTGGAAATTGATATAAACTACATACAAAGTGTGACCTAATATTGTAGTGACACGTCATGATAATTTGGAAGTACGATAAATGACAATTCAAACGAATTGTCTATCTAGCTTTCGGATAATAGATTTATAACTGTCGATTTTATTTGGCTTTGTAGGACTTTTAATACTCTTTTCAGACATCAAATCGTGGTCTTGTGGAACTTTTTAGAAAGATATCTCCCTTTGAGACCCGAGCACAGTAAAACAATGATATTAGAAGGATAATTGGATACTAGCCCCTTGTATACCTAACCTATGAGAAACTGGAGCTTTTTTAACAAAAATTGCGGTTGCCATGGAAACACGACATGTCCACATATGTGGACATCAGGTTTTCGTTTGATAAAAAATGTTGGCTCAACCAGTAGAACGTTGGACCATGAAAAGAATCTAGTGGTTCGAATGGGCCTAAAACGTGTTCAATAAGTTGCAAAAATAATTTGAACCAAAAAACTAGTTAAAATCAAGCCAAATTATTATTGTCATAAACTCACAAACAAAAAATTATCTTTAACCTAGTCCTGATGTCCACAAATGTGGACATTAATTTTGGAAACCTCTTATTTGAGGAAAATCTTAAAAAGTTGTCATCTTTTGGTGTAATTGCAATCCCTTTATTTTAATAAATCGATTCCCACCAAAAAAAGACATCATAGAGGGAAATTTAACAATTATTAACTATAATATACCGGTCTCTGAAGCAGGTGCCAATTGCTTAATTAGGGCAGTCATCTTGAATTTAACAAAAGACTGGATAATCAAAAAACTGGGACAGATATCTCGCCACATCTGATGTCCGACCACTAACATAATTTAAATGCACAAACAATAGTTTAGCTTACCCAGAATCAGTTTTATAAATTGTCCACATTTGTGGACGTTGGGTCCCAAAGGGATCTACCTTCGTGGACCACCATAATTGACAATATATTGATACAGTTGTATTGTTATTTTTTCTTTTTTAAAAGTTTTATCCCCGTTGAAAAGGGGCGCTCCTAAGATATTTTTATAGATAGTCTAGTCTTTTTCTTGTTTTTAGTTTTCTTTTGTGTGAAATGTCCCTAAGCAAGTGATACTTTGACAGAAGGCGGAACGGGGAAGAAGCCACACTAGATCAACGACTGGTAGATTAAGGGCTATCTATTTCTATTATACAATTTACGCACACCTTCTTATATTCACGTGTTGTATACACACACCATCGCGCTGAGAGGCAAGGAAATGCCACCTAAGAACTCAAGCTAAGGATATTGAACTTATATTCAATACTTTTGTAGTTTCCTGTACCTGTAACCACTGTTGTTTCCTGTATGTGTTATATAAAAATAGTAACAAGATAAACGGTGTGTTAAGACTTAATTAATCATTGGATATAATTTTTTAACAACGTGAAGTCCGAAGAAAACCCTAGATGATCATTGTCACAGGATAGTGTCACAAAATAAATTGAATGCGTGAATAAACCGCTTACTTCTATTTCGAATTCCAACATAAATGGTTGTTTTACGTGCACGACAATACTGGGCGTCGTTTTTTCGGCCAATCCAAACGTATAGACACTCTACCTTGGCAGGCCTCCCGAAATGCACCACTGAAAGGGAGGCCTGTGTGGGAACATCTCGAGGAAATGTCTTTTCTAACTCCGGGATCGACACTCTATATCGTAGTAGTGGGGGCGCGGCGTTGACTCATTGAGTAAGGTGTCGGCTAGGTATTCTGGAGGTCCTGGGTTCGATCCCGGAGTTAGAAAAGACATTTCCTCGAGAAATCAAGGGATTATATTTTTCTACGATTCGTTTTTTTTTATTATCTATTCTACGACAATATCTGATTATATCTTGTATGCCCGTGGAGAGCGAATATAAATAAAATTGGATACCGGTAATCGATACTATTTAAGTCCATAAAATTAAAAGATACCGTACAATATTTAAACTAGATCAGAAAGGTTACCTACCATGCCATCTTATGCTGAAAATAAGAGTTATGTGAGGAATATTTTAGGAGACATACAATACAATGCATATCTCAAAGGAATATTAAAATGGCCGATAACCAAATAAACCCACGCGCACGCACCCACAAACAAACATATGCTCTGCCGTAAAACAAGCGGGCGAATCCTCCCACCCAAAGCATTATTAACCGAATGCACACTATTTGTGAAATAACCTGATACCCCTACATGTTATACGAGTGACCCAACTTACGCAGACGCATCGCTAATGTTTATGTTCTGAGAAATTGGCTAGTGTCTAAAAATGTGAAATCTACAAGAGAATAAAGCATGTTATCGAACTAATAGGCGTTAAGGTTCGACGAAGAAAGTTACGGGGTGACAATTCCAGGTAGGTCGTTAAGTTTTAACCATTTTAATTAAAAATTGAAGAAAAAGTAAGCATTTTTCGAGTTGTAGTGTCACCTGGAACAGACAGTAGTAATTGAACATATAACACAAGGTACAATTTTATGGTGTATTTTCTCAGTTAAGACATTTGTCTTATCAGGAATAACAATGCAACAGTTCAGTTATAAACATTTTACATGTATATTAAGCACGGGAAACCGCTACATAATATGGTCTAAAAACTCAAATAGTTACCTCTCCGGAACCTAACAATATCTAAATCTTAAATGGCTGATTGGAGCTGTTAACAGATTTACTTACGCCATGGCTGAAGATTCCGCAAATAATGGATATGCTTGGATCGTTACAGTGTATGATGCAATTAGTAAATTTCGAATCACGTGTTAAACATGGTATTCTATTTCCCACGGGACCGGCTATTTGTAAATCCATCACTCGTGTTAAACATGGTATTCTATTTCCCACGGGACCGGCTATTTGTAAATCCATCACTCATTATTTGAGTGCATTAGATATTACTTCTATACAATGTGGTCTGTCATTGAGTCTGCTAGGGTGGTGTCGATCCCCCGGTTGTTCGGAGTAGGGTCCCCTGTCCAACCTCGTAGATTTTCGCCTGGTCGTTCGGTTTCCTCCCACTGCTACCGACCCCTACGCACAAGCAAATTATTGAAATAAAATTAAACCATGTTATTCCAGAAATGACCCGGAACAAATGTATTCATAGCATAAATTTGTCGGTCCTGGCTGCAGCACAGTCAGACCCATCGAACATACTTAATCCTGCCCTAGCTATCCGCCAATCCAAATGAAAAAGACCTCGTCATTATTAGCGGATTAGCACCCACTTACAATTGAGGATGCAAGTTGCAATAAGGTGCGCGAGTGCCATTTCACAAAATCTGCCAAAAATAGTCGTTTGCATATTTTTAGACCACACAAAAATTGACACATGCTGTGATACGAGGAATCAGAATGATAAAAATGGACAAGTTGCTAATAAAAAATCTGCTAAAAAAAGATTCGGGGGAAAATCAAGTGAGCCTATTTAAGGTAGATAGGGCTGGTCCGCGTTGAGGGCAATCGTAGCAATCGTGTTGGTCAGAGGCGGATCCAGCGAGCGGTGCCCTTTTTTACTGCTGAAAGTGCCTTTTTTTCAGACCCAAATATGTCATCTCCGAACGTTTACTTAGACGAAAATATCAGCCAAATAGCTCTTGGAATGTCTACAGATGCCCCGTCTCCACAGTAAGTGCCCTCAATTTGCGGCGCCCCCCCCCTTTTCAAAATTCCTAGATCCGCCCCTGTTAGTCGTATCGAAAAAGGACCCGAACGTAATCGAATATAAGATACAATTGAATGGTTTAAACATGCTACTTTATTTCATCAACAAAACTATTCTTGATACAATTCGATTGGACAACAGTTTATAAACCATACAAACATCCCGTCTATAGTCAGATATTGTATAAATATAATATATAGTGCGGTTTAACAAATATAAATCTACATAATACATAACAGACAAACAAACAGACAGGAATGAACAGGGTGCAGGTGAACACAGCTTACACAAACATTTAAAACGTTTAGTTGCTTTTATATAAGACTACACTTCGAATAATGAGTTGTTTTGGTGTGTGTACATTTAATAGTAGGGAATTGGATCAGAGATTCAAATAATTTTGCTCTTTCACGATTGCATTGGTTGTCACAGGATGGGTGAGACGTGACGGTTTTGGGGAATAAAGAAAACTAAGATACAAAAGAATCAGTTTATATAGTATACAATATAAATATACAACGTAAAAATTCTTTCACGAGTGCGCGCACAAGATGAATTATGACGTTACAAAATGTCCACCCATTTGCTTGAAAACGTTGAGAGAATACTCTTCGAAACGTTGCCTAAATAAAACAGTAATTGTTCTTCCATAAGTATGTGTTATAGTTTAATACATTTAAAACCAATAATGAATTTCTTTTATCCTTACATAATGACATTAAAACAAGATTTATGGAAAGAACGACTTCGTTTAAATAAAAAAAAATGATGAATAAGTGGTTGTGCGTTTCTTTTTTTGAAGAGTATATATTATGTACAATTTGGATGATAATTTTGGGTTTCTTAAAAGGGACATTCTCACGAGGTGAATACTAAAATTATATTTTATTTAATGATTACATCTTGATATTTTGTTTACGTCGAGTTGTTTTGTTTTCATATGTTGTGCTTTTTTTTTAATTAGATGTTCTGTTCCAACATGTTCAATATATGCTTTGATTGCTTTGGTTCAGTAAAATTATATCAGATCAGATAAGTACGAATGTCCCTTTAAGGGCACACAATAAGAAAAAGACAATAAAGGGGGGGGGGGGTGTCTATAAACACCACACCGACAAACGTTTTTTTTTTTACTATTTTTATTTGTTTGTCGTCTTCATCGTATTAAATTTAATTGAAAATGAACCGCATATACATAAACCGTTGTTAGGCTAATGTCAGTCGGAAAGAAGGTAACCATTCATTAATTTTGACATTTTTAGCTTTATTTAATACAGATAAAAGAAGAAAAAGAACGATACTCAATGACATTTACGCCGTACTGGCGTCATTTAAAATAGCATTATGCAAAAGCAAAATCTGCTTATTACAGGTCTTTCTTTAGGCCTGAAATGTTATCTAAATAATCAATTAGACATTAATTAACATATCCAGACCATAATAAACTCTTGATGTCAAGGCTAGCCTTCGATGTTGGCGGATTAAAATCCTATATGCCGCTTAATGGCCGTTGATAATTAAATTAATCAAGTGGATAATCGAGATTATGCTGTTTATATTAATGATTTGAGTAATGATGACCGAGGCTATGTGAATATTTCAAACGCTTTTTTCTCGGCTAATAGTGGATCAATTTGACTGAAATTTTCAGCAAATTACCTTTACACTATCTATTTTTTAACTATTATAGTGAGAACTGCCATCTCTTTATCTTATCTCCCATAATGTAACTTTAAATGTAAAATTTTGTATGATTACAAGTACTTATAACCAGTTTTGAAAATTTTAGCGTTTTCATCATATGTATTACTTTTTTGCCCGAAAAGTAAGGATTGACTGTTTTGGTTTTTCATCAAAAGTTTATTAATTTTATTAATCTAGCTTTTAGAAATAAGGGGCAACGAAAGAAAAGGTGTTCACAATCCTCTATAGCATTTCCACAATGGCAAAGAGGGTCATCTGATATATGCACTAACGTTTTGTGAAATTTTAGATCACTTTTGAGATTTCTTAATTTGATTTTGTCTATTGCCTATGCAATAGAATTCGGTAGCTGGCTGTACAGAATTATTTTGCCTAAGCTTTAATTTAAATTGAGACAGTGTTCGTGAATTTCGTATGTCGCTAGCAAGATTATTCCAATCTTTGATAACTGACGGGAAAAAAGAGTTTTGATAGTGTGAGGTTCTACAATTTATTTGTTTAATATTGTCAGAGTTTCTCAATTGATATGATTGATGTGATGAAATTTGAGGTGGAACAAGATGTGAGAGGGAAATCTTAACTTGACCAATCATTATCTTATAGAAAATTACTAATTTATGTTGAAAAAGCCATTCGACGATATTTATCGGCGACTATTCTTAGAAGATACCATTCCAAGAAGAATTTGTCCACCCATCGGCAAGACCATACTACCACGATACCATTTATCGGCGACCATTCAACGACGATACCATTTATCGGCGACTATTCTTAGACGATACCATTCCAAGAAGAAACTGTCCACCGATCGGCAAGATCGACGATACCATTTATCGGCGACTATTATTCAACGCCGATACCATTCCAAGCACAATTAACATCAGTAGGTACCCAAAGGGTACCTGTAAATTTACTCATACTAACTTATTTACTCATACTAAAATATACATCGATCAATAAAACTTACGAATCCTGCATAGAGGAACCCAAGGCAACAAAGTTAATAGCATAATATCACTCACCCAAGTACCTGGTGGCAGTATCGAGTCCTCAGTACCACTGTCATAATTCATCTCCCAAACAAGCCAGATTGCCCGGCTTATATACTACCTGTATGCACGTGCATTGCAGGTAGAAAGTTTGGGCGAGCCTTAATATATTACAGGTAAATAGTTTAGACGCATTCTAGTATGTATAACATTTTCTTTTCTGTTACCGTTTTGAGAAAAAACTAGGCGCTGCACTGTCATTGTTGTTATTATTTAATTTAGATTTAAAGTCTTTAATATCAGGAATTGTTTTGATAGATTCCTTTACGGTTTGGGATATAAATGACTTGATATAATATGGATTTACAAAAAGGAACGGGGATATCAGCATTGTTACGTAGGTTATAAATATGCTTTGACGTGTATAGCTCTGTCAATTTATCTATAAGATAGTGTGTAGAGAGAGAGAGAAATGGGGTTTAACGTCCACTCGACACAAACTAGGTCATTTCGGGACTAACATATGGTCCAATTTTATTTCAATAATTCGCTTGCGCGTAGGGGTCTATAGCAGTGGGAGGAAACCGGAGTGCCCGGAGGTAACCCACGAGGTTGAGAAGGCGCCCCTATCTCCATGCCACATACGCTCAAACCAGGGATCGAAACCACAGCCGCAAGCCAGAGGTGACCGGCCAGCTAGAGGGACAGTCTTCTTATCCTGCGACGTTCTGATAAATTTACTTAGCCAGTTTCATAATTTAAAGATTCTTTACTTGAGTATTTCGGGAGTCCTTTAATAATTCTAGCTGCCTCAAGCTGAATGTTTTCAGTAAAACCACACACATCAAAATCGTCTGTTATTTCGAATATTTGGTCATGTTTTTTTCTTATACTTCGTGTTTTAAGATGGAATACTGATAGCGGATCTAAATTTCCAATGTTGGGACCGGGATTCAGTTCTATATCGCCAGATTTTAATAGAAGTGATTTGAAAATGTAAACACTTCCAAATAGATAAATAAACGGGAATATAAGAGAATGTCTTTGGAGATACTATATATAACACAATCATCTTTTCGATGTATGAATGAAATATAATCTGATTTACACTGAATGAATAAAATAGGGTTTATTTTCATTTGATCTTTTCGTGAAGACGGGTATTTTTCACAACTAGATAATATTAGTTGTTCACATCCGGGGGGAGGGGGCTACAATTCACCGTAGAAACTCGCAAGACTTGAACATACTTCAAGTGTCTACGTAGCTATATAATAATACTGTATGATGAGCTTGCGTAATGGTAATTAGATAACAAAACTAGACCTGCATGCAGGAATGACGGGTTTCACTGGTGCCATGTTACCTTTGAACTTGAACTTGTGTCACTTTCGGTGCCACGTTACTCTTAAACATATGTACCAATGAAACCAATATACAGGTTTCCACATAAGCATTGCACACATCAAATAAAATGGAAACAGAATCAAACAAATCCAGCACTATCAATTGATTTTATACATTTGTTACATGTAATTGATCCTGACAAAATTACAGTACTTCCGGAGATAATGTAAATGTTCCATTAGTTTTATGAAATCAGAAATGGCATAAGGCATCACATGGTGAAAATTTTATGTAAATCGAATAATAATTGCCACTTTTATAGACCAAAAACCTTGAAAAGTGACGTGTAGAAAATCGTCTATTTCTCAGCAACCGTACAAGTTAGAAACCATTTTTTGGTATTTATATGACCGTATGGGTTTAATCTATTTGTTGACTGGAATCAAATATCATAATTTTATAAACATTACAAATCAGACTCATTTGAATAAAATATCTGTTTTGAAGGCTTAAAATACAGTTTTTGCCAAAATGACATTACTTCCGGTGATACTAAAAACTTTAAATTAGTTTTATAACATCGTGCATGACATTAGGCCTCAAAGGGTGAAAATTTTATGAAAATCGAATAATAATTGACTCTTTTATGGGCCAAAAACCTTCAAAAGTGACATTTAGAAAACCGCCTATATCTCGGCAACCGAACAAGCTAGAAACAATTTTATGATATCTAAATGACCGTATGAGTTTTGTTAATATGTGAATTTAAACCAAAAGTTAATTTTAATATTACATATTAAATAATTCTTGGTTGAAAAAAATATCGATTTTAAAAGTTAAAAATGCAGTTTTTGACCAAATGGCGTCACTTCCGGTGTCAATTTTAAATTATAATCAATTTGATATGACGCATACTTGCTTTTTGAATCAAATGATGTCACTATTGTGAATATCCATTAATAATTGACTATTTTACAGGCAAAATTAAGAAAACAGTGACTTACGCAAAACTGCCCATTTCTCGGCAACTGC
Organism: Patella ulyssiponensis; assembly: GCA_963678685.1. Lineage (NCBI taxonomy): Eukaryota > Metazoa > Mollusca > Gastropoda > Patellidae > Patella > Patella ulyssiponensis. The sequence goes on along the minus strand of OY783225.1, from coordinate 61,847,210 downwards.
TTATATTACAAACTAATTTTCACATACATTCTCTTCGTATGCATTATAGCTACAAGTTTATAAAAGTTACATAGAAATATTTTAAAATCTGAAAAGCCTGAATGGGTTGTAAATAGGTCAATTTTACGCCCTTTTTCACCTCTTAATCCAATTTGCTAGAAAATGAAATCGAAATTAAAAAAAACTGCTTCCGACATTTTTTGCGCCTTTAAAGGACACACTCTTTGAGTCATATAATTTTTCAAAAAAATAATATTTGTTTTCAAAAAATGGTACCTAACTGTCAAAATTGTAGTTTTTGGTAAAATTATGCCACTTCCGGTGCCGACAGATAACACTTTTGGTAATAAAAAAAATGACAATTGAGACAACGAAGCATATGAACTTTGTTTTATACAAATCGAACAATAAAAAATTAATCTAGGACTCAATAACTGAATTAGCCAATGGCGGCCAAGGAAAATTACTGAGACAAAATTTTTTAACATTTTTGCGCTAGTCAGATGACTCTTTAATTCTATGCACATGCGACTAAAAAATATTCATAAATAAAAAAGTTTTTTGTAAAATTTTAAATTTTCGAAATTTGGCGCCTAATATCTTCGAAGATTTGCCGAAAATCGAAAGTAGCGTAGCTATGTGCCCTGTCTCCGGCTATGCCAAAATGTATCGAAAGTTAAAATCCAATGTTTATTGTTAAAATTACTGCAATATTTTTAAAAACGATAACTTCGGTGATTTCGGACATTTCGCATTGTCGCAGAACGTTCAAAATAGCTTTATCCTCTAAGTCACACCCACTTTCCCAGTAAAACCGAAGAAATCGTAACGATGCGACACGTAGTTGCTGAGATCTATTCAAATTGGAATCTGAATAATAATAATAAGAATAATAATTTTAACAAAAACAATAGTGTTTCACACAAGCTACGCAGTGTGAAACCCTAATAAAAAATAAATATCTGTAACGATCTGTGATTTACATGTTTGTAGAGTAACAAATGTCTCGCGAATAAATCCACACTCTATAGTATCAAATTAATTATTCAAAAAACATATTTAATTCTGAAACCAGGATGAAAATATCAAAACTAGATGGGCGTCTGGCGACTTGGGTTCATTAAGATGGCAGCCGCCTGATGTTTGTAAATACTGGACAGAATTGAAGTATTTCTTGACTATTCAACTTGCACAATATTATAGTTTGAAAGAAATTCATATTGCGCTAAAATGACGCATGCCTTTAAAGTTCCAATTTCATATTTTCTAAGAAAGTCAAACCATAATTATTTCTATGTCTTTTGCTCAAAAGGTTGTCAACTCACTATTATACGATCATGGGCAAAATGTTTTGGGCATTAGAAAGGCCGACACAGGCTGAATGAGGAAATAGTTACTCAATTACCTCCCTTGTTTTCCCATTCCTCTCCATGGACGGCCATCTTCAAACGTTTGAATTTGAAGTTAAAATTGATATTTTTGCAAATTTCTCAACTGGCAATAGTGAATTATAGGATTAATAGGATTATTCTTTAACAAGGCAGGACTGTTTATAGGTTCAATCTATTTTAGGGCTTTATTTTAATACATTTTAAAAATATAACTTAAAAAAATGCTATTGGAACTTTAATATATTGAACAACTAAACCCAAATGACCAATAGTACAGAATACATAAATAATGTACATACATATTTATTTTTGACCATAAATACAATTATTAATAAATTAAAGTAATCAAACATAAATTATGCGTCTAATACTAAAACCACGCCCAGACATGCTCGATAGCTTCAATATTATACAGAACAGATAATAATTAAAGAACATCTAAAATATTCAAAACTTGATCAACAGGGCATAACAATAAAACATAGTATTTATATTTCGGGTCACAAAACATATATTTTCCGCTTAAAATAATAATCGCAGTGGTTGTCTAAATCTCAATGGATACGATCCGCAACTGTCATGAACGGAACTTTTTCAGGTAAAACATCAGAATATTCTACCAGAAGCTGTCTAGCCAGTTCTATAGCATGGGATGCGTTATTAGCAACACGTGTGTTTCTGAGACTTTTAGTCCATGTATCATGATAATTACTGATTTTATTCCACTTATTATTGAGGATCACGTGGGGAATATCCAATAAAATACATAAGATATGACCATGAAGGCGATCGGTTATAACCACCCGACCCCTCTGTAAGAATACCAGTCCATTATTGACTATAAGATAAGCGTTTTCCATGCTCATGTTACTGTGGGGTGTAGGCCAACGTAGCCAGTCGTCAATGCGAATCTGTAGATCAGTTGGTAGAGATAGCGTTTGATTACTTAACTTTTCTTTATCTGTTCTACGAATCCACAAGATGTCATAGAATGGTTTAACAAATCGATGAAGTGGACCAATCTGAAAAGCCATGTCTGGTGCCATCATAAGTTTGGGTTGTCCAGTAAAATGTTTTCGAGCAAGTTGTAAGGAGTTTCTGTCTCTAAGAATCATGGTTAAATTAGGTTCATTTCTATACAAATTTTCACAATATTTGAGGTGTTTTACTCCACCAGACATAAGGATACTCTGAGGAAACAGAACGAATTGAAATCCCCGGAATAAATTAAATATTTTCTCTCTTAGTATATCATTAATGATCCATCCGACTAGATTTCCTCCGCCATGTAAAAGAATTATGAGATTTTGAGGAGTATATTTTTCACTAATCGATAATGCATCTTTGAACTTGTTGCTTTTGCACCGTACATAATCACAGTAATAAATTAATGTTTTATTCAATCTTTTTAATAATATCATTTCACCAATCGTAATAGCTGGGTCGCCCTTATTTTCATGTAACGCAATATCAAGAAGCATTACATTTTTGTAAGGTTTTAACAATTCCGTAAACAGGTCATTATGTATTCTTTGTGTCTCCATTATTATTTCATCTCTTGTTTTCAAGAAAGGCGAATATTTATCGTAAAATTTCATGTCTAAATATTGCGACCTGTTGAGTGTATGGTTGAATACTTGTATTGGCAGACTCTCATATCGTTCCCCAATTTCGTTTTTTGAAATGGATGTAATAGTGACAGAGCTAAATATCATCAGAGGCATCATGAAGTATATCATCGTCTTCATGCGGCCTGTCAAAATATAAAATATAATAAAAGTTATTCGTATTTGTTTTCAGATATTTTTAAATATTAACAAAAATGCTAAAGTGTATACTGTATATTGCAATCGAAGTTAAGATAACATAGGTCAGTGTGAAGTGAACGATACATGGAAGTAGACAAAATATTTACTTCATAGTATACGAACGCCCCAATTACTTTGGTTTTACAAAAATACATGTAATTAATTTGGAATACAATATGTACTATAAGGTGATCAAATCCTGGAAGATATGGTCTATTTTGTACGGTGGGCTATAGTAAATAAAAAACACACGAAAATCCTTTTCTCTATGGTGGTAAAACACATGATTACACCGCGGAGAAAAATGATTTCCATCGCTAAGAAAATGTTTATATTACAGAGAAAATGTTTACACTGCGTAGAAAAGGTCTCCATAGCTTCGAAAATGTTTACACCGCAGTCCAAATTGGAGTCCATGGATGCATCACCGAATAGTTTCACACAACAACATACGGTACATGGCCACGTCTAAAAATAGAATCGCGGGAAATAAACCAGCTTTAATATGAGTAATCGGCTAGGCAGCACCATAGCACACTCTACGTCATCCCCAGTGATTTTATACAATAGCGGGAATAATAATATGTGCAATTAATCAATGCATTAAAATAATATTGTTTATACATGTTATTATTTTAAATTCATTTTAAAAAAACTCACTTTTTCTATTACTTGTTGTCTGTTCGGTGTCGTGGTCACTCCTGGTAGCTTTCCCCAGAACATGGACGGTCAGTCCCACAGAACACATAAGTAAACCCAGCCAGTTAAGACCAGAAGCTCGTCTACCTCCTACAGCATACAGCAAAATCACAACAAACAGTCTTTTACAGATATTTAAAAGAGAATGATTAAACACCGTCATAGTCTTTAATACAACATTTGTACTGATATACGAATACGTGACATGGAATATGCCTGAACCAACTACCAGAAGCACTAGTAAAGTTGTGCCTTTAGAAACAGCCTCCCTTCTTTCGGCCATATGTGCTGATATTAAGACGATAACCACCAAGGCAAAAAAGACCAGAATCGCTTTCGGTTTCCGCAAACGGCTCCCAGAATCCGTTTTGTGCTCTGTTGAAATGGCCACATTTCTTGCCGCTAAAATTACATTAGACATAAGAGCTAAAACCGTTCCAGAAGATATTCCAACGGCACCCAAAGGACTTCCCGTAAACAACAAGGCTCCGTAAATAATAAGTGGCAGGGTGATCAAAGAAGACGGTGGTATCAATGTTTTCTGAAACAAGCTTTGAGCAACTGCGGATGTGATAGGTTCTAGTAATTTAATGGTGAAGGTTGAAGCGGCATTCATGAACGTCATACTATAATTGGTGCAAAATGTCGCCAGAATGTGAGCAACAATTTTTACAACGGAGTTCAAATTTAAGGAATTCTCTATCATTGGTGATATATCCACAAAAATGATGCAAGTGAAACATTGTAAAAAGGTTAAGGTGGATGAGGATATGAATGTTCCACTGTATATGGTTGTAGCCCATGTTTTCAGAAATCGTTTAGCTGTCCAGTGACACAAGAATGAAGTAAGTGTCCAAGATGCGAAGGCACACGCCGAGTTGACAGGAGATAACATCATCTGAAATATAAATCAAATGGAGTTTATCGGCCTACTGTTCTACCTGGCTTATAAAGAGGGACATACGCCATACAGTGTACTATGCGGAAAATGTTACCATCACTACGACATACTTTTATATCGAAATCCAAATTTCAAGGTTTTTTTTTAAATGTGAACACGTGACCTGCTGTTCTGTTCTGGCTTGGCTAATGAAGACGGGCATACGCTATACCGTGTGCTATGAGGGGATTTTTGCCCGGACAATGGTACAACGGCCTAGTTTTATATCAAGGGATCTTTCACGTGTACGTCAATATGTACCAGTGTCTCGGTTTTGCGTCCCATCCGAACGACTAGACAGCAGTTCTTGTCAAGCCCTCCGTCATGCATCACTGACAAATGGGGAACCACGCCGGACAATATGGATGAACTTTCTCGGCCAATGCAGGGATCGAACACCCGACGTCCAGACTAGCAAGCCAGCGTCTTACCCAATTAGCCTCCGCGATATAGTTTCTGTTCGGTGATGTAGAAAAGTTAAAAAAAGAAAACAAATGACGTAATGGTCCCGTGGAGGAAGTTAAACTCCGGCTGGTTTGATTGAAGAGGGTGGATTTTTAGTATCAAGTTTCGTACCTCAAGATACCCTTCACTGGGTCTGAAATATGTCGTGAGAGTAGAACCCGGTAATTACCAGGTTGTTAAGAAGGGTGTAGACCTACGGATCGCATTACTAACTTTGAGAGGTCCTAACCTATAAGATACGCTTTCTTGTGCTTAAATTATATATTTGATGGCATATAATTTACAACGGGATATAATAAACACAATGTTTTTTTTAGCAACAGGACCATTCACCCAATGATTGCCAATACTACCCAATACTGAATTTTGCTGGAAAAACAAACATCTAACTAGATATCGCTGTATACACGTTTGAAGATACATTATGGGAGATTAGATAAAGAGTTGTCAGTTCTCACTATAATAGTTAAAAACTAGATAATGTAAAGGCAATTTGCTGAAAATTTCAGTCATATCGATACATTCTAAACCGGGAATTTAGAGATTGTACTTTCGGCCTAGCCTCGATCATCATTACTAAAGTCGGTACGATAAAACCCCCCTCGATTGTCCATTTTATGATTAAATCAAAAATGGAAGTTGGGCAGCAAATCCGACCCTAATCCAGTACATGTTGCAATTGATTATGGTCTGTATGGGATTAATTAATGTCTAATTAAGAGATGGGATTTAAAGGTCATTTCGGGATTAAAACATGGTTCTATTTTAATTCAATGATTCGCTTATGCTTTACATAATATAAGCATCCAAATTTTAAATTTGATTTTCATTTAAATGGTCAACAATTTACTTTTGCAAAGAACATGAATATAGATTTTTAAATTTAAATCAGAAATTGATTATAGTTTCAGTCATTTACGGAGAAATGGACAATTTTGTGTGAGTCACCATGGCAACAACCAATAGTTATTTACAAATTAATGATGCAAATTACCTGATTGAATAAAAATATTGTTGAAACAAACATACAAAAAAGTACGCAAGAAACCCCTAATGGAATGCCTTTTAGCTTTTAAAGCTGCAATTTCATATTTTAAGGTTATATTTTAAAAATATATTAAAATAAAGCCTTAAAATAGATGGTATCTATATATAAACAGTCCTACCTTGTTAAGAAATTGGCGAAAATATCATTTTCAACTTCAAATTCAAACGTATGAAGACAGCTATTGCATTGGGGATAATAGAAAAACAAGGGGGGTAAGTGTGTTATTATTTCCTGTTTAAAAGATTTCTAAGGGTGGGAAATAATGCCTATGATCGTATTATAGTGAGTTGACAACCTATTAAGCAAAAGACATAGAGATAATTATGTTTTGATTTTCTTAGAAAATATGAAATTATCGCTGTAAACATTGAAGTTGTGAACCGTATTAAATGACCTTTCACTAACTTTAACCCATATTGAACTTATGTAAATAATCCACGGGTCCAACTACGTGTAATTTACCGCGAGCTCTCCGCTTTTAAACGTAAAGCATGCTGATTTTTTTCCCCGCGTTTATTTTTATTATTTCTATCCGCACTGATTAATCCAGAATCTGACTATGGTTCTGTAGGAAAGTTTGAGTAGGGAGAATTTTTTTGTAGGAATGTTTAGTTGGTGTCTAAGTAAATATTTTGGACTTGGGTGGACACTCACCACGTGGTAGGTTATTCCGATATGACGTCATCAAAGATGGCCGCCGACGTTATATTAATTTTAGCCTACCAGCTCCAGTTTTTTGTCAATTTCTATGAAATAAAGGCCAGAATGAAGATGTTTATGTAGACTTAAGTGACGAAGATATTTTTGGTAATTTTTTTTATCAATTTTCAAGACAGTACATGCCACATTTTTAAGTGAAAACATGGAAAATCTTCAAAAATATAAAAAAATAAATTAACATATTTACAATGCTAAAACAATAAGAAATTCTTCAATAACACTCAAAGAAGACGTTTGGTCTTTTTATATGTGCATGCATAAAGCATTCCGCCGTATGACTAATTCATGATGTCAAGTATAGTTACCACAATATGTGATATCACAATACATAGTCACCACAAGATGGATTATTGCACCGGGATTCGAAGTGAAGTTAGCAAACATATACCTAACGCCAATAAAACCTATGTATTTATTTGTATCATGATCATATTTGTTACCTTTATATTAAAAAATAACATTTCAAGACATGCTAAAGAAAAGTATATATAAATAGTAGACACATACACACAAAAAAAAAACTATTACCGTAAACATTATCACTAGACTAACTGGGCACGTAGAAAAGGGTACGTCCACTTTGCATCGAACAGTATCCAAATCAGCTTTGGTGGCATAATATTTTTTATTTCACAGAATCAAGGTATGAATAAACTACTAGATTGCAAAATTTCAGAAGCCTCCTATGTTGAATTTTCGAGATCTATTACCGTAAACAGATTAAAAATATGGGGGAATCAGGTTAGAATAGGCTTACTGCACGCACAAAATAAGTATGTTGTACTCCCTGTTTTGACCTGTTTATATTATGACAAAGGGAGAAGATCACACGACCTTTCTTCTCACGACAGCGATTTTACAATTGTGTTTTATTTTTGTGTGTTTACCAATTTTAAGGTGACTTTTCAACCCATTAAGTGTACATAATTTGAATTAAATCAACCTGTCCATCCATAATATCCTATTTAATGCACTGGACGTCAAATCTGTACTAAAACACAACAGGGTTGTATTGGAAGTGGGAGTAAACCCCGTATAAAATGATACAATTTCAATTCTATTTAAAAGATACGCTTACAATTATAGACATATATAGTTATACTTATTAGCCGTGGTAATATGAAGAAAGGGGCGCGTCGCAATTTAACCCGTTCTTTATGGAAAACCAAACAGCTCTTTATTCAGTGTCCTTAGTTCTAAATTCATAGTCCTTAATTCTTACTTCTTCATTTGTTGTCGTATTTCGACATTTGTACACTAAAATTAACATTTGTATCTTAAAATCAATATTTGTTTCACAAAATCAGACATTTGTCATATCAGATTTGTAAAATGTATTTTAATATTAGATATTTTTTTTTTTTTTTTTTAAGAAAATCAAAAAATTAGTCTATATTTACATTTCATCAGAAAAATACAACAAAAAACAAATATCGAAATACAAATCTTGCAAAACATTTCTCTAAAAACATTTCTCCAAAAACATTTCTTCAAAAACATTTCTCCAAATACATTTCTCCAAAAACACTTCTCGAAATTCATCGAACCGGAAGATTAGAAATCATACAATAAGTCACCATACAATAATGGGAATCGAGTATAAGCACATGTACAGTAAGAACAATCGCTCGGTGACCGCGACGCTAGTGAAACGATCCCTTGGCAGTTGGAATTCGATGCAAGAGTAGGCTTTGCGCCGCTGCCCGGGCAAACTTTCCCTCATAGCACACTGTATTGCGTATGTTCGGCTTCATTAACCCAGTTTGGGAGCAGAACAGTACGATGCTAAACCCCATTCCATTTCATTCTCTAGTGAAACCACGTGCGTAGAACGGCTAATCGGACCGGGCCTTCGATAACGAAAATAAACTGAAAGTAATCTATTTTCAGAAATAAGGCTTTGTCTGATAACGACATATTTCTTTGTTCAAAGAGAGGGAGAAATGGAGTTTACCAACCACTCGGCAGAACTAGGTCATTTCGGGTCTAACACATGGTTCAATTTTTTTTCAATAATTAGCTTGCGCGTAGGGGTCTTTAGCAGTGGGTGAAACCGGAGGCCCCGGAGAAACCCCACGACAATGCACAGGCGTCCCTACTCCTTGTCACCTACATCGATAGCACGTCAGTTGACTCAATGACAGACCTTATGATACAGCACGTACGTGCTATTCACACGACCATCCACCCCTCCCCTTCTTTGCTCAAACGAAATAGTGTTTTACCTCTTCTAAATCATGTTTTCATGAATGTGCCTGGGAATAAGTTCATACAGATTTTCCGGCGTTATTTCCCCTTGTCAGTGATGCAGGACCGAGGGCCTAACAAGGACAGCTGTGTAGTCGTTCGGATGGTACGAAAAACCGAGGCCCCGTATACTCATTGGCGTGCACGTAACATATCCCTTGACAGTTGGAATTCGAGTAGGCTGTAGTGTCGCTGTCCGGGCAAAATTTCCCTCACAGCACACTTTATAGCCTATACCCGTCTCCATCGGCCCAGTTCGGAGCAGAATAGTAGGACGTTAAACTCCGTTTCCTTTCATTTCATTTATTAAGTGAGGGGAGGTAGCGGGGGTTTAAATCTTAAAAAACGATCTCAATAAGAAATTTTTGGTATTTGTTCATATATTACTGGAAAGTATGTTTTTTGCTTGCTACAAAATGTAAATTTATATTTATATAACTTGCAAAAAGAAAAAAAAATGACTGGCACTTACAAATGAGGGGTGGGCGGGGTATCTAACGTCAAAATACCGGCCATAACACGAAATACAAGATATCGAGTTGCAGTAGTTGCATACCATTAAAAAGGTCCAAATATATTTTAAAAATTGTAAAATATTTTCTAACATATACATATTTTCTGACATATACATGATTTAGAAGAGATAAAGTCCTCTTTCATTGATCCAACGACATATGTCTTCTTTCAATTTATTTTATTTAATGCTAGATCATATTAACCAATGTATTTATATATAGAAACATAACACGCACGTGATTTCATTAAAGTCACGGTCATTGTACGATTTTACTTGTTCTATGCTTGCTCGATTCTTCTTTATTGTATGGTAAATAAAATAAAACCAAGTACGAACAATCCAAACCATTAGACAGAATTCGAAGTCCTAAAAAAACGTTATAGGCAAAATAGCGTAATCAGCAAATGGACTGCTTCCCGTGTACAAAATACACGACAAACAGTGGTAATAGGTGTCCGGAAGAGTAAGCTTACCCTGCCTGGCGCGCCACACCCGCCATAGCTGCATCCAAACTATTAGGTAAAATGTCGGTAAAATAGGTGATTGGCCAATGAACTATCGGTATGCAAAATGCACGTGATGAACTGTGTTAACGATGTAGTAGAAATAATCAGGGAGATAGTAATAGTATACGTGTCAATTAAATATATCTAGAATAATAGCCGAGAGAAAAACGTTATATTTACCAATCAAGTCAATATGACGGCCATAAAACTTTTTAAAGGTTTTTATAAGTTTAGTGCGCACGTATCCTTGTAGTTGAAGCTTAAGTGACAAATGCCTCGATCTACTTAAAAAAGCAGAATAAAAAGAACAAGCTCTCGCGTAACGAATTAGCTGAGACCAAAACGCTCCATAAGCTGGAATGTTACTACTAATAAATGGAAAGTTAACAATCGGAAAGTCAAAGTCATCACGTTTATCGTACAATTTAACACTCAGTTTATGGCAATCGTCAAAATCAAGACGCAGATCCAAGTAGTAAGCGTAATTGTCATTGTCAGTGGTGTTTTTAATTTCGAGCTCATCAGGATATATGAATTCAACATAATCACTAAATTTAGGATTATTAAGAGATTAAACGTCATCGATATATCGATAAGTGAAATTAAAATGTCTGACTAATCGTTTACATATACTATTCAAAAAAAGTAGGGGATATTTTATTTTGGGGGCATAATACTAAAATATGCAAATGACTACGAAAAAAGTGACTATAGAACCTAACAGAAGAAACATTTCCAGTTACATGTGACGCCCAAACGCACCAATAACTACCGCATGGAATGCAGGTGATGCTTGGGATCATCATGGGGGCCCAACCCAAGATTTGCACGACTCTGACTTTGAATGTTACAGTCATTGTGGCATTGAATTCCAGGGTGGAAACATCAGTTTAATTGTTTTAGTGACCAGAAAACAAATTTTGATATGCGTCGGCTTACCCAAAATGAAAGGTTACGTGCCCTTGGCATGCTACAGATCGGCACAACACAGGCGGTTGTGGCGCGGACGATGAATGTTTCTCAGTCTGTCATAAGCAGGCTATGGTCCAGATACCGTGATACACAATCTGTACAGGACAGACCACGCTCAGGTCGACAACTCAAGCCCAGGATCGATTTATCCGTACCTTGGCCTTGAGAAATCGTGTCATCACAGCAAATCAGATCAGCGCTTGTCTTCAAACAGACACTGGTGTGAGAGTGAGTGGCCAGACGATTCGGAATCGACTGCACAGGGGTCACCTTCGCGCCCGACGTCCTCGCGTGATCCCTTGTTTGAGGGATCATCACATTCAGGCAAGACGTCGTTGGTGTAGGGATCGTCAACACTGGGATAATCGACGCTGGAGCAATGTGATGTTTTCAGATGAGTCAAGGTTCACTGTTGATTTTTTGGACAGACGTAGGAGGGTGTGGCGTCGTCGAAACGAGCGCTTCCAAGACGTTAACGTCATCAGACATGATCGATTTGGGGGTGGTTCTGTTATGGTGTGGGGAGGCATCACTGTTGCTGGAAGAACGGCTTTACATGTTGTTGCAGGGCGTGTTACAGGCCAGTACTACCAGGATAACATCTTGGCAGTCCATGTTGTGCCGTTCGCACGACGTCATGGCCGCCGTTTCATCTTCCAGGATGACAACGCAAGATGTCACGGGGCCAGGATCGTTGCAGGTTACCTCCAACAACAGAACATCACCACATTACCTTGGCCAGCACTGAGTCCCGACCTCTCCCCCATCGAGCATGTCTGGGACATGCTTGGACAGAGGTTACGTCAACGTCAACAACGTCCTGCCAATGTCCAAGAACTTGCTGCTGCGTTGCAACAGGAATGGGACAATCTGGACCAAAATGACCTTAGACGTCTCATTAGGAGTATGTCACGTCGGATCAATGCTTGTTTGGCAAACAGAGGAGGATTTACCCATTACTGACTTTGTTGTGATGCTGTGGTAACTTTCCTGTTTGACCCCGGGTATCATTTTACCCTTATAATGGTCAGTCTGTGCCTTACTTAGTCTAACGATCATTTGGAATAAATCGATGATTTGTTTCTTCGTCAGTTTCATTAGGTGACTATAATAACACTTAAAATCAAATATCCCCTACTTTTTTTGAATAGTATATTTGTTTTTACGAGCGCTTGGATGTAATCGGCTTCGTACGAATAGAAAAACAAATAAGCAAGCAAAGGTGCACAGTTGGTGCCCATGGGGATACTCACCACTTGCTGATATATTTCCCCTCCAAATTCAACAAAGATGTTATCAATTAAAAAATCCAAGATCTGAATTATATTGATGGCGGTGAATTTGTGTTTGGAATCACTGTGATTCTTAACGAAATGTGTGGATATGTAATTAACAACTAAATATTGATATCTAGCAGTACCCGATTTAGACAAAAAGACACTGTGAATAATGTCTTTCAACCGGGCCATTAATTTACTGTGGGGAATATTAGCGTACAAAGTAGAAAAGTCAAACGTTTGAATAGATGAGACTGAAGCAAGGGATCTAGATTGCAAACCATCAGTAATTCTTTGGAATTTTTTAATATCCACATTTGATTTATACCACTACGAGTATATTTTGTCACAGTATTTTTGAATACCCTCTTTAACAGCCGTTAGTATAGATGTCAATACTTTTGAAAGTGGTGGTGACTTATTGTATGCCAGGTTGATTTCTAATGTTTTTAGAGAAATGTATTTGGAGAAAAGTTTTTAGAGAAACGTTTGCCAGATTTGTATTTGGAGATCTCTTACAACCCTATATTCCTACAAGGACCTTAAGATCAGTAGATAAGAAACTCCTTGTAGTGCCTAAGCCTAAACCAGCCCCGTTATGATCTGCCACTGGAAATAAAGAACTCTCCAGATATTGCTGTGTTTAGATCCAGACTTAAAACCTTTTTGTTTAAGAAAGCATTCACTCGATGACAGCTGTGATCATTTTTGGACTGCGCTTTGAGCATGCTCATGCATGGATATTGCGCAATATAAATAGACTATTATTACTATTATTATTACTATTGAAATGTGTTGTTCGATATTTGTTTTTCGTTGTATTTTTCTAATGAAATGTAAATATAGACTAATTTTTTGATTTTGTAAAAAAAAATAAATAGCTTATATTAAAATACATTTTACAAATCTGATATGACAAATGTCTGATTTGTGAAAAAAATATTGATTTTAAGATACAAATGTTGATTTTAGTGTACAAATGTCGAAATACGACAACTAATGAAGAAGTAAGAATTAAGGACTATGAATTTAGAACTAAGAGCTGTTTGGTCTTCCATAGTTCTTACGTTTCCTACCCGCGATTTTAACGTAATTTGAAATAATATCCGATTAGACCGCGGTATATTAATTGTTTGTTATGACCCGCCCGTCGGTCCGTTTTGATCCTCAATAATACCACAATTATTATTTGGTCAGATTTACTGAGGTCACAAATTCGGCCTTCAAACAAGAACAATGCATTGACGTATTAAATTCCACTATTCATCGATAAACATGTAAGACACTTGCCATTTGTAATCAAACTTTAATGCCTTTAGATTCCTTCTAAACCATTATATTTCCGTGACTAGCACTTTGTGCCGAATGGTTCCAAAACTACCGCCATGAGATAGCCTCGATCATGAGGTATCGACTGATTTATTCTGGAATTACAGTATTTTATTAACCACTTTCCCAAAAGGACACAAAGATACTAATAAATAGCTTGATGAAGATCAACAAATTTATAAACATATTTATTTTATCACGGTGCCGTGTGCCGATGGTGTCAAATTTGAAGTCCAAGCTAGTAACACGCGGCGTTTCCAACCTATGGTAATAATGTAATTTGAATTAATAAAATTCGATTTAACATGCTTAACATTTTACATAACGTATGTACGAAGCCAGAGTAAACGGAATTCACCTATCAAAATATTTAATTCTTCTGTCGGTCATTTTGATTATTTCCCTTTTTTAATTCGCTAGGATTCATTATTCAGAGTAGATAATGTTGTTGTTTGTCGGTTTAATACAGATTGAACGTCCCATACCATAGACATACTTTAAATGCTTGATAAAAATATCTTTAAGAGTATTGAAACCAATGCCGGATTAACCTTGTGGGGGGGGGCATTGTAGTTTGTTCAATTTGTTCGTATACTGACCGCGGATCGTACTAGTATGTACTCCGCCCCTTTGAGTACCTGGGGTGTTTTCCTCCAGGAATTTCTTTTAAAATTGCCTATATTGTCTCAGTGCTTATTGATCCGGTACTTATTGAAACGTTGCACGTATTCTTGTTACAGTCAGTTAACGGACCGTTAACAAACGACACGACACGTTAGAAAGATAACCCAAGTTTAACCAACTGGACACCGTACTGTAAACGATAGGTCACATCTTAAAATGTATTTTATATTATCGTTGGTCAACCATGAAACACATTAACATAGAAATTCTTCATTTATAAAACAGTGAATGATAGGCCTATATTGGCTGTTACCACGCTTCGATGAATATTCGTGTACTTTATCGTTCTTTGTTTGGATAATTGATTTTGACAAAGCCGAGTATTAAGGACAGGATAAACTAAATTTACGGCCAGTTTGAACTGAAAGAGAGAAATGAATGAGAGATAAATGGGGTTTAATGCCCACTCGACACAAACTAGGTCATTTCGTCACTAACACATGGTTTCATTTTATTTCAATAAATCGCTTGCGCGTAGGGGTCTTTAGCAGTGGGAGGACCAGGAGAAAACCCACGAGGTAGGACAGATGACCCTATTCCTTGTCACGTACAACCGGGGATTCGAAACCACGCCAATTGACTCAATGACAGGCTTTATGATACAGCGCGCACGTGTTAACCATTCGGCCATCCAACCCCCCAGTTTGAACTTGTTGCTATCGTAGCAAAACATAGGTACAATTTGTCTGAACTCAAGACAAATTGCTCTTTTTACAAACAATGAATGCACCAGAATGCCAAATCAGTGCCTCAGTGATTCAGTAAATAATTTACATAATATAAATATAATATATATAAATCTGTGATCTGAAAACAAGCCGGGACTTTTATAAATTCACCATAGCAAGTTATTCCTAATCATGAGTGATATACTTTAAATAATGAACCTAAAATCTGGATAGTTTAGATAAGTATGAAGATGAAGTGTTCTGTGAAATCTGATTTTAAAATATTTGATGTTTACAAGTGTAGATATCTTCCGCGGTTGACATATACTCACGTGAGTGAGATTGTTGTGAGTAGATTTTGCAACAGTCAAGTTCGTTCAACATTGAACTAAATATCATCCATGCCTAAAGGGAAAAAACAGGTTGTATCCAAACATAGAGGACGGTCTGTATCCGCAATCTGGATCCACAATACGTAAACGTGGAAATCTTGAGTCAAGTGCCAGTTCCCACAGCATCTCTGAATTTTTAGATGATGTTCTTACGAACGAATCATCCTTAAAATGTTTCGTTGGAAAATTATTCAAACGAGATCTTATCATGGACCACATCATAAAAATAATTCATCCAATATTAACATACCCTTTACTCAAACGCATAGATGATTTAGAGAACCGGGTCGATGACTTAGAGCAGTATTCTAGGCGAACATGCCTAAAATTGAGTGACATCCCCGAAACACCTGACGAAAATACTGATAATATAGTTCTAAATATTATTAATAATGATAAACTTACACTTAGTCAAATTGGCCCAACTCACCGGGTTGGAGTCGAACGAAGAGAAAAGAGGCGTGATATAATTGTGCGATTTATTAGTTACAGAGACAGGGCAATGGTATATGGCTCTAAATGAAACTTAAAACAGAAAAACCTCACACAAAACCACAAGATATTTATGAATGAAGCACTCACTCGTAAACGCGCTGCGCTCAACAAAAGATGTCGTGTTATGTTTAAATCGAAGCTGATTAAAAACTGTTGGACATATGATGGTCGAGTGTACACAAGACCTCTAGCAGACGACAAAAATATCGTCATAACCTGTGAGCAAGACTTGGAAAACTTTCATACATCAACAAGCAGAGAAAACCCACAAGCTAATAAGTCTTTGTTTAATTACAACGATGCTACGTCATCACATTCTGCAATTTAACACATCTTCCGAATGTATAGATGACGATAACGGAGCAGGGGGCAGTTTCAGAAAAGTTCGTAATTTTAAGAAAAAAAGCTGCGTAAAGAAAAAGTTACGAAAAAGATACGAATTATTTACGTCGGTTTCACAAAGGCCGGCGTAGGTTTTTTCTTAACTTTTTCTCGTATCTTTTTTCGTAAATACGTCGTGACCATTCATGACGTCATGTTGCGTCACTTCATTCGACTTCTGTAAACATTCCCACGGTCTAAATATTGACAATGTCGGCATTATAGCCGCTATGTTTGATTTGATCATCATTACCTTTTGAAACATAAACGACGAAATGATATATGCTTTATATATACGCTAAGCTTTAGCGGTGTATTTATTAATAAAATGCTATTTTCAAGCCTTTTGTTTACTTGTTTTTGTTTGCTACATCATAGCGCGTGTCACAGCAGCATGCGCGTCGTCTGTCAGTCTGCCAAAAGCCGAAATGGAGTCTAAAATTGGACCCCTGCAGCTCTCCGTTTTTGATTGAGGCATTTGAGCAGAATTGCGGAATTCTAAAAGGAAAATTGAGCAGCAGCCTGGCCAAGTCATCGAAAGTCAGAGTTTGGGAGAATATTTGTAAGTGTCAGTCTTTGCCGCGATAGGCTTACTCTTAAAGCCCCAATAACACTCTTGTTGTAACTAAATAATATGTCCCAATCTTTATTCAGATCAACAAATTGTATTATTTTATAATATTCCAATTAATTGATGATATAAATTTCATCTTAACACACCTAATTTAAAAAATTGGAAAAATTCAACTAATTGATTTGAAAAGTCTAAGGTAAACCTTTTCAAATGTGACTTTGATTTAAAATATTTTCGAACCCTCTGGACAAGTAAAATAGGTCGTAATGGATAATTTACACAACAGCTAGGACGCTTAAACATCTAGTACTTAGAATAGGGCTATTATTTATTTTCTCGGGCTGCCAAGCCAGTAAGAGTGTTATTGTCCCTTTAAGACCCTAGTTAGTTATAGGCCTACAGGGTCTAGTAGTAGTAATACTAGGCATAATAATAGTAATACGCTCCGTTAGCCATAATCTTATTAATGAAAACTAGCCTACTGAGATTATTTTTCCTGGGTTCCTGTTTGTGATAAATCAAATTAAATACTATGTTGTAGGCCTACTTGTAGTGTAAATGCTTGCCTACAGCCGAAGGCCCACGATACCCTAGTTTTAAGCCTGAGTCTGCCAAGCCTATAGGCTATTTATATAACCATACCTTTCCGGTACTATAGTAGGTAAACCCCATCCTGACCACTGATGGTACGCTAACCCCATGTGCCATCAGCAATGAGTTTTTGGAAGCTACCTGTGGCATAGTAGCCTATCGTAATACATGGAATGAAATGGGGTTTAACGTCCTACTCTTCTGCACCTAACCTGGGCTAATGGAAGATGGGCATACGCCATACAGTGTGCTATGAGGGAAATTTTGCCCGGGCAGCGGTACTACGGACTACTCTTTTATATCGAATTCCAACTGCCAAGCCATCTTTTACGTGCACGCCAATGTGTACATGGGACCTCGGTTTTACATCTGTCATTGTCAGCCCCTCTGTTCTGCATCACTGACAAGAGGAAACCACGCCGGAAAATCGAGATGAATTTTCTCGACCAATGCAGGGATCTTACCCGACCTCCTGGATTGCGAGCGAGCGTCTTACCCACTTAGCCACGTGATCCCCCCAATCTGAACGACAGACTCACCCTACCTGCAGAGAAGTGACTCTGACACAGTGAATAGCCATGATATCCATATGACGTTATCTATACGTCACATGTCATGATGCCACATCAACAAACAAAATGTCAACATTTCAAGACACAATGTTACATTGTAAACAAGCCTCCCTGCAGCCTTTAGGACTGTATAATCTTATCGATTTTTCACAGAAATAACATCTACAACTCTAGATTTGACGTCGGCATATTGGCACTATTTTGTGCTTCGTTCGTGTCTATTTCAGATATACACAATCAATTGTGTTAATGTTTTAAACATGGGGATTGACTAATGGTTAATTTATTTCAATTCTAAACAAAAATTTAAAACTTTAACGCAATTTTAAAAAAAATAGCCAAATCCTGGCTGGGATTACTGAGCATCATGGCCATTCATTGTATACGTGCAAAAAAAAAGCCAGCTACCATTTAATTTTCGTACGCTAGTTACGTACGGTGATCTCCCCTATCGTAATGCAATCTGGACTTGTACTGTAGTTTGTACACTACAGATGACAAGGATTTCGATCGGTGAGTTGCGGTTTCGATATCATAATTAATACAGTTAATAACATGTAATATATTGGCCCCATCAAGTTTGTACCGCGAAACTAACTCCTCGTCTGTATGGATGTCGGGAGGGTTTAATCTATACCTGAATATTCTCTCCCAACGAAGTTCCCGAGGGCAGTTTAAAAAAAGTTACGTTAAAAAAAAATTACGAAAAAGATACGAATTATTTACGCCGGTTTCACAAAGGCCGGCGTAAGTTCTTCTTAACTTTTTCTCGTATCTTTTTACGTAGATACGCCACAAATGGTCGTGACGTCATGTTACGTCACTTCATTCAAACTTCTGTAAACATTCCCACAGGCATAATGTTGACAAATTCGGCATTATAGCCGTTATGTTTGGTTTATCCTAACCCTTTGAAACATAAACGACGAAATGATATATTCCTTATATGTACGCTAAGATGTAGCTGTGTATTTATGAATAAAAAGTTATTTTCATGCCTTTTGTTTACTTGTTTTTCTTTGCTACGATAAAATTACGCAAATTTTTCATCGTAAGTTGGTTTGTGAAACTGGCCACTTTGCCTTTAAAGCAACAATCCTTAGCGGATTTGCCACAGCCAGATAAGAAGAAATAACGATGTCTGACTGTATCTTTATAATTTTGATCCAATTTCATTCATCAATAGTACCCCAAACCACTGTACCTTATTATATACTGATTTGTGCTGTTTTTCTGTATTTAATTATATCTAAACACACATTAAGGAAGGGCTAAATCTGCCTATTGCGGATCTTTCACTAGGTTTACAATATTATCTAATTTATTAATTAAGATATTAATTGAAAATCTAGCTAGACCATAATCAACTCTTGATGTCATAGTTAGCCTGTGATATTTATTGGAGTACGGTCCGATTTGCTGCTCAACTTTCATACAGGATTTAATCATGAAATGGATAATTGAGACTATGTCTCTTACCGTATCGACATTAAATTCGAAGATCGAGGCTAGGCTAACAATTCTATCGTTAATTTCTCGATCCTGAGTATAACTGGAATTTACAACAAATTCCATTTCACATCAACTAGTTTTTAACTATTATAGCGAAGACTGTCAACTCTTTATATAATAGTCCACTGGATAGTAATGTTCTAGATAGTAATCGTTTTCATACGTCTGTCATTGCCTCAATTATCCTTCATGTAAATTATAAGCTTGCTTAGATTTTAAAACAATGACAAAATCTCCTTGTAAAGTAATGTCATGTATGCTACTGGTTGGTTCCCTATTGTCTGATTTTACAGAGATGTATTAGCTTAGGCCACTGTTTAGTTTATAATACACAGTTGCATGTATTTATACATTTACATTATTATACGACTAATTACGATATAATGAGAATGGAATGTATAAAACTAAGCCCATATTATAGCTTCATTCCAATATTAACTATTTAGGTTAACATCCCTGTACATGTATAAACCCTTGACTTAGTTATTTACTCCTTTTAACTTATGGAATTATAAACAGTCAATCATCTAAAAATATTGTCATCTATGGGAACTCAAATCAGTCGTATCATAATCATATTGGAGTGTTAAATCGACCACCCTCAAAGTATTTTCACTTTAAACTTTCATCTTCATTTTGTGTGCAAATAATCTATTTTAAATATCATTATGCGATATTGTTACAATAACTTAATTATGACCGAAGCATTCAATGACTAAACATAACACGAAGGAATGAACAATGTAAATCTAAAAAGGTGAACTTAAAGGTACATATAAATGAAATATTAATGCAACAGTTTTGTTTTGATATTATTTATATGAATTAACAATGAGGGGAATAACTCATGTTGAAAAAACTTAACAGAATGATCCTTTTGAAAAATATAAAAACTACGCTGAATGGTCTTTCTGTGGATGAAAAAAATAAATACATGTAATGTGATGTGATAGGTCTGGGTTGAAGAACAAGTGTAGCTATCACTGGAACTTTCTAGCACTTATACACATTACTGTGTAGTTGAGAGACCAATCATATCCCATTAACAATGTCGTTTTAATTTATATGGATTTAAAAAAATCGCCAAAACAAGGAAGTAAAGTATCGGTATGAACATAATGCAAAATTTACATGAAAATGCAAGAAAAACAATTAATAAAAATAATAAAAGATAATATTTACCCAAATTCTCAATAAAATTACGGATTTCCACAAATTCTCAATAAAATTACAGATAAGTCCGATCATTGGGCCACACAATATGTCGCATTCGTGCATTGCGATGTTGCAGATATGCAACATGCTGGTCATATTGAGCGTTAGACTGGTCACTTAACTTAGGTCCAGGTATTTTCTTTGCGTGTTCCTTAATATAATGTTTAGCAACATCATCCAAATCTTCCTCGGGCACCCACGAATTCATCATTGTCGGGGGGGGGGGAGATGGCCTAGTGGTCTAGAGTGCCGCGCTTCGACCTCTAGCTGGCCGGTCACCTCTGGCTTGCGGCTGTAGTTTCGAGCCCTGGTGTGAGTGTATGTGGCATGGAGATAGGGGCGCCTTCTCAACCTCGTGGGTTTCCTCCGGGCACTCCGGTTTCCTCCCACTGCTAAAGACCCCTACGCGCAAGCGAATTATTGAAATAAAATTAAAACCATATGTTAGTCCCGAAATGACCTAGTTGTGTCGAGTGGACGTTAAACCCCATCTCTCTCTCTCTCTCATCATTGTCGGGAAACCATTCCAACGAATAAAATATTCTTGTTTGTCCCTTTTTATTCGTTTTCTAATAACTTCCTAAGTTGATTTGGTTGTTGTGCCTCGTCTACGAAGATGGTTTACATCAGCATTCACATTTTTGCTATTAGTCCATCGATTTAAATTCAGACAAACGCAGTCTGTGTTCGCTGGTCCTCCGATGTCCGTTTGGCAACTTTGATTCTCACTTTCCACAGAACAAATTGTTCGCACCGAAACCAAAGGCAAAGAGTCGGTCTCAACGGCTACTTCAACAGTTTTAGGCACCCTGGGCCTAGTTGTATCACTTCGTTTAGAAGAAATTAACGATACCTGCTGAGAGTCACTTTTCCTAGTAAAAAATTCTTGACGACGCCGTTGATCACGCTCTTTCTTTGCTGAAGAACGATGCTTCTTCTCCGGATTACGATGAGTTGAATTGCTCCACTTCAAACATATTTTTGTGGTACTGTTATCCTGTCTCAGACTCCAAGTTACTGGTAACGTGTTCATATACCTGATGACGACTAAAGCTGCTGCTGGAAAATACTAACGACGTCAACTCAGATAAAAAGTTAAAATTATACTTTTAATAAACGAGTGTCCAAAACTGGCTAACGGTCACAATAACGAGATAGGTATCGCTAGGGCGAGCCGGCCACCAGACTGAAGTTACAGTAGAATATAGAACATATATACAATCTTAGGATTAAAATAATTATATAATACATTAGTCAATACATATAGCCCTATATCTGACAATGACCAGTGCACTCCTTATACAAGATTACTTATCACTTTACGGCAGCCATGTGGTGAACTTGAATCGTTTTCAATGGTAATTGGCGGAGATTTTAACAATGTCCTAAATGTTCAACTCGATAGATATGGCGGAAATTATAAACTGAAGCGAAAAGGCCAAAATGCCATATTCGATATAATTAATTATTATAACCTGTTAGATATATTTAGAATTTTAAATCAAAATAATAAGCGTTTTACTTGGAAACAAAGGAAACCCTTGATACAAAGTCGAATTGATTTTTGGCTGATATCGGAAAAACTTCAAGATTGTATAAAATCATGTACAATAAAACCAACTTCCTTTACTGATCATTCATCAATTCATTTACATATAAAAATAACTAATTGTACTCGCGGACCAAATCTTTGGATATTTAACTCTTCGTTAACAAAAGACACAACTTATACTACATTGATAAAATCGTCTATACCTATATGGAAAAGGAAATATTTTGACAAACACAATAAAAATGGTTTATGGGACTTCATTAAATTTAAGGTAAAGGAATTTTCTATAGAATATTCGAAAAAGAAACAAAAACTAAAAAAAGCGGTAAAAAATAGCCTGGCTGACGAACTGGTCGAGCTTGAATCCCTTATCAATAAACATGGACCTAATGACAACAAAATTATCGAAAAATTTTATGATCAATATACTGAGGTTAAACAATCCATAGACAAAATTTACCTTGATGAGACACAAGGAGCAATTATTAGATCAAAACAAAACTGGTATGAAAACGGTGAAAAAAACCACAAAATTATTTTTAAACTTAGAACAAGAAAGAAAGTGTGCTACTACAATAAAAAAGCTAAAAAAATTAGACGACTCTATCATATTTGACCCCATTGAAATATCGGGTAAAATATTTGTATTTTATAAAAACTTATATGCGTTGAGAGATTCGTGTTTTAAAAAGGAAAATAATTTTAAACAAATTTTAGACCTGTAGAAAGGCTAAATGAATATCAGAGGGATTTATTTGAATTCAACATTGACTATTTCGAACTTCAGAAGACCTTCAGCTCGTTTAAAATAAATAAATCTCCAGGAAATGATGGTATCACAATTGAATTTAATCGACATTTTTGGCCTGAGGTTTATGTTGTATTACTAGACTCATATAACTGTAGCTTTGAAGAAGAATCGTTATCCGTAACACAACGTCAATCAGTAACTCATTCCTAAAGGTAATAAAGATAGAGCATACTTAACTAACTGGAGACCCATTACGCTTGTTAATGTCGATGTGAAGCTGATGAGCAAAGTTTTGTCTAACAGATTAAAACCATTTTTGAACCAATTAATACACCCTAATCAACCCAGGTCGTCATGAAAATACCCGTATTATTTCCGACTGCTTTGATCTTGCAAAACAAAAAAGAATAATAGGCTTTCTTTTCCTAATTGACTATTTTACAGGCAAAATTACGAAAACAGTGACTTATGCAAAACTGCCCATTTCTCGGCAACTGCTTATATTAGAAACTAATTTTAACATACATTTTCTGCGTATGGATTAAAGCTACAAGTTTATAAAAGATACGTAGAAATATTTTAAAATCTGAAAAGCCTGAATGGGAGGTAAATAGGTCAATTTTACACCTTTTTTCAACTCTTAATCGAATTTGCTCGAAAATGAAATAGAAATTAAAAGAACTGCCTCCGACATTATGTGCGCCTTTAAAGGACACACGTTTTTAGTTATATCAGTTTTAAAAAAGGCGCTGGCACACTCTTTTTGTTATATCAAGTTTTTAAAAAAATAATATTTTCTCTTGAAAAATGGTACCTAACTGTCAAAATTGTAGATTTTGGTAGTTTTATGCCATTTCCGGTGCCGACAGATAAAACTATTGATAACAAAAAAAAATGACAATTGAGACAAGGTGTGAACTGCAAGCGAAGACAACTCTGCTTGGGAGATCGATGCGCACGACCAAAGCGCACCGTGTCCATAATATTGTGGACTCAGCATCAACAAACTACGCTCACCATTTGAATAAAGACAAACACGTTAATCTGCCCCTTCAAAAGTCTGCATTGATTAATACATGAAACCAATATAATATCCCTTCTTTCATTCTTTCCCCCATTTTGGCCAAATGTGAAAAACGTACTAAGGGATACACGACATGTACATAATCACTGTCGCCGACGGTTAATAGATAACATTAAGATACTAGATCATAGCCCACAAATGGTTCTGAGGGTTTTTTTATAAATCTTTCCAACAAATTAACAAACACAATTTGCAAGCGATGGATAGTGAACAAGCTAAACAAAAAGCCATTTTTCATACAATCATATATAATTCAGGAAGTTACAATCCGATATGTGCTAATTACCACAGGAACCAATCCATTTTATACATGTGTTACATGTAAGTGATCCTGACCATATCACAGTACTTCCAGCGATAATGAAAATATTAAATTAGTTTCTTAAAATCAGAAATAATAATCACATGGTGGAAATTTTATGTAAATCGAATAAGAATTGCCACTTTTATAGACCCAAAACCTTGAAAAGTGACTTGTAGGAAATCGTCTATTTCTCTGCAACCATACAAGTGAGAAACCATTTTGTGGTATCTGAATGATCGCATGGGTTCATTCATTCTATTAGTTGATGCGAACTAAATATCATAATTTTAAATATATTAAAAATCAGACTCATTTGAAAAAAATATCTGTTTGAAGGCTAAAAATACAGTTTTTGCCAAATTATAATTACTTCCGGTGATACTGAAATGTTAAATTAGTTCTATGAAATCATAAATGACATAAGATATATGGTGAAAATTTTATGAAAATCGAATAATAACCGACACTTTTATAGACCGAAATCCTCGAAAAGTGACTTGTGGAAAATCGCCCATTTCTCTGCAACCGTACAAGTTAGAAACCGTTATGTGATATCTGTATGATCGTATGGGTTCATTCTCTATTTGATGAATAGAATCAAATATCATAATTTGAAAAAAATAACAAGTACGACCCATTTGAATAAAATATAATATTGTTTATTAATGCTAAACATTAACTTTTGAGCAAATGACGTCATTTCCGGTGGCAGCGTATGAGGTAGAATGGTTTGACCTTGTCCACTATGGCATTAGGCATCCAATGGTGAAAGAAAATTGAAAATCACATAATAATTGATGCCGACTTTTTCTCGGCAACTGCGCATATTACAAATTAATTTTCACATACATTCTCTTCGTATGGGTTATTGCTACGAGATTATGAATGTTACGAAGATATATTTTTTAATATGAAGACGCTGGATGGGTTGTAAATAGCTTATTTTGACACCTTTTTTCACCCTTTAATCCAAATTGCCCGAAAACGAAATCGAAATTAAAAAAACTGAGCCCGATGTTTTGTGCGCCTTTATATGGCACATCTTTTCGGTCATATTAGATTTGAAAAAAATAATTTTTGCTTTCAAAAAGTGGCACGTAACTGTTAAAATTGTAGTTTTTGCTAAATTTACGTCACTTACGGTGCCGACAGGAAACTTTGCCGGTAACAAAAAAAATGACATTTTGGACCATGGAGCATATAAACTTTGTTTTATACAAATCGGACAATAAATAATTGATATAGAACCGATAAACTGAATTAGCCAATAGCGACCAAGGAAAATTATCCAGAAAAAAAATGTTCACATTTTTGCCCAAATCAACCCTTGGTAAAAGGTCATTAAAAAATATTCATTAATAAAAAAGTTTTTTGTCAAAATTTGGCGCCTTATTTTTCCGAAAATTCGGCGACATTTAAAAATCTAAAGACCCGTAGCTATGCGCCATGTCTCTGGCTATGTCAAAAACTATCAAACGATAAAATCCAACAATTGTTGTTAATATTACGGCAATATTTCAAAAAACGACAACTTCGGTGATTTCGGACACTTCGCATTGTCGCAGAATGCCGGAAATAGCTTTAATCTCTAAGTCACACCCACTTTCGCTGTATAACTCAAGACATTGCATCAATCCGACAAGTAGTTCCTGAGATATAAGCAAATTGAAAAAAAAAATAATAACTAGACCTGCAAGCAGCACTGAACCGGCTTTCAGGAATCAGACAGGAAGTTTGTTATACCATAACCGACCAAACTATACTTTGGTTGTTTTGCTTCAGTGAAACCCTCTATCATTTGTAAAAGTAATATTTGCTGGCGAAAAGACCGGTCAAAATCGTAAATTATGTGAAAATTACGCCACTTCCAGTGTCCCCCCAAAATTTTATAGATGAAAAATAAGTCGAAAATTCGCAAGATTAAAAGTACAAACTTTGTTTTATACATATCGGGCAATAAATAATTAACCTGTATGATCGTATGGGTTCATTCTATTTGATGAATAGAATCAAATATCATAATTTGAAAAAAATAACAAGTACGACCCATTTGAATAAAATATAATATTGTTTATTAATGCTAAACATTAACTTTTGAGCAAATGACGTCATTTCCGGTGGCAGCGTATGAGGTAGAATGGTTTGATAACCGATCCATTGAGCTACCAAACTATACTTTGGTTGTTTTGCTTCAGTGAAACCCTCTATCATTTGTAAAAGTAATATTTGCTGGCGAAAAGACCGGTCAAAATCATAAATTATGTGAAAATTACGCCACTTCCAGTGTCCCCCCAAAATTTTATAGATGAAAAATAAGTCGAAAATTCGCAAGATTAAAAGTACAAACTTTGTTTTATACATATCGGGCAATAAATAATATATATTACAAATATAATTGATGTAATATCATTCTATAAGGGATTCAGATTCTGATACCTTTACGGTACCTGAAAATAACAATAGGTCTATTGAACACGCAACACATACATTTATAGAAAATTGTCATTCCTTGGACGAGATTTGACGTGTAGCTACTGAATATATAGTGTAGTACAATGTTCAAATGGATTAAACTCACCAAAAATAAAATCTGATCTTATTCAATCCAAACTGTGCTTATATATAATGTAAAGACAGATTTTAAAAGTTGTTTTACATGTATATTGTATTGTATATATCGGTAATTAATTCATAATAAGAATAGGTGAGACATAAAATTGTTGGATATTGTATTTTTTATCGCACATTTTTGGCAGATAAGATATTCAAGTTGGCAGAAAAAAATATGAACATTTCTTTATATAAAAATTATCATCCATTTTGAAAGCCAGTGTGAGCCCCGCGTAACAAAATATGAACATAACATGATTCAACTGAAAGGTGATATATATATATATATATATATATATATATATATATATATATGATTAATATCTACATTCAAGTGAAACCAACTGTGCCTATATATTTTTTAAGTCTGACGTCGAGCTGAATAAACTAAATGATTTATTGGCATTAAAACTCCAATGGCTGGTTAACAGCGTGTAATACGCATATTAATTTAATTAAGGTGTCATACCGATGCACATACCTCTCAGGTAGATTCAAAGACATAATATAAACGAAGATAACATTACATTATTTAATTACAATTCTCAGTAGGGGAAGGGGTATTATTTATTGTGTGACATTGTGATTATAATCAAAACAATAAATCTCGCCCTATACTGTAAACAAGCCATAATCTGAAATTAAGAAGGTAAAAAACTTAAAAAGTGGCCCTGGGAAAATTGGCGATTTCTCGACAAGGGAATATGCTAGAAACCTTTTCTTGACATCAATATGATTTTATTGATTCAATCTAACTGCCCATTAGAATAAAACATAAAGTTAAATGAATAATAAATATAAATCACTTCAAAAAAATGTTTGTTTTGAAAACTAAGAATACGTTTTTTTGCAAAAATGACATTACTTCCGGTGATATTGAAAATGTAAAATTAGTTCATAGAATTCATAAATGGCATAAGGCATAAAATAGTGCAAATTTTATGAAAATCGAATAATAATTGACACTTTTATAAACCAAAAACCTTGAATATCGACTTATAGAAGATCGCATATTTCTCTGTCACCGTACATGTTAGAAACCATTTTGTGGTATCTGTATGGTCGAATGGCTTCATGCTATTCGTTGATGGGAATCAAATATCATAATTTCAAAAATATTATCAGGCAGACTCATTTAAATAAAATATTTGTTTTTAGGGTAAAAATACAGTTTTTGCCCAAATGACGCCATTTCCGGTCACAGTGAAAATGTAAAATTGGCTTGACGTAGTCCAAATTGGCATTAGGCATCAAATGGAAAAAAAATATTGCAAATCGAATAATTGACTCTTTTATAGGCAAAATAACGTGAAAAAAGTGATGCATTACAAACTAATTTTCGCATACGCATACATTCTCTTCGTCTGGATTATTGCTGCGAGTTTATGAAAATTACAAATAAATATTTCAAAATATGAAGACGCCGAATGAATTGTAAATAACTGAATTTTCTATTTTACATTTTATTCGAAATTGCCCGAAATTGAAATTAAAAAATCTGAGCTGAAGATTTTGTGCGCCATTGCAGGGCGCACCCTTTTAGTTATATCAGTTTTGATAAAAATAATATTTGCTTTCAAAAAGTGGTACCGAACTGTTAAAATTGTAGTTTTTGTTAATATTACGTCACTTCCGTTGCCGACGGAAAAATTTCACCGTAACAAAAAAAATTACAATTGGGACCACGGAGCATATGAACTTTGTTTTATACAAATCGAACATTAAATAATTTATCTGGGTACAAAAAACTTAATTAGTCAATGGCGGCTAAAGCAAATTACCGAGACAAATGTTTTCTCATTTCTGCTCAAGTAGGATGATATTTCAACTTTGTGTAAAATACCATCAAAAAATATTCATAAATAAAAACGGTTTTCGTAAAATAAAATTTTATTTTCTAAATATCGGACATTTTTTCGACTACTTCCGGTTTTACGATCATTGTTGTGATAGCTTTAAGAAGTTCTTTGGATACTTAACTAACAGAAGTGTCAGAAACATACATTGAGTAGTTTTGGAAAAAATGATAAATAAAAGAGCATTTACAAAAAATAAACGATTTTTCATTTTTTTTCAAAGTTTGGGGCCATTGTTTGACCTCCTATAATTTGGAACCATTCCATTAATAATTTTATAAATTGTCTGTAATATATGTCTTTTTCTTCTTTCGCTCAAAGGAATAATACCAGTTTCCAAATAGAGTAAACGGTGGCTGGTTCCCTTTACAGCCCACAAATAGTGCGTCAAGTTGAAGGTGTTCTACTTGGTTCGCTAGGTTATCAGTGCAGCTGTTCCAAATAATGTCGACGTAGCCGAAATGCGGTAGTATATAAGAATTGTAAATAATTAAAAGAGATTTTCTATTTAGTCTGTTCTTTAAGGATCTTAAACAATTGATTAAATTTGATACTTTATTACAAATATTATTTATGTGAATATCCCATTTAAGTTTGTGTTGGAAGAAAAGACCCAAATGCTTGTGAATTTGCAACATCATTTATTTTAACAGTCTCCATAAAAAGTGGTGGTGTGTTATTGTGTGGTTTGATAGATATTGTTAGTGATTCTGTTTTTGTGGGGTTGAAGGAAACCAGCCATATTTTGGACAAGACGTTGATTATTTCGATATCCGAATTTATTATTTTCACACTTTCCGACGGATCGTTTATCATTAAGTAAAGAGACGTGTTATCAGCAAACAATCTGATATTTGATTGAATATTTTCAATGATGTCATTAATAAAGATTAAAAATAGAAGGGGCCGAGAACGGAGCCCGGCGGAAGACCGAAAGTGACGAATGATGACTCCGAGGCGACATTGTCCAGAACAACACTCTGTTTTCGACCAGTTATATAACTTTTAAACCAACTGTACAATGTGCCTCGGACCCCGATAGCATAAAGCATGCCATGCCAAACCCAATCGAATGCTTGCTGATGTCACAGAACGCCGTTCTTGTATAATAACCCTTATCGATTGAATTACAATAAAAATCATTTAAGTCTAGAAGTTGATAGATAGTAGAGTCTTCTTTCATAAAACCACCCTGAAATTTTGTAAGTGTGTTGTTGTCTAGAAGGAAGTTGAAGACATGCTTACAAATACAACGTTCAAGGATTTTGCTTACTATCCAGGGTTATGATATCGGACGAAAGTTGGAACATATATCTTCATTTCCTTTTTTTATACAGGGCTAAGACATTAGCATGTTTCCAAATCAAAGGGATGGTAGCACACCTAAGAGAATGATTAAACAGAGTACATAATGGCTTAGAAATTTCTTTGTATATAGATTTTAATACTTTTCCGCTAATCTGATCAGGGCCAGAGGATTAAGGGGTATCGATAGAGTCAAGTATGTCTTTAACTTCATTCGGCTTTAGACTAATATTAGTTATAATGTTAGTATTTCAGTTAATAAATGGCAGTGGGTGATTAAAATCATTAAGTTTGGATTGCACCGCACAATAAGTACTGAGTGCATTTTCTATAGGTGTGAACTGCGAATGCTGTGCAAGTTTTTGTTAAAGGTGGTATTGCATGGTTCGATGAACCTGTAGTTTTTATAATTGAGTTCACTTCCTGCCACCAGGACTTTGATCCAAGTCATTAACATCGTTAATATTATTATCTAAACTTTCAAAAGAAAAAAATGACCGCAACACAAATTAATTTAATTGTGATATTTTCCTGTTGGATATTACTTGTAACATGTTAATTACACAGTTGTCGATGCCTCGAGTTCAATACCAATTTCAAAAATGAATCCTCCATGATGGCAGAAATTCAAAATGGCTGGCAAAGTTGAATCCAAAATTGCGGCATTCTGTAATATGTCTGTCTTATTTGTGTATTGTGGTTCTTGAGTTCAAAACTGAATTTCAGATAGGATTGTCACACACCAAATTTGTGCGGAAGCTAGAAACAGGACCAACTACAGAAAACATTAATTTATACAGTCAGTTTTAAAAAGTCAAAGAGAACGCCACTGGACGCCTAATAGATTGGAGGTGGCTCGCAATGTTAAGTTCTGGGACCCTCCTCCCCTATTTGCCCCTCGTTGTGAAAACCTAAACTGCACTTCAGTGGTAATGACAAGTGCCTGTCGTGAAATAGATAACAGATAGAAATAAACCCGTGGTAACGGTCGGTGTTGATGCTACCTGAGACGAGGGTCTCCAAACCATTATGTACCCTACAGTTCCGATAATGTACCATATAGTTCAGATTGAGTCTCTTAACCATGATGTGTCATGTAGTTCGGAAAGGGCCTCTCTAAACAATCATGTAACTTATATTTCAGATAAAGTCTTAAAACAGTTCGATGTACCCTGTAGTTCGATGTACCCTGTAGTTCGGATAGTCTGTAAATCATGATGTATATTTTGTCACAGTATTTTTGAATACCTTCTTTAACTGCCGTTAGTAAAGATATCAATACTTTTGAATGTGATTTTGTGGAACAACGGGATGGACCTGCTATAAAACGTTGCTTGTAGGGATTTTTATGTAGTCTAGGTATCCAATATAACAAGGGCAGATCTGTACTGGTATCTCCACATGGAGTACCAAGTGAAGTAAATAGAGATCTGTGATTGGATATAATTTCATCCTTACTAAGTGTAGTACGTTTGTACATAGCAATGTCGATTGATTTCCCAAAACCTAGTTCGCTGAACAGACAGTCATAATAGTATCATTTACATATAAACACTATGTTATTGGACGCTTTGTCAGTCGGAACAATGACATACTTGTCATGTAAGGCGTTAAGATTTTCAACAATGCTAACATCATTGAAAATAGATTTAGGCCTAGTGTCAACTAACAAACGTTGGGTGTAATCGATGTACCCCGTAGTTCAGATAGTCTCTTTATCACGATGTATTCTGTAGAACAGATTGAGTATCTAAATCATCGTGTACTCTGTAGTTCGGATACAGTCTCTCAAACATCATGTACACTATAGATCGATGTACGTTGTGGGCGTGATATATATGGAAGGGTGTCGCCGCCAATATTAAATGCTATGCTAAAATGTCTTTCTATTACTTTCGTGTTAAAGCCCCAATAACACTCTTGTTGTAATTGAATAATATGTCCCAATCTTTATTCTGGTCAACAAATTGTATTATTTTACAATATTCAAATAATTTGATGATACAAATTTCATCGTAACACACCTAATTTAAAAAATTGGAAAAATTCAACTACATGATTTGAAAAGGTTAACGTAAACCTTTACAAATGTGACTTGGATTTTAAAATATTTTCGAACCCTCTGGACAAGTAAAATATGATGTAATGGATAATTTACACAACAGGTAGAACACATAAACATCTGGTACTTACAATAAGACTATTATTTATTTTCTAGAGCTGCCAAGCCAGCAAGAGTGTTATTGTCCCTTTAAACGAAAAAAAGTATAAAGTCTTGATGCCCGTAAGGTCAATTCAAAATACCTCTAAGGCCAAAGTTAAATGTCAAATTCAAATGTTTTTGTTTTAAAAATGCTGTTTTTGACGTATATACTTCTGACATTCCCATCATTACATTTTACATCTGCGTTCTGCCTCATCTCATTTGTCTTTCACGCTTTCTTCATTGCATCTTACCCGGAGCCATCCCAAATTTAGGCTGCCTGTCTACAGCTAACTCCGCCTGAGAGCAGGCCCTAACCTAATTAACCGACATTTTAATTCCTACATCGACGTTTTAAAAATGTTTAAAGATATTTTTTTTTCGTCTATTGTCATATGAATCACAAAATAATCCACTAATTATTCAATATGGCGGCAGCAGAGGTTTTTTTGCGAAGACAAATTTGGGAGTATCTAACCTTGTTTTGAAAGATAAACAGATTGAAACTTTACAAAGGTAAAGACTGTATTGCAATATTACCCACTAGCACATATTATATTGCTTTTCACGAAATTCTAACTCAACCTTCATTACCGTGTAACGGTGATATATTCAAACGGGTTTTTTTTTGTAACTCGGATGATAATAATTGTGACCTCCAGAGGGAACAAAGGCTAAAAAGGTGAATTTTCGTACAATCAAGGGCCACAATGCAGGAAGTTACGATTCGATATGCGCAAATATGGGAAAAAACCGAGATCTTTGGGTTATAAACATGCATTTCAGGTTTCATCAAAATCGGTTCAAAATTGTGACCTCTACAGTGTTCACAAGCTAACAACGTGATTTTTCGTACAATCAGGGGTCATAATCCATGAAGTAATTTAGAAATATGACAACATAGAATTTACACTGGTTGATTTTAAAATTTTATTACTTGCTTTTAAATGTTTAAATAATTTAGCTCCTGTTACTTACTTTTAATTAAGCCTTCTCCAACAATAAAAAAAAAATTGTCATTTGATACATTACATTTAACTTTCGCCTTAGAGGTATTTTGACTTCGTCTTTACCAGTTTTATGACTTTGTCTTTACCAGTTTTATGACTTTGTCTTTACATATGATCTATAGAAAGACACTTTAGCAGAGCATTTAATATGGGCGGCGATACCCTTCTATAGGATATAGGCTATGACTGTTCCGTTACCCCCTTTTCATAAAATTGAAATAAAATATTGTTTACAAAAAGAAGAAACTTCCGGCAATTACCGATTTTCATCGAACATGAATATTTTTCTCCATTTTCAAAATAGACTAAAATGACATAATATTACATCTTTCAGTTTGTTTATCTATGTATTTTTATTGTTTTATCTGCTAAATGGCTTCCAGGGTGCTCATCTACATATTGCACCACATTGGCCTGCACGTAAAAGATCCCTTGGCAGTTGGAATTCGATATAACAGTAGGCCGTAGCGCCGCTGCCCCGGCAAAATTTCCCTCATCGCACACTGTATGACCGTATGCCCGTCTTCCATTAGCCCAGGTAAGGAGCCGAAAAGTAGGACGTTAAACCGCATTTCATTGCATTTCGCCCACCCCTCCCTCCCCAAATATTCAACGTAAAGAATAATGTTTTTACATTGAACTTGAAACAAAATTACAGAAAACAGAGCGCATATTTAACCGATTTGTCTACAATATTTTTTAGGAACACACGTCAAGTCCATAGTTACACTACCTGTTCTCGTTATCTTTATTTAAATGCTTAAAAGTCCCAAAGATTTTATAATTAAAGAATATGTAATCCCATGTTTTATAGCAAAAGAAACAAAACCCTATGTGTCTCATAAGTCGATATCGGCTGACATCTACTTTTTAATTCCATGTAACTACATGTATTAATATTTTAAAACTCCTGTATACATATAGATGGTGACACGTTAATAAAATATATTTTATCTTATCTGTATGTGCAGTTTCAAAACCGATGAAAACTGATGTTAAAAATAAGATCAACTATAAAGGGGAAGCCTATAAAACAGTAGAATTGTATATAAGGTATTATTATATCTACTAGTTCTATATATTTATCAAAGGATCTATAATTATCCTTTTCAATATTTTTATTTTTTATATAGTTACTAGGACACGCTCTCTCTCTGGCGTTCATATGTTATCTAAAATTTAAGGCGTTTACCTGTTATTGAGGCTGCGAAGTCCACAATATTGTAGAAACGGTCATCCAGATATGGTAGAAATGAACAAAATGAATTTAATCTATCGAAACATGAGTACCTAGCGATGGTTTCCTATTCAAGATATTTGAGGTTCGAGCGAGGTCAGATTTTACGGATCACTTCATCTCGTACGGACTCGTTGCATATGTATACGCCCACAATGAAATGCGGTCGTATACTGTCGTCGCCTCTTGTCAGTCATACGGGATGGAGGGCCTGACAAGAACAGCTGTCTAGTCATTCGGATGGGACGAAAAACCGAGGTCCCGTGTATACATCGGCGTGCACGTAAAAGATCCATCGGCGGTTGGAATTCGATATAAGAGTAGTCCGTAGCGCCGCTGCCCGGGCAAAATTTCCCTCATAGTACACTGTATGGCGTATGACCGTCTTCATTAGCCCAGTGTAGGAGCAGAACAGTATATAGGACGTTAAACCTCATTTCATTTCATTTCCCATATGATTGTGTAGGTTCTGTAAAAGCAACAGATCTTTATATATATATATATTGGGAACGTAAGGGCAATAATAACCCATTGGTAGGGTGACCCACCATAAATAAATATCTCCAAATATTTCAACAATTACACCACAATGTTTATATACCAATCCTTAAATCAGCTTCGCACAAGGAATTGAATTTAGAAATACGCACGTTAAGCAACCCAACAATTGTTTTAAGAACCTTGTAAATGAAACTACTGCTAATATCAAGTTCTTGCTTACGAAAGTATTTCAGGGATATTATTTGTACTAAACCAAAAGATGCCGCGCCTAACGGTACAGTTAATGATAAAGCAATTCAAAAAATAAAACGAACGTAATTTCTAAAGGTGATGAAATAATCAAGAAGCTAAATTTTACTGCTATTCAAAATAGTCAACAATAGATTTTTTACGGCTGTAATAGTTGATAGATGTGTAGAGAATTGCACGTGTCATGGCTATTTATAGTCTCATAGACTCCACCGCTGATCATTATCATAATGCGTAGAAGGCGAGATATCAGTTCGAGATACAGCCACTGATCATGAAGCGTGCACATTAGCCGTGTCGAGTCCAACTTTCTGTAGAGACATTTTGAGTGCACGGGTCACCCTACCATTGGTGAATATCGTTTTATTGATATGTTTGTATTAATTTCAACAGTATCTATACCTTAACACAATGAAGCAAACATTAAATTAAACTGCTATGTGATATTTAATACATATACCCCCTTCCCCAAACCTACACCATACTGGGTTAATTAACATATTTACAACGTTAACCGGTTCTCGTGCCCCCATAACATACGAAATTATTAAAAAGTCACTTGGGGGAGCCATGGTGGCTAAATTGGTAAGACGCTGGCTCGCTAACCTGGGTATGGGACGAAAAACCGAGGTTACGTGAACACATTGGCGTGCGTGTAAAAGATTCCTTGACAGTTGGAATTCGATATAAGAGTAGGCCGTAGTGCCGCTGTTCGGACAAAATTTTCCTCATAGTACACTGGATGGCGTATGTCCGTCTTCATCAGCTCGGTTTGGAGCAGAACAGTAGGACGTTAAAAACTAAACTATGATGCACCCTGTTGTTCGTATAGAGTATCTAACCCATGGTGTATCCTGTAGTTCGGATAAAGTGTTTAAAACATGAGGTACCGTGTACTTCGATGTACCCTGTAGTTCATAACGTCTCTAAACCATGATCTACTCGATAGTCTCTAAAACATGATGTACTCATTAGTTATATGTCTCTAAACCATGTTTAAACAGTAGTTGGGATGAACCATAGTTTTCTAAATATGAATTGTACGATATGTTAACCC
The DNA here is from genome assembly GCA_963678685.1 of Patella ulyssiponensis. Taxonomy (NCBI): domain Eukaryota; kingdom Metazoa; phylum Mollusca; class Gastropoda; family Patellidae; genus Patella; species Patella ulyssiponensis. Next base: position 61,810,488 of record OY783225.1, on the reverse strand, counting down.
AGAAATGTCATGGTTTCTCTTAAATGAATATATTGTTAACGCGCTTTAAATATCTGGATGCAATAGAGTTGGTGTAGAAAATTCTAGGAACATTCAAATATTATTAATTCTGATTAATAATTTGCTGTAACATAAATATTCTGATTTCTTGAAACAATTATAACAGATACAGTACTGTTGTTGATCAAATCCAACACTAATTAAATTGCAAAAGTCTAAAGTTAGGCTTTTCTAGAAGTGACTTTGAATTGAAAAATATATTTGATCACCCAGGATAAATAAGATATAATTTAATGAAGGATTTACACTAAAAGTAACACACTAACACTTTAGTAGTTAGAATGAGGCTATTTGTTTCACAGCAAAAAGTCTTATTGGCGGTTGGAATAAAATAATAATTCCATTTTTTCATCTCGTCTCATCTGTGACAAAGCTAACTAAAACATTTAACATACAATATAATTAAATTAAACATGATGAGGAAAAAGTAAATAAACATTTGACTGTTAACAGAAAAACATAAAAATAATTATAATACTAACAAAATTGTGTTATATAATGAAGCCCCCCCCACCTTTCCCAATTACAAAATATACAACAGTTATTTAATTTTTTTTTTTTTACACTAAAACAAAAAATGAGAATATAAAGATATGTACACAGTATTTCTACCCTAAACCTAAAAAATATACAATTCAAAAATATCTAAATTTAATAACATCCAACCCAAGCACTAATGAGATTAATTATGCACTAATATGAATTTTTTACATAAATTACATAATTTTAAAGAAAGTTGCAAAGACATGTATTAAATAATATGTATATAAGCAAGGGAGCATGAGATTAATTATGCACTAATGAATTATTTACATAAATCAAATAATTTTAAAGAAAGTTGAAAATACATGTATTAAATAATATGTACATAAGCAAGGGAGCATAATGGTTCAGTGAGTATAACCGTTGGCCGAGAAATTTCAACTAAGTTAGTTGTAGGACAGAATCACCCTAATAACACAGAAAGGTAGAGAGGGAAAGTCACCTTAATGCAGGTCAAGGCTTTTTGTAATTCTGGGTATATTTGATCTACATTTGGTTTCTAGATAATGCCTGTTAAATACTTTATGATTTCCGACCATATTCTAAGTGAGTTAGTTATATGTCACTTTACTTTCTATACGATACATAAATTTCTAAAGAGAATTAAAATCTAATTGTGTTTGGGAGAATATTTAACATTAAAAACAAAAATAAATATTTAAAAAATTGGGTCAAATGCATTCTTTTCCAGAATTATAAAATAGATTGATGCTTGGGTTCTCTCGTTGTTATCATACATCAAATACTCTTTCAGCCTAACAAAATAAAAAAAATAGGCAATAAGAATACTTTTTTATGGTTCATAATGTTTAAATAAACAAATTATTTTGCCACATCGAGACTGGGTCTCTATTTTGTTTTAACTTTGCGTAACACTTATTATGTTTTGTCAAGTTACATACCCGGGAAAATTATTATGCTCAAATCAAATGGGTTAGATCTGAGATGTCAGAAAAAAGTCGGGAGATTTGGGACTGAAACCTCATAATAGGTCCACTATTCACACGGTTCAAACATGTATTGAGTTTCCAAATCCAAATTCTCTACTACATCAGGACAGCGCCTATTTACTTGGCAATGTCTAATTATTTTGGCCCATTCATATTATATTTGCATTGGCAACAAATTGGATATTACCTTTTAAAATCCTTTTGAAAAGTAAAATATTATCCAACATTTTTATACTGCTATTTATAGTAAAGATACACATGTCACAACTTGAAGATAATCTATGGATGTGATTGTTAAAAATCAAACATGCCAAGTAGTTGAAATAGCAGAGCCCTCGGCATTGCCCCGAGAAGAATAACTAGATTACCAAGCAAGAGTATAGAACTACATGTAGTTCCTTAATGATTAAAAATACAAATATGTATGTTACTTACATTTTGCCTGACCGATCAAGCTTTTTTAGAAAACGTTTCCACAATATGAATAGCCATTCCAAACTGTCTTGATTTTTCTGATGTAGTTAACTGAGAAAAAAAAATATACTATGTATTAGTCGACTTAAATTGGCTCAACAGTTATAAGATGAAAGCTTTAATCTAATTTAAATTGTATGTTAAATGTTTTAATTAGCTTTGTCACAGATGAGACAAAATGAAAAAATGGAATGAAATGGGGTTTAGCTTCCTACTGATCAGCTCCCACTTGGCTAATGAAGTTGGGCATATATAATTGCTGAAAATTAGGACAGTATCTGTGATCGATAAATATTAACAGAAAACCAAGTTTGCTCCGACTTTGGAACTTTAAGAGATTTTTCCTTTAAATGATAGAACTAAATGTTCTGAACATTATATCAAAAGTTCCTAAATGGGACAGAAGCAGTAAATTAGTTCTTTGATCATATTTGTTTGTTGTGCGAAGAGTTGCTTTTATACTATATTTAGACTAGCGTGTTACGTAGTATTCTTAAGTAGCCAATCACCGGCAAGTAAACACTTAAAACACGTGGTCTTTTCCACGAACTGCGTGAGATGTTGTAGACACTACGGTAAACAAAACTACACGACACACTTTAATTAAACTTAAACGTATGAAAACTTCGATTCTAACATGATCTTAGTTGTACCTTGATAGCGTAAATATCAATTTTTATCAGAGATAGTTAACCAATTTTACTTTATATGGCGCTGCGACTTTTGCACTTTCGCTGGTAGGGTTATTTGGGGAGTTTATAGAATTCCAAATTTCCTTATTTAGTGGAGATAGTTCACATATAAAATTACCCATTGTAGTAATTAAAATCAGTAAAAATTAAAATTTATTATCCTAGTCAATGTGTAGAATTGTGATTTATATTGCAATGGTAGGTGAATAGGGTATTTTCTTGTAGTTATATTGTTGTTGGTGTATAAGCGAAACCGCGGGAAAATACTACCCGTCGCCTTGGTAACGCACGCTTTTTGAATGCAGGTAGGAGGACTAGACATTCCTTAGCCATCAGGTTGAGTAGTTGTTTATATAGTTGACAATTAAATTAAACAGATCTTAGTCAGTTATTAGAATAGTATTTTAGTTAATATTTCTAGAGGATATTGAAATTAAAGTTGATTTATTTTTATTGTCTGACATTTCTTTGAAGTTAGATCACGTGGGTAGATTGAATATCGCTTAGGAATTTCCCGATAGGCAATTTAACCGGAAGTAAACAAACAAAATGGCCGACTATTGAGAAATATTTTAAGACGTTAGGAATTTTTTCTTGAATAAAGTTTATTGATTGACTTTTTGAAGATAATTTGAGATCTTATATCACTATTACAATAAAGCCTGGTATAGTGAAGCTTTTGATAGGTTGTATCGACAAGTTGGAAATAAATTAAAGTGACTTTACCTAATTTTCAACATGGCATATGGGGGTAGTCAGTGGTCTCTAAAGATGGAACAAGATTATCGAGATGCATTCTTATCTGAGACTCAACATTTTATGGAGGATCAGCGATCATTAAATCCACCTCCTTTGTACCCCAGTCAGGATGGTAGACTTAATGACCCTATCCCAAATACCAATAACAAAAAAGATAAGGGGGAGTTTATGAAACAGGATGGGAGTCTTAGTCAAGATGCTAGGGTTAATGATCCTATCCCACCCCGCAAGGAACAGGAAAGGGAGGGGAGATATGTGAGAGATGATGGGGGTACCCGAGCCAGGGAACATAATTTTAACCCTTCTACTATACCTCGTTCTTTATCTTTTAATGGAAAATCAGATGGAAGTTGGAATACTTTCAGTGATAAATTTGTCCGGTTTGGTTTGTCCCAACCTTGGGGCGCCAATAGTTTTCAGTGTATGAATTACTTATGTTATTGTTTATCTGATAAGGCAGCCGACTATTTTACAAATATAACTCGGAGATATCCGGAAATGAATTTTCAAGTGACATTAGAAATGATGGAAAAACGGTTCGGAGGTCAGGATATACCCGAGGCAGCCCATGTTGAATTTCAAATGGCAACTCAGGGAGTTAATGAATCGATAAGTGACTGGAGTGACAGAGTGCAACAGTTAGCGTTGAGAGCTTATTCTGGTTTTGCGACGGAGAGTTTTATAGCTAGACAATCTGTTTTGAAATTAGTTTCAGGCTGTAATGACCCAGAGGCGGGTAGATTTGTCGCTAATTTAAGATTAATTGATATGGAGGAAGCGGTTGAACGGTTGCAGTGGTACACTCATGTCAACACGGTCATTCCGTTAAAATCTAACACTAATTCCACTAGGAGTAGTGGTTATCCCGGGGCAGATAGGCAAGTAGGATTCCGGTAGAGACAGAGTCTTTCCCCCAGACACTTAGACAGGATGACTATGAGTCGGGTGGGGTTAGGTCTCGACCGTCTAGATCTTCTATGCCTGGACGATTATATCAAAATCCACGATCCCCTCGTGTTAATAGAACTTATTATTACCCTGAGTTAAGATCAACCAGTCCTTCTCAAGTAGGATTTACGGATTTGCCTCCTATAGATAGGCAAGCCTCACTGGAATATAGTCCCGTATACCCTTATGTACGTAGAACTAGCCCTTCGCCTATGCGTACGCAAGTTAAACCTCCCAGTTTAAATGTTGGGGAAATTCCGGAAAAACCGAAAGAGGAGTCGGAAATAGGTCATATGAAAACTGAAATAACCCAACTTAAAGATATGATAGCGACTTTAATTTTAACTTTGAATAGGAGAAGGTCCTCCCCTTCACCTAATAGGACAAATATTACATGTTTTGGATGTGGAGAGTTAGGCCATTATAAGAATGAATGCCCCCAGCAGCCTACTAAGTTACCGGCATCGACCTGCACGAAGAAACAGTTAAGAATTAAGGAAGAAAATGATACTTTAAACGCCCAAGGGACGAGGCAGTAGGCCTGCCCTCGCTCCCAGTTGAACAAGGCCCAAACTTGAAACAATCACTCTTACCTGAACCTGTAGAAGAATGTCAGGTTAACATTGCTCTTAGTTCCAAGGTTGGGGGGAGTGTTAGTGTTTCTAAGCCTGATGATGAAATTTCTGTTGCGTATAGAGTCCCCCTAACAATAGAAAATTTAGATACTGAGTCATTAATTGACACTGGTTCGGATTGTACTATAATATCGCCTAAGGTTTATGATCAGCTTGAAATTAAGCCACCCAAGATTAGGGATATTACAATACATGCAGCAGCCGAGAATATGACATTTCCTGGATTCCTAATAGGCCCCGTTACTCTCCGAATAGGGTCTTTTACGTTCACGGATAATGTGTATGTAGCCCCAATAGCTGACACAGCTTTACTTGGTTTAAATTTTCTTAGAAAGTGGAAAGTTATTATTGATTTTTTACATGAGTGTTTAATAGTAGGTGATGAGACTATTCCCCTAGTAACAGGATTAAGGCCTACGTGTAATACTGATAGTACCCCATATACCGCTCAAGTTATGGTCCCTACTAAAACTATTATTACAGCTAGGTCAGTCACTCGTCTACCTTGTAAAATAGATAGGACATTAAAAGATTATACGATAGAGCCTATAGAAAGTGAACAGTTACTTATTGGTCGTACTCTTCATTCTAATACTGATTATCCCACGGTATGTTTGATTAATGCGTCTGATAAGGAAATTGTTTTAAAAGCTAATGACATAATTGGACAAGCCTATGAGGTTGGTGATGAATCAATACTACCTATCCCCTTAGGAGATTCTTCCCCGGTTTCCCCCAACCCTAACCCTGTAGGTCCCTCCAATGTTGACAATGGTGTACTAAATGTAGATGGTAGCCCTAAGGTGCCTGAACATTTAGTTTCTTTATATGAACGATCAATTAAGCATTTGTCAAGCGCCCAAGCAAACCAAGTAGCTGAATTATTGATTGATTTTAGTGATGTTTTTGCTCAATCTGAATATGACTTAGGGAATTTTACTGCCATTGAACATGCTATTCACACGGGCGATGCCCAGCCTATTAAGGAACGTATGCGTAGGACACCTTTGTGTTTTGCCTCGGAAGAGGAAGCCCATTTAAAGAAAATGTTAAAAGCGGGTGTTATCGAACTTTCCACTTCTGATTGGGCGTCGGCCCCAGTATTGATACGCAAACCTGACGGGAATGTAAGATGGTGTATTGATTATCGAGCCCTTAATGCAGTTACAACTAAGGATGTATATCCTTTACCCATTATCGATGAATGTTTAGATACCCTGGCAGGAAATACTTGGTTTTCTAAATTAGATGCTAACTCTGCATATTGGCAGATTAAAGTTAAGCCGGAAGATCAAAAGAAAACAGCATTTCTAACTAAATTTGGCCTATTCGAGTTCAAACGTATGCCTTTTGGTCTTAGCAATAGCCCAAGTTCCTACTCTAGAGCTGCAAATTTGGTCCTGCAGGGCCTAAATTGGAATATCTCGTTAGCATTTATTGATGATGTGTTAATTATGGGTCAAAAATTTGAAGATCACATATTTAATCTTAAAACGGTTTTGGCACATTTCCGTCAGTATGGATTAAAAATGAAACCTAAAAAGTGTGAATTATTTAGGCAAGAAGTAGAATTCTTAGGACGTATTGTGAGCAAAAATGGTATAAAAATGAGTGATAAACACTTAGCTCCGGTAAGAGATTGGCCGGTTCCCAAAACTACTAAAGAGGTAGAAAAATTCCTGGGATTTGCCAACTATCACCGGGGTCCAAGTTCACAAAGCATTCTCAGACTTAAGTTGAGAATTTACTCAACTTTCAATCACTCTTTATGAGAAATATCTTTGATCCAGAATCACAAAACTTTGCACATAGTTTCTTATTGATGTATTGGATACATTTAAACAACAAACGTTTTTTAAAAGGCTATATATTAGTTAAAATAAAGTGAACAATTTTGAGTAAATTCTCAACTTTCGTCTGAGAATGCTTTGTGAACTCGGGGCCAGGTCTTTTTAAAAGGGTATGCAGAGAAGGCGCTGGCCTTGTACTCTATTATGGGTAAAAAACCTTTTTATTGGGGGGAGGAGCAGCAAGAGGCTTTTGAAAATATAAAGACTGCTTTAATAACTACCCCAGTGTTAGCCTTACCTAATCAGACGGATACTTTTATTTTGGATACTGACGCGAGTAATTTAGCAGTGGCCGCAGAATTAAGTCAGGTCCAAGATGGGCAAGAGAGAGTAATAGCCTACTCTAGTTTTTCTTTAACCCTGGAACAGCAGCGGTACTGTAAAACGCGGAAAGAATTACTTGCGGTTGTTCGATTTACCCGTCAATTTAGGCATTATCTCTTGGGTCGACCTTTTACGGTCAGGACTGACCATAGTAGTCTTACTTGGTTACTGAAGTTTAAACGCCCTAACGGTCAGTTAGCTAGGTGGATGGAAGAGCTTGCCCAATATGATATGACTGTAAAATATAGACCAGGTTCCAAACATGTCAATGCAGATGCCTTGTCGAGGATACCTGTGTCGGGCCCTTGTCCTGAGTTTGCCTTGAATATACGTCCGAGTGATTTGCCCTGTGGAGGTTGCAAATATTGTGTAAGAGCCCATGAGAATTGGTATGAATATCAAACTGATGTCGAAGAAGCTGTCCCTTTAATCCCACCCAAGATTAATAGGAAACCCCCTATTGATATTGACCTCAATAGTTTTAAAGGGGAATGGCAAGACAAAATTAATGAAAATCTTGGTACGACTGATTTTGATGGATTGTTAACAACTTGTGCTTTAATAATCTCACCTAATACTTCTCAGGAAAATCCCCAAGTTTTGACTCAGGACGATTCAGGAATTGATTTATCAGGCAAATTAGAAGAGGAAATCAAACAAGGTCAAAAGATAGACTCTGACTTGGCTATTTTATTAAATTGGATGATAGAACCAGGGGAGGGTGAATTATTTATAGCTAGTCCTGCCTCAAAAAGTTATTGGATCAATCAGAAATTATATTATTTGGATGAAAATCAGATCTTGTATAGGAAAGACTTAGACGGTCATTCTCAACTAGTAGTGCCTAAGCCCTTAGTCTCTGATTATTAAGATTAAATCATGACATCCCTTTGGCGGGTCATCAAGGTAGGGATCGAACTAGACATAGGATCAGAACAAAATATTATTGGTATGGAATGACCCAAGAAATTAAGTTGTATGTTGCATCATGCATGCAATGTAATCAAAGTAAAAAGGCAACTAGAATAGCTAGACATAATTTAGTCAATTATCATGCAGGAGCCCCTATGGAAAGAGTTCATTTGGATTTCCTAGGTCCTTTACCTAAGTCCAATCAGGGAAATGAATATATTTTGATGATGGTGGATCAATTCATTTTCATATTTTTTCTTGTATAATAATTACAAGTTTAAAGTATGGAAATAGGCCATTCAATACTTTAAACATGTAGTTATTTTTTAAGGATAAATATGAAAAGTGTAATTATTTGTTTTGAGATAAATAATACAAAAGCTATGGTCGAAGTATGTGTATTGGACTATGAACATGTGTAATTTCTGTCATAAGACAATATTACAAAAGCATTTGCCAAATATGTGTAATGACATGGAGTAACATGTGGGAATGGGAGAGTGGTGTAATATGAGATAAATAATACAAAAGCATTTGCCAAATATGTGTATTGGACTATGGAGTAACATATGGGAATGAGAGAGGCCAAAGGGGTGTTATTTGTGTTATGAAATAAGTAATACTGAAGCACTGGCCAAGTATATGTGTATCGGACTAGGGAGTAAAGTGTGCAAAAAAAAGTATACTAGAAGGCCTACTGTTTGTACTTGTAGCTAATGACCCCAATTTCATACGTAGCATAGTAATTATAAATAGATTTTAGTTCAATGCAGAGTGAAATTTAATTTGATTTAACAAGATCCGTTTTAATAAAGACTAAACTGGGAAAGTTATTTTATTGACAAATAAAAATAAGCGAGTCTTTGTCAAGGAAACACGTTCAGTCGGTTCAGCCGTGCGCTATAGTATTCTCCGGCGAGTCCGGGAGTTGGATTTAACTACCGCGTAACTATTAATTTACTAAACTTGAATGAAAAATATTATCAAACTATTAAAGTAAAATTGGTTAACTATCTCTGATTTAATCCCTCAGGGTTTACCCACCTAATCTGCGATGGCCTGAGTGAGAATAGATCATTTCGTATGAGGGGGTCAAAGCAAGGCTATTTTTGTGTTGATGCGTTCGATTACTGGCGCCGCGCTTACTCTAGTCACCGCGAATGCGTTCGGGTTACTTCTGGAAGTAACCCATTATTCAACATGGAAGCAAATAAATTATTTGATCGAAGTTATATTTGCCGATAAAGTTTAGGCGACGGAAGAATTATTGTTGACAATTGTCTCAGTAGTGTTGTGTTTATTTTGGTGATTCCACATCTTGGTTTAACGATTTCAAGAATTAGAAAAATCCACTCGCAGAACTGAGATGTTTATTAAATATTATTTTTTTCTTGATAACGGGTCAGTTTCCCCAAATCAATGTATGGAGTCATAAGCCATGGTGGCTATAGAGAGCAGACTGGGTCTCCAAGTAGGAATTCTTCCTACTGAATTTGGTATCTGATTAGAGGAAAGTCTTCAAAACCCTAGCGTCATGTGTACACCCAGACCAGCCGATGTGAACATGAGTAAATCGAACTCGATGATCACATAGCTTACAGCCTGGAGTACGACTGAGTGACCTTTTTGCGGTTTATGTATGATATTCGATAGTCATTCATCTTGGGCGCCATATTCGAATATGACAGCCATCCATACCTCCGATTATTCCAATCCGGGAAATTTACAATATTTAGCAAATCCGTAATAAATTTCTTCACGTTTGTGGGGTAATGGGCAACTGTAACACGGACAGGAGATCTTCCTTTGTTCTTTTCGCAGATTGTTTTACCTCTGCTAAACTCACTGGGGCGTAACTCTGCAATAAATAGACATTTGCAGTGTTGTTGCACACTTTTGCTGGTTTACGCTAGTTTTAGTAGAAATCATATAGAGAAGTTGGCTGGGTTTTCCGTGCAATAACAACGATCATGTTGAGCAGGTATCAGTATTACAATCATTTATATCACGCTTCATTCGCTACCAGGTTTAACACAGGTCTCTGTGCGATCATAACCTTGCCCTTCTAACTACAATTCTTGTAAACTATGGAGCTCGTTAACAAAGCTAACCAAAGGTTACATTGGTTGAACGAAAATGTGATTTAAAGTATGTTCTGCATAATATGGGCTTTATTTCGCTTCTCTGGATTTGATAATTCCAATGAGATACCAATGAAAAAGTCTAAAGTTTGTTGATGGATTATTGTCTGCTCGTTGTTATTCATCAGAACATCGAGCACAATTAATTGTTTAGTGGCGTTCATCTTCCATTTTGATATCCGAAGAAAGTGCCGCGCCGTTTGATTACCCATTCCCACTGCGCATGTCGAAACCGTCAAACGTACTCGAGGATCCTGGCCGAGTAAGCACGGAGCAAATAATCGAACGCGACATGTATGAATAAGCTTTTGCTCTGAGACCCAGTAATGAGTTTGAGCGTTTACAAACATAAATACGCCCATAGTCCGATATTTTGTTTCCGCCTTGTATTAATTATTTGGTTAGAGAGTTCTGGGGGAATTTTTTTCTTTTGAATTACATTTGTTTTACTGGCCTTGAATATCACCGTTGAATATTTTTAATATTTCCTGATGATGAACTTAAGCAGTCCTGCCAGTTAACCCCGACAATCTGCTGTGGACGAGGTAGGCCTAAATTCCGATGTATTTTACATTTGCCTCGGCAAAATTAATAGCCGAGGCCATTGAATCATTGAATAGGTATATAACGTTTTTTATTATAGATAAATACCAATAATTATTATCACCAAATCATACCGCGCATCGGTTTTATTATCGGTAGATAGTTCCATATCTTTCTATTTCTCTTTAAATATTATTTCTGGAGTGTTAGAATTTTATAATCGTGAAATTCACAAGGCTGTTTATCCATAAGATTTTGAAATCCACGGAGAATTGAATTTTCCGATGGCATTTCGTAGATCGCGATCATGTCCCAGCTAATCAACGCTTTGAATTATATTGCCGTAAAAGGTACCATGTCATATGAGTTATTGTATGCTACACAGATGGTTAAATTTAGTGCCGCGAAACTTGCACGAATTTTCCCCGCGGTCTGCATAATTAACACACAAAACCAAATAATAGGCCTACACACAATCTGTCGTGTGATTTTTTGTTTTAAATACATTTTTATAAAGACGATAAACGATGTTTAGACATCCCGAACTGTTCGTATCAAGAATGTTTCGATTTCAGTATCTGTCGAATGAACAAAAACAAGTAATTTAATCAGGAACATTAATGATATGAACAGTCGGAACGTGAATAAAATATGGAAATTATTGAGAAGCGGTGGTCTTTTTCATACGAAATATGATCAATTAAAATTATGATTGACTGGGCTGTAATGTGTTTTATAAAAATATATATAATATACACGGGTGAAATTACGGGGTGAAAAGTAATATTATACATGTATTTACGAGTATTCGTATAATCGGTAAATAAAATTTAGTAGACTGACAATCAAATGGTTTAAAATTAATGTCATTGTCTCCAGTTGCTATTTTCTTGCCCAAACTCAAACGATCGAAAACGCAGTGTGCTGTTTTGATTACAACACACGTGGTTATCATAAATTACCCCCTTCAACATAATTACGATGGTTTAGCCCATAACGTCACGTGTGTAATGTTGTGATGAACACAGACGAAAATACAAGCAAAAACATTGAATTTTCAAGAGAAAACCTCTTTTTTCCGTTGGGATGTTTAATTGTGCAATGAATTTTATTTAACCGGAGGTGATTTTAAACACATAGGTAAGTTTATAATAACTTAAGTAGAGTAGTTTGTTCATAATCGTAGAAATCCGTTTATTATTTACCATGGGACACACAATAGTCTGTATTGTCCGTGTTGACTTATTACTTTCGCTTCTCTTTCTTGCTTGATTTATTCTTGTTTTATCTGTGAACCGTCGATAACACACAGGATGAAAACCTATATCGTCCTTATCTTTAATAAATTCAGTCTTTAGACAACAAATCTTGCGCAGACTTAGCGAAAACCCTTTCCTGTCCATCCAAATCCAGCCACTCGGTAGCACGAGATCCAAATTTCTCCCATCTTATTTTAGTAAAACAGTAAAGTCTTGTGAATCTTCGGTAGAAGCAGATTCAACGTGCATAAGACACTTTCTTTTAACCGTTGTCGACATTTCCTTTGTTCACTCCACTCCCTCGTATTGATGTAACACGTACACATGAAGTTTGTTGCAGGTTAAAACGTAAAACATAAGCTTTGAATGATAGCAAAACAATATTTACTGGGGGCTGCCATTTTTGTTATAGTTGATTTATCATTGGTCAAGATGCGTCACGTGGTCCCTTTAGTCACCTTTGACCGTGTCACATGACCAGTTTAATCAATACCGACAATATCAAAATTAAACCATTTATTTAGCAATAACTGCTGCGCCGTTACCTAGGAACTTTTTCGTTAAACTTCAATACACGTTAATAAAGTTATTTGTTTTCTAAATTCTTAACGTTCCAGATGTCGGAGCAAGGGTGGCACGATAATCGATGCCAGAATCTGGTCTAACTGGCCTAAATGGATAATAACAACTGAAAATCTAGTCATTTGTTGTATATTGCAAGCCCCTTGACAAATTGACATGTTTAGCAATTAGTTCCACCAAGGCAGTTGGGAATTCAATATTGCAAACAGTATTTTAATATATTATTTATATTTTAGCGCCTTTCAACAGATATAATCTAGTCTAACGCTAATTTTAATATATTCTACAGGACGCGGACATACCAGATTATTTTTAGTTCATCGTGTTAAAAATCCCACGTCGTACACCCTGCTTGTCGTTCGACAGTCTAACTATTTAATGTCATTCACTGCATTTTATTGTTTAATGAAATAAACAGCAATAAATACTGTTATAAATTTCCAAGAGTTCATTTCACAAAGATTACAAACGTCGTGATATAGCTTTTTAAATCACGTGACTTATCCACACGACCGGTGGTACTGTTAGAATTATCCCTGTTTTCTTCTTGATTTTTCAAAGGAATCGTTTAATTTCTGCTTAAAATATATTTCATATAGGCAGAAATATGAATAATGCTAAGTATATTGTGACTTGTGAGGTATCGGTAGACTTGTGAGATATCGGTAAACTGATTATCAATGTCCCAAATGACGTGAGTCCCAAATGACGTCTAATCCTGCAACCTACATCCTAAACAACATTGGCGGGTGTATTTGACAGATAATTATTAATTTCATTTCAAAGATGGTCTGACAATGGTTGTTATGGTCATTCACTTGTTATCAGACTGGTTGCCAGGACCATTCAGTTATTATCAGACTGGTTGCTATGACCATTCAGTTATTACCAGACTGGTTGGATTACTGGTTGCTATGACAATTCAGTTATTATCAGATAAGACTGGTTGCTATCACCATTCAGTTAAATTCCAAGACTGGTTGAAAAAGGTAATACAAATGCTAACACTCACACTTCTAATCATAAATATCAGGATTTTGTCTCCGAATTTAAGTTGATACGGGGGAACACATGGAGGGCGAAGGGGTGTCGCCTAATTCAGTTTTATAGCTGCCTCCAAATACAGTGATCATTTCCATTAAGTCAGATTCATTCTTTTCCTAATTCAATATCACATGTAAAAAAATGTTAATATCTACTGTTTATCAGATAATTAAATATAGTAAAACATTATTTAACATCAACTGTTTATCAAACGATTAAATATATATAGTAAAATATTATTTAACATTAACTGTTTATCAGATGATTAAATATAATATATTACATGTACTATTTAACATCAACTGTTTATCATGTATCTATAAGAAAAAATGTTCGCACAACGTAACGGTGACTTTCATAGAAATAGCTAAACAAACAATTTCTTTACATTTTTATACGCCCATATTTTCATGTGGACGTATTATGTCGTCGCCCCTGTCCGTCCACAATTTGTTTGTGGACTCTCTACAGGTCACAATTCTTATCCGATTTTGACGAAACTTGAAATATAGGTTTATCCCCATAAGATCTCGGCTGCTTTCGATATTGGCATGTATCGGATAGAAACTTCATGGATTATGGCCCCTGATTGTACGAAATATCATGTTTTTAGCTTGTGGACCCTATAGAGGTCACAATTTTGAACCGATTTTGATGAAACTTGACATGCATGTTTATAACCCCAAGATCTTGGTTCCTTTCGATATTTGCGCCCATCGGATCGTAACTTCCTGAATTATGGCCCCTGATTGTCCGAAAAATCGCCCTTTTTAGCTTGTGGTGCGTCTGGAGGTCAAAATTATTATCCGATTTAAAAAAAACCGTTCGATTATATCACCGTTACATGGTAATGAAGGTTGAGTTCGAATTTCGTGAAAATCGGACCAAAATTGACCTACAAAATGGCCGCTGTTTGTACGCGAATAGTGTGAAAATATGTTATTTCAAGGTTGTGGACCCTATAGAGGTCACAATTTTGAACCGATTTTGATGAAACTTGACATGTATGTTTATAAGCTAAAGATCTTGGTTCCTTTCTATATTTGCGACCATAGGATCGTAACTTCCTGAATTATGGCCCCTGATTGTCCGAAAAATCGCCCTTTTTAGCTTGTGGTCGCTCTGGAGGTCAAAATTATCATCCGATTTAAAAAAAAACGTTTGATTATATCACCGTTACATGGTAATGAAGAATGAGTTCAAATTTCGTGAAAATCGGACCAAAATTGACATACAAAATGGCCGCCGTTTATACGCGAATAGTGTGAAAATATGTTATTTCAAGGTTGTGGACCCTATAGAGGTCACAATTTTGAACCGATTGTGATGAAACTTGACATGTATGTTTATAAGCTAAAGATCTTGGTTCCTTTCTATATTTACGACCATCGGATCGTAACTTCCTGAATTATGGCCCCTGATTGTCCGAAAAATCGCCCTTTTTAGCTTGTGGTCGCTCTGGAGGTCAAAATTATCATCCGATTTAAAAAACCGTTTGATTATATCACCGTTACATGGTAATGAAGGATGAGTTCAAATTTTGTGAAAATCGGACCCTGATGGACAGACAAAATGGCCCCTGTTTGTACGCGATCAGTGTGAAAATATGTTATATCAAGGTTGTGGACCCTATAGAGGTCACAATTTTGAACTGATTTTGATGAAACTTGACATTCATGTTTATAACCCGAAGATCTTGGTTCCTTTCGATATTTGCACCCACTGGTTCGTAACTTCCTGAATTATGGTCCCTGATTGTACGAAAAATCACCCTTTTTAGCTTGTGGTCCCACTGGAGGTCAAAATTATTATCTGATTTAAAAAAACGTTTGATTATATCACCGTTACATGGTAATGCAGATTGAGTTCAAAATTGACAGACAAAATGGCGGCCGTTTGTACGCGATTAGTGTGAAAATATGTTATATCAAGATTGTGGACCCTATAGAGGTCACAATTTTGAACCGATTTTGATGAAACTTGACATGCATGTTTATAACCCAAAGATCTTGGTTCCTTTCGATATTTGCGCCCATTGGATCGTAACTTCCTGAATTATGGCCCCTGATTGTACGAAAAATGACCTTTTTTTTAGCTTGTGGTCCCTCTGCGGTCAGAATTATTATCCCATTTAAAAAACAGTTTGATTATATCACTGTTACATCGTAATGAAGGTTGAGGTCGAATTTCGTGAAAATTGAACCAAAATTGACAGCTGTCTTGTCAGGCCATCCATCCTTCATCACTAACAAGGGGAAACCATGCCAGAAAATCTAGATGAACTTTGTCACCCAATGCAGGGATCAAACACCCAACCTCAAGGCTGCCGAGCCAGCATCTTACCCACTTAGCAACATGATTCCCAGTCGAATTTGAAACCTACTGAAATGCACCTTTATAACCCAAAGATCTTAATTCATTTCGATATTTGCACATATCATATTCTAACTTAATGATGTAGGAAAAATCACTTTCGGTATTGCTTGTTCTCTATCCATCTCTCGAAAATGTGGGCGTATCCTGCCTGGCAGTGCCAGCCTATCTTATTATATTCATAAGAACTGATCTAATTGTATAAAAGGTAATATAGAAAATGTGGGTTAATGTATTGTGTATTTAAAATAAGCCATTAAATTGATTTTTAATCTGAAAAGTTACCTCTACTGTTTGGTATCATGGAATTACTCTATAGATATCAATAGATAGTAATATGAATTTATTCTATTTAAAGTTAAAATGAATAGCTGTTATTTTTCTAAGAGTCTTTTTATTATTCTATTATTCAACAGAAAACCTTTTTAAAAGTCGATTATATTGATGTCGGGAATATATGTTATTTGGTAACGAACAAACATGTTTTTGTATCACAGCAACTCGGGTAGGTTACGCTTCGGACTCGGGAATAAGTTGAAAGGAAAGGTTGAACACAACTGTCAAATCAATATATAATATTATGCCGTGGCTATTCTAAATAGCCCAACAAAAAATAAAATGCAGGTTAAATTATATAATTTACCGCTCGCCATCAAGTTGAAGTAGGCCTTCAGCATGTGAAGTCGTGCATAATTTCCAATGTTGAATGTTTACGAAAAGAACGTTTTACTTCTTTATACATGTATCGCTGTACTATGTATATAAAAAAGTTGCTGATGAATTTATTAGAAAAAGGTCAATTTAAAACACGAAAGAAAATATTTATTAACATGAAACACGTGGTTAGTAAAAGGCTCCACCAAACGATAAAAATTACTTGCACTTACGGTTCTTTGATAATCATCGTTTCCCGTAAAAGTAATGTATTTGTTTAAAACCAATAATATGCTGATGAATTTATTTGAAAATGACATACAACATAAATAATTATTTACACGACATGCACTCTTTTACAAGTCCCCAGAAATTGTTAACGATAATCCGTGCTGCACATTGACATGCATTCCTCCCGCTTGGCAATACCAACCGATAAATTAGTGCATACAAAGCAAAGTGTTTCTGTGGAAAATATTAGGAATAGCAACGATCAAAGCGGGATAATTAAAGCTGATTAACCGATAATCCCGATGTTATTGTAGTATGTGCAAAGAAATTTGCGGTTCTTTGGTGGATGATGAAAAACGTGAGTTGTCAATCATTGATAATGGCGGCCGTGTGTTGATTGCAATTATTCCGTTTCACAAAAAAAACCTTTAGAACTAGCAGTGATCGGTCAATTAAGCTTGTTTACTATTGGACAAAAGAAAAACAATGAAGTATTACTAAGTATACACAAATTTTTCAACAATATTTTAATTGCCAAGTTCAATACTCGCGATGAAACAAACCAGACGAATTTAAATATCTTGGAATCTTACTAAACTTTAACGGGAAGTTTCTTAAAGCTGAACTCCGGTTACAAAAATACCGAAATGATGAAATAAAAAAAAGTTAACGCCCTCAAGCCGCCATATTTGTTTCCAATGTGTGAAATAAGTATGGTGGACATTGAGGCTTATGACCTGAAAAGGTTAGCCGATCTCACTTCCAGTTTGTCTCTTGTCAGCCAGCTATACACATCCGGCGTTATTCTCTCGCACGCTTCACTGATTGTTCTATTTTTCCCAACACAGTATACCAAATTATGGAAGATTGCAAAATGTCTGATCAGGTAAGACTGTAAATAATTATATGATCTGCGTCTACTACAATATCAATTTCTTCAGCCTTGGTAAAATAGAAACAAAACATAACTGTCAAACACTCCCCGGTGAGAGCCGCCCCCAAAACTGTACTTGTGTCTCTTGCTCGATTTCGTGAACAATATTCAATGTGGAGTAGACTATAGTTTGTACAGGTGATTTGTTTTGTTTGAAAATTTTAGGTTGGGGTAAGCCATCTTTTTGCATCTTTTGTTTTAGAGTAAAGCTTAGGCTATATTGTAGTAGACGCTGTTCATATAATTATTTACAGTCTTACCTGATCAGACATTTTGCAATCTTCAATAATTTGGAATACTGT
The DNA here is from genome assembly GCA_963678685.1 of Patella ulyssiponensis. Classification (NCBI taxonomy): domain Eukaryota; kingdom Metazoa; phylum Mollusca; class Gastropoda; family Patellidae; genus Patella; species Patella ulyssiponensis. The sequence goes on along the minus strand of OY783225.1, from coordinate 61,792,278 downwards.
GTTGGGAAAACTAGAACAATCAGTGAAGCGTGCGAGAGAATAACGCCGGATGTGTATAGCTAGCTGACAATAAACAAACTGGAAGTGAGATCGGCTAACCTTTCCAGGTCATAAGCCTCAATGTCCGCCATATTTATTTCACAAATTGGAATCAAGTATGGCGGCTTGAGGGCGTTAACTTTTTTTTATTTAATCATTTCGGTATTTTTGTAACGGGAGTTCAGCTTTAAGACACAGAAGCATATATCAGAGCAGGGGAGAAAAGCTTTATTCAGTATTATTAAAGTCTGTAATGAAAATTATTTTAATGTTGAAACGAAATTAAAGATTTTTGATATTAATGTAAACAGTATTTTGAATTATGGATCTGAGATGGTAATTGGCTGATTGGGACCATGGCTGATAGGGACCTGGCTGATTATGACCAGATTTGTGGCTGACTGGGACCAGATTTGTGGCTGATTGGGACCAGATTCTTGGCTGACTGGGACCAGACTTATGGCTGATTGGGACCATGACAAGGCTTATTCGGACCATTACTTAAATGCCGCGAGTATTTAAAATATGTTTGCATATTTTTGACAATAAGACAACTATGGCAATAAATAGTGTAATTAGTCACAAATAATAGTGTAATTAGTGATTGATGGCTTCAATACAAATGAGCTAAATCACAGAGAATATGCTTCACATTCTTGGCTGATTGGGACCAGATTCTTGGCTGATTGGGACCATGATCAGACCAATGATAAGAGTGTTTTAAATATGTTTGCATGACAATAAATACCACCCAGTATTATCAAATAATAACCCAATATCAAATAGCCTCATATCAGTATAATTACTGCAATGAATGCGATATTTTGTAATGAATGAAGCATCTTGATACAAGTTTCAAGGAGCAATTATGTGGGCATCGTTCGTTCGTTACTGGGGGTTTAACGTCCACTTCCACCAGAGGTGATATCGTAGACTAGATGTGAGCAAATTTCCCTCATATTTATATAATCTAACCAAGTAGTAGCCGAGACAGAGACCTTCCTGATCTAGACAAGTGTTGAATGCAATACACTAAATTGGTTGACAAATGTGTAACATTTTCTTAGCAATATACACAAATACACATTAAACAAAGTTAATTAAATCACACTTTATTTATAGTATAAAACTCAGGTAGCAATATACAAGACCTTAGAACATAACCTCATTTTTCTTCCAATCAGATACCTTTAAAATGACCATGTGACACTTCTATTTCATGAAGAATGAAGTTATCTTAAGTACTTGCCATTGGCTGTAGAAAACCCCACCCACAGCTCAGGTCATGGTATGTGATCGCTAATTGGGATTAACACAGTAAGCTAACTACACGGTCTGCTGATTTAGGGTGAGCTAAATAAAGGATAAAGACAACAACATTTAATATAATTTAATTGTGGTTATATCTTAATATTTACAATATAATTTACATGCATTATATTTCAACCGTTACAGTTTTATCTTTTTTTCGCAAAACTACTTTATTTACACAATCTGGAATTATTATTTCGAGAGTGTTATTAGCACTTGAAGGCACATCTTGGTTTACGCAAGTTTTCAACTTCTTAATTTCCTGAATTTCGTCATTATCTTCTTGTGTACCGGTAGTTTTAATGTCATTTATTTCAGGCGGCCCCAAACACTTGCTAACACTATCTTTAATAGAAAATAACTCTCTTTGGTATTTCTGGACAGCGTTGCTTCTATGGGCACTCCTTGACGTCACAGCCTTATCCAAAAAACCATCATTGTACAAAGTTGTGCAACAAGTTACCCGACCAGAGTGGTTTGATATTGTTCGACCCTCAATACTAAGTCCAGCTTGTTGATAAATTTTTTTAAACATTTGAGAAAGTTTATTAAAAGTTATATTGGCAGCACTAAACCTGGGATGTTGACTTTCATCAGTTACGGTTGTGGTCAGTGGTTTTTTATATAGAAATCCTTTACGGGGAATAAGCGATAGATAATAATCATACATTTTCACCAAACAACGCTCATTATCTGGCTGTTCATAGTGTTCAATTGGTGTAATTGTCACATTTTTTCGTTTTAATCCACCTTGCGAGTTTTTTTGTATCCTAGGAGTGAATCTTATAAATTTTCTCTTGTTTTTTTGATCAGTCAAAATTTCAAATTGTTCAGCTTCAACACACTTATGTTGCTCCATACCTCTAAATGCAAAGGCTTTTCCATTATAGAAAAATATCGCGTTACTCAGTCCTTCTGCTGTGTTCATAGAAAAAACACCCTTATCCCACATTACTTTTTCCTCTTCTGGAAGCACTGGTTCACATGATTTTACTTTTGTTCCAAATCCAAGAGATGTCAGTCGTTTCATTTCGGAATCCAATATTTTGCGGAATGTACTAAATTTCTCATCATCATCTCTCAAAATATGCACATTATTTCTGTTACAATCATTTTTGATATACCTTTGTAATCCCGAAACAATTTGAACAAGAGTGTTTGGTGGATAATTTGTCCCATTTTTACGCCTTATCTCAACAATAAATCTTTGCAGCCAAAATTGTAATTCTTCATCATTTAATGTATTAATGTCCGTAGGAATTAATTTTCCTTTCTCAAAATATGTCACTGGCTTAGAGTTCCTATTATCAACCCAGTCCTTCCATAAATTTAACGCCCATTTGTTGTTGTTTCTGGTCTTGATTGGAACTGAACATTTTTGTATATTTTCTAAATCTGCCTGCTTCACAGGACTAGAAAAACGTCCTTTATTATCACGAGTCACACATGGCATATCCACTAGTTGTTGCGTTGGAATATCCATCACTTGCGATAGGCTAATTAGTTCATCATCTGATGGAAATGATGCCCAGTCGACAGCAAAATCTGGCACATCCATATTGAAGTACATTTACTATAGTGACTATCAAATTACTACTGAATGAATGAAGGAACATAATAAGATTAAAGTTGTACTCATTAACGATCAAAAGTTACTTGTAATCACTTGTAATCACCTTTAATCTCTTAATCTCATGACTTATACAGGTGACATTGAATGACTCCACCCAATTGTCAATCACTCTATGACCACACCTACAAATTATTCAACTTTAACAAATTTCATATTTCAATTAGTTTTCCCCAAATATTTTATGAAATATAAATAATACAAATATCATACTATATTTTGTATAAGTTTTGAAAGTAGAGATCATGTTCTAAGTGAGTTAGAACCCATATAGAAAATTCTTCATGGTTACCTAATCACACCTTTTATTAGTTAGTGAGCCGTGACTTCCATTGGCGTATTGAACCATGACTAGTCAAGACCACCTTATAGAAAAAGTGACTAGTGTTATCAAAGAAGATAGCTACACGTTGAAAAATGTAGTGGATTTAATTGTTAATTTAGATGATAGAATGGGACATATTGAACAAAGACTAGCTAAAATTGATGATATATGCACAATTCTTTCAAACATGTCTGGAAAATTAAATTCCCTGAAACGGATTAAAAACAATCAGACTGAAATGGAATCAGAACTGGAGAAATTATCAGTGTCAAACAGTCATCTTCTTAAAATAACATCTGAGGATAAAATTCAAATAGAAAATTTGTCAAAATGTATGAGCAAGGTAATGGAAGAAGATCAAAAAGTATCAAATGCGCTATCAGAGATTCGAGAACAGACAGTTCAACTACAAAATACGATGATAGATTTGCAGTGCAGATCTATGAAATACAATTTAATGGATTGAAGGAGTATACTGATGAGAACACGGAAGAGATGTAAAGTGATTGCCGGATAAGAACAAGTTAGATAAACTTACATTCAATCTCTTGCAATAATCTGGTAACTCTAGTTTAGTGAATCGTAGACTACTGACTAGGTCTGCGTATCTGGATCTTCTGCGACCTCTAGGTGAACACTTGCCTCTTATATACACCTCATGCACGTGCATCTCAAGTCAAGTCTGCATTTGGGCGACTCATAAATGTGCGTGAGTATTAGGCGTTCTCTGAATACAGTTGCGTTTGGGCGAGCCATACCAACGTTAGTAGTAGAAAAGGGTTACTGTGGCTGTATAGAAGATAGATTGGATATATTATAATCTAAACAGTACCACAAAATACAACACACCTCCCAGTTTTAAAAAGGCTTCAGATAGGAACAGGGCTAGACCCAAAAAGATCTGCCCAGCTAGTATGAAAGTACCTCAGGCTTATTCAGCATCAACTATAAAGAATAACCAGTACCTAAAATTAATCTACCTGTGGATAAATGCTAATTCCTGGGCGAGATCCGAAAATCTGCCCCTAAAAAGGAATTTAAATAACTAAAGCAACTTAAAACGTTCACGTTCCTCGGGGGAAAGCATATTTAGGGCCACCACTAGAATCCTCCAGTGGAAAAACCCCGCAAAACTATTTAATGGGGACAGTTTAAATTGGTGAGGAATGGGCCAATGGAATAATCTACAAGCCCTAGTAAATTCCTGAACATCCCCCGGGGAAAGATAATTGAACTCTGTAACCACCCTAGCCCTGTTTACTAAACTCCATAAATTGGTTAATGAACCCCCCGTATGAGATACTCTGGTGGCCAAAATCTTAACAACCTCTAACTTCCGATATAACCGTGCCTCTGAGGAATACCCTAACCCAAACACCCTTGGCAAATGATTAAACATCACATGTCTCTTGACTGACTTAGAAAAATAAAAACAACCCCTAACTGGGCAGAGCTGAGCTCGCCCCAAACGACTCTGAGACTTTGGTTTCTGAATTACTTGGGTACTTCCGGAACTCTCCTCCACAACTGGACTGACTCTCCAATTAAAGTCCGGTCTCATCATTGGGTGACACGGAATCTCAACTTCATCCTCCTCAACAACCTGCTCCTCCTCAACCAACTCCTCAACAACCTGCTCCTCCTCAACAACCACCTGCTCCTCCTCAACAACCACCTGCTCCTCCTCAACAACCACCTGCTCCTCCTCAACAACCACCTGCTCCTCCTCCACAGCCAACGCCGACCTCTGCGTTTCCTCCCTTTCTTCTTTCAACACTGCCAAAGATAATCTCACTCTCTTACACTCCAACTCAAACTCCTCCACCTCTCCATCTTCCGGGGTCAACACCAACAACTCCTCATCCCAATCTTCCACTCTCTCCATTCTCCTCTTTCCTTTACCTTTAATAACTTTAAACCACCCATCCATCTAAAATTAATGTCCAAAAAAAAAAAACAAAAAAAAACAAAATTTAATTCTTACCTGGGCTAGATACACCTGCCCTCTTTTTCTTTATATTATCTAATTTTCATACTTGGTCACACTGTGGACATTTATAAATATCAATGCTCTCGGCCTCTTGAGGGGTAATACCAACACAATGACCATGAAACCATTCAAGACAGAAATCACACTGCAATCCAAATTGGTTTCTCCACGGTTTTCTGCACAGACAGTAAATTTTTCTCCCCTGGGGATCCCTATCTGTTCTATCCGTATTGCCCTCAATAGCTTTTTTTCGTGCTTGAATTGCCCAAGGGGGAGCATTCGCTTCCGGACAACTTTTTATCCGATCATGGTGCATGACTGACATGGAACTTCTAGTTTTAACTCGATACAATCCAGCAGCCAATTTCTCAGTTACTACCCCAGGGCCCCTCCAATACTTCATTAATTTCCGGGCCTTCCCTTTTGGAGTAGAAGTATCCAAAATATATACAAAAGCCCCCACTTCATAAAGTCGTTCTCTCAATTTTATATCATAGTCCCTTTTCATGCGCTTCTGTGCCATCCCTAAATTTTCCCTCGCAATCTCGTGGGCCAATGTTGCAGATTCCTCCAAGTCTATCAAGTATTGATTTACCATCTGTATATCCCCATTCCCTGGACTCCCAAACATAAGATTTACTGGAATATTTATTTCCCTTCCTAGCATTAACCGATTTGGGGTAAATCCGGTCTGTCTATTTACTGACGACCTTAACGCGCCTGCTAATTGAGCTAAATGTTGATCCCAATTATCCTGTTTTTCATCTACAAAACACCTAACCGCGTCCATCAGTGTTCGATTATACCGTTCAGCTTGCCCATTCGAAGAAGGACGGTATGGAGTCGTTCGTGCTTTATGAATTTGCATCTGCAAGCACAATTCATTAAACAAGTCACTCTGAAAATTCCTACCTTGATCAGTGAAAATTTGAAAGGGATACCCAAAACGAGAGAAAAATTGATCTATCGCGGCTTGTGCAGTTGCCTCGGCAGTTTGTGAGGATAACGGAACACACTCTACCCATTTTGTAAATTGATCTACCATCATTAGAATATGTTCATTACCACGAGTTGACTTTGGTAAAGGTCCAAGAAAATCTAAATGTACCCTTTCCATAGGAGAACCAGACTGATAAGACACTAAACCTGAGCGAGCATGAAAAGTAGCCTTTTTACAAGTACTACAAACTTTACAGTTTTGCAAATAAGCTGCCACATCCTTCGACATGCAGTACCAAAAATAATTCATTCCAATCTTCCGTTGAGTTCTCCTTAAACCTTGGTGTCCTGCGGAAGGGAGGTCATGACACAAAGAGATAATCTCTGGTATACAATTTTTAGGCACCACTAATTGAGACGACCCATCTGTGGGATCTTTCCTAAAAAGAATTCTTTTATCATTTAAGTAAAACAGTTCCTTATGAATCCAATAATATTTAGCTGCAGGACTACTAAGGATTAGCTCCGCTTCTAATGGGGAACTCCCATCCTTAAGCCAGGCAAGGATAAATCTAAAATCTGAATCTTTGTTTTGACTTTCCACCATTTCCTGTTCCGAATTCTGATTAGCTAAAGTTATCTGCCTAACAAATTTATCCTTTTCAACCTTATACGATGCACTTTTTCTATCAATCGAAAATCCGGATACCAACATCCCATTAATATTATAAGACCCTGACTGGCTAGAATCATCCTCCCAATCCGATAATAACTCCTGTGACAAAATTCTATTTACAACCGGTTCCTTAGGAACCCTAGATAAAGGTACCGATTCCTCTACTTCTTCTATAAATTCAGCCCAATCTTCATAAGCCTTACAACAATATTTACACCCCCCACAGGGTAAAGCTTCCGGTAGAATTTGTGTCTTGAAATCGGGACAAGGGCCTAACTCGGGCGAGCGCGTTAAAAAATCCGCATTTACATGCCTCGCTCCGGGTCGATGCTTAACCGTCATATCATATTGTGACAATTCCTCCAACCATCTAGCTAGCTGTCCATTGGGTTGTTTAAATCTCAAGAGCCACGTTAAACTACTATGATCCGTCCGTAACGTAAAATTTCGTCCGAACAAATAATGTCTATATTGTCGGGTAAACCTAACTACGGCTAAGAGTTCTTTCCGGGTCGTGCAATAACGTCTTTGCTCCGGAGTTAAAGAAACACTACTGTATGAAATCACTTTTTCTTGTCCATTTTGCACTTGACTTAAAACAGAACCAATAGCCATGTTAGACGCATCTGTATCCAATATGAAATGATCCTGGGCGTTCGGAAGGGATAAAACTGGGGGAGTTATCAAAGCCCGCTTAATATTTTCAAAAGCCGTTTGTTTTTCTACATCCCATGAAAAAGGTTGCTTCCCGGTTATAGCATACAGTGGAAAAGCCATTTGTGCAAAATCCTTTATAAATTCTCTATGATAATTCGCAAAACCTAAAAATTTCTCGACTTCCTTAGTATTCTTGGGTACGGCCCAAGATTTGACAGGCTCTATATGTTTATAACTCATTTTTAACCCTTCCCCATTCACTATCCTCCCTAAAAATTCTACTTCTTCTTGAAATAGAACGCATTTCTTTGGTTTCAATTTCAATCCATATGTTTGTAATCGCGTAAGGACTTGCCTAACATTAGCCAAATGATCGTCAAAATTCCTTCCCATAATTAATATATCATCTAGAAAGGCTAATGCTATATTCCAAGTTAATCCATGCATAACTAAATTGATAGCCCTAGAAAATGTTGAAGGGCTGTTCGTGAGCCCAAAAGGGAGTCTACGGAATTCAAATAATCCATACTTAGTTATGAAAGCGGTCTTTTTCTGATCCTCTTGCTTTAAAGGGATTTGGTAATAAGCATTTGTCATGTCCATTTTAGAGAAGAACTTACTACCCCCTACGGTATCAATGCATTCCTCGATTAAAGGTAAGGGAAAACTATCTTTGACAGTTACTGCATTAAGTGCTCTATAATCAATACACCACCTAACCGAGCCATCAGGTTTCCTTATTAACACAGGTGGACTTGCCCAGTCGGATGATGACGGGTGAATTATCTTCGCGTCTAACATTTTTTTTATTAGAGATTCTTCCTCATTGGCAAAACTAATAGGCGTACGACGAATCCGTTGTTTAATCGGTTTAGCGCTGCCCGTATCTATCGAATGTTCCAAGACACCAAAACTACCCAAATCGTATTCTGTTTTAGCGAAAACATCCTGAAACTCAATTAAAATTTTAGCCAATGACTGAGCTTGTTCTTCTGTTAAATTACTTTTAGATTTTTCAAATAATGAGATCAAATGTTCTGGGATAGTTTCTGTATCTTGTTCTCTTATCAATGCTTCCTCCATGCTACCTTCATGTTGAAGAATGGAGACATTTTCTATTTCTACTGCCTTACCAATAACTTCCTTATTTTTAAGAACTACTGACTCATTGGAACAATTAATCATACACACATTCGGCTGATTCCCTGAAGCATTTAATGTACGACTGATTAACACATCATTCCTTTCCAATGGCTCTACCATGTATGAACCCACCCCCTCTGATTCGACATGACACCTTAATCTCAGAACCGTTTTAGGAGGGATGATAGTTCTATTAGGCACTATCACTCTAGCTACATGAGAGTTGTTACTTTGTAATTCAATGGTCTCACCCTCTGCGATTAAGCAATGATTCCCTAAATCCAAAATCATATTCCTAGTCATTAAAACGTTCAAACCTATGATTACATCATCCGAAATATCTGCCACATAAACAAAATCCTCCAATGCAACCTCCCCCACCATAATTTGCACAGGGCCTATAATAAAACCCTCTAATTTAGCCTTACCCGCCGTATTTAAACATGCATCCCTAATCTTCAAGGGTTTTTCAGGTAACTTATCATAAAACGCCCTAGATAAAATAGTAATCTCTGCTCCTGTATCAATTATTCCATTAGTCTTTACTGTTTGAATTCCTACTGGTACCCGTAAAGAATACGGTGAATGACCCGGCAAGTTTGGTCTGGATATTTCCAGGTCCTTTTTGACAGTTGAGGACGAGTTCCGACCCGTAGAGTCGCCCTCTTTCAGTTTAACGCTTGAGCGTCTTCTGAGAACGTGACCTTAGCAGCGGATTTATTCAAAGGGCATTCCCTAGCAAAATGCAACGGAGAATTACATTTAAAGCACTCTCCTGAATTCCTACCCCTGGGTGATGGAGATCTACTACGTTGTATTCTACACAACCGTTCTATTACACTGGTCAATTTTTTAACCTCCTCCTTAATACAATCAATTTCTTTTACCCACTCTTTGTCGGGTTTAGGGGACTTTGCTTCGGGAGCTACCCTGGCCGGTGACGGACTAGTCTGTCTACAATATGCTTGGGTCGTGGGTGAACGTATACTTTGGCTATCATAGCAGCGATTTGGGGAACGGGATCTATTAAAAGCTATCCGACTGTCACGATTTACCGGAATAGACTCAGAAACATGTCGGTACCATTTTAACCTATTTAATGTTTCATCAAAATCTTGCAACCGTAGATTAGCCACGTATCTACTTCCCTCTATGTCCCTACTTCCTGATAATAACTTCGAAATGGCCTGTTTCATGACAAAATTCCTGGGCAAGGCCGGGAAAGCTTTATCAGCCAACATTTGTACCCGGACTGCCCAATCATCCAGATTCTCCGAAGAGTCTTGCTTAGCTTGCCGAAAAAGACTTTCCATTTGTTCCGGAAATTCAACAAAACCAAATCGACGACCTAATTTAATCATAATATCTTCAAAAGTTAAATATCTACAACTCCTATTCAAATAACAAAAGTATTCACTAGCTTTCCCTGTTAAACAATAACATAGACAATCTCTACACAATTCATCATTATCCCTCCATACTTGGCTTTTAGCAAATCTATGAAATTTTTCTTCAAACACATCCCATAACCCCTTGTTATTCTCGTCCCCACTAAACATCAGATTTCTCGGAATTCTACCATAATCCACAACATTTTCTTTTAATGGCCCCCTATCACCTACCCCTGGAGTTTCCGGAATACAAAAAGGTTCCCTGTATACTGGAGGAGCCGGTAACCATTTACGCTTAGGTTTTAGTGCGGAACTAGAGTCATAAGAATGGATCGGATTCGCAGTTTCCTTATCTGAAGATGCATCGACCCATTCCTCCTCTTGTTCTAAATCGGAAACTCTTTTATCATTGTCCGACCTTTCCTTAGCCCGTTGTCTTTCGTCATGACGACTCGCAAACACACCTATAACTTCCGTAATCCCCTTCAGCATATCTGAAAACAAATCTCCCTCCATGTTGGAATCCCAGGATGCCATACTCCCCGAGAGTTATCCCCCTTTTAGACGCTCTTATTTCAGCAGACTAAATTAACTCGCCTGGGCGAGTTCGCACTGCCCCCTATTCCAGATAGGTTTTTTTTTTCCCACCAAAAAGAGCTACCAAAACTAATGCCACAAATACGAACTAACTTTCTTCCCCCGCCTCAACTCTTATGCTCGCAGCGCCATTAAAGTGATTGCCGGATAAGAACAAGTTAGATAAACTTACATTCAATCTCTTGCAATAATCTGGTAACTCTAGTTTAGTGAATCGTAGACTACTGACTAGGTCTGCGTATCTGGATCTTCTGCGACCTCTAGGTGAACACTTGCCTCTTATATACACCTCATGCACGTGCATCTCAAGTCAAGTCTGCATTTGGGCGACTCATAAATGTGCGTGAGTATTAGGCGTTCTCTGAATACAGTTGCGTTTGGGCGAGCCATACCAACGTTAGTAGTAGAAAAGGGTTACTGTGGCTGTATAGAAGATAGATTGGATATATTATAATCTAAACAGTACCACAAAATACAACACATGCTTAGAGATTTTCTGTATCGAGAATTACAAATTGAGCACAAAATTGAGTTCGGAAATATACACCGATTCGGTAAATTTAAAGAAAACAGTAGCAGGCCGATCGTGGCGAAGTTTTTGTATTATGGTGATTTGGACTTAGTAAAGAGTCGTGCCAATATGCCGAGGAGCAAACCTTATGGAATAAATGAACAATTCCCCCCTATTGTTGAACAAGAAAGAAAGAAACTGTACCCTGTAATGAAGAATTTGCGAGTAAGTGGTCAAAAAGTAAAGTTGGTAAGAGATAAACTATTTGTTAATAATCAACTCTATGATATTACCAAACACAATACTACACATTTTTACCGCAGACCTTCAATTAGACATGATAATGAACCAGTACGAAATCCTTCACAAGCCACGTTTACTAATAATCCGATTAGACCATGGGAAACCAACGATAGAAACACAAGTACTGGTACTAGTAGTTCCGGTAGACCGTCAGCGAAACGCCACGCACACTTCAGTTCAAGTTCGGAAACATCTCCATTGCGGGCATAGGAAATCTCTGCGAGTGGACTCTCAATATTAGCCTGGAATGTAGGTAAAGGACTGAGAAAAAAAACTCACAGAACAAGCCTTCATCAAAATTGTGTGGATTCCATGACCACTCGGACCAAAGACCACTCGGACCAAGACCACTCGGACCAAAACGGAGACCACTCGGCCAAACAAAAAGACCACTCGGACCAAACAAAAAGACTACTCGGACCACAATAAAAAGTACTCGGACCAAACAAAAAGACTACTCGGACCAAGTGTTTTAATAGATAAATACTTGGATCGCTAATAAATTGTTGTTTTAATAAATTATTTTTGTTTTAATTGATTTGATTGGAGTAATGTCAAAGCGCTATAAATTTATAAAGATGTAATTGGTGTGATTGGAGTAATGTCCAAGCGCTTAAATTGTATATAAACATGTAAAATGTATATGGTGGAAGTGGACGTTAAACTCCCAGTAACGAACGAACGATATTTCATTATCATTTGTCAAAATGTCTGATCTATGTATAGTTTGCGATTCTCTAGTTCGACTTAGGCAGGAGGCTGTATTGTGTGAGGGTTGTGAAATTGTGAAGGGAGAATAAGTACGAGCCAGTTATTAAAAAAATGTGGATCAGTTTATGGCCAGTGATCAGAGACATTGTAGGCGTATTGTCAAAAATAACACAACTTTGTGGATTTTCTACTCTTGGCTTTATTTCATGCATTGGTTGAAAAATGTACTCTAAAAAAAAAAAAACGTAATAAATGTATTACTACAAAAAAAATATTTAATAAATTGTTGATGTAATAAATATTAATATGCTACTTACCTGTACCATATGTTACGGGCATATTAAAAATAAAAAAATATATTTTATAAATTGTTGATGTAATAAATATGAATATTTACTAGATTTTGTATAGATTCATTTATAGATTATTTGCTTCTTTGAATTAACTTAAAATTTGTATTTTGTTTCTTTTTTAGGTTGGTCCGAGTGGTCTTCCAACGTAAATTGACGGATGGTCCGAGAGGCAACAAATATTATTTTTTTGGGTTGGTCCGAGTGGTCTTTTGGGTTGGTCCGAGTGGTCTCTGTTATGGTCCGAGTGGTCTTGGTCCGAGTGCCAACATGACATTTTGTGTTTGTTTGAAGTCTAGATTAGTGAAGGTGATGTGATAGAATTGACAGACTATACGGTGTACAAATATGCTAGAGACAGAGGGAGGGGAACCGTTATCTTTATTAAAAATAAAATTATATCTGCATGTAAAATCCATATGAATATTTTAGACTGCATTGTTTTTATAAATGTATCATCCCCAAGTCCAGTTGACAAGCCGCTTGCTATATTTGCATGTTATTTCCCCCCTTACAATAGTGTTTTCTATGAGAGAAATGACATTAATCTGTTTTATTGTCTAGAAGAAGAGATAAGTAAAGTGTCTAAATCACATACTATTATTACTGTTGGTGATCTTAATAGTCGTACATCTATTGAATATGATTTTGTGGCTTTTGATAAACTTAATGAAACAGCAGATGCGCTATTATTTAACATACTTGTTTATAGCCCTGATAGCTATCATATTTTGAAATTGAGAAACAATATGGATAAAACTATAAATAGCTTTGGTAGAGAATTATTAAATATGTGTAAGACAACTGGTTTAAGAATAGTAAACGGAAGATATTTGTCTGACAAGAGCGGTTCCTATACATTTAATAGTGACAAAGGGTCAAGTCTAATCGATTATTCTTTGATGCACTATGATCAATTTAATTTGATACAAAGTTTCGAATCTGGTCAATTTAATGAGTTTTCGGACCACTCACCACTTTGTATCAAACTGAACTTCAATCTGAATAGCTCAGACGTTAGTAGTATTAGTCGTCATAGTGTTAAACTCAAAACTAAAGTTGTTCAGAAATGGGATCATCTCAGGTGTAGTGAACTAATAAATGAGTTGAGTAATTATCAACCAGTTTTAATTGATCGTTGTACGCTAAATGACAGGTCGAAAACTTCCATAGATAATAGTGTTGACCGATTCACCCAGACCCTCATGAAAATAATATCACCCTTCTGTATAAAGAAAATAGAAGGTTCAACATATTTAAATAAAACCAGGTGTAATAAACTTAAAACACGACCCTGGTTCAATGAAATTTGTACTTCCCAATATAAACTTTACAAAAATGCCTTGAGCAACTTTAATAAAAATAAATCTCTTGAAAATAGATTAATTTTATCTAACGCAAAATGTTCATATAAAAAATTACAAATTAAACTTAAACGCAACTATATGGCACAAGAAGGCAACCGTATTAATTTTCTACGGAAAGACAACCCAGCCATGTTTTATAAACTTTTCAAGAAGAGAGAGAACTCGGTTGACCCCTCGGTTACTATAGATAACTTCTATGAACATTTCAGTAATTTGGCTTCAAATATAACAGATACTATTGATAGTGATGTAAACGAATTCTTATCTCAATATGATAATCAGGCATCTTCTGAAAAGGAAATAAATGATAACCCTGGTGTTGACCTAAATGGACCAATTACTTACCACGAAATTTATAAAGCCATCAAAAATTTAAACAAGCCAACAGTGAGGCTGATGTCCCCCGCCGAAATCCCAAAATAGATACATGACACATATTAATTAATCGCACATTTATTTTTTTCAAACGTATTGAGCAATCAAACTGTACACGAAGTGTCATCCAAAAGTGTTTTATAAAGAAAAATGCTAAAACCGACGAGAAAAATGAAAATGTACCCTAGTTAGGGGGACCCTAAAGGCAGACAAAAGAGCCCCCCCACGCTTGACAAAAGGGCCCCTCTGGCCAAGGGAAAGGGCCCTCGTGTCCGAGTCAATCGTTTCTATACACTGTTACTGTCGAATCCATTACTGAATCAGAATGAAGTCATTGTATTGGCATAAAAATCACCAATCAAGATGAACCTAAGTTATCTAAAGTTATCTTGTCCTAAGGTATCAACCAATCAAATTGATTATCTCTGCCTACCCTACCAAGAAAATGCTCATCTTCGAACTCCATCAAGGCATTGACCTAATAAGCATACACACCAATTTTGAACATTTTAACTCAATTCGAAGGAGAGTTATTGTGTTCCAAAGTCTCGGCAAATCAAATTGCTTATCGCTCTGCTTACCCTGAGCAGAAAATGCTCATTATAGATCCTAGTCAAGGTATTACTGTAATGAAACTATACACCAAGTTTCACCAATTTTGAACATTTTAACTCAATTCGAAGGAGAGTTGTTGTGTTCCAAAGTCTCGGCAAATCAAATTGCTTATCGCTCTGCTTACCCTGAGCAGAAAATGCTCATTATAGATCTTAGTCAAGGTATTACTGTAATAAAGGTATACACCAAGTTTCATCACTCTCACTTAATTAGAACTAAAGTTATCGTGTCCCAAAGCATCAACCAATTAAATTGCTTATCTCTGCTTACCCTAAGCGGAAAATGCTCATCTTCGAACTCCATCACGGCATTGACCTAATAAGCATATACACCAAGTTTGAACATTTTAACCCTGTTAGAAGGGGGGTTATTGTGTTCCAAAGTCTCGACCAATCAAATTGCGTATCGCCTTGCTTACCCTTAGCAGAAAATGCTCATTATCGAACTTAGTCAAGATATTACTGTAATGAAACTATACACCAAGTTTCACCACTCTCACTTAATTAGAACTAAAGTTATCGTGTCCCAAAGCATCAACCAATCAAATTGCTTATCTCTGCTTACCCTAAGCGGAAAATGCTCATCTTCGAACTCCATCAAAGCATTGCCCTAATAAGCATATACACCAAGTTTGAACATTTTAACTCAATTAGACGGAGAGTTATTGTGTTCCAAAGTCTTAACCAATCAAATTGCGTATCGCTCTGCTTACCCTGAGCAGAAAATGCTCATTAGCGAACTTAGTCAAGGTATTACTGTAATGAAACTGTACACCAAGTTTCATCAATCTCACTTAATTAGAACTAAAGTTATCGTGTCCCAAAGCATCAACCAATCAAATTGCTTATCTCTGCTTGCCCTAAGCGGAAAATGCTCATCTTCGAAGTCCATCAAGGCATTGACCTAATAAACACATACACCAGGCTTGAGCATTCTAGCTCAATTAGGAAGAAAGTTATCGTGTCCCAAAAAGTGTGACGGACAGACAGACAGACGGACGAACTCATTTTAATAGTCCCCCAACTTTCTTCGAAAGGCGGGGGACAAAAATAACAAATCTTGTGGAATTGATGGAATTATCAATGAATTATTTATTTATTGTTCACAACAACTTGTACCCGTTTTATACATTTTATTCAATAATATTTTAGAATCTGGTTGTTTTCCAAGTACTTGGTGTATTGTGCCCGTTTTCAAAAAGGGCGATTCCAGTAATCCTGACAATTATAGAGGAATTACCCTTGTTAGCTGTTTGAGCAAATTATTTACTGGAATATTAAACAATAGATTATTAGAATATGACAAATCACATTGTGGTATTACCGATTCCCAGTTTGGTTTCAGAAAAGGTTTATCAACTACAGATGCTATTTTTAGTTTAAAGATACATTATGGGAGATTTTGACAAGGAGTTTGCCATTCTTGCTATAAAAGTTCAAAAATAGACGTTGAAACAAGAATATATTGAAAATTTCAGTCAAATAACTTTATCCTGAACAAAGTTGTTACCACTATAATTTTTTACTAGAAATGGTGGTTAAAATCATCGACACCCTTTTCCCACTATGGCCGATTGTTGATTGACAGGCGTTAACTCCACCTACATAGTCTCGATCATCAAGTAATGTTTAAACGGTATCTAGTGAAGCTTGTGTATAGCCTCGGTCATCACTGTCTTTTATGAATAATTTCCGGAAGTATGATGACGTCAACGTCACGGAGAAACCCCACCCACGACGCCATAGTGATTAAATCAGTCGACGAAATCCTGTTTTAATCCGAGTCCAATCCAAGCCATCCGTGGGTCTACAGTGTTCATTTTGGGCTTGTTGTTTAAATAAAGATCTAATTTATAATTTCTATGACATCTGAGGCTCAAAGGAAGACCGACAAAAGTCAGTTTTTGCTCTCCCATAATGTATGTTTAACTACGTTGATCAATCGAATTTTAAAACATAACGCTAACGCTACAATATACGTCCACATTCCTGCTTTGATTGATATGGTACTTTGTCAAGAAGGCTAGGCGTTTGGTTTGTTTAGCGTTGAGGGTCATGCCTCAACATCAATAGTTGCCATCCTTAGAGTATAAAGAATAAGTATACCAAGATAATCTATTCAGAATTGTGCCTTCCTTACGCTAAAGGCAAAAAGTGGGCGTGGCCCTGTACCTGGGGGTCGGGACATTCATCAAAATCAATAGTGGACGCCCTCAGGCTATAAGGAATACATAAGCCAAGTACCAAGCTGCTTCATTCAGAATTGCGGCCTGTAAACGACAAACACAAAAATTGGGCGTGTCTTGCCTGTGGGAGTCGGGATATACAGTTGACGTCCTTAGGCTATAAGGAATACATATCCCAAGTTTAAAGACGATCCATTAAGAATCGTGGCCTGTAGACAACACACACAGACACAAAGTAAAAATGGGCATGGCTCTGCCCCTGGGGGGTTAGGAAATCACCAAAAACAATACGGGTCATCTTTAGGGTATAAGGAATAGGTATGTAAAGTTTTAAAAGGATCTGTTAAGAATTGCATCCTGTAGGCGAACACAAGACACAAAAGCAATGGGCGTGGCTCTGTCCCAGGGGGTCCGGCATGCACCAAAAATAATAGTGGTCAGCCTTAGGGTATAAGGAATAAGTATAAAAAAGTTTTCAAGACGATCGATTAAGAATTGTGGCCTGTAGGTGACACACAGACAGACAAAAAGAAAATGGGTGTGGCACTGTCCCTGGGGGTCGGGCATGCACCAAAAACAATAGGAATCTTCCTTAAGGTACCAAGAATTAGTATTCATAGTTTCAAGATGATACATTAAGAAATGCAGCCTGTAGACGACAGACAAACAAATACAAGAAATGGGTGTTGCTGTCCCACGGGGGTCGGGCATGCACCCAAAACAAAAGGGATCATCCTTAGGGTATAAGGAATAAGTATTTTAAGTTTCAAGATGACCGATTCAGAATTGTGGCCTGTAGGCGACACACAAAAAGATAATGGGCGTGGCTATGCCCCTGGGGGTTGGGCATGCACCCCAAATGATAGGAATGTTCCGTAGGGTACAAAGAATAAGCATTCAGAGTTTCAAGATGATACGTTAAGAAATGTGGCTTGTAGACGACAAACAAATAAATACAGGAAATGGGCGTGGCTCTGCCATTAGGGGTCGGGCATGCACCAAAAAACAATACGGATCATCCTTGGGGTGTAAAGAGTAAGTATACAAAGTTTTAAGAAAATCCAGTTAGAATTGCGGCCTGTAGGCGACACACAAAAAGAAAATGGGCGTGGCTCTGCCCCTGGGGGTTGGGCATGCACCCCAAACAATAGGGACCATCCTTAGAGTATAAAGAGTAAGTATACAAAGTTTGAAGAAAATCCAGTAATAATTGTGCCCTGTAGGCGACACAAAGACACACGAAAAGAAAATGGGCGTGGCTCTGCCCCTGGGGGTTGGGCATGCACCCCAAACGATTGGGATGTTCCTTAGGGTACAAAGAATGTGTATGCAAAGTTTCAAGATTATAAGTTAAGAAATGTGGCCTGTAGACAAAAAAGAAACAAATACTAGAAAATGGGCGTGGCTCTGTCCCTGGGGGTCGGGCATGCACCAAAAACAATAGGGATCTTCCTTGGGGTATAAGGAATAAGTATACCAAGTTTGAAGAAAATCCAGTAAGAATTGCGCCCTGTAGGCGACACAAAGTCACACGAAAAGAAAATGGGCGTGGCTATGCCCCTGGGGGTTGGGCATGCACCCCAAATGATAGGGATGCTCCTTAGGGTACAAAGAATGTGTATGCAAAGTTTCAAGATTATAAGTTAAGAAATGTGGCCTGTAGACGACAAACAAACAAATACTAGAAATGGGCGTGGCTCGGCCCCTGGGGGTCGGGCATGCCCCAAAAACAATAGGGATCTTCCTTGGGGTATAAGGAATAAGTATACCAAGTTTGAAGAAAATCCATGAAGAATTGCGCCCTGTAGGCGAACCACAGACACACACACACACACACACACACACCCACACATACATACACACACACACACACACACACAGACAGGGGCGACGGCATAATACGTTCACATTATGAATGTGGACGTATAAAAATAAAAAACGTCTTTATTGCTGTTTTGTTGACTATTCAAAAGCCTTTGACTTAATTACGCGAGTAAATCTATGGTATAAACTAATTCAGAAAGGTATAAAAGGAAACATTTTAAAATTGATACGTTCTCTATATGATCAGGTAAAATGTTGCGTAAAACTACAAGGTGATTTGTCGAACTTTTTTGATTGTAATTCTGGTCTCTTTCAAGGCGAAATTTTAAGTCCTATATTATTTTCATTTTACATTAATAATGTTGAAAACCATCTGTACTCGGAAAATTGTCCATCCATTCCTCTAGATACCACGAACACTTTCCTTTTAATGTATGCGGACAACAAGGCAGTGTTCTCGGAAACTCCCGAGGGTTTACAACAGTTGCTTGACTCATTATGTAAATATACTTGTAAATGGAACCTCACTGTAAATACGAACAAAACTAAAATTGTTGTTTTTAGAAATGGTGGAAAATTATCAGAAAATGAAAAATGGTTTTATAATGGTAATGAATTAGAAATTGTTGACACTTTTAACTATTTAGGATTGATTTTAAACTATAATGGTAAATTTTTGAAAACCCAGAAACATGTAGCCGATCAGGGCAGGAAGGCTTTATTCTCTGTACTACGAGTATGTAATGATAACTTTTTTAACATTGAAACTAAATTGTCAGTATTCGATACTTATGTCGGACGCATTTTATCATATGGATCAGAAATATGGGGATTTCATAAAGCCGCTGATGTGGAGAAAGTTCAATCAAATTTTTGTAAACGAATACTAGGAGTTAGACAAACAACTATGCACAGTATGATTTATTTTGAATTAGGTCGATTCCCTTTATATGTAATAAGAAGAATTAGAATTTTTAAATATTGGACAAAACTACTAAACACTGATAATAAGATTTTAAAATGTTGTTTACAGGACCAGGAAGCGAATAAAAGTAAATGGATTATAAATGTAAGGAATGAATTATTTCAAATGGGTTTAGGCTATACTTGGGAACATAGAGAATCATGTAACTCATCATATTTCAAAACCATTAAGCATAGAATTTTATTTTAGATATTTTTGAACAATTATGTATAGAACGAATTTGTAATTCATCAAAAGGACTCTTTTATCAGCATTTCATTTCAAATTTTACCTTACAATATTATTTAGCCAAATCCATCCCATATAGATATGCTAATTGTATTTCAAAAATCCGTTTCTGCCCATAACTTATTTATAGAAACTGGTAGATACAACAGTGCTAAAAATAAAAGACTATGTAAATTTTGCGATAATGACGATGTTGAGGATGTGTACCATTTTGTACTAATATGTAAAAAATATAAAGATATTCGCTGTAAATATATTAAACCATATTATAGAATTAACCCAAGTGTATATACATTTATTCAACTTCTGACTGTACATAATATTAAGGAATTGACAAATCTTGGAAAGTATCTATCAATAACTTTTGAATCGAGAAACAAATTGCTCCAAATCTAACAGTATAAATTGACATCTTAAATAGAAATGAAAAATGCATTGTCTACTCTCCCATACACAACAACCTTTTAAGAAATTTAAAATGTAAATAATTTCTTATTTGTATGTCTTGTATATTGTATTGTATTGTATCTGGTGGGCTGTTAGCCCAAGGAATAAAGAACTGAACTGAACTGACAAGCCTAATAATCCAATAAACAATCAGATCCATTCACACAAATTCCCTGTTGTGGCTGTCAGTAAGATCTGAGTAATTTTCATGTAGTAATATAGTACACTTTCCAAGATATCACCTACCTGTTTACTTGTGTTAAAATTGAGTCTATAAATCTATTATGTTTATTTTCTGTACAAGGAAGGATATACATTTTGACTGCCTTTATGTACATCATATTTGAAATAACCGATTTTCGTTGCTACTGTATTGCTGGTATTAGTTTTCAAATTTGTATGGTTTAAACATTATTTCTATAACATAATTACACACAATATATGTACATGTATAATGGTTTCGGATTTCCGTTATGTTACTGTATTGCTAGGGGCTAGTACCGGTATTAGTTGTCAAATTTGTATGACTTAATTGCAATTAGCATAAATTGGTTTAAACAGTATTTCTAACATATAATTACACACAATGTGTAGGCTATAATGGATTCCAAAACAAGCTATGAAGTTTATAAAATAAAATAAAAAATGGTCTGTTTAAATTGCATAAAACGTATAATAATTTACATAAGATTAATAAGATAATCTCTGTTAATATAATATAGTGTAACTGTGACATAAAAAAAAAATGGAATATAAACATAAATAACGCAGGCCTACATTAAAAAAAGCACATAATTATAGTCACGCTATAGATATAAAACTCCTTTAAGTTATATTAAACTTAATTCAATATCAAAACCTAAGTTTCTAGTATTTTTTAATCGTATGGTCCGAATCAGCCTAGTGGTGGTCCCAATCAGCCTGGAATGTGGTCCCAATCAGCTTGGTTTCTCTGAGATTTGGGGTTTTCAGCGTATGACATAGAAAAAGTACATTTAAACTTTTGTAAACGATTATTGGGCGTAAAACAGTCCACTAATAATAGCATGGTCTATTATGAACTGGGTCGATATCCATTGTATATCCAAAGAAAAATACACATTTTTAAATATTTTATAAAATTATTATGTACAAAAAATAAACTGTTAAATTCGTATTTAAATGAAATGGTAATGAAGAATGATGTATGGTTGACCAATGTAAAAAGCGAATTGTACTCGATTGGATTGGGGTATATTTGGGAGCGTTTTGATTATAATAAATCCTATCTTCCTATTATTAGAAATAGAATTTTAGACAGTTTTAAGCAAAAGTGTACAGAAGATATTTGTCAGTCAGCTAAAGGTATTTTTTATCAACATATTATTTCTCATTTTGATCTTCAATATTATTTGAGAAAACCAGTACACTATAAGTATCAAAGATTAATATGTAGAATACGTTTATCTTCCCACAATTGGTGTATAGAAACTGGTCGTTTTGAGAAAATAGAGCGCGAACAGAGAATTTGTAGATTATGTAATTTGAATGAAATAGAAGATGAATACCACCATATTATTATGTGTCCATATTTAAATGATTATAGAAAAAAATATATAAAATCATACTATTTTGTTAACCCAAATCTCTTTAAATTTTTTCAATTATTATCGGTACAAAATATCAAAGAACTGAATAAGCTTGGTGTATATCTTTCTCTTACCGGTAAAAAACGTAATGAATATATCTGTTCGCTTCCAAAATAGAATTATATCACATATATGATTTGTTTAGGTTTATAAGCGTTATGTGTAGTTCAATTTTATTTTTATTTATATCCTTCACTTTCCGACCACAAACTAAATGTATATTTTAGGTCTTTCTCAATAACAATATTAAACAATAATTGTATATATTTGTATATTATATTTATTTATTGTATTTTTTGATTATTACATTGTATCTGATAAGTCGTATGACTTAAAGAACTAAATAAAGTAAAGTAAAAAAGACACCAATAATCGCTGATCAATTAAATAAGACAACTATCAGTCTCACATAAAACGAAAAAACAAACAGCTGTACCATTACATAAATTTTCTACAGTCTTTTAATTATTAATCAGAGTCCGAAAAGTCGCTTGACTGAGTCCGAAACGACGCCAAGTAAGTCCGAAAAGTCGCCAGACTGAGTCCGAAACGACGTTTGTGTTGAGTCCGAAATGACGTGCTACCTAAAATACAAGCCCAAAACCATAATCATATGCTATAATCATATGCTGATACGCTCACATTTTTGTTCTGTAAGCTCCCATAAGCAAATATTATTTACTTAAGCTCCCATAAGCATAAAACTATCAAAGATTGCGCCAATATTAGGAGACGAAATATATCACAATTAACAATTACAACAGGGTGGTTATCATGTGCAAATTTACTTTATTGACACCTTGAGTCTAATAACAAATACATGTATTCGGTTTTATCATCATTCAATTTTTGACATAAGTTGCAATTTTGATAAATTAAAAAAAGATGGGCAATTACGTGTAAATGAAATATATAATTGAGTGTCATCGACATACAAATGAAAGCTGAAACCATATATCACCTGACAATATCGCCTAATGGTGACGTATAGAGGGTAAATAAAATCGGTCCAAGAACAGAACCTTGAGGAACCCCAGATGACAAAACAGATTCAGACGACGATTTACAATAAATTAAAATACACTTGTTTTCTACCAACAAGATAGCTTTCTAAAAGATTTAACGCAGAGCCACAAATACCAAATTGAAATTGGGGTCTACGTAAAAGAATGGAAGGGTCCATCGTGTCGAAAGCAGCAGATAAATCTAATAAAATTAAAAATGTACATTTTCTATTACCAATTTCTAATAAAATATCATTTGAAACCCTGGTTAAAGCTGTTTCGGTACTGTAAAATTGTTTATAAGTACTTTGAAATGGTTCGTATAAACAATTATCGTCTAGATAGACCTTCATCTGAGAAGCAATACATTTCTGTAATATTTTAGAGACAGGTCTGTAATTTTTAAAAATAATAGAATCCAGTGTAGACTTTTTATACGCCCACATTTCCATGTGGACGTATTATGTCGTCGCCCCTGTCCGCCTGGACGTCCGTCCGTCCACAATTTGTTTGTGGACTCTCTACAGGTCACAATTCTTATCTGATTTTAACGAAACTTGAAATATAGGTTTACCCCCATAAGATCTCGGCTGCTTTCGATATTGGCATGTATCGGATCAAAACTTCATGGATTAAGGCCCTTGATTGTACGAAAAATCACGTTTTTAGCTTGTGGACCCCATATAGGTCACAATTTTCAACCGATTTTGATGAAACTTGACATGCATGTTTATAACCCAAAGCTCTTGGTTCCTTTTGATATTTGCGTCTATCGGAACGTAATTTGCTGAATTATGGCCCCTGGTTGTCCGAAAAATCACCTTTTTTAGTTTGTGGTCCCTCTGGAGGTCACAACTATTATCCGATTTAAAAAAAACTGTTTGATTATATCACCGTTACACACTAAGGGGGGTTGGGTTCGAATTTCGGGAAAATCGGATCAAAATTGCCAGCCAAAATGGCCGCCGTTTGTACGCGAATACTGTTAAAAAAATGGTATATCAAGGTTGTGGACCCTGTAGAGGTCACAATTTTAATTCAATTTTGATGAAACTTGAAATTCATGGTTATAACCCAAAGATCTTGGATCCTTTCGATATTTGCGCATATCGGATAGTAACTTCCTGAATTATGGCCCCTGATTATTCGCAAAATCGCCCTTTTTTAGCTTGTGGTCCCTCTGGAGGTCACAATTATTATCCGATTTAAAAAAAAACGTTTGATTATATCAACGTTACACCTTACGGAAGGTTTGAGTTTGAATTTCGGGAAAATCGGACCAAAATTGACAGACAAAATGGCCGCCGTTTGTACGCGAATACTGTTAAAAAATGGTATATCATGGTTGTGGACCCTGTGTAGGTCACAATTTTAATTCGATTTTGATGAAACTTGAAACGCATGGTTATAACCCAAAGATCTTGGTTCCTTTCGTTATTTGCGCATATCGGATCGTAACTTCCTGAATTATGGCCCCTGATTGTCCGAAAAATCGCCTTTTTTCAAATTATTTTCCGATTTAGAAAAACGTTTGATTATATCACCGTTACACCTTAAGGAAGGTTTGAGTTCGAATTTCGGGAAAATCGGACCAAAATTGACAGACAAAATGGCCGCCGTTTGTACGCGAATACTGTTAAAAAATGGTATATCATGGTTGTGGACGCTGTATAGGTCACAATTTTAATTCGATTTCGATGAAACTTGAAATGCATGGTTATAACCCAAAGATCTTGGTTCCTTTCGTTATTTGCGCATATCGGATCGTAACTTCCTGAATTATGGCCCCTGATTGTCCGAAAAATCGCCGATGGTCCCTCTGGAGGTCACAGTTATCTGATTTAAAAAAACGTTTGACTCTATCACCGTTACACCCTACGGAAGGTTGAGTTCGAATTTCGAGAAAATCGGACCATAGTTTAAAAATATGGTATATCATGGTTGTGGACTCTTTACAGGTCACAATTCTTATCCGATTTTGACGAAAAGTCACATTTCTAGGTTGTGTACCGTCACACCATAATCATTGTCGGCTTCGAATTTCATGAATATCAGACTGGAACTGACCAACAAAATGGCTGCCCCCAATACAGTATGAAATACAGGACTTAATGATGTAGGAAAAATCACTTTCGGTATTGCTTGTTCTCTATCCATCTCTCGAAAATGTGGGCGTATCCTGCCTGGCAGTGCCAGCCTATCTTTACTTTAAAGGGGTATCATAAGCTTGTTTGAAAACGTTGGTAATAGTAAAGTATGATATACACCAGATCGAGAAGATATCCACCGTTATGACTCAAAGATGAAATATGTTGTGTTAGAGATCTATTATTCAACATTTACAAAAATCAACATGAAAATTAAAATCCCCACAGATAATAGTACAACAATTAGTCATAGTCAACTATTGATATAGGGTTTTGCTCATTTCGATAGTATAAAATGGAGCAGCCATCAGAGGGATTTTATTATTTTGTGAAAATTAATTTACATTTTACATCTTACTTTGGCTGAAATATGTCCATGACCTAAAATTAGGGAAGCACTGGTGATGACAGACAGTGGTTGAGTGTATGTTTGGTCGGAATTCTCCGGGTCCTCGGGTTTCCTCCCATTACTAAACACGCCTACGCGCAAACAAATTATTGGCACCTCTCTTCTGTGAAGCTTTTAATGATTATTCGTCCGCCAAGCGAACGAGGATCTTAAAATAGTACTTACAATTTAAGTTTGTCCCATGTCAGTTTTGAATTGAAATTAAAATCCTTCAAACCCAACAAAATAAAACTATTGTTGTTATTTTTATTCAATTATTACCCACGCCCTTCCTTCGGGCGTGCAGGGGCACTGTACGAACCAGCTAATAGAGAAATTCACATCAATATTATTAAATATATGATGTGACTTGGAACAGAAATAAAAAGCTAAAAAACATTTGTAATATAATTTGATAAGAAAAATCAACATAAAATAAACATCACATAAAAGTGCTAATAAAGGCAATTGTGGCTTTAAGAGAGAGGGAGAGAGAGAGAGGGGGGGGGGTAACGTCCACTCGACACAAACTACGTCATTTCGGGACTAACGTATAGTTTAATTTCATTTCAATAATTCGCCTGTGCGTAGGTGGCTTTAGCCATGGGAGCAACTCGGAGAAAACGCACGATGTTGAAGAGGAGACCCCACTCCTTGTCACGTACGACCGAAGAATCTAATCCACGCTACTACTTGACTCAATGACATACCTTATGATACAGCGTGCACGTGCTAACCATTCCGCAATCCAACCCCCTGGCTTTAAAAGATATTTGTCAGATGAAGTGCGACTGTTTTATATAGACAGGGGCAATAATATTGAAATATTTCTCTATATATTATAATAAAATCGTAAAATCAATATGATAAACAATGCAAGTAATAAAGTGCGTGTGGAATACGTTCATGTCGTTTGGTTAGGGGAATCACGGTGGCTAAGTGGGCAAGGCACTGGCTTGCTAGCCTGGAGGTCGAGTGTTCGATTCCTGCATTGGCCGAGAAAGTTCATCTCGTTTTTCCGGCGTGGTTCCCCTTGTCAGTGATGCAGAAGAAGGGTCTGACATGGATAGCTGCCTAGTCGTTCGGATGGAACGAAAAACCGAGGTCCCGTGTACACATTGGCGTGCACGTAAAAGATCCCTTGGCAGTTGGAACTCGATATAAGTGTAGGCCGTAGCGCCGCTGCCCGGGCAAAATGTCCCTCATAGCACACTGTATGGCGTATGCCCGTCTTCCATTAGCCCAGGTCAGGTTCAGAAGAGTAAGACGTTAAACCCCATTTCATTTCGTTTGGTTAGAGTAACACGGGAAACGTTTACAATCGCTGCAGATCATAAATAGGTTTACAGATATTTGTGTAACCCCGCTGCATTACGTATTTACGTATTTTAGCAATATTTCGTACTTGCATGTAACATGTTTACCGATCTGGTCTACTTGACTTGAGGAATTTTGTTTGTTTGGTCTTGTATTACTCTCAATTGAATAATATGCAGTCACGTCGCGTCAATGTCTATTGTATAACTCTACAGCTGCCCTGTACTTAAATCACCTCTTTAACACGAGTTTCACCTCGCGGAAAATCTCTTGCTCAGCACAAATACTCGATCGCATGCATATCACATGTCATTCAAATTTGTATTCCGTCGAAACACGTACATGTATTGTTTTCGCCGAAAAATGCATTTGCTGCGGTGGAATTTTACAAAATTGTCTCAGGCAGCGCTAGGCCTCCATACCCCGCGGCGATTGATTGCCAAGGGCGAAAGGAACCAAGATATTTTTTACGTTTCATCGAAATCGAACCCAAATTTTGACTTCTAGAGAGCCCACCAGCTAAAAACGCGATTTTTTCAAATACAATCAGGGGCCATGATCCATGAAGTTACGATAAAATTAATGTCAATATTGAGAGGAACCAAGATCTTTGAGATATCAATCTATATTTCAAGTTTCGTCCAAAATGGCTGAACATTGTGACCTACAGAGTGTTCGCAAAAAAATGTGAACGGACCTATAAAAATAAATTGATGACCGTTGGCGATATACAGAGATATATTAATAGTAAAATCCAAATTGCACAAGAACCCTATCAATATTTGAATCAGCATGTTACTGTAAACACCTGCTGACAGGTCTTGAACACACCTTGATATAGACAAGTGACCTATTGGACTTTTAGTAAGGATATCGGTTTCAACTACAAAATGAAATAACCGCTTACATACCATTTCCTAATGTGTGGATCGTCTTTTGTTCTGTATTAGAAGCCCATAGCTTAATATGGACTGCCAACTACCAGACACCAGAGATAACTGGGTGGCCAACCACATGTCATCAATGATAAGTGGCTACGTCGAGGACCAATAAACGAGGTGTGCACACCAGAAAATCCAATAGTAGCGAGACAGAAGTCTCTAGTATATCTCATACATGTGAATCAGCCACAATACCATTAGATTAACAATGTTTAAAACCTTGAGTTCAGACCGTGTAATAGTTGATTACAGTTCCCAAAGAACAGAAGTTCCAAATAGGTATTGATGTGTTTGTGTACTTGTTGTAAGAATTAATGGTACTTCTGCAGTCTACAACCAATTCTAATCTCTAGATAAAAAAATAGAATCTGTGTCGCTAGAAGCCACCGGAATTTTTGTTTATGTTGCGTATGTGGATTAGAGAAAAAACTGAAAATGCCTGAAAAAAATTCGGGTTAGGAACCCAATGACCCCACCCAAAACAATTGGAAAATTTGACGACCGCATACGCGTTTTCCTCGCATTGAAGCCCGTGAATACAGCAACCTCAAAGTGGTCTAATAAGCCTAATTTAGGTGGCTGACTCTAACCAACCAATTAATCGTTTAGGCCCATATTCTCGAACGCTGTCTAAATTAGTCATTGATTAGACTTAATCACGGATTAGCTCATCAGAGATTAGACGTCCATTTTAGTTGGTATTCTTGAAGGTCTGATCAGCTAATCTCTGACTAAAATAATTGCTAAATCAATGATTAAATCTCGAGATAATCTTCCTTGGCCAATGTACCATAGGCGAGAGACTATCTCTAATCTTTTAATCAAAGATTAGTTAATCAACGATTTTGAGTTTTTGTCAATGATGTTAAGGGCCCTTGACAGGAAGTAGAAAAGAAAAGCACAGATATTTTGCTTCTCGCACTTCTCCGATCAATGTTCGTGATTTAAATACTGTCTCCCAACCTAAAGCGAGTAAGGTTATTAAGAAAGTGCCAATTTTGTTAGTTCCTCTAGAAACTGTGTTTAAACAGACGATGACCATGGACATCGTCCGCTCAAAGACAGTTCCAAAGGGAACTACATTTTTATTAGCTGAACATAGATCGAATTATATTTTCTAAATGATCCAAACAGTATAAGGCAATTAAAGTAAAGGTTTTTCTTTTTAAATTGACCAGTTTCAAAATGTTGTAGGGGCCATAGATGGGACCCACATTAAGATATCGAATGGAGATGATCCTGCTAGATTCATAAATAGGAAGAATTTTTTTTTCTATTAATATTCCGGTTATATGTGATACAGTAGGATTTTTAATGAAATGTGGTCGTATAGTGTCGCCGCCCCCGTCCGTCCGTGCGGCATCCACAATTGCTTGTAGCCGCTCTAGAGGCTAAAGTTAGCATCCAATTGACTTAAAATTTATATACAGCCATTTCTGATAATTAGTGACAGTGTTATGGCCCTTGATCACTTCAAAAAATCTTGTGGACGCTCTAGTGACAAAAGTTAATATCCGATTGCCATTAAATTTATACACAGGGTTTAAGGTCATGAGACAAAGAAGCCTATTGATTATCAGCTATTTCTGATAATTACTGCCAGTGTTATGGCCCTTGATCATTTTGAAAAAATCTTGTGGACGCTCTAGAAGCCAAAGTTAATATCTGATTGATCGAAACTGACCGACAAATGGTTGCTCCTCGTGGGTAAATGGTGTAAAAGTACACCAAGGTTCTCTAGATGTCACATTTTTTTATCCGATTTTGATCAAACTTATGTTTATAACCCAAAGATCGTGTTTCCTTTCCATACTTGTGTGTATCGGGCCCAAACTTCCTGGATTATGACTCCTCCTTGTCCATTTCTTGCATGGCGATCGTTTGTTGAAATATTTGTATATCTGTTTTGTTTTTTGTTATAAATGATAAAATATTTGAGAATTTCTCTAGATTTTTTATTGAAAAATATTTTTTTACATACCCGACAAGAGCAATGATTAAAATGTAGCATTTTCCAGGCTTAATCAGACTTTAACCCCACCCCACCCCCCGAACGGACTAAATTTTGGCATGGTTTAGCCTTTGATTAAATTGTAGTCAACATTCGAGAATACCACATTTTAGACTATCAAAATTAAATTAATCCTATATTTAATGAGTTTATGAGTTAGTCAACGTTGGAGAATATGATTTTAGTCGATATTCCCAAATGCAGAGTAATTCTCCGATTTAGGTAATCCTGGATTATTTTAATCTTAGATCAAAATTTAAACAGTCTTCGAGAATACCATCGCATCACCAAGTTCGAGAATATGAGCGTTAAGAGTTCACACGCGTTTTCCTGCTATTCGGGTCTCTTTATAATAATAATAATAATGCATTTCTATAGCGCCTCGTATCCAAAGAGTTTGCTTAATGGCGCTGAGTTGGTCTGTCACATTTACGACAGTTTCCCATCATCTGCACTGAATAGGTGTGTTTTTAGCAAGGATTTGAATGTACTCAGTGATTTTGCACAGTTTAGGAGCTGCAACAGATGTTCCACAGTTTAGGAGCTGCAACAGAAAAGCTTCTGTCTCCACATTTCACATAGTTTGATCTTGGAATTTCAAACTGAATTTTGTTTGACGAACGTGTTTCCCTTTGAGATGACTTTATGTGAAGTAGATCCTGGAGGAAGATAGGGGAGGTGGTGTTTGGCTGTAGACATTTGTAGGTTAATAAAAGTATTTTGTAATTAATGCGCTGATTTATAGGAAGCCAGTGTAATTCTTTCAGTACAGGTGTGATGTGTTCAAATGGTTTCGTTCTGGTTATAATACGGGCAGCAGTATTTTGAATTTTTTAAAGACGTTGTAGAGTTGATGTAGGGATGCCAAATAGTAACGAATTGCAATAGTCCAGACGAGGTGTGATCAGAGCATTTACTATGGTTTTAGTTGTTTCTATATCTAGGTATTTACGGATTCTGTCGATTTTGTAGAGATGATAGAAGGAAGATTTGCAGATTGAAGAAATATGCTGTGTCATGTCCATAGTGTTGTTGAAGATTACACCAAGGTTTCTAGCAGAATCTGAAGATGTTATATTATCATTTCCAACCATAAGTGTGGTGTTTTGTAGTGACGAAAGCTCCTTCTTTGTACCAAGAGTCAAAAATTAAGTTTTGTCTGTGTTTAATTTTAAAAAATTTTCATACATCCATTCACTTATCTTTGATATACACTTTTAAAGGGGGACCAGCTTATTGTGAATGACACTTGAAGTCCTGCGACATACAATTGGGTATCATCAGCAAACAGATGAAAATTGGTGTCAAACTGCCTAATAATGTCTCCTAGTGGAAAAATGTAGACCGAAAACAAGAGCGGGCCAAGAACCGAGCCCTGGGGAACGCCATATCGCAGGCGACTTGGCTTAGATTTACTATTTTGTACAGATACTACTTGACTTCGATCCGATAGATATGACTCTATCAGGTTTACAGCCGGATCTGACAAAAACAATTTGTATTTGAGACGATGCGGAAGGATGCTGTGGTCTATCGTGTCAAAGGCTGCAGACAAATCAAGCAGCACAAACAAAACAGTATGCTTCTTATCCATACTCTGCAGAACGTCATTGTGTACGCGCGTTAATGCAGTTTCGGTACTATGTCCTTCTCTGTAGGCCGACTGAAATGGTTCAAGTAGATTATAATGTGTTAAATGTTCCTTTAGTTGAACGGAGATAACCCTTTCCAGCAGTTTAGAATCAAAAGAAAGATTCGAAACCGGTCGATAATTTTTTAAAATATTCCGATCAAGAGATGGTTTCTTTATCGAGGGTTTAACAAGTGCGTTTTTGAGACACAGAGGAAATGATCCAGTTGTCAATGACAAATTGATAAGAGGCAGCAGTAATGGTGCAAAACAAGACACACACTTTTTTTAAGCATCCAAGTTGGAATTGTGTCTAGTGCACATGAGTTTTGTTTGTGCCGAAATGATTAACTTCTTAACATGCTCAAGGGAAACAGTTTTGAAATAAAATGTGTTAGTTGGTTCAAAGAAAGGGATAACAGTCTTAGATATGGCAGATGATGGAGGAAATTGGTCTCGAATTATTTGAATTTTAGAATCAAAGTATTCAGAGAATAATTCAGGCAGTTCGGCAACTTTATGACCTGCAGGGAGGATGTCAGCAGTGCCTTCATTTGACAGCTCTTTGAAAACACCAAATAGTGCCATAGAGTTACCATTGATACTAACTGCTTCCTTTAAATGTTGTATTTTAGCTTTACTGATGTCTTTGTTGTATTTGTTACGTTTCTCCCGATATATTTGATGATGGACTTCGAGTTTGGAACGCCTTCAAGTCTTTCGGCTTTCCTGCACTCTTGTTTCGCATCTTGGGAGATCGTCTGTAAACCATTTGGTATCAGGCCTGAGAATGATAGATCGTTTTTTCACAGGTGCATGAGCATCAAGTACACTTTGAATGGAATTGTGAAGGAAAGACCACTTGTCATTAAGTTCAGGAACTGATCTAAGTTGTTCACTGATGGTCTGCATATTGACGTCCTCTACAAACTGTTTGAGGTCACTGTTACGACACTTCCTATAGAATAGTGTAGTTCGTTTAGGTTTGGGTTTAGATATATTAAAATCAACAAAAATGCTGAAATGATCAGAAAAGCAATGGTTCTTCACTTGCATGTTGTCGATATAATTGGATAATGATTTAGAAATGACCAAGTCTAAAGTATGACCTTGCTTATGTGTTCGTTCCTTAACATACTGCTTTAAGTCGAAGGAATCGAGAAGGAGCTGGAATTGTTTTGAGTGGTGATCATTTTCATTGTCCACATGAATGTTAAAATCACCTAGAATGATGGGTTGGTCAGATGTTATTAGTAGTCCTGAGAGAAAGTCAAGGAATTCACTCTGGAAAAGTTGAAAAGTCAATTTGTTTCTGACTGATGGTGGAGGTCTGTAGATGGCGACAAGGCGAATAGGCCTGCTATTAATGTTGACAACGAGGTCAATGTGTTCAAAACTAGAATAAGATTCTTTAATCTGATCAGACCTTTGTGCAGGGCTAATTGCAAAACATTTGTTGTAAACTAATGTCAATCCCCCATGTGACGATGATTTTCGATTTTTAGTTATTATATTATAGTTTCGCGGAACCAGTTCATTTGCTGACACAGAATCATTGTTATTCAGCCAAGTTTCAGTGATCACAAAAATATCAGTGTTTTCATCTAGTATATATTGATTTAAAGGCAATGTTGTATTTTTCACAGATCTTGCATTCAAAAGACACAGATTTATTTTGGAATCCGAATTTGATCCTGGATTTTCTGTTAAGTTACTCAGAGAATTGTATAGAAATGATTTAAACTTGTTCCAACCTCCCTTCCCTCTTCTTGTTGGTTCATATTTTAAAAGACCAAATTTCTTTAAAGTTTTAAATAGTTCAGGATCAGCTTTAGTCACTTCATTGTTTAAGTGTAAGAGATGTTCACGACTATAGTCCATGTGAGTTGAAATCTACTCAGGTGAGTAGATTTTTCTGATCAAATACAATAGTAGTTGCACAAATGCCTGATTTTCAGTACTATACACATTCCACAGTTAAATCAAATGAAACATCATAATCACAATACTTGAGTGTATATCCTTGCACAATTTCACAAGTTGAACATTGCAGATAGTTGAGTAAACTGCCAAAATCTGACAGAGCTCTTCCATGCAGCATCATAGCGCAAGGGAGGTAACTCTATATTGATTGATTAGAAATCTATGAGGAAGTCAACGTAGGGACAGACCACCATTAAATTTCACCATCTCGATACCCGACAAATTGTAATTCACTTATTTATAGCAATTCCCCAGTTCTCTCCCCCCCTCCCTTTGCATTATGATATGTACGGCAACTAGTTTACATGTTTTTAGTATGCTTCTTCAAGTTTGTGTATTTCAAAACTTTGTTGGTCAAACTCATACACATTTTAGTGCAAAGACATGGCCATTTGTTCCCTGTCTGTAGTGAAAAGCATTCAGTCCAACGAAAATTTTGGGAAAAGTTGGTGGTGGTGAACAAAGAGTCCAGATTTAACATTGGAGTCAATGGGGAAATTAATGGTGGTCTGTCTCCATTTAAGGAATTATTAACCATAGATGCCTCCCTTTAACTGTGTGCGGATGAGTCGATGACTGGAGCTTTGCGCGTGCTGTATAGTCGATGGCGGAGACGAGACATTTTGGAGCGGTCAGATCGGCGGCCAGTCAATAAGTAATTTAATGAAGTTGTGGGACGGTTAGCCATATGAAACTCCTATCTACGTAGATACTTATACGTTTTAAGGAGATGACATCTAGCTCTTGAATATAACAACTTCAATTTGGTCCAATATAGCCTACATTAGGTTGCTGACACGACTCCCAGACAAGTAATTGTCGCAGGGTTTGTTGGCCTCGCTCCCTGGAGACAATTTTGAAAATGTAACCGGCGCATAGTTATTTTGCTATTCTAGCCCATATGTAAAAGAGCCAATCCCGATAATATGTTTGAGAATAAAACTGCTTAATTTTGTGTTCAAATCCCTTAAAATCCTTTACCTTAGCGCCAAGCAACTAATTCAAAGCGAAACGTTTTCAGTCCGTAAGTCTTCGTCTTGGTATTATGCGGTGTCTGGAAAAAGCCAGACTATTATTTTATAAAAATAATGTGTAGGTGAAATTTACCTTTCGTTACTAAGTAAAATTCATGGGTCTCGTTATTAAGTACAGTAAAGGAACGGAAATCGATTATCAGGTCACCCAACGATAAAATTGACCCGAAATCTTAAAAGGGTTACGTGTCCGGATAAGCAGTTTTGGCGTTCACGCCCAAACGACTCAATACTTTCAGCTGCAATTTTGAGACAGGGTAAATACACCATTGCTCTATATTGGCGCTTAAATTGCATACCATACGTATACTCAAACTTTTGTTTTTGAGACAAATCGGGATTGCCCCTTTAAGCAGTTAAAATTGGTGTTTTATTAGATTTGGGGCACTTTATTTTGCCAACTTGACTCGTCTGCCCGAAAAGTCAGATTGCCCGATAGTTAGGACAGTCTGCCTATGATCATTACTGTGCAAAGTTGACACCCTACTTTCATTTGTAAAAACAGCAGATGTGTAGAGTCATTCTGTCATCTCAAAACTGAAAGCGTCCATTCAGATCGAGCTACTCTTATATCGAATTCCAAATGCCAATGGATCTTTTACGTGTACGCCAATGTCTACATAATACCTCGGGTTTTCGTCCCATCGGAACGACTGGACAGCTTTCCTTGTCAGGCCCTCCGCCCTGCATCACTGACATGGGAAAGCCAGGCCGGAAAATCTGGATGAACTTTCTCGGCCACTGCAGGGATCGATCACCCGACCTCCAGACTAGCGAGACAGCGTCTTACCCACTTAACCACCCCCAAAATGACTAACAATCCCATTTAAAACCGTGTTCTAGTTTAAAAGTCAAGTGATAAAACCATGTAGCACTACCTGTTGGTCGAATATGGAAAGAAAACTCGCCAAAGGCTGGCAGCATCCAATGTGTGACATCTTTGCCACAAATCTTTGTTTAGCCTTGATCGTATAGGAATAAGTGGCGTTGATACTGTTGGAACTCACAAGTCTTGGACATACAGTGTGGAATGAGGAAAATTTTGCCCGGGTAGCGGCGCTACGGCCTACTCTTATATCGAATTCAAACTCCCAAGGGATCTTTTAGGGGCATGCCAATGTGTGTACGGGACCGGTTCTTCTTCCCATGCGAACGTCTTGACAGGTGTCCTTTCAGGCCCTCAACCCTGCATCACTGACAAGGGGAAACCACGCAAGAAAAATCTGGATAAACTTTCTCAGCCAATGCAGGGATCGAACACCCGACTTCCAGGCTAGCGAGCCAGCGTCTTGCCCTTTTTTCCGCGTGGTTTAAACCAATCCATTCAAATATATAACCAATCATGTATCAGTATTTTATTCTGTATTTTACATATGGTACAATATACATGTAGTTTAAAACACACGACAATCGAACACAGGAATGTCGGGAAAATGAACAGTTCGATATAATTTAGGATTTACTAATCGTTTAGGACTCGGTTTTAGTTCTTTCTTAATTTGATCAACAATGTCTTTACGTTTAATGGCCGTCAGCGCGTCTGTTAGTGTTGCCATGGTTACTCTGGTGTGTAACCGCCGCCATTTTGCTAAGCCCAGTTTCGCTTCATCTTCGGCCGTATGACGTACGCAGTTTTGGATGATATCTTCGATGTCTTGGCGTTTTGTTTCCTCCCCTCTAGCTGGGTAAAATGGCAGCTGCCAGTACAATTTTGTCCAATCACCGTCGATATAACGAGCCACAATATTAAATGCTCTGTCAATTTTATCTGGAAAACAAAGGGGAGATACTAAAATTTATTCATGATTAAGAAATGAAACGTCCTACTGTTTTGCTCCAAACTGGGCTAATATTGACGGGCATGCGCCATACAGTGTGCTACGAGGAACATTTTTCCTGGACATTGGCACTACGGCCTACTTTTATACCGAATTCCAACTGCCAGGGGATCTTGTTCGTGCATGCCAATGTGTACATAGGCCCTCGCTTTGTCGTCTCACTCGAGCCACTGGACAGCTTTCCTTGTCAGGCCCTCTGACCGGCATCACTGACAGGGCTTAACAGAATTAAGCAATCTTACATAATTATAAGGGCAGGCGAACCGCACCAAACATAAACAACATAAACCGATAAGACAAACACACGGACATTGAAAGCTGTATATAACAAGTACTATAATAATGAAAGCAGGTGAATAGAGTTGGGAAAGAAACTAGATTCGGGAACACTACTCTCAGAAACATCTTTAGATGAAATGGAGACAGGCCACCATTAAATTTCGTCTGTAGTAATTGTAGCAAAACTCTCTGTCCCCTTTCTCCCCTTTCGTATGCTCATTGTTTTTTTTATTTTTATGTCTAGAATGGACGAAGAGGGTTTGAATTAACATTTATTTTCTGTCAATGTTTTTGTAAATATTCATGATTTTGAGGCGGAAGGATGACTGGGTTATCAGGTTGGCTATAGTGATATGTACGGCAACTAGTATGCTTCTTCAAGTTTGTGCATCTCAAAATTTTGGGGCAGAAGAATGACCATTTGTTCCTGTATCTGTAGTGAAAAGCATTCATCCCAACGATTATTTGGGGAAGAGTTGGAGGTGGGCAAACAGGCCAGAAATAACATTGAAGTCAATGGGGAAATTGGTAGTGGCCTCCAAATGGGCGAAAACTCGTATTTATTACTTCACTTTCATTTTTTATTGTCCATGGGTTGTGTGAGTGATGTGTCCTGTCCGCGTGTTGTGTGAGGGGGCGTGTACTGTCCGCGTGTTGTGTGAGGGGGTGTGTCCTGTAAACCCCATTTAATTTCATTTTCATTTGATCAGACCGGACGTTTTGGCGTCAGTGAAGTTAATTTACACTAGGTTCCGGGTGTTGCGATTTTTAAGGCAATAATTCGTGACGTTGCGATGTTCCTGCAACAAACACCACTATGATTCAAATAATGACGTTTTATGGAAACATACCGATTTTTCCTCGATTACATTGTATATTTCTAGACATTGTAGGTAGATTATGAAATATCTTTCTTAGAATCTCTTCGCTCGTTTTCTTCGTTTTAATGCCCTTCAATCTCTGAAGACATTCGTTTATTCGTTGAATTTCTACTTCACATTTCCTCGTCAGCTTTTTTACTTTTCGCCTTTCGACTTTCACTTCCTCCAACAATCTTTCCTTTTCGACTTTGTCCATTTTTCGTTCAGCAATCCATGATTTCTTGCTTTGGATGTCCGTGATGCTCCTGTCGAGTTTTGGACGCTGGTCTTTCAGGAGATTTATCTCCGTGTTCAGTCGTTCCAACTGTTCCTTGAATTGTCTGTTTCTGTCTCGTGGTGTCGTCTGCTTCATCTCTGTCAACCTGAACAACTTGATCTCAAGGTCGACACTCACGCTCTTATGTACAGTCGACAACTGTTTTTCGTTTTTGTCGATGGCCTGTTCTTTTGGTTTCAGGCGATTCAGTTCCGAACTTATTTGATTTATTTCTTTTTGCAGAGACTTAAATTTATATTCGAAACTGCTCACTTTAAGTTGTAGTTCTTTAAACTCCCTGAGTTGGAGTTCGCGTTTCTGTTCTAGATCGATATAATCGTGTTCCAAGTATTCTACATAACTCGCGTCTGCTGTTAACCACTTTCGAATTCCAGTGAACGCGTTTCGAATGTTTTCACACGCAGTTGGGAACACTATTAATATTGGCGTATGAATACACCCGTGTCGCTCGGCTAGTTCTTTTGATATGTAATCAAAGTGATTTATAGTTAAACATTCCTCTTCGAATTTTTGAAGCATAAGAAAAATGTTTTTAATATTAAGTAAAATAGCTCTTTCTAAGTCTGTTTTCTGCTTTTCATAATTTGTGCAAGTCTCGAGATATCTGTCTCCATCTGCTGTGCTGAAGCTTCTCAGATACTTGGCCATGAATCCGACCAGTTCCTCGACTGATGACGCTATCGGAGAAAATCCGTCATTGACATTGTCTGTGATTTGATTAATGACGTCATAGAACTCGTCTAGACTATCCTGACAAAATGGCGACCTCTCCAACAAATTGTCGTGCTTGATGTAAAATTCCTCAATCTGATCCTTGCTTACGAATTCCATTGCTTTCCCTTGGCGTAACACTGTATTAACCAATGGTAGCCATCGTTTTAACTGATTGTCTAATGTCTCGTCTGCCCCATAATATGACGTCATCAACATGTCCAGACGTTCTTCCAATCCTGCTATGGAACCGTTGATGATGTCATACACAGATTTCAAACTTTGTGGTCTTTCTGTGGCCAGACTCTCCACTGTTTGGCGTTTTCGGTAAAACTCAAGTGCTGTCCTCTTCGCCATTTTTAGAGCCTGTTGTAGGTTGAATCCCCTGATTAATCTGAAAGGTACCAAAATCAAGTATCAGGCTGAGTGATTAATATGTGAACTACTTTTTACGTAAATGAAATTCTTAGTTTGCTTCCATTAGTGAATATACTTCAAGAGTTGCATGGAAACTTAGTGAACATAATCCGAAATTGAACATTTATATTTAAAACCAGCTCATAAGTATAACCTCGTGTTCTTAAAAACAGACTTCAAATTCAAATCACAAATTCAGGAACTTTGACATGTATACCTGAACATGACCACCAAAAACTGAAATCACAAATTCCAATCACAAATTCATAAACGTTGGCATGTATACAAGAACATGACCACCAAAAACTGAAATGTGGGATATGCCTCTTCAAGTATGTCTAACACGTATGGCGGCATGGAACTCAAGTGACATTGCACTTATCTGGTTTCATGAATTACATGATTCCTAGCAAAGCAAGCAATTTGTTGTTTAAATCAGTAACATGCTGTATATTATGTAGATATATCAATTTCGTGGAAGAAAGGTTATGTTTATGTTGGATTGGAGAGAGCGAGAGAGAAAGATGGGGAGAGGGGTTAACGTCCACTCGACACAAACGAGGTCATTTCGGGACTAACATGGTTTAATTTTATTTCAATAATTCGCTTGTCACGTTCAAGCAGGGAATCGAAACCATGCCACTTGACTCAATGACAGATCTTTTGATCCAACGCGTACGCGTTAACCATTCAGCCATAAAGTACTAGGGAATTTTAGAATTGAAAATCAATAGGAGAAAACAGTAACAGTTATAACCTAGTTCGCCCATCGCGTACAATTAAAAATTCTAAACCGAAATGTAAAATAGATACATGTATTGAGATTCTACATTTTATATTTATGGGTTAATTTCCAAATCAAATGTACAATATTTGTATTTTTGTTTAAACAGTTTTCCAAGTTTCCGAAAAATGATGCCATAAGCGAATAAACGTAATCAACTAAAGAGATGTTTTCATCAAATATTCACCACTTTATTTCTATTTGTACATTGTTGTAGGTTTTGTAATTAGACAGGTCTGCGAGACTTAGACCTAAATGTAAACACTATATAGAACCATAAACAATAAATAAAAACAATTAAAGAGTAAACAATACCTTAATAAACTGACACCATTTTGGAGTCCCGTGGACACTACTTAGTCCTAATCCATCCACCAGAGAAATTGAAATATCCAAACGTATTAAGGCCTAGGTCTATTTTCTCGATATGTCACTTATTGAACCTTCATCAATCACTGCTTGTCAATATTCTAACAATAGGCAGAAAATAACCGGCTTTACTTACAATACAATAATAATACAAGTAGTTCTTGCTTGAATAACTTTAATACTCACAGAGAGAGTTATACACGCATAACTATACATAATACAAATAGACTCTTATTGAATGTATGGAGGACAAACACGTCTAAAAACTCACAACGGCGTCCTAGGGTTCAGTCCTTGCCAGTGATGGGACGAAAACCCGGGGTCCAACCATGTACTCGTGATGTGATCGTAAAAGAACCCTTGGCAGTAGGAATTTGAAGGGGGGTTAAAGCCCCAATAACACTCTTGTTGTAACTGAAAAATATGTCCCAATCTTCATTCTGGTCAACAAATCGTATTATTTTAGAATATTCCAATTAAATGATGATATAAATTTCATCTTAACACACCTAATTTAAAAAATTGGAAAAATTCAACCAATTGATTTGAAAAGTCTAACGTAAACCTTTTCAAATGTGACTTGGATTTTAAAATATTTTCGAACCCTCTGGACAAATAAAATAGGTTGTAATGGATAATTTACACAACAGGTAGGACATTTAAACATCTAGTACTTAGAATAAGGGTATTATTTATTTTCTGGAGCTACCAAGCCAGCAAGAATGTTATTGTCCCTTTAACGGAAAGGTCACCCGAGACTACACATATATCATTACCACGTTTTATGGTGAAAGATAGGTGAACTGAAATAAAAAGCAATGGGGTTTGAAGTCCAACTGTTCTGCTCCTAAACTGGGCTAATGAAGACCGGTATACGCCATACGGCCTACTCTTATATCGAATTCCAACTGCCAATAGATCTTTTACGTGCACGCCAGTGTGTAGACAGGACCTCGGTTTTTCGTCCCGTCCGAACGACTAGACAGCTGTCCTTGTCAGGCCCTCCGTCCTGCATCACTGACAACACTGGCAGAATGATAGAACGCTAAACCCTACTTAATTTTATAAAAGGAGGGGAGTTGTGAAAGTTAGACATGTATAATTCCATATCGGAGTTTTAGAAAACAAATTGTGCAGCGACCAATTCTTCCTATGTTAGAAACAATCTAGGGTTTGAATAGGAAGAATTGGTCGCTGCACAATTCACGCGGGCTACGTTCTGTCGTCTTTTCAAATTGTTGATAGATGAAAATGAACAATTTGGTTTTCGTTTTGTGTACGATTAGGAATGGAGTAGTTGTTACTTTTTGGCAAACCCATTTCTCCATAAGGTTTTTATTCGCAAACAAACATGCAGTAGTCTCGTTCGACATGACTATTACCATTGCTTATTCTACAACTGGTCTATATAGCCGTGATCATCCAGTAATCCAGTGTTGGCATGCAATAGAATATTACAATGCACGTAATAGTACGTACTTGACTTAGAGATTAAGAACAAAAACGACAAATATCTATGTATGTATATGTATGTATGTATATTTTTACTGGACTGCGAATATCAAAAAAGGGCGTAGAAACTCCCATTATTGATATTCGATCTTCCAGTAAAACGAATGAATATAAAAAACTAATGAAATGAAATGGGGTTTAACGTCCTACTCTTCTGCACCTGACCTGGGCTAATGGAAGACGGGCATACGCCATACAGTGTGCTATGAGGGAAATTTTGCCCGGGCAGCGGCGCTACGGCCTACTCTTATATCGAATTCCAACTGCCAAGGGATCTTTTACGTGCACTCCAATGTGTAAACGGGACCTCGGTTTTTCGTCCCATCCGAACGACTAGGCAGCTGTCCTTGTCAGGCCCTATAAAAAACTAAATAATCTATACAACAAAGTAATCTGTAAAACTTTAATAAATGAAAGTGTAAAACTAGCTTTATATTTGTTTCATATAATTTTGTTTTAATATCCTTTATGGTTTGATTTATCATGTTGTATATACTGTCCCATTGTCACTATTGATGCAAGGATCCCAGTTTGGCCACAGATCAATAAAGATTTCCCCATTGACTTTAATGTTAATTCTTGTCTCTCAGACTAGCTCAGAATTTTCCCCAAATTTTCGTTGGGTAGAGCGCTTTCTACCACAGATGGAGCATCCTGTGGCAACCTCTCGCCTAAAAGCACGTATGAGGTTCTTCATGAAAAACTTGTAATGCACAAGTTGGAAGTAGAGACAAATAAACATTCAATTTTCGGCCCCACATTTCAGCCTAATCAACCTCTCAGCTCTTGTATCCTTTCGCCTTAAATTTATGAATATTCACCAAATCCTGACAGAAAATGCATTTTCAAACCCTTTTCTTCGATTCTACACCAAAAAGTCAACAAAAATAGCCATGCAAAAGGGGGGTAACGGAAAAGGGAGAGAAAGACTAGAAATAGCCTTGGCCCTGGTTTCGTGAGTGACCGTGTAGAAATATTTGGTGATCTGTGTCCATTTTTAACCTAGGGTTCAATACGAGCTTAACCTGACACTGGATGTACGAGAAATATCTATTTAAAGAAGTTCCTACGCCCATATATAGTAATTCTAGACTCTTATAAACTAACAAATTCTAAAAATAGCCCAGATATGTTTATACAGTATTATTGGTTAATTTTGTATTCAGACATTCTGGGTCTTACTGAATAAACAGCTACTTGAATCATTATGAAAAATATTTCGTTTGAAATTTTAAAACTTTAAACATTGGAACTAAACGTTAAACTAATGGGGGTTTAAATTAGTATTTTTTCCGGACAGTACAATAAGAACAGAAAATGACATTGGCCGACTGGGCCAATGAAGACGGCGACGCCAGGGGATTTTTACGATCACGCCAATGTGTAAAAAGGAACTCGGTTTTTCGTCCAATCCGAAAGTTTAGACAGTTGTCCTTGTCAGACCCTTCGTCCTACATCAGTGACAAGGTCGAACCACACTAGAAAATCCCGATGAACTTTCTCGGCGAACAACTACAGGCTAGCGAGCCAACGTCTTACCCACTTAGCCGCCGTGGCTCTTTCACCAGAAACAAATGTAAAGCCGGATATTTGAAATGAACCAGATAGATAAATTGTTCGTCATATTGGTATCAATTTAAGTCTGAAAATTTAGAAACAATTTTATATGGAGTGACAACTGAAAGAGAGAGAAATGGGGTTTAACGTCCACTCGACACAAACTAGGTCATTTCGGGACTAACATGGTTTTTAATTTTATTTCAATAATCCGCGTCCGCGGATCCAAATCTTTAGATCGACCTCTCGTTAATCCGATTGAATTGAGGCGGGAGATTATCAACCCCTGATATATTTCCTTTTGATTTCTTAAAGGTACATTATGGGAGATTAAATAACGAGCTGACAGTTCTCACTATAATAGTAAAACTAGATAATGTAAAGGGAATTTGCTTAATATTTCTGTCAAATTGATCAACCCTGAACCCAGAATTTAGCGACAAATGGTCTGGATAATTAAATTAATGTCAAATCAATAATTTAGATAATATTTCAGGCCTAAAGAAATAGCTGCAATATGCAGATTTACCTCTTGCATAATGTATATTAATTAAATAGTATATAATCATTTTGAATATATTTCAGCGGAGATTAAGTCCAACGGCTGTAAGTAAACAGTCAACTCAATGAGAATGTAGACAGGTATTACGATTTGTCTCGTGTGTTTATTTGGCTGTTGTTGACGACCTTGTACACCCGATCATTTAAATACCTGTGTTTCTAGAGTGATTATATTTATCTACATAATATCGTATCACAGGTCGACAAATCTTGTGGTCTACTTATATTACTATGTTATCAAATGTTTGCCAACTTGGTCTCGGTGAGTGTGTGCCTGAGAGAGAGAGAGGGAGAGAGAGAGAGAGAGAGAGAGAGAGAGCGGGGTCTTTAGTCGATAGCAAAATGAAATGGGTTTAACGTCCTACTGCTCCTTAGTCAGGCAAATGAAGACGGAATTTAGTCGATAGCGAACCCAGTATAACTCAAGTGGTTGCCCAGGCGACCATACTTTCATTGACAACTTTCAGCATCATTAAGATCCCAAATTGCACTCCGGTGTCTGATTGTAGTCTGAAAATGAATATGTTTTCAAAATGGTCACGTAATATAAAGCAAAACTAGGCTCTAATGTATATTGTATTCTTTAGTTGCTGTTGATCTCGCTTTAACTCCATATATCTTATCAAGCCCTTCACGTAATACCCTGCATATTTCGGCACTAATTTCGATAGGATATACACCCAGTTTGTGAGCCTATCAGATTCCTCGGACGTCGCGAATACCAGGCCTCGCGTTTTCAAGCTAAAATGTATGTCTTTGATAGTGGAGTTCCAAAGTTAAAGGTTCGTTCAATGTCAAGGCTTCCGTGGAGTCTGGAATGTCACAACCTGGGATTGGACGTTACTGTTAACGTGTCTGTAGATAACGTAGTTATAAGTTCGGGAATGTGAAGTAATCTAACAATGTCGAGATGATGTAAACCTGGCAGTTGCTGCTTCAGGAATATGGCATGGGGTATGGATATAGCTTTCAACCGTGGTACGCCATTTATTCCTTGTATGTGGTAATGTCAACAGTTTGTAGCAGACGTAGTGACGA
Organism: Patella ulyssiponensis; assembly: GCA_963678685.1. Taxonomy (NCBI): domain Eukaryota; kingdom Metazoa; phylum Mollusca; class Gastropoda; family Patellidae; genus Patella; species Patella ulyssiponensis. Next base: position 61,747,372 of record OY783225.1, on the reverse strand, counting down.
GTAATATATATCAATGGAGGATATTTCTGTTTGTTTTTAAATTATTTAATTTTAATCATTATTACGCGAATCAGTATATCAACATGTTGCTCGACCCATGGGTTCCACTCGGTTTTGCAATATATAAATGAATTGATGTCAGCGAGAATCAGTGGCATAGCAAGGTTATCAAACGGTGGGTGGGGTGGGGTGCAAAACATCGTGATTATATTACAGTGAGGGGTGTGTGTATCCTGCGGACTCAAACACTAACCTAAAAAGTTGTGGTCCGATGCGTGCCAGAGTCTGAGCCCATGTCCGAGATCTTTGGGTTATAAACATGTGTCTCAATCTGTGGAGTGTCCACGGACAAATTGTGAAAGTCCAGCCTCAGGGTGGACAGAGGTGATGAAATTACGGTTCATAGGGGATTCCGGATTCCGGATTCTACAGGATGATGACATACGGGGTAAATAAAAAGTGTGATGTATAACTTTGAACAATGTGTGGTGTATGATAATATTTATTAAATAAAACAAAATATTGATACAATACAGTACTTTATACATAATAATGTAGACTATGACGTGTCTATGACGTGTCGTTTTATGGGTATATTACACAAAATACATATAAATACCCACCCACGTGATTTTTAGAGCAAGTAAAAGTAGGCACGTACATTATATTATACCGAAAGGAGTCTGTACGCAATAAGTGAAACAGAAAATGCACAGGCCTATGGAATAAAATTACTGTTAACACTGAGCGACGTTTATCATTTGATCATATCACTGAGCGACGTCCATTGCTTGATCATATCACTGAGCGACGTTTATCACTTGATCATATCACTGAGCGACGTTCATCGCTTGATCATATCACTGGGCAACGTTAATGATCACCTGATTATGACTAGAGAATCACAACCGAAGCGTGACTGATTAATAACCAGTGTGTATTTCCGTTTCAATCAGTAAATGTCATTAGAACAGACTAATAGATAAATAAACAACAAATACGACGAGAAATCCAAGTCTCATACAAATACTAAACAGTTGGTGTAGCAGAAAAATGATATGCTTTCAAGTTACATAGCAGACAATAGACTTCCTAATAGGTGAAACAAAATCAAACTATATGAAAATATATCGGTTGGAGTCTTCAAAAACAGAAATACAAATGGTTGTTATGTAATATGTTTCCATGGCGAGGGGCCAACTCGGAAATGGCACATTCTTTTTAAGGCGAGCTGTTTTTAAATATTAATAAGAGCATCAAAATGCAATTTGTCCTTCAAAAATTCACAGTTTTCTGTATCTATCTTAGTATTTTTTGTGTAGCTACTTTTTTTATCACGTTCAAATAAGGGTGTGAATTGGGAAGGCGGGTGGAATGGAGTCAACCCTAAGGAGTATCAAACAGAAAGATACTTAACTGATCCGCGCCAAATCGGATACCGAGCCAAACCTCGACAGCGGCACAGGACCCATTCGGCTATTTCTAAAACAAATAATTACCGATATCAATTAAAGCTTCGTGAAAACACGAAGTACACAACTGAATATCACACAATAAGCATTCTTTTTAATAAAAATACAATAAGCGAATATATATATGAGCATCGATTTTATGGAACACCGCCCAACACGTAATACATACCAAACCTGAATATTATAAGCCGATCAATTTAGAGATACATTAAGTAAGAGTAAAATCAGACGGTTGCAGACCTTTATTTTAACCTTAGATGTTATATAAATTATTAATTAGACATGTATTCACATGATAAGCCAATAATCAAATTTCTAGACGATCGGATGGTATATGATGTTGAACAGATAATCGAGACTTTGTTTATTATTGTAACAGCAATGAAATCCAAACATTTATATCTTCGTTCAGAATAAAGTAATTTAGTCGAACTTTTCATTATATTCTCTATTATTATTTGTTTTTTTCACTATTATAGCGAGGACTGTCGGGACAGCATCTTACATAATGCATCTTTAAAATCATGCATCACTAGAACACCCAGCTACGTCTTCTAGTGCAGACAAATGTTGAATAAAGATGCATTATGTAAGATAAAGAGCTGGTCCTTCTTGCTATAATAGTTCAGAAATAGACAATGAAAAATTAATATTGTCCAAGGTCGTGGGTTTTCTCCGGGTTCCTCCCACTACTAAAGACCGATACGCACAAGAGAATTATTGAAATAAAATTAAAAACCATATGTTAGTCCCGAAATAACCTAGTTTGTGTCGAGTGGACGTTAACCTCTCTCTCTCTCTCTCTCTCTCTCTCTCTCTCTCTCTCTCTCTCTCTCTCTCTCTCTCTCTCTCTCTCTCTCTCTCTCTCTCTCTTCTTAAAGGGACAATATTCGAGACTTAAAGACAACCATATACTTATTATAATTTATCAACATTGAAATACGTGGTGGTCATAGTACTTTATACTAATTTCGTGACGCTTTCAATGTCTTGAAGCTTCAGCCAGCTCGAGAAGAATAACTTGTTTTCTATCCACAAGTGTTGAGGTGGAGATGCCATCTAACTTTTATTAAAAAAAAATATTTAATCGTCCAGATTACTATCTGGAGAACAGTCTTATTTTTGCTAAATTGAAATATTGAAGATAATTATTAGTCTACTGGTGCGTTAAGGCTTTAAAGGCTAACATGCAAAAATAAAATCCAATAACGTTTCCAATAAAAACTCACAAGTTCCCTTATTAAATCATGTTGATCCAAAATTATATGGAATTCGATCAGTTCTAGCCATTTAAAGTTTATATTGGTGTTTTTATTGACACGACGTCACTTTCGGTGTGTGTTGCAGGAAAGAAATACAACAATAATTCTGCTGTATTCCCCATACAAACCACCCACCCCTTTGCGGACATGTCCTAAATTCTTTTATAAGTTTGTGAACAATCTGACTTGGATGCCCCTTTTAATTTGATGACACAATATGATCGATATAATTCAGTAGTGATAATAATAATAATACGATTTCAGTCCTTTATATAGCACTATTAAGCATTTACTAAAACAAATAAATAAAACACGGTTAAACGAATCCTTTAAATATCCCGCCAAATTTTCCGAATTCAAACAGCTTCATGCTTGTCGTCATCAACACCATGGAGACCATGGGTCATACGGGCAGGTACAGGTTATGTTAGTGTACATTTCAAACAATTTCATCAAAAAATCGTCCATGGAGTGAGAATGGGACTACGATAGGTAAATAGGACCGGTTGATGATTTTCATTGTTTTGGGATTAATGATCGCTAGGTAGGATTTTTGTCTGACACCGTCCAAGATTGGAACCAGCAGAACGCCGTCGTCTTCCGATTTTTGTCTCGGGTTTGGAACAAACCATGCTTCAGAAGGATAATGGTATTTCATGAACAAGGCTTTGTCTCTACCCTTGCGACACATGTCTCTTTTCACAATGGAGATATGACTTAAATTAATGTTATCCTTTTTTAACACTATTCCGTATACGAAACAATATCGCCGTGCTCGGTAATTTTCGTTTATTGTCGGCATATCAAGATTTACCGTATAAGGAATTTTCGTTTTCGGGTCCCTATCCACGTAATTTATTTTGTTTTTCTCCAAGTTTATCCGAAATCTCTTCAGTAAAGCATGAGCATCGAATGCATTCCTTTTAGCGGGGTCGAATAGAATCTTCATTTGAAGGCTTTTGACGAATTCAGGACTTGGATAGGCCGATATGTCGACGATGATTTTCCCCTTTCTTTCGTAAGCGTTCACGTGATGCATTGTAAACACATTCACAGTTGTCATGGTTTTTAGTTCTCCTGTTTTCAAATTGACGATATAGACCGTAGTTTTATGATCCGGGTACCAATCCAAACACTCGAAAGGTTCTGCTTTTTGAAGCATCCGTACTACATTAACGTAAAAGGGACTGGCAAACAAGATGGCGTAGTTTTCGGTTACTGAAAATGAATGCATGTACGGAACACGGTCGACATCCCAGCGAGCAATCACCTCCCTATCATGAGCAGATTTGATTCGAATCAAATTAATGGCGTTGCTGGACCAAAACGGAAGAAGACTCACACTCGACAGAAACGTTATATGGTTGTTTGTTCCTGGCTCCGGTAATGGATGGGCAGACGACAATAAATCCAAAAATCCCAGCTCACCACCTAACAAATATTCACCAACTTGAGGAACAATGGCAGCTCTTGTCGACAGATCTCGCGGAGAAATCTGGTAGATTTTCCAAAAATCATTCAAAGCAACGTACTCAGAAATATTTTCCTTTTCATTGAAGAATTTATATACATTTACGTTCATATTGTCAATGCCGCGAACCAGTGCTTTCAGCTTGTCGTACGAGCCGAAAGGGGGAACAACTCCTTCAAACAATAAATATGGCGCTATGTCATTTGTTGCCATGGATTCGTTATAAAAACTGCTTTGGATAAATTTGGTAGAAAAATACGCCGTTTTATTTCCGTTAAATCTCCAACTACTGAGTTTGGCAAATGCATCAAATGAGTGCATGAAATGGCGTTCACCCATTTCAAATCTTCCGAATCCATTTCTCACCTGCAAATAAAAAAAGCCAAGTTTTAATAAAACAGTGCAACACGGGCATTATATTACAGACTTATGTATCTGCTTTCTATGGCCTAATCAAGTGGGGAGTTGGGATGGCCTAGTGGTCTAGAGTTTCGCGCTTCGACCTCTAGCTGGCCGGTCACCTCTGGCTTGCGGCTGTGGTTTCGATCCCTGGTGTGAGCGTATGTGGCATGGAGATAGGGGCGCCTTCTCAACCTCGTGGGTTTCCTCCGGGCACTCCGGTTTCCTTCCACTGCTAAAGACCCCTATGCGCAATCGAATTATTGAAATAAAATGAAACCATATGTTAGTCCCAAAATGACCTAGTTTGTGTCGAGTGGACGTTAAACCCCATTTCTCTCTCTCTCTCCTAATCAAGTGACAGAGACTAACCTTTTAAACCGTTGAGCTAACTCAATGTACCTATGCAGTTTATCAAAAGCAGCATGGTATATAATAGCAGGTGCATGAAATCTTATCTAAATTGTCAATAAGATATTAATTAACTTATCCAGACCATAATAAACTCTCGATGTCAAGGATAGCTTTCGATGTAAGCTGGATTAAATTCAAATATGCCGCTTAATGGCCATTGATAATTAAATCAAAAAAGTGGATAATCGAAACTACGATGTTTATATTAATGATTTTAGTAATAATTTCACCCGCTTCGTTCTCGACTCATAGAGGATCAATTTGACTGAAATCTTCAGCAAATTACCTTTACATTATGTAGTTTTTAACTATTATAGTAAGAACTGCCATATCTTTATCTTATCTCCCATAATGTATCTTTATTAAGTAATATTTTGGAATTTGTTTATCATATTTCTATGGTTTGTTCTGTCTGAGTTTTGATCTGCAGTTATCCTGCATTGTCATATACAACGAAAGGACTGTCTAATCAATACTCATTTGACGTCAAATTATACCCTGAAAGGTTTATAAGCAATAGTTCCGTTCGTCTTCATTAGCCAAGTCGGAGCAGAACAGTAGGATGTTAAACCCCATTTCATCTCATGACATTTATAAAATTGTGTAGCTCTATCTGTATATCTGTAAGTGTTATGATTATTGTTGGTGTGATCAGATCAGATGTAATTATTACAACATCCAATCATATCTAGCCAACGGCAATGTCTTCTATAGATAGATCGTACTACACCCAAAATAGTTTGTAACCATAACCCATATATAGACTATGATACTATAATATTATATAATGACATTAAAGGGAAATTATAACTTTCATACCTAGAACATAATTTAATTTTAATATCTTTTAAATAGACCTAGACTTCCCCATGGACCTTACAATAGAGGGTTATCGGCTTTCAAAATTACGGAATATCCAATCACTCACTCAGTAGAACGCTTTGTTCAAGCGTACATTAGACTCTTTAATAAGACAAAATCAGTGTGTTTTTTGATTATGTTCCAATTACTAATTGTCATTTAAGGAATATCTTTAATAAGACATTTAAAAAATTGTACACAACTGGTATATTGGCAGTAAATAGTCGGGGTCGTACTAATCAATGACAAGAACCGACACATCTCAAGATGTCTTCTAGATTCTAGACATCATTTCCAAAATCTAAATGACTTCATTGCCAACAAAATGACAAAATTATGGAAGATACGAAAGGGCGGAGAACCAAGAGAAAACTAACGGATTTTGGGCTGACGACCTTCTTAACAAATTTAAGCCTGTGATCGAAATCACATTTGACTCAAGGACAGGCCTTATGATCTAGTACAATCACCCCATCCCCACCAATAGGATAGAAATGTTGTTTTTTTTTTAAATCAAGTAAGATTTATATAAAAGTTAGATCAACCAAGTTATGCTTCCATAAAACCATCCACTGTCAAACTTTGATTTAATTGTAGTATTGTTTTTCTTGCATTTTACCAACAAGAGGCCTGCAAGATTGTTTTACGCATGTTGTCGTTTGGATTGGGTAGAAAAATCCAAGGCCCTAGACACATTGGTGAGGATGTAAAAGATCCCTCAGTAGTTGGGATTCGATATAAGAGTAGGCCGTAGAAGCCGACGTCCGGGCAAATGTCCCTCATAGCAGTCGGAGCAGAACAGTAGGACGTTAATCTCCATTTCATTTGATTTTTATATATGTTATGTGGAAACTGTAATTCGACCGCCCTTCAACCCGCAACTTCTGATAGGATGAAAGATAATAAGATATTGTCGTGACTATGTTTGAATCCATGATAATAATATCGATTACTGGCTACTGTCACGATACACTTAAATACATTAAAGTCAGCATGATCCCGAGGGAACGTGTCAGCAGTATTATGTCATTGGGAAAAAAGGAGGGAGAAGAAAAGCTGTCAGCGACGGAGAGGGGACGGGAGGAGGTTCCGTGACGAGAGAAAATGTTTGAGAAACTGTTTGTAAATGGTACTTTCTACAGTGTATCCTGGTCATTATATGACAAACAAATGGTCATTTTCATCTTGCATGTATATGATTGCCTGTGACATATATACATGGATGGCGATTTACCCTTGACGATTGGGAACCTGCAATTAATCTTGACGATTGGGAACCTGTATTTAACCATGACGATTGGGAACCTGCAGTTAGTCTTGACGATTAGGAACCTGTAGTTAACCATGACGATTTGGAACATAGAGTTAACCTTGACGATTGGGAACCTATAACCTTGACGATTGGGAACGAACACGACAAATGTCAAATTACTTTCTTGGGCCACCCGGAAACTCTCTTAACATTTTATTAATCAAGTGTCCATAAAGCCTTGCCCCTCCCCAACCCATGCAGTCCATGCCAAGACTCTCATCAACGGGACTTCTGTCGATTTATTTCTTTAGTTAATTAATTAAAATCTTGAAGTCGCTTATGAAATCTGCGCGTGAAATCGATCTGTTAATATTAGGTCAAGGACCCGAAATGAAATGAAACGAAATGAGGTTTAACTTCCTACTTGTCTTATCCGACTGGGATAATGAACACGGATATGCCCCACACAGTCAGCTACGAGGAGAATTTTCCCTAACAGTAGCGTTATGGCCTATTCTTATATCGAAATCCAACTGCCATGGGATATGTTAAGTGCACGTCAAGGTGTAAGCTTGTTCTACAATCTTTTCAAGTAACATACCTGGTTGTCCTAGAGCGAATTAAACGTCGACTCATGACCAAGCTATGTGATCTGGGGACTGACACGTTGTAGATCTGTATACTATGGTTCAAATAGAACGTAACGAAATAGAGTTACATAATACCTTGACATCGATGCAATTGGATCGATCTTTACCCCTGCTTTAATGTCAGACACTGGTTTAATATTGCATGATAATCGTGAATCAAATGCCTCAAGCTATATGCTGATTGTTTTGAACAAAATTATATTTTGGAATATTTTAAAGTTTTAACTTTGAAATATTCTAAAACATAATACATGTCTGTTATTTGGTGCTATAAACACATGACATTCGAATGGTTCTGAATTACAACCTGGACCATGTTTCTCGAAATCTTAACTAAATATAAAATCCAAATTTTACTAGATACTTCAATTTTGATTGGCTAAACACTAATATTACTAAAATGTTATCTTAGTTAGAATTTCGCGAAACAGGCCCTAGGATTCTAATTCCTAAAACATAATTTTAAACGTAAAGCTGAACATTCTATAGCAAATTTAAAAAAGGAAACAACACTTGATATTGTATGAAAATCTTGTCTAGTGACACCAATCATCTAGCTGATCGATGGGAACCCAACTGTAGAGATATATAATATACACGACCTGTAGATATATATAATATACAATGACCTTCAAATATAACAAAACTAATTGATGTTATAAAACATGTCGTTGATGACCTGTACATCTAATGATGTCAATACGGACAATCTCGCTAATAAGCTGACAACTTGTCTAGGAGCCTAATCACTAGTTATCTCATCATATTGTACTAATATCAAGGGGACCACGGTGGCTCGGTGGGTACGACGCTGGCTTGATAGACTAGAGGCCGGATGTTCGATCTCTGCATTGGCCGGGAAAGTTCACCCAGATTTTCCGGCGTGGTTCCCGCTTGTCAGGGATGCGGGACAGCTGACAAGGACAGCTGGCACGAAAAACCGAGTTCTCGAGTACACATTGGCGTGCACGTAAAAGCTCCCTTGACAGTTGGAATTCGACACAAGAGCAAAATTTCCCTCATGACACACTGCATGCCGTATGCCCGTCTTCATTAGCCAATTCGGAGCATGTATGTCTTGATTTCCATAAAATTATTCGTAATAATCGACTTGTAAGACCCTGCCGAATCATGGGGAGGTGGGAGCAACGTCCTGCTTTTCCCTCGGTCGAATCAATCTATTGAAGAAGTTTTCGTAACAAAACTTGCAATAGATTAATGAAATGATATGAAATGGGGTTTAACGTCCTACTGCTATGCTCCGGCTCGGCTAATGAAGACGGACATATGCTATACAGTGTGCTATGACGAAATTCTTGCCCGGACAGCGGCGCTATGGTCTACTCTGATATGTACAAGGGACACCGACTGTTGGAAGCCTATCCATGTTGCAATGTGTCAAATAAGACCATAAAATTCCACTTTATTCACAGCCAATATTCATTTTAGTTGTTTCATCTGTTTCATGTGGTACCTCCAATGTTTAATCTAGCTTAAATTTGAAACCCTGGTGGAGAGTCTGGAGTGGGATGGAGGCTTAAGCCCCTGAATTCCAACTGCTAATGGATTTGTTATGTGCTCGTCCCAACCGAACAACTTGATAGCTGGATTCACTGGAAAATACCCGTGGATTTTTTTTGATTTTTTTTTGTGGAAACCAGTATTTTTCTAGTAAGACTGAGTGCAAGGATATCCGTAATTGATATCCTGCCCCATAGTGTGAGGTAATTAGCAGATGTTACGAGTTGATCTAATAGCTAGCGGTCGTCAGAACACAATGAGACTTAAACATTCAGAAGATTGTACGGCGGAAGAAGAACATAGCAGATGATAATCCAAGAATTTACTTGGGCTTCGATACACCGACTAACGACAAGTGAAGTTGGAATTTGGATTCACGTGACAAACAAGACTGTTTAAAATAGATTATTGCATCATGGGATGGTATTCGTTCTATTTTTGAGAGGAATTTGAAGCCAACTTTTGATAGATGAATTAGTTTGAATATGTTTTAATTGAAATATATCATCAAATCACACAGTATGCACGCGGGTAGATCAGAGAATAGCCGCTAAATTTGAATAAATCAAACAAAAATGAACGAAACGCAATTTAATTTTACTACAATTGCTTTAGAAAACACCAGATGTAAAGCAATACCTGTCATAATTGATACCAAATATATGTTTCAGTCTGATTATAAGGGGGTTGGGATGGCCTAGTGGTCTAGAGTGTCGCACTTCGACCTCTAGCTGGTCGGTCACCTCTGGCTTGCGGCTGTGGTTTCGATCCCTGGTGTGAGCGTATGTGACATGGAGATGGGGCGCCTTCCCAACCTCGTGGGTTTCCTCCGGGCACTCCGGTTTCCTCCCACTGCTAAAGACCCCTACTCGCAAGCGAATTATTGAAATAGAATTGAAACCATATGTTAGTCCCAAAATGACCTAGTTTGTGTCGAGTGGACGTTAAACCCCATTTCTCTCTCTCTCTCTCTCTGATTATAAATGTCATTGATAGGAACTTATCCTATGTCCGGGCAACCTATCCCATAGATATAGTACACTGTATGGCGTATGCTCGTCTTCATTAGCCCAGTCGGAGCTGAATAGTAACACATGAAACCCCATTCCATTTGAAGAGGGAACTAATGTCCAAAATCGACTTTCTGTCCAGTTCTACTTAAACGTAAAATAAATGGTTCTTCAAAGACTATTGTTCAGGGAGGTTTAGTACTGCTTGTAATCCCATAAAGTACAAAATATCACATTTTTATATAAAGAATGTGCTTGTTACATAATTAAACACACACGAGTATTAAACACAAAAGCATCATGAAAAATAGGATGGACTGAACGAAAAGGGAGAATAGTTTTACTGTTACTGTACTTTATTTGACGGTTTAAAGATGGCGGTGGGAATAAACATTGAATGGCCATAGAAATTATAGAATTGAATTATTTCTGAGTCAAATGTTTCGTTAATAAAAGTCTTATGGTCTTAAACTCTTTATTTGAAATTTATTCTAACATTTTCAGGCGTTAATAAAATATTTAAATTGCCTTAATGTTTGAAATGGTAGACTTGAATAAATTTTGGACCCTTTTCTTATGTTACAAATCAAATAGTAAAATTTAAAAATTTATATTCAGTTTAAATGTTGGTTCTTCAATAAAATACGTGCTAATTCAAAATATTATCATATTTCTTTTTTGCAAATTTAAATCAAAATACATACCAATGTTCCTTTTAACCAAACAGGAAGTTTTCTTTCGAATTTAATCTCGGCGTCCTCCAGTTCGTCGTTAATGGACGTGAATAATAACTGGAATCCATAATCTTCTCCGATACAAAATGTCCACAAGCAGGACCCGCACAAAATTCCCAGAAGTTTTAATGCGTTAATTTTCACCATTCTTGATTTAAGTACGAGATCGAGATGGTTCGACTTCTTATATAGGAATTTGATCCCTTCATCAATATCTAGATATTATGATGTAAACCCGTATGTCGCGTGAGTTACGGCATTAGCTTCCACCAGTAGCCTTGATTGTCCACCAATTCAAAGACTTGATTATCCAAACATGTATATCTGGATATATGCATACGTTATCTATATGTTACAGTTTACATGTCGAAAAGAATCTGTAAAGCAAATCTATGCGACTTTTCTCGACACGTTTCGTTATAAAATGTTGAGGATCGTTGAAGAAATTTCACGATAAATTGTAGGTTAATGATGACAGATGTCGGTGGATATTATGCAAAATGTTTGTATAAATCCAAGCCGAGCGTAACCAGCGATCACTTTGATGATATTATGCGCCGAGACGAGCGACGCATCACTGGATAATTGGGCATAATAACCGCGGGAAATAACGGTCAACTAATGATGGTCTTCATTAGTCAAGGCCGATCAGATTGAGAAATGGACACAATGGACGGGTTACGGTGATCATGTACTGAACAATGTTTGGTCAGTGAACAATAGGGGCGGGGTCAAGGATGATAGACAGGAAGGTAGTTTTTAACACATCATGGTGTGACATGGGGTGAAGGCTGCCAGATGGGGAGTTGATGGTCCACCATTGTTCACCTTGACCACTGGTCTAGAAACACCTGTTCCGTCATCGCGGTTTTCCTTGGTACCCGCTTTGACAACGAAAGTGACCTAAGCCTTGTCATCATTGTAAGTAAAATACAAACATATCAGTTGTCTTGTTGTAAAGCTATATCCATTATTGTGGACTTACATGAACGTGCAATGATAAAAATGAGACGGCACAGGTTATATGCCATTTAAGAGAGGCGAGGACGGGGGATGTGGACTAACACGTGAGCTTATCATCATAAGATATACGGCCACCTGTCCGATCTAGTGGGTTTTCTCAAGGGTCCTCCGATTTCCCTCGTCTGTCGCTATCCGGACAGATCTTCCCCGTATGACCCGTACCCTTCTTCGATCGATCGTTATCCCGATTGGTGCAGAAAAGTATATAGGACTTTAAACCCAATTGCATTCCCTTTCTTTTTTTTCATTCCTTTATATTGCTAAACCACTGTGTTTGTGATGACCATTTGACTGTCCACATAAAAAAATGAGCGGCTTAACACTTATATTGTTTGTATGTTAACGAGGAGGCAAAATCACAAGTAATTATTTTATTTTATATATCGGATTACAGGTTGAATTTCCTCAGTTGGGCAGTCAAGACCCGCCACGACGAACCGCAGTATTAAAATCAATGTAAAAGTTTTAAAACCCTAACTGCACAAAAAAAGTATAGATATTTCATATAAGATTTATGACATAGCTCAATTTTTATTTATGTAAATTGTGTGTGGTGTAGTCCCCCTGCACATACTATCAGAGGTTATTATCACAAGGTTTTATCGTTTGTAAAAGATATTAATTTGAAAATAGTTTCGATGGTAACAACTTTGTTAACATGATGTGTATAATTGAAAGAAGTACTTATAGATTTTATTTGTTGTTTAGATATCAATACATTTGATGAAATCTTATCATTGTTATTCATCATAGCTTATACGGCTTGCCATTGAGTCAACTGGCGTGGTGTCGAATCCCCGGTTGTGCGTGGCAAGGAGTAGGTCGCCTGTCCAACCTCGTGGGTTTTCTCCGGGTTCCCCGGTTTCCTCCCACTGCTAAAGACCCCTACGCGCAAGCGAATTATTGAAATAAAATTAAAACCATATGTTAGTCCCGAAATGACCTAGTTTGTGTCGAGTGTACGTTAAACCCATCTCTCTCTCTCTCTCTCTCTCTCTCTCTCTCTCTCTCTCTCTCTCTCTCTCTCTCTCTCTCTCTCTCTCTCTCTCTCTCTTATCATTGCTTTATAGTTCTTGAAATCAAATGGGGTTTTACATCACACATCTCCGCGTCTGTCGCGCTGCTGAAGACGAACATACCAGTTGATTATTCCTTTAACACATTTGTTTGTGTGTATGTGTGCTGGGTAGCTTTGAGTTGCACAATCTTAGTAAAAGCCATTTAAAATCGCATATATTGGTATATTGGGATATGTTGATAAAATATTCGTTCCCGGACTGAAGGATTATTATATGTCAGAATGATCGACATCGGGCTAGAATTAGTTGATCGACACCAAGTCTGGATATGAGGCAGACAATGCCAAACACAGTCCCTCGGGTGCCGGTTATTATGATGGGGGTTTAATATAGGATATGCCTGTTCCCCATTCCCCAATTCGATATAAGAGTAGGCTGTAGGATCGCGTAACTAAGTGGGTAAGGTGCTGCCTCGCTAGCCTGGAGGTCGGGTGTTCGATCCCTGCATTGGTCGAGAAAGTGATGCAGAACGGAGGGCCTGACAAGGACAGCTGTCTAGTCGTTCGGATGGAACGAAAAACCGAGGTCTAGTGTACACATTGGCGTCCACATAAAAGATTCCTTGGTATTTGGAATTCGATATAAGATTAGGCCGTAGCACCGCTGCCCGGGCAAAATTTCCATCATTGCATACTGTATGGCGTATGCCCGTTTTCCATTAGCCCGGGTTAGATGCAGAACATTAGAACGTTAAACCCCATTGCATTGAATTTCAGTTGAGTTCCACTGGCCGACACTACGCCCTGTGGGAGCAGAGTAGGACGTTAAACCCCATTTCACTTCTGTACGCCATTGGATAGAAAGAATAAAATTTCATGTTGCAATCCACGTGGCGGTGACAATAAGCTGGAGGATTTACGATACACTATATCAATTGCTATTATTTACCACACGGTAGATTTAATTTAAACCCGAAACAATGGGCATTACACGCAAACACAGGGTGTTAAGTGCGATCCATTGACATTAGTTAATCTGTTCTGTAAAACGAGCTAACTGAAGCGCAATAAATACACGACAACCAATGATCCAGGTCGTTCTAATTCTTCATTTTAAAACCAGTTTAATCCCGGATATGGTCGTGATGGATATAACATAACACGCGTCCTCTTTCAGATGAGATGGGGTCATAAGTGCAACGGATTGGAATAGAGATTAGGGAGAGAGAGAGAGAGAGAGAGAGAGAGGGAGAGAGAGAGAGAGGAAGAGAGATATGGGGTTTAACTTCTACTCGACACAAACTAGGTCATTTCGGGACTAACATATGGTTTGATTTTAGTTCAATAATTCGCTTGTGCGTAGGGGTCTTTAGCAGTGGGAGGAAGCCGGAGGACCCATAGAAAACCTACGAGGTTGGACAGGCGACCCTTCTTCTTGTCACGTACAGCCGGGGATTCGAAACCACGCCAGTTGACTTAATGACAGGTTTAATGATACAGCACGCACGTGCTACCCATTCGGCCATCCAACCCCCTGGAATAGGGATTAAGATCTATTGTACGTAGTATTTTGATAATTTTTGGGACTAACATGTCGTAATTTCCATTTATGTGGTTGCGTGTGCAATGCAAGATATGATGATAATTTTTCTCGATTTTACTTCCCATCCGAAGTGAAATCCACATCAACTTTCTTGGCATGCAGGGATCGAACACGCGACCTCCAAACTAGCGAACTAGTGTTTTACCCACTTAGCCCCCGTGGCTCACTTCCCATCCGAATGACTAGACACACTCTACTCGTTGGTGCCACCCCTGGCTAGTGGAGGCCTGACTTAAAGCCATCTCGAAGCTTCTTATCCACCAGGTCAGGATTAGAACCCGGAACATTCTAGTCGAGAGCAAAGTTCCCTGTAACCAAGTTATACGTTTATTAGACATAAGCACCCCCCCCCCCGCGCCAACACTTCGCTAACAATAATGATTTCTTAGGAGCGTTCTTAGCCAGCCACATCCTCAGCCTTCCAAAAAATTCCGTAGCTCCACCAAATTTTATGAGCTGGCTACGGGCCTGTAAGACATATACTTTGAGAACGTACGTGGTACAGTAAGCATTCTATTACCCTTTTTTTTCACATAGCTAGATCAATTTTGTAGTAATATGGGTGGCAGGGATTTGTGCTAAAGAAACTAAAGAAAACATATGCAAAATAATATTAGGATTATTTATTCACCATTGTCAAAATATGCTATGGTATGAGTTTATTTGAAACACAAATTAAATTAGTTATGAAATGTATAGAGGAAAACAGAAGGGAAGTCTGTGATGATATGATTCATGGTTTGAACTATAGGTTAATAAACACATTTATCATATGGTCAAGCATGGAATGTGTGTGGTGACCAAATTTGGTAATGAGTCCCTACTGGTATGCCAGGTATGGGGTCTAAAAAAACACGTGATGGGCTTTTAAACCAATCATTATAATTAATTATGTAATGTTTGGCCAATTGAATAATTAGTAAGGGAAATCTAGGCATATACAATAATTGGATTTGGGTGCTTGGTCAGACAGCCATGTAGTTCTTGAAGGGAGAAGACGTAGCAGTTCTCTCTCAGCAGACTCGCAGAGTCTGGCTGGATGGGGTTTAAGAGAAAGACTTTATTATAATACTTGTAAACATGTAACCTGTATGTAGCAGTGCTTGATATAAAATATAGAACCGAAATGTGGTATTTGTTGTTCCTGTGGATGAAATTATTGAAGATGCAATATACTGAAACACAATGTGAAGTCGTCATTAATGTGGAATGTCAGAATGACATTTAGAGATACTTTATAACTAGTAAGAAAATTACATATGCGGCCAGAGACAATACTAGTCGATCATGGGCTGTTCCAGAATATGTAGTAAGAAACGATGCATGGGTTACACGCCGGGTGTGGCGACCAGTTTTCCAAGCACCGCTCTCCACGTGTGACAGACACCCATGGTATTACAATTTGTCACAGAGTAACTTTCTAAAGTTTTTAAACAAAGGCATTATTTAACTGCCCACTACCCATATATTGAATTGTGCAAGTTGGTGATAAAGAGTTTGTGTCGTATCAGCCATTGTTGGGTATAAAATGTCGTCTGGTACACGAGTGCACATGTGGGTCGATATCTCACAATGTGTCATACATGTACCAAGATGATGTAAGATTCCTTTTTTTAATTGTAGATTTTGCTGACAAATTAAGTTTTTTTTAAATAGAGTTTGTAAAATAAGGCGGCCCCGATTAGCGTTAGGATAATCAATATTTATTGAGAGATTATATGGAAAGCGAGTGTGGCCAATTATTGTGATAAAAGTGGAATTTTATGGTTTAATCTGACAAATTAAAACGTGGATAGTCTTCCAAAGGTAGGTGCGGCGTGTACACATTGGCGTGAGCGTAAAGGAGTTGGAATTCGATATTAGAGTAGGCCTTAGCGCCGCTGTCCGGGCAAAATTCCCCTCATATAATACATGGCATCTTGATTAGCCAAGTCGGTGCAGAATCGCATGGCGTTAAACCCCATTTCATTTCCATCGTTCGGTTATACCCCAGCCCGTCTCCGATCACAATTCTTGTTAAAACGTGTAAAACTACGTGTCAGAATTCGTGAGATTTTATTCCAAACTACCCGGTTTGTACGGTTAATGGAAAGGAGAATTTTTATTGAGTCGCGAAATAGTTTTATTGCCGAGTTAAGCCTATTCCCTATCTCCCGTTCCTCCACAACCTTGTAAATTCCCCCTTAGTTAGAGTGTTTTGTTCTTGAGATTTGTTGTTCCAGATTTGCTGGGATTATTTTGCTCCTTAAAGAGAGAGATAAATGGGGTTTAACGTCCAATCGACACAACCCAGGTCACTCCAGGACGAACATATGGTTCAATTTCATTTCAATGATTCGCTAATGCGTAGGGGTTTTTCGCAGTGGGTGAAACGGAACCATCCGGAGAAAACCCCCAAGGTTTGACAGGTAATCGTATTCCTTGCCATGTTTCAACGGGAAATCGAAACCATACTACTTGACTTCATGACAGACCTTGTGATTTCATTTTGTGCGGAAACTTTGTAAACAGCTCTTCAACTGTTTGATTTGGTTTTCTAATTGTTATGTATTTATATCTATTATTAGATCTAGTACTATAGTAGACCTATATATTAATGTTTGGCGAAATACACCAGAGGTCTCAATCAAATGACAATGTCTAGCATCTGGTTATTCCAGTTTACATCGATGGTATTTATTGCCCATGCTCTCCAGATAAGAATATGGCATAACGTCTAGCTTCGAAGTCTACGGATGATATTGAGTTAAAGACTTGGATACTTTAAAACGAGCAAGTGGGCTGATTATATGTTATAGACGTTTTAAAAAATAGCTTGTAGTCTACACAGTTGATTTTTTTATTTCGTTTTTTTTTTATTTTTTGAAAAAATGATAATGATCATTTTATAGTAAGTATACCCACTGTTTACAGTAAGGCGAAATAAATAATGATTGACCTGACTGGCCATATAGTATACATGTACATATTGTTTAGAGTAAGGCGAAAATATAATGATTGGTCATCCATAGAAATGAAATAGGGTATAACTTCCTGCATCGACTGGGCTAATGAAGACGGACATGCGCCATACAGTATGTGCTTTGAGCGAAATTTTGCCATGACAGTGACTCCGGGGTCTATTCTTCTTTCGAACATCCCTGGTGTGAGCGTATTTGGCTTGCAGATAGGGGCGCCTTCTCAACCTCGTGGGTTTCCTCCGGGCACTCCGGTTTCCTCCCACTGGTAAAGACCCCTACGCGCAAGCGAATTGTTGAAATAAAATTAAACCATATGTTAGTCCCGAAATGACCTGGTTTGTGTCGAGTGGACGTTAAACCCAATTTCTCTCTCTCTCTCCCATCTCCCAATGGTTCTTCTACATGACGCCAATATGTACCCTCGTCGGGTCTTCTGCTTTCCGTGACATCCGAACGACAAGACAGTTGTTCTTGTCCTGTATTACTAACAGCGGGGAAACTACGCTAAAAATCTAGAGGATCTTTCTTGACCAAAACCGGGAGCGAACCCCCAGATTAGCCGGATTAACCTTGTGTGGGGGGCCGGGAAATACCAACTGTGAGGGGGCCCCTTTGTTGTTTGTTCAATGTGTTGGTACTGGCCGCGGATCGTACTAGTATGTACTCCGCCCCATTGAGTGCCAGGAGTGTTTTCCCCCAGGCATTTTTTGTTTAATTAGGATTTATTTCAGTGCATCTGAGACAATTTAGGCAGAGATTTCACCGACTTTTAGAATTCGTTGACCTACCAGTCCCGGGGACCCCAATATCCCTTACTGCCCAGGGCCCCACTCCTCGCCCCTTCGCAGCCAAGGTACTGGTTGGCTCCGTCCGGGATAAAAATATTAGTATAACTCAGAATTGTGGAGGCCCCTAAATGTGGGGGGGGGGGCATTCGTCCAACTTTGCCTCCCCTAGATCCAGTACTGAGGTTAGCGAGCAAATGTCTTACTCCCCGAGCAAGCGGCTCACGGTCATCTACAGAAGTAGTTTATTTATAAGATAGTCTGACACACGTTTTAAAGATTGAAGCTGTTTGCTCTATACAGCAAAACTTTATTTTGGTATGATCATGTCTCTATTTCTGAGGAATCGAACCTGACTGCCAAGGTGCAAAAGACCGTCTTATTTACCGAAACACGCACATTTCTGGAATTTATCGAAAGGAAATCCTATGAATAATAGAAACACAATAAAGTCAAGTTATAAAACATGGAAAAACATCTACAGTTACACTATAGGTAGCGTGTGATGTGCATTATGATGAACTATCTGCTCAGATTCAAGCCAATTCAAAGCATGGCCTGGTGATGGTCATTTGGGGTTAGGTACGGCCGAGGCAATCTGGCGCAAAATTACACATCGATTCCGGAATATTTGACGATTGAAATTGGTAATATGAATTGAAAATGAAAGATATTGAGAATGGGGGGGGGGTTGTTTCATTAAAAATATACGAATAAGATCATACATTGATATGGTACGAAATAATAACATAAAATCTGAAAACAATGCTATGCATTGCACCATCATGACTCGGCGCCATGATACTTATACTGATTAAAGTCATACTTCCGCATAATTCAGCTGATCAAAATCCACAGATTGTTCACGATTAACTATCACACCTTGATATATAGGCGTGTTAATTCACTGATCCAGGTCATAATCAATCTCGATAGCATCGGATTGCTCCGATATTAAATAGATTACAACGGCTCGGCCATATTTAAAGATAGGTTGCCAGGCAACGAAACATACGCCCACAGCAGCTAAATCGTCCGGGCAGTCAACAAGGGTTGTCGCATATTTTTACTTTTTTCGGTAATGAAACATTTGTAATACACTAAAATCTGATTAAGAGTAACAACTCATTATGTAATTATCAGAAAATCATCAGAATTTGTTTGCTTTTTTATAAAGTTTTGCCCCGCGCTAACAATTAGTATACGAAACATTTAATATCGTGGATTTAGCTGTTCAGTTATCAAATTCATTGAAAATCAAAATACTTATTCGTTTCAACACCTTAAACTCTGTGTATCAATCTGAAGTCAATCGGATGATAAGTTTGGCCTCTATAGTGTCACAAGGTTTTTTAAAGTGATCAAGGGAGATAACTCTGGTATTAATTATTTGAAATCCCTGAAAATCAATAGGCTTCTTCGTCTCATGGCCTTAAACACTGTGTATAAATTTAAAGTCCATCGGATAATAACTTTGGCCTCTAGAGCGTACACAAGATTTTTTTTTTGAAGTGATCAAGGGCCACAACTCTGGCACTAATTATCAGAAATCGCTGAAAATCAATAGGATTCTTCATCTCATGACCTTAAACACTGTGTATAAATTTAAAGTCAATCGGATATTAACTTTGGCCTCTAGAGCGTCCACAAGATTTTTTGAAGTGATCAAGGGCCATGACTCTGACACCCAATTATCAGAAATCGCTGAAAATCAATAGGATTCTTTGTCTTATGACCTTAAACACTGTGTATAAATCTAAAGTCCATTGGATATTAACTTATGACCTCTAGAGCGTCCACAAAGATTTTTGGAAGTGATCAAGGGCCATAACTCTGGCATTAATTATCGGAAATCGCTGAAAATCAATAGGCTTCTTCGTCGTATGAATCGGATATTAACTTTGGCGTCTAGAGCGTCCACAAGTTTCGAAGTGATCAAGGGCCATAACTCTGGTAGGCGTCTTCGACTCATGACCTTAAACACTGCGTATAAATTTACAGTCAATCGGATATTAACTTTAGCCTCTAGAGCGTCCACAAGCAATTGTGGACGCCGGACCGACGGACGACAATGGAGGAGCGAGACTTAGCTTCGAACAGTACCGTGGTTGAAATTATTACCCACGTCTTGTCAAACCTTCAAAGGCTAATATCTCCGCTTGCAATAGAGTAATTTGAATAAAATTTTCAAATCATTCATTTTATATTATATATTTTTCAACTGTTATAACAAGAATGGCTAGTTCTTTGTCTAAATGTTACATAATATATGGGGGAATGTAACAAGATTGATATACTTTTTGCTCTTTCTAATAGCATTAAATTTATACTTATGGATGTACTTATTGGTATCATATTCATCGACAAGACAGTCCTATCTCACACACTCGGCGCAATGAGCATAGATTGGTGAACTATTTTGGGTGTGATATTCTAATTTTTACAATATAAGTAATTTGCAAGGATTTTCTATGTTACTCAAATCACAATATTTTTAAAGTTTGTAAAATAACATTAATGTTTCCCTGGTAGTATCATTACTCACGATTTGCTGGTAATGGTATAATAATGTCAACCAGTCATTAGCCAGGATGAAAATATTTAAACACGTGTTACTATCGATTTGTTTCTAAATGCGCAGACGTGTCGATTTCTTCAGTTGATGTTGCTATAACTTTCCACATACACGAACATAATCGGTCCATAAGCCGCGTTTATCTTGAATAACCAATCCCGAGCAAGGAGGAAAATACTTTTATAAAATATTATTTCCGGGACAAAAATAAAAGAAACATTTCGACAAAATATGAATAACCAATCACGAGCAAGGAGGAAAAGACAATATAAAATATTATTTCCGGAACAAAAATGAAAGCAACATGTCGACAACAAGTTGATAGCTGAAATTTAAGGACCACATAAAAGTTAATCATGTCAATCATGTGATCAATTATTTTGTGTATAAAATAAAGGATAATCTCTCGTGTTCAGTAGTCTAATTGTGTCACGTATTCTTTGCGTTAATAAGAAATAATTCTTGTATTATTGCCATGCGTGTTATCTTGTGGGTTGCACTGGTCTTGATCAGTGTTGTCACTGTCTCCGGACATAAGAGTTTGTGGCCTTGGTCAGGAGTAGGCCGGATGCAAAATCCAAGATGCATCAGTTGCACAGAGGTTAAAGAGGCTCATTTATGTGGAAATTGCTGCAAAGGTGAGGCATTTTGTTTGTTTGTTTGTTTTGTCTTCAACACGTGAAATGACATCACGCGGCGTCAGTCATTGGATCAATGGTACGTGCATTGTTTACATAACACGTAACTGCTTGGGGCAAAAAGGATGCCTTTTACTCATTTTAATACCCATTTACACTAAATAGGAAATATCTTTAACTACAAATATCTCAAACGTCTTTATTTATTTTTCTTATACTTCAAAATTTATTTTGTCGGAGGAAAAAAGTTTATACTGGGGACTCATTAAGTCGCGTCGATGTCATCCTTATCAGCATATTCCTGAAGCAATGCTCATTGCTGGATTGACTTCTGATTCTTGAACTTTTGAAGGAGTGTTTAATCTGGGTCTTCCCTAAAACTTTAGACAGTGATTTAAGGTATTAAAAACGGTTAAAGTATGTTCGTTTCCAAACAGCATTGTTTACATTTCATTCGACTTGATAGCCTCGTTTGTCACGCAATTAGTTTTACTGCAGTATTCTGCTATGCGTGGGTTAATTGGGCATAATAAAATCGTGAGCCATGACGTAACGTTATGTAAACATATTTGGTCCAATATTGGCACTCGTTTTAAATGTAAAGCTTTTGTAAAGCAGCTAGTCATTGGTTGTTAGTCCGACTTCTGACCAATCAAAATTTAAAACAACAATATCCACTCATTACAGCAGTGAGCAGTGGGGTTCCCTCTAATCAAACGGAACACTGCGAGGAGTATGCCTCATCAGTGATTGTAGCGGCCAAGCGAAGATTCACTGCTGATCAGTGTGGGGACAAGATTGCAAATTGCGCATGTTATCATTCTAATTTTCGTATATGCACGAGGCTAAATCTAATTACTAAGGTCACCTGTAGATGTGGCCAAGCCCACCGAGAGGTAAATAGGATCAGGGAATGGGTTGACGATCAGGGCACGTGCTTGTTGACGAGATTATGGGTTAGGTTTAAGAATTATTGCTGTTACGTCTTTTTAGTAAATCATTTTTAGTGAAGCATGTACATAACAGGCCCGGGACTGTACAGCGCAGTTGACGCTTACGGCTGGCCCCCAGATCCATTCACTTGATTTGATATTTGGTTATATTGTTTTTGCAATGTCTGTTTTCTGGGGGGGGGGGCGAATGGTTAATAGCACGTACGTGCTGTATCATAAAGCCTGTCATTGAGTCAACTGTCGTGGTTTCGAATCCCCGGTTGTACGTGATAAGGATTAGGGTCGCCTGTCCAACCTCGTGGGTTTTCTCCGGGTCTTCCGGTGTCCTCCCACTGCTAAAGCCCTCAACGCGCAAGCGAATTATTGAAATAAAATTAAACCATGTTAGTCCCGAAATGACCTAGTTTGTGTCGAGTGGACATTGAACTCCATCCCCCGCTATATCTCTCTATCTCTCTCTCTCTCTATGTTTTCTGTCTTGTCCGCAGGTTAATCTTGTAAATTTTTGTTTTGCGCGTAGTGTGGTCCTCCTGCACTTACTATTAGAGAAACCAGCCAACATGTTTATATTGTTTGTGTATATTTAATTCTAGTGAACGTGTGTCAACCTAACCCATGTAAAAATGATGGTATTTGTTCACCAGTTGATAACGGTTACAGCTGTAATTGTGCTACAGGATATTTAGGTGAACACTGTGACGGTATGTTACTTACATTCTTTATTGTCAAAATAATTTAGCATGCCTTTATTAACTAGCAAACAAGCTCAATTCAGGGACCGAAAGGGATTCGGGATGCAGCCTTTAACTTTAGTTAATATTATTAATTCTAGTGTCAGTTTGTGATCCTGATCCTTGTAAAAATAATGGTACTTGTTCACCTGTTGATAACGGTTACAGTTGTAATTGTGCTACAGGATATTTAGG
Source organism: Patella ulyssiponensis (assembly GCA_963678685.1). Classification (NCBI taxonomy): domain Eukaryota; kingdom Metazoa; phylum Mollusca; class Gastropoda; family Patellidae; genus Patella; species Patella ulyssiponensis. The sequence goes on along the minus strand of OY783225.1, from coordinate 61,723,845 downwards.
CGAACATTGTGACGGTAAGTTATAATAATTTAGCATGCTTTGATTAACCAGCAAACAAGCTCAATACAGGAACCTTGTTTAACACTAGATTGACACGAAAATTCACTCATTACAGCTGAATGATCTCATTAGATCTGTTATCCATCAGAGTTTGTTGTGAATTGCAGCTGTCCTCCTGGATTTATAGGGAATTTTAACAAGGTTAGCTGGTACTGTCGTGCTACATGTAACGTCCGCAAACTCTTATATTGTAAAAATAAATTTAATGGTACTTCGGCGTTTGTCGGGATACATTTCGCCAATAGGTTTTTTTTCCGAAAGCGGCCAAGCATTTTCATAACTGGGGTCCCTTGAAATGCTCGTTAAACAGTACACCAATGGATGTGAGGTCTTAATTCCTTCAATTTAATTTTAGTAAATCCCTGTGATGTATACAACCCCTGTTTAAATAATGGTACGTTGTGAATTGCAGCTGTCCTCTTGGATTTATAGGGGCCTATTGTGAAGGTAAGCTGGTACATTGCTTGTAAACCATGTAACCTTGTTCGGTATATAAACGTATTAATACACTCAAAGCCATTAAAAACGCTATGCCAAATTCAAAGTTTATTTACTGCAACAACTTTTAACAAATGTACATAACAATTGACAAAATCGAGATAACAAGAATCTGTGGATATTTTCATGAAAGTATTCACTACAAATGCATAAACCCGAAACGTCAGAGAACCATGAAACAAAGTAGGGGACAACTGAAGTCAGTATCGGCCATCGGGTATGTCCACCCTGAACTCTTACAAATGCCTGAAGTCGCCTTGGCATTGACTGACACAGATGATGATTGTTCAGAAAGTCTCTTGTCAACCTGGCAGTGTGGGGTTGGGCGTTGTCATGCTGCAAAACCATCTGTCGACGAACGCCATGTTGAGCCATCAATGGAAGCAATACCGGACAAAGGATGGTGTCAACATAATGTTGAGCGTTGAGATTGCCTTGGACCACCACCAAATGGAACCGGAAGTTGACGTTGGTAGCGGTCCAAACCATGACGCCACCTCCGCCGAAACGATCACTTTCCAGCACGCAGTTACAAACAAAGCGTTCATGTCGACGTCGGTAGAATCAGGAAAACTGAGGTTGAATCGGGATTCATCCGCGAAGATGACATTTCACCATGTGTGTTGTACAGATACCCCTGATTTGCGACCCATTGCTTTCTGGCAAGTCGATGACGATGCAAAACGATTTGACCTTGGTAAGGTCGATGGCAGCGAAACCCAAGAGGACTGTTTGAGCGCTGATCTGACGTTGCCGTGTTCCAACAGTTTCCCTGGCAGTAGCAGTACCGGACTGGGACCTGTTGCGCAGATGCAATCTGTTTCACAGAGAATTACTTACGAATTAACTCTGTAACAGATGAATGTCCACAACACGCGCGTTGACTTCACGCGGCGTCAGTCATTGGCTCAACGGCTCGTGCAATGTTTACATAACACCTAACTGCTTCGGGCAAAATGATGCATTTTACACATTTTAATACCCATTTACACTAAATAGGAAATATTTTTTAACTACAAATACTTCAAACGTCTTTATTTATTTTTCTTTTTACCTCAAAAAATGTTTGAGAATTTAATTTGTCGGAGTAAAAAAGTTAATATGCCGTACTTATTAAGCCTCGTCGATGTCATGCTTATCAGTGATTGTAGCGGCCAAGCGAATATTCGCTGCGGGATCAGTTTGGCGCAGATGCTGTAGTTGGATGTGGCGATTTAGTCTCGGTCACCCAGAACCCAGCACACCAATGGATGCGAGGTATACATTTCTTAAATTTAATTTCAGTAAATCCCTGTGATGTATACAACCCCTGTTTAAATAATGGTAGGTGTTATCCATCAGAATTTGTTGTGAATTGCAGCTGCCCTCTTGGATTTATAGGGGAATTTTGCCAAGGTAAGCTGGTACTGTCGTGCTACCTGTAACGTCCACATACTCTGATATTGTAAAAATAAATTTAATGGTACTTTGGCGTTGATCGGGATACATTTTACACTGATTTTAGATATTTTAAATTTATTTGTCTATTTAAAAAAAAATAACGGTTTCTGAAAAATTGATGAAACAAATAATTTTTTATAATGATCGATGCTTGAAACATCTATTATATCAGATATCGGCCGAAACATGATCGGAGATGTCTGGTTTATTTCTTTGTTTCGGGCACTTCATCTTTGCCGACTTAAAGGCGAAATATTTTTTTCTAAAAAAATATATTAATTTTTTATCACTTTACCTGTCTACCCGAGAGATACGTGCCCCCACCCCACAACACACATATACGTCTATGCAAATGACAGCGGATTCACCTTGTTTTTACTGTAATATATAGTCAAAGAGTAGTAAGAAGTTTTATTTTAATCCCTTCAAATGCCTGTACTTTTAAACTATAACACAGTTTTAAATGAGTTTGTTAGACATTTGGTGTTGGCTACTTTTTACTTAGGTGTATGTTTATTATCTTGTAGATGATTTATGTGACCCGAGTCCATGTACCGAGGGGGGTACATGTTTTCGTGTTGATGGTGGATTTGAATGTCGATGTATTATTGTAAATGATGAAAGTAAGTACATGTATATGTAATTTCAAGCCCTCCTACTGTTTTAGAAGCAAATAAATATGGTTTATAAGAAGTGACCACGACGTTATAAATGTAATTATTAATATAACTGTTTACAATTTCAGGTTTAACATCACAGAATTACCCACAAGATTATCCAAAAAATTTTGACAAATGCTATCTTATAATTGCCCAACCTGGACAGAATATCACATTAACTCTTGACGCACAGTATGCCATTGAAACTTATGGAGATTGCGATTATCCACTGTATACTGGCAACGTAGATTGTGAATATGATTATCTAACGCTTCAGCGAGTAAGGTAATCCATATATCTTCTCAATAACACAAGTAGTAAAGTTGACACATAGTGTGTAAAGGTACGTTGGGGAGGGGGGGATACAGCGTGCAGCTATTCCTAATCGTTGGGAACCCTAACATTATTGTCCTGTATACGCTCCATGATTGTTTTTCAGGGAATCCAGTACTTTTCTAGTAAGATTGGATATCTCTACTTTCCATATATACTGAAATTGCCATACTTTTATAGACAATAATCACCCGATAAATACTTTTCTGGGAACTTATCTTTAATTGTCAAAAGAATTAAAATGTATTTCTGTGTACTTTGTATTATTTCAATCAGCAAGGTATATATCGACCAGAGATGACGTCATCAGTTGTTCATATGAACTGAATATTTCAACCTATGATGACGTCATGACAGGTTGTTATGAGATATAACTGCTATGCACATCAAGGAAAAATTTACCGCCAGTTGTATATATATACAAATAACTGAAGTGGTTTATTTTTTATATTACAGATATTGTGGTGGGAAACCACCAGGTCCTATCATAGTACCAACAGGTGAAAACACCACCGTGCGATTTAAAACAGATAATATCGGTACATGCATTGGTTTTAACCTGAGCATTACCTACACAGGTATGAACAGTTGTATTATATTTTTCATACAAGTAGCCACTGATAGACTAGTAAATAAATAACTACTTGTATATAGATAATAACCACTGGTATATATATATAGGTAATAACTACTGGTATATATATATTCATTTAAAACAAGAATTAGCAAGAACAAATGCTGCATTTGAATACTTCTATTTATTTGACCCAATTGTCTTTATTTGTCTGTTTTCAGATGTATAAAGCCAAGACATCAAGAGATGTATACATTCGAGACATCAACAAGAAGACAGTCGTGTTGTATTTCTTCATAAACAAATAATATAGCCATCAACACATGAATTATTAAATCATTGTATTGCGTGGTATGGCATGTCATCCCGTAGAGAGAGAGAGAGAGAGAGAGAGAGAGAGAGAGAGAAATGGGGTTTAACGCCCACTCGACACAACTAGGTCATTTCGGGAATAACAGGGGTCTTTAGCAGTGGGAGGAAACCGGAGTGCCCGGAGGAATCCCACGAGGTTGAGAAGGGGCCCCTATCTCCATGCCACATACGCTCACACCAGGGATCGAAACCACAGCCGCAAGCCAGAGGTGACCGGCCAGCTAGAGGTCGAAGCGCGGCACTCTAGACCACTAGGCCATCCCACCCCCACACCCCCGTCATCCCGTAGGTTTTGTATGCTAAAATTGATTTTTTTGTTGTTTTGGGTTGATTAAGGACCAAGCTATCCAAAAATGTCGGGGTTCAAATTTTCCGACCCCTTGATCCCCCCCCCATGGTCATTTTTGAAATCGGGACCCCTATGAACGAACACGTGGCTATCTCCGGCAATAATGGTTGGAATTTCATGATCTGAAATTCATTCTCGTAATTCTTCATCATGCCAACCCCATTTATGATACTCTTAAAGCAATTGGAAATAGTTTTCATTGACTTCCGGTGGGGATTATCAACTTCTGGTGTCAGACTCGGATTGATTTCAGCCAATAATCTTTGGATTTTCATGATCTAATGTTGATTCTGCTTTTTTTTCACCATGCCGACCCCATCTATTATACATGTCAGGCGAATGGATGTAGCTTCCATTGACTTCCGGTTGAAAATACAATTTCCGGTGTCAAACTCGGATTGATTTCAGCCGGTAATTTTTGGGTTTTCATGATCTAAAGTTCATCATGCGGACCCCATTCTAGGGCTCCAGTTTTGCGATTCTTGACATCTCTGGGAGGGGCCTTTTCGAAATCCGGACCCCTGTGACCCGAGTCCATGGCTATCTCTACCAATAATGGCTGGAGTTCATAATCTGAAGTTCATTCTGGGGTTTTGTCATCATACCGATCCCATCTATGATACACATAAAGCCAATTGGAGCAGTTTTCATTTAATCCGGGTGGGGAATACCAATTTCCGGTAGCTCAGCCTACCACTTTATGTGGCTTTTGAAGCATGGTAAAATGATTTTAATATGGTCACTTTTGGGTGACTGGAATGTGATGTCATGAGATTCATGACACTTTGTCAATTGTAACTAGAAAAAAAGTCTAATATCATAAACAAAAAGAATCTTAACAAACCAGAAGTTGCCAGAAACGAAACAAAAAGATCCTATCTTGGAAATAAATATATCAGCTATTCATCATCATCGCCCTCCTGCACACCCGTAATCATATTGTTACGGCCCCTAGCAAAACACGTGCAAAGAAGTATACGGCAGACCATTTTTGCTGCAACTGCATCGCCCCGTGCAGCCTGTTTTACAACCACATTTTGTGAGTTCAAATACAGCAAGATGGGCAGGCAGATCACGATTCGGCACAGGAACATAAATGCCTTTGTCCAACTGCCAGCCGCTTTCGCGTATCGCGGTGTACTTTCTTCCTGACATGGGGCGACAATCCAGCACGAGCTAGTGGAAGCACCTCTCACTCAATAGTTTTCTGAACTGAACAATTGCCACGTGGTAGTTTTAATGGAACGGGTGAATTCCTTGACCTGCGAAAGCAAGTCACCCTTCACCAGCTCAGCTGAGATGTTACACTCTCCAAGCTTCTTGAAACAGATGATAACAGGGTCATCACCATCAAGCTTCATATGTGCACCAGCCCTTGTTTTCTTTGTGATACCCACAAGTTTATCCCTCCAGTCAGCATCAGAGAAGCTGCGAAGTCCAATCAGACCTTAAAACTTATTGCTTCCAATGACACGCACTCTCCCGATCACATCTATCTCTAGATCTCTGTGTTTTGTGACCTTCTCAGTTGCAAACCTGAGACAACCCCGGGAGACCATACTCCTCGCAGCGTTTCGTTTGATTACAGGTAATCTCACTACACACTGCTATTATGAGTGGGTATTGTTGTGTTAAATTTTGATTGGTCAGTAGTCCGACTACCAACCAATCACTACCTAGAATACAAAAGCTTTACATTTAAAACGAGTGCCAGTATTGGACCAAATATGTTTACATAACGTTACGTCATGGCCCATGCTTTTATTATGCCTAATTAACCCGTGCATAGGAGAATATGCACGGATAGCTTTCATTGAACGGGGAGAATAGACACACTCCCGCAAAAGTTCAAGAAACAGACGCTATTCCAGCAATGATCAGAGAGAGATTTCTCGGGCCATTGCTTCAGGAATATGCCGGGAGACAAAGTCCATGAGAATTGTAGCCTGGTTGATACAGCCCAGGCTACACCACCCAAAGTTCTCATGATTTTACTATGGCTGGACGTCAGGGTATGAAGAAACCATCCATCATGCAGAAACTCTCTGGCGTACAAGAGGCATTCACAAAGCGCATGCTAGTTGAGCACGCATAGTATTTGGTGTTACATGAATAGAATGACACACCTTGTACCTCACCAAGTCCTTGCCTCTGTAGATTATGGTGATGTTCTCACAATTCTCTTAGACTTTGTATCTCGAGGTCATCTCAAGTCTTTAACTGCGGTTAAATACAGAGAGGTATATGTGATCAAACGATTACATGTCATTGAAAGTCACAAGTGTCAAGGCCTGATAGATTTCACAACCTCCCGATGCTTACTAGGGCGGTAATTTGTGGATATTACAAAACTACGGGTATGTGCATGCCGTAAGCTTGATGTTGATGACCCTGTAATCAACTGTTTTAAGAACTTTCGAAGGTGTGATAATTACCGAATTGGTGAATTACTTGACCAGATCCCTGAACCCTCCTGCCATTGAACAAAGTAGTTGGCAGTTGGACGAAGGCATTTATGTACCTGCTCAGAATCTTACCACCGCGCCTTACCTGAACTAACAGAAAGTGGTTGTAAAACAGGCTGTATGGGGCGGTGCAGTTTCCGGAATAATTGTTTTAATATGGAGCATCGTTGATGCCGTGAACTGCATATTTATTTCCAAGATAGGAATTTCGTTGTTTTCGTTTCTTGCGACTTGATATAAACTAACGCCAGATTTGTCTTGAATCTCATGACAGAACATTCAAATGTCCCATAAATAATTGCACGAAACATTTACCATACTTCAGATGCCACAAAAGTGGTACTGCGTGATAAATTTCTCTAAACTTAAATCGATCCGAGTTTGATGTTGAAATTGGTATTCCAAGCGGAAGTCAATATAAACTACTTCCATTCGCTTGAAGTGTACCATAGACAGGGCTGGTCTAATGAAAAAATCACCTAGAATGAGACTTCAGATCATGAAAAACCAATGATTATTGGATGATATTGTTGTGATTTTACCCTGTAGAATACAGATGTCCGTCATGATAACCGGGACTACTTCCGCCTTTCAACAGAGTCCCGTGCTACCAGCGGGATTTCACCTATATATAGCCGATTTGCCGTGGCTACTGTTCAGATTATGCATTAGACTTCAAATAGGTAACTTGTTATTGCTTGCGGACGCCTTGGATCACCAAGTGGGACTTGGTACTTGAATATAGAAATACCCTCGATCACAACAAATGGTAGTACGGATAAAAACTTTTATTTAACAAGGGGAGAAGTATAATATATAAATTATATTGTTTTGCACATCTTATAGTTATCGAATAGATTGAAACTTTATTGACCGCGAGTTGCACGTGCGGCTCTTGTGTTTACACTGTGTACTTGCACGGGCATATATGAACACGTGTTTTGTTTATAAGGAGTGACTTATTGTTTGCGATCACCTCGTCATATTTCCTCATGATTATGAGATGGTGATGAAAAAATGAACTATTTATGGCTAGATGGGCGACATATTCCACCGTCGTCCACGGGTGGCAATTCCTCACCCCGCCAGTTTTATACGGGTAACAACAGTACGTTTAACCGATCTCAACGGTGTCATAACATCCCAGAGTCATTGTTTTATGACGGTTATTCAAACTGGCAAAACTTTGCAAATAAATTTACCCGATTTGGAATATCTCAGTCCTGGTCCGATCAGGAATGCAAGGAACAGTTGTTCTTTTGTTTAAAGGGATATGCGGTCGTTGTTCATAGAATTGTCCTTTTACGTAATGGCAATTTGACATGCTTTGAACTAATGATTAAGCTCCAGGAATGTTTCAATCGTGCAGAAATGTCTAGGACCGCAAACTCGTTTCGGAATCGATCATCACCGACCCAAAGAATTGATCGTAGGCCTAATGATTATATACTGGCAGCAAACAAAACCAGAGCCGAAACTCCCAAATCACAGACCATGACTTCATCCGAACAAGAATGTTTAGAAAACACAGAGCAGCGCTGTGACAGAGTGGACCAGAAGTGGGATGACGCCATTACCAAACTTGACAAATTAACTAATCAGTTACGTCAGTTGACCGATATTTGTAATTTCTCGGAAGTAACTCATCGGTCACATGCAATAATGCCCAAGTCGGTAACTGCAGTCTCCAAGCTTATTCCGGAGAATTTAACGTGCGACCCACACATTGTCAATGAACAGGCTGCAATAGAATTAAAACTTGAACTCGATCAAGAAGGCAAGCCTTGTGTCCCAAGCTTGTCCATGGATTCGCATTTCGGAATATCTGAAACTTCGACTACGAACGGGTCGGATAGACGCGGGACGATCGCCAGTTTTGAAACCGCTAAGGCATCGAACGGTTTCACTAACACCGATTTATACGGTGATGTAACAAATATCACCACCCCGTGGGGTGATCAAAAGTTCCAGGATACCGTTGCAACCGGTGTCATTCTAAGAATCGACTCAATCGATTCCGCGAAAACTAAGCAAACGTGCGTATTAGCTACGACGTGCATCCACAGTAATCATTTAGATTATATCGGTCAGCTTAATTTAAAAGCTCAAAGTCAACAAGTGACAAAACTTTCCGATCTTCGCAGTCAAGAGTTACAGGAGAATTTACCAAAAGTTGAAGAGGTTCCCGAGTTTAATGCGTTTGAAAATTCAGTTATGAACTGGTTGCGTTCGATAACAAATAGTCAAACGCGACTTCTGTTTCGCGGTCTATCAACTTTAGTTGTTACGGAATATACCGCTGGGGAATATTCAATTTCGGATAGTTTCTTTGAGCAACAAAAAGAAAAGCCTCCTAGACTTAAATTAGTAGAGTTAAACAGATCTACCATAGATAAATGGTCCGAAGTTCCAATGCATTATTTGGCTGTACCCGTTAATTTGAAGAAACATTTATTTCGAGAAGAAATGAATTTGTTCATAGCAGAACTGATTAAGCAGTGTGTCAGATTCTTCAAAGATAAATTGTCATTGACCCTTCACAGTGATCCAGTAAATGTGAACGCCGATTTATTTATTAATAATTTGCTCACCATCGACGATGTTTTTGATGCGCGTTACGAATCAGAAGTGACAAATAGTAACTTGGCCTCACCGTTGACTATCTCACTGTGTAATATCTACAATCAATTAACTGAGTGTGCGTCTGGATCTTTAACTATTTCCGAGAATTTGTTTGAACGATCTGCGCGATCAACTGTAGTCAACATGCACTATTTGTTACGAATACAAGAATATCTGGCCAGAATAAAATGCTATTTTTGGAGTTTTAGAAATAAGATCCAATCTTTCATTCGAAATAAAGGAACAAAATTTAAAGCGAAGATGTTTTCAACATTACGATGTTGATTATTTACCTGTCCATGCCTTACGGTGACTTTCCTGTAAACCGTGAAATAGCTGTGTGTATCTAGATTTTTTCGGTGAAGTTATAACCGATTTGATTTTGATTGACGCGTGAATGATACGGTGTACCTGTATACCGTTACTAGTGTGATTGAAAGTGTGAATGTGAAGAGTAGGATTTATTTTTCAGAACCAGGAACCAATCCTTTCAAATAAAGACGGGGAGGTGTGTTGTGATTTTACCCTGTAGAATACAGATGTCCGTCATGATAACCGGGACTACTTCCGCCTTTCAACAGAGTCCCGTGCTACCAGCGGGATTTCACCTATATATAGCCGATTTGCCGTGGCTACTGTTCAGATTATGCATTAGACTTCAAATAGGTAACTTGTTATTGCTTGCGGACGCCTTGGATCACCAAGTGGGACTTGGTACTTGAATATAGAAATACCCTCGATCACAACAATATCAATCCGAGTTTAACACCGGAAATTGGTATTTACCACCGGAAGTCAACGGAAACTACGTCCGTTTGACTTGAAGTGCATCATAGATGGGGTGGGCATGATGAGAAAAAAGGGAACAGAATGATCTTCAGATCATGAAAATCCAAAGATTGTTGACAGAAATCGACCCGAGTTTGACACCGGAAATCGGCATTTCCCACCGGAAGTCGATCAAAAATAATTCTAAAGCGTTTTAGTTGCCACGGTATATTGTTTGTATAGACGATAGATTTATGGGATTTATGCCCTAGGCGATGCATGGGAATATATAGACAGAATTAGGGAGACCTTGCTACACACGTGTCTTGGGAGATCAGCTTAGATCAAATTCCTAAGAACAGACCTGTATTTGGATATTTAGGGACATAAGTTTATGTCATTTCCCATATCCATATTGGAGCTTATGTACTGTTAAGCATTTAACCAATAATTGTTATAATAATTGTTATATTAATTATCTGCTACTAAGTATTGTTGACTAAAGAATATATCGAATTATTAACAACCAACAAGAGTTCTGTCTTCATTTAATCAACAACAAGATTCCAAAAGACACACAAAAAGTCCACTTCTACAATACCTATCACATACCGATGAGTCGATAAAGTGCGGTTGCAGTAACAATTTCAAAACAAATAAAAAAAACACAAACAACATTTTCTTGGAATTGGATGAAAATGAGATCAAAGAACAATATGCGGGGCGGTATTCTTCATAATCTATAAAACAAATTCCAGGTTCTACGATCACTGGTGTCGGTGCAGATTCAAAAAGACTTCCTTATTCGGCTTCATAGTGCCATGTGGGCACCTCGGCGCCCACCTGAAAAGTTCGCGGGAATTTGGTAATCATGGCAACATTTGTTCCAGCGTAGCACATGTGCAAAGGTCAAAAGTAGCAAAATACCTTGCTATGAAGGAATTTCGACTCAAAATTAAAATCGAAACACTACGGTCTGTTCCAGGCAACACAACGACTCAAAACGATTTGTGTATCCAATGGTAAAATGTTTATTTTGTCTTAAATATTGGATATCAGAAGCCCGCCGTTTCCCGATAAGATCACAACACCAACGTTGATTAAATTTACAAATAATTTGTGTTTTCACCATCTGATTAAAACACAGATCCTATTTCTTTTCGTCTTTATAGTTCAAAATTTCCTTTTACTTGTCTTTACTACACTAGATTCTGGAATTGTTACCATTAACGTGTTCTGGATGATGTGAGGGATTAGCCAATGAAACGGTCTGTAACGGCGAGTTATTAGCCTTTTAATGCACGGAACTGTGGGTAAACCACTAGAAACGTCAACCCTGATTGATTATTTAATGTCTGGCGTCATAGGGTCAAAAGCCGCTCGTTTGATCCCTGAAGTGAACTCCCACTATAGCTTGTTACATCTTCATATAGTGTAGGCCATCGAAAGTATATAAAAAGATAGGCTGGCACTGCCAGGCAGGATACGCCCACATTTTCGAGAGATGGATAGAGAACAAGCAATACCGAAAGTGATTTTTCCTACATCATTAAGTTAGAATATGATATGTGCAAATATCGAAATGAATTAAGATCTTTGGGTTATAAAGGTGCATTTCAGTAGGCTTCAAATTCGACTGGGAATCATGTTGCTAAGTGGGTAAGATGCTGACTCGGCAGCCTTGAGGTTGGGTGTTTGATCCCTGCATTGGGTGACAAAGTTCATCTAGATTTTCTGGCATGGTTTCCCCTTGTTAGTGATGAAGGATGGATGGCCTGACAAGACAGCTGTCAATTTTGGTTCAATTTTCACAAAATTTGAACTCAATCTGCATTACCATGTAACGGTGATATAATCAAACGTTTTTTTAAATCGGATAATAATTTTATACCTCCGAGGGACCACAAGCTAAAAAGGGTGATTTTTCGTACAATCAGGGGCCATAATTCAGGAAGTTACGAACCAATGGGTGCAAATATCGAAAGGAACCAAGATCTTCGGGTTATAAACATGCATGTCAAGTTTCATCAAAATCAGTTCAAAATTGTGACCTCTATAGGGTCCACAACCTTGATATAACATATTTTCACGCTGATCGCGTACAAACAGGGGCCATTTTGTCTGTCCATTTGGGTCCGATTTTCACAAAATTTGAACTCAACCTTCATTACCATGTAACGGTGATATAATCAAACGGTTTTTTAAATCGGATGATAATTTTGACCTCCAGAGCCACCACAAGCTAAAAAGGGCGATTTTTCGGACAATCAGGGGCCATAATTCAGGAAGTTACGATCTGATGGCCGCAAATATAGAAAGGAACCAAGATCTTTAGCTTATAAACATACATGTCAAGTTTCATCACAATCGGTTCAAAATTGTGACCTCTATAGGGTCCACAACCTTGAAATAACATATTTTCACACTATTCGCGTATAAACGGCAGCCATTTTGTATGTCAATTTGGGTCCAATTTTCACGAAATTCGAACTCAACCTTCATTACCATGTAACGGTGATATTATCAAACGCTTTTTTAAATTGGATAATAATTTTGACCTCCAGAGGAACCTCAAGCTAAAAAGGGCGATTTTTCGGACAATCAGGGGCCATAATTCAGGAAGTTATGATCCGATGGGCGCAAATATCAAAAGGAACCAAGATCTTGGGCTTATAAACATGCATGTCAAGTTTCATCAAAATCGGTTCAAAATTGTGACCTCTATAGGGTCCACAACCTTGAAATAACATATTCTCACACTATTCGCGTACAAACGGCGGCCATTTTGTATATCAATTTTGGTCCGATTTTCACGAAATTCGAACTCAACCTTCATTACCATGTAACGGTGATATAATCGAACGGTTTTTTAAATCGGATAATAATTTTGACCTCCAGACGGACCACAAGCTAAAAAGGGCGATTTTTCGGACAATCAGGGGCCATAATTCAGGAAGTTAAGATCCGATGGGCGCAAATATCGAAATGAACCAAGATCTTGGGGTTATAAACATGCATGTCAAGTTTCATCAAAATCGGTTCAAAATTGTGACCTCTATAGGGTCCACAAGCTAAAAACATGATATTTCGTACAATCAGGGGCCATAATCCATGAAGTTTCCATCCGATACATGCCAATATCGAAAGCAGCCGAGATCTTATGGGGATAAACCTATATTTCAAGTTTCGTCAAAATCGGATAAGAATTGTGACCTGTAGAGAGTCCACAAACAAATTGTGGACGGACGGACGGACGGACGTCCGGACGGACAGGGGCGACAACATAATACGTCCACATGAAAATGTGGGCATATAAAAAAACAAAGTATAAAAAAACAGAAACAACATATTAATCTGCATTTTAATCAGATTGCTGTTTTCAATGTGGAAGATTTTGGGTGCTACTGAGTTAAAGACTTGGAATTATCTACTTTAGATAAGATGAAGTTTGCCCGTTTAGTCATTGTTAGTAATATTATGATCTAAATCGTAAGACCTAAAGGCAATCATTGGTTGAATAGAGAGAGAATTGGAGTTTAACGTCCACTCGACACAAACAAGGTCATTTCGGGACTAACATATGGTTTAATTTTATTTCAATTATTCACTTGCGCGTAGGGGTCTTTAGCAGTGGTAAGAAACCGGAGGACCCAGAGAAAACCCACAAGGTTGGCCAGTGAACCTACTAATTGCCACGTACAACCGGCGATATCAGTTGAAAAAATTCAATCTTTAACATTAAAGCTGCATTATATAAGAGCTAAATCTGCCTATTGGCGGTCTTTAGTTTGGCTTCATTATTTAAACATTTAAGCCCATAAGCAACTTTAAAGGGCATCGGATGGTGCCGATTTTAACTAGATTAAATCGCTTCATCCATTAAAATGTTTTTATTTAAAAATTGAGAAAGAAGCCTATGTCGCGAATAACAAGTACTGTTGTTACCATAGTAAACAATGTCAAATCTTGTGAAAACCCCAAACAGTGAAAACTTCACTCAGAATAAAGTAATTTGAATAAAATTTTCAATATATTCATTTTGCATTACAATTATAGCAAGAACTGTCAGCTCTTTATCGAAATCTTACATATTGCATCTTTAATATATAAACCAATATAAATATACACCACATAGTATTAGAGAGAGAGAACGAGAAATAGGGTTTAACGTCCACTCAACACAAACTCGGTCATTTCATGACTAGCACCTGGTTCAATTTTATTTCAATAATTCGCTTGCCTAGGGGTCTTTAGCAGTGGGAGGAAGCCAGAGAACCAAGAGAACATCTGCGATGTTGGACAGGCGGCTTGGTTGGACAGGTGACTCGGTTGGACAGGCGACTCTATAGGGGACTCTACTACGTACAACTATGGGATCGAACCCAACCAGTTGACTCAATGACAGACCTTATGATACAGTGCGAACACGATAACCATTCAGTCACCGAACTCCCTTCACACAGTATTATACAAAACAGAATAAATGTTACAAAACTCTTTTTTGTATTCCAGAAAAATTGGAATGATTTTTCATCACTCAGGATTATATTTATAAAGGTCAGTAATTACAATCATGAATTGAATTTCATTTTTTCCTTTCAATTAACAAAAAATAAATTCATAATATACCTGACAAGAGACCCATGGTCGTTTATCATGCATTCATTACGAGTATGTGTCCAATGGAAGAATAAACTAATTTCCTCGGTTACATTAAACAGAGAATCAAACACCAAGAAAAGTCGTATTTTGATCTAAATCATAAAATTTAGATAAAACATTTAATGTTATAACCAATAAAAAACCCACCAACATTGTTTGAACATTTGAATAAATACCACTCAGTGAATATATCAAACAAGGTTGTAATTGACAGACCGCCCTGGTTTCTCTAAACTGTTCTCAGACTATTTAGCAGCGGGAGAAAACGGGAGAACTCAGAGAAAATGCACAGAGTTGGACGTACTTCTTGTCATGTACAAGCTGGGAATCGAAATCACACCAGCTGACTCAATGACAGACCTTACGATACCGAGTGTACGTTCAAACCATTCCGCCATCCAACCCACCAGAATATAAAGGTTAGACAAGCAGACGTACTTCTTGTCATGTACAAGCAGGGAATCAAAACCATGCCAGCTGACTCAATGACAAACCTTACGATACCGAGTGCACGTTCAAACCATTCCGCCATCCAACCCACCAGAATATAAAGGACACATATCTTAAACAAAAAGGATTAAAATAACATTTCAGGACAATTTAATCAAATTTAGACATTCCATTTATTTCCTAGTATATATGAAGTGTAAATGCATTAGTGGAGAATTTTGATACACAATCTATTTAGGAAAAATAACTAGTACTGTTTGTTTGGATAGATAAAATATATATAACTTCATATAAACAAATAATTTATACCAATATTTTTATTGGCCAGTAGATCAACAAAATATATTTATCTTCTTTGATTGGCATTTAGTAATTGAACATATAAACACAGGGTACAATTTCATGAATGATGACACAATTACTGGATTTAATATCATTTGCTTGATAAAGACGAGAGTATGCTCCTCGAAACATCACTTAGTATTAAATCCAGTAATTGTACCTTGTGTTAATATCTATTTACCAAGAGAATATTACTACTAAGATCCCCTTGTCAAATTTTATATGAGAGTCTATGAATTTTATTTCAGAGACTGAAATAACTACAATATTGGAATATGTGCTAAAATTTGATGATGAGGCTCTTTTAAAACCTATTGAATCCAAACCGGGAGATTATCTAAATGTTTCAACTTTGTTTTCTTAATTAAAAGTTCAATATTCAATTTGTATTTGTGAAAAAAAAAAAAAAAAAAAAAAAAAAGGTACAGAGACTTTAACTCATCCTTTAATGACCCTGGTTAACAGGGACTACGTTAGGTAGATCCAGTATCCAGCATGTTCATCAATTACTGCAGTAAATGGATAAATCAAGTGGCATTTATTGGGGTTGTACATAAAGTTGCGACACTTTTGTCTATCCTCTTATTTATGGTTTGATAAGATTTGGATGTTGATTTTACACTCAAACTAGTGGCGAGTGAAAATTATCAAAAAATGATGTAATGTAGTTAAATAATACAAGTTTTCGTTAAGTTACTTCCCTTGAAAAATACATAACATTTTCAGGTAGCAATTTCCCCAAACCATCAAATATTATAATAAATAGTCTGGGTGCTCAACTAGACTACACCCCATTTTACAAAATACAAGACTTTAAACTTTAAATGTTGAATTATACGATATGATATCCAGTTCACCCAATTTCATTCTTATTAAACGAAGCAATCAAATGTTGAAACGACTCAACAACTCATGGTCTGGGTCAATCAGGTCCCAATAAACTTCATTAAATCCATTATAGTATGGATTGCCGCTTGATTCTTCATGGCCTTTCCCAAGGATGACACCTGCTAAGAATTTCAGTTTGTAGAAAAATCAAAATAATCGATAACTGGTTCGGTTTTCTTAGTTGTCTGTTCTGATTGGTTAGTTGTCTTTTCTTCTGGTTTAGCGCTGGCTGATCTCAAGGTTATCATAGCACTGAAAACATGAAATAATTAAAACATAATACACACTAATATTAAATAAAAAATATACAAAAACTCACATTTAACAACAATTTCCTCAAGCAATGTTTAGTGAGTTATGCATGCACATAAAAATGTACATATGCTTTATGGTTTTCCAAATGCTTTATAGAAATTTAACAACTTCATGTTAGTAGATATGGACAACAATGTAAGAAGAATGTTTTGATCATTCATATCTTTTTCTATTTTGTACTGTTTCTTTTACATTTCGATATTTCAGAAATACTGGACTTCTGATGTTCCGAGTGAATGGAAAGTTTAACGTCCTACTTTCTGCACCTAACCTGGGCAAATGAAGACGAGCATACGCCATACAGTGTGCTGGGGGAAATTTTGCCCGGGCAGCAGTGCTACAGCTTACTCTTACATCGAATTCCAACTGCCAAGGGATCTTTTAAGTGAACGTCAATGTGTACACTGGACCTTGTTTTTTGTCCCATCTGAATGACTAGACAGCATTCCTTGTCAGGCCCTCCGTTCTGCACCGAGTGAATGGAGAAGTTGTTTTTCACCAATTCGATAACATTACAGTATCAGATGACAACAGTCGCTCTTATAATAGTTTTAAACAGAGTCTGAACAGAGAGACAGATAAATGGGGTTTAACATCCACTCGACACAAACTAGGTCATTTTTGGACTAACATATGGTTCAATTTTATTTCAATAATTTGCTAGCGCATATGGAGGAAAATGGTTGACCCAGAGAAAGAACAATGAGATTGGACACGTGACCCTACTTCTTGTCATGTACAAGCGGGGAGTCAAAACCATGGGTCAATGCCAGACCTTATGATGAAACATGCATGTGTTAACCCTTACGTGCCCAATCTCGCAATTTTGCGAGAGGCCCAAAGTGACTGAGAATTCCCAATCTCGCAATTTTGCGATAGGTAAAAATGGCCGAAAATTCCCAATCTCGCATTTTTGCGAGCGATGAAAGATGGCCGAGTATTCCCAATCTCGCATGTTTGCGAGCGATGTACATGCCTCAGATATTCGTTCCGTGTAAATAAGCCGTTCCGCATTGTAGTCTGACACCACTATGACTGCCTTCGTCTGTTCGCGCACTTTCCAATGATCTATAAATAACCCAGTGTTTCTACAGTACATTTATGAGTAAACACGTGATGAAGTTCTACTTTCGATTTTCTGCGTCTTTAGATATCAGGGTGGGTAAAACATTAACTGAAGACGAAATTAGGGAAATGTTTATAGATAACGGTTCAGGGGACTCATATCTCGACACAAATGACGATGAATTTGGACTACGAACTAATTTTGGACAGCTGAAATGAGAGTTACAGTGATCGTCAAAACCTGAGGACAATGGCAATGCCTATGTACGTAGGATGGACGGACTTGCTCGCTTTATGGAGTAGTCACCAGATAAACAAAGGCCCTACGATACAGTTTGTACTATTCGAGTAAATAACAAGTACATGCCCCGAAAACAGACCCAGAGTCTGTACAAAACTTGCGTGCCAAACATCGCGCTTTGCGATATTACTTTCTTTGAATTGACGTTTATCGATCATTCAAAAGTAGACTATAAAGGGACAATATATACAGTATCTATTTCTATGGTAGGCTATAAGTAAGACAAAAGTAGCACATAAGTAATATTGCAAATTCTTCACATTAATTCGTGAAATTTCCAGGGAAAAAAATGTTTAGGCGATAAAAATCATCAAAATCTGGTGGTTTTCGTGAAAAAAACACATTTTTTCGCTAAACATTTCACATGTTTGAAAATTAACAATTGTCAATGTATAGTTCAACCAATACGCTAGATAAGTTTCAATTATTCTAAAACTGTATCTCCATAAATAAAGGAGTCACGGGCATTCAAAATGTTATAGCTCATTATCATATTTTTAAAAAAAAAATGGCGGGCAGGCTGGTGACTATCTTTAACAAAATGGCGGGCATACTCAAATTTTTTTGCACCAAAATGGTGGACCGCCTCAGTTGTTTTACGGAAAGTTTGGTGGGCATGTAAGGGTTAAAAATTTAGCCACCCAACCCCCCAGAGTCTGAATACAACAGTCGTTGTGGATCATTTAATCATTGTCAGTCATGTGGAGATAAATACTTCTAAAAACTAGGCTTAATTTCCATATCATGGTCGCAGACACCACCACTGACTGCCCAATTTGAAATGTATAACTTACCCGAATCTTTCTCTACTCTGTACTATAGAAGGTGGTGGTAAACTGGGTTTTAATTCCCTCTGTATTAACGTAGCAACACTTGTATTGGGTAGATAACATTTATTCCTATAACAAAATAGTTTTACATTAATTTAACACAACAATAGTTTTACTTAAAATACACCCTTTGATGTTGGTGTATCATTATTTCCAATAATCTTACGGGCAACTTGCCAATCATGCATTATTTATACAAGTGTAATATTGGACTCGCGTGCCGTATTTCATTGAAAAGCTCGTGTGAGATAGTGTCTGTATTTTAAGTTGTTTAATGGTCTCGAGCTTAAGACATTGCGTAATATATTGTAAAAACACTGGTGTCTACAGTCCTCTTGTTGTTACAATATATTACGCAAGGTCTCGCTCTCGACCATTAAACAATACATAAAACATGGAGCTTAACGTAGGTATTGTCAACAAAGTATTGCGGCCATTTTGAGATTAATAAAATTATTTTTCTTTTCCTATGACCTCATGTATGTGCAATGCTGTTCAACGATTTGTCAGGCCTTCTCAATGCATGGCAGGACTCAAAACCAGGACATTCTTGCCTGAAACCCAGTGGCCAGACGTCTTTGATTTGACACCCTCCCCCCACCCACAGTGGGAGGAAAAGAAATGGGGTGTTAACATCCTACTGTGTTCTGCATTGACTGGACTAATGAAGACAGGCATGAGCTATGAGGAAAGATCTGTGGGATGACCAAATTTCCTCGTTAAGAATTTTTTTTAATATGTATAAATATAACCAGTGTTAAGATATATCTGATTCTATTTTACAATGTTAACAGAGCAAGTCATATATGAATCCAAATTTGAGTAAACTAGCTGACTTCTGTTTTATTTATGGAGCATCATTAATGACCAATAAATACATCAGATGATCGTAGTTCAATACTTTCTTTTGACACTTTTAACTCTTTCATATAAATTACATTAGCTTGAAAAAAGGAGAGGGGAAACACAAAGATTTAATTACTCCTTTATATATAAATAACTTAATTATAACAACCTGTCCATAATATCATATGTATTGGAAGTTAAATCTTTAATAAACAACAACTTTCGACTCTTACTTGTAAGGGGGGTGGGGATGGCCTAGTGGTCTAGAGTGCCACGCTTCGACCTCTAGCTGGCCGGTCACCTCTGGCTTGCTGCTCTGGTTTCGAACCCTGGTGTGAGCGTATGTGGCATGGAGATAGGGGCGCCTTCCCTACCTCGTGGGTTTCCTCCGGGCACTCCGGTTTCCTCCCACTGCTAAAGACCCCTATGCGCAAGGGAATTATTGAAAGAAATTGAAACCATATGTTATTCCCAAAATGACCTAGTTTGTGTCGAGTGGACGTTAAACCCCATTTCTCTCTCTCTCTCTTACTTGTAAGCTGTAGCTACAACATTTTTCTTGGGTTCGTTATCATAACTTTGGGTTTCACATCCATAAAACTCAGCTAATTCATGCACAAATTGACGATTTTCCCGATTCATGGCAGGGAATGAATGACTTCTTGATGGATACTTCGACTGAAAATATAGTAGCAATTATATTATATCTGTCTCTCAAGTGCTCAATTATTTTCTTCTAATGGTACACTCTTTCACTCAATAATTTCGTTGGGCTAAGGAAGCAGGGTAGCAATACACCTTCAACATTGATACAGTATACCATAGGCATTGGTACAATATACCAGACATTGGTACGATAGATATTGATACATCTGAATACTATGGCATGCTTTGAAATCACTTCAACCAAAAATGTTTTGCGTAGTCTTGATTCATAATAGTCTGAATTACAACATCAGTGACATTATATATATACATTGCTGAGATGAAGAATCCCAATCATTATAATATTGTTTTCATAATGTGTGATTGACAGAATGTACAGAAAGCGTTATCATATTTTATCATATAATAATACTTCCGGTATTCGGGAGTACAATAATAATACTTCCGGCATGTTGAATAATCTGGTATATTATATCGATCCTGTACCATGTCGGAATTGACAGAGTCCACTGTAAATCAGAATCAGTTGTAGTAAGAAATGTTGTGATGAAATCTACCAGGTAGAATTACAGTTCATGATGTTTGTAACAATCTGAATCACAAGCCCAACTTACCTGTTTAGCGTTATTTACTAAATCATTTAAGGCTTTTTCTATGTTTGCAGCTTTCTCAGTATTCTTCCTGTTAAACAACCAATATAAATATTACAACAGTGACATGATAATAGTTGCAAGCAATTTAAAAACTTTAATACTGTATTAAAGATGCATTATGTAAAAGCTAAATCTTCCCATTGCCAGTCTTTTTTTCTGGCTTCAAGTCTTAAATAAATTGTTATTTATACTACGTCTATAATACTCACTTTATCACAGGATGGTCGAAATTTAAATGGATTTAATAATAAAATGGATAATCAATAGTAGGTTCAGGAGGACCGCACTACACGAAAAACAAAAACCTATAAGATTAACCTGCGGAAAATATCAAATCAAGTGAATGGATCCGGGGGCCAGCCGTAAGCGTCCACTTTGTCTTGGTTGTCATGTACCGTTGCTAGGTCAATAAACGATCTACACTACAGCTTTGACAAAACCTCGTCAAGAATAAAGTAATTTGAATGAAAATTACAATAATTATGTTTTTATTATCTATTTTTGAACAATGAAAAGTTTGGATTCTTAAAATATTTTCCTATTAATTTTTATGACTTTTTTTCAAGGGGAAATCATTCGAACAAAGTTACCTTTACATCTAAGCAAACAGAAAATGAAATTGAATGAAATAACGTACCTAGCAAAGTCTTTTATAAAATCGGTGTAGGTTTGGTTTCCTAGTTTAGTCTGTAAATCTGGGTTCTCTATTTCTAGAGCTAAAGCCAGACGTCGATTTCTTTCTAACCTCGCACAATCAGCATCACATTCTAATCTACAACACACATAAACAACTATATTTATCAAAGTTTAATGGCTTAATCACATTTCTCACAGGGCTTAATCAAAGGTGATATTGTACTTCGATTGATTATCTAACATTTTCATTAAGAAAACAAGATCAAAATACCAAATAACGTCTCAGCTTAGATTCAATCAGATTTCAACTAGGGCCATATGGCTTCTCAGCTACCAATAAAGATAGGTTGCCAGGCAACCAAACATACGCCCACAGCAGCTAAATCGTCCGAGCAGTCAACTAGAGTTGTCACATATTTTTACTTTTTTCTGTAATGAAACATTTATAATACACTAAAATTTGATTAAGAGTAACAACTCATTAAGTAATTATCAGAAAATCATTAGAATGCTAACGTTTAGTATACAAAATATCTAATATCATGGATTTAGCTGTTCAAGTTATCAAATGACAAAATTCATTGAAAAACAATATACTTATTCTTCTCAAGACCTTTAACTCTGTGTATCAATTTAAAGTCAATTTGATATTAACTTTCGCCTGTAGAGCGTCCACAAGCAATTGTGTTAAAAATTTATAAATCTGCCATTTAAAACCATCATACATGTCCACTATCCTGACTAGTTTCGTCAAATAAATTTTAACTTTTTCAAAGGAACAGTTCAACAGAAACAGGAAACAAATTTGAATAATGATGTCATATGTTGCAATTGTGGACGTAGGACCGACAGACGGACGGGGGCGAAGACAATATACGACAACATTACAATGTGGGCGTATAAAAAATGGTGTTTTGTTATGCTCAAGCAGCCTAGATCAATTTATCAAAACTGACTGATATTCAAATTAGATTCGTCTATCAAAATATTGTAGATTACTAGGGATTTCTTCAATCAATGGTACTAATCAACCATACATATGTAAACAACTGTGTCTGTTCTTCTTTACAAAGTTAAGCTATTAAATCATATTGCCTGTTTATAAAAGTGGTACCAGTGTGTTTCTCATGTAGCAGAGAATCTTATGACGCAGTTTTGTGGTAACGTTGTATTTTAACTTTGAAGAATTTGACAATTTAATATTATTTCAACTGATCAACAATGGCAAGTCAAGCGTGAAATCACTGATTGAATTTAGGTCGTTACTAAATTTAGCAGTGTGTTTACAAGTTTCACTACTGACAATTTCTGACCTTTATGGAGAGCAATTGCCGCCAAAACAACATTTTATTTATGGCGAGGAATGGGCGCCAAAACTGTTGTGTAACCTACTCAAGAGACCAACTACTATCCTTGCGAGACTCTACCCCACTTGAAAAGACGCATATAGACTATCTTAAAACTCTTACAAGTAACATAACGAATTTTCAGAAAACTAGGAGAGGGTGTTCCTCGGGAAAAAATAGAAAGCACCGTATTAGTGTCATAACTTGTCCCCCATTTGGAAACGACCGAGTCCTTCCCGGTAAACCTAATTTAAGCAACCTTATTCAAATAAACTGTCTGAAGGCGCTGCAAGAACCTTCACGTCAGGAATGTGGCCTAAAACTTTGTTTGCTAAATGCCCGTTCTGTGCGGAATAAATCAATTGAATTGAACGAATTTATTTGTGAAAATGAGTTTGATCTTTTCGCAGTAACCGAAACATGGCTCAATGTTGATAGCGAAGGTCCTGTGCTATCTTCCCTGATACCTAAGGGTTATTCAATACTTCATAAATCCAGATTAACAGGAAGAGGTGGTGGTGTAGCACTGATCTTTAAAACCGCCCTCACAGTGCAGAGACATAAACAATTTTCGTACTCGTCTTTCGAATATCTTGGGTGTATCCTGAATTCTAAAGTCTTAATAATTGTTATTTATCGTCCTCCGAATCGCAATACAAGTCCACAATTTATTGAGGATTTTTCAGACCTGTTAAACAAATTATCGACTTCAAATCTTGAACTTTTGATTACCGGTGATTTTAATATACATCTGGACAAGAAGGACGACTCATTGGCTGTTCAATTTGAAGATGTTATCAAATCCCATTCTTTGTTACAGCATGTCAATACTGCCACCCATGTTCGTGGCCATATTTTGGACCTCATCATTACTAGGGAAGACGGGTTATCAGTTCATAATGTGGAGGTTACGGATAAACTTCTATCTGATCATTTCGCACTTACCAATGAACCTCAATATTAAACGAGCTACTATCTCTACTCGAGAGATAACCTTTCGTAAATTTAAATCAATGAATTCTGATGAATTCAGATCGTCATTGGATTTTTCTCGGATATCAGAAACCGCATCGATACAAAATGTTCACCAAAAAGCTGTTCATTTCAATGAATGTATCCAGTATGTGTTAGATCAGGTTGTTCCAATTCAGACTAAAACTATCAAGGACAGGCCAGGGAATGTGTGGTTTAACGAAGAGATACGTGAAGCAAAACGGAGGCGTAATAGGGCGGAGAGAAAATGGCGACAGACGGGTTTAGTAGTTCATAGGGAAATTTATCACGCGGCAAAAGTTGGTGTTACACGTCTTATTGAAAATTCAAAAGCTTCGTATTATAAAGACAAAATAGAAACTAGTAGTAATTCTAAAGAACTATATATGGTTGTGAATTCTCTTCTTGACCACAACCATGGTGTTAAAATTTTACCCACCGTAAATAATTTGGACTTGCCAACTCGATTCTCAGAATATTTTGAAAGTAAAATTCTTAATATTAGGAATAATTTCACTGATAAAAATTACATTCACGACCATGAGATTGACATTTCGAGTGCTCTAGACAGATTTGAAATATTGTCTCAGGACGAAATCTCTCGTGTCATCAAATCTATGGCAACAAAATCGTGTGCCTTGGACCCATTGCCAACACGGATACTGAAAGATCAGCTTCCGGTATTACTCCCGGCAATCTGTGACATCATAAACTCTTCATTTAGATCCGGAACATTCCCAGATATTTATAAACATGCCAATGTAATCCCTCTAATTAAGAAACCCTCGCTCGATCCAAACCAAGTCAAGAACTATAGGCCGGTATCCAACTTAAGTTTTGTGTCGAAAGTTCTAGAGAAATGCATCGCAAAACAATTAATTGGTTATATATCTGAATTTAGTCTTCTCAGCACCTATCAAAGCGCCTACCGTCAATATCATAGCACAGAAACTGCACTGTTAAAAGTACAAAACGACATTCTCTTGTCCATTGATAATAAAAGCTGTGTGTTATTGCTACTTTTAGATCTTTCTGCAGCATTTGACACGGTAGACCATAAGGTGCTGTTTTCACGACTTGCTGGTGAATTTGGTGTAACTGGTTCAGCTCTCGAACTACTTAAATCTTATTTAACAAATCGTTCCCAATCTGTCATTATACACAACAAACAATCTGACATAAAAGATCTGAGCTTCGGTGTACCCCAAGGCTCAGTTTTAGGTCCAATTTTGTTCAGTATATACACCACCCCATTGTCCAAAATTATTGAGAAACATGGTCTTCAGTTCCAACTTTACGCAGATGACACTCAGCTGTATCTGTCATTTAAACCCTCTCTGTCTGGAGACTTTAATACATCAAAACATCAAATTGAAGAATGTATTAGTGAAATTCGCGTATGGATGGGAATCAATTTCCTTAAACTGAACGACGAAAAGACTGAATATATTCTTTTTGGATCAAACAGTTTAGTGTCTAAGTTTGATAAAGATGTTTCACTCTTAGTTGGTGAGCATGAAATAATCCCAACATCTTCAGCCCGTAACATCGGTGTTATCTTTGACAGTGAACTATCCATGGAAAAGCAAATTAGTAATATTTGCAGATCTTGTTATTTTCAACTGAGGAATATAAGTAAAATAAGTAAAAATTTGCCAGTTGAGTCCACCAAAACTGTTGTTCAAGCGCTTGTTACATCACGATTAGATCAATGTAATTCGTTGCTTATTGGTTTACCATCTCGTCTCACTGATAAACTGCAAAAGGTTCAGAACGCGGCAGCTCGACTCATTACCAAAAGTAAATATAATGATCATATCACCCCTGTTTTAATTCAACTTCACTGGTTACCCATTGTGTTTAGAATTCAATATAAGATCATTCTTTTAACTTTTAAATGTTTAAATCATATGGCACCGTTGTATTTATCGTCCCTTTTAGATGTCTACTCCCCTACTCGTACATTGAGGTCATCAAGTGATCATTATTCTCTTGTCTGTAAAACAGCTAGACTGAAAACTTACGGTGAACGATCGTTTACAGTACAGGCCCCTAAACTGTGGAATAAGCTCCCATTTACTCTCAGAAGTTCTACCTCTTTATCAAGTTTTAAATCGCAATTGAAAACACTTTTATTTAAACAAGCTTTTAATTTATAGATTTATTTATTTTTTTTTTTTTTTTTTTGGTATTTATAGATTTATTTATTTTTTTTTTTTTTTTTGGTATTTATAGATTTATTTTTACTGTTTTAAGTTATGCAATTATTATAGATTTTAAAAATATGATTTAATTTATACAATTATTATAGATTTTAAAAATATGATTTAATTTATACAATTATTATAGATTTTAAAAATATGATTTAATTTATACAATTATTATAGATTTTAAATGTATGTTTTAATTTTTATGTAAAGTATATTGTACAGCGCATCTGAACACATTTTTGTGAAAGCGTGCGCTATATAAATGTTGACAATAATATAATAATAATAACTGTATTATATCAACTACATACATCTAAACAATTAATCAACAATATATCAACAACATACATGTAAACAATTAATCAACAATATACAACAGTTGTAATAAATGAGTACTTACTGCCTTCGAGCACCTTTTTTATATTGAGACATCTCAACTGCTCCTTTATTCATCCAACTTACAACCGAAATCCTAAATTATGCAAATTATATACATGTAAAAACGAATCACCATCAATAATATGGAATACAAACACTGCTTTATTTTATATACCAATATTTGTGACTGTCGTTTGTTTGTCCTTCTGTCTGTCTGTTCAAGGTTGGCACCTACATTAGGGTCGTCTCAAGGCTGAAATTTGGTATAATAGGGGTAGCTTGGACTAGGGAGCAACGTAAGCCTGGTGGCGATGGCCTACCATTTCTGATTTTGGATTTATGCTACTTCTGGTTCATGGCTATACCCATGCTTCACAAGGTCAACTGCTAGTTATACATAATATGCAATGGTTGACAAGTGTTTTCTATAGTATCATTATCCTACATTGTAAAAATCATTCCCAATGATTTATAAACTTCAAATTTAGAATTTATTATTAACAGAATTAGGATAATAATGCAATTTGTTAGGAATACAGCAATGTGCCCCACCTTCCCAATTAAGGATTATTTCCAGAGCATATCTCATAAACCCTTCAAGAGCATATCACATAAATCTTTCCAGAGCATATCTCATAAATCTTTCAAGACATGAGACTTTGTGTACCTACATCAATGTTTTATGTACACACATCAACTTTATAGAAATTCCTTGGATTTTATCATTTTTTTGTTTCCTTAAAAAACAAATCTTGTCACTTACTTTTGATAATCGGGTATATCTGCATTATCCTGTCCACCAAGTTGACACAAAATTTTTGCTTGACGATTTCCACAGTCACATTTGATAGTCACCTAGAAATACAATTAATGAACATTTTCCAGATAACAGCTGACAAGTTTTTAGATGTAAATAAATTCCATATATGGTGATGCTGTTGTTTGATGCTCTGAGTGATGGAAGATAAATTTTTCAGTCTGGTGTTCCGTCGCTGGTGGTTGAGGAGGGAAGGACATGCATGGAAAAAGCATCCAGTCTGAATATTTTATTTATGTTTGTATTAGTTATGCCATTATCTTCCAACATTCATTAAAGAATAACAAGATACCAATTTCATTAGTTCAGTTACTGTGATTTTTGGCAAGGCAGCCCCATTGCTGGTTCCCTTCCAGGAACCTTGGTAAATCTCAAGCAGTCGTAATTCCATGAAATACGTTACCTCAGTTTTACAGGGCACTTTAGGACAGGGATTATCTGGGTGACATGGCGAAGCACATGGATGACCACACTCCTCTCTTTTAATGTCACATGTCTGATTACACAGTTCACCCTCTGATAAACAATCACCCTGAAAATATAAAACATCACCCTCTGATAAACAATCACCCTGTAAAATATAAAACTTAACACCTCTGATAAACAATCACCCTGTAAAATATAAAACATCACCCTCTCATAAACAATCACCCTGTAAAACACAAAACTTAAACCCTCTGATAAACAATCACCCTGTAAAATATAAAACTTAACACCTCTCATAAACAATCACCCTGAAAATAATGAAATATAAAACTTCACCCTCTGATAAACAATTATTCTATAAATAATCAAATATAAAGCCTAATTCCCTGAATCAACTTTACCAAACTTCACACTAAATCAAGGATTGCGTTAATAACGTCATTGACAGACGTAAAACTTGTAATAAGGAGAGAGTCAATTATGGAGAGAGAAATTGAAATGGCGTTTAACGTCCACTCAACACAAACTAGGTCATTTCGGGACTAACACATGGTGTAATTTATTTCAATAATTTGCTTGAGGGTAGGGATTTTTAGTAGTGGGAGAAAACCGGGGTAAACCCAAGGGGTTGGACAGGCGACCCTACTCCTTGTCATGTACAACTGGGGATTCGAAACCACACCAGTTGACTCAATGACAGGCTTTATGATACAGCGCGCACGTGCTAACCATTTGGCCATCCAACCCCCGACACTTTTCTCCTCGGACAAACAGAAGCTACCGGGAAGGCCAGTCTTAAAAAAATTCCAGATAACTGTTCATGGATTAAAACAGGATTTAAACAAGGACACTCAACGCTCAAGTTCAGTCACTAACCAGGGGTCGTATTTATAAAAATTCTTAGAGTTTTCATAACTTTTACTCTAAGACTTCCTAAAACAACATTTAGTTAAAAGTTACTCTTTAGAAATATTTATAAAGGGTCTTAGAGTTACTTTTAACTAAATGTAAGACTTGGGTCTTAACCAACCTCTTAGCGATGTAACCATGGGAAATCCGGGGATTCCCTGAAGTTATTTATAGTTCAGTGTTGATGTCAGACAGTACATCTAACGTTTCTGCAATCACTCTACTCACTGTAGGTTGACTGACGCCGAAATCGTCACCACTACACATTTTCATTTTACCAGTAGCTAGGAAACGAAGCGTAATGGCGATCTTCTTCTCAGCGTCGATTGAGAAATTGCGTTTAGTAGGACTTGTAAGTAGTTGCCGAACTAAATCTGTCACAAAAAGAATCCCACCCATGTCCATTGGATATCTCCTGATCAACTCGTCATTGTTGTACTCCACTAAGAAATCTCTTGTTATAAACTCTGTTAGGCGGCGTACACGGACGGCCATGTTAACCAAGATAAGAGTACTTTTAACAAGTTAGGAGTGCTACAGGAGGACTCCTAAATATGTGCCATAGTTAGGAGTAATTCTTAAAGTAAAATGTTTTATAAATAGGTCTGAACCTAGGACAATGTAGTCTAAGAGTCGAGTGGTTCGACCAGATGACTACGGTGTCCTCCGGTAGTTAATTAAATTAATGAAATGGGGGGGTTAATGTCCTACTTTTCTACACCAACAGGTCTAATGGTAAATAATTAAATTCAATGCCTGGTTAATTTAAAGAGAAATGGGGTTTAACATCCACTCAACACAAACTAGGTCATTTCCAGTCTAACACACAGTTCAATTTTATTTCTTTAACAGTGAGAGGAAACCAGAGGAACCGGAGAAAACCCATGAGGTTGGACAGGCAACCCTATTGACTCAATGACAGACCTTATGATACAGCGCGCCCACGCTAACCATTCGCCCACACAAACCCCCGATATCATTAGAGTTATACATACCTTATGACATGTTTGTTTACATTTATGTTTTCCACATGGTAAGTTTCGACCACACGGATATCCACACACTATATCTTTTATATGACATGCTATATTCCTACGTAACTACAAAATAAAAACAGAAATTTTAAAAAAATCCTATCGATATTAAAACTTCTATCACAATTTTTTTAATTCAAAGTTTTTATGAATAAATGGGACAGAATTTACTAAAATAAAAGGAATGAATTTTGAGATGATGTCAATACAATATTTTGGTCAGTAGTAAGAAGGATTCTCTACACACTTCATCAAGCTGTCTGTTCATTTTGTGTACACCGATTTGCTTCTACACGTTTCAATATAATTTCAATATATACTCACGCACAGCCCATTTTTCATCATTTTTTTATTTGAACGAGGTTGTTGTTTCCATAAATCTTACTTGTTTTAATGTCACATTGTAAGGATAAAAGAAATTTATTATTGGTTTTAAATGTAGTGTGACTAATCAGTTTCCAAATCAGTTGCAAAACACTCAACGAACCAAATGATGCCACATCTGAACGCTATTGGTCGATTACAAGCAGGTGAATCCCAGACAGATGTAGCCAGACTGCTGAATGTTTCCCTGAGTTCCGTTTCTGGCCTTTGGGATAGGTAAAGACAGCGAAGTTCAACACGTGACCGCCCAAGCTCAGGCCAAATAAGAGTGACCTTACCTGTCCTGGATCGTCACTTTCGGTTACGTCATTGGTAGAAACGGTTTTCAACAGCGACCTGTACTGCAGCAGCAATTCCCGGACAGCGTGGAATCTCAGACCAGACCATCCATAAACGCCACACGTTAGAGCTGCTGTTTTGAAATATGCCGACACCGTGAAATTCAACTTCAGTGGATTCAGACACTGGGGGTATGGCCACAGCAACACTGGAAAGCAGTTTGGTTCAGCGATGTGTCGCGGTTCCTGTTGCAACAAGGCGATGGTAGAGCGAGGATATACCGATGACGAAATATAAAAATTGCGTTTCTTTTTTTGGAGAGTATATTACCAATGGCTTCTTGATGAAATTATATGGAAACATGTACATGTAGAAGCAAATCAGGTTATTTTTATATCTTATAATATATAATACTGTACATTAGAACAACCACTAACTACTGCTACATATATTTATATATGACATTATTATATGTGTACCTGAAATGAAATGAAATGGGGTTTAACGTCCTACTCTTCTGCACCTTACCTGGGCTAATGGAAGACGGGCATACGCCACACAGTGTGCTATGAGGGAAATTTTGCCCGGGCAGCGGTGCTATGGCCTACCCTTATATCGAATTCCAACTGCCAAGGGATCTTTTACGTGCACACCAAAGAGTACACCAAACCTCGGTTTTTCATCCCATCCAAACGACTAGGCAGTTGTCCTTGTCAGGCCCTCCTTCTGAATCACTGACAAGGGGAAATCACGCCGGAAAATCGAGATGAACTTTCTCGGCCAATGCAGGGATCGAACACTCGACCTCCAGACTAGCAAACCAGCGCCTTACCCACTTAGCCACCGTGATTCCCTTATATATATATATATGTATCTACTTACCTCATGACCACCAACACACATTTTACTCATCAACTCCGTACATGGTGGACATTTATCTTCACTGTGACAATTATGGCGAACTAGAAAAACAAACATTGTAATATTACTGACACTATTTAATGAAATTATTTACCTCTAGGTAACAAAAAGGCTTTTAACAATCATTCAAAACATCATTATCTCTTGTGAGTTCAAAAACAAATTCAAAAATATTTACTTCATATGGATAATTTTTTTTTAAAATATTATCATAGGAAGAAGAATTTTGCCAGTGCAGCAAAGTTTGCACTTTTGTTTTGTGGAATTCCAACTATCTTTTATATGCATATCATGTGAAACTTGGTTTTTGTCCCATACCAACAGCTGGACAGTAGTTTAGCATCACTATTTTTATCGGCCTATTGCGGGAATCTAAACTAGGACATTTTCATCAAGCATCTAGTGCCATGTTTCCAAAAAGTTGAGGAATTACTTCTGGGAAATACTCCAAATAAATTCTGTAGTATAATTTTGTTAATTGGCTTCAACTATCTTACTCACCTTTATGGTCACAGTCATGTTGTCTACGACACACCTTGGTACATTCTGGTGGTCTGGTACCACATGACACAGGTGGAAATATAACCTCTGATCCACAATGGCACGACAACTCATCAAAACCTGGCAATAAATTCACAAAACATGATATACCATCATAGACAGCATAACACACAAGACAAATGATAAAAAACAAGAATGGGGTTTAGTGTCCTTACACAGTACTCTGGTCATTTTGTGACATGGTAATTTCTATGTCTTTGGTCATGTTTACAATATGACATAGGAGAATTTTGTCCAGACAGTGGTCAATGTGTTTTATAGAACATTACAAACAACTAGAAATCCTTTCCTTCTCAGCCCCACTCCTTAAAGGTAAAGTTTAGCTTCTCATTCCAATTGTACAATTGATAGTTAGTAGGGGTGACTATTGTTGGTAATTTTCACTATTGCGATAGTATTGCTATTGGGTAAACAGCTATTGCAATACTATTACTATTGGGGATTAAATATTGCGATACTATTGGACTATTGCGATAGTTTGATCTGTTTATTAGTTTAGGTTTAAAACACACTGTCAGGTATACATTTATTATAACATTTAATCAAACTAAAAAATTTGAAACACT
Organism: Patella ulyssiponensis; assembly: GCA_963678685.1. Classification (NCBI taxonomy): domain Eukaryota; kingdom Metazoa; phylum Mollusca; class Gastropoda; family Patellidae; genus Patella; species Patella ulyssiponensis. The sequence goes on along the minus strand of OY783225.1, from coordinate 61,691,227 downwards.
AGAAAGTTCCAGGTAATGTTAGATAATATTATACAAGTAGACCCCGAATAATATAACGGATGTGCATACAACGGACAATCGCTTACACGGACACAACAGTTTGTTCCCGATTTTTGTAATAAAAATTTCTTTGTTTTCAAAGTCTTTTTATAACGGACACTCTATAACGGACAATCGTTTAATTGACAAATCAATATAAGAGTCAATTTTTATAACGGACTCTCGAATAAGCAGAACAAAATAATGATATTACTGATTATATTATGGGGTACTGGAATGCTTTTCCCAGAAAATAACCATACTGATTTTTAGTGTTGTCACAATTACAAAATTCTTGAATAGGGTAATCGCCTCGCCAAAAATGGTATCGGTTGGCCGGTATCAGACATTCCCGCATTCTGACTTACCCTTACTGCTTTAACTGCTAATTAAAAATCCAGTACTGGCAATAGATTACAATTCACTAGTTCAACATCTCCCTCCGTAAATCAGTACGTAATATTTTAACACGGATATCGGTAAACATATCGACAAAAAAACGACAGAAGCGACACAAGACGGTACAGATAAAAACAAAAACAACACGTGTCTTCTAATGGTACGGCAAAAGGGTGGGGGCGAATAGAAGAGCCTCCTAGCTGGTATCTCGGGTACACGGTAACGTCGCATTCTGATAGTAAGTTAAATAATAAAGTACACTGGGGTTTTTTCTTTACATTATATAAAATGGTATATTACATTGGTAGTTAAGTAACTTGTAAAAAAAGCATAGCCAACTTTCCTGTCATATGCGGCATGCTTTCAGCATGTCTGTTATTGGCGTACGTGACCATTTTCAGCTTTTTCGCGCCAAAATCAAACATTTTACACATTTCTTAGTAAGCCATGCCTAATATGGTAGACGAAGATTTCCATGTGATAATGAGATCGTGTAACGCTATTTCGCTATTTTAGTGATAACAGAGTAATTATTCGACAGATACGAGTGAATTTGAGCCATTTTACTTTCGCTATTACAAACTATCGAAACTATCGATAGTTTGCTTGACTATCGCAATTTTTATCGATAGTTTCTTTTTAATATCGATACATACTATCGACAGTCGAACTATCGCGATGCATCGATTGTTCGATGTATCGTTACACCCCTAATAGTTAGCATCTCAGCTAACTCCTTACAATGATGGTTGGTTCTAAGACCCCCCCCCCCCCCTACAAGTGATAATTGCTTCTCAGCCCCCCCCCCCTTACAAGTTATGATTAGCTTCTCAGCCCAACTCCCTCACAAGTGACAGTTAACTATATGAGAGATAGTTGTTTGGATGGGATGAAAAACCGAGGTCCTGTGCACACAAAGGCTTGCCTGTAAAATATCCCTCGGCAGTTGGATTCTATATACGAGTACGCCGTAGGGCCGCTGTCCAGACTAAATTTCCCTCATAGCAACCTGTATTGCATATACTCGTCTTCATTTGCCCAGTCAAAGACGGACAGTCGGACGTTAAACCCTATTTCATATCATTTCTAATGAAAGACAACCCAATATTTTTACTGATTGACAATAATGCCTCAATACGCTAGAAATGAAATGGGGTTTAATGTCCTACACTGTGCTCCAACTGGGCTAATAAAGAGGTAATTTTTTCCAAAACAACGACGCTTTCGCCTACTTTTCATCAAATTCCAAATTAAGGGATTTTCACATGCACAGCAAGGGGGAAACCACCCTAATAAATCCATGGAACTTCTTTGTCTGACAAGTAGTGTAAAAATACCTTAAGAAACTTACTGGCTTCGTAACAAGGCAGACAATTTCCAGAATGACAGGAAGTGCCACATTTATGTTTCCCACAATTCAACTTCCTGTTACACTTCATTTCACAGATATGTTCATCTTTCTGTTCATATGAAAAAAACCAACATGATAATCAGAGTGAGTGAGCTCTAGAGATAACATTTATTGTAAAACAATTGGTGTATTGGTAGTATGGCATGTACAACTTTTCCCTAGATGTTTTAATAGTCATTTATTGAAAATAGCACTAATATTATAGATTGCGCTATTCTAAAAACATTGGCATATTGGTAGTATGATATGTACGATTTTTCGCTAAAAGTTTTAATAGTTATTGTGTCTGAACGGTCAGCTGACAGAAAGTTAAATAAGGCCCTGCTTTTGTTATAGAGACTTTCCACACAGATTCCAACCAAGTCAAGGCAGAGAGAGAGAGGTAGAAATGGGGTTTCACGTCCACTCAACACAAACTAGGTCACTTCCGGACTAACATATGGTTCAATTTTATTTCAATAATTCACTTGCGCATAGGGGTCTTATGATACAGCATGCACATGCTAACCATTCAGACAGCCCCCCACCCCACCTTAAAGAGGCATCTACGACTTTTCCTTCACTTATTATTCAAATTTGCACACAAAATAATAGAATGGCATCATACCAACATTTCTAAATTCTGTGTGGACATGCAAAATTAATATGCAGCCTCCACATAATTTAATAGTAAATTCAACTCTTATTTCAAGTACATCTTTTTTCAGGAAAGGGATCTCAGAGAATGTTCATAAAACTATTTGAATGTTTGGGAGACTAGCAAAAGAAAAGGACTTCTCAATAGCCATCGGCCCTCAAAATAGGCTAGGAAAAGAGTCGTAGATTTTAAACTAGCAAATGAATACAGCCATTTTACATTTTAAACACAGCAATTTAGTCACTTTTAGAAATAACGTGATACTTTTAATGGAGACTATTAGGGAATTCCATAAAGTATGTAAGTCAGTTGACATCCGATTCTAGACCCACCCTATTGCCATTATGTTTTATCTGAATTAAAAGTTAATCATATCTCATACCACACAGCAAACGTCTCCACATTTATGTCTTCCACACATTCTCTTCTTGGTACACCTCTTATCACATAAAAACGGATTTAACTCTAGAATAACAATACAATATACTAGATCATAAAAACATACATGGATGTTTGAATAATAACAATACAATATACTAGAGATAGATACATGAGAGAGAAAGAGAAATAGAGTTTAGCGTCCACTCGACAAAAACTAGGTCATTTTGGGACTAACATATGGTTTAATTTTATTTCAATAATTCGCTTGCACGTAGGGGTCTTTAGCAGTGGGAGTAAACCAGAGGACCCGGAGAAAACCCATGAGGTTGGACGGGCGACCCTACTCCTTGTCACGTACAAGTGGGGATTCAAAACCACGCCAGTTGACTCAATGACAGGCTTTACGACACAGAACGCACATGCTAACCATTCGGCCATCCACCCCTCCAAATAGATGCATGAAGTGGTCTATAACCCATTGGATGTTTGAATTATCGATATAGTTGATATATTTTTTCTAATTTCTCAATGTAAAAATGTCTGTATTTGCCTGTTCTTGTTGGGGCCTTATAGTTGGGCCAATTTTATCTTATAAATATTTGAATAGGTACTTGAAAGAATGGGGTATCATATTGTATTTTATCATTCTGTTCGGAGTGTCCTTGAAATTTCGAGAGACATTTCAACCTTTCTGTCAATGAATGACGCCCTAGATTTCATATAAATACAAAATTAAATTTTAAATGAAATGAAATGAGGTTAAACGTCTACTGTTCTGAAATTAAACCTTAAAAATTTACCATTATAATCAGCAACTTTTGTACAAGAAAACAATTTCTCCACATTTTTACATCGACATTTAATCTTGGTGCTACCTTCACAGGGCGGACATTCTCCTTCATGACAAACTTTCCTACATACATGATGACGATCTGTAAACATTAAAAACAAACTATTAACAACTACATAGACAACAATGATCTGTTAAAATTACAATAATTGGCATATATCTCAATTTCTGAATGAAAAAAAAAACAACAGAATATAGAGAATTATTTTATTTTCCAAATTCTCTCTAAATTCATGAAACAAAGTAGTCTCACTGTTGACAGTGATGTCACCTGACTGGCATTAACTGTGAGTTTTAGGATAACTCTATCATACTTCCCATCAATAATAGATAACTCTATCTTATTTCCCATTAATAATATATAACTCTATCATACTTCCCATCAATAATAGATAACTCTATCTTATTTCCCATTAATAATATATAACTCTATCATACTTCCCATCAATAATAGATAACTCTATCTTATTTCCCATTAATAATATATAACTCTATCATATTTACCATCAATAATAGATAACTCTATCTTATTTCCCATTAATAATATATAACTCTATCATACTTCCCATCAATAATAGATAACTCTATCTTATTTCCCATTAATAATATATAACTCTATCATATTTACCATCAATAATAGATAACTCTATCTTATTTCCCATTAATAATATATAACTCTATCATACTTCCCATCAATAATAGATAACTCTATCTTATTTCCCATTAATAATATATAACTCTATCATATTTACCATCAATAATAGATAACTCTATCTTATTTCCCATTAATAATATATAACTCTATCATACTTCCCATCAATAATAGATAACTCTATCTTATTTCCCATTAATAATATATAACTCTATCATATTTACCATCAATAATAGATAACTTTATCTTATTTCCCATTAATAATACATAACTCTACCATACTTCCCATCAATAAGTATATATTTGGATTACAGTTTATTTCCCGTCCATATTCCACAATATTTGATTACCAATATTTACCTTGTGGCCCACATTTAAGTTGTTTTTTACATGGTTTATCACACGTAGGTACAGGTGCTAGACACGACGTTCTCGTTACATCAGATAATTCTTTCAATTCTGTTTTACCACATGGACATTTTGTTATTTGATCAGGTAATAATGGACATGCAGCACAATCGCCTGGATGACAGAGACTCTCACATCGGTGATTTCCACATGCTAATATCCTACGAAAAAACAAAATAAATCAGTTCAGCGAAGGGGGAGAGAGGAAAATTGGGTTTGATATTCACTCAACATAAACTAGGTCATTTCAGGACTAACAGGGGGGATTCCACGTCAAGTGTACACAAGGTTCTGACATGACCATCACAGATTTTGATGATTTTTGGTGTGCAAGTTAACCATGATGAAAAAACATGATGTGCAAAATTTTAGCGCTGGGAGCCCCATGGGGCCCCATCAGGGGCATTCCGAAATTTGGGCCTTTTTGGCTGACCTTCAAACTTTGAAAATCCATAACTTCGTCCCTAGTAATACTACTTACATGAAATTGGTATCGAATTGTTCAGAAAACATGGATCTTTCCACAGATCAGGAGCACAAACTCGACAGAATAAAACCCAGGCAGATGTTGTTGACCTTGACCTTGGAATCCACGCCCCCGTAAAGGGGCAGCTTCGAATTGGCCAATTTTTCGTGTGAACATTGCCCCGCCTATGATTAACGAACACACAAAAAATCAAAATGGGATCTCCATGGGAACAGATTTTAGGAGCCGGTCAAGTAAGGTGCTGCACAGTTATTCAAGTGCACACGACCTTATCACCACAACATGACGTCGTAACAACAACTCAGCGAACCTGATATCGGCAGCGGAAAGAGATGCCAACGATGAGCAACACGCGGTGTCCAACTAACATAGTACCTATAGTAGTATCGGCCACAATTTTGTTTATTATAGTGCTTTAAGCTCGTAACGTTGCATTCTCATTACTCGCAAATTCGTGTGGGGAAAAAAGTGGTTCTATTTTCGAGGTGCGGTAAAAAATTTGAGGTCTGTACACTATTAATGGATCGTCCAGTGACAAGATAGGTTGCCAGGCAACGAAACATACGCCCAGCTAAGTCGTCCTGGCGTCAACAAGGGTTGTCGGATATTTTTACTTTTGTCAGTAAGGAGAAAGTTTACAATGCATGAAAATCTTATTACTGGTAATAGCCCATTAAGTAATGGTTAGAATTCATCCACAAGATATTTCAAATTGATCAAGTACCATAACTCTGACAGTAATTATGACCTTAAACAATGTGTATAAATTTAAAGTCAATTGCTTATAAACATTAGCCTCTAGAGCATCCACAAAATATTTCAAAGGGATCAAGGACCATAATTCTTGCAGTAATTATCGGATATCACTGAAAATCAATAGTCTTCTTCGTCTAAACACTGTGTATAAATTCAAATTCAATCGGATATTAACATTAGCATCTAGAGCATCCACAAGATTTTTCTAGGCCCATTACTCTGGCAGTAATTATCAAGGGCCATAACTGTGACAATAATTATTGGATATCGTTGCAAATCAATAGGATTCTTTATCTCATGACCTTAAACACTGTGTATGAATTTAAAGTCAATCGGATATTAACTTTAGCCTCTAGAGTGTCCACAAGAAAGTGTGGACGGCGGACGGATAGACAAACGGGCGGACGGACAGGGGCAACGGCAATATATGTCCACATTTCCATGTGGGCGTATAAAAAACAGAGAGTACAAGTTATCATAGTGAAATTAGTGATCAGAAGTCAGCTTGCACAAAAAAACCTACAGTGAATTCGAATAAAATCGACGTCTATTTTAGCGACCAAGATGGACTTCATGTCCATCAAATCTGTTCCCATGGAGATCCCACTTTGATTTTTTGTGTGTTCGTAATATATAGGTGGGGCAATGTTCACACAAAAAATTGGCCAAATCGAATCTGCCCCTTTTCATGGGCGTGGTTTCCAAGGTCAAGGTCAACAACATCTGCCTGGATTTTGTTCTGTCGAGTTTGTGCTCCTGGTCATTAGAAAGATCCATATTTTCTGAACAATTTGGTACCAATTTCATGTAAGTAGGATGACTAGGGGCGAAGTTATGGATTTTGAAAGTTTGAAGGTCAGCCGAAAAGGCCAAAATTTGGGGATGTCCCTAAAGGGGCCCCATGGGGCCCCCAGCGCTAAAATTTTGCACATCATGTTTTTTCGTCATGGTTAACTTGCACACCAAAAATCATCAAAATCTGTGATGGTCATGTCAAAATCGCCCGAATTTTGTGTACACTTGACATGGAATGCCTCACATATGGTTCAATTTTATTTCCATAATTCGATTGCATATAGGGGCCTTTAGCAGTGGGAGGACCCGGAAACAACTCACGAGGTTGGACAGGCGACCCTACTCCTTGTCAGGTAAAACCGGGGAATCAAAAACCACGCGAGTTCACTTAATGACAGACCTTATGAAATAAAGTGCATGCGCTAACCATTCGGCTAATTAGTAAAGTCTTGTTATAGAAACATTAATACAGAGGAATGGGGTTTAACATCCACTCAACACTAACTAGATCATTTTGGTACTAACATAATGGCATATAGTTTAAAGTTACATTATGGGAGATAAGATAAAGAAATGACAGTTCTCACTATAATAGTTAAAAACGAGATAGTGTAAAGGTAATTTGCTGAAATTTCAGTCAAATTGATCCACTATTAGCCGAGATCAAAGCGAGTGAACTATTCACATAGCCTCGGTCATCATTACTCAAATCATTAATATAAACAGCATAGTCTCGATTATCCACTTGATTGATTTAATTATCAAAGGCCATTAAGTGGCATATAGGAATTCAATCCGCCAACATCGAAGGCTAGCCTTGACTTTAAGAGTTTATTATGATCTGGATATGTTAATTAATGTCTAATTGATTATTTAGATAACATCTCAGGCCTAAAGAAAGACCTGTAATAAGCAGATTTTGCTCTTGCATAATGCTATTGGGTCATTCCATGTCAAGTGGGCCAGTGGTGGGAAATTGACCCCCTCGAAAAAATCTGGAAAAAATATATGTTATTGTACATCTAAACTCTAGAAACTGTGCAAAATATGTGGTGTGTAGCATGAAAATTGACTGAGATACAGGCATTTAAGTTTCATGAGAGACGAATAAGTTTTCGAAACAAAATATGTATCACTAATTTACTCGAGTTTCAGATATCTTGATTTTTCCTTTACAGTGAAGATATACCGCTCAAATTTGGTAGTCTTGGAGAACTTTGTGTGTAGATTATGAATCTGCAATCAGATTACCGGTGAGTTGTAGGGTTCGCATGCTACTTAGCCATGAAAACTGACAAAAATTTGGTGCAATTGTATATTGTCTGGATTTTGTAGAACTCCAAGTGCTACAAAGTAATAGATACAGACCCAAATATTGGTATATCCAGAGATTGCCAGTAGTACTACATAAGAAACGCATTGAAACGCATCAGTCTTGAATTGATTCCCCAAAAATTGATAGCGAATATGGTTTCAGACACAAATTTTCGAAAATTGTCTCATATTTTCGAGCCGATATAACACGGTAGATGAGCACCTAAAAATCTGAATATAGTTTGTAAATATAGTTTGTGCTTATGTTTTCAACATATGTAAAAGCCATTCTTGTCCCGGGCCATTTTGATATTTTTTCAATTTTTTGAAAATCTGTGTTTTGTGTTAATCTATGTCAACAATCGTATTTTGGAGCCGATTGAACCCTGTTTGATGGGCACCTAAAAATCTGAAACTTGGTGGAATTATAGTTTGTACTAATGTCTCTAACATATGTTAAAACCATTCTTGTCCCATGTCATCTCAATATTTTTCAGATTTTTTCAAAATCTTTGTTATGGGCCATTCCTTGACAATTATCACCCAATGACTTAAACCGAATCACCTTCGATTTTGCTGAAATTTGGTTTAGACATTTATTTGGGCTGAAAAAGCTAATATTCCCAATTTTAGCTTGATCCGAACAACAGTTCCTGAGATACGGTCCACTAAATTTGGGGGATTTCGGCAAAAGTGGGCGTGGCTGCCATTATTCAAATGACCGTACCCAGTAACTGATTGGTCAAAATTGCTTGAATATGTCTTCCAGGGATGGGAATTCCACAAGAATTCTAAATCTACACTTATTTTTGACATCCGGGTGTGTTTTAAAAGAGTGAAAACCTTTTGAATTTGAATTTGACCTTATAGACCATGTGACCTTGGGATGAACTTGCTTGAAAAGTTTAGCTCAACATGTTTTCTACACACTGTTAAACAACTGGAGGTATAATATCTTTTATAAGCATGTAAAATCAAGTTAAATATTCACACGCGAGACTGAAAAATCAGTGTCTTTACACTTAAAGCAGGATTGTCTTCATGGATAAGCTCTGAGGATACATAGTAACCTTCAGCAGACTTTCCTAAAGAAGGATATCTATGATTCAAACAGCACGTCATTATCTTTCCCATTCCACAAACACTTATTCCAGCAATTTTAACGTATTGGTTACTGGGTTATGGTCATTTGAATAATGTCAATGAAACCCATTTTAGCTGAAAATCTCCAAAATTTGGTGGACAGTATCTTAGGAACGGTTAGTCGGACAAAGTTAAAATTAGGAATATAAGCTTTTTCAGCCCTAAAAGACATATAAAATAAAATTCGGCAAAATCGAATCAGGTTCTGTTTACCTCGTTGGGTGATAATTGACATGGAATGACCCAAATCACGGATTTTCAAAAAATGGAAAAAATATCAAAATGGCCCGGGACAAGAATGGCTTTTACATATGTTGAAAACATAAGCACAAACTATATTTACAAACTATAATCAGATTTTTAGGTGCTCATCTACCGGGTTATATCGGCTCGCAAATATGAGACAATTTTTGAAAATGTATGCCTGAAACCATTTTCGCAGTCAATTTTCTGGGAATCTATTCAAGACTGGTGCGTTTTCATTCGTTTCGTATGTAGTACTACTGGCAGTCTCTGGATATACCAATATTTGGGTCTATATCTATTACTTTGTAGCACCTGGAGCACTTCAAAATCCAGACAATATACAACTGCACCAAATTTTTGTCATTTTCGTGGCCAAGTAGCATGCGAACCCTACAACTCACCGGTAATCAGATTGCAGATTCATAATCTACACACAAAGTTCTTCAAGACTACCATATTTGAGCGGTATATCTTTACTATAAAGGTAAAATCAAGATATCTGAAACTCAAGTAAATTAGTGATATATATTTTGTTTCGAAAACTTATTGGTAACTCATGAAACTTAAATGCTCGTATCTCAGTCAATTTTTATGCTACAGACCACATATTTTGGACAGTTTTTAGATTTTAGATGTACAATAACATATATTTTTTCCAGATTTTTTCAAGGGGGTCAATTTCCCAAATTTCTGAAAATTGACCCACTTGACATGGAATGACCCTATTTTAACTTGCTCTTGTGCCTTTTGTGTGAGGAAATCTGATCACGAAGATAAACACCTACATGTACCTGACAGACAAGTGATCCTACAAACCAGGGATAGAAACACATGACTTGCATAGACAAAAAGCCTTGATATTTTCACATACTTAGACAATTTGACCGCCAAACATCCCTGTTACATTCACCTCTTCCCCCCCAAACCGCATTGTCAATTACTAGCTATAGGACACGCAAAATTGTTCTATAATACGGAAAGCTATTTAAATATTTTGGGTGGTTTGAGGCAATCTAAGGAACAGCATAATCAGATTGTTTCAACCTGTTGAGGGTTCTACCGATACTAATAGAACACTCTTCTCTAATTATTTTTTCGGGTAACTAAGTAGTGCTAAACTGGTTAATATAGTTGTTACATTACCTGTTACATGGCTGTAAACAACAGAAAGACATCTCTTGATCTTCTATAGAACCGCATAATGCTGTACGACTTGTATGATGACCATAACACTCTATAAATAACAAGATATTCTATATTAATAAGAAAATATTTTACATAAATAACAAAATATTTTAAATAAATAAGAAAAGATTTTATGTATATAACAAGATATTTTATATAAATGACAAAATGTTTTATATAAAAAACAAGATGTTTTATATAATAGGAAACAGCAACACTCCGGTAAAAGACATTTTACATGTAGATCTTAACACTCATATCATTATAAGATATTTCCCAGGCTCTCTGTACATCAAAATGTTGGATTCTAATTTCCCATAAAATCTGTGACATCCGAATGACTAGATGTTATCTCCTAGCCAGGGCCTCCGTATTGCACCTTTCTCCTAGCCAGGCCCTCCATACTGCACCTTTCATAAACCAAAATATAAAACCATGGACAATACAAATTGTATACGTACCTTGTATAACAGATTGATCACAGGGGTGACATTGTCCAGAATGACATTTAACCAAACAATCATGACGACCACAGTTCAACTTTCTACCACAAACACTGTCACATTTTAATCCAATATTTAATCCACATCGTACTGTTTGTCTGTAATCAGAGAGAACATGATATCTTTTTGATTATCATTTGCCCTAAATTTCTCCTTAAATAATAATCCCTGATTATCATTTGTTCTGAATATGAATAACTCTGATTATAATCAAATATGAAAGTCTATGACAACAATCACTGATTTATCATTTGTCCTGAATATGAATAACTCTGATAATAATCACTAATTATCATTTGTCCTGAATATGAATAACTCTGATTATAATCACTGATCATCATTTGTCCTGAATCTGAATACCTCTGATAACAAGCTCTGATCAGTTAGTCATGATCAACGAGCATCAATTATCTTGAAGAGCTGAATTAAAATTATTTCAAAAATCTGTTTCAACTTCACAATTATGTCCCAAACTCTTCTTCACTTTTTTTTTAATTAATACAAAATTAACGGTAAATAAATATTAAATGATAATTAGAGAGATCAGGATTTGAATCTGTGACATTCTAGTTTACATTCCAAGTAATCCAAATGTCCATATCGCTTGACTATCATAGCGCCTGAATTCAAAGAATTTACTGTATGGAAACAACCGAAATTGTTCAGACCTTAGATTTTTACTTACTTGATTCGTCCACAATCACAAGATTTAGTAACGTTAGCACTACATGGGGGACAGGCACCAGGGTGACATAATCTAAAAATACAAAAAAATATAGAAAATTATACCCAAGAAAACACACTGAACAATTGTTTTAGAAATACAAAAGCCATTGCCATATTTAATTGTAAATTTTGTAACCCCCGACTAAAGGGCATTTTCGTTATTAAGGGATTTTGAGACCTACTTAAAGTTCCAATATTAAATGAAATGAAATGGGGTTTAACGTCATATAGTTCTGCAGCTAAACTGGGCTAATGAAGACGGTCATACGCCATACAGTGTGCTATGAGGGAAATTTTCCGCGGGAAGCAAAGCTATGGCCTACTCTTACATCAAATTCCAATTGCCAAGGGATCTTTTACGTGCACACCAATGTGTACATGGGATTTCGGTTTTTTATCCCATCCAAATGACTAGACAGCTGTCTTTGTCAGACCTTCTGTCCTGCATCACTGACAAGGGGAAACCACGCCGGAAAATCTGGATAAACTTTCTTGGCCAATACAGGGACAGAACAGCCGACATCCAGGCTACCGTGCCTTGTGTTGAACACCTGTCACCAGCCAATTGGAAGGAGAGTTTAGACATGGATGAAATAATATACTATACTTACAATGTACATGGATGTTGACAATCGCCTTTTCTATTTTTATGACAGACATCCCCACAGCTGTGTGGAGTATCATATCTATTATAGATAGGATCTCGTATCTTACCTACAAAACATAAACAATACTCTGTTCATAAATTACATTTACAGTTTGATTTGCATCAATTCGTTTCTTTCAATATTACTAATCTATATTTATACTTTCAAAATCGAATATGTGCAAGAGCATGTCTATTGCATCAAATTATGAGTATAGTAGTCTTGGTCAACTGGCAACTTTAAGATAAATGTTCATAGACCCTATATTCATTGAGAGAGTGTAGACAGTATTCTTTTAACTGGAAAACAGAGATGATCAGTGCTGAATTAACCATTAAGCATAATAAGCATGTACTTATAGGTCATAAGGGTAATGGAGGCACCACAGAATGTCTGCTTTGCTACATGTACAAGCCAAATTTAATATATTTAATTTAATAATTAATTAAAACTTTCAGTTAGTTTTTCAAACGTCTTTTGTACTATTTGTCACAATTAATAACAAGGTGTATTAAATTCCTTTAAAATTCTTATCATATGCTTGGCGTATCTTTTGTGATTTATTATTGTTGAATTACATATATCAGGACACCAATTGTTTTAAATGCCTAGTAGGGCCTCTGTGTGTCTTAATCCAGCCCTGGAGACGACAACTACTACATGTATTATACATTTGGTACAACATACTACAAAGTAACACATGTATTACTGTACATCTATTATAAAACCTACCACAGAAACATCTATATTGATTAGGAACTTTTTCCGTTATATTTTGACAAGCTGGACATCGCCAACCTTCTGATGAACCTACAACAAGAATCAACATCAAATTAAATGACATTTTTCAAAACAGTAAGACAGGTGAATAACATTTTTCAAAAAATACTTGAAAGAGAATGGCAAAGATAGGAAATGATATCTCTATTTCATTTTCTCTGACAATGTCTTCGAATCGCTGCAATTTCATTGGTTGTTTACCATACACAAATAAGAGAAAGATGGGTTTCAACCTCCACTAAACACAAACTAGGTCATTTCAGGACTAACATATGGTTCAATTTTATTTCAATAATTCGCTTGCATGTAGGGGTGTTTATTTAGCAGTGGGGGAAAGCGGGAGGAACCAGAGAAAACACACAAGGTCGGACAGACAACCCTATTCCTTGTCATGTACAAGCGGGGAATCAAAACCAAGCCACTGACTTGACTCTATGAGGGGGGTTGGGATGGCCTAGTGGTCTAGAGTGCCACGCTTCGACCTCTAGCTGGCCGGTCAACTCTGGCTTGCGGCAGTGGTTTCGATCGCTCGTGTGAGCGTATGTGGCATGGAGATAGGGGCGCCTTCTCAACCTCGTGCGTTTCCTCCAGGCACTCCGGTTTCCTCCCACTGCTAAACACCCCTACGCGCATGCGAATTATTGAAATGAAATTGAAACCATATGTTAGTCCCAAAATGACCTAGTTTGTGTCGAGTGGACGTTAAATCCCATTTCTCTCTTTCTCTTGACTCTATGACAGATCTTTTGATCCGTGGACGTGTTAACCATTCACCTCGCCCCACCCCCACCCCCTGCATAAACAAAAGTTGAATGAATGAGCATGTTACAGATCCCTTGACAGTTGAAAATCAAAATAAAAGTAGCGTCACCGTCAAGGCAAATATTCCCTCATTGCACCCTGTAAGCCTGTCCTCATTAGCCCAGTAGGACCTTCAACCCTATTTCATTATATTGTATTTCAAAGAGTAATAGAGGATGTAGACATGTACATTACACTTACCACCCTCTACAACAGCTGTTGAAGACCTCGCCCATTTTTTAATACAGAAAAGATGAAATAGATGAAAACAACTGGAACAATTCCACACGGCCGTCTCTGGTTTCATATTCTCACAACACACCATACATTCATATCTCCCTTTAGATAACTGATCTATCATACGTGCTGAAATCATTAATATATTTTATTCCATATTATTACGTCCAGACCTCACTGTGCTTCCATATATACAGAATACAAGTTGCAGGGGTTTCACTAAATATTACTGTAGCTGGATAAATCACCAGAGTAGGCGGCTAACCTTTTGAGAGCCGAAGGCTCGAAAAGATCGCCGTAGGCGATTGAATTGAGCGCCGAAGGCGCGATGTAACCTAGGGGGTTTCGGGGGCATGCCCTTCCCCTGGAGAAAATTTTGCATTTTGGCATTCAATATGATGCAATTTGGTTGATTTTACACCACTTTAAGAATTACACACTTCAGGCCAATATGGCATGGGCATCTCTATAGTCTATATTTAAATCAGAAACTATATCACTATTACATGTATAGTATCAGGTAAATATTTTTTGAATGAAAAAGTTAGCACTAGGTAATTAACTAGTGAACAGGTTTGAAAAATCAGTTTGCATGATGCAGTTGCGGAAAATGAATTGATCTAACTAAACTCACTAACTGTCAACTCAATGATCCGTTTATCAACCTCTTCTTATGTATGTGTAGCTATCTATAATACCGGTCAATCAATACATCGTGGGCTATCGGCTATTAAACTTCATTTTGTCTTGTTAAAAATGTGTACAATGCTTGCCATCTGCGGTCGTCTAGAAAGAGGCTATACTTTCTTGTCAGACAACTTTTTTATTTTCGCTAACAAAATAATAAACAAGAAAATATCGGCCGAGATACAATTGCCTGTGAAGAGAAATGCTTCCACACTGACGGCGAAGTATTTTATTCCATGTAAGTTTACCGATATAATACGTGCAACCTAGTCGGTATGATGACAGTTTTCAAAAGAAACTGTATGAAATAGTCGGGTATAAACAGATAAACCTCTTAACATTTTTTTATATTGGTATAAATGTTATTTCATGTCGAGCGGGTGAAAAAAGGAAAGGCACGATATTAAACTACACCGGTAACTCTTTTTGAAAGGAGGTAAAGAATACCGCCTGAATTATCGCGTTGTACTTTTCAAGCCGTCTAGGGCCCAACGTAGCGGCTAACCTCGACGCTGTTTATTGTTAGGCGTGCAGTTTGTAAACTCGCCGGCTATCCGTTCCTTACTTTTATGTAGCAAAACGCTGGACTACCACTACATTTACAACCTTTTCATGATGTATCAAATCCAAAAAAATTGTCAGATGGAATCAAAATATAGCCGGCGCAACGAGCGTAGTAGGTGGGGAAATTCGCCGGTCGCCGGCTATTAATGAAACCCCTGCAAGTTGTATCACTAAAAGACTGTGCTTCAATATTTCCAAGTTGAACATCAACCCATTTCTGTTGGAAACCGCGAACAAGTGATGAATCAATAGCTTCATGATACTGTGGTAGTGTATATTTGTATTTATTGTATATTGAGTATTTGTTGTATTATTGTCTCTTTAATACAGTTGTTATTTATAGTATATTTGGTGTTTGTTGTATTGTCCCTTTAATAGTACATCTTTAAGCTGGTCTCTTTTCAATAGCAAGTCTAAACTCTACTCACTTTAACTCACTAAAATAACCACATCTCAGCTTCTATTTCAAACCTGACTTACATCTTAACCGTGTTACAAGAAGGAGCACCTAATTTCACTTGTCCTGTATTTTACATGTATATATGGTAAAACTCCTCAGTATTGTTACAAACTCCTATTTTATTGGAGTTTTTCATATGTTATAATTCACAAATAAAACCTGAACCTACATGTACGACCTGGTGTTTGTTCATCTTTAAATAGAAACCCTGCTACAATACTAAACCTAAATTCCATAAATTTACTTATACATGTATCAAGGTAACACAAAAACTTAAGAATTAACACCAGATTAATTGACACTAAAAATGATTGTAAGGATCGTCCGTCTATCATCTACAAATAACAAAAGATTTAAAAAGTCCAAAAACAAAAACTTGTGCACCATGGCATGATGACAAAGCGACACATTTTAGCTACAGCATTTTCTGACTTTTGATAATGTAGTAGACCAATCTAAAACATCGATCTACGGATTACTGAAGTCAAATAATCATCTCTTTTAGAACATTTAAATACAGACCATATCAGAATATCTGGAGCTCATACTTCCAGTCCTTCACGTTTAAGGTGAGCTTTTGCTTCTGCTCTCTCGACGCACGTCGGCTTTCCTTCCCGGAGCCATTAAAGACTCCTGCAAATTAGCTAAATCGCTCTCATAAATATTGAGATTAATAAACAACTTTCAGTTTTTGTTTACTTTTAAACAGCATACATTCGAGATATCAGGATCTTTTTATGGTACCCGCACAATTTTATAAATGTGAAGGACTGTATTTCTACTATATATTAAGGAATGTATTGTTGAATAATTTTATAAGAATTAACTAGCGTTACTTATAAAACTTACTTCTTTGATCAACATTTTCCGATGATTCAATGGCTTTTTTCTTTGCTGGTTTATTTTTGTTTAATTTAGATTTTATTTTCGGATCTTTGTCATCTTGTCCAAATTTTTCATCCGTTTCTTCCAAATGTCTATCTTTTAGTTTTTCATACGACTTTCCGCGATCATATTTCGAACTAGTTGACGCACTGTTAGTCCATTTATTGCCTTGACGGCTGCTTGTGCTGCCACCATAATCCTGAGATGTTATGTGACCTGAGAAATTATTTTCCTTATTGTTCGATGTTTGTCTGTTTCTGCCTTTCTCGTAGGAAGAGTTTTCCCATCGAGGTTTTGGTTTATATGTCCGCTCGTTTGATTCTTTACTGAACGATGCATTATTAGGACCAGAAAGACCTGTTCTGTCGTCACTTGCGTTAGATGCAATAGAGATTTCTGCACCTGCAGCACCACTGCTTCCATTATCAACACCAAACTCAGTTTGTCTAGAATCCGATTTGTTTCCATTGTTTGTCTGAGTTTCTTGATACTGATTGTTCGTCGGATTGCGGCGGTTGCTTTGACGACCACGCGGCCGATTGTTCTGATATGATTTTGATTGACCAGGAATCGATGCTTGATTCCCTTCACTCCACTGTTCCTGATAATGGCTATATTCTCCGTAATTAGCAGCACCATTATACACGTAGGTGTTCACGTTAGGATCAGATGCAAACTGTTGATTGTGTGGATAGTAACTATAGTAACCAGGATCGTAGCCATATTGTTGTTGATATAAACCTGGAAATAAACAAAGATTAACACAACAATTAGTAACTATTATGGCTGCAACGATCCATGGATGAATCACAATGTTTTAAAAATCCATCATGCATGATACAATCAATGTCTGTATCGCGATTCTTTATCCTAATATTCCTTTAAATGTGTAAATAAAGTACATGAGCAAAGTAACTTTATACTTTCAGCGAGTGTTAAGGCATTTTTTGACACTTGAAGTGGCTTATTAGTTGACTGAGAAAAAACGCCACATTTGAAGTAAACCATAAAAGGCCTATTCCTCAGTACATGTATATATGTATGATGAGATAAATGTTGAACCTTGAAATGTGATATTCAGTGGTAAGTCATTTTAGCCATATGAACCATTCACAAAAGGGGGATTTGAAGCACATGGTAACTACAGTTAAGGGTCAAATAACTGTGTTAAATCACACTTCAAAATGTAAACAGTATCTCCTTCAGGAGTAACAGTTCCTGAAATCTGGCCCATTGAAATTTTGTTATATTAGCCAAAATGGACACATTCCTATTCAAAAGCCAAAATTGCAAAAAATCTGTGTCTTTGCCCTTTAAGAGTTTAAGGTCTTCATAGCCACTCTTATCTCTCATATCAAGTGTAGCCATATTTAATAGAAATTTCAATTTCATTTGGTCTAAGAGCTTACATCAAAATCATCATTGGCTTTAGAATATTTGGGTTTAGGTAGACAGCGCTGGGGTTACTTGAATTGTTATTACATTTCCAAACGTGATAGTTCAAATTGAAATAATATCCTCATCAGCTGCCAGCCATGCTGGTATATTTATACACGCTATATGAATCCATTGTAAGTATAATTCAACTATTAAAATTATTTGATTCAATTTGAAGAAAGTTGCCAACCAGGTTGGGGTTTTTTTTTTCACTACATGTAATTTTCGAAAAGAATTGCTAGTACCCCCATAAGTATAGCAGAATAATTGCAAAAATAAATTTTAATTGCCACTCTCAATTTAATTTACAAATTTCGACAAAGAGGGTGAGCTCTGGTCACAAGGCAAGTGAAATGATCATTGAGAATCAGCAGTATACTGATTCAATACAATTTGGGTGACTATCGTGAAATAATCAACTTTAAAAACTTACCATTCTGGGCCAGGGGAACATAATACCCTTGGTTCTGATAATTAGGATCATAGTCTGTGTAAGCCTGGTTATTAGGGGCTATATGTGAATAAGGCTGGAAATACAGGGAATTCGAGTCTACATCATCGTAGTCGTTGTTCATCGTAGAACTACTGATAGCTGGCTTTTGTTCTCCACAAAACTCAATTTTTGTTTTCTTTCTTTTTTCGTTTTTGTATTCTTTGTTGAAAATTTTGATTGAATATCAGTTGGAAGGCTGGAAGTTAACAAAATGCAAAAAAAAAGTCATTTTATTCTTCCAACTGTGAAAGTTAGAACTTGTAGTTACATGTATATGTACCTGGATAGACCAAGTCTATCACTGACATAACATGTAGAAGAATTCAGTTACACTTAAATCCTACCAATGACATGGCTCAGTAATAGTGGCGCTGGCTCATGACATGGCTCAGTAATAGTGGTGCTGGCTCATGACATGGCTCAGTAATAGTGACACTGGCTCATGACATGGCTCAGTAATAGTAGCGCTGGCTCATGACTATCCAGGAACTCAAGGGATGATTGAGAAAGTTCCTCACTCATTAAGGCGTCACAAAATGACAAGGCCAAGCCATGTACTTGTTAACCTGCACGTATAAGAATTCTTGACATTTTGAATTTGATGTACATGTATCTGTATGCCTGTCTTCGATCCATTAACCCTGTTGGTGCTAAAAAGTAGGACAGGGCCTGGACAGGGCCTGGCAAGGAACAGTAATTGTTTGGGTTGGGAGAAAAAATCAGGGTCCTATGTGTACACATTAGCATGCACATAAAAATAAAACCATGATAGAACTTGCAGCATGATGAAGAGCAGGCAGGGATAATGTTGTCTGGGGAAAATTTCTCCCATAGCACGCTGTATGTTATGCCCATTGTCATTAGCCATGTCATTTCACAGTCTGTCTGCTTTAGATTACCAGTATCTTAATTCATCTCAAATAACTTGGGTGAATCAAGTGAATTAAGCGTGGATTATCCAAAACTTGGGTAATACAGGTTTAAGCCAGCAAGATTGAAAATAATAGGTTTTTTCCCTTAGCAACAGGGAATTGTAATGGATATGGAAAGAACAAGCTGTCAATCAATTTGAACATGCCACATTTGTGACACTGACTGACATTTTATTTTTTAACTTTACCAGTATCTCATTCCTAAATTCCAGACTGTCATCAAATTTGAAATTTACAAAAAATATCTAGTATTAATCAGTTATTTAACAGCACTAACAATATCCTGTGTATACATATAAACTGTAGGCCCTATTAATAAAACTGTCCAAAAAGTTCAACCAAGCATGATTTTTGGCCGATTTTGTTTTCCATAAATTGACACACCACAACTTACGTTGTTCTTTCTGTATAAATATCTAATGATTTGGCCGTGTGGCAATAATTTCACAATCTATATACTTTTCTGTGAATTGTTCTAATTTTAGATCTGTGTTATTTATAAAATCTTTCAGTGCAGCTGTGAATCAAAGGCTTACAAAACTTGTGAAATACCCTGCAATCTTCACCGGATATGACCCATGACCCCGGATCCATTGTAGTCGAGGACGACAAGACACCCGATTTTTTCCTCCAAAATTGGGGTATCGGAAGTTTGAGTAGATGAAACCATGAACCTTATAATGTATGATGTAATAAGGCCCATGATGAAACAGCTCTATGCTAAGACGCTGTATTGTCAATCGCAATTAAACGTACAATCCTTCAAAATGAAATTGTAAGAAAAGGCCCGTACACAAAATTTAAATAATATTTATATATTTCCAACCGTTTATTTTATATCAAGACGCTTTGTGTCAGTGACACAATCTTTGCTCGTATGAATGTCAAAGATGACTTAAAAGTAAGTTAAATGTTGCAAAAATCAAGAGGGTATCAAAACTATGTCTTGCCTCTTTAATATGATCATTTCGGTCCCGCCGATCCAGTCTGAGGTTTTATAAAATATGTTAACGGCGTTAATGTCAAATGTAAAGTAAATCATGCGTGGGACATTCCCTATGCAATTACTATTAGGTTTAATTGTATCGCGTTGGTTTGGTGATTGTGACTGGACAATGCTGTCTATCTAGCATATACCGAAACGCAACACTACAATAATTGTTGTTCATTAAATTGATTAGTATTCTAGTGCTATGAATTAATGTATTTATGTAGTTAATTATCGTTAAATGTCCATTTTTGGGTGCAAACACCATTTCTGGTTTATAAACAAGAGTTAGACATTGGTTGACCTAAATTTTGATTTGCTTTCGTTTCGTTTGTTCTCAATATGAAAATTCAGACATGGCCTAAATAACAAAGTAAAAGTAGAATTATCCTCACGTGTGGTTTTTCTCCCTGTGTGTTCATTTGTAAATGAATTATGTGTGCTGTTTAAAATTTTTTGAATTCGTGTTCCGTGGAAACATTGATTGATGTCGCCTTCAGACAAATTCGACGCGTAACATAGCTGTAACAGAGACGTCAGAGGTTCCCTGACCGAAACAGTCGAGGACAATTTTATTTCTAATAAGTCATTAAGTGACCATTTCAAGCATTTTTGATTTTATTATGTCAAATATCACATTAACCGTTAGACTTATTCGATCATTTGAATATCGGAATATAAAACATATCGTGTATTGTGATGTGGATTCCAGTCAACAGGTTGAGACTTTCATAGACATGATAAACAATGGTATAATTTATTGATTGTTGCCTTCTAATCTAAGATTTTAAGTCTAGTCGAAGTCTATTAGTAAAATTTGCCTTTTTACTGTATAATTTTACCATTCCACGGTTGCTCACTGACCCGGAATTAAGTTCCGTGTTCGATCCATGTATTCAACAGGATGTTACGATGTGGTTCCCCATGGTCACCATGGTGCAGGACAGAAGGTCTGGCAAGGGACAAACGTATATACAGAGGTCCTGTGTTCACTTTGGCGTGCACATAAAAGAACGTGTTAGAATTAGATATAAGAATAGGCTATACTTCCGCCTAGTTCAGCTCTGAACGTTGGTCTCATTACACTCACCCTGAACGTTCAGGGACTGACCCAATCAATCAATGTCGAAAATAATTGGAGAACAGTCAATTTTACTGGACAACTTTTCACTGCTAAACGACGGGTTGTCAATCCGTGTGAAAGCCTGTACAATGTAAAGCCTGTACATTTCGTTTCGTCTTGTATGACCGACATTCCTGAATGTGGACGTTGACGTAACTTGATAGGAGGGGACGTATTTTTAACAGCGTGTTGTGTCGCTCGTACTGACTCTAGCGAAGTAAGCAAGGTCTTATTTTCTCACTAAGATGTTCGTTTACATTGTACACGCGTCCACACGGATTGACACCACATCGTTTAGCAGTGAAAAGTTGCCCAGTAAAATTGACTGGGGCTCCAATTATTTTCGACATTGATTGAATGGGACAGTCCCTGAACGTTCAGGGTGAGTGTAATGAGACCGACGTTCAGAGCTGAACTAACTTCGGCCATACATAGCTCACTGTATGGCATTTGCCTGTCTTCATTAGCCCAGTCGGAGCAGAACATTAGTAGGACGTTAAACCTATTTCATTTCATTTCCTTTTTACGCTTAGAGGAAATTACATTATTTTGTCAGACCATGTGTGTGTGATTCAGAGGTTAGACAACCCAAATCTTCTGATATTTCAAACATTTTCATTTCTAAGTCCATGTCAGTAAGATTTTTGCAAGATTTTTTAGTTTTATTGATGAAAAATGGACTGGTGTAAAACGTGTAAAACCATGAAGACGTGTAAAACCTTCTACTGTATAGATGTAACAGGTGTTAATGCATCATTAGATAAACTTAAAGTTACATTATGGGAGATTTGATAACGAGTTTGCAGTTCTCACTGCAATAGTTAAAAACCAGCTAATGTAATGGCAATTTGTTGACAATTTCAGTCAAATTGATCCACTATTAACTTAGAACTAAGCAAGTGAAATTTCCGCTTAGCCTCGGTCATCATTACTAAAGTCGGTAAGACAAAACCAGTAGTCTCAGTTATCCATTTTTATTGGTAAATCACGAAGGAAAATATTTCAGCGAATCGAACTACAATCTAACAAAATTCTGATGCTAGCCTCGACAAAGAGAGTTGATTATGATCTGAATAAGTTAATTAATGTCTAATTGATAGTTTTTATAACATTTCAGGCCTAAAGAAAGACCTACAATAGGCAGATTTTGCTCTTGCATAATGCATGTTATGCTCCCCAATCAGCAATTGATCAATGTTGTCTAGATGCTCTCCCAAATCAGTAATTCATTGCTGTGTAGGTTATGCACCCCAATCAGCAATTCAACCTTACTGCCTAACCTATTTGACCAAATCAGCAAATCACTAAGGCCCGTTGTCTAGCTTGAGTGTCTAAGTTCAACGTCAGGACAGCACAAACCACAGGTTGGCCCAATGTGCACTTCAATCATCAATTCACTTGTTGGATTAACCTGTTGATCCACGTACCTTAGTTTAATCATATGGTATTTATTTTAATTACAGACATACCAAATAGAACAGAGTTACCTCCACCTTTTAAAAAATATAAATATGGTAAGATACATTTAAATACTCATATTTGTGGCCTGCTTACACAAAACCAGACTCTTGGTCATTTTTTTAAAAATAGAGCATATTTGCATAGTCCATACCCTGAGCTTTTCAAAAATGCAAATTTTTTAAAATTTGTCGCATCATCTGGAGTTGAGTTTGGCTCATTCATAGCAACATGAAGGCATACAGTTTATGCTTTTGTGCCCGCAGTACAAAATGAATTTGTGTTAGAGGTGCCTGGTTTGGTGGGAGCAGGTCACATTTTACACAAACATATGATTTTCAAATTCAAATTCTATCTGAGACTGACCATGATTTGGTATAAAAGCGGATTAATGGGTGTCTGTAAAGGTAATTCTGGTTTGTTATATTATTGGGTTGTTTGATGGTTGATTATTGTTTTTACAGACATATTATTGAATGACAAAATTAAACCTAACATTGACAGTACATAATTGTCTTATTTTTCACCCAACTTTTCTTCATTTGATTTCCTGCATGCACAGACACTGCATTTGAAAATAATTAATTACATTTGTTTTTACAGATACGTTGAAGATATCTCATAAACCATTTGGATTTAAGGTAATGTTGTACCCAATATGCCAGAGCATGACCCAAATGGTTTCTTCTTATTTATAAAGGGTTAATTCCCACTCAGTTTTGGGATAGTTGTAGGGGTTCATAACTCACTAGGAATTTGTCGATTATTGATAAAGACTGGTGGAAGAATCACCTATGGTGTATTTTCCTACTCTAGATTTAATTGTACGAGTGGTCATATCTTAGTGGTCACAAATATGTCATAGTCTTATCCTTGGGTACAAGCACAACCTTGTTAGGATGGACAATGAAAAAGTTGCTAAGTCGTTTAGAGATTAACGTAAGGTCCCCCATGTATAGATTGACTGCACCTAAAAGAATCCTTGGCAGTTTGAATTTGGGTAAGCGTAAATACTGCTACCTGGGACCCCCCCCCCTCCATTGCACACGTTACTAAAAGTATCGAATTTACTATTTTATCGAAGTACACGTTTGCAAGACTTTAAAACTATTTCATTGCTCCTCCCATCTCCAGCACATAACCTGCACTTTCTGTTTAGCTAATATAATGTTTTAGTATCTCTGTCGCCTGTCCAACCTTGTGGGTTTTCTCAGGGTCCCCCGGTTTCCTCCCACTGCTAAAGACCCATACTCACAAGCAAATTATCGAAATAAAATTGAACCATATGTTAGTCCCAAAATGACCTAGTTTGTGTCAGGTGGATGTTAAACCCCATTTCTCTCTCTCTCTTTAGTATCTCTTATTTTTATATGATTTTTTTTTATTGTAGACAAATGATCCAGTAATTAATACAATCAATGATGAAATATTGATATTAAAAACCGGAAAATCTTTGGCTGATAATGACATTGGTATGTATTATTTATAGAGAATATATCATTATAGGAGATTACCTTGAACATCGTGGGACATCAAATCAACAAACAATAATAGTCAGGCATTGGGTTTTGTGAAAAAAATGGAGGTTATTTTCCTCAGCCTTTCATTCCAGTCCAGGGACTAGAGGTTTGGCCTCAGTCTTCCATTCCATCCCAGGGACAAGAAGCGCAATCTTGGTTATTCATTTCACTCTAGGGACTAGAAGTACGACTCCAGCCTTCCATTTCATACCAAGTTTGATTTGTTTGATTTGTAATTAATAACGCTGTAAAATGGCCAATTTAATTAAATTGGAAGTTGTATAATGATCAAATAAAGTCTCGTTGGCAATAAAACCACGGAAAGTGTTAGAACTAGTTAGTAATGTGAGATGATACCAGACAAAACAATATATCGGTTATACATCTTGTGTTAAGTAATATTAGTTATTTTAATCACTTCAAGTGCCTGTGGTTAATCCTCATTCCTTTCCTTGTAGGTGAACTGTACTTCCTCTTTAGCATATGCGTAATAAATAACAAACAAAAAAAAACGACACACAGACACAAAATCTGTTTTATTTTAAGCTATCCGGTAACAAAATTATATTTTGATGAGCCAAGGATGTCGTCAGTGTCAGATTTTATTTTTTATCAAATTGATCAATGTTAAATGTTTTTAATAATTAGTAAATTATGTGTACTAATACTTAATGTTAATGACGTAGATGAATAGCCCTGAAGGAATAAAACAGTTGAGTAAAATAACAAATAGTCGTGTTACTGCTCTACAAATACTTGCGTCTTGTTAAAGGTGGCTAGACCCAGTTTGAACAGAAACATAAGGCTACAAGGACGGTTTTATACTTTATCAGTGACCGACACCAGATATGTTTAGGAAGAACAGATATCTGAGGAAATTTGAAAAGTCAGGTGTTCGATAGTGATTTGTAGCACACATCTGACACCCCACCCCCTCACTCCAACAAACAAAAATTTTAAATTTACAAGTTTCATAGTAAAAGAAATAATTGAATGAGGACAAGTTTGTACATAGCGAGCAGCATAAATCTCTGAAATTTCAAATGAACATATATTTGTAAATACTGGACGGAAATGAAACATTGTTAGACTGATATTCCTATTAGAGATTCATCTGTCACAATATTGTAGTTTGTAATGGATTCATATGGCACCAAACAACGCAATGAGAGTTTAGAGAGTCCAACAGTATAAGTAGCTTTACACAGAACCCTCGTGAATATTATGATCAGTTTGTCTCTCGTGTTATTTTTTATTCCCAGCGATTTTACGAAATTGGGTTTTCAAATGCTGTTTTTCAGAAGTGAGCCGGACAACCGTTTTGTTTCTCTTTTCAGTGAACGAGACAGAAATATCTTATTTTAAGATGGCAGATTACGAGGCCTACAAGAAGAGTTTACAAACGTGAATGTTATTATTATTATAAAGTAGGGAAAGAGTTCCAGAAATTTGTAAAGAAAAACTGGGTTTATGTAGTAAATTGTGTCTTAAAAAACACTAAATGTCAGTGTCATCATGTGGAGTCGACCATAATTTAAAATTTCTCGTTGTAAATTATGCACCATTCTTCTCAAGGGGTAGAAGCTAAATCCGTTAAACACCACACCCACTATTGAGATTTGAGAATGTACCGTCAACCCATGGCCACATCAACACTTGCCTCGTGTTACAGCTATTTGTGATTAAATTATTTGCCACAGGTTTGTCATATACATCCATCCTGTATACGAACTAAAATGGCACTCCTACTTTGTGCTAGGTTGAAAATGTGATATATTTTGCCGGATGACACAAGATAAGCTTATTTTGAGATACAAACAATAACACATCATTACTTGATCTAATAATGCTATGTTCCCACTTCGTTCGTTCGTTACTGGAGTTGGACAATCCCGATTTGAACATGGTTTCAAAAAATAAAAGTCCGAGTAGGTATGAAATTTAAACGCCAAAATATAGAGGAATGAGGTATTTATCTTGTCTAAAAATTTCAGCTGAAAACATAGAGTCGTGTGGACGTGAACACCAAAACTGCTTATCCGGACACGTAACCCTTTTAAGATTTCGGGTCAATTATTTCATAATCAAATCCCGTTCCTTTAGGGGTCTATACAATGAATGGCCCATGTGTTGTGCTGGATAATGAAGGGTTAATTTCACCTACACATTATTTTTATAAAATAAAAGCTCGGTTCCATCCTGACACCTTAGGGCACTGGTCGTCTTTTCCAGATGACGGCTGGCGGGTTTAAGTTGTTTGAAAACGTATCACATACATTGAGTTAGTTGCCGGCACTAAGGTAGAGGATTTTAAAGAATTTTAACACAAAATAAAGCAGTTTTATTCTCCAAAATCTTATCGGGATTGGCCCTTTAACGTCCACTTCCACCTGGGGTGATATCGTAGACGTGTCCCCACTATCGTGTGATGCCTTACATAGGATGGTCCCTATTAACTCCTCGATCTGCTAGGTGTAGATATGTTCGGATAGGTTTCGATTGCCACCACTGACCACAATATATGATCAGACCTGATAGGAACACCACGATTAAAACCACGATTTCAATCGTATCGCGAATCGTGATAATGGGAACCTGGCGTTAATCAAAGAGGTTTTGCCTTTCAATGGGCTAATGTACTCAATACCATTGCTTCAATAATATGTTCAGCTGTAGTACTTGGTTGGTATAAAAATTTAATATTTGTATTTTGACATGGTTTATTTGAAATGAAATAAATACTATTACATTTTATTGAATATATACATTCTTCAACTTTAACAACTACATTTGGTACTCACAATGCCCCATCTAAAGATATAGGCGATATTACTAGTATTTACAATTACTACACCACGTGATATTACTAGTATTTACTATTATTACACCACGTGATATTACTAGTATTTACTTTTACTACACCATGTGATATCACAAGTATTTACTATTACTACACCACCCGATATTACAAGTATTTACTATTGCTACACCACGTGATATTACTAGTATTTACTATTACTACACCACGTGATATTACTAGTATTTACTAGTACTACACCAAGTGATATTACTAGTATTTAGTATCACTACTCCACGTGATATTACTAGTATTTAGTATCACTACACCACGCGATATTACTAGTATTTAGTATTACTACACCACGTGACATAAGTGATATTACTTGTTTATATTATTACTACACCACGTGATATTACTAGTATTTACTATTATCACACCACTTGATATAAGTGATAATACTAGTATTTACTATTACTAGACCAAGTGATATTACTAGTATTTACTTTTACTACACCACTAGTATTTAGTATTACTATGTCACATGATATAAGTGATGTTACTATAGTATTTACTATTACTGCATCACATGATATGAATTCTATTTATTCCCTTTGGTTAAAATGGCCAAAACTTTAATCAAAATGGCCAAAACAATAGAATTTTACAAAATAATATTATTATTGCATAGCATCAGTTTATGGTTATAATACAGCATCACAAACCCACAGAGCCAAATAAGCACCAGATTTTCTGGGTAAGCTACATCTAGTTTACTGGATACGAGTAGAGGTGCGGCAAAACTCCCGTGACATTGTGACTAAAGCTCGAAAGGCTGATGCATCTAAATAAGAAATTTAGTTCTATAATTTATTAAAATGTTAAAAAGCTTGAGATAAACATTGCCATGATTATGAATATGGACGATAAACTGGTGTTAGTAGGTCGTGACGAATTGGATCCACCTGCAAATATAAATATATGGGTTTATAAAAGAAAACACAGTATAATCTTATTACCCTCGAATGACATTTAGAAGGCGAAGGAGGTAACACAACTTTCTGGATTTAATACTTCTTTTTTTTACATGCAACGTTTCAATACTCTTACTGTTTTCTCGGGAGTTACGGTGGCTCAGTAAGTAAGACGTTTGCTCGCTAACCTGGTGGTTCCGTGTGAAAACCTTCGTATACCCCGAGAAAGTTCATCACGATTTTTTTAATGTGGTCCCCCTTGTCAATTCCTGTTTAGTGTAAAATGGATGTTAACGCAGCAACGTCTTATGTAAATATTGCACGCGCCATAGAGTCAGTGAAAGGCACCCCGTGATGTGACGTCACCTGTAGAAGGCATGCTTGAACTTCTGAAGGCCAATCATCTAATTAATACAGAGGTATAAGAAGGCTTTCACAATATCTATATGAAACAGATTGGACCTGGGTTGCAAGTTGAACCGCCTATATAGGTTAATCCGACTCTGGTTGGAAAAGCAATTCTTTGACTTATAAAATGAACCCTTCTTGCCGTGTTTGATAGTTTAACCAAATGCCAGGACATTTTGATTTTATTAAATAAAGGTATACGCCCTGGAGTCGGGTGTTTTAACGTATCGTGCATGTGTTTACTAAAAGTACAAGAGGAAAGAAAGGGTGCAGTGGCTGTTTCTCGCAAACCCCTTATCAGAAATTGGGAGGCTTTTGTCGTTATATGTACAGTTATAGAATACAACTGAAGTATAATTTATTAGACATCAAATTCTTTAAAGTGCCTGGAGCCTCCTCGGTGGGTTTTAATCCGACCCTGGATTTGAGTCACCTAATCGCCAGTTTATATTCTAGTTGGATTATTTATATCGTCCCAGATTGAATGTATTTGTTTAAACTAACCTGTGGGTGCTGTTTTACTGTATTTTATAGGTTTAGATTCTAGAACTCCCCAATATAAAGATTTACTTCTTGCCACACTACCTCTGCAAAGTAAAATTAAACACAGTCCATATATATATTTCATCATCATTATCATTGCTTGATAACGGTGAGAGTATCGTCATTGAAACGTTGCAGTAAATAAGTATGGTTTAATGGTCAAGGGCGAGACATTAAGTAATGTACATTGATACTTCAGGAGGTGTAAGCCGAGTGTTGTTTCAATATATTACCCAATGTCTTTAGCTCGAGACCATTAAACAACTTATTATACAGACATTATTCCGCACGTGCTTTTCAATGAAATATGTCACGCAAGTCCAATATTTCATTTAGTATAGATAATGTACGATTGGCAAGTTGCCCGTACATATTTGGAAGTAATGGTACGCGAACACCAAAGGATGACGTCACATCTGTAATTTAAATATAGTAAATGTTATCCATAAAGTTTTTTTGTTTATCATCCTCCTCATCATCATCCATGCTTGTATTTGGACAACACTGATAAATTTGGTCGTCTTATAATATTATTAGTCGAACATGTACCCGAATGACCAGTGCACGTTTTGGAATGATATTGACTCTCTAGTGACAAACCGGGTGTGACAAAATGTTTAAAACTGACTGTAAATTGGATATTACGATCCCATATTTTCACGCTGTCAATTTTGATTGAAATTGATCAGTATTGAATTCTAATTCGTATTTTTAATTTCGAATATTATGGATAATATTGAGTTGGAGATTTAGCTCCTTTAAGGGCTACAATACTTACTTGAAAATAATTTCTCCGACATTTTCTTTTGGTGGCATCCATATAAACTGTGTGATATTTCTGGGCGTCGGGTTGCTATGGGTAACAGAATCTTGTTGCTTGTCACATGATAGATATTTAGTATTGGCGGGAATTTTTACAAACATTCCAATTGGCGCTCCTGTATCACTACGCCGTCCTTGTATAATGAAGGATAGGAAGTCTGGACTACCAAATACAGAAACTGAAGGAAAAGATAATTAGTGATGAAATGAAATGTGGTTTAACAGCCTACTGTTCTGCACCTACCGAGATAATAAAGACAGGCATGCGCTATACAATGTGCTATGAGGGGAAATTTGCCCGGACAGCACCTGAATTCCAAATGTTATTTTTTTTTTGCTCAGACTGCATACGCTAATGAGCACACAAGACCGTTGTTTTTGTGTCCAACCCGAACGACAAGACGATGTTCCTTGCCAGAACCTCCGTCAGCGTACACCCTAACAAGGAACTTTTACGGCCACCACCGGGATCGAACCCTGAACCTCTGGGTTAGTGAGTCAGCAGCCTACCCACTGAGCCACCGTAACTCCAGGAAGAAAGGGCAATAATATCGTTATCTAGAATCATCGACATAGTGACGTGACATTGTGTTCGTTGGTTAAACTTTTTAGAATTGCGTCTGTGAAGAAGTCCATTGGATTTTGTTTGTTGATTATTTTGTGAGATGACTATCTCTCTGCCTTGAGACCTTTTCGTCGAAAGATAACGCCAGTATTGAGATGCAACCGCATTTCTGTGTATTATAGGAGTGCTCAGGATATATTTGGTATACAGTGATGGATAAAAACACGGAAACTAAAATTATATATATTTTTATGAAGAGACCATGTCATACGACTAATGAGAAAATAAACATAATCAATCAAAATGTAATTACATGTTGTACATTAGCCTGGAGTGTTAGTTATATAATCTCATGACAGACTTTCACCTCTTATCGTACATATTAGTCTCTTATACACGATAGCAAAGACCACTTATAGTCATGCGGATGGGACGAAAAACCAAGGTTCTGTGTACGTAAAAAATCTCTTGGCAGTTGCAATTCGACATAAGAGTAGGTCAAAGTGAAGCTGCACGGGCAAACTTTCACACATAGCACACCGGGTGGCGTATGCCCGTTTTAAGAAGCCCGATCGGGGCAGAACAGTAGGACGTTAAACCCTATTTCATTTCCATTTCACCTGTTATAGACTGTTATATATATTGCACATTTTAGTGTATATATATATATAATAATAATATGCCTTTATATCTACACGTCTTACTAATAACCAAACAACAAAATAAATTATGTTTCTCAGAAGAATCCTTTTTCGGGAAAATTCTAACATGGCGTGTCGGAATCTGTGTTAAATTGTTGAACCAGAAGGTCTGCGATATCCCCATTCTGGAAGCAGACGTTAAACTACTAAGAACTGGTTTCACAAAGGTGCATGCGTACTAAACAGGGTCATTTTAAAAACAAAAATCCGAAAGTTTGTGATTCCCATGCGGCTAACGTTGTGTTAATTAGAACTATTATATACATATTCCCAAATACAATGAGATTTTTGCTGGGATTGCTCCCTTAAATTCACCAGTCGCTTGAGGATTCTTCTGGTACACATTATCCTTGAGATAATCAGGGAAATCCCAAAAATTAACAATTTTGCGCAAATGCAAGTTTGCCGCGGAAACCATCTGGGGTATATTTTGGAAAATATATGATTTTTGTGCAAAACATCCAAGATAACTGAAACTTTGGGGAATGATCGTACACAAACTAAAGTTTAAGTCCAGCAGGTTTCGTGAAATTTTATTAAGATTTAATAAAAAAATTATGTGTTCTGGTTTTTGGGTCACTCTGCACAACACTACCACAATAATCCGTCCCCAAAGTAAAAAGAATTAAAGTGTCCGCAATCCCTTGGTTTACAGGAAGAAGAAAATAAGTGATACATTTGTGTGGGAAAGGAACTTACCGACTAAAGAGGTTTGTGGGGTATATGTGTTACTGTCAAGATAAAACGTATATGGTGACGGTGTTTCCTGGGGCGAGGTTCCGTGGTGATGTGGTAACAGGTTACCACACGAGGTGGATGGAGCACCAGTAGGATAACTTTCAACCAAGACAGTCAATAATCCGAGAAAATAAACCGCCAACATATTAAAACATCTGGGATCTAAAACTGTGAACATAATTGTTACGAAATGTAAACTGATTTAAATATGTTATCCAATTTTGAAATGTACTTTTATGGAAGTCAAATCCAGCTATTTATTTCCAGAATGTTATATAGCTTTCTAGACACAAAAAACAGGAATCTTTGAGAAAAATAAGAATAACACAGAATTATCCTCTGATAATAATATAGAATAGTCCCGCCACAAAGCTTTAAAATCAACCGCTATTAAGCTAATAAATCCGAATCTTAATACGAATGTTGAGTCCTCTCTGGAATTCAAGTTTGATTCTTCTTATCACTAGAGCTTTTTTTTAAAACAAAACCA
This sequence comes from Patella ulyssiponensis, assembly GCA_963678685.1. NCBI lineage: Eukaryota > Metazoa > Mollusca > Gastropoda > Patellidae > Patella > Patella ulyssiponensis. The sequence continues at coordinate 61,658,245 of OY783225.1, read as the reverse complement.
AAAGAAACTGTTTTCACTAATACATATCCATAATAATAATAATTTGAGCTTTTCTTCTTTTTCGAATTTATTCGCGATTTTAATTAAGTCTCTGAACGACTGTCACACACAGGTTTTCACATGTAGTCTCTAGTTTACAGAACAAGCCATGTCCTCGGTTTAAATCCTATAGTATATTTAAACAAAATGTCAAACTCAACAGTCACACGACGGCTAATTTAGCCTCCAGTTTGGGCGAAGTGTCATTAACCATACAGGGTAGGGTACATTTAATATCTCGGTGATCAAGACTAGACTCAAAGGCGTGTTTGCCATAGGCTAGATTGTCGCGTTTTAAATGTTCAATATTTGACAGGTATCTTCTTTATTTTTTAAAGAATAATTAATTTATTATTAACATAATGATCTATGAAAATCATAGCAGAATTTGTACCATATAAATATACTTGTTCGAGATCTATGCATCGTACCCTAATATTATTGATAGAAAAATGAAGATAACAATAAAATGGATAATCTGCTTTGAGTGACGTCAGACTTGTCACTACGTCACATCGACGATAAAGAAGTAAGGTTTAAGTAACGTCCACTTCGCCCAAATATCTTATTTCTGAGCTATCAATAACACTACATTTCAAAATTTCTTACACGTTGGACGCTTGGTAGTTAAAAAAAACTAGAGAACGGGAGAAAATACGTAAATTTTCTGATTTATGTAGCACTCTAAAAATATAACGATACGTCCTATCATAAACAATCACCGGATTGGCGACGTTTTTGTATTGGATGTCTTCATTCAATAAAACCAATTCAATACGTGTACGTACAATATGTCAAAAATAGCGCATCTGTGCAACATTTATTACTAAAAATTATACCAAGTGGACGTATACTGCATAATTTTAGTTTTGTACTATCCGTCATATTACATTTAAACTTCAAGACAGGTAGCCTATACAGCTTGATTTAATTACTAAGTAAGAGGTCTCATCGAAACAAACAACCGTCGTCATTTGCCGGTTTTTTTTTTTTTTTTGATCATTTCTGAGATTGCCTATCCCGAAGAAAGTTCAGTAAGAACAGAGTGACGGCGATAATTTTCTTCTATTTTTGCAGTAATGTTCACTTGGTAGATTCTTTATTATTCTACGGATATATAGACAGAAAACTGCTACAAATCCTCCTGCACTTACTATTAAAACAGTATGTTGTCGAATGGGGCAAAAACCCGAGGCCCCGTGGTCACATTGGCGTATACATAAAAGATCCCTTGACAGATGGAATTCAATATAAGAGTAGGCCGTAGTGTCGCTGTCCGTGGAAAATTTCCCTCTAAGCATACCCTGCTGTGTGCACACAAAGCACACCGTATGGCGTATGCCCGTCTTCATTAGCCCAGTTCGGAGCAGAACAGTAGGACGTTAAACCCCATTTCATTTCATTTTCAACAACATGTCATGCATCAGAGGTCATCCGTGAGCTACATCTTAACCAAATTAATATCAGTCAAGTCGTAGTAATCGAGTCTACATCACGTGTATCATTCGGTAATACCCGCCTTTAGGGTAATCATTAAAACCGTTAAACCGATAAATCTCAGGTTAATTAGCTATAAATACCCACTAGCAATTTATTCATTGCATCTACACTTGGGGGCACGGCGTCTCAGTGAGTAGGACGATGGCTCGCTAACCTGGAACTCCAGTGTGCGATCCTTGCTTTCGACGAGAAATGACATTGGGGGTTTTCGGCGTGCACCCCCCCCCCCGCCCTTGTCAGTAGTGTAGGAACAACGTACAGTTGTACGTGACGTATACGAAAAACCGAGGACTCGTGCTACACATCGGTGTGTACGTGAAAGAACACTTGACAGTAGACCGTTATATAGTGCCGCTGTCCGCATAATCTTTCCCCTCGGTATCACACTGCATGGCTTTTTCTTGCTTCCATTAGCCCAACAGGAGCAGAACAGTAGGACATTAAACCCCCATGTCATCTCACTTCATTTCGCATCAACAGGGATAATGAAGACTGACATACACTCAGTGTTCCAATGAGCAATTTGACAATACACAGGCCCGGATCCAGGATTTTGTCGCGGGGGGGGGGCATGCATTGGAGCATTAGTGGTGGTCCCCAGCGGAGACAATGCGAAATCATCTATTAAAGAGCAGATATGTGAACTACAACAGTAACAAGGCAAACGAAAATGAAAATCAACTATGTCACATTGGGGCGGAGGGAGGGCCACGCCCCCTCCCCACGCCCCTGGATCTGCGCCTGGTACAGTGGAGTTTGCAACTTCTATTTATGGAATTCCAATTTCATGGGTAGCTTTTCGTGCACACTGACGAGAACGTGACGTGTTGATCTCGTTGTTCGTCCTTTCCGTACGACGCGGCGTTTCATTCCTTGCCAGACCCTATAGGAGAGCTATACTACAAACCAAATGTTATAATTAGAAATAAAAGACATGTGGTCGTCTATAATGCAAAGGGCGGGATTGTCTCGTGGTTCAACGCGTGAGCATGAAAGCATAAGGTCTTTCATTGAATCAGGTGGCGTGGTTTCGATTCCCTAAGTTTTCTTTTGGTGTTCCGATTTCCTCCAACACCTACACGCAAGCGAATTATTGAAATTAAATTGAACCATATGTTAGTCCCGAAATTATCTAGTGTGTGTCGAGTGGACGTTAAACTCCCCTCTCTCTCTCTCTCCTTCTCTCTCTCTCTTTCGATCTAAAGATTCTACATGTCAATGAGTAGGGTCGACTGTCCAATTTCTCTCTCTCTTTCTCTCTCTCTCCCCACCCAATAATGTAAGAACTATGTTAACAAGAGAAAGAGAAGAGGGTTTTAACGTCCACTCGACACAAACTAGGTCATTTTGGGACTAAAATATGGTTCAATTTTATTTCAATAATTCGCTTGGTCTCTGTCGAAAGCTGGACGCTGTTGGTATTAGAGGTGGCTTATTGGAGTGGCTCCAAAACTATTTAACTGAAAGAACACAGTGTGTTGTCGTCGATAATGCCTCCTCTGGTACCTCAGTTGTCACGGCTGGCGTTCCGCAGGGCTCGGTTCTCGGTCCCTTACTTTTTTTTTAATCTACATAAATGATATTGTTGAAAAATTACAGTCAAATATAAAATTATTCGCGGATGATACATCTTTATATATGCTGATTAAAGATCCTACAGAAGGTGCCCAAATTTTAAATTCAGATATTGAGAGAATATACACATGGGTTAAAACATGGCTAGTTTCCTTTAATCCTGATAAAACTGAAACATTAACAATCTCAACCAAACCTAAGCACGACTCGATTCCTCTTTGCATGAATACGGTTAAAATAAATGAAGTATCTCAACACAAACATTTGGGGCTTATTTTTCAAAACAATCTTAAATGGAACATACATATAGAAAGTCTTTGCAATAAAGTGTCAAAATTTATCAACTGCTTAAGATCACTCAAGTACCTACTAGGAAGGAATTCACTCAAAACAATATATACTTCCTATATTTTACCACACTTTGACTATGCTGACATTATTTGGGATGGGTGCACGGATTATTTAGCTAACCAGTTAGAGCAATTACAATATGTGGCGCTGTGAAGGGAACTAGTCATGATTTACTATATAAAGAAGTTGGTATTTTGCCTCTAAAGCAACGTCGCGAAAGACACAAGTTGATACTTTTATATAAAATAATAAACCACTTAACTCCTGATTATCTTTATGATAATCTAAACAAAAAACAAAGTAATTACTCATTACGAAATGATAAAAACCTACCATATTATTCTTGTAAAACTAATCTATTTTATAATTCTTTCTTTCCCTCAACTACACGACTATGGAACAATCTAGATCCTTCTATTCGCAATTCAGATACGTTATTCTCTTTTAAACAAAAACTCTCAAAAGATGATCACTTGGTACCTTCATATTACAATATTGGAAAAAGAAAAGTTCAAATCATCCATTCAAGACTTCGTTTATCAAACAGTGAACTTAATGGACATGCATTTTTAAGGCACATAACCGACTCTCCAACCTGTCGATGTGGACATAATTTCGAAGATCCTTATCATTTTCTGTTGATATGTCCCTTATATTCAGATGCACGAAATACAACTATAAAGACCTTACCAACTGAATATGTCAACACAAAATTTCTATTGTATGGCTCAACGGATATTACACTTGAACAAAATAAATTAATATTTTCTGAGGTGCAAAACTTTTTAGAATTAAGTAATAGGTTTTAAGTACTGTAATCGTCATTTACTATTACCTTCGCTAGATCATGTTTATATATTTATACAATCCCAGGCCTTAAACCAAAATTAGTTATTATGTATAACAAATAACCTTATTAGCGGAAAAATATTAATGTATGCTTTCATAATTTTATTAATTAATAACACAATATGAATATGAATATTTTTGACTATATACATATATTTAAGTAAACTAATTGTAATTATATTGTTTTGTTGAAGGGAGAGGGGTGATATAGGCCTAGCCGGTTCCCTAATCCTATTCTTATTGAATAAAATATAGTTTAAAAAAAACAAAAAATTAATTTGCTTACGCGTAGGGGTCTTTAGCGGTGGGGGGAAATTGAAGTACCCGGAGGAAACCCACGAGGCTGGACAGGAGACCCTACTCCTTGCCACGTACATCAGGGGATTCGAAACCACGCCAGTTGACTCAATGGCAGGCAGTATGATACAGCGCGTGCACGCTAACCATTCAACAATCCACCCCACCCCCCTACGTTAACAAATAACACCCTCTATTTATAGATTAATGTGTCTGTTTATTGTGTCCTTCCGTGGTTTTGTCTTGTGTAATTGTTTGTGTGTTTTCCCCTACACTTACTTCCTTACTACATTCATCTTGGCATTCGACAAAGGTTGATTTATTGAGCTAATTAACTCACTCATTTGACTAGTTTTATTCGTCCATTCATTCATTCATGGGGGGTTGGATGGGGGCGCTGTATCATAAGGCCTGTCATTAAGTCAACTGGCGTGCTTTCAAATCCCCGGTTGTACGTGACAAGTAGTAGGGTCGCCTGTCCAACCGCGTGGGTTTTCTCCGCGTCCTCCGGTTTCCTCCCACAGCTAAAGACCGCTACGCGCAAGCGAATTATTGAAATAAAATTAAACTATGTGTTAGTACCGAAATGACCTAGTTTGTGTTGAGTGGACGTTAAACCCCATTTCTCTCATTCATTCATTTTCTATTTTCGGTTATATTAACACGGATATTATTTAGGGCGTGATTTCTTTCGGCTTAAAATATCTAAACACGCTGCTCTCGTTACATTTAACACGAGCAGTAAATTTCCAAAACATGCTAAACTAAATGCGACTAACATGCCGGACAGGTTACACTAGCCATGACTTTCTCAAAAAGTCGAAAATAAAAAAATGTTAAGAGGTTTAACTAAACAGAAATTTTCCTATAATTACCCACACTTAAAATGAGTAACATTTTCTTTTGGGGATTTGCAACTTTACATGAATAGATTGAGTGTTTGTGTTTGTGTTGTACCACTTTGTGGTATATAACTAAAAATGTTGTTATTTTTATACATTGTATTTTAAGCCCCAGGTTATCAGAATTAAGGTTAAACGGTTTTAAAAACCCATACAAAATCACAAGTAAGATGGTTGATAATAGACACAAAATACACAATAATCTTATATAGTTTTTCGCGGTTTCACCCAAGTCAGTTTTATTTTTCACATCCATTTTTTTAAAAATTTTAATTTACTTAGATTTTCGAATTTTCACCCGGGTAATTTTTAGTTAAATTTTCATTTTAAATTTTCGTCGATATTTATATTATTGTAATTGTGATTTTCACAAAGATAATTTCGAATTTACACCCAAACAATTTTTAATTCTTATCTATATATTTTGGATTTTATTTTTGGCCCAAGCAATTCTTAATACAATTTTTATTTCATTGATTTCCGCCCAACTTGGCATTTGATCGTAATAAAAGTTGTTGAATCTAGAGCAATGATCTACAACACGTAGCATGTGATCGTAATAAAAGTCGTCATCTTTTGGTAAATCTAAAGCAATGATCAACAACAACAACCAGTGAGTGAGTAAGCGATGATATCCGACTATTCTAACATGTTTTCACTTGTCTTTGTAATATTCGCGTTTCCAACTGTGTATCGTGAAGTAAATTTCGGATACGGACAATTATACGGAATCTAAAGCAGCATGGTTTGTGTCGAAATAGTAAACCAAGATATCTTGAATCGCAAGTAAATAGTAAATGCTGTCCATGTTGACCCCTCTGGAAGCGGTCAAGATCTTCTGCATGGATTAGTGCACAGTCTAGCCATAGTAAGCAGAGAGAGAGAGAGAGAGAGAGAGAGAGAGAGAGGTATTAACTGCTTAACGTCCTCCACTCGACATAAACTAAGTCATTTCGGGATTAAAATATTGATCAATTTAATTTCAGTCGTTTTATCGTCATTTTCGTATCTCGATGCATTTCTTTGGAAATGTGTATCTAGTTTTACTGTTTTAACGTACATATTAGTTGAATTGCTGCATAATTTGTTCTGTGCTGTGGGCGTTTGGGTGCGTGATGAAAGTTTTGGTATGATCCATGGTTGTATATTGCTCTACACCAGTAGTGCATCAACCATTGAGTCCTGTGCGAGAAATTAGACGTATGTATTTACAGCGCATGCGTATATCTTTAATAAAGTTGAAAGAACTTCCGATTGCTGTCTTTCCACGCTATAACAACAAATTAAAAAGCCAAATAAAACATCTAATTTCTCTTGTAAGTGGTAGGTATCATAACACGTCACTCAATAAAACTAAATTAAGTGAAAGTCGTCAGAACTTATTTGTAACTTTATTTCGTAGTCTAAATGTCGACAAACGTTTTGCCGATGTTTATCCATGCCGATCTGATGACTATTGACTGGGTTTAAATCGAGCCGATCCGATTTTCGCGCCAATTATTGTCCATTATTTCAATAAAACAAATCCCAAATTGATTGGTATGAAATGATATATCATTAATCCCTAATTTTAACAGTAGGGACCAACAAAATGGTCTACTTTCAGCTCTTACGACATAACAATTTATTCATTTCTCAAACGATTAGTCATTTGTTTTGAGGAAAAAAATCGAAAGTAGATGAAAATCAATACCCCTTTAAAGATGATGTGCATTTAAGTACAATTTATTTATTCTGACTCATTCAACTGGCCCTGGTAGCTACTGTTTGGAGAAATTTATTGATTCGGTACCATAAATTATCATTCCAAAACATATGAATATAAAGTTAAAACCAGCTTTGTGACTGTGACAGTGTGAGGGAGTAGGGGTTTCAGGTCACGTGACTTTAGCGTGAAATTGGAAGCCAGCGGCTGAAATATAGCCAAGTTCAATCAACGATTCTGAATGGCTATTTTATTTTATGTACTAGCAATTGTATTGTAATAGTTTAATATCAATCTGCAAAGATTCAGGCTAAAAAATTATCGAAATGTAAGCGAAATTACCGTTTGGTTACATCAGACGCCAGCGGGAAAATACCGCTCTGACGTCACGCGACCAGGAATTTTCCATTGCTACGACGCACTTTATTGGATTTCTGCACCTTTAGATTCTGGTTGATTTTGATATAGAACCAATCAAACGATATAACATTTTTGTCATTATTACGTCCTTTGATACCACGTGATCCGACAATTACAGCCGAAGAAAACAGGATTTATCTGTTTTGATGACTGAAATTTGCTAAATTTCGACTAAATATAGCCTACATTTTTTGTGGTATCATCAAGATTATAAATATTTGACATATTATCATTCAAATTCTAACGATTTTAATAAATCTTTTAATAACGTGCGGATTTCAGTTTTGAAATTGGTACTAGCGATTCTGAATGGAAAATCCCCATTATGACGTCAATCAGATATGACAGAAAAGCACTTATTTTGGTGCCATTCCACGCATTCACTGGTATAGAGCGTTTTGATTACATTTTTGACGTCGATCTCGGATTTTAGAATTCCATAACTTTGGATCTTATTGGAATATTTTGATGAAATAAAAAAATTTGTGTAGCATTTTATGTATATTTTCACAAAATATTTCTTAAAAAATGTTTTCTGTCATTTGAAACTTTGACCTGAACCCCCTAAGTACTGTGAGTCAAACAAACAAGATCATACAAGAAATTATATGAAATGGATTTTCCCAAGACAGCAATATGAAGACCTGCTCTTATTTCGAATTCCTGTTATTAATATCAAGGGCTGTTTTGCATCATATACATGTCTGCCAGCGTGTACATTGACTTGTCCACACTTTTGTGGTGCCAGTGCATACAAGCAGCGTCCATGTAGTTGAGCAGTTTGGGCATGACCATGTAGTTGAGCGGTTAGGGCACTGACATACAACTAAAATTGTGGGCCTTGTAACTGTGGGATTTTTTGTAGCCTGGGTCCAATTTGTCAGGGGAAAGTGTTGGCTAGTCCTTAGAATGAAAACAAAGAAACCAAAATCCACCTACATGTTGGTGTGCACATAAAAGAACCCTTGACACATGGAATTTGGACGTTCAGACATTGAAGTTGCATGTGTGACATGAGACGGAATTATATGTTAGTGTTAGTCTCAAAATGATAATAGTATTAAGTTTGTTTTTTTCTTAAACAATATTTTTATTCAGGTTGTCTGAATGGGATTGGGGACCAGGCTTAGCCTACATGTATGTAAAACCCCTCTCTCTAATAGTATTAAGTTGAAGAAACATATTGCTTTCATTTCTGTGTAACACTTATTTTTTGTCCCCCGCCTTTCGAAGAAAGTTGGGGGACTATTAAAATGGGTTCGTCCGTCCGTCTGTCTGTCTGTCTGTCTGTCTGTCCTTCTGTCTGTCTGTCTGTCTGTCCGTCTGTCCGTCACACTTTTTGGGACACAATAACTCTCTTCCTAATTGAGCTAGAATGTTCAAACTTGGTGTATGTGTTTATTAGGTCAATGCCTTGATGGAGTTCGAAGATGAGCATTTTCCGCTTAGGGTAAGCAGAGATAAGCAATTTGATTGGTTGATGCTTTGGGACACGATAACTTTAGTTCTAATTAAGTGAGATTGATGAAACTTGGTGTATAGTTTCATTACAGTAATACCTTGACTAAGTTCGATAATGAGCATTTTCTGCTCAGGGTAAGCAGAGCGATACGCAATTTGATTGGTCGAGACTTTGGAACACAATAACTCTCCTTCTAATTGAGTTAAAATGTTCAAACTTGGCGTATATGCTTATTAGGTCAATGCCTTGATGGAGTTCGAAGATGAGCATTTTCCGCTTAGGGTAAGCAGAGATAAGCAATTTGATAGGTTGATGCTTTGGGACACGATAACTTTAGTTCTAATTAAGTGAGAGTGATGAAACTTGGTGTATAGTTTCATTACAGTAATACCTTGACTAAGTTCGATAATGAGCATTTTCTACTCAGGGTAAGCAGAGCGATACGCAATTTGATTGGTCGAGACTTTGGAACACAATAACTCTCCTTCTAATTGAGTTAAAATGTTCAAACTTGGTGTATATGCTTATTAGGTCAATGCCTTGATGGAGTTTGAAGATGAGTATTTTCCGCTTAGGGTAAGCAGAGAATTGCAGTTTGATTGGTTGATGCTTTGGGACACGATAACTTTAGTTCTAATTAAGTGAGAGTGATGAAACTTAGTGTATAGTTTCATTACAGTAATACCTTGACTAAGTTTGATAATGAGCATTTTCTGCTAAGGGTAAGCAGAGCGATACGCAATTTGATTGGTCGAGACTTTGGAACACAATAACTCTCCTTCTAATTGAGTTAAAATGTTCAAACTTGGCGTATATGCTTATTAGGTCAATGCCTTGATGGAGTTCGAAGATGAGCATTTTCCGCTTAGGGTAAGCAGAGATAAGCAATTTGATTGGTTGATGCTTTGGGACACGATAACTTTAGTTCTAATTAAGTGAGAGTGATGAAACTTGGTGTATAGTTTCATTACAGTAATACCTTGACTAAGTTTGATAATGAGCATTTTCTGCTCAGGGTAAGCAGAGCGATACGCAATTTGATTGGTCGAGACTTTGGAACACAATAACTCTCCTTCTAATTGAGTTAAAATGTTCAAACTTGGTGTATATGCTTATTAGGTCAATGCCTTGATGGAGTTCGAAGATGAGTACTTTCCGCTTAGGGTAAGCACAGATAAGCAATTTGATTGGTTGATGCTTTGGGACACGATAACTTTAGTTCTAATTAAGTGAGAGTGATGAAACTTGGTGTATAGTTTCATTACAGTAATACCTTGACTAAGATCGATAATGAGCATTTTCTGCTCAGGGTAAGCAGAGCGATAAGCAATTTGATTTGCCGAGACTTTGGAACACAATAACTCTCCTTCGAATTGAGTTAAAATGTTCAAAATTGGTGTGTGTGCTTATTAGGTCAATGCCCTGATTGATGATTTTTATGCCAATACAATGACTGCATTCTCATTCAGTAATGGATTCGACAGTAACAGTGCATAGAATCAGAGGGGCCCTTTTGTCAAGCGTGGGGGCCCTTTTGTCTGCCTTTAGGTTGCCCCTAACTAGGGTACATTTTCATTTTTCTCGTCGGTTTTAGCATTTTTCTTTATAAAACACTTTTGGATGACACTTCGTGTACAGTTCGATTGCTCGATACGTTTGAAAAAAATAAATGTGCGATTAATTAATATGTATCATCTATTTATTTTGGGATTTCGGCGGGGGACATCAGCCTCACTGTTGGCTTGTTTTTTTTTGTTATATATTTTATAGATTTGGTGTCGAAAGTCAAAAATTAGAAACAACCAACAACAATCAGCAAAAGAGAGATTAACAATTAAAAATGGAAATCAACGACACAAATTTACAAGCACTGGCCAGTTATTTACAGCAGACTCTATCTCCAGACAAGGATATCCGAAAACAAGCAGAGAAGTTCCTCGAATCGGTTGAAGTAAACCATAACTATTCCCTTCTTCTACTTCACTTGATGGATAAAGTAGAAGTGGATATTCACATCCGTGTCAGTGCCGCTGTCACGTTTAAGAACTTTATAAAGAGAAATTGGAGAGTGATCGAGGAGGCGGGAAATAAGATCCCAGTAGAAGATCGTAGCGCCATTAAACAGCATATTGTCGGTCTTATGTTAAAAAGCACCGAACAGATACAGCTGCAGCTGAGTGATGCCATTAGTATTATCGGCCGAGAAGATTTCCCGGATAAATGGCCAAACCTGATCACAGAGATGGTGAGCAAATTTGAAACGGGAGACTTTCACATTATAAATGGTGTCTTAAGGACGGCCCATTCGATTTTCAAACGTTATCGACATGAATTCAAATCACAGGAACTATGGACTGAAATCAAATTTGTACTTGAAAATTTTGCTAAGCCGTTTACAGAACTTTTTGTGGCTACCATGGGACTTGCTCAAACCCATGCCAATGACCCGGCAGCTCTCAAAGTCATCTTCAGTTCCATCTCCCTAATTTGTAAAATTTTCTACAGTTTAAATTTCCAGGACTTACCAGAACATTTTGAAGACAACATGACAATATGGATGACACATTTCCTGACCCTCCTCAGTGCCGATAATAAGTTACTCCAAACTGCAGACGAAGAAGAAGCTGGCCTTTTAGAGCAAGTCAAATCTCAGATATGCGACAATGTGGCTCTCTACGCCCAGAAATACGATGAAGAGTTTTCAGCACATCTACCTAACTTTGTGACGTCAACATGGAATCTCCTCACAAGCACTGGACAGGAAGTCAAATATGATCTTTTGGTTAGTAACGCCATTCAATTCCTTGCTTCTGTTGCCGAGCGTCCATCTTATAAGCACCTGTTTGAAGATCCTGGAACATTAGCCAGCATCTGTGAAAAGGTTATCGTCCCAAATATACAACTTCGACAAGCAGATGAGGAATTGTTTGAGGATAATGCAGATGAATATATTCGTAGAGATATCGAGGGGTCGGACGTTGATACCAGAAGACGATCAGCTTGTGATTTAGTTCAGGCTTTGAGTAAATCATTTGAAGGACCTGTTATCGAAAACTTTTCTAAATATGTGCAAGGCTTGTTAGAAGAATACACGAAAAATCCGGCTCAGAATTGGAAGAACAAAGATGCTGCCATTTACCTTGTTACATCACTCGCTGCTAAAGGTCAAACCCAAAAACAAGGAGTCACACAAACAAGTGGATTGGTGAATATGACAGAATTTTTCGAAAATCAAATTTTACCCGATTTGCAGTCCCCTAATTTAGAGGAAAATCCCATTTTAAAAGCAGGGGCAATAAAATATTTAATGGTGTTCAGAAATCAATTACCCCAACCAGCCCTGATTACAAGTCTGCCGAGTTTGATTCATTTCTTGACGTCAAATAGTAACGTTATCCATACGTACGCAGCCCATTGTTTGGAACGTCTGTTTATGGTGAAAAATGCGACTGGTGGGCCAGCCATTACGATTAATGATCTACAGCCGTTTACCACGAATCTTATGACCAATCTATTCTTAGCCATGGAAAAACCTGGGTCAACAGAAAATGAATATGTGATGAAGGCCGTCATGAGAACCATGTCCTTGCTGCAAGATAACATCATCCCTATGGTGCCGGAAATATTGAAGAGTCTAACAGGAAAGTTACTTTTGGTCAGTAAGAATCCCAGCAAGCCCCATTTCAACCATTATCTGTTTGAGTGTTTGTGCGTGGCCATTCGAACGACGTGTAAAAAACATCCAGAAAATGTCACTAGTTTTGAAGAAGTTTTATTCACGCCTTTCACAGATATTTTGCAAGCTGACGTTCAAGAATTCATTCCGTACGTTTTCCAGATTCTGTCGCTGATGATTGAATTTCATGATGATTCGGTCCCTCCGACCTATATGGCCCTGTTTGCCCATCTCCTCTCCCCTGTTCTTTGGGAGAGACCAGGAAATATACCTCCATTGGTTAGATTACTTCAATCTTATATCGAAAAAGGAGCGAATCAAATTGAATCTGAACGAATAAATGGATTATTAGGAATATTCCAGAAACTTATTGCCTCCAAAAGTAACGATCACGAAGGTTTCTATTTACTCAACGCCATTATTGAATTTATGCCTTTCGAACATCTGAAAGATTATGTCAAGCAAATCTTTATTCTAATTTTCCAAAGACTGCAAAGTTCAAAGACGACTAAATACATCAAAAGCGTTTTAATTTTCTTTTCTTTGTATGCCGTTAAATTCGGAGCCCAGGCATTGGTGGAGATGATCGAAGCCATTCAGCCAAAAATGTTCTCTATGGTCGTTGAGAGACTTTATTTACAAGATTTACAGAAAATCTCTGGGTCCACGGAAAAGAAAATCTGTGCCGTTGGTGTGACAAAAATACTCACGGAAGCTCCCATAATGCTTCAGGGGGATTACATCGCTCTGTGGCCTCAGTTGCTTCAAGCGTTGATAGGACTATTTGAACTTCCTGAAGATGATTCTGTGCCCGAAAATGAACATTTTATTGAAGTTGACGACACCCCCGGTTATCAGACGGCTTATTCTCAACTTGCTTTCGCTGGAAAAAAGAGTCACGATCCTCTAGGAAATGCTGTTCCTGACGCCAAAATATATCTGGTTCAACAACTTGACGTTTTGGCGAAGGCCAACCCTGGTAAAGTTCCCCAGATGATCAGCAGTGGAGTTCAAGAGGAAGCCAAGAATTATTTACAGCGATATTTACAAGCGGCTAACATTAATTTGGTTTGATTTTCCCAACATGACTGTCTGTGAATCGGAGCCGGATAAAGCCAGCTGGAGGGCCGCCAGAGATTAAATAATAAGTCGTTTGACTTGTGAATGCTGAATTTAAGGAAAAGTACTCTAAATTCTATGTTTAATGAAGTGTTCCATTAATAGTAATAAACTTCACAACACATCTGTTTAATGAAGTGTTCCATTAATATACTACATTAGTAATAAACTTCACACATCTGGGGGGGCCTCACAGTACCTGTACCGCTGTGCCTCCTGTAATCTTAATCCAGCTCCTTTGTCAATCATCCAACTTTATGTGAATGATGAAATATTTAAATCATCCGATTCCCCACATTGTGTCAAGATAGAATAGACAGAACCTGCTGGTTCATGTGAAGATAAACGTTATTTGATCTTTAAAAAATGTCCTCAGTACATGTAAAAATATCCAAAAGTGATGTTTATTGTTGAATTCATTTTGGACAGATGTCAGAAACTACTGTCTTCTTCAAGAAATAAAAATGGAGTCCAACTAATTGGTAAAGAGTTGTTTGTATATCGTTTTGATATAAAATATAAAAAAAAAATCTTTTGTCATGTTCCAGGTTTGCACAAAAATCTCACAACGTTACAGGGACTTGCTAGAAGCTAAAATGTCCGAGTACTCTCTGCAGCGTGACAAACACAATTTGGAACTAAAAAGTACATTTCCAATTCCTGCATATCATTTCTGGATTGGCTGCTTGTATTGGATCCAGTTTTTGTTGGGATCTTGTGGTAAGCTGCAAGTACCCTTTCAACTAAGACTAATACGAGTTATAAATAGACAATTTTTCCCTTGATATTTTTCTCCCCTTTTCCTGCATTTTTTGGAAGACGGTCTAGAATTTGAGTAAAGGAATCAAATGAGTAATAAAATGAAATGAACTGGGGTTTAATGTCCTATAATTCTGCTCCTAAACTGGGCTAATAAAATCGGGCATATGCCATACACTGTGCTATGAGGGACATTTTGCCTGGGCGGTATTGCCAAGGTCTACTCTTATATCGAATTCCAACCTTCAAGGGATCTTTTGCCTGCATGCCAATGTGTACAAGGGACTTTGGTTTTTCGTATCATTCGAACGACTATGCAACTGTTCTTGTCGGGCCCACTGTCCTGCATCACTGACAAGGGGAATCTAAGCCGGAAAATCTGGAAGAACTTTTTCGGCCAATTCTGGGGTCCCCCCAAAATGGGTAATCTTGATGATAATATAGCGGAGGGATGGGTGGGTGTAAAGTGTCTTTGTGCAGAGCAGTCGTTGCATCAGAAGCCGCATTATGATCCCACATTCTCAAGCAAAAAATCTAAACAGTCAGTTCTCTACAAAATGTGCCCCCCCCCCCTCTGTGTCTATAAGGATTGGAACCTACGAAATGCTGGGCAGAAGGCCTCAGTCTGTCATGGAAAATTATTGGTAGTCTGATCCTATTTGTGTTTTCAAAAGTTATCCCCCTTTAGTCTCCAGCTAGTTTTTGCAGAAATAAATGAAACGAAATGGGGTTAAACGTCTTACTATTCTCCCCCGATCGGACTAATAAACCCATGCATACGCCATACAAGGTGCTATGAGGGTGATTTTTGCCCGGACAGCGGCGCTACAACCGAATTCCAACTGTCTTGTGTTTTTTTTGTTAAACAGTGATATAGCATATGGGCTACGTATCACAGGTGTAGGGAGTTAGTAAAACATCACGTCAGTATTATTAGATATTATATGATTGCACGTTAAATGAAGGTGACTAATATATACGTTGTGAATGGCTTATTAAATACTGATAAGGTTGTTGACCGTTGTAAATGATCTCAGGTAGAAGCATAAGACAGACTGCCACGGAAACCGCTGTACAAGACTAGACAGAACATTGTCCATTTTCATGTCCTCCGGCGGACACCAATGACAGGAGGGGTGGGGGGACCACGCCAAAATATCCCAATGTACTTTCTGAGGCCTCAACGTTAGCGCGCCAACGTCTTACTCCCATAGCCACGGCGGCTCCCAGATGTTGATTGAATAGAAACCTGGTGACAAATGGGGTTTAAAGTCTTGTCCACACAATATTTGAGACAGGCATGTCTACATTTTATTTCTGTGGTTACGCGTACAATGTCAGGTAAGCAATTGTTCCCCGAATATCGAATTCCAAATGACTTGAATTCTTAAAGGACAATATTGGTGCCAGTCGTTATCACATATGTGATAGAACTGATTAAACACTTTCCAAATTTAATATTACCACAGAGATCATCGCTACCATAGAGCATACTCCGCGCAGCGTTTCGTTTGATTATAGGTAATCTCACTACACACTGCTATTATGAGTGGATATTGTTGTGTTAAATTTTGATTGGTCAGTAGTCCGACTACCAACCAATCACTACCTATCATACAAACGCTTTACATTTAAAACGAGTGCCAGTATTGGACCAAATATGTTTACATAACGTTACGTCATGGCTCACGCTTTTATTATGCCTTATTAACCCGTGCATAGGAGAATACTGCAGTAAAACTAATTGTGTGACAAACGAGGCTATCAAGTCGAATGAAATGTAAACAATACTGTTTGGAAACGAACATACTTTCACCGTTTTAATACCTTAAATCACTGTCCAAAGTTTTAGGGAAGACTCAGATTAAACGAAGGAGTGTCATGTTGCTGTACTTAAGTGATAGCTTTCATTGAACGGGGAGAATAGACACACTCCCGCAAAAGTTCAAGAATCAGAAGTCAATCCAGCAATGGCCAGAGAGAGATTTCTCGGGCCATTGCTTCAGGAATATGCCATAGAGGAGTAATAAAGTATTCATGAATCGGAAGTGACGAACGCCAAAGGAAAACACGAGTTATTCCTCTATATAACTAACTGAAGTGACTAGTGATAACAGATACATGGGCGAATATCTGCTCACTAATAATTCCCTCGAAGACCTAAAGTTGCTGTGTGACACTGTGAGAGAATATCTTACAATTCATAAAAAGAATTGACTGCCACTACATAAGAGAACACGAAAGAAAAACAGAAAAAAGTTCGTGCATTACCATGTTTTTATAAGGTATAGGGGAGACCGGGGCACATTGAACCACCATGGATATATCCTTTATAAATAATACTATACAACCCAACGCTATACAGTGTTCAATGTGCCCCGGTCTCCCCTATAGAATGAATAAAAAAACAAGGGGCTGTACGGAGTATTTCTATTTTTCCCGTGTTCTCTTATCTTATGACACTTAATTACTTTATTGAATCGTCAGATATGCTCTTGAGGTCCCATATAACAACTTTTTGTCTTCGAAGGAATTATTAGTGAGCAGAAATTCGGCCGTTTATCTGTCATCACTCGTCACTTCAGTCATTCACATAGAGAGATAACTCGTGTTTTCCTTTGGCGTTCGTCACTTCCGAATCATGAATCCTTTATTACTCCTCTATGGTAGCGATGATCTCTGTGTTAATAGTATATTTGGAAAGTGTTTAATCAGTTCTATCACATATGTGATGACTGGCACCAATATTGTCCTTTAAGGGTCCTTCTTAGAACACAATGGGGATTGAGAAAGTTACACTGTAGCCCGAGTCTAGTGTACTGACTGATCGACTTTTCACTGTCAACCGATTTAAATACATATTTACCAATATGGAATGACAAAAAAGTTGTCGGGCATCGTATTAGACCTGCTGATATTTGTTATACCGGCAGCCATTAAATTCTGACAACGGATCGATTACGTGCACTGTAATTTTGTACACCAGACATGTTTGTTTACTCCAACAGAATGACTAGACACGCGCCCTTGTCAACCACCCGGGAAATTCTGCCCTGGCAGCTACACACTATGGAATGCTCTTATGTAGAATCCAAAAGGTCAGTGGTTATTTTACGTGCACGCCACTATACACGTGCCCTCGGATTTTTGTCCCATCCGAACGATTAGACAGCTGTCTTTATCAGGCCCTCCGTCATGCACCACTGACAGGGATTGAACACGCGACCTCCATATCAGCGAGCCAGCGACTTACCCACTTGGTCACCGTGGCTCATCCAGATCAAACAACCACGTTAAATGTTGGGTGGTTACAAATCGTGTGGTCTAATTAGAATGGTTTTAAATAACTTGCAACAACAACAAGATATGATGTAAAATATTAAATAAATAATGTATTTGATAACGATAACAAGGATAATATAATATAGACAGTTAATATTGATTCAGGGGAAGACGCCGTATTATCAGGATTATCACTATCTACCTCTTCACCAGAATTATCTGAAATGATAAAACAAATTAAAAGTATTGAAGTGATATATTTATTTCGGTTCGTCTCTCTGATTCAGACTTACTACGCTACGTAATATAAAAACTTCAAAGGACGATATTGGTATCAGTCATTATCACATATGTGATAGAACTGGTTTAACACGGTCCAAATATAATTTTAACACATAGATCATTGCTACGATAGATGCGTTGTGAAGCTTTCAAGAAAGGGGAGTGACGAACGCAAAAGGGAAAATTTACTGAACTGACGAATGACAACAGATACACGGACGAATTTCTGCTCACTATGACCAAAAGTGAGGCTGTGAGGGGGCATCTGATAATTTAAAAAAGTAGTTGAATGTCACTAGATAAGTTAAAACGAGAAAAATAGAAATAGCCCGCACATTCCCTTGTTTTTATCTATTCTATACTTCATAAAAACATTGTAATGTACGGATCTTTTCTATTTTTCTCATTTTCTAGGGAGGGTCAATCATTTTTTTGAATTGTGAGATATCCTCCCAGTCTCATATAACGATTTTTGGTCTTCAAAAGAATTATTAGTCAGCAGAAATTCGTCCGTGAATCTGTTTTTACTCGTCACTCCAGTTGATTATATAGAAGGATAACGCGTTTTTTTCCTTTTGCGTTCATCACTTCAGTTTGTTGAAACCTTGATTACACATCTATCGTAGCAAAGATCTCTGTGTTAGAATTACATTTGGAACGTGTCAAACTAGCTCTATCACATATGTGATAATGACTGACACCAATATTGTCCATTAACATTATTGTTTTTAAAAGGCCTGCGGTTAGACAATGCATTGGCCTTATTTGGTCAGCAATCGCGCGCTATTGGGGATCCAAAGAATCGTATAATTTATATTTACAATAGAACGTGCAATATTTACCCGAATTCGGAGATTCTGTAGTCTGTCGTCTTGGAATAGTTGATGTGACCGGAACTTCCTCTTTCGCGGTAGAGCTCCATACTCGTGTAGCTGTTGTGGTCTGGTCAATTTTAGCTGTTGTTTGAGTCGTAGATGGTTGACTAGATGTGGTTGTTGTTGGCTGTGTTGACGTCGACGTGGTTGGTGTGGGTTGTGTAGTTGTTGCTTTTCTTGTGGATGTTTGAGTTGAGATTACTTTTACAGTTGTTGGTTGAGTAGTTGAAGATATTGCTGGTTGAGCAGTTGGGGATGTTGTGGGTTGCGCAGTTGGAGATGTTGTGGGTTGAACAGTTGAAGATGTTGCGGGTTGAGCAGGTACTGATGTTGAAGGAGTTGACGATGTCGTAGAAGATGACACTGGCTGAGAAGTTGTTGAAGTAGTTGGTATCGTCGTTGTTGGGGAGGTTGTTGTTACTGGTGGAGTTTGGGTTGTTGTTGAACTTGATGTGGTTGTTGTTGGTTCAGTGGTAGTAGTTGTTGTTGTCGATGGTTGAGGGGGAGTAGGGGAGACATGGTTAGATGTCAGTGGTCCCCAAAATGTACTGTAATCCTTTAACACGGTTCCTCTGTAAAATATTAAACATGGGAGATAATCGATAGGAATTGACAAAACCATCACTTGGCAGTAATATTAGAACAAAACAAAATGAAAACACATATAAAACAGATTGCGATTCTGACAAGAAAACGAAATGAATTAGGGAAGTTTAACGTCCTGCTGTTCTGCTCCGAACGCCATACAGCGTGCAATGAGGGAAATTTTGCTATAACAGCGGCACAACGGCCTACTCTTATATCGAATTCAAAATGTCAAGGGATCTTTTACGTGCACACCGATGTGTAAACGGGCCCTCGATTTTTGCACTAGATAGCTATCCTTGTCAGGTCCTCTGTCCTGCATCATTGACAAAGGGGGGGCACGCCGGGAAAGCTGGATAAACTTTCTCGGCCAATGCAGACAAAGTTCACCCAGATTTTCCGGGGTTTTGCATCATATCTTTGAGCATCAACTAGGATAATGAAGGCGAGAGTATATG
Organism: Patella ulyssiponensis; assembly: GCA_963678685.1. Taxonomy (NCBI): domain Eukaryota; kingdom Metazoa; phylum Mollusca; class Gastropoda; family Patellidae; genus Patella; species Patella ulyssiponensis. Next base: position 61,638,109 of record OY783225.1, on the reverse strand, counting down.
ATGACAGGCGCGGATCCAGAGGGGGGGGGGTTCAGGGGGTCCGGACCCCCCCCCCCCTGCTCAGGCAATTATCAAACCTAGACCCCCCCCCCCTGCAAAAAATCCTGGATCTGCGCCTGGATGATGTATTAATGGATAAGTATCAATCTGTACCCGGACACATTACAAATTACTAATTACTTCATGTCAATAATACTAGTTTTTAATATGATAAATGATACACATGTCATTTCATCTATGCAACTATTGTGTCTATAACCGATTTGTTTGTCACGAATAAGCTTGGGGGCAACATTTATAAACAAAAAATAATGTTATAGTAATTGTATGGAAGTCGGTACAGGGTGAAATCAAATTATCTCTGACGGGTTATTCCATCACCAATGAATAATCATTAATTTCCAGTACCTAGTGCAAATCGGCTTAGAATTCACAAAGCACTCTCAGACTTCAGTTAAAAATTTACTCAACTTTCAATCACTGTTCATGAGAAATATCTTTTGATCCAGAAACACCTAACTGTGCACATAGGTTCTTATTGGGGTATTTGATACATTAAAACAACAAAAGTTTTATAATGGGCTAATTTGTTGTTAAAACACGGCGAACAATTTTGAGTAAATTCTTAAGTCAAGTCTCAGAATGTTTTGTGATTGATAAATCTTTGTTTGATGTAGATCATTGGGTTTATTTTTGTATACAATTACCATTGTGTATTGGTGGACGATTTTAAAAAACCCACCGCATTGTAACTGTGGCCAGAACTGGTATTAGGAGAAGCTTCGGGGTTTAGTATTGGGAGCAGCTTGGGTTTTTAATATTGGGAGCAGCTTAGGTTTCTAGTATTGGAAGCAGCTTAGGTTTCTAGTATTGGGAGCATGCCAGATATTTTATATTGGGAGCCAGATCAGATGTTTTATATTGCAAGCAGGTTAGAAGTTGGGAGCAACTTAGGTTTTTTAGTAATGGGAGCAGCTTAGGTTTTTATTATTTGGAGCAGGTTAGATGCTTTACATTGCGAGCAGGTAGGGATTGGGAAAGCTTAGGGGTTTAGTATTGAGAGTAGGTTAAGTTTTTAGTATTGGGAGCAGGTTAGATGTTTAGAATTTGGAACAGGTTGGGGGTTTAGTATTGGGAGGAGTTTGGGTGTTGGGAGCTGCTTAGGCTTTTAGCATTGGAAGCAGCTTAGGTTTTTAGTATTGGGACCAGCTAAGGTGTTTAATATTGGGGGCAGCTTAGGGGTTTAGTATTAGGGGCAGGTTAAGGGTTTAATAAGGGGGGCAGTTTAGATGTTTAGTATTGGGAGCAGGTTCGATGTTTAATATGTGATGCCGGTTATGTGTTTACAAAACTATTGCGATCGAATGGTACTTACACAAGAATGATATCACCAACATCCGTATCTGGAGCCAACCATTTAGCTATTAGAGTGTTGTTAGGGAAACTGTAACTGTTGCTATGTGTTAAAGCGTTGTTCTGCCCGTTACAAGAAACTAGTTTAGCTCCATCAGGCGCCGAGATAAAGCGTCCTACCGTCATATTGGTATCCACACGTCGTACTTGTAACAACCAACCATTAAAAGGTGATGTCTCTGCCTTAATGGCCACTGGAATAAAGAAAATGAGAAATAACGTTACACGTGAACATGGAATACTTTAAATATTGCTGGAAATGAATGAGTCTGGGGTTAACATCTCGTCAAGACAACACTTCCGTTATTTTTAGACTAACATATGACTATTTGCTGAGCTAACGTGTGCATTGAGGAATAATTTCCCCGTTCACTGGAGACTAAGTCTATTCTTCTTCGAGGGGTATTTTACGTACACGCCAGGGTGTAAACGACATGATTTATCTTCGCGCATGAACGACTAAGCACTCTTTTGTTGTTTGTTTTCTTGAGGAAAGTGACATTTATTGCAAGAGGTTTCCATTGTCGTCCAGAGCGAGAGAGAAAGAGGGGTGGGGGTTTATGTCCACAAACTAGGTCATTTCGGGACAAACATATGGCGCTAAGGGATCTTTGGCAGTGGGAGGAAACCGGTGGACCCGGATAAAAGCCACGACGTAGGACAGACTACCCTACTCCGTGTCACGTACAACTGAGGAATCGAAATTACGCCAGTTGACTCAGTAACAGATCTTATGAGGCAACGCGCACGCGCTAACGGCTAACGATCAAAATAAATAAACGCTGAGTGAGCTCATACTTTTCGTAAAAGAAAAAGGAAATAGCCAGAAAATGTTTTAATGTGGCGTCTTATTTTTCAACGTATTAGACGCGGGTTGGATTAAGTAAAAGATTACTTTTATCATATTTCCGCATTCCATTTTGATTTATAAGCTCTGCGTAGGCTACTGAAGAGGAAATCGTCGAGAAATCTCTTAATCGTTAACAGAGCTGGATAATTAATTACATCATTTTCTTATTCAGTCGTTTCGTTTTTTTAGTGGAACTGATTTAAAACCCTGCAGGCAACTATGTTAATCTCAACATTTTGCATAATTTGCGATATGGTCTTAAACATACACTATGCAATAGTTAAAACTGTCTATTGCAGGTCTTTATTTTGGCTTCAAATTTTATACAGACAAATCTATATGCAACTGGCCAGATCATCGGAGCGAGATTTAAACATTTAACGATAAGCCGGATAATCGTGAGTTAGCCTCGATTGTCAAGTGTCATTGCTACGATAATAAACAATCTACGCAACATTTTGGAACAGTCATAATTCGCTCAGAATGGGAATTCCACTTCTGTAAGAAGCTTAATGTATGGCGGTGTTAGACTTACATCTTTGTGATCAGAGGTTTTCTAATTTCGTTATTTTATGGCGGTGATAGACTTCCATCTTTGTGATCGGAGGTTTTCTAATTTTGTTAATTTATGGCGTTATTAGACTCCCATCTTTGATCGGTGCTTTACTAACTTTGTCAATTTATGAGATGTAGCCAGGAAGTTTATTACAACGACTGCTAATTATCTTTATGTATGACATTTAAAGCATAAATGGTCTTTTTCAATGTCAGTATGTTTTCTATATTTTATCTATAGTGTGGGGAAGACAAAATGTAATTTGAATGACATTTTCATTATATTCATTTTTCATTACCTCTTTTTGAACAATTATAGCAAAAAAGGTTAGGGGTTTTTTTTTATCTACATCATACATAATGCATTTATTGTCCCATCATCAACAGTTTGCCACCACAAGTCTATGGGTCAAGTGAAATTACATGATAGTGATGTACGTGTACTACGGAAACATAATTACATGAACATACAAGAAACCTAATGTATTCCGTACACATGTCTTATTCTGGGTCATTTACGTGTTCGAGATCCTGGATGTAGACTCACACGTCATGACAATTACATAATATATTGTAATGATATCAACTGTCATGTCATGTTATGTCATGTCAAGATGGTGGTATATGTCATGTGACATAACATGTAGACGTATCCGATATATTTTATATACAGTATGATTCAATATCAAACAAATTTTCTAGAACAAAAATGACGATTGAAGATGTCAACGCTGACGATAATATATTGCAATGAAATGAGAGGCGGGGGTGGGTGCTTAGACGATAATGCGCCATGAATTGATAGTATAATCATAAAAACCTAGCTAATCGCCTGGGTTCTGGGGCCAGTGCCAGCCACGGTACTTAAGTGAGTAAGACGCTGGCTCGCTAACCTGGAGGTTGCGGGTTCGCTCCCGGTGTTGACCGAGAAGCTCATTGGGATTTTCCGGCGTGGTTTCCCCTTATCAGTGGTGCTGTCTAATCGGTCGGGTGGAACTAAAGACCTAGGTCCCGTGTACACATTGCGTGCACGTAAAAGATGCCTCGGCAGATGGAATTCTATGTAAGAATAGGCAGAAGTGCCGCGCTCCGGCGCAAAATTGCCATCATAACACACTGTATGGTGTATGGTGTAATAATATACTATTCGAATTAAAGGAGATTGTTCACCGATTACTATATTAAAGGAGATTATCCACCTAATTATATATGAAAGTATATTGTCCATCTATGTAAATATTAAAGGAGATAGTCCATCTATTTCTTTAATTCTAACAGAACGCCACTGGATTCAGTTTTCAATTACTAAACGACCTCGTTCAAACACCCACCTTTTCGTAATGCGTAATCTGAACGACCAATGGGAAAGACATAACACGAGGCTAACAGTTTATTTCAACGCACAAAAGACTTTTCATGCTTATACTAATAAAAATTTCGACACTTTTAGCTTGGGTACGCCATGTTGAAAGATCAGGCCCCGGGTTGACAAAGCATTCTCAGACTTAAGTTAAGAATTTACTCAACTTTAAATCACTGTTTTTGAGAAATATCCTTGATCCAGAAACACAAATCTTTGCACAGAGTTTCTTATTCATGTATTTGATACATTAAAACAGGAAAAGTTTTATAAGGGGCTATATTTCAGTTTAAGTAAGGCGAACAATTTTGAATAAATTCTTAACTTAAGTAGGCGAATGCTTTGTGAACTCGGGGCCCGGTAGTGTTAATGACGTCACAAGCGACTGGTGCGAGTAGCTGACATCATTATACGTTACAGAACCGTTGAAGATGTATTTTATATCCAATGTCCCAGAAACGACGTGCAGGAAGAAATTTTGATAGCATAGAACAATTTCCGTGTATATCGATCAATTAAATACATGACACATTCTTGTCATGTCTGTAGATGTAAGTGTCTGTCAATCAACTGGACATGACAATAACTGTCATATAAAGAACATAGTTAGCCATAATGTCAACCGAGTTACATATTGTGTTATCTACAACCAAATTCATTTTGTCCTGAAAATAATATAGTTTGAAAGCCGATGTGCCTTAGACAAACGCGGTCGAATCTCCGCTAGATAAACAGCAATTCTGGAAGTGCCAACGAAGGAGGCACGTCATGTTTATTTATGTCTATAGACCAAGATTTTGGAACAATCTACTGAAATTCTTAACGAATATATCATAGTTCCTGTAACCGAACGCCTGTACCAGAATATATCATGTAGTTCCAAAAAATCTAGCTTGTCATAATCAAAACAAGGATGTAAATATGTATATACGCATTTTGTTGATTCAGTGTTTTGTTGTATATATACTTTACCTATGTAACATCCGCCTATCCTTGTATTTATTAGGACAGAGATGATGTATAGGCTATGTCTGTCCCACAATCCCTTCTGATTTTTGAAAAAAAGTACTGTTTTAAAAACAAATGTGTTAAATCTATACTGAGCGCCATACCATAGAAAACGCATCACTTAGTTTTTCGTATAACAAAATGATCCTGTAAACATATGTTATTTATTTTGCTTCTTATTGTGAACAATATTCAAATGGGAACACATCAAAAACAACACATTTGTACACTTATGGATGTTTAATCTGTAATCAACGGTACAAAGTCGTACTTTTGGTTTTGACCCCTCTGACTTTAAACATCCCTAAGTGTAAAACTGTGTTGTTATTGATGTGTTCCCATTTGAATATTGTTCACGATAAGAAGCAAAATAAATAACATATGTTTACACGATCATTTTGTTTTACGAAAAACTAGGTGATGCGTTTTCTATGGCGCTCAGTATATATTAGTTTGGTAAGCGGTTAGAACTAACACTTTGATGTAATGTAGGCTATGGAAGACAATCAATAATATAGTAGGGAGGTTCCAAGATATAAAGGTGAAAATCATTAACCACGCCCACTTCACATTTAAAGCAAGTCGTCAGCAAATTATACAAAATATACTGATGAATCCGGAAATAACATCGCTTCTAGTTTGAACTTTAATTTCAATTGGCAAGGGTTGTTTACGTGAACTCCAACTTGTACACGTGACTTTAATTTTCCGTCCCATCTGAACGACTACACGCTTATTCATCGTTCTCTGTACCTAACCAGTGTCTATGTTTAGATGAAGATGTACCTGTCACGTGGGAGACCGTGAAGGTAATTTATGGTTTTAATCAGCCTGTGACGAACAATGACGGTGTTCATGTAAATGTGTCATCAATTAGTCATGTGTTGGGTGTGTTCCTTTTCCAATATTTGTACATGAGAGGGAGAGAGAGAGAGAGAGACAGAGAACTCAACATTAACCGGGTCATATCGGGACTAACACAATAAGATGTAGGTGGAAACCGGGTAAAACCGGGGTACCTAGAGCAAACTCATGAGTAACGCAAATGAACAACTCCTTATCTTAATTTGTACAAAGGAACATGGTTTTTGTCCCATCCGAACTGCTAGACAAACTTTCCTTAAATCCATGGACACCCACAGGCTTATCAACGTAATATAGCGATCAAAGACAGGTCAAACTTCGCGGTTTGCTTTTCTGAATGTAATAAAAACTGTTCACTGGGTCACCCAACTCGCACCTTCCCCCTCATCCGAACCCCCAAATGGCAGACCGCTATATTATGACTATTACATTAGATATGAGATATATATAGACTGTTGCTAGTGAAATTAAACTTACCTTCCAGTTCTTGTCCGGGGATGTAAGTACCTGCTGACATATGTAATGTATATGGACTCGGCGACGACTGGGCTAAAATATTAGGGTAACCATGTAAGGGCAGTAGATACACACAGGCTGAAGAAGGGGCTCCACCAGGGTAGCACTCGATACCTTGAAATCCAAGAATTAAAACGACGAAAAATATATTCAATGGCTTCATTGTGTTCGTATTTATTCGTTGAATAGTTTCTTAATTGTGTTATTAAATAAAATACAGTCACTATTTAATATAAATCGTCTCTCTTTTTTTATTTCACAGATAATCCGTATTAAAATGACATATGAAGATTATTTTCCCTTTTTTGATGAAATCTTTCCGTGATGGTTTTATCCAGTGTAACCGGGGATAAAGTTCAGTTGGGTACAGGTATTTAACGGTCTTCAAATTTACCGTAAAAACCGTCAGTTAAAAAACAAACAAACCACAGAGTGAAAACACGTGTTTGAGTTATATCTTGGTAGTTAATCCTCGATTCTGTATAAAAATAGGAATTCTTGTGTATTTAATAAAATTAAATTTTAAAACATGACTATTCCTTAAAATCTGTTATTGTTAATATCAAACTTTTGAATTTGAATTGTGTATTTCACAAAACGTTTTCAAGCTGCCCAGTTCCTGTGTCCGTCTTCTATTCGTGTTTTTCTATAAATGTCCGTCCAGCTGTGAGAATAGACGAGCCTATATACAAAACTATCTCCGACAACGTGTAAATTACATTCCTTCATCCATCAAATTCAACACGGGTTATCCTGAAGTCCGATTGCCTTGCTTCTGTTGTATAATAACTGTACAATTGTTGTTTGAAATAATCTTTAGTTGAACTTCACCATTCCTTCCTATATGACATCACAAGAATTAGAATTCTAGCTGTTCATTTAGCACGGTGTCGTTTCTCTGGAACCGTTCGATATTCTGTTGTCATCCGTTCATCTAAAACAGCTTTTGTTTTAATGCTCAAATCGTTGTCTCACCTGTCTTCGGTGTAATTCTGCAAGTCATTGAAGCGTGTCCGACTTTGACTGATGTCCCGAACCGTGACAGGCAACTATATAATCTTTTATTGTCCTAAACTGTCATTCGTCACGTCTGGGTGACTTCGCCGTTTCTTTGACGCCCTCCTTCCCCTCATCGCTTTAATTCTCAGATTAAAGTTAAAAATTTGAATAGATGGATTGATTTGAAGAGCCAGTCGATAAAAAAATCTTTTGTCATCTAAATTGATGTTCAAGTTCTCGCACCACCAATCTGCGACAAAAGCTAAAATACCGTGAACTGGTCATAATGACGTTGGCGACTCAGCAAAAAAGAACTCGGCGTGCATGTCAACCGACCAAACGGACTAAAAATGGGAATTTACGACTCGTTTTTATTGACGCTGCGATAATAAATATCTTTATTGGAGTATTTCGGCATCTTTTACTCGACGTTAGCTCTGCTAATTTCCAAGTTTGATAGCATTTATATGTGTACATATTTATTCATTTATTCATGCATCGGGTTTGGCCTGTAAGTCCAGATTGACTTGCGGTTGTCTAGGTGTGGAGTTATACCCTCTTTAATCTGTTAAAATCCTAGTGAAAATAAATGTTTTTCTTAAACTCAATTCAACAGCAATCGAATCAAATACTAAAAGATAATCAGGAAACTATATTTTTCGGGTCGTCTTGGTTTTGGGTTATGCCCCCTTTAAAATTTTGAAATCCTGTTGTGATGTACTAATGGTTAGCTTCAGAACGTGATTAAGAGGGTATATTATTAAAAATCCATGTCACTGTATTCGGAATTAACATAGGGTGACAGTGATAAAGCCAATGTACATAATGTTCCACCTACATAGATCAATGATTCACTAAACTAAGAGAAACCTTGAATATCAAGAAATTCAGGAAATGAAAAAAATAATGGTAATATTTTCAGTAAATAATTAGTTCATTTATCTAGATGACACAGTCTTTAATAACACGCCCCTAAACAGGTAAGTCTGTGTTTTAAACTATGCGTTATACGTCACAGTATTTGCGTGGTTTATTAAAATTCCAGACACTTATAATTATTTGTTTTCAGGTTACAAGTTTTACGTGCGCAATAAAAAACGTCGGTCATTTTGAGACCAGCATGCAATTTGTTTTATTTCATTGGATACCTACCGTTTCGAACGCTGGATTCGACTATCCAATCCCCTGTAACAAATTAGTGTGTGTGAGAGAGAGATAGAGAGACTGGGGTTAAATTAAGTCATTTGGGGACTGACGTGACGTACGGTTTGATTTTATTTCAGTAATTCTTTTACACGTAGGGATCTTTAGCAGTTGTAGGAAACCGGAGAAGCTCACACGGGTCCGTAACCACGGGGGGGGGGGGTAGCCCCACCAAAAATCCAATCAGCCCCCCCAAATATTTCGCCAACAATAATGATTTCTTAGGGGTTTTCTTAGCCGGCCACATCCCCAGCCCCTCCAAAAAATTCTGTAGCCCCCCCCCCCCCCAATTTTATGAGCTGGCTACGGGCCTGAGCTCATCAGGTTGGACAGGCAACTCTACACCTTGTCACGTGTACAGGCGGGGAGTTCGAAACGACGCAACATGTTCCAGCGCGCACGCATTAACCACTTGGCGATCCTACTCCTTGTCACGTACAAACGGAGAATCGAAACCGCACCACACGTTCCAACGTACACACGTACCCCCCCCCCCCCCCGTAACACTAGGACATTACAGTGATTGATGATATTAATTACATAGTATTGTATGATGTCATTCTGATTGATTGATTGACGTGTAGACAATAACATTATATATACATTGTATAGGCGTGGTATTGTTGCTATATGTATTGTTGACACCCAACCCACAGGCTCTATACGCTAATTACACCATAAGAACAGATTTATGGTTTGGGTTCATGTGTACAAACAGTAGCTTATCTATATTAGTCCAGTGGCTGGAGGGGGAGTGGCTCGATGACAGTTAGGGGGGCAGAACCCGAAATGCCCAAAAAATCTCGGGTTTACAGAGGTCAGGGAGCGGCACCGGTCGTCCTCGAGGGGCGAAGAAGCGGAGCTGACCTTGTATGGCCACCCCATCCCCACCCCTCAAAAGAAAATTTTGGAATATCTGACGGCTGCAAACATGTTTTCCTGCTATTTCAGCCCGTGAACAAAACAACTTGAAAGTGGCTAATATAGCCTAATTAAGGTGGCTAACTCGAACTCCAATCAATCGTTTACAGTCCACGAAGAAGGAACCGTTGGGAGAAACTGCCGCAAACTAATTGTTCGTGCTATTCCTGCCTGGCTGACCCGAATTCCAAACAACCAATCAATCGTCCCTGGGTTTGTGGCTCTTACCCTCCCGGAACAATTTTTGAACATTTAATGCGTTTTCTGCTATTCTAGCCCATGTACGCGACTCCAAAAGTATCCAATGGTTTTGTAACCAAAATCCAACTCTGAATTCCAACCACCCAATCAGACTGTTGCATTCACAAATACTATAAATCGCTTAATCGATGCCCGAATAATGTCGCACAAAGTAGAGTGGTTCTAGACAAAATTTTTTGTATCCATTGTCAACTCAGTACAAATTCGTGGTATTCTATTAAAAGAAAAGTAAAATTTAGTATTATTTTAGGGTCCGATGACAGTTAGGGAAGCAAAACTAGAAATGCACGAAAAAAAAAATTCGGGTTTACAGACAGCGGCGCCGGTTTTCTTTGAGGAGCGAATAAGCGGAACTGACCTTGTATGGATCCTCCAATAAAATTTTGGAATATTTGACGGTCGCAACGCGATTTCCTGCTATTCCAGCCCGTAAAATTATTTTTTTTTGATTAGATTTCGGGCACTTTATTTTGCAAAGTAGTTAGTTTACTCGTCTGCCCGAAAAGTCAGCTTGCCCAAAAGTTAGGGGCACAGCTGCCCCCCTGCTCCCCCTGGCTCGTACGCCAATGATCATTTGACCCCCTTCAAATAGCTGGGAAGTTGCCCCCTCCCCCCACCTTGTCAGTGGGCAGGTGGCGCTCAGCTGATGTCTTTTATAACTTCACTTGGTATTAGCTCTTAGATGTTTAGCCTGTTCATGGACGGACATTTCGACACAGGATATTTCGGACTAGAACATTTCGGCCAGTGGAAATTTCGGCCTAGGATGTTTCTGCCACTTTTTACCTGTTTATTATAATGTTTATGAAAAAAATGTTTTATAATGAATAATGCAATTGTCTTGTTTGTTTTTTTTTAAACCAAAAAACACCCCAAGACAAACAAATAAATCTGTTGAAAAATAAATAAAAAAGATAATTGACCGTTAAAACGTCCCCCTGTTTTTCTTTTAAAAAAAATAGCCAAACAGACCTTGGCCGAAATGTCCTACAATTTCCTATATCAAAATGTCCTCGGCCGAAATGTCTACTGGCCGGAACGTCTTACATGTTTAGCCCCCCCCCACCCCACCCACATATTTTTATTCAAGAGAGAGAGAAATGGGGTTTAACGTCTACTCGACATAAACTAGGTCATTTCGGGACAAACATATGGTTTAATTTTATTTCAATAATTCGCTTGCGCGTAGGGGTCTTTAGCAGTGGGAGGAAACCTGAGTACCCGGAGGAAATTATTACACAAACCTTGAAGCGTGAGTAGGTGACATACTGTGTATCGAGATGTTATTGATGATATGTATAACAGAGACTGGTTGTTATATACTTATATTATGTAATACATGGCACTTGACAATTACTTACATATATATATATAACAGTTACTGACATAATCAATCATTGCACCGGTAATTACAAGCTTCAGGCTCAAACAGTGGTTCAACTCCAAACTAGGAAAAACGGGAGGACAACTGAAGAAACCTTTCATTTAGCTTATCTCTGTGATAGTGCCGTATTCAGCGGGGTGCAGGGGTTATCTTGCACCCCCAGCAAAATAAGGCGCCCCGAGAAATGGCGCCCCCTCAAAAACTTTGAGAACCTCTCAATTATAAAATAATACACGTGGTTATGATCACACGGGGATGCTCTTAAGGCACTGATCACTTGGTCGGTTTTAAGGGCGCCCACAATCTTATATCAAATGTGGAGGCTATGGGGCGCCACCACAGATGCAGATCCGAGGGGCGGGGGCAACTTTTAAAATCCTACATACGGTCCTGCTCTGTGAATGTGTGAGTGTCGGGGGGTGGGGGTGAAATGATTTGGGGTTGAACGCCATACTTTTCTGCATCAACGGCGCAGGGTCGTGGTTACCAGGGGATTTACACGAGGAGCAAGATCCCGGGGGGTGGAACTACAAAAAGCCAATATTTATATCAAGGAGAGGTTCTCTCTAGCACTGAGACGTGACCTGTGTTTTTGTTATTCTTGGTTTTTTTAACGTCCGCTTCCACCGAGGGTTATATCGCAGACAAGTTGTCATATTTTCACGACACTCGGTCACACTATTGGACACAGTTGGCCATCAAGTATAGTAAACACACTGAAACTCACAAGAACTGTACAAACCAAACGTTTAGTTCAAAATATGAATCTGTTTTCAGACTTGAACACAGATATGCAGCTGAAAATGTTCAAAAAACAGCTTAACATTGAATAAAAAAGATCTAACTAAAGAAAAAAAAATCTTCTATGTGAACAATTCCTATGACTTGTAAATCAGTAATGATTCGTAACCTCGGGCCAATATTTCCTTATTAGAGCAGCTCAAATATCCAGATTCTGTCTAAAATGGACAGATGATATTTAGCTAAACTCGAAACGCTTAAGCTCAGTGTGCCCCTCTAAAATGTGTTCCATTGTGCCCCGTCTTCGACCGCCACAGAAAATCGAAAATGGCAGGAAGACGTGATAGCATTATGTAACAAAATATTTTTATGGGAGTCAATTAGGCTTACTATCTTCCTCGGCTGGAATTTCAAGTTTGTAGCAAGCAGTTTGACCAGTCCACCAAAAATTCACCTTTGCTTTAGAAAAACGGATAATGACTGATAAATATTAATCAGCTTACATGAATTTATTGAATTTAGGAGGTCAAATGGGGAGTTCCCAATTGATGTCACACTAATTATCTCAAAAGAATTCTGCGGACACGTAATTCTACGAATACCTGGCTGTATGTTATATTTCGAAATTGGCATGTAGGGCCTACCCATATTAGAAATTACTCGTAACATGGAAACATTGGATTGGATTATGTAATGCAGAAAATAATATACTTCGCTATGGTTTTAAATGAATTATTTGAATTAGGGCTTGGTTTATATGTAGGAAAACTCATTTTATGTATTGACCATAATTAAAGGGAGGCTACTCGACATAATGAAACAAGAAGTAACAGAAAAGTGTTTGAAGTATATGAGGATAAAACATAATTTCCATTTAGTGTAAATGAGTATTTAAAACTAGTAATCTAAAAGTAAAAGGCACGCTATTTTGCCCCAACCAGTTTACGTTATGTTAACATTGCACAAGCTATCGAACAAATGATTGACGCCGGTCATGTGATGTGACTATATTATGACTTCGGGGCCAGTTATTTAGCCCTCAATACTGACTTTAATTCATTAATAAAAGCTTTAAGATGCTGTATATCTGACTAAAAATATTTCTTACAATCGGGCACCTGTTGGATTGAATCCCGACACTGACGCAGGGGAGACAAATCCATTTAGATAAAATGTTATCACGTGGGAAGTGTCATGTGACTTTCTTAGTAACGGAAGTGGCAACACCAAGCAATATGGCGGCCATCTATCTGGATTTGTAAACAAGTTGAGAAATTCAGCAAAAAATAACGGGATTTCGGCCACGTCTGCTCATGGTACACCGCTAGGTTTTGTCCACAGATATTTGACATCAATTCTGATAGCTAAATGTAAATATGGCGGCCGTAGGGACCCAGCCAGATGTCTTGACAAGGTCTCAAACGACACTAACAGTCGATAAATCAAGAATTCCTTTGGTTGCCCACATAATAACTGATGATGACATTGGCATGTTACAGGTAAATGACTAATTATCACTTGTATTTAATTATTTTGTATTTGTTGATGTGATACGGTAGCTGAGAAAACTAAAAAACCTTTATTTTTGTTAACCTAAACTTTGACGGAACTCTTGTAGGCCTATAACTAGGCCCTATAGGCTAGGCTATAATCATATTTAATTATATAAATTATTATTAATAATTAGAAGATATAATCAATCTAGTCTAGATATAATTAGTTATTAAATTTGAAAAAGACAATAGAGAGATAGAAATGGGATTTAACGTCCACTCGACACAAACTAGGTCATTTCGGGACTAACATGGTTTAATTTTATTTCAAGAATTCGCTTGCGCGTAGGGGTTTAGCAGTGGGAGGAAACCGGAGTGCCCGGGCCCGGAGGAAACCCATGAGGTTGAGAAGGCACCCCTATCTTCATGCCCCACAGTCGCAAGCCAGAGGTGACCGGCCAGCAAGAGGTCGAAGCGCGGCACTCTAGACCATTAGGCCATCCCAATCCCCGAAAAAGACAATAGGCTATCAATAGACTTTACTGAACAGTAACAGCGCAGTATAAAACTGCAGTGTTTTTATGATAATACGGTACTATTAATAATTGGCAAACCAGTTAAGTACAAGTACCATATTTAAGCTGACTGCATTTGTTAGATGTTAGACTGTGTCAGACTGAATTACCCATTTTACCAGAAAAGATAGTGGTATCTTCCATTTTAAGCCAGAGTAGTGACACAAGAACTGCACACCATATAACACTCAACAAATAGAATCCCTACAATGGACAAACCAACAGAAAAGACATAAAAAATGTTGATACATCGCAAATAGTAATCGGCCATCAATTATTCTAGATAATTATAGATCTACTGCACTGCAGACATGATTAGATTTTTACTTTGCAATTTGTTTTTTCCAGGGATCCAAACTACAGCCGATTAATTTGGGTAGGGTCATCAAGTTACTCACAGATCCCCATTCGGTAAGGGTATACACCACAACTCAGAGCATGTTGTTCTTGTTACCGGTTTGAAATCTAATTAATAAGGTAGAAAGAATATAATGAGCTGTCCCATATTCACCGGGTAATAACTCCCTATTTCTAACATTGTGTGCATTTTATTACCGGTACCTTTTAGCCTACTATTAGAAAAGCCTAGAATAGCAGTGGGGGCAGTAAGCTGACCATATTAACCAATAGCAAATAGATTTAAGGCCCACTAGCTTTATACAATTAAATATTACATGAATGTCTGCCAGTTAGGTATTGTTTACTGTTAAAAACAAGATCTCCTCATTGGAATTATCTACTGTGTCCCTAAAATTTTAAACGCAGACAGTGCAAATCCGATCTGTAAGCTACATGTACTGGATATCAAATTAAGATAAAGTAACAATTTTATTTCTTCTCCACATCAAGTTAACCTCCACTGTGAAGTTATGACAACTTTTACAATTACTAATCATATGACATGTGTTGTATAATTGCAGGCTATTTTATATGACAGACATGTTAATTCTCTACAGAGGTTAATCAGACATTATCAGAATGGATTTGTATCCTTTACCAACAAATATTTAATAAAAGATATATTATTCATGTTTTATGGAAATATTGAATTGAACACACCACTGGGTCTTTATAATACTGTGCCAGAGTTTGTTACGTTTGTGTCAGTTACATGTATACTGAAGGTTTTTCAGGAATTGAAAATTAACTAGCCTACAAAAATTAGAGCTTAAAGGGCCAACCTTGATTATATTTTTGGGAATGAAACGGCTTAATTTCGTGTTAAAAGACCTTAAAATCATTTGCTTTAGGGCCAAGCAACTACATGTAACTCAATATACATGCTACATTTTCAAACAACTTAAACTCATCAGTCTTCATCTGGAAATGGAGACTGGTGTCCCAAGCTGTATTATACTATTATACAGACTTTTATAATAGAAGAATTATGTTTAGTGTAAAATTTACCTTTCGTTATCCAGTACAGCACGTGGGACATACACTGTTTAGACCTATAAAGAAACGGCAATATATTATCAGGTCACCCACCCAAAAAATTGACCCAAAATCTTAAATGGTTTACATGTCCGAATAAGCAGTTTTGACGTTCACGTCCAAACGTCTCAATGTTTTGAGCTGAAATTTTGAGACATGGTAAATATACCATTCCTCTATTTTTGGTCACTTAAAATCGGCTTGGTCCCTTTAATTCAATGTTGACAAAATATTCTCAATCACAGAAAAATATATTCTTCCTTAACATGCGTTCAGCCCATGAAAGATTTGGTTCAAGTATTTAAATTATTAAATGTTTGTGCTGATCGAGTAGACCAACAACCACTATATGAATCTCCTATTATAGAGATTCTCAAGATCTGTAGTTTACCTTATCTTAAAGAAAAAACATCCGATGAAATAGTTTATGAACAGATTGTAATAGAATCTATTTCACAACTGGGTATGTAACATAATCAATGAACTACTTTCATTTTCCATTCTTCACTCCCAGCTTAATTTAAGAGTTTTAATATTTCTTCTGCATCAAACAATTTAGACTTTTAATGTAGATTACAAATTTTAACAAACCTTTGATTCAATTTAGGCCTTTAAATTACGAATTTTAGGCCATGATACTAAATTATAAACTTTAGGCCTTGATAGTTAATTATGGACTATGGGCCTTGATACTCAGTTTTTGAGTACAGGTAAAAAGCCATTTTGGTTGCTCGCTTTGCCACAATTTTATGATTTTGTTATCTGAAAATTACAATTGTCAATGGTGGTTAATGCATACCAGATAATTTATAATAAAGATTGTTTTTATTATTTTAAATGTGAATATTATGTCTCATATTTTTTAATATTAGATTATTGAATTTCAGGTTATTTAATGAGAGTACCAAGTAACAATGTCAGGAAAACCATCTGTCAGACATTGATGTCATTTTATTCTGAAGAACAAACCAAACAAAAAGTACAAAGTAAGTTCATACAAGTGAAGTGTAAATAATAACACAACTTCACATGGATTTAGTGTAAGATACTTTTAATAAAGATATTGTAGCATACGTTTTTCAATATTCATAATATATAGACAATAAGATATCTTTATTCACATATATGGTTTAAACATACATTATGCAACAGCTAAATCTGCCTATTGCAGGTCTTGCTTTAGGTCTGAAATGTTATCTAAGTTATTAATTAGACATTAATTAACTTATCCGGACCATAATCAACTCTAGATGTTAACGCTAGCCTGCAATATTTACTGGATTAGGATCTGATTTGCTGCTCAACTTTCATTCATGCTTTTATCATGAAAAGGATAATCAAGAATATGTTTATTTATGGTACTGACTTTAGTAATGATGATCGAGGCTAGATTGAAAATTCAATTGCTAAAATCTTGGTTCAGAGTGGATCGCTTTGACTGAAATTTTCAGCAAATTCCCTTTTCATTATTTAGTTTTGAACTATTATAGTGAGAACTGCCAGCTCTTTCTAATCTTCCATAATGTATCTTTCTCAAAATGGTGCTAGTTATATGGCTATTTAATATTTACATTGGTTTTACAGACAGTGTGACGCCTTTAATCATTTCTATGATTTAATGTTTTGTTTACGTCCATTTTTACTGATTTCACACCACCAACTTTATGTATTAAGTATACTGATTCTATCAGATCTATCTTGTTTCATACAATCCAAATCATTCATCGTGATAAACACACAACTTTATAGATGACATTCACTAGGTTTATTAACTGCAACGTTTCAATCAGGATACTCTCACCGTAATAAACCTAGTTAAAATAAAATAAAATGAAATGGGGTTTAACATCCTACTCTTCTGCACCTAACCTGGGCTAATGGAAGACGGGCATACGCCATACAGTGTGCTATGAGGGAAATTTTTCCCGGGCAGTGGCGCTACGGCCTACTCTTATATCGAATTCCGACCGCCAAGGGATCTTTTACGTGCATGCCAATATGTACAAGGGAACTTGGTTTTCCGTCCCATTAACCACGAGACAGCTGTTCCTTGTCAGGCCCTCCGTTCTGTAAACCTAGTTAATATCATCCATAAAGTTGTCTGTTTACTGTATATCACGTTCACTAAATGTCTTTCAAAGACATCATTATTATACCTTACTGTAATAATAACAATAGATTTTATATTAAATGTGTTAGACTTTCGAAATTCATGTGAATGACTTACATTTATGATTAATGTAAATTTTAAAAAGTACTTTTATTGTATCTTTATTTATAGAACATAAAGCCAGTACGAAAGCATACAATCAGCGTGTGATAGAAAATAGTGATGTCTCTGAAACATTAATAAAGGTAAAAATCTTTTAAAATTTATAAATATATATATCAAGATTTAGTCGCGACTGTGTCATTTCGTGGACTAAAATATGGCTGGTATATCTTTAATTTAATAATTCACAGGGATCTCTATCAGTGGAGGGGGTCACGGTGGCTAAGTGGATAAGGCGCTGGTTCGCTAGCCTGGAGGTCGGGTGTTCGATCCCTGCATTGGCCGAGAAAGTTCATCTTGATTTTCCGGCGTGATTTCCCCTTGTCAGTGATGCAGAAGGAGGGCCTGACAAGGACAGCTGCCTAGTCGTTTGGATGGGATGAAAAACAGAGGTCCCGTGTACACATTGGAGTGCACGTAAAAGATCCCTTGGCAGTTGAAATTCGATATAAGAGTAGGCCGTAGCGCCGCTGCCCGGGCAAAATTTCCCTCATAGCACACTGTATGGCGTATGCCCGTTTTCCATTAGCCCAGGTTAGGTGCAAAAGAGTAGGACGTTAAACCCCATTTCATTCATTTCTATCAGTGGAAGGATATACTCAAGAACACCCCCCTCCCCCACCCCCCCCCACACACACACCCACAAGAATAGGCAGATGACTCTATTCCTTCTTGCATATTCTATGCAATAATGCCAGACCTTATGATTTATCATGTAGTAGTCTCCATCAGTAGGAGGAAACTAGTGAACCCTGAAAACCCTAACCCTAGCAGGCACACAACCCTCTACTCCTTGTTTCCCACTAACCTAGTATCGAATTCGAAACCACAACTGTGACAGACCTAATAATTACCAGTGTTTGTGCATGATAACCAAAACCTAAAAGCACCACTAAGCACCACATTGTCTTACTTTTTAGTCTTTCTATAAATACAATTCTACTATTTCGTAACATGTTTTGATATTTTACATCCAGTCTCTAGCTTTAATGGAGAATGATGGAGATGTGAGACTAATGGTACTGGATGTCCTACAGAAATTGTCCAAGGGATCAGGTAAGCCTGTTAAAAATATGTACAATACAAGGTATTGGTATACCATTTCATGAAATTGACTGCTGTTTTTGGACCAGGAACCTTTCTCCCAGCACTACTCAACATAAGGGGAACTGTAGTCTTGGAAAAAAGCCTAAGACTACACCGATTCAAGTATGATCAACATGAAACTTGGCGTATAGATTGGCAGATGTGTTTTAAATTAAAGCATTATGTATAAATTATCAAATCACAGCACAGCAAAAATTATTTTTTCACTAACCGTAGATCAGTACCTTTTGTGAAATAAATAAAATAATATAGAGTTTATCCTCCTACTTTTCTTAGCTGAATAAAAAGGGACTACCTTCCTTGAACACTTCTTGTTTATTTGGGTAATTCACATAGCTCTCAATTTCTCTTGTTGTAGAACTATTTATAGAGGGTGAGAGGGGAATGGGGTTAAGTTCCACTGACACAAACTAGGTCATTTTGGGACTAACATGGTTTTATTTTATTTCAATAATAATTGACTTGCGCATAGGGGTCTTCAGCAGGTGGAAACAACCAGGACCCATAGACACCCCACAAGGTTGGACAGACAGCCCTGGTCCTTGTCACGTACAATCGGGGAACCAAAAAATACCACTTGACTCAATGATAGACCTAATGATGAAACGTGTGCATGTAACCATTCGACTACCCAACTCACCTCGTATATTTACGATGTTGACATAGCCAGCTATTCTTACTTGGTATTTATTTTCAGAGAAGACTTGTAACCAGATGTTATTAGCAGACGGTGCTAGGAGAATCTGTTCCCGATTAATGGACCCCGATCCGAGTGGACATCTCCTGTTCCAGTCTGTAGAAATTATGTGGAATCTATTAGAAAATGGAGACAGAGAGAATTTAGCTGCTCAGTTAAACAACGTTCCTTGTATCAGGTGAGACTTGGCTAACTTTTTGTCTGCAATGTAGGGAGCCGCATTTGTCTGCAATGTAGAGAAAGTCTATTTGGAATGTAAAATTAAGCAACTCTGGAGAAATCTACCTATCTTGTATCAGATTGAAAGAGAAGTTATTGTTTCCACTGGTTTGTTTAAATATGCAAATTAAATATTTACTCTGTTTGAAGGTTTCAGCTCATATATGTAACTGACAAAATTCTATTACTGGCTGGAAAACAAAGAAAAAGTAACTTTTCTCTCACAATGTCCTAATTTAAATATTGTAAATATTTTTGTTTTATAGTCAGTTACGTGATGCATTTGTTTATCAGCTGACCCAAGGTTACAGTCATTATGATCGACAGTTACGAAATGATTTAATCACCATAGCAACCCTTGTTGTTACTCGATGTCCTGATTCACCTTTCGTAGAATGTGGCTTTGCTCGACAGTTGGTTTTATTTGGAACATTTCAAGAAGGTAGAATTTTTGTAACTTTTTAATTTGTGTTTTAAAGTTATTAAGATATTGTTAAGATCATTATGTAAGTACATGTACATAAAAAGCCTCAGACTGCACATGTTCCTGAAGCAACAACTGTGACTTTTATATCTGGATGTTGCGAGATTACTTCACAATTCCCAAACTTATCGCTACGTTATCTGCAGACACGTTAACAGTGACGTCCAATCTAAGGTTGTGACATAGCGACCTCCACAGAAATCTTGACATTGAACGAACCTTGAACTTTGCAACTTGATCATCACAGGTAGACATTTAAGCTTGAAAGCGCGCGACTTAGTATTCGCGATGATTGAGGAATCTGATAGGCTTCAAAGCTGTGTGAATACACGATCGAAATTAGTACCGAAATATGGAGGGTATTCCGGGAAGGCCTTGATAAGACGTACGTGGTTAAAGCAAGATCAAGCCTTATAATGAAGATGTAGACTCCATAACATGCTATTCAGTAAGTTATCGAACCCACAGTAAACCTTTAATCCAGACTAATGTTTGTTGTACCCCATAGAAAAATATTGAGACTGGGGTGATCAAGACAAGTTTGTTATTAAGTTTTTATCATGTCATCGTAAATGAGATATTCAAATATTTTGATTTTAAATTTTTTTTAACAAAAACTGAAATCTTAGTATATGATAAACCTATTGTTTCAGTAAAGAGTCACAATGCATTGGTTAAACATCTAAAACTGATGACGAATCAGGAAGATTTTGAGTTAAAGAAACTGTTGATGAATATGTTAGTCAAGATGGCTGCAGACAGCACCATGATTCCTGTAAGTTGAACTGTATTTAACATTTTGTGGTGGGTGTCAGATGTCAGACTGGATAAGGATGGATATGTTTACTCTTTGGTGGACATTTTATATAATTTCATTAGTCATTATGGGATTGTGTTCATTGGGGCATAAGGAAGAAGCCTATTGATGTGAGGCAGGGTATGTTTACCTATTCATGAACACCTGGTTTCACTTATCCATGCATGACTTTGGTATAATACAAGCCTGTGTTTACCCATGCATGAACACCTCAATGACTTTGGTTGAGTTTTTCAAACTTGACAGCAAAGAAGAACAGTATTAGAATCAAATTTGGAATGGAGTTTCATCCATAATTGGTTTAACTGGTTTAACTCTTAAAACTTATAATTGAGGCTATAAATGGAATGTTTTAAAACCTTGCTCAGCATCATATGATGTTAGAGCTAGCACGACCTTGCTGGTGGTGGTGCTACTAGCTTGCTTGATCACAGTTGATTTCTGGTGGAGATATTACGGACAGTCCTCTCTCTATATTTTAAATTGATAGTTTATTTTTTTTCTTTATTGAGTGAGAACTTTGTTTGATTTCAGCTGATGTCTGAAGGTCATTTATTGTTGGCCTTATTTTCCTATGTTAGAAATAACGAGAAAAGCGTGACCCCCAGAGAATGGACGCCGGCCCAGTTTGAAGAATTACAACTACATGCGTTAAGTTGTTTGACTAGTCTGTGTCCTGTCATGATAGAAGATTATATGACCTGTCAGGGAAACACTAGACTACTTCTACTATTAGAATGGTGTATTGGACCAGGTAAGAAGTTCATGACTCAAATAAAGACTCGTCATGTTTTTAGCTTCTCTGCTGGAGGGGTTGGATGGCCGGATGGTTAGCGCGCGTGCGCTGTATCATACGGCCTGCCATTGAGTCAAATGGGGTGGTTTCGAATCCTCGGTTGTACATGGCAAGGAGTAGGGTCGTCTGTCCAACCTTGTGTGTTTTCTCTCGGGTACTCCAGTTTCCTCCCACTGCTAAAGACCCCTACGCGCAAGCGAAGTATTGAAATAAAATTAAACCATATGTTACTCCCGATATGACCTAGTTTGTGTCGAGTGGACAGGGGTTGAGTGGAGGTCAAGGTGTAGCGTTGTCTGCCTAACCTCATAGGCTCTGCCACAGTCTCAGAGTAACCTAGTTTGTTAGTGTTTGGATGTTAAACACTTTTTTATTTCGAATTTGATGTGCATAAAGGACAGTGCTTGTTTTGGAATTCATATTGAAGTGTATCAACCATCATGTTAATAACAAAATTCTATACTTATTCAACCAATACCCAGTTGTTTTACACTATTCATTTATTTCTTTCCAGAGGAATTTTCTGGTCAAGGAAACAGTTTCCATGGTACTGGTGGTCGTGGCAACAAGAAATCTCAGATGAGTCAATGTTTACGATTATTACGTAGTGTTGTGTCTACAGAAGATGAGTTGGTGTTACAGGATATGGCCGATCAGGGGGCCATTAATCAGTTAATAGGTAGGTTTTATTTATAAGAAGAGCCAGGTTACGGAATCGTCTTATATGTGAGATGATAACATCTGTCATTGAGTCATGTGGTGCGGTTTCGAAACCACACTGGTACGTGACCAGGAGTAGGGTCACCTGTCCTACCTCATAGTTTTCCTACGGGCCCTCTGGTTTCCTCCCACTATTAAAGATCCTTATACTCATTTGATTTATTGAAATAAAATTGGACCATGTTACTCCCGAAATGACCTAGTTTCTTAGTGTTGATGTTAAAACCCATTTGTCTCAACCTCTCTTTATCATTTTGTTATGGGGGGAGCCACTGTGGCTGAGTGGGTAAGACGCTGGCTCGCTAGTCTGGAGATCGCAGGTTCGATTCCGGTATTGACTGAGGAGGTTCATCAGGATTTCCTGACATGGTTTCCCCTTTTCAGTGGTGCCGGACGAAGGGCCTGACAAGGACAGCTGTCTTGGTACAAAAAACTGAGGTCCTGTGTACTAATTGGTGTGCTCATAAAAGATCCCCATGGCAGATATAATTGGATATAAGAGTAGGTCTTAGGGCAGAATTCGATATAAGTATTATAAGAGTAGGTCTTAGCGCGGCCCTTTGGGCAAAATTTCCCTCATAGCCTACTGTATGGTGTATGCCCATCTTCATAAGCCCAGTCGGAGCCGACCAGTAGGACGTTAAACCCTATATTTCATTTTATTTTGTTATGAAGGAATTGGATGATTTAAATATGTCCACATATGGAAGCATTGACCCTAAATTCCATTTACAACATATTTATTGTGTCAATTGTATGAAGATTTGAGGAGTAGTGTGGGGTATTATTTTTGCCAATATATCTAATTTGGCGCTCACTATCGTTAAAATTAAAGTAGAAATATTTTAATCACTAGAATAGACAAGTCATAATTTCTGTTTATCTTTTCAGGAATTTTAAAAACAGCATTTACAGCGCCTCTAGAGAACCATATGTTTATTGATATCGAGATGCAGACGGATATTCTCATTATTTTATCGTCATTATGTGAAGGTGACATACATCGTAAGGTAAGAATTATCGGATTCTATATTGAAATTTGCAATGTAACTTTTTAAAAGAGATAGATTTTTATCATAAATTTTGTCATGGACCTTGGCTCGCTAACAGAGGTCCCATATTCGATCGCAGTGTGGGTGATTGGGATTTTCTGGCGTGGTAGTGCACCCTTTCAGGACAGAGGCCCAATGTAAAGGTCCTGTATTAATATGACTAACAATATTTCTACTTTGTTTTCAGGAATTGTTTGGTCGATCTGGTGTAGATATTGTTATAAATTATTTAAAAACTGATTCCCGTTTATTAAACAGTGGATTGGGTCATCATAGATTATTATTAGCGTCTGTTGATGCGGCTTGGTAAGTGAACATATTTAAATTATTACAATCTTGACTCCTGTTATCAGTTGATTAAATTATAGCTGGTATTATATCAGCTTACAATTACATAATGTATGTTATGGCTATTTTGTTTCTGGCTTCAAATGTTATACAATAGATTTTGTCCAGTCGGTCATCGATGTCGGATTATACAGAGTGTCGGAATACTCGTTTTTTTCAAAATAATAAGGAAAAATAAAACGGGACATGAAAATGATGTCAGATTTCACATAATGTGGGACGTGACAGAGTCCACTCTCACCACTGTATAGATTATATTTTTGAAATTTACCGGTATTCACATGACAAACTCATACTTGGATATTACGTGGATTAGACCATCCGCTCCATTTAACCAGTGAATGTTAAAATGGAAACTCAAAACTTTGTTTATTATTGTAGCAATACATTCGAGAATTCGATATTCTTGTCAAAACTTCAAACATTCATTGTAACTTTGCACCGAATGAGGTAATTTCACTGAAATTTAAAATATGTTCATTTTTCATGATCTATTTTAATTTTTAAACTGTTATAAAAGAATGGCCAACTTCTTATCTAAAGTTTAAATAAATGAACTGAATTCATGATGAGTATTGTATAAAGTATCATTACATCTTGATTATTATATTTGCAATCATGGAAGTCATCACAATTACATTACATGGTCATTAATCATCATAACATCATGGTATCCAATCATCATTCATCATCATTGCATTGCCATCAATTATCATTACATTATCATCATTACTCATTACATCATTATCAATCATTATTATGTGGTCCACAGTCATCATTGCATTATCATTATTCATTAATCATTATTGCATTATCATAATTACATTGCCATCATTAACAATTACATGGTCATTAATCATCATTACATGGTCATTGATCATCAAAACATTGTCATCATTACTTGAAATGTACAAAATGACCATTTATTGGTGAAAAATAACATTCCTAGCTGTAATTCAACAACAAATTCCAATTACTATCATTTATTGTCAACACAGGTGCAATTAAATCTCTCAAAATACATTAATAAAAAGAGTGGGGTGGGGCATTTATATCCCCTCTAAACAGAATGATGGGGTAAACAAATTACTATAAAGACTGGGATATTGCTTCCTCCATGAAGGAAATGCAAGAATTTAATGTTTCAAAGAAGAAAGAAATGCTTTTTCTGGCTAATTTGGTGGCAAAATTGAGCCAACCCCTGTTTTGAACATTTTGTACAAACCCATCTGCTGTATATTATTAACTCAGTGTTGCCAATTTTCAATTTTCTTTAGGAAAACTGGATCTATTTCTAAACCTGACAAACTTTTAGATCCCATCTAAGTTACATTAGCAATGAAAATAAGGCATTTTTAGAAATTTTGACTCATTTGAGTGGGCATGAAGGCATTAATTTCTACATCGAAATAGGAGAATTGGGAGATTTTCTTGTGAATATTCCTGGTTTTTAGACAAAATTAGGTGAAATTACAATGTTGTTCACTTTATCTGTGCTTTCTGAGGCTGAATACACCAAAATTGGACATCAAGAGGTTTTTCTTACTGTTAGAAATTAAATAAAACCTGAAAATTGAGAAATTTGCAGTAAAATCACAATTTTTCTCCAAATTTTGATATTTTTTTTTTAAATTTAACTTTTTTGTAGTTTTTCTGTTGTCAAAATATTTTATACATATTTTCTGACAATGTAGTCATCACATTTTCAAAACTAAGGCCTATCAGTCACAGCCTTGTCATACACAGACAGGCCACAGATCACTAATTATTTCCCCATTGACTCTAATATTAATTCTCGTCTCTTAGACCGGCTGTAACTTTTTCCCAAAAATTCGTTGGGCAGAATGCTTTCTGCCACAGATGGAGCAATATGCGCCAAACTCTGGCCTAAAAGCATGTATGAGGTTCACTATGAAAAACTTGAGATACACAAGCTGGAAGTAGAGACAACTAAACAAGCAATTTTCGGCCCCTCCATCCCTTTCAACGTAACCAACCTCACAACTCCTTTATCCTTCCGCCTCAAAATCATGAATATTCACCACAACCTGGCAGAAAATGTATTTTCAAACCCTTTTCTTCAATTCTACACCAAAAAGTCAACAAAAATCACCATGAAAAAGGGAAAGGGAGAGAAAGACTAAAAATAACCTGGCCCTACAATTTGTGGGTACAGGCGTAGAAATATTTAGTGATCTGTGTCCAAATACCAATGTACACAATGCCGCCAGGACACAAAAGCTGTGTATGTTACCGTACAGTCGAATGGGTATATCTTGTGAAATATAGCACGCAGGTACAGGTTGTTGTTTGTATAGATATAGTGCCATAACTGTAAATAGTTTTCGAGATTATTTTTAGCTCGGGGCACCCTACTGGACTAATGTATCGAAATCTATCTGCCAACGGATCTTTTACGTGCACGCCAATGTATACACAGGGCCACATTTTTGTCCCATCCAAGGTACTAGTCATATTGTCCTTGTCAGGTCCTCCTTTCTACATTACCAACAAGGACAAATCGCGCTGGAAGATACTGATGAACTGTCTCTGCCAGTTATGGCCCTTGATCTCTTTGAAATATCTTTTGAACGCTCTAGAGGCTTAAGTTAATAACCGATTGGCTTTAACTTGATACACAGTGTTTAAAGTCACAAGAGGAAGAAGCCTAGATATTTTCAAAAATAACCGATAATTACTGTCAGAGCTATGACCCTTGACCACTTTCAAAATTCTGTTTGATTGACTTTAGATTTATACACAGAGTGCTTAAAGTCATGAGACGAAGAAGCTTATCAATTTTCAGCGATTTCCGATTAAATTCTTTGAAAATCACACGTAACTCTAAAACTAAATGCAAGAAACAGACCTGTTTACATTGAAGCACAACTACTTCCTGTCCTGCGCACGAGCAACCAATAAAAGAGTTAACATACTCTGTATATAATATACTGTTCTAAATTTTCATTTGTATTTTTCCTATCTTGTCAATAAGGTAGATGTATTTTTTCAGATACCTGGTGACATTATACTTATTGTTTCAATAGATTCAAATACCCCTTTTGCTATTTATATGAAAGCTTTGATATCTGCCATAAAACAAAGTTCATATGCTGCGTTGTCTAAAATGTGATTTTTTTAAGTTTCTTTTTGTTACCTGTAAAATTTCCTGTCGGCACCGGAAGTGACGTAAATTAAACAAAAACTACAATTTTGACAGATTTTGACAGTTCGGTACCACTTTTTGAAAGCAAATATTATTTTTTTCAAATCTGATATAACCAAAATGGTGTGCCCTGTAAAGGCGCACAAAACATCAGGCTCAGTTTTTTTAATTTCGATTTCGTTTTCGGGCCATTTCGATTATAAGGCAAAAAATGTGTAAAAATAAGCTATTTACAACCCATCCACAGTCTTCATATTTCAAAATATTTCTTCGTAACTTTCATAACCTCGTACCAATAACCCATCCGAAGAGAATGTATGTCAAAATTAGTTTGTAATATCAGCAGTTGTCGAGAAATGGGCAATTTTGCATGAGTGTCATTTCACTTTGTCTTGCCTGTAAAAGATTCAATTAATATTCAGTTTTCAATTTTCTTTCCCTAAATGATGCCTAATGCCATTCTCCACGCAAGTCTCACTCTATCAAGCATTCAACTCTGCCGTCGGCTCGCGTACTACATAGGTTTTACTACATTATCAAAAATGGTGTCTGTCAGAGAAATGTACTTGGCGTTATAAACACTTTATGATTTTAAGAATTTTAGTAAATTTTAGGCGTTATATACAGTTTATGTTTTTTCGATCATATTTTAAACATATATTGAGAACTATTTGATTTTAAATAACTACAGACATTTCTAAATTAATTGTTGGGCCTACCGATAACGTTGTGCAGATAAACAGACCCACATGTATTCATTCTAAAATTAGCACGGCGACATGCGCAGTTATTTCCGACCGATTAACTAGTGATATTACGCGAAAGAGTTCGGTGTAATATTTGTAAATATATTGTTACTTGGCAATTGCGACCACATTTCTATTTAAATTTGGTAACAGTATTAGATAAATTATCATTTATGTATTTTAAATCGCATCATTAAGGATTGTCCATCAACACCAAGAATCTTGCACTATAAACCTCAGAATGCCTCGTTCGGCATTTCTGTCCAAACGAGGTAAAAAAAAATGCCTCGTTGTCTGCAGTTCCAAAACGAGGTTTTTTAAATTGCCCTTTTTTTGGGAACGAGGTATTTTGTTCAGAACGAGGCTTGGTAAAATGCCTCGTTTACTAAACGTGTTTTTTTCAAGATAGTTATTAGCGGTATATCGGCCAATTTGTAAAAATCAAAATTTATGTTATTTAATACGAAAATAAAACCAGTTCAAACTATATTATTATCAGAGCAATTTACAAGACAAGAATACACGCCATCGGTGGCGGTGTAAAACTATTGCAGACACATAGCTACCTTGATTGATTTATTGCCCCAATCAGGCATAGGTGTTAAGAAACAATGTGGTGTTGTGACATTTTATTGGGGGCAATCAATTAATCAAGGTATAGCTGTGTGTCTGCAATTGTTTTACACCTCCACCTAACTGATATCGCAGACAACAAATTAGTGTTTATCTAATCTAAGTACAACAAATAAATAATCCATTCTTTATAAAATCAAAAAAGCATAAAATTTCATGTCATATTTCTAATACGCCTGTTTATTTTTTATATATTAAAATTTAATTAAAACGTTTAATTAGGAAGACATATGGATATTAATAATGATTATATTATCATATCATGATTATAATATCATAGTTTGGACTGGTTTATTTTCGTATAAAATAACATAAATTTTAATTTTTACAAATTCGCTGATAGCAAATACCGCTGATAACTATCTTGAAAAAAAAAACACGTTTAGTAAACGAGGCATTTTTACCAAGCCTCGTTCTGAACAAAATACCTCGTTCCAAAAACAGGGCAATTTAAAAAACCTCGTTTCGGAACTGCAGACAACGAGGCATTTTCTTTACCTCGTTTGGACAGAAATGCCGAACGAGGCATTCTGAGGTTTATAGTGTTGGTGGCGTAGTCAATTGAGCCGTTAGCAGGGGTTAGTGTGGACTGCAAGGGAAGACAACTCTGTTTGGGAGATTGGCCTAATGCCACGTCAAACCATTTTAACACTTTAAATGTCACCGGAAGTGACGATATTTGGGCAAAAACTGTATTTTTAGCCTTCAAAACATATAATTTTTTCAAATGAGTCGTATTTGTTATTTGTTTAAAATTTTGATATTTGATTCCAAACAACTAATAGAATGAACCCATCTGATCATATAGATATCAAAAAATGGTTTCTAACTTGTTCAGTTGTGGAAAAATAGGCAATTTTCAACAGGTCACTTTTCAAGGTTTTTGGTCCATAAAAGTGTCAATTATTATTCGATTTTCATAAAAAATTTCACTGTGTGATATCTAATGCCATTTACGATTCCATACAAGTAATTTAAGATTTGCATTATCACCGGAAGTAACGTCATTTTTCAAAAACTGTATTTTTAGCCTTTAAAACAGATATTTTATTCCAATGAGTCTGATTTGTAATGTTTTTAAAATTATTATATTTGATTCCAATCAACAAATAGATTGAACCCATACAATCATATAGATACAATAAAATGGTTTCTAACTTGTACGGTTGTCGAGAAAAGGGCGATTTTCTACAAGTCATTTTTCAAGGTTTTTGGTCTATAAAAGTGACAATTATTATTCGATTTATATAAAAATTTCACCAAATGATGCCGTATACCATTGCGGATTTCATAAAACTAATTGAACATTTTCAGTATCACCGGAAGTACTATAATTTTGTTAGGATCACTTACATGTAACATATGTATAAAATGAATTGATATTGCTGCATTTGGTTGATTCTGCTTCCATTTTATTTGATGTGTGAAATGTTTATGTAGAAATCTGTTTATCGGTTCCATTGGTACTGGAAGATCAAGGGTAACGTGGCACCGAAAGTGACATTAGTTCAAAGGTAACGTGGCACCAGTGAAACGCGTCATAGCTGCATTGCACGTCTAGTTGACCTTAATTTGGCTGAAAAGTGGAAGTCAGTTGTTGTACTGGTATTATGATTCGTATTAAACATCATTTTAAAGTTGTAATTAAACCCACTTGTTGTTCTGTTCGAGTCAAGCATTCTCATCCAAAAGTTTTTTTTTGCCTTTTATGCAATAAGATCATTCTTCCCCTGGACACTTCATATGCATTTATCATTTATTCTAGAAGCTATTCTTCCATATAGAATTGTGTATACTTCTCTATCTTGTTTTGTATCATTAGCACCCTTACATTACATTTGTATTTATTTATTTATCGATTTGCTATAAGTTATGTAACTTGCAGCAATAAAATAATTACTCACTTATTTATAGCAGAGTTTAAATTTATTTTGAAAGTTTTATTATTGTCCCGAATTTTCCGAATTTACCGAATCACTGTATATAGGGGATGGGGACATTACTAAGTTACTTAGGTAGAGGTTACATTTATTTTGAACGTTCTATTATTATCCCGAATTTTCCGAATTGACCGAATAACGGTATTGGAGATGGGGACATTACATTGCTTTGACGTAAGACGGTCCTCTCCAAAACAATTACTTTTCATATAAAATAAACATGATTTAAAACATACTGATATAAACTGTGTAATATGGGAGGTTAAGATAATTTGTTATCTGTATCACCAAGTATATGATATGATATCAGTCAGTTGCTGATATAATTGTTACTGAAATCACTCTTAGCTTATTGTTCATAGAGTAAAGTCCGCTGAATACATGACGTGGAACTGTTATAACATGTTTATAATTTTATGTCTTGTGCATCATCTCTAATGTTATGAAGGTAAGTTTCCAAGTCTTTTTAATTAAAAATTATATACGGTACTCTGTCACCTGTGATAAATGCTGTTTGTGTTCTGTGTTATAATGTTAAAGGGATGTGATATGACTTACTTATTTGACCTCCATTAACTTGAAAACAGTATTATTATTATTATAAGCTATTATGGCCACGAATCGTAATGAATCTTTAAATGTTTATATCTAATCTACAAATTGGCACATACGTAACAAAATTGTTCATGCAATAACTGTTTAGTTTGGCTTATCTAAAAACACTTAATAATTATAATGACTTTAATTGTTTAATTGAGAAGGGTTGAAGATTAGGCTATAATACTAATAATAGCCGTTCTAACATCCTGCCAGAACCCTAGAATGCCTTTGTAATTCGATTTTGAAATGCACTGTTCTTTGGACTTCTGTTTTCGACATTTCAGGGGAAAAAAACAAGAAATGGCTGTGGTATTGAAGTTGATTGTGCTTCTAATAGTCGTTAGCGGGGGAAACAGTTTAGCCATGAAGATTAAATGTTCTGATGAGATCGCTGTTGGTACCACTGTGTGGAATTGTTCAGATTCAAATATCTCGGAATTTCCCAGTCTTAGCATACATCCTGGAATTGAGATATTGGATTTCAGCTTCAACCAGATTAAACATATTCCCCAAATTGACCAGGAAAGAACAGATAAAAAATGTTCAGGGCATATCCAAAAACTTCATCTACAGCATAACCAAATCCAATCACTTGATAACGATACATTTTATAACCTGAATTGTCTGAAATATCTAGATTTATCTTACAACCAACTTTCAGGGGTCGATTTTAATGAAAATACATTCCACGGACTTCTGAATTTAATTACCCTTAACATATCGTATAACCCACTGATGATATTGAAGAACTTTTTGACGGAACATTCTAGTGTTGCTATTTTGAACCACTTTGAAGCTGTTAATTGTCAACTTGAAACTATAGAACCCGAATCCTTTAAACAGCTTAGTTTTCTGAGAATTATGAACCTAAGTCACAATAGTTTATCTTCTGTGAATTCTCATTTATTCAATAATCTAAATTTCTTATGTCGACTGGATTTGAGTTCCAATAAATTAACTGACATCACCAACCAAACCTTTTATCCTCTGTTAGCACTGAAGCATCTACATTTAGATTCAAATCAAATCTCCAACATACAAGATGGTGCTTTTCACGGATTAACCCGGATGTCTCATCTGTCGTTGAGAAATAACACACTGTCCAAGTTTCCCTTCGAGCCATTGAGACCTGCAATTGCCCTTAAAGAGTTGGATATAAGTGCTAACTTGATTACTTCATTCAACAAATATTCGGGTAATGTTTTCAGAACAAAAATAGAACTATTAAGAATGGTGGATATGCCTAGACTTCGTTATATCGGTGCTCACTCGACGACGGTCTTCCCCCATCTTAAATATTTGTATCTTAGATATAATCATGCATTAAACAAAATCGCACCAGAAGCTTTCACAGAGAGTTTTAAAAGTCTTCAATACGTTTATATAAATGACAATGGTTTGACGACAATAGATAGGGATACCTTTCCTTGGAGCAGTTTATTGGATTTAGATTGGTCTGGTAATCCATGGGCCTGTGATTGCTATTTAAAATGGGTGGTAACATTTCATTCGGTCAATAAAACTTTAAAGTAAGTATTATGCAGTCTTCAATATTTTGGGTCTATAGCCCTCTCCTCTCCCACACATACACTACTCCGATGCCCTTGTAGCCTTACATAATCTACTTCATCTTAAAGTTCATTAGCCATAGAAAATGTTTTAGCAGTGTATCAATGAAAAATTCAAGTTTACATTGTTTACATAAAAAGACAACATATATTCTTTTGTATTTTGTTACTCAGCAATAATTATTTTCCTGTTTTCAGATGCCATATACCAACAAAATTTAAAGGAAGAGATTTGCTGGAGTTGCATCCCCTGGATTTGAAATGTCCTCGTTCATTAGTAATTGTGTTTCTCGCGTTTGCACTTTCAATAACTGTTGCCCTAGCGGTTGCTATATTATTTATTATGTTTAGATGTAAACATAGATTTAGATGTTTGAGAAGAAATAATTGTAGATACAGGTCTGTCTATACAAATGAAAGGGCAGATGAAGACGGTAGAGCGAGCATTGAGCTTACACCAGAGGACGAACGTCTCCTAACCTCTGAAGTGCATGTTACTGAAAATGACTGAATCTGTTAAAACGATCATATATGATAAATTATAATAAAAACTTTTCTAATTTTCTGGTTTATATATAAGAAATAGTTTTCTTTGTATAGAAAAACACCTCAGTATTAATAATGTTTAATTTGGTATTTATTGAAATAAAATATAAAGTTTATAAAATAGAATACTAATTCCATCTTAGCTGGCGCTTCCAGACCCTTAAGGGAATTATCAGACATTTAATTAGTATTTTCGTACTAAAACTTTATATTTTGATATTATATTTTACATAACATGTGAGGCAAGAATCTCTGCGTTATCATGAACTAGGTGTATTATCAAGTTTGAAATCTTATATATTACCAAAATTAATATTATGTCGACTTGAGCTAGGGGAAGACATCGTTAACTGAGAATTAAAGCGGTTTCCGGAAAGCATATATACGAACATCATATTTTTTATTTTAGTTATGTTTACAAAGTATTAAAATATCAAATACTAATATTTTAAAAGGGGGCGTCTATACAGGTCTGTTTATACGGTTGTGGAGGGGGGGGGGGAGAAGGAAAAATAATCATGGAAAATAAACATGTGTAATGAATATTTGTAGCTGAAATAGAATACGCAGGAGGATGAATTATAACGTGATTGTTGCTCTGGTCTTGTACCAAATTGTTCATTACTCTTCAGATATTCGCCAAAAGAGAAAATTAATTTACTGCTCACTATAAGAGTTGCATATTGAGAGATTATAATATTAGCCACAGCGGTATTAGTTAGATGCTCATAATTACTCGCTCCATTTCATACACAGCATGACATAGATCAACAACAAGGCAAGGCCAAGCCGAGCTAACGCCCCACTGTGTTGGCGCAGATTGTCAATCAATGGTGTTACACCATACAACATTGTCAGTGTTTTTCAAATTGTAGTACCCCCTCCCAGCTGAAATCAGGGCTTTAAGTCAACAGTAACTTAAATTATTGAATCTAATATTTGCATATCTGTGACCTGTCGTTTTGTTTGTTTAATGACGAACCTGTTGTATCGAGAAGGTTGGTTGTGCGGAAATCGCGGATTCTTGAAATTTAATCTTCCAATTATAATGGTTCCGAATTCGGAGAAAACAGGCGAAGGTTCGCGAGATCACGCCATATTTTACAAGTCACGGAATAGACGAGGTGATACTTAATCAACTAAGTATTCAAATTCAATTGATGCTGATTTATTTCATCATGGTGGCAATTTCGGGAGGTTTCTAGGGGTAAATTCCTGGATTTTGTCCTGTACTCCGATAAATCTCAGAACATTTACAACGACAAATAAGTCTTCAACAATTACATTATAAATTGAGCTCAAAAAAACATTTATATTTTATATCGCCTTAATAAAATAACTTTTTAAAGGAGCTATAAATCTCTATTCTTTGGCAAATAGAAATGGACACAAATGGGTTGCAACGCATAATATAATAAATGTAATGTGAATGTATATAAACTGATTTACATTCAATCATTTCTGATTTTACGGTAATATCTACTTTATGGAAGCCTATTGCGGCTATTTCACAATCTTGACTTCTCGCCGCGAGAAGTCGAAGGCGAGAAGTCGTGGGCGAGAACAAGAGAAGTTGAGGGCGAGGGAGCGAGAACACGAGGAAACAGGGCGAGAATACAAGGATCTCGCCCCGAGAACATGAGATTTATGGAAGCGTATTTGGGTCACTACTTATTGAGATAATATCCCAACATATCGACTAAAAATATGTCAACTTTATGAGTTATATTACAAGAAATCGACTTAATAAAGTTGACTTGATGCATTAAATTCACCCTATGCCGACATGAACTATGTAGATATGTTTACATCATGTCAATGGTCGATTTGACTCTAAATCAATATGTCAGGTTTTATTGCATAATATATAGACTTAATAATATGGCCACAGACCTATAATGTTTTCACTAATGTTTTCCCCATTAGCTTTTATGTTAATTCTCGTCTCTTAGACCGGCTCTAACTTTTCCCAAAATTTTTTGGGGGTAGAATGCTTTCTGCCACAGATGAAGCAAAATATGTGGCAAACTCTTGTCCAAAAGTATGTATGAGGTTCACCATGATAAATTTGAGATACACAAGCTGGAAGTAGAGACAAGTAAACATGAAATTTTCGGTCATACTTTTTAACGTAACCAACCTCTCAACTCTTGTATCCTTCCGCCTCAAAATCATGAATATTCACCTAAACCTGGCATCAAATGTATTTTCGAACGCTTTTCTTTGATTTTACACCAAAAAAGCAAAAGGGGGTAAAGGGAAAGGGAGAGAAAGACTAACAATAACTATCGTCCTACGGCTTGGAAATATTTGGTTAGATGTGTCGTATATAGGGGTAAAACTTCAGGTATCACCATAAGGCCTTTGTTATATGCTCTCCATATGTTCTGAAAACAAAAGAAAAAGAAAAATCAAAGAATAATTGCAAAAATGATGACCCTTTAAGTACACATGTTGCTTTATGTACATCGGTGCATCTCGGGTCCATGGGTTTTTTGGGCTAAAATCTTTCTTGTTAAAGGCGGTATTTGAGTTTTGTGAAAAAATGGGACAGGATATAAACAAATTACACCCTTATATACGACACAGCTAACCAAATATTTCTACTACGCCTTCACCTACGAATGTAGGGCGAAAGATATTTTTAGTTTTTTTCTCTCCGTTTCCCTTTTCCTCTTTTGCATGGCTATTTTTGTTGCCTTGGTGTAGAATCAAAGAAAAGGGTTTGAAAATACATTTTCTGCCAGGTTATAGTAAATATTCATGATTTTGAGGCGGAGGGATACAAGGGTTGAGAAGTTGGTTATGTTGAAAGGTAGGGCCGAAAATTGCTTGTTTTCTTGTCTCTACTTCCAGCTTGTCTCAAGTTTTTCATGGTGAACCTCATACATGCTTGGAGGATCACGTGGCTAACTGGGTAAGGCGCTGGATCGCTAGCCTGGAGGTCGGGTGTTCAATCCCTGCTATGGCCGAGAAAGTTCATCTCGATTTTCCGGCGTGGTTTCCCCTTGTCAGTGATGCAGAACGGAGGGCCTGACAAGGGCAGCTGTCTAGTCATTCGGATTGGGACAAAAAACCGAGGTCCCGTGCACATACTGGCGTGCACAAAAAAGATCCTTTGGCAGTTAGAATTCGGTTTAAGAGTATGGCGTATGCTCGTCTTCCATTAGCCTAGGTTAGGTGCAGAAGAGTAAAACGTTAAACCCCATTTCATTTCCCTTCATTTTCATACATGCTTTAGGGCATGAGTTTGCCACATGTTGTTTCATCTGTGGCAGAAAGCGTTCAACCCAACAAAAATTTTGGAATAAAGTTAGAGTCGGTTTAAGAGACGAGAATTAACATTAAAGTTAATGGGCAAATCATAAGTGGTCTGTGGCCATATCATTAAGTCTATATCATGCAATAAAACATGACATATCGATTTTGAGTCAAATCGACCATTGACGTGATGTAAACATATCGACATAGTTCATGTCGGCATCATTACATTGTAATCATTACATGGTCATCATTACGTTGTCATCAGTCATCATTACATGGGCATCAATCATCTTTACCATGTCATCAGCCCTCATTACACTGTCACTACTCCAGTTTCATAAATTACCACGACAACCACCTCATGATCATCATCAATTACAAACAGAATTTAATTAATCATCACAGTTTTACCAGTCATCATCATCATGATCAATCGTCATCATCTTGAATGGTCGACATCTACACTTTCATTATTATTATTCATCGTCAATCACTGTTTGATCATAACGATTGATATTATATTTCAGGTGTGCTATTGTTGGTTGTTTTTTAACTGAAGATTATTTTCTAGAGAGAAGTGGAGTGTTTTTATTGTTTGATTTGTTGGAGGTTAGTCATTCATAGTAAAACCCATACATAGAGACATGCTCATTGGGTCGTTATATTACAAGTGGTACCTTCGTAATCTAGAATCATTAGAGGCATGCTAATTGGGTCTCGATATTATAAGTGATACTTGAAAACAATGTATAATATAATTATAATAATAATATAAATAAGTTTATTTAATGAGGCTAGTCCCGAAATGACCTAGTTTGTGTCGAGTGGACGTTAAACCCCATTTCTCTATCTCTCTTTTAATAAGGCAAATTATTTAGTTCGAAAAAAACTAATCTAGCATAAGTCCCTCCTAAGCTACAAAGACATATATATATGCAGTACATGTAATATCAGGATAAATTCAAAATCATTTGAAATGCATTAGCATTTTTAAAGAGAAGTTTGCGAAGTCACTCCTAAACTACAAAACAAAATGTAAAATATAGGAAGAACACCATAAGATAGAATGCAGTTGCAAGTTAAATATACACGAAACGTAATAAGCATGTCATCAGTTGAGTATTATGGTTTCGTCAGTGCTCGATATAAATACTGGGAATGTTTATTGGGTCTTTATTACAGTTTGTATCAAAAACAATGTATGATTTTATACTGGCGCTTTATTTATTACAGTTACTATACAAAACAGTGTATAATTTTATACTGGGGTAATTATTGGGTCTTCATATAACAGTTAGTATTTACTGTATAATTTAATACTGGGGATGTTTGCATTACAGTTAGTACCTAAAACAATGTATAACTTAATACTTGGATGTTTATTGGATCTATGTGAAAATCCTAAAACTATGAACCATGTTTTAACGTGGAGAGGAAAAGATAGCTCCACAGCAGCTCATCTATTATGTCATATCTGGAGAAAGGAAGACCTGGATGTCGGAGCATTAAGAGAATCCACAGGCGCAATTGCAGGTATTGGAATAATTATGATGTGTGTTGATTCATAAGATTTACAAAATAATTGAATTGTATTCTAGTCCCGAAATGATCTAGTTTAAATTCCATTTCACTGTGTTGCCGTTAAAAAGCCAAGTCTATGGTCTGCTGCCTGATTAACCCATATAAAACTTACAAGAAACCATTCTCAAATTACAGTGTTTGTGAGTTACTGAAATGAAAAAAAGGACTGAATGTAATTTATATTGATAGTACTTAAAGATCTATACATTATGGGAGATTAGAAAGAGCTGGCAGTTCTCACTATAATAGTTAAAAACTAGATAATGTAAAGTGAATTTGCTGAAAATTTCGGTCAAATTGATCCATTCTGATCCGAGAATTTAGCAATTGAATTTGTAGTCTAGCCTTGATCAGCATTACTAAAGTCGGTAGAATACAAAACATAGTCTCCATTATCCATTTCATGATTTAATCATGAATGAAAGTTGAGCAGCAAATAGGATCCTAAACCAGTAAATATTGCAGGCTTGCGATGACATTGAGAGTTGATTATGGTCTGGATAAGTTAATGAATGTCTTAATTAATAATTTAGATAACATTTTAGGAATAATGAAAGACCTGGAATAATGAAAGACAAGCAATAGGCAAATTTAGCTCTTGCATAATGTATGTTTTAACTTGAAAAAGAATATTGTTTCCAAGAAAGTGAAATCATTTATTGTTGTTTATTTTCAGATACAAAGAAACCATTGATGGGTAAAATGCAGATGGAATCCGAGGTTATCCCCCTTCCTGCTAACTGTCCAAGTCAAGCTATTGTTGACGTATTTGAAAATCTGCGCGCTAAAATTTATTCCATATTCTGTAAATTGGGTTTCTCTGACTTGCCTGGTTTATCTGTAGAAGATCATGTGACTCTTACGATAATTGAAAAATACCTGGACTTTAAAATGGGTGAAGTGTGGATAGAAGTTATATCGGAACTAGAGGTGGAGAAAGTTAGACCTGTTACCCCTGATGAAGAAGCATTAGGAACAATTGTTAAAGTTATTGAAGAACGGTCGAATATCGTGGCAGCAACACAAGTAGAATTATTAGAAGCTGAATTAAATCAGGAGGCTTTAGATGAACAAGAATTTTATGCTGAGGTACAATTTTATAATTCATCAAAACAATTGAGATTTTATATAAATATCATGTTTTCAGAAATGTTATAATCTACTATTATGACACATTGAAATTAGGTCCAGTTAGCAATTAATATTATTTTATATTTGCTCTGTAGAATTAAATTTAGACCTACAGGTGATTTCACAATCGCAATTTCAAAGGAGGTAGTGGGTAATGAAAACTTAAATTTTACCAAATAGCTGCCCCCAGCCCCCCACCCAAGCAGATCCTAAAATTTTTTCAGTCAATTTGAAATATTTTGGTATGTTAGGATTATTAACAATTTGGTGATGCACTATCTAAACTAGGTCCAGAGTGTGCATGTAATGTTTGAATATAAACTAGGCCCAGAGTGTGGATACAATGTTTAAGAGCCACTTTCTGTAAGATTCAGGCAAAAATCAAGACTTTCTTTAGTGACCAC
The DNA here is from genome assembly GCA_963678685.1 of Patella ulyssiponensis. Lineage (NCBI taxonomy): Eukaryota > Metazoa > Mollusca > Gastropoda > Patellidae > Patella > Patella ulyssiponensis. The sequence goes on along the minus strand of OY783225.1, from coordinate 61,598,441 downwards.
CTTCAAATTCTCTAATTTTTGAACATATTGTACCATTCAGTACTACAATCATAATTATTAAAAAAAAAATCAAAAATTTTTTCTGGTTGCCGAGATATGGGAGCTTGAAAATTGACCCGGAATTTTCAAAAACAGCTTTTGGAGAACTTTAACTGTAAAAATATAACAAAGTACATGGTTACCCATAGGTTATTTGGGTGGTTCTTGTTAACTGCAGTGAGTAGAGATGAAAAATAGTGAAAAACCTGTGGGATACCTTTGGCTTAAAAATGTGTCGTGGGTCAAAAGTGCGCGAAAATGAATTTTTCGAGCTTTTTCAACGGTCATTTTCTCTAAAAGCCATGGGTATCCCATAAGTTTCTTTTGTGATATTGCAAGACTACCTACATAATGTCTCTAAAATACAAAAAAAATTCATGGGCCAGTAAAGGCTTTTGGATATATTTCAAGTCGAAAAAAATTTTTGTGTCCATTTTAACACACTTTGTACCCCAATAACAGCTGATGCCCCGCGTTTGTAAAAAAAACAAAGCACTAAAATTAAACCTGAAACATAACAATATTACTTTTTAAGGAGAAACCTATGGGATATTGACCTTCTCCTTTAAAAACTAATCTATAGGTTCAAACTATTATGCAGAATGTATATAGGCAAAGTAACTATTATACTGTATTTTAACACTGTGACATTGGTGTTGTGGAGCAATGAAAATTGCAATTTGCAAAACTAAAATAGGGGCCTACATATTTTGAACTGCTGACATTTGCATTTTGCACTGTTAACATTGAAATAATATTGGTAAAGTTATTGGGTCATCATACCGTACAAACATAATATGACCACTTGGCGATGACAATTTTCCAAAGCATGTCAAAGTCACCACATTTTACGTCATAGTAAATGCAGGAGGACCACCCCACACAAACAGAAATCCACAAGACAAACCCACAGACATTGCAAGCAATAAACACCAAAAGTATTACATAAAATCAACTGAGTGGATACGGATATTAGCCTTCTTATAAGAATCCACTGCTATTTCTACCGTAAAAAACCCCATGCTATATAACTTAATTATAATAAATGATTAATTATAACTAAGTAGCTCAACATTCAAGTAAGTTTCTCAAATTGAAATGACCTTGATTTTACAGACAATCACAAATAATCAAAATTATATCTTCAATTTTTGATATTGTGTAGGCTAAATTTTTAATAAAAGTAAAAGGTCATCTCAAGGTCACGTGGGTCACAAGGTCAAGGTCAAAGTAAAGTTTTTTTGTAATAAAACATGTTACAAAAGATTAGTTTTTAAAGGAGAAGGTTAATATCCCATAGGTTTCTCCTTAAAAAGTAATATTGTTATGTTTCAGGTTTAATTTTTTTGACTTGAAATATATCCAAAAGCCTTTACTGTCCCATGAATGTTTTTTGTATTTTAGAGACATTATGTAGGTAGTCTTGCAATATCACAAAAGAAACTTATGGGATACCCATGGCTTTTAGAGAAAATGACCGTTGAAAAAGCTCGAAAAATTCATTTTCGCGCACTTTTGAGCCACGACACATTTTTAAGCCAAAGGTATCCCACAGGTATTTCACTATTTTTCATCTCTACTCACTGCAGTTAACAAGAACCACCCAAATAACCTATGGGTAACCATGTACTTTGTTATATTTTTACAGTTAAAGTTCTCCAAAAGCTGTTTTTGAAAATTTCGGTCAATTTTCAAGCTCCCATATCTCGGCAACCAGAAAAAATTTTTGATTTTTTTTTTAGAATTGTGATTGTAGTACTAAATGGTATCATATGTTCAAAAAATAGAGAATTTGAAGGTGGTCACTAAAGTGTCTTGCCTGAATCTTACAGAAAGTGGCTCTTAAATATTAACTAGGCCCAGAGTGTGGATACAATGTTTAAAGATGTGTAAACAAGGCCCAGTGTGAGGATGTTATGCTTAAAGATGTATAAACTAGGCCCAGAGTGTGCATGTGATGTTTAAATGTAAACGATTCCCAGAGTGAGCATGTAATGTTTATATATAAACTAGGCCCAGATTGAGGATGTAAACAAGGCCCAGATTGAGGATGTAATGCTTAAAGATGTATAAACTAGGCCCAAAGTACGTGTTGATGTAATGTTTATATATAAACTTGGCCCAGTGTAATGATGTAATGTTTATATATAAACTAGGCCAATCAGAGGATGTATATAATCTATATATAGATTTCAACAGGAATTATATATTAGAAGAGTGACGAAAATCACAATTGTAATAAATCTGTGCGTAAATTTTCATTTTATCATGTTAATTTTTGTATAAATAAGAGTTTGTTACAAGCTCTTCTAATTATACAGATGAAATGGAGTAATAGACATTATGTGATTTAATCACTAATTTTTTTTTCAGATTCGTGAAAATCATCGTCAGCAAGAAAATCAGATCCGAAATTTCTCAGAATTTGTATCGAGAACATCAAACTTTGATATCTTGAAGGTAAGGACAATTTATTTATTATTGAATGAACCTGGTGGACAACTTGACACCTGATTTTGTTTCAAAAAACCATTCTGTGTATGTTGGGAGGAAACCTGTCAAGAATATTTTAATGGTATATCTTGGGAGTTATCCTCTTATTTACATGCAAATTCATGAAATACGGAGTGTTACCATTCATTTTTTTTTTCTATGATCGGGTTTTCTAAAACCAGTATTTTAGAACCCAGTGAGATTGTTTATTGTGGCACAAAAAGCAGACCAAATTTTTTACATCATAATACATTCTGGCATAAGCCTAGTTGACAATAATTTTGGATGTAGTTAAACATGCATTAATTAGATTAGATAAAGAGGTGACAGTTAACAAATAGAATAGATAATGAAACTGAATGTGCTGAAAATTTCAGTGAAATTGCTTCCCTCTGAACCGAGATATTAACCTCAAATGTCATTACTAACTAACTTTGGTGCGATATTAAACCAAATCTTGATTATTCATTTTTACGTTAAATTATCTGTCACAAAATGTATTCCAATCCATTAAATATCGCAGGCTAACGATGGCATCAAGATTTGACTGTAGTATGGATAAGTTAATTAATGTCGATTAGATAACATTTAAGACCTAAAGAAAGACCTTCAATAGGCTGAATTAGCTCTTGCATAATGAATCTATGCTTAATTTGGTCAAAGTAAGATATAAAAGACAGAGTTCTAGTTGTAAATTGGTATATCTTTGAAAACATACAATGAAGCTTGGGGTCTTCTATTATACAGAATTAACTAGTTTTATCAGCTGAAATATATCTTCGATTTCTCCTTTAAAGATTATCTGTGACATTTGGAAGAGTGTTGGCACTTATTCCGACGGTTATAGGGTTCGCACATTTAAAGCATCTAATTTCATTTCTTATTTCTATTCTTTAGGCAGCAAAAGAAAGACAGATTCAATCCATAGAAGGATCCAGAATTTTACCGAAACACAAAGAAGAAAGGTAAACAGAAACATAATGTTTCATTATCTGTCTGAGAGAAATTTATCAAGCCCAATTTGACTTTAATGGTATCCATATTTATATACTGAATGAACGTTACTAGAATAGGTTACAGATGGGAGAGATCTCTACCCTACCATAATACAATACAAAAATGCCTTTATCGAACTGTAGACTAACTATTCATATTTTATACAGGGGGGATCACGTGGCTAAGTGGGTAAGGCGCTGGCTCGCTAGCCTGGAGGTCGGGTGTTCCATCCCTGCATTGGCCGAGAAAGTTCACCTTGATTTTCCGGCATGGTTTCCCCTTGTCAGTGATGCAGAATGGAGGGCCTGACAAGGACGGCTTCTAGTCGTTTGGATGGGACAAAAAACAGAGGTCCCATGTACACATTGATGTGCAAGTAAAAAAACCCTTGGTAGTTGGAATTCGATATAAGAGTAGGCCATATCGCCGCTGCATGGGCAAAATTTCCCTCATGGCACACTGTATGGCGTATGCCCATCTTCCATTAGCCCAGGTTAGGTGCAGAAGAGTAGGACGTTAAACCTCATTTCATTTCACGTTTCTTTACAGGCAAGAAATATTCCATAATACTGACCTGGCTAATCTTCATTTAACTGTAAGTTCATCTTTATTGCATGTTAAAATTATGAAAATATAATTGAGGTTAAAGGTATACAAGGCTATAATACACGGTAACATGCATAGTGTGTAGAAATGTCGTCAGAGCTTTTAGTATTGGGCGTCTGCGTTAGAAAATCCTCTGAGCAAGTAGTAAAGCTTAATTATGGTTACTATTAATGAAAACTAGTGAGAAATATACGTGTTGTCAGTTGTCGCTTAAACCCGTCAGTACTTGTATCGTACGTCAGTATTTCTGTTAGTGGTCAGTAATAATCATACGGTGAGTATGTGAGTTAATTGGTTAGTATTCCTTACTTCTGTCAGTATGTAAAAAATACGTGAGTAATTAAATAAACGTGAGTTTATCCAAACATATCACTATTGAGGCACGTGCGGGAGAAATTGACGAAAGCGTGACTAATTAAGAAAACGTCACTATTTGAGCTACCGCTCACTATCTGAGTATTACCGCCAGTTACCTTTGATGTGCGTTAGTAATTGGACACGGCGCCAGTAGAGCGTGAAATCGTTAACTATATACATTTCTGGTGAGTATTGTTACTATAGGTAATTTAACTTCCCGTTAAATTGTCGCTACCTTCTGAATAAAATATTAATTATTTATTATTATTCTCGAATCAGAAAATGTTTTATTTATTTTTTTTAACAATAATGGATGGTAGTGAACATGGGTATTTTCCGGTTACCGCCGTAGTTTGCAGAATACTGTTTTTAAACATTAACGGGTGTATTTTTCGGCGATTTCCATAACCGCCGTAGTTTGCAGAATACGGGGCAATGTGTAGTTTGCAGAATACGGGGCAATGTGTAGTTTTCAGAATACGGGGCAATGTGTAGTTTGCAGAATACGGGGCAATGTGTAGTTTGCAGAATACGGGGCAATGTGTATAGTGTTATTTCATTTACAATTTATATTTATTCTCGTTCATGTGGATTAGCACTTGTTTTGGGACGTGCGGCGCTTTAATATCTGTATGGTTTAAATTGGAATCACAACTAATGGTTAAAAAAGATCACCAACACAAATCTGTTTTCACTAATTTTTATTGAAACAGATAACATGATAGCAGATAACAGAAATAATGAATTTCAAACATACGCATACAAGCTGAAATTCTTAGCACTGAAGAGTCGTGTGCATACCGGACTGGTATGAGGCATCGCACATCCTGGGTTGTCGCTTATCGTGAAATAGTTCCAAATCTTACTACTTCACGTTAGTTTTATCTAGATCACTGCTGGTATTGTCTGGATACTTAATCATTATGAATAGAAGTATTGGAAAAGGCGGGAAAATATACCGCATGGTTTACGTGTGAGTAGCATGAAAGATGAAAGGGAGGATATCCCTTTGATGTCACAAGATTGACATTCCAGCTTCTAGACGCCAGTGAAAATTTAGAAATAATTTAGTGATTTCTTTTGTTATGCAAGGCTACTTTAAGAATTTAGACATAATATGTATCAACAAATAATAATTTATGATATAGATCATACTTTATTTATTAATAATATTACAAACAAATAAGTTCCCATTAGATGGTTTATAGTTCTAGAAATGACGAAAGAATGTCACGTGATTGCTCTTCGCTTTGATGTTTCATTCATTGCCGCGTGAACCTTTCAGTTCAGACACCTATTATAGACATACAGGTGCCAATCATTTTAGGAATTACATCGGAATCAACACTAGTTACTATAGTAATTTCTAATTCATTACCATTATAAAACCATTTTTCATTTTCTGATAATTTTCCACTATTTCTAAAAACAACAATTTTAGTTTTGTTCGTATTTACAGTGAGGTTCCATTTACAAGTATATTTACATAATGAGTGAAGCAAATGTTGTAAACCCTCGGGAGTTTCCGAGAACACTGCCTTGTCGTCCGCATACATTAAAAGGAAAAGGTTCGTGGTATCTAGAGGAATGGATGGACAATTTTCCGAGTACAGATGGTTTTCAACATCATTAATGATACAGCAAACAATTAACGTCCGCTTGACAAGATAGATGGAGTGTATTTGTGATTGCGTAGGAAGCGTGACACAATTTTATTTCTTCAAAAACGCGGCGTTTGTGCTTGATAACCGAGGTAAAATAGCACCATGCGTTTCCTGACTAACAGTGACGTTCATCTACAAGGATTATTATGTCATTCGAAACATTTCAATGTTTATATCCACCACTATCGGTAATTATATGTATCAGTCGATATTATATGTTGCTGTCAATATCTGATATAGGTGTCATATCGAGCCATCACTATAAATATATTTAGGACCTAGAAATTGACCCAAATGGGTCGCAACGCATATAATAATGTAAACTGATTGTATATGAGCTAATTTACATTCAATTGTTTCCATTTTGACTCTAATGTCAAATCAGTTACGTTCAGTGAAATACGGCATGAATCTGAACCCAACCATGTCATATATTTGTTAATGTTTGTTTAATATTTCGCTCGGTGTAAGAATTTAGAACCAAAGAGAATAGTCCATACATTAGTAATATTATAGGTCCAACGCGACGAGAATATACATTCACTTGATACACTCACTCCGTTCATTTGACACCTCCCTATTTGTTAGGATAAGCTGCTGATTTGGCGACGAACAGTATCTAACCAGCTCAATTTATCTCGACAACCAGTGTCTGGAATGCTGCCTGGCTGCATTTCCGACAGTTTATTTCACAAAATATTTTGCTGAATATATTCATTCACATTGAGTCACTCACCCCGCCCGTTTGACACTTTCCTCTGGTCGGATAAACTAGTGATTTTGCGACATTTTCGAGAAAAAGCAAGTTAAAGTTATCGTTAGATTTTAACACTAAATCACGTAACAACCATGTCATATATTTGTTAATGTTTGTTTAATATTTTGCTCGGTGTTAGAATTTAGAACCAAAGAGAATAGTCCGTACATTAGTAATATAGGTCTTGTATATTAAATCTTTTATGGGATTAAATTCTGTTAATCTCACCACTTAATTAGCACCTTTGTGTTATAGTGCTCAAGAGATTAAGAATGTTGATTGGCTAGGTTTATCACCTCAATAGAGCGTGAAATCATTAACTATATAAATTTCTGTTATGTTTATTGATAAACTGTATCATTAAAAGACAATTTGTTACCGGTGTGACTATTGTTCAAAAACTCAAACGACAATTTCGGATATGTAAGTGACAAATTTTAAGAAATAAAAATGCTCTATAAATTTGTTGGAAATCTTTAACAAAAGTTTTGCTATTGTGTTTTAAATTTCTTGAAATTTCCCATGTTTAGAATTGTCTCAGTTTTGAATATGTAATATAGTGCAGTTATAAATGTGTTTTTTTAGGGGATGATTTTCAATGTTCCTTAAGAAGTATTTCTATCAGCCTTTTGTTTTAATAAAGAATTAATCGCACAGGATATCTACATGAAAAATATCCCAAGATCGAACGTCGGGCATGGTTTTACTATTACACCGTTGCATGCAATGTATCAATTATATTTATCGTGTGCTAAATAAAACAATTTCTAAATTATTTATAGAATCTTCTGTGCTCATAATTTCGAATTACTTGAATGAAATTTATTATTTTTCTGTTACGTACGATCATATTGTATTTTAACATATTGTGTATCGTACCTTATTATATGCTATTATTATTTTCATCGTTATTTATATTGTTTCATTGCTATATATATTGTTTAATACTATTATTTCTCAAAAGTAAATAGATAATCACACGATTCTTCGGTGTTCAGAATTTCAGCGTGACACTTTCCTCTGGTCGGATGAACTAATGATTTTGCGACATTTTCGAGAAAAAGCAAGTTAAAGTTATCGTTAGATTTTAACACTAAATCACGTAACAACCATGTCATATATTTGTTAATGTTTGTTTAATATTTTGCTCGGTGTTAGAATTTATAACCAAAGAGAATAGTCCGTACATTAGTAATATAGGTCTTATATATTAAATCTTTTATGGGATTAAATTCTGTTAATCTCACCACTTAATTAGCAACTTTGTGTTATAGTGCTCAAGAGATTAAGAATGTTGATTGGCTAGGTTTATCACCTCAATAGAGCGTGAAATCATTAACTATATAAATTTCTGTTATGTTTATTGATAAACTGTATCATTAAAAGACAATTTGTTACCGGTGTGACTATTGTACAAAAACTCAAACGACAATTTCGGATATGTAAGTGACAAATTTTAAGAAATAAAAATGCTCTATAAATTTGTTGGAAATCTTTAACAAAAGTTTTGCTATTGTGTTTTCAATTTCTTGAAATTTCCCGTGTTTAGAATTGTCTCAGTTTTGAATATGTAATATAGTGTAGTTATAAATGTGTTTTTTTAGGGGATGATTTTCAATGTTTCTTTAGAAGTATTTCTATCAGCCTTTTGTTTTAATAAAGAATTAATCGCACAGGATATCTACATGAAAAATATCCCAAGATCGAACGTCGGGCATGGTTTTACTATTACACCGTTGCATGCAATGTATTAATTATATTTATCGTGTGCTAAATAAAACAATTTCTAAATTATTTATAGAATCTTCTGTGCTCATAATTTCGAATTACTTGAATGAAATTTATTATTTTTCTGTTACGTACGATCATATTGTATTTTAACATTGTGTATCGTACCTTATTATATGCTATTATTATTTTCATCGTTATTTATATTGTTTCATTGCTATATATATTGTTTAATACTATTATTTCTCAAAAGTTAATAGATAATCACACGATTCTTCGGTGTTCAGAATTTCAGCGTGTATATATGTTCAATAATATCTGCTATCATAATCTGTTTCAATAAAATTACCGAAAACAGATTTGTGTTGATGATCTTCTTAAACCATTAGTTCTGATTCCAAATTTACTAATCCTTACCGCGCCACCTACCCCAAAATATGTGCCAACCCGCATGTAACGAGAATACATATAAATCGTAATATATATTGCGCCGTATTCTGCATGGGAACCCCGTTGTAAGAACGCGAACGTGTACAGATAATGTGACGAATCAAACGTCGCCACTGAGCATTTAAATTCATATTTATATATGAGGTGGACTCTGTCTCATCCGAACTCTGATCACTGTATTTAGAGATCGATCTATCTAACTATCTTTGGCGGTTTTTTTTTTTTTTGCAAACTACGGCGGTAAGCGAAATTGCCGACAAATAGTCCCTTTACTCATTGCCACCAATTATGGTTTAAAAAATCCCCTCCGATCCGAGAATATTAATAAATAATTTTAATTATTTTAATTATCTATTAATATTTATTAATAAATAATGAAAATAATTAATATTCTCGAATCGGAGGAGATATTCAGGTTAGTAATAAAAATATTATGATCACTTACAGTAACAATACTCGCCAGTATTTTAAATAGTTAATGCTTTCACGCTCTACTGACGTCAGGTCCGATTACCGACGCACATCAAAGGTAACTGGCGGTTATACTCGGATAGTGAGCGGTAGCTCAAATAGTGACGTTTTCTTAATTAGTCACGCTTTCGTCAATTTCTCCCGCACGTGCCTCAATAGTGATATGTTTGGATAAACTCACGTTTATTTAATTACTCACGTATTTTTTACATACTGACAGAAGTAAGGAATACTAACCAATTAACTCACATACTCACCGTATGATTATTACTGACCATTAACAGAAATACTGACGTACGGTACAAGTACTGACGGGTTTAAGCGACAACTGACAACACGTATATTTCTCACTAGTTTTCATTAATAGTAACCATAATTAAGCTTTACTACTTGCTCAGAGGATTTTCTAACGCAGAAGCCCAATACTAAAAGCTCTGACGACATTTCTACACACTATGCACCTTGCAGTGATAAGGCAGGCACCTTTCTTCTAGACCCATAAATTCATCTTCAAAGGAAAACATCTCTCATATAGGTTTGATTTAATTTTCAGAAACTATTCCATTTTACCAAATGTGCATATCAATATTTTAGGGTAGTTATGTAGCATTAGTTCTTTTATTCATAAAGAAAGCACAAAGAAGGAATATTTGTGTATGGAAAATACTAAATTCAAACATGACTTGACTCAGTTAAAGTCGGGATATTGTCTCAAGTTGATATTTGAATCGACAGATTGAAAACTTCGGAAAAAAACCTGCGTCTACCAATGTCACATTATTTTTTTGGTTTCACTTTATATAAATAATTTGAAAAGGTTTAAACTGTTTGTTATCTAAAAGGTGAACGTTAAGGTCTACAAACAATTACTTCAAATTCTAAAGTCACAGATACTTTAACTAATTGACAACATATTCATTGTATTATGGAGAGAAACCAATTGTATTCCTTTACTTTCTGATGTATTCTTAGAGTCAGAAATTAACCAGTAACTCAGGCAAAAGAACTAAAAAATGTCTGAAACCTTGAATTCTAGCTATAGATATATTTGTGACGCTTTCTTTATCAATAAAGATTTCAAAGAGAAACTTATTATTTGTCATATGATTTGTGACTTAATAATTGTCATATATGATTTGTGATTGAGGTTATGTTAGGTATTTTAAATGTTAGGACACTGCTCACATAAATAGAATGTCACAGGTTTTGAATTTCGGCCAAGGATTTATTTATTTTGATTAGTTGTCTTAAATGGTTGTCACTCACCAGTGATAACCCTCTGTAGAGTTTACAAAGGAGGTTTTCTTATGGACCACAAATAAAAGCAAATGAACGTTTAAATGGGATGGGTGGTTTCGAAACCCTGGTTGTACGTGACAAGAAGTAAGGATGCCTTCCAACCTCATGGGTTTTCTCTGGGTCCTCTGGTTTCCTCTCACTGCTAAAGACCCCTACGTGTAAGCGAATTATTGAAATAAAATTAAAAACCATATGTTAGTCCCAAAATAACCTATTTTGTGCCGAGTGGATGTTAAACCCCATTTCTCTCTCTCTTTAAATGGGATGAATATATATCCCATGGTCTATTCTAGTAATCACATGGACAGTGTACAAACAGTCATAGACCATATGAAAAAAAAAAAAAATAAATTATTTATATTTTTGTCAGGCATTCAGTGGAAGACATATAGCTGTTGATAGTACACCAAAGGTTTCTACCAATACAGCACCTCTATATGATCCACAACTTATACCAATGGTTCTACCACAACCTGTCGTATTAAGAAATCTAACAGTTTAACAACATATACCAAGGATTTTTACCATATCCTGATATATTTTGAAATCTAACAGTACAAAGGTGCATTATGTAAAAGCTGAATCAACCTATTACAGGTTTTTATTTTGGATTAAATGTTATTTAAATTATTATTAAGACATTAATTCACACAAAATATGATTGCCATTTTATGATTTAATTTAAAAAATGGATAAGCGAGACTGGGTCTCAATTAATAATTAATGTTGCTACCATAGGCTAATAAAAATTTTTTGGCAAGACTTCAAACAGTGATAACATCCCTCAGAATCATGTAATCTGAATGTAATTTTCAATTATTATTTTTTAAATATCTAGTTTCAAACTATTATAGCAAGAATGGCCAGCTCTTTATCTAAATCCTACATAATGCATCTTTAACATCTATTTCCAATGGTTTTCCCACAACCTGTTGTATATAGAAATCTAACTGTATTACATTAATAGTATAATCACAGTCTATATCAATTGTTGTATGTAGAAATCTGTTTATAATTATTGTACATTAAGTGTATTTAGTATTATGTATGAATATAGATTTATAAAACAATCTGTGATACTGTCTGTAATTAAACCCATTTTCAAATCAGTTTAAAATGAATTGAATTTTTCGTTCACTGTGTTAGTATTTCTGTCCACTTCTCTATCTCAGGCCCAAGGATATAATATGTATTTATTTTTGTCATGCCTTTTTCAGTTTGGTCTTTGAGGGGGGAGGGGTCGGGATGGCCTAAAATAACCTAGTTTGTGTCGAGTGGACGTTAAACCCCATTTCTCTATCTCTCTCACAGCCACCAATGATTGCATGAAAAGTTAATTCAAATGTATATGTTGAAGTATTTTCATAGCCTACATTTTCATGTGGACGTATTTATTGTCGTCGCCCCCTTCCACAATTCGTCACAGTTTTTATTCGATTTTGATGAAGCTTAATATATAGGTCTATCTCCCACAGATCTTGGTTCCTTTATATATTGGCATATAGCAGACCATAACTTCATGGACTATGGCTCCTTATTGTATGTAAAATCACGTATTTAGCTTGTGGACACTCTAGACGTCACAATTTTTATCTGATTAAAAAAAAACGCTTGAAAATATCACCGTTACACCCTTATGATGACTTAGTTCCCATTTCGTGAAAATCGAACCAAAACTGTCCTCCTACGCAAATATTGTAAATATATGGTAGATGAAGGTTGTGGACCCTCTATATTGCCAGAAGCCTTAGTTCGTGGGGGGGGGGGGGTGTCCATCAAATGGGCTCAAAACTAGACCCAAGTTTTCTATAGTAACATTTGGTGTAAAATAATATGCCAAATGATAATCAGTGGGGCGTTTTCGGGATAAACGCTATCATTTCCATGAAAACGTATGTTTCGCCGCCCCTGTCCGTCCGTCCGTGTGTCGGTTCATAGTTTGTTTGTGGATATTCTACATGTCACAATTTTGTATCGTCTCATGGCCTCATGCTTCTGACCTAAATGGAAAAAATCTATTAAAACGGTAGGCTCTGAGACGTTTACAAGCTTTTCGTTAAGGTTTGACGAAGAAAACAGGGTCCTCGTCCTATTATAATAATATAAGCTTTTCTAAAGGTTTTAGAAACATCGGATCAACATTCTGGCCTCTTTTTGTGCTAACAAGACTTCAGTATACACAAGTTTCATTAGTAAGGCGTATTACTCTGGCAATATGCATCCGATTTTGACGAAAAGAAATAGGTAAAAGTGTTCTGAAAGTTTCACAAAAATCGGATTAAAATCCTGACTAGTATTACTGGCAGCCTGAACAGGGTTCCGACAAAAAATGGGGAATAAATCTAAAATCAAATGGTCATATAAGTTTCCTGGCAGTTTCAGAAAAATCCACTAAAATTGTAGCATTTAAAAAGTTTCTAACGCATCTACGCATGAGCGTAGTTAGAGCGCCACGGGTTTATCGATGATTGCAGTTGCAATGCCAATAGATCTCAATGGAAACGCGGACGCGGTTTAATCGCACATCTGGCGGTAAGAACACGACTTTTTCAAGTTAGTAATTCTTTGAGACATTTTCTCGCATTGTGTTCACGTCGTCTTCACGTTTGCCGGCGACCTTGTGCATTTTCTGGTCACAATACTGTCGCTGCAGCATAGTAAGGACGCCATCTCGGTCTGACGGGGGTACTAGACACCCATAGACACAAATGATAAAGTGACGCCTTCTTAAAACGTGATAAAACCGCAAACTCTCTGCCATTTTGTTTTAACTAGACTTGGAGTTACATTGCCAGAATCAAATGGCCTACAAAACGTTGGAGTCCTAATTATAATTTACGTTAATTCATTGTCACCATACACATCTGAATATGGCCAAAAAAACCAAACATGCCCTAATTACTTGATTTTTGTTTAGACCTTCAGAAAACCCTCTACCAGATTCCGTCGAGAAAAATTCTGTGGCAGTTTGTTCTTGGCACCCACTCCATATGGCTTATCTTTACCCGATTATAATGATTGATACACGTGTCAGACCTGGATTGTCTTAGGCAAGCTATTGGCCTAGTAATATATTATTAACCAACACAATATTGATCCACATCATATTTATTGCTCCATTCGGTACCGGATCTAAGGGGGGGGGGGGCAGAGTGGGGCCCCCCACATTTTACCCCCCCCCTCCCCACACACACAATTCTGGGTCACCAAACATAATTTCAATAAATAAAGTGAATGAGAACATCATATGAGAAAGAGTCTCTTTAAAATACTCAAATTGTCAACGAATGCTAAACGTCAATGAAATCGCTGCCTAAATTGTCTCAGATGCACTGAAATTAATCCTACTTTTAAAACAAATTCCTGGAGGAAAACACCCCAGCACTCAAGGGGGCGGAGTACATACTAGTACGATCCGCGGTCAGTATCGCACGAACAATTTGAACAAACAACAATGGTATGTTCCGGGCCCGCACAAGGTTAATCCGGCACTGGCTCCACTGTTCGTAAATAAATTGCAGCGGATATCGTGTGCGGGGTAGTGCGTGTATAGAAAATACTGGGTTGCCCTCTCGTAGTCGATAGCACCTTTTGAGCATTTCAAATTGCCAACACATTTTGTTGTAGGCCTATCTTTGTATCAACTCTTGATACTATTTATTCTAATGGCAGCATTTTATTTTGTCTATTTCAGGACGGAAATTTAATACGACCACGTGGGTAGACATCTACTAAATCTTGGCATATACAAACAATACACGATACATGGTTTATTTGGTTTATTCCCGCGAAGGCGCAGTTATTGACCGTAATGGATTAAAAGAGATCGTTTTCAGCGACTTCGCGGGAATCCAGCTCCTGGGGATTAAAATGGATTAAAAACATAACAATGGTGTTATAATAAGAATTTACACTTTCATAATCCCCACTGTAACTAATTAACCAACATTTTAGCATCATTTTTAGCATAAGTATTAAAAACATAACTAGACTAAAACAAAAATTTATTTAATTTCGCCAAATAAGAAATAAAAACATAACTATACTATTACAAATTTCGCCAAATAAGAAATAAAAACATAACTATACTATAACAAATTTCGCCAAATGAATAAAAACATAACTATACTATAACAAATTAGTTTAATTTCGTCAAATAAGACACCATGTCTAAATAATCCATTGAATTCAATTCTTCTTTCTCGTGTCTTCCTTGTAATTCATTGAGCTGGCTTTGGATTTGGGTATATTTATGCCTCTTCCTTGGTGGTTTCTGTCCCGCTCTCATTAATATTCTGTTCTTGTTGCAAAAATGCGATCATTTCAAACATATTCGGATGGGCTTTTCCAACTAGTTTCTGGACTCTTGAATGCCATCCTTCCAGATTATTATTGGTTCTGTGCTCCTCGGTGTCGTAGTGGTTCCATTGACGAATTGAAAATTCACCCTCGAACCATTGATTCGTTATGTAGTCGGCTAATTCGGTTATTTTCGGATTGGCTGGCGTTTCTGCAATAATGTGTAAGTAGGCATCGGGGTCATCTCACTGTGCCACCCGCTATTGTTCTCATTGGGAGATTAATCAAGCAAGGGGATTATCCAATACAATGGTGTTAAAAGTATAGTCCGCTTTTTAAAACTACTAGGTTTAAACTAATTAACAACTTTATTCACAATAAATTACATAAAAGTAACAACAAATACATGTTTCAAAAATAAATCATAACCCTACTAAATGTGATATGGCGCCAGTGTATTTAATTGCACTTTTTACTCCATTTAACATTTCGATTTTAAGATCATTAATAGATTCTTCTACTCTTATATATTTTCGCCTTTTATATAATATTTTCGCCCCCGCTATCCAATTGAACTAGTATATTTTCAGTAAAAGTCTGCTCTTTCGACACAATGTTAATAAATTTAAATATATTTGAGTGGTTTGTTCCGGTTTTCTTCATTTTACTGTGCCATCCCTCAACGTGATTAGTTGTCCGTGAACCATCTGTGTTGAAGTAATTCCACATAGCCCTTCCATCGCTTTCTACCCATTGTTCAGTAATATAATCTTTAAAATATTGTCATCCTCCAAATCAGCTTCTTCTAGGGCATTCAACCAAACGTTGTCTATATCACATAACCTCACAATACAACACACCACCATTAAACACCATAACGAATTATTTCATCCCATCTCATTGTATCGGCCTCCTAATTCTGCCTCTGTTGAGACTTTTTTCAATGACTTATTGGACATACTTCACGAAATTACGTCATGTGCTGGAAAACTTTTGAGATGTGGTGATATAAATCTACACCTGGATGTTGATTCCAAAACTACTACACAGTTTAACGATATTCTCGAATCTTTCGACCTAGTTCAACATGTCACCGAACATACTCACAATAAAGGTCACATACTTGATGTCGTTATTACCCGCAAATCTGACTCTTTGGTGTTCAACTTATCAGTAGACAACCATCTCATTTCTGATTATCTTTCAATCATGGCTGTCCTCACACTTCCAAAACCTAAATCACTTCAGAAGACTGTATCATATCGTAAACTGAGAGATATCAACTTAACCAACTTGAAATCTGATATCTTAAATGACGGTGCCCTTAATAAAATTAGCAATTTCTGTGATATTACGGATCAACTTCAAATCTATAATACAGAGCTTCAAAACATTATTGATAGCCATGCACCAATTGTCAGAAAAACACTCATCATCAGACTAAATCGTAAATGGTACAATGACTCTGTTCGCGAAAGCAAACAGGCACGTCGGAAGGCGGAAAAGGTCTGGCGCAAGAGTAAGCTTGAAATTGACAGACAAATATATGCAAAGGCTCGAAATGATACAAACATCCTCATCAATCAGACCAAACAGACTTTTGTTTTAAACCGTACACAAGAAAATAATAAAAACCCTAAAGAACTTAATAAAATTTTGAACAATATGATTAAAACTAGTGACAGTACCGTTCTACCAGAGCATCGTGACCCTAAGCTACTCGCTGAATCTTTCAGTCAGTTCTTCAACAATAAAATTGTTACCATACGTAGGGCACTTGACAATTGTTCTTTATCGGTATCTGATAACGATATTGACGTAAACTTCACTGGTTCACCACTATCAACCTTTCCAATAGCTGCTGTAGATGAAATCAAATCAATCATTTCTACATCCTCTCCCTCTTCTTGTGAGCTAGATGTATTCCCAACCCATCTTGTTAAAAGCTTTTCTACAGAACTTTGTCCTATTCTTTGTAGCATTGTGAATACATCCCTATCTACTGGAAACTTTCCTGACGTGTTGAAAGAAGCATTGGTCTTTCCACTTCTCAAGAAGAGTACATTAGATCACAATGTCTTGAAAAACTACAGACCTGTCTCAAACCTGTCGTTAATCTCCAAACTTATTGAAAAGGTTATAGCAGCACGTTTCAAAGCCCATCTGAAGTTACACAATCTTAACGAACCATTCCAATCAGCATACAGAAGCAAATATAGTACAGAAACAGCATTAACTCGTGTGAATAATGATATCCTTACTAGTCTTGACAATAAAAATGTTGTGTTACTGGTTCTTCTTGACTTAAAGGGACAATAACACTCTTGCTGGCTTGGCAGCTCTAGAAAATAAACAATAGTCTTATTCCAAGTACTAGATATTTATTTGTCCTACCTATTGTGTAAATTATCCATTACATCATATTTTACTTGTTCAGAGGATTCGAAAATATTTTAAAATCCAAGTCACATTTGAAAAGGTTTACGTTAACCTTTTCAAATCATGTAGTTGAATTTTTCCAATTCTTTAAATTAGGTGTGTTAAGATGAAATTTGTATCATCAATTAATTTGAATATTGTAAAACAATACAATTTGTTGGCCAGAATAAAGATTGGGACATATTATTCAATCACAACAAGAGTGTTATTGGGGCTTTAAGTGCCGCCTTCGACACAATCGACCAGTCTCTACTGTTAGAACGGCTTCATGACGTTTTCGGTCTTGAGGGTAGTGTGCTGAATTGGTTCCGGTCATATCTCACATCCCGTCACCAATCTGTTGTCATTAATAATGTTAAGTCTGCATCTGTAGAACTTAAATTCGGCGTGCCACAGGGATCGGTACTCGGACCGTTGCTCTTTACCGCTTATACCACTCCTCTAGGGCGTATTTTGAAATCATTCAATCTGAATTATCATATCTATGCTGATGATACTCAACTCTACATTTCAATTAAACCCGAAAATGAATCTCTGCGAGTGTCTAAACTTTCTGTGTGTTTCGCCAAATTGCGTATCGAAAATGAAACAGGCAACCTTTCAGTTCGCACTGGAATATTTCAATTGCTGCGTTTTGTGCTACTATTTCAAAATCCGGGAAAATGGTCACAGGTGATAAATAAATATTTCTCTCTGTTGCTTAATTTAACTTAAATATTTTAATCATTAAAATAATTAAATCTTAACTACGGTGAACAGTACTTATAAGGATACAGTTTATAATCCTTTGTTTATTTAAAGTTTCACACCACTACCAGTTGATTAGGTGGCACAGTGAGATTAAACCTAGGCATCTTCAACCTGCAAGTAAAATAAATTTGATAACAAATCAAATTTGATAACAAATACGAATGAGCTGACCCGAGTGGTCAAAACGTTCCACGTCTACCCCAATAAGAGAAATCGAAGATCAATACATCAAGGCAGAATATAACACACCTACCCTGGTACTGATACCAACGGTAGAGCTGCAAATCTCCGTACCACCTTCTGTATTTCTTCGTCTTCTCTATATTGCACTTATAGACCGACATTCTGTGTTCGTCTCCAAATACACTGAGTAAAAGGAAAAAAAACAGCCTTTCCATTCTGTATTTGGGAAGATTTCCAATTCAGAAAATCTTATTCATCATTTTAGTCATTAGTTGCCAATTGGTGAATAAAATTCAGAGTGAACATAAATTCATAAAATCTTCAACACCGTTAATTGGGTTCTAATTACAACATGTCTCTCTTCAAACAAAAGCCGACAAATCGATATCTGCGCCGGGGACACCTCACTTTCCGCACATCTATTGTTTAGAGTCTTGGTCCACTAGGCCGTGATTGATTAATAAACAAAGGGGTTTAAAGTATAGTCTGTAACAAGTTTCTAACACTTCAACAAAATGATTTAAATAATGTAAGTAGAAAAGATTACATGTAAAAAATACATATAGTATGGATTCTTATATTTGACCATTTCTAGAATTTTAATAATAATTAATACATATGTAATATAATAAATATGTAATAAATACTAATATATACTAAATAAGTAATATATAGTAAGTGCATATATTAAAATGAGTAACTAACTGATAAGTAGTTTATTTGTTTTTATTTCAAATTAATTATTACATCAAAACAGCTCACAAGTAACAAACTGATAAGTAGTTTTTTTTTGTTTTATTAATTATTACATCAAACCAGCCCACAATGTTAGTTTATTAGTAAACTGATTTCACGAATTTGCCGAATTTATTGATAGTGGGAAATGTTCACCAGTAACAATAATTAAATTGAGAATTTTACGGGGTGTTCCCATTTTGCTGGCAGACTTTGATGTCAAATTTTGCCGCTAATCCAGAGTTAATCCTAGAACAATGGTGTTATAAACTATAGTCCATATCTTTTAAACTGTATTGATTTTAACAAATTTAACTTTTATTAAATAACATTAAATAATTTACACATATAAAAATGTACTGGTTTTAACAAATTTAACATTTCTTAAATAACATTAAATAATTTACACATATAAAAACCATAAGAGCTTACACAATCATGTAACCTTTATTAAATAGCATTATATAATTTATAAATAAATGCCTTACAATATAACAATCATTTTACAGTCCCACTAAATAGGAAATATTTGCTCCATACTGATTTACACTTAAAGTGCCTTTTAATAATTGTGTTCTTAAATGGCCAATTATTGTATCAAGTTGTCGATATTTCTTAACTCGGGGCCTTTTGGTACCACTAAATAATATCTCTGAAATGGTGATTTCGACATAAGATTGTTCTTGTTTTATTAAGTTAAAGTTACACTATGGGAGATAAGATAAAGAGATGGCAGTTCTCACTATAATAGTTAAAAACTAGATAGTGTAAAGATAATTTGCTGAAAATGTCAGTCAAATTGATCCATTATTAGCCTAGAAAAAAATCGTTTGAAATATTCACATAGCCTCGGTAATCATTACTCAAATCATTAATATAAACAGCATAGTCTCGATTATCCACTTGATTGATTTATTTATCAACGGCCATTAAGCGGCATATGAGAATTTAATCCGCCAACATCGAAGGCTAGCCTTGACATAAAGAGTTTATGGATATGTTAATGAATGTTTAATTGATTATTTAGATAACATTTCAGGCCTAAAGAAAGACCTGCAATAAGCAGATTTTGCTCTTGCATAATGCTATTTTAATGAACTTGTAAAGAGCTTATTAAAGCTGAACACTAGTGAACAGTTCTCGAGTGACTACTTTAAAACAGAGTATAGTTTTAAGATCAATTAAAAGATTAACAGGCTGCCGGCAAAGTGAGAACACACCAATTTTACACCAGTCATGCTAGAACAGACTATAGTCCTACACCCACAGTCCTAATCCTTTATCAAAACATTCAAATGTGGGGAAAGTGAGGTTAAACCTTCGAGGTAAGGGTAAATTTTGGTCACGCTCTGCAACTGCGCCTTCGCGGGAATACACCGTTTATTTTATAAGATGTTATTTAACAGCAGTGTGTGTAAATCATTACGGTCTGTTTAACACCATCAATAAATGGATAAAATTAGAATATCTAATACAAAGATCTATACGTCACACATGGGGATGGGGTATAAATAAATCTTACACACTGGACCCTTTGTTCCCACTCGGGTGTTCAAGTAACTGACCAACCTGTATCGTGTTGTTTTAGCACGTGCACAGGTGATCATTTGAGGAAAAGTGGGTGTTCATTTGTGGGTGTTCATGTAAATGAACACCCCAAATGAACACCCCAACATACTAACCCGGTGATTGTCAAAACAGACAACCGCGCATTGTCGTGCGTGCACTGTGTATTAGCAATAACAAGAAACACCGTGTTAATTTTAAAAAGATAAATACATGTACATGTAGTTAACACGACAAATAAATATTTTTTCACAGTAGATTGTGAAATAATATCATTAGCTAGAAAACACAACCAACAGTATAAGAAACAAATGCGCGAAACCTAGCGAATTGGGCTAAATTTCTGTTTGAACATTTTTTTTAGATAATTGTCAGCTTGTAAAATACCCCAATCCTACATCATCACACATGATATTTTTTTTTCGCAAATGGATAGTTTGTGGCTGACAATTCGCGAATGTAAAACGTATTCCAGCCAATGCAGCATACCCCATTCGCAGGAAATAAATATTACAGTGAATAAGGGGTGTTGCATATTTTTTCTTTTGTCGATAAGGAGAGAGAGAAATGGGATTTAACGTTCACTCGACGGAGGGGTCTTTAGCAGCCGGAGGAAACCGGAGGCCCTACACCTTGTCACGTACCACCGAGGAATCGAAACCACACCAGTTGACTGAATGGCAGACCTTATGACAGAACGCGCAAGCGCTAACCATTCGGCATTTATCCATATACCACTCCAACTTTTTTAAAATTGTTTTTCAAAAACCTGACATTTGAATAATCTGATTTCTATGCATCGTAAATAAACCGGTATACACATATTCAGTTATTTACCCACTCCCCAATTTGCTGAGTAAACAACAATATATGACGTGCAAAATAAAGCATATTGGTACCTGTTTTTGACGAATTGGTAAAAACAATTGTGTGTGATAAAAGGTCTGTGATAATAATGCGTCTCTCTCGTATTCGTCCATTTTCATTCACTCGTTCAGCTTCTCACACAAAGAATCCATTGTGTAAGTCAGTTATCAACTTTGACCTCGGGGTCAAGTTAGATAAACACCCGCGCCCGTGCATTGAACACTTCGAACGCTGCGCGTTCTCAGTGTACAACTTTGCACGAGCTCGGGTGTTCATCTAACTTGAACCCCTCTGTCTCAGTTGATAACCCTTACGTATTAAATTGCTAGCCTAAAAAGGATACAAAAGTTTAAACATGACGGGAAAAAGCAATAAATATTGTAAACTTTCATAAAACCACCTGTTAATTTATTTTTCTTTCCGATCTTCTAAAATGACTTTAAAAGGGGGAAAATAAGCTAGATTATTACCATAAAAATAACAAGGTACCTGTCAAATCAAAGAAAGGGGTGGGGTACTTTCTAGTTAGGTCAGGTAATGTGGCAAATTTAACTATTATTTAATAGTGGTTCTTTTCTTATCTGCAAAAATGAGAAATTTGGCCAAGTTCGGTATTTCGGGTGTTGAAGTTGTACTTGGTCATTGAATTAATTTTTAAAAATATTAGGATTTCGTAGAAAGTATGGTTTGATAAACTGGTGACGCAATTCATTATAGCAAGGGCAGCTTAAAATAAAATGAAATACGTCTTCTATGTCGTTCAGATTACAAAGAGTGCACTTTCTTTCACTACGTTCTATTTTTATTGTATCGGCCTACTTCTATATTTAAATTATGCGCGGGCATTCTGAATTTGCTTATAGTTTTAAGAAAAATAGATTTAACGCTTAAAAAAAAAAAAATAGCTCTGCAGCGTAAAATTTTAAACAGTTAAATGTTGTTAAATTATACCTTTGGCGGACGATTTTATTTTTTTTTATATTTTCTTGGGCGAAAATATCATATCACCTATTTTTTGATAATATGATACGTACTATTATATTAACTTTTTTAAAACGCAATATATATCCAAGATCAATTCTATCTAATACAGTTTTAATCAATTTAATCCAATTGTTATTATTTAAAATCATATCTTCATAACAGGAGATAAAAATAACATTATCAGTGTTACGCAGACGAATCCAATAATAAAAAGCCCTAAATTTTCTATCTAAAATCAAAGGGTGTCTACGAGTTCATTATAAATCATACTACTACAAGATGTTTTCGGACGCCAAGTAATTTTTTACAAAAAAATAAAGGTGATTTTTCAATATCGCTAGCCGAATGTATTCCCCAAATCTCGGCAATGTAGTTTAAAATACGTTTGACGTATGTATCGCAGGCTGATAAGTTTGTTTCTGTGTTAAAATTACAGGCATTTGATAAGCTAAAAAGAGCTTTACATCCTTGGTCCGCTATATCTTTCTGCGTATTATTAAATTTACCATTATAATTTAAAAGTATATCTAAGTAGTTAAACTCATTGACAGTTCCTAAAACATTATTTTTATAGTACCAAATTTCGTTTTCTCTTATTTTACCACCATTTCTGAAAATCACAATTTAGTACGTTCAATTAATGTTTACGAATCAGTATAACTTTCGAGAGAGTCTAATAATTTTTGTAAACCTTCAGGGGATTCTGAAAATAAAACCGTGTCATCTGCGTATATTAAAAAAATAAATTGATCATTTGTAAATCGTTCACATACAGGAAAAATAATATCGGAGATAAAACAACGCCTTGAAATAATCCACTTGAAAATAAAAATATTGTTGAAAGTAAATTATCGTGTTTCACACAGCACCAGACGTTGTCATAAAGTTTTAGTAATTTGTACCATAAATTATGTCTATTTACAAAGTCAAAAGCCTTCCCATAATCCACGAAGCAGCATTCAAGTCATTTTTTTATGAAGTTATTTTCTAATTAGATAATGTAGGGACAAAAAAGCATCAGTAGTTGACATATTTTCTTCTAAAGCCGAATTGTGCGTCTGTAATGGGGGAATGTTGTGCGTCATATTTGATCAATCTTTTATTTAAAATACTTGTAAATAGTTTACCTAAAGAACTGAGTTGCGTTATTCATCAGTAGTTATCAGCATCGTTTACATCTCCTTTTTAAAAGATTGGGACAATCTATCGACCAACTTGTGGGAAAATAGCCAGAATCATAAACATTATTAAATAGATTCTAAAGACAATGCATCAGGGTGATTTTACACTTAATTAGAAACTCATTTAATATTCCATTCTCCGTCGCTATGGCAACCGCGGGCGGAGACGGGTGAGAATTCGTTGCATACACAAGACGTTGTTGTCTCTAATCGCTGACTGTTTTTTTTACAAATATCGAATCCTAATTAAATTCTCGGATTATCCACTGCCTGCGTCTTTTTCTGTGATTTTTATCTCAGAAAGTGTTGTAGGTCTAACTCTTTATCAACATGGACACAAAGCGCCCAATGTGTTCGTGCAGCCATTGACGTCACGCCTGGGTATAGCCCAAATGTCGGGCTGTCGATTAGGGGAACCCTTACATTTTTGTCGTTCTATCTGAAAATAGAGTTTGGGTAGTTGTCAGAATCTATACAGTCATTTTTATCAGAGTTTATAAATCATTCTCAAAATCATGACCATATGTTTGGCGCAATATAGCCCGGTTGGAGCTGATGCGCCATTAAACAACACTTCACCCATTATACAATCATTGTTATCAGAATTTAAAAATCAAAGTTATATACATTATTATGAGCAATAGGTCTTATGTCAACCGGGCTACGTATTGTGAAGTCTACAGGTGCGTGGTCAGAGTATTGGTTAAACATATCACTCGGGAATGACAATATTTAAAAAAAAAAACCTTTTTCTCATCACATAAGACATAGCCTATTAAACTTGTGCTTCTAGTGTTATAAAATGTTATTGCCAAACTTTTATCTTCCTCATGTTGCCCATTCTCAATTCTCAGACCGATTGTTTTACGCAAAGAAAGTAAGTTTCTACCAAATTTATTTAAATTTGAGTCAGAGCTACTTCGCTTAATAATAGAACATGTATCGGGCGTGCATGTTATAACTGATGACAAATTATCTAAACATGTTTTTGACAAACAGTGTTAGTACTCGTTCTACTATTAAAATCGTTCCTTTTGATTTGCATCTAAGTATACAATCTTCTAAACAAGCAAATAGATCTACATCATAGAAGGCAATGTCAATTGGTGGGAAGTAGTTAACTATCAAACATAATTTCTCGTGCGATTCTTTATTACGAGATTTTTCTAGTATTACGATGCTGTTTTCTTTAGTTTCTAAAATTGTGCAATACCTGCTAATCAAACATACATTATGCAAGAGCAAAATCGGCCTGTTATAGGTCTTTCTTTAGGCCCGAAGGGTTACAAAAATTATTAATTAGACATTAATGAACTTATCCAGACCATAATCAACTCCCGATGTCAAGGCTAGCCTGCGATATTTGTTGGATTGTAGTTCGATTTGCTGCAAAATTTTCCTTTGTAATTTAACGATTAAATGGATAATCGAGACTATCAGTTTTGTCTTACCGACTTTAGTAATGATGGCCGGGGCTAAGCGGAACTTTCATTCGCTTAGTTCTCGATACATAGTGGATCAATTTTCAGCAAATTGCCTTTACATTAGCTAGTTTTTAACTATTATAGTGAGAATTACCAACTCGTTGTCTTATCTCCCATAATGTATCTTTCAGGTTTTAATAAATATGACTATACCACCGCACTTTGCTTTAACCCTGGGTACACAATAATAATAATCTTTATTATTATTTAACTACTCTAGGAATTCATTATCTTCGGGTTTGATCCAACATTCGAATAAACATACAATATCATCTTGAAATATAATATTGACGAAGTCACAGTCAATTACCTAATGTTTTAGTGATCTACAAATATTCCATGATACTTCATTAATTGTATTCTCCAACACGTCCTGTGCTATCTCTTGTCGCAGTGTCTCCGGTGTCGATCCGTAGCAGGCTCGCTTGGGTGGTTGACAGTATCTGTTGCTCTCAGAACTATGTGTAGCTTCTGTGGCTGAAAGATGACTTCGTGGTTTCATCTAATATTTCTAATGAGCTGGTTTCATCTGCGTATAGCCGGTCGTCTATGAAAAGCTTATCTCTTATGAGGCGTGTACGGTGTCCTGACAACCGATTGTGTCTTTCTATGGGGTATACTGTTTCCTACAATCTTGGATGGCAGCAGGAAATTGTTCACTGATTCCGTAAGGCGCACCTTTCAGTTTGTATCCACTTTTCTTTTTTTTCTTGAGACCATTGTAGTAGATGAAACGCACATATAAACACCTATACTAAATACTTTGTCATTTTGGGACTAACACATCGTTCAATTTTATACTAATAATTTACTTGCAGTGGGAGGAAACCGGACGACCCATAGAAAACCCACGAGGTTGGACAGGGGAGCCTATTCCTTGCCACGTAACCGGCGATTCGAAATCACTCCAGTTGACTCAATGGCAGACCTTATGATACAGTGCGCACGTGCTAACAATTCGGCCATATTTTCAGTCCGATGTTGACAGATGATTACCAAAGTATGAAATCAATAATAAGTAATGTGAACTTAGATACTCATAACTTACTTTAGGATTGGTCGAATTAGGGCCAATATTTCTATTATGCCATTTGTTTCGACTCGGTTTTAAAATCTATATTATTTTGGTATTTCGGGACTAACACCTTGTTCAATATTATTTCAATAATTTGCATTCAAGTACGGGTGCTCTTTGTCGTTATAAAGATTCGGATCCTCGGAATGGTTGAAACACGTTACAAGCGGTTATATGCCATTAAAGGTTTGTCGTCCGTTAATGGAGTGAATGCAATGCGCGTTTCGTATAATTGTCCAAAGAGTTACGTACGTTGAAACTTGCACCAGACTGATTGGCATCTTCAAAATCATGACCAACAAAAGCTTACAGGACTGTCTGAGATGTGCCTTAAATGACCATTTAAGTCACTACAGGAAAGGCGAAGTCCACAACTTAAAATTGTTTTTTTTTCTTTTTCCGGAACAAATGTATACACTGAAAAAAAACTTGTGTTGAAACAACACAAACTTGTGTTGTTTTCAACACAAGTTGGGTGTTACTATTTAACAACACAAACTTGTGTTGAAACAACACAAACTTGTGTTAAATGTTGAAACAACACAAGACTTGTGTTAAAATTTGTCAAACAACACAAACTTGTGTTGAAACTTGTGTGAAAATCTACACAATACTTGTGTTGAAATTTCTGAAACTTGTGTTGAAACTTCTGAAACTTGTGTTGAAATTTCTGAAACTTGTGTTGAAATTTCTGAAACTTGTGTTGTTTCATACAAACTTGTGTATAACCACTAACAAAAACTTGTGTTATATTTTACCGATTTATATCCAGTATTATAGCAACCCTTGCCATTCAATCGCCTGCCCAAACTAATTTTTGATAAATGACATAACAATTATTTTATTTGATACAATATTGTTTATTCAATAAAAAATATGAAAAATTAAATTAATGCCAAATCAATAATAAACAGTCATCTCAAAGGTTAACAAACAAAGTTAATTCCAATAATAATAAAATTTTGTTAGATATTGACAAATAAGAGAGAGAGAGAGAAATGGGGTTTAACGTCCACTCAACACAACCAGGTCATTTCGGGACTAACATACGGTTTCAATTTTATTTCAATAATTCGCTTGCGCGTAGGGGTCTTTAGCCGTGGGAGGAAACCAGAGTGCCCGGGGGAAACCCACGAGGTTGAGAAGGCGCCCCTATCTCCATGCCACATACGCTCACACCAGGGCTCGAAACCACAGCCGCAAGCCAGAGGTGACCGGCCAGCTAGAGGTCGAAGCGCAGCACTCTAGACCACTAGGCCATCCCAACCCCCCTTGACAAATAAGAAACATAAAAAGAATAAAAAAATAGCTGTTTAAATTGAAAAAAAAAGCAAGCACTGAAACATTTGGAATATTAATAAACAAAGTTAATTCCAATATTAATAAAATTGTGTTCAATAATAACAAAACTCCCCACTCCACCCCCAAATCACAAAATAAAAAAAATCTATTTAAATTTCTTTTTGAAATTAACCTTAAAAAGAACTAAGAAAATAACAGATACGTACACGATATCCGTACCCCCACAACATACATTTTACATATATCTAAATTTAATAACAACCAAATCAAGCACCACATTATGCATTAAATTGAAATACTTTTAAGAAGAGATATTCCCTTTAAAAGATTAGGAATTCAAAAATTTCTACAGTACATAAAAGGAAACTAATAGATAAGATAGGGGACAAATAATTATATATAAATGAAATAAATAAAGCATAAAATTTAATAAAATTGAGAATTTTCAAACTTTGTAAAAAAAAAAAACAACTATTGATGAATAAAGTCATCTAATAGAAACGAGGCATACACATTGGGAATGTTTACCAATTGTTTAAAAAATAGTGGTTGATTTCATCATACAATAATACATTTTTCTAATTATAGACTGTTTCTATTAATTATTGATAATTCCTCTTTTATGATTACCCTGCAGTCTATATAATGAAACAATATTTAGAGAGGGGTTGGTGTTTGACACTAAAAGGTAATGGTGACAAATAACATTCGGGTTCGGGTTTCCACAAAAAGATCTATAAAAGAATTTGATGGCGTTATATTCAGAATTTAGAGTTGCTTTCTTTCTTTGGTATTAATATTTACTAAATACATATTCTTCTCCAAGGATGTTCAAGTCCCTGAAAAATATAAAAATCGTGATTAAAATACATTTATCGACAAATGGAGTTTCGATTTGGATTTTTCTTTGCACATCAGTCATGGCAAAATAAAAGTAAAATAGCTTACTGTCTCGGGGGGGGGGGGTCATAATTGAACAAGGGAATGTCAGGTAGCATTATTGCTTACTCCTCTTTCAAACTCAAATTGCATTCATCACCAATTTACACACTGAACCAAATGGCCAGTCAGTTTGATGGCGTTATACGAGTCTAGAACCATATCAAGCCATAACTATGTTCATTTGAAGTTTATCGCTGTTTCTGATGAATACACACCCACCTTTCTGTGTATAAATGGGTTTTGTACAGTCTGTACACCGTAACATTTCTGGGGATTACATTTAACCTATTAAGTTTGATATAGGTTTATAAAAAGTCTTACCTGCTCAACACTCCCTATGTCTTATAGTATGCAGTTAAACAAGATAATTTCCAATTGTTCATGTTCTTGGTCTAAAATAAATAAAATACTTTAACTATAAGTCAGATCTTTAGTATTAAGCAATTGGATAAATACAATTGTCGCTGGTAACATTTGAATAAATACAACATATCATGAATATAACTGAGTGGAAGTTTGAATTATTATTTGTCTAAGACAACTGGTCATTTACAAATTGAAATAGCTACTCTTCATAAAGTAAATACATGAATAAATTTCCCAATTTACCTGGATTTAATTGTAGGTCTTTGTACGAATTCACATTTCTTTTTAAAGCAATTAACTATCGCTGGATTGTGTTGCTAAAATCTACTGCAATCTGAAAAATAGAACACAATCATCAGTTGTATCAACTATCTACATGAATGTAGGTCATGTCTGCTTTTTTTTTTTATCAAAATGGCGGTCAGAAAAGAAAAACAAACATTGCAATTCAAGACTGACTGTTGTCCAGACTGTATCCTAACAATGATTTTTTGTAATCACACCGAAAAACAATTATGCTCACGCGGTTATGATATAATATTGAATTAGCTTACCTAAAAATATACTTTTTGGTCAGTTTGTCTGCCGGCCATTTTACTATCAATGGAACACAATCATCAGTTGTATCAACTATCTACATGAATGTAGGTCATGTCTGGGTTTTTTTCAAAATGGCGGTCAGAAAGGAAAAACGAACATTGCAATTCAAGACTTACTGTTTTTCAGGCTGTATCCTAACAACGATTTTTTGAATATTTAATCACACCGAAAAACAATCATGCTCACGCAGTTATGATATAATATTTAATTAGCTTACCTCATAATATACTTTTTGACCAGTTTGTCAGCCCGCCATTTTACTATCATTAGCCACACGTACTTCGGTCAATTAAAATGGGCGTAGATTTTGTTTTAACCGAAACGAAAAATTTGTGTTATAAATACATTGTATTATAAAATACAAAAAAAATCGCAAACCTTTTTTCACATTAATATCACTTTTTGAGTTGGTTCTAATCGATACTAATCCACGAAGGAATTATCACACTGCTTAAGAATAGTGTGTGAAAGAGCATTATTTAACGTCCGCTTCCACCGAAGTTAACCTTTTGTAGTATAGTAGGGTTTAATATCGCAAAAATACTGCAATAAATATTTCTTCCTTTTTTTAAAAGTAATTTATTTTGATTGGTCATTTACAAGCGAGCAATACATGTCAAATTTCGATTAATAAACCAATTAAATTAAATAAAAAGATTAACTCGACTATTTCCACGCCCATTCAAACATGTTATAAAACGTAGATATAACACTATTGTCACACCTCGAAGATTTTGTTTGATGTGTAAAGTTTATTGGGGCAATATCAATCAGACACTTACAAATGCAGACATTGTAACAACCCGTCTCTGTCTATTGTCTGAGACAAGACGTGAAAATAAACAAATAGTAGAATCAGAATTTTATTATGTGTATAATTAAAAAGGTTTAAACTAGATAATAATTGACTAAAGCGTTGATCTCTTTATATTATACTGTTATAAAATACGTTGCTTTAAAAGATGAATTAAATGTATCGCACTGTATATACCTGGCGATTTCAACTTAATGTTTGTAATAATTAATATAAGGTTGTAGTTAATTAGGAATATTAAAAAAAAGAAAATCAAGTGAATTCCTCGACCTTCAAATTCAGGAAGAGTGGTTTTACTTTACGCTAAGCCAGTTCCCCAACCCATTCAGATTTTCCTCAATAAAAATCATATTATTACAGATAATAAGTAATCTAGTACATGTTATCTTAAAATTCGACAAAATGTATTATAAGAAAAAACACACAAGATTTTATAATTCTACACAAGTTTGTGTTAAGACATTGAAAAGAACACAAACTTGTGTTGATGCAATGTAAAACAACACAAGCTTGTGTAGAATATTTTTAACACAAGTCCTTGTGTTGACATCCAACACAAGAGTTTTTTCAGTGATGGCACTTCTTTCCAAACTTGTTTTAATTTGATTTTAAAGAAACCAACAGAGGAGATGATTTTATGAATTCAGAAAGTCGGTTCCATTCCTTAGTCGTAGATTGTATAAATGATTTCGAAAAAAATATAGATGTCATGCAAAATTTGTCTAATAAATTAGATTTGTTTCTATATAAGGTCATAAGGCTTTTCGGGGAATAATAGCAATTCATGAAGATATGGCGATGTGAGATGATTCATAATTTTGTAAAAGAGTATAAGTTGATGACGGCCTCGCCTCCCCCGTTGTGTGATAAAAACCTCTAGTAAAGTCTATGGCTGGTCCCTCAAACAACACCACTTAAAATCCCGGATGCGTCAAGTTGCAATGATTCAAACTTGATGGCCATCTACTCACAAGATGCAGAGGGGGGAGAGAGAGAAATGGGGTTTAACGCCCACTCGACACAAACTGTCATTTTGGGACTAACATATGGTTTCAATTTTATTTCTATAATTCGCTTGCGCGTAGGGGTCTTTAGCAGTGGGAGGAAACCGGAGTGCCCAGAGGAAACCCACGAGATTGAGAAGGCGCCCCTATCTCCATGACACATACGCTCACACCAGGAATCGAAACCACAGCCGCAAGCCAGAGGTGACCGGCCAGCTAGAGGTCGAAGCGGCACTCTAGGCCACTAGGCTACCCCCCCCCCTCACAAGATGCGAGATGGATTATAAAACGGCGCAAATGCAAACACTGTAGTTTTTGATAAAGAAAAATTTCAAAATATCATACATTTTCTTATTGACAATGCCATATTTGTGTTTGGGGATCAGATAACACAACCAACTACATGTATTGGTTTACCAATAGGAATTGATCCCACCTCATTTATGGCAAATGCACATTTATATAAATACGAATTCTGCTTTCAAGACCATAAAAGAAAAACAGATTACAAGGTAGCTAAAAGTCTAAATTATACATTGATGATATTTTAATTTCTCTTTTTTTCTTCATTTAATAAGAGCACCCTATTCAATGTACGCCTCTTTTATATTTCATTATTATATGTTTTATGTTTATAATAGCCCCGACTCCTTCGTTGTTACCTGTAATAGGTCATATATAAGTGGGTAAGACACTGGCTCGCTGGTCTGGGGGTCTGGTTCCCAATTGTCAGTGATGCAGGACAGAGGGCCCGAAAGGGACAGCTGTCTAGTCGTTCGAATGGGACGAAAAACCGAGGTCCCGTGTACTCATTAACAGCTGGAATTCGATATAAAAGTGGGCCGTAATGCCACTGTCCGCGCAAAATTTCCGACATAGCACACCGTACGACGAATACCCGTCATCATTTTTACCCGGTTCGGGTGTTAAACCCCTTTAGATTTAATTTATATATCATTGGTTAACACACTTCGTGAAACTTACCAAACGTTTATATTGTATATTTGTGACCACATCTCCAACTTTACCTGAGCAAAACGATTCCGCCCCAAACACAGAATTGAACCCAGGAAATGTTCTCAAAAAAACAACCTGCCTTTTGAGATGGTAGTGTGTTCACCATCATATAAAGAGTAATCTCTGTGAAAAATAGACGGTAAGGATTCTAAAATAGCCTTAGAACCGAGATGTGAAAAAGCGTTATTTTCATACTACTTCGTAATAGGGCTAACCAGCAACTGTCAGCGAATTGAATAGGGTATCGTTCGCTAAAGGACAGTTGCAAAAGTAACTAGTTTGTCTCTAATCTTCCTACAATAATAAAAAAATAAAATCATTCATGTGTTACTATAAAAAGAGTAGCCAGGCCGCGGACGAAAATTTTGACAATACACAGCGCGTAGCTATCTATGGACACTGGTGTCTTAACAGGAAAGGAAAACATTTACGGTAAGCCGTTAGATTCCTTTTCTTTACATATGTTTTAAATTTTTATGTAGATATAAATATACGGTAAGACCAAATAGCTCTTCATTCAGTATTCTTAGTTCTTTTTATACTTATTTCTTCATCTGGTGTGGGTCTGGGCTAATAGACCGGGAGCCCAGGGCGTCAGCCTCGCTGAAAAGTGTACCAATTTTCTTCTATATGTATTAACGTATGCGTGTTGTACCATACTATACGGTATGCCATTGATTCTAAAGGTGAGGTTTCGGTCCCCCGCTTGAACGTGACATAGAGTAGGTTGTCTTTCGAACCTCATTCCCAGGGCGTCAGCCTAGCTGAAAAGTGTACCAATTTTCTTCTATATCTTATCGACGCATGTATGTCTGGTATTGTAACATGCTTAAGGGCGAATCAAGCATTTTGATTGATCGATTAGACACCGTCGATTGGACAATAACACCCCTCTGTTTTAGCAAGGCGAATAACTGCGTATAAATATTTGGGTACTTTTTTTTTCATTTTGTGCTCAGCCATCTTCCTCAACTCAAATCTTTATTGACAAATATCTTCACGAAATGTTCCTCGAATGACCATCACACTATTTTCAAATTTCAGCCTTTATCCAAACACATCTTTGAAATACATAAAACAGAAGAAAATCAGTCATAAATTAATAAAAACCGTTTTCAGGCATCGTAAATTATTCGTAACTAAGCAATGTGGACAAATTTGTTTGTGATTTTTGCTAACGCGTCTTGGGTCCTTATGATCTCAGGACATGTCTATTGGACAATAACACCCCTCTAAATGCGAAACAGGAGGTGTTTATCTCCTAATTAACGTATGCGTGTTGTACCATACTATACGGTATGTCATTGATTCTAAAGGTGAGGTTTCGGTCCCCCGCTTGAACGTGACAAAGAGTAGGTTGTCTGTCCAACCTCAGGCGTTTTCGTCCTGTGCCACCACTTCTTTCCACTGCTAAAGAACCCTACGCGCAACTGAATTAATGAAAAAAAATTGAACTATATGTTAGTCCCGAAATGACTTAGTTTGTGTCAAGTCAACGTTAAATTCTCGCTTAACCTGCCAACCGTCTGCATCACGTGACCCTGTTTTAACTTTTTAAATTTTGACTTCACTATTGACCCACGTGTATCGCCGTATCACAGCGTAATTATCATTGTTTGTAAATATGTATATAGATGGGATTATCAATATTTGGCACCCCCCCCCCCCCCCCAAAAAAAAAAGAAAGGCCCTGAATATCAAAAAGTAGCTTTAAAGCTCAACTGTAAAATCGCTGTCATGAGAAGAAAGGTCGCCTTGTTCCTTTCTCACAATAAACTACGTCAAAACAAAGGGACGTTTGGCGTCATCAGTGGGGATAGAAATAAAAAATAACTGGGGGAAAGAATCAGCTTGCTTTATGTTTCAAAGCGAAGTGCTCGCGGTGGGCTATTTACAGAAGTTCCATATGATTAAAGGTTAGTTAAAGATCCTTTAATACTATTCACAACTTCAATGTTTAAAAGTTAAAAGGGTTTTTCTTGCGTATGACTCTCCCCAGATAAAAGTTACCCTAAAATGAGAGAGAGAAATGAGGTTTATCGTCCACTCGACACAAACTAGGTCATTTCGGGACTAACATATGGTTTTATATTTATTTCAATAATTCGCTTGCGCGTAGGGATCTTTTGTAGTGGGAGAAAACTGGAGGACTCGGAGAAAACCAACGAGGTTGGGCAAGCGCTCCACTCCTTGTCACGTACAACCGAGGATTCGTAACCACGCCAGTTGACGTTACCCTGAAAGAAAGAGACGAGCCAACATCAACACAAAACAAATTAAAACATTTATAGAAATAGTACATGGTATTAAATTTTTAGACATTGATATGCAGTTGTTGATAATGGTTGTGTGGGTCCCTATTCTTTTTTATCATTATTTTGTCATACAGTAGTAGGCTGAACCGCCATACTGTCCTACAACAATAGTCCCTTCCCTTGTAACTAGATAGCTCCCTACCTTAATGTAAATTTATTCTGATCTTATTAAAGCATCAGGCTGATCTGCGCGACCAGTTATCGTTCCACGACTAGGGCTCATTTTCGCAACTATCTTTTAAAACGGTTGATTTCTGATTCTGCTATGAATTTTGAGATTGCATCATACCAATTATCTTTTTCATGACTAGTGCTCTTTATCGCAATGTCCTAATAACAGTTAATTCCTGACTCTGCTATGAGTATATTTTGGAGGATATATATTGAAGTTTGGCATCTTCCTTTAAAGCTGTCGTTTCTCTTCCAGTTTATTGCACGCAATAGTGACATTCTTAACGGTCAAAATGTGTCCGCATTCGCCCTTCACTGGTTTATTTTTTGGGTCGGTCTAAAAGTATTAGCTCTGCTGGCCACCTCAGTTTACCATTCAGATTTATTTTACAAATGCTGTTAAATTCCTGTACGCCTGATTTTGAGTCTTGGGGCGTAGTTTTGAACACTTATGGGATCGTATGTGACTTGGAGGTAGGGGTGCCTTCTCAACCTGGTGAGTTTACTCTGGTTTCGTCCAACAGGAAAGACCTCAGTGTTTGCGCGGATCATAGTAAAATAAGAGAACTTGCTTGCGATATCAACCTTAGTGACAGCGGATGTTAAAAACTAATAGAAGAAAATTTGTGCATTCCATCTTTGACTACTAGTGACATTCTATTTTGTTTAAACAATATTTTTATTTCAACTACAGAAAGATGTAATGGATTAGAAAACAAGTCGACCACTTGTGCTTTTCTATGTTATGTTTTAGGTCCAGGCTATCTAATGTAAAAGAACCTGTTTAAGCTATAGAAAGGGTAGCAAGGATAACACATCCACCAGACCGTATAATGTGTTTTTATGAAATAAAATAGAATGGAATTTAAGGTATTGCAGTAATATAGGTCAAAGACAAAACGTAACAAGTTTGACTCAATTAGACAATCATATTTTAAAAGGTGCGATTCATTACAAAATTATTAATCGTTGACAATTGCAGGTTCATACAATTGATACATTTAACCTATAATACTATAAGCAAGTCTAATGATAAGCTTCTTTTAAAACGTGTGTTTGTGTGGCAACGTGAAGTTGGCACGTTATTCTGGATTCAAATAACGAATAACGAGCCAGCTCGTTATTCGGGATTCGCGAATCGCGAGCTGGCTCGTTATTCGGGATCGCCAATAACGAATAACGAGCCAGCACGTTTTTCGGGATTCGACACCTTCTATGCGACCATTTCTTCGATACCTCCGAACTGAACTGAACGTCGGGTGGCCGACTAGCACGGAGACCGCAGCACCTCCAGCGAGTAGGGTGCTGACTGGTTTGTTGAAGTGCACGGGGCAGTAAGTGAACGTTGGGTGACCGACTAGCAAGGAGACGACCGTTTCTTATGCAAACAGGGCACGTTATTCGGGATTCGCCACTAAAACAGACCGTCTGAAGTGGCATCCGATCATTACCTCGCTACCCCCGACAGTAGATGGGTGACCGACTAACAACTAGACGACTATTTGTCGAGGGAAATTGTCGGCGTGCACTGGGCAATCATGTCATGTTCTCACCTGTTTCATTGTCGAATCCCGAATAACTTGCTGGCTCGTTCATCTATGGCAAGGTTTGGGGGCATTTGTGTGGAGCTTTTCACCACAACACTTCCACAGGATATTGGACTTAGAAAAAAAAACAATTTTTTTCCAAAATTTCTTCTTAGACCCCTGATTTGCCTGTGTGGTACCACATTCCACAAGATTCTCGATACATTGTTTTGGGTTTGTGGTGTTTTTCACCACAAGAGTTCCACACGATATTCGGGATTCGGAATTCGCCATCAAAACAGAACCATCTATCTTGCATCCGACCATTTCCTCGTTGGGTGACCCACCAGCACGGAGACGACTATTTCTCAATCGAATAAGGTGCTGATTGGTTATTTAGAGTGCATGGGGCAGTCATCTCCAGCAATCACCTGTTTTATTGCCAAGTCCCGAATCCTGAATAACGCGCTGGCTCGTTATTCGGGATTCGCCAATAACGAATAACGAACCAGCAAGTTATTCGCCACTAAAACAGACAAACTTACGGGGCATCCGATCATTTCCTCGCTACCCCCGAAGTTATGATCGGATAGGCGCAAATATCGAAAGGAACCAAGATCTTTGGGTTATAACCATGCATTTCAAGTTTCATCCAAATCGGTTCAAAATTGTGACCTCTACACTGTTCACAGCTAAAAACGTGATTTTTCGTACAATCAGGGGCCATAACCCATGAAGTTAACAGTCCGATACATGCCAATATCGAAAGGAACCGAGATCTTAGGGTGATAAACCTATATTTTAAGTTTCATTGAAATCGAATAAAAATTGTGACCTGTAGACTGCTCACGAACAATTGTGGACGGACGGACGAACAGGGGCGACGACAATATACGTCCACATGAAAATGTGGGCGTATAAAAATGCCCAGAGAATTCTGCCAGCATATTGCGGCTTTTTTTGACAGCTGATCACTGTTTTAAGAGATAGGCAGGCCTAGTAGGCCTATATTATTTTAACTTTACAAATCTTCACAAAACGCTGTGACATTCTGCCTGCACATCATGAATTGTTTATTTTGACAGCTGATCACGCTTTTTATTTAGAAATAATATGCAGGCTTATATTACAAGGCCTAGTATTATTTTATTTTTACAAATCTTCATATAAATGCCCAGAGAATTCTGCCTGAATATTGTGATTTTATTTTTGACAGCTGATCACTATATTTCAAGGCCTAGTATTATTTTAATTTTACAAATCTTCATAACATTCTCTGAGAATTCTGCCTGTATATTGTGACTTTATTTTGACAGGTGATCACTGTGTTCAGAAATAGGTAGGCCGATATCATGAGGCCTAATAGGCCTATATTATTTTAACATTGCAAATATTCACAAAATTCAGTGGGTTATTCTGCCTGCTTATTGTGACTTTTTTGAAAGCTGTTAATGTTTTTAGAAATAGGTAGGCCAATATCATGAGGCCTAGGACATTATTTTAACTTGACAAATCTTCACAAAAATGCTGTGGCGAGATATTCTGCCTGCATTTTTGACAGCTGGTCATCTTTTTAGCAATAATATTATGTTGATCCTAAAGCCTAGTATTATTCTATTTTGACAAATTTTCACAAGATGCTGTGTGATATTCTGTCTGTATATATTGGGATTTTTTACCTTTTTTGCCACCTGATCATTTTTTTTTAATAATATGTAGGCCTGTAACATAAGGCCTGGTATTATTTTATTATACAAATCGTCACAAAAGGCCGTGAGATCTATCTGTCAGCGGAAAACAAAACCAGGGGCGTGGTGAGAATGAGTTCATGAGTAGCCATACTCATGCGCCAAAATCACAATCAAATTACTCAAAAAATGAAAAACATTTGTAAGTGGAAAAATTGTTTCATCTGACCCAATTAAAAAAATTTTGAAAGAGTCAAGTTGGAAAATTTAATCATATTTTATTACCGTATTTCTTGTCTCGGATTGCTGGAGATTGCGTTTCTGGGCTTCTAATTTTCAAAATTTTCCCGGGGGAGGGCCCCCCGGACCCCCGGCCGCGGGCTCGCGCTTTCGGCGCTCGCGGTGGCCGGCTTCGCCGGCCACAGCTCCGCGGTCAGTAAAAGGGTTTTTGTGCCAAAATCTTTTTTGTTACTCATAATTTCTTCTCAATAATTGCCCTCACCACGCCCCTGAACAAAACCATAAAATGAAAAAAAGGTACTTAATATAACTTTATTATATTGAACAATGCGTGAGTCGGCTCAATCAATGAGTAAAATTAATTCGTCCATATATTTTATAATCTTTATAATTATTAATATGGTCTGACAAATTACCTACTTATCGAATCAAGACATCTTCCACGTGTGCTACGGTTGTTTTTATCCAAACCTCTCTGCGTTAAAAACTTGAATATTTTCACACCATCAATCTGCTAAAATAAAACACATGCGTGACAACTGACATGGTAAAGTTTTAACTAGTCGAAAAGAGAGATCGTGACACTGTGAGCATAATTTTATGGGTTTTTAAAATCATTTTAAAAGATACAGAGAACTATAGCATATTTTCCAAGTTGACATTATCGGTACTTGCACCACACATTCTAATATTATTATATTTCTTATATTATTTGAATTTCACAGAATGTGCAGGGGGAGGAATAATGTAGGCCCACCGGTAATGGCTATGGAGTTTGTTTGTTGTAAAGTTAAACAAATCTAACTTGGGGGTCAAGGCTTACTAGATCGAGATTAATAATATGAAATATTTTATTAAAATAAATGTTTAAGTAATTGATTTACATACCTTGATAAACAAACTACAATTTCTGTTATTTTCTTTTAAAAACGAAATTAATTGGTGCTACGGAACGCTTCATAGTTCATTGGCATTGATTTTATAGCGGTAGCCATAGGCTTACACTCAATAAATTGATGCATTATTGTGAAGGATCGTAGTTTCCGTCCTTATTAGTTCAAGAACAGCTTTCACCGGTGTAAATACACAAGAACTAACAAGTAACCGGGTTAAAAATAATTATATTTTCAAAAATTTCATTCAATACTAAACGCCTAAAAGGAAATCAATATATACGTCGAAATCCATATGTTATTTGGCCTACCGGAAGTAAACATGGCACTTTTAGCTTCACGCATGTGAGGACGAGCATAATTCGCTCAAACGGGCACGCTGGCGTTCCAGTGTATTTAGTTCTATGGTCTGAACAATATCCATCTATACCATTCGTCCATCAAGGTCAATTAAATAAAAACAGTTACTTTTTATTTATAATAAGTGATTTCTTTAAAATAAAAGAAAGTAGTTCCTTTTTGATTGACCAATCAAATTCATATAAAGCGATATCTCCTTAACAGTAGATTATGTAATTTATCACACATGCGCACTCGGCAGATTCCGGAACCTACATCTAGCCTCGGCTGTATGACAGTAAAGAAAATCGGATAAACTTGAAAGAAAAACAGCTTCAAACTTTGAAAACTTTGTAAGATAAAGCATTCTTCAAAGGCGTCGTCATGGGCAACGCAGTTTGTAATCCGGGAACTTGAAAGTAGTTCTAATGGCGGACTTCGTCATACAGCCGAGGCTAGATGTAGGGTACTGTAATCTGCTGAGGTTTGCTGAGTGCACACAAGCGATATCTACTGTCAAATGTGTTACTGGTTATCTATATAGAAACTTTTATCAGGTTTCAAATGTAGAACAATCTCTTTAATTTCTTTTGTAGTGATTGGGGTGTCGACAGAAAGCGTATCGGGTATGCCAATATTTTCAACAGGGGTACTGTCAACTATTCCCTTGCACTGTTTCGATTGTTACCCTCTAATGTGTTCATCATATTTAATGTCATCATGACTTAAATGTAGTTCCCGAATCTGCCTTTCATCACGTTTGTATATTTGCCGCAAGACGAATTCTATGAAAAAGATACAACGCGTCTTTATAATTCTTATATAAGCATTGTCTCCCGCATTTTTGTTGATATTTCACACTGTGGGGTAAAAATATCAGTGACAGAATTAAAGTAGCTAAGTCACTAACTCAATATCATCCCAAGTCTCCGACATTGAAAACACGAATTATTTGTCAATTTAAATCAACATTGATGTTGTTATCTTATTAGGAAAAGCTAGACCTCTGATATCCAATATTTAAGGCAAAATAAACCTTTTACCATGGGTACAAGAATCGTGTACCATAATGCGTTTCAGTGCCATTTGTAACAATGGACTAGAAGAAAGAGCCTGGACCCATTCCACAAGTCATGTCAAACGGTGGTGCCATTATCTTATCTGGAGAGCACGTGCAATAAACAATATCGGTGTAGACTGGAATACCCAGGCGCCAGAGATTACCATTCAATCGAGACCTCTGGCGTATTTCGGCGAACATAACTGATTTGAAATTTGAGTAAGTACGGAAACGATTGAATGTAAATCGGTTAATAATACATTCATATTACATTATTATATGCGTTACTACCCATTTGTGTAAGCCCCTTTAAAGCGGGAATTTCATATTTTCCAAGAAAGTCAAAACATAAACATTTCTATGTCTTGTGCTCAAAAGGTTATCAACTCACTATTATAC
Organism: Patella ulyssiponensis; assembly: GCA_963678685.1. NCBI lineage: Eukaryota > Metazoa > Mollusca > Gastropoda > Patellidae > Patella > Patella ulyssiponensis. The sequence continues at coordinate 61,557,342 of OY783225.1, read as the reverse complement.
GATCATTTCACAGGCATAAAAATCAGCGACACAGGAAATAATAACACAATTCCCTCCCCTGTTTCTCCATTCACCCTAAGCCTGAAACCTCACATTACCGCATCACAGGTCTAGCTTTTATTACTATATGAGTTTTAGAAACAAATATCAAATATTCAACTGTTTATTTCTTTTTCAGGGTGAAATGAAGACGTTAAAAGTATATGTTGTTGTGGCCATTCTCGGAACTGCAGGTTTTATGTTAAGCTTTCACATGAATTCAACAATTAGTCATAAGACGACACCGGTACATCACTCTGTGTCCAATATACACCCAACAACTAATGTTACGAAAGATGTGGTATATCACTCTGTGTCCAATATAGACCCCACAAGTAGTGTTACGAAAGCTCAGATACATCACTCTGTGTCCAATATACACCCAACAACTAATCGTATGACGCACCATCTTTTTAAAGACGTCCCGGATATGACGTTAACAATTAGAATGTCTAGCACTGCTAAGCTATTAAAGTATTTTTATTGCACGATGTTGAGAAGTCTGAGTCTGTATTGGTCAAATCATCTAGGGAATCTGGGTGTGATTCTAGACAAAGAATCTAAAGCTGATCACAAATTCGCAAAGAATATTCTAAGATATCAGGAAAAGCTTGGAATAAATATCAAGATTTACTACGAACCTCTGCCTAAAAACAAACATGTTTTAACTGCCGTGAAATCTTCACCAAGTGGCTACAATCGTCAATTATATTCTAGTTTTATTATGGACAAATTCATTTCAACACCGATAGTAGCTTGGATAGATACTGATACTAAATTTACTACTCCAGTGACACCTCAAAATGTTCTTACCGGAAACAAAATTCGCGTAAAAGGAATGAACACGTTCCAGTATTTTTGGGTACGTAGGTGGGACAAATTAACTGAACAAATGATCGGGAAGCGCATGCCGTCAGATTTTATGACATATTTTCCTGTGTATATTTGGCGAGACACAATAACCAATTGTAGAAATTACATTTTAAAATATCTCAACGTTTCCACGATCGAAGAAGCTTTTATTAATGTAGGGTCAAAAGATTCCACAATTTGTATGAGTCCAGTAAATACCATCATGACGTATGCATTTTATTTTGAAAAGGAGAGATATGATTGGCATATTGATATTAGAAACGTAGATTTACATAATTACACCAAAGTTCATGAGATTCCCGACCACGGACTGACTTCTTCTGATATGTCCCCTGATTTACACGTGACATTGCACGACAAATATTATAAAGATGATAAAAATATAATAAATCGTCAAGCTTATTGTGCAGCGGTTAATAACACGGTACTCAACATGGAACACAATATCCAAAAAATGTGTGAACCATTTAAAACAAATGTAATGTGGGCATTGTTTGAATTCTGTAATGTACGACAAAAAGAACACATCACCACATGGTGTAAAAATAAAAATAAACACTGCATCTCTATGATAAAGAAACATTATGATAATACACGACAACTTGTGAATAACGGCGTGTACAACCTTGACCTAAAGAAAATAAAAGTGGTTGAGGAAGCTGCTAATTTTCATAAAATTAAGTGTCTGTCATTTCTGTAAACTTGAAGGCCATCGAGTTTTACAATATTTGGGTGATCAAATTTTCGAAATGGTCTAAATTCTATTTTTAATTTTGTAAACTAATTTTGTGAAATAATTTTGTAAACTAAGTTTTGTTATAGTAAATAAAGTTTTGTTATTGTAAATGAAGTTTGATTTTGGTAAATGAATTTTTGTTTTTGTAAATGAAGTTTCATTTTTGTAAATGAATTATCATTTTTGTAAATGAAGTTTCAATTTGTAAATCAAATTTCATATTTGAAAATTAAGTATTTTTTTGTAAATTAAGGTGTCCTTGCTTTCTTGTGTAAGCAAGATTTTAGAGCATATATGATCATTTAAATTTAAATAATCTATTATACAAACACCAGTCCGGTTTTACACCAGCATATTCGACAATTACAAATAGGCACAACCTGGGCAATGGAATGATTGATATGCTGTAATTGAAAAAAACTCTTTATACCTGCAATCTAGAATATTTTCAGGCCAAAAATTAAAGCGAGGATTTCATATTTTCAATGAAAGTCAAAACATAATTATTTCAATGTCTTTTGCTCAATAGGTTGTCATCTCACTATTAAACGATCATAGGCACTATTCTCCACACTTAGAAATCATTGATACCGGATATAATAACACAACTACCTCCCTTGTTTTTCAATTCCCCCCATGGGATAGATATCTTCAAACGTTTGAATTTGAAGTTGAAAATGATATATTTGCCAATTTCTCAACTGACCAAAGTGAATTATTGGATTAATGTAATAGGATTATTCTTTAAAAATATAACTTAAAAATATGAAATTGTAGCTTTAACAAAAAATGGGCTATGTTGCACCACCCCTGGGGGTTGGACATGCACCAAAATACACAGTTGCTATATTCCTAAGGAATAAATATGCCAAGTTCCAGGAGGATCTATTCATAATTCCAGCCTGTAGTTCAACAAAAACAACGACTGGAGGTGTAGTATTTTCTCTTTAGTTTATTACCAATATTTTTTTGGACATCCACATATTTCTAAGACAAATTATTAGATCATCACTGATGGCAACTTTACCGACATGATCATATGCCAGATTTCAGCACATTACTTGCATTTACATTCAATCTTCCAGCTTCCGATTAAAGCTAGCTATACGCAACTCCCTCGTGTCAAGATGATTTATGGTTGTGTCATTTCCAGGGCATAACGACTGATGCCGTATTAAAGCGGGAATTTCATATTTTCCAAGAAAGTCAAAACATATTTATTACTATTTTTGCTCAACAGGTTGTCAACTCACTATTATATAATCTTAGGCATTATTTTCCACACTGAAACATCTTTCACATCGGAAATAATAACACAATTACCTCCTTGTTTTCCCATTCCCCCCATGCAATAGCTATCTTCATTTTCCACACCGAAACATCTTTCACATCGGAAATAATAACACAATTACCTCCTTGTTTTCCCATCCCCCCCCCCCCATGCAATAGCTATCTTCAAACGTTTGAATTTAATGTTGAAAGTGATATTTTTGCCAATTTCTCAACTGGCAATAGTGAATTCTAGGATTAATAGGATTCAATGGGCGCAAATATCGAAAGGAACCAAGATCTTTGGGTTATAAACATGCATGTCAAGTTTCATCAAAATCCGTTCAAAATTGTGACCTGTATAGGGTCCACAACCTTGATATAACATTTTCACACTATTCGCGTACAAACGGCGGCCATTTTGTCCGTCAATTTTATTTGAACTCAACCTTCATTACAATGTAACGGTGATATAATCAAACGTTTTTTTTTTAAATCGGATAATAATTTTGACCTTCAGAGGGACCACAAGCTAAAATGGGTGATTTTTCGGACAATCAGGGGCCATCATTCAGGAAGATAGGATCCGATTGATGCAAATATCGCAAGGAACCAAGATCGTTGGGTTATTAACATACATGTCAAGTTTAATCAAAATCGGTTCAAAATTGTGACCTCTATAGGGTCCACAAGCTAAAAACATGATTTTTCGTACAATCAGGGGCCATAATCCATGAAGTTTCGATCCGATACATGCCAATATCGAAAGCAGCCGAGATCTTATGGGGATAAACCTATATTTGAAGTTTCGTCAAAATCGGATAAGACCTGTAGAGTCCACAAACAAATTGTGGACGGACGGACAGGGGCGACGACAATATACGCCCACATGAAAATGTGGGCGTATAAAAACGGAATCTGAACCAATCGGGTAGATATTATTATGCTTTTCAGCGTGTTCACGAATTACTGCCTGAGATGAATAAGGTGACGATGTGTTACCAAAAACCAATCGCTGATACTAGTATTCCATTACTGGAACTGTGCCGTCAAGATCTCGCTATATAAATCGATGGTATCTTTTGTCTTCGGGTGTCATTTCTATCTGCAGAAACATTTCTTAATGTCGGCAGCAACAGCAATTTCGAAGAAACATGTAATCAGCTTTTCTACAAAGCAGTTACGGACCAAATGCCCAGTAATACACTGGACGAAATACCCAGCAATACTTAACTTTCCTCTAACTTAATTTCAAAGAAACATGTCATCAGCTTTTCTACCCACCAGGAAAAGATTGATATCAAATGATAGCAAAAAAATACATGCACGAAAAAATATTTGTAGTTTCATAGTAAAGCAATGAAAGACTGATCTAAAGTAAGCAAGTGCAATACTTACTATGCACCATCCGAATGAGAAAACAGTGCAACAATGATTACTGACCATTTAGCTTTTTTTCGGTATGCCACGAAGGCTCGAGCAATACATTTCTTCTGTGTTTTTCTGAAGAAAACATGAACAAATAGATACTAAAAGTGAACATTTAATTTTGCGTGGCGTCTAATTTCATGATGTAAGCGCCAACCCTGAATACATTTTTATACGCCCACCTTTTCATGTTGAAGTATTATGCCGTCGCCCCTGTCCGTCCGGACGTCCGTCCACAATTTGTTTGTGGACTCTCTACAGGTCACAATTCTTATCTGATTTAGACGAAACTTGAAATATAGGTTTATCCCCAAAAGATCTCGGCTGGTTTCTATATTGGCATGTATCGGATACAAACTTCATGGATTATGGCCCCTGATTGTACGAAAAATCACGTTTTTAGCTTGTGGACCCCTATAGAGGTCACAATTTTGAACCGATTTTGATGAAACTTGACATGCATGTTTATGTTCCTTTCGATATTTGCGCCTATCGGAGCTATGGCCCCTGATTATCCGAACAATCACCTTTTTTTAGCTTGTGGTCCCTCTGGAGGTCACAATTATTATCCTATTTAAAAAACCGTTTGATTATATCACCGTTACACCCTAAAGAAGATTGAGTTCGAATTTCGGGAAAATCAGACCAAAATTGCCATACAAAATGGACGCCGTTTGTACGCGAATACTGTTTAAAAATGGTATATCAACGTTATGGATTCTGTAGAGGTCACAATTTTAATTCAATTTTGATGAAACTTGAAATTCATCGTTATAACCCAAAGATCTTGGTTTCTTTCGATATTTGCGCATATCGGATCGTAACTTCCTGAATTATGGCCCCTGATTATACGCAAAATCGCCTTTTTTAACTTGTGGTCCCTCTGGAGGTCACAATTATTATCCGATTTAAAAAAACATTTGATTATATTACCGTTACACCGTAAGGAAGGTTGAGTTCGCATTTCGGGAAAATCGGACCAAAATTGCCGCCGTTTGTACGCGAATACTGTTTAAAAATGGTATATCATGGTTGTGGACCCTGTAGAGGTCACAATTTTAATTCGATTTTGATGAAACTTGAAATGCATGGTTATAACCCAAAGGTCTTGGTTCCTTTCGATATTTGCGCATATCGGATCGTAACTTCCTGAATTATGGCCCCTGATTATACGCAAAATCACACTTTTTTTTAGCTTGTGGGCCCTCTGGAGGTCACAATTATTATCCGATTTAAAAAAACATTTGATTATATCACCGTTACTCCTTAAGGAAGGTTTGAGTTCGAATTTCGGGAAAATCGGACCAGAATTGACAGACAAAATGGCCGCCGTTTGTACGCGAATACTGTTAAAAAATGGTATATCATGGTTGTGGACCCTGTCTAGGTCACAATTTTAATTCGATTTTGATGAAACTTGAAATGCATGGTTATAACCCAAAGATCTTGGTTCCTTTCGTTATTTGCGCATATCGGATCGTAACTTCCTGAATTATGGCCCCTGATTGTCCGAAAAATCGCCTATGGTCCCTCTGGAGGTCACAATTATTATCCGATTTAAAAAAAACGTTTGACTCTATCACCGTTACACGCTACGGAAGGTTGTGTTCGAATTTAGAGAAAATCGGACCATAATTGCCAGACAAAATGGCCGCCGTTTGTACGCGAATAGTGTAAAAATATGGTATATCAAAGTTGTGGACCCTGTAGAGGTCACAATTTTAATTCGATTTTGATGAAACCTGAAATGCATGTTTATAACCTAAAGATCTTTATTCTTTTTGATATATGCGCATATCAAATTGTAACTTAATGAATTATGGCCTTTGATTATAGGAAAAATCACTTTCGGTATTGCTTGTTCTCTATCTATCTCTCGAACAATTATCCTATTTTAAAAAAAAAACTCTGATTATATTACTGTTGCACCGTAAGGAAGGTTGAGTTCGAATTTCGTGAAAATCGTACCAAAATTGCCGGACGAAATGGTCGCCGTTTGTACGCGAATAGTGTAAAAATATGGTCTATCATGGTTGTGGACTCTCTACAGGTCACAATTCTTATCCGATTTTGACGAAAAGACACATTTCTAGGTTGTGTACCGTCACACCATAATTATTGTCGGCTTCGAATTTCATGAATATCAGACTGGAACTGACCAACAAAATGGCTGCTCCCAATACAGTATGAAATACAGGACTTAATGATGTAGGAAAAATCACTTTCGGTATTGCTTGTTCTCTATCCATCTCTCGAAAATGTGGGCGTATCCTGCCTGGCAGTGCCAGCCTATCTTTTTAAACGTCGTAGCTTTTCTTACGACTAGGTTTAAGAATTATTGATGAACTATTCTCGCAACATGGTGGAAATTTCGGCAGCTCGACCATTATCCATTATATATTGCAGGCTAGCGATGCCATCGAGAGTCGATCATTGTCTGGAGGATGTCCGCTGACAGTTCCTATCGCTTGCTATACATACAGCTGCCATATGAAAATAACGCTCATTCACTTATCTTGTCTAAGGCTATTTTTGAATCCTTACCGAAAGGAATCATATCTCGCCACAGCCGACACACAGTGATACTAATTCCACACTAATTTCAAGCAGAATATTGCGATTAAAAACATACACAAAATAAATAAGTTTAAACTGATCAACCATTGGGAGACTCGAACATGTGCAAATATAAATGTTTATTTAATCGCTAAATTCTACTTGAACGTGGTTTTGATTTATTATAAATTTGTGTCAGATATATGGGCATCTTACTTGGAAACCTATTATAATCAAAATACTTCAGAGACCTATTATGGAGAGCATACTTTGGACATTTATCTGGGTAAGTTATGGTTGTTGCCCTTTGGGATCTACATTGAATGCCCTGTTGGGTCCTGGGTTTGATCTATTGTTAGATATGATTTGTTTGCTTAAGTTGGGGAACATTTTGGTTTATAGTTTTAGACAAAATAAACATTTTACCATCGGTACACGAATCGTGTACCATAATGCGTTTCAGCCCCAGTTCTAGCAAGAGACTCTGGGAACATGGTTAGACATTGCACAAAATCAAACGGCGTATGTAAACGGGAATAACCATACGCTAGAAATTTGCATTCGATTGAGACTGCTGGCTTATTGCGCGGAACATAACTGAGATATTCATACTGATGACGATAATGGTGACTGCACTACTACTTATAATAATAGTATGATAATAATATAGTTTAGGGAGAACAAGCAAGGGTATTACTAGGTTCATTTAGACAGCTTCTGGTTCGCTTTGGGGATTTTGACTGATGTTGAAGTGAAAAAGTTCCCCTGGGGATGCGTTACATCCAGGAATTTGGACTGTGCTGTGGATACGTGTTTTTGAGCCATAAGTTCCACCAGGTTTTCTTTCACGAATAAAGATTTTGCCATCTCGTGTCCAGTGTCCGTTTATTAGGTTGGATTTGAAAGATTTTTTGGTGTGTTTAAAGATGTGCGCTCCATACCGTGTCAAGTCCTCATGTAGTTTTAGTTTTGTAGCCGGACAGTTTGGCGATAATCTTCCTGGGCTTTCTCACTATAGCTTTACCAACCCTGTGGCTGTTTTGAATGTCAGTCGGTGTTATGGCTGGGACGATTTGTTTTAGAACTTCGATGACTTTTTTTTCAACTATTTTATTTGGTGTTTCAGTCTACCATATTGTTCAAGATCATCTCAGCGTTCGTCCAACATGCCATTCAGTTGCAGAGTAACAGATGAAATCTCATATATTAAATCATTTATTTCCTTTCTCAATGGGGCAATATATTTGGCCATTTGTACCCTCGGAATGAGTGTGATCATGGGTCTGATCTTGTTCCTTAAGCAACCTCCGCGAGTATTACAACATCTAACCGTTGCTTCAATACTTACCCATTCCCGAACTTTCCCCCCCCCCCTTGTGTAGACACGTGACTAATTAGCATTGTCCAATCCGAGGTCGTGGCACATAACACACTGTAAACAAACAAGTATACAGCCGTTGAAAGTTATTTTTTTTTAAATTGAGAAACTCACGGAAAACCAGCAACCTTGACATTGATCGATCTTTGAACTTTGCAACTCGATTGTCACATGTAAACACTTAAGCTAGAAGCGCGAGTCTTGGTATTCACGACGACCGATGAATCTGATAGGTTCCCGAGCTGGGCTTGTTACCCAATCCAACTTAGTGGCGAAATATGCAGGGCATTACTATGCAAGTCTGGTTCTCAGAGACTAATACCCCGTTCAGACGCTTATTTTTAACTGGTTTAAAAAACCCGGGGATCGTTAAACCAGTTTAACTTAAGCATCTGAACGCACGTGTGGGGCAAATAAACCAGTTAAAAAAAACCCCAGCTCGCGACCTGTCTTCGAGAAGGCTTTTTATTTTAAACTGGTTCATCTTAGCCGTCTGAACGGGTTGGCTTAAAAGACCCAGCTCCAGCTTGCTTTGAGCATACGCAGTAAGTTACATTCCTGTGAAAATATCGGGGTCAGACAGTGCCAATGTTATCGAAAGCGTGCGAAAACCCAATAAAGATGATGAAGGTGCCCATGCGTAGTTAACTCTAACCTCCGACCGAAGAGCTCAAACTGGTTTGGCGTATAGTACGTGTGAACGCAACACGATACTGTCTTAAAACCCCCAGCGATTATGAACTGGTTTAAAAATACGCGTCTGAACGGACTATTAAATATGTATTGGTTTTACATGTGAACCATTCGCTCATTTTGATCAAGGCATATGAGATGGACTTCAATACAATGTATGAATGTCATAATAAGACCAAGAAAGATAAATATTTACAGCTAAATCTTTAGTTTAAGAAAGGTAAATATAGCTAAATTCACAAAATAAAACTTAATTTACAAAAATGAAACCAAATTTAATCATTTTTACAGAAATGACCTTCAAGTTTACAGAAATGATGGACACTTTATTTTATGAAAATTAGCAGCCTCCTCAACCACTTTCAGTTTTCTTAGGTCAAAGTTGTACACGCCGTTATTCACAAGTTGTCGTGTATTATCATAATGTTCCTTTATCATTGACCTGCAGTGTTTATCTTTATTTCTACACCACGCGGTGAGTTGTTCTTTTCCTCGCGCATTACAGAATTCAAACAATACCCACATTACATTTGTTGTAAATGGTTCACACATTTTTTTAATCTCTTGTTCCACATTGAGTACCGTGTTATTAACCGCTGCACAATAAGCTTGACGATTTATTATATTTTTGTCATCTATAAAATATTTGTCGTGCAATGTTACGTGTAAATCAGGGGACATATCAGTAGAAGTCAGTACGTGGTCCGGAATCTCATGAACTTTGGTGTAATTATGTATATCTACGTTTCTAATATCAATATGCCAATCATATCTCCCCTTTTCAAAATAAAATGCATACGTCATGATGGTATTTACTGGACTCATACACATTACGGAATCTTTTGACCCTACATTAATAAAAGCTTCTTCGATCGTGGAAACGTTAAGATATTTTAAGATGTAATTCCTACAATTGGTTATTGTGTCTCTCCAAATATACACAGGAAAATAGGTCATAAAATCTGAAGGCATGCGCTTCCCGATCATTTGTTCAGTTAATTTGTCCCACCTACGTACCCAGAAATGCTGAAAAGTGTTCATTCCTTTTACGCGAATTTTTTTTCCAGTAAGAATATTTTGAGGTGTTACTGGAGTAGTAAATTTACTATCAGTATCTATCCAAGCTACTATCGGCGTTGAAATGATTTTGTCCATGATAAAACTAGAATATAGTTGACGATTGTAGCCACTTGGTGAAGATTTCACGGCAGTTAAAACACGTTTGTTTTTAGGCAGAGGTTCGTAGTAAATCTTGATATTTATTCCAAGCTTTTCCTGATATTTTTGAATATTATCTGCGAATTTGTGATCAGCTTGGGATTCTTTGTCCAGTATCACACCCAGATTCCCTAAATGATTTGACCAGTACAGGGTTAGACTTCTCAACAACGTACAATAAAAATATTTTAATAGCTTAGCTCTGCTAGACATTCTAACTGTTAACGTCATATCTGGAACGTCTTTAAAATGATGGTCCGTCATACGATTAGTTGTTGAGTGTATATTGGACACAGAGTGATGTATCGGAGCTTTCGTAACACTGGTTGTTGGGTGTATATTGGACACAGAGTGATATACCAGAGCTTTCGTAACATTAGTTGTTGGGTGCATATTGGACACAGAGTGATGTACCGGTGTCGTCTTATGACTAATTGTTGAATTCATATGAAAGCTTAACATAAAACCTGCAGTCCCGAGAATGGCCACAACAACATATACTTTTAACGTCTTCATTACACTCTGAAAAATAAATAAACAGTTAAATATTTCATATTTGTTTCTAAAACTCATATATTAATAAAAGCTAGACTTGTGCTGCGGTAATGTGAGGTTTCACGCTTATACATGCTAATAAATAAGGACCGTCTTGTAGGCTATGTTTTGCATGTAGTGCGGTCATCCTGCAATTCCTATTAGGCTAGAGTTTTAAACCTTCGTATTGCAAAAAGTTCTCGTTGTGGAAATTTGTTTTTTTTTAGGGTTTTCTAAGATTCTATTCAGAGTATAGCCCTTATTGTTAACATTGTTGGACGTTCTGGCTGCTCTAAAGATTGAAATGTAATTACTATTTTCAAAATTTCTCTTCGACTGCCTGATAAAAGAAGTAAGTAAAAAAAAAACCCATGCATTTAAGAATCTGTAAATAATAAATTTACCATTTTCATCTGCCAAACAGAAGATAACTTCTATAAAAAAAATGTTCATATTTTTTTCCGTCAACTGGAATATTTTATCTGCAAAAATTTGATAAAAAGACATGTAACAATTTTGTTTTTCAGGTAGGCCTCTTATAAAACAACTACTGGTATTGTACTATGGATGGTGGGATTTGTGCAAAAGTACACATATGTATAATAATATTATGGCCTTGGCTAAGTATTCCCCACTGTCAGTATAAATAGCTGTGGTATTAGTTGGTTTAAAATGCAAATTAAATTGTTTATGAAATATTGTGACAATAACATGACACTGGGATCTTCTATTGTCTTATATTGTCTATTACACTCGTGTGAGGAATATTCCATTCCATATTTAGCTTTTTGTCATGTGATCATTAAGCTTAGTAACCAATTATCATAATTAATTACGTAACATTTGACCAATTAAATAATAGATAGCAAAAGTCAAGGCATATACATTGCTTGAGGTCTGGGCGATTCTTTAGATACCAGGTAGATTTGGCAGAGCAAACAAGATATTGACATTTTTTTTAGGAGTTACCATTGAGGTTCAAGAGGCAACATCTGGTTTGAGAGATACAGAGAATGGCTTTATATCGATCCATGCCTGTATTCTATGTATCCAGCTTGCTATAAAACTGCAGAAACTGATTGTTAACCATACGATACTTTGTGACTGATGACGTGACATTTGAAAACATGGTTATTAAATGGGTAGTGTTAATCAGTATGGAACAGCTATAATCGTTTTAGTTAGGCTGTAGAATCGTATCCTGTATAGCTAATGCATTTTTTATGTGTAAATTATTTCATGTTATTTAGTAAAATCAATATTTGTCACAATTATTGCGGTTTTCGGCTTCAATTGAGAAATTGACGATTATGGTGGAGATGTTATAGATGCCTAGACAGTTGTTGGAATCTGTCAAAATAGATAAAATCATTCGATTTGGTGATCGTATGACGTCTCCAAGTAATCTCTATGTACAGTTTAGCAGCCAAAAGGTCATGGATGAAGTAGGATATCATGGTGCAAACCTGACAGGTACAGTGTATTCAATGTTTGAACAGTTCTAGCCAGAAATAATGAACCGGGGAGAAAACTGGTGAAAAATATGAAAGAGAAGAAAATTAATGAAACTAACAGTAAAAAAAATTATTATTAAATTAATGGCAACGGTGAAGTATATCAAACAAAAGAGAAGCACAAAAAGGGAAAATTAAAATATATTCATGACATTGTCAGAGAGGTCTATTCAGGAAGTTAAAATCAGCAAGCTTTAGAGATATATTTGGAAAGGGTGACATGGCTATTCTTAGTGAATGTTAGCTGAAGAAATCGGACCAACCGCAAGTTACGGGTTTTTAAATTGAAGTGTAAAGATGGAGACCGTGGTATTCTGTGTTAGAGTTGGATTAAGATACAGCTGACAGTTGTCTGTGTTAGAGAAGACAGTTTAGTGTAAACATACCCCAGTAAACAAAACTCCTGAATCCACAATCATCAACATTAAATTTCATATCGCAAGCTTTGGTCCACAGAAATCTCACTATTCCCCAAAATACAAACCCAATAAGCGTTACTTGCCAGCAAATCTGAACATAAAAAGAATGTGGAAGCTGTATCTGAATGAATATGAACCAGCAGCATGGGAAGCTATGAATCGAGGAGAAGAATACTATGGAGCGATAACGGAACGCAAGTATAGAAAAGTTTTTAATGAATATAGTTTGTTTTTTGGACACCCCAGAACCGATACCTGTGGAACATGCGATTTGTTAGAAGCTAAAATATACAACGAAGAGGTTGCACAAAAGAGGACAGAACTTGAAGAAGAGAAAAGAAGGCATGTCAATGTTGCGGATCAGTCCTATGCGGCAATGAAAAAGGACCGTGACCAAGCAAAACTAACATGGGAGAATAGAATACGCAATTTTCAACAGGAGCAAGATTGTTCACAGAATACTGTGGACATGTATTCATTTGATTACCAACAAAACCTCATGGTGCCAAATCTAAAACATAGTGAAAAATGTACTATAGTAGACAGTTGAATGTTTACAATTTTTTAGTGTTCACGACCATGTTAACGAGGACGGCATAATGTGCATATATCCCGAGACAGTTGCTAAAAAGGGCGGAGCTGAGGTTGCATCGTGCTTGAAAAAAGTACTCTGGGAAAGGAAAACAGGAGCAAAACACTGCGTATTTTATTCGGACGGTTGTGGTGGGCAAAATAGAAACCATGATGTTGTTTGCTTTTTTCAAAGCCTTATACAGAATGGCAGATACAAAAGCATTGATCATAAGTTTTTAGTAAGGGGACACACCCGTCTAGCAAACGATCGCGACTTCGGTCTTATTCAGCAAAGCATAAAAGTAGAAAACGTTATTACCCCTAGTGACTACAAACATATAGAATCGGCCAGGTTTAATGCTAGTCAATTTTCAGCACTGGAAATGAACACACAAGACTTCTTCGACTATCGCAAATTAAGCAAACAAAGTATTAAAACGCAATTTAAAGACGAAAATGGTATCAATGTTGCATTTTCAAAGGTCAGATGGTTTAGCTATAGGACGAGTTCGGAGAAAGACTGGTCAACTGGGATCGATACCGAAGTCGACCATATCACGGAAGTCTGGTGTAGATACACTCTTGATTGCAGTGAAGAGTGGAAAAAGGTCCAGTTGTTGAAAAGAAACGCGTATTTGGATGTTCTGGAGCATAAATATACAGCACACATTAAGCTGAAACGACCAAAATGGAATGGCATCTGCAAGCAAATCTCATACATAGCTGACCCTGTAAAACGACAATACTTTGAGTTACTTGCCCTCGAAACCGATGAAGAGGATGACGTATCCGAGTATTGCGATGATAGTGATTAATTTCACCGAATTTTAGTGACAGCTGTTTTAAACTACATTACTTTGAACTGATATTACATTAAATTGCATCACTTATGAAATGTTTTTTGTCACGATTAAAGCGTTAGTTCAGAGATGTTTCATTTTGAAATCGTGTGTATTTTCATGTCTTAGTACAAGCTTTTTATTTTCGTCTCTCAAACCTCTCTTGACTTAGGTTTTTCTTCCTGGGAGATTTTATCTGACTTAGGTTATTTTGCTCCGAAGTTAATGCCTTAAAAATAGAATATTTCCATTTTTATACGTCCACATTCATAATGTGAACGTATTATGCCGTCACCCCTGTCTGTGGTTCGCCTACAGGGCGCAATTCTTCATGGATTTTCTTCAAACTTTGTATACTTATTCCTTATACCCTAAGGAAGGTCCCTATTGTTTTTGGTGCATGCCCGACCCCCAGGGGCAGAGCCACGCCCATTTCTAGTATTTGTTTGTTTGTCGTCTACAGGCCACATTTCTTAACTTATAACCTTGAAACTTTGCATACATATTCTTTGTACCGAAGGACCATCTCTATCGTTTGGGGTGCATGTCCAACCCCCAGGGGCAGAGCCACGCCCATTTTCTTTTCGCGTGTCTTTGTGTCGCCTACAGGGAGCAATTCTTACTGAATTTTCTTCAAACTTTGTATATTTACTCTTTACACCCTCAGGATGATCCCTAAAGTTTGGGGTGCATGCCCGACTCCCAGGGGCAGGGCCACGCCCATTTCTAGTATTTGATTGATTGTCGTCTACAGGCCACATTTCTTAACTTATAACCTTGAAACTTTGCATACATATTCTTTGTACCGAAGGACCATCCCTATCGTTTGGGGTGCATGCCCAACCCCCAGGGGCAGAGCCACGCCCATTTTCTTTTCACGTGTCTTTGTGTCACCTACAGGGCGCAATTCTTACTGAAGTTTCTTCAAACTTTGTATATTTACTCTTTACACCCTAAGGATGATCCCTATCGTTTGGGGTGCATGCCCGACCCCCAGGGGCAGAGCCACGCCCATTTCTAGTATTTGATTGTTTGTCGCCTACAGGCCACATTTCTTAACTTATAACCTTGAAGGACCATCCCTATCGTTTGGGGTGCATGCCCAACCCCCAGGGGCATAGCCACGCCCATTTTCTTTTCGCGTGTCTTTGTGGCTGACCACTATTATTTTTGGTGCATGCCGGACCGCCTGGGACTGAGCCACGCCCAATGTTTGTGTTCGCCTACAGGATGCAATTCTTAATAGATCCTTTTAAAACTTTGCATACCTATTCCTTATACCCTAAGGATGACCCCAATTGTTTTGGGTGATTTCCTATCCCCCAGGGGCAGAGCCATGTTCATTTTTACTTCGTGTCAGTGTGTGTTGTCTACAGGCCATGATTCTAAATGGATCATCTTTAAACTTGGGATATGTATTCCTTATAGCCTAAGGACGACAACTGCATGTCCCGACTCCCAGAGGCAAGCCACGCCCTATTTTTCTTTTTGTGGTTTGCAGGCCGCAATTCTGAATGAATCAGCTTGGTACTTGGCATATGTATTCCTTATAGCCTGCGGGTCTCCACTATTGATTTTGGTGAATGTCCCGATCCCCAGGGGCAGAGCCACGCCCACCTTTTGCCTTTAGCGTCTGAAAGCCACAATTCTGAATGGATTATCTTGATGTTGAAGCACGACCCTCAACGCTAAACAAACCAAACGCCTAGCCTTCTTGACAAAGTACCATATCAATCAAAGCAGGAATGTGGACGTATATTGTAGCGTTAGCGTTATGTTTTTAGTTATTAACAAACTATATTAATGCTCTCACGGTTAACATTAACAGATTTGATACGTACAAACCCTAGAAAAAACATTTTAGTTTAATATGCACAATAGTTTAAAAGATTTCGTTTTTTGCTTCTCCTGAAAAGTTGGAAAGATAGGCTGGCACTGCCAGGCAGGATACGCCCACATTTTCGAGAGATGGATAGAGAACAAGCAATACCGAAAGTGATTTTTCCTACATCATTAAGTTAGAATATGATATGTGCAAATATCGAAATGAATTAAGATCTTTGGGTTATAAAGGTGCATTTCAGTAGGCTTCAAATTCGACTGGGAATCATGTTGCTAAGTGGGTAAGATGCTGGCTCGGCAGCCTTGAGGTTGGGTGTTTGATCCCTGCATTGGGTGACAAAGTTCATCTAGATTTTCTGGCATGGTTTCCCCTTGTTAGTGATGAAGGATGGATATCCTGACAAGACAGCTGTCAATTTTGGTTCAATTTTCACAAAATTTGAACTCAATCTGCATTACCATGTAACGGTGATATAATCAAACTTTTTTTTAAATCGGATAATAATTTTGACCTCCGAGGGACCAAAGCTAAAAAGGGTGATTTTTCGTACAATCAGGGGCCATAATTCAGGAAGTTACGAACCAATGGGTGCAAATATCGAAAGGAACCAAGATCTTCGGGTTATAAACATGCATGTCAAGTTTCATCAAAATCAGTTCAAAATTGTGACCTCTATAGGGTCCACAACCTTGATATAACATATTTTCACACTGATCGCGTACAAACAGGGGCCATTTTGTCTGTCCATTTGGGTCCGATTTTCACAAAATTTGAACTCAACCTTCATTACCATGTAACGGTGATATAATCAAACGGTTTTTTAAATCGGATGATAATTTTGACCTCCAGAGCCACCACAAACTAAAAAGGGCGATTTTTCGGACAATCAGGGGCCATAATTCAGGAAGTTACGATCCGATGGCCGCAAATATAGAAAGGAACCAAGATCTTTAGCTTATAAACATACATGTCAAGTTTCATCACAATCGGTTCAAAATTGTGACCTCTATAGGGTCCACAACCTTGAAATAACATATTTTCACACTATTCGCGTATAAACGGCAGCCATTTTGTATGTCAATTTGGGTCCGATTTTCACGAAATTCGAACTCAACCTTCATTACCATGTAACGGTGATATTATCAAATGGTTTTTTAAATTGGATAATAATTTTGACCTCCAGAGGGACCTCAAGCTAAAAAGGGCGATTTTTCGGACAATCAGGGGCCATAATTCAGGAAGTTATGATCCGATGGGCGCAAATATCAAAAGGAACCAAGATCTTGGGCTTATAAACATGCATGTCAAGTTTCATCAAAATCGGTTCAAAATTGTGACCTCTATAGGGTCCACAACCTTGAAATAACATATTTTCACACTATTCGCGTACAAACGGCGGCCATTTTGTATATCAATTTTGGTCCGATTTTCACGAAATTCGAACTCAACCTTCATTACCATGTAACGGTGATATAATCGAACGGTTTTTTAAATCGGATAATAATTTTGACCTCCAGGCGGACCACAAGCTAAAAAGGGCGATTTTTCGGACAATCAGGGGCCATAATTCAGGAAGTTACGATCCGATGGGCGCAAATATCGAAAGGAACCAAGATCTTGGGGTTATAAACATGCATGTCAAGTTTCATCAAAATCGGTTCAAAATTGTGACCTCTATAGGGTCCACAACCTTGAAATAACATATTTTCACACTATTCGCGTACAAACGGCGGCCATTTTGTATATCAATTTTGGTCCGATTTTCACGAAATTCGAACTCAACCTTCATTACCATGTAACGGTGATATAATCGAACGGTTTTTTAAATCGGATAATAATTTTGACCTCCAGGCGGACCACAAGCTAAAAAGGGCGATTTTTCGGACAATCAGGGGCCATAATTCAGGAAGTTACGATCCGATGGGCGCAAATATCGAAAGGAACCAAGATCTTGGGGTTATACACATGCATGTCAAGTTTCATCAAAATCGGTTCAAAATTGTGACCTCTATAGGGTCCACAAGCTAAAAGCATGATATTTCGTACAATCAGGGGCCATAATCCATGAAGTTTCCATCCGATACATGCCAATATCGAAAGCAGCCGAGATCTTATGGGGATAAACCTATATTTCAAGTTTCGTCAAAATCGGATAAGAATTGTGACCTGTAGAGAGTCCACAAACAAATTGTGGACGGACGGACGGACGTCCGGACGGACAGGGGCGACGACATAATACGTCCACATGAAAATGTGGGCGTATAAAAAGTGACTTAGGTCGTTTTGGTTTACAACCATTATAATCCATCGCGCCCATATCGAAATCAGGAAATACAGTGAGGGTGATGATGTAAATATTCTTTATAAGATTGTAAACACTCTGCAAATCCCCGAAGAATCAATGGGAAGTATCGTGTGAAATATGATCAACGAGTTTATTAATGAGTTGACTGACGATGTATGTAAAGGTATATGTATATATTTCATCATCGTTTCCCATGTGATTCGTTAAATGATTGCAAATATAGTCGACCCTGTATTCAGATTACAATGTCAAATTTCGAGTATAGAAGACTTTTGTACTAAACGTAAAGTAGCTAAGTCTTTAACTCAATATTATCCAAAGTCTTCGGCATTGAAAATACGAATTATTTGTCAATTTAAATCAATATTGATTTTGTGATCTTTCCGGAAAAGGTGGGCTTCTGATATCCAATATCGTAGACAAATCGTGTACCATGATGCGTTTCAGCGCCATTTGTAACAAGAACGAGGTTAGACATATTCCACAAGTCCGGTCAAACGGTGACACCATATTCTTATCTAGGGAGCATGCGCAATAAATACCAACGGTGTAGACAGGAATAACCAGACGCTAGAGATTGCCATTCGATTGAGACCTTCGTCATATTTCACCAATCATAGCTGATTAGAGATTACAGTAAAAACAGAAACGATTGAATGTAAACCTATTTATATACATCCATATTACTTTGTTATATGCGAGGAGACCCATTTGTCACAAATAATGTCTAGGTCCCAAATATTAGCGATTTAGCTTCTTTAAATTAAACAAATACTACTGACTTCCGTAACGGAGGCCCTTTAAGAAAATATGAATCATAGAATTA
The DNA here is from genome assembly GCA_963678685.1 of Patella ulyssiponensis. NCBI lineage: Eukaryota > Metazoa > Mollusca > Gastropoda > Patellidae > Patella > Patella ulyssiponensis. The sequence goes on along the minus strand of OY783225.1, from coordinate 61,538,299 downwards.
TAACAAAATAAAAATTTAGGTATTGTATTCACGCCTAAACGCGTTAGGTCAAAAACCAAAGATACACTCGCAGGCTGGAAAGGTTTTATAAATCTTAAAATGTCTTAATAAAAAATGTAATGGTCTATCATATGATATGTCAATTAACATATTCGATAAAATGGTTACTCAGATTATAACCTACGGTGCAGAAATAAGGGGATTTAAATACTCTCAAGTAATAGAAAATTTCTGAGGAATATATTAAATTACCACAACATTCACGTACAATAGCTGTAATATGAGAAACAAGGTGTTACCCATTAAAGCGATAATTTCATATTTTCAAAGAAAGTCTGAAGCACTATCGTCGTTGCGACATTGTTTTCAATTTATTGAAATTAATGATGGCATTATGATATATCCTATTGTTTTGCAATTTGTGGGATTCAAACATATTCACATATATGCAGGTGTGTACTGAAATCAACTAGCATTTGAATGACATATTGTTATATAAAAAAGGGTTATAGAAACAAAACATAGCTGGTTCTATATGTCAACAACATGATAACAGATATCTCATGCGCAATTTCTAGAGTAAATTTCCATAACCATATAAGGGTGGGTTTCGATGTCATTTCATTTAATTAACCAATAGCTCTAATTATTTAGATCATATTTGACCAATTAGATTATTGAACGTACAAAACCCACAGCTAGAAAACTCTGATACTTGCGCAAATTCGTCAGAAGGCATTTAGATTCCTGAGAGAGATGACCATCTGAGTTCCTAGACAGCAGAAAACTCACCCAATGAGTTTGGCCGACTAGTGGTTGAGAATGATTTTTGTATTGTAATATATACCATGCTTGATTGTATCCAGCTTGATATAAAATGTAGAAATGATCAGTTGCATTGTTATTCCTGATAAGACAGACGTCTTAAGAAAAAAATTAAGGGGACGCGCGGGTCGAAGCAATGAAAAATCTAAAAAAAAATCGATTTTGAGATTTCTGTTTTTTCGGTAACTTTATTATACCCTTTAAACGATAAAATAATTTTTATTGTCAAAATAATTTATTTTTATTGGTTACCAGAGTGATTTTTAGTGTGGGGGTGTCATCTTCCAGTTATTTTTTCCTAATATACAGGAAAAATTGCCATTTTTCAACTCATAATAGTGTCCGTAATATTCAACAAACGGCCATGTTCAATATATCGATCGAAAGCGCATGTCCTCGACTGCGAGCCTATTATTAATTCACAGTTGTCTTTCCGGTTAGCAATCGGCCTCCTTCAGTTGAATGCTATAGGCATTTCCTACGGAAATGTCTTTATTTGGGGGGGGCGGGTAAGGTCATGAACTAATGAGCTCTAACGGCGCATGCGCATATGAAATATAGATTCCGCGAAGCACGCGGGCTAGCAACCCGACTGTAACTAGGTAGATTCGGTTATCAGGTCCTACAAATGGCTATGATATTTTGCTGTTGTGATAATGCCGACTATTCGCATGCTCGAAACGATCAAGTACGATTACTTTTATTGCTCTCTGAATTGAATCAAAATAATTCGCATTACATACGTCAATCATGAAATCTTTTGGGAAGAAAAAAAGGGGAAATGAGACCAGGAGAAGGAAACGTAAACAAGGAGATGGTCCGGAAACTCAGGTTTCTGACATGGTGATTAATTTGCAAGCTTTTGATCAAAATTCGTCTGCTACACCCAGAGGTCAAAAAAGGTCAAGTTTTACTGTTACCGAGAATTCGTCTGCTACCGGTAATTGTAGTATACCTGGGCCAAGTTGTAGCATCCCTACTTCTGATCTGGGGGATTTATCTCCTACTAGACCAAGTTTTGACCAACAGAATTCATCTGCTACTGTAACTGTTAGTAATAGTAGGTTGGCCAAAGGAAATTCGTCTGCTTCCCAAACCGTAGGTTCATTGAGTAGCCCAACTTCAGACTCTGGTCCTCATGAAGACTGCATTCCTGGCCCAAGTAGTGCATCAAAGCGTAAATTAAATTATTATGGGTCCACAGCCACAGGTGAAAGTCAGGGGAATATAGAAAAGCCAGGCCCAAGTGATTCTGAGTTTTGCATTGTCCAGCTTGGGAAACTAAAGCAGCTTATCAATGAATCCAACATTAGATGTGATAGTTGTCAAAAAAAGCACCAAAAGCATACTGTTGAGCTAGATACAGGTAGATGTTTGGGGTATGCAGTTGAACTCAAACTTTGCTGTACCACATGTTTAAAAGTGAGCTCTAAGGTTTGGAGTAGTAAACAAATAGATGCTGTTGACACAAATACATCAAGGTCTCCATGTGAGGTCAATAGACGTGCCGTATTGGCTATGACGGAGGTAGGGGGAGGGAATGTAGGACTCAATAAAATGACTGGAATTATGAATATTTATGGAGGTTTGCATCATAAAACATATTCCCACATAAACAAAACAGCAATCCATCCAGGTATTGCCCATAACACAGCGATATCTGTTTTGGAGCAGGCTCATTATATAATCCGAAAGGTATACTGCGAGATGGATCCTACCTTGAGTAATGAGTCAATAATTGACATCTCTGTCAGTTACGATGGCAGTTGGCAAAGGAGGGGTCACACCTCAAACTATGGGGTAGGATTTGTTATAGAAGCAATCACTGGTCTAATTGTTGATTATTCAGTTAGATCAAAGTTCTGTTTAGAATGCGAATTAGTAGGCAGTAAGATTGAAGATACCAGGGCAAAGGAAATTTGGCTTGAGTCGCATGTTTGTGACAAAAATTTTGATGGTCCTTCGGGTAACATGGAGGCAGATATTGCTCTTGAACTTTGGCGACGTTCTGAGGATGCTTCTAAGTTCCGATATGTTCAAATGATAGGCGATGGCGATGCAAAAACAATAGATTCTTTGAACAGTGAGCAAATCTACGGACCTCATGTCAATATTACCGTAAATCATGTTCAAAAGCGCATGTTCAAAGGCTTATAAGCACTAACAGGTGTTGCAAAATCTAAAAATGTTAAATTTAGAGGAAAGGGGCTTATGACTACTGATCGTATGAAGAGGTGGAGCAACTACTATAGAAATGCAATTGTAAACTTTTCCCCGGATGTTACTAAAATGGAGAGGGCTGTTTGGGCTATTTTGTTTCATAGTTGCTCCACCTCTGATAATCCCCATCACTCTTATTGTGATTCCAACTGGTGTTGGTTTCAAATCGCTGAAAAGGAAGGTCGCGATCCTGTAGAGGTTCAAAGCGAAAAGGAACGGGATCCTCCTTTGCCATCAGATCTTCGTGAACTGCTTGTGCCGCTTTTTCGAAGACTTGCAGACCAAAGCTTGTTGAAGCGGTGCACCAGGACACAAACTCAGAATGCAAATGAGTCACTGCATTCTGTGATCTGGTCTAAAGTACCAAAAATAAAATTTGTAACAAGGAAGACACTAGAGTCTGGTATCGCTTTAGGGGCAAGTCAGTTCAACAAGGGTGCCTCAGAACTGGCTGACACTATGACCCAACTTAGTTTTGAAGCTGGTAATATGACACAACATATTATCCAAAAGACAGACAGGATGCGTCTCAAACAGGCAGATAGGGCATGCCACTTAGAAAGCAAAGCTTTCAAAAAAGCCAGAGAAGCACAAAAAAAGAGAGAAAATAAAAAAAATGATTCTGTGGCTCAAACATATGCTTCTGGACAATTTTGAAGTGTTGTAAAACTTGTTCTGGGCAATTTCAAACCCTCAAAAAAATGCAACTCTGAATTTCTCTAATTTTGCTCTCTTTTTTTTTACATTCAACAGTATTCAAAAAAAAAATGTTCTCTAAAACTAATCAAGATAAAGATTAGAAATTTGGAGGAATTATTCTTGAAGGTCTAAGCTATTTTGGGGATTTTCAACCGACAAAAAACATTGTCAAACTTTCAACTCTGAATTTCTCCAATTTTTCTCTCTTTTTTTTGCGTTCAACCCTATTCCAAAATATATTTCTCTAAAACTAATCAAGATAAAGACTTAAAATTTGGAGGGATTATTCTTGAAGGTCTAAGCTATACATGTAATATTCACACATACTATTTTGGGGATTTTCAACCAACAAAAAACAATGTCAAACTTTAAGTCTGAATTTCTCAATTTCCGTTTTTCATCTGTTTGATGACATTCAAAAAATGGTTCTCTAAACCTATTCAAGATATTGAGCTGAAATTTGGAGGAATTATTCTTGAATATGTAAACTATACATGGTTGCTTTTCCATAGCACTGTAACAAACAGATTGTTTTTTGTATGTCTATGAAGTATGGTGACTAAAAACGAAAAATGTTAAATTTAAATCAAGTTCTGTAAGACGCATAATAATCGATGTTCATTCAAAAAAACCACATAGCTGCATAGATCGATGACTTAGGAGTATGTAAAAACAAAATTTACACTCATAGATTGATAAACTGCCGCAAACGATTTTTTTTCATCCGGGTAGGGGGTAAGAATTTTACAACTTGTAATATTATTAGGTTGTACTCATTGTAGAGACTTGAAATTTGGCATGTAGGTTTGTCTGTACAGCCCTAATCAGCTGTTCAAATTTCACTTAATTATCTTTACTCAATCAAAAGTTATAGTCAAAAGTATGTTTTCGGCTCGTGAAAGAGAAGCAAAGACGATCAGAGATAAATTCTAGACGATCACAAGGCTACAAAAATATGTAGTAAGAAAAGATAAATGGGTCGTACGTAGGATGTGGCGACCGGTTTGTCAAAGGCCCGCTTTCCACGTCAGACAAAAAGACCCATGGTATTACAAGTCAAAACATAATTATTTCTATGTCTTTTGCTCAATAGGTTGTCAACTCACTATTATACGATCATAGGCATTATTCCCCACACTAATAAACCATTGACACAGGAAATAATAACACAATTACGTCCTTTGTTTTTCCATCCCCCCATGGTATAGCTATCTTCAAACGTTTCAATTTGAAGTTAAAAATGATATGTTTGCCAATTTCTCAACTGGCAATAGTGAATTATTTGATTAATAGGATTTTTCTTTAACAAGGTAGGACTGTTGATAGATACCCACTATTTTAAGAATTTATTTTAATATATTTTAAAAATATAACTTAAAAATATGAAATTGCATCTTTAAATACTTTGTTTGGCGGGAATTATTGACTATGGAAGACACCATATGACTTAAAACAAATTTACAAACTCTTGTATAATCTTGATCATAATGGTAGACATAATTGGGCATCATAAATAAAAGATATATTATTTGGCTACGGATTTGGGTATAATTGGCTCTCTCAATCAGTTAGTAACTCGAAAGTGTTTTTAATGTATGTGCAAACAAAGAATAGAGGAAATGTAAAAAGCGTCTCCGACGATCTAGACGCCAGGCAAGCTTCCGGGGACTAGGCGGCTCCTCGCCTAGAGTCCACTCGACATAAACTGTCATTTCGGAACTAACATTTAGTTCAGTTTTATTTCAATAATTCGGTTGCGACTAGGGGTCTTTAGCAGTGGAAAGTAACCGGAGGATCAGGCGAACACTCACGAGGTTGGACAGGCAACCTACTCTTTGTCACGGTCAAGTGAACATGCATACGTTAACCATTTGCCCGCACCCACACCAGATGAAGAACTTGAGGAGTATGAAATTGGGATTTAACTTCTTACTACTATGCACCTAACCTGGGCGCCACGGCCTACTCTTATATCGAATTCCAACTGCCAAGGGATCTTTAATGTGCATGCAAATGTGTACACGGGACCGCAGTTTTTCGTCCCATCCGAACGACTAGGCAGCCGTCCTTGTCAGGCCCTCCGTTCTGCATCACTGACAAGGGGAAACCACGCCGGAAAATCGAGATGAACTTTCTTGGCCAATGCAGGGATCAAACACCTGACCTCCAGGCTAGCGAGCCAGCGACTTAGCCACTTAGCCACGTGATCCCCCTTGAGGAGTATGAAAAAAGAGAATAACACTGAATAAATGCAATGAGATGAAATGGAGTTTAACGTCCAGTCGTTCGGAAGGGACGAAAAACCGATGACCCGTGTGCACGTAAAATATCCCATGACAGTTGGAATTCAATAAAGAAATAGGCCGTAGCGCCTCTACCCGGGCAAAATTTCTCTGATAGCACACTGTATGGCGTATGTCCGTCTTCATTAGCCCAGTTTAGAAGCAGAACAGTGGGACGTTAAACCCCATACCATTTTATTTTCTGGGCCAATGCAAGGATCGAACACCCGACCTCTAGACCAGCGAGACAGCGTCTAACCCACTCAGCCACGTTGACCCTAATACTGAACTGTGTATTCTTACACACTTATCGTACATTTATGTCTACTTAACAATTTAAAACATGTGTAAATGAAACAAATCTGGCAGCTTACCGTAAATGTTTCCTTTCCTGTTAAGATTCTAGTGTCCATAAATAGCTACGCACTGTGTATTATAACAATTTTCGTCTGCGTTCACAGTTACTCTTTTTATAGTAACACATGAATGATTTTATTGTTTGTTGTTGTAGGTCAATGTTGGAGTACGGATGGCCGACAGACTCTGCCCCCTTTCAAGGTGGCGGATTTAACCAAAAAGAGACAGGGTTAAACACGGCTACACAGCCAAACAGTATACATTATCTACAATACGCTGAACAAACACACGAGAACAAAACAGGCAATTATTTACGAGAGAACAAGTAGGCCTAGAGTAGCACTGAAAGAATAAAATAACTAAATTAATTAATATGCATATACAAAAAGAAGCAACGTTAATACAAATACTAAGTGAAATAGCTTCCAATAACTAGTAACAATTGATATATAAATTAAATCAAATGAAACGAGCTAATGAAGACGGGCTGATGCCATACAGTGTGCTATGGGGGAAATTTTGCCCGGACAGCGGCACAACTGCCCACTCTTATATCGAATTCCAAATGTCAATGTGTACACGGGAATTCGAATTTCCGTCCCATCCGAACGATTAGACAGCGCTTCTTGTCAGGTTCTCCGTCCGGAAAATCTGGATGTACTTTCTTGGCCAGTGCAGAATTCGAACATCTGGCTTCCAGGCTGGCGAGCCAGTGTTTTACTCACTTAATCACCGTGACACCTATAGTCATTTGTTTAATCACGTAGGGTCTTTGGATCGAAACATCGCCACCTGACTTAAAGACAGACCTTACGATCTAAAGTGCATGTGTTAAATCACTCGACCACCAAACCCCCTGTTTCCAAGGAAACACAAAAATGATTAAATCGCAACTACTATAACAGGTTGATGTTTTCACAAATAACAAAGTTTCATAAAGATATCTTGTGATATTCTCCGAAGCCGGAAATGAAATAAAAAATTAGTTTCTAATCTCATGGGTAATCCTTATTCGATACTGTTGATTTAAGCTATAGACAAACGATATATAAAGATTATTGCATTAATTTTAATTTTGAAAAGAAATTAAAAAAAAAAACTATTGTCAAGAAAATTTACATATTGTGATTAATTTATTGATATTTTTGCTATTGTTATTATATTTCGCCATCGGTAGAGAGAAATGAAAACTGAGAAACTTCAGAAGAAACAAACTTTGATGAGTGAATCTTGTTCAACAAGATATTGTTGTGAGTAGAATATGCCACTGAATTTATGGAAAATATGAAGGTTTCTACTTGATTATTTAACCAGCAGTATCATAATTATATTGATAAAGCCTACAATTAACTCTTCCGTCCAAAGGCAAAACCTACTACCCTATTTTTTTCTTATTTTGAGGAAACCTTATATTCATGAAGATTAAACCCCGGTTTATTCATAGATATCTAATTACTGTATGACAGTTGCACGCAAGATTGCACAATTATCACCTATAACAGACATTCATAGGGACCTAGTTTAACTTATGATGTGTGGATGAAAATGTCAATAGCTAATCCCAGTTATTTTGTACAAAATTACGGAAGACCATAAGGGTCAATTAAATGAAAAAAATATATTCTGAGTATCTTGTAGGGAATGGGGTTTAACGTCCACTCGACATAAACTAGGTCATTTCGGGACTAATATATGGTTTATTTTTATTTCAATAATTGTAGGGGTCTTCAGCAGTGGGAGGAAACCGGAAGTGGGGGTTGGATGGCGAATGATTAACACGTGCGCGCTGTATCATAAAGTCTGTCAATGAGTCAGCTGGCGGGGTTTCGAATCCCCCATTGTACGTGAAAAGGAGTAGGGTCGCCTGTCCAACATCGTGGGTTTTCTCCGGATCCTGCGCTTTCCTCCCATATGTTAGTACCAAAATGACCTAGTTTGTGTTGAGTGGACGTTAAACCCCACGCCCCCTCTCTCTTTAGCAGTTGGAGGAAACCTGAGGACAGGCGAGGTTGGACAGGCGATCTTCGTCACGTACAAACGGGGATTCGAAACAAATCGACCACCCAACCCTCCAGCCCAACGAAGTACTTTTGTATGTTACGGGATCGGCATCATCAGGCTGTGCCCTCACTAAATACTATTCACTAAGTTCATACTCTCATTAACTTAATTCCCTCATTAATATTATTTATTAATGATATATTGATTTCATACTCCACTTAAAGAGACCTTCTCCTGCGTACAAACTGTGTGATTTGATGATATATTTCGGCTAAAAATATATTCAAACTAATTAATCTATCAAACATTTGCTTCAAATCCATCTCAAAACTTTATATTCGTCGGGAGATACCGCAAGCTATAAAAAAAACTGTTGTTAGACGCTATGTCAGTCAGCTCATTTCATTGAGGAAGGGTTCATTTTTTAGAGGGATTTGGCGCAATGGTTAGAGAGTAGGATTTGTGACCGAATGGTTGCAGGTTCAAGACCCGAATTGTGCGCCGAGTTCTTGTGTCCTTGAATAAGACACTTTATCCCTGTATTCCAGTCTACCCAGCTGTAAATGGGTACCGGTAGGATGGTGTGTGTATTACACAAAAAACTGTTGCGCTCCTTGAAGCAGCATATGTTGGGGCTCTTTCTAAGAGTTCACGGGTAAAAGGGAGGTAATCAGGCTTTACCTGTATCCTAGAGACCGGGATAATAATAACTGTACAGCCTGTTGAGATCACGTATAGATGGAATAGGCTTAAAACAATAAATATTATTATTATTCCTTACTCACTGTCCAAAAATCAAAATTTACAGAAGTTTTACGAAAAATATAAATAACGTTCTGTGGCTTCAAGGGGCGCATTAAAATTGATGAAGCATAATATAAATATGTAGTTGGTGGGAGTATGAAGTCAATGGCCCTGCTTCATTTATCCATACCGGCGCATACCGCATGACCACAGTTCGGCAGTTTCCCGGGCGAGGTCACTTGATTTAACCGGAAGTCGACAAAAATTTGGCCTCGGTGTACGCCGAATGCGCCGCTTTGTAGGCAGCGGCGATCACCGGCGCAAGATGGTGAACATATCAACGAGATAAAATTCACGTTAGTTAGGAATGCCATTAAAAACGAATATTAAAGCGTTAAAATTAAACCAAATGAAGTTGAATTAAGGCTTCGTAAAACCAAATGTTCATGTCATATATGTGGTTGTTTTCGGTAATGCTACAAATAATTTTCTGTTTATTTTGCGGTCACTTACTTATAGTAATGCTGCTTTCATGAATACTGTTTTTACACGCCCACATTGAAATATGGTCGTATATTGTCGTCGCCCCCAGAGTACAGAAAAGAGTTTGAAGTTTTATTTATAACAATGTCAAGTCCTACCTAGACACCTGAAATTGTGACACAGAAGATTTGGCCGTTCGGACACGGAGTCATTTAATTGTTCATTGGAAATAATTGATCTACTCCATAGTGCTACAGTCGTCGATTTGGTATCGCGACACAGGCTAGTGTCACAGTCCCACAACGTGAAGTCGAAGAAAATCCTAGAAGAAAGTGTCACATCCGACACCGAAGTGTCACATATGTATATGTACTCGAAATAATTGAATATGTCACAGCCCCTTCTGTTCTATTTCTGCTTTTTGTAAAGTGTTGATCCCAGGGCCCCATCCCTGGCAGCACTCCTTATAAATCTGCGTGGGAAAATAAATTGATTTAACAATGGGGGGGGGGAATAATTCAATTCTGGACATTTGTCATCGTAAAAAGGGCCGAAAAATCAAGACCTCGAGTAATCCGGTGCACAGAAGACTTAAAGAACCATTAAAATTGCCGTAATGGCACCACGATCAGTGTTATGGTTAGTCGGTCACAAGTGTTAATGCATGTAGTTAAGACATGTATCCGATACGCTAGAGAGAGATGGGGTTTAACGTCCACTCGACACAAACTAGGTCATTTCGGGACTAATATGTTTTTTAAATTTTATTTCAATAATTCGCATGCGCGTAGGGTTATTTAGCAGTAAGAGGAAACCGGACTGTCCGGAGGAGACCCACGAGGTTGAGAAGGCCACATACGCTCACACCAGGGATCGAAACCACAGCCGCAAGCCAGAGGTGACCGGCGGTCTAACCGCGGCACTCTAGACCACTAGGCCATCATAACCCCCCGTATCCGATACGACTTGTGTTTACCTGTTTCTGTGAGTTGTTTATAAATGAGATACACGAAATGGGGTTTAACCTTAGCACCTAACCTGGGCTAATGGAAGACGGGCATACGCCATACAGTGTGCTATGAGGGAAATTTTGCCCGGGCAGCGGCGCTACGGCCTACTCTTATATCGAATTCCAACTGCCAAGAGATCTTTTACGTGCACTCCAATGAACTAGACAACTTTTGGCAGACCTGGTAAATACATGTACATAACCCTGCGTGTTCGGATAGGCTACTCCCCCACGTTTTCACTGAGATCGCAGAGAATGAGAATCGTACCCTCGACTATTGATGACAGACTGATAGATAACACCTATCGGCCACCCGACCACTCTCAGGAGGGTCGATGGGCCTATTCCACTAGGTAACACTGGGCATAGCCAGGAAAGGAGGGTGGGGGGACAATATTAAATCACAACGGTTGAACAAATAATAAAAACTTACCCCCATCTTTAATTTCTGCTAAAACCAGCTTATCAGAGACAGTCTTATTCTGACACCTGTAGAACAAAGGTACATTTTTGCAGATAATGCACACAGGAGGAAAGACATGTCCTCGCAGGTGGACAGCTTGGGTGGTTGATGATTTAGTGGAGGCTGATCGCAAACCTTGTCTAGAGGTGGATTGACTCTCATCACTCGTTTGCTTCTCACCAGACTGTAGCCTAATGCAACTCTTTTAGTAGCTCGTTCAATCTTTTTTTCTGTCTGTGAATCTCGAATAACACTTGAAATGATAGCCATAAATCCATAGTCACATAGTGCATCATCTTTATTCCCTATAAATACAAACATACTGACTCCTAATTTTATTGCACACATAAACAAAATAAGCAAATTAGAACCTGAGAGAAGAATTTAGGTGGCAACAAATATCCATAATAAAAATTACTTTTCTTTATGAAAAACAATAAGACACTGCCACCTGTTTGCACTTGATTTGTGAAAAGACACTTAGACAATCTGGGGTTAATAAAATAAAACCAAAGGCTAGCGTGAATGCTATCGATTTTAAAACAAACCTATCTCTATGAACTATATATAACGAGACTATACAATGTGAATCTCAACAAACATTATTATTATTTATCGTAACTTGCACACAGCAATGACAACAAACAAGAAATATTATACGGACGTAAGCTCTCGTTGCGTTGTACAGTCCCGATCATTTGTGATGAGTACAGGTGTCTATAAAATTTAATCCGCCTATCATTTTGTGTTTCGCTGAAAAATAAAATGGCGACTCTACTTTCAATTTTAGTTTGATTTAGTTGATAACCTTACCATCAAATACATCTTTATATTGTTGGCACACTTTTAGCTCGTTTCCATCAAGATTTGTCCATTCTTTAAAACTTAAAACAACCTTATTCCAACTGGTATCTGTAAATTTAATCAGTTTTCCACAATCTTTGTCTACGAGTTGGATAAGGCACTTCCTCGTCTTAAAGTAAACACGCTAACTCAGACTCACCTTTTGACCTGTGAACTTGAGGTCAAATTGGCTCTAGAGTGTTTTTGATTGGTTGTTTGTTTTAATGATATGCATCAGGTGTAAATAGTGGTTGATAAACTTCATGGCGCGAACAGAAACTTGCGACGACTCATTTATAAAAACTGGGGCATTCTAGAAGCGGGAAGGCGGCTTTTTATCCATATAAATTCACAATTTACTAATGTGTGACTTTACAACTAAACCCATTTTATCTATAGGTGACTGTTCATGACATTTAGGAAAATTTTTTTACAACATTAGTTTTTAAAGGGTTGAATTTTATAAGCCACGCATTGGACCAATCGTGTAAATTAGAAAGGTCATTGTTCAATGAACGCTCTATGTGATTTACGGATATTTTGTTACACCCTATTGCAGTATCGTCAGCGAATAACCTTGCTTTATTTTGTAATACATCTTGTACATCATTTATGTAGATCAAGAACAAAAACGACCCAAGAACAGAACCTTGAGGGACACCGGATTTTGGAGTTATATATTTTGAATTTGCATTATTTACAAAAACGGTTTGTGTTCTATCCGTAAGATAATCGCGTGTCCATGCTGTGAGTGGATCAGAAATTCCGTAACTTGAAAGCTTTTGTAACAAACGTACGTGGTTAACCCGGTCGAATGCTTTAGAGATGTCACAGAAAACGTAGCTTGAACGCTCTTTATTTTCTAAGGCTGATAATATATTATCATATAATTCAATAAGTTGATGAACAGTGGCATGCTTAGGTCTAAAACCTGTCTGAAAACGATTTAGCAATTGATTAGTGTGGAAAAAGTTGTAAAAATACTTAAAAACAATTTTTTCAAATATTTTACTGATACAGTTCAATAATGATATTGGCCTGTAGTTTTCAACATGTGCTCTTCTGCCCTTCAATAAATAGGGGCATTACATTCGCATATTTCCATTTCGAAGGGAATGTGCCTACCGCTAACGACTTGTTAAATAAAAGTTTAAGGGGTATACAAATAGATTCAGAAATATATTTTAACAATTGACTACTGATTTTATCCGGTCCATTGGCCTTTTTTGTGTTAAGACTTGCTATTATATCCCTGATTTCAGTTTCTGATATTTCAGGTATTTCTAGTATTGAGTTTGTTCTTTTTTCAAACAGAGGGGGATCGGTGGAATCTATATTATCGGAGACAGATTCAAAAAAACAAGTTCAATATTTCGGCCTTTTCGTAATTAGAGTATGCGATTGTATCACTATCATTTGATACTAAGGGTGGTATAATATTATTCTTATCAAACAAAAGACGATTAATTGATTTCCAAAAATCCCCAGGAGAACTGTTAGGATTTGTTAGTTTTGATTTGATATCTTCGTTGAACTGGGATTTAAGTATTTTTTTGAAGTTATTTACCTCGTTTCGTTGGCATTTGTAATGAGTGAGATCACTCGGCTTATTTGTACTTATAGCCTGTTTCCTAAGTCTATCTCTTATTCTAATTTCTTTACGGATTTCAGAATTAAACCAAGGCTTGTCATTAGGTCTGATAACTACTGTCCTTTTTGGGACACACTCATTGATAAATGAGTTCAGTGTACGGTAAAACTGATCACAAGCCTGGTTTATCTCAAGACAATAAAATTTAGAATACCAATCAAAAATAAAAATAAGAGAATTCAACTTGTCGTAGTTGCCTTCCTTGTATAGTACCACTTCTCGGTTGTAACAAGTGGCGGTATGTACACTAACATCAATTACACAACTTACAGCCTTGTGGTCTGGGATATTGTTATCAAACTCTATAGTTTCACTCAAACAGATTTTAATCTCTTCTTGCACTAAAATAACATCTAATAGAGTTGACGACAAGGCTGTAACTCTTGTAGGGATGTTAATGACATTACTGAGGGTATTGGTTAGCATCAAATCGTGTAACTTGCTAGTTTTTATTGATATGAGATCAACATTCAGATCGCCCAAAATTATAATCTTGTTTGTCGTCTGATAGGCTAATTCTACCGATGAGTCTAGGATTGTCCAGAATTTATTTGATGCGTTTGATGGCCTATAGACAATAGCAACCAAAATGATATAATGTTTAGAATTGATTTCGATCCAGATGGATTCATTATTGATATTTTCTAAATCTAAGCGTCTTTTACATATTAAAAGTTCACTGACATAAACTAAGACACCGCCTCCAAAAGAATTTCTATCTCGTCGGAATGGGGCTTGAAACCCGGTGCGAATTAAGGAATCATCGCTTATTTTATCGTTTAGATGAGTTTCTGTAAAACCTATTAAATGATGTTCGTCCAGTACATCGAATAAAATATCCAGTTTATTTCTTAAACTACGGGAGGGATAGCTGTTCATACGACAAAGAATTCGGACCGGGATTTTGTTGTACGTCACCTGCTTGGAGGAGTAACAATCGGATATTGATACAATTTAATGAAATGTTAAATTTATCGTTACATATACTTGTTGAATATAGTCGAAGTCACTTAAATTACTGATGTTAGCCCTAAGTAATGACTGTGAAATACGCCAGCACAGGAGTAACATCAGGAACTTTTAAATGTGTTTTACAGAATAAAGTGGGCTTCGACATTACAATTTGATATATTTGTAGTTCCTTGGTGCGTGTGCAGGGAAAAAACATAAATACAATATAAAAACTACAAGCAACAGAAAACATAATTATATACAAAACAACCGTTATGTGGATGTTATAAAACATATAGGTTGTTTAGGATTTGTGTAAAAAGCAACTCAGTCGAGGACAAACGATTTTAGCTATATGGTTTCAAATTCATAACACTAGACTATTTCAAATATGGAGGTATAACATGGACAATATTATTCTCGACCGTCTATCATTCATATTTATTATCATATATATATATGCTATTAGGTTTTGGTATGTTATTTAAACCGGATAATTTTCTATCTTTGAACTGCTATCTCTTGCTACTTAGAATCACTGAAGCACATGAAAATAATCACTGGTCAATATAGCAGTGTGATAGCAGGTTCTATAGAATAAATGGTTATTAGCTAGTTTATAAATAAATAAATTGGCCCACAGACCACATTAAAAATACTACGAATTAAATACCGTTATAGATCACTTATAAGATGAAAATTAATTGATATCATATGACAGTATAACATATAAGCTCATTTTCTATCGCCGAAACTGTTATCACCTGCTACTTCAAATTAATTAAATATATTAAACATGAATGGATATTCTACTGTCTGTTCCCGGCAACACTATATCTCGAAAATTGCTTGCTATTTCTTCAGTTAAAATGGTTAAAACTTAACGACCTACCTGGAATGGTCACCCCATTACTTTCTTCGTTGAACCTTAACGCCAATAAGTTCGATAAAATCATCTATTCTCTTGTAAATTTCACATTTTTCGAAACACTCAATTTCTCAGAACGTAAACATTGACTTTGCGCATGCGTAAATTGGGTCACTCGTATATCATGTAGGGGTAGAAGGTATTCCACAAATCGGGTGCATTCGGTTAATAATACTTTCGGCGGGAGGTTTCGCACGGTCATTTTGCGGCAGTAATACTTATTTTCGATTATTTTCAGAGGTTTTTTCAAAACGTTTCATGCAAAATAAAACCATTTATTGTTACAATATCAAAAATTTGTGTGTGCGTGTGCAGGTATCGTTCTGGAATATAATAGCGCTATCTGTAAACTTAAATGGTTATAATGTATAATTTAGGATTTAATAATTTGAAATGATTAGGAAATGTTAAGATTTAACGTGTGCAACGAAATTTTTGTCACAGAGAAGTAATCAGTCATAGGAACTTGAAACTCACATGAGTACTAGTAACTATTACAAAACTATGTCATTGCGTGGTGAGTAAAACTAATCAAACTACGGAGGACAATACCAGACATAATAAGTTTCTGATTCAACTGGATTTCAATTTGAGTAATTACTCTTCTAAATTTGGATACAACTCCACACGACAAACTTTATCATTATGCCCTTCGGCGCGTATTTTACCATTAGCAAACCATGCAGATTTGACTAAACTGTGCTTCTGGACGTTTGTCAAAAGTTTTATATTTTCAATGGTCATATCTTCCGATATAGTTAAGCCGGAATGCTTTAGTTTTTTTCGGTTAGTTAAAACCAACTGTCTTTCATCTCTACGGACAAATCTCACAATAATACCACGGGGACGTTCTTATTTAACTTCTTGGTCTGATTATCATCAGATCCAGTGCGATTTCCATTGCTACTGGGCACCGGTCCAACCCTATGCGGTGCATCAATGCTAAAATTTTGTTGAAGTTTAAGACATCTCTTAAATATATCCCTGACGATATTTATACAGTTTTCACCCGACTTTTCCTTCACTCCAAATATTCTAATATGAGATTTTCGCGTGTATTTTTCTAAATTATTTAGTTTTTTATGTAAAGATCTTGTCTCGTTTTCTTTTAGTTTAATTTCGGCTTCGAGTTTCTCAAACCTCTCTTCATAAGTATCAACTTCACTTCCGATGCTAGTCGTTGGCGTTGGTTGACTGACTGTATATGTGTACTTGAGTGAGGTTGTGAGTTGCTAATCACCTTTATCGATATACAACATTGGCTGAATTTCGTTGATAATTTAAAGTTTACTTACAATAATGGCCATAATTTTAATCCAGTTTGTATACTACATACATTCATGCACATATATCCATAGATTTTGTGGTCAGTTGCAGATTACACAAAAGTTATAATAGGTTAAGCGGAGCGAATGGACCCATGACTTCTCTCGGCCGCCATCTTATTCAATATGTATATATATATTAGAAGCCTTCATTTAACAGACAATCATATAATATTATCTACAAATACGAGGAGATAGTGATTAATTTACTAACTTAAATAATGGATGTGTAACACATATATATACTAATTGTAACACAGCTATAAACCACAGCTGCTTAATATTGTGTAACACACGGCCATGCTGTGGATTCTTAGCAGGATATTTAGAACAATACATCGATATTAAGGCATTTTCCAGAAGAGTCCAGATACCAAAACTAAAAAGTGCTGTAAAATGTTTTCCCCAAGGCCGATTCATGGAGACTTTTTGCAGGAGTACTACAGACCAACCCCTAACAGAAAAACAACAAATCATCTTTCCGGGAATTTTTTCCCACAAAAACCCTCCACCTACCAGCCTATAGTGTTTGAAAGTTATTTTCAAAAACACCATAATTGTTTTTATTAATGTCCCATTTTGCTGTTTGGGTTAGGTCGAGTTTTACTGCCTGGTTTAGGTCGAGTTGTATTGCCGGGTTTAGGTCCAGTTCTGCCGCCTAACTTAGGTTTAGTTTTGCCGCCCAGCTTAGGTCCAATTATGCCTTTCAAAAGGTTTGTAAAGTAATCCATTTTATCTCCTCTTTTAACTGTATAGAACTGTCTAGGAAAGCCATGGGACTCGTCTAAGTAAGTCATAGAAATAGCAATGCCTAGAGCCGACTGATCAAATCGATGGCAAGTATGATATTCTTTTCTGGAACCACAGGGGTCTTGACACCTTGATCCCTTCGGCTCAAAGCAGTATTTCTGCAGACCACACGTTAACCAGGATCTCATTATTGCGTAACCGTATAAGTTATTTTTCACAACGAGAATAAGTCCGGTGGCAGTCTCAAATAGACCATGAAGTAAACACGGTTCAACATTGAAATATTCAAACGTTTCAGCAAATGTGTTATTGGCAATAAAATAAGTGCGAGGGAAGTGGTGAGTGAAGCCTTTCTTCTTGACATCATTGAATCCCCTCGTCAGGTTTCCTGTAGTGAATCGTATTGAAGCATCCATATACATTACAAACCCGTACTCGTTTAATACTTCCTGTATAATAAAATAAAAATATAGAATATATGTAGAGCATTGCATAACTAATGATTATTATTTATTCATATAGGGATCCACGGTGGCTCAGTGGGTTCGACGCCGGTGTTCGCCGAGTGGGACGAAGAGCGAGGACCGTGTGTACATTGGCCTGCGCCTTAAAGAACCATTGACAGTTAGACTTCGATATAAGAGTAGGCCACTCTTCACTAATGAAGAAATAACTTTTACTAGTGAAACATATGGCGGTATATTAGAGTCAAAATTCTAACATGCTATCGTCTAATTTCTTACTTCTGTTCATGTAATTTCTAACCTCCATTCATGTAATTTCTAACTTCCATTCATGTAATTTCTAATTTAAGACAATGTATAACCCAACTTCTTTGTTTGTTCAGTGTAAATTTCAATTCTATTCCAACTTTTTTCTATTATTTAAACGAAAAATGTCTTCTTAATAGATGCTTTACATGTTTAGCATCAACATCAACGAATTTAGAATTTATACATTTCTGCCTAGCAACCATCATTATGAAGTCGTTTGGTGTGGCCACTGCGTGCTCAATTGGTGATTGCGCTCCTATTCGGGACCATTATTTGGCATAAACGACGCATTCTTCGTCTGGTTGAAGGTTGGAAGGAGTGCTGAAATTGAGAGAGAGAGAGATAGAGGGAGAGAGAGATCGCTTAGTATTAAACTCAGTAACTATGTAGGCCTATCCATAACATTTATACCCTGTGTTAATATAGACCAACTGCATATAAATATTAATTATTGGCTCAACCGTAAAAAAAAAAAATCCAAATCCCGTTTAGCTTATATTTGAAATAGAAAATGAAATGAAATGAAAGGGGGCTAATGGAGACGGGCATACGCCATACTTTGGGGAAATACTGCCCGGAGAGCGGATCTACGACCTGGACTTATATCGAATTCTAACGGTCACGGGATCTTTTACGTGCACGCCAACATGTACACCAGGGGCGGATCCAAGATTTTCAGAAAGCGGGGGCGTGCTGCACCAAGTTGGGAGTGCGAAGCTGGGCCTGTGATTTTTGAGTGGACAAAAATGCCCACAAGGACTAATTTCATACCAGTACTGTAAATTACGATTTCCAACCTAAACTGTCTTTGTTCTCCTTTCCCGCGAGAATATATGGAGCTAAAAATTGTTCGCCACCGCAAAAAAATAGAGGGGGCGTGCGCCGGGTGCGCCCCCCTCTGTATCCGCGCCTGTACACGCGACCTTGGGTTTTCATCCCATCGGAACGACAAGACACTAATAAGGGGGAACTACGCCAGAAAATCTGGATGAACTTTCTCTACCAATGCAGGGATCGAACTCCCGACCCACAGCCTAGCGAGCCTGCGTCTTACCCACGGTATTCGAAATAGTATTTGCAAACCATATATTTATATTACGTTCAATGTTGTTTAGAGGGTAGGATGGCCGAATGGTTAGCACGTGCACGCTGTAACATAAGGTCTGTCATTGAATAAACTGGCGTGGTTTCGATTTCCCGGTTTTACGTGACATGGAGTAGGGCCGCCTGTCCAACCTCGTGGGTTTTCTCCGGGTCCTCCTTTTCCCCCCCCCCACTGCTAAACACCCCTACGCGCAAGCGAATTATTGAAATACAATTGAACGGTGTTAATACCGAAATGACCTGGTTGGTGTCCAGTGGATGCTAAACCCCATGTCCCCATCTCTCTCTCTCGATGTTGTTTTCAATTTTAACACTCAGGTAAGCCACCCAACCCGACGAAGAGTGAGTCGTTTGTATCAATAGAATGGCCCCGATCAGGTGCTCAATCGCCAAACTGAGCACATGGTGGTGACATCATAATGATGGTTGCCAGGTTGTGACAGTATTTCTTCTTTTAATCAACTTGTGGATGACAACACTGGCATATAACTTCTAATAATACTTTTATTCTGCTTCTTACAATAGGTACAAACATCGTAATGTAAACGACCGTAGAACTAACTTATATGGAGGGAGTCAAATGCTAACTCCAGAAGCTCTCGTCTCGTCTCGTCTCGTGCCAAGGCGCCCATGGCCTTCGCTCAGTCCTGACGGGACCTAATTCCTAGCCCTGACTGGACCTCACTCACCATTCGTTTCTGTTCTGAGTTTATAAAAGTATTCGAGACAAAGGAGCTCATTAGACACCTGTCTAATGTATCATGCATCATATCAGGTTTAACATTCAATATAGTTTATCAGACAAAGAAAGTTAGATAAGACATGCCAACAACAAGTTAAAGTTACACAATGACATAAGGAATGCTACCAAGATCTCCAGCCGGGTGTTGATAGCAACAGGTTTATGTAACTCACTTACACGTATTTTAATATGGCAGGACGCTTCTATGACATATGTCATTGTGTTATACCTTTCCCTCTTTTTGGAAAAAAATATGAAATATTTTTTTAAAGCCTTTACAAATTTGAATATAACTGGAATCGATATTATCTACCCTAATTAAGATAAAAAAAAACCCCAATAATAATGAAAAGACACCAAAAAATAATCCAGCTCTAATTAAATGTACTATTCAAAAAAGTAGGGGATATTTGATTTTGGGGGCATAATACTAAAATATGCAAATGACTACGAAAAAAGTCACCATAGAACCTAACAGAAGAAACATTTCTAGTTACACGTGACGCCCAAACGCACCAATAGCTACCGAATGGAATGCAGGTGATGCTTGGGATCATCATGGGGGTCCAACCCAAGATTTGCACGACTCTGACTTTGAATGTTACAGTCATTGTGGCATTGAATTCCAGGGTGGAAACATCAGTTTAATTGTTTTAGTGACCAGAAAATAAATTTTGATATGCGTCGGCTTACCCAAAATGAAAGGTTACGTGCCCTTGACATGCTACAGATCGGCACAACACAGGCGGTTGTGGCGCGGACGATGAATGTTTCTCAGTCTGTCATAAGCAGGCTATGGTCCAGATACCGTGATACACAATCTGTACAGGACAGACCACGCTCAGGTCGACCAAGGGCGACAACTCAAGCCCAGGATCGATTTATCCGTACCTTGGCCTTGGCCTTCAAACAGACACTGGTGTGAGAGTGAGTGGCCAGACGATTCGGAATCGACTGCATAGGGGTCACCTTCGCGCCCGACCTCCTCGCGTGATCCCTTGTTTGAGAGATCATCACATTCAGGCAAGACGTCGTTGGTGTAGGGATCGTCAACACTGGGATAATCGACGCTGGAGCAATGTGATGTTTTCAGATGAGTCAAGGTTCACTGTTGATTTTTTGGACAGACGTAGAAGGGTGTGGCGTCGTCGAAACGAGCGCTTCCAAGACGTTAACGTCATCAGACATGATCGATTTGGGGGTGGTTCTGTTATGGTGTGGGGAGGCATCACTGTCGCTGGAAGAACGGTTTTACATGTTGTTGCAGGGCGTGTTACAGGCCAGTACTACCGGGACAACATCTTGGCAGTCCATGTTGTGCCGTTCGCACGACGTCATGGCCGCCGTTTCATCTTCCAGGATGACAACGCAAGATGTCACAGGGCCAGGATCGTTACAGGTTACCTCCAACAACAGAACATCACCACATTACCTTGGCCAGCACTGAGTCCCGACCTCTCCCCCATCGAGCATGTCTGGGACATGCTTGGACAGAGGTTACGTCAACGTCAACAACGTCCTGCCAATGTCCAAGAACTTGCTGCTGCGTTGCAACAGGAATGGGACAATCTGGACCAAAATGACCTTAGACGTCTCATTAGGAGTATGCCACGTCGGATCAATGCTTGTTTGGCAAACAGAAGAGGATTTACCCGTTACTGACTTTGTTGTGATGCTGTGGTAACTTTGCTGTTTAACCCCCGGTATCATTTTACCCTTATAATGGTCAGCCTGTGCCTTACTTAGTCTAACGATCATTTGGAATAAATCGATGAATGTGAACTTCATTTCATTTTGTCATTTGTTTCTTCGTCAGTTTCATTAGGTGACTTTAATAACACTTAAAAATCAAATATCCCCTACTTTTTTTGAATAGTATATAAACAAAAACAAAAGAACAAAACACTAATTTAAGAGTTATATATACACAAAGTTTGTTTTTCTTACACCACTATGTCTCACACAACATAATACAAATTCTTTTCTTCTTTTTTTTTTCATCTCGCGAGTCATGGAATTCACATATCTAATACACCTTATTCTATGGTTCGCACACGCAAGCGAGTTACTGGGATCACACATATAATACAATTACCTTTTTTTTTATCACGCGAATTATTGAAATCACATATATATTATTATAATATGAACTATTCTCATGGTCATGTACGCGATGCAGAAATTATTTTAATGGTCACACGCACAATGGGTAAATGATATCTATTTTCTTCTTCCGTGGTTGTGGTCAACTGTACGTGGATACAAATTAATATTTTTTTTTCTTTTGTTCTGTTGTCTTCTTCTTTTATTTCGCGTTTGAGTTTCCCGTAATGGTCCTCTTCTGCTTCTTTTTTTGTTTTAATCAAAGGGGAGTGTTATTTAGCATCATTGTCGCAGTTATTGTTGTCTGGCAGTCTTTTCTTTTACCATACCGTCTATGACATATCGTGCTATAAAGAGTATTATATTAACTGCCACCCGTGCCCATATTTTATCATCCGCTTATCATATCATGGAGTGCACTTAATTAATAGGTAATCAAATTAGCAAGTGGAACAGACTTTACATGGATACAACATGGATACAATTGAAATTAGGATGTCATATTGTTTTACCGCAAGTTACAGAATGATCTGAACACATATAACCAATCTTAAATAAGATATTTATGAAAGAACTAACGGTTTATCTCTATAATTTTTAAACACAACACAACATAAGACAATACGTTCGCTCTTAATCCGATCACAACCCTCCTGGGGTGAAACCACTTCACATAAAGCTTCTCCCGTTACATATCGGGGCATCCTAATCTCATATTCTTGGGGTTACACAAATAAAACTTCTCCCGTAAATATCGGGCATTTCCCATTAAATATTTGGGGTATTACAAATAAAAAATCTCTCCCGTAAATATCGGGTCCTCCCATTAATATTTGGGTCACTACGTTACATCACAAATAATAATCCCGTAAACCTCGGGGTTTAAATATATATACACAAAACAACAACACAAAAACTTATAAGAGATAAAACCGTTAATACCGTGTTAATGTTTAAAGAGTTATATCTCTCAATTAGGATACGCTTAACTTTATTCCAGATAATTAAACAATCATAAAACATTTCACTTCGCAGTTATTAGCCTGATAATACCTAGCTACTACTAACTTCAAAAGCCAAAATATGTGTTCAAAACAAACAATTATAATTGATAATCTTTTAAAAACAACATGACGCATTCTAAAACAAATAATATATATACAATTTTGTTTTAGCCATTTTCCTGTTCCACTACTAGCCAATAATAAATTTAGTAACTACACCATATTTAATGACGCGTGATGATAAACTGCATATTTCCCAGTTAAATTATAATACATAGCACTAATGACGAATGTCATTTATTCACCCTTGCCATGGTAGGATTAGAAAAGACTTACCCCGTTGGTAGCTGTGACCTGTGAACTTCTAGTGGTTAGGACTTCAAGCGTTGCTCTGGTCAGACGGCATCAATTAATATGTGACAGTATTGGTTCCTTGATCAGGTTCTTTATGATGACAACACAGGTTTAACTTTAAACAATGGTTTTTATTCTTCTTTTAGACATATACAATACTTCTTCTACATTACTTATGTTAACCGGGTTTTTCGTCTGGTTTCCGTCTTGCTCCCCATTCGGCTCTATGGCCTCGACTGATTCCAAAACGGTTTGTCTGATCTTTTAATTACTGGGCCGAATCTATGTCCAGCCTTGCTGTCTTGATACCACACCCATGCACCGTAACCTGATTGGTCAGTATCCGGTCGGGGTGGGTTAATAACCTGTACTGACATATATACTATTCAAAAAAAGTAGGGGATATTTGATTTTGGGGGCATAATACTAAAATATGCAAATGACTAGGAAAAAAGTCACTATAGAACCTAACAGAAGAAACATTTCCAGTTACATGTGACGCCCAAACGCACCAATAGCTACCGCATGGAATGCTGGTGATGCTTGGGATCATCATGGGGGTCCAACCCAAGATTTGCACGACTCTGACTTTGAATGTTACAGTCATTGTGGCATTGAATTCCAGGGTGGAAACATCAGTTTAATTGTTTTAGTGACCAGAAAACAAATTTTGATATGCGTCGGCTTACCCAAAATGAAAGGTTACGTGCCCTTGGCATGCTACAGATCGGCACAACACAGGCGGTTGTGGCGCGGAGGATGAATGTTTCTCAGTCTGTCATAAGCAGGCTATGGTCCAGATACCGTGATACACAATCTGTACAGGACAGACCACGCTAAGGTCGACCAAGGGCGACAACTCAAGCCCAGGATCGATTTATCCGTACCTTGGCCTTGAGAAATCGTGTCATCACAGCAAATCGGATCAGCGCTCGTCTTCAAACAGACACTGGTGTGAGAGTGAGTGGCCAGACGATTCGGAATCGACTGCATAGGGGTCACCTTCGAGCCCGACGTCCTCGCGTGATCCCTTGTTTGAGAGATCATCACATTCAGGTAAGACGTCGTTGGTGTAGGGATCGTCAACACTGGGATAATCGACGCTGGAGCAATGTGATGTTTTCAGATGAGTCAAGGTTCACTGTTGATTTTTTGGACAGACGTAGGAGGGTGTGGCGTCGTCGAAACGAGCGCTTCCAAGACGTTAACGTCATCAGACATGATCGATTTGGGGGTGGTTCTGTTATGGTGTGGGGAGGCATCACTGTTGCTGGAAGAACGGCTTTACATGTTGTTGCAGGGCGTGTTACAGGCCAGTACTACCGGGACAACATCTTGGCAGTCCATGTTGTGCCGTTCGCACGACGTCATGGCCGCCGTTTCATCTTCCAGGATGACAACGCAAGATGTCACAGGGCCAGGATCGTTACAGGTTACCTCCAACAACAGAACATCACCACATTACCTTGGCCAGCACTGAGTCCCGACCTCTCCCCCATCGAGCATGTCTGGGACATGCTTGGACAGAGGTTACGTCAACGTCAACAACGTCCTGCCAATGTCCAAGAACTTGCTGCTGTGTTGCAACAGGAATGGGACAATCTGGACCAAAATGACCTTAGACGTCTCATTAGGAGTATGCCACGTCGGATCAATGCTTGTTTGGCAAAGAGAGGAGGATTTACCCGTTACTGACTTTGTTGTGATGCTGTGGTTGTATTGAATATGAAGAAAATTACTGGTCTTACTCCTAATATGATGAAATTATAGGTTGGAATAATCTCCCTTGGGGAGAATGTTTTGTGGGTTCCATTTTTTGCATGTGAGAAACACATGTTGTACCGTCTCAGTATGTGTTGTTATTTACAACACATTATTAAACTATGATATAAAGATATGATTAGAGCTGCATGGTGTAAGTGTTTAATATATATATATTATATGTTTAACAATTTAAATCACATAGAAAGCTTTTTAAAGAAAGTAATTGTAAATCAATTTGTGCTTCACAAAGACACAAGTCAGTAATCTCAAGTTGGTCATGTCTTCAGGTCTAGCTACTAGAAATACTGTTAAATTATTAAGTCAAGTGTTACATAATGGCAACTTGGTTTGTTTATCATAGTTATAGTTATGCCTTGTCTCCATGTTTGTTTGCATGTACTTAGAGTGTGTTTTATGTTTTATTGTAGTTTTCACGGTAAAATTGGTTCTGCAATAAAGTAAGAGGAATTTGTTTTATCGTTAGCCGATTGATTATCTGTGTCCCATAGAGAGTCATGATAGTGAAAAACCATCGTCTTTCTTACAAGACCAGGTAACCAGACAAGTAACAAGTGATGTAACAAGACAAGTAACAAGATAAGTGACAAGATAAGTAACAAGTAAACATGGACGAACAAGACAAAGCAGATCAGGCGATTGGTAGCTATGAACTTAGACAAGTACACAAACTCACTGACAAGTCCCAAAGTATATATCACGAAACAGTACAAATCTAAATTACTCAAACAAAAGTACAAGATTAATGAACTATTTAAACATGTTAAATCTGGAATTCAAGACAAGTCCTTGCAGCCGTCTGTAACACAGGACCTCAAGTCTGCGTTCAGAATTTATGGTGAATTATCCGAGCAATTTAAAGAATATCTTATAAGAATTAAGACAACTGAAAGTGAGCAAGAACTGTCAGGTCACAATTATGTCTTTAACTCACTTCGTACACAGTTGGAACAAGTTTTTGATGAAGTAACAAACTTTTTATGGGAAAATAAAAGTGTAGGTAAAAGTTCACATGGCACATCAAAAAAATCTTCTATTAATTCAGTTTCGTCCAGTATTTTAGCAAAACAACGAATGAAGGCAGAGACGGCCAAAGTAAGGTTTAATTATGTGAAACAAGAAACTGACTTACAAAAACGTTCAGTAGAGCAAGAAATGCTTCATAAGAAAGAACAGGTAGAACTAGAAACTGCACGAAAAATACTTCAGTCAAAAAGGGAAGTAGACGAAGCGGAAGCTGAACTTCAAGTTATTTCTGATCAGTTATGTGCCCTAGACCAAGGGGGTTCATACATAGACTCGAAAGAACGAACTGAAAGATATTGTAACCGCCAATCTTCGTTAGTTACAGGGCATTTGGGGAGGGGGAATTCAAACGAGTCCTTCTTCACTTGCACTAATTGCAGTAAATAAAGTAGTCCTACTTAAGAAATAACTCTACTGTAGTAAGAAATAACTGTATTACGGTAGAAACTTCAAGATTTACTGTAGCGTACAATGTATAACATTAAGAACTGAAGAACTGAAGAACTAGAGAACTAGAGAACAGGAGAACTGTTTCTGCAAAAACAACAATAATGTTCGTATATAAGTAGATGTACACAATGGAATAAATGTATTTAAACGTATAGCCTTTTATGAATTATTTAATGATATGACGAGAAGAGCAAAGCTTATTACTATAAAATATAAAATGGGAGAGCCAGTTCGGGGCAGAACCAGCCAATACATAGCCAGGGAACCTAGGTTTTCACATCACACATGCACTGTGTTATGAAGTGAAATCTTACTTAATATACTGCTGATACATAACTGACTGTATTTAGACATATAATGTAATTAAAATGAGTACTGACAACATCACATCAAACTTACGAATATGTTGAACGTTCCCAATCTTGGATTGACAATAAGATATGGATAAGAAAATGGAGATAAATCAAGGCGTCCTACGCAACAGGCTAAGGGGAATATGGCTGCTCAAAACCCATGTGCTCAGTCCCAGTTTTCCAGTCACAAGTTCATGATTTAACCCAAAAGACAAAAAGGAGTTATCTCCCCTGAATCATAAAGTATAACATTAAAGGCTGTGCCTACATACCCGGCCCCTTTAAATGTGGAACATTAATGTGAAACATTTAAACTAATACATACAATTTTTATAATGTATGAAAAAATGAAATATAGAATCTCAAATTAAAATGTCAATAAACAACTTCAAACTTTCAAAATGTCACTTTAAATATGGAACTGTTACTTAAGTTTTAAGCTTTATATAATCACACAAGCAGTTTAAAGTTTTAGTCTTTCGTAGATTCAAGCAAAACACACTTGGTAACGGGGCGTTCTAGAACAGTTGTTTTAGTCTTGACCTTAACAGAACGTATCAATCCATCTTTTCCTGGTACAACAGCGATAACACGCGCTAAGGGCCAAACTACACGGGGTAGACTATCATCAACCAATAAAACCATGTCATTGATTTTCAAATGTTCGTTTGGATTAATAAATCTCTGTCTGATTTGTAGTAGCGGCAAGTACTCTCTTCTCCAGCGTTTCCAAAACAAATCGGCCATATATTGCACCTGTCTCCAACGTTTACGTGAGTAAAGGTCCTGTTTAATAAAAACACCTGGAGAAAGTGTTGGCTCTGATCTTAATAAAAGAAGATGATTTGGTGTAAGAGCTTCCATATCTTGGACATCGTCTGATACAGGAGTAATAGGTCTTCCATTAATGATGCCTTCAACTTCGCACATAAGAGTGGATAGGCCTTCGTCGTCTAATATCTGTTCTGTCATAAGTGCGTTGAGAACTTTTCTTACGGTACGTATGCACCTCTCCCATACACCGCCGTGATGTGAAGCTGCTGGGGTATTGAAAATCCACTTGACGTACTTCTGTAGTAGAAAATCATTAATCCTTTTCTGATTCCAATCATCAATTGCAGATTTAAGTTCGCGATTTCCACCAACGAAATTGGTTCCATTGTCTGTTCGAATTTCAGACGGTACTCCTCTTCTGGCAATAAATCTGCGTAATGCGTTAATAAACGAATCGGTGTCTAAGGAATGCGTTACTTCAATGTGTACAGCACGTACAGCTAGACATGTGAATATACATCCATACCTCTTCAACTGACTTCTTCCTCGTTTTATTAGAAAAGGTCCAAAGAAATCAATGCCAACAAAGGTGAATGGTGGCTTTTCTGCAGTTACTCTGTCTTCAGGAAGATCTGCAAATTTCTGTTGAATTGGTTTAGCCTGTCTCTTGCGGCAACTTATACATTTGGATAAAATACTTCTAACCGCGGAGTTGACTTTAATAATCCAAAATTTCTTTCTGATCATTGAAATAACATATTCTCTACCAGAATGTCCTGATAAATGATGAAAGTGACGTATAATCAAAGTACTGATGTGATGATTCTTAGGCAAAATAATAGGGTGTTTGGATTCAAATGACATTGTAGCATGTCTCAGTCTACCACCAACTCTTATAAGTCCATCAGAGAAAAATGGGTCCAATTTACGAATATTGCTGGATTTCTTCACATTTCCATGCTGATTTTGACTTAAGGCTATGAATTCTTCATGAAAGATTTCTTTCTGGATATACTTCAAAATTTCAAGCTCAGCAGAAACGATTTCCTCCACTGTCAAGGGCTGGAAATTGGTATACTTCAAAGTTGCTGGATTGTCTCCCTTTACCTTATTTCTACATGCTGTCAGTAAATTTTTCTTGTATCTCAAAATGTAAGCTATACATCTTTTAAGGCGAAACCATGAGGAGAATCTGTTGAATATCCTGTTTACAATGTCTACATCATTTCCAACAACTAAATTACATTTCTTCTCGATCTTTACTTCTGGGTCATCTGACGAAATACTATCTTGTACATCAGGCTGTCGCGGCCATTCATTCTCTGGTAAATACAAGAAACCCGGCCCCAGTATCCAACTCTGATTCTTGATTAATTCATTAGCTGTGACACCTCTTGAACTTTGGTCACTTGGATTCAGTTTTGTGTCGACGTAGAACCAGTCCGAGGGATCTGAACCATCTCTTATACGTGCTTTTCTGTTCGCGACAAAGGTGTGAAATCGTTTGGTTTCATTATTAATATATTTGATAACAGAAGTGCTATCGGTCCAGAAGAATGATCTTTGAATAGGTATTTCAAGTTCTTGTCTTAAGATTTTATCTAATCTTACGGAAATCGTAGCAGCTGATAACTCGAGTCTTGGTATGGTAATCTTCTTTAAAGGAGTAAGACGCGACTTTCCAATCATAAAGGCGCAATAAATCTTGCCGGTTAAGCTTACTGATCTTATGTAGGAGACGGATCCGAAACCGACCTCTGATGCGTCTGAAAAGTGGTGTAATTGGTACTTAACGACTTCATCAAAATCCTGAGGTATTATACATCTTTGGATGTTGAATTTAGCTAACTTGGGTAAATCTATTAACCATGCGTTCCATCTTTTCAAGAAGTCTTCAGGTATAAGAACATCCCATCCATACTGTAATCGACATAAGTCCTGTAAAATCATCTTTGCCGGTAAAGTGAATGGTGCTACAAATCCTAAGGGGTCAAAGATAGAGCTTACTATTGAAAGTATTCCGCGTCTAGTCGCTGGTCTCGGCTGTATTGAAATGTCAAATCCAAATGAATCGGTGGCTACATCCCATCGAATTCCTAAGGTCCTTTGGACTTGAGCCTCTTCAAACTTGTGGTCTTGTATTATAGCTCTTTCTGATTCGGGTATACTGTTTAGTACATCTTGTGAATTTGAAATCCATTTCGTAAGTCGGAATCCTTGTCGTGACAATAGTTCTCTTAAATCTCTAGTAATTTCTTTGGCTTCATCTTCGGTAGCGGTAGATTTCAAGAAATCATCAACGTAAAAGTTTCTCTGTATACAGCTGATCAGCTCTTCATTCGAAGTGTCATTTGCAGTCTGTAACAGGGCAAAATTGCAACAACTTGGTGAAGAGACGGCACCAAAGAGGTGTACTTTCATTCTATAGGTAGATGGTTCTTTCTTGATGTCATTCTCTGGCCACCATAAAAATCTTAAAGCATTTCTGTGTTCCATTGGTACGTGGACTTGATGAAACATTGCTTCAATATCGGCTAACAATGCTATGTGTTGCTGTCGAAATCTTGACAAAACTCCTACTAACGTATTAGTGAGATTGGGGCCCTGTAGAAGACATTCATTCAATGATATTCCATGGTATCTTGCAGAACAATCATATACTACTCTGATCTTTCCTGGCTTCTGAGGATTAAAGACTGGATGATGCGGCAAATACCAATTAGGAACAACTGACTTTTCATCTGGGTCTATCTTCTCTGCATAACCATTATCTAGTAGGTTATCAATGAATTCAGAGTACTTGTCAAATAAGTTTGGGTCTGTTAGTAATCTTCGTTTCAGGAGATGTAATCTGTGCTCTGCTAATGGTTTATTATCAGGCATACAAGGGGGATAACTCTTCCATGGTAGAGCTATTTCATAGTGCTTTTCTTGATTCAACTTGACTGTTTGCTCCATTATTGACATCGCTTTATGGTCTTCTTGTGACATTTCTTTGTTAACTTCTACAATTGAATCATTGAACTCTCTGTTACAAAATTCCTTAAATTGTTCACTTAATCTTTCGTCACACTTTATGAAGTTAGCTGTGTGTCGTTTACAAAATGTTTTCCTGTTTAATGGTCCGTTGACAACCCAACCAAGTTTGGTACGTATAGCATAAGGACTTCCATCTTTACTAGGTCTTATTTCAATTGGTTCAAGAGCAGATATGTTGTCATTTCCAATCAACAAATCAACATCAGCATCTATATTAGGTAAGTTGACATCCTTAAAGTGCGGCCATTCTTCAATATCTTCTTGTATTGGTACATCAGACTTGGTAAGTGGTATGCTTGGTCTTGAAAAAACAAAGGGTAAATCAATGAGGTGTATTTCATCTAAATCATAGATTTGTAGGCTGACAATTCGACTTTCGTTCACACTATCTTCTTTGTCAATAGTGTTGAGTGATATAGATGTCTCCTGTCCTTCTATACCAAGTTTTCTTAGTAGCCTATTAGTGCAAAAAGTCGAATTAGAGCCATTATCTAACAGCGAACGAATAGTGATGGGAGTTTTAACGCCATTAGTTTTCACCTTTACAGTAGCAACTGGCAAACCAATAAAGGGTGATCTTCCATTAGTAGAAGTGGAGTACGTTTGTGAAAACCCGTTCTTAACATTAGCTATTGCAGTAGTATCTTGTATAGTATCTGGTGCCTTCCCGCTGTTACATGGTTCATGGTTGATATGGGTCGGTTGATGCAACAGTGTGTGGTGTCTTCCGTGGCACTCCTTACATCTAAACTTACTCTTACAATGTTTTGATCTATGACCATGGTAAAGACAATTAAAACAGAGACCTTTAATCATAACTATCTTTGCTCTCTCTTCAAGTGGCAATCGTTGAAATAGGTTGCAGGATGATAATGGATGATCTGAATTACATTGAGGGCATCCGCCTGGGGATTTTCCTGTCATTGGGCTTGAATAATTACTATATGATGACTGTCTGCTATCAACTTGTGAGAAGAAACTTGAGCCACTAGATCTGTATTGCGGGGTTCTCTTCTTGTCGTAAGATCGCTCCCTGGAATCGTTGGCATTGTGTATGTGTAGGTTGCCAAATACAGGGTGTGTTGTGATCCTGGCCTCTTTGTCAACAAATTCTACTACGTCATCTAAAGTTATTTCACGGTCGTATCTTTCTGCTATTGTATCTGCTACTGTACGCCATCTTCTTCTAATGTCGTATGGGAGTCGGTTTACTACTTTCTTCAAACTATCTGCGCTTTCAATCTTGGAAATGTAGCCGATTTCTTTGAGAGCATTTTTACATGTTGTGAGGGCTGTAGACAGTTTTTGTAGAGCTTCTCCATCTTCTGACTTTATAGGAGGACCCTGTGTTAATCTATCAACGTAAGCTGATGCAATTCTGTAATTCTGTCCGAATCTCTTCTTTAACAGACGTCTGGCTTCATTATAGCCTTCTGTGGGTTTCATAGATAGACAGCTGCGCATTACTTCCTTTACTTCTCCACTAGTATACTGAACTAGATAATATAATCGAGCGTTATCATCTTCTGTCTTCGTTTCTATGATATTCTCAAAAGCTCTGATAAATCCACTGTATTCCAAGGGATCACCATTAAAGGTAGGAACTTCTGAATTAGGTAATTTAAGGGCTAATGCATTCTGTTGTTGTTGTTTCAACATCTTATCCATGAACTGAGTTTGAGACATCAGGATATGTTGGAAAACATCAGGCTGTATTGGCTCTGGCGTTGGTATATGTGGCAAGTCAGATGATCTTGAATCAGTAGAGGACTTTCTTCTTAGGTCATTACTTAAAGTAGGTGACAAATCCTCCACGTTTTGATGTACAATCGGCACATCATCTTCTGATTCTAAAACTGGTTGCGACACATCACATCTTGGATCAACTTCTATTTCTTTTTCGCTATCTTCAGCTGCTATAAATTCTAACAACTCTTGTTCAGCCTTCAATACTCTGAGTCTTGCCTGTAGTGCCTTTAACTTCTTGGCCCTGGGGGTATCTGCATCATTCGCAGTCTTATGACGGGCAGGAGTAACAACTCTTGATTCTTCTATAATTTCTGTGTTATCTTCTTCAAAATCTTCAGAATTGTTATCTTCAGGTTGGTTTTCAATTTCAGCTGTAATATCTATCGTCTGTTTGCCATCATATCTTCTGCCAGATCTTGTTACCTTGTGTTCTTCTTGTTCAGTCTTGCTGGCAGTGTCTTGGTTACGCGTATCTGTTATGATTTCATCACCATTTTGATCCATTTTGAAATTATTCTTGTGCTTGTCTTATTTCAATCATGTGTTTAAACGAAGACGATCATATTCAAACTAATGTAACCGCCAATCTTCGTTAGTTACAGGGCATTTGGGGAGGGGGAATTCAAACTAGTCCTTCTTCACTTGCACTAATTGCAGTAAATAAAGTAGTCCTACTTAAGAAATAACTCTACTGTAGTAAGAAATAACTGTATTACGGTAGAAACTTCAAGATTTACTGTAGCGTACAATGTATAACATTAAGAACTGAAGAACTGAAGAACTAGAGAACAGGAGAACTGTTTCTGCAAAAACAACAATAATGTTCGTATATAAGTAGATGTACACAATGGAATAAATGTATTTAAACGTATAGCCTTTTATGAATTATTTAATGATATGACGAGAAGAGCAAAGCTTATTACTATAAAATATAAAATGGGAGAGCCAGTTCGGGGCAGAACCAGCCAATACATAGCCAGGGAACCTAGGTTTTCACATCACACATGCACTGTGTTATGAAGTGAAATCTTACTTAATATACTGCTGATACATAACTGACTGTATTTAGACATATAATGTAATTAAAATGAGTACTGACAACATCACATCAAACTTACGAATATGTTGAACGTTCCCAATCTTGGATTGACAATAAGATATGGATAAGAAAATGGAGATAAATCAAGGCGTCCTACGCAACAGGCTAAGGGGAATATGGCTGCTCAAAACCCATGTGCTCAGTCCCAGTTTTCCAGTCACAAGTTCATGATTTAACCCAAAAGACAAAAAGGAGTTATCTCCCCTGAATCATAAAGTATAACATTAAAGGCTGTGCCTACAGATATGTTCAAGATCAAAATGACAATTTTCTGATTAAAGAACAAATGCCACCAGATATGACATTTACTCAAACAAATCGTAAATTAAATTTTCATGATATATCTACTAATAGTTGTGTAGGTATCGAAAATCCAAATCTTGGGGAACAAGTCCCAAGTACAACTAGGGTTGGGGGAATAAACAGTTTTTTCTGAAAACGAAAAATCGCCTGATTATTTCTAATGGGGCTTGAACCGAGAAAGAGCAATTTGGACAAATTTATTACCAAAAATGTATTTTTAGGTTGGTGCGGACCGTTTTTTCAAAATGGCGGCCAAAATGGTCGAAAAAAAAACACTTTTCGTCAATTTGAGTCAGAAATCCATCCAATACCCTTTGTAATATGTCATTTATATGGTTTTCAGGGTCGCGGATTCCATTTCTGACCTCGAAAATCAATTTTGATATTCCAAAATGGCGAAAATCCAAGATGGCGGCTAAAATTACCTAAAAATCGAGTTTTTCCTCAAGATATCCTCGGGAAACATTTACGGCACCTTGTAATATGTCATTTCTATGGTTTTGGGGGTATCTGATTCCATTTCTGACCAGAAAAATCAATTCCGAAATTCCAAGATGGCTGAAATTCCAAGATGGCGGAAATCCAAGATGGCGGAAATCCAAGATGGCGTTCAAAATTGTATTTAAATCGATTTCTTTTCTTTCATTTTCTCAGGAATACATTCTGTATCCCTCTCTAATTATCCACAAACTCAAGTCTCTGTACTCTAGCCACGTCATTGCTGTTATGACGTCATATGGCACCAATTAAACTGGGCGCTGATTGGTTGATTGTTTTGCGCAATGCGAAAAAATGGCGAGTTTCTGAATTATTTCTTTCGCATTTCGGATTGTGTTCGTCAACTTCGATGACTTAAGTTACTTCTGTTTCCCCACTATGGATCGCAGAAGTACAACCACGAAGACATTATTCGGTAAGCGATATTCCCAAGAGAGTTGTTTCGTTGCTAAATCAAAATTACAAACTGGATCTTTCGCTATTGGCAGAATGTTAAATCTTTGCAGAAGAGAACCAGGGTACAATACGTTGAGTAAAGAGCGAGCCAGTGAGATTGTTGCAAAAGAGTTCATCGACGATTGGATAGACAAAAATGTATACCCCGCCGCACTCCGTACGGTTACTAGACAAATTTGCGCAGATTATGTAGCTTTCAAAGACATGAGGAAAGTGGAGAATCGCATTGATAGGCCAAAGCCGAAAAACTGGGACCAAACAGCAGAATCATTCCATGCGCGCATGACCACTATAGGCTATGACATCCGTGCCCAAAATAAAGACTACGAACACGAACTTGAGAAAATGTACGATCTGAAAATGGAAGATGATGACTACAAATTTTATCATGATAATTGCCATGGAGACTATATTGCTATTTGTACGAGGACTGTACCAAAGAAATGGCTCAACACGAGAATCCGTAAACATAAAGAAGTAGAATTCCTGGAGGAGAAAAAAAATCAAAATGAAAGACGGCGAGATGCAGAAAAAGAGATGTCTAAACTGAATATCAAACTCGCTATACGAAACGCAAACGATTCTGCAGATACAGATTACAGTTGCAGCCCACGAACACCTACAGTAAGTTCATCTCCAGCAGTTGTGACCAGATCTGACTCGGCTAAGTGTCAAAGCGACTATAAATACACAGAGAATAATGATTTTCCTGATGTACTGACGAGAAACGGCCGTAAAACCATACGTGAGCCTTTGATGCGTTGTCTAGTGCAATGTTTGGCTCAGTACAAAGTGACTACAAATGACCTGCTAGGTATAACAAAGAATGTGGCCAACATTGTTTTCGATCAGAAATGGAAACTAGCCGCGGACGTCGAAAGCGAAGAAGAAGACAGTGACACGAACTCTGCTGATGAAATTCAAACCACACCGAAGAGAAAAAAAATCTCTAAAGATTTAAGTCATATCATGCCTTCACGACGAACGGTTATAACGTACCTCGAGGACGCATCCCTACTGAATTTGGAAATGGTCGCCAATATTCTGAAAAATAAAACAGACGATGTGATAACCGTTGGTTTAGACGACACTACAAAGGCCGCTGGTCATCTAAAGATGGACGTTAAAACAGACCATTTGACAGTTATCAACCAGATCACGGGTGATAGACGTACATTCACGACCGGATATATAGAAAATAAGTCGCACAGTGGTAAGGATGGCGCCGACGCTTACGAGTTCAAGCTCTCGTGTCTGGCCATTCTTGCTGACAGTTCTGTAGAAGAGATGAAAGAACAAATCGACTTTTGGATGTCCGATCGGGCTTCTGACTGCGCCTTACTATTGGAAAATTTAGGGATTGAAAACGAGAAAATCCTTAAATGTTGTGCTCATATCGTACTTGGTATTGACAATGGCGTAGAAAAAGTACTCAAGGAAACCGAGAGAAAAATTGGTATGGAGAAAATGATAAAATGTGATAACATATTACGCAGTTCTTCCTCGATCTACACCATGGGTCTAATCGCTATTACGAAACTGTTATCGCCATCTCATGCCTCACATTCTGTATCTCTATACAACGAGTTCATGGCATGGATGGCAGCTAATGGAGTGGATGCTGGCGGTTTCAAGGGTTTTGTTGGTAATCGGATTGGGCGTGTAGCTGAACTTGCGAAGCAGTACTTGGTCAAGAAAGACGCGATAGAATCATTTTTCGAAGCAGTCGTTGATTCCAACTCTAATAAGCTTGTACTTGCTGTCCATACGTTCGTCACAAACAAGTGGTTCAACTGTTGTGCGGAAGTGTACTGTCTGATTGGCGAAATCATAATATTTCCCATAATAGAATTACTGGGCATCGACAATTACAGTAAAAGTACAAAAGAAAAACGACGAAACTGGGAAGACGTCAAGAAATTCTTCAGTGATAAACACATAGAACTCAAACGGCTGAAAGTTGGCTTTGGAAATACAGTTACTGGGAAAGGAAAACTCATCAGCGCAATTATTGAAGAAGCTACAGTAACTTTAGAACGACAGCTAGGGGTCATGGATTTCTTTAAAGCCGAAGTAACCGAATCAAATCCTAAAATGCAGTTTACACCGCTAACCAATTTAGGTTGTGAAGGAGAATTTGCCAAATTAGACAACAGAATAAAATCATCAGGCGGATTGACAACAGTTAAAACTCACTCCATGAAAAACATTATTGCGACAAACGGACTATTGGTGAATTCCGATTTTTTGGAAAAAGGTGACAACGAGAAGCGCCAGTCTTGGAAGTGGGCACGATTGTCAGAGGAGGTAAAAAAAGTCAAAGCACTAGAGCGAGACTTCCTAGCAACAGTGAAGGTAGCCAAAGAATTAGCACTGAAAAAAAAAGAGGATCTCAAGCTAAAACGAACCAATAAAATGATGGAACTATTGGACTGCTGTAAAAAGCACCACGGTCCGGTAACTGCCACAACGATTGAGATGTTAAATAATTTGACAGAAAAGCAACTCCTCAGCGAAATCGCATATATAAGAATAGCTGTGACTCCCGACATTCGTCAGAAAAGAAAAATAACTATAAACGGACAATCTCGCTTTCAACAGTTTTCAAAATCGGAACTAAAGCAATCCATAAAATCTGTTTTGAAACCGGATGGTGAAGTGTCAAGTGATATAGATGAGTTATTGAAAAGGGCACTTGATGGTAAACTTTGAACCTATACTTGGCAAGTGGATAAAATACATAAACACATACACTAATTGCAAAACGTTCATTATTTCTGAATTAAATGTAGATGGATGAAAGTAACTAATATATGCTTCATGATAGTTTATTTTATCCAGGACGTTAATTATTATGTGTGTTTTGTGTTCTTGCTTGTTCTAATATATTCCGTCATCTTGTGTTTTTACTCTAATTTTGGGTAATTTTAGCCGCCATCTTGGATTTCTGCCATCTTGTAAAAACCGAAATTGATTTTCAGGGTCAGATATGGAATCGGCGACCCCAAAAACCATAGAAATGACATATTACAAAATGCCTTAAATGTATTCCTGAAGATATATTGAGAAAAACTCGATTTTTGGGTAATTTAATACGCCATTTTGGATTTCCGCCATCTTGGAAAATTAAAATTGATTTTCAAGGTCAGAAATAGAATCGGCGACCCTGAAAACCATAGAAATGACATATTACAAAGGGTATTAGAAGCATTTATGACACATTTGACTAAAAAAAAGCGATTTTCTGCCCATTTTGGCCGCCATTTTGAAAA
This sequence comes from Patella ulyssiponensis, assembly GCA_963678685.1. Lineage (NCBI taxonomy): Eukaryota > Metazoa > Mollusca > Gastropoda > Patellidae > Patella > Patella ulyssiponensis. The sequence goes on along the minus strand of OY783225.1, from coordinate 61,499,887 downwards.
AAACGGCCCGCACCAACCTAAAAATACATTTTTGGTCAAAAATTCGCCCATAATCGTTTTTCTCGGACCAAGCCTCGTTAGAAAATATCGGGCATTTAAAGTCGACCCGGATTCCCCCAACCCTAGTACAACACAAGACGAGACACACCACGCAAGAAAACTTAACACTTTTGAAGATGTTTCTCGTTATCTCTTGAAGAAAGATATCCTTGTTTCAAGATTATCTAAATTTGATGACAAGCCTGAAAATTATGTTGTTTGGAAAAACACGTTTCGTGACGTCATGAATGAAATTGACTCAAATCCTGCCGAAGAGTTTGATCTTGCAATAAAGTGGCTAGGACCTGAATCCAAAAAACATGCCGTAAGTCTACGAACGTCCAATTCAAGGAACCCAGCTGCTGGTCTAAAATTAATGTGGGCAAGACTCAATGAAAGATATGGAAGCCCAGAAATGATAGAATCATCTATCAAAAATAAACTTGCTAACTTTCCCAAGGTTACAACTAGAGATAGGGTCAAAATTTATGAACTCGCTGACACATGTGACGAGATTTTATCGTTGAAAAGTGACACTAATTATAGCAATCTTTTAAGTTACTATGATGCCTCAGCAGGCGTAAATCCTATCCTGCTGAAGCTTCCGTCTTTTGTACAGGTCAAGTGGCGAAGTAAGGCAATTAACTACAAGAAAGTGCACCAAGTGACTTACCCTCCGTTCAGCTTTTTCGTTGAGTTCTTGTATGAACTTGCGACGACCATGAACGATCCAGCCTTTATATTTGAAGACAATTTGACTTGTCTTCCCCGTAAAGAGTATCATAAACCGTCTTTCAAGGTAGCTGTACATAAAACAGCTGTTTTCGAACCCAAAACTGATAGGCAGATTCCACGGTCTCAGTTCAGGTGTCCATTGCATAATGCCCACCATTCTTTAAATACATGTGTAGCTTTTAAGGACAAATCAATTGAAGATAGAAGAAAGATTGTCAAGGACAATGATATATGTTTCAGGTGTATTGATTCAAAGGAGCATAGGGGTTACAAGTGTCCTGTTACTATCCAGTGCAATGATTGTGGCAGTGACAGACATTCCACAGGCATGCATTATGACTACTTACCTAAATATAATGTACCAACCGACAGTAACCGTTTTGATAAACCTCCAATCAAGCATGGCGGGGAGCATACCGAAGCTGTATCTACTAAATGTACTCAAGTATGCAAAGATAACGCGGTCGGGCGATCTTGCGCAAAAATTGTTTTAGCGAAAGTGTTCAGCGGTAAAGACCCAAATCACCACAAACTTGTATATGCAATATTAGATGACCAGAGTAATAGAACCCTGGCAACACCAGAACTCTTGGATGAATTCAATGAATGTGATTCTAAAATAATTAACTATAAATTGTCTTCATGTGTGGGTAATGTTTTGACAACTGGTAGACAAGTTGATGGGCTGATTATTCAGTCTTTTGATGACTTTTATACATTTGATTTACCTTCTGTGATCGAATGCAGTAATATTCCAAATTCCAAAGATGAGATACCGAACCCAGACATAGTTAAACATTATGCACATTTAAGTGAACTGGAATGTTTCATTCCACCAATACAAGATGGCTGTGACATATCGTTGCTTATCGGTAGAGACTTGCCCGCCGTACATCATGTGTCAGATCAACGTATAGGCAGTGAAAATGCTCAGCGCCTTCCAATGGGCTGGGTGATCATTGGTGAAGTATGTGTTGGAGAGGTACATGCGTCAACAGACATTAAAGTGAACAAGATAAATATCCTTAGTAATGGTAGACCCACCTTACTAGACCCATGTAAACAATCAGTGACGTGTACAATTGAAGATTCTTCAATTTTTGATAAAACTCCAGATGATGACAAGGTAGGACTTTCACACGAAGACAGGACGTTCTTAAAATTAATGGACAAACAATTTGAAATGAACTCGCAAGGCCAATGGTCAGCACCATTACCCTTTAAGACTTTAAGATCGCGACTTCCGAATAACAAAGTACAAGCTGAAAAGAGAGCTAAAATATTGGATAAGAATCTTCACAGGGATATTGTCAAACGCGACCACATGATGACCTTCATGACAGGTATTTTAAATAAAGGTCATGCAGAAGTAGCGCCACCTATACAAGAAAATGAGGAGTGTTGGTTTCTACCACTCTTCGGCGTATATCATCCCAAAAAGCCAGACAAGATAAGAGGAGTATTCGACTCATCAGCAAGTTTTCATAACATTTCTTTGAACGAAGTTATGGTGTCAGGCCCAGATCTTACAAATAACCTGATTGGCGTTTTACTACGATTTAGACAGGAGAGAATTGCTGTTTCAGCTGATATCGAGCATATGTTTTATTGTTTTTATGTGACACCAGAGCACCGAAGATATTTGCGATTTTTATGGTACAAGGACAATATCTTTGGTAATGAACTTATAGAATATCAAATGTGTGTTCATGTATTCGGAAATCGACCTTCACCCTCGGTTGCAAACTACGGGTTACGGAAGGCTGTTGAAAACGCAGAGCCTGAAGTAAAAAACTTTGTATCAAAGAACTTTTATGTAGATGACGGGCTCGCGTCCTTCTCAAGCGAAGCCGAAGCTTCCGCGGTTCTGAATAAAAGTAAGGAAACTTTATGGTGTAACGGAAACATTCGACTTCACAAGTTCGCTTCGAACAGCAAGGAATTCTTAACTAAATTTGATTCCAAAGACTTGGCGAAAGATTTAATTGACATGAATCTAAGTGACGATTTGCCTATGCAGAATAGTTTAGGACTGGTCTGGGATTTGAACTGTGACAAATTTGTGTACAAGGTTTCATTGCAGGATAAACCGTCTACAAGACGCGGTATTCTATCCATCATAAATGGATTATACGATCCACTCGGATTTGTCGCCCCAGTTGCTGTCAAGGGAAAGGTTATTCTTAGAAACTTGTTAAGGAACAATCCCGATTGGGATGAACAGTTGTCGCCAGACGTTCTCGTTGAATGGAATAACTGGAGGGACTCGTTGTATGCTCTAAATGATGTCAGTATTCCAAGATGCTATGTTGCTGATGGTCTGAGTTCCCTTCAAGAAAAACAGGTGTTGGTGTATTGTGATGCATCCGAGTCAGCTATTGCGGCCGTGGCATATATCAAGGGCATTGATAAGAGTAAAAAGGTACATCATGGATTCATTCTTGGAAAAAGTAAGGTCGCACCTCTACATTGTAACACTGTGCCTCGTCTTGAGTTATGTGCTGCCTTATTAGCAACCCATATAGCTAAGATTATTTCAGAAGAGTTAGCGATACCATTAAGTGAATTCACATATTTCAGTGACAGTAGAGTGGTTTTAGGTTACATTAATAATGAAAAACGTAGGTTCTATGTCTATGTGTCTAACAGGGTGGAACGTATTAGACAAGTTTCCTTACCACAACAGTGGAACTATATACCCACTAACTTAAATCCTGCTGATCAAGGCACACGTTTCGTAAATCCCACTGATCTGCAGGAAAGTCTATGGTTACATGGACCAATTGCTAAAGCTCAAGAATCTCGAAAGATAAGCGAATACAGTGATTCTAGCGAAAATGAAATATTTCCTCTGATTCAACCGGAAGGGGATAAAGAAGTCAGAACGGAAGTTATAACCAATAAGACTCAAGTTCAAGAACAAGACTGTTTAGGTTCAGATCGATTCTCAAAGTTCTCTTCATTGAAGAGACTAATTTGTGCTATTATGGTATTGCGAACATTTGTGAAACACTTTAAGAATAGTAGATCTAAAATAACTTCTACTATTAATCACAAACTTGATGAATACAAGAACGCAGAGATTTTTATATTCAAAACTGTACAAGATGAACATTTTGCAAGTGAAAGAAAGTGTCAACAGAACAAGAAACATGTTAACAAAAACTGTAGTATTCAGGATTTAAATCCATATTTAGATGACAAAGGACTTTTACGAGTAGGTGGTCGTCTAAATAATTCGGACATGAACACTAGTCAGAAAAATCCGATAATTCTTCCAGGAAAGAGTCATGTGGCCAAATTATTGGTTTTACAATGTCATGAAAATACAAGACATCAAGGTAGACACTTCACCGAAGGAGCCGTAAGAGACGCAGGTTTTTGGATAATTGGAGGCAAGAAAATTATTCGCTCTTTATTGTACAAGTGTGTCATTTGCAAAAAGTTACGTGGCAAGTTAGAGGTACAAAGAATGGCCGATTTGCCAGCCGATCGTTTGATCCCAGGTCCACCATTCAGCTCAGTGGGTGTGGACACGTTTGGTCCATGGGCTGTAATTGCTCGCAAGACAAGAGGTGGTGTTGCGAATGCCAAGCGATGGGTTTTAATATTCACATGTTTAACCACACGAGCCATACATCTGGAAGTCATAGAAGAAATGTCTACATCATCCTTTATTAATGCGTTACGGAGGCTCATATCAATCCGAGGAAATGTAAATATTTTCAGATCCGACCGTGGTTCAAATTTTATAGGAGCTACAGATCCTTTAAAAATCGATGTTGTTAATGTCGAAGACCCGAAAGTAAGCAACTTCCTTTTCAACAGAGGCTGTAAGTGGTTATTCAATCCGCCCCATGCGTCACATATGGGTGGCGTATGGGAACGCATGATAGGAATTGTGAGAAAAGTTTTAAATGGTATTATGCTGGAACATGGTAATCGAGAAATTACACATGAAGTATTAGTAACATTTTTCGCTGAAGTATCGGCTATAGTTAACTCCAGGCCATTAGTACCAGTAAGTTGTGATTCCGAACAACCATTCATTCTGTCACCAAACATGTTACTAACGCAAAAATCAGGCTCATCTACATCGTTTGACATAGGTGAATTCAATACCAAGGACATGTTTAAAGCACAATGGAAGAGAGTTCAATTTCTATCAGATTTATTTTGGACAAGGTGGAAAGAGGAATTTTTGTGTTGTCTTCAGCAAAGACAAAAGTGGTTGGAAACCAAACCAAACATTATGGAGAATGATATTGTTCTACTCAGAGAAAAAGATGCCCATCGTAACACATGGCCTATGGGTGTAGTCGTGAAAGCATTAAAGAGTAACGATGACATTGTGCGAAAAGTACAGGTTCGCGTATGCAAAGATGGTAAAACCGCGGTATACACTCGTCCCATTAGTGAATTGGTAGTTTTGGTCAGTGAACAGTAACTGTTTTTATATAAATCTACTGAATATCAAATTAAGACTATTTGAACATTTTCAGTGTGAGCTAGTAAAGCTTAGACATTAACTGTTATTATTATATGTTATTGTATGTGTCAAATGTAAATGTTTTATGTAAGTGTTGTCAGTGACAAATTATCATTGTCAGACGGGGAGTGTATTGAATATGAAGAAAATTACTGGTCTTACTCCTAATATGATGAAATTATACGTTGGAATAATCTCCCTTGGGGAGAATGTTTTGTGGGTTCCATTTTTTGCATGTGAGAAACACATGTTGTACCGTCTCAGTATGTGTTGTTATTTACAACACATTATTAAACTATGATATAAAGATATGATTAGAGCTGCATGGTGTAAGTGTTTAATATATATATATTATATGTTTAACAATTTAAATCACATAGAAAGCTTTTTAAAGAAAGTAATTGTAAATCAATTTGTGCTTCACAAAGACACAAGTCAGTAATCTCAAGTTGGTCATGTCTTCAGGTCTAGCTACTAGAAATACTGTTAAATTATTAAGTCAAGTGTTACATAATGGCAACTTGGTTTGTTTATCATAGTTATAGTTATGCCTTGTCTCCATGTTTGTTTGCATGTACTTAGAGTGTGTTTTATGTTTTATTGCAGTTTTCACGGTAAAATTGGTTCTGCAATAAAGTAAGAGGAATTTGTTTTATCGTTAGCCGATTGATTATCTGTGTCCCATAGAGAGTCATGATAGTGGTAACTTTGCTGTTTGACCCCGGGTATCATTTTACCCTTATAATGGTCAGTCTGTGCCTTACTTAGTCTAACGATCATTTGGAATAAATCGATGAATGTGAACTTCATTTCATTTTGTCAGTTGTTTCTTCGTCAGTTTCATTAGGTGACTTTAATAACACTTAAAAATCAAATATCCCCTACTTTTTTTGAATAGTATATTTAGTTGGATGTCTAGAATTTTTGTGCGATAATGCGAAATTACACCTCTATTCTGAGCTAAAGGAATGGATAAAAAATAATATATTATTCTACTTTCATTTGATAGACGTAACGATGGATTTTATTGGTTGGTAAAAATAGATGAGATTGGGCGACTGTTGTCTTAATAGGTTCGCAACGAACAGGTTGCCAGCTGGATCGGTCGAATAGCTCGCTAGCCGAATAGGTCGCCAATTTGTGTTCGGTCTCTGTAGGTATGGCGATAGAAAGCCTGGTAAGCACGCCAAGGGAGTGTGGTGAGAAAGTATCCCGGTCTGAATGCCAAATATGGGATCATGGTGGGGACACTTTTCGCGCAGCCAGAAGGTGGCCATGAGCGTAGTAAGATCTTGTAGTAAGCGCTTGTTGTGTTCGTGGCAGGAACATGATGGGCACGTGGCGTAAGCACCACGCTGCCGTTATGCTCTCTTTGCCTTTATGCCGGAAATAGGATTTGCTTTCCCAGGAAAATCGATGATAAATAAATGATGATGTGTTTAGAAAACATTCCACCATCTAGAAAATATGCTAAATTTGTGAGCACACGGCCATTTTACGCAGTTGTATATGACAGAAATCGAATCTGCCTCCCCGAAAACATATACATTGTCACAAAAGACAACTACATATACTTAATCGAAATCAAGCCATCGTCCGATTTTCCCGCCACAAGTGGCAACAATATTGGGAAAATGCCAAATATGTGAACATGTAATCATTTTACAAGGTTGTTTTCTTCAGAAATCGATTCTGTACCCCTGTAAACATATATATATATACACCAAACACTACCACTTAATCAGAATCTGCACATCGTCGCATTTTCCCGCCAAAAATTCCCGCCATCTTGGTAATATGCTAAGTATATGAACATGGGATCATTTTACAAGGTCGTAAATGTCAGGAATTGAATCTGTGAGTCCGAAAACATATATTGACACCAAACGCAACTACTTAATTGAAATCTGCACATGGTCAGTTATTCCCGCCAAAAATGATCGCCATCTTGGAAATATAGTCATGAAATGATGGAAAATAGTCTGAAATATAGTCATGAAACCTTCTTCCAATATCAATACATTCCCAAACCACAGTTGATATATCGGTAATATTATAAATAATGTGAAATTAATAAGCCAACAGTGAGGCTGATGTCTCCCGCCGAAATGCCAAAATAAAAAGATGACACGTATTAATGGCACATTTATTTTTTTCAAAAGTATGGAGCAATCAAACTATACACTAAGTTTCATCATTCTATCAGATAGAATCGAAATCGTCTTGTCCCAAAGCATCGACCACTGAAATTGATTATGTCTGCTTAGCTTCAGCTCGAAATGTTAATCATTGAACTCGGTCAAGACATTCACCTAATGAACCTCTACATCAAGTTTAAACATTCTACCTCAATTTAAAGCCATAAATATCTGCTTTCTGTTTTAGACGATAATTGTTTTAGAATAGGCCTACCGGAGACATAAAATTGTTGTCTTCTTATCACAAATTTTTGGCAGATAAAATATTCCAGTTGGCGGAAAAATATGAAATCCGGTGTGAGCCCTGGTTAGGGTAAAGGTTAAATAAAGTGTCAATCTTGGAGTTAAAGTGACAATGTTGAGGGTTACTGTTAAATAGAGTGACAATGAATGCATTACCTGTATAATGAGGGGTTTCCAGCTATAAGCACCAAGTACTTTTACGTGCTTGGGATATTTCTCAAAATTGAAGGTTCTAAACTCACATCTCCCGTACTTAAATATCTGAAAATACATTCATTATTTATATTTCTCATTGAAGCATCAAGCCAAACATGTATTTTCAAACTGTTAAAAAGTGTAGCTTCATTTCGCTTTACATTCTGAACCAAGAATAAAGCATAGCCCTACGAACTGCAAAGATGTATCATGTTACAGTTGTGAATGAGGTGAATTAATGGTATGGCCAGATTATAGGAATGTTCCCATTTCTCAAAAATTTGTGAACCGAACTGTGTGGAATATTTTGGATGATAATTTGTTGGGGTAGATCAGTTTATATCTTACTGCTTGTCTTTGTGATTCTGTCAATCCAATATCATATAAAATAACTTTAATGTTAGGATAAACAGGTCTCAGAACTGTATCAATATTATGCATCATAGCTTGCATCTCTGTATAATGATTACTAGAGGCACCAGCCACAATTACAGGAATTCGTCGAACAGGAATATTAAGGTCGGGTAAATCGGGTATGTAGATATCACCGGATGCTGTAATCCTATTTGGATAACCAAGTCGGTGCAGATGGTCTTCAACTTCCGGTGTAGTCTTCATGTTCAGTAGACGTTTGATGTTGCTGATTCTGTTAGTGCTAATATACTCCTTGCAATTTTTATTTTTCCCATAAATTCGACCTAACAAAATACACAAAAGATGCAATGTACATTACATCAACCCATATATGAAAATAACGCACACCATATGTACTTATTTTATATCTATCTATATTAACAATAGTTTTATTTATGTTATGCATACACACCGCCTATAATATAAACGATGTGTATGATATGCATACACACCGTCTATAACATTACCAATGCTAATGTTCGCTATATCATTAATAAACACACACAATGTTCATATTTTTTGTTTGTCTAGATTATTTCACGAGATTTTCCGGTGTTGTTTCCCCCTTGTCAGCTGAGTACGACGAAGGGTCTGGCAAGGAACAGCGCCTAGTCGTTCGGGTATTGCGAGAAAACGAGATTCTGTGAACACCATTACATTTGAAATTCAATTGCTGTCCTGGCCAACTTTCCATCAAAGCACACCACACGGCACATGCGCGTCGTCATTAAACCGATTAGATCAGATGGGTTTTATTTGCATATTGTATTTGTCACGGGGCCGTTATGAAACACGCCAAAGACATGTAAGATTCTCTTATTTCAGGTTACTCAATAAATATATGATCTTAAATGAAATGACCTGCAAAACAACAAATACACCAAATGCAGATAAATAATATTATACATAACACAAATGCACCACTTTAAATTATAGCCGTTCATAATGTACTGTATACGCATATAGATCGAAGACGCCACACTTAATCTAATCTACAGCTGTAAAGCTACCGATAATAAATATATTGATTAAAAGATATTGAATATAATCTTACCATTCAACGGGTGGTCTAATACTGCTAATACATATGGAATATGCAATCTAAATACATACACATGTAAATGTGTTTATTCCACATGTCTACCCTATACGATGTTCAGTAGTGGAGTGCAATTGAATATCCGTGCATTTCGCGGGTGGAGTTAAAAACCAATCGAATCATTCAAACAATCACACGTGATAGTCAGGTCAATATACAGTTTAAAGCAGCAATTTCATATTTTTAAGTTATATTTGTAAAATATATTAAAATAAAGCCTGAAAATAGATGGTATCTATAAACAGTCCTACCTTGTTAAAGAATAATCCTATAATTCACTATTGCCAATTGAGAAATTGGCAAAAATATCACTTTCATCATTAAATTCAAACGTTTGAAGATAGCTATTGCATGGGGGGAATGGGAAAACAAGGAAGGTAATTGTGTTATTATTTCCGATGTGAAAGATGTTTTAGTGGGGAAAATAAAGCCTATGATTGTATAATAGTGAGTTGACAACCTATTGAGCAAAACACATAGAAATAAATATGTTTTGACCTTCTTGGAAAATATGAAATTCCCGCTTTAACCGCCCCCCCCCACCAAAAAAAAATTGCAACAGAAGGTTTCTCAACTGATTCTGACAGGGATTAGTGTATTTTATAACATACTAAACGTTTACCAAAGTAGGACCCCCAGAAAAGTTTTTTTTCAACATGTTGTTAAAAATGACCACCGAAACGATCATAACTATGTTACTATCAACTCAAATTTGATGATATTGATGTCTTTTCCTAGGTATTTCGGAGCAGAGAACACATTAAGATCATTAAAACTGATGTTGGCATATTATGTCAAAAATGGCCGCTAACACCTCCTTAAAGTTACATTATGGGAGATAAGATAAAGAGATGAAAGTTCTCACTATAATAGTTAAAAACTAGGTACTGTAAAGGTAATTTGCTGAAAATTTCAGTCAAATTGATCCACTATTAGCCGAGATCAAAGCGAGTGAACTATTCACATAACTTCGGTCATCATTACTCAAATCATTAATATAAACAACATAGTCTCGATTATCCACTTGATTGATTTAATTATCAATGGCCATTAAGCGGCATATAGAAATTTAATCCGCCAACATCGAAGGCTAGCCTTGACATCAAATGTTTATTATGGTCAGGATATGTTAATTAATGTCTAATTGATTATTTAGATAACATTTCAGGCCTAAAGAAAGACCTGTAATAAGCAGATTTTGCTCTTGCATAATGCTATTTTAACTATTGACTCAAATTTGATGATCTTGATGTCTATCCCAAGGTTTTGGGGGACGAGGAACACATTAAGAGAACATTGGATGTCAATGAGCTGTTCAATCATTACGAAATCGAATTCATGACTTTCAGCTGTCCACTATCACCTAATGCACAAACACTCCTGTCCAAAGAACAAGTTTCAGAGCGTTCAGGTTTGAGTGCCATCCACCACCTCAGTATCGACCTATTGAGTGTTGTTTGAATTGTCACAATTTCCAGATTGACAACGGTCACACATACAGCAGTGTAGGGGAGTCGATAGGGTGTGCAGCTGCATCGAGAGGACTTGATTCCTCCCTAAAAGTTGCAATGGATAATTTTCAGGAGTTCGCCAGGCACAGCATGGTTTTGGGTTATAATGTTATATATTTTATTTATCAGACATTCATTAACATAACAAGACCATAATCAACTCTCAATGCCACCGGCTGACTCCTAGTTAGATCCATTTCATTTGCCATCCCCGTCCATACCATACCATAATTTGAAAGTACACACGTTGGCTATGAAATCTTGTTGCAGGTGATGTTGGGGGAAACCGCTAAGAAATGACAGATGCTTCAGCAGTTGCAACTTCCTTGGTGAAAATGATATGGCACAGTGATGATAGCGTATCATTTGATTTGCCATTAAATAGATCAACCATCCGGTCTTTACCAAGATCTGATATGTCCTTGAGATTTGTTTTGAAGGGTGAATGTGCTCTAGCACAGGACTTCATGACAGGATCAGATTTCACTAATTGCCCCGATGCCTACAGTCCTTGAAATTGAATCACAGCCTGAGTAAAAATGTACAAAGAGCAACTCGTTGCACGCATCGTCTCCAAAAGTTTATTTCGACAGGTCTATGTTATACACTTTGTGTTCTTGTGACTGTTTGTTTGAACGGAAGTAGATGATCTCATTGTCTGTTCGGGACTAATGAAGGAACAAATCTGTGACAATTCAAACAACACTCAAGAGGTCGATGCTGAGGAGGAGGATGACACTCACAACTGAACGCTCCGAAACTTATTCTATGATAGTGGACAGCTGAAGGTCATGAATTCAATTTCATAATGATTAAAAAGCTCAGTAATATCCAAAGTTAACTAAATGTGTTCATTGTCCCCCAAAACCTTTGGATATAGACATCCAGATCATCAAATTTGAGTCAATAGTTATGGACTTTCGGTCACTTGGAGGTGTTGGCGGCCATTTTTGACATGATATGCCCACATCATTTTTAATGATCTTAATGTGTTCTTTGCTCCGAAAAACCTAGATAAAGACACTGTTTGAGTTGAAAGTAACATAGTTATGATCGTTTTTTAAAAAGACGTTTCGGTGATCATTTTTGACGCATCTTGAAAAAACACATTTCCGGGGGTCCTACTTTGGTAATTGTTTAGTATGTTATAAAGTACACTAATCCCTGTCAGAATCAGTTGAGAAACCTTCTGTTGCAATTTTGGTGGGGGGTTGAGGGGGTATTTTCCACGTATTGACCGGACTATGACGGACACACCCAAGCTTACCGACAAAGAACAAACTATGGACAACCTCAAATCACAAAAATAAAATACGCTAGCGCAATTTTAACATAATTATTAACTTTGCGACATATTCACTAACCTTCGTACACTAAATCTTTTAGCCCTGGCCTCTGAAACAAAGACAAGATACAGATTTCAGCAATCTAATTGAAATTCAGATCTATATTTCGTTTCGGTTTTTATAATTTCGATGGCCTACACTACATGTAGATCTAACAAGTTATAGTGGGAGGTTGTAGTACTATAGGTATTATAGGACTTCTTTGTTGTGTTCTTCTTGTGATCGACAATACTACTACAGCATTAGTTGTCAATAACTTTATTACAAGCTGAATGGTTTCGCAGGTCCCTTGTTCTCCACAGATAATGGCTGCTTAAAATCTGGGTGAGTTTCTAACGAATCTCGCTCTACCCCCTATTTTATATCCCCCAGTTCCTGCAGGCTCAAGATTAACTTTGACCCTAAATTCCATTCCAAATATGGAATAAAGCCTTATATTTCTCACCACTACAATGAGGTGATACCCCTTATATGGTCTTCCAATCATAGGTTAAATAACTGGAAGAACTGACATTTTCTGTTTATTAAAGGACCATAAAAAGTTGCCAGCATCTGTTTATAGGGCCAATTTGGAGGCGTACCTAAGCAATCTTAGCTGTAAGGCAGATGTAATGATGAGTGATTGGGGTCCGCCGTCGACATTCCTCGCTAGGTGGCGTTTGTGTATTAGGGGGGATACCGAACAACATGGCTGACGATGATCGACTCCGGTCCGTAACCAAACTTAAAATCGAAGCCGGTAGAAGATCTGCAGTAACAAGGGTGAAACATAGATCTGATAGAACGGTAAGTATATATGACAAATAGTTTCTCTCGTGGTAACTTAAAATGTAGCTTAAATCTGTTTTAATTAATTTAATTACCAATGTTAGTGCGGACTCGCTTCAAGATGTTGACAGGATTCTCGAGGAACCCGCACGATAAATGCTGAAGTAAATTCTATATTAAATAGAACGCGAATTAAGATAAAACTGATTTATGAGTATTTAGTATTTTTTTTCTTTTTTTTTACGCTACAAATAGGTTTTATAATTGATCTAAATACAACTGTTTAGGCATGTGTGTGAATGCACAATCAAAGCAGACGGGCATGGGAATTTCCGGATATGACCTGCCAAATCTTTGACCCCGTCAAATGAGCTGGCGAACAATATCTGCTTTAAATTGAATCCTAACAATTAATTCTGTAAAGTTTTAATGGTATTATAAATATTAATCATCCATGGAATCCTTATTTTGGAAACAATAGGGTAGGTCTGGTTTACTTATTTATTAATTCACCATGGCATCGCTGCATGAAATTTAAGGCCTGTGTTATTACTGTACGTAGCCTACCGGTATTTTGCCGCTTTCGTTTGCATTGTTCTGTATGTGTCACAATAACAATTATAATATATATTTGTAGGGCCGAGGTGACATTCTTTTAATGTCTAAAACTGGTGTTAATTATTTACTATAATTTTGACGATATCGTTGTAATCGGTGTATGAATTAAGGCCTATATATTTTGCCGTATAGACATGCCCTATAGATAGCCTTCATTTGTATAGTTATATACTACAGGGGACCTGTCATTGTTCTATCAGGATAGTTGATAAATAACTAATGAGTAGGGAACATTTGCCCTCAATAGATTTTTATCAAATTGAACTTGATTAGCAGGTATAGGCCTGGATACATCTTTGAATTAGTAATGTTTGTGTGTATTCTGCATGGTTTAATATTAATCAAATAGGCCTACAATTAATTGATTATTTATAAGATCATGTAAACAATTTTTTTTCATTTAATAGGATATATGAAGGCTCTTTAAAAAGGGAAAGACATGGTGGAGTGTGCTTAAGGCATACTGTTTTAAAAACTACAAGGAATGTAGTTGGAACCATGAAAATAAGGTAGATCAAATTATTCTACAACACACTTTAAAGCCATTTTGGAGCCGCAGTCGCTAAGTAGCTGACTTGCTAGTCTGTCACTGAAGGTGACATCACAGACAAGTGGTCTTATATTTAGTGCATATGCAGGGAGCTTTCCTGTTGAGAAGGCGCCCCTATCTCCAAGCCACACTAGGGATTGAAACCACAACCGCAAGCCAGAGGTGACCAGCCAGCTGGAGGTCAAAGCGCGACATTCTATACCATTCCCATCCCCATGAGCATGAAAATTGGAGGGCTGTTATACTCATTCAACACCACTTTTTGACCAATCAGAATCCATGGAATTTGCATTATCTGTTTGATGCAGAAAATTTACTTTTATATATGTATATCCATGCACAATTCCTATACAGCTTAGCACATGATATATTGTCCATGAGACATCAGAATAATTCCCAATTACAGATTGTAAGTGATGACTATAATAACCTCCCATCCCAGAGCCAAACAGGTTGTAATATTCTGTTTGAACTTACGCATGCAAGGGATTTTTTTTTCATTGTATTGTGGGTGAAACTGATTTGGTCAGAAATAAATAATTTGTACTATTTAGTACATGCTATTTGGGTATAATAATGGAAATATTTCTTGACCTTCATTAGTTTTTAATTATTTCAGGTAATGGTACACAGAATAAAGGAAGTAGAAAGGCGATGGAAATTTTTAGGATGTGACTAAGATCACATCAAGAAAACTGTGTGCAATCAATTTTTCTCTTAATATTAATACCCTGCCAAATGAGGGCTCTTTTTTAAGCAGCAGCAAAATCAAACACCGGCATGGGCTAAGAAATTTTGTTGAAAGATATAAC
Source organism: Patella ulyssiponensis (assembly GCA_963678685.1). NCBI lineage: Eukaryota > Metazoa > Mollusca > Gastropoda > Patellidae > Patella > Patella ulyssiponensis. The sequence goes on along the minus strand of OY783225.1, from coordinate 61,484,870 downwards.
CAGTTTGTTATGGTTCTATACCTTTTTTTATGTAACAATATGTCCATCATTGACTTAGTTGATTTTAGTACATACCTACATATTATGTAAATATGTTAGAAACATAAAACTATATCTTATCTCCCTCCTCATTCCTTGTCTATAATCTTTAAAAACAATGTCACCACGACTATATTGCTACATTACTTCCCCCTCTAAGAATATATATAGAATATAGATATTCTAATTATGCACGCATCAGGAAAATATAAATGATTACTATACTATAAAACAGAGCTGTGAAAAAAACACAAATAATCAAAAATCAAAAATCGCATTCAAAAACTCTCCAAAAGTTCATCAATATACTTCAAAGTCCTATGAAAAATTCACTTAAGCCTAAACACAGAAAACACAATTGTCTTATTAAAATCTTCAAGTGTCCTAATTTCAAAACACTATAACACATCACTGCTAATTTACAAAGTTCAGGTTTCACTTTAAATTCTGTCACTGGAAATAGCAATTTGGTAAACTGGTAAACCATTTCTCCTTTTTGGATTTCTATTGGTCTGTTTCAGCTACCATAGTGTCAAGTTGAAAACTTTCGAGTTTTCTTCTAAGTATGATTGGTTGGAGACAAAATACAAATTTTATCCGTCAATCAAACATGTCATTGCCATCAGACCAAGAGCTAACTATTACTAAAAAATTTTTAAACCTTATTTTGATATTAGTCTAACATTATATTAATATATTATTCCTAAAACTTATAAGTAACTCCTACTCTTAATTAAAATTAACCCTCAATTAATTATTAATAAACTTGGATGTGTCTCTTTAATTTTAAATTTCCAAACTAACTTTGACCACTTGACCTGAACTGAGTTAGTGACAAGTTTATAATTTTATAATTGCGTTTTCATTTTATAATTTCCATTTGTGTTGTTAGAATTACACCAAAACAATTTCAGTATTATATTATATTTCTCCGTCAGTAATGTGACCTTTTTTGACCTAGTCATTTACAATTTTAAACATTCCTATTAGACTGATACCGACACTAGCTGAGCTCAAACTTATGACAATACCAGACTATAATTTATCTAGAATAGAACTGTCAATCAATTTAATATGATCAGTACATGAATGACATTCCATTTTATTTAATGTATCTACAACTATGTTCAGAGAAAATAATCAGAACACAGTCCATATTTTATAAACACAACAATCAAAATATACCTAGCTTTTTACTACACATATAATAATATATCCAATATATATTATATTCTATATTCATTAACACATGTGCTAGAACCTAGTGTTTGTAGTAATTCGTCCTAATGTCAAATTACACATTCTAATCATCTCGTATTATGTCGACAGCGTATAACAGCAAAAATATATTAAACGTAGCCTATATATTACGTTTCTAAAGCAAAAATGTTATGACACATAGTTAATAGTTATATACGGACAAAATCTACCGCATATCTACACTTTTCTAAAAAAAAGTGTCCTATTCGTACATTAACTTTGTATAAAACTCGTCTTAATGACGATAATCTCACAATTTAACGAGCCGTTAATTTTTAGTTTTTTCTCCAGGACAACTATACCTACATCCCTAGATTTTTAACCACATGGGATTTTAACATAACCCAACTTTTTCATTCAAAAGTTAAATTATTTAATTTTGAAACCTTGGACTATAGCTTCAAAATTTCCTTACTCTACTTATCTAACCACATACATGGACGAGACAAACCACAAACACAAACAATGGCAATTCAACCTTTTAGTCAAAAGCTGAATTACTCATATTTAGCCTAACTCGACTAAAATCCTAATTCTTGAGACTTTGGACAATAATTATATTATATACCAAACAACAAATAACACATATTAACGAATTACAGTAGAGAGCATGGCCATCTTGAAAACTAGAGTTAAACACTCACAAACGTCATGCTTAGATCTGCCGTCTTACCACTGCAATCCGGAGACAACATTAGTTCCTATTTTATTCCTATTCCGTTTTTTTATCATTATTAATTCGTAGTTATATCAAACAAAATTTTGTTTGTTTTAAAACCTACTCCGTAGAGACTCTCTTTAACTTTATTTACTCGAATTTACTACAGGTCATGTTAACCCGATAATATACATACCTAACTCATGATATATTGTTTACTAAACCTATCAATCAAAACTTATGAATGGATATAATGTATGTCCTACAGTTAAATTTTAACAATTTAGTTTCTAATTAGATTTTAAACTTAAATTAATATTATTTGGTCAGTAAACAAATGTAACACGTTCAATTTGACAAACAAAATGTATTTACCAAGATTTTTAGACTATCATCATCAGGTTTTCGTATTTCAACCAAAAATTCTCTCCGTCTCTGGATGGTACGGGTGATTTTCTTCTCTGAACGTCTTCAATTATGTATTCTTCTTCTAAAACAACTTCGTAACCCAAAGGTCGAAACTTCAGCACGGCGCCAAATCGAATTCTTCTTCTAAATGTCTTCCACCAGAATTTTACTGCCGAATTTCTTCTACCAGAATTCTTTCTTTTTCCACCAGAATTTTTTCTGACGCTGCCTACCCTAAAGGTCGAAACTGTGTTACGGCACCAAATCAATTAGGCTAGTGCCTGGGACACTCCCCACATCCAACGTGTGACGCATACTCTTTCTTCTGTGTTACATATTTTAAAACAGCCCTGGTGATCGTGTTGTGGCCGTCTGTGGTTGAATTTGTAATTCTTTAACTATGTAGGAGGTTTCTTTAAATGCCGCTCTGACATTCCACGTTGTCAGCTCCAAAATATTGTATGTTTAACACGATGACAGGTACGGTTTCTACAGTTTTATATCATATCATAGCTGAATACATACAATACAGCTATTACAATACTACAATCATTCCCAACCACTCGCCAGCCAAACTCGCTGAGCGAGTTTTCTGCTGTCTCGGAACTCAGGTGGTAATCTCTCTCTGAAATCTAAATGTCGTCTGATTTAAAGACATACTATAGTTTCCTTTATAGCCGTAAGGGTATCACGCACAGTCGTGCATGTTCATGACCATAAACCTGTACAATCGACGTAATGATTGGTTAAATTAAGCCAAATGATGCAATAGGAATATCTCGAATCACATGTATTTTGTTGAAAGATATAACCAGTTTGTTATGGTTCTATACCTTTTTTTATATAACAATATGTCCATCATTGACTAAGTTGATTTTAGTACATACCTACATATTATGTGAATATGTTAGAAACATAAAACTATATCTTATCTCCTCATTCCTTGTCTATAATCTTTAAAAACAATGTCATCACGACTATATTGCTTCACTATTTGTTATGAGATTCTGACGAAGGATGCTGTGTCATCCGAAAATTTAAGTAAAAATCTCGTGTGCTGGATTTTTGTCTTTCCCTTTTGTTGAGTTAATACTGTTAATAACAATTTACGTTGAAATTTAGTTAAATATACAATGAAATATACATATTTATGTAATAAAATATATTTATAAAATACATGAGTTAAACTTTAACATTAAGTTCGGGATTGTATTTCCGTATAAACGCGCTTTCTTTTATTTCTAATAGCGCTTGATTTGATACATTTAATTTATACATAGGGAAAACCGTGTATTTACCTCCGCCACAGAGATCTAGATGTTCGCTTAAAGGAACAGTTCTATTTTCTGCGTTTTTAAATTGAGAACGATGGAGGTTCATTCGTCTACTTAATTGTAATTCTGTTTTCACCTGAGAGTTGTTTCCAGAACTTTTTGTATATATATCCATTGGTACAACCAAATATTAATCGATTTTGGACACGAGATGTATATGTTACAGTCAATCTGTGTAATCAGTCATTTCACGTAATGACTAAACAAATCAGTCATTTCACGAAGAGCCTGTGAGCACCAGGCAATACGTGTAATGACTGAAATTTCCAGACATTACACGAAATGACTAAAATTCCTACTCTTTTTTCACACATAATGCCTGATTGCAGATTTTGCAAATCAGGCAATATGTGTAGACTTAACACATAACAACATTAACTTTTAAAATAGATCATTTAATATTGGTTTTTAGTTCTATTTCGCTTTATTCAGGGCATTATGTCTGTAGAATGGTTGTTTTTATTGCAATTTAATGAACTTTTAAGTTTATATCCTGCCCTTTTCAATTTGAAGGAATTGCTATAGCAACTGGAGTAAATACTAATTACTCGGCCTTTAGGGGACTATTGAAGGTTTGTAGGGTCTTTGTGAAATCATGTTAAATCTTTATGCATTGAACAACATTTTTCACTGACAATATTAATTAAATTTAATCTTCTTTTAGGGTTTTATGTATCTAAAAACATGATAAAATCATTGTAAACACTTCAAAACAAGTTATCCATTAAAAATTGAGTGTCATATTGGATGTTGTTATTAGCATTACCCTTATCACCCTTAATCACTTTCAATAATTACATTAAGTTAAGTAAGTTAGGTTTCCTTCAAGATAATTAGAAGGGTGTCTCTCATGATTGGTCAGTATTAACCAAGTATTGTTGTTTACATGTTTATATTGTCTTGTTATATTTTACATTTTATCATTGCTTGATTATGATTAGAGAAGCCTAGTCGAAACATCATTCAGTAATAAGAAGTAATTGTGACCAGTATTTTCCAGTTCAATTACTAAATGCCATTGAAACAATTTACTTGATATCATCATGGCAGAATCTTACGAAAATCAGTTTAAAGCAGAGCTTTTCAAGAAATATGAAGTTTGCAAAAAAAATTTAATTCCAAAGGAGGCGTATTTCACAATGATAGAGAATATTAAAGCAGCAGCAGGAGCTGGTGGAACAAAGAACAGACATGGATACTACCTACTATCAAAGTAAGTACGACAAAGTTGTTTACAAGACAATTTATTTCCTTAATTTTCAAAATTTACAAATTTTCCTAACTATTCGCTCAGCTGACGTCAATCAGATTCCAAAAATATAAGTTCCATTCAAAATTATATCATTTATTTTTCAATATTTTTCCGCCATTTTTTGAGTTTTTTTCTTAAGATTCTTTATATAACCCATGAAATGTGACAGGAAGTAGCCGTAAAAATGAAAGCTTTCCTCTCTTCCTGGCAGATCTAGATTTACGTGTTTTTGTTCTTTCAGCGTCTTTTGAATATAGGGTGGATCTGGGGCGTATTTTTTATGCATTACATATATGCATGGTCTAAGTATTTTTTAAATATAGTTTTTAAAGATTTATCATATTTTTCCAGGTTTGAGATACTGCAGTGTGGTGATGTTGAGAAACTCATCAAAAAGCGTGCCACCCAAGATGAGGATCCCGTATATTATGTCAGTATTGAAGACACGTACGATGTGGTCAAGCGAGCTCACACGGCCACAGGCCATGGTGGACGTGATCGAATGGCCAAAGAGATCAACAAAAAGTATGCCAACATCACTCGCGAGGCTCTTGAAATTTTCAAGTCCTACTGCCAGGAATGCCAGAAGAAACGCAAGCGCCCAAGGACCAAGGGTGTGGTCGTACGTCCCATTCTAACAAAAGAATTTGCCTCACGTGCACAAGTTGATCTGATTGATATGCAATCCATGGCCCAAAATTCATTCAAGTGGATCATGGTCTATCAAGACCACTTGACCAAATTTGTTATTCTGCGAGCATTAACCTCAAAACGTGCTGCTGAGGTTGCCCACAATCTACTTGATATTTTTCTTCTTGTCGGTGCCCCATCTATTCTCCAGAGCGACAATGGAAGTGAATTTACAGCCGAAGTTACCTCTGAACTGAAGCTGGTGTGGCCCCGACTGGTCATGGTTCATGGTAAACCTCGACACCCTCAAAGTCAAGGGTCTGTGGAAAGGGCAAATGGTGACATAAAGGATATGCTTGTTGCTTGGATGGGAGATAATAACACAAATGATTGGTCTGTGGGCATAAAATTTGTACAATTCCAGGAAAATTCCAGTCTGCATTCGGGAATCAAACGAACTCCATATGCTGCTATGTTTGGATGTGAAGCTAAAGTTGGATTAACATCATCATCTTTGCCCACCGAGGTTATTGAACGGATGCAAAGTGAGGATGATTTATTGTTAGCATTTTCCAGTCTGCCAGACTCAACCATCAATCTTGACCCGGCGCAAACTACCAGTCAGGAACCGTCCCAAACTACCAGTCAGGAACCGGCACAAACTACCAGCCAAGTACCGTCACAAGCTACCAGTCCGAAACTGACACAAACTACCAGTCAGGTACTGTCACAAGCTTCCAGTCCGAAACCGACACCAACTACCAGTCACGAAACGTTAACTATCAATCAGGAACCGTCACAAACTACCAGTCACAAACATACACTCACTACCAGTCTGGATTTTGACCCTGAACCTTCAGTTAGCCAAATTGAACAGGGGAATAGTCCCTCCGATTTACTCAATGCCCGCTTACAAAACATCCTGTGGGAAAGAAATGGTGCCAGCTCTGCTCAGATGATACAAGCTCAGCGTATGGTCAAGAGGAGTCGAGTGGAACTAGCAACTGGCCAGGTGGGAGACAACGTAGCTGTGCCTATACCTCTAGTGGATAGAGGTCGTGGTGATCCACGTAATATTCTAGGAATTATCATCGACCGCGATGAGAATAACATGTACGCCATTTGTGTTAAAGCAGGGATTCTGAAAGGAAAGTTTTCGCGCAATCAGTTTGATTTGTGTCCCCAACAGTTACTTACTAAATCTGATGTAGACCATACAAGTACGGTAACACTTCGCCAGGCTGTTCATAAAGAATCCAGCTGCGGTGGACAGGGGTATGTCCGATGCAATTGTGCTGGTTCCAAGAGATGTGGGACAAATAGATGCAAATGTTTCAAAAACAAACTCAAATGCTCCAGCCGCTGTCATAGCAGCCTGTTATGCACAAACAAGTGACTTGGGTGATGAACCAGTCAGGATTTCTTTTTTTTTTTTTTTTAAAAGTGACCTGACAGTAAGACTATAGTGACGAAGTTAATATTTCGTTTCGAGGGAATTTATATTATTCTACAATGTATTACATGTATTTAACGTTGGATGTGAAGTCAATAAATGTTTTACAGTGAATTCAGTCATTTCGTGTAATGTCTGCCCATGATTTTTAGTCATTTCATGTAATGTCTGGAATTTTCAGTCATTACACGTATTGCCTGGTGCTCACAGGCTCTTCGTGAAATGACTGATTCATTTAGTCATTACGCGAAATGACTGATTACACAGACTGACTGTAACATATATATACATAAAACAAGCATGGAAAAAATTCCTGGACGACTGTTTTTTAATCCTAAAAGCAGCTCAGGAAGTAATCCATAAATTACATAGATCGCTTAACGAGCTAGATGAAAATATTTGCTTCACCATTGAAAATAGTTACACATCTTTAAACTTTTTAGATTATTAGTATCAAATAATGGCGTAATACAAACTGACCTATATTACAAACCAACCGATACACACCAATATTTAAATTTTAATTCATGTCACCCTCCACACACTAAAAGAAATATACCCTTTAATCTAGTTAGAAGGGTCTGCACTATTGTATCTAATCCACAAACCAAATTAGTTAGATTAAAGGAACTGAAACAATTTTTAGTTAAACAAAATTAACTCATAAAACTCATTCGGGAAGCTAATCGCAAAGCCTTAGAAATGGATCCAAAAGAGTTAAGAATCCCTAAGGATAGACATACTATTACAAACATAGAAGAAAATGTCTTAACATTAGTTTCAACTTATAATCCAACTCAAGAAAAAGCCAGGGATGTAATAAATAAACATACATATTTATTAAGAAATAGCAAAAAAATGTCCGAAATATGGGATACCACAAAAATTATCAATTCTTACAAACAACCCCCAAATTTACGACGAATACTTACGTCTTCAAAATTTGATTCTAAAGTCACAGAATCGAGTGTCACAAAGTGTGGTGACAATAGATGTAAAACATGTGACAACATTATTGAAGGTAAAGCAGTAAAAATTAATGGAAATGTACATTTTAAAGTAAAACAATCTATGAACTGTAAAAGTAATAATGTGATATATTTGATAATATGTCCAGGTTGTAATGAAGAATATATCGGCAAAACTGAATAACAACTAAACATAAGGATGAACCTACACAGGTCCCACATTGCTAATCCCAAAAATAGAATGATCCCTTTAAGTGAACACTTAGATACATGTGGAAAGGGAAAATTTAGGGTATTCCCCTTATATAGACTCTACTGGTCGGATAATAATTTGCTAGAAATTGTAACATGGTTCAGGGTAAACCCCGCGTATTGATTGGTCAATTAGACACTGTCTATTGGACAATAACACCCTTCTGTTTTAGTAATGTCTTTTAAAATCCTAAAAAAAGCATGTTACAATGTCGATCTACGCGTCTCGGGTCCTAATGATCTCAGGACATGTCTATTGGACAATAACACCCCTCTAAATGCGAAACAGGAAGTGTTTATCTCCTAAATAAAGAACGGCATTTTATTAACAAGTATCACCCTAATTTTAAAGCTTCATAATTTTATATGATATCTTGATATTGTAAAATATTCATAATTTATATTATTATTAATTATTGTCATGTACATTATGTATTTATAACGCCATGACGTCATATAATTGTATACTATCTCATTATTAAAAGCCTGACGATCCCCGTAGTGGGTGAAAGCGCTAGCTAAGATGAAATTATTAGTTTTTTCTTTCTAGAAACTCCATATTTCTATATACTTTTACCTGAGAGTAGAATCTTTTATTTATTCTATTTTATGTATATTTATTAATTTTCTTTAATCTATCTCATGATAATCTTCCATTTATTGTTCCCAAATCGAACCCATATACTACAGATTAACACACGTGTGTACATGTTTTGTATTAGTTAACGATATGTAACCATAGACAATGGTAACTATAGCTAATTATATAAAACCACAGTGTTACTATGTAAATATGTATAAATATACTATAATGTCCATCTTTATACAATGACATTATTTATGAATAGTCCCAAGACGGACGAAAAGTACTTTAAAATGTTAAAATGTTATTAAACCAGTGTTGAAATCAGTTTGTGTCGGCATACCTTTTATCTTTTTATCATTTACCGTGAAACAAAGTAGTGCAACTTCGCGGTTGTCCTAATAATTTCGGATATATATATTAAAGTAGATAAAGTACAAGTACTTCTTTGTTTACGGTAGATAATGCATAAAAAAATAGAAAAATACGTCCAGGTAAAAAATTCTCCACTTTACTTCATTCTGACATACATTAAATTATATAAGCTAGCTGTCTGCCCTCTATAGGCGTCTTCAGATATTAATAATGTATACAAAATATTGCAAATACGATACATATATATATACATTCTTAGAACAATAGATTTCCATGACAATGGATTATAAATAATATTAAGTAACATATAACAAAAGGTTAAAAGTATATAATACATAACATGACATTAAACTACATAATCTTCCTAGTATAATTAGACAATAGAACCATACAGAAGTGAAGAGATTAAAAAAATGTCAATAGATCAATTATGTAATTTGGTTGTAAACTTGTTTATATCCACCTTACTCTCTAATAAACTGACTATAGAGAAATAAAGATATACAGGGTTTAAAATCCCCTTAAATGGTGTTGAAGTAAAAAGTGTAAAAATATACAGGTCACAATTCTATGGAATACAATTACTGCTTATTACTGAGCGACGTTTCGACTAGGCTTCTCTAGTCGTTATCAAGCAATGATAAAATCTAAAAAATAAGACAAGTCAATATATACATGTACATAACAATACACTCTCAATGCTGACAAAACAGGGATCTCCCTTAATTTGCACGTACCTACAAGAAATTTAATTTAATTAAGGATTATAAATTTGAAATGCTATTTACACCATTCAATAATACCACTTAACTGTAAATAAAAACAAACTGACTAATTGATTAATAGGTAATTTGTTGTGGAGTATATACAATGATATGTAGGTTCAAATCATGACAAACGTTCTAAAAAAATGGAATTTGATCAAATGCTATCAACCACCCCTTTCACTGAAATAAACACAAATGATTAATGAATAGATTGTTGTGGAGTATATACAACGATTTGATCTGGTTTTACTAATGACAACATCCCATGATGGGATTTGATTGTATTATGACGAAAAATAATTGATATGTGCATGATGGTGCGAGTGATTGTACTGATATTCAAAAACCCTTAGAACAGGATTAGAACTATTGAGTGTTTTAAATTACAATAACAGCAGACCTGAAAAGAAGAAAAAAGAAATAAAATAAAATCAGAATAAAAATCAAAATAGATGGTATTTTATTGATAATCATTTTACAAATTGTGGTATTATTCTAAACTTAATTTTTTACTTGACTTATTGTTAAGCATTGAATATGATTGAAATAAAAATAAAAATAGTTATGCTTAGCCTTAGATTATGCGATAAGAGTGTCATACGCCCTGGGGAGAAACAATCCTTGATCTCTATTCATCGCGGGTTGGTGTCGTCGTATTTGAATGGCTTCATGCAATCGGCGCTCTCTCTTGTTGTTGATGTTCTTGCATAGCGTTTTAACGTTGGACCATTGGACTCTGTGGCGAGGGTTGGAGTTCAAGTGTTCAGCTACAGCGGAGTTGTTGGTGGCTGCTTTCGACTTGTGGTCATCTATCCTTTTATTTAATGGTCTCTTTGTCTCGCCGACGTACGAAATTCCACAACTGCATACTATCTGATAAACACATCCCTTTGGTTGTGGCGGTTGTGTTGGATTTTGTTTACCATTAGCTCTTAATATATCTTTGGTGCTGTTGCTTTTTGTGAAAGTTACATCTATTTCTGGCTGTTGCATTAGTAGCCGTTTGATTTGGTAGGAGACTTTGCCGTTGAAAGGAAGGAAGATTCTGACTGGGGCAGTCGGGGGTTTAGGTTTAGCTGCACTTGCCGACAGGGTCTTTTTAATGGTGTTTGTTACAAACTTCTCCGGATAGCCGTTGAAATTTGTGAAGACATGTTTGAGATGATCAATTTCCTTGGAGAGGCTCTCAGGATCACATATCTTTTTCGCACGGTTCACCAGAGGCTCTGAAGATTCTACGCAAGCGCATAGATAGTTTAGACAACCCACTAGAGACTACCCTATCCACAGACGACATCATACTCCTGTTGAAACAATGCATCAATTCGACATATTTCTCCTGGGGTGACGAATTTTATGAACAGACCAATGGATTACCCATGGGAAGCCCCCTCTCTCCTTTAATTTCAGAAATATTTCTAACTGATTTAGAAGAGAAGGCGCTGCAAACGTCCACTATAATCCCAACATGCTTTTTTAGGCAAGTGGATGACACCTTCATTATTATAAAACAACAAGATGATCCAGAAACACTGTTACAACACCTCAACAGGCAACACCCACGTATACAATTCACGATGGAAACTGAAAATAATAACCAACTACCTTTTCTCGATGTTTGTGTATCCAAAACCAACAACTCGATCCGTACCGGTGTCTACAGGAAACCAACCCACACCGACCAATATATTCACTTTAAATCCAATCACCCGAATAGCGTCAAATCGGCTACAATTTCAGCTCTGGTGAACCGTGCGAAAAAGATATGTGACCCTGAGAGCCTCTCCAAGGAAATTGATCATCTCAAACATGTCTTCACAAATTTCAACGGCTATCCGGAGAAGTTTGTAACAAACACCATTAAAAAGACCCTGTCGGCAAGTGCAGCTAAACCTAAACCCCCGACTGCCCCAGTCAGAATCTTCCTTCCTTTCAACGGCAAAGTCTCCTACCAAATCAAACGGCTACTAATGCAACAGCCAGAAATAGATGTAACTTTCACAAAAAGCAACAGCACCAAAGATATATTAAGAGCTAATGGTAAACAAAATCCAACACAACCGCCACAACCAAAGGGATGTGTTTATCAGATAGTATGCAGTTGTGGAATTTCGTACGTCGGCGAGACAAAGAGACCATTAAATAAAAGGATAGATGACCACAAGTCGAAAGCAGCCACCAACAACTCCGCTGTAGCTGAACACTTGAACTCCAACCCTCGCCACAGAGTCCAATGGTCCAACGTTAAAACGCTATGCAAGAACATCAACAACAAGAGAGAGCGCCGATTGCATGAAGCCATTCAAATACGACGACACCAACCCGCGATGAATAGAGATCAAGGATTGTTTCTCCCCAGGGCGTATGACACTCTTATCGCATAATCTAAGGCTAAGCATAACTATTTTTATTTTTATTTCAATCATATTCAATGCTTAACAATAAGTCAAGTAAAAAATTAAGTTTAGAATAATACCACAATTTGTAAAATGATTATCAATAAAATACCATCTATTTTGATTTTATTCTGATTTTATTTTATTTCTTTTTTCTTCTTTTCAGGTCTGCTGTTATTGTAATTTAAAACACTCAATAGTTCTAATCCTGTTCTAAGGGTTTTTGAATATCAGTCTGTACAATCACTCGCACCATCATGCACATATCAATTATTTTTCGTCATAATACAATCAAATCCCATCATGGGATGTTGTCATTAGTAAAACCAGATCAAATCGTTGTATATACTCCACAACAATCTATTCATTAATCATTTGTGTTTATTTCAGTGAAAGGGGTGGTTGATAGCATTTGATCAAATTCCATTTTTTTAGAACGTTTGTCATGATTTGAACCTACATATCATTGTATATACTCCACAACAAATTACCTATTAATCAATTAGTCAGTTTGTTTTTATTTACAGTTAAGTGGTATTATTGAATGGTGTAAATAGCATTTCAAATTTATAATCCTTAATTAAATTAAATTTCTTGTAGGTACGTGCAAATTAAGGGAGATCCCTGTTTTGTCAGCATTGAGAGTGTATTGTTATGTACATGTATATATTGACTTGTCTTATTTTTTAGATTTTATCATTGCTTGATAACGACTAGAGAAGCCTAGTCGAAACGTCGCTCAGTAATAAGCAGTAATTGTATTCCATAGAATTGTGACCTGTATACTCTAGTTCAATTACTAAATGCCATTGAAACAGTTTGTAAAAATATATATTAAGATTTTATTTAAAATTAGAACATTAACACGGTGGGAAGGGGGCAAATTAAGCATTTAAATCCGGTTTGAACCGGTCAATAAAGTGTGATTCCATATTCCTTCTTTTGATAGTATTGTCAATATTGACTTTATAAAAAGGAAAAATACTGAATTTAATATTTAAATTCTTAGCACACGTATTTAAATGTTTGGACACTTTCAAGACCGGATTAGTTTGTAAACTCTGTTGCCTATGCGCGTAATTCAGTTGAGCACTCTCCTATGTAAATCTTCATACAATTATTACAAATAAGAACATAAATTAAATTTTTAGTACTACAATTCATATTATGATTAATCCTAAATGTATAATTAGTATTAGAAGATAGGCTGGCACTGCCAGGCAGGATACGCCCACATTTTCGAGAGATGGATAGAGAACAAGCAATACCGAAAGTGATTTTTCCTACATCATTAAGTTAGAATTTGATATGTGCAAATATCGAAATGAATTAAGATCTTTGGGTTATAAAGGTTCATTTCAGTAGGCTTCAAATTCGACTGGGGATCATGTTGCTAAGTGGGTAAGGTGCTGGCTCGGTAGCCTTGAGGTTAGGTGTTTGATCCCTGCATTGGGTGACTTGATCCCTGCATTGGGTGACAAAGTTCATCTAGATTTTCTGGCGTGGTTTCCCCTTGTTAGTGATGAAGGATGGATGGCCTGACAAGAACAGCTGTCAATTTTGGTCCGATTTTCACGAAATTCGACCTCAACCTTCATTAAGATGTAACGGTGATATAATCAAACGTTTTTTTAAATGGGATAATAATGCTGACCCCAGAGGGACCACAAGCTAAAAAAAAAGGTCATTTTTCGTACAATCAGGGGCCATAATTCAGGAAGTTACAATCCGATATGCACAAATATCGAAAGGAACTAAGATTGTTAAGTTGTAAACATGTGTTTCAAGTTTCATCAAAATTGAATGAAGATTGTGACCTCCACCATATTTTTACACTCTTCGCGTACAAGCAGCAGCCATTTTTTCAGTCAATTTTGGTCCGATTTTCACGAAGTTCGACCTCAACCTTCATTACGATGTAACGGTGATATAATCAAACGGTTTTTTAAATGGGATAATAATTCTGACCTCCAGAGGAACCACAAGCTAAAAAAGGTCATTTTTCGGACAATCAGGGGCCATAATTCAGGAAATTACGATCCAATGGGCGCAAATATCGAAAAGAACCAAGATCTTTGGGTTATAAACATGCATGTCAAGTTTCATCAAAATCGGTTAAAAATTGTGACCTCTATAGGGTCCACAACCTTAATATAACGTATTTTCACACTAATCGCGTACAAACGGCGACCATTTTGTTTGTCAATTTTGGTCCGATTTTCACGAAATTTTACCTCAATCTTCATTACCATGTAACGGTGATATAATCAAACGGTTTTTTAAATCGGATAATAATTTTGACCTCCAGTGGGACCACAAGCTAAAAAGGGGGATTTTTCGTACAATCAGGGGCCATAATTCAGGAAGTTACGAATCAATGAGCGCAAATATCGAAAGGAACCAAGATCTTCGGGTTATAAACATGCATGTCAAGTTTCATCAAAATCGGTTCAAAATTGTGACCTCTATAGGGTCCACAACCTTGATATAACATATTTTCACACTATTCGCGTACACACGGCAGCCATTTTGTCCGTCAATTTTGGTTCGATTTTCACGAAATTCGAATGGAGCCTTCATTACGATGTAACGGTGATATAATCAAACGGTTTTTTAAATCGGATAATAATTTTGACCTCTAGAGGGACCACAAGCTAAAAAGGGCGATTTTTCGGACAATCAGGGGCCATAATTCAGGAAGTTACGATCCGATGGGTGCAAATATCGAAAGGAACCAAGATCTTTGAGTTATAAACATTACATGTAAAGTTTCATCAAAATCGGTTCAAAATTGTGACCCCTATAGGGTCCACAACCTTGATATAACATATTTTCACAATATTCGCGTACAAACGGCGGCCATTTTGTTTGTCAATTTTGGTCCGATTTTCACGAAATTTGAACTCAACCTTCATTACCATGTAACGGTGATATAATCGAACTTTTTGTTAAATGGGATAATAATTTTGACCTCCAGAGGGACCACAAGCTCAAAAGGGCGATTTTTCGGACAATCAGGGGCCATAATTCAGGAAGTTACGATCCGATGGGCGCAAATATCGAAGGGAACCAAGATTTTTGGGTTATAAACATGCATGTCAAGTTTCATCACAATCGGTTCAAAATTGTGACCTCTATAGGGTCCACAAGCTAAAAACATGATATTTCGTACAATCAGGGGCCATAATCCATGAAGTTCCGATCCGATACATGGAGGCAGACCACCATTAATTTCCCCATTGACTTCAATGTTAATTCTGGACTCTTTGCCCACCTCCAACTTTTCCCCAAATTTTCGTTGGGCGAAATGCTTTTCACTACAGACAGAGGAACAAATGGCCATGTCTTTGCACTAAAATTTTTATGAGGTTGACCACCAAAATTTTGAGATACACGAACTTGAAGAAGCATACTCAAAACATGTATCTAGTTGCCGTACATATCACCGTAGCCAACCTCATAACGCCGTTATCCTTCCGCCTCAAAATCATGAATATTTACCAAAACCTGGCACAAAATATTAATTCAAACCCTCTTAGTCCATTCTAGGCCAAAAAATCAACAAAAATGGGCATGCAAAAGGGGAGAAAAGAGACAGAGAGAGAACTGCTATAAATAGACGAACTACAATTTGTGGGTACCGAGATGGTGAAATTTAATGGTGGTCTGCCTCCACATGCCAATATCGAAAGGAACCGAGATCTTATGGGGATAAACCTATATTTCAAGTTTCGTCAAAATCGGATAAGAATTGTGACCTGTAGAGAGTCCACAAACAAATTGTGGACGGACGGACGTCCGGACGGACATGGGCGACGACATAATACGTCCACATGAAAATGTGGGCGTATAAAAAGGTGAATTTACTATTAATTATCATATGTTGGCAACATTTACAAAGTGGGCTATGGCACTTCGAAGTAGTAAAAGTTCCATTATTAGAAGTTTGAAACTTAGCTCTAGTGAGTAACTTTTTAAGGCTAGGGGGCTGACGTTTACTATTAATTAATTCTATGCCGTGAAATTGATTATGAAGATTATCATTAGAAAGGAGAACATTCTTAGTATCATAAATATATTGAAAAAAATTATTATGTCTAGGATTATATGTCGAAATAAAGGTAATACAAGAAGAGATATTCTTTTCTTTTGGCGTTCTTAATTCTTCAGTAGTTAGGCCCCTAGCTTTATCAATACCTATATTAATAACCCCAAGTGGATAATCTTTTTTCAATAAATTGGATCTCAATTCATTAAGTCGTTGAATTCTGAGATCTTCGTTTATAATTATAGAGCATAGTTTTCTGGCAAGAGAAAAGGGTATATTATTTTTCACGTGACGGGGGTGACCATACGACACACCTGTGCTTGCCTACTCCATGATCAAACACGATAGCAGATGGCTTCCATCTTGTTTACTGACGGTACTACTTATTTTAAGACAGACTCGGCTTTCCAATTTATAATATCTACGTCATTGGGGATTTCCAATTTAAACTCACTGGTTGCTATGACCCGCTATGGCGTTGTCTAGAAACGCGCGTGCTCGCGTTAGTTTAAAATTTTTGCTATACGTTTAACATGGACTATTTGATGTAATTTGCCTGATTTGATTTGGCCCCATTTCCATAAATTTAGGTTGTTTTTTAGAAATTTTTAGCAAATGTTAATCTTAGGTGTTTTTTAATTCTAGCCGAAGTAAATTTTTTTACAATTTATAGCGAGTTAAGTTATCGTCTCTAAGAGGCGTGCGTAGTATTTTAAATGGCGGCCATTTGCCATCATGTGTATTCTTGAAGTAGGTACACATGATGTAATCGTATGGGGGGTGACATGATTTATATGATAAATAGTTTTTAGTATCTGTTTCTTTGGAGTAAATATCTGTAATGATTTGATTGTTAAATCTCTTAACGAGAACATCTAAAAAAGCAATCTCCTTATAACTAGTTTCAATAGTGAATTTAATATTAATATCTAAGTCATTTAAAATTTGGTGCAAATCTGCTATATGGCCGAGATTAGTTTTCCAAATGAGGAAGACGTCGTCTAAATATCTTTTAAAATTTTCTTCGATGTAGTTTCTATAGTTAATACCAAATTTGTTTTCAGTTATTGTATATAATTTTTCTTCTAAGAATCCCATAACGAGGTTGCTAAGGTCAGGTGAACACACTGAGCCCATAGCACAGCCTTTAATTTGTATAAAATTACGTTTTCCGAATTCGAAAGTATTATTCCTAAGAATAATATCGATAGCTTTTAAAATAAAGGTTTTTGAAAAACGGGGATTTCGAAGTACAGGTAATCTATCTATCCAATAACTGACTGCCTCTAGGCACAAATTATGTGAGATATTGCTATAGAGACTACAGACATCCAATGTTACAAATATTTCCTCATCGTTTATTTCCTGAGGTAGTTTATTAAGGAAGTCAATGTCATCCTTTATATATGATTTAACTCTAGGGACAAAGGGTTTTAAAAGAATATCAATTAAATAGGATAATCTATAAGTGGCACACGACGACCCAGCTATAATTGGCCTAAAGGTAAGATCACACGGTCTATTGATCATAACATATTCGCTATTTTGTTCTATGACGCTGTTTTTAATTAAATCCGATTTGTGTATTTTCGGAAGGCCATAGAATTTACTAGCTTTACAATCAAATTTGGTTAAGAACTGTTTTTCATTTTCTGTTAAACCGTGGCCTTCTTTTTCAATTAAAATATTAATTAGCGTTAAGGTCCCTTTGTCCCTATTTGAATCTATTTCAAGATAAGTACTTCTATCTTCTAAAATATTGAGGATCTTAGATTCATAAAAGTCTATATCCATTATAACTATGGCTCCGCCTTTGTCCGATTCTTTGATGATAATAGAATCATTAGTCTGTAAGCTGTTAATTGCTTTATACTCGTCGTTGTTAATATTATTTCTCACATTTTTCTTCTCTGGTAGGGGTAAATCATTTAGAAAATCGATGTATTTGTCTAAAGTTTTATCCTTTCCGCGACGTGGATTATAATAACTCTTATTGCGCACTAATTCCTCTTTAGAAAAGTTTAAATCCCCGAATTCTTCCCGCAATCTTAGTTTTAGACAGAAATTTTTTACATCACATTTGAGTTCACACATATTGGTTTTAGGCGTAGGTGTGAATTTCAACCCCCTTTGTAAAAGTAAAATTTCAATTTCCGTAAAATTATGGGAAGAAATATTAATATTCATAATTTTTATATTAAAAAAATGTTCATAATTTTTATATAAAAAATGTTCATAATTTTTATATAAAAAATGTTCATAATTTTATGTAACAAATGTTCGTAAATTTTATTTTTATACGCCCACATTTTCATGTGGACGTATTATGTCGTCGCCCCTGTCCGTCCGGACGTCCGTCCGTCCACAATTTGTTTGTGGACTCTCTACAGGTCACAATTCTTATCCGATTTGGACGAAACTTGAAATATAGGTTTATCCCCATAAGATCTCGGCTGCTTTCGATATTGGCATGTATCGGATTGAAACTTCATGGATTATGGCCCCTGATTGTACGAAATATCATGTTTTTAGCTTGTGGACCCTATAGAGGTCACAATTTTGAACCGATTGTGATGAAACTTGACATGCATGTTTATAACCCCAAGATCTTGGTTCCTTTCGATATTTGCGCCCATCGGATCGTAACTTCCTGAATTATGGCCCCTGATTGTCCGAAAAATCGCCCTTTTTAGCTTGTGGTCCCTCTGGAGGTCAAAATTATTATTCGATTTAAAAAACCGTTCGATTATATCACCGTTACATGGTAATGAAGGTTGAGTTCGAATTTCGTGAAAATCGGACCAAAATTGACATACAAAATGGCCGCCGTTTGTACGCGAATAGTGTGAAAATATGTTATTTCAAGGTTGTGGACCCTATAGAGGTCACAATTTTGAACCGATTGTGATGAAACTTGACATGCATGTTTATAACCCCAAGATCTTGGTTCCTTTCTATATTTGCGGCCATCAGATCGTAACTTCCTGAATTATGGCCCCTGATTGTCCGAAAAATCCCCCTTTTTAGCTTGTGGTCCCTCTGGAGGTCAAAATTATTATCCGATTTAAAAAAACGTTCGATTATATGACCGTTACATGGTAATGAAGGTTGAGTTCGAATTTCGTGAAAATCGGACCAAAATTGACATACAAAATGGCCGCCGTTTGTACGCGAATAGTGTGAAAATATGTTATTTCAAGGTTGTGGACCCTATAGAGGTCACAATTTTGAACCGATTGTGATGAAACTTGACATGCATGTTTATAACCCCAAGATCTTGGTTCCTTTCTATATTTGCGGCCATCAGATCGTAACTTCCTGAATTATGGCCCCTGATTGTCCGAAAAATCGCCCTTTTTAGCTTGTGGTCCCTCTGGAGGTCAAAATTATTATCCGATTTAAAAAAACGTTCGATTATATCACCGTTATATGGTAATGAAGGTTGAGTTTGAATTTCGTGAAAATCGGATCAAAATTGACATACAAAATGGCCGCCGTCTGTACGCGAATAGTGTGAAAATATGTTATTTCAAGGTTGTGGACCCTATAGAGGTCACAATTTTGAACCGATTGTGATGAAACTTGACATGCATGTTTTTAACCCCAAGATCTTGGTTCCTTTCTATATTTGCGGCCATCAGATCCTAACTTCTTGAATTATGGACCCTGATTGTCCGAAAAATCGCCCTTTTTAGCTTGTGGTCCCTCTGGACGTCAAAATTATCATCCGATTTAAAAAAACGTTTGACTATATCACCGTTACATGGTAATGAAGGCTGAGTTCAAATTTTGTGAAAATCGGACCCAAATAGACAGACAAAATGGCCGCCGTTTGTACGCGATTAGTGTGAAAATATGTTATATCAAGGTTGTGGACCCTACAGAGGTCACAATTTTGAACCGATTTTGATGAAACTTGACATGCATGTTTATAACCTGAAGATTTTGGTTCCTTTCGATATTTGCGCCCATTGATTCGTAACTTCCTGAATTATGGCCCCTGATTGTACGAAAAATCACCCTTTTTAGCTTGTGGTCCCACGGGAGGTCAAAATTATTATCCGATTTAAAACAACGTTTGATTATATCACCGTTACATGGTAATGAAGATTGAGTTCAAATTTTGTGAAAATCGGACCAAAATTGACAGACAAAATGGCCGCCGTTTGTACGCGATTATTGTGAAAATATGTTATATCAAGGTTGTGGACCCTATAGAGGCCAGCATCTTACCCACTTAGCAACATGATCCCCAGTCGAATTTGAAGCCTACTGAAATGCACCTTTATAACCCAAAGATCTTAATTCATTTCGATATTTGCACATATCAAATTCTAACTTAATGATGTAGGAAAAATCACTTTCGGTATTGCTTGTTCTCTATCCATCTCTCGAAAATGTGGGCGTATCCTGCCTGGCAGTGCCAGCCTATCTTTAAAAAAAGAATTGTTCATAAAGAATAATGTTCATAATTTTTATAAAAAAATAGTTCATAATTTTTATATAAAAATAGTTCATAATTTTCATATTTTATATTTAAAAAAATTGTTCATAAATTTCATATAAGAAAATTTTCATAATTTTTATGTCAAAAAAATGTTCGTAGCTTTTACAAAAAAAAAAGGTCTCTAATTTTTGTATAAAACATATGTCTCTAATTATTGAATAAAATGTTCCTAATTTTTGTAAAAAATGTTCATGATCGAAAATCATCGCTATTCGACTCGTTTTCAACCCATGTAGATAATATAATTTGAAGTAATAATGTCCAATACAAAACTTACCATTACCAAAGTTGTATTACTATAATATATTCCAATACACAGTATGATAGTTATCAATACACCCATTAAATAAGGGGGTCGGATTCTTCCAGACACCATTTTGTGAAACAGAACTGTAAGATACAATCTGACGACAGGCCTACGTGAGAAAAGTCATCCCGTGTTAGAAAATTAGGCGTATAAAACCAGCCAAACTGTGAATCTATTGTAACGGTTATGTAATACTTTCCTCGCATATGTTCGCCCATGCAATCAATGCCCACTGTTCAACCCTTATGAATTACTAAAATACTTGTATGCACACACCATAGGTAACAATTTTGAACCGATTTTGACATGTATGTTTATAACCCAAAGATCTTGGTTCCTTTCGATATTTGCGCCCATCGGATCGTAACTTCCTGAATTATATCACCATTACATGGTAATGAAGGTTGAGTCCGAATTTCAGTCCTGTCACATTTTTGTCAGTCCCGACGACGGCGGTGGTGTGAGTCAAAGCTCTGTATATGGAAAGTTACGACAACTCATTTACAGGCAACATTTTGGGTCCCAACTATGACGTCATGGCGCCATATAGCTTTACTTGGCAAAACGTTTTATTATACGCCCACATTTTCATGTGGACGTATTATGTCGTCGCCCCTGTCCGTCCGTCCACAATTTGTTTGTGGACTCTCTACAGGTCACAATTCTTATCTGATTTTGACGAAACTTAAAATATAGGTTTATCCCCATAAGATCTCGGCTGCTTTCGATATTGGCATGTATCTGATCAAAACTTCATGGATTATGGCCCCTGATTGTACGAAAAATCACGTTTTTAGCTTGTGGACCCTATAGAGGTCATAATTTTAAACCGATTTTGATGAAACTTGACATGCATGTTTATAACCCAAAGATCTTGGTTCCTTTCGATATTTGCGCCTATAGGAACGTAATTTCCTGAATTATGGCCCCTGATTGTCCGAAAAATCACCTTTTTTAGCTTGTGGACCCTGTAGAGGTCACAATTTTAATTCGATTTTGATGAAACTTTAAATTCATGGTTATAACCCACAGATCTTGGTTCCTGTCGATATTTGCGCATATCGGATAGTAACTTCCTGAATTATGGCCCCTGATTATACGCAAAATCGCCTTTTTATACGCCCACATTTTCATGTGGACGTATATTGTCGTCGCCCCTGTCCGTCTGGACGTCCGTCCACAATTTGTTTGTGGACTCTCTACAGGTCAGAATTCTTATCTGATTGTGACGAAACTTGAAATATAGGTTTATCCCCATAAGATCTGGGCTGCTTTCGATATTGGCATGTATCGGATCAAAACTTCATGGATTATGGCCCCTGATTGTACGAAGAATCACGTTTTTAGCTTGATGAAACTTGACATGCATGTTTATAACCCAAAGATCTTGGTTCCTTTCGATATTTGCGCCTATCGGAACGTAATTTCCTGAATTATGGCCCCTGATTGTCCGAAAAATCACCTTTTTTAGCTTATGATCCCTCTGGAGGTCACAATTATTATCCGATTTAGAAAACCGTTCGAATATATCTCCGTTACACCCTAAGGAAGGCTGATTTCGAATTTCGGGAAAATCGGACCAAAATTGCCATACAAAATGGCCGCCAGTTGGTACGCGAAAACTGTTAAAAAATGGTATATCAAGGTTGTGGACCCTGTAGAGGTCACAATTTTAATTCGATTTTGATGAAACTTGAAATTCATGGTTATAACCCAAAGATCTTGGTTCCTTTCGATATTTGCGCATATCGAATCGTAACTTCCTGAATTATGGCCCCTGATTGTCCGAAAAATTGCCCTTTTTAGCTTGTGGTCCCTCTGGAGGTCAAAATTATTATCCGATTTAAAAAACCGTTTGATTGAATCACCGTTACATGGTAATGAAGGCTGAGTTCGAATTTCGTGAAAATCGAACCAAAATTGACGGACAAAATGGCCGCCGTTTGTACGCGAATAGTGTGAAAATATGTTATATCAAGGTTGTGGACCCTATAGAGGTCACAATTTTGAACCGATTTTGATGAAACTTGACATGCATGTTTATAACCCGAAGATCTTGGTTCCTTTCGATATTTGCGCTCATTGATTCGTAACTTCCTGAATTAAGGCCCCTTATTGTAAGAAAAATCACCCTTTTTAGCTTGTGGTCCCACTGGAGGTCAAAATTATTATCCGATTTAAAAAAACGTTTGATTATATCACCGTTACATAGTAATGAAGATTGAGGTAAAATTTCGTGACAATCGGACCAAAATTGACAGACAAAATGGCCGCCGTTTGTACGCGATTAGTGTTAAAATATGTTATACTAAGGTTGTGGACCCTACAGAGGTTACAATTTTGAACCGATTTTGATGAAACTTGACATGCATGTTTATCACCCAAAGATCTTGGTTCTTTTCGATATTTGCGCCCATTGGATCGTAACTTCCTGAATTATGGCCCCTGATTGTCCGAAAAATGACCTTTTTTAGCTTGTGGTCCCTCTGGAGATCAGAATTATTATCCCATTTAAAAAACCGTTTGATTATATCACTGTTATATGGTAATGAAGGTTGAGGTCAAATTTCGTGAAAATTGGACCAAAATTGACAGCTGTTCTTGTCAGGCCATCCATCCTTCATCACTAACAAGGGGAAACCACGCCAGAAAATCTTGATGAACTTTGTCACCCAATGCAGGGATCAAACACCCAACCTCAAGGCTACCGAGCCAGCATCTTACCCACTTAGCAACATGATCCCCAGTCGAATTTGAAGCCTACTGAAATGAACCTTTATAACCCAAAGATCTTGATTCATTTCGATATTTGCACATATCAAATTCTAACTTAATGATGTAGGAAAAATCACTTTCGGTATTTCTTGTTCTCTATCCATCTCTCGAAAATGTGGGCGTATCCTGCCTGGCAGTGCCAGCCTATCTTTTTTAAATCGGATAATAATTGTTTGAGAGATAGATAGAGAACAAGCAATATCGAAAGTGATTTTTCCTACAATCAAAGGCCATAATTCATTAAGTTACAATTTGATATGCGCAAATATCGAAAAGAATAAAGATCTTTGGGTTATAAACATGCATTTCAGGTTTCATCAAAATCGAATTAAAATTGTGACCTCTACAGTGTCCACAACTTTGATTTACCATATTTTTACACTATTCACGTACAAACGGCGGCCATTTTGTAATGCAATTATGGTCTGATTTTCTCGAAATTCGAACTCAACCTTCCGTAGGGTGTAACGGTGATAGAGTCAAACGTCTTTTTAAATCAAATAATAATTGTGACCTCCAGAGGGACCATAGGCAATTTTGCGTACAATCAGGAGCCATAATTCAGGAAGTTACGATCCGCGGATATGCGCAAATATCGAAAGGAACAAAGACCTTTGGGTTATAACCATGCATTTCAAGTTTTATCAAAATTGAATTAAAATTGTGACCTATACAGGGTCCACAACCATGATATACCATTTTTTAACAGTATTCTCGCACAAACGGCGGCCATTTTGTATGGCAATTTTGGTCTGATTTTCCCTAAATTCGAACTCAACCTTCCTTAAGGTGTAACGGTGATATAATCAAACGTTGTTTTAAATCGGATAATAATTGTGACCTCCAGAGGGACCACAAGCTAAAAAAGGCGATTTTGCGTATAATCAGGGGCCATAATTCAGGAAGTTACGATCCGATATGCGCAAATATCGAAAGGAACCAAGATCTTTGGGTTATAACCATGAATTTCAAGTTTCATCAAAATCGAATTAAAATTGTGACCTCTACAGGGTCCACAACCTTGATATACCATTTTTTAACAGTTTTCGCGTACCAACTGGCGGCCATTTTGTATGGCAATTTTGGTCCGATTTTCCCGAAATTCGAAATCAGCCTTCCTTAGGGTGTAACGGAGATATATTCGAACGGTTTTTTAAATCGGATAATAATTGTGACCTCCAGAGGGATCATAAGCTAAAAAAGGTGATTTTTCGGACAATCAGGGGCCATAATTCAGGAAGTTACGATTCGATATGCGCAAATATCGAAAGGAACCAAGATCTTTGGGTTATAACCATGAATTTCAAGTTTCATCAAAATCGAATTAAAATTGTGACCTCTACAGGGTCCACAACACTGATATACTATTTTTTAACAGTATTCGCGTACAAACGGCGGCCATTTTGTTTGTCAATTTTGGTCCGATTTTCACGAAATTCGAACTCAACCTTCCTTAGGGTGTAACGGTGATATCATCGAACGTTTTTTTAAATCGGATAATAATTGTGACCTCCAGAGGTACCAAAAGCTAAAAAAGGTGATTTTTCGGACAATCAGGGGCCATAATTCAGGAAATTACGGAAGGTTGAGTTCGAATTTCGAGAAAATCGGACCATAATTGCCAAACAAAATGGTCGTCGTTTGTACGCGAACAGTGTAAAAATATGGTATATCAAAGTTGTGGACCCTGTAGAGGTCACAATTTTAATTCGATTTTGATGAAACCTGAAACGCATGTTTATAACCTAAAGATCTTTATTCTTTTTGATATTTGTGCATATCAAATTGTAACTTAATGAATTATGGCCTTTGATTGTAGGAAAAATCACTTTCGGTATTGCTTGTTCTCTATCTATCTCTCGAACAATTATTATCCGATTTAAAAAAAAACTCTGATTATATTACTGTTGCACCATAAGGAAGGTTGAGTTCGAATTTCGTGAAAATCGTATCAAAATTGCCGGACGAATTGGTCGCCGTTTCTACAGGTCACAATTCTTATCTGATTTTGACGAAAAGTCACATTTCTAGGTTGTATACCGTCACACCATAATCATTGTCGGCTTCGAATTTCATGAATATCAGACTGGAATTGACCAACAAAATGGCTGTTCCCAATACAGTATGAAATACAGGACTTAATGATTTAGGAAAAATCACTTTCGGTATTGCTTGTTCTCTATCCATCTCTCGAAAATGTGGGCGTATCCTGCCTGGCAGTGCCAGCCTATCTTTTTTTTCTTGGTATAACGTTTTACGGGATACAATTTATCCTAAACAAATTACAAAAGAATAGTTCGAATATTTCGGATAGAGTCTCTAAACCATGATGCATTCTGTGGTTCGGATAGAGTCCCGCTAAACAATTATGTACCCTGTAGTTCGGATAGAGTCTCTAAACCATGGTGTATCCTTTAGTTCAAGTGGTCTCTAATCCAGAACCCTTGTGGGTGCACGTGGTGAGAATCGCATAGCAGGTATCAAGGGGTCCGTATGGACCCCAGTTATAATTCAAAGTTTTTACGTACAGATGTATTTTAATTTAAAAGCAGCGGTTAAGTTTTTATTTGCTTTTAGTTTTTGACAACTGAAAAACAACTAAATTATTATACAAAAACATTTTAGTTACATTTTGAACAGATTTAATAATACTCACAAAATTGCTACTTTGTGTACTATGTGATAACGAGGTTAAATGGCGATTTTTGATACAAAAACCATAGAATTTTTGGAATTCATCATTTAATTTTTGGTATTTGTAACATGTAGATGTTTAAAGAGAGAATAGTCTGGCATACGCAATATGGTATCAGGCAGCAAACACATTAGCAAAATTCCTACTATGAGTTGTAAGTTTGAGGTCCGATTAGACCCCTTGTTCCCGTCAAGCGTTGGGCCTGTTTGGCATGTAACAGAACTCTTAAGCAGATGAATACTGATCTATTCGTTACGTTTAAAATATAGAGGAGACAAAGTCACTAAATTTCAGAAAGAAGTGCCCAGTAGTTATTACAAAACACTATAAAACAAGTGCATGGGGTCCACAGAGACCTCACGTGCACCAAGAAAGGATAATCTACCCTGTAGTCTCTAAAACATGATGTACCCTGTAGTTCAGATAGAGTCTCTAAACCATGTTTTGTAAATAGGAGGTTGATCGTCAAATGAATATGAATTTTACGATATGTTAATCCTGAGTGGTTAACAGTGTGTACCTAGAATTGTCTACACCAAGTCTATTGCATCCAGATATTTTAAGCGCGTTAACAAAATATTCATTTAAGAGAAACTGTAGATGTTTTTATGGCAATAAATCTTATACTTTATTCAGCTAGGCGTAAAATTTAAAAATATATTGACAGAGTTGAATTAACTTGAATGTATATTAATCTTCTACGCTGCATATATAGAACCTTTTGGTTGAATAATCATTTCATTAAAAATATATACACAGCTGATTTAACGTGAATGGAGATATTAATAATCTACGTTGCGAATAGATGTATGTACCTTTCGGTTGAATCATATCATAAAAAGGTGCACTTGTTCTATTGTTCCCTATAGCCTTTAAATTTTCTTGTTTCACATTCAGTAGGGATGCATGCTTTTAAAGATGATACAGAAAGCCAATAAATGTTGAGATGGGTGAAACATGCTCGAGACAATTTGTAACAGATCTGATATATCTTTGGTACTGATTGAGCATCAGACAAAACATCATTCATTCCATTGGAAATGGTGGGGAGGGGCAAATACCCAAAGGAGTCGAACAAACTCAAAGCTAACTGCGTCCCCTTCATTGTCTACCTGCGGAATGACATGTCTGTGTATGTTAAATTTGTGTCGTTTATATATTAGACATATTAATATCATTATTTACACATAGGCGGGGAGTGATAACGTCTAACCCCAAACAAATTGCAAAAGAAACCAGAAAGTTTCGGAGAGCGATATCTGGTATCGCATGACACTGATGAAACATATGCCCGAAACACATGTCGCGCATAGACATAGAACAGAGTGGCCCTAGACACCTTTTATTTAAATTACACTGATTTTAAGTTACACTAATTTTAAATGTTTTATCCTTCAGTCGATTCAAAAAATTTTCGAAAAATTGATGATATAATTATATAATGATCGATGACCGAAAACTGATATGCAATCCGGAATGGTTCCAGACCATGACCTGTAGAGAGTCCACAAACAAATTGTGGACGGACGGACAGGGGCGACGACATAATACGTCCACATGAAAATGTGGGCGTATAAAAAGTAAATAACCTTCTGCAGTAATTTTTTTTTATTCTGTATTATAATAATGTTGCAAAAATAAATGTGAAGCTATAAAGAAAAGAATTTTGATGATATATGAACTTATAAAACCATATGGCCACAGATCACTAATTATTTACCCATTGACTTTAATGTTAATTCTCGTCTCTTAGACCGGCTGTAACTTTTGCCCAAATATTCGTTGGGTAGACCGCTTTCTGCCACAGATGGAGCAACATGTGGAAAACTCTGTCCCAAAAGCATGTATGAGGTTCACCATGAAAAACTTGAGATACACAAGCTGGAAGTAGAGTCAACTAAACAAGCAATTTTCTACCCTCCCTTTCAACGTAACCAACCTCACAACTCTTGTTTTCTTCCGCCTCAAGATCATGAATATTCACCAAAATCTGGCAGAAAATGTATTTTCAAACCCTTTTCTTCGATTCTACACCGTAAAGTCAACAAAAATCGCCATGCAAATGGGGAAAAGGGAAAGGGAGAGAAAGACTAAAAATAACTTTGGCCCTACATTTGTGGGTAACGGCCCATGAATATTTGGTGATCTGTGTCCTATAATATAGGGGTGAAACTTCAGGTATCACCAAAAGGCCTTTTTTATATGCTTCGCATAGGTTCTGGCAACACACCGGTGAAAGAAAATCAAAGAATAACCGTAAAAATGATGGTCCTTTAAGTATACACTATACTGGTCACCAGTTCACTCAAGAATCGACTACAAACTTCTTTGTGTTGTTTATAGATGTCTTCATGGTTCCAGTCCAGCATATCTATCAGAGCTAATAAATCATTACGTACCATCCCGTAACTTAAGATCCCATCATATGTCCTTATTACACATTCCAAAGTACAATCTACAAACTTTCGGCTCAAGAACATTCCAGTACAGTGCACCCTTTTTGTGGAATTCCATACCCCTTCAATTTAAAACAGCTCCATCACTTGAACCTTTCAAAACGAAATTAAAAACTCATATATTTACCACCGCATTTTAGTTGAAGTGGATCGGGATTTGTGTGTAAATAGTGACCATAGAGTACATAGTACGCGCCTCGAGCATGCATTTGTGGATGAATTGGCGCTTTACAAATATACATTATTAATGTTATTATTATTATACATGCTGCTTTATGTACAGGGGTGCATCTCAGGTCCCTGGGCCTTTTGTGCTAAAATTTAAAACTCTGTCTTATTAAAGGCAGTATATGAGTTTTGTGACAAAATAAGACAAGTTACGAACAAATTACACAGAAAACACTCATAATCTGGAATTTTTTTCAAAAAAATATTTTTTTACTGTCATGTCATGAAAAATGTACAAAATTTACATGTAGCATCTTCAAAAAAACAATACTTTTCCAAGATAGCCAGACTGGCAAGTAATATATTTTTGGAAACCCTGGACAATATGCAAACAGAAAAATAACAAATCAGTTGCATTGATTGTAATTATAGAGGTCTGTACTGAAACATGTAACCCCACCCCCTAAACATGTCAATGAATGAATCAATCTTATCTTTGGTTGCAGAGGTAACATTACTAAAGGAATCTGTCTAACAGCTATGTTTTACCATCCCTGGCTAATATATGTACATAAAAACTAAAATATATGCAATAAATATGAATTATGGTTAAAAAACACCCCCTCTAACAAAAAGGTCACAGAATACACATTTTTCACATATTTGGAAATAGTTCAGTGTTTTCAACATCTCAAAGCTCAGGGGCATCATACAAATCTTTATTGCAATTCTTGTGCCGAATCAAGATGTCTGGACCTTCACATCAATTGCCTGGAAAAATGAAGTCAAAAAGGTAGTTATGACAGAGTTGACAACATAAAAGAGGCCTGAAAAGGGGAAAAATTAACATTTTACCGTTCTATAAGTAACAAATGCAACAAATACCACCAATCCTTCATTTTGATAAGGAAATATTGACCATTAAGCTGACATTTACACATCTACACCAGTATTGTATCAGGGTGTGGTCTTATTGGCCTGACATGTCTCAGGGTTCTAAGTTCGACTTTAAAAAAGAAGGCTAGAAATCCTGGAAATGTACAAAACAACCATTTATTGTTGAAAAATAACATTCCTAGCTGTAATTAAACAACAAATTCCAGTTACTATAATTTAATTATCAACACAGGTGCAATTAAATCTCTCAAAACACATAAATAATAAGGGTGGGGTGGGGCATTTATAGCCTCTCTAAACAGAATGGTGGGGTGAAAAATGTCTATAAAGACTGGGATATTGCTTCCTTCATAAAGGAAATGCAAGGATTTAATGTTTCAAAGAAGAAAAAAAAGCTTTTTCTGGCTAAATTGGTGGCAAAATTGAGCCAACCCCTGTTTTGAACATTTTGTACAAACCCATCTGCTGTATATTAATAACTCAGTGTTGCCAATTTTCTGTAGGAAAACTGGAGATATTTCTAAACCTGACAAACTTATAGATCCCATTTAAGTTACATTAGCAATGAAAATAAGGGCATTTTTTAGAAATTTTGACTCATTTGAAAAGGCATGAAGGCATTAATTTCTACACCGAAATAGGGGAATCTGGAGATTTTTTTGTAAATATTCCTGATTTTTAGACAAAATTAGGTGAAATTACAATGTTGTTCACTATATCTGTGCTTTCTGAGGCTGAATACACCAAAATTGGACATTGAAATATTTTTCTTACTGTTAGAAATTAAATAAAACCTGAAAATTGAGAAATTTGCAGTAAAACCACAATTTTTCTCCAAACTTTGATAAGTTTTTTTAAATTTAACTTTTTTTGAGTTTTCCTCATCTCAAAATATTTTAAACATACTTTCTGACAATTTAGTCATCATGTTGTCAAAACTATGGCATATCAGTCACAGGCCACAGATCACTAATTATTTCCCCATTGACTGTAATGTTAATTCTCGTCTCTTAGACCGGCAGTAACTTTTTCCCAAATATTCGTCAGGTAGAACCCTTTCTGCCACCGATGGAGTAACATGTGGCAAACTCTGGCCCAAAAGCATGTATGAGGTTCACCATGAAAAATGTGAGATAGACAAGCTGGAAGTAGAGACAACTAAACAAGCAATTTTCGACCCTCCCTTTCAACGTAACCAACCTCACAACTCTTATATCATTCCGCCTCAAAACTATGAATATTCACCAACACCTGGTAGAAAATGTATTTTCAAACCCTTTTTATACGCCCACATTTTCATGTGGACGTATTATGTCGTCGCCCCTGTCCGTCCGGACGTCCGTCCACAATTTGTTTGTGGACTCTCTACAGGTCACAATTCTTATCTGATTTTGACGAAACTTGAAATATAGGTTTATCCCCATAAGATCTCGGTTCCTTGCGATATTGGCATGTATCGGATCGGAACTTCATGGATTATGGCCCCTGATAGTACGAAATATTATGTTTTTAGCTTGTGGACCCTATAGAGGTCACAATTTTGAACCGATTGTGATGAAACTTGACATGCATGTTTATAACCCCAAAATCTTGGTTCCTGTCGATATTTGCGGCCATCGGATCGTAACTTCCTGAATTATGGCCCCTGATTGTCCGAAAAATCGCCCTTTTTAGCTTGTGGTCCCTCTGGAGGTCAAAATTATTATCCGATTTAAAAAACCGTTCGATTATATCACCGTTACATGGTAATGAAGGTTGAGTTCAAATTTCGTGAAAATCGGACCAAAATTGACAAACAAAATGGCCGCCGTTTGTACGCGAGTAGTGTGAAAATATGTTATATCAAGGTTGTGGACCCTATAGAGGTCACAATTTTGAACCGATTTTGATGAAACTTGACATGTATGTTTATAACCCAAAGATCTTGGTTCCTTTCGATATTTGCACCCATCAGATGGTAACTTCCTGAATTATGGCCCCTGATTGTCCGAAAAATTGCCCTTTTTAGCTTGTGGTCCCTCTGGAGGTCAAAATTATTATCCGATTTAAAAATCCGTTTGATTATATCACCGTTACATGGTAATGAAGGTTGAGTTCAAATTTCGTGAAAATCGGACCAAAATTGACAAACAAAATGGCCGCCGTTTGTACGCGAATAGTGTGAAAATATGTTATATCAAGGTTGTGGACCCTATAGAGGTCACAATTTTGAACCGATTTTGATGAAACTTGACATGCATGTTTATAACCCGAAGATCTTGGTTCCTTTCGATATTTGCGCTCATTGATTCGTAACTTCCTGAATTATGGCCCCTGATTGTACGAAAAATCACCCTTTTTAGCTTGTGGTCCCACTGGAGGTCAAAATTATTATCCGATTTAAAAAAAAACGTTTGATTATATCACCGTTACATGGTAATAAAGATTGAGGTAAAATTTTGTGAAAATCGGACCAAAATTGACAGACAAAATGGCCGCCGTTTGTACGCGATTAGTGTGAAAATACGTTATATTAAGGTTGTGGACCCTATACAGGTCACAGTTTTGAACCGATTTTGATGAAACTTGACATGCATGTTTATAACCCAAAGATCTTGGTTCCTTTCGATAATTGTGCATATCGGATTGTAACTTCCTGAATTATGGCCCCTGATTGTACGAAAAATGACCTTTTTTTTTAGCTTTTGGCCCCTCTGGGGTCAGAATTATTATCCCATTTACCCACTTAGCAACATGATCCCCAGTCGAATTTGAAGCCTACTGAAATGAACCTTTATAACCCAAAGATCTTAATTCATTTCGATATTTACACATAGGAAAAATCACTTTCGGTATTGCTTGTTCTCTATCCATCTCTCGAAAATGTGGGCGTATCCTGCCTGGCAGTGCCAGCCTATCTTCTTCGATTCTACACCAAAAAGTCAACAAAAATCGCCAAGCAAATGCGGGGAAAAGAGAAAGACTAAAAATAACGGCCCATGAATATTTGGTGATCTGTGTCCACATAGGAGGCAGACCACCATTAAATTTCACCATCTCGTTACCCGTTCGTATATTTATAGCAATTCTCTCTGTCTCTTTTTCCCCTTTTTCATGCCCATTTTTGTTGATTTTTTGGTCTAGGATGGAGGAAGAGGGTTTGAATTATGAATATTTGTGTTATGTCTGACCCATAATTTAGAGTAGAAAATGATAGTTTGTTTTCAGACTTTATTTTCCTTGTACACCAGCACGGCGGCTCGCTAGCAGACAGCAATATCTGCGCGCGCAGCCTATAAGTACAATACTACGTATATTTAAAGGCCCACTCCCATGTACATATCACTATATCAGATACAACATTTTCCCCCTTTTTAAAGAAACGTTTATATGCACACTGAATTGAAATAAAAGGATTGTGTGCAATTAACTATTTGAAACACTTTTTACTTTAAATGTCACTTATATATGTATAAACTTTACTTTTATCAGTGATAATTATTTAACAACAATAGTCTTTCAAATATCTGGGAGGTCTCAGAATTCTGTTGGACTGTCTTGTTGGGATCGGTGGTGGATCGTTGTGGGCTGCCGTTATACTGGGAAGCATGTATTCAGGACGGATAGGTTGTGGGATTACAACTGGACCGTGATTTGATAAAACACATCTTCTTGCATTCCATGTTGTACCATCATCTAATCTGAATGATGAATCTCCGACTATCTTTATGATACGATGAGGATTCGAGAATGCCGAAGAGAGTTTATGTGATCTGATTGGACGTTTAACACGAACAAAGTCTCCAACTTTGAACTTCGGTTTTACGGCATTACGGTTACTATCAACATATTGTTTGATTTTGTTTTGTTGACTTGCTATGTGTCTTGACATCTGATGCAAGTCTGGTTTACTTGAGGTACAATCAGAATCTGAAAATGGTTTTAGTTTATCCAATGATAATTTCATAGGTCTACCATACATCAGTTGTGCTGGAGAAGTATGTGTCAAAGCGTGGGGTGTTGCTCTGTAGTTTTGAAGAATAGATCTAACTGAATCTGCAAAGTTCTTCCCCTCTAAAAGATTAGTTTTAAGTCCGTTTTTTAACACTTGGTTGAATCTTTCAGTGCCTCCATTGCACTGAGGATTGTAAAGTGAAGTTAGGCGATGCTTGATACCCAAGTTTTCCAGATACTTCTCAAATTGATGCGAGATAAACTGGGGTCCGTTGTCAGATGTAAGTGTGTCTGGTATTCCCCATCTTGAGAACAATTCATCAAGTATTTTGATAATAGCAGTTGAAGTTATAATTCCTGTTGAAGCCCTCTCTGGCCACTTAGAATGTAAATCGTGTACAACTACTAGAAAACGTTGATTGTGTGGTGCAACCTGTACTGCTCCAAAAATGTCAATCTGGATAGACTGCCAAGGTTGTGTAGGCCAAGGAGTAGGTTGTAATGGTGGTTGTCTGGGTTTATAAGCTTTACCACTTATAGCACACGCCTCACAATTGCGAACATAGTCTTCTATCTGTGAATCCATTTTTGGCCACCAGACTGTTTCGCGACATCGCTGCTTCATCCGAACTATGCCCGGATGACCATCGTGTGACATTTTCAGGACACGCTCTTGCAATGAAAAGGGAATAACGGCACGTAAACCACGAGATATACACGAACGATTAAATAAGGTAAGTTCATCCTTATGAGTGTGGTATACTCTGAGTTCTGGTTTAACTTGTTTTGGCCAGCCGTCTTGAATGTAGGCCCTCAGCTCTTGAAAAAGAGGATCTTCTTGTGAAGATGATTGAAGTTCTGAAGGTGTAACAAGACCGTTCAGGTTAATATCCATATCATCAGTATCAGAATCCAGACTGTTTATTGACTGACTGGGGGGTATGAGTCTACTGAGCATATCTGCGACTATATTATTATTACCGCTTACATGCTGAACATCAAAATGATATTGGAGCAATCTGTCGGCCCACCGGTAGATACGTAGAGGACGATGCCCAGAACCAGACGTAGAGAGCAGTGTTTTAAGTGCTTCGTGATCTGTCCGTAGGATGAAATATCTACCATACAGGAACATATGCCAATGTTCTGCAGCATGAATACATGCTAAGGCTTCTCTTTCACTTGTAGAGTATTTACGTTCGGCTGGAGAAAGTGTTTTAGACGTAAAAGCGACTGGTTTCTCAATGCCATTGACAAGTTGTGACATGACAGCTCCCATAGCATAACCTGATGCATCGGTCGTAACGTAGGTCGTAGCGTCGGGATTAAAATGAGCTAGGATGGGTGGAGATAAAATCTGTTGCTTCAGTTGGTTAAAAGCACTTTTCTGACTTTCTGTCCATTCCCAAGGCATGTCTTTACGAAGTAGTTTTCTCGGAGGTTCAGCAGTATCTGCATAGAAAGGAACAAATTTCAGGTAAAAATTTGTTGTTCCAAGAAAGGACTGAAGTTCCGTGACGTTGGTTGGTTCAGGGAGTTTCATTATAGCCTGGGTGTTTGAGATCAATGGTAGGACACCATTAGCAGAAACGCGAAAACCGACAAAATCTATCTGATTTTGTCCAAACTGGCATTTCTCCACATTAAGCGTTAGCTTATGGTCAGAAAGTTTACGTAAGACGACAGAAAGACGAGCCTGGTGTGTTTTCTGGTCTTTGGCGTGTATGACAACATCATCAATTAAACTAATGGTTCCTTCGCACGAGTTGATAATTGATGTTAAAATCTTCTGAAAGGCACTAGGTGCGGATGACAATCCATATGGCATACGTTTATACTGGAAAACACCATCATGGGTAATGAAGGCTGTGAGGTTCCGACTGTTCAATTCTAGTGGTACCTGGAGATAGCTTCGTCTAAGATCAAGCTTAGAGAAAATAGTTGAACCATGGAATTCAGACATCAGTTCGTCCAGTGTTGGAAGCGGGTACTTGTCTGGAATAGTGACATGTTTATATTGTGTATCTCAAAATTTTGGTGGTCAACCTCATAAAAATTGTAGTGCAAGACATGACCATGTGTTCCCCTGTCTGTAGTGAAAAGCATTCAGACCAACGAAAATTTTGGGAAAAGTTGGAGGTGGGTGAAGAGGCCAGAATAAACATTTAAGTCAATGGGGAAATAAATGGTGGTCTGTATGTCCACAAGAGTTATTTCCCCTTAACCGAGTCTTTTGATATATCTAGAAATTCTATGTTTGAAACATTATGTACACATTCAGCGGCGTTTCTTGATTTTCTTTATAATTATAATTGTTGTCCCAGAGCTTCTTAAATTAAGCAGTTTTATTCTCCAAAGAATTATCGGGATTGGCCCTTTAAAGCTATTTGACATCACAAATAAAAATATTTTTAACACTGGTACCGGTACTACAGATTCAATTATTTTGTTCTTCAATGGAAGCATTATAGAAATTGTAGGAGTTTTCTCTGAACATAACAGCGTGGTAACTGTCTTGAATGGTTTGAGAGTTTCTGCTACAGCCTTGACATTACTGGGGTCGTCATCAGTGAGTGTGACAAGGTCTTTGTTCTTCTTTTTATTGTCTAAAGTATTGGTGTTCATAATACCGTTCTAGCATTTCATAGGTAGAATTCCACCGAGTAGAAACACCAATTTGACCCCATTCATTCGTGTAAGCAGTCAGAAACAATAATAGATATAAACTGGGCAAATTATTTAATGGCTTGCATAGCCAATATCAGAAACATCATAATTACAAAATATATTGAAAAATCAGAACTTAATACAAATAATTACAAATTACAATTTTAATACAAATAGCCCCCCCCCCCCTTCAAAAATAGCCTATTAAATGCAAGAAAACCCATCGAGTAATACTACTATGCAACGAGCAAAAAGACTAAAATATAATGCGGATGAGGTACGTGCGGTGGGAAGATAATTTTTGCTGGATGCCGCCAACAACGCGCTCTGCGTTGGATGCACGACGCCAATAGGGAGGGAGGTAACTCCATAAACCAAAATGATGCATTCGGTAGTACTCGCTCATTACCAAAATATATTTTAATATATTGAAATAACACTTTGACCCCATTCATTCGTGAAAGCAGTCAAAAACAATAATAGATGTAAACTGGGCAAATTATTTAATGGCTTGCATAGCCAATATCAGAAACTTAATTACAAAATATATTGAAAAATCAGAACTTAATACAAATAATTACAAATTACAATTTTAATACAAATAAAATCCCCCAGTCCAGTCAATGCGAACTGAGAGAATATACGGAAACAAGTATATTGGTCAGTTTATTAAGTAATTACGGGTTTGTAAATGACTCCCCAAATGCAGTCATAGTATGTACGTTATTGGAGAAATCCGTATCGATATAGCGCATTACGGCCTCACTGGACCAGTAACCTATGGCTTTAATGGTATCTTTCGGGATACCAATTCTATGAAGCCACGTCATACTACCTCGTCTGAGGGAATGCCCCTTTATGTTAGAATTTGATACCCCAGCAAATGAGAGTAATTCGTGTGACTTTGAACAAAAATCCCTATAAGTCAAACATTTGCTATTGTCAACAATAAAAAGGGGACCTAAGGGATAGGTTGAGGTTGTCCTATCAAGAAAAGTATCGAAAGCCTTTGCAGGACATAAGGGATTATCTATTCGTGGCAAACAGACCGTAATCTCCTTTTCTCGAAACTGCACAGCCTCGGAATATTAAAAGGATGAAACTGTAATGAAGGTAGCAGAGAATAAAGTATGGGTAGCTTGTTTATATCATGGAGTCTTGAGCAAGTGTCCGCTACAACATTATTGACCCCTGGCAAGAACTTGGCTTGAAGTGTACAATTTAAAGAGGCACACACCCAGAAAATTGATCGACACAAAGACATAGCAATTTTATTATGCGATGTCCCTTTATTCAACCAGGATATAGCACTCTTGCTATCACTATGTACAATTGCACTATGGCTAGATATATTGTTAAAAATTCTTTAACGTTGATATGTTGGTATTGGTAAAAAGGCATGTCCACTTCCCAGTTGACATAAAAATAGTCCCCACAGAAATAACCGCCACCCCCGACAAGACAAGCATCTGTTTGAAGCGAGGTTATCGGTTTGTTATCTTGTATAGCGCTGACACCGTTAAAGTAGTTCATAAACGATATCCACCAGTTCAAGTCCTCAAAAAAATCGTGCGTCAACAGAACTTTGTGTTGGTTATCTTTGAGGTCGATAAGCCGGCGTAAAAAACTGCGACCCCCGGCTGCTACTTGTGACGCCCAGTTTAGTTTGCCAATTAAAACTTCCAGCTGCTTGCGACTTGACCGTTTCTTGCAGGCAAATGACCGTTATAGGGTATTAGAATGGTTGAGTTTATCATCAGGCAGAGCAAATGTCATGTCAATAGTATTAATTTCGATACCCAGGAACACCAGGGCGTTGGTGGGGCACTCTACTTTTGTATAATTTATAGCGAAACGCAAGTGTCGCAACACACTTAGTAGTTTGATCAGTGCTTTTTGACATTCTGTGCACGACGAGCCCACATTAAAAAAATAATCCAAATAAGCCAGGGCAGTGAAGCCATAGTTAGATTTCATAATACGACAAACGACACTACTGAATGATTGAAAAATCTGAGAGCTCTTCGAAGAGCCGAACGGCAGCTTAGTGTCGTAGAAATATGTGGGCTCTGAGTCACCGGCGAAAGTCCACTTCAGGCCTGTTGCCTCAAAACTTGACGGGTGAATTCTTACTGAGCGGCAGACGGAGGACAAGTCCACCTTTGCCAAAAAACAGCCGTTGGTTATCACAGTAGACGCAGTACGAAGGTCCATGTACTCACACAGTACAATCTGTTGTGACATAAGCATTTAATGATTTACCGAGTGGTCGACTAGCGTCATGTATAAGCCGAACTTTGGTCGGCGATTTAGGAATTGCTCCCAACGAACTGATGATCAAAGGTTTCTGCTGGGTGATTATGTAGTTACCATTATCAATTTCACATATAATTTGTTCCTCCACTAACGACCAGTACCATTATCAATTTCACATATAATTTGTTCCTCCACTAACGACCGATACTGGTTACAGGACCTATAATTATTAAGTCTCCACGGGCACCAATGACGACGCCGAGTCAACATCAATAATACGGAAGCCATTTCAAACACCTTCCAAAATATATTCACGATTAATCTCATTTTTTGGGTAAAAGTTTTTCCCAGGCTGAAAAGTTGAGGCAAGCAGGTGTGATATGGGCCTGTGACTCGTCGCTTACAAAGGGCCCTGCTACTATAGTTTTTTGGATGTGACAATACGCTGTGGTCCTTGGAGAAACACAGACACAGGGTACAAACATGGGCTAATTTGCAATAGGGTAAATCACAAGTATCAGTGTTGAACTTACGACATATTTCGCGGGCATCGCCAGTGAAAGGACCCTTGCGTCGAGTTTGTGATTTCACTCCAAACGGCTTTTGAGTCTGGCTGCCACGGTACAAAATTTGACCAGAGGGGTTATTTTGCTTTGGAATAACCTGGAAATCTTGGATTTGGGAATACCCCACCGAAACTGTTCTTTGTGTTGTAACTCCCTGTATTCGCGGTCAAACAGCAAGACATTGCCTTTAACATAACGACTAAACAAACAGTCTGTTAACAGTCTTTGTGTACTCGAGATAATCTAAAATTCCTGTCTCGTCGATGGCCTTGGTCTCTATCAATTCTTGCAGTATCCGAGCATTGCCCTATTGCTCTACTGTTAACTTACAGTAGCCCTTGTCTAATCGCTTACATACCTTTATACCGGATTCGGTGAAAGAGATGACGTCATCGCTATCATAAGCCTGAAGAAAGGGGGCACTCCATAAATAATTATGAACTAAGCGGGGCTTATTCGTGGATTTCGATGCCGAGTCAACAGAATAAATAGGAATTATTTTCTCATCAACCATACCTGTAGCTGTGTGCGTTAAAGGCTCCTTGGGTCTAGTAGATGTTGCACCGGTCAGCATATCATAAAGTTGAGTGTGGGGTCGGCCTTGTTGTACCGTATTTTGTGTTACAGGGCCAGTGGCCTGAAGTTAACGGATCGCTTCTTTTTCTCGTTCTGTTTTACGTCGTATGTGTACTTTCTTACGTTCAAGGCGAACCTGTGCCAATTGCTGTTCAAGATGCAATAATTCTGTAAGGCCGACAGTGTCCTTGTCGTCATCCGTAGTCACATTAACAGGCGTAAATACCCCGGCCCTCTGACTGTGAAACTGGTCGACCGCGGCATTTTTGCCAACATAGTTTTCATCACTACCACCATCAAAATTTGCCTTATCTAAAGAAGGTTCGTCGCCGGAGTCAGGGAGTTCTAACAAACCTGTAGTTTTAGTTGTTTTCCTCTTAGAAGATTTACTAGCCACTTTTAAGATAATTTTTGCTGAAAGCCGCCAACAACGCGCCCTGCTTTGGATGCACGACGCCCATACGGAGGGAGGTAACCAAACTGATGCATTCGGTAGCACTCGCTCATTACCAAAATATATTTTAATATATTAAAATAACACTGATAAGACCGTGAAGAGGTAATTCAAGAATTGCTTGTTTTGATTTTATAACTTCAACACCATAGGAGCTGTGGTGAAAATAGGTGACAACCTTACGAATATTTCTCAGGCCCCACGCTAACAATTAGTATAGGAAACATTTAACATCATGGATTTAGCTGTTCAGTTATCAAAATTCATAGAAAATCAAAATACTTGTTCGTTTCAAGTCGAGATAATATTGTTGTTTGAAGACTTTTGTTGCAGGCTAAGTTAATCGTATGTGCGAAACATCGTTAGCAAATCTCGCTGAATTAACAACATTTCGACCGTTGTCTTTAGTAACAGGTATATCTGTTCCTGGCCGTGTAAGCTTCCAATCTTGTGCGCATACGATTATTCACAACACTTAGTGATCTCAGATCTAAGGCAATGAAAAGTGCAATACTGGGTGTAATTGCTTGTGCACGGGTACTATTATAGGTGCTAATGGAGATTGTAAATAAGACTGCAACAGCAACTGACCAACCACTGGGATTTCACTTAGCGATTCCTTCCCATTTTCATCTGTAGGTACAAACACAAATGTCACATAAACAGGTTTTCGTTTTGTTGTTACGCTTAGAACAGCATGGTGTCGACTTAAGTGTGTTGTCATGTTTGTAGTGTTGACGGTACAGGTATGTTTAAATTTCGGCAGGGTCAAAAAAAAGAACAAGAATTAATGATCACATGTGGCAAGACTACTTATAGGGATATACCAAAAAAGGATTGAATGAAAATTTTCTATAGACCCCTTTTATGGATGAGCCCCAAATTCGTGAAAACATAAACTAAATAAAAAGGATATGCAAATTCCGTATGCATGATTCTAATTATTCACTGAATTTACATTAAAACATCCATCTTGCACTTTACTGATGTCTAGAACAATATGTTTTACCCCTATCAGACCGGGGCGGCGCCCTGAAAACGCTGCTATACGACGACGGAAAATGGTCTGAGAGCTCGTCAAGATCGCAATAATCGCGCTGTGGTCTCCATGGTTGCAAATGGTCATCGAGTCACGACGTTCTGTCATATGACCTGCAAAGCTGTGAAAAGGTGGTTGGATCGCGAAGGTCCTGGTCTCGGAGAGTGTCAAGATAGCCATAAGTGTTGCAAAAGCGTGGTGGAAACGCCAGATATCGTGCTATTGACTACATGGTCACCAATGATCGCCGAGTCACGGCGTTTGCTTTGAACATGCTCAAAGCAAGGTTCTGCCATATGACCTGGAAAGCTGAGAGCACGTGGTGGGTCTCTATAAACGTAGTATGTGTACACACATGGCAAAGACGCTGCGAAACTGGTAACATTTGCAACGGTGACTACTGCCTTTTTACAACAACCCTCGCGTGTAGGCCGTGACCCCACCAAGCGTTCTGAGTCCTTATGGCGTTGTCATGGCGATGTTACGATGATTTCACCACGGTTGCACGACGACCTCATGGGGCTACCACTGCACCTATGGAGATGTTATGAGGTTCCCACTGCGTTTATGGTGTTCTTAAAACAACCATGGCGCAGTGACTCAGCGATCATTGGCGACCATGGCATGGAGTCCACAGCACGATATCTGGCGTTTCCACCACGCTTTAGCCACACTTGGTGATCTGAACGGGCTCTGAGGACTTTTTTCGTAGCCGTAGTAGCGTAGTAAGGACTTCGCGACCCAACCACGTTTTTATAGCTTTTCTGGTCAGATGGCTGAACCCTGCTCAAGACAAATGTCATGACTCGGTAACCATGGAGACCACAGCGTGATATCTGGCGTTGCAACCATGCTTTCACTACGATTATGGCGATCGTAGCAGCGTATGAGGGGGGGGGGCGGCCGCCCCGGTCTGATGGGGTATAACATATTGTTCTAGACATAGGTAACGTGCAAGATGGATGTTTTAATGTAAATTCAGTGAATAATTAGAATCGTTCATACGGAATTTGCATATCGTTTCTATTTAGTTTATGTTTTCACAAATTTGGGGCTCATCCACAAAAGGGGTCTAATAGAAAATTTTCATTCAATCGTTTTTTGGTATATATCCATGAGTAGTCTTGCCACATGTGATCATTAATTCTGGTTCTTTGTTTTTGACCCTGCCGACATTTAAAATAGATCCATTACATTGTATTATATTATTAGACTACATATTAATTCTATACTGATATCTTTACAGAAATAATTATCTTTCATATCTCTAATTATTTAAAGCTAACTGTTCAGTGCGCTCATTTGCCTTTATAATTTTGGAGTAATCTCCCTTGAACGTAATTTAACGTCCGGAAGTTGGTCACGGCGTGGTCGCCAATACACGGCTTAACTTTCAGCTTTCGTTTCAAATGTATCTTTTGTTTCTTATCGTCATTGTGTCACGGAGTAAGTAAATAACAAATACTTATAATTAATGTTATGTTCATAAGATGGTAGCAATTAGGATCCTGTTATTATTAAGTTGTGTCTAAGTTACGATGTAATGTAGGCCTATTCTTATTGTGTATTTACGGGAAAGGTAAATGCTTTTACGTGTTTGGAATATTCTAAAGTCGAGCTCAATTTAGTATGTTATTACTGTACATCATTCTCATCAATCGATTGTGTATTTAATATGTTAATGGTTTCAAGTATTCGGTTAGTATCGAGTAAGTTCGACGTTCAGTTTAATTCTAAAAACTATGGAAAGCTATTTATGTCATCTCAAATTCAAGTTTGTATGAAAAGCAGTCTTTATTGATCTTTGCATAGAACTATAAGGTTTTATTTTATTTTCAGCTTTTTACCAAACACGATACACCTATGTACAACACTCGTAGAAGTTCCAATAAAGCTCAGAACTTGTTTTGGTCACTTTGTGTTTTGGTGTCACTCATGGTTATACTTACTGTAAGGCTCCGCGCTGAGGCAGAATAGTAAAAAGTCCCATCAACATGGCAGATGCAAAAAAAGATACATCACTCTCAAATAGTACGGTTTCAACCACCAATACAGGTCGTTTGAGAAATCTTACAGAAGAGGGCCTGTCAATTTACATCGAAATCCGTGATAAACTTTCGGAAGATGTCGACAACTCATGGAATATAGTAAATGCTATTATTCTAGAATTGGAAGTGGAACACAAGACCTTATGTCAATTGTGCTCTATCGAGGAAGCCCTCACAAACGCTTTGACAGCTTATCGTGAAGCGTCCACTCAGTACACAGATTTTCTAAGGAGGAACAGGTCTATTGAAAGTGAAAAAGAAATCGTTTCCTATCGGTCACTCATAGAACTTCGCCGGGTGAGAA
Organism: Patella ulyssiponensis; assembly: GCA_963678685.1. Lineage (NCBI taxonomy): Eukaryota > Metazoa > Mollusca > Gastropoda > Patellidae > Patella > Patella ulyssiponensis. Next base: position 61,440,799 of record OY783225.1, on the reverse strand, counting down.
CAGATACTGCTTTCGCTACGATAAACTTGCGTAAGCAATTATTGTCTTCAGAGACATCTTCAAAAGAGTCTGTCTCTTCTAAATCTAGTCGGACTTCATCAAGAAAATCAAGTAAAGGGACATCTAGTGCATCAAGTACTTTGGCTCGTAAACGTGCAAAGGCTGAAGCCGCTCGAGCAAAAGTGGCCTTTACGGAAAAGGAGGCGGAGCTACGGAAAAATCAAGCTATGCTAGATGAATCTACTGCTCGTAAAAAGGCTGAAATGCAAGCGGACATTGACATGTTGATATCTCAGAAAGAAGCTGCGGCAGCAGAAGCTGAACTTCGGGTGTATGAGTATGAGAATAGCCGAATATGTGATTTTGATGATAGTCTTCCAAAAGTTGTAGAAGATCCTGTTAAGCGAACAGAAAAATTTGTGACTCAACAAGCTGCATCCATCACTTCAGAAGCCATCAAAAATAATACATACTTACATGCCGATATCCCAGAGTTCCATCCATCTGATCAGCATCAGCCACAAACTCCTGTAGTTCACGATCCCACAACAGATATAACACGTTTTCTTTTACGGAAAGATTTACTGTTTTCTCGCTTGTCAAACTTTAATGATCGCCCAGAAACGTATATTGCCTGGAAATTCAGCTTCCTTAATATTATGGATGAACTGCAAGTCACTAATTCGGAACAAGTAGACCTACTTGTTAAATGGTTAGGGTCTGAGTCCTCTAAGCATGCCGTGAGTATAAGAACGGCAAGTGCAAACAACCCAGCTAAATGTCTACAACGAATTTGGCAACGATTGGAGGATAGGTATGGAGCACCAGAGATGATAGAAGAATCTCTAAAAAGTAAACTCTCTAGTTTCCCCAAACTTACAAACAAAGACACGAAGAAACTCTATGAACTCTCGGATCTTGTGTCGGAAATAGAGTCCATTAAGGATAATGAAAAAATGAAGTCTCTCTTTGGTCATTATGATTCATCCACTGGCGTGACTCCAATAATAAATAAGCTACCTTATAATTTGCAAGAGAAATGGACATCGACAGCCGTTAGCTACTTAAAGAATCATACATCTGTTGTTTATCCCCCCTTTAGTCATTTTGCAGAGTTTCTCCGGGAACAAAGCAGAATTCGGAACAATCCTAGTTTTTCGTATGAAGTGCCTCAGTTCAAGAAGGAACCGAGGTATGTAGAAAAAAGCAATTTTCTCGTAAAGAAAACTGACACAGAAGAGGTTCAAAAGTCACCGTCTTCATTAAAGACTACTTCGAAGTGTCCTTTACATCAGACGGATCATTCGCTGAATAGATGTCGAGCCTTTAGAAGAAAACCCATGCAAGAAAGAGTAAAATTCCTAAAGGATAACAAGATCTGCTTCAGATGCTGTGATAGTATATCACATGTTCAACGCGAATGTAAGAAAACTATACATTGCCCAAAATGTAATAGTGATGACCACCCACTGGCTCTCCATACGGACCCTCTTGAGATGGATCCACCAACAACTACCTCAGATCATGGCGGGGAGAGTAGTTTTAAGAAAGTTAGTTCTTTGTGTACTCGTATCTGTGGACAGTTCCCGGGAAAGTCATGTGCAAAGATAGTTCTGTGTAATGTATACGCATCAGATAAACCAGACAAAGTCATTCGTCTGTATGTTATGATAGACGATCAAAGTAACAAAACTCTTGGCAGTCCTCGTTTATTCGATCTCCTTGCAGTGAAATGTGAAGAGACTGAATACGTACTCACTTCCTGTTCCGGAAAAGTCAAAACAGCAGGAAGAAAAATTAATGGTATCGTGTTAGAATCTCTTGATCAAACGGTACAACTAGATCTTCCGACGATCATTGAATGTAACCAAATGCCTGACAACAGGAATGAGATTCCTACTCCTGATGTCGCTCGAAGTTATTCACATCTACATGATATTGCCCATCACATTCCACCAATAGATGAAAATGCCCACATCATATTACTGATTGGTCGTGATGTAATTCAAGCTCATCACGTCTTGGATCATCGTATTGGACCAGCTAATGCCCCGTATGCGCAGAAACTGCCAATAGGATGGGTTATAATTGGTGAAAGTTGTCTTGGGGGTGTTCATGTACCAGAGGTGTTCAACGTAAACAAGACTAACGTTCTGGAGAATGGTCGTACAACAATGTTCGATCCATGTAATAATCGCATGAAGTTGCAAGAGACATTAGATACTATATACTGTGACAGAATGCAGTTGTTTAAAACTCCTGAGTGGGATTCATTTGGCCAGAACATATTCCTGAAGCAGAAGGATGATGATAAGCCAGGTTTATCCGTTGATGACAGATCCTTTCTGCAGATCATGGACGCAAGTTTCCACCAAGATGTAGATGGTAAATGGTCATGCCCACTTCCATTCAGGGAACCAAGAACTAGATTACAAAATAACTACACCCAGGTGTTAAAAAGGGCGAATATGCTTGATAAATCCCTGCATAAAGACCATGTGAAGAGGGATCATTTCATCGCTTTTATGAACAAGATGTTACTGAATGGTCATGCAGAAGTAGCGCCACCACTTAAGAAGAGTGAGGAGTGCTGGTACCTGCCAATATTTGGCGTTTATCACCCAAGAAAAAAGAACCAAGTCCGCATCGTCTTTGATTCTGCAGCAAAATATAATGGCATATGCCTAAATGATGTATTATTATCAGGTCCTGATTTTACCAACAGTCTACTGGGCATCTTAATGCGGTTTAGATGTGAATCTGTGGCGGTTATAGCAGACATCCAGCAGATGTTCTACTGCTTTAAAGTCGACCAACAACACAGAAACTACTTGCGTTTCCTGTGGCACGAGGAAAACGATATCGACAAACCTCTAACTGAATTTCGTATGTGTGTGCATGTTTTTGGCAACACAGCTTCACCAGCAATTGCTACTTATGGACTTCGGCTAGCAGCAAAACGTGGCACTCTTGGTTCGGATGTCACTAATTTCGTAGAAAACGACTTTTATGTAGATGATGGGCTTGCATCATTTCCGACCGTACACCAAGCCACTGATCTGATTAAAAGGACCCAGGAAGTTCTAAAAGTAGAAGGTAAATTAAGGCTTCACAAAATTGTGTCGAATAGAGAAGAAGTAATGACGTCTTTTCCACGAGAGGATTTGGCCACGGATTTGAAGGACCTTCCTTTAAATGTAGAAGCGCTTCCCTTACAACGTAGTCTTGGTGTAGGCTGGAACCTGGAATCAGATACATTTTTGTATCACATCTCAACTGATGAGCAACCTTTCTCAAGGCGAGGAGTGCTGTCAACAATCAATTCAATCTTCGACCCTTTGGGATTCCTAGCTCCCGTCGTCATTGAAGGAAAGGGGCTCTTGCGCGAACTCATCAACTGCACCCGTGATTGGGACGAACCGTTACCTTCTAATGATTTTGCTGCCTGGGATCGATGGACAACCTCACTGCAGGAACTACGTGGACTACGCATACCTCGCACGTATTTCTCAACCTCTTTTGGTCAGATTAAGGATAAATCAATACATATCTTTTCTGACGCCTCCGAAAAGGCGATAGCTGCTGTTGGTTATGTTAGAGCGTCATGTCAGACTGGAAAGTTTGAGTTAGGCTTCATTCTTGGTAAAGCAAAGTTAGCACCTTTACATGGAAATACTATACCGCGGTTAGAGTTATGTGCGGCCGTTGTTGCAGTGGAAGTCGCTGAAACGATCTCAAATCATCTAAACCTCGATATAAACGATTTTTCCTTCTACACAGACAGCAAAGTAGTTCTAGGCTACATTTACAACGAAAAAAGGAGGTTTTTCAATTACGTCGCAAATCGTGTTGCGAGAATTCGACATTCTACACATCCGCATCAATGGATATATACTTCCACGAAGGACAATCCTGCAGATGAAGCGACGCGTTCTGTTCAAGCATCTGCGATGCAGAATTCATCCTGGTTAAACGGTCCGCAGTTTTTGTTGAAGAATCACAATGCTGTTATTGAATCATTTGAAGTGCAAGATGCTGAAACTGATAAAGAAGTCAAATCTGATGTGACAAACCTCAAGACTCTAGTATCCGTCCTGAGTCGTCTTGGAACCCAACGTTTCGAAAGATTTTCCAGTTGGACTAGACTTGTTAAGACCATTGCTCGTCTGAAACATGTAGCAAGATCTTTTAAAAAAGATAACATGTCTGATACTTCGCATCTTATTTGGACGTCGTGTACTGTGATTGCTTTTGATAATGCACAGGAATTTGTTATTCGTGAAGTTCAACGAGAAGTGTACGAAGACGATTTTCATTATCTCAGTTCTGGGAAGCAACTCCCTAAGTCAAGCTCACTAACTAACCTCTCACCATACATTGACAAAGATGGATTGATGAGGGTAGGAGGTCGTTTGGATTACTCCAAACTCCCTGAAGCGGAGAAACATCCAATTCTTGTTCCTGGAAAACACCATATCGCAACATTACTGATCCGTAATTTTCACGAACGTGTTCATCATCAGGGAAGGCATATAACAGAGGGTGTTATACGTTCAGCAGGTTACTGGATTACGGGAGCCAAGTCGCTCATATCTTCGATTATAAGTAAATGTGTTAAGTGTCAGAAGCTTCGAGGAACTCTAGGAAGTCAGAAAATGGCAAGCCTTCCATCAGATCGCCTGGAACCTGGACCGCCGTTTACAAACGTAGGCGTCGACTGTTTTGGTCCATGGGACATTGTCACCCGTCGCACAAGAGGCGGACAGGCAAACAGTAAGAGATGGGCTGTGATGTTTACTTGTTTAACCTGTAGGGGCGTTCACATAGAAGTAACCGAAGAGCTCAGCTCCTCCTCGTTTATAATGGCACTGAGACGATTTTTAGCGATTCGTGGTCCCGTAAAGTTATTCAGGTCTGACCGAGGTACCAATTTTATTGGTGCATTAGACGACATCGGAGCCAAAGCTATCAATGCTGAAGATGTTCAAGTCAAGGAATTTCTCAGTAGTAATGGCGCTGCCTGGATCTTCAATCCTCCTCACGCCTCGCATATGGGTGGGGTATGGGAACGTGTTATTGGTATTACTAGGAGGATCCTAGACTCTATCTTACTAGACGTTCCAGGGGGTCAGCTTACTCACGAGATGCTGGTTACTTTTCTCGCCGAGGCTTCTGCAATCATTAATTCAAGGCCTTTGGTTCCGTTAACATCAGATCCAGGAGATCCAACTCCACTAACTCCGTCGCTGCTGCTGACCCAGAAACCTCAGCAAGTTACCGGGATCATGGAAACTGTGGGTGATAAGGACATCTTCAAGAAACAGTGGAAACGTGTGCAGATATTAGCAGAAATGTTTTGGAACCGTTGGAGGACTCAATATCTGCAAACTCTTCAAACGCGACGTAAGTGGAGCGAAACACAAAGAAATATTTCTTGTGGGGATGTCGTGCTAGTCAAGGATAAACAAGCTGCAAGAAACATGTGGCCTATGGGAGTTGTTGAGAAGACCTACGGAGAAGCAGATGGCCTAGTGCGTAAATGTGATGTTCGTGTTATCCGGGATGGACAACATGTGGTTACATATACTCGTCCTATAGTAGAACTTGTTTTGTTAATACCTGACGAGTCCTGACTTTATAATGTGTATTCGAAATCTTTCAATGTGTTAGTCAAATGAAACCCAAACTTTTGATATGTAAGAGTGTTATTTTTGCATATACATATGTATCAATTCATGTGATGACAGTTAGTCATCAGACGGGGAGTGTTCAGTGCGCTCATTTGCCTTTATAATTTTGGAGTAATCTCCCTTGAACGTAATTTAACGTCCGGAAGTTGGTCACGGCGTGGTCGCCAATACACGGCTTAACTTTCAGCTTTCGTTTCAAATGTATCTTTTGTTTCTTATCGTCATTGTGTCACGGAGTAAGTAAATAACAAATACTTATAATTAATGTTATGTTCATAAGATGGTAGCAATTAGGATCCTGTTATTATTAAGTTGTGTCTAAGTTACGATGTAATGTAGGCCTATTCTTATTGTGTATTTACGGGAAAGGTAAATGCTTTTACGTGTTTGGAATATTCTAAAGTCGAGCTCAATTTAGTATGTTATTACTGTACATCATTCTCATCAATCGATTGTGTATTTAATATGTTAATGGTTTCAAGTATTCGGTTAGTATCGAGTAAGTTCGACGTTCAGTTTAATTCTAAAAACTATGGAAAGCTATTTATGTCATCTCAAATTCAAGTTTGTATGAAAAGCAGTCTTTATTGATCTTTGCATAGAACTATAAGGTTTTATTTTATTTTCAGCTTTTTACCAAACACGATACACCTATGTACAACACTCGTAGAAGTTCCAATAAAGCTCAGAACTTGTTTTGGTCACTTTGTGTTTTGGTGTCACTCATGGTTATACTTACTGTAAGGCTCCGCGCTGAGGCAGAATACTAACACTTATATATAAAATGACATACCCTAAAAGGGGTTTTAAAGATCTCGGTGTTAAAACAACACTACCATTTATCACTAACAGCTACAAGATATCCTATATAAACAAATGATTCTATGATTAGTTTATGCTAAAACTAAACCTAAACTTAATTAATAAATGATAATACTTATTGTTTAAGAGCTGTAGAATATGTATAAATGTATTTTACTGTGTATATAAAGAATGATATATGAAATAACTAATTTACACATCTTACATTCACCACACCCCCAAATAATACCAATGATATTCAAATACACATACCTTAATTCGATCAATAAAGACTTGACAAAAAGTATCTTCAGAAACTGAAACAACTTATAAACTTTGAACGCAAGACACAAGTTAAAGATCTAGAAGGTAATCTTACGCATCTGACACATTCAAAATCTTAAGTTTTACTGAATTTGATTGTTACACCTATAACCCAGGAAGTTATGTTTGTTAGGAAAAGTATCCAAGGAGATGATAGTCACTGATGTTGTTACAAAGACCTGTCCAGAAGCTGAACATCCAGTGACTATGAATATAAGGGTTCAAAGATCAGATGAAAGTTAAAGTTTGTTATTGTTTATTAAGCTTCTGTCAGTGTAGTGCAGAGTAGACTAAAACCTATTATATTAAAACACCAAAATTCCACACTATCACATTCTCCCCTCCTAAAAGAAAGTCGTCTCGACCATTAAAACAACTAAAACCAAAATATCAAACTATGTTAAAACTTGCATATTCAAAACTAAAAACCAAAATTTGTCCTTATAGCTTCGCACACAATTCTTCTTCGTTCAGGTGGTAAATTGACGAAATCATCTGAAGTCAGGTACACAAACATATGGTGTTTTCTCGGTCAACTTAACAAATTCCATTATTGTCATAATTAACGGGGAATCAAAAAAACTCCCATACTTGTGACTTATACTTGGCAGGGGAATTTTTCGATTTCATCATAACTTTTGTCGCCCGTGCGACTTGAATTTGTTGTTGATGAATGCATCAATAAAAAATTTCAGTTGCTGAATCAATATGGCTGGTTCGTTTTGCTGCAAAAATTTCAGCCAACGAAAAGCTTTCTCGTTCTCAGATCAGTCGTAGAGGTGACAATGGCAAAGAAAATAACAGTACGAAATTATGAATGTCAAAATATTATTATAAATTGAAAATGTAGAAAAGATAATTGTGCTAACCAATGTATACATCAATCGCTATTCTTGTACAGTAATCTTATCACAAATCGCATATTACTGACGTATTTATAAAATGTGTTGTATGTTAATTTCAAGCTCGACTTGCTTATCCAGACTGATATTTTTTATTCTCGACGAAATAGCTAAAAGCCACGTGACGAAAGCTCGTTAACACGTACTCGCTGACAGTAAAAAGAGTAATTTTGCTCATGGAATTATTTATGTACTCTTTGTTATGATTTATTAAACGACAGATCCCGTCATGAATAAACTTTACCAACAATGTTATAACCCAAATTGACGCTCCGACAAAGGAAGCAGTAAATCAAAAATTATCTAAGGCTGATTTAGTTACCACAGATGGTTGGACATCGAGATCCACACAAAGTTTCATAACTGACACTGCCCATTTTGTTGATAGCAAATCGAATATTCCGAGTTTTGTCCTGCAGACAAGAATCGCATACAAGTGGAATACTTGCAGACCTTCTTATAGAATGCGCACAAAGACTGGAAGCAGCTTACACGGCCAGGAAGAGATGTACCTGTTACTACAGACACCGTTAAAAATGTTGTTAATTCAAGGAGAGATGCTAAAGGTTTTGGACCAAATGTGCGATGCACATACGATTAACTTAGCCTGTCACAAAAATCTTCAAACAACAATCTTATCTCGACTTCTAGGAAATATTCGTAAGGTGGTCACCTATTTTCATCACAAGTCCTATGGTGTTGAAGTTTTAAAATCAAAACAAGCATTTCTTGAATTACCTCTTCACGGTCTTATCATTGAAGTTTCTACTCGGTGGAATTCTACCTATGAAATGCTAGAACGGTATTAAGAACAACACGGGGCAGTGTTTTTATCAACCTTAGACATTAAACAGAAGAACAAAGACCTTGTCACACTCACTGATGATGACCCCAGTAATGTCAAGGCTGTAGCAGAAACTCTCAATCCATTGAAGACGGGTACCACACTGTTATGTTCAGGGCAAACTCCTATAATTTCCATAATACTTCCATTGAAGCACAAAATCACTGATCTGTAGAACCTATGGGTTAATTCTCCAATTTTAGAAGATTTGAAACCACGTTACACAGAGCCAGCACTGCTTAAATTTCTAGAACAAAGTACCGCACTTGATCCTCGGTTTAGATCTCTGCCTTTTTCAGAATATGATGGGAATACCAATTTAGCTGTTTAATCGAGATTAATGGCAAAATCTTTGCAGTATTCTTAAGATCGTTAGGTAAATGGGATATTAAAAATAAGTACCAGTGTTAAAAATATTTTTATTTGTGATGTCAAATAGCTTTAAAGGGCCAATCCCGATAAATCTTTGGACAATAAAACTGCTTAATTTAAGAAGCTCTGGGACAACAATTATAATTATAAACAAAATCAAGAAACGCCGCTGAATATGTACATATAATGTTTCAAATATAGAAATTCTAGATATATCAAAAGACTCGGTTGTTAAGGGGAAATAACTTTTGTGGACATCTGTCATAATGCGTTTGGATAGAATAATTTCATTTCATTTCATTCCACACTGTTAAGAAATGTAACCAACAAATTGTTATCAGGTTAATAGATTTGTCATTAACGAAGTAATTAATTTATTGTTGTCTATACTTCAAATCTTCTGTGCACATGATAACTTGGGGTCTTGATTTTTCCGCCGTTTTTACGATGACAGAACTATCATGAGTCCAGTACGAATAAGATAAGAAAGAAAGCGAACTGTTTTATTTATTTGTCCTTCTTTCATATGCCCAATCGGATGCGAGCGACCTATGTCAGCGATTTTCAGACCATATTTAAAAGAAACAAAATCTAGGGACTTCACCCGGCGATTTTGAATTACAGCATTTTTGGATACAGCGGAAATGAGACTGCATTAAATTTCGCAGACAAAGGCGTTATACCTCTCTTGGCTCAATTGTGTAAGAGAACATCGGACAACCAATAAATCGAGAACGGAAAAGCATGGGCTTTATTGTCCTGTGGCTCAAATGCTTTATCTTGAAAAAGTCTGAGCGTCCTCAATGTTTTCGGGAAAAGACGATTTACCTGGTAACGGTAAGCCAGTCAACGCTTCATTCAATAAGGTTCATTCTATAGTGGCATCAATGCTTAAAAGGGCCAATCCCGATAATAATTTGGAGAATAAAACTGCTTAATTTTGTGTTAAACTCCCTTAAAATCCTTTACGTTAGGGCCGAGCAACTAACTCAATGTGAATCATATTCAAACAACTTAAACCCGTCACTTTTCATCTGGAAATAGAGACCATTGTCCCAAGCTTTATGATGCGATGTCTGTATAAAGCCAGAATTTTATTGTATAAAAATAATGTGTAGGTGAAATTCACTGTTCGTTATCGCGAACAGCACGTGGGTGATTCATCGTATATACCTCTAAAGGAACAGGATTCGATTATCAGATCACCCAACGAAAAAAAATAAATAACTTGAAATCATAAAAGTGTTACGTGTTCTGATAAGCAGCTAGTTTTGACGCTCACGTCCAAACTACTCAATATTTTGAGCTGAAATTTTGAGACAAGGTAAATACACCATTCCTCTAAATGTCATACGTAATTAGACATTTTTTTTTCTAAACAATATTTTATTGAATGTTAGGATTGGGAAACAGGCAAAGCCTATATATAATCCCTCTCCCCAAAAGTTTAACATGTAAACTAATAAAACAAAGGAAATATGTGCCCTATTTACAATAAAATACATAAATATAGCTATATTTATAAACAATCAGTCCATTGTATTTAAATAATAATTATATATTAATACATATACACATACATACACACACACCCCCATATATATATGTGTACATTATTATAATATCTGAAGACGCCCATAGAAGGCAGATAGCTATTTAATGTATGTCAGAATGAAGTAAAGTGGAGAATTTTTTACCTGGACGTATTTTTTATTTATTTATGAACAAAAGTGTAAATTTCACGATCGAAAAAAGCACAACTAGTCTCAACTTTCTAGATGTGTCGGTAAGGCTTTTATCCACTGGAGAAATAAGAACCGACTTATTTTATAAAACCACGGACACACATCAATATTTAGACTTTCGTTCATGTCACCCAGCGCATACCAAAAGGAATATTCCTTATAATCTTGCAAGACGGATTTGTACAATAGTATCTTCGGAAGAAGATAAATCTAAACGTCTGAAAGAGCTAAGGAAATTCCTTACAAAACAACATTACCCTTTAAAATTGATAAATATTGGTATCGAAAACGCCTCTAAAGTTAACATTAGTGATCTAAGAAAACCCAAAATAAAAGAAAACGATTCTAATAATATAACACTTGTGACAACATTTAATCCTTCTCAAGAAAGAGGGTTGTCCATTGTAGAAGGGCGGTTAGATATTTTAAAGAACAATAGTCGTAAATTAAAATACATCCTAAATAATTCCAAAATTGTAAATAGTCTAAAACAACCTCAAAATCTTAGAAGAATATTAACATCATCAAAGTTCGATTTTGGTATTTCGTTACCCCGTGTATCCAAGTGTGGGGACCTGCGATGTATGACATGTTCCCATATATTAGAAGGAACATATGTTCATATTATTAAAGATGTTAAATTCTATGTAAAACAAAATATGAATTGCAAATCTAAATATGTAATTTACTTATTAATATGTAATGGTTGTAATGGCAAGTACATTGGAAAAACTACTGATCAGTTGAATTTACGAGTCAATCAACATCGTTCTAATATAAAACTCGCAAGAAATAGAGTCTTGCCGGTGAGCGAACATTTGGATATTTGTGGTAAAGGTCAATTTAAGATTTTCCCAATGTACAAGCTCAATATTAGCAATAATGATCTCTTTGAAACAAAAGAAAGCAATTTTATCGCTAAATATAACCCAATTTTGAATGCTAAGTGGTGATTATTTTAATTACGGTTGAGGTTTAATTAATGTTATTTCATTTTAGTTTGTATATTATACATAGTCATTTTCCTCTGTTATGACGTAACGTTATTGTAATGTAACAGCATAGTAACCCATTAAAATGGCCTGACGATTCGTTTGATAACGATGAAAGTACTAGCCAAAAATTTAATTTTTAGTGTTTTTTCTCTAATATTTGAATTTTATTTATATGTTTAACTGAGAGTTAGATCGTTTCATATATTTTTATTATATATATATATATAAATATATACACAAAAAGTTCTGGAAACAACTATCAGGTGATAGTACGCTATCATATTAAAAAGTCTGAAGAGGTTCCGACGGAACTGAAAGCGCTAGCTTTAAATATGTAGTCTGTTTTCTTTTCAAACATCTTATTTATTTATAAATAAATATATATATATATATATATATGCTATTCAAAAAAAGTAGGGGATATTTGATTTTTAAGTGTTATTAAAGTCACCTAATGAAACTGACGAAGAAACAAATGACAAAATGAAATGAAGTTCACATTCATCGATTTATTCCAAATGATCGTTAGACTAAGTAAGGCACAGACTGACCATTATAAGGGTAAAATGATATCCGGGGTCAAACAGCAAAGTTACCACAGCCTCACAACAAAGTCAGTAACGAGTAAATCCTCCTCTGTTTGCCAAACAAGCATTGATCCGACGTGGCATACTCCTAATGAGACGTCTAAGGTCATTTTGGTCCAGATTGTCCCATTCCTGTTGCAACGCAGCAGCAAGTTCTTGGACATTGACAGGACGTTGTTGACGTTGACGTAACCTCTGTCCAAGCATGTCCCAGACATGCTCGATGGGGGAGAGGTCGGGACTCAGTGCTGGCCAAGGTAATGTGGTGATGTTCTGTTGTTGGAGGTAACCTGTAACGATCCTGGCCCTTTGACATCTTGCGTTGTCATCCTGGAATATGAAACGGCGGCCATGACGTCGTGCGAACGGCACAACATGGACTGCCAAGATGTTGTCCCGGTAGTACTGGCCTGTAACACGCCCTGCAACAACATGTAAAGCCGTTCTTCCAGCAACAGTGATGCCTCCCCATACCATAACAGAACCACCCCCAAATCGATCATGTCTGATGACGTTAACGTCTTGGAAGCGCTCGTTTCGACGACGCCACCCCCTCCTACGTCTGTCCAAAAAATCAACAGTGAACCTTGACTCATCTGAAAACATCACATTGCTCCAGCGTCGATTATCCCAGTGTTGACGATCCCTACACCAACGACGTCTTGCCTGAATGTGATGATCTCTCAAACAAGGGATCACACGAGGAGGTCGGGCGCGAAGGTGACCCTATGCAGTCGATTCCGAATCGTCTGGCCACTCACTCTCACACCAGTGTCTGTTTGAAGACGAGCGCTGATCTGATTTGCTGTGATGACACGATTTCTCAAGGCCAAGGTACGGATAAATCGATCCTGGGCTTGAGTTGTCCTGTACAGATTGTGTATCACGGTATCTGGACCATAGCCTGCTTATGACAGACTGAGAAACATTCATCGTCCGCGCCACAACCGCCTGTGTTGTGCCGATCTGTAGCATGCCAAGGGCACTTAACCTTTCATTTTGGGTAACCCGACGCATATCAAAATTTGTTTTCTGGTCACTAAAACAATTTCCACCCTGGAATTCAATGCCACAATGACTGTAACATTCAAAGTCAGAGTCGTGCAAATCTTGGGTTGGACCCCCATGATGATCCCAAGCATCACCTGCATTCCATGCGGTAGCTATTGGTGCGTTTGGGCGTCACATGTAACTGGAAATGTTTCTTCTGTTAGGTTCTATAGTGACTTTTTTCGTAGTCATTTGCATATTTTAGTATTATGCCCCCAAAATCATACATCCCCTACTTTTTTTGAATAGTATATATATACATATATATACGCACATATGTACACATATAAAATATACTAAACCTATTAAAAATTAAAATCGTTTTGTAATTTGTATGAAATTATGAACTATTGAAAATATGGAGCAATTAGTAGCATAGGTAAGTTCGGAAGATCCAGAAAGTAGTATTTTTTATGTTTTGCTGCTGTGTTGGAAGAGTCTCAATTGTTATCCGTCGTTTATCCAAATACAAGGGGCAAACTAGTAAGTAATGATAGCTGTCTTCAAACTGATGTCCACAATTATAAGAAGGATTTTGATGAATCTGTCTTAGAAATTTGTGACCGTTTAAATCGCTCATATTAAGGCTGATATTGGAATGAATTATTTGATGTTTTCTACAGCCATGATCAAAATAGTTTGGAGGTAAAGTATCAGATTTAGAGAGATATGTTTTGAAAGAACTAAGGGATGGTAAATGTTTGACCGTATCAGGAAGATAATTCCAGAGTCTGACTGAAGATCATAAGAAATAGATCTAGATGGAATAAGAGCATAGAGATAGTGAAACCTGTTTCACTATAAAGATCGGAATGGCTGGTTTCTTTTACAGCCCCGAAAATAGTGCGGAGTGCGTAAAGCTATTCAAGCTGATTTGGCAAGTGATGTGTGCAACCGTCCCATATAATATCCCCATAAACATAATGTGGTAGTATGAAAGATGTATATATCGTTTTGAGTGATTTTCTGTTTAACCGATATTTCAATGAACGAAAATAGTTAACGAGTTTAGACACTTTTTGACTGATTGAATTTACATGCGAATCCCATTTGCCGTTACACTGGAAGAAAAGACCAAGATGTTTTAGTTCGTTTACTTCTTTAATTTGCACCGACACCATAAAAAGATGAGGTAAATTTTATTGTGTTTAACTGAAATCGTGAGAGTTTCTGTTTTGAGGGGGTTAAAAAATACCAGCCATTTCTTTGACCATTCATTTTCTCAATATCTGAATTTAAAACACGCGCGCATTCGGTCGGATCTTCGATTGATATATAAAGTGACGTATGGTGGGCAAATAGTTTTATATTTGATTCTATGTTTTCGATAATATTATTCCGAGAACAGAGCCCTGTGGAACACCAGCAGTTACTTCCCTGGGGTCAGATGAGATACTACTCAATACCACCATTTGTTGTCTGTTGCATAGATAGCTTCTAAACCAATGGAGTAGGTCACCCCTGACACCAGAGGCGTCAAGCTTCTGACATAGCCCAGCATGCCAGACCCTGTCAAAAGCTTTACTGGTGTCACAGAACACCGTTTTCGTGTGGTTTGCCTTTATCAATTGCTGAAAGAAAGAAGTGGTTCATGTCAATGAGTTGATAGATAGTTGAATCTCCACGCATAAAGCCGCTTTGAAACTTTGTTAGTGTTGCGTTATCCCGATAGAAGTTAAAGACGTGCTTATAAACACATTTTTCAACGTTTTTTGATAAAATACATAGCAATGAAATACGTCGATAACTACAACATTCAGATTTATTTCTTTTTTTATGAAGCGCGGAAACATTTGCAACTTTCCATATTGAGGGGAATTTAAGACTTTTGAGAGATAGATTGAAAATATAACAGTGTGAATTAGAAATCGGGGCTGAATTTGTTTCTAACAGTTTACCACTGGAAGTATCAATACAATCAAGCTCGTCTTTAACTTCTTTGGGGGATAAAACAACGTTAGTAATCCAGTGTTGTGCATGTTTCAATGAAGGGAGTGTGTGATATGTATCATCTAGTGTTGCCTGACGAACAAAATAATAATTAAGGCAATTTGCGTTGTCTTGTGGGGTAAAATGTGTAGTGTTATTGTCGCTTAACGATGGCATAGAATCGGTGTGTGAATCCTTATCTTTCACAAATGAGTTGACCAATTTCCACCAGGATTTAGTACCCAAATTATTACCAGTGTTTTTGCTTTGCCAAATTAAGAAGATAGTCATTCCGTGTTTTGCGAAAATCTGCTCAGTGGGTTGTCAAATCTGACTTTCTTATGAAGTTTATTTTTGAGATCTGCTGAGTTTCCTAATTTCATTGTTCATCCATGGCTTGTCTCTAGGTCTAATTGTAACTGCTTTTATTTGGAATATTTGTTTTTGCTATGCTCGTCAACTCATTTGTGAATTTGATACATGATTCATCCACATCCCTATCTGCAAAAAGTGATTGCCAATCAATATTAACTTTGTCTGTGATAAGGCCGAATAAACCAATGTTTTTATAGTTCCAGAGCTGTTCAATGAAAGTTGACAGTACACAGGGCAATGGTCACTACAAAAATTAGATAAAATACCAGAATTCTTGACATATGTGGGTGAATTTGTTAGAATCGGATCTAAAAGTGAATTACAGCCAGACTCGTTATATCTAGTAGGAAAGGTAATTAATTGATTCAAATTATAAAAATTTATGGCTTCATGAATAAAGGAATTAGTTTGAGTGAATATATCAACATTAAAATCTCCTAAGATAAAGCATTTCCCAACATCATCAAATAGGGCAAGGTTAAAGGATTTTAAAAGTAGTTTATTTACACATGTTTTAGAGTTGGGAGGTCTATAGAAAGTACCAAATAAAAATCGTTCGTTTGATGTTGCAATCTCGAGCCATATACTCTCTGTACCATCAACGTCTAAATCACAGCGTCTTTTATACGACAGAGATTTCCGGACATACACAGCAACCCCATCATCACTATTAGTTGTGCGATCTTTCCTAACAGGTGTATGATATGATGGAATGGAAATTGAACTATCTAAGATGTTAATATCGAGCAAGGTTTCAGATATTGAGAGAATGCCATAATCATCTAATTCTACTGAGATGAGATCTACCATGTGTCACAAACTACTTACACTCAGATGAACGAAAGATAACAAATTAACTTTTATAGGACCAGGGTTTGACTCAATGTCACCTGAAAGAACAAGAAGCAACGAAATTACAGTTTGGGGGATCGCCAGTTTCAAAGAGGTAGTCGGTAAATATGAGACAAAAGGACAGTTAGATGAAGGACGACAGATTTTTGAGCGTTCACATACTATTAGTATGTATGTAATAGTAAATTAAATGGCCCCCCCCCCTTTATCACCCCATTTATTACAATATGTTTCCAACCTATGGCTTTTTTCTGGACTGTTTAACTTATTAGGCTATTAACTTCATTTGTCATTTCTTTTTTGAGCTTTCACACTCTTAATTTTTTCATTGTCATAACCACTTGCTCATCTACCATATATATTATCACCTATCTTGTTTATTTAGCCTTCTGTTAATGGACTATGCAATGCCTACATTAATTTATTATAAGTGTTATCCATATCTTAGTAAATGGTTTCATCTCTATTACCTCATTGAAACAGCATCCAACGGCTCCCTTTGATGGTCTTCATAATTAGCTAAATGTTTTCCATTTGTTGTTGATTGTCTAATTAACTACCCTACTTATCTTATGTCTAATTTGTTTAATCCTTTATCTTTATTGTTATTGTTATTTTATCTTATTATATGGTTTCACCATGTCCACTCTTATATATTCATTTGAAGTTTATGATATCACCCTAGGTGAAAGTGGACGTTAAACCCCACGAACGAACGAACGATGAAATGTCATTGTGCTTGATAACGATAAGAGGATACTTGTCGAAACGTCGTGCTTTTAGAATAAACCAGTGATTGTTTCCCATAAAAATTGTGTTCTATTAATGTGTTTTCCAATCGCTAAATGCCACTTAAAGATTATGACAATAGCTATGTTGTAACTTAACTATGAATGCAAGTGCAATTAATTATGTATAATATATAGTATGACAATAACTAATATAATAAAACAAAACATATTTACAAACTATTTCACGTGCACATTTTAACTTCGATTTTAGGTCCAGTACACCATTTCAGGAGTGAGTAAACGATTTGGATTATGTATGAAACGGTATAATAATTAGATTACTAAGTCACCATTATTACATATGTTGATGTAAAAAGACAAGGTATATGTAAATTTATGACAAATAATATAACATCATATTTATATATTGAAGTAAGAGTCTATGATGATATCGGGGGGTTGGGATGGCCTAGTGGTCTAGAGTGCCGCGCTTCGACCTCTAGCTGGCCGGTCACCTCTCGCTTGCGGCTGTGGTTTCGATCCCTGGTGTGAGCAGATGTGGCATGGAGATCGTGTAATACTTTTAGAAGAATTTTTGCTCGAGAAATAAGATGGCATATTATTTCATTAATTAATATCTTTGGTTCACATATATGTAGGTGTGTACTAAAATCAACTTTGCCAATGATTGACATGGTTACATAAAAAAGAGTTGTATAGCCATAACAAACTAGTTCTATCTTTCAACAAAATACATGTGATTCGAGATATTCCTATTGCATCATTTGGTTTAATTTAACCAATCATTACGTCGATTGTACATGACCATGCACGACTGTGCGTGATACCCTTGCGGCTATAAAGGAACTATAGTATGTCTTTAAATCAGACTTCGATTAGATTCCAGAGGGTTACCATCTAAGAGTCCTAGGCACCGCGAGGTGTCTAGGTTGGGAAGAGTTTAGTTAGTATTGACTATAATTGTAATATGTACTATGCTTGTATGTATACCTATGCTACATAAAAGGTAAAAACGAACTGTTGCATTGTTATAACTGAAGAAGACAAACGTCTTAAGGAACCAGTAAGAAGTAAACACAACGTGAAGGAGAAGAAAAGACGATCCGAGATAAATCCTAGACGATCACAAGGCTAACGGTAATATGTAGCAAAAAACAAGATGCATGGGTCATACGTAGGATGTGGCGACTGGTTTGACCATCGCGACCCCCGCCCGCTCTCCACGTCAGACGGAAAGAACCGTGGTGCTACAATCGGGGCGCCTTCTCAAACTCGTGGGTTTTCTCCCACTGCTAAAGACCCCTAAGCGCAAGCGAATTATTGAAATATATTTTTTTAAAAACATGTTAGTCCCGAAATGACCTAGTTTGTGTTGAGTGGACGTTAAACCCCATTTCTCTCTCTCTCTCTCTCTCTCTCTCTCTCTCTCTCTCTCTCTATTAGTAAGTGCAGGATGACCGCACTACACGAAAAACAAAAACCTATAAGATTAACCTGCGGAAAATATCAAATCAATATTCTAATACCTGTTTATTCTGTTTATGTCTAAATTCTTTCAGCTGATTTTCATTTGGGTCAAGTGTCATCGTTTCGAATACCCGCTGTCTTCCCTACGCCGAAACGAATTATTGATATAGAATTGAACCATAAGTTAGTCCCGAAATGAGATAGTTTGTGTAGAATGGACGTTTAAACCCAATCTCTCCCTCTCTTTCGTGGGAGGGGTTGGATGGTCGAATAGTTAGAGCGTGCACGTTGCATCATAAGGTCAGTTAATGAGTCGAATGGGGTTGTTGCGCTTCCCTGACGTAAGTGACGAGGATAGAGTCGCCTGTCCGACCTCGTGGGTTTTCCCGGGGTACCCTGGTTTCCTCCCACTGTTGAAGACCACTACGCGCAAGCGAATTATTGAAATAAAATGAAACCATATGTTAGTCCCGAAATGATCTAGTTTGTGTCAAGTGGACGTTAAACCCCATTTCTCCCTCTTTCACTTTGCTATTTTTATGTTAATAACCTTTATTTACACCATTCTGTACAGAGAAAACTATGTACGTTTGGAGTACACTAAATAAACATACATGCCGAATAAATACTTCTATGTTGAGTTTGTTACTAAAATTGAGCTTAAAATGTCGGTTATAGAAAACCAGTGCAAGTTTCATAAGTATTTACACAATATAACATTTTCAGGGAAGCAATTGTTATTTCATATACCTATAGACTCAGAGGGTGTGTCACACTATACATGTTCAACCTGTGTCTGAAATAGTATTTACATTATGTACCTTTTCATTATGTTCAACGTGCATAGACGGAGAAAAAATCTTTCAATACAAACATGCACTGGGATAAATGAGTGATGTGCGGTAATATAATGGTACACGCCCCCTTATAAAGATGCACAGGAATTTAATTTTAAACATACATTATGCAAAAGCAAAATCTGCCTATTGTAGGTCTCCCTTTAGGCCTGAAATGTTATAAAAACTATTAATTATCTTATCAACTCTCGAAGTCAAGGTCAGTCTGTGATATTTGTTAGATTATGGACCGATTTGCAGCGTAATTTACATTCGTGATTAACGATTAAAAGGATAACCGTGACTATTAGTTTTGTCTTACCGACTTTAGTAATGATGACCGAGGCTAAGCATAACTTTCATTCGCTTGGTTCTCGGTTCATAGTTGACCAATTTGACTGAAATATTCAGCAAATCGCCTTCACATTATGCAGTTTTTAACTATTATAGTGAGAACTGCCAACTCGTTATCTAATCTCCCATAATGTATCTTTGATTCAACAAATTTATTTCACCCGGTGAAACGACCGGACAACTGTACGGAAATGAAATGGGGTGTAACGTTCTACTGTTCTGCTCCTAACCAGGGCTATTAAAGACGGGCTTACTCCATACAGTGTGCTATGAGGGACATTCTTCCCCGGCAGCGGCACTACCGTCTACTCTTTTATCGAATTACAACTGTCAAGGTATCTTTTACGTGCACGCCAATATGTTCACGGGGCCGCAGATTTTCGTCCCATCCGAATGACTAGACGACGGCAGCAGATGTTCTTGTCAGGCTCTCCGTCCTGCATCACAGACAAGCGGGAATCACGCCGGAAAATCTGGGTGAACTTTCGCGGTCAATGCAGGGATCGAACACCCGGGCTCCAGACTAGCGAGCCAGCGTCTTACCAACTGTGAACACCGACAACTGTACCACTTAATGATTACATTTGCAGCTGATAATGCGAGTATTATAACTTGGATATACTGACCCCTATAAAATATGTGTAGACACCTAAATCAACATTATAGGATTCTCATTGTGACAGTCTGGGGATGCTCGATTCACAGTCCAGAACGTCCCGAATCGACAGAATTACAATCGAGTGACGCAGAATTCAGTCCTGTCACAGTTCTGCCAGTCCCGACAGCTGAGGTGTGAGTAGAATCGTGGCGTATTCCTAGGTAAAAATATGTCATGATTGGTTGAGATATTTTTTATACAGTCGACACATGCGTTGTACTCCGAAATTCTCCTTTTCACTCGATTGACACCAGTTTTGGAATTCAATTCCAGAACTGTGAATCGAGCATCCCCTATAACTCACCCGGCAAACCTCAGCAGATTCCAGTACCCTACATCTCGCTAGATGTAGGTTCCGGAATATGCCGAGATGTAGGTTCCAGAATCTGCCGAGGTTTGCCGAGTGAGTATAACTTGATGACCCCCATCTTGGATTTCGCAATGACGTTATATATTTTTCATGTAACGTTTGGTTAAATTTATTATTATTACATTTATAGTGCGCCCTTTCATTTAACATGTTCGAGGGCACTTTACAAAGTCACAATGTAATCATAAATAAACAAACAAGTGAATTCCCAAAATTAAAAGTTAATTCCCAAAATTAAAAGTTAATTCCCAAAATTAAAAGTTAATCTACAAATTGCCTAGAATATTATACACTAATTCAAAAGTAATCTACAAAATCAAAAATTAATTCCCAAAATTAATCTACAAATTGTCTAGAATATTAAACACTAATTCAGAAATAATCTACAAAATTAGAGGTTTAGCTACAAATAGAAATTATTGTCAAAATATTTGTAAGTGGAGATATCAATATCTAGAAAATAAAAAAAAAACTAACAGGGTATCAAGGTGTGTTTTTCCGTGATCAAGAAGTTATTTTGTCTATTCCTCACATGCTCGTTTGTTTGTTTTTGCGACGTACGTAATACCAACCCTTTTTTTTTTTTACCTTTTTCATGTACTTATCTCGCATTATTCTTGGCCCTACACATTTTAAGGCCTTCGGATCAGGCGGTGTAGTTGTATTTGCATTTACATACTCCATTCACATGCGCTTTTCACACGGATGGTCTTGATACCGCCTTTATTAGTTTGTAAATGTTCTTTTTCATGTGTACAATACCAATGCACCATTTATGTTGTGAGAGCCTAAGCTATACAGGTACCCACCCTCTGTCCGACGTTAAAGTAGCCAAGTTTCTTACTCAAATCATTCTATGTCTTCCGACATCGAACACACGAATTATTTGTCAATTTAAATCAACTTTGATGTTGTGATCTTACCAGGAAAATATGGCCTTATTTAAAACAAAATAAACTTTTTACCATTGGTACACGAATCGTGTACCATAATGTGTTTCAGCCTTAGTTGTAACAAGAAACTCGAAGAACAGGGCTAGAAATATTCCACGGGTGAATTCAAACGGTGACCCCATATTCTTACCTGGAGATTTAAAACAAAATAAACTTTTTACCATTGGTACACGAATCGTGTACCATAATGTGTTTCAGCCTTAGTTGTAACAAGAAACTCGAAGAACAGGGCTAGAAATATTCCACGGGTGAATTCAAACGGTGACCCCATACGCAATAAATACTATCGGTGTAGACTGGAATAACCTGACACTAGAGATTGAGACGAACAGTAAAAAATAGATGATTGAATGTATTCCAGTTTATATAGATTCATATTACATTGTTATATGTGTTGCGACCCATTTGTGTCAATTCCTAGGTCCCAAATTTTAGCGATTTAGCTCCTTTAAATCAAAATGCAGTACCTCGATTTTAATTCAGCGCATTTATATTCGTGCCATCATGCTAAAAAATTAAAGGGTGTTGTCTATAAAACGACGACCCAAACACTTTTAAGAACGTGTACACACACTTATTGAAAGACATATTGTGTAAGTATTTGATATAGATTATTGAGCTACCCAGTAACTATTTTCCTCTCAAACATTATTTTTAAAATTGGAATCACCAGATGCTGCGATTGCATAGAAATGAAATAAAATGTGGTTGGTTTAATTTTATATTGGTCTGCAAAGTCTGAAATGATGAAGAAGGGTCGATTTCTTTGCGTGACGATTACACAATCAAACAGTTCAGATAATGTTTGTTTTTGTTTTGTTTTTTGTAAACAATTTTATATTTCATTTGAAAAAGGAATGGTGAATAGGCTACTCCTATGTTGACCCCTCTCCAGAATTTAAAGAACATATATACAACAAGAACTAATATAAATGCAACATATAAAAATCATTTGAGACTAAAATATAAACTATATAAAACATTTATACATATTATATACAGTTGTTCGTTCCGTTACTTTAAATTATTCGTTTTATTTTATTTTATTGTGTCAATGTAATACCGCCCCCCCCCCCACACACACACGAGACATACTACAACGTGACGTGTTGTTTGGTGTGTATATAAATGTATAATATATATAGGGATTAGAGAGTAAATACATCAATAAAGAGAGAGATAAATGGGGTTTAACGTCGACTCGACACAAACTAGGTCATTTCGGGACTAAAAATACATCAATAACAGACGGAATGATTCAGGAGATAAACACCGACTGTTTAGAATTTGAGAACGCTTATATTTTTCATTAGAGGCCGGGACATGCAAGAAAAAATTCATGAAGATTTCCTGGAATAAAGTTTTGAGGAGAAGAATTTGTGGCGACCACAAAATATTCATTCGCAGTGGGGCGCCCAGGAAATTTAGAGGACTGTTATACTCATTCGACGCCACTTTTCGAACAATCAGAATGGAAGAAATTTCCATTTTGACAATGTTAAAACGTTATAACCAGTGTTAAAAATCAGTTTGATGAATTGAAAGTACAATCTGACCATTTAGTAAAATACTAATCATCTGAACTTGCTGCTCAAGTACACCAATAGTTTGCTCACAGAATTAATAATATAATGATAACAATCTTCAAATGGGGTCCACTCGCAAAATGGCGTCCACGCGTGTAGGCAGGATTATCTGAAATTTTTATATCTCCAATATAAAAGTACTGTGGTTTAGTATGGTCGTTTTTAATCAAGCTTTCAAAATGATGCGATAGAATTCGATTTTGTACTTCGGGTTCTAATGTGCCCCCATTCTCTGATCGTCAGCGAAATAAAGAATTTGAACTAAAAAATTGTTCTACAAAAGTAATCTTGGTGTTTATTACAATTTCTTAGACGATGCATAATTGATATCCCCCTCCTCCTCTCATCCCCCATTCTTTTCTCTCTTTCCCCTCTCTCATCCCTATTGACATTATTTCACTCAAAAAACATGCCAGATAACATATTTTACTAACAAGACATGGACCCTATTTTATTAGCAAAATCTGGTGTGTTACTATTTGAAAAAAATTGTCTCTATTTTAAATATGATGATTTATTATTTGATCTTTTGTGTATATCAACAGGGTTTCGTTTAAAAATACAGAGAGAGAGAGAGAGAGGGGGAGAAATGGGTTTAACGTCCACTCGACACAAACTAGGTCATTTCGGGACTAACATATGGTTTTAATTTTATTTCAATAATTCGCTTGAGCGTAAAGGTCTTTCGCAGTGGGAGGAAACCGGAGTACCCGGAGAAAACCCACGAGGTTGGACAGGCGACCCTACTCCTTGCCACGTACAACCGGGGATTTGAATGTGAAAAAGACACAGGCTCGATAGCCAGAAGTTCAACTAATGTCGAGTTACAAGGGAATCTTTCGAGAAGCAAGATGAACGAAAACACTATACATGTAGTGATACTATTTATATACAGGTAATTCTAATCTCCGGAGAGTCATAAAACCGTTTATATACAGGTTATTACAAACTCCGGTTAGTCATTAAACCGTTTTTATACAGGTTATTACAAACTCCGGTTAGTCATAAAACCGTTTATATACAGGTTATTACAAACTCCGGTTAGTCATAAAACGGTTGATATACACAGGTTATTGCAATCTCCGGTTAGTCATAAGCGATCGATAATTACCACACCTTGCTGTCATTATACGTATAATTTGAACATTTGAACGCGTTGTTTGGGTTTTTTTTAGCGCCCTGCCTGTGTCGTAAAACAAATGTGTGCTTCGTGTACATTTACAATTTACACATAGTTAATACCTGTAAATAATTATTGGCATATAAAGAATCTCCTACGAGTCTTTTATGAGATCAGAAAAATATCAACACAAGTTGATAAAGTAAAAAAAAAAGAGGCTTGAGCCGCCGAGTTTTATTTTTAATTTATCAAAGTATGTTGATAAGAGTGGGAGATTTTATTTATCACCCAATCCTGCCTTACAAGTACAAATAAATCAATATAATTCTTTGGTATAGATTTCACTTTTACTCAACCCCCATTACATTACGACGTAGTGAAACATCAAGGACAATAAAATAAACAAAGTTCATTTTTAATACAAAAAAGAATTTACTTTCAATAAAAAATGAATTGTTCTTTGAAAAAAAAACCCACGTGTAGTTCCTTTTTAACTGACCAATCAAATTCATATAGCGTTATTAGTGAGTGAGAAAGAGATTTAACTAGTTTGAGATACGGCTTAGATAATATCATTAGTTTAAGCTATATACATGTGCGATTACTCATTTCTTTTATAAACAATATTTTTATTCGGGTTGTCCGAGTGGGATTGGGGAACAGGCTTAGCCTATAAAACCACTATCCCTAAATAATTTGTATATATTATTAATGCAAAAAGGGTGTATATACATAGTTAAAATGGCAAACACGAACATATTACATTAGAAGATATACCCAATAAAAATAAATCATGATAGCTATAGATCATATCAAGTGACTCATTATACAATATACAAATAGTAGACTATAAATGGGGCAGTAGCAAAATGTTAATACGTGTATATTAGTCCAAGGGAATAACACTCGGATCGATCTCGACCAACCCATCAACTTGCCCATGTTGCCATATTAATTAAACTAACCAACCAGGGGCGTGGTGAGGGCAATTATTGAGAAGAAATTATGAGTAACAAAAAAGATTTTGGCACAAAAACCCTTTTACTGACCGCGGACCTGTGGCCGGCGAAGACGGCCACCGCGAGCGCCGAAGGCGCGAGCCCGCGGCGGGGGGTCCGGGGGGCCCTTCCCCGGGAAAATTTCGAAAATTAGAAGCCCAGAAACGCAATCTCCAGCAATCCGAGACAAGAAATACGGTAATAAAATATGATTAAATTTTCCAACTTGACTCTTTCAAAATTTTTTTAATTGGGTCAGATGAAACAATTTTTCCACTTACAAATGTTTTTCATTTTTTGAGTAATTTGATTGTGATTTTGGCGCAAAAACTTTTTGGCGCATGAGTATGGCTACTCATGAACTCATTCTCACCACGCCCCTGTAACCAACACTTAATTCATCAATTAACACACCAAAAACAATTCCGTGTTGAAATGTTGCGATGGACCCGATATTATTTTACATAGCAAACACTTTACAGAATTTAATATGACACTACAAAGACTATAAACTGCATGTATCGTTATAGTATATATATTATTAAAGGATTAATTGATTATTCACTTAGTTTTATCCAATCTAAACCCACACAACACCTCGGAAATTTAAACGATTTTCCGACCCACTGACCAAGTAACAGTAAATACGGGTGTTATTATTTGGCCTTATGTCCAGTTTTGCCGCCTGGCTTTTGTCGAATTATTCCCTTTGAATTCTTCTTAAAGTAATCCGTTTTGCCACCTGGCTTTGGTCTAATTATTCCTTTTGAATTCTTCTTAAGATAATCCGTTTTGCCGCCTGGCTTTGGTCGAATTATTCCTTTTGAATTCTTCTTAAAGTAATCCATGTGATGTCCCCTCTTAACTTTGTATAAATGTCCAGGAAGACCATGTGATTCGTTCAGAGCAGTCATAGAAATAGCAATGCCCAGGGCCGACTGATCAAAGCGATGACAATTATGGTATCCTTTGCTGGAATTACATGCGTCTTGGCACTTTGATCCCTTGGGCTCTACACAGTATCTCTGAAGACAACAGGTTAACCACGCTCTCATTATAGCGTACGAGTATAAGTTATTTTTCACAACAAGATTTAATCCTGCCCCAGTCTCAAAAAGACCATGAAGTAAACACGGCTCAACATTGAAATATTCAAAGGTTTCCGCATACGTGTTAGTTGTAATGCGATACGTACGAGAGTAATGGTGAAGGAGGCCTAATTCTTTGACTTTGTTGAAACTACTCGTCAAACTTCCATTATTTAATCGTATTGAAGCATCCATATACATTGTAAACTTGTACTCATTTAATACTTCCTGTATATTAAAATAAAAAAATATATATATAATAATTGTCTTCTTTCATATAATATATAATGATTGATTTCGAACATTGCATAACTAATCGAGAAGCCGTGGTGTGACGCTGGGCTCGCTACCGGCAGGGCAGAAGACCTGGCAGGTCCCGTGTGCAGTTCGAATTAGAAAAAAGAGTAAGAAACGCCGCAGACCCTGTGAAAAATGATCGACCGTAAAGACAATAGATATATATTGTCCTTCAATTTAACAGCACCCCTGGCTGAGAACACCTCCCGCCCCGTCGTTGCTCTAAGCTAGGTACGTCCCCGCAACGCCACCGTCCAGGCAAAATTTCCCTCGTAATAAACTGTATGGAGTATCATCGTCTTCATTTCCTAGTCGTTTAAATTCCGCATAACTAATCAATAATGTATATGGATATACTAGCTTCTTCCGTTTTCAGCTAAGCTGGTTAACAATTGTTAATTCTACACTTGTCTGTCATGTCAGAGATTATATAAACAAATCTATATATACATGTAGTATAATGAAATCCATCAAACATTATGGACAATTGTAATACAGGCATGTGTTTACATACGTTACCTGTTCAGGTATTACATGGGTTTGTGCAAGAGCTGAACCGGCCTATATCATGTATTCACGTTGCGTTTATACGATATATACATTAGTAATTTGGCATTTAATCACATGATAAGTATATAATCAACGTTTTAGACAATCGGGTGGCAGTGGTTTTGAATGTATTAAAACACAATTCTCCATGTAATAATTGAATGTAAAATGTATAATCGTGATTTGATTATTGTCGTATTTCTATAAATTGATCAAGATTTATTCATTCTCCTCAGTTACAAGATATACTTGCCTGTTTCGCCTGCATATTGTCATCTGATTTTATTAGCTGTGTTATCGTTTAATAATACTGTCACTCCTCTCGAGTTTCTACATGTATTAAGGAAATTAAATATGCAGTTGTGACCTAATTTACTGTGCACATATGGTTAACGTTCTTTTGTTAGATGTGCATCTTGCAGGCAGTATATATTGAAATTTTCTTTTTATTTATCGGTTCTTCTTAGACCATAACAATTAGCTGACAGTATTTATAATTTTAGTCAGTTTATAGTTTTTTAGTATTTTGTTTATTTATAGATACATTATGTAAGAGTTGGCCATTCTTGCTATAATAGTTCGAAAGTACATAATGTAAAATGAATAATTTGAAAATTTCAAGCGACGATATTAGCCTTTGAAGTTTTGACAGACGTGTGCAATAATTTCAACCATAGTACTGGATGATCAAAGCTAAGTCTTGGTCCTCCATATTTGATTAAATCAAAGTTTTGCTGAACCGTCCTAATCTGTGTAATATCGGAGAAATCTGATGCCATCGAGAGTTGATTAAGGCCTGGATCAGTTAATTTTAATTAACTAATACTTTAGAAAACATTTCAGGTCCAAAGAGAGACCTGCAATAGACCGATTTAGCTCTTGCATGTTTAAGGATTTGTTTGTTTTGTTTTAGGGTCAACAGTGTTCACTAAGTCGGTTTAGATTCGTCCCCATGTATACTGTATTCTATTTGAATGATGATACTCCACCAGTACTTGAGTATTCTTTGCTTATCTTATTGTCAAATAATCTCAAGATGAAAAACAATGGCTGCTTTAAAAGGACAAGTTCCCTGATTAGATCGTTCTATATCAACAATATTACCACAAAATAAGTTTTATCTCTACATTCAGTATTTCACGATTTCCAGTGCAAAAACAGGGATGCTTCAAATTTTATACCAAACATCTTTCACGTGACTTCGAGAAAATAAAATTGGTGTAGTCTAAGGATACAGTTTTTGCCAAAATCGAATTTTGCTCTGTAACTGGTAAAATGACTGGAAATAGAGATGACAATGTGCTCTATAACAGGAAATAGGGATAAAATCATTTACATAAGGTGTGCGTTCTTTTCAGTTTGGGGTCGATCCTGTGTACATATTCAACACTGCATCGTTGGTGTAAATTTTTAGGTCAAATTTATGGGCGTCTACTGAACATGATGATAACACCGGAAGTTGAAGACCATCTGCACAGACGTGGTTATCCAAACAGGAATACAACATCTGGTGATATCTACATACCGGATTTACCCGACCTTAATTTTCCTGTTCCACGGATTCCTGTAATTGTGGCTGGGGACTCTAGTAATCATTTTACTGAGTGTGTTTATAAAATATATAATAATAATTTTTATAAAACACTTCTAAGATACAGATTATCATTGCAAGTCCAACTGCAGATTATATAATTCAATTTTGTTCATAATTTGAGACAGATGTACGTAAAAAATCGACTTCCCTAATTCCCGTGAATACTGTACAGCAGCAATGCAAAATCACTAATGCCAATCGGAAGCTTTGGGGTGTTTATGAAATTCAGACTATAGAATATCAACCCGGCCATCATCAGCATGTAAAGGTTGCTGATATCAGCTGTTCTTCAAAGTATTAGGGGTTAACTGTCTTAATAAAGTGACAATGTTAGCGGTAAAGGTCACACTGTTACAGTAAATGAAGTGACCCTGTTACAGGTAAAGGTAAAAAAAGTGACAATGTTACGTGTAAAGGTCCACTGAAGTGATATGGAATGTATTACCTGGATGATGATGGGTTTCCAGGCACAAGAATGGAGGTATTTTATGTGATCGGGATATTTCGCAAAGTCGAACTTTCTCAATTTACATCTCCCATATTTAATTATCTGTAAATATATTTATTAATTGCATGAAAATAAAATAACATTTCAACAAAAAATAAAAATAAAGCACAGTCCCACGAACTGCAAAATTGAATCATGTGAAATTAGTGATTTACCGGTGTGGCTAGATTATCAATCAAACTTTTGCCATTTCGGACAAATTTGTCAACCAAAGTGTGTGAAATATTTGAAGGATAAAATGTCGGCGGGTAGTTCAGTTTATACCATTAAATATGTATACCCTCTATTAGCTTACTGCTTGTCTCTGTGCTTCTGTAAATCCGATATCATACAAAATAACTTTAATGTTAGGATAAACTGGTCTCAGAACTGTATCAATATTATGCATCATAGCTTGCATCTCTGTAAAATGATTACTAGAGGCCCCAGCCACAATAACAGGAATCCGTGGAACAGGAATATTGGGGTCTGGCAAATTGGGTATGTAGACGTCACCGGATGTTGTATTCCTATTTGGATACCCAAGTCTGTGCAGATGGTCTTCAACTTCCGGTGTAGTCTTAATGCTCAAAAGACGCTTGATGTTGTTGATTCTGTTGGCGCTTATATACGCCTTGCAATTTTGGTCTCGCCCATATATTCGACCTAAAAATATACGCCAACGATACAGAATGAAATGGGGTTTAAAGGGCAATATTGGAGTCAGTCGTTATCATATATTATAGAACTGGTTAAACACTTTCCAAATATAACACAGAGCTCATTCCTACCATGCGCTACGAACATTTCAAGGTAGTGAAGTGACAAACGCAAAAGGAAAACACGAGTTATCCTTCTATATAATTGACTTAAGTAACGAGTAATAACAGAGAGAGAGAGAGAGAAGGGGTGGTGGTTAAGGTCCTCTCGACACAAAGTAGGACACATCCCTCGTCGAAATAAGGACACCACATTTCCCGTCGAAATAAGAACACATTTCCCAAAGAACAGACGATCAAATGACGGTGGCCTTACGTACACACATTTTTTTTTCAAATTGACTTTCTTTAGAATTTAGATTTTGTTCCATTTGCATAAATTCATGGATTATGTTTACTAACCTTCTGGCACATATTGTCGAATTGGATTCTGGAAAAAAATATATACAGATTTCGTCAACGTATCAGTTTGTGTAACATTTTTAACCAGGGCTAAAACAAGCGATAAATCAACATGAGATATATTTGTAAAGATAAATGTATTATAACATATATATTATACAGTATTATAACGTTGAAGAACTCGTGGATTTTCTCCTGGTCATCCGCTTTCCTCACACTGCTAAAGACCCCTGTGCAGTACGCACAAGTGAATTATAGAAATAAAATAAACCACATGTTTGTTCTGAAATGCCCTAGTTTGTGTCGAGTGGACGTTAAACCCCATTTCTTTCTCTCTCTCTCTTTCTCTCTCTCTCTCTCTCTCTCTCTCTCTCATAACGTTGAAGAATTCAACAGCGGGAAGGTGAAGTTGGAAAAGAAATATGTTAATTAAATGCTGGTTGACTCACATACATCACTATGGGGATTAGGTTTAGGGTCTTTCAATAATGGCGCATGTATTCATTACGTCAGTTGGTTTAGACAAATAGGACGTCGAAGCTGATTTCATTTCGATGTTCTATCAACGTGGGCTTTATTTCAATATAGAAATCTGATATCATCATGATCTGAGTTGACATATACTCACCTTTAATATTTACATAGACTTTGGCTCAATACGAAACTTAAAGTCGCCAAACAAAGTTTAGCCTACGTGAAATGTAATGGGTAACTTATAGATTATATTGAAACCTTAGTAAATTAAATATCTTTCCAGATTTATGCTAATATGATTCAACTTTCGAGGATAAAAAAAAATCGTAAATGTTTGACAAATATATTTGGAGAGAGAGAGAGAGAGAGAGAGAGCTAAAATGGGTAAAACATCAGCTAGACATATAGGACCTACTTGGTCGTTTCGGGACTAACACGGTTGAATTTTAATTCAAAATTTCGCTTGCGACAAGAGGTCTTTAGCAGTGGGAGGGGCCCGGAGAAGCCAGGGAACGCATGAGCATGAGGTTGGACAGCGGACCCTACTTGTCACATGGGGTGAATGGAAGTTACGCAACTTGATTTCCTGACCAAAGAGAAAGAAATAGAAATGTGGTATAACGTCCACTCGACTCAAACTAACATATTTATGCTTCAATTTTATTTCAATAATTAGACTGCGCGTAGGGTTTTTCAGTGGGGGGGGGGGGCTGGAGAAAACACACGAGGTTGGACAGGCGACCCTACTCATTGGCACGTACAGCCCTGGAATCGAAACGACGACAGTTGACTGAATGTCAGACCTTACGACTCAACGCGCTAACCATTCAGCCACCCAGCCCCTTGATTCCATGGCAGATCGTATAATCCAAATGATTAGTTGTATGGTCTCGTTGTGTCTACAGCATGCCAAAGCCCGTGCAATTTACAGTATACACATTTCAGAAACGGGCATTCCACTCAGTGCCAGATTTCAATA
Organism: Patella ulyssiponensis; assembly: GCA_963678685.1. Classification (NCBI taxonomy): domain Eukaryota; kingdom Metazoa; phylum Mollusca; class Gastropoda; family Patellidae; genus Patella; species Patella ulyssiponensis. The sequence goes on along the minus strand of OY783225.1, from coordinate 61,408,650 downwards.
TATGTAAACAAATTTACATTTCATTCGCGTCGGTTACAACGGAGTGGGGTTTAAATTGTTTTTGTCGGATTGTGACTAGAGTTGAAGGAAGCTGTAAAAAGGTCGACAGTCCTTTTTTGAAAGATGTTTTTGCTTCGGTTTTAGACAGCTGCCGACCCTGCCTTGCTTATGGCAATGCCAACAACAAAAACACATGAATGAAATGTTGTTTAATGGCACGCCAGCTCTAAATGGGTTATTTCTCATTAAACTATTTTGCCCATAACGTTTTTTAGGACTTCGAATTGTGACTAATGGTTTGGATTGGATTGTTCGTACTTGGTTTCATTTTATTATTGTGGCAAACATAAGGCGAAGTTTCTCGAGACAAACTAGAAACAAATAATCACAATATTATCATATATATACATAGTTAAAAATATCACATTAAATATCAAATAACAATCTGATTAAAACACAGATCCAATTTCGTTTCGTTTTTTATAGTTCAAAATTTCGTTTTTACTTGTGTTCACTACTCTTGGATCTGGAGGACTTGTTATTTAAGTTGTGTTCTGCCTGAAATGAGGGGTCAGCCAATCAAATGGTCTGTCGAATCGACCGTTTGACCTTTTCATGCGGGGAACTGTGGGTAGATATTACCAAAGCCCTGTATAGGGAAAGTTACGACAACTCATTTACAGGCGCCATTGTAGGTCCCAACTATGACGCCATAAAAACTATGACGTCATGGCATCATATAGCTTTACCATGGATCGTATGTACGGTATACCAATGACGTCTATATTAACTAGACCGCGCGCAGACGTTGGACTGGGGGGAAAACAGCGTCTGACATCCGGTGGTGGTTGAAACGTCAAAGCGTACGGCAAAAACCAATGTAAACAAACGGCACGCGAATGGCGATCTTAGGGCTCGTCAACATTCCCAGCTTATCAGTTGTTTTGAATCATTCCATGGCTTTATATTTCTATGGTCTTACTGGAATAATAGTAAGAGTTGAACATTTTTTTCATAGTAAATTGAACAGCTCTTTGTCCCATTGGCATTTATTTACAATACAACAAAATAATCCCAATGGCTACACGCCCTCGTGGTTCATAAAAACGCTTTTATATTAAATTGAAAATTTTAGTGTCCATATTTTTTTTTTTTTTTTTAAAAATATAATTATGGAAATGTCACGTCCATTTTTTAAGTTCAAAATGTTGGTAGCCTTAATATATATATTGTTTTTCCAATGACAATATAATTGAGAAAGCTACTGGAAAGTTTGAGACAACTTCCCTAAATACATGTGTATATGAAGTTTGAAATTTTTTAAAAACATGAACACTGTATTTTTTAAATCATTATTTTTTTTAATTAAAGGGCTTAAAGAGATAATAAAACTCTTGCTGGCTTGGCCGCTCCAGAAAATAAATAATAGCCTTATTTTAAGTACTAGATGTTTCAGTGTTCTGCCTGTTTTGTAAATTATTCATTACATCCTATTTTACTTGTCCAGAGAGGGTTCGAAAATATTTTAAAATCAAAGTCACATTTGAAAAGGTTTACATTAGGCTTTTCAAATCATTTAGTTGAGTTTTTCCAATTTTTTAAATTAGGTGTGTTAAGGTGAAATTGTGTATCATTTAATTGGAATATTGTAAAATAATACAATTTGTTGACCAGAATAAAGATAGGGACATATTATTCAGTTACAACAAGAGTGTTATTGAGCCTTTAAAGACAGATTACCAACAACTTTTAAGTTAGGAACAGCTAGATTTTTTGTTTGGTTGTGGTGGGGGGGGGGAGAACACAGGGGGAGCTGGGGCATTAGACATAAAGCTACTGCAAAGTTTGAGACACCTTTCCTAAGATGAAGTTTGAAATTTTTTAAAACATGAAGACTGTATTTTTGAAATCATTATTTTTTTTATATAAGCTTAAAGCCATTTTAAAAAAAAACAACAAAAAAACCCCCAAGAACTTTTTAAGTTAGAAAAAAAAGCTAGAAAGGAGCTGGGGCACTTTAGATCAATAGTTGCATTAGCATTACTTTAAAAAAAAAACTTTCAATATTTATTAGTCATTGGACAGAATTAACCTATTACGGTGCCTCATTTAGAAACAATTTTTTGATATCTGTTGATTGTAATGATTCATTCTATATGTTGATTAGCATCAAATATCATAATTTTATACAAATAATAAATAACATTCTTTTGAAGAAATTATTTGTTTTGAAGGCTAAAAATACAGTTTTTGCGAAAATTAAGAAACTTCTGGTTATAAGGAAAATGTTAAATTCTTTTTATAAAGTCAAAGATGGCATAAGGCATCAAGTGGCAAACAAATTTTATGAAAATTGTATGATAATTGGCACATGTATGGACAGTCTTCTTTGAAGTATTTGTAGGTAAAAATTATTTAAAGAGTAGAATTAGATCAAATAATAATAATAATTTATTCTTATATAGTGCATTACAATATACATGAACAAATTATACCTCAATACGCTTTAATTTAAATGTTAAAATGTTACACACTGAAGAGTTGTTAATGATATTGTTTGAAATATCTTTATTATTTATAGTACATAGCAATATAATTATCATTTAAGATACATTAAGTAAGAGTTCAATAAAGAGTTGGTGATGCTTTCAATAATAATTCAAAAATAGATGATAACAAAAGAAAATGTTGACAATTTCATCCAAATTACTTCATTCTGAGCAAAATTACAACTGTTTATTGTTTTGTCAAGATGTGTGCATAGTGGTAACTAGCACACTGGTATATTCACGACTTCCCCTTGCTTTCCTATTTCTAAATTAAATTTTGAAATGGCGAACTATTTCAATCTAGTTATATATCGCGAGTATCTGATGCCATCGAGAGTTGATTATGGTCTTGTTTTGTTAATAAATGTGTAATTAATAGTTTAACATTTCAGGCCTAAAGAAAGATTTGCAATAGACAGATTCAGCTCTAGCATGATGTATGTTCAAGTGTATTTCAAATATTTATGAAAATAAAAACAATGTCAATACATGTATATTACATTTTGTTAACTTTATAATAATGGTCAAAACAAAATACTGAATAATTTAAATACAATGTACGGTAGATGTAGATCATTCATCATATGTTTACACACTTAAATGGTCAATGTCCCTTTTTGAACACATTTTTGCACTGTGGGCAATACCAAGCCTTAGCTGTTGGCAGTTTTTTCAGTCCTAAACATCCTGGGTGGAACCATTGAATACAGTGATCACAAGCAACCATGTCATCTTCCTCTGATTTTGTTTTACAAATACAGAAGGTTTGGATTATGCAGTTTTCCTTATTTTCACTAACCGAAGGGTCTTGTTTTTGTTCTAACTGGCGTGTAAGAAGCTCGGGCAAAATATTTGCCTTCCAAAATTTTGGAATTTCCGAAGTTAAATTGTTGATGAATTCTTCATCACGTAATACACGCACTATCGAACAGTCAAGTGGTGTCCATGTCACAAAGTCAGCAAAAGTAGCCTTTGAGTACATTTGGGTTTGAATCTGAGCATAGTACTTGTGTTCTGTCTTCAGATTATAATTTCCGTCTAAATGGAAAGTCTTGTCTTTTAGCGCATCAGATAGAGGTACTTTTCTTAATTTGTTGGGACACTTAATTTCAAGCACACCTGTACCACAGCAGTCGCATGTTATAATACCATCTGGGGAAGCACCGATACAAGGAAACTCCCTGTCAATCAACAAACCCGACTTATTCACAGCACTGCCCTTATGGCCACACTTGATAGTAACAAATATGTGACCACTAGGAACAATATCTGGGTTTGCACCTCCATTCGAATATAAATCGGTATATAAACGAAAAGCATCTTCCCCATGTTCGTTGCCCCACTGGATGGCTGCAACATTCAACGGGATGTTGTTTGGAACACATATCTTCTTGACAAGAGAAGGTGCTGGATTCATTGGGTCTGTCAATATAACTAATTTCTTTGTCGTCAACTTGGATTTTATTGACCAACGAATCACACATATCCATCAATTCTTGGCCATTCAAACGTTCATTAGAAATGGAATAGAGCTGGCGTAGTGTGGGTGGAAGCTTTGTAGATGGTGCTGGCCCTAAAGCTACAAATCTGTCTGCATAGTCGTTGAAGAGACTCAAGCCAACACAGTTGTCACTGATGCTAGACAAGGAACTTAAAAACTGATTTTGTTCATCGGCAGTTGACATTTCTGGACCGGTTTTAAGTTTCTTCTTGGATTTCTTCAGTTTGTCTTTGGACTCAGCTTTGTAAAATTTAATGTTGGAAATCTCGCATGCATCGACGTTCTTTACAAAGCAAGCATTCCAAGCACATGGAATATCTGTACAGGCAGATGAGGTGTACCCCAATCTAACAGCTGCCTCCATCTTAAACAAAAGGGCACCAATGTGTGAGCATGTCTCGCCAAGCCTGAAAATAAACAAATGAACAGATCTTATAGTATTTACAAATAGTTATTTGAAAGTCTGGTAAAGAAGTGAACAGTATTTGGAGATCCCCTTAGTGTCAAAATAATAAAGCTCTGTTTTATTTTTATACATGTACATTCTAATGGCATTTGTGTTGCAGGTTGGGTAGCATTTTTATAAAGCAAATTGTCCATCTTGTACACTTATATCAAAAGGTTTGTCATAGCCAAATGACCCAGAGTGAAGACATACGTGACAAGTGGTAGGTTCGCCTGTCTAGCCTTGTGACCTTAATATTTAGATCTAACCCTGATGAGGAGGTTCTTTACTCTCTTTAAAAAAAAGTAAGATTACACAACATGTCATTTATCAGGTTTAATATATTCCATGCTCTTACCCAGCCATACAATCGCAGTGAGCGTTAATAATGGGGCCTGTTTTCTTCAGTGTCACCCAAGGGTGATGTGGCTCCTCTGTCACGCGCCAAGATGGTTTCACATCAGCTCGAAAAACTGAATTACCAGTTGCTGTCTTCTTGTGGTATATCGTCTGAACCCAGCCGGAAATAAAAAATGTGTGGGCCTCAAGCGATCTGTAGTTCTCCATAGCCTCTTGAGAATACAAACCTGAAAATATAGATTTAAAAAAGAAATGTAATTAGATTTATTTATAAACAGCGTATAAAATTAATAAAGCTGCATGAAATGTGACATGGAAAAGAAATCAATAATCCTAGTTCAAATATAAATTTAAAATAACGAAATACTTTGACAAAATATTAATACAGTTATCAAATATCAAGTCCCTCAATACATTATTCTAAAAAACTAAATATAGCTTTTATTAATATTACTATTAGACTAGTCAAAATTAGTATCGACTAGGCCTATACGGTATTTAGCTTTTAGATGTAGGCCTCTACGGCTCTAGGCTCTACGACTACAGATAAAACATTACTAACAAAATGAAACTTACTTTGCCAAAAACACGTATTATGTTAATTAAGTAAAAACAAAAATGTTTATAAATAAGTATATTCAACAAGTAAACTTACGTGGGCTTTTGATGAGGTATGCGTACACGTCTTTATATTCTATTTCGGGCCATTGTTTGGGGTCGTTCAACCACTTGTCAGCCGCGATCTTGTAAGGACATATTTCCAGCCCAGCAAGGTTTAATTTCGTGCTGTAACGACTTTTAGCTTCCGGGGACAACCCCTCTTCATAATTATACGACATCTTTCGACCAACAATACGATATTTGCATAACAATGAATAAATATTTACATAAAATTGTCAAACTTCCGGGTCATTGGATTTTTACCCCCAAACTAAGATGGCGCCTTTTTATCACGTGATCTGTGACATCACGCCGACTACGAGAATGCTTAAATTCGAACATCCCTAGGCTTATGCTAAGTCCGTATGTGTCTTCATTAGGATAGCTGTCGAAATTTTCGATAATATTAATATTTCATTGATAAAAAATAAGATGAATCATATCATCCATGGCGATGTACGGTAATATACTAAGGCCTGCTGCTACAGCAGGCAATCGATATTTCGCCTGTGGAAACGTTATGACTTTAGATTAGAATAAATAAAAAATGATGCCACTTCTGAATAGTTAAAATCAACTTGATTTTCTATTTTATTTCACATTACTAAGCCTATGTCCGTGAGTAATGTTCTAGCTACGGAACTTAAAAGCACTTAGGGAACATGTAGGCCTATAATAATTTTGGTCAAAATAAAATACTTTATTTCAACGTAAAAATGCCTATTGAAATATGGCGAAATGCATCTAAATTTAAAATGAAATTATCTAGTCTAAACATTTTGTATTCAGACAATTTTTAATCATATGCTAGATAGCTCTAAGACAATGACCTAGTTAAAATGAAACGACTTGCATGTATACTGGTATATATTTTTTAACATTTCACAGTGCTAAGCTCAAATCCGTGAGTAATGGTGTAGCTATGGAAATGAAAAGCCCTTGGGAAATAGGCCTAGTTTGACAAAACATTTATTCCAACGTGTAAGGCCTATACGACATTTCAGGCTTCGCAACTGATAGAAATATGACGAAAAATACATTTAAAGTAATATCATCTTAACTTTTTAGATAAATTTCATCATAAAGGCTACATTTATCTAAGATAACGAAAATTACAATCAACTTTAAGTTTTAATAAACGTTTTAATATTTGGTAATTAATAAAATATTTTTAAAAATGTATTTTATTATGTTAAGATTCACAGGATTATTTTTATTCAAAACGAAAATGGTCAATTGATATTTAATTCACATGTTGTATTTTTCAGATCACTTCCACGATTGTAAATGACATACACAGATTATGAAGTGACAGGAGAAAATAAGAAAAACTTATCAAATTAATAAAAAGTGAACATTAGGAAAAGACACACCACGAACCAAAGTTATAGAAAGCAACATATCATAATGATGTCATTTTACAGATAAACGTGGGAGAAATTTTTAAATTCTAATAATTTAAATGTGCCGACAATTATGGCGGTATATTAGATTCAAAATTCTAACATGCTATCGTCTAATTTCTTACTTCTATTCATGTAATTTATAACTTCCATTCATGTAATTTATAACTTTCATTCATGTAATTTCTAAAATATAATCCAATTTCTTTATTTGGTCAGTGTAAATCCTATTTCCTTTTCGTCTTATTTCTATTATTAAGACTAATACATGAATGGAAAACTTGTGTATAATCCGCGTCCAACAGGAATATGAAAACAATGGATCGAAAAATCCGATACGGAAGTGCTCCTCAATAGATAAATGTTAAAGTTGATGAAAACAGTGTTTGTGTCTCTTTTATTTATCAACTTTAACATGAATGGAAGTTAGAAATTACATGAATGGAAGTTAGAAATTAGACGATACGATAGCATGTAAGAATTTTCAATCTAATATACCGCCAGAGACAATATTTTTCAAAATATCAGCTCTTTGGCTAGGAAAACCCTACAGTGCCTCCAATACCCTACTATCTACTCAATTATTAGTACCAACATTTTTGTGAATCCTTGGTAAAGATGCCAGAGATAATATATTTTAAAAATTTAAACATTCATAACTTCTCTCAGAATAACGTAGTTTAAAAGTGTGGCACCGCTCCTAAGTATCTGTGTGGAAGTGTTCAGTCTTACAATCTATCGAAAATGTGATCGAAATCGAAAAATGCGACCATAGACAACTGATCATACCAAGTTACAGGATGGCTAGAGGGTGGTCTCATTACCTGTGAACCTTTATTTCATCATTTCGGTATTTTTGTAACCGGAGTTCAGCTTTAACATCATTCAAGAAACGTTTAAAAACTCATTCAAGTTATTAACTGAGAGCTAAAGGCTTTATGTAGACATGTTTTGTCAAACGCTACGGACACAATATAAAACTATTATAGCAAGAACAGCCACCTCTATATTACCAACTCTTATTGATCTATCGTGTACCATTATATTACTGCACGATTGAATATTGCAAGATAGCTTGATAAAAAAATAAGATTATTATCACCCAATAACACATTCTACAGTAGATATCGCTTGTGTGTTTATTAAAATTTTGAATAGCCATTTTACTGTTTGTTTTTTTTTCTGAAAAGATAATTTATTTGCAGCTATTTTATGACAATGTACACATTACATTGTAATTTGTTTGGGCATATTTACAAATAATTGTTCAATGTCGTGGTTGCTGCTAAAGTTATTTTCGAGGACATTGGGTATGATTTTCATTATTTCTAATCTATGTTTTTTCTTTAAAACCAGCATGGATTCTTTCATTCCATAGCCTGGGGCGCACGAACAAAATTTCAATGGTGGCGGCTGGCGGGAAGGGGGCGTCATCAAAAAATCGTCCCACTCAACATTAGAAAATCAATACGGCCCACTATTACCTTATTTTTGACACTCAATGAAAATGGCATCGCCCGGCCCCGAGATGGAGAACATTTTTTTTAAAATTATCAATTATTACCCCCAGTTAGAGGTTGAAAAGTAGTAAGTATAGCAATGTATAATTTTTGGAATCTGGGCACTCGGCAAACAAAATCGACCCCCCAACAACCCCCTGTTGTGCAGCCCTGTCCATAGCACTTGTTGTGTCACATTTTAATATGCCGTAAAGTGTATATTATTTATTTCCAAGCATTTCTAGTAGAATTACAGAGCAGTGTAAGGTTCTAGAAAATAATGCTGATTCGTACTGGTGTAAATACTGAGAATTGAGTTGTGGCCCTGTTGTGCAGCCCTGTCCATAGCACTTGTTGTGTCACATTTTAATATGCCATAAAGTGTATATTATTTATTTCCAAGCATTTCTAGTAGAATTACAGAGCAGTGTAAGGTTCTAGAAAATAATGCTGATTCGTACTGGTGTAAATACTGAGAATTGAGTTGTGGCATTTGGGCGCAGAAATCACACCAATCCCGATTTATAGGTCCTGTAGCAAATTGATCACCAGTAATCAGTTCAGAATATAAAAAAAAGCTGGCCTAGACACTAGAGGGTCTGAGCATTTGGCTTTTAAAAGATAGGGTCGGTATGGATGCAATTGCTTACCTATTAAAAATATGGGGTCGGTGAGAAAACGTCTTTATAATTAGTTTTTTTCCAGTTGGGGAATCGTAAACACAGACTTTTTATATTTATTTTTAATTTTTTGGGTGCTATGAATCCTAATATGAAAACAAATAGTCCAGCCAGACCTCAATCAGCGCATTGCCCACATAGTCATACACTTGGAATTATAAAATAGACCTATGATAATCACTTTTAATAAAACATAAAATTTTATTTGTGAACTGTACGGCGATGGTAATAACAGAAAAAATCTAAAATCCAATCCGTCTTTTTATTTACAAACGATATGACGATCAAAAAAAGCCTACAACGTCTATTGTTTACATTAGAAATGTCACGCTTTTGACTCTTCTTGACTGAACCGGAAAACAGCACTGATTTGTCATCACGTCATTAGTAAACAGATTGGCGTCATCGGTCTAGTTAATATATATACGTCATTGACGTCTATACTAACACCAGCGGATAGAAATCAAAACAAAACAAAAGTAGATTTTAAAAAGCATAGCGGTCGCTAATTGGTTAATCGAATGACTGACGTTATCGGGTCAAATGTTCGGTGCTTGATACCTGACGTCATAGAACGTGAGCTCCCACTATAACTTGTTAGATCTACATGAGTGTAAGCCATCGAAAGTATAAAAAAAATAAACGAAATATAGATCTATATTTTAATTAGATTGATCAAATAATAATAAATATAAACTTTGTGTATATATATTTGAAACATGAAAGAGAAATTCAGATATATACAATTAAATAAAGATTGGCAACGGTAATACAGTAATCTTGTATCTTTGAGTTGCTTGCACTCAATCGAAATGTGCTCAACTGCCAAAGGAACATGACAGTGTTCACATTCCGGTTATGGCTTTCGCTTCAAGATAAAAAAATGTGTTTTAAAAAAATATGACCTATACGATAGCGACACAAAACAACTTCATCTCTCCTGAAAAAAATAAAGACCTTGGCGTAAAGCTACAATTTCATATTTGTAAGTTATATTTTTAAAATGTATTAAAATAAAGCCTTAAAATAGATGGTATCTATAAACAGTCCTACCTTGTTAAACAATAATAATCCTATTAATCCTATAATTCACTATTGCCAGTTGAGAAATTGTCAAATATATCATTCATTTTTAACTTCAAATTCAACAGTTTGAAGATAGCTATTCCATGGGGGGGGGGGGGATATAAAAACAAGTAAGGAAATTGTGTTATTATTTCAGGTGTCAATGATTTTTAGGTGTGGGGAATAATGCGTATGATCGCATAATAGTTAGTTGACAACATATTGAGCAAAAGACAGAAATAATTATGTTTTGACTTTCTTAGAAAAATATGAAATATCGACTCAAATCTTGTCTGGAGTAAGTTTATTTGGATTCTTGGTGAACGGACATTTAATAAATATATTGAATACAAGCATTTACTCTAAACATCAAACTTTTAATTGTTTTACTTAACTTTTATGGGGTGGTTCCGCTACATCCATGATATCTATTAGTCCAATTTAATCCAAAGAAAATGCACGTGTGTTTGGTATATAAACCGTTTCGTGTACGGCTACCACATACATGTACACCGTTATGAATGTTGAGGATAATGGGGATCATCTTTTGATAGACAGTTCTTATAACAGTTCTCTCTCTATACATAGACATGACGTATTATCAAACTGATAAAAATCAGTGAAATCTTGTCGAGATATCGTGTGTATATAATACAGTGATCGTTATCCACAGCACCGTGTTGATAATAAAATAAAACCAAGTACGAACAATCCAAACCATTCGTCAAAATTCGAAGTCCTAAAAAAATGGTCGAGGCAAAATAGTGTAATCAGCAAATGGGTTGTTTACCGCGTATAAAATACGCGACAAACAGTGGTTACTGGTGTCCGGAAGAGTAAGCTTACCCTTAAAGATTTTAAAAACACAAACACAAATCTTACCAAAGTTGGATTATCATATAATATAACCATACAGAGTGTGATGGATACCAATACGCTCGTTGATAAAACGAACTTTCCTCTCCTAGACATCATTTTATAAAATAAGAGGTAGGTAAGGCAACCAACGGTAAACTGCGGGCGGATTAAAATGAGTAAATGTGTGGAGCGAATTCAAAGCTCGACCGATTAGTTCACGAGTAACTTGATATCATACGGTATGTCACTGACTGTTACCTCATCCTTTTATTGGTTTAAAATACAACTCGTAAATAAATCAATTGCATAAGCTAATGTGTAATAATGTGTGATAGCGCAGGCGTGTGTTGTGGTATAGCGTACCGATGCGAATGCTACACTTATTAGGTGGATATAATGTCATTACGACCTGTGTTTGAAAATCAATCAGCGTTCTATTTTATTAAAATATGATCAGTTAATTAGGGCCCTGTGTTGAAATTCGTCGATATGGCGATATTGAGACTGATCAGTCGGATCATGGCAGAACGAGACCTCATATTCCTCGCTGTGTAATGAAACCTTGTATCCCTTGCTGTGTTCTGATCATGACAGAATGAAACCCCATTTTCCTCGTGGTGTTTTGTTTGGTTAGACCTAATCCCACTCAAGCACTGCCGTGCACACTGTAAATTTCTGTCCAGAAGTATGATTGGTATCAATCGGGATTAACCAGCTTCAGTCAGGTTACCGTATGGTGTATATGGTGACAATCATAACTTCCGAAATGTATTACGCCCAATTAAGTAGTGTATAACAGAGTATTGCAGAGAGAGAGAGAGAGAGAGAGATGGGGTTTAACGTCCACTCGACACAAACTAGGTCATTTCGGGACTAACTCATTAGCGAGTTTCACCGACGGCCAAATTTACCGATGCAAGTATCTATGTTTGGTTGGTTGTTTGGAATTCGGGTCAGACAGGTAGGCTATATTGGACCACATTGAAGTTGCGATATTCACGGGCTGGAATAGCAGTAAACGCGTTTGCGGCAGTTACGTTTTCAAATATTCGTCTAGCTCGTACGCCTATACATCATGGAACCTTCTTATGTGTAAATTTATCTGTAGTTATGTTTAGATTTATCTAAGAGGACATCGGTAAAACGTGAAACACTTTCCCTAAAGGTTTCTTGTTATTAAAAAAATTAAACCAAACGTATTAATACAATTATCGTTGATGTGATACATGCGTATAAAATTCACACACCGTCTTTTTTATATTATATACTAAGCACCAAAAGTAACGTCAGATTTGTATGTTATTCTGAATAGACGCATTGCATAAAACTTGCCAACTGTTTTTATTGTATATTTGTGACCACATCTCCAATATGGCTCCTTCCCAGCATCCGAGACAGCACGTCAGACAGTGGGATCAAACATAAGACCCATCCAGTACCGATACAGTGTGTCGACGTCTCTGCAGAAAGGATATCCATTGCCGTAGACCATGCTGCGGATCGATCGGCACCCCTCGCCATCGACGTGAACGTTCACAATTTGAACGACAACACCAGAATTGGTGACACAGGGAATGGAGAACTGTTCTGTTCACAGACGAGAGTCGGTATTGCGTATCAACACTAACAGTGGATCAAATGATTGACGGCTATGATAAATTAAAGCCTTATGGAATTGCTATTCACGGGGCTATCGACAGATTTCCGAGAAAATCATTAGGGTTGAATGCTGGACCTTCAAATAAAAACCCTCGATACATTGCTAGATTGTATATTAACTCTGTTAAGGAAACTAGATGTGTAAGGTAAGATGATGGGACAAAAAGTCAGCAAGAATCTACAGACACGCCACCTTTCTTGCGAGGGCGGTAAACAGGAAATCAAAGAATCGAGAGGTTCTTTGGATCCTTACGTCACACCGTTTATGAAACTAATTTCAAAAAGTTACATAATAATTTAAAATCTCAGATCAGGTAATGTATAGTAGATTGGTCGGATAAATTGCGTGCACCTTTAGACTCTTTTGGAGATCTCTTATAAAAGTGAATCAAATATACTATTCAAAAAAAGTAGGGGATATTTGATTTTAGGGGCATAATACTAAAATATGCAAATGACTACGAAAAAAGTCACTATAGAACCTAACAGAAGAAACATTTCCAGTTACATGTGACGCCCAAACGCACCAATAGCTACCGCATGGAATGCAGGTGATGCTTGGGATCATCATGGACGTCAAACCTAAGATTTGCACGACTCTGACTTTGAATGTTACAGTCATTGTGGCATTGAATTCCAGGGTGGAAACATCAGTTTAATTGTTTTAGTGACCAGAAAACAAAGTTTGATATGCGTCGGCTTACCCAAAATGAAAGGTTACGTGCCCTTGGCATGCTACAGATCGGCACAACACAGGCGGTTGTGGCGCGGACGATGAATGTTTCTCCGTCTGTCATAAGCAGGCTATGGTCCAGATACCGTGATACACAATCTGTACAGGGCAGACCACGCTCAGGTCGACCAAGGGCGACAACTCAAGCCCAGGATCGATTTATCCGTACCTTGGCCTTGAGAAATCGTGTCATCACAGCAAATCAGATCAGCGCTCGTCTTCAAACAGACACTGGTGTGAGAGTGAGTGGCCAGACGATTCGGAATCGACTGCATAGGGGTCACCTTCGCGTCCGACGTCCTCGCGTGATCCCTTGTTTGAGAGATCATCACATTCAGGCAAGACGTCGTTGGTGTAGGGATCGTCAACACTGGGATAATCGACGCTGGAGCAATGTGATGTTTTCAGATGAGTCAAGGTTCACTGTTGATTTTTTGGACAGACGTAGGAGGGTGTTAACGTTAACGTCATCAGACATGATCAATTTGGGGGTGGTTCTGTTATGGTGTGGGAAGGCATCACTGTTGCTGGAAGAACGGCTTTACATGTTGTTGCGGGGCGTGTTACAGGCCAGTACTACCGGGACAACATCTTGGCAGTCCATGTTGTGCCGTTCGCACGACGTCATGGCCGCCGTTTCATCTTCCAGGATGACAACGCAAGATGTCACAGGGCCAGGATCGTTACAGGTTACCTCCAACAACAGAACATCACCACATTACCTTGGCCAGCACTGAGTCCCGACCTCTCCCCCATCGAGCATGTCTGGGACATGCTTGGACAGAGGTTACGTCAACGTCAACAACGTCCTGCCAATGTCCAAGAACTTGCTGCTGCGTTGCAACAGGAATGGGACAATCTGGACGTCTCATTAGGAGTATGCCTCGTCAGATCAATGCTTGTTTGGCAAACAGAGGAGGATTTACCCGTTACTGACTTTGTTGTGATGCTGTGGTAACTTTGCTGTTTGACCCCGGGTATCATTTTACCCTTATAATGGGCAGTCTGTGCCTTACTTAGTCTAATTTGGAATAAATCGATGAATGTGAACTTCATTTCATTTTGTCATTTGTGTTTCTTCGTCAGTTTCATTAGGTGACTTTAATAACACTTAAAAATCAAATATCCTCTACTTTTTTTAAATAGTATATATAAAACTTAACCCAAGGCACCCGCCACCCGCCACCCAAAGTCCTGAATAACACATCTGCAGTTGAACGTCTTGATACTCTTCAAGAGAGATTTTGTCTAACACCTGTCGTCAAGGCCAGCAATAAAAATGACTTTATCTGTAAAAAAAATATATATTATTAGAAATATTCTTACTGAAGTAAGAGGCATTTCAGCGGGTTTAACTAAACTAGATATTTTACATAACCAATAAACGTTTAACAGGAGTAATGATATTAAAGACAACGTGAAAAGAGATCCACTACCTTACATTTATTCTATACCCAAATTTCATAAAAACAGGGTCAACTTTGGCTCAATTTTTGAGATTGGTGATCGAAATCGGACACGCCCACAACGCTGCGTCTACAGCGGGATGATACTGGCCTCTTTCGTCATGCCTGCTACGCTGCTTCCGTAGTGAGCAGTGGTCGGTCAGAGCGTCTAAATAAAATTTAGTTGATGTTTGATGAATACCATCGTATTAGATTTGAGGCAGACTCGACGACTCAAGACTTAATCACCAAATCTGCAAAGAGATTTCAACATATTTTGATCCAGGGGAACCAGTTATTTACCAAGATGAAAAATTGTGTCGAAAATGGAATCAGCTGCCTCCAAAATGTATATTTTAACACCAAATGTGTTCATTTATAAAACATCGAATTTTCCCGCCAAAACTGACCGCCATCTGGAATTATTTCCCAATATTTAGTCCGCGGTATAACTAATCACCAAAATTTGTATGGAAATGGATTCAGCTGCCCCAAAATGATATATTTTGATACCTAACTCGACCTGGGAGACACTCACAATGAAATTTAGGTGATACTGGATGAATGTCACTGTATTAGGTCTTAGGTAGGAGTATAATTAATCTCCGATCCCCGATCAGAAATCAAAATCCCTAATTGTACTTTCTTCTATTATATTGACACAGGGAATCACTTAATCACTAAACTAGTTACAAAAATTGATTCATCTACCCCTCAAAACATATATTTTGACACCAAACTTGATCCTAATGCAAAATTCGAATTTTCCCGCCAAAACTGACCGCCAAATTGAAAAACCCATAATTGTGACTCAGCGGTGGAGGTTGGACGGGCGCGGTTGGACGGGCGCGATCCAATTAAGACAATTCAAAAGACAGCTTTTTACAAAACGTTATGATGGTTTTTGATTTTATGGTGATGCTGCAAAATGTGGACAATATAATAATATTAAAATTCTTAAAACTTTAAAGTATAATTGAACTGTTTGAAATATACATGTAGGTTAGACAGTTAAAAGAAACATTTTGGAGTTATCATATTGGCTGTTACGACCACTGAGATAATCTAAAACTTGAAGTACCATTGGTGATAGTAAATGTAGAAGGTTAAGAAATTTCCAGAATTTTGTGTTATTTTCTAGGTAAATATATAAATGCTTGTTTCTCTTCATAAGTAAAATTTAAAATGAGGTCATAATAAAAATAACCGTAAGTTTCTTTCACTTGAAATGTTAATATTAGAAGTTGAAGCATTATTCGTTGTTTAAAAATAAGTTTAATTTAAGTATGTTGTAATAATAAAATAAAACCAAGTACGAACAATCCAAACCATTAGGCAAAATTCGAAGTCCTAAAAAACGTAATAGGCAAAATAGTTAGGCAAAGTAGTGTAATCAGCAAATGGACTGTTCATCGTGTACATTGTTATAATAACATTATACGAGGACGTCATTCAAGCTAAATGTGGGGGAATGTCAGGATTTGGGTCCCTTTGATTAATTAGAAATGTATGAGGAAGTCGATTTAAGGAATTATTAAATATAGTTGCCTCCCTTTAACCAATAAGTAATTTAATGAAGTTGTGGTGCGGTTTCCCCATTGACTTTAATGTTAATTCTCGTCTCTTAGACCGGCTGTAACTTTTTCCCAAATATTCGTTGGGTAGAACGCTTTCTGCCACAGATGGAGCAACATGTGGCAAACTCTGGCCCAAAAGCATGTATGAGGTTCACCATGAAAAACTTGAGATACACAAGCTGGAAGTAGAGACAACTAAACAAGCAATTTTCGGCCCCCCCCTTTCAACGTAGCCAACCTCACAACTCTTGTTTTATTCCGCCTCAAAATCATGAATATTCATCAAAACCTGGCAGAAAGTGTATTTTTAAACCCTTTTCTTCGATTCAACACAAAAAGTCAACAAAAATCGCCATGCAAAAGGGGGAAAAAGGGAAAGGGAGAGAAAGACTAAAAATAACTTTCGCCCGGGTGACGGCCCATGAATATTTAGTGATCTGTGTCCATACCAACATTGTGGGTGGGATAGATAGGGGGTGGAAGTATTCAATTATTTGCCATCGCATTTTGTGGCTTTCTAAGTTCTGACCTGTTCTGAGCTATGTGTAACGAAGACAGCAAACAATTCAATTACACTATGGTCTACTTTGGAGGGTATTAGGTCACTGTTCCCGTCTATAATCCGATTTAAATATTTTGTTGAGTTGATATTGTAGGATTTATTGGTTAATTTTCCGCCCATTTTACAACACGCAGACAATGAACATGTGGAAATCTGTTTAACGTTCCCGGTGTCACGGGATCTGACGTCAGTTTACGAGTAATGTGGAACCAGTGATCTCCGCCATCACTGCATCGCAGTTTTTGTTAGTTTTTCTATACACGAGTCAGCGGGTGCCTATTCTATTCACTGTGTATGTAGGAAGCTACAGACTTTCTTGTACGTTTTATATCCATTTAAAACTATGTAATATATATATAGGTAGATACAGGTAATATATAAAGGTAGATACAGGTCTTCAATTCTTTTCAGGCCTAAAATAAAACGCATGTCAAGTGGGTATATATATGGTAAGAGACGAAATGAAATGAAATGTGGTTTAACGTCCTACTGGTCTACTCCTAAATTGGGCTAATGAAGACGGGCATACGCCATACAGTGTGCTGAGTGAAATTTTACCCTGGCAGCGGCACCACGACCTACTCTTATATCGAATTCCAACTGCCAAGGGATCTTTTACGTGCACCCCAGTATGTATACAGGACACCGGTTTTCCGTCCCACAGCTGTATCATCAGGCAAGGGCCTCGCTGACTAGAGGAAACCCGGCATATGATGAGAGAGGTTGATATTGTTTCTTATACATGTATATCAAGTTTGCTTAAAGCATGTTGAAAGAGAGAGATGGGAGTGGGGAGAGGGGGTGGGGTACAGTCCACTCAGTACACAGGTAATTTCGGGACTAACGATAGAAACCACGCCTGTTGATTCAAACATTCGACAGTTCAAACAAACACCGAATGACAAAAGAAAATATTTTGGACTTGAGTGACGGTCGTCATAATGACCTACAATGTACATGGTGAATCGAGGGGGTGTATGTATAACATTAACAAGTTCGCGTTACTCAACTGACACCGTACCAGTCATCGGGTATTCATTTATGCATGTTTAAGAATGAAGAGAATTTCCAGGATTTGTTTCGTTGTGATCGTGTTGTGTGTGGTAATTTTTCTGGCAGAAAACTACAATTACACTAACTTATATGGACTGTATAAGAAATTAGGAAATTCACGGAATATAACACTTAAACCATCGATTCTAATCACCTCTAAGGCAGATGATAATCATCAAAAATGTCCAAGCGTTTTGGATAAAATGGTTATCGGTTACTGGAATTCTAAACCGTTAACAAAACAACAGGCTTTAGAGATGACGACATTTCTGAACGATTCCAGAACTCAGCATAGATTACCTAGTCCACTTCAAAGAGTTGATTTAAAGTGCGGCAACCTGACATTTCCTCTTAGTTTCAGTCCTTCAATGAAATGGTTCCGAGCGGTATGTGATCCTCACGGTAAAACACCGTGTTGCTATAACAACAGGTGTTCTTCAAGAACAATAGAACAGTGTAAATGCAGGAATTGTTATGATATGAGACACTATAAACATGGCGAATACTCGGATTTCATACCGAACGATCCAAGGTGTAAAATAAGGAAATATGATCATAGGGAAGCTTGTCAACTGTTAGATGGTGCCACGTTATATTTAAATGGTGATTCTTATATACGACATTTCTACACGGCACTTCTTTTATTTCTTAGAAATAATACATTTGATGGTGCTATGAAAAAGGGCGTCCCAAAAGGTAAGTTATGAAATTGGTTAAAACGGTAACTTTTACCTATACCTCCTGTGGAAAACATTTAAAGTCTAATTTTCTTACTTCTCCTATGGAAGAAATTTCAAGTCTAACTTTCTTACTTCTCACTTTCTTATATGTTAACTAAAACTGAAATATGTGCACACAAATCTAGAAATTGGGAAAATAAATGGGGTTATATGTCCTACTGTTTTGCTCCGATTGGTCTAATAAAGACGGGCATACGCACTACAGTATGAGTGAAATTTTGCCCGGACAACGGCGCTACGAGCTTCCCTTATTTCGATTTTCTTTTCTCAAGCTTTCTTTTTCTACATTCCAATGTGAACACGGGAGAATGGTCTGTCGTCCCATACGAACGACTAAACATTGGCCTTGTCGTACCCACACCCTGAACTGCACCACTGACATAGGAACTCTATCTACCAGCCCCGGGCGAAACCCACTGATGTCGTGGTTAGCGCGACAACCTTATTTACTGGGTCACCGCGGCTCTCTCCCCTGGTTTGATATATGGGTCAATGATAAACGAAATATACTTTGCTTACAGTTTGTTCGATGTCATTAGTAACTGGTAATCTGTCAATAGTTTTAATTTAATCACATATTTATATTCGTTACTATAGTATGTTAATTTTTATCATGTCGCTTATTTTTTGAGTCCAGTTGTCGAATGATTCCGGCAACAATTATTTATTTTCGGTCGATTTTTGAAAAAGCGGCCAATTAAGTTTTTGTTTTAAATCCCCGGTTTTTGTAACCCATACGAGTCTATATTATACGAGGAAGGAAGAAACCCTGCAAAAATCCACATAAATAAAACTTTAAAGCGCAAAAGGAACTTTAACTGCATTATTCTTTGCACTATACGAATTCTATTTTAATTGGGTGGGACATGTATTGAAGTACACCATTTTTGTATTTTAAAGAAGCTAAATCGCTAATATTAGGGACCTAGACATTGACACAATAATGTAATATGAATGTATATAAACTGATTTACACCCAAACGTTTCTGTTTTTACTTTAATTTCTGATCAATTAAATTCAGCGAAATAACGCCAGATGTCTCAATCGAATAGCAATCGTGCGTCTGGTTATTACACTCTACATCGATAGTATATTGCGCATGCTCTCAAGATAAGAATATACTGTCTTGCGGAATTTGTCTAGCCGTCATTCTTTGAGTCTCTTGTTACAATTGGCACTGAAACACAATCATTATGGTACACGATTCGTGTAGCAATGGTAAAATGTTTATTTTGTCTTAAATATTGGATATCAGAAGCCCATCTTTTCCCGGTAAGATTACAGCATCAATGTTGATTAACATTGACAAATAATTCGCGTTTTCAATGTGGATGATGTTGAGTTAAAGACTTAGCTACTTTTAATATTGAATTAGAGAGAGAGAAGGAGGGGGGGTTAACGTCCACTCGACACAAACTAATTCATTTCGTGACTAACATAATAAATGGTTTTAATTTTAATTCAATAATTCGCTTGCGCATAGTGGTCTTTAGCAGTGGGAGGAAACTGGAGTACCCGGAGGAGAAAACCCACGATGTTGAGTTAGAGACTTAGCTTCTTTATATAATGAGTTAGAGACTTAGCTACTTATTGAGTATTTTATATTTCAGATACACATGATAAGTGTACAGGGATGTACATGTTTACAGAGAAGGAATGTAGAGGTCAGTTAGACCACAACGTCAAGGATTTGTGTCATGGACGCTTCAGGCTAATGTTTACATACTACTCTAAATCCATTTCCGGTCGGAACTTCGTCAAAATGATCAATTCCATAAAGCATGCACCGAAATCTTTAGTGGTTTTTGGTATTGGTATTCACGACGGGTTTAATGTTCAGAATATTACAAATAAAATTATTGCACCTGTAGTAAAAGCAAAAGGAAATAAAACTTGGCCTAAATTATTATGGGCCACGCCCCATTGTCCGAGTATATTAAACTTGAGATTAGATTATCAAGTGCCTCGTTTCATAGCTAAAATGGGGCCTGTTTTGTATAAATATAATGTGCCAGTATTCAATACATATAACATGACAAAAGGGATGGTGAGTTTTGATGGTAGTCATTATGGTCTAGGTATCAATATGTGGAAATTACAAATTTTGTTAAATTACATACAAAGTTTAAAAGATGCAGGAGCTTGGAAAATATCATAAAATATTAAATGTAATGGGGTTTTAAGTCGGGCTAACTGCATACAGTGTTCACCGGGGAATATTTTAACCGAAACGCGGTGTAACTGCCTACTCTTATTTCAAATTCTTTGTGCAAATAACCTTGTCGGGCCCTGCGGTCGGCACCCCTGACGATAGAAAAACAAATCGCAAAATCCTCTGGAAGTTTCTCAGACATCACCAGGATCTAACTCGGAACCGACGAATTATAAAGCCATCGTCTTACTCACCTAAACACCAAGGTAATTTGGTTGTCTGAAGGATCAGTGTTTCCTGTGCATGTTTATGGGTTTTGTTTCCATTCCGGAATCACTTTAGGCATTATATTCCACATTCCACATTATATCCACCACATCGGAAATAATAACACAATAACCCCCCTTGTTTTGCCATTATCCCCATGCAATAGCTATCTTCAAACGTTTGAATTTAAAGTTGAAAATGATATTTTTGCCAATTTCTCAACTGGCAATAGTGAATTATAGGATTATTCTTTAACACGGTAGGACTGTTTATAGATATCATCTATTTTAAGGTTTTATTTTAATATATTTTAAAAATATAACTTAAAAATATGAAATTGCAGCTTTAAGTGGTGTCTCCTGACAACCGTTTTCAGACATCATCGGTCGATGGATTGTCTGCGATATCACCACCGTGAAAGCAGACGCCAAACTATAACCAACAAGCGATATAGCCAGCGGCTAAGGCAATACGTGATCCAACACATACTGGCGTTTAAAGATCATGCATAATATCGCTCATTAGATTATGCGGAGTCAAAATGGAATGACATTTCCAAAGTGTCCTTTCAAATAAAATGGATTTCAACAGAAACAGATTTACAAATACAAAATTAGGTCGATAATATTGAATGTAAAAAGTAATCTTTATGTTCTTATGGGTAGTTTTAGAGCTAATAAAATATCATTTTTTTACAATTAAAAGAGGAGCTACGTGACTCACTTAAATAATTTCTCCTCGAATAATTGATGGCGTAAGCTAAACTATATTCTTTTGTCATTCACTTTCGGTAAGCGAATTATTGAAATAACATTGTACATGTTACTAAAATTTGTAACCAACGTCACTGTTTAGGTTATCATTTATATAGGGTCAGGTTTTATACCTCATCCGAATGAGAGAAAATTGTTTCAAGGATTCCGTCTTCATTAGCCCAGTTCGGACCAGAACAGTAGGATGTTAAACCCCATTTAATTGAATTTAACGGTTTCAAGGGCTGCATTATATATTTGATTTTAATAAAAAGTTTATTTCACACGTGTTTCAAGGGCTGCAATTTGTATTTGATTTTAATAAAAAGT
This sequence comes from Patella ulyssiponensis, assembly GCA_963678685.1. Classification (NCBI taxonomy): domain Eukaryota; kingdom Metazoa; phylum Mollusca; class Gastropoda; family Patellidae; genus Patella; species Patella ulyssiponensis. The sequence goes on along the minus strand of OY783225.1, from coordinate 61,386,359 downwards.
TTATTTCACACGTGTTTACATATCAGTTATGGCTTCCTTTCTCACATTTTAGAGTTTTAGGTCCCGTACTTGAGTATAAATAGGACGCAACCAATGAGATGATCCCAGACGTCGCTATAAATATCTACACGCCTATAGGTAAACATTACAATGTCTAGTTGATTCAGCTAAATTACACGGCAAGTCATCTATATCAATGCACCAAGTTTATCATGTGAATGAAAATCGAATTCGTTAATATATGTATGGTGTTCATTAAAGGACAATATTGGTGGCAGCCATTTTCGCAAAGTCTTATATTACAACTTTTCGTCTGTTGTCGCTCTTATCTTCAGTACTCATGTTTTCGTTCAATCCCTGCATTGTCCGAGAAAGTTCATCGGGATTTACCGACGTGCTTTCTCCTTATCAGTGGTGCAGGTAAGAGGGCCTGATAAGTAGAGCTGTCGAGTTTTTCGTGCAGTTAAAAGGCCCTCTGACAGTTAGGCTTCGATATAAGAGTGGCCCATAGCGCCGTTGTCCGAGCAAAATTTCCCTCGTAGCGCACTGTGTGGTGCATGTCTGTCTTTATCAGCTCGGTGGGAGCAGAATAGTAGGACGTTAAATTCCATTTCTTTTCATTTACAGGTGTTTTCCATTGGCTTGCGTCACTTCCGGTGTCTTCAATTCTTCGTTACCCATCTACCACATTAATGATTTCTGTGTTTGATAAGTTCTATTAAATATGTGAATATGGCTGATACCAATAATGCCCTTTAATAGGAGAGCATTAAGACATTATCGAGGGTACAGATTAGAATGGCTAGCGAGTTCTTGTTGTTGTTTATTTAAGATTTATCGTCAATTACATTATATTATATGGTACTATGGAGAGGTTGATTTGATAAATTTATTTACATATGTACCAGTAATAAAAGAAAGGGTAAAACATAAAATGAGTGGGCGTTGGGATGGCCTAGTGGTCTAGAGTGCCGCGCTTCGACCTTTAGATGGCCGGTCACCTCTGGCTTGCGGCTGTTGTTTCGAGTCCTGGTGTGAGCGTATGTGGCATGGAGATAGGGGCGCCTTCTCAACCTCGTGGGTTTCCTCCGGGCACTCCGGTTTCCTCCCACTGCTAAAGACCCCTACGCGCAAGCGAATTATTGAAATATGTTAGTCCCGAAATGACCTAGTTGTGTCGAGTGGACGTTAAACCCCATTTCTCTCTCTCTCTCTCTCTCTCAAATGAGTTATTGTCTATATATCAAAGTGCCTTAAAACACCATGTTAGACTTCGATGTCTTGAGAAGTGAGGGGGGGGGGGGTACATCCTCTCCTTTTGTCATAATAGAATCAAGTTGAAACAGGAGTTCCAGCTGATTCGTGTACCATCAATGCGGACAGAAAATAAATCGTGTGGAAAAGGGTCTCCTTGCATAATGTGGAAAGCGAAGGTCACGCAATAGAAACCACATAGTTCCAATTAAGTGAGAGGGAGGACACTTGGTGTATAGTTTTTTCACATCAATACCTTGACTAATTTCGAAAATGGACACTTTATGTTCAGGGTAAGCAGAGAGCGATAAGCAATTTGATTGGTCGAGACTTGGAACACAATAACTCTTTTTCTTGTTGAGGTTGAATGTTCAAACTTGGTGAAGGTGTTCATAAAGTGAATGCCTTGATGGAGTTTGATGATAAACATTGTCTGCTTACGGTAAGCAGAGAAAAGCAGACTGATTGGTTGATGGTTTGAGGCACGATAACTTCGGTCATAATTAAGTGAGAGAGATGAAACTCTGAGTATAGATTTATTCCATTATTACCTTGACCATAAGCAATTTGATTGGTCAAGGCGTTGGAACTCTGCTTTAATTGAGGAAGAATATTTAAACGTGATGTAGATGATCAGTCTTAACATTTCGAACAAAAGCTGAGCAACTTCATTGGTTGATGTTTTAGGACAAGATAAATTTGATTCTATTTGATAGAGAGTGCTGAAACTTAATGTATAGTTGCTAATCTGTTTGATTTCTTGATACTTTTGAAAAAAATAAATTTGCGATAACTTTATACGTGTCATCTATTTATTTGGGCTTTTGGCGGCGGGACATCTTCCTCACGTACCGTCATTGGCGGAAACCCTTTGACCTCAGATTTAAATCGTATTCTAATACTAGGATTTGTGCTCTTCTCTAATACGTCTAGGAGACCTGACAATACTTAAAACCAATTCATATGACTGTTATATATCTAAATATGACTTTGCTGTAAAGGAAAATGTGGAATTTAAAACTATTGGGTCGAAATGAAATTTACAGAAAAGTAAACCCACTAAACGGGCGTTCTTCTTGAAATTGGTCTACCAACTAAATTTAAAGATCAAGTTTATACTCCGGTTCCCGAAGCCACGACTGTGAGTTTTACAACACCTGGACGTTGCTAGATTACTTTACAATTCGCGATCTTATAGCCACGTTATCTACAGACACGTGAACAGTAGCGTCCAATCAGTGGTTGTGACATCGCGACCTCCAAGGAAACCTTGACATTGAACGAACATTGAACTTTGCAACTTGATTATCACAGGTAGACATTTTAGCTTGAAAGCGCGCGACTTGGTTTTCGCGACGATCGGGGAATGTGATAGGCTCACAAACCGGGCTTGCACTCAATCGAAATTGGTGACGAAAAATGCAGGGTATTACGTAAAGGCCTTGATAGGATGTACGTAGTTAAACCGAGATCTAGGCCTGAGTTCGGAAAGCATTCTCAGACTTAACTTGGGAATTGACTCAAAATTGTTCACCTTATTTTAACTGAAATATAGACCTTTATAAAACGTTGCTTATTTTAATGTATCAAATACGCCAATAAGAAGCTATTTGCAAAGTTCTGTGTTTCTGGATCACATATATTTTTCATAAACAGTGATTGAAGTTGAGTAAAATCTCAACTTAAGCCTGAGAATGCTTTGTGAACTTGAGGCCTAGGCATCTATTGAAGATGGTTTATACTGTGACTTGAATGTACCCAGTTTGTCTCCTCTACATCCAATATACAATTTTTAACTTCAGCCCTTCGAACAGCTGTCGACTATTGAAATTTAAATCCACATGTGATTCAATATACATATATTTTAATTCTAATGTCCATTTGCCTTCAACAAATGTTTTTAGATTAAGTGCTAGGCCCAATCTGAGCTCTAAGTGAAAATATTCTACACAGGACCCTTCTCTTGTTAAAACTGTAAACCTTGTCAACTTGCAGATGGTTAGGGTTACACATGTAACCCTGCAACTGTAATGTATTATCAGCCTCTGGGTGTTCAGCCCCGTCACAGTATACAAATGGAATTCCAGCCCTTTTATAGGCATACCAGATACCAATCTGATCATTTGGTTTAACTTTAATTCTCTCGTTAGGGGGTATGACAAGCGTTTGTAAACTATCATCGGATGACTTTACTAGCTGGTTTATACCAATTACCTGAAATCTAAAATAACAATCAATAACGATATACATTAAAATAATACGCATTAACCACATTTCAACAAACTATGAAAGCTGAAATACGAACCACTTTTTGATATTTGGATTTCCTACTAAAAATTTGAATTTTTAATCTAAAATTCAATTTTGAAACTTTAAGTTAAATATTTAAAAAAAAATAAATAGTTGGTTGTAACGCAAAAAGCGAAAACAGCCATTTTACTGTTAGGAATTACAAATGTAATTTATCAACTTACTGAAATTTATCATTTGTTGGTCTCAACACAACTAAAGCTGCCTGGCCAGAATAGACCGAATAGAATTCCCACTTTATTATCTCCCCTGATCGCTTAATCCGGAAGTTATCGTTGCTAGCTGTATACATTTGACATTGGTTACCAATACGTGTAAATCGATGAAGTTGTACATTGTTGCTAGGTTCTATCACGCTTTCTGGTGCTGAAATAATAGAAATAGAGTAGGTTCTCTTTAACTTATAGTAAATTGGAGTATTACTACCAGTACTGCTGTACCGATGCTACCACTATCACCAGTAGAGCCACATTGAGTTACACGTGACATTTAATAAATATGCGTAGCACGCAAAATTTAGTAAAGCCCTGTTTATACTGAGTGCGAACTCGAACGCGTCCATCGCGAACCCGAACGCGACTTTTGAACAGTTTCACCGTTCAAATAGGGCGCGAACCCCAACGCGGAAATCCGTCGACGACTTTCGTGATGGCTTGTCTTTTTCTAGCTGTGAGAGAAAAAATTTTGTCATTTGCTATCATGGCGCAGGTGGGATCAGACACAAGGCTTAATGTTAGGTATAAAATCATCAAAATCAAATTTAGAAGCCATAAACGAAATAAATACACCGTGAAAATGGGATAGAGCCAAAGGTGCACTGTTTGAAAGTGACGATAAAAAAGATCGTCAAAAACAAAATTAAACCACTACGGAATTCACTTAAGACGCTTTCACGAACGAGTTCGTCTATCGTCGTGAAGGGGAGCCCACGGGGACTAATGACGTAATATCCAAAAAGATATCACCTCGTTCTTGTTTTCGTTCTTGAAGTGTACCTGAACCTTTCTATTATTACCGAGATTACTTACATTTACAAACTAGTGGTTTGCCTGACAGCGATTTGTCGACCATGCATGATCGAACCTTGTCACCGCTATCTTGCACAAATCCTGGTTTACATCTATATCTCACCACGTGACCTGTTGATACCTTTCTTCCTTGCGTCTCTAGTATAACATTTGGTGTTGCAGCCACTACATCACACGATTTTACTTCTAATAATAATAATAATAATAATATAACAATAATTTTATAATAATAACATTGTTGACCCATAAAACACAATAAAATATCAAATACCAGAAAATATCAAATACAATAAAATATCAAATACCAGAAAATATCACATACAATAAAATATCAAATACCAGAAAATATCAAATACATTAAAATATCAAATATATTAAAATATCAAAAAAATCAAAATATCAAATGCATTAAAAAACAAATAAATCAAAATATCAAATAAATCAAAACATCAAATACATCAAAATATCAAATACATCAAAATATCAAAAACATCAAAATATCAAACACCAAAAAAATACTAAATAATATTGTTGAACTTCGGCTGAAAAATTAAAGGCATAGTATACCATAAAACAGTGCCAAATTAATGAAAGTAAAGGGAATCAAATATATTTCACAATTTAAATATATGTAACTCGTATTAGTTAAATCATTATAGGAAATGTAAAAAGATGCCAATCCTGCACGGTTGGGATTAGAATGCACTCATTCGAACCCTATAAGACTGTGTCGCCTAATTCAAACTCCACCCTTCAAACGACAGGAACTGTATAAATATTTGTTGATCTGCACTTACCGACATTATTCCTGCTTTCTTGTTGTTATAAGATTATTTTTACACAAAACACAGCTGTTAGTTATCTTACCTTGGCTTGTTTTACAAATTCCACAGTCGGCAGCACAGTTTTCACTACTAAAATCTCGTCTTGAGACACACATTTTAGGATCGGCCTGTAATAACTTCTTACAGTCTTCACGGCGATTAACACATAATACTCGTTCTAAAATATCAAATACAATAAAATATCAAATACCATAAAATATCGGGAGGGGGGGTGGTGGCCGAGTGGTTAGCACGTGCGTGCTTTATCATAAAGTCTGACATTGAGTCAACCGGCGTGGTTTCCAATCCCCTGGTGTACGTGACAAGGAGAAGTGGCGCCTGTCCAATCTCGTGGGTTTTCTCCAGGTATTCCGGTTTCCTCTCACTGCTAAAGACTCCTACACGCAAGCGAATTATTGAAATAAAATTAAAACCATATGTTAGTCCCGAAATGACCTAGTTTGTGTCGAGTGGACGTTCAACCCCATCTCGCTCTCTCTCTCTCTCCATAAAACATCAATTACATGTACCGCAAAATATCAAATACAGTAAAATACCAAATACAATAAAATATCAAAAACCACAAAATATCAAATACCGTAAAATATCAAATACCGTAAAATATCAAATACAATAAAACATCATATACAGCATAGCAGTGAAATAAATACATATACATTACAGATCGGTCGCGTTATTTCTGTTACTCTTGTAAATTATTATTTTTTTTCATTTTAAGGACAAGTGGACCCTTTGCGCTTACGGCTGGCACTAGGATCCATACAATTGATTTGAAATTTGTTGTTTGAAGTCCTACTATGTGGTTTGGTTTGTATTTGTCTTCCTTCACTTACTAATACAGGAAACACACCGAAATGAAATAAAATGAAATGGGGTTTATCGCCTTACTGTTCTGCTTCCGAACTGTGCTACTAATATTACATTCAGGTAATACACAAGAATACTAACTAGAAGGTTTGTTCTGGCATGTGAAGGAATACTGGTAAAACTTTGAACGACAAGGATGATCATTCCATTTATTATCCAGTTGTTCACCATACATTATAACACAATCTTCCATATTATAATTGTTGTTAGGGGAACCTGAAAATACAGACATACACATTACACATCTACAACGAACAGTGAAGCAGCGGAAACGTTTCGAGTATGGCCAAACAAAATTGTTGAAATGATTTAATCTTAGTTGTACTTTTGTGTATCTCTGTCTAAATAATTGCTCTAGTACTGGTTGTCGCCTTAGTCTACGTAAAGTGATGAAGCTCTGACATATTTAATAAGCTAAGAAATATAAACCTCATAAGCTAATATTGCATTACATAATACTAGGACCCTTATTTTAATGATAAGGAACTGGTGTGGGTTTATTTCATCTTAACATTCTAGTAACGACGAAGACAGTAGAACAAAGCGCTAAAATCTCGCATCAAGCTAAAACCCACTTACCTTTAGACCAATTGTTCCAGACTAAAGGCGTCTCGTCTGACCAGACGAATTTTCCCTCTTCTTTAATATCATTCAAGCCTATCCACATTGTAAACGTTTTGGTCCTGGGAAGAAGAAACGTCATAGGATAAATAAGGGGAATCCCCTACTTAAACATGCCTTATGAAAGAGTTAAATCCGCAGGTCTTTCTTTATGTCTTCAATGTTATCTACATTATTATTTAGACATTTATTAACATGCCACGAACATAATCAAATCTCGATGCCATCGTTATCCTGTGATATTTAGTGGATTGGTGAAATAACCGTAAAAATAAAGAGGATAATCAAGACTTTGTTTATTATCGTAATAATTATAGTAAGACCAATCGGGGTTAGCCTAAAACTGAATCGCTAATATATAATATATAGTTTCAGAGTGAAGCAATTTGACTGAAAGTTTCAGCATATTTCATTTTCTGTTTTCAACAAGTATAGTGAGAACTGTCAGATCTCTACCTTTGAACATTTGTCCGAAGTTAGTGAATAATGTTTAGGAGAAGAAGGTGAATTTCAACGAAACAAAGCTGGTTTCACAATACGTATTCTAATCATGTCTTTAATTTTATTATGCTTGGTTCAGTTACGTCGATATCTTTTTAAGCTTTCATATTACATATGAAAGCTTATTGTTTCTGTTAAGATTATTAAGCTTTCATATTACATATGAAAGCTTATTGTTTCTGTTAAGATTATTAAGCTTTCATATTACATATGAAAGCTTATTGTTTCTGTTAAGATTATTATTGTTATTTTTTTTTTGTGTTTTGTCCACAAATCGGATTTCTCAGAATCTAACGATAGGATCGTTCTGAAACTTTTACCTATCCCCCCAAAAATGGGTGGTGGCTGTTGATTAAATATATTTTCAAAACGTTTTACGAATCCGAAATCACCGAATTTTACGAACGAAAAAACTGACAATGCATACTCGTAACTTTGTTATTTTTTGACCGATTTTACTAATTCTTTTTTCTTTGAATACCTTGAAAAAAATCATTTTCATCTGCAGTTTCGCATTTTCCAATTTCGAAAATTCGTCGCTGTGATTTCGAACCGGAAGTTTAGACCAATTTGAGAACTTCTTTAATAGTTGTACGATTTTCATGAAATTTAGTGTATAAGTAGATGCTACCGATGTGACTTCAAAAATATAATTAAAAATTTTCTAAATTATCTCCCCTTGACGAAATTAAGGATCAAAGTTTTCAAAAAAATCGTCGAAATATAGGTCAGAATGACCTAATTTTTTTTTTTGATACTAGACAAGTAATTACTGATTCGTACACAAAATATGGAGTTTGTCGATCGAACCGGAAGTGCCACCATCTTTAAACGTGAAAAATCAAAAAGGCTTTTTTGCTATTTTACTTACAGACTCGGGAGTTATATTTTCAGAATCCTTGAAGGAATGCCCAAAAATCTGTCGGATCCGAATTTTGATTTCGGTCACGTGATGGTCACCATTTTGAATTGAAAATGAAAAATAGAAGCAATTTGAAGGGCCGGGACTTTGGAACACAATAACTCTCCTTCTAATTAAGCTACAATGTTCAAACTTGGTGTAGACGTTCACTAGGTCAATGTCATGATTGAGTTCAAAGATGAGCATTTTCTGCTTAGGGTAAGCAGAGATAAGCATGCTGATTTGTTGATTCTTTAGGGCACGATAACTTCGGTTATAATGAAGGGAGGGCGGTGAAACTTTTGTCAATAGAGAGTCTAATAGCTAGCCTGTTGTGTGAAATCATTGTATCATTTTTTTTAAATATCAGGGATCGCCGAAAAAAAGAGATTGAAAATCCAAAAAGTCGTATTTTTACAATTTGGAGCATGTTTAGAGGTCTTTCTCGTAAAGTCAACATACTATTTTGGGGGAACTTCTTCTACAAATAGTCTTATTGGTAGTCTTTTATATGAAACCATCGATCAACAGTCCAACATATCAGGAGTAGAAGAACAAAAGGATCGAACATTGAAAACGGCACCCTTTCATTGTTAAGCGAAACATGCAGTGTGGGTGACTACAATCTACGCATTTAGTCATCGTATAGAGTTTATTCAACAGTATCGAATTCCAACTGCTTAGGGATATTTTACGTGCACTCCAATGTGTACACGGGACCTTGGTTTTTCGTCCCATCCGAAGGACTAGACAGCTGTGCTTGTCAGGCCCTCCGTTCTGCCTCACTGACAAGGGGAACCACGCCGGGAAATCGAGATGAACTTTTTCCGTGCAGAACTTTCAATTCAGGCAAAACGTTTATTGCATACGATTAAGCTGGTCAGTTGGAGCTTATTTTCAAAAGTTTTGTAATAATCGGTTGGTAATTAAAGTACCGTGCACATTAAACTGTTAAAACAGAAAATTTCGCCCGGTTGAAATGTTTCTTGCTATAAGTCAGCAATTTTCCGAATTCAGGGAGGCTGGATGGCTGAATGGTTAGCATGTGCGCGCTGTATCGTAACGTTTGTCATTGAGTCAACGGGCGTCGTTTCGATCTCCAGGTTGCACGTGACATGGTGTATGATGTCCAACCTCGTGGGTTTTCTCCGTGTTCTTCGGTTTCCTCCCAACGGCTAAAGACCAGTACGTGCAAGGGGAGTTTTTAAATAAAATTAAAAAACATATGTTAGTCCCGAAATGACCTAGTTTGTGTCGAATGGACGTTAGGCCGCATTTCTCTCTTTCTCTTTTTAAAGTTTTGTAATAATCGGTTGGTAATCAAAGGTACTGTTAAAGTGATAAAACAGAAAATTTGACCCGGTTGTAATGTTTCTCACTTTAAATTCAGCAATTTGTCGATTTTAAGGGGAAAACGTTTATTGTGAACGATTAAGCTGGTCAGGGGGAGCTTATTTTTAAAAGTTTTGTAATATTCGGTTGATAACTAAAGGTACCGTGCAAATTAAACTGTTAAAATAGAAAATTTGGCCCGGTTGAAATGTTTCTCGCTGTAGGTCAGCAATTTGCCGATTTTAGGGAGGTTGCGTGGCTGAATGGTTAGCACGTGCGCTCTGTATTATAACGTCTGTCATTGAGTCAACTGGCCTTGTTTCGATTTCTATGTTGTACGTGACAAGGAGTATGGTCGCCTTACCAACCTCGTAGGCCGTAACGCCGCTGCCCGGGTAAAATTTCCCTCATTGCACACTTTATGGCGTATGCCCGTCTTCATTAGCCCATTGTAGGAGCAGAACAGTAGGACGTTAAACCCCATTCAATTTCATTTCATTTTCTCTATGTTGCTTATTTATTATAGTGGATAAATATTTTTCTGGTTCTAGCAATTATTTAATTTCTGCATAGAAATCTCTGGCCAGTTTTTTTTTATTGCAGAGTGCCATTCTTGTATATTGCAGTCTATGACCCTTTGTTTAAAACATGCTTAAGAAGTCGTCACCATTTCCTACTTATAACCAAACATATTGGAAACCATAATTATATAACATACCTTGGAAGCCCGATTACAGCTATACAAGTTTCAGTTATTTCCCTTTAGTTTAAAGATAATTTTTTTGCCCGGGTGCAATGTTTCTCACTACATTTAAATTTGTAACTTTGTGAGTTTTTGACCGATTTTGATATTATGTCTTTATAATTTTCCAAATCTACATATTTAACGTACATATTCAAACAGTTGAGTTCAACCTGATTCAAAAAGTTTTAGTTTTGTTCAAAGTTATCTCATTTAATTTTTCGATGTTTTCTTACCATTTTCATTTCATTTTTCTGAAAGTTTTGAAATCGGAAGTCATCCCGATTACAGCAACACAAGTATCAGTTATTTCCCTTTAGTTTTCAGATTACTCAATGTTTCATACTATATTTAGACTTGTAACTTCGCGAGTTTTTGACCAATTTTGATAGTTTGTTATTCATATCCTTTTATTTGAGATACTTGATATAATCGATGACACGTGACGATGAATATGAAAGCTTTCATATCTGCATGGGACAGTAGCAGATCTAGTTATTGTTATTTTTTTTTTGTGTTTTGTCCACAAATCGGATTTCTCAGAATCTAACGATAGGATCGTTCTGAAACTTTTACCTATCCCCCCAAAAATGGGTGGTGGCTGTTGATTAAATATATTTTCAAAACGTTTTACGAATCCGAAATCACCGAATTTTACGAACGAAAAAACTGACAATGCATACTCGTAACTTTGTTATTTTTTGACCGATTTTACTAATTCTTTTTTCTTTGAATACCTTGAAAAAAATCATTTTCATCTGCAGTTTCGCATTTTCCAATTTCGAAAATTCGTCGCTGTGATTTCGAACCGGAAGTTTAGACCAATTTGAGAACTTCTTTAATAGTTGTACGATTTTCATGAAATTTAGTGTATAAGTAGATGCTACCGATGTGACTTCAAAAATATAATTAAAAATTTTCTAAATTATCTCCCCTTGACGAAATTAAGGATCAAAGTTTTCAAAAAAATCGTCGAAATATAGGTCAGAATGACCTAATTTTTTTTTTTGATACTAGACAAGTAATTACTGATTCGTACACAAAATATGGAGTTTGTCGATCGAACCGGAAGTGCCACCATCTTTAAACGTGAAAAATCAAAAAGGCTTTTTTGCTATTTTACTTACAGACTCGGGAGTTATATTTTCAGAATCCTTGAAGGAATGCCCAAAAATCTGTCGGATCCGAATTTTGATTTCGGTCACGTGATGGTCACCATTTTGAATTGAAAATGAAAAATAGAAGCAATTTGAAGGGCCGGGACTTTGGAACACAATAACTCTCCTTCTAATTAAGCTACAATGTTCAAACTTGGTGTAGACGTTCACTAGGTCAATGTCATGATTGAGTTCAAAGATGAGCATTTTCTGCTTAGGGTAAGCAGAGATAAGCATGCTGATTTGTTGATTCTTTAGGGCACGATAACTTCGGTTATAATGAAGGGAGGGCGGTGAAACTTTTGTCAATAGAGAGTCTAATAGCTAGCCTGTTGTGTGAAATCATTGTATCATTTTTTTTAAATATCAGGGATCGCCGAAAAAAAGAGATTGAAAATCCAAAAAGTCGTATTTTTACAATTTGGAGCATGTTTAGAGGTCTTTCTCGTAAAGTCAACATACTATTTTGGGGGAACTTCTTCTACAAATAGTCTTATTGGTAGTCTTTTATATGAAACCATCGATCAACAGTCCAACATATCAGGAGTAGAAGAACAAAAGGATCGAACATTGAAAACGGCACCCTTTCATTGTTAAGCGAAACATGCAGTGTGGGTGACTACAATCTACGCATTTAGTCATCGTATAGAGTTTATTCAACAGTATCGAATTCCAACTGCTTAGGGATATTTTACGTGCACTCCAATGTGTACACGGGACCTTGGTTTTTCGTCCCATCCGAAGGACTAGACAGCTGTGCTTGTCAGGCCCTCCGTTCTGCCTCACTGACAAGGGGAACCACGCCGGGAAATCGAGATGAACTTTTTCCGTGCAGAACTTTCAATTCAGGCAAAACGTTTATTGCATACGATTAAGCTGGTCAGTTGGAGCTTATTTTCAAAAGTTTTGTAATAATCGGTTGGTAATTAAAGTACCGTGCACATTAAACTGTTAAAACAGAAAATTTCGCCCGGTTGAAATGTTTCTTGCTATAAGTCAGCAATTTTCCGAATTCAGGGAGGCTGGATGGCTGAATGGTTAGCATGTGCGCGCTGTATCGTAACGTTTGTCATTGAGTCAACGGGCGTCGTTTCGATCTCCAGGTTGCACGTGACATGGTGTATGATGTCCAACCTCGTGGGTTTTCTCCGTGTTCTTCGGTTTCCTCCCAACGGCTAAAGACCAGTACGTGCAAGGGGAGTTTTTAAATAAAATTAAAAAACATATGTTAGTCCCGAAATGACCTAGTTTGTGTCGAATGGACGTTAGGCCGCATTTCTCTCTTTCTCTTTTTAAAGTTTTGTAATAATCGGTTGGTAATCAAAGGTACTGTTAAAGTGATAAAACAGAAAATTTGACCCGGTTGTAATGTTTCTCACTTTAAATTCAGCAATTTGTCGATTTTAAGGGGAAAACGTTTATTGTGAACGATTAAGCTGGTCAGGGGGAGCTTATTTTTAAAAGTTTTGTAATATTCGGTTGATAACTAAAGGTACCGTGCAAATTAAACTGTTAAAATAGAAAATTTGGCCCGGTTGAAATGTTTCTCGCTGTAGGTCAGCAATTTGCCGATTTTAGGGAGGTTGCGTGGCTGAATGGTTAGCACGTGCGCTCTGTATTATAACGTCTGTCATTGAGTCAACTGGCCTTGTTTCGATTTCTATGTTGTACGTGACAAGGAGTATGGTCGCCTTACCAACCTCGTAGGCCGTAACGCCGCTGCCCGGGTAAAATTTCCCTCATTGCACACTTTATGGCGTATGCCCGTCTTCATTAGCCCATTGTAGGAGCAGAACAGTAGGACGTTAAACCCCATTCAATTTCATTTCATTTTCTCTATGTTGCTTATTTATTATAGTGGATAAATATTTTTCTGGTTCTAGCAATTATTTAATTTCTGCATAGAAATCTCTGGCCAGTTTTTTTTTATTGCAGAGTGCCATTCTTGTATATTGCAGTCTATGACCCTTTGTTTAAAACATGCTTAAGAAGTCGTCACCATTTCCTACTTATAACCAAACATATTGGAAACCATAATTATATAACATACCTTGGAAGCCCGATTACAGCTATACAAGTTTCAGTTATTTCCCTTTAGTTTAAAGATAATTTTTTTGCCCGGGTGCAATGTTTCTCACTACATTTAAATTTGTAACTTTGTGAGTTTTTGACCGATTTTGATATTATGTCTTTATAATTTTCCAAATCTACATATTTAACGTACATATTCAAACAGTTGAGTTCAACCTGATTCAAAAAGTTTTAGTTTTGTTCAAAGTTATCTCATTTAATTTTTCGATGTTTTCTTACCATTTTCATTTCATTTTTCTGAAAGTTTTGAAATCGGAAGTCATCCCGATTACAGCAACACAAGTATCAGTTATTTCCCTTTAGTTTTCAGATTACTCAATGTTTCATACTATATTTAGACTTGTAACTTCGCGAGTTTTTGACCAATTTTGATAGTTTGTTATTCATATCCTTTTATTTGAGATACTTGATATAATCGATGACACGTGACGATGAATATGAAAGCTTTCATATCTGCATGGGACAGTAGCAGATCTAGTTATTGTTATTTTTTTTTTGTGTTTTGTCCACAAATCGGATTTCTCAGAATCTAACCATAGGATCGTTCTGAAACTTTTACCTATCCCCCCAAAAATGGGTGGTGGCTGTTGATTAAATATATTTTCAAAACGTTTTACGAATCCGAAATCACCGAATTTTACGAACGAAAAAACTGACAATGCATAGTCGTAACTTTGTTATTTTTTGACCGATTTTACTAATACTTTTTTCTTTGAATACCTTGAAAAATATCATTTTCATCTGCAGTTTCGCATTTTCCAATTTCGAAAATTCGTCGCTGTGATTTCGAACCGGAAGTTTAGACCAATTTGAGAACTTCTTTAATAGTTGTACGATTTTCATGAAATTTAGTGTAAAAGTAGATGTTACCGATGTGACTTCAAAAATATAATTATAAATTTTCTAAATTATCTCCCCTTGACGAAATTAAGGATCAAAGTTTTCAAAAAAATCGTCGAAATATAGGTCAGAATGACCTAATTTTTTTTTTTGATACTAGACAAGTAATTACTGATTCGTACACAAAATATGGAGTTTGTCGATCGAACCGGAAGTGCCACCATCTTTAAACGAGAAAAATCAAAAAGGCTTTTTTGCTATTTTACTTACAGACTCGGGAGTTATATTTTCAGAATCCTTGAAGGAATGCCTAAAAATCTGTCGGATCCGAATTTTGATTTCGGTCACGTGATGGTCACCATTTTGAATTGAAAATGAAAAATAGAAGCAATTTGAAGGGCCGGGACTTTGGAATACAATAACTCTCCTTCTAATTAAGCTAGAATGTTCAAACTTCTTGTAGACGTTCACTAGGTCAATGTCATGATTGTGTTCAAAGATGAGCATTTTCTGATTAGGGTAAGCAGAGATAAGCATGCTGATTTGTTGATCCTTTAGGGCACGATAACTTCGGTTATAATGAAGGGAGGGCGGTGAAACTTTTGTCAATAGAGAGTCTAATAGCTAGCCTGTTGTTTGAAATCATTGTATCATTTTTTTTAAATATCAGGGATAGCCGAAAAAAAGAGATTGAAAATCCAAAAAGTCGTATTTTTACAATTTGGAGCATGTTTAGAGGTCTTTCTCGTAAAGTCAACATAATATTTTTGGGGAACTTCTTCTACAAAGAGTCTTATTGGTAGTCTTTTATATGAAACCATCGATCAACAGTCCAACATATCAGGAGTAGAAGAACAAAAGGATCGAAAATTGAAAACGGCACCCTTTCATTGTTAAGCGAAACATGCAGTGTGGGTGACTACAATCTACACATTTAGTCATCGTATAGAGCTTATTCAACAGTATCGAATTCCAACTGCTTAGGGATATTTTACGTGCACTCCAATGTGTACACGGGACCTTGGTTTTTCGTCCCATCCAAACGACTAGACAACTGTGCTTGTCAGGCCCTCCGTTCTGCCTCACTGACAACGGGGAACCACGCCGGGAAATCAAGATGAACTTTCTCCGTGCAGAACTTTCAATTCAGGCCAAACGTTTATTGCATACGATTAAGCTGGTCAGTTGGAGCTTATTTTCAAAAGTTTTGTAATAATCGGTTGGTAATTAAAGTACCGTGCACATTAAACTGTTAAAACAGAAAATTTCGCCCGGTTGAAATGTTTCTTGCTATAAGTCAGCAATTTTCCGAATTCAGGGAGGCTGAATGGTTAGCATGTGCGCGATGTATCGTAACGTCTGTCATTGAGTCAATGGGCGTCGTTTCGATCTCCAGGTTGCACGTGACATGAAGTATGATGGCCAACCTCGTGGGTTTTCTCCGTGTTCTTAGGTTTCCTCCCAACGGCTAAAGACCAGTAAGCGCAAGGGGAGTTTTTAAATAAAATTAAAAAACATATGTTAGTCACGAAATGACCTAGTTTGTGTCGAATGGGCATTAGGCCGCATTTCTCTCTTTCTCTTTTATTTTTAAAGTTTTGTAATAATCGGTTGGTAATCAAAGGTACTGTAAAAGTGATAAAACAGAAAATTTCGCCCGGTTGTAATGTTTCTCACTTTAAAGTCAGCAATTTGCCGATTTTAAGGGGCAAACGTTTATTGCGAACGCTTAAGCTAGTCAGGGGGAGCTTATTTTTAAAAGTTTTGTAATATTCGGTTGATAACTAAAGGTACCGTGCAAATTAAACTGTTAAAATAGAAAATTTGGCCCGGTTAAAATGTTTCTCGCTGTCGTTCAGCAATTTGCCGATTTTAGGGAGGTTGCGTGGCTGAATGGTTAGCACGTGCGCTCTGTATCATAACGTCTGTCATTGAGTCAACTGGCGTTGTTTCGATTTCTTGGTTGTACGTGACAAGGAGTATGGTCGCCTGTCCAACCTCGTAGGCCGCAACGCCGCTGCCCGGGTAAAATTTCCCTCATTGCACACTTTATGGCATATGCCCGTCTTCATTAGCCCATTTTAGGAGCAGAACAGTAGGACGTTAAACCCCATTTAATTTCATTTCATTTTGTCTATGTTGCTTATTTATTATAGTGGCTAAATATTTTTCTGGTTCTAGCAATTATTTAATTTCTGCATAGAAATCTTGCTTTGGCCAGTTTTTTTATTGCAGAGTGCCATTCTTGTATAATTCAGTCTATGATCGTTTGTTTAAAACATGCTTAAGAAGTCGTCACGATTTCCTACTTATAACCAAAAATATTGGAAATATTAGTCTGGCATTATTAAATCCTAATTTTATTGGTCTTATTTAAAATTAAAATTTCATTTAACTATGAACAACCCATAACGTGTCTCTTTAAAACAAATAAATACTCTAAAACAGTAGCTCAACCCTTTGACCTAAACTCATTAATTTACGATTTTGTTGTGAGCGACTTGTTATTCTCTCTATATGACATATTGCACGTGTCTGATTTCAAAGGGGTGGGGTGGCTGAATGGTTAGCACGCGCGCCTGTCATTGAGTTAACTAGCATGTTTTCGAATGCCCGGTTGTACGTGACAAGGAGTAAGGTCGCCTGTCCAACCTGTCATTTTTAATTTTTTTTCCCGCCATTTTCATTTCATTTTCTCATCCGTCTCATTACAGTAATACAAGTTTCAGTTATTTCCCTTTAGTTTTCAGATTATTGTTATGCCTGGGTGCAATGTTTCATACTATATTTAGACTTGTAACTTCACGAGTTTTTGACCAATTTTGATAATTTTTTCTTCTTATCCTTTTATTTAGGATACTTGATACAATCAATGACACGTGACGATGAATATGAAAGCTTTCATATCTGCATGGGACAGTAGCAGATCTAGTTATTATTATAATAATAATGGATTTGTACAGCGCCTCTCATTTAGAATTGTTCTACTCGATGGCGCTGAGCTGCACTGTCACGTTTGGTATTCACAGTTAAATAGGTGAGTCTTAAGGGATATTTTAAAGGACTCTAATGTTCTGGTTTCCTTTAATGTTGCAGGGAGTTTATTCCATTGGGTGCGTACTGTCACTGAAAATGCCCTATCACCACACGACACTTTAAAAGTTTTTGGAACAACAAGGTCGTGTCTTGTAAGTTAGAAGGATTATCTTGTACTGAATACGTCTGTTAATAGGGAGCCAGTGGAGGGATTTGAGCACAGGTGTAATGTGGTCACGTAGTCTTGTTCTGGTGATCACACGTGCAGCAGTGTTTTGTATTTTTTGTAGGGAGCGAAGAGAAGAAGCTGGAAGCCCATAAAGTAACGAATTACAATAGTTCAGTCTAGATGCGATTAATGAGTTCACTAACAGTTTAGTTGAATCTGTGTTTACGTATTTTCGTACACGACCAATGTTGTACAGTTGGAAGTTACATGTCTTTGATACTGCTGCAATTTGTTTGGACATATCCATGGTAGAGTTAAATATAACACCCAAGTTTCGGGCAGATTGAACAGGGCTGATGTTGCACATAAATCAGGAAGAGGGAGTGATCTCGTTCAACTCGACACAAACTAGGCCATTTTGGGATTAACGAAAATGGACTTAAGTGGTTTAATTTTATTTCAATAAACCCTGCGCGTCGGAGTCTTTCGCACTGGCAGGAAACCCTACTCCCTGTTAAAATACATTAGTACTAACCTTATTGAGACTAGAAACTCCATCTGTTCTTTTGTCTTGGCATCTGCTACGGATCCACCATATTGTTGACAGAATTGTGCCGCCATGACAAAGGTCAAGGGTTGTGGAAAGTATTTTAAACATACTCCACCCGATGCTAGCCAGCCAGTAGAACAAGCTGAATTGAAGAGTAAGTGATTATTAGTTTCTTTGTTTGTCAAGGGGGGGGGGGGGTCATCTATAAGCATGAAGTTTCGGAACTATAATAATATCATATTTCTAAATGTGATAAATCGCACAGCTCATTAAAAGTTCGATGACAAAAGTGGAACAACCCTAACAAATTCACATTATGCTTGGACATCCCAGCCTACTCTTTGTTACTGATCACTCCTGGAATCTAACCGAGTGAGATTTATCAAGAAAATTACACTTTGAGCCATACCGCAAAATATACAATTGTATCAGACAACTCGTACAGCCAACGAGAGTCGAACTGACTCTTTCTTGGCCAATACGCACACTTTGTGGATCCAAGGCCTCATACGTCTTACATGTGGATCAAAGGCCTTGAACGTCTTACATAATGTGGATCGAAGACCACGTTCGTCTTACATAATGTGGATCCAAGACCTCGTATGTCTGATAAAATGTGGGTCGAAGACCACGTGCGTCTTATAATGTGAATCCAATACCTCGTACGTCTTATAGAATATGGATCCAAGACCTCGTACGTCTTATACAATGCGGATCCAAGGCCTCGTACGTCTTATACAATGTGGATCCAAGGCCTCGTACGTCTTATACAATGTGGATCCAAGACCTCGTACGTCTTATACAATGTGGATCCAAGACCTCGTACGTCTTATACAATGTGGATCCAAGGCCTCGTACGTCTTATACAATGTGGATCCAAGGCCTCGTGCGTCTTATACAATGTGGATCCAAGACCTCGTACGTCTTATACAATATGGATCCAAGACCTCGTACGTCTTATACAATATGGATCCAAGACCTCGTACGTCTTATACAATATGGATCCAAGATTAATTTACCTCCACAGACATATTTGCCAGGTGACCAACTTCCGTCAGATAAACATGATATAATATGAGTTTCATTTCCGGTTTTACACTGATATCTGACCGTGTCACCTACAGAATATGAAGATTTAAGTTCGCCGACAATATCAGAATCTGCTAACTTTTCCGGTGCTTGGCATTTTACCATAGTTACTGGAAAACATCAAAATAACATTAAAGTAATGATCCGTTAATTGTTTTTTCGCTAAAATATCAAGTTTATTTCTCGTGGCTAATCCACGCTAATATGAGCCCATAATGATTATTTAACATTTAATGAAGAAAAATAAATTAAAATCCAAAAGTTAGATAATGTCCGGCTTCGATTCACCAGACCTACCAATAAATGTTTGTGGAAAATGGCAAGAGACTTAATACATAGTGAGCAGCATATAGATCCCTGAAATGTGATATTTGTTTGTCAATACTGACTAGAATTGAACCATGTTTGAATTTGTCTTTCACAATAATATAGTTTATAACTGATTGCACATCAGAACTTCAACATAATCAATTAATATCTGTTTTCCTGGGGGGGTCTGAATATACTTGGCCCCCCCCCCCTAAAATTTGGCAAAGTAAAGTGCCCGAAATCTCATAAAACACTAATTTTAGGACTGGAATAGCAGTAAAACGCGTTTGCGGCCATCAAATATTCAAAACTTTTCTTGGGGGGTCCATACAAGGTCAGCTCCGTTTCTTCGCCCCGCGAAGAAAACTGGCCGCAGCCGGTAAACCTGCTTCGGGCATTTCTAGTTTTGCTTCCCTAACTGTCATCGAGTCCTAATAAAACACTAATTTCACTTTTCTTTTAATTGAATACCACGAATTTGTACTGAGTTGACTATTGATTAAAACATTTTGTCTGGGGCCACTCTACTTTGTGAATGCAACTGCAACAGTGTGATTGGATGGAATTCAGAGTGGGATTTCGGTTACAGAACCATTGGATACTCTTGGACTTGCTCACACAGGCTAGAATAGCAGAAAACGCATTTACGGTGGTTAAATTTTCAAAATTTTCTCCGGGAGGGTGAGGCTCCCATAACCCGCGACGATTGATTGGTTGTTTGGAATTCTGGGCAGCCAGGTAGGCTATATTGGACCAAATTGAAGTTGCTGTGGGTGTAAACGATTGATTGGAATTCGAGTCAGCAAGTCACCTTAATTATACCCCCATTTCACTGAGCTGCGGAAAGCTACGGTACTCACGGACTTCCGCGGAATGGCTTTCGCGGAAGAGCTTCGGCATTTTTACGCGGATAAGTGGGAAAAAATATCCACGGAAAATGTCCATTTCACACGCTCTCGGAATACCTTCGGAACAGTCACGGTATTTTCGGAACACATACGGGTAAACTACGGTACAAATCACGGCGAAGCGGCGGAGAAACTCCGGAACACTTAGGAATGCGCCCGGATCGTGGCGGAAAATACGCGGGATAACTGCGGCAACTGGCGGTTTTAATCCTTTTGGCAAGGTAGAATTTCGGAATGACTGCGGAACAAGCGCGGACCATATTCGGCAACCGCGTTTCGTCTCGGACCAATCGCGACGTACCTGAGGAAAATCGGTAAAAATCAAAGGATGACACCGGATTCCGCCGATAAAATCATTGTTTTGAAGACAGAAAGCACGGACTTATATCCCCATTTCACTAGACTGCGGAAGACTTGCGGAAGCAAATCCGCAATTATACCGCAAAGTACCGCATGTCTTTCCTGTTGTACCGTATTGTTCCGATAGGAAGCACAGTGAATCCGTATTAATTCCACATCATCCGCAGCCTCCGCGCGCCCAAAATTTTCCGTAAACGTTCTTTTGAACATGTTCAAAAGAACGTTTGCGGAAAAATTTGTTCGTGCTCTTCCTCAGTTAAGCCGGGAGCGATCCGTAACATTCGCAAGTTTTCCGCTGTTATTCCGTATACAAACGCAGTTGCCGCAAGTTGTCCGCATGTATACCGCAGGCATTCCGATTAAAACTGCTGTATTCATGAAGCAGCAGCAAGACGTTGAGCAGTTCTATGTCGTCGTCAGGGTCCTCCATGGTACAATGTATTTCCTCTTCAAAACAGCAATTTTATAGGTTAAATCACGTGCAAATCACGTGCTCTTTAACAATTTTTCCGCAGGTACGCCGTAATTGATCCGAGACCAAACACTGTTGCCGAAGATCCTTCGCAATTGTTGTGCATTTATTCCGCATAGAAAGCAAGTACTCGGCGATTATTCCACAGTTCTACGGTGCCAAACGGATTAGTATCGCCAGATACCACAGTTATACCGCTACTACCGAATGTGACCCGTAAATTATCCTTATGTGTTCCGTGCTCATTCCCATGTGTTCCGCAATTTTCTCGTGATTTATTTCCCGCAGCTCTGCCGTCGAGGTAGTGACGGAATGCCGGTGGTATACATGCGGACCACTTGCGGCAACTACGTTTATATACGGAATAACAGCGGAAGACTCTCGGATCGATCCCGGTTTAATTGTGGAAGAGCACGCGAAATTTTTCCTCAAATTATATATTTAAAGGAACGTTCGCGGAACAATTTGGGCTCGCAAAAGTCTGTGGACGACGATGAAGGACTACGGATTCACTGCGCTTGCTGGCGGAGCCATACGGTGTGAGAGGAAAGACTTGCGAATTTCCTTCCGCAAGTCTTCCGTGGCCCAGTGAAATGGGGGTATTAGGCTATATTGGACCACTTTGAAATTGCTTTGTTCATGGGCTGAAATAGCAAGAAAGGGTGTTTGCAGCCGTTCAATTTTCCAAATTTTCTTAGGTGGGGGTAAGCCACGCTTCTTCGCCTCTCGGGGAAGACCGGTGCCGCTGTCTGTAAACATGATAAACGTTGTATTGGTGTGATATTTTAGTTTAACCCCGTAAATTATGCCAAACAATGTTTACGGAAGACTGAGGCATTAAACAAAATTGATGGGGGTACCCCTTCCCCCCCCCACTCAGAAGTTGCGGACCCCCCCCCCCCCAATATATATTTCACGGCTACGCCCCTGACAGCATGATGCAATTTTAATTCAATAATTCGTTTCCGCGTAGAGGTTTGCAGCCATATGTGGAACAGGGCCCCGCAGAAAACCCATGAGGTTGGACAGGCAACCATATTCCTCGGCCCGTCGAATCGTGCCCTCTAAACCAAACCACGTGACCCAGTGACACGGTATGATCGGAAGTGATACAAAATAGTGTAACGAGAGAGATATATGAGGGGATCAAAACGGAATAAGCATACACTATCGACTGCAAGTCGTCACTATTTATATGTAACTATGGCAGTGGTTTCCACGTGGATATTAGAATCCGAAGTTTTGGGGTGTAAGATAGCCTCGGGCTGAGGTTCCAGAAAATATAATTCAATATAATTAGATTTTGGTATTGGAGAATATAAAGCACAAAAGTTAAATTAAACTGTAACTTTCTAACTTGATTTTTCCTTTGATGCTGCAGCTGAACATGTTTTTGCACATTTTGGTAGAACCTCTTCTTTTGGTTTGGAACAGAAGCCTTCTTCCTTCAGCTTCTTACAATTCGGCACTTTATCATATGCATCTTCTGCAATTACGAAATTAATAAAATATTTACAAAAACTGGTAAATATAGCTGGTGATATTTCAGGATATTATTATTAAAGAATTCGAAGAAGTTTCATCATTGATTGATACCAAATTAAAGTATTGAATATGTTTGATCTGACATGTCATTTCGATTAGTTTTGGGGTAAGTGCTGTTTGTTTCGAAATAAAAAGCAAAAGAAGAACTATAGCTTCAATCTGTGGAATTAATATCCACTTGACAAAAAAATTTATCAAGAAATCAATCACTCAGATTTGAATAAATTACAACTTTTGCATCATTTTAAAAATTTTAATCAGAGATCATCTAGGCACTTTACTATTCAACAAAACATAGAACAAACTGCACAAAACTACAAGAAGCGAATCGAAAAAAAAAAGTAGTAACAAAAATAATTCGGAATGTTAAAATAAATAATATACTGGTAGCAATATGTACGTCATATACTGCCTGAATAGAGAATAAGCAATTTACCCAACCCACAAGCATCACAGTAATTTCGTTCACATTCTCCCTCTGAGTTAAGTATATAGCACCAAGGTGTGAAAGTATGGTCAGGATTTCTACAGTAATTGTCTTCCAATGGTGCTCCAGTTTGTCTGAAAAAGAAGCAAAGCCAGATAATACAATATAGAATAATACATTATAAAATAACACCAAAATATTATAAAGTAACATAGGAAAATATGATATAGAGTAAAATAGAGTAATATAGTATAGAGTAACATATATAGTAATATAACTAATAATATAAAATAGTAATATAACTAATAATATAAGCAGTAATATAACTAATAATATAAACAGTAATATAACTAATAATATAAAATAGTAATATAACTAATTATATAAAAAATAATATAAAACAATAATATAACTAATAATATAAAATATAGTAATATAGTAATAATATAAACAGTAATATAACAAATAATATAATCTAGTAATATAACTAATAATATAAATCAGTAATATAACTAATAATATAAAATATAGTAATATAGTAATAATATAAACAGTAATATAACAAATAATATAATCTAGTAATATAACTGATAATATAAATCAGTAATATAACTAATAATATAAAATAGTAATATAATTAATAATATAAAATAAAATAAGAATAAAAGATTTGCTAAACCTTCTTACAATGATTGATATTGATGATGTGGACAGTTCGTTGTTTTCCGCCAGGGTATACACGATCTAAAATCACGGTCATAATTCACTTTACCACGATATGTCTGGCCTCTATCATTGACATTATAACACATATCTTTAGCTATAAAAAATCCCAGGGAGTCATATTATATTATATTATATAACAATGTAAACATAAGGATATCATATCATTAAAAATATCAATATCAATTTCCTAGAGATACATATTTCAAGATATTAAATGAAATGAGGTTTAACGTTCTATTGTTTTGCTAATGAAGATGTGTATACGCTATACAGTGTGCCTTCGGGGATTTTTGTTTCCGGACAGTGGTGTTACGGCCTACTTCTATACCGAATTCCATCTGTCATGGGATCTTTGGTTTCCTTCGGGTCCCCCACGGCTACAGATTCCTACGTGCAAGCGAGTTATTTAAATAAAATTGAAAAATATCTTAGTCCAGAAAAGACATAATTTGTGTCTTGTGAACATTAACAACCCCCTCTCTCTCTGGCGCGCAAAAATATTTACTTACGTCTAACAAGTGTAACACGTGCTTTAAACCCTTTCCTTCTTCCTGTCATATCTGTCTTCATATTAAACACGATAAAGTTATTGATACTCCGGATATTCTTGTCAAACTTATCTCCACAGTACCTAAAACATGGAAAGTTGAGTCATAAAACCTAAAAACATGGAATATTGAGTATGATGAATTGGGTAGAAGGTTTAGCCCACACACAAGATGCAGCAATTGTTATTTCTCACCTGTAGACATGGTGACGAAACGGGAGAGTATAGCGGTAGGGAGAGAAACGGGGGAGTATAGGGGTAGGGTACAGAAACGGAGGAGTATAGGGCGCAATAGCATGTTGGTAATGCAGTTTGCCACTCTGTTCACCATTACATTGTCCAACCAAACATATAACTTGGCTCAGATCTCAAATCGACCCAACATGTTTCACACAGCGGCCGAAAACCTTTACGATATAAATATCCCCCCCCCCCCCCACATGATTTTATTTCTCATGTAAAATAAAGAGCCACCACGAGGTATAAAACAGGTCATACTTGAATCCTGTTTGCCCAATCTGATTGTATCTGATCTCAAGACTATCTTTACATCGTTTTTCTCCAGACTCAAAATCAAAATCATCGAACTTCAACACAACATTGCTATTCGTTGGTCCCTAGTAAAACAAATAAATAGTTATATTGTATTCTGTCTATCGGAACTGCAATATATTAAATTATATAAATGATATTTTTTACTGCTGAAAGTGCCTTTTCTCAGACCAAAATATGTCCCTTCCGAACGTTTACTTAGACGAAAATATCAGCCAAATAGCTTTTGGAATGGCTACAGATGCAAGGAAATGACGGATAACTTTCTGGTGGGACCCCCCCCCTCCGCACCCCACTCTCAGCGACGTCAGTGCCCTCATTTTGCGGCGTCCGCCCCTTTCAAGATCCGCCCCTGTTTGTCTACATGTATGTTGAAATGTTGTAAAAATAAATCTTTTAAGAAGTTTATATTATTTTAGTTTTGTCGTAAAGTCGAATTGCAAAAACTTCAGTTAAAATTAGTCTTTATTAGCACAAATTGGACAAATCGATTAGCAACGGTAAGTTGCAAGGTCACGTGAGATAAATAAGCAATAAACGTTACTGGATATAAAACATATTCACGATTACCCCAACTCCCGTCCTTGTCCTGCCAATGAGTCAACTGGCGTGGTTTCAAATCCACGGTTGTACGTGGCAAGGAGAAGGGTCGCCTGTGCAACCTCGTGGGTTTTCTCCGGGTACTGGCGTGGTTTCAAATCCACGGTTGTACGTGGCAAGGAGAAGGGTCGCCTGTGCAACTTCGTGGGTTTTCTCCGGGTACTTGGGGTTTCCTCCCACTGCTAAAGACCCCTACGCGGAAGCGAATTATTGAAATCAAATTAAACCATATGATAGCCCCGAAATGACATAGTTTGTGTCGAATGGACGTTAAACCCATCTCTCTCTCTCTCTCCCTCTCTCTCTCTCTCCTGTCCTTGTCCTTATCAACTAGTATAATACGGTGTAGAAAAGTAGGATGTTAAACCCCATGTTATTTACGATTAGACATGTTGACCTGGACTATATCTACCTTGACTAACCAGCTGCATTCCAGTGTATCATCGTATAGTGAAGGATATCCTGGTGAGGTGAATGTAACTTCTGGTTTATCATTATTTAACGATATTACACCACCACAGTCTGTTAAATATATTAACTAATTATAATATAACACAACCACAATATATTAACTAATTATAATATCACAGTATGGTATGATGTGTATATTAACTAATTATAATATCACAGTATGGTATGATGTGTATATTAACTAATTATAATATCACAGTATGGTATGATGTGTATATTAACTAATTATAATATCACAGTATGGTATGATGTGTATATTAACTAATTATAATATCACAGTATGGTATGATGTGTATATTAACTAATTATAATATCACAGTATGGTATGATGTGTATATTAACTAATTATAATATCACATTATGGTATGATGTGTATATTAACTAATTATAATATCACAGTATGGTATGATGTGTATATTAACTAATTATAATATCACATTATGGTATGATGTATATATTAACTAATTATAATATCACAGTATGGTATGATGTGTATATTAACTAATTATAATATCACAGTATGGTATGATGTGTACATTAACTAATATATCATGATGTGTATATCAACTAGTTATAATATAACCCAGCAAAGCACAGTATGGTGGGTATTAAATGATTAAACTATTGCGCGAGCACAACATAGTATACAATATAATTTGTATTTTAACCAATTCTAATATTATACCATATCAATCAACTATTGTGAATACGTCAATTCCAAATTTTTTGAAGAAAAACCTACCTCTTTTAGTTGGTATATAGTAACAAAAATGGATTTTGAATTTGTTGAACATATCAAACACAAACTTGGTTTTTCCAGTTAATTTAGCCACTCCTGTTTTATCGTTGGCGAATCTCATAAATTCATTAACAGCTACAGCTCCTGTTAACAGAAACAATTAACCGAGGCATAACAACATACGCTACAACATATTAATAATTTGGGAAGATCTTCTATTTTTAATCACAAAATCATGTAAATGTATTTGAAAACATATAGTGATTCCACCAACCCCCTAAAACTAACAACCGCTTTTATATTGGTATGTTTGGTCATGCGAACGAGGTCCATAAAAAGTATACCTGCATGGAACATATTGGCTCTTAATGTACCTTCATAACCCTTTTGTATTTCTCAGGGTACCTTATTGTCATATTTAAACTTGAGTAGAGTCATCTCTCTAACTTTGGAAATACACATCTTGTCGGTAATTCATTCCGCCCCCACCCCACACCTAAATAAATCATCGTACTCGTAATTTATGCTCCAGTACTTGCTTATGTGTTTCGGCACCCTATTACTTACAATATATGTTACCTTTAACATGTTGACAATCGTGATAAACAATATATGTTACCTTTAACAATCGTGATAAACAATATATCTTACATTTAACAATCGGGATAAACAATATATGATAAACAATCGTGATAAACAATATATTATCTTACCTTTAACATGTTGACAATCGTGATAAAAGACTAATGGTAGTAGAACAAATGGTTTATCTAAAGGTAGAGTTATAGCTTCATCAATATAACCATCATCACGACAACATGTCTGTATACCTACATCCTTCCCATAGGTACCATCCGGTATCTTGCCCTTTACTTCCGGTTTAACATCTTGACCAGCTTGTTTTGAGCCATCATCGAACTGAATAAATCCCTCTTCGAATCCTACAAAATACGATATGTTTGTATCCTTTATTTTTACCAGAACGATACCTAATGACACCAATGTTAGTTTCACCACAACGATTTCTAATGACTACCAGAACGATATCTAATGACTCTCATGTTAGTTTTACCAGAACGATATCTAATGACACTAATGTAAATGTTTGTCTGGTGCCTGTATCATATGATAAATAACAATATTACATGTCTACACTATATAATAGATAAGAACATAGTTTTATAACATTCTGCCATGAAATAGACAAAATGAGATACATCTCAGCAACATGGGTCTATAACATTCTGCCATAAAACTGACAAAGTGGACATACATCTCAGCAACATGAGGTGTCCCAGTAATAGTAAACATATTCGATCTGTGCATATTATTGTGGTGGAGTTTTCAGATCATTGTATGATAATGGCAGTGTATCACAATCTCGATAAAAACTTAATGATACTGATACCAGGTTATATAATGTGTAATTAAAGGAGATATCTCTCTCGCAGTGAATTAATCATGTAAGGATGGACCCTTTTATTTTGGACCCAAATAACTGTGATATGTTTTAAAGAAATATTATTTTCCAGTTGACTGACGGACATCTTGACGGGGTGTTTAACTACCTTGTACCTGGAATCTGTCGACATGACAACTTCTCGCAATATTTTCTATGGTTGTGGCATTCCTTTTCAACGGTTATCGCGGCAGTTTGATTCCTAGTTGAAATGAAATGAAATGGGTTTTTAACTTCCTACTGCTCTCTGCTCCTACTGTGCCAATAAAGACGGGCATACGCCATGCAGTGTGTTATGAGGGCAATATTGCCCGGGCAGCGGCGCTACGACCTACTCTTATATCGACCACCAACTGCAGGGATCTTTTACGCGTTCGCCAATGTGTCGGGAGACCAAGTAAAGAAGAAACTTCTGTAATTCCGCTGTGGTTATATTACTGGGTTATTTATATATAGTTGTTATATTACTGGATTATTTATAATGTAAAAATATAAGTAAGTAATACACTTAAGTAAGTAAATCAGGTACAAGATCCTTTAAATACATACAACAAACCTTTAGGACAGGTGCCTCCACGTCTCAAGATACAGTACTGTCCTCTCTCCCACTCGTCACCATCTTTATTGTCGGTGATAGAACAGAACTGATGGTTGAACATAGTCGACATGTATTCTCCCGATAGGTTGAAAGGTTTACCGATTATACTATGACCAACACTCCAATGTTTAATAGAACCCTGTTTAAATCCTGCAGGACAACCTTCTCTTGGTTCCATTAAACTATACGTTCCTTTTGGCCACTTCGCTGGTGGTACTGCAATAATACGTTCATGAAATGTAGACGTCTAGGGAATATAATAATACTGTAACATAAATGAAATTACACGGGGTTTAACGTCTTGTTTTTACCGACTGGTCTAATGAGTACCAAGTTACTCTCTTACAGTAAATGTTGTTAAAGTCTCTCTCTCTCTCTCTCTCTCTCTCTCTCTCTCTCTCTCTCTCTCTCTCTCTCTCTCTCTCTCTCTCTCACACACACACACACTTTCTCTCTCATGTGTACGGGTAGACAAATAGACAAATAAGGAATATTTGTTACATTTAAAGGCGTATAGGGGAAAAATTGTTTCTCTAAATGTATATTTTATGATTTGTTGTGATCATAAAATCCAGCCAGTCTGATGAGTAAGGGGAAACAACTTATGCGTAAAGGATATACTGATATGTTATACAGGGCCCAACAAGATCTCCGTATGCTCCTACACATTTAATAAATCATTGATGTTTTAATCAAGTTCTCCTGCACCCCACAACGGAATCAGTGGGTAATTGATGTCTTATTTCATTCGGATAAAACTCAAAGAAAATGATTATTGTAAATACTTACATTTTTTCATCATGGTAGCACAGTTTGTACCAGGATCTAAATTACCTGGACAGTTACAGCCACATTTACCATGAACCAGTGATAAATATCCCCCATTCACACACTTACCCTTATAGGTCGAACAGTATAGCTCTAAAATACCAACAAAACAATTTAAATGAAACGAAATGGGATTGAACGTCCTACTGTTCTTCCCCGACTGGGCTATGGAAGACTTACACTTATCCTTATAGGTCGAACAGTAAAGCTCTAAAATACCAACAAAAAAAATCGAAATAAAACAAAATGGTGTTTAACGTCCTACTATTCTCGACTGGGCTAAGGAAGATGGCATACACGATACAATTTGCTATGAAGGAAATTTTGCCTGGATAGCGGCAGTACAGTCTACTCTTACATCGAATTCCAACTGGCAAGGGATCTTTTAAGTGACTTGGCTTCTCGTCCGATCCCAATCAATATACGTTGTCCCTTGCCTTGCCCTATGTTCTTTCTAAAATGGGGGGTTGGGATGGCCTAGAGGTCTAGAGTGCCGCGCTTCGACCTCTAGCTGGCCGGTCACCTCTGGCTTGCGGCAGTGGTTTCGAGCCCTGGTGTGATCGTATGTGGCATGGAGATAGGGGCGCCTTCTCAACCTCGTGGGTTTCCTCCGGGCACTCCGGTTTCCTTCCACTGCTAAAGACCCCTGCGCACAAGCGAATTATTGAAATAAAATTGAAACCATATGTTAGTCCATAAATGACCTAGTTTGTGTCGAGTGGACGTTACCCCATTTCTCTCTCTCTCTCTCTTCCTAAAATAGCAAATGAAAAACGAAAATATTTAATCACAGCGGATGGCGACCAGGAAAATTGTTTTTGGATAAAATAAAACTAAAACACAAAACATTTAAATAACTTACTATCACACTGATGGGATCTGGAGATTTCAGCAAACAGGTAAAATGGATTGTGATAACCATGCGTGATTGATTGAAGTTCTTTAAATAACACAGATTGGGTTGGACCGTTTCCATTACCGAATTCCTGACGAAAAGTTAACATTAAATACATATCTAAAGTTAAAACACATAACTCGCGAATGTATAGAAGCATTTGCGAACAAACGAATCTGAAAATTGTATAAAACTGTTATGGGTAGGCTTAATGAATCTATTTGAATGAAATAAACAGACAATGCAGGTCTAATAAAAAAAAAGCGATTACAAACAATACAAAATGTTAAGGGAGTCGCGGTGGTTCAGTGAGTCAGGCCCTGCTCGCAAATCAATGGTGTTCATTCTCCGTGCTGGCCGAGTCGAGAAAGTTTCCAGTGTTTTGTCGGTTTCCCACCCCCACCCGCCCCCTTTTGTCAGTGATGCAGGACGGATGTCCCGACATGCAGTTTAGCCATTCAATGAGAAGAAACATTAAGGTCTCGTGTACATAAAATAATACTTGAAATAAAAGTAGATCGTACCTCCGCTGTCAGGAACAAAATGTTCTTCAATGCAACCTACATACTGTATGTCCGCCTTAATTAATCCGATTTATGGTACATCGATGTCCAAACGAAGTCTAAAAGACGCGTGAGTTTATGAAAGGATGGATGTGCAAAAAATTGTATATATTGTGAATTATAAACAAGATTACTGATAAAAATGAAAATCAAACCGTTCTTCCGTAATGCATCGGGTTCGTAAAATCATATCCATACGCCAGAGCGGCTTCTTTCGGAATTCCTTTATACCATTTATAGCCAGCTATAAAATAAACCCCAAACGTTTTCATAGAATGGTTCACTTACTCTGTTTAGACTTGGATGTCATGGCATGGTTCAATTACTATATGTTTAGACTTGGATGTCAAAGAGGATATAATAATGGTAGGTATTACAGACTGATAACTTTGTAAGAGAAATGAAACTAATTGAAATGGGGGTTAATGTCCTTCCGTTACTTTGTAAGAGCGTTTCCCCTCTTACCTGTGGTTGTGCCTGGGTGGCGGGCAACGAACGGACGTTTGGGTGGTACTGAGTGCACGCATGTACACGTACACGTATGAATAGAAAACAGAAAAACCAATGTCCGAGGGAGTCACAGTGACTCGATGGCCTGGAGGTAGCGGGTTTAATGTCGGTGTTAGCCGAGGAAGTTAATCGGGATTTTACGGCGTGGTACTGGACGAAGGGTTTGACAAGGACAGCTGTCTGGTCGTTCGATTTGAACGGAAAACCAAGGTCCCGTTTACACATGCGAGTGCACGTAAACGATGCCCGTAGAGCTGCTTTGTGGGCAAAATTTCCCTTATAGCACACTGTATGGCGTATGCCCGTCTTCATTAGCCCAGTTCGGAGCATTGTACACGTGTCTATTAAATAAACTGACATATATTAGTCTCATAATGGTCTAAGTATTATGTTCAGGATAAGTGTATTTCACGTGTCTAAGATATTTAATAAGCTCCCGCGTTTATCGCCTTATAGTTTTTGTTCACAATTTCGTCTAAGAATCGACAATTCGTTTGTATTAAGATAATATCCCATTTACAGGCGTTGAATTTATCAAGGAGTTTGGTTGTGAGACCGACAACAATAGAGTGACTCGTCGATCGACTAATAGGAACAATCAAGTTCCACATCAACTTGCACGTCAGTGGTGGATATCGAAGAAGAAT
Organism: Patella ulyssiponensis; assembly: GCA_963678685.1. Classification (NCBI taxonomy): domain Eukaryota; kingdom Metazoa; phylum Mollusca; class Gastropoda; family Patellidae; genus Patella; species Patella ulyssiponensis. Next base: position 61,353,870 of record OY783225.1, on the reverse strand, counting down.
AAGGGGTGTTATTTAACATTATTCCATTCCTTCAGTTATTACTTACATTTTTTGATATTCTTCCAATTGACCCTGTTCCAACCTTCCCTCATCGGGCTTTGGTGTTCGTGATATAAACCCATTGCATGTCCCAACTCATGGATACACGTTAACTGGAAAATATAAAGCACGCTCTAAAATATGTATATACACGTTAACTGGAAATACATAACATGTTCTAAATCATGTATATACACATTCGTTAACTGGAAAATACAAAGCATGCTCTAAACTAGGTATATACACATTAACGTAGTACAATTCATGGATACCCCCCAATATAGCATATTCTAGCTAATACTGGACAATAAGTGCATAGCTAATTTAAAATAATATAGCATGGTCTGATTCCTCCCACTGCTGGAAGTTACCCATCTCTCTCTCTCTCTCTCTCTCTCTCTCTCCTTCTCTCGTATCCCCCCTCTCTCACTGTCGAATTAAAATAAGATTTCAACCAAGTTATTTACAAATAATTTATGGTTTAAAACGGGTGGTATCTTACCCGAGCACAACACGATACTTCTTGGCCAACTTTCTTTCGTTTATTACCTTGATTAGCCCAACACCTATAAAAATAACAGTTTACGTTTATTCTACTATTATCTACTGCATGTTGTATTTTAAGCATGTATTTATATCTTGTCTTCCTTGACAGTTGAAATTCGAAATAAGAGTAGTCCGTAGTGTCGCTGCCCGGGCAATATGTTCCTTATATGCCACTGAATGGCACATACATATCTTCATTAGCCCAGAAGGAGTATAACAGTTGGACGTTAATTCCCATTTCATTTCCTTTACACTTTGTATTGTTGCGTCATTATTTAAACCCCTTTACTCGTACTCGATGACATCGCGCCTGGTACGTTCGTGCATTTTTTATGCGCAAACTCTTAGTTTTTCTATTACTGGCACGCGCACGGGCACTATTTTTTTTGTTTTACATGTACCAAAATCTGGGATTTCGCGCGTAGGTACTTTTGAGTTATTATTCTGTGAAGCATAACACTTGCCACTGTACCTCTGTATCGCTAATTATAAACCGAATGTCTGAAGACCGTTCATATTTATTACGCAAAAAATTTTCAGTACAGAGTTGATGCGCGCTCCATTTGTTGCAAAGCAAACCAACGGTATTATTTTCTCAACAGTGTATGAACTTATTCATAGCGATAATATCCTTACACCGAGAGAAATTATCTAGTCTCGGTGAATAGAACCATGGTTGTCTGGTAGAAAATTACTTTTGTATTTTTTGGAACGGAAAACAGCGATTTTAGAAGCAAACTAACCTGCCCCACATGATACTCATAATAAAAGGCGAGAACTCTTTTTGCAGCGGAAGCTTATCACTGAGTAATAGGTCAAGGTTTTATACGTTTGCCGTATAAAAATCTAGCAAACAAGGTAAATACCTACGAATGTCGATAAAAAAAAATAACATTCGGATTATAACTCTAGACAAGGTGTGTTAATTAAAAAGGGTGTAAATTGAATATTATAATATGTATAGGAAGCCTAGTGACGAGTGTAGTAACTGCTGTCCGTCCGTCCGTCGGTCCGGCGTGGAGTCGAGCAATCGCCGCCCGAGCTGTCTTCGTCAGCTAGTTTCAAAATGGCGTACAACCAGTGCAAGTGGGAAAAGACGACAATAAAATCAGAAATATGTTATTTATTATTGTCGCACTTATTACATCACTCCTGTCTAACAAATCATAAAGCTGTGGTGTTACGGTGGCGGCATAGTATTTCACCGTAACACCACAGCCACTCTAACCATTCATAATACATCTAACCATCACTCCCTAGTCCCTACACTCCCTCGTCTACTTTCCCAAACGTCAACAACACATCTCATACATCCATTTCGCTGATTAACCCTTGTACCATGTCTACTGGATGACAGTTGAGTAAACTAATGGATTGGTAAGGAGTCTTACTTCAGAACACAGCCATTACACGCTCGGTCATTCTAGATGGATTATTCTCATGTCCCCTCTTCCACGAGCAGCTTCTATATTTTGTCACCTAATGTCATCGTTTTGTAGTGTGTTGGCGTATTGTGTAAACTTTGAGTATTTAACGAAAACAATAATGTTTAAACCTATCTAAAAACATCTGTGAAGCCATCCTTCGATATTGGCATTTCATTATTTCCAATAATGGTACGGGAAATGTGCGAAGCGTACATTGTTTATACTAGTTAAAATTTTGGACCCATATGACGTATTTCATTGCACAGCTCGTCACTCGTGTTGTTTCAATATATTACTTTATATCTCAACCATTAAACCAAAGGTATTACCTACCCTGCGTCTTTCTTCAGGAATATCATATGACCGTCATGATCCAGTCCGTATTTAGCACGAGTTGCCTCCCCTTCATAAGGTACATATCTGATACATGTATATTTCTCAAACCGCGCCATTGTGGCTAACACTTCTCCCTGCAGTTTCAAACCTAAAATTACAGAGACGAAAATTTAATTTGTATTTATGCTGGGTATGGCATTTGTGTGCGTTACATAAAAATATAATATTACCAATGTACAGCACTTTGTTTTAGCTTTAAGGTTTGACGGTGCCCGGGCACAACCTATTCATTATATACCTCAAGACTAAAGTACATGGCCTATTATTCATAAATGAGAACGGAAGGCCGCATTTGCAATATGAAAAACAGAATCACACATTCTAATGAAATTAAACAGGACAGTGTGTACAACAAAGTTAACAGAGACAATTTCAAATTTCACACAACTCATATTTACTTTCAATCTTAAATTAGATAGCCCTCCCCGTGATATTGATACATGCAGCCGCAGCTCCCTCTGCCTTTGTCGCATTTCTATCAATGCACCATTACGGTACGTTAAAGTGAGAATTTAATATTTTCTAAGAAAGTTAAAACATAATTTCTTCTATTGCTTTAAACTGGCTATGTAAACTGTAAAGCAACGTTTGTAATGAAGCAACAAATATTGTATTGAGCTGTACAAATAAATGATCTGCTCCGAACTGGGCTAATGAAGACGGGCATTCGCCCTACAGTGTTCTATGAGGGAAATTTTGCCCAGACAGCGGCACTACGGCCTAGTCTAATATCGAATTCCAGGATCATTTTTACAGCGTAGTGTCGGCTTGTCAGTGGTGCAGGGAGGATGACGTAGTCGTTCAGATGGCACGAAAATCCGCAGTACCATATAAAGAACCCTTGACCGTTGGAATTGAACTGCTGCCCGGGCAAAAATTTCGAACGACTACAATCTGTTCCTTGTCAGGCTTCGGTCAATTGAATATTGAAACACCAGGAGTATAATTATGAATAGTCTGACATAAACACTTTAATTAATTTGACAGTGCATTGAACATTAAAATACATCTCGCCTTACTAATAAGGCAAATACTATATAGAAATATTTCACGGTATTTTGATTTCGTGTCCGTCTTTCAATACATAGACCCGAGGCACAGACTAGAAATATCTAGTGATTGTGTGAAGACACTCCAGGAAATACGTTACTTACTCAGTGTTTGATCAAACGAGTACGGAACAATTCCTTTTGTCCATCTCAAGCTTGGCTTGTTGTTCAGGAATCTTTTGACACGGATATTACTTCTTCTTCGCCGTCTCCCATCAGTTTCTGTGCTATTTATCTTCTTATCTAATTCATTTTCATTCTCTTCCTCCTTTTTCAACTCAGCCTTTAATAATGACACATGTTATTTTAGTTTTGTAGAAGGTCCGTGGTGTATGGCGTAGTAACTGACAAGAAATACGATGTATCTTCAATTACAATTTGATTACTGGTCGTGTTTGTTATTTGTTACTTACCCAAAGCAATTCATTCTCATCAACCGGGTCTTTAGGTGGTTCATTTGGATTTTCATTTTTTATTTTATCATACTTTTCCACTCGATGTACCTCGTCTTCAATGATTCTCTCCTCTCGCGTGCCTTCGCCACCATCTTCGTCAACATTAACCTTAAAATCGGGATTTTGTTAGACCAATTTGATTATAAATCAGATTTCATTATTTGACATTATTTAAAGATGTTCTTACCAGAGCGCAAATATATATTTACTAGTGGTTGAAACCGCTCTGCGCAGGTTGTGCACGTAACTCTGAAACCGAAAATGGTAGGCCATAGCCACCAGACCTATGTTACTCATCGATCCGAGCTACCCCTATTATACCATATTTAAGCCTCGGGACAGCCCTAATGTGGGTGCAAAACAACAGTCACAAATATTAGTATATGAAGAATCTCTTACTCGTCTGTTTTGATATAAAAAAAAAACAACACAAGTAGATAAAGTAAGCAGAAAGAGGCCCGCCGAGTGAGAGATTATATTTATCACCCAATCCTTTCTTACACGCACAAATAAATATAATTTGTATATCAGAACAGATTGAGAGGTGATTGGATTCATGGATAATTATAACCCCTCGTTACCTATTTATTAACAAGTAGACATCTTTTAACTTTATATTTTAACAATTTCAAACAGCAAACATGAAATTCAATAATAGTTAACCTAAAAGTATCCTTAAGTGGACGAAATAAGATGTGGCATCCTCATATTCCTAGATATTAATGGGAACAGTCTATGCTTGGTACGAATCTCCCGACATTCTGGTCTTTGCTTATTTATTGAGTCTTTCTGCTGGCATATGTTGCAATACCATGCTTTGTTGAAGCCGTTGCTTTTTAGACGGGAAACTTGCGTAAGCAACTTTTCCAGGATAACGGTGTCCTCGTATGCCAAATACTGGAAGCCTCTTGTTGTATCTGCGCATTAGTCATGTTGATATCTACATGAAAGATTCTGAAACGCATTCAGTTTATAATTAGGATCCAGGTTTAATTGTAATGAAATTTACTAGTGTCAATCATGTGATAGGAACTCAATTTTATTCCGGTATCAGTCAACTGGCACGATAAACCCGGGTCACGAAATATGTCGACCGAGCAGATATACTTATCCCCAATCCCTTAAACGAAGCTTTAAACTGACTTTTTTGTGTGTCAATAATTTTCGTTTTATCTTATGAGTATATTGTCACTTTGTAAACTGTCCCTAAACACGTGATGTGAATGGGCGCTCTATACATGTAAATATGCTGTAAAAAATAATACTAATACACCCATTTAATCTCTTAAGGACTATAAACACAATGTCCACGTCCTGAGAAGGTGCCGTTACATCGATAGCAAGGCTAGAATAAACCCTTTAATCAACGTTTGTTCAAATAACAAACAAAACCCAACTTGTTGGTATTTTTTCTGTGATAATGCCCATATACATGGTACCGATTATAAATTCAAATATTATCAAAATGCTGACGAAGTCTTCATCCACCGGATGACTAATACACTAATAAACATATCTTACCTCTTCATCCAGGGGAACCTCCTCCACGGTAAGCACTCCATTATGGGACACTTCCTCGGGTCCCTCTGCCAAGGAAGGTCCTTCTAAAGCTGCTTCTTCTTTTTCCATTATTTCTTCCATCTCAAACGGATTTAATTTACCGTCAGACTCGTATTTAGCATCTTCGGGCTTCCACTTAGAAGAATCAAGTTCAGTTCCTGGTTCAACTGGTGATTCTCTTTTAGATATCGACTTGGTCGGTTCATTTGTCCGAATTCCTGTATGGGTGTCATTTACTGTCGTATTTCCGTTCATAGTCGGCGACGTATTGTAACTTGGAGTGGCTATAGTTGTTAATATACCACTGGTTTCCAACGCTTGTGTTGGAGTAATACCTGAGTTAGAAGTCACATCCGGTGATGTGTTGGAACCGATTTTATCAGCAGCAACTTGCTTTTGCACAGCCTGAACAAAATCTTTCGGTATTAAGTTAACATCTTTTTCTGCATTGGATTTCGTTCTTTGTGTAGTTGGTGACAGCATTTCAGCGGTTGTTACCAACACTTTCACTGTTTCAGCACCATTGGAACCAGTTGCAGACAACAAACCTGCTGTTTCAGAAATTGGGAAAACAGGTGTTGACAACACTTCAGCTGTTTCACCACCAGGCAAACTAGTTGTTGACAATACTTCCGCTGTTTCACCACCAGACGAACCAGTTGTTGACAATACTTCCACTGTTTCACCATCAGGCGGGCCAGTTGTTGACAATACTTCCGCTGTTTCACCACCAGAGGAACCGGTTGTTGACAATACTTCCGCTGTTTCACCATCAGGCGAACCAGTTGTTGAAAATACTTCCACTGTTTCACCATCAGGTGAACCAGTTGTTGGCAATACTTCCGCTGTTTCACCATTAGGAGAGCCAGTTGTAGACGACGCTTTTACTGTTTCACCGCTAGACGAACCAGTTGTGAACAACACTTGCCCTGTTTCATCACTAGACGCGTCAGTTTTTGACAACACTTGCGATGTTTCAGCACCAAGCGGACCAGTTGTTGAAAATATTCCAACTACTTCACCACCATTAGAACCAGGGGATATAGACGTCGCCTCGCTGATAGATGCATTACTATTGGAAGTTTGTCGTTTTCGCCGACCCTCTGGCGAATCATCCTTAGCAGTGTTGGTCACATTAGAATTCTCCTCGACGATATTATCCACAGTTTCTGCGTTTTGTTGGATTATGGCACTTGTTGTAATATCCTTGACATCGCCAGTGCCTTGTTGGGTCAAGTCAGTTGTTGGGGAAAGTTTTTGATTTGTGGAAAATGAAACTGTCGTGGATTCAACAGTACTTGATGTGGGCTTATTCTCATCTGAGGAATTACCATTCGTTTCGTTATTTAGTTCATCTACTACTTTATTGACCAATATGTTCTGTAGATCTTTCGCGACAGCATCCTCAAAAATTCTTTCAGGATTTACTGACTCAGCTGGAGTTTCTGCATCTGTTGTTGAACCATTTGTTTTATTGGTATCTTCAGGAATCAGCTTGTCCTCTCCCATCTCCGTATTGACATCATGAGATGCTTCTTGGGTGGATTTATCTGTGGCATTCACACTGGACGATACAACGCTATTGGTATTTAACTGCGAAGAGTCTGTGGGGTTTGACTCATGAGAATCGCGTCGTTTTCTTGTAGGCGGGTCTGGGTGATCTGGATTTGGTATTGAAATAACGAGACCACCCTCTGTTCCTCGCCTAACCCTTTCGCTAGACACATGATGGTTTTCACTTGCAGATTTGGTACGATCATCTACAAACGGCTGAATCTCGCCTTTCCTTCTACCGATTTGGGCGGAGTTAGAGGTAGTCGGTGTTTCAAAGGCTATGTTCGGACTTGGGTCCGGCACAGCAACGTTTCCCTCTTCAGGTTTTGCATGACCAACAGCTTGTAGTACTATAAATATCTTCCATAGCAACTTCCAGGCCATTTTCTAGAATATATAGCATACATGATGATTGTTTATTTACCAGAGAGAGAGAGAGAGAAGGGGGGGGGGCTTTCAATGAGGTATGTGTGCATTTATTAACTTAGCTAGCGGGATTAGTCGTCACTTTTGGGAGGAATATCCATGCTAATTGTCTTCAGCGGGTCGAATTCCTCCAGAAACCACCTTCAAACCGGGGTCCGAGAGAATCTGTCATCAATTTTACCCCTGTCATTACTTATGACGTCATTTACATTGGATTCTCAAACTTTTCAGCAATTTTCTGTAAACATGAAAAGACAAAAAAAGTCCCCACAAAAGCGTGACGAGTAAGACTAGGTAGGCCTCATCACGTGTCACTTATCCAGGACTACAATGTAATGGGAAAACACCTCTCCTACTTTCTGGGTTAATCTTTCGGTTTACACGATGCCCGAATATAACTGGAATTTATCAGGGATTGTCTATGTATACGTCAACATTACCATGAAAGCTGACAGTAGATATTAATGTAGTAGATTGTACAACAGAGTTAAACAAAAATAAATGTCACTGTCATCATCCATCATACTCGAAATAAGGCGAAATTGTCCACTTTAACTTGCAAACAGTGAGGTGATTAAATAAAATAAACAATTTAGAAATAATCGCACTACGATAATACGACTTGGCCACTTTATGTGAAATTGGCCAAATTGCTTACATGTTAAAGATTCGCCAACTAGTGAAAAGGCTGTATCTCAAAAGACAAACATAGATATGTGGTTTAACATGCAATCGGCACGCGTTCTACCATTCGACTGTGATGCTTCTGTACTTAATATATTGCGGGAAAATGGAATACCCGAAAAAACCTAACTATTTTAGACAGGCGATCATAATCCATTCCAGGTAAAAGCTTGGGATAGCATCCATGACTTGCATAGACCACTCACCACTGGCTCAAAAACGTAAAATAATTTTCGACCTACCTGTTTATAAGGAAACCTGTATATAGAAGCTACCAGTACGCAAGGAAACTTAGTAGAAAACCTACATGCATGATTAAGGGTTTATATAGACCTATATCACGGGTATTATTCATATCCATATTACACCTGGCTTATTACCTTATTAAAATACAACACAGGCTACTTATAAAACTCTACAAACTCATTCAAACATTCTCCTTTAATAATTTCTTTAGAATTTATTCAGTTGATAAGATTGTGAAATTGCTTTCTCCGGCATCCCAATTCCTCCTGTCATTGTGCTCAGTACAACAGTTATCTCTTTAATATGATTATACACTTCCTGTATGATAATTCGTATATAAATTGTTACTTGTCCACCTGCTGTACATAACGCGCCGTTATCAATATCTTCGGTAAATAAGAAAATTAAATACAATGGGGTTTACAATATCCTCGGTCAAATAAGACATACATACGGTATGTGGTGTTCTTTTAGGGAAAATTTTCCCAGACGGTCAACTCGTATTTAGAGAGAGAGAGAGAAATGGGGATTAACGTCCACTCGACACAAACTAGGTCATTTTGGGACTAACATATGGTTTCAATTTTATTTCAACAATTCGCTGGCGCGTAGGGGTCTTTAGCAGTGGGAGGAAACCGGAGTGCCCGGAGGAAACCCACGAGGTTGAGAAGGCGCCCCTATCTCCATGCCACATACGCTCACACCAGGGATCGAAACCACAGCCGCAAGCCAGAGGTGACCGGCCAGCTAGAGGTCGAAGCGCGGCACTCTAGTCTAGACAACTAGGCCATCCCAGCCCCCCTCGTCTTTAGAATTCCGACTGTCAAAGGCTAATTTACGTCCACGCCAATGTCTACACGGAACCTCGATTTGTTGTTCAATCGGAATGAGTAGACGCCGTTCCATGCCAAGTCCCCGCCCTACACCACTGACATATAAACCCACACCGGAATCGAACGCTGCATCTGCATGTAAGATAGCCTGCGACTTACTGACTGAACCACCGTGGTCGTCTGTATATAAAGCATGTAGACATCTCAATAGCTAGATTATTTTTCGAGATTATCCCACGGTTATGTTTCTAAGATCACTCAAGCAATTCAGTTAAATGAATTTTGACCCGGCAGTGGCTTTCCTCTGGATATAGGTTCTAGATCAATGGTGTCAAACTTATTTCGATTCAGGGGCCACATGAACTAAAATTTTACATCAAGTGAGCCGGAGATATATAAAAATTCTAAAAACAAAGTCAAACGTCCTTGAACTTTTCGGAATTCTAATGAGCAACCCGGTTTTTTTTCCAGCTTGTTCTTCCTTGTCAAAGGTGCAGGTTTGAATTTGTCCAGATTTGGCAAACAGATGTGCATGTTACAGAGCGGTAAACCCTAAATTTCTAAAATTCGACAATGCTTTAACCAGAATTCGCTGATAGGATACTTTATAGAATAGGTAGGAAAGTTAACAAGAAGAAAAGGAAGAAAGTACAAGTGACAATAGCAAACATGGTTTCAGAAATCCCAAATTTTGGAGGCATGTCAGATTTACTGGATTAAAGTATTTGAATAGATTTGGAAATCAGTTTTGTAGTGTAATCTAAATTTCAGCAAGGCTGTACTTATCGGTAATCCTTGTTTGGGTAATCGATCCATTGTATGTTTTTGGGAGAATTCAGAAGAATATCTGTTTGCATTATATTGATGTTTTTGTTGTATGTATGTCTTAAATTTATTTAAATGAAGGATTAAACAATTTAATAAATACTTTAATTATTTGTTTCGGTTTTTTTTTTGTTATGGCCAGACTTTAGAACAGTGATTCCCAAGTTGGGGCCAAGGTCGCATCGATGGGTTGTAGGCTGATGCTGATGTACAGGTATCTGGATTCGTTTCAGTGCCCTAATTTGTAATTTGTGTGAATGCGCAAACGAATTTCTTTTGTTAAAGGTATATTCTTATCGTAATCTTTAAGCTTTTATTTGAATTATATGCCTGTATATAGGCCTGTGGGGTTGGGAAGCACTGCTCTGGACGAAATTCTAAATTGACAAGAGAATACTAATGTTATTATGCATTCATTTGAAATATATTCTTGAGGTCCATAAAACTATAGATAGAAAAGATGTTTTACAGTTTTTACACATAAACTTTGATTGTCATGTAACTCAGAAATAGATAAAATTAAAGGAAGCAATAACTTGAATATTTTGTGGTGTAGAACCGTTTTTATATCATGATTGATCCACGTATTGCCATTTATTAGAGCGAATCCATGCATTTTTGTAACCGTCAACCCAAAATCATACACACGTGCGTACAGAATATATATATATATATTTTTTTTTTACAAAAAATGATTCTTTTTTAATTCAACCAAAATAATTATGATAATGAAATGAAATGAAATGGAGAATAACGTCCTACCGTTCTGGTCCGAACTGGACTAATAAAGACGGGCATACGCCATACAGTGTGCTGTGGGGGGAAATTTTGTACTCTTATATCGAATTCGAACTGTCAAGGGATCTATGTCGTCCCATCCGCACGACTAGACAGCTGTTCTAGTCAGGCCCTCCGTACTGCATCACTGACAAGGGGGAACAACATCGGACAATCTGGATGAACTTTGGCGGCCAATGCAGGGATCGAACATCCCAACGCTTGGCTAGCGAGTTAACGTCTTACCCACATAGCCACCGTGACCCCCGTTCTGTTAAAGAACAGAAAATCTTCTGTTAACAGATTTACCAAATTTTCTTTCTGTAAGTTTACCCGGCTCTCTACCATAGTCCCGTATTCCATTGCCAGGCATTGACCGACGACGCTGCTCGAGATTTTTGTAGCGTGGTTTCCCCTTGCCACTGGAATAAGAAAGTGTCTCGTCTTTAGGATGGGGCGAAGGTGTGCAAATAAAAGAACACTTGTCAGATAGAATTCGATGTAAGATTTGGAATACATTTCCACAGTACCACACTTTTGGTCCGTCTTCATTAGCCCAGTCGGTGCGGAAGAGTAGGCCGTTAAACACAGTTTTCCTTTCATTTGCAGAAAAAGAGGATGTTAAAACTCCATTGATTTCATTTTGTTTAAGACGATATTACACAATAAATATAATTTTGAAATAAACAACACAACATGAAAACGTAATATAATAATATTGATGTGGATCAATTCAACATGAATGCGTTAAGTTATCTACTACAATTTAATTGCGGCACATGGTTGTTGAAAGGTGCCCATATTTTATAGGGAAAGTTACGGCTTATTGGATTTATCTTGTTCAGGAGTGTCTGTGATATCTCAACAGTTTATCTATTTATTTATCTCTTTGAATCTTTCGTGGAATAGAAAAAATATTAAACAAGTTTTTATTTCATTTGGTGGCCGTTTTATGTGTTTTATTAATTTAATTGATGTTGGGTGATTGAAGACACTCTGTCATTAATTGGAGAACGTCACACAGATAACACATTTTTGCTGTAGGTTGAAATTAAATTGTGAAATGAAAGGATTAAGATGAATTTAGAATTATTAAATAGTGTAAAGCTATGACGACATTGTCGGTTCCTCGTCCACCGTGCGCTGGTAGGTCTAATTGTTTACATAAAATAGTTCACTGGTTCCTTTGGTCATAGTCCATTAACCCTCGAGGAAGAAAATGTACTGCAACAAAGCCACAATCGGCATCCCCCTTCCCACACACACACACTTCCGAAAAAGTGCCCTTGAATTTCAAAAGAGTTATTTCAATGAGGCCTACTCGTTTGCACTTATCCAGTTTTGAATTATAAGGGCAAGAAAGATCGACTATTCTTAAAAACCTTACATCATGCATCTTTGATATATTCATTCATGTAAGTGTATGGAGGTTTTATATCTGTATTATAAATAATGATTGATGGCCGACATTATCACCACATTTAATGATCCATGTAATGTTTAGTAGTCGGCGAGCACAAGAATCTTACGCTAATGGTATGCAAATTTTATGCATATGGATATATTAGTAACACTATTTCAATAATACATTTATACTATTTTTATTGATAATAATAAAAAGTCCATTTATATTGCGCTAATTCCACATATAGTCGTGTTCATAGCGCTACTAAACACACAATAACTCTTGCAAATATTTCTCAAATAAGTACGTTTTCAATCTGGATTTAAAAGAGTCTTATGATGGACTGGATCGAAGATTTTCAGGTAGCGAGTTCCACAAATTGACACCAACAACACTAAATGAGCGCGCTCCAAAGGAAGTTAGTTTATTAAGAGTGTAGGCCTTGTGTGAACTTATGTCTATGAATATGATACAAGTTCCTTTTCTACAAGAATACGTCAAATTTATCATTGTGTATAGAGATATGTATTGAAATGCAATGATGCCAAGTCAATCCGGTAGACTAGGAAAGGTGTTTAATAAACTACATCTAAATAATAGTAATTACAATAATCGATAATATTTGACAATATTCGGGGGTTGAACCACTCCCCAAGCAATTACAGTTTAGAAATATAAAATACAATCAGACGGGATAACAAAGATGCCTAACAAAGGAATCATAGTTCTGGAAGGTTGTAAGTGCCACTTATGACCCAAATAGCCTTTTTTTGCTTAGGATCACCAATCATGATGTATGGGCTTCTCTATGCAAAATTTCAGAACTGTAAGGTCGTGACTTTCACACAAAATATTAAGAACGCGGTTGTGCGCGTCAGTTATCTTGGTGTGTGCGGATCAGATATTTATTATTTTGAAACATAAATAACCGCTACTTTTTGTATGAAATAACGCCATTAACATTTACGGTTACACCTCACCTATGGAACTCTAGTTCTTGATATTTGAACTATGTCGGATTGGTCGGTGTTTAGTTTTTCTCGCATGAAACATCTGATTCATTTCGAATACCTACGATATGGATGACACAGTAAGCCATTGTCCCTTATAGGAGCAGAAAAAATAAAAGTTGTTACTTTTCTGTTCCATCCGGGTTTTTGAAGACGGATACATACACCATGCAATGGAGAGTAATTTCGTAGTCCAACTGCCAAGGCCAACGTGTACTAGCGATCTCGGTTTTTTGTCCCATCCGAAGGACTAGACGCTGTTACTTGCCAGGCCCTCCGTCCTGCGTCACTGACAAGTGGATCACAACTCAATGGACAAAGTGCGACATTATTTTAAAAATATGGCCACTAGATTACAGTTAGAATTAAATCTATTTTTTAAGTCGTTTAAAATTTAATCGTCGTTTGATGTATAAAAGAACTATTATAATTAAATTTTTATATAAGACGATTATAAATTTTGCCGGAATAAGCTTACGCCCAAATCAGCTAATCAGCTAGGTACCAACAAGTACACAAAACTGCCCTTTACACAATGGTTTTTGTGGGGGAGGGGGGCATTATCTTTGCCTGCATTAAAACCAAATTGCTGTTTTCAATAAATCTATGACTTAATCAATTTCATGCATACAAAATCTTTTCTTATGGCCATTTTTTAGGCCCGAGATTAGGAAATTATTGATTGATTTATGCCACAATAAACTTGACGGGGGTTGGTCGTGTTTGTTACATCATTCGAGTGGACGTTAAACCCAATTTCTCTCTTTTCGTTATATCATCTAAACAAGTAGATTTTAACTTTTAGTTTCGCTTACGATTTAATGTTGTGAACACATAATCAGTCAAAATAATCAGTTTGTGGTCCAGTTCTGAAGGAGGAGAGACTGCCGTGGTATTAAACATGTGGCATTAAAAGTGCTAAATTCATGTTGATTTATTCAGAGAAGGCCACCGGAAGTATAAAAAACCGAAATGAAAGATAGATCTGTATTTTTTACGAGACCGGTCATGATTAGTCTTTACAGAGTAATGGTACTAAACTGATACAAAACTTTAAAAAGTTTTACGGCCGTCATATTGACTTGATTGGTAAATATAACATATCTCTCTCGGCTATTATTCTAGATATATTTAATTGACGCGTATACTATTACAATCTCCCTGGTTATGTCTAATGCATCGTCAACACTGTTCATCACGCGGATTTTGCATACCGATAGTCCATTGGCCAATTACGCTATTTTACCGAGATTTCGTCTAACAGTTTGGATGCAGCTTTCGCGGATTTTGCGCCCTGAACACAACAACCCGTGTCACCAGGCCCTGAAAACCATAACTCAATTTACCCATACATGACTTATATAATTCCAAAGACAGGGCATGCTTTCCCTGCATTGGCCGTTAAAGGTCAACGGGATTTTCCGACGTGGTTTCGCCTTGTCAGAGGTGCAGGACAGTTTCCTAGTTGTTCGGATGGGACGAAAAACCGAAGTCCCGTGTACATATTGGCGTGCACGTAGAAGTTCCATTGGCACATGGAATTCGATATGAGAGTACGCCACAGTGCCGATGCTTTGGCAAATTGTCCCTCATCGCAAACTGTATGGCGCATGCCCGTCTTCATTAGCCAAGTTTAGGAGCAGAACAGTAGGACGTTAAACCCCATTTCATTTCATTTCTTTTTAGGTGGGGAAATGAACTTGGTCTGACAGCCGACAAAAATAATTATGAGAATAAGTCCATTTCTTTAGAAGTCATTACCACTGATTCGCGGACTAAACTCGTCAATGATTTCTATGCAGCAGATAGCATCCTCATCTCACACTGCATGGCGTATGTCCGTTTCCGGTTGGTGCAGAAAAACAGGACGTTAAACTCCATTTCAATCCTTGCAGCTCCTTTTAATAGGGGAACAATCACTATATCCATATGGCAGATGCTTGTGATGGATTATGCACTCCCTGGTTATACAATTAGATGTTTCATAATTATATGTTTTATAGTCGTGATTACAATAAGAGATAAGCCGTAATTACGACATCATTTGAGAGTAAGATGAGAGTGGAAATTTATTTGTCGATAATAAAACAATAATCCATATTACACTGATGTTTAATATCTGGCCATGTCCAATGTCAGGATCACTTTACATTTTATATCCAATAACTTGCGGCATTCTGATTATTTCTACCAATTAGTAAAACATGGTAATATAAGAATGAAGTTAAACGTAGATTTATTACAAGCAATACAAGAACAAACATTATGGGCAATACAGCCATAATAACTAGTACAACACACAACATAAAATAGACACAGCAGGTCGTATTTCAATGATCATTATGGTTTCAGAGCCTTTAGTCTATCGTAATGTCTTCTAGTTTCCCTTTATGTAAGAACTAAATCTGACTATTGCAGGTTTTTATATTGGTTCCAATTGTTATATAAACTATAATTTAAACATTTATTAATATGACAGGCCTATAATCAACTCTCTGGACCATCGGGTGGCCACGATTGTAAGTAGATTAGAAAGTTCTGGCTATTTAATGATTAAATTTGAAAATGGCGAAACCAAGCTTAGACTCAAACAACCAGAAAATAAACAATCTATGCCACGTATTGTCAAAACTCCAAATAAAGTTATTTAAATGAAAGTTTCAATATGTTCATTTTTGCATTATCCATTTTTGAACTATTACAGCAAGAATGAACCGCTCTTTATCTAAATCTTATATAAAACATTATTAAGGTAGCATAGAGAGAGAGAGAGAGAAATGGGATTTAACGTCCACTTCACACAAACTAGGTCATTTTGGGACTAACATGGTTTCAATTTTATTTCATTAATTCGCATGCGCGTAGGATTCTTTAGCAGTGGGAGGAAACCGGAGTGCCCAGAGGAAACCCACGAGGTTGAGAAGGCGCCCCTATCTCCATGCCACATAGGCTGACACCAGGGATCGAAACCACAGCCACAAGCCAGAGGTGACCGGCCAGCCAGAGGTCGAAGCCCGGCACTCTAGACAACTAGGCTATCCCAACCCCCGTAGCATATGGAAGGTAGACAGACACTCAATCTCAAAGTACAATACGGGATTCCGTTGGGCGCCACACGACAAAAACTGCAAAGGGTGTAATTAACTGACGGTCTGTCTGCTCGACCGACGTAAGGAACGCTTCTTTGTTTAAACATAATATTTTATTGCAAATAATTCATAAAGGGATCAGGATAATTTATTGAAATTATAAACCCCCTTTCAAGTTGTGAACACACTGAGAGAATTAAAAGGCGGAAAAGGGAGGAGAATCCACGAATTTGCTTCGGTAAAAACCTGAATGTTCTTGCTACAATAGTTAAAAATAGATTATGAGAAATGTATATATTGAAACTACTATGTAACATTGTAACGAGTTATCGATAGTCCTTCATTCGGCAGTCTCCGTGAATGGCGCCCATATTATCGTTCAACGAAGAGAGAGAGAGAGAAATGGGGTTTAACGTCCACTCGACACAAACTAGGTCATTTTGGGACTAACATATGGTTCTATTTTATTTCAATAATTCGCCTGCAGTTAGCCTGAGTTAGGGGTCTTTAGCAGTGGGAGGAAACCGGAGTGCCCGGAGGAAACTCACGAGGTTGAGAAGGCGCCCCTATCTCCATGTCACATACGCTCACACCAGGGCTCGAAACCACAGCCGCAAACCAGAGGTGACTGGCCAGCTAGCGGTCGAAGCGCGGCACTCTAGACCACTAGGCCAACCCCAACCCCCGTTCAACGAAGATATGAGGGCCTTATCTAATCTACTCAACATCAAGGACACCCGATGGTCTCGCGAAATGAAAGTAAAATAAAAAGATCTGCAACAGGCAGATTTAGCTATCACATACTCTGGTTTTAAATAAATCAATTAACACAGATGTAATGTACATACTCTGGTTTTAAATAAATCAATTAACACAGATGTAATGTAACAATCATATAATATAGTATAAGTTGATTTAACGAATTGACACAGACCTGCCTTGACAGTAGTTAGGGTCAGGTTTACCGTCTTGTGAGACCTTGACCAAACTCATCCACGGACCCCCAAATTGATATAAATGTTGTCATATTTCCGAATTTAATTCAATTATTAGTGTAATTTCAGTGGGCCCAGACCAATTGCTTACTATATATATTGGTAAATCCGACCCTGATCAGTATCCAACAGTAAAGCCACATTGAAGACATCTTTTTAGCGATAAATACGACAAACAAGCAATTTATATTACACAACAATTAATCCAAATAATATAACGAATTTGTTTTAGGTACCATGTCATTATGATCTGTGTAGAGACCTATATGTCATTTACGATTCACTCAACTAATTAATCGCTCACGTAGGTGCACCGTTAATACCACTTTCATCTAAAGTCCTCCAGATGTTGTCAAGTGACAATTTCAGTTTTATTTTATGCCCTTGTCTTTCCAGGTGCCACTTTATTGTACGTACCACGTGCTTGTTCATCATTGAACACCTGGTTCCACTTCACTATTTAGGAATTAGTTTGATAATTTCTCACTCAAGCAGTTTGGGTAAATATATTTAATCGATTTGTCCGTCGTATGAAGGACCCGTTGGTTTTGAATTCAGTTAGGATTTAATATAAACAGTGTTTAGGGACGGGAATGCTAACCACGGGGTCCCGGGTTCATTCCCTATGTGTTGGCTGTGAAAGTTCATCGGAATTGTCCACTGTGTTTTTCATTGTCGCTGGTGCAGGACGAAGGGTAGAAAAACCGCGACCCCTTGTACACTTTGGTGTGTACGTAAAAGACCCATGGTAATTGTAATTCGACGACGGGTACGTAGAATTGCATTTATCCGGGCGAAATACCCCTCATATACCATGCATGATATATGCAAACGAGAAGCATATTTCATGTTGTGTTGTTTGGCAGTGGGGCTTTCTTGTTGATAACAAAATGATATTTCATCTTTATTCACTCTGAATTAGGTGTACACGGGGTCAGTAACCATTGGAAAATGTACGGATAAATCTGAAAGATTTGCATAACAAATAATGCGAAAGTTCCTTTCTTGCTTATTGCTTTCACCAAATCGTTACAAGTCTGTTTTATCTTATTGGAATGATCAAAACTTCACACAAAAAATAGCCGGGATCGTCTGGTCATTTATATTATAGGAGTCCATATTAAAACGACAGATCTACTGAAATGTGTCCATAATCATGAGTCATGCGCAAGGCTAACATCAGATCAACTGTCCTTGACTGTTGCAAATACTAAGATTTGTTTAAATGTGTCCATAATCACGAATCATGCACAAGGGGAGCATTTTCCCTCGAACATCAGATCAACTTACTCTCCGTGACTGTTGCAAATATTAAAATTTCGATGAACAGGTAAAGATTTACGGATGCACGACATTTCCCAGATAGCAAGCTAAAACCCTGTATACAGGTCCATCTTCAGAAATCACAGAGTTAATCTTTTAAAGCAAGAATGTGCGTTTTAAGACTTGATGGGTGAGACAGACATCTTTATATTCAGGTAGCCGTCTCGGCAACGTCTTCATTTTCTTCTTCGTCGACATCGTCTACCTTGACGACCAATTGAGCTTTAAGACGAGTGGATGGGTTGCGGGATTCAATCAATCTCGTTTCCATGGACGCAGAATTGCCGCCCTCGCTTTGAATACCAGGAGCGATACGACCCCCGCGTGTTACCTGGGGAAACGACCTACGAAAAGCTCTTCTGAAACCATCGCCCATGAAGGCATACACAAATGGGTTGACAAAAGAACTGGCATACGACAAAGTCAAAGCAAACACTTTTATGTCAATAGACGTTTTGGTCAGAGGAAAATTGTCGAGCAGCGTAAAGCACAAATTGTAGGCGTGTATTGGAAACCAGAAGGTCGCAAACAAAATAACGACAATGGCGACCATCTTGGTGACCTTTTTCCGACGTCTCTCCTGTGGGTTGCTCATTGATGTCGTCTGAGCGGAGTTCATTGGTATATTCTGGAAAATAACAATGTTAATATTAATAAAATAATAATTCACAGAATCGGGGGAGGGGATGATTGCAGAATGGTTGGTGCGTGCGCACGTTGTATCATTGAGTTTGTCATTGAGTCAACTGGCGTGGTTTCGATTCCCAAGTTGAACGCGTGTTAGTCCCGAAATGACCTAGTATGTGTCGAGGGGACGTTACCCTCTCTGTCTCTCTCACACTGAATCAGATATTGTGGGAATGTTAAGCATATATTTAAATTGTAATGTTTATATCGTGTAAATAGCAAATACATTAAAGGCATCACATAATAAGTAGTTTCCGTATTCCAGCCAAGGAGGAAGTAAATAGAATGGTTTAGTGGGTTTTACCAGAGTATTAGAAGTTGACAGAATGGTTTAGAGATTCTAAGCAATAAGTTACATATTTTGTCAGGGTTGGTATTTGCGATCGGTTTGCTAGATTTGGAATTGCTTTGAAATTGAACATGACAATAACAAGTAGAAGAAGATTACGCGGGTATATTGACGATGGTTAAACACGTGATATATGAAACCTATGTTCCTTAAATCAACAAGTGTGGGGAAGAAATTATCACATTCTTTGATCCACAAATACAGATGTCAATATCTCTGTATATAAAGACATTGATTTATAAAAACAATGATATTAATAAAATCTCTACTTGTTATATGTTTAATCCTTGGGCAACTCTTTCCTCCTTTTCATCATCTTGAACGCTGGACGTGATGAACACAGGGGGTGGATCGCTCGTATTGCTGTTCATACCAAAGGGTGTAATGTTGTTCTATACAACTGTATAGGCAGTGTTTTCGAGAGAGCGAGAGAGAAAGAGAGAGAGAGAGAGAGAGAGAGCGGGGTGTGGGGTAACGTCCACTCGGCACAAGTAGGTCGGGTGAATATTTGGTTCAATTCTATTTCAATAATAAGCTTGCGCACCGGGGTCGTTAACTTTGAAAGGAAAAGGGAGAAAATCCACAAGTTTGAACAGGCGACTCATTTCCTTGTTTCCTACAAGCAGGGAATCAAAACCACGTCTTCGTTAAATATAACGGCAAGTTAACTACATATTAAATTTTACGGGGCTTCCAGCAAAAATAACAATTGGTTAAAAGTTAACGGGGCTTCCAGTAACAGACTTTCTCTCCGTTAATGGAGCTTTGAATTACCGGTCCTGGCCATTGGCAATTTCAGTCAAATTGCTTTTTTCTGAGTTATGACCCTTTAAATATTCGACAATATTTTGCCTAAATAGCCTCGGTTGTCAAGTACCATTGCTACAGGAACAAACACAAGTTTGGGTTATCTGTTATAACATTAAATTATTAAATGACACGTGTGTTCCAATCCATTTAATATCTCGATCATTCAATGGCCCAGCGAGTTGATAAAGGGCTTGCCTACTTATGATTTATATAACATTTGAAGCATATACTTCCAATAGGCATATTTAGCTCTTATATAATGCATCTGAAAAAAAACTAATTTGCTATAAGCCTACTAAATAATCAGTTTACATTTCACAAAAATGGTCCAGGACTGCTCTGAATCATATATGATAATGAGGTCAAAGTAGCAAATATAGCGACATTGTAGCAACCGTTGCCATCAATAACCAAATGTTTATTACTGTATTTTATCATTAGAAACGACAAAATGATAAAAACCGTCTCTCAAAGACAAACTGTGCAAATTATAGGACTCTTCTAACGCGGGACATCTAAATCCCAGTAAACCGATTCTGAGGGGAATTTTGCCAGAATATCAACCGAATCCCAACCGTCAAGGGTTCATTTATATGCGTGACGGACATCAATTTTCTTTGTTCATCTGAACAAATTGATCGAACTTGGAGCATCCAAGTTAGCGAGTCCGTGACTTACTCACTAAACATACGCGATTTCCTATTCAACAAAAAATCTCGCTACATTAAGCAACGGGTCGCTTTAGAAAACGCCGCCGCATTGTTGTTTATATTTTCCTCTTGTAATTCCCTGCACGAGATTTTATTCCACCCAGCTGAATTAAAGTGGATTGAATATCTCGATCCAGACAAATTCTGACTTATCACTGTATAAAATGTAAATAAAAAATACAAATAATTGAATTATTCTTACATCTTCGCGTCTGTTTATTAATCTGTTATTCCATAGGTGTTTTAATATCAACGTGTAGCAGACGACAATTATAATCAGAGGCACAAAATAGGTCGTCAGGACAACGAGAATAGAAACCATGCTAGCCAGAGATTCATTCGGCCAAACAGCATAACAGTACACCCTGGATCCTGGGAAATGGACTTCACGATAGAAGATTAGAAATGGAATGCAGATGGTGAAGGATGCTGAAAAATAAAATAAAACAAAATAAGGCAAAGCATTATTATAGAGTGGAGGAGAATGGAATCCAAAAACGAAGTCGTGTATAAATATTTTCAGCTTCTGTAATTGTCGTGGAAATGACAGTTGTGGTCATTTTTGGACTGTGCTTTTAGCTCATGCGTGGATGATATGCGCAATATAATTAGATTATTATTATTATTACCAATTAGTGGCAAGTGTCCTACAACGTATGCATCTTCTCCTGAAACGCATTCGAATAATTCAGAAAAATAACGATTTCCATAGCACCGTCGTTGTAGAAAACATGAGCTGGTTATATACATTCTATGCTGGCTATATACATAATGAGGTGGCTATATACATAACGAGCTGGTTATATACATAATGAACTGGCTATATACATAGGGAATCACGGTGGCTAGCCTGGAGGTCGGGTGTTCGATCCCTGCATTGGCCGAGAAAGTTCATCTCGATTTTCCGGCGTGGTTTCCTCTTGTCAGTGATGCAGAAGGAGGGCCTGACAAGGACAGCTGCTTAGTCGTTCGGATGGGACGAAAAACCGAGGTCCGTGTACACATTGGCGTGCACGTAAAAGATCCCTTGGCAGTTGGAATTCAATATAAGAGTGGGACGTAGCGCCGCTGCCCGGGCAAAATTTCCCTCATAGCACTCTGTATGGCGTATGCCCGTCTTCCATTAGCCCAGGTCAGGTGCAGAAGAGTAGGACGTTAAACCCCATTTCATTTCATTTCATTTTGCTATATACATAATGAACTGAACACAGACAACTGGCTACTTCAAGTATAGATTTCTGTCCTGAATGGCGGCCATATCCAAAAATAATACACTATTTAATAATGCAGTTTTACTCCGTTTCAAATCTGTCATACACGCAAAGACTGTATAACCGTTTTATTATTGTATTCAATGGAACTGGATTAACACTTCTCAAAATTCGCGAAGTATGTTTTCGACCAAAATCGTCGATTTAGGAATTAAAATGTCACCCAGGTAGCTTTAGTGTCTGTTGTCATGATGTGGTGATTGTAAACAGACATTGTAAGTGTAGAATGGACAGGATGAAGTTTGAGGATTTAAACATTCGTCAGCGTACAACGTACGATTATTTGTCCAGAAACCTCGCTGATAGCCTCTCGGACTAAGACCTAAGCGTAAACGCATTGAGGACGTGCTTTACCACGTTTTTCCCTGTGTAGATATGTTCCCTTGATAGATATAAAGACACCGCTATGACAAAAATTAATTCCTGCCGTTAGTTGCTGCTTCGTTGCCTGGCAATCTATCACTAGCTCGTCTTTTATCCAGTTAGTGTCATTAAACATTATTATGACACATTTGGGAAAAATTCATCACGCCATTAATTATTATATTTAAATATTTCTTTCTGTAGTTAGGAGAAAACAAAATGTCGGTCAAACGGTAATTCACGTTTTCTCAAAACAACAAAACACTAAAAGAAGATGACGGAATAAAAACATCGCTAGATACGTAACAGCGACCCCCTCCAGGGAGCCCAAACGATTATTCGACAACAGCAATCATAATAAATTTGAACAACGGAGGAGTAGGGGTGTCATAAAAACGTGTAAAAGAATGAATTTACAATCTTTGAAACACGAATGTACACAAACAAAGCTATTATCCACTAGATTGAGTATGGTAGTCATGTGTTTCGTTCACAAAACATATAAATCAACTTTAATCTGATGGTGGCAATTACACGTGGGGAACCAACTTGTTAACAAGACGATTTATAAAGGTTGGCAAAAACTCGATATTTAAAGTCCCACCACGATGAACCAATATAAATAACCAATTGCCGATTTCGTAAATCTTGTCGAAATGTTGACTAGTTAAAGGCGCTAAGACTTTAACTCAATATTGTCCATAATGTGCGAATTTAAAAACACGAATTATAATTCAATATTGATCAAATTCAATCAATATTGATTTTGTTACCACTCGTATACACTCTATGATTTTGGGTGCCAATTTGTTATGAACAAATACAAAATGTGGAAGTAATTAGTAAAGGCTCATTCACAAACGACAAAAAAACCCATTCAAAACAAACGTGTAGAAGGCACTAAGCAGCCGTAAACCATTGCCGTTCAATTTGAAATGTTTACGTATTTCACCAGACATAATTGATTAGAAATTACAATATTTTTTTTCAGAATTGAATACAAATCACTTTACGTACATTAATATTACATTAATATGAGTTTTTAGAACCATTTCTGACTATTTCAACATTTCAAGGTTCCACAGAATAGGACATTAGATCTTTAAATTACCTGTGCGTACAACCAATGTTAACAAGGTGATTGGTGAGTTGATGATGGTTCCCGAAATATTCGCTTTTTAAAGTTGAAGTGTTTCCAGTCAATGTTGACAAGGCGATTGTTCAATTGATGAAGGGTTACCAAAAGTTCGTTATTGAAAACTCCAGTAAGTGGAACTAATGTTTGAATTGCTACATTCCCTAACGATGCATTATGTAAGAGTTAGATTACGAGTTGGCCTATAGATCATGAAAAAAGAATATTTATTTGAGTCCCATTACCCGAGTATCCACATTTCGACTATATATAGACAACTACAGCATATATTCCATATAGTCTGTCATTTTCAAAATGATTTATTGTAGACGACCACAACATATATTCAATATTTCTTGTCATCTGCAGAATGATTTATCATACGAAATAATCAGTCAGGCAACATTGCGCATTGACGATCGACTACGAACTATGAACTCATATGTTAAATTTAGTTTGTTCGTTTCGTGGTCGACGAGCCCTTGATCGCGGATCTATTCACTTTATTTGAATTGATCGTTTGTTTTTCATTTCTGCGTATTATGTCTTGTCCATATAGTTGTTCTTATGTAAATTACGTGGTGCAGTCCCTCTGTACTTACTATTTGATCCCTCGGACCACACCTGAAGATCCGAGGTTCATTCTGCCCCTTATACATAATCTGATGTATGCAGTTAGTATTGTCTGTGATTATTAAATGAAATGCAATGAACTGGGGTTTAACGTCCTACTGTTCCTACTTGGCTAACGGAGATGGACATACGCCATACAGTGTGCTGTGAGGGCCATTTTGCCAAATCTTATTTCGAATTCCATCTGTCAAGGGTTATTTAACGGGCACACTAATGTATATACACGGGATCTCGGTTTTTCGTCCCATCAGAACGACTAGACGCGATTCCTTCTCTAGAAAGAAACTCCGCTGTCCAGGATAAATGTCCCTAAAAGTTCAGCGCACGATGCACGGCTGTTTTCATTAGCCTGGCTGGTGTGGAAACGTGAACATTTCATTTGATTTCTTTTCTTTTATTTTAGAAACAAATCAAGGATCTTTGAACGAATGCTGGTAATCATTTTGTTGGAAATAAATCAAGGATCTTTGAACGAATGTGGGTAATCATTTTGTTGGAAATAAATTGAGGATCTTTGAACGAATGTGGATAATGAATTGAATTCGATTCGTGTTTATATCACCTTACTGCACCTTAGAAAACTGTTGACATTCTCCAAAGCTGATAAAGGGATTAATTACGAAAAAGGGGAACAATCTTATAGGAGATTTAAACTGGTTTTGTAGCATATAAATCTAGGTTTTGTAGCATATTAATCTAATAAATCACGCAACTTTCTAATCACCACAGATTGCTTTCCACGAAAATACAATTGTAATGAAATTTACAAATAACGCAGACAGATAATCCGAATAGACTTATTGTAAACAACATGGAATGGATGGATTTCCTTTTGGCTTTATTTCGGACGATCTGTCAAGAAGCCTACAGTTGTATCGCGCGTGGTGATTGCGATTACCACATGATATTGAATCAAGGATAATTACGATTAGAATTAAATGTTTTTTTCCGCAACTTCTCAAAAAGAATCGCCAGTATACTCCCAACCTTATCACCAGAGTCCAATTTAATCATCATTTTCATTAAGCGTCGGGAATTACCCAGAGCAACCTGTCAGTAGGCCACCTCACTCTACTTCACATTAGCACAACTTTAATTCGTCTCATTACAAAAATAATACTTTCAAAACGAAATTAGTCAGGTTATTTCTTGTCGAATTTCAAACTTTTGAATCTTAAATTATCTTTCCGTTCACGCCTAGACGTTTAATACTTGTGAACACAACACCGGAATATGCTCTCAATTGAATTTGATTTTATAATATGGCGATATTTGTTATTTAGATGATTGAACAATGGCATCTGGTGAATGCTGGGCAAACATTACGATGTCATTTTTAAGCCTCTCAAAAATATGGTTCATTGAGTCTCCGGGATGAACTCCACTGCGTTGCTAAGTTTTCGCGTTAAAATTTTAGAATGGGTTTTGTGGAGTCGGCTTTCTTTACACTTGTTCTGGCAAAAAAAATTTCTAACAACATCCATCCATATAATTCATAATAAAACATAACACAAGGTATATATGGATATAACTACTTCCTTATTATTAAATAACAACGTTTTGTAATACATGCAAGGCACTATTTAATAATAAGATCAGATCAGTTAAAGACAAACGTCATGTGGATGTTTCATTTCTTTAAATGACCTGTAGAAGCACGGTTATAACTACTTCTTCATATTTAAAAACTGGAATAAACTTTTATAATCAAATACGAAAATATGGATGATAGAAAGATCTAATTTTATTTAATCAACAATTAATACCAAAACAAACATATATATATATATATATATATTATATATATATATATATATATATATATATATATATATATATATATATATATATATATATATATATTGATAGCTCTTTATGTTGCACAGCCGAACTAAAGATAATATCAAATCGTACATTTGGCGATTGATTTAATGGAAAATGAAGGAAATCGCCGTTGCTTAATTATATATGCTAGTTGAACTTGCTGAGTAAGTAAACATATTAATCTACAAGCGAACCGGTTGTTATTTTCACCACTTTGAGACAGGAATCGTTAAATACTGGCGAAACTGATATGATGAAGGCCATATTTTGATCAAAGATATTTCTTCAATATGATTTGTCTATTCTTCATCAATCTCAATAATATCATCACAGCAGGACTTCCAGATAAATAACCAAATTATTGTATTTAAGATCTCTCAATCAATGACGGTTTTTGTTATTGATTCGAGTCGAAGGTTAGAGTGGGTTAATGAGCGATGCTTGTCACCCGACCTGTCTGTTGGCGGAATAGTGGCGGTATATACATTAGGGTGACCATATCGAAACACAATAAATCATTCTAGAATCTACTGATCTCGTTTTAACCAACATTAATCTACCTATTTACTTTAATGGGATTGTTTAAGTGAGTGATATATTCGTTGAGCGTTTATAAGGAAAGCCATTGTATATATTGTCTGGACACCTCTCTGTGTGTAATCAATCACCCATTACAGTTTAATTACATATCAAGTTGTTGAGATTAAATAAAGTCAGCTGATGACTGATGTGATCTCACATTTAACAGTATTATCTACTCGCTCGTCGTGTCCGCGTCTACAGATCATCTAATGGCAATGGGGGAAGAGATAAATTGGGTTTAATCTCCAATCAACACAAACTGGCCACTTTATATCTTTATTTCCATTCCATTCGAGTTTTCAAGTTACCCATACATTTCGACTACAGCTTAACAAGAGATTATAAATAGTATTCAATGAGTACCAGTTTAAAATCAACCCAGTCCGGTTAATAGCCCAATCGGTATTCGGTGAGTACTGGTATAACAGTTTAAAATCAACTCAGTCTAGTTAATAGATTAATCTGTATTCAGTGAGTACTATAATAGCAGTTTAAAATCAACTCAGTATAATTAATAGACCAATCTGCACCGAGTGAGTACGAGTTTAAAATCAACTCACTAGTTAATAGACCAATCTGTATTCAGTGAGTACTGGTTTAACAGTTTAAAATCAACTCAGTTTAGTTAATAGACCAATCTGCATCGAGTTAGTACTGGTTTAACAGTTTAAAATCAACTCACTGGCTAGTTAATAGCTCAATCTTAACAGTTTAAAATCAACTCAGTCAAGTTAATAGATCAATCTATATTCCGTGAGTATCAGTTTAAAATCATCTCACTAGTTAATAGATCAATCTATATTCCGTGAGTATCAGTTTAAAATCATCTCACTAGTTAATAGACCAACCAGTATTCAGTGAGTACTGGTATAACAGTTCAAAATCACCCCTGTCTTGTTTGAATGAAATGAAATGAAATGGGGTTTAACGTCCCACTCTTCTGCACCTAATCTGGGCTAATGGAGTATGAGCATATCGAATTCCAACTGCCAAGGGATCTTTTATGTGCACGCCAATGTGTACACGGGACCTCGGTATAAACCACCAGACCTTATAATCTGTTGTTATAAGCCGTAGTTGAAATAGGAGGGTACCGTCTCTATAGCTAATAAGATGACTTTTGATATATACGGGCGTTTTTATTGTATGTTTTTACCAATTTTCAACCCATTAAGCGTAAATAATATAATTAAATTAATCTGTCCATAATATCATGTTTAATGTATTGGACGTTAAATCTTTAATAAACATGAAACATCCCATTTCTTAGAACAAAGGTAATTTATCCAAAACAAAACAATGATTAAAGAATAACTAATTTAGACAAAAAATAATAAATAAAAAGTAATTTACATAGAAACGCAATTTACATAGAAATTAGAAATGTTATATAGAAAAGCACTAGTGAACCATGCAGACTAGCACTAGCTCTGTAACACGGATTTTTCAATTCTGTCGGGGTATTTCGTAGCACACACGGTTGTACAACACAAATGTTACGAATCAACGTGTACAAGGCAATGATTCACTTGCGCGTAGGGGTCTTTAGCAGTAGAAGGAATCTAGATGACCCATAGAAAACCCACGAGGTTGGACAGGCGACCCTACTCCCTGTCACGTACAACCTGGGTATGGCCCTTGATCACTTTGAAAAATCTTGTGGATGCTCTAGAGGCTAAAGTTATCGTCCGATTGACTTTAAATGTATACACAGTCTTTAAGGTCATGAGACGAAGAAGCCTATTGATTTTCAGAGATTTCCGATAATTACTGCCAGTGTCATGGCCCTTGTTCACTTTAAAAAATCTTGTGGACGCTAAAGTTATCCGATTTATTATAAATTTATACAGTGTTTAAATTTAGCTGCTGTGGGCGTATGTTTCGTTGCCTGGCAACCTATCTTTTAAAAAGCTAGACAGTAATCTTCAAATTTTCCAAGGGATTTTAGTCAACTATTAGTTTTATGGAGAACCAAAAAGGCTGTGAATCTTTAGTTTTGCTTTTCTTGCAGAAAAAATAAAATCGGTGAGATCACTGATCCAACAATTTTTATAATCATGTTGAATGTTATATGTTATGAATAACTAATATTTTTGTTAAATTCTTCTTGATTTAGATCCAAAATAGATATTTTATTTTGGTTTGAATATGAAACCAATTTCGATAATCATGTTTTGTAATATGTTATGAATAACCAATAGTTTGTAAAATTCTTCTTGATTAAGTTCCAAAATAGATATTTTTATATGCCCACATTTTCAAGTGGACGTATTATGACGTTGCACCAGTCCGTCCGGACGTCCGTTACCCTTTTTTTGTGGACACTCAAGAGGTCACAGTTTTTTCCCAATTTTTAGGAAACTTAAAATAGATGTTTATATCCCAAAGATCTCAGATGGGTTCGATTTGGGCACATATCGGACCATAACTTCCTGGGTTATTGCCCCTGATTGTACGAAAATTACCTTCCTAGTTCGTGGACCCTCTAGAGGTCACAATTTTTGATAAACATTAAAATATATGTTCATTACACAAAATCGCGGAGGAGTTCTATAATGGTTTAAATCGGCATGTAACTTCCTGTTAAAATTGCCGCTCCCCTTTACGCAAATAGTGGCAAAGCATGTAATACATTTTGGTACGCATTGGACCGCAAATTCTTGGGTTATGCCAGCCCCCGCCTTTTACGCACAATGTGTAACAAAATTTGGGGGCTCTCTAGTGTGATAAATTGGGAACATCTGAGCATGAAGCCTATCAATTTTCATCTTTCTCTGTTGATCAGTCTGTCCGCCAGGGACGAACCCTATCAATAATCTGCATTTTGCAATAGAGGCTACAGTTTTTAACGTATTATTTGCAAATTTGGTGAGAAGCAAAACACCTTTTTCTCCGTCCATCTCTTGCAAAGTGTGGGCGTATCTTGCATGGCAACTGCTTGTGTTTTTTTCTCAAATAGATATTTTATTTTGGTTTGATTACAAAACATGTTATGAATAACCGATAGTTTTGTAAAATTCTTTTTAATGAAGTTCCAAAATAGATATTTTATGTTGTCAAATAGATATTTTATGTTGTCAAATAGATATTTTATTTTGTCAAATAGATATTTTAGTTTGTTTCGAATGTGAAAGTTTTTACTAGTCAGTTCAAGCAATGTCTGTCAATGCAAGAACAATGTTGTTGCTGTTAAGAATAATTATTTGTAATGGAAATAAAGTATTTATTTTGTGAAATCCGCTTTTTCTACACTTTGTGGCAAAGAGAGAATGACCCTTCAGTCATTTTTAGAGGCTTGGTTTGCAAAGTGGGTGTATATTAAATAATCTTTTGGGTATGTTTGCAAACAGGTGGTTTGTTGTCATGATTAAAAGCCAAATCTTTCATTGCCACTTTCCAACGATGGCAACCTGTGTACTCAATCCTTTGCCTTTTGTAAAGGGGGTTTATTGATGGCCTTGGAACATAAACATATATGTTAAGTGGCGTGGTGGGACGTTCGTAGCAACGGGGGCAAGATTTTGTAACGGCGTCCCAGTGGGATTAAGTAGCTGCCGCAGGAATCGGCAAACCAAAAGATTGGGTCTGGGAAGCGTAAGACCGCAAGCTTGTCCAGGGGGCGAAGCTATTTTGAACCCTTTAGGGGTCTAGGGAGTGAAATGAAATGGGGATTTAAGGTTTTACTTTTCTGAAGCGGAACGGTCTGTATGGGACTAAACAACTATTATGCTTTCAGTTTTCTGCTTTTATGGACTTTATTTATTCTGTCTCTTTGAGCTGTGTAGGAGCAAAGTAGAGTTGTTCACTGTCTAAGCCCCAACCCGCGGGTTATTGACCCCGATAATTCACGCTGTCTGAGTTGGCAGAAATTCTATGGCCCAGCCAATAATTGTTCTACAGTCATGGGGCCAACTGGTATGCAACCAGGTCATTTTAGCATATTGATCTGTATTTGGTCACAGGTTGTAGCCTATAATGAAATCAGTAGTTGACAAGGGCTAATTGACTAGTACCATGCAATGGAGACATGTAAATTACATACTATTTGTTTGGAAAACAAATATATAAAGTCAAAGGCTCACAGAAAGAGACAAATATGTTAAAAAAAAATTTAAACAAAATATTGGATCGTTTAATTTGGACACCATGCGTATAAATGTGGTCTGTGACTGCTTTTCCACCGATTGTGGTCAAAGGGGGGATAAGTGTGGACCCAATAGTCACAATCTTGTATAAGTGATTAATGGGTCATGTGCGACCACACACCTAAAACTTATGAACAGCTGCTACATTTGGTTATATCATAATTCTGCAAATATGTCGCTGACAAATTTGTGGCAGGCCAAAATGCTACATCAAGTAACCCATGCAGCCTTCCAAATTACAGTGCATGTATGGATTCCATATCGTTACATCGTCGTGTTCACCCCGCCCTGGGATAAAGAAGTCTTTGAATTTAAGCTTAAAAATAAATTTTTGTTTAAACTTCCTTTTAATTACCATCCAATAAACTCAAAATCAAGATCCGTTTATCAAAGGATGTGTTGTATGTTTCAATTAAATGTATATCTGGGGTGAAGGTGGAGGGGCAATTCAATTGATTGTACTACTTGTCAGTTTGTAATAGTTATTAGCACACTTTCCTCGGCGTATAGGTGAATATCAGGACAGTTTTGGTCGTGGAGCCCAGCTGAGGCGAGGGTGCCCCCGGCCGAAACGGTCTTTAATATTCACCGATAAGACGCAGTAAGAGTCTACAGATGTACTTCTACATGTAAGCAAAGGGGATATCGGATGCGTTACAGCCGCCTCCGCCAAAACGACCTGCACCAGAGAAAGGTGATCTTAAAATCGTGCAGATATTAAAAGTAATCTAAAGGACACGTAGGTCAATCCTGGTGAAGTGTGTATCGGCGGATGGTTCCTCAGCTGAAATTTATTTGTAATAAAAAAAATATTTTGACCTTCTGGGCGTTTGTTATCGGCCTGTCCTGCTTTATTTCAACACTTGTATAAAAGTGCTTTTTTGTCGAAAATGAACAATACTCTTCCTGGAAAGTGTACTGTCCATCTCTGATACACAGACACTTTAAACCCTGAGCAATAAACAGGACAGTTTTATCAAAAGTTGCCACTGGTAACGAGGTAGAAGTGGGATGTAAGTTTTATTACATTAAAAACAACAATAATTACCACAATCAGATTTGGCTCGATTTTTGTCTTGTAGGGGAAGCTTTGAAGAAAATACCCACCCTCTTAAAGGGGCTTATTGTTTAAAAAGATACCAAAATTTGTTAAAAAAGATACCCAAAACTTGTTGACAGCGATAATGCCATCAACAGCTGACAAGGACGCGTTCCGTTTAATGTTTAA
Organism: Patella ulyssiponensis; assembly: GCA_963678685.1. Classification (NCBI taxonomy): domain Eukaryota; kingdom Metazoa; phylum Mollusca; class Gastropoda; family Patellidae; genus Patella; species Patella ulyssiponensis. The sequence goes on along the minus strand of OY783225.1, from coordinate 61,321,494 downwards.
AATTACCGATTATAGGATTCCAGGCATGAACACTTGCCAACAAATGTTAAAAAATAGCACACGTTCCAATATTATCCCTATTATAATACCAATGAGTATACAGGAGTTATTGGGTCCGACCCCCAAGTAAATACCTGGGCCGGAGCCAACAACAGGGTCTGAAAATTAAACCACATGCCCACTAAAGTATGATGGATATATTGGATTTTAAGGCATACATACCTTTCTGAAGGAAACCAACAGAAAATATGTAAAAAGGTCGTGTGTAGTATAAGTACTTCTTGTTGGTCCCAGTAACCACGTTTGAAAAGGCAGCCCCAATAGAGGGGTAGTTTTAAGTATATATATATATATATATAAATAAATAAGATGTTTGAAAAGAAAACAGACTACATATTTAAAGTTAGCGCTTTCAGTTCCGTCGGAACCTCTTCAGACTTTTTAATATGATAGCGTAACTATATAAACAAAAATGTTAACAATAGAAAGACGTCACATCCGACGTTTACAATATGTTGAGTTACTACTGTTAATAACAATTTACGTTGAAATTTAGTTAAATATACAATGAAATATACATATTTATGTAATGAAATATATTTATAAAATACATGAGTTAAACTTTAACATTAAGTTCGGGATTGTATTTCCGTATAAACGCGCTTTCTTTTATTTCTAATAGCGCTTGATTTGATACATTTAATTTATACATAGGGAAAACCGTGTATTTACCTCCGCCACAGAGATCTAGATGTTCGCTTAAAGGAATAGTTCTATTTTCTGCGTTTTTAATTTGAGAACGATGGAGGTTCATTCGTCTACTTAATTGTAATTCTGTTTTCCCTATGTATCTACCCTTACAACCTGTACATATCATCAAATAAATTACATTATTTGATTTACAATTCATATTTTGTTTGACTGTAAATATTTGATGATTTGTGACAGTGATAGACGACCCTTCGATAATATCATTACATGTTAAACATCGATTATCATTACATTTAGAAACTGTGGGTGTAGGAAATATAGAATCAAATTTTGAAGATGTCAACATTGTTCGTAAACTATGTGGTTGTTTCAGACTGTTAATTATTGTGGTTTGATTAATAATTTGGCTCATTTTTTCGCTATTTTGAAGAATATGACAGTGTTTGTCATATATTAATTTGCCCCTCTCTTGTGATGGGTTGAAAGTTGTAACTAACGCTATTTCCTTATTTGTTGAAACAGTTTCGTAAATTTTCGGTTGTCTTAATTTTGTCTGATCAAGGGAGAGGGCTTTTTTGTTTGCATCCAAAATGAGTTTAATAGGATAATTCTGTCGGAGTAGATAACCTTTCAATTGGTTTAGTCTGACGAGTTTAGTTTCATGGTTCGATACGATTGTGCACACTCTTCTAGCTAGACTAAACGGGATGTTTCGTTTTGTATGGGGTGGATGACACGATTTGAAATTTAGGTACTGGTGTGTATCTGTACTTTTAAAGAATAAATCTGTTTCTATTGTACCCCCTGCTGATAATTTGACTGTTACACCCAGGAAGTTTAAAGATATATTACTTTGTTCGATTGTAAACTTTATACTTCGGTCTAACGAGTTTAGTAAATCTAGCAGTTTTGTTATAGTTTGTTCGTTTTGTTTTAATATAAAAAAACAATCATCCAGAAATCTTTTCCAGTGGAGTTTTGCATAGTTACAAAAGGTGGCGCCAAAAGTTATATCTAGTTTAGTGTACCAAATTTCCTCTAGATATCCCAAGGACAGACTAGCGTACGTAGGCCCTACTTTCGTTCCAATGGCAACACCTTTTATTTGCCTATAGTATAGGCTATCGAAATAAAATATATTATTGGATATGACCAGATCAAGCGCGTTTAGTATAAAAGATTTTGTGAAACGACCTGGTATCTCTTCTGGAAAATTATTTATCCAGTACTCAATAGCTCTAAGTCCTAACGTTCGATCAATATTATTATATAAGTTTACTACATCAAAACTAATAAGTGTACTACCTGGTTCTACGCATTTGGGTAATTGATGTAGAAAATCAATGTCGTCACGTATATAACTTTTAACGTGCGTACATAATGGTTTGAGAATAATATCAATAAAATTGCTGAGCCTTTGTGTACCACTGTTCGGTCCTCCAACTATAGGTCTAAACTTGAGGTCTGATGGATTTTCAATGCAATGTGAGTCCTGGAAGATCTCGAGACCGCAGAAAGAACAGCAGAGATTTTAGAGACTATAACAGATCTCCTTTTCGAGATCAAAATTCAAATAGAAATAACTATTTTTTAGACAAACGCCAAAACCGATATCGAGACCGGTGGAGGTAAATTATGAACCAGTAATATTTAATTTAAGTTCATATCAATTAGAAATAGGTGAGATAAATTTATTGAACAAAGGTTTAAAATTCACACCCACACCTAATTATAATGGGGAACTTTTACAATCCGAATTGTCAAATTTTTGTAGAAAACTAAGATTAGCCGAATATCATGAAGATGTTAACACAACACGGAATTCAAATGAAAATGAACCTTCTATCTCAGATTCAGAAAGTCTAGTAAGAAATAAATCGGACTTCACGCCACAGGTGGGAAGAGATACATATTTGGATCAATTCATAAACGAAACTTTAGCTCACAAAGTCAATTATATTAAAGTAAACAAGAATCTAAATACACAAGAGAAGATAGGCCTGATTAATTTACGAAACAATAGAGACATAATTATTAAACAGGCTGATAAAGGTGGGGCTATTGTACTTTTATCGTTCTAATATATTACAAATGCTCCAAGATAAACAATACTATTATCCGTCTAGTGAAAATGTCAATAGTAATATTAGACGTAAAATAAGACATTTTCTAAAAGATTTCATTTGCCAATTTACTGATAAAGAATATCTATATTTAACTGAATTCGAGCCACATACCGCAAATTTCTATGGATTACCAAAAATACATAAAAGTAAACTCATCCAAGAACAAATTAAGACTAACAAAAGTACAGTTATTTGCATTGAAAATCCATCAGACCTCAAGTTTAGACCTATAGTTGGAGGACCGAACAGTGGTACACAAAGGCTCAGCAATTTTATTGATATTATTCTCAAACCATTATGTACGCACGTTAAAAGTTATATACGTGACGACATTGATTTTCTACATCAATTACCCAAATGCGTAGAACCAGGTAGTACACTTATTAGTTTTGATGTAGTAAACTTATATAATAATATTGATCGAACGTTAGGACTTAGAGCTATTGAGTACTGTATAAATAATTTTCCAGAAGAGATACCAGGTCGTTTCACAAAATCTTTTATACTAAACGCGCTTGATCTGGTCATATCCAATAATATATTTTATTTCGATAGCCTATACTATAGGCAAATAAAAGGTGTTGCCATGGGAACGAAAGTAGGGCCTACGTACGCTAGTCTGTCCTTGGGATATCTAGAGGAAATTTGGTACACTAAACTAGATATAACTTTTGGCGCCACCTTTTGTAACTATGCAAAACTCCACTGGAAAAGATTTCTGGATGATTGTTTTTTTATATTAAAACAAAACGAACAAACTATAACAAAACTGCTAGATTTACTAAACTCGTTAGACCGAAGTATAAAGTTTACAATCGAACAAAGTAATATATCTTTAAACTTCCTGGATGTAACAGTCAAATTATCAGCAGGGGGTACAATAGAAACAGATTTATTCTTTAAAAGTACAGATACACACCAGTACCTAAATTTCAAATCGTGTCATCCACCCCATACAAAACGAAACATCCCGTTTAGTCTAGCTAGAAGAGTGTGCACAATCGTATCGAACCATGAAACTAAACTCGTCAGACTAAACCAATTGAAAGGTTATCTACTCCGACAGAATTATCCTATTAAACTCATTTTGGATGCAAACAAAAAAGCCCTCTCCCTTGATCAGACAAAATTAAGACAACCGAAAATTTACGAAACTGTTTCAACAAATAAGGAAATAGCGTTAGTTACAACTTTCAACCCATCACAAGAGAGGGGCAAATTAATATATGACAAACACTGTCATATTCTTCAAAATAGCGAAAAAATGAGCCAAATTATTAATCAAACCACAATAATTAACAGTCTGAAACAACCACATAGTTTACGAACAATGTTGACATCTTCAAAATTTGATTCTATATTTCCTACACCCACAGTTTCTAAATGTAATGATAATCGATGTTTAACATGTAATGATATTATCGAAGGGTCGTCTATCACTGTCACAAATCATCAAATATTTACAGTCAAACAAAATATGAATTGTAAATCAAATAATGTAATTTATTTGATGATATGTACAGGTTGTAAGGGTAGATACATAGGGAAAACAGAATTACAATTAAGTAGACGAATGAACCTCCATCGTTCTCAAATTAAAAACGCAGAAAATAGAACTATTCCTTTAAGCGAACATCTAGATCTCTGTGGCGGAGGTAAATACACGGTTTTCCCTATGTATAAATTAAATGTATCAAATCAAGCGCTATTAGAAATAAAAGAAAGCGCGTTTATACGGAAATACAATCCCGAACTTAATGTTAAAGTTTAACTCATGTATTTTATAAATATATTTCATTACATAAATATGTATATTTCATTGTATATTTAACTAAATTTCAACGTAAATTGTTATTAACAGTAGTAACTCAACATATTGTAAACGTCGGATGTGACGTCTTTCTATTGTTAACATTTTTGTTTATATAGTTACGCTATCATATTAAAAAGTCTGAAGAGGTTCCGACGGAACTGAAAGCGCTAACTTTAAATATGTAGTCTGTTTTCTTTTCAAACATCTTATTTATTTATATATCACCTGAGAGTTGTTTCCAGAACTTTTTGTATATATATATATATATATATATATATATTGATAGCTCTTTATGTTGCACAGCCGAACTAAAGATAATATCAAATCGTACATTTGGCGATTGATTTAATGGAAAATGAAGGAAATCGCCGTTGCTTAATTATATATGCTAGTTGAACTTGCTGAGTAAGTAAACATATTAATCTACAAGCGAACCGGTTGTTATTTTCACCACTTTGAGACAGGAATCGTTAAATACTGGCGAAACTGATATGATGAAGGCCATATTTTGATCAAAGATATTTCTTCAATATGATTTGTCTATTCTTCATCAATCTCAATAATATCATCACAGCAGGACTTCCAGATAAATAACCAAATTATTGTATTTAAGATCTCTCAATCAATGACGGTTTTTGTTATTGATTCGAGTCGAAGGTTAGAGTGGGTTAATGAGCGATGCTTGTCACCCGACCTGTCTGTTGGCGGAATAGTGGCGGTATATACATTAGGGTGAGCATATCGAAACACAATAAATCATTCTAGAATCTACTGATCTCGTTTTAACCAACATTAATCTACCTATTTACTTTAATGGGATTGTTTAAGTGAGTGATATATTCGTTGAGCGTTTATAAGGAAAGCCATTGTATATATTGTCTGGACACCTCTCTGTGTGTAATCAATCACCCATTACAGTTTAATTACATATCAAGTTGTTGAGATTAAATAAAGTCAGCTGATGACTGATGTGATCTCACATTTAACAGTATTATCTACTCGCTCGTCGTGTCCGCGTCTACAGATCATCTAATGGCAATGGGGGAAGAGATAAATTGGGTTTAATCTCCAATCAACACAAACTGGCCACTTTATATCTTTATTTCCATTCCATTCGAGTTTTCAAGTTACCCATACATTTCGACTACAGCTTAACAAGAGATTATAAATAGTATTCAATGAGTACCAGTTTAAAATCAACCCAGTCCGGTTAATAGCCCAATCGGTATTCGGTGAGTACTGGTATAACAGTTTAAAATCAACTCAGTCTAGTTAATAGATTAATCTGTATTCAGTGAGTACTATAATAGCAGTTTAAAATCAACTCAGTATAATTAATAGACCAATCTGCACCGAGTGAGTACGAGTTTAAAATCAACTCACTAGTTAATAGACCAATCTGTATTCAGTGAGTACTGGTTTAACAGTTTAAAATCAACTCAGTTTAGTTAATAGACCAATCTGCATCGAGTTAGTACTGGTTTAACAGTTTAAAATCAACTCACTGGCTAGTTAATAGCTCAATCTTAACAGTTTAAAATCAACTCAGTCAAGTTAATAGATCAATCTATATTCCGTGAGTATCAGTTTAAAATCATCTCACTAGTTAATAGATCAATCTATATTCCGTGAGTATCAGTTTAAAATCATCTCACTAGTTAATAGACCAACCAGTACTCAGTGAGTACTGATATAACAGTTCAAAATCACCCCTGTCTTGTTTGAATGAAATGAAATGAAATGGGGTTTAACGTCCCACTCTTCTGCACCTAATCTGGGCTAATGGAGTATGAGCATATCGAATTCCAACTGCCAAGGGATCTTTTATGTGCACGCCAATGTGTACACGGGACCTCGGTATAAACCACCAGACCTTATAATCTGTTGTTATAAGCCGTAGTTGAAATAGGAGGGTACCGTCTCTATAGCTAATAAGATGACTTTTGATATATACGGGCGTTTTTATTGTATGTTTTTACCAATTTTCAACCCATTAAGCGTAAATAATATAATTAAATTAATCTGTCCATAATATCATGTTTAATGTATTGGACGTTAAATCTTTAATAAACATGAAACACCCCATTTCTTAGAACAAAGGTAATTTATCCAAAACAAAACAATGATTAAAAAATAACTAATTTAGACAAAAAATAATAAATAAAAAGTAATTTACATAGAAACGCAATTTACATAGAAATTAGAAATGTTATATAGAAAAGCACTAGTGAACCATGCAGACTAGCACTAGCTCTGTAACACGGATTTTTCAATTCTGTCGGGGTATTTCGTAGCACACACGGTTGTACAACACAAATGTTACGAATCAACGTGTACAAGGCAATGATTCACTTGCGCGTAGGGGTCTTTAGCAGTAGAAGGAATCTAGATGACCCATAGAAAACCCACGAGGTTGGACAGGCGACCCTACTCCCTGTCACGTACAACCTGGGTATCGAAACCATGCCAGTCGACTTAATGACAAACCTTATGATACATCGACTATTGGTAGGATTGTATCGTAAAGGATGGTGTGAATAGGCCTTTAATCCTATCTCAGTCTGAAAGATATCCAGACATACATATATATGTTTAAAATCTGAAGTTACTTAACACAGCATTAGTGTGGGGGTTTTATTCTAAAATAAAAGACCAGTTCCCTGGGCTTTAATCATTCTAATCAAATCATTACTAAAAGGCCAACAAACCAGCCTGTCTGAAAATAATGTCAAAATCGTAAAAGCAGTTCAATATCAAGGACCCACGCATTTTATTCCAGAAAAACAAGCGTTGAATTGTCGCCACAGCATTGCTAATTCTTTAATACTGTTATTACCATTCAATACATGAACCGATGTTTATAGAAATAATAATATATTCTTTATAAAGAAGGCGGCTCGAAATCAATACAAAAAACTTTTACATATTATTATTTGAAATACCTTGTATAATGAAAGCGGTGATACCTAATTGTCGAGAGAGAGAGAGAGAGAGAGAGAGAGAGAGAGAGAGAGAGAGAGAGAGAGAGAGAGAGAGAGAGAGAGAGAGAGAGAGAGGGAGGGAGGGGAGTATCGTTTAAGCGATAGGAAGTAGGTCATTTGGGACTACCACATGGGCCTTAAGCCGTGAGGTCTTAAGAAGACCACACTTATATTGACATTTACATACTTGGGATTGACGCCACACCAGACCTTATGATCTAAAGCGCACACGTTGGACCACTCGATCACAAACTTCCATCATTTGATTAAAGATCAGCCTACTCCTCACACTAAAACCAACAAACGACGGCTATTTATCATTGTGTTGTTGGCGACATAGGATGTTGACCTGACAATTTAATAAATAGTCATCACCGATCAATCTTAGAGAGAAATCCATGCTGATCTATATCTGTCCGGATTCCCATCCATCTAAGAGATTATACAGATATCGCCTCTTAATAATTTTCTTGGTGCCTTTCGTCACATGAAAATAGCCATCACTATGAAAACCCTAATTAATCAAAGTACGCACGTTAAATGCTGTCGCGTTATAAATATAGAAAGAGAAGTATTTAATGCTCGAGATATCAATAAAGATCGGTTGATAAATGGATGGCCAGAATCCGAGGGAGAACTATGATGTACTCATCCTTCAATAATATATATTCAAACACGTTTGATGTTTCATTTTATACTTACGCCATTTATAAAAATCTGCAATCTGTGAAGTTCGCAAAGATAATTAGATTTTGACATGCGTTACAGCTATTATGTTGACTATAAATGGCAACTATTCTAAAGATATTTATCATCCAACTGTGTGTAATCAAAGCTTCACCGAATAATTTAATAGGGAAGGTAAAACCTCGGTGCACACGTCTTATACCAGGGACATGTACGTCTTTTAGCACAAACGCGTTTATTTGACAATACAGTGTGTTGTTTTACTTTCAAGGTTTGGAAGACAGATTATGTTCCATATTTTTAAAACATAATTTATTCTGCCTTTGGGCAACCGATGTATTGGATGAGTTTAATGCTGGCACCATACTTTAAAAAACCAAAGATACTCTACAACAACGTTTAACTGTTACTGAAAATCACATAGAAGACTACCAACTGGTTAAATGGGAGATCGAGACCCCACTCCCACCCTCCCCCGCTAAAAAGAGACCCCAGACAGAAAATCGTCATGAAATTTCCAAAACAAAAATATCACAAACAGAAACCTCCCAACATACTGATGAAGCAATAAAGAAAACACAAATTTAAAGAAAAATGTAAATGTTTTTAGTCCCTTATTGATGAAACGACAGCTATCTGGTAATGGTACTCTATCTCGTTATTGTACTGCCGTTTCTTGGAAAGTAAATCGTTCTACTCGTGCTGTGATAACATGTTTTGCTCAATCAACTGAAATGACCTGTCAACAAATCCACTGATTCTAACAACTAGATTTACTGTCACGATAATTGCCCGTTAAAACAATTACACTTATGTACTTGCTAACTTAAACAATCGGATAGTGTCGTCGTTCTTTTGACCATTAGATCGATATGTAATCATTCCAGACAGCATTTAGTTAGTTCTCTTAAAGTATGGTACATTCTAACCGAGGTCATTTAGTGAGGTATGTTAAAGCATAGTTCACTTAATCCTTGTAGGTGCACGTGGGGTTTGTTAAAGTATGGTACATTCGGTGCACGTGGTGTATGTTAAAGCATGGTAAATTTTAACCGAGGTTTCGAATCTCCGGTTGTACGTGGCAAGGAGTACGGTCGCTTGTCCAGCCTCGTGGGTTTTCTCCGGGCACCCCGGTTTCCTCCCACTACTAAAGACCCCTATGCGCAAGCGAATTATTGAAATAAAATTAAAATCATATGTTAGTCTCGAAATGACGTCGTTTGTGTCTCTATCTCTCTCTCCGTGGGGTGTGAGCGAATGTTTGACAAGACAGTGGCGTTTCGGTCTACTCTTCATCGAATGGTTGTAGACACAATCGACGGCCATCTATTGACCAAGCAGCAGATATCACAAGGGACGGGAGATTAAAGACGAACGAGAACTTATTATTCTGATATATAAACCTGTCAAAATCTATCAACCAGACGCTTACGAACAAGAAATGTTATTCAAAGCGACTTGTCAACTCTTTGAATAGTTGATGAAACACAATTTGTAAGTTCATTCAAAGCAATGGAGGCTTTAGAAGTATCTCATGAGATCAGCGTGTCATGTCTGGTCCTATGTAAAATGTTTTCACATATTATTTGGACGTATTACACAAGAATCCGTTTGTGCTGTGATGTGAATGTTGCAGGGTTTAGCTTCGCGATGAGAAACCCCGTGGACATCCTCGAACAACCAGTAATCTGATTAGAGAGTGAGAGAGAGAGAAATGTTCGGCGAAATACGCCAGAAGTCTCAAAATGAATGGTAATCTCTAGCATCTGGTTATTCAAGTCTACATAGTATTTATTGCACATGCTATCCAGAAAAGTTTATGACGTCACCGTTGACATGATTTGTGGAATATGTCTAGCCTCGTTCTTCGAGTGCCTTTTTAAAAATCAGCCTGAAAATGGTAAAATGTTTATTTTGTCTTAAATATTTGATATCAGAAGCCCATCTTTTCCCGGTAAGATCACACCATCAATGTTGATTTAAATTGACAAGTAATTCATGTTTTCAGTGTCGAAGACTTAGGGTGATATTGAATTAGAGACGAAGCTACTTTAAAATACGACGTTAAAATTCGCTCGTTCATCATAATAATACCAAGTTAAAACAGCTGATTGATGTTTAAATTACGTCTTACCACATCTACCAGATAAATGTTTCTCCGGTCTGTAATTACTGACCATGACCAATCATAACGCATCAAACATAATTACACATACATACTTAACAACCTACTACTCTTCAAACCAGGACTTGATTTACTTTCATTTCGCTCAGAATCAACATATCGTTTGACTCTATGATTCAATTCTGTATAATAGGAGACCATTACGCGTCATACTAGTATTCAGAGGCAGTGTGAAGTTAGCTCGATTTTCGTTTTTCGTTTTTCAATATTGGTGAATATCGAAAAACGAGCTACTCGTTTTTCGATATTGGCGAATAACGAAAAACAACTAGCTCGTTATTCGATATTGGCGAATGTTGAAAAACGAGCTACTTGTTTTTCGACATTCAAACTTGAATCTCAAAAAAGTAGATTTGATGGAGGTATATCTGTAGAATGTCTCCAAAACACATTTTATTAAATACGTTTTCTAAAACGAACTAAAGATATCATAATTCAGGATGCCTGAGCAGTGGATTCACATAAAAACTTTTCTTTCTCCTTGTTTTTTGATATTGGCGAATCTCGAAAAACGAGCTTCTCGTTTTTCGATATTCAAACTTGAATATTAAAAAAAGCAGATTTGAAGGATGTATATCTACAGAATGTCTCCATGACACATTTGATTAAATTAGTGATCTAAAACGTACTAAAGATATCATAATTGAGGATGCCTGAGCAGTGGATTCACATAAAAACTGCTCTTTCTCCTTGTTTTTTGATATTGGCGAATCTCGAAAAACGAGCCACTCGTTTTTCGATATTCAAACTTGAATATCAAAAAAGCAGATTTGATGGATGTTTATATACAGAATGTCTAAATTGACACATTTCATTAAATAAGTGATCTAAAACGAACTAAATACATCATAATTGAGGATGCCTGAACAGTGGATTCACATAAAAACTTTTCTTTCTCTTTGTTTTTTGATATTGGCGAATCTCGAAAAACGAGCTACTTGTTATTCGATATTCAAACTTGAATCTCAAAAAAGTAGATTTGATGGAGGGATATCTGTAGAATGTCTCCAAAACACATTTTATTAAATACGTTTTCTAAAACGAACTAAAGATATCATAATTCAGGATGCCTGAGCAGTGGATTCATATAAAAACTGCTCTTTCTTCTTGTTTTTTGATATTGGCGAATCTCGAAAAACGAGCTTCTCGTTTTTCGATATTCAAACTTGAATATTAAAAAAAGCAGATTTGAAGGATGTATATCTACAGAATGTCTCCAAAACAAATTTTATTAAATCAATGATCTAAAACGAACTAAAGATATCATAATTGAGGATGCCTGAGCAGTGGATTCACATAAAAACTTTTCTTTCTCGTTGTTTTTTTTATATTGGCGAATCTCGAAAAACGAGCCACTCGTTTTTCGTTATTCGAACTTGAATATCAAAAAAACAGATTTGATGGGTGTTTATCTACAGAATGTCTCCATGACACATTTGATTAAATTAGTGATCTAAAACGTACTAAAGGCATCATAATTGAGGATGCCTGAGCAGTGCATTCACATAAAAACTGCTCTTTCTCCTTGTTTTTTGATATTGGCGAATCTCGAAAAACGAGCCACTCGTTTTTCGATATTCATACTTGAATATCAAAAAAGCAGATTTGATGGATGTTTATATACAGAATGTCTAAATTGACACATCTTATTAAATGAGTGATCTAAAACGAACTAAATACATCATAATTGGGGATGCCGGAGCAGTGGATTCACATAAAAACTGCTCTTTCTCCTTGTTTTTTGATATTGGTGAATCTCGAAAAACGAGCTACTCGTTATTCGATATTCAAACTTGAATATTGAAAAAGAAGATTTGAAGGATGTATATCTACAGAATTTCTCCAAAACACATTTTATTAAATCAATGATCCAAAACGAACTAAAGATATCATAATTGAGGATGCCTGAGCAGTGGATTCATATAAAAACTGCTCTTTCTCCTTGTTTTTTGATATTGGCGAATCTCCAAAAACGAGCCACTTGTTTTTCGATATTCAAACTTGAATATCAAAAAAGCAGATTTGATGGATGTTTATCTACAGAATGTCTAAATTGACACATTTTATTAAATGAGTGATCTAAAACGAACTAAATACATCATAATTGGGGATGCCCGAGCAGTGGATTCACATAAAAACTGCTCTTTCACCTTGTTTTTTGATATTGGCGAATCTCGAAAAACGAGCTACTCGTTATTCGATATTCAAACTTGAATATTAAAAAAGCAGATTTGAAGGATGTATATCTACAGAATTTCTCCAAAACACATTTTATTAAAGCAATGATCTAAAACGAACTACAAATATCATAATTTAGGACGCCTGAGCAGTGGATTCACTTAAAAACTTTTTTTCTCGTTTTTTTTTGATATTGGCGAATCTCGAAAAACGAGCCACTCGTTTTTCGATATTCAAACTTGAATATCAAAACGGCAGATTTGAAGGATGTATATCTACAGAATTTCTCCAAAACACATTTTATTAAATCAATGATCTAAAACAAACTAAAAATATCATAATTGAGGATGCCTGAACAGTGGATTCACATAAAAACTTTTCTTTCTCTTTGTTTTTTGATATTGGCGAATCTCGAAAAACGAGCTACTCGTTATTCGATATTCAAACTTAAATATTAAAAAAGCAGATTTGAAGGATGTATATCTACAAAATTTCTCCAAAACACATTTTATTAAATCAATGATCTAAAACGAACTAAAAATATCATAATTGAGGATGCCTGAGCAGTGGATTCACATAAAAACTTTTCTTTCTCGTTGTTTTTTGAATATCAAAAAAGCAGATTTGATGGATGTTTATATACAGAATGTCTAAATTGACACATTTTATTAAATAAGTGATCTAAAACGAACTAAATACATCATAATTGAGGATGCCTGAACAGTGGATTCACATAAAAACTTTTCTTTCTCTTTGTTTTTTGATATTGGCGAATCTCGAAAAACGAGCTACTTGTTATTCGATATTCAAACTTGAATCTCAAAAAAGTAGATTTGATGGAGGTATATCTGTAGAATGTCTCCAAAACACATTTTATTAAATACGTTTTCTATAACGAACTAAAGATATCATAATTCAGGATGCCTGAGCAGTGGATTCATATAAAAACTGCTCTTTCTCCTTGTTTTTTGATATTGGCGAATCTCGAAAAACGAGCTTCTCGTTTTTCGATATTCAAACTTGAATATTAAAAAAAGCAGATTTGAAGGATGTATATCTACAGAATGTCTCCAAAACAAATTTTATTAAATCAATGATCTAAAACGAACTAAAGATATCATAATTGAGGATGCCTGAGCAGTGGATTCACATAAAAACTTTTCTTTCTCGTTGTTTTTTTTATATTGGCGAATCTCGAAAAACGAGCCACTCGTTTTTCGTTATTCGAACTTGAATATCAAAAAAACAGATTTGATGGGTGTTTATCTACAGAATGTCTCCATGACACATTTGATTAAATTAGTGATCTAAAACGTACTAAAGGCATCATAATTGAGGATGCCTGAGCAGTGGATTCACATAAAAACTGCTCTTTCACCTTGTTTTTTGCATGTTGGCGAATCTCGAAAAACGAGCTACTCGTTATTCGATATTCAAACTTGAATATCCAAAAAGCAGATTTGATGGATGTTTATCTACAGAATGTCTCCATGACACATTTGATTAAATTAGTGATCTATAACGTACTAAAGGCATCGTAATTGAGGATGCCGGAGCAGTGAATTCACATAAAAACTGCTCTTTCTCCTTGTTTTTTTGATATTGGCGAATATTAAAAAATATGGAGAAGGATCAGTTTTTCGTGAATCCACTGCTCGGGCATCCCCAGTTATGGTATTTTAGTACGTTTTAGATCACTGATTTAAAAAAATGTGTTTTGGAGAAATTCTGTAGCTATACATTCATCAAATCTATCAAATGTGCTTTTTTGATATTCAAATTTGAATATCGAAAAACGAGTAGCTCGTTTTTCGAGATTCGCCAATATCAAAATACAGCGAGAAAGAACAGTTTTTATGTGAATCCACTGCTCAGGCACCCTTATTAACGACATCTTTAGTTTGTTTTAGAAAACGTATTTAATAATAAAGTATTTTGGGGACATTCTATAGTAATACATCCATCAAGTCTGCTTTTTTGAGATTCAAGCTTGAATATCGAAAAACGAGTAGCTCGTTTTTCGAAATTCGCCAATATCAAAAAACAAGGAGAAAGGGCATTTTTTATGTGTATCTTTTGCTCAGGCATCCACATTTTTGATATCTATTTCATTTTAGATCACCGATTTAATCAGATGTGTTTTGGAGACTTTCTTTAGCTACACATCCATCAAATCTACTTTTTTGAGATTCAAATTAGAATGTCGAAAAACAAGTAGCTCGTTTTTCAACATTCGCCAATATCGAATAACGAGCTAGTTGTTTTTCGTTATTCGCCAATATCGAAAAATGAGTAGCTCGTTTTTCGATATTCACCAATATTGAAAAACGAAAAACGAAAATCGAGCTAACTTCACACTGCCGTATTCAGATGGGATAGCGATTCAATATTTTCACGTCTCCTGTTAATAAATAGTATTCAATGAGTATCAGTTTAAAATCAACCCAGTCCGGTTAATAGCCCAATCGGTATTCGGTGAGTACTGGTATAACAGTTTAAAATCAACTCAGTCTAGTTAATAGATTAATCTGTATTCAGTGAGTACTATAATAGCAGTTTAAAATCAACTCAGTATAATTAATAGACCAATCTGCACCGAGTGAGTACGAGTTTAAAATCAACTCACTAGTTAATAGACCAATCTGTATTCAGTGAGTACTGGTTTAACAGTTTAAAATCAACTCAGTTTAGTTAATAGACCAATCTGCATCGAGTTAGTACTGGTTTAACAGTTTAAAATCAACTCACTGGCTAGTTAATAGCTCAATCTTAACAGTTTAAAATCAACTCAGTCAAGTTAATAGATCAATCTATATTCCGTGAGTATCAGTTTTAAATCATCTCACTAGTTAATAGACCAACCAGTATTCAGTGAGTAATGGTATAACAGTTCAAAATCACCCCTGTCTTGTTTGAATGAAATGAAATGAAATGGGGTTTAACGTCCTACTCTTCTGCACCTAATCTGGGCTAATGGAGTATGAGCATATCGAATTCCAACTGCCAAGGGATCTTTTATGTGCACGCCAATGTGTACACGGGACCTCGGTATAAACCACCAGACCTTATAATCTGTTGTTATAAGCCGTAGTTGAAATAGGAGGGTACCGTCTCGAATCTATAGCTAATAAGATGACTTTTGACATATACGGGCGTTTTTATTGTATGTTTTTACCAATTTTCAACCCATTAAGCGTAAATAATATAATTAAATTAACCTGTCCATAATATCATGTTTAATGTATTGGACGTTAAATCTTTAATAAACATGAAACACCCCATTTCTTAGAACAAAGGTAATTTATCCAAAACAAAACAATGATTAAAAAATAACTAATTTAGACAAAATATAATAAATAAAAAGTAATTTACATAGAAACACAAAAAACACAGATTGAAACGCAATTTACATAGAAATGTTATATAGAAAAGCACTAGTGAACCAAGCAGACTAGCACTAGCTCTGTAACACGGATTTTTCAATTCTGTCGGGGTATTTCGTAGCACACACGGTTGTACAACACAAATGTTACGAATCAACGTGTACAAGGCAATGATTCACTTGCGCGTAGGGGTCTTTAGCAGTAGAAGGAATCTAGATGACCCATAGAAAACCCACGAGGTTGGACAGGCGACCCTACTCCCTGTCACGTACAACCTGGGTATCGAAACCATGCCAGTCGACTTAATGACAAACCTTATGATACATCGACTATTGGTAGGATTGTATCGTAAAGGATGGTGTGAATAGGCCTTTAATCCTATCTCAGTCTGAAAGATATCCAGACATACATATATATGTTTAAAATCTGAAGTTACTTAACACAGCATTAGTGTGGGGGTTTTATTCTAAAATAAAAGACGAGTTCCCTGGGCTTTAATCATTCTAATCAAATCATTACTAAAAGGCCAACAAACCAGCCTGTCTGAAAATAATGTCAAAATCGTAAAAGCAGTTAAATATCAAGGACCCACGCATTTTATTCCAGAAAAACAAGCGTTGAATTGTCGCCACAGCATTGCTAATTCTTTAATACTGTTATTACCATTCAATACATGAACCGATGTTTATAGAAATAATAATATATTCTTTATAAAGAAGGCGGCTCGAAATCAATACAAAAAACTTTTACATATTATTATTTGAAATACCTTGTATAATGAAAGCGGTGATACCTAATTGTCGAGAGAGAGAGAGAGAGAGAGGGAGGGAGGGGAGTATCGTTTAAGCGATAGGAAGTAGGTCATTTGGGACTACCACATGGGCCTTAAGCCGTGAGGTCTTAAGAAGACCACACTTATATTGACATTTACATACTTGGGATTGACGCCACACCAGACCTTATGATCTAAAGCGCACACGTTGGACCACTCGATCACAAACTTCCATCATTTGATTAAAGATCAGCCTACTCCTCACACTAAAACCAACAAACGACGGCTATTTATCATTGTGTTGTTGGCGACATAGGATGTTTACCTGACAATTTAATAAATAGTCATCACCGATCAATCTTAGAGAGAAATCCATGCTGATCTATATTTGTCCGGATTCCCATCCATCTAAGAGATTATACAGATATCGCCTCTTAATAATTTTCTTGGTGCCTTTCGTCACATGAATATAACGAAAATAGCCATCACTATGAAAACCCTAATTAATCAAAGTACGCACGTTAAATGCTGTCGCGTTATAAATATAGAAAGAAGTATTTAATGCTCGAGATATCAATAAAGATCGGTTGATAAATGGATGGCCAGAATCCGAGGGAGAACTATGATGTACTCATCCTTCAATAATATATATTCAAACACGTTTGATGTTTCATTTTATACTTACGCCATTTATAAAAATCTGCAATCTGTGAAGTTCGCAAAGATAATTAGATTTTGACATGCGTTACAGCTATTATGTTGACTATAAATGGCAACTATTCTAAAGATATTTATCATCCAACTGTGTGTAATCAAAGCTTCACCGAATAATTTAATAGGGAAGGTAAAACCTCGGTGCACACGTCTTATACCAGGGACATGTACGTCTTTTAGCACAAACGCGTTTATTTGACAATACAGTGTGTTGTTTTACTTTCAAGGTTTGGAAGACAGATTATGTTCCATATTTTTAAAACATAATTTATTCTGCCTTTGGGCAACCGATGTATTGGATGAGTTTAATGCTGGCACCATACTTTAAAAAACCAAAGATACTCTACAACAACGTTTAACTGTTACTGAAAATCACATAGAAGACTACCAACTGGTTAAATGGGAGATCGAGACCCCACTCCCACCCTCCCCCGCTAAAAAGAGACCCCAGGCAGAAAATCGTCATGAAATTTCCAAAACAAAAATATCACAAACAGAAACCTCCCAACATACTGATGAAGCAATAAAGAAAACACAAATTTAAAGAAAAATGTAAATGTTTTTAGTCCCTTATTGATGAAACGACAGCTATCTGGTAATGGTACTCTATCTCGTTATTGTACTGCCGTTTCTTGGAAAGTAAATCGTTCTACTCGTGCTGTGATAACATGTTTTGCTCAATCAACTGAAATGACCTGTCAACAAATCCACTGATTCTAACAACTAGAATTACTGTCACGATAATTGCCCGTTAAAACAATTACACTTATGTACTTGCTAACTTAAACAATCGGATAGTGTCGTCGTTCTTTTGACCATTAGATCGATATGTAATCGAGACCCCACTCCCACCCTCCCCCGCTAAAAAGAGACCCCAGGCAGAAAATCGTCATGAAATTTCCAAAACAAAAATATCACAAACAGAAACCTCCCAACATACTGATGAAGCAATAAAGAAAACACAAATTTAAAGAAAAATGTAAATGTTTTTAGTCCCTTATTGATGAAACGACAGCTATCTGGTAATGGTACTCTATCTCGTTATTGTACTGCCGTTTCTTGGAAAGTAAATCGTTCTACTCGTGCTGTGATAACATGTTTTGCTCAATCAACTGAAATGACCTGTCAACAAATCCACTGATTCTAACAACTAGATTTACTGTCACGATAATTGCCCGTTAAAACAATTACACTTATGTACTTGCTAACTTAAACAATCGGATAGTGTCGTCGTTCTTTTGACCATTAGATCGATATGTAATCATTCCAGACAGCATTTAGTAAGTTCTCTTAAAGTATGGTACATTCTAACCGAGGTCATTTAGTGAGGTATGTTAAAGCATAGTTCACTTAATCCTTGTAGGTGCACGTGGGGTTTGTTAAAGTATGGTACATTCGGTGCACGTGGTGTATGTTAAAGCATGGTAAATTTTAACCGAGGTTTCGAATCTCCGGTTGTACGTGGCAAGGAGTAGGGTCGCTTGTCCAGCCTCGTGGGTTTTCTCCGGGCACCCCGGTTTCCTCCCACTACTAAAGACCCCTATGCGCAAGCGAATTATTGAAATAAAATTAAAATCATATGTTAGTCTCGAAATGACGTCGTTTGTGTCTCTATCTCTCTCTCCGTGGGGTGTGAGCGAATGTTTGACAAGACAGTGGCGTTTCGGTCTACTCTTCATCGAATGGTTGTAGACACAATCGACGGCCATCTATTGACCAAGCAGCAGATATCACAAGGGACAGGGAGATTAAAGACGAACGAGAACTTATTATTCTGATATATAAACCTGTCAAAATCTATCAAGCAGACGCTGACGAACAAGAAATGTTATTCAAAGCGACTTGTCAACTCTTTGAATAGTTGATGAAACACAATTTGTAAGTTCATTCAAAGCAATGGAGGCTTTAGAAGTATCTCATGAGATCAGCGTGTCATGTCTGGTCCTATGTAAAATGTTTTCACATATTATTTGGACGTATTACACAAGAATCCGTTTGTGCTGTGATGTGAATGTTGCAGGGTTTAGCTTCACGATGAGAAACCCCGTGGACATCCTCGAACAACCAGTAATCTGATTAGAGAGAGAGAGAGAGAAACGGGGTTTAACGTCCAAACCAGGTCTAACATATGGTTTAATTTTATTTCTATAATTCGCTTGCGCGTAGGGGTCTTTAGCAGTGGGGGGAAACCGGAGTGCCCGGGGGAAACCCACGAGATTGAGAAGGCAAATCTGATTAGAAAATTATAACTATATTTAAATACTTGTATAAGCTAATTGGTATTAGTGATTCTGCTTCTGTAAATAGCGCCATTCTTGTTTGTGTCAAAAGCTGTGTTCTATGAATATTTTGGGTTGTTTAAATAAGACGTTGTTATCTCGGCTTAACATATTATAATCCCTATTCACAAAAAACCCCACCAGGTTACAAAAATTCATTAGGTTCCAAATTAGATTTTCATTACATTCCATTACTTGGAACTCATCACACATCAAATTATATAAACGATATTAATTAAAACATATAATATTTATACTTTATTTAACGTCAAACATTTAAAGATACATTATGGGAGATTAGATAAAGAGCTGACAGTTCTATCTATAATGTAAAGGAAATTTGCTGAAAATGTCTTGATCCACTAAGAACCGAGAATCAAGCGGTTGAAATTGCGGCCTAGCCTCGATCATCATTACTAAAGTCGGTACGATAACCATTTCATGATTAAGTTATGAATGAAAGTTAAGCAGCAAACCGGATCCTAATCCAATAAATAACCGTAGGCTAGCTTTGACGTCAAGAGTTGATTATGGTCTGGATAACTTAAAGGGCTAATCCCGATATTTTTTTTGAAGAATATAACTGCTTAATTTGGTGTTAAAATCCCCTACCAAAGAGCCGAGCAACTAACTCAGTATTTGTAATACGTTTTCAAATAACTTAAACACGTCAGTCGTCTTCTGGAAATTGATACCGGTGTCCCAAGTTGTATTATGCGGTGTCTACGTAAAACCAGGCTTTCTTTTAAATAAAAATATTGTGTAGGTGATATTTGCTTTTCGCTATCAAGTACAGCACATGGGCCATTCACTATATAGACCCCTCAAGGAACTAGAATCGATTATCAGGTCACCAACGAAAAAATTGACCAGAAATCTTAAAAGGGTTACGTGTCCGGATAAGCAGTTTTGACGTTCACGTCCAAACGACTCAATATTTTGAGCTGAAATTTTGAGACAAGGTCAATACACCATTCTCCTATATTTTGGCGTTTACATTTCATAGGTACTCGGACTTTTATTTTTGAGACTCTGTTCAAATCGGGACTGTCCGTTTAATTAATGTCTAATTAATAATTTAGATAACAACCCAGACTTAAGGAAAGACTTGCTATAGGCAGATTTAGCTCTTTTGTAATGTATTTATGCTTTTTAAACCACGAAAAAGGGATTTAAATGATTAAATAGTTCGTTACTCCTAGAAATACTAATTCATAGGCATTACGCGTGGAGGAAATATTAGCTCAGATATTACTACACTGCCTGAAAAAGAATCATTTAATAGACCTGGTTTTGCGAGGTTGGCTGGTGTACCGATATCTGAGCATAAAATGTAGTCGGACAGATTTTGAAATTGTCGAGTTTAGTATTTGTCTATGAAAACAACTGTCTGGACATGTCAGACTGGAGAGATGAATAGCCTGCATAATACAGATAATGAGTGAATGTTGTCCTATTGAACTGCAGTCTAAAGATTCACATCATCTAATTAAACTTAACTGTGACGAGTATTACGCACAAGCAAATTTAAGGAACATGTTAACCCGTCTCTCCTGGAAGTTTTGAAAGTCTTGGTTTACACCATACAAGATGTTTACCCCAATTCGGTTATCTTCCTGATAATCCAGTTAAAATCTTAGTCTACAACTTACCCCAACTAGTTATCACCATGAGAACAATTGTTGAACGAAGGTGTCTGGTTGGTAGACATTATGTAAGATTTATATAAAACGCTGGTAGTTCTCGCTATAGTAGTTAGACAAACAAAAATTAAAAGGGAATAATATCTTGAAATTAAGTCATTCTTGGCATATTTATGGCCGTTTGTGTAACAGTTTAGTCTTAATTGTCATTGCTATTGCTGTTACGATAAAAATCAAAGTTTCGATGATTCATTTTTATACGCCCACATTTTCATGTGGACGTATAATGTTGTCGACTCTGGCCGTCCGGATGTCCACAATTGTTTGTGGACTCTCTACAGGTCACAATTCTTATCCCATTTTGACCAAACTTAAAATATAGGTTTATGACCAAAAGATCGCGACTTCTTTTCATATTGGCACGTATCTGGTCGAAAGTTCGTGGATTATGACCCCCGATTGTCCGAAAAATCATGTTTTTACCTTGTGTACCCTATTGAGGTCACAATTCCGAACCGATTTTGATGAAACTTGAAATGCATGTTTATCAGCCAAAGATGGTGGTTCCTGTCGATAGTTGCGCATATCGTATCGTAAGCTCCTGAATTATGGGCCCTTATTATACGAAAAATCGCCTTTTTGTTGCTTGTGGTCCCTCTGGAGGTCACAATTATTATCCGATTAAAAAAACAACGTTTAAGTTCGAATTTCGTAAAAATCGGATACAAATTGCGATACAAAATGGTCGCCGCTTGTACGTAAATAGTGTAAAAATATGGTATATCACGGTTGTGGACCTTGTAGAGGTCACAACTGTAATCCGATTTTAATGAGACTGGAAATGCATGTTTATAGCCTTAAGATCTTAGTTCCTCCCCCCCCCCTTCCCATTTCAACTACACAGGGTTTTGTTTTAGGCATGCCGACGTGTACACCGGTATTCGTCCCTTTCTATCCCCGTCCACCACAGAAGGCAAGGAGAACCAAGATCGCAAAAACCTTTCTCAGTCATTAACTATTTCTTGCAGGAGTCCTGGCAAGGGCAGCTGTCTAGTCGTCCGGATATGACGAAAAATCGAGTTTATATGTATACATTGACTTTTTGCACGTAAAAGATAATAGTGCCGCTGCCCGGGCAAAATATCCCTCGTAGCAAACTGTATGGTGTGTCCGTCTTCATTAACCCAGTATATGAGCAGAACAGTAAGACGTTAAACACCATTTCATTTTGTATAGAGACAGCGCATGTCCCACTGATCAAGCGAACGTCATAGACTAAATAAAACTCTCGTTCCCTGTTATTTACCATCGATACACGTTTATACCTCATTATTCCGAATGTGTTTTTATTGCATTCTTTAAATTGATTTTGATTCTGGCTATGAAGTATCTGTTATCTTAACCAAACAATCAAAAAATAAATCAACACAGGGTCGTAATTGGCATATACATAATAACTTCAAGCAGTGATATTTTGCATGTCTTCAAAAGTCCTATAATATCTTGTATTCTCTAGGGGCAGTGATGGGGAATAACAGTTCGTCATTTCCTCTAGATTGACGGTTGATAAGAGCTTGATGATATCAATAAAGCCCGAGTGGGCTCGGTCACGTTTTATAGCCTTCTAGCTTTATTAAATAAATTAATGTCGCAAGTTCTTCCATCGTGAATTATGGCCCTTTCCCTCTTTACATACATTCAAAAATAATTTAACGAACATCGAACGTAAAAAATACATAATCAATTTAGAAAAGAAATATCTATAAAAGTATGAAATTACGTTTAGTAATCAATTATTAAACACCCAAAACTATTGAGAACTTATTTGTTTATACCATTTTATTATCATCGTGACACAATATATCGAAACTGCCATGCTTATATATACGTATATATTTTTTATTCACCTTTTTTCTATTAGGACAGAGGGTCTGGCAAGTATTCTATGAGTATTCTATGTACCTATATAGGCTATAACATGTGATTTGTTTTACCTTGTAATAACGTATTCAAGTAAGTTTTCAATCACTCAATTTATTTCTGTTTTGAATGCCAAAAGCAGACACCAGTTGTTTCTCCTACTATCCTCCACATCTCAACAGCTAGGGGATCTTTTACGTGCATCCCAAGATAACGAGCGATGTTAAAATAATTTATTTTTACTAATGTTCATGGTTTATATGATCTGTTCTTCCGATGTGGTTTACCACTTGTCTGTGATGCAGGACGGAGGTCCCGAAATTGGCAGTTGTCTAGTCGTTCGGATGGTACGAAAAATCGAGGTCCCGTGTACACATTGGCGTGCACGTAAAAGATCCCTTGGCAGTTGGAATTCGATATAAGAGTAGGCCGTAGCGCCGCTGCCCGGGTAAAATTTCCCTCATAGCACACTGTATGGGGTATGCCCGTCTTCATTAGCCCAGTTTAGGAGCAAAACAGTAGGACGTTAAATCCCATTTTATTTCATTTATATGATCAATTCATACTTTATCGACTATCCTTCATGGTAGCCTATATTGTTAATCTACATACACCCTCAATTCCTTTCTCAACGGGGGTGGAGGGTTAGGATGGCCTAGTGGTCTAGAGTACCGCGCTTCGACCTCTAGCTGGCCGGTCACCTCTGGCTTGCGGCTGTGGTTTCGATCCCTGGTGTGAGCGAATGTGGCATGGAGATAGGGGCGCCTTCTCAACCTCGTAGGTTTCCTCCGGGCACTTCGGTTTCCTCCTACTGCTAAAGACCCCTACGCGCAAGCGAATTATTGAAATAAAATTAAAACTATATGTTTGTCCCGAAATGACCATGTTTGTGTCGAGTGGACGTTGGTTGCCTGTCCAACCTGGTGGGTTTTCTCTTGGTCCTCCGGTTTCCTCCCAATGCCAAAGACTCATACACGCAAGCGAATTATCGAAATAAAATTGAACCATATGTTAATCCCGAAATGACCTAGTTTGTGTCGAGTGGACGTTTAGCCCCATCTCTATCTGAGCTAATTAAAACGAGCATATGTTATACAGTGAGTTATGAGGAATATTTTACACAACCGGACAATGGCACTACGGCACCTACTCTTTTCTCGATATTCAAAGTGTCACAGATTGTTTTACGTGCACGTCTATGTTTACACAGGATCATCTGAACGACAAACTTTGTCGCCTACCAGGCGCCCGGTCCTGCACCACTGACAAGGAGGAAACACACCGGAAAATCGCTATGAACATCTTAGGCCAACACTCGGATAGAACACGGGACCCCCGGGTCTTACTCACTGGGCCATTACGTCTTCCTATCTTATACTATATTAGGTTATGTAGTTTGGAGTTAGAAATGTATGTTTTATGCAGACCTAGAAATTGACACAAATTTTAATGGGTCTCAACGCATGTAATATGAATGTACATTCCATCGTTTACATTCCATCGTTTCCGTTTAGATTCTAATGTCAAATTATGTTCGGCGAAATACGCCAGAAGTCTCAAAATGAATGGTAATCTCTAGCATCTGGTTATTCAAGTCTACATAGTATTTATTGCACATGCTACCCAGAAAAGTTTATGACGTCACCGTTGACATGATTTGTGGAATATGTCTAGCCTCGTTCTTCGAGTGCCTTTTTAAAAATCAGCCTGAAAATGGTAAAATGTTTATTTTGTCTTAAATATTTGATATCAGAAGCCCATCTTTTCCCGGTAAGACCACACCATCAATGTTGATTTAAATTGACAAGTAATTCATGTTTTCAGTGTCGAAGACTTTGGGTGATATTGAATTAGAGACGAAGCTACTTTAAAATACGACGTTAAAATTCGCTCGTTCATCATAATAATACCAAGTTAAAACAGCTGATTGATGTTTAAATTACGTCTTACCACATCTACCAGATAAATGTTTCTCCGGTCTGTAATTACTGACCATGACCAATCATAACGCATCAAACATAATTACACATACATACTTAACAACCTACTACTCTTCAAACCAGGACTTCATTTACTTTCATTTCGCTCAGAATCAACATATCGTTTGACTCTATGATTCAATTCTGTATAATAGGAGACCATTACGCGTCATACTAGTATTCAGATGGGATAGCGATTCAATATTTTCACGTCTCCTGTTAATAAATAGTATTCAATGAGTATCAGTTTAAAATCAACCCATTCCGGTTAATAGCCCAATCGGTATTCGGTGAGTACTGGTATAACAGTTTAAAATCAACTCAGTCTAGTTAATAGATTAATCTGTATTCAGTGAGTACTATAATAGCAGTTTAAAATCAACTCAGTATAATTAATAGACCAATCTGCACCGAGTGAGTACGAGTTTAAAATCAACTCACTAGTTAATAGACCAATCTGTATTCAGTGAGTACTGGTTTAACAGTTTAAAATCAACTCAGTTTAGTTAATAGACCAATCTGCATCGAGTTAGTACTGGTTTAACAGTTTAAAATCAACTCACTGGCTAGTTAATAGCTCAATCTTAACAGTTTAAAATCAACTCAGTCAAGTTAATAGATCAATCTATATTCCGTGAGTATCAGTTTAAAATCATCTCACTAGTTAATAGACCAACCAGTATTCAGTGAGTACTGGTATAACAGTTCAAAATCACCCCTGTCTTGTTTGAATGAAATGAAATGAAATGGGGTTTAACGTCCTACTCTTCTGCACCTAATCTGGGCTAATGGAGTATGAGCATATCGAATTCCAACTGCCAAGGGATCTTTTATGTGCACGCCAATGTGTACACGGGACCTCGGTATAAACCACCAGACCTTATAATCTGTTGTTATAAGCCGTAGTTGAAATAGGAGGGTACCGTCTCTATAGCTAATAAGATGACTTTTGACATATACGGGCGTTTTTATTGTATGTTTTTACCAATTTTCAACCCATTAAGCGTAAATAATATAATTAAATTAACCTGTCCATAATATCATGTTTAATGTATTGGACGTTAAATCTTTAATAAACATGAAACACCCCATTTCTTAGAACAAAGGTAATTTATCCAAAACAAAACAATGATTAAAAAATAACTAATTTAGACAAAAAATAATAAATAAAAAGTAATTTACATAGAAACGCAATTTACATAGAAATTAGAAATGTTATATAGAAAAGCACTAGTGAACCATGCAGACTAGCACTAGCTCTGTAACACGGATTTTTCAATTCTGTCGGGGTATTTCGTAGCACACACGGTTGTACAACACAAATGTTACGAATCAACGTGTACAAGGCAATGATTCACTTGCGCGTAGGGGTCTTTAGCAGTAGAAGGAATCTAGATGACCCATAGAAAACCCACGAGGTTGGACAGGCGACCCTACTCCCTGTCACGTACAACCTGGGTATCGAAACCATGCCAGTCGACTTAATGACAAACCTTATGATACATCGACTATTGGTAGGATTGTATCGTAAAGGATGGTGTGAATAGGCCTTTAATCCTATCTCAGTCTGAAAGATATCCAGACATACATATATATGTTTAAAATCTGAAATTACTTAACACAGCATTAGTGTGGGGGTTTTATTCTAAAATAAAAGACGAGTTCCCTGGGCTTTAATCATTCTAATCAAATCATTACTAAAAGGCCAACAAACCAGCCTGTCTGAAAATAATGTCAAAATCGTAAAAGCAGTTAAATATCAAGGACCCACGCATTTTATTCCAGAAAAACAAGCGTTGAATTGTCGCCACAGCATTGCTAATTCTTTAATACTGTTATTACCATTCAATACACAATCTGATTAAAACACAGATCCAATTTCGTTTCGTTTTTTATAGTTCAAAATTTCGTTTTTACATGTCTTCACTACTCTTGGATCTGGAGGACTTGTTATTTAACTGGTGTTCTGCCTGAAATGAGGGGTCAGCCAATCAAATGGTCTGTCGAATCGACCGTTTGACCTTTTCATGCGTGGAACTGTGGGTAGATATTACCAGCCAACGACGTCTATACTAACACCAGCGGATAGAAATCATAACAAAACAAAAGTGGATTTTGAAAAGCATGGCGATCGCTAATTGGTTAATCGAATGACTGACGTTATCGGGTCAAATGTCCCGTGCTTGATACCTGACGTCATAGAACGTGAGCGTCCACTATAACTAGTTAGATCTACATGAGTGTAGGCCATCGAAAGTATAAAAAACGAAACGAAATATAGATCTATATTTTAATTAGATTGATTCAATACATGAACCGATGTTTATAGAAATAATAATATATTCTTTATAAAGAAGGCGGCTCGAAATCAATACAAAAAACTTTTACATATTATTATTTGAAATACCTTGCCTAATTGTCGAGAGAGAGAGAGAGAGAGAGAGAGAGAGAGAGAGAGGGAGGGGAGTATCATTTATGCGATAGGAAGTAGGTCATTTGGGACTACCACATGGGCCTTAAGCCGTGATGTCTTAAGAAGACCACACTTATATTGACATTTACATACTTGGGATTGACGCCACACCAGACCTTATGATCTAAAGCGCACACGTTGGACCACTCGATGACAAACTTCCATCATTTGATTAAAGATCAGCCTACTCCTCACACTAAAACCAACAAACGACGGCTATTTATCATTGTGTTGTTGGGGACATAGGATGTTGACCTGACAATTTAATAAATAGTCATCACCGATCAATCTTAGAGAGAAATCCATGCTGATCTATATCTGTCCGGATTCCCATCCATCTAAGAGATTATACAGATATCGCCTCTTAATAATTTTCTTGGTGCCTTTCGTCACATGAATATAACGAAAATAGCCATCACTATATGAAAACCCTAATTAATCAAAGTACGCACGTTAAATGCTGTCGCGTTATAAATATAGAAAGAAGTATTTAATGCTCGAGATATCAATAAAGATCGGTTGATAAATGGATGGCCAGAATCCGAGGGAGAACTATGATGTACTCATCCTTTAATAATATATATTCAAACACGTTTGATGTTTCATTTTATACTTACGCCATTTATAAAAATCTGCAATCTGTGAAGTTCGCAAAGATAATTAGATTTTGACATGCGTTACAGCTATTATGTTGACTATAAATGGCAACTATTCTAAAGATATTTATCATCCAAATGTGTGTAAACAAAGCTTCACCGAATAATTTAATAGGGAAGGTAAAACCTCGGTGCACACGTCTTATACCAGGGACATGTACTTCTTTTAGCACAAACGCGTTTATTTGACAATACAGTGTGTTGTTTTACTTTCAAGGTTTGGAAGACAGATTATGTTCCATATTTTTAAAACATAATTTATTCTGCCTTTGGGCAACCGATGTATTGGATGAGTTTAATGCTGGCACCATACTTTAAAAAACCAAAGATACTCTACAACAACGTTTAACTGTTACTGAAAATCACATAGAAGACTACCAACTGGTTAAATGGGAGATCGAGACCCCACTCCCACCCTCCCCCGCTAAAAAGAGACCCCAGGCAGAAAATCGTCATGAAATTTCCAAAACAAAAATATCACAAACAGAAACCTCCCAACATACTGATGAAGCAATAAAGAAAACACAAATTTAAAGAAAAATGTAAATGTTTTTAGTCCCTTATTGATGAAACGACAGCTATCTGGTAATGGTACTCTATCTCGTTATTGTACTGCCGTTTCTTGGAAAGTAAATCGTTCTACTCGTGCTGTGATAACATGTTTTGCTCAATCAACTGAAATGACCTGTCAACAAATCCACTGATTCTAACAACTAGATTTACTGTCACGATAATTACCCGTTAAAACAATTACACTTATGTACTTGCTAACTTAAACAATCGGATAGTGTCGTCGTTCTTTTGACCATTAGATCGATATGTAATCATTCCAGACAGCATTTAGTAAGTTCTCTTAAAGTATGGTACATTCTAACCGAGGTCATTTAGTGAGGTATGTTAAAGCATAGTTCACTTAATCCTTGTAGGTGCACGTGGGGTTTGTTAAAGTATGGTACATTCGGTGCACGTGGTGTATGTTAAAGCATGGTAAATTTTAACCGAGGTTTCGAATCTCCGGTTGTACGTGGCAAGGAGTAGGGTCGCTTGTCCAGCCTCGTGGGTTTTCTCCGGGCACCCCGGTTTCCCCCCACTACTAAAGACCCCTATGCGCAAGCGAATTATTGAAATAAAATTAAAATCATATGTTAGTCTCGAAATGACGTCGTTTGTGTCTCTATCTCTCTCTCCGTGGGGTGTGAGCGAATGTTTGACAAGACAGTGGCGTTTCGGTCTACTCTTCATCGAATGGTTGTAGACACAATCGACGGCCATCTATTGACCAAGCAGCAGATATCACAAGGGACAGGGAGATTAAAGACAGAGAGAGAGAGAGAAATGGGGTTTAACGTCCACTCGACAGAGATTAAAGACGAACGAGAACTTATTATTCTGATATATAAACCTGTCAAAATCTATCAACCAGACGCTTACGAACAAGAAATGTTATTCAAAGCGACTTGTCAACTCTTTGAATAGTTGATGAAACACAATTTGTAACAATCTGATTAAAACACAGATCCAATTTCGTTTCGTTTTTTATAGTTCAAAATTTCGTTTTTACTTGTCTTCACTACTCTTGTGTAGGCCATCGAAAGTATAAAAAACGAAACGAAATATAGATCTATATTTTAATTAGATTGAATTTGTAAGTTCATTCAAAGCAATGGAGGCTTTAGAAGTATCTCATGAGATCAGCGTGTCATGTCTGGTCCTATGTAAAATGTTTTCACATATTATTTGGACGTATTACACAAGAATCCGTTTGTGCTGTGATGTGAATGTTGCAGGGTTTAGCTTCACGATGAGAAACCCCGTGGACATCCTCGAACAACCAGTAATCTGATTAGAGAGAGAGAGAGAAACGGGGTTTAACGTCCAAACCAGGTCATTTCGGGACTAACATATGGTTTAATTTTATTTCAATAATTCGCTTGCGCGTAGGGGTCTTTATATTAAAACATATAATATTTATACTTTATTTAACGTCAAACATTTAAAGATACATTATGGGAGATTAGATAAAGAGCTGACAGTTCTATCTATAATGTAAAGGAAATTTGCTGAAAATGTCTTGATCCACTAAGAACCGAGAATCAAGCGGTTGAAATTGCGGCCTAGCCTCGATCATCATTACTAAAGTCGGTACGATAACCATTTCATGATTAAGTTATGAATGAAAAGTAAGCAGCAAATCGGATCCTAATCCAATAAATAACCGTAGGCTAGCTTTGACGTCAAGAGTTGATTATGGTCTGGATAACTTAAAGGGCTAATCCCGATATTTTTTTGAAGAATATAACTGCTTAATTTGGTGTTAAAATCCCCTACCAAAGAGCCGAGCAACTAACTCAGTATTTGTAATACGTTTTCAAATAACTTAAACACGTCAGTCGTCTTCTGGAAATTGATACCGGTGTCCCAAGTTGTATTATGCGGTGTCTACGTAAAACCAGGCTTTCTTTTAAATAAAAATATTGTGTAGGTGATATTTGCTTTTCACTATCAAGTACAGCACATGGGCCATTCACTATATAGATCCCTCAAGGAACTAGAATCGATTATCAGGTCACCAACGAAAAAATTGACCAGAAATCTTAAAAGGGTTACGTGTCCGGATAAGCAGTTTTGACGTTCACGTCCAAACGACTCAATATTTGGAGCTGAAATTTTGAGACAAGGTCAATACACCATTCTCCTATATTTTGGCGTTTACATTTCATAGGTACTCGGACTTTTATTTTTGAGACTCTGTTCAAATCGGGACTGTCCGTTTAATTAATGTCTAATTAATAATTTAGATAACAACCCAGACTTAAGGAAAGACTTGCTATAGGCAGATTTAGCTCTTTTGTAATGTATTTATGCTTTTTAAACCACGAAAAAGGGATTTAAATGATTAAATAGTTCGTTACTCCTAGAAATACTAATTCATAGGCATTACGTGTGGAGGAAATATTAGCTCAGATATTAGTACACTGCCAGGAAAAGAATCATTTAATAGACCTGGTTTTGCGAGGTTGGCTGGTGTACCGATATCTGAGCATAAAATGTAGTCGGACAGATTCTGAAATTGTCGAGTTTAGTATCTGTCTATGAAAACAACTGTCTGGACATGTCAGACTGGAGAGATGAATAGCCTGCATAATACAGATAATGAGTGAATGTTGTCCTATTGAACTGCAGTCTAAAGATTCACATCATCTAATTAAACTTAACTGTGACGAGTATTACGCACAAGCAAATTTAAGGAACATGTTAACCCGTCTCTCCTGGAAGTTTTGAAAGTCTTGGTTTACACCATACAAGATGTTTACCCCAATTCGGTTATCTTCCTGATAATCCAGTTAAAATCTTAGTCTACAACTTACCCCAACTAGTTATCACCATGAGAACGAAGGTGTCTGGTTGGTAGACATTATGTAAGATTTATATAAAACGCTGGTAGTTCTCGCTATAGTAGTTAGACAAACAAAAATTAAAAGGGAATAATATCTTGAAATTAAGTCATTCTTGGCATATTTATGGCCGTTTGTGTAACAGTTTAGTCTTAATTGTCATTGCTATTGCTGTTACGATAAAAATCAAAGTTTCGATGATTCATTTTTATACGCCCACATTTTCATGTGGACGTATAATGTTGTCGACTCTGGCCGTCCGGACGTCCACAATTGTTTGTGGACTCTCTACAGGTCACAATTCTTATCCCATTTTGACCAAACTTAAAATATAGGTTTATGACCAAAAGATCGCGACTTATTTTCATATTGGCACGTCTGGTTGAAAGTTCGTGGATTATGACCCCCGATTGTCCGAAAAATCATGTTTTACCTTGTGGACCCTATTGAGGTCACAATTCCGAACCGATTTTGATGAAACTTGAAATGCATGTTTATCAGCCAAAGATGGTGGTTCCTGTCGATAGTTGCGCATATCGTATCGTAAGCTCCTGAATTATGGGCCCTTATTATACGAAAAATCGCCTTTTTGTAGCTTGTGGTCCCTCTGGAGGTCACAATTATTATCCGATTAAAAAAACAACGTTTAAGTTCGAATTTCGTAAAAATCGGATACAAATTGCGATACAAAATGGTCGCCGCTTGTACGTAAATAGTTTAACAATATGGTATATCAAGGTTGTGGACCCTGTAGAGGTCACAATTGTAATCCGATTTTAATGAAACTGGAAATGCATGTTTATAGCCTTAAGATCTTAGTTCCGCCCCCCCCCTTCCCATTTCAACTACAAAGGGTTTTGTTTTAGGCATGCCGACGTGTACACGTTTATTCGTCCCTTTCTATCCCCGTCCACCACAGAAGGCAAGGAGAACCAAGATCGCAAAAACCTTTCTCAGTCATTAACTATTTCTTGCAGGAGTCCTGGCAAGGGCAGCTGTCTAGTCGTCCGGATATGACGAAAAATCGAGTTTATATGTATACATTGACTTGTTGCACGTAAAAGATAATAGTGCCGCTGCCCGGGCAAAATATCCCTCGTAGCAAACTGTATGGTGTGTCCGTCTTCATTAACCCAGTATATGAGCAGAACAGTAAGACGTTAAACACCATTTCATTTTGTATAGAGACAGCGCATGTCCCACTGATCAAGCGAACGTCATAGACTAAATAAAACTCTCGTTCCCTGTTATTTACCATCGATACACGTTTATACCTCATTATTCCGAATGTGTTTTTATTGCATTCTTTAAATTGATTTTGATTCTGGCTATGAAGTATCTGTTATCTTAACCAAATAATCAAAAAATAAATCAACACAGGGTCGTAATTGGCATATACATAATAACTTCAAGCAGTGATATTTTGCATGTCTTCAAAAGTCCTATAATATCTTGTATTCTCTAGGGGCAGTGATGGGGAATAACAGTTCGTCATTTCCTCTAGATTGACGGTTGATAGGAGCTTGATGATATCAATAAAGCCCGAGTGGGCTCGGTCACGTTTTATAGCCTTCTAGCTTTATTAAATAAATTAATGTCGCAAGTTCTTCCATCGTGAATTATGGCCCTTTCCCTCTTTACATACATTCAAAAATAATTTAACGAACATCGAACGTAAAAAATACATAATCAATTTAGAAAAGAAATATCTATAAAAGTATGAAATTACGTTTAGTAATCAATTATTAAACACCCAAAACTATTGAGAACTTATTTGTTTATACCATTTTATTATCATCGTGACACAATATATCGAAACTGCCATGCTTATATATACATATATATTTTTTATTCACCTTTTTTCTATTAGGACAGAGGGTCTGGCAAGTATTCTATGGGTATTCTATGTATCTATATAGGCTATAACATGTGATTTGTTTTACCTTGTAATAACGTATTCAAGTAAGTTTTCAATCACTCAATTTATTTCTGTTTTGAATGCCAAAAGCAGACACCAGTTGTTTCTCCTACTATCCTCCACATCACAACAGCTAGGGGATCTTTTACGTGCATCCCAAGATAACGAGCGATGTTAAAATAATTTCTTTTTACTAATGTTCATGGTTTATATGATCTGTTCTTCCGATGTGGTTTACCACTTGTCTGTGATGCAGGACGGAGGTCCTGAAATTGGCAGTTGTCTAGTCGTTCGGATGGTACGAAAAATCGAGGTTCCGTGTACACATTGGCGTGCACGTAAAAGATCCCTTGGCAGTTGGAATTCGATATAAGAGTAGGCCGTAGCGCCGCTGCCCGGGTAAAATTTCCCTCATAGCACACTGTATGGGGTATGCCCGTCTTCATTAGCCCAGTTTAGGAGCAAAACAGTAGGACGTTAAATCCCATTTTATTTCATTTATATGATCAATTCATACTTTATCGACTATCCTTCATGGTAGCCTATATTGTTAATCTACATACACCCTCAATTCCTTTCTCAACGGGGGTGGAGGGTTAAGATGGCCTAGTGGTCTAGAGTACCGCGCTTCGACCTCTAGCTGGCCGGTCACCTCTGGCTTGCGGGTGTGGTTTCGATCCCTGGTGTGAGCGAATGTGGCATGGAGATAGGGGCGCCTTCTCAACCTCGTAGGTTTCCTCCGGACACTTCGGTTTCCTCCTACTGCTAAAGACCCCTACGCGCAAGCGAATTATTGAAATAAAATTAAAACTATATGTTTGTCCCGAAATGACCATGTTTGTGTCGAGTGGACGTTGGTTGCCTGTCCAACCTGGTGGGTTTTCTCTTGGTCCTCCGGTTTCCTCCCAATGCCAAAGACTCATACACGCAAGCGAATTATCGAAATAAAATTGAACCATATGTTAATCCCGAAATGACCTAGTTTGTGTCGAGTGGACGTTTAGCCCCATCTCTATCTGAGCTAATTAAAACGAGCATATGTTATACAGTGAGTTATGAGGAATATTTTACACAACCGGACAATGGCACTACGGCACCTACTCTTTTCTCGATATTCAAAGTGTCACAGATTGTTTTACGTGCACGTCTATGTTTACACAGGATCATCTGAACGACAAACTTTGTCGCCTACCAGGCGCCCGGTCCTGCACCACTGACAAGGAGGAAACACACCGGAAAATCGCTATGAACATCTTAGGCCAACACTCGGATAGAACACGGGACCCCCGGGTCTTACTCACTGGGCCATTACGTCTTCCTATCTTATACTATATTAGGTTATGTATAGTATTATTCAAATGCTGTCTTGTTTCAATATTTCTATATCTCTGAGAAAAAGTTTGGAGTTAGAAATGTATGTTTTATGCAGACCTAGAAATTGACACAAATTTTAATGGGTCTCAACGCATGTAATATGAATGTATATAAACTGATTTACATTCCATCGTTTCCGTTTAGATTCTAATGTCAAATTATGTTCGGCGAAATACGCCAGAAGTCTCAAAATGAATGGTAATCTCTAGCATCTGGTTATTCAAGTCTACATAGTATTTATTGCACATGCTATCCAGAAAAGTTTATGACGTCACCGTTGACATGATTTGTGGAATATGTCTAGCCTCGTTCTTCGAGTGCCTTTTTAAAAATCAGCCTGAAAATGGTAAAATGTTTATTTTGTCTTAAATATTTGATATCAGAAGCCCATCTTTTCCCGGTAAGATCACACCATCAATGTTGATTTAAATTGACAAGTAATTTGTGTTTTCAGTGTCGAAGACTTTGGGTGATATTGAATTAGAGACGAAGCTACTTTAAAATACGACGTTAAAATTCGCTCGTTCATCATAATAATACCAAGTTAAAACAGCTGATTGATGTTTAAATTACGTCTTACCACATCCACCAGATAAATGTTTCTCCGGTCTGTAATTACTGACCATGACCAATCATAACGCATCAAACATAATTACACATACATACTTATAACAACCTACTACTCTTCAAACCAGGACTTCATTTACTTTCATTTCGCTCAGAATCAACATATCGTTTGACTCTATGATTCAATTCTGTATAATAGGAGACCATTACGCGTCATACTAGTATTCAGATGGGATAGCGATTCAATATTTTCACGTCTCCTGTTAATGTTGTTTGTCATAATAAAAAATATTTTATACCATCTAAATGATGTTTTGATTCAATAACCCTAGTTTCTTTTCGGACTGTGAATTGAATAACGTCAAATAAACGGTAGGCCTATTACCGAGCTCCGCTTCATCTCGACTTGTAAAAACTAGTTATGCTTATTTCCCCGACATAATATGAAATCGCATAATTCTCTCGGATCAATTTTCAAAGACT
Organism: Patella ulyssiponensis; assembly: GCA_963678685.1. Taxonomy (NCBI): domain Eukaryota; kingdom Metazoa; phylum Mollusca; class Gastropoda; family Patellidae; genus Patella; species Patella ulyssiponensis. The sequence continues at coordinate 61,285,257 of OY783225.1, read as the reverse complement.
CTAGACTCGCCTCGGGGTTTTTCTAACTGGGATAAATATATAGATAGCGTTAGAGGACTTCAATGATTCAGGGGATTGGTTGGGCTGATGAACCAAAGCCAATAACAACTCTCGTAATTATCTACTATACGGGGCACTGCTGCTCTGATTGCATTAATAAATTCGTGAAATGAAATGGGTTAACGCTTTGCTTAAGACGAGCTAATGAAGGCTGACATACGCCATGCGGTTTTCTATGTAGTAAATTTTGCCCTACCGTATGGTCGGTTCACATTTTAAACGTGTGTTTTCTTTACGCCCAATTAAGCTGTAAGGATGTCAACTGATCGCACTGGGTGTTCCCAAATATATCTTACCGCAGGACCATTTACCCATGAATACGAGCCCAAACTAACTAAATACCGCCACATACTACCCGATTACCGCGAAAAACTTACAGAATACTTGACTTACATAAAACAAATTGCATTAATTCGCGGAATTATTGTACGATAAACTTAAATGTTTAACCGACGTTGCCCCTCGAATCTTCTCACCACCACTGTTGATGACGTTGTCCCTTTTCTCACTTCCACTGTTGATGACGTTGCCAACTGTTGATGACGGTGCCCCCTTTCTCACTTCCACTGTTGATGACGTTGGTTAAAATGGCTATTGCCAATCTTCTCACACCGAATGTTGATGAGGTTGCCCCTCATATCACCTCCACAATTGATGACGTTAGTTAAAACTGTTATTGCCCCCCTCACCTCATCTCTACTGTTGATCACGTTGGTTAATATTACTATGGGTCCGACAAATCTTAAGCTCTAAATTAATCCTCTGCGATAATTCAGTTGTCTCCACAAAGTATCGGTCTCACAGTTGAACTCTTAATTTGTTAGCCAAGTGATTTTGGGAATATCATAGGGTTTAATTTTACTTCAATAATTCGCTTGCGCCTAAAGGTCTTTATCAATGGTAGTTAATCAGAAGACCGAGAGAACCCACGGAGTTAGGCATGCGACCATACCCTTGTCATGTAGAAGTCATGATCTCGCCACACGACTTAATGACAGACCTAATGATCTAAAAGACCACGCCTCGGACCCCCCCACCCGCGCATACACACACACACACACCCATACCAACAGAGGAACTTGTAAACTTGTCTACTTTTTATATTGATGTCAGTAGAATGGTAAAGGGTGAACATGAAACATATTGAGGAAGGGAGCGCGGTGCAACGGCTTTATCATATATTTAAATAATCGATACCGGTAAATGTGAAAGGTACAACTTGGATATCTCATTCTCAAGTTCATTGACTTTCTTGATGTAAATGTCTAAAGCAGCCATTATCACTAAGAATGACGTCACTGACCGAAATCGATGTGTTTTATGCCATCATCAAATCTCCATTGTATGGCCAGTGACCCTTTCTTTTGCCGAACAAAAGTGGTAAGATTGTCGTTTACGCCTCCATTACAGCAATGGATTTACAGCGTATGGATAGCCTAGATGTTTGAGGCGGGGGGGGGGGGCATTGCCGAGATGTTTGGGGCGGAGGGGGGGGGGTCCTAGATCTGTAAATCCTTTTAATTAGTAATTAGGTAACAAAAAATCTTACATTCAAAAGGAATTGTGCCATATATACTGCACTGAAACCCAACCACTAATCATCCAAGAATTGGTTCAATTTCTTCCAAGTCCCCAAAGTGATAAGGCTAGGCTGGATCAAGTCATATCATTGTCTGATATGTTACATTAAGTCTGGAAAATGTTGCACCCGGGAATAAAAACACTTTTATAAACCATTTGGGGTTTTTTAAATGCCACGAAGAAATATGCTTTCAAAGACCTTTCTTAAAGCTGAACTCCGGTTACAAAAATACCGAAATAATTCAATAAAAAAAAAGTTAACGCCTCCAGCCGCCATACTTGTTTCCAATATGTGAAATAAATATGGCGGACATGGAGGCTTATGACCTGGGAAGGTTAGTCGATCTCACTTCCAGTTTGTTGCTTATCAGCCACCTGTACACATCCGGTTTTGTTCTCTACACGCTTCACTAGTGATTGCTCTATTTTTCCCAACAGTATACCAAATTATTGAAGAATGCAAAATGTCTGATCAGGTAAGCTTGTAAATAATTATATGAGCCGCGTCTTCTACAATATAGCCTAAGCTTTACTCTAAAACACAAGATGCGAAAAAATGGCTTACCCCGACGTGAAATTTTCAAGCAAAGCAAATCTGCAACACAAACTATTCAGACTATTGTTTTCTTCATATTAGTATTATTATTTCCACGTCTTCTTGTGAATATCTTACATATGTAAATCACCAAAAAAGTTATCGCAGCATACTGTCCAGTGTAATTATAACTTTATCCATGCAATAAGCAGATAGTTTATAACTAATGCTATGCAATGAACAGATAGTTTAGATTAGATTTCACATGCCGCCATGTCATGTCTGATGTTTACGTTGTTGACGATCAGGGGGCATAACTACATTTTGGGGGAGGCTCTTACTGGGGAGTGTTTGACAGTGCTAAATTTATTGATGTTACGGGTTTTTTTTTTGTTATACATATTATTTTACTAATTAGATGACGTTACAATCAAGTCTTATAACCATTTTGTCGATCAGATTGGGCCTAATATTGGATGCTTTGTTTTGCTTCAACTTTTACTTTTGTATAATTATTTGGTACATCTATAGGTGCCTTGTTGTCCTTGTGACAGGAGAGGAAAATGTGGAAGCTGCGTTTGTGCTAAAGCAAAAAAGCCATATAGAGATGGAAAAATGTTACTTGTAAAAACAAATCTACAACAAAGAAGGTAATAAACACTTGTATTTGTCTAAATTTGGCACTTTATTGTCAGTTTCGTCCAAAAGTTGGACATAATAGTCTAACTCAATTTTTTTTTTTTTATAATTGTTGAATATAAGATGGAATAGCAATGCAACTGTTATTCAATTTCAGATACTCCCCAATGAGAGCCGCCCCTAAAAACATAGTTATGCCCCTTGATCGTCAACAACAGACATGACATGGCTACTTGTGGAGATCTAATCTAAACTATCTGTTTATTGCATAGTATTAGTTATAAACTATCTGTTTATTGCATAGTATAAAGTTATAATTACACTGGACATAATGCTGCGATAACTTTTTTGGTGATTTACATATGTAAGATGTTCACAAGAAGACGTGGAAATAATAATACTAATATGAAGAAGACAATAGTTTGTGTTGCTGATTTGTTTTGCTTGAAAATTTTACGTCGGGGTAAGCCATCTTTTGTTTTAGAGTATATATTGTTTTAGGCTATATTGTAGAAGACGCGGTTCATATAATTATTTACAGGCTTACCTGATCAGACATTTTGCAATCTTCAATAATTTGGTATACTGTTGGAAAAAATAGAGTAATCACTAGTGAAGCGTATAGAGAACAAACCGGATGTGTACAAGTGGCTGATAAGCAACAAACTGGAAGTGAGATCGACTAACCTGCCCAGGTCATAAGCCTCCATGTCCGCCATATTTATTTCACATATTGGAAACAAGTATGGCGACTGGAGGTGTTAACTTTTTTTTATTTAATCATTTCGGTATTTTTGTAACCGGAGTTCAGCTTTAAGTAGCTTGTATTGGATGGGAGTTTTTTTATACGCCCACATTTTCATGTGGACGTATATTGTCGTCGCCCGGCCCGCCTGGACGTCAGTCCACAATTTGTATGAGGACACTCTACAGGTCATAATTCTTATCCAAATTTTCCGAAATTTGAAGTATCAGTTTATCTCCTAAATATCTCGGTTCCCTTCTACATTAGCGTGTATCGGGTTGAAACCTCCTGGATTATGACCCCTGGCTGTACGAAAAATCATAATTTTGGTCCGATTTTGATGAAACTTGAAACACATTTTATAATCCAAAGATCTTGTTTCTTTCGACATTCGCGTATATCGGGTAGTAACTTCCTGACTCATGGTCCCTTATTGTAGTTAGTGCAAGTGGACGAAAACCTGTAATATTTACAACCACCTGGTCAAACAAGAACTATTCGCGGGTATACTACGATAGGTTTATAATATGTGGGCGACAACGCTCAATAGTATAACCCAACACACCACTTGATGAGACAACACACAATAGTATAACCCAACAATTGATGAAACAACACCCATTAGTATAACCCAACAATTGATGAAACAACACCCATTAGTGTAACCCAACAATTGATGAGACAACGCCCAATAGTGTAACCCAACAATTGATGAGACAACGCCCAATAGTATAACCCTTAACCCAACGTGACGAGACAACGACCAATAGTATAACCCATCACAACATCCAATAGAATATCCCATGGCAACACGTGATGGGGCAGCATCCAATAGAATAACCGATGACAACACGTGATGAGGCAGCAGCCAATAGTATAACCAATCACAACACTTAATGAGACAACGTGCAAAAATGGCGTACTTATCTCTTGGAGAAATTAACTGTTGTCAACCAAAAACAGAATTTTCTTTGATTGGCATTTAGTAATTGAACATATAACACAAGGTACAATTTTATGGATACATAATTACTGGGTTTGATACTATGCGACGTTTCGACGAGGATACTCTCGTCTTTATCAAGCAAATGATGATTGGCATTTAGTAATTGAACATATAACAGAATTGGTGCAATATTTCTATTATATAGTCGTTGGCTTAAAACGATTGTCCGTTATATAGGTCACTGATAGCGGATAAACCATTATTATAATATAATCTATTTAAATTCTCAACTATCACGTAATCTAGGAAACGTTATTTGTATCAACCAGAAGAAATATGAATAACCCTTTCGAAGAAACTGTTTCTTTCAACCACTGGATTGCTTAACAAAAGCTAATAAAAACTTAAAGAATAGATATATTTTTAAATGGAAAATGGCTTACACAGAAATGTCAAAAACAAACATTTTAGATCAAATATATTGAATGTACAATGTAATTGTAAGGCGATGTTTTGTACTTGAACTTAAACGAGAAGCTAAAAATAATAAGGAGAGCAAAACCTTCTCAATCGATTGTTATTGAGCGCCTCTAATCAAAAGTTAACGGGGCATCAAGTGAACAATTATTATCGGATAAATTGTAAACACAGGTAGGGTGCCCCACCATAAATAAATATCTCCAAATAGCTCAACAATTACACCACAATATTTATATATGTAACATGTCTTGAATCTGTTTCACACATTTATAGTCACTAAATAAACGGTCATGTTGTAATTAAGAATCTATGACCATTTAACCATCATAAATAATACAATGAAAATGGTTCGGAGACACTTTCGAGTAAAAAATTGGTCACGTGCCCTTGTTTTGAAAATAGTCTCAATTCACCAGTCTACAGACCATTCTCCGTCTGATTGACAGGCCGGGATAATCCAGACTACTTTTTACGAAACATGACAGAAAGCTGGAACAAGAAATCGAATTTAGAAATAACGCACGGTGGGCGACTCAACAATTGTTTTGCGAACATTGTAAAAGTAAAATGAAACTACTGCTGGTATCATGTTCCCCTCCAACCTGAGTTATTCAGATATATTATTTGTACTAAACCAAATTATGTCGCTCTTTACGGTCTTGTTAAGGATAAAGCAATTTAAAAAAATAAAACGAGCGTAATTTCTAAAGATGCCGTAATAACCAAAACGCTAAATATTACTGCTGTTCAGAATCGTCAACAATAGATTTTTTTACGACTGTAATAGTTGATAGTATGTTGAGAATTTTCCCGTGATGTTGCTATTTATAGACTCAACGAGTGTGCGAGACTGTCAGAAAATTAGTAGTAGTTAACCAACTGAAGCGTGGACATTCCACGTGTCTAGTACAACTTTTCAGTAGGCACGTGGGGCACTCTAACACAGGATGTTTATAAATAGTGTAGCTACCACTGCTAAAGACCCCCACGCGCAAGGGAATTATTGAAATAAAATTCAACCATATGTTAGTCCCGAAATGACCTAGTTTGTGGACGTTAAACCCCATCTCTCTCTCTCTCTCTTCCAATCTCCATTCAATCCCTGGACATTCCGGGCATACGATATGCTACTTTTTACATAACTAACTGCAATATACGATACGTTACTTACTTCCATTTTAAACGAACACCCTTTCTACCACCATTACGTTCGGATAAAAAACATAGTCACGATTATTTAGTCGATGATTATGTCATGAATTATAATTTGAACAGAAAATCGGACCCGAATCCAATAAATATCGCAGGCTAGCTATGACATCGAGTGTTGATTATGGTCTGGATAAATTAATTAATGTCTAATTAATAATTTAGATAATATTTCGGGCCTGAAAAAAAGACCTGTAATAGGCAGATTTAGCTCTTGCATTATGTATGTTTAACTAACAAAATAACACTTTGACTATGACGTCATGACGGGAATTGTCTGTCAATTTTATACACAACCAATTTAAAACTCTACAATATATTTCTCGTGTAAAACGCCCTATCAAGTTAAACAGCTTTAAATAAATCAACAGCATACGTATATTGATGTAACAAACAAATTATGTTAGAATGTTAAATAAGGTTGCCGTGGCTGTTGAATGTCAAGATTCCTAAAATAGACGAAAAGTGGCCGCGTTTTATGACGTTATAAGACCCGAAACCTGCTCAGCCTGAACAATTTACCTACAGTTGGCAACTTGTTTACAACTCTCCTGTTTAATGTCAAAATGCTTGGAATTAAATCTTAATATGGAAATAAAAAACGTGCACGTTTGAACTAACTGAATAATGTCCAATTTCTTCCAGATAATGATTAAATGATACGTTTCATGTGAACGTTTCTTCCTAGAAAAATAGCTGATAGTCTTTCAAAAAAAACCCCATAATGCTGTAATAAATTCCGTTTTATTTCTTAGATGAGAAAGTACGAAATGTATTTGTCTTAAGTTACCCAGCTAAACTATAGCCGTTTTAAAGAATTATTATGTTCATTTTTTTCGATTGATGGAATTAAAAAATTCAATTTGCAAGCTCCAACAAGACATAAAATTTTAATTCTGGACTTTTTCTCGTAAATTTTCTACTGGTTATTCTTAAACTAATAATTATTTGAAATAGTATTTATTGAACATGTTTACTGCAAGCCATTAATTTCTCGGATGCATTACTGGAATTACCAAAAAATTATTTTCCTTGCGTCGATGAGTGATCACTGAAAATAAAATGATGTTCTAAAAAAACCCAAAGAAATACCCCCAAAGAATTCCTTCAGAATTGTCACATGGTATGCCAATAGATTGTAATAGTGGTACTGGTAGTATACGAACTTTTGCATGATTGATTAGTACCATGGGCCGTAGAGGTTCAAGAAGTCAAATTCCACGACCGTCTATACCAAAAATGTCTTCAACTTGCAAGCAATCCAAAAGAAATGAAATAGGTTTTGACGTTTTTCTACACGTTATCCATGTTTCTGACGTCACTGTGTTATTTGACCACGCAAGATTAAAACGGTCAAATGTTACAAAATAAAAAAAGAGATACTTTAAAGGACTACATCTTTTGTTCAAATTTAGTTTCGTAAAATAGAAATCCGGCGGTTTTGTTTTTATTTTTCAAATTTATAGAATACTCGTAATTTATACAATTAGATGTCACATATCGAAACCTGCAGACAATTTATAACTTGATGCATGTGACATAGCGCAGGGTGTCCATAGTTTTAATATTGCTAACATGGTTCCATACCTTATCACATGCGCATGCGCTTTAGATATGGGAGTCTTGAACAAAACAAGAGGCAATGGTTCAATACAGTGTGGTATGAGTGGAATTGTGCCCGGGCAACGGCATTACGACCTACTCTTATATCGAATTGCATTTGTCAAGGGTTCTTTAACGGGCACGTCAATGTATACACGGGACCTACGTATTTCGACCTACCCAGTGGGGTTTAACGTCCACTTGACACAAACTAGGTCATTTCGGGACTAACATATGGTTGGACAGGCGACCCTACTCCTTGTCACGTACAACCGGATACTATATCAAAGCAAGAAGTATTAAAGCCAGAATTATCCTCTCTCGCGTCAATATAAACGGTATATTAATACAAGGATAATCTTACTGTACCGTTAGTGTTAATTTTTTGTCGCACCAGCACGGTGTGGCAGACAGGGCAGCCCCGTACCTTTTTTAAAATTGTAATAAAGCGAACTTTTGCAAGTAACCGGAAGATAATTATCGTTCGAGCCCAGGCCGTCGACACCTTTCTGCAAGCGGGCCTTGGACTACTAATATGTAATATCACGTGCCATGGCAATGTGATTATGATTATCCAGTGTAATTTATCGATGAGATGGCATTTAGTGATAAGAGCAGTTTACCTCAGACGAATAATCTGTCCCAATAATGACGACTACTTACACGAACACTCCAGACATCTTAAGGCGGTCTAGAGAACCTATACTTATCATAGCTGATTAATCCAACTATCACATCGATATCGGCCAAATCTGTCTCATTATTGGATCACCACAAATAGGAAGATGGAATATATACGGCTTCATCCAGTTACTATAGGTAGATATGGATGTAATACACATGGCAGTTCATGCTTACAAATTTGTAGAATACCTGGTGCAAACATAGCTTAGAAATTGTGGTTATAAATTCGTTTTTTTTCTTATTTTACCAAAAGTGTAATATAGTAGAAGTTAGTATAAGCATATTTAAGATTGTAATACGTGGTATCAGATGTTCTAGTAGAGAACAAGTATGTCCTGCATAGTACATGGCACCTGTCACTGGGAATCAGAAATAGAAGATAGATGTTACTGGCACGTGATTAACTGACCGAGTGTATAAAACAATCGTAGTTAGTACCATTTACTCATCTACAGTCAAGATGGCTGGGCGAGGTTATGTCCTGCTGACTAAACAGGCAGTCCAGGCGCTCCAACTCTGGTGTTGGTCCACCGGGATAATCGTGGATGGTTTCCCTGACAGAGAGGGGCGAATAGTCGTCTGGATAATAAAAACAGGGTTTCGTGTACACGATCATGTGCACGTAGAAGACCCCTTGGTAGTTGAAATGTCTCCGTTCACCTGGTTTACTCCCTCCTAAATAAGTCGATACAGCTTGTTATTGTATCCCTATAGTTAGCATACTAAGCCGGTAAAAACATTGAATAAACATTATGTATACTAAAATAAATTAATTCTCTTATCTCCAATCTAGGTATGACAAAATAGTAACATTATTGCAATACAGACGTCAACATCGTGTCTCCTTTACACTCATGAAAGCCGCGGATTAATTCTGACGATTCCAGGAAAGTAATGAAAGGCCCATTAATAACCAATTATTTCTGTTTCTTAAAGGAAACTTTGAGTGTATGTAATCGTATATGATGTTCACAGTTCAAACGAATTAGTAAGATTATTACGGGATACCACAGTAAATGAAATGTGGTTTAACTTCTCATGTTTCAACCAATATTTGCCCAGGAGGAGGCGTTTCAGTCGAATTGAAACTAAACAATGGTAATTTTACGTACACACCCATGTGTACATGGGACTATAAAGGTGTTTTTGTCTCATCCGAATGACTAGATCTTGTTACGTGTTAGGTGCGCCGTCGTGTACGTCCGAAAAATGGAAATCACACCAGCATCGGACTAAATCCGGGTCTTCTTATATGATTGCATGTCTAATGCATGGATGTTCTGCCAGATAGTGCAGTATCCGGTATCAATACTCTATTTCCGTGCAAAACAATATATATTGGTAAACCTTGCACACGTTTTGGTGTCGACATAACCTACCTCGTTTAGGACACGTGTCACTACGTCAATCAAGGTAAATAGTTTGAGGAAATACCTTTCTTCTTGAGATAAACAAGCAAAATGACCCTAAGGCCATTTTCCCTAAGAATTCATAACATTGAATGATAATGGAACGAGACTGAACAAACTTCCTGGTATATAGATAAAAACTATCCTAACATTGACCGCACGCCATCTGTTAATTAAATAGTATTATTATTATCATTATATATTTAGGTCAAGCAACAAACTTCCCGGTTTTATATAAGATATATACGTATATAAGGTCATTTGGATACACACGAACTTGATCGATAGATGTTAAAGCTAAAATCCCTGACAATCCCTAACAAATCAACCAACAGCCCCAGACGATATACGTATGTAACTTGAACTACACTCGCGATTACATTATAGCAGCAATCCCAGACGATCTTCTTTTGTCGTTTACCAAAATCCGGATGAGAGCGAGAGAGTGGGTAACGTCCACTCGACAGATGGTTTAATTTTATTTAGTATTTCGCTTTGCGCGTAGGGGTCTTTAGCTGTGTGGGGAATCCGAGGGATCTGGAGAAAACCCACGAGGTTGGATAGGCGACCCTACTCCTTGGCACGTATAACCGGAGAATCATCTACCAGCTATGAAATCTGGTCTCAAGATCAGAATCTACCAGCAACCCCAGATTATCTATGTGTATGTAAACATGATCTCCTCGTGAAGTTTACCTAAAAGACTTCGGGGCTTCATAAACCAAATCCACCATACAGACGAAAGGTCAACACAAATACTCATCAAAAGATGGGATTTGAAGTTGCGTTGTCCGAATTTTCAGTTTGGTTTTTTTTTCTAGGGGTAGAAAATACAAACCTAATCGACATTTTGAATTGGAAGAAGTAGAATCATTATTTGGAAGTAAAGGTTGAGTAGACCGCCCCTTAGAGCTTATAAATAGATTTTGTTGATATAAAAGAATACCAGCTTTTTTGATATAACAGTATACTGACGTGAAGTACCAATCAATATATGTGTGGATAATTTAAAATGATAATTTCCTTGATATTACCCTAATGCAATCATACACGTGCCAAATTAACAAAAACCTACCTATTTATTATTGACGATATTTGAATAATAAGTGGATATAATCATAGTTTGAATCGATCAGACACGTGGACATGTGTCGAGACGCAGCCTTTAATTAACATTCACAACTGAATAATACTCCTTTATCTGGATAACAGCAGTTTTCTTGCTTACGGGTTCACAGATAAGCACAATACAGTTCCTTTAGAATTACACGTTTTAATCGCCATTGATTGATCACGAACGTTTCCAGGGATAAATGTAATATTATGTATTTTTGTTAGATCGTAATCATCATCGATTGATAAAGACAGAATTGTTCCTGGGAGCTTAGCATCTTGAAAAAAACAAAACTGAATCGTGGTCGCCAGTGAAGGATTAAGACCACCATTAAATTAACCATCTCGGTGCCCACGAATGAACTATAAATTTTCTTGTATTAGTTATTTCTCTCGATATTCCGCCCTCCCCATTTTATATGCCCATTTTGGGATTAGAATCGAATAGGGGAAGGATGGGGCAATTTTAGCTAGCTTTTGGTAAATATTTAGGAATGGATAAAGAATATAAATATATTGGTCCGCAAGATCCGCAGTTTCTGGAATCCGAATAAAATAAAATGACGCACGAACAAATGAAACTAATCCTAAAAACGGTATCGGTAAAATAATGTAATCGGTTAATCAGTTCACATGTACAGCATACATGATGAATAACTATACTGTAAAATAGTGTAATCAGTTGACAACATACTACACTTCAAAAAACCAAACAACCAACAAACAATTGATCAATTAAGCTGCATCGAACAGCATCTGTATAATGATGATGACCTTCGTCTCTCTTGTATATTTTTGTTATATTTTTCATTTTGTGTGGTGCGGGTATGTACAGTGGAATAGACGCTCAAGACTGGACCCCGGATCCATTCTCTTGCTTTTATATATCTTGTTTATTTCTTGCATTTTCTGTGTAGTTTGCTTATCTTTTGTGTTTGTGTTGAGTAAGGTGGACGTGAAACCCCATTTCGCTTCATTTCGACACGGGAATCACGGTGGCTAAGTGGGCAAGGCGCTGACTCGCTAGCCTGGAGGTCGGGTGTTCGATCCCTGCATTGGCCGAGGAAGTTCATCTCGATTTTCCGGCGTGATTTCCCCTTGTCAGTGATGCAGAAGGACGGCCTGACAAGGACAGCTGCCTAGTCGTTCGGATGGGACGAAAAACCGAGGTCCCGTGTACACATTGGTGTGCACGTAAAAAAATCCCTTGGCAGTTGGAATTCGATATAAGAGTAGGCCGTAGCGCCGCTGCCCGGGCAAAATTTCCCTCATAGCACTCTGTATGGCGTATGTCCGTCTTCCATTAGCCCAGGTCAGGTGCAAAAGAGTAGGACGTTAAACCCCATTTCATTTCCTTTTTTCGACACGAGCATTTGAGGAGACTACCGTGTTCTATGTTGACGAGTTTTTGACGAGACCGCCGCGTTCTATGTTGACGGTGCTACATCTAACACATATAGATTGACAGACAGATGAAGTCAATGACTAGCCGCCAGCTATCCAGCTAGATTAATATAATAAACTTCCTTTACATAATTTCTAGCAAGGAGAATATCGAGGTCTATCATCAAACCGTGGACCATGTGTTAGCACGAACAGCGGGTTCAGGTAGCAGGAACCCGGTTGTAATTATGATTCACTGAACATAAATACAAGCCGGGAGCTATATGACTTCCCCTCTTTAAACCAATGGTAGTAAAGAGGTTTCGGTGTTATCAACTAAAGAAATTTAATTTCATTTTCCGCCCCAAGGTTTGAAATAAATGTCAGATTAGTCGGAAGCCGTGTAAAGTGGATGATATTGAGGAAAATTAGAGATAATTAGTCGAATATTGAGATGTTTAAGAGTCGTTCTAGTCAGATGTGAACGATAAGGTCAAGAAGTGCTTCGTTATCGAGAGAGACAGAGAGAAAGGGGGGAGAGATAGAGAGAGGCGGGGAGAGAAGGAGAATTCAAGGTTCACTGAACATTAACTAGATGATTTGAAGACGGGCATGTTAAATCGGTCTACGTGCAGACTGTAGTAGTAGTCGACCCTACTCCTTGTCGAATAACACTTGACCATACAGCTACAAAACCACACAACGCCACACGACCACAACACCACTTGACCACACAATCACAACAAACCACACAACCACAACACGACTTGGACACACCATTTCTCCCATAGCACACTATATGGTGTATGCCCGTCTTGATTAGCCCTATAGGAGCAGAACAGTAGGACGTTAAACCCAATTTCATGTGACGCGATACTTGGGTTTTAAAATTCCTAGATTTCACCACAAAACAACGAACTACATAACTACGCGAACAGTTCAAATAATCAATAAGGTCACGTGATAGAGGAAACTACCCCGTCTGAAATATGGTTGAAATGGGGGTGGGGGGTCCAACATATCCCCTCCCCAGTACATATATTATTGACCCTAACCCTTGTTTCAATGGTGATATATTCTAGTGTAACGTATCTCTAAATACCCGGTACCAATATTAATAGCTCCAGTCCTAGATTCAAGGTATCATATCTCCAGTACCATTGTTATTAGCCTTAGCCTTATATTCAATTGTTCATACCCCCCCCCCGGCCCACCCACACTCCTACTGATAGCATTAATCCTTACCCTAGATTCAATGTGGTTTGAACGCATATCTGATGGCCATATTACACTTATGGATCTATAGAGATTATTTTTGAAAGCTAGGAGACAACAACAGTATTCGCCAAAAAATATCTTCAATTCATTAGTCAGACAATTAGCCTATACAAACTAGTTATCCATGGTTCCAACTAGGTAAACACCTTTTCCTTGGAACCTAAAAACATGGACAAACGGGTTAGGGTCGAAACACACATATTAATGTAATCTCAATGTATGTAAACTGTCTTCTATTCAATTATGATCAGTTATGCTTGGCGAATAGACGGGGGTCTTTGCTTAGGCAACAGTTGTCAATCTGACATCGTTGAAACGTTTACTTCTGTGTCTTGTGTATTAATTGATCGGTTGAATTGCCAAGGAATGTGGTCTTCTGTTGCATCTATATGCAGATGGTAGGCTTACACTGTACTTTTAAACCTGGAAATAATAACTGTGATCGTTCAAATGCAATATTGAAAGCTATATATCGGAAATGAAATCGTGGATGCTATGCTATCAATTTTTAAAATATTGAATTCTGAGAAATATAACAAAAATGATGCAACAAAAGCAATTCGTATGTCACGTCAAAACTCGATAATTTCAATTTTTCGTTCTTTGGTGTTCTAAACGCATTACGATATAAACTGCAAAAAGTGCAAAAAATGGCAGCTAAGTTAAACATACATTTTGCTAGAGTTAAATCTGCCTATTGTAGGTCTTTCGTAAAGCTTGGAATGATTTATAAGCTATTAATTAGACATTAATTAACTTATCCAGACCATAATCAATTCTCGATGCCATCTTATGACCCGATTTTCAACAGATTTGAATCCGATCTGCGGTTCAGCAGTCGTTGATGATTAGCCGTGAAAATGGGTCACCGTGACTTTGTTTATCATCGTAACAACTGTAAAAATGACAATCTAGGCTACAGTGTTATTAAAATGGGGATATCTATCGCGGCTTCGAGTCGGGTAATTTGTGTACTGTGTATATTGTCCAAGTTGTCTAGAAGAGTCAATATCTTTCATTGAGAACTATTTATGGTGGTTGAATCGACTTAATGAACTATAAATATAGAGACAGATACTGAGGGTGGCATCTTTAAAAGGTATTTAAATCACCATCTGACACTGTAACTCAATATAAACTGTAACTCAAATACCAACCTGGGAATGATGAACTTCTCAATATACTTGCTATTCTTGCAAGCTTCATAGGAACAACTTGTCAGTGATATCAACCTTGGCGTAAGCAGGCGTAAAGCCTGGCGAACCACCTACTTGAAGAAGTAGCCGCTGCCTTAACAAGACGTGAGTTGGATCTCTGGGGGCCTCTTTATACGATACTTTATGGCGTGTTAAACAGCAATTGGTTCTAGTTCATGTAACACTATTATTCGTATACTCAGTCTGTCTGATTCGAAGGGACATCTGGTCGACCTTTGTTATACACATCACGTTTGCCAGAAAGTTCTCACTGTTTTATTTAGATTTCTGATTGGAATGGTCTCTTCTATTGTAGCTGCCGAAGTGTTGTTTTCTGGGGGTTGTAGTTTATTCTAACACTAACGACGAAAACTCAGATAAATAGTTAAAATTGTACTTTTAATAAACGAGTGTTCAAAACTGGCTAACGGCCACAATAACGAGATACGTATCGCGAGCCGGTCACCAGACTAAAGTTACAGTAGAATATAGAGCATATATACAAGATTAGGATTAAACTAATTATATAATAATATTTGATAAGATGTTATATTGAACATATGAAACAGATGTTTAAATACAGAAGAAGATATGGACATATAGCCATAGGGCCAACATTTGTGATACACATCATGCTTGTGGTGTTTTGCATGGTGTTAAGATTTGTTCACCCTCTCAGCTATTTATATTTTTATTTCAGTTGATTAACAATCACCTATACGATTATAAATATACATATTTGGAAACGCTTATCAGTCTGATGCCAAATATCTTTGACAGAATAATCTCCCCTGAAACAACTATATTAAGTGGCGTTAATTGATTGACTGGAGCGTTTTGAATTGAAAGATTTACTTAATTGCATGGCACTGAACTGAAAAGGGGTTTAACGCCCTACCTTGCTGCACCGACTTGGCAATACATAGTGCCCAGACAGCCGCACTATGGCCAATTCTTATATCGAATTCCTACAGTCAAGGGTTCTTTAAGTGTAGGAAAACGTGTACACGGAACACATATATCGAATTCAAACTATCACGGGTGCGATAATGTGCACAACAATGTGTAGACGGACTTACGTTTTTTGCTCCTTCCGAAAGACTATCGACGACCCAGTAGATTACAAAAATTACCAGGAAAATATCTGACAAGTGGATATCGGTATACGTCATACTCCCACTGCTGGACATGGTTGTGACCTGGATTAACAACCAATCTATTACAGGGTTACAAATCAATAACATTTAATCCCAGCTCTAAATATATAAACGTTAATTGTGTATAATAACAACCGGCAAAATTCATTATGAGTTATTAATCAGCGAATAACAGAACATTGTAGAAAGCTGTCGTGTTACCTATTTATCAGTTGCAAATAAACTAGGTCATTTAGGGACTAACTTATGGTTCCTTTTTATTTCAATAATTCGCTTGCACGTAGGGGTCTTTAGCAGTGGGAGGACCCGGAGAAAACCCACGAGGTTGAACAGGCGACCCTACTTTATGATACAGCACGCACGTTTGCAACAATGGATAGATGTGATTGGAGGACTAAAATAGACACAATCTCATAAAACCCTACTTTACTAGAAAGGATAATCTCGGGTCACTGCTTTGAGAATATGGGATAAAGTACGCACACCACCATGCATCACAAACTGTTTACCACCACCCTTCACAATCTGGATCAACCCTCCACAACCGTTATACCTTCACAGCCTCTATACCACCACAGCCCTTCACAGCCTCTATACCACCAACCTTCACAACCTGTATACCACCGCCACCCTTCACAACCTATATACCACCGCCACCCTTCAAAACCTCTATACCACCACCACAACCATCTATACCACCACCACACTTCACAACCTGTATATCACCACCACCGCCCTTCACAACCTCTAACCTCTATACTACCACCATCCTCTATACCAACCCACCCTTCACAACCTCTATAACACCACCACCCCTCACAACCTCTATAACACCACCACCCTTCACAATCTCTATGCCATCCCACCCTTCACAACCTCTATAACACTACAGCCCTTCATAACCTCTGTCCCACTACCACCCTTCACAACCTCTATACCACCACCACCCTTCACAACCTCTATACCACCACCACCCTTCACAACCTCTATACCACCACCACTCTTCACTCTTCACAACCTCTATTCCATAAACCTTCACGACTTGAAGCTATAAAGGGAAATACTTATAGAAAATTTTATATCCAATAACATTTTCTATTTAAAATTAGGATGGAATATAATTAAAGACACAAAATCCTCTTTGGACATCGGATTTCCTCAAAGGGATCAATGCGACAAACAACTGACGTCTTTTTTGCACTAACAGAACGTAATTCAGAAATGGCATATCTTTTAAATACATGTATGTGATCAGATATTTGCTGGAAGCAAAGATTGATATTAGATAGGGGAAAATAAGGTAAAAATAACCTAAAGAATCAAACATTATTAATATAGTAAATGTATATAAATCATTTTCATTAATTCACACAAACCTAATAACCACTATTTATCAAAGAAGAGTAAGAGTGAGTAGTTTCGCCGACAGGAACACTTTCAAATTAAATCAAACGGATTATCAGTTTTATATCTTTCTTCCTGTTTCACCTTTTCATCGTGTCAATGACACGCCCGATACGTTTGACGTCAATCCACATGGTGTCAATAACGCTGGCGTTGTTTACGTTGACATTATAATACGAACTGGGCCGTCAAACTTTGCGCCCTGTACACACTTTACGAATCTGCGTAATATTTTTTTGTGCCCATTTATAGGAAATTGCGTTTATCCAGGTATAGTTCAAAACTTTTATTTTGGAATCGGGATCTGGCTGAGAAAGTCTTGGGTTCCACTTTTCGGTGATGCAGGAAGGAAGGCCTAGTTCCCGGTGATGAAGGACAGAGTGCCTGGCATGGAAAAGCGTTACTGATTTAGTCCCATAGGTGGAACCATGTGCATGTTAAACAAAGTAAAAAAAACAAGGCTGTCCAGGCACATATTCACCCAAAACCCAATACGTAGAATGCCAGATTGATCAGTGAAACGACTTGTCGGGTATAGGATGCGACTAGGAACCAAGGAACGACATCCCGGAAATAGGGTGCGACTAGGACATGTGAAGTTTTCAGGACTATATTTTGAGTGCGGTATATTACAATAGGTCATTTTTTTTTTGTTTATTGTAACACCTAATCCATAATCTGAACAAGATTTTAAATAGTCGATAGCATTTGCACTCATTATCGATGAGACCCTGTGGTGTGGGCTATTTATAAAGCGAGATCCATCAGAAGTTTTTCTAAAAACCGACAGCAAAATATAAAAAAAAAATCAATTTGTCTATAAACCAGTTTTCCTGTAGGCTTCTTGTACAAAAGGATTATGTTGTGTTGTAAAAATGGTTATTTGTGACACCGAGGGCGGAGTTCGATCTCCTCCCTCAAGAGGAGGGAGAGGTCAGAGGCTTATTAAAATGGCTTGGCCTATATTAAATAATATTATGAGAGAGGTATGGTGTCGCTTGCAGAATGGTCGTGAGAGTTCGCCTTGTTGTAGTTAATAAAAAAAATCTCTGCCCGCTTTTTTAATTCTGTCGTAACATATGCCATTTGGCGGCACCTGATTGCAGCCCCGTCTGCACCTACCCTCCCACCCGCTTACTGCGAACCTGATCATGTGTAGCACATTTATATAAGGTAAATAAATTGGATATGTTAGTATGTCTGTTTTATTGATAAAATCAGGAATTATTATCGACAAGGGAACTCAATTCCTAGACAACAAACTGCCAATAAAAGCGGTATCAGTTACTCGTATCTTTTTACGGTTCAGCAATTTGATTATCAAACATCCCTTGACGAGTATTCTCCAAGCTATAAGATCAGATATAATTAAATATCATAATCAGACAAATCAGTTAGATTTGGTTTTAAGGCTAGCATTGGGTATAGTTCTTTAATTTGTCACAAATTTATCATACATCATTACCAAAAAGAGTACATCATAACTTGTTAGCTATGTACATTTTTGAATTAATAAAAACATGTAGACATAATCTGCCTAATATAACTTTTGTCTCATTGGCTACACAAATGAATGGCCACATATTACCGGTTGTTATCGCTCGTAGGTTTTAACGTCTGCTTCCACCGAGGGTGATATCGCAGACAAAATTGCCTTATTCTATTCTATTATTTTTAGCGCACGTGCATGGGTCGGTTCACTTTCGAACCTAGGCCTTTTACTAATGAAAACGTGGTCATTTTTATAAATTAACTCGCGGTTGACCCGGCGTAGCACGGGAATAGCCATGAATCGGAAGTAGAATAGCCCGGAAACAGGAAGTTGTAATTCATCGCTACAAGGCCTCCACACTAAATTTCAGCTAGGGAACAGCTCTAGTGTAGCCACCAACCCTAAACAGACAGACAGATAAACAAACGACAGTGACAAATATTAAACTAGATGTGTTAGTGTGTATAGTACAGTAGTCATTAATTAGCAGGTATGTAACAACCTAAAACATATGCATCTTCCGTGCATATTGGGAGCAGCACTGACTCATTGAGTAGGACGCTGGCTCGATCCAAATGTCGGCGGCGAATGTTCCTTTAGATTTTCCGGCAGCGAAAAACCTAGGTCCCGTGTAAACATTGGCATGCAAGTCAAAGAGCCATTGACTGTTTGAAAACGAAATAGGAGTAGGTTGTACTGCCGCTGTTCCACAAAAACACAATTCCCTTATAGCAGACTGTATGCCCGGCCTCATTAGCCAAGTCGGTAGGAGACAGTTTGAGGTTGAAGCCCATTTCATTTCTAGTTTAAATACGTTTCGACCGAGAAAGCTAAAGATTTGAGTTAATACCATAAACTAATTGATTTAAATGTTTAATTACGGTTGTTATTTTAATAACGAGCCGCCTCTGATCAACAATTAACCTTCTGAACTTCTAGATGCACGTATTAATAACGTGATCACCATAGAAACTTTGTAATTAACATCCCCACAAATCATCAGTTTCATATAGTCTCATCAAATTAATTATTTTTACTTTAATCACAAAAGTTCTCCATCTTGCTGTCCTTATAAAGACACGAATCTAACGAACACGGTCACGCCCCATGCAGTGTGTAGCATATTATGACGTAGCCTATTAATAGTTTTAAACTCGTAAACAAGTTTTATTATATTAAATAGGACATCATGTAATACTACGGAAGTTGATAATATAAACATTAAACATTCATCATGCAAGAGCTAAATCTGCCTATTGTAGCTCTGTCTTTAGGCCTGAAATGTTATATAAACTATTCATTAGACATAAATTCACTTATCCAGACCATAATCAACTCCCCATGTCAACGCTAGCCTGCGATATTTGTTGGATTATTATCCGATTTACTGGATAACTTTCCTTCACGAGTATGATTTTTGTAGTGCCGACTATAGTAATGATGATTAAGGCAAGGCGGAAATTTCATTCGTTTATTTCATATCATCATATTGCGTTTACATTTTCTAGTTTTTAACTATTATATAAGTGCGAACTGCCAATTCGTTATCTAATTTCCGAAGATGTATCTTTAATTAAAGCGATTCATCTTTGTTGAAACAAACTTCAGAGATTTTTTAGTACTTTATTTGTTTTGTTTATCAGACTAAACGGTGGAATGTTCCGACAGGGATGGAATATATCCAGCTGTCCAAATTATCACAGTATTCCTGCTAGTTTGAAAGGACAAATATTAGGACATTAGTATTTTAAGAAAAAAAACTTGGCCGTGGTTCAATAGAACTCAAAGAGAAACGTGATATCAAAGCTGTCAACGCAAATTTGATGCAATTGAATTTGCTAATTCTAAAATTGACCTTGTATGACATAAAGCAGAAGTCATGTTCTCTTTACATAAATGCGTACCGGTATAAATGAATACATTTGTGGATATCGCTGCATGCTTGTCCTCGAAGAAATCGTTGTTAGTTTTAAGATTCTTATTACAATATATTATTCTGTGTTTGACGCCAGGGCAATGCTTGACAACGTTGGACATGCTGCAATTCACAATCTACGCATTTATATCTGCAATTGCCGGTTCTTTTTTCCTATTATTTGATGAATGCTATCCTTCAGCTGTTATAATAAATGTGTAATGTCTTGAATAGTTAGAACCAAAGAAGGTTAGAATGACTGAATTGTTTTATTAAATATTCCCCAGTTTGACTCTAGTTAATTTAGCCTTAGAAAGGAGTTTTTTTACCGAATCGGGATGAACCAGTTATATAAAGGGATTTTACATCGAATTAAGTAAAATAATTAAATCCAAAAATAGTTTAAAACTAGCGACAATAGAGACGCGTGTGTGAAACAACCATGGGGGATTACATTAATCAATAAAGGGCATTATTCGTACTTTGTGAAAAATTCCATCATTTAAAAACGTATGTAGAGAATGATAGTTTTGTCATGGTATTAATTAAAATTGTACAAAGCAAACCTTTTTTGTGTGTTGACTTTCTTGTTACTCTTGACTTCACAGCCAGTTAAATGTGTTTTTTGTTTCAATTTCCAGAAATAATTTCCTACCACGTTATTTACGGTGGCTGTACAAATCGATCAGTGTAGATTGTTTTCCCTACAACACACTTCTGTATTCTTGGTTTAACATTTCATTCTAGTTCTAGTCATTTTCCAGCGCCAATAGTGCAGGATGGAGGTCCGTGTACAAGAACTCTTGGCATTAATTTCAGTTGGAATTCATTAGAAGTAGGCCGCTGTCCTGGCAGATATTGTTCTCCCAGCACAGTGTATTACGTACGCCCATTTTCATGCTAAAGTCAACACTACCTAATAGTAAGTACAGGGGGACCACACTACACACAAAACAAACATACGAGACAACCCCAAGGAAAGCACATTGCAAGAAATAAACAACAAATATTACATCAAGTTAATATATCGGATGGGGGGAGTCTGTAAGCGTCCACTGCGCTGTAAAGTCATCTTTAACACAGTCTGCAAAAGACACAAGTCCCAACAACTCAAAATACATTGTATGTGATATCATGGACAGATTGATTTAATTAAGTTATTTACATATGAAGGCGTGATAAAATAAAAGAAAGTGTAAAAAAAAGATAAAAAAAAGTTCTTAGATATCTAAATGTCAGTTTAAAATATGGGCAGATCATCTCCACCCTTCGTCATAATAAAACAAGTTAAAACAGAATGTCTAGCTGGTTGATTTTTTGTTCTCGCGATTTGGACAGTTTATGATGTTTATTTTTAAACTGACGATATAGTAAATTATAATCATACGCGATGAATTAATAATAAACTTAGCCAATGTATGTCTTTATTTAACGATAAAATTAATTCTAATCATCATGTTTAATCTGTTATATTAATTCTGTATAAACTATCCATGTTCTATCTTATTCAAGCGAAATATTTATTTATATTTTAGAGTCACGGTGGCTCAGTGGATAAGACGCTTACTTGCTATCCTGGAGGTCGCGGGTTCTCTCCTGGTCTTGGCTGAGAAAGTTCATCGATATTTTCCGGGGGCAGGACGGAGGCCTGCCAAGGATATTTGTATAGTCGTTCGGATTGGACGAAAACCCGAGGCAGCATATACACATCGGCGTGCACGTAAAACATCCAATGGCAGTTGGAATTCGAGATGACAGTAGACCTTACGGTATGGTGTATGTCCGTCTTCACTAGCCCAGACAGGACAGAACAGTAAGATGTTCACGTTCATCCTCATTTCATTTCATTGTAAATTTTGTCTGTGCAGGACCAAATCACAGGCACTTGAAGGGATTAAAATAAAACTTCTTACTACTGCTTGACTATATAGTATAGTATTAGTATATAAAGGTAAGTCAGACGCCATCTTTGTTATGACTTGTTTATGATATATCGTCTGCTGTCATCTCACAATACTCACTAGTTCTAACACTTCATGTCATTTTTATTGCCAACGAGACTTTATTTGATCATTATTCACCTTCCGATGTAATTAAATTGGTCCTTTTACAGCGTTATTAATAACAAATCAAACTTAAAAAGCTATTACAGCAGACGATATATCATAAAAAAAAAGTCATAACAAAGATGGCGTCTGACATAACTTTATTATATACTAATACTATACTATTATGGTCAAGCAGTAGTAAGAAGTTTTATTTTAATCCCTTCAAGTGCCTGTGGACCAAATGTCTCTACGGCCAGTCTTCGACCGTCTACGGCGCCCAACATAATACATGTCTGTCTCACATGTCTGTCTCACCCCGCCGTAGACTGTTCGTAGTAGCACGTACGGTGGGTTGGGAGACAGGATTGAGAAAACTGCAGATGCTCAGCTCACGGTTCCACTGTAGACTGTTAATGAACAGGGATTAGCCTGTTGTGTGGTCTATTTGTGTAATCTTTCTTTTCATATATTTCTGTTGTTGGTGCCCACACAGATACTTAGTTCATTATCAAAAACGTATAAACATGCTGCATTAATCCTCGACATGTTAGCACAAGTCAAGTGTATATAGCACTCAATTTAAAAAAATAAGTTGGTGGCACGAAAAACACATTGCGTGTGATGCTAAATTTGTAATCGACACCAAAAGTTGTCTCCGATTGGAAATATGAGTTTAAAGCACACGAAAACATGAAAAAAATTAATGAATTTATGATCCGTTTCAGTACCCTTATTTCAAAACACCATATCTAAGCGAGTTTTCGACCCAGAGAGGTATAATTTTGGATTTGTTAGCTTAAGACCATATACTACAACATATATGGTTTATATATTTTTTGTGAGGGGGAGGGGGCATGTTCCCACAATCCTGGGTGTCACACAAGGGGGGGGGGGGGCGACCCTCCTATTTTTTTACAACAATTATTAGGATTAGTTAAGATTATATCTGTATAAAACCTGTTTACATTTTACGGCTACGTCTCTGTCCACAATTGGTCCAGTTGATATGGAAGACGTTAATCCAATCTAAAGGGTTCAATACAGCTAGAGTATATGGTGGCAAATCTCCACAAGTTAATCTAATATATGCATCAATTGGAAATAAAATTACAACAAAGATTCTCCTACTTGTCAACAATAATGTGGGATCACCTTCACGCATATCCAGTTTCATTATAAATATTCTATCATACACTCACGCGAGGGTTCGGGGTTAGAAAGAATCAATGGAGGCCAACTCGAGGAGCCAGACACTAAAAATATGATATTATCTCACTAGAATAATAATTAATCAGGGCTTGTATATCAACAATTATTTTTATTCCTTGTTACGTAAGTCATGACCAATAAAATTACCAAGTATACGTGGTCCGAAATATGTTTGATTATTCAAGGACTAGGTACAGATCCCAGACGAATCACGTTCAGCTCTATGCCTCTATATCGCGGTTCATTTAGATAAATTACTTTGCATTACTTTATTCATGACCAAATCTAAAGAATTAGTCAGAAGGGCACATAAAATATAAATGAACAGATTTACGAGATATTTTTATTCAGCAAATTGACTTTTCATGACACCCTGAAAGAAAGAGAACATCCAGGTGTCTTATTTGTAACTAACAGACTGCCGATTTTTAAAGTTATATTAACGTTAGTGGTACCCACCCCTGCTGGATAGATTGGGATACGGGGAAAAGTGTATTTGCAGGGATACGTTTCTTTGTGGGGCCGTGGTGGCTCAGTGCGTAGGACGCCAGCTCGCTAATCAGGTTTCGGGTTCGTTCCCGGTGTTAGTCGAGAAGGTCCTCGAAATTTTCATGTGTGATTACCCAAGTAAATGTGGCAGGGCAGCGGGTCGGATAAGGACAGTGTCTAGTCGATCGGATAGGACATAGAAGAACCCTTGAATGTTGGAATTCGAAAGAATGTTAGTTCATACGTAGCGCCGCTGTTCAGACAAAAATATCCCCATAGGATACCGTTGGCCTGTGGCGTATCCCTAGCGTTATTGATTTAAAAGTATTTATTCAGAATTCTTATATACAACGATGGAGGGAATAATATGAATAAATTGGATACAGTAACAAGCAACTAAATGCTTATATAAAACTGCTTCCAGAATAGTATGTATTGAATATAAATTTTAAATGATCAGCTGGCAGTGTAATAAAATAAAAATTATTATCTAGATTGGGGTTTTATAGTTAAAGGTGGAAAGAAGAAAATGTGTTAAGTAAAAAAATAAGGAAAATCGAATAAAATAAGAGAAAGAAAAATTGTAGCGAAGGATAGGGACATTAATGTAGGGGGGGGGGTGAATAGAGATTTGAATTAGAAAGTAGTTTGGGACGCAACGCAAGAAAACCCAAAAAGCCTAACACGCACCAAAAGCTTGTAAAGAATACTTTTATTTAGCAGTTTCAATGTTATTGATTACACATTTCTCGCGTGACCCTGGGTTACCTATGGATTGTGCAAAGGAGATTAGGAGGTGATCAAACTAGTAATAACCATTTGTCGCATATACAAGTTGTAATGGTGATTCGCAGAGCGGAAGCACATTCATTTCCGAGATTTGAAGCGTTTGGTTAGAGCTATATATTGGTGAACTACTGAAAGTACAGACACATTTTTAATTTTAGGAAGATTGTCAATCCCAAACAAAAGTGAATTAATATTCTTGTAATGGTTGTCCAATGTATCGATAGTGAGTCTGCGTTGGTCTATAAAAAGGCGACACTGAAAGAAATAATGTTCACCAGATTCACATCTGTTTCCGCATAAACAGGATGGATCGTCAGATACATACATGAGGTATTTATGATGATTTAGGTCAGAATAATTTGTAACGACCTGTCGCCAAAATTGAAGAGATCATTGTATTTAGGTTTGCCATATGTTTTTCTAATCTGAAATTTGAATGAAGAGATTGAATTTGAAGCTTTGACGTTTTCATCAAGACGATTCCATTCTTGTACTGATGGGAAAAACGAGTTTTGATAAAGATTAGATTTACAGTTAATACTCATTAGATTATTGGAGTTTCTGAGTTGATATGGTTTACTGGACGCTATAGATAGGGGGACTAAATCCAATAGATACGAGGGTGTTTGAAGATTGATAATTTTGAAAAATAAAACCATTTTATGTTCGTAACGTCTTTTTAAAAGAGAGGAGAATCCAGATTCATTATAAAGTAAATTATGAGAAGTACCACGGGGAAGGCCTGTACCAGTTCGAATAGCGTCTAAATGTAGCGATTCTAGTTGGTCACTTTTTTCTTTAGTATTAAAGGGACAATAACACTCTTGCTGGCTTGGCAGCTCCAGAAAATAAATAATAGTCTTATTCTAAGTACTAGATGTTTATTTGTCCTACCTGTTGTGTAAATTATCCATTAAATCATATTTTATTTGTTCAGAGGGTTCGAAAATATTTTAAAATCCAAGTCACATTTGAAAAGGTTTACGTTAACCTTTTCAAATCATGTAGTTGAATTTTTCCAATTCTTTAAATTAGGTGTGTTAAGATGAAATTTGTATCATCAATTAATTTGAATATTGTAAAATAATACAATTTGTTGGTCAGAATAAAGATTGGGACATATTATTCAATTACAACAAGAGTGTTATTGGGGCTTTAAACGTTATTAGCGTTATTAAACCCCATTTTATTTATGACTGTATTCTGTCTCTCTGTGAAGATGGTTCATCCGTCATCTGTATTGGACAATTGGCTGCGTAGTAATCTATAAGATTATTGGAATGCTCTCATGGCGCTGGACGGGGTCCTGACAAGAACAGCTGTCTAGTCGTTCGGATAATATCAGAAATCGAGGTCCGTGTAAACATTGGCGTGTACGTAAAAGATCCATTGGCAGTTGGCTTATGTGCGTCTTCATTAGCAACTGGAGCAGAACAGTAGGACGTTAAACTCAATTTCATTTCATTTCAACTCATTTATCATTGCGTTAAACTAAATAACAATTGAAAGACGAAATATGCCCAAGGATATATTATAAAATACGTATCTAGTTGACTTAGTATAATAAGGAAGATTAAAAAAAAACCACAGCTGAACCGATGGTGGATCATTGCTTTGTTATATTCACTATCCAAATAACAAGATTAAAAATATGATTCCAATCTAATTACATTTCTCTAACCCGGAGACAAAAATACTAAAATCCGATGGCCGATTTCAGAAAAGATTCAGCAACAGCAAAACAACTCAATGATTAATATAGTCACTGGTTGTCGTTTTGGGCAACTTCTATATTTGCACGCTAAAATGTACTTATATTAATTATTTAATTTGTCCTCAAAAGAAATCTTCGGTCCCAACATGAACATCGTTTTGTGATACCCAACTGCAGACTTAAGACATTCGGTCATAGACGTTTCTCATACATTGTACCAAACCTTTGGAATTCACTACCATTGGCCATGAAAATGATAATCGCTCGGCTATTTTAAAAAGCAGTTCAAGACTAATCTTTTTTCGACTGCTTATTAGTTGTTTACATCTTTTTTCAACAGCTTATTAGTTGTTAACATTAGCTCTGTTTTTATCTTGTGGTATGTTGAGAGCGAAATGCGCCCTGAGCGTGAACTTTGAATGAGTTGTGCGGAATACAGTATTAGTATAAATTAAGTAAACAAAATGACAATATTAACAGTAAATAATCTCTAGGCTTAAGTTTAATCCGATTAAGAGGTAAAGTGTTAGTTAGACCATTGGATAAAATATGGATTATATTTTAAAGACAGAGGTGGAGAGATTGGTTTAACGTCCACCTCGACACAAACTACTACGGCAATTTGAAAGTAATAACATGATATAACTACAATGTTATTTAAATAGCAAGCTTCCACGTAGGGGGTCTTTTGAAGAGAGACATGAAACTGGGTTTAACGTCCTACTGTTCAGCTCCAACTGGGTTAATGAAGATGATATATGCCATACAGTATACTATGAGGGTAATTTTGCCCGGACAGCGCCGCTTAGGCCTACGTACGCTGCCCAGACAGCAGCGCTAAAGCCTACTATATCGAATTCCATCTGCCAAAGGATCTTTTACGTGTCCGTCAATTGGTTCATGAGACCTCGGTTTTTCGTCCGACAATAACGACTAGACAGCTGTCCATGTTAGCAAACGCACAACCCCTAGACTAGCGAGCCAGACATAGAAAAAAAAACACGAAGTTGAACAGTTTATATTAGTAGTATTAGTTATGGCAAGAAAAACTAATTTTACCTTCCATCCTGAAATCGTGGTAGTACACAGAAGGTGTTTTAATAGACTACGTGCTGTAAGTACCATACTATACTCATTAGGTGAGTTATGCTGGGTTTTCTGACGCGCGAATTAAAAAGCTTTTACACGATAAGTGTAAAGAAAATGATTACAGATTTTAGAAGAAAGTATTAAGTCCAATAATTGGTTTATGCCTCAAAGACATATTCTGTTGACGCGAAGTCTCTGTAATTTAAACTCGTGTGATATAAATTCTACATTTAAAAGTAAATGTTTGACATTCATTTCGCTAGAATATTTAAAACAAAGGATCTTAAAAGGTCTGTGTAGCCCGTCCAATATAGGGGGGGGGGGTGACTGAAGGGTTGAACGCGTGTGATTTAGATCATAATGTCCGTCATTGAGTCAAGTAGCGCTGTGTCGATTCTGGTGGGTATTATCTTGGTACTCCAGTTTCCTCCCTTTGCTACAGAGATAAAATGAGTAAAGGACCCCAATTCTATCCGGGTCAATTTTTGTTACCACTTCCGGGTTACTACTTGTGGGTTTTCTCCGGGTCCTCTGGTTTCCTCCCACTGCTAAAGACCCCTACGCGAAATGACCTGGTTTTTGTCGAGTGGACGTTAAACCAAATTTCTCTCTCTCTCTTTTACTACATCCAATGCCAATGAAATGAAATGAGACGGGGTTTAACGTCATACTGTTCTGCTCCTATACCGGGCTAATGAAGTCATACGCCATACAATGTGCTGAAAGGACAATTTTGCCCGGGCGGCGGCGCTACGGCCTAACTTTTCATCGAATTTCAACTTCCAAGGGATGTATTATATCCCCACCACCCAGATACTACCAGGATTAAATACGTGTTTGGTGTAATTTTGTATAATACGTGTCTTTCATACATCTCCTGGGACTAGCCATGATAGTAACCCTACGATATCCATCCTATAGAATATTCCTCCTCATACGTCACATTTTCCAATGCACTAAGCTTAATTCGTCCCTAAAATAGCAACAACCGAGTCTTACTTGACGACCTTTGGGAGTACGCCAAGCCTAAACCTGATATTAGACTGTGTCTGCAATATCATCAAATATTGAAGAAGACATTAACCACAGCCAGGTAATCAGACAGATATGTCAGCCAGTCCTACAGGGTTGTAGAAATAAATGCCGATTTTTTTTAATACCCGTTTTATTTAATGTGCATTTTGATTTCATACCCATTTACTGCAATGTCCATGCTCTTTTAACACCATTCGCTTTAATATGCATTTAATTTAACACCTATTTGCTTTAATATCTGAGGGGTTGGGGTGGCCTAGTGGTCTAGAGTGCCGCGCTTCGACCTCTAGCTGGCCGGTCACCTCTGGCTTGCCGCTGTGGTTTCGAACCCTGGTGTGAGCGTATGTGGCATGGAGATAGGGGCGCCTTCTCAACCTCGTCGGTTTCGTCCTGGCACTCCGGTTTCCTCCCACTGCTAAAGACCCCTACGCGCTAGCGAATTATTGAAATAAAATTAAACCATATGTTAGTCCCAAAATGACCTAGTTTGTGTCGAGTCGACGTTAAACCCCGTCCCCCTCTCTCTCTCTCCCTCGCTTTAATATCTCCCGTCTTCATTAACACAGTCAGAGCAGAACAGCAGGACGTTAAACCCCATTTCATATCTTTCATACCCAATGACTTTAATAATTCACATTTACTTTAATAATTCACATTTACTTTAATAATACCCAGTTACTTTAATAATACCCAGTTACTTTAATAATACCCAGTTACTTAAATTATGCAATTACGTATTTAGTATTGTGTTCGTGGTTTTCAGTTCAGTTCTTTATTCTTTAAAGACCCATTAGATAAACACACACATACAACAATACCTACAAAACGAACATGCAATGAAAATATATACAGAGTGTACAATACATACAAAATGAACATACGATGAAAATATATATGGAATGAACAAGGAGAGTATGTCTATAAGATGCACAAAAAAGAGTTAAAGTGGTGATTACGTTTTAATGATTAGTACAGATCTTCTCTTATTGGCCAGAAATAGTAACCGACCCAGATTCTCTAAATCTGTGATGTTAGTTTATAGACACATGGGTTTTTACTATAATATTGCTTTGTACATTTATTTCGAAAGCTTGTAATAAAATCCGACCCATATTCTCTAATTCTGTGGTGTTCGTAAGGGCAAGAAGTTGTATTAGTTTATAGACACATGGATTTTCTTAAGGGCAAGAAGTTGTATTAGTTTATAGACACTTGGGTTTTTAATTATAACATTGCTTTATAAATCTATCCGGGTCATGTAAGAACAAAATGATACCCGCCCTCGACATTTGATTTATTGCACAAAATACATAATCTATCTTCCCTAACTGTCTAAACATAAAACTATAACACATACTTATGGAAGAACAATTACTAATTTATTTAGGCGACGTTTCGAAGAGTATTCTCTCAACGTTTTCAAGCAAGTGCAGCAACAAATGTGTATGGCAGTTATATATAGACAAGCAATAACAACAATTCTGAAACCATGCATGACAACAACAAGATCAAAGGCATATAATACGTAAGCCTTTGGGGATAATGTTGTTGTCTCTACATCGCATCAGAAAAGTCAAATTACTCTTAGTTTTAACATATTTACCCTCCAATCTGTTGCTTACATTAATAGAGGAGACTGCCACATCTCCATATTGATGACGGTAATAATCTTTTAGAGGCATTTAATAACTGAAAAGATCATTAAACTATAACACATACTTATGGAAGAACAATTACTAATTTATTTAGGCGACGTTTCGAAGAGTATTCTCTCAACGTTTTCAAGCAAGTGCAGCAACAAATTTGTTGAGAGAATACTCTTCGAAACGTCGCCTAAATAAATTAGTAATTGTTCTTCCATAAGTATGTGTTATAGTTTAATGATCTTTCCAGTTACTAAATGCCTCTAAAAGATTATTGTCTAAACATACCAGCCTTTCATTGGTTGGCACACAGACATGTTAATCAAAATTGAACATATTATATTGTCTCACAAATGTTGGCAGCCAATTTGATAAACAGTCATTGTCTGGCCTTGAAACACACAACAGTTTGTTGATGGTTCGAGGTGTTGATCAAGGTCCAGGCTCATCTTCTCGAGACTGCGATTAAACATGTCACAATACCACATGTCATAATACCAATATCAATATTGTGCAAGTAGGCGTTAAATGACCAACCTATCGGGGCCGACTCTTCTCATTATTGCTATTTGGTTGTATTTTAACCCCGGTAATTTGGCAACTGTAATCTATGTGCTTAATGCTCGCCATGTACTGCAGTTAATAATCACACGATATTAGGGGATCGCGTGTGTAAAACGCTGGCTCGCTAGCCTGGAGGTCGGGTAATCGATCCCTGCATTGGCCGAGAAAATTCATCTAGATTTTCCGGCATGGTTTCCTCTTGTTAGTGACACAGAACAGCTGTCTAGTCGTTCGGATGGCACCAAAAAATGAAATGAAATGGGGTTTAACGTCCTACTCTTCTGCACCTTACCTGGGCTAATGGAAGACGGGCATACGCCATACCGTGTGCTATGAGGGAAATTTTGCCCGGGCAGCGGCGCTACGGCCTACTCTTATATCGAATTCCAACTGCCAAGGGATCTTTTACGTGCACGCCAATGTGTACACGGGACCTCGGTTTTTCGTCCCATCCGAACGACTAGGAAGCTGTCCTTGTCAGGCCCTCCTTCTGCATCACTGACAAGAGGAAACCACGCCGGAAAATCGAGATGAACTTTCTCGGCCAATGCCGGGATCGAACACCCGACCCCCAGGCTAGTGAGCCAGTGCCTTGCCCACTTAGCCACCGTGATTTCAACCGAGTATGGCTATCTTTCAAGTAATCAGATTATTAATATGGGGGGGGGGGGGGAATAACCATGTTTAATTGTTTCTGCATCCTATTCATTTATAATTTTCAGAATGGTAAATTGTGAATACTCATCTTTTCCTTAATTACATACTGTTTAAAGTTCCAATAGCATTTTTTTTAAGTTATATTTTTAAAATGTATTAAAACAAAGCCCTAAAATAGATTGAACCTATAAACAGTCCTACCTTGTTAAAGAATAATCCTATTAATCCTATAATTCGCTATTGCCAGTTGAGAAATTGGCAAAAATATCATTTTCAACTTCAAATTCAAACGTTTGAAGATGGCCGTCCATGGAGAGGAATGGGAAAACAAGGGAGGTAATTGAGTAACTATTCCCTGTGTCACCCTTTCTAATGCCCCAAAAATTTTGCCCATGATCGTATAATAGTGAGTTGACAACCTTTTGAGCAAAAGACATAGAAATAATTATGCTTTGACTTTCTTAGAAAATATGAAATTGGAACTTTAAACCATTGGCTTCCGTGTTGTATTGTTGGTTTCCAATAAGGGTAGACTAGTGACAGATATACATCGCTTTGTGATGACCAGATTGACCGGACGTTAGGTGTCCGTATTTAAATAAAATTACATTTATCTAAATAATATTGACTGGTGGCTAATTCTGAGTCTGGCAATATTGAATTGCGAAACTAAATCTCTGGTGCGAGAATAATCGAAGATATGCTAAATATTATTACGCAACTGGCGGAAGGAAACGAAATGGTTTTTGATACACGAAATAGGGAATGTACCACCACCGACGTTGTGGTGTCTTACAGCGAAATACATTTTGAAATATAAAACTATTTGTTAATAACCAACTGGCGGAAGGAAACAAAATGTTAGGGGTTTTTATATACGAAATAGAAAATGTATAACCATCTAAGATGTGTGGACTTGATTGGGTGGCGCTGATAAACAGTTGGGGTTACGTTTACAGCAATAGATACACAAAGGTTGACAGGCAACGAAACGTGTGTCGCTGGGGTGTCGCATACATATCCATTCTTTTGGAGGTAATTGGGCATTTACGTTGAAACCAATATACGAACTTGGTATTTCCGACACAAATGTATAAAATAGTAACTGGAAAAGTATTTATCTGCAAATAAAAAAAGAAGAATATGTAACTTACCTATCCAGATGCCAATGCTGATGAAGAGCGATGTTTTGGGAGTTCTGGTACGGATGGATCTGATTGGATAGACGATGGCAAAATATCGGTCAATCGTCATGGCAGTTAACGTGATACAGGTGGCATGCAACGTCACCTGAATAAAGATATTTTTAAAACGTATTTTTTAATTTAAATTATCAATAAATATGTCAATAAATACACAAGATAGACATTGAACTTGTATTGGTATATAAATAGAAAACTGAACCTGTATTAACTGGTATTGGTATATAAAGAAGCGGTGAATATGTGTAGCAGGGCTACAAGCGTTTGTTAATACAAAGGACTACATGCGGTTGTTAATGCAAAGAACTACAGGCGTTTGTTAATACAAAGGACTACACGCGTATGTTAATGCAAAACGACTTGTTACGAAGGAATTCACGCGCTTATTATTTCGAAAAACTACAAACGTTTGCTAAAGACGACAGTCACATGTAAATAAAATGATTACATGCGTTTGTTGATTCGAGGGACTACAAGCGCTTGTTATTTCGAAAAAATACAAACGATTCCTAATACCACTGACTACAAAGAGTTTGTGAACGCGACAGACACTGGACCATAAAGGAAAGGCAACGGCCACTGGTTGATACGAACATATCGTGAATTATCGGAACATGTTACGATAATTCACGATATTTTCGTATTAAACAGTGGCCGTTTTTTATAACATACACATATACGAGTGAACATGGCTGAATGACAAAATTTTGCCCCCACCCCACCCCAAAATCAGAAAATGGGATTTAGCTTCCTACTGTTCCGTTCGGACAGGGATAATGACAACAGGTAAACTGTCAAGGGATCCTTTACGAGTACTCCAATGTGTGTACACGGGAACGACTAGCCGACTGTCCTTGTCAAACCCCTTCCCTGCACAAATGACAACGGGAACCACGATGGACAATCTGCATGAACTTTCTCGGCCAATACAGGGATCTACAGACTAGCGAGCCACGGTGGCTCCCGTATTAAACGATAGTATTTGAAACCCATTTAAACACTAGAAACGGTAGAAAGCCTCTCCATTATATAAATTCGTTTTTAATTCTGTTCAGCATGTTTTTTTCTATTTGTAATTGTCTCTCCCAGTGTTTCTATATCTTGATTGTTTCTGACAGAGTCGAAGATAATCAATATGGTTTTATAAAATAAAATTACTATATAATGTAATTAGAGGGTTATGTAACTGAAACTTTCTTACATTATAAACGACAGCATATCGCGTAAAACTCTAATAATTCTTTCATAAAAACATCAATTTTAATCCAATTTATAAAAACGACAAGTATGATTTATTGGACGTTTTAGTGCATAATCGTCCAATTCTAAAACACATGCTAGGACATTTATAAATGACCTGAAATGATATTTGGTTTAACGAGATACTATTATTCTCCACCAGGGATAAGACGGTCATAAAGTAGGGATAAGTCGGTCATAGCAGGGATAAGATGGTCATAATCATACATCATGCAGTGTGTCATAAGGGAAATTCTTCCCGCCAAAGGTTCATTTTTCTCGACCAACACGAACCCTGGACATTCATGTTACCTCAACGGCACGAAACGAAAGACGAAATGGCAAACTGAAATGTTTCTAGCATTAACAAAATGGTAATGCTTATTCTTTCGATTTTTACTAAATTGAAATGTAAATTGTCGTGACGAGGAGATAGGGTATGTTCCCAATTTTTGAAAAACATAAACTGGCATCTCTTTTCAGATGGAATTTTGTTTTTGGCGCGCTGTCAAGATACTCATTTCTTTTGGAATTTTCATCTGTTAAATATTAAAAATTTAATTTAAGCATTTGGATGGGGTGATATTTTGATCAAAAATATGATATAGCTGCTATATTTGAAAAATAAATTAAAAAATATCCTACATAATGTTATGGTGGCGATCATCGTGAAGCAATATAGAACCCTACATGATAGTGTCAAACGAGTATTATTACCGCCTACAAGGGGATATTAATAACGAAATAAATCGGCCAATAAGGAGTTAAAAGTACTACCCATTTCTACTATACGGTAAATTAGTCACCTCCAACATATGAGAAGAGAGAGAAATGGGGTTTAAGATGCACTCGACTCATTTCGGGACTATCGTATGGCTCATTTTTATTTCAATAATTCGCTTACGCGAAGTGGTCTGTAGCAGTTGGGGCGAGGAGGGCGTCCGGTGGACCCGGAGGACCGGAGAAAACCCACGAGGCTGGACAAGCGACCCTACTCCTGGTTACGTACAACCGGAGAATTTCCAACACAAGAACACAAAGGCCTGCTGTCCAGAATATGCGTGTCTTGTGGTATGACGCACGTGTTTTTCGCTCGTCATTCATAATATCTTAAATTATATTTTTCATTTTGTGGAGTCATCTCGGCTGTCCCGGGATAAAAAAAAAGCTACCATGTGCTTGGTGAACCCATGTTTCACCAGGGAGAGAGGTCCACTCGACACAAACTAGGCCATTTCGGGACTAACATATGGTTTTAATTTTATTTCAATAATTCGCTTCCGCGTAGGGATCTTTAGCAGTGGGAGGAAACCGGGATAGCCGGAGAAAACCCACGAAGTAGGACAGGCGACCCTACTCCTTGCCACGTACAACCTGGGATTTGTAACCACGCCAGTCGACTCAATGGCAGGCCGTATGATACAGCGCGCGCACGCTAACCATTCGGCCATCCAACCCCCCATGTTTCATTTGGGTTAAAGTTAGGATAAACTTACTTGATAACAAACAACTCATGTTTTCGATAGGGTTATGGTCTTGTAAACCGACTTGATACTTATGTCTACATGATGGAGGTCATAGATTTAGCGAACGGTAAAAACGGATTGTCGCTTACCTCTTTACCTCCTTATAGGTCGATTTCTTATTATTCCCTTGTTATCGGTAATAATATTGAACGCTTAGTAGGCTAAAGGGGGGGGGGACGTCCACCCAATTTAAAATTCTATTTCGGAAAAAAACATGATGTAGAACTTTAGTTCAAGAATCAACTTTTACATATAGGGGCGGTCGGACTGGCTTGGGGGGGGGGGGGGTGCTACGGTAATCATGTGGCATAGTACTCGGCCACCCAATCCTTAGAAATCTGTTATATTAAGAGTTTAAAAATATCTTATAAAACTGGTAGTAATAAAGGTGTACGTCTCGAAATACAAATTGACAAAAGTGATGCGACCAAACAAAATATTAGCCATAGAATGTAGTGTTTAATTCTCTGTTCAGGAATATGAAGAGTGTTTTTTTTTTTTAGAAAACGGAAAACAATAAAACATTTCAAAATGCATGGAAGTAAATCCTCAATAAATCTTACAAGATAAAAACACATCATTGATTTACCATAGTGTTAAAGATGAAATTGAAGAGATATGGGGGATTTAATTTTTATTTATTGTATGTCGAGAATAATGACAACATTAGAGAAGAAAGGATGCTAGCATTAAGAAAATCTAAATACGTCCGGATTATATTTTAATCTTATCCGTCATTGTATAGGTTCGCTACAATTAGCAAGACCAATATGAGAGGCGTAAGTATAAACGATGCAATACTTATTGATTCCGAAGAGCTTTCATAATGAAAACAATCAACACAAAGGGACAAATTGAAAGGAAAGGACGTCATACAGTAACCGGGATAATGAACACGGGCATATATTATGTTTAGATGTATATCTGAGAAACTGCCGCTTGACTTTTAAGGATGGATTAACACCTGCTTTCCTGATCACATGCCTGTTGCAATAGCATTTCTATCTTTCCACTTTTATCCCTATTGTGCACGTCATTTTTGTTGACATTTTGGTCTAAGAAAAAGATTTTGAATGTCTCTTTTTTGTGAATATTTATAATTTGCATATATACATATATAAACATAACCTCTCCTGTATCCCCCGCGCCTTTCATCAGTGGTGCAGAGGGCCTGACAAAGAACAACGTATAAGCGTGCACATAATCGATTTCGGGATAGTTTGAATTCGATATAAGAGTAGGCCTTAGCGTTGCTGTCCGAGCAAAATTTCTTTCGTAGCACACTGTTTACATTAGTTTCAAAAATTCAAAAATTCGGTTGCGCGTATGGATATTTAGCTGTGGAAGGGTTTGGAGAATCCTGAAAACGCACGACCAGGCGACCCTGCTCTTCGTCAAGCCACTTTACTCAATGAGAGGCCTTACGATCCAATGTGCACGCATTAAGCCCCCCCCCACCTCTTCCTAAAAAAAAGTCAGTACTTTTATTAACCGCAGCTCCAATTGCGTGTTCGATTCGGATGTTTGCTGTTAACGTTTCTCTGAATTCACCAGCCTGGCAGGAGTTGAGATCCGGCAAGGAATAGCCTCGCGTCGCTTGGATGGCACGTCAACCAGGGTACATGCTGACAATTTAAAATAGATAACGACTAGGCGAAACATCCTCTTGCCGTCTCCATACACACCCCCGAGAAACTTAAATTAATGACACCTGTTAAGTGTTACATATCAGTTTAAACTTAGATTCTGTCTGGAACTTTATATTGGGAGGTATTACAAAACAGTAATTACTACTCTATTGGCATTAATGTCAAGTCCATGACGTAGACTTGTGCATGTCGCAATCATCTCATAAAGAGAGCTGACTGTCTAGATGTTTTCAAGGACATATTGCTTTGTAGATACCCGACTAAAACAAGTCATTAATGGATTGACAGCCAACATGTTTGTCTCCATATCCACAGGTGGGGGATTTACCGTTTAGTCGACACTAACCTTCGAATCAAGAAATCCCAGAGAACACCCTCGTGTATAGACATTGTTCCTTGTCAAGTACGACTTGGAAAATATTTAAGAGAGTTTAAATTAATGTTGTCAATGCAGGAGAAGTGGGATGGGCGGGGTCAGCACCGAGGGAGGGGGGCAAATATCGGGCTTAACATCCATTCGAGACAAACTGGGTAATTTCAGTAATATACTGTTCAATGTTATTTCAATAATTCGTTTGCATGTAAAGGTCTTTCAGCAGAGGGAAAACAATGGAGGATAGACAGGCGACCCTAGTCCTTGTCACGTACACGCTGGGAATCGAAACCATTCTAAATAACCAGACCCCATGAGCGAACTACGTAAACCCTTCATCCACCCGACCCCATCTAGCACGGAAAGTATCTTACCAGTATTATATAATTGGCTAGTTTACACATAAACCCTCCGAACAACCAATCCTGTGACGCAAACATACTCGTTGTCAATGGAAACGAGATGGTGATGAATGCAAGGTCAGCAAGAGCAAGGTCAATGATGTAATAACTGGTTGCTGAGCGATCACCATGACGACCCATTGTATAAATGACGAGGCTGTTACCAACTGATCCCAGAGCAATGATTACTCCCCATACGACCTGGATGAGGATAGATTCAACTTGTCCTATTATGACCGGTAACGTTGAATTGGTATCTGTAAAAGAAAACAAAAATAAAGTTGAGGATTATTATAAACATCAATAACGCTTTTCGAAACAACAAGTATTCGCTTGGAACTGAATCTTTAGCCACTTGATTCTAATTTTTGACAGTTTCGTGTCATAAAACATTACTCACCCAGATATCAATGTTAAGTTTCTTGCGGCCAGTGTGAAATATATAATCAAAAGTTATATCAATATTATTCGATGTGGCTTACGACATTAATTCAGTCCGAAGACGTATCTGTACGGTAGGTACAGTTGCAAATTTTAATCGTTAATTTCTTAGCCCCTGGATCCATTCATTTGATCTGATATGTACGCTTGTTGTTTGTGGTGTCTGCGTATATTGTGTCTTATCCGTAGGTCTGTCTTTTGTATTTTTTTGTGTGTGGTCCCCCACTCCGTCTGCATTTACTATTAGCTTCACGGCTGCCTACACTGTTAAGACGCCACACCTGACAGAAAACAGGAAAATCGCAAAGGAAATAATTTTAAAATGTTTTTCTGGGCCCCTTTTGGGATTCGAAACTATCACAGCCTTACACTGATAGTGTGGAATTTTGTAGTCATTTGGATGAGACAAAATATGCCAAACGTGAATCGAATAACACTCAGTCCGATGTTCTCTGAATTATATTCCATTATGTTTTGACTCGATATTTAAAGGGATTAAAGCATAGACGTCATTTATTTATTCTAAATAAAATCGCAAATTGATGGGGTTTAACGTCCACTCGAAACAAACAAGGTCATTTCGGGACTAACATATAGTTTACTTTTATTCAATAACTCGCTTGTGAGTATGGCTCTTTAGCAGTAGGAGGAAATCGGAGGCCCAGGAGAAAAGCCACGAGATTGACCAGACCGCCCAACTCCTTGTCACGTACAATCGAGGATTCGAAACCACATCAGTTGATTCAATGTCGGCATAATGAACGCAGGTCCATCGGACTCAAAACCGGCTAATATCGGAACTAAAATTACGACTGGATTTGAATAAGAACACAATTAGAAAGTTTAAATAATAATAAAATATATTTACACATATATAAAGGTTTTATTGAGTCGTTAGACCTTTTGTGGACAGAATGAAATCCTTTGTGTTATAACTATTAAAGATATGTCCAACCGTGCACACAAAGGAGACCTCGTTAGTCCTCTCATCCTCAATTACCGATATAACATTAAACGAGGAATCTTCAGAAACTCCATTGATGTTACGCCAAACTGTGGCTTAATTTCTACTCAACAATATAAACTCTTCTACTGTTAAATATTTCCCACATTTTATGTATAAACAATTTAGAAATTTTCAATCGGCCGTCTCAATTTCCTACACGAAATATAACTTTGGTAAATAGATCCTTAATCGTAACCAAGTTAAACGAATCTGTCAAGTTCTAGACGCCGATGACGTAATTGTATCGTTAAAGGCCTACCACAGCTTCATGTCAGTAACCGGATTAACCAGTCAAATGTTATGGATCAGGAACCTGCGGTAACTTCATTGACTTACACATGTACACTAAACTAATTTAAGTTATACATGTCAGTAATAAAATAATTGTCTACAATGGACGCTTTTACGTATATTATACATTGTTTAATGGTCGAGAGCGAGACATATATATTGTAATATGTTGTTTTTTTCTTAAGCTTGAGACCATTAAACAACTTAAAATACAGACACTCCGCACGGGCTTTTACAGTGAAATACGTCACACGAGTCCTATATTTCACTATTATAAATAATGTTCAATTGTATACGATTATTTGAAATAATGGTACGCCAACATCAACGGATGACGCCACATCTGTATTTTAACTACTTCTAATGGAATCTTTTAACTACTCCTACTAATATCCGAAGACGCCCATACATGGCAGACAACTAGCTTATATGATTTAATGTATGTCAGAATGAAGTAAGCTGGAGAATTTTTACCAGGGCGTATTCTTTTTATTTATTTATTTAATTATCTACCGTAAGCAAAAAAGTACTTGTACTTTATCTACTTTAATAAATATCTATATATACATATGTGTCCTTGATATTGATACACGTTAATATTAATAACTTGATAATGATTTACTGTACATTATTACAAATATTGATACTCATGTATATAAAAATATAAGTTTTGACATTACTATAAATAATGATACATGTATTGACATTGGTGTTAAATATGCTGATTCCCTTAATATGTCGTTTATAAAAAGACTATTTTGTGTACAGTTTATTACATATCTTTTATCTTTAAGCAATATCCCTTTAAACAGCTCTCATAAACTTCTCAATTGATACCACTTCATTACAAATATCCCTATCTTCCTTGGGGTCAAATCCCATTTGATGTCACTACAAACATCCCCATCTTCATGAGGGGTAATCGGAGACAAATCCCATTGTTTTGGGCGGAATGGTGAAGTGTAACGTTTGATTTGGTGGCATATCTATGCAATAAAAATGTGTCAGATATGCGAACTCCATACATAGGCAGTGGAAGGAGGTGTTCATGAACAATTATGTATACTGAGCCTTGTGCATGACACTCGTCACTATTTAAAGCCAGTTAGAGCAATGAAACGCACCTAGAAGTAAATGGACAAAGCTATTAGATAATATAATTTTAACACAGAGATCATTCATACGATAGGTGCGTTAAAAGGATTTCAAGAAAAGGAAGTGACGAACGCGTAGGGTAATCACGAGTGTACGACCGTCATCATTAGCCAAGTCGGGGCAGAACCGTAGGGCGTTAAACTCCATTTCATTTCAGTTTCATACCCCTAACCGTTACCATGGTGATTAAAATATCAGCCTGGTTTGTATAGATCTAAACCCGACTATATTTAACAATCGCCTTGGATTTTTATAAACGACATAGTTGCCAATTGTTAGGAAATTATCCTAATTAATTGAAACTGCATAGTCAATGTTCATTTTCTACAACTTTTTCTTAAACCCTGGTCATCATTACATATCTAAAGTTTGGAATCTTACATTTCGAACACTTTTAACATTTACTTTCGGTCCTCGTGTTAACTGTTGAAAGTTTGTGAAAGCCATACTTAAGAAAATCCCGAGTAGAACTTGATGGAATTATTAAATAAAATAAAACCAAGTACGAGCAATCCAAACCATTAGAC
Organism: Patella ulyssiponensis; assembly: GCA_963678685.1. Lineage (NCBI taxonomy): Eukaryota > Metazoa > Mollusca > Gastropoda > Patellidae > Patella > Patella ulyssiponensis. Next base: position 61,243,382 of record OY783225.1, on the reverse strand, counting down.
AAAATTCGAAGTCCTAAAAAACGTTTTAGGCAAAATAATGTAATCAGCAAATAAGACTGTTCATCGTGTACAAAATACACAACAAACAGTGGTAACAGGTGTCCGGGAGAGTAAGCTTACCCTGCCAACACCCGCCATAGCTGCATCCAAACGTTTTTATTACCGCCTAGAAGGGGGTGGGGGGAGGTAATAATAACGAAATAAATCGGCCTAACAGGAGGTAAACGGACAAAGAGTCACAAAGGCCAATTGTCCAGATGCGGACAGGTTATCTCGCCTGTCCATTGATTAAAGGCTTCCGTACGCGTGTTGGACCAGCGTTTCGGTTCGGGCCAGGACAGTGATTCCTAACGTGGGTCGCAATTTAAAAATGTTGCCTGTAAGAAATAAATCCATGTGTTCCATTATTACTTTTACACCAAAGCAACATTTTGGTACAAATTCCTCCATACATATTATAAAGCATCTGGCATCTCTACGGCAATTTGTTTACAGCTTTGCACGTACAAGGTATTTTAATCCTATCAACTGAGAGTTATCAAATTTTCTAACAACTGATTATTAATTTATATTATGTAAAATCTTTATCCCTGAATTTGTAATTTGATCACTAATCGAGGAGGCTTAGGACTGAAATTGACTGAATTAGAGCCTCATATTAAAACACTTTACAGTTAACACCAAGCTCAACGATCTCACTAAGGTACACTGACTCCATAACAAGAGCCCTGTGTTAGCTTGTAGGTTCCGATGATGGAGGTCACAAATTTACTAAGTGGTAAAAACCGTGTTGCCGTTTACCTCCTTACATGCGGATCATTGCATAATAATATTGAATCGGGTGGCTTCAAATAAAAATGAGTTTTTTCTACAACATTGCTCCTGGTGGGTGGGGGTTGGATGGCTAAATGGTTAGTGTGTATCATAAAGTCTGTCATTGTGTCAACTGGCGTGGTTTCGATTCCCCAGTTGTACGTGACAAGGAGTAGGGTCGCCTGTCCAACCTCATGAGTTTTCTCTGGGTCCCCCGGTTTCCTCCCACTGCTAAAAACCCCTACACGCCAATGAAATATTGAAATAAAATTAAACATATGTTAGTCCCGAAATGACCTAGTTTGTGTCGAGTGGACATTAAACTCCATTTCTCTATCCCTCTCGCTCCTGGTGGGGTTTTATATGCCCCGGACATATGACCCTATATATTACAATCAAAATTTATAAATGGCATAAATGACACAAAGTGAAAATATTAGGACGGAGAAACTCCCTCTTTCTATATAATCTATTATTTTACATAATCCATTATATTTCTTGGGTTTTGTAAATCACATTTCACAAACATTGATATATGGGGAAAAGTGAAATGTATATTAATCTTGACAGAGTAGCCTACACCGAGCTATTAATTGGGTTTTATAACAAGATAATGGAATATGCATGTAGATCGGTTATATTTAATACCACGGTCAAGTCGACTCCTTGCATATAGGATAATGAAATGAAATGGGGTTTAACGTCCTACTCTTCTGCACCTAACCTGGGCTAATGACGACGGGCATACGCAATACAGTGTGCTATGAGGGAAATTTTACCCGGGCAGCCGCGCTACGTCCTACTCTTATATCGAATTCCAGCTGCCAATGGATCTTTTACGTGCACGCCAATGTGTACACGGTATCACGGTTTTTCGTGCCATGCGAACGACTAGACAACTGTCCTTGTCAGGCCCTCCGTTCTGCATCACTGACAAGGGGAAACCAAGCCGGAAAATCGAAATGAACTTTCTTGGCCAATGCAGGGATCGAACACCTGACCCCCAGGCTAGCGAGCCAGCGCCTTACCCACTTAGCTACGTGATTCCTCCTAACATATAGGATAACGACACATCAACAAATATAATGCCAATCGTTGGTTCTGCGATTCATTATATTCGACATCTGCCGGAAATGAAATAATATGAACTGAAGTTTAACGTGAGAGAGAGGGGTGGGGGAGTCCACACGACACAAACTAGGTCGTTTCGGGACAAACATATGGTTGGACAGGCCACCCTACTTCCTGTCACGTACAACCGATGAATCGAAACCACGTCAATTGAATCAATTTCGGCATAATGAAGACACACGCCATATAATTATCATGCTCTGAGATAAAGTCTTATTTCGAATAACAACTGTCAAGTGGTTTTTTGTCCCCACAATCAGTTAAATATAAGTATCAACCTTGTGTGGATTTGACTTGTGACGTAATATAATGTGGTTTTAGCACAATTGATCCACGGTCCATGAGATGAATTGTCTGTTTACGGACAGAAACAGAAACATTTTGACAGAAACATTAACATAGTTTCACATGATATAATGAACGTGTATTTAAAGTGTTGATTTTCCATAACCAATTCAGATGAAGTGTGATATAAATAAAGCAGGCGAAGGACGAATATCCGTTTGTCAAATATGATAATTTAATTTTAAAATGTTTTGCGCTAAACTGTATTTGCTACCTTCATTATAGTCTGGAATGATAAACTATTGTAGGAATCAAGGGGTAAAGTGAAACAAAGCTTCTTTTCTTCCCACTCACTAGAAACATGCACACAATCACGTGTTTATAGTCCAGTAATTACCTGGTGTGTATGGTGGTTATCACGTGACATTAACCCAATGACGTGGGTCTTGTCGGCTACATTCATAAAGAACATTGTCATGTAATTGTATCGTTGTGATGTCTGTGCTGTCAGCTAAATTTAAATATTTTACTGACTGTTTTATCTCTCCCACACTATCGAGGATATTATGTGTATAAATCTGAATCCCAGATATCATATCTAGCTTGAGGCATTCACCCAACAAAAACAGGAGTCATGGTAGCTCGCTCACAAAGGGCACACAAAGAGCATCTGGCCACAGATCACTAAAGATTTCCCCAATGACTTTAATGTTAATTCTCGTCTCTTAGATCGGCTCTAACTTTTTCCCAAATTTTCGTTGGGTAGAACTCTTTCTACTACAGATAGAGCAACATGTGGCAATCTCTTGCCCAAAAGCACGTATGAGGTTCTTCATGAAAAACTTGAGATACTCAAGCCTGAAGTAGAGACAAGTAAACATGCAATGTTAGGCCCTACATTTCAGCCTAATGAACCTCTCAACTCTTGTATCCGTCCGCCTCAAAATTATGAATATTCACAAAAACCTGGAAGAAAATGCATTTTCAAACCCTTTTCTTCAATTCTACACCGAAAAGTCAACAAAAATTACCAGGCAAAAGGGGGAAAAGGGAGAGAAAGACTAAAAATAGCCTTGGTCCTTGTTTCGTGACGACGTAGAAATATTTGGTGTACTGCGTGTCCATCTACTTCAGTCTTCGAGAATGGATCTCTGCCCTAAATGACCGCCATATCCAAAGTTTAGTATATTGTTTTGTAATGCTGTTCTACTTCGATTCACACCTGTCCTGTTTTATAATGCAGTCGTCCTTCGATTCACACCTGTCCTGTTTTGTAATGCAGTCAAGACTGAATAAACACGAACTATATACTTCGTGTTTTCCACTAAAAATCTTCAATTTATGACTTAAAATGTCGGTCAACTACTAGTAGCTTAGTGTCTCTTGTCAATGAAATGAAATGGGTGTTAACGTCCTACCATTCTGGTCTGATCTCAGGCGGAAGCTCAGCGACCAGGACGTCTACGGGTCAATCCAGGTCCTGACCAAGACAATTCGCCGGGATTTTTTGGCATGATCCTGGCTTCTCAAACTGCTGGACGGCGTCTAGTCCCATCATTTCGAATTGGATAAAATACCGAGGTCGACTGCGTGTTAACGAAACATTGACCATTTGAATTCGATGAGGAACATACGGAAACGCCTGTCACAAATAAACATATAGTACTTTAAATCCACCCACCCCACCGAAAGGAATCGGTATTGTTGTTTCTATGAAATGATTGTCACACATCCAATTAAAAATATTTCACTTATTCTGATATGTGCATTAGCATGATGGATGTGGGCGAGCTCTTCCGGTGAAGGTGGACGATAATAACATCCCAATGTTCTATATCTATCATTATTCTAATGGATTATTTCTCAAGTCTTCTTTTCCTTCCCTCATTTATCTCGGTACACACGGTACACAGAACATCGATCTACCAGAAATGCTATTTCCTCTCTTATTCTGCGAAAGGCAACTATATCGAATCTCACACCCTTGTACCGCTAAAAAAAAAATACTTTCCGGTTGAGACTTATTTTATTTTTTATTTTCCCTCAACACATCCGCTACATGGACGTGCGTAGAGGGGTGCACACTACTCCCCCGTTATAAGAAATACTATAAATATGGGTATCAATAAACCTAACCCTACCCAAACACTAATGAACCTATCCCTAATGACAGATATGGGTGGACTAATGAACACTAACCCAACCCTAATAATAGATATCGGTGGGCTAGTGAACCCACGGACTACTGATAATTCCCCGACGTGTGCCTCTTTGTTTGCCTTTTTTTTATCAATCTGCCTCATGGGCGCGTGTCTCCTTGCTTGACTGTTTTATCAATCTGTTATATGATCGCATGTCTACTTGCTTGTCCATCAATCTGCTGCATGGGTGTATTTCTGCTTGTATATATAGCCAGGAGTACATCCACTATGTCAACGGTTAGGTTATGTGTACGCTAAGTTCCTCGTTCGACCCGACAAAGAAAATGTTGTACCCCGCGGGGCACTCCGTCCTGCGACAAAGGGAAACAATAGTACAACATCCGAGGAAGTTTCTCGGATCGTACCGAGAACCTCCATTTTACTAAGCTTTTGACACACCGTAACTCTTCAGTCTTCAATATGTCTGCTTCCACTACAGTGATTTCGCTGACTAGCAAAAACGGGGATACTGTTTAAATTAATTAAATGGTATTTCCATAACATCACTCATTTCATTAATGGATTCCTCATATCACTTAAACAAAAAGGAGGCCTTCAAAACATGTGATAGGCTCTTTCCTAATGTCGGTTAGAACTTTTATAAACAGTCAATTTAAGATTGATAGCATAATATAACGAACTGAAAAGAAAATAGACTTTCATTTGCTCTTGGCGATTTTATGTAACTTAGTTAAATTTAGTTTTAATTTGACTTCTCAAAAATTATCTTATGAAATATCTGTTTTTATTGAAAAAACAGACATTATCCTTATAACAAGCTTGCATTTATTGTGTCAAGCGTGCTTTTGTTGAAAATAACTACATTGCCAGGGTATTCAACATTTTCTGAATAAACGGAAAGAGATTATGCAATGGGAACCTACAAGACAACTAATTGAGGCGAAGTTTTTCAGATTTTAACAAATACTCCCCTTCTAATGTTTTCCTTTTCTCTAAAATCAAATTCAATAGTCAAAAGAAAAGAAAGGACTCGGTAATCATCACCATTCAACCTTTCAAAGAATTTTTACATGCAGTTAATGACGTAGGTCCATTTGATATATCCCGCAAAACAAGATGAAACCGCATCACCACTCTATTTAAAAGAAACTAAAACTTACATAAACCCACGTTTCTTTTTAAAGATGTACTATGGAACATTTAGATAAAAATCTGATAGTGCTCTACATTAAAATACATGCTGAGATTGGAATACATTGATTATTGCAGTCACGTCACTTCATTATCCCGCACCGAACGCAGTAAGGGAGGGATATTGAAATGTGGTCCGTCCGTTCCGATTTCGTTTCTAGAGCATATCTCGTAAACCATTCGAGATATATTTCTAATTTGTACACACATCAACGTAATAAAATAGTTGTGCGTTTTGCTATTCAGGAATTTCTGGGAATTTTATTTTTGTGTTTCCATGGAAACAAATTTGACTTAGTTTTTGGTGTACAATTTTGTTTCCAGAGCATGCAAGATATCGTCATGAAACTTTGTACTTACATCGGCCTCTTACTGTAGTTATGCCTCATAAAGCTCATTCAATTATTCATCATTAATTTTAAACATCTTACTTGTAATAAATTATCTACATACATGTAGTGTTACAGAGAGGAGGAAACATGAATGAATGTGAAGATTGTACTAAATCATTTGTATGCCAGCGCAAATGTCTGCATTACAATCCTAATGATACTTTGCATAAACTATAGTATATATGATGCCTGTTCTGGGTTATTTGAGTATTTTCAACTGTACATAATTATTAAGTTATACTATTACTTTAATTCAAAATATGGCACAAATTTGTTAGATGTTTTAAACTAAACACAACAACACAGTTTAGTAAAATATACTGAGCGCCATAGAAAACGCATCACTTAGTTTTTCGTATAACAAAATGAACCTGTAAACATATCTTTTGGTTTTGACCCCTCTGACTGTGTACCGTTGATTACAAATTAAACATCCATAAGTGTACAAATGTGTTGATATTGATGTGTTCCCATTTGAATATTGTTCACAATAAGAAGCAAAATAAATAAGATATGTTTACAGGATCATTTTGTTATACGAAAAACTAAGTGATGCGTTTTCTATGGCGCTCAGTATAGTAAGTGTATGGTGGCCCATGGTTATCATAGAGAATGTGTAAAGAAAATCCCGTAAAAAAAAATATGAAAATAAAAATTAGCCAAATAAAATAAAATTAAAAATAAAAATTTAAAGGAAATGAAATAACAATTAAATAAAATGAACAATAAATTAAATAAAATAAAAACTAAATTAAATAAAATTAAAACTAAATTAAATAAAATAAAAAATAAATTAAATAACAATTTTTTTAATAAAAAAAAAATAAAAAAAAAATTGAAATAAAATAAATGTAAATCGAAAAATGAAATGAAAGAATTGAAAACCAAAAAAAAAAAAAAATTTTTTAAATCGAAAACTAAATCGAAAACTGAAAAGAAAAAAAATTAAAAAAAAAAAAAAAAAAGGAAATTGAAAATTGACATATTTTTTTTTTTTTTTTTAAACAAAAAGTGAAAATGAAAACTAAAATTCACATGTCTCGACGTGGACCATCGTTATCATCAGCCCATCATTTTCATTTAAACGGAAAAGTAATCGAACGCGCCCCTAAATTGTTGTGGACGAATAACTCTAATCATAAGGTGATATTTTACATCAAGTTACTCGCGTAATCGCATGTATATGGAGCCACTATGACGTTGGCTCGCTAACCTGGAGATCCCTTGTTCGACTCCTACGTTGGCCGTAAGTTTATCGGGACTCCTACGTTGGCCGAGAGAGTTCATCGGGATTTTCCGGTGTGGTTCCTCCTTGTCAGTGGTGCAGGACAAAGGTCCGGGCAAGAAACAACGCAATGTCGTTCGGACGAGACAAAAAACGTGTACACATTGGCATACAAATAAAGACAGTTGGAATTCGATATCGTAGCGTCGCTGTCAGTGCAAAATTTCCCAAATAGCGCACTGTATGACGTGTGCCCGTCTTCATTAGTCCTGTCGGACATAACAGTATATACGACGTTAAACTCCATTTCATTTCATTATAGTTAATTGCATATAACAGTCTATTAAAGGAATATAACAGTATTTTGAAGGAATGCGACTGTGTATTGAAGGGATATAACAATGTATTGAATGTATACAGTGTATTAAAGGAATAGGACAGTGAAGGAATATGACAGTGTATTTGAGGTAATATATAACAGTGCATAACAGGAATATGACTGTGTATTGAAGGATCATGACAGTGTATTAAATGAATATAATTGATAGTTAAGGATAATAATTTACAGTTAAGGAATGTGATTTATAATTTAATTGAAGAAAAATGATTTATTATTTATTAAAGGAATATGATTTATAATTAATTCAAGGGATATGTTTTTTAGTTAATCGAATGCATATGATTTATAATTAATCATTTATGGCAAGGGTTGGGGGCTTGTTTGAGATATTTTTTTACCACAAGAGTTCCACAAGATATTGGACATACAAAAAATGACATAAGTTCGACTAAAACGGGACGCTGTCCTTTAATGGATAAAAACTTCATTTGTTGGGTTGGGTTTGTTTTTCTTCATATGAAATATTTGACATACTCACCAATTCTCTCCGAGAACGTTGAATTGTGGTCACTGAAGTTAAAACTGTTCAAGAAAACCGTTAAATTAAAATGATCCTCCATGGTATACATGAGTGGTCGATCTATGTTCTATAGCGACATATCCACCAATTGATTATCTCTATGTTTTATAGCGATACATCCACCAATTGATTGTCTCTATGTTCTAGGGCGATACATCCACCAATTGATTGTCTCTGTGTTATAGAGCGATATATCCACCAAGTGATTGTCTCTATGTTCTATGACGATATATCCACCAAAGAAATGTGCCCTTCTCTCGTGAAACCAACGCGATTATCCACCACAACTGTTTCTTGTAAGACTAGAAGGCATACATTAACTGAGGGATAAATATCCTATTAAACAATAAATAGATTTGTCTAGGACAGTTGATATACCGTGTGTGTTTTAGAGTAGTATATACACGGGAGCGAGATTATCTAACATTAAAACACTTACTCAATCGCCAAATATAATGTATCACTTTAAGAACCGAACAACTGTAACCTTTCAGGTTAATTTATTGTTACACATAAGCTTAGAATGATGAGGGTTATATATTAAGCCGAGTCTTTATGATACAACTGGGATAAAAATATCGATAGTTGAATATTGAAACGTCGACCGATATGACGTAAGGTGTCCAAAAACAAGAATACAACTTTATCTAGCACCCAGTATTGAAATTTATAATTTACTACAGGGCATATGCTTCTTTGTTCACAATATAATTTTATTCTGTATATAAGTTGAAATGTTTCTGACAACTGATAATGGTCTTGATTTCTGGTGGTTTAAAATTGTTAACTATTGGCCAATATCAATGTAATTATAACCACGGGGCCGCTTTTCAGTATTTCATATTCGTTTTGCACTTCCGGACTATATATTTGATATACATACCCTCACTCAGAGTATCTGTTCCGGATTGATAAATATAAGGTTAATTAATATCAAATGCCCAACGACAGTTGACACATTCAGAGAATGATGATGAATCCACATATCCAAAATATATCCGGTTGTAAAGTTCGGAAACTACCCGTCTTCCTTATAGGTTTATCCGCTACCAAATGTCTCATAACTGTTACGCCATAAATCGAGTAGATTCTCCATCCACAGCTTGGTAATATATCAGTTCTCACACGGTACGGTACACGTCGATTCAAACGTTATAGAACTTGTCTTGTCAAGATTTATCTGTTAAACACTGCATAATACACGTCACCGCTACAAACAAGTTTCATTTAACAAAGATATTCTTTACTTTTTTGTTATATAAAAAGAAAGTCACATCGATGTAAGGTAATATTTCACAAACTTCAGCTCGTTTGTTGTTTTTTTGCCAACGCAAATTGTAACTTATTTTATCCAGTTGTATTCATGCAATCAGAAAGTGTGGCAACTGATTTAAAACATATTGTCCCTAAGTACTAAAAAACGTCGTTAAAAATTTAAACAACATGATTTTCGGATAATTGAATACAACAAATCGTTTGCTAAACTAATTCCGATCGCCAGTTGAAGTCGCATGCCAGACGAGTGGCATGTACAGTGTCGATAATAGTCCCCTGTTAACATCGATAGTGATGGCACATCTATAACTGACTGATAGAATAAGTCGATAGCTTCATATCACATCGATATCGCACACTAACAACAACACAATTTTTTTCCTTAGCAAAATAGTTCAAAACAAAACCCTTCACCAAGTTCAAATGTTCAAGTACACACAAACTAACCACGAACACTTTCTTTCTTTATTCGAAGTGTCTCCAATGCCGTTGGTTTTTCTGCAAATAAATTGTAAATGAATTTTCCAAGTTTTACCAATTCAGCCATTTCCATAGAAACCACACAATTACCAAAGAAATGTAGCGAAGATTATCACGAGCTGTTTTCTTTCATAAACTTTTAGTTTTCTGAATCAGGAATTACATACTTGAAAACAAATGATTTTGCTTGAAGTTTTTACCCTGTATCTCAGTAGAAACTACAACGTTACTCCATGTCACCTGAAAATATAGATATTATTAACTACATAGCGTTCTCAATCCTGTCACCAATTCCATAAAATATAAAATAATGTGAACGGAGTACTGTAAGTCAAAAATGCTTAAAATTCTCAACATAACTGTAAAATAAAAGCTTAAAAAAAACAATAAACATACATTATGCAAGAGCTTATTACAAGTCTTTCTTTAGGCCTCAAATGTTATCTAAATTATCAATTAGACATTAATTAACTGATCCAGACCATAATAAACTCTCGATGTCAAGGCTGGCCTTCGATGTTGGCTGGATTAGATTCCTATATGCCGCCTAACGACCATTGATAATTAAATTTTTAAAAAGTGGATAATCGAGACTATGCTGTTTATATTAATGATTTTAGTAATGATGACCGAGGCTATGCGAAAATTTCACGGGCTTCGTTCTCGGCTCATAGTGGATCAATTTGACCGAAAGTTTAAGCAAATTACCTTTACACTATCTACTTTTTAACTATTATAGTGAGAACTGCCATCTCTCTATCTTATCTCCCATAATGTAACTTTAACTAAGCTTGAGACAAAGGGTTGGTCGTTCTAGTTAGTTCATACAAATTACTTTATTCTGAGCAAAGATATGATCTTTGAATGTTTGACATTATGATTGTAACCACCATACTGGTCATGTGGAACATCCGATGGCATCAAAGATTGATTATGGTCTTGCCATGTTAATAAATGTCTAATTAATAGTTTATATAGCATTTTTAAAAGGCCTAAAGAAGCTATAACAGTCAGATTTAGTTCTTGCATAATGCCTATTTAAAAAAGGCACATAATGAATTCCATTTGCAAGGGGTTTTTTTTAACTTAAGTGATAAATGAAAATAATTCCTAAATATCAGGTTGCTATTTGTTTGCTACATATATAAAGTGATAATTTTTAATAAGTCCTCAATATCATAATGTGTTACTAAATCTATTGGATTTTGAAGAGCTCACTTTTATCTGGAAGTGTAAATGGATTTCTGACACGGTTAATTTCTGTATGACAAGGGTTTTAAATCATCTGGAGAAATTTTCACATTTAAATAAATGGGTTTTTTGTTAATATGTTTACACGTCCCGAAGAAGGAAATTAGTCCAATAACACACGATGGTATCAGTTAACACAGTTCCTAGAATAATGATTACAGGTTGTCAGACAATAATACGAGGTACATATATATCCTGGAATTTCTTCATTTCCGGTCCAAAACCACATTTGTATTTTACGCCCACTTCTACGGGAATGAGGTCACATGGTTTGAACCGAGGTTTTGTATATCCGTATGGCTGATTATCAGTCAGCAACCATACCTTGATCTTATTTTCTTAAGGTATACGTGCTAAGGGTGGTGGTTGTCGTACACAAGACAGGACCCCTTACTCTCTCTAAGATAGGCGATTGGATGGCACATTATGCAAATGGTTTGAAATACGATCAACATGTAATGGTTTAATTTAACAATGGAGAAGCGAGATGAACAAGTAACGTTGTTACGAACTAAAAACAAACTATGCCAGAACAATGATAACACCGCCCAGAATAAAGTAATTTGAATGAGAGAGAGAGAGAGAGAGAGAGAGAGAGAGAGAAATGGGATTTCGGACCATAATTTGAATAAATTTTCACTACATTGTTTTTGAATTATCTATTTGGGGGTTATTCTAGCAGAAACCGCCAGCCCTTTTCTTCAATATCTTACACAATACATCATTAATGTACATAGCTTTAAATTTGAAATATATATTGTCAAGAAAATAATCAATATTTAAGACAAACTTCTTCCAGACAGTTTCAAATTGAAAACAAGTTTTTAATAGTGCTTCTAATTACATGTCGTTCTAAAAATATAATGCGTCCATTTGTGAAGCAAGCTGAATTACTTGGCTGTTCCCTGTTTAAATGTGTTGGCGAATAAGCGTAAATAATTGATGTTATTGTGTGTCACTCTAAAGAAAAGTACACAATTATTAAATGTAGATTTTTTAATAACAAAAAACAAATTAAATTTTAGCAAATTACTAGTTTAGCATTCGCTAAATTGTTGGACACAATATATTCAAGATACATACTTGATGATTGCACAGTTAGAAACCATGGTGGTTCGTGTTCCATCCCTGCGCTGGATGAGAACGTTCATGGGGATTTTCCGGAGTGATACGAACAGTAAAAGTCCCGTTTACAAATTGGCGTGCACGTAAAAGATCCCCTGACAGTTGAAATTTGTTTAAAGAGTAGGCCGTAGCAATTGTACATTTTAGGAAAGTATGGAAAGGTCAATTAACCGGTTTTAATGTCTCTAAAGGTAAAATAAGATAAAAAAGCTAGTCGTTCTTGATATAAAAGTTCATATATAAATAATGAAAAATTCAAATAAATTACTTGAAGTATTTGAAGTCTTCGCATATAGTTTCAATCGTCAAGTACTATCGGCATAGTAATAAACAAAGTTTCAATTATCCATTTAAAGTATAAATTTTAAAGTTCACTTATATTAATTCTTTTGAAAAATCCTATGATGAAGAGGGTCGATTATGTGCTTGGCATGTGATTGGATATCTAATTACTAATCTGTAGATAAATTTAAACCAAAAGGAAGAGAGTCTCCCAGATCCATTCATTTAATCTGATACGTATGTTTGTTGTTTGTGATGTCGTGTGCCCCCCCCCCCGCACTTATTATTAACTCTTAAATAACAAGCGTATGTGACATGGAGATAGGGGCGCCTTCTCAACCTCGTGGGTTTCCCCCGGGCACTCCGGTTTCCTCCCACTGCTAAAGACCCCAACGCGCAAGCGAATTATTGAAATAAAATTGAAACCATACGTTAGTCCCAAAATGACCTAGTTTGTGTTGAGTGGACGTTAAACCCCATTTCTCTTTCTCTCTCTCTTAAACAATAAATTGCGACACTACTGGGATCACGATGGCTAAGTTGGTCAAGAAGCCGACTTGCTAGCCTGGAGGTCGGGTGTTCGATCCCTGCATTGGTCGAGAAAGTTCATCCAGGTTTTCCGGCCTGGTGCCTACTTGTCAGTGACGTAGGAGGGTCTGACAAGGACAGCTGTCTGGTCGTTCGGATGCAACGAAAAAAAGAAGTCCCGTGTACACATTGACATGCGCGTAAAAGATCCCTTGACTTTTGGAATTGAATATAAGAGTAGGTCGCGGGGCCGCTGTCTGGTTAATATGTCCCTCATAGCACACAATATGACGTATGCCCGGCTTCAAAAGCCCATTTCGGAGCAGAGCAGTAGAACGTAAAACCCCATTTCATTTCATTAGAGACATTACATTTAAATAATCGCAGTCATCCCTGTATTTGTAAATATTAGTGTATAAACATAATCTTTAAAGTAATATCATAAAATAAAATTTTAAAACGAAATAAAAGAAAGGAGCTAATGATAAAACCTTACTTTTCGTCAATGATTGTAAATGAAAACAATAGATTATTTCCCGCAGTGACCGAATTGTTGTCACTGACCGCCGCTACTCCCAGGTGTTGAATACATGTTCTCTATCATCTATCGTCGAGAATAGTTTTAACCGTTATATGGCACGGGATTGATTCCAATACTAATATAGAAACATCAGTTCGGGTCTCTCTGGACTGAACAAGACACACAATCGTTAAATCAAGCCGATACTGTAGAATATTGAACAGGAAAAGGCTTTCTATTACACATTGCCTATTATCGTATCTTAGTCGAGTGAATATTGGATATTAAATAAAAACAGCCAGTCGGTTTATACCCAATGAATTCCAAATAAACAACCTGAAAAGGGGGAGATATTGATAAATTAAATAGATTAGTAGTGTTGTTCTTTGGTTACTTGCGGTACAATAGAGTTTGATAATATATAATTTACCTTCGTTAAGAATAAGGCGCTGTTTTATTTTTCAATAATCACAATAGTCTATGCTCTAAATTTAATATTTACATTTCATATTTCAATATTGACGAAATGAAATTTTAAAAAGAACTTTTATGTTATTCATTTGGTCTTGTTTTTGTTGCAAGCACATATAATTACATCAATAAAAACAAAATGCAATTTTATCAAGCTTAAGTCTAGCTTGCAACCCACCGTACATAATAACGTTTTGTAGTTCGCAGATCTGCAGCAAGAAACCGGGTGAAATTGTTATATATAGTACGGGTACGTACATGCTGCGCATCTTGATTTATTCAAAAGATATGAAATGAAATGAAAAGAAATTGGATTTAACGTCGTACTGTTTTTCTCTGAACTGGGCTTAAGAAAACGGGACCAAGGATAAGATATCCTCGTAATTCCATGGAAAGCGTAAGTATGACGTACGTTCTCGGTGCGTCGGTATTGCTTGTGGGGTACATGAGACTTAAAATTAACAAATTTCCTGCAGCTGATGTAGGACTAGCACTTTTTATCCACGTTGATAACCCGTGACAATTACTCCTGACGAACATGAAACGCAAACCAGAAGTGTGTATTTATAGTGTTTTGTCTCTTGGTATGTCGACCAAAGAAAATTAATATCGGCTTAAAAATTAATTCGACCGCTCTTCCAAGTCTTCTTAGTCTGCATCAGCCACTTTGGGGCCCTTGAACACGCGTAACGGGGAAAGTGTGCAGTCACGAATCCTTGGACCACCCTCGTTCACATCTTCAATTAGCCCAGGTTAGGTGCAGAAGAGTAGGACGTAAAACCCCATTTCATTTCATTTGTATTGTTTCATCGGCACTGTCTTCAGTGGACATCGCCAACGGTGTGCGAAAATGCCAAATGCATTCTGGACAACACGGCATGTACGGTTGTTTAAAATATTTTGGGGTCTTGTCATCCCACAAAGGTCGTAGGACTGCAACTTCCAAATTCGCAATGTGTACGGTATGTGGGGTAGTTGTTAATACGATTTGGTCTTGATATAGGACTGTATTATAAACGTTAGCCATGGGAAGAAGTAGGATATATCCCTTGTCATCCCCTTGACGAGGAAGACCAAGCACGTCATGTTTCAATGCAGAACAAATGCTCGATCTGTTGAAGATCCCGCAATCCGTTGCTGACCCATTGGCTCCAAAACCGGCCCAAAAGAACTTTTAATTGACATTTACAAGTACCACGAGGATTATCGACAAGAATCCTTTGTAAATGTAGTACTCTGACCCGCTCTACTCGGGCTTCTCAATATGGACGTGTTTTCTGTCAATGACTCCGACACAATGGTGACAGATCTAGAGTTTAGAAAACTTGGCCATAATGTTGGTCTCATGAATGCTAAATAGTTCATCTTTGTATTCCTGGTATATTGCACGACACACCTCGGGTACAAATATGAAAATGGTACTTGATGCCACGCGGAATGAAAACTCAAGTGACTTGTAACTATTGTCTGTAGTCAGGAATCGGACGGTAATAGCTAGTTGAAGTGTGGATGGTAGTCTCCTCGCGACCACCTCTCTAGCTCTTCGAATAGGTTGTGATACTGACTGAAAAGGGGCGCCGTTCAATCCATGGGCGTACCCAGTGTATCCAACATTGTCTACATTGTGATTAGCTAACATTATGCAAGGGGTAAATCGGGCTAGTACAGGCCTTTCTTTGGACCGGAAATGATGTATATTTAATTAGACATTTATTAACATGACATCTTATCTGCCCGATTTTCATTGAATTTGAATCCAATCTGCTGTTCAACGTTTGTTGATGATTAAACACAAAAATGGACGACTGAGACTTTGTTTATTATCGTGATAGCGCTAATAATGACAAACGGGGCAACACAAAATTAAAATACGGTTTTGTCGGTTTCGAGTGAAGTAAATTGACTGAAATTGTTAGCATATTCCCTTTACACCATGTAGTTTTTACCTGTTATAGTGCGAACTGCCAGCTCTTTAACCAATCCTCTAAAATGTGTCTTTAAACTTGCAGATTGGGTAACAAAATGGCAACCATGGTCAGATTTGTTCCAACTGCCAGTAGGTACGCTCATAGATATCTTGAAATTTATCACAAAAGAACGTCACCTCGGTGTTTCGCGCGAAAAACAAATTCCGCTGCATTCAAATGTCAGTTGATCAGACAAATGGTCCCAGAAGTCGTATTTGATTGATTATCTACTATATGAATGAAGTCGTTTGTGCTGAATTTTTTTGAGCGATTTCTATTTGCCAATCAATTTTCAATTTGTCGCTTTGCCGCTTTTAATACGAACGATGATTCGCCCATAAATTTGCAGCGGTCAGTCGTCGCATTAGAATAAATGAACAACAGGAAGTTGTAATATAGACATAAATACAGCGAGAACATCAATCTGCGTTGCTACGGGTTAGATCTATTTCTTTGGTGAAAGTCGCAATATGTAAACAGGGCTAGCACTAACCTCAACCAACAATCTCGTCAACAATCACGTGCCCTGACCTTCAAGAAATCTGGAGACGACCTTAAGAATTAGCTCTAGCCGTTGTTAAGGTCTTACATCGGTTCTATTTCCCTGTAGCATAATGATATAAACCTATCGTCGTGTAAACAATGGGATTTCAAATAATGCCATGAGACGTCCATTTGTTCCAAAGAGCATGGATACTTCAATTTTGTGGGGAGTTCTAGGCCCATAATTGAAGGCGTAGACGTGTTAACCATGTAATTCCCCTTACAATCCTATTTTCTTATTGATATACAAGAAGAGTTAATGTAAAATCTGTTATTTGTGGAATCAGCACGCATTGTCAGATACCATGTCGAGAAGACATGGGCCCATTGTCAATCAGGACAACCACAGAGGAATTAGACTATTTATTGTCTGCTCAATCACGGCATGTTCACGGAGTTTTCATTTATCTTTAGTTTTACATTGGAAATCGACCCTGAGTCGCATGTAGGAACTAAACCTAAAATAGACATTAAGAGTTCCTGTCGAGACAGAAGGTTTTATTTCCACACTAAGAAGAGTTTAGTGAGACTCTGCTTTTATATATAAAGAGGTTGCCGGTTGAGTGGGCGGTAGGCGGCGGTGGGGGTATTTTGCGTGCGATAAGACAACGCTTCTATAGTCAATGTTCGGTTAAACAGTGCTTTTAAATTTCCAGTTCAGTAAAACAACCCTTTTATATCCAACGTTTGGTTAGTCATGGGTTTCTATTCGACGAGAGTTCGCTGTCCTACTGCACCGATGATGTTTGCATTTCTATTATATGCCTGTCTAAGGTACAGATATTTACCTGATAATATACACTCGTTTAAAATACGATCGTTACGGAATAAAATACTGCCGTTATGGAATAAAATATATCGTTACGGAATAAAAAAAACCCCGATCGTTACGGAATGAAATACTACCGTCATGGAATGAAATGCGTCGCTACGGAATGAAATACCATCGGTAATAATACCATCGTTACTGAATAAAATACCATCATCGTTACTGAATAAAATACTACCGTTATGGAATGAAATGTGATCGTCACGGTATGAAATACTACTGTTATGGAATAAAATAAGATCGCTACGAAATACCATCGTTACTGAATAAAATGCTATCGCTGCGGAATGAAATAACATCGTTATAGAATAAAATACTATGTTTGCGGAATGAAATACCATGGTTACGGAATAAAATACTATCGTTACGGGATAATTGGAATACTATTGGTACGGAATAAAAGGCTGGTCGTCGGCTATTCTGCACGGTGAAAGTATATACCTGCTGTGATAATCGATGGTACAAATCCTATATTGAATTAGCTTTCGTCTATGTGCACGATTTAGTTTCATTTATGACTTAATCATTCGCGGGGGTTGGATCACCGAATCATTAGCATATGCGCGCTTTATCATAAGGTCTGCTATTGATTGAACTGGCGGGGTTTCGATTGTACGTGTCAAGGGGGGGGGGGTCGCCTCCAGTTTTCTCTCACTGCTAAAGACCGGATCACGCGAAAATTGTTGAACCATAATGACCTAGATAGTGTTGAGTGGACGTTAAACCCCATTTCTCCCTCTCCCTCTCTTTAAATCAGTCGAGTATCGAATACAAAACCCTACATTAATTCTATATAAAATAAACCCAAAAGGCGATTCTATAATCGTCGTCTATTCAAATACGTTGTTGATATTCAACTAGCTGCACTACAATGACATTAGCTGATGATATACGTCACAGAAGACCAAGGTTATACATAGATTCATATGATCACGGGATTAACTGTAATTCACTGGGGGTTTTGTGAGAATTAACACCTATAATGTCTTCTGGTCATCATTATCTTGAAGAGGATTATTGAAGTTAGTGGCATCTTTTCTCTATCATTACTTCTCAAATATCTCAAATTATACTTTCTCCTATTCTGCTAGATTAGCCTGTTCTATAGTGTAATCATAAGTTATTGGATAAACCTCCTTTGGTTATAGTTCTTTTTTCTTTAACTTTTAAGCTCCTTAAGTGACAGCCATTGGTTATTCGTCAGATAGACCACAATCACGAGTTAAACAATCTTTTTAGTCACTGCAAACAAAACAACTCATATAATAATGAAATAAAACCAAGTACAAACAATCCAAACCATCCGACAGAATTCGAAGTTCTAAAAAACGTTATAGGCAAAAACGTGTAATCAGCAAATGGACTGTTCCCCGTGTACAAAATACACGACAAACAGTATCTCGGGTGTTAAACAATCCTCGCCACATATACTAATCTTACGTGTTAAATAATTCTTTTAGTCACGGTAACTATGAATGGCTATAGATGTGTCAATCTCGTGATCGCTTGGTGACACGATCGTGTGTCGCAGATTCACAATGGGGCTGCAAATTGTATATATGTGACACTGCTTTGTGTCATAGTAAAACTTCACGTTGAGTTGTACACTAATTCCTCGAAGTCCTATCTAAATTCTGAGTGGACGTTAAACCCCATTTCTCTCTCTCTCTCCCTATCTAAATTCCAACTATCTTGTGGGTATTTAAACGTAAAACACGTTCCAAATCCGTGATGTATGTGTGCTTGTCTACGATATCACCCCAGAAACAAACGAAACATGATGTCTGTGTCGGCCAACAAGGAACGCCGTATGGTGACCTAAAAGAACCTTAATCGCAGTGTTTCTGATAAAGACGATACGTTCCCGAGTCATAGACCGGCACCCTAAAGTAGACCAGATACTTTATTTACCTGATTGGTCACCTGCACAGAATTTACCCTGGATTTAATCATAATGTACTTATATAGAAACTGAGACGGAAAACGGTGACCAATTTTCTCGCGATGGGAGACCATATTCAGATTACCATACCATGACGTCATTGATCGATTTTAATCTGCAAAGTACCTGGCTAGCCCAAATCTAGCTGTCACTCATTTAATACATTTACCAGAACACCATTGAGATAATGTAAATAATTATAGAATTATACAAGGAATGCTATGATTGTTTTCTCGAGTTTAAGATTCCTTATCACTGCCATTTCAAAATAATGACACATCAGTTCTGTTGTAACAAAGGGTTTGTGTGTGTGTTGGGGGGGGGGCAATGTGTACGCTATAGATCATGAGATCTGGTATTGAGTGATCTGTCCAAACTCGTTGGTCTTCTCTACTCGAGTCATCCGGGTTCCTCCCAATGCTAAGGATGTAAATGCACAAGTGAATTATTGCAACAGTTGTGTCATAATTGTGTTAGTCACGAAATGTTCTAGTTTTTAAACTTCAACATCATCGATGCGTCATATCTATTTCAGAAATGAAACGAAATGGGGTTTAATGCCTTATTTTTCTGCGTTAATGAAAATGTCCATACGCCGTACAGTGTGCTATGGGGACAATTTCGCCCGGGCGGTGGCGTAACCTACTCTTTTTTTGAATGCAAACTGTCCATTCTTTTACGTCCATGCCAATGTATACATAGGTTGAACATATGACTGAACGGAAATATTGAATATCGATGTAATCTTCCCCTTTACAAAGTTGTTCAGAATTTTATCTGTAATTATCCCCTGTAACTATTTTAAATGTGTTTAGTTTGTCTGGCTTCATTGATTTCTAAGCTCTCGACAATCACTTCCAGGGTTATTCCCCATTATGGCTATTTCAGATGTTTTTAGTTATGACGTCTTGCTGTAATAATATTATGGTAAATGGACTATTTGTGACACTAGAACTTCGTGGAAGATTGCCTAATAATATGTGACTCTTCAGGAGCATAGGTTGGTGGTCGTATACGCTTCATGTCCTGGCATCCTCTTCTTTTAAGATACTTAAAAGTTCAACGGTATCTGAAATAACGACACATCCGTACGGCATCAATCGATGGAGACAAAAGAACGGTGTTGTTAGAGGTAGAACGTAAAACCCCATTTCAGTACAGTTTAATCACCTTGTTGTTAGTTTAACACCTCTACTCTATTGTAACTAAATTTCTAGTTCGTATTAAAACATTAAATACCAGGAGCACGTTTCAACACGCTTTAAAAGACTTGGGTATCAAAAAGACCGGTACATTGAAACATTGTGATAAAACTTGCAATATAGCGGCGGGTGAAGCCCAAATTTTCTCTATCATAACAGTCCGAGGGAGGGAAGATTTATATCCGACATATACAACGCCATTTCACCCTGATTGGTCTTGTCTACGATATCACCTTAGGTGGAAGTGGACGTTAAACCCCAGAAACGAACGAACGAACCCTGATTGGATAATTGTTCGATAGTTTCCACCAAATGTTCGATTTCCCGCGTACGCTCGAAAACTAAATGGTAGCTAGCCGTTTCGTCTCTGCAGGTATGCTGTTACTGTTGTTCAGATTGAATACCCCCTGTCATCAAAGGCAGCATTGTGTTCTCGAAACACTGTTCCTTGCCTTCCGAGGTACGATACCACGGGACTTATCGAATATGTTATTAGCATTCTAGACTATGGCGGTAAAAGGGTGAAACGGTTAATAGGCCATAGATCAAGACAGACAATAAAATGTCCACTTTAGTCCGTCTACCAATCAGAATTACTTAACACGGTATCTTTAACTGTGTCAATTGATTAACCATATATATTTTCCAGCATCATTGAAGGAGGTAAACCTCGAACTCAATATTTTCCATAATATCCGAAATTAGAAATTAGAAACACGAATAAGAATTCAATATTGGTCCAAGTTAATCAATATTGTTATCTTGTCGTGAAAATATGGCATCCATGGTTTAAGACCCAATGAAAGTTGTGTACTGTGTACACGAGTCGTGTACACTATGGTTTCGGTCGCCATTTGTAATGAACACACGCAAAAAAAGGTTACATAACAATGCGGAAGTAATTAGTAATGGATGATTCACAAACGACAAAAGCAGGCGTAAACGACCGTCATTCACAAGTTTTACCGAACATTATGCATTAGAAATAACAATATGTCTTTTACAATCTTATAGAAATCATTTTATATACATTCATATTACATTGATTGTGCTTTTACACCCATTTTCACCTATTTTAAGGTTCCACAACATAGAGCCATTAGCCCTTTAAGTCTTATATTCGGCTCAGAGAACTTGGTCTTAGATGAAAAGAAGTGTTCAAGGATATTTTCTTTTACCCGTTGTGCATTTTCACGATTAACCATTCGATTCCTTAAAGGGATTATCCCGATAAGAACAGGGTCTCAAAAATTAAAATCCGAGTATTTATGAAATTTATGGACCAAAATATAGAGGCATGGTGTATTTACCTTGTCCCAAATTTCAGCTCACAATATTGAGTTGTTTGGACGTGAACGTCAACACTGCTTATCCGGACACGTAACCCTTTTAAGATTTCGGGTCAATTTTTTCATTGGGTGACCTGATAATCGATTCCCGTTTCTTGAGAGGTCTATACAGTGAATGACCCACGTGCTGAACTTGATAACAAAAGGTAAATTTCACCTACATATTATTTTTATAGCAAAAATGTCTGGTTTTATCCAGATACTGTATAATACAACGGTCTTCATTTCCAGATGAAAATTGTCACGTTTAAGTTATTTACACGCGTATCACAAATATCGGGATAGTTGGTCGGCTTTAGGTAATGGGTTTAAGGGGTTTTAACACAAAATTAAGCAGTTTTAATCCGCCAAAAGTTATCGGGATTGGCCCTTTAAATATACTGCACATTCGTCTCCTTTAATATACTGCGCATTCGTTTCCTTAAATATACTGCACATTCGTCTCCTTGAATATACTGCACATTCGTCCCCTTGAATATATACTGCGTATTTGTAAATTATAAAATGAAATTAATTTTAAGGTTTCACCTTTTCTCCACAACGGGGCTAATCTAATGAAAATGGGTATACGCCATGCAGTGTGCTATGAGTTAGCTTTGCTCGGACAACGGCAATAGGGCACACTCTTATAATTAATCAATTTCAACTTTGATGGGATCTACGGTTCCCTGCAAGGCAATCTTTGATACACCACAGACAAGAGGAAGCCACGCTGATAAATATCGAGATACTGTCTAAACCAACACCGAAATCGATGGAATGAAAAACCGAGGTGCTGTGTACGTACAGGTTGTCGTGCATCCTGAACTAACCCTTGGCAGCTGGAATTAGGTGAAGAGTGGGTCGAAACATCTCGGTCCAGTCACAGCTTACCCTCATAGGACACTGCAGGCCATGCCTTTCGTTATTACCCCAGTTGAGATGCTGAATAGGTAGGATGTAAAACGCCATTTCATTTCGTTTCAAATTGCGCATAAGAAAAGCCCAGTAACATATGAAGGGACGCTACTAGCCCACGTATTAATGCGTCTTATTTTGCTGAGTAGCTCATATTGACAATTGTTGTTCGACCGGAGGTGAAACAAGTTTATATTTAATTGAAAGGTCAGAAAAAATCTTAGGAGATCACCCTTTGGCCACTTGACTCAGTGAACTACAGACGATAATCCTGGTCAATATATACCAGGCATCCAAAATTAATCATAACAGAGAAAGCAATTCATGCATTTGTAAAATAAATATAAAATACGTGTGTGATCTAATATTTAGATATTTAGGGGGGGGGGGGGTGTAGCAAATCAAATTGGATATCGTTGGCTTACCAGCAGACAATTTTCCCATAGTGGATATTTGGAAATTCGCTAAATGGTAATATAAGTGGGAACGGGGAGGGTGGCTGCGATGCTAGTGAGAAGTCTGCTGATATGACAAACTTTTATGTTAAGTGCTGTCCATCGCGGTATCCATAGTGTTAAACAATATATTAACATTTTATATTTCAATAAAATAGTTTACTAAAATGAAGGATCCTTATCATCTCCAGGCGTTTGTAAAGTCTACACATTAGATGAACGTTATTGAAATTCGCATTAGGCCCTATGTCATGCTCAAAGATCAATGTGCAACGATCCACTTTACGCCCCTGTAGGCGATAAACTGTCTTTGCTAGGTGCCACAGCCGCTCAAGTCGAGCAATGGCTCGCGGACAAGGAGGTCTCGGGTTGAATCCCGGAGTTCCAGTCTGGTGCCCCCCCCCCCGCCACACACACACCCACACACACACACACATCGTTCATACTAAAATTTAAGTTCATCGGGTAATATATTGGGAGGTTTGGTTTGTAGTTAGAGGCTTGCGGGGATTTAGCAGCCATATCGAATTCTAACTGCCAAGAGATCTTATACGCGTACGCAAACGTATACACAGGTCTTCGGTTTTCGTCCCAACCTCCACAACTGACAAGGAGAAGTCACGCCGGAATATCCCTATGAACGGCTAAGTTGGCATGAAGGATAATTCAAACTATGATGCAAATTAACACACCATTTACTTCACTATTTCTTAGAATAATTAATGAAATACCATAACTGTCAAAATGATGGAACAGATACCCGCCCCCATTGTCGCCGTCTCCAGTCTCTGTGACGTGTGCACCAGTCACGACGTGCTGCCCTATGACGTTG
Source organism: Patella ulyssiponensis (assembly GCA_963678685.1). Taxonomy (NCBI): domain Eukaryota; kingdom Metazoa; phylum Mollusca; class Gastropoda; family Patellidae; genus Patella; species Patella ulyssiponensis. The sequence continues at coordinate 61,219,315 of OY783225.1, read as the reverse complement.
AAGAAGAGGTGGGCGAACCGCTTGTCGTCGAGATCGAATGTTGTGGGCTCGCAGACGATTTCTTATGGTCTGGTCCGATACCTGAATTGAATTGCCTAGAAACGCTGCCATAGTCTCCCAATCACACTCTGGCTACAACCGATTCTCTGTGCCACAGTCCTCTGTGGAAAACCCTGCTGAAGCCATGCAATGGCTCTTCGTCTGTGAAGTTCACTCAGCTGACGTCTGACCGTGTTGAAATTTCAACTAAGGGTTTTTTATGCCAAAACTGTTCATGGATAATGCATAGTGCACGTAACTCAAAAAAGTCGTACCTTACTGCGTTTGGGCGATGCAAACAGTTTTGTGGAGCCTTGTTTTGAGCTTCAGGTTATGGTTTCTAAGGAGACTGTCAAAATCGTTTTGTTTGAAAATGACATATGCCTTGAGCGCAGGTTTTGTCGTCAGGATATCGTGAACCAATTTTGACACGATTTCCGCCAATAATTTCATATATATATATCTGATATGTGCATAGACAATTACCTGGTAGAAAAAAGGGTTTGACCCTTAACTTCTTTTGAGTAGTATATATAACTGTTAAAAATTATATAACAGAGTATTACATGAAATAACCGAGTATTATTTGATATAACCCAGTACTATTTGATATAACCCAGTATTATTTGATACAACCGAGTATTATTTGAAATAACTGTGAGTAATAAATAATATTTAAAAATCGGAGTAACAGGAATTGGCAATTAATAGAAGAAATCCGATGTTGTATAAGGTGAAGGTCGTATTAATGCGCGTCATAGTAGTGCAAAGATGACAAGGTGAAGGTTGATTAAATGCGTCGTATTATTTGTGTAGCTGGCTATATTGGTCAGTGGTCTATCTCAGGGGGAAACTAACCCGTGCGAACATTAAATGTCACGATGTATGCAACACGTCATGTTACCTCAAGCCAACTAAAGTAAGTGAGCTAAAGAGAATAGCCCTAAAACGTGTAAAAAGTGCCAATTACAAAACGAATACATGTTAGTACTAACTGGTGCATCTTGCACGTGCTAGCCCATTTAATATTACTGCTAATGGTACATGTACCTCGGTCATCACAGATAGCACGTGCAACAAGTAACAGTTCACATTAACATTAATTCATCGGGTAACATGAATGAACCATTATCGTCACAGCTAACACGTACACTACGTACCAATTAGTATTGCCATTAATTCGTTTGGTAAAGTACTTAAGTAGGCACATGCAAGCATCAAAGCCTAAAAAATGACAAGAAATGGGGTTTAACGTCCTACTTTTCTGCACCTTACTTTGGCTAATGGAAGACGAGCATACGCCATACAGTGTGCTATGAGGGAAATTCTGCCTGGGCAGCGGCGCTACAGCGTACTCTTATATCAAATTCCAACTGACAAGGGATCTTTTACGTGCACGCCAATGTGTACACGGGACCTGGGTTTTTCGTCCCATCCGAACGACTAGACAGCTGTCCTTGTCAGGTTTTCCGTTCGGCATCACTGACAACGGGAAACCACGCCGGAAAGTCGAGATGAACTTTCTCAGCCAATGCCGGGATCGAACACCCGACCTCCAGGCTAGCGAGCCAGCACCTTACCCACTTAGCCACGTGATTCCCATCAAAGCTGTCAGCAGCACTCATGCTGACGTAATTTGACATGAACTGGGTTTTAACGTCCTGCCCCGGAATAATGAAGACGAGCATTCACCATACAGTATACAATCAGGGAAACTGTAGCCTACACAGACAATGGTGTTTCCGCCAACGTATCAATTCTAGCCGCAAACTTTATTTTGTAACGTGCATGTCGACGAAAACGTGGGATCCCGGTTTCACGTACAATCCGAGAAAACCGGGATCCACGTACAATCCGCCGGTGTGGTTTCCCTTTGTGGGTGATGCAGAACGGAGGGTCTGACCAGGACAGCTCTAGTCGTTCCGATAGGACGAAAACCCGAGCACTTAAAAGATCCCCAGAGTAGGACGTTAAACCCCATTTCATTTCACGTACAATCCGACGGACTAGACGATCCTCAGTGACGATCTGGGGAATCAATAAAATATTAGCTCGTATTTCTACCCGTCAAAAAGACTTTTTCTTTGACATCGAACAGAGGACTTTGTTACTTGTCAAATGGATAATCTGACGTGTATAAACGACTAGATTTTGATATGTAAATATGCCTTTAAAATGTCGTATATTGCCTATGGTAAAATCTGCGTTGCAATAAATCCTTAAATACGTGTTATTACAGACCATTCCTCTAAGCAAACTTCCTTGGCATGATCACATGATTGTATTTCGACTACAGCAAAATAGACTCGGGGCTTTTATCAAAGCTCTATAGTTTAGGTTCCTATTTCTTTTAACCATATAATTTTGCAAGAAACGCAATAAACGATATAATCTCTTTAATTTCGTTGCGAATATAACGGACGAATAGTACAAAACACATTTTATACATGCCACTGACAAATATTTAAAAAAGCACCGGCTTCCTTCCGATAATACAGGGTTAGGTGGCCAAATGGTTAACACGTGCGCGCTGTATCATAAGGTCTGTCATGAGTTAATTGGCGTGGTTTCGAATCATCTGTTGTACGTGACAAGGAGATGGGTCGCCTGTCGAGCCCTATGTGTTTTTTCCGGGTACTCCGGTTTCCTCCCGCTGCTAAAGACCCCTACACGCCAGCGAATTATTGAAATAAAATTAAAAACCATGTTAGTCCCGAAATGACCTAGTTTGTGTCGAATGGACATTAAACCCCATTTCTCTGTCTCGCTCTTCCTTTCTCTCTCCATCCTTCCAACGATAATGAGATTTTACTTCTGACCATTCCTGTTTTAAACTGAAGATTTCTATGACTGCATGAGTATCGCTGACACGTGATGGGTTTTATCTGATGATTTGTATAATATATGTTCTATTTGGGAATAAGGTTTCGCTTCAAATAAAATAAAGACATCCAATTAGCATACCAGTAAGCACTGGGGACAACTACGTGTCAAATCCCCTATTTTCAGGACATAGTAATAGCCAATCCCAAGTCCAGTATAATTGGAAGGTCGGTTTGAGGGAAAGAATACAATTTGCTTGTGCTTCCAATCTGAACTGTCATATTCTCAAATATTTACAAAATGATTTATCAATAGAAACTATGCATTATGTGTCTTTAAGGTTTAATATTATCAAATGTAACAATTTTTACTGACTCCGATTGAAAGGAACGATATAGTCAATCCAGGGGCGTGTTAAGGTTTATCATGGCGGAGGCTTACTATTTTGAGGTCCCTCTGTCGCAAGGGGAGGTTCCTGATTGATGACTTTCATGCCAATGCAATGACTGCATACTCATCCAGTAGTGGATTTGGCGGTGACAATGTATGGAAAACGATTGACTCGGAATCGGGGGCCCTTTCCCTTGGGCAGAGGGGCCCTTTTGTCTGCCTTTAGGGCCCTTCTAACTAGGGTACATTTTCATTTTTTTCATCGGTTTCAGCATTTTTCTTCCGTTTTATTACTTAAACTTCTTTGATTATTTTCGCGAAGAGGCTGGCGTCTCCAGTGCCTCAGCTATAAAAATTTCTAGTCTTACGTTTGTCTAACAAAATTTTAAGACATAATTTTTTTTCCTGGATAATAAATAAGATCCAGATACACCATTCCCTGTTGGTTTATATCCGGTCTTGCGCACCTCTAGACCATATCTCCAATAGCAACTAATGATGTTTTATTTTGCCTATTCCCCCATCAACCTTCTGTAACATCGTTAGAGGTTGATATTGGGGTAATATTAATGAGGCAAGCGGCTGATACTTGGCGATAGCATGGATATGACGCTGGCTCGCTAGTCTGGAGGTCGGGTGTTCTATCCCTGCATTTGCTGAGAAAGTTCATCCAGACTTTCCGGCGTGGTTTCCCTTTGTCAGTGATGCAGGATGGAGGGCCTGACAAGGACAGCTGTCTAGTCGTTCGGATGGGACGAAAACCCGACGTCCCGTGTACGCATTAGCGTGCACGTAAAAGATCCCAGGCAGTTGGAATTGGAATTCGATATAAGAATAGGCCGTAGCGCCACTTCCCGGCCAAAATGTCCCTCATTGCACACTGTATGGCGTATGCCCGTCTTCATTAGCTAAGTTTACGAGCAGAACAGTAGGACGTTAAACACCCATTTGGTTCCTTTGATTTATTTCGCCATGTGCACAATCATCAAAGGCTTTCGTAAATTTGGGGGAACCTTGGCGCTTCAGTGAGTAAGTCGTTGGCTTAGTAATCCGGGGATCCCTTGTTCGATCCCGCTGTTGACAGAAAAGGTTAATGGGGATTTACCAGTGTGCCCCCCCCCCCCCCGCCCCCCGGTCTGCGGTGCAGGGAAATGGCCTTGTAAAGTCCCGTGTACACATTGACATGGACGTAAAAAAACATTTTGTGGTTGGAATTCGAAATATGAGTATAGAACGTAGCGCCACTGTCAGGTAGAAGATTTCCCTCAATGACACACTCGGAACAGTTGGAAGTTAAACCTAATTCCACTTCCTTTCATTTTATTACACAGTTCAAATATAGATATTCCTGGAACAGCAGCTTTCATAATTCAAAGATTTGTTTGCACATTACTCGTAATCGTTTAAATGCAAAGTTCCAGTAGGTTTCCTTTCACAAATTAAATGTCGAGTTTCAGAAATTATCACAGAAAAGGATAACATTAAAATTTTAAAAAGTTCAAAATTCATTTATTCCGAAAACTGGGTACAAGGAACTATAACATTTTGAAAACGTACGAGGAGTATAGCTTTCAGACCTACTTAGATGTTTTGTTTTCTAAGTTTTGAAAGAAGTAAAAAATGGTTTGACGCAAACTCGAAGTTAAGTAGAAAGTTAATATTACAGAGTATATAGCGGGAATAAATCTAACACAATCAATATAGAAAGTGTGTTTATGGTCTTTTTATGTAACGATGCCATTTTGTAATCACATTGTACAGGCTTTGACCAGGGCATTCAGTTATTTTAACATCTCTGTGACCACTTAATTTATACGAAGTCGATATTTTGTCAATACTAACACCATAAGCAATCAGATGACGGAGTGCTGTGAATGCTGCTTCATTGGGTAGGTAATTAGAAAAATCACCAATAAAAGCCATACCAATAGATATATTGTTATATGTTTTAGTATGAGACCCCTCCTTGTCCCATCCACGTCCTTCATATATACGCCCATCCCCTCCGATTAAAAAACTGTAACCAATATCAACAAATTTGTCTGCAATGATAAACATATTGACATATTTATAGGTAATGAGCACGGTCGTTCTTTACACTTACCGAAAATTGAAAAAAGTAAAATCACACCAAATTGAATATAAATGGTTAAACCGACTGATGAATAGCTCATTAACGTTGAATGCACCTTTTTGGTATTCAAGAGGGTTATACATCAAAGAACGCCACAGCTACTTCGCCAATCTCCCAAACAGAGTTGTCTTCCCTTGCAGTCCACACTAACCTCTGCTTGTGGCTCATTTGACTACGCCACCAAGAATGCTACCTCACATCCAAACAGCTTAAAGTGGCATAGTCTTTAACTCAATATCATCCAAAGTCTTCGCCATTGAAAACATGTATTATTTGTCAATTTAAATCAACATTGATGTCGTTATCTTACCGGGAAAAGATGGGCTTCTGATATCCAATATTTAAGACAAAATAAACATTTTACCATAGGTACAGAATGCGTTTCAGCGGAATTTTTCTTATTTAGAGAGCATGCGCAATAATTACTACCGTTGTAGACTGGAATAACCAGACGCTAAAGACTTCTCGCGTATGTCGCTGAACATAACTGATTGGTACCCATTGTGTCCATTTATAGGTCCCAAATATTAGCGATTAAGCTCCTTTAATAGTCAGGCACAAGGCCCAGTTTAGGCATAAGACTGAGGGGCCCAGGCCCAGGACCCCGCGTTTCATGAAAAAAGAGAAAATTCAAATTCCAGATGAAAGTTTCACGGTAATAGATCTAGCGGCGCGCGGGCGGAGACTTGGCTATCCCTCAACCTTCTCTGTGAAGTTCAACTCGATGATCGGTCTGGGCTTCTAGCGGCGATTTCACTTGTAATAACAGTTCCCCGCCGTTATGTGTCATTTCCGCGCATTGTATGCCATTCGGAACTGACATTAAGTATTTTATTTTGCATTAAAGGCCGTGTAATTGTGTGTTACGCGTGCGTGCCATTCAAAAGGGTATGAAATAATCTTTTCGTCGCGTTAGGGGCCCGGCGATTCTAGACAGGCCCAGTGCCCCGCCCCGGCTAACCTGGGCTTTGGTCAGGCAGCTTAGGGCCACATTTGAGGTGGATGTGGATGTTCCGGAAAAATTTTCCGCAGGTGCCATGGTTTTTTGATAGACACCACCCAATTAACTATATTTTGGCAGCAATCTTGGATCTGCAAATTGTCAACTATGCAAAAGCCTATATTTACCTTTACGCAGGTACATGTGTTCATTTTGAATATTTCTAACACTTTGACGACACTTTTTTTCTGTAGTACAGTTACTACTATCTGTATGATGTATAAACACAAGATTTACAGGGGAACTGATGATAATGAGATTTGTTTTTTTAACACTCCAACTTTCTCTTGATACAATCGTTAAGTTACCTGAAAGATGCAAGAAAAGAAAAGTATATAAAACTGGACACCTAATCTGATTAACTTGATATCCCATAAAGATTTACAAGTTACGTAATTAAATTTATCTTGCAATACAGTGTTAAGAATATTACGGAATGGTTATAAAGATATGTCAGAGACGTGCAAGTTAACGGGGTTTTTGAGCATGGGGATTGTTGGTCAGTGGTAGATCGTTCGACATCCTAGGGTACAGTAAATTGGTGACGATCGATGATAAGCAGGTGTTTTAAAGCAAGAGATCTAAATATAGCATTTTGGATACACATTATGGTTGTCAAAGGCTAACACACGGAACTATATTAACACCAAATTTAATATTTAAACATGAATTATGCAAGAGCTGAATCTACCTCTTTGCAGGCCTTTCTTTTGTTCTGAAATGTAATCTAAATGAGCCTATTGCAGGTCTTTCGTTAGGCCTGAAATGTTATCTAAATTATTAATTAGACATAAATTAACTTATCCAGACTATAATCAACTCTCGATGTCATCGCTAGCCTGCGATATTTTTTGGATTAGGATCCAGTTTGCTGCCCAACTTTCATTCATGATTTAATAATGAAATGGATAATCGAGACTATGATTTTATTGTACAGACTTTAGTAATGATGATCGAGGCTAGGCCGAAATTTCAATCGCTAAATTGTCGGTTCAGATTGGATCAATATGACTGAAATTTTCAGCAAATTGCCTTAACATTATCTTTTTTTTTAAATACTGTACTGCGAACTGTCAACTCCTTATCTAATCACCCATAATGTATCTTTAAGAATTTACAATAATATGAATTGAAAGGAAAAGAAAGGGTAAATTCAAAGTTGACACTTTTGGGTTCAAAATTTAGTCCATGGTTGGAAGTGGGGGTGGAATATCCTTCTGTAGCCAAGTATTACCTTTATGAAACACGAATCATATTACCAACGCCGGCTTGACATTGAAGGGCGTCCAAAACAAGTCAATGGATGGGATGACTGAATTAAGGAAAACAAATCGAAATGTCAGGGCCTATAAATGTTGGGACCTGAGACATTTGTGCATACCGCAACTAGTCAACATGCTGAGAAGGGTCCTCCTGGTCCACACCGGAATCCGGTCATTTAGCATGCTACCATGTGTACTCCACCTCACCCTCATCTTATTATAACATGTAACCTTACCTTCGAGACAGACTCTAATGTCAATATCAAACGAGAGAGGTATGGTGTGGTCCTCAGAAAGGACGTTTATTTTCACGGATTTTCCTGTTGTTCCGGGAGCAAATTCGGCAATAGGATTTTCACCAGCTAGTATGGACTACAAGATAAATAGAATGTTAGCTGTTGATAGTCCTAGAATCTGAAATTGCATGTCCCATATCATACAAATATGAATAACTAAACGCCCTACATGTTCCCAAAATCAAAGTCGACTAGAATTTACATATGGATATTACAAAGACAGTCAGTCAATTGGGGTTAGGATAAACCGGTTTTGTAATAACCTGTGAACGTTGAATATGAACTTCCAAGTTATTCAAAACAATCGCTCAGATGAGTAGTTCATAAGACTGAGTGATTTTTGAAAGCTTATCGAGGCTAATTATGTTTTTAGAATGCCTTGACCTGATAATTGTTTATCTCGACTTCTGTACGTTTATGTGTACTTCTTTGTTTAGGGCTATCCACTTTTACAGATGTGTCTTGGCGGTAAAATTTTCAGAGATTTGTTGTTTAAAACTTCCGACATTAAACCTATTGACAAGAAAGATGAGATGTTCTGAAACGTAACCAAGCACACCCAACAATGTTGTATTAGGATAAAGGTAAGAATAGTAAATCAAGATAGTATATTTTGATAATCAATATGTGGTTATTCTGCTTGCTGTGCTAACGTATACCTAATACCAACGTAAAGCTGTCGTTGATAATTTATTTTGACTAATAAACAGTTTAATTGAGAGGGTCGGTCGGGGACACCATTGTCGGATTAAGGCTCTGCTGGCCCTAAGGCACGTTTTGATAGGTGGCCTGAAAATACAGATATGTTGGGCTCATTGACAAAAGGAATTAAGTTAAATTTAGCAACAGAAAATTTATTACAAACAAATTCAGAACATTGACAGTACTGTGTTTACTATCAGTAGCCTATATATTCCTACTCGCTGCCTAGCTAGATGACATCGCGCCTGGTACGTTCGTGCATTTTTTATGCGCGAACTCTTAGTTTTTCTATTACTGGCACGCGCACGGGCACTATTTTTTTTTGTTTTCCATGTACCAAAATCGGGGATTTCGCGCGTAGGTACTTTTGAGTTATTATTCTGTGAAGCATAACACTTGCCACTGTACCTGTGTATCGCTAATTATAAACCGAATGTCTGAAGACCGTTCATATTTATTACGCGAAATTTTTTTAGGACTGAGTTGATGCGCACTCCATTTGTTGCAAAGCAAACCAACGGTATTATTTTCTCAACAGTGTATGAATTTATTCATAGCGATAATATCCTTACACCGAGAGAAATTATCTAGTCTCGGTGAATAGAACCATGGTTGTCTGGTAGAAAATTACTTTTGTATTTTTTGGAACGGAGAACAGCGATTTTAGAAGCAAACTAACCTGCCGCACATGATACTCATAATAAAAGGCGAGAACTCTTTTTGCAGCGGAAGCTTATCACTGAGTAATAGGTCAAGGTTTTATACGTTTGCCGTATAAAAATCTAGCAAACAAGGTAAATACCTACGAATGTCGATAAAAAAAAATAACATTCGGATTATAACTCTAGACTAGGTGTGTTAATTAAAAAGGGTGTAAATTGAATATTATAATATGTATAGGAAGCCTAGTGACGAGTGTAGTAAGTGCTGTCCGTCCGTCCGTCGGTCCGGCGTCCACAATTGCTTGTGGACGATCCAGAGGCTAAAGTTAATATCCAATTGACTTTAAATTTATACACGGTGTTTAAGGTCATGAGACAAAGAAGCCTATTGATTTTTAGCAATTTCCGATAATTACTGTCAGAGTTATGGCCCTTGATCACTTCAAAAAATCTTGTGGACGCTCTAGAGGCTAAAGTTAATAACCGATTAACTTTAAATTTATACACGGTGTTTAAGGTCATGAGACGAAGAAGCCTATTGATTTTCAGCGATTTCCGATAATTGCTGTTTGAGTTATGGCCCTTGATCACTTCAAAAATTCGTGTGGATGCTCTAGAGGCCAAAGTTAATATCCGATTGTCTTTAAATTTATACACAGTGTTTAAGGTCATGAGACGAATAAGCCTATTGATTTTCAGTGATTTCCGATAATTACTGTCACAGTTATGGCCCTTGATCACTTCAAAAAATCTTGTGGATGTTCTAGAGGCCAAAGTTAATATCCGATTCACTTTAAATTTATACACAGTGTTTAAGGTCATGAAGCGAAGAATCCTATTGATTTTTAGCAATTTCCGATAATTACTGTCAGAGTTATGGCCCTTGAACACTTCGTAAATTCTTGTGAATGCTCTAGAGGCCAAAGTTAATATCCGATTGACTTTAAATTTATACACAGAGTTTAGGTCATGTGACGAAGAAGCCCATTGATTTTCAGCAATTTCCGATAATTACTGTCAGAGTTATGGCCCTTGATTTTTTTTTTTTTGTAAACAATATTTTATTTCAGAAATACATGAAATGGGATCAGGGAACAGGCAAAGCCTATATCACCTCTCTCCTCTGATCACTTCAAAAAATCTTGTGGACCCTCTACAGGCTAAAGTTAATAACCGATTGACTTTAATAATCATATTTTAGTGTATTATAAATGTTTCAATACCGAAAAAAGTAAAATATGCGACAACCCTTGTTTACTGCCCGGACGATTTAGCTGCTGTGGGCGTATGTTTCGTTGCCTGGCAACTCTCGTTAAAAGTTGTACGCGAACTAAATGCGTTTGTTAGATACTGACAGAGCAGCCCGGAGTCGAGCAATCGCCGCCCGAGCTGTCTTCGTCAGCTAGTTTCAAAATGGTGTACAACCAGTGCAAGTGGGAAAAGACGACAATAAAATCAGAAATATGTTATTTATTATTGTCGCACTTATTACATCACTCCTGTCTAACAAATCATAAAGCTGTGGTGTTACGGTGGCGGCATAGTATTTCACCGTAACACCACAGCCACTCTAACCATTCATAATACATCTAACCATCACTCCCTACACTCCCTCGTCTACTTTCCCAAACGTCAACAACACATCTCATACATCCATTTCGCTGATTAACCCTTGTACCATGTCTACTGGATGACATCGCGCCTGGTACGTTCGTGCATTTTTTATGCGCGAACTCTTAGTTTTTCTATTACTGGCACGCGCACGGGCACTATTTTTTTTTGTTTTCCATGTACCAAAATCGGGGATTTCGCGCGTAGGTACTTTTGAGTTATTATTCTGTGAAGCATAACACTTGCCACTGTACCTGTGTATCGCTAATTATAAACCGAATGTCTGAAGACCGTTCATATTTATTACGCGAAAATTTTTTAGGACTGAGTTGATGCGCGCTCCATTTGTTGCAAAGCAAACCAACGGTATTATTTTCTCAACAGTGTATGAATTTATTCATAGCGATAATATCCTTACACCGAGAGAAATTATCTAGTCTCGGTGAATAGAACCATGGTTGTCTGGTAGAAAATTACTTTTGTATTTTTTGGAACGGAGAACAGCGATTTTAGAAGCAAACTAACCTGCCGCACATGATACTCATAATAAAAGGCGAGAACTCCTTTTGCAGCGGAAGCTTATCACTGAGTAATAGGTCAAGGTTTTATACGTTTGCCGTATAAAAATCTAGCAAACAAGGTAAATACCTACGAATGTCGATAAAAAAAAATAACATTCGGATTATAACTCTAGACAAGGTGTGTTAATTAAAAAGGGTGTAAAATGAATATTATAATATGTATAGGAAGCCTAGTGACGAGTGTAGTAAGTGCTGTCCGTCCGTCCGTCGGTCCGGCGTCCACAATTGCTTGTGGACGATCCAGAGGCTAAAGTTAATATCCAATTGACTTTAAATTTATACACGGTGTTTAAGGTCATGAGACAAAGAAGCCTATTGATTTTTAGCAATTTCCGATAATTACTGTCAGAGTTATGGCCCTTGATCACTTCAAAAAATCTTGTGGACGCTCTAGAGGCTAAAGTTAATAACCGATTAACTTTAAATTTATACACGGTGTTTAAGGTCATGAGACGAAAAAGCCTATTGATTTTCAGCGATTTCCGATAATTGCTGTTTGAGTTATGGCCCTTGATCACTTCAAAAATTCGTGTGGATGCTCTAGAGGCCAAAGTTAATATCCGATTGACTTTAAATTTATACACAGTGTTTAAGGTCATGAGACGAATAAGCCTATTGATTTTCAGTGATTTCCGATAATTACTGTCACAGTTATGGCCCTTGATCACTTCAAAAAATCTTGTGGATGTTCTAGAGGCCAAAGTTAATATCCGATTCACTTTAAATTTATACACAGTGTTTAAGGTCATGAAGCGAAGAATCCTATTCATTTTTAGCAATTTCCGATAATTACTGTCAGAGTTATGGCCCTTGATCACTTCGTAAATTCTTGTGAATGCTCTAGAGGCCAAAGTTAATATCCGATTGACTTTAAATTTATACACAGAGTGTAGGTCATGTGACGAAGAAGCCCATTGATTTTCAGCAATTTCCGATAATTACTGTCAGAGTTATGGCCCTTGATTTTTTTTTTTTTGTAAACAATATTTTATTTCAGAAATACATGAAATGGGATCAGGGAACAGGCAAAGCCTATATCACCCCTCTCCTCTGATCACTTCAAAAAATCTTGTGGACCCTCTACAGGCTAAAGTTAATAACCGATTGACTTTAATAATCATATTTTAGTGTATTATAAATGTTTCAATACCGAAAAAAGTAAAATATGCGACAACCCTTGTTTACTGCCCGGACGATTTAGCTGCTGTGGGCGTATGTTTCGTTGCCTGGCAACTCTCGTTAAAAGTTGTACGCGAACTAAATGCGTTTGTTAGATACTGACAGAGCAGCCCGGAGTCGAGCAATCGCCGCCCGAGCTGTCTTCGTCAGCTAGTTTCAAAATGGCGTACAACCAGTGCAAGTGGGAAAAGACGACAATAAAATCAGAAATATGTTATTTGTTATTGTCGCACTTATTACATCACTCCTGTCTAACAAATCATAAAGCTGTGGTGTTACGGTGGCGGCATAGTATTTCACCGTAACACCACAGCCACTCTAACCATTCATAATACATCTAACCATCACTCCCTACACTCCCTCGTCTACTTTCCCAAACGTCAACAACATATCTCATACATCCATTTCGCTGATTAACCCTTGTACCATGTCTACTGGATTACGAATTTGCGTGCTTTTGTGACTGCAAATTCGTCAGTTATGAAGTAAATCACTTTCAATGCAGAGAAGTGCCAGTATACCATCGTTGATCGTTTAACATCTTTAATTCTTTTTAGTTGCGAAGGAGAGCGTTCCCCTGAGCAGTTCGTAGCCATTAAAGATAGTGCAGCATTTGAAACATAACCTGAGCACTTCCAGTTGGTGCTATTTCATCGGGTCTCTACTCTTTATAAAATTTATACCAGCATATAAATTGACGAAATTCTGCTGGAAATCGGAAGACAAGTCCTTTGAATACACACCAAAATGTCTTGAAACAGCAACATCGATATCGTCATCAGACAGAGTCATACTCGGTCAGAACACCCAAACCTCCGCAGCCCAATATGACACTACAGGCCACGTGACTTAAGGACTAAGTGACAAAACCAGAATGTAAAACAAGATATATAATTCACTTACCTTTGGTAAGTATGATGGATTTATAATACTACCATTTTGTTTAATAATCTGAACAACCATGTCTTTAATATTAGCTGAATTAGATAGCTGAACAGATTTGATTTCACGTTCCTTGGCATTGTTTGGTGATAAATCTACGGTCAATATACGTGGGTAAAATGTAGCTGGAAATGTTGCTGGATTTCCTCCTGGCTTACAGTCGTTTACATTAAATTCCACCCGTTTTTCCTCCCTGGTTGTAATCAAGTGTAAAAAGTCCAATAGCCAGATACTTGACGAGGGATTATACAAGGGATCGTCCATAATTTGAACGACAGTGCAACAGGCGGAACAATTAAACCTGAATTAAAACAGATTTAATGAATATACATAAAGTAGGAAACAACATCTTGAAAAGTTGCTGCAGTTGCCCAGTCCTTTGTCATGGCAAAAAAAATCGCATTTAGAAAACAAATTGCCGCCTGAATTACTGTGTGGTCTAGATTAAGAACTATGACAACACTTTCAATCAGAATCAAATTAAATATGGAGTTTAACCAAAATCGTTAAACAGTTTTAAAAAACACAAGAAATCCCTGATCACCAAAAGTATTGGCAGTGTCCATATATTCTAATCCGTCCTTTTATCGTACTCAAATTTTAATAAATCGCTGAACGAATGAAAGAGTATGGTTTAATGGCACGCCAGCCCCAACCGAGCTATTTTGCGCCAAACACACTGTGAACTTATTAAAGGTAAAACGATCAATTTTAAATGGAATCAATATTTGCAGCCATCAAATTTTATATGATCATGACTCGACGCATGTTTTATTGGACAGAATATAAATTTTAATAATTCCTTAAGACAGACAACGTGTATATGTTTAGAATATCGGTTTACTACGACATTCTTCAACGAAAACTATAATAAACTAACAATATAACTCACCCGCCATTTACCATTCGGAAACAAATTATAAAAATCAAGAACACCAAATCCTTATCTTGTAATCTTCTAACCGTCTCCATTTTGTAGGTTAATCTTAATACACGTCCATACCCGCAATAGCATAATATTCAGGCGTACAATCACCTGATATCTTACGAGAAGGAAGTAAAAATATTAAACAAAAACACTTTGACTTTACACACCATTGTGCCCGTTTGCACGACTACAGTTATAAGTTTATGAATGAGGTGTCTTTCGATTGAGAAATATGACTAGAATAGAATACGCTCGTGATCGTCAATAAAAATACATGTATAGGATATGACCTATTTGCATACTTTTGGACTGGTTATTTTCTTGTTAGGATAGTCCCCGAGATTAACCAAACATAAGAATGCTACTGACTGTAGTGGACACCATGGTTATTACCCTGGGATTCACATCTGGACACTGATACATGACAGAGGGTCTGGAGAGGAGCAGCATCCCAAGTATGGTGTTAAAAACAAGGTCACATGTACAAGTTTGCGTGCGTAAAAGGGAATCGATGAAGATTAGGTGGTAATACCACTGTCCAGGCAAAATTCGTTAGCATTAATCATGTTAGTCTCAAATTGACAAGAGTGTTGGTTGACCGAAGAGAGAAAGAAATGGGATTTAACGTCCACTCGACACAAACTAGGTCATTTTGGGACTAACATATGGTTTCAATTTTATTTCAATAATTCGCATGCACGTAGGGGTCTTTAGCAGTGGGAGGAAACCGGAGTGCCCGGAGGAAACCCACGAGGTTGATAAGGCGCCCCTATCTCTATGAAAGATACGTTCACACCTGGGAACGAAACCACAGCCGCAAGCCAGAGGTGACCGGTCAGCCAGAGGTCGAAGAGCGGCGCTCTAGACCACTTGGTCATCCCAACCCCCTGGTTGACCGAAGAGTTAAGGCGTGCATGTCACATCATAAGGTCTGTCATTCAGTCAAGTGGCGTGGTTTTTATTTCCCCTCTTGTGTGTGACAAGGAGTGGGGTCGCCTGTCCAACCTCTTGAGTTTTCTCCAGGTCCTTCCACGGATAAAGGTCCCTGCACACAAGCGAATTATTGAAATAACATTGAATCATGTGTTAGCCCTGAAATGACCTGGTGTTTATCGAAAGGATATTAAATTCTCTCTCTCTCTCTCTCTCTCTCTCTCTCTCTCTCTCTCTCTCTCTCTCTCTCGTTCTCGTAGCCCTGAAATGACCTAGTGTTTATCGAGGGGATGTTAAATTCTCTCTCGTTCTCTCTCAAAACCCAATTCTATTCTTTGTAATTCAGACAATAAACAGTGCTGTATAATTATATAGAATTATTTATTAAACAGCGGATATCTGTCTTCTATATCCCCCCCCCCATCAAAATCACATTTTATCGTCCATAAAAGCGTAAACGACAAATGAGAAGTGGCAGAGCGCAAATGTAAAATGTAATGAGGGTAAGAAATGTTTAATGAACACAAGTATAAAACAACATTTTCCAATAAAACATGGCAGCGATACCCTTCCATAAAATATATCTCTGTCTTTATTTTCACAAGGAGTAGGGTCGCCTCTCCAACCTGTGGATTTTCTCCGGGTCCACGGGTTTCCAGACTCCTACGCGCAAGCGGATTATTGTGGTTTGTGTCGAGTGGACGTTACACATCATTTCTCCCTTTCTCTCTGTGTCTTTATTTCAACGATAAAAATGCGATAAACTGGCTTTCCATGTATCACGAGGTATGGACTGTAATGTTCAGTGTCGGAATTCAGTTTAATCTGTGAGGCGATATGATGGCCCTTATGTCGTACATGGAAGTTTGGTCACAAATTATCTAAACATCAGTCTATCTCAGAGAGATGTCAAATTACAGAGAGAATTTCATTTTAAAATAGTTGTTATATCAATTATAAAACGAAACTAAGGTAATTGCCGATGGCTGCTTTCAATTAAATCCTCGTCATTTAATTAATATTGCAACTATTTGTTGAATCCGTACAACAGGCGTCACTCGTGTTTATTCTGCACTGAAATGTCAGCATCTTGATGGAATATTCAGAAATAACTCACATGTTTCAACGAGGACCTGTAACGCTATCAGATTTCACCAGTCCACCGGCGTTGACAATTTTAACTTTAGTGACATCAAAAACGAGAGCACGTCATAAGGATAAAACACATTGTGAAAGGATAAGTCCCTCTTACGATGGACCTTAGAATACATAAGGTTTTTGATATTACAACTCAGTTGCGAATCGGAATTAGGGTTAATCCAAAACTGAAGTGTCTAAACCAAGGAAAATAAATACATGCCAAAACTCCGGTTACAAAAATACCGAAATAATTATATAAATTGTAAGACTATGGTCTTTAAGACCATATTGTGTCTTTGGAAGATTATTAAATTTACATAAGGTTTTTGATATTACAACTCAGTTGCGAATCGGAATTAGGGTTAATCCAAAACTGAAGTGTCTAAACCAAGGAAAATAAATACATGCCAAAACTCCGGTTACAAAAATACCGAAATAATTAAATAAATTGTAAGACTATGGTCTTTAAGACCATATTGTGTCTTTGGAAGATTATTAAATTTATCTTTCTATGAAATCAAAATCACACGTACGTATTGAACGTGAAATAAAAGCTATACATAAAAAACAGTGATGTTTTGGCAAAATCTCAACCTTTGTCAAAACGTCCATCGCGTTCTTCCTGTTATTTGACATATGGTTGGTAGACAAAAATAAGGTATCATCACCTGCTTTATTTGTGTGAAATTTAGAAGGTTATTACGTATTTGGAATGGAAATTAACGTCAAGGCTAAATCTTGGTCGTGCAGGGATGAGGGTATAAATTTGAGTGTAGACCGGTGTGTTCCCACTTAGCTGGCAGACTGTTAATCCTTTGATGACCTTAAAACTATAGTCTCTTTAAAAGTAGTCACTCAAGAACTGTTCACTAGTGTTCAGCGTTAATGAGCTCTTAATCCCTCTTAATAAAATTTATTAACCAACTATTTAATGACATTTTGAACACAGTTCATGCCGGCGTTATGATTTCAAACATGAATTCAATTCACTATATTAATATAAATAGATGGTCGATCTGTGTCGAAATTATATTTATTTTAAACTGGCAAACGTTCGGGTTAATATTCGCTTTATCTCCAATAATCGAGGTAGCTGATATTTAATACACAATGGTTACAAGTTCAGTATAAAGTCAAGCAGACCAAATGCCGTCCATTGGAAATGTTCAACAAAAACTTGTCCAGCTACTGTAAACACCAAGAATGATGTTCTTACCACTGTTGGATCCGAACACAATCATCAACCAGATAATGTAAAGATTAAAGTTGATACGTCATCCATGATGGATTTGGTAAAAACTGACCACAGACCAATGCCAAGTATTTATCAAGAACAAATAACTAGTAAGTAAATTGTGCCATTTAATCTTGAACCTTATTTCCAAACTGAAAATAAAATGTTTTGATATTATTTCTATTGAGTAAGTTCTATATGTCTATTTGTTTATATTGTTTCAGGTCTACGAACTGAGGAAGTTACTGAAGTTATACAGTCTATGCCAACTTTTTATTCCATCCATTCCGCCTTATACCGCTCACGATCAAAAATTTTACCAACATTACCTAAAGAACGCCAGAAATTACAGAATCATACCAAACTACAGCTAATGGTGACCGGTTCCTGCTTTTTTCAGACAGAAATATGTGCATATTTGCAACAGATGAAAATCTACGATTTCTCGCTGGCAGTGATTCGTATTTTTGTGACGGAACATTTAGTATGTGCCCACAGCTTTTTTACCAGATACATGTATATACAATTCATTCAATGATAGATGGAAAAATGTATCCACTCGTGTATGCTTTGCTAGCAAATAAGCGACAGGATACCTACGAACAAATGTATCAGATAATATTAGATAGAACCCGTAAGATTGGTTTAAATTTGAACCCATCAACAATATGTACCGATTTTGAGACCGCAGCACAAAATTCCGCAAGGATTGTTTTTAATTCTGATGTTAAAGGGTGCATGTTTCATTTTCGCCAGGCCATTTGGAAAGCTGTTCAACGTTGTGGACTCCAGACATTATTCCGGGACAACCCTCTTATAAGACAATTTGTACGCCACGCATCAGCTTTGCCACTGATAAGAATGTGTGATATCGAGGATTTTTGGTTCTTTGCTTTGGAAGCTGTAGATTTAAACATTCCACAAGTAGGGCGGTTCGCTGATTATATGACGCAGCAGTGGGTTGATAACAACAATGGCCGTAATGTGTGGAACCATTTTGATACAACAGGGCCCCGTACTATCAACCACGCAGAAGGTTGGCATTCTAAGTTGAATAAAATGACAGCATGCCATCTTAATATTTACAAGTTCATTAACTTAATAAAACAAGAACAATCCTATGTCGAAATCACCATTTCACAGATATTATTTGGTGGTACCAAAAGGCCTCGAGTTAAGAAATATCGACAACTTGATACAAGAATTGAATATTTGAAAACACAGTTATTAAATGGCTCTTTAAGTGTAAATCGGTATGGAACAAATATTTCCTATTTAGTGGGGCTGTAAAATGATTGTTATGTTGTAAGGCATTTATTTATAAATTATATAATGCTATTTAATAAAAGTTAAATGGGTAAATTGTAATGCATTTTTATATGTGTAAATCATTTAATGTTATTTAATAAATATTAAATTTGTTAAAATCAATATATTTTTATATGTGTAAGCTATTTGGTTTATTCCCATAACGCCGACTCACCGAGTTTTAGGGGAAAAATTTTGGTCGGTGTTAAGGGGTCGACTGGCTGAGAACAATAGACCCAAGCTGGGGGATAAAACTAATTAAGCCGATAATTTTGGGAGCATTTATTTTTCAAAAAATTTATAACAACCTTTAACACATAACATTACAAATAATTTTAACTTTTGGAACGCATAAAATGTCCAACATAGTCCAAAAATTCTATCAAATTCAATCCTCCTTCTTCATATCTATGTTTTACATCTTTGATCTTTCTGTTGATATCTGTGTATTTTTAGATGGTTGTTCGCTGGCCACTCGAATACTCAACAACTGAATTTCGATCGTCTTTTGCTCTTCTTTCAAAAATATTCGGATGATCTATTCCAATTAATTTTTTTAGACGCCCGTGCCACCCAGTGGTTGTGGTCGACGTCTATTCTGCTAACTATATCGTTAATGGTGGATGCTGTAGCCCTACTATAGTTACTGAGTTGAATTTAAGTGAACTATATTAATAATGACTGGTCCCTACCTCATTAACGCCTTTAATCCGTTCTTAACCCATCAAAGAGTGCCGCGGTCGACTTTCCAAACTCTGGTGAGTCGGCGTTATGGGAAGACACCAGCTATTTAATGTTAAATTTGTTAAAATCAATACGGTTTTAGTCTTTAAAAAGATATGGACTATAGTTTATAACACCATTGTTCTAGGATTAACTCTGGATTAGCGGCAAATTTTGACATCAAAGCCTGCCGGCTAAGTGGGAACACCCCTGTAGACCGAGCCCCATTAGAAACTCACCCAGATATTCAAGCAGTCATTATCTGATGAGAACAAGGGACCTGTGAAGTCATTCAGCTTGGTAATAAAGTTGTTATACTATTAATTCTGTAGTATTATTTACGATCACAAGAATAACACAACAAAGAAGAAGTCCATAGTACTACAAAATGGTGAATATCTAATCTAAACTGGCTGTTTATCGCATAGTATTAGTCATTATGCTGCGATAACTTTTCTGATGATTTACAATATATGTGTAAGATATTCGCAAGAAGACGTGGCAATAATAATAATATGACAACTGATAAAAGATTACATAGTGTGACATGTGGATATGGAAATAATTTCAGTGTTCCAAAATTACACAGACAGCTCAAACCATAACAAACAATTAATACAGTATCTGAAAATCATGAACATAACACATGAAACTGATACGCAAGTTTTGCATATTTAAAGGGGATAATATTGCTTAAACATGCATTATGCAAGAGCAAAATCTACCTATTACAGGTCTTTCTTTAGGCCTGAGATGTTATCTAAATAACCAATTAGACATTAATTAACATATCCAGACCATAATAAACTCTTTATGTCAAGGCTAGCCTTCGATGTTGGCGGATTGAATTCTTATATGCCGCTTAATGGCCGTTGATAATTAAATCAATCAAGTGGATAATCGAGACTATGCTGTTTATATTAATGATTTGAGTAATGATGACCGAGGCTATGTGAATATTTCAAACGCTTTTTTCTAGGCTAATAATGGATCAATTTGACTGAAATTTTCAGCAAATTATCTTTACACTATCTAGTTATTAACTATTATAGTGAGAATTGCCATCTCTTTATCTTATCTCCCATAATGTAACTTTAAACATGCATTATGTAAGAGCAAAATCTGCCTATTGTAGGTCTTTCTTTAGGCCCGAAATGTTATAAAAACTATTAATTAGACATTAATTTACTTATTAAGACCATGATCAAACCTCGATGTCGAGGCTAGCATGAGATTTTTGTTGGATTGTAGTTCGATTCGCTGAAATATTTTCCATCTTGTTTACCGATAAAAATGGATAACCGAGACTACTGGGTTTTTCTTACCGACTTTAGTAATGATGTCCGAGGCTAAGCGGAACGTTCATTCGCTTAGTTCTAAGTTCATAGTGGATCAATTTGACTGAAATTTTCAGCAAATTGCCTTTACACTATCTAGTTTTTAACTATTATAGTGAGAACTGTCAACTCGTAATCTAATCTCCAATAATGTATCTTTAAATAAGTATATTACATAGTTCCGTGCTGTATTAGAACGCAGACAAACAATCTGATTTGGATAACATTATCTGTTGGAAATGGTTACAAGCGTGCATGTCTACAATATTTAAACTCGCCCTAACAGATTCTTTAATTCCAAGTGACGAGTACACAAGTTTTGTTTCATCCGATGAAACTGATTATGTCGATATTTTCTGCATTGTTATTCAATTCGTCGGTTATCCTCTCCTATAACTTGTAATCTATTTACATGGAGGTTCAGACATAATATCAACAACATCCATCATTGGTTAATCTTTATACGACAGTTTACATCCAGCATGGTTATACTAATTTTTATTCAACTACGCTATCTCTAACATGTTAGACAGATAAATTGGTTTAAATTTTTTCTCTGTCCATTCATCAACAATTATGTCTGTCTGTTTTAGGAACACTACGATGTAAATATGTTTAACAAAAAGTTGCTGGTTTTACTACTGATGATGCAGAATAAATTCTTGTACAACAAACGTAGGAAGACAAAGCGATGGCTTAAAGCTAGAGATGCGGATCTGAAGATCAGATTATAGTGAGAGTACAATAGATACGGTAGTACAATCTCTATATACTGAGCGCCAAAGAAAACGCATCACTTATTTATTTTGCTTCTTATTGTGAACAATATTAAAATGGGAACACATCAATAACAACAAATTTGTACACTTCCCAGTTATATTGCATTTCGGTTTCCTCCCAAGGCTAAAGACCCATACGCTCTAGGGAATTATTGAAACATAGCATGGTCCCGAAATGTCCTTAGTTGTGTAAAGTGGACGTTAAACCCCATTAATCTCTATCTCTCTCGGTAGTACATGTATTGTAACCATATATATTGTATGGAGAATTACAGCGTCAGATAGGTGTAGGTTTCGCATATAGGTTTTCAAGGATTCTCGTACCTAATCATAGCATCAATTCTGTGCATAGTAAGACCATGTAATATAATTAAGTGATGCCTGCCATATAATTGTATATTTACCTACTGTACTTTACAATCAATAAAATATTGTTTAAATCATATAATTAAAGTCTACCTGAATATGACCTTGATCACAGCCTGACATAAAGAAAAGTCCCCAGTTAAGATACAAATTGTTTTTTTAACGCAATTACTTGTGTTTCAAATTATGGTTCTTATATTATAATTAGAAAGTTTTCCAGACGCATATGTCATCAACAGATAACGAAAATAGAATGCTATTTAGTTTCAAGGTCGGTTGTCGAACCGTAAAATATATACTTGACGTCTAGTTATTACCCAGCAAACACAAAACGTTTTGGTAACATTCGTAATTGGTTCTAATATGGTTGCGTTCAGAATGTTTGTTTAAGCACGTTCTCCGAACGTTCAGAAAGGGTTCAGAGATAGACTGTACTTTTTCTAAACGTTCCAGAAACATCGCCAAAATGTTGTCTTTTGACGTTTTAATTTTACTGTCATTCAACAATGACGGAACGTTATTTTGAATGTTTTTATAATGTTCCATCGACAAACGTTGCATTAAAACATTAGATTAATGTTTTTTTATGACGTTATATCGTTGATACGGTGATACGTTACTAAACATTAGTTAATATCATTCTACTGATGTTTATTTTAGAAACGTTCAGATTAGTTGTTCCAAGAACGTCAACGGAACCACCTGATTCAACGTTATTTGTCAAGCCTGGTCAGACAAACTGTAGACGTCAGTAAATTATGTTCTTATAACGTAACTTTTGTAACGTTTTAAATTATGATTCTTTGAACGTTGGTAATACATTTGTTTGTGACGTTATATTGATTATATTGAATTTCAGTTTTTAAAACGTTCTGTTTTCCTAATCTAAAAACGTTAAAATAAAACGAAAAATAAACCCTTCCAATAAAGTTCGTAAAACGTTGTATTTCTATTTTACATTCTTTACTTCTTACATCATTAGCAAACGTTGCATTATAACATTAGATTAATGTTTCAACCATGTTTTTAATGACGTTATATCGTCGATACTGTGAAACGTTACTAAACATTAATTAATATTGTTCTACTGACGTTTACTTTAGAAACGTTCAAACCGGTTGTTCCGAGAATGTCAGGTGAACCACCTGAATCAACGTTATTACCCAAGGCTGGTCAGACAACCTGGAAACGTCAGTAAATTATGTTCTTCTAACGTGACTTCTGTAGCGTTTAAACTTATGATTCTTTGAAGGTTAGTAATACATTAGACTAATGTTACGACTCTGTTTTTTATGACGTTATATCGTTGATACTGAGAGACGTTACTAAACATTAGTTAATATCGTTCTAATGGCGTTTACTTTAGAAACGTTCAGATTTGTTGTTCCAAGAACGTCAACTGAATCACCTGATTCAACGTTATTTGTCAAGCCTAGTCAGACAAACTGTAGACGTCAGTAAATTATGTTCTTCGAACGTAAATATTGTAACATTTTAAATTATGATTCTTTGAACGTTGGTAATACATTTGTTTGAGACGTTATATTGATTATATTGAATTTCAGTTATTAAAACGTTCTCTTTTTCCTAATCTAAAAACGTTAAAATTAAACGAAAAATAAAGCCTTCCAATAAAGTTCGTAAAACGTTGTATTTCTTTTTTACATTCATTACATCTTACATCATTAGCAGACGTTGCATTAAAACATTAGAGTAATGTTTCATTCCCGTTTTTTATGACGTTATATCGCCGATACTGTGAAACGTTACTAAGCATTAATTAATATTGTTCTACTGACGTTTACTTTAGAAACGTTCAAGCCAGTTGTTCCAAGAACGTCAGCTGAACCACATGAATCAACGTTATTTCCCAAGGCTGGTCAGACAACCTAAAAACGTTAATTAATTATGTTCTTTTAACGTAACTATTGTAGCGTTTTAACTTATGATTCTTTGAGCGTTAGTAATACATCAGACTAATGTTTCAACTCCGTTTTTTTATGACGTTATATCGTTGATACTGTGAGGCGTTACTAAACAATTAGTTAATATCGTTCTACTGACGTTTACTTTAGAAACGTTCAGATTGGTTGTTCCAAGAACGTCAACTGAATCACCTGATTCAACGTTATTTGTCAAGCCTGGTCAGAAAAACTGTAGACGTTAGTAAATTATGTACTTCTAACGTAACTTTTGTAACATTTTAAATTATGATTCTTTGAACGTTGGTAATATATTTGTTTGTGACGTTAAATTGATTATATTGAATTTCAGTTTTTAAAACGTTCTGTTTTCCTAATCTTAAAACGTTAAAATAAAACGAAAAATAAAAATTTCCAATATAGTTCGTAAAACGTTTATTTATATTTTACATTATTTACATCTTACATTATTAGCAAACGTTGCATTTAAACATTAGATGAATGTTCCAACCATATTTTTGTTTGACGTTATACCCTCGGTACCGTAAACCGTTACTAAACATCAATTAATATTATTCTACTGACGTTTACTTAAGAAACGTTCAGATTAATTGTTCCAAGAACGTCAGCTGAACCACCTGATCAACGTTATTTCCCAAGCCTGGTCAGACAACCTAGAAACGTCAGTAAATTATGTTCTTCTGACGTAACTTCTGAAGCGTTTTAACTTATGATTCTTTGAACGTTAGTAATACATTAGACTAATGTTTCAACTCCGTTTTTTATGACCTTATATCGTTGATACTGTGAGGCGTTACTAAACATTAGTTAATATCGTTCTACTGGCGTTTACTTTAGAAACGTTCAAATTGGTTGTTCCAAGAACGTCAACTGAACCACCTGATTCAACTTAAAAACGTCAATTAATTATGTTCTTCTAACGTAACTATTGTAGCGTTTTAACTTATAATTCTTTGAACGTTAGTAATACATCAGACTAATGTTTCAACTCCGTTTTTTATGACGTTATATCGTTGATACTGTGAGGCGTTACTAAACATTAGTTAATATCGTTCTACTGACGTTTACTTTAGAAACGTTCAGATTGGTTGTTCCAAGAACGTCAACTGAATCACCTGATTCAACGTTATTTGTCAAGCCTGGCCAGAAAAACTGTAGACGTTAGTAAATTATGTACTTCTAACGTAACTTTTGTAACATTTTAAATTATGATTCTTTGAACGTTGGTAATATATTTGTTTGTGACGTTAAATTGATTATATTGAATTTCCGTTTTTAAAACGTTCTGTTTTCCTAATCTTAAAACGTTAAAATAAAACGAAAAATACATCAGACTAATGTTTCAACTCCGTTTTTATGAAGTTATATCGTTGATACTGTGAGACGTTACTAAACATTAGTTAATATCGTTTTATTGACGTTTACGTTAGAAACGTTCAGATTAGTTGTTCCAAGAACGTCAACTGAACCACCTTATTCAATATTATTTGTCAAGCCTGGTCAGACAAAATTTAAACGTCAGTAAATTATGTTTTTCTAACGTAACTTTTGTAGCGTTTTAACTTATGATTCTTTGAACGTTAGTAATATATTTTTGGTGAAGTTATAATTATTATTATTGATTATGGGCCTGTCACACTATAACGTTTTAGACAACTTATTCCGACGTATGAAATAATTATCCAACACGCTGGCATACGCTGAAGTTGAATTCAAAAATCAAGAGGACGCACTTTTTGGACGCATTTATAACGTACTTCTAACGCGCTAAACGAATATATAACCTATGTTTAACGTATGAGTTACTTATTATCAAACGTAAACATAACTTAAACAAGTATATGACAGCGTGTGCCCAACGAATTTTTAGCGTTCTTGACTTATGAAGAACTGATGTACAACGTTAGTCTGCCTTAGGCCTAACTTATCCATAACGTGTTGGGGCTTATTTTGACGACCACGTGAGGTCAAATATATACGCTGGGGCTCGCTAGACCAACAAGACATTATAGGGCTGTCACACATTGACGTATAGCATCAGCGTATGCCGACGTATGAGAAATTTTGCGAGCACGCTGGTGTACGTCGAATACGTTATGTGTGCGTTTTTAACAAGTTACGAGCATGCTGAAAAACGATGGTATAAGTTGCTGTACGCTGAACGCGGCCCAAAATTTTGTGCATGCATAAAATTTTCAGCGGATGCCGACGTATTGCTTACACGTTAGGCGTATGTTACAGGTGCGCGACGGGTAAGATATGCACGCGTTCAGGCACGTTTCATGTAAGTTACTCATAAGTTACTTCTGACGTCCTGAACGTGTTTGAAACGTGTGTAGAGATGCGCATGTGCAGAAGTCTACAATCATGGCGGACCCTCCACTTGTATATCTGACGTCACGTGGTCGTCGAATTATGCCCCAACACGTTCTGCACGAGTTCCGCGTAAGTCAAGAACGCTAAACATTCGCTGGGCACACGCTTTCATTTGCTTGTATAAGTTATGTTTACGTTGGAGTTATACGTTATGAATAAGTTACTCATACGTTAAACATAGGTTATATATTCGCTCAGCGCGTTAGAAGAACTTTATATATGCGTCCAAAACGAGCGTCCTCTTGATTTTTAAATTCCGCTTCAGCGTATGCCAGCTTGTTGGATAATCATTTCATACGTTCAGTAAGTTCTAAGGGCGCCAGAAGTACGTTGCCTATAGGTTAGAAATAGGTTACGCGTACGCTGCTCAATTGCCCTGCTGGTAGCCAACGTATGTCAACTTATAAGTAACTTACATGTAACGTGCGTGAACGCGTGCATACCTTATCCGTCGCGTACTTCTAACTTACGCCTAACGTGTAAGCAATACGTCGGAATACGCTTAAAATTTTGTGCATGCAACTTATACCATCGTATTTCAGCATGCTCGTAACTTGTTAAAAACGTACACCAGCGTGTTTGCTAAATTTCCCATACTTCGGCATACGCTGATGCTATACGTCAATGTGTGACAGGCCCATTACATTGAATTTCAGTTTTTAAAACGTTCTGTTTTCCTAATCTTAAAACGTTAAAATAAAAAGGAAAAATAAACCCTTCCAGTAAAGTTCGTAAAACGATGTATTTCTACTTTACATTCTTTACATCTTACATC
Organism: Patella ulyssiponensis; assembly: GCA_963678685.1. Classification (NCBI taxonomy): domain Eukaryota; kingdom Metazoa; phylum Mollusca; class Gastropoda; family Patellidae; genus Patella; species Patella ulyssiponensis. Next base: position 61,191,852 of record OY783225.1, on the reverse strand, counting down.
ATTTGCAAACGTTGCATTAAACCATTAGATTAATGTTTCAACCCTGTTTTTATGACGTTATTTCGTCGATACTGTGAAACGTTACTAAACATCAATCAATATTATTCTACTGACGTTTACTTTAGAAATGTTCAAATCAGTTGTTCCGAGAACGTCAGCTGAACCACCTGAATCAATGTTATTTCCCAAGTCTGGTCAGACAATTTATAGACGTCAGTAAATTATGTTCTTCTAACGTAACTATTGACTGTAGTGTTTTAACTTATGTTTCTTTGAACGTTAGTAATATATTTGTTAGAGGCCTTATATTGATTATATTTGACTTCAGTTTTTAAAACGTTCTGTTTTCATTATCTAAAAGCGTTGAAATTAAACGAAAATAAAAACCTTCGAATAAATTTTGTAAAATGTTGTATTTCCTTTTTCGACATCTTACATCATTAGCAAACGTTGCATTAAAACATTAGATCAATGTTTCAAACCCGTTTTTTTTTACCTTACATCGCCGATACTGTGAGGAGTTGCTAAGCATTAATTAATATTGTTCTACTGACGTTTACTTTAGAGACGTTCAGATTAGTTGTTTCAAAAACTTCAGCTGAACCACCTGAATCAACGTTATTTCCTAAGCCTGGTCAGACGACCTGGCAACATCAGTAAATTTTGTTCTTCTAGCGTAACTACTGTATATCGTTTTGACTTATGATTCCTTGAACGTTAATAATATATTTGTTTGTGACGTTATATTGATTATTGGATTTAGTTTTTAAAACGTTCTGTTTTCCTACTCTAAAAACGTTCATTTTTCCTAATCTAAAAACGTTCAAATTGAGTTCGTAAAATGTATTTCCATTTTACATCTTTTTTACATCTTACATCGTTAGCAAAAGTTGTATTAAAACATTAAATCAATGTCTCAAACCCGTTTGTTATGATGCTATATCGTTGATACTGTGAGGCGTTACCAAGTATTACAATCTAATTAAAATATAGATCTATATTTCGTTTCGTTTTTTTATACTTTCGATGGCCTACACTCATGTAGATCTAACTAGTTATAGTGGAAGCTCACGTTCTATGACGTCGGGTATCAAGCACGGGACATTTGACCCGATAACGTCAGTCATTCGATTAACCAATCAGCGACCGCCATGCTTTTCAAAATCTACGTTTGTTTTGTTATGATTTCTATCCGCTGGTGTTTATAGTATAGACGTCGTTGGCTGGTAATATCTACCCACAGTTCCACGCATGAAAAGGTCAAACGGTCGATTCGACAGACCATTTGATTGGCTGACCCCTCATTTCAGCCAGAACACGGATTAAATAACAAGTCCTCCAGATCCAAGAGTAGTAAAGACAAGTAAAAATGAAATTTTGAACTATAAAAAACGAAACGAAATTGGATCTGTGTTTTAATCAGATTGCAAGTATTAATGATTTTCGTTCTAGCGACTTTTACTTCAGAAACGTTCCAAGAACATCAAATGAACCATCTAATTCAACGTTGGTTCCTAAGCCTGGTCACACAACCTGTAAACGTCAGTAAACTATGTTCGTCTAGCGTAACTTTCGTAGCGTTTTAGCTTATGATTCTTTGGGTGCCATTAATATATTTATTTGTGACGTTATAATATTGATTATTGGATTTTAGTTTTTAAAAACTTCTGTTTTTCTTTTCTAAAAACGTTGAAATTAAACGAAAATATAATCAGACTTACAATAAAATTCGCAAAACATTTCCATTTTACGTCCTTTTTTTTTACATCTTACATCATTAGCAAACGATGCATTCAAACATACGATTAATGTTTTCACCCCGTACGATTATGACGTTATATCGTTGATACTGTGAAACGTTACAAAACATTAATTGATATCGTTTTAGTGACGTTTACATTAGGAACGTTCAGATTAGTGGTTCCAAGAACGCAAACTGATCCACCCGATTAAACGTTATTTCCAAAGCCTAATCAGACAACCTGTAAACGTCAGTAAATTATGTTCTTCTAACGTAACTTTCGTAGCGTTTTAGCTTATGATTCTTACGACGTTGGTAATATGTTTGTTTAGCTTATGATTCTTTGAACATATTTTACTTCAGAAACGTTGGGATTAGTTGTTCCGAGAACGTCAAATGAACCATCTGAGTCAACGTTATTTCCCAAGGCTGGTCAGACAACCTGTAAACGTCAGTAAACTATGTTCGTCTAACATAACTTTTGTAGCGTTTTAACTTATGATTCTTTGAACGTTATTAATATTTGTGTTTGTAACCTTATATTTATAATATTGGATTTTGGTTTTTAAAGACATTCCATATAATATAATAAACGTTTAAATTAAACAAACAAAAATAACCGTCCAAAAATGTTCGTAAATCGTTTTATATTTAGATGGGTTTTACTGACAAGAAATGCTTTTAAACTTACGTCATTTTTGACGTCACGTCGTTAAAACTCCGGAGACGTTCTCAAACATTAATTATTGATGTCTTTCTATTGGCGTTTACTTTAGAAACGTTCATATTAGTTGTTTTAAGAACATCGAGTGAACCACCTGATGCAATATTATTTCCCAAGTCTGATCAGATCGCCTGTAAACGTTAGTAAACTATTTTGCTGGAACATAAATTGTGTAATATTTTAATTTAAATTCTTTGAACGTTATTGAATCATTCATTCATGACGTTCTATTGATTCTATTAAAACTTAGTAATCTGAACTGAACGTTCCGTTTTCTTTATCTAAAAACGTTTTTAATTCAATGAACAAAAATTATCCTCCAACGATGTTACATCTTAATTGAAAAAATGTTTTTCTGGATGTTTTACTAGATTTTGAAACAGTCGAAAAACTTAAATGTTTAATGTTTTATTTGAAGTTACATTGTTGATACTGTGAAACGTTACTAAACATTTATTAATATCGATCTAGTGACGTTTGTAAACTTTTAAAACGTTCACATTTCATCTCCGGATGAACCATCTGATATAAAATCAGTACACGACTTAGGAATAAGAATTTTCAAGGTCATCGGTGGTCATCCGAAAATTCTACCTCAACATTATTCCCTGTATAAAATTTTGGCAAAGTACGACACAAATCTATTGCACGTACATTTTAAAAAGCCTCAACAAATAATCAAGGTCATCAGAAGTCATACGAAAAGTACAAACATTTTGCTAAAGTAAAATTTTGACGTAGATCCTTATTTTTTTCACTACCCACGCCGTAATAATCAGTCAACGAAAGTTGACAAAATTTGGCCATCAGTTTTTAATATGCTGAAACAATGACAATTCTCTGCGCAACTGACATTATGACCTTGATCTCTGGGGCATGTTTCTACAAGGAACTTTCCGTTTTGAGATATAGTAAGTAAATGTGGGAGGTAAGGTCAAAACCAAAGGTTCGAACATTTACCTTGAAAAAGAAATTTTATTTCGGAGTCATTTTTCATTCAGTAGATTTGATGGTCATTTAATGTTCTTTTCACCCATGAATTTGAACCAGGGGGTTAAGTGTTCGATCCCTGCATTGGCCGAGATTTTCGGCGTGGTTAAAATGGTTTCCCCTTGTCAATGATGCAGAACGGGAGGACCTGACAAGGGCAGCTGTCTTGTTCGGATGGGACGAATAACCGAGGTCCCGTGTACACATTGGCGTGTGTAAAAGATCCCTTGTCAGTTGGGATTCGATATAAGAGTAGGCCGTAGCACCACTGCCCGGGCAAAATTTCCCTCATGGCACACTGTATGGCGTTTGCCCGTCTTCCATTAGCCAAAGTTAGGTGCATAAAGTAGGACGTTAAACCCCAATTCATTTTTGCCTTGACATCTGGGACATGCATCTACAAGACCTTTGCATTTTGCGATATAGCTAAACAAATAAAGGACCTAAAGCCAAGTTCAAGATCATTAAGGCCAAGGCCAAGGGGTGGACAATTGACCTTGAAAAAAAAAGGTTTATTTCAAAGCCAGTTTAACTTATTTGACCTTGGCCCAGGACCTTAAGACAGTTCAGATGGGTTGAAAGTCATCTAATGTTCTTTTGAACCACGACGTTGAATTTAGTCAAACACCCACTCTTTAAGGTCTCAAATAAATGATCTATTTTTTTTTGGGGGGGGGGGTGTTTTTAAAAAGCAAATATTATTCAATTTTATCTCTGAAGTATTTTACGGTTTTTTATTCTCTTACCCAACTTTGTTCAAGAAAAAAAAATGTTCAAGATCATGGAGTTCATCGTAAAATTATACCTACAAAGAGCCATTTTATTCAATTTGATCTCTAAAGTATTTTACGTTTTTTATTCTATTACCCAACTTTGTTCAAGAAAAAAAATGTTCAAGATCATGGAGTTCATCGTAAAATTATACCCACAAATGGCTCTTTGTGGGTATAGGATGTAAAGATTAATATCACCGGAATATTAAAACAAAACGCTATTGGCCAAGAAATGTGGTGGTTAGGTCATATTCACGGCTGAAAAATACCGAAGTGTACTGAATGGCGCTTTCATTCAAAATTCGCGCTATTTTTGTCACAGTCAGTGAGGTACCGGTAGCTGTAGTAAAGAAGATTTATTGCTTTTTAGACGGTGAGTACAATTTATGTTTTGTTAAATTATAAGTCATTGCAATAAGACTGAGGATGTTGTTAGTGGGTTTTTTTACGTCTACTTGTATAAACTTTGTTTGTTTGTGACCGTACACTGTAGTAAGTCAGTAGACATAGTCATAGCTATAACTTGCCCAGTTTAGCTGGACTAGTTAGATGATTTAGTAGTATTATTATATATAGGGTTACTAAACTGGTCTAGATCTAATACGAATATATTAATAGTTTGAAATCTATATAAACCCATAAACTGTCCATTTTTGTAGGTTGTTTGGAATGTTGAAAAGTCAATTTTGTTAATATTGATTGTTTAAAGGGACAATAACATTCTTGCTGGCTTGGAAGCTCCAGAAAATAAATAATACCCTTATTCTAAGTACTAGATGTTTAAGTGTCCTACCTGTTGTGTAGGCTAAATTATCCATTACAACCTATTTTACTTGTCCAGAGGGTTCGAAAATATTTTAAAATCCAAGTCACATTTGTAATGAAAAGGTTTACGTTAGTCTTTTCAAATCAATTGGTTGAATTTTTCCAATTTTTTAAAATAGGTGTGTTAAGATGAAATTTATATCATCAATTAATTGGATTATTGTAAAATAATAGGATTTGTTGACCAGAATGAAGATTGGGACATATTATTCAGTTACAACAAGAGTGTTATTGGGGCTTTAAATAAACATTTTACAGAATTCTTTAAATTCTTAGAACCCGGAAGTTTTTACGAAAAAAAAAATTGGTTATGATCACCAGGTAGGGCCTACCAAAGTACCAATACCAATTTGCAGGCTAGGCCTATCCCATATCATGACGCAGTCTTGTGTCGATATTCAAATCGGTTCTCAATAAATTGTTAATTTTAAAGTAGCAAAGTCTCTAAACTCAATATCATCCAAAATCTTCAACATTGAAAACACGAATTAATTGTCAATTTAAATCAACATTGATGCTGTGATCTTACTTATCGGAAAAAAGGGGGGTTGGGATGGGCTAGTGGTCTAGAGTGCCGCGCTTCGACCTCTAGTTGGCCGGTCACCTCTGGCTTGAGGCTGTGGTTTCTTATCGGAAAAAAGGGGAGTTGGGATGGGCTAGTGGTCTAGAGTGCCGCGCTTGGACCTCTAGCTGGCCGGTCACCTCTGGTTTGCGGCTGTGGTTTCAATCCCTGGTGTGAGCGTATGTGACATGGAGATAGGGGCGCCTTCTCAACCTTGTGGGTTTCCTCCCGGCACTCCGGTTTCCTCCCACTGCTAAAGACCCCTACGCGCAAGCGAATTATTGAAATAAAATTGAAACCATATATTGGTCCCAGAATAACCTAGTTTGTGTCTAGTGGACGTTAAACCCCATTTCTCTCTCTCTTTATTGGAAAAAGATGGGCTTCTGATATCCAATATTTTAAGACAAAATAAACATTTTACCATTGGTACACGAATCGTGTACCATAATGCGTTTCAGCCGCAGCTCTAGCAAGAGACTCAGTTTCTATAATACTGTATTGTATGCGCTGCGTCCCACTTGTGTCAATTTCTAGGTCCCAAAAATTAGCAATTTAGCTACTTTAAATGCGATGATTTGCTTGACAAGATGACAATTAGTAATAGTAGGCCTACATGAAACCTATTGTACAGGCTAAAATTGTAAGTTTAACGTCCTACTGTTCTGCTCCTAAACTGGGCTACTGAAGACGGGCATACGCAATACACAGTGTGCTATGAGGGAAATTTTGCCAGGGCAGCGGCGCTATGTCCTACCCTTAATATCGAATTCCAACTGCCAAGGGATCTTTTATGTGTACACGGGACCTCACTGTTTTTTTGGGTCCCGTACTCCCATTGGAACAACTAGACAGCTGTTTATGTCAGGCCCTCAGTTCTGCATCACTGACCAGGAGAAACTACAACCTCCAGGCTAGCGAGCTGGCATCTTACCCACGTGATCCTCGGACGAGCTTCTTCCTTGTAGATTGTTGTGTTGGTCTACTTTACTCTGGGGTGATGTGAAAGTTAGAGTTAAAGGTTCGCCAATATTAAGGCTAAGGGGGTCACGGTGGCTAAGTGGGTAAGATGGGAATCTATTAGTGAAGTACATGCTAAAAAGAGATATCGATAATCACTCCAGTAACAAGCTACATTTTGACACCAAAACACTGTTCATTATTGTTTACCTTCAAACAAGATTTTGTGAATTGGGTTTCATGTCCACAACAAATTTTAAAATTCAACAATTCGGACGTAAAAGTAAATATCTACTTCAGTGCACTACTCTGCCGCTCTAAAAATCATTTTATTATACATTCAATTCCTTCTGATGTCATACATGTAGACTTCAACGATCCAGTCTAAGTCATTGGAATTCAATATAATAAGAGTAGGCTGTAGTACTTGCTGCTGTCTGGGCAAAATTTCTCTCATAGCACACTGTATGGCATACATGTTTGCCCGTCTGCATCTTCATAAGTCCAGTTTGGAGCAGAACAGTAGGACGTTAAACTCCATTTCATTTCATTGTGTCTAATGGCTCCTCCAAATTTGATGTCCAAATTTCCAAGTAATTTGTGACGTTTTAACTAAATCCACTATTATTTCAACTTGTATCACAATTATTTACATGTAATCAAATGTTGGATAATATAAGCTTGCTGTTTTTTGTATGCACACATTTTGGAAGTTTCTCACATTTTCATTTGACCGGTATGTCATGTCGTCCACCTCACTTTCCCTGTGAGTGCTCTACAGGTCACAATTTTTATCCGTAATTTTCCAAAGATCTTGGTTTCTTTCGAAATTGGCATGTGACGCACCACTTTAAAATATTGTTTATGGCCCTGATTGCACTGAAAATCATGTTTTTACTTTATATATAGCTGGACGTATATTGTCGTCCGTCCGTCCACAATTGTTTGTGAACACTCTACAGGTCACAATTTTTATCCAATTTCAATGAAACTTGATAGTTTTATCATTCTAAGATCTTGGTTCTTTTCGACATCGGCATGTATTGAATTGTAACTTCGTGGATTATGGGCCCTGATTATACGAAAAATCTTGGTTTTAGCTTCTGAACACTGTCTAGTTCCCAATTTGGAACTGATTTTGATGAAACTTGAAATTCCTCCTTATTACCCAGGCATGTTTTTTAACGGATTTCCGCGATATTACAGTCATCCACGGGTCATTCTTGTGATTCGTCTAAATTTGCAAGAAAAAAATGGGGGGGGGGTAATGCATGTCGGCCAAGTCTTAGTCTTTCTCCTCAAAAGAGAGAGAGAAATAAGATTTAACATCCACTCGACACACACTTGGTCATTTCGGAACTAACATATGGTTTAATAATTTTTAAATAATTCGCTTGCGCGTAGGGGTCTTTACCAGTGGGAGGACCCGTAGAAAATCCACTAGGATGGACAGGCGACCCTACTCCTTGTCACGTTCAACCAGGGCTTCGAAACCGGGCCATCTGACTCAATGACAGGCCTTTCTCCTGGAACCTGATGTTAACAGTAAACTCAGTTTACTTCATTATCAAGGCTCTTGATGGTTTTACCGTCCTGGATAATGAAGAATCTGAGGTACGCGATTGAGACTAATAATTGTCTAATGAAATTCCAAGAAATCATAATCTGCGGGAAATTGCCCTGTAGAGTTGTTTCGTGTCTGTGAGTTAATTCATAATACTTATCACGTCACGCGTGTTTGAAACGAAATATTGACTTTTTCTATGTGATTTAAAAAAAAAAAAACTTTGATTATCACTGTTAAACAGTAATGAAGGTTGAGTTAGAATTTCACGAAAATCGGACCAAAACTTCGCGACAAAATGATCGCCACTTGTACCCGAAGAGTGTAAAAATATGTTATATCAAGGTTGTGGACCCTGTAGAGGTCACAATTTTAATGAAACTTGAAATGCATGTTTATTGTATAACCGAAAAATCTTTGGTACTTTTGATATTTGCGCATATCGGATCGTAGCTTCCTTAGGATATTTGCGCATATCGGATCGTAGCTTCCTGAATTATGGATTCTGATTGGCTGAAAAATGGCCTGTTTTAGATTGTGGTCCTTATGGAGTTCACAATTATTATCCGATTTAAAAAAACTGTTTAACTGTATCACTGTTGAAACGAGTTCAAATTTCGTGAAAATCAGACCAATACTGCTGAAAACAAAATGGCCGCCGCTTGTACGCAAATAGTGTTAAAATATGATATCAAGGTTGTTTGTGGACCCTGTCACAATTTTAATCTGATTTTGATGAAACTTGAAATGCATTACAGGTTACAATCTTTTATCCGATTTCAATGAAACTTAAAATATAGGTTGATCAACCTAAGATCTTGGTTCCTTTCGATATTGGAATGTATCGGACTGTAACTTCATGAATTATGGCCCCTGATTGTACGAAAAATCACGATTTTTTGATTGTGAACACTGTAGAGGTCCGATTTTGATGAAACTTGAAGAAATGCATACATGTTTATAACCCAAAGATCTTGTTTCCTTTCTATATTTGCGCATTTCGGATTGTAACTTCCTAAACTATGGCCCTTAATTGTACGAAAAATCACCTAATTTATCTTGTGGTCTTTCTGGAGGCCAAAATTATTATCTGATTTAAAAAAAAGTCTGATTACACTATAAACCTCAGAATGCCTCGTTCGGCATTTCTGTCCAAACGAGGTAAAGAAAATGCCTCGTTGTCTGCAGTTCCGAAACGAGGTTTTTTAAATTGCCCTTTTTTTTTTGGAACGAGGTTTTTTATTCAGAACGAGGCTTGGTAAAATGCCTCATTTACTATCTTGAAAAAAACACGTTTAGTAAACGAGGCATTTTACCAAGCCTCGTTCTGAACAAAATACCTCGTTCCAAAAAAAGGGCAATTTAAAAAACCTCGTTTTGGAACTGCAGACAACGAGGCATTCTTTTTACCTCGTTTGGACAGAAATGCCGAACGAGGCATTCTGAGGTTTATAGTGTTATATCACCATTACGCCATAATGAAGGTTGAGTTCGAATTTCGCAAAAAATCAGACCAAAATTGCCGAACAAAATGGCCCCCACTTGTACGCGATTAGTGTTAAAATATGGTATAACAAGGTTGTGGACCCTGTGTAGGTAACAATTTTAATCTGATTTTGAAAATTGATGCATGTTTATAACCTAAAGATCTTGGTTCCTTTCGATATTTGCGCATATCAAATCCTAACTTCATGGATTATGGCCCCTGATTGTATGAAAAATTACGTTTTTCGCATGTTTATAACCCAAAGATGATGGTTCCTTTTGATATTTGAGCATATTGGATTGTAACTTCCTGAATTATAGCCCCTGATTGTACGCAAAATCGACTTTTTTAGCTTTTGGTCCCTCTAGAGGTCTCAATTATTATCCAATTTTAAAAAACGTTTGATTATGTCACCATTACACTGTAATGACGGTTGAGGTCGAATTTCGGACCAAATATGTCGGACAACATGACTGCCGCCAATACTCTGTAGAGGTCACAATTTTAATCCATTTTTGATGAAATTTGAAATGTAAGTTTATAATCCAAAGATTGCGGTTCCTTTCGATATTCGGGCACATTGGACTAAAACTTCCTAAATTATGGCCCCTGATTGTACGAAAAATCATGTTTAATACATGTACCTTGTGGATCCTATGGAGGTCACAATTTTATTCTGAATTAAAAAAAATGTTTGACTGTATCCTGTATACACATTAATGATGATTGATTTTGAATTTCTTGAAAATCGATAATTGAACAGCTAAAACCATAATAATAAATGTTTCGTATACTAAACGTTAGCATGCAGCAGAACTTTTGTAAAAACCAAACAAATTCTAATGATTTTCTGATAATTACTTAATATGCAACAACTCTTGTTGACTGCTCGGACGATTTAGCTGCAGTGGGAGTATGTTTCGTTGACTGGCAACCTATTTTTAACCAATTTTGATCAATCTTGTGTATAACCCAAAGATCATAGTTCCTTTTGACATTCGCTCATATCAGACCGTTACTTCCTGTATTACGGTATGGCCCCTGACTGAACAAAATTTGCGTTTTCAGCTTGTGGTGCCTTTGGAGAAATGATTTTTATCCAATTGAAAAAAAAAAATTGAATATATCAGGGTTACACACAAAAATGATGGCGTAATTTAAATTTTGTGAAAATCGGACAGAAGGTACCTGACAAAATGGCTGCTCCTTATACACAAATAGTGTAATAGTTTGTACATGTAGCCTAATACCCGTGTTCCTTAAGCAACGTCCGCGAGTTTTACAACAAAGTTTTTTTTTAAATTGAGAAATTCACGGAAAACAAGTAACCTTGCCATTGATCGATCTTTGAATTTTGCAACTTGATTGTCACATGTAAACATTTTGGCTAAAAGCGCGAGACTTGGTATTCACGATGACCGATGAATCTGATAGGCTCCCAAGCTGGGCTTGTTACCTAATCAAACTTAGTGGCGAAATATGCAGGGTATTACGTGAAGGGCTTGATAAGATGTACGTAGTTAAGGCGAGATCAAGCCTTCCTATTGAAAATGCCTAATACATGTACCAAGGTTATTGTGCACCCTCTAAAAGTTGTAAATTTTATCAGGTTTTGATGAAACTTACTGAAATTTTATGTTTATATCCAAATGATCTTGGTTCCTTTTGATATTGGTGCATATCGAAACGTCACTTGCTGGTTAATGGTCCACGATTGTACAAAAAATCACTTTAATTTTTTAGCTTGTCCATCTTTTGCAAAATGTGGGCCTATATTATCTTGCATGGCAACCGCTTGTTATGCTAAATTGTCACTTTTAAGGGCGTTGAGCAGTCTACGATACACACTAAATTTTCAACACCAAAAATATTAAGACTTTTCAGTTGCACACCTGTTCCTTGTATAAAATAAACCAGAGGACACATAACAGTCCGACGGTTTGTATTGAGGTAGGCTACAAGCGGAGAAAAATCAGAAAAAGGAATTTGCTGTGAGACACAATTATCCAGGTCTACCATCTATCGTGATTGGAACATGGCTGAATTTCATATTGATGATCGAAGGCAGAGTAGTGCACCGAAGGAAATATTTACTTTTACGTCCGAATTGTTGTATTTAGAACTATTTATGGACATATTCAACAAATTGACCGAAAATGTTCAAACTTGGTGTGGGGTTGGGTGGCCGAATGGTTAGCGTGCGCCTGATGTATCAAATGGCCTGCCATTGAGTCTACTGGTGGGGTTTCGAATCCCTGGTTGTACATGGCAAGGAGAAGGGTCGCCTGTCCAACCTCGTGGGTTTTCCCTGGGTACTCTGGTTTCCTCCCACTGCTAAAGACAAATACGCGCAAATGAATTATTGAAAATGAAATAAAATTAAACCATATGTTCATCCTGAAATGACCTAGTTTGTGTCGAGTGAACCTTAGTAAACCCCAGTTCTATCTATCACAAACTTATTTGTAGGTGTAAGCAGAGATAAGCAATTTCATTGGTTGATGCTTTGTGAGATGATAACTTTAGTTCTAATTAAGTGAGACGTGAGAGTGATGAAATTTGGTGCATAGTTTTATTACATGATTACATCAATACCTTGACTAAGTTTGATAGTAAACATTTTCTGCTCAGGGTAAGCAGAGCGATAAATATGAGCAATTTGATTGGTCGAGAGACTCAAGACTTTGGAATATGACAACTCTCATTCTAACTGAGCTAGAAAGTTCAAACTTGGAATAGATGTTTATTGGGTAAATGCCATGATGGAGTTTGAAGATGAGAATTTTCTGCTTTAGGTTAATTTAGAGTGAGGAAACTTGGTGTATAGTTTTATCACATCAATACCTTGACTAATGAACATTTTCTGCTCTGGGTAAGCAGAGCATTAAGAAATTTGATTGGTCGAGACTTTAGAACACAATAACTCGCCTTCTAATTGAGGTAGAATGTTTAAACTAAGTGTAGGCGTTCATAAGGTGAATGCCTTGGTGGAGTTCGAAGATGAACATTTTCTGCTTAGGGTTAAAAGAGATAAGCAATGTGATTGGTTGATTATTTGGGGCACGATAACTTTAGTTATAATGAAGTGAGAGCAATGAAGCTCTTAATATAGATTCATTATATTATTACCTTGACTTAATATAGATTCATTATATTATTACCTTGACTTAATTCGATGATGAGAATTTTCTGCTAAGGCTAAGGAGCAACAAGCAATTTGATTGGTCAAGACATTGGAACATAACAAATGCACTTTTATTTGAGGTAGAATTTTTAAACTTGATCTAGATGTTCAATAGGAGCTAAGCAATTTCATTGGTTGATGCTTTGGCACAAGATAACTTTGATTAAGAAGCAACAAGCAATTTGATTGGTCAAGACTTTGGAACATAACAAGTGCACTTTTAATTGAGGTAGAATGTTTATGCTTTGGGACAAGATAACTTGTTTTAGCTTCTTCTCTGTCAATTTCGGTGTTGTCATTGCAACCGCTTGTTCTTTTTAATAATAATGATAATGAATATTTATATTGCGCGCATTCCATCCAAACAGTATGCTCATGGCTTACAATTTTGTATTCCAGAGCATAAATGATAAGTTTAAGCTTGTACAAACATCAACCTAATTATTATACATTACATGTAGTAGTAGTGCATTTTGCTCATCAGAAGTTTTTCTGTTGAATGACTTTTGTATTTCTACCACAACACCTAGAATAAAAAGGCCTATTGAATTCAACAGAATCATAATCTGAAAAAAATTATATTTATTTTACACGCAGTTTATGCTCACGAGATGAAGAATTCTATTGAGTTTCAATGATTTCCAATAATTACTGCCCAGGTTATTGCCCCTTTGATAACTTTAAAAAATTTGGTGGAGGCTAAAGTTTTAACTTGTGACAATTGCTATCGAAACATATAGCTTTAGTAGAAGTTGAGCAAAACATGTATTGTCTTGTTTTGTAAATAATGAAAAATTTAACCTGTTGAGAGAGAGAGAAATGGGGTTTAACGTCCAATCGACACAAACTAGGTCATTTTGTCTTGTTTTGTCTAATTATTTCAATAATTTGCTTGTGCGCAGGGGTCTTCAGCAGTGGGACTGGGAGGAAACCAGAGTACGAGGAGAAAACCCACGAGGTTGGACAGGTGACCCTACTCCGTACCACGTACAACCGGGAATTCGAAACCACGCCAGTTGACTCAATGGCAGGCCGCATGATACAGTGTGCGCACACTAACCATTCGGACACCCAACCCCCTTTAACCTGTTGAAGTAGAAAAGCTGTTATTTGAAACATTGGTTCAAATGTACCCTAACACTAGCACATGTTTAACTAATCTTAAATTTGATTTCAGAAGCCTGTAGAAAATTACATATAAACAGGGCTGTTAAAGAGATAATGATTTCATGGAAGATACCCTCAAATAAGCTCAGGTAATCCATTTTATCATATTTTCAATTTGAGAGAATATTGTTGCCATAAAAGTTAGTTCATCAGTCTGTAAAATTCCAGTTATTGTGAAACTTCATTCGGCCAGAGAAAATCATAAGTCCTAAACTTAAGTGACTGTAGTCCAAAGATTTGTCTTATCTACAATGCGGAGATCTAAAGAGAAACAGACTTGCGAAAATCTTAGCTGAGAAGTATTTAAGACTTTTACTTCATACATTTATCAGGAATCATAACACATATTCAAATGTTATTGCGGCCATGCTTCTCAAGAACATGATTTGCAAAACTGCGAATCAAATGAGGTAAATTTAGGAAATTAATTATCAATTTCCGGTTTTGATTAGCAATATTTGGGGAAAATTGTGATTAAATAATGTCTGTGTTGAATTTACTATATAATGCAAAGCTTTATTGAAGTATAAATATTTCTTAAATTCTAATTATAAATATAGATTTCAAAATTTGCCCACTGTTTTCTATACTTGCATGTGTTACAAATACTTTCTTCAAAGGAGTGGCAGTTGAGTGAGACACTGGTTGTAAGCTTATCTGAATAGTTTAGATATGACATTTCTGCAGGCCTGGAAATAACTGTGTTATATTTATCTGACATTTTCAACTTAGTGTCGGGCATGTATTAATAATATCATTAAAAAGACAAATCAGTGCCTGGCAAAATGACAGGCACCAGAGGTTTAGTGCCTGACAAAGCCTGAATCTGTGCCTGAAATTGTCAGTGACAGGTGCCTAATTTCCAGGCTTGTATTTCTGGTATGATTGGTAGTTTGGAAATGACATGAAATGAAATTGGGTTTAATGTCACAATAAGCACAACCATATTATGCACTGTATAGATATTTCATGCCAAAGCTAACTTGTCTCATTTTGTTTTATTATTGCAGAAGAGTTACCTTACAAGATACAAAGGGTAGTGATGAGTCATACATGTAATTATATATTGATTCTTTGATATTGCATGATTATATTATATGTTAATTCTGTGATACTGTATGACAATATATAAACTGATTCTGTGATACTGTATGTAGTATGACAATATTTATACTGATTCTGTACTGTATGATAATATACTGGTTTTGTGTTTCTGATTCTGTGATATTATATAATTGTATACAGATTTCGTGATTCTGCATGATTATATATAGATTTTGTGATACTATACTGATTCTGTGGTTGTGATACTGTATGATTATATATACTGACTCTATGATTCCCATTTCTGTGAAACTGTATGAGTATAATAAAAATCTGTGATAAAATATGACAATATACTTATACTGTGGTACTGTGTGATTAGAGAGATACTATGATAATATACTGATTCTGTAATAGTAGTAATACTATCTGATAATATACTGATTCTGTGATACTTTGGGATTATATACTGATACTGTATGATAATATACTGATTCTGTGATACTTTATGATTAGATACTGTATGATAATATACTGATTCTGTGATACTTTATGATTATATACTGTATGATTATATACATACTGATTCTGTGATACTTTATGATTACATACAGATATTGTATGATAATATATAATACTGATATTGTATGATTAGATACTGATATTGTATGATAATATACTGATTCTGTGATACTTTATGATTATATACTGATACTGCCTGATAATATATTGATTTTGTGATACTTTATGATTGTATACTGATACTGCATAATAATATATTTATTTTGATTATAATACTCATACTATATCATTATAATACCGATACTGCATCATTATACATGTATACTGATTCTTTGATTCTGATTACTGTAGGATTATTTACCCTTTCTGTGATATCGATGTATGATTTCTGTGGTATTGATTTATGCTTTTTAATGTTGTTATCATTACTTATTAAATTTATTTTTAAAAAATATTCTTGTTAATGTTCATATTTTTGATGATAGAATTAAGCTGACCTTTGAAGAAATGATATTACAGGTGATACTTGAATTACACGTTATCGGTAACGTGTAGGGGAAGAATGTAGTACATGCTATAGACGTTATAATATAGACGTTACAGAGAACGTTTCAGGGGGGGGGGGGCAATTAAAAACCTGCTATAGACGTTATCGGTAACGTATTAGGGTGGGGATTTAGCATATGCGGTAGACGTTATATAGAACGTTTCAGGGGGAGTTTTGAACACCTGCTATAGACGTTATGGAGAACGTTAACGGAAGGGGGTGTCATGCATGCTGTAGGCGCTATGGGGAACGTTTACCCAGAGGATTGTTACACCTGAACTAGACGTTATCTGTAACGTTAAAGGATGGAAATAAAACACGTGCTATCGACGTTATCAGAAATATTACAGGGGGGAATGTAAAACATGATATAAACGTTATCAGGAACGTTTAAGGAGGGGGATTTACCACATCCTATTGACGTAATCCCGAACGTTAAGGAGTGAATTTTAACACATGCTATAGACGTTAATGGTAACTTTCATGGCTTACGTTCGATGAACATTCAAAACTAAGGTAAAGTAACAGAATAACTAATGTTTTCAAAACGTTAAAATTAATGTTCAGTTAACTTATCCTGTAACGTTTGTAAATAACGTTTGCCTTACGACAACAAAACTTTCCTGGCTTACGTCAGATGAACATTCAAAACTAACGTTAAATAACAGAATAATTGATGTTTTCAAAACGTTAACATTAATGTTTTCAAAACGTTAACGTTAATGTCCAGTAAACGTATCCTATAACGTTTTTAAAAACGTTAACGTTACGACAACAAAACTTTCCTGGCTTACGTCAGATGAACATTCAAAACTAACGTTAAATAACAGAATAATTGATGTTTTCAAAACGTTAACATTAATGTTTTCAAAACGTTAACGTTTATGTCCAGTAAACGTATCCTTTAACGTTTTAAAAAACGTTAACGTTACAACAACAAAACTTTCCTGGCTTACGTTAGATGAACATTCAAAACTAACGTAGAATAACTAATGTTTTCAAAACGTTAACATTAATGTTTTCAAAACGTCAACATTAATGTTTTCAAAACGTTAACGTTAATGTTTTCAAAACGTTAACATTAATGTTTTCATAACGTTAACATTAATGTTTTCAAAACGTTAACATTAATGTTTTCAATACGTATCCTGTAACGTTTGTAAAAACGTCAACGTGACGACAACAAAACTTTCCTGGGTCACGTGCCACAAACATTCACAGGGAACGTTAAATAACGAAAAAATAATGTTTTGAAAACGTTCTGAAAACTAAATTTTGTTAGCTGGGTAGTTCTTGTTTACATAGTCCATATTTGGACAATTCTCAGCATATTTGGGCATATTCAACCAATCAAATGATGAATAAATCGTTCATCTCTGAATATCGGGGATATTAAAGACCAGCAATCGGTCCGGCAGGATAGACAAATTGGCATTCATAGGAAGTAAGGATGTAACATTTCCATAGATTATCCGCTATGACAAGCATGGTTTGAGGGATGCCATAATTGACCTCCACAAACATTGTTGGCGATATGGCCTGTGTAATATATCATTTTATGTGTCTTGTTGGTCACTCGACTAAATTTGGACAATTTCTAATACATTTTATAAAGGATTAATCCAATCTGGCCGCTAAAATCCAAAATGGCGACAGAAATTGGCCAATACCAACATCAGCATACAGGTGTGATATGTCGTTTTGGAGGATAAGAAACGCGTATCGCATGCTATTGCGTGATCCCCTAGTTTTGGCGAAACGACACCTCCATAGAGAAAGAGAAATGGGGTTTAACGTCCACTCGACACAAACTAAGTCATTTCGGGACTAACGTATGATTTAATTTTATTTCAATAATTCGCTTGTGCGTAGAGGTCTTTAGCAGTGGGACGAAACCGGAGAAAACTCGCGAGGTTGGACAGGCGACCATACTCCTTGTCACGTACAACCGGTGAATGGAAACCACGGCAGTTGAAACAATGGCAGGCTTTATAATACAGCAGGCATGTGCTAACCATTCAGCCATCAAACCCACCTTGATAGAGCAAATGTGTAACGCTTCCAAACTTTCATAGGTATGTTTATTGAGTGATGCATGTCCAACCGGACAAGAAATGGACCACTGGCATGTAATTGGAGGAGGGGAGGGGTGATTCTTGTAAAAGTCATGATGGATTGCAGATGAATTCATAACCTATTGCCAGGATGAAATTACTTGCAGTCTCTCATGTCTAATTATGTTCCCTCACGGTGCCTATGTCGTCGGCCCACAGAGGATTGATGTTGCCGGGGTCATTATTTGCCCTGACGACTAATTCAATTCTCAAGTATATAGGGCCTGCTACTGGGGAAATAAGAGAAATAATGAACCTTTTACGACACAGGTAACAGAGATAATTTTATATTTAATCAAACTCGATTTTGATTTCACTCATTGATTGAATTCTCCATGAAATGGGTGCCTGGCGCATGAACAGATTTGGAGAAGTACCACTCATTCAACGTACCTACCAAATATTGCTGAAACACATTAAAGGATTTGTAAGGGGTCTAAAGTTTGCTCATCCAAGATGTGCCAAAAACTATGGGATCGAACAATTCTATTAGACTATATTGTATATCTCAAATCACAATTTTTCAACTGCTAACAGACTAATTGCTTACCGCGTTTCAGAGATATCCATTCGGACATTATGAAATGTGTATCTTTGAATAGACGGTCACTATTGTTTGGGGAAAAAATATTCAGTAACTGGCAGACTATCGCCATTGGAGAGACGACCAATGCCAAGATTTGTCGCATTATTTCTATAAGAGACGACCACTGTCAAGATTGAATCATTTTTATTGAAGCCTGTACCATAACAGACCCGGGACTGTACAGCGCAGTGGACGCTTACGGCGGGCCCCTGGATCCATTCATTTGATTTGATATTTGTTTTGCAATGTCTATTTTCTGCCTTGTTCGGCGAGATTGGATGAAACGTTTGTGAGCTGAATCGGAAACTGACCAGAATGTTTCCGGTGACCAACAAAACTAATAAAATGATATAAGTTGCAGGTCATTTCGCCAAATATGTATGTCAATGTCAATTATCTGCTTTCCTGGAGTTTTCAGAGGTAGCAAACAAATATCTACACTAGGGCCCCTTCTATCAGAAACCATCGCCAAACCTTGTTTCGGGACAAATGGTCACGGATCTGTGGGTTGTGACCCGAGTATTATCATTGTTTCAATTTAGAATTGCATATGTTATGGGGGGCACCAAAATCTTTCAGACCCGCTTAAACTAAAGTAACAAACTAACAAACAAAAGAACAATATTTAAAGGAGCTAAATCGCTAACATTTGGGACCTAGAAATTGACACAAGTGGGTCGCAACGTATTTAATACTGTAATATGAATGTATTTTAACTAATTCACATTCAATGGTTTCCGTTTTTACTCTAATTTCAAATCAGTTATGTTCGGCGAAATAAGCCAGCATTGTCAATCGAATGCAAATTTATAGCGTCTGTTTATTCCAGTCTACATACGCCGTTTGATTTGATGTTTCTAGCCTCGTTCCTCTTGTTAGAACTGGAACGCACTATAGTACACGATTCGTGTACCAATGGTAAAATGTTTATTTTGTCTTAAATATTGGATATAAGAAGCCCATCTTTTCCCGGTAAGATCACAGCATCAATGTTGATTTGAATTGACAAATAATTCGTGTTTTTAATGTTGAAGATTTTGGATGTTATTGAGTTAGAGACTTAGCTACTTTAATAATCCACGCGTTTAAGATAATAACAATAGTCGATACGTCTGTAATTGGAGACGTGCAAATAAATTATTCTATTAACTGAACCAACTTTCCTTTCGTGGATAATTTCATAATACAACCGCCGACGTTCATATATGATTTAAAACGCCATTCATCATCTGTAATCTTTCAAAGACATTGGGAAGAAAAATCGGTTAGATCCACAACTGGCAAGGTCAAATTAATCGATAAAAAACAATGCGAAGACAACTTTTGTAGAAATAAAACTAGTGATGCCAAACTAACTTCTGAGATTTGACAAAATCGTTTTGGTGATCTATGAAACCATATCAATCTGAAATGCATAAAACTAACGTAAGGCTTTATTCATCGCCATATTCATAATTAGAAGAATTGGGAGCCCCGGTGATTCAGTGAGTAAGAAGGGATTTCCCAGCTTGGTTTTGCCTTGTCAGTGGTATCTGACAAGGAACTGTTGTGTGTATTCGTTAGGGTGTGCGCCCCCCCCCCCCACACAGGTCCGTGTATAAATTGGCATGTACATTAAAGAGTCTTTGACAGTTGGATCTAAAATAAGAGTAAACGGTAGCGCCGTTGTCAACAAAAAAATCCCCTTACAGCAGCACACTGTATTTTCATTGGCCAGGGTGGGGAAGAGAAAGTAGGACGTTAAACAACACTTCAATAGAAGATTATGTTGATGTCTGTGTTGGTGCTGCACACTTTTAATGTATAAATTTTTATGGCATTTTAGGCTGTGTGAAGTTAGCTCGATTTTCGTTTTTCGATATTAGTGAATATCGAAAAACGAGCTACTCGTTTTTCGATATTGGCGAATAACGAAAAACAACTAGCTCGTTCTCGTTTTTCGATATCTGCAGATATACATCCAACAAATCTGCTTTTTTTGATATTCAAGTTTGAATATCGAAAAACGAGTATCAAATAAACAACGAGAAAGAACAGTTTTTATGTGAATCCACTGCTCAGGCATCCTCATTTATGACCCGTTTAGTTCGTTTTAGAAAACGTATTTAATCAAATGTTTTTTGGAGACATTCTGTAGATATACATCCATCAAATCTGCTTTTTAGAGATTAAAGTTTGTATGTCGAAAAACAAGTAGCTCGTTTTTCGACATTCGCCAATATCGAAAAACGAAAATCGAGTTACCTTCACACTGCCGGCATTTTATTGCTTTTTAAACATCAATTAAAAATACGGCGAGGAATTCAAGTTCTTTCAAATATCAAATTGTTAAAAGTTAACGGAGCTTTGAGCCACCGGCCCCTTAAAAATACGTCACTTATTAGAAGATGTACGGGAAGCCGTCAATTATTTATAAATTACATATCTAATGGAACAATCCGTGCAAAACAGACGAGGGTTTAGGAAATATTCTCTAATGTGATTTAAAGATGCCTTATGTAAGAACCGAATCTTATGCCCTGAAATGTTATACAAATTATTATTTACACGCATAGAAAGACGCCAGGACCGCGTTTAGAAAAAGATAACATGTCCGTCAACAGAAAGAAAGTTAGTCGCATGTGGAAAGCATTTCGAATGATAATTATGGGAGATTACATCAACAGTTGACAGTTGTCGCTATAGTAATTAAAACAAATGGATAACGAAATAGAAGTTTATGCTGAAAATTGTTCTTCTCTGAACGTCGATGTAAGCTTTTGAGTTCTAGGTTTGCCTCGACCATAATTACTAAGGTCGGTACGATGTATAACAACGTCTCGATTATCCATTTTATTAACGTTCAATTACTTTGCATATATAATGTATTCCAATGCGATAAATGTCATAGTTTATATTGATAAGTTCATTAATGTCTAATTAATAATTTATATAACATTTCAGGCCTAAAAAAAAGACCTGTAATAAGCAAATTTAGCTCTCGCAGGAATCATACGATTGAAATTTAAATTCGATATACAAAACACATTATCGCACCTAGCTGTACTAATTCACAGTCATGCCATGTCAATTACATTTATACAAAAAATCAATATCAGTCCGTAGACTATTTATTGTGTTAAATTTGTGCAACTGGAACATTTGTAAATCTTATTCTTTTAAATTTGATTTTACACCTTGCTGTATTTGGTCTAATGAAGTAACTTTAACAAACTCGAGAGACTTGGTCCTGTGGAATTAGGTCTACATATATATCATCATATTGATCGTGGATTATTATGTCGATTATGAAATAAACCTTTTTCAATTTTATTGGATGCAGAATATATACTTCTCAAAATTCCCGACGTGTATATAGTGTTTTCGACTAAAAGTGTCCATTTAGGATTTAAAATGTCTGTCAACTAACTGAAGATAGCCAGCCTACGTTTAGTATGATAATTGAGGTGAGACTATAATCTTCTACCAATAGCCGAAATATCTCTCTGGCAACCAGAATGATGGCACTAGGCGGTGATAGCACAAACTATGTCATTTCGCGACTAACATATGGTGTAATGTTATTTAAATAATTGTTGGGAGACATTAGCAGCGAGTGAGGGGTCGTAGGACCAAGACAAAAACCACGAATTTGGCCAGGCGACTCCTAGCCTTGTACAATCTGGAGATCAACACCACGCCAAATGCTTTAACGACAAACCCAGATAAGTAGCCCAGTGAGAGCGGAAGGGTTATACGTTGAACACCTGAACGCTTGTGATCGACTCCACGTCAAATGTGTCAACGACAGGCTCAGCTTCATTTATAGTGCAGTAAATAAAGAAGAGTTGGCCGTTTAACTTATTTTAAACAATATTTTATTTCTTAGTGAATCACAGATGTATTTAACATACTATATATGGATACTATAACAAGCACTGTTGTTTATGTAAAATCGCTTCCATAAACAATGATCATTGAGAAGGTAGACGACTGGATGTGTTTGATTTACATATTTTACAGGGTGTAGAATGTGAAGGTAAAGAGGGTTGAGATCCCTTGGAAAGAACCTACAGTACACATACAATTACAGACCTTGTAGTCTTTTGGGCACGTGTCGTACCCTCCAACCCACCCTGGACAGAATAGAATACACAGACATTGATAATCAGTTTGAGAATCAACCGCTGTTACAGATTGTTGTAGATTTTAATAGTTCATCCTCAACATAGAATATAAGAGATGCTACATTTAGTATATTTAATTATTTTATGTCTTCCGTCCATAATTATTTTATATCATGTCAAGTTATTCACGTCAAGAAAACTAGCAGTTCGTGATATACGTAGAGTTCATATTATGCCCTTGTTAATAGACTGTACCCGGAGAACTTCCGTCAGTTTCTGATAGATTCTCTGCTAGTTATTAAATCTATTTATTGATAATAAAATAATCTCGTCTATAAATACCTCACATGGTCAAAAGTTTATATATGTAGTTTATTCTAGAACCAACAGTTTATAATTTTAATGAAGTGCTGTGGTTCATGGCAAAAAGAGAGAAAAAACAGCGGCTGCCAGACAGGATACGCCCACATTTTGCTAGAGTTAGAGAACAAGCTAAATATAAATTAGATTTGTGTATACAATCAGTGGCAATAATCAAGTTTCATCGAAATCGTATGGATCAAATTTGTGACTTCTAGCGGGTCCACAGCCTTGATTTACCAGATGTTTACACTATTCGCGTACAAATTTGTCCGGCAGTTTTGGCCCGATTTTCACGACATTCGACCTCCACAAACAATACGGTGTAACGGTGATATATTCGAACGTTATTTTAAATCGGATAATAATTCTGACCCCTAGGTGGACCACAGGCTAAAAACGCGACTTTTTCGTACAATCAGAGGCCATAATTCAGGAAGTGACGACCCGATATGCGCGAATATTGAAAGGAACCGAGATCTTTGGGATTAATCATGCATTTCAAATTTCATCAAAATATGATCAAAATTGTGGCCTCTAGAGGGCCATAATTCAAAAGAGTTACGATTCGATATATATAAAAATCGAAAGGAACCTAGATATTAGGGATAAACAAGCATCAAAATCAGAAGAAAATTGTGACCTCCAGAGGGTCGACAACCCTGATACAAAATATTTTGACACTATTTGCGAAAGAGTGGCGGCCATTTTGTCCGTCAGTTTCGGTCCCATTTTTACGAAATTCGAACTCAACCACCCTCGGGATGTAAAGGTGATATATTCAAACGGTTTTTTTTTTAAAATGGATAAAATTATGACCTCTATTAGGGTCCACAAGCTAAACACGCGATTTTTCGTACAAGCAGGGGAGTTATACGCCTTTGTGGCAGCAGCGGGGTGATACATCAATTCGACAACTCTGTGGAGTAACCACGGGACAACTTCAAATAATGACAGACTCTATTATGACTGTATAACTTTTATATTATAGGAGATGATGGCACAATATTACAGTTGCATCACAAGAGTTTATAACCTTTTAACTAACAGAGTAGAACTGTAACAATTCAAAGTTGTTGAAGTTAGCTATGTAGATTAATACTAAAAGCTAAAGTTGAGTTCCCCATCAGAGATGCAGATTGACTGAAAAGACATAATATACTATAATATACTTTCTGAGGCTAACCATAATAATAACAGAGTGCCACAGATAAATTCCATCTATCATGTCAGTATAACGAAGGGAATATGACACAAGTCTGACAGATAAACAGAAAATACCTTGACATATGACTAGACTATTACAAATCCTAGGCTAACATACCATGCATATTAGTATTATATTGGTTTGACAGCTCATTCTATTCTATGTAAACAAACAGCTGATTGGGGTCACGGACTTACTACTTAACAGCGAGCGGGTTTTATGCACAAATAACCACGCCAGCTTCACGAACGAATTACATACAAATTACACTGAGACAAATGACATAATTAGAATAACTGGTGCCACTGGTGGCTTATACAATAAAATATAACAATAGAAATAATGATACCGGTTTTTTATGCCCTCTAGCCGCTTTTAACCACACAGTGAAAAACTTCTTCCTTGCTAACAAACATGGCGCCTCCGCGTGCAAAGCACACTGGATAACCCATCCGAAACACCAGTGGAATAAGACCACCAATGAAAATGATATCATTATTATTCTACGCTAAATTAGGCAAATCAAAACTATTAATTTAATGGACTCGCTCTAAATGTATTCAACAAATAGTCTCGGTAATCACATATAGAAAATAACATTAACAATCACAAAGCTTACAGCAGTGAGATCTTAGAAACTTTTACATAAAATCATACCATAATATTATTTGGGCACTCACATACCGACCCCCTAATTGTGTAACTTCGTGGAAACAATTTTCTAAACATAATGACACAATTCTTAATACAACAATCTTAAGTTAAAGAGTTACATCTTAACCTGGTATTATGTTAATAATTACCTCTATAATTACAGTAAGCCTATATTAAGTAATCAGCATATGCCTACTCATAATAATAAGAAAGCTAGTTTCCAAATGAAACTTAACTGTTAGTGCTCTGATTCCATAATAAGACAAAGTTTGGAAATGGGCCTTATCAGTTCAGAATGCTTGGTTTTGACTTTAACTACCCTAACATTTCCCTTAGAATCGGGCATAATCTTAATGATGCGTCCTAGCAACCATAATCCCCTAGATTGAGAATCATCAACTATTAAAACAAGATCGGACACTTTAAAGTTTCTTTGGCTATTTGTCCATTTTTTACGTTCTTGTAACGTGGGTAAATATTCTTTTGTCCATCTGTCCCAAAAGGTGTCAGCAATAAACTGAACTTGTTTCCACCTACGTCTGGCATACGAGTCTTTCAAATCGAAAATACCTGGGGGGAAATTAAAATTAGATTGTAAATATAACAAGTGGTTGGGTGTCAGTGGATCCAAGTCATTCGGATCACTAGATAAGCTAGAAAGTGGCCTACTATTCACAATTCTTTCAACTTCACAAAATACAGTTTGAAGAGCCTCATCATCTAAACTACTCTTGGTACAAGTATCCTTTAAAATGGAATATAGAACTTTCCTAACTGAACGTATCTGTCGCTCCCAGACTCCACCAAAGTGGGAGCCTGTTGGTGGATTAAATTCCCACTGGATATTATCTTGGAGCATATAATCATGGATCTGTTGTTTGTTCCATTTATCTATCTCCTTGCGAAGTTCTCTCTCACACCCTACTAAATTAGTACCATTATCTGACCTAATGAATTTAACATTACCCCTACGTGATGCAAAACGTCTTAAAGCATTAATACATGAAGTGGTATCTAAAGAATGAGCAACCTCTAAATGAATAGCCCTAATACCCATACAAGTAAATAAGACACCATAACGCTTCACAATGCTACGGCCTCGTTTTATCTCAAACGGTCCAAAGTAATCGACTCCTGTTCTAGAAAATGGTGGATCATCTGGCATCAATCTCTCGTTTGGGATATCGCCCATCTTCTGACATCCGGGTTTAGATTGGTATAGACGACAAACTATGCACTTTGAGATAACTCTTCGTATCAGGGTATTTGCATGTACTATCCAGTATTTCTGACGCAGCTGAGCTAGGGTTGAGTTTCGACCAAGATGTCCGACTGTCTTGTGTGCATCTTGTATAATAAGAGTAGATATCTGAGACTGTTTTGGTATGACAGGTGGGTGCTTACACTCATCGCTTAAACTTGAACGACTGAGGCGACCTCCTACTTTTATAAGATCATCTTCTATCATTGGGTCTAACCTGTGAATAGGACTAGAAGCTTTAATAAATTCTGGTACATTTTTGTCCCAATTAGCTTTCAATGTTTTGAGTTCTCCATTTAAGTATTTCTTCTGTTCATTCTTAATGATTAAATATTCTGACTTCTGTAGAAGTTCCAAATTCAACTGACCAAATGTGTTGAAGTTATCCTTTGTTTTAATTTTATCCATTTCCCTTTTAATCCTTTCTTCTAAATTTTGACCATTGTTTCCTGTTTGTTGTAATTTATCACGAATCTCTTTTCTTTTAGAAGATAAGTACTTGAGAAAGGACATAAACTGTACAATCCATCCAACAACTTTACACAGTTTTTTCCAAGTGGAGAAGTGAGTTAAGAAAACCTCGATTGGAGATGATTTAACAATGGCTGCATACACTGCAGGTCTGACTTCTGGGTCATTTCCATCGAGTTGATTATTACTTCTGGTAATAGGCCATTCCGTTTCTCCTTTCCTTAGAAAATCTGGTCCTATAAACCAATTACTGTTTACCAATTTTTCAACTGTTGTACCACGTGACGCCATGTCACTGATATTTAGCTTACCGTCTATGTGTCGCCATTGTTTTGGTTCCGTGTTGGCATGAATTATGGTGATTCGGTTGGCGACAAATGTGTAAAACCTTGTGGACTCATTATTAATGTAGTTAATTACCGACATACTGTCTGTCCAAAATATGACTTCGTTAATTGGTATTTCCATTTCACTGGTAATAATATTACTCAATCTTACAGACATCATGGCTGCTGTTAATTCCATACGAGGGATTGTCACTTTCTTTAGTGGTGCCACTCGCGACTTGCTCATCAAAAGGCAGACATAAACCTTGTTATTACTGTTGACTAAACGTAGATATGAGACTGTTCCGTACCCCTTCTCACTGGCATCACTGAAATTATGAACTTGACAGGAGGTTATATCATCGAAATCAGCTGGTTTTATACATCTATTAACTTTAATGGTTTCTAACAACGGAAGATCTCTTAACCAATTTTGCCATCTTCGGGTTAATGATTGGTCTGCTTCGGTATCCCAATCGAGGCCGCTTTTACAAAGTTCTTGCAGTATCATCTTAGCTGGCAATAAGACTGGCGACACCAATCCTAATGGATCATATAAACTACTAACAACAGACAGTATATTACGTCGAGTATTACATTCTATTTCCCGTAACTGTACATGAAAACCAAAGCTGTCACTGTCAACACACCAGGTAACTCCTAATGCTCTTTCAGTCGGCAGTTCATCGTAATCCAAATTCAATTGTTGAACGTCTTTGGCTCTCTCTGTGACAGGCAATGAATTTAGTAACTCTCTACTATTGCTGATCCATTTCCGAAGGTTGAAGCCACCTTTACTCAAAAGTTGTCTTAACTCATGACATAGGTTGATAGCTTTCAACTCCGTTTTAACACTCTTTAAGCAGTCGTCTACATAAAAATCTTTAAGAACTGTATTTACAGCTACTTCAGAGAATTTATCTTGATTGTCATATGCTGTTCTCTTCAGAGCATAATTGGAGCAACTTGGTGACGATACCGCTCCAAAAATATGTACTGTCATCTTATAAATTTCGGGATCTGTGTTGAGATCAGCATCTGGCCACCAATAAAATCTTAAATAATCATGTTGTTGTTCTGGTAATTTGACTTCATAAAACATGTTGTCTATGTCCGAGATAAAGCATACATGTTCCTGGCGAAATCTTAAAAGGACTCCTATGAGACTATTTGTTAAATCTGGCCCTGGTAAAATAAGATCGTTTAAAGAGACTCCCTTAAACTTGCTGGAACAATCAAATACCACCCGTAGCTTATCAGGTTTTCGAGGGTGGTAAACTCCATGGTGCAAAAGGAAATACTCTCTATTCTGGGTGTCGACTAATAAATCCTTTTCTGTAATCTTCTGTGCGAAGCCTTTATCAATGATGCTGTTCATGAAAGTTTTGTAATCTGTATAATACTTCTCATTTTTAGCCATCTTGGACTTAACACCCTTTAGTCTTTGTAGAGCTTGGCATCTGTTGTTTGGTATAACAGGAAATGGCGTTCTAAATGGTAATGGTATGATATAATGATTATTTTGGTACCGAATAGACTCTTCAATAATCTGCATAAACCTTTTGTCATCTTTAGAATATTCTCTCTTTTCATCAGCGACCCTTTCTGGAAAATCTAAGTTATAGGAATTTCGAACAGCTTGATCGATTCTGTTTAACTTCTCTATTTCTTCTATTGCAGCAATTTCTACTTTGTTGACTCTTGGTAAATCTTGACTTGTGTAACTAGTATGACTTGTTTGACCTTTGACATGACGTCTGATATTCCATAGCACCCATCCTAGTCTTGTCCTAGTAGCATGGGGACTTCCATCTGGACCTGACATAACTTCTAATGGTAAAAAGGCATTTGGAACATTAATACCAATTAACAACCCTATGTCGGCGTTGATTTCAGGCAACTCAATGCCTTGTAGATGAGGAAATCTATTAATATCTCTGTTGGTAGGTATATGGCGGTTCGTGACAGGAATTTCATCTTTGCTGTAAACCATGGGTAAATCGAACATAAAGTTTCCATGCAAATCACCTATTTCCAAACATCTAATGGTTTCTGTCTCAAGTGTCTGAAGACTGCCCAAAGTGTTTAATGTCAGCTTTGACCTTTTCCCTTGAAGACCAAGTTTTCTTAACACATGTACTGTGCAAAAGGTAATGCTACTGCCAGTCAAGAAAGGCATGTGTGATGACAAAATTATCTGTGTTTTTTACCTTAATTCTGACAGGTATCACAGAAAATATAAATTCTTCTGCTTCTTCGTCTCCGACCCCCATATGAGATTCTGGACGTTCTGATTCTTTAAGGACAGCAGAATTATTACTTGGATGATTCGATGAACTAGAATTTGATGCCGGATAACGAACTTGTCTGTCTGGGTTATGTAACAAAGTTGGGTGACTCCCTTTACAAACGCTGCATTGTAATATACTGGTACAAACTCGGACATGGTGTCCTTGCTTTAGGCAACCAAAACATGCAGACAGATTCCTTAATAAAACTTGCTTGTCTTCTAAGGATTTCTCTACAAACTGACGACAGTGTTCTATGGTGTGTAACGATGAATTGCAATATAAACATGGTTTAAGCTGAAATCTAGAGTTTGCGGGAGGTTGACTATCAGCTTGATTTCGACTAAAATTATTTGGATTACTGTGCTGTCGAGTTTGACGTAGGGTTTCACTTGAGTAACTGTTTTGTTGGGGAGCTGGGCTTTGGTAGCTTGTCTGACAAGTAGTTTGACTTGGATAACTATTCTGACTAACTTGGTTATAATAAGTGTTACCATTTCTTCCAATATGAGCAGTTGCTGTTAAAGGAGTTCTGTTTCTAGGTCCTTCATTATTGATGAAGTGATTTGAAGTCTGATGCATAGCTTCCTTTCCAAAAACAGGATCAGACGCCTTTCTAGCTTCATGTCTGACAAACTGGACTAAATCTTTGAACTTAACAGTTTGGTGTTTATCTTTCTTGTCTAAAGCTAGAGTGCGGAATTTCTCGTGCAGATGAAAAGGTAACTTCTGTACAAGTCTTTTCAAGTTTTCTGAGTACTCTAAAATATTAAGGGCATTAATACTTTCTACTGCAGCCTCACATTCGAACAGGAAGATAGAATATTCATCCAACAGTTTAACATTATCGGCTTTAATAGTTGGCCACTCCAAAGCTCTTTTTATGTAGGCATTAGCTATGACTTCTGAATTCCCATATCTGTCCTGTAATTCCTTTAAAGCCGCTGGGTATCCAACCCGAGCATCAATGTGTGAATAGCCAGTGACGATCTTGTGAGCCTCACCTGTTGTGTACTGTTCTAAATATGTCATTATTTCGTCATCATCTGTTGCATTGTTTACTATCTTCGTTTTGAATTGACGCATAAATTTCTTGTAGTCTAAGCAGTTACCATCAAATTTCTTTATTTCACTTTCAGGCTTCTTTAATTCACGAACTATTCTGGCCATGACATCATTAAATCCCTTTAACTCTTCTTCAATTCTACTACTCCTCCTACTGGATCTAACTGAGTCTGCACTTATCTGCGATACACTATCTTCTGGTCTCACCTCTATTTCATCATCATTTATCTCTATGTTTGACATAATTTTCTTCTGGGTTTTCGTCTGAATTCTCTTTTCTGCAGACTTCTTTTTACTGTTGGATAAAGGCATTTGTGAGATGTCATCTTTTGTTCTTCCTTCTCTATCTTCTCTGATCCTTCGGTAAGGTGGAATTTCTTCCGGAGTTTGATTCCTCTTTTCTGTATGTTTTCTCATACTTCTTGTTTCTATAAAAGCACCAACTACTGTCCTGGAACCAGCAGAAGGCTTTACTGGAGCAGGAGTCAGATTTTCCACAGACTTTGACCTATAAGTTGTAGGCATATTGTGACCATGTGGGTACTAGTATGACTACCAAAGCTATTTAGAGGTTACTTTACAAATATTATTACTATATATCAATGAAATAATTATAAACTACAATGATAACTTATATAATTAAAATATAAAACCACATAGCAAAGTAAGCTTATAACTAATAAACTATTAAGGGATAACAATGAAACGTGACAGAGAACTATGTTGTGCTATCTCTATCCACAGTTTAAAATATAACTTCACTTAAATGTTTTGACATCTAGGCTCAGAGGCTGTGACTTTATAACTGGAAACATGTAACAAGAAATTACATCACCTTGGATCTGTACACTATTAATTTCAACTTTGTATCACTTTGAACATAAAACCGTCAATAACATATGTGGCAGCAGCGGGGTGATACATCAATTCGACAACTCTGTGGAGTAACCACGGGACAACTTCAAATAATGACAGACTCTATTATGACTGTATAACTTTTATATTATAGGAGATGATGGCACAATATTACAGTTGCATCACAAGAGTTTATAACCTTTTAACTAACAGAGTAGAACTGTAACAATTCAAAGTTGTTGGAGTTAGCTATGTAGATTAATACTAAAAGCTAAAGTTGAGTTCCCCATCAGAGATGCAGATTGACTGAAAAGACATAATATACTATAATATACTTTCTGAGGCTAACCATAATAATAACAGAGTGCCACAGATAAATTCCATCTATCATGTCAGTATAACGAAGGGAATATGACACAAGTCTGACAGATAAACAGAAAATACCTTGACATATGACTAGACTATTACAAATCCTAGGCTAACATACCATGCATATTAGTATTATATTGGTTTGACAGCTCATTCTATTCTATGTAAACAAACAGCTGATTGGGGTCACGTGACTTACTACTTAACAGCGAGCGGGTTTTATGCACAAATAACCACGCCAGCTTCACGAACGAATTACATACAAATTACACTGAGACAAATGACATAATTAGAATAACTGGTGCCACTGGTGGCTTATACAATAAAATATAACAATAGAAATAATGATACCGGTTTTTTATGCCCTCTAGCCGCTTTTAACCACACAGTGAAAAACTTCTTCCTTGCTAACAAACATGGCGCCTCCGCGTGCAAAGCACACTGGATAACCCATCCGAAACACCAGTGGAATAAGACCACCAATGAAAATGATATCATTATTATTCTACGCTAAATTAGGCAAATCAAAACTATTAATTTAATGGACTCGCTCTAAATGTATTCAACAAATAGTCTCGGTAATCACATATAGAAAATAACATTAACAATCACAAAGCTTACAGCAGTGAGATCTTAGAAACTTTTACATAAAATCATACCATAATATTATTTGGGCACTCACAGCCTTCGTGTATAAGTGAAGTTTCCTCTGTGCATAAAGAAGTTCAATTTTTTTCATTCAACTTTTGATCCACTTTTGGAAATCCAGTACTCTCGGTTTGGTCACATTAGGGAAGTTTTGGTCGGGTTCATTTTTGTTTGACTTTGAGTCATTAAATATCGATCTAGAATTTAATGAAAGACTAAGATTAGACCGGCTGATTTTATTATTTTAATAATATTGTAAGGTTACCGACACCCTGTCCGCATCGGCGCCTACGATTAATTAAATGTGGGACTGGGAGGGGAAGATCGCCGAAAGCGGGTCTTGTCAGGATATCCGTGTTGGCGTCTGGTGATGTTGTTTTCCTCCTTTTTCCAGTTCCATTTATGCGCTCCCATCCCTCGTTTATTATTTAACACCCAGCCCAACTTTCCGATATACGGGATCCTTGGAAGCTAGCCCCACGATTGAAGGGGAGTATCTTTAAATTATAAGGTGAGAATCATGCCCGCGGGGGAACTTGGATCTGTAATGTTTCGAACATAAAAGTATTACTACTATACCTTCGTTTGTAGTAGCCTAAATATGCCGCCATTAATATTAGCGCCGGGTTAACAATATGTAATCACGAACGTTATCTCCCACCACGCCGGATACCCATATTTTAACATGTATATAAATGTATTTCATTGTCATATTATATTTTAAATCCTTTTCACGTAATAAAGGAACAGGCATATTGAACGTATTATTAGCCTTAGTCGTTACTTACGGGGTAGAGTAAATGAAGAGTTACTCCCCTTCAATCGTGGGGCTAGCTTCCAAGGATCCCGTATATCGGAAAGTTGGGCTGGGTGTTAAATAATAAACGAGGGATGGGAGCGCATAAATGGAACTGGAAAAAGGAGGAAAACAACATCACCAGACGCCAACACGGATATCCTGACAAGACCCGCTTTCGGCGATCTTCCCCTCCCAGTCCCACATTTAATTAATCGTAGGCGCCGATGCGGACAGGGTGTCGGTAACCTTACAAATGGTGTCAGAAGTGGTACGGAAAGTTTTTTTGCGTGATACGAACCTAAAGCCTGACCTGTCATGAGTTTAAATTAGCTGTCCGACGTGGTGGAAACAATTATTGTATATAGAAACGTGTAAATATGTATATACGTTGGCTGATTTCTATTGGAATACGCTCAATATTCCGAGGGAGTTGTTGGAATGTAATATGAATATTAAACATATGAAAAGTGAAATAATAATATTTAATAATTTTAAATGCTGTTCGCCTACTAGGCCTGCCTTTACTATCACCATTTATTGTCCCAATATTATCGCTAAAATGAGTTTTATAATCTTTTATTAGAGCTATGGCGGAAGCAAATACTCCCTCACCGGACCCCGAAGTTAGTTGTGACCGTAAGGAAAAGCCTCAGGAGAACGATGCGATGGGGCAGGGGGATATATTCACGGACGAATCGGAAGATGAAGAAGTCGTAAGATCACCCGACGATCAACAAAGGAACGAGGGTCGTCGACGAATGATGCGACGCGATAGAGGAAGGGGCGAAATGGACTTCGAAGAAGCGGATTACGAGCGTCCAAAACGCCCTCATCAACAAATATGTACCGTAAAACCCGAATCATTTCACGGTCAGGACAACTGGGAGGAATACCTGTCACACTTTAATGACTGCGCCGAATTAGGATGTTGGTCAGATAGAACCAAGCTTTTATATTTAGCGTCTAGCTTAAGGGGACAAGCGAGGACATTTTATATGAACTTAAGTGCAGCGGAGAAGTGCACGTTCAAGATCCTAATCGGTCGGCTTAGCCAACGATTTGGGAGTTATAAACACCAAAACAGGTGGCTATCAAAACTAGAAATGAGGAAGCGACAACCCGGGGAAAATATTGCCGCACTTGGAGACGATATAAGGCAAATGGCGCAAAGGGCATACTACGATCTGGATGCAATGGCTCAAGAGGCTTTAGCTTTAAATCAGTTATATAAAATTATATCTATCGATATGAAATGCCGATGTATAGATCGCGATTGTAGAACCGTGCTTGAGGCCGTAGACGTCATCGAAAGATATGAGTCTATGGTTGGGGAGATGGGCGATAGGAAGAAACCCATCGTAAGGGCAATCTCACAAAGCGATGAGACGAGCAGTGTCGTTCGAGGTCAGGATACGCGGAGAAAGGAGGATAAGGCGCAAACTTGTCAGCTTGAGGAAGCTCTAAAACAGATAATGGCGCGTTTGGATCGTCTCGAAACCACTGGGAAATCGTTTTATCAAAGAGATTCCGATACTATGGGTCCAATAACTTGCTACGGCTGTGGTGCGCCTGGCCATATCGTTCGCAATTGCCCGACGTATGATCAAAATTATAGGAACAAACGCGCCCACAATCAGAGAAACTCTGGTTCCTCGGGACGCATACAGGGAAACGGGAGACCGTTAACCCGGTAGGCCAAGGGTTAGCGGAGATTAATAGGCCGGAAAAGAGACTGAATACGGGCAATGCAAGGACGGGACACATAGGGGAAACCGATCAAACTTGGGATAACGCGTTTTACACGAATGGTCGTATAGTGGACAAAAATATAATATTTCTTATCGACAGTGGATCTACGGCCTCTATATTGTCAAAAACTAGTTACGATAGCCTTTCAAACAACAAGTCTACAATGACACCCTGTAATATGAATATACATGATGTAAATGGGAACAGGATTAATGCCTACGGGTTCACCAAATTAAACGTTTATTTCGGAGAGCTATCGTTTGATGTACAATTTATCGTATGCGACATAGAGCAGGACGGGATATTAGGGCAAGATTTCCTCCTCGCCCATGTAAACAAGATAAGCTATAAACGGATGGTCTTGACAGTCGCTGACCATAAGGAAATACGGTGTTGGGTAGGGGGGACGGCAAACATGATTTGTAGATTAGAGGTCAAGGAAACTATTACTATACCCCCGCAATCCGGAGTAATATTACCCGTTGATATACCAGGTGCAAAACATCTCACCGACGAAGGATACGTTGAGGGCGATAATAATCGGAGTGATATCCATGTAGTTTCAGGCGTAATCTCAACCAAGTCCGAGAAACACGTCGTCAATATAATTAACTATGGAGACAATCCGATAACTTTTAACCCTCGCCAAACCATCGGAACATGCGAATCTTTTATCGAATGGCAGCACCAAGAGCGAGTCGCGGCTACTAAAATTTCTAGTACGACTAATGGCGACCCCAACGAATTTCCAGAACATCTAGAAGACCTTTTAGCGAGGAGCTCCGAATTCTTGAACGACCAACAGCGTAATGTCCTTTCCGCACTGCTTCGGAAATATGGACACGTCTTCTCAAAATCCGCGGACGATATCGGCCGTACCAGTAGAGTGACACATACTATTAACACAGGCAGCGCATTTCCTATACGACAATCTAAGCGAAGATTACCGTTTGGAAAACGGGAAATTGAAAAGGCTGAAATAGAAAAGATGTTAGATAGGGGGGTTATAGAACCATCCAGCAGTGCATGGGCTTCGAATATTGTTCTTGTAACGAAAAAGAATGGACAGGTACGGTTTTGTGTTGACTATCGGAGGCTCAACGAGATCACCGTAAAGGACGCCTACCCATTGCCTAGGGTAGACGACTGTCTTGATTCGCTATCGGGTGCCAAATGGTTTAGCTCTATGGATATGAACCAAGGGTTTTGGCAGATAGGTATGTCGCCCGAAGACAAGGAAAAGACCGCCTTCTCGACAAGCTTAGGACTTTTTCAATTTACAGTTATGCCGTTCGGACTTGTCAATTCACCCTCAAGTTTTGAACGTTTACTTGAGGACGTTTTACGGGGTTTACAGTGGGTGGAATGTTTATTATATATGGACGATGTGATTTCCCCATGTGCGGACTTTGAACAGGGTATCTCCCGTCTTGAAAATATCTTCAAGCGATTCCAAGAGGCCAATCTGAAATTAAAACCATTGAAATGTGTATTATTTCAAAAAGAGGTCAAGTTTTTAGGACATATTGTTTCAGAAAAGGGAATATCGACCGACCCGGAAAAGACAAACGCCGTCCGTACTTGGCCATTACCTAAGTCTGCTAAGCAGGTACGCAGCTTTTTAGGACTTTGTTCGTATTACCGACGATTCGTCAAAGGATTTGCACATAAAGCTAGACCACTACATAGGATATGCGAAAAGGGAGTCATTTTCAATTGGACGGATGAATGCCAATTAGCATTTGACGACTTGAAACTTGCACTCACAAGTACACCGGTCTTGGGATACCCAAGACCCGGGGAACCATACATCATTGATTCGGATGCAAGTGACCGCGCTGTCGGGGCTGTCCTCTCGCAAATGGAAAACGGGGCGGAACGAGTGATTGCGTACATGAGCAAATCAATGAACAAGCACGAACAACTCTACTGCGTGACACGGAAAGAACTCTTGGCCGTTATACTTGCTCTAAAAACGTTTCATTCCTATGTGTATGGACAGGAGGTAACCCTGCGAACTGACAACGCAGCAGTCAGTTGGATGAGAAATTTGAAAAGACCAACAGGGCAGACCGCACGGTGGCTCCAAGAGATGGGTACTTACAACATCACGGTCGTGCATAGAGCCGGTAGGATACACACTAACGCAGACGCACTATCGCGGAAACCGTGTGGAGCGTGCGAACGGCAACAGAAAAACGGCAACTCGGGCGGTAGCGACGAAGATGACTCAAGTTGCGAACCCGACGGGGAAGACGAACCCTCTATTGTGAGCTTGCGAGCAGCTCAGCTACGTTCAGGGCAATCAGAAGTCCAGGGCGCGCTAGTATTA
Source organism: Patella ulyssiponensis (assembly GCA_963678685.1). Lineage (NCBI taxonomy): Eukaryota > Metazoa > Mollusca > Gastropoda > Patellidae > Patella > Patella ulyssiponensis. The sequence goes on along the minus strand of OY783225.1, from coordinate 61,154,573 downwards.
GACGGTTGGTCGCCCGATCAAATAAGAGAGGCTCAGATTTCTGACCCGGACTTGGGAATAATATTACGGGAGATCGACAATGGTAATTCCAGGCCCCACTGGGATCAAATTTCGCTTGGGACTAAAACTTTGAAAATTTTATGGAATCAATGGGATAGATTTTTAATCAATAAAGGGATGTTATATAGGTCGTCATATGAGGAGACATCAAGCTCGCTTCAGTTACTTGTCCCTAAATCGCACATAGAGGAATTAATAAAATACTATCATAGCCTACCTACCGCGGGACACTTAGGCCCTGAGAAAACTTTAGGAAGAATAAGGGAATCATTTTACTGGCCGACCATAGGGGAGTCGGTACGGTCGTATTGCAAAAGCTGCGATGTCTGTGCGGCACGGAAACCGCCGATGCGCCCTTCAAAGGCGCCCCTGGGGCAATATTTAGTAGGAGAACCGATGGAGAGGATCGCGATGGATATACTTGGGCCGCTACCTATCACAGAAAATCGCAATAGATTTATTCTAGTATTATGCGACTGTTTCACAAAGTGGACAGAAGCTTACGCTATTCCTAACCAAGAGAGTAAAACCATCGTTAAAGTAGTCGTCAACGAATTTATATGTCGTTTTGGAACGCCATTACAAATTCATACCGATCAAGGGAGTTGTTTCGAATCTAAGCTCTTTAAAGAAATGTGCGATCTATTTCGGATTGATAAGACTAGAACTAGTAGTCAACATCCGCAAGCTAACGGAACCGTGGAAAGATTTAACAGGACACTAGCCACCATGTTAACCGCTTTCTGCGAGAATGAACAAAGGAGGTGGGACGAATATTTACCTCAAGTTATGATGGCTTATAGATCATCCATGCACTCGAGCACGGGTCAGACTCCGAATATAATGACTTTAGGACGGAATATTGTAATGCCCATTCAAGCCCTTATACCTAGGCCTCACGACGACGCGCAAACCGTCGAAGAATACGTCGAGAATTTACAGTATACATTATCAAATGCTCATGCCTTAGCTCGAATAAAACTTAAACGAAATTCAGATTATCAAAAGCGTCACTACGATCTCAAGGCTACGAAGAGGTCATTTAAAGAGGGACAACCCGTTTGGTTATACGACGCATCCAGGAAAGTAGGAGTTTGTAATAAACTGACCTCCAAATGGAAGGGTCCTTATGTGATTGTACGTAAAATCGACGACCTCACCTATCTCGTGAAACGATCAAAGAAACAAATGGCTAAGGCTTACCACATAGACCGGTTACTGCTATACAAGGGACGAAATCCACCCACTTGGTTTAAAGAATGGGGAAATCTATGAGACAGGAATTCAGGGATAGTCTGCGGGATATAGAACGATTATCCTTTGGGGTCTTAGGAGAATAATAATAGGGAAATAATCGGCAGGGAGATATTACGGACACGTGCATAGCTCTATGAAAAGGGGTTATATGGAACGGGTAGGCGAGAACGGAGGAATCTGTCGTCTTAGCTCTAGATATTGGAATAGACGATTTCGTGATATTTCTTAGGAACCTAAATGGACGCATTAAGGCTCGCGAACGATTTCGTTTATCCCTAAAAGGAGACGGGTACTCGACGGTTCGACTCGTATCTGTAGACATAGAGTGAACTGGGTTGTACGTGGTCCCGGGGCCCTGGCCGATCAAATGGTGGTTGAATCCTTGGAGGAAGGAGCCTAAATTATTAACCAGACAAGGATAATCGAGCTGTCGCCAGCAACTGGACGGACGCAAGTCTCATTGGAATCGGGGGTTGGGGGGTGGCGATAATATAAGTTTATAGATAATAGGTTAGGAACAAATGGTAGTAGTAATCGGAGTGGATGAGTAGTGGTGATATAAAGGACGGTCAAAGGCACAATGCTGGGGATGGGGTGGTTATATAATGGTATTCGGAGGGATACGATTTTTGGGTGGATATTAACACAGCATATTTCCTTTCAGGATGAGACCTCCATCAGCTGTCGAAGTAAAATGCCACATATGTCCGGAAACGTTCAGGAACATCAGGCTGCTAAAAAATCATCTGGCCGCCAAGCCACACCAGCGACTTAGTTTAATTTGTGTTTGGTGCAGAGAGGAGGCAAAGTTTAGGAAGATGGTAGATTTAAAAAACCATGCAAAGACCCACCACCGGAGCAAACTGGAGTTAATGCCAACTGATTTTCTCTCCGAAAACAACGGATTTTGGATGGCCATCCACCCAGAGGACTATCGGAGGGTGATAGCCCCCTCGGGCGAGAACACACAGCAAGCCATCAAGGCCAGGATGGAGGTACTTTCCTTTTTGGAAAAAGTAAAGAACACCGCACGGACAAGACAGGAGTGGGTCCAGGGATGGAGGAGTCCAACAACAGCACCACCACCGACAAAGTCGGCTAACAAAACCTGGGAAGCAGAGGACATCAGGATGACGATGGGTGGTTCGGAGGCAACACTTTCCGCCGGGAAGAAATATCTGAAAGTCGAGCTTAAAGACTCTATCTTCCGCGACCCCAAAGCTGTTGAGGCGCTCGCCAGACGAATGGCTTCTTTGCAGGGAAGACGTTGGGCAGTGGGGGAAACACAATCTCGTGTTTTCCACACTGTTGCACATGAAGACAAGGATTCCTGGAAGGACACCGCTGCACAAGCCCTCGGAATCCAGATTTCCCACCTTGGCGAAATTAATTTGTCTGGGGAGCTGTTCGACCTAATAAGACCTATGACGCCTCTACCTACACCGTCTACATCGGAAATAACTCTGGATCTAGAAGAGGACATTACATTAGATTTTGAAGAAGAGATGATGGAGATCAGGAAGAGGAAGACAGAAGAGGAAGCAGAGGAAGAAATTATTGAGAAGAAACGGGTGAAGACAGGTGATGATAACGAGGAGGGCGGATTAGAGGAGGAAAAGAAACGGAGAGACGAGGAGAGATCAGAGAAGGAGAGGGAGGAGGAGATTGTTAAGGAGAAGGTCGAGAAGAAGAGGTTAGAGAAGGAAAGGTTAGGGAAGGAGAATGAGCGGGAGAAGCAGATACTAAGGGAGAGGGAGGAGAAGAAAGTAGAAGAGAAGGTCGAGATGGAGAGGAGACAGAATGAGGAGAAGTTACAGAAGGAGAAGGAGCGAGAGGAGCAGATACTAAGGGAGAAGGAAGAGAAGATAGTAAAAGAGAGGGTCGAGATGGAGAGGAGACAGAATGAGGAGAAGTTGCAGAAGGAGAAGAAGCGGGAGGAGCAGATACTAAGGGAGAGGGAGGAGAATAAAGTAAAAGAGAAGGTCGAGATGGAGAGGAGACAAAATGAGGAGAAGTTACAGAAGGAGAAGGAGCGAGAGGAGCAGATACTAAAGGAGAAGGAAGAGGAGATAGTAAAAGAGAGGAAACGGAAAGCCGAGGAGAAGTTGGAGAAGGAGAGGGAGGAGAAAATAGTAAAGGAGAAGGTCGAGAAGGAGAGGAGACTCGAAGAGGAGGAGAGGTTACAGGAGGAGAGGAAACAGAGAGTCGAGGAGAGGTTACAGAAGGGTAGGGAGGAGAAGGAGAGATTGGAGAAAGAGAGGAAACGGAAAGCCGAGGAGAAGTTGGAGAAGGAGAGGGAGGAGCAGGAGAGATTGGAGAAGGAGAGGAATAAGAGATTGGAAGAGGAAAGGAGGAAGAAAGACGAGGAGAGATTAGAGAAGGAGAAAAAGAAGCAGGAGAGATCGGAGGAGGAGGGACCGGCGAAAGGAAGTACACCAACACTATGCGAGAGGGCACGAGATCTGCTGCGCCGAGGAGGTATGCCCTTATTTCCGGCAGGGCGAAGGGAATGGACGGGGGAAGAGCTTATTGAATTGGTAAACACTCCGACAAAATATATGTGGTCACCACAGGGCTGGAAAACTATGAGTGCCCATGAAAAGCTACGCCAATTTGAACATGCTACTGCTGTATTAGAATTCTGCGCTGGAGTGACCATCCCGAAGCCGAAGGCTGATTTACTCGTCCTTTATAGCTATCTGGTACTTCCCGGGACAGCCGACACCACCAAAAATAATAAAGCAGCATATGTAAAGGGGCAGTATAGATTTTATTTATATACAGCCCTTAGGAGGATAGCTGAAGGAAAAGACACATCTGTACAGGACGGGGAATTGATCCAAATGTTGGAACAGGCGGTGCGAGGGAGAAGAGTGGAAGACGTACTGCTAAGAATAGAAGAGATGGGCATACCACTACGACTCGCCGTCGACCACGCTAATTAATGTTTTCACCATTTTGTTATTAGTATTGCATGTTACATAATTCGGGAGAATTAAGAAATTAAGGTGGGGGGAGTGTAATATATCGAATTCAGCCCTGTACATATTATCATTTTATTGCATTACTTGATTGTTATATTGTTATTTAAGTCTTAGATTGTTTGTTAAATTATTAGCATGCGGCGGGGATTTCGGTACGGACATATTATTATTATAACGTGATTACCGTCAGTCGTGAAATCAAGGCCTCGTGTAAACAAACCATTTCATGTAATATATTGTATAAAACGAACAAGTTTTACTTACTTGTTAGCCTCCCGAATAATCTTCTCGGTATTTTTGCACTTATTGTCAATTATAACATTGCATAGTCCTTTTCCCGAACGTTCAATTCTGCATTAGAATAGTCCTTAGTTACGAATACGAGCACATTTATATATTTCAACACGTAGACGTCCATTTTGTGTCACGTCGTTCTTAACAACGACCTGTCAGATTGTTACATATAATGTTTCTATTAGTCTTCTGGTTATGCTTATTGTACATCATTGCCAAGTATAGTAATTTATCTTGGTTGTTATAATAATTGTATCGGGTTTTAATATGTTTTATGGCCAGGACTGACGTAGTTCAACTGGATTATGTTGTTACCCATTACGTCTTGAATAGTTACGCGTGGTTTGATCACATTTCATAAAATTACGCTGTTGATAGTTATTGTCCGTTTTGTCTGTTTATAATCAATCTCTTCGCGGTACATATTAAATAATTCCTGGTCAAATTTAAGTGAAACGGACAAGTACCGGACAAGTTGGATTCGTTATTTTAATAGACTATTTTAACGTCGAACACTTCAATTGTCAAAGAAGTGCCGACAACAACAAAAAGGACAATAATTGATTGGTTAATGACGTCACGTGATACTCTAATTTTTCTATATAAAGGGTGAGCGAACGTCGGAAGGGCAGATAACGGTTCGTCGTATCCACGGCAAACTACCTTTTTCATAAAGTGCTCAAAAGCGGAAAAATCTTTCTTGTCGCAATTACCCGACTAATTACTTAAATTATAAGGTGAGAATCATGCCCGCGGGGGAACTTGGATCTGTAATGTTTCGAACATAAAAGTATTACTACTATACCTTCGTTTGTAGTAGCCTAAATATGCCGCCATTAATATTATCGCCGGGTTAACAATATGTAATCACGAACGTTATCTCCCACCACGCCGGACACCCATATTTTAACATGTATATAAATGTATTTCATTGTCATATTATATTTTAAATCCTTTTTCACGTAATAAAGGAACAGGCATATTGAACGTATTATTAGCCTTAGTCGTTACTTACGGGGTAGAGTAAATGAAGAGTTACTCCCCTTTAATCGTGGGGCTAGCTTCCAAGGATCCCGTATATCGGAAAGTTGGGCTGGGTGTTAAATAATAAACGAGGGATGGGAGCGCATAAATGGAACTGGAAAAAGGAGGAAAACAACATCACCAGACGCCAACACGGATATCCTGACAAGACCCGCTTTCGGCGATCTTCCCCTCCCAGTCCCACATTTAATTAATCGTAGGCGCCGATGCGGACAGGGTGTCGGTAACCTTACAATATTATAGCCTTTTCTGGACGACTAGAAATACCTGTTCAGGAGCAATCGCAAAATTATTTACAATTGAAATTATTGTATTGTGTTGTCGAAACCCAGTAGTAGAGCAGGTAACCCAAACAATCGTTCATTTTATGATACTAGCATGAACGTTGCCTAAATTGTTTATTGTATCTAAGTTACAAAAGTGCCTGAAACTTAAAAACTCCACCGTGGCGGCCATTTTCAAAGATGATCGCTGGATGTGCGTTTTTTGTGTAAAGCATGCTGCAGAATACATGTCTAAACGGTGTTCTAACTCAGATGATGAGTTCCTTTGCCGCCATGATATAACATTAGGTGTGGAAACACTACTGGACACGCAGAGTTCCAATATGTCCGCCAAGGTACAAGGTATTATTTTATATCTGTACATGCAGAATTATATAATACGGCAATTGAATGCAATTTGTTATTATACACAATTTAATACAAAACACTCTGGGTAGAAGGAAGAAGCTTTATATGAGAAATTTTCATTACCGAAATTGATATCTTTGGTTTTTGCGTCATTGAAACCAATTTGCAGTTTGACAAATTTTGACACAATAAAAGAATACAACATCGATAAACATTATTGTGCAACAGACATGTCCTGAGATTTTTACATTAAAATCCGCGACGCTATTGCACAACAACACCCCTCTAAATGCGAAACAGGAAATGTTTATCTTCTACGCATACAATAAAAGTCCATATGCTTTCCATTTCTTATGTAAGAATAGGAAAGTTAAATACAATCCAGTAATTTGTGCGTCATTATGTGACAATGTAAATGCTTCAAACCTGTTCTGGAAAACTGTTGCAGATCAAGTTTAAAGAAAACTCATCAAATAAGACTAGATTTGATGGATCATTTTGAGATCGTCCTCAACCCGAACAATCATATTCGGTCTGATCCAGTCAACAACTTGTCAGATCAGCCATATACATTTTCTTTTGCTGATTTTTCTTTATTAGTTCGGACATTATAGCCAAAATATTCAAGTCGATACATAGGCGTACGAGCCCGGTCAGCGTTAGGGAAGGAAAGAAACTAGTGACGATTCTAAGTCCACTAGCGATCAACCATCAACCTCTACTTTGAAGAAGAAAAACATTAATCGACAATATTACGATGATTATTTAAAATATGGATTTTATTGGTCTGGCGATGTTGACAAACCAAGTCCATCGTGTGTAGTGTGCGGGAAGATGATGCCAAATGGATACATGGTACCTAGTAAATTAGAGATACATTTTAATTCAAAACATTCATCTCTGAATAAAAAACTTGATTACTTCCAAAGATTGTTAGAGCAAAAATCGAAACAGCGAAGTTATGTTTGCCTTGTACTAAGGCTACTGGTGTTAAATAAAATAATTTCCTGTGTACGCATACCCGGTATAAATTCAAAATCAAATATGGCATTTAACAAGGCTTTATTATCACTGAACGTTTCGGGGTCTTTATCTTTGGATAGGGTAAGGGGAGATTTTACTATTCGTTCTAATTGCTGATCGACAGCGTGGACAGTTTCCCAGCGACATGACCACCTAATTTCAAGTGGTCTCTTTCCACTTCCGTATCACCAAAAAGAGCATGACGTTTTTGACTAGCCCCCAGAAAATTATATATAGTACTTGGATAGTTCCTAAGGTATTTCGAAGTAGCGGTAAATGGACTATTGTGTCCTGAAATGCTAGATTTAACAGGTGTCCATAGCAATGTACATAAATTGCAAAGGGTGAACTTTGTTATGTGTAGCTAGTCCTTTATTTTTTCCACTCATATTTGCTGCACCGTCATAGCACTGCCCTACGTTGTTTTTCATCTCCAAATTTCAAATCACGAATGGCTTTCTGAGAGTTCGTTTGAAATCTGACCGACAGTTGTTTTTGTAGCATAGAAGCAACAACAGCTTCCTTTTGTACCTTCTTTGCCACGAAACTTAGACACAGAGCAGCCTGCTCCTGTCTACTGATATCAGAAGTCTCATCCATAATGATGCTATATTAATTATTACGAAGGTTTGATCGGCAATAATCTTAAGAAGTTCGTTTTGTATAGCTGTAGCGGTCCACTGAGCATGATGATCCAACTGGGAATTTAGTTTGTCTTCTAACCAGGAAATATCTCTACACCACAAATGTGACAGTTCGAGGAAATTTCCACGATTGATATCCGCTGTTCCGCCGATATCCTTTCGCTTTTCCTCGCTGCGCAATGTTTTGTTGGGCAGTGAACGCCACACACTCAACGATTTGATTTCGTTTGACGGTTTCTTTACGTGCATTAGCCAGCTGGACAGAGATGGGGTTTAACGTCCACTCGGTTATTTCGGGACTAACATATGGTTTAATTTTATTACTATAAGTCGCTTGCGTGTAGGGTTCTTTAGCAGTGGGAGGACCCGGAAAAAGCCCACGAGGTTGGGCAGGCAATGCTACTCCTTGTCACGTACAACCGGAGATTCGAAACGCCGCCAGTTGACTCAATGACAGGCTTTTTGATACAGCACACACGTGCTAACCATTCGGCCATCAAACCCCCTTCCGACTATTCTGAAACAGCGATAAAATTGATTTTAAAAATATCGATGATTCATGTGTTGGGGAATCGCAGCACAGACAAATTTGATGAGATGACGAAATTGTGAAATAGAATTACTTTATTAAGTAGTCACTAGGGTGACGTCACTCACTACTCATCATTACTACCGATTACTGCACGTGCTTCAGGTGACAGGTCTCCATGGCAACTGATTCAAGTATATTTTGTCAGATGTGAAATTAATGTCGTTTTCGTTCATTCAGATGCAAATGTCATAAAATGATCCAGACTAATGTGACATTTCTCGGCCTGGGGCCACAAAATATATTTTTACACAAATGTGTTAAACATATTCATACAGTTTCAAATGTCATATTTATAATGTTCATACAGCTTTATTTTCGGCTAAAAATAATATCAATACTTTTCAAGTCTAAAATAGTATCAATATTACATCCGTGCCATCTAAAAAGGCATTAGTAATAACTCCACCGTAACATCTAAAATAGTATTAATATAATGATAATATGTATATTTATATATCGCGCACAGCTCCATGCTAGTACGCATGGTCACGGCGCTACACAGGCTGGTGCCATAATAGGCCGTAAATAGATGAGTTTTTAAGGATTTGAATGTTTCTAGGCTGGATGACATTTTAATGTTCAGTGGTAATGCATTCCACAGAACAGGCACAATATGAACAAATGGTCTGCATCCAAATGATTTGAGGTTATATTTTGGGATTATAAGATGTTCTTGTTGAGAACGGAGTGAACTTCTGAACGTCTAAAATAGTATTAATATCAACTCGGTGACGTCCAAAAAAAATCATTATTACCCGGGTAACATGTAAAATAGTACAGCGGTGATGTCGTATTACGCTTCCATTTAATAGAAAAGAAAAGGTCAGGTACAAACCTCGGAAAATATTTTCCGACCTTTCTCCTCTCCGAGTTTTATGAATTGACTCGATTGAAAACACAAAACTCGGAAAATTCGGAAAAAATTGTCCGACTTTTTGTTTCAAACTGAAAAGTCGGAAAATATTTTCCGAGTTTTCTATTCAAACAAAAAAGTCGGATAATTTTTTTCCGACTTTTCCGAGTTTTGAGTTTTCAATCGAATCAAATCATAAAACTCGGAAAAACAAAAAAGTTGGTAAATTATCAAAAATGTTATTTTTTTTAAATTGGCGAAAGTAGTTGTAGTAATACATCTATTTAATAAGTTGGACATAATCTGAAACTTTTCAGTTAGATTTTAACCAACTTTTTCTTTCTAGATGTATTACTACAACTACTTTCGCCAATTTAAAAAAAAAATAATATTTTTGATAATTCTCCAACTTTTTCTTTTTCCGAGTTTTATGATTTGACTCCATTGAAAACACAATCTTCCGAGATTTCCGAGTTTTGTACCTGACCAAAAGAAAATGTGTGTGGGGGAGTCTTTGTATGTATGGCAGATGTGAAACGGAGTAAAACCGTTTTACAAAGTAGTATACTATCTGTTTTAGATATGGTGGACATTCATGGGCAGATATGTATGTCGCTGTCCTGCTAGCCTTATATTAGTATTAGCGAACGATATTCGCTGACAGTTGCTATCCGGCCTTCTATATAGCTGCAGTATAAAAATACCGTTCTTCCCCACCTCTGTTCTAAGGTTATTTTGGAATCCTTACCTACTATTTTTCACCTTGATTCTACTTTATTCGCCAAAGGAATCATTTCTTGCCACAGCTGACACACATTTATAAAAATTCAACCCTATTTTCAAGTAGAATTCTGCGATCAAAAACATACACCAAATACGTTTAAACTGAAGAGCGATAACGAGACCCGGGCATGCGCAAACCGCATGTTTATTTCATCGCTAAATTCGTCTTGAAAATCGGGTTGAATTATTATAAATTTGTGTCAAATATAGCGAGAAAGGATTCCTTTTGGTGGAAAATAAAGAATTGTTATGAAAAATTGACGGCAAAGGTTCTAAAACAGTCTGAGAATAGGGGTGGGGAATAGCGGTATTTTGCCGTATTTTCATACTGCAGCTATAGAAGGCCGGATAGCAACTGTCAGCGAATATCGTTCGCTAATGGACAGTTGCAAAAGTAACTAGCCTTGTATTGGCCGAGAAAGCCACGCAGGACTTATCAGAGTGCCTGGTGTAATACTATATATAAAGGTTATTTTAGTTCTATGAGAGGTGCCCTGTTTAATATATTGAAGTGGTTTTAACGACAAATGGGTAGCAACGAGAAATGGGTATTTTACAATATTCAACCTGACTAGATTAACTCACAGAGTTCCCGCCAATATTAATTGTTGAAAGTAGGGTACAATCGTTCAGTCACAGATTAGTCCAAATAAATAGAATAATGTTGACGTTAAAACGGTGCCCAAGCGAAACACTTACACCAAAATGGTAATTGCCCCGGCCCAATAACTGAAGCATCTATATGTTCTGTATAAGAAAGAGCAGGAGTTAGAATCATTTGGAGTTCTTCGGGAAGACATCATGCGGGCTTCCTCTAGAGATATACCATTCGCCACGTGTGTGAATTAAGGCGAGCGCGTGTCATTGAGTCTGGTGGTATGGTTTCGCCCCCCCCCCCCGTCCCCCTAGCTGGACTGTGACAAGCGTAGGGTCATATGACCAACCTCGTGGATTCTCCGGTTTCCTTCCACAGCTAAAGACCCTTAAGCGCAATTGAATTAAAATCGAATCATATGAACCCGAAATCTCTCTCTCTCTCTCTCTGAATAAGTCAAGATGACTTAGATGCACTCCTCGTCCATCTCATGTTTTCACATATCACATTTATTTTTACCCTTTCAACATGTTAAAGCCTCTAATAAATCATTCCATATACGATAATGGATGTGGGTTGTTGCAGACACGAACGAGATTGGTCTAACTCCTACAGGACAATTAAGGGAAATGAGGTGTTTTTACGCCGTTCTAACATGTCCACCAATGTTTAAAATATAAGAGCCTAATCAGTCAAATGTTGGCGGGACAGTTGAGCACAGTGTTTAAACATTTCAAGGATGTTAGATTAAGGGATGACCAGTTTGTATTTGTCTGCTTTCACATTAATAGATGCATTTAAAATATAGCGATGACGGCGGGCTTTAAAGTTCATTTATTATTAAACGAGTGATTTCGAGACCGTCATATAATGTATTTGTATTCATTAAAGATGCACTAAGGGAAATTAGATAACGAGTTGGCAGTTCTAACTATCATAGTTAAAAACTACACAATGTAAAGGCAATTTACTGAAACTTTCAGTCAAATTGATCCACTATGAACCGAGAACTAATCGTCTCGATTATCCATTTTATCATTTATCACGAAAGTTCTGAGTGTTAATCGGACTATAGTCCAACAAATATCGCAGGCTGGCCTTGGCATCGAGAGCTGGTTATGGTCTGGATAAGTTAAATAATGTCTATTTAATAGTTTTTATAACATTCCCGTCCTGAAGAAACACCTACAAAAGGCAGATTTTGCTCTTGCATAATGCATGTTTAAGTAGCTAGGGTACAAGGATCTGACGATGTGGGTACAAACAGGGCGCCACATGAAATAACCAATGACACGCCAATGTTGGCCTCAAGGCTATATTCCTTGAAATCAGACTATGACATTTGGGACATCTTGATATAATGTCCATTGAGGAGATCCGGAAATGGAAGTTAGGAGATCTCTATAAAATGTCCATTGAGGACATTATAGACTATTATATTTGGTAGTCCATAAGACAGACCGCAGATTTCTGGGTATCATTATCAAATTGATGAATAAATTCAACCATGATTTTCAGTTAGCCTGGTGCCTGAAGTGTTTAAATTTGGTTGATGGACATCCGGGTCACTTTGCAAAATGCCATTTCGGCGGCCATCTTTATAAATGAAATAATGTTTCAAGAATAGACATCGAACATTGTCCACCATGTGACAACAACACGTCACACACATATTCCCAGTCATTTATTTAAGGTTGGGGAACACGACCGGACGACCCAATCGTCTCATTTTGACAAGCGGAATCCATGCTTGCCATGTAAGTTTCTTTATCTTTAATTGCATAACATAAAAGACAAATTGATTTGCACGTCACAGTGATTTTTCAGCAGATCAATGAATTTCGTTCGTGTTCAAAATACAAAACAAATCTATGTCTTAGAATGAAGTAACCGTTAGCAGATCGGCGAAAAAGCTACAGAACACTTGCGGGTCATACATTTGACGGCCTTTATTTTGAAATACGTGCTCAAGACAAATATGTCAAATGTTGCACTGACCGTGAAGACTTTTCTGGTTGAGGGTTACGTCAAATTAGGTCTGGCATTTCACCTTCGGTTCGTGCAGTTGCAGCTAATATTGGCCATACCATTCAATCCGGGGTTAGAGTTAAGGAATATTTTCTTAGCATTCCTATTAAAGATGCCTTATGTAAGAAGTATATCAAGAGCTGGCCTTTCTTCTTATAGTTCAGTGGCTCACCTTGGAACACATGAAAAAATAGCGGCACAGGGCACACCTGGCAAAATATATAGGAAAAATATTTGAATTTTGCGAAATAAAAACATGGCAAGTCTCAGACGGCATACAACCGTAGACACAGACTAGTCATAGACACATCGAATGGCTCAAACTAGTTAAAAGAAAAACACAGTATGAACTTACAATGAATACTCAATTAGGATCATGTAGTTTTTTCGCATTTTCTTAGTGTGCCGTTCTAGATTTCGCGACACACATGTGAAGATTTTGCGGCACACTGGTTGAGAACCACTGTAATAGATCAAAAATAGGTACTGAAAAAGTTAAAATTACTTTTATCATTTACAAATTTATGAATGTGTTACATTTTGATGTAGCGTAGATTGTTTATGTTAATAAATGTTTAAAGAAGCTAAATCGCTAATTACTGGGACCTAGAAACTGACACAAATGGGTCGTAACGCATATAACAATGTTATATGAATGTATATAAACTGATTTACATTCAATGGTTTCCGTTTTTACTCTAATTTGAAATCGGTTAAGTTTGGCGAAATACGCCAGATGTCTCAATCGAATGACAATCTCTAGCGTCTGGTTATTCAAGTCTACACTGATAGTATTTATTGAGCATGCTTTACAGGTAAGAAATTTATTTTGTGTTCAATATTGAATGTCAGAAGCCCACCTTTTTCCGATAAGATCACAACATCAATGTTGATTTAAATTGACAAATAATTCGTGTTTTCAATGTCGAGGACTTGGGATGATACTGTGTTAGAGACTTGGCTACTTAAAATAATATAATAACAGTTGAAGTCAGAAAAAAACAAGCAGTATAAAGATTTGACTCTCACATAATGCATGTTTGATGTTCCACTTTACGCGAATTCGATTATATTGTAGTAGTACACACTTTTTTATTAAATAAACCTCGTGGAATCATATGAGATCACGTGGATCATTTCCGGTTAACGCTGTTATAGAAAATAAATCACAGAAAGTCTAAATAATATCCGTCTTATAATTTTTTTTCTTTCGGTTTATTTGTAATTAGGCCAAAAAAGAGGCAAAATGGTAGAAAATCAACGTTTGTCGTCATGATTACGAGTTGCATCACGTGATATCATGTTGATCGTATTGTATAGGTTCTAATTGATATATCATCGTATCGGAGATAAAGCTATCATAGATCAGAAGATGGCAATAAAATAGAAACTACTAAAGTAAAAATATGTATGGCGATTCTACAAATTAATATAGGAGAAACTGTTTTCATACGCCTACATTTTCACGTGGACGTATTATGCCGTCGCCCCTGTCCGTCCGTCCACAATTTGTTTGTGGACTCTCTGCAGGTCACAATTTTGGGGTCACAATTTTGAACCGATTTTGATGAAACTTGACATGTATGTTTATAACCCAAAGATCATTGTTCCTTTCGATATTTGCGTCCATCGGATCGTAACTTCCTGAATTATGGCCCGTAATAATATACAATACGGTACTCAGTAGGTCTAATAATATACAATATGGTACTCAGTAGGTCTAATAATATCCAATACGGTACTCACTAGGTCTAATAATATCCAATACGGTACTCAGTAGGTCTAATAATATCCAATACGATATTCAGTAGGTCCAAACATAATAAAGAATCAATGATATGTTATAGAGATGCACATTCTACACACAATATCAAAAACTTAAATAATTTCACAAAAACAATTGACAAAAATTATTACTAGTTGAAATATTGATAAACTAAAACGATGTTACTTACCACCGTCAAGGGAGTATATTTTTGGAGAGGATTCAACAAGGCCAAGTCTGTTCTCCAATCCATTTTCAAATGAAATAAAATGTTTACAAAAAAAAAATATTTATCAATTTCGCTTTTCCCTGATTTTGTCAATTTTGGGGGAACACCCGCTGAGTTGATTTTAAACTTTTATACTAGTACTCACCGACTATAGATTGGTCTATTAACTGGGGTGTTAAACTGTTATAATAGTATTCAATGAATACAGATTGGTCTATTAACTAGACTGAGTTGATTTTAAACTTGTACTCACTGAATATAGATTGGTCTATTAACTGGGGTGAGATGATTTTAAACTAGTACTCACCGAATACAGATTAATCTATTAACTGGATTGGTCTATTAACTAGTGAGTTGATTTTAAGAGCGTGACCGCGAGCGGATCATATAGGGTGTGATAACCCTTGAGTCAGGAATTTGGACCAATTTTTTCTGTGAGATTTTTTGGGACTAAAATATGATGGTGCATATGTATGGGCATCTTTACAAAGCCAATTATATTCCATTCAGTCGTCATCGAGGATGATTTTGACCTGGGAAAGAGAACATACGATACTAACTGGAGGTCAAAACTATTATCCGATTTATAAAGCCGTTTGATTATATCACCGTTACATGGTAATGAAGGTTGAATTCGAATTTCGTTAAATTGGACCTGAGAGAGAGAGAGAGAGAGAGAGAGAAATGAGGTTTAACGTCCACTCAACACAACCAGGTCATTTCGGGACTAACATATGGTTTCAATTTTATTTCAATAATTCGCTTGCGCGTAGGGGTCTTTAGCCGTGGGAGGAAACCGGAGTGCCCGGAGGAAACCCACGAGGTTGAGAAGGCGCCCCAATTTCCATGCCACATACGCTCACACCAGGGCTCGAAACCACAGCCGCAAGCCAGAGGTGACCGGCCAGCTAGAGGTCGAAGCGCGGCACTCTAGACCACTAGGCCATCCCAACCCCCCAAATTGGACCTGAACTATGGCCTCTGATTGTACGAAAAATCGCCTTTATTATCCGTCTGGAGGTCACAATTATTACCTGATTTAAAAAAAACGTTTGATTATATTACCGTTACACTGTAATGAATGTTCGGTTCGAATTTCATGAACATCGGACCAAAATTGCTGAACATAATGGTCGCCACTTCTACGCGAATGGTGTAAAAATGTGGTATATCAAGGTTGTGGACCCTGTAGAGGTCACAATTTAGATCCAATTTTGATGTAACTGTTCCTGTCAATATTTGCACATATCTGATCGTAACTTCCTTCGTTATGGCCTCTGATTGTACGAAAAATCATGTTTTTTACCTTGTGGACCCAATGGAGGTCACAATTTTATCGCGAATTAAAAAACCGTTTGACTACATCCCCATTACACATTAATGGTGGTTGAGTTTGAATTTCTTGAAAATCGATGATTGAACAGCTAAATCCATAATATTAAATGTTTCGTATACTAAACCTTAGCATGGGTCAGGAACTTTATAAAAACCAAACAAATTCTAATGATTTTCTGATAATTATTTAATATGCGACAACTCTTGTTGACTGCCCGGACGAATTAGCTGCCGTGGGCGTATGTTTCGTTGTCTGGCAACCTATTTTTTAGTGAAAGAAAACAACAATGAATAATGTTTAATTTATGCACAGAAAGATAATATGACATACAATGCAACGTGGGTCATTTCAAGATCATGTAATTGAAGTTATCATACTAGTTTTCTGTTTCAGTATGAAATGAAGACTGCTGACTCGTGTTTCCTATTCCAACAGTATGCGGGACCTCAGGTTTTCCGTACTTTGTTCTGCATCTGATAAAGGATCAGTCTAGCTCGGTCTACACCGGTCTGACTTTAATCCAGAGTGTCTACATGCGGTTTCGTTCATACGCTACTTCCGGCTGAATTGTTGGCGCATCAAACATCCACGAGCTGAAAGGCGTTGAACAACTACATGTATAACACTCATCGACAAAAGAAAGTTGTTCATTGAAACAGGTTTATCCAATATGAAATTCATCAACATTTCTTTCAGTTGTTAGTAACTTGAAAATTCAAGTTAGTAACTAAATTCAAGTTAGTATCTTGAAAATTCAAGTTAGTAACTTGAAAATTCAAGTTAGTATCTTGAAAAATTGAAAATAGAATAATAAAAAAAAATTGTGGCCCTATTACGCTAGTATCTTGAAAATTCAATTTAGTAACTTGAATTTTCAAGTTACTAACTTGAATTTTCAAGATACTAACTTGAGTTAGTATCTTGAAAATTTGAAAATCGAATAATTAATTTTTTTTTAATGTGTTAGCAATGCAGAAAAGAAAAATGAAATTTGCGACGAGCTTTTTGAGTGTTAAAATGTTACGTCGTCAAAATGTCAAAGAACAACATGTAACTTGTTTGATTACATCTGAATTACTCAACTAACGAAATTATACCTGATGACTCCATGTGGATTGAATGTCAACTCAGCAAATCAGATCTAAATACATCCAGGCAGTTTCAGCTTAATCAGCATAAAACCAACCTATCATAGCCTGGAGGTAAACGCCTCTTTTTAAAAGACAAGGTTGTTCACTATAATTCTGCTAACTGGAATCCCATTAAACGACATATTATATGAAATTTGAATAGAACTCCATCATATAAAGGAATGGATAACAAAAAAACACAAGATATTGATTTTGTAAATAAATGAAATATTTATATTTCACAGTGGTAATACGAAAGCCTTCTTTAAAGGAGCTTAATCTTTATTCTTTGGCACCTAGAAATAGACACATATAGATCGCAACATATTTGCAAATAATAATGTAACATGACGTATGCATCTAAACTGATTTACATTCAATCGTTATTCTCGGCGAAATTCGCGAATAGTCCAACTTGAATGGCAGTCTTTAATGTTTGTAATGTCGACGACTGTGGATGAAGTTGTGTTAAAGACCTTGCCTTCTGTAGCTCTCTGTTCAAGATGACGAACCTTTAAGTTCACGCGCAATAATCATAATATGACGTCACATCACATGGCCTCCATAGTTTACTCTTATTACTCCTTCGCGTACTATTTCAGGTGCATTTTCAAAACCTAACCTTCTGTGTGAAGTTCCATTCTATCCGATGATTTTACTTTTTATAATAGTTCCCCATCGTTCGTTATTTGTCATTTCTGTGCATTGTATGCCATTCGGGACTGAAAAGATTTTGTGTGTGATCAGATATTAAGTAAGTATTATTGTATTATAGATCGTTTAATTGTGTGTTACGCATGATTCTAGTCAGGCCCAGGGCTTTGTGCTCATTTACACTAAATAAGAAATATTTTGTCTCCAGATAAACTTCCAACACGAGAATCGGTGTGGTGGGTGATATCAGATAATTATCAGTGAATATAGTATGATGTCCTTTTCATCACAAATCCTTATACTGCCCGACCTACTACCATTGGTTGAAATTCTTTGTGAACATAGATAACTGTTTTCTAGTAATCCTCTTACCACCTTTCTGATCGACGATGGCTCAGTGGCAGTTGGAATTACATATAAGAGTAGGACAAAGAGCCGCTGTCCGGGCAAAATATCCCTCAAAGCGCATTCTCACCACCCGGATTCAGACTAGTAATTGTCTCACCACCTGAAATCAACCCAATAATGATCTGATTATTGAATTCAGTCTAAGGTTCATACAATTCCTTGGTTTGTAACAGGTTTTGTTTTAACATTCCGGTGATCTTAATCTCTTATAACTACAGACCGTGCAATATTTCACAATCAACTGGTCAAGGGAATCTACGGATTATTATTTTGTTCGGTGATTTCCCTGGTGATTCTTCCACCTCAAGATATTTAAAATTCACCAAAACCTGTCAGAAAGTGTAAATTCAAAAATACTCGTGTAAAAGGGGGAAGCTATCCTGAAATTAGGGGATATAATAACTAGACTTTGCCCATCTTTCATACAATCGTGGCACATGTGCGTTTTAGATCTAAAGGTCTGTCACTGATTCAAGTGGCGTGGTTTTGAGTGGGGTCTCCCGGCCAACTTTTTTCCCCCGATTTTACCAACCAGTGGGTGAGGATGTGTGGGTCTCTCCCTCTCTCTTGCTGGCGTGTTTTCTGCGGTTTTGCCTGCCAGAAATATTCTCGAAATGCAGCTTATTTTGCAATTGTAAACGATTTTGTCATTAACCGCGACACTATACTTTACTTGTCACAGTTCTATTCTGTTTTGTTTGACAGATGGTCAACATTTTCCATCAAAGAGATTATATCCTTTACTTCACCAAACATCAATATTTTTGTTGTTTTTTTTTCAAGTGGCATTACTATGGTAACCTGTAAAGGTCCATGATGTGACAGATATCGGGATATTATACGGAAATTTGTCAATAGTTGAATCAACGCGACATTGTTGCGCGTAGTTGTTTCGCCTTAAATGCAGTATAATAATGTGGTATTTATCGCGATATTGACGCATATGCGATTCCATACGTTACCTTTTTCATTTGACTAAAACTAAACGTTTAAATTTAATTTAATATGATGTCTCCATTTAGTTTACAAAGCCGATATCTCTTTTAAAAAAATAAAATAATCATCGGGTTTTCATGTGTTCAGCTGTCGATACTTTAAGCAAAGTAAAAAAAAACTTGAAGAACTTCTGAGTAAATTAGTGATACGGAAACATTAGCAGCATATTACATCTCATCTCATCAGCTACCGACTTTAACCTTGGGATTCACCCAATTCAATATTTTATATGATGGCATCTTCCATCTTGTTATATCGATAACGTTCATTGAAATTTAATTGCAAATCATTCAGTTGATTCATCAAGGTGCCTTGACAGACTTGCACAGATTTAATTCATTGTCGACTGATGTTGCGTTCAGTTTGTGTTGTGGACACGGTAAATACATGTTCTAGACCGCTACAAGTTATCCGGTTATGTTCTACTTGCAAACGGTCTTCACAGTAACAATTGAGTTTAACGTAGATCAACACTGAAAAAAAACTTGTGTTGGGTCACAACACAAGTACTTGTGTTAAAATTATTCAACACAAACTTGTGTTGTTTTGCATTGCATCAACACAAACTTGTGTTCTTCTTAATGCTTTAACACAAACTTGTGTTGATTTATAAAATCTTGTGTTTTTGTCATAAAATTAACACAAGTAATGTGTATACTATCGTCAATAAATATTTTGTGTTTTTAATTTTAAAAATTAAACTCCGTAGAAAGTCTTAATTGTGGGGTCCACAAGTTATAAAAAGGGTATTTTTATTACACAGACAATATAGCCAGACAGACTTGAATGTTAATTGGTGTTTAGATGTCTGTAGTTAAAATAAAGTTGTTGATTTTTTTATTGGCCCAATAAACTGGTAGATTAAAGGAATACCTAATACACCTGGTGAGCATTCCGGTGTGGTTTTAACAATTGACTCCAAACGCGTTGACAAGAAAATGGGTAAAACTCTTTTGTAATGTAATTTATTAATAAAATCAACGTAATCTAAGCTACATTTTCCTCGGTGGAAGCGGACGTTAAATAAACCGATTTCACACACAAACATTTACCATTAACAGCGTGCTGTAAATGATTTTTGAGCAGTGATATATTGGTCACCACAGAGAATACAAGACCGCAGGTTTGTAAATATTTATAAAAAAAAAATACTATGTATTTATTTCTTTAGCATCGATATTGTTTCTTTGTATATATTAGTATTTCGTTTCCTTTAAAAAAATCCAACCATTCCCCCGGAATTATATACGGTCATACTTTTCTTTCCGTATCGCCTTGCTCGCACTTGTAGCAAAAAACTGACCGTCGCAAAATTCATTAAAATGGCTTATAATACTAAGGCAGTGATCCATGGTGAATACCGATTAAGATTAAGCGGATTATCATCGCAGTAATTCACTTCGCGCGCGCAGAGTACTCATCGGAAATTAGGACTGAGATTCGCGCATGCGTGGTGATAATTTGTCATTTACAATGGCGGACCGTGAAAAAACTATTTTGGCATGATAATATTGTTGAATCTGTCTCATTTTTCTGATATCTTGCTTAATGAACATTAGTTGTTCGGTGCCACGATACGTTACAGAACCACATTAAAGCAGAAACGACTCGAGTTGAGCCAGTAGGTAAGAATCTGTTATAAAATAATACCTTGCCTTGGGCGGTTGGAATTGGATTGGTATTTGGATTGACGGCCATCTTGCTTGATAACTTGATTCTTGTTTTTTTGTTGTTTTTTTTTATAAAAAACATTTTGGCAAGAGTAGACATAAACCCGGGCACGGACTAGAAAATAACTTTTTACACTGTTGTGTTTTTTGAAATGTAATCTAATTTATGTTAAAAAAAAAAAAAAGATCCTCTCTAATCAAATATTTTGCACACACAATCCGTCCAACACACGGCAACACCTGTGTAATTATTTCACTGATTCAGTCAATAAAAATGATAGAATGAGTCTTTGGAAGTTTCTCTTTAGTTTCATTTTATTTTTCAGTCAATGCTGCTATGTGACACTTTCCACCTACCAGCTTTTAAGCCTTAATTGAGAATTTACCAAGTACTCCAAAAAGAAAAACTGGTAACAATTTGAATTTCATTTAATCTTTATAATTTATATTTTCTTCCTATTTTTTTGTTTACCAATGTCCTACAATTATAAAGTGTATGTGAAGACACAATCCCACATTAATTAAGTATTTTATATGGCACTTATATGCAACAGAGAGAGGGGGGGGGGAATTGACATAAACAAGGCCTATATGTACTTGTTTTTGCCGAATCAAGTAGTCCAAGTTATCCTATGTCCTACTCGAGTTCCTACATGCATAGGCTACAGGTAAGCAACTACAACGATTAGCCGACTTCCGTTTTATTGCCTCATTCAACTACATGTATTCAAAATTGGTTTAATGTGCAATATTAATTCTGCATAAACCCAGAATTGTTGTAGACGGGTCCTTATCTACTTGCTACTGGCTCTAGGTCGTTTTGGGACTAAGGTATGGTTAGATTGAATATGAATAACTCGCTGGCGCGTTTGGGCATTTAGCAAAAAGAGGAAACCGTAGAACCCACAGAAAATTCAAGAAGTTGGACAGCCGATAGCACAACATTTTGGTCCAACGTCATTTCGGACTAAACACAGCCGATTTGTTGGACTCGGTATGACGACTTTTTCAGATTTACTTGCCAAATTTTGAATTGCTCTGTTTCTGATAAATTCATCAGCAACTTTTTTTATATACATAGTACATAATATATAAAAATAAAGAAAACATTCTTTTCGTAAACATTCAAAATGCACGTGCGTGATCAGGGTGCTGTATATTGATGGTGAGCGGTAAATTTTACCTGCATTTTTTATAAAAAAATCGTTTTTGGCTTACTATAAATTGATTTGACAGTCGTGTTCAATCTTTCCTTTCAACTTATTCCCGAGTCCGAAATGTCACATACCGGAGTCCGAAACATTGAGGCTGTAGTCCGAAATAATCACATGTAATTGGACAGACGACATGACTCCTTGGCATCGAAACCATGCCATCCATGTTCATGTATTAAACCACTAGTAGACCATTCACCACACCCTATATCGAAAAAAAACATGGCTTATGAAGATATTTGCTAGTCTTACTAGGAAAAAAATACTGGATTACCTGTAAGGAAAGGGGTGTTACTCCTACAGTTCAGCCACGATTGGTTTAATTCAGTGTGCTAAGTAAACATTTTGCCTGGACATTATACAATGGCACTATGGCCTACTCTCATATTAAATTCCAACTGCCAATGGAACTTTTATTTGCACGCCAATGTGTAGATTGGACGTCCGGGGAAACCATGCTACAAAATACGGATGAGCTTTCTCGTTCAACACCAGGAGGTAACCTGCGGTCTCCAGACTAGTGTGCAAGCAGTTAACTCACTCAGTCACCATGGCCATCTTCTAATTACTGCGACAGTTAACTCATGTGACAAACAAAGATTATTAAAATAGCTTTTTACGACTTAGGTAGTTCCTTGAGATTACAACTTTTGATACGTATAGATACATTAGTTTCAATTTCATATCACAGAGTTTGTGAAATGAAACAAAACCGGGTACAACGTCCTACTGTTCTGCTCCTAACCTGGGCTAATGAAGACGGGCATATGCCATACAATGTGCTGTGAGGGAAATTTTGCCCGGGAAGCGACTCTAAGGCCTACTCTTATATTGAATTCCAACTGCCAAAGGGTCTTTTACGTGTACACAAGGCCTCAGTTTTCCTTCCCATCTAAACGGCTAGACAGCTGTCCTTGTCAGGCCTTCCGTCCTGCATCAGTGGATGAACTCTCTCTGCCAATGCAGGGATCAAACACCTGACCTCCAGGCTAGCGAGCCAGCATCTTAGCCACATGATCCCTCACATAGTCTGTATATGGTAAAGTATCTTTAATAGTTAAGTACATGTCATCTATTTATTTTTTCAGTTGCAATAAGGGATGCATATGAAAATCACCCAGAAAAAGATTATACAATAAAAGAAATTAAAAAAGAAAAAAAAATGGAAGAAGAAATCACTGAATAAATGATTATAGAGCAGCTTGTTCTTGGTGGGTAACTATTCAATTCTAGTGTATTATAAAGCCTTCAAATGCACGAATTTGTAAAATATAAATAATATCATATTATATTACTGTATACAATACTGTATTCACACTTGTCTTAGTGGAGCAGGGGATCATGTGGCTAGGTGGGTAAGACTCTGACTCTCTAGCCTGCAGATCAGGGGCCGTATTTATAAAAATTCTTAGAGTTTTCATAACTTTTACTCTAAGACTTCCTAAAATAACATTTAGTTAAAAGTTACTCTTTAGAAATATTTATAAAGGGTCTTAGAGTTACTTTTAACTAAATGTAAGACTTGGGTCCTAACCAAACTCTTAGCGATGTAACCATGGGAAATCCGGGGATTCCCTGGAGTTATTTATAGCTCAGTGTTGATGTCAGACAGTACATCCAACGTTTCTGCAATCCCTCTACTCACTGTAGGTTAACTGACGCCGAAATCGTCAACACTACACAGTTGCTTTTGACCTATAGCTAGGAAACGAAGCGTAATGGCGATCTTCATCTCAGCGTCGATTGAGAAATTTCGTTTAGTAGGACTCGTAAGTAGATGCCGAACTAAATCTGTCACAAAAAGAATCCCACCCATGTCCATTCGATATCTTCTTATCAACTCGTCATTGTTGTACTCCACTAAGAAATCTCTTCTTTTAAACTCTCTTAGGCGGCGTACACGGACGGCCATGTTAACCAAGATAAGAGTACTTTTAACAAGTTAGGAGTGCTACAGGAGGACTCCTAAATATGTGTCATAGTTAGGAGTAATTCTTAAAGTAAAATGTTTTATAAATAGGTCTTAGGAAAATCTACAAAGTTAGGAGTAATTTTTGACAGTTAAGAGTTTTTTCCAACTCTTAGAATTTTTATAAATACCGCCCCAGGTGTTCGATTCCTGCATTGGCCGAGAAAATTCATCCAGATTTTCCGGCGTGGTTTTACCCTCGTCAGTGATTCAGGATGGAGGGTCTGACAAGGACAGCTGTCGAGACGTTCGGATGGGACAAAAAACCGAGGTCCCGTGTACACATTGGCATGCACAGCAAAATTTCCCTCATAGCACACTGTATGGCGTATGCCCGTCTTCATAAGCCGAGTTTAGGAGCAAAACAGTAAGACAATAAACCCATTTATATTGTCATTTTTTCAAGAGTTTTGTTCTGGCTTCTTACCCATTGAGGCTTAATCATCTGCCTAGGTCTGTAACTAAAAAAGGCACAATAAGTATTATGCAAAGTTGAAACAAAATAGAGACCCCACATGTGGTAAAATGAGTTGTTTATTTAAACATTCTGAACCATAGAAAGTATATTTACTATAATAATGTATAATATTTTTTTCAGACTGGAGAGCATTTGATGTATGATTCCAGCAACAAGAGAACTCAACCATATACCTTTTGAATATTAAGCCATCAAATTGTTTTATAATTTTGAAAAAGAATGTAGTGATTATAAAAGCTAATAGGTCATCGGTGGCATTTGATCTGATTTTATTTTTAATGTTAAATATCCTTTGGAAAAAACAATTATGTTGTAATTCTCTCCAGAAATTTGTGTAAAATATAGAATGTAAAGTGACTTTTAAATCACTCAGATTTGGTTGTCAATCATGAAGTATTATATAGGGCACTCAGGTACATTAAGGTGACTTTCCCTTGCTTATTAAATGAAGGGGGGGGGGGGGTAGGACGTGCATGCTGTATCATAAGGTCCGTCATTAAGTCAACTAACGTAGTTTTGATTCACGCTGTGTTCATGATAATGAGTAGGGTCGCATGACCAACCTTGTCAGTTTTCTCCAGGTCGTCCGGTTTCCTCTCACTACTCACCGCTAAAGACCCCTACTTGCAAGCTAATTATTGAAATATAATTGAACCATATGTTAGTCCTGAAATAATTAGGTGTCGAGTGGACATTATACCCCATTTTTTCTCTCTCTCTCTCTTTAAAAGCTGAAAAGGGGTTTTTAACATCCTACTTTTCTTTTCGGGGGGGGGGGGGGAATGGCCGAATGGTTAGTGTTCGCGCTGTATCATACGGCCTGCCATTCTGGCGTGGTTTCAAATCCCCGGTTGTACGTGGCAAGGAGTAGGGTCGCCTGTCCAACCTCGTGGGTTTTCTCCGGGTACCCCAGCTTCCTCCCACTGCTAAAGACCCCTACGCGCAAGCGAATTATTGAAATAAAATTAAACCATATGTTAGTCCCGAAATGACCTAGTTTGTGTCAAGTGGTCGTTTAACACCATTTCTCTCTCTCTCCCTACTTTTCTTTGTTATGTAGGCCAACATGGCTCCCCCTTGCTTATGACTTGTATAGAAATATTTTGTACATTGCCTCTTATATTTCATTTGTAAGTAGTTTTTCAGTTTTTGTGCATAATTTACCAGTATGTCTTTAATGCTTGTTTTGACTGGTATGTAATTTAGATATACAATGGATGTAAATCCTATTTTAGGGGGCATGGAGTAGGAATATTGTGTACATAGCGTTTAAATTATTATTTCTTTTTTAAGAAGGTAACTTTAAAAAAAAATTTGGTGGGGATGGGGGGAATAAATTGTTATTATATAACACAATTTTATTAGCATTGGAATTAACTTTGTTTATTTGTATACCAAATGTCTCCGTGCTTGTTTTGAGGTTTTTTTTGTTCAATTTAAATAACTATGCTTATTTTATGGTTTCCTTATTTTTTATTTTTATTTGTTTATTTTTTTATTTTCTGTGGAGTGGGGGGGGGGGGCATTATATACCACAATTTTATTAGTATTGGGTTTTCTTTGTTTTTATTATCCATCAAAATGTCTGTCTAGTTTTGATTTGGCATTAATTTAATTGTTCATATAATTTTATGAATAAATGATAATTCATAAAAATGATAATTTTATGAATAAATGATAATTTTATGAATAAATGATAATTTTATGAATAAATGATAATTTTATGAATAAATAGTAATTTTATGAATAAATAGTAATTTTATGAATAAATAGTAATTTTATGAATAAATAATAATTGGTGTACTTTTATGAATAAATAATAATTGGTGTACTTTTATGAATAAATAATAATTGGTGTAATTTTATGAATAAATAATAATTGGTGTAATTTTATGAATAAATAATAATTGGTGTAATTTTATGAATAAATAATAATTGGTGTAATTTTATGAATAAAATTGGTGTAATTTTATAAATAAATAATAATTTTATGAATAAATATAAATTCTATGAACTAAATTGGTGTCATGTCATTTATCAAACATTACATTTAAAACAGAATAAAAGGAGGGTCTGTTGGTGGTTATACACAAGTTTGTATGAAACAACACAAGTTTCAGAAATTTCAACACAAGTTTCAGAAATTTCAACACAAGTTTCAAAAATTTCAACACAAGTTTCAAAAATTTCAACACAAGTTTCAGAAATTCCAACACAAGTTTTAGAAATTTTAACACAAGTATTGTGTAGATTTTCACACAAGTTTCAACACAAGTTTGTGTTGTTTGATCAATTTTAACACAAATCTTGTGTTGTTTCGACATTTAACACAAGTTTGTGTTGTTTCAACACAAGTTTGTGTTGTTAAATAGTAACACCCAACTTGTGTTGAAAACAACACAAGTTTGTGTTGTTTCAACACAAGTTTTTTTTCAGTGAAGTATTACGACAGAGTACACAATATGACATGTAATTCTATTAAACCAAGTTGACTTCGAATTCAATTTACCAGTACGCAATATAACGTGTGACCTATAGAGATAAAGACAACATGAATCATTCGTAACATAGTAACATAGTATTTCATATTGCTTGATGCTGTATGGAGAACTCGAATTTAGGGAATGCAAATATAACATCTGAACATTATAGTCCGGCAGCTTGTCGACAAACCTGAAAATATAGTCCACCCATTGTAAGGGCGTTTAATTTGAATCAGGCATGGCTGAGAAATTGTGTAGATTCATGACGAATAATAGCCATTGTTAAGGCGATTTCAAAATTCAGTATTTTGGCTTGCATTGTACCTTCAGTGATTTATTCTAAGATCATACCAAGTTTTCAAAATGCTCTAAAATGATCTCTTTTGATTGGCATTTAGTAATTGAACATATTAACACAGGGTACAATTTTATGGATACAGAATTACTAATACTAAGCAACGTTTCGACGAGCATACTCTCGTCTTTATCAAGCAAATGATACAGCTATGTGAATAGTTGGCAAATAAAATACAGAATATGCAACAAAGATATATCTCAAGGGCCAAACATAATAATAATGATTCTTTATTACCTTACAGAAAATCTTAAACACAGACAAAAGTTGAGAAATTTGATACAAAATAATAAATTGATAGAAAAATTACATAATACATGGATGTATGTTAACAAATGACGGCCTATTGCATTTCGTCTACTGTTCATAGGTGTCACAATCTATCGAAATATCCGTGTAAAAGTGTCTTAAAAATTAGAAAATAAAGATATATATCCCAGATCTCTTACTATGCGTGTCGCCAGTAAGCTCAGTAGATAGTTGGCCAAGTCAACCTTTCTTAGCATTAGGTATTACACCAGCTAACATAATATAGTCATTATGGTCATGCGTTTCATATTCAACCTGTTGTTCTACTCAACAAGTACTCGAATTTGATACATTTTTAATATCCTTGCTTTATCCATATGCCCATATTTCAGCACCATATATCATAACAATGGCGATAAATGTGTTGGCATTTAATTAATAAGGAATCGTGTGTAGCCTTGGGAATGATATTTTATATTTTAGTTATCGCTTGAAAAATCAATTTGGCCAACTCGATCGTGCGCCGAAATAACATAAGAATTTGCAAATAGTAAATGTCAACCCGGCGCTAGTTTGGTGATTGCCATGAACAATTCTAGCTGTTTTATTTGCCGGGCGCCGAGCGTTGTTAATTTAAAAATCATTTAGGCTAAAATCAAAACAAGTTTCGGAAAGGGGACATTTTCCTGTTTAATGATCTTAAACAACTCAGTTTTTATTATTTATTTAGATTCTGCCATTATTGACACAAATCGACAGTAGAAAGTAAAAACAGTCCCTCCACCATAAACAGATAAAAAATTGTCTGCAAAAGGGGTGGAGAAAGACTATTAATTGAAGGATTAAAACCTTGGTGGTCTGAATCCATGGGTCGTAACTCTGTTTTTTGCATGTCAACAATAAAGCAAAAGTAGGCCAAGTTGTTATTATCAGCGGTAGAGTAAATAGGTGAATAGTTAGTGTGAAGTTATACCCCGCTATTTTGAATTATCGGACTTGTTACAGTCCAAAGGTCTTCGGTCATGATGGGGAACATATTAATAAAGTCTGCAGCACTTGATTTCGGCATACAATGGGGCTGTTGGGCTGTTGCTGCGCTTCTCAAAACAGAGAAATTCTACGACATGGCAGGTGAGTTATTAGGCTAATAATTGAAATTTTATCAACTCGCCCACTAATGGTTATAATAATAATAGACGTACATATCTCAGTGTTTTTAAGTTTTTAAATATGTCAAAACTGTTTGGATTGTATTATTTTTTGCCTTCGACATGACCAATACTTATAATTATGTAACGGTTGATACACATGTTTACTGGTGCAAGGGAGGTAACTCTAAAATTAAAAGTAACGGCTGAAGCTATTTTGCCTTTGTGACTGTTTTTTTTTTATTGTTTTAAATATTTTTAAATGTTTTTTTGTCGTTAAATATACGAGTACTATAATATAGATGATTAGTGTTTCATAAGACAATCTATTCTATTTCTGGATTGAAAGTAATTTAAAGTGATATGAGTTTACATTCGAACCAACCTAACAATAACATACCTTTGGATCCTTAGTTTCATATCACTTGTTCCAGTAAATCAACCCAGCATTATTTTAATAAAGATTGACTGAATCGCCTGATATAACAACGAATCGTCAATTAACGAGACTCGTTTTTTCACTGTCCCGTGCGAGTCGTATTACGGTTATCAACAACATTACATTACAATAAATTTGATATTATTTAGTATATGACTGAAATATTTGTCGTTTCAGGGAGTGCGACCTTTGCCCTGTTGGCATACCAGTCACTGTCATCAGGTGGTCAGTTCTTTCTACGGCAGAAGATTAACACGGGACTAGTTTTAACCTGGGCTTTGAGGTCTGAACATTCACACACTATTAATCATACCTTTCGTAGGCGAAGGGTGGGGTCGAAATAAAATGAACTGGACTAATGACGACGGGCATACGCCATACAGTGTGTTGTGAGGGAAATTGTGCCCAGATTATGGTATTGTCATGTGCTATGGTTCCGATCCTAAACTTGTACGTGATTACTTGGATAGACTGCGTAAATACGTGGGGTTTCTCCCAAAGTTAAAGCTAATTATTGATGGTAGTCCCTTTAAAGAGAAGGGCGGGATGGTTTAGGTGGGTCAGCTTGTACCATGACAAAAGCTTCGGCTTATTTTAAGCCCGGTTCCTGCATTTCAGAGATTACACGTGTGGGTGTATCTAGTTGTTATGACAGGGACGTAAAACAAGCACAGTGTGTACAGTTACGATGGGACGTAAAACAAGTGTTATGTGTACAGTTGTGGTGGTACGGGTTTATTTTGTATTTCTGATAACTGGATGGTTATTTTGTTGATGTTTGAGACTAGGGTCGTATTTATAGTAACTAGAATAATGAAAGGAGTCTTTTTGTTGGTGTTTCAGATTGGGATCGTATTTAGTAACGAGAATAATGAAAGATGGAGAAGATAAAAGATTTAATAATGTGAGAGATAAACCAAGTATCTTCTGGATCTACTGGACAATCCAAGGTACGTTTAAGCTAACTACCGTCCTACTTTCTGCACCCATCGGGCTAAAACAGATGGACATGCGCAGTTATTCCCAGAAAGCGGCATCTCCGCCTCCACTTCCTGGAACTGCGAACGGTTCTTTTAGGTGCACGTTTCACCCGAACGACAGACAAATTGTGAATAACTTTCTTGGCCAACACCAGGATCGAACATAGTACGTCCTGGTTGCGGGGCCAGTATCTTACACTCGGCTAATCGTGGCGCCCTTGATAGTACGTCCTGGTTGAGGGGTCCGTGTCTTACACTGGGCTATCGTGGCGCCGCTGCTGTGTAGGTGATCGAATATAGTACTTCCAGGTTGCGGGGTCAGTGTCTTACACTAGGCTATCATGGCGCAGCACAAAGGTCTTCGCAAGGGACGGGGAAATCTGAAGATTACCGACGAACCCGGGATGGAACCAATGTCTTGCATAGAGTACATGACCTGTGCTCTACAAGGCATTTGGGATCTTGGTCAATATTGTAATCATGTTGTTCTGTTGCTGAAGGGGGGTTGGATGGCCGAATGGTTAGCACGTGCACGCTGTATCATAAAGTCTGTCATTGAGTCAACTGGTGTGGTTTCGATTCCCCAGTTGTACGTGACGAGTAGGGTCACCCGTCGAAGGTCGTGAATTTTCTTTGGGTCCTCCTGTTTCGTCCCACTGCTAAAGACCCACGTAAGCGAATTATTGAAATGAAATTGAACCATGTGTTAGTCCCGAAATGACCTAGTTCTCTTCCCCTCTCTGTTACTAACAAAGCTTTTTTTTATCTAGAGAGAATCTATTTTATTTATTAGGTGTGTGGGTATTCATCACTCTACTACCAACTTTAATAGTGAACAGTAAACAACGTGATAGAGATCTAACTACTAATGATTATATAGGCTGGGTGATCTGGGCTATAGGATTCTTCTTTGAAGCTGTTGGTGACTACCAGAAATCAGTTTTCCGAGCAAACCCTGATAATGCAGTAAGTTTTGAATCAGGTCTTTGATCGTAATTTCAGGGATTATGGTGGGATTGGAGCAACTTTTGTAAACTACAATACTATGAATATTGAATTTCAATTAGGAAGATCATTCCAAAAATGGTTCAGATCTTTTCAGTATTTTTACAAAGGTATGATGAATAGAAAATTTGGTAAACATTTGGCATCTTCGATAGACGATAGGAACCATGGTGGCTCAGTGAGTAGGACGCTGTCTCGCTAACCTCGAGGTCCCCTCTTGGAACCTTGCGTTGGCCGAGAAAGTGCCCCAGGATTTTCCGGCGTGGTTCCCGCTTTTAAATGGCGCAGGACAAAGGCGCAGGACGGAGTGCGTGGCAAAGTACAACGTATAGTCGTTCGGGTGGAACGAAAGCAGTAGTCCAATGTACACATTGGTGTGCGTGTAAAAAATCCATTGGTATTTGGAATTCGATATAAGAGTAGGCCGTAGTGGCGTTGTCCGGGCAAAATTTCCCTAATAGCACACTGATGGTGTTTGCCCAGTCGGAGCAGAAGAGTTATAGGACGTTTAACCTCATTTCATTTCTTTTGACGATATGAACGGCACATGATCAAAAGTCGGGCCCACCAGAAATATTCGCTAATATTTTTTAATGGCTCCATTTTCTTCTGATTGAATAAACCGTTGATATTTTGATATTGTTTTTGTAATTAAAAGTGGAATAATCAATTTCTGTAAATTTTAGTGAAAAATTTACTCGTGGAAAAATTTAATGTCACCCGAAAAAAATACAAATGGCGCTCAGAGATGCTTAAAGATGCTTTCCCAGGAAAGTATTCACAGGGCCATTCCTCCTCAGCTTTGCTAGTTGTATATACATATATAAATATTGTACATATTAAATGTTTTACAGGGTAAATTTATCACCACTGGTTTATGGAGTATTTCCAGACATCCAAATTATTTTGGTGAAATTTTAATGTGGTTAGGAATCTACATATCGTCTACTTCCGTTCTAAAAGGTGTCGAGCATGTTGGAGTTATCTCCCCTGTGTTTGTAGCCTATCTGTTAACGCGAGTTAGTGGAATACCTCTCCTAGAGAAATCATCGGCTAAACGATGGGGTTCATTACCAGCTTATCAACAGTACGTTAAATCCACAGCTAAACTTATTCCATATATTTTCTGAATTAATAATGAACATCTCAGGTTTCCCAATTTTGTATATTACAAGATGTCTTCTAATTATTTTTTTATTGTTCAAGAATTATTTGTAATAAAAGTTCGTGAATTAAAGTTGTCTATATCCTGGTTTCTCACTCCCTCTACCCACCACGCGAACTGTTGATTGGGTGTTAAAACTATATGACACTCCCTATGTCAAAACGCGATCCGTTCATTGGGTGTTAAAACTATATGACACTCCCTCTACCGACCACGCGAACTGTTGATTGGATGTTAAAACTATATGACACTCCCTATGCCCACCACGCGATCTGTTCATTGGATGTTAAAACTATATGACACTGTCTCCACCCCTCACGCGGTATGTTGGTTGGAAACTTCGTAGCATACCAAATCACAACATAAGTGGCAATACTTGGGCAAGATTGAGCGCATAACATGGTTATTGAATGAGAAGGACCCGGCATGCTCTGTATTGAGTTCTTGAGTTCTATTGATGTCAGGAAGCTGGAATTGGGATAGGTTTATGTTTTACACACCCCACCTTTGTCGTAACCCTTAGAACCCGAAATGCCGCAAAACCGGCTTGACGTTGTATCGCATATACCTGAAATGTTGGTTTTGCGGCTTGGGGCGTGTCAAGCTCCAATTACGTTGACGTCATAATTAATATGACGTCCTGTAAATCCAGGGAGGGACGTGCAACACCCCATGTATAGTCAGTGTTCAAAAGGTTAAACTATCAACACCTCTTTGATCCAACTTGTTGTCGATTCGTTGGGACAGGGACATTTAAATGAGTCTATCCGTCCCTGTCCGTCCCTGTCCATCCGTCACACTTTTTGAGACAGTGTAATATGAACATGTTGTGCTGAGGCTAAGCAGAGATAAGCAAGTGTATTAGTTGATGCTTTGGAACACGATAACTTTGGTTGTAATTTAGTGAAAGTGATGAAGCTTGGTGTATAGTTTCAACATACGAATACCGTAGTTAAGCAATTTGATTGGTTGAGACCTTGGAACACAATAATTCTCATTCTAATTGAGAAAGCGTGATGAAACTTAGTGTATAGTTTCATTACATCGATACTTTGACTAAGTTTGATGGTTGGCTAATTAGAGACTCCAATCTGATTGGTTCTGACTGAGATAGAATGTTCAAACTTGATGTAGGTGTTTATTAGGTGAATGCCTGGCTAAGCAGAGATAAACAATGTCATTGGTTAAGACTTTGGAACACAAGAACTTTGGTTCCCATTGGCGAGAGTGATGATACGTATAGTATAGATTCATTATATCATTACCTTGACTTAGTTTGATGATGAAAATTTTCTGCTTAGGCTAAGTTGTGATAAGCAATTTGATTGGTTAAGACTTTGGAACATAACAATTGCTTTTAAATTGAGGTAGAATGTTTAAACTTGGTTAGATGTTCAGAATAATAATATTTATTTTTAATACAGCGAATTACATAAAGTCTCAAAATGCTTTACAACAGTTACACATGTAAAAATGAGACATAGAAGTAAAGTAAAAGTAATGGCACCAAGGAAAATATAAATAACAGTGACGCTCAGTTAAGATATGCTTTTCTAAAAAAAAAAGAGTTTTACGTGCAGATTTAAAAGAATTGAAAATGTCTATCACCCTCAAGTCAACAGACAGCTTATTCCATAAAATGGATGCAAAGACATAAAATGCACGGTCGCCAATAACGGATATTTTGTGATTTCAGATTAATCAAAGCAAATCACGGCAAATCAAAGGCCGCCTAGCATATTACATGGTTTCCATCGATCCACACATCCGCAGAAATCTGCTGATTTTAAAAACCAAGGAAATGGGTGATGACCCTGTTCTGCTCTGGTATGTATCGTGTCCGACTGGGCTAATGAAGACATATGTATCTCAAAGAATGAATGAAACCGGGCTATACAGCGCCAAACATTTGGTGGAAAGTAAGACAGGCTAAACTATAATGTATCACAAAACCATAAATTTATATCCATATCAAAACAAATATCACAGACGCTATAAGATTATAGATATAAGTATGCATATAAATATTTAAAATAAAAAACACTTTTTTATATTTGGTTTGAATACGGATCATTTCAAATGCAAATAGAAAACTAAATATTAAGTTACAAATCGATATGCGATGCATTTACACAATGATCAAAATATGATTATTTGTCAAATTATAAATTTACGATGGTTCAGACAGTAGGAGATGTTACATCGTTAGTGGAATTTAAGCCTTTCTAGAAACCTTCTATCCAGTCTGTAAATTAATATAGAATAGCAATTTAGATAAAAAGAGACATCCTAGTTGTTTAGGAGCAAGGGGGGGGGGGGTGTTATTTGCAAGGACATTGTTGGTTGGCAATGGTGAATATCAGTGTAAATGGTTGTAAGAATTTACAGTGTTTCGTAGTAAACGATTAAAGGGATCCCTGTAATGACACAACCTGTTTTGACGCTTGTTCTGATTTGCGATGGCGGTGAGTGGTATCCTAGTGATATAGTGAAGGCCAGGCGCACATCAATAGGGTCCACATTTGGCCGTTGTGCTCCGATCAGTGTATGGTAAAATCTTTAGCAGAGTGGCACCTCTTACATTCTGTCGGGATCTCGACGACAGCAGCGAAGATAAAATAAAATGGTAGAATACTTTTCATACAGGTGTTCAACGAGGGCTATTAGTGTTCGACGAGGAGATAGATTGATTCCAATAAGCACCTATATCATCACTTTCAATCGCCCGACATAACAAAAAACTCTCAATACAAATTACCCATGAACTCACGGCACATTACCTTTGGGGTGGTACATTGCAAATCCTCATCGCTGTTGCAATGTCAAAAGATTAGGCATGTTCCTGTGATATTGGTTTAGGAGCGATAACATTGTTATTATCAATGATAATTGATGTTATTTGAATTGGCCGATGGCAACTGTCCTTAACACGTAGTATATTTGGCTGTGTTCTTTCAGGGCGCTTTGAGGGTGTCATTGCGTATTCAAATTCAATGAAATTCGTAATGGTCTGTTATTGAGGTTTGTATAACATATTTAATTCAGGTAATTGTTGGGTCCCATTCATTATATATTGACGGTAGTTTATAAATCCTAAATTCTTGGTTTAGTATACAAATATGGGTTTGGGTTATGTTGCATTGAGAAAATATAATTTGTAAACCCATTAAATGCATTACACGACTATCGCTTTAAATATATTTGTTATTGGCCATGTTGATATTTAGCCTGACAAGGACAGCTGGCTAGTCGTTCGGATGGGACGAAAAACCGAGGTCCCGTGTAAAAATTGGCGTGACCGTTTTATTCCACATTCATCTTTGTACATCACAGATTCAGATTTATTACCTCTTAGTCTTCATCGAATTCAACTTTTCAAGAGTTCGTTTAAGTGCACGCCAATGAGTACACTGTTGTGCCCTTTTTCGTCCCATTGGAAGGACTAAACACCTTTCCGTACCAGCGATCAGTCCTGAACCACTGTCTAAGATTTACGTCAGCAAGAGTTTTGTTTTTGGAACTAAGTTGACAATAGGAAAGTGGACGCGTAGTCTACTCGTACCAACTTGTGTGGATATCACGTGGCTAAATAGGTAAGACGGTGGCTCGCTAGCCAGGAGGTCGAGTGTTCGATCCCTGCATTGGCCGAGAAAGTTCATTCCGATTTTCCGGCGTTGTTTCTCCTTGTCAGTGATGCAGGACGGAGGGCCTGAAAAGGACAGCTGTCTAGTCGTTTGGATGGGACACAAATCTGAGGTCCCATGTACACATTGGCGTGCACGTAAAAGTAACCTTGGCAGTTGGAATTCGATTTAAGAGTAGGCCGTATCGCACCTGCCCGGGGAAAATTTCCCTCATAGCAAACTGTATGGCGTATGCTCGTCTTCCATTAGCCCAAGTTAAGTGTAGAAGAGTAGGACGTTAAACCTCATTTCGTTTCACCAACCTGTGTGTAACAGGAACAACCGGTTGTATCCCCAGACATAACACTATCTCCACCATCTTGATATAATCTACAGGATGAATCCAGCTTACAATAAAGATAGCTTTTACAGTTTACTCTCTCTGTACATGCTCGAGGACAATCCATTTTCCGTAAAACAAAAATGATTTCAAGAAATGTACTGGTATTATTGAAGACATTAGATTTACTGTATGAAGCAAAACGATTACCAACAACTGAAATGTACGTTCAAAAAAAAACATACTACTGAGACTGTATTATTATTACTAGTAGTAGTTCAAATTTAGATTTTAAGTTACGCGAACCAGTAGCTTTTATGGTCTGAGGAATGCTCACTAATAGTCCACCGATATCTATTATTAGCTTTAGGGTTGGGTTATAATTAGGTTTAAGAATTTGGGGGAGAGTTTCATTAGTCCACCGATATTTATTATTAGGGTTAGGTTTGGGTTTATTCATACCCATATTTATAGTATTGCTTATAGCGGTGGACTAGTTAGCACCCCTCTCCTGGGCCTAATCAAGTCTTACCGGAGTAATATGTAGTGATATACAGAGACGATCTGTCAGTTGGAGTATTATAGGGTTCTGTATTAGGTACGACCCTGTTTACCTATCATATATTGTAAAGCTAATAAAGAGCCTGACTACTACTACGTCCCTGGGTTTGTTTTCGCACTCCATAAGCATCATAGAGAAATAATACAAACCAGAACAGGTTGGTCGAGTACAGTTCACAGTGTCCGTAACGTCACCACTACAACTAGCTCCACCATTAGCTGGTGTAGGATTATTGCATTGTCTGCTTCTGTCCATGATTCCTTCGCCACATGAAACAGAACATGAGCTGTTTGTCCAAACACTCCATCCACCATCAATCGCTGTAATAATAGTAAGTAGTAAAGTTTAAAGGATTCGCCGCTAAAACTAGTCAATTCTTCACGATAGACTCTTATAATGCTACAGTACAATATACGTTTATCCTAAGCACGTTCAATATCTAAATTGTATTTCATAATATTAATACAAGCTTCCATATCATTTTATTTATAGTCGTTGGTAGTCGTCTTGCAGAAAGATAAAGGTTTCAGCACAAAATCGTCCCTCTTAGGAAATTGGCAATAGCAGGGTGATGTTTGGGTCGATCTCGCATTTTTATCACCCATCTTTTGAAGATTAGGCGAAACAGATATAAGCAATCCATTCGTCGAGACTTTGGAAAACAAGAACTTAATTAAGGTAGCATGTTCACGCCAGCGCTGTTTAGGGTAAATTCACCAGTAAAATTCACTTGCGCTACGTGTGAGGGCTATCTAGCTTTTTATGCCTAGGCTTTACTTTTATGCTTCATTCTTAACGTTAAATACCTATAATATGTTCCAGTCTATTGTCAGTAAGATCTTTATTATGTTTTTACATATCAAAATTACTTACCTTTCTTAGAACAATCACAGGCCACCGCTTATTTATGAAACAGAAGAATAGAAAAGCCATTGTTATCATGATATTTATTTTGATACTAAACATACATTAGGTCTTTCTTTAGGCCTAAATTTTTTTATCTAAATTATCAATTAAACATTAATTAACTGATCCAAGCCATAATCAACTCTCGATGGCATAGGAGTGGTCCGATTTGAAATAGATTAGGACGGGTTCAACTATATCTTGATTAATTTAAAAATGGACGGGCGAGACTAAGCTTCGAACAACCAATACGGTAGTTACAATTATCGCACACGTCTTGTCAAACCTTCTAAGGCTAATATCTTTGCTCACAATAGAGTAATTTAGATGGAATTTTCAAATTATTAATTTTACATATTCTTTTTTCGAACTATTATAACAAGAATTGCCAAATCTTTATTAAACTCTTAACTAATGTATCTTTAAATCTGCTTATTGTGAGTCTTTTACTGGCTTCAAATGTTATATAGATTATTATTAAAACATTAATCAACATGGCATGCCCATAATCATTAAGCAGATTAAAACACCATAGCTATTTAAGAGTATATCGATAAAATAGGAAATCAAGTTTTAACTAAATACGCGTCAATCGGTCAACCTTCAAACACGCAGAACTTGGCACAAAATACAGAAGGCTACTTCGAAATTTTCAGTTAATTGATTTTTTATTATCTATTTAGGATTTAAACTAAGACAATCATACAGAACGTCTCATGTGTT
This sequence comes from Patella ulyssiponensis, assembly GCA_963678685.1. Lineage (NCBI taxonomy): Eukaryota > Metazoa > Mollusca > Gastropoda > Patellidae > Patella > Patella ulyssiponensis. The sequence goes on along the minus strand of OY783225.1, from coordinate 61,115,957 downwards.
AATGTTAGCTCATTATTGAATTTCCTTTGGTTGGTGGTTGGGGTGTGGGGTGGGGTGTCTTTGTAGTACAGATCAATACCATATTTTTCAGAGTATAACTTACGTATGGATATATTACGATTTATAAACTGTGTGTTATTGTTCTATACGAGTTGCATACCGAGAAATACATTGCCACGTCATACTAGCATGTTATGAGACTCATAGATTGAGATTCGACAATGTAATATAAAAATGATATGTATGGGTTAGTACTTACTATCCCATATTGGGAACCATACAACGTCATCAATATTAGATGTATAATTATGGAACTGTAAACTGGTGATTTTACCATTGTAAATTGTATTTTCTATGAAAACGTCATCTGTACTGCAGTTATATATGGATTGACCATCAACTGTTACTGTAACACCCTGACATGATTGACCACTCAAGTAGAGGTAATATAACTCGAAAGGAAATATCATATCAGTTATATTACATGAGCACGTTAAACTTGTGGTTGGGGTTAATTTATCCGAAAAATATATTGCCGTATTGAAGTTACTTTCAAAGGTTTTGGTATTTATCAAGTAGTAGTTTGCTTGCTTTTCTGTAAAATATTCAGTTAGTTTACATTTATTAACGCATTATAGCTTACTGATTCAGTTTTGTCATGAAATTGTAATTAATTACAATGCCTCCAAGAACGTATGCATATCCCTGATGTACTTTATCATGGACACAGTGAACTACAGTATCTAAAAAAACAGTGAGCAGTCTGATATGGCTTTGCATCGGTCCTATGTCCATCCAGAAATCCGTGTGTCCGTTCACATTGTTTGTGGACCCTCTATCCGAAATTGATTTAAGTTATATCCCAAAGACGGGCCGGATGTTCCTCGTAGCACACTGCATGATGTATATCCGTCTTGATTAGCGAGAGAGAGAGAAATGGAGTTTAACGTCCACTCAACACAAACTAGGTCATTTCGGGCCTAATATATGGTTTCAATTTTATTTCAATAATTCCCTTGTGCGTAGGGGTCTTTAGCAGTGGGAGGAAACCGGAGTGCCGGAGGAAACCCACGAGGTTGAGAAATCGCCGCTATCTCCATGCAACATACGCTCACACCAGGGATCAAAACTACAGTCGCAAGCCAGAGGTGACCGGCCAGCTAGAGGTCGAAGCGCAGCACTCTAGACCACTAGGCCATCACAATTTCCCGTCTTGATCAGCACATTTGTTGCAGAAAAACAGGACGATAAACACCATTTCATTTTATTTCATATTGCTTGTATTTCATCTAATCGATCGATTATGTGTCAAACTATATTTCATTTCACACCCATTTAAATTACGATCAAGGTAATGCCTGAATAGATCACTGAATAAATGTTTGACAATCTGGGCCCTGTTTCACGAAATTTTAACTTAAGATAAAATCCAATTTTAGTAGATACTTCAATTTTGATTGGCTAAGCACTAAAATCAATCTAATATTATCCAATCAAATTACTAAAATTGGGATCTTATCTTAGTTAAAATTTCGTGAAATAGGCCCCTGGTTTATAACCAAATCTTACATTTTTTAGTCGGGTTAGAAGTAATGTGTGTTGGAGGTTCTGTAGTTGGTGAGAGAGAGAAAGAGAAATGGGGTTTAACGTCTACTCGACACAAACTAGGTCATTTTGGGACTAACATATAGTTTTAATTTTATTTCAATAATTGGCTTGCGCGTAGGGGTCTTTAGCAGTGGGGGGAAACCGGAGTGCTTAGAGGAAACCCACGAGGTTGAGAAGACTCCCCTATCTCCATGCCACATACGCTCAAACCAGGGATCGAAACCACAGCCGCAAGCCAGAGGTGACCGGCCAGCTAGAGGTCGAAGCGCGGCACTCTAAACCACTAGGCCACCCCAACCCCCTACTCTGTAGTTAGTGTTTGACCATACATGTGAAGACCATACAGAAAACGAGGAGTTGACGCCATGTCAACCCAGTGTATTCCTAGATGTAATATACACACATATATAGAGAGAAATATGAGGTTTAACGTCCACTAGACACGAACTAGGTCATTTTGTGAATAACATATGGTTCAACTTTATTTCAGCAATTCGCTCGCGTAGGGGTCTTTAGCAGTGGGACAAAACTGGGGAACCCGGAGAAAACACAAGTTTCAAAAATTACATCACAAGTTTCAGAATTTTAACAAAAGTGATGTGTAGGTTTTCACACAAGTTTGTGTCATTTGATAGATTTTAACACAAGTTTTGTGTAGTTTCAAGGAGTAGGGTCGCCTGTCCAACCTGGTGGGTTTCTGTGGGTCTTCCGATTTTATTCCACTTCTAAGTTCTAAGGGAATTATTAAATTAAAATTGAATAATATATTTGTCCTGAAATGACCTGGTTAATGTCGAGTGGACGTTAAATCCCATTTCTTTCTCTCTCTTTCTCTCTCTCTCTCTCTCTTTCTCTCTCTCTCATCCCCTCCCTCTCTGTCTCTCATACAAAGTATAGCCAGTATATAAAACCACTTACTACAGTCAAATTCATACTTTACATAATCTACGTCAGCACCAGAAGTGTAAGGAGAGTTTATGATACAGGATCGTTGAAAAGAACAGGCTTTGAAAACTAGCAAGGAATCTTGTTGACTGAAACTTTGTCTTGTATCATCAGCGCTATTTGAACAGCACGGACTAGCTGTACAGTCCTCTTCATCCTGTAGTGGAGGACAGCTTGATGTTTTACTATAGTAATATAGATGTTGAATGGAGATCTTACCACTAGAACAGGTTAAAGTGTGATTCGAGCATCGAGACCCGGGTTGCCTGTAACAACCATAGTAGGTTGTTACCATTGCTGTAATACAATAGTTTAACGTATTAAAGCATGATCTCAAAGGTAGCTAGCAAAAAGAGAGAGTGAAAGAGATGGACCTGGGAAAAACCCACGAGGTTGGAAGGCGACCTAAACCGGGGATTCGAAACCACGCCATTTGAATTAAGAGAGAGACAGAGAAATGGGGTTTAACATCAACTCGACACGAACTAAGTCATTTTGGGACAAACACATGCTTTCAATTTTATTTCAATAATTCGATTGCTAGTACCATTTGAATCAATGACAGGCCTTATGATACAGTGCGCACGTGCTAACCATTCGCCCCCACCCCCCGCAAGCTGGCAAAAAGCGTTGCCATTTCACATACCGCAACCAGTACTGTCGGAACCTTACTATATATATTCTAATGGTCATTGAATACTTAAATTTCTTCGCAAGATACAACGTATAGTCGGGGCGAAAAACCAAGGTCTCGTGTACATATGGGTGCGTACGTAAAAGATCCATTGACAGTTGCAATTCGATGTAAGAATAGACCATAGTGCCACTGTCCGGGCAAAATTTTAGCTCATGGCACCTGAATGGCGGATGTCTGTCCTCATTAGCCCAGGCGGAGCAGGACGTTAACCACCATTTCATTTAAAAATTTCGTCCTATAAAATGGCTATTTCTTTGTCTTTAATCGTATATTTGCTGTTTATTATGGCATCTTGTCGCTTTAATTAACAATCTCAACTTTCCATGATTTTTTTGGTTTCGAATTTTATATCAACACATGAGAATAACCACGGAAAACAGTGATTGTTGAAATATTCAGAATGATATACTTACCATCTATGCATACAAATATTATAATACATATGATAGGTGGTATAACTTTAAACCAAGTCATCGTTATCTTCATCATTTAACTGGCTTTTATCTGAAAATAGGTTTCTTCAAATAAACAGGTAATAAAATCAAAATTCTACTGTCCCACGTCATACAAAACCTATGTGACTTTTATTAGGGATTCAAAACTGAGCAATACACAATTCTGAGAACAGTAAGCGTTCGCCGTAAATATTGTGTCCTGAACTTTTAATTTTTTTGTTAAAACATTTTTATTCTTTTTTTTCTACATACAAAAGCGCGTAAAATTCACGAACGCCGTTGCATACCACTTTAGTTTGTTGACCCCTTTGAACTACCCATCGGTTTACTACCCATCGATTTTCATACAAAAATGCGAAAACGCTTCAATGACTTCATCAATAATTCGAGACACGACATCAACAATTTTTTTTTTTTAAAAAAAAGATAAATATATCTTACTTAACTAATTAGGTACAAATATAATTCTCTACAGCACTGCAAAGAAACAATAAAAGAAAACGTATCGGTACCGCTTAACTATCAACAGGGATGGGTATTTTGTCGGAGATATGAATTTCTTTTTAAGACAATTCATATCTCCGACAAAATACCCATCACTGATTAAAGTTAAGCGAAATCGGTGAAAAAATGCATTGAAAACTGCAAGGTAACGCGAATAAACAAAAATCAAACATTTAGGTCACAATAACTTTATTTATTTTTCTGGTTCTAAATTTCCGAATTTTCCAGGAACTCTACCAAACCCTTAGCAGTTTAAAAATAGCAATTTTAATAATGGATGCTGCTTGATTAATAGCCAGAACATAATATAATATAGGAAATAAAATTAAACGTTTAAATTCCGCTTTATTTATGGTAAGGGAGATTGGTTCAAATTTCAATTTAATGATAATCGTCGGTTAATGATAATGATTTCGTACTCAGTGAGATGTATTCTTAAATTTTAAATTGGTTTTAGGCGCCATTCTATGGGTCACTAGGCGCACACCCAAGAACTGAACACCCATTTCTGTACATCCCAGGTTAGTATGTACATGGCTATATGGTTAGATATTGGTATAACTCGTTCGTCTAGGTTCGACCCTCTGGTCACCCGGTCTAGAATGGTAATAACAATGACAATGGTTTAGACATTTCCAAATATTTTGCAAAATCCAATAAAAGAGAGAGAAAATGGGGTTTAATTATAATTTAATATAATTCGCTTGCGCGTAGGAATCTTTAGTAGTGGGAGGAAACCGGACGACACGGAGAAAACCCACGAGGTTTGACAGGCGACCACACTCCTTGTCACGTACAACCGGGGATAGAAAAACCCAATAAACAAAATCAATAATGTATCAGTATAAAACTCACCTTGCCGACTTTTCCCTGTCCACAATTAAAATGCGCAGTTTTATCAATGCGACTCAATGCTTCATTTGCTGCTAATAACTAAAACTTGTGAATTTATATTAGAGGTGTGTGTATCGGGTCTTGGTGGGTGGTGACGTTTTCACAAATGAAGCCAACCACTGGCCAATCACGGAAAGCCCCGTAACCAAACTCCACACTGTTCCTTGGTTGGCTCAATTGAAAACATTTTTTTTATTACATTATCACGCTGATTTTTCGTCGCAATCAATTTTTATTCGCAGAAAATCGGATGTTATAAAAATTGCAAATAATAACTCGTTTTAATTTACTATTACTGCTTTAGAAATATACTGAGCGCCATAGAAAACGCATCACTTAGTTTTCCGTATAACAAAATGATCCTGTAACAGTGATGCAGGACGGAGAGCCTGGCAAGGACAGCTGTCTAGTCGTTCGGATGGGACTAAACACCAAGGTACCGTGTACACATTGGCGTGCACGTAAAGATGCCTTGGAATTCGCTATAAGAATAGGCCGTAGCGCCACTGCCCGGGCTTAATTTCCGTCGAAGCACATTGTTTGGCGTATGCCCGTCTTCATTAGCCCAGGTTAGGAGCAGAACAGTAGGACGTTAAACCCCATTTGTCATTCCCGAATCGTTTAATTCACTATACCATGTCTGGCTGAAAAGTTCTAAGTCTTAAAAGGATGAATTGGGTTGAAACAAACTCTTGTCGCCGACTGTAGTGTTATCATTGTCTTCTTACCAGACCATTTTGTGTTACCTGATCGACGATTGACCAGTCTTGTGGGCATTTCTCAGGAGAGGGTTAAGCCCATTATCGTCAATGAATTAGGAATGACAAAAGTTTCTGCAAGTTGGCTCCCAAAGCTCTTGACTGTGGATCAGAAACGTGTCACATACCTGACGTCCCTGCATAATCTGCTCCGTTCTGAAGCAGATCTTGATAAATTTGTGGCCAGATTTGGCCTTTACAGGCTTCTACCTGTTTACAAAAATAACAAAAGAACTATCCGGTCGTTATTTTCCTGGCAATGATGTCAGCTGTTGCCAAAAACATTTCTTCCTGACCGGCATCCAGGCCTTGCAACATCGTTCGCAAAAATGTGAACACCTCGAAGGGAACTATGTAGAAAGGTAAATGGAAACCATTTGATACAGATTTACTTGGTTTAAAGTAAGAAAATAGAAAGTTCTTATTGCTCAATACTTGAGCATCGAATGCTTTCAATTATTTAACCCTGAAGGGTTCCTCAGATATAACATCAGTCTGTAATCCCCCCCCCCCCAGTCGTTGCTATTAGAAATATATATACAGAGGGTTTCTTCATCAAAACAGGAACTCACTTATACATCGGAATATGATTTAGTTTGACAGCAATGACATAAAATAAACTAACACCTAAAATGGCATGATCAACTTTAAATTCGATAGCAGTGATTGTATCAAAATGTATTAACGTGATATCTTCTATATCGGTTACTTTAAATCATTTATAACTTGTATTTATTATTTATTCAGCTTCGTTTGTTCAACTTTTTCTTTGTCTGTGTAATAAACATCATTTATTTTCAATGATATTAACGCTGGGGGGTTGTTCAGACAGTACAAGACTCTTGAATTCTCCTTTCAGGCCCTTATACTAGACATCTATATCCCTTGTCGGTGCACGTGGGGTCTCCGTGGACCCCATGCACTTGTTTTACAGTATTTTGAAATAACCATTGGACACTGCCTCCTGAAATTTTGTGACTTTGTCTCCTATATATTTTTAAACGTAGCGAATAGATCGGTATTCATCTGCTTCCCACATGAAGAGTTCTGTTACATGTCAAACAGGCCCAACGCTTGAAGGGAACAAGGGGTCAAATCGGACCCCAAACTTGCAACTCACAGTAGGAATTTTGCTAATGTGTTTGCTGCCTGATACCATATTGCGTATGCCAGACTATTCTCTCTTTAAACATTTGCATGTTACAAATAACAAAAATTAAATGATGAATTCCAAAAATTCTATGGTTTTTGTATCAAGCGTGAATCGCCATTTAACCTCGTTATCACATAGTACACAAAGTAGCAATTTTGTGAGTATTATTAAATCTGTTCAAAATGTCACTAAAATGTTTTTGTATAATAATTTAGTTGTTTTTCAGTTGTCAAATATAAATGCAAATAAAAACTTAACCGTTTCTTTTAAATTCAAATACATCTATACGCAAAAACTTTGAATTATAATTGGGCTCCATACGGACCCCTTGATACCTGCAATGTGATTCTCAGCACGTGCACCCACAAGGGTTAAACATACATTTACAGGACCGACCGCAAACTGACTCATGATGAATCCCACCAAAGCTGCGTTCACACTGCATGCGCATTCATTGCGAAATCCGGAAACCGGCCTCCGGAATTCGGACTGGGTTTTCCCGGATTAAAAGCGGTGCGTCACATTACAGTTTATTCGGATTGAACTCACTGAATGCGCAGTGAAGGTCATTCATATCCAAGATGGCTGCGCCAGACATTCGTTTTGTTGGTCAAATGTTGCTTATGTTTAATTTCCTGAGGCATGCGGTGCCGAGCACGATATCGTGGGCACAAAAATCAAATTTACATGTATTTCACGAAGATACCTTTCATAATTGAAATGTAATGAAATTGTGTTAATCTGTTCTGGCCCGACTGGGCTTATGAAGACTGCATGGTATAGACTATTTTCCCAGGACAGCGGCGCTACGGCCTACGCTTTTATTGAATTCCAACTATCAAGGGATTTTTTTTACGTCCACGTCATTGTGTACATGGGAACTCTGTCTTTCGGCCCACCCGAACAACTAGACAGCTGTCCTGGTCAGGCCCTCCATTCTGCATCAGTGACATGGGGAAGCCACGCTGGAAAATCCTGATGAACGTTCTCGGTCAACACCGAGAGCGAACCCTCGACCACAAGATTAGGGAGCCAGCTTCTTACTCACAGAACCATCGTGGCCCCCTATTTCATAATCCAATTCCTTTCACCACTAAGCAAAACATTTGACGAATAAAGTGATGGATGAAGAAGTCAAATAATGTAGAACAATTTACGATAATTTAATGTCAGTATAGGGCAAAACTCGTAATCAGAATTTAGTGTGTTGTAAATGTTTGCATTACTGACAAAAGGAAAAGCATACCACAGTGACGAAGGGCTACGGGTATGTAGGCTACACCCCAACTGATTTCGGTATGTAACATCAATTTATTTGAAGAATATTGGCCCGGACAGTAATCCCCGTCGCCTTTGGGTGAAATATCGTCTTCGGTATTATTGGCACGAAATGTATCATGACGAACTTTGGGAAGAAATCGATTGACGAGAGAACCTTCGCATGTCAAGCGCTACGTTCGACATAATTTTCAATTTGTTGAGACTAGCCATTGCAAAACAAGACAGAAGACTCCCGAGGTCAGTGCCTCACCACGACAGACTGACTGTAACACTTGGAAACTGGCAACAGTTACAAGATTTTTGGACAGTCAACAGTTTGATCTGAATCAAGCGTGCCACACTCAAAATTTGACTGCGAATAACCCGTTCGAAATAATTGTTCCGGGTTGAATTCGGAAAATATACGGATTCGTTGATTCAGATTCAGTTCGGTTTTTATCGAATTGAGTGTGACGCCAAAGTCCGGAATAAGACTTTATTCCGAATTCAATTCTGATTAAACCCCTAGTGTGAACGCAGCTCAAGACTCCATTGTCAATGCGCACTGACATGTATTTAATATTGATTTTTTAATCATGTGTGGTGATGAATATAAAACGATCGGGATGCTCTCCGGGGTCTTCGTATTAACATGAACAATTACAATTAACCAATAATTCATAGGACAAGATTATTGTTCAACTTGTCTCGGCACACTACTTTCACAAACACAGACCCCAATAATCTTTTGAAATATTCATTAATTACTGCTCTCAATACTTAATTTTATTTAAACTATGTTCTTTTGAGATTATTAAAGGATCATGTATTTTTATGATTTGGCATAGTAGAGATGGCAAGGAGGGGGGGGGGGTCCTTGAAATATTATAGGGGTCTTGAATGCCCCCTCCACCATCGTTGATACTAGGTAGCATACATACATACAATTATAGATCTGTATGAGTGCGATTTGTTGGTTGGATGTTAAAACAATATGACACTCCCTCTACCCACCACGCGATCTGTTGATTGGATGTTGAAACTATATGACACTCCCCTGCAGTTCGATCAATACCCATATCATAGTGATTTACTCAGTGAATCAAATTCCCAATCTGTTTCACATTAAATTACTTACGAATTATCTCTGTAACAGATGACTGTCCACAACACGTGCGTTGACTGCACGCGGCGTCAGTCATTGGCTCAACGGCTCGTGCAATGTTTACTTAACACCTTACTGCTTCGGGCAAAATGATGCATTTTACTCATTTTAATACCCATTTACACTAAATAGGAAATATTTTTTAACTACAAATACTTCAAACGTCTTTATTTATTTTTCTTTTACCCAAAAAAATGTTTGAGAATTTAATTTGAGGGAGTAAAAAAGTTAATATGCCGAACTCATTAAGCCTCGTCGATGTCATGCTTATCAGTGATTGTAGCGGACAAGCGAATATTCACTGCGGGATCAATTTGTCAAATCCCTTCACTCAATGAATGCAGGAGTGAAGCAAGAACCACTAGAATTTATCACCAAACAGAGGTTTGATTGAAACCAAATAGGGAGAAAGAGAGAGAAATGGGGTTTAACGTCCACTCGACACAAACTAGGTCATTTTCGGACTAACACATGGTTTCAAATTTTATTTCAATAATTCGCTTGCGCGTAGGGGTCTTTAGCAGTGGGAGGAAACCGGAGTGCCCGGAGGAAACCCACGAGGTTGAGAAGGCGCCGCTATCTCCATGTCACATACGCCAGTGATCGAAACCACAGCCGCAAGCCAGGGGTGACCGGCCAGCTAGAGGTTGAAGCGCGACACTCTAGACCACTAGTCCATCCCAACCCCTGAAACCAAATAGGACATGTTTTAGTTTTAGAAAAAAGAGTTTATTTCAAGCATCTACCTAAACGTACATACAAAGATTAAGGCACGGTATTTACATCTACATTTATATAACATAATATATAAATACACACATTGTTACCATGGTAACCAATTATAATCTAAAACAAACACAATATTTACAGTAAAATAGCACTTATACGACGCCTTGGATTTCATGTTTAACATTATAGTATATTTAATTTAGACAAAATACAATTTTTACCTAAGTATGAATGCCGTACCGTCCTTCGCCCCAAACTCGACCCTCAATCACATGCGTTTCTATACGACTAAAACGAAAATCGGTCTGGACAAAATAGTTTCAGTTGTCTGGTGTCAAGGCTTATACCAGGACGCCTTACCATTTGTTAAGAGAATAATGATGTTCTACAGACGATATAACTACATTAGGTTTTACAATATTTACAAAATAAACAACCACCAAAAAGAATTCTTTTTGTAAAATAAAGCAATGGTGCAGTGCTAAAACAATAAATGGGCGGGGGGGGGGATAACACCGCAATGGGAATAATATTACATCAAATCCCCACGTGACCCTTTCAATGTATGGTAATTAAATAATAAATTTACAAAAGCTATGGGCTTCTCTGTGGCGCTATTTGTTGGCTATGTTCACTTCTAATGTCTGTGAGAAGTGACATCGAATGGTCTGGAAAATGTCAGTATATATAAGATGTCAAATATTCACGAAACTTCCACGAAGATTTCTCAGTACGACTGTAAGTTTAAAATTGCTAGTTGATTATAGGAATGAAGGCTTGGGTGGATATCTCCATTAATGGACTTCACTATGGAATAATTTTAAAACACTGTGTCACTAAGGTTACAATAGAGTTCGTCTTCAGAGACCTTTGGTTTATTCTTTTGCACAAGGGTCGGGTTCAACGTCCTCTTCCACACATTGCATTTTTGCGTGTGCATAAGAATCTAAACGACGCAAAACAATACCTAAAGAATGTAGGCTAGTATCGTAAATTGGTTTCACCATATCCAGTCGTGCAAAATTTTCAAGTTTTCACTATGTGACGCGTTGTTTTTATTCACCCAGAAGTTGTCATCATTGTTGGCTTCCTATTTTAGTATTTTAGCAATGGATTCACTTTTTAAATGGCCACAAAGAATCTCTTTCTATACATGAGATAAGCCACGAACGCCCAGATCGCTGTTCCCCATACATCTTGTAGTAATAACTTCCAGTGGACAGGTTCCAGCTGCCAGTTGATCGGAAATTCCCGCCAAAATACACCATGACAGACGTAGATCACTATGGAATTCATTCCTGGAAAGAAAAACAAACCTAGAACTCTAACTCGAGTTATTTTATAAGCGAGGAGATTAGAATAAAATACATATTAGATAAACAACAATGTTAGCAGGAAAAACAAAATAATCTCGACTATAGCCACGAACATTGGGTTACCTATATTTCCGTTCTTCAAAATGTTTAGTGGTTGGGTATAGTACTATAAGATTTTACAATAGTATGAAACGTATACAAAAGATATCAAATCGTATACAAAAGACATCAAATCGTATACAAAAGGTATCAAACGTGTATAAACGATATCAAATCGTGTAAAACGATATCAAATCGCATACAAAGGATATGAAACGTATACGACCGATATCAATTCGTATATAATCGATCAAATCGTATATAAAGAATATCAAAAGATATTAAACATATACAAACGATATCAAATGGTATGAAAACCTGTACCAAAATATATGAAAATCTACAACAAAATGTACGAAAATCTACCACAAAATGCTTTAATTGTTTGAATCGGTGTAATATAAATTTAAACGTACCTGGATAAACAAACGGTCCACCCTTCCACCATTTTAAAACATCCATAACAATATAGAGAACTGACAGCAGTATAAAAGCAAAACAAGCCGTAACCAATATAAACGATACAGACCTGAAAATATGCATACGTGTACAAAACAGTAAATACATGAATTCGGGTTTAACGTCCTACTGCGCTAACCGGGTAGATGAAAAAGGCAATGGGCTATGTAATTAATAATAAGCGATAGTCGCGTTTCCGGTTACTCTTTGTTGAGTTCCAGCAACCGACAAGGTTTTTTTTTACGTGAACGCCAATGGCATGACGCTCTTCTTGGTCAGACCATCCGCCCTGCACAACTGACCACACCCTCCACCATCCACAACTAACCACACCCTCCACCCTGCAAAACTGAACGGACCTCCCCCCCTGAACAATTGACCGGAAGTGGTTTCAACCACATTGTTTATGATAATAATTAAATAATTAATGCAACAGACCAACAGGCTGTATTATTTAGCCTGGATCAAATATTAGTTTGGTGTTATAGATTACAGTTGTAATACCAGAATTTACTTTTCAAAAAATACGTATTTAAAAAAGATATGCAGGTGAGAAATAAGATAAGTTACCATAAATTCTTATTGACTGGTATCCATCCATCATTCTGACTACCTTTACATAATAAAGCACCAATACCTCCCTGGAATATTCAATAACATAGTACATTACATAAACATGGGGAAACTATTCAAAACCTCTCTAAAAAATACAGAATTATTCAATCCTTTTTCAAACGAAATAAATATTGTTTATAAAAAAAATACTTCCCTTGAAGATACATGGTGAAATGGTTAATATAGAATGGTAGAGACCAACTGAATAGCATAGGCCTTTAACATCTGCAGACACCGCTAGACTTGGGACATTCTAAGACCAGCAATGGTTACACGTGCAAAACGGTTAAGTTTTCTAATGACATGCAAATGCCATTGATTCTCTTACACATATCCCAATATGTACAAGGTAGGCGGAGTTTTGAAATTTGTCTTTCCACCAGCACAAATTCTGTTCGGGTATCTATTTTGTTTGACATGATATTAGAGTAGAATTCTACGTACCGTTATTGCAGCCCAGATCAACCAGCGAATAACTCGACTCGCATGTCCTTGAAATGTTATTATTATACGGCCTGCCTGAAAAATAAGACTTCATTAATGGACTCAGTAGTGCGAGTTATAAATAGACAATTTTTCACTTAATTTTTCTCCATTCTACCTGTATTTTTTGGTTGACTTTTTGGTCTAAAATTGGAGAAAGGGTTCAAATTTGCAATTTCATAACAGTTTGGGGTATGATATTACATAGGAGGGATAGGGGGTGTAGAGCAATCATTGTGTCGGAAGTGGAATTTTCACCCCAGTCAACATCAAATCCCCGTAGCAAAAAACTCTAAACGGTCAATCCCCTATAAAATTATGACGCGGAGATTGCCAAATGTGGTCCCCATTGTGCCTATAAAGTTTGGAACCAATGGTCTGTTGACCAAAAACCACAGTCTGTGATGTTACAGTCATTTAACATTGAAGTCAATGGGCAAACAATTGCTAGTCTGAGTCCTAATAATATGTTTTAAACAGGACGAGATTTGGTGGGTTATTATCGTTTAAAGTCTTTATTAAATTCTTCCCAGACGACAAGAAATAAAATCAGTTCAACGTCCTACCTTTCTGTATCGATTTGGCTAATAACGGGCATACGCGATACAGTGTGGTATGAGTGAAATTTTGCCCAGTCAGTGGCGCTATTCCAAGTACCAAGGGTTCTTTTACGTGCAAGCCAATATGTACACGTGACCTTGTTTGTTCGTCCCATCCGAACTACTAGGCACCGTCCTTACATCACTGACACGGGGAATCCGTACAGGAAAATTCCGAGGAACTTTGTCGGCCAATACGTGGAGTGAACTTGAAACCTTGGTTACCAGTTTCATAGAGGCTAGATTTAAAAGTTTCGTGTAGTGATAGAAAGATCCAATTAGACAGACAACACGTAGACTTAAAATAACTGACTACTGTTAAAATAACTGACTACTGTATCCATGACGAAATTGCGTCCAACGGCCATCATCTATACAGAGCTACTATCCACCAAAAAGTCAACAGTACTCTGAATCCGAAATATCATCGCTTAACAAACTTTCACCAACGGAATATCAAACTGGTTCCTACAAAATAATGATCCATACTTACCACTAATCCAAGAAAGCACAGAAAGACTGATGTCAAAACTCCAAGTATTCCTTCCGGGTCATGGGCCATTGATGTTTGATAGATGACCTAAAACAAAATAAACTTTATTATAAACTACACATGACATTATCTGCAATTAGTTCTAATCTTGGAAAACAGATGACAACCGGAACATACTAGAGTCGGCCATTTCTTCACGTGGCTGTTCGCAATCCGCAAATGGTTTTAAATTGTTCTGTTTACCTGGTAGAAGTGTTTTTTTTCCAGAAAATAATAGACGTTTTTTGTATTGAATAAGGGTGACAATGGTATGAGATATGGGATATTGGTAGATATGATATATAAACTGACCTGTGGTGTGAGATATGATATATACACTGACCTGTGGTGTGAGATATGATATATAAACTGACCTGTGGTGTGAGGTATGATATAAACTGACCTGTGGGGTGGGATATTGGTAGATATGGCTTTCACCTAGAACAACTTTATCGATATATTGAGCTGCTCCAGCCGTACAATTGACGTGTTTACCACCATCACTGATACCACCTGGCCCAGTATAACCTCTAAAATAACATAATGATGTAAAAGTAGACATGACGTTAGTGTAAAATGACGTTAAAGTAAACATGGCGTCAATGTAAAATGACGTAAAAGTAAATATGAAGTCAAGACAAAATGACGTTAAAATCAATGTGACGTCAGTGGAAACTGGGCTGGATGTAAACCTGACGTTAGTGTAAAATGACGTTAAAGTAATCATGACGTCAATGTATATTTACATGATGTTGGCAATACCTGATATGCCGATTATAGCCGGCCTTTCTATTTCACTGGCATGTATTATAAGCAAACTTACGTTGGACAGCCAGGAACAGGTAGAGCATAAGTTAAACCAATAAAAACAGCGAGGATGGCTAAATTTAAAATCCACATAGGTAGACTTAATACAATATCACGTATTGGTGCCCACTTAGCTTCCTGGAAAATAATATAAAAATACAGTATACTATTGCAATCCCCTTGATTATGTCTACTACATCGTTAACTCTGTTCATCACGTGCATTTTGCATACCGATAGTCCATTGGTCATTTTTTTTTTTTTTTTTAAACAATATTTATTCACAGAAACTGGATTGGAGAACAGGCAGAAGCCTATAGACCCCCTCTCCATAAAAGTACAAACAAAAATATATATTCAGATAAAGGGAAGGTTAAGTAAAGTAGAGTAACAATTCAATTATAAGATGGCTATATACACTACATACACGATATGTACAAACCACAATCAAAATGTTTATATTTCATACAATTTCTTTCGGAATTTTCAAAATTGTTTGGAGATCTCGAGGAAGTTATGTACTGAAGAAAAAATTTCTTCAGAAATGTTTCTGTTTTCATTTCCGAATAATAAATTTTGAGAATTTTGATAAAGTTTTGGAAGTTTTGATATTGTCGCACATCGTGCATCTGAACGTAAGGGACAGATTAAAAGAAAGTGTTCGGAGTCTTCAAAGGGGTGACCACAATCGCATATAGGGCTGTCAGAAATATGCCGGAGAAAACGATGTCCGTTTAAATCAGTGCAAGAGAGTCGAAGGCGAGAGTGTTGAATTTGATTTTTCCTGTTGCCAGAGTAGTATGATGAAGGTATAATTCGATCAAGGTAGCCGAGTTTAGATTTAAAAGAAGATAGAGTAGGTAAGTTTCTAGTAGAAAGATCGAGTAGATTCCATTCTCGAATTGTAGATGGTATAAAAGAAGAAGAAAATAGAGAAGTTCTGCAGAGGTATGTTGGGATGTTACTTTGGTTTCGTAGGCGATAAGAATTGATATTGGGTGGTATCAGTTGAAATAAGTATTCTGGAGTGATGTGGTTTATGATTTTGTAGAATAAAATTAATTTATGTCGCCTTCTTCTCTCCTGCAGTGTAATAAACCCGGTTTCCTTATATAACGCTTGGTGACTTGTACCTTTCACAGCACCGCATATAGTCCTGAGTGCATCTACTTGTGAAAGTTCCAGTTTATGTGTTAGTTCGGCAGTACTCCCATCCCAAATAACGTCACAGTAGTCGAATTGAGGAAGAATAGAGTGGCCAATCACTCTATTTTACCGACTTTTCGACTAATAGTTTTGATGCAGCTATGGCAGGTGTGGCGCCAGGCAGGGTAAGCTTACTCTTCCGTACACCTGTTACAACCGTTTCTCGTGTATTTTGTACGCGGTAAACAGCCCATTTGCTGATTACACTATTTTGCCTCGACCATTCTTTTAGGACTTCGAATTTTGTCTTATGGTTTGGATTGTTCGTACTTAGTTTTATTTTATTTTATTCAGCGCACCCAACTAGAACCCACAGACCATAATATACGTATGTCGAATTAGAAACCACGGATCATGTTTGTCGAATATGATACCACGGACGATGTATATATCTCGAACTGTAAACCACGGACCATGTCTGTCGCATGTACATATCTCGAATTAGAAGCCACGGACCATGTCTTTCTGTCGAACTGGGAATCATGGGTCATGTCTGTCGATATATAAATTCAAACCATGGTCACGAAAACAGTTTATCCGGGAAATAAATTTACCATTCAAACCGTATAATAAACACAGTTGTCTCCCTTGCCACATACGTCTTATATAAAAACGAACCTGATGTGAATCTTCTCGTCTGCCCAGGAAGAATTCCATTAAAGCCAGAAATAAATATGTTACACCAAATCTCTGTAAAACACCGGGTATTCTCATAGTCTCTAGATCAACCGCTGCAATACAATAATAAAATCACACATTAATGTATAATCAAACTGTTTATATGAAATATGATTCATGGTCTCTAGATCAACTTCTGGAATAGAATAATAAAATGAATATATAATCAAACTGTTTATATGATTCAACGTCCTACTATTCTACTCTATCCGGGCTAATGAAGACGGGCATACACCAATACAGTATCCTATCGGGAAATTTTACCAGTACTGCGACACTGCGTCTTACTCTTATTTCGAATTCCAACTGTCAAGGATTCTTTTACATGCACGCCAATGTGGACACAAGACCTCATATTGTCGTCCCATCCAAGCGACTAGACAGAACTCCCCTTCCTGACTCTCGACAAAGGAGAAATGACACCCGAATATTTCGAGGAGCAAAAATGGATTAGGTTATTTGAAAGTCATAAAGAACCAACTTATTGTACTCACGTCCCCAGCTTGTGTTGAGAATTATTCCCAGTGCAAACAGAATAAAAGACCGTTTACATATCTTGAAGATAATCTGATACGATGTTTTCTGACGTTTGTACATACTCTTAAAGGAGAAATTCATTGACGTTCCCATGATGAAGATGAACCTAAAGAGAAATAAAACACAGCAAATTTATATAACAAACTGATGTGGGCATTGTTTTATACCGTTATGCATTGTAGCCTAACAATTTGATTAAGATCAAGGATCTAGCGAGTCTGTTCCTAGGATCCGGATAGTTTGTTACACTCCATTAATTTCTGTCTGCTAAACAAGGTATACAGATTATAAAATGTGACATCTCTTACCAGGGAAATACAAGGTCAGCAACAGAGAGACCATTCCAGGGAGGATGTTCAAAGAACCAGTATCCTCCTCCTCCATAGTTCACAAATATCATCACAACCAGAGAAATACTAAAAAAAACCATAAAAATGTCAATTAAGCAGGTATTTTTCTGTGATTATAGATGATCATTGATTCGTATTCACTCTGGTGTTTTGTTTATTTGTCCTGGCCCCGTGTTCACCAAGCATTCTCAGACTTAAGTTAAGAATTTACTAAAAATTATTCGCCTTATTTTAACTAAAATATAGACCATTATAAAACTTTTGTTGTTTTAATGTATCAAATGCGTCAATAAGAAACTATGTGCAAAGTTTTGTGTTTCTTTATCCAAGATATTTATTATAAACAGTGATTGAAAGTTGCGTAAATTCTTAACTTAAGCCTGAGAATGTTTTGTTAACTCGGGGGCTGGTAACTTACCCTCTTAATGTGTCCAAACACCGCAATCTTTCTTTCTTCTTTCCTGGCTTGGATTTCTCCGTAGATGTGGCAACAACGCCATTTTCCACTTCCGATGGATCTTTGGTAATGCTACTCAAACTCTGTAAGAAATTACAAGAATTTAGATAACAATGCATACGAAACGAAAGTTACGCTGTCTATAATAAACATAAAAGACTCTTAGGAACAGAACAGGAGCATGTTGTCGACATTGGTGACTGTAGTCGAAAGCAGTAAGTATATTTGGAGAATTTCGAGAAGTATTTATTCTGCTTCCATTTAACGAAATCGAAACTGTTTATTTAGTCTCCGTGTGTGTATGAAAGATGTAAACGTATTAGTACTATATTACAAAACAATATACTAATTGGACAAATTCTGCGAATACCCAAGTTGACGCACCAAAGGAGATGAATCCCCTAAAGGATTCATGACGGGATACACCTGTCAATATCGTCTTTTTTCCTAAATAAAAATTCGGGTTTGATACAAATGTCAATAAATCGATAACAAGAATGAAATGAAGTGGTGTTTAACGCTCTACATTTCGGCATAAACCGGAGTAACGAAAAGGGCACCCGCCATTTTATAAAGATGTTGAGACGTGATATTTTAAATATTCAAAAATAACAATTGACAAATTTTAATTATATATTACTTCCGAATAGAATTATACTGCTGAAATATTTCTACGAATTCTAAAATTCTCACAATTCACATACATATATGATCAATCTGATCAAAACACAGATTCTATTTTGTTTCGTTTTATAGTTCAAAATTTCGTTTCACTTGTCTTTACTACATAAGGATCTAGAAGAGTTGTTTTATTATGGCGTTTTGGTTGAAGTGCGGGATTAGCCAATGAAACAGTCTGTTACGGCGACTTCTTGGCGTTCTATGCACGGAACCGAAGCGACCTTCCAGTATAACTGATCAGATCTTCATGTAGTGCAGGCCATCGAGAGTATAAAAAAACGAAACGAAATATAGATCTGTATTTTAATCAGAATGATATGGTATTCACGATTCACGTGATTATAAACTATAAATAAAGAACTTACTATGACATTACCATTATCCATAGGATCAGTTATATTAGCACTCTGGCCACAACAATTAGCATCACGTGCTCGGCTGAAAGTATTGAAAATAATTTAGTGAGCAATTAGCAATTTCTTTGTTGTGGATTTTTTTTTCTGAAATGGTAAAAAATTAAATCGTGATTTATAAAAATATTGCGAAACTTCAAAAGAACTGTTGTTTTTAATTTAATTTTTTTTTTTTTTTTTTGCTTGTTATTTGCAATTAATAAGTAATTCAGTTATTTTATTTTTAAAAAAAACAACATAAATTTGTTCATGTACATTTTGTATTGGACGGAACCGGAAGTAGAAAACACGTGTTATATTTGTACCTGTATATTCTGCTGATTAAAGTCCATAATGCTGCTAAAACTATTAAACCCACAAACGTGTATAATATGGCTGTAATATAAAAACACACGTGTATAATATGGTTGTAATATAAAAATACAGGTGTGTAACATGGCTGTGATAAAACATACAGTCTTGTAGTTTCAATGTGATCTATATCGCTCCATCTAGCAGTAACAGGAGCCGTGCTTATAGCTGTGTATGCATGTAATTTATACAGCACCTGATAACCCCCTCCCCCCCTGTTTATTTTGGAGGATTTTTACATCCCTCCTCTCTTTTTACACACCCACATGTAAATGAGGTCGTATATTGTCGTCACCCTTGTGTTTGCGTCAGTCCATCATCGATATTTCCCTGTGGTCTCTATACGGGCTAAAGTTATCATCTGATCAATAAACCATGTTGATATGAATGAGATCAGGAATTTGAATCCCGATATAATGGATGGCAGAGATGTAAGCCAAGATCACTTTCAATAATCTTATAATGAGTGAGCGATACAGCGGCATAACTAATATCAATCTCATTTAAATACACATTGTTTCGTGTTTTTATATACTTCGATGGCCTTCACTACATGAAGATCTGACAAGTCATAGAAGTAGTTCACGCCAGGGGTCAAACGAGTAGCTTTTGACCCTTTGACGTCAGACATTGATTAATTAATCATCATTGACGTTTCTAGTGGTTTATCCACAGTTCCTTGCATCAAATGGCCAAGAACTCGCCGTAACAGGCTGTTTCATTGGCTACTCCCTCAATTCAACCAAAACGCCGTAATAAAACAACACTTCCAAATCCTAGTGCAGTACAGACAAGTAAAAACGAGATTTTGAACTATAAAAATGAAACGAAATAGGATCTGTGTTTTAATCAGAATAAACAAATATATATATACAGCTGTTTACGACTGTGATAACCTCTCTGAACACCTAAGGGACATATTAGCTGTTGTGGGAGTATGTTGCGTTGGCTGGCAAACTGTCTTTAATTTAGGTTCATTGTGTGAACTATAGAAAGGTCATATACAGAAAATAGGTTTCATTGATGTTTGAAAATCATAAGCAGGATAAAATAATCAAAGACCGAATGTTTTAATCACCTTGACGACACGTGCTACAAGGAATTAACAACACGTTCCAGGCATGCCAAGGTGTGAGTCAAGGTCATGTCCGCGACATTCGTGTGTCGAGATTTTCCAGGGATTGGGATTTCTAGCATGTCAGGTAATACTTGACAAGTCGTTGACATACCAGACGTATTTAAGAGTTACAATCTGTTTGTTTTAATGTATGATGTTTATTTACTTGTGGTCGAGGAGAATTCTCACCTTTGTTTACCCTGTAGTTTTATACCGTATTCTGACCTTGTCACATGTCCGTCGTCAATGATAAAAATACACATCATAAATGGTAATAAGTGTTCTAATATTATGTCCAACTGAATGTTTAGCCATCTGGGCATATTATTTAAGAGAAGTGGCATCCGGTCTTCTAGAATGAACAACCATACATGATATGTTGCATACTAACACAACCACTCACTGGGGTCCCTACCTACACAACCACTATCAGGAATACATCAGAGACAAATGCCAACGTCCTCTTTTATCACAATAACAAATATTTCTAGTTTAGTATAGTATAGTATAATTACAACATACATAGATAAGCAATGGGTCCGTATGTTCCTGGAACCGCCGGAAAACCGCCAGTGTGTCCATGCCTAAACACGGCCCTGGGTTATCTACAGAGTTATCTTCGCATGAATTACGTCATTTTTACGAAGGACTGCTTATGAATTAGTGAACTAAAGTGAGGCTATGATGTCAGAAATTATAAAACTTACGCATCTCTGCTGGCGCTGGATCATTACTTAAAGTCAGCTGACATAAACTACCATCTCTATAACTATCATAATCTAAAAATATCCAATAATCACCACTCTCACGAAACTTGGTCTCAAAACTGAAATAGGTATTTGTTATATTCATGTATTGGCCACGGGGATAATGAAGACGGGCATGCACCAGACAGTGAGCTATGAGGGAATTTCTCCCGTAATCTGGAAAAACCTAGCAAGTCAAATTTTGGTTAAAATTGATTTAAACCCATATTTGGACACATGTATATAATAATAGTTTTTTTCCTCCTTCACTGAAAAGGCTTTTAATTATCTTTATCTAAAAAGACAAAATAAAATTGGTTTATATTCAGTAGCTTAATTTTGAAACAAAACGGTTTTCCTTTGTTTTCTCAAATCTACAGTCAACAGTGTTAGTAGGTTTTTCCAGATTACGGGAGATTTTAGCGGGGACATAAGCGCTATGGCCAACTGTTAGATGGCCTTTAGCACCCTTGCCAGACTCTACGTTCTTCACACCGACAATGATAAACCAGATTGGAAAATCCAAGGTTCAATCGCTTAAAAGCACAGCTAAATGAACATTCCATATGTAAAAGAAAATTGAATATGAAATTGATAAAAATAATAAATTGTAATATATTGTCATCATCAACAATGTAATATTTTACCTGCAGATGTCTTCTACATGTTTTGTTGGATGAACTCTGACGAACGTCACCCTGGTAACAAACGTAGTGTTCACCAGGATCGTGGTAGCGTTGATACTGCGGAACTGTGACACATACTGCATTGGACACTAAAATATAATATTTTATGTAGTGGATATATTTTCAAACGGTAAATTTAACAACAATGTACAGAATTTGTTTTAAGGTTTCAAGGAGTATTAAAGTGAAATGTTTTAGTTGAAAGACATATTCCTAATAGGCCTACATATTTTTGCTCGTGTCTAATTCCTTTAAGAACTCATGAATAAGGCCCCTGTATAAAAATGAAATGAAATGGGGTTTAACGTCCCGCTTGTCTGCTCCATCCGTGCTAATGTAGGCGGAAAGATGTTCTCTTATTTATTTGTGTTTAGATAGAACATATAGTCGCGTTTATCAGGTCATACAGTGTGAGAAGCATCATCTTTTGAGTTGCGTAATTACGTTGGGCATTTCGGCCTTCGTTTCTTAACATTACAATAGATGGAGCCACCAACGTATGTCCTGCGTCAGCTATGACAATTACGTCAAGCTCGGAAATAACCAATGAGAATCGGGTAACACTACTTACATTGTGACATTCGTCAGTTTGTGCCATCATATAGAGTATAAAATTGACTGATGAGTTGACTGTCAACCATGCTTTATCATGTTCTATCGTCGGTTTATCGGCGCCATGTTTGTTGTTGTACATCACGATAAAATTCTCCTTCACAGACATATCAATGTTTGTTCCATTTTCTGCACGTGTAAAAGCTGAAATAACCAATCATTTACCGAAATGAAATGGTGGTGTAAAGGGACATTATGGGAGATAAGATAAAGAGTTGACAGTTCTCGCTATAATAGTTAAAAATGATAACATAAATAGAAAATGTTGAAAATATCAGTCAAATTGCTCCAATCTGAAATGAGATATTAATTTGGCCAATTTAGCTCTTGCATAATGTTTATTTAACGCACAGCGTTTCAGCATCACTTTGATTGACATACGCCATGTCACGTGCCCGGTAGTAACGTGCGTTACCGTCCACCCTTTATCGAACGGTGTATTTCAATGTGAACCTTGTTTTTTTCTCCTATCCAAACGGCTAGAGTTTTTCCTGACCAGACCCCCCTGCACCACTCATGAGGAGGTATGTGGCTAGTGAAATCAAAATGAACTTTCTCAGTCAACCCTGGGGTTCGAACCATACCCACTGAAACACACACTACGCTTCTTCACCGAACTCATGCAGTTAAGTTGACACAGTGGACTGGTTCACTGCCCAGCAGATAATATTTTTCAACTAAGGTTAACATTAAGAAAACACGAACACAACTTTATGGATAACAATCACTAGCAACTTTAATAGTGCAACGTTTCAACAAGGTTAACGTCCACCTGATACGAGCTACTTGATTCCGGGACTAACATATGGTTCAAAGGTATTTCAAGTGTATTGTATTTAGCAGAGGAAAGGAATCGGAGGGCCTGGAGACAATCCACGAGTTTGGGCAATGATCTTACTCCTTGTCGTATACAAGCTCCCGTCCTCTTTCATAAACCACTCGACCCTCCCCACTCTCACCCTTCAGATTGAAGCTTACTGAGACAAGCCGTTGAAATGGGCTGATAACTGATAGCGTCTTGAATCTGCTTTAATTTTAAAGAATTTAAAGAGTTGTGTGGAATAATCCTATTAACCTACTACCCCCCCCCCCACACACACACACACTCCCTGTCCATCCTCATCGTAATGGATAAAATACAAATATACATGTCTTAGTTCCCTTCCTCGTCGCTTTAGATAAACATGTATATATACTGAAATTTATATTGATTCTTGTGTTGTCTTAGTATTTTTTGTTGATTTTATAATTCCATACTTGTTTCAATGAAAAGCTCCCCTGGATTATATGAAAGGGGGACTATGACAATGATTTGTAATAATGAATAAATAATAGAAAGGAAATAGATAAAATAACGATATGCAAATGGTAATTCCCCAAACGACGTACTGTCCAACCTCGTGGGTTTTCCCCAGGTCCTCCAACGGCTAAAGAACCTTACGCGAAAGCGAATTATTGATACAAAATTGAACCACACGTTAGTCCCAAAATATGACCTAGTTTGTGTCGAGTGGACTTTAAACTCTCTTTCTCACTCTCTTCCCCATCACTCTCTCTCCAAATTGACGTAGGTGATTAATCTGGTATTAATGACGTCACATTCAATCTGATAGTAAACACCGTTATCCTTTACGTCCTTGACCTTGACACACGCAGCATTTTCTGCCAAAAGTTTAAAAATGGTGAAAGCCTCAGATAGAAACGTATTCAACAAAACATCGGACATGGTGAGATCTACCTGCTCATCACCTGTCTTTGATCTGTACCGACATCACTTTGATATATGCCGCTATCCCTCAATGTTATCTTTACCTGAGCACAGGTACATCTTTTACTTATCTTTTTATTTACCATGTCAAAGGTCAATTTATAATTTAAATGTTAAAGAACAGAAGTTCATATAGCATGCCTCAAGTTTACTATGAACTATCCTGGTAAACAGCTAAATACATGTATTTAAAAACTTGTCTTAAATCAGCCCAATCAATACAAACACCATTCGTCACAGCTGGGGCATTCACGGGCCTGGATAAACGGTGATGCCAGGGGCAATAACTCTGAGACAAATAATTCAGGGACCTCATCACCATAGGTCACTCGGCAAACCTCGGATGATTTCGGACAATCTAAACTCGGGTGTATGATGAATTCCGCCATATTGGAACTACTTTAAAGGTCCCGGATGAAACATGGTTGCGCCCATTCCAAACACAAGTTGGCGACTTATTTGGCTAGCGACCTATTCGACCGATCCAGCTGTAAGATAATGACGAAATTACACTTCTATTCTGAGCTGAAGGAATGGATAAAAAAAAAATATTCTACTTCATTTGATAGACATAACGTTGGATTATATTGGTTGATAAATAGAGACTGTTGTCTTTACTCTAAATAGGTTTCCAATGAACAGGTTGCAGCTCGATCGGTCGAATAGGTCGCTAGCCGAATAGGTTCCCAATTTGTGTAATAGCGTCAAGTTTTCCTGTTAAAGTAAACCGGTAGCCGCATCGCAAATGTATGGGCGTAGGTACATATCACTTACTGTCATACATCCGAGACTAGATGTAGTTTACGGAATCTGTCGAGATTAGCCGAGTGCACCATTGGTAAGATTATTACTTTCTTACCATTACTATAGCCTATCAACTCAAATAAAATGTTGGGAACAAATACAAAAATATATACATGTATGTTATTAAATTTCAGGTATGTTTCAGGTGTGGTTATTATAACATGAAGCAGAATATTTCTAAAGTTAATTGACGTGGTTAGTGTATACCGGTTGATGTTTTAATATCTGTATTGCCGTATGTACAAAACAAAACAGCGCCACTAATCACATCAATGCTGATTGGTTAATCAAATATCTGACATCATAGGGTCAAAAGCCTCTCGTATGACCTCTAACGCGACCTATGGCTACAACCATTCAGATCTTCATGCAGCGTAGGTCATCGAGGGTATAAGAAACGAAACGAAATATAGATCTGTATTTTAATCAGATTGTTATTCGGTTTAAAGTTTACCTGGGGGAAAAGACTAATTAAAAACCAAAGGTATTGATTAAAAAGCTTTGAGTTCGATACAACACTCGGGAATTGGGTGGATTATTTATTGAACAAGACCCAGAAGAACTGCACATTAAACTGATTGGTCCTTTCAGCTATTTAAACATATTATGTTAAGGATACATTAGTTAAGAATTTAATAAAGAGTTGGCCATTCTTGTTGTAATAGTTCGAAAATAGATAATGTAAAATGAATAATTTGAAAATTTCATCCAAATCACTTTATTGTGAGCGGAGATATTAGCCAATCGTCCTGGTTGTTCGAAGCTAAGTCTCGCTCGCCCATTTTTAAATTAATCAAGATATGGTTGAACCCGTTCTAATCTATTTCAAATCGGGCAAATCCTATGCCATCGAGATTTGATTATGGTTTGAATCAGTTAATTAATGTTTAATAATTTAGATAACATTTCAGGCCTGAAGAAAGACCTACTATAGGAGATTTAGCTCTTGCATAATGTGGGTTTAAGCGACGACGTAGCGTGTATTCTGTTGCTGTTTGGGGGGTTGGGAAGGCCTAGTGGTCTAGAGTGCCGCGCTTCGACCTCTAGCTGGCTGGTCACCTCTGGCTTGCGGCTGTGGTTTCGAGCCCTGGTGTGAGCGTATGTGGCATGGAGATGGGGGCGCCTTCTCAACCTCGTGGGTTTCCTCCGGGCACTCCGGTTTCCTCCCACTGCTAAAGACCCCTACGCGCAAGCGAATTATTGAAATAAAATTAAAAACCATATGTTAGTCCCGAAATGACCTAGTTGTGTCGAGTGGACGTTAAACCCCATTTCTCTCTCTCTCTCTGTTGCTGTTTGCTGACCCACTATTAATCTCTATAATTTAACTACCTGCGACACGATTTTATTTGTCTTTAGAAACTATTGTAATCGTTTTGGGTTGGGGTTTTTTTTTTTTTTTTTTTTTTTTTTTTGTTCTTTGTTTTTAAAATTGTTTGATGCCGATGTAAATTAGAAGTAAGCAAACACCTTACTATTGAACACAGGAACAAAAACAGAAAAGTAGCGGAGTTGAAGTTAAAACCGCCAAGGGTACACATGATAAACAATTCGCCAATGGTAGCTGAGACTAAATCTTACTTTATCCTTTAGTCAACAAGATAAACATAAAAGAAGCCGACAGGGCAGGTAACAGTAGCACAGGTAGACATGAAAGGCAAAGATAAATACCTAATTAGTCCCTTAAATCAAAGTTTTATATCACTTAACGTACATCATTTACTGTCTAACAAACTCGTGAATCTGGCTACAAACACGTAGTTTAATATTGGTTCAAACTTATTGGACGTTTTATAAAACTATTTCTATTGAAGACTTCACTAGAATCGTTGCTACAAGTAATGAATTACAACAATGTACTGATTACAATCCACCATCAGACTTGATAAACATTACCAATCAATTCAACAATATCCCCACATAGGCCCCTGTGGTATTATTAACATGACCACGTCAAGTCTCTATTCAAATTTGGCACATTTGAGAGAGAGAGAGAGGGAGAGTGATAGAAAAAAGGGGTTTAACGTCCCCTCGACACAAACTAGGTCATTTCGGCACTAACATGTGGTTCCAGTTTATTTCAATAATTCGCTTGGGCGTAGGGGCCATTAGCAGTGGGAGGAAACCGGAGGACCAGGTGAAAACCCACGACGTTTTACTCCTTGTCACGTTCAAGCTGGGAATCAAAACCAAGCTACTTGATTCAATAATAAACCTTATGATGCAGCACACGCACGGGTTAACCCAGTGATTCTCGACCAGTGTGGCGCGGCACACAGGTGTGCCACAAGATCTTCCTTAATGTGCCGCAAAATTTTGAACGGCACTCTAAAAAAAGTGCGAAAAACCACGTAATACCAATTGCGTATTCTTTGGTGGTTATAACTGTGTTTCTCCGTATGTAGTTTGAATCATTCTATGTGTCTATGACTAGTTTGTGTCTACGTTTGTATGTCGTCTATGACTTGCCATGTTTATATTTTGCAAAATTCAAATATTTTTATATATATTTAGCCAGGTGTGCCGCTCTCTTTTCACGTGTTCCGGTGTGTGCCGTTGGCAAAAAAAAGGTTGAGAACCACTGGGTTAACCATTCTGCCACCCGATCCCAGAAACCCATCTAATAGAAGTTTATGTTTTAACACTCTTGATGGACCGTCCATTGGATATGTATAGGATATTAACCTACCCGAGGTTGATATGATAGAGAACACGCGGGCGAAGCCCAAGGGTTCTCTATCATATCAATCCGAGGGAGAGTAGGTTTATATCTGACATATACAACGTTCACCCAACAGTGATTGGATAATTGCTCGGTAGTTTCCGCCAAATAGCGAGAATTACCGATGTATTATTGCGCGTGTGTTTGTTTACATGTCGCCATTTTGGGAAATTGAATTGAAAGCATGCAAGAACAAAATGGATAATTAAACGAAGTCAGACGAATAATCAATCCTTTTTAGTCATCATATTGACGATGGAATAGATGTGGATGCAAATATGATGAGGATCAATCCAAAGCCTGGAGAAAATTTGGATCAAAAGGCAATCTTTTCCGATATTTCTGACAATGAACCGTGATTGAAATTTAGGTATGTTCAGAGAAGGATTTGACCGACTGGTTTAAGTGGACTGTATCCAAAAATACTTTACAAAGGCACTTTGGAGCGATAAATACTTTCAAATCTTGCAGTGTGTGGAGAAATAATGTGGGTGGAAAGAAAATTCTGAAAGATATCTTAGACATGGAGTATGGATAACCGATTTAAATATGCCGATAAGTACACCGTCTATTTCGTTACTGAATGCTACAAACTGTACCATAACTCTTTTTTTATATTGTCAAAAGAATAAAATTTTATTTCTGTGTTCTTTGTATTATTTCGATCATCTACATTATCAGCGGTTGATATGAGCCGAATATATCGACCTTGGATGACGTCATCAGCGGTTGATATGAAATATCAACCTGTCAGGACGTCATCAGCGGTTGATATGAACCGAATATATCAACCTCTGATGACGTCATGAGAGGTTGTTATGAGATATAACTGCTATGGACATCAAAGAAAAAAACTACTACCAGTTGTATATTATATATATAACTTTGATTTGTGTTGTAAATTAATAAACTCGAGTATTTTTTTAGCGTGCAATAAGTCGTAAAACGTACGATACCAAACCTGTTTCAATTATAACTGTTTTACTTGTTATTGTACATTATATGTTGGGTTCAAATGTCCAGTTGAATCAACGAATCAAATTGGGTTTAACGTCCTACAGGGCTAATAAAGACAGAGTAAAGTGTGTAATTTTTACAATATAGAATATTTTATGAATGTTATTCTGTCTTCCAGCTCTTCTCCTCCAGTCTTTAGTTGGTTATTGACACGACACGACAAGATACAAGTTTAAATAAACACACTGTCTCACACTATTTGTAAAGGATAACCGATACCAAAGTAAACTTTCTTTGTGGACAAATTCAAGATAAAACCACCACGTTTTCTTATAAACACGCAGCAATTTTGATATCCACGTCTGAAATGGCCGGAGTTGACAATAGCTTCATATATTTATGGTTAGTTTGTGAAAAATAACGAACACACAAAGTAAATATCCTGTTAAGTATATTACAATATGGATGACCGAGAGTTGGATTTAACGTCGTATCACCATCAGTTATTATGAGTCGACCGACCTTTCTGTACCGACTGGGCTAAGAAAAACGGATTCTAAGACATGATTGTAACATCTACAATGGGAGGGGGGACTTAATGTCCACACCAACTGGGATATTTCAATCCATCGCTTGAGCGTAGGGGGCTTGAAATAGGGTTTAGTGTCCGTCTGCCTTTCTGTAAATGTTCTCATATGCGACAACCCTTTGTTGACTGTCTGACGACTTAACTGCTGAGGTTGTATTTTCCATTGCCTGTAAACCGATCTTTTTATTTACAGAAAGTGGAATATGAATACAGTAACAACCAGTCTCTTTTTTATACAACAACTGTACGCTCATGTTCTATGGGCCCCTGTCATCCAGTCTATATCAATCGATACAACAAATGTCTCAAAAACGACAAGAAGTATTACGTCAATGGTTGCATCAGACGTTATTGTTGTGACGACACCAATTTATGTAATGGCCTAATATCTTCAACATATTCTCGAGTTTTATGTATGTTTGCGATATTATACTTAGTAAATAGTACCGTCGAGAATCTGAGACTTTGATAGCAATTGTTCGGTGCGCAGCTATAATGGAATATCCAGGGAAAACTAACTAGGTTTAAGCTGACTATCACACACCTCATCACGTATAAAAACCGGATCAAACCTTAGCCTTACATAAATGGCAGGTATTAGGATCACACAGTCAACCCCGTCCTCTTATCCCGATCTCACAGTAAACCCCGTCCTCTTACCCCGATCTCACAGCCAACCCCGCCCGCTTAACACGATTACTCAGCCAACCCCGCCCTATTACACCGATCACACTTCCAACCCCACCCTCTTACTCCGATCACACAGTCAACCCCACCCTCTAACCCGGATCACACTGCCAACCCCGTCTTTATACCCCGATAACACAGCCAACCCCACCCTCTTATCCAGATCATGCTGCCACCCCCGCCCTCTTACCCAAATCACACAGCCATCCCCCCTTTTAACCAAGAATTTTAAAAAGCTCGGCTTGTCTGCTTACATGCACCAAACATAAAACTGTGAGATGAAGAACTCGTCTTTTCTTGTCAACATTGGTTCGTTTTAATATCAAAGAAAGTGTTCAACTTTTGTCACGTATCCTAACAGCTGCATGCGTTTAGTTTGTACATTGTTCGCGGGGTCACGGTGGCTCAGTGGTAAAAGGGGCTGGTTCACTAGCCAGGATATCTCCGGTTCGTCGGGTTTTGGTTTCCACTTTTCAGTGATGCAGAAAGGACCATTCATGCAGGCCCGTAACTAGTCCGGAGGCGCAGGAGTAGGGGCGAAACCCCCCTGCCAAAAGTCCCCCCCCCCTGCCACACCTGAAAAAATTGTCGAACATAAATACCATAGCTATACATTGTCCATCGATTTTACAGTACCCTGAGAACGCTGTACGCCCCCACCCAACCCTTCGTTGCTCTTGGCTAGTCACGGCCCTGCATGCATGTAAAGGTACCCTGTGTTATCAGATGCACGAAAAAAACACAAGCACAATCGACAAAATGGTTTCTATTTGTTATAAATAATCACACATTTTAAAATAGAACATGAATACTTTGATGACACCAGATGTTTCAATATTTAACTTACTGTTCGTGTAGCTGAAGTGCGGGGACACTTTAAGATATTGCTTCGTGACTTTCCATCGATTTTGTGTGGGTTTCGGGGATCAAAGTGAGGAACAATCCAGTAAATATTAACGGAACAAGTCATATAAGGGTTTCGGGGGTTGTAAATGTCCTTGTAGACTGGAACAATCCAGTAAATATTAACAGAACAACGGTAAAGCCATATAATCCGATAATGGGAACATCTATCTAAATGTTGACAATGGATTCCGACATAACTGGAATTAAAGCAGTAAATCATGTCCCATACCAGAACCCGTCTTTATTAGCCCAGATGATGTAGAATAGTAGGACGTTAAATTCATTTCATTTGTAATATCAGAAAGATGGCGTATATAATGGCTTTATGTTTTACCGGGCGTCTCGTGGACGTACGGGAATAAACAATAACAAATAAACCCCAAGATATTTCCCGGATGCTTCGTGGGACCGTGGGTAGATGCGACAACCTTCTAATAATGGGTATTCCTAGATTAATTCAATCACGTACAATGTAATAGACCCAATTATTACCCAAACTACATTCCTTAAAATAAACAAACAATCAAACAACAGGTATTGCGATTTGTTTATTTACATCAGTAATATAATACATCACACATGTTACATTATTCACACGGTTTATAATATTCACACTAAAACAACAAAACAAAACAGTCATATATAAAATACTAATATAAAACAATCGTTGACACAGCAAAACTATTACAGCACATATAATATATATAATCATATACAAACAGATAATTTATATTGGCGACAATAAAAAACGTGGATGATAAACGTTTGTCATGGCTACAAAATATTAGCACGGTTAACCCGCGCTTTATTTTTACGTATACGGGATTTCAGAGCTTGTAATCTACAATTTATTTTACTAGTTAGCATGTTTAAAATATTAGATATAGGTATAACGTCATAGAGTAAGGTAAACTGATTCAGTGACGGATCCACGCCCCCACCCCACCCCTAAATAATATTCCTTGGTGAAATGTTTTACTTGGGTCCAAATTATGTGCTCAACAAATCCCCCGTGATTTTTCCGAAATTTCTGAGAAGTGCCCCCCCCCCATCAAACTATATATCCGAGGTCCGCCCCTGAACTGGTGATAATTTGAAACAGCAACAAATATTACAACAATGGCCTCTTGTATCTGATAAAAATACGAATAATACATACAGAAAATATTGATTACTTCTTGATATGAATTATTCAAATTATTGTTGAACTCTTTGAACTGGGTCCAAAATAGATAAACTCTGTAAATTTAATTAAATTTGATCTGTGTTTCTCGTTTTGAAATGTGTACATTGAATGTATCAAATAGGACGTCAAATACAACAGATGTACACACTTCAAAAACAGAAACAAAGATCAGGTGTGTACGTCTGTTGTATGTGACGTTCAATTCCATACATACAATGTTTAAATATCATCCACTTGCCCTCAACAGTCGAAAGTTGCAGTCGATACGAAACTAAAGTCACGAAAGCAATCGACTTCCGCTTAATCAGTCTTATCATTAATCAAATTAATACAACGTATCAACCCAAGTAAATACTTCATTTCGATCCAAAAGTTTTTTTTTTTTAGAACTTCCGTTGTTCAGATTATCAGAAATAGTTTTTTGTGTTTATTAAATTTTAAATTAAGAGGCGATGGAGGATTGTTAAGGAATAGTATTTTATTCTCAGTTTAGGCCGACAGTTGCATCTTAATCTCTGTTGAGGGTGATACCTCTCACACCGTTCATGGCTCTCATCTGTTGCATTCTTACGGCAGAGATCAAATTAGCGATCTGAACTTGTAGAGCAAGTCGTTGTCTTCTGCTTAAGTCGTTGTTTAAATTCCGGCTGAGTGCTATCAAGTTAGCGATGGCAGGACCAGCAAGACCTGTGACTCCGTGTCCAGTTATCATGGAAGTTAAAGGAAGACCAGTGACACCCAATCCCAGACTTTGTAGATTTCCCAGACCCAGACCTTGTAGATTCCCCAGACCTTGTAGACCTTGTAGACCAATCAAACCTCCAAGTCCTACCAAGCTGCCTCCAGATGGAGCAGGTGCCGGGTTAGCACTGATGAGTGGGGCTAGAAAATAAATATTTGTACATTTTAAAACATGATTAAATAAACTTACAATTAAATATAATATTGAAGAACAAGTTTAAGATGTAGCTACTGAGGGCCAGAGGTCAGTCGGCATTTGAAGATGACGACTCAATGAATCAAGGAAGACTATAATGACAATTATGGTAGCTGTTGAAATCGGGTTAAGATGCCGATGTGAAGAAAGTTCAGGCGATGTAGTTTCAATAGATTATATTTGAATTGAGTATGTGATTAATTCAATAATATCGGATGATAAAAATGAAATATAATTTACCTGATAACGATCCGGTGATGATGAATGGTAGGTAGGTAGTTACATGCATGAGATTAATAAATCAGATCTCGACTTTGGGAGCACTTTGTTGAATGCCACAGATTCCTGCTTCTAGACTCAATGCAGTTTGTTTGTGGAGATGAGTGGAGTGGACCACAATTAATACGAAAACCGTAAAACTGTATTTTTATACCAACTCGTGAACGGTTGATTGAGCTCGGGGATTTGATTAAGTGATTGGAAAGATATAATTGATCTGATTCTTCTGATGAAGGTTCTTCATGGATTGAGTTGAATATTGGTTTTAATGGACTGGGACTGATTAGAAATAACAAAATGCCGTTATACCTGTCTCGGGCAATTATTTGAATATTTCTGTTAATAATGACCAAAGTCATATATTTTATGCGATTTTTTTCTTCTGTTCGTCATGGTTTACAAGAGTGTCCATTGTCAAGTCACACAATATTATAAATTACCGTCCACGGCCGACGGATCCATTACAGACTACCAATGTGAACTCCACGCTAGAGCATGAGAGACTACGAATGTGAACTCCACGCTAGAGCATGTTCCTTTACAATCGATAACAATATTATCAATCTTAGTTAAATAACAATGATTGATTCACAAAGGTTTAAAATTAATTTCCAATTAATGATGCTTCGATCTCGATAATCGCAATCGTTGGTCTAATCCGGATTACCGACCATCAACTTTTCCTGGTTGTTTTATCTGCCCGATGTATGATAATTATCTTGATGTAGTAATTGAGAAACACGTCAACAGAACATAAAATCTATGTGAAACTGTCACTGGGGTTATTACACAGGAACAACGTTTCGACACGCATCCTCTTATCGTTATCAAGCACTATGGTTGTAATAAAGCGGTAAATTTATTCATCAGATGTAATTGCTACAGCTTTTTCAAGTGTATCGAGCGCCTAATATTTTATTTCTTTACCGCGATGAAACAAGACACAAGTCGTGGTCGCCGTTTTTAGGTGATTTGACTTTGACAACAAAGTGAGACATGACAGATGTTAAGCTGCCATGTTTGTCGGATTATCACCCACGTGATACTTCGTCATGGGACGTGATGTTGGGCTACGTTACCTTACACATTCTCGTCTGTGAACTATTCGTGTCGTGTTTTAGTTAAGTCAAATTTGTTGCAGTTAATGCGATGAACCCTTTCAGGGTAAAAAGACACGAGTAATTCATCTTCCTATTCTTGTCATTTCTTTATATCACTTCAACACAAAAAACAAACATTTCTTTGATAATTAAATACTGTATATTTACACAGGCTATAAAATAACAACTACAAAATTTGTAAATAACATTAATATAATTCGTCTCACAGCAACAATTACACATTATTCAGAAGGTAAGAACGGTAATAACTGGAATTCAAGAGAGAAATTCTGGTGAACGAATTACGAATTAGTAAGTGGACTTTTTAAATGTTATACTTTTAAACAATTTTTGTGAAAATCCCCCAAAAGAGAACCATTGGATTTACAGTTTGTGCCCCCACCCCGCCTCAAGAAAGCAAGTGTAAAGATCTATTTTATTTACATTTTACTCAGATCCCTTCAAAAGAGAGGCCATATTAAGATCCGTTTCATTAATTGTCACATATATTCTGGTAATTTCTAGACTTATGTATATAATAAGTTGCCAAGGTGGTTTGGGGGGGGGGGGGGCTGAGTATGATAACTATCTCCATGGACACCTGAGAATTCATGTTAAAAACAACAGATATTATTAAGTTTCATTTCATTTTCTGGTGATATTTTATAACTGTATAGTTGTTGCGGGCGACGCCAACAGGACCCAGTATGCTGATGGTCTACATGGGCACCTTATAATATAATATTTGCATTTGGCTATTATTTATGGATACATTTAATTGGGTAATTAGTCATTCAGAAAATCCACTTACTAAAAGATGTATTTTATCGTTCAATAGCGTGTCTTTGATTACAATTTAGGATTTTTACAAGAAAGGTTGTGGAAACAATCTTCAAGTAACGTTATATCGACGCTGCGGCTTCCAAAATGAAATATCTCGATATTTTTTTACTTGTTTGAGGGTTTTTCTGTTCATATTACTGATATTTGAAATGGTGAAATTGATTCCCATCGTATTTAATAAACCTGAACAACATATCGTTATCAATCCGGTCAAAAGGGTTGTTGTTTTA
The DNA here is from genome assembly GCA_963678685.1 of Patella ulyssiponensis. NCBI lineage: Eukaryota > Metazoa > Mollusca > Gastropoda > Patellidae > Patella > Patella ulyssiponensis. The sequence continues at coordinate 61,080,038 of OY783225.1, read as the reverse complement.
AACGAATAATGATAATTGATACATCAATGTAAATAAACTGGTCTACAAAATGAGTTGGAAGCGCAACGACGACATGGAAAATTGAACAGTTCATTTCTACATGTTGTAATATGATTCAGACATTCAACAAATAAGCCATATGTTGTATTTGCAGGGTTATACGAGTATATACAACACAAACACACGATTGGGGAATTAGAACAGGAACAGTCAAACATGGGCGAATTCTGTCCTTAGCTATTAAGTTTTAAAAATTAGCTTAGATGGATATAAGGACCGTATGGCATCTGTGCTAGTCTAACAGCGTTCACCACACCGTCGATTCCATTTCTAAGCTGTCGTCGTTGACCTCGATCCAGATCATTTCTTAATTTCTTGCCAACTTGAATTAAATTGGCTATAGCAGGCATCATCGAGCCCATAGGTAGACCAGTAACTCCCATACCAGGGAGACCGACCCCCATTATACCAATATCGTCTAGACCTCGGACACCAACAATTCCAGCTTGACCCACCATTGCTGCTTGACCAGCCATTGCTGCTTGACCAGCCATTCCCGCTTGAGCCATTCCCGCTTGACCAGCCATTCCTGCTTGACCAGCGTTCTGCTGGGCGTTGATGAATGGAACTGCAAAAAAACACGAACAAATTATGACATTTAATTTGTAAATTTCTTGAAATATATTTGAGTTGATAAAAGTTAAAACGAGAGTTTTAAACTAGAAACGCCCGGATGTCAATTTTGAATTGGCATTTTTTATTGGTCTTTGTCATCCAGCCATCACTCAAAATGTTGCCATTTAAGTATTTAAAAATAAAACTACGATAGAAGAGTTATATATTGGATGCTCGATGCCACATCTCATTTGAGGATGCCACATATCCATTAATATATTTCGTTATGCTTTATGCGCCTCGTAAAATATTTATAATAATTAGTTTCAATGAACAAGCCATGCATCAAATGATAAAAATCATACAGTGATGGTTCACTCTTCAGTAAAATAAATCAAATAAAAAATGAAAAGATCAGTTACCTTCAGCGCATCCAGTGAGGGCAATGGTGGGTAGGTTCACAATTCACATGCAAGGGGAAAATAGATCAAATCATCTTGAGGTACATTCGGTTCTCGGTTCAGGTTTCCAGCAACATGCGCTTTGATCTTACATGAGTTAGGTATGATTCAAACGACGACAAAATAGCATATATTCTAATAATACTTTAATCTAAGATGGGATTGGATGTTGTGTATGATTCAAGCGACGCTTAAAACATTTATTTTAAAAAGCATTGACCCAAAATGACGATGAAGCCTGTATTTTATTAATTTTACGTGAATCGTTCACAACTGCTACTAAAATATCAGGATAATCCTGTAAAACTGACACAGAAAAGCGATGAGAATGGGTTGTGTTTGAATTACTCTCTATTGCATTATTTATATTCTCGGACGACAAGAATATTGGATATTTGTCTATATGCACCATACTATGGTTACCTTACGTTACCATAACACCTGATTAGCTTCGGTTTAAATTATCATAACAACGTAATTGGTTAGTCATAAGTAACCATAAAAACGTAATTGGTTTTGTCTGAAGTTACCATAACAATGCCAAAGTTTATCTAACGTTACCATAACAACGTAATAGCTTTATCTTAAGTTACCATAACATCGGATTAAGTTTGTCTTACGTTACCATAACAATGTACTAAATTCATCTCACCATAACAATGTACCAACTTTATCTTACGTTACCATAACAACGCACTAGATTTATATCACGTTACCATAACAACGTGCTAGGTTATATTACGTTACCATCACAACAGGGTAGCTTTGCCTATTGTTAATGTCACAACGTACAAGCCTTGCCTTACGTTACCATTACACGTGAGGGTTAGTGTAAACCATAATATTATTTATGCACGAGTTTTAGAAGTATTATTGAATCTGTTATGAAAACTACATCGCTACGCCTACAGTGCGTTGATGATATCTCTCCATAAATTCAATGCTAAATTATTACACTCCGTTACAATATAATCGAGGCCAAGTTAATCGTATATATAGCTTTATTTACAGCAGGATTTTATTATAATGACTATAATAATCACACCTACAATAGTTGTCAATATTTATCATAAACAGAGTCTACATTATCTTATCACAAGTAGTTGACACACATACAGCAAGTATATCTATATAGGAATATACAATATTATAACACCGGATATGGGGTGAATACATTATTCAGTACAGCAGTAAATCACATTGGCATTTATAACTGGTTTAAATATTCAGCGCATTGAGAAACAAAAAGCAATAAACAAACATAAAATAAAATAAAAAGCAATAAATACGATTAACAGAAAAGCGGACAAACATTAATAAATTAGCTGCGTATAAATATGAATATATTTTGTTATTTACAAGAGGCTTCACAGATGATTACAAATTGTTGGAAGGCGATATAAGAACTTGCAGTATTCACCAAATACAGAACAATTCTGCGGGATAAATTTTCGTGTGAAGCAAATTTGAATATAATATTATGGACATCATTGGAGGAGTGTTCGTGTTAATTTTGATCGATTTGGTGAAATTCTGAAGACGATTAATGGAAATGGTGATTGTTCTAACTGCAAGCAAAATACTGTTGGCTGCGCTGAATTTAAAATTACGGCGGGGTAACTTTGTCTGAATAGGGGGTTTGAAAGCAGTATTTGATTTCCATTTTATTTCTTGTTTCCATGCAAAGCTTGTGCCAAGATGTTTAAATGAACTCGTAGAGCACGTCGTTGGTCGCTATCTAGATCATTCCTTAATCTCATGCTCAGTGCTATCAAATTGGTCATGGCTAAACCAGGAAGTCCTGTCACCCCGTGAGCTGTGACAAGGGCGTTTAAAGGCAAAGCGGTAGCTCCCAAACTAGCGAGACCGCCTACACGTCCTAAACCACCGAGTCCGCCCACACCACCGAGTCCTCCCAAGCCGCCCAGACCTCCCAGAACCTGCAGACCAAGCAATCTTCCCAATCGGCCTCTTCCCAGAAGTCCTAGTTCAGATGGTTCAGGGTTAGCGAAGGTGATTGGTGCTAAAAGAAGAAAAGAATGAAAATATGACTAGCGAGTCCTATATTCGAGATTGGACCGGGAACCGAGGATGACTCCATAGCCGCCATCTTGGAACTGGGACATATTTATATCAAAAATGAAAATCAGTCACTGGATGCGTTTAGTGCAAAGAGCAAGCATTTCATGTCGATTGTATTTGAATTAATGAAGCCCTACGCTATGTTTGGAAGATCGTCCCGCTAAGGAACACGAAGAAGAATTACAAGATGAGTGACGCCTGGAGCCCAGTTCCTGATCCAAAAACATGACGTTACCTTAATAAGAACCTACTGCTCATGACGCGTGAGTCAATGATTCGAATGAAAGTCAAGAGTTGACCTTAATATATATTACACGGCTTCCATTGTTGACTACATAATCACAAAGGAGAACTTTTACATTGAATATATTGGTGATATTTTGGTATTTTAAGTCATGGAAAAACAAACGCTATATATACTCTTGAATTATATAAACGGAAAGAAGTTAAAGCTATATTACCTTAAAACCGTATTGGTTATATTGGTGGGTAGGTTGATACATGCATGGGTTAGTGAAACACACGGCGTTGAACGGTTGATCGGTTCCGGTTCCGGTTTCGATATGATGGTATTTTGGAACCTGTTCTATATTGGTGCATATATGATGATTAGTACACAGTTTTATTTATTTATGGGTTACCTTTTATATCGCGCCCAAGACCTATTAAAATATCAGGTTATAGCTAACAATTATTATTTACAGTTCGGGAAATGTTTACACATGTTTCAACAAACCTTAACTAAAGATCGCGTGTTTTAACACATTTTTGCCCTTTAGACAAAATTTGTCTGCCTTTTAAAAAAATCTTAGTGTCAACAAGGCGGTAAAAATGTAAATTATTCGTCAAAAAATGTTTAGGTCGTTTTTAGGATGAACATTACATGTATATCGTTCGGTTGGTTTTTTTTTGAAAAAAAAAAGAAACAACATTTATTTATGGTTTTTTACAACTAAATTGTGAGTACAAAAAATAGGTGACACGACAGAACAGCAGAAAAAAAAATAGAATCAGAGATTTTTTTGAAAAAAAAACAATCTTGATTTTTTTGAAAAAAAAACAATCTTGATTTTTTTGACAAGTAAATAAATATTTATGTAAGTAGAAGAAACACGTTGTTTGTATGAGGGTATAGATGATATAGATAATGTTTATACATATAATCCTGGAGTTTTAGCATTATGCCAAATGTATTGTTGTGTTTAAAGTGCCCATAAGCCCAGATTGTCACGCGATATATATGTTTATAAGACTGTGTGTCAGATATCGTGTACATAAAGTTTTTATAACGCACACTTGTCACACTGTATATACAATATGTTAGAAATATGTAGGACAGGGGCTTTATAAGTTAATACCGTGACAATCCTTCTTATACTACTACATTACTGACATATATCCATGTAATATTATAATTTATCTGACCCACTTGGAAAGAAACCAAGGTTTTTAAATGAAATTAAAACGTACTATCTTTTTGAAAGGTTAATGGGTGGGGGGGGGGGTCTTATCAGTTGGAAGCATGCTGAGACATTCCGAGGAACTTTCTCGGCCAGGATCCCAGGTTTCTCACCGAGTCAAGGTGATGTCCCAAAGTTTTATATTAGGTACAAATAAGTAATGTACTCGTTCGTTCGTTCCTAGAGTTTTACGTCCAATTGCACCAAGAATGATATCGTAGACAAAGGGAATGTACAGGGGAATAAATCCATCAATACGTATAAAGTGACGTTTGTGTCTGTTTGTCCTAATCCATAGTTTGATCTTTAATCCGTAACCGACATTATATTGAAATGAGCGTGACATGTTAAAAAAATTATTGTTATTTTCAAAAAATGCAAATTAAACAAAGTTAAAAATATCTGGTATAATTTAAACCTGCTGAGTTAATTGAGAATTAATGAGATTCGCTGTATATAATCCGCGCTAATCCAATGTTAAATACATTATACCCAATTAACTGCCGACATGACGCCCTCTAGTGGTAATTACAGGAAATATAAACATACAGGAAGTGATAACATCAAAGGAATTGTTTTTGCATTAATTTGTAATAATCAGAATATTTATACATCGACACTGTTTCCAATAATTTTGTTCTTATTTGAATCGCGACACGTGAATTGAAATGAGATATAACGTCCAACATCTCGACACCAATCGGACAAACGAAGACGGACATAACCCATGCATTGTGTTATGGGTAAATTTTGCCCGGGCCGCGGTGCTATAATGGTAAAACCCTTATTGCGAATTCCAGATATCAGTGTGTTTTCTAAGTAAACGCCAGCGTGTTCACGATACCTCGAATTTTCCTCCATTCCGAACCACTAGCATCTGTACCTTGCGAAATCCTCGGTGCCGCACCACTGACAATGATCGCACCCGGAACATCCTGGTGCTAGCGAGCACCTTTACCATAGCGAATCACACTGCTGGTCCTCTTGCATAACCAAATCTACTCGGGGTTAACAATCATCTAATAAAATAAAATGAATGAAGCATTTCCGACCTAAAACAAATATCCTTCGTTTCGTTTTTATTTCAGAATCGACATAAAGAACAGATATTGGAAGAATTAAAAAAAAAACTAACATATTAACCAGGCTTTGGAACTGATCGGATTCGCCAAGTAATTACAAAATGTCAACCATTTGCCGAATGGTTCAAATACTTGTTAACATTCTGGCACCTTCGACTTTTATTGACTTATTTGGGGTGTATAATATATATTACGTGGGAACATGAAAATTAGAAGCGTTTTGACGTTACAATGTAGGCCGTCGGATTGTTCTAAACATTGATTAACGGTTGCGGAACACCTGATACCAACTACATGTATTGAGTAATAATTATAATCAAAACCCGGCACGAATTCATATTTAAAGATTACGAACGGAGAGAGAGAAAAATGGAGTTTAATGTCCACTCGACACAAGCTAGGTCATTTCGGGACATACACGTTCAACAGGGAATTCGAAACCATTCAATGACAGGATAATGCTACGACACTCACATGCTAACCATTCGGCAATCCACCACCCCCTCCCCCAATTCTTATTTTAAGATTATAAACAACGTCTATTAATTACAACAATCCCTCTAAAAAGAAAAAAAACTCAACTGGCGACGGAGAGAGGGGAGGGGGTAAGGGGTATAAACATGGCACTACCCTGCGCTATCATAGTCCCGGAATATTCATGTATCAGCTATTGCAAAATGTTAGAACGATAATGTGCCATCAACATTAAATATATACACGCGGAAATAACACAAATAGGAGATATTGATAGGAAAGTACAGTACGGTAAAAGATGTGCCAAAACTTTTAAAACCTCCTCATGTTTATATTGTTCAAGAATTTCAAAGATTTCTTAGCGATCAATTCTGAAGATGTCGTTTTAATGTTTTATATATTTACATTGTCAGTGGCTGAGAACGATAGTCACGTGATAATCGATAGACTCTGTTATAGTTGAACATCTTTAAATACCAGAAAATCTGTTCTCCGTCAAATAAAACTTCGATCCATTTAAAAACAAAGTCTTGATTAACAGGGCCGCTAATGTATTCGTTAAATAATTATCGGTCTCTTATTCTGGGAATGCGTTTGTAATGATGTCATCTATTTTGTGTTTCCGTAACGTTAGCGGCTTCCCGCTTTGTTATGCGGTCACCATGTATTGCCTATCATAGACGTTCACAGTTAAAATAGTAGAAACAAACTGAAAACGTTTTGTCGAAAATAAAAGGTTAAAGAGAAAAGGAATATTATGGATAGCGAACGCTGTCATAAAGAATAATGTCGCGCTACAGAGGTGTTTTCAATAGCAAATGACGGTTGTGGGACTGGTTAGAACGAGACTAATGCAATCGTTGATTAAGGCCTGACGTACATGTCGGTGATATTTGGCTCAATTTTAAAGTTTGGTGCTCGTTTTAAGCTGATTATTTGTACGGAGTCTTGGATAAAGTTCAACCCGCATTTTTTGTAACTTCAACATTTTTCGAAATCTTCTTTGAAATTGAGATTTTATCTGCCGGGGTGGATGTATCGGAAGGTGGATATCCAAGATATTCTGTGGTAACGTTTGAATAAATCTACATTTCCATATTGCCTTAGCTCATAAGACAAGAAGCCCCGTAAGTCTCATGTACGGGCGATTGTTTAGGATGGGAATCAAAGTTTAAAACATCTGATGTTATCTTTTAGTTTGAAAGGTCTGCAAACTATAACTAAGTCTTTATCATTTCCCAATCCTTAATCTTTGTTCAATTTGGCTAGATCAATTTGTTAGAAATGCAATTGGTAATACCCGGAGGAACACCAGAACAGAACTCGATACCTACTCACTGAGCCACCATGGGTCTCCCACGGTCTGAGATGTTAAATTGTAAACCAAACGCCTGTCTACCGTTCCACAGCGACTCCCCCACCTGGAAGAAGGCGCGCCATATGAATGTGAAAACTAAACTTTGAGGTTGATATGTGACTGATCCAGCCAGCAACTGCAACAAGTGAAGGAGTTACTGTTTGATGTTTAGCTGGACGATGTTTACACTGGCCTATAAAACAACAGATTGGACAAGGTAACACTTGGACGAGAGATCAAAGGTCATCGGTCAAAATTAAATATTGTTTATTACCAGAAGCTGGGGAGAGGAAAATTGAATTTAAAGTCCACTCGACACTGGTCTTTCGTAGTGTAGAAACCGGGGGCCGAGAGTAAACGCACGAGGTTCTGCAGGCAACCCTATTATTTGTCAAGAAACCAGGCAATTCTACTCTTGTGTAATACACGTGTGTCGAATCTTAAATATTTTTAATTTTATATGTCACATTAGACTTAATTGAAATCTAAACACGAAAAAGTATCTCAGCGTGATAATCGCTACCATACAGAGCATTCGAAATATCCTTCAAACGTATTATTACGATGTTTTGAAATCAACAGGAGAGGATCAGGAAATTCATTCAAGGGAAGATTAATAAAATTGTATTATTTGTGATTGTATCAAGGATTTTAAAATATGTTTACTTTTAGAGTAAAGCCTATTCATACAATTTCCTCATGAATTATAAAACAAAATCATAAACGAAATTAATCTGAATTATAACACGCTAGTCTGTATGATTATGCAATTCAATTGGTACTTAAACGTTCCTTGTGGGACACCATCGCAATAGAGCGAAAAACTTAAGAGGGCAGGCCTTATACCTTACTTCTCTAATTTCCAGAAGCGTTTATTCGCGAAATTTTATTATGCAGTTAAATGAATGGCTGCATGTAGATGTGCGTGTATTAATTACGATTAATAGGTTTCTTACAGTATTTAAATATCCCTCTCATATAAGTCTGGTAATTCAGACATTAACATAAATTGTTTATCAGCCATCTGTGTTATAGTAGGCAAAAATGCAAGAAAAATGTGAATTGTTCCCAATTTATCCAAATTTGTCACTTTTTGTGCCCTTATTTTTTTAAAAACAACTCAATTACGACCACGATCATGAACTCCACTTGTCATTAACATGTAAAATCAACATGCTGCACGTCTAAAATCAACATGTCGACACCGTCACACATGCATGTAAACATAATTAAACATGCCCCCCTCATCATCAACTGTATTAATTACACGTGTTTTATATTTGACATGTATTCCTAACATTTAATTATTCTTAATTCGGTTACAATTCTCCCTGAATATTCAAATACATGACATACGGGGTTGGCCATCGTGAATAATTAAATATATGTCGGCACTCAAATTTATGGCAGATACAAAAAAAATTAAAAGTAAAACCCAATTCTACAGTAGAATAGTGCGAGGTAAAATTAATATAGTGCGAAATATTTGTAGAAAATTACAAAATCATATTGAAGATTCTGGGATCTAAAATCGGAGTCAAGTTTGTAAACCAAACAGATTATTTGATAATAGATATAAAATCCTAGAAATGTTCTTCGATAAGCTTTCTATCTGAATAGTAGATTAATATACCAGAAAAGGTATTTGTGAGCTGAAAGGTGGTAAGAAGATTGTGTGGCCTAATATACCTGAGTAAGATTGATAAATACAAACAATTTGCCAAAACGGATCAGAAATTCTGAATATGTTTGTAAGATAACTGAATGATCTACCTATTGATTTATTCGACATGTTTATCTTTTAACGTAAAAATCAATAGCCGGATTTTATCAAAAATTTCAAATGTAAAGACCTCAGTAAGATTTATAATAAAGACATTTTGGAGAGTAGATAAGAAAATGAAAAGGGATTTAAAACGTCCTTCTGTTCTGCTCCGAACTGGGCTAATGAAGGCGGGAAAATATAAAGAATCCTGAATAATTTTCTATGATATAGAACAGTTTACCGTATGTTAGATTGTGCATGTTTATATTTTGAAAGTAAACACCAGCATTTTATCAAGAGATTTAATATCTAATGTTATGTTAGATATGTGAAGACATCAAGGGGTTGATAAGATAACCTGTTAAATCATGTATTGATATTTAATAACATGATATCATAGTATTTTTGAATATCAAAGGTTTATCAAATTTAATGGGAATTTTTATATTGCTTTGATTTAAAGGTATAGTTTGATGAAATATTATCATAATTTACCGGTTTCAAATATGTCAAATTAAAATCAAAGACACTGTTCAAGCGGTAAAATACATTGCTAAGTGATGCTTATATAGGGTAGCCTACTTCAGCCGGACAATGTCCTACTCACACGCGAACCCCCGCTCAAACAATTTGTCAACTTCGGTTTTCAGGAACAGACTTTGGGTAGAAAAAAATTAAAAGAACAAAACTTTAATCTGCTAAATGGATTTTAAATTGCAAGAATAAGTAGTGTACTAAACTTTGATTATTCGTCTCAAAGACAAAAGAAAATATGTTGATAACTTTTGTATATAAACTGTCAGAACTGCGCTCCCCGTGAGGTCCGTGCCCCATTTTGATTATTGGTAGCGCCGGTCCAGAACACCAGGTAACAACTCAAGCGTATTGACAAATGTTTACATACAAGTCATATAGCTGAAATATCTATTCAAATTAAGTCCTTTAAACTGTGGTGTTCTCAGTAGATTGTCAATTATGTAAACACCGTTTGCTTACAATATAAACACAACTTGCTTACATTATAAACTTTGGTGTTCTCAATGATTTTTAAATTCTGTCACTTTTGTTTGCTTACATTATAAACTTATTCTTTTATTGTGTCTATTTTCCGTGGAGTAAAATATATTTATTCTTTTTAGATGTTACGAAGATTATTGCCACAAGAAACCTGGTTCTAAAATAGTTTATATGTATATAGGACGTGTTATAAGTAAAGAAACAGTGACAGCCCTGCCATCTTTATTTTAAATCAGCTTTGTCTCTCTCTAAGCTTTCTCTCTCTATACTGTGATATTTGTGATGTGTCCTCGGATGTATTCTATCCACGGTGTTAACATCATTTTCGTTTTATGTTTTATGTTATCCCAATTTCATTTAAATAAAATAAAATGTGATTGACAATTTTTAATATCGTTTTGCACTATTTGTTGTTTGTTGCCTGGTTCCATATTAGTTTTCACCGAGAAAATTCTTCGGATTTTCAGGTTTCCCTTGAGGGTAGTTACGGGAAGTACGACCTGACAAAGGACAGCAACTCTTGATAGACCCGTGTAATCGCTGTCGTGTATATAAAAGAACCATTGTTAGGCGGAAACGCCACTGTCCAGGAAATATATCCCCCATTTCGGGCTATTCCCTGTTCCGATGAGGGCACAAGGGTCTCATGTAAAACGTATATCGGTTATAACGTCGTTATGTTCTAAAGTTGAAAATGATGGTTATACGACAATTTCAAGTTTAATATAACATGTTGCTAAGTAAACTATCGTCGATTTCAAGGATATATGTTAAATTATATATATATAGTCGATGTCTGGTGACGCCTAATACTAGCATTTTAAACACGGCGTTTTTTTAATCACGTAAAACATATTAGAGGGAAAATGTCGAATTTCACACAAATCTATTCACATTGTTAAATATTGTATGGTAATATTGAATGTTCCATAATGGTAGCTTATTATGCTATATATACGTGACATGACTATAGTGAAGTTTGTTTTAGCTGTCACCGTGGTCAGTATCATATTATATCTATTCCAAGTATAAATAGCTGTCGTCATCTATTTGATAAGATATCAAACATTACCAGTATAATAGTCCAACAAATGGGACGTTCAATGTCAGAATTTTACAAAGGAATGAATAGCGCGTCAATAAAGTCGTGTTGAGATGAGACTAACACGTGCTATTTTAATCGCTTGGTGTGTAATGTGACAAGGCCTCGCTCATCCAGCGTTCTATTGTATTCGAATTGGAAACGTTTAACGGATCTTTAAAGCGCAGTTGTAATTTGTGCACGAGACCTCGTGCTTTAGTTCAACACATCCATTCCTTAACGGATATGATCATGGTTCATTGTCCAGGCGTTTTCTGGTGCCAAGAAAAGTGAAATGAAATGGGGTTTAACGTCTTAATTTTCTAAACCGAGTGGGCTAACGAAGACCGGGCATGCGATCATACCTGACGCTATGAGGGAAATTTTGCCCTGGTGTCGGCATTAAAGCATATCAAAGGTTCTTTGAAGTGCGCGCCAATGTGTACATGGGACCTAAGTTTTTCGTCCCACCCTAACAAAGAGACACTCTTGGGATTGATAATGTTTTCTAGAACAGAATGACTGAAGGGGTGTTAGAATTTACGATACGGCGAGTGCGTACAGGCAGTAAGCCACAATCATAGAAATTCGATAATGTTTACGGTATTGTAATAGATAAACGAAATGTATATCACTTAGAAACGTTTCGTGTATTTACGTTACATTCAGCAGTTGCAACAAATAACTACTAATCCTATTCAATTGTTGCTGTACAAACCGTGTTTAATTGTTGCAGTTTCTAATCGCTATTATTCAACATACGAACAAACAATCTCGAAGTTTATTATGTGGGGAAATGTTCAACATAATTTCACACAGTAAATATACAAGAAAAATCCTATATTTGTTTTTGTGCTATTGGTATTAAATACAATGCAAATAATCCAGCAGAATGTGACAAAAATGTTAAAGTCAGCGTAATAATTCATGTGTGAATCATAGTTAGCTGGATTGCTTACTAAATGTTTCAATGAAAGAATAATTTCATGCTTACTTAATTTATAATTGCTTTAAATGTTCGATTTGTATTATACGATAATAATCATTCTTGCACAATTTTCGACTTATTTTTAATTATATAAATAAAACTTGTATATCATCGTGATGCACAGGGAATCTAATTCAGAGAACTTCCTTTTTTTTTTTGGTGAACCTACTTGCTCGATTTTTCGAATTCATACAATGGATTTTTGTATTCTAACTACTCGATAGAATCAACTGACTATACTTGATTTTTATGCATATAAATATCATAATATGATTACAACTTGCTGGTTACGTGGGTATAATACATGACATAGCTACAAAACCACCACCTGCACTGACCCGGTATACACACCATAATACGTCATAAACGTCAAATACGTCATATTCGCTATTATTCGGTTCTTTATATGTATGTGACTGCCATGATGGCATTTTTATCACTAATTTTAAAAGGATAAATATTGTCTTGGTGCTAATTATATGAAATTGATTTTACTGAGAGACATCGGTGGTATGTGATATCCATACTAGTCACACCTTTCTGCCAAATATGTAACTCGGACTAGCGAGCAGACAAAGGGTGGGATAGGGTGTCTCATTTCATACTTTCGATTTTTGATGTCAGATTTATGTGCAAATGAATAAATTGTCGAGTAATATGAATGGATTTGATAATGTTTGCATGCTCAAAGCGAAAACCTGGAAAAACAGGCGAAAATGCTGGTAAAAAACAGCAAAAACATGGTAAAAACACTGAAAACACGGCTGGTAAAAACCCGATAAATTATTAAATCACAGCAAACACGCTGAAACAATACAAATCTATCTACATGCAGTGGTCAGAAATTTATCTTTCAAGATCGTAAAATATTTAATCCTGGTGTCTCGAGTATGAAATAAAATAAAACTGGTCTTACCTGTCAAGAGTGACACCAACATAAGAATCCTGATGCAGATGGACATGGTGAATGGTAGGATTATCCTTGACCTTACTAAATTTTAAAATTCTGTTAAAAGAAACCCAAGTTTTGGTTCTGAAAACTTTTTGTCTAACTGTCGATTTGCGACAATTTGTTGACAAGATCTACAAACTCTTCTCTTCAAGCTGTCACACGGGTAAACTGATGACAGGAGCAGACGACACTTCAAAACGAGGCTGGAAAGTTGGGTTGTTTGTTTATTAAGCTGTAGCGTGAAATGTAAATCTCAGATCGACTGAAGACGAGAAGCAATAGCGGGCATTTATATAATTCACGCAAAAACTCTTGTGGATACTGAACAGCAGGAGTTCTGACGTGACGCTTTCAATTTTGGACACCGGCCGCGCCCGGTTAATTATTAAAAAATAATTTTAGTTTCCGCAGCTCATAAGTAAGTTACCTCGTGCTAATCGGATACATTGAATATCCTCACGAAAAGCGTCTCAAATTCGGCAAACACCCATTTTTCTTCTATATGGTCTTGAATCTTTATTGACAAAACGTTGTTAAACCTCGACTAGGTCAATTGGGCACGAACTTGTCTACATCGGCTCTCATGATTGGATTTTTGAAAGCTGCTAGAGATTGCACAAAGGCCACTTTTCACCAGAATTATCCCCCAAAGATGTCAAGATTCAATCTTTATACTGATTACAACAACTTAGTAAAAGTATCAAGTCTTTCTCCTTGTGGTACACGCTAAAAGCTGTACAGATAACATATTTAAGGAGACATTTTTACACAGGGAGTAAGACCAAACTCTAAAAGTTATGAAATGGAGAGCGAGAGAGAGAGAGACAGAGAGAGAGAGAGAGAGAGAGAGAGAGAGAAAGATGGGGTTTAACGTTCACTCGACACAAGCTAGGTCATTTCGGGACTACCATATGGTTTAATTTTATTTCAAATAATTCGTTTGCGCGTACGGGTCTTTAGCAGTGGGAGGAAACCAGAGGACCCGGAGATAACCCACGAGGTTGGACATGCCACCCGCCTCCTTGTCACGTACAACCGGCTATTCGAAACCACGTCAGTTGACTCAATGACAGGCTTTATAATACAGTGCGCACGTGCTAACCATTCGGTCCCCCCAGCCCCCAAATTATAATATAACCGAGGACGTGCTAGATTGGGTTCAAACCCGTGAGGTGCATGGCAGAGGGCTTGACAAAGACAGTGGCAGGTCGTTCAGATGGAACGAACATCCAAGGTCCCATGCAACCAGTCGGTGCATTTAAGGACGTTAAACCTCATTTCATGTCATCTGTTTATCAATTAGGGGGGTTGGGATGGCCTAGTGGTCTAAAGTGCCGCGCTTCAACCACTAGCTGGCCGGTCACCTCTGGCTTGCGGCTGTGGTTTCGAGCCCTGGTGTGAGCATATGTGGCATGGAGATAGGGGCGTTTCCTCCGGGCACTCCGGTTTCCTCCCACTGCTAAAGACCCCCCCCCCACTCAAGCGAATTATTGAAATAAAATTAAAACCATTTTTTTTTTTTGTGTAAACAATATTTTATTTCAGAAATACATGAAAAGGGATCAGGGAACAGCTTATATCACCCCTCTCCTCATTTGTTAGTCCCAAAATGACCTAGTTTGTGTCGAGTGGACGTTAAACCCCATTTCTCTCTCTCTCTCTGTTTATCAATTATTTCCAGAACACCGCGGTGTTTTAATGTCTATTAGACACAAATTAAACCCACGAGCTGGGGCACTCGTCTTACTCATTGTCACGTTCAGGCATGGGATCAAAATAACGTCACGTTATATAACCTTTGACTGTTAGAATTCAAAAAATGAAATAACAATATCAGAAACATCTTTTGTCGTGTAACTTGTTGAATATAATAAATACCATCTGTTAGTCTGAAAATAACATATTGTCGTGTTTACGGGACGTTTAAAAACACTATTCTCTCGTTATACCTTTAATTGATAGCTTCAATGGTTGTAGTGTTTATTGGTAGCTTCAATGGTTGTAGTGTTTATTGATAGCTTCAATGGCAGTAGTGTAAATGGATAGCTTCAATCGTTGTAGTGTTTATTGATAGCTTCAATCGTTGTAGTGTTTATTGATAGCTTCAATGGCTGTAGTATTTTATTGGTAGTTTCAATGGTTGTAGTCTTTATTGATAGCTCCAATGGTTGTAGTGTTTATTGATAGCTACAATGGTTGTAGTGTTTATCGATAGCTTCAATGGTTGTAGTGTTTATTGATAGCTTAAATGGTTGTAGCGTTTTATTGATAGCTTCAATGGCTATAGTGTTGTAACAGTAAAACATATTGTCGTTTACTAATTAACAGAAAAATTTCAAAGGTTTTTGACATGGAAACGACAGAAAGACTTGAATGAAAAATAACACCTCTTGTCGCCTTCCTCTCACCTTTAGTCGTTATTTTGTTGGTCTTAACGGATTTTCATTTTAAACATCAAAGGAAGGGTAGTTTGGATAAAACAAAATAGTAGTTTATTGGGAAATCCGACTAAACCTGGCGAACAAAACACGGGCAGTCTCAACATAAATACTCAAACTCAACATAACACCGAGAAAACAGTATCATAGGCAATCTCAACGTTACAGGGGGTTGAATTGCCGAATGGTTAGCACATGCGCGCTGTATCATTGGGTCCGTCATTGAGTCAACCGCTGTGGTTTTAATTTCCTGATTGAACGTGACAAGGAATAGGGTCGCCTGTCCAACCTCCTGGGTTTTCTCCGTGCTAAAGACTCCTCCGCACAAACATATTATTGAAACAAAATTTAAAAACCATATATGGTAGTCCCGAAATCACATAGTATGTGTCGAGTGGACGTTACCCCCCCCCCCCTCTCTCTCTCCCTTTCTCTTTCTCCCTCTCTCTCTCCAATCCCACTCTCTCTCTGTCTCAACATAACACTAAACAAATAGTACCACAGATGTATTCAAATCTTTGTAATGTAACGCGTTCACAAGCTTTTGGAATAACTTTTCAATCTACGATAGAAAATTCTAATTTCCGCTAATTTATTAAATTTATTTAGTTTTATCTCTTTAAGAACCCATATCCTACATCTGCAAATTCTTAATAAGTACATGTATGCGATATCGCCGTAGGTGGAAGCGAACGTTAAACCCCATAACAAGAGAAGGCATCTAGTGCACTCGAATGATTGGCTATGGGCGGGTGGTCCAACTAATGACGGACATACATGTAGCTAGGGAAGATGAGGGCGTGTAAGTGTTTCTGAAATAACCTGGATGACTTCTAGATTTTTTTCATCAATATAAGAAACAACTAGTTTTTTAAATATAGAAACTCATGTGATTTTTCTAACATGATTGTGCATTTTTCTAATAAATATACTTTTTAGGGTTAAACAAAAATAATTTATTTGGTCTTCTACCTGGGCCAAAAATTTCGTAAATCAAGATGACAAGGACATCGAGTTCGGGTGTATCTTACACTCCTTGCTTTGTTTAAAAACTTTATTATTTATCAACTGTTCTCCGTGCGCTCTTACCTGTCCACCCAAACCTGCTAATATTTTTATAAATTGGTTGAGGTTTTTTCAAGGTTTCGAGTCATTTTGTTTCTTGAGTTTTTGTTCAACAGGTAAATTTTGGGTGGCCTTTTTATTTACATATTTTTGATATGACATTTAACTATTATTGAAGTATATACCGTGTGCATATCTGTCTAATTCTTCCGAGCAAATGAGTTTCAATGACAAACCCCAGAACGCTTCGAAGTTAAGAAGAAGTGGTATAAACTGTTCTGGTAAGTACGGCAATTTTCACTTATTATAGCTAAATGAAACCTTCCCAGGATTTTCCCCGTGTTGTTTCCATTTGTCAGTGGATGGTCGAATGGTTTACGACTGTGCGCCGTATCATAAGGCCTGTCATTGAGTCAAGTAGTGTGGTTTCCATTCCCCGCCTGTACGTGACAAGGAGTAGGGTCGCATGTCCAACCTCGTGGGTTTTCTCCGGGTCCTACTGTTTCCTGCTACTGCTAAAGATCCCTACCCGCAAACGAATTAATAGAATAAAATTGAACGATATATCTTTAGGGCAATCATTGAGTCAATGGGTATGGTTTCTATTCCCATGTTGACAACGAGCACGGTCGTCTGTCCATCTTCGTGGGTTTTCTCCGTGTCCTCCGGTTTCCTCCCAAGTCCCACTGCTAAAATTAAACCATATGTTAGTCTCGAAATGACCTAGTTTGTCTCGACGAATAATCGCGGTCGGTCAAGTGTGCACATTGGCGTGCACGTAATAATTCGCTGCCCGGGCAAAATTTCCCACATAGTAGTAAGACCGTTTGTATTAAATATTTGAAATTTGAATACAAATTAAATATAAAAATATCAAAACTTAATCATAAAACAATAGATACAACTATACGGCTTTAAACAAAAAATGTATAATTGTAAAAGTTGAGATGAAACAGTCACCAGCATTATAAAAAGATAATTAGCCGGGATAAGCTTTTAAAAGTAAATGGAATGAATTTTTTTAACGATTAAATTAACATACGCCAAAATGGAAGTTTATTTCAAAGATTAGAATACTCCAATGATAACATGTCATGGGACATTCCCCAATGGCTTAATCATTTGCATTACTATTATATATTTATTTTGTGTATTTTATAAATAATATGCTTTAATAATTATACAATGTTGTTGAATGTTTATTCTGCAAAAGAGAGCGCTATACTAAACGTAATAAAGTTAACATTGTAACCCGTTGACCAATGTAATTAATAACAAACTCATGTCTATTACCAAATTATATAAATGGAATGATATGAAATGAAATGGGGTTTACCGTCCTACTTTTCTACACTGACTGGGATAATGAAGTCGGATGTTCGCCACGATGAGGGAAATGTTTGCCCGCACAGCGTCGCTACTCTTCTTTCGAAATCCTACTGTCAAGGGTTATTTTACATGCACGCAAACATGTAGCCTACACGGGACCTTGGGTTTTCTTACCATCCGAATAACTAGACACTGCCCTTGGCGGGCCTTCCGTCCCGACAAAGTGAAACCACGCTGCAAAATGCAGGGAAACTTCTTTCTTGGGCAACAGCAGGAGCCAGCACCTTTTTTCGCTGAGCCACCGCGCTGTTATAAATAAGTACATGTAATATAAATAAGAATAATTATGGCGTTGAAACATTTTGTTCCTCTGTAATTTAACATAGTGTCTAAGCGGTAGTCCACCTAAAAGCGAATTAAAATTGTCAATGACTGTTGACAATGACCTGGATTGGGAGTCGGGTGGTCGAGTGATTTGACGCTTGTACTTTAGATGATAAAGCACATCGTCAGGACAGCAACAAAACACACCAGCAGGGCGGCAACAAACACATTTGCAGGACAGCAATCCGACAAATCACTTTTAATCAAACGTCATATATTGAAGTTTTTGGTGAATATTCGTGATTTCTACAGAAACGTGCTGATGTGTGTTTCAAAATACCCATTGTCAAATGTTTCGTCATATGCAGTAGAGAACGTTTTACCAAAAGAAATTTAGAGTGATACGTTATAGCCGGGAAAAGAGACGAGAATTCACATTACATGTACTTCTAATAAACAAAATCTGCTGTGGTCTCTATCCGTACAGCAATTGTCGTGAATAGATAGTGGAGTAGTCTCCCTTATTGGTGGGCATCTCAGTTTTTTACACGGTCGATCGGACACCAGTTCATTTTATAGTTTGCGTTATAGTTCCGGACTGTCTCGAAAGTAAAAACGTCGATACTATGACAACATCCTTTCGCGTGAAATCATAGAACATGATAATTCGTATTAATTAATCTATGTCACTGAAGCATGGTAGGACTTGAGATATTAAAATTAAGCCCATTTTCTGCGTGCTAAACCTCGCGATTTTGTCGATTTGACGTGAAAACAGGTGCATGATGCCTCCACCCGCTTTCATTTATTTTTACGTTGTATTGTTTGTTTTTAATCCCTGCATCCCTCTCCTGTTTAAACACAATCTGGTGCTGTTTGTAAATTGTAATTAAGGATTTTCCAGCATATATATATTTTCACGTTTTTCTATTATTTTTATTTACATTATAGCTGATTAATTGTTTAAGTGATGCTATGTACTTAAACTGTAAATACACAGGAAACGTTGAATGCAATTACTGTTTATTACTGATATAGAAATGAGATGAAATGGGGTTTAACGTCCTACTGTGCTGCTCCTAACCTGGGCTAATGAAGACAGGCATACGCCATACAGTGTGCTATGAGGGAAATTTTACCCGGGCAGCGGTGCTACCGGCATACTTTTATGTCGAATTCCAACTGCCAATGTATCCTTTACGTGTACGCCAATGTGTACGCGGGACCTCGGTTTTTCGTCCCATCCGAACGACTAGATATCTGTCCTTGTCAGGCCCTCCGTCCTTCATCACTGACAAGGGCAAACCACGCCGGCAAATCTGGATGAACTGGACACTCGACCCCCAGGCTTGTGAGCCAGCGTCTTACCCACATAGCCACGTGATCCCCTTATTGATATAGAGAATCACATTGGAAGGAAATGTCGCTCATGAAAGGGACATTAGGTAAGATAAGATAATGAGCTGGCAGTTCTCCTTATACTAGTTAAAAATTAGATAGCCTAATGACAACAGAATATGCCGAAACGTTCAGTCAAATTGCTTCACTTTGAACCGAGATATTAGCAATAGGCCGATTTTGCTCTTGCATAATGCATGTTTAATAAACAAAGAGAGAGAGAGAAATGGGGTTTAACGTCCACTCGACACAAACTAGGTCATTTTGGGACTAACATGTGGTTTCAATTTTATTTCAATAATTCGCTTGCGCGTAGGGGTCTTTAGCAGTGGAAGGAAACCGGAGTGCCCGGAGGAAACCCACGAGGTTGAGAAGGCGCCCCTATCTCCATGCCACATACGCTCACACCAGGGATCGAAATCACAGCCGCAAGCCAGAGGAGACCGGCCAGCTAGAGGTCGAGGCGCCGCACTCTAGACCACTATGCCTTCCCAACCCCCCGTTTAATAAACAAACACGATATGTATTCCATAACATACAGTGACCTGTGATGCAAATAAACTCGTGACAAAAGATTCAGTGAGTTATACATGTAGCATGATATATAGTAAATTGAAATCAAATGGGGTTTAACGTCCTACTGTTCTGCATCCCGTTATATTACATGGAAAACAATATACACTTCGATACATCCTTATTCAATAAACTTTTACATATAAATAAAGCATTATAATATATATACTTCAATATACAATTCAAGATATAATTTTACATCCAAAACAATATACACTCCAATAGATAGTTATTAAATATACTTTTACATATAACACTATTCAATTTAATATACTTTTACATATTAATAAAACATTATAATATACATGTATTCTTAAATAGATAGTTTCTCAATATAGGCTACTTTAACATATAAAAAATACCATTTTAATATCTACTTCAATAGAATATTATTAAAGACACTTTTAGATAGGCCTACAAAGGGCCTACACGTATACAAATAAAAGTAGCCCGGTCGATATCATTAACAACGTGGGGGTTGGGAAGGCCTAGTGGTCTAGAGTGCCGCGCTTCGACCTCTAGCTGGCCGGTCACCTATGGCTTGCGGCTGTTTCGATCCCTGGTGTGAGCGTATGTGGCATGGATATAGGGGCGCCTTCTCAACCTCGTGGGTTTCCTCTGGACACTCAGGTTTCCTCCCACTGCTAAAGACCCCTACGTGCAAGCGAATCATTGAAATAAAAATTGAAACCATATGCTAGTCCCGAAATGACCTAGTTTGTGTCGAGTGGACGTTAAAATTCATTTCTCTCTCTCTCTCACACTAACAACGATGTCCCTGGTTCGATCATTAACAATTGGGTCACATGTTCGATCATGGTGTTGCATGATAAAGTTCCTCACGATTTCCCGGCGTGGTTTCCAAGTGTTAGTGGTGCAAAACAGAGGGCGGGGAACAATGTCTAATCGTTCGGGTCGAAAGTAAACTAGACTAAAAGTAAACTTGAGGTTCCGTACCTACGTCGGCGTACTGGCTTTTGGAATTGGAGTGTGGAAACGCGGTGCCCGAGCAGAAATTCCCTCATAATATCACACACTGCATAGTGCATGTCTGTCTTCATTTGCCCAACTGGTGCCGACAAATACGGCGTTAAACCGTGTGTAATTTGATTTGACAAAAATAAACCTATTTGAACTGTGGTACCCCGTTCTCATATGCATGTAATAGTTCACACCCGTAACCCAATACTTTCAAATATAAACAAAGAGATGTCATACATTCGATTATACCAGTCTCAACTTACCGCCTTTACTTCAACAAACACGCGATCATCAAGACGCCGTAATTGAAGAGGCATGTTCATAAATTAACACTGTTTAGTTCCAATCCCGTTCTAGGGAATCAAGGTTCACCATTTTATGTCACTTCCTGGTTTTAAAGTTTGGTGAAAGTTTGAAAACTCTGAAGAACGTTCTGTATGTTGAGTGTTTAATTGCGTTTCCAAATTGTACACAAGTTTGAAACATAGGAAATCGTGTAACTGGGATTAGAATTGTAACAAGTTCTGCTGGAATTAATTGAGAGTTGAAACTAGGGACACAAACTAACAAACATTGCCAGGATGATTTCAATTATTCTATTTTCTATTTTATTGGTAAGTAAACAACAGACGTTTCTCATGTTTTGTGAGATTGTTTCCATGGGTATAATTCTTTAAAAGTGATTTAATGCAATAATATCCTTAGATCCTGGATTAACGGCAAGACAAAAAACATCGCAGTGTACCACAGATGTTGTTTGTTGGTTTGTATTATTTTAAGTGGGGGAGGGGGGTCGCATACAGTTGGCTACATTAATGGCCTACAATTTCTTATTCCAGCACTTTTAAGGTTTTTTACAGCCGAGTTCCGTAAATCAAGCATTGTAAACGTGACCTAGTTAAATTTTGTTAATCGCAAAACAACGGAAGCATACTGCTGACTGGCTGTTTTCCTTATCATTCTTTCAATTTTTAGAATTCTAAAAAAGAATTATCATAAATAATTTGGATGTTTATAATCCAATCTAAAATATAGGTCACATGTGTTCAACAACTGTCCATATTGTTGGAACAAATTATATGCCGAATCTGAGAAGAAGATATGTATAACAACATAATCACCATGCCAGTATGTAGTGGACTCTTACGACTGTCCCCTGGCTCCGTATTTTGTTTGTGGCGTTTGTATGAGGTGCGGCCCCCACTTGGTACATATTACTATAAAACTATCGTCCACAAAGTTGACTAATATCTTCAGGGTTGGGATGCGGTGGTGGATGGGACGAGGAATCGAGGTCTATAATAATATATGAACTCGGGCGTGTGTGTGTAAAAGAACGATAGTAACAGTTGGAACTCAAATAGCGCGGTTATTACCCCAAGTTCATTTAGTTTCCAACTCATATGATATGAATAGTCGAGCCATCGTGGCTTTTATCAAATAATATTATATATTGTATTTTTCTTTTTGTTTTGTGACTGTTTGAATGTGTGTTATTTTTTATTACAGTTTTGGAATGAAGTTCGAGGTGAAAGAGCGATTTGTCTCCGTTACAATGGATCTGGTTTTTCACAGTATAATTTGAACAATGCTGATATTTCAGAAAGGTAGGTAAAGAGTTATTGTCGAGTATCTGGATGGAGGGTGGGGTTATTATCGGGTATCTGTGTGGAGGTTGGGTTTATTGTCGGGTATATCTGGAGGGTGGGTTTATTGTCGGGTATCTGGGTGGAGGGTAGAGTTATTGTTGTATCTGGGTGGAGGGTGGGGTTATTGTCGAGTGGATTGTGAGACATGGGTATACTAATATCCAGGATCTGGTTGTCATGGATACAGTGATATCAACGCCGGTTGGCATGGTAACACTAATATCAAGTGAGATACAGTTCGATTGAAATCTAAAAAAACCCAATGGTTTCGTTTTCTGTCATTGTTTCGTGTTCTTAATTAGATTGTGTTTTGTAAACAGCCAATGAAAACGCCGCATATACATCGTTCGCGGATTTATTTTTTAAAGTAACATAGTTCTCCTCCGAGAAAACCAAACGAATTAACCTAGTTTAAAGGAAATTAAAAGGTGTCGATTGGCGCGCCAACACCAACCGGGCTATATTTGCACGTCATCACTATCCGGGCTATATTGCGCCCAACATAATAATATGGTGATCTACGGGACAAACTAATATTTACCACAGAAATGATAATATTTATATAGCGCATAAGCACCAAATGAATGGTTCCAACGGCACTTGTTTATTTAAGAGATCCACCAATTATCCAAAGTGTAATTGGAACAATAAGTTTTGAGTCTTTGTTTGAATATGTCAATGAGTTATTAGATGAGATTTAATATTTTAATAATTCAGGCGAAGAGAATTGGGAGGATTTTTGCCTGACAAGAAGGTTTTCATCTTTTGAGCAATTAAAATATGTTTAATTAGATTGTTGCCACTGATGTAATGCTTCATGGACGTCGGTTGTTATTATTTTCAGAGCGACGTATAAATTAACGTTTAAAACCACAACAGAAAATGGTTTATTGTTATTTGCTAAAGGATCACATGACTACGAAGCTTTATTTATCCGTGATGGCATCCTTCATTACCTTCTGTTTAACCCCACACCCCATGGTTCAGGGGGAACATTTGGTGGACAGTTCGAGAGTAGCCATAGAGTCAACAACAACACGTGGATAACGGTAGGAAAACATCTTACATTACTTAACAAGACCTGGCTACTTTAGTGAAATACATATTACGACTATAGAACGCGATAATACCTTAATACACCATGTTAATGGGTTGGTTAATAAACCATGTCAGTGGGTACGTTAATAAACTGTGTTAGTAGGTACGTTAATAAACTGTGTTAGTGAGTACGTTAATAAACTATGTTAGTGGGTTCGTTAATAAACCATGTTAGTGAGTACTTTAATAAACTATGTTACCCTTACGTTATAAACTATGTTACCGCGTACGTTAATAAATTATGTTACCCGATACGTTAATAAACTATGTTAGTGGGTACGTTAATAATCTAGGTTAGTGGGTACGTTAATAAACTGTGTTAGTGGGTTAATTAACTATGTTTGTGGCTACGTTAATAAAATATGTTAGTGGGTACGTTAATGAACTATGTTAGTAGGTTAATAAACTATGTAAGTGGGTTCGCTTATAAATTATATTAATGGGTACATTAATACGCACTGTTAATGGGTACGTAATAACCCATGTTAGTGGGTACGTTAATAAACTATGTTAGTGAGTACGTTAATAAACTGTGTTAGTGGGTTCCTTGATAAACTATGTTAGTGGTTACGTTAATAAAATATGTAAATGGGTACGTTAATAAATCATGTTAGTGGGTTGGTTAATAAACCATGTTAGTGAGTACGTTAATAAACTATGTTACCCCTACGTTATAAACTATGTTACCGCGTACGTTAAAAAAATATGTTACCCTGTACGTTAATAAACCATGTTGTTAGTGGGTTCGTTGATAAACTATGTTAGTGAGTACGTTAATAAACTATGTTACTCTTATGTTATAAAATATGTTACCTAGTGCGTTAATAAATTATGTTACCCGGTACGTTAAAGCTGCAATTCCATATTTTTAAGTTATATTTTTAAAATGTATTGAAATAAAGCCTTAAAATAGATGGTATCTATAAACAGTCCAACCTTGTTAAAGAAAAATACTATTAATCGAATAATTCACTATTGCCAGTTGAGAAATTGGCAAATATACCATTTTCAACTTAAAATTCAAACGTTAGAAGATAGCTATACCATGGGGGGGGGGGAATGCAAAACAAGGGAGGTAATTGTGTTATTATTTCCTGTGTCAATGATTTATTAGTGTGCTGAATAATGTCTATGATCGTATAATGGTGAGTTGACAACCTATTGAGAAAAAGACATAGAAATAATTAAGTTTTGACTTTCTTTGAAAATATGATATTATCGCTTTAATAAACTATTATTGTTAATCGGTTATGTTTCGCGAAATACGCGAAGAGTCCAATTTGAATGTTTAGCCTTGTGCATAGAGTCGCTCCATTACAAAAATGACGCTCCTAGCACGCGCTTCGTATGCCAATATTTTGGATCTAGAAATTGGTCGCAATGCATATAATAAGGTAATATGAACGTATATAAACCGATTTACATTCAATTGTTTCCGTTTTTATACGCCCACATTGAAATGTGGTCGTATATTGTCGTCGCCCCCATCATGAGACGAAGAAGCCTATTGATTTTCAGCGATTTCCGATAATAACTGCCAGAGGTCATGTTTCGTTGTCTGGTAATCTATCTTATTTAAATATACCGGAAGTTTATCATCATCAGCATTATTTAATTACTCTGAAGGTTTAAGGTCATGAGACCAGAGTTATGGCCCTTGATCACTTCAAAAAATCTTGTGGACGCTCTAGAGGCCAAAGTTAATATCCGATCGACTTTAAATTTATACACAGTGTGTAAGGTCATGAAACACAGCAACCTATTGATTTTCAGCGATTTCCGATAATTACTGCCAGAGTTATGGCCCTTGATCACCTCAGAAAATCTTGTGAACGCTCTAGAGGCCAAAGTTAATATCCGATTGACTTTATATTTGTTCAAAGTGTTTAACGTCACGGGACGAAGAATCCTATTGATTTTCAGCGAATTCCAATAATTACTGTCAGAGTTAGCTCCCTTGATCACTTTGAAAAATCTTTTGTACATGTATTTTGATTTTCAATGAATTTTGATAACTGAGCAGCTAAATCCATGATTTTAAATGTTTCGTATACTAAGCGTTAGCATGGGGCAGAACTTTATAAAAATCAAACAAATTCTAATGATTTTCTGATAATTATTTTATGAGTATTTTAAATGTTTCATTACCGAAAAAAGTAAGAATATGCGACAACTCTTGTTGACTGCCCGGACGATTTAGCTGCTGTGGGCGTATGTTTCGTTGCCTGGCAACCTATCTTTACTCTTATTAAAGATCAGTTACCGCATGTTCGGCCAAATAGGCGCGAAGTCTCAATCGAATGGAAACCTTCAGCGCCTGGTTATTCCAGTCTACACCGATAGTAATTATTGTGCATGTTCTCCAGATAAGAATACGGTGTCACTCTTTGACATGACTTCTGGAATATGACTAGCCTCGTTCTTCGAGTCTCTTGTTACAAATGGCACTGAAACGATTCTTGTACCATGGGTAAATTGTTTATTTTGTGTTAAATATTGGATACCAGAAGTCCATCCTTTCCCGGCAAGATCACAAAATCAATGTCATTTTGATTTGACAACTAATTTGTGTTTTCAATGTCAAAGACTTTGGATGATATTGAGTTGTGTTGGTTGGTTAATTGTCTGTTGCGTATGAATACGGTCCTCCTGCACGGCACACGTGAACCTGATTGGACGACTGTCTGTCCTCTTGCACGTCACACGTGGAATCTGATTGGATAACTGTCTGTTGTATATTTAGGTTGAAGTGTTTAGAAATAAGAAACCAAGAAGAGAACGATTTGAAAAATTAACAAAGACCGGGCTGATCATTTCATCTGAAGGTGGTAAAAAGGAGAGACACGTATCAAGTGGAAGACGAGAAGGAATTCAGATTATCCCCCCTGTTTTTATTGGTGGATACAGGGAAAATTTGGTAGGAACAGTACTTCTCTATACCACACATATTGTCTTTGTATAGAGTCTCTGATCACAGTTTTATCATCTTTTACTGTATAGACTGTTTATATAGTTTGGTGGCGGCCATCTTGGATTTCACAATGACGGTATGCGCTTTCCATCTAGCGGGTGGTTGTAAAGGACTGCTTTAACCCCCCCCCCCCAAAAAAAAGACACCCCTCGGTATAGATGCCGAACTTGTTTCCTTAACATGAATAGTACGGATGTTATGGTTAGTTAAATGAAATTTCACGCCATAGTGACGTCTTAGCGTAAAATTGATGGGATTTTTAAAATCTGTGGTATCGATTTCCTATGGGTAAACGCCGTACTTGTTGGGTTAAGAGGTCAGTATTCATACGTTATTTAGGAATTGGTATTCGCGAACGTGATTGGGCGAGGCAAAAATTCAATTTGGCGCCAAAAAGTTTCCCCCAAGGTTAGTACTGGACCAATAGATCATAAAAAATAAGACCCCCCCCCCCACACACACACACACACACTTAATTCCTGGAAATTCCGTACTCCGACCACGCTAATAGCCCTAATAACAGACTCGTTTGATAGTATAACGTCACCCGTGCTGACAATGAAGCAATTGATAAAAAAAATTGTCAAAAGTAGCGCCGCAATTTGTAGCTCACTTGACCACCATTCATACCTACAAGTTCCAGTCACCTTAACCACTCCTCATGTCCGTCTTCACAAACCCAACTGGTACAGAAAAGTTAAATTCTATTTCATTTTATTTATTATTTTATTTGCAGGGTAGGGGAGGTGAAAAGTTTCAAGGAATCATCAAAGATGTTCACGAGAAAGTGACGAATTATGTTTTTAAAGAACCGGTGCTTCTCGGGGGTAAAAGATGTGTTGGTGCGGAAGTCCCAGCTGAATAATAATACACCCACATGGAAATGTCGACGTATATTGCCGTCGCCCCGTTCGTCCATCTGTCGGTGCGTTCGTCAGTTGATCGGTGGGTCTTTCCGTCGTTCACAATTTCTTGTGAACGTTCTGTCGCCAAAAGTTATCATTAGTGAAATGAAGAATCCTATTTAAATTTTCGTTAATTACGTCTAGAGTAATGGCCCTTGTTTCACTTTGTTGAACCTTGTCAGTGATCGACCGACAAAAGTTATCTAGCGATCTGTATGAAATTTCTATTATGCATAATTTAAATTAGTAAAAAATGAATCCTATTGAATTTCAACAATGTCCGTTTATTACATCTAGAGTTATGACCCTTGTTTCACTTTGAGGAACCTTGTGAACGCTCTAACGCCAAAATTTATCATCCGATCTTTGTGAAATTTATATGCATTATTTAAATTAGTGAAACGAAGAAGCAATTTCCGTCAGTTACTCCTAGGTTTATGGCACTTGTTTTACTTTGTGAACCCTCAAACGACGAAAATTATATTCTGGTCTGTATGAAATTGTGTTGTAAATACCCCCGATTTAGCTGCTATGGGCGTATGTTTCGTTGTCTGGTAATCTATCTTATTTAAAAACACCGGAAGTTTATCATCATCAGCATTATTTAACCACTATGTATGTTTACGCGTCTTTATATAATAACAAAAAAATACACAATTTAATTCAAGTCTGATTTCATAGACTAGAATCAGCCTCAAGGTAAATAGGGGGCGCTGTTCGTCTCATTGGTGTTAATGTTAGTCGACAATAGGGTGCGCTGTATATGTCATTCATTTATTTCATGTCATATTTTTATGAACTTTATATAATAGATTTTTCTTTATAGATTTTTAGATTAAATAAAAAAAGATGGTACTATCAGGGTGCTTTGTAGTTTTCAGTTTTATTTTTGTTTGAATCTGCCGCCGTTTTGAGGAAGAGAGAGAGTGAGAGAGAGAGAGAGAGAGAGAGGAGAGAGAAATGGGATTTAACGTCCACTCGACACAAACTAGGTCATTTCGGGACTAACATATGGTTTAATTTTATTTCAACAATTCGCTTGTGCGTAGGGGTCTTTAGCAGTGGGAGGAAACCAGAGTATCCGGAGGAAACCCACGAGGTTGAGAAGGCGCCCCTATCTCCATGCCACATACGCTCACACCAGGGATCGAAACCACAGCCGCAAGCCAGAGGTGACCGGCCAGCTAAAGGTCGAAGCGCGGCACTCTAGACCACTAGGCCACCCCAACTCCCCGCCGTGTTGAATTCCATCGAAAATTAACACAGATTCTACATAACCTCTTGATTATTCTTAGCCATTAATTGAATGCTTTTCGAATATTCGATTCAATTGAAATGAAAAAGGTGTACATTGTTTCGAGGGCCTTTAGCACATCCAGGTACTTGCATGGTCAACATCGGGAGCAAACTTGGACCCTCCTTGCTCACTGAGCCCCTCTGGCCCCATCTGTGGTTGGAAGAACGCCACGCGCTACTGGGGGGGGGGGGGCGGGGGTGTCATCTTGGATCATTTCTTCTAACCATAAGTTTGAGATGAGCCGTTTTGAAGAGGACAACTTCTATCTACGTGGAGTACGACTTCGCTATGAACGGTGCAGTTATGTGAGGTACCACTTTGCTAGGAACGACGACTTGGCTATGAACGGGTCAATCCATACGATTACATCATGTGTACCTACTTCAAGAATACACATGATGGCAAATGGCCGCCATTTAAAATACTACGCCCGCCTCTTAGAGACGATAACTTAACTCGCTATAAATTGTAAAAAAATTTACTTCGGCTAGAATTAAAAAACACCTAAGATTAACATTTGCTAAAAATTTCTAAAAAACAACCTAAATTTATGGAAATGGGGCCAAATCAAATCAGGCAAATTACATCAAATAGTCCATGTTAAACGTATAGCAAAAATTTTAAACTAACGCGAGCACGCGCGTTTCTAGACAACGCCATAGCGGGTCATAGCAACCAGTGAGTATAAATTGGAAATCCCCAATGACGTAGATATTATAAATTGGAAAGCCGAGTCTGTCTTAAAATAAGTAGTACCGTCAGTAAACAAGATGGAAGCCATCTGCTATCGTGTTTGATCATGGAGTAGGCAAGCACAGGTGTGTCGTATGCGGGTCAATCATGTGAGGTACGACTTGGCTATGAGCGGTAAAATTATGTGGTGTGCGACTTTGCTGTGAACGTTAAATTTTATATGATGTACGACTTAAGAATGGACGGTACAATTATGTGAGGGACGACTTGGTTATGAACGTCACGGTTATGTGAGGTACGACTTGGCTATGGACGCTACAATTATTTGGTAGGGGATCACGTGGCTAAGTGGGTAAGGCGCTAGCTCGCTAGCCTGGAGGTCGAGTGTTCGATCCCTGCATTGGCCGAGAAAGTTCATCTCGATTTTCCAGTGTGGTTTCCCTTTGTCAGTGATGCAGAACGGAGGGCCTGACAAGGATAGCTGCCTAGTCGTTCGGATGGGACGAAAACCCGAGGTCCCGTGTACACATTGGAGTGCACGTAAAAGATCCCTTGGCAGTTGGAATTCGATATAAGAGTAGGCCGTAGTGCCGCTGCCCGGGCAAAATTTCCCTCATAGCACACTGTATGGCGTATGCCCGTCTACCATTAGCCCAGGTTAGGTGCATAAGAGTAGGACGTTAAACCCCATTTCATTTCATTTCACAATTATTTGGTATACGACTTGGCTATGAACGGGACAGTGGATAGAGTGAAGGTTTTTTATTTTGAATTTCTTTTACGGTTTTCTATTTTTATACGCCCACATTGAAATGTGGTCGTATATTGTCGTCACCCTCGTCCGTCCGTCGTCCACAATGGCTTGTGGACGCTCTAGAGGCTAAAGTTAATATCCGATTGACTTTAAATTTATACACAATGTTTAAGGTCATGAGATGAAGAAGCCTATTGGTTTTCAGCGATTTCCGATAATTAGTGCCAGAGTTGTAGCCCTTGATCACTTCAAAAAATCCTGTGGATGCTCTAGAGGCCAAAGTTAATATCTGATTGACATTAAATTTATACACAGTGTTTAAGGTCATGAGACGAAGAAGCCTATTGATTTTCAGCGATTATCGATAATTATTGCCAGAGTTATGGCCCTTGATCACATCAAAAAATCCTGTGGGTGCTCTAGAGGCCAAACTTATCATCCGATTGACTTCAGATTGATACACAGAGTTTAAGGTGTTGAAACGAACAAGTATTTTGATTTTCAATGAATTTTGATAACTGAACAGCTAAATCCATGATGTTAAATGTTTCCTATACTAATTGTTAGCGTGGGGAAAAACTTTATAAAAAGCAAACAAATTCTAATGATTTTCAGATAATTACATAATGAGTTGTTACTCTTAATCAGATTTTAGTGTATTACAAATGTTTCATTACCAAAAAAAGTAAAAATATGCGACAACCCTTGTTGACTGCTCGGACGATTTATCTGCTGTGGGCGTATGTTTCGTTACCTGGCAACCTATCTTTACATTGTCTTGAGAACTGATAATCTACAACTCTCTAACTAGAAAATGAAAACTTTCATTTTGATAGACGGATTTATTTACAAACTTAACCACTGAAACAAATCAAAAACATGTCTCAGTCTGAATTACCGATAAATTTACATCATTGTATCATTATTTAATATACAAATAATATATCAATTTTATAAAATATACACAAATAATATTAGTTCATATATATACGTAATATAAAATACTAAACTTACTTCATAATACCCAAATAATATCGATTTCGTATATACACAAATAATTACTAGTCATATATACACAAATAATTACTACGTCATATATACACACAAATAATAACTACGTTGTATGTATATATATACACAAATAATAACTACGTTATATATAAATACTATCAATTCTGTATAACCATAAATAATGTCAAAGCTAAATAACATATATTTAACGGTATTTAAAGCCAGCTTGAGGGATTCGAAATAAAAAGTGGAAAATAGTTTCATTTGTGAAAGGGGTGCCTTGTTAAATAAAATAGTGACAATGTTATTTTGAAGATCTGCTTGTGGCGGATTTCGATCGTCGTCGTCTCGTGGCCTTCGCGGTGTTTGTTGATTTAAGAACAGCTGATCGTGGTCGTCGGGACTTAGAACTAGTGGAATCTTCTCCCCTTTTATGCAAATTAGATTTATATTTAGGCTTCTGTGAATGTGATTGTTTTAACTTGTTTAAATCTACGACGGGACCAGAATCAGATCTAGACACGACAAGACAAGGGGTGTTCAAAAGTCGAATATTGTTCTTTGGGGAATCCTGATTCTTCCGTTCTTTTGGTTCGGAATTTGAGTCACATATAGACTTTTGCTTTAATAAGTCCGATTTGGAACCATGTACTAAGGATTCGGATAAATCCGTATATTCAGAATTTGTATAACTGCTTGTTGGAACTAGTGAAGACGACGTGCTCGGGGAATATGCCCGGGTAACAAGGTCATCTGTTTGCTTCATTTGTCTTTCGGAGTCATCCACATCAGTGTCCTCACCTCTACAAACGCAGTCGTCTTCAACCTCATTTTTGACCTCGAGATGGAGTGTCTTGGCTCTGACTAGCAATTCTATTTGTGATAACATAGCGTCAACTCTTCGATCACTGTCGTCAAGAATGGGCATCACAAGCTGATCCTCGGTCTCGGGTACAGAAACTTGCTCGTCGTCCTCAAAACGTCCCGTGCTCCCTTCACGCGAATCTCGAGTTTCGCCTCTTATTTCTCGGTCGGGACATGGCATGCATTTCTCTTTATTAATGTTTTCAACTTTAGACTCTTCCTTCGTCAGATCCTCCTTTTCCATCTCTGATTGATTTTTCTTATTTTCTTCCACAACAGCAGTTGCGAATTCTTCGTCACCGGAATATTTCTCGGCCCATGACAAAGTACTTGTGACAGAAGACACTCTCGGAAGCCCACGTCCGAGGATGTTTTCAGGGTGATTTTCAGATCCTTCTGGATTATTTGAATCGTTTGTCTCAATATTGCCACGAAATTCGTCTGTTTTTTCTTGCATGTCCAAAACCATGGCTATTTCTTTGTCGGATAGAGGTAGCGAGTCTCGATATTTTAACAACAACGATGGTGGATAATCTTTGTCATTAACGAAAACGGCCGATGTGGATTCGCCACGAACCTCATCATTCCCTCCTAAATGGTGTTGGATGTAATTATCTTCTGAAGCAGGATAATAGACTTCGGCGTACTGAAGATAACCCAATTCATTTCTTACTCCGCCGTCCTCACCTCCGAGTTCATCTACGTTTGTACAGTCTGATGATGTCGACGAAGGTTTGCACGATTCTTCATTCAAATCGTCTGCCCTGGTGTCTTTATTTTGCCCACTCGTTGCATCATTCGGGCTAGATTTACATGGACTTTCCCGAGATTTGTTCCATTTTACTGGTGGGATGCCACGTGAGCATGGCGAGGAGGGCGGGGTGGGAGTTGGTGATGCAGCATTTTCAGGTAATGTCACGATGTAATATTCGGCAGCATTTTCTTCCCACCCTTTCTCTGTAGAACTACCACGATTTTCTGGTAGAAAATCATATCCCCCACGTTCATCTCGACTAGCTGCAGAACCAAGTCTGTATCGTAAACCACTTTTCCTATTATTGGGTAGTTCATCTTCGTCTTCCCATTGACACCCCCTGCTTTGTCTTCTCTTCGCTGATACTACTCTCCCTTTCCCCCTTCCATCATTGGGCTGCCCATCGCTTCCTCTATTTACTGACTCGGCTTCACTCATTGAGTCAGGATAAAGGGTGTTAGTGTTGTCTTTCTTACTTTCAACTTCGTCATTATTCACCTGCTTAATCAGAGACACACCTGAAGTTTTCTCTTCTGCTGGTGGCTCATTCATATCCTTTGCCGGATCACTTAATTCCGTCTTAGGCCATTCGGGACTTGTACCCTCTTCAAAGTTAACTTTTAGTGAACAATCCCTTGTAAAGTTTCTATCATTATAATTACTAATCTCAAATTGTGTGTCTGGTTCATTTTCAGTATCTGGTTCTTTGGCTGGAAGGACTAGAGTTTCTGCTGTGGAGTAGGTCGTTTCTCCAAGACATGGACACGAGCCACGGCTCTCAACGCTGGACGTATCCGTGGAGTAACAATGAGCTTCACCACTTATACTCTGGGCTCGCTGGGTAGATTTTCTTGAAGGTACACCTTCTTCTAATGGCTCCGATGATCTTTGCAGTTTGTAGTACTCTTCTCTGGTAAGACGGGTGTTTGAACTGAAACTATCACTGTCTTCACCTGGTGCCCCTCGGGATACTTTAGATTCCGTGGACAATTCGTCATCCCCTCGTTCAACATTCTCAAATACCTCATCCCCAGAAATATTTTCACTGGTATCTCGATCCATAAAAACGTCGTCGTCTCCAGTTCCACCGATACCTGGTTTACAGTTTTCTCTTTTTAAAACGGCAGTAAGATTCAGATCAATGTTTTGCTTTCCAGTTTGATTTATGTTTACAAACCGCGGTGACTTCATAGCGGATTTTGTTTCAACTCTGGGTGTCGATGTTCTCGAGTCTCCGTTACTCTCTGTCATGGAGTTAGTTCTAACGGAACTTCTTCTGAGTAATCTTGGTGATGGGCGAGCCGTGATTTTGTATCTTGGGGTACTGGAACAACTAGACGATGAAAAATCATCTTCGTGTCTGGACTGTGTCTTGTGGGCACTGTAAGCCTTGCAGTTGGTGCGATTCGAGACTGGATGATAAACATATTCTGACTGATTCTTTTCTTCATTATTTGATCTTTTTAAGGACCTTGACCTTGGACTGTAAAGTTTATCTTCGGACTTTAGTAGTCCTGGGTGATAAAACTGCCCCGATTTCATTTCCATCTGACTATGCTTTTCGGATTTGGACTTTGGGGAGGATTTTGGTCTAGGTTTCTGGACGGTGCCGTATGATTGGGTCGACAGTCGATAATACCTGAGGACTGAGGAACCACTGGAGTCGGATGAATCCGCTTCACAATAGCTGGAAGGAGTCAATAAAGATTCTCTTGGAGATTCTGGACTGTTTGTTCTTGTTGAAGTGTCGGACTGGATCAATTGATCCTCAGGGTCGCTGGTGGTTGGTGGGTCTTCCGATGAGTTTGAGCTATAGCTGATGTTCAGAGAGGACGTCTTTCGGCTGATTCTAGATCTACATCTCGGAAAAGGGGATTCCATTTCTGATCGTGATTCATTTCTTACATAGGCAATATCTGGATCAGGCTTGTTTAATTGGGAGGCTGTTTGTATATTATTTGATGATTTTAACGTTTCTTGATTCAAATTTGATTGGACGGATGATTCAGGGGAGATAAATCGTACTAATGCTGATCGAGTCGACTCAGATTCTGGATAAGTTTGACTGTAGCCTTGATCTCCGCGGCTTCCGTCGATATCGGATCCACTGAAAATAAAATTTTAAATCTTTAGTCAAAGTAGACGAAGAAAACACCTTAACTATAATTCGATTTGACCAGAATCAATAACCTATCTGAATAAAACCAAAGATGTGTGTATGTATGTTCGCCCATTACGCTTCGTCGCCGCGACCCACCCACACAGATGTGGTATCAGATTAACAAGAATGACGACGTGAATGTTTTAGGCCATGATGTATGATGGTCAAGATCATTTATTAAGTCAACACAAGAAAAAACTGTTCCTGCAGCAGAGCTGTTTTACTGTTATTTATAGTTAACAGGATGGTGTAAGCAAGCGGGGAAGAGTACAAGAAAGAAGGTCGAGTGTAAGCAGATTTTGGTCCCTGGTCGAAGCCGAGTGTTGGGCTAGTTAATAATAATTACATACATGAAAAGATTATTCCTAATATCAAGCGTAGTGTCTTTACGTTTAGGGCTTAATTTGTCTAAAAACAAAATTTTACAAGCCATCAAGCTAAAGCATATCATGGATATGTTCGACATTATTAACTCGAACTGGTTATATTCTAAAGCACGGTGACTGTACGGTAAGCAATATGACATTCTGATGTATTCCGTCTATCATCATCAATTCGGTTGAGAATTCAATCAAAAGTTAGGTACATATTTCCATGTGTCCTTTTTAAACTGTTATGAAATAGCAAGATAATGGCTTTCTTTGTTTTGTATATCTTTCTATCCAATTTCTTCGGATTTTATTTATATAGTGACTAGAATCGTACATGATACAGGCCTTACATTCAAATACCACTTCGCTATTGGCGAGTTCACAATGCAGCTGTTCCGGCATTAAAGGGCAATATTGGTGTGAGTTATTAGAATGAATAAAAACAAGTGATAATGACTGACACCAATATTGTCCTTTAATGAGGACAAAACGCAACAATTACAGAACAGTTGTCACATGGATTATAGATTGACATAAACTGACCTCATACTACCTAAATTATTATTGATTGTTGAAACATTTTGTGCTTTCTTTTGTCCGCCATGTCGTCTTTTGTCGCCAGCTAAACCTGAAAATACAATCAACCATTAAATATCAAACATTGGAATACAGTCCAAATATATTCCATGAATATACAGCCAATTACAATATATTCCATGAACAGCCAATCAGAATATATTCCATGAATATACAGCCAATCAGAATACATTCCATGTATATACAGCCATTCAAAATACATTCCTTGAATAAACAAATGAGGTCAATGATTTACATCCCGTGAACAAACAAAGTTATATGAATATGAGTTACAATGTGGAAGATGGGTTACAACTGCATCTATTCCAGTTTTTGGTGAAAAAATATTTCCATGCTTAAATCCGAGATATCGCGAGCCCGGTTCGACTGATCTATGTAGCATATTCTTGCTGAACCCTTAATGGGCAAAAATAAAGGATTTTTTTTTACCTTTTTTGAGATAGAAATCCACATAATGTTTGGTATTTAATGCTGAGCCCACGTGTCGGGTGTAGTTTTGAACCTTACCAGCTTCCGGTAGATTTGGACATTGGTGGTGAATCTGTTGTAGGTCCTTTACTGGAAACTCTTCCTATAATCAAAAATAAAATAATACCATCTTGCATATATATATATATTAGATTCGAGCATTGATGGTAGAACACTAGAGTTGGTTTGGTAGCTTTCCAAACAGTCATGATATATGGAAGCAATATTGGTATAATTATGGTACTATACGAAACGAAATATTGGTATTATTGTGATATTCAACGACGCGAAATATTGGTATAATTATGATATTAAACGAAATATTGGTATAAATATGATACTAAACGAAACGAAATACTCGTATAATTATAGTACTCACATAAACGAGGTTAGCGTAGTTTTCTAGGCGTTTAGCTTGTTTGTTTCCCACGTTAGATCGAGGAGTTCTCGGTGTTTTTACAGATATAGGTCGCTTCCTGAAATAAATCATAAAATATCGTTAGAATATAGGTCTATATTGACTTTATCTTTTTATTTTAGTCTTGTTGACTTTAATAAACACGATATGACAAGGAATAGGGCCATCGGTCCAACCTCATTCATCCAACTGTGAACTCAACAAAGACCAATAATTTCGTAACATACGTTACAATAATTATATTCCCAAAAAGGGAAGTACGTTCTTTTGTGTGTTAAACTAAATGTAACTTTTATTGTGGTATGTTGGTACCTTAATAATAACAATATATATTATTTGACATGTTCAAGTCAGTTGTCCATTTAGACTTAAAACAGGGTGTCAGTTTTTACATGGACCTTATAATACAGTATTATAAGGTCCATGGTTTTTAGAAGTCCGGCAACAAATTGACCAACTATTACGTCACTTTCCAGCTTAACAAACTTACTCTTCCTTCTTCTTCTCCTTGACAACGAACGACGTCGGTTTATCCTTCTTTGGTGTCCTTGACCTTTCAACCCTGAAAGACTCTACACACTTTGTTTTGGTCGGTGTTTTAGATCTAGACGACCTTTGACCTTGACTCAACTTTGTGGTTGTTTTATCGTTTGAATTTGATCTTATAGAAACTGGACACGCAGAGTAAGGCGATTTACTGGTTCGCGACCTTGACCTCCTCGTTGACACAGGTGTTTTTGACCTTGGTGTTCTTGGGGTTTTCTGGAGAGTCTTTTCATATTCTCGACTTTCCAGTAGACGATACATGACGTCGTATTTATGCTGAAACAAAACAATATTTTAGAATTGAAGAGCGCCTTATTACATACAGATATGTATGAAACGGCCCAATAACAAATAGTCCGCAGCGGCAGGTCCAGGATTATCAGCATATCAGAAAGGGCGAGAGCGGGGGCGGGGAAGGCTGGAGACTTCTCCAGATAACCAGACTGGTCCTAAGTCAATAAGTCATTATTACACATTGTCAGTGGCGGCGCCAGCCGTCGGTGGTTGGAGGGGCAAAGCTGGGGCAAAGTCCAAGGTTAAGGGGGCAAAGGCACGAGTATCAACTAAGGGGGGGGGGTCTCCCCCAGAAAATTTTGAAAAACAGGCTGCCAGAAATGCAGCCTGGCAGTATTTCAGACAATGATCGTTGAGGTAGTGTCAAACGAACGGACTCGACGAATCCCACTCTCGAGCGCCTATGTCGGGAGTATTTATGGAGGGTATGGGGGACCTCCCCCAGAAAATTTTGAAAAATAGACTCTCGGAAATGCTCTCTGACAGCGTATTCAGTCAGGCACCGATCGTTGAGATAAATAAATCTGACCACATATTGTCCGTAGCCTGATCACCAGTTTATACGATCAGAGACCAAAATGGCAAACGAACGGACTTGCGAACCTCAACGAAATACCTTTGTGTGCGCTAAAGTAGCGAGTCCTTGTGGGGGTTTTGGGGACCTCCCCAAGAAAATTTTGAAAAATAGACTGTTGGAAATGCTGCCTGACAGTATTCAGGCACCGATCGTAGAGATAAATAGAGCTGATCGGATGTCACCTCTGGCCTGATCACTAGTCTTTCCGACCCTAGAGAGGAAAGTGTCACATGAAACTCAATGAAGTCTCTAATAATTTTGAAAAGTAGACTGCCCGAAATGCAGTCTGGCAGTATTTCAGGCATTGGTCGTCGAGATAAAGATACCGCCTGTCGCCAAATTACTAGTTTATCCGACCAGAGAAGAAAGTGACAAACGGGCGGAGTGAGTGACTCAAAGTGAATGAATATTTTCGCCACTATATTTTGTGAAATAAACGGACTTGCGAACCTCGACGAAAATTTGAAAAGTAGACGGCCCGAAATGCAGTCTGGCAGTATTTCAGGCATTGATCGTCGAGATAAATAGAGATTAACAGATACCACCTGTCGCCAAATCACTAGTTTATCCGATCAGCGAAGAAAGTGTCGAGCGGGCGGAGTAAGAGTGACTCAAAGTGAATGAATATTTTCGCCACTATATTTTGTAAAATAGAATGTAGCCAGGTAGCATTTCAGACATTTTTTTTCCCGAAAATTATTGGGGGGGGGGGGCAAACAGAGGGCAGGCAAGATTTTTGGGGGGCAAATGCCCCCCCTTGGCGCCGCCACTGCACATTGTAACATGCTTCAGGGTAAACCCTGCGTTTTGATTAGTCAATTAGACACTGTCTATTGGACAATAACACCCCTCTGTTCTAGTAATGTCTTTTAAAATGAAAAAAAGCATGTTACAATGTCGATAAACACTTCCTCTTTCGCATTTAGAGGGGTATTATTGTCCAACAGACATGTCCTGAGATCATTAGGACCCTAAATGCGAAACAGGAAGTGTTTATCTCCTAAATGACGATCCTAGGTATTAATGCACAAGTTACACAACAAGCCAGTTAGAAACATTTCATCCGACTCTGTCCACACGTGAAGACAAGATAACAGGTTTAGATACGTCATTTGGTTGAAACATGGCTTTAAACGTTACAAATTCGTAGAGACCAGAGAGGTGTCATTTCGTTGGAACACGTTACAAATTTACACGTTACAAAATTCGTAGAGACCCGAGAGGTGTCATTTGGTTGGAACAGGTTACAAATTTACACGTTACAAATTCGTAGAGACCAGAGAGGTGTCATTTGTTTGGAACATGGCTTCATACGTTATGCGTTGGTAGAGACTATGAATGTGTCATTTAGTTGGAACATGGCTTTAAACAATACATATGTAATGTTGTTAAATGAGACCATACCATTCTTGGCGAGACTCTGTAACATCCTTCTGTGTTGAAATGTCGTTCTCTCTCGTCGATGTTCAGATATATCTCTCTGGAAAAATAAAAAAATTTCATTTGTATCTCTCGGTGAAAATATAAAATACAATAGTGATAAAACCCTACAAATATCAATACAACCCTACAATGGTGATATGCGTTTAAAAAACAAATTAAGGACCAGAGTTACCCCCATCCCCCATTTCCAAAAAGATTGTAAACGCAATTGAGGCCACAGTATTTAGCAAATCATTTTGATCTTGCTTACAGCAATTTAACATAATTTTTGACTTAAATAAATACATTAATGGGGTGATAACCATAATAACCCCTTTAAATTATTTAATACGATAAGATTATTATATTTAATAATATGGTATTTGTGTAGGCATTGTGTATTAATATCCAACGATTATCGCGGATTATCGCCATTATTTAATAGATTTATTATATTAGTATACAACGTGTTTATTGTCTCTATCTTACATTGGTTTGTGTATTACGAGCTCTGAATTGTCGATGGTCCTTTTTTATGGTGAAATAATCCGGTCCGACCCCGAGTAATCTTATTCAATATTATTTAATCGCAATAATCCATGATATATAATCATCATGAGATTTAGATATTAACACAATATGATTACAACACACGTCATATTTCGTTTCGTTTTTATAGGTTAAAATTTCGTTTTACTTGTCACTAAGAAAATAAAACGAGATATAGACCTTTATTATGTTTACATAGGACAAGAATTGGGTGGGATTTGATATAAGGTTTTATAATGCATGTTAGGAGACGAAATGAAATAGGGTTTAACGTAATAGGCCTACTTTTCTGTGCCGACTTGGCTTATGCTACGACAGTCATACGCTATACAGTGTGCTATGACTGAAATCTTGGCCGGAAAGAGGCACTACAGCCTACACGTATTTTGAACTCCAACTGCCAAGTGTTCTTTAACGTCCACGTCAATGTGTACAAGAAGTACACCCCCAATTCCAACAGAACGTCGAGAAACAGATACCTGTATTATATACGTAAGAGTTTTCTTCCCACCCAAACGACTAGACACTTTCCCAGACTGCAAAAATCAAGGTAAACTTTTTCGGCCAATTCTCGACCCCAAGGCTAGTGATCTGGAAGGGTGCTTACTTGCTGAACCACCTTGGCTCAAAAATAACTACGCACGATTAAAATAACATAAAGAAACAGTAAGTGGGTCGTCCATTAAGGCAATAAAAAGTCCATATAAACCGTGGACTAGGTGACTGGCGTGTAAGTTGTAATAGGTCTCCTATATGGCGCCAAATATCAGCGCAAATCCATTAGAACATCGTTATCAACATTATAACCCAATTATTAATATTAGAACATAATTAGAACATGGTTATTCTTTCCAGCTGCGCCAGTTTTGGTAATAAAATCCTTTTCTTTTTTTCTTTTTTTTTCAAACCCAACATTTATGTAAAACCTATAATGAAAACTTTGAAATGGGTATTTCATTGATTTTCTTTCATTCTTTTTTTCTTCTTATATAAGATGTGTGGCGTAAAATAACTAACTACAGACGTGATATGGTAATTAACGAGTTAATTAGTAATATGCATGATATAAATATGTGTAATTATTGATCTAGTTGTAAAGATCTTGGTTCTAGCCAAGAATATCACCGATATATTATGTTACCCAGGTTATCATGTGTACGACATTTCACATTTTAAAATTTTTGAATGGTTCCTGTTTATGTTCTAATGAAATTTATAATCATCTATGTTGATTTCGAAGTGGCTGAGTGAGTAAGACGCCGCCTCGCTAGCAAGGAGGTCTCGGGTTTTATCCCGGTATTTATCTCGTGTTTTTCCAGCGCACAGGAAGGGGGGCATAACAATCGTCATCGTCAGGTCATTCGCGTGGATGACGTGT
Organism: Patella ulyssiponensis; assembly: GCA_963678685.1. Classification (NCBI taxonomy): domain Eukaryota; kingdom Metazoa; phylum Mollusca; class Gastropoda; family Patellidae; genus Patella; species Patella ulyssiponensis. Next base: position 61,037,819 of record OY783225.1, on the reverse strand, counting down.
GCAAGGACAAGGAATTCCCGTTCAGGTTTGACAAACAGCAGACCCCGTGTACACATCGAAGTGGACGTAAACGCTCTCTTGACAGCTGGAATTAGAAATAAGAGTAGGCCCTTGGGCCGCTGTCAGAGCAAAATTTCCACATAACACACTGCTACAGAACATTACGACGTTGAACCCAAATCACTTTCCTTCAAATAATTATTGTACCGTATTCCGTTAAACATCTACTGACATTTGATATGATTTTAATGCCGGCTAGTGTCTTACGATGGAAGAATCTAAACCTTATTATCCACAGTCTTCACCGGTACCTCCTACCCCTATTTCTTGTTTCATACTGTACAGTTTTACGAATATATATGGGCCGTGTATATCTAACGTGTAGAATTCTTTTAAATTGGAGAGAGAGAGAAATGGGGTTTAACGTTCATTCGACACAAACTAGGTCATTTCGGGACTAACACGTGGTTTAATTTTATTTCTATAATTCGCTTGCGCGTAGGGGTCTTTAGCAGTGGGATGAAACCAGAGTACCCGGAGAAAACCCACGAGGCTGGACAGGCGACCATATTCCCTGCCACCTACAACCGGGGATTTGAAACCACGCCAGTCGACTCAATGGCAGGCCGTATGATACAGCGCACGCACGCTAACTTTTAAATTGGAAATGAAATGAAATAGACCATTCGGGGTGAATACAGACACGCATCGGTGTGTTATGGGGAGAATTCTGCCCAGACAGCAGCGCCTCATCCTACTATCAAGGGTATTGTAACATACAGGCCATCTAGCAAACAAGTGAACCTCAGGTTTTGGGTCCCATCCGGACGACTGGGCTTATTTTCCGTGTCAGATTCATGATTCTGTAACACTGACAAGAGAGTACAAGACTGGCAATTCAAGTGGATCTTTCTCACCCAGAGTCAGCATCAAACTCATACTGAAATCTAAACTTAAAATATAAAAATTAAAACTCGTCTGAAATCTAAACTTAAAATATAAAAATTATAACTTACAATTTCTTGGATACTAAATCTGTTATATCTTTTAAATCTCTGGGTGTCAACGACATCTTCAAAATGTACTCATTGATTCAGAACCTTCCAGTCTTTCGTTAATCAACTTTGTTTCCTTTATTCAATTTCAATAATCAAATTTATATGGACTACGTGTATTCCATCGTCCGGAAATGTGATCGACGAGACGAACTGGTCTTATGACTTGAAAATATTCATGGGCTCGAAAAGTAAAATTGGAAGCAAATTGTAATAAGAAATATCCAAAAAGACTGAAAACTAAAATTAGACTGAGAAACAACAGAAGACAATTGTTATCATAAGAATTGGTATCGTTCACAAATTCCTCGCTTTTGTTCTTCCGGTTAATTATTTCTATTTAAAATAATGTAAATGTTGAATTCTCGTATTAGGTCGTAGTGCATATGAAAACATACCAAATATTACTGTCTAACGGTGTTCAGGCTATTTTTCTACATTCACCAAAACATTCTTACATTATTCCGTTGCATTTTATTCCAATATTGCCAGACAGTTCACCTTCACAACTGAGTTAACCATTTCCCTGGGCGGTAATATAAGTCAAAATAATCTCACGTCTAAATATGTTTTTTCTACACTTGACGTCGACACAATCAATACGACTAAACCTTCTGATTGTAAGCTGGCTTTATCTGGTGTAACGTCAGGTATGTTCCACACGAGACTCCACCATTTACCTTGTTCAACATAGATACCGTGATGACATCCTGCAGTAACGATTTCTTCTGACTTTAATTGGGGAATGACTCGTCCGTAAATAAGTTCCTGGAGGCATTCAACTTTTGAATAACTTGATCGGAAATAATAGATGGGTTTCAGCCACTTTTTGTCTAGTTTCAGTTAGTTTAAAATCGTTATTCCTTTCCCCAATTCATCACACCTTTGAAGCGTTTTAATCGAACTACTGCCTACTCCAGATGAAAATTTCCGTGAAATCGTGAGTTGAATAGTTTAGTATTGCAGAGCCCTCTATCAGCCATGCAAATCAAACTCGTCTGTAGACCTGAACCGGACTTCAAAACACAGATTAACGATTTAAGCCGATAGGATTACGGTAATTGACAAGTCACGTGATGTACGTTGTTCACATTAAGTTGTATAATTATCTTGGCCCAGATCCACAAAACATAAAACATGATATTTCCTTCTATTGTTACATAAGAGATATCCAGGGATTGGTTGCGTTTATTGAAAGAGAGAGAAAGAGAGAGAGAAGGAGAGGGGGTCGACAGGCTTGGGATCGAAGCCACTTCACTCGATTCATTGGCAGACCTTGTGATCTAAAGCGCGTGTCTTAGAACACCTACTAGTAAAGACATGTCAATCATGACACTGAGAAAATAGACTTCTTCCAGGGCGTTTGCTCGGTCATTATATAAATAAAATGTTCTGCTGTTATATCTATTCAGTTATATATCTACATGTAGGATTAAAAAAAACTATTTAGAGCTCAAATGTATGTTTATTAAAGGTAGAGAATGTGACAGATTACACCCAAACCCATGGTCACTGTGTAAACCATACTCCTAGACTGCCTGTGTGACTGATCCACAGATTCTGATACCAAACAACAATATTTCTGAGAGGTGGTAGGGGGTGAGGGTGGCATGGCTAAAACTTTTCATGAATACTTTGTTTCGTAATTGGTCAAACAATAAAGAAAAAACTTAAACATGCGGGGATTTGCCTAAATTGTAACTGTGACTGGATTAAGTTAAGCTTCTTGTTTAACTCTAATTAGATGTGACATCTATAACACCATTTATACAGAAAATTTTAGTTAAGGAAAATAGAACATTTGAGTAGAATATCAAATGGGTTTTCTCTGGGTCCTTTGACTTCCTTTCACTGCTAAAGGCCCCTTCTAGTAAACAAATATTGAATCATCTGTTGGTCCTGAACTGACATAGTTTGTGTCGATTGAACATTAAACCTCATTTGTCTCTCAGATTATCAACAGAAATGCTATGAAACCATGAATCACACCCACACCCCAACTACACCCTTGTATCCCCAGGATCTCTCACAACTTTTTAAAACCCCTGACTTGTATTGATAAAAACAGATGGTGCTGATTAAATTGTTTTATTATGTCGTGAATTCTGCTCCATATAAAGTGATAAGTATTCTTCCATCTTATTTTATTTACAGTTTCTGATCGTCCATACTAGAATATCTACAAACAAAATAGACTTGGATTCCGTCCAATTAAAAAGAGGAGTGTCAATAGGCTCAAGCGATGATTATAGGTAATGCTATATGGATTATAATCGCACGGCTTTAAACACAAATTGTTAAAAATCTGGGCCCTGTTTCTCGTAAACTTAACTAAAGGTAAAATCCAAATTTTAGTAGATACTTCAATTTTGATTGGCTACGCACTAAAGTCAATCTAATATTATCCAATCAAATTACTAAAATTTGGATTTTATCTTAGTTAAAATTTAGTTAAACTTTCGTTAAACAAGCTCCTGGTCAAAATGGCAATAGATTGTGACCACCACAAAAAAAAAATCAAAACTTTGACAAGGTTGACTAGTAGGCAAGGGATGCAACTCCCACAATTGATGATCAAATATTTGAATAATTACATTGTTTGAAGCATGAAGCCATATAAATAAATATGTTTATTTATTAATTAATTTCTTCAGCTTCCATTTGATTCTGTGAGAAAGAGATTATAAACCACGGCCATAACAGCTACCACACCACTAGCCGCTAAACCTGAAACACAATAAATAACCTTATAGTCAACACAATAACCTTATAGTCAACATCTCTCACACCCCTACACAATAACCTTATAGTCAACATATCTCTCTCCTACACAATAACCTTATAATAAAAAACAAAGATAGGTTATTAGGCAACATAAAAACCAACCCACAACAGCTAAGTCTTAGGTTACAGTGTTACTAAAATGATATTTCTCAGGTCAAAGTGAGATAATTTGACTGAAATTGTCAGCATATTCTGCTTTCATTACCTATTTTTGTAGGTTATGGGGCCATTAAGAAAATATGCCAATGCAGTCATCACAAGCAATCTTGATTATAATACAGATATATATTTTGTTTTGTTTATTTATATTTTCAATGGCCTACACTACATGAAGATCTGACCGATTGTTGCGATAGGTCATATCATGACATCAGACATTAGATTAACCAATCAGCATTGATGTTACCAGTGGATTACCCGCAGTTCCTTGCAAAACATGCCTAAAGCTCACCATAACAGGCCATTTCCTTGGCTGCAGTCTTGATTGTCACACAAGATATTTAAAGTTTGTGTATGCAGTCTTGATTGTCACACAAGATATTTAAAGTTTGTGTCAGTAGTCTTGATTGTCACATAAGATAATTAAAGTTATATAATAGATATAATCTTACCGATATAGGTAACTATGTTTGATTTAGCGTCGGGTCCTACGACGTTATTTACAGAGTCTGGTCCCATATCGTCCTCGGTACTATATGACAACCAGTCCTCCTGAGCTGTAATCAATCAATCAAATATAGAAACTCAATATATGATATTAAATTACAGATGTGACGGCACCCTTTGATGTTGGTGTACCATTATTTCAAATAATCGTACAGACAACTTGCCAATCATACATTATTTATACTAGTGTAATATTGGAAACGTGCGATGTATTTCACTGTAAAAGCTTGTGCAGAGTTGTCTATATTTTAAGTTGTTTAATGGTCTCAAGCTTAAGACATTGTGTAATATTAATGTCTCCCTCTCGAACATTAAACAATACATAAAAGTTGGATCATTGATTTAAATCATTCAACATGCTACACTATAAATATTTTCCTGAAAACGTTTCAATTCTAGGTAGACTAAACAGGCAGAGCTAAATCAGCTTATTGCAGGTCTTTCTTTGGGCTTTAAATGTTACATAAACTATTAATCAGACATTTATTAACATGAGAAGACCATGACATTCTCAAGCAATTGTTGACAACACTGTTAGACGAACAGATATTTGAATGTGGGTCAATAAAAAGACATTATCATAAACTATTTCATATGCCAGTTTGACTACATATTGTTCTTATATTTATTTCAATAGGGTGAAAGATAAAGGGAGAGAGAATTGATGTTTAACGCCCACTCGACACAAGTAAGGTCTTTTTGGGACTAACATATGTTTAATTGTATTTCAATAATTCGCTTGCACGTATCGGTCTTTAGCAGTGGGAGGAAATCGGAGTACCCGGAGAAAACCCACGAGGTTGGACAGGCGACCCTACTCCTTGCCACATACAACCCGGGGATTCAAAACCACGCCAGTTAACTCAATGGCAGGACGTATGATATAGCACGTGCACGCTAACCATTCGGCCATCCAACCTCCCGAGAAAGAGAGACAGAAATCGGTTAATATTGTGCTTAACGCAAGTTTGTTCATTTTGGGACTAACATATGATATAATTTTAATTCTCTAATTCACTCACGTGTAGTGTTTTTTAGCTGTGGGAGAAAACTAAAGGGCCTGGAGAAAACCCACGAGGTCAAGTAGATGAGCCTAATCCGTGTGAGGTAAAAGCTGGGGATCAAAACCATATCATTTGATTTAACGACAGACCTTATGATCTAAAGCATATGTTAGTCCACTCGATCACCCAACATCCCAACTGAGCGAGCGATGGTTGTTTGGTCAACCGAACCATCTAAAGCACATGTTAGACCACTTGACCACTCATACCACCTTATTCCAATAGAGAAAGAGAGAAAAATGGGGTTTAACCTCCACTCGACACAAACTAGGTCATTTTGAGACTAATACATGATTCAATTTTATTCTAATAATTGACTTGTGCATATGGTTCTTTAGCTGCGGGAAGAAACCAGAAGTCCCAGAGAAAACCCATGAGGTTGGAAAGGCGACTCTACTCCTAGTCACGTACAACCAGGGAATCGAAATCAAGCCAGTTGACTTGATGACAGACCTTATGATACAGCGTGCACATGCTAACCATTTGAACATCCCAGCCCCCTCCCAGCCCCATGAAGAACATATGAAATAGTACTGTCAATAATACAAACCAGCAGGTCTTTCTAAATCCAACTCTAAATTATTCTCAGTTATTTTAACATCTAATAAATCTTTTATTCTGTCTGTGACTTCATCAGTTCTTTCATCTTGGAAAATATAATCACAGATTTCCACGGACGACTCCGGGACAATGACGAACACTCGGACAGGTGTATTGTATAACTCAACAGCTGGAAATAAAAAAAAATGCATTTTCCGGTCACATAAATTTGATTTTGAGTTAGCTCTTAATAATGCATCTTTAAGGGTGTTCGAATACTCTGTTCTTATACAGAACTTTGCTAGATATGATTTTTAAATGAATTCTGTGCTTTCAACATCAAAACACCAAATAAAACTGTCATGAGAAAGAGAGGAAAATACAGGACTGTGAAGATGGGCTGTCATAAGAAAGCAAGGAAGAAACAGGGTTGTGAAGATAGGTAATGATGAGGAAGTGAGGAAGAAATACTGTGAAGATGGGTAATGATGAGAAAGAGAGGAAGATACAGGACTGTGAAGATGGGTAATGATTTACCTTTGTCTTGCTCTGTGATTTCTAAATCTTCACACAATAATTCACATCGAGATGAAATACTTCTAGCTAGATCAACCTTTACAGCCTGTAATTTATATTTAACATTGCTTCAAAAGACAGGTTGCCATGGCATCATGTGCTGTGGAACATAAAGTCTATATAAGGAATGAGTGTGTCCTAGCTGCGCTTATATATCACTTGAAGTAAAATAACCTGTATAACCGTGTGGATTGTCTCTAGGTACTCTAGTTTTCTGCACATAGAAGTCTTTATCAATGGGAGGAAACTGGAGGATCCAGAGAAAACCCACGAGGTTTGATAGTCGACCCTACTCCTTGTCACATACAAGCAGGGGATAAAATAGAGCATTTGGGTGAACGAATTATATTGTCAACTGTTGGTTTATCCTGTATAAATACTAATACACAAAAACACATACTTATGGAATAACAGCTACTAAATTTATTTAGGCGACGTTTCGTAGAGTATTCTCTCAACGTTATCAAGCTAATACAGTAAAACAAGAATTATGAGATCAATATATACAGAAAAACTACAAGAACAATTCATGAAACGAGACAGGACATCAACATACTGGTAGTGTAATATACCTGTATGACATCACCAACAGTAGGTTTACCCTGTATAAATGCTCGACCAATCACCTGACCACGTAATACAATCATTGATGACACAGACGTGACTTGTGGATCAGCTACTTTCTTACCATCACCCTGTTAAAATTATTTTATTTATTATTGTACATTTTATAAATCTCTGCTCAACAACAGTACAAAAATAAATTTCTGTTGGAATGGGAGGTGGTTTTATTCATCTTTATAAAGATCTACCAGCTACACAGATTTACTGGCTTATCCTGCCTCTGTTACTCTTTTAAGGAAGTGATTGCCGACTCGTCATACTATTATTATTGTACATTTTATAGTGCTCAAAAAGTCCATGACTAAACTAAGTGCTCAGGTGGACTTTACGAAATAAGGTACACAAATTTAAAAATACAATTGAATTATCAAAATAATTACCAAATCTACATTTTAATATCATATATCTACATTTAAATATCAAATATCTAACTGTGAAGTGAAGATCTAACTTTCAATATCAAATATATTTTAATATCTAACTTTAAATATCAAATATATAACTTGTAATGTGTAACTTTTTATATGAAACATCTACCTTATTTATCATTAATTCTACATTGTAAGATTGTGGCATCATAAAACTCTTGTCTTTACTCCGACTTTTCTTACCACTTGACATCTCTAGTGATTCCGACGTATCACGGAAAGCCCCATTGATTAATCCGATACTTGTTGACAGCGACTTATAAAATGGCGTTAAACCCATCTGAAAACAAAATTTTGAAAATACCTTCAGTAGTGTGCTTAAAGATGAATTATGTAGGTTTAAAATTTGATAATGAAAAATGAAGATATTGAAAATTTCATTCAAATTACTTTATTCTGAACGATGTTATCAGTGTTTGACGATGTAACATATCGTAGCAACGGTATTTAACAATCGAGACTAAGTATAAACAAGCCAACAGTGAGGCTGATGTCCCCCGCCGAAATCCCAAAATAAATAGAAGACACATATTAATTAATCGCACATTTATTTTTTTCAAACGTATCGAGCAATCAAACTGTACACGAAGTGTCATCCAAAAGTGTTTTATAAAGAAAAATGCTAAAACCGACGAGAAAAATGAAAATGTACCCTAGTTAGGGGGACCCTAAAGGCAGACAAAAGGGCCCCCACGCTCGACAAAAGGGCCCCTCTGGCCAAGGGAAAGGGTCCTCGTGTCCAAGTCAATCGTTTCTATACACTGTTACCGTCGAATCCATTACTAAATGAGAATGCAGTCATTGTATTGGCATAAAAATCATCAATCAAGATGAACCTAAGTTATCTTGTCCCAAAGTATCAACCAATCAAATTGCTTATCTCTGCTTACCCTAAGCGGAAAATGCTCATCTTCGAACTCCATCAAGGCACTGACCTTATAAGCATATACACCAAGTTTGAACATTTTAACTCAATTAGAAGGAGAGTTATTGTGTTCCAAAGTCTCGACTACTCTCGACCAATCAAATTGCGTATTGCTCTGCTTACCTTGAGCAGAAAATGCTCATTATCGAACTTAGTCAAGGTATTAATGTAATGAAACTATACACCAAGTTTCATCACTCTCACTTAATTAGAACTAAAGTTACCGTGTCCCAAAGCATCAACCAATCAAATTGCTTATCTCTGCTTACCCTAAGTGGAAAATGCTCATCTTCGAACTCCATCAAGGCATTGACCTTATAAGCATATACACCAAGTTTGAACATTTTAACTCAATTAGAAAAAGAGTTATTGTGTTCCAAAGTCTCGACCAATCAAATTGTGTATCGCTCTGCTTACCCTGAGCAGAAAATGCTCATTATCGAACTTAGTCAAGGTATTTCTGTAATGAAACTATACACCAAGATTCATCACTCTCACTAAATTAGAACTAAAGTTATCGTGTCCCAAAGCATCAACCAATCAAATTGCTTATCTCTGCTTACCCTAAGCGGAAAATGCTCATCTTCGAACTCAATCAAGGCATTGACCTAATAAGCATATACACCAAGTTTGAACATTTTAACTCAATTAGAAGGAGAGTTATTGTGTTCCAAAGTCTCGACCAATCAAATTGCGTATCGCTCTGCTTACCCTGAGCAGAAAATGCTCATTATCGAACTTAGTCAAGGTATTACTGTAATGAAACTATACACCAAGTTAATCAGAGTTAATTATGTGCTTGTGAGATTAACAAATGTCTAATTTATACAACAACAGGTAGATTTAGCTCTTATATAATGCATCTTTATATTGAGCACAACCTCAGTTTAGTTCGATCTTAGACTTTCTGACATACTTTGGCCATCTATTGTCTCCATAGTGATTCGCTAAAAAAATGATTTTTTATCTAATCTTATGACAATTTAGAAAAAAGTAACTTTTATAAAACGTACAGTGATACTGAAGAAAGTATGAAATGAAATAAAGCTTTATATTCTACTCTTAAAATCAAACGACAGGCATGCACCATACTGTTAGATATGCAGACAGTGCCATATCTGCTTCTGCACTGTTATGCGTTCTTTTAATGCATGCCAATTCCTGCATCACTGACAAGGGGGAACCGCAAGAAACCTTTACAGCCAAAATCAGAATACCCCTGTAAATGAGTCAGTGCCTTACCAAATCACTGTGGCTCTCTGAAGAACCAATCCTAGTATCACTTAACCTAACAGTACCTTTGAAAGATAGTTTGCCAGGCAACGAAACATACACCCACACCAGCTAAATCATCCAGGCCATCAACAAGAGTTGTCGCATATTTTTAATTTTGTTGGTTATGAAACATTTATAATACACTAATCCAGTATATTTTTTTCCTCAAATTAAATGCCCAGTAGTTTGATTGCAACTAATTTGTAAAAATGTTATTTGTGTAGACAATACCTGTATTTGTTTGATTAAAGTTGAAGATTTTCTAACGGAAGGAACAGGAATAGTTATATCAAGAAATGCTGAAGTGTTAAGCTGTATCCATTTATCGTTTATAGGGTGATACCTCCATTCTGCTGGGTGACCATTACTCTATAACAATAAAACATATAAACAGTATAAACATTCATAGGATAATATCTCCATTCTGACCATTACTCTAGTTTAAACTGATAATAAATAGTCCGATTCTAATTTGGTGTTTCCTGATGCATGTGGTTATATTTATAATACAAGTATAGGTTTACCATTTGATAAAGGGTGTTTTTACCCAAAACGTTATGAAGATGAATAAACCACCCCTTGTATCAACCTAAAGCCAGACTTTGTAATGCTGTTGAGCGGAGATACTTAAATCTCTAGTTATATTTATGAATATAGTTGATAAGTGATAATTAATCTAATATGAAAAGAGTTTTTAAGTAACATATTAATTATTATAGAAAAGATAGGTTGCCAGGCAACGAAACATACGCCCACAGCAGCTAAATCGTCCGGGCAGTCAACAAGGGTTGTCGCATATTTTTACTTTTTTTTGGTAATAAAACATTTGTAATACACTAAAATCTGAGTAACAACTCATTATGTAATTATCTGAGAATCATTAGAATTTGTTTGCTTTTTATAAAGTTTTGCCCCAAACTAACAATTAGTATAGGAAACATTTAACATCATGGATTTAGCTGTTCAGTTATCAAAATTCATTGAAAATCAAAATACTTTTTCGTTTCAACACCTTAAACTCTGTGTATCAATCTGAAGTCAATCGGATGATTTATAAGTTTGGCATCTACAGCGCTACAAGGTTTTTCGAAGTGATCAAGGGAGATAACTCTGGAAGTAATTATTTGAAATCGATGAAAATCAGTAGGCTTTTTTGTCTCAGGACCTTAAACAGTGTGTGTAAATTTAAAGTCAATCGGATATTAACTTTGGCCTCTAGAGCATCCACAGGATTTTTTGATCTGATCAAGGGCCATAACTCTGGCACTAATTATCGGAAATTGATGCAAATCATTAGGCTTCTTCGTCTTATGACCTTATACAATGTGTATAAATTTAAAGTCAATCGGATATTAACTTTGGCTTTTAGAGTGTCCACAAGATTTTTTGAAGTGATCAAGGGAGATAACTTTGGCACTAATTATCGGAAATCGCTGAAAATCAATAGGCTTCTTCGTCTTATGACCTTAAACACTGTGTATAAATTTAAAGTCAATCGGATATTAACTTCGGCTTTTAGGGCGTTCACAAGATTTTTTGAAGTGATCAAGGGCCATAACTCTGGCACTAATTATCGGAAATTGCTGAAAATCAATAGGCTTCTTCGTCTTATGACCTTAAACACTGTGTATAAATCTAAAGTCAATCGGATATTAACTTTGGCTTTTAGAGCGTCAAGATTTTTTGAAGTGATCAAGGGCCATAACTCTGGCACTAATTATCGGAAATCGCTGAAAATCGATAGGCTTCCTCGTCTTATGACCTTAAACACTGTGTATAAATTTAAAGTCAATCGGATATTAACTTTGGCTTTTAGGGCGTTCACAAGATTTTTTGAAGTGATCAAGGGCCATAACTCTGGCACTAATTATCGGAAATTGCTGAAAATCAATAGGCTTCTTCGTCTTATGACCTTAAACACTGTGTATAAATCTAAAGTCAATCGGATATTAACTTTGGCTTTTAGAGCGTCCACAAGATTTTTTGAAGTGATCAAGGGCCATAACTCTGGCACTAATTATCGGAAATCGCTGAAAATCAATAGGCTTCTTCGTCTTATGACCTTAAACACTGTGTATAAATTTAAAGCCAATCGGATATTAACTTTGGCCTCTAGAGCGTCCACAAGATTTTTTGAAGTCGTCAAGGGCCATAACTCTGGTAGTTATTATCGGAAATCGCTGAAAAACAATAGGCTTCTTCGTCTCATGACCTTAAACACTGTGTATAAATTTAAAGTCAATCGGATATTAACTTTAGCCTCTAGAGCGTCCACAAGCAATTGTGGACGCCGGACCGACGGACGGACGGACGGACCGACGGACGGACCGACGGACGGACGGGGGCGACGACAATATACGACCACATTTCAATGTGGGCGTATAAAAATGAACATACATTGTTATCTTCCACATCATAAGTTCTACAAGTTAATCTGTTAAACAGTTAAAGATAGAAAATACATTCACAGATTTTTCTAACCAGTTATTTACATTTCTAGAAGAAGTGTGCCTTAAACATGATGTAAAGCAGTTCTGTGTTTTTCCTTTAAGACTAAACATATAACTGCTAGAGAATCATTACACATGGACCATGTAGGAGCTCATCATGCACCCATAATTCAATCTTTGTAAATTTGTAAATACTGAACACTTGAACAGTATTAAACTATTATTGGAGAGGTTGATCTTTCACCATATTGTAGTTTGCAGGGCGTTCTTTAATCTCTCACATGACGTACACAGACTTTAATCAATGATCTCTCAACGGTTTTCAAAAGGATACTTTCTAGTAAGAGAGCAGATGTGTAGAGTTATTCTGTCTGTAATCTCACCAGTTGGTAATAAACCAGGTTTATTTATAGATCTGTGTACAGCATAAACAACCTACAATTACAATCTGAGACTAACACATGGTTTATCAATACAGTATAAACAACCTACAATTACAATATATAACAGCACAGGTCTTTCTGAGATTAACATGTGGTTAGTTTTATTGATATTGCTTCCATCTCCAATTCTAGTAAACACCATTGAACGTGCAGGAATTTTCTCCCATTCTGATATGGATGTTGTCAATGTTGAATAACACGTCAATGATAATAAATAAACATGAAATATAAATTAAATGAAATGGGGTTTAACATCTGCTCTGCTCCGAACTGGATTAATGAAGACAGGCCTCATCTGCGACTGACCTGACAACAAGAAAGCTTTTCATTGGCTGAACTTGTTGTGGCAATACGAGCAAGTCATATTGATTCTGCAACTGAATTTTTATAATAATGCATTCGTCAACAAATTCAATGTGTCAAAGCCCAGCTAAGGCATGGGCTGTTCATGGCAAAAAGAAAAAATATCATATGACAGTTTCACAGTAATCGATCTAGCGGCACGAGTGTCGAGTCTGAGCTATCCCCCAACCCAACCTTCTCTGTGTAGTTCCACTCGGTTATCGGTCTAGGCTGCTAGACTTGTATGTCATTCGGAATTGAATAGATTTCGTATGTGATCAGATATTATGTAATTTTTTTTGTATTGCAAACCGTTTAACTTTGTGTTACTGAGGCATGCCATTCAAAGGGATATGAAATCATCTTTTCGTCACGCTAGGGGCCCCGTGATTCTAGTCAGGCCCAAGGCCCCGCTCCGGTTAAGCTGGGCTTTGGCCAAAGTTGATAATTATCATAGAATCATAGTAGTAATTATTGATATATAATGCAAGTATGTGATAAAGGGTTTATTACACACATTTAGATCTATACAAACCATTGAAAAACGTCATAATATTATGTTTAACGTAAAAAAATAAAGACTTTTAAAATTTAACAGCAGTTTTCAAATTTATTTCCTGCATCGCGATATTAATCGTATCGTGGGGTATGAATCGAGATGCGCATCGTATCGTGGCCTGGCGTATCGTTGCAGCCCTAGTGAGAACGGGTCCTAGGTTTTTTGTCTCGTCCAAAGGACTATGTTGTCCCCAGCTAGGCCCTCTGTTCTGCACCTCTGACAAGAGAGAACCAAGGTGAAAAATCCCTATAAATTTTCTCTGTCAACTCTAGGATCGAACATGGGACCTTCAGGTTAGCGAGCAAACGTCTTACTCACTGATCCACAATGGGTTCCACATTGACAATAATACACATGAAATAAAAATTATTAAATAATTATTAACATCCGGACATAGAAAAAGATAATTTTCAACAGGGTTTCTTCCATTTAAAATTGTTGAAATCTCTAATAAGAGTCATTCCATATGTGGATAATTATTCATAAATTCTCTTCGCTGTGATCGATCACATCTGTTATAATAACCTGTATGAAATTGACCTGAGTTGACTGGATTAATCTGGTTTTTCGACTGCAGTTTTCAAATTATTCAAACTGTTCATATTGGATGTACCTTTGTCAGATTTATTCTGCTATATATAAATACCTGTCTGAGTTTCTCTGTAACCTTCTGTGATATAGTAGGTGGAGATAAAATAAAAACACCGGCAACCTCCAGTCCACCAGGTAGCATACGTATCACCTAACAGTAAAAAAATAATATATAAAGTAAATAAAAAGTACTGTACCCAGAATCTGAACATCATTGTACTTCTTAATGGTGTGTTGTGGTAGGTGATCAAATGCTCTAATGTGTATGTTTTAGATCACAAGGTCTGATTGATATTGATTCAAGTATAGGGGGGTTAGGTCACAAGGTCTGTCAATAAGTCAGGTGGCATGGTTTCAATCCCAAACAAAGAGTAGGGTCACATGTCAAACCTTGTGGGTTTCCTCCAGGGTCACAAATTCCTTACTCTATGCGAAAGGGTAAGGGTCACCTGTACATACTGGTGGGTTTTCTCCAAGTCCTCTGGTTTCCTCTCACTGATAAAGACCCCTACATGCATGTAAATTATTGAAATAAAATTGAACCTTAATGCCAGTCCAAAAATGACCCAGGTGTACAGTCAATGATAAACCTCAGTTCTCTCTCTTAATGGTAGGGCCAAAAGGATTCACCAGTGAACCGGTGTACCACGATTTTTTCCATGAAAACGATGAACGATATTTTTTTTAAGAATATCGATAATTTAAGGTTCACGATTAATTTCATACTATATCGCGATATTTGTTCAATAAATGAGACATGTAGGACCCTTAGAAATTACCTATCAGTTCAGTACGTACGTACAGAAGGCCTAAATGTAAAGAAACCCTCGGTAGCTATAAATAGACTAGGAACAGCACACGTCTTCTATAGGCCCGAGCATCCAGACTTCACAATCATTGCAAAACTGACCTACTAATCGCGTGCAAAATACGACTCGGAAACTGGATAAGACAATTTTTTCCATTGGACAAAATACCGGAAGCCATGCATTTTAAACCAATGAAATCGCATTTTATTTAACAGTCATTTCTTCCTCGCGATGCCAGTGGCTCTTATTCGAATGAATGAAAAGCGTGTTGAAATTTTGGTTAAGTCTCTCTTAGTCTTTCGACTATTATGTTCACGTCCAGTACTGGTGGTAGCAGTGTTACACTTAGTGAAGTTGAAATAGAAAAGCCACCCGCCTGTTCGATCGAAGCAAACTGATCCCGCAGTGAATATTCGCTTGGCTGCTACAATCACTGATAAGCATGACATCGACGAGGCTTAATGAGTTCGGCATATTAACTTTTTTACTCCGACAAATTAAATTCTCAAACATTTTTTTGAGGTAAAAGAAAAATAAATAAAGACGTTTGAAGTATTTTGCCCGAAGCAGTTAGGTGTTAAGTAAACTTTGTGTATTTTTTCTTTATTTCAAGAAAACTTTAGTCAATTTCACATTAATGGCGTGTGTATCGTGATGCACCCGTATCGTTGGGCTACGACATCATGCTGTATCATATCGTGGCACAGCGTATCGTTTCGGCACTACTTAATGGTGCTTTCCATTTGATGCAATGTATAGCAACAGAGAATGAGACAAGAAAAATTCACAACTAACATATGGCATGTCCTTATTTCAATAATTCACTTGGGAGTTGGAGTCTTTAGCAGTGGAACAAAACCAAAGAACCAGAAGAAATCCCATCAGCAGAGGTTGCAGTCTTTTACGTGCATGTTTTTTTTTTTTGTCCAATCTGAATGACAAGCCCTCTGTACTGCACCAATGCCGAGAGCGAAAACCACGCTGTGAAATCCAAACAAACTATATCAGCCAACAAAGGGCCTACACGTTGTAAGCGAGCCAGCATCATACCTACTGAGACACCACACGTCTTTCCCTATATACTGTACCTGTTTAGCATGTGTAGCAACCCAACTATCATCCATCTCATCTAATGTTTTAGGCCGCCGTGATCCTTTCTTCTTCGGTTTTTTCTTAGGTACGATGTCCTCCAGATCTTCTTCCTCACTAGCTTCATCTTCCACTGGATCAGGAGATCGCGCCAAACGTAAAATATAGTCCCTCGGGTTCGTTAACTGTAACATAAAATACAATCATACATAGCACAATTAATTATAATGAAAAATTCAAACTATACAGTCTCCACCATATGCCATGTGTTTTAGATCATATGAAGGTATGTCAATCAATGACTGAATGAGTCAAGATCTATGGTTTCAATTCCCTGCTTGCACTTGATAAGGAGTAGGGTCGCCTGTCCAATCTTGTAGGTTTTTTCCATTTCCAAGCATTACCCACAGAGCTAATTAAAGACCATATTGGGCCATATGTTCAAGTTGTTTAATTTTAAAAACGTGGAAGTGCTTCTCATCATTTTTAAATTAAAGTTTTATCTTTGTTTTCCTTTCCTATTACCTGTCCAAGAATAAGACCAATATACCATTGGCCAGATTTAATCAATTCTTCGACATAATCCTGTATCGCCTCGTCAGCATGTATTGATCGTCCCATTTTTCCTCAAAACTTTTTATTTTCAGTCGGGGAATAAAAAAAATCATCTGCATGCGTCCATTAACGGAAATAAACATAGTCGCGGATATCAAGTCTTTGCATTGTTGAGCCCCGATTATCAAACAATAAAAATATTTAAGGGATTCGGCAGACTATAATTAAAAAGTCGTAAACACAAAATTGAATAAAATACAATTTGGTATTATACAAACATATCTTTTACACGACAAAATTCAATTATTGAAATTTGAATATGACAGTAGATAAGACAATTACTTCCAAAATATTTACGACATTAAATGTTGACAAAAATTTGGCGGGAGATTGAATGACAGGCATAACACAAAACGAAAACTGTATAAAATGTCAGAAAAGAATAATTATGACCCGGCCTCGCTGCCCGATTTATTGCCCGTGTATTATAAAAGATTGTTTCCCTACGGACCATATTTTAGATGGTTACATTACGGGGGTGGTGAGTATTATAATCGCACTGAATTTGAAATGAAAGTGTAGTGTACTGTAACTGTGTAGATCCAAAAATCATGAAATTGAAATGAAACTTTGAAAGAAAGAATGTCGTTGATTAACCAGGCAAACTTAATTTCTTTCTTATAATAAATATGTTAAAAATAAGCTCATTTTATACTATTTGGACTAATTTTAATTTGCAGACCTGACAGTGGCACTGAGGTCTGCAAATATTGTCAGTATATAGGCCTACATGAAAGTCTGAGGTTGAGACCATTCTAGGGTTACCATACGTCCCGGTTTTGGGGGTCCCTTTTGTCGTCCCGTCCCGAGGCTTCTCACGTGCCTAAATGTCCCGGTTTTCAAATCAGAGTTGTTTTGTAATTGAAAATAATAACACATAACATTTAATAACTATTGATTATTAATGTAAAAAAGTAGCGTTTGCTGCAAACACTCTTACTTCAACACGAAGGCACACCACTTCTGATCTAATATAGTTCAGTCGGCATACATCGGCGTTCGTAGATTAACCGAGGTGTTCCGAATGTGCATAAATATAGAAATTGACGTATGATCTTGGGTATAATTTTATTGGTTTCTCTGTTATAGTCCCGGCTAATGAACGGGCCCTGTTCAATAGACACCGTTTGTGTTACGGTCATCAGCAAAAATTCTACATTACTAACACGTGACAATCGAAATAATGCCCGTCAATGCCCATTCAACAACATATATTTTTAGTGTAACTACCGTCACAAAAATGGCTGAAAACGCATCTCCCGGTTTCTAGAAATGAAAAAAATTCTTGGGGGGGCATGCCCGTTCAACAACATATATTTTTAGTGTAACTACCGTCACAAAAATGGCTGAAAACGCATCTCCCAGTTTCTAGAAATGAAAAAAATTCTTAGGGGGGCATGCCCCCAAACCCCCCTAGTTAGTTCACGCCTTCGGCGCTCAATGATTCACGCCCATAGGGCGCTCATTTAGTTGCGCCCTGTGGGCGCGACGTGCCGAGTTATCCTTTGGTCTTCGCAGGAAAATATATGTCCCGGTTTCTTCTTTGACTAATCTGTTAACCCTAGACCATTCATAAATACGGTATTAATCATGTGTGAATCTTTTGTTTTCTATATTGGATCAATTATCCAAGAACATTGAAAATGTTTGATGTATTTCAGTTCCGAAGACATATTTTCTCAACCGAGAATTCTCCTTTACGTTAAAAGATGACGTTTATATTCGCTACCAATCTTTTGTTGACCAATCAGATCTGGAGAAAGAAATACAAAAACATTGTCCATATAAAATAGATATTGGTGCTGTATTCTCATATAAGGTAGGTTATTGAGTAAAACAGGGCACTGTCGTTGTCATGGTGATATAAACTGCTGACTCAGATTTTAAATTGTTTCTCGTAAAGTCTGTCTTGTAGATTTCTGTGTACAAAAACCCCCACAATAAACTACCAGTACTACATTTTTGATATAATAAATGAAGCCCCTGCCCCCCACCAGTGTTAAAAAGAAGGCACTAATAGCGAATATACCAACAACAACAACGATCTGGGGGAGTTGGCTGGCCGAACCCCATTTCTCTTTCTCTCTCTCGCCAACAACAAACTTATAATGTAACTTTATATCAACATCAACAACAATGAATTTTATAATATATATATACTTTCTGTTGCAGCCGAAAGAACGTAAAACTATAAAAGCATCGGCGTTCCAGGCCCAGGAAAAAGAACTAGTTTTTGATATTGATATGACAGATTACGATGATGTCCGGAAATGCTGTTCGTAAGTTTTTGTTTTGCAAAGGGAGGTAGCAATTATAAATTGAAATAACACAAAAAGAACTGGGAACATAATTCTTTGCTCTGTTTAAACTTTAATTTAGTTGAAATCTCCAAAAGATTTACTTTTTGAATCTGGATCAAGGGACACATTAAAGAGACAAATTTACACATTTTTTCTTAATCCATATAAAGGCTTTTAACCCTTTAGCACTTAGACTGCCCTTACTAAGTCTCCTTAGACCGCCCTTACTACTAGGTCTCCTTAGATTGCCCTAATTACGTCTCCTTAGACTGCCTCAATTAGGTCTCCTTCAAGCGCTGAAATAAGGGGCCAGACACGGACAATGTCCGGGCGAATTGACCCCCTTTGACAGGCCGAATTGCCTTTCGTCCGGACATAAATGTCCGACCGATTTTGGGTAAAACAGTAAGGCAAAAATAGTAATTTCATTCGCAAATTCGTGTTGATCGCTAATTATTACTAGACTCGAAAATCCAGACACAAAAATATCAACGACCCGAGTCATAGTGAAAATGTTACTATTTATATCTCGGCAGCATGCAGATAAAATAATCAATAATTTTTAGAATCGGCTTTTTTACGCTGGTTATATCAACGACCCGAGTCCTAGTAAAAATATTACTATTTTTTTATAGAATCGGCTCAAAATCCAGGCCCCAAAATATCAACGACCCGAGTCATAGTGAAAATGTTACTATTTATATCTCGGCCGCGCGCAGATAAAATAATCAATAATTATTAGAATCGGCTTTTTTACGCTGGTTATATCAACAAACCGAGTAATAGTAAAAATATTATTATTTTTTAGAATAGGCTCTTTTTCGCTCGTTATATCAACGACCCGAGTCATAGTAAAAATATCACTATTTCAGGCGCGGATCCAGGATTTTTTTGCAGGGGGGGGGTCTAGGTTTGATAACTGCGATGGGCGTAGCGCCGAAGGCGCTCAACCAATTAACGGGGGGTTCGGTGGCCCTCCCCCAGAAAAATTTTGTAAATTAGATTCAATTTGGTGCATTCTGACGTATTTCCGGAAGGTAAATTCCAAAATTACAGGTCTAAAAATCGCCAATAAAATCGCATAAAAATTTTTCAAGCCTGAGCAGGGGGGGGGGGGGGGCGGACCCCCTGGATCCCCCCTCTGGATCCGCGGCTGTATTTACATACATTTATCTTGGCCGCGTGAAGATAAAATAATGAATAATATTGAGAATCGACTCTTTTACGCTGGTTATTCGAGTCTACGTGTAGTAGCTAGCTTTGCGTTACTTTCGTATATGATTAGCTCTAAATCAAACCTAACATGACATGTAATTATACAAATTATTAGTAATAAAAGTAATAATATTTAAAATGTTACAAGAAAATGTTCAAGTTGACTATGGGTGTAATTAGGGAGAGACTTTTTTTATACGAAAATTAAAATATCTCACTTTGTTGGACACTTCCGATCATCGATGTGAATGTAAATAGACGAGCTTTGAAAAAGTCGAATAATAAAAAAAAATAACTTCTTATTTCCCCAACCCGCGGACACGGGATATCCCGCCTAGTGGGACCGTTCCAGAATATTTTAAAACTGGTACTGTGTCTAATGTCTCTCAAAATGACACTTCTAAACGGGGGCCATAGCCGTCACTAGTTACATACAATAAGAACCGTAGAAAAGTGGATCAAACCTGACGAAGCAAAATGCAATGCTGACGTGTGGTTAACATACGAAGAAGACAATGGTTTTGTGACTACATTAAATTGTGAACTCTATATAAAGTATTTTAAAAATATGAATTATATGAGGGAATTTTCCACTGCATGGAATAATGGTATCTGTCAGGCTGAAAATCTGAAATGTCCGGCTGAAAATCAGTTCAGCCTGACATGATGTCAGGCTGAACCTTAGCAGTTATTTCAAGGCTTGGTCTCCTTAGACTACCCTAACTAGGTCTCCTTAAACCACCTTAACTACAACGTAGGTCTTGTCAAATGTACAGTAGATGGTCCTGTGATACAGAAAGCTATTTACAAATCTCTGGCTGTCTAAGGAACAGTAGTTTCAACCTGTACCAGTATTAATATATTACTTTTCTCTAATTTGCTTCAAGAAAATATTTACATTGAACAAGTGCTGAAGGGTTATAAGAACTAACAATATTGTCGTTGTTAAATAATAAACATGATTGTTTTCTTTCATTATTTAGAGGAGCTGATATTTGTGAGAAATGTTGGCCATTAATGAAGATAGCTTGTAAAATTATACACGCCGCTCTTGTAGGTGAGTTCGTATTTTAACTTGTGTACCCTGACCCAGGTAAAATACAGGCCAAGGTTGTTTAGGTCAGCAAAGGGACATTTTCTAGAGTAAGACTTGTATCCTGTCTGAAATAAAATACTGTTTAATGTCTAACTGAGCAAATGAACATGGGCATATGCCATGTAGTGTGGTATGAGAGCCATTTATCCCAAACAACAGCGCTGCAGGTATTTGACATCAAATGACAACTGTAGAGGGTTCATTTATGCACAGGCCCTGCATCCTGCCCCACTTACAAGGGGAAACTAGACTGGAAATTTGTAAGAGATTTTATAAGCAAACAAGAGGATGAAAGCCCTGTCTAATACAAACTGATAGTTTATGTATAAATAATATATTGGTATGTGGAAATACCACAGACTGACTTCGTTAGCCCTGATGTTGTAGAAGATGGCATTAAATTTCATTAAATTTCTTTGCCCAAGATGAGAATTTGATGGTTGATTGGTCTGTCTCGCCTGCTTTAGATGTTAAGGTCTGTAACGGAATCGGGTGGTGTTGTTATGATCTCATGCATTGTATACATAATCATAGAAAATAAGAGCTGTCATATGTGATTTTTGTTATGATTCGTTATGATTATATAGGATAGGAAAAAAATGTTTCGACAAAACAGAAGTAGTTGTTCTCTACTGCCGAAGGTAGAAATTGATGTCATTGTTGTATTTCCTGTTTTTCAGATGATTTCGGTTTTAAACATATTCTCTGGGTTTATTCTGGTCGTCGAGGTGTCCATTGTTGGGTCTGTGATGAAGAGGCTAGAAAATTATCACAAACAGGAAGAACGGCCATTGCTGAATATCTGAGTCTTGTTAGAGTAAGGATAAACAATCATTCTATACTAGATCCTCACCAAAATTGGGGGCTGGGCGACCAAATGGTTTTACACATGCACTTAGGTGTCCCCAGCATGTACGTGACAAGGAGTAGGGTTGCCTTCCATTCTAGTGGGTTTTCTCTTGTTTCGTACTGCAACTGAAGACCCATACACGTAATTATTGAAATAAAATTGAACCATATGTTAGTCTCGACTATACTGTGTGTGGTGCTTGAACCAGTAGGGGAGGACTAGACCTGGTATAGATCCATGACGGGTGACTTGAACCATGAGGGGTGACTAGACCTGGCATGGTGCTAGAACCATGAGGGATGACTAGAACCAGAATGGTGCAAGAACCACAAGATAAAATAAAAACTGTTACTTTTCTTCACTTAAAAAGGAATTTAAATTTTCCAAATAATGCAATTTGAATCAAGTACAGTACACTTCAGGGATAAGTATGAAAATCCTCCGTGGTCCGACCTGGGTGGAATTGAAAAATCGCGGACTACAGGCTATTAATCCGCTCAGGTCCCGCTGTAAAATCCGCGCTAAATTTCCGCCGCGAATTTGAGTAAACCGCCGACCAACCGGATTTGTTAAACCACCGACTGCCGCGGAATTGTTAAACCACCGACCCCAGCGCGAAATTTAATTTTATGAAATTATTGTTACACATATGCTTTACATTGTATTCGTATCCATAATTCAGTAGTCCAATCCCGAAAACAGCATTATCGGCATGCTTTTAAAACTTTGAAATAAAATATATGCATATATTATCGATGTATAATTTACAACATCGCATACTCGTTTGTTACATGTACGGCATATATAACAAACCTTACAAATAATCATATGGACGAACATTCGTAAAAAGGTAATATTCAGCTTTATTTAACGTCCGCTTGATTGCCCATTTATGACTTATACATTTACACATGTACGTTCACATGTAGTCTGTATTCTGTTACTATGTTTTTGTTTTGGATTTTTAAAACAACAATGTGCTACGAAGCCGTTTACCTTTTATGTAAATCGGCAAAGAATAAAGAAAAGTGAGTAATCTCATTGTTACAAAGCCGTGGTTTCAATCCGAACGCGTTGAGCATGTTATTACAAGTGGTTCTAGAGCCTCTATTCAAATAATTAAAAAAAGTGAGCACACTCATAGTTTTAAAGCCGTGGTTTCAATCCGCAACGCGTTGGCATGGTAATTGTAAGTGTTTATACTATTAAAGTATTGTTTTATTAGACTTAACAATAAATCACAAAAATGGAATATTAAAAACAGGCGAATATGGGTCAGTTCATCCCACGATCGTTTCACCCTATATCGATACATTACTTCATTAATATGTTCGATATTTTTAAAACTTGAATCGTTCGACTATTTCAAACTCATTCAAATTAGGAAAATTTCAAAATTTACACACATAAATGCTGGCCTTACCTTGGGCGAAAGTGTTGTACATTAAAATAGCCATTTCCATTCTGACAAATAAGTTACAAAATTCACACCTCAAGTAATATATTCTGATTTAATTCCCAAATGAATGAAATGCCCTCATCTCCTGTTTTTAAGCACACATCGCCAAAATTCACCGTCAACCTTACTGAACACATGTACATTAAAACTATCAGTCGGAAAATACCGTGATGACCTTTTCATTTAGGCACCAAGGAGTCTGAGTCAATGCATACTGTCAATCAACTTTCCAAATTAGGTGAATTCACACGTGCCATCAAAAGGAATTGATAATTGACTAAAATACAAACCCCTTTAACACAGACATGGCTAAATGACGAACGGGCTACGATGAATAGCACCTTCCCACCTCCTACAATTTACATCACGTATTACCAGTAGGTTGCATAAGATTCTATTAATTTTATTAACGATAACATAAAACTCGGGCTTTAAAAATTATGGATATTAAAATAAGAGATAATTTAATTTTTGAATCGGTACAGACTTGAAGGTTGGCTCATGCAAGTAATGAAATCAATACTTAATTCGCAGTTGACATATTCTGTCAATAGAATTATTCCTTTAACCGGTGGTAATACGGGGAATGCTCACTAGCCCGCGGATTCTATAATATATTATTAGGGTTAGGGTTTATTAGTCCACCGATATCTGTTATTAGGGTTAGGGTTAGGTTAGGGTTAGGGTTCATTGGTCCACCGATATCTGTTATTAGGGTTAAGGTAGGGTTAGGCTTTATTGATACCCACATTTATAGTACATGTATTTCTTACAGCGACAAGACTAGGCAGTAGAGCACCCGCGGACTAGTGAGCCCCTTTCAGTGTATTTTTAATTTGGCACAAAATTCATCCCTTATATCACGCCAAGCCGCTTTAACTAATGCATGCTTTTGTTGTTAAGCATTTTCCTTTGTACTCTTTGGTGCGACAATTAAATCCTATAAATCTAAGTTCCGTCCGCACAAGATTCGATTCATATGGCCTGGTTGTTAGGTGTTTTATTGAAAGCTTCATCGATATGTTCACTGGAAAAATGAAATTTAATATTTGTTTCTGTGATAATTATTGGAAAGAAACCGAACCGGATTATTATCTAGGATATTTATCGTCAACTGTATAAATACGGTAAGCAGTTTGTGTGTTGCATTTATAAGTTAAAGCATAAAATAATATATCTATGAAGCGACCATTTGAGACATGATACTTTTAAGTACTATAGCGCTATCTGAAACGATTTGACATGTTGATCTGTATTGAAATGTGGGGAATAGGGACTCTGTATCTTAAAGTCAAATACGAAACTGAAATAAGTAAAGAATCTTTCAGCTTCTATACATTACATGATATTTGATTCTCGGGACATAAAGTATTATTTGAACGTTGGGAGCCCAATCGTCATTTTAATTGAATTACCGTTAAATTAAATATCGGGGAGAAAATATACCTTCCAAGAATTAATGCTAATTTGTTTATTTCTACGATTGTCATTAAATTCTTCTTCATATTTAAAATCGATAATAAATCAGTATATAAAAAATCGACTGCATATTTTAAGACGCCCACGTGCAAATCGCTAGATATTATGTTTATTGTCATCCATTTTCAGACAATGTTATCAGAATTCACGAAACATGGTTTCATTGTCTGCTTGTCGGATGAACTAATGACATAGAAAATTGATATGTGTATGCACTTTGTGGTGCGATTTACGAATTGAATACCGATGTACATGTACATTATAAATGAATCGAGCATAACAGATATTTTTGGATACGAATAAAATAATACTTTGGTACAATTTAGTTAATTTTCAAAAAACAATTTGAAAATAGTGTTATGAATATATAAATTACAGGTTAACTAAAACGACTAATATACTCGTGATATTATTCCATTAACTATTAAATAGCGCTGTGACAATATTGACTAAATTACTCAGACTATTTTGAATCACTGTGGAACATAATCCTCCGCGAATTTTATGTTTCCACCGACAATTATCCGCCGCGAATTTCAAATTTTCGCGGACAATAATCCTCCGCGAATTTTATCTTTTCGCGGACTTTTTTCCGCCCAGGACGTTGCTAATTCCGCGGAGTGGACATGAGAAAAACACCGCGATTTTTGAGTGGAAAAAACACCCACAGGGAGGAATTTCATACTTAGCCCTGAAGTGTACTGTATACCAAGCTATACATGACAATTGTAGACATGTTATTATTTTTTCTGTTAGGGAGGTGAAAATCAAACGAAGAAAGTCAGTCTTGATGAAACGTTACATCCATCTATCAGGTTGGTTTATATTACACATTCTACTGCGTCTCATCTCCCAACCGGCTTTTATTTTCCCCACATCCTCTGGTTACCTTCAACTGCTAAAGACCCCTACGCACAAGCAAATTATAGACATTAAATTGTACCATATGTTACCCTAGTTTGTTTTGAGTGGACGTTAAGCCCCATCTCTTTATCTCTATTGGTAGCCACAGAATTTTCCAGTCTGATTTCCATTTATCAGTGGTTCAGGATCAAGGGGGTGGTCTAAGGAGCTAAAGTTGGGGGTGGATTGTGGTGGTCAAAGAAGCCCTACTTAAGGCTGTTTGGGGCAGTTAGGGATGTTTATAGCGGTGTGAGAAGCCCTAGTTAGGGCAATTGGGACAGTCTCAGTTCTAAAGGGTTAACTAAGAATGTTTTTCTTGTTTTTTCAGACGAGCGTTGAATATAATTGAAGGATATTTTGATAAATATTCTGTAAAGAAACAAGATTTCCTCGATTCACCTGAACAGTGGGATAAAGTTTTAGCTCTTATACCAATAGAAGATATCCTTTTAACACCCAAATCACATATTTATATTATTTTAACACCCAAATCACACATTTATATTATTTTAACATCGGGGAATCACGGTGGCTAAGTGGGCAAGGCGCTGGCTTGCTAGCCTGGAGGTCGAGTGTTCGATCCCTGCATTGGCTGAGAAAGTTCATCTCGATTTTCCGGCGTGGTTTCCCCTTGTCAGTGATGCAGAAGGAGGGCCTGACAAGGACAGCTGCCTAGTCGTTTGGATGGGACGAAAAACCGAGGTCCCATGTACACATTGGCGTGCACGTAAAAGATCCCTTGGCAGTTGAAATTCGATATAAGAGTAGGCCGTAGCACCGCTACTCGGGCAAAATTTCCTTCATAGCACACTGTATGGCGTATGCCCGTCTTCCATTAGCCCAGGTTAGGTGTAGAAGAGTAGGACGTTAAACCCTATTTCATTTCTAGTTTAACATCAAATCACACTTTTATATATTTTTGATAATTAGGTTTTGAAAAACAGAACAGAGGCAGAGTGTCGATAAGTGATGTTGTTTCAGGGCAAACTGTTGTATTAAGGATATCCCTGATTGCTTCCATGTATTCAGTATTTCGTATTTTATAGAGTTGTAATTAACACCTTTTTTTTCACTCACATATAATGTGTTTAATCCCTATCTTTGTTCAATTTTTTTTTTACTACATTTCCCGGGAGAGGGTGAGGTTGAAAGACCGAATGGTTAACACGTACGCACTGTATCATAAGGTTTGGGAAATATTCCCCTTTTTATACGCCAGCGTTTGCTTTATGTGGTAATAATTTTATAATTTTTATGTGGTAAACATTAAAATATAATGAAACAAAGTTGGGGTGGTTAATCAACAAATGATTCTATTCTTTGTAAAAAAGGACTTGTAATATACTATTCAAAAAAAGTAGGGGATATTTGATTTTTAAGTGTTATTAAAGTCACCTAATGAAACTGACGAAGAAACAAATGACAAAATGAAATGAAGTTCACATTCATCGATTTATTCCAAATGATCGTTAGACTAAGTAAGGCACGGACTGACCATTATAAGGGTAAAATGATACCCGGGGTCAAACAGCAAAGTTACCACAGCATCAGTAACGGGTAAATCCTCCTCTGTTTGCCAAACAAGCATTGATCCGACGTGGCATACTCCTAATGAGACGTCTAAGGTCATTTTGGTCCAGATTGTCCCATTCCTGTTGCAACGCAGCAGCAAGTTCTTGGACATTGGCAGGACGTTGTTGACGTTGACGTAACCTCTGTCCAAGCATGTCCCAGACATGCTCGATGGGGGAGAGGTCGGGACTCAGTGCTGGCCAAGGTAATGTGTACTGGTGATGTTCTGTTGTTGGAGGTAACCTGTAACGATCCTGGCCCTGTGACATCTTGCGTTGTCATCCTGGAAGATGAAATGGCGGCCATGACGTCGTGCAAACGGCACAACATGGACTGCCAAGATGTTGTCCCGGTAGTACTGGCCTGTAACACGCCCTGCAACAACATGTAAAGCCGTTCTACCAGCAACAGTGATGCCTCCCCACACCATAACAGAACCACCCCCAAATCGATCATGTCTGATGACGTTAACGTCTTGGAAGCGCTCGTTTCGACGACGCCACACCCTCCTACGTCTGTCCAAAAAATCAACAGTGAATCTTGACTCATCTGAAAACATCACATTGCTCCAGCGTCGATTATCCCAATGTTGACGATCCCTACACCAACGACGTCTTGCCTGAATGTGATGATCTCTCAAACAAGGGATCACGCGAGGACGTCGGGCGCGAAGATGACCCCTATGCAGTCGATTCCGAATCATCTGGCCACTCACTCTCACACCAGTGTCTGTTTGAAGACGAGCGCTGATCTGATTTGCTGTGATGACACGATTTCTCAAGGCCAAGGTACGGATAAATCGATCCTGGGCTTGAGTTGTCGCCCTTGGTCAACCTGAGCGTGGTCTGTCCTGTACAGATTGTGTATCACGGTATCTGGACCATAGCCTGCTTATGACAGACTGAGAAACATTCATCGTCCGCGCCACAACCGCCTGTGTTGTGCCGATCTGTAGCATGCCAAGGGCACGTAACCTTTCATTTTGGGTAAGCCGACGCATATCAAAATTTGTTTTCTGGTCACTAAAACAATTAAACTGATGTTTCCACCCTGGAATTCAATGCCACAATGACTGTAACATTCAAAGTCAGAGTCGTGCAAATCTTGGGTTGGACCCCCATGATGATCCCAAGCATCACCTGCATTCCATGCGGTAGCTATTGGTGCGTTTGGGCGTCACATGTAACTGGAAATGTTTCTTCTGTTAGGTTCTATAGTGACTTTTTTCGTAGTCATTTGCATATTTTAGTATTATGCCCCCAAAATCAAATATCCCCTACTTTTTTTGAATAGTATATTTACCTCTGGTTTTGAAACCATTTGAAGTCTTTTCTATATTCCTTGACCTTTGACACATGTTCGGAAACAGATCAATGGATTATTTGACAGTCTTGGAACAAATTCCTCAACAAGATTGACAATTTTACGAGAACAGCTGAATAATGCTAAAGAGGTGAGATGATATGAAGATCTATTATTGTAGAAATGTAAAACCACTGTTTGTCATTTGAAAGATATTTAAAACACGATATTGTGAAATGAAATGAAATGAGGTTAAACGTCCTACTGTTCTGCCAATATTGTGAAATGGAATTTCATTTTGAAAATAGATCAATCACAATACATCCATGATTCATAGATAATGATGAATTGAAAATTCCGCAATATTCAGCATGCCATGTAAACTCCACTACAACACCTATACAACAAATGTAGTCTTGATCGGCTTCCCTTTAATCTATTTAACTTACTTTGATATTTTTGTTTATATTTTAAATTAGATGTTAAATAATAAAAAATGAGCATATTTTAGAGGTGGATTAGATATTGACTGATCAGACTCTGATTTAAAGGGTACCAGTGGGTCAGACAGGAAAACTGGACAGCACAATGAAAGAAACATTGATATAAGACTATAACATAGATGTGGTATAATGTGTATATCAGGGTTCAATTTAAGCGGTATCGCATCGCAAAAAGCGATTCAAATCGCGGTAAAAGCGATAGAATTATTTTATTCATTAGCCAAAAGTTGCTTTCAAACTTGTGAAGTGCGATTCATTATATTTTATATTTTGGATGAATGTGGAGTATATTTAGGCCTACGAAAAAATCAATTTATAAATGCAGGACTAGCTTGTTTAATACTCCAAGTTGTGATTAATTTAAACCAGTTTTTATTTCAATATATCCGATAACTAGAACACAATGCCGACTCCATTTTTAATCACACGTGTTTATAAAATATGTTACTAAAAATAGAATAAAACAACGCAGTATAATATGATTGGTTAACTTGACTAAAAACTAAAAGTAGACATCTCACGAGACGTGTGAAACGTGCCATTTTTGACGAATGTCTGACAAAAATTTTATGCTGATGGCATATTCTCAGGTTGATAATATTTTGAAGGCGGTGAGGGGGATGTTTTTAAATAAAGGCATAGACAAGCAAAGCTACGTCTACAAATATTTCTATTGGAATGGTGAAACTTAAAGTACACGTAGTGTTGTTTTAGACGATTATAGTGCGTCCGGCATCATGGAGAGACGGTAACTGAATTTTTTTTTATCCATACATAAGTCGAAGCGGAGTATACAACGAAGACCGGACTTCGGCGGAAGAAAGTATCCACTTATACCCCGAAATATCAGGATTGCAAATTTTTGTGATGTAAGGCTATGTTTTACTGCTCCTCAAATCTGAGCAAATGCTATTCAAATTTTGAATTGATTAGCCAAATTGTGAATCTGTCACAAAAATTTGCTACTCATTGGCTTTAGACTAAATTGAACCCTGGTGTATATTTGGTTGATATTCCAGTTTAAGAAGATGAAGATGACTATGGAAGAAATAATGGTACAGTTGTGTTATCCTAGATTAGATGTTAATGTCAGTAAAGGTGTTAATCATTTACTCAAATCACCTTTCTGTGTTCACCCCAAAACAGGTGGGTTGTGAATAATTAGCTTAGAACAGGTTGATTAGAACAGGTGGGTAGTGAATCATTAGCTTAAATCAGATGGGTTGTCAATGGTTAGCTTAAAACAGGTGGGTTGATAATTGTTACTCTGAAACTGGTTGCTTGTCAGTTACTCTGAAACTGGTGGGTCGTCATTTACTCTGAAATCGGTGGGTTGTTAATTGTTAAGTTAAAACTGGTGGGTTGTCGTCCAACATTGATAGTGAGTCTGAACCATTCTCATTGAGTCACAATGGCTCCCCATCAGCTTACAATATAACACTACATGACTTTTTGTTAGAAAATAAATTTACATTGAATATTTTTATAATGAATAGTTAAACCATAAATGATGTGAATATTTCAGGTCGTGTTTGTGTACCATTTGATGTTAGTAAAGTTGATAGTTTTAATCCGTTTACAGTTCCGACTATCAGGTCAGTTGGTGTATAAGTATATATCTTTACTAATGGCTTGGATTCAACGGGATTAAACATGCATTATTCAAGAACTAAATCAGCCTATTGCAAGTCTTTCTTTAGGCCTTAAATGTTACATAAACTATTAATTATTAGACATTTATTAACATAACAAGACCATAATCAAATCTGGATGCGATCAGATGCTTGAAATTTTAACAGGATTAGAATGGTTCAGCCATTTAATGATTTAATTTAAAAATGGAGGAACGATTCTAAGTCTCGAATATACAGGTACCGTGGTTACGATAATAAACTGGAAAAGGTAAAAATTTGCTCCGAAAAAAGTAATTGGATTGAAATTTTGATATATTCATTTGGCAAGATCAGTCAGCTGTTTATCTAAATCTTACATAATGTATCGTTAAATAGATTCAGCAGGACTTTATATCATCTGCAGTGGATGCTGAATGTTGACCAAGTTTTCAATAGAATATTGAACTATTTTTGGACCATATTATAATTTGCAAGCTATTAACAATTCCTCCAATATTCACAAGATCCTTGTTGTTAACTGAATGTACAAATTTAAAATTGCTTATTTATTAAGATTGAATGTATTTTACAGCCAATTATTAGATGAAATAGATAATTGTGAAACAACAGATACCACCAAGAAAGTTAAAGGTACATATTTTATATTTAAATAAAGTTCTTATTCTTATAGTTTTACTCTAGCAGCAGTTGGTCTTGTTTTTACAAGCGTTCCTTCTTCTCTACTGTTACTATTGGGTTTAATATCCACTGCCACACAGGGTGGTACAACTAGCTACAGATTAAATGGAACGAAGGAATGTTCAGCACCAATCAAGCTAATGAAGACCGATATGGTCAGGTTACTTGTTAACTTGAATGTTTTGTTTGTGACAAATATTACATTAGCCTGCTGTGATTTGTTTGTTATAATTGGGTTTTTTAATATTTTATATATATTTTTTATTTTGCCTTCAAACAGATTTTAAGAAGACATCTTTGGCAGCTTCTATTGAAGTTTTTGAAAAGTTTTTAAAGAATTTAGAAGAATCTTGGAAAGGCAAATTACTAGAGCAGAGTGGTGAGTTATTGTCTTCTATGTTAAATTCAGTGTTTAGACTTGCTGGTAGCATGTAGACAGTAGGGTATGCTCGCTTCATTAAAATTGATCATTGTTTAAAAAGCTGTATATTAAAACAATTTAGAATTGATAGACTTGATAAAAGACTAAATGTTCAGAGTTGTTAACCGTATGTGGACTTCTGGTAATGAAGTGGGGTTTAATGTCTTATTGTTCTTCACCAAGTTAAATTTGAACATACACCAAGCTATATGCTACAAGAAAATTTTCAACAGTTAAGGGGGGCGCCAGTCTGGGCATGGGATGCCAGATTATGGTAACATTTGAAAAACTAAACGGGTACTTTCTGGGAAAATAACAGGGATTGAACCCTGGAGGCTTAGACCTACTAGTTAGTGTACCAGCGCCTTACTCATTGTACGACTATAGCTCCCTGGTTCTCATATTAAAATGGAAATTTGTATTTTCTTTATTCTAGATATGAAAATGGAATTTTAAATCTGTGATGGATGATATAGTTTGGATGTGAGAAGCTGTACAATTAAAAAACAACTGACGCTATAACAAATGGGAGTTGATGTATCAATATAAATTATATATCTCTATCCTGTTTTCTTTGTCTTGTATTTTTATATGCCCACATTGACATGTGGAAATCAAATGACATTTCTATTATTCGCCCTTTTTATACGCTCACATGGAAATGTGGTCATATATTGCCGTCACCCCTGTACCTCTGTGGGTCCACAATTTCTTGTGAACACTCTACAGACTACATTTACCATATGATTGTTTTGAAACTGATATATGATATATATATTTCCGTTATGGCCCTTGTTTCACTTTGTGAATGCATTGAGGACAAAAGTTATCATTCGATCTGTTTGAAATTTATATGCATCATTTAAATTAGAGAAACGGAGATGCCTATTGAATTTCAGCAATTTACATTAATTATGTACAAAGTTATAGCCCTTGTTTTACTTTGTTGAACCCTGTGAATACTTGAATGGCGAAAGTTATCATCCAATCTGTATGAAATTTAAATTAGTGAAACAAAGAAGTCCTTTGAATGTCAACAATTTCCAATAATTACTTCCAGAGTTATGACCCATGTTTCACACTGTTGTACCGTGTGAATGCTCCATGACAAATGTTATCATCCGATATGTATGAAATTAAAATGCATCAACTGAAATAATGAAATGAAGAAGCCTATTGAATTTCAGCACAATTTCTGTCAATTTAAGAGTTATAGCCCTTGTTTTACATTGTTGAATCACGTGGACATTCTATGACAAAAGTTTTCATCAGATCTGTATGAAATTTTTATGTATTACTTTAATTAGTACGAAAAAGTTAGTTGAATTTCAACAATTTCTGTAAATTACTTCTAGAGTTTGGTCCTTGTTTCACACTGTTGAACCTTGTGAATGCTGGAATGACCAATGTTATCATCCGATATGTGTGAAATTGTTTTGTAAATGCCCCCAATTACCTGCAAAAGAATAGATATGCTACAAGCCTTATCGACCACTCGGATGAATTAGTTGCTGTGGGTGCATGTTTCATTGCCTGACAACCTATCTTTTCACTAAAGTATAGCCCTTTAGAAATCTTCTGTTATAATGTAATAAATATGTGAATACTATGTACAAGCTTATGTGTTTCTGGATCAAAGGTATTTCTCTTAAACAGTGATTGAAAGATGAGTAAATTCTTAACTGAAGAGCCATGGTGGCTGAGTGAGTCAGACCCTGAATCACATACCAGTGTTTTTTTCCTCGTCAGTGGTGCAGGACAGAGGGTCTGACCAGGACAGCTGTCACGTCCTTTGAATGGGACCAAAAACTGAGGTCCCTGTCAGCAAAGATCCCTTAGCAGTTGGAATGTTATATTACTGAAGTCTTAGAATGCTTTCTTTAAGATCGGGTCCTTTTAGTGAGCCACAGTTGTGGTTTTAATTCAAATGGGAGGGGATATCCGTTTAAACCCAAGATGAAACATTTCATGATATCTACAATGTAAAACGGATCTGGGACATTTGCATTATAAAACTTTGAAAGGGAGGTAACTACCTTATAAATTAGTTTTATGAGGGAGTAAAGCAGCCCACACACGCTCAATATAATTGTCAATACTTGATATTGACAATCATATTGAGCGCGTGTATGTGATATTGAAGCTTGAAATAATTGATGTCAATATGATTGAAGAAACCAAAAGTCCGTAGATTTTTTATTCAATTTTTGTGCAAGAATTGATCGTGTGTGGGTCCCAACTTCTCCCCCTGGGTGCACCACCATTATGACCATGTATTTTCCTTTTCTTGGGACTTGGAACCGCCATAGCTAATGCTAAACAAATAGTTCTGTCAATCATGGCTGCTTTCCTCAGAATGAATATTGAGACAGTATAGTTGAACGCGTGTGGGGAAACCGAAATTTGCTTTAATAAAATTGACATCAATAATATTGACAATTATATTGAGCTTGTGTGGGCCCTTTTACAGTCTCGTGTGGACCACATGAATCCAAGACTTTCAACTGTAACAACATCAGTTAACTGATAAAGTCTCAATTTTATTTCAATAATACCATCTTGCACATGGGAGTCTAAGGCAGTGGGAGAAAATTGGAGGACCGAGGGAAAACGCACAAGTTTGGAAAGACAATCCTACTCCTTGTCCCATACAAGTGGGGAATCGAAACTACACCACTAGGATTTAATGACATCCTCTCTCTTGGACCATTCTGCCACACAACACCTTACTGGCTATGAGAGAGAGAGAGATGGGAGTTTAACTTCCACTCAACACAAACTAGGTATTTTGAGTCAAAATTACAATAGTAATAACTTCGTTCAGAATAAAGCAAATTGACTGAAATTTTCAATATATTCTTCTTTCATCATCTATTTTTGAACTGTTATAGCAAGAATGGCCAACTCCTAACAAAAATCTCCCATAATGTATCTTTAACATAGGGTTTAATCTTATTTCAATAATTCACTTGCGCGTAGGGGTCTTTAGCAGTGGGAGGAAACTGGAGAAAACCCACATGGTTGAACTGGCGATCCTACTCCTTGTCACGTACAGCGGGGATTCGAAACCATGCCAGTTAACTCAATGAAACTGGCTAAAACTAGCCAGATAAACAAGATAAGACGAGTATAAACATTCTGCAGTGTGTGTTTTTTTTATTATTATTTTTATTATTAAGAGTTAGATTTACAATGTCTTTTGTTTCTGTTATATATAATATCTGCTAGAAGGCGGGGAATATAGTTCATTATATTCTATAACATATCACAGACGACAGACAAAAATATAAAGATTGATAGATGATCGATCAAATGTGTTTATTTAGTCAATCATATTTGGTCAGTCATCTATCCATATTTGGTTGATCATCCATCCATATTTGGTCAATTATATTTACATATATTTATCTTATTTATCAATCAAATATGGATGGATAGATGATTGATCAAATATGGATAGATGACTGACCAAATATGGTGGATGATCAATCAAATACAGATAAATCAAATATGAATAGATGTTCAATCAAATATTGATAAGATGACTGATCAAATATAGATAAGATGACTGATCAAATATAGATATAGTCAATCAAATATGGATAGATGATCGATCTAATATAGATAGATGATCGATCTAATATAGATAGATGATCAATCTAATATAGATAGATGATCGATCTAATATAGATTAAGATGATCAAGGAGAAGAGATGACAAAGATTATTTTTACAAATTGCACAAAAACCTAACAGATTATTAACAAGTGTGGAAATAATTCTTCATCCAAACAGACATCAGAGCTCTTCTATTCACTGAATGTCGACAAGAATTAATCAATAATTTAAAGTATTAACACAGTAATCAGAGTACGTTCGTGAACTGGACAAAAAGATGTACAAGTGTTTTACCCTTGCTACCATTTTATTAGGAACATTAAAACACATCTACAGCTTAGAGTGTTTTTGTCTGAATAATTATTTCCACGTTTGTATTAAATATTACATAATAATAATTTTATACACATTAAAACAAATCAAAAGATGAACAAAATTAGGATAGAAAAAAAAGATTTTTGTGCCTTTGTTTCAAATTATGAGAATAATAGTTTGTAAAAAGATAAAGATTTTAAGAGGAGATGAAATAGATTTATTTATTGACATCTTAACAGCAGTTGATTTACCGAAACTGCACAAGTCATTAACTAGCAGGATTCAGTTCTATAGTTAGCACTTTTTTTTTAAAGTTTTTAACAAAAAGCTAATTGTTTTGAGCATTATAAATACTGCAACAACACAACATATGTAACAAAAAAAGAAAAACAACCAAATATAACTACTTTACAAAGTCAATGAAAATCTTTATTAAAAATTAATTTACCGTTCTGTTATCAGATTATGACACTTTGCAGGTGCAGTGGTCAAATCCAGTTTGAATTTTGAAGTATTAGCATAACTGATGTGGCCAAGTTTTGAAAATTTATTTCAATGTAGGAGTTTAAATTTAGTCAGAATTTCGAAACTTTGGTTATACCTGTATGTGAATTTGATTTTGATGACTGCATAGAAGAAATCATAATCTGCATATTGTGTATATATATTACTGATTATCAAGGTGAAGTCAATGGCACAACCTCACTTGAAATGAAAGATGACATGACTATAACATGCATGTCGCTAGATACAAATGTCTATCACAATTCACTGGATAACTTGTTGTCTTTACTGGTCTATAACTTCACGAAAGACGACGGACATTTTGTTTTAACTCGAGGAAGAATTCCACGGAATTCTTACAGGAAGAGATGTAGTTCTCGGAAGTCAGGGTCCAGAGGTTCTGTGAACTTTAACCCCTGTTTGACCCCGGTTTGACACTGCAAACTGAATCACTCCCACTTTCTCCCTCCTTCCACTCAACTTTCTCTCACGCACGAGGACCAACTTGATTCGCAGATGACAAGTCAGTCGAATTACAAGTTTTGTTTCATCACTTTTTCCGCGATGACCAATCTTCAATTCGAACATCTGAAACAACCAAAGAAAATAATGAATCAAAACTTTGATGGTACAATTTTATTTAAATAATTTGCTTGATGGTAGGGGTCTCTTTAGCAGTGGGAGGAAACCGGAGGCAACAATACATATTGCCATTTCTATAAACATGAACCGAAACCATGGCATCGGACTCAGCGACAGACCTTATGATTTAAAACACACACATCGGATGTTTTCAGGATAGAGACTTGTTCATGGTCCTAATCCTGCTAAAATAAATGACATAGTGGTCTAGAGTTTCATGCTTCGAGCTCTAGCTGGTGTGTCAACTCTGGCTTACGGTTTTGAGTTAAATACTTCATGGTCTATCCTCAGCAATAGAAAATGATCACCTAACTCAGTTTGAGCTAAAGAGTTATGGGATTCAAAAGACAATGATGGATATATGGACGAATCCATTATAATAGTTTCTGTGTGCCTGGTAAAGATTTCATCGAGCCATGTTGTTACAAGTCTTGTATCAAAATACTGTTAGTCTGCTATAAACTGAAAGTAGCATTAATTGAAAGCAAGTACTTACCATGAAGTAGCCTTCATCTTGCGTATTTCCTTGGTAGCCCAGTTAGCTAATGTTTTTGTTTTATGAGTTTTAGATCTTCGTCCAATAGTCAGTAAATTTTGTATAGACTCCTTTTCCACCATTCCTAATACTTGGGGTCCAAAAGCTGCACAAATATCGCTGCAAGCAGACAGGAAAATATATTCAATTTTCTATTACATGCAGTAAAGCTCAATGCAAACATAATTTATTGGAATTTAAAAAAAAATGATGTTACCTTTCCAAGAAAATATGGGATAATATCCACAATTTAAGGACAACGATCAACCCATTACCATGTTGTGCAGGAAGATGTCTACCCAGCCCCGAAGAGGTTGTGCAGGAAGATGTCCACTCATCCCCCAAGAGATTGTGCAGGAAGATGTCCACCCAGCCCCCAAGATGTTGGGCATGAAGATATCCACCCAGCCCCGAAGAGGTTGTGCAGGAAGATGTCCACACACCCCCCAAGATGTTGGCCATGAAGATATCCACCCAGCCCCGAAGAGGTTATGCAGGAAGATATCCACCCAGCCCCCAAGATGTTGTGTAGAAAGATGTCCACCC
This sequence comes from Patella ulyssiponensis, assembly GCA_963678685.1. Classification (NCBI taxonomy): domain Eukaryota; kingdom Metazoa; phylum Mollusca; class Gastropoda; family Patellidae; genus Patella; species Patella ulyssiponensis. The sequence continues at coordinate 60,999,413 of OY783225.1, read as the reverse complement.
AAGAGGTTGTGCCGGAAGATGTCCACCCAGCCCCCCAAGAGATTGTGCAGAAAGATATCAACCCAGCCCCTAAAAGGTTGTGCAGGAGGATGTCCACCCAGCCCCAAAGATGTGTAGGAAGATGTAAATACTTACCCTATAAGACCACAGCAAGCTGATACGTTACTGTCACTTTTATCTTCATCTACGGAAATATGTTCAACAAACGATACCATGTGAGGTACATGTGGCAATAACAGGGTTATATCAGCTGAAATACAAATAAACACAGGAGGGGGTCAGGCAATCAAACATACAAGAATCAAGGTTGTACAAACAGGTCCGGACTGTACACTGCTTCCTGGATTCATTCATAGGATTTGATATTTGCCGTAGATTGCTTGCAATGTCTGCAGTTTGTGTCCTGTCCGAAGGATTGTCCTATTGGATTTTGTTTGTGTAGTGCAGTCCTATATGACCGTGACAACTCATTTAGATTAAAGCTTTCAAGGTGCCAAAAACATTTTGTAATCACAGGAAATAACTTGGAAGTTATTAGGCCCAGCTAAAAATATATATTTACGGTAAACCGGCACAAATATATAGGATCAGAAAATCTAGAAATGGACAGAACACGCTTATAAAAGCGATTTTTCGTACCAACAGGGTCCATAATCCAGGATGTTACTGTCTGACACACGTTAATATCTAAAAGAAACCATATCTTTTGGTTGTAAACGTTTTTTTAAGTTTCATCAGAAGCGGATAAAAATTGTGACATCTATTTACGTACGGGGAGCGGCCATTCCACTAGGCAGTTTTGATCCGTTTTTCATGAAATTCAAAATCGATTTTCATTATGGTGTAATGGTGATAATGAAAATTGCTAACTCTGGAGTGCCCAAAAACTATAAAAGTGATTTTTCGTACAATCAGGGGTCATAAATGTCATAATGCATGAAGTTATGTTCTGATAAAATCTCTCTCCTAGTGTGTGATAAACTAACTTACGATTATTCTGTTCACCGTCGCCCTTTAACCCTTGAACTATACCCGTATACGCTTCTAAACATCCTTCTCGTAGCTCATTTAAATAATCAATCATATCATAGTCAGTCTGAAATAATCATATTATTTAATAATCAGCTTTTAATAATCATATCACAGTCAGTCTGAAATAATCATATCACAGTCAGTCTGAAATAATCATATCACAGTCAGTCTGAAATAGAAGTCCAAAAGTTCATATTCTCCAGGTCATGACTTGGTTCTCATCGGCAGCCTCTGGTCATAAAAACAGTCAACGCAAATATAAACTCCGACCTGGCATTCAATTGGATTTAAAATAGGCTTATCAGTTCTGTTTCGCTACAACAAAATGGTGTTGGGCTTATTACATAGCAAGAAGGATAGAAGACAGTTCACTTAAAGACAACTTTGTAAATAATCAACGGAATTAAACTGAACCATATTTTGGCCAATAAGATATACATCTTTAACAATATAGTAGTTCGTAGGGGAATTCCTATTTTGGTAAAATGACGCACTGAGAGTAAGAGGAACATCCTGGTACCATATCTTACCTTATCTACTTGTGCTTGAGAGGCTTGTTGTAAGGTACTGAGTACAACTTCTAAATAAGATTTAAAGTTTGGTCCGATGGCCAGTGCTATATCTCCAAAAACAGATAAAATCTGGGGTTTAACAGCCCGATGTACACTTTCATTCTGAAAAGGTTTAAAATAGAATTCAAAACAGGTTTCTAACACTAAATATCAATGCATTAAGAAGAGTGATAATGTTCTTCAAAACAGTAAGCATTTATAAGAACACAAAATATAGAATGGTATGGTGCATGAACAAGTTGTGACTAACTAATGACATACACTATTTTTAATTCTAACCCGTCACTTTTCTTCCAATCTCATCCAGATTCTAGCCCCGAAACATTTTAGTCTATAAACCAGTGTCCTACAGTTCAACTCGTACACACCATTACGAGACGGCTAACTAACAGATGGAATTTAGATTCTCTATTCGATGGCACAACAGTGGACAGAGCAGGAGAAAAGGCAGATAACTATTGTTCTTGAACAATTGTTGGAGGTTGGAACACCTCATTGAAAATATACTTGGATCATTTCCAATTCTTTCTTGGAGAGAAATGGGATTTAAAGTCTTCTGGATACAAACTAGGTCATTTTGAAACTTGGAGAGAAATGGGGTTTAAAGTATACTTGACACAAACCAGGTCATTTTGAAACTAACACTGTTTAAGTTGTTTTACCAACTTTCCTGTGTGTATCAGATTTTTAGTAGTGGGATGGACGATACAGAGAAAACTTACGAGATTGGACAATCGACCTTCCTCCTCATCACAGACAAGCTCGGAATCAAAATCACGGCACTTGACTTAAATGACAAACGTTATGATCTCCATCTCTCTTTTCTTTCGTATGAAGTATATATCAATGACTATAAACCTATAAATACTTACACCTAAATTAACTAAAAGAGCTCTCATTAGATCATCACATAGTGGTAATATTTTTAAACCTAAAGCTCGACTTAAATCACCAACAACACCAACAGATGCTAAACAAACCTGAAAATAACCAAAACATCCTAATATGGTAAGATACATTGTATAATATGGTAAGATACATTGCATAATATGGTAAGATAGATTGCATAATATGGTAAGACACATCATATAATATGGTAAGATACATCCTATAATATGGTAAAATACATTGTATAATATGGTAAAATACATTGTATAATATGGTAAGATACATTGTATAATATGGTAAGATACATTGTATAATATAGTAAGATACATTGTATAATATGGCAAGATACATCCTATAATATGGTAAAATACATCCTATAATACAATATTATGGCGCTACTCATCTTATTGTTCTTTGATTTGCCACACTTTGAGAAAAGCCCAAGACTCCATTAATTCAAGTACGACCAACATGAAACTTGGTAGGCTTGTTCCTTGGACATTAGCGCTCCGATTGACAAGACTTAGATTTGTGATAGGACATCGCAATTTCAAGATGGTTGGTTTGATGTCATACTCGAGATCCTGGTTGTGTCTGTTTAGAAGCATTAGTTACCTGATATTCAGCGTAATTTTGAAGACCTACGGCAAGGAAAGGTTTAAATGCTTCCACATATTTCTCAAAAGCTTCTCCCATAACTGAAATAAAGTTTTTTATTGATAAAACCCAGCTGATGTTCATCTGAGAGAATACCTTGTACAATAGGACAGGATTATTCAAATTCCATTCAACAGTTCTAAAAGTACGATATTTACAGGAAGTTATAATTTTGAATTTTTCAAAACAAAACAAATCTGGGTTGATCGTCTGGCCCACTCATCATTTAGGGACTAACATATGGTATAAGTTATTTGTACAGCGAGACGAGACGAAGCACACAAGGTTGGGCGAGTGATCCTACTCCTACGCACAAGCTTTGGTTCAATACCATGACAACTTGACAGAATCTCATTTTCCACCACCCCAACTCACCTTCTATAAGAATGGAAACTGCTAAAATAGCATCTTCTTGTACCCCACCTGTCTTTCCACCTGTACTTAACATCTGTAATAACGCAGCCATTATAGGATCCGAGATCTGCGGAGCATCTTCAGGTGTTACTTTACGTAATACACTCTATAACAAATAAAATTATTATCAAAATATAACTTTAAGTTAACAAAACTTTACATTCTTCCATTACACAAATCACCTAAATGTACCCCTGTTTCAAAGAACATCATGCATAACTTTTCAAATCTACTGATCATTTTATGGAATTTTCTGTAGAATGAGAAAATAAGTGATCTATGTTAAGACACCAATTCAAATGTTGTCTACAGCACAATAATGTTATGTGGTGAATTCTATTGAATCATCAATACAACCTCAGTAGATCATCGACGTAGCTCATAGACAATCACTACAACTTTATAAATCTCATCATTGGTTATATTCTTTCAACTGATTATATTTCTCTGAATAAAAAAATATTTTGAATCTCTACTTCATGAATGAAATGGCATATTTAACATTGATACGTCTTGATATCCTCTTTACTGTAACGTATATGAGAGAGAGAGAGAGAAATGGGGTTTAACGTCCACTCTACACAAACTAACTCATTTCGGAACTAACATATGGTTTAATTTTATTTCAATAATTCCCTTGCGCATATGGGTCTTTAGCAGTGGGAGCAAACTGGAGTGCCCGGAGGAAACCCATGAGGTTGAGAAGGCGCCCCTATCTCCATGCCACATACGCCCACACCTGGGATCGAAACCACAGCTGCAAGCCAGAGGTGACCGGCCAGCTAGAGGTCAAAGCGCGGCACTCTAGACCACTAGGCCATCCCAACCCCCCAACAATGATTGAAGCTGGCAATGGGAACAGTATTGCTATCAGACAAACAATAATTCTTTTGAAGCATTTATTTCACAAATCCCCTCTCCAACCGCAGGGCCAGTTGTTAGAATGTGATATTAGTAAGGATTAATTTACCTGTAATGTGGCACACAGTAAGGACTGTAAATCATTGAACTGATTTCTATCGTTACTTGATTGTACGGCTGATTCCATGGCTAAAACTTTCTGTAATCTCTCTAAAACTATCATAGTCGTACTCTGAACAATAACATAACAATCCTGTAATCAAATAAAACATACTATTAACACTTTTCATAATCTCATATTAGTTTTAATAAAACTTGAATAATTGCAAAAGTTGTAATGACAGGCCTGCAATAAGGCACCAGTCACAGATTTTGTCAGGCATCAATTCAGACCTTGTCAGACAAGGTACCTCTGGTGCCTGTTTTCTTCCGGAATAGATTTGCCGTTTTAGTGTTTTTATCAAATATTTAATACTTGTTAAGCACAAAGTTTAAAATTTCGGGTACTAGATCAATAGCCCGCTATAACTACGACGACTATTTCCAGCTTAATAATTTTAATTACACATGTAAGTGACAAATGTCTGCTCTGAAACAAAACCGGTTGTACAATGAATAAAACTTTAGCCAGATAGTCAGAATAATTAGCCCAAGATTGAATAATGGGCATGAAATAATCAAATTTCTTACCTTGGGGCTATTTTTAACCATTTCCATCAGAGCCTCGTATGCTGCATTTCTTAAATTATGTTGATTTCCATCAGGCCTACAATGAAATGAAGTTTAACATCTTACTTTGAGAATTAACCAGGGGTAATGAGAGATGGAGTAAGCCATGTATTATGGTACACTTGAAAATGAGCATTTCATACAGAACAAATGACTAATACACTGTTCCTTGCCAGAAATCTTACAACACTGGGATTGAGCACTGATCATCTGGTGAGCGATTTGGCCACCCGGTGAGTTGAGTTGGCCAACTGGTGAGTGAGTTGGCCACCCGGTGACTTGTGTTGGCCACCAGGTGAGTTGAGTTGGCCACCGGGTGAGTTGAGTTGGCATCATATAAACTGAGCCAATCAAATTCTAAATTTGAGATACTGTAAAGTGACTGCTGTGTGAGATTTGAGATATTGTTGTCTGGAAAGGAAACAAGGTTCAACATCCTTCTTTTCTCTAAAGAAAGGGTTACACCATACAATTATTTCCAATTCCAATTGTCACAAAGCTTTCTTAAAATACACACCAATTAGGTCGATGGGACGTCATACAAAACAACTGGACACTGTCCGTTCTGGGAAAATACAGAGAAACTTCCTTGGCTAACACAAAGAGTGAACTACCAGACCTCCCAAAGAGTATGGAACATTTTAACCAAGCTTTCAGGATTGCAACTGACCTGTCTGTAGTCTGTAAAAGTTTACCAACGATCGATTCGAAATATGTTGAAAGACAATAAGTTTCAGGATGACCCTCTTCTGCATTAGTTTCTGCTGCTTCGTACGCAGCTTCTGCTAAACTTGAAAATGCCTGAAAAACAAACCAATTACATATTGAACGAGTAACAACAAGAATACCCGGTATCAACAAAATCAATTCAAATTTGTTTCATGGTAAAACAATCAACAAGTTCTATATTAATCGATTTTTTGGCCTGCAAAGACAACAAATGTATCAACCCAATACAGAATCAAGCTGTCGAATTAGTTGTTCGAATTTGACTTTTTAAAATATCCGTCCTACAGACTTTTTCTTGATTGTGGGTCGGGTTTGGTGAAACAGACAGCCTAAGGTACACAGAAGACTTGACTCACCCAGCAGACATTACTAGCTACTCTTGGTTCTCCATCTAACCCCTCGAGTAAAGCGTGGAGTAGATGACTAAGGAATTGTTCATTAATCACAGCATCAGGTAAAATCTCACAAACACGACCGAACATCCAGGCTGTCGTGTCTCGAACCACAACACTCTGATCTTTCATTAGTTCTATCAACATGGGCATAGCTTGTTCCATTAATGGTTTTAATTTCGCTGGGTCTGGTCCTTCTATTATAGAACCTGTCACAATAGAACAGAGAATTATATACCAAACCATTTTTATTTCAAAATATAGTCAGTTTGTTGTGTAATATTAAGTGCAGGATGACTGTACAAAACACAAACAATTACACAACACAAACCCATGGACAATATACAGGCATATCAACAAACTAGTGCTGGGTATTGCGACTGCAGTCACGATACGATACGTATTGCGATTCATGTACCACGATACGATACGTATCGCGATTCATAACTAGGTCATAGATTTATCAATAAAACAACGAATTAAATATGTGATTGTGTTTTTAATGAAGTCACTAAAACCAGGAAATAAATAAACTTGATTAGGCCTACTATTTAGTAGTAAACTCTAATCCTAGCAGACGAACTTTGAGTAGACAAGAAGACAGTCGCCACTATGGACACCATGGTGTCTTGTCAAGTGAATGATGAGATTGGTTGTATTACCACAATATTTTAGAATAGTTTTGCATATTCTACAAACAACTTTCGTTGTGTCACCCTTTAAAAACCCAAAATGTTCCCAAACTTTAGATTTATATTTTGCTGGAGGATTTGTTATTGCGACTGTGTTTACCGCCATTTTGATTTTTACAAGAGCTACTATATATTATATTTACGTTCTAAATTTATAAAATTCGAGAGTAAAATGTTTTTTTATGTATTCAAATATGTATGTTTTATTAACTAAGCCTTATAACAAACTTTAAAATTCGGAAACAAAACGAACAGATGTTAAAATGTTGTTAATCTTAACCTACGAAACTAACGGTAATTACGGGTGTGCGCTATTTATAGTAACACACATGTCAAGACTACTGGACATCGTTTGCGAAGTGTCATTGTTTCAAATAAAGTTTAGGGTTGGGGATATAATTTAAAGTTTTTAAAGTTCATAATATAGTTGATAAAAAGCAAAAAAGAATCGTGAAAAATCGATTCGGCATCCCGCGATTCAATACAGGTATCGTGAGACGGTGAATCGCGATACATCGATTCACCGATTTATCGTGCCAGCACTACAACAAACGTTGATGAATGAATCCGAGGGCCAGCCATAAAGTATCCACCTCGCTGTCCTGTCCGGGCCTATCATCACAACCTCAGTAGATCATCGACGTAGCTCATAGACAATCACTACAACTATATAAATCTCATCATTGGTTATTTAATATTTAAAATGTAAATGGGACCTAACGTCCTACTTTTTCGCACCTACTGGGCTAAGACGGACATATGCCATACAGTGTCCAATGAAGGTAATTTTGCCTTGACAGAAGCACATAGGCCTACTCTTATTTTGAATGCAAACATCAAGGTTCATTAACGTACAGGCCAATGATCTTTAGTCACATCTGTCCTCCACCGCCGACAAGGAAGAAATCAAACTATCATTGGAAATAACTACACTCTAAATACTTTATCGGAAATAACTACACTCTAAATGTATACATTACCAAGTGACATGACGGCAGCATCTCTATATCGCCAATCTTGATTTCGTATATTTTCTTGTACAAACGGTAAAACATGGCCGACAATATCATCTTCACAACACGTGGCCATCAACATTAAACAAACACCAGCAGCTTTACACGGATTCCATTCATCATCACTGTCAAACTCTTCCTAATATCAAAATCAAAATCAAATTCTTTAGAAATATTTTATACGCGCAAGTCAACGACGACCATCCAGCAGTGATCAAAAGAAATGGTGTTAAAGGTCCACTCAACACAAACATGGTCATTTTGGGACTAACAAAAGGTTATTTCATGTTTTTCAGTAAATGAGAAGAACTAATTACCAGCATTCTTACAGAACATTCTCGTTGTGTTTCAGGATTATAGGCTAACTGAATCTAATACACAACCTCGGTAGATCATAGACGTAGCTCATAGACAATCACTACAACTATATAAATCTCATCATTGGTTATAAATTTTACAAGAATTTAATGGAATTCTAGACAATTTACCGCCAAACGGATCTATTTTTCTATGAATTCCCACTGTAAAGGATTCTATTATGAGTACGTTAATAAGTACACATATTAATCTCGGTTTTGCGTTCCATCGGACAGGAGGTAAACTTGTCAGAACCTTTGGAAGCTACCCTGACAAATGAAGCATAAAAAGACAGTTGAGCAATTGATATACATGTACCTGGAACTAACTGTGTACTCTTAGTGTGATTTAGAATAAGAAAGAAGTGTTTTGTTCAATCACAACATCAGTACTATTTTGTACAGTGTAGTTTGTTTTTCTTCTGATGGACAGATACACACAAGTTTTATTAGTGACAAATTCTTCTCTTAGGCCACAAAAAAAATTTTTCTGGTTCATATTTCCTTTAATCAAGGTTTCATGGGAAAACCTATTGACAATTGCGAACAGCACTTGATATTCAAATGGTAATATATTATTCACAAAGATAGTGTCACTTTTGATGTCAACTGCATTTTTTACAATCAAAACGTCTCATCTTTTCCCCGAGAAATACGCTTATAGAGATGTCTGAAAATATTCTGTAGTTAGATTATCGTTGCACACTCATTTAAATTGCCAGAAAAATCCATGCTTTAACATCGTTAAACTAAAAATTGGAGGATTTGAAAAACATTTTTCAATGGTTTAATGCAGATAGATAAGTCACAGATTTCTGACATTAACCACAAGTTGAATAAACATCAAATTAAAGTTGGGTTCCCGGATACAAACTGGGTGATTTGATGATATATTAGAATTAAAAACATATTCAAACTAATTATTTTATCATAATTTTGCTTCAAATTGTTCTCAAAACATTGTAATTGACGAGAATAGCCTGCTATAAAAATCTATCGAAAGAGACCATGTTTGCGTCAGGCGATTACCCCTCGCCGTAACCAATGGCAACGGTGGCAGACGACAGGGGAGAATGCATTGCATACACAAGACGATGTTGTCTGTAAGCGCTGACTATTTACTACAAATATCGAATCCTAATTAAATTCTCGGATTATCCACTGCCCGCGTCTTTTTCCGTGATTTTTACCCCAGAAATTGTTGTATGTCTAACTCTTCATAAAGTTTTTCAACATGTACACAAATCACTCAAGTTCGCGTGCAGCCTTCAACGCCAAGCGTGCGGGTAACCTTATTAGTCGGGTTGACTATTAAAGGAACCCCTTACATTTTTGTCCTGTTTACGCTCCATGAGTGTTTTTCAGGGAATCCAGTATTTTTCTAGTAAGATTGGGTATCTCTTCTTTCCATATATACCAAAATTGTCATACTTTTATAGGCAATAACCACTCGATAAATACTTATCTGGGAACCCAACTTTAATGATAATTCCTGTGCGTTTGTTAAAAATAAAAAACGACCTTCTGCATCAATATTTTAAAAGAATTGTCTGAGATCCAGAAATTATTTTGTGTGGCCTAACAATGAAATATATTTTATTGTTTCCTACTTTAGTATCAAATCTAGTAATGGAAGATCAGCTAAAAAAGTTCTTGCTATAAAATAAATGTACCGTGAAGTGAATGTTAAAAGTGAAATGCAACAAAATAAAAAGTGTTAAAGATAGGTTGCCAGGCAACGAAACATACGCCCACAGCAGCTAAATCGTCCGGGCAGTCAACAAGGGTTGTCGCATATTTTTACTTTTTTTAATAATGAAACATTTGTAATACACTAAAGTCTGATTAAGAGTAATAACTCATTATGTAATTATCTGAAAATCATTAGAATTTGTTTGCTTTTTATAAAGTTTTACCCCACGCTAACAATTAGTATAGGAAATATTTAACATCATGGATTTAGCTGTTCAGTTATCAAAATTCATTGAAAATCAAAATACTGCGTATCAATCTGCAGTCAATCGGATGATAAGTTTGTCATCTATAGCGTCCAGAGATAACTCTGGAAGTAATTATTTGAAATCGCTGAAAATCAGCAGGCTTCTTCGTCTCATCACCTTAAACAGTGTGTGTAAATCAATCAATCGGATATTAACTTTGGCCTCTAGAGCGTCCACAAGATTTTTTGATGTGATCAAGGGCCATAACTCTGGCAATAATTATCAGAGATCGCTGAAAATCAATAGGCTTCTTCGTCTCATGACCTTAAACAGTGTGTATAAATTTAAAGTCAATCAGATATTAACTTTGTCCTCTAGAGCATCCACAAGATTTTTTGAAGTGATCAAGGGCCACAACTCTGGCACTGATTATCAGAAATCGCTGAAAATCAATAGGCTTCTTCGTCTCATGACCTTAAACACTGTGTATAAATTTGAAGTCAATCGGACATCAACTTTGGCATCTACAGCATCCACAAGATTTTTTGAAGGGATCAAGGGCCATAACTCTGGCACTAATTATCGGAAATTGCTGAAAATCAATAGGATTCTTCATCTTATGACCTTAAACACTGTGTATGAATTTAAAGTCAATCGGATATTAACTTTGGCCTCTAGAGCGTTCACAAGATTTTTTCGAAGTGATCAAGGGCCATAACTCTGGCACTAATTATCGGAAATCGCTGAAAATCAATAGGCTTCTTCGTCTAATGACCTTAAACACAGTGTATAAATTTAAAGCCAATCAGATATTAACTTTGGCCTCTAGAGCGTCCACAAGATTTTTTGAAGTCGTCAAGGGCCATAACTCTGGTAGTTATTATCGGAAATTGCTGAAAAACAATAGGCTTCTTCGTCTCATGACCTTAAACACTGTGTATAAATTTAAAGTCAATCGGATATTAACTTTGGCTTTTAGGGCGTTCACAAGATTTTTTGAAGTGATCAAGGGCCATAACTCTGGCACTAATTATCGGAAATTGCTGAAAATCAATAGGCTTCTTCGTCTTATGACCTTAAACACTGTGTATAAATTTAAAGTCAATCGGATATTAACTTTGGCTTTTAGAGCGTCCACAAGATTTTTTGAAGTGATCAAGGGCCATAACTCTGGCACTAATTATCGGAAATCACTGAAAATCAATAGGCTTCTTCCTCTTATGACCTTAAACACTGTGTATAAATTTAAAGCCAATCGGATATTAACTTTGGCCTCTAGATCGTCCACAAGATTTTTTGAAGTGATCAAGGGACATAACTCTGGCACTAATTATCGGAAATCGCTGAAAATCAATAGGCTTCTTCGTCTTATGACCTTAAACACTGTGTATAAATTTAAAGCCAATCGGATATTAACTTTGGCCTCTAGAGCGTCCACAAGATTTTTTGAAGTCGTCAAGGGCCATAACTCTGGTAGTTATTATCGGAAAATGCTGAAAAACAATAGGCTTCTTTGTCTCATGACCTTAAACACTGTGTATAAATTTAAAGTCAATCGGATATTAACTTTAGCTTCTAGAGCGTCCACAAGCAATTGTGGACGCCGGACCGCCGGGGGCGACGACAATATACGACCACATTTCAATGTGGGCGTATAAAAACTAAAAGCAATGAAATGTTTTTTTTTAACATCCTCCTTTTCTTCACCAACTGGGGAAATAAAAAAAGTTAAAGTCCTACAGACGACAAAAATCCCTATTTGATTTAATCGAGGATAGCACACATATCGAAACACGAACTGTCAAGGGTTCCATCAATAAGAGTAGGCAATAGCAAAGTTTCCCCCATAGCAAAGCCTGTCTGTATTGGGCCCCTCTGAGCACAACAGTAGAACATTAAACCCCATTCTAATTCCTTGCCACACCCTTCCTACTTAACTAAGTATGGAAAACCAGGTTGGAACCATTTTCTCAACAAATAATTGGGAACAAACCCAAGAAACTCTGGTAAGTTGGCCAAAACCACATTTTCTGAAATCCCCCCCCCCCAAAACAATTAAACAGTGCAATAATGTTAAAGCTATAAAGCAACTACCAAAATAAAGAATGAACAAAATCTCAACCCAGATTAAAAATTTATTTGTGTCTATAAGTTGAGATTTGTAAATTTCAATCTACCATTTGAAGTGGTGGACTAGACTCCTTTGACTACGATGTTGATTTTGTGAAATTTGATGTGTCCATAAGATATGTCAAAATTTTATAAATTTACATTTTACATCCACAGGTGGTGCCAATGTTGAATTAGATCAAAATGTTTTGTTAAAAAATGAGTTTGAAATAAGTGAACAGATATCAAATTAACCCAATTCAACATCCTATTTTAACATAAATTAAAGCCATTTGGTGAAAATAAATTGTATAATACAGAGGTACTATATATTGTTGATTCAGGTTTTTTATTTTATCCTTTCTGAATGGCTACACATTTCCTCGCTAGAGAAATTCCCTTCGCCACGCATATGACAAAACCCCTTGGAAAGGATATGATATTTCAACTGGTTTCCCTGTTTTTCAGCAAAATTGCCTTTTAATCGAAATCTGTTTTTCAAAATTAAGAACTATTTTAGAATGGTCATCAAGAGGGTAACTCTGCACTATACAAGAAATAAAGAGTCCAAGTTAGTAAATAAACATAATGTGCATTACCTCCCCTACCTGTTTAGTGAGCGCTGTCAATAGAATAGGGATTAAATACTGTAAAGCTCCTTTAGCGTAGAAACGACTTGTATTTTCAGGGGGTTTTCCTTGTTCTGCAGCCTGTAAAATACAAAATTTACATGTCATTATTTTGGTTTTATTCTTTAATTGGTAAAAACTTTAAATAAATAGATTTTAAAATTCTTCACCAGAATAAAAATTATGCAGAAGTTAGCAATAAAATGAAATTGGATGTAACATGTTATTTTCTGAATTGATTTGGCAAATGAAGACAGCCATATGTCATTCGACCTAATTACTGAAATAAACTATTATTATTATTATATGCCATGCAGTGTGCTACGAGGTTTGTCGCTTGGACGGTATTGATAGTGATGTACATCCTTTAACAGTCACGGTTTGAACACCCGAATAAGGGTATAACAGCTAATCAATGACTACAACCTGGGCCCTGTTTCTCGAAATCTTTGTCTTAACACAAGGTAAAATCCAAATTTAAGTCAATACTTCAATTTTGATTGGTTAAGCACTCAAGTCACTCTAATATTATCCAATCAAATTACTTAAATTTGGATTTTATCTTATATAAAATTACGTGAAACGGCACCGGATTACTAACAATTTTAACTGGTAAACATCAGATATATAAAATCGTGACTTTTAGTGTCATAAATTTTCATTAGTAGAAGTTAGAAGTCATGTCACAGAATACATCAACTTCATAGTATGTTCTAGTAATTTATACTATCTTTACTTCTGATAATTCTATGGCTAAATCCACTTCTTCATCACAGACAGTCGACCAAAACTCGAAACCCTGCAGTGCTATTTCATCTACATCACATTTCATAGCCTCCATTGTTATCTACAAAACACAATATATACACGTAAATATAATGGTACATTCAACATGAAAAGTGACATCAGGGTGTTCTATGACGTATAAGAGCGAAATGGGGATTAACTTTAATTCAACATAAACTAGGTCATTTCGTGACTAAAATGTTGTTCAATTTTATTATAATAATTAGCTTGAGCAGCTGGAGGAAACCGGATGACCTGGAGAAACTCCATGAGGTTAGACAGGCATCCCTACATCTTATCAATTACCAAGGAATTGTTACCATGCCAGTTACGGACTACCCTTGTTCCATGCTAATTTAGATATTGACTACTCCCATTCCTCGATTAAAATTAGAGAATGGGGATAGTTTATACTGCTATATCCCTCGCCGACCCTAAACTACTGTTTCTTTGACTGTCTAAAACTGCTCCAAATACTAACGGGAACCATATACTAGATCTCAGGGCACCACACTTATCCATAGGACTCAGGCAGTTTGGGTCGGTCCAAGGAATCCTACTTATGGGTAGTTTCATCTGGGACTTTTATTACCATGTTTCAACACCCTGACTGAAAATCTCAAGATCAAAAGAGGGACATAATGTGAGCCAGTGAGATACTAGGCCTACTACAATATTTACAGTCAATAAGGCTAGGCCCATGTACAATACGTATAACCAATAAGGCTTGGCCTATATAACTATAATACTTACAGCGAATAAGGCTGGGCCCATATAATGTTCCATATAAATATAATACAATGACATAATTTTCACCAAACATTGAAGGGCAGCAACTCTAACTCGTGTATCTGTTGATTGGGTCGCTTCACATACAACTTGCATTATAAAATGGCGTTCATTCTGAAATGAATAAAATTTGTTTCCTTTTTTTAATTCTGTACAAATCAAGATAATGTTTCTAGCAAGAACAAAATTGTGAGGCATAGCTGTTTTGACTTTTTCTTCTCAATCAAATATTGTATATTGTAAAGAAAACAGATCATTTCTTTTTTTCAATTGTATAAATATATGCCAACTTTAAAACTTTACGGAGAGAGAAATCCAGTATAGGTCCACTCAACACAAACTATGTCATTTCAGGACTAACATGGTTTAATATTTCAAAAATTCACTTGCGCATAGGGGTTTAGCAGCGGGAGGATCCGGAGAAAACCCATGAGGTTGGACAGGCGACCCTACTCCTTGTCACGTGTAACCGGTGATTCGAAACCACGCCGGCTGACTTAATGACAGGCTTTATGATACAATCGCACGTGCTAACCATTCGACTATTCTATCATTTTGTTTATGTTTTCGAATTGCCAAATTCTACTTCAACATAATGTTGAATAATTATAACCTTGTGTCAGATGTGGTAAATAATGATTTAGAACAGAGGTGGGGGTAGATGCAAAAGAACCATATTTCATATTACAGACATGAATGTTCTGGTCTTCAGTCAGATGAACATACATCTCTGTAGGACATACAAGAACAACCATGTCATGAACTTTTACTACTTAAGTTTTTCCCCGATACCGTATACAGCTAGTAAACTAAACTTACTTCTTTATCGAAATTAGCTCGTGTAAATTCCAGTGAGTTTAACAAGGCTGTGGTAGCTGCTAGGCGGACGTGATTACTGAAACATAATATAATCTGCTTTATTCACAATATCACGTGAATCAGAGAAAGTGAAGCTCAATGACAGAAGCGATAAACCAATCAGCAACCTCCGAATCAAAATCAGAGTACTATATTCCACTTCAAACCATGAGGGCTAAAACTGCTTTTTTTGCATAATTATAATACTAGGGACAATTTGCCCAGACAAAGCTATTTCTAGCTATACTTTATTGAATTCCAACAAGATGGGGACTGCATCTGAATAAGTTGATTTTCCTTGCATCACTGACTGGAAAATGCTTTTAATAATACAACGATCAGACTCCAACTAGACCATAAATAACAACAGGGAATAATTATTGTATTATTTGAAGTGGTTATAAGAGTTATCTACCTTGATTCTTCTTTCTTCATACCGTGGACTATAGCCGTTAATATAACATTAGATTGACTTTGTAATAGATCAGGATCCTACAATTAAAATATAAAAATAATGAAATCTGAACCAAACAATAAATCTCAAGACTTAAAATTCTATTCTGACAGCCCACAGGTTCTAACCCCTTACACGTAGAAACCAGGCTTGAAAAAGTAAAGTGGTGGTTCTCAGTGCATGTCAGTCCAGAATCTGGTCACTTTAGAACTGAAGTACTGTAGCCAAGTCTGGAAATAAGGGACCTGTCACTGACAATGTCAGGCACATATTCAGGCTACGTCAAGCACAAAACCTGTGGTGCCTGTCATTTTGTCCGGAAGTGATTTGTCTTTTTTATTGATATTATTAATACATGTCCGGCACTAACTTGAAAATGTCAGTACTATTTCATTTTGTCAGGTACATCTAAAACCGTTATTTTCAGGCCTGACTGTAGCCCAGGGCCTTGATGTCATCTGTATATATCCCAAACCTGTCATTTGCAAATTAACAAAAATCTGACCATGAATATGCCCCATTCGATATCAAGATATTATACATCTGCCTTGATTGATTACTTAATCTATGCAATTTCATTTTTGATCTAAATCTGGAACGAATGTCTGGTTTCTCTGTCGGGACAGTTTAATATGTTTATGTGAACACTAGTCAAATATTTCACCTATCCGCATTCGAAGTATAAGGGAGATAATAAAAACTGACTGACAGAATAAATAAAAACCATTTAAAACTTACAATATCTTGACAGATATAACCAATTGTTTCTAGTGTGGCTTCTCTCATCATCTCCGTACTGTCAGGGTTTGTGATGTTACCAGTCAAATGTGCTATCAAGTTTGGGCATAAATTATGCGGAAGTTCTGCACATGCTACATTAGCTACACACTGTGCTGCTGAACTTGGTCGAACGGTTTCTGTTCCTAACGTAGCTAAAATCTGAAAATAAAACAATGTGTAAAATCAACAAAGAAACAAACACAGTGGGTTTTAAGTAAAAATCATTATTTCTGGGATTTTGATTTCCTTTTTAACAAATTAATATTTTTTTTTCGTCTTGCACCATCCAGGAAAATGAAGGAAAGCAATATGCCGTACAGTGAACTGAAAGCAAATTTTTGCCCAGACAATAACGTACGATGTACTCCGATTTCAAATTCCAACTGTGGATTATCTACATGACCAAGGGACCTCAGTTTATTTCACCATGCGGATAACAAGGCATTGTTTTTCATGCCAGGCCCTATCATATCCCAGTGACTGGGTGGGAACTGCTGAGGAATTTTCTTACCAAACACTTAATTTAACGAGCTGATGACCTCAACAGTTTCTGCCTACTTATGAACATGCATTAAAATCTTACATTTTCTTTGACAACATTCCTGGTTTCTTCTGGTAGTGCCAGCCATCTCTGTTGATACACTGTTTTTGTGGCAGCGTCTTTTGAATAAAGGAAATTCTTAAGTTGAAGACCAGCTTGAGTTCTTGCGACTGCACCGTTTCCACCATTCTTCAAGATCTGTGATAGTTCTTGCAGTAATTTTGGCTGGAAGAAAAGGAAATAATGTTTTGTAATGAAACAAACCACTAAGATTAGTACCGGTATTTAGAATTTACTTGGTTTGTAAGAAAAAGGTTTCAACCTACTGCACAAACCACCAATTTATACATGTTCCTTTAGCAACGTTCGCGAGTTATACAACATCTCTCCGTTGCTTGAATACTCAGCAATTTCCCGAACTTTGCGCTAGTTGTTTTTACAAGTGACTAATTAGCATTGTCCAATCAGGGTTCGTGGCACCAAACACACTATAAACAAACAGGTTTTTTAAATTGAGAAACTTGCGGGAAAACAGCAACCGTGAAATTGATCGATCTTTGAACTTTGCAACTCGATTGTCACATGTAGGCATTTTAGCTATAAATATAAAGCAGGAGACTTAGTATTCACGACGACCGATGAATTTGATAGGTTCCCAAGCCGGGCTTGTGACAATCGAACTTAGTGGCAAAATATACAGGGTATTACGTGAAGGGCTTGATAAGATGCATGTAGTTAAGGCGAGATCAAGCCTTCTATTGAAGATGCAATTTATATTGCTTTCCCTCAGAAACTTAAACTGATGGAAATTAAACCAACCGCAATCAGTTTTATGAAGTAATGTCTTAAAAGCACATTGGAGTTGAGAAAACTGATGAAAATTAAAAAAAACAAGATGTTGGGTATAGCCTAATTTTAATTGGACATATTATCAATAGGGGTCTAGATTTTAGTTTTAGACAATATCTAAACCATAACCATCTGTACTTGGAAACAGGCGATTGATTAATGGGCATAAACCATAACAAGCAAAATTTAATTTTGTCACAAGGGCAAACAAATATAAATGCATTGCATAAACAATATATTTTGAAGATGGATTCAACTAATTATCAACACAGTGAGCCAACCAAGAAATTTACGGGGTGTTCCCACTTAGCCGGCAGGCTTTGATGTCAAATTTTGCCGCTAATCCAGAGTTAATCCTAGAACAATGGTATTATAAACTATAGTCCATATCTTTTATTAAGACTAAAACTGTATTGATTTTAACAAATTTAACTTTTATTAAATAACATTAAATAGCTTACACATATAAAAATATATTGATTTTAACAAATTTAATATTTATTAAATAACATTAAATGATTTACACATAAAAATGCATTACAATTTACACATTTAACTTTTATTAAATAGCATTATATAATTTATAAATAAATGCCTTACAACATAACAATCATTTTACAGCCCCACTAAATAGGAAATATTTGTTCCATACCGATTTACACTTAAACTAGTTGGTTAATAAATTTTATTAAGAGCTC
This sequence comes from Patella ulyssiponensis, assembly GCA_963678685.1. Classification (NCBI taxonomy): domain Eukaryota; kingdom Metazoa; phylum Mollusca; class Gastropoda; family Patellidae; genus Patella; species Patella ulyssiponensis. Next base: position 60,980,645 of record OY783225.1, on the reverse strand, counting down.
ATTAACACTGAACACTAGTGAACAGTTCTTTAGTGACTACTTTTAAACAGACTATAGTTTTAAGATCAATCAAAGGATTAACAGTCCGCCAGCTAAGTGGGAACACACCAAATTTACATACTGTTTTACAAAACAGGAAGGCTGTGACTGAGTACTAATTAATTAACTGATTGGATAATTGGTTATTCCCTAATTAAGTACTTCACACTCTTCTTATCTAAGCTATTTACATGTACTACTATGAGGAGCTGAACCTTGATCCAGATTCTTTAACCAGCATCTCGATTTTTTGAGTTATATTTTTTTTTAAAGTTATTCCTCAAGCAAGTTGTAGTAAGCCACATGTAGTAGCAAAATATGTTGGCTTTAACGGTAACAGTAGTACTACATTCATATATTGATAAATCAGCTGGCAACTGATCGATTATCAATTAAACTGAAAATGGCTGCTCGAGAAAATAGCTAGTCTCACCTCTTGAAATAATACTTTTTAATATTAATAGCCACGGTTTGGATGTTACGATATCAAAATATCTTGAGAATAGAACTTGTTGGATTAGTATGAACCATGATAATTTTCTTCAAATGACGGATTTAATTCAGACTACAGTGCATGTACTACACCAACCACGGAAATATGTTTAATAACCAATAGGGCCTAACGTCTTTCGTTCTGGTATGAAAATGTTGTTCGAGTCAGAGTAACCACTTCCATTGAAAAGTGTGTTTTAAAGGCAGATTTATGAAGCTCCAAACCCTCTTCTCATAACAAGGGTCAGTGTAAGATGTACCTTTTTTTAAGTGTCTAGGCCTAGTTAGTAAAATTGTTTTTTTTTTTTGGCATAGCCTTTTTTGGCTGTCGGTTGATAGGATTTGAATTCATTCCATAGATTAAGAGATTACTAACAGTAATAGATGACAGACCGTCCATCAAACGTCAGAATTCAAGAACAATTATTCTAAGGTAAAATATCCACGTATGTCACTTTCGTTTTCACATGAATGAATGAATTAGTTCTTCACTTTTAAAATTAAAAAAATAACACGCATGCTTTTATAAACCGCCATTTTGGTTTCTTCGTATTCAAAATTACTTACCAAATTTTCCTGTGCTGCTTGGCCAAGGAATTGTTGAGCTGCTTCGAGTTCTTGATTATCTGCAGAACAATGAAAATTATTACATAACAGTTGATCAATGATATCATTCGTTCAAACAGACCCGAACTTGTCTTATCGGTAGTGGGGTTGGGGAGTGTGGAGTGCGAGTCACTGACGGCATGTCGAATTTATCAAACAAAGTGTGGCCTGTTAAAATCCATTATTATTACCTGGCGAGATGGTCTTTTCTAAGACCGTACTCAAATTTGACATATCCATTATGTCTTTTATTTTCTGACCTTCAGATTGGCTTTCTTAAAACAGTCAAAAGCATGAAATAATGACTTCCTTTATGGCACTTAGCGAGGTCAGTCGGCCCATGTGGGACGGCGGAGGAATACAGTTGGTAGTGAAAATCTGATACCGCATTTTAGCCGGCGAAATATCTAACGCTAGGTTTGATTGGCCACATTGCATATCATGACGTCATATAGCTGTAACGTTAACCAATCTAATGTAATCTTTCAAGTGACGAAGGCAGGCAAAGCTGTCAAAACTTCTGAGAATTTTAGTAGATGACACCAACATTCAATACACTAAATTCATCAGTATGTTGTTTCTGTACATAGACAACAAACTGATAAGTTCATTTGATTTACTGAAGCGTTTTAACAGTTTGTTTTCATTCGTAGTGTAAATAGTTCGCGCATTATACGGGAGTAATTTGGTTTTTCAAACGAAAGCAAATAAGTTTCGCGCCATGTCAGCACTGTCCCATTCTGCAGAGACCCGTCTATTTCGTACTTTGGGAATGGATCTCTTCCCTAAATGGCTGTTATAATCCAGACATTAATAGACCTATACTGTTTTGCAATGCGATTCTGCTCCGTCACACATGTCTTACATTCAAGGACCAAGTTTTAGTAAACTTTTTTTTATTTTATTAAACTGAAGCAGAATAAACGCAACTAACGAGGCCATTAGAAAATATTAAGAAAAAACAATAAATTAATTACCTGTAAGTAAAAATATGGAAGAAATTAAAATCATTGATTAGTCTGATGATTTTAAAAGTGGAAAAAAAAAGTTTGGGAAATATGTCCACGTTTTCTTCAGTTGATTATTCCTCTGATCCAGGCTTGGATCCACGAGTGAGCTTTTCATCCCGAACCCAACTTTCGTGGTCGGTCTACGAATTTCGGAATATTAGGCTATACACGTATTGTAAATCCATCGTGACCCGTTCATATCGTCCGTAACAGCTTCCTATTCAATTTTTTGACATTCTTGGCTCGACCCTAAAATTCGGGAAACCGCGACTCAAAGTTCGTGGCGATTCGGCAGAACAAAATCGTAGATAATCGGCAATACGAAGAAGTTACGATTGAGTATGATAATTTGTGAGAAAAATATGCCGAATAAACTGAAACTTTCGTGACCGAGCTGCGAACTGCTACGGACGATACAGTGATATGTAGGCCTATAAAGAATCAGATATTAGGCTAATTTACGATCTTCAAGAACCGTCTACGATTCATCAGTAGGCTAGGCTAGGCCTAGCCTATATATATGAATCGGAAAAAGTTTGGATTGGGACAATTCACGGCATTCGCAGCCTAATTGTCTGACAAAATGGCCGATTATCGAACGAAAATAGTGTACGCCTACTGTGTCACAGTTGTTACATATATATCCGATTTTGATAAACTTCCCACCGCGCACATAGGACCGTAACTTTCAGCATTGTGGCCCCTGCTGTACGAAATTTCGTTTTTAGCGCGTGGATCCTCTAGAGATCACAATAGTCCTAATATAAATTTATCTGATCACGGTTCGAATCCTTTTGATGTCAACGTAGGTTATTATGTCGGACCGTAACATCCTGGAATATTCTTTTATGGCAAGTTCTCAGTCCATCTCTTGCAGAATTTAAGCACCGAGGCTATATCTTGCAAGAAAACTGCTTGTTGTACGTTAATAATAATAGTGCTGATGTATTAGAGCTTTGGAATTCCAGCCATACGACATAGGCTTTTAATTAGAACGCACAAGGCTTCGAAGGAACTGTAATTTTAATAGGGTTAGAAGATCTGAATCCTAGATCTTAATTTATTTGTATGGCTGTCATTTGTGTAGGCCTACTCTGTTGTATTAAGCGAATTAGTTTTCACTGTAATTATAGGCTACTAGAAACTACTCTTGGGGTCGGATTAACGATTCGGTAACAATCCGGCGTGTTTCAATATTCATAGTGTCAGGAAGGATATTAAATGAATCTATTTTTGCAAAAAAACAAGTGTTGTCTCCCTTGACTCGCATCGCGAACGTCTAACATGCGAATGGGATGCTTGGGTGTAGTCTGCAATTTAAGCTGGAGATATTTAAATCGAGAAAATTACAGATTTGGGGCATGTGTCGGATGATTTAAAATTTTGGTTGACGTTGGTAACAACAAGAAGGAGTGTCATGTCCAGCAAAATGTGTCTTATAATGAGGATTCATTCGCATATTTGCTTAAAGCGGGAATTTCATATAGAAAGTCAAAACATATTATTTCTCTGTCTTTTGCTTAATAGGTTGTCAACTCACTATTATACAATCATAGGCATTATTTTCCACACTTATAAATCCTTCACATCGGAAATATTAACACAATTACCTTTAATCATTAAATTAGGTCTTTTTTTGTAAATCATTATATTTTTCATTTATAGTGAAGCCTGTATCATACCAGGCCCGGGAGGGTACATCGCAGTGGACGCTTACGGCTAACCCCCGGATTCATTCACTTTATTTGTATTGTTCATTTGTTTGTGATTTCTGCTTATTGTGTTTTTATGTAAATTATGTGTGGTGTAGTCCCCTTGCACTTACTATTAACATTGAAAAGTTTTACAAAGTATTAGTTGGACGTTTTAAAGAGTTAACGATTCAGGATTCGGTTAATAAAGTAAACAAACGCAGCTCATTTTCAACATTGCACAATGCACATTTCACGATAAATTGTATTGCTTAAAGTAGCTAAGTCTCTAAAACAATATCACCCAAAATCTTCAAATTTGAAAACACGAATAATTTGTCAATTTAAATCAACATTGATGTTGTGATCTACCGGAAAAAGATGGGCTTCTGATATCCAATATTTTAGACAAAATAAACATTCTACCATTGGTACACGAATCGTGTACCGATGGTACCATAATGCGTTTCAGTCCCAGTTCTAGCAAGAGACTTGGAGAACGAGGCTAGACACAGCGTATCAAATCACAAACTGATCCCGCAGTGAATATTCGCTTGGCCACTACAATCACTGATAAGCATGACATCGGCATATTAACTTTTTTACTCCGACAAATTAAATTCTCAAACATTTTTTTGAGGTAAAAGAAAAATAAATAAAGACGTCTGAAATATTTGAAATTAAAAAATATTTCCTATTTAGTGTAAATGGGTATCAAAATGAGTAAAATGCATCATTTTGCCCGAAGCAGTTAGGTGTTAAGTAAACATTGCACGAGCAGTTGAGCCAATGACTGGCGCGGTGAGCAGTCAACGCACGTGCTATGGACACTTATCTGTTACAGAGATAATTCGTAAGTATAATTCTCTGTGAAACAGATTGATCAAATCAAACGGTGTATGTAGACCGGAATAACCAGCCGCTAGAAAATCTGCATTCGATTGACACTGCTGGCTTATTTCGCGGAACATAACTGATTTGAAATGAGAGTAAAAACGGAAACCATTGAATGTAAATCAGTTATACATTCATATTACAGTATTATGCGTGTTGCAACCCACTTCTGGCAATTTCTATATAGGTGCCAAATGTTAGCGATTTACCTTCTTTAATCTTAAAGCAGCAATAAAATGTTTCATTGTGTTTCGTTGTTTTTCATGTATGGAAGTTTATATTTCTATATTGAATTCTGATGACGTCACAAGGAGTTAATAGTCAGCATCATGATCATGTAGATGAAAGAGATAACTGCACCGTGGAATAACAACCCCAGTTTTACATTCTAACTAACAAAATACTCCTATTAAGTTTGGAGCCCGTTATAAATCCCTTTACTGTTGGAAATCAGACGAGAGACAGAGAGAGAGAGCGGGGGTGGTTAACGTCCATTCGACACAAACAAGTCCATTTCGGGACTAACATTGGGGTTCAATTTTGATTCATAAATTCCCTTGAGCGCAAGTTTTTTTAGCGGTTGGAGAGCAAACCGGAGGACCCAACAAAGCCTACGGGATCGGACAAGCGACCCTATTTATAGGCCTACTCTTTGCACCCCACCTCCTTGAAATTAAAGTAAATGTCGACCGTATGCCTTTTCCGCCATTAGTCGATCCATTTTATTCACAAAATTAAGATGTTAAACCCCATTTCATTTGTTATATTTACATTTTATGCTAACGGCCTCAATTAATACAGACATACAATATACTTACTTACCTCAATTTACACAGTCAAATATATATGAAAATACTGGACGGAGGTTAAAAAGTATCAATTGTAGGGCGGTTCGGTAATATTCGGAGTACACAACGGCCGCTAAATATAAATGAGTACTAACCCTAACCCCGAGGGTGTGTGTGGTGGGGGGGGGGGGTAAATTATATCCACGCCCAGTCTTCTAAAAAGGGTAATATAAAGCGACCATTGTAGACGCCGGCTTACAATTAGCATCTCTCCATATTTACAAATTAAAAATATAAATGTCTTTGTGCCAGGACTGAAAGATTCACATTGGCGCACATTGGTGGCTTGGAACTAATTCGGACAACTGAGTCTTTGCTTTTGTGAAATTATTTTTTTGAACAGTTAATTTATACACTTCTTGTGTGAAGCTAATCGACTTAAACCGCCACCATTAGCAAGTAAACAAACTAATGCCATACATTAATCCCCCCTTCATCCTGTTGTTTATCGTCAGTATGATAGTTTTCATATCAAACTAAGACAGATTATCATCCCTCCGACTTCATCAACACACGTGATTCTTTCTTTAAACACAATTAGTTTCATTTCCTCTCGCTGACGAAATCTTAAAGGACGATAACCCCATCTCCAAGGAGTCACGCGAGCTTGTAACCATGAAAACGTCCCGGTAATTGTCGGCGCCAACTAGACTAATGAAGACGGGCATACACCATGCAGGGTGCACTGGGAGAAATTTTCCAAAGAGCGGCCAAACGGCCTACTCGTTATACGAATTTCAGCTGTCAAGGATAATCTTAAATAAAGACGTGCTATGGGGGAACATTTTGGCCCAACAGCGACACTAAAACTACTCGTATGTCGATTTCAATATACCTGGCCATGTTTAACGTGCTGCCAATAGTTTAAATGAGATCTCGGCTTTTCGTCCCATCCGAACGACTAAACGGTTTTCCTTGCTAGGTCTCACCGACAATAGAAAACCAGGCTCAAAAATTTCGAAATTTTTCGGCCAACATAGGATATAGAACTCATAGATTGGACAAAATAGGTTATATCTCAAAATGAGTGATTTCTCAACATAGTTCATATCCCAAAATATGTTAAATGTACAGGGATAATGAGTTTTTAAAAGTATGACGTGTTTTTATCCCACAAAGCTAATCAAATTTTTACAAATCAATCAAATAGGCAATTTTACTGCAACAGCTGAAGACAGCCACACGTCATGTATATTGTGTACTATTGCGGAAATTCTGTCCGGACAGGGGTGCTACGGTTGGGAGGGCCTGGTGTCGCAGTTCGAGCTATGGATTGCACTCAATGGTTTTGATCACTGGTGGGTTTACTCCCACAGGAAAGACCATTGCGCGTTTGTTGAACATAGTGTTCGATCCCTGCATTAGCCGAGAAAGTTCATCTCGATTTTCCGGCGTGGTTTCTCCTTGTCAGTGATGCAGAAGGATGGCTTGACAAGGACAACTGCCCAGTCGTTCGGATGGGACGAAAAACCGAGGTCCCGTGTACACATTGGCGTGCACGTAAAAGATCCCTTGGCAGTTGGAATTCGATATAAGAGTAAGCCGTAGCACCGCTGCCCGGGCAAAATTTCCACCACTCCCCCGTCTTCCATTAGCCCAGGTCAGGTGCAGAAGAGTAGAACGTTAAACCCCATTTCATTTCATTTTGTTGAACATATTAATACAAGAAGACAACTTGTCTGCGACATCTCCCTCGATGGAAGCGGACGCTTAACACTAATAGAAGAAGCTGCTACGGTCGACGTCGGTCAATTATATAAGTATGTGGTATAGTTAATAATTAATGCCATGGGCACCGCTGCCCGGGCAAAATTTCCCCCATAGCACACTGTATGGCGTAAGCCCGTCTTCCATTAGCCCAGGTCAGGTGCAGAAAAGTAGGACGTTAAACCCCATTTCATTTCATTTTGTTGAACATAATACAAGAAGACAACTTGTCTGCGATATCTCCCTCGATGGAAGCGGACGCTTAACACTAATAGAAGAAGCTGCTACGGTCGACGTCGGTCAATTATATAAGTATGTTGTATAGTTAATAATTAATGCCATGGGCGTCACACATGGGGGGCCCGGGGGGGGGGGGGGGGGTCGGACCCCCCCATTGTTTTCCTGGGGGGGGGGGGGGGTCTGAATATATTTGGACCCCCCCTAAAGTTTGGCAAAGTAAAGTGCCCGAAATCTCATAAAACACTAATTTTAGGACTGGAATAGCAGTAAAACGCGTTTGAGGCCATCAAATATTCCAAAATTTTCTTGGGGGGGTCCATACAAGGTCAGCTCCGCTTCTTCGCCCCGCGAAGAAAACTGGCCGCAGCCCGTAAACCTGCTTCGGGCATTTCTAGTTTTGCTTCCCTAACTGTCATCGAGTCCTAATAAAACACTAATTTCACTTTTCTTTTAATTGAATACCACGAATTTGTTCTGAGTTGACTATTGATTAAAACATTTTGTCTGGGGCCACTCTACTTTGTGAATGCAACTGCAACAGTGTGATTGGGTGGAATTCAGAGTGGGATTTCGATTACAGAACCATTGGATACTTTTGGACTTGCTCACACAGGCTAGAATAGCAGAAAACGCATTTACGGTGGTTAAATTTTCAAAATTTTCTCCGGGAGGGTGAGGCTCTCATAGCCCGCGACGATTGATTGGTTGTTTGGAATTCTGGGCAGCCAGGTAGGCTATATTGGACCAAATTGAAGTTGCTGTGGGTGTAAACGATTGATTGGAATTCGAGTCAGCAAGTCACCTTAATTAGGCTATATTAGACCACTTTGAAATTGCTTTGTTCATGGGCTGAAATAGCAGGAAAAAGTGTTTGCAGCCGTTCAATATTCCAAAATTTTCTTAGGTGGGGGTAAGCCACGCTTCTTCGCCTCTCGGGGAAGACCGGTGCCGCTGTCTGTAAACATGACAAACGTTGTATTGGTGTGATATTTTAGTTTAACCCCCCCCCCAATATATATTTCACGGCTACGCCCCTGATTAATGCCTTTAAAAGAATATTAACAGGAGTAAAAAGGTTATACACGCATATACGTCGTATATCCGGGTGTATAATTTATTTACGTTTACGCATAAACAATTGTTTAAGAGAACACCGTGACAATATATGTATATATATATATATACACAATTAAAATGGTTATCAATCATGATTTTAATGTTATTTTGAATAGGCGTACTTGTTCTTGAACTACGTGTACTATCTCTTTCTTATTTATTATTAAATAATGATGATGACGATGATGATGACCATGTGTACACGGGACCTTGATGGAAATACCGGGGAACTCTCTCAACCAACACCGGGATCGAACCAGCGACCTCCTGGTTATTGAGCCAGCGCCGTACTCATCCGAATAAACTAATTTAAATTAAATTTCTAATGTATTCATAATTCATTATCTATTTAGTAAACTAATATAGTATAATGTATCTTTAATCTATAAACACACCGACCCATCAACACCTAGTGGGCCACTGGGATATATTTACTTTCTTTTTCCTTAGATAATAAAGGCTATTAACCCGAAAGCCTCCACCAATTAACCAAGTCAACTATCATCACCTTTTCTTAATCAATAAGTCAACGTGTTTCTCTTTTTTCTCGTCACGTTCCACTGTTAGCTAAAGTTTATATGATGTGCGATTACCACGGGGAGGGCCGACAGGTGCCCCCTTGTGTTCCTTTATTGTCACGCGCACAAATATGCATGCCTTACATCTGTATAGGAAGTAATCCCTCGATATATACAGTTAAATAACCATGTCTTACATCCCCAGGAGCGTTAATCCTTCCGTATATATTGTTAATCTGTTGGTGTAGATTTGTTAACGACTTTCATCTTACTAGCGAATTCCCCAATATCGACTTTAAACTTTCAATAACGACGCGCGTGCTTTTTGTCGCATGTGTCACCCACGTGCCATGATTATGTGGAACCTCGTAATTAAAAGTTGCTGTAAAAGGTATAAATAAATCCCAACCGTCCAGTTTATCTTCAGATTCCACAGCATTTCTCATTTTACCGGTAAACTACTGTTCCACGTAAGTACTTTATTCTAATTTCTAATATTATTTTTGTAAAGCAAAGAAATGTGTATTTTTGTTAAATTCTCAGAACATCATTTGAGGAATATATTAATCCTCTTGTAAACTAGAATATAATGAAATTCGAATGCCAGCCAATAAGATTTTCAATTCTGTTCAATATACTGTCATGTTTTTGTAAACAATTCAAAATTTTCTTGCGTTGATTATTCAATTAGATACATTATGGAAGATCTGATAAAGAGTGAAAAACTATATAATGTAAAAGGGATATGCTGAAAATTTCAGTCAAATTGATCCACTGTGAACCGAGGATTTAGTGATAGAATTTTAGGCCTATGCCTCGATCTGCATTACCAAAGTCGGTACGATAAAACATTGTCTCGATTATCCAGTTTTTGATTTCATCATCAATGAGCGCTGAATACCCGACCGGATTTAAATGTAGTAAATATCGCAGGCTATTGTGGTCTGGATAAGTTAGTTAAAATATCTAATTAATAATTCATATAACATCCCAGGAATAAAGAAAGACCTGCCCAGGGCAAATTTTTCTATATTCGTCAACCTCTTCAGACTGGATAAAACAAAACCCAGGAGGTTATTTTATGATTGATATTTTTATTTTCATGTTTTCTTAATTAAATGTTAAATAATCAATTTAAGTAGATTTTAACGCGAATTTCATGGCTATTTGCCGTATAATAACACACAAAGACTTTAAGGTTTGGACAATCCAATGGAATTTATTGGGTTTTGGGGTTGGTTTTTTTTTTTTTTTTTTTTTTTTTTTTTGAATATACACCAAATATTTAGATCTGTTTTAAAGATGAAGAAACTGAATATATTTTAATACTGATTTCATATGCTGATTTTTTTGTTCTTTAAAGGACGAAAAGCTCCATTTTTGCCCACCTTAATATGGACGAAAATGAGCGTAAGAGCACATATTAATGTAATATGAACGCATATGATACAGTGAACAAATTGAAGGGCTTAGTCCATTTCATGCATTATTTGACACATGTATACTACATTTGTTTTAATTTCAGGACGGAGATATGGACCGTCAACTTGTATTTTTATGTCTCAGCTGTGCTGTCATCAGCCAGACTGTAGGATATGGGTATTATGAACCACGAGTTGTCGTTCCTGCTGCCCCTGTAGCTGCTCACCGACATCGTTTTGCCGGTTCTCTTTTACTATCCAAAGCCAAGGCCTTTATTAAATCCGATGATGCCACATTCAACAAAGGATACGGCTATGGTTATGCCGCTCCCGCTTATGGGCATGGCTATGCCGCACCTGCTTATGGACATGGCTATGCAGCTCCTGCTTACGGCTACGGCCTCGCAGCACCTGGTTACAGATACGCCTATTCCTCTCCAGCCGCTGGTTTGGCTGTAAAACATGGTTACGGACCCGGATATGCCAGTGCTGTAGATGCTTACCCCAACAGGTAAGTCTTTGAATTGTACACGTCATTACAAAAACTAGATTCGCTACGATAAAGTCGCTATTCGGGTTACCTCGGTTAATCTTCTTGTTTTCTCCAAAAGTCAACCGAGATCGTACAAAGACGTGCATTCAACATTAAATCCTTATCATTTGGTTTAAAAAAACGTAGAAAAACACAATAACAGAAGATATTGGACCGTTATTCATTGTTTCATTCCTGGGTTTAACGTCCCACTGTTCTGCTTTGACTGGGCTAATGTCGACGGGCACACGCCATATTATGGTGTGTGAGAGCGAAATTTAGGCCGAACAGCAGCGCTACGGCTTGTCAAATTCTAACTGTCAAGTGTTCTTTTACGTGCATGTCAATATATACACGGGATCTCGGCGTTTCGTTCCGTCCGACTACTGAGCGCGGCTCCGGGGTTTTAAAAGCGTTTGTTGTTGGCCTATATTGTTTTCATCTTTGAGATAAGACCATTAAACGTCCATCTAACCTTTAATAACCATGTTTGATAAAGACGAGACGTCGCCAGATATAAAACTTTAAAGTAACTTGTATTCCATATAATTGTGTCATGTGTTACATTTTAAGTTGTTAAAATCAAGGGTTTAACATAATTTATTTGCAAATTATGCGAATTTATTTGACGATATTTTATGTTGCTAGAATTAAGAATTTAGGAGTTGTGATATTTATTTTTTCACGATAATGATATGTTGATGGTAGCCTATTATGGCCCGTCCACGTCAAGTTAAACAGATAAATCACCTTTCAAATCACAGAACAAAGATATCGTCACAGCTTTTATTAATCAAGGCAATTACAGCCATAAACCCCACTTTTCTTATGATTTATATAGAAGTTGAAGTTTGTGGGCCTAAGTGTATACGCCATCTTCATTACTCTGCGCGCTGTCATTTCACCTAAAAGTACACCGTCTTCATCAGCCTTTTGTAGCGATTGAAATCTAAATTTCAGGTAAAATATAATATTGTTTCACAGTCAATTGTGACTATGTCGGTAAGACGCTGTCTCGCTGATCTAGAAGTCGCGTATTCCCTTGAAGTCGAGTGTTAGTAACGTACACGTGAAATGAATTCCGGGTGGAAATACCCCATAGAACACAGTGTCTTCATTACGCTGCAGGCTGTTAACACCCCCATTTTACAGACAGTGAACTGTGGGTTGTGATAAAATTAGATTTATGTCTATAATGGTTGCATGAACCAAAATATCTGCTGATTTGACAACAAAAATGCAAACCAAAACAAAACCAAAAAACATGAAATATCTGGTAATTTGACAACAAAAATGCAAACCGAAAAAACCCAAACAAAACAAAACAAACAACAAAAAACAAATAAAAACACTATTTCCTTGTTTTATGTAAAAACAAAACCTACACCTGTTAAGCATTATTCAAATTTATTGTAGAAAATTTGAAGGGTTTTCCATTTCAGACCCCCATATTTATATCTAATTCTGATTATACTGAACTGTGTTAACGACTTTTTTTTTTTAACTATTTAAGATATTACAACGCCCTCCAGGCCTATAAAGCCAGACCTGCTGCTCCCCTGTTTGTATCTCCATACGCTCCAGTCCCAGTGAATGGTGGTTATCTTAAATATAATTTCCTCAATGAACTCGCCCGCAAAGACGACGATTATAGACGATTTAAAGTAAGTATCAAAATTACCCATTAAATTTCGTATTTTGGATTCCAATTTGTAATTGGATCCATTTATACGGGGATCAGTTTTACAACGATCTTAAAATCTAAAATCTGCCAATTATTTTTGTTAGTGAATTCTACCATGGACGTCACTCTGGAAACGTAAAAAACAATTTGACTTTACATGTATTAAAGAAATATGTTTCTATACAGGACAGAATAGGGTCTCTTGTATTTGCGTCACATCCGGAACCGGCGCCTTGAAGTTTCATATCACTCTAGCAAAGATCTTAATCTTAAACATATTATTTGAAATTCATTAAACTGTTATGTCAACAGACGCAGATCCAAGGGGGGGGGGGGGCAGGGGGCCAGTGACATAGTTCATTTTCATTTTCGTTTGCTTTGTTACTGTTGTAGTTCACATATCTGCTCTTTCAACATGCATTATGCAAGAGCAAAATCTGCCTATTGTAGGTCTTTCTTTGGGCCTGAAATGTTATAAAAACTATTAATTAGACAGTAATTAACTTATTCAGACTATAATCAACTCTTGATGTCGAGGCTAGCATGAGATTTTTGTTGGATTGTAGTTCGATTCGCTGAAATATTTTCGTCCGTGATTTACCAATAAAAATGGATAACCGAGATTACTGGTTTTGTCTTACCGACTTTAGTAATGATGACCGAGGCTAAGCGGAACTTCCTTTCGCTTAGTTCTAAGTTAATAATGGATCAATTTGACTGAAATTTTCAGCAAATTGCCTTTACATTAGCTATTTTTAAACAATTGTTGTGAGAACTGCCAACTCGTTATCTAATCTCCCATAATGTATCTTTAATAGATGATATAAACATGATTTTCGCATTGTCTCCGCACAAGCAATCCAAGGTTGCAACGTCTTACCCTTTGTTCCAATGTATGCCCCCTCCCCATCGACAAAATCCTGGATCCGAGCCTGGTCAAATATACAAAATTGTTGGAAGGCAACATTCTGTTATAAGAACAAAAGAAGCCAAATAAAAACGTTACACAATCAACGTAATATACATGTCAGTGTTGTATTCAGTTTTTCCGATAGTCAACATTCAATATGTCGCATTTCGATTTTTTAACAGTCTGAGTGAGTACAAAACTGGCTCACTAACTGACCCACTATCCTGGTGTTCGTCGAGAAAGGTCCCCGGGGTTTTCCACTAGTGTGGATTTCTATTGTCGGAGGGGAGAGGGGGTTGGGGTAGCGTCTTGTGGGACGAAACACCGAGGTTCTGAGCACTCTCGTTGTTGAGTACAAACAAAGTAGACACCGAAAAGTAGACGAACCTACTTTTTACCCCATAGCACACAACATGGCTGTATTTCATTTAGGATTGTACTCCTTCGTGTTCTTCTTGGAGGTAGTTTTTCATATGTAAATTTCATTTTCTTCTAGTCTGCCGAAGCTGACAAAGAAAGATACAATTACATTCGATACAGAAAATCCGTTGAAGACAAAAATGATAAATTCGAAGATTATTTGAAACACGAGGCCGAGGAAGAAGAAGATCGTCAAAGAATTAAAGAATTCAGAAAATACAGTAAAATCAACGAATATGTCGAGAAACGTGAAAAGAAGGTATATCATCCCAGAGATTATCTTCCAGGTCGATTTACTTCCTTTGAATACAATTATTAAAAATTGTTTTATTGGCAAAATCCCCTTTATTAAAAACACAGATCCTATTTCGTTTCGTTTTTTATAGTTCAAAATTTGGTTTTACTTGTCTTTTACTACATTAAGATCTGGAAGAGTTGTTATCATTGGCGTGTTCTGGATAATCTGAGGGATAAACCAATGTAACGGTCTGTTACGACAAGCTTTAGGCGTGTGGTGCACAGAACTGTTAGTAATCGACTAGGAACATCAATGCTGAGTGGTTAATCAAATGTCTGACGTCATAGGGTCAAAAGACCCTCGTGTGATCGCTTACTCGACCTATCGACCTATCGCCACAACCGATCAGATCTTCGTGTAGTGCAGGCCATCGAAAGTATAAAAAACGAAACGAAATATAGATCTGTATTTTAATCCGATTGCCTTGGGGATGATTAATTATACATACCATTGTTATTATTTACTTTCAGTTTATGCAATCAAAATCAACAACAGCATTATAAAGAACCGTTAATTGATTTATTTGAGAAATCCCCTTTATCTTTAATTACCGGAAATATAGCATGTGGCTATTTATACACTTCCAATAGTTAAACATATTTTAATGGTTTAGATTTCATAGATTATAAACTTGTTACTGGATATGACAACAATAAGCATAATAAGAACTATATATAAACGATGTAAAGATTTACAGGTCTTGTTAGAATCAAATAAAACCTAACTTTAATTTAGTTATCTCGTTTTACTGCTTTCGTCTTTCATATTGATGGGTATGGAGAATCCAAGCCATTTCAAAGACATCTACAACTCACTTGCGAAGAAAACGGTTCATAAATTCACTGAACATTTGTGTCTGATAAAAAAAAAAATCATCGCAAATTAGTATACGGGGGCTATAGTTAAGCGCTTAATGAACCCTTATAACTATGATAGAGTTGGTTTCCAGGGAGATAGAATCGATTACTAAGGAGATAGAGTCGATTACCAGGGGGATATTGTCGGTTACTAGGGCGATAGTCGTTCACAAGGGATATCGAGTCGGTTACCAGGGAGATATTAACGGTCACCGGGGAGATAGAGTTGGTTACCTAGGAAATAAAGCCGGTTATTATGGAGATAGAAGGGGTTACTAGGAGACAGAGTCGGTTACCGGGGGGGGGGGGGTATCTTGGCAAAAACATATAAGGGTAAGATATAATGAGTTTCCAGCGAAGGATACCCGGATAATAAATAAAACCAAGAACTGTTTTGTTCAGTTCGGCCTTGCCTACATATTGAAAATCTTTGGCCATTTTGTTAATGAGTTTGCGAATGAATATGAGATTCAGATTCATCCGTCATAGACCAGTAAGTTGACTAAAACATCGTGCATTTTGTTTTGATTTTATGTTGCAGAAAGCACTTTTATCTGCTGGCACAAATCACACAGCTGCCATTCAAATTTCACTTTTTGTTATTTATTGTATTTTTTATTTAATATCCCATAAATCGCCTCTACGTTTGGATTATTTTGTTATATATTTTCAGGCTGAATTTAATTCCCTGATCAGTCAAGTTGACGAGAAACGACGAGAATATGTCTTTAACATGGTTTACAACGTTATGCAGTTCTGTAAATGCCGAGACGCCATTGTTGACCTTCACCGATACTTCTCTGGACAGGAACAGGGCAACAGGAGGTAAATCTCGAACAAACTAACATTGACCTTGACACGCCTGTTATAGAATATTAATGGTCAAAGACTAGTTTAAATCATAATTTATTTTTTTAAAAGGACTTAACAAAAATACAGATGGCATTTAGGCTATAAGTTCAGCTTCCAGTCGTCACTATCGAAATGTTACAGTGCAGGTTTCCAATATGTAAGCCTTGATGTGCAGTCCTTGGAAGCGGACATCAAATAAAGCTATTTCACAGCATTTTCCAAACTTTGCTTGAGACATGTCTTTTCCAGAAAACTTCCAACGAGTAGCGCCATGTAGTTTGAATAAACTACTGTATATTATTTAATTCACATTAATGACTTATTGGATCATGTTTGTAGATTTGGGGCCGGCAATGACGGACAACAGACGAACTATAACAACAACGTAAACAAGGTTGACGACACCCAGCTGTTTGGTGAAGGTGGAGTTATCCCCATTCCCCGATCACCCGAAGAGGCTAAAAGATGGTTTATGAGAGGTCTAGTTAACACAATCTGTGATTCATCCAAATTCTACGTTGAAAAGGTAATTGGCCACACGACACTTCTTTGTAAAACAATTACTCTAGATACGTCATTCTATAGTTTTATACAATCCACCAATTTTATTAGCGGCCCCTACACTCCTTTAAAAACTCGAACCATTTGTATGAATTGTAAGAAATTCCTTTAGACCCCACAAGGTAATCGATTCAGATCTTCTACATGGAAATGTATCTTAATTGCGGTACAATGGTATTCATTGTAGCTTACATACTAATTCTAATGAAGCGTGAACATAATTTATATTTGAAGGCACTCGTTTTTATTAGGTCAAGACTTTAGCTGCCCAACAAGGATTCTCTGCTACATTCGAGGCTCAGTTCGATAACATGGCCAACGGTCAGTTCCAAGGCCAAAATCAACGTCAAGGAGGAAACTTCCAGCAAGGTGGAAACTATGGTAACCAAGACAACACCAACAACAACTACCAACAACAACAGTCTAATAACTATTAAATAAAACATGGAAGGTGAAGTTTAGGGTTTTAATTTGAGTTTAAATATATACAGCTCTGCCAATTATAGATTTTACTAGTTTACCAGAGATTCTGGTTTATGATCCGTGGTCTGCCTATTACTAGAGAGCCTGGCTGTGGTCCAATAGACTGTCTACCTCTGACGCCAGATAAAATAAGCTAATAGATTCCAAAAATACGTTACCGTGGGAACGTCAGCCATTGTCGCAAGTATCCGGGTCATTATTATATTGCACTCACTTGTAATTTTGTGCTTTTAGACTTGGAAGCCACGGTGGCCCAGTGAATGTTGCGCTGGCTCGTGAACCAGTTGGTCCCAGATCTGATCTCGGCGGAAACACCAGTATTCGGGTAAAATTGTCCCCTTACATTGAGTGTACGCGTCTTTTTAGTGGAAACAAGTAGAACATTGAACCCCACTTCACTTCATTTCAATAATTTATTAGATATATATGGACTTAACCTTACTTCATTTTACTTCGGATGGGTCGCATGGCCCAATGGATAGAGCGTGCGCTTTGTATCGTAAGGTCTGTTATTGATTCAACTGGCGTGGTTTCAATTCCTCAGTTGTACGTGGCAAGGAGTAGGGTCGCCTGTCCATCCTCGTGGGTTTTCTCCGGGTCCTGAAATAATTCTGAACCATATGTTAGTTCCGAAATGACCTAGTTTACGAGTGGAAGTTTAACTCTCTCTCTCTCTCTCTCCCTCTCTCTCTCTCTCTCTCTCTCTCTCTCATTTGACTTTGATGTCCAGATGGAACTTGTACTAGTTCGCATCATTGTACAACTTTTTAAATATTACACTTCAGGAGTGAGCAGACTATAATAATCTGACGTGTTCTTCACATGTTATTACCATGACAACGTAATGGTGATTGGTTGATTAAAAGAAGAAAATGTATAATTTCATATTTACTCTGAATTATCTGTTGAAGGAAATAAAAATAATTTATTACTGAAATTAATCTCCTTTTATGCGCAAACACGAAACGGATGGGGTGGCGGGGGAGATTAGCAATATACACAGGTTGGGGGTAAGCAATGGCTTGTGACTTGCTATCTCAGCCGTCAATGAGGCTAGTCCATAAATATCCATAGGGGTCCCTTTGAATATTTCTTGTATGCGCTAAGATAATTTGCCGTCTCCATGAACCCCCTCCCCCTGGCATATTACCACCACCACCCCCTCCCCGCTCCATGTGAGGATCCTGTATTGATCAAATATTTTAAAATACGCTATGTAAGAACTTAATCTGTCCACTACAGCCATTACAGGCCCATAATCAACCCTCTAGACCATCGGATGGCTAAGTTATTCGACTGATTAGACAATACCTGTCATGTCTTCCGTAAGCGTTAATAATTACGACTGTCGAAACACTGAAAATCGCGACTACCTTTATGATCGCGAAAATAGTACTGGCAATCGACCTTATTTAGCCATTTCTCTAAAATCTTTATTCAGAATAAAGACATTTTTTCACCAATTTTATCATTATTATAGCAAAAACGGCCATCTTTTAATCTAAATCTTACATAATTCACCTTTAAGACTATATATGGTATTAATGCACAAGATGGGAATAAAGCTGTCAGTAATTAATGGCCTGTAGAACCCCTTGAAGATAATAAGATGGTACAATGTCTGACATTTATTTATTTAATAAAACAATAAAAGCCTTGTTAATCGTGATAACATTTCTAGATGACGTGTTTAATACTTTAACAATAAAACATGCATGTCTATATTATGGCGTCAACTATTCCATGTCAATCTAAAATGAATTGTTGGCAAGTATATAGCTTTGAACGTCCAGTCTTGCTTTGAAATGAATTGTTTCCAACTATAGCCTGGTGCGTCCAGTATTGCTTTGAAATGAATCGTTTGTTGGTAACAGCCCAATCGGATCAGCTTCCTGACGAACTTATTAAGTCTCATTGTTCATTTTTTTCTTCTGTAAATCAAATTCTAAAATCATTAGAGATTGTTACAAGTGGATTGTTTGCTGGTAAACCTTACATGTGACGTTATTTTTAGCAACTGTGGAGTTATACAGTTGAATTTTACAAATGTATCCATTACAATTACTATTTAATTTACTGTTCCTCGATAACTTCACTTGGATATGAGTAAATGACCGAATGTTCATATGAAGGTTCAATGTTTACATGAATTAAGAGAGAGAGAGAAATGAGATTTAACGTCCACTCGACACAAACTAGGTCATTTTGGGACTAACATATGGTTTCAGTTTTATTTCAATAATTCGCATGCGCGTAGGGGTCTTTAGCAGTGGGAGGAAACCGGAGTGCCCGGAGGTTGAGAAGGCACCCCTATCTCCATGCCACATAAGCTCACACCAGGGGACGAAACCACAGCCGCAAGCCAGAGGTGACCGGCCAGCTAGAGGTCGAAGCGCGGCACTCTAGACCACTAGGCCACCCCAACCCCCCTACATGAGTTAAAGATCTAACCTGGTTAGTTGTTGTGCAATGTAAGGTTGTGCGTGGGGGGGGGAGTCGAAAACTGGGCGTTTCTGCGACTTTTCAATTAGCAAGTTCTTCCGGAACCGTCTGGATGAATTGATGCCATCCCCTTTGAAATGTGGGAAGCCGGCTTGAAGGATCTGTTGGCTCAAGCAAGCCGAGATTTAAACCCAGGTCAGCACCCTACCACGTACGAGCTAGCTAATAAAATAATGCTGAAGTAGTATCAGATATCATATCCCACGGAGGGCGAAAATAGTCCCTCCTAATTGAGGTGTCAATTTTCAAAGCATCAGTAGACATATCAGGTTCAAGGCAGTATACCTACCAAGTTAAAGGCCAGTAGACCTACCAGGTAAAAAGTGAGTAGACCTGCCAGGTAAAAAGTGAGTAGACCTACCAGGTTAAAGGCCAGTAGACCTACCAGGTTAAAGGCCAGTCCACTTACCAGGTTACAGGCCAGTAGCGTGAAACGTATTCAGAGAATGTAAGAGTTTAATAATTGTAATCAGATATTTGTGAAAGGTGTATTAATTGTTTATAATAAACACCTGCTTCAAGAACATATCACATTTATATGGCCATTTTATGTGCTCTTTAAGGTATAATTAATGGTTGAGAGGACCAGATGTCATTTCTATGTACAAAACTTAAATAAACTTATTATGCATTTCAACGGAGCAAGACTCTTTAAGTCTCCAGGAAACGAAACATACATCAACAACAGCTAAGCCATTGTGTATTAAATTGGATATTAGAAGTCCATCTTGTCACGGTAAGATAGCAACATCAATGTTGATTTAAATTGACCAGTAAGTCGTGTTTGCAATGTCGAGAACTGTGGATAATATTGACGAAGAGTAAAAATCCATGAAGTAATTATCAGACATTTTTAAAATTTGATTGGATTCTGGTTCTCCGTAATGGTAACATTTATCATATTAAACTTCTGCTCAACAAAACTTCGCTCCAACAACAACAAAAACAAGATGAGTGGGGGAGAATGGGGTTTAACTTCCACACAACACAAACTAGGTCATTTCGGGACCAGCAATTCGTTTGCGAGTAGGGGCTCTGACAATGGGAGGACCCTGGGGCAACGTGGAGAATCGAAACCATGCCACCTGACTCAATTACAGACCATGTGACTTCGCACCCACGCGTTACTACCCCTCACCCTACCCAAACAAGAAGAAGAAATGTAGGGAATCAGTTCCAGTGTGTGGTATGTTGTGCTTATTCTTACTAGACGGTGTCGCCCGGAACCACCATCCATGATTGTCAGAGCCCACAGATGAACTACATGTTTTACAAGATTAACAGCAATAATTCGATAATTCAAGTTTAATAAAGTTTCATTTAATTTCTCTGTTTAATCGGATGCCCACCCCCCAAATGGATGGGCGAGACCGTCACCCCCTTGGCCCCTTCTGAGTGCCTCTATTTTATGTCCAGTCGAGTGTTATCAGTGCATGGTAGAGTATAAATAGAGATGTTAATAAAATGTCATAAACATCATCATGTAAAATGGCGGTGACAATAAATGTTCTAGTTAAAAACAATAAATGATTTTATTTAGATTCATAAATAAAAATTACTCACGATTTGAAACAATCTAAGATAATATATGGATTTTTTTATTCAAAAAATAAAAAATGAAAACCTGGTACTCTTTAATTAAACAACAAGAACATTAAGCAGTCTATGACATATATTTTACAATGTAAGTCAAAACCCAACACGCCTTAAATTGCTTGATCTTAACTACACCTTTAAACACATGGCAAAAGTTTATCGGAATTTTTTCACGTGCATCCCTCTCTTGTCACGGGTGTAGAAGTTGGGGCCGGGCAGGGGACAAGAATTGTGTTCGGCTATTCTTCAATCGGTCATTTACGTGAACTCTAACGTGGACATAGAATCTATTTTTTGTCCCCACCTAAATGACTGGAAACTGGTCCTTGTCAGACCGCAGTCATTCTACAAATGAGCTAATCGAGCTAACTACCCACCCCACACCTCGCACCCAAACCTTCAAACTACAGATGAGCCAATAGATCTAACAATAACCGTCGCACCTCAATCTTCAAACTACAAATGAGCCAATATATCGAATAACCACCCCGCACCCCTTGAAACTACAGATAGGCCAATAGATATAATAACAATGTCAGCTATATATCCAAACCTTCAAACTACAGATGAGCCAATAGATCGAATAACAACCCCCGCACCCCAACCTCCAAACTACAGATGAGCCAAGTGATCTACCAATACCCCCGCACCCCAACCTCCAAACTACAGATGAGCCAAGTGATCTACCAATACCCCCCGCACCCCAAACTCCAAACTATAGATGAACCAAGTGATCTACCAATACCCCCCGCACCCCAACCTCCAAACTACAGATGAGCCAAGTGATCTACCAATACCCCCGCACCCCAACCTCCAAACTACAGATGAGCCAAGTGATCTACCAATACCCCCCGCACCTAAACATTTCAAACTACAGTTGGACAAGTAACACTAATAACAACCCCCGCACCCTACTGTTCCACTACATATGAACCCATTGACTCAAAAACAATCCTCCCGTCAAACGAGCAGCCCCCTTCCTCCTATCCGAACCCACCCTTCAAACGAACACCAATGCACCTTTCCGCCCGTTTACCCCTTTTTTCTAAAATGATTATTTTGGCTAAATATTCCAACTTGTTATAAAAGTGTGATAGTCACTTTAATATGATATATATCGGAATATATAAAGAAAACCTGAGCTCTCTTTTTCAAACGGTGGCTGAACAGCTTCGGTGGAAATTGTCTGCGAACTCACTTTTTTCGTGGCGGCGGACTTTACACGGTAAGCATTTGATAATTAGATCATTATTCCAAAGAAAAAAATCCGTGTCCTTGTTTTGGATTTGTTGCAAAATATAGAGGCAATGTTTATGTCTTGTAAGACAAGGTTTTCTCGGACAGGTTACGTGTCGCATCCTAAACAAACCGGTGAAACATGGACCAATATGCGATTACTTAATGGTTGAGTAGCATGTGAAAACTCAGGGGTCTGATCACTAGCTCTGTAATATACAGATCTATATTATACATGTTTCCGATAGCCAGGTAGAGCACTGAGAAGACAAGCAGTGATCAATTTATTGAGTTCCTTTGGCCCCTGCCAGACCGGAGTGGCGTCGTCAGGGCGTTGCTGTGACCGTACTCGATTTGAAATGCATGAGGTCGCCGACAAACGTGAACACAATGCGAGAAAATCTCCCCAAAAATTACAAACTTGAAAAAGGTCGCGTTCTAACAGCTTTGTAGGTCATGTTTTGAACATGGTCAAAACAAACACCTTGACTAGGCGATCATTGGCGACCATGAAGACAACAGCACGACATCTGGCTTTTCCTACGCTTTTACCTTGCCTATGACGATCTTGACTCGCTCGGAGACCGTTTTCCTTCGCCGTAGCAGCGCAGTAGGAACGCCGACCCGGTCTGACGGGGATATAAGATAGTAAGATTGATTGGTCTACGACGTGCGCGTTAGATCATAGGATCTGTCATTGAGTCAAATGGTGTGGTTTCGACTCTCTGTTTGTACGTGACAAGGAGAAGGTCGCCATCTCTCTCTCGCTCTCTCTCTCTCCCCCCTCTCTCTCTCACAGCTCACTAATTATTGTAAGTGCCCTGTTTCTCGAAATCTTAACTAAAGATAACATCTAAATTTTAGTAGATACGTCAATTTTGATTGGATAAACACTAAAATAAATCAAATCTTATCCAATCAAATTAATACAATCTTTTTATTTTGTGAAAGAGTGGAAAATTTGTTTTTCAGATCACGATGGGTGTTTTAGGAATTTGCTGCCTGGCCATCATGTACTTTGTATCTGTTAACCAGGCTTTTCCACCCAGCGCCGATATGGCGGGCCTTATAAATCTGGTTAAAATAGCTGTCGCTACGCAGCCTAAAGCGGCCCGTTCAGACCAAACTGGCACGGTTGATCCTTCTCGCACACCACGTGATCCTGTACGCACTCAGGCTGATCCCACCCGTACTTCCAAGCATACCAGTACCGCATCTCGTAAACCTACGGACCCTACTGGATCTTCAACGAGGAATACTGGCGCTGACCCTGTACGCACTCAGGCTGATCCCACCCGTACTTCCAAGCATACCAGTACCGCATCTCGTAATCCTACGGACCCTACTGGATCTTCAACGAGGAATACTGGCGCTGACCCTATACGTACTCCAACTGATCCCGCGAAGTCTTCCAGAAGGAATACTGGCGCTGACCCTATACGTACTCCAACTGATCCCACGAGGTCTTCCAGAAGGAATACTGGCGCTGACCCTATACGTACTCCAAGTGACCCGTCGAGGTCTTCCAGAAGGAATACTGGCGCTGATCCTATACGTACTCCAAGTGACCCCTCGAGGTCTTCCAGAAGGAATACTGGCGCTGACCCTATACGTACTCCAACTGATCCCACGAGGTCTTCCAGAAGGAATACTGGCGCTGACCCTATACGTACTCCAAGTGACCCGTCGAGGTCTTCCAGAAGGTATACTGGCGCTGACCCCATACGCACTCCAAGTGACCCCTCGAGGTCTTCCAGAAGGAATACTGGCGTTGATCCTTCACGTACCAACACACACAATGGCCCCACGCGCACATATCTTGATACTTCTCGTACACGAAGTGATCCCACCACGAGAAATATTGACCGCATTTCCTCCAACCCGGGTAACTCTTACCATGACCCATATCGATCTCCTGTGGATCAGCATCGAAGCTCTAAAGACCCACAGTATACTGGTAGGAACCAATATGACTCATCTCAACCAAGGCGAAATCAAGACGTAACAGAACTATTAGCGATTGCCACCAGAGACCCCAATAACCAGTCCAATTTAGTGGCCCTTGTCGACCGAGTTCTTCCACCGAGAAGTTCTCTTCCACCATTAGTTCGTCCATCAAGCCAACCCAGTCGTCCAGGATCAGGAGGACGATTGTTGTGCTATGCTGGTGGAGACTCGTGTTTTTCATATGACAGACGTGCTACTAATGGTAAGACACATTTTCCATTCTGGATATTTTGAATGGTCTGATTTTTTTTAGAATTTTGCATTGTAGTGCATAGTCGTCTTCAATTGACTAACCAAGTATCGTCTTAAATTGAATAACCAAGTAACGTCGTTTATTGAATAACCAAGTAACGTCGTTTATTGAATAACGGTTTCTATTGAATAAACGGGTACGGTCTTGTATTGCAAACCGGGTAACGATTTTATTTGTCTCTTAAGATTGCGCGTCTTTACTTTCCATATTTACCAAATTTGACATACATTTTTGGGAAATAATTAACCTAAAGATACATTCTTTGGAATCTATTGTTCAGTAGAAATAGAAAATAGTCATGATGTTTTACTCTTACAATGTTTTAAACTCAAATGAACAGATGTTGTATTTCTATTCTATTCTATTCTATTCTATTCTATTCTATTCTATTCTATTCTATTCTATTCTATGCTATGCTATGCTATGCTATGCTATTCTATTCTATTCTATTCTATTCTGTTCTGTTCTATTCTATTCTATTCTATTCTATGCTATTCTATTCTATTCTATTCTATTCTATTCTATTCTATTCTATTCTATTCTATTCTATTCTATTCTATTCTATTAGGACCATCTTGTTGGTATGCTATTGATGAACCAAGGAACAGATGTTGTGATGAGGGTGGGTCTTTCCAGTCTCCTATCAATCTGCCTTATTTTGACCAGGTAGAAGACATGGATTCTCACCTATACTATGACATGCCTCATCAAGAAGCTTTATCAGGAAGGATGGAAAATACAGGTATGTAAAATTCTGTTGACATCAAAAACAATGATTATCTGTTATATCTGGGTGGTTGTTGTCGCGTGGTCCCTCTCACATGTGCGTTTTAGGTCATACGATCTGACATTAAATCAATCTTGTACGCAGGGTAACCTCTTGGATTTTCTCCAGGCTCTCCAGTTTCCTCGCACTGTAAAGTATAAAGAAAATATACAGGCACTATACATTTGTTGTATTAAAATGACTTTGACATGAGCTAAATATGTCAATTGTAGGTCTTTCCTTTTGCCTCGAGTGTTATATAGATTTTAGATTTGACAAGTATTCAAATAACAAGCCCATAATCGACTCTCTAGACCATCTGGTTTCCCGATTATCATGATTTATAGATTAAAACACGGTTGCTATTTTATAATCTAATTTAAATGTGGATTATGGAGGTTTTGTTTATTATCACACGAATGGTAGCAATGAAAATCAGGACGACGCTATTCTTCTCAGAAATTTATGCATCAGAAGATTTAATGCGTAATGCCGGATGTATTTTACCGCAATATTACTCGCAAACTTTTAAAGGATGTCGCCCTTCTCCGCCGCTCAAATCTATAAAACGTTATTCACTACGACCGAGAAAATTCTTTGCAATATAGCTTTCATTTGAAGCGGACGTTAGCCCCAAGGACGAACAAGCGATTTTGTGCTTGTTGTGTAAATAAAGATCTAATTTATAATTTCTTTGACATCTGAAGCCAAAATGAAGACTTGCAATAATCAGATTTAGCTCTTGCATAATGTATGTTTAATGTCTTACTGGCATTCTAATCCATTTCAATCCCTACCAATTCCTTTAGAGGTTTGTCATGTCAATAAATGTCTAAAATAATATTTCATATAACAATTGAAGCCAGTATAAAGACCTGCAACAGACAGAATTAGCTCTTACATAATCCTTCTTGAATGACCGAATGGAATCGTATCTAGGATAACCGGAATGATATAATATTTGTTATTTGCAGGCATTTATCCCAAATGGCTACCCGAGGGAAGAACTGCGGTACTCAGAGGTGTTCGAAAAAACTCACAGTATGGTTACATCTTGGATAGTATTAGCCTTCATTTTGGTGCATCTAACGGACAACGCCAGTCTGAACATTTATTCGACGGAAAGAGTTATGATGCTGAGGTATTGTGTCATATTTCATTGAATTAATTGGTGTATGGGAAGATTAACGTTTGTCTGGTCAGTCTATAGCTATGGACAATATGACTTCAATCAATCGATCGCAACGCTGTGGCTATGTAAAGTCTACGTTTCTTCACGCCTCAATCGCCATTTTCTTCGACTGACCGAATGGGCCTATTTCTGTGCACTGATTATATACATGTAGGCCTAGGCAGTATACACAAAAATTGAGGTCAGAAGAACAATTAATAGAAAACATTTTTTTTATGGGAAAAACAGTCATTGGTTTTATTCTTAAAACACGTAGTTTCGACAAGTATCTTCTTATCGTTACCAAGCACAACATCGCGATCTTATAATAAAACTAGTGATTCATTTAGGCGTGGTTTCCCCTTGTCAGGGATGCAGGACGAGGGGCCCCACAAGGACAGCTGTCTAGTCGTTCGGATGGGATGAAAACCGAGGTCCCTTGTACTTGTCAGCGATGCAGGACGGGGGACCCCACAAGGACAGCTGTCTAGTCGTTCGGATGGGACGAAAACCGAGGTCCCTTGTATACATTGGCGTGCACGTAAAAGGTCCATTGACAGTTGGAATTCGATATAAGAGTAGGCCGTAGTGCCGCTGCACGGGCAAAATTTCCGTCATAGCACACTGTATGGCGTATGACCGTCTTCATTAGCCCAGTTCGGACCAGAACAGTAGGACGTTAAACTCCATTTTATTTCATTTCAATAACAAAATGTTAATGTTTTCTGCTGATGGGTTTCCAATCTCTAAATGTCATTTTAAGACAATGTTCAGCAGAACAAGTTGAGATGTACAATGGCTGCTAACGTTAGATCTAATTTCAGTAACTATATTTCTAGTGGTCATAATATACAGGTACAATTTAACTTGTATGTATTCATACGCGCACAGTGGGGGGGGGGGCGTCAGCTTCCGTATCCCCAAACCTTACTACGTTCGGCCAATCTGACTGTGTGGTGTTGGGCGGTGGGGCGGAGAATTGGATCCCCCCCCCCCCAACACACGCACGCACTTTCGGCCAATCTGACTTTTCGGGCATACGGGTAACGAAGGGTAAAGTAAAAACAAAAATTATTGTTTCACCTAGTGCACGAAATAAATCTCTAACTTTCTTTCCTTTTAAATGAATACCGCGAATTTGTACTGAATTTACTATGCATTAAAACATTTTGTCTGGAGCCACTCTACTTTGTGCAACATTTTTCGGGCATCGATTATTATTTGTGAATGCAGCTGCAACAGTCTGATTGGATGGTTTGAATTCAAGACCTCATAGAGTGAGATGTCGGTTGCAAAACTATTGGAAACTTTGAAGTTGCTTATCTAACTCACGGGCTAGAATGCAGACAAACGCATTTGCAGCGGTTTTAAATTTTCAAAACGTTCTCGGGGAGCGCGAAGCTTTTATAGCCCCGACGATTGATTGGTTGTTTTGGATTCAGATCAGTCACCTAAGACAGGCTATATTGGACCACATTGAAGTTGCAGTATTCACTGGGAAAACGCGTTTCCAAACTATCTCTGATGGGAGAGGGGTCCCTAGACGTCTGTAAATCGAAATTCTGCCCCGCCCTCCAACTTTCAGTGCGCCCATACGCCTATGTATGTATCTTTGAAAGTCGACAAACAACAACAAATAAATGTGAAGGCAATAAATATATACAGGCTTATCGCCCTTGTTAAGGACATGCGTTAACTGACATCTTATGTTTTGTTTTTCTGTATTATTAACAGGCGCATATAGTACATTATCATCAAAGTTTCTCCAACCTAGTCGAAGCCAGTCAGTACCCAGATGGAGTGGTTATCATCGCCATTCCATTATCAGTAAGTTGACTTTTCTTTCATGATTTTTTTTTTGATATTTCAGAAATATCTGCTCCGTCTATGTAACGGTTGCCTACAGTCTAAGGTCGTTAATCTTGACAAAACACAGATCCTATTTCGTTTCGTTTGATTAAAACACAGATTCTATTTCGTTTCATTTTTTATGATTGACAATTTCGTTTTATTTGTCTTTACTACACGAGGGTTTGGAAGAGTTGTTATAAAACTCTCATTCTGGATGATGTGAGGGATTAGCCAATGAAACGGTCTGTTACGGAACTGTGGGTAACACACAAGCAAACATCAATGCTGATTGGTTAACAAATGTCTGACGTGATAGGGCCGAAACCCGTTCGTATGACCTCTGATACGACCGTCCATTACAACTAGTCAGATCGTCGTGTAGTGTAGGCCATCAAAAGCGTAAAAAAAGAAAACGAAATATAGATCTGTAATTTAATTAGATTGTATGAAATAAATATAACAAAATGAAAATTTGTGACGTTATTTTTGCTAAGGTCATGTCCAATAGTGAGTTAAATGTAAGACATTGAAACCGCGATTATTGTATGTTTTAGCTGACTGTTGGTTAGGTTGGTATATTCAATATAAATGAGTATTATTATTAGTTACGATTTCACACAGGAATTGGCATATATTAATTTTAGCTAATTACATCCCTGCTAATTAATGACTATTGCATAATTTCTAATCATTTTCTGTGTATACAAAGCATTAGTTTATAAAAATGACCACTTGAATGATTTAATGACAAACATTTACATTAGTAAAAGGCCTAGGTTTGTAAGTGAACAATATCGGTTTACCAGTGCTACAAGGCCTAGGTTTATAAGTGAACAGTATCAGTTCAACAGTGCTACAAGACCTTGATTTGTAAGTGAACAATACCAGTTCAACAGTGCTTTAACCGTGTATATATGTACATAAACTTTATATCCAGGTTTCTGGAGGAGAACACAACGAGGGCTTTAAAGAATTTATAGAAAAAATTTCATCAATTAAAGATTTTGACAGCTCTGGTAAGTGAACGAGACGTTTAAAACGTTTGAGAAAAGTCAAATTACCCCATGACTTGGGTAGTTGGTTTTGCTTTAAGTGACGATGCGTGACATGCATTTTTCTAAAAAAAAAATCGAATTTCTCATGGCCTAATCTATGTACTAATTATTTAATTAAGAAAACAAAATCACAATACAGAAGCAAGATAATCGGTCAGCTTAAATTCAATTGGATGTTTAAAAACCGACCCATCGACTTGGTTCACAGCAAATAAAGATGGTGGTCGTCTTATTACATAGTGTTCAGCTTTGGGAATATTATATAGATTCCTGGACTGATACAGGGCTAAAATCACACAGAGGGTGTGTTAGTTTTCGAGGTAGCCGGGCCCGTAGCCACAATAATGATATCTTAGGTGTATTCTTAGCCGGCCACATCATCAGCCCCTCCAAAAAATCTAGTAGCCCCCCCCCCTCCAAAATTTTCGAGGGAGCCACGGTGCCTAATTGAGTAAAACGCTGGCTTGCTAGTCGGGAGGTCGCGGGTTGACTCCCAGTGTTGGTCGAGAAAGTTGATCTGGGTTACCGACGTGGTTCCCCACATTGTCAGGGATGTTGGACGGAGGGCCTGGCACGAACAGGTGTCTAGTCTTTCGGTGGGACAAAAATTGAGGTTCGGTGTATAAATTGGCATGCACGTAAAAGATCTGGCTGGAATTTGATATGAGAGTTGGCCGTAGCACACTCTATGTCGTGTGCCCATCTTCATTAGACCACTCGGAGCTTTGCCTGTTCCCCAATCCCCTCAGTTTCTAAATAAATATTGTTTATAAAAACGAAATAATAGTAGGACGTTAAACCCATTTCAATTGATTTCATTTAGTTTTCGAATAGTAATTTATAAATGTTTGAAAGAGAAGACAAGTCGTATTACTTTAGAACTATATTCAGTAAAATGTCGGTCAGTTTACACCGACAACAATATTTTTTGAGGACCGGCTTAATAACCTTCATAGGTCCTAAACACATTGAAGATTCCATCATTAATAAACTGTAAACAATCCTTCAAGCCCGCAGAGAGAGTTTTTCAGGGCTTTTATACATTATTTATTGCGACAAGCAGGCACCAGTAAGAAAAGACAAAGACGATGAAAATCTAATTAAAAGTTTTTAATTAATTTTTAAATTAAATATTTTGAATTCACCTAACAAAGCATGAATTCAGTGGTGGCCCCTGTCCCATGAGGGCTGCACGATTCTAATGTTACTGTTTTAGCTGCGTCAGGAAGTTCAATCCCCGTATTGACCGAGAGTTGCAGCAGCTCCCCTAGCCAGGAGGTTCTATCCTCGTATTGGCCGAGAATATAGCCCGGGTCATCTGAATGGGGTGGACAAACCGTTGCCCCTTGTACATGTTGACGTGTAAATAATTCGACGAACCCCCATCCCATAGCGCACTGCATGGAGTATGCAGTATTCATTAACACAATTGTCATGTTGCAGGAACCGTTTGTTTGATGGAGAGCATCAGGATCAAGTTCTACAATACCCTGGGTCTGCGAGAAACGAGAGGACAGCAATGTTATGCAACAAACACTGGAAATAAATTCCCATCGTATTGTAATTTGCATTCCCGAGGATCCAAAAAATGTGGTATGTTGTATGATTGTTTTTTTTAAATCTACCAAAAGTCTGTTATCCTTCCGCCTCTAAAAACAATAAATAATTACTAAAACCTGGCACAAAACGCCACTACAAACCGCTCTTCTACGGGATTCTAGACCGGAAAGTCAATAAAATGCCAGAACAGACCGCTCTTCTATGGGATTCTGGACGGGAAAAGGGAAGAAAAGTGAACAGACTATTAAAGGAAGAAACTTTTAGTTAATGGAATAAGACTAGCGATTATGTATCTGGGTCAGGACACAAAGGGGATGCCCATTGTCAGTCCAGAACGACTCCAATTGATATATAGAATTGCAATCGACTGACGTGGAATTCAGTCCTGTCACAGTTCTGCTACTGCCATCAGTGGAGCTGGCGTGAGTAGAATCGTGACGTAATTAAACATCATTCTAATTAAACATAACGAATATGTTTCAGCGGCATGGTTGGTTGAGATATTTACTTATCCAGTCGGGACTGACTGATTCTACTCACCCCACCTCCGTAGTCGGGACGGTGCATCCAGCATCCCCAATTACTAGTCTTAATCCAACCCAGTCAGGGGAGATAATACTTCGGGGCAGATAATTTAGTCGTTATCAATTTCAGGCAACTCTGTAGAAGACGTTAAAGTGTACCCTAATATTATGTTACCCAAGAATCCAGAGTTTTATAACTACACTGGCAGTTTCACAACACCGCCATGTTCCGAGTCTGTTTATTGGATGGTAGCTGAACATCCAGCACTTATTAAATGGGATATTGTAAGTTCTTCAATTTAAAGTTACAATTTCATATTTTTAAGTTATATTTTTAAAATGTTTTGAAATGAAGCCTTAAATTAGATGGTATCTATAAACTGTCCTACCTTGTTAAAGAATAATCCTATCAATCCTATAATTCACTATTGCCAGTTGAGAAATTGGTAAAAAATATCATTTTCATCTTCAAATTCAAACATTTGAAGTTAGCTATTGCATGGGGGGGGGGGGCAGACAAACAAGGAAGTAATTGTACTATTATATCCGGAATGAGAGACTATTAAGTGTGAGAAATAATGCCTATGATCGTTTAATAGTGATGTGGCAACCTATTGAGCAAAATACATGGTATTATTTTGTTTCGACTTTCTTAGAAAGTATGAAATTTCGCTTTATCGCATTTTGACTTGTGTGTACATTTATGTAGATCTGCTATGTGTCCAGGATATTTTGTTGTTTTATAAGTAATGAAGTCATGGGTGAAATTACCCTACGTTTTGTGAAAAAAATACCCCTTAAGAAGCATTGGTCAGTGGGGCAATACCGACGATGTCATGTTTTTTGTACTTCTAGACAATGGGAAGTCATCATGCGCATACATCAAAATTTCTCTTAGATTGATTATTTAGTTAGTGTTACGAGAACTTGGGTTGGTTATTCAGTTAGTGTTACCAGAGCTTAGGTTGATTATTCAGTTAGTGTTACCAGAACTTAGGTTTATTATTCAGTTAGTGTTACCAGAACTTAGGTTTATTATTCAGTTAGTGTTACCAGAACTTAGGTTTATTATTCAGTTAGTGTTACGAGAACTTGGGTTTATTATTCAGTTAGTGTTACGAGAACTTGGGTTGGTTATTCAGTTAGTGTTACCAGAACTTAGGTTTATTATTCAGATAGTTTACCAGAACTTAGGTTTATTATTCAGTAAGTGTTACCAAAACTTAGGATATTTATTTGGTTAGTGTTACCAGAACTTAGGTTGATTGTATGGTTAGTGTTACCAGAACTTAGGTTTATTATTCAGTTAGTGTTACGAGAACTTGGGTTGGTTATTCAGTTAGTGTTACCAGAACTTAGGATAATTATTTGGTTAGTGTTACCAGAACTTAGGATAGTTATCTGGTTACTGGTTAGTGTTACCAGAACATAGGTTTATTATTCAGTTAGTGTTACCAGAACTTAGGTTGATTATTCAATTAGTGTTACCAGAACTTAGGTTTATTATTCAGTTAGTGTTACCAGAACTTAGGTTGATTATTCAATTAGTGTTACCACAACTTTATGTATTTTGTTTTTCAGGTGGACGCTTTGCGAACAGTTGAATCACGAATGGGAAATGAACTTGTTGCTAAGTATGGTAATCTGAGACCTATCCAGAATAGAGCCGGAAGAATAGTGAAGAGAATTAAATATAAATCATTTTGAGAAAGAATTTTTTTCAAAATATAAATTATTATGTTTATGACTTGAGTAAATTATTTTGTTTATTCGTTTAGTTTTCTTGTTTTCCCCAGAGTTACGTGCCACACCTTTAATAACCTTTTGTCCGAGTCATGATTTAAAAAATATTTATTCAGAATTCTTATATACAACCATGAAGGGAATAATATGAATAAATTGAATACAGTAACAAGCAACTTAATTCTTATATAAAACTGCTTCCAGAAAAGGGTGACATGAATATAAATCTTAATGATCAGCTGGCAATGTAATAAAATGAGAATTATTATCTAGATTAGGTTTTTAGTTAATGTTGGTATGAAGAAAGCGTGTAAAATAGGAAATAAGGAAAATCAATCAAAAGAAGAAAAAGAAAAATGAAGAGAAAGTTGGGGACATAAATATAGGAGGTGGGGTGGATAGAGATTTGAATTAGAAAGAAGCTTGGGACGCGACGCCAGAAAAAAAACCCCAAAAGCCAATAATGATAACTTATTCAAAAAGTGCCGATTAAGCGTAATATGATTACTGCTCTATGGCGCTGGTCACATGGTGCTATAAGAAAACACATATAAAAGTAAGCATCAATTTAAACAACGTATAAAATATAAAATTGATATAAAAGTATTATACAAATGTAACTTATATCGGACTAACAACGTAAAAAAAAAATTAAAAGCACAAATGTGTATTCTATAAAATAAAACTAAATCTATAAACAGCATTAACGCCTAAGCTGTGTGTTAAATCAGCGTACAAAAATAGCCGTTGAATCGAGCTGTTCAAAACAATCTAATTAAAATATAGAGCTGTATTTCGTTTCGTTTTTTATACTTTCGATGGCTTACACTGTAGTAAAGACAAGTAAAATGAAATTTCGGACTTTAAAAACGAAACGAAATAGGATCTGTGTTTTAATCAGATTGTGTTCAGAACGTCGAGGGAGAGAATTGCAATGAAATGGAGCAGCAAAGGAAAAGTACCGTTTGCGATAGGATGTATCAGGACGTGATGCAGGAAGACAATTGTTATTCTCGGATCGGGGAGTACGAGTTGGAGTGTAAACTCGAAACAAACGTAGAAAAGGAAATATTTTGTAATAAATAAATATATCGCGCTAAACACCAAACAATAAGGTCTGCCCCAAGCGCACACAATGTTAACTCTAAGTTACGTTAAAGTTTTTTTTTAACATTTAGAAAACAGGAATGTCTTTAATTTAGATTTAAATATCTAAAATGTTGGAGCAGATTTTAAATCCAACAGGAGGGCTTATCACTTCAGAGATTTTTCAGTTTCCAATTTGATACTTTAATATAATGTTGAGATTGGGATCACGGAGGCAGTATTGACTGGTAGGGAATTACACGTTCCATTAAATATGAAGGAGCATTTCCATGAATGCACTGATACACAATTGTTAAAATTTAGAATTCTATCCTTTCACTTACGCACAGCCAGTGCAGAGAGTTTAGTACTGGAGATTAGAACATTTTGGTGAGTTGGGGACTAGTCTGGTTGATGAATGTTGTATCTTCGATGTTATACCGTGAGCTGGAGATCACGATGTACAGTTTTTGATTTGATCCTATTATGGTTATCATAATTTGCCTTAAGAAAGTTGTTGGTCATTAACTCTTTGATAGACAAAACATACTTTCCCTGAGATTGCGGCTTGATAACCAAGTACAGCCGCGTATCGTCAGCGTAATACCTGATAGTCGAGAATACGACCCATGTCCTGGTGGTGCTGTATATGTAATACTACAGGGGTTAGTTTAGCTATTTGAAATGCCCTCTGTTTAATATGTTATAGTGGTTAAACAAATGAATGCCAACTGGGCTTACCATGTATTGCCCACAATTCAACTTTCTTAGACTAACTCACTCATAATACCTGCCACCATCAATTTCTGGAAGTAGTTTACTGGGTCCAGGCATCTGGTACACGGATTAGTCCAATTACATAGAACAACGTTCAAGTAAACCGGTGACCATACGAAAAATTGGAAGTTGTCCAACCCTAATAGCCGACGCATCTAAAACGGGATTAAATTTCTCTTCATAAAATCATTGAGTATTCCAAGGAGGACATCATTGCCGTTCCTGGAGGGACGTATAACCACCATGGTTTGACGCCGGAATAGACAATGAAGTGATTCGGCTGGGGGATCACTTGGCTAAGTGAATAAGACGCTGGTGGTGCAGGACAAACGGCCTGACAAGGACAGCTGTCTAGTCGTTCGGATAGAACGGAAAACCGAGGTCCGGTGTACACATTGGCGTGCACGTAAAAGATCGACTGGCAGTTGGAGTTCGATATAAGAGTATGGCCGTAGCGCCCCTACCCAGGCAAAATTTCCGTCATAGCACACTGTATAGTGTATGCCTGTCTTTATTAGCCCAGGTTAGGAGCAGAAGAGTAGGACGTTAAACCCCATTCCATTTCATTTCAGTGTTTCAGCCGTTTGGTCGGAGTTCTAGGCTTGTTAAACTCACACTGTATATATTATAATAACTCCTAATGTACTATCCTCTACATCATATATGTCATATATAAAGGTAATTATAACAACACACTGGTCCAGAGTTAATAAAGCTTTCATATTTCATATGAAAGCTTATTGTTTTTGTTAATTGATACTTGAAGTTGCAAACACAACGTGGAAATCAGAGTTAATACATAATTGATCTTTTTAAAAACACTGTAGTGTCAATCTATGCCTCTTGGTACCGCGACTCGACTTTTTTGTGGAGGTTTGGTGACTACCGATAGTTTCACATATAAACCGAATAAATGAGAGGCCCGAACACTGACCCTCGTGATACCCCATAACGCAGGCAATGGATAAAAAAGGACCAGTAAGCAATATTTTATTTCAATTTGTAGAACAAACATGGCTAATGATTATGGCGTACAAAAATAGAGGCAGACCACTCCCACATCCAGTACACATCCGGTTAGTTATTCAACTATCAATTAACTACTGACTGACTGGTATTTTTTCACTATCAGCTGACAGCAAATATCATTGCCACACAATTATTATGTCTGATCAGGTACATATTATTTTACTAATTAGACGAAATAAGTCAAACACGAGGTCTTTAGCTGTGCGAGGAAACCGGATGACAAGGAAAAACCAGAATAAGATAGCCTCTATTTTTGGAACTATTACAGCGAGGCGACTATCTCTATATCTATATCTTACATAATGAATATCTAAGTGGTTGAGTTACCCAATGTGTAAAATGTAATATATGATACTACCATGCGTTGCCTGTTTTATTATTATATTGAACATGAACTGAGAATCTAATGTTATTAGAATTGTTTATATTTGACCATAGTGACATTATGCTGTACGGTTCTCGCTTGTAAAGGTCTCAGATTACCATGTTTCTTGATGGGAGTCATTTTTTGTCGTGATTCAAGCTTTCCTAATTGCTCTACCTGAAAAAGTTTAAACAATATTTTATTCAGAGTAAACATGGAAGAGACAAATAAATAATCAGTTGCATACCGCGATGTTCAATCGAATATCCCAAATACCCCCTTGCGCCCCCCCCCCCCCCAACACGCACACCGACCCATCCTACCTCTCCCAAATCAGCACCGACAGGGCTAATGTACTACGGGGGATATTACGGGCCACAATTCTAGCCGTCAAAGGTTAGTTTATGTGCACGCGACACACCCAATCGACTAGACTATGTTCCTTGTCAGACCTTCCAACCTGCACCACATACATCGGGAATTCATGCCGGATACCCCCGAGGAGCTATCTCTGCCAATAACGGGGCAAACCTGTGACCCACCAGGCTAGAAAGCCAGGGTATTATTCAGTGAATCATCGCCTCTTCAGATTTCTAGAATAGAATGTCGACATAAGAAAAATGAGGATTTATGTCGATCCATTTCACTCTTAAAATAATTAAACTATATTTACTTACAATTTCTAGTTTGACACGTATAGGTTTTTGAGCAACAAGCCAAGTAACAGCCTCAGAACATGGCGGTGTAGTTAAACTGCCTTGGTAGCTGTAAAATTCTGGATCCTTGGGTAGCATTATATTAGGGTAGACTTTAACACCAGTTAATGGCGACATGGCTGAAATTGTTAACAGCTGTATAATTATCTGTCAACAAATAGTAAATTGTCTTCCTACTACCACCCCAATCACAACCACAAGAGCGCACGGAGAACAGTTGATAAATAATAAAGTTTTTAAACAAAGCAAGGAGTGTAAGATACACCTGAACTCGATGTCCTTGTCATCTTGATTTACGAAATTTTTGGCCAAGATAGAAGACCAAATAAATTATTTGCGATTCATCCGAATTATTTATAAGAAAAATATAAAATCATGGTAGAAAAATGAATAATTGTCAATGTATAAAATATTTATGAATGTTATTTCATCGTTTACCCACCCTTTAACTACCGCACGTCTGTTGGTTCGTCCGCCCATGAACAATCTAGCAAGCACCTAGACAACGTTCCTTGCCACGCCCCTTTCCTGCACCACAGATCTCGGGAATTGTCCTAGTCAATACCGGGATCGAATCCCGGTTGTTAACCATTGAGTCACCGTGGCCGTGTACTGGTTACCTACTGCGCGTACAATTAAAACATTGCAACATACCGGGGGAGGGGGGTACAATTAAAAACATTGCAACATACCGGGGGGTACATTTCCACGTGTGTGTAGATTAAGATAATCCGGAAACTTAAAATTAGTTTTGGTAACTGGACAAATCACGGTTGCAGACAACATGGCTGTAAATTGGTCGGCCGGACTAACCTTACAATCAACTCCTAAAAAAATAAAGGTGATATGTTTAAAAACAGATCTTTTTACGATGTGTAAATGTTGTTTAAACATGCATTATGCAAGAGCTAAATCTGCCTATTGTAGGTCTTTCTTTCTTTAGGCCTGAAATGATATAAAAACTATTAATTAGACATTAATTAACTTATCCAGACCATAATCAACTCCCGATGTCATCGCTACCCAACGATATTTACTGGGTTAGCACCCTATTCGCTCCTCACCTTTCATTCATGATTTAATCACGAAATGGATACTCGAGACTATGCCCTTTATCGTACTGACTTTAGCAATGATGACCGAGGCTAGGCGGAAATTTCAATCGCTGAACTATTATAGTGAGAAATGCCAATTCGTTATCTAATCTCCCATAATATATCTTTAATGTCTTTTTGTGAAGGTTTTCTTTAGGCGATGACATCATTCATTTCACAAATTATCTTTGAGGCCCTTTGATCAGATCACATGTTGGCGTTTCGTATTCACCAAGTGTGGGTGGCGCCATTCCGTTTTTTGGCTGGTGGTCAGAACATGGGAGTCTTCTTAATCTGCCAGCTACTACTACGGCCAGAACACCATATATTACGTCACAACCTATGGTACGCCACAACGTCGGAACGAAATAAACGCCAAATAAATCTAACCTAATTAGAACTGTAACCATATCATATATAGAGCGTTCAGATTATTACATTACGACAGTAATTTCAATTTTTACTAAAGCTATTAATTTTAGGGATTTGTCGTCTTAAGATTTACGATCAGAAACTCACCAGGCAGTGAGAACATGCTCACGTCTGCTACTTTCTCTATGACTTCTTTTAGGCCTTCATTTTCTTCCCCTTCTTGACTCTAGTTTATAAAATAGCGACATGTAACTATAGCAACATAAGGCACATAATATAGCCATGAATCGATTATAAATATTCTTTGTTGACATGTGACGTATCTATATTTAGTTGACATGTGACGTATCTATACATATTGTAGACAAGAGATATCTTTAAAGGGTATCGAATAATAACGTATAGCCATATCGTTGCATTTCACATATAAATGTTTGACTCAAGATGACCGACAATTTCATTTTATAATTGCCTCGTGGCCATTTCCGTTAACGGTTTCATTATTTCGGGTAAAGTGCACTGTGAAATGTCTACGCATTTACAGGGTCAACTAGACCGTGAAATTCCCCCGCCTTTACAATGTGAACGAGGCTGTGAAATTCCCTCGCATTTACAGGGTCAACTAGGCTGTGAAATTCCCCCGCCTTTACAATGTGAACGAGGCTGTGAAATGCCCTCGCATTTACAGGGTCAACTAGGCTGTGAAATTCCCCCGCATTTACAGGGTCAACTAGGCTGTGAACCCCTCATTGTGAAATTCCCCCGCATTTACGGGTGAACTAGGTTGTGAAATTCCCAAGTCTTTATAGGTTTAACTAGGCTATCTAAAAGAAACTGGAAGTAAGAAATGTTAGAAACCTACCGATAGCATCAAAGATATTATAATTACACCGTCCTCGAACTGACTGGCTCCAGCTAAATTTCCATAAGCTTGATTAAAATGTACTATTTGTAACTGTTAATAAATTTAAAGTATAAATTATTACCGTATTTTTCGGTGTATAAGGCGCACTTTTTTACCAGATATTTTTTTTTACAGAAGGGGTGCGCCTTATACATAGTAATAAGCAAATATTGGCTTTTCAAATATTGGCGTCTGAAGTTGATGATGTCGGCCTTTCCCGTGCAATAAAGATGGCGGCCATTTTACAGACGGCAATTCAGTATACTGGTAGTCATAAACGACAGTGCTAACAATATGGGCCGATAGCTGTTTAGTTTAAATTATCGTAAATATTTCTGCTATTTCCACGTATTTCATGACGTATATTTCAACTATTCCGACATTCAGATGTTGACATTTGTCGTGCGATAACGATGACGGCCATTTCAGACACCGCTATTCCGTATACCGTTACTCATAAAGTGCTAAAAATATCTGCAAATCGTTAATATTACTATCATTCCTACGTATTTGGTGACATATATATTTCTGCAAATCGTTAATATTACTATCATTCCTACGTATTTGGTGACATATATATTTCTGCTAATCCTTCACTGTTAGCCATTACCGGCAATACACACCACATATTCCTGAAGCAATGGCCCGAGAAATCTCTCTCTGGCCATTGCTGGATTGACTTCTGATTCTTGAACTTTTGCGGGAGTGTGTCTATTCTCCCCGTTCAATGAAAGCTATCACTTAAGTACAGCAACATGACAGTCCTTCGTTTAATCTTGAGTCTTCCCTAAAACTTTGGACAGTGATTTAAGGTAGTAAAAACGGTGAAAAGTATGTTCGTTTCCAAACAGTATTGTTTACATTTCATTCGACTTGATAGCCTCGTTTGTCACACAATTAGTTTTACTGCAGTATTCTCCTATGCACGGGTTAATTAGGCATAATAAAAGCGTGAGCCATGACGTAACGTTATGTAAACATATTTGGTCCAATACTGGCACTCGTTTTAAATGTAAAGCGTTTGTATGGTAGGTAGTGATTGGTTGGTAGTCGGACTACTGACCAATCAAAATTTAACACAACAATATCCACTCATAATAGCAGTGTGTAGTGAGATTACCTATAATCAAACGAAACGCTGCGAGGAGTATGTACACACCAATACACTCTCCCACCTGTCCTCTCTCCCAGCACACACACCCACACACACACACACACACACACACCCCCACACACATGTATCTTACGGCCTGTCATTGAGTCAACTAGGCTGGTTTTCGATTGCCTAGTTGTACTTGACAAGGAGTAGGGCTGCTTGGCCAACCTCGTGGGCTTTCTCCGGGTCCCCCCCCCCCCACTGTCAAAGACCACTATGCGCAATATGTATGAAACAAGACTTCGGATCTGAACCAAGTTTGAAAGGTTAATATTCAATATTTAACCCGGTGACTTCCGCCAAAATAAATATCATCTTTTGTTTTGTTTTAGACTAATGAAATAATTTTATTATTGATATCATTCGACTAGATGATGAGATCTCGTGTCACAGTTGAACATTTCAAAGATTTTATTATGCTTCTGATTGTAGATATAGTTGACAACAGAAGATCTTGTGTTCAAGTTAAAGATTTCTATATTTCATTCTGTATAATATATTTTTGTTTGAAGTTTGTTTGCAGGGTTGTATTTAAAACGGCAATTTCATATTTTTTAGTTATATTTTTAAAATATATCAAAATAAAGCCTTAAAATAGATGGTATCTATAAACAGGCCTATCTTGTTAAAGAATAATCCTATCAATCCTATAATTCACTGTTGCCAGTTGAGAAATTGGCAAAAATATCATTTTCAACTTCAAAGTTAAACGTTTCAAGATCGCAATTGTACGGAGAGGAATGGGAAAACAAGGGAGGTAATTGTGTTATTATTTCCTGTGTCAGGGATTTTAATACCTGTGAAATATTGCCCATGATCGTATAATAGTGAGTTGACAACCTTTTGAGCAAAAGACTTAGAAATAATTATGTTTTAACTCTCTTAGAAAATATGGAATTATCACTTTAAGGTCCCATATTTACAGCACAGATTGAAAAAGGGGATCTCCATATCTATTCATCTAAATTGATTTAAAATTTTATGAGATAAATCTAGTATTGTGAATAAACAGGGTCCTTGTTTGATTAAATGTTCAGCGCTTCTGAACACCGTTGGTGAAGCTAGCGCTATATAAATGTTTAATAATAATAATAATAGTAATGTACGCTATAGCCCCTCCCACTCCAACCCCAAACAATGGTCTTTTCTGTGGGAGAAAAACTGGAGTACTCGGATTAAACCCACGAGGTTGTGAAGGCGCCCCTGTTCCTAGACACATACGCTCACACCAATGATCGAAATCACAACCCTAATAGTACGTGCAGGAAGACCGCACTACACGCAAAACAAAAATCTACAAGATTAACATGCGGACAAGACAGACTAGTTAGAGGTCGAAGCGCAGCACTATAGACCACTAGGCCATCCAAACTCCCCTGTAACCACTAACGCAATGTAACGTCATAGTCCTGTCTGACATGTGTACGTCACTATCTAGCTTACCTATTTACGCCACCTAGCGTGGATATTTGAGTAGTTCTGTGTGCCCTGTGTGACACGAAGTTAGCACTAGATGTTTGTCTGTAGTTGGTTGAAACAGTGTAGTAACGCCAGAGAAAGATATAATATTAATACGACGAATAATGCATTACACTGCTTGAAGATGTGACGCATGCGCTACCACAGTCATATTTGCCTTGTCTTTTACAGCAACTCGCGATTAGAAACCATTTGTTGTGACGCAGGTATGACGTGAGGATGATGCTATGAGTAAATCACAGAGGATTAATGATTTGTGATTTTAAATAGGTAATAACTACTCCTTCCCATATTATATATTAAATGAAACCATACCTCGCCATGATGGTGCATTGCTGGTTGGCCATCTATTACGTGTTCTGTCTGACGCCCACCAGCAGCGCCAAAATGGATTTTGATATTGTCCAAGACGTACACCTTTGTGGGATCACCAGCCCCTTTTAGTATCGCCGTAACTACCTCGGGTATCCATTTAGAAGAAACTCCTGAAAATAATAAAACATGGGGATGACGTATTGTAAGTGCCGAAAGACACAAAAAAGAATATTTGAATATCACATCATCAACCACTTTTATTTGGCATAGCTAATCAGGCTATAAATAGTCACACCTTTAAAATAGTACACGAATTCTTTGATGTCACCGTCACCAGTCATTTCGATTGATATTTCAATAATTCGCCAGCAGACACATAGGGTTATTTAGTTGTCGAAGATTCTAGAGATCAAACACCACATTGGTTGACAGAAACTGTATTTGTTAGTCGGAAACTTGCAAGTATATTTCACAGATTTTGAGAAATATTTATTCCGTTTGTGAGTAGAACAACATTACAAAGTAGTATACTATTTGTTAGATGTGGTGGCCATGAATGACAGAGGTCTATTATCAACGTTCTCTGTGTGTAAAATGCTATTTATACACTGGGTAAATATTATAACACGATATGTAGGTCTTACTGTGGTTCGTAGTATAGAAAAAGTTCAACGTTTATATAATCACACCATTAATGCCAAAACTAAAGTTAAAGGTGAATTATGTAAGATTTATATAAAGAGCTGACCGTTCTTGCTATAGTAGTCCAAATATGAATGAATATATTGAACACTACATTCAAATTATGTCCGAAGTTATGAGTGTTTGAAGTCGTGACAAGATGTTGCGCAGGTTGTTTATTATCGCTAAATTTTGAGATGGCACGGTTGTACCAATCCATTTAAAATCTCGGCCAACTATTGGTCTAGAGAGTTGATTATATGCTTGTCAAGTGAATCAATGTATATATAATAGTTTAATATATAATAGAGTACATCCACTTGACCCAAACTAGGGACTATTATATGGTAGAAACTTAAATCAATAATGCGCTTGCGCGTAGGGATCTTTAGACGTAGGAGTAAATGAGAGGACCTGGAAAACTCCATGAGGTTGTGACGTCAATCCCCCGCCTTGTCACGCAGGAGCATTCGATCGAATCACGGCATGACAGACCTTTAACATAGAGGCCAACTAAAGGGCAATTCAAATTACATAAATACAAAACAATAAAACAAAGAAACAGTACGTACCATTATTTTCTAGCCTTCCTGTTAAAGCCGCCTTTTCTGTAACATCGTAATATAGAAAGGAGTTTTTATCTATGACTGGAAGCATTCCAGATGCAGGCAGCGCGATAGGCGACTGGAAAGATCCACCCACATCACAACATCTGTTTCTTGGTTCATCAATAGTATACCAACAAGATGGACCTAATAGAAGATAAGGTAAGTTCAGATAATATAAATTACTTTAGCAACATAAAAACAAAGTCTGGGTAATGCATTTTAAAGTTAATATTATATACATGACAGAGTATTCTAATATCGCAGTCAGCCTGTGACATAGAGTGTAGGACTCGTCATGTAAATAAATGTCTATATAATAACTGATATAACATTTCACGCCATAAAAGATCTGTGATGACCAGATTTAGCTCCTATAT
This sequence comes from Patella ulyssiponensis, assembly GCA_963678685.1. Taxonomy (NCBI): domain Eukaryota; kingdom Metazoa; phylum Mollusca; class Gastropoda; family Patellidae; genus Patella; species Patella ulyssiponensis. Next base: position 60,936,244 of record OY783225.1, on the reverse strand, counting down.
AATCAGTGGCGGCGCCAGCCGTCGGTGGTTGGAGGGGCAAAGGTGGGGCAAAGTCCAAGGTTAAGGGGGCAAAGGCACGAGTATCAACTAAGGGAGGGGTCTCCCCCAGAACATTTGGAAAAACAGGCTGCCAGAAATGCAGTCTGGCAGTATTTCAGGCAATGACCGTTGAGGTAAAGTGTCAAACGAACGGACTCAACGAATCCCACTCTCGAGCGCCAATGTCGGGAGTATTTATGGAGGGTATAGGGGACCTCCCCGAGAAAATTTTGAAAAATAGACTTTCGGAAATGCTCTCTGACAGCGTATTCAGTCAGGCACCGATCGTCGAGATAAATAAATCTGACCACATACTGTCCGTAGCCTGATCACTAGTTTATACGATCAGAGACCAAAATGGCAAACGAACGGACTTGCGAACATCAACGAAGTACCTTTGTGTGCGCTAAAGTAGCGAGTCCTTGTGGGGGTTTGGGGGACCTCCCCAAGAAAATTTTGAAAAAAATAGACTGTTGGAAATGCTGCCTGAGAGTATTCAGGCACCGATCGTAGAGATAAATAGAGCAGATCGGATGTCACCTCTGGCCTGGTCACTAGTCTTTCCGACCCTAGGGAGGAAAGTGTCACATGAAACTCAATGAAGTCCCCAATAATTTGAAAAGTAGACTGCCCGAAATGCAGTCTGGCAGTATTTCAGGCATTGTTCGTCGAGATAAAGATACCGTCTGTCGCCAAATTACTAGTTTATCCGACCAGAGAAGAAAGTGACAAACGGGCGGAGTGAGTGACTCAAAGTGAATGAATATTTTCGCAACTATATTTTGTGAAATAAACGGACTTGCGAACCTCAACGAAAATTTGAAAAGTAGACTGCCCGAAATGCACTCTGGCAGTATTTCAGGCATTGGTCGTCGAGATAAATAGAGCTTAACAGATACCGCCTGTCGCCAAATCACTAGTTTATCCGATCAGAGAAGAAAGTGTCGAGCGGGCGGAGTAAGAGTGACTCAAAGTGAATGAATATTTTCGCCACTATATTTTGTAAAATAGAATGCAGCCAGGTAGCATTTCAGACATTTTTTTCCCGAAAATTATTGGGGGGGCAAACAGAGGGCAGGCAAGATTTTTGGGGGGGCAAATGCCCCCCCTTGCCCCCCCTTGGCGCCGCCACTGTATATAATGCATCTTTAATATTAGCTCATCAGCTTTTTCAAAAATACTGCTTACCAGTTTTAGTATTTATGTCATACGAAAAACACGAGTCTCCAGCAGCATAGCACAACAATCGTGGGAATTGCCGTGTTCCTGCTGCGTTCATGATGGACGATGGACGAGGTAGTGGTCCTGCTGGTGTGACTGACGGTGGTCCAGTAGTTTGAATGGTGGAGACTGGCGGTGGTCCAGTAGTTTGAGTAGTGGAGACTGCAGCGATGGACAAACCAACTTGAGTAGCCGGATTGGCTTGAGTCGGAGGGGCATTGCTTACATCTATAGGACCCGATGGCTGTATATTAGGAAATGCCATGCTAATAGATACAAAACACATGATGGTCAAGGAGTAAATTCCTAAAACACCCATCGTGATCTGAAAAAAACCCAAAACTAAGTTGAAATGAAATCTATATTGTTTGTTATAAGACATATTAATGGTTCACAACCCTAATATGGTTAACTGGAATAGGGAGTCGCGGTGGCTAAGTGAGCAAGGCGCTGAGTCGCTCGCCTGGAGGTCGCGTGTGTAATACTATTTGGTAATTACATTAGGCGAAAAAAAAGTACACATTTTATTTGTCTGTTCTATTGTTTTCAAATTCATAACCAAGGAATGGGGAAATATGATGACTGAAATGATATTGTTATCTTTCACATTATTGATTCTGAATTCATAAGCAAGAAATATAGAAACTATAATATGCTGGTTATTTTGATACGTTAACTAAGTTATAGATTAATGAACATGTTGGTCATTTACATTTTTCGCTTTTATATATAACATATTTGTTGACCAAATTAGGTAACAATCCCTGTCATGGGATACATGACCATTCCATATTTAGAATTTAGCTGTTGTCAGTCGTTTACGTAAATAACCCAGACAAAAGAATAAACACAAACAAAAGAATATACACCTATAAAGTAGGGAGTGAGGGCTAGAATAATCAGACGCCATGTAGATTCTAGCGTTGTCAGACGCGCATTGGGTTCTTTAGAGATCAGACACGCATTGGGTTCTTTAGACGACCATTTCACGGTAAGACTAACGAAATCTGAAGGAAAGTAGCCTAATTAGGTAAAAATCACCAGTACAAAGCCCGCTTTCAATGTACGCGATTCCGAGCATCATATACCTATTTAATTTACTTAAATGGAGGCAGAATAAATAGGATTTAAAATGTCGGTCAACTAGCTTAGTGTGTGTTCCCAAAAGCTAACTGTATACAGACAGCCTCCGTTTCGTTTATTTCTACACATCACATCCAAAAATATAAACAATTTCATAAAAAAAAATGTGTACAAAATTATGGATAAATGAAATTTTGACAAAAATGGTGCTACTATTCACCGACAAGGGCGTTTTTATTGTGGCGTCCAAATGATTGGAAAATGTGACCGACTAGGAAAGATATGTTCTGGATATGCATAATATTCTTCAAAAGTATATCAAAGATTCAAATGATATCCAAAATTTAAAGGCTGGATTATTAAAACCTTGACACCGATCGTCCTACTTATCATAAATATAAGAACCGACAAGATAGTTTTATATTGTCAATTTCACTTATCAAATTTTGTAGATTTGTTCATGAAATCATTCATATTTTGGATATTTTGTGTAGATTCTGCATAATGTTAGGCATTTTGTATGAGGTATGTTTGCTCGTCGGCTAACTTTTACCATATTAAGTGCGCTAATGACAGAAAAAAAAAAAAATTCATGTCGATTGTAATCAGTGAGTTATGGGGTGGTTGAGACGTTTCATCGATTCGTTCTTTATATTCATAATCAGAAGACGTTTTAACATGTTGTATCGAATTATATTTAAAAATTGGAGGAATGTTATATATCTATGCTTACCGTTTAATGTCCACCTCCACAAAATGTGAGTTCGCAGACAAATTCCACTGACGCTGCTTATTCACCCTTTGAAAATCATAGCTCATTTCTTCTTTATATACATTTATCAATAGAAAAATAAAAAACCCATTAAAGGGACTCTCACACTTTAACGTTAAACAAAAAACAATAACAGATTTCTTGACAGCCATTCAATCAATACACGAGAGAAAGAGAGAGATGAACCCTATTGATTTCCCCGGTTCTCCACCAGTGTATTGTTTTTTTATGTGCTTTTATCTTGCATGGGAACCGGTTGTTTTTGTAGGTTTGATATGGTTGAGCAATTTATTTTTTCCATATAAATCAGAGAGTCGGGGAGTGTGCGGGGCCACGATGTCTTAGTGAATACAGCGCTGGCTCATTGATCTTCGGAATGTTTCAGCCCGGTACCTCCTTATCAGTGAGGCAAAGTTTGTAGTCATTCGAATGAGAGGAAAACCGAGGTTCACATAAACCAACATGCGTTAAATCATCAGGGGCCTGATTCACGAAATTTTAACTAAGATAAAATCCAAATTTTAGAAATTTGATTGGATAATATTAGATTGATTGTAGTGCTTAGCCAATCGAAATTGAAGTATCTACTAAAATTTGGATTTTATTTTAAGTTAAGATTTCGAGAAACAGGGCCCATGTCTGTCACTGAGTCAAGTGTCGTAGTAGTGATTCCATGCTTGTACATGATATGGAGGGTTTCTCCGGTGCCACCGGTTTCCCCCCCCACTGCTAAGACAACCCTACGCACAATCGAATTATTGAAATAAAAGCGGACCATATGATAGTCCCGAAATGGCCAAGTTTGTGACAGTCATCAAAACTGCCATTAAAAACATGTCGTAGGCCGCTTAATGAAAGTTATAAAATTTACGTGGTTATGATGGATTGATTGTTGAAAGAAATAATATTCCGTTTGAATTATGTTTTTTTTTTTATACTTGACTAAAGGATAAATAATTTTTATCACCTTCAGATACATCATGCATTGTTCATTGTTCAACGGGTGTTTCTATTTTAACCTTTATTGCCACCGATGTCCTTGACAAAAGTCCATATATAATTAGAATTATAACAGTTTCTGTACCGACACAAAGGATTACGTGATCGTACTTTATTTTATAACTGTCAAAAACTTTCGTGGTCGGAATGTAGATGTATCATAAAAATATGTCGAATGTCAAGATAGGGTTACCATAAAGGTACTAAATGATAATCATGTACGAATTGTAATGATTCAGTTACGAATGGGTTACGAATATGCTGAATTGTTTACGAACATGCCGAATTCAGTTACGAATATGCCGAATTCTGTTACGAATACACTACGTTAGGCGCGTAAGATATTGAATTCACTGATCATTTGTGATTTGTTCGGCACATTCGGCAACAATTCGTTGGGATGTCGGGGTATTCGTCGTTGATTCGTGGCGGATTCGGGATATTCGTGTCTGTTCGAGGACGTTGCATTAATTTTAGAGAGCCACAAATGACAACGAATTTCACAGAATCGAATAGGCAGCTGTTACTGAAGATAAGAAAATATTACGATATGTTTACGAATTAAATTATACACCAAAAACATTAGTGACCGAGATACGAACTGCTACGGACCATACGAATGTGTAAGAACCCAATAAGAATCATTTACGCACTTAAAGAACCGTCAACGATTTATCTACGACTCGCAAAAAGGTTGGATTGGAAACAGTTCGTTTGATTCGTAGCCCACGTGAAAGCGAAGCATAATACGCGGCACCGGCCAAGTGAAAACATCTACCAAGTCTACGATGCATTACCGTTTCGGCAGGGATCGGTGATTTGTTTCATAATAGCGTTTATATGCCGAATTGCCAGGTAAAGTGCCGATTATCGTAAATTTTTCCGAGTTTTATCGGCAATCGGCATTATTCGTAGGGATCGTAGTGTATTTGTAATGAAATTTGATATATTCGTAAAGAAGGTGGCTTATTCTTAACCGAATCGCTAAAATTCGCATATGATAGGTTCATTTCGTTCCTTTATTGTAGACCTATCTGGACATTGGACATATTTTTCGCACTCTTTCCTACAATATTCGTTACTGCTTCGTAGCTACTCCCGATTCTACTCGACCTTTTTGAATTTTTTGCTGAATCGCACGATAATCGTAGCTCACGTGAAAGACGGGCATACGCCGAAATAACCTTATTTTAAAATCACAGTAACGATAACATACGTGCGTAACTAAAGTGTTACTATGTAAATATGTATAACTATACTATAGTGTCCATCTCTGTCTAACGACATTATTTAAGAATAGCCCCAGGACGGACAAAAAATACTTTAAAACGTTATTAAACCAGTTTTGAAATCAGTTTGCGTCGGCATCATTTTTATCCTTTCATCGGGAAACAAAGTAGTGCAGTTTTACGTCCAGGTTTAAAAATCGCCACTTTACTTCATTCTGATATACATTAATTTATATAAGCTACCGGTCTGCCTCTTCAGTTATTAATAATATTTATATACTGTTTATACTGTACTGTCTCTCTATATATATACCCGGTATTGGGATTATTTTTGTAACCAGTTCATAAAGGGCACATTACAACTTCTCTCTACTTTTACAATACATTATTGAAAAACTCAACGCTTGGGGAATATCACCTCTAATTTCAAATTTTGTTTAACGTTAGAAACCATCAAAACACCGTTTCTTGCAATTGTTTGGGTGTTGGTCTCATTTTTTTTTCAAAAATTGACTGATCAATAGACGAATCTGGAATTTATCCTGAAATTTTGGGGCTTTTCGATACTACCATTTTGGTAAACTTTTTGCATATGATTCAGTACACTCAACCCTACCAGAAACCACCCATTTTTCGTTACATGATTTGACTGGTCTATAGATAGCGTGATGTGACAAGGTCGTTATTTTACTTTGATTCATCACGAGACATTTACTGATAAACCAAACCCCCCCAAATAAACATGACGAATATGTTGGTGGTCTCGTTAAACAATTTGAAACGTTTTTTTTATCTTGTTCTGTCAAATTATTTGTCCGTTGGGAAAGGCGAGATATGGGACGCGTGAGGTATGGACGATGTGAGGTACGTGTGGTATGGGAGACGTGTGGTGGGGGAGACGTGGGTACGGGGAACGTACGGTATGGGAGAAGTGTGGTGGGGGAGACGTTGGTATGGGAGACGTGGGTATGGGAGACGTGAGGTGTTGGAGTATGGGGGACGTACGGTATGGGAGACGTGTAGTGGGGGAGACGTGGGTATGGAAGACGTGAGGTGTGGGAGACATGAGGTATGGGAGACGTGGGTATGTGAGACGTGAGGTATGGGAGACGTGGCTATTTTAGACATGAGGTATATGTATGGGAGACGTGGGTATGGGAGACGTGGGTATGGGAGACATGAGGTATGGGAGACGTGGGTATGGGAGACGTGGGTATGGGAGACATGAGGTATGGGAGACGTGGGTATGGGAGATATGAGGTATGGGAGTTATGTGGTATGAGAGAGGTGGGGTATGGGAAGTATGGGGGGGGGCTGAGGTAAGGCAATTGTTTGGAGTATTGTTTATTTTTAGTAAACAATAGTTTAAATGATTTACATATTTACTTGATAATCATGTCTGTTGTAGTCAGTACATCAAAATCTTTTATTGAACAAGATATCTAATCCCACCGATTAAAGGTTTTCAGACATGACGCAACGACGAACCATTGGAATAAATAAAACGGGGTTTAACGTCCCATTGTTCGGAACACGGCAATAGGCCATACAGTGTGCTTTGGTGGCCTTATTCCCCCGGATAACCACATTACGGCCTACTCTTATTTCGAATTCCAACTGCCACGGGTTCGTATGTGTGCACGACAATGAGGACCTCGGTTTTTCGTTTCATCCAAGCGACTAAACGCTGTTCCCCTTGATGCCCATCGTCCTGCGCTCCTGGCAGTAATCTTTGTGAAGGCCCAGTAGATTATAAAATAAATGCGATCATTTTGATTTACTGCAGCATAGTCTTGTTGTCGGTGTTTCCCTCTCGGTCGTCCATAGACAAAACCATAACATAATGTATTGTTTATTTAATAGTAAGTGCAGGAGGATCACACTACACGCAAAACAAAAATCTACAAGATAAACCTGCGTAATACAGAAAATAGACATTGCAAAAAATAAACAAATATCAAATCAAGTGAATGGATCCGGGGCCAGTCGTAAGCGTCCATTGCGCTGTACACTGCCTGTTATTTCTGTTATTACCGTGACGTATAGCCTTCTAATGGAACATGTTATCATATTTCGTATGTTTAAAGTCTTTTTTTTTAAAGGAATTGAAGACTTTGCAAACTACAGTATTGTGGAGTTAGAATCTGACAGCGTAAAGTAGCTTTAACATGACCTGTAGCTATAACCCATCAATGTCAACAATGTAATGTTGACACACCCATTTTGGATATAGCTCAACAATAACCAATTTATGTAATTTATTATGATTAATTCAACTAGTGGAATGGAGTAAGCTAAAAAAAAAGAAAAGTTATAAGTACAGGGAGACCCCACCACACACAAACAACACACAAATCTTACAACCTATACAGACATTGAAAGCAACGAAGAACGAAGTGAATATTATTGTAATCAAAACTACTCAACTACTCAATGACAACCTCTCTCTCTCTCTCTCTCTCTCTCTCTCTCTCTCTCTCTCTCTCTCTCTCTCTTTCTCTCTCTCTCTCTAATGGGGTTAACGTCCACTCGACACAAACTAGGTCATTTCGTGACTTGAATCAATGACAACCCCCCTCTCTCTCTCTCTGACGGGGTTAACGTCCGCTCGACACAAACTAGGTCATTTCGTGACTTGAATCAATGACAACCCCCCCTCTCTCTCTCTGACGGGGTTAACGTCCGCTCGACACAAACTAGGTCATTTCGTGACTAACACATGGTTCAATTTCATTTCAATAATTGGATTGTGCAGTGGGAGGACTACGGCGGACCCGGAGAAAACCCACGAGGTTGGACAGGCGACCCTACTCTTTGTCACGTGCAACCGGGAAATCGGAACCACGCCAGTTGGGTCAATGACACAGACCTTATGATACAGCGCGCACGTGCTAACCATTCGGTCATCCAACCCCCAGAAATCCCCGGACAAGATACACATACATATAAACAACAAGGACGGACATGGAATATTTCGCCTCTAATTTCACTTATAAACTGTATTTAGTACGTACACTATTAACGCTAAATAATGAAAATTAACCTACTCTTACCAGGTTCTGACAGATGACAATGAAAAACCCGTAGATTTAATAGACCTGTTATTAGATAAAAACATAATATAAAAGCCCTAGAAATAATTCGGCTATTAGATATAAACTTAAAAACATAATATACCCCCATCCCCCGAAGTAACACCATTACTAGATACTAACATAATATAAAACCAAAGATTGAACATCATTATTAGATAGAACTATAGAAACATAATGTGATACCTCTAGAGTTAACATTAGTATTGTATATAAACATAAACCCCTGGAATTAACATTAGACATAAACCCCTAGAATTAACATTAGTATTAAATATAAACATAAACCCCTCGAATTAACATTAGTATTGGATATGAACATAAACCTCTAGAGTTAACATTAGTAATGGATATAAACATAATATAAAACGCCAACAGCGAGCAACATAAATTACATGAACTCTACTATAAATATACGAATATAAATATTTTGAGTGAGAAATGTACTTGACAGATTCAAGCCATCAATCAAAGACATGTATCCATGACAATGATTAATAATCATTGCCAATAGTTAAACCCAGTGCCGATAGTTACACAATAGTTTTACTGGGAGAAGTATCAATTATTGAATTGTTTTATTGGTAAATTAATTACCAATCATCTACATTATTGACACCTTGTCAGACTTGCTTGATGAATTCCATCTATCAGTATGACTGCCAAATACGGTATGTCCTCGAACAAGTAACGATGTCAAATACTGTAACAGTCGACAACACAAGTAGCGACAATGAATGCTATCACCTTTCGTCCACGTTGAATACTGACACCTTTCGTCCACAAACGATGACAACAAACCTGTAAAAGGTTGGGGTACTCGACCCGATATGTGAGGAGTAAGAGGTTGGGGTAATCGACCTGATAGGTGAGGTGTAAGGCTTTGAGGTACTCAACCCAGTGTGTGAGGTGTACGAGGTTGGGGTACTCGACCGGATGTGTGAGATATAAAGGTTGTGGTGCTCGATCCGGTGTGTGAGGTGTAAGAGTTTGGGGTAATCGACCGGGTGTGTGAGGTGTAAGAGGTGGGGTTACTCGATCGGGTGTATGAGGTTGGGGTACTCGACCGGGTGTTTGGGATTGGGGTACTCGATCCGGTGTGTGAGGTGTAAGAGTTTGGGGTAATCGACCGGGTGTGTGAGGTGTAAGAGGTTGGGGTACTCGATCGGGTGTATGAGGTTGGGGTACTCGACCGGGTGTTTGGGATTGGGGTACTCGATCTGGTGTTTGATGTGTAAGAGTTTGGGGTATTCGACCCGGTGTGTGAGGTGTTAGAAGTATGGGTATTCGCTCCGGTGTATGAGTATTTCAGTTACTCGCTCCGGGATATATCAGGTTTGGTTACTCGCTCTGGCATATAAATGGTTTGGATACTCGCTACGGCATAGAAATGGGTTGGATACTCGCCCCGGCATATAATTGGGTGGGATACTCGCCACGGCATATAATTGGGTGGGATACTCGCTTTGGCGTGGAAAAGGTTGACATCTGCTACATCAGCTTCAATCGTGGTGTGTTCTTGCAATAATTGTAGCCTATCTATTTAACATTGAAAACATAATTACATCAGAAGCCATCTTCACGTCTGGTGGTTTCTCACCTTTCGGCCTGCCAGCTGTCTTGTTGCACGATGTAACAGTATTATAGTCCATTGGTTACCGACGACCCCCCCCACCACAACCTTTATGGACACAGACGTTCCATCAAGCTTAAAACCGGCAATCTCTCTCTACATGTATGTTAGTTTGTTCTTCTTGTCTCAGAGTCAATGTTAGCCAGTTCCTTCAGCAGTTAACGTTGAAATAAGGACTATAAGAGATGGAGTTTGGACACAGGAGTGTTGGGGCTCGGGATAGGGACACGAGGGGTGTTGGGGCTCGGGATTGGAACACGAGGGGTGCTGGGGCTCGGGTGGGGACACGGGGGGTATTGGGCTGAGGCTCGGGCTCGGGGTGGGGACACATGGAGTGCTGAAGCTCGGGATGTGGACACGAGGAGTGCTCGGGCTTGGGATGGGGAAACGAGGAGTGCTGGGACCCGGGGACCAAATTTACTGGGGTCTCATGGCCGACTGCGATATTTATAATAAAATGCACAATGTACTTCTAAAGTAAGAACAATACACGAATATAAATTAATACATTTTATTTACAAAAACAAAAAGAAAACAAAATAAAACATGAGGTAATATATATAAATATACATGGATCAAGTTAAATAACAGTGATATAAATTTACATCCAGATGATTAACCATATTATTTTCATGTTTCTACAATAGTCATGGATTGGGGACGGGGGTAAATTGTATAGAATGCTTGAATCTATCATAGACTAATCTTGGTTTGTGATGAAATACTCATGCAAGAGAGGGAGAGAGAGAGAGAGACAGAGAGAGAGAGGGAGAGATGGGGGTTTAACGTCCACTCGAGAGACACTAGTTCATTTCGGGACTAACACGTGGTTCAACCTTATTTCAATCAATAATTCACTGGCGCGTGTGGGTCTTTAGTAGTGGAAGGAAACCGGAGTACCCGGAGAAAACCCATGAGGTTGGACAGGCGACCCTACTCCGTGTCACGTACAACCAGGGATTCGACACAACGCCAGGCGACTCAATAACAGGCTTTATGATACAACACGCACGTGCTAACCATTCTACCACCCACTACTCATGGAATGTGATGAGAAACATATTGATTATTTTCATCTACGATTGTCAGGATGAATATACTGAATTCATGAATTGTGATGAGGCAAAAACATATACCAAATTCGTGCTTCGATGTGTTAATTATATTGAACCCATAGATTATTATGATACATTTGAATGAAATCATGGATCGGTGTGATAATTACATTGAACTCATGGATCAAAATGAAAAAATACAATTGAATTAGTGGAATTATTAATATCTCACGTGTGAATCGTTTGATTAATTCTGTTGGATCTGATTTTATAATACTTTAATCTATTAACTATCGCTGTTGGTAACGGATGTTTTTTTTCTGATATCAGTAAAATTGAAATCATCCTTATATGAATTACTAGAACTTGTAGTCTTTGAAACTTTTGATGTTGTTGTCCTGGGTTTGCAGCAGCCGCAGCAAAGTTGTTTCCAGTAATCTCTGACTTTCTTATCTCTAGCAGTGAATAAGATAAATATCAGGAAACCCTGGAGAGAGTTGAGCACCGTGAAGATGTACTGAAACACCAGACGAGCATCTGATATTGCCAGGAATCCAAAAACCCAGGTTAATCCTAAAATATAAAAGACAGATATGAATGTAAGATATTCATCTGCAACATTAATCTCGTTAATTTCGTTAAGCCCATCAAACGAACGACACTAAACGTAATACTACAGTTGACATTATTGTTCAATGGAAGTAGTCCGAATGCAGAAACTCCATCGGAATATACACCAATGCTTTTTCAAAAATCGGCAGATCTGGTGAAATTCATCTTCAAGTATTTTAATCTTTTGAGGCATTTCATTGCCCAAGTTCATCAATTCCATTAAGAGCATCAGCCCTATGTTCCTTTACCATCACAGACGGACAACAGCAAAATGTATGACCAGGCATAGTGACCAGTCAGTTTTAGATATTATTTAATGTGTCAGGGTTAATATCAATCAGGATAGAAGCAAATTAATCCATTATTGATTATTTCTGTTTTAACAATGTCTCTAATGATATTCCTGTATAATATATATTTTGATGTCAACACTTGAGCTTATCCATGTACAGTTAGAATATAAAAAGGCTAATGTACATCAATAGGCAAATCTTTAGGGTCACTCGACTTAGCAGCGACCACGTCGGTCATCCACTGTGATGTAGGTGTACAATGTATTATTGAATAATTTCTATTTGTAAGATATAAGTTCCAGTAATTAGAAGATTGAAGAACCATTCCCGACTGATTAGTTATTACAGAACCTAGCCGTTATAGTACCACATAGTCTACAGATTAGGACACGAGGCTGGACAATATCCGGTGAAGTGAACATAATATTTAACACACCTTGTATAGCGTATTTTAAACACATGTCGGACCTGATATAACATTTTTTAAAACCAATTAATCTTCCGTTTGGCTTGGTTTTTGATATTACCCGCCCACCCTAAAAAAAACCAAAACCCCCAAAAAACCGAAATACCATTTGACCATGTTTTTAAATTTAACCATATAACATTTGGCTTTGTTTTTGATATTTGCTCAATTTCAACTCACCTAAAATAATAAAACAGCAGAACGAGGCTCTGACGTTAGTAACTGAGTGTTGGAGGCCTGTTGTGTTGAGATTTTTTCTGCTACAGATACTGCGCGTGACCAAGATATAGATGATTATATTAGCCAATATAATCAAACCAAGAGGTAGAGCAAAACCATAATACATTCCCTGTAGTCCCATCCAACAACTGAAACATAAAGGGAGGTAATTCACATATATTATATCAAGACACAAGTTGATTTATAAACACAGAATTGGTAAGTTGATTTACAAACCAAGAATTGGTTGATGGGCTTGGACGAAAAACCAAGGCCCCGTGTACACATTGGCGTGCACGCTAAATAACTATTGACAATTGAACTTCGAAAATATCCTTAATATTGCACTACAAGGCGTATGTCAGTCTTCATTAATCCCATTGCTTCAGAAAAGTGTGACACTCACCCGATTTAATTTACAAACCAAAATACTGACTATGTTTCTCCGCCATTATACAACTCTACATCAATGACTAACATGATCGTTACTGGTATAACTGGTAAACCTGTCATATAGAAATATAGTTTTATTATTATAGTTGAACATATTTAGATGGCGTCGCAAATTAATTATAATGTTGTGGACTACTGAAACTATGTAGTTTGTCTTATCCACAGATTCGCCTTTCCGGTTCTGTTTTGGGAGATCGGTACAGAAATTATGTATGGTACATGACAATTTATGAAACTTTATGAAAGGTTGTTAAATTCCATATTCAATTTTCGTCAACAAAGATGCATAGTTGATTGATTATATTTCTTACCCCAGGCTGGAATTGTCGCTTTAAGCATAAAATATCTGACATAGGTTCCTAGAACTTTCACAAACATAAAATATTGTAATATGCCTTCCATTAACATCCACATGAAGGACGCCATGATGAAATAATGTAACAGGACCGCTACAACAATACAACCCACGTGATCACCAGTCTGTTTAATTCCCGCCAAAAACACGATCCATGAAAATAACATGGCTAATGCTAAATTAAACATGATTTGCTGTGGTCGACCTTCCCGTAGTTTTCTGGGAAAAAAAAGTAAGAATGGTCACGATACGATCAAACCTTGTGTCAGTTGAGGGCTAGTTAATAAAGCCCCCCCCCCCAACTTCAGCAACAATTTCTCGTCATTGCAACACTGGGTTTGTTAAATACCGCCCCCTCCCCCGACACACACACCAGTCAAACTGGTTCGTCTGGGGTTCTTTCATTATAGAATACCGTTGCCTATTGTTTTATATACATGTACAATTTACTTAAATAGATCTAGCAACCATTATTATAGAGAATCACTATTGTGTTGCTTTTGTTGTTTATTTTTGTCAAATAAAATTGATTCTTTTATGTCTAAGAATAGAGAATTACAGAAATGTAAAGATCGTTTTGTCTGTTGGCTTTGACTGCAGGAATCACTAATAACGACCTGTTCTGCGATTTTAAACTTCTACTGGATTCGCATGGAGTTGGAAGATCTTGAATATATTACTGTGGTTGATTATTAAGTACTTTTAAAGTCAGTAACAGATTTTTACCTAGGTGCAATGTAAGAAAAAAGATTGAATATGAGACATTTAACTGCAAATTGCATAATTTTTCCAATATGATACAGGGGTGATAAAAATACACATACTTAAAGAAGAGAAAGGTTAAAACTGTTAATCCTAATCCAATGATAGAAAGGATTAATCCAATATAGGTGATAATAGTTAGAGCCAGTTGATGACTCTCCGGTACCAAATAATCTTGACCATAATAATCCTGAAAGAAAAGTCCAATAATATGTCAATTAATGGGTTAAAAATATATATTTCAGGGAAAGTGAGATTCAGGGATTTCAGGGATAGCCATCGACTGATAGTGAAATAGATTCAAATGACTTTTAAAAATAAATCCGAGCATACTAAGGAACAAAAACCAGAAATGTCGTCATCATTGACATCTTTGAATTAAAAAGTCAAATCAAAACTTTAATTCCGCCAATTTTCCCAAGCAAAAAGCAGGCCAATTATAATTCTAGGGGTTTTTATGTCTTTCCTGACCGTTATTCTTTTGAAGCATGCCCTGTATCAACAGTTTTACTGGGCATTGCCCTGGATGTTTTCCAGGTAACAAATTTCCTTCACATTTCTGCAATAAAACAGAAGGTTTAAAATTCTTACCAAAAGAACAGCAAAGTTTGTTAAATGATCACAAACACAGACGTCTCGACCTTCTGTTGTGTTCGCATAACGACAACCGTCATTCGACCAACCACCTCGAGAATTATTCAAACTAAAATCCCAAAATACACAGCGACTGTATTTCTCTCTATATTCATCTTGTATGACCTGGAATAAAACAAGAAATAGAATCGTGTTTAGGTTTCAATATTACAGGATAGAATTCGCAACGGCATCGACGATTATACTAAATCGTTTGGTGTATACTTGTTCGTTTCTAAAACAAGTGATAATACTTCACATAACAACAAGAAACTATGCGCTGTACTCTCTTGTTTTTAATTGGATGGTCGCAGAAGCGTCTGGTAATCTCGGGATAAATGACCACACGCATACATGAATCAATATTTTCACTTCTGCTATTTTTACAACTATATAGAGTTATTTATATTTTATTATACAGTCTTTTTAATTATTATTTTATTACACAGTCTTTTTAATTATCATAGATTCAGAGTTACGGGGTTTTATTTATACAACTTCACAGAGTTGTTTTAATGATATATTCTTTTATGTATGGTTTTATTTTTACAGATTTTCTTGTTCATATTTATATTCTTTTTTGTTGTCATTGTTACGGGGTTTCGGCACACATTAATATGAAAGCGTGCACTGTATAAATGATTTTATAATTATATTAATAATAAAATAGAACTTAGTTGTTGTGGAAAGAAATAACTTACTTGTTGTGGAAAGAAAACTGTTGTGACGAATGAACCATTTAAATTTACAACCGATTTTCTATCTACAGTTAATGTAGCTGATATAACTTTACTATTAACTGTACCATTATTATCATTGATAAACAAATTATTGCTTTTTAATATATGCATAGATAGTCGTATATCAGTTGTATCCTTCTCTGGAATAATTAAAACAAGATTAAAATAGCATTGTGAATAAACCGACCAATCAATACAGGTCTCAATAGATTAAAAATATTGCTTAATGATCGAGACTCAAAAACATGGTCGCCGGTTTGATAAAAAGAAATAACCCATGAAGTACTTCTGGTCTGAATCAACAACAGAGATTGTTAACAATATCCGACGGATGGTCAACAACAACCTCATCAATAGGTGGAGATGCTCTACCTTCTATTGTTTAAACCATAACTAGAGTTATCCTACCCCACAGATGGTCCACAGCAACCACATCAATAGGTGGAGATGCTCTACCTTCTATTGTTTAAACCATAACCAGAGTTATCTTACCCCACAGATGGTCCACAGCAACCACATCAATAGGTGGAGATGCCCTACCTTCTATTGTTTAAACCATAACTAGAGTTATCCTACCCCACAGATGGTCCACAGCAACCACATCAATAGGTGGAGATGTTCTACCTTCTATTGTATAAACCTTAACCAGAGTTATCTTACCCCACAGATGGTCCACAACAACCACATCAATAGGTGGAGATGCCCTACCTTCTATTGTTTAAACCATAACTACAGTTATCTTACCGTCGATTGTACTTCTAACAAATTGCTTATTTAACAGAATCCCAACATCCGTTGTCTTGTAAATGAGTTCAATTTCTTCGTACAGCGACGATAGATCATTGTTTTCAAATATCGCCACTGGATCAGAATCCTCGCCATTTACTGACAGACCAATTATAGGGTTTCTCTTTAGTTTGGCCAGATTCCAAACTTCTACTACAGTTTGATTGGTTACTAATCTAAAACGACCATCGTCGTTGTCATTTGTTGGAATTCTTAGTTCGAGTTCATCCAAGCTAGCGATTAATCTGAAATAGAAGAGAAACACAAGTATTAGTTAGCAATAAGTCTGATATAAACAACAAACACCAGTATTGGGCGTTCTATACATACACTATCAAAACATACACAATTTACAGTCTTCCACATTACAAATACTAAATAAAGGGCAGTAGTTCTCGCTACAATAGTTAAAATAGATAATGAAAACAGAATATGCTGAAAATTCCAATCAAATTGCTTCACTAGGAGTCGAGATATTAGCGATTCAATTTTAGGCTAGCCTCGATCGTCATTACTACCGTTGGTACGATAATAAATAAAGTTTCGATTATCCATTTTTATGTTAAATCAGCCATCACAAAACATATTCAAATCTACTAAATATCACAGGTTAACATGGCATCAAGTGTTGATTATGGTCTGGATAAGTTAATGAATGTCTAAAGAAAGACCTACAATAGGCAGATTTAACGCCTGCATAATGCTGGGTTAACTCCCCATTCCAGCCAATATTTATGTCATTTTATTGGCTCCTGATATCAAATGCAAAAGAATGAGAACAATTTTAAAACCAGTACACATCGGCGTGTTCTTTATGCTGTCAAGCGCGATTTGTAATGCGGCGTCCTGATTAAATGCCAAACGAACTTCCGATGCAGACTTTATTAACCAGGTACGAACCACTATCATTCAATTTCGATGAGGAACAAGACTGATTAAGATGTTCTATCTATTAGTCCGGTCGTCAAAGCCATTATTTCGAGTGAACCTGGAAATTGTCTCCAAATTTTATTTTCTTTTGGTTATTTAGTAACCTTGGGTGTCCTGTTTCAGAATCTGTCGGGTGAATCGCGGTCACCCTTGAGCGTTTTGAGAAATTCAAGATGGCTTCTAGGACGGACGCCACTTCAAATAAGCCCCAATGCCACTATTTAGGCATCTATACGTATGTTCCAGTAGTCAAGTAATATACTGAAAAATTTCAATATGTTGTGGGATGATTAGATGATAGGAAAATCTAAAATACTAGACAAAATCTCGAGGAACTTTGTCGACCAACACCGCGCCTCTGAAAAACATAATAATCTATTTGATATATACAGAGCTTCGTTTCATTTTATTTCTATTTTAAATATATTCTTATATTCATTTACTTGTTTGAAATGTTGACTTTTTCATTTGCTTCTCTTACAACTTCTTCTTTAGAACTTTGTATATTGTTGATAATATTGATGAAATTAGTGGCGTCCTGAAGAAAAATAATATTAAATATACAGTAAAATCTGTGTTAAGCTTACATTCAATAATTTGTCCACTCTTTTGTGAAACAATGTCAAACACCTTTAAATAGCCCTAGTTTCTAGCTACTTGAGATGCAGAATATATACAAGTATTTCTATACCCACTGTCCACAGATAAAATATATAAAGTTTGAAGTGTAAGAAAAAAGTCTTTAACATGAGATGGGAATGATTCAATAAGAAGATAGCTCAAGGTTCGTATCAACAACTTGTTTTATAAAACAATGTTCTGATTAACATCCATTGGGTATTGTAGCAAACATATGAATGATATAATACCTCAATATATCGTCAAATCATTTTATTATGTTTACATTATACTGAGCGAAAGTTACTGGTCTTCACCTATCAATACACACGGGAATCATTCCTTCCACAATGGAGGCAGCATGGATTGGTTTCAATATCGTTTGAATAACATTCAGAATCTTCAAGCAAATAAATATGACGTGGTAATTATTCACTTCTCAAAATTACAAAAAGTTGTTTTTTGCACAAAATAAGGTCAGACAATATCCATAGTTTAATTTATTTTCACCGAAAGCAATTTATATATTATGTATGATATGAACTCACCTGTTGTGTAATATTATCCGTTTTAGAAATACCATCTAATATAGTCGTGGTGTAAATCACATCCAATGGCGTCAATTCATCCGGCACAGAGGTCATTTCTTCGACTTTTACAAGATTTTTCTCGACATTATCTGTTAGGTTACTCTGAAATTTGTAAAATACAAAAACTCATACAGACTAATACAATACTATCATTATATCATACATAAGGGAGAGGTGGCATCAAGTGTTCTAAACCGAAGTGAAAAGGTATCAGGTGGTATAGAAAGAACATTGATGCGACCATGCATACTGAGTAGTATCAGATGTAAAATGGTTCATGTGTGTGACACTCTTAGCCTGCATTGTGCCACATGTGTTCTGGAACGTACAACCACGGAAACATGCATGGTTAGCGATATCAGATAAGAAGTTGTTGCGAGTGTAGAGCACAACCATGTGCGCATGGGCGTCACACATGGGGGGTCCGGGGGGGGGGGGTCGGACCCCCCCAATTGTTTTCCTGGGGGGGTCTGAATATACTTGGACCCCCCCTAAAATTTGGCAAAGTAAAGTGCCCGAAATCTCATAAAACACTAATTTTAGGACTGGAATAGCAGTAAAACGTGTTTGCGGCCATCAAATATTCCAAAATTTTCTTGGGGGGTCCATACAAGGTCAGCTCCGCTTCTTCGCCCCACGAAGAAAATTGGCCGCAGCCCGTAAACCTGTTTTGGGCATTTCTAGTTTTGCTTCCCTAACTGTCATGAGTCCTAATTACTCTAGTAGCTCATGGTAGTTTTGTATGCACTTATATGTCCAGAGCTAAACTCTTCAAAAATCATCTATTTGAAGGTCATTGAACATTTTTTGATTGGTGACACATTTGTCACCGGGGCCGAAATACGTGAAAATGCCACGCCCCTTTTTAAGCGCAGCACTACCCCCTGCCATTACTGTATCTCTAGAACCGGTGGACCCAGAAGGTTGTGTGACCACTCAAAATCTTCGGAATGGCCACATTATAGGGGGTCTGTAATACATTTATATGTTTAAAAGTCAATAGCTTTTAAGATATTTGCAAAAAACTGATTTATTATTATATAATTTACTCATCATTATATTACTTGTTGCAATTTTTTTCAATTGTCTATTTTACAGTTCAATTATGTGAATTTTTTACACTTATTGCTTTTAAATTACTACAGTCACAAAATATTACATATTTTATGTTCATTCTTCTGCAAGTGCATTAAAAAACCCTTGACAGTCGGCAATCTAACAAGAAAAAGAAGGGGGGTTATCCCCTTAATACTGATTTCAAGAGGGTAAGAACCTCCCAGTTGATGTTACTGTAATGGCAGGATTTCATTATAGTTGAATCATGGACCGTATATACGAATGGCAGCAAAACAATTGCAAGATTCTTTAGTCGCCTCAGGAATAAATGCATACAGCAACACATTTATGTACCATCTGAAGCCGAAATGTTTTGTTTTGCTGCCATTCGTATTTTAACACGCCCATGATTAGTTGCTGTTAAAGTTTTTCCTGCAGAGTTGCATATAACGCATGCAGTCCCATCAAAAGCTCCCTTGGCTACTGACCTTGAAACCACTAACATTTCCTGTAAAAATATTTTGGCTAAGCGTAATTAATTGTAGATAATGCAGTTATTACAAAAACACTTTGTTAAGATGATTGTAATCTGCATAATTCAACTATAATGAAATCCTGCCATTACAGTAACATCAACTGGGAGGTTCTTACCCTCTTGAAATCAGTATTAAGAGGATAACCAACCTTCTTTTTCTTGTTAGATTTCCGACTGTCAAGGGTTTCTTAATGCACTTGCAAAAGAATGAACATAAAATATGTAATATTTTGTGACTGTAGTAATTTAAAAGCAATAAGTGTAAAAAAATTCACATAATTGAACTCTAAAATAGACAATTGAAAAAAATTGCAACAAGTAATATAATAATGAGTAAATTATATAATAATAAATCAGTTTTTGGCAAATATCTTAAAAGCTATTGACTTTTAAACATAAAAATGTATTACAGACCCCCTATAATGTGGCCATTCCGAAGATTTTGAGTGGTCATACAACCTTCTGGGTACACCGGTTCTAGAGATACAGTAATGGCAGGGGGTAGTGCTGCGCTTAAAAAGGGGCGTGGCATTTTCGCGTATTTCGGCCCCGGTGACAAATGTGTCACCAATCAAATAATGTTCAATGACCTTCAAATAGATGATTTTTGAAGAGTTTAGCTCTGGACATATAAGTGCATACAAAACTACCATGAGCTACTCTAGTAAATAAAACACTAATTTCACTTTTCTTTTAATTGAATACCACGAATGTGTACTGAGTTGACTATTGATTAAAACATTTTGTCTGGGGCCACTCTACTTTGTGAATGCAACTGCAACAGTGTGATTGGATGGAATTCAGAGTGGGATTTCGGTTACAGAACCATTGGATACTTTTGGACTTGCTCACACAGGCTAGAATAGCAGAAAACGCATTTACGGTGGTTAAATTTTCAAAATTTTCTCCGGGTGGGTGAGGCTCCAATAGGCCGCGACGATTGATTGGTTGTTTGGAATTCTGGGCAGCCAGGTAGGCTATATTGGACCAAATTGAAGTTGCTGTGGGTGTAAACGATTGATTAGAATTCGAGTCAGCAAGTCACCTTAATTAGGCTATATTAGACCACTTTGAAATTGCTTTGTTCATGGGCTGAAATAGCAGGAAAAAGTGTTTGCAGCCGTTCAATATTCCAAAATTTTCTTAGGTGGGAGTAAGCCACGCTTCTTCGCCTCTCGGGGAAGACCGGTGCCGCTGTCTGTAAACATGATAAACGTTGTATTGGTGTGATATTTTAGTTTAACCCCGTAAATTATGCCAAACAATGTTTAAAGAAGACTGAGACTTTAAACAAAATTTATGGGGGTACCCCCCCCCCCTCAGAAGTTGCAGACCCCCCCAATATATATTTCACGGCTACGCCCCTGCATGTGCGTGGTGGTAGCGGATGTTCTACAACGTACAACCATGTGCGTCAGTGTACAGCAGGTTCGTGGTGGTAGTGGGTGTTCTAGAACGTACAATCATGTGCACCTGGTAAGAAGTGATATCACATGTTCTACAGAATGCCAACTGGAAATGTTTAAACTATGTAAACGACTCGAATGAAAGTGATCTGTAATTGAGAGGTGTCTTACTATTATTGATCTTATTTAGACCATGATATTGTGGGTGGACTCAGCGAAAAGAAATATAATCTCATTGTGGGTGGACTCAATGTAATAGATCTATTATGTAAGAACTAAATCTGCCTAATGTAGATCTTTCCTTTGGCCTCAAATATTGGACATTTATTCACATGCTTATAATTAACTCTCCTGTTCACCTGGTGCGTTTGATTCAACAGATTTAAACATGATTGATAGTGAATAATTTAATTAAAAACTGGATGATCGAGACTTTGTTTATTATCGTAACAACGGTACAAAGACAATCGAGACTACACTGTTTTTAACTGTTATAATGAGAACTGTCCGGTAATTGTGGGTCACAGTGGCTACGTGGATAAGGCGCTGGTTCGCTAGCCTGGAGGTCGGGTGTTCGATCCCTGCATTGGCCGAGAAAATTCATCTCGATTTTCCGGCGTGATTTCCCCTTGTCAGTGATGCAGAAAGAGGGCCTGACATGGACAGCTGCCTAGTCGTTCGGATGGGACGAAAAACCGAGGCCCCGTGTACACATTGGAGTGCACGTAAAAGATCCCTTGGCAGTTGGAATTCGATATAAGAGTAGGCTGTAGCGCCGCTGCCCGGGCAAAATTTCCCTCATAGCACACTGTATGGCGTATGCCCGTCTTCCATTAGCCCAGGTTAGGTGCAAAGGAGTAGGACGTTAAACCCCATTTCATTTCATATCCAAAAACGAATACTATTTCCTGCACATATTCAATTTAATATCTAAATTTGGCAAAGTAAAGTGCCCGAAATCTCATAAAACACTAATTTTAGGACTGGAATAGCAGTAAAACGTGTTTGCGGCCATCAAATATTCCAAAATTTTCTTGGGGGGTCCATACAAGGTCAGCTCCGCTTCTTCGCCCCACGAAGAAAATTGGCCGCAGCCCGTAAACCTGTTTTGGGCATTTCTAGTTTTGCTTCCCTAACTGTCATGAGTCCTAATAAAACACTAATTTCACTTTTCTTTTAATTGAATACCACGAATGTGTACTGAGTTGACTATTGATTAAAACATTTTGTCTGGGGCCACTCTACTTTGTGAATGCAACTGCAACAGTGTGATTGGATGGAATTCAGAGTGGGATTTCGGTTACAGAACCATTGGATACTTTTGGACTTGCTCACACAGGCTAGAATAGCAGAAAACGCATTTACGGTGGTTAAATTTTCAAAATTTTCTCCGGGTGGGTGAGGCTCCAATAGGCCGCGACGATTGATTGGTTGTTTGGAATTCTGGGCAGCCAGGTAGGCTATATTGGACCAAATTGAAGTTGCTGTGGGTGTAAACGATTGATTAGAATTCGAGTCAGCAAGTCACCTTAATTAGGCTATATTAGACCACTTTGAAATTGCTTTGTTCATGGGCTGAAATAGCAGGAAAAAGTGTTTGCAGCCGTTCAATATTCCAAAATTTTCTTAGGTGGGAGTAAGCCACGCTTCTTCGCCTCTCGGGGAAGACCGGTGCCGCTGTCTGTAAACATGATAAACGTTGTATTGGTGTGATATTTTAGTTTAACCCCGTAAATTATGCCAAACAATGTTTAAAGAAGACTGAGACTTTAAACAAAATTTATGGGGGTACCCCCCCCCCCCCTCAGAAGTTGCAGACCCCCCCAATATATATTTCACGGCTACGCCCCTGCATGTGCGTGGTGGTAGCGGATGTTCTACAACGTACAACCATGTGCGTCAGTGTACAGCAGGTTCGTGGTGGTAGTAGGTGTTCTAGAACGTACAATCATGTGCACCTGGTAAGAAGTGATATCACATGTTCTACAGAATGCCAACTGGAAATGTTTAAACTATGTAAACGACTCGAATGAAAGTGATCTGTAATTGAGAGGTGTCTTACTATTATTGATCTTATTTAGACCATGATATTGTGGGTGGACTCAGCGAAAAGAAATATAATCTCATTGTGGGTGGACTCAATGTAATAGATCTATTATGTAAGAACTAAATCTGCCTAATGTAGATCTTTCCTTTGGCCTCAAATATTGGACATTTATTCACATGCTTATAATTAACTCTCCTGCTCACCTGGTGCGTTTGATTCAACAGATTGAAACATGATTGATAGTGAATAATTTAATTAAAAACTGGATGATCGAGACTTTGTTTATTATCGTAACAACGGTACAAAGACAATCGAGACTACACTGTTTTTAACTGTTATAATGAGAACTGTCCGGTAATTGTGGGTCACAGTGGCTACGTGGATAAGGCGCTGGTTCGCTAGCCTGGAGGTCGGGTGTTCGATCCCTGCATTGGCCGAGAAAATTCATCTCGATTTTCCGGCGTGATTTCCCCTTGTCAGTGATGCAGAAAGAGGGCCTGACATGGACAGCTGCCTAGTCGTTCGGATGGGACGAAAAACCGAGGCCCCATGTACACATTGGAGTGCACGTAAAAGATCCCTTGGCAGTTGGAATTCGATATAAGAGTAGGCTGTAGCGCCGCTGCCCGGGCAAAATTTCCCTCATAGCACACTGTATGGCGTATGCCCATCTTCCATTAGCCCAGGTTAGGTGCAAAGGAGTAGGACGTTAAACCCCATTTCATTTCATATCCAAAAACGAATACTATTTCCTGCACATATTCAATTTAATAATAACTTTCTTCTCTCAATCTAAGTACAAAGAATATAATACTTTACCTGTGCTATTACTGACAGATTGGTCGTAACGTCCGACACCAATAATTCTTGAAAATTACAATTTTCATTAAAGGCCATCTTACTCCAGTAGGAGCCATATTTTCTTTGACCAAAACATCTTATTACGCCTATAGGAGCGCCATCTGAAAATATAAACACATATTGCCCAAAACTCCAAGCTCGTCAACAGTTTTCAGGCTAAGCTTTCTCATAATAGTAAGTGCAGGAGAACGAACCGCACTACATACACAACACAGCCGTCAAGAGAAACCTGCGGACATGGACATTGCAAGACATAAGCAACATATATCTAACCAAGTGAATGGATCCGGAACAAGCCGTACGCGTCCACTGCGCTTTATAGTCCCGGGCCTGTAATGATGCAGGCTTCAATCAAAATAACAAAAAAAAATATATGAGATAGATGGAACCTAAATAGTGAAACCGATCTTGACGGTGGTCGTTTTTTGTATAGCGATAGTTTGCCAGGTGTCGTCATAAGTTACACCGTCAAAAAAATGTTAACAATAAGGGCGATAATCCTGATAGAATCTCAGAAAACGATAAAAAAAATGTGCTCTCTGAATGACTTGCTATGTTTTTGGCCAATAACTATCTTGTTATTGTTTTTCGGCGTTAGCGTTCTTCGAATAAAGATTAAGACGTTACAATTACAAGCTGGCGGCGATGGCGAGAGACTGGATTCCTGATCCAAATTTAACCATTGTAGGTGGTTATATTTGTATTTGATTGGATTCGATTCGCGTCCTTGATTTGACGCTACCACGAAAAATTACTCAGAATAAATTATTAGTTAGTGTTTTATGATAAACAAGATGTTGAAATCGGTCTATATTTTAATTCAGAGGTTGTATCTGTATTAACAGTGGTCTATAACGTGACGTGAATAATCGCGCGTTATTAATCCAGATTGTATGATACACACGGAGACCGAAGATATCATATGTAACCTACCGACAACACACTTTTCATCCGTTTCCCATGTCTGTCCGTGAAGTGTTTCTGGTATTCTGTATTCCACGTTAACACCAGTATAATTACTGATTATAGTCTTCTCTGGACAAATATCTAACAAAACAATAAACAGAGTATCATTACTAACAGTTCACAAATTCTTATAACTCTGATGCTCTAATAAAACAATTAACAGAGTAATATTACTGATTATTAATTTATTATTTATTCTCACAATAATCCTACCTGTTTGTCTGACAAAACAATACACACTAGTTGTTTTAAACTATTACAACAATAAGGCCCATTACAGGTGAAATGAAAACAGACGGTACTGTTTGTAAATCTTCACATTTTAATCAACACCGGAAGTGAGCCCGACCCGAACCCTCCTGATCAGCGAGCCACTGTGCTACCGTGGGTCTGGAGATAGATATAACACAAACGTAAATCTAAACTATGGCAGTTCAGCACACACATACCTGTTCGGGAAAACTTAACCAATGCCTTTTCACCCGCAACGAATAGTGGCTCGTCAATCGACTGTATTCGCCGTAAAAGTTGATCTCTGGCGTCTTGTAAAATGCCATCCTCGTCTTTAGGGTCATCTGGGTTGATTACCGGATGATAAAACATTTGAAAGTCCACATAGCGACCATCGGATCTGTCAATATAAATACATCTAGTCACAATCATCCAGTCATAACAAACCATA
Source organism: Patella ulyssiponensis (assembly GCA_963678685.1). NCBI lineage: Eukaryota > Metazoa > Mollusca > Gastropoda > Patellidae > Patella > Patella ulyssiponensis. The sequence goes on along the minus strand of OY783225.1, from coordinate 60,910,111 downwards.
ATTTGAAAGGAAGTATGGTCGTCGTGTTACTTATTGTTTTCCCATTCCAGTTGTGACTGGATCGACATCTGATTTCAGCCAGATCTGAAGGGTACTTAAATGTTTCCGATTTATACGCCTCTAGATTTTAATCCTTGCCCCCAATTATATTAAATTACAAATTCAAGTCTCTGCTCTTCGCCGGGGCTCTGGGGCTCTGGGGAGATGGGGAGACGGGGCTGTAGGGAGTTGGAGAGATGGAAGTTTATGAGTGGATCTACGGTCTAGCTTGGTAGTTACACGTCTGTACACCATTTCGTATAGATGTGTGGTTTTGATAATTAACCAAATCCAAAGCACCTGAAATATTTTCCGCTTCGATACGGCCCTAGATTTGAATCATTGCCTCCTACAGGCGCCTAAATTACAAAGTCAGTGTATACCATAATTAATTCAGATATCAATATGGGTGGTTGATATTTATCCTTAAGTTTCATTTAAATCTTGAAATCTCTAAGTGTGCAATATATAATTATATTCCATGTTTTCCTGCAATCTGTTATTTTCTGTAAGTAAGCAACAGCTACATGTAATATAACACAGTAGAATCTCTGTTGATGTCTATCTAAATTATCCAATAAATTTGTCGGGTTTACAGCGCTCTATCGTCTTTATATATTAGATAGAAATATTTTCAGCATATTCCCTTTGCATTATCTAATTTTTTAATCTTATAGTGAGAACTGATAGCTCTTATCTATTCTTGGTTAATATACTGAAGTATTGTTAGTAACCAGTCACCGGGGTGATGATCTGGACTGAAATCACATGATATTTCTTCAACATTTAACAGGCATAATTATAGAGTTTTCTCGCTTGGATTGGTGATATCAAGTTTTTTTTATACTGCACCTGAAACGACTTATTGTTATGTTCACTCCTTCATTCATATTGTTTAAGGCCCTGTTGAACTTTCTGACCAGCGGGGACCACTCTCGTAAAATATTGTATCTATAAGCACTCGATTTATCCATATATTCCGGATTTACTTGTACCGAGCCAGTGTAGATTTTAATATCTGAAAACAACCATGTAGATTCCGTTACAAATTATAGAAGACACAGCAGAATTGGTATCTGGCGAATAGTTGTTTAGTCTGAAGGTTACCATGCCAACAGGTCTAGATCATATGATCGGTCATTGAAACAAAATACAGGTCTTTCTTTAGTCCTGGTATCTAAATTATTAATTAGACATTTATTAACTTATCCAACGCTAGCCTGCGATTTTGACTGGATTTGGATCCGATGTGCTGCTCAACTTTCATTCATGAAATGAATAATCGAGACTATGTTTTTATCGTACTGACTGTAGTAATGATGAGCGAGGCTAGGCCGAATATTCCAAAGCTAAAATCTCGGTTCAGAGTGAGGGCTGTCAGCTCTTTATCTAATCTCCCATAATGTATTTTTAACATGTGATGGGCGTAATTTACCCCAACAACTGGTAATCAACAATTGGAGATTATTGAAGTAGCCTTAGAGTGTGAATATTGTGTTGTCAAAACCAATAATTGTTGTCACGTACAAGGTTGGGATTGAAACCAGTCCCCGAGTTCACAAAGCATTCTCAGACTTAATATGTCTAATGAATAATTTAATTAGATCTAAAGAAAGACCTGCAATAGACAGATTTAGCATGTTTAATCCTGATAATATTCTGACACGTAAATACTTACTTAATACATTGATGTGAATTTTACTGGATCGTTTTATTGTATTTGTCTTCAAGTCGACAGCCTCACACCAGTAATATCCTACAGCATAATATACTGAATCGCCTTCCCGGAACTCATCTGAATACCTCTCCCGAAACTCACCATAATATATTCTCAGGTCGACGGTGTTTGAAGAACTGGAAGAATCTAAATATGCCCCGTCCTTAACCCAAGTCAATTTCTGAAGTTGGCTAATCAGACCAGGCAGTGTACACTTTAAACGCAGTTGTCCTTCGTTAGATATTCCTAAAAGCACGTCCTCTGGTACACTTATCTCCCTTAGACCAGGTCGAATGACTGTAACAGTAGCTGATTGAATAGTGTTATTACTTAGCCTCGGCTGACCCCTGGGAATACCTTGAAATAAATAAATATAGCCTAAAAAGTATTTGCAAATTTACAAATCCATAAATACAAAGTGACACAGTAGTATGATATTACATAGGTTTTACTAGGGGGAACATGGGGATGGGACTGACGAGGAGTCTGTGAGTAGATTAGGAATGACCTCAAATAAGTCAATGTCCTCACGTTATTTTGGGTGAGCTGTTTAGTCTTGACTTTACCTTATTTTTCATGACTCGCTAAAGAAACCCACGCACATAACAAGATAAGTCAATTGTTCACAATGTCATGTGAATAGTGCGTCTCCTAGCCTTCCTATGACAAAATATCATTATGTGTTTCAGTAAACATACCGTGTCTTGCGTGAAATACCCGCCACAACTAATGTGATTTTCAAAAATAAGATTACAAGGAAAACCTTAAAATTGTAGAAAATAATTATTAAACAGAACACATTACACAATGTACACTGACTGAAGGAAGAAGACCAACGTTAAATTTCGCGACTGACGTTCCTTTCAACACTACGCTACACGATTCTGGACCAAATGAATAGAAAATGCTATGCAAAAGGGTGAAAAGGGAGAAAGGAGAAACTTGCTTTGAAGAGAGGTATTGTATTACTTAGTATAAAGCCACCTGGAGTGATTCTAGATACAGAACATACCTGGATAATTTACTGAACGGGAACAAATGTATCCTAGCTGTTTCTCACAATCCCAGTCAATTGTTTGGTATGAAGTCGTCAATAAAGCCCGACAGCCCTCTTCATCTGTTGTCTTTATCCACACTAGATCACCCATCTTTTCTGGGTTGTAAAACAAAATGTTTATGGGATCAAGGTCTTGTACAAATGGGAAACAATTTAAACGGTAATATATTTGATTGGTACAAATCTAGAGCCTTATTATGCACCACATCTTTGAAACTAGATTGTTATAAATAACCTAGATTGTAATATAATATCTAGATTATAATAAAGAACCTAGATTGTAATATATAAACTAGATTATAATAAATAACCTAGATGATAATATATAACCTAAATTGTAATATATAACCTAAAATGCTCTATATAACCTAGATTATTCTATATAACCTAGATTTTTGATATATAACCTATATTGTAATATATAACCTAGACTGTAATATATAACCTAAATTGTAATATATAACATAGATTGTAATATATATCCTAAATTGTACTATATAACCTAGGTTGTAATATATAACCTAAATTGCTCTATATAACCTAGATTGTAAAATATAACCTAGATTATACGCATATATTTATATGTATGTATTTGCAAATAAACCATATAATATATAAACTAGATTGTAATATATAACCTAAATTTGTAATATAAAAACGGGAATGAAATATATAACTTAGATTGTGATAGTAATTGATTATGTTAATTTGGCGCAAAACCCGGACCTACATGGAACAAAGTGTGCATCGACTTTAAGCAAAGCAAAGCATGCATCGACGTAGAGCAAAGCATTTTGTCATTAAACATTATGCCAATAACTACAGACCAAAACATGCAGGACACCTGATGGCATAAATATAAATACTGGTTTAATACCTCTGGCATACATCGGGCTATTCAGTACCATAGTTGACCAATTTAATTCTGCTGTCGTTTCAACTTTCATAAGGTCACCTTTCTCATCTAAACACGATTGTTCAGCATTTGGTCCAGTTGTAGCATTTGTGAAAAGTCTGTAGCAGAAATCATGGGTATATGCCCCTAACCATCCATTAGGACAAATTGAAACTGAAATAAACGACACAAGGAAACGTATTACTTGAATGAGGTTAACGAGGGGTAAATACTCTATAACAATTTTGTATACGTCTCGAATATTGTACAGAATAAAGTTAATGTTAAAGAGCAGAACATGAGTTCTTGGTTCGTTAACTTAGGGCCTATTTAAAATATGTCATTCCGTTTCTTCCAATGATCACTCCATTAACTTCTTAAGACATGTTTATGGCCAAAGCGTACTTGGACCCGTACCCTGACAGTCACCAACATGTAGGGTGTTACGTCCGCTCAACCTTAGAGAAATCGCAACATCTCTCGATAATCGGCCTTTTAAAAGGATTTCTTTTTAGGACGCGTTGATTAATAATCTTACTGCGATTGGTCGACTTCATGTCAATCTACCATATCAAATTTACTCAGAACATATGTCCTCTTACATAACATTCAGAGATCAGGCATCTTTTAGCGAGTGAATTTTCGGCCTAGCCATGTCACAGTTCTGCTAGTACCAACAGCTGAGGTGCTGTGAGTGGAATCGTGACCTGTTTCACCTAATATTTCACGGCAATAGCACATGCAGCGAGAGAGAGAGAGAAAGGGAGAGAAATGGCATTTAACGCCCAATCGACACAAACCAGGTCATTTCAGGACTAACATATGGTTTAATTTTATTTCAATAATTCGCTTGCGCGTAGGGGTCTTTAGCAGTGGGAGGAAACTGGAGTGCCCAGAGGAAACCCACGAGGTTAAGAAGGCGCCCCTATCTCCATGCCACATACGCTCACACCAGGGATCGAAACCACAGCCGCAAGCCAGAGGTGACCGGTCAGCTAGGGGTCGAAGCGTGGCACTCTAGACCACCCCACCCCCTACATGCAGCGAAGGGAGATTACTTTAACAACTATTTTGTGTCAAATGTTAGTTGTCTGCTACAGGTACGTTATTGAGAGAATGCCGAACACGATGTCTACTACCAGTGTGTTACTGAGAGATTGTCGCCCACGGTGTCTACTACAAGTACGTTACCGAGAGATTGCGACCCACGGTGTCTACTACAAGTACGTTACCGAGGGATTGCGACCCACATTGTCTGCAACAAGTACGTTACCGAGAGATTGCGACCCACGGTGTCTACTACAAGTACGTTACCGAGAGATTGCGACCCACGGTGTCTACTACAAGTACGTTACCGAGAGATTACCACCCACGTTGTCTGCAACAAGTACGTTACCGAGAGATTGCGACCTACAGTGTCTACTACATTACTGAGAGATTGCCACCCACGTTGTCTGCAACAAGTACGTTACCGAGAGATTGTGGCCCACGGGGTGTTACTCGCGGCAGCCGACCTTGGTTGTTATTGTTGCTTAATATACATGACCAATTCTAGTCAGGTTTAGCGATCATCGAACATCAATACAAGTAAAACACATAGTTATCATTTGCAAACATTGTACGAGCATCAATTATACTTACTGTCTGTCTCCAAACCACCAGATGGTTCTAGTGTCTCAAATGGGATTTCTGAATATCTATTAATCTGTCGAGAACAAACAAATGGTTGCTTCTTGGAACAATCTGTCAAATCATATTCGACCGTAGGAGTGGTTTGAATTTTAGGCTCGATCTCATTGGGAATGGAACCCGAGCCTTCAGTCTGCTGCTGGTTTGTTGTTGTAGTCACATAGGATATATTATATTCCGTGCATCCTGAGCTTTGATTAATTTCTACAAGTACACTGAAAATAAAGAATATGCATGGTTATATGACATCTTCGATCCATACGCAACACAATTTCAGGACCTACATTATAACGTGTGTTTTAGACAGAGATAGAGAGTGAGAGAGAAAGAGCGAGAGAGAGATAGAGACAGAGAGAGAGAGAGAGAGACTCAGAGAATGGGGGAGATAACGTCTTCTCTACCCAAATTAGGTCATTTCTGTACTAGCATACGGTTACTGTTTATTTCAATATTTCTCTACCGCGTTGTGGTCTTTAACAGTGGCAAGGCTTTAACCCTCCAGGTTAGACAGACGACCCCGGAAACACGCGATTAGACAGGCGATACTACACATTGTCCGGTACAGATATCGAACTGGTCATATGGTTGATTTTAAATCACAATATTCCTAAACACGAGTACATGTTTGTCATGTTGTGGATCGGACGTATCAATAATTCCAGAACATCCTATACCACTTAAAAGTTATTCGCGACGCATACAAAATTGTTATAGAGTATTTACCCCTCGTTAACCTCATTCAAGTAATACGTTTCCATGTCCTTGATATCCTGTTTAACCAATCTGCCATCTTTAATAAACTCTGCACTCCATCCGCTTCTTATACCTGGGACATTAGTAAAGATACATTAGATAAAGAGCTGACAGTTCTCATAATGTAAATGGAATTAGCTGAAAATTTCAGTCAAATTGATCCACTCTGAACAGAGATTTAAGCGAGTGAGTTTTCGGCCTGGCCATGTCACAGTTCTTCCGCAGTACCAACAGCTGATGTGATGTGAGTAGAATCGTGACGTATTTCACCTAATAAACATTTTTCGACTGTCATGATTGGTTTTGGGTATATTTTGTGCGGTGGGCCCGGTACCATACGATTACATCATGTGTACCTACTTCAAGAATACACATGATGGCAAATGGCCGCCATTTAAAATACTACGCCCGCCTCTTAGAGACGATAACTTAACTCGCTATAAATTGTAAAAAAATTTACTTCGGCTAGAATTAAAAAACACCTAAGATTAACATTTGCTAAAAATTTCTAAAAAACAACCTAAATTTATGGAAATGGGGCCAAATCAAATCAGGCAAATTACATCAAATAGTCCATGTTAAACGTATAGCAAAAATTTTAAACTAACGCGAGCACGCGCGTTTCTAGACAACGCCATAGCGGGTCATAGCAACCAGTGAGTATAAATTGGAAATCCCCAATGACGTAGATATTATAAATTGGAAAGCCGAGTCTGTCTTAAAATAAGTAGTACCGTCAGTAAACAAGATGGAAGCCATCTGCTATCGTGTTTGATCATGGAGTAGGCAAGCACAGGTGTGTCGTATGGCCCGGTACATGTGTTGTACTCCGAAATTCTCCTTTTCACTTGATTGACACGATTTTTGGAACTGAGAGAATTTAATTCCGGAACGTTTAATCTAATATATCCCTTCATTAGCCCAAAATTGGGCTGTAGTGTCATTGTTGACCCTGGTAAATTCTGGTGATTTGAAATCACTGTAGTTCTCAAACCAACTGCATAAGTTAAGTTAAGTATACCGCGGTACATTCGTATTACCTTGACCCTGGGAAGATGACGTCGTACTTACCGTTTTCATATAAAAACTTATAAACTTCATCGACGTACAAATTAGACAGAATTTTAGCATGGTTTTGGTGACAATATTTTCTGGCTTCTTTCATCGTTGATGAGGAACCAATGAGAAGACACGGACCTGTAGGTGGTGTCTTTACCCACCCGTCTTCACATGTAGGTTCTGCTGTAGAACAGAAATAATTATACACGACATGGGAAACAGAAGAGGTTATCTGAATGAAATATTTGCAACATGGACAAGAGATAAGGTTATCCGAATGAAATAATTGCGACATGAGCAAGAGAAATGAGAAAATATTTTAATAGAACTCACTCGACTCTGATTTGTTGACAATAGAATGACATGGGAACTGTGAAAATTAAATCACGTGATATTTGTGGATAGACGGTAAAACTTGACACTTTTTCCTCCAAATTTGCGATATTCGTTGACAATGGGTATTAGTTTAGCTCCACCCACCACCCTCGTCGTAGTCTTCAAACGGGAGATTCCCCTCCTATCGAGTGAGCTATTTTGAAAGGTTTTAATGCATTAAAATATGATGTTTACCTTGCGGTTTTATTACGCATGACACGTTGCATATCACCACACTTAACCATATCACAATTCTCCACATCCTGAAATAAACACAGAAATAAATAAATATATAACTCCAAATACACAACACCACACATGTAGATACTTGATAATAAATAACCACACAAAACACAAATAACCACATTTAACCACACAAAAAACCACATACAACAACATAAATAACCACATACAAAAATACAAATAACCACATACAAAAATAACCAACAATACAAATAACCACATACAACACAAATAACCACATACAAATATAACCACATACAACAACACAAATAACCACACACAACAACACAAATAACCACATACAAAAATACAAATAATCACACACAACAACACAAATAACCACATGCAAAAATACAAATAACCACATACAAAAATAACCACATACAACAACACAAATAACCACATACAAAAATACAAACGACCACACAAATAACCAACACACATCAAGACGAATAAACACAAATGAACACACAAATACGTAACTGTATGAATATACAAGTACCTCTGAAGATATACTATTCAAAAAAAGTAGGGGATATTTGATTTTTAAGTGTTATTAAAGTCACCTAATGAAACTGACGAAGAAACAAATGACAAAATGAAATGAAGTTCACATTCATCGATTTATTCCAAATGATCGTTAGACTAAGTAAGGCAAAGACTGACCATTATAAGGGTAAAATGATACCCGGGGTCAAACAGCAAAGTTACCACAGCATCACAACAAAGTCAGTAACGGGTAAATCCTCCTCTGTTTGCCAAACAAGCATTGATCCGACGTGGCATACTCCTAATGAGACGTCTAAGGTCATTTTGGTCCAGATTGTCCCATTCCTGTTGCAACGCAGCAGCAAGTTCTTGGACATTGGCAGGACGTTGTTGACGTTGACGTAACCTCTGTCCAAGCATGTCCCAGATATGCTCGATGGGGGAGAGGTCGGGACTCAGTGCTGGCCAAGGTAATGTGGTGATGTTCTGTTGTTGGAGGTAACCTGTAACGATCCTGGCCCTGTGACATCTTGCGTTGTCATCCTGGAAGATGAAACGGCGGCCATGACGTCATGCGAACGGCACAACATGGACTGCCAAGATGTTGTCCCGGTAGTACTGGCCTGTAACACGCCCTGCAACAACATGTAAAGCCGTTCTTCCAGCAACAGTGATGCCCCCCCCCCCACACCATAACAAAGCCACCCCCAAATTGATCATGTCTGATGACGTTAACGTCTTGGAAGCGCTCGTTTCGACGACGCCACACCCTCCTACGTCTGTCCAAAAAATCAACAGTGAACCTTGACTCATGTGAAAACATCACATTGCTCCAGCGTCGATTATCCCAGTGTTGACGATCCCTACACCAACGACGTCTTGCCTGAATGTGATGATCTCTCAAACAAGGGATCACGCGAGGACGTCGGGCGCGAAGGTGACCCCTATGCAGTCGATTCCGAATCGTCTGGCCACTCACTCTCACACCAGAGTCTATTTGAAGACGAGCGCTGATCTGATTTGCTGTGATGACACGATTTCTCAAGGCCAAGGTACGGATAAATCGATCCTGGGCTTGAGTTGTCGCCCTTGGTCGACCTGAGCGTGGTCTGTCCTGTACAGATTGTGTATCACGGTATCTGGACCATAGCCTGCTTATGACAGACTGAGAAACATTCATCGTCCGCGCCACAACCGCCTGTGTTGTGCCGATCCGTAGCATGCCAAGGGCACGTAACCTTTCATTTTGGGTAAGCTGACGCATATCAAAATTTGTTTTCTGGTCACTAAAACAATTAAACTGATGTTTCCACCCTGGAATTCAATGCCACAATGACTGTAACATTCAAAGTCAGAGTCGTGCAAATCTTGGGTTGGACCCCCATGATGATCCCAAGCATCACCTGCATTCCATGCGTAGCTATTGGTGCGTTTGGGCGTCACATGTAACTGGAAATGTTTCTTCTGTTAGGTTCTATAGTGACTTTTTTCGTAGTCATTTGCATATTTTAGTATTATGCCCCCCAAATCAAATATCCCCTACTTTTTTTGAATAGTATAACCATACAGATATAGGGGTAAATAACCACACATGTATAAATAAACACACATTACATACAAACAGATATAATAAAACAAATTATTATATATTTAGGCATATCTTATACATTTACTATTCCCCGTAACTTTATTTTGAATAACATGGGTTGTACCAAACAAAGCACAAGAAGTGAATTTATTTTGCTGTTAACAAAAAAACTCTTCCTTGTAGGTAATCTCTGGGTGAGATGACTGGGGAAAATCCATTCATATACAATTATCGTATATCAAAGAATCTATTTTAAAAGAGCATCGTTATCACCATTGATTTAATTGAAATCTAAACATTATAAAAATCGTTTAATAACCGATATTTTCAACCAATCAGATGAACGATGCTAACAGGATACAGGCTTCATGGTTTAGAATGAATCGTTTATTGTCCCGGTTGACGATTCGTGAGAGAAATCTTATGTTTATTTTTAACTCCGGGATGCACTTCGTCCCTAGCCACGGGCAACATCCTTCATGTAGATCTTCTGCCCCTGCAGCGTATTTAGAACTCTAACGCCCCATCACCAAGTTCTAGTCACACCCCACCCATTCTATAAGACCTCCATTAGCCCCATGTTTCTTACCCTATATGGAACCACAGGGAGTAGGTGCGAGTTCGATCCTGGTGTTAGTGGAGAAAGTTCGTCGGGATTGTCTTCCTAAGTTCCCCTTGTCAGTAATGCAGGACGGGGGCGGGGGGGGGGGGGTCTGACAAGGACAGCTATCTAGTCGTTTTTATGGGACGAAAAACCGAGGCCCCATGTAACATTGGAGTGCACATAAAAAATCCCTTGGCAGTTTGAATTCGTTATAAGAGTAGGGCGTAGCGCCGGCAAAATTTCCCAGACAGGACAGTAATGACGTTAATTTAATTCCCCGTACCAACACGCCATTGATAAATTCTTTTTTTTATCAAAACGGTCGCAATCCACTCAAATCACCACCTTTTATTGTATTTTATGAGATTCTCAATCGTCTGAATCAATTTTCCTTTATTTTACATTTAGTTAACGCCCACTTCCACCGAGGTGATACTGTCGACAATCTGTTACATTGTTTAGCTGTTCTATAAATTATGCAAGCCTTTTCCGGCCATTTCATAATCTCGATTTTTTCACACTAGACTTCTCACTTTCTCGCCTTTAAAGATCACCGCATTCTCGCACTCGCGACTTCTCGCTTTCCCGTTCCCGACTTCTCGCTTTCTAACCATCGACTTCTCAACTTTGTACGCATGTTCACTGACTACCACTAACAGCACAATTTACCCAAGCCCACACAAATCTACCAAATTCGAGATTATGAAATGGCAGAAGTCAGCTTCCATAATACATAAATTAAAGTCTGCGAGCTAAACTGTTTTTTTTTTATAGTCATTAAAGTCTGCGGGGTAAACTGTTATAAGCTATCAATAGTAAATCACCAATCTGTTTCACAGAGAATTACTTACGAATTATCTCTGTCACAGATGACTGTCTGCAATACGTGCATTGACTTCACGCGGCGTCAGTCATTGGCTCAAGGGCTCGTGCATTGTTTACATAACACGTAACTGCTTCGGGCAAAATTATGCCTTTTATTCATTTTAATATCCATTTACACTAAATAGGAAATATTTTTTAACTATAAATACTTCAAACGTGTTTATTCATTTTTCTTTTACTTCAAAAAAATGTTATAGAACTTAATTTGTCGAAAGAAAAAAGTTAATATGGGGGACTCATTAAGTCAGTGATTGTAGCGGCCTAGCGAATATTCAATGCTGATCAGTTAGAGTAAATCACATTCAGATATATTAGTCTTAAGGACAAACTTTATTCAACTGTAATTGGATATAGAGCGATCTTGAGGGTTAATTTCATAATCCATTTGTGAGTTTATTAAATAACCATTAACAATTTTTACCACGGAGTTTAAACCTGTGTGTAACGATCTTGCGATCAATCCGCTGTTGGCCAGGAGAGAGAGAGAGAGAGAGAGAGAGAGAGAGGAGGGAGAGAGAGAGAGTGAGAGAGATATGTTGTTTAACGTCCACTCGACACCTTTCCGGACTAGCATTCAATTTTGTCTTCAATAATTTGCTTGTGCGTATGGGTGTTTGGCAGTGGAAGAAAACCATGGGACTCGGAGAAAGCCTACGAGGTTCGACAGACGACCCTACTCCTTGTGCACGCGCGGAATCGAAACCATCTTACTTGACTCAATGACAGACCTTATGATCTAAAGCTCACATCTTAGACAAATCTCATCACTCATTGCGCATGCTCGTAATCCCAGAAAAGGGCCTAATATTTCCCAAACGTTTTATCGCACCGATAGTGTGTGTCATAAATTTCCTTCTCCCACTAAATTAGCGATCTTTTTATGTTTTAATTTCCCGGATGTGTGCTTTATACCCGATTGGCTGTTTTGTTCCGATTCGTCAATACTGAATTACTAACCGACTATTTTTAATATAAACTCGGTGTTTTAGTTTACACGGATCACCAGATACACTGTAATTTACACATGGTGGGTGATATGGAAGAAATATTTCTACAAAACGTTATCACCAATCACACCCTGAAGGGAACTTTATCAGGTTAAAACCATCCAACCGTTAAGATTGATCTTTAATTTCTTTTTATATTTGATTATTTGAAGAATCTTGGTTCAATTAGCTATTATGGCGGATACCGTGTAGGGCTATATAGCGTTGTTACAACCCCTATTTCAATTACCTCCTATTGTAATATCAGCCCCTATTGTAATAAATGTAATAATTGTAATAGGGGTTGTTATTACAATAGGGGTTGTAACATAGCGTGTTTATTATTTATGGAACACTTTGCACCACTTCGCATTGTGTTGGGGAAATTCAAATAGCAATGATTCTGGTTCCTTACATTTATAGTCTGTCAACTACAGGGAGCCACGCGTGCTCAGTGAGTAAGACTTCTTTCATATTAATCTGTTGTTTTGTTTAGATGATTACATTATGCGGAATGAATCCAACTCGGAACTATGGACTGTTTTATCAGATTTAATTTCTATATTAAATACCTTCATCATGCATAAATGCTAATAATGTTTTTAAACATACTTAACAAGCAGTAGAAGGGGATACAAGAATTCTATGGCTCGTCTGAATTCGTTTGTGAACAAATTGTCGCGAGGAATGCAACATCTTGTGTTTGTTATCAGAGATTTTTGGCGGGTAAAATATTCTAGTTGCCGGAAAATATATGATTTTTTATATATATATAAATGATCATTCATTTTGATAGCAAGTGTGAGCCTTGCACGTGGGGGTTACTTATAAAAAAAAAACCTGCCATAATATCCGGCAGAAGTCTCTTGAACAAGACAGCATTACCCGGACCCGGCCTGGAATATGCCGATTTATGGCCAATCCCGAAGTTTTTAAAGTAAAGTAAAGGGTAATATTATGATAATGAAGTAATTTCAGACAATGACGTAACGGAATAATTACAGCACGTAATATCATTTTATTGTGCATGACCCTTTCAAAGTTTTGAAATAGAATGAACCGTCGACCATGTTGACTCTCTGGATATCTTTCGTCAATCTTATACGTTTTTTTTGTCGAACCACTATTATTTAAAAGCTTAAAAGCCACTTACACGTTGAACAGTCCATTCGCTGATTACACTATTTTGTCTATAACATTTTTTAGGACTTCGAATTTTGTCTAATGGTTTTGATTGTGCGTACTTGGTTTTATTTTATAATAAGCTAACAATGAAATGAAAATGGCGTTTAAGGTCCTACCGTTCTGACCCGACTGGGCCAATAAAGACGGAATATGCTAACAACCGTTCGTTTATCGGACATTAGGGCGTCGGTACCGGGCTAAAACCCTTAATTGGCTGTTATTTATATAGTTTAAAGATACATTATGGGAGATTAGATAAAGAGTTGGCAGTCCTCACTATAATAGTTAAAAACTAGATAATGTAAAGGAAATTTGTTCAAAATTTCAGTCAAATTGATCAACTATGAACCGCGAATGAAGCGATTGAAATTTCCACCTAACCTCGAACATCATTACTTAAGTCTTTAGAGCAAAAAGTCTCGATTTATCTATTTAATCATTAAATCGTGAAGAAAAGTTATGCATCAAAGCGGATCATAACCCAACAAATATCACAGGCTAGCCTAGACATCGAGCGTTGATTAAGGTCTGGAAAAGTTAATTAATGTGTAATAAATAGTTTATATAACATTTCAGGCCTAAAGAAAGACCTACAATAGGCAGATTTAGCACTTGTATAATGTATTTTAACTGACAGATCGAATAGGTTTATTTTTACATTACTATCTTCAGGTGAGTTTGTTGGTATGGTTAACATGGGATTGTATCGTGTACGTCCGGATTCTTCCTTGACACAGTGAAATCCGTGTAGTATTTCCTCACAAATTCGACCCCATCCTAAACTGCGACTGTTACATCCGTATGCTTGTCTTTCATGTACGTGTAATCCGAAAATTGCCTTCGTTTTGCTATGGACTCAAAGAACCACTTTACGAAATAAAAATATAATACCTTGAATCTTAATCAAAATAGAAACAGCTGATTACAGCCAGGCTATTTCATTAAAATGTTTACATTTCTGTGCATTCGAGGTAAAAACAGCAGAATTGTTTTAGAATACAAGCCAGTCCACTGGATATACATGTTGCGGTAGATGAGTGTGATACAACAGATTATAACAACAGTGTTTAAATTAGTATATTATATTGTTTTTAGGTTACATTTTGGCTTCAAATATTATATAAACTATTATTTAGACATTTATTTACATTTACAAGTCGATAATCAACTCTCTGGTCCACCAGATGGACGGGATTTAAATGGATTAGAACATCCGAGAGATTTTAAAATTTAACTGTTAAATGGAGAATCGAGACTGAATAAACAATCTACGCCACATCTTAGTTCAGAATAAAGTAATTGCTTGAAATTTTCCAATTTTCATTTTCTTTTATTTAGTTTGAACTATTATAAAAAAGATTGCGTACCTCTTTACCTAAATCTTACGTAATATATTGTTTAGTTTTTACAAGCAAATAATGCACATAGCGTGTAGAACCTTTTCTCTGGAAGTTGCCATTGAGTCATCAGTCTGGTCGTCGTTTGACTGGTTTACAATCTTTTACAAACTACAATATTGTGACAGTTGAATCTCACTAAGAAATATCAACCCAAAGGTCATTTAATTCCGCCAAGTATTTACAACGAAATGTGTATACGATATAAGCCTGCTATCGCCACACATGTGTTGGGTAACGTTTTTGGATTGGCCACTTTAATCCGCTTAAATCCGAACCCTTGCTAACTTTGTTTTCATTTCTTTTAATTAAATATGAAATAATGAACATGAATATATTTTAGCTTGCATTAAGCCATGATATAGCATGGTTGTGTATCGGTGAGTTTAAACGGAACAGTTTATTTGACAGTATGATGTAATTGTTATGTTATTTTCGATTCAAGTTACCTCGGGTGGTTTATTAGAAATGTTCAAGGATACAACCTTTCTAGTCACCTTTTAATTAAAATTACCAGAGGATATTTTATATACCGATCTATCTTTATGTGGTTGTACTAAAATTAAATTATTGCACATATGGTTGATATTGCAAAAGTAGAAAGTCGGGGGAACCATTTTTCTAATTAAAAAAAAAGAACATTTTTCAAAGATTTCTTGTTTTGCCATCTCCATCACAATGATCTCTCATTTTTAGTTTGTCAGAATGAATATCGACGATTTGCGGTCAGAAAGTCTAGAAAAGACATAATTTCCTGTCACAGTACGAGTGTAAGTTTCATTTCATTTTGAAATAATAAAATATATTTTACGATTATGAACGCGACACCATTAAACATTATATAAATCGAACAGCGCGTGCATGGAGTTTTGATATTAAGGTCAGTCTGTAGTCTCGTGTTTTAATCCTGATGATTGTCATTGGCTTTCCTGTAAAGGTTCAATATGTCATTTGAATTGTCTTTAAAATATCAAATTTCTTACGGCTAAATATGTACTCAGATTAATTATTGAACGTTACAAATACCAACGCTAAATAATCTTCTGGCTTCGATTCAGAATAAACTAGACCCATCAGGTTTCTCCGCTATACCAAAAAAAGAAAGCGGCGTCGTGTTACAGCGTAAATTTATAATGTCTTGGGGGGGGGGGGGGGGGCTAGTGGTCTAGAGTGCCGCGCTTCGAACTCTAGCTGGCCGGTCACCTCTGACTTGGGGTTGTGGTTTCGATCCCTGGTGTGAGCGTATGCGGCATGGATATAGAGCGCCTTCTCAACCTCGTGGGTTTCCTCCGGGCACTCCGGTTTCCTCCCACTACTAAAGACCCCTACGCGCAAGCGAATTATTGAAATAAAATTGATGCCATGTGTTAGTCCCGAAATTACCTAGTTTGTGTCGAGTGGACGTTAAACCCCATTTCTCTCTCTCTATAATGTCTTTGTAAATTGTTAGCGGGATTTAACAATTAGAGATCAAACTTACACAGTATTGTAGTATGCATGGCATCCCTAACGCGCTTATTGACGCGTCGAGCTATGTGAATATTCCAAGTATGCGTAGAGTTTGGGGATGTATGGGCAACGCGTTACGGATATGACGGCCCTAAACCAAAAAATAAAAACTACCAATAAGAGTCAAACATTTTGGCCACAAAATGTTTGACCGTTAAAACTAAACTTTTTGGCTGTTATGACCAAAAAGTTAAATGTTATATACAATTATTAATTTGACATTTAATTACACGACAAGTCCATAATTAACCCTCGATGCAATCGAGATTTTAATAAGATTTAAAATGTTCGGTCATTTAATGATTTAATTTAAAATTGGAACGCGAGG
This sequence comes from Patella ulyssiponensis, assembly GCA_963678685.1. Lineage (NCBI taxonomy): Eukaryota > Metazoa > Mollusca > Gastropoda > Patellidae > Patella > Patella ulyssiponensis. The sequence continues at coordinate 60,893,313 of OY783225.1, read as the reverse complement.
CTTATATCCCGAATATACCAGTACCGTGGTTACGATAATACACAATGAATATAAACATTTTGTCCAAATTACAAACAGTGATAAGTTAGCCCAGAATAAAATAATGGAGTGTGGATGAACCAATCACTATCTCGTACCGGTAAACCCTAGTACCCATCCCCTTCCTGTGAAAATCAGCCCGGACAATAAGTATATTAATTGTTTTAGAATGATTACTCATTATTTAGATCTGCTTGAACTTGTAATGTTTATCAAATGAATGTGACTCAGCTGATATTTTTATTCATGATATGTAATATTTAATGTTTTTTGGTCGTGTTGACTGTTTTGACCAAAGTGAATTTTGACCGTTATGGTTTATCGCCGCTATGACCACATCCAACCAGTTAATGGAATGAGTCACATGGTTTATTCGATTATCATGAGACTTTTAACCATTTGATGTAATATCAGTAACTGGTCTATACTGTGACACACGTCTATTTCAAAATAAACACTCGCCAGACACCCCCCCCCCCAACACACACACACAATAATCAAACATACCCCCCTCCCATACACCCGCTCACCCCACCCCCTCACCCCCACCACCCTCACCCCACACCTCACCCCACCACACACACATAATAATCAAATGCAGTGTGATTTATTTAGGTTAATCGAACTGAAGGCCAGTCTCGTTCTTTGCCAAAGACCGTGAGGAGATATATATGGTCGTACTAAATGTAAACATAAAATTAAAGTCATACCTTATTTGAGATAAATGTGGTTTCTGTAAGATGTTTTCCAATTCGTTTGTGAAATGCAGTAATCCTATAGTACGCCTACATGAAGTACGCTCTTATCATGTGTTGGCAATGAAATGAAGAGTAACAAATACAAAATATACCCGCCTCCACTGATCCGACTCGAGGATATTTATAAACTATATATATATATGTGTAATGACAAGACATGGACGACTGAACATCCCTTACAAATAAATATATAATTACACCCTCTCCAGTCAACAAACCTCAATTGAATAGAATGTACTCTACTGTCGTGATTTTAGTAGAGTAATAAGATCCGTTTGATATGTACGCTAAGATGGGTCATTTCTGACCTGGAAACAATTGTTTTGTTAATAAGGGTACAATGCGAGAATATAACACCCTTTAGGATGTCCACTTACAATGGTTTAGGTTTGTCTTTCTTTAAATGGCCTCTCTTTATCTTTGATGAACCGACAAAATATATTACGTATTTGTGTCTAATATCAAAGGCTAATTAACTGTCGAGTGATTGTGTCTGATCACGAATGACTTGTTTTGTGTCGAGTTGACGTTAAACCCCCAAATTATCCCAGAATTCTCAAACGGTACCACCTTGTATTTTAACAACACGTGTTAATGAAATAACTTTGTACAATCCCGTATCGTACGACTAAAACACTGTCCAAAAATCATCCTTCCAAAAACCTAACCAATCATAAATTGGTGGCAAACCCAATATAATATCAGACACAGAAAATTACGCCATTAAACTGCATTCATTTTATATAATCTGTCGTAAAACAGGTTTCATATAATCCATAGTAAAACAGGTTTCTGGTTATACAATGAACACTCCAATATTACACCACTAATCCATTATGCACGGAAAGAAACTTGTCAGGGAAGCATAGATTGCAGACGGACCTTTAGGTCTGTGTCGACTAATGAAACATTTTCCTGGTTGCCGGCCCATTTGTCAACATAAAATTTCTATTATGAAAATACTTGCAGATTTAGATAACACTTGGGCGTTCTTACTATAATAAAATACTGAATTTATTGAGACAATTCCACTCAATTATTTCTGAGCCACGTTATAAGCTTTGGACGTTTTGAGAAGATAGTCCCGGTTGTCAAGTACCATTGCCACGATAATAAACAAAGTCTCCATTATCCAATTTAACCTTAAATTATTAAACGAAATGCGGTTACGCGTTCTACTGTTCTCTTCCAACTCGACTAAGGGGAAATCAATTATTCGGCCTACACCGGGACCGAACCCGCGAGCTCTAGTCTTACCCACTTAGCCAGCGTGGCCCCCATTATTAAATGGAGATGGTGTTCTAATCAGTGTTGATTATGTGCTTGTCATGTAAGTAAATATCTAAAAGCATCTGCAGAGTTATCGCTTACATAATGCATCTTAAATATTCCTTTCATTATATGTTTCTTTGTGTGTGATTGTGATAAAACCAAACTTCCTCGTGTCACTGTCAATTTATTTTATTTGTCATTTAAAATACCCACTTTCTGTAAATTATTGAAGCTATCCTACTTCATTTAAATATAAATCATATTTCATTCTATGCTTTTATACATTTAAAATGTCTTCCTCTTTTATATTATTGAGTCAGCACTAGGCTTTATTCTTACCTCTACCTCTGCACGGCATTGATTGTTCCGACGATTCCCAATTAGAAATCCTCGATAATTTCCGGTACTTCCAGCGCATTTGAATTTATATTGGGAAATCATGTAAGTCGAGAGGTTAAACCACAAATTAGGAGTTGTTAATTCTTATTAAGATTTTGGACTGGGCAATCATTGCCAGATGGAACCCACTCCTGGCCGAATCATTAAACACTTTACGGGGATGACACAGTGAGGTGAAACGTCGTTTATTTTGTTTACTACTTTAAGGTGTACGTGAAATACGTTACACACCGATAATATATCGCTGGAAACACACATCCTGTGCATGTATTGGTCACCTATTTTACCAATAAGTTAATTATTTTTATGCTACGGTAATCATGGCGATTGCCGGAGGATGTATACTCCACGTAGTGTTTCGTTTGATTAGAGCTGATCCCACTTAAAACTACTATAATGTAAGGAATTTTCTGTTCCAAATTATGACTGGTTATGAGTCCGATTAACAACCAATAGGTAACTGTGTAACAATATCATTACGCTTTAAACACGGCTCCTTATTGGACCAAATATGTTTACACAACGTTACGTCAAGACTCACAATTTTATTACACCCAATTAACCAGTGCATAGCAGAATATTGCGGAAAAACTTGCCGCGTGAAAAATGAGCCTATCAAAACGATACAATGTAAACCATACTGTTTGGAGATGGACACCGTTTTTAATACCTTAAATCAATGTCCAAAGTTTTAGGGAAGACCCCAGATTAAACGAAGGGCTGTCATGTTGCCTTACATGGGATAGATTTGATTGAACGGTAGAATAGACACGATATAAAAGCTCAAGCATTCCAGCAATGGCCAGAGAGGTATTTCTCGGGCCATTGCCTAAGGAACCCTGCGAAGTGTTATCACCACCTGCCCACGTAATAGCGGATGTTGGTTTATAGTATTACCATTATAAAGGTAATCAAATGAATCGGATCTTGCTTCATTCTACCGTATCCGCTCTGCTCAAATATTCTCGTCAAATATGCAGACTAAATCCCTATTGAACCAAACTGAGAAGATGAAGATAACAAAAGAATCTTGGTGTATTGGACCGTATCCGTTACGCTCATTTATTCTCGTCACATGTGTAGACTAAAACACCATTACCCCCCCCCCCCCGAGAAGGTGATGATAACAATATTTGACAAGCCAAACGGGGCTTAACGTGTACTTTAATGCACCTCTTTTAGACAGCATCTTTATAACAGACCAACCCAAGACAAAACTTGGAATCTAGGAAACCAACTCTATCACAGACCTGCCCCAGACATGACTGGACATCTACGTCATCATCTCTATCATCTGGGAATCTGGGACATAACAGCCCAGCCCAGTGACAACACTTGAGATTTACGACACCATCAATATAACTGACTAGCCCACTTTAAAATTCAACGTATCTGATCAAGTCAACTGATTGTGCCAATTGTATTTCATCGATCCTAGAGTTCAATAATAATCACAAAAGGGTTTCTGTTTAGATTTATTTTTCTAATTAAAAACATGAATGATGTCCAACAGACAGAGTCGTGAATTGAGTAAATAATTTAAACATTAACCGAATGAATTGACCTTGTCTCAAGTAGGTTCGTCTTCCGGGTCACTTCCGATATCTTAATAATTGTCAATGACTGTCAACGACACTTCCGTTAACTGTTCAGGTTATTGTCTCTGTATCTGTATCTGTATCTGACCCAGGCACACTCAAAGTTGAGTATTATGCTGGGGAAGGGTGGTGCGCATGCGCTATTTATTCTCGTATATACGAGATGAAAGCCTCCGCCGATGTGGCTAGGACTGCTTTGTCTGGAAGTTGGTTCCAGTCTTTAATGGTCCTTGGAAAAAAGGACTGTCTGAATAGTTCATTATTACATTGAATCTGTTTATAGTTTTTTAGGTTTGTTTTCCGTGTTCTAGAAACACTTGGAATAAGTATAGAGTCATTCGGTATGGCCACTAGCCCATTTACTATTTTGTAAAATAAGACAAGTCTATGATCTCTCCGGCGTTCTCGTAGCGGTTTTATGTTTACATCTTGGTGACGCTGCTTTCACGTGAGTAATCCGATGTTATGAATCGTCCTGCGGATCTTTGTACCTTCTCAAGGGATAGGATGTCCGTTTGACTGTGCGGGTCCCATATTGATGAGCAATATTCCAACACTGAGCGTACTAGAGATTGGTAAGCTGTAATCTTAAGAGATCTGGGGCACTTGCGTAGGTTACGCCTCAGGAATCCCAATGTGGAATGAGCTTTATTAACAGTCTTATTTATGTGTTTACTCCATTTCAATGAATTACTGATGATGACTCCTAGGTATGGGTTGTTGTCTACTTCTTCTAAAATGGTATCACATAGTTGGTAGATGTATGTGCTTGGTTTTTTGGATCTTGATACTCTCAGAATATAGCATTTTTTAGCATTGAATGACATTCCCCATTCTTTGGCCCAAATTTCCAGGGATTGTAGGTCGGATTGTAGTTGATAATGGTCTTCAAGGGAGTTTATGGTTCTGTAGAGTAGGCAGTCATCTGCAAATAGCCTAACTGTTGATTTCACTCTCAGGGGAAGATCATTGATATGAATGAGAAAAAGAATTGGTCCTAAACAGGTCCCTTGGGGTACTGCTGACTCGACTCGCACAGATGACGATGTTTTGCCCTCTACTACTACACACTGAGTTCGTTTAGTTAAGAAGGAATTAATCCATGTTAAAAGTTCAGTGTTACCACCATAGCTTTCAAGTTTATATAAGAGTCTCCAGTAGTTAGTTTTCATGTCTCATTTTTTCACTGATATCAATTGGTCAAAATATTATATTTATATTTTCTTGCATCCAAAGTAACAAAACAACATCTAAACCGAGTTTCTTTGGGAAGCGTTGCTTTTGTATCTGTTTATAAAACAGTTTACTCAGTCAACGCGTAGAAAGATCGGGCAATGTTCGCTAGTTCGCGGGTTCGCTTGTCCCGCGTGTTAATTAGTCCTCCAATTTCTATTATTAGGGTTCGGGTTGGGTCAGGGTTAGGGTCATTAGTCCACCAATATATATTATTAGGATTAAGGTTGGATTAGGGTTAGGTGAATTGATAATCATATTCATAGTATTTCTTATAGCGGAGGACTAGTGAACTCCCCTCGAAGGTCTTTCATACAACCAGATATAGATTCAATATATAGGAGGGTTCCCATAGGCTACAACCAATTATGGGTTATGTTTATGGAAAAGGAATTACTTTCAAGGCTTTTCTAATAAACACATGTTATATATAATTACCGATTTGATTAATATAAACATACTTCCGATGGCAGACATAGGAGCATGGTCAGAAATTAACGTGACCATATTCTACTAGGAAAACTCATAATTCAGAAAATCAGTACTTCATCCACATTCTAACATCTTGACATCTTATCAACAAGATAACTTAAATTTATTTCAAGATGGCAGATGATATTCACATGCTTTGACTAATATTTTGTAGTTTCACAAAATACCATCAGAATCCACGACACATGAAAGGATGTTGAAAGTGCAATTAATTCGAGTTGCTTCCCTTTTACCACTGGTTATCTCAATTTACATTGTTTTCAAATAAATAAAACTATTCAAAAAAAGTAGGGGATATTTGATTTCGGGGGCATAATACTAAAATATGCAAATGACTACGAAAAAAGTCACTACCCAGCAAACACAAAACGTTTTGGTAACATTCGTAATTGGTTCTAATATGGTTGCGTTCAGAATGTTTGTTTAAGCACGTTCTCCGAACGTTCAGAAAGGGTTCAGAGATAGACTGTACTTTTTCTAAACGTTCCAGAAACATCGCCAAAATGTTGTCTTTTGACGTTTTAATTTTACTTTCATTCAACAATGACGAAACGTTATTTTGAATGTTTTTATAATGTTCCATCGGCAAACGTTGCATTAAAACATTAGATTAATGTTTTTTTTATGACGTTATATCGTTGATACTGTGATACGTTACTAAACATTAGTTAACATCGTTCTACTGATGTTTATTTTAGAAACGTTCAGATTAGTTGTTCCAAGAACGTCAACGGAACCACCTGATTCAACGTTATTTGTCAAGCCTGGTTAGACAAACTGTAGACGTCAGTAAATTATGTTCTTATAACGTAACTTTTGTAACGTTTTAAATTATGATTCTTTGAACGTTGGTAATACATTTGTTTGTGACGTTATATTGATTATATTGAATTTCAGTTTTTAAAACGTTCTGTTTTCCTAATCTAAAAACGTTAAAATAAAACGAAAAATAAACCCTTCCAATAAAGTTCGTAAAAGGTTGTATTTCTATTTTACATTCTTTACTTCTTACATCATTAGCAAACGTTGCATTATAACATTAGATTAATGTTTCAACCATGTTTTTAGTGGCGTTATCTCGTCGATACTGTGAAACGTTACTAAACATTAATTAATATTGTTCTGCTGACGTTTACTTTAGAAACGTTCAGACCAGCTGTTCCGAGAACGTCAGCTGAACCACCTGAATCAACGTTATTTCCCAAGGCTGGTCAGACAACTTGGAAACGTCAGTAAATTATGTTCTTTTAACATGACTTCTGTAGCGTTTTAACTTATGATTCTTTGAAGGTTAGTAATACATTAGACTAATGTTACGACTCCGTTTTTTATGACGTTATATCGTTGATACTGAGAGACGTTACTAAACATTAGTTAATATCGTTCTACTGACGTTTACTTTAGAAACGTTCAGATTAGTTGTTCCAAGAACGTCAACTGAACCACCTGATTCAACGTTATTTGTCAAGCCTAGTAAGACAAACTGTAGACGTCAGTAAACTATATTCTTCTAACGTAAATTTTGTAACGTTTTAAATTATGATTCTTTGAACGTTGGTAACACTTTTGTTTGGGACGTTATATTTATTATATTAAATTTCAGCTTTTAAAACGTTCTGTTTTCTTAATCTAAAAACGTTGAAATTAAACGAAAAAATAAAACCTTCCAATAATGTTCGTAAAACGTTGTATATCTATTTTACATTCTTTACATCTTACATCATTAGCAAACGTTGCATTACAACATTAGATTAATGTTTCAACCCCGTTTTTTATGACGTTATATCGTCGATACTGTGAAACGTTACTAAACATTAATTAATATTGTTCTACTGACGTTTACTTCAGAAACGTTCAGATCAGTTGTTCCAAGAACGTCAGCTGAAGCACCTGAATCAACGTTATTTCCCAAGGCAAAGCAGACAACCTCGAAACGTCAGTAAATTATGGTCTTTTGAACGTTAGTAATACATTAGACTAATGTTTCAACTCTGTTTTTTTATGACGTTATATCGTTGAAACCGTGAGACGTTGGTAAGCTTACTCTTCCGGACACCTGTTACCACTGTTTGTCGTGTATTTTGTACACGGTGACCAGTCCATCTGCTGATTACACTATTTTGCCTCGACCGTTTTTATTGGACTTCGAATTTTGATTAATGGTTTGGATTGTTCGTACTTGGTTTTATTTTATTAATATTGTTCTGCTGACGTTTACTTTAGAAACGTTCAAATTAGTTGTTCCAAGAACCTCAACTGAACCACCTGATTCAACGTTATTTGTCAAGTCTGGTAAGACAAATTGTAGACGTCTGTAAATTATGTTCTTCCGACGTAAATTTTGTAACGTTTTAAATTATGATTCTTTGAACGTTGGTAATACTTTTGTTTGGGGCGTTATATTTATTATATTGAATTTCAGTTTTTAAAACGTTCTGTTTTCCTAATCTAAAAACGTTGAAATCAAATGGAAAATAAAACCTTCCAATAAAGTTCGTAAAACGTTGCATTTCTATTTTACATTCTTTACATCTTACATCATTAGCAAACGTTGCATTAAAACATTAGATTAATGTTTCAACCCCGTTTATTATGACGTTATATCGTCGAGCCTGTGAAACGTTACTAAACATTAATTAATATTGTTCTACTGATGTTTACTTTAGAAACGTTCAGATTAGTTGTTCCAAGAACGTCAACTTAATCACCCGATTCAACGTTATTTGTCACGCCTGGTCAGACAAACTGTAGACGTCAGTAAATTCTGTTCTTCTTACGTAACTTTTGTAACGTTTAAAATTATGATTCTTTGAACGTTGGTAACACATTTATTTGTTTGTGACGTTACATTTATTATATTAAATTTCACTTTTTAAAACGTTCTGTTTTCCTAATCTAAAAATGTTGAAATTAAACGAAAAAATAAAACCTTCCAATAACGTTCGTAAAACGTTGCATTTCTATTTTACATTCTTTACATCTTACATCATTAGCAAACGTTGCATTACAATATTAGATTAATGTTTCAACCCCGTTTCTTATGACGTTATATCGTCGATACTGTGAAACGTTACTAAGCATTGATTAATATTGTTCTACTGACGTTTACTTTAGAAACGTTCAGATTAGTTGTTCCAAGAAAGTTAGCTGAACCACCTGAATCAACGTTATTTCCTAAGCCTGGTCAGACAACCTGGAAACATCAGTAAATTATGTTCTTCTAACGTAACTATTGTACCGTTTCAACTTATGATTCTTTGAACGTTCGTAATACATTAGACTAATAATGTTTCAACTCTGGGGGTTTTTTTATGACATTATATCGTTGATACTGTGAGACGTTACTAAACATTAGTTAAAATTGTTCTTCTGACGTTTACTTTAGAAACGTTCAGATTAGTTGTTCCAAGAAATTCACCTGAACCACCTGAATCAACGTTATTTCCTAAGCCTGGTCAGACAACCTGGAAACATCAGTAAATTATGTTCTTCTAACGTAACTTTTGTAACGTTTTAAATTATGATTCTTTGAACGTTGGTAATACTTTTGTTTGGGACGTTATATTTATTATATTGAATCTCAGTTTTTAAAACGTCCTGTTTTCCTAATCTAAAAACGTTGAAATTAAACGAAAAGATAAAACCTTCCAATAAAGTTCGTAAAACGTTGCATTTCTATTTTACATTCTTTACATCTTACATCATTAGCAAACATTGCATTAAAACATTAGATTAATGCTTCAACTCCGTTTTTTATGACGTTATATCGTCGATACTGTGAAACGTTACTAAACATTAATTAATATTGTTCTACTGACGTTTGCTTTAGACACGTTCAGATCAGTTGTTCCAAGAACGTCAGGTGAACCACCCGAATCAACGTTATTTCTTAAGGCTGGGCAGACAACCTCGAAACGTCAGTAAATTATGTTCTTCTAACGTAACTATTCTAGCGTTTTAACTTATGATTCTTTGAACGTTAGTAATACATTAGACTAATGTTTCAACAATATTTCGCAAGGCTGGGCAGACAACATAGAAACGTCATTAAATTATGTTCTTCTAACGTAACTATTGTAGTGTTTTAACTTATGATTTTTTGAACGTTAGTAATACATTAGACTAATGTTTCAACTCCGTTTTTTATGACGTTATATCGTTGATACCTTCAGACGTTACTAAACATTAGTTAATATCGTTCTACTGATGTTTACTTTAGAAACGTTCAGATTAGTTGTTCCAAGAACGTCAACTTAATCACCTGATTCAACGTTATTTGTCACGCCTGGCCAGGCAAACTGTAGACGTCAGTAAATTATGTTCTTCTAACGTAACTTTTGTAACGTTTTAAATTATGATTCTTTGAACGCTGGTAATATATTTGTTTTTGACGTTATATTGATTATATTGAATTTCAGTTTTTAAAACGTTCTGTTTTCCTAATTTAAAAACGTTGAAATTAAACGAAAAAATAAAACCTTCCAATAAAGTTCGTAAAACGTTGTATTTCTATTTTACATTCATTACATCTTACATCATTAGCAAACATTGCATTAAAACATTAGATTAATGTTTCAACCCCGTTTTTTATGACGTTATATCGTCGATACTGTGGAACGTTACTAAACATTAATTAATATTGTTCTACTGACGTTTACGTTAGAAACGTTCAGATCAGTTGTTCCAAGAACGTCAGCTGAACCACCTGAATCAACGTTATTTCCCAAGGCTGGGCAGACAACCTTGAAACGTCATTAATTTATGTTCTTCTAACGTATATATTGTAGCGTTTTAACTTACGTTTCTTTGAACGTTAGTAATACATTAGACTAATGTTTCAACTCTGTTTTTTATGACGTTATATCGTTGATACTGTGAGACGTTACTAAACATTAGTTAATATCGTTCTACTGACGTTTACTTTAGAAACGTTCAGATTAGTTGTTCCAAGAACGTCAATTGAACCACCTGATTCAACGTTATTTGTCAAGCCTAGTAAGACAAACTGTAGACGACAGTAAATTATGTTCTTCTTTGTAACGTTTTAAATTATGATTCTTTGAACGTTGGTAACACTTTTGTTTGGGACGTTATATTTATTGTACTTAATTTCAGTTTTTAAAACGTTCTGTTTTCCTAATCTAAAAATGTTGAAATTAAACGAAACAATAAAACCTTCCAATAAGGTTCGTAAAACGTTGCATTTCTATTTTACATTCTTTAAATCTTACATCATTAGCAAACGTTGCATTACAATATTAGATTTATGTTTCAACCCCGTTTTTATGACGTTATATCGTCGATACTGTGAAACGTTACTAAACATTAATTAATATTGTTCTACTGACGTTTACTTTAGAAACGTTCAGATTAGTTGTTCCAAGAAAGTCAGCTGAACCACCTGAATCAACGTTATTTCCCAAGCCTGGTCAGACAACCTGGAAACATCAGTAAATTATGTTCTTCTAACGTAACTATTGTACCGTTTCAACTTATGATTCTTTGAACGTTCGTAATACATTAGACAAATGTTTCAACTCTGGGTTTTTTTTTATGACATTATATCGTTGATACTGTGAGACGTTACTAAACATAAGTTAAAATTGTTCTTCTGACGTTTACTTTAGAAACGTTCAGATTAGTTGTTCCAAGAAATTCAGCTGAACCACCTGAATCAACGTTATTTCCTAAGCCTGGTCAGACAACCTGGAAACATCAGTAAATTATGTTCTTCTAACGTAACTTTTGTAACGTTTTAAATTATGATTCTTTGAACGTTAGTAACACTTTTGTTATATTTATTATATTGAATTTCAGTTTTTAAAACGTTCTGTTTTCCTAATCTAAAAACGTTGAAATTAAACGAAAAAATAAAACCTTCCCATAAAGTTCGTAAAACGTTGCATTTCTATTTTACATTCTTTACATCTTACATCATTAGCAAACGTTGCATTAAAACCTTAGATTAATGTTCCAACCCCGTTTTTTATGACGTGATATCGTCGACACTGTGAAACGTTACTAAACATTAATTAATATTGTTCTACTGACGTTTACTTTAGAAACGTTCAGATCAGTTGTTCCAAGAACGTCAACTGATCGAACCACCTGATTCAACGTTAATTGTCAAGCAGACATCAGTAAATTATATTCTTCGAACGTAACTTTTGCAACGTTTTAAATTATGATTCTTTGAACGTTGGTAATATATTTGTTTGTGACGTTATGTTAATTATATTGAAATTCAGTTTTTAAAACGTTCTGTTTTCGTCAACTAAAAACGTTAAAATTGAACGAAAAATAAACCCTTCCAATAAAGTTCGTAAAACGTTGTATTTCTATTTTACATTACGTCATTAGCAAACGTTGCATTAAAACATTAGATTAATGTTTCAACCCTGTTCTTTTATGACGTTATATAATCGATACTGTGAAACGTTACCAAACATTAATTAATATTGTTCTACTGACGTTTACTTGAAAAACGTTTAGATTAGTTGTTTCAAGAAAGTCAGCTGAACCACCTGAATCAACGTTATTTCCCAAGCCTGGTCAGACAACCTGGAAACGTCAGTAAATTGTGTTCTTCTAACGTAACTACTGTAGCGTTTAAACTTAGCACTAATTATAATCGTTCTAGCGACTTTTACTTCAGAAACGTTGGGATTAGTTGTTGTGAGAACGTCAAATGAACAATCTGATTCAACGTTATTTCCTGAGCTTGGTCAGACAACCTGTAAACGTCAGTAAACTATGTTCGTCTAACGTAACTTTTGTAGCGTTTTAGCTTATGATTCTTTGGATCTCATTAACATATTTGTTTGTGACGTTATATTGATTATTGGATTTTAGTTTTTAAAACATTTTGTTTAACTTATCTTAAAACGTTGAAATTAAACGAAAATATAAACGCAACCATATAATAAAATTCGCAAAACATATTTCTATTTTACTTCTTTTTTTACATCTTACATCATTAGGAAACGTTGCATTAAAACATCAGATTAATGTTTTAACCCCGTTTTATTATGACGTTATTTCGTTGATACAGTGAAACGTTGGTAATATAATATTTGTTTGTGACGTTATATTAATTATATTGAAATTCAGTTTTTAAAACGTTCTGTTTTCCTCATGTAAAAACGTTAAAATTAAACGAAAAATAAACCCTTCCAATAAAGTTCGTAAAACGTTGTATTTCTATTTTACAGTAAATATTTGTTTGTGACGTTATATTGATTATATTTGATTTCGGGTTAAAACGTTCTGTTTTCCTAATCTAAAAGCGTTGAAATTAAACGAAAATAAAAACCTTCCAATACATTTCGTAAAATGTTGTATTTCCCTTTTCGATATCTTACTTCATTAGCAAACGTTGCATTAAAACATCAGATTAATGTTTTAACCCCCTTTGATTATGACGTTATTTCGTCGATACTGTGAAAAGTTACTAAACATTAATTAATATCATTCTACTGACGTTTACTTTAGAAACGTTCAGATTAGTTGTTCCAAGAACGTCAGCTGAACCACCGGAATCAACGTTATTTCCTAAGCCTAATCAGACAACCTCTAAACGTCAGTAAATTATGTTCTTCTAACGTAACTTGCATGGCGTTTTAGTTTATGATTCTTAGAACATTAGTAATACATTAGGCTAATGTTTCAACTCTGTTTTTATGACGTTATATCGTTGATACCGTGAGACGTTACTAAACATTAGTTAATATCGTTCTACTGACGTTTACTTCCAAGAAAGTCAAATGAATCACATTCATTTCAATCAAGTTCGCAAAAACGTAATACCGTTTCACTTCTTGTCTTACATTTTACATCATTAGCAAACGTTGCATTAAAAATGTGCGAGGTAAGGTCAAGTTCAGGGTCATTTATGAAAGGTCATTATATATCATAGGTCAAAACCAAGGGTTGGAACATTTACCTTGAAAAAGTCTTTTATTTCGGAGTCATTTTTCATTCAATAGATTTGATGGTCATTTCATGTTCTTTTGACGCATGAACTTGAACCAGACCGAAAGTCCCATTTTAAACTGGATATTAGGCCAAACACAAGTTCAAGGTCACTTCTTGGTAGGCAATTACATGGACTTTAACACATTAAAGGTCAATTTACCTGACTTTACCACAGGTGTCCCAGTAAGGTCGAGTAAGTTTCATTTTATTTTCCATCTTTGAACAATTTTCAAGTTTGATATGACTTTGACCTCTGAGGTAAAATACAACGCGATGTTCTGGTTCACCGTGGACGATTTAGTTGGGATGGCCGGAGTCTTAAAGGTGTAAGTCATCAAATTAAAGATTTTTCCCCAAAGAGCAAATGTTCAAGCTAAATTATTTTAGTCTTGAATTTAACTTTGACTCAAGTTCGTACAGACGCCATATCTTTGGAACCATAATAAGTATCAATCCGAAATTCATTGTGTATCCGAATGGGGCCCGTCACCAGAGGGCCCTAACAATCCCAAGCCACCCTTCAAATAGTTTTTCTTCTAGGCAGCCGGAAAGACAAAGTAATTGTTTAAGAACTCAATCCAGAACTCTAGTCAACCTTACTCCGATAGTAACATTGGTGTGCCAATATTTGTCAACTTCATTTCACACCCCGGGAGATGCTTATGGTATAAGGTCGGACTTTGATACCGTGGGTAGGCTTCTCCGCCATAATTTTCAAAAGTAGCCTGGATAGATGCGCCGTAAAATCTCATAAAGATAGGTTGCCAGGCAACGAAACATACGCCCAAAGCAGCTAAATCGTCCGGGCAGTCAACAAGAATTGTCGCATATTTTACTTTTTTGGTAATGAAACATTTACAATACACTAAAATCTGATTAAGAGTAACAACTCATTAAGTAATTATCAGAAAATCATTAGAATTTGTTTGGCTTTTATAAAGTTCTCCTCCATGCTAACGTTTAGTATACGAAACATTTAATATCAATAAAGTGGGACTTAATGCTAGTGAGGGATCCCGAATTGTAGACAAGTTCTTTGTGGTCGCTATAAAGCATATTCTATTTCTGAACAAAAATGGCGCTGTTTCAGCGAAGAGCAAAAAGAAAAATGTTTGCAAATTTTCTTAAAGACTCAAAAAGAAGCGCGACGTAGAAGAAATTGTTTGTTCAACAAATAAAATTTTTGTGTTGTAAAAAAAGTAAAATTACCAGCCAAAAAAACCCATCAAACCAAAAGGTGTAGAAGTGTTCGCACTAATAGAAGGGATTGTGTGGGATTACACCTCAAATAAAAAATAGTATTCTTATTCAACTTGTTGTATTCTTTTTTATAAAAAAAAATAAAAAACTAACCGTAAAATAGTGGGCTGTAACAAAGAATCATTAAGCATGGTCGGCGGTAACAAGTATTTGGTCGGCGGCAGTGCCCGATTAACCTTGTGGGGGTCGGGACAATTTAGGCAGCGATTTCATTGACGTTTAGAATTCGTTGACAATTTGAGTATTTAAAACAGACTCTTTCTCTTATGATGTTTTCATTTACTTTATTTTAGTGAAATCCTGGATAAAATTTTGGGGGCCCGGAACATTTGTCCCACTTTGCCCCCCTTACCGGGCTCTGGTCGGCGGTAATTATATTTAAAAAGCATTTGGGCGGCGGTAGTCGGCGGTAAAAAGTGCCACCGGTGTTGAAACACCATCCGGGACATGCATCTAAAAGGGCCTTTGCGTTAAGAGATATAGCTAAATAAATGTGGGACGTAAAGCCAAGTTCAAGATCATTTATGGGACGTTATTTACAGGTCAAGGACAAGGGGTGGAAAATTGACCTTTAAAAAAAAGAAGTTTTATTCAAAAGCCAGTTTCACCTATTTGACCTTGGCCTAGGACCTTGAGACCGTTCAGATGGGTTGAAAGTTATTTAATGTTCTTTTGAACCACGACAGTGAACTTGGCCAAACACCCAATCTTTAAGGTCACAAATAAATGATCTATTTTTTTTTTTTAAGCAAATGTTATTCAATTTTATCTCTAAATTATTTTAAGTTTTTTATTCTTGTACTCAACTTTGTTCAAGAAAAAAAATGTTCAAGGTCATGGAGTTATACCCACAAATGGGCTCTTTGTGGGTATTGAGGTTAATATCACCGAAATATTAAAACAAAATGTTATAGGCCCTGAAATGTGACTGTTAGTGTTAGGTCATATTCATGGCCGAAAAAAACCGAAGTATACCGACTGTCGATGAGGTTCAAAATTGGCGCGTTTTTTGTCACAGCCAGTCATTGAGTTACCGGTAAATGTATGTCGAAGACACTGACAAGACTACAACACGAAAGGAAAATTTATTACTAATACTATTAGACGGTGAGTACAATTTATTTATTGTTAAACTATAAGTAGACACGTTGTAGGCACTTGACAGCAACTTTGTGTGACTAGTAGTAAAGTCAGTACCCAGCAAACAATTAAACATCTTTTAAACGTATTAAAAACGTTTTAGTTAGGTTTCCAAAACGTTTATTTTCAAAGTTTAAAAAACCTCAAATTGTGGACTCTTTTTAACGTTTCTGAAACGTTTTGGCTAAACGTTTTTTCGTACGTAATAGAAACATTAAAACAACGTCGAAAAAAACATTTGAAAAAACATAAAATAAACGTCTTAAAAACGTTCTTGGACATGTTAATTTGAACGTTTTATCAACGTTTTTTTAATTTAATATAAAAAACGTTTTTTTTTGTCCTTTAAAATAGTTTCTTCCTCAGTCATATATTTTTGTTTGTACATTACATTTAGCGTTTGAGTTGACTGTAAATGTTGATGTCATTAGGTAATAGAAACACCTCTGTATTCATTATATTTTCATTCCGTTACCCATATTGATTCAAACAAGTGACACCAGAGGAATCCTCAGATTTATGTGAGTCATAAAATATGCACTAAAAATTTTTGAAGTTGGTAGGGGTCTTTAGCAATGGGGAAACGCGGAGAAAATCCACGAGGTTGGGTATGCGACCCTACTCCTTGTCACATACAACCGGGGAATCAAAACCACGTCAGTTGACTCAATGACCATTCAACCATCCACCCACTCCATCCCATCACTGAAATAAATTAAATATCTACCAACTGCAATATTTGACCTACAAGACTGACCATAAAAAATCTAAAGCTGGTAGCTAAAAAGAAAATAAATAAATAAATAAATAAATATTGTAACATGTATTTATTTTAATTGCATTTGGATAAATCAAACTAGGGCTAATAGTCTATAACACATTACGACAACACTCAACAGTCATTGAAGTAGACCACCACTGTGACTGATCCAGACGTTTGTCTTTTTAAACTGTAGACAGACATACATGGAATACACTGTATGAATATGACTATATAGCTTACAACGGCTCCAATTTCCATTAAGTTGTATTAAAACGAGTTCGGCATATTTGAAAACTTGCGATATTTTGCACAATCTTCTTCTGTATTATTTATTAATATTCTAGAATATTTTTTGTGTAATTGGTAGAAAACATAATCTTCTTCACAAATCCATGTGCGCAGGTAAAAATTTTATTTCCTAAATATTATTAAAAAGCCAATAATTCCTCCAATTTGGCATTTCTCGGCTTCAAATCCAACTAAAACACCGACGTAAACTCTAGCCTATAATAAATTTCGAGTGTTAATCTTTTTATAATAAGTAGGCGTTTATAAAACAGTACACAATTCAGTCCACCTCTAAGAATAACTGTAATCACTAAATGATAAAAGAAGACTAAAACGTTCTATAATAGGTAACTATTCTGTACTTAAACAATCAGTTGGGATGATCATCGATTAACTGTAAAAATAGATAAAATACAAATCTTAAGTTATGTGGAAACTAAGGCAAATTAACTTCTCTGAACGATACATGAAACTTGAAACCCTATCAATTTAAATATGATAGATACTAGAACAGTCCATTATACAATACTACAATTGAAATAGACTCTTCCAGTTCCAGACATAACAAGTAACCCAAAACTAAATGATCAAAATGCATTATAATTATAAAATAAAAACACTAAAGTTTCTGGACTAAAATAAAACATATATATGTGCAAGACAAATGCATTCATTATATCAATCAATTGGGATGTAATAAAACCTAAAATAGTCAATTTACTTTGCAAGGAGGGCTCTATAATGAAATGACAATAGAATTTTGGCTTCACCAAGTGGAAAGGGTACGAGTAGAAAATAATCTATATAATTATCGAAACAATTAATTGTTATAAATAATAATTATTTCTAAATGGACACAAAATATTAATTAATAACATACCAAATTGTCAACTACTACACCCTGCAACAACCTCGTAAACTTGATAATTTACCACAGGTATAAAAATGCAGACATCAGGTTTGGCTGGTATTCCTTCTATGGCGGAAAGATGCTTAAATTTGGGTCAACTGTCAACATTGGAGGTGTTTTCAAAAACATGTATAAGATAAGGTAATCTGGACCCTTATTGGTTTTTTATATGCATTAAATATAGGTATTTTGCAAAAACAAAAACGTTTTTATCGATCTTTATTGTTGCATTTATTCTTTTTGGTAAATATATAAAAACCTTAAAGAAACATTAAAAAAACGTTTATATTATCATTTATAATAAACGTTTCTAAAACATAAAAAAATACATATTTATTACGTTTCACGTAAACGTTAAAGTAATGTTTGTCAGGCAACGTAAGTTATAAACGTGTGTTAAACGTTTAATAAATGTTTTTAAAATTTATTTTTTTCATATGGCGTGTAGGGTAATTTATACCTATTTATTGGGTCTTTATAAACGTTTCATAAACGTTAAAAAAAATCATATTTACTACGTTTCAGTGCAAACGTTGAAAAAATGTTTTGTAAGAAAACGTTAATTATGAACGTTGATTAAACATATATTAAACGTTTTTATCAATGTTTATCAAAAATTTCGTAAAAACTTTCACTTCAAACGTTTAAAAAACGTTTAATAAACATATTTTTTTACCTAACCTTTTAGAAACCAAGAAAAAACGTTTTTTAAATGTTTTGTGTTTGCTGGGTAGACATAGCCGAAAACACATAATGTGACATAACTATAACCAGCCTTGCTAGACCAAATGATTTATTATTATTATTGTAGAATATTACTCGTCTAGATCTAAGACGAATATTAATAGTTTGAAATCTGTATAAACCCATAAACTGCCCTTTTTGTAGGTTGTTCAGAATGTTGAAAAGTCAATTTTGTTTATAAAATTTCAAGGAACTCTTCTTAGAAGTTTTTTTTTTAACAAAAAAATTGGTTTTGATCACCAGGTACTAGGCCTAGTAGGGCCTACCAATTAATACCAATTTCAATTTGTAGGCTAGGCCTATATCATGATGCAGGCCTTGTGTCAGTACCATATCCAAATCAGTTCTCAATAAATTGTTAATTTTATTTGCAATGATTTGCTTGGCAAGATGACAATCAATACTACTATACTACATACTACATATTGTACAGCTAAAAAAAAGTGGAAGTGCAGCTTTGTCTGTTACCACATTGCGGACTTAACTGGTCGCGACTAAAATAGTAGGCTAAAGTAGTAAAATCGTAAGTGCAGCTCTGTGACCACATTACGAACGTGACTAGCTTTGGAAATGAAATGAAATGGAGTTTAACGTCCTACTGTTCTTGACCCTGTTTCACAAAAACTTAAAATCGTCTTCTTAGCTTAAGATAGATGAGTTTCAGAAAACGATTTTAAGCATTTTAGTTGGGGTTTCAGGTCACGTGTCTTGAGTGTGAAATCGAACAGCAAATGGCTGAAATATTGCCAAGTTCAATTAAAGATTCTGAATTACTATTTTATGTAAATGTATTACAAGCAATTGTATTGTAATAGTTTAATGTTAATCTCGATATCTGCAAAGATTTGGGCTAAAAAATTATCGAAATGTAAGCGAAATTACCGTTTGTTTACATGAGGCGCCAGCGGGAAAATCCCGCTCTGACGTCACGCGACCTAGAATTTTCCATTGCTACGACCCACTTTATTGGATTTCTGCACGTTAGTTTCCGGCCGATTTTCATATAGAACCAATCAAACGATAGATAACATTTTAGGGATTCTACCGATATCTGATACCACGTGATCTGAAAATAAGCACCGGAGAAAACAAGATTTATCTGTTTTGATGACTGAAATTTGCTAAATTTCGACTAAATATAGCCTAATTTTTTTGTGGTATCATCCAGATTATAAATAGTTGACATATTATCATTAAAATTATTACGATTTTAATAAATCTTAGCTGACAATAACATGCGGCTTTCAGTTTTAAAATTGGTACTAGCGATTCTGAAGGGAAAATTCCCATTATGACGTCACTCAGATATGACTGAAAAGCACTTATTTAGGTCCATTCCACGCATTGACTGGTATAGAGCGTTTTGATTACATTTTTGACGTCGATCTCGGATTTTAAAATTCCATAACTTCGGATCTAATTGGAATATTTTGATGAAATAAAAAAATTTGGGTAGCATTTTATGTATATTTTCAAAAAATATTTTTAAAAATTTTTTTTCTGTCATTTGAAACTTTGACCTGAACCCCCTAATTTTAGTTAAAATACAATAAATAAATTAAAGGGACAGTCCCGATTTGAACAGTCTCAAAAATAAAAGTTCGAGTACATGTGAAATTTAAACGCCAAAATATAGAGGAG
This sequence comes from Patella ulyssiponensis, assembly GCA_963678685.1. Taxonomy (NCBI): domain Eukaryota; kingdom Metazoa; phylum Mollusca; class Gastropoda; family Patellidae; genus Patella; species Patella ulyssiponensis. The sequence continues at coordinate 60,872,802 of OY783225.1, read as the reverse complement.
AATGGTGTATTGACCTTGTCTCCAAATTTAAGCTCAAAATATTGTGTCATTTGGACCTGAACGCCAAAAATGCTTATCCGGACACGTAACCCATTTTAAGATTTCGGGTCATTTTTTTCGTTAGTGACCCGATAATCGATTCTCGTTCCTTGAGAGGTCTATATAGTGAATGGCCCATGTGCTGTACTTGATAGCGAACGGCAAATTTCAACTACACATTATTTTTATTTAAAAGTAAGCCTGCATGTTTTTACGTAGACACCGCAATTATACAGTTTGGGACACCGGTACGACACAGATGGTTAATTCCATGCTACGTCGCTGCACAGCGTGCATAAGAGCCAGTGGAGGAGACAAGCACTACTGACATTTGTCGTACTTTTGGTTTTGACCCCTCTGACTTTGTACCGTTGATTACAAATTAAACATCCAAAAGTGTACAAATGTGTTGTTATTGATGTGTTCCCATTTGAAAATTGTTAAACAAGAAGAAGCAAAATAAATAAGATATGTTTACAGGATCATTTTTGTTATATGAAAAACTAAGTGATGCATTTTCTATGGCGCTCAGTGGCTATCCAATGTCGTGAAAAGAGAGCGAGAGGAATGGGGTTTAACGTCCACTCGACACAAACTAGGTCATTTCGGGATTAACAATTTGTATCATTTTATTTCAATAATTCGCTTGCATGTAGGGTTTTTAGCAGTGGGAAGAAACCGAAGGACCCGGAGAAAACCCACGAGGTTGGACAGGTGACTTGTCACGTACAACCGGGGATGCGAAACCACGCCAGTTGACTCAATCTCAATGACAGGCTTTATGATGCAACATGTGCGTGCTAACCATCGGCCATCCAACCCACCCCCATGGAAAGAAGCTCAGAGCACTCTCATCTATAAAGAAAATATCTTCGTGTACCATGGTTTAATGGCTTTTTTCTTGATTTTAGAAGACCCAAAGGCCTATAATATACTAGACATACATAGTATTTATTCATGCTTTCGGGGGTTATGATTTGCAAAAAGAAAAATCAATAATCACAAATGTGGTTATTGAAAAATATTATAGCTATTTGGAATTAAATTTTATATCATAAATTTATTATTATTTCTTAATGAAGTCTAACGTTAAAAAAACAACATAAATAAGGTAAATTTTAGGAGGCAAAGCTATTTTATCTTGATTGACCGAGAAAGTTCATCCAGATGAGGGCCTGACAAGGACAGAGCTAGTCGTTTGTACATGTATGGGATGGAAAACCGAGATCTGAGTACACATTGTCGTGCTCGTAAAAGATCCCTTGGCAGTTGGAATTCGATATAAGAGTAGGCTGTATCGCTGCTGCCTAGGCAAAATTTCCCTCACAGTACACTGTATTGTCTGACGCCCGTCTTCATTAGCCCAGGTTAGGAGCAGAAAGTAGGACGTTAAACTTCATTTCATTTATTTTATCTCGGGGGGAAAAAATCATTTGATTGAGTAAGATAAGTAGACACTTTGGCATTTTCAAAGTATCATTGAAAGGGTCTATTGGAATGACATTTCAACAAATCAAGGCATCGGAACATTGGCTATTGCCTATTTGTTTGTGATACCATAAAACTACAAACCCATTACACATTATTTCCATTGGAGCCCGCGAGTAAATCAATTGCTAGTGTCACACATCAAATGTCAAGTTCAAGGCCAACCCACCAATACTTTTCGAATCATTATTACGCATTAAACTTTTTTATTTGACCTCTCTACGACTGTCTGACCGTGTGCAGGGGGGTGGGGTGGATGACCAAATGGTTAGCATGCGCATGCTGTATCATACAGCCTGCTATTGAGTTAACTGTCATGGTTTCGAATCCCTGGTTGTACATGTTTGCATGGCAAGGAGTTGGGTCGCCTGTCCAACCTCGTGGATTTTCTCTGGGTACTCTGGTTTCCTCCCATGGCTAAAGACCTCTACACGCAAGCGAATTTTTTGAATAAAGTTGAACCATGTGTTAGTCCCGAAATGACCTAGTTTTTGTTTGGACGTTAAGCCCCATCTCTCACTCTCTCTCTCTCTGACCGTGTGCAAACATTGCCACAACGTATGAAACCGTTAATTCAACCTGTCAACAATTTTCAGTTTCGAAGCGTATTTGCTTTCAAGGTACATGTAAGTACCCGCAGCGGAAATGTGCGTGGGCGCAAGCGATTTTAACTAAAATCTATTAAAATTGCATTTTAAGTTAAAATCAATCTTCGTGAAGTAGAAACGTATAAAATTTAAAATTGCATTTTGATTTTAGTTAGTTAAAATCTATTTTAGTGATTTTAGCTTAAGTGATTGTGAAACAGGGCCCAGCTTCTAAACTGGGCTACTGAAGATGGGCATACGCCATACAGTGTGCTATGAGGGAAATTATGTCCGGGCAGCGGCACTACGGCCCACCCTTATTACATATTCTCCCAAGAAAGAAACGCAAAGTTACATTTCGTCGTCGGTATATCCTCCCTCTACCATCGCCTTGTTGCAATAAGAACCGCGACACGTTGCTGAACCAAACTGCTCTCCAGTGTTGATGTGGCCATACCCTAGGTGCCTGATCCATTAAAGTTGGATTTCAAGGTGTTGGCGTATTTCAAAACAGAAGCTCTAACAGGGACGCCTGCGTCGTTATTCGGTTTCACGTTACTGATTCACGTAGGCGTTTACCTACTCTCTGGTACGAGATTCTACGCCGTCCTGGAATTGTTGCTGCGGTAGAGGTCGCTGTTGAAAACCATTTACACCAATGACGATCCAGGACAGGTGGGGTCACTCTTGTTTGGCCTGAGCTAGGGCGGTAACGTGTTGAACTTTGTTGTCGGTACCCATCCCAAAGGCGAGAAATGAAACCAAGAGAAACATTCAGCAGCCTGGCTACATCTGTCTTGGATTCGCCTGCTTGCAATCGTCCAATAGCGTTGTTGTGTTGGTCTTTGTTCAGATGTGGCATCATTTGGTTCTTTGAGTGTTTACATGTGCAACTGATTTGGAAACCGAGAACCCCAGGATTTTAAAGACCTTAGATCTAGGTTCCATGCGAAAAGCTCGCAAAGTTGTTAAATTCATGTTTCTTGGTGCAATCAAGCGATAACAAATTTCGACAAAAAGGATGACCAGACACAATTAGTGACCCTACCTTTAAAATCAATAATGAATTTCTTTTATCCTTACATAATGGCATTGAAAACATTGTAAGATTTACCGAAACAACGACCTCGTTCAAATTGATGAAGAATGGGTTGTGCGTTTCTTTTTTTGAAGAGTATAGTTATATTGAAGTCCAACTGCCAAGGGATATATTATGTGCACGTCAATGTCAAACGACTTAACACCTGTCATTATCAGGCCTTCGTCCGACATCACTGACTTGGGGAAACCACGTTGGGAAATCTGGGTGAACTTTCTCGGCCAATGCAGGGGTCAAACACCCGACCTCCATGCTAGCGAGCCAGCATCTTAGCCACGTGATCCGCGGACGAGCTAGCTACAGGTTTGTAGATTGTTGTGTTTGTCTACTGTACTCCGGGGTGGTCCGTATTAGAACCCACATTAATAATGCTAAAGTTAAAGGTTCACCAATATTAAGGGGGTCACGGTGGCTATGTGGATAATACGCTGGCATGCTAGCCAGGAGGTTGATCCCTGCATTGGCCGAGAAAGTTCATCCTGATTCTATTAGTAAGGTACATGCTAAAAAGAGATATCGATAATATAATCACTCAAGTAACAAACTACATTTTGACTCCAAAAACACTGTTCATTATTGTCCCCCGCCTTTCGAAGAAAGTTGGGGGACTATTAAAATGGGTTCGTCCGTCTGTCTGTCTGTCTGTCCATCACACATTTTGGGACACAATAACTCTCTTCCTAATTGAGCTAGAATGTTCAAACTTGGTGTATGTGTTTATCAATGCCTTGATGGAGTTCGAAGATGAGCATTTTCCACTTAGGGTAAGCAGAGATAAGCAATTTGATTGGTTGATGCTTTGGCACATGATAACTTTAGTTCTAATTAAGTGAGAGTGATGAAACTTGGTGTATAGTTTCAGTACAGTAATACCTTGACAAAGTTCAATAATGAGCATTTTCTGCTCAGGGTAAGCAGAGCAATACGCAATTTGATTGGTCGAGACTTTGGAACACAATAACTCCCCTTCTAATTGAGTTAGTGTTCAAACTTGGTGTATAGGCCTATGCTTATTAGGTCAATGCCTTGATGGAGTTCGAAGATGAGCATTTTCCGCTTAGGGTAAGCAGAGATAAGCAATTTGATTGGTTTATATGCTTTGGGACACGATAACTTTAGTTCTAATTAAGTGTGAGTGATGAAACTTGTATAGTTTCATTACAGTAATGCCTTGACTAAGAGAGTAAGATCGATAATGAGCATTTTCTGCTCAGGGTAAGCAGAGCGATAAGCAATTTGATTTGCCAAGACTTTGGAACACAATAACTCTCCTTCTAATTGAGCTTAAATGTTCAAAATTGGTGTGTACATGTATGCTTATTAGGTCAATGCCTTGATGGAGTTCGAAGATGAGCATTTTCTGCTTAGGGTAGGCAGAGATAAGCAATTTGATTGGTTGATACTTTGGGACAAGATAACTTAGGTTCATCTTGATTGAGGATTTTTATGCCAATACAATGACTGCATTTTCATTCAGTAATGGATTCGACAGTAACAGTGTATAGAAACGATTGACTCGGACACGAGGGTCCTTTCCCTTGGCCAGAGGGGCCCTTTTGTCAAGCGTGGGGGCCCTTTTGTCTGCCTTTAGGGTCCCCCTAACTAGGGTACATTTTCATTTTTCTCGTCGGTTTTAGCATTTTTCTTTATAAAACACTTTTGGATGACACTTCGTGTACAGTTTGATTGCTCGATACGTTTGAAAAAAATAAATGTGCGATTAATTAATATGTGTCGTCTATTTATTTTGGGACTTCGGCGGGGGACATCAGCCTCACTGTTGGCTTGTTTACCTTCAAATGAGATTTTGTGAATTGTGTTTGATGTATTTACTTCAATTATACATTCAATTCCTTCGGACGTCAAACATGTAGATTTCAATGATCCAGTTGGAATTCGATATAATAAGAGTAAGCCATAGTGCTGCTGTCCGGGCAAAATTTCCCTCATAGCAGAACAGTATGACGTTAAACTCTGTTTCATTTCATTGTGTCTAATGGCCCCTCCAAATTTGATTTCCAAATTCCAAAGTAATTTGTGGAGTTTTTACCAAATCCACTATTATTTCAACTTGTATCACAATTATTTACATGTAATAAAATATTGGATAATATAAGCTTGCTGTTTTTATATACACACATTTTGGAAGTTTCTCACCCTGTGGGTGCTCGACATGTCACAATTTTTATCTGAAATTTTCAAATGTTCTCGATTCCTTTCGAAATTGGCATGTGACGTACAACTTTAAACTATTGTTTAATGGCCACTGATTGCACTGAAAATCACGTTTTTGCTTGGTGGACGGTCACAATTTTTATGCGCCCACATTTACATGTGGACGTATATTGTTGTTGCTTGTCCGTCTGTCCACAATTGTTTGTGATCACTCTACAGATCACAATTTTTATCCGATTTCAACGAAACTTGATGGTTTTATCACCCTAAGATCTCGGTTCGTTTCGCCATTGGCACTATCGAACTGTAACTACGTGGATTATGGCCCCTGATTGTACCAAAAATCATGTTTTAAGCTTGTCAACACTGTCTAGGTCACAATTTTGAACAGATTTTTATGAAACTTGATATGCGTGTTTATAACCTAAAGATCCTGGTTCCTTTTGATATTTGCACATATCGGATCGTAACTCTAAGAGGTCACAATCATTAGCCGATTTAAAAAAGCGTTCGAATATATCACTGTTACACCTTGTTTGTCCGTAATGATGGTCGAGTTCGAATTTCAGGAAAATCGACCAAAACTGCCGAACAAAAAGGCTGCTCTGTCTACACCAATTGTGTAAAAGTAAGTAATACCAAGGTTGTGGACTCTCCAGAAGTCGCAATTTTTATACACCCACATTTTCATGTGGACAAATATTGTCATCGCCCCTGTCCGTCCGTCCGTCCACAATTGTTTGTGAACAGTCTACAGGTCACAATTTTTATCCGATTTCAATGAAACTTAAAATATTAATCACCCTAAGATCTCAGTTCATTTCGATATTGGCATGTATGGAACTGGAACTTCATGGGTTATGGCCCCTGGTTGTACGGAAAATCACCCTTTTTAGCTTGTGAACAGTGTAGAGGTCACAATTTTGAACCGATTTGGATGAAACTTGAAATGCATGTTCATAACCCAAAGATCTTGGTTCCTTTCGATATTTGCGCCAATCGGATCGTAACTTCCTGAATTATGGCCCCTGATTGTCTGAAAAATCGCCCTGTTTAGCTTGTGGTCCCTCTGGAGGTCAAAATTGTCATCGATTTAAAAAAACGTTTGATTATATCACCATCCCATGGTTATGAAGGTTGAGTTCGAATTTCGTGAAAATCAGACCGAAATTGACGGACAAAATGGCCGCTGTTTGTACGCGAATAGTGTGAAAATATGTTCTATCAAGGTTGTGGACCTTATAGAGGTCACAATTTTGAACCGATTTTGATGAAACTTGACATGTATGTTTATAACCCAAAGATCTTGGTTCCTTTCGATATTTGCGCCCATCGGATCGTAACTTCCTGAATTATGGCCCCTGATTGTCCGAAAAATCGCCCTTTTTAGCTTGTGGTCACTCTGGAGGTCAAAATTGTTATCCGATTTAAAAAAACGTTTGATTATATCACCGTTCCATGGTTATGAAGGTTGAGTTCGAATTTCGTGAAAATCGAACCGAAATTGACGGACAAAATGGCCACCGTTTGTATGTATGCGAATGGTGTGAAACAATCTGATTAAAACACAGATCCAATTTCGTTTCGTTTTTTATAGTTCAAAATTTCATTTTTACTTGTCTTTACTACTCTTGGATCTGGAGGACTTGTTATTTAATCCGTGTTCTGGCTGAAATGAGAGGTCAGCCAATCAAATGGTCTGTCAAATCGACCGTTTGACCTTTTCATGCGTGGAACTGTGGGTAGATATTACCAGCCATCGACGTCTATACTATAAACACCAGCGGATAGAAATCATAACAAAACAAACGTAGATTTTGAAAAGCATGGCGGTCGATGATTGATTAATCGAATGACTGACGTTATCGGGTCAAATGTCCCGTGCTTGATACCTGACGTCATAGAACGTGAGCTTTCACTATAACTAGTTAGATCTACATGAGTGTAGGCCATCGAAAGTATAAAAAAACGAAACGAAATATAGATCTATATTTTAATTAGATTGGGTGTGAAAATATGTTATATCACAGTAGTGATGTGCGGTTTTTAAATTTTCTTTCGGTTTCGGTTTTCGGTTTTTCTGAGGCAAAAAACCTCGGTTTCGGTTTTCGGTTTTTTTATTCATTTAAACACTGTGTAATGTATGTACTGATTTATGGTTATTTTATAGGAATACTTGAAAGCCAGAAAAAATATTAAAAATATTGATGTAAATAGTAAACAACAAGTTTTTTTTTTTTACTGTTATATGACTTTAATTATGACTGGTAGTAATAACAAAGTTACTGTAAAAAAAAGATCTGACACACACAACGCCATAGGCATAATAATAAATTAACATAACGACATAATATTAGTAACAATAAAGTTAAATTCTACTTAAAAAAAAAAAAAAAAAATAAATTTGCATAACAATATAATACCAATCCAACAAATCGAAACATGTGGTCTTTCATTTCTCGTTTATAAACTTAAAAAAAAAATTTACGCATTGCAGTTTTCGGGTGTTGTTCAATTGTTGTTCTAAACAGCTGACTCAAAATTGTTAAATTATATTCTTATAATTTATGCAGCAGAAATATGTTTTGTACAAAGATTAAATCTACATTTTGTGTCATCTAATCTTTCATAGTTATTGAGCAAGCCATGAAGACATTTTACTTTTTAGAGGAAGCCATCGTTCGATATTGACAACCGGCTTCGGGTTGCATAAAATTTTGGATTGTAAACCGAACCGAATTGAGAAAATAAATAGTCTAAGCCAACCAGACTGATTAAACACTCTATCACTCTATACATACGGGCTCTGGTTGATCGAAAATAAAAACGGAAGTGGTGGCTACATTAAAATTTTGGAATTATTAAGTAAACGAAATACGGCTACATAAAAATTAGGAATTTGGAAAAAAACGAAACGCACAGTTATTTTTATACGCCCACATTTTCATGTGGACGTATTATGTCGTCGCCCCTGTCCGTCCGTCCACAATTTGTTTGTGGACTCTCTACAGGTCACAATTCTTATCCGATTTTGACAAAACTTGAAATATAGGTTTATCCCCATAAGATCTCGGTTCCTTTCGATATTGGCATGTATCGGATCGGAACTTCATGGATTATGGCCCCTGATTGTACAAAATATCATGTTTTTATACGCCCACATTTTCATGTGGACGTATTATGTCGTCGCCCCTGTCCGTCCGTCCGTCCACAATTTGTTTGTGGACTCTCTACAGGTCACAATTCTTATCCGATTTTGACGAAACTTGAAATATAGGTTTATCCCCAAAAGATCTCGGCTGCTTTCGATATTGGCATGTATCGTATGAAAACTTCATGGATTATGGCCCCTGGTTGTACGAAAAATCACGTTTTTAGCTTGTGGACCCTATAGAGGTCACAATTTTGAACCGATTTTGATGAAACTTGACATGCATGTTTATAACCCAAAGATCTTGGTTACTTTTGATATTTGCGCCTATCGGAATGTAATTTCCTGAATTATGGCCCCTGATTGTCCGAAAAATCACCCTTTTTAGCTTGTGGTCCCTCTGGAGGTCACAATTATTATCTGATTTAAAAAAAACCGTTTGATTATATCACCGTTACACCCTAAGGAAGGCTGAGTTCGAATTTCGGGAAAATCGGACGAAAATTGCCATACAAAATGGCCGCCGTTTGTACGCGAATACTGTTAAAATGGTATATCAAGGTTGTGGACCCTGTAGAAGTCACATTTTTTATTCGATTTTGATGAAACTTGAAATTCATGGTTATAACCCAAAGATCTTGGTTCCTTTCGTTATTTGCGCATATCGGAACGTAACTTCCTGAATTATGGCCCCTGATTATACGCAAATCGCCTTATTTTAGCTTGTGGTCCCTCTGGTGGTCACAATTATTATCCGATTTAATCAAACGGTTGATTATATTACCGTTACACCATAAGGAAGGTTGAGTTTGAATTTCGGGAAAATCGGACCAAAATTGCCATACAAAATGGCCGCCGTTTGTACGCGAATACTGTTAAAAAATTGTATATCATGGTTGTGGACCCTGTAGAGGTCACAATTTTAATTCGATTTTGATGAAACTTGAAATGCATGGTTATAACCCAAAGATTTTGGTTCCTTTCGTTATTTGCGCATATTGGATCGTAACTTCCTGAATTATGGCCCCTGATTGTCCGAAAAATCGCCTATGGTCCCTCTGGAGGTCACAATTATTATCCGATTTGAAAAAACGTTTGACTCTATCACCGTTACACCCTACTGAAGGTTGAGTTCGAATTTCGAGAAAATTGGACCATAATTGCCAGAAAGAATAGCCGCCGTTTGTACGCGAACAGTGTAAAAATATGGTATGTCAAAGTTGTGGACCCTGTAGAGGTCACAATTTTAATTCGATTTTGATGAAACCCGAAATGCTTGTTTATAACCTAAAGATCTTTATTCTTTTCGATATTTGCGCATATCAAATTGTAACTTAATGAATTATGGCCTTTGATTGTAGGAAAAATCACTTTCGGTATTGCTTGTTCTCTGTCTATCTCTCGAACAATTATTATCTGATTTTAAAAAAAACTCTGATTATATTACTATCACCGACGCGTTGTTCGTTCGGAATATTCTTTTAGTTGGCATATGCACCCTGGTGATACATGTGTACATATGTAATATTTCATACATATGGATGAGCTAGGATTGGGGGTGTGTATAGCTCATTACTGGAGAAGTATTCTGGTGAGGGCGTTCATTAAAATTCCAATTCCAAATCCATTTCAATATTACTTTATATCCAGTTTAAAAATACATTATTTACAAATTATATACAAGTCATTCGATCTCCTTGTCTATGTGTGTGTCTCTAATCTGTTTGTGTATGGGTCTTTCAAAGACACTAATTTGCATACACACAAAGGAAGAATTTCGACAAATCAGATGAAAGATAAAATTATTGTAACACATCAAATGAAAAGAAGTTAAATAAATATATAAATTTCATTGGTTGAAAGTTTCATAGTGAAATATAATTTAAAGGATCTAATAAGCTTTAAGCCATAACAATTAAAAAGCATTGACACTTGATTGGCATTGATCAGACTGCATTGTTAACTGTATAAATCTTTGCTCAAGGTTTCTCATCTACTGGCATTCAAAGAATATAAAACAGTCAACACCAATCATGCTTTTAGGCAATTACTTTAAATCAAAATATTGACATTAAATGTAAGAAAGACCAATTGATAACCTTAATATTAGCTATATTGTCTAAATGCTTAATAGATAAATTCTGTATATCCTTAAAGATAAAGTTTGAAAAAGAAGTAAAATTTAGTATCACTATTTGGTGATATTACTGTTGCACCGTAAGGAAGGTTGAGTTCGAATTTCGTGAAAATCGTACCAAATTTTCCGGACGAAATGGTCGCCGTTTGTACACGAATAGTGTAAAAATATGGTATATCATGGTTGTGGACTCTCTACAGGTCACAATTCTTATCTGATTTTGACGAAAAGTAACATTTCTAGGTTGTGTACCGTCACACCATAATCATTGTCGGCTTCGAATTTCATGAATATCAGACTGGAACTGACCAACAAAATGGCTGCTCCCAATACAGTATGAAATACAGGACTTAATGATGTAGGAAAAATCACTTTCGGTATTGCTTGTTCTCTATCAATCTCTCAAAAATTTTCTTAGCTTGTGGCCCCTCTTGAGGTCACAATTATTATCTGATTGAAAAAAACCTGTTGATTATATTACCGTTACACCCTAAGGAAGGTTGAGTTCGAATTTCGGGAAAATCGAGCCAAAATTGCCCTACAAAATGGCCGCCTGTTAAAAAATTGTATATCATGGTTGTGGACCCTGTAGAGGTCACAATTTTAATTCGATTTTGATGAAACTTGAAATGCATGGTTATAACCCAAAGATCTTGGTTCCTTTCGTTATTTGCGTATATCGGATCATAACTTCCTGAATTATGGCCCCTGATTGTCCAAAAAATCGCCTATGGTCCCTCTGGAGGTCACAATTATTATCCGATTTGAAAAAACGTTTGACTCTATCACCGTTACACCCTACGGAAGGTTGAGTTTGAATTTCAAGAAAATCCGACCATAATTGCCAGAAAAAATGGCCGCTGTTGGTACGCGAAAAGTGTAAAAATATGGTATATCAAAGTTGTGGACCCTGTAGAGGTCACAATTTTAATTCGATTTTGATGAAACCTGAAATGCTTGTTTATAACCTAAGGATCTTTATTCTTTTCGATATTTGCGCATATCAAATTGTAACTTAATGAATTATGGCCTTTGATTGTAGGAAAAATCACTTTCGGTATTGCTTGTTCTCTGTCTATCTCTCGAACAATTATTATCTGATTTTAAAAAAAAACTCTGATTATATTACTGTTGCACCGTAAGGAAGGTTGAGTTCGAATTTCGTGAAAATTGTACCAAATTTGCCTGACGAAATGGTCGCCGTTTGTACACGAATAGTGTAAAAATTACTAAAAATATGGTATATCATGGTTGTGGACTCTCCACAGGTCACAATTCTTATCCAATTTTGACGAAAAGTCACATTTCTAGGTTGTGTACCGTCACACCATAATCATTGTAGGCTTCGAATTTCATGAATATCAGACTGGAACTGACCAACAAAATGGCTGCTCCCAATACAGTATGAAATACAAGACTTAATGATGTAGGAAAAATCACTTTCGGTATTGCTTGTCCTCTATACATCTCTCGAAAATGTGGGCGTATCCTGCCTGGCAGTGCCAGCCTATCTTCGGGGGGGTTCAAATCCATTAAATCTGATGGACTGGGGGATTGATTGTGTCATGTGAATAACTATCTAAATAATAATTTAAATAAAATTTGAGGCCGGAAAGGCAAATTTAGCTCTTACAAGATACTTATTTAATTCATGACTCGTTATATCTCTGATTAAGATTTCCTTCCTTCCTTGTTCATTGATTGCTGGTTAAGATTTCCTTCCTTCCTTGTTCATTGATTGCTTGTCAACAAACTTTCAAGCAGAAATATCCTGGTTACTCAAATAAATTGTCGTTTCATAAATGTTATACCGGGTGCTGCAAGGACATTATATTAAATGATACTGTTTAAAACCTATTTGGTGGTTAAAATTTACTCATTTCAACACCATTGAAGTATTTCAAACATTTAGAATTTCTTAAAATAACAAAAACACTATGATTTTTATACGACCACATTTTCATGTGGACGTATATTGTCATCGCCCCTGTCCGTCCGTCCGTCCACAATTTGTTTGTGGACTCTCTACAGGTCACAATTCTTATCTGATTTTGACGAAACTTGAAATATAGGTTTATCCCCAAAAGATCTCGACTGCTTTCGATATTGGCATGTATCGGATCAAAACTTCATGGATTATGGCCCCTGATTGTACGAAAAATCATGTTTTTAGCTTGTGGATCCTACAGAGGTCACAATTTTGAACCGATTTTGATGAAACTTGACATGTTTATAACCCAAAGATCTTGATTCCTTTCAATATTTGCGCCTATCGGAACGTAATTTCCTGAATTATGGCCTCTGATTGTCCAAAAAATCACCTTTTTATACACCCACATTTTTATGATTGTCCGAAAAATCGCCGTATGGTCCCTTTGGAGGTCACAATTATTGTCCGATTTAAAAATTATCCGATTTAAAAAAAACGTTTGACTCTATCACCATTACACCCTACGGAAGGTTGATTTCGAATTTCGAGAAAATCGGACCATAATTGCCAGAAAAAATGACCGCCGTTTGTACGCGAACAGTGTGAAAATATGGTATATCAAAGTTGTGGACCCTATAGAGGTCACAATTTTAATTCGATTTTGATGAAACCAGAAATGCTTGCTTATAACCTAAAGATCTTTATTCTTTTCGATATTTGCGCTTATCAAATTGTAACTTAATGAATTATGGCCTTTGCTTGTAGGAAAAATCACTTTCGGTATTGCTTGTTCTCTGTCTATCTCTCGAACAATTATTATCTGATTTAAAAAAAAACTCTGATTATATTACTTTTGCACCGTAAGGAAGGTTGAGTTCGAAATGGTCGCCGTTTGTACGCGAATTGTGTACAAGTATGGTATATCATGGTTGTGGACTCTCCACAGGTCACAATTCTTATCCCATTTTGACGAAAAGTCACATTTCTAGGTTGTGTACCGTCACACCATAATCATTGTAGGCTTCGAATTTCATGAATATCAGACTGGAACTGACCAACAAAATGGCTGCTCCCAATACAGTATGAAATACAGGACTTAATGATGTAGGAAAAATCACTTTCGGTATTGCTTGTTCTCTATCCATCTCTCAAAAATGTGGGCGTATCCTGTCTGGCAGTGCCAGCCTATCTTTTAGCTTGTGGTCCCTCTGGAGGTCAGAATTATTATCCCATTTAAAAAACCGTTTGATTATATCACCGTTACATCGTAATGAAGGGTGAGGTCGAATTTCGTGAAAATCGTACCAAAATTGACTGAGAAAATGGCCGCTGCTTGTACGCGAAGAGTGTAAAAATATGGTATATCAAGGTTGTTAACCCTGTAGAGGTCACAATCTTCATTCAATTTTGATGAAACTTGAAACACATGTTTGAGGAAGTTTCGATGTATTTTTATTGACGATGTTGATGGTACATGTATGTAACTGAACAACAGAGAGCACACAAAAAAGTTAGACACATGGTGGTTACATACAAAATTCGGAATGAACCAAATAAAATGAAACAAAATACAAAAGTAAACGAAACGAAAATACGAGTTACAAATTACATCATGACAAGTAAAATTCAGTTAACACATCCCTCTCCTTGATGTGCCCTAAATACTAACAATGTTGACGTTACAATGCGAAAAAGAACTAGACTCATGCGATGTTCAAACGATGTTTAACTTGGCCTACGATGTCAATACAATTGATTGAAGCGATGTACAAAACATTTACGATGTCAGTATAAAAACTAAACGATTTCGATGTCGATGCGAAGACGATGTCGATGCGTACATTATAACATTATCAAGTATCATGATCTCAAACATTTGACTAAGAATTTAATTGAACATAAAATTAAACAACACAGTTTGTGAATGTCCAGTGACATGTGCATATAGTCTCTAAATTATGCCTCAAGGGGACACAATCGATGAATGGACCGTTTATAAATAGTGTCACCAACTTTGACCTCTACGACACGAACCAGTCCGTCACTACCAGGAAAGGTCCTAACAATTCACCCTAGCGGCCACTTTCCACGAGGCGAATGGGGATCCATGACTAATACGACATCACCGATTTCTAAGTTATTCGAAGAATTGTTCCATTTATTACGATTGTTCAGGGTAGGCAGGAATTCGCGTAACCATCTTTGCCGAAAGTGTTTCAACAAGTCTTGTACGCGACGCCGTCTCCTTCGTGGATTAAAACGGAGTTCGTCAACTGATTCAGGTGCAAGCGAACCACCTAGTTGTCCAAAAAGGAAGTGATTTGGGGTTAGAACGGGTTCATCGTGACAACTATCTCCTATATAGCACAATGGACGACTATTCATAAGTCCTTCAGCGCCCACTATAGCGGTTAATAATTCTTCATCGGTTATGTCTGCATTACCTAGTATCACATTCATAGCTCGTTTTGCAGATTTGACAGGGATTCAAAAACCCCGCCAAAATGTGGAGATAAGGGAGGGTTAAATTTCCAAACAATTCCTTGGTTCGACATGTTCCTGAAGCAACAGTATACTAGTTTTATAACTATTATCCGTTGCTTACGCAGCACCATATTCTCGTCACTTATGAGTAATAACCTCCCTTTGCGGAACCTACGTCACTATTCGATGCCAGCCTATCTTTTTAGCTTGTGGTCCCTCTGGAGGTCACAATTATTTTCCGATTTAAAAAAACGTTTGATTATATCACCGTTACACCTTAAGGAAGGTTTGAGTTCGAATTTCGGGAAAATCGGACCAAAACTGACAGACAAAATGGCCGCCGTTTGTACGCGAATACTGTTAAAAAATGGTATAGGTCACAATTTTAATTCGATTTTGATGAAACTTGAAATGCATGGTTATAACCCAAAGATCTTGGTTCCTTTTGTTATTTGCGCATATCGGATCACAATTATTATCCGATGTAAAAAAACGTTTGACTCGATCACCGTTACACCCTACGGAAGGTTGAGTTCGAATTTCGAGAAAATCGGACCATAGTGTAAAAATATGGTATATCATGGTTGTGGACTCTATCTACAGGTCACAATTCTTATCCGATTTTGACGAAAAGTCACATTTCCAGGTTGTGTACCGTCACACCATAATCATTGTCAGCTTCGAATTTCATGAATATTTGACTGGAACTGACCAATAAAATGGCTGCTCCCAATACAGTATGAAATACAGGACTTAATGATGTAGGAAAAGTCACTTTCGGTATTGCTTGTTCTCTATCGATCTCTCGAAAATATGGGCGTATCCTGCCTGGCAGTGCCAGCCTATCTTTAGCTTGTGGACCCAATAGAGGTCACAATTTTAAATCGATTGTGATGAAACTTGACATGCATGTTTATAACAGCAAAATCTTGGTTCCTTTCGATATTTGCGGTCATCGGATAGTAACTTCCTGAATTATGGCCCCTGATTGTCCGAAAAATCGCTCTTTTTAGCTTGTGGTCCCTCTGGAGGTCAAAATTATTATCCGATTTAAAAAAAAAATTCGATTATATCACCGTTACATGGTAATGAAGGTTGAGTTCAACTTTCGTGAAAATCGGACCAAAATTGACAAACAAAATGGCCGCCGTTTGTACACGAATAGTGTGAAAATATGTTATATCAAGGTTGTGGACCCTATAGAGGTCACAATTTTGAACCGATTTTGATGAAACTTGACATGTATGTTTATAACCCAAAGACCTCGGTTCCTTTGATTTTTTGCACCCATCGGATCGTAACTTCCTGAATTATGGCCCCTGATTGTCCGAAAAATTGCCCTTTTTAGCTTGTGGTCCCTCTGGAGGTCAAAATTATTATCCAATTTAAAAAACCGTTTGATTATATCACCGTTACATGGTAATGAAGGCCCAGTTTGAATTTCGTGAAAATCAAACCAAAATTGACGGACAAAATGGCCGCCGTTTGTACGCGAATAGTGTGAAAATATGTTATATCAAGGTTGTGGACCCTATAGAGGTCACAATTTTGAACCGATTTTGATGAAACTTGACATGCATGTTTATAACCCGAAGATCTTGGTTCCTTTCGATATTTGCGCTCATTGATTCGTAACTTCCTGAATTATGGCCCCTGATTGTACGAAAAATCACCCTTTTTAGCTTGTGGTCCCACTGGAGGTCAAAATTATTATCCGATTTAAAAAAACGTATGATTATATCAACGTTGCATGGTAAAGAGGATTGAGGTAAAATTTCGTGAAAATCGGACCAAAATTTACAGACAAAATGGCCGCCGTTTGTACGCGATTAGTGTGAAAATACGTTATATTAAGGTTATGGACCCTATAGAGGTCACAATTTTGAACTGATTTTGATGAAACTTGACATGCATGTTTATAACCCAAAGATCTTGGTTCCTTTTGATATTTGTGCATATCGGATTGTAACTTCCTGAATTATGGCCCCTGATTGTACGAAAAATGACCTTTTTTTTTTAGCTTTTGGCCCTTCTGGGGTCAGAATTATTATCCCATTTAAAAAAACATTTGATTATATCACCGTTACATTGTAATGAAGGTTGAGGTCAAATTTCGTGAAAATCGGACCAAAATTGACAGCTGTTCTTGTCAGGCCATCCATCCTTCATTACTAACAAGGGGAAACCACGCCAGAAAATCTAGATGAACTTTGTCACCCAATGCAGGGATCAAACAGCTAACCTCAAGGCTACCGAGCCAGCATCTTACCCACTTAGCAACATGATCCCCAGTCGAATTTGAAGCCTACTGAAATGAAGCTTTATAACCCAAAGATCTTAATTCATTTCGATATTTGCACATATCAAATTCTAACTTAATGATGTAGAAAAAATCACTTTCGGTATTGCTTGTTCTCTATCCATCTCTCGAAAATGTGGGCGTATCCTGCCTGGCAGTGCCAGCCTATCTTTTTTTTTAACGGTTCGGTTTTCGGTTTATTTGTAAAAACCGATACTGTACGGTTAAACCGAAAAACCGCACATCACTATATCACGGTTGTGGACCTTATAGAGGTCACAATTTTGAACCGATTTTGATGAAACTTGACATGTATGTTTATAACCCAAAGATCTTGGTTCCTTTTGATATTTGCACCTATCGGATTGTAACTTCCTGAATTATGGCCCCTGATTGTCCGAAAAATCGCCCTTTTTAGCTTGTGGTCCCTCTGGAGGTCAAAATTGTTATCCGATTTAAAAAAATGTTTGATTATATCACCGTTCCATGGTTATCAAAATCGTGAAAATCGGACCAAAATTGACGGACAAAATGGCCGCCATTTGTACGCGAATGGTGTGAAAATATGTTATATCAAGGTTGTGGACCTTATAGAGGTCACAATTTTGAACCGATTTTGATGAAACTTGACATGTATGTTTATAACCCAAAGATCTTGCTTCCTTTCAATATTTGCGCCCATCGAATCATAACTTCATGAATTATGTCCCCTGATTGTCCAAAAAATCGCTTTTGTTAGCTTGTGGTCCCTCTGGAGGTCAAAATTATTATCCGATTTAAAAAACCGTTTGATTATATCACGGTTTCATGGTAATGAAGAGAGAATTTGAATTTCGTGAAAATCGGACCAGAGTTGACGGATAAAATGGCCGTCGTCTGTAGGCGAATTGTGTAAAAAATATGTTATATCAAGGTTGTGGACCCTATAGAGGTCACAATTTTGAACTGATTTTGATGAAACTTGAAATACATGTTTATAACCTAATAATCTTGGTTCCATTGCATATTTGCCCATATCGGATCGTAACTTCCTGAATCATGGCCCCTGATTGTACGAAAAATCACCCTTTTTAGCTTGTGGTCCCTCTGGAGGTCACAATTATTATCTGATTTAAAAAAACGTTTGATTATATCACAGTTACACCGTAGTTATGGGTGAGTTTGAATTATGATTTTCTGATGATTACTTAAAATGCAACAACTCTTCTTGACTGCCCGGACTATTTGGCTGCTGTGTGGGCGTATGTTTTGTTGCCTGGCAACCTATTTTTAACCAATTTTGATAAATCTTGAACTGTATGTGTATAACCCAAAGATTATAGTTCCTTTTGACATTCGCTCATATCAGACCGTAACTTCCTGTATTGTGGTATGGCCCCTGATTGAACAAAAAATTGCGTTTTCAGCTTGTGGTGCCTGTGGATGTTATAATTTTTATCCAATTGAGAAAAAAAAGATTGAATATATCATGGTTACACACAAATGATGGCGGAGTTCAAATTTTGTGAAAATCGGTCTGAAAGTAGGCCTACCCTACAAAATGGCAGCGCCTTGTACTCAAATAGTGTAATAGTATGTACATGTAGCCTAATACTAAGGTTATGGTGGACCCTCTAAAAGTTTTAAATTTTATCAGGTTTTGATGAAACTTGTTGAAATTTTTTGTTTATATCCAAATGATCTTGGTTCTTTTCGATATTGGTGCATATCGAAACGTCACTTGCTGGTTAATGGTCCCTGATTGTACAAAAAATCACTTTTATTTTTTAGCTTGTTCTCCGTCCATCTCTTGCAAAATGTGGGCGTGTCTGCCTGTCTGGCATGGCAACCACTTGTTATGCTGAATTGTCATTTTTAAGGGAGTTGAGTAGGCCTATTCTACGATAAGCTCTAAATTTTCAACACCAAACTTATTGAGACTTTTCAGTTTGCGTAACAGTCCGACGGTTTGTATTGAGGTAGGCTACAAGCGGAGAGAAATCAGAAGGAATTTGCTGTGAGATGCGATTATCCAGGTTTTCCATCTATCGTGATTGGCACTTGGGTGAATTTCATTTTGATGATCGAAGATTACTATTTTTGAATGTATAAAATGATTTTTAAAGCGGCAGAGTAGTTCACTGAAGGAAATATTTACTTTTACGTCTAAATTTTTGTATTTTAGAACTTGTTGTGGACGTATTCAACGAATTGTCTGAAAATGTTCAAACTTAGGGTAGGTGTAAGCAGAGATGAGCAATTTGATTGGTGGATGCTTTGGGACATGATAACTTTAGTTCTAATTAAGTGAAAGTGATGAAATTTGGTGCATAATTTTATTACATCAATACCTTGACTAAGTTTGATACTGAACATTTTCTGCTCCGAGTAAGCAGAGCGACAATATAAGCAATTTGATTGGTAGAGACTTTGGAACACAATAACTCTCATTCTGACTTAGCTAGAATGTTCAAACTTGGCGTAGATGTTTATTGGGATAACGCCATGATGGAGTTTGATGATGAGAATATTTTCTGCTTAGGTTATGCAAAGATAAGCAATTTGATATGCAAAGATAAGCAATTTGATTGGTTGATGCTTCAGGACAAGATATCTTTAGTTCTTATGAAATGAGAGTGAGGAAACTTACATGTAGTGTATAATTTTATCAAATCAATACCTTGACTTAGTTCGATAATGAACATTTTCTGTTTTGGGTAAGCAGAGCATCAAGCAATTTGATTGGTCGAGAATTTGGAACACAATAACTCTCCTTCTAATTGAGGTAAAATGTTCAAACTTGGTGTAGGCTTTCATGAATGCCTTGATGGAGTTCAGTTTTAAACATTGTCTGCTTATGTTAAGCAGAAATAAGCAATCTGATTGGTTGATGCTTTTGGGCACGTTAACGTTGATTAAAATTAAGTGAGAGTGATGAAACTCTGAATATAGAATTCGTCATATCATTACCTTGACTAAGATTGATGATGAAATATGTTTTTAATTGGTTAACCCTCTAGAGGTCACAATTTTTATTTGAGTGTAAAAAACGTTTGAATATATCAATGTTAAACCCTAATGACAATTGTGTTTGGATTTTCTCAAAATGGTACCAAAACTGCCAGGCAAAATGGCTGCTTCTTGCACATCAATACTGTACAATTATGTAACCCGATAAAACTTCAAATGCATGTTTATATCCTAAAACTTGTGGCCCCGGCGGTCATATTAATATACGATTGACCTTAAATTTATACATAATGTTTAAGGTCATGAGCTGAAGAACCCTATTGTTTTTCAGCGATTACCGATAATAACTACCAGAGTTATTGCCCTTGATCACTTCAAACAATCTTGTGGACGCTCTAGAGGCCAAAGTTAATATCCGATTGACTTTAAATTTATACACAGTGTTTAAGGTTATGAGACGAAGAAGCCTATCGATTTTCAGCGATTTCCGTTAATTAGTGCCAGAGTTATAGCCCTTGATCACTTCAAACAATCGTGTGGACGCTCTAGAGGCCAAAGTTAATATCCGATTGACTTTAAATTTATACACAGTGTTTAACGTCATGAGACGAAGAAGCCTAATGATTTTCAGTGATTTCCGATAATTAGTATCAGAGTTATGGCCCTTGATCACTTCAAAAAATCCTGTGGTTGCTCTAGAGGCCAAAGTTAATATCCGATTGACTTTAAATTTAAACACAGTGTTTAACATCATGAGACGAAGAAGTCTATTGATTTTCAGCGACTTCTGATAATCAGTGTCAGAATTGTGGCCCTTGATCACTTCAAAAAAATATTGTGGACACTCTAGAGGCCAAAGTTAATATCTGATTGACTTTAAATTTACATACAATGTTTAAGGTCATGAGACAATCTAGAATCCTATTAATTTTCAGCGATTTCAAATAATTACTTCCAGAGTTATCTCCCTTGATCACTTCAAAAACCTTGTGACACTATAGAGGTCAAACTTATCATCCGATTGACTTCAGATTGATACACAGAGTTTAAGCTGTTGAAACGAATAAGTATTTTGATTTTCAATGAATTTTGATAACTATGCTCAATACATGATATTGAATGTTTCGTATACTAATTGTTAGCCTGGGGCAAAACTTAATAAAGTCCCACTTTATTGATATTAAATGTTTCGTATACTAAACGTTAGCATGGAGGAGAACTTTATAAAAGCCAAACAAAGTCTAATGATTTTCTGATAATTACATAATGAGTTGTTACTCTTAATCAGATTTTAGTGTATTGCAAATGTTTTTTTACCGAAAAAAGTAAAAATATGTGACAGCCCTTGTTGACTGCCCGGACGATTTAGCTGCTGTGGGCGTATGTTTTGTTGCCTGGCAACCTATCTTTGGTATTGTCGCATGTCGTACCATACCCTGGATTATCGCCCCTGATTGTATGAAAAATCAGTTTTTGTCCCCGGCCTTTCGACTATTAGAATGGGTTTGTTTGTCTGTCACATTTTTTGGGACACAATGACTCTTTTTCTAATTGAGCAAGAATATTCAAATTTAGTGTAGGTAGCTCCAAATGCACCCTAACATGAACACATGTTTAACTAATCTTAAATTTGATTTCAGAAGCCTGTAGAAAACTACATGTACATATAAACAGTACTATTAAAGACATCAATGATTACAGTGGAGATATCCTCAAATATGCTCAGGTAATCAACTTTATCATATTTTCAATTTGAAAGAATGCTGTTGCCATTAGTCTGTAAAATTCCAGTAATTGTGAAACTTCATCAGTCCAGATTAAATCATAAGTTCAAAACTTCAGTGTGACTGTCGTCCAAAGATTTGTTTTATCTACAGAATTTCTTAACAGACTTGCGAAAATCTTAGCTGTGAAGTATTTAAAACTTTTACTTCATACATTTATCAGGAATCATAAAAAAATATTCAAATGTTATTGCTGCCAGCCATGCTTCTGAAGATTTTTTCGGACATGATTTGCAAAACTGCTAATCAAATGAGATAAATTTAGGCAATTGATTATCAATTTCTGCGTTTTGATTAGCAATATTTTGGGAAAATTGTGATTAAATAATGTCTACCTGTTGAATTGACAATATAATGCAAAGCTTTATTGAAGTATAAATATTTCAAAAATTATTATTATAAGTAAAGATTTCAAAATTTGCCCACTGCTGTCTATACTTGCATATCTTACTAATACTTTCTTCAAAGCGTGCCAGTTGAGACACTTGTTGTAAGCATATCGAAATAGTTTTGATAAATTTCGGTGTTGACTGGTAGTTTGGAAATGACATGAAATGAAATGAGGTTTAATGTCACAATAAGCACAACCATATTATGTGCTGTCATTCACTCATTAGTTTACTGGATATTTGTATAGACATTTCATGCCAAAGCTAATAACTTGCCTCATTTTGTTTTATTACAGAAAAGTTACCTTACAAGATACAAGTGATACATGTAGCTACAAGTGATAGTGATGAGTCATAATTATATATTGATTCTTTGATACTGCATGATTATATGCTGATTCTGTGATACTGTATGACAACATATAAACTGATTCTGTAATAGTGTAGTATGACAATATTTATACTGATTCTGTAATACTGTATGATAATATACTGGTTTTGTGGTTCTGATTCTGTGATATTATATGATTGTATGCATATTTTGTGATTCTGATTACTTTGATAATGCATGATTATATACTGATTTTGTGAAACTATGATTATATATATATATATACTGATTCTTACTATATGATTATATACAATGTACCGGTACTGATTCTGTGGTTCTGATTCTGTGATACTATGATTATATAATATACTGGTTCTGTGATACTATATGAGTATATACTGATTCTGTGGTTCTGATTACTGTGATACTGTATGAATACTGATTCTGTGATTCCAATTTCCGTGATACTGTATGATAAGATAGTGATTAGAGAGATACTATGATTATATAGTGATACTTTGTGATTATATACTGATACTGTATGATAATGTACTTATTCTGTGACACTTTGTGATTATACATGTATAAAGATACTGTATGATAATATACTGATACTGCACGATAATATATTGATTCTGTGATACTTTGTGATTAAATACTGATACTGCATGATAATATTTTGATTCTGTGATACTTTGTGATTATTATATACTGATACTGTTTGATAATATACTGATTTTGTGATTCTGTGATATTTTATGATTATATACTGATACTTTATGATAATGTACTGATTCTGTGATACTTTATGATAATATACTGATTCTGTGATACTTTGTGATTATATACTGATACTGTATGATAATATACTGATTCTGTAATACTTTATGATTATATACTGATACTGCATGATAATATATTGATTCTGTGATAATATACTGATTCTGTGATATTTTATGATTATATACTGATACTTTATGATAATGTACTGATTCCGTGATACTTTATGATAATATACTGATTCTTTGAGACTAATACTACATATATATCATTATAATACTGATACTGCATCATTATACATGTATACTGATTCTGTGGTACTGTAGGATTATGCTGTGATGCACTGATACTTTAAGATTATTTACCGTTTTTGTGATATTGATGTGTATGATGTCTGATATTGATTTATACTTTTTAATTTGTTGTTGTCATTACTTATTAAATTTATTTTTTAAAAATATTCTGGTTAATATTCATATTTTTGATAGAATTAAGCTGACCTTTGAAGAAATAATATTACAGGTTATGCTTGAATTACACGTTGTTTAACGTCCCAGGGGGAAGAATGTAGTGCATGCTATAGAGTTATAGAGAACGTTTCAGGGGGAGAATTGAAAACCTGCTATAGATGTTATAGAGAACGTTTCAGGGGGAGAATTGGAAACCTGTTATTGACGTTATAGATAACGTTTCAGGAGAGAATTGAAAACCTGCTATAGACGTTATAGAGAACGTTTCAGGGTGAGAATTGAACACCTGCTATAGACGTTATCGGTAACGTTTTAGGGTTGGGATTAAAGACGTACTATTGACGTTATCGGTAACGTTGGGGCCGGGGTTATTTAACACATGCTATATCCGTTATGGAGAACGTTAACGGAAGGGGTTTCACGCCTGCTATAGATGTTATAGGGAACGTTTACGGAGGGGGGTGTCATGCATGCTGTAGACGTTATAGGCAACGTTTACCGAGAGGATTGTAACACCTGCACTAGACGTTATCTGTAACGTTAAAGGAGGGGGGAAACGCACGTGCTATAGACGTTATCAGAAACCGAACAGGGGAGGATTTTAACATTCTCCAGAGGTTATCTGTAACGTTTAGGCTAGGAGAATTTTAACACGTGATATAGACGT
This sequence comes from Patella ulyssiponensis, assembly GCA_963678685.1. Classification (NCBI taxonomy): domain Eukaryota; kingdom Metazoa; phylum Mollusca; class Gastropoda; family Patellidae; genus Patella; species Patella ulyssiponensis. The sequence goes on along the minus strand of OY783225.1, from coordinate 60,848,043 downwards.
TATCAGTAACTTCCCTGGCTTACGTCAAATGAACATTCAAAACTAACGTAAAATAACAGAATAACTGATGTTGTCAAAACGTTTACATTAATGTTCAGTTAACTTATCCTGTAACGTTTGTAAATAACGTTTGCCATACGAAAACAAAACTTTCCTGGCTTACGTCGGATGAACATTCGAAACTAACGTGAAATAACAGAATAATTGATATTTTCAAAACGTTAACATTAATGTTTTCAAAACGTTATCATTAATGTTCAGTAAACGTATCCTGTAACGTTTGTAAAAACGTTAACGTTACGACAACAAAACTTTCCTGGCTTACGTCAGATGAACATTCAAAACTAACGTGAAATAACAGAATAATTGATGTTTTCAAAACGTTAACATTAATGTTCTCAAAGCCTTAACATTAATGTTCAGTAAACGTATCCTGAAACGTTTGTAAAAACGTTAACTTTACGACAACAAAACTTTCCTGGCTTACGTCAGATGAACATTCAAAACTAACGCGAAATAACAGAATAATTGATGTTTTCAAAACGTTAACATTAATGTTTTCAAAACGTTAACATTAATGTTCAGTAAACGTATCCTGTAACGTTTGTAAAAACGTTAACGTTACGACAACAAAACTTTCCTGGCTTACGTCAGATGAACATTCAAAACTAACGTGAAATAACAGAATAATTGATGTTTTAAAAACGTTAACATTAATGTTCAGTAAACGTATCCTGTAACGTTTTTAAAAACGTTAAAGTTACGACAACAAAACTTTCCTGGCTTACGTCAGATGAACATTCAAAACTAACGTGAAATAACGCAATAACTAATGTTTTCAACACGTAAACATTAATGTTTTCAAAACGTTAGCATTAATGTTAAGTAAACGTATCTTGTAACGTTTGTAAAAACGTCGACGTGACAACAACAAAACTTTCCTGGGTCACGTGCCACAAACATTCACAGGGAACGTTAAATAACGAAAAAATAATATTTTGAAAACGTTCGGAAAACTAAATTTTGTTAGCTGGGTATAGAACATAACAGAAGAAACATTTCCAGTTACATGTGACGCCCAAACGCACCAATAACTACCGCATGGAATGCAGGTGATGCTTGGGATCATCATGGGGGTCCAACCCAAGATTTGCACGACTCTGACTTTGAATGTTACAGTCATTGTGGCATTGAATTCCAGGGTGGAAGCATCAGTTTAATTGTTTTAGTGACCAGAAAACAAATTTTGATATGCGTCGGCTTACCCAAAATGAAAGGTTACGTGCCCTTGGCATGCTACAGATCGGCACAACACAGGCGGTTGTGGCGCGGACGATGAATGTTTCTCAGTCTGTCATAAGCAGACTATGGTCCAGATACCGTGATACACAATCTGTACAGGACAGACCACGCTCAGGTCGACCAAGGGCGACAACTCAAGCCCAGGATCGATTTATCCGTACCTTGGCCTTGAGAAATCGTGTCATCACAGCAAATCAGATCAGCGCTCGTCTTCAAACAGACACTGGTGTGAGAGTGAGTGGCCAGACGATTCGGAATCGACTGCATAGGGATCACCTTCGCGCCCGACGTCCTCGCGTGATCCCTTGTTTGAGAGATCATCACATTCAGGCAAGACGTCGTTGGTGTAGGGATCGTCAACACTGGGATAATCGACGCTGGAGCAATGTGGTGTTTTCAGATGAGTCAAGGTTCACTGTTGATTTTTTGGACAGACGTAGGAGGGTGTGGCGTCGTCGAAACGAGCGCTTCCAAAACGTTAACGTCATCAGACATGATCGTTTTGGGGGTGGTTCTGTTATGGTGTGGGGAGGCATCACTGTTGCGGGGCGTGTTACAGGCCAGTACTACCGGGACGACATCTTGGCAGTCCATGTTGTGCCGTTCACAAGTTTACGATATCTTACAATAAGTGTACTAATTTCAAACTGTAGACCATGCAGATGATACCAATAGATAAATTGCAAGTACTTCTATGTTTATGGTAGATCAATTTATAAATAAAAAACAAAATACGTCCAGGTGTCCACAAGATAAAAACGTGATTTTGCGTACCTTAAGGGGCCATAATCCATGAAATTATGGCCCGATACATGCCAATATCGAAAGGAACCAAGATCTTTGAGTTACAAATGAGTTTCATCCAAACCAGATGAAAAATGGGACGTCTAGAGTGTCTACACCATAAAAACATGATTTTTCGTACCAACAGGGGACATAATCCACGAACTTGTGGTCCAATACTTGCCAGTATCAAATGGAACCAAGATCTTTGAATTACAAACAGGTTTCATCCAAACCAGATGAGAAATGAAACCTGTAGAATGTCTACAAGCTAAAAACGTGATTTTTCGTACCATCAGGGGCCATAATCCATGAAGTTATGGTCCATTAAATGCCAATATCGAAAGGTACCGAGATCTGTGGAAGATTGTGAATTTAAAACAAAAATACAAAATTATCATCAGTTGAAAACGATATGTTTTAAAATCTATGAAGTATATCAATTTTATCTCAATAGCTTAAACATTTGAGGTACAGCAAAACAAAATTAAAATCTAATTAACCATGCTGTCAGCACAAATAACAATATATTCAATACTGACGAATAAAAGGTCATGGCATTGGACTTATCATCATCTGTATTCGGTGTAGTAGGGGTCATGGCATTGGTCGTATCATCATCTGTATTCGGTGTAGTAGGAGTCATGGCATTGGACGTATCATCAGCTGTATTGGGTGTAGTAGGGATCATGGCACTGGACGTATCATCGGTTGTAGTGGGGGTCAAATCGCATTGAGAATACATTCGTTTAATTTCTCTGTTTGTATCTGAATAACTATAGAAATAGTCAATATATGCTCTGGGTTGGCCTTTCATACACGGGTTGTTATCAAGTAAACGGAAACATTCTGTTGTACACGAGTTAAAACATGTATTATTTAGGTCCAGAACAAATTGCTTCTTTTCCGGTCGTTCATCATTGACATACTTGGATAACTCACAGCCCTCGAAAAAGTTGCCATCTTCAACTGCGCAATATGGAATGCTTCTGAAGCTATTGCAGAAAAAACTTTTAACGTTTTCCTTTGGATAATAGGTCATGAACCCATAACACATTTCATCACTTGTTGCGTCTCCCCAGTTAGTGACAGCATCTCTATCCAAGGAGTTAAAACCACACGTTGTAGTAAGAACATCACCAGGCAGAACTTCAATAGGTGTAGTAAATCTGAATAAGATAGAATATTGAAAATCCATTTTAATGCCTGCTTTATTATTTATCAACGGTTAGTAAGGCAACTACAATTCCAAGCAAGTGGATTCAAAAGTAGTAAGTCCGGTGTCGAATACCAGCCCCTCTTTTCTTTAATGGTAATACTCGTTCAGTTGGTTGAAAGACAAGAGGTTCGTCGTAAAAATAGGCATGCACGTGATAGATCTTCGGCAGATGGATTTCTATTAAACATTTGTTACATGTATAAAATAAATACATATACATGTGTCGGTCTAAAAGGTATAGGGGTCAATCTCAGTTAAGGAGGGGGGGGACTGATGTTTTTTGCCACCCGAATTTTCAGAATGAATCAAACATTAATGATTTTCTACATAGCTGTGAACGTTGTTTATTTTAAATTAAAATACAGATGTGGTGTCACCCTTTGACGTTGGCGTGACCCTTTGATGTTGGCGTGACCCTTTGATGTTGGCGTACCGTTATTTCAATGGGCAACTTGCCAATAGTACTTTATTCATACCAGTTAAATATTGGACTAGTGTGACGTATTTCACTGTAAAAGCTCGAGCGAAGTGTCAGTATTTTAAGATGTTTAAAATTGCGGCTGTGGTTTCGATCCCTAGTGTGAGCGTATGTGGCATGGAGTTAGGGGCGCCTTCTCAACCTCGTGGGTTTCCTCCGGGCACTCCGGTTTCCTCCCACTGCTAAAGACTCCTACGCGCAAGCGAATTATCGAAATAAAATTGAAACCATACGTTAGTCCCAAAATGACCTAGTTTTTGTCGAGTGGACGTTAAACCCCATTTCTGTCTCTCTCTCTCACGTCCCTCATGTTGTTACAATATATTACTTAATGGCTTGCTCTCGAGCATTAAACAATACTTAAATTACACAACAATATAGATGTACGATTGACGCCCCCCCCCCCGCCCACATCGCCTACGCCTATGTGAACAATTTGTTTGAAAGCAAGAAGCTAGAAGCTCATTACGTCTAAGCTAATTATGTCTGGAAACTTACTCATGAACAACAGGACTGTCATAATTATACTTCTCATCGTTAGTAATGTCTATTACTTTAGTTCCGTTACGAAAAAGCTCTATCTTTTGTTGGGCCCCTGAAAATAATGTAAATTAATTTAAAGGGGAATTATGTAAGATATAGATAAAGAGTTGGCCGCCTTTCACGTTATAATATTGAAAAATACATAATGCACAATGTATGTATTGAAAATTGCATTCCAATTACTTTATTTTGAGCACTCAGACACCCAAACAGTTAGGCAACTCAGCTGATATTTCATTAGTATTTACTAGTATTCTATTCTTACTTACTTCCTGATCGTCGGGAATGTAAATCTTACTAAACCAAATGATGCTGTGTGTGAGGTGGGGGGGGGGGGGGGCTACGCATGACGGAATTCACCCTTTTCTTTAGTCACGATCAATGGAGATTTTCTAATTTGTTCACATAAAATGTGACTACATTTTTCATCATTCAAAATAAATTCGAAATATTTCACTCGAATATCTTACTCACCTATATAATGCATGTGGTTGAATGCAGTAACGATATAAATTTTATCAGCAAGCATGGAGCTTGTACAGCTACTAGGACAGTACCCAGTTACTTGTGTATTCAGGGTTCGTGGTGGAACAACAAATAACTCGGAACCAATAGTCCATACACCAGCATCATTCTCCCGTTTCTTACTTGTATAATGTACAATTATTCCAGATGAATCGACGTAATCTGTTTTCAGAGTAGGATTGTTCCAGTGAAACTAGAATATTACATATAAACCAAAAGAATAACACAGCTGTATATATTTATATATATATTTTGGCTATCAAACGGCCGAAGGGGCTAGATAGCCAAATGGTTTACGCGAGTGCGTTGTGTCATACGGTCTGTCATTGAGTCAACAGTCGTGGATTCGATTCCCCGGTTGTACATGACAAGGAGTAGGGTCGCCTGTCCAATCTCGTGGGTTTTCTCCCACTGCTAAAGACCCCTATGTGCAAGCGAATTATTGAAATAAAAATTAAACCATATGTTAGTCCCGAAATGACATAGTTTGTGTCGAGTGGACGTTAAACCCCATTTCTCTCTCTCTCTCCCTCGATCTGCGTATCCGTCCATAAACTTTCGTTCCATGTATTTTCCATACGAGTCAATAAGACATGTAACATTCACACGAAACTGTCAACTCGTTTGGAAACATATGTTTATGCTCCACAAATTTCAGACGCAACATTCGAGTCTTCTAGTCTCCGAACTAAGGATCCGTATTTGGTAAAAAACCGAGGTTTTATTGAATTGAAATCATGCAGAGTTAATGATTTACGCATACGTAGAGTGAACAGTTGCAAATCGCCCGAGAATCGACGAGAAACTATCCGAAAATGTTCACATACCTGAAAGCTTTCCGAAAACGAAAGTAAGGATTAAGATTGGATACTGAGCTGATAGAGAGGTGGCCGGACTATTCATGGTCTACAAAAAAACTAATACGAATAGTTTATTAACTGACCTGTAGAGCAACGCGTTTAATTCCCATAGTTCCAATTCTAATACCAACTTTGTCATTTAAGCATTCACCTTGACTCCCAAGAGTCCAGATACTCAAGATCTGTCCACACTCTCTACTGGCTACCATTCCACATTGATGAGGTGTTGATCTAATGGCATGAGTATCTGAAGAAGGAAAACATTATCTTCATGGGTTTGTTTTCAAGTTACACAAGGGTAGATTTTTGCATTTGCAATTTTGGGTGCAACATCATTTTGTCCAAGCGAAAATCTACTCAAACTGATTAATAAACATTTAATTAATAAACTGAATTCAAAATAACAACTGCCTGTAATCCATCATACCCCTCGCAGTGTTCCGTTTAATTAGAGATAATCCCACTACTCACTGTTGGAAAGAGAGAAAATTCTTGTTCTAAATTATGATTGGTCAATAGTCCGATTAACTACCAATCGCTAACTGCGTTACAACGGCAATGAATCTAAAACCGGGCGTCAAATTTGGACCAAATGGCTCACGATGTTTTAATGCCCAATTAAACAGTGCATAGCAGAATATTGCAGTAAAACTAATTGCGTGACAAACGAGGCTACCAAATCGAATAAAATGTAAACAATACTGTTTGGTGACAAACATACTTTCACCGTTTTAAATACCTTAAATCACTGTCCAAAGTTTTATGGAAGATCCAGATTAAACGTAGGACTGCCATGTTGCTATACTCAAGTGATAGATTTGATTGAACGGGAAGAAGTTCAAGTATTAAAAGCTAATCCAGCAATGACCAGAGAGGGATTTCTCGGGCCATTGCTTCAGGAATATGGCAATACATTAGGATTGAAAAGAAAGAGTCTGATCAAACGATTATCGCAAAAATAAAAATGTTTGCTGGCTTTTCACAAGATCCCTTTTATGTCGTTACAGAGGATGCCGACTGTTGAACGTTGATTAATTGATCACAATTTTGTGAACAGAATTGAACCATTTTAGACTGCTATTTTTATTTATGGAAGATTCAGATATCGTAGTCTTAAAGAGATTCTGCAATCCCATACGTGACTCGATAAAATTCCAAAACAGGAGTATGACCGATTAACTATTACATACTGCCATTGAAGTCAAATGGTTTATTCTGAGGATCTAACACGACTTACCGCTTGCACATCCAAATATAACAGCATGGTGCATAACATTGACATTGTCAACAAGAGGTTGAGTAGCTACTATATGATAGTCGCCAGTATTATCTAATTCAAACTCCATACAGATATAGGTTGTTTCTTGCACGGGTACTGGTGTAGATGGGAATTCCAACGTCATGTTCTTTAATCCTGTAAAACAGAATAATAGTATACTAATATTAAAGTAGCTAAGTCTCTAAATCAATATCATTCAAAGTATTAGACATTGAAAACACGAATTATTTGTGATATTACTGGGAAAAGATAGGCTTCTGATATCCAGTATTTAGGACAAAATAAACATTTTACCATTGGTACACGAACCGTGTACCATAATGCGTTAAAACGCCATTTGTAACTGATTAGATATCATAGTAAAACCATTGAATGTAAATCAGTTTTTGTACGTTCATGTTACATTATTATATGCATTGCGACCAATTTGTGTCAATTTTTAGGTCCGAAATATTAGCGATTTAGCTCTTTGAAGTATAATAGTAATACAGTAGTCAAAGTGGACTAATCGAAAGTGGTCCACGGTGTTAACGACAGGAATATCTAACATAAGCAACCAGTTAAACCAAACAGATGTGGATAACAGTCAGTGACGACCGGCAATAAATATGGTGTTAATTGATTACGATATTACATAATGGGCTTGACTTGGAATTTGGAAAAAGGATAAACGTAGATTGCGTTATATAAGGTATTTAAAAATAGTACGTTTTCATATGCTTCACTGAGTTTACTGACGATCTGTCGGTCAATCCGGTAAATATGTTTTGGACAATAACAATAATGTTATCGAAATATTTCTCAACCCCAAATGAAAGCCCTACATATCGACTGTAATAAATGGATTAAACCAATTCGGATATAATAGGTTTTCTTTGGATACCGTCGTTTACTTACCAACATCATTTAATGCACTGCAATTAAATTCATCAGATTTGCAAGCCTCAGACATCCATGTGAGTTGGTGTTGACATTTTGGATCATTCCATGGCTCACAAACTCCTATAATTAATTCACATATGATATAAATAATATTTATTTGTTTCTACACCTCTAACAATTGGCCAGATAACAAGTGTACATAGCGTTTGTGATTTTTAGCCTTTTATAGCATATGGCAAATATTCACGGAGCTCTTCACGGACATGAAGTCGTAAACAATTTGTCCAGAAGCATGGTGCATGGGGGAGGGGGTAGTAAGTAGGGATGCTTAGGGAGATTCCAATACAAGCGGTCTCTTGTTGGGGTTTGGGGCCTTTGTGATGAAGCACCCCCACCCCCACCCCCGCCACACACACACCCCCCCACACACACACACACACACACACACACAGATGTGAACCCGAACTCGTAAAAGAATCCCAAAACGCTTTGGTAGTTCGAATATAATAAAACATTTTTTGAATACTATAAACATATGCATTCCTTCAGTACAGCGTTTGAAACATTAGTTCTTAAATTGCTTGGAAGTCCGCCGCGAATTTCTCTCACCCGACAAGTTCACCCGGGGTCTCGCAGGGAGTGGGTTACTAGAGTTACCTGGGTGCGACAGTGTTGCACTTTCTGGAGATGACTGGCCCTCAACCCAAGAACAACTTGGATCACCTAATTCGTAACCATTTGTTTTACCATCACCATCAGAATCTTTTTCACACAATTCTTTAGTCCATATCTAAAAATAAATAAAGAAAATGAAACTGTTAAGTACACTGACAGATAAAGAATAATCGATTATTTCGGCCTGTCTAAAACGGACACGATGCTATAGGTAGTGGTTTGGCAAATAAAGATATCTAAAAGAACATATGCATCCTGAAGAGGTCAATCATGCCTTTACCTTTAACAAACATGGCTGTTCATGTAATACAAAGCAGTTTAAGGTATTTTGGAAATGGTATGGACAAAACCCGGAACGGCTAAACAATGAATAAATATTATATTTTTAGTCAACAAACGTTTTGCTATTTAACTAATTGTACTTTTGTCTCATATTTTGTAATATTGATCGATTATTTTACAGAAGTAGATTGATTTGCGATAGTATGGGTTAACCTTGTAAGGTGTAGATGATCAAGGGAGACAACTGGAACAGGAAAACATTGACAATTACATTTGCCGTACATTTTTCCAAGTTTTCCACTTTAATTAGCATTTGTTAATGTTTTATTAGCAGTTGGTATTGTTTAATTAGCATTTGGTGATGTATTTAATTAGCATTTGGTGATGTATTTAATTAGCTTTTGGTGATGTTTAATTAGCATTTGGTAGTATTGTGTAAATAGCCCTTCCAAAATATAACTTCATTGTAACGCTGTAAAGTAGGATGGGCTCTGTTACATGCTATATTGTTTTAAGGGGTTAATTTCAGGTTGTCACAGTTATATTATATTTATTTAATATTTTTGTTTAAAATTTTTCATTGATTCAAGTGGAGTGGCTACGATTCCCAGCTGGTACGTTACAAGGAGTGAGGTCCAACCGTGTGGGTTTTCTCCCGTTTCCTCTCACTGTTAGGCCATCCCACCCCACCCCCGCTCACGGCTAAAGACCTCTACGCGCAAGATAAGTATTGAATCAGATTTGTACCGTGTTAGTCCTAAAATTTGTTGCGTGGACCGTTAGATCACAATTTCTCTCTTACTCGAACCGCACGGGTTTCCAAAATGTCTATTAAAATCTCAGTGGTTCATACATTATACGGCAGGGTTGTCTCTATCGAGTCCAAGATCAGGTACGTACTAACACATTCGGATACGTTTTTATAGGATTAACACGATTGCTACGACCGAAACTAAACCTGATAAAACCTGACAGGATCACCACGTTTAGTCACGATCAAAACCACGATGTCGCGATAGTGCGACCCTAGCATTACTTATCAATTTTATTGACACTGAAGACTTTCGATTTTACAAAGAGAGAACCACAAATACTTACACGTCCAGCATCTGCGAAATCTTTACCAAACTGGTTTCTATATCCATCTCCAACTGACTTTTGGTGACCAACGCCATTCCAGATATAGTTGGGTTTACAGGGATGGGGTACTCTATTACCATTTGGTATTTTGTCTCTATAGGGACCGAATCCTTGTATACAGGTTACACCAAGTATGACGAAGAAACTGACAAAATAACAATATGATTATAACAATAGGTTTACGGGTATAGAAACATACACGAGGGTTACATGATTATAAACATGCACCGTAATGATATGATTAATATCATTATTATTATCCCAGAATCCGATATTCGATATTGAGTTAGTTGCTCGGCCAAGAGGTGAAAGATTTTAAGGGCCTTTAACGCAAAATTAAGCAGTCTTATTCCCCAAAATATAGTCGAGATCGACCCTTTAAATAAGAATATAAACCTTGGCCGGTGACCTGGAAGATGAAAATGTAATTATCATTTTTAATAAGTTTGTCCACATCGCCCCGCTTTGCATGTCATTATATAAACACAAATTGCGTCTATTTGATAAAATGCCAATTACATAGTGTTTCATGAGATATATTTAATATAATATCGTTTATTAGATCAAACCAGGAACAGTATATTTGTAATTATAAAGCTTCAAAGACCTAAAATACAATTATTCAGTTCGCTTCCCTTTAAACTTGGCTGTTTTTCATTTCTCGAACACCATCCCTCAACGACGGCGACGAGAAGGACAGTCGAAAAGGGCTCGATGACGAATCATACGCCACCATGAATTCCACGGGCCGTCGTCTCCTCCACGTATCTCTCTCCGAGACTGACCCTCCTTAACCGTCCCTCTCCGACCGCTGATCGCGGATCCCTAGACGGTAACTCGGACGCACTCACATCGCTGCAATGTCCGAAAGTATTGGCCGACGACGAAGCCTGAGACAACTCCTCCGATGACCATCAACCATCATGCACTAGGGAGTCGTGGTACCTAGCGGTTCAGTAAAGGATAGGAAGTGCGTTTCCTGCCCATTCTGACGATCGAGAAAAAATCATATTTATACTGCATGATTACCTTTACTCTCCAACACAGCATTCAATTTTTTTAACGAAAACATCTTGTTCCGCACCACTCAGTTTTATTCCGTTTTTATATAATTTCCAGGTTTTTGTTTCGTTTTAATAATGCAATTACATTGTACACTAATGGACTTGTGTCGTCCTAATGATTGCTTTTCAAGTGATTATTTATATTGCTAGGCAATAAATTAGTTACAGTAAGTATGATGTGTTCTATACAAATAAAAAAGGAAATAAGAAACACTCAATTGTGTTGCGTTTTCTCTCTGTTTCATTTAAAGATACATTATGTAATATTTATATAAAGTGCTAGCCATTCTAGCTATAGTAGTTCGAAAATAGATACGTGTAAAATGAATAATTTGAAAATTTCATTCAAATTACGCAAGACGTGTGCAATAATTTAGATTTAATCGAAATATGGTTGAACTGTTCTAATCCTTTTAATATCGGAAAAATTTCGATGCTATCGAGAGTTGATTATTGGCTGGATAAGTTAATTAATGTCTAATAATTTAGAAAACATTTCAGGCATAAAGAAAGACCTGTAACAGACTGATTTAGCTCTTGCATAATGCATGTTTAAAAAAGTACCACCGAACAAAATATACTCACCATCCAAGACAGTAATTAGCCATTTATTTAATCGAGTATACCAACAGTAATATATAAAGCTTCAGGATACAATCTTGTGATTCGTTCGTTCGTTACTGGGAGTTTAACGTCCACTTCCACCAGAGGTGATATTGTAGACTAGATCATGTGATAATGTGAATATCTTTAAAAATAAGACCCGAGTCAATATGTTCTACCCATAACCTAACCCACACCACATAATACGTATGGGGTGTTTTTATTTGGATATGTTTGGACTTTGAATCAGGCGATCTCATTGGGTAAATTTCATTTGCTATACCTATTTTAGCCATTGTGCGTCATTGCTTGCATTTCATTCTTTCAATTGTTCATTGGTTCATTAGTCATTCATTTATTTAAAAAACATTTCTATTATCAAAGACATAGTACATTTCAATACATTGAATTATTTAATTAGTGTTTAATCCGTCGTTATTAATTAGACGTTAAGCTACTTATCTAATGACGGACAGTTGTCAGCTGACACATGAATGAGTTTAATTATTATCTTATTGTTTTATTTTACTGTAATGTTCTTTATATTTTAATCTTTCCTCGGTGTATATTGTTTATTCTTAAAATACCATCTTGTTATAAAAACCAATTTGTCCATTGACAAAGCATTCTAGGTTTCGTCCCGTTTCCAGGACAGTCACTCTGAATGTCAGACGTGCTGTTATGTGTATATGATTTTTATGTTTTCAGGTATTAAGAACGCGTCCGCGAGAGGACCATGCAGAAATCGAAAAAAACGATAACCCTGGGGGTCAGCAAATATCAACCATACTTGGTCTATGGGGACCCCTAGGCGACTGAAGTCACATGATGAAGTGAAAAAATTTTGAAGTGGCAACTTCCGGTATAACTGGAAATTGTTGTTTTCGGGCAAAATTTGACATATTTCGACCAATTTTTTACCCAAATTTCAAAACGCTCCTACCCGAAAAAGTTATGTCTCTAAATTTTTGAAATTGGTCAGGTATGATAGGCCTAGTAGTCGTCTTAAAATCCTGCAGTCTTTTGGGATTATATGAATCGTGTGAAATTTTCTGTGCGTGATCTTAAAGTGGTCATTTTACGTATGTTGAAAACTATGCCATCCTAAAACGCATGTAGCTACTTCTTTGCAGGTCTGACATATAATTGCTTGGTGTGGTTGTGAAGGGCATTTCTCAAAGTAAATGTCAGAAGAAAAAAACTGACCGGAACGCAACCCACTAGAGTGCTGCAATAGTTTGAAAATATGTAAAAACGGTATTTTCCACAAATTTGTATTTTCACTGATGATGGACTACTATCATCAAGAGTTCAAATGACCGTTGATTATCAACATTACTGACATATTTTGTTACTTGGACGTTCCTTGCGCCAAATATACTATCTTGTTTAAATATCATAAGTTTTTGTGACCAAATCGGACGTTCGCGGTCATTGTAGAAAAGGGGCGTAACTGGTGTATAATTAAAGCAGCACCTTTTCAGCAATGGCCAACGATTATCTTCATAACTTATAATATTTCGGTATTTGAACGTGCCTCGTGTCAAATAGATATTGTTTAAAATCATATTTATGTGACACAATGTGACGCTCACTTGATAGCCAAAGGGAAGGGTCATATGTTGTGTATAATTTTGCAGGAATCAGACCACTGTTATTAAGATAAGTATTCAGGAACAGATCATTGTATAGATTTATTGACTATCATAAACTTGATCTATTAATTTGTACACCTGCTCATGTAAAGAAACATTCAGAAGTATTCATGTAGGGACATTTAATGTTTGATATTGAAATCTCTGAAGGGGAAGATGGCATAGATCACAACAGGATTTATGGCACTCCAGGATAATGTTGACCGCATGTGCCAACCTCCTACATGTCTACGTTGGAGCAGAAGTGCTTACGTAAATGCTATCTGACCTTCCTTCAAATTTTTGGACCAAAGAATAATGTTTTATTTTGTAATACTGTTTTTGGTCTATGTCCTCTTCTCCTTCGTGGATTTCAGTATGGAATTATCATAGCCTCCCGATCTCCAATGCCTCTCCGTGAAAATTTCTAAAAATTTCTGACCAAAATAACCTATTTGGCACAGTAACGGTGGTAGAAAAGTTGATATTCAGCGGGTGACTGGGCACGTGAGCCCACTAATCCTATGCTTGTTGTGTAGTCATCTTGCTGATCGTGTAACTATGATTTAATGTCACTGGATCATGTACAATCCCCTCATCCTTAAAACCTGTTACAAGAGCAAACATGTATGCCTCAGAAACACTTCAAGACTTCAACCCATGGACGACTAATAGTTTATGATCACGAAGTTAATGTGGCGTGGCTCTCTACCACTCAAGAATTATCGCGTTTCAGGTTGTCTGGTTCTCCACAAAACATTTCCAGTCACAAGAATGTACTGAAGATGCTAATTCGAACCTTCCACAGCTATCGGCAGCGTAGTGATCTTTTACCCAAGCGCTGAAATATGCTTACTCTGAATGGTGTATCATATTTCACCTTTCATTACCATATCATATTCATATAAAATGAATTATTCTATGTAAATTGCACGACACTTGTCCCTTGTCTACATGGGCTTTAGATCATAAGGTCAGTTATTGAGTCAAGTAGTGACACAACATGCAAGTGTGGTGTTGTTTGTCCAACCGTGTGGATTTTCTATTTTCGCACAAGCCATCATTGAAGTAAATCTGTAACATATGTTAGTCCCAAAGTGACCTAATTTGCGTCAAGTGGATCTTAAACCCCATCTCTCTCTCTTATGTCAAATTCACCCTTGCTAACGACTGAATGGAATATATATTAACTTTGTTATGATGTCCATAGATATGCATCACCATATGTTAGTCCCAAAATGACCTCGTTTGTGTTCAGTGGATGCTAAATCTCATTTTACTCTGTTCCTCTCATGTCTAAATCATCCTTGATAATGACTAAATGGAATATATTAAATTTGTAAAGATGTCCATACATATACTTCATCTGGGGTATTGATAAATGGAACATTTTATCCTATTTTTGGGTGTTTTTAATTTATTTCTGATGTATTTATTATGCCCGTTCCGGTCATTTTTATTTTTTATTTTGTTAGTGGGAAGGTTGCTAGATGTGGGTAACGTTCAATTTTTTTCCTAGTCCCTGCAAAGAACGAGCTATAGCATCTCAAACATTGGTTTTCATTAAATTCAATTTTCAGACAGAGTTGGGTATCATGCCAGTACCAAGGTAGAATTAGCAGTAGAAACTTTAAACTCGGTGTATAGGAGGAACCTGAGTGGTCCTACTAATGCCCAAAATTTTGTATGCCTAAATCAATTATTGTCCGAATAGCAGATCATCCGAATTTGGTTCCAAAATCGCCAATTTTTTGCTTAAAAAATATATTTCCAATTTTTCAGGTCGGTATCAACTGAATCAATCTAATATTTTGTGGGGATGTATCTGGTTACTAACCCATCTCACAGAAAAAATTTGGCCCAAATCCCCGACCCAAGGGTTATCACCCCCTGCATGGTGCTCTCGCGGACACGCTCTTAAACAGGTAAAAGGAGTGTGTATTTATTACCGACGATTTACACTGTTACAATATAGGGATATTGCGTTAGTATTTACCCCCACCCCCATATAAATTTTTGACCAAAAAGTGTTTAAATAGACAATACCACTATTGCTGGCTTGGCAGCTACAGAAAATAAATAATAGCCTTATACTACGGCGGGACGATTTACCCAATACTACCCAATTCTACCAAATACTACCCAATACCACCCCAATACTACCTCAATATCACCACATACTACCAAATACTACAACATAATACTGCAAAATGTGCATATCAATTGAATTTTTTCAAAAATAATTAGTTATACCGTGGGAATTGTACTTCAAATGCGATTACCGATGTCTGGCTGTTCCTTTTGCCTCCCTATATCACCTAAAAAAGCAAAAACTAACCCAATACTATCAAATACTTATCACATACTACCCACTATCATCAAATAACAACCTTATATTGTCAAATAGCAAAACATTAGTTTAATTACTGTGACGAATATTCGACAATTCACAGAGAATGGAATTGAATATGCAGTTATCTCCCTTTACAACCGATAACTAGATTTTAGATTGCTATGCTAGTCGTATGTACATTCCACCTTACTTAACAATTAATCAACGGGGTTAAGATTGTTGATTGGGTAATCAAGTTCTGCTTTATTTATTTTATCTCTCGATTAAACTGCTACCAAATAATGGAACTATATGAAGAAAAGTCAAATGCCCATAAAGAGAAACATTTTCAAAAATTTTTAAAAACAAGAAAGAACTTAAAATAGTCGGATGACAAGTTTGTTCGGGCTTCAGGTGTAAAATTTGCTTGTCCAAAGCCTAAACAAACATGTGGCACAAAACCCGGTCAAAGAAAACGTCAAAAAGCGGAAAAAACAATTAAGCGCTCATCGGATAGAATATTCGTGCATACGTTTTGCGGTTAATTTTCCCTAAATGAATCTGGCGGGAGAATACTCCTTTTGGATGTTTGTAGTTATAAATGAATGTTAGGAACTATTTTATGAGTATTAGAACAAACAGTCAAATAAAAAAATTCTCCGGGCAAATTTTCTTTAATAAATATAAATTTAATTGAATAACGTATTTAGTGTTGATAACAAGGCATACAAATTCACATTCCCTTTTTTTACATTTTATATATATATCATTTTAAAGATGATAAAATTAACTGCCAAACCACTCGTTACCCCGTCGGGAAGCGCATTCGTGTCTCTAACGTTTGGGTTTGGCAGTTAATTTTACGAATTGTTTATATTTAATAAATACTGTTTACAAAAGGTAGTCAAATTAACTACCAAACGACTCGTTATTTCAATTTTTTTTTATTATATACTATGTAATATATCTTTGTTAATTTTATAAACTTATGTTAACATTATTTCCATTTTTACATGTATGTATATGTATTGATTAAATGATGTTTTATGTTAATATTTTTCCATTTTTACATGTATGTATAGGTATTGATTAAATTATGCCTTATATAAGTGTAATATTGTATAATATGGCCCCTTGATAATGGAATGAAAACAATAACTGAAGCGGGGACATCTGTGATAACTTTCTGTTATTGCCACCGCCTGACGTTCCCCAGGGGTTTAAATAGTTATTTATAGACTTCTGGCCATCTTATATAATAAATAATACAGTAGTTAATTACACACAATGATTAAAATATACACAACAAAATACTTGTTTTTCTTATTTTAATTTCTCGACTTGGAAACCATCTGCAACACAAAAGAAGTTGAATAATTTGCATAGCAATCTAAAATCTAGTTATCGGTTGTAAAGGGAGATAACTGCATATTCATTTCCATTCTCTGCGAATTATCGAATATTCGTCGCAGTAATTAAACTAATGTTTTGCTACTTGACAATATAAGGTTGTTATTTGATGATAGTGGTAGTATGTGATAAGTATTTGATAGTATTGGGTTAGTTTTTGCTTGTTTAGGTGATATAGGGAGGCAAAAGGAACAGCCAGACATCGGTAATCGCATTTGAAGTACAATTCTCACGGTATAACTAATTATTTTTGAAAAAATGCAATTGATGTGCACATTTTGCAGTATTATGTTGTAGTATTTGGTAGTATGTGGTGATATTGAGGTAGTACTGGGGTGGTATTGGGTAGTATTGGGTAGAATTGGGTAGTATTGGGTAGTATTGGGTAAATCGTCCCACCCTTATAGAGTAACACAGGTGATATATTTACACAATGAAACGAAAATTTGAATAGGTGAAAAGCTGGGATGTATTCATGTTTAATTGCCCTACCTTATGTGTAAATTATCCATTACATCCTATATTACTTGTCAGAGGGTTCGAAAAAAATATTTTAAAATCCAAGCCACATTTGAAAAGGTTTACGTTAGGCTTTTCAAATCATTTAGTTGAATTTTTCCAATTTTTTTCAAATTAGGTGTGTTAAGATGAAATTTGTATCATCAATTAATTGGACTATTGTCAAATAATAGAATTTGTTGACCAGAATAAAGATTGGGACATATTATTCAGTTACAATAAGAGTGGTATTAAACCTGTAACAGAGTAACACAGGTGATATATTTACACAATGAAACGAAAATTTGAATAGGTGAAAAGCTGGGATGTATCCATGTCAGGGTTGACGGTCATGTGACGTGACAATTCTGTTTACTTTACAGTTTGGCAATACAAAGTGGCTTGTCATTGATTAAATATTACTCAATATGTGACCTATTTACCCAGTCATACGAGTTTCAAACAATATCCTATGTATTATATTGTTCCTCTAATTATTCAGGCGACTCCACCCACCATACAAAAACTCGACCACGGGTGACATAACGTTTAATAGAATATCGCAATGAAAGATGAGCTTCTAAAAACTACTTTTAAATATGTACATGGAGGGGTTGGGAATGGCGTGTTTTATGACTCAGAAACACATGATCGAAACTAGACCACATGACTACATTCTCGGGGCCCTGTGTAATCATTCTTTGTGTTTTCCGATCAGATTAAAGTACAGTTCTATATTTCGTTTGGGTTTTTTATACCTTTGATGGGCTACACTACATGAAGATCTCACAGGTTATAGTGGAAGTTCACGTCAGGGGTCAAACGAGCGGCTTTTGACACTAAGATGTCAGATAAGCAACGGGTCAGGTGACAGCTTGAAATTGATTATATCCGATTTTACTTACATTCGAGCTATGTATTACTAATTTGGTAGGTTTTCTTGGTAAATAATTTTTATAGTATGAAAGATTAAATAGGCCTAAATTTTACTTTGTTTCTTTTATTAAACAGGCATTACCCAAGAGCTAAATCTGCCTATTGCCCGGTGTTCCTTTAAGGTGAAATGTTATATAAACTATTAATTAGACATTTAATAACAAAACAAGACCATATTCAACTCTCGATGCCATTGGATATCTCTGACATTAAGTAGATTAGAGCGGTTCAGGCGTAGCGCCACTATCAGGGCAAATTGAGGGAAGAGCCAATGTCAGGGCAAATTGAGGGAAGAGCCAATGTCAGGGCAAATTAAGGCTAATTGTCCATTTTCATTAGCCGGATAGAAGCGTGCTTTCTAAATAATGTCGTAGTTTGAATAACAGTCTTGGTCTGTCGCCAACGATACTGTTTTTGCAGATGCAGCCCGTGCCTTAGTCATTCCACTTTTTTTTTATCATTAAAGAAGGGCTTGCAATTGGCAGATTTAGCACTTGTGTAATATATGTTTAATATGTGCGTCAATTTTCTCAAAATATTCTTTTTTCCATTTCCTTATCACATTTGTGTAGTTATTTCTTATTTTATGATAGTTACGACAAACAGTTTCAAAATGTCGTTTCACTTCTCTGATTACAATACAGATCCTATTTCGTTTGGTTTTTGTAGTTCAAAATTTCGTTTTATTTGTCTGTGCTACACCAACATCTGGGGGATTTGCGTTCTGGGTAGCGTGGGGGATTAGCCAATGAAACCATCTGAATCGGCGACTTTTTGGCGTGCGATGCACGGAACCGTTGGTAACCTCTCGAAATGTCAACGCTGATTAATTAATCAGTGTCTAACATCATAGGTCAAAAGCCGCTCCTACGATCCCTGGCGTGACCTTTCAGTACAACTGATCAGATCTTCATGCATTGTAAACCATCGAAAGTACAGAAATGGAAACTGAAAATAGATCTGTATTCCAATCAGATGGATGTTTATATTTGTTACAACTTTATTTGATATATTATTGTTTGCAATATTAATTAATTTACTTGTGGATTGAACACAGGATGCATCAATATCAGAAGATCGTTAAGATTGTACCAGTTAGTATCTAATGGTTCTGTATCAAATTTTGTATGTTCGTAGTTCCATATCATTCGTTTGAAGCAGTTTTCTTAAGGAACAGTAATTAATAGCTTACAAAAAACTAGGCAATGTTCACAACATACATTATCTAGAACATCGCATGCAACTGAGCAATCTTCTAGGGAATTTTGTTTACTGGTTTTGCTATAATGGGTTGGTTTATTTGCTAATAGAGTTAGGTCTAATAAGTTGTTTGCATCGTGAATAAAACTAGTTGTTATTATATACAAGTCAATAGTATGCATTTGTCAATAAAACCAGTAATGGCTTGTTGAAAAGAATTTAAAATATTTTGGGTGATATTGGACGTCAGTAATACTTAACAATAGAAACTTGCTATCATTAGAGTTACTCTCTATTCAAATTGATTCAATGGTTTTATTTTCTGAATCATTTCTACTTTTGAATGATATGGAATTATGAATAGAAATAGTCACCTCACCGAATCCCATTAACGAGCGCCAAAGCAGGGAGTCCTTACGGTTGAAAAATACACTGTCGGAAATGGGGCAAGGGGGGGGGGGAACTGAGGGCAGACCAGATTTATACCCCCTCTGGCGCCGCCACTGTCTGAGAGTAATACGAAAATACGACAATAAGGATAGTAAAACTGTAGATTACAATTTTATTATATTTGGCTTAGCAAAGTATGTGTTTGTTGCCTTGTGATGGCTTGGACCAATGTGATGTAATTTGAAAATTTAAAATTCTATTTGCAATTTCTTAATGAATCAAATGTGGATATCGTAGGTCATTCAAACGACAATGCCCGTATCCACATTTGAATGATGGTAACAGTTATCTACTAATCTACCCCATCATGTCGTAACCTACATTGATAGTTGGATATTCTACCGTTGGTTTTAAAGAGTAAACTCGGCCTCAATACTGACGTCATTAGAAGTCACCCCGAAGTCAACAGTGTTGAAAGAAGTCTTTCCCATCATTAGTACCGAACAGTTTAGTTGGTTACAAGTGATGACTCGCATATTTGTCGTCGATATCAACCTATTGAAAGCGAACGTTAAAGATACATTATGGGAGATTAGATAAAGAGTTGGCAGTTTTCACTATAATAGTTAAAAACTAGATAATGTAAAGGCAATTTGCAGAAACTTTCAGTCAAATTGATGCACTCTGAATCGCGATTTTAGCGATTGAATTTCCGGTCTAGCCGCGATCATCATTACTTAAGTCGGTACGATAAAAACATAGTCTCAATTATCGATTTCATGATTAAATCATGAATGGAAGTTTAGCAGCAAACCTGATCGTAATCCGGTAAAAATTACAGGCTAGCGTTGACACAGAGAGCTGATTATGGTCTGTAGAAGTAAATTAATGTCAAATTAATAATTTAGAAATCATTTCAGGCTCAGCTCTTGCATAATGTATATTTAAATAGAGTTATGCAGCATAATAAGATATGGAATAGGAATATGTAATAGGAAAGAGCTTCAAATCGTTTCTCAGGGACCAATCACCAGATTTTTCTCATATTCGTAATATCTAATTTACATACAATTAAATTTTTTAGCATCCCCAAATTGATAAATCCTGTCATAGAGTGGATTATTTAATTGTACGGTGAAGATCATTGTGTTTCACCTGACAATACCATCTTTGCGTTACACCTGACCAAAATAATGAAATACTATATTTTCGGATCGATGAAGAACAAAGATCAATGTTTGATCGTTTATTACCAGTAAAATTTCTAAATCTCCACAAAAAAACAATAAACAAATACCGTATTAGATTCAATGCAACAATAGTCATATATAATGTTTAAGATATCATCAGCTGACCTTGTATGTCTATAAGGAGAAGAGACATAAACCGTCTCGTTTCTCTTCCTAATGTTTCTCATCTTGCGACTAAAATATAAAAGTTAAAACAGGCTTCCTAACAAAAATAAATTAGTTATAATAGACCTTTTCACTAAAATACATTAGTTATATAGACTTTTTTGACTAAAATATAGTAGTTATAGCAGATTTTTTTAACAGTGTTGGTGTAAAAGGAAGACTTTCTTCTTTAAAGGCCCGATGGAGGCATTTGGCGCTAACAATTCCTTGCAATCTACAATATTGTGGAAGTGTCGTGTAAGAGGTATAATTCCGTTCAGTATTTGCAAAGTTATGATAAATTGAAATTTCCTGGATCTGTGTTTCTCGCAAGTAACAAGACGCCAACGTATAGCATATACAGACAGTGAAATCAAATCAACTTGCATTTTCTGACAAGTTATCCATCATTTATTTTCAAATGAGGGTAAGTGCTGTTTTGTATTCGGGATTTGGTTGGGGTGGGGTGCCCGGTCTTGGACATAATAAGCGTTGTAGGTTTGGATTTCGGGTGTTTATGCCGTCAAAAAATAAATAAAAGGAGGTGACGAGGAACGACGTATGTTACAATTTTTGATAGCTGTGAATTGTAGTTGTTAAGCACACATTAACTGTCTAACATAAATTCATTAGGACATGTTACGATAAACATAATACTTCACAGGTATATTTATATTCAAACTAGATAAACATATATATAATACTATAATATATAAACATTTGGCAAGCGGTCAATAATATCTGTAACATATATACATTTTACACCAAAACATTAACAATAGGGGGATATCAGAGGATATAACAAATTTCATAAAGGGCGATACGAGGATATATGCTATTATTTACATTACATCTTCATATCAAGCTAATAAAAAGACGATGCAAATCATCTTCTTCAATATTAAGTTGATGCTTTATATTTTAAAACAAATGTATATGAAACCTATGTAAGATAATCAATGTTGTTAACGTTATGAACGAACAATGTCCACCTTCTACATTCATTTGTAATTAAAAAAAAAACACAAATGTAAATTCAAAATTTTACAAAGATTCTATTCGTATCACATGTTATTGAATTTTAGTAAAGACTATATCATTTAATTAACTAATTAACTACCATTTTCTTTCTTAAAATATCACATTTGTTGCATTTATCACATATTATAGACACTAATGAACAAAACTCAAATCGAAACCCAATATAAGCTAGATGGAAATATTGCACAAGAAAATTATTGATTACAATAAATCCTCAAACAAAATAATCTAATAACTAGATAACATGGTACTTGTCATGTTTTTTTCCAAAGCTAATTTATTTAATTCAGGAGAATTAAAAGAAAGATATAATCTAATAATCATTTTTTAAAGTATATAATATCACAATATCAATATAAAAATTCATGAGGCAGCAAAAATTCTTTTAAAAAAACGACCAGCGTTTATAGTTTAAAAGAAGTCGCCCATGTCTTAAAATCGCACTTCTATGTAAAAAAAGAAAAAAGAAAAACAATTTAATTCTTCTGAACCCAGAGATCATTTGGAAAACAATGAAAAACGTGGATATAT
This sequence comes from Patella ulyssiponensis, assembly GCA_963678685.1. Lineage (NCBI taxonomy): Eukaryota > Metazoa > Mollusca > Gastropoda > Patellidae > Patella > Patella ulyssiponensis. The sequence goes on along the minus strand of OY783225.1, from coordinate 60,825,042 downwards.
TACACTAGCAATTAATTGATGACATTCCGAAGGTTTTCTTTAATATCATGTTTTTATCGATAAAATACGGTAATGTGACCTTAATTGAATTTGTATTAGGCAGTCACCATGCCCTTTGGTATATGGGATGCGACAACCACTTTCTATCCCACTACGTAAACTCACTTTAGTAACGATGTGCGCTAACCACAATTAATCGTAGTCCTGGCATATGTGTACAATAAAGCCAGATTGTACCCACAAAATAAAAGTAACAAAATATTCTGTCCAACTAAAGCTCTATAAAACCACAGTTTTGTTTTAAGAATTGCCATCATCACGATAGCTTCTTAAATCAAATAATAATATATTCTAATCAATATAATCTGAGTGAAAATTAAATAAAACATGCACTGGCTTAGATTTCAATAAATTGCGTATTCATACAATCCGTTTAATTTATAACAGAAAATATAAAAATCTCTCTTTAAAATGGTCGATTTACGAATATCAATTATGAAACTGATATCTCCAAAAGGTTATGTCTTTCTTCAGGCAAGTAAATTGACGCCATAGCTTGTCTGTTTAAATTACAACCTTTTAATTGATAATTACACCGGGTACCAACAATGTTTATGGCCAACCATATTTGGCGCGAGTCAATTGTGATGATGTAGGTAATGAGATAATAAATGATATAATTTCAATAGAAATGACAAACGAATTGTATATTTTAAAAAAACCAATAACACTCAATATATTCATTTAATATAAAATACAACACCTGAAGCGATTAAATTTTATATAATCCTAACATTTATAAATTCCTATATACAAGTTTAAATTCTTAAATTGCACTTCATTATATACTGCCATTTGGTTATTGATTTTGTTCTATGACAAAAGTTGATAATCAATTATATATAAGATAGTGAATACAAACACTTTTATGGATTAAAACTAAGAGGGTGCTAAAATTGTTGAAATAAATCGATTTTAAAGCCGATAATCATCAAATATACAGAGAATGACACCTGCTTGCAGTGTTCTAAATACTGTTATCGTAACATTATAGTAACGATTATTTAAATTCAAAAATTAGATTATTCTACATGTAATTAAAATTATGGTTTTATTACAGTTTCTTTTCGTTTATTTTTTTCAATGTTTTTTTTACACTTCTATCTACAGAATGGTACTTATAATCACTAAACCAATCAGAGACACGGTCATATTGCCTGTGGACTAATGTGTCACACGATTCTCCACAACACGCAACCCAGTACATCAGTATAGACAATATTAAAATACAGCCTATATGAACTTCTGTTTCCAATAATATATGTCAGATTCCAATGGCAAACAACCTAAACAATGACTCTGACACTCATTTTAAAGATGCATTATGTAAGATAATAAAAATGGAAGATGTTGAAATTTTCAGTCAACCTATCGTTGTTTCGATAATAAACAAAGTCTCAATTATCTATTTTCAAATTAAATCATTAACAGCCAATCATATTTAAATCTGTTGAAAATTAAAAACATCCGGAGTTCTAGAGAGTTGATTATGGGCATGGCATGTAAGTATACTGTATGTCTAATTAAGGATTTATAACATTTGAATCCTAACGTAACCTTTTGTTCTTGGATAATGCATCTCAATTGTAAACTGGGTTTACGGGGAAACATCTTCAAACAAATTAAATCAAATTGGGTTTAATGTGTCCTACTTCTCTGCAATCTTTAAGCAATATTACATTGATAGATTAGATACAGCAAATACATCAACGGGGAAAAGGCAGGCTATAAAGCATTCCTTTAAAACATTATCGGTCTCTTTCCTGATCTTGACAAATAGTAAACTATTTGTCAGTTACCTCCCTTGGATTACTGCTATCGAGCTACAGACGATAAATACATTATAAGTGCTTTATCCATTGCCTATTTCGTGAGACCTCAGATCAGTTTCTCTCACAACCAACACAATATGGTGGAAGAGCACATCAGAAACCCACGAGGTTTTCTAGGTTCAAACGTTGAATCCTACACAAATCAGCTTCGCATCGCTTTAAACCACCTTTGTCAAAAATGTAAGATATAGACGAGGAGCTCTTACGACAATAGTTCCAAAAAAAGATAATGCAAAATGAATATATTGAAAATGTCCTCCAACCTTCAAATTACTTTATTTTGAGCCAAGTTATCACTGTTTGAAGTTTTGACAAGATGTGGGATAGACGGTTTATTATTGTAACAGGGTACTTTTTTTATTCCAGATTTAGCCTCGATTCGCAATTTGTGAATTAAATCATTAAATGATGTTTTAAACCGTTTAAATCTCCACCATCCGATGATTTAGAGAGTTGATTAATGGCTTGTCATGTGAATAGATTTCTAATTAATAATTTATATAACATTTTAAGCCAAAATAAAGACAGGCAATAGGCAGATTCAGCTCTTACATAATGCATCTTGGGTTGTTTGGGGGGGGGGGTAAATTTGAAAACATTGCCATTAACTTCGTTGAAAAATCTGTGAAATTTAATTTGAATAGTTCATTTTATTATTTTATCTGGTTTAACATTTCTAACATTTGTGAGTACTAGGTCCTACACTGGAAAAGAGGCAGCCTAGATTTGGTTTAGTATTATTACACTACAAAAATTACATGATTGTCTTTTAAGATTGGATAAAAACAAGTCAGTTATTATGCTGTGACGTAGCATGAATATTTGTCCCAGAGTCTGCAACTGTTTCATCATCTATGGGAATAAAATGCTGAAAATATAAGCAATGCACATAAATAATAGTGTTATTATGTCATATTAAATTACAATTACGCACTATAAAATCGTCCAAAATTATATTTAATTATATTTGCGTGACTATAAAATCAATGTACTTTCTATTTTCTTTGTAAACAATATTTTATTGCAAATTTATGAAAAGGGATCAGAGAACGGGCAAAGTCTATATCACCCCTCTCCTCATACAAAAAATATAAAACCTATAATAGTAATAGTATAATTTTATGCAAGTGCTACATTGATTTATGACACTCGAAATTATATTTACGTGAGACTTGTTAGCCACCGCCCGATAATATTCTTGCGCTAATACATATTCCCGAGCTCAAGGAAGATCCGTACAAATATTTTCCCAAATATTACATTATTAGGCTTAAAGTCCTTAAAAATAATATAATTTTCTTTCATCTCTTACATAAAAAAAACTTACCCTGTCATCGCCCTGGGAGAGAATTTGGGCAAGGGGATCAAGAACACCTCGGTCTATTGGAGAAATGTCTTGGGGATTACTGGGAAGACTACTTGAATATAGAACACATTCTCTATCCAATAGATTATCCGTATTAGTGTCACGTGATGTAGTTGCTGTGCTGAGATCAGGTTGAGTTGGTCGAGAGGTTGTCACAGTAACAGCCGTATCAATATGCGCGTGTGAAGTAACTGGTCCCATAAGAATTGAAGAAACTTGTGACGAGGCTTGTTTCGTCTCGATAATTCCACAGGATTTCATTGATATAGTTACGTTTATTAAATCTTTTTCGGTTGTTGGAGCAGCTTCTTGGGACCTGAGTTCACTTGTTGGTTGTGAGATTTCGGTTAATTGTTTTGAAGATACGTCGGAAGATGCTGACGAAGTTGAACTGGAGGTAGAGCGTGAAGTTGAAATCTTAGACCCACTAACTGACTCACGAAACATTGCTTGTGGCTTTGTGGTAGACTCCGATAAAGACGATCCCAATGTGGAACCTTCCTCTTCATCTTCAGGTCGTCTTTCTGAAGCCGCAGGTGAACCTATGATAAGAAGACTTCGGGTAGTTTCTTCTTGTTCTGTTCGAAGCCTCTTGGGAACCGATTCCCCAAGGCCTTCGCCAGGAGACTCCTCAGCACGATCTGTGGGTTTCTTATTGTCCATTCTAAAACTAACTCCAGTCACATTTGATATTCCTGAGTCATTGCCATTAATATCACAAAACCTTACATTATTGTTGTTATTTTCCGAAGACAAAATCAGTAATTCCCTTTCTAATAGTTTCATTGACCAATCGACGATATTTTGCTGTGAAAAACCTAAATCATTGTTTTCTAATAACACATCTACAGAGTCATCTAACCGAGTAACTTCTTTGTTGTTAAAACAATGTCTATTTCTCAATAATTGCAAATGCTTCACAATTGGACTATCATGCCAAGTACTATCGCCAAGGTCGTTAGACGAGATGATATTGCTATCCACAATTACTGAACTATCGGGCAAAAAAGCCAAACCCTTCATTTCAACTGTATCAAGATTAAATGAATTATCAAGATTTTCGGACGCTTCGTCCCTGAATCTTTGGGAAACGTACTTCTTGTACACACCAGGATTGAAAATGTTGACATCCGAACTGAGACCGGAGGTAGGTGTTCCAATATGTCCGTTTGTACCCAACACTCTTTTTCTCTTCTTGGCAACTGAATTGCTTGTGGATAACACGTTTAGATTCTTCTCGTTGTCATCGCTCCTATTAGCAGAAGACGTCAAAGCCATTCTCAAGTCTACAAGTAACTTACTGGTTCTTTTCTTTGAATCCTCCAATGCCTGCAAAATACAAGATAAAACTATATTTCAGAATCCAAATCCTCCGCTGTGCAACCTGGTCATATTTCAGCAACTCAGAATCAATTCAACAAAAATATACAAGTACAGACTTAATGTTTATATAGCTTTAATGGTCACCTATAGCCATTTCTGTTCTTGTATCCACGTGTGATGGTTTCTAAGCAAAGCTTTCACTCTTATTTCCAACTTTTGTAGTGCTGAAGTAATTAGGTGGAGCCGAAGGATTACTGAGTAAAAGGGTCGGTTGGAAAATAAAGGCATTTATGGTTTGCTGAGGAAACCAGAGCCCAGAGAATGCACACCGGGTTTGACAGGCGGCCATTCTCCTCGCGACGGCCAAGTGTGGGATCGAAATCACGCCAATTTACTCAATGACAGACTTTATTAATTTTTAAAAAAAGCCCATTATATAGAGTGGGGCAGTTGCCAGTTTCAGCATTACGCTTTATTTGCTGGGCGGGTTATATTTTATTTGATGATCCCCTTAAAGTAAACTTAGCTACCTGCATTTAAAAGTTAGTTTCTGTCCTGAAATGCATTTGGGCATATCCAATAATAAACAATGTCATATCTAAGGCTTAAATAAAAAGATAAATCGTTCAAGATGTCGATGGATAGATGTTCTAGTAACTTTTTAATATCAAATATTTCACTCTCACAGTTCCATTTTATTAAACTGAAATATAAAGGTTTTTCGTTAAGTGTTAAACGTTTGAATTGGGTTGTTTTTTGTGTGTTGTGTGGAATTTAAAAAGTTGATATTTGAAATTATTGCTGTAAACTATGTTGTGCAAGCTCTCCTACTTAATTTATAATCAAGGGACTGGTCCCGGGCTCGAAATGGTTCCACTACGGATGTCTTCCGTCTTACTCCAGGCACAGTAGTGGCTTTTCCTACTGAGTTCCTTTGCGCAAGTTTTTTAGTCAAATGACTACAAAAAGTTTACTGGCCGATAGCTCCCTTAATTTACACATAAACTAACCCCAGACTGTACTGCACATAGCTTAACATATAATAAATATATTCCCATTGAAATAAACGTGAAGCCTTACCGCATAATTATATGATTTGATGAAACCCAACTGCTACGCGAAATTTCAACTGGCCGGTGTCATGGCGGCAAGTTGCGTAATACGTCATTAGGCCTACAACATAAACATCGCTATGCAAAGAAAAACTGATCGGTAACTATTTTAATGGTCCAGTCTTCCGTATTTGTGATAGAAATTACTTATTCCAGTACAAACTGTAATCATATGTGTTGACAATTGTGCGTTTGAACCTATTTACAAGTATAGTAATTAGTCCCGGGCATCTCCAAACGTTTCTGGGTTTCGTGCACATAGCCGTCAGTCCTCCATCCTATCCAACTTTGTTCCCCGGAGTTCGCGGTTAGATCGAGTAGAGATGTCGCTGAAAGGTTCCGTCAGTCACTGTGTATTTCAGAAGGCACAACTAAGGGGATGGGGACTACAAATTACCCGTTCCGTCTTCATATTCCAGCCCCACGCTAGAGTAGCTTCCCAAGCACGACTGATTTTTCAAGCAAGTGTCTTTGGAAACATTTGTCTGTGCTGACACTCACGTAACAAGCTGACGTTAACCTAAACTCACTCACAAACGAATATATCTGGGGCATTATTGGCAAACAAACCGTATATTGACATGTTAGTCCTGGCTCGAGCCTATCCTATATTTACCACTTCAATACATATACTAATATATTATATTATAGCAGTGACAGCTGCAGCCTGTACCAGTTTTTGAATAACTTTCTTATTTCTAGATTTATATAGCTTTTTAAAGTGGCCCTACCATTTTGTGATCATTTACTTTTTACACTGATGCCGAGTAACAGCCAACAGCACTGGATTGCCAACCAAATGGCTGCTCATAGGCCCAAAATACAAGAAAGTCGAAAAATTGTTTTTAAAGGGTCTATTTATCGATTCTATAGACCCTAAAATGGACGAACAGGGGTCAAAATTAAAGCACACTTTAATGTAATATTGTTATGCGTGTATATAAACTTATTTGCATTCATTGTTTTAAATTTTTATTGTAATTTCTAATAGTTCTTCGAGATACGCAAGCGGACAAATGGCAGTCGCTTGCGCCTGATTAGTCCATCTACATGGGAATTGCGGTTTGACATTTTACTTACGCACTATCGTTTAGCCTCGTTCATCTTTAGGCGCCTCATTACATATCGCACTCGGTGTGCACTGGTTTTAAAATTATTCACCGTGTCTTAGATATTTGATATCAAGGGTCCATATTTTCACGGTAAAATAACAACAGCACCCACTATAAATATGAATGTCCATGACTCTGGATAATATTGAATTAGAGCTTTACACTTTGTGGTAAAGAGTTTCATGTGACGGGAGGACTTTTTGGTTGTTAGCAGACGAGAAGACTTCTTTATAAGTTTTAGTAACTCGTGCCCGATTCGCTTACTTTAAAGTAATACAACATGTAAATCAAGCACATTGGAGATTTATACAGACAGTGTAAAGCAATGATGATAGGTGTTACATGTATTTGATCTGTTTGGGGTGTTTTCAACCGGGCAGAGGCCCCAGGGTTTCGCCAGCTCATCACACATGGTATGCTGGATGGTTTTTGATACGATATCACAAGTCCAAGATGGCCCTGATGACGTCATAGTCAGTTCGCGGTAATAGTATATAGGTAATGGGGTTTGACTGATAATTCCCGCCGCTTTAAACACGATTTGTATGAATGACTGTAGAGCTTTATCAAAGTCTAATGAGTGTTAAACATGCAGAATCTCAGTAAATTGGTTCGTGGATTGACCTTAGATTATTTCCAATCAGAATTGTTTTTACCAACCTGTTGCATTCTACATAAACAATTAATTGATAATATAATAATTCAATTGGCAGAATTCCTAGTTATTCAATTCATGGAAATTAAGCAGAAACATATGCATGCAATTACCATAATATGGTCTTAAATATGTCCATAAGATATGTTTATTTTTGATGAAATGTTTGGATGAACATAAAATAACTTGAAAGAATCTTTACATATGATGTAGATAACGAGCTGTTTGTTTCTTGCTATATTAATAGATAATGGAGTGATTATTTCATTCTAATCGATTGTTAATTACCGCTGCTACGATAATCAACAAGGTCTACATTATCAACTTAAACGTAAATTATTAAATGTCGATGGTGTTTTAATTCATTTTTAATTCATTCTGATGATCTAAATGGTTGATTATGAGCTTGTCTTGTCAACGAAGGCCTAATTTATATAACATATGAAGCCTAAAAATAGACCTGCAATACACTGTATCTTTCAGTATCCAAGTAATTGCTCTAATATTCACTGCGGGTTGGATGGCCTAATGGTTAGCGCGTGTGCGTTACATCATGAGGTCTTTCATTGAGTCAACTGGCGCAGTTTCGAATCCCCGTTTGTACGTGACAAGGAGTAGGGTAGCCTGTCCAACCTCGTGGGTTTTCTCCAGGTCCTCCGCCCCCCCCCACTGCTAAAGACCCCTACGTGAAATAAAATTAAACCATATGTTAGTCCCGAAATGACCTAGTTTGTGTCGAGTGGACGTTAAACCCCATTTCTCTCTCGTCCCCTCTCTCTCTCCGTCTCTCTCTTGTATTTCTGAATACTACAGCCTATATTTGTGGGTGTATAATTAGGGAGATGGCCCGGTCATCACCAAACCACAGCACCCCACTGTTCTAAACTAAAACTTCGGAGGGGGGGGGGGGGTAAAACATAGCAATGTACCCTACTAAACCGTCGCTATAATATTGGCCATTTAGTTCCGAAATGAGCTAGTTGCGCTGCTTGGTGTAGGATAAAGATTGCCGGTTTAAAAACTGGAATGTTGCTTTGAACTGGTTAGTTTTGACAAATCAAATCAAATGGGGTTTAACGTCCTATTGTTCTACCGCGACTGGGCTAATGAAGACGGACATGGGTCAAACAGTGTTGTATGAGGGAAATGCCCTACTCTTATTTCAAATCCCAACTGTCAAGGGTTCTTTGACGTGCCCGCCAATGTGTTCACGGGGCCCAGTTTTTTCGCGCCATCCGAAAGACCATGTATTGTCAATTGACAGGCACCAAATCCTGCACCAAGGGGGAGACACGCGGAAATCCCCGATAAACTTCTCAACCAACTCCGGGATCGAACACGGTTAGCGAGCCAACGTATTACTCACCGAGCCACCGTGGCTCCCTGTTTAGTTAAGACGGAAAGTTATAATTTGATGGAACCATTTACAGACGTATATTTATACATATTCCCTGTAATCTTAAACCGGACATCCTGCTCTTTCGTCAAGGGTCTCTTGCAAAGTACTCTAATTACCGGGCCGGATTAAGGAAGGGGGGGCAGGGCTAAAGCAAAGGGCTCTCAAAATCTGTTCTAATTACAATTTCTATATAAAGCATACAATTTATAATTTTACCATATTGCTGTTCATAATTGTGCCAAATGAATATTTAACTATCTACCATAGTGACAATACAAATAGCATTTGCGCGAGATAAGATCACGGCGGACGATGACCAAAATATGTCCCCTTTTCACTGTTGATGCAAGGACCCCAGGGTCATTTTCAGCCAGATGCCCCATACGAGGCTAATTCTTTTAATTTTTTATCGGTACGAATAACCTAGCTGCGAAAAACACCCGCACTCCACGGCAGTGTCATTGCTTACACACATATATATATATGATACGTGTGGAGACGAGAACTGGGTGACGTAAGCAATGAAAACGGAACGAGTAAACATTAAAATCAATGAATTGTAGATATATGAAAATAACAATATTTACTTACATGTGGGTTATTATAGCTTATATATTGACATAAAACATTGCTAAACCTTGATGCAATATTAATAACAATATCACAATATTCCTCTATAGTTCTAATAGATGTTACATGTAATCGGCTAACACACTCTTCTTTCATTCCCACGGTCTCGCGCTTCGCTTCTGTAGCGAGCTGCACACATTGCCAACACACGTAAAACTAAAATAACATTTTACCTGAATCTGCGAGTCAGTGCTGGCATCCTGTACCCGTGAATTCACTATCCTACCTTAGCCAATTCAACACGGTGAACTTAAAGTTCCAGCTATATTATCCTAGCATCGTTGATGGTAAGAGTTGTAAGCAAGCCCGGGGAGAGCGGTGGGCTGTTAGGAAGTTTGTACAAGCGAGAGTGTTATAGGACTAGAGCTAGTGGCATGAGTCATTGCCACGGATGATTCATCTGACTTACACACTACCTATACTGTATGCTTGGAGGTATACTATTACTCTTTCATTCTTAACACACATATAAATATTTAAAAATATAAACTATTTCCATTTCTTCATTATTAACACGCCATGCAAATATTAAACAAATGTAAAGTATTTCCATTTCGTTATTAACACATACAAAATACATTTATATTAAAAAAATATAGCATTTACATTTAAAAGGATTTATATTCCACAAAAAGGTAGATACCTTTTCATTCCTAGTACATTCAAATACACAACACTCGAATTTACAGTTCTAAGACTAAAAGCGTCTTTAATTTTTGCACATTCAAACACATGTACAGTTCTAATAACAAACAAAAATATATTAACACACAAAAATACAAAACAAACGCATTCACATTCTAAAAAAAATATATAATATACACACATACAAATATAAAGTACCACATATTATACAGTTCAAAAACCAAAGTAAGAAATGCGTCTTAATCTTAACATATTCAAATACAAAATGCCCGCATTTTTAGTTAAAATACAATATTTGCAATTAATAATAAGCAAGTACTGAGTTTAACCGTCACATTTTCATTAATAATGCACAGAAGAAAAAAAAATCACTTCCAAATTTCTAATGCACAAATATAAAATGGGAATATCACATTACATTCTTAATGCACTGAAATTAAAACAATACAAAAATGCCTCATTCCCAAAGCAAACAAAATTCATAACCAATATTACTTCTTCATTCCTAATGTACAAAAATTAAACAAATATCACTTCCTAATGCACTTAAATAGAAATATGATACTAGTTCTTCATAAAAAATAGACATGATGAATAACTAATATTAATGCTTTATTCCTAATGCACAAAAATAAGTTACTTTTATCATTTCGTCATTCCTAATGTACAAAAAACAAATATCACTCTCCATCCCTTCCTGATGCACAGAAATTACTTCTTCATTTCTAATGTACACGAATACAATTACTTCTTCCATCATGAACGAAAATGGATAATACCACGTCTTAATTCCTAATGCATATAAATAAATAAACAATATCACTTCTTCATCCTTAATGGACAGAAATAAAAAAAAATAGTATTAGTTTTTCATTCCTAATGCATAGAAATATATAAACAATGAAGGGTGCATTTGGGAATAAAACAGCGTCATTTATTTTTGGTATTTGGAAAGACAAATTTATATTTTATTGGTTCATAGCGCAAAATTTAAAATGAATGGACTGGGGTTTAAAGTCCTACTGTTCTGCCCCGACTAGGTTTTTAAAGATGGAGGTTAAATAAAGAGAATAATACAAACAGGAAAGAATTTGTTGCAAATGAAAGAATTTGTTGCAAATGAATGAATTTGTTGCAAATGAAAGAATTTGTTGCAAATGAAAGAATTTGTTGCAAATGAAATAATTTGTTGCAATTGAAATAATTTATACAAGGAAATTATTACGGAAGCGTGATACTTTCTCGAGATCTCAATTTAATGTTCTCGAAATCCCCTAATAATTTTCTCGAGAATCTGCCATCCTGTGTTAACGATCTCGAAAATTCAAGTTAATGTTCTCGGGATCTTGCCATCCTGTGTAAATTTTCTCGAGATCTCGGGTACTTTTATGCATGAGTAGTTGTAACGTATTCTCAGCGCCCCATAACCTGTCATTTCGCCCCCCCCCCTCCCCCGACACACACACTACAGTTATTAAAGGATTTGTTTTAAATTTAGTGTAAAGTATTGGTGTTATCAGAGAACGGTCCCTGTCGCCTGATTTTATTTTTCAAATGTGGTGTAAGGCACTTAAATCTTTCGATTTTCAGTACTCCGAAAACTTCTGTTCACTCTTTGTCCGTATTTTTTTCAAAAATGTGCGAGAAGAGGACGAACCCTATCGATATCCATCATTCTGTGACCTTCTTTTCCTTAATATACCCCCCCACACACACACCCATACACACACACATACACACACACACACACGCCTGCTCCCCGAAAGCCTTGTTCACGTCATTGAGGCATCACTATTACAATTTTAAGTGAAGCTTTGGGTTGGGACCATGAACTTTATTTATTTTCAATGGTTAGCTATCTTCCGTTCCGGAGTTATACTCTCCATTCTTTGAAAACCTTGTTTTTAACGGATTTTCGATGACCCCTGGTTTTCTTTCCCAGAAATATAATAAGCATGTGATCACGATAGAGATTAGGTTTCTTGATGAATGCTATATCCTTATTGAATTTATTAAAAATCCAAGTTTTCCTTTCGAATAATCCGCTGTTGAGGCATAGATGCTACGTGGACGTATTTCCACCCTTTGCGTGGCTATCGTTCAAATTTCTTTTGAATCATTAGTGTTATATTATGTGTGAAGTATTGGCGCCATAAGACGGTGAACACTATCTATTTTAATCGTATTTCAAATTAAGTGTAAAACATGGGTATCCTGTCGATTGTCCGTTTATTATGTTTGTATATGTTTTTTTTTTATCAAATTTGGTGCAAAGTATTGGGCAAATGGTTGCTTCACAACACGGAGACACTATCATAATAATAAGGTTTCATATAAACTCGGGATCTCGAGAAAATTTACACAAGATGTCAATATCTCGGGACAATTATCACTGGATTTCGAGAACGTATCACATGATCGCAGGATCTCGAGACCTTCTATAAAATTTTGCATGACCCCTATACGCTTCCGTAAATTATGAATGAAATTGAACATAATCTGTATTTCGGAATATAAAAAAAAACATACTCGGTATAACGTAACCAAAAAAACTGTCTATTTCCGGAATATGATGTCTTTATTTTAAATGCATTGATAAGGGTTGAATACAAATAAGATTTGCATAAGAGATTCATGTCATTGTTTCCATTTGTCATAGAACAATCCATTTTGCTTTTCGAGCTTGAATAATTAGACATAACGTGTTTCGTCATTAGGGATTCAAATTTCGCTGAGGCATCGTTCGTATAAGTCAATTAAATAAAAAAAAACGGAATAAATGCTACCCTTTTTAATCCCGAATAACGAAACACGCTCTGTCCAATTATTCGTTAGTCAGAACATGAAAAACGAAACGCGTTCTGTTTCTTTATTCCTTATTCGGCAATAACTAAAACGAAACACGATTTAACTTCACACTGTCTGTTTGTTCACGTATTTATTTTAGGTCCTAAAATGGACCATTTTAGAGGTTTTTACAATTGTATCCGGATTTTCGCCCGGTTTGTCGTTAGCGTTTATATATGTATCACAAAAGGACCAGACCCGTAGAGCACAGTTGATACTCACGACTGGTCCCAGAATTAATTCAGGTGAGTTGATATATAAGTTTTTTTATTGTCTCTGTATATTGTGCGTCTTCTCCCAAACTTACTATCAAAACAAGATCGATATAAAATAATTCCACCAATTGACTAGAGTAGAATGAATATCTTCTTGTCAACACTTTGATTGGCTTTTTTTTATCGGGACTAGAACCTTTTAATTTTAAATGCTTTTGTCTCGTCTTTACTTTAAGACTATCATTTTTTACAACAATCTATTGTTCCGTCTACATTCGAGAAAGACAAGTTACTACAACAACCTATTGTTCCGTCTACATTCGAGAAAGATAATTCCTATTCCTATTATACATAATACGCACTTTTCAGTTTCATTCGAGGCAGCGTATGCTTATTGTTTGCCATGGCAACGTGATTTACTTTAGCGGGCCATCTCCATCAAGTCCACGCACTATTAAAATACTGTTTTTATGGACTTTGAATAGGATTACCCTCCAGGCTCGATACTTTATTCTGTCTCATTCGAACTAACGACATTCTTTCTTGCCAACTGAATGATATACATGACAACGTGAACAAACTGAACATACTGATATTTCGGTATCCCGGCCAAGTCATCTGCTGGAAGATCCAGGAAATTAGACGCATTTTTGTATTGTTGGCGGAGGTAAATCTATAATCTGACTCTGCCATGATATAGCTGTCATCTATGAAAACAAGATTGTCTTTATCTATATCTATGGCAGTAGGTGCACGGCAATTATAAGAATGAGGTTTAACGTCCAAATTTCCGGCACCGATTGGGCTAATGAAGAGGGGCATAGGTCATATGGTGTGTTTTGATCTAAATTTTACCTACTGTTATTTCGCAGTCCCTCTGTGAAGTGTTGGTTTACGTGCTCGCCATCAAACGACCAGACGCTGGTTGTTTCCAGGCCCTTCGCCCTGCATCACCGACGCTGAGCGTGGTTTCCACCTTGTCAGTGGCGCCGCGAGACGGAGGGCATGACAACGAACGGCGTCTTGTCGTTCGGATTGGGCAAAACATGAGGTCCTGTGTTTCAAAATAAAAGTAAACCATTGAGCTTATTGTCCCGGCGCACCGGATCGCGTATGGCCGTCTTCATTATCCAGGTTGGTGCTGAAAAATAGAACGTTAAACCCCAACTCATATATATTAGCTTGGACAAAATAGCGAAATTGCGTATACGGTAACTGGCTGGCTGGCTGTTCACGTATAAAGTTTGAGAAGTGATTTACAGGAAATGTTGTCTCAATCTACCAGTTAACAATGTGTTCTTCATATTTCCAACCATAGGTGAAGTTCGGAATTTATTTCTTCTCGACCATATCCGTATGACCTTTAACCTTGTACAGACAATTACCGATTTTTGTCCAGACCAATAATGACCAGCGGGAACAATCTGAGCTGTTGCGATCTGTGGTCATTTTATGTTATGAATTCTGTAGTAAATTTACGAGTGAGATCTGGCATGGTCAGACATTTTTATTACATGATCATCACGGTCTTCATGTTATCCAACTAATAACCATTAAACTGTCTGAAATAAACGAGTATGGTGATATAACACATTGACGTTTACAGATAACACCGTGTACCTATTGGCTAATCATTAATCCAATCGTAACATCGAGGTTTATTCCGTCGCGTCGTTATCATTATTCATCAGAATACGACGGTAAGCGACAAGGACAACCGACTACCATTATTTAATGCTCATCAACTGTCCAGGGGTCATGACAACAAATGGTAAGCATTGTCTGAAGATTTCCAATCGACGTTTTATTTATTGATGTTTGGCCTTTGATGGTTGTTGATCCCGACGACTTGGCTGTATACAACACAAAGCCAGTCGAAGTTCGGTATTTGGCCAGAATCCTACGGGTCCTTGCATGTGTTGGAGTTTGGTGGTGGTGGTGTTGGTAGTGTTTGGGGATCTGTAATTGTTTCAAGTGGTTTGTTTTCGATTAAAAGCTAGTGCGTTGTGTGACAAGGAGTGGAGTCGCCTGTCCAACCTGGTGAGTTTTCTTCGGGTCCGCCGGTTTCCTCCAACGCCCAAACGAACTATTGAAACAAAATATGTGAACTATTTAGACTCTCTATACAACTAGTTAATTAGTATATACCAGTCCTGCACAGTACTGGAAACGAATGGTTGGGGTGGGGTGAAAATTTAGATATTTGGCGAAAGACAAATCGGCTGTACTTATACTAACAACATCTTGAGTAGCATGAGACTGAAAAATATAACTTGGGAACAGTTCGTATGTAAAAGGTCGTAGTTGCAGGGTTCAAACTTGTTGTGAGCTCCTTTACGTGCACGCCACCAAGTACCCGAGCGGAGACTGGTTTCACGACACACCGTAACAACTAGACCCTTTAGCAAGGCCTCCTATCCTGGTGTGGCGCTGACAAGGCGTTAAAGATGAAGTTTCTCGGCCAATATTGGAATCGAACCTTGCCCGTCCTGGCTCTGACCTGAAACTATGCGGCTCTATTTAGCCAGACCCTCCTGCCCTGATGTGGTGCTGACAAGGCATCGGGGGAGGAGGAAGTTTCTGACCAATACTGGGATAGGACCTTGCCCGTCCTGGCTCTGACCTGATATTATGTGTCTTTATTTGAGGAGAGTGAAGCCGGCCGGTATATCGAGGATGTGTTATCTGGACTTTGATCAATAGAGAAATACAAGCGATGAATAAGCATGTATTTATATCTTCAACTGGCCCGGTAAATATTGATCGCATCGCAGCTCACATACACTGTTATACTCTAGCCTACTATTTTCACAATAAAGCTTCCAATGACGTAATATCATAGCTGTACATCACTTTAAAGTGGACACAACACCCACATCTCACAGCATTCTGCATGACACGCGTGACATACCACCTTTCATGTCGATCGTAACTGAATTTGTGAGGCCTTGAGTTTTATCGATGATCGTGGACCCTGAGTAGAAGAACAACACGTTTTTTTACGAAGAAAATAAGTAGTCCAAAATTTGCTAAAAGCTATTTGACTCCTCGTACTTCTATTATAAATTTATTCATGTATATAAATAGTGTGTACGTAATAAATATGTTAGTAATAGACCGATCGCCAGGGCAGACGTAGCCACGCCCCTTATGAATAAAGGGAGATAATCAAACGTTGACCCGTCACTAAGTAAAACAAATCTGGCGGCGCCTTTAAGATTATGCGATATTCCCAGCGATTGGTCATCAAGGTATCTTCATTAAGGCAGAAACAGCTAGCTACGTCTTTTGCAAAGGGGTGGATACTTTAAGTCCACGACTCTTTCCGCTGGTATTGATTTTAATACGTATTATGTTTTCGCTTGGATTTACCGTTGAATAAAGAAATCTAACGAACCGTAGCAGACGACAATAGATGTCAACACAGAAGAACATATTGTAACAGAAGCTCACTGTAACTTTAAAGCTGGGTAAATATCGATTCCTGTGACAAGTGATAGGACCCCTTTAAACGAATATTTTGTGGCCATCTCTGTTTAGATATTTACGCCGTATAGATATGACGCTGTATAGATATTGTATAGATATTGACGCTGCGTGGATATTGTATAGATGATAACACTGTACAGATATTAACACTGTGACATCAACCGTTGTATTTTACTGTGTAGTGTTAATACCAGAACACTGGCAACTGACAACAAAACTGTTTATTTATGTCATATGGCCTTCAAATGGCCTAACTTTAATACAAAACTAAACCATACATTGCCGACAAAGCTAACCCCAATAGACATGTACATTGCATGTGAAATGAAATAAAATGGCGTTTAACGTCCTACTGTTATGCTCCGAACTGTGCTATTGAAGACGGACATACGCCATACGGTGTGCTATGAGGGACAGTGGCCTACTCCAGTATCGAATTCTAACTGTACGGCAAGAGATCTTTTACTGTACGCGGAATCTCGGTTCACCGTCCCATCTGAACGACTAGACAGCTGTCATTATCAGGCACTCCACCCTGTATCACTGACAAGGGGGAACCAAGCCGGTAAATCTGGATAAACATTTTCGGATGAAAACCCGACCTCCAGGTTAGCGAGTCATCGTCTTACCCAATTAGCCACTGTGGTCCCCCGCCTATATGTACATTGCGGAACACCATTGTTCCATTAACCATTAATTTAAATGGTAATTATGGGCGGTTTATTTATATTGATGCGGTTGCAGACTACTCAACAACAAAACAATGCATTCTCTAACTAAATCTGCTTTATATCATTCGAAAGGGCATTGATGAGGTTTTTCGGGAAATATATACTAGTACTTCATTTAATTCTGAGTCGAAGTAATATTCGTACGGAGAACGGGGACGGTTTCTAGATAAAATCTGTCTCCCGTTTAGCTTCCACTAAGTCGACTTATATTAATTTGTTCATTAAATAGCTTTAACACATATGGTGATGTATTGTGTCTAAAGTTATATAAAATGATATAAAGTGAATGTCGGTGACCTACTAATATGTATAGTAGACTAATTACGTTAGTAGACAGACATAATACTGGGTTTATTGTAGGTATAATATAGGTATATAGTCGTCTATACTTGATATTAATACACCATAAATAAATATATTACAAACTGACACGATATAATAACAAGGTCGAGGCCTTCTCTATAACAAATAAACACAGAGGCGGGGGGGGGAGACAATATTCACTTAAAGAGATTCGAGAGCCAATTCTGCCTAATGTAGGCCTTTCTTTGGATCTTGAATGTTAGACATTTATTCACATGACAAAACCATAATCAATGGCTTCGATTTTATGTAGATTAACACGGTTCGGCCATTTAATGATTTAGAGCTAAGGCTCTAATAACCAGTGGTTTTGATAATAAACAATCCATGCACAGATCGTGTCAAAACTAAAGGCATTGATTTATGCGCTCAGTATAAAGTAATTTAAATAGCATTTTCAAAATGCATGATCTATTTTAAACAGTGATAGCAAGCACAGAAAGCTCTTTATCGAAATCTTACATAATGCATGTTTACCACTGATCAGCCAGGTTACATCCACTCAACAAAGATACCCAATACATGGGTTCATTAGCACGACTCTTGCATCGGTCAAAGCCGGTATAATCTAAAGCGCACACTTTAGACACCATTCACGAAACAGACAAAGCAGGTAACTGCCCCCCCCCAAGGAAAACAACAGAACACAACGAAGGACTCATTATAGATGGGTCAGTTTTGATGCGAGGCGTTTGGAACACGACGATTGGACATTCTTAGCTGATTGTGGAATTTTCATTTACTTTTCTGAAATTTTACGCTTCAATACGAGGTGATGCGAGTTGATACGTTCTGGTACAATTTGTTGCGTTTGTATGCGTCGTGGTCAAGATTGATGAATTCAAGGTGACACGATCTGGTCTCCCGTTCAGATAGACCAGACACGTCACGATAGGATTGTCCGCGATCTGGTACCTGTAGATTCGTTCGGATACCTTTCGATACGCTCATCAAGAACCGATGAGCTCTTTTGCGTTAGGATACGATTGTGGCTGCGATGTCTTTCGCGGTAGGAATCAAGGGTGATCACGATGTGAGCTATGATTAGATGAGACTGACCACCATAACCTTGATTGTTTCCTGAACTTCTACAGAAATCTCGGTGCATCTATCAAGAGTTTGGTGTTTGTATTTGCCAAGGCCGACCCCGATCACCACGATTTAGATGCACGATTAGATGCGATCATCTGTTGCACTTTGATATGATCCAATACGACCTGAATCGATGATCACAATTGGAAATGAATCGTGTTGATTGTAGAGAGTTTTTGAATCGTTCAGAATTTCTTCGATCAACAAGATTTCTATGACTGACCTCAAGATATGATAAAACCTGATAAGATCAGCACGATTACTCAACGATAGTGGGAACCTAGCACATACAGTACCCGTACATAACAGGCGGTATATCATATACGGTACCAGAACATAACTAACAGCATGGGTCAGTTAGATATACAGTACTAGTTCATAAAGGGGGGTATGTTAAGGACGGGTCAGTTAGATATATAGTGCAACAAACGGTATATTAAAGACGGGTCAGTTAGATATATAGTACAACAAACGATATATTAAAGACGGGCCAGTTAGATATACAGTACCAGTATTTATAACTGTGTCGCTAAAATCAACCTCACGCGATTATATCTAAATAACAGTTTCCGGTCATCAATTATATAATGAGCAATTGTTATTAGCTTGTTGTCATGTAGCTTGTTTTTTTTATGGAATTATTGTAAGCTTCACGTGTTAACTACTTAATTATGATGAATTCTAACTTTTGTTTGAAAAGAAAAAAAAAAATAGCGAAGCGTGGTGTTTTTGTTGTTGTATTTTCTGTTAGAAGTATTAGTGTCTAAAGACCATTAGTATATATGTATAGCTATATGTATAGGTTAGAGAGAACCTCTAGATATATACACACACAGGGTATATACACTGTAAAACATCATCTGTTCTGTTCAATATTCACCCTTTGGCTTGTAAAGATCAATATGTGTTTGCCTCACAGACCCTTTCATTCGCTTCCCAGTTAATATTACCACCATCTTTAAAGCCGTGTAAAGAGATACCATTCTTCGTGCATCTTTTATATGAATATATCAATATCTTTCACTGCTTATGTAGAGATTGTTTATATACATGACCTGAAGAAGTTCAGTGCGAAAAGAAAGCGCTAGCCAATAAATTGGTATTTTGGTGTCTTTCTTTAATTTAGATGGGTTATTGTTGCAGACAGAGGGAGAGAGAGAGAGAGAGAGAGAGGGGGGGGAGAGAGAGAGACGGGGAGAGAGAGGGGGATCCATCCCAGTTTATGAATTATTCAACATAGTGTATGATGGATGGCGTAATACGGAGCCCCCACCCCCGCACACACGTTATTGTTAGTAACTTAACGTCGTGTATTATTTATACGATCACTTATACTGCCCAACCTCACCCCACCCACACACACACGCGCTTAATGATATTGTTAGTAATTTCACATTGTGTATTATTCATACGACAACTTATTGCCTGTATGCGTGGTTCATTATAATAACATATCTTAGACATATCTGAACGTGATATACTAATTTATACATCTACGAATTGTGAGATACATGGGTACTGATAAAACGTTGCCTCATTTCACCATTTAGTGCCTGTGAGGTATTTATTTCATCAAGGATTGTAACAAAAATTCTTACTGGCGTGATTGTAACCAGAAGTCTTATTCAAAAGTATTCCGTGAAATATTTGTGAAAACATACCGATATTGTAATACGAACACCAATACTGAACATTGTACAACACCATCATGTTTACAGTGTACTGTATGTAATAACAAGAACATGTGTCTAGCTGCGCGAGCTATATAGATCTAATTGCACGCGCGCTGTGTAGAAGATAAAGAGTTTTAACGGTGTTTGTAAGTCACATATTTTACAGGTGAGTCGGGTATTATCGGTATGGTTGTAGAACTTTCCCACGCTCCTCTACCGTTATATATACCTGGTGTTCAACGCCAAGATATATGGCACCAAAATTATGGCAAGCGAAGAGAACATCTTGATGAGTAAGCAGTTAATGCAGTGGAACCAGTTTTAAAGGGATATTCACACGAAAGAATTTGTTTTATCGATCTGTGTTCGTTCATATCAAGCGGATTAATGTAATGATATCGCGATGAGTGATTTGCATTTTTCGGAAAATATCCTATTTCTCACTGTTTAATTCACAGAAATTAAGATTGCGACCTTGTTACACAGGGTACAGCACAGATCGTTGTAAATAGTGAGAGTGGGTTATGGCCTACTCTTATATCGAATCCCAACTGTCTAGGGATATCTTACGTGGACCCAGATGTGTACACGGGACCTAGGTGTTTCGTCCCATGCGAACGTCTATACGATGTCCCTGCACCATTTAAGATTGCGACTCTGTTACACAGGGTACAGCACTGATCGTTGGAATTTTCATTTCTTCCTGTCGTTGTAAATAGTCAACTATGGCCTACTCTTACATCGAATTCCAACTGTCTAGGGATATCTTACGTGCACCCAGATGTGTACGCGGGACGTCGGGTTTTCGTCCCACCCGAACGTCTTGCGATGTCCCTTTACCACTTTCATAAATAAATGATATATAAAATATGTGAAGAAAATCTAAGACTGGTTTTAAATGGCGTTTCGTGCTCTCAAGTTTCTGTGCTAGGTTTCGTTTGTAGTTTGGACGTTAAACCCCATTATAATTTAACGTATATATGTAAAGAAAGCTGTTTCGCCGCAGCTTTAATATTAGGGACGGACGTGACTTTTTACGGTGTTTATGTTAAAATAAATGTGATCATCACAACTTAAGATGTCTGAAACAGTTTAATTGCTTGGGGTAATTTAACACAAAATAAAATACCTGTAGATGTATAAATTATTTATATGATGTCTAAGATGGTTGTTTATATAATGAACTACGCCCATAGGTAATCAGTCTCTAGCATAAGTGGTCATATAAATAATATACGGGAGAGAGAGAGAGAGAGAGAGAGAGAGAGAGAGAGATGGAGAGAGAGGGGAGAGTAACGGTGGCTAAGTGGGTAAGGCGCTGGCTCGCTAGCCTGGAGGTCGGGTGTTCGATGCCTGCATTGGCCGAGGAAATGCATCCAGATTTTCCGGCGTCGACCCCCCCTTGTTAGTGATGCAGGACGGAGGATCTGACAAGAACAGCTGTCTAGTCGTTCAGATGGGACGAAAAACTGATGTCCCGTGTATACATTGGCATGCACGAAAGAGATCACTTGGCTGTTGGAATTCGATATAAGAGTAGGCCATAGCAGACTGTATGACATATGCCCGTCTACATTAGCCTCGTTCGGAGTGGAACAGCAGGTTAAACCCATTTCATTTTATTTCCAATCAGACTGGGCTATACGTCTCCAAACACACAGGAAGAAAGGATGAATATTGAACAGAACAGATGATGTTTTACAGTGTATATACCGTGTATGTATATCTAGAGGTTCTCTCAAACCTATACATATAGCTATACATATATACTAATGATCTTTAGACACTAATACTTCTAACAGAAAATACAACAACAAAAACACGCTGAGAAAACACATCTTACCTCTTCTCCCACGCTTAGTTTTTATTTTTTTTATTTTCAAACAGACGTTAGATTTAAAGAGAGGCTAGTCATTTGATTCTGCATGCAATGGGATGCCCTGTCACTTGACTCGGTGATATACCTGGTGATCTATAATCCACACTCGTTTTCCCAATACTGACCATAATCTCAATCCCAATACTGACCATCATCACATTCCCAACACTGACCATCATCTCATTCCCAATACTGACGATCTTCTCCTTCCCAACACTGACCATCATCTCATTCACAATGCTGACCATCTTCTCATTCCCAATACTGACCATCATCTCATTCCCAACACTGACGATCATCTCATTCCCAATACTGACCATCTTCTCATTCCCAACACTGACCAACGTCTCATTCCCAATACTGACCATCATCTCATTCCCTATACTGACCATCATCTCATTCGCAATACCGACAATGATCTCATTCCCAATACTGACCATCATCTCATTCCCAATACTGACCATCATCTCATTCGCAATACCGACAATGATCTCATTCCCAATACTGACCATCTTCTCATTCCCAATACTGACCATCGTCCCATTCCCAATACTGACCATAATCTCATTCCCAATACTGAACATCATTTTATTCCCAATACTGAACATCATCTCATTCCCAATACTGAACATCATCCCATTCCCAATACTGACCATCGTCCCATTCCCAATACTCATCATAATCACAAGCTTGCTACCAGACACTGTGAATCAAACAAGTATTTCAAAAGATACTAACATTTCTAAGAGGGGTTAATCTAACCAAAGTCAAGCGCTAATCACAGTGCGTGGTAGTACATAGTGTTCAGATTTTCTAAAAATTAAAAAAAGCCGGTGGAAAAAGGTAAACATTGATTATTTGGATGCTATCTGATATTGTAATAGAGCCGGTTTATTTGTGCTGTTTGAACGAATCGTTCCATTTTAGTTATCGTGGACCCACTGAAATAAATACGAGCTGGAACTGGGTATGACATCATCACAGCCATCTATGACGTCTTATCATAAATCCGCCAATCTAAGTCACACTCAAGTTTCATGTGGATCATATACAAATTGGTAGAGCCTATGATTTCTTAGAAGACAGTCGCCCCCAAGAACAACAACAAAGGCAGCAAGAAGAAGAACAACAACAAGCAGACGAGTTCTTGGTCCAAAAGCACAACCACTAGATAAATTACTGGTCCAAAAATACACTACAGTCTCTCTTTATTGCATTTTCACCCACGCCCTTTTATACGATCGCCTAATGCATCCTATGTATTAATAACTTGTATATCAAATAAATCTACACAGACTGGTATCCAGGGAATACATGTTGTTTATTTAGTTACCATGGGGCCATGTTTTATTCTATTCGTGGAATAATAAATCGTTAAGTGCAGAAATAAATACATTCCAGACCATGCAGGAAAGTGTTAAATATTCTAATATGATACACGAAATAATAAATTGTTCAGTGACGTATTTTATCTGGACAGAATGTCAAAATACAATAAAAAGAAAACAGCAGTTATCAAATAGAAATCATATTAGTGAACGAGTCTATATGTACGTGTGTTTCTAGTGGGGGGGGGGGATTTCCTTCCCCATATCACTACCAGATCCACCCAGTAATCAGCAGCAACATGGTGATGATGTTGTATCATTTGCTTTGCTGCTGCTGCTGATAGTTTGTGACGCATGTGTTGCTGCTACTGTTGCTGTCGCTACCGACGACGATGACGACGACCAGATGCTCAAGATGATTTGTGGCTGAGATGTTGTTGCTGCTGCTGATGATGATGATTTTGCTCTGACTCCTGATGAGGATCTTGTTACTGAAGATGCTGTTTTTTGTTGGCGCAACTGGGGATGATGTTCTGAGAATGAATATATGTTGTTGTCATTGAATTAATCAGATATTCTCCTACTGGTACTGTGGGCACTGCTGCTTATTTGGTGGTGCTGCTGGTGGGAAAGGGGACAAGTACATTTCTGCATTTTTATACTAGATTTTTGACACCTTGGACTCGGGCCGGTGATTATTAGTTAATAATCCTGCTTTACATGTGGATGGGTTTTTTATCAGGTTATTTTACTTATTGATATGTTCATGGTATTTGAGACAACATGTGTAAACTGTTGACTTTAAACCATGGAATATAATACCTTGTGATAAAACATGTTATATGTTTATAATTCATGACATTTCTATATCGGGGATCTACATCTTCATCTCGGGATATATATAGAACGATACACACAATTAAAGGTCACTGTCCTATCTTTATTTGAGGGGACCAATTAAAGGGTCCGCACCTAATATAAAAGTGTTCAACTTTCCTAGTATACTTGCGGGGTGTGAATGCTGGTCAGTGCGTGAAATAGCTTTATTTAACGCCCGCTTCCTCCGAAGTGATATCGCAGACAAGTGCTGGTCAGAACCTATCGTAACCTATATCTCTTCTTGATTGATAATGGCCTTATTGTGATTGGTCGACTTTAGTTCAACCTTCAAATCAAAACCCGTGATGGTGAAAATTTTAAGAATGTTTTTAACAGCGCTGATAATCAAGGTTAAATGGTATATTAGTTTGCTGTCGTCACAGGGATAGGGCGGGTTTCTTAATGGGGTGACAAATCCTAATAAATGGTTTGAATGGATTGTGTCGGGTTCGCGGATTGTTTTGTATTTATTGTTTATTTTTGTTTTTTTTATTTAGCATAATCAGTGAAATGAATCAAAAGACGGTAACTTCAACATTAGTAGCTTATCTGATCAGCAACATATAACAATGGGGCTATATTATTACTACTACTACCTGGACTATTAGCTTATCTGACCAGCAGCCTGTACAGTTGGACTATACTATTAATAGTTTATCTAAATAGCAGCACGTCAATAGTTTATCTGAACAGCAACACGTCTTGGACTATACTAATGAGCAATTGTTGGACTATACTCGTAGTTTATCTGACAAGACACGTAGCGCTTGGACTATAATACTACGAACCATTTGGAATATTGACACGTCTATATCTTATCGACACGTGTGCCAGTCCGTCGCAAATTTTGGATTCCATCTAATTGCTGTAATTAATTATTGTAAAATTGGGGCAAATAGGACATTATCTTTTACCCGGAATATATCCAAAGCGTATACTGGTTAAACTCACATGAAATAATAAAATCATCTCGGAGAGAATTAGGTACAGTGCTGTAAATTTTAAAACAATGGAATCAATTTCCAGGTGTAACTAATGACCATGTGTTTATCCGATGATATCACAGAGTATCGCATTATTAGATGGTGACCCCAACTGATCTGTGTAACTATGAATAGACCAAAAGATAATAGAGTATATCAGAAAATATATAAATAATTCGTGATATTACCAGAAATATACTTTAAAGTGAAAATAAAACCGGCGACATGTGTTGTAGATTGTAGATATATGATTTGTTAAAGGTCAGATGATTCAAGCCGTATATTCACTCGTTTATTATATACATCAATATACACATTATATCATCTAGTTACTAACAAGAATTAAAATATTTTACACATAATATTGCAATTACTAATGGTTATACAAGAATTATAACTGTTTACACATAACATGGATAATAACAATAGTAGTTTACACACAATATAGTTAATAACAATTGTTATACAAATTGGTCAAAACATCAAACCCGTAGGATATAAATTCTTAAATTAGTTAAGTAATCCAAATACGGCGTCATTAACAGTAATAAAGCTATAATGGTTGGTTGGAAGGTGGCAGCACTTTTTGGGGAGCAGCACCCGCTGAAACTCATCGCGTACAAATCTCCGTAAAATACTAACCGAATCCCTACACGTGGGAATTTAAGTCAATTTCCGCCATATATATGTGAATGCGGTACTACTTCCCCGGCACCCTACACCCCGGCCCCTCCTCCCGGATCATAAAATAGTTCGACCGCCTATACCTGACTTGCTTTCTTAAACGATACCATCCCTCTACCTGTTGAAAGAAATAAGGCGTTTTTCCTGTCTCTACACTGATTGTTGATGATGTTATTTTTATAGTTTAACAGTCTTTGACAATCCCGTTAATTCTAGCAACAGATGTTTACCTCATCGAGTTACCTTTAAGTCTTTACCTCGTGTTTTTATAGCAGGCTTCTCTTCTAGTATTTATCTAGAAATGAGGGAGTGTCGGACACAGCCTTTGACAAAAAATGTATTTCTTTTATAACTAAATGCCACTATAAACACATTATGTAATTGTTTTTCCTGATGAAAAAAGGAAAATAATGGTGAGGATAAAATAGAAATAAACTGAATGAGATGGGAGAGAACAGAGGAGATGTAACCAACGTTAACTTATAATCCTTCATATTGTCCCGTCCTAACTGAAACGCTGTCGATGAGAGGTTGGCTGACTACCACGAGATCTGGGATGTCATCCCAGTATTGGCCGAGAAAGTCCCGGGGGATTTTTTTAGAGTCTTTACTCGCCTTTCAGTGGTGCAAAGGGGTGGGGGGGTGGCAAGGAACAGCGTCGGAGGGACAAATTCCCCCAGGTCCCGTTTGCACGTAATAGAGCCCTGGGCATTTGGCAACCACTCCCTTGCAGTTGACATGTCCACCCTTGCACATTGCATGTCGTGTGCTGGTTTTTATTAGCCCAGTAAGTGCAGACAAGTAGAACATTAACCCCCATTTCAGGAACGGATTTGTAAATAATATGATCATGTCCTGGTTGAGGCATCCTTCTCTCTATTGCCCCTAGCCCCAACAACCAAATCATGCATATAACTCTATTGTCCCAACACCCAAATCATGCATATAACTCTATTGTCCCAACACCCAAATCCTTCTTGTGGTATCCTGCTCTCTACTGCCCCAACACCCAAATCATGGATGTGCCTCAGTTCCATCAATTACAATTTCTACATCAATTCTAACCCTATCGTGTAAAGTTGGCGAGATTATTGTAATGAATATCCGTTACTTATTGCTAACTGAAGAATTTAAACATTAATACCAAGCGAAGTTTAATTCATTTTCTAATCTAATAAAACTTTAACAGCATAAACATAATGAATGTACCGACCACCTCAGTTATCAGATTCGAATTTGGTGGAGTTTTAATTGGCGAATTCCGGCTTGGTTTTGAACTTCAAATTTCGCACCAAGTGGCTGTAACATTTATGTCTTTTAGATAAAAGTACCTCTACAATAATTGCTGTGTGGTTGTTAAGGCCACACACCGCGACATTAGATCTTGATGGTATCCTGAAGATGAGAGGATGACACAATGGTTTGATGAACTAAAGATCTAAGGGCCACCAACGACGATATCTGACACCTATATACCTTTAGAAACCTGCCAGAACAAAGTGATATAATACATATAGAATCAGTATATTATCATTCACTGACACATGATGTGGTGTTTGTACTTACTATTGATGTCAAATTGTATCAGAAAAAAAACTAATGATGTGCGACCTATGAAAGATTTAGACATGCTTTGTTACAACACATCAGTATTTTCAGACAATTTGCAATGCCGAAGCCAATTTGTTTTTTTATTTAATTTCTGGATTAACATAATTATGGCCAATCTGTATTCACTCACCCCATAGGTCATGTGGAAGACTAGACTTCCTGCCTGGGGATCGATAGCACGACACTTGCACCAGGACGTTGTAAAATCCATGTTACCAATGTAAAAATACATTAACCTCGACTAAAACAGGTGAACACACGTTATTATTGTAAAATAACGATTTGGTATACAATCGCCTGTTTTGGGGGGTTTCTTTATTCTCTTTGATCTGATACCATAATAAAATATTGAATAAGGGTGGTTCTAGTCTATTATTTCGATTAGTCATATGGATTGAATTTTCTTTTGGAAATACAAATCTTTGTTGAATCTGTCGACAGTAGAAAACAAATGGTTAATAGTTCAACACTGCATCTATCCGTGGACCTTAAATGTAGACAGATACTGACCACTTCATGAAGCAAATCAACAATTATCTAAATCCATCCATTTATCATTTGAGCAGGAATTTTGACCAGGGGGTGACAGGTACGATCAACGTGAAACTTGGTAGGCTTGGTCATCCTTGGACAATTGCGTATCGCTGCCGTACGCGGTTCCAATTCAAATTGTACTGCCCCATGTTAATCTTAAATCTTGTTAACTCCCATTTGAGTTTCTCTGCAGTATGTTAGAATGGCTATCTACAAACAAATGTAGTACAGATAATTTATAAATTCAACATTTCAGAATTAAACAAAACATCACAATTTTATCTTGTTTCCTTTTCTTTCGGCTGTTTTTTTCCAACAGCTTTACATCTATAAATATTGTTGTGTACAGGACATAAACTACCACTGTATATAATTAGCTGACAAAAGCCTTTTAACAATTATATATGTACGTGCAATAATCACATTATAAATATATACATATATAAACATGTGATATGTTACACGTGGCCCACCTTACATGATGGGTACTTAAAGGGTAGTTAACACACTTACATCATGATTACTTAAAGGGTAGTTAACACACTTACATGATGGACAATTAAAAGGAGAGTGAAGACACTTTCATGATGATTACTTAAAGGGTAGTTAACACACTTACGTGATGGACAATTAAAGGGGAGTGAACAACATTTACATGATGGATACCTAAAGGGTAGTTAACACACTTTTGTACGAGGTTAGAAGGCGACCCTACACCTGGCCATGTCTCTTGATTCAATGACGGACCGCATGATGCAACGCGCACGCATTAACAATTCCGCCACCCAACCCAACACACTTTAATTATGGATTCTTGAAGGGAAGTGAACAACACGTACATAATGGATACGTAAAGGGCAGTTAACACACTGGCATGATGGATACTTAAAGGGAAGTTAACACACTTGCGTGATCGATACTTAAAGGAAAGTTAACACGCTGACAAGATGGATACTTGAAGGGAATTTAACACACTTGCATGATTGATACTTATACGGAAGTTAATACGCTGACATGATGGATACGAGTACGGAAGTTAACACGCTGACATGATGGATACTAACACGGAAGTTAACACGCTGACGTGATGGATAGTTAAAGGGAAGTTAACACACTTACATGATATGTTACCCATCAATGATCTAGAACATATGCGTCAGACTATTCAGTCATCTACCCAACTGATCAACATCTGTCCCACTCTACTTCCACCACTGCAGAAAGTCGGATACCTCCCTGGTTTATCTTATATGGCTTCCATCACAGTAGACAGTGCGAGTGGGCGCATTTTACACTCGCCGAAAGATCTGTTTACTCGGGTTAAAAATATAAGTATCCAAATGCACACATCACGCCCCACTTTAATCGTAAAATGAGGTCAGTAATCTAACCCCTCGTCCCCCCCCCCCCATGGTGTACTTTAAACAGGCGAGTCTATACTTTAATTGTATAAAGAAACCAACAGTCCAAGTTCACGTTGAGTGTGAGTGTTGTTTGTAGACCTCCCACCATACCGAATTATTATGATTCCAGTAGTCAATAGGTAGATGTGATCTTATCATCTGTAATCACACATCATGATAATTTGTTATATCCTTTATATTACAACATTACTACCAATATATCACCCTGGCTATATCCTTTATATTATAACATTACTACCAATATATCACACTGGTTATATCCTTTATATTATAACATTACTACCAATATATCACACTGGTTATATCCTTTATATTATAACATAACTACCAATATATCACTGAACTCTAAATTTAAAACTACAAATCGATGCCATAGTTCTGAATGGTGTTAAGTCTCAAAATATGTCGGATTTAGTTTCCCAATCTTAGAAACAAAATTAAGATATTAACATGTTTTAAAGCGGTTGTTTTCGTGGAAATTACGACCTTACAGTTCTGAAATTTTGCATGGAGAAGCCCCTCAATGTAATTATGATCATATGTAAAAAGAAAAGCTAATGGGGTCACATAAGTGGCATTTACAACCTTTCAGAACTGTTTCAATTTTATGTCTGGATGTATTGCAGTTATGTCAGAATCCGCTGATAATACAAATACAAACACGGTCTTGTTTGTAGAACTGCAATTTGTGATTTTTGACAGGGACACGTAGTTCTTTCTTAGATTAACTTACAATTTAAATATCAAGGCCTTCGAAAGGTTTATAGCTTTGTGGACAGCAATTATGATAATTGATTATACAACGAATACAAACTTTTATGTTTGAAATTAATGTAAATTATTTGCGTGCAAGGACAAATGAAGTCAGAAAATCCAGAGTTGAATACCAAAATTGACTCTTATAAAAGAATATTGTGCGATTATTAAGGAGCTAACTTAAGAAACATCATTAGCAGAATCTTTGTTGTTTAATATGTAATACGTTATGTTTATATTTTATAATTATAATTAGTGTTGAATACCCTCAGATGCAAGCCACTCCTTCCTAGGTACATTCCTTACAAATGTATGCACTAGTCCCCAAAGCGTATGACTTCATTTTCCCGGTTTATCGAACAAGAATGAAATGTTGTTTAATGGCACGTCAGCTCCAACCGGGCCATATTGCGCCAAAGGTTTATCGAACAACGCAGGACGTTACACCTCATGCGACAAATGACCGCATGCTCCATTTGTTCATCACATCAATAGATTATAGTTGTATATGAACTGTGCAATGTTACATTTTCCCCATAATCTATTTGAACTAAGGAGACCTTTCATGCGTGTAGTAAGCCAAAGATGAAGATGATGGTTAATGAGTGAGCGAACGATGCCAATAATGGCTGATGTTTTAATTTTAAACAGAAAACATTATAAATAGCATCTAACTATTCAATTAGTTCTCCCACAGAGTCAATTCAGTTCGTTTATAATTTGATGTCGACATATTTTGATAAACTGTCAAGTATATCTTCATATTTTCCTGCTTTGATTTATGGATATGGATCTTAAACTGCTTTAAAACTCTCACCTTCAGACAGTTTTTTCAGACAGTTAATTCGGTACATTTATAAGTAGTCTCCGACTGTGTTTAAATAATTTCCAACATTCCGTTATAAGAGTCTTAATTATAAACAAGTCCATTAAAACCTTGTCTTTCTTTTAAAAGTTACAATGAAAAACAAAACTATAAATATAAGCCTAGATTAAACCGCCCCCGTACATCACACCTGTAGCTATTTGTAGCTAATAAGGCCTACAGTATGGAGAGTGGGCTGGTGGCTTAGAGCTCTAGCGGGTCCGTCACATATGCCTTGCGATTGAGGTTTCAATCCCTGGTAGGGAGAATATTATGTGGCTTGGTGGCAGGGGTGGCTTCTCAACTTCGCGAGGTTACCCCGGGTACTCCGGTTTCGACCCACTGGACTCCCGTACGTGCGCGAAGACAATAAAAATGAAATATGACAATTTGTCTGGGATATCAACCTCGGTGGAAGTTGGCGTTAAACACCAAGAACGACAACAGTCTAAATACCTAGGCATAAAGTATGGAGAACACTATACAGACAAGATGGAGAAACTTATCTAAATAGTCAGGCCTACGACATGACAAACCTAGTCAGATAGCTAGGCCTCTGGTATGGAGAAACCTATAATAATACTGCTATCATTTCGTAAAGACCAGGGGCCAGTTTCACGAAATTTGGACAAAGATAAATCCAAATTTTAGTAATTTGATTGGACAATATTACATTGATTTTAGTGCTTAGGCAATCAAAATTGAAGTATCTACTAAAGTTTGGATTTTATCTTTAGTTAAGATTTCGAGAAACAGGGTCCAGACCATTTTCCATCAAGGATTATTATACGCCTTTGAGATATACGTGAACAACCTGTTGTGACTTTAAATTTAAAGGCAAGAATGATTTAATATATAATTATTTACCGATGGCAGTTGTCAGATATTTAAAGACTAGACCAATATTATTAAACACCAGCTAGACTAGACATCCTACCCATTGGAGTAATTTCCTCTTTCAATAAAACTAATTTAGTTTTTATTTTTAGGGGTTTTTTGTACAATATTTTGTCACTCTTGAATTAAACTTAATTAGATTTCGGGGCTTCAGTTTTACAAATATCTTTAAATTCATGGAGCGATGCTGAGAAATCCTGCTTCTTTTTATTTTAACAGGATAAACATTGAGATGACTGTAATTCTGCCAATTTCCAAATTAATATTTTAAAGGAACATGATCATTATAATTTGAATATATTTGATATGTTCTGACAATAAGGAAAACTCTAAATGATCATTACAGTAGAGCAATTCCCCGGGTATTTTTACTCTCTACTGGACCGTCTGCATTAACCAAAGGTTTTGCAGAGAAGTAGGATGCTAAACCCAATTTCATTTCATTTAGTCTATACTGTTAAATTTCAGCAATGCATTAATGTACGGACTTAATATTCTCCAAACATTTCTATCGGGCAAAACAATGAACACACCAAGGTGGATCGAAATTTACAGTTTTTATTTTTTAGCCAGATGAAAGAGTCTGTGGAATCGTTGTTTTACAGCCCGGAATAAAAGAGAAGATGTTGAAGTGTACTAATATTACAGTAAGTGCCAGCTATGATGAATCAACCAACACCTATTTACCTTAGATCATAGATAAATTTAATGGTAGATCAGTAACATTCACAGATACAGTCTAGTTCGGATATAACGTCATCATATACCACAAGTCTGGTTCCGATATAACGTTACTCTAATTTACAACGAATATACTCTTGTTCGGATAGTTATATAGCCACCACTATATTTACCACTAATCCAATCTAGTTAGGATATAAAGTCACCCTAATTAAACCACAAATCCAGTCTAGGTCGACGCATATTACGCCCCCCCCCCACCAATCTACCACAGATCTAATACAGTCTTGTAAGGATATAAAGTCTCTCTATTTATATTATTTAAATTCCCACTAGTTATATTCACATTTAACGTTTGACGTTTAACAATTGGAACTCTGATATAACGCCACATGTAACCTAGTTATTTATTATACAGCCCACGAGCATACTACAAAACACGCAAGTCTCGCACTTAATTTGTATAGACCTATATGTAACGGCATGAAGTTGCATATCGATACAATCCGGTTTCTTTATAGCGTATATACTCATATGTATGAATTAGGAGTGTGCTATAAAAATACCTTTGTAATTAGAATTGGAAAAAAGATATGCTGAAACGCCACTGTTGGGGCAAAGTTCTTCTTTTGAACAGCAAATCTAAAAGTAAAACCAAATGACCTTAGATTATTTTACCTTTAAACTCCATTTTGTTTCACCTAGTGAGAGGCGATGATTGTTAGTCAAGCGTCCCTTGTTTTTACAG
This sequence comes from Patella ulyssiponensis, assembly GCA_963678685.1. Taxonomy (NCBI): domain Eukaryota; kingdom Metazoa; phylum Mollusca; class Gastropoda; family Patellidae; genus Patella; species Patella ulyssiponensis. Next base: position 60,791,229 of record OY783225.1, on the reverse strand, counting down.
ATTGTCTCCATGTAGGTCACTCACACTGACAGGTTTATCACACAGTTCACATGTACTCGGTTCATAGATTATATATACTCCCCGTGCCAGATTGTGTAGCCTATTATGTTTTTAAATCCCATTCGGTTATAACGTCGCCTATTTACCTTAGATTTAAGGTAATCTTCCTGGCAGATCATTCACTCTAAAGGTTTTATAATACAGTAATACAGTCCAGTTCGGATATAACGTCGCTCATTTATTTTAGACTTTGGGTAAAATCCGTGGTAAACTAGTAACACTAAAGGCCTTATAATACAGCCAGTTAGGTTATAAACGTTAAATATTTTTTATTGCCTGGGTAGAGATACAGTCATGATTAGTTTAAAGATGTAAGAAGAAAAGAGAGACATGTGCTTTACTATCCACTCAACACAAACCGGGCGAATTCGAGACCATATACGGCCGCGCCCATCTCTCTCCATTTACTAAGCTGATGGGCAGAATTATTTACGTACAAACCTGCGATCGGACCCATGATTTGCATAGGTAATAGGCTTATGGTGTATAACGCGTTTTAATTAATTACTTACGCTGGTGGTCCTTTTATTCTAGCATATGTCGTTATATCCGTACTGGACTGTATTTGATGTTTGCTGTGTTATGTTCTGTAACAAGATTATGCCATCTGTTCTGCACCATGTTTTTAGGTGAGTAGATGCTACACAAGATAATACTACTTGATGTAGACAGCATTAATCATACAAATATTTTTTTTAAAAGTAAAACAAAAAATATACATGTATAAATAATAAAGACAGTTTCATTATCAAAACTCAGGTGTTATTTGGAGGTTTTTTGGTAAGACAGGGAAGACTGTTGCCAAAATACTAAATATATTTACAAAAGCAATACTTGTATTCTTTTTGACACGTTATTACGTTCATTATCTGATTTTCATGACTTTTTTTTGGACAAATGATGGTTCCAATTGTTTCGTAATTGAAATAAAAAGAAAAGAACAATGTGTAAATTCGTCAAAGTTAAATAACAGTGGGTTAACCATATTCATATTCATGGAATTTTATTTTAAAACCGGCAACATATAAATTTAAATAAAAAAACAAAAGTTTATGTGGCTTAATCATATCAAGTGGTAACTAATCCAACGCGTTAACTCCACCGTGGCGCCCACATATTAACATACGCAGGTTTGTCAGAAAAACGAACCCAGGTAGATTAAAGTGTACTATTAAAGATTCATTGAACTCTCGCAAAGACCAGGGGTTAATGTATTATAAAATGCAATTAGGATCTTATCTTAATATTTGCACGGGAAGATTTTTTCCTCAGACTGACATGAATTAATATGTCAAAAACGTTTGAGTATAATATGAACACTTTCAAACCACCCATGAATTCCCAAATCTCAAATATTTAAGTATATTATTTTGTCCTCAATTCACTTCAAAAGATAATGTAAAGAATTTAAATGTTTTGGTGGTCGAGCCAAGTAGTAAATTATATTAACAATAATCGTATAGTCTATTATTTTGACAGATAGTGAAATTGTTTTTTTTCTAGACTTTTTTGTCAGGATTTAAAATGAATTAGCATGATGCCAGTTAGACGAACTAATTTTATAAAGGTTATTTTTTCATTAATAGTGTACCGGCTATAATTTCACTAATAGTATACGGGTTATTATTCCACTAATAGTTTACAGGTTATTATTTCACTAATAGTGTACAGGTTATTATTCCACTAATAGTTTACAGGTTATCATTCCACAAATAGTTTACAGGTTATTATTTCACTAATAGTTTACAGGTTATTATTTCACTAATAGTTTACAGGTTATCAATTCACTAATAGTGTACAGGTTATTATTTCACTAACAGTTTACAGGTTATCATTCCACTAATAGTTTACAGGTTATTATTTCAATAATAGTATACAGGTTATTATTTCACAAATAGTTTACAGGTTATTATTTCACTAATAGTTTACAGGTAATTATTTCAATAATAGTACACAAGTTATAATACCGCTTTCTCAACACATAAAATTGGATTTATCGTCGATCATTTCTGCAATATAACGAAGACGATAATACGCTAAGCAGAGTGTAATATAGGGAAATCTTGCCCAGACAGTTGCACTTTGGTCAGAATTTCGTTGATTTCAAACTGCTAAGAGGACCCTATTTTACGTGCACACCAACCAACTCGTTTTATATATAAACACAATTCGACTAGTGGTCTAGTGTCGACCCCTTACTTCTGCACTACACACATAATCTGTCTTTTTTCCCTTGGCTAACAGTAATGGGTATTATGCACGTAACACGGTATAATATAAATCTATCTTTGATAACTGTAATGGGGAGAGAGTGGGGGAAGAGAGAGAGATGGGAAATGAGTGAGAAAGATAGAATTGAGGGAGAGAAATGGGGTTTAAAGTCCACTCGATACAAACTAGGTCATTTCGGGACTATGATGAGAACGAGAGATGGGAAATGAGTGAGAAAGATAGAGTATAATGATGTCGTGGGGGGGGGGGGGTATAGCAGAGTGGTCGAGGGGGGGGGGGGGGTTCAGTGTACGTTCAACTCCATTTCTATCTCTTGGTTCCATTACAATATTAAAAAGAAATTGAAAACATTAGGTAACAGGTGAAAATTCAACACACGATAACTCGTCATATATATACTATCTATAATAATATATCTCTTGTATGAAAAATGCTGAAAAATTTGTTACAGGGCCAAGTCGGTGGTAGAAAGGATACGTGTGGAATTAAGAATTTGAACTCGGGTCAAAAAAACAGAATCTGGTATTTGGTGGCCTAGAAATCTGAAATCTGAAATTAAAGCTACAGGAAAGACCATCCTATCTTTCGTCCTATCTGTCTTTGGGAGTAAAACTTTTAACGTAGTAATTAAGAAGGTATTGCGTCTCACATAATCTATCAATATGGCAAATTGACACAAATATTCCTTACACTTGCCTGTTTTGGTGATTAAAGGATTTGATGGGTATGACAGACCCCTTGGCTATTCTTACGAATTAGGCCCTGGATATTTAAGACATCCACATAATTGTAGAATTTGAAGCTACATATTCGTTAATGAACGTATGATAAATAATACAAGGCATATATCTTTACGGAAAAAATGGAATGGAGTACAACGATTCGTCACGCATAACACCGACCATTTTGAAACTAACATGTGGTTGCATGTGCAAGATGCCCCCTGTTATCTCTGCGCCTGTTCTTTGTCGATTTCCAATGTGTAAACAGCTGCGTGGAACTCGGTGTTTCGTCCAAACGCTTTCGTTATCAACCATCAGGTGATACCAACCCCTAGCAAATAAAAAACCGGGCTAAAAATTACCCGAGAGTTCTTTCCGGCCATCTTTAACCAACTGGCATGGTTGTACGCGACAAGGAGCAGGGTCGTCTGTCCACCCTCGTGGGCTTTCTCCGGGTCCGCCGGTTTCCTAACACTGCTAAAAGACCCACAGCGAATTATTACAATAAAACTGATCCATATGTCAGTCCCACAATGGCCTAGTTGTGTCGAGTGGACGTTAAACCCCATTCTCTCTCTCTCTCTCTCTCTCTCTCTCTCTCTCTCTCTCTCCCCCTCCCTCCCTCTCTTGGGCCATCTTTAAAGAAACTAAGTGTGTATATTGTAGTTGTGCCAGATAAACCAGGTATGATGATGATTAGAGAGACGGGAAGAAATAGGTATTAGATATTATCAACAACTTTTACACGTGTAAGGTGAGCAGCGTGGGAAACACAACTTATACAAATCTCAAGCTGCTGCAATAGCTATACATGCTACACTGTAAAAATAAAATACTTACAAACATATACACCAAAATACAAAATAAACACAAGTTAGTCAACCAATCAGTAGTTAGAACACACGAAACTCGCCAACCAATCAGTAGTTGGAACATATTCGTCAACCAATCAGTAGTTAGAAAACAAATATCATCTAACTATCGGTAGTTCGAAAAGTAGTCAACAGAACAGATAGATGATGTGCCAACCAATCGATAGTTATAACGGTAAACTCGTCAACCAATCAGTAGTTAGAACAGTTAACTCGTCAACCAATCAGTAGTAAGAATGCTAGAGTCTTTAACCAATCAGTAGATAAACAAAAATAAGAGTACCAGAATTGGCCCTTACAGTTATCTGCGAGGCTGTGACAATGATTCAAATCTGGATACAAACAATTAAATTTGCATATGTTTCCGCTTGGTTTGTGATTTAATAAGAAAAACCACGATCGCCACTTGAATTTGGTGCGATTTTATTGCAAAGTGATAACATCGGCCATCTTGAATATTCGAATGGTCAATGAGCTTCCGACCATTTTGAAAACATCAACCATCTTGAATTGTCGACTGGTTAATGGGCTTTTTAAAAAGTGTGGTCCTCAAGTACATTATTTGGAAGATGTTTGAAACAAGAGTGTGGTAAATAGATTAATGATTTTTTTTACCGTGTTACTACCTGGCACCCATTCCACGGTCTGGTGCCAAGTAAAATAGCGTAAAACATTCGTTTGGTGCCTGCCTTTAATAACTCTAACTGTTGATTTTAACGTAAATTAATGATGATGGAAAACCCACGGTATATCACAAAGTACGGAATGTCTTAATAAAAATTTATCTTAATGAACTTTAAACAGAATTAATCAAATGAGAATTTTTTAAAGAGAGTATAAAATTAGTTTTGAGCTAAAATAAAGACATAATCAAATTACTTATATCATGAAAAAGATTTTTAATATCAACATACGCAAGGTTATTAATATTTTTCATAAGCAGTGTTTTATCTATCAAAGGTTGATTAATTTATTGTAGAAGTACGTACATGCTGTAAGAAGCTGGTAAAGGGGAGACGTATTTTGTCTGAACTGTGGACAGTAAATATAATAAATTACATTGAATATGTTATCTTTTAGACTAAATCGTGAAAGGGTGCCGGGTGGGGAATTGTTCTACGCCTGCATTTTAGATCATAAGGTCTGTCATTGAGTCAGGCAATATGATTTCGACTACCTAATCCTATTGGCTTTCTCCGGGTCCATCTTCTGCTAAAGACTCCCACGGATAAGCGAATTCTTCCAGTATAGGTACTGGCTCGCTTATCTGGATGTTTCCTAGCTACGAGAACGTAGCTAAAGATAGGTTGCCAGGCAACGAAACATACGCCGACAGCAGCTAAAACGTCCGAGCAGTCAACAAGAGTTGTCGCATATTTTTACTTTTTTCAGAAATGAAACATTTATAATACACTAACATCTGATTAACAGTAACAACTCATTCAGCAATTATCAGAAAATCATTACAATTTGTTTGGTTTTTATAAAGTTCTGCCCCATGCTATAGTTAAGTATACGAAACATTTAATATCGTGGATTTAGCTTTTCAGTTATCAAAATTCATCGATAATCAGTATACTTGTTCGTCTCAAGACCTTAAACTCTGTGTATCAATATGAAATCAATCGGACGATAAGTTTGGCCCCCAGAGCGTCACAAGATTTTTCAAAATGATCAAGGGAGGTTACTTTGTCAGTTATTATCGGAAATCGCTGAAAATCAATAGGCGTCTTCGTCTCACTATAAATTTGAAGTCAATCGGATATTAACTTTGGCCTCGAGAGCATCCACAAGATTTCTTGAGGTGATCAAGGGCCTTAACTCTGGAAGTAATTGTCGGAAATCGCTGAAAATCAATAGGATTCTTCGTCTCATGACCTTAAACGTTGAGATATACTGAGGTTTGTTATTTAGATGTTTCCAGTTAGTTCTAGGGCATTAGCGTCCTTTAATATACTGGGCTAGTAAAGAAATACATGGGCCATGCAGTGTGCTCAGAGGTATTGGCCGAGAACCTTTGTAGGGATTTTTCGGAGTAGTTCCTCTTGTCAATGATTTAGAAGGGTTGGCCTGGCAAGGGTCAGCGTTTTAGTCGTTTGGATGATACGGAAACCGTGATTCCTTGTAAAAGAACACTTGACAGTTCAAATTCGAAATAAAATACGCTGCGGCGTCACCGCCGGGGCAAAATATACCTCTTAGCACACTGCATGGCCCATTTATATCTTTATTTGCCCGGTATATTAAAGGACGCTAACGCCCTTTCCTTACATTTCCATGTAACACTACGATATTGTCATTGAACCTTATTTGCATAAAGTTTTATCGCTGCATATGCCGAAACCCTGGTGATTGGTTGATATTGTACTACTACCCCCACCCCATTGATATAATCTGTGTTGTACCCCCCCCCCCATTGATATCATCTGTGTTGTACTAACCCCATTGCTATCATCTGTGTTGTACTAACCCCATACTGTGTTGTACTAACCCTCATTGATATCATCTGTGTTGTACTAACCCTCATTGATATCATCTGTGTTGTACTAACTCCCATTGATATCATCTATGTTGTACTAACCCTCATTGATATCATCTGTGTTGTACTAACCCTCATTGATATCATCTGTGTTGTACTAACCCCCATTGCTATCATCTGTGTTGTACTAATCCCCATACTGTGTTGTACTAACCCCCATTGATATCATCTGTGTTGTACTAACCCTCATTGATATCATTTGTGTTGTACTAACCCCATACTGTGTTGTACTAACTCCCATTGATATCATCTATGTTGTACTAACCCCATTGCTATCATCTGTGTTGTACTAACCCCATACTGTGTTGTACTAACCCTCATTGATATCATCTGTGTTGTACTAACCCCCATTGATATCATCTGTGTTTTACTCCCATTGATATCATCTGTATTCTTGTCATCTATGTTATTTGTTGTCATCGATATCACAGTAGGGGTGAAGGGGGTCTATGGTAAAGATATGGCCAATATCCAAATTCACATTTTAGTTTTGACATGATCAAATATATAACGATATATTGTGTACTTATAAAAGAAATATTTTATTAGTGATATTTTACATTGTTTCTTATCTACACATCACAACAATAGAAATAGTCTGAGATCTACATGATTAATCTCCATAGTAATAAAATACAAGTCTCTGTCCAGCACTCTTTATTAAAGTCTATTCGCCTGGAAATAAACTTCTGTCTAACGGGTTTAAATTTCTTCAAGATACATGTACTATTAAAAATATTCAAAAAATAAAAACCAAACAAAACACAGAATGGAAGAAAGGCAGTGCCTGACCAATTGACCGACACCACAGGAATTGTGCCTGACACAAGTGAGTGTGTTTCTGACAGGTGAGTATGTTTATTTCCAGGCTAGGCTATTGTTTGATTTACATATATAATACCCTTTGTTAGATTGTTTTAATTGAAAATGTAAAATGATTTATTCAACAATTAATTCCTACTCATTATATACAATCGAGTGGTAATTTTAATTTTTTAGGGTGTTTAAAAAAAGTCATATCAGGGTGTATCTTCATTTGTAATGATCTATTTATTTGACAGATTAGGAAGACAAAATAACAAAACTCGGTATTTTAACAATAGAAGCATATAAGGAAGGTCGGTTTTATTATAATGTAGACATTTGGTATTGCAAAAAAAAATAATCATGGTGCTAACATTATTTCTTTAGTATCTAGATCCCAGTTTAATTACAAAAACTTCATGAAACAAATCATTAATTTGACTAGACTAAATATTGACAACTTTACAGAAATATTAACACATGATATACAGACACCAAAACAAAATAACCTCTACACACTCTCAGGCTCAGACCAGATTGCACTTAGTGCTTCAAACATCAGGAAAGTTTTTCATCTTCTAATTAGAGCACCACGAACTCTCCTGTTTGAATTCTCATAGTTGTCTTGACAATCTTTAAATTTACCCTAGTTAATGTGGTTTGATATTTCTGTGGTTCTTAAAACTTTGAGAATAGAATTGTTAATTAATACCTGAATGCCAAGCTTATTGCTTATTGTTAGAAAAACCTATGTATTATCATGATATTATATTATATGTATATATGCACCATTATATTATTAGTATTCATATAAAATTACATAAAAATCTAATCTTTAAGTTATAATATTTTACATTGAAATATTGAATGAAAATGGAAGAAAATTTTCTTCTACGAACAACAGGCCTTAATGATCAACTCAATTCTTCAGGCTACCAAAATTTTTAAAACTAAAACTTCCTTTCAGTTCAGATATACATCAAAATAATTCATGAATTTGAAATAATCTTAACCTAAATATTCATACAGTTTTGAATGATTAAAATACAAGTTTGAGTTGACCATTCAGTCGAGAGTCCATTAAAAAGATGTTCAAACTTTTACATATAAAAATATTGTGATAAATATGAAGATGTTTGGATTTTAATGAAGGCAAAAACATAAAACAATAACATTTCATCAATGTCATGGACATTTGTAAACCTAAAAAAAAGCATAAAAAACATAATACACACTTATACATTATTACTCCATAGTTATACATTTCCAACTTTTTGAAAAAAATTAAGAATTTGATCAATTTTTATCTATTTTTGGACACAGTAAAACAACATCATTAAGTCCTTAAAAAATAGAGATAAATTGAGATAACTTTAAAATTCTAATATAAAAAGTTGTATGAAATTTGAATACACATAAGATATTATTATTATTTTACAAGCATTAATAGAGCTAGATAGTTATATGATACATATATACACTATATTTATATTTTATACAGTGAAACTCACTTAATTTCATTCTCAATAATATTCAAAGATAACATGGATGCTTTCTATGAATTAATGAATTCAATAAATGAACCTTACTACTTACTAGGAACAGCATCTAGTTGTTCGGATGAGTCAAAAGGCCATGGTTGGAATTCTAAATGAGAGTAGGGCATGGTGCTGCTGTCCTGGCACAATTGCACACCGTTCGACCCATTGCCGTCCTCATTAACCCAGATGGTGTTCGACCTATTGCTGTCCTCATTAACCCAGATGGTGTTTGGCCTATTGCCGTCCTCATTAACCCAGATGGTGTTCGACCTATTGCCGTCCTCATTAACCCAGATGGTGTTCGACCTATTGCCGTCCTCATTAACCCAGATGGTGTTCGACCTATGGCCGTCCTCATTAACCCATGTGGAACAGAGATGAAGGAAATTGATTCCCATTTCATTTAATTTTTTTAGAAGGCGAATGGAAATGGAGGTTAACCTTAATGACACTGCTATTGTGGGATCAACTGGTAGATAAATGTCCATTACATACAATAGATCAGAATAAATAAATTATATTTTGATTAACGGAAAGAACTATTCATTAACAGATTATTAATTAAATGGATTCCACTGTATTTATAATTTAATAATCCTTAAACTTCTGTCATAATCTGTATTCCCATTTTATATTGCAATTTTCTCTAATGGAGACTTTACAATGGGTTTATATGTCATGGTAATCACCATGGTAATTGCCATGGTAATTTTGATAATCTTTATGGTAAGCATGGCAATCTCCATGGTAATCACTCAATATTTTTTCCAAATATCAAGATATCAAGACAGAAATTTTGGATTAAGACTCAGGGCCCTGATTCACGAAATCTTAACTAAAGATAAAATCTAAATTTTAGTAGATATTTGGATTTTATCTTAGTGAATAAGGCCCCAGCTGTAAGATGTTTTCATGAGTTTCTTATTATCTAGATACTGGACTTTCAACTACTGAGTTGGTACATCTTTAACATAACCTAACTTTGAAAGAATTTTTTCCTGGACTATATCTTCATGAATAGATCTTACAGCTAAAATAATATGATACGCAACTTAAATAAATAACTATAACATAAAATAATATATACTATCAAATCTTCTTAATGTTAACCCTTTGAACCACTCATCTCAATTTTACTGATTAATTCAAACTTTTTTCTATGTTGAAATTACAGGCAAAATTGTCGACCTACACTGGACTTGATTCACAATAACTTAATAATCCTGGTTTTCCATTGGCCAACAGCTGAAATCTCTACTGGGAAAAGAATGCTTCTTTAAAATATTTTAACTTAAGCTTTTGTGAATCAAGGCCCCAGGAGTTACAAGTTCAAAGGGTTAAAATTAAATCTCAAACGTAATTGTTACTTCTACACCAACCAAATCTTACTATTTAATAAAACCTAATATCTGAATCATAAAATATATCTACATCTCATTCGACAGTTTGCATAGAAAAGTGATTATTTTATATATAAAATAAAATAAGCAATTAGAATATATTATTATTATTTATAATATTGGGACATGTTTGTGCTCTACACAAATCAGTCTTTTTATATTCAAATGGCACAGATGAGCAGCGTATACAATTTGTTCTTTCTTAATTAGCACCTTGTAGGCCTAACTGAACACCAAGCACATTCCTATCTGTACACCAAGCACCTTGTAGACCTGTAGGCCTATTGGAACACCAAGCACCTTGTAGGCCTATCTCATCATGAACAGAAAGCACATTGTAGGCCTACATTAATTCTTCACATGAATAAAAGACCCATGATCACGAAATTATCTATTAGCTCAACCAAATTTTTGCTCAAGTATAAAAAAAAGCTCTTAAGTTTACACAAAATCTATGTTTCGTGATCTGGGTCCTGCTTATAAAATTGATCTATTAGTTTATATTGTGCCTGTGAAAGCTGCAATAAAACACAAGCACCCAGGTAAAACAACATCTGTATTATACACACTCCATTCCTTCACTGAAAGACCTCATATAGTTTTTTTAATAAAATAGAATTTGTTTCACAACAAACTAACAATTTGTTTTAGTAAAATGTCTTTAACTTTCTGCTCCTGAATTCACACTTGATGTCATTCAGGCAAATCAAACTCAAATGTTGTGGAATATCCTCTCCAAGGGTAACTATAAAGTTAGTTTCCCTTTTATGTTCGACTTCACATGCGATCATGTAACCGATCCATAATAACTTCCGATTGTGCCACACTGACGTTTGTTTAAAAGTTCTGTTGACCTTGAGATATTACTGCTCCTGTTAAGATGCGTAAATAAAAAGTTAAGCATGTCATGGATTTCAATATAACATAGCCCTGCCTTTATCATTGTAATATGGAAGAGAAATACATGTACTGTACAGAATATTTAATGTATAAAACTATTATATTATGACTAAAATGTTTAAATTCATAACAAATTTAATATTATGCATATTATTATGGTACCGGCAGGCAAATAATACCCACAGCAATGCTACACAAAAGATTTGTAAAATTACTCGCACAAAAGTTCAATTTTACAAATTTACGTACCTTTTGTGCAACTAGACCTATATATGTATATATGGAATATGAATAAGAAAATGTATGTTTAAAAGAATAATTTGTATCAAAATATTTCAGAATATTCATTTTCATAAAAAAGTTTATCCATTATCGTTGACAGGTTACAGACGGACAATTGTGAAATCACCAGTCGCAGATCTGCAGCAATAGATAAAAATATCTCGCCCATTCAAATAAACTTACAAATTCTTAAGAATCTCTTGAACTTAAAAAAAGTTTTCTTAAATAATTCAAATAAACCATAAACCATAAATATTAAATAAGAGAGAAAAATTAATGTTTAAAAAGTTAATAAAATATAACATAATACCAAAATGTGTTTAAAATCATAAAAGTACAATATTGAGACTAAAATTGCTAAATTCAAATTTCAGTTATATTTCTCCCAAAATACCAACATAAGTTTGTTAAATAGAATCCATAAAATAAAAATCAGAATAAAAATCCACAACTTTTGTTAATCAAATTTTCATAAATTTGTATGATTAGATAACAATATTCCCCAAAACCGAAAATCGGGATTTTCGAAAACTTACTAAAACTTTTCAGGGGCTGGTTTTTCAGGGGCTGGTTTTTCAGGGGCAGGATTTTCAGGGGCAGGCGTTTTTGCTTTTTCTTTCCTTTCTAGAAACAAAATGAGCGAAGTTTCAAATACCAAAATACAAGAATTTCATGAATGCAAACGAAATTCAAAATAAGATATTCCACATATCCAACTCCACGTAAGAAACATCTAAAAATTTTAAACTACTGAAGGAAAAAATTTGAGCATGTTCTCACGTAATTACTGCATTCCCATTTTCTACAAAACATGGAACAAAACATACAATACCACATTGGAGATTGAATAATAAGTGTTTTCTTTCGAGGAATAGACAGGGAAATAACTCTTATTTTGAAGGTAGGACACTGAATGTTAGGGATGAAAACCATGAGCCACAGATTCTGTGGAATGTTCCTACTTCTCTCCTGAGATTCTTTCAATGAATATTGATTTTAAACTTAGCCTACAATTGTAAAGGTACAAGTGTTATTAATATTTATTGTAAGGGTACAATTGTAGTTTCTACCCTCTTTCAAATGATGTGATATTTAGGCAACATAAATAAAATAAGTTGTTTCTCAGGCCCAATGTTAAACCATGAAATCATACATCAGAAATCATGTTCTTACAGGAATTATATAATATAAATAGGTCTGGAGCTAGATACCTTTAATTGGATATTTCTTTCCAAGTGGCAAAAACTTAACAGTTACTTTATACTTGACTTCGATAAGCTTTCTTAAGCTTAAATCAAGACTACCTTTGACTAGAATATCCAGAGGCTATAGTTTGTGGATTTCAATTTAAAAACCGTAACATAATATAAATAAATCATAAACGTAACAGAGACAGATGAACAAAAATAAAATGTACAAAAATTCTTGATGTTTTTGTTTCTGTAACTGAGAAAGTTTAAAGCTAACATGCAACTCCATATTTAAATAATTTACGACGACATATCCATCAGATGTCTTCGTTATTCGAACAGGTAACCACAGTTTTTAATTGGACGGTTTGAAATGTCACATGATTATGAATTCGGTGGTTTTGAATTTATTCCCACTGTTTATCATCAATATCATGTTTACCGTTAGCCATCATGTATCCTTCATCTTCGGGCTTTCGGCGTTTGAAGAATCCACACTGAAATCATAAAAGATACAGTTTTAAAGAAATGATGCATGATTTCCAGCAGCTCAAGATATGTGAGCAGAAACTTGATGTACAGGTCATCTAACACAATGAATATTTTGTCCATGAATAGAATTATACTCATGAACATTCAATCTGGCAGTCCTGAACATTCAATCTGGCACTCCTGAATCATACCAATATAGTCAGTAAAAAGAGCAGCCACTGTTTATTTGTCATAGTTTGGTAAATGTTCTCAGCAGTACCATAATACCCAACTGATGTAGGTGTAATAATATCCATCAAGTGAAAGTAGAAGTAAAGTTACTTACCCACCACAATAATATTATAATTAACAATAAGACTAATAAACCAGCTGATATAGATACAGCAATAATCCAGATTTCTATTGGTCGCTGTCTTGGTACTAAATTATCAGGATTTACTGCTGTACTGACCTGTAAATGATGTAAACATTGTTTAAAATCAACAGTTCCATGTAGGAAGTGTGAGTTCTGTACTCCTTAAAGACAAAATTGAATGTTAACCATATATGTAATTTTATCTTAGAACACGATTATATTAATATTCCCAACAAAATAATAGCCTATATCTGTATTTACATATGCATACTGGTAGTCTGATGGAACTTATAATAACATTTAGGAACTAAAAATAAAATTAACATTGAAAAATTACAAAATATAAATAAGGAATTAAATCCAACCTCTCTAGTGGCTTCACTAAATAAACTTATATCTAAATTTTTGAGTTCGTACGGCACAGATGTTACTTGTGCTGTGGCTCTTGATGTTAGCATTAACGTCTCTGCTGAACCAGACTACAAAAACAAAACAACACATTAATTTGGTACAATTTCAGTAACTGCACATAGGAGAACCACAGGCCCCATGACAGGTTAGGCCAGCAACCATACAAGTTTAGAAGCCACGCCATGTAACTCAATGACAGACTTTCTGATCAAAAGTACATGTGTTACACCACTTAACCATTATGGCCCTAGTATATAATTAAACATTACTGTTTATTTTCCAGGTGACCATCTATGAGCAACACATTATATTTATTTTCTAGAATTGTGAGATTCAACTTACACTGATTAATGCATCTGTATAAAGCTGTCCAGTTATTTTCACTAGAAAATTATCGTTAGATTCCATCTGTCCAACAATACATCGTATAACCAAACACCAACGATTCGTACATTTCTGAAATTGTGGAAAATAAGAACATGGTAAGATGGTTTCCATTGCAACTATTGATGGTGAAGATGTTGCCATGGGGTTATGGTATCCATAGAGGTAACAATTTTTAACGTAGACAGATCGTCATCTCACAGCAACATATAAAATCAAACAAAGTCGATAAATTTATTTTAAATCAAAAGTAAGAAATCTAGGAATTTTAATAAACTTCAGGAATGCATACAATATCAGAGTTCCTGTATGATCGTCATGGTGATATAAACTATGAATGTAGCTGGTGATACAACTTACAACTTCTCTGGCGGCGTCTTCTCGTTTACTTCTGCTTCTGGATTCTTGTAAAATAACATCAACACCACGATTTTTGTTTAAATTATCATCGTATTGGAATGACTGAAAAGTAGAATTGATATTTTTTATTATTTTGACGCACATATCAATAATATCTGTACTTGGCTATGTTATATAACCAAATGGGGTTTATAATTGACCCTGTTATATAACTGAATGGGGTTTATATTTGAATTGGCTAAATATATAACCAAATGGGGTTTATAATTCACTATGTTATATAACCGAATAAGGTTTATATCTGTAATTGACTATGTAATATGTCAGGATGAGATTTATGTTATACATGTATAATGATATAGCGTTTAAAGCGTGGACATTAATTACATAGTTCATTTTGAGACTAACATATCATTATCATTTCTATCTATGGTAAAATGTGAATTGCAAAAGAGAGAATTTTGCATGGACACAGCAGCAGAACTCTCTACTCATGTTTGAAATTCCAATGGCACTGCATATCTGAACAGGTAAGGTCTTTTTCTATAGACCCTAATAGTTAGTGCAGGAGGACCGCACTACACACAAAACAAAAATCTACAAGACAAACCTGCGGACAAGACAGAAAATAGGCATTGCAAAAAATAAACAAATATCAGAATTTTAATGGTTTTCAGGAATCTAATAAATGTTTATTAAAAATACTTTTATTAATTATTACACATTTTGGTCCCAGCTTCTCCACATATCTCCCAGTTTTCTTAATTTTTATTTTAAAAAAGATGTGAAACTTACAGAATAATTAGAAGGTGATAAAAAGAAAGTAAAACAATTTCCCTCTCCTTTCTGTATCACCGGTTGCCGAGCTAATCGTAACAATAGGGTACCATCATCATTATGACTCGGCCAGTAAATATTTAATTCTGTTGTCTTCGTAGCACTAGGTCCAAGATTACGTAACTGAAATGCATAAACAAATTGCAACTTATGACCTCATTTTGTAAATGTAATTAAGTTCTCACTTTGTAATCTTTACAAAAACCAGGACTGACATATTCATTATCCTGGAGTTCCTGTTGTATTTCCGATCGTGGGGCTCAATCAGTGGGTCATCAGAGTAGGTTCAAATGTCAATGACTTACAAAAACCTTACCTCAAATAAATGTTCAATTGTAGGTCGTCTGTTTTCTCTGGCGTATTTTTTGGCTTCGGTAGCGTTAAATATAATCAGTTCAGGCGTAGATTTTCTGAAAACAAACCAAATCCCATAAATAGGTGTAATACAGTGGGGGTACTCCATTGAACATTCCAGAATTGAATTCGCTCAATCCCAAAAATAGTAACAATCGCGTAAAAAGAGGTATTTTGGGATACAAGGCATTTGGAAATTAGTTAAGTAAATATCTCTATCAACCATGCAGCTGAAACGATTCTATTCACACCACCTCTGTGTCCGGGACTGACAGAACTGTGACAGGACTGAATTCTGTGTTACTCGATTGTAATTCTGTGAATTCAGGACATTTTGGACTGTGAATTGAGATGCAATCAGTTGGCTAGATTTCTTTGAAAGATTTAAAGCAAAAAAGAAACTTTGGTGAATAGTTTTATTCACCTTGATGAATTCTTTTTGTGGAACAAGTATTTTGATTTGTTTGATGAATATGATTAGGGAAGGCAACCAGAGTAAATTAACCTGTGTAAAACCTACCCATAAAGTTGAATATCTGCAGACGCAGTCACAGGAATAGAAACACTGGCAAAATTATTGACAGTATCTGAAAAATTCTCTGCATTAGAACTACAAAATAAAAAAAACATGAAAATTGATGGTGGCAGAGATATATGATCTAGTTGTTCTGATGGGACAAAAAAACCGAGATCCCATGTACATTATAGTGTTTTGAAAAGAACCCTTGCAGTTGGAATTTGATACGAGTAGGCCATAGCACCGCTGTCTTAGCAAAATCTGAATAAAACACAGATAGATCCTGTTACGTTTCATTTTTTATAGTTCAAAATTTTGTTTCACTTGTCTTTACTACACTAGGATCTGGAAGAGTTGTTATATAACCTGATCAATGTAAGGGATTAGCCAATGAAACTGTCTGTTACAGCAAGTTCTTGGCTTGCTGTGCACGGAACTCTGGGAAAACCACTAGAAACATCAACGCTGATTGATTAATCAATGTCTGACATCATAGAGTCAAAAGCCGCTCTTTTGAACAATGACTCAACCTTCCACTACAACTGGTCAGATATTCATGTAGACCTATATTTGAATCAGATTGACTCACAGTAGAATATTAAACCAAGATGTCTGCTGTGTTATGTACATGATCTCAGTGAGTTTATTAATAGATCGGTGGGTGATGTCATTCCTATTGTCTGTGATCATGGATGACATATCAACCACTGAGAAGATGAGGATGACCTTGCTTCCCTCAGAAAACTATCCAGACAAATTTGTCCTATCATACATGACACACGTAACCACAGAAATAATTAAGGTATTGTTTCAACGAGACATTTGACCCCCATTCCATGCAACCTCAAAAATGATAAAGAATATATTTTCTGCCAACCTGTTAACATTTAAAGCAAAGACAAGCTGATCCATCGATCCATTGACGTCTTTCGGTGAAACTCGGAGGGTAAAATTTGTCTACAAAACAAAAGCACTTTATGTAACTTCAATAGAAATGTAAGTTCTCCATTAACACTAGGAGAGAGAGAGGGGGTGTCCACTCGACACAAGCTAGGTCATTACAGGACTAACATGGTTTAATTTCATTTCAATAATTCGCTTGCGCGTAGGGGTCTTTAGCTGTAGGATAAAAACCGGAGGATCTGGAAAAATCCTACGAGGTTAGACAGACGACCCTACTCCTTGTCACGTACAACCTGGGCATCAAAATGTCACCAGTTGACTCAATGACAGACCTTATGATACAACACGTACGACCTAACCATTCAGCAATCCAACCACCTGATGTCACTTCAATAAATGGTAAACGGTAAATGAAAAATACTACTTTCAACATGGCTCAGTGACTAAGGTGCTGACAGAGTAACCCTGGCCAGTGTGATTGACATAACTAATACCCTAACGTCAGAGTGAACTTCAATAATAAAATCATAAAATATTTTTTTACCTTGGCTCGACTCGGTAACGGATTACCAAGATCACAATTAACTAAAATTTCATCTTCAATCTTTTCGGATCCACAACTAACTGGTACAACCTACAATTATAATAAAAACATTTTATTAGAATAATATAATACAGCTGAAGAGGTTGATAGATCTGTGTAGCTGCTGGATGCTGAACAGGTTGATAGATCTGTGTAGCTGCTGGATGAAACCATGATGTAGGTATAGGCAGTAGAAATGAAACAGGGTTTAACGTCCTACTAACTGTTCTGCTCCTAAACTGGGCTAATGAAGACGACATACGCCACACAGTGTGCTCTGAGGGAAATTTAGCTATTAAAAGATTTTTTCATTATATTGGTTTTGTATATAAGAACTTTATTTGAGTTTAATTCCCAGAATAACTTACGGCTTGTATTCCATGAATATTTCTGTAAGACACACCATGGGGTAGCGTTACCCATAATTGTGAGTTGAAGGCGTTCTCACCACGATTTTCTACCATAACCAATATTTCTAATTCTGAATCACTACCAATAATGTGGGCAGCTGAAACTCTGTAAAATACATGAGAAAAAATCATCATTTCAATTAATTGAAAAGTTTTAAGCTCTAGGTTTAAATATGAATTCTCAATCCTGTCCTTGATCTAACTATGTAGCTACACTCACTAAATTCGAGTTTAAAAAACACAACACAATTTATATCGAAAACAATCACTGGTTTATACACATAAAGCATGACGTTTCGACAAGTATTCTCTTATCGTTATAGAGCACAAATGAATTATGTTGTGATTTTTCTCATGTTCAATTGCTGAATATTGCTCAAGGATTATGTGTTAATATGTGTTCAGTGATATTGTATAGTTAACTTCTTGTCTCCAGTTAGTTTTCATTGCATCAAGTATAGATCTGCTGGGTTAAAGCATCTTATCTTGACTATACCCCATCATTTAGTTTATTTAATTATTTGTAAAATATTGATAATGAATTTATATACGTTCAGTCGTATGTATATGTTATAGAAATTCTGACATTTAATAAAATTATTTCAATGTGGGAGACTAAAAAGGGAGATAACTCATGTGAGAAAGATTACCTGAATGAGTTGACAACTAGATTTGGTATACAAACATTATCTTTACCACAATGTTTTAATATCTGGGCCTAAAATATAAAAATATAACAATCTCTTTATCACAGTGTTTTAATATCTGGGCCTACCTAATATAACAATCTTTTACCACGTAGATAAGAACAAGGTCTTTTATTTATACATTATTAAACTCTTTAAATAAGCCTACATTGTAAGGAAAGATAACATCTTGGAGCAGATAACTCTCCTGACTCTCACTATAATTGGCATTAGACGCCACTGTTAGTTAACTGAATAAAGTATTATATCAAAACTCTCCAGAACTCAATCTTCCCCAAAACAAATTGGTGACCACGACGAGTACCTTTATATATAATGTGTGGAATTACAGACCACCAGGAGGCATGCTCGAAGTGCAAAACAGTTTCTAGGGCTCCGGGTAAGTCCAAATCCCCAAGTTACTTGGGTCCTGGTGAAGTCTGAATCCACCAGTTGCTAGGGTCCTGGTTAAGTCTGAATCGCCCAGTTTTTTAGGACCTGGTTTAATCTGATTAGCCCAGTTTCTAGGGTTCTAGTTAAACAGGAATAGCACAGTTTCTAAGCTCCTAGTTAGATATTTGAATTTGCTTCAAGACTAAATATCATACGAAAAATACAATAATGAAAGTCAGTTGATATACCTGATGTCTGACTTGCTGTGGTATATACTGATCCAGGATCGGCACCAGTTCACGCGTATCTCTCTTCGGTTGCTCGTTAAGTTTGAATTTAAAATCAACAGCGATTGGTGTCAACTTGTCTCTCGGTTCATTCTGTAATAAACATTTGTTTGAGAAACATTCAGAGCTGTTCCATTTAAATTTACCAGGGAGGAAATGTTCCCAAAATGATATGGTGGCTGAGGTAGAATAGTTAAACTTAAACTGTATTTCCCACCCCATTTTCCCTCCATTAATATTAAATGGAATAGACCAGAGAATATAATATAAATTAGTGTATTGTCTACAATTTACAAATCCATATTCTAATTAATGGACAAACTGTAAGTGTCCCATATTTGAACAGGGCCAAGAATGTGTCAATTTTAGAGAGAATGCATTTTAAGATTCAGTTTAAAACAATTTGAAGAATCCACAGGGCTGAAACTTGGAATTATAGATTACAATCTAGCGGAGATAAAGTCAGAAATATAGTCAGAATTGTCAGAAACTTTTGTAAAAATCTTCAGGAATTCTGAATATGTGAATCATGTTCCAAGATTTTCATAAGTTCTCTGTCTCTAGAAGGAATACATGTGTATTTTTAGTGAGCTTGAAGGAATATTAGTACAATGGTACTGACCTTGACATAAGCAAATGTAGGGTCACACCACGTGTCTTGTTTGGTTAGTTTAATTGTTTTATTTTGCCTAGTGATAAGCCCTGACAACAAGTAATAAGCTCTTTGTTCTTCTAGAGTTTTGTTCTTCTGTAGGGTATCTAAATTCCACTCTATATCAAAATCTGAACAAAAAATAACAGAAAATCATTTTTAGTTATATAAATAAATGTGCGCATGGCAGGGCATTATGTTGAGAATATCTGATACCACTTCTCCTATATGATGGAAGTTCCATAGATATAACTTTATTAGTTTCATGCACAGGTAACAAATCTCCAATCATAATACAAAATAAACTTTACTAGCTACAGGAATAAACATTACTACCCATAGGTCAGGAGACATAAAAACAGTGTGTCTAGTCCTGCAGATGGGTGATAAATAGAAGTCTGCCCTTGTGTACATTTGATATTTAAACATGCAAGGATACCACAGGGTATCGATAACAGCTAGGTCTTTTGATCTACAGCACCCCCACCCTACCCAGTAATATACTTACATAATTCATTAGGAACTCCGATACCATTATATTCTAGACAAGTATAGATGTTTAAACTGTAACAGATAAGATATACTAAATACAGACACAATATACTCAATATATTATATTATAGACTGAATATAGACTCCATATACTCGACATAGATACAATATACAGTGTACTCTGTAACTTCCAGCATCAAGCAGGACCAAATAGAAATGGCGGATATCGGCGAGTGGCGGTTTATCCAATAACAGGAAGTGAATGTGAATGGAATATTTGTAAAACAGAGTACAGTCCCTTGATCTACTTTCGTGTTCCCCATACGTCATGTACTTTCCCGATATGCACGAATGGGTACACTAACTTTAAATGCTTTGATGTTGTGGTGTTTCTTCCACGAAGTTAACCAACCGTCCGAAGCTTTGAAATCAAAAATATCAAGCTCTTTAGCATAAGACAAAGCCTTTGCCTTTAGAATTGGTCCAGATATAGGAATTGATTTACTCCGAGCTTTAACAAACCACTGATGTGTCATTGTGTTTATTGATTCGAATTTTGAGTTTGTCTGAAAACGCTTTTTTTCTCCACCAAGATTGTCAGCAAATTTGGTTTTAAAATCTTCTTTATTTCTCAAAATATCACCCACTGTAGTACGGCCTATTCCATATTTGCTTGCTAAGTCCTTTTGTGTTGGTCGCGGTAATTTTTCTGAATCGGCAATAAGTTGACGCTTTACATCCAGAGTTAAGTCAGTACGGGCACGTTTAGCAGGACGTTCAGACATAATAATTCACAAAATATATCACAAAATAAATCACAAAAGAGAATAGCGCATAAGAATAAGATATCAAATAACTGATACCCATTTTTAATTTAACACCTGTATTTATACTTATCATATAAATAAACTCAAATTCAAATGCTTTGTTCGGGAATTCAAGAAACCGACACAACCAATTTGGGAGTTTATAGACACTGACACGGTCACATGTTAACGTTAGTTATTGAAAATGATTGCCAATCAACGAACCCTTAAAAGATTTTTCGAGTACTGTTTGTTTATACTTTAATTATTAGTGTCTGATAAACTGTGGTGTTTTTGTGATTGGGGAGTTAACAGTGGCGGATTATAGGATTAAATAACAATGGATAATCACTCATCGGACCTCGAGTCGATGGCGAAAGGCGGAAGTGACAAAATGGCAGTTAGAACAAAACGTTTTACAAGCAATCAAGAAGGAAAGAAATCGGGACCAGAGGTTTTGGGCGGATCTAGGCGAGTGGCGGACTGATCAAAAGCCGGAAGTTACAGAGTACACTGTACTCGATATAGACGCAATATATATACTCAAGACAAGTATAGAGAGAGCATAACATCCACTCATATCGGGACTAACATATGGTTTAATTATACTTCAATAATTTGTTTTCACATAGGCACTAGGCCATAGGGGTCTTTAACAGTGGGAGGAAACGGGAGGACCTGCAGAGAACCTTACAATTGCCACATACCGGTAGGCCTACGTGTGTGAGATAATGAGATAATACAATATATTCAATATATACACAATATGGGAAATAGGACTATGTACCAATAGCAGATATAGGAATGATTCTGATAGGAATAGGGGTAACAACCATTTAATATGTACGATTGTCTGATATATCTCTTCCCAGCAGATGATCATCGAATGTTGATTATAATGTAGAGTAATAATAAAAAAATAATAAATGTTTCATTGTCGACTACCAAAACTTGGTCTTGGCTGCTGAACTATAACTCATTGAATATGGATAATTACTGACAAATTCTCTTTGATGTGTATCGATAATTACTTACCAGGCAACTCTTGTATCATCGACTAAACTACACGATCGCTTTTCTAGATTAATCATTTCCGGTTCGATCTTTAAACTAGCAACAACTCGTACAACAGGTCTCGTTCTTAAAAATATAGCTTTATCTGATGCATACGCTCCTACCAACAAATCTGAAATATAACATTAAAAATAAAGCTTTATCTGATGCATACGCTCTTACCAACAAATCTGAAATATAACATTAAAAATATAGCTTTATCTGATGCATACGCTCCTACCAACAAATCTGAAATATAACATTAAAAATATAGCTTCATCTGAAATTCAACATCATCAAACTTAGTTTCATAACATATCAAGGTATCTTTCGCATGCATCATATGTGACACCAGGCGCTTATTGCACAACTTTATTTTGTACCACAGACACAAAAGCATAAACTTTATGCCGTCTTGTAGCTGTGAACTCAACTCCAGATGATACGACAAATCTAAAAAGAATTGCATTTTTTGGATAGCTTAGTCTGTGGACTATTCAAATATTGTGCCATCTCTATTTTTTTACAAAAGTGACCAAGTGCCTAGTTTTGGGGGAGCAGCTCACATATATAAGCACTACGTTAGAACATTTAGTCACATACTATCCAGTAATATCACATATTATCAAGTAATAATATTTGTTAGATCATTTAGTCTCATACTATATCCAGTAGAAGAAGCCATTAGAGCAGGGATCTTAATCGGCTGTTTTTTGTCGGCTTTAGCCGATTGATCTTTAATCTAGCCGAATCGTAAAACAATGAATCGGCCACTATGGTATCATATATCAATCTACTTTCGGCCGATTTACAAAGATATATTATCATGCTGATTGATAAAACAATGAACAAAAAAGCCACTACGGTGTCATATATCAATCTATTTTCGGCCGATTACAAAGAGGTAATCATTACTCGTCGATTAATTAACCCATCAAAGAATCAATCAATGCAATGAATACCTTCAGTGTCAATCCTTCTCGGCTCATTTCGTAAATAAACAACTTCGTTGAGTTAATTCATGCCAAGTACGGTAAAAGAATAGCCGAAAATAATGGCGGCGGTGACCTTGAACTTCAAGCATGCACGTAGGCATTGTATTTGGAAGTTGGAGATCCTCCCACGTCCAATATAGGTCACCTAAAGTTGAAGACTAGAAGATAATTTAGATCCGAATAGTTAGCTCCTTTCAAACGTCTTTTGTTGGATAAAAATTCACAGAAAATGTTTTCTTTCATATAAGTTATTAAAGTTTACTTTTTGTGAGTACCGGTAACACTAAAAATAAACTAATCTGAATCATGTGACCTTTCGCCCGTACGGCATATTTCCGAGCCCCGACTATTCACGGAAAATAATTGTGCTACATTGTTTTATTATTGACACGTGCTTACAAATATTCTTTTATATATTGACAAGTGTTTACGTATAAAAATAATTAAAAACAAACTTATTTGTATTTGCTTGCAGTTTTTCTTTTTACTAAATTAATTCTAACTTCCGTTTGTTTGGATGAAAGCAAACGTAGATTATGCATTATGCAAGTTGCCAAAATTTGACTATAAATTTCGATAATGTATGGATATATGAATACTAGTATAGAATAACAACACAGGCTTTGTTTATTAGAAGTTATTATTATAATATCATACGGAATACCGTGACGTTATGCAATTATTGACGGAATAAAGTATGCATAAACCTAGTTACTTGCATAAACCAACATGTCTGTTGTTCAAAAGACGACTATCCGTTAGGGGTGCTCGTGGCCGGTTCATTTCAAAATGGATTAAGAACCCTGCATTAGAGATGATTATTTGTTGTTGAAGGAGATGGAACTAACCTGGATATGAATTACCATCTTGATCCCAACCACCTGATAGAGAATAACCAAAGGTAGATAACCCAGTTGTAATATCTTTAGCGTGGACCACCTGAATAAAAAAGTAAATAGAAATCTTTATGCATGTATTAACAATATTCAAAGGCCATACAATTTTCTTTCTAAACAGAATTACTTCTCTTTCCAATGATATCCAATGATTGCCGATTTCATTCCCAAATGAGCCTGTTGGGGTAATACCAACCCTAACCTTAAGGGTTAGGGTTAGTATTACCCAAAATACTCATTTCTATAAAGCGGCCATTGTGAACTCAATTTTGGGGTCCAATTTACTGTCAGAAATTCCCGAACCTCCCCAACTGGCCTACTAATGTCATCAACCGTAAATAATAAGCCATATTAATTGTATTATCAGACATGAGAGTAATGAGAGGTGAAATTGGCTGAAAATTTTCAATTGATCAGAAATGATCTATGCAGTATGATGAAGTTATGCTGCCAATGTAGGGGGCGTTTGGGGGTATCCTCCCTCAAGCAATTTTTTAAAATAAGACACTGTTTTAAGCCATTTCAACTGTTTTTGAACCATTTTCACTTGACAATTATACCACACAGTTTGTCAAAGGGCACTGTGCAGCCTTCGTGTGTTTAGAACTTTGACAGTGACGGACGAAGCTCGTGAATCCTCCACCTCCGTAGTTACACCAAAGTGTCCAAAGACAATGGGCTTTCCCCGGCAGTTCAATTTTTCGCACAAATTCATTCATGCAAACTTTCTTCCCGCTATCCTTTCGTCAAATCAACTTATCTTTCAAGCTAGTCCCGTCTCCATTTATTTTTAGAACCACTGTCAATCTGTCGCGCACGTGTTTCGTCGGTTCTGTTTATTATTGATACTGCTCTTCATTTACTTATCAATAGAAATAAAAATGGCGACGACATTGTAGCGAGAATAGCCGACACGGTTTGGCCAATCACAATGCCATTACAACTGATCACGGAAACAGTCGATTTGAACCGAATCTTGCCACGTCAAGCGAAAGCCTATCAGAGCATCGAAGAATTTTTCCATCAAAGAGGTCATGAGCTTCGCGGAGCAAACCAAAGGGTATTCCCCACTAGAAGCGAAAGCTATTTGGTTGAGTTGTTCGATTTCATTAGTTTCCATACGGTAAAAATTTTTGTTTGAATAATATTTACCTGGCTTTATTTTTGGTTTTTAGTCGGATTTATAAAAATTTACAAATTGCTTTGGATCGATTGGCGGAAATCCGCCAATTGGCGGAAAAATCTCATGTATGATTATTCCAGTTGCTTACCTGAGAAACTTGTGTAATAATTCCTTTTATGGAACCATGATAAATATAGATGGCGCCACGTCCCTCATCACCAGCGTACGGAGCTCCAACACCCAGATCTACAAACAATATAAAGGAACATTAAATGAAATAATCAATATACATGTACAGGAAGTCTACCTCCATTGTATATCTGTAAAACCCCAATTCATTTCACCTTCATGTTTACCTTCCATTGTACATGTAAGTCACAAATGTTTCTAATTTTCAGAATTGCCATCGTGGAGAAATTTTCTTATCATCACTATTTCACCCTAAATTATCATTTTTGCGTGACTGAGAGAATTTAAACAAAGCAATCAGACAAACATCGCAGGAAGAGTCAAATAAACGAGAAGTTGTTTTGTTTCTAATTAGAGTTACTTACCTTTGTATCCATCATAGTTAATATCACCTAATTTAGATAAAGCCGAACCAAATCGTGATTTACTGTCAGCTCCTTCTAAAATATCTTTCCTATTTTCTTTGAACTTTTTCTGAAAATAAAGCAAATGAACTAAAGTTAAATCATTGATCGACTTTGAAAGATAAGGAATTAAACATGTTGTTATCTCCCTTTGTTGAGTCTCATGACTTGGAAGCAATGAATAAATAAAATGGGGGTTAATCGTTCTACTGTTCTGCTCCGACTGGGCTAATGAAGATGGGCATACACAATACCGTGTGCTATGAGGGTAAGTTTCACCTAAACAGCAATTGAATTGCAGCTGTCAACTGTTCTTCTTCGTTTCAACTGAATGACTTTGTGCTGTCAATGTCAGGGCTTCTGTCTACATCACTGACAGACCTTGTGATATAAAGCACATGCATTTTATAGACCACTACCTATATTTGTGTGCGATGCAATGAAGGAGAATTTCGCCCAGACAGCTGCAGATTTACCACGTACTGTCACAGATTCTATCATATCATCATATCAATGATAATGATTTTTTTTGAGTAATAAAGTTTGGAGATAGAAACTTTAGTACAGCTGCACAAAAACTGTGGAACATATATTACCCCGAAATATTTGGCACTCAAGAAATAGACGTTATTTTTATTTACCTTGGTAGTTTGTTGATAGTAGATATAAACACGCCCTGTGTCGTAAACGGTGGAAGATGAATAATCACTGTAAAACGGAGCTCCAACTATTACATCATCCAATCTAAAAATACAAACAAATACACAATATTATACACAGCTCAACTACACATCATCTAATACAAACACATGCGCGGAAACATACGAAGATCCAACTATAAGTTGAATAGAGATATAGCTTATTCAGCAGATTTAGCTCAGCCTCTGCTAATTGTTTAAGGAAGGATTGTCATTCCCTTTCCCAATTATTTGTAATATAATCTTACGAGTGCTGACAATCAGACATTTTGAATATCGTGATTTTAAAAAAAAAAACTCACATCACGATATCATTAATCATACGCCTACATATAAGCTGTTAATTCATGTCATCATGGACCGTATATAAGGTGGACTGACAAAGCACTCTTGGTCTACAGAATTATGTGCCATGGCTATACAGAAGGAATTGTCTCCCCTGTTTCGAAGGATATTATGGTTGATGTTGCTATAGACCAACTTAAACTTTACTATCTTATTTCATACAATAGAAATGTTTACACAAAGCGATCGTTGCTGAAAGGTTGAAATGAAATAAAAATGGGGGTTTAATGTTCGACTATTCCGCACCGACTGAGCTAATGAAGACAGGTGGAAAGTTGTATCATACAATATTGAAATTATTTAAAACAACTTACTCATCACCATCTAAATCTGTTACTGCCAAGGCATACCCAAAAAACGATCCAACCTACGATCAGAAACAAATAAATGATATAACATTCTAAGTATATTAGACCAGAGGAAATGTTCCTGTGTTTCCAACATGTCAAAGAACTAACTTGTACAATTTACATAGCCATCAATTTTATATGCCAAAACGTTCGGAATTGCAAAGAACTATGTCATAGTTGAATATTCTACAACCAATTTCGTGTTTCACAATACACCAACAAGGGAAATAATTCTGACAGTATTTCATCAGTCATCTGCCTCTCATAAACACTGTGTATAAATTTCAAGTCAATTATATTATAACTTACCAAAAGGGAGAATAGATAGGGGTGATGACACCACCCATATTAACATGATACTACTATCAGTAAACAAGCCTACTAGTACTTGTCACACAGATTAAGCAGACTGCATATAAACAGTTAGTACCATAGAGAAAGTAAAGATTACCTGCTCGCCAGTACGATAGAGAAATTCAAGTAATGATTACCTGCTCGCCTATTCCATAGAGAAATTATAGTTTATCTGCTCGCCAGTACGATAGAGAAATTAAAGTAAAGATTACCTGCTCGCCAGTACGATAGAGAAATTAAAGAAGTAAAGATTACCTGCTCGCCAGTGATGTTTGCGATGTTCGTAAAATTTTGTGTAAACATGGCCACCTGAAATAAGAAAGATGGAATTTTATTTTTTTTAAAATTGAAAACTTGCATACAAATCTATTATTCAAATGGGGGGCGATGGGTGGCCGATGGGTTAATGTGTGCCCAACATCGCAAGGTCTGTATTTGAGTCAACAGGCGTGGTTTTGATTCCTCTCTTTTACGTGACAGGGAGTAGGATGGCCTGTCCAACCTCGTGGGTTAGCTCCAGCTCCTCTAGTTTCCTCCCACTGCTAAACACCCATATGCACTAGCGAATAATTGATATAAAATTGAACCATATGTTCATCCTGAAATGACCTAGTTTGTGTCGAGTGGACATTAAACCTCATTTCTCTCTCTCTCTCTAACCGTGCAATGTTACAAGCAATGACTGTGAATTGATTTAAAATGCCAGTAAATATCTATAAAATACAATTACTGCAATACACAGTTATTGTATATTGTGTCTGGACTTAGAGTTCTAGACCACCCTACTCCACAATATATGTTTAAAGAACTGCTTACACAAAATGCTTAAAGTATATAAAGTCAGGTTGATCTGTTAATTTGTTTAGATATAAATTTCTTGATTATGAGCTTCATCTAAATTTTGCCCCCACCCCCCAAATATATAGATACGATTTTATTGTATTGTTACTCTCCTATAAGAGAGAGAGAGAGAAATGGGGTTTAACGTCCACTCAACACAACCAGGTCATTTCGGGACTAACATATGGTTTCAATTTTATTTCAATAATTCGCTTGCGCGTAGGGGTCTTTAGCCGTGGGAGGAAACCGGAGTGCCCGGAGGAAACCCACGAGGTTGAGAAGGCGCCCCTATCTCCATGCCACATACGCTCACACCAGGGCTCGAAACCACAGCCGCAAGCCAGAGGTGACCGGCCATCTAGAGGTCCAAGCGCGGCACTCTAGACCACTAGGCCATCCCAACCCCCACTCTCCTTTAAAGAAAATGTTGCCAATCAAAAATCAAACTTACTTTTCCAAGATGCTGTTCTGCTTTAGGAATACCAACAATAAAATCTGAAATAAAAAAATAAGGTATGTAGGCCTATTATATCTCGCGCTCTCTCACGAAGCCAGGCGCTTGTCGCACAACTTTATTTTGTACTACAGGCACAAAAACATAAACTGTTTGTCTTCTTGTTGATATGAATGAGTCAAACTCAATTCCAGACAAATTTAAAAAGAATTGCATTTTGGAAAGCTTAGGCTGTGAACTATCCAAATATGCTGCGAACTCTATTTTCCTAAAAATGACCAAGAGCCTGGTTTTGTGGGAGCAGCTCACATATTTACCTTTTATTAACCTTACATCAACATGGCTATGTTTATATTATTTCAACAAATATTAAATGTTTTCGATACATTTTTTCAACTACTGTTTTAGGATGGAAATCATATTGGAAGTTGTGCAAGTTTTCTGAGAATTTTCAAAGAGTATTTTCATGAGGGAAGCATTATAGAAGTTATGTAAATATCTATCCCCATTTCTTTAACCATGATCAGTTGTTAGAATTTGTAACTGATAAAATTTACCATCAATATCATCGCCATCGAAATCACCGACACTACTTGCATAACCTGTAAAAGAAACAGAATTTTAACTCAGCAATACAATCTAAAATATAAATATAGCTTGCCCGACAACAAATCATATACGCCCAGTAGTCTACAGGGAAGGGTTGATGCATATTCATTGTTTAGCAGATAATGGAAGCATTGTGTAGGGGCTGTGTTCGCCTTTCATATCCTTCTCATATCCTTTTAAATAAATTAAAAATTCTACCCCCTCCCCCAACATGTAGGAATTATTTAGGGATGAACAGATACCTAAAACTGTGTTTATTATTCAAACAGATAATAGATATATAAAAATCCCTGCACGACAGCAGTACTAAACCGACTGAAAATAAGAAATTGTGAACGACGGATGGTACTAGGGTGTCACGGTATCAAGTTTATTATGACTTGGATCCCATCGAAGTTTATGACATTCAAATGGTTTTTGCACACCTTTCTCTCTATTTTTATTTGAATTCAAATTTCAGTGTGGACATATATTGTCATCATCATGGCAAGAAAATCAACCATTTAAAAGATTGTAAAGTAGAATGATGAAAGTTGAGTACACGAATGACACCAAATGTTATTGAACGATCACGGATCAAGCATTTCATTCCACTCACGTTAGATCACATGTTACATTAAACCAGAAATTGATTTTTCTGTGAAAATGGAGAAATTATAAAAGTTTTTTTTTTGTCGATCATTTTGATTATAACCTGTTAACAATTGTCAAACAAGAAAAAAAAACCTCTGGATCCTTTTAAATTGATGAAATCATTGATTTTTGTGAAGTAAATCTGGTGGTGTATCCAATGATTAGACACGGATAGAAAAATAAATATATTTAAACACTGGGTATCGACTGTGATTGGTTGATTGAGTGCAAGCCTTTATTTCTCACAGTGGAAAGAGACACAAAGAGAGAGAAATGGGATTTAACGTTCACTCGACACAAACTAGGTCATTTTGGGACTAACAATGGTTCTATTTTATTTCAATAATTTGCTTGCGAGTAGGGATCTTTAGCAGTGAGAGGAAATTGGAGCACCGGGAGAAAACCCACGAGGTTGGACAGGCGACCCTACTCCTTGTCACGTACAACCAGGGATTCGAAGCCACGCCAGTTGACTCAACAACAGACTTTATGGTACATCGTGCACATGCTAACCGTTCGGCCATCCAATCCCTTTCACAAAAAGGAATATCTACTTTGATAATAATAATAATTGGGTTCTTACATAGCGCTAAACTCCAAATAATAAAGTCTACTCAAAGTGCTCACAAAGTTTATTCTAAGTTATGTTAAAGTTTTTTTTTTAACATTTTGAAAACAGGAATGTCGTTAATTTAGATTTAGATATTAAAAATGTTGAAGCAAATTTTAAAGTTAATGGCAAGGCATTCCACTTCAATGCCGCTGAAATTTCCAATGATTTAAAACCAATTTTTTTTCAGTTTCCAGGATGATACTATAATATTATGTTGGAGATCGGGATTGCGCAGCTCGTATTGACTGGTAAGGATTAACAAGTTCCTCTAAATAGAAGGAGTATTGACATGAAGGCACTGAATGGTGGCAATATTCATATATATATATGCAGTATACCAGTATTATTTTATAATGCAGGTCTACTCTGTTTCTGGAATGCTTACAGAACTACAGAATAAAATTCTAAATGATGCCAACTGATCATGAAGGCATTGCCACAAATAGATTTATCTCAAAAATTATTTGTTCAAAAGTATACTTGTAGATGCTCCTCTCTACTAAAGTTTAACAATAAAACTGGTATTAAACACTGATATTAGTTGATCTATATAATAAATTAGTTGAGTCTACATAAGTGTTATCATATGTTCTGGAAAGTGTAAGCATATACTGTCCTTGTGTACAACACCTGTCTCTACATGGCTGATTAATTATGACTAGGATCTGAGAAAGGAATATAACTGAGTGTAATATGATAACATTGAATCCGCTTTCAGTGTTTGACAGTTTAGATCTATGTAATACAAACTGTTATCCAGCTTTGACATGCTCCAGACATCTATATAATCTTTACATCAGAGAAAATCTTCTCGGATTAAATTATAACCCTATGTATATTACATGTACATATTATAAATATTACATGTAGATGTGGGTGTCTCAATGTGTGTGCTTTAGATCATAAGGTATATTATTGAGTCAAGTTGCCCATGGGGTTGTTTCGATCCCAATACATGTTCACATAAAACAGTCTTTGATTTCATTTTCAATACATTCCACGAGTTGAATGATCAGCTTCTAAATAATATTACCCTTAGAAGAATTTCAGACGTGGTTCCCCCTTTGTCTTTAATTTCGGATGGAGGGTCTGACGAGCACAGCTGTCTAGTTGTTTGGATTGGACGGAAAAATCAAGGTCCTGTGTCCATGTAAAGATCCCTTTACAGTTTGAATTTGATATAAGAGTAGGCCATAGAGCTGCTGTCCAGGCAAAATATTTCCCTTATAGCACACTGCATGGCGTATGCCCGTCTTCATTATCCTAGCTCGGAGCAAAAAAGAAGGTCATTAAACTCCATTTCATTTCATTAGAAGAATACAAATTTAGAATAATATATATGATTAGAAAGTATTAAATCTTTAGATTGGACTTAGAAAGAATTTCTTTAAATCTGTACGGGTTGAACGATTGTTCCTGCCACGTCTTGTTAGTTTTCTATCTTATGATATCTGAACTTGTCTTGACTTTTGCCAGTTATCTCCACGATCTTTACGAGGGAATTTATTGATCATGTTCGCAGGTTTATACGACTGTTACATGTGTAAATATTAACGGGATTAATTATAACGGGTGATATCTGTTGGTTTAATAAAACTTGACAGTAATTACAACATGATTAGTTTTAAGAGATCATTTAGTTGTTTTCCTTTCGTTTCAAGATGTCACAAACTATTTCCGTGGAGATTTCTTCTATTAACAGGGACAGTAACTAATTGAAACTATCGGTACTGATAATTTAATATTAAAAGAGGCAGTGTCCAATTGAAACAATTGATATTTGTATTAAAAGGGACAGTGACTAATTGAAACTGTTGATAATTTTATATCAAAAGGGAAAATGACTACTGTCTGTTCCAGGTAATACTACAACGCGAAAATCGCTTGTCATTTATTCAAATTTTAATTAAAATGGCTAAAACTTCCTGAAATACCTGGAATGGTCATCCCATTGCTTTCTGTTTTGTGGGAACTAAGTTCAGGTCAACCTTTATAGCCTTTCTCCTATGAAAAATCGTTATTTGTTTACATCTTACTTCTGGACACAGCCATGTTTGGCCTAGTTATCTGGACGATCCTAACTGGACAAGGGGTGCTGGGTTTGCTTAAAGTCGTTTCGCCCTATTTTGATGTGTAGTTGGTTGTTTCGTTCCACTAGAATATAACCGGTTATATGCCTTTGAAAATAGTTGTTTCAGCTCGAAGATCTAAATTGCAAGAAAACGAAATTCGAAAATATGCACCCACCTTTCTCTGCTTATTTACAACAGCAGCTAAATTTTAACCCTAATCGTGTTCCAAAAAAGCACATTGCACTCAAACAGAGCTATAATGTCTCAGAAAACGAAATTCGAAATCATTTTACCCGATATATTTATTCAAATTTAAATAAGGGCTAACCTTTTACACCAATTTACTTATTTCTGAATGTTCGCATGGTTCTGATATGTACCGACTTTTCAAAATAGTTTTAATCTTTAAGTCACTCCAAATTATCCAATGAGAATTTTTGTGTGAAATAAGCAAGGTGGAAACAGAAACGAACCCATATCAATCTGAACAAAAACAATATTATTGTCACGAAAAAGACGGGCGAATTCTCCTTCACTAGACATTTGTCACATTTCTAATCGAATGCACCGAATTTGTAAAGAACCTGTCTACCCTAATGCGATATGCATGTGCCCCATTTAACGCACGCGCAATCGTAATGTTGATGTTCTGAGAAAGTGACAATGTCTAAATATGTGAAATTTACAAGAGAATACTGTATTTTATCGGACTTCTAGTCATTCAGGCTAAAGGAAGAAATTAAAGGGATGTCAATTCTAGGTATGTCACAAAATTTTAGCCAGTTTGATTGAAAAATAAAGGGATGGCAAGCATTTTTCGAGTTGGAGTATCACCTGGAACAGACAGTAATTGAAACCGACAATTATTATTCAGTGGGGAGTGAAAGGCGGAAATGAATTAAATGTGAACCTAATTTTGCAAATGAAAAAAAAACTGATCTGAAGTTGATTTATCTAGATATATATAATATATATACATCAAATAAAGTCTTAATGTGCCAAATTGTCAATAGTCCGTTTCTTTATTTCGATTAACATGGAAAGAATTAATGGTATTTTAACTAGATTTCCCAGACTATAATTTCTAGAATTACTGTATCACTTTTGTTAACAACATGTGTTTCACTAACCAGTTTATTTATATTCATGGTATTAATGTTGTCTATTTAGATATTCGGATCTTATCCCTAACACACAAATTATAATCTCCATTTATTCTCAGACAGATACAAAACTTTTATTAAAAAACATGACACAATCACTGGTTTAAATACATAGCACGACGTTTGGACAAGTGTTCTTATATTAATTGTTATTAATATATGTGTATAAACCAGTGAGTGTTTTCCATATTAATTGTGTCAGTCAATCTGTAATACCACTGAAGGCCTACATAATCTGTAACACCACACAAAGATTAGGCCTACATAATCTGTAATACCACTCATGTATCATGTATACATGTTCACTATTAGCCGTATCAAATAAATGATAACGTACCTAGAAATTTTTGGAATGACGATTCCTGACATCGGCTTTGGATTTTTCAGACCCTATTCCCAATTGCTAGGGTCGTCGCCTGGTTATTTGGATGGGTCAATGGGACTTAACTTAACACCTAGTTCCTCCATGTAAACATTGTATGTAACATGTAAATTCAATGAAAAGCAGGCAGAATTCTATGCCTGCAACATAGACATGTAAGTCTTAAAATGTCCACAGTATTGGCTTTATTCACCCCCTTGATACTGTACAAAACCATAGTCATAAATCAAACCATATTATTTTACAGCCATTTTAGACTACAAACAAGATGGGCATTTACAATCTGCAACATATCTTATTTAGTCAGAGCTGGTTACATACATCTTTAACGAATCATGTAAACTCAAGTAAAACAATCAAATGATTTTGTATTTAACGATTATTTGATTTATAAATATTATTTGTTTCTCGTAATAATCAATAGACCAATGGGATTTAGTCGACTAGCAACCGTTCATCAAAAATATCGAAAGACTATATTAATGAAAATATGGTTTTTAGTTTCTGTCTCAGGGGAGAAATCATTTCTGAAAGAAGCAACATCAAATCAACCGTATTCAAACAACAATAACCAAATATTATTTTCCACAGAATTTTGAGAAAAACTTTTTGTCGATACAAATAAGAAAGTTTATTTCATTAGAAAATTAAGTCGGAAAAAAAACAAATTCTTTGAAAATGCTAATTTAATTATTTTTGCATTTTGAATCAAATTTTATACTTTAGATAAATCATAATTAAGTAGACAATACAGGAAAAATGCACAGCCAAAAACAGACTGAACAAACTAGGTCATTTTGAGACTAACACATGTTTCAATTTAATTTCAATAATTTGCTTGTGTATAACACTACCCTTGACTCATGACTGACCTTAAGATCTAAAGTGCATGTAACCAGCCAACCCTCTGACAAATACAACAAAAGGATATATTAAGATTTAATCAGGCAAGTTGATCATATATCACAAAGCCTTTCCGTCCCTCAATAAAAAAATATCTCCCACAATAAAAGAAATATGGAGGAGCATGTTTTATTCTCTTCAGCTGTTCACAATCAACTATTGATTTTATCTTTGTTTATTTAATCTAAAATCACGATCTATAATACACTACCCATTAATCTAATCCTCTCAAATCACAATTTCAAAAACACAAAGTTCCTCAATACATTTAATGATGTTAAAATTTCATAGATAAACAACCCCTGAAAGAGGACAAAGCTCCCCTATTCATTTTCTAAAACCCCTTTCTTTTGTAAATGATGCGCTAAAAAGTCCATATATTTTATTTAATATTTCTTAACAAAAGGAAAATGAAAATTTTTTTTTTCATTTTTACTCAAACTCCTTTGTCTTCGAGTTCAACTCCCTACAGGCCTTAAAACAATAAGCCAGCCATGAACATACCAAATAAACATTTCACATCTGTTGCTTTGATCCAGAAATTTTTATTTTTGAGTCAGATTGCTTTAAAACACTTCAATGGGTTTATTAATAGCTGTTACCACACTGTGAATCAGATCTCCTAAAAAAATCTATTATTATTCAAATTTCCCCTTATTTAAAAAGTTCCCCCTTTATAAAGTATTGATTTGACATGGTAGTTTGTCTGATGTGGATAAAAGCTGACATCTTGTCTTATAGTTTTACATCATATCTATGAAATATGAGATCCTATATGAAAGGAATTATTTGATTATATCTTATATTTCAGAACATTATATCAGTTATGGGCATTTAGTAGCAGTTTGATTTAATTCATTTTCTAAATAAATATGAAATAATATTTTCAACATAACTTTAGGCCTATGTAGATTTTAATCTTACTGTGACTTACTTTTTGCAGTCTTAAAACTTATTAATCTCTAAGATACATTTTGCCCAGACAGCAGCAATTCCATCTTGTTATCATTCAATGCCGACTGTAAGGGTTTCTTTCATGTGTATGCTAATGTGCACAAAGCTTGATATCAGTTATTTGTCCCATCCAAATGACTATACACAAGGGTTCTACTTCTACTCCTAACCAGGCTTTACAAACACCTAAGGTTCTTACCAGCCCACCTTGGGACTCGAACCCAGGATATTATAATCCTTTAAAGACCAAGATAAATCGATATTAGAGGAAGAGAGAGAGAAATAGGGTTTAACATCCACTCAACACAGACTAGGTCATTTCAGGACTAACATATGTATCAATTTTATAGGCATATACATGGTTAGTGTTATGAATAAGAAAGAAAGAGAGAGAGAGAGAGTGAGAGAGAGAGAGAGAGAGGGGGGGGTAACCTCCACTCATTTTGTGACTAAAATATTTTATTATTTCATTTGCACACCGGGGCATTTAGTAGCGACCCAGATAAAACCCTAGAGATTGGGCCAGACCCAACTGCTTGTCACATACAAGATTGGGATTGACATCATGAAACTTGACTCAATGACAGACCTTATTAGGACCTTCAGTAAAATGGTTCCACCACTCCAACACATGTTAGAGGAAGATTAGCTTTATTCTCAGGTTTGTAAGAGAATATATGTATGTTGTGTTTTATATTGATTGTGTTTTTCTATGATGTTGTGGAAGAGTTGGTAATCTATCTTGGCAGTATGTTGTTATTGATTTAATCTCACAAGTTGCTGCTAACTTTTAATCTACCAACTGTACATTCCACACATGGGAGGGGAGGAGGGGTAGTTGTAAATATTCAATTATTTTCGTTTTATACACCGGTACCTTATCTTCAACAAAGGGGTGAATAAAATAGACAGCTGAGTTTTGAGAGCTATGTCCATATATAACATAAAATGGTTTGGCTATTTTCATTGGGTGAGAAAAACCAGCCCAGTAGTCAGGGTCAGGGGTGGAACCTGGTTATTTTAAACACAGCCAGATCAACTAGAACACTAGTGAACCAACCCAACAACTTTGATCTGCCATTACCCAGTATGTATGAGAACTACCATTGAATCAAGTAGCTGACTGGTAGTCCATTCAAATCTCACACATCTGCTACTTTATTTTATCACAACCAGATACAACCAGGGTCAGAGGTCAAAATACTATCTTAATTTTATCAAATCCACCTCTTTTATAGTTAAATAGTAGGCTAAACTAACTTCTTCCCCCTGGTCTGAAGGTCAAGAACAGACTGACAGGAACCTAATTCAAGTCATTCATAATTGACTGAATTTATATACAGTATGATATCCTAGATACAGAGAGACAAGGGGAGGGGGAGGAGGGAGAGTGGGGGACCGGGAGGGGAGGTTTAAAGCTCACTAAACACCAACTATGTCATTTCGGGACTAACATATGAAACAATATTATTTCAACTTAATGACAAACATTTCGTTCTAAAGCACATGTTAAATCATGCAGTAACTCAACCCCTCGATGCTGATGTCATAGTTTCCTCTCGTCTTTATTTACGATTTTTATTTGTTCAATCAATCTAAAATGGCAAATTGTAATTGAATTCTCTGAAATTATTTTCATGAAAATTCCAATCCATGCTGGAGCATATCCAGTCCGAGTTCTGTTACTATTCGGAAAGCATATACTCAATTTTCATAGGGTTTCAAATTTTGAAATAAAGGTATCTTGGCAGTGTGATGAAAAAAACCTTTTATAATTTTTCAAGCCTGGTACCTACATGATAGGGGTGTTGTCTTGTTAATCACATGTTAGTGTTATCGACTCCTTATTTGGATGGGACTAAACTTAACACCTACCTACCCAGATCTACCATGTAAACATTGCATGTAACAGAATACTTGGCATTGGATATCAAAGGAAAGTAGGCAGAAATGCTGTTCTCTAGGTAAATTTTTCCCCATGGATCCATAATAAATAACATTCATAATAGTAAGTGCAGGGGGACTGCACCACACATAATTTACACAAAAACAAATCTAGGGACAAGAAATACGTATGTGTTGACAAAACATTGACCCCCAATCTATCCCATATTTACAGGGCCAGTATAAACAGGTTGTCTAATATTGCCTTAATAGTTAATAGTACTTGGGCTTTTCCACAACCCAAATATTAACAATTTTATGTTGTGGTACTGACATATTTTCAAAAGGCAATATTAAAAATTTTACGTTATAGTTGGTCTACCTACTTTTGTCATAAGACCAATATTAGGTATTTTCGGTTATAGGTAGGCCTCCTTACTTTTTACATAAGGCTAATATTCAGACTTCTATATTAATGGAATGTTATAAAACTATACTTTAATAGTGACACTGATTTATTTACCAGTAACGGTTTATCCAACATCTATGACACATTCAAGGGAGTGTTCCCGATCCTCACCAAATCCTACTTCCTGAGGCAACAGCCCATGAAATCTCTCTAAAGTGGGATTAGGTCTAATCAACGAAACAATGCGAAATGTATGTCCATATCCTTCTTTAATAAATGTTCATTATTATGTGCTTGGACATCAACAAGCTGTAGTGTAATATCTCGATTAGGCATCAACAACTTAATTAATTTACTGTAATTTCTATTCAGATACTTAAAACCAAACGACGTAGTTTTTTTCTATCGCAAATGGCATAAATTGATATCGATGAAGGGTGTGTAATGTCCTTATAACATGCAACTCACCCATATAACTGTCATCATCGGTTGCTGGACCTTCACTGGTTTTCACCACATTCTCGGGTTCATCTATCTTGTAATTATATAACTGACCTATAAAACACAGAGAGTAAAACCCAATAAATAAAATACAGATTACCTAACATTTTATTAAATTACAACTAATTGTAGGGTTTTTATCAAGTTTACTTCATAAATCAGTAAAACAAAATGGAAGAGAGTTTAACGTCCTACTGTTCTGCTCCGCCTGGCTAATGAAGAAGGGCATACACCATAGACTCTGCTATGAGGGAAATCTTGATGTGACAGCTACATTACGGCGTACTCTTATTTCAAATTCCTACTGTCAAGATTTCTTTAAGATGCATGCCAATTTGTACACAGGACCTTAGTTTTTTCATCCTATACCAGATTATACCTTCACCCTTGCCAGATCCACCGTCCTATACCACTGCTGGTAAATCTCTTATAAACTTTTTCCTCCAACAAACGGATCAAACACAGGGCCTCCAGGTAAGCAAGCCAACGTCTTACTCACTGAACCACTGTAGGTCCTAATTGAGTACAGTGTTTAGCTGACATTGTTTAGTATTGTGGCTCGATATGTTTGGCGCTAAAACACTAAACTGTGTTCGAGGAGAAAGACAAGATATAAATCTGTATGGGATTCAAATCTTTTAATTATGGTGGCACGTCGAGTATGATGGTGATTCACTGACCAGGATGTCCTGGGCTCAGTCCCGGTGCTAGACGAGAAATTTCCTCAGGATTTTTCAGTATAGTTTCCTGCTGGGCCTTACCTGAGGTGCAAGATGGAGGGTCTAGCAAGAAAAAGGCACTTTAGTCAGATAGGACGAAAAACACGGTCCCTTGTATATCAACAGCATCATGATAAAGATCCCATGATACTTGGAAACCAAAATATGAGAAGGCTTCAGCGCTGCTGTTAGCATATTCTAGTAGCATTAATATTCAGGCATTCTAGCAGTGTCTGGGTGTTTTAGTAGTGCTAATATCTGGGTGTTCTAGTAGTGCTACTGTCTGGGTGTTCTGGTAGTGTTACTGCCCAGGGGTTTAGTAGTGCTAATATTTGGGTGCTACTGTCCCGGTGTTCTAGAAGCACTATGTTCAAGTGTTCTAGTAGTGCTACTGTCAGGGTGTTCTAGTAGCCTAATTCTACCATATTATTTCACATCTTATCAACATCTGTATAACAAGATGTAATATTAGATAGAATCTATTTTTAGCTGGTTAGCAAGGTTTTCCTCTGATCATGGTACCAAGTCCTACACCAGACCACATGTTGGTAATACAAGCATCTATTAATAGACCGCTTTCATCATGATGTAGATATATCATATGACCTCACATTATACAAAGGTCAGAGTAACCACACAGCTTTCTCGTTTGGTTTTCATGACTTATATAGACCACAGAAGTAGATAATAACCTTCCTGGTAGAAGTGTGGTCTAAGACCATCGGAATTAACCATTTGTATGCCATTCAGATACTTGGTTAAGCTGATTCAAATTGATTGATTAGCCAACGTAACTATGCTGTCCGGCAAATAATTAACCCAGTTCAAAAATCCCAGATCACTACCTGTTTTTGAGGTGCTTTTTCAGAACTTGCTGATTCTCCCGTTTGGTTAAACAGGTCGAGTCTTCCCATAGGTTTTTTTCTGAACTAGTTTAGCTACTTTGTGGTCTTTATGGGTCAGTTTAATATTGCCACTTTAAACTTGAACATTACACTGTTAATTTTGGAGATTTTTATTTTCAAGTAGGATATAGGTGGCAGTGTGTGTATAATTAATACAAGGCTTGTAAAAATATTTTAATATTCAAATACCTACCCTGTCATTAATGGAATCAAAAGGAGATCCTCTAGTTAATATAAATATTCAATACTTACCCTGCCAGTAATAACTTCCAACTGCAGTAATCATCAGTTTTTCTCCATTCTAAAATAATTCAGTTTAAAAGACCATTAATATGTTCATATAATAAAATTTACATGTATATATAAAAATATTTTAAGTTCATGCAATTCTTGTG
Source organism: Patella ulyssiponensis (assembly GCA_963678685.1). Lineage (NCBI taxonomy): Eukaryota > Metazoa > Mollusca > Gastropoda > Patellidae > Patella > Patella ulyssiponensis. Next base: position 60,749,922 of record OY783225.1, on the reverse strand, counting down.
AACCCCTTAGCTATTTATTCTACTGTTTTACCTACTTATTCTTAACTTGGAATTTATTTATCACGACTATCTTTAAAGGAAAAATATAGAGATGAAAACCAGTCATTTTCTGCAAGAAATTCAGGGAAAAGTTTACAATCCTACCAATTTCACCGTTTAACTATTTTTTTGTATATAAAAACTTGAAAGTATTAATTCCAGGACATTTCCAAAAGGTGTTCATTTTATTTCTTGGACGACTTTGAACAACTTCATGTGGATCCTTTAATACAGAACTGAACTGAGTACTTGGTTAATTAAATGGCTTTCAATGGACGGTTTACAAGTGTTGATTAAAATAATTAGGTCGTATAATAATTACATTGTACTAGTAACATAACAATAGTTTATCTAGTCTTGTTCAACTAGTCCGCTCAAATAAACATTTTTTAACAAAGGCTACTTAAAACAGGTTCGTCAATCTTCCCTGTGGAGGCAATTGGGGGCACCTTGGTAAAAAAATGTTGTACTTTTTTTTTTACAGTAATTGTGTGGTCAAATAAGGGGTGGGTGTGGTGGTATTCTAAAATAACTGACAGAGTCAGGTGTCATGTACAAGAGGGTAGAGTATGCATATTCTTCTCCAACACCATTATACATATCCTAATTTTCTATTTCACTTTACCAACAGGATTTTTAACTTCTTTGTCTCCACTCCAAGTTCATTTAAGTATTAGTTCTGGACATGGAGACGCCTGGTTGAACAAGACAATGTTTTATTATACAATAATTTCTGTCCGCCATTAATCATTACTTAATCAAAAACATAATTTTCCTCACCACATGTGTCTGCAATGTTATAAATTATGACCATGATCATAATCAATTACATTTATAACTTGGTAGGGTAGAAAACAGACCAGTTTTATTTTTACGCAAGATTTCATTATTTCATCTCTTCGGTTTACATTACATTTCTTACCATATTATTATACAGCGTTTAGTAATTGAACATATAATATTAAAACACAAATTTATATGGAAATCAATCACTGAATTGATTTCACACTACATTTCAACAAGCTCCTCTTGTCGTTCTCAAGAATGTAGTGTGAAATAAACTCATTGATTGTTTTCCATACAAATTTGTTTTTTAATCTTTTACCAAATTATTCGCTTTATATTTTTGATGTTATCAATACAAAATTTTCAATATAAAAATCAGGCATAACTTTCATCTTTTATAATCAAGTCATTCTGTTTTTATTTTTATTAAAAAGTAATTTTCAATATAAATTAAAAGAGGACAAACTTTGGTATTGTTTTGCTTTGATTCAGTACTTTCCTCTCTATATCACTTTTCCAGTTTTAAATTTTTGTGGTTATCAAGAAGGCATTTTCTAAATTGGATAGAATATGGTATATAATACATGTATATATGTTTTATATAATAATTCCACATCTCTCACCCTGTCTTATAACAATAAATTATGATACCGATTTGGATTATATGAAACTCTGAATACCATTTATAGTAACTACTACTTTTAAGCTAATCATATAATAACATTCATTTGTATATATTATACAGTCTTTATCAATTCACCAACTTATGCTCTGAATATCAAATAATTTATATCTAGAAGCTTTATATTTCATATTCATATACTAGCTGATATATAGTTTACCAATTACTTTCTAATTATGCCATATACTTGGGAACTTAGCCGTTTGGAATTATGTTATATATCAAGGGGCATGGTCCTGGGATAGCTGGAAAAGCTCTTTGTATATTCTGAAACTGCTAACTCATACACCAAACACTACAATGTCCTTAAACTGTAAGGTATTGTTGGATAAAGCATAATAATTTGTTATCCATCTAAGCTTAGGTACATTTCTATCTTTGGAACTATAGTTCAAACAAATTGAAAGAATATGCATTCAGGGAGAAGTATTGCTGGATTAAGCATTATAATCTGCAATCCATTTCAGGGGGAAATAGATTTATATTTTTAATTATATATGCAATCATTCCAGATATGAATATGGTTATTTTCTTTTTCAAATAATTTATGAATATGTGGCTTTCTATATAGATAATTGCATTGAAACAACTTATTCATCATGGACAAAGGATATTTGGAGGAGCAAACATTTTAGTTTTGTATTAATATGACGTAAATATATCGACAACATCACTAAGTGAAGCTGCAACAATTTTTAATTGCAAAATAAATCTACTGAAAACAAGGTTAACTAATGATTTCTTAACAAACAAAATAAATGGTTTCTTTTAAAAATAAATATAACAACAAATAACTCATAAAATCAAAGAAATAAACACTTTCTAGTCTTAAATCAATTGAATTTTACAAAAAAATAAATCAACAAATATAACTCATAAAATTAAAAATAAAAAACAAAATGTGCAGAAAAAACACAAACTCTGTGGTGATAAAATATTGGTATAATCATTATTGGTGAATCATTTTAATAAGTGCAGCGATCACATCACACAGTGATTATCAGTTGGTTGTCAAAATCTCTAAATTTCATAAATATCAGTAATCAACCTATCAAACTATTTTCTACAACCATAGAACTCATTTACTTTCCCTTTACTTTTATCCTTGCCTTAACACAACTTATAATGGGTATATTTTCTGGTTTGAAAATCCATTTGGTTTAACTAATGACTCTATACCTTTTCGGAACTAGATGGTGGAAAAATGAATTGCTTTTCTTAACTTTTCAAACAGACATCAACCAAATCATAACATATGCCATAGCTCTTCAGAAATAGTCTGTACAGAAATTGCATGGAATTGTCATTTTGTTAATTTAGAAATGATAATGATAAATTCTCCAAATCCTTCTATAATTTATATTCCCTCATAAAGGGCAGCCTATGAATCATTTTCCAAACAACAAACTAGATTCAACTACCCTTAATTACCCTAACCCTAGCCATTATCATATGTTCTTCACAATATTATTGAATAAATCTCATCAAAACAGATAAATATGAACTGTTTGATAATTAACCATTGTTTTTTATCAAATCCCTAAAATACCTGGCCTCCACAGCACATATCTTTCTAAACAATGTATCGTCGTTATCCTCACATTTTCTCAATAAGGTAAAATATATCTGATAAATATCTATGTGCTTACCATGCAACTATTAATCTTCATTACATTTGCTCTATATTACATACACACTATTACATACATTCATTCTACTTTAAAAACTTTTTTCAGAAACAATGCGTTCTCCCTTTCCTAACCATAAATGAAGGAAGTACTGACTTCTATTAAAGCCGTTTCGTGGACAATATCAATTTTTACTGGTTTTATCCACCCCGATATCTACATATATTGACTATTTAACATTTTCATAGAGAAAAATAAATCCCCAAATATCAACAGTAGGATAATTTCCCTGGCTTGGATTCAAACAGAGACCCAGATTTCAGTGGCTCTGACATATTTATATCTTTTTGAGTGGATGCCAAAGGTTGCATAACTTTCAATTCATCATAACTTGGAAAATACGGAATGGAATTGAACCAGTTTCGTCTGATATTTTTTTCTTCAGAAAAGTGTAGTTTGCTACCAGCAGTTAATCGCTTTTTTGACATTTTCATTTAAAGGATAAAAAGGAGACAGCAGGTTTCTGAAAATTGTTTTCTACAGTATACAACACTGAGTTTCTATTTGCTACATGACTACATATACATATACCAGCTACACATATCACACTGGCCAGAACAGGCAATGTGGGAGTAAGCAATCAAAAAAAGCACAGCAAAAGCACAGCAGCAGCACAGCACCTGTCGGGGTATTATAACTCACTTGCGTAAGAGAGGCGGCAAAACCTGCTTGACAAAAACCTTGTCTATGATAACCCCAGGCCGCTGTAAGGTCAAGGTCAATATTGATGAAAATAAACATACAAAACAAACAAAATAAACAAAAAAATTCAAATGTTACATGTCCATTATTCATATGAGATTTGTTATTTGATTTACATTACCAGTAAGTCCTTACAACAGGTTAATATTCCATTCAACGCCAATGTGTAACTCCATATTTGGATAAGTATTTATAGATAAAACTTTCTTTTGCTTTGAATAGTATAAACGTTTATTTTCTGGACATGTAACATCCTTGTCTAATACACAGAAATAAATCTTAAACATAAAGATTTGTGATATTCAACGCAAGCTTTTTACTAAAATATGCTGTGAAACCTGTTCATAATGACAAAAAAGTTCTAAAATTGTTAGGTGGAAAGTTCACAAGATGAATTAAAAATAAAAGTGCATGTGCATTGCACTTGGCTTGCAGAATAAATTTCATTCAGACTGAGTGAGGAGTAAGTGACAGAGAGGTAGGGGGAGAAAAAGAAAGTTTATGTCCTCTCAGCACAAACTAGGTAATTTGGGGACTAACATGTCTATTTTAAAAATTTGCTGGTGTTGAGGAAATCTTTAGCAATGGGAGAAAACCAACGGGGATTAGGCATGTGACCTCGACATTAACTTAAAAATAATACCATGTTGTGTGACTTCATGACAAATCTTATTACTTAAAGCACCACTAGGCCATGTTCCGCACTATAACAGTTTGTTTAATGGGACTGGCACATGGATTGATCCAAGTTCCATGTGATGCCATTCATGGGACATTCAATGAACCCGCTTACCTACTCATCACTTTTTCACAAGTGTTTTACAAGGCACAATGATGTATTATTTGATAATTATAAACAGGTCCTGAATATGAGCAGATTTCACAGTATCATCAAATTAAGCTTTAGTTTTGGATTTTTTTATAAAACAAAATGTACATCAATTCTAAAATCTAACATTTACATTACAATATTCATCAAATTCATATATTTTTCTAAAATAAAATACCTAGATTTTGGAACTGACAGACCTAATATTATGTTCTAAATAGAAGCTTGCATTGAAACATTTTGCACATAGATGCAGAATTAATCTTCTTTTTTTTATTTTAGAAGAAAGCATGTACCTTCAAATGAAGATTATGATAAATGCAGCCATCTGTTTTGGTTTTTTCCTTAGTCAAATAATATAGGAGAGCTACTTTTGGTCAAGATTCTCAAACATGACTCAATAATTGACCTAAAACATTGCCAGTAGGTAACTCAGGCTCCCAAATCAAAGGGGTTTTAATTATTTTATGTTTTTCTACAATCTCAAGATGACAATCTCATGATAACTACCATGAAATAGCTGACATATTAGTTGACTGGGGAGAAATCCAAGATGGTGAAGCACTGAAAGAAAACTGAGAGGCAAGGCTGAAAACAGAGGAAAGGGACAACAGTCTGGAGGGCTAAAGGAAATGACCTAAAGAAATATTTCTTTTGTGAATTCCTGTGCCTCTGTTATTTTCAAACAAGCCAGAAACACTGTTGTTATTTAGTGGTAAGTATGTAACTTCATTCCAGTACTTCTTGTGGTACTGGTCCCTGTGGATGTGTAATTTATGATGTATTATAATAAAGCTGGTAGTTACTGAAGCTTCATGTAGCAACATACAAACAAAAACAATCACAAAACATGTAACATTTACATCAACTACATTTAACAGATACACAGATGGGAATCCTGGTTTCCCCAGATATGTATTTTAGACTTAATGCCTTTATCTTCTGGGCCATAATCAAACTGACTATGGTAAACAATACCAGCGCTGCTGCATGTATGTATGTATGTATGGATTGTAACAAGGTGGTTGCTAAATAATTTGAGTGGGTGTGATACAGAGCGGAAGTGGAACAGGGTGGATGGAGAACAGAGTGGGTGTGGAACAGAGTGGATGTGCAACAGAGTGCATGAAGTACAACAGTGCAAACAGAGTGGGTGTGGTGTAAGACTGTGGGTGTCGAAAGAAAGTGGGTATATCGGAGAGAAGACGGCTGTGGTTGATAGAGCTACATCAGAGTGGGACATTACAGTCAGGAGTGTAACACCTCCTCGACATGATATCTCTACCAGATCAGTTCAGATAGAGACATTGAGTCTTGTTTAAATGCACGGGAGTATTACATAAAACTGAGACATAGCATTTGTCTGTCAAGATTAATCTAAAAATATGGAACATAAAAAAAGTAAGACTAAATTGTCGTAGATATTTTTGTAAGTTAAGACTTCAGTAGACAGATTAATTGGTTTGACGCTCGATTCCAGCCTCCGTGGCTTCAGAGTAAAGATTAAAGTGTCTTGAAGACAAGTCTATAGATCGATTATCCAGTCAATATTCCTAGATGAGGATCATTATAGTCATTAATGTTCTTCATGCCACCTATTACGAATGGTTGTTATGCCTGGTTATTGTGTTATTTAAACTTTAGGGGTCGTTAAAGTTCCATTTGATAATCACGGAATAATCATTGTAGAAAAAAATGGCATCGAATCAATTGAATAATAAACCCACAGAGGATAATTGTGAAGGAGAGCACCAAACGTTAAAACACTTATTGGTATAATCATACAGGGAAAAATTACCCCGATTACACATTCACCAATTGGGAAGGTAGTAAAGTTGTTTATTTTTTTAAATAAAGATTAGGAATTCCATTTCCTAAAATCTATAAATTAGTGGATCAATAATAATGAAGAAATACTGAAAGAGAGAAAGGTGATATCGCAGACATGAGAGAAAGAGGATAGATCAGAGGTTAAAAGTTAAAAGGTATAGGGGGATGCTTAAGGGAAAATGTTCACAGTTTTCATCAGAGGAAAGAAGAAAATTTAATGCTGTTGTTTTTCAAGTGTCTATCTAGGAATACTGATTGATGGTGAATGAATTACGATTAGACTATTAAAAACACATGAAATGAAACATTAAATAAAAGATGTGCATTATAATCAATCTGAAACAGAAAAACCATTGCTACTAATTGCTAATTACCAATGAAATGATTAAAATAAATATACTGTGACAAGTTGTTCCGTGATCTGTACACAGTTTGTATGACAGATGACTATGTAGTTTTAATGATGACATGTTTTGTATACTGAATGATGAACTGTAATGAGTTTTAATTAGATATATATCTATCTACTCCTGTAATTATTTTAATATCTAACATCTTACATTTTAACACATATTATAGGCCTACTATAGGGTGTCACTATATGTAATGCAGTATTATTTGAGATCCAATGACATTACCTCACCTCAATTTTAGTATGTAGCAATTTATTAACAACATAAATTTACAACCAAAAAAGGGTCCACATGTGTAAACTTTATCAATGGATCGGTTCTTTTGTCACTTCAGTAATTAATTAAAGTGTCACTGTTAATTATCGATGTCACACATTATCATTAGATACACAAACACTCTTAAATTGTCTAGCTCGGTCCTTATTTTGACATTGGTAGGACCAAAAATATCAATTATTCATGTATCCTGTTGATTTCTTGGTATATATTTACCTGGTTATGAATTGTGATATGGATCTATCGTAGCACTTGAATCACAATATCAGAATCGCAATACATATATCGTATCGCGACTGCAGTGCCAATACACAGCACTATAACAACGGCTTCACTATAAAGCTATTGGGACTAGAGAACCATGCCGATACAAGCCTAATAGTGAATGCCACTATTATTGTGAATGACATTATCTTAGTATTTAGTACAATTTTTCTAGTTTAAATGAAAAATTATATTTTCAACAGAAGCTGTGTAAATTTGTAAAATCTGTTTTTGTGCAATTTAGCAAAAAAAATTTTTTTTAAAACATAATGCTGGTTCATACTAATTTCATGCAAAACGTTGACTAAAATAAAACACACTGAAACAGACATTTTCCATAATATATACAAATTTCTAAACACATAATTTCATTTGCTGCTGATCACACTATTTGGGAAGTGCGCATTCATCCAAAAGTCAAAACACTGACAGTGATAGCGGAAACCATTTCAAAATGGCAGCTAGATTTCATGTCACAGAGTAGGCTATTACAGACACACTTTCATACAAAACAAATTTTTACGATCATCTGAAATCACAAAATTCATGGAAATGGACTCTTAAAGACAATTTGACCACAAAACCACACCAAAAATAAATTGATAAAAAATAAAATAAATAAATAGTTGATAAAACCATCACCAATGACATCAAAACTGTTTTTAAAAACCAAAACCATGAAACAAATCTAATCAAATAAAAAGATAATTTAAAATAAAATAAAATAAATATCAAAAAAATTCAAACCAAAAACTAAATATCTAATCTACTGCGAAAACCGGCACACACCTGGCTAGAACGCTATGATATAGATGTATAAACTATCACATGATCAAGGTATATTACGGAATCAAGTAAATATCTATAAACCCAATTATTTTTGAGACTGTAAAGCGCAGTGGATGCTTACGGCTGGCCCCCGGATCCATTCACTTGATTTGATATTTGTTTATTTTTGCAATGTCTATTTTCTGTCATGTTCGCAGGTTTATCTTGTAGATTTTTATTTTGCGTGTAGTGCGGTCCTCCTGCTTGGGGGTGATGTACCTTGAAAAAACCCTAAGGCTCTGCCACTTTAAGTACAATTGACATGAAATAGTGCATGGCTGTTCTTTGGGCAATTGCACATTGATTGACAAACTTCTATTTTTGATATGACGGCACAATTTCAAGATGACCGCAATGATGTCATGCTCAGATTCTGATCCCTATAGTTCTAGATTAATACCAGATTATGAATGCATGTAAATATTTTCATACCCCCTTTCGTAACTAAAATAAGCCCTTTTAACACCCTCTGAAATCTCAATTCTTTATGCATATTCTTTTCATTTTATTGCTAAATTGAAATAATTATAATCACTTTTAGTCGTAGAGAGCTTCTTCATCTTACCAATCAAAAAGATTTTTTTTAAAAACTTAGGTCTTATTCAAAATTAATGCAATCAATCTAAAACACATTTTTAATTTTTTTGTCTCCCCTTATTGATCATCAATAATGTATTATTTTATTTAATTTATCATGGCATTATTGTGGACTTTTTTCAGGATTATAATTTCTGAATAAAACTTACATTTGTAATTGATGCGGCAAGTCCAACTTGACAATACCCTTGTCGATCAAACTGGTCTCGATATCTTAGTCGACTGTCTACCGCTACAAAATGTTTATAAATATTTGCGTACCGTAACAAGGTCTCTGTTACAGATCGTCGGCTCTGTACGCCATGTGATATGCTTCACCATCAATAGATTTCAAAGAATTACAATTTATCAATATGAAAAGTTCTGATATCAAATTGTGTGATGATCAATTCTACTTTAAAAAAAACATTTGAATTCTAAATTCTGTGATTATTGATGATGGTGAAACATTCACAGCATTTCTTCCTCCAGTAGTAGAGAAAGGGGGAGAGTGCAGGGATATACACCAAATACCGCAAAAAAAAAATAATCAAAACATCTAAAAGGAGAACAAGAGCTACTAGCAAGACGCAACTACAACAAACCCCCATCTAAGTAAAACATATATATATTCATACTACATGACAATCATTCATTAACAGACGGTCTCAAATAATATATACAGCAACAAAAATGGAGGTAAAGATTTCCTTGTTAGACACAAACTAGATACTATGGCATGTGTTCTAAAATACTGATCAAATTCAAATATTTTTTGTTTTTATATTATTTGCAGCTAAAAATTTATTGCTCACATATCAACAATCTTGTCCTCCATTTTTGTTTGCAACTAGAATCCGTCTGGAAAGGGATGATAGTTCTGCAGCAAGAAATGAGATGAAAGAAGACTTACTGCAGCGAATGATGCGGACATGCCAGCCTGACAGTAACCTTGTTTATGATATTGGTCGGAAACCCAGCTTCGGTCTACAGCTATATATAAAACCCATGCAAAATGAGGTGAAAGTTAGTGGGTAGCAAAATACACACACAACACATCGTTAAAATAAAACAAATAAGACGTGATTTATACAAAGAATAAATAAATATATCATTACAAAAATTAATACTAAAAAAAGACTGTTGGAAAAGTATAGCCTACCCAATCCTAATCGTGCATTCTTCAGACAATATTCATTATTCCAATCAAGAAAACAAAACAAAAATCCCTTGGTTTGGATTCAATCGCATTAAAAATATTTTACATAAAGTTTATAGATGACACTGGTCCGTTTATCTTTTTGACAGAGAATGTTGAATCTTGTGAAATTACTGAACAGAATTAGACAGAGATATGGGGTTTAACATCCACTCAACAAATTAGGTCATGGAGGACCTTGAAAAACCCATGAGGTTAGGGTTCCAAGCCTGTCAGCATGTCACTTGACGCAATGATATACTTAATGATTTAAATCGCTCGACAACCCGGTCACCCACACCAGTCTCAGATCTTAGTATTTCAAACCACAAGTTCCCTGTGCACCGATTTTGATATGCAAGTAAACTTATACTCCGAAGTAAATTTTCCAACAGTCTTCAGTAGGCTAGGCATAGAATAAAACATGCAATTTGGTCTGTATATACATGTACATGTAAATATGTATAAATAAATTTTAAAAAAAAGAAGACAACACATTTTTAAAAAAAGATTTATGTAAATTGAACAATAAATAAATTTTGAAAGAAAAGGCCAAAGATTTTAAAAATAGACAAATGAAAATATGGTGAACACTTGACAACAGTTGACAAGAACAACACAGAACATATAAAAAAAATCATAAAACATGTGAAATTTTCTTTTCAAATTCAATTTTAAAAAAAACATGCAATAAAGACCAAAAAGCATTAAAGCCATATCTTACTAAATAATTTTTAAATGTAATAATATTATATTCAATCTGTTTTTGATAAAGAAATATCTTAGGCCATTTTATTTAATATTTCCAATGTTTGTGAGGGATTACATGTAATTATCCTATATTTTAAGCTAATCTAAGTCTAGAATTAGGTCTATGATTTAAGTTAAGAATGGGCTAATATCTACAAGCATCAGCAAAAGTTTTCTAAGACTTTTTTTATTTTAAACCAATGATAATCTAACAATATCTTCAAATCAAAATAAATATCAATTTCTATGGAAAAGAAAAAAGTTTAGGGTTTTTGAAAAGATGTTTTATACCATCGGAACCAATTCTATATATATTGTATAATTAAATTATCTTACCATTGGTTTTTCTACAAAACTATTTCTAAATACTTGGCTTTTAGCATCATCCTTCAATGCATCTATTCCTCTACTCAATTGCAAACTAAAACTATACTGTTGGTATAGGTTCATTAAGGATACGTGGGGGTGGGGGCACTGTAGTAATATTTTGATTGCCATAGTAACAATAAATCACTATGGTTACTCTGCATTGTATTCATATATCACTAGGGTATCAAGATATATGGTAACAATATGTCACTATAGCAACAATATGTAACTATGGTGATAACAAACATTTATATGTACATAGCAACATTGTTTCCAGTCAAAAGTACCAAGTGATGTGGGGACCTACAAAGAAATTCTGAATCAAAAACAGATTGTACTCAAATATGACACGTATAAAATATAGGTCACTCTGTGGTAAAATTATACACACCCTTCGTAACACACGGCAACCAGTAAATACAATGATATATATAGAAATGTACAGTTTATAGTACGGCTGTCAAAACAATTCTTTATATGGCAATATTCATCTGCCAAAATACATGTATGTCAATATGCAAATTAATGTATTAATATTTTTACTTATTTTCATTTTATTCAATTCATTTAAATTTATGTAAATAATTTTTTTTATAAAATACTGGAGATTTAATATATTTACTATATTAGGGGCGGATCAAAAAAGGGGGGGGGGTCCAAATCACGCACTGCTCAGCTACATAAAAAAATTGTAAAACAACCCTTTTTTGAGAGAAATGTTTCTACACGGTCGTGTGCTTTATCCTTTAACATCAGATGATGGGATGGGATGGGCATTCAAACCGCGAGATAATCATATAGACAGACAAATGTGATTTCATAATTAATGCTTTGCATCATTGAAATTGAATCACAATGTGATCCTATTAATTCATAATAAAAATTGACCTCAAAAGTGGTGTTTGATTTCTCTCTTTAAAGATAGGTTGCCAGGCAACGAAACATGCGCCCACAGCAGCTAAATCGTCCGGGCAGTCAACAAGAGTTGTCGCATATTCTTACTTTTTTCGGTAATGAAACATTTATAATACTCTCAAATCTGATTAAGATTAACAACTCATAAAATAATTATCAGAAAATCATTAAATTTCGTTTGATTTTTATAAAGTTCTGCCCCATGCTAACGCTTAGTATACCAAACATTTAAAATCATGGATTTAGCTGTTCAGTTATCAAAATTCATTGAAAATCAATATACATGTACAAAGGATTTTTCAAAGTGATCAAGGGAGATAACTCTGACAGTAATTATTGGAATTCGCTGAAAATCAATAGGATTCTTCGTCCCGTGACCATAAACACTGCGTACAAATTTAAAGTCAATCGGATATCTTAACTTTGGCCTCTAGAGCGTTCACAAGATTTTTGGAGGTGATCAAGGGCCATAACTCTGGCAGTAATTATCGGAAATCGCTGAAAATCAATAGGCTGCTTTGTTTTATGACCTTAAACACTGTGGATTAATTTTAAAGTCAATCGGATATTAACTTTAGCCTGTAGATCTTGTGGACGCCGGACCGACGGACGAGGACGACGACAATATACGACTACATTTCAATGTGGGCGTATAAAAAGCTCAGTGTGTATGTCATGTTCCTGAAGCAACGGTATACTAGTTTTATAACTATTATCCGTTGCTTTCACAGCCCACTATTCTCGTCACTAATTTTGATTGGTAGAAGGGATATTCCAGTAGCCATTGAGATTCCTTGAAACAAAATTTTCCGCGAAATATTCGAATAACCAGACGCCTGATCTCCAGTAGAAACCCCTATTTATGTTAATCGAGTCACAAAGGTCAAAGGTGACAAAGGCTGTCAACATTCCATCATGGCCGATCGTATCACGTTTTGTCGAATATGTAGTGGAATTATTGGAGTAAAAAACCGACGATTGTTATTTTCCCCGGCTTTTCTTGTTAACAGTGAACTTAATGAGATTCTGGGTTATCAGGCACACATGTTACGAGGTAGCTAATTGGACAAATCGAATAGTGACGTAGGTTCCGCAAAGAGAGGTTATTACTCATAAGTGACGAGAATATGGTGCTGCGTAAGCAACGGATAATAGTTATAAAACTAGTATACCGTTGCTTCAGAAACATGTGTGTATGTAGGCCTACGTACTAATGTGGAGACGATTAGGGCACAAATTTCCTTAACAGGAACCAAGCCAGCCTCCTCTCGAAAAAATTCTTGGATCCGCCCCTGTATAATGTAATCTCAATTTGGTATTTTATGACAAATAATCAAACATTTTTATTTATTTAAACAATATTTTATTCATTTAAATCTAGGTTTAATTAACGATGAATTACCAGTATTTCTATTCTACATGATAATTCTATAGAGATTTAAAATATAACCCAGAAATATTTTCTGATTAATACTGCCAATATCTAAATAAGTGAATTGCAAAATTTAAACTAGAAATTATTAACACTTAAATCAGAATTAAAAATAAGTTTATTTGCCGATTTTTCTGCAAGCCATTACTGTAAACGTATATAACTATTTACATCAGAAGTATAATTTGTGCAGTGCTTTGTTTATTACATGATTATATGATAGCTATATGATGTCATATATCATGGTTTATTACCGGGTATGATGTCATATATCATGGTTTATTACAGGGTATGATGTCATATATCATCATTTATTACAGGGTATGATGTCATATATCATGGTTTATTACAGGGTATGATGTCACATACCATGGTTTATTACAGGGTATGATGTCACATATCATGGTTTATTACAGGGTATATTATAACTATAAGATGTCACATACCATGGTTTTTATTTAAATGGTTACATGTATGTATTAATGAATGTATGTAATGTGTAATTACTACCAGTAGACAAAAGTTTTGAGTGCAGTATTAATTGAATGGAAAACTTTATTATTATAAGTATTTGATATGCATATGACTATATTAATGGATGGTTTTTTTTTTAGTTTTCTATTATTATATGTCAACGCAACGTTAAATCTTCTGATGTTCCAACTACTTTCTGATCTTTATTTCACAGATTCTGACCATCAAATTATTTCATAAATAATTTCACTCAAAGATATTTGTAACATCCTGTCTCAGTTATTAAAAGTGGGTAAACTGTTTTTTGTGAGAAAAAATGCAGCACAAGATCAGAAAACATTAAACAATACATAAGACATGGTATGTTCAAATGTTGTATTCTTCCAAGAACACTTGATACCACCTCTCATTGATTAGCAAGTTCACACAGCCAACATTATTTTATTAAACATTTATATTTTAATTAACTTTATGAAAGACAGATCCACATGCCTGGATGACGACAACATTTTCATACGATATAAATACGGCCATATAAAAAGTTGAATTCATACAATACTTAATACTTGAATGGACAGATGGTCAGAAAGGCTGTGAAAATATTAGATCAAATATTCTCGATAGTCAGGTCAGCCTTAAAACACTGAATTACTTGATAGTCATGATGCAATTAAATTTCGTCTAATGGCTTATGTCAATTATGTTCTGTTATTTATGGTCCATTTCTCAAGATAGTTAAATCAACAATAGTACCAAATCAAAGTTATTGTTTTTTTAATTATATTTCGATGATCACATAATGCTACTTTCATGCTGTAACAGTCAATCCTGTTGTCAAAAACAGTTTTATTATTATTAGCACAGCAGTTAATTGAGAAGAATTTTAGTATCAAAATTATCTCATCATGACTTGTCCGACAAAACATTAATTAGATTAGAAGACTAACTCTTTCAAACAATTTGGTATTGGTGTTATTAACAGACAAAACGTTTCATTCATATGATTTTTAAAATGAATGGAAAATGAGTTTTTATGAAATCTGAATGATTGGATTAAACAATGTTATTGAATTAAACTGAGGTTTCCGTATATCAAAACACATATTCCTAAACATTTATAAAAGTTTGTTTATTGTTATCCAGTTTTTGAAATGTGCGTTATTCCAGAAAACCTAATATTTTTACAATGGCTGAATGCTAAAGTCTGTGATATTGGTTTATGATTAAGCCAATGAATAGCTTTCTATTAAAGATACATTATGCAAGAGCTAAATCTGACTATCATAGGTCTTATTTTTGGCTTCAGATGCTATTTAAATTTTTCTTCACAAGCCCATCATATCATATCCTATGTATAGGACATAGGATGGCCGAGATATTAAATGAATAATAATAATCGTGACTTTGTTTAGTACTGTAGCAATGATCTTTCACTAATGTGCCTATCTTCACTAGTCAAAACTTTGCTCAGAATAAAGTGACTGGATTGAAATTTTCAATGTATTCCTTTTTCATTATCTATTTTTGAACCATTACAGTAAGAACGACCAGCTCTTTATATAAATATTACATGATGCATCTTTAAACTATGTTTTGTTTTTATGTAAAGGTAGACATGGTATATATATATATATATATATATATATAAATAACGTGATAGAATATGATGATATGATTATGAGATGTATTTATAGTAACTGACTGTTGATCTATGATAAAATAGTTTGTGCTTCTGTTCTCTGGTAAAACCCCAAACAGATCTGTCTCAGTGATGAATGTAAAGGTGGGAAATCATATATATATTCCAATATTCAGCGCCTTTGCTGAGTGGTGTGATGTCAAAAATACAGCGTATTTGCTGGGTAATGTGATGTCAAAAATACAGCGCTTTCGCTGGGTAGTGTGATGTCAAACATACAGCACTTTCGCTGGGTAATGTGTTGTCAGAAACTTAATCCTTTCCCCAATGAAGTCTTGATTGAATTAACCAATTACAGATGATGATACACCATAAGAAACAACCTTCAATAATTTTGTGGTTTTTTTTGAGATATCAATGAGATAGTCTGACAGATTGATTTGTCTGTCTGCTCAAGTTGTATTTTGTCCAATCCATCTTACCTGTTCTACATGGTGAAAATTCCTCATACGTTGTCGTGGAAGCCTTTGCCACAAAACACGTACCCACAGGTTCTCTTTTATCAAATGTTGTAGAAAAATATGTATATCGTGGAGCACAAGCCTGAAAAGTAAAGACAGAGAATTTGACTTCTAATCGATCAAAGATAGGTTGTCAGGCAACGAAACATACACCCACAGCAGCTTAGTCGTCCGAGCTGTTAATCTTGTCGCATATTTTTTTTATTGTTATGACACATTTATAATAAACTAAAATCTGATCAAAAGTAACAGCGCATTAAGTAATTATCAGAAAATCATTAGAATTTGTTTGGCTTTTAGTATACAAAACATTTAATACATGTATTATGGATTTAGCTGTTCAAGATATCAAAATTCATTGAAAATCAAAATACTTGTTCGTCTCAATGTCTTAAACTCTAGAGAATCCACAAGATTTTTCAAAGTGATCAAGTGCCATAACTCTGTCAGTAATTATCTGAAATTATTGAAAATCACAAGACTTCTTCAACACAAGACCTTAAACATCATTAACTTTAGCCTCTAGAGGTGGACTCTGCACCCACGGACGGCCAGACTGGGGCTACGACAATATACAATCACATTTCAACGTGGGCGTATAAAATATTTTTTATACTTAAAGTTTGTGACACCACATCTCACTCCCCTTACGGTGCCACAAATCAACAGCCTAAAATTTTACGTCTGTGACCCCTACCACCCCAACTCTGGCGCCACTACACGATGATGGCATCTTAATTAAAGTAAATCTCTAAGAACGAATCCCATTGAAATGTCCACGGATATTAAAAAAAATCTATCATTAATTTTTAGAGAAAATTCATTTTCTAATATCAAAAAGAGACAGGCAACGTAAAATGAAGGGAAGATAATTATATAAAATAAACAATTTAGTATTCATTGATGTTGCCATGACTATATCACTATCACTTAATTTATAAGATACGAACAAGTAAAGCCAATAACAGTGAAATATTGGAGAATTAATAAACGTCTTTATATATAATAATGTGAAAGTTGGTGATTATTGCAACTATCATCAATCTTAATCTATTTAAATCTGAATTCCTCATTAATAATATATTTCTATTTGATCTTAGACATTAAGAGTGGGACAGGGTGGTCAAATGGTCTAATGCACACACTTTAGGTCATAAATGTCACATATGATGTAAGAACTACAATGACAATTCTGATCGAGCCATTAGGAACATCAAATCCCAATATTTTACAAGCATCTATAAGGTGTAGACAGTAATCCAACAAACACGTAATACACTCTGTTTTATCTAGTTACTAATCTTTTCTTTCAAGAGGTGTTGGGCGTGGGAATGGTTTAACGCCTACATGTCAAATCACAAGGTCTGTCATTGAGTCAAGTGGCATGGTTTCGATTCCCTGCTTAGGTTTATTCCGGGTCCTTCGGTTTCCTCTCACAGCTAAAAACCTCTATGCACAAGCGAATTATTGAAATAAAGTTAAAACATGTGTTAGTCCCGTAATAACCTAGATTATGCCAAGTGGATGTTAAACACCATTTCTGTAGACTTAAATTCTGTATACAACAGAATCAATAATTTGTATAAATATTACAATAAAATATGTAAATAGAACAATTTGACTGTTTAACAAAAAGGTCAAAGTTGACCTGCAAACCAATAAAACAAAAATACATTTATTTAAATAATCACAATATTGTCACAGTATGTGCTGCTGGTGTCCTCAACTCTTTAAATGCCAAACTCACTTGTGATTACATTAACACATGGTCCCTTGAACTGTTTACATAGAAACAACCAATGTTAAATAAATAAAGTTGAATATCTTTCTTACTGCTTGGTATTTGTGTCACAGAAGTTATCTTTCTTTTATATAGGGTATTAAAAAAATGACATTAGAAGCTTTTTATATTCTCTGTCAACTTGAACACAACTCAGATTTTATTCCCCCCTTTTTTTAAAATGTCTTCAAACTTTGAAACAAAGGTTAGATTGAATGGAGCTACTGTTTGATAACATTAATGCATTTAAGTGCAAATAAAATATAAAACATTATAGACTGTGTCGTGTACTCTAGCGGGGAGATGTTTGGAGCCTCTGAGCTGGTGGGCAAATGGACTAACCTATATTATATATGGTAAATTTTATGTCAAATCACTTGCCCCCTAGGGGTCTTGTGTTGTTGGAAGGAACCGAAGGACCAGGTGAATACCTACAAGGTTATGCAAACGACCCTATTCCTTGCTATGTGTGGGGATCGAAACCATGTTACTTGATTCAATGACAGACCTTCTGATCCAAATCCAACACCCCTGGAGGAAACCACACAATCACCATCGGAAGAAAGGAAAGAAATGGGGTTTAAAGTCTAGTATAATGGTAGTTAGGTCATCAGTCATTGTTTTTTAAAGCGAGTGATCGCTCTCGAGCGCCTACAGCTCACCTGAATGTCGACCGAGGGGAGTTTTTTTTCCTCCCCTTAAAATTGAAAATCACTCTCCTTTACAAATGCATTGGGGGTTTATTAACATTTATCTACCAATCACTCTCCTTAATATCAAATCACTCTCCTTAATTTCTAAAGCATTCCTCTTATCGAAACTGGGAGAACCTTTTAGGAGAGCCATTTTTTTTCAATTTGTTGATTGAGGGGAGCTGTTTTTTGCTCTCCTCTGAAATACAAAAAACAACAACTGGGTCATCATGAGACTAACATTATTTTTTTATGTGGCTATCTATGTATACGATTTTTGAGAAATAGTGGTGGTAAACGGAGGGACACAACTTCATCGAAACCTTTTTGCATGTTTTTATATCTAGCATTCAGTGAGTAAAGTATAATTTGTATTTTTAAACCCAAGAATCAACAATAGTTTACCTTTATTCTGCTGATGATTGTTTATTTTATCAACAACTCTGACACAATGATTAAAAGGTTCCATGACCTTCAGCACATGGTTCCTACATGTGTAGGACATTTACTATGTTTTAAAATAGAAATAACATAATATATTCGAGATATTATGTTCCAGTCACTTCTTATATCAAATGAATCATCAACATGCTGTGTTGTAAGATCTGATTATAGAGAGCACTTGATATGGCATGACTTGTTTGCTTCTTTCAAGTTGGTTGTTGTTAACTTTAATGGAGATCATTGGATGGAGCTATTCTTCTGTTTATTTTAAAATAGAAAGGGTGGCTGGCTGGGTGAATATCACAAAGCACTATATATAGAGATTGGCATTGGATAAATTTGGCACTAATAAAAAGTTGATGAATGGGACTCCAACCATAATCTGACCCTGCCAGGAAAGTTATTCATTTTTTACAAGAATAACATTGATTGTTTATGAAAGAAGTTTACTGTTTTATTTGTTTATTTTAAATGTAAACAAATAAATTTATACTTGCAGATCTAGCCCTAACCAAATCTGTTTACAGGAATACATCTTCAACAGGAACATATCAGTATTAATGTCTACAGTTTCTATGGTAACCAGGCATAAAGCCAGGAACCAGTATATATACATGCATCATTCGTGTTGTTAGTCAAGATAAAAATAATAAAGATGAATGATTCTACCTGTGAGTAAAACAAAAGAAAAAAGGATTGGGGAGGCTTCTTGGATCCAGAACCTATCCCAGCATATTTCCTGATACAAGTCAGTCAGACACTGTTTAATGTTTAACTGTCATAAGTTATATTTCAGTATCAATACTGAAGTAAAATAAACCGTCAACTATATTAGATACCAATTCCCCAACTTTCATTTACAAAAATTTCATATCTAAAATGAAATGAAATGGGCACGTCTTGCTGTTCTGCTCCCATTGGGCAAATGAATAAGGCTTATTTGAAAGTAATTCTCGCTATCTTAAATAATAACAGCTACAGTAGTATTGGCTATCTTGATATAGCAGTAGAGATCTTTCTTAAACTTAACTTCGTGGAACTTTGGAATAGAACTGGGAAAAAGACTTCTGGGTTGAAATTGTCAGCCTTTTCCATCAATTTGTGATACGTGTCTACTCACTCACAGCGGAAGACTGACAAGGTCTGGATTCCAGACAATTTCACCAGAAGTACTTTCAATCAAGTATTGTCAGTTCTGTATATCAAATGGGCAGTCCCTGTTAATTTTGGTTCTACGAGAATAAATGTCCATCTAATTCCTCTGCAAATCCAAGGCCAAATAGTCTTGAAATGGCCTATTCAGACCATGTTTTAATATATGTGATACATGTAGATTATCTGTCTATGGTAATCATGTGATACATGTAGATTATCCGTCCTTGGTAATCATGTGATATATGTAGATTATCTGTCTATGGTAATCATGTGATACCAGTAGATTATCAGTCTATGGTAATCATGTGATACATGTAGATTATCTGTCTATGGTAATCATGTGATACATGTAGATTATCAGTCGACGGTTATCATGTGATATGTGAAGATTATCATTCCATGGTAATTGTGTGACTGATGTTTTTAGGAAATTGCAATATGTACCCTAAATAACTCCAAACATGTGTATATGCTATTTACCATAACTTCTCCATGAAATATATTATTAATATAAATATTTATATTCTCTTAATGAAACAACTTGGATGTATTTACCAAAGATATCACACTAAAATAACATACCATTTACTTTTTTTTTTATAAACAATATTTTATTCAGGATGTCTGAATGGGATTGGGGAACAGGCTTAGCCTATGTAAAACCCCTCTCCCTAAATAGTATACATACATAATATTAAAACAAAGGAACAAGATGGGTGTATATACCCAGTTAAAATGGCAAACACATACATAAATATATTTAAATACAAATATGATTGTACGGATGGAAATATACAGTATATATTAATGGTCACATCATCTCGTAAGTTCAAAACTAATATTGTAGATTAAAACTGCTAATGATTAAAATCTGTTTGACATGTCAATAAACTTGTGGACTTGATTAAAAATGTTGTTGTTTGCATCGGTACAGTGGTTTGTGGAACCGAACAAGAGACAGTTAATGTTTTTATGATCGTATTGTAATGTGTCTATGGTTTACTTATAAATATCTGGTCATAAATCAAATATTGAACCCAACAGAATCCTGCATAGTTTCAATGGTATTACACGTAGGTAATGCAAGTGTAAAAGTACAGGGGCATTATTCACTAAATTTTAACTAAGATAAAATAAAAATTTCAGTAATTTGATTGGATAATATTAGATTGATTTTAGTGCTTAGCCAATCATAATTGAAGTATCTACTAGTACTAAAATTTGGATTTTATATCTTTAGATAAGATTTCTATACACAGGGTCCTGGACATCAATCAAGTAACAAACCCAACGGAATCTTAAATTGTTTCAGTGGTATTATTTAATGCAACTATAAAAACACACGAAACATTTCTATGGAATACAATTACTGTTAATTACTAAGCGATGATTCAAGTAAGATTCTCTTTGTTTGATGAAAACTAGTAATAAATACCAATTTATATTTGATAGAATTATATTTCTGCGCTCAAACAATGACATTTAGTGACTAAACTGGAAATACACCGGTCTATGGAATGCTTGCCCCATCTTTGCATTCAGATCAACTAGTTTAACGATCACCAGGGTTTTTAAATCAGTTAAACTTCAGCATCTGAATGGGCTATAAGATTATCTCCTCTTGATAAAGGCTATCTAAAAAAAAAGTTGTTATTGATAGACTCACATTTTTGAGTACAATCTGGCAACTAAAGTTAAGAAAGTTCTTTTGTTATAGAAGTTCATAATCAACTGCAATTAAAATCAGGTGATCTCATCTGGGAACAAAAAAGGGACCTCATTTTAGTCATATTCACCGATCTTGGGGCCCCCTCTGTAGTCTTTGGAAACAATATCTTTCTGGTCCCTAAAACCTGACAATCCTGGGGGCCCTTGATTCAGTTTTTGGTACATAAATCTTTCTGATCCCTCAAAACTGAGAGTGAAAAGTGAAAACCCTATATATGAGTATAAAGCAGGAAAGTGAAGATATTAATGGCTGGTTTAATGGTGGTCAATAGTCCATGTGAAACTGTAGTTAGACTAGAGAGTTATAATGATGAGTTAAACATGAGAAGACAGATATTTAAATTGGTCATGGCTGGTTTGAGAAGTGTGCTTCCTATTTACTTTATACTTTAGTTTATTTAAAGTACTGATAACATGTGGTGTTTTTGGTTGTCCATATCATATTACTACTGGCAATAACTGGCATTAATCTATTCCTATATGGACTGACAATTCATACAAAAATAAAATAGTGAAGATAACTTCAAGTAGGCTTATCTTTGAATATAGGTTCTGTCCAGGTGGCTAGCAGTATGATCTAGGGTCTAATTTGGGGTCTATCAGGATGGATTAGGCAGGCGGTTGTGCTGTACATGTATAATACAGAATCGGTGGGTTAGGCAGTGTAAATCACTTAAGGTCCAACATTAATAAAAATACCAAATACTCAATTCAACAGTATATGAGAAAGGGTAGAATGCACACAAACGAACGCCATGTTTGTCCTTAAAGATCTATCTTTTTTATATGTTACTTTTTATGTGAAGTCTCAGGAACTTATATTTTTGCTATTGTAATCCCCCATAATGGTTCTCACAGCTGACCACTGACAGTCTGGTCATTTTAACCACTTTCGTCTTCAATAAATGACTTGCAGGGTGAGGTGGCTCCAGTAAGGGTTAGAGATCAAGATGTGATCTCTCAGACTAGGGTTAAAGGTCGCTGTGTAAGGGTAAAAGGAATGTTTAATCAAATGGGTTCAGTTTGTTGATGATATGAAAATGATAAAAGGTGATCATATAAATAACCCAGCACCTGGTCTGGTAGCCATTTTAATATTCAGAGTGGTACTACCATTTATAACTAGAAGGCCATTTTGATACTACCCCATACAGATTAAATGGCCAAGATAAACCAGCTATTTAGATAAGCCTTCTTGTAGACAGGTTTTTTCAAACTGGTTTATTCGCCCCATCTTAAATTTGCATTCATATGACAAAGTTAAACTGTTTTTAAAACTTATGCTTAACTTGAGTATCTGAACATAGTTTTACATACAAATAGATAATTGAATGTGTTTAATGATTGAGTAGATAGGAGAAACTATCAATAAACCAGGACGAGAGGGAAATCAAATCAAATCAAATGCGGATTACATCCTACTGGGCTAACAAAGATGGGTATACGCCATTCAGTGTGCTACGAGGGAAATTTTGCCCGAGCAGAACCTCTATGACTCTTCTTTTGAATTCCAACTGTCAAGGTTGTTTTTAATGTGCGCACGGCTGAAGCTCATTATATTGTCCTATCCGGTATGGCTGGTGTAAATATATTGAACCACCATCCGTTATGGCTGGTGTAGGGCCACCATCCGTTATGGCTGGTGTAGGGCCACCATCCATTATGATTGGTGTTAATGCATACGACCACCATCCGTTATAAGTTGATTCAGATTATTCTAGTTGATATGTGTTAGTTGTCTCAGGTGAGATGATTGTTTATAATTAAGGTAAAGCAGGTAGGTCAGGTGAGAATACCCGAGTTATAAACACATGTCGAATACAGACAGAGAGAGATGATATGGTAATATATGGAAACAGGTGTAATTCCCACTGGGATATCTAAATAAGCTAACCCTACTTTAATCTTATTCTCCTGATAGCTTTAATTCTAAACAGATGATTTCAAATTAATTAGAAAGTACAAAAGGCTACATTATCATAAATAAATATACCGGTAGTATCAATTAATGCAAAATAAATGTATATGGATACAAAAACGAAACAGCAATGCATGAGAGAGAGAGAGGGAGAGAGAGAGAGAGAGAGAGAGAGAGAGAGAGAGAGAGAGAGAGAGATGGGTTTAGCATCACTTGACACAAACTAGGTCATTTTGGGACTAACATGTGATAAAATTTTATTTCAATAATTCCCTTGCACGCATAAGGCTCTTTTAGCATTGGGAGGAAACCAGGGGACCCGGAAAAAAACCCATGTGGTTGGACAGGCAACCCTACTCCTTGTCACATACAAGCAGGGAATCCAAACCACACATGACTCGGCCACCCAACTCCCCCCCCCACCCCGAACAGCCATTTGCACAGGTGTCTTTGCCAGATTGAGATGATCGAAGAGCTTGGTGAAAGTTCAATGGTGTTGCCATTGTATAATTGATCAAATATAGGATTGAAATTGCATCGTAAAGATGACATAATGTGGTCCACAGGGCAACATTCAACAAAATTGATGCCAATAAAAACAAAATCTGCCAACAAGAAAATCTGCCAAATAACCAATTAATTGATGATTATGAATGATGAAAGACTTGAGATGACTCTTTAAGGAAATGTGAGAAGTTTTACAACCAGTAACTTCCAATGATGCCTGATGTCTCTACTTTATACAGTTGATAACAGTTTACAGCATACAGCATGTACAGCATGGAATCTGAAGGAATGGTTAACTTGTCAGTCTGAGAAATTCTGTCATGTATGTTCGGAATGTTGCCTTATCATTATCTAATAAATACCATCATTCTAAAACCAAGCTAAAAATGTCTGCTTCAGGTTTTAAAATATGATAACACATTAAGAACATGACAAATTTTATCATAACTCCACTGGTGCCCCCTGGTGTTATGTCCTCCATAACCAATGATAGAAATCAGGTTTTGGTTAATTTTTGGAATTCTATATTCAACACAGCAGTAAGACACAGAACAGACAGACAGCTTCTAGTAGATACCATATTACACCTGTCCTGTAATAAGTGGTATTATATGTTCCCAGAAAGAGCTAGCATACTCTGCTACATGACACCAGTCTTTTAATAAGTGGTATTATATGTTCCCAGAACGGGCTAGCTTACCCTGCCTACATGACACCCATCAATGGGTTTTATGAGAAGTGACATCAGATGTTATAGAAAGAGTAAGCTGTCATGTCCTGTACACAGTACTGACCACTAATTAGTCCAGATAATCCAGGCTAATATCACAGATACTGGAAAACAAGATTTTAAAATCCAGAAAAGTTTCTGACCATTCTTTTTTTTTGAGTTGAAGGGTTTAACCATTTTAACATAACAATAATGATTAGTAATATTATTTCTAAGATGGGTGTAAAACAGTGATATTCCAATTTCCTGTAACAAGTTACACCAGAGAATAGATTTATATCCATATCTATACTGACTGGAGGTTCCAGTTATCATAGTTTAATTAAAGATGATATGAGAGGTCAAAGGTTAGAACTGTGAGAGGTCAGAGGTTAGAACTGTGAGAGGTTAGAGGTTAGAACTGTTAGATCATGTTTATCACTGTATTATCAGGGATGAGTGTCCAGTGGAGGTTAAACCCAGATCTAGTTGATAGCTAGCTACCAAGAACATTACAAATACTAAACATCTAGGATATTTTACACCCCACCCCCTCAAACATCCCCCTACCCTACCATAACCATAGGCCACCCCAATCTCACTGGAAAATGCTTTTTTGCCTTTTCCATAATTTGGTTTTTCTTTTACTGTTCCCTAGTTAGTTGCTATTGTGTGTGATGTGTCCCTCCTGTAATTTCTATAGTATTAGGCCCATACAATATGAAATAGGCCCATACCATATGAACACAGTGTTAGGCCGTCCAGGGGGGGGGGGCATAGTATTTTGAGTGGAAGTGTTCAATTTCATGTTAAATATTTCGACCATGTTACAGTGAGTAATACAATATGGTGTCTAGTACTTCCTGTAAAATATGAATATGACACACAGGAAGTGATCAAATACCGACAGATTATATTATGTACAATAAGTAGGCCTGTTCTTTGCTCAATATTATAGTTCTTACAATATCATATATCCATCCAAGTAGATTGCTGATTATCCTTGCATTGTTGTCAAAAAATTCTGGCTTTTTGTACATTTTGTGAAAAGGGCCACACAGTGATCCCATACATTTCATAAAAAGGCCTACACAGGAATTCTGTACATTTTGCGAGAAGGGCCACATGGCTGGGAAGCCCGTACAACACAATACCTCATTTTGAGACTAACACTATGTATTTTGGTGACTTTTTCACTGGATTACAGCCCCTCCCCACCACCAATTGTATTTGTATTTAATTATTTCACTGGTCCCCAGCCCAGGACATTCTAGCTGACAATCACATGTCTATATTCATTATATAAATTTTGTAAATTTAAATGAATAAAATATTGTTTAAATGTATTCAAGACTATCACACAATTCTCAGTGAACAAGATTCCTGACAAGGATCTAAGAAAAACATTGATAAGGCATCCAATAACTTTCATTTCATTAACTCAAATAAAGTGTAGATGTTGTCTGCTGTATAAAAAGACTTTGTCATGTTACAGAGAACGTTGCAACTTTATATGAAAACCAGTAAACTAATCCACTCCAGTAAATTAGTGTTGCGACTGTTTCTCTGTAACACAGACGATCTTATTGACATGGGAATCACAAACATACACACAGCACACAGATTTCTATCATAAATACTCCCAACAAATAGATCAAGGCCCAAAACATGTAAAACTTGATAGGAGAGGTTTAAATGAAGGTTGACTGGTAGCTGTACATGTGTCAAGTGGGGAAGGTCCACTTTTGTTAAAACATAAAACCAGTTTTTATAATGGCTTTATAGTTTCTGAGTTGGTTAATATTATAACTAACACTCATCTTGACATTGAATATCAGAGTATGGTATTGTATACTGGTATATCCAAAACTACTAGTCACTAGACTACCTCAAACAGTCATCAGTCCTGTTTTTTGGCTGTATTGATCTGGTATGTAAATTGCTGATCATGTAAGTTTTTACAGGCTACTCAACTCTTCATGTCATCAATCAATCTGATTAAGGAAGAATAGTTCATCATTTTCTCCAGCTAGTCCTACATGGTCGTCAATTACATCTCAAATATAACCAAGATCAACAATAAGATTTCTGTATCAAAACTAAATTATAGATCCATTTGGTACTTCAACATAATATTTAAATCCAACTTCATTTATCTTAAAAACTGATAGAGGTATGGAACTTAGAACATCATTTCAAATAGAGTCCACCCAGCCTTCTTACTCGAGTAAAGGGGAAATCCACCCAGCCTACATGTACTTATTCAATTAAAGGGGAAATCCACCCAGCCTACATGTACTTATTCAATTGAAGGGGAAATCCTAGATATAATCCATCCAGTCTCTTTTCTCAATTAAAGGGGAAAATCCAAATATATTCCACCCAGCCTCCTTACTCAATTAAAGAGGAAAGTCCAGATATATTTCCGCCAACCTTCTTACTCAATTAAAGAGGGAAGTCCAGATATATTCCAGCCAACCTTCTTACTCAATTAAAGAGGAAATACCACACACACAAGGTAAATAGACCATTTTGTCACATTTGCCATTTGATTAACGCATAGTTAAATGACTTTTATTTACAGTATCTTGTGAAATCAGGGAGATTTTCTGTGTGATCTGGTATCTTGTTTAAATAGTGCATATTTATAGTGTGGTGTAGCACTACAGTAGCACTCTCAAAATATATCCATGTAGGTCTGATCTCTTCCCACACACGAAACTGGGAGGGAAAGAGAAATGGGGTTTAACATCCACTCAACTAATTATGGTAGATTTTTATTTCAATATTACATTCAATAATGTAAGGGGTTTTAGCAATGGAAAAACTCTGCTTTATGTCACCTTTTAGGAAGAAAATGATGTTTCTATTTTCTGTTATGAAATCTGTTTGTGTTAACAGTTAGTCTACATTTGATACAAGGGGAAATATGAATCATACGTAAATCCCAAAGCTTTATTCAAGGAGTTTTATTCTAATACTTATTCGACTCTAACCCAGTAACTCAACCAATGACTTCAATTCTACTTTATTGTCTTTTTAAAATCTTTTTGTAATTTTTCAAGGAGTTTATTTTTGTTGAAGTACAGAAGGGAGTAATATGTTTATGAAATATTGGGTGAGTTCGTTGAATTGTGATATCGTATATGTATACAACCAACCGCGCCTAAAGTCCATCAAATGTTTTTTATGTTACACCCTACAATACCAGACCAATCATCGCCATATGTAGCAAGAGGAAGGATATGTCTGCTTTATCTGATATTGTTTTATTTTATAGACCCTTAAATGTATGTTACAACAATTCATAATCCACCAGTATTCTTTACAGATAACAAAATACAGGAAAATTGCAAGTCTATATGCAGACAAAACAAACAATACATGAAGAGATCCACTTTCCAAATGAAGATAATTGAAATCATGTGGTTTAACTAATGATACAAGACAATAATGGTAGTGAAGTGAAATGAAATGAAGTTTAACATCCTACTGTTTTGCACTAACTTCCCAAGCGAAACACGGCCTCTTTTGATCGATTTTTATATCCAGGTATACTTGGCAATTACAATGTTTTGAGAAACATTTGAAGCAAAATTATGATAAATTAATTAGTTTGAATATGTTTTTAGTCCTGCTATATCATCAAATGACCCAGTTTGTACCCAGGAATGGATCTTTACCTGTGCAGATACACTTTTCAAATTAACATAGATTTAAAGCCAATGGGATGGAAGAAGTGTGGGGGTCGAAAGGAGGTTTTACAGAGGGAATAAAGAGTGGAAACATCCCTGCTCCTCCTCCTCCCTGGCATTGCACATGGGACCCTAAAAAAATAATCATATCTTAGTCTCTAAATGACCAAAGCATTGTGTTGACCAGACATTAAACTTTATTTGTTTCCTTGATTTGAAATATATATTCTCATCTCTGTTCATAGTGCTTGGTCTAAATATACTCTGGTAAGCCAAGTTCAGATACTTCGGTAAGACATACATGTAAGTTCATTTAAAATACCACCCCTAGTTTATAGTAAGTCTTCAGGATATGACTAGGGTAAAGTATAACTTGTCTGTTTTCTATAGTCTATAGTTTATAGTGAGTCTTCAGGATACGACTAGGATAAAGTATAACTCGTCTGTTTTCTATAGTCTATAGTTTATAGTAAGTCTTCAGGATATGACTAGGGTAAAGTAAAACTCGTCTGTTTTCTATAGTCTGAGGAAAATACATGATAAGTGGCAAGTGAAATAGGAAATGTATTTGTACTGAAAGCTAACAGACTGGAGATTCAAGTATTTGTATAAATAACTCGGTGGTTTTTATATTTTTATCATGCATATGTCGTTGTCCAATATAGTTTCTTCTATGTTTAAATAATATACCACTGATTCGATATATTGTCATAATCAACCAGATTTTCAAATTTTACCTGACAAAATTTTTTTTTTGAAATCTCCCATGTTAAGTACATCAGTGCTTTATTTATCTGTTCAATCCCAAGTTGATCAATGTCTGGCGGTTAAGGAAGGGGCTTAATGAAGGTGAAGCAATGACAGTCGTTGCATCATGGGTTTATAATTTTTGTGCCCTTGTTTGATGCAGTAATCCTGGAGTTGAATATGAGAAAGATGATTCCCACTTACCACAATGACGCCATTTTCTCCTGAACTTTGTACAGTGGCACCGAACCACTGATCTGATTTATCTTCTATATCTACGTATTTACTCCCATCCCATCGTATATTATTACCTATAATTGTACAAAATATTTATAATTATACAAAATATTTATCATTATACAAAATAGTTATAAATATACAAAATACCTTTAATTATACAAAATACTTATCATTATACAAAATACTTATCATTATACAAAGTGATTTTTATACGTTTTTAACAAAAAAAAAAAAAAACAATCTACAAATAACCACCGGAAATTACGTGATCAGTCGAGCGTCATAAGCTGCAATTTATATAACGCCATTTCTTCATAAGTCAAGTGTGTAAAAACGCTTTACAATAAACAACGGCAACAAATCACGAACGATAGAACAATCAATTTCAAGCCAATCAACTTAAATCCGTTGATCGTGTAACTACTGATCACCAAAACAACAGCTAATTACGATAACAAGTATTACGGAGTACGTAACACTTTTTCCCGCTCGAATCTGCCGTGATCATCCTACTACTAACGGTAATCTCAGGTGTCTGTCAAAGGTGAGAGATGACCTTGAACTTGACAAATAACGAAAGGCAAACTTCATGAAAAACTGACTGAAAATTCAGCTGGTTGGCTGTTATTTTTTTAGATTTGCATGGCTCAAATTACGCTTCCAGCCAGGTTAATCACATACAAGCAACTTCCGAGGCGTTTTGATGGATTGACCAAATCCTTATCATCTCCTCAGATAAATCACTAGTTCCTTTAGGTACTGTCTTTAAGCGGACAGTGTCCAGCGAATATCGTTCGCCCAAAGACAGTTCCAAAAGGAACTAATAAATAACCTATTATAAGGGATTACAGAAATGACTTAGACAAACTTATATTGTAATAACCAATTGGGAGATTGAAGCACAATTACCCTTTATTTACACAACTATCAAATATTCTCCCGCTGCGATAAAATGTTTTACAACAGGAAATAAGTTGTGGTTTTCATCATAATAAAGATATTCTTAATACATTGACAAACAATCTAAATGCATTTAAAATATAAGGGATCGGTTTTCAGATAAAACGAACAACGAAACTGGTTAAATATAAGCCAATATAGCAATACAACGAATAGTTCATTTTCCACATAACGTTAGCTTGCACGTAATTCGGCACTTGTGTCGTAGCATAACTGGAATTTTAATCTTTTTTTCTAGGAGATCGGAGAGTCATACATTTCCGGCCGTATTCCACAACGCTGAGTAACAGGTATATTAATAATTATTTATCGGGACAGACGCCTAAATCAGTTTTATCTGGCTTGAGTTTTTATCTACTTAATCTACAGATGACTATAAACATCGCTGTCCTTGTATTACATTTAACAAACTTAGTTCTTATCTTTAGAATGGTGGGTTATTTTTTACCTTAAGAATCGAAGGGTATTTCTTAGCTTTAGGATCGAGGGCTATTTTTCATCTTCAGAATCGAAGGGTAGTTCTTATCTTTAGAACCGAAGGGTATTTCTTACCTTTAGAATCGAAGGGTAGTTCTTACCTTTAGAACCGAAGGTTATCTTTAGAACCGAAGGGTATTTCTTGTCGTTAGAATCGAAGGGTATTTCTTACCTGAAGGGTAGTTTTTACCTTTAGAATCAAAGGGCATTTCTTACCTTTAGAATCGAAGGGTATTTCTTATCTTTAGAATCGAAGGGTATTTCTTATCTTTAGAATCGAAGGGTATTTCTTACCTTTAGAATCGAAGGGTATTTCTTGGCAGTAATCTATTCGATCTGTTCTACACCTAAATACAGAACCGGCCCTGTTTACCCCCGGTTGTGACGTAATACCTTTAGGGGCACCCACTAATAACCTGAAATTATAATTAATAAATAGATAGAAACAACCAACAGGTAAAATATTTATTTCTGTATTGGCTTGTGCTGAAGATGTGGAATAGGGTTAGTAGATGTTGGGTAAATAAAACTATTTATATAACTGGTATTTGTGAATAGATAGGTATAGATACATGTAGGTCAAGTAAGTAAAGGTCATAGGTTATAGGTCACAGTGTAAGTATAGGTCTGATGTTGGTACATGTATATCAACACTATATTTAGTTAGCACATGATAACATTCGGTGGTGCGAGAGAGAGAGAGAGAGAGAGGGAGTGCGAGGAAGGGAGGGAGAGGAAGGTGGTGGGGGCGATTGGTTAAAGGTTACTATAACATATTATCTAGGTTGTCACGTACATATGTGTGTTACGTGGTAAATTGTATAAACTGTTATCTAGGTTTACACGTTATCTACATTTACACGTACATGTATGTAACGGGGTGAATAGTATAAAATGTTATCTAGGTTTACGCGTGGTGAATAGTATAAACTGTTATCTAGGTTTACACGTGGTGAATAGTATAAACTGTTATCTACATTTACACGTACATGCATGTATTGTGGTGAATAGCATAAACTGTTCTTTGGGTATACATGTATGTAAGGTGGTGAATCTATATTTACACGTACATAGTAATACAAGAATGTTGATGGCTTACATTATCACCAGTTAGCACTAAATCAACCCCATGGTCTTACAATAATACATATAGTGGTGGAATCTAGTGAAATGTTGGGATAACTTTATCCACCCCCCTCCCCTCCAATTTCCCCATAATTATAAACGGTCCATTTCGTTTATCTGATAAAAATCAATACCCCCACCTTCAATAGGTCTTGTTCATTTATTAGTTTCGAGAATTTGCTTAACGTGTCATAGTAGTAGAGGGGTGTAGGTGGGGATACGTTTTACAATCGATAAGGTGGGGGAATCTTTCTACAGGGAGCGTATGTGTAAGAGTAGATAATGTCTATCGACTGAAGTTACATCCCTGAGTATGATATTTATAGCAAAATTATAGAAAAACACCCGTATTAATGGAGCATGTTTCAGTGGCTTCGTATGGTTGAAATGACGTATGAGATGAATTGGCACCACCATACGTCTGGAAGACTATAACAAGATACCCGAAACTTGAGAAGGTTTACAACTGTCAGCTGGGTTTCATTCTTCACCTAATTAAACCCTGTTGAGATTTAGGAACATCAGTTAGATGTTGGTGCATTACATCATCGATAATTTATGACCAGTATTTTCATTAATCAGTAAATTAATTGAAGGATAATGACATTCATGGTTTTATTGAAATCATGACAACGGATGCCAACTCTTCCAAAAATACGTCTACATCCATCACACGATATTTATACAACATCCTTAAAATAAAGGTTTACAGACAAAAGTCAATTCATCCTGTTGTATCTATTCTGTATCCACTGGTCTCTGTATCCATAAACACGATTCATTGTCAATGTAGTGTAGATTTTAAAATACATGTTAGTTTGGTGATACGATAGAGTTACCTCTACCCGAGCAAAGTATATCATTTTGGGATTAACATACGGTTCAAATTTATTTCAATAATTCGCTTACGCATACGGGTGTTTACAGTGGGAAGAAACCGGATGACCGGCGAAAAACCATGAGGTTGGGCAGGCGATCCTACTCTATCCAACAATATATATATTATATCTATAAATAAAGTGGAGAATTTTTTACCTGGACATATTTTTTGTTTGTTTATGTATATATACATATCTACAGACTATGAAATAGTTAGAAAGGAACGGGGATATTGCATAATTTTATCGGATAATTAAGCCATTACGTATACTAATTATTTATAAAATAATAACGTTATTAGTCTTTCAACCCACGCCATTAGTGACTCATTTATTGACGATGATAGATCTAGTAACCTGTATTAATACATGGATATAACTGGTGTACGATACCCATTACTACCTAGGACTAGATGGAACAGAGTGGTATCAGGTGTTCTAGAAAGAGTAAGCATACTCTGTCTTGTTTACGATACTCTTCAATAACATGTGTTATTGAGTGGTAGGATGTGTTTTAGAAAAAATAAGTATATTCTGTCTTGTGAACGATACTATTCATAATCTAGGGCTAAATGGTATCTAGTGATATCAAGTGTTCTAGTAGTGTTCCAGTTATGTTCTGGTAGTGTTCCAGTACTGTTCTAGTAATGATCTAATGATGTTCTAGAAAGTTGTCTTAACACAAAATCAACACTGTTTAATCTGAAAAGTTGTTTCAAATCTTCAAAGACAACCATTCTATAAACAAAACGGTTCCCGAGAGGAAATTGATCCCTGTGGTCTCCTTCCAGAATCGCTCATAAAAAAATCTGAAGTTTTGCCGTGGGGCCTACCATCGACCGTAAAAGTGAGAACAGGGTTGAGCGGCATTAACTAGATGCAGTGTATGCGACCATCACCATATATAATTATATCGAGTATATATATGGCGGTCAGTTATTTCTACATTCACACGAAATTATTTCCAATAAAAGTATGTTTATAGATCATGAAAATTGCACAGTTTGTGCGCAGGGGCGGGGCATCTTTCGGTGTATTTTACAGGTTGTTCAGTTTATTGCACGCGTTAATCCGTTCAGTTTAATAGCCTTTATTAATTAATTGGTCTAATTATTTAATTACTGTACATGGATGATGATGTATAGAGGCTATAAATGTTTGGGGGTAATACTTTAATAGGGCTATATATATGTAAGTACTTTATAAAACAACACACAGATAATAAAACCTATGTTGTTATACATGTATGACTATTTTATAGGATACACAATTAATCCAAACCCAAATAACAAATCACCACTTTACAAAATGTACCCATCTATTTATGCTAGCCCCAAATTTGCGCTTTTATTTCTTGTCTTTAATTTCTAATCGAGGAATAAAATTAATTCATTTCCCAATTTTATATCCGGCTTTCTAAAAGGACGGTTCCCAGAAGTGAAAACTAATAAATCTCCGCTATACAAATGACACGATTCCCGTTTAAGTCTATTTCTATTAATTATTACACAGAAACATAAGGAAAGATAAGTGGAAATCTACCGTGTTTATCACAAGGTTCCGCTCTTACACCAGGTCTATTATTAACGCTTGTCAATATGACAATGACTATACTAAAACTTTACATTTGCTAACAATCCCACTTGTTTTATCTTAGAATCGTAAACTCTATGAGAAATGCAATCATCATGTATTACGATAACAACTGCTAATATACATGTAGGCATGATACGACTGTTTCTATTTCCGTGATATATTTAATGGGTTTAATTTATTACGTTCCAGCCACACAGAACTTGGAAATGGTCTAAACCTAATCAGATATTAATATGGGTTTAATAACAGCTTCCATTCAGGCTGATATCACTGACAAAAAGACCTAACCAGAGAGTTATACAGAGACGATTAAGACACGTACGTGTGTACCAGATCCTAATACTAACACGTACCAGAGAATTATAACTTTAATATATCCTAATACTAACCCGACCCACACATGTACAGGAGAATTATAACTTAAAAAAAACCTAACTCTAACCCGACCCACACAATCATGTATCAGAGAATTGTGACTTTAATACACCGGTACACACATCTACATATACGGCCAAATTAATATCTGCTGCGTCATTTATTTATTTGTTTTTATTTTTTTTTAATTTATATAATTAGCGATTGACCTATCCTAATTAGCGTAGTCGCCGTCGATATCGTCATGATTGTGTCAATTTATGATGGATCGTTTACCTTTCTAACACATGAACACATTTACATATAAACGAATATTGAACCACATGCATGTACAGGTATATTGAACTAAATGTAAATAACAGTCGTTTTCAGAATTTGGGAGAGGGGGTGAGAGAGAGAGGAGGGGGTGGGGGAGAGGGGGCATGGTGTTAACGTATACTTGACACAAACTATGTCATTTTGTACTAACATACAGTATGGTTTAATTTTATACGAAATTCTAAAGATAGGTTGCCAGGCAACGAAACATACGCCCACAGCAGCTAAATCGTCCGGGCAGTCAACAAGGGTTGTCGCATATTTTTACTTTTTTTTGGTAATGAAACATTTGTGATACACTAAAATCTGAGTAACAACTCATTATGTAATTATCTGAAAATCATTAGAATTTTTTTGCTTTTTATAAAGTTTTGCCCCAAGCTAACAATTAGTATAGGAAACATTTAACATCATGGATTTAGCTGTTCAGTTATCAAAATTCATTGAAAATCAAAATACTTGT
The DNA here is from genome assembly GCA_963678685.1 of Patella ulyssiponensis. Classification (NCBI taxonomy): domain Eukaryota; kingdom Metazoa; phylum Mollusca; class Gastropoda; family Patellidae; genus Patella; species Patella ulyssiponensis. The sequence goes on along the minus strand of OY783225.1, from coordinate 60,713,904 downwards.
TCGTTTCAACACCTTAAACTCTGTGTATCAATCTGAAGTCAATCGGATGATAAGTTTGGCATCTACAGCGCCACAAGGTTTTTGAAGTGATCAAGGGAGATAACTCTGGAAGTAATTATTTGAAATAGATGAAAATCAGTAGGCTTCTTAGTCTCAGGACCTTAAACAGTGTGTGTAAATTTAAAGTCAATCGGATATTAACTTTGGCCTCTAGAGCATCCACAGGATTTTTTGATGTGATCAAGGGCCATAACTCTGGCACTAATTATCGGAAATTGATGCAAATCAATAGGATTCTTCGTCTTATGACCTTAAACACTGTGTATAAATTTAAAGTCAATCGGATATTAACTTTGACTTTTAGAGCGTCCACAAGATTTTTTGAAGTGATCAAGGGAGATAACTCTGGCACTAATTATCGGAAATCGCTGAAAATCAATAGGCTTCTTCGTCTTAAGACCTTAAACAGTGTGTATGAATTTAAAGTCAATCGGATATTAACTTTGACTTTTAGAGCGTCCACAAGATTTTTTGAAGTGATCAAGGGCCATAACTCTGGCACTAATTATCGGAAATCGCTGAAAATCATTAGGCTTCTTCGTCTTATGACCTTAAACACTGTGTATAAATTTAAAGTCAATCGGATATTAACTTTGGCTTTTAGAGCGTGCACAAGATTTTTTGAAGTGATCAAGGGCCATAACTCTGGCACTAATTATCGGAAATCGCTGAAAATCAATAGGCTTCTTCGTCTTATGACCTTAAACACTGTGTATAAATTTAAAGTCAATCGGATATTAACTTTGGCTTTTAGAGCGTGCACAAGATTTTTTGAAGTGATCAAGGGCCATAACTCTGGCACTAATTATCGGAAATCGCTGAAAATCAATAGGCTTCTTCGTCTTATGACCTTAAACACTGTGTATAAATTTAAAGCCAATCGGATATTAACTTTGGCCTCTAGAGCGTCCACAAGATTTTTTGAAGTGATCAAGGGCCATAACTCTGGCACTAATTATCGGAAATCGCTGAAAATCAATAGGCTTCTTCGTCTTATGACCTTAAACACTGTGTATAAATATAAAGCCAATCGGATATTAACTTTGGTCTCTAGAGCGTCCACAAGATTTTTTGAAGTCGTCAAGGGCCGTAACTCTGGTAGTTATTATCGGAAATCGCTGAAAAACAATAGGCTTCTTCGTCTCATGACCTTAAACACTGTGTATAAATTTAAAGTCAATCGGATATTAACTTTAGCCTCTAGAGCGTCCACAAGCAATTGTGGACGCCGGACCGACGGACGGACGGACGGACGGACGGACGGACGGACGGACCGACGGACGGACCGACGGACGGACGGGGGCGACGACAATATACGACCACATTTCAATGTGGGCGTATAAAAATCGTTTTTACACGTGCAATGTACCGCATTTTCTTACTCAACAGCAAAGCTAATAAAATAAACAGTTTAAACAATTTAATTTTATATCGTATGAATCTTCAGACAAGAGTCATTTCAAACTACTCCACCGGCTCATCAAAAATATTTACGTAACGGAGTTTACCTATGTCTCCCGAGTCATAGCTTCCGCCATTATGACCCGATATGGGTAAACGTCTGGATAGTATACACAGAGTAAGAATAACTCTGTGTAGTATATTATCAATTAAAACGATGACGTAATAATGACGTTTAGACCCCCATTTATTGACGTAACACCGTCTTAGTTTAATGATTAAAGTTTTTGACACTCGAGGGTTGATTGATAACACATGGTCACTGATGGGATTAATTAACAATTAATTGATCTCAACATAGTCCTTGTCATTGTTCAACAACATCTTCTTGTGTTAATCTCACCATATTTTTAACATTTTCACACCCTTTTATTAAAAACCCTAAAGATGTTGAATGACGTAATATACAGGGATCAAAGAGGGTCAGTAAAATAAACTAATGTCTGTCTATCTCTAGGGATCTGATTACTAATTAACGCCAGCAATTGTCTGTTAAAAGATATTTTTGGAATATCAATAATACTGAAAATTATTTTCTTGATCGATTTGTTGATTTTGTCTACTCAAAATGAAAATATAATTGTTTTACAGGACCCCCAACACCTCCCTACACACAGTCTATCTATTTATTTATTATTATTATTTTTAATGTTACTAGCGACATACATGTATAACATGCCCACTTATATAAAATGGTATTTCTGTTTTGAATAAGTCAAGTTTTAGATTTTCCTGTAACTAATTTATTCATTGGCTATAAATAACCCAAAACACTGCTCCTTGTGTTAAAACACTGCCGTGGTTTCGATTCTCCAGTTGTACGTGACAAGGAGTAGGGTCGCTTGTCATATACATGTACTACCATTCCATGATCGTCCCACAAAAATCAGATTCATGTTTTTACCAAGTTTCAGAATTGGACCTGTTTATTTCTGCTAATTAAAGCGATCGTTTCATGAACTTGTCTAGTAAACTCAACAATTACTGTCATGAATAACCATAGTGGTTTAGTGCCAGGCAATATAGCCTGAAGGTTTTTCAAAGAAGAAATTACTCTAAGATTTATTTTGGTTTGTCGGTAGAAACAACAATGCTAGTTTTTATAAAGCCGCGGAATAATAATAGTTGACGTGGTTAGGCAACCGTCATGGCAATCATCATACTATTGACCCGTCCTAACTTCCACGTGCAAACTTCTGGCAGAAGCTTCAGACAGACTTCAACTTTTCCTCAAAAACATACTCTATAAGGTTATAAATTCTTTCGGCATCAGCTAAATGCCTGTTATAGCAGTGGTCTATTAACTGAAGAGATCACACTACATGTATACAAATTGATAACTTTCCTTTCAGACATTTGGAACTACTTTCTTGAATATTGAAATGGAATTCATCCCTGGACAGACGTCTATTTGTAAGAGTGAACACGCGAACGAATTCAAAACGCTGAGACAACTTTACAAAATTTCAATTTATCCCATGGTGTCTCGAAGTTTATTTTAGATTCGTCTGGTAAAATGTTTAATGATATTTTCTGGTTGCGGGTAGTTTTATTTCCATTAAAAGATAAACGTAAAATAAGAAGAGAAACCGGAGGATTAATAACATATAAATTCCCTCTAAAGTGAACTGGAATTCGCCGTCACCAATTCCGGTTTGGGAGATTTCTGTTATTTTTATCGTTTCATTGATTATTGTTGTATACTCTTTAGATGGGTCCCTTTCAAACACGTGGAAATTTAGTACTACTAGAAGAAAGTTGTGGCTATTATCGGAGTTTATTTTTAATGACAAATAAACAGATTTTACCCTTTTTGCCTCTTGTATTTTTAAGATGTTTGAATTGAGGAAGAGTTTGGAAGTGATGCGATATTTCAATTTCGTAATTTGGTATTATTTTTCTCGTTTTATTCTTATTTATGTAATTTATTGATTATACTAATGTGAAAATTTTAACTGTGCCTCAAAAGTCGACATCGGATGGCATCTTCTTTTTAATTTCATGTAACTATATGTATTTTAAAATATTTTAAAATTTCTGTATACATGTGTATGGTGACACATTAATATAAATATATTTTATCTTTTATCTTCACTATCTGTCGAGACTTCTGTAATTCAAGTTCTTCGATGATATAAAGTTTGAAACGTCACGGCATGATATAAATATGTGAGTCTGTTGGGAGAGAATCAGACGCCAGCCACACTCCAACTGTAACCTTATATACTTGTGTACATTTACGATGACTGTTATTTAGTTAGAATTACTAACAGTAAAAACAATATATTTTTGTTTTAAAACTACGGCTATTTTGTATAGATCGTATTTTCTAACCAATTCATTTAAAGGGGGTATGGAAGAATTAAAGAGAGAGGGAGAGAGGGAGAATAACCTGTGGTAATATAACAATGCGAAAGAGACCGGTAAAATTAGAATATAAACACGCCACATATATTCAATAATTCACAAGTGGTCATTAGAAATTGGGGTAGACTGGTAAACCCAGAGAAAACATACGCTGTATCACGACATTTGCATCGATAACAGGTCTATATGTCCTAAAGACAATGTATAGCGTATTCGGTCTTACACAATCACAATTATTCTCTTCCCTGCTAGAGCCTTTAATTAGATTATATACGGTCTGTGATCTAAGACATATATTGGGAGTGTTCAGATATTAGTGCACTACCCGACTGGTTGCCTCTTTAATATCTGTGTTTATAAAATGTAGCGTGTCTGGCGGTAAATGGCACGTGCCTAAAGTCGACCATACTTCGGATGAACATGTTATATCAATATATCTGGCAACATCTCGCCTTCTTCCTACACACTCACATTATAACATTTGATCAACAGACCGAGGACCTTGTTCATGTTATATCTGACAGTATGTCGTCTTCTTACTGCACACTCATATCATATGAGACTAACAGACCGAGGACCTTATTCATGTTATATCTGGCACCATCACGCCTTCTTCCTCCACTTTCCTACTATATAACATGAAAGTTAAACTAGTTTAACTTGCGCGTCTGAACGGGGTATAACACACCGGGGACCTTATTCATGTTATATCTGACATCATCACGCCTTCTTCATGCACACTCACGTTATATAACATATGACTAACAGACCAAGGACCTTATCCATGTTATATCTGGCATCATGTCGCTTCTTCCTACACACTCATATTATATGAGACTAACAGACCGAGGACCTTATATTTAACATGTAACTAACGGAACGATGACCTTATTTACGAAAACTTATACTAAAATATTCAAGTTTACAGCCATATTGGCTAAGTTTTAGAATATTGTGCTATGATTTTAGGCATCAGCCAATGAACAATCAGTATTCTTTAAATATTTTAGTATAATGTTTGATGTATACTGCACCGGGTCAATTGTAGGGATGCACACACTGATATTATTTGAACTTTTGAAAGTAACAGGCACGTACATGTTTAAAATGAACACATATACTGTAACGGATACGTCTATATGTCATACGGTCTATCATATTTCAAGATAGACAGAGAGAGAGGGGGGGAGAGAGAAAGAGAGAGAGAAATTGGGTTTAACGTCCACGCGACACAAACTAGGTCAATTCGGGACTAGCACATGTTTTAATTTTATTTCAATAATTCGCTTGCGCGTAGTGACTTTAGCAGTGGGAGGAAGCCGGAGGACCTGGAGAAAAAACCCACGAGGTTGGAATGTTTCAAGATGCTCTTCATTCTGAATAGCTGGAATATCTCTCGGAATGACAGACACTTACCCTGTAGAACTTTCAGTTTGTATTTTCTCTTATTCATGGATCAGGATCGGTTCTAGTTTCTGAACAGCCCCTAGAATAGGGACGTCTACCGGTACCACTATTGTGAACACTGACTCCATAGTATAGAGAGGTATATCGGTGCCAGTACTGTGAACAGTACCCAGTATAGAGACGTCTATATTGGTACCAGTACTGTGAACAGTAATAGGCACGTATTGTTACCAATAATGTGCACGTCCCCTAGTATATAGAACCGGCGAACGTATGATATCACTTCCCACATAAAACTAGCATGGGATTTCCATATGTATAGGGTGCAATTGTTTTATTGTGGACAGACGTATATACATGTGATTCTGTCTGCTGTACAACTAGAAACTAAAACACCATATTATAATTTCCCGGGAGTATTGATGTAACACGGACAATATACATGTATTACTTGATATTAGGCTAACAAAATATTCTCAAACAATAGAATTTCCCATGACGACGATATGGCCAGGTCGTTTTTACACTTAAGGCGTTGTTTTATTTTTAGACCTCATAGATGTATTCCTTTTGACTGTATGCCGTCATGTTTTAAAACGTCTGTCAATCCAATAATTGGACATGTTTCTTGGGGCAGTTATTTGGGGCAAAAAGTAGCATAGCCTAACCCGTTATTGGTTATTGCTCTGTAATCCTATAGCAACATTTCATTCCGTTTTATGGTCTAAACAAATATGAACACCAGTTTTACTTATAATTAGATTTCTACAGAATTAAAACGGAGTGCTCTTGCTCCATGATGATTTACCTACAAACAGAAACCCAACGGAAATGGTCGAGACTTTCCGATAACAGACGAAGTTCTGCTCTAATGCAAGACTTTACCAAAGTGGCGATAAAGCCCATAGGGCTCTTGTTCAACTAAACGGGGATATCAGTAATTCAATAAAATGTTAAATTGATTGATTAGTTGTAGATCAATACGATGATTGATCGATTATGATCATATCTCGTCCTATACCAAATTATTTAATTATATTTATGGAAGATTTTCCACGGCTATAATAGTATCAGCTGTAAAATCTAACTGGCTGTTGGCAAAAGACGACTATATACACTCGCCATGTACTTCCTCGGCTCACACAAGTATGTGCAGTATACATTACCTCGATTGTTTCCAGTTAGTTTTTAAAGTTAACACCCCACCTACTTGAAAGTGAGGATATTGAACTGCTTTATAAAGAAAAGAAACGGGAGCGAACTTATCGCCAATACAATACTTAGGATATTTTGGGACTAAAGTTCTATTAATTTGTGTATGCTCACGTATGTAATGAAATGCGAGGAGAGAATTTCGTCCGGGTAGTGACGTTCCGTATTTTCCAATGCATTCCCTTAATGTCCCCTTTAAGTTCAATATATAAACTATGTAAAATATACGTACAATATCACTTATACATATCATGAACATAAAACTAAATATACGTACAATATCATTTATACAAATCATGAACATAAAACTAAATATTGTGTATTATGTAGAATATCATTTATAAACTGTGGGGTATACCGTGTGATATATACATGTACTGAATATTGTATATCACGCAATATAATATCATTTATACACCGAGTGAAATATATACGTACTATCTACAGTATAGACTGTGAATGAGGTATACATATATGTAAATATTGTAAAATATAAAAATTGTATAGTATATATATTATTAGATATTGTATATATATTATTAGATATTGTATATACACTGTAGTATATTAGATATTGTATATAGTATATTAGATATTGTATATAGTATATTAGATATTGTATATAGTATATTAGATATTGTATAAGTGGTATGTTTATATTACCATGGTATTTAAATGTAAGAAGTAAAACGAGATATTCTGGTTTGAAATGACTGTGTTTAAGTTACAAGTAGTTCTTGTTCCATATTCCTACATTTTAACATTGTGTTAAGTTTGATGGATGTAACTGTATATTATATCCTATACTCCACATTCACGTGACCTGAATTACCAATTCAAATAGTCGTCTCTATAAAACAAGTTCTTGAGTTGGAATTAGAGATATAAGGAAATGTGGTTTAACGTCCGCTTGACACAAAATAGGTCAGCACGGGACTTAATTTTAGGTATAACTTTATTTCAATGATTTTTCTGTGCCCTGGAGTCTTTAGGGTGGGGGTGGGGGGCGAAGGACCCAGAGAATATCTACGGGGTTTGGTCGTAGAATCTAATGTATACCACGTACACGTGTAGGATCGAAACCAGGCCATTTGACTTGATGACAGAGCTTATGATCTAAAGCGTGTATCCTGAATTCGAATTAGTATTTTCTAAAACCGCACAAGGTGACACACATAGTACACGTTTTTGTCCCGTATCTGAAGATGACCAGAATATACAATGAATGAAGGTTTATTTATAAAACTGTTTAAATGTGAATGTAAAGTTTATGGGTGGACCGTATAAAGGTCGGGAATAGTCGTAACACTGGTTCTTGTACAAATAAAACTACCATCTATGAGCTTATATACATGTACAGCTTTCAAGAGACAGTACGCTTACAAAATGAAATTGGGTTTAACGTCCTACTTTCAAGGGCCGTTTAGCTTACAAATTCTCATCGAGTTTACACTGAGTTGGTTATAATACGTGCATGTGTATCTACGTGTGTATCATTCACAGAGTTTACACTTGAAGTATATTGTTTGTATTTGCCGATTCTAGCATGTATACAATGGATATGTATAGGTAAATATAACGATATAAAACATGTATGAATGAATAACAAATATCTAATTTACGATACGACATAATGACGCGATTGTTGTTAAGTCATTCATTCTTACGGCACAGGGTATACTTACTCTGCGTAGAAAGGAGTCACAGCTTACGTTGTGGTGTTTCAGTAAGTATCGATGCTGCTTGGCTAACCAGGAGGTACCGGATTCGATCAATGTACAGACTGATTTCCTCTTATCATAGATGCTGGGCATAGGGCAGAGCGAAGAAGAGCATCTAAGCGTCCAGATTCGAAAAAAAATCCCGGAAAACCATGTGGAAAGATCCCTGGTCAATGGAAATCTAAATACATGTACATGTAAAAGTAAGCCACAGCGTCGCTGACGGGGTATATTTCATTTTCTCCCCACAGTACATCGCATGACGTATTCTCGTGAAAATAAGACGTTAAACCCCATTGCAAGACTTTTTTTCGAGAAGGTCTGATATCACCACTCCTGTTATTATGGATGTACACCCAATAACCGTTATTAAAGACATATATATCTTTGATAGTATATGTGACAATTGAAACCCTGTCATACTTTCATTGAGTATTCACAATACGTGTCGGCTAAATGATGTTTTAATTGTTGATAAAGAATTGAGTGTTGTGTCAAATTTCCTTCTTACCACCCGATACTTTAATTTATATAAGCTGTAATATAATATATTTTAACTCATGCCGTACAGAGCATGGTGTAAAAGGTGTATATTATAACTCATTTCGCGTTGAGAATGCAGTAAAAGTTGTATATTTCAACTCATTTCTCGAAGAGAAAGTTATATCAATATGTACAGGTACAGCATTACTCATTATATCTAATAATAAACTGCAGTTTAAACCGTACAATCATCGCCACAGAGTAGATGTTTGTGGTTAAAATGAGATGTCAAGGAGTTCCTATATTTCATAGCCACCATTAGGGTCTTATTCAATTTATATTGTAGATATCCGGTGGGACGAGACGGAAAGGAGTTGCCATTGCATCAACAACACGATGAATAATGAATTTATATATAAACGGACGTTAAGAATGATTCGTTGAGTTTAAGTAAAGGAGTTCCCTGTTCCTTCATTCAACAAATCATTCTCAATGAATCCAATGCTGGGAAATATTTATCCATTAAATTTCAAATCATTTACACGTAACCAGTCGGTGTTTATTAAAAGAAATCGAAAGTAGATCTACGGAAACGCCAACCGAACCCTTTCTTCCTTTTACACCTATTAAAGGGTTATTTGTTTGTGTGAGGTTGTTTTGAGTCGAACCTAAGAAACCTGGAAGTATCGAATAGCTTAAAGAGTAATGGATGTGTGCGAGTACGTCATTCATAAAGTGTGTCGATTATGTTTCTCATTTAATGAATGAAATAAAGAATCCTTGCCCTCAACACAACCAGGTCAATTTGGGACTAACATGGGGCGTTTGGAGTTTTTTTGGTACGCTTTATTTGTACGCTCACATTATCGCTGCGAGTTAAACTATCTATAAATAAAAGTTGTCGAAACCTTTGCAAAAATAAAATTTAGTGAGAATTTTTTTTTTTGATACAGTAGACTAGCTTAATTAGTAACTATATCTATCCTTAATTTCTAATTAATCAACTTGGCTCTGGGCAAACCCTAAACTTTCTTAATCAATTTATTTTTCTGACGTTTTATGTATGAACCGGATATATTTGAATACGCGTTTCGGTTAAAGAATGTTATGCAACCTCATTGTTCTTTAAATAAATGACCGTTTTAATGATATTCTGTACATAATTATCACGTGCACTCAACACAAATTACGTCATTTATGGACTAGAATAAAACCAATAAAAAAAAACAAAAAAAACCCACAACATACATTAAAAGTTTTGATACATGTAGGGTCTACGTGTAATGGTCGTAATTTTTGTGTCGTGTCCGTGGGTTTGTCTCTTGTAGTCGTTTATGTGTGGTGCGAATCCTGTGCACTTACTATTTGTTATGTCATATTAAACTTGTAAATAAAAGTTTGGCAAGGTATAATCCAAACGAAATAAAAGAATATTTAAAATAGGGTTAAAGTGTTAGAGAATAAAAAGTAAGTAATCTAATTGATTGACCTGAAGGGGTTAATTAATACTGTAAAAAGAAAATGAAAATTTTTGTAACGTACCAACTTGTTGCTTGGTCTATATGTTGTGAAACAGCATACCCGAACATACTTCCTGTCTCTCCAGCATGTATCAAAGGTGAATCTACGTCAACATTATAACCCGATGCCGAGTTCGTCCATATTCCAACAACACACAGAAGAACCATAGTTCTAATGGAACTCGACCCCATTCTTACTCCTTTTAAACTTTTAAAACAGCTAAATCCTAAAGTTAAACTTAGTGACGACATATTTACAGTTTTAGAACAAATGAAAAAACTAAATTATAAAAACTCCTTCTAAAGAAAAACACACTCAAATCCAAACTATAGCACCATAATCTTTGTAACTAGTTTAGAAAAATCACTTAACAAAATCACTCCTAGCCTCTCTCTACTCCAAAGTAAATGGCCAACTTGTATGTCAGGTTAAGTCCACTATCACGCGTAAAGGGGTGTTGGGTGTTTTTGACAGCTGTGCCCATTCAATGATGCGAGCGCCCAAACTACCATAAAAGTAGTAACAGGAGCCTCGTAGCTCTCGCGCGAGCGGTTCGTGAGTCACTGAGGTTTGGAATGTAACAGTAGCTAACGGTAAATAGCTGATCCCCTAACAGCGTACGAATGCACGAGATGATATTCACCGATATAGAAAAACGTATCCCCTTTACCCTCGTTCAGTTTACATGGACCGATCTATCTTAATGAAGGGGTGTTAGCTAGGCCAATATGATGGTTATTACACAGTTATGAGTTTTCTATTGCATCTTTAATTGTTAACTCACCCATGTAAACAAACAATGGTGGGAACAGCATCATAATACTAGGATGGAGAAAGGTGTGACTTTGAATAACGTATATATTTTAAAATGGTTTAATAAATACTTATATGGTATTAATAAATCCGTTTTGGTGTTTCTGGGTTATCTATTTATGATAACTGATATAGCTGGTTTTCATTTATAAAAAATTGTGAAGCTATAAAATCCAATGTACATGTAGATTTAAAATCATATTATAATAATTTATTGTCCCAAAAAATAAATAATATTAAAGGCCCAGATGGAACTTCCTTAAATAACGTAAATTATGAAAATTATTTAGATGTGATAAGAAATCCAAAACACAGAAAAGCACTAACAAATCTAAGATTAAGTGCACATAAATTGAAAATTGAAATCGGAAGATATTTAAAACTAGACGTAAAAGATCGTTTGTGTTGTATATGCCAGGAGGTAGATGACGAAATTCATTTTCTAACAAATTGCAAACGACATGACAAAAATAGACTAGAACTGTTCAGGCTAATTTTATTCCAAGAGCCAAATTTTTATAAAATGAATGTTTCACAACAATTTAAAGTACTAATGATAAATAAAAATGTAGAAATTTTGAAATGTTTAGGAGCTTTTTAATATACAATTCGTTCATGTCTCTGTAAAGTATTATGTTTATATAATTATGTACATGTATGTATGTATGTATCCTTCGTTGTCTCATTTATATTTTATTAATTTCATCTGTATGTGCACATAACCTTGTAAGGTTTTTTATGCAATAAAGTTTCTTCTATATAGTAATTACAGGGGGACCGCACCACAAACAAACAAAGAGCATGATGTCATGAGGCTAAGTACAACCACGAGGTCTTGATAGGAAAACTAAATCTTGCGGCATGCTTCGTTAGTCATAATCATTGCTATTTTGAATAAAATCAGAAACTTTTAGTTTCACGAAACTCACCTCGCATAAAAAAGCGTTTTTTTTAGAGCTTTATGGATATGGACGAAAAACAACAGAAAGCTAAATCAATTGTAATTTAAAAGACAAAAGACACATTTGATTCAACAATGAAAGGCATAGATGGAACTTCTTTAAATAAGCTAAAAACATATGAAAATATGAAAACAAAATACCCCAATGCGCAAGCGAAATGAAATCGAACCATATGTTGGTCCCGAAATGACCTAGTAAGTGTCGAGTGGACGTTACCCCCCTCTCTCTCTCTCTCTCTCTCTCTCTCTCTCTCTCTCTCTCTCTCATTGTTTTTTCATTTAAACATTTCATATTATATTCATTCACATTTTTATTTATCTTTATATTTTTTTTTATATTTATCAATTTCTTTTTATTGTTTTCTACGTTTTTGTAATGTCCCGCGCTTTGCCACAGTGCTTCGATCCTCCAGCTCAGAATGGTGAAAGAGGCAGGCCACCATTAAATTTCGCCATCTTGGTACCACCCAAAATTGTAGTTCGTCCATTTTTTAGCAATCCTATCTGTGTCTCTTTACGGCCCTTTTGCTTGTCCATTTTTGTTGAATTTTTGGCCCATAATGGACGAAAAGGGTTTGAATTAACATTTTTTGCCAGGTTTTGGTAAATATTCTTGATTTTGAGACGGAAGGATAACGGAGTTATCAGGTTGGCTATGGTGATATGCACGGCAACAAGTTACATGTTTTTAGTATGCTTTAGTATGAACCTCATACACATTTTAGTGCAAAGATATGACCATTTGTTCCTCTGTAGTGAAAAGCATTCAGCCCAACGAAAATTTAAGGAAGAGTTGGAGGTGGCCAAAGAGGCCAAAATTAACACTGAAGGCAATGAGGAAATTAATGGTGGTCTGTTTCCGTAACTGATTGTGAGTTGTCTCCCTTACTTGCTGCAGTCTATGGACCACAATCTTTCGCTTTCGCGTGTTATATCCACATAAATTCTTCGTCAGAAGCACGGGGTGTTAGTTTCCACAAGTTAGTATGAATATTTAAGCCAAGCCAAAATCTCAACCTAGAATAGTCGATCCCTCATAGGCCTAATGGTATAATGTCCACCAATTGTAGTACCAGCAGTAAATAATTCCTTCGAAGACCAAAAGTTGTTATGCGAGACTGTAAGAGGATATCTGACAATTCAAAACAAAAAAAATGACAGTCATTAGATAAGAGAACACGAGATAAATAGAAATAGTTCGTAAATTCTCTTTTTTTTATCAGTTCTGTACGCACGAACGTTTTCGTTAAGATTTCGCATTTTTAAGTTAGTGTTAGGTTGTAGCGGATCAGTGGAAATGGTTCCCTACTGATGTCTTCCGTCTTACTCCACTTCCTAAGTGCAGTGGCTTATCCTACAGATTACCTTTGCGCAAGTTTCTTGGTCAAATGACTACAAAAAGTTTACTGGCCTATAACTTCCTTAAATTACACATAAACTGACCCAAAACAGTACCGCACATAGTTTAACATATAATAAATCAATTCCCATTGGAATAAAGGTGAAGGCCCTTACCGCATAATTATATGATTTGATGAAACCCAACTGCTACGCGAAATGTCAACTGACCGGTGTCATGGCGGCTTGCGTAATACGTCATTACAAGAAACATCGCTATGCAAAGAAAACTGTTCATCGGTAACTAATTTAGTGGCCCAGTCTTGACTATTTGAGATAGAATTACTTATTTCAATACAAACTGTGATATGTGATGACAATTGTGCGTTTGAACCTATTTGTACTTGCGTAATGAGTCTTAGACTGTATCAATTGTAACGTTGAACACACAGTTTAACGTTACATGTATAGTAACTAGTGGACCAGTAGTGAAACTTTTAACGAAAAAATTAATGTTGTACGCCTAAGTGTGTGTGTGTGGGGGGGGGGGGTAAAGGGAGTGTTCTGAAGGGAGAACGGAAGGGTCGGGTGTCTTCTTAAGAAGTGATTTTGGCGACTTATGCAAAAAAGTCGATTGTCGAATTAAACTCGAGATTTCGCCGTTTTGTCGGACTCCCATACCCCCATGGCAAGGGGACACGCAACTTAAAGCGAGAATTTCATATTTTCTAAGAAAGTCAGAACAAAATTATTTCTATGTCTTTTGCTCAAATGGTTGTCAACTCACTAATATACGATCATAGGCCACATCCCTGGTGAGTTGCCGACAGGGAATAAGTATTTTTGTAATTTTTTACAAGGCTTGCACATAAAGCACTCATATTCTTGTTGCAATCAAAATGAATGAAATGAAATGGGGTTTAACGTCCTACTGTTCTGCTCCGAAGACGGACAATATGCCATACAGTGTGCTATGAGGGACATTTTGCCCAGGCAGCGGCACTATGACATGATCTAATGTCGAATGTCAACTGATATTTACGTGCGCGCCACTGTATACATGGTACCTCAGTTTTTCGTACCATCCAAACGACTAGACAGCTGTCCTTGTCAGGTCCTCCGTCCTGTACCACTGATAAGGGGAAACCACGTCGGAAAATTCCGATAAACTTTCTCGGACAATGCCGCGATCGGACACTCGACCTACAGGCTAGCGAGCCAGCATCTTACCCAATTACCTATCGTTGCCGCATTCGCAAGACATGAGATGTTCAGAGCAAATCAAGTTAAATGATCATTTTTTTCAACTGTAGTTATATTAAGTCTTTTATACGATCATTTCTTTCAACAATTCTGTTGATCGCATCTAACAAAGACAATGAAGAAGATGGCGGATGTGAGAGGACGCTTGAAACTTTGGTCTGAATAAAACTTTATTTTATCCTCGTATGAAGGAACTACGGTCAACTATGTTCTAATTGGTCGGTTTTGTATGTTTCTGTGCAGCATCTAGACTTATTATTTATGTGAAATTGAAACCTGTGGCCCCTACATTTGTGTAAGTTACATATCGGAGGATATATTGAGACTCAGTCATTGTCTAAACATGGCGGATGATCGACACACTGTGACTAAGAGCTCACTGCCAATAAAAACCAAATAAACTAGGATCAAGTTAAGTGTAGGATAAAGCACGAGACTGAGGTTATGCTGGGGAAAGAAAGACTGAAGAAAACAACCCGAGGAAAAGAAAAACCGAGGCCGATAGGCCGAGGTTTTTCTTTCGAGGGTTTTTTTCTGAAGTCTTTCTTCCCCAGCATAACCGAAGTCGAGGACTTTATCTTGCTTATAAACCGTTTATGTTTACATGTAAAATGAAAATATAAGTAAAATACGAGTATAATGTGGAAAATTAAAATACATATGTTCGGTTATACTTCAGCACCAATATTTTATTGGTGTAAATATGTTGGCGGTATAAATATATTTTTTGTTTTGTAATAAACATTTTGTTAAGCGTAGAAGGGCAATAATAACACCAATAATAAATCTAAATAGAATATTCCCTGTGTCATATCGTCTGCAGTGACTGATGTTGAATATAGATCAAGAAACAAGTTGTTGATTGGTTCAAAGTTGCACGTGCAAATCACGGTCGACCTTTTCATTAGTTTGGCTGGCGTGGACACTGTTCACGAGACTTCACCAAGTTGGCAAGTAGGAGTAGACAAACAGCAGATATGTGAACAAACAGGTAAATTATTCTTAATTATCTATATTTATCTATGCATGTATATAAAATATTGACTAGTAATACAAACATTAATTTACGTGAGCACAACCTGTATCATATCATGAAAGATAATCCAGTCGGGTTTACTCAGGGGCTGTGGTGACTTCAATCATAAGTTCGATTGTTGCCTATCGTGCTAGAGGACCCGGGCTCGAATTCAGAGAGAGAGAGAGAGAGAGAGAGAGAAATGGGGTTTAACGTCAACTCAACACAAACGTCCACTCAACACAAACTAGGTCATTTCGGGACTAACATATGGTTTTAATTTTATTTCAATAATTCGCTTGCGCGTAGGGGTCTTTAGCAGTGGGAGGAAACCGGAGTGCCCGGAGGAAACCCACGAGGTTGAGAGGGCGCCCCTTTCATCATGCCACATACGCTCACGCCAGGGCTCGAAACCACAGCCGCAAGCCAGAGGTGACCGGCCAGCTAGATGTCGAAGCGCGGCACTCTAGACCACTAGGCCATCCCAACCCCCCTGGCTCGAATTCAGGAGATCGTAGTATCGAAATCGTACTCTTCACAGCTCCCCCCCCCCCCTGTTAATAGCTTTATTCTTATTTTGAAAGTATGTGTAATAGAATATTGAAATACTCGTATAATATACATGTAAATGTTTTTATGTTCATTTTTTATAGGTCATAAAAGAGAAGCCATTCGTATTTACAAATGAACCTCAAATATACAGATCCGATGTTTGTAATTATTTGTATTGGGAAGTAAAGAAACTAGCCGACCAACCGTTATCGGCCAAAATAGTCGACTTGTCGGCCTAAATAAACGACCAACCACAAGGATGCATATTCGACGACTCGCCGCAGAACGCCTCACTCGACGACCGACTTCAAGTGAAACTTGACCAACCCCTGGAAGTCAAAAATGCAAGAAATACTATAACCTTCAATATAAATTTGAAATAAAGCATATAATTTGTGTTGTTTATTTCCCCTTGTTGCCACTGGATTGTTTCGATTCCCCAGATGTACGTGACAGGACTTGGGATCGCCTGTCAAACCTCGTCGGTTTCCTCCAACGTCCTAAGACCCTACGCGCAAGGGAATTACTGAAATAAAATTGAACGACGTGTAAGTCCCGAAATGACCTGGTTTGTGTCGATTGGGCGTTAAACCCCATCTTCCCCACACTGTAGGACAGAACAGCGCTAATAGTAAGAAGTTAAACCCCCGTTTCATTTCTAATTGAAAGTAGGGTACCTTTAATGTCATACACGGAAGTGTTATTTTGGCGAGCACGTCAACAGATTGTTAAAAACTCAAATTTTACCGGCTATATTGATAGTGTATATCCCAGAATTCCCACAAGAAAAACCCTATTCCATGTTTTCTTATGGGGAAATAAAAACCTGCAGT
This sequence comes from Patella ulyssiponensis, assembly GCA_963678685.1. Lineage (NCBI taxonomy): Eukaryota > Metazoa > Mollusca > Gastropoda > Patellidae > Patella > Patella ulyssiponensis. The sequence continues at coordinate 60,696,897 of OY783225.1, read as the reverse complement.
GAAAGAATAACCCGGTACGGGTTAAAAGAAAAATCTCAGAAGAATAACCCCAAATTCCCCTATATATATTCAAAGCCGCCCCCGACTTTAAGAACGCAAGTTATTCCGAGCATAGAATTTACCCCAAAGATCAAAGAGATTTACCGTTACAGGTTTATAACATCTAGGACAAATGATTATGGCAAAAATTATCGTCACAGTATGTCCAGTACTTCCAGCCAGGAATCTCCACTTCAACCTACTAGAGCTGCGAAAATATCGGGTGAACAATCGGGGGAGCCAATAAACAAATGTGGGGGTTTCGTATTTTACAGATCATTGAAATAGCTGTGACTTCAGTTATTCTTGTCCCGTAGATAGAAGTGACCTATATTATTAGCTCTGCGTTGCATCAAACTCAGAATTGCCGGTAATCTCACGTAGAAATGGTATAGAAACATGGCATTTCGTAAATGGGCTTGGTATAGTACATGTAGATCGGCACCTCCTATTGGATAACGTTGGTTAAACGGCCAACGGAAGTGACTACCGAATTAGTGCGAATGCAGTGTCAAAGGTTACGCACGTGCATTCTCCTGTGCTGCGCGTATACAACGGGTATATAAGGCCACTAATAGCCAGTCTTAGTGGAACGGTCGGGGGGTGCGGACCTCAGCTGGAATATTCACATATTTCGCTCTGCGGTAAGCATTCCCAAGGGAGACTCTGTCTCTGGTGGCTAGCGAGTTCCGCTGGAATGATCACTCATTTCGCTCGGGGCAAGCCAGTTCTCCGGAGTAGAGTTTAGTAGCGTGCGAGTCCTACTGGCGTGACCACTCATGCCGCTTAGGATAAGTGCGAACTAAGACGGGCGTTCCAAACTTTAAGGGAATTGAGACTCTGTTTCTGGTGATTAGCGAGTTCCGCTGGAATGATCACTCATTTCGCTCGGGACAAGCACGGTCTCCGGAGTAGAGTTTAGTCTTGTAGTAGATGGTTTAAGTTCTGAGTTTCTAGTTATTTTTAGGGTTCCGATTGGGTGATGTAAGATTTATTGTTTCCCTTTGTGCGAATATTGAAGTTCGGGCAAAAGGCAGACATATTGTATTTATTCGTGAAGTTCTGAGTTTCTAGTTATTTTAGGGTTCCGATTGGGTGATGTAAGATTTATTGTTTCCCTTTGTGCGAATACTATAAGTTCGGGCTGAGGCAGGCACTAATATTGTTTATAATGTCGTTGAGTTTTAATTAGTTTATCCCTAGAATTTTCGTTCAGAAGTTACAAGATTTGACAATAGTGGGCGTTCCGTTTTGGTCTTGTGAAGGGACGTAGTAGAAGGATTTGGCGTAAGAATTTCTATTTCAGCTGGTTAACCATTGGAGAGAAGAAGACCAACCACTCGGACGCGCGTATCGGTCAATAATATCTTTGTAATTAATGAAATAAAGAATTTGAAACTTAATAAAAGTGTTTTCTTTGACTTCAGTTCACGTGAGAAACCTGACATCCTGTGTACGAACCTGGACTTCCGGTTTGCACAAGAGCCAGTCACGCCCGACGCTCAAGTGCAAATCGATAACAACCCGTCCTGTTACACAATGAAGAGTCATCCATCACAAAATCAACCAAGTACAGTTGACAACACATTTTTTGATAGTAAAGCCTTTCACCAAGTCATTGAACAAGCTGTACAAACTGCAGTTGCTGGAATAGAACAAACTCTTCTATCCTATGTCAGGGATCAGTTCCATGCATTCGATGAAAGACTATCTGAGGTTGAGTTAACACAAAGAAGCATATATGACTTGACGTAGATAATTTCCACGAACGATTTGAGGAAATAGAGGCTAATATAAAAGCGAAGGAAAGTGAGTGTAAATTATTAGCAAACAGACTAAACAACTTAGAACAATATACAAGGAAAGCCAATTTGTGAGTATTTGGGGTTAAAGAAACGCCAAATGAAGATTGTGTCGAAATTGTCTCCAACTTAATCAAAGATAAGCTAAAAATTGATAAATCAATCACTATTGAGGCGGCTCATCGTGTCGGTCCTTTTCCCCATGCTTCAAGTGATGAATCTATTCCAAAATCGGTGAAACCCAGGGGAATTATCGTCAGATTTTTGAGAATTAGTTGTTTCAAACAGACGAAAACTGGCCAAATCAGGTGTTTCTATCGTCGAAGATATGACAGTGGAGAACATTAGACTCTTAGATAAACTTCAAAATCACCCACTCGTAAAGTCATCATGGTTCTCAAATGGAAAAGTTAAAGCACAGGGACACAATAATAATGTTTGTAGAGTGTAGTTAGTTCCAGAATTAGATGATCAGTTAATTCGGAAATTAAGCGATAAGAAGACTGACTGAACAGAATGTCACAGTGTCCTGACCTACATTTCTCTTCTATACAGTGTTCACAGTCTTTGTAACAACGGTTAACCACACGTGTAACCGTAAACCTGGAAATCAACTCATTACTTTAGAAATAAAAACACAACCCCGATCGACCCAGCATTAAATGACACAAGTCATATTACTTTATATTTTGTGTGTCTCGATTTAATGATAGGTACCAATACTAAGCCTATATCAATTAATCATTTCTGTTAAAAAGTTTGTTTGAATATGTAGTGAAAATTCTGAATACCATGTCTTTACCATTACATTCTTGTACTACTTATACAAAATTCCCATTTTTAATTGAAGACATATGGTTATCAGTTAGATTAAGCATTATTAGTCTACATTGCCCATCAAAATGGACGTAACTCATGTGGTGATCTTCATACGAGGGTAATATCAGTCCTGTGTTATGTCACATTTTTATGTATATTCTTATTTACTTAGCGTTATTCATTTTTCTTTTCTTTATTTGTCTGTATATATGTTTTATTTGTTTACTATTTATTTACATCATCTTCTCAAGTCCCTATCTCCACCAAAACTATCCACCAAATACTCAAGATCTAACTTGTTTGATGATTTCTCAGTCCCCTCGTGAAATACTGGCGCAAGTGCAACACTCGTTATATTTTCATCGCTATTGTAATAGTTGACATATACTACACAGTAAAACACGAGGCATCTGAGAAATCGCAATGTCGAATAATAACACTATTAGTTTTATGTGAACTTGATAATTTATGTCTGTTAAGTACTGTTTTAGTCTTATTAGTTCTTAAATCAGGAGACGTTTATAAAAATCCTGGACCTTCATATCAATATTCAAATGAAAACCTATCAGTCTATCACTTAAATGCACGGTAGTATACCGGTAAGACCATAGGCGTAGGAGCTCAAAGTAATTCAGGGGGGCATAAGAGAAAATTGCCCGAAATCAATATAATATAATCAATATATTATATATATCGAAATCAACATGCTCAATATATAGTATATTATATTGATTGTATATAATCAATATAATATAATTTTTCGGGCATACCTATCATAAAAGAGCTTCGGGCATATTTTCGGACATGCAGTTGACAAGAAAGAGACGAGAAAATACTTTTCTGGCAGTGTGGATCTCATAGAAATAAGTTAGTTATATTTTTTCTCTAAATGTTAATAGAAAAAAAAGGTCGTCGAATTTTTCATTACGCCTATGGGTAAGACACAAACTTGAAACAATATACGACGTCAATGATTACCATATTTGTAGTTTCACCGAGACTCATCTGGATAACTATGTGTTGGATTCATCTCTACAATAGGACGGTTTCCATTCTCCATACCGGAAGGATCGGACGTCGCACGGTGGCGGTTTATTACTATTTGTTAATAAAACCATTTATTGCAAGCGGCGAGATGATCTTGAGGTTACAGGTATAGAGAGTATTTGGGTAGAATGCAAATTTCCAAACACCATATTACTTGTTGCTTTATTGTACCGCCCGCCAAACAGCACATTCGAATTCTGGCCATTGTTCGAAAGATCCATTGAACAAGCCTATCAAACCACGCTTAAGATTGTAATTTTAGGTGATCTAAATGATGACTTGCTAGCACCGCGCTGCAAGCTACGGGATGTTTTATCTTTAAATAATCTCAGAAATGTTATTGATGAACCTACACGCGTAACCCTGACGTCATCAACCTTATTTGATGTAATTTTAGTAAATGATGAAATTCAGATTAGTTCCAGTGAAACGATTAATGTCACTCCTGATATATCAGATAATACGGGTGTTTAATGCATTATTAGATTTCCCAGTGTCAACTCCCAGGAATTTTAAACGGGAGATATTTGTTTATAAAGATGGTAATTATAGTAGGTTAAATACTCTTATCAAAGAACACGATTGGGAGAGTACCTTTGCAGGTTCTGATATTAACGTAATATGTTCAACATTTTATGAAATTCTTAATAGCTATATTACATTGTGTATACCAAAGAAATCAATAACTATAAGACTAACTGACAAACCATGGTTCAATGCAGAAATACGGAGAGCGATAAGAATCAGAAACAGGTTACACAAAAAAGCTTTGAAAACACAAAATGGGTGCGATTTAAGAAAATACAAAGTTCAAAGAAATAAAGTAAATAATTTTAAAAAAGCGTTGAAAGGAAAATGCAAAGAAAAAATCACAAATTCTTTGAATTCTACCGAGACAAATAGCCAGAATTACTGGAATAATCCAAGGAATGTATTAGGCCAAAATGTATCAAATGATATTCCTCCACTATTAAACCCCAATGGAAGAATTGCTCATTCAAATTTTGATAAAGCTGAATTACTAAATAACTATTTCGGATCAATTCCAGATAACATCCAGCAAGGAGAACTTCCAAAATGCAATAAGTGAACAAATTGTCTTCTTGATATTCCTTTAGTCGAAGAAAAGGAAATTGCAGATCTTATAAATACACTGAAATTGAAAAAAGCCAATGGATTTGATAATATTAGTAACAAGTTACTAAAATATACCAAAACCTCAATATGTATACCATTAATATATATCTTTAATAAATCACTAGAATCCGGCGTTTTCCCAACAATTTGGAAAAAAGCAAATGTCCTACCTTTTTCTAAAAAAGGAGACAGCTCTCTAGTTTCAAACTACCGTCCTATAAGCCTATTAAGTAATTTGAGTAAATTATTAGACAAGAAGGTTTTCAAACACCTGTTTTACTACTTTCATGAAAACAATCTCCTGCACAAATACCAATCAGGATTTCGACCGAACTAATCTACTGTTCTTCAACTTTTAGAAGTGTATCATGATATGTTATCTGCAATTGATAAGCAACTATATTCCTGTTATGTCTTTTGCGATATATCTAAAGCTTTTAGCCGCGTATTTTTACCCGGTTTGATACACAAATTAAGTCAATATGGGGTTTCAGGCATGCTAATTACATGGTTGTCAAGTTATGTCCAAGACCGGACTCAACGAGTATTTGTAAATGGCTCTGTGTCATCAAAAATTACTCTTCAATCAGGAGTTCCCCATGGATCAGTTCTGGGCCCCTTTTTGTTTTTGACTTTTATCAATGATGTACAAGATGTGCTTTACAATGTGGCTAGATTATTTGCAGACGATACGGCACTCGGGTGTAACAAACAGACAGTTACAGAAATAGAACAGTCCCTGAACTACGATCTGACAAATCTCAACATTTGGGCGAAAAATAGGTTTATAAACTTTAATCCAAACAAAACAAAAGCTATTTTATTTAGTTTTAAAAAAACCCCAGAAAATTATCCAAATCTGATATTCGATAATCAAGCACTTGAAGTGGTTACATGTCACAAACACTTGGGCCTTACCCTTTCGAATGACGCCAAATGGACCATCCATATTGAAACTATTACCTCGTCCACCTCAAAATTATGAAATATTTTGCCTAAACTAAAATTTTAGAATATTACCAACAAACACCTCAACAATACAATTGAAGAAAAATCAGCGAATATAGAAATCCTTATTGTAGAACAACATTACACCAAACTTCGTACTTCCCTACAACAAATCGTGATTGGGAACTATTAGAGGACCCCTTAAAGCAATCCTTCAAATAACTATACAAACAAAAATTACGTTCCTTAATACATAAAGCGCCAATCTACTACTGTAAAGGTAATAGACATGAAAATATTATTCACGCTCGAATACGGCATGGGTGTATGATTTGTATGAAATAAACGTTGTGAATGATCCCACATGTTCTTGTGGCAAATCTATAGAAAATGCTGAACACTATTTTCTGAAATGTCACTTATATAATGTAATTCGTGCCGAGCTATTAAATACATTGTCAAATTATTCTGTGATAAATATAGATATCCTATTGTGCGACAATTCAGAATTGTCAATTGAGATGAATACAAACCTTTTCCTTGAAGTTCACAAATATATCAAACTTTCAAATCGATTTAAATAAAAGTTAATGATTAAAATTACTTCGTAGTCTATATTGTTAGCAATAGTTGTTTTGGTGGATAACTGTTCCCTTGCACTTAAATATTCTCTTTATCACCTCTTCATTTATTTTTATATAGAGCTTTATGATATACTTCACCTGATATTACTTATAATTTTTTTACTATTGTATATACTATTTCGCAATCTTGTTTGTTCTAAATTGTGACTATTATTTGTATGTATGGAAAGGGCTTTTCTAAGTTTTTGAAACTTGTGCTCAATCCTTTTGATATTTGTCAATAAAATATGTTTAAAACAACAATTCCGAGGTCAGTCGCAAAAAGTCATTCACTTTCGCAAACATCTTTATATCAATGACGAGAGCAATAAACAATTGTGCATGATAATAGTATCGCTGCGTACTAAGGGTTCGTCGTTTCTCTTTTGAAGCCCCCGTCTCCCAGAGTGCCTTAAACTCCATGCGAGGCCTGTTCACTACATTGCCTAAGTTCTCGGGCTGGTATTCTGTTCTGGAAAAGTCCGGTATCGAGATTTGGTTAAGGCGTTATTCTCTCCAGAAACTAGTCGATATAGTCAAATTCAGCATGAACTTTTCCTTGTCACTTGAATTCGAAGCTCATTAAATGAACTTTCGAAAGACCCTTTGTTGTAACTACCATCCAACTTGTTGTCGAAACAAATCAGCCAGACACTTTTATCAAAAGAATACAAAAGTTGCATCTACGTTATCCTACCGACGGATGACTACGCTGAGAAGGAGATGCTGTTCCATCACCAGAATAAAGTCGATCTCCTTTCGGACGAACTTTACCTCGTCACTGGAATTCCCAGGTCATTATATGAACACCATTTGTTTGTAACCTGCATCCAACTTGTTGCCGAAACTCGTCAGCCGGACGTTGTTATCAAGAGAATACAAAAATTGCATCTACGTTATCCTGCCGACGGTTGACTACTCTGAAAGGGAGATGCAGTTCCATCACCAGAATGAAGTCGATCACCTTTCAGACGAGACGCTGGTGATCAACTTCATTCCAGTGATTGAACGGCATCTACTTTTCAGCGTATAGATGCAGTTTTCTCTCGATCCCCACAGTGCACGCTGTGTACCAAAGACTGGTCCGATGCATTGAGCCTTCGTCGCTCTGAAATACATGGTGGGCCTTCCAGTGGTGTCCGATGTAGGAAGCTATTAATCAATACTGAAGCTATCCACGGACTAATGGAAGCAGGTGGCTTTGCTGACGTTGAAGGTCAGAAAATCCTCCAGACAATCCGGCGGACTTTTTTCTGCAACAAGTTGGGATTATGGTCACAAACAAACAATAATATTTTACCATATCCACCAGTTTGTGGAGAGATGAACGCCTAAACAAAATCCCGAGGCCAGAGTTTCAGGGCAGAACACCAGTCTGGGGACTTGGCCACGGGAGTGAACAGTCCTTCGAGTCTGTTCGCAGGAACTTTAAGGCACTCTGACAGACCAGGGGTTACAAATTCAAACAAGACACCGAAACTACAAGCATGTACACAAATAATTGTTTATTGCTCTCGTCATATTTGATATCAGAATGTTTACGAAATTCAATGGATGACTTTTAGCGAATGACGTCAGAATTATTGAATAAAATGATCGTATAATGACTTCATATAACTACAGTTGAAAAAGAAATGATCATTTAACATGTTTTGCTCAGAAAACCTCATGTCTTCCGAGTGCGACAAAAATAACTAGCATGTTTCATGTGCTACCCTTGTAAGAAATTTCTTTAAAAAAAATAGTTATTGGCTCACGTTGGAAAAGACGGTCTAGAGGTCATTTTCATATTCGCGCATATCGGAAAATTATTCACCTCTATACTTAACTCCCGTTTATATCAATACCTTGACGAACTCTCGATCTTAAATGAAAATCAAGCTGGTTTTAGAGCTGGATACTCATCATCTGATCATATATTTTCACTTTATTCATTAATTGAATTATTGAAATCAAAAAAACGAAACCTCCATTGTGGTTTTATTGATTTTGAAAAATGTTTTGACTCGATAAAAGGAAATTATTTGTATGCAAAACTCTTACTTAATAATATAAATGGAAAGTTTTATAACATCATTCATAATATGTACTTGAATATAAAGTCTTGTATTATCCATAATAACGAGAAATCTAACTTTTTTCCATGTGAAATAGGCGTAAGACAAGGAGAAAATTTATTCTCCATTCTTTTTTCATTATTTCTAAATGATCTACAAGAATATTTAGAAAATAAAAATATCACTGACATACGTATCGTAACAGATGGCCTTGAATCCGAACTTGAAACTGTTATTAAAATGTTCGTATTTCTTTATGTTGACGATACTATTCTTGTTAGCTGATAACCCTGGTGAGCTACAAACTCTTTTAAAAAATTTAATCAGTACAGTGACGAATGGAATTTAAAAATAAATATACAGAAAACAAAGTTTTTAATATTTTCGAATGGTAAAATAGCTGTAAATCAAAAATTTTATTTTAAAAATGATGAAGTTGAAATCGTTAGTGATTATAAATACTTGGGAGACATATTTCAAGGAAGCAGGAGCTTCTCCAAAACAAAACAAGATGTGATGGAAAAAGCAATGAAGGGAATGTACTCTTTATTAAGAAAATGCAGAAATAATAACCTTTCTAATTCTTGTCAAATTTAATTGTTTGAAAAATGTATTTTGACAATCTGGGTCTATGAAAATGTAGATAATTTGGAAAAATACAATTAAATTTTTACAAGACAATTCTAAATTTACGACAAATCATCCCAATACAATGCCTTATTAAAATGCAGATGATACAATTCTGGAATAGACTCTTAAACGGTAAAGCTACTAAACTATCGTTTTCCTTATATCAACTTTTACATATCAACAGTTCCAAATATAATTTTGATTGCAAATGGATTTATTTCTTGAAAACTATTTTAAATGAAACCGGGTTTACCTATACGTTGAACTGTCAAATAGTAGATAATTGGACAACTAAAAGAATTGAAATATCACTAAAAGATCAATTCTTACAAAAATGTTTAGCAGATATACAACTTTTACCAAAATGTCTTTGTTATATATTTTAATAATTTAACAAACATTAACATACGAATTTTTTCTAGATTCAGACTTGGGAGTCATCGTTTACCGATTGAGTGGGGGGCGTGGAATAAAACACCAAGAAACGAAAGACTCTGTCATGTCTGTGACTCAGCCGACATCGGTGACGAATTCCACTATATTCTAAATTGTAAATATTTTTACTTCTCAAAGAAAAAGATTATTGCCAGATTGGTGTCAAAATCGCCCAAATACATTCAAATTTAAAAGTCTTTTTAATTGTAAAAACACTGTTGTATTACAGAAATTATGTCGACTCATCAAAATCATTACATCAAAAGTTAATCCTCCATGAAAACCTTTTGTTTTATACTTAATATACACCACTATTGTTATTGTCAATATTATTTATTAAGTTGAGTTGATTGTATCTTCCTGGATTATAGCCCCTGATTTTACGAAAAATCACGTTTTAGCTTGTGATCCCTCTAGAGGTTATAATTTTTATCCGATTCAAAGCGTTCGAATATATCACAGTTACACCTGAATTGCGGTGGAGTTCACATTTCCTGAAAATCTGACCGAGCTGCACGACGGAATGGTGGCTCACCTAAACGCATGTAATACTAGTTTAGATCGAAATATTAAGCCACCTACAGATTTCGCCAAGGTCAGGAGATGACGAAATCTGCCGTCGGCTTTAATATTTAGACCTTACCGTAATACCTAGCGGTTCGATTTTTTTTAATTTAATTTTGATGAAACTAAAATATATATTTATATCCCAAAGATCTGGGTTCCTGTCGATATTGACGTGTATTAGACGATAACTTTCTTGGTTATAACCCCTGATTGTACGAATCATCTCGTCGTTAGCTTATTGGCCTTCTTAGGCCTGCAGCCCAAATTTCTAGCTTGCTTAGAAACGCAATTCCGCTACATGGTCCTCCTAAAAAAGCCAAATAATACATTTTTGGAAAGCTTATAACACCAGGAACAAAAATCCAGAGAGTTCCAAGCAAAAAGTCTGCAATTAATCGATTTGGGGCCAGATGAAAATTGTGATAATTGTCAAGTAAATGCTATATTTATACTAATAATTATGACACTGACATAAAACTAAATATTGGCGAAAACACGTATTTTCTTCATCCTCTGCGAAGAATATAGTATTGGTTTAATGCAGAAAACATAATGGACAAGCGAACGTAGATAATTTGTGAAAGCCATTAACGGTAATAGAGAGTTATCTCCCTTTCTATCAAATATCTGCAATTGATAACAGTATTCCAGGAGTTTACTGCTGACGTTGCATGACGCACAAGACCATGTATGAGCACACAAATCCAACATTAATATCGTTAATGGGGTGTTTACCCAGAAATTATGGATGTAGCGCCTAGTCTGGTGAGCAAGGAGATATGGTTGACATTGGTTGAGCAATATGCCTATGAAGTAATGGAGACCAGACTATGTCTGTAGTTTTGTAAATCGCATTGAAACCACATGATTTTTTCCACTAAAACGTAAACCCAGCCTTTCACTTAGACCCTGCATTAATTTTACAATAGGTAAACTTTTAGTTAAGATATTTAGGCCGAATTACAAACATTTAAATTGACACCGTATATATAATTGTGTAATTTGCTAACAAATATAAACTCAAGACAAAATTTATTTATTGAAGTAAATCAATTATTGAAAATAAAAATTACGCAGTTACCCTTCACTTTAAATGTCATCAAAGTTAGTCGCTGGTGATGTTCAAGGCAACCCCGGTACGGTTTCATCCTGTCAGTGGGCTGGGAGGGAAAACAATAGATTAAACAATATTTGATTCAACAAACTGAATCGGACTAAACAACAGATAAGGGGCTACGTGGGTGTAGGGGGCTAATCCCAGTTGGGTGGGTGCAGAGCCTATTTGCCTGAAAAATTTGTCACCGAAATTTTCTGAATGAATCAATCATTAACTACAATGAATTTTCCACAAAGCTATGAAGGTTGTTTATTTTGAATTAATTTGAATTAATTACACAAATATACATTTTTATTTCCATGAGATATGGTCGCGTTCTCCATTCTCTGAAGATTGTGCCCGAAAAACTGAAATGGACGGTTCAACGAATCTGGAAGGTCGGGTGGGTAGGCATAATATAGGCTCTCTCAAAACAGTATTTCTACTAATATATATGTAAGTTTTTAATGCAGATAAGATTTGGGGCTTTTAATTAATTCCTAACAAATATTTGAATTGAAACAAAGCATCTCTATGTAATTTTCTCACTGAAATAGATATATATGGCAAAACCTAAATAATACTGTAAGGGAGTGGCAATTGTAATGAAGAGCAAAAAAATCAACCGTCATAATGAAGATATACATACGCTCGCCATACATTATGCTATAGGGGGATTTGGTTCAAACAGCAACGTTACGTTCTACACTTTATTTCGAATTTAGTGCACGTCAACGTGTGCACCGGAAGTCAGTTTTATATTCCATCCGAATAATTAAGCGCTGCCCATCACAGCCCCCCTCCCACTTCCTGTACCACTGACACTGGGATCAAACCAAGGACCTCCTGATTAGTGAGCCACAGACAAGTGGAAACTACGCCAGATTAGGATCAAAACCGGAGCAGCCCCCCCCCCCCGTAGGTGAGTCAGCCCTTTACTGACTCACCGCTGCTCCATTACACACACAATAACGTATGACTTACGCCCATCTTCATTATCATAGGCGTACGGGCTCGATGACAGTTAGGGGGACAGAACCCGAATTGCCCGAAATATTTTCAGGTTTACAGACAGCCCCCCCCCCCCTCCCCTTCAAGAAAATTTTGGAATATTATTTTTCCTGTCAATTCAGCCCCTGAGCAAAGCAACTAAAAAATGGTCTTATATTATAGCTAGCTTAATTAAGGTGCCTGACTCGAATTTAAATCAATCGTTTACAGTCCACGAAGACGGGAAAATTTTAAAAATTTAACTGCTGCAAACGCGTCTTACTGCTATTCCAGCTTGTGAATACATCAACTTTAATTTGGTCCAATACAGCCTACCTGCTGACCCGAATTCCAAACAATCAATCAAGCGTCGTGGGGTATTGGGGCGCCCCCCCCCCCCCCACACACACACACCCGGAGAAAATTTTGAAAAATTAACCACCGCAAATGCGTTTTCTGCTATTCTAGCCTGTGTAAGCAGCTCCAAAAGTATCTTATGGTTTTGTAACCTAAATCCCGCTCCGAATTCCAAGCATGCAATCAGACTGTTGCATCTGCATTCACAAATACTAATCGATGCCCGAAAAATGTCGCTCAAAGTAGAGTGGCTCAAGACAAAAATATTTTAATCCATAGTTAAATTCGTGGTATTCAATTAAAAGAAAAGTAAAATTAGGGTTTTATTAGGGCTCAATGACAGTTAGGGAAGCAAAACTAGAAATGCCCGAAAAAAAATTCAGGTTTACAGACAGCGGCGCCAGTTTTCTTCGAGAGGCGAACAAGCGGAGCAAACCTCGTATAGACCCCCTAAGAAAATTTTAAATATTTGAAGGCCACAAACCCGTAAAATTAGTGTTTTATTAGATTTCGGGCACTTTATTTTGCCAAGAAGATCAAATAATTTTTTTCTCCCACTTTACCCGTCTGCCCGAAAAGTCAGCTTGCCCGAAAGTTAGGAGGGGGGGGGCAGCTGCCCCCCCCCCCTTGGCTTGTACGCCTATGTTCATTATACGGGATGGTACAGAACGGTAAGGCATTAAACTCCATTTGATATCTTTTCTCTTTATTGCAATATTGTCACTCCCATTACAGTATTATTGCAGCAATATCTATTTTAGTGAGAAAACTAAATATCTGTAGATGCTATGTTTCAGGTTGAATTTTTGTTAGACCCTTAACCTCTAATCCTATTGGAAAATAAGGTTGAACTTATATAGGCCCTTGTCTGTAGTTATACCTGTTAATATTATCAATAATTATTGATATTTTCCATAAAGGTAGATAACTCCTTTTTAGAATAAATGGATTTCCAAAATTATGTTTCCCTGTCCATTATGTTTTCTGCATTTTACTTTAAATCAAAATTTAATCAACAACATATTCTTTGCATAGGATGAAGACATCGTGTGTTTTCGCCAATACTTAATTTTATGTCAACTTCACAATTATTAATATAAATATAGCATTTACTTTACAATTTTCATAATTTTCATAATTTTCATCTGGCCCTACATCGATTAATTGCAGACTTTTTGCTTGGAATGTATAGTTTGTTTTTTGGGGAGGACCGTGTAGCGGAACTTCACGCTAGAAATTTTGACTGCAGGCCTATCTAGAGATCACAATTTGTATCTTATTTTCACAAATGACCAAATATATCACCGTTGCACCGTAATTTTTAACTTCAAATTGGACAGAAAATTCCCCGTCAAATATCCACTCCCCTTTACGAAACTAGTATGTAATACCCAGGTTGTGGACCATCTAGAGGACACAATTATAATTGAAATGAAATGAAATGGGGTTTAACGTCCTGCTCTTTTGCACCTAACTTGGGCTAATGGAAGACGGGCATACGCCATACAGTGTGCTATGAGTGAAATTTTGCACGGGCAGCGGCGCTACGGCCTATTATTATATCGAATTCCAACTGCCAAGGGATCTTTTACGTGCACCCCAATGTGTACACGGGACCTCGGTTTTTCGTCCCATCCGAACGACTAGGCAGCTATCCTTGTCAGGCCCTCCTTCTGCATCACTGACAAGGGGAAAGATCACAATTATTTACTCGATTTAGATGAAACTTCAAACGAGTGTCACTAGTTCTTGGGTGAGTTCAATTTTCGTGGGCATCTGCCCCTACCTTTTACATGAATGCAGTTTGTGGACGTTTCACGATGATACTAAACCTGTGCGTTAAAGATCAACAGTTCTTGGATGAGTTCGACTTTTGTAGCACCGGAACTAACATTCTAGAGCTATAGCCCCTGATTTCAACGCACAATTTGAAATATGTACGGGTTTTATAGGCCCTCCAGGGGCGCGTGCGGGGGCGGGGGGGGGGGGGGTACCATTGTTTTCCGATTCTGTTGAATCTTAAATATGTAAAGGATCAAAAGATCTTGAATGAGAATGGGAGGATAAGCCCTCTTGCAAAATGTGGGCATCTTAGCAACCGATTGTTTTAACTGGTCATAACTGATAGCAGTGAATTATTTGGTAGATAAGATTTGTACTCTTTCCTCGTGTGGAAATAGTATAAATAAAACTCTATCTCGTCGTTTTTCTTATTACCTAATATGTCACAGATACAACGGACGTGAATGGACTTGAAATAAAGACTGAATGTTCAGTTATCTAATCGCGACCCTCGCAACCGTAGGTCTCTTAACCCAGAGATGAGATGAGTATAGAGAACAGGGTGTTCTAAGTCACACTTTAATGTTAAAATCAGGCCCTTTTGTTTTTTATAGTTTGAACATATTTTATTGCATCAACAAAAATAATTCTTGATACAATTGGATTGGACACTTGAAGAATTGTGAGATGTAACAAATATTGATCTAATATGCATAATGAATAACAGACAAATAAACAAACAAACATAAATGAACAAGGTACAAGTGAACACAGCTTACAAACAACATTTAAAACGTTTAGTTGCTTTTATATATCAACACACTTTTTCAAACAATGAGTAGTTTTGGTGGATGGTTAAATTGCTGTCACGCCACAATAGTGTGTGCACATTAATCGTAGGGAATTGGGTCAGGGATTAAAATAATTTTGCTCTTTCACTATTAAATTGGTTACACTGTAAATGAAAATGGTTTGCGTTTTCATTTGGATATCCACAATTGCACTGAGGGCTATTAATCAATTTAAGTTTATGGAGATCTGAATTTAGCGAACTATACTGGTGACGCATTCTAGTATGTATAATATTTTCTTTTCTGTTACCGGAATGAAAAAAACTGGGCGCTACATTGTCATTGTTGGTATTATTATGCCGCGCCGAACGAAGTTAGGGAGGGATATTGAAACGGGGTCCGTCCGTCCGTCCGTCCCAATTTCGTTTCCGGAGCATATCTCATAGACCGTTCAAGATATCTATCTGAAACTTTGTACACACATCAACAGAGTACAGTAGTTGTGCCTTTTGCTATTTAGGAATTTCTGGGATTTATATTTTTTGTGTTTCCATGGAAACTAATTTGGCTTAGTTTCTGGTGTATAAATTTGTTTCCGGAGCATATCTCATAAACCGTTCGAGATATCTCTCTGAAACTTTGTACACACTTCAACCTATTACAGTAGTTGTGCCTTTTGCTATTTAGGAAATTCTAGGATTTATATTGGTTGTGTTTCCATGCAAACAAGTTTGACTTAGTTTTTGCTGTACAATTTTGTTTCCGGGGCATATCTCATAAACTGCTCAAGATATCTTTTTGAAACTTTGTACACACATCAACGTATTATAGTAGTTGTGCCTTTTGCTATTTAGGAATTTCTGGGATTTACATTTTTTGTGTTTCCATGGTAACAAGTGTAAATGTCTGCAGTACAATCCTAATGATACTTTGCATAAATTATAATATATAATTTTTATGATGCCTGTTCTAGGTTATTTGGGTATTTTCAATTGTACTATTCTTTCATTGATTGGCTCAAAACTTTGTAACAATACAAACAGCTATAGATTACATAAAAGTCATATATATATACTATTCAAAAAAAGTAGGGGATATTTGATTTTGGGGGCATAATACTAAAATATGCAAATGACTACGAAAAAAGTCACTATAGAACCTAACAGAAGAAACATTTCCAGTTACATGTGACGCCCAAACGCACCAATAGCTACCGCATGGAATGCAGGTGATGCTTGGGATCATCATGGGGGTCCAACCCAAGATTTGCACGACTCTGACTTTGAATGTTACATTCATTGTGGCATTGAATTCCAGGGTGGAAACATCAGTTTAATTGTTTTAGTGACCAGAAAACAAATTTTGATATGCGTCGGCTTACCCAAAATGAAAGGTTACGTGCCCTTGGCATGCTACAGATCGGTAAAACACAGGCGGATGTGGCGCGGACGATGAATGTTTCTCAGTCTGTCATAAGCAGGCTATGGTCCAGATACCGGGATACACAATCTGTACAGGACAGACCACGCTCAGGTCGACCAAGGGCGACAACTCAAGCCCAGGATCGATTTATCCGTACCTTGGCCTTGAGAAATCGTGTCATCACAGCAAATCAGATCAGCGCTCGTCTTCAAACAGACACTGGTGTGAGAGTGAGTGACCAGACGATTCGGAATCGACTGCATAGGGGTCACCTTCGCGCCCGACGTCCTCGCGTGATCCCTTGTTTGAGAGATCATCACAAGACGTCGTTGGTGTAGGGATCGTCAACACTGGGATAATCGACGCTGGAGCAATGTGATGTTTTCAGATGAGTCAAGGTTCACTGTTGATTTTTTGGACAGACGTAGGAGGGTGTGGCGTCGTCGAAACGAGCGTTTCCAAGACGTTAACGTCATCAGACATGATCGATTTGGGGGTGGTTCTGTTATGGTGTGAGGAGGCATCACTGTTGCTGGAAGAACGGTTTTACATGTTGTTGCAGGGCGTGTTACAGGCCAGTACTACCGGGACAACATCTTGGCAGTCCATGTTGTGCCGTTCGCACGACGTCATGGCCGCCGTTTCATCTTCCAGGATGACAACGCAAGATGTCACAGGGCCAGGATCGTTACAGGTTACCTCCAACAACAGAACATCACCACATTACCTTGGCCAGCACTGAGTCCCGACCTCTCCCCCATCGAGCATGTCTGGGACATGCTTGGACAGAGGTTACGTCAACGTCAACAACGTCCTGCCAATGTCCAAGAACTTGCTGCTGCGTTGCAACAGGAATGGGACAATCTGGACCAAAATGACCTTAGACGTCTCATTAGGAGTATGCCACGTCGGATCAATGCTTGTTTGGCAAACAGAGGAGGATTTACCCGTTACTGACTTTGTTGTGATGCTGTGGTAACTTTGCTGTTTGACCCCGGGTATCATTTTACCCTTATAATGGTCAGTCTGTGCCTTACTTAGTCTAACGATCATTTGGAATAAATCGATGAATGTGAACTTCATTTCATTTTGTCATTTGCTTTTTCGTCAGTTTCATTAGGTGACTTTAATAACACTTAAAAATCAAATATCCCCTCCTTTTTTTGAATAGTATATATACATATGCTATGTAGTCATGTCTAATTTTGAAAACCAGAGCTTAATCATGAATAATCTCAAATCTTCTGGTAAATAGCAATCAGTCATTAGTTTTCAGAAATAGAGAGCAATATCTACTGAACATAGCCACAATATTAGGACCAGTGACACTGTTTGCGAAATATGATAATTTTTATTTTGATTACCAATAACATAAAGAAGTTATTTTTCCTTATTTGTCCTAAACAAGTTCAAGGGCGCGGGATGTTTGATGACTAGTCATCTTGTTTAGTTTAGATTTAAAGTGTTTAATATCAGGAATTGTTTTTATAGATTCGTGTAAGTTGTTCCAGTCTCTTAATGTTTGGGGTATAAATGACTTTTGATATAATGTGGATTTACAAAAAGGAACGGAAATATCAGAATTGTTACGTAGGTTATAGTTATGCTTTGACGTATATAGCTCTGTTAATTTATCTGTAAGATAGTGTGGAGAATTGTTATAAATAATTTTGTGAAAGAGAGACAGTCTTCTTACCCTGCGACGTTCTGACAAATTAACCAGGCCAGTTTCATAAGTTTGAGTATTTCGGGAGTCTGTAATAAATCTAGCTGCCTCGAGTTGAATATTTTCAAGTTTATCGCGATCAGATACATTACAACACTCCCACAATTCACAAGCGTATTCCATTACGGATGTTATGAAAGATTTGTAAATAATTTCTAATGTTTTTCGTTTAAAGGTATATTTAAATTTTCTTAATATATTTAAATGTTTAGAGGCAGCTTTACAGATATTATCGACATGTTCGGACCATTTACAGTCATTTTATAGAGGAACGCCAAGGTGTTTGTGGTTAACTACAACATCTAATGATTCATTACCAAAATATAAACTTGGGTCTTTCTCGGAGGTTTTTCTGAAATGCAATACTTTTGTTTTAGAAGGGTTAAATTTTATCAGCCAATCTTTGGACCACGACTTTAGTTTGGATAAGTCAGCGTTTAATGAATTTTCTATTTCATATACATTAGATTTAGCGCAACCAATGGTGGTGTCATCGGCAAATAATCTGGCTGTATTATTCTTGAATATCGTTTATGTATACATTAAATAAAAAAGGACCCAATACAGAGCCCCGTGAAACTCCAGAATTAAGCGATGAGTAAGCGTTATTTACAAAAACAGTTTGATTCCTATCGCTTATATAACTGCTAAGCCAATGGAGAAATGTACAGTCTAAGCCGTAACTAGAAAGTTTTTTTGAGTAAGCCATTGTGATTCACTCTATCAAATGCCTTAGAGATGTCACAAAAGATGAAACATGAACTATCGCCATTTTCTAATGACTGCAATATGCTATCGTATTATTCAATAAGTTGGTGTACAGTCGAAAATTTAGGTCTAAAGCCAGATTGATAGGAATTTAGTAAATTATTAAAATCAAAATAATTGTAGATGTGTTTAAAAACTTTTTAAATATAGAGTTTGTTTTAGAACGAAATTCTAATGAGTCGCTTAGTGATTCATTATTGGATACGGATATAAAAAACGAATTTAGTAATTCGGCCTTTTCGCAGTCAGTGTATGCAACTTTGCCATCTGTATTGTCAGAAGGTATTTTACGATACTTTAAATCAGTTTATCAACGAACGCATCCCCAAAAATGTGGGACAATTCGACCTTCTGACTAACCGTGGTTTAATTCCGAAATACGAAAAGCGATTAGAAAACGTGATAGGTTACGAAAAAATTCTATTCAAACAAAAAAACTGAAGGATTTGAATCGGTATAAAAAAACAAAGAAATAAAATTAACAATTTAAAAAAACAATTAAAATCTAAATATTATGATAAACTTATTTTAACTATCACCGAACCGAATAATACGTCTAGTGATTTTTGGTACTCAATGAAAAACTTATTAGGGCAAAATGTTAAAAATGTTATACCGACTTTAATATCAAACACATATGGCAAAGTTGCATACACTGACTGCGAAAAGGCCGTATCCAATAATGAATCACTTAGCGACTCATTAGAATTTCGTTCTAAAACAAACTCTATATTTAAAATGCCCGAGATACAAAATTCTGAAATAACTGACTTAATTTTAGATCTTGATATAGAAAAGCAAACGGCCCTGATAGGATAAGTAATCTAGCGGCGTGAAGCTAGCTTGTTGTTCGTTGTTCGTTGTTCGGTATTCGCGAATACCGAACAACGAGCCAGTTTGTTGTTCGGTATTCGCGAATAACGAACAACGAGCTGGATTGTTGTTCGGTATTCGCGAATAACGAACAACGAGCTGGTTTGTTGTTCGTTATTCACCAGATATGGAATTAGTAATATAATAAAGAAATATTTGTAAGGAATACGCCGGGAGTGGGTTTTTAAGCCCAATTGGGTTTTAAAACTTCAAAGTTTTATTGCCTATTTAGGCTCATGAAAACCCGCCTGTGGCGTATTCCCTACAGAAGTACCTTTATTATATTACTAATTCCATATACGGTGAATACCGAACAACAAACCAGCTCGTTGTTCGTTATTCGCGAATACCGAACAACAAACTGGCTCGTTGTTCGTTATTCGCCAATACCGAACAACAAAGTGGCTCGTTGTTCGTTATTCGCCAATATGTAACAGCTCTTTCTTCGGATAGAAAGAGAAGTTGTTAGAATCTATTTTCCAGAAGTTTGAAGTTTTATTGTCTATTTAAGCTCATAAAAACCCGCCTGTGGCGTGTTCCCTACAAAAGTACCTTTATTATATTACTAATTCCATATACGTTGAATACCGAACAACAAACCAGCTCGTTATTCGTTATTCGCCAAAACGAACAACAAACTGGCTCGTTGTTCGTTATTCGCCAATATGTAACAGCTCTTTCTTCGGATAGAAAGAGAAGTTGTTAGAATCTATTTCCCAGAAGTTTGAAGTTTTATTGTCTATTTAAGCTCATAAAAACCCGCCTGTGGCGTGTTCCCTACAAAAGTACCTTTATTATATTACTAATTCCATATGCGGTGAATACCGAACAACAAACCAGCTCGTTGTTCGTTATTCGCCAATACCGAACAACAAACTGGCTCGTTGTTCGTTATTCGACAATGTGTAACAGCTCTTTATTCGGATAGAAAGAGAAGTTGTTAGAATCTATTTCCCAGAAGTTTGAAGTTTTATTGTCTATTTAAGCTCATAAAAACCCGCCTGTGGCGTGTTCCCTACAAAAATACCTTTATTATATTACTAATTCCATATACGGTGAATACCGAACAACAAACCAGCTCGTTGTTCGTTATTCGCCAATACCGAACAACGAACTGGCTCGTTGTTCGTTATTCGCCAATATGTAACAGCTCTTTCTTCGGATAGAAAGAGAAGTTGTTAGAATCTATTTCCCAGAAGTTTGAAGTTTTATTATCCAGTTAGGCTAATAAAAACCCGCCTGTGGCGTGTTCCCTGCAAAAGTACCTTTATTACATTACTGATTCCATATGCGGTGAATACCGAACAACAAACCAGCTCGTTGTTCGTTATTCGCCAATACCGAACAACAAACTGGCTCGTTGTTCGTTATTCGCCAATATGTAACAGCTCTTTCTTCGGATAGAAAGAGAAGTTGTTTGAATCTATTTCCCAGAAGTTTGAAGTTTTATTGTCTATTTAAGCTCATAAAAACCCGCCTATGACGTGTTCCCTACTAAGGTACCTTTATTATATTACTAATTCCATATACGGTGAATACCGAACAACAAACCAGCTCGTTGTTCGTTATTCGCCAATACCGAACAACAAACTGGCTCGTTGTTCGTTATTGCCAATATGAAACTGCTCTTTCTTCGGATAGAAAGAGAAGTTGTTAGAATCTATTTCCCAGAAGTTTGAAGTTTTATTGTCTATTTAAGCGCATAAAAACCCGCCTGTGGCGTGTTCCCTACAAAAGTACCTTTATTATATTACTAATTCCATATGCGGTGAATACCGAACAACAAACCAGCTCGTTGTTCGTTATTCGCCAATACCGAACAACAAACTGGCTCGTTGTTCGTTATTCGCCAATATGTAACAGCTCTTTCTTCGGATAGAAAGAGAAGTTGTTAGAATCTATTTCCCAGAAGTTTGAAGTTTTATTGTCTATTTAAGCTCATAAAAACCCGCCTGTGGCGTGTTCCCTACAAAAATACCTTTATTATATTACTAATTCCATATACGGTGAATACCGAACAACAAACCAGCTCGTTGTTCGTTATTCGCCAATACCGAACAACAAACTGGCTCGTTGTTCGTTATTCGCCAATATGTAACAGCTCTTTCTTCGGATAGAAAGAGAAGTTGTTTGAATCTATTTCCCAGAAGTTTGAAGTTTTATTGTTTATTTAAACTCATAAAAACCCACCTGTGGCGTGTTCCCTACTAAAGTACCTTTATTATATTACTAATTCCTTATACGGTGAATACCGAACAACAAACCAGCTCGTTGTTCGTTATTCGCCAATACCGAACAACAAACTGGCTCGTTGTTCATTATTCGCCAATATGTAACAGCTCTTTCTTCGGATAGAAAGAGAAGTTGTTAGAATCTATTTCCCAGAAGTTTGAAGTTTTATTGTCTATTTAAGCTCATAAAAACCCGCCTGTGGCGTGTTCCCTACAAAAGTACCTTTATTATATTACTAATTCCATATGCGGTGAATACCGAACAACAAACCAGCTCGTTGTTCGTTATTCGCCAATACCGAACAAAAAACTGGCTCGGTGTTCGTTATTCGCCAATGTGTAACAGCTCTTTATTCGGATAAAAAGAGAAGTTGTTAGAATCTATTTCCCAGAAGTTTGAAGTTTTATTGTCTATTTAAGCTCATAAAACCCCGCCTGTGGCGTGTTCCCTACAAAAATACCTTTATTATATTACTAATTCCATATACGGTGAATACCGAACAACAAACCAGCTCGTTGTTCGTTATTCGCCAATACCGAACAACAAACTGGCTCGTTGTTCATTATTCGCCAATATGTAACTGCTCTTTCTTCGGATAGAAAGAGAAGTTGTTAGAATCTATTTCCCAGAAGTTTGAAGTTTTATTGTCTATTTAAGCGCATAAAAACCCGCCTGTGGCGTGTTCCCTACAAAAGTACCTTTATTATATTACTACTTCCATATGCGGTGAATACCGAACAACAAACCAGCTCGTTGTTCGTTATTCGCAAATACCGAACAACAAACTGGCTCGTTGTTCGTTATTCGCCAATATGTAACAGCTCTTTCTTCGGATAGAAAGAGAAGTTGTTAGAATCTATTTCCCAGAAGTTTGAAGTTTTATTGTCTATTTAGGCTCATAAAAACCCGCCTGTGGCGTGTTCCCTACAAAAATACCTTTATTATATTACTAATTCCATATACGGTGAATACCGAACAACAAACCAGAACGTTGTTCGGTATTCGTGAATACCGAACAACAAACCAGCTCGTTGTTCGTTATTCGCCAATACCGAACAACAAACTGGCTCGTTGTTCGTTATTCGCCAATATGTAACAGCTCTTTCTTCGGATAGAAAGAGAAGTTGTTAGAATCTATTTCCCAGAAGTTTGAAGTTTTATTATCCAGTTAGGCTTATAAAAACCCGCCTGCGGCGTGTTCCCTACAAAAGTTTTTTTTATTAGATTACTAATTCCATATCTGATGAATACCGAACAACAAACCAGCTCGTTGTTCGTTATTCGCCAATACCGAACAACAAACTGGCTTGTTGTTCGTTATTCGCCAATATGTAACAGCTCTTTCTTCGGATAGAAAGAGAAGTTTTTAGAATCTGTTTCCCAGAAGTTTGAAGTTTTATTGTCTATTTAAGCGCATAAAAACCCGGCTGTGGCGTGTTCCGTACAAAAGTACCTTTATTATATTACTAATTCCATATGCGGTGAATACCGAACAACAAACCAGCTCGTTGTTCGTTATTCGCCAATACCGAACAACAAACTGGCTCGTTGTTCGTTATTCACCAATATGTAACAGCTCTTTCTTCGGATAGAAAGAGAAGTTGTTAGAATCTATTTCCCAGAAGTTTGAAGTTTTATTATCCAGTTAGGCTCATAAAAACCCGCCTGCGTAGTGTTCCCTACAAAAGTTATTTTATTAGATTACTAATTCCATATCTGGTGAATACCGAACCACAAACCAGCTCGTTGTTCGGTATTCGTGAATACCGAACAACAAACCAGCTCGTTGTTCGTTATTCGCGAATACCGAACAACAAACTGGCTCGTTGTTCGTTATTCGCGAATACCGAACAACGAACAACGAACAACAGGCTAACTTCACGTCGCCAAGTAATCTCCTCTTAAAGCATCTAGCAAAGAGTGGTCTCTATCCCCTTATCTGCATTATTTAATAAATCCTTACAAGAGGGAATATTCCCAAAGATATGGAAACAAGCTAATGTTATGCCACTATTCAAAAAAGGTGACAAATCCGATGTTACCAATTATCGACTGATATCGTTATTAAGTGCTATTAGCAAATTACTTGAAAGAAAAGTTTTTAAACACATCTACAATTATTTTCATTTTAATAATTTACTAAATTCCTATCAATCTGGCTTTAGACCTAAATTTTCGACTGTACACCAACTTATTGAATAATACGATAGCATATTGCAGTCATTAGAAAAAGGCGAAAGTTCATGTTTCATCTTTTGTGACATCTCTAAGGCATTTGATAGAGTGAATCAATACTTTTATGAACATACTTACAATCTGATTATTGTACGATGAAAAATAATACACGTTATTGATCGTATAAATAAAGGAAATTAGATATACATAACATGCAGTATACCAAATTTCACAAAATGTGATTGTCCATATTATGGTTGATAAATTAGAATGAATACTATTAGAAGATAGTTATCAGGAATGTATGTAATACTAAATTAGAATAGGAGACAGTAAAATTACCAATAAGTAAATTTACAAAACAAAGGTGAATAAACGTAAATGTGTTGTAAAATTACCTTCTCGCTTTGCTAGTTTCATTTCAATATTGAAATACTACATACAGTATGTAAGCATGTATTTTTACCGGGTTTTAATGTGCCTTTGTTTTCATCAACGTTTATTGTAAGGAAGAATGAAACTTGGTAAATATACATCATTTGGGTAAATATTCCGATCATTTTCGTAAATATTCGGAACATTTTATGGTAAAAACAAATACTTTAATTGCTGTAATTGTACTCATGTTTCTAACGTGACAGTTTACAAAATAATGTGAGTAAGCGTAAAATCTCTAAGATTGCATGCTAATAAGCATAGGCGTACGGGGAAATTTTTGACTGGGGGAGGGGGCGGTGGTGGTTGGTGCCCAAAAGCTAACGGACAGAGTACCGACTATATTTCCGATCCGAATGTTGCTCAGGACCGTATGTAGGATTGTAAAAAAGTGGTGGTGCAGCGGAGTGGTGGGAGGGGGCGTCAATATAATACCCGAGTTACTGAGTGCGGAGCGGCGACACCCAGACATCACCACCACCACCACCACCCCCCCTCCCCTGCAAATTTTGAAAATTTAACTGCCGCAAACCCGTTTTTGACGCACTTGGAGCCGCAATCCCGTGTGTCAATTTTGGTGTCGCTATTTCTCATTTTGATGTTAAACACACCAGAATAAGAAACTTCTGGTCCTCTAAACTAGAACTAGTCGAAACACCAATAAGGACATGTGCATAGGGCGACCAGAACGATAATCTCTAATAATGTCATATGGTTGGACAGCCGCTGACCCAGAAAGGGGTGATAGGAGGGATATTTCGCCTATGGGGGTGGCAGATGTTTTAGGAGAGTCAGTTGCTCCTAGTGCCCCGCCCCTTGGATCCGCGTCTGTGGTGGCGCCCCATAGCCTACACATAGGTGATATAAGAGTGCGAGCGCCCTTAAAACCGACCGATTGATCAGTGCCTTAAGAGCATCACTGTGTGATCATAACCACATGTATTATTTTATAATTTTGAGGGGTTGTCAAAGTTTTGTGGGGGCACCATTTCTCGGGGCGCCTAGTTTTTCTGGGGGTGCAATGTACCCCCAGCACCCCCGCTAGATACGACCCTGATGCTGCTAAGGGTGTCTGTGGTGGTTTTTTTTTTACAAAATCGCGTATGAATAAATATGCATTTTAAGTGATTCTGAAGAGTTTTTACCAAATAAAGAAATTTTAATTTTTATTTAAAGGGCCAATGACAGGTTCTACAATATCTCTTTTGCTATGAATAAGTTCTTAATTTCTAAATCATCAATAAAAGAGAACTAAATTTTATTTACTTGTAATATACACAACTAAAAACAGTTGTTAATGTAACTGTAACTCGTGGCTTACTGTACTCCAAACAATAGAGGGTTCTTGTCTTAAGATTTCTATTTAATTGCCTAACTATAGACACTCTGAATTTAAAATCGCTGTTAAATTGGACACATTTAAGAACACAATATTTTTTTATACAACTTTTATAAAGTACAATTGTGTGCCCAAATTTTCCCAGCATTTGGTGCTCAAAATGGGGGAGGGGCGCCCCCCCCCCCCCAGCTCGTACGCCTATGCTAATAAGGGAAAATAAATTTACCGAAAACGATAACTACCAATAAGTTAAAAATACATTATGCAAGAGGTAAATCTGCCTATTTCAAGGTCTTTCTTTATACCTGATATAAACTATGAATTAGACATTTATTAACATGAAAAGACCATAATCAACTCTTAATGCCGTCTTTTGTGTCGGATTTTCACTGGATCGGAGTTGGATCTGGGAGTCAACGCTCATTGGTGATTAAATTCAAAAATGGAACAATCAAGACATATGTTTTATTACACGGACTTTAATAATGATGACCGAGGCTAGGCCTACGATTCAATCGCCAATATCTGGATTCAGAGTTTAGCAATTCAACAGATTTTCAGCATATTCACTTTACATTATCTAGTTTTTAACTATTATATTTCTAACCTAAAAGTAAATTTACAAAACAAAATGTGAATAAACGTAAGATCCGTAAAATTACACGCTTGCTTATTTATTTCCAGTTCAGCTGGTAACTATTACATTTGTAAGAATGTATTTTTACCGATTCTGAATGTGTCTTTGATTTCATCACCCTTTATTTAAAAAAATAGACATGAAACTCGGTTAACATACACGAAACTCGATAAACATACACGAAACTCGGTACACATACACGAACTCGGTAAACATATACGAAACTCAGTAAACATACACGAAACTCGGTAAACATACACTAAACTCGGTAAATAGCCTATACACGAAACTCGGTACACATACACGGAACTCGGTAATAATACAGGGAACTCTGTAAACATTCACGAAACTCCGTAAAAATACGCCACACTTTGTAAAACTACTTTATTGTGGAGAATATACCGACAATTAAGGTATAAAAACTACTTGTACTTCTGTAATTTTACATAAATTACTAACAGTGTACGTATGACGTTAAAAAAACTTTTTAGTCGACAAAATAAAGTGTCTGAAATCACCAATCTGATTAAAATACGGATATATATTTCGTTTCGTTTGTTTAAAACTTTCGATGGCCTACACTACATGAATATCACTGATCGTATGACTTCAGATATTTTATTAACCAATCAGCATTAATAGTCCGGCAGCAGGTCGATAAACCTGGAAATAGATTCCACCTAATGTTTTTTGATGGATTATATATCTTCAGTATGTGTAGGTTCAGGATCCGGGTGATGCCACCCTAGCACCCTTGGGGAAATTTAAATATTCAAGATGGCCGCCATTGGGTATTTACTAGTTATGTAGTGGGGTAAAATTTATGACAGATTCTCTCGGACTTTGATTTGATGGTCGCTTCTATAAGAATTCGACCCACTGAATCCAATGAGCATGGTTATTCTTCTTAAAAGTGACGGTTAATCCGCTCGAGACTATTGCCCACCGGCCACGTGTGACGTCACTCCAGGAAGATCAAGCAATACGATTACGTCATCTTAGAAACAGATTTGTCACTGCAGCCTCCACAAGTAGAGAGATGTTTGGTGGAAGGGTAACTGCACAAACTGTTCGAAATCGCTTGCGCGCTGCTTGTCTTCGAGCTCGGGGGCCCTATAATGGACCAATATTGACACCTCTTCATCGTCGTAACCGACTTGTGTGGGCCACAAGACACATAAGATTTACTCAAAGAAATGGAATTCGGTTGTCTTTAGTGACGAATCTCGATTCACTAGATTTGCCGATGGCAGGGTCGGAGTGTACCGCAGACGAGGTGAACGTTATGCTCAAGTATGCGTCATGGTTTGGGGTTCTTTTTGTGCACATGGACATTCTCCTCTTGTTGTTGTCCAAGGGAACTTAAATGCTGTCCAGTACAGGGATCAGATTTTGCAACCTGTTCTTCTTCCGTTTATGCAGAGACATGTGCCTGGAGTAACGTTTCAACAAGACAATGCTCGACCCCATACGGCAATTGCTACCCAGAATTTTTTAAGAAATGCCGGTGTCCAAGTCCTGGATTGGTCGTCGCTTAGCCCCGACCTTAATCCTATTGAACACATCTGGGACGAACTGGGTCAACGTGTTCGTCAGCAAGTGAATCCACCACTGACGTTGCAGGACCTTCAACATGCTCTTGCTGAGCAGTGGCGACATCTTCCTCGGGTAGTGTTTACTAATGTTCTGAGATCCATGAGAAGACGT
Source organism: Patella ulyssiponensis (assembly GCA_963678685.1). Taxonomy (NCBI): domain Eukaryota; kingdom Metazoa; phylum Mollusca; class Gastropoda; family Patellidae; genus Patella; species Patella ulyssiponensis. The sequence goes on along the minus strand of OY783225.1, from coordinate 60,668,463 downwards.
TGTGTGGCAGTACGAGACGCTAGAGCCTAAACACTTTATTCCGATTGTTCTCCAAGTCTGTGAATTTCATTTTGGGGGGTACTGTGACATCACGAACGTTATCAATGTCAAGGACTTTCGGCGAGACGAATTCTTCCTTTCTGTTGATGCCAAGGTCGTCCGTGCACAACATAACACTAAAATAGTTGCCTTAAACCAAATATTAAAAATCCAGTCCCACAAATCCCGAGTGTTAAGTTTTTAATTTGGCTGAGTATATTTAATTTAGTGATATATTTTAGTGTGTAAAGTATTGATATATTTTAGTGTGTAAAGTATTGATCTATTTAATCATTAAGAATACATGCCTTACTATTATTTTATACTGTGATATGTATATTAATTTCAATGTATATATTTTCAGGGTTTTTAATAAAGGTTTAGAAACTACAGAGCATAGTTTTTATAGATTTACAACCCCGGTTACAAGTATATGTCAACCGAGGAAAATATCTACACTTTTAAACATCAAATATTTCAAAATCTAATTTCACAGAACACTTCGTCTTCATACTTAACTAAACTAAGCAGATTTTAGAACCATTATTTAAAGTATAAATAAAATAAAACCAAGTACGAACAATCCAAACCATTAGACAGAATTCGAAGTCCTAAAAAAACGTTATAGGCAAAATATACTATTCAAAAAAAGTAGGGGATATTTGATTTTTAAGTGTTATTAAAGTCACCTAATGAAACTGACGAAGAAACAAATGACAAAATGAAATGAAGTTCACATTCATCGATTTATTCCAAATGATCGTTAGACTAAGTAAGGCACAGACTGACCATTATAAGGGTAAAATGATACCCGGGGTCAAACAGCAAAGTTACCACAGCATCACAACAAAGTCAGTAACGGGTAAATCCTCCTCTGTTTGCCAAACAAGCATTGATCCGACGTGGCATACTCCTTATGAGACGTCTAAGGTCATTTTGGTCCAGATTGTCCCATTCCTCTTGCAACGCAGCAGCAAGTTCTTGGACATTGGCAGGACATTGTTGACGTTGACGTAACCTCTGTCCAAGCATGTCCCAGACATGCTCGATGGGGGAGAGGTCGGGACTCAGTGCTGGCCAAGGTAATGTGGTGATGTTCTGTTGTTGGAGGTAACCTGTAACGATCCTGGCCCTGTGACATCTTGCGTTGTCATCCTGGAAGATGAAACGGCGGCCATGACGTCGTGCGAACGGCACAACATGGACTGCCAAGATGTTGTCCCGGTAGTACTGGCCTGTAACACGCCCTGCAACAACATGTAAAGCCGTTCTTCCAGCAACAGTGATGCCTCCCCACACCATAACAGAACCACCCCCAAATCAATCATGTATGATGACGTTAACGTTTTGGAAGCGCTCGTTTCGACGACGCCACACCCTCCTACGTCTGTCCAAAAAATCAACAGTGAACCTTGACTCATCTGAAAACATCACATTGCTCCAACGTCGATTATCCCAGTGTTGACGATCCCTACACCAACGACGTCTTGCCTGAATGTGACGATCTCTCAAACAAGGGATAACGCGAGGACGTCGGGCGCGAAGGTGACCCCTATGCAGTCGATTCCGAATCGTCTGGCCACTCACTCTCACACCAATGTCTGTTTGAAGACAAGCGCTGATCTGATTTGCTGTGATGACACGATTTCTCAAGGCCACGGTACGGATAAATCGATCCTGGGCTTGAGTTGTCGCCCTTGGTCGACCTGAGCGTGGTCTGTCCTGTACAGATTGTGTATCACGGTATCTGGACCATAGCCTGCTTATGACAGACTGAGAAACATTCATCGTCCGCGCCACAACCGCCTGTGTTGTGCCGATCTGTAGCATGCCAAGGGCTCGTAACCTTTCATTTTGGGTAAGCCGACGCATATCAAAATTTGTTTTCTGGTCACTAAAACAATTAAACTGATGTTTCCACCCTGGAATTCAATGCCACAATGACTGTAACATTCAAAGTCAGAGTCGTGCAAATCTTGGGTTGGACCCCCATGATGATCCCAAGCATCACCTGCATTCCATGCGGTAGCTATTGGTGCGTTTGGGCGTCACATGTAACTGGAAATGCTTCTTCTGTTAGGTTCTATAGTGACTTTTTTCGTAGTTATTTGCATATTTTAGTATTATGCCCCCAAAATCAAATATCCCCTACTTTTTTTGAATAGTATAGTGTAATCAGCAAATGGACTGCTCCCCGTGTACAAAATACACGACAAACAGTGGTAACAGATGTCCGGAAGAGTAAGCTTAACTGCCTGGCGCGCCACACCCGCCATAGCTGCATCCAAACTATTAGGCAAAATGTTGATAAAATAGCGTGATTGGCCAATGAACTATCGGTATGCAAAATGCACGTGATGAACTGTGTAAACGATGTAGTAGACATAATCAGGGAGATAGTATTAGTATACATGTCAATTAAATACATCTAGAATAATAGCCGAGAGAGCCACGTTATATTTACCAATCAAGTCAATATGACGGCCATAAAACTTTTTAAAGGTTTTTATAAGTTTAGTGCGCACGTATCCTTGTAGTTGAAGCTTAGATGACAAATGCCTCGATCTACTTAAAAAATCAGAATAAAAGGAACAAGCTCTTGCCTAACGAATTAGCTGAGACACAAACACTCCATAAGCCGGTGATATTGGAATGTTACTACTAATTAATGGAAAGTTAACAAACGGAAAGTCAAAGTCATCACGCTTATCGTACAATTTAACACTCAGTTTATGACAATTGTCAAAAACGAGACGCAGATCCAAGTAGGAAGCGTAATTGTCTCTGTCAGTGGTGTTTTTAATTTCCAGCTCATCAGGATATATGAATTCGACATAATCACTAAATTTTGGATTATTAAGTGATAAAACGTCATCAATATATCGATAAGTGAAATTAAAATTTCTGACTAATCGTTTATTTGTTTTTACGAGCGCTTGGATGTAATGACTTCTAATAACTTGCTATGACCAGGTAGCTATGTTTTTATTGAATAGGTACTTGCGTGCAATAAGCCGGAGAAAATAGAAATTTTAACCCTTGACAACACAGAGGTGAAAGCTATCCCATGGATTATCACTGCTAACCATTTCACCCTAAAATCACTTGACAGTATATGCCCACGCTATTAGTGTGGTATGACATGTCATCAAAACAGCTCCCGTAGGATTTGTACGCTAAAATTGATTTTTTTATTTATTTTTTTTTTGCTTTGAGTTGATTAGGGACCAAGCTATCCAAAAATGTCGGGGTTCAAATTTTCCGACCCCTTGACGCCCCTGGGAGGGGGGGGGCATGTTTGAAATCGGGACCCCTTTGAACGAGGACATGGCTATATCCGCCAATAATGGTTGTTTTTTTCATGAACTAAAGTTTATTCTGGGGGTTTTTTTCATCATGCCGACCACATCTATGGTACACTTAAAGCGATTGGGGTGGTTTTCATTTGACTTCCGGTGGGGAATACCAATTTCCGGTGTCCAACACGGATTAATATCAGCCAATAATCTTTGGATTTTCATGATCTGAAGTTCATTCTGGTGTTTTTTTTCATAATGTCTTCTCCATTCTCAAAAAAATCATAATGTTGTAATCTCGTATGCGCGAATATCGAAAAGAACCAAGATCTTTGGGTTATAAACTTGCAATTCAAGTTCCATCAAAATCGGGTGACAATTATGACCTCTAGAGTGTCCACGAGCTTAAACCGTGATTTTTCGTACAATCAGGGGCCATATCGACAGAAACCGAGATCTTAGGGAGATAGACCTATATGTCAAGTTTCGTCAAAATCGGATTAAACCTTTGACCTGTAGAGTGTCCAAAAACAATTTGTGGACGGACGTCCGGGCGTCCAAGCGGACAGGGGCGACTATTTTTGACTGCTGAGGCATCGTCCCGGTGGTTTCAAGATCTCGAAATTTTATTAGCGAGTTCACAGTACTCATATGTATCAGAAAAAGCTGCGATCTCGAGAGCAAAACTAATTCGATAAAATATGGGCGATTTGAACAGAAAACGGCTTTTTGTTAGGATGGGGTGGTCTTCGAGAAATAAACAATGGTCCCGAAATTGCAAACTCTTTTATTTATACCAGGTGATAGCTAGTATCGCAATGCACATTCTATCAAAATTTTAAGGAACTACAACCACACGGAAACGATGCCTCTGTAGTCCAAAAATACCGTGGTCGGTAAAAAAAAACAAAAACACCCGAAAAGAGCCTTCTCGATGAATGCGCTATGGCGGCCATCTTAGAAAATCGACCCAAACAAAAACACTACATTGAAATCCACCATTCATCTGCTAAAGTCGTTTGGCTTCGCAACCGATACCGTTTGTCGAAGAAGCTTGATATGTCGAGTGGATATGTATACTAGCATCATTGGGTACACAATGCCAGTCATTTTTGATTCCGATCATAAGAAATGATTTTATGGGCAAATAACCAAACCGCAACCCCAAAAAGGTTTCTTTTACTGCTGGCGAGTTTGAACCCGGAATCCGAAAAATAGGTATCATGACGACCCGACTGTGATATATTCGTGTTAAGTGAAATGTGAACTATTCGGGTGATTATGGGGGATAACTCTAAATTGTAGAACCGGATGGAATCTCCACGTGAGAACTGAATACAATGTCTTCAACTCTTCTTCGTTTCTGTTTTCTTTACTAAGCCACATTGCTTCCTTGTCAATATACTACATAATGGCGACGAGAAAAGGGATTTTGCACCAGTAATTCATCATGCCAGGGGATCGCCAGTCTGCGGCTAACCCAGAACTTCATTTTACCGGTGTTGCCCCACCCCAACCATTTCTACAATTTCCCGGCAAACCATGTATACCATGGATCCAGTGGAAGAAAATGTTCGTTAATTACATGCTGGCTAGTGGGATTGATGGCGAACGCATATCTGATGCCCGTAGAACAGCCTTACTACTACATTCATTGGGGACTGAGGGACAGCGCATATACTATACCTTGCCTGAATTTCAAGCATCCGTAGCCGGTGACAACAACCTTTCAGAGTATGATAAAGCTCTCAGAGTCTTAGACTCTTACTTCTTACCTTCTACTAATGTTGTTGCTGAGCGGTACAAGTTTCGACAACGATGTCAATTTCCTGATGAGTCAGTTGATGCTTACATTGGTGCATTACGTGAACTTGCTTCTACATGCAGTTTTGGCCAAATGACTGATGAGATGATACGAGATCAATTCATAGAGAAGACAAATATTCTTAGGATTCGTGAGCGATTACTAATCGAGACTGCAGATTTACAAAAGTCCATTCAACTTGCAAAGCAAATTGAGCAGGCCATTCAGGAAGCGAATGTTTTGTCTGATGCTCCGTCAACTTCAGTTCGAGCTATTCATCCTACTTCGTCTTATCATCAGGCTAGTTTTTCCAAGAAACCTCACAGAAGGCCTACTACTCAACGTTCACCCATAAATTAGAGTTATGGAATTGCATAAATCTGCGAGTCGGATGCTCATTATAGGAAATCGCACGAGAAACTCGATCAAACAACTATTTTTTTCATTGGTCAGAGGCGTCTAACCGCGGGAAAATTTACCGTTACTATTGGCTGACAGCATGCATGCACGAATCAAATCATCTAATTGGAGAGAGAGAGAGAGAGAGAGAGAGAGAGAGAGAGGTGGGGTTTAACGTCCACTCGACATAAACTAGGTCATTTCGGGACTAACCTATGGGTTAATTTTATTTCAATAATTCGCTTGCGCGTATGGGGTCTTTAGCAGTGGGAGGACCCGGAGAAAACCCACGAGGTTGGCATCTTATTTGGATATTGCATACTTTATAGAATATTGGTTGTATACTTTATAGAACAATGCTTGGACCGATAACCTCAATGGCCAACATGTATTACCTTTTATTAGTGTGCTTCCTAGTTTGCCATAATATACAATAAAAATAAGAAATATGTTCGCGTGAACAAAAATATTTACTTGCCATTTGGTTTCGCGGGCCAAAACCAAAATTCCCATTGGACAATTATACGAAGATTGTTTTACATGGGCTTTATTTGTAGCATGACGACAGCGATTTTATCCTCGGAGTACAGCAAAAAAAAGAAGCTCTTCTATTTTGACGTTTGCGCGAGTCGAGAAAAGCGTATGAAACACTGCTATCATATCGTTACTAATGTATGAATGAAATATTAAAAATACATAATACTTGTTTTTTAATTTGTGGGATAAAACGGCCCGATATAAGTGGGATGAAACGACCCGTGTAATTTCAGGATGAAACAGCCCGGGGTGAAACGGTCGTGGGATGAAACGACCTGCTCCCTATCAGATTAGGCCTAAATTCTGTGACAAGAGACATTCATTAATGAATATTTCATATATTCAAGTCAACATTTATTGCGGTAATTGCATTAAAGGAATATCGCGCGGCAATGCAATTTTATTTATGAAGACTTGATGGCAGGCTTACATTCCACAATTGTTTGCTATTAATGATAACAAAAAAACCCAACGAATTATTCAGACGTACATTTATGATTTTGCCCATAAGAAGTCGTAGAATGATGGGAACAGAAGCTTCGCCAGAACCGTGCAAAAATGGCGGAAAGATCCACAAACTTAGCACATATTTGTCTTTCACGTTCTGTGTAAAAACGAGGGGTCATAACCAAAGATATATGTGCATTAATTGTTTTTCCAATATTTTGGCAAAGGGTGTGCCCTTGGTTTGATAACAGTTTATTTTACATGATAAACTGGTTCCTGGGGGGGGGGGGGCTTAAAAAGCCACTAATTTTTAAAGCAGATCTGCACCACAATGTCTGGCACTGGTTGACCATTATGATTGTGGTATTGAAAACTACATTGAGACCTCATATTTTCTATTTGACAGGGGGTGCAAAAACTACGGGGGCACAGAATCTCTATTCCATGTGACCAAAGCGTATCATTGCGTCCGCTCAGTTAGAACTCAGCCCGATGAATGCAGTTTCTCCGTTCATAACCATACATGTAATTTTTAGAAGCACGGAGTTTTCATCACGAAGTACATCTTTGTCTGTAGGCAAGTTAAAATAGGCTATGGACAACATACAACTATAACACATGTTTTGATTTTATGTAATTTACAGACATGATACAAGTAACATGGTGGCTCAGTGAGTAAGATTTTGGCTCGCTGACCATGTTCGATCCCCGAACCGAACAATAGACTTTAAATCACTGGGAGGAAATCCCAAGAAACTCTTCAAATATACTATATAGTTCACAATCAACTAATAACATGTTGTTTGCATTCCAACTTCATTTGTCGGTAAATTTCATCTCTGCTTCTTGCTTCTTCTTTTTAGTTTGAATCTTTATTTCGGCTATCGAGAATTCTACAAAAGCCCAACGTCGTCTTTCAGATTTCGGAGAGTGTGTCGTACCTCTGGAACTACAAGTGCTTTAGTCTCAACATCCAAATCTCTGCCTGCTAAACTATCTCTTTTTAAATTAAACTGTCTAGGGAACCCCAGCATTATTTCTGCAGTAATATCATACAGTGTAGTGTCTTCATTAAGAACGGTCTCGTCTTGAAGTGTTAGATATTCAATTTTACTCAAACTTTCAGTAAATTCAATTCCGTTAAGGACTATCAAGATTTTATTAATATCGGGACTTTTAATTTATCCACACGAGTTTTTATTTCTGTGAAGAATTTGTCAATGTTCTGCACAGCAAACGAGAAGGCCCCACTAGCCTTGTCAATTTGTGAACGTCTACCTTTCTCTTACATCATCTGCGATGGAGAGAGTCTTCCTGTTGGTTTCTGGTGCTGTGAGTATGTCAGTGCTTCAATTTGTTGTCACACCGGGACCGGGCTGCCGTAGAATAGCCTACAACTGACTTTATGATTTGGTTGTCGAATCAATTTTGGGAAATGTTTAAAACTGTGGCTATGCGCAAACCAATCTCTTTTCTGAATAAAAATTATGTCTGTTTGTCGATCTGTTATTCAGGTGTCATAGACTGGCCAAAGGTTTTCTGCAAAATATAAACAAAAACTTCTGTTTAAGATGTCTGATCTAATTCAAATTGGAGTGAGGGAGTAAATACTACGAATTATGAAATAAGTAAACAAATACTTGAAATACCACGCCATGAAATGTTGTGAGGAAATATCAAAGGCGTTTTATAGCTGAGGCGCTGGAGGCGAGAGCCTCCTCGCGAAAAAAATTTAAAAAGTTGAACAAATAAAACAGGAGAAAAATGCTAAAATCGATGAGAAAAATGAAATGTACCCTAGTTAGGGAGGGCCCTAAAGGCAGACAAAAGGCCCCCTCGTCTGACAAAAGGGCCCCTCTTTCCAAGGTAAAGGGCCCCCGTGTCCGAGTCAATCGTTTTCTTTACACTGTTTCTGTCGAATCCACTACTGAATGAGAATGCATTGCATTGCACTGGTATAAAAATCCTCAATCGAGATACCCCTCCCTCAACCCCCCGCGAAAGAGGGCCCTCAAAATACAGGGGCGGATCCAGGATTTTCAGAAAGGGGGGGCGTGCTGCACCAAGTTGGGAGTGCGACGCCCGACCCATATTTTTTGAGTGGACAAAAATGCCCACAAGGACGACTTATTTCATACTAGTACTGTAAATTACGATTTCCAACCTAAACTGCAAAAAAATAGAGGGGGCGTGCGCCGGGTGCGCCCCCATCTGTATCCGCGCCTGAAATAGTATAGCCTCCGCCGTGATAAACCTTAAAACGTCCCTGGGAAATATGATTGTATTTACAAACATTGATTTCCCAAAGTCTTGGACATAGTTAAAGAGGTGTAAAACGTATAAAATTCAAGTTTTTAATCTGCGACCGGGCTGTCAAAGACCACGTTATTGGGCGTTGTTGTCTATAGCTATATTCTCGAATATACATGCGAGAAAAACCGTGTACGCGATTATTAAAACAGGAGTAGGAGTAAAATTACTTTTTGAGACAATAAAAGGGAGGTGACATTAGAAATTCTTTTATTAAATAAAAGTAGAAAACTAGAAGTTGTGTTCATCAGTATAGATTAATTTGTCATGTTTGTTTTCTTATTCTTATTATTAAAAAAATAAGTTTACTTACTTAAAATTAAATTGCAAAAGTATACGCCAAGGCCTAATATAGAAAAGGGTAGAGTTAAGAATAGACTCTGTTGTTAGTAGTAGACCCTAACACAGCCGTAGAGTAGGCCTACTTCTAGGCTACACAAGTTCAAAGCAAATTCTCTTCATTTAAAAGTGTAACTAACTTAATGAGCGATATTCATTGGAAATGGGCCTATTCCTAATTTCGGCATGACTGCTATTGTATGACGGCACCATTACCAGCATGTGGAACCTCGGCATATAATGATAATATATAGGCCTAGGCCTAGATGAGAGTTTGGGCCTAGCGACCAAAAAAAGAAAAAAAAAAACCACCACGAGAAAATGCAATGCCATCTTTTAAGATTTATTTTTTAAAAAATCGAAGTTTAGTTATTACGATTGCACGGTAAAATTGCACTAGGCCTAGTGACACTATAACTATAAATTAATAGTATTACTCTAATACTAATATAATAAGGTGTAGTACTAGGCCGAGATTTTGATTTGGCTTTTCCTAACCTATTTAATTAAATGTTCATACTTACTTGTGAGAACTAACACCCTGTGCTGTCGCCGAGGGATTTTTGTGGAGAAAATACCAAAAAGCAAAATACTTTGGTCCGCATAGATCGTTTTTCGTGTGTGGTTTAGTGGATGGATACGAGTGATCGGCCATATTGTTTCGCAGTGGCTATTTTTACGGGTCCGTAAAACATATCACGCAGGCTATTTTTACGTGACTTCCTGTTGACATGCGCAGTTACAAAAAATGCAACTTCTTGTTGTTTCCAAGTGGACCGGGGCTAGCCCAGTGCTAGGTAGTAGAATAGGTCCACCGCCCCTCCTTAGCGTTTTGTAAAAAGCGACTAATGGGGAAAGTGGTCGGGGGGCCAATAGGTTATCTATCGGTCTGTCATCAATGTAAAGCCTGGCGCAGACTACGCGACAACTGAAGCGACGAGTTTGGCGACAAATATCGCCGTAATTTAAGTGGAGTGAGCACACTACACGACGACTTCGGCGATCCCGCAAAATACAACAGATCACGTGATTCATCATGTGACACATCAGAATGGCAGTATTTACGTCGTCAGCACGTCAATTAATGTTGTTTTTGTACATGATGATGTGTACGAAGAGATTTCATGCGCCTTTGTATTTCAAAAACTGGAAATTAGTTAGAATTCTATCTATATTAAACATTTAATTTTGACACAGAAAAGGTCTATCTTCAAATGTAAATACCATTTTGTGACAGAAATACAGGACAGCTTGGCGTTTACTCTATACAATTAACGAAGGTAGTACTAGTAGGTACACTAGGCACCCGCGAATGATATTAGAATTCAAACTAGCCTACTTGGCTACATTTTGGTCGGAGTGGATTAATAGAGTAAACTATAACTTCATTCGGAGTAAACTCCGGACAGCTAACCTTCGTGATATACAATCTAGGCCTAGCCCATACTCGATCAATTAACCGCAGATTATCTGAAGCCTAGACTATGATAATTTAGACTATGATACCTTGTAGATAAGCCTACCGGGTTGATTGGGGGCAGAGTGAATGTGATCAATAAAATAAAACCAAGTACGAATAATCCAAACCATTAGTCAAAATTCTAAGTCCTATAAAATGGACTGTTCACCGTGTACAAAATACACGACAAACAGTGGTAACAGGTGTCCGGAAGAGTGATATCCTCATTTAGGGGTTGGGGTGGGATCGGTAATAAGTATGAATGGAGTTATGAACATTGGAAGGTAGGCCTACAGCGATCGATATTTACCACAAATCAGTCAGCAGACTCTCTTTTTCATCTGTTCAAACTGTCTCGTTAAAGTTTTGCAAAGCCATATTGTGTGTTTATGTCACATGAGATGTCACATGAGACAAATAACTCAAAATGACTGGTTATATAGGTGATTTTGTTTCCTTGTCTGTCGCCCAACCCGTCGCCGAGGTGAGCACACTTTACGATTGATCGCCGACGAAGCGACCACTTTAGCGATCATATCAAACAAGTCTGATATCGGCGACCATCGCCGCGATGGTCGCTGGCGACGGAAAATCGCTTGCGATTGAGTGCGCACACTAGGCGATTTTTTGATTTTTCATCGTCGGCGACCGAAATCGCCTATGTCGTCGCGTAATGTGCGCCAGGCTTAACCAAGGAATTTGAGTCTCGTTCTCTGTGATCTCAATGACAAGGTGTAGGAGTAGCCTGTCCCAGTTCATAAGCAGATGAGATTGTCTGCTAAAATGTGGATTGGCGCAAATTGACCTAATTTACAGTGTTGACTACCATAAAACAACATTCATTCATTCATTCGTGTGAGATTGCAATTTTGCTGTTTTTACTAAACCATGTCCACAGTACGACACTGCAATATAAACTACACTGCTGATCATAACATTCAAGTTGGAAAATGCTGATGTCTCCTTGTTTTTATAAATATATAGATATAGATGTATAGCTTAATACTGATTAAATGTATAAATTCTTTTAATTGTCTCAAAAGTGAGTGCCTAAGATACAGTGAGTACTCACTGCATGATTAAAGTTTTGTTTGTAATTGCTTGTAGTGCAATTTCTGTTCTTTTAAAACTTTATTTTACTACTGCAATGTTCAATGATTCTGCTGATTTCATCACCTAGTCTGGTTGTGATACTTGATTGACATTTCATGAAGAAAATATACTGCTGAGTGCAGGGAACAAAATAACCGGGTTCGCATCGCAGTTTGCGAACCACTTTGGACTCAACTGCAAATCCAACCAAATATTGATTAGCATAAATTTGCTCTTAAATAAATAAAATTGCGATTCAAAATCTCCACCAACTGTTCTTAATAGTCCCGAAAAATAATGTGTTTGAATTTAATCTGGGCTAATGTCTGCTGTTTTAGGCTCTACCTAATAACATTTTTGTTAGTTTTTCTAATTGCTCCTCAAATGATCAAAATTGATCATCAAAACTTTATTTGATTAGCAAAAATTTGTTAAATTGGGTTCAAACCTCTAGTCAATTACCGAAAGTTATTTTGTTCCCCGACTGAGTGCTGGTCCCTAAGGGTCTATTGGATTCCTGCACTACTGGATCCACAGTCATGATTCGCGGACCTCGTTTAAGGACACATTGTGTGTGATTAGATTAATACCAAGATTAACACACTGTATTTTATTTATTTATTTTATTCTCTGATTGTGTAGTTGTTGTATTTTTGACATTTTGCATTTTAAAAACATTTTAATAAATGACATTACGTGGACCTTCATTTAGTGTGTCATATTTACCCACTTATGGCCTCTCCCACCTCTTTTTGAGGCTACTAGAACTCAGAGAAACTCCTTAAGGGCTGTCTATAAAAGACGTCCACAAAAAATATGGAAAATTTTACACCTCCTACCCCCTTGTCCACATAAAATCCACCCCCATGGACAGCCCCTTACTGGCACTGCTGTGACCGAGAGACCAGGGCCAGGTATGTGTTCTTAACTCATAATACATGAAAGTAACCTCAATATTGTTCACCACAGGCTTCCCCTCCGTAAGCACAAGTTCATTAATTACTCTTGTCGCTTGGTCTTTAGCAACCTTCCTGATCATTGTTCTCACCACATCATAGCTTGTGTCATATTATAGAGCTTATATACCTGTATTTGCCTCTTATCGAAAAGGAATTAGAAGATAAACACTTCATGTTTCGTATTTAGAGGGGGTTTAATGTATATTTAACCAGGCTTGGATCATTAGAACACGAGACGCGTCAGCGTCGGGTTGTTCTAATGGAAAATTCAAGCCTGGTTAAATATACAATAAACCCCGATAAATACGAAACATGAACGTGTTTATCGATATTGTAGCATAAATACTTTTAGTTTTTCTTTTGAACTCCTTCTCAAATGCTTACAGCGGCATTTTACATGGTGTTAGAAGGCCATAAGCGAACATTCTTTACGTCATTACGTCATTTAAATAAATATAAAGCTATTTGGTGCCTTCTGGCATTGATTTTTACCATTATATATTATTTTTTGTTTATATTGACGAGATAAGGGCACAGTAGGACTTGCATATTATAAGAAGGAATTATTCCCTCTTTGTATTCCCACCTTAAAACAAAATTCAAGACTTCACAGTCACCCCCCCCCCCCCATGAAATGAATCTATCCGTGTCGACTCTTGTTACCGAAGAACTGGTTTAATAATGAGTAAATTGAATAAGTAGGCCTTATGCCTATTACAGGGTTCATTATAGACTTTAATTGATCAGAATACAGTGTCTCATAAACTATAGACCAAGACCCACTATAAACAAGGCTTACTAATAGTCCTAGAGGGCCGGAGCTGAAATTGACACCATGTGGACAATTACCAATTTACTTATTAAATTAAGTTTAAGCCTACAAACTTTTGGCGACCCCGATCCCCCCCACCCGGGAATTACGGCCCTGTGACGGCTGTGATTTGTGAACGTCATGAATAAAAATAAATAACCGTCGGGTGGTGCATAGATTATAGTATAAACTATAAGAATAGGGCCATATTTTATCATAATGGGACTTCTGCATGTCCACAGTGGGAAAGTGTCACGTAAAAATAAGCACCTGGCTATTTTTACGGACGGATTCACGTAAAAATAAGCACCTGACTATTTTTACGGCACTAAAATTACCCAAGTCGGAAAATTTTCGCGCTGCGCATGCGCGACCGGAACTCACGTAAAAATAGCCTTTATGAAATGTTTTACGGACCCGTAAAAATAGCCACTGCGATATTGTTTACACTGACTACAACTTCCAAGATGGCGCCTGGCAGTCGCGTCACCAGGCGTCAAAAGTCACGTGATTGCTATTCTAGTCTATATTTCTATGGTCTAGAGTTTAGTCCCCTCTGAAAGCACATGTAAGACGGCCATTTTCGAAGACTAAGAAGGCACTGATATTTTACGAGCGTGGGAAGGAAGAAGGGATAGAATGAGAAGATGTAAAACGTACTTTTAGGAATCCAGGAATAGAACACAATTACTTAAAGGTTGTAATAATAGCTAAATAAGCGACAGGACTAAGGAAAGACGATATTTTGAGCAACAGTTTTTTCATTCATTTATTAAATTATTTGCAACGCCACACGTCATCATTGATTTATTCATTACCATTCAACGATTTTGTATGCTGTATTGCTACATACTTGTATGCTGTTTGTAATTAAACTGTGCAGGCCTACTGCATCCCGTTGTTTTATTCCTGTGGTAGACGTGCTAGTAGTAAGAAGTAGAAGGCCCTTCAACCTATCCCCCTCCGTACAGTATCCAGACCTTAATCTAAACTTACAATTGGAAGTGTAAGTTAACTTTGCTGCTTATATTAAGTTGTAGCTGTCAACAGAAGGTTCAGTGACACTTTTGTAAGCGGCCCCCATAACTACCTTAAGGCCGGGGTAGTTACAGTAAAATATCAAGTCAAAGATAAAGTAAGATATTAAGTAAATATTAACCAACTTGCGTTGTTTACGAAGAATACAGCAACGACAATTACTGGTTTAGTAAGAAGAATAGGAAGTAAGAGTAAGATACTAGCCTAGTGGAATGGAGGATAACAGTAATGACAGTAAGGTCATTGAGGAAGAAAAGGGTGACTCAGGCAGTTTGGTGACAATTTCATCAACGGAAGGTGACATAGACACATCCACTGAAGCAAGAAAACTTCAACCAGTCAGGCTTGACCGAAGAACTCAGTTATGTGCAGAACTCCATAAACAAAGAAGAAAACTGATGGAATTGGTAAAGACTGAAGCTGATTTGTTAGAATTGGAAAGTGAAAGGGGAACTTTAGATGAGATAAGGGACAGAGTCAGCCAAGAAAGAAATGATCAAGAAAGAGTGTTAGAATCATCGGAAGACAAGGCAGAATTATATAAATGGTATGACTTGATTGATAGAGAATATGCAGATTGTAGGATCCGAGTAAGTGAAGCAATCCACAAGAAAGAAAAAACAATAGAAAGAAGCCATAAATCAAGTAAGGCCAGTTCATCATGTATATCTACATCATCAAGTAAATCCTCATCTGCCAAGTCTAAACTATTTAAAGCGGCAATGAAGAAAGTTCAACTGTCCACTGACTTGCAATATCTAGAAGAAGAAAGCAAGTTTAAGAAGTTACAGCTTCAAAAGGAATTAGAGCTAGCACAAGCTGAGGAAATATTAGTAAGGAAGATACATGTAGAAGAAGAATTAAAATCAAGTCAACATTCTGTTAGAAGTGGAAGTTATAATAGTAAGTTAAAACTCGACGTTCTTAAAGAAGTAAGAACAGAAAGGCTTGATGACAGTAAAAGCAAGTCTAATCTAAAAAGAAATGAAACCAATTTATCAGAAGAAAATAATAATAGATTCGATGTAAGAGGAAGCGAGTCTGCAGTAAGAAATCATCCACCTGAAGTAAGACAGGAGGATGTAAGAAATTATGGGTATGAATTACCAAATCAAGAAACCTTTGGAAGGAATAGATTCAAAGAAAGTGGAAGTGAGTCTAAAGTAAGAATTCCAGAAATAAGAAGAAATGACATAGAAGTAGAAGAAGAGGAAAGGAGAAATAAATGGGTAGAATCTGAAGAAAGAAGAGATTTGTCACACCTGATTCAACCTAATTTAAGAAGACAACATTTAGAAGTAAGAAGAGATATACCGGAACCAGATGTAAGGCGGGATTGGTCACAAAGAGATAGGAGTTTAGATATTTCTATGGATGGACTTGACGAAGGAAGAAACTATGTGCAAGACAGTTCAGGAACAAAGCAAGTTTCAGCACAGAATACTTCAGAATTTAGTCAGATACTACAATTACAGGCAAGACAAACTGAATTGAATCAAATGATGATTGATCAACATAGAAACAGTCTTTTACCTATTCAAGAACCTCCTGTATTTGACGGAAGCTACTTTGATTTTCCAGTTTTTATAAGAGCCTTTGAGACAATAATTGAAAGCCGGGCAACTACCTCAAAAGATCGTCTTCATTTCCTTAATAAATATACAAGTTATAAAGCAAGGGATTGTGTCAAGAAATTTATAACATCCAATTCACCAACAGCTTATGAAGAAGCTAAGGCTAAACTGACAGCAAGATTTGGAGATCCTCATAGGGTAATGGAAGCCTATGAATCGAAACTGAAGAATTGGTCCAACATTTCAGAAGGAGATGGAAAAGGACTACTTGCCTTTTCAGATTTTCTTGACACCTGTTTAACTGCAATGGAGACCGTAGATCACCCAGAAAACTTTAATTCCAGTGAAATATTGAAGAAAGTCACTTCAACACTACCTTATAGCTCAGCTATGCGATGGTGTCGGCATGCCTTTGAATTAAAGAAGAAAAATGGTACCAAGGCAACCTTTGAGCAACTATGCAATTTTATAAGAAATGAAGCAGACCTTGCAACCGATCCTGTTTTCTCTCCTGAATACATCCGAAATGAGCGGAAGAAACATTTCGACAACAAAAGTAAAATCAGACCTCAAAGATCGAGTAGTTTCTCAACAACTGGAATCCAGCAACCGACTGATAGGCCATTTAATTACAACTGTCCTCTTTGTCATGGAAACCACAATCTAAATTTCTGTAAAGATTTTCAGAAGAAGACCTATGACGACAGAATGACCTTTGTTAAAAATCAAGAACTCTGCTTTGGATGTTTATGTAAAGGGCACAGATCAACACGATGTCGGAGGAGACAACGTTGCGACAAATGTAAGGAGTTTCATCCAAGTACCATTCATTATGAAAAGAAGCTTCAAAATAATGGTGAAAATAAGAGTAAGTCAGATGAAACTAAACTTAAGGAAGTCACATCTAATTCAGCTGTTCGACATGGAAGTCTAACTACATCATTAATTGTACCAGTGAGAGTTTATCATGAAAGTCAGCCTGATAAGAAGGTGCTGAAATATTTACTACAAGATGAAGCTAGTGATACCATATTTATCACAGATAAAACATTGCAAGATTTAGATATTAGCGGAAACGAAGTAGATCTGCAACTGAGTACAATGTTAGGAAAAGAAGTAATTCCTACTCAAAAGATAAACGGTCTGGTAGTAGAAAGATATGATGGCGAGTTGAAAATAGAATTACCAACAGCCTACTCAAGAGAATCTATTCCGTCACGAAGAAATCAAATACCTACTAAAGAAATTGCTGAATCGTGGCCTCATTTACGAAGAATTAGAAATAAACTCTACCCTTATCATGAAGACATTGAAATTGGACTTTTGATTGGATGTAATTGTCCGAAAGCAATCAAACCAAGAGAAGTGATTGGTGGAAAAGAAGATGATCCATATGCAGTACGCACAGCTTTAGGATGGGGCATAGTTGGTCCTGTAAGGGAAGTCGAAGAAGATATGATGGATGTTACCTGTAATAGAATTGTAAGTCAAGAAACATCTAATCTAGTAATACCAACTGAGTCTAAGGAAGTATTGACACCTCATCTGCAAAGAATGTATGACCTGGATTTCTCAGAAAGGAAGAATAGCAATACATCATTGTCACAAGAAGATCGACAATTTTTAAAAATAGTCACTGAGGAAATAAAGCATGGAAGCGATGGTCACTACACAATGCCATTACCTTTTAAAGACACCTTCACTCAACTACCAAATGATATTACATACGCCTATCACAGATTGGAATCATTGAAGAAGAAATTTGAAAGAGATGATAGTTATAAGGAAGACTACGTCAAGTTCATGAACTCCATGCTGGAGAAAGGGTATGCAGAGAAAGTTGACCCTTACTGTAAACCAGAAGATGATATATCCAAAGTATGGTATATCCCACATTTTGCTATCTACAATCCTAAGAAAGCGAAGACAAGAGTTGTATATGATTGTTCAGCAGAATTTAGAGGAGAGTCCCTAAACAAATATCTACTGCAAGGGCCTGACCTTATAAACAACCTAACTGGTGTCCTGTACCGTTTCAGAAAGGAGAAAATTGGTCTGATATGTGACATTGAATCAATGTATTACCAAGTTCGCTGTTCTGACCATTGTAAAGATTACTTAAGATACCTATGGTGGCATAATGGTGACACAACGAAGAAGTCCGAAGAATATAGAATGAATGTTCATCTTTTCGGAGCCACTTCCTCACCAGGAGTCTGTAACTTTGCCTTGAAAACTACAGCCAATGATTTTGAACAAGAAAATGGCACAGAAGCGGCCAATATGCTAAGACGAGATTTTTATGTCGACGATGGCTTAAAATCAGTAGAAACTTCAGAAGAAGCTGTAGAATTAATAAAAAATATTAAAGAGATGTGTCGGAAGGGAGGATTTAATTTGCATAAATTTACATCTAATAATAGAGAAGTTTTAGAAGAGATTCCGAAAGAAGATAGAGCTGAAAGTATAAAAGACATTAACTTAGATTTTGATTTTCTCCCTTTAGAAAGAGCCTTGGGAGTTCAATGGAACATAGAGAACGATGCGTTCCAATTCAAGATAACACTTCAAGACAAACCATGTACCAGAAGGGGCATCCTGTCAACCATTTGCTCAATCTTTGATCCGTTGGGTTTTTTAGCACCTGTACTTATAGAAGGCAAAATCATTTTACAAGAGCTTTGTCGAGATAAGTTCGATTGGGATGACCCAATACCAGAAGATCTGAAAAACAGATGGGAAAAATGGAGAACTGACCTTCATTTAATAGAAGATTTTAACGTTCCCAGATGTTACAAGAATCCAGAATTTGGGCAGTTAGCTAATGTTCAAATCCATTACTTCTCTGATGCAAGTATACAAGCATATAGTCAGTGTTCAATTTTAAGACTAACTGACACTCAAGGAAGAATTAACTGTTCATTTGTTATTGGTAAAGCAAGGGTTACGCCAATAAAACAACTTACCATACCCAGACTTGAACTCACCGCTGCAGTTACCTCTGTACGAATTAGCCAGCAATTAAGAAGAGAACTGGATTATAATAATTATGAAGAATATTTTTGGACTGACAGTAAAGTTATCTTGGGATATATTGCAAATGAAACAAGAAGGTTTCATGTCTTCGTCGCTCACAGAGTTCAAGAGGTCCAAGAAAATACAGATGCCAGCAAATGGTATTACATAGATACGAAGAGTAATCCTGCAGATATTGGTACTAGAAGAATAACAGTTCAAGACTTCATAAAGAAACCTCAGTGGATTACTGGACCAGATTTCTTATATGGAAAGGAAATAATCCCTTCATCAAAAGAATATCCTCTCCTACCTGATGATCCTGAATGTAAGAAAATAACAGCAACCAGTCTTATGATAAATGCTCAAGAAACTCCTTCATCATTATTGAAACATTTAGAATACTTTTCATCGTGGCATAGAGCAAGAAGAGCGATAGCCTTGTGTAGAAAATATATTAAGATTCTAAGAAGCAAGGTGCACAGTAGACAGACTGGTGAAGAAATAATACAGAATCAAACAGAATTAACAGTAAAAGAAATAATAGAAGCGGAAGTAGTAATTATCAAAGAAATTCAAAGTAAGCATTTCAAGGAAGAAATAAAATTAGTCGAAGAAAAAGAAAATAGTAACCCGATTAGTAAGAAAAGCCCACTACACAATTTAGATGTCTTTTTGGATCATCGAAAACTACTTTGTGTTGGTGGAAGAATTGGAAGAGCCAATTTTGAAGATCCTATTAAATTTCCTGTGATTCTACCAAAGGAAGAGCACATCACTAGAATAATTATTGATTACTTTCATAAAAAGGTCAACCATCAAGGTCGAGGAATCACAATCAATGAAATAAGATCTTCAGGCTACTGGATTTTAAATGGTATAAATATGGTTAAAAGCTGTATCTATAAATGTATTACCTGTAGAAAATTAAGAGGTTATCTACAAACACAGAAGATGGCGAATTTACCAAGTGACAGACTAGAGCCAGTGCCACCCTTTACTAACAGTGCTGTCGACTATTTTGGTCCTTTCGCCATAAAGATTGGAAGAAAGGAAGTAAAACGTTATGGTGTCCTGTTCACCTGCTTAGCCTCCAGAAGTGTTCATCTTGAAATTGCTGAGAAAATGGATACAGACTCATTCCTGAATGCATATAGAAGATTTGTATGTAGAAGGGGGCCTGTAAGAGTCAGGTGCGGAGTGACCAGGGTTCCAATTTTATTGGAGCGAAGACTGAATTAAATGCAGCATTAAAGGAGCTAAATCAGAATAAAATTAAAGCTACATTACTGGAAGATAACTGTGACTGGTTCAACTTTAAAATGAATCCACCCTCAGCCAGCCATATGGGGGGAATCTGGGAAAGGCAGATTCGCTCTGTTCGCAACGTCCTATCCAGTATATTAGAGGCTAATGGAACTCAACTAGACGAAGAAAGTTTGCAGACATTCATGTGTGAGGCAGAGGCCATTGTAAATTCCCGCCCTCTGACAGTGGAGAGTATGTCTAATCCAGATTCTTTAATTTCATTGTCTCCATCACAAATCCTGACAATGAAAACTAAAGTCATTCTACCACCGCCTGGTGTTTTCCAGCCAGCTGATAAATATTTGAAAAAGAGATGGAGAAGAGTACAACATTTAGCTGATGAGTTTTGGTCCAGATGGAAGAAAGAATATCTGGTATCTCTTCAAGAGCGTCAGAAATGGACCCAGCCAGTAAGAAATTTACGTATTGATGACATTGTTATTATCAAAGATGACAACTTACCAAGGAATTGTTGGCAAATTGGTCGAATTACTAAGGCAGATCCAGATCAAGACAATTTAGTTAGGAAAGTAACAATATTATTAGCTGACAACAATTTAAATTCAAAAGGAAAGAAGATTCATCCAGATAAATATTTTGAAAGACCCGTTCATAAGTTAGTTCTACTGTTAAGATGTGATGAATGGTAATTACAGTAAGCTGAGAACGAGAGACCGGGTTAATCCCCATCGAGGAGCCTTTTTATGAGCCTGAAAGCAGCCTTCATATGCCTAAGATTTCAAGTCGAAGAGAAACTTGGTTATTAGTGTCCAGATTTTGGAAATTAGTGATTATACCTGTGTTAAAATTGATCATAAGAATATGATCTTGTGTTATGGGCAATATAAGCATGTGGCAAAACTGCAGTGAAATATTGTAAGAGTGGGTGAAATTATAAAAGATTATTTACTGGAAATTCATTAACTTAAAGTCATATTTTTCTAAAGCTCTTAAAGAAGTAATAATTTAATGTTTCATAAAATGTGCTTTTTCACACTCAGTCACAATATAGTTATGGCAGTATTTTGGAATTTGGAAGTGATTATTCAAACCAAATGGTAAAGAAGATAAAGTGTGCCAAATATGAACAATTAATGTTTCAATTATAGTGAATAATATTATTTGTAGGACAGAACTAGTAATGAGGTTTACACATCATGTAGTGGTTGATTTGTAAAATTGTGAATCATCTCAATTTTGTCTCAAATTTTAACTTTATTATTGTTTTGATTTAATGTGAAATCTAGATGATTTCAGGGGAGCCATGTAAAGGTCGTTGAGCTCTCCCTTTATTGATATGTTTCAAAATTTAGTGGGTTGTATCCAATGTTTATTGTATTAGTCTCCCTTAGACTGCTAAATACCTGGGTGAAATAGGTCACGTTGCATCATGGGAATGTAAGTAAAAGTCTAGAGTTTAGTCCCCTCTGAAATAACATGTAAGACGGCCATTTTCGAAGACTAAGAAGGCACTGATATTTTACGAGCGTGGGAAGGAAGAAGGGATAGAATGAGAAGATGTAAAACGTACTTTTAGGAATCCAGGAATAGAACACAATTACTTAAAGGTTGTAATAATAGCTAAATAAGCGACAGGACTAAGGAAAGACGATATTTTGAGCAACAGTTTTTTCATTCATTTATTAAATTATTTGCAACGCCACACGTCATCATTGATTTATTCATTACCATTCAACGATTTTGTATGCTGTATTGCTACATACTTGTATGCTGTTTGTAATTAAACTGTGCAGGCCTACTGCATCCCGTTGTTTTATTCCTGTGGTAGACGTGCTAGTAGTAAGAAGTAGAAGGCCCTTCAACCTATCCCCCTCCGTACAGTATCCAGACCTTAATCTAAACTTACAATTGGAAGTGTAAGTTAACTTTGCTGCTTATATTAAGTTGTAGCTGTCAACAGAAGGTTCAGTGACACTTTTGTAAGCGGCCCCCATAACTACCTTAAGGCCGGGGTAGTTACAATTACCCCCCCCCCCCACACACACTCTTTTGTATAGCAATGTTAATACCACCATTATTATATGCCTTGAGATTGACACCCATTTGTGTTCATTTCTTGGTGCTAGAGAATAGTGATTTAGCTCCTTCAATACCCCCCCCCCCCATTTGTACATTACATTGATCATGACAAAAAACAATTATTACTAATCCACAAACACACAATCTAACATACATTTAAATACGCATTTATAGTTTATTTACAAGCCATCAAAATAGCATACAACCTACATATATATTAAGACCATGAAGACATCAAGATAGAGAGAGAGAGAAATGGGGTTTAACGTCCACTCAACACAACCAGGTCATTTCGGGACTAACATACGGTTTCAATTTTATTTCAATAATTCGCTTGCGCGTAGGGGTCTTTAGCCGTGGGAGGAAACCGAAGTGCCCGGAGAAAACCCACGAGGTTGAGAAGGCGCCCCTATCTCCATGCCACATACGCTCACACCAGGGCTCGAAACCACAGCCACAAGCCAGAGGTGACCGGCCAGCTAGAGGTCGAAGCGCGGCACTCTAGACCACTAAGCCATCCCAACCTCCCATGAAGACATCAAAGGGTTAACCAATGAGTGAAGGGTTTCCATAAGTTCTATATATCTTAAGCTCATGAAGACATCAAAGGGTTAACCAATGAGTGAAGGGTTTCCATAAGTTCTATAATAATGATTAGTAATCACTCGGCAAACCTCGGAAGATTTCGGACAATCTAAACTCGGCTGTATGATGAATTCCGCCATATTGGAACTACTTTAAAGGTCCCGGATGAAACATGGCTGCGTCCATTCCAAACACAAGTTGGCGACCTATCTGGCTAGCGACCTATTCGACCGATCCAGCTGTAAGATAATGACGAAATTACACTTCTATTCTGAGCTGAAGGAATGGATAAAAAATAATATACTCTACTTTCATTTGATAGACATAACGTTGGATTTTATTGGTTGATAAATAGAGACTGTTGTCTTTACTCTAAATAGGTTTCCAACGAACAGGTTGCAGCTCGATCGGTCGAATAGGTCGCTAGCCGAATAGGTTCCCAATTTGTGTAATAGCGTCAAGTTTTCCTGTTAAAGTAAACCGGTAGCCACATCGCAAATGTATGGGCGTAGGTACATATCACTTACTGTCATACATCCGAGACTAGATGTAGTTTACGGAATCTGTCGAGATTAGCCAAGTGGATTAGTAATCACAGTATATCAGGAATCAGACCAGTAATTTTTCTCCTAGACTACGATGTCCATCTATTTACAGTAATACTCTTTCTTTCATGTTGACCTTTTGGTCTAGAACTACATTAGTGTGCAAATTGACATGAATATTCATGATTCTGAGAGGGAGAAATGGGGTTTAATGTCAACTCGACACCAACTAGGTCATTTTGGAACTATTTTTCATGATTCTGAGGCGGATGGATCAGACAGTGAACAAACAGGAGTTAGAAAAAATAACATTACAGTCTAAAGACTACCTTGACCATGCGAAGAAAAATATCTTACTTAAAGGTCCAAATTTTATCAGATAATTCGGATCTTTGTTGTTTTGAAAAAAAATCGATTGAACTGATCATAAAAATATCATAGGCGAATAAATGGCATAGATTTTAGAGAGAGAGAGAGAGAGGCGGGGTTTAACATCCACTCGACACAAACTAGGCCATTTCGGGACTAACATATGGTTTAGTTTTATTTCAATAATTCGCTTGCGGCGGGTAGGGGTCTTTAGCAGTGGGTGGAAACCGGAGTACCTGGAGAAAACCCACGAGGTTGGACAGGTGACTGTACTCCTTGACTCAATGGCAGGATGCTAACCATTCGGCCATCCAACCCCCCGGGTTTTAGATAGAATTCAATAGGCAAAGAATTACTAGTCTGCAATCTGCTGAGGATGAAATTTTAGGCTATAACTGTAAATTATAACAGTTTAATGTCAATTATATATTCAAAGCAAACTAGTAAAGTAAAAAAGATACAAAATGTATTTTCTAAATCTATAATTGCATAATAAGCTTTGAGATAAATAATGATCCATAACTATAATTAAATATACAAATTAAATCCATAAAATCTACATTCGTTTTTCAATTTATGTATTCAATTCACAATTTTCAAATAGCCATCCCCTGTAGACAACGTAAACAGGCCAGCACCACCAACAAATGAATACAAGTTAGGAGATTATAATGCTTAATTATTTACGCCTGGATAAAGTAACCCAAATATCATCTTCAGGATGACCAACCAAACCATACTTTGGCTGGACGACTTGACCATCAACTAGCGTGAACTCAAATTTCCTTATAAGGGAAACCAAACAAATGGTTGCCTCCATATATGCAAATTTATTTCCAGGACAAACTCGTTTGCCAGCGAACCCAAATGGTGAAAATACAAGATTTGGTCTGTTTTTGATGTTCTCTTCATTAAAACGATCCGGATCAAACCTGAAAACAAACGATTCAATAAGATAACCATGGAGTACAACTATATTTCATGATATGTCAAATAATCGCAGGCAGCAGACACAGGAATCATGTTTCGGTCATTTTAGCCATGAGTTATAGTACACTATTGATCCAACATTAACAAAACAATCTCTAAAGAGGCAACAACAGAGCCAGAGGGAGTGATGCTATTTGAGGTAGGTTAGGGGCCACCTCCTTCATATGACTCCAAGACTCATATTTAGGGCCTAGAACCCAGAAATATTAACAAGAAATTCATTTGAAATATGTCAAAAAAGAAACTAGAGAATTTGGAGAAAACCCAGATATTTAGGTAGGCAATCCTTGTCAAAACCATGACACTGGACTCAATGACAGACCCTAGGATCAACAGCCCACATGTATTATTGAGAGAGAGAAATGGGGTTTAACGTCCACTCAACACAAACTATGCCATTTCGGGACTAACACATGGTTCAATTTTATTTCAATAATTTGCATGCGCATAGGGGGTCTTCAGCAGTGAGAAGAAACTGGAGAACCCGGAGAAAACCCACGAGGTTGGACAAGCGACCACATGTAATACAACCCGTTCATGGTATGTGTATACGTAACTTACTTGTTGGGTAATGGCCAGTATTTTTCATCATGTAACATCACACCTAATGCTTGTATTACTGGCGTCTGTAATAAATAAATTATAAAATATTCCATTAAAAAAGTCATAGATAATTTTAGAGTCCGCTATTTATCAAGAGATCTAAATCATGTTTTTATCAAAATGCATCTAACAACCTACTGGGGAAAAAAGGAGAACATTTTTTTTAAAACTTCAGTAGGTATTTCAAATGTATACAAAATTTTGCAAAATTATTTTTTTATTTCTTCTGTTGCAACACCGAAAATGAGTTGAAGACAACCCGTTTCAATGAAAAAAAAAATAACACGATTACAGTACATTTATGATGTGTGTACAGAGTTTTGTGAAATTATCTCAAATGGTGACTAATGTGTAAAATCTCTTAGTAGACTTATACAACTTGAACATAGAAGCCAATTTTTGGTACTAGCTTCAACATTTTTATTTGAAAACTTGCACCAAATCCTAAACCTAGTACGCCATCAACAACTTCTGTCTTCAACATGGCTGAATACTTTATGCGAACTCTTCAACTTACATTTTTGGGTATTTTATGCCCACCCACTTCCGAATCAAAATCTTGAAAACGAGCAGCCCAGGGAGCAACAACGGCACAACGTAATGTTTCATCTAGCACTTGTCTTGTATATCTATAATGAAAATCATCAATATCAGAATATGTTCACCTTTCGAATTAATTAATATTAAAAATGATGAGAACGTTCTCAGAGGAGAGAGCAAGTTAGAGATCAACTACATTTAAGGGGTTACTAGTCCTGTACATTCAGATTATACTTATCACCATATATCAATATTATTAGTATGGTACTTATTTTAATTCTCATTTTTACTCTACTTAGTTTAATTCACGTTTTACAGTACTTCAATTCTTGTTTTTGATACTTATTTAAAATGTTGCTTTACGTACTTACTTTAATTTTGCATAATTTTCTTGATCAACATCATCATCACCGAGAACTTGTTTTATTTCCTTTACAAGTTTCTTTTTAATTTCTTTATGTGTGGCCAGAAAATAAAACGCCCACGTTAATACTGGAATTAAAACCAACAATAACACATGTTAATACTAAAATAGGGTTGTTTTACCAAGGCAGCACCATTTTTGTTGCGTTATGTTTTGATTCAATGTATGAAGGGATCCTAGGATAACACCAGATGATTCTATGGTGGCACCATTGTGGAGTTTTGACTATATTCTACTAAAAGCCAGATACAGAATGTATGGATGGCTTCATCAAACCCCTTTTCTCTCCCTAGTTATCTGGCAAATATATCAACAAAATCACAATCATTGCAAATAAACATGAGGTAGCTTAGGCTACTTACGATTTCCGGTGGTATGGAAACCCCCAACAATATAAGTGAGAATGTCAGCATATACAGTGTCGTCACTTCCAGTATGATCCATAATTCTATCTATTAACAGATAATCTTCTGATTTACTGCCATGTTTTTTTCTATATCTCATTATTTTATTTACACTTTCTTTCAAATTCTTTAAAACTAAAAATATATTAATATTTTTTTTATAAAACCTGATTATATTTGTTGGTTTATTTCGCAGAATGGTTGAAAATT
Organism: Patella ulyssiponensis; assembly: GCA_963678685.1. NCBI lineage: Eukaryota > Metazoa > Mollusca > Gastropoda > Patellidae > Patella > Patella ulyssiponensis. The sequence goes on along the minus strand of OY783225.1, from coordinate 60,641,326 downwards.
TAACTTTTGTAAATAAAGTCAGCTGTATATGACCAGATTTTTAAGGGTCTGTGATAAAAGTTTAAAAAAAAAATATATATACTCTTCAAAAAAAGAAACGAACAACCCATTTTTTATCATTTTTTTATTTGAACATGGTCGCTTTTTTGATAAATCTTACTTGTTTTTAATGCCATTATGTAAGGATAAAAGAAATTCATTATTGGTTTTAAAGGTAGGGTCACTAATTGTGACTGGTCATACTTTTTTTCCGAAATTTGTTTTCACTTGATTACACCAGGACACGAGAGCTTAACAACTTCGCGAGCTTATCCCATGGAACCTAAATCTAAGGCCTTTAAAATTGCAGGGTTCAAGGTTTCCAAATCAGTTGCACAGGTAAACATTCAACGAACCGAGTGATGCCACATCGGAACGAGGACCAACGCAACAACGCTATTGGTCAGTTACAAGCAAGTGAATCCCAGACAGTTGAGCCAGGTTGCTGAATGTTTCCCCGAGTACCATTTCTTGCCTTTGGGATAGGTACCAACAGCGAAGTTCAACACGTGACCGCCCAATCTCAGGCCAAACAAGAGTGACCCCCATCTGACTTTAATCGTCACTTCCGGTTACGTCATTTGTGGAAACGGTTCTCAACAGCGACCTCTATTCCAGACAGTTGAGCCAGGTTGCTGAATGTTTCCCCGAGTACCATTTCTTGCCTTTGGGATAGGTACCAACAGCGAAGTTCAACACGTGACCGCCCAATCTCAGGCCAAACAAGAGTGACCCCCATCTGACTTTAATCGTCACTTCCGGTTACGTCATTTGTGGAAACGGTTCTCAACAGCGACCTCTATTCCAGCAGCAATTCCTCGACGACGTAGAATCTAAGACCAGACAGTACGGAAACGCCTACGTGAAACCAGATTACGAGTTAGACATTCCGTTAGAAGTGCTGTTTTGAAATGCGTTGATACCATCGAATCCGACTTCATTGGGTTCAGACCCGAGGGTATAGCCGCAGCAACACTGGAGAACATTTGGGTTCAGCTGTGTGTCGCGGTTCCTGTTGCAACAAAGGGGATGGTAGAACGAGGATATACTGACGACGAAATGTCACATTGCGTTTCTTTTTTGGGAGAGTATATAAAGATAGGTTGCCAAGCAAAGAAACATACTTCAAGGTTAGCTCATTTGTCTGGGCAGTCAACAAGGGTCGTTGGTACTAAAATCTGATTAAGAGTAACAACTCATTAAGTAGAACTCATTAGAATTTGTTTGGCTCCAGCTAGTTTTGCCCTATGCGCACATTTAGTTGTTTCTAATTTTTCGAATAGATCAAAGGCTATAACTCTGACTAACTGACCTAAAACGATTCAAAATCAATCAGCTTCATTGTCTATGACATTAAACACTGTGTATAAATTTGATTTCTACAGCGTCCACAAGATGAATCAAAGTGTTTCAGGGTGAAAACTCTGGCAATAATTATTGTAAATTATTTGAAGATCCATAGGATTCTTTAAATCATGTTTTAAAACACTGTGTATAAATCTAGAGTCAATTGGATGATGGCCATTTCAATGTGGGTGTACAAATAGAATAACATCTATATAATGTATAGCTTACCTCTATTAAAGGCCTTCCCACGCTGACTATCATCATCTGGAATGTTCGGATCAGCCAGTCTTTGTTCCATTTCAGACCAAGCCTTAAAACAAAAAAAAACAAAAAACCACTGACAATTTCCAATTTGAACAAAACATAAACAAATGAAATCAAATAATACAGTGTGGAATGGTATTCCATCTGCCAAACGATCTTTTACATTCACACCATATGTACACAGGAGTTCTGTTTTGTCCTCCAACTGCCTATATAAGTACTTTGTTCCTTGCCACGCTTTCCGTTATGCACCACTGACAAGGGTGTACCATGAAAGACAATTTTGATGAACTTTCTCGTTCTCGGCAAATACAAGCACCTCGAGGTTAGCGCGCTAATGTCTTGATAATAACTCTTCCAGATTCTAGTACAATAAAGATCCTAGTGTAGTAAACATGAAATTTTGAACAATAAAAACGAAATAGGATCTGTGTATTAATCAGTTTGGTAAGAAACAATCAGTAAGACAGGACATGGTCGAATTTTATACATTAATAACAATGTTAATCAACTCACATGATCATAATTACTTTTAAAATCCAAGATCTCTTTTTCATCCATCAAACCCTTTCCCATCAATGACGTCATCACAATTTTAAAAGCAAAAGCGAACATGTACTGATTTAACGATAAATGTTCGTCCTTGACCTTGCTTTCTAGAGTTTTTGTCAGATCACTTGCAACCTGAAGAAAAAGACCAAATAAAACTAAAACTCCACGAAGAATTAGCTTGTTTGAAACAGAAGTAATGTAACCAAGTGGGAATGCAGAGCATATTTTGTTGTACGACATTAATTCAAACCACATTGAACAAATGAACATGTGAAGCATTGCTGCCATCTTAGCCTCAATCCACTCTGGTCCTCTACCATGTAAGCACCTGAATGAGCAAATATTGTCTTAGAGGTTCTGAGTATAATATTCTCGGGTAGTCCTCCAGACCTCAAGCCAAACTTGATGTTGTCCCCAGAAAGTGTGAAAAGGGGTATAACATCTATTTCGCACAAACTAGGTCATTTCAGAACTAAAATATACTTAAAATTTTATTTCAATAAATAGCTTGTGTGTAGGTTCGTTGGCTGAGGGTGGAAACTGGAGGATTCAGATAAAACCTACGAGGTTGCATTGGACAGGCGACCCTACTAGTACTCCTTGTCATGAAAAAGTGGGAAATCAAACCTATCTGCTTGGCTCAATGGTAGACCTTAGGTTCACACACCATTCGACCAGCTATTTCAGGAACCAGAGTTGCATTTATAGACAACAAGACTATATATACTACAGTGAAGACAGAAAACTGATTCATGTAGCATTTCTATTAACGATTTGTGGATTCAAAGGTAGCAAGGAACAATTTTACGGATTCATTTTTAACAACCAGTACCTACACATGTACCACTACCAGTTTACTTACACAAACTGAACTAAATAAACAATTACACTGAGGTCAGACAAAAATAGAGTGTTTGACTCTATAGGGTATTGCTTCAGTAAAGTACGGTAGAACAGGGTTAAGCTAGTGTTTATAAAGGTTGCTGCAAGGGTATGGCTACTATGTTAAGTACAAGAGGGAAATGCTGTAATTTAAACTTTGTCTGGACGATCACATATTAGAGGAAAACTCTAATAGTAAAGGCAGGACAATTGCACTATACACAAAAACCCCAATGGATCCAGGGGGGGTGAAGGGTTAGCGTCCACTGCGCTGTATAGTCCAGGGCCTGTAATAATATAGGCTTGACATCTTCTGGATGGTGATGTGCATCATGAGTGAGAACTTGAAAACAATATTTAATTTTCATTGTGGATTTTTCTACAACGCAAAAATTGAGGCAAATAATATCAAACCTTATTCATATCACCATAGAAACTGTTAAGTTCATCATGACTGAAACCTTTATCATAATCTTGGCGTCTGCTTCTACCCTCACTTCCATTTGCGTACTGTATTGACCGACTTGTGATAAGTGGTTCGAATAATTTAAATAATGAGACTAAAATACGAAATAGAAATGGAGAAGTGAAACAGGGAAAATACGCCAGTTCAAGCTGATTGTCTGCCCTTGTTTATTTAAGAAACAAAATGTTCAGTATCCCCAGAGAAGCTGCCAAGTGTGTTGGAGAAGGAGAACAGAATCCATCTAATGTTTTTATAACAAAGTTGTTAGTACTGTCAGATGGTGTTGATCCCTAAATGATCGGATAGGATAGATTATGTCTTGTCGGCACGATACTTAATTTTACGTCAACGCCAGCGTGTACATAGGCTTTATTCCAATTCCCAACAACTATGCATACTCTCCTTGTCCTCTACGATATAACGTTAAATTAATGTATTGCATTTCACTTTTTCACGATTGCCTTTCTCAGGATTTTTTTTTGTCACTTGAGTAAGTAACCTGTACCTCTTAATTATCTACGTCGCACATTATTCATAGGTACACAAACACCCTTAAATTGTTTTGGTACTTATTTTGATCAACATCTATATCGTGATATAAAATAAGTCTTATTTCATTAAGAAAGACAGGACTAAATATATCAATTATTCATATATCCTGGTGTTTTCTTGGTAAATATTGACCTGTTTATATCATAGCACCTGAATTAGGGGTGACTATTGTTGGTAATTTTCACTATTGCGATAGTATTGCTATTGGGTAAACAGCTATTGCAATGCTATTACTATTGGGGATTAAATATATTGCGATACTATCGGACTATTGCGATAATTTGATCTGTTTATTAGTTTAGGTGTAAAACACATTATAACATTTAATCAAACTAAAAATTTTGAAACACTCGAAATTTCCAGGTAATGTTAGATAATATAATACAAGTAGTGTCTGAATAATATAACGGATGTGCATACACAGGACAATCGCTTATACGGAAACAACAGTTTGGTCCCGATTTTTGTAATAAAAATTTCTTGTTTTCAAAGTATTTTTATAATGGACACTCTATAACGGCAATCGTTTATAACAGATGACTTTCATTGGTCCCTAATCGACAAATCGTAAGTGTCCATTTTATAACGGACTCTCGAATAAGCAGAACAAAATAATGATATTACTGATTATATCATGGATGACCGGAATACTTTTCCCAGAAAATAACCATACTGATTTTTAGTGTTGTCAACGATTACAAAATTCTTGAATCGGGTAATCGCCTCGCCAAAAATCGTATCGGCTGGGCTGTGTAAGACATATCCGCATTCTGACTTACCCCTACTGCTTTAACTGCTAATTAAAAATCCAGTACTGGCAATAGATTACAATTCACTAGTTCAAATCTCCCGCCCGTAAATCCGTACGTAATATTTTAACACGGATATCGGTAATCATATCGACAGGTACATGTTAACGTCGCATTCTGATTGTGAATTAAATAATAAAGTACATTGTTTTGTTTTCTTTATATTATGTAAAATGGTATATTATTAATATTACATTGGTAGTTTAGTAACTTGTAAAAAGATAGGTTGCCAGGCAACGAAACATACGCCCACAGCAGATAAATCGTTCGGGCAGTCAACAAGGGTTGTCGCATATTTTTACTTTTTTCGGTAATGAAACATTTGTAATATACTAAAATCTGATTAAGAGTAACAACTCATTATGTAATTATCAGAAATCATAAGAATTTGTTTGCTTTTTATAAAGTTTTGCCCCACGCTAACAATTAGTATACGAAACATTTAATATCATGGATTTAGCTGTTCCGTTATCAAAATTCATTGAAAATCAAAATACTGCCAAACATAATCGCCATTATTTTCAATTTGCAGAACAATTATGGCGACTGTGCGGTGTACAAAAACAGAGGCAGGCCACGCCCACATCCAGTATACACTGTGTCAACCACACTGACTGTCCACATACGGCCAGCAATATTTCAACTACCAATTACCTACTGACTGAGGGGTTTTTCTCCATAAGTTTACTGAAAATATTATTGCTACACTATTATTATGTCTGATCAGGTGCATATTATTTTACTAATTAGACGAAATACCCCGGTAAGTAAAGCCCGGTGTACTTTTGCTCTAAAAATGAAAGAAAACTGCCTTACTCCAAACAACAACAAATCTATGTTGTTGACATAACATCAAGGGACATAACCACTTATGTCCCTTGATCATCATAAAAAACAAGACGAAAAATATTTTGAAGTGAAGACATACTTCTTCGATGGAGAGAACAGTTTTTTTATTGCTGCTTTGAATATTATTTTGGAACGAGATACTAAACTTTATAATACTAGAAATTATTTGGTGTTTCTACGATGTTGTGCAAAGCCTTTCAAGAAATAAGAAAAAAAATGGTTGGATGATATCGGTGGATTTGTTGTTTGTTTGGGGTAAGACAATTTTTCCCATACTTTTAGAGCAAAAGTACACCGGGCTTTACTTATTTCGTCTAATTAGTAAAATAATACGTACCTGATCAGACATAATAACTGTGTAGCAATAATATTTTCAGTAAACTTATAGAGAAAGATAGGTTGCCAGGCAATGAAACATACGCCCACAGCAGCTAAATCGTCCGGGCAGTCAACAAGGGTTGTCAGAGAGAGAGAGAGAGAGGGAGAAATTGGGTTTAACTAAGGTTCACAAACTAGGTAATTTCGGGTCGAACACATGGATCTATTCTACAGTGGGAGGAAACCAGAGTACCCAACGACAACCCACGAGGTTTGACAGGCGACCCTACTCCAACAGTTGACTCAATGACAGACCTTTATGACACAGTGCGCACGTGCTAACCATACAGCCACATTATTTTATTCTAATCATTAACTGTTCAACTTTCCACAATACACTGTCGATCTATCAAACATGGTTACCCTCGAGACACAGACATGGCTACCCTGGAGATACAGACATGGCTACCCTTAAGATACAAAGATGGCTACCCTAGAGATACAGACAGGGCTACCCTAGAGATACAAACATGGCTACTCTAGAGATACAGACATGGCTACCCTAGAGATACAAACATGGCTACTCTGGTGATACAGACATGGCTACCCTAGAGATACAGAATGACGTTCAAGCAGACAATCAACTTATCTTTATTATCAATTACCTGTCCAAAGTCAACACAGAAACGCTTCAGTTCATCATGGCTGAAACTTTTATCGTAGTCATGACGACGGCGTCTGCATTCTGCCCCGTTAGCATATGTTATGGACTGACTACCAAATAAGGGTTCAAATAGTTTAAATAACATTGCTATAAAATACATAAAAAATTTACATAATAATATATATATATACTATAGCTGGTCATTCCAGTCTATATTGTTAATGTTTAGAATTCTTGTCAGGATTAAATACATGCCTTTACGTGTACAGTGTGGAAGCCTATAATTACCATTCATAATTTCTACTTTTCGCCCCTTCAACACACGAAAGTCGAAAAGTACGACAGTAAGCCAAAATGATAGGTTGCTAATAGCTCGTTGTGTTTATTTCCTAATTTCTACTTTTCGAGTTGCATTATGGCTTGGTATGCGTGTTGTCACCTTCTTAATGACATCAACAATTACAAAAATATGAGTGGACAAGACGGTACACAAGCCAAAATGCAAGTCAAAAATAAGGAATTAGGAAAAAACTAGGGGCGCTATTATCGCAGTGTATTATTTCTTAACTTCCAATTAGGAGTCCATTTTGGCTTGTATAGCGTGTTGTTGACTCAATGAAGGTGAAGGTCACTTTTGCTCTAACCATTCGTAAGACATACTGAAATATATGTATGACCTTTGGTTCAGGTTGATATTGTAGGAATGATCAAGGCAAATACAAAAATTATTACGAATGGATGGCTTTGAATGTATTTGTTTTTTGCCATTTCTTCAAGTCCATCGACAACGAAGTAACTCACCAACAGTTATGGGCTTATGGCTGCATAATAACAGTACCAGATATTAGTCAGGGATACATGGAAAGACAGAGAAACCGGTTTTAACTTACGACACAACTGGAAAAATATCAGGGCACATCATGTAAGTTTAGCTGGTTGTCATGGCTTATCCTAAGTAACCAGAACATTCATGGATCATTTTTGATTTTTCTTCCATGGTTATGAATGTATCAAGACCATTTAAAACAGTTTATCGGCCTACAAGTAAAACTTACGAGGTCTGTCGAAGATGGTTTGTTGTTGTTTGAAGAGTTCAGGTGAAGCTATACTAATCACCAATTCTCTTCCCATCCAGAATGACGTTATATCACCAAACTGTTTGTGTAGATCCAGTAAAAACTCATGTAAGCTTCCTGCTCTCTCAATATCACTCAAATTACCATCTCTGTATGATGAAATATGTTACAATTATAAATTACTATCTCTGTGTATGATAAAATATGTTACAATTATAAATTACCATCTCTGAACGATTAAATATGCTACAATTATAAATTACCCTCTCTTTGTGATAAAACATGTTGCAATTGTAAATTACCCTCTCTTTGAGATAAAACATGTTGCAATTGTAAATTACCCTCTCTTTGTGATAAAACATGTTACAATTATAAATTACCCTCTCTTTGTGATAAAACTTGTTACAATTTTAAAGTACCATCCCTGTGCCCTGTATCATAAGGTTGTCCATTTGCTGATTACACTATTTTGCCTATACAGTTTTTTTAAAACTTTGAATTTTGTCTAATGGTTTCGGATTGTTTGTACTTGGTTTTATTTTATTTTAATTATATATAAAATATGTTACAATTGTTAATTGAATCCTGAGATTGGCCAGCTGGGGGACAAAGCTAACACATCACAAGTGAATGGATTGGGGGGACCAAGAAAAATGGGAGAATACATCGACAGTAAAGGGTTTATATTTGAATCATTCTTAATCAAATATAAAACTCACTCTTTTGTTGTTGGGTCAAGACCAGGAACTGTTGTTCTCTTGCTAGAACTCTACAAAAAAAAATATAAAATAATTAAAAATCTGAACGAAAGTACCGCCACTCGTCATGTTTGACGGATCAAAGACCTGACACGTTTAACCCAACTCAAGTCCTGACTCGACAGTTGTGAACAACCTGCGACTTGAAAAAGCCAAGTACACGAGTTGTGGTGAAGGGACATAACTTCACTTAACTCCGCTAACTTGCCTTATCTTATACGCAATGATTTGTTGACACAGTTAATGAACTGGCAACTTGAACAGGACTTGGGATTTGTCAAAGACTATGGACTCAACACGACTCTGTGATAAAGTGACTTGAGTCGGAAGTCGAGGTCATGTGCCTTGTTCCTGCTTCTGTATATATACTATTCATATGACATTTATAAATACATGTATTTATGCATGGACATCCGAACAGAAAACTCATTCCAACTTGTGGTCAGTGTAAAATAGGGTTGTCACGATTAATCGGTTTAGTCGTAGTCGATTCGGTTTCTAGCTCAAACCGATTCACACTTTGAAAAATCGGTAGTCGTTTCATCCAATTTATATTGATACAAATACATATAATGTTTGACTTTTACTCTCTGTGAAACACACTGCTGAATTGCTGCCTATTATTAAAACCATATGGAAACTACGTCTTTCAAGACGCAATACAGTTGCACGATCTCAATGTCGCACGGAATTCTTCGCCTACCATATTAGGCATGGCTTACTACGAAATGTGTAAAATAGTTGATATTGGCGGGAAATAGTTGTCAACAACGGACAATAACAGACATTCCATAATATCTTAGGCATGGACTGAAAGCATGCCGCACGAGACGGGTAAGTTGGCTGTGCCTTTTTACGGCTGATAAACAAGCAATGTAATTTTATTGAAATTCCGTTTTATAAAGAAGAACAATATAATCGAACGATTTCCTCAGAAATTCCTCCAGTATAAATTAATTTTAAATCTAGTTGTAATTTATTATTAAATTCAGAATCAGAACGTGTCGTTCCTGCATACGAGACAACGGATAAACGAGTTTCTAACATTGCCCATTAGGAGGATCTTCTATTCGCCCCCCTCGGCATATGTTGCCGTCTTTTTAAATGTCACGTGTTTTTTTGTACCATCTTTTGTGGCTTCTCTCGTTGTTTTTCGTCAATATGATTATCGCTATATATGTTTAAATATCATGTAAGGGAATTGTTGTACAAGTGAATTGTAATCTATTGCCAGTTTTGGATTTTTAATTAGCAGTTAAAGCCGTAGGGGTAAGTCAGAACACGGGAATGTCTTACTTAGCTCAACCTCGTAACTGCCAATTTAAACGATTTATTCCGACATATCTTTAGTATAAACTCAAATAAATGTACTACAATAATATACAATCAGCTATTCGGTATTGACATATCATTTTATAATTTACTTATGAACAAACAATAACATGAAAAAAACCTCGGAACGCTGTAGAGACATTGATTGACATTACGGAATTTATACGGCATCCGATTAATCGGCACCGATACGATTTTTGGCTGGACGATTAACCGATTCAAGAATTTTGTAATCGTGACAACCCTAGTGTAAAACAAATATTGATGACCCAAGACAAGATACCAAATTTATGACACCCCCCACAACCACATTTTTATTCCAAAATTCTCCGTTCTCACATAAACATAAAACATTTATTTGTGAGGTTTAAAAACATAATTCATACCCAGGACAATAAATTAAACAACACATTAAGCCACATACATAGTTGTCTGATAGACCTGTGGATGTTAATTAGATTTCACTTATGTTTACTTTCCTCATTTAATCGATTATCTTTTCAAACATTTTTAAATATAAGGAAATCAATTAAGATGCTTATATTCTGAATAAGCTACACATATTCTCACCACATAACTCTGTCAATTCTCAAAAACTCTCAACAAAAAATCATGACACAATCTTAAATTGCCAAATTTGGTTGAGTAAATGATGGAAGTTAACACAATTATTGCGCAGAGTTATTCTTTCACAGAAATCTGAATAATTCTGTCAGTTTCACAAAGCACACAATTCTATTTAACTGAAATATTTTGTTGTTCATGAAGATGTTTTATCTTCGTATTCCTGTGGGAGGAAACCATGGTGCCCAGAGTCAACCCAAACCACATACGCTCACACATGGGAATGTGGTGACCGACCAACTAGAGCACGAAGCCTTACATTCTTGGCTACTCGGCTATCCTACATGTATTCAAGTAAATTGGTCGATTTCAATTCAATCAATATTCAGGACACAATGAACATTTTCTAGAGATCTCAGGAAAAGATGGCGATAATTTCACACACCTGATACGATACGTTGGATATTATTTCTATATCTAAGCAAAAACAGTTGATAAAGATAGGTTGCCATGCAACGAAACATACGCCCACAGCAGCTAAATCGTCCAGGCATTCAACAAGAGTTGTCACATATTCTTACTTTTTTCGGTAATGAAACATTATAATACTCTGAAATCTGATTAAGATTAACAACTCATAAAATAATTATCAGAAAATCATTAGAATTTGTTTTGTTTTTACAAAGTTCTACCCCATGCTAACACTTAGTATAAGAAACATTTAAAATCATGGATTTAGCTGTTCAGTTATCAAAACTCATTGAAAATCAATACTTATTCATCTCAAGACCTTAAACTCTGTGTATCAATCTGAAGTCAATTGGATGATAAGTTTGGCCTCTAGAGCATCCACGTGATTTTGTGAAGTGATCAAGGGCAAAAACTCTGGCAGTAATTATCGGAAATCGCTGAAAATTAATAGGCTTCTTCGTCTCATGACCTTAAACACTGTGTATAAATTTAAAGTCAATCCAATATTAACTTTGGCCTCTGGAACGTCCACAAGATTTTTTGAAGTGATCAAGGGCCATAACTCTGGAAGAAATTATTGGAAATCGTCTCATGACCTTAAACACTGTGTATAAATTTATGGTCAGATATCAACATATGGCCTCTAGAGCATCCACATGATTTTGTGAAGTGATCAAGGGCCATAACTCTGGCGGTTATTATCGGAAATCGCTGAAAAACAATAGGGTTCTTCGTCTCATGACCTTAAACAGTGTGTATGAATTCAGGGGCGGATCCATGATTTTCAGAAAGGGGGAGCGTGCTGCACCAAGTTGGGAATGTGAAGCCCGACCCATGATTTTTGAGTGGACAAAAATGCCCACAAGGACTAATTTCATACTAGTCCTGTAAATTACGATTTCGAACCTAAACTGTTTTTGTTCTACTTTGCCGCGAAAATATATGGAGCTAAAAATTGTTCGCCACCGCAAAAGATAGGTTGCCAGGCAACGAAACATACGCCCACAGCCGCTAAATCGTCCGGGCAGTCAACAAGAGTTGTTGCATATTTTTACTTTTTTTCGAAAATGAAACATTTATATTACACTAAAATCTGATTAAGAGTAACAACTCATAAAGTAATTATCAGAAAATCATTAGAATTTGTTTGGTTTTTATAAAGTTCTGGCCCATGCTAACATTCAGTACAGTATACAAAACGTCTAATATCATGGATTTAGCTGTTCAGTTATCAAAATTCAATGAAAATTAATCAGATAAAAAGTTTGGACCCTAGAGCGTCACAAGATTTTTCAAAGTGATCAAGGGAGATAACTTTGGCAGTTATTATGGGAAATCACTGAAAATCAATTAGGCTTCTTCGTCTCATGACCTTAAATACTGTGTATCAATTTAATGTCAATCGGATATTAACTTTGACCTCTAGCGCGTCCACAAGATTTTTTGAAGTGATTTAGGGCAGTAATTATCAGAAATCTCTGAAAATCAATAGGATTCTTCTTTTCATGATCTTAAACGCTGTGTATAAATTTAAAGTCAATCGGATATTAACTCTGGCCTCTAGAGCATCCACAAGATTTTTCAAAGTGATCAAGGGCCATAACTCTCGGAGTAATTATCGGAAATCTCTGAAAATCAATTGGATTCTACGTCTCATGACCTTAAACACTGTGTATAAATTTAAAGTCAATCGGATATCAACTTTGATCTCAAGACCATCCACAAGATTTTTCAAAGTGATCAAGGGCCATAACTCTGGCAGTAATTATCACAAATCGCTGAAAATCAATAGGCTTCTTCGTCTCATGACTTTAAATACTGTGTATAAATTTAAAGTCAATCGGATATTAACTTTAGGCTCTACAGCGTTCAGAAGATTTTTCAAAGTGATCAAGGGTCATAACTCTGGCAGTAATAATCGGAAATCGCTGAAAATCAATAGGCCTCTTCGTCTCATGACTTTAAACACTGTGTAAAAATATGAAGTCAATCAGATATTAACTTTAGCCTCTAGAGCGTTCACAAGATTTTTCAAAGTGATCAAGGGTCATAACTCTGGCAATAATTATCAGATATTGCTGAAAATCAATAGGCTTCTTCGTCTCATGACCTTAAACAATGTGTATAAATTTAAAGTTAATCGGATATTAACTTTAGCCTGTAGTGCGTTTAAAAGAAATTGTGGACGATGGACGGACGGACCGACAGACAGACGGACGGACGGGGGCGACGGCAATATACGTCCACATTTCTATGTGGGCGTATAAAAATAGAGGGGGCGTGCGCCGGGTGCGCCCCCCCTCTGTATCCGCGCCTGGAATTTAAAGTCAATTGGATATTAACTTTAGCCTGTAGAGCGTCCACAAGCAATTGTGGACGCCGGACCAATCGATTGACCGACAGACGGACGGATGGGGCGACGACAAAATTCAACAACATTTCAATGTGGGCGTATAAAAAAGGAATATAAACGGAAAATCTTGGTAGCATGGAAGGCCAAAAAATGCTGTTTGATAACGTTGCAATTGTGGTAGACGTTTGGCTGATGGAGACAAACAACATTTGCCAAAAATAATTCCCAAAAAAGTAAATTGAGATGTAACAACAAGTAGTCAAATTAATGGAAAGATGCAATTGGATTTTTGGACAATTTAATGTGATAGAAACACCCTCACCAAAGTCATCAGAAACAATAAGTAGGTCACCACCATTTTCCAAGAAAATGAAACATCTGCATGCTTTTTTCAGGGAAAAGTCTGATTAAAAAGGTGCTACATCTCTTATTTATTAATTCTACAATATTTCACCTATATTACAATAAGGCTCTATGCCAGGTAATGTGCGTGTGACATCACACCATCGTTTTCTACGAGCGCTATAATCATTACACAATTTATATTCTATTTCATTTTTTAAACATTTTTATTGTATTTTTGAATCAGTTATGTTCATTGAAATATGTAAGCAGTTGTTTGTGACTGGCTAGTCTTGTCTACAAGTTTCATCTCTTTGTTAACTGGAACCATTTTACCCTGGTACAGGAGTGACTTCGGTAAATATTATAAACCAAGATCAAAACACTAAACATTTATTAATTTCAGTGAAAACAAAATACATAATTACTTTTACAATTAACAATTTTAATGTTTAGAAACAAATATTGCATTTTTTTTTATAAACAAAAAAATCCCTCTCCCCAAAATTTGTATAATAAGACAAAAGAAATATATCAACTATTTACAATATAATACATACATAAATATAACTACATCTATATTCAGTTAATCAACAATGCATTCAAAGTGGGGTAATAATAATAAAATAACAATAACACTATAAACCGTTCTGTCAAAACGAGGTAAAAAAAATGCCTCGTTGTCTGGAGTTCCACAACAAGGTTTTTTTTTTAAATTGCCCTGTTTTTGATTGAGGCATTTTGTTCAGAACGAGGCTTGGTAAAAATGCCTCGTTTACTAAACATGTTTTTTTTTCCAAGATAGTTATTAGCGGTTTTTGCTATCAGCGAATTTCTAAAAATTAAAATTTATGTTATTTAATACGAAAATAAAACCATAAATATAAATATAATAGTAAATATATAAATTAATAAACCAATTAAAATCATTTTATAATTTCTATGAAATAATGAACTATTGAAAATATGGTAGGTTCGGAAGATCCCGAAAGTGTTTTTTTTATATTGCATTAATGGAAATGGATGTAAATTGAGGTTTGCAAAGAAATGTACAATTTGTCTCAAACCATCGTTCAACACAAGTATGAAGGATGGGTATAAATATTATAAATACATAAATAACAGAAACACTTAGTTTAGGTGTTAATGTAAATTTTCATACAATGGACATTCTAGTAAAAGATAGGTTGCCAGGCAACGAAACATACGCCCACAACAGCTAAATCGTCTGGGCAGTCAACAAGGGTTGTCGCATATTTTTACTTTTTTTGGTAATGAAACATTTGTAATACACTAAAATCTGATTAAGAGTAACAACTCATTATGTAATTATCTGAAAATCATTAGAATTTGTTTGCTTTTTATAAAGTTTTGCCCCACGCTAACAATTAGTATAGGAAACATATAACATCATGGATTTAGCTGTTCAGTTATCAAAATTCATTGAAAATCAAACTACTTGTTCGTTTCAACACCTTAAACTCTGTGTATCAATCTGAAGTCAATCGGATGATAAGTTTGGCATCTATAGCATCACAAGGTTTTTTGAAGTGATCAAGGGAGATAACTCTGGAAGTAATTATTTGCAATCGCTGAAAATCAATAGGCGTCTTCGTCTCATGACCTTAAACACTGTGTATGAATTTAAAGCCAATCGGATATTAACTTTGGCCTCTAGAGCGTCCACAAGATTTTTTGAAGTGATCAAGGGCCATAGCTCCTATAGTTATTATCGGAAATCGCTGAAAAACAATAGGCTTCTTCGTCTCACGACCTTAAACACTGTGTATAAATTTAAAAACTCGATCGGATATTAACTTTAGCCTCTAGAGCATCCACAAGCAATTGTGGACGCCGGACCGACGGACAGATCGACGGACGAGAACGGACGGACCGACGGACGGACGGGGGCGACGACAATATACGACCACATTTCAATGTGATAATCCACAAATATTTACAGTAGGCATCCTCAAACCAATCTTCCAACGAATTTCTGATGGGATCACAATTACTAGGTAACTGGATACATAAACAGCATAAGTGTAGTGGTTAAAATATATAAAACTGCCATTTAAAACCATCATACATGTCCACTATCCTGACTAGTTTCGTCAAATAAATTTTAACTTTTTCAAAGGAACAGTTCAACAGAAACAGGAAACAAATTTGAATAATGATGTCATATGTTGATGACATCACTAAGTTGTAATGGTTGCCCTGTCGTTGGTAACATGTAAGTTCTTCATTTTCTAGAAAGGTGATCTATCACATGAAAATATGATGATAATAAAGGTGCCTATACACAAGTTGATAATCCACAAATATTTACAGTAGGCATCCTCAAACCAATCTTCCAACGAATTTCTGATGGGATCACAATTACTAGGTAACTGGATACATAAACAGCATAAGTGTAGTGGTTAAAATATATAAAACTGCCATTTAAAACCATCATACATGTCCACTATCCTGACTAGTTTCGTCAAATAAATTTTAACTTTTTCAAAGGAACAGTTCAACAGAAACAGGAAACAAATTTGAATAATGATGTCATATGTTGATGACATCACTAAGTTGTAATGGTTGCCCTGTCGTTGGTAACATGTAAGTTCTTCATTTTCTAGAAAGGTGATCTATCACATGAAAATATGATGATACTAAAGGTGCCTATACACAAGTTGATAATCCACAAATATTTACAGTAGGCATCCTCAAACCAATCTTCCAACGAATTTCTGATGGGATCACAATTACTAGGTAACTGGATACATAAACAGCATAAGTGTAGTGGTTAAAATATATAAAACTGCCATTTAAAACCATCATACATGTCCACTATCCTGACTAGTTTCGTCAAATAAATTTTAACTTTTTCAAAGGAACAGTTCAACAGAAACAGGAAACAAATTTGAATAATGATGTCATATGTTGATGACATCACTAAGTTGTAATGGTTGCCCTGTCGTTGGTAACATGTAAGTTCTTCATTTTCTAGAAAGGTGATCTATCACATGAAAATATGATGATACTAAAGGTGCCTATACACAAGTTGATAATCCACAAATATTTACAGTAGGCATCCTCAAACCAATCTTCCAACGAATTTCTGATGGGATCACAATTACTAGGTAACTGGATACATAAACAGCATAAGTGTAGTGGTTAAAATATATAAAACTGCCATTTAAAACCATCATACATGTCCACTATCCTGACTAGTTTCGTCAAATAAATTTTAACTTTTTCAAAGGAACAGTTCAACAGAAACAGGAAACAAATTTGAATAATGATGTCATATGTTGATGACATCACTAAGTTGTAATGGTTGCCCTGTCGTTGGTAACATGTAAGTTCTTCATTTTCTAGAAAGGTGATCTATCACATGAAAATATGATGATACTAAAGGTGCCTATACGGGTCATTCTATGAACTCGCTCTCCTTTTGACGGTGACAAAGTAAAATTAAAATATATTAAAATGGTTGATGTTTGTTATTGATTATACAGATTTATTTTTCGAGTGAATAATTTTGTATGTGGGCACGGTTAATTTACGCAACTTTTCCGAGTTTTGAGCTTACTAGTCATTACTACTCGGGGAGTTTCATCATTACCGCGATCTTTCTTTATTACAATTTTTTGTTCACTAAACATTACTCTTAGTCGAAATAGAAAAGAATATGAGCATACTATCGAAAAGGGATACACAACAACGTGAAAGATTTAAATAAAAGTGTATACGAGAATCAGAATAAGCCAAAAGAAAAACATGGACTTCTGTATTTTCACGATAGAAGAATTTCAAAACGTTCCCAAATGTTTAAAACAAGAGATATTTTTAAAAAAATTGTTTTCATGCTTAAGATGACAATAATTACACAAATTTATACGTTTTAATTGATCACACATCTAACCGTTTAAATAAACCTACCCGAAACTGTCATTCGCGGTAATGACAAAAGTCTTTTTTTAGACTCGCGGTAATGATGTTTTTCGCGGCAATGACGTTCAAATTGTATTTTATAGTAAGGAAACGTAAAATGCGCATGCTCATTGAACATTTCGGTTATTTTTTTTACAGGGCCCTCGCAAACAGCATAAATTTATTTGGTGATGGGGTCAAAGTCATTCAATAATTTCTATTCTGACCAAAGTAATAATAACAAGACGATCAACGCTGAATTATCTTAAATTGTCTTTAATATGTAACAATAAACAAAATGCCAAAATAGTCATATACAATAAATCCCGTTGTGTCATTTAAATGCAATAGCAATCCCTTGCCAACAGTAATATTATGAAAGCTCGATCTCAAAAAAAAAATATAGGTCAGTATTTACAAATATGTTGAATTAAAATATAATAAGCCGGCCTTCATTTTGCTGTGGGCGGACCGAAATGATAGCCTATTTTAAATCCGATTTAATGTAAGCAGGGCCATTATCTAGTGTCGGTATTTTGATTGAGTTTTCTTAATCAAATGTTAAATAATCAATCTGGGTACATATTAGTGCGAAATAAGCCATGAGAAATTTAATATAGCGAAAAGTGCAAATGATGTACAGGTACTTTAGAGAAATTCGTCATATTTGATTGCCAAAACTTTATAAACCTCCGGGTCTATTTGGTGATGACGCCCAGTAACGTGCGCTGGAGGGTCAATCAACGCAATCACTTGATCAGGTTTATACCATAAAATGTCTTCACACGTGGGCTTAAAGTAGCGGTTTTTACCAATTCTCATCATGACAGACACCTCTACCTCCTGGTCATCAACATCAATAATTTGACCCGGATAGAATTTATTTTCATAGAGGACAATACACCATTTATTTAACAAAGAATGATCTATATCAAAAATAAAGGGGTCACTGGCGGCTACTTCGTCTTCTTTTGAAATGTTTGGTTTTTTATTGATTTCAAAAACACAATGTTTTGTGTTAAAGCAATGACAGATTTCTGGGTGATTGCAAAAGCAGCTGATATCGCGGTAAGAAATCGAAAACGGCGAATTTACTACAACTTGATGTATTTTCATGGACCCTGAAATAGTTTTAATCATCTTATACTTAGTGTTGTCCATCTTTGTTATATCTTCGGATGATATCAGCTTTATGTATATCTTAGTTTTTTCAGCAAGAACACGGGCAAATGTGTCTGCATCCCCGATTGTTCCACCATGGGCAATAAAACTGTCCGCACACCGTTTAAGTGTTGCGCCAATCCCGTCCGGGGCCCCTTTACCATGCGAACTTTCAAAATAGTTCCATGTTGCACCCTTAAACCCAAACTGAAAAATAATATCTGACATCATATAGAAATTTGACTTGTTTCTGTACTGGGTGGTAGGCCCATCACTTAAAAAGTGAATGAAGCTAACCCCGGTAGTGTCCCTAATATGTCCTAAAATTGGTGTCAAATGTCCCCAAATTCCCGGCGGGTCCTTACGCGCACTGTCTGAAACCGTGCAGAAAGGTTCCATACGATCGTGAAAATATATCACGCCAGTATGCATTATAACCTGACGCTGCGATGCGCCGAAATGTGTGCTCTGGACAGCTTCGTGAAACTTGCATACATAGTTTTCTGAAAAATCAATATGAACTAAACAATCATTGATATTCATTATATTTCTTAGACGTCTGATTTCTCTGTACTGGTGGGAGATATTAAAAATGTGTCGGCAGAATCTGTCTAAATCTTGATTCACTTCATCAACAAGAACCTCTACCGAAGTGTTTTCGGTGATTTTGGCGGTAAATTTTACGGTAATTTTCTCTCCTGTTTTTGATTCCCTCTCCTCCGTTCTATTCCCCCATCTTTCCCAATCTAGGCGTCTTTCGGAAATACTGCTATCGAGTTCAGAACAAAACTTTCTATTTTGGCATGTCGAACAATTTCTGTACATACAATCTTTCTTTTCTGCGTCACAACATACTTCATTTATTAAATCATCTATATTACTGGAAGAAATGGCCCCAAAACGCTTCAGTGCATCCAATTTCAACTGCATGTTGCTGTGTACAATACACAGACAAGTTTCGCGGTCTGATATTTTTGGCGCAATTATGTAGAACGGCCTGAGCCGACAAAACAGGGAATAGGAGATGTTTCGAGTTGAATTCTCCGACAAAAACTTCTTATGTAAATTAATTAGAGTGTCAGATAAAAATCTCTTCTGCATTTTGACCTTCTTTTTTGTAACTGTGGACTTCTTACCGGCAATCAACCGACTATTATCGTCTCGTTCTAGAAATTCTTTTACGCACCTTGACAATTCAATTGCCGTTTTCGTAGGTTTTTGTATGTGTTTTGCCCCTGTCATTTTGATGCCGAATTCACCTTCTACAAATTTGTTTAACTTGTATTTCTTCATCATTTTATCTCGAAGTAAAATATGCAATGCATTGTTTTCTTTTCGTTTTCTTAATCTTGATTTCATCAACTCGGTTAATGTGAAATGAAATCGTAAGCATTTGCTTACGTATGATGAATCTGCATCCGATAGTACCTTTCTTGTTTTTGAGCCGGGACTATCTGTTTTGCTTTGGGAGGTTAAATTAAGTCGACTAAGTCGTTTTCTGTATCTCTGTATTGTTCTTTCTTTTTTTTTCATTTCTTCTTTTAACATTTCAAGTTTCCTGTAGCAGGTCGCTCTTGGCATCGATTTCTTTTGCCTTTTATTACTACTGCTACTAGGTTCCGCAACTGCCGGAGCGGGGCCATCCTCTGTCGGTGATAGTGGAGGTGTGTGATTTTGAAAAAAGTTTAGACGTACTTTGGCTCTTTTATTTCTTTCTCGATATTTTTTACTTGCAACTTTCCATTTCTTTCTTTGGGAACGCTGTTCCCGTGACTTCAGGTCATCAATTGATTTTAATTTTCCAGCTTCTTTTCTCTTTCGGTATCTTTCTCTCTCTTTTTGTAAATATATTTCATACTTCTCTGGATCTCTTTTTAATTTTTCTCGGTATTTACGATCTTTTGATTTTGGTGGCATGCTGAAATGACAATATAAGAATTAATTTGACGGTGAAAACAGGGTACCGGTACCGTAAATACGCCTATTGATGAAACATTTTTATAAAATTATAAGGGTAAAGTCACATTACAGCAACCCGTCACTACCGCGAGATAGAAATCATTACCGCGATAGATGCAGTCGCGGTAATGACTATCGTGGCGATGACGTAATAGGGCTTTGCCTCGCTGTGCTTCCATAGTTTTTGACGTTGTAGGTATGCGGCCGCTATAGGCTTGAAGAAATTAACAAATTACACATACTAATGCAAATTAAAGTCATAAAAGTAATGTTTTCATGTTCTATATGTGGTTGTGGTAATGATGGCAATACATAACTTAAAAAAAAACTAACCTTTATATGGCTAATATGCAGCGTTAGTTTAACTGTAGTTTCTCGTTGACGTCGTTGCCGATGTCAAATCAAGTGGGCTCACTTTCGCGGTTAAAAAAAATAAAACGGGAGTTATCTCCCTTCGACAATCTGACGTTTTTGATTACATCGCGGTAATGACTACGATTTTCGTGACAAGAAAATGAATATAAAAAATGACATTTTGTGTTTCCCTTTGGGGTATGTTATCGATATTGTTATAATCCTGAATATTTGCATAATTTAGTCAATGGATTAAATACATGATACAAAGAACACTTTTCTAAATATTTGTGATTGTTTTTCCGTAATATGCTGCGTGACACGGACTTTTGTTAGATTTTGTTCTCCTCTTTCACAATTTCATTGAAATTTTTTACAAAATTTCAGTAAATAGATCCAGGGATGTTTATTTATATATTCGATGATGCTGTGGAAGAAAAAAACCAACAGATTAAATTATACCAGTTTATAATGTTCACTTCAAAAGGGACGTGACATGAAAGGGGAGTTAATTCGTAGAATGACCCATACACAAGTTGATAATCCACAAATATTTACAGTAGGCATCCTCAAACCAATCTTCCAACGAATTTCTGATGGGATCACAATTACTAGGTAACTGGATACATAAACAGCATAAGTGTAGTGGTTAAAATATATAAAACTGCCATTTAAAACCATCATACATGTCCACTATCCTGACTAGTTTCGTCAAATAAATTTTAACTTTTTCAAAGGAACAGTTCAACAGAAACAGCAAACAAATTTGAATAATGATGTCATATGTTGATGACATCACTTAAGTTGTAATGGTTGCCCTGTCGTTGGTAACATGTAAGTTCTTCATTTTCTAGAAAGGTGATCTATCACATGAAAATATGATGATACTAAAGGTGCCTATACACAAGTTGATAATCCACAAATATTTACAGTAGGCATCCTCAAACCAATCTTCCAACGAATTTCTGATGGGATCACAATTACTAGGTAACTGGATACATAAACAGCATAAGTGTAGTGGTTAAAATATATAAAACTGCCATTTAAAACCATCATACATGTCCACTATCCTGACTAGTTTCGTCAAATAAATTTTAACTTTTTCAAAGGAACAGTTCAACAGAAACAGGAAACAAATTTGAATAATGATGTCATATGTTGATGACATCACTAAGTTGTAATGGTTGCCCTGTCGTTGGTAACATGTAAGTTCTTCATTTTCTAGAAAGGTGATCTATCACATGAAAATATGATGATACTAAAGGTGCCTATACACAAGTTGATAATCCACAAATATTTACAGTAGGCATCCTCAAACCAATCTTCCAACGAATTTCTGATGGGATCACAATTACTAGGTAACTGGATACATAAACAGCATAAGTGTAGTGGTTAAAATATATAAAACTGCCATTTAAAACCATCATACATGTCCACTATCCTGACTAGTTTCGTCAAATAAATTTTAACTTTTTCAAAGGAACAGTTCAACAGAAACAGGAAACAAATTTGAATAATGATGTCATATGTTGATGACATCACTAAGTTGTAATGGTTGCCCTGTCGTTGGTAACATGTAAGTTCTTCATTTTCTAGAAAGGTGATCTATCACATGAAAATATGATGATACTAAAGGTGCCTATACACAAGTTGATAATCCACAAATATTTACAGTAGGCATCCTCAAACCAATCTTCCAACGAATTTCTGATGGGATCACAATTACTAGGTAACTGGATACATAAACAGCATAAGTGTAGTGGTTAAAATATATAAAACTGCCATTTAAAACCATCATACATGTCCACTATCCTGACTAGTTTCGTCAAATAAATTTTAACTTTTTCAAAGGAACAGTTCAACAGAAACAGCAAACAAATTTGAATAATGATGTCATATGTTGATGACATCACTAAGTTGTAATGGTTGCCCTGTCGTTGGTAACATGTAAGTTCTTCATTTTCTAGAAAGGTGATCTATCACATGAAAATATGATGATACTAAAGGTGCCTATACACAAGTTGATAATCCACAAATATTTACAGTAGGCATCCTCAAACCAATCTTCCAACGAATTTCTGATGGGATCACAATTACTAGGTAACTGGATACATAAACAGCATAAGTGTAGTGGTTAAAATATATAAAACTGCCATTTAAAACCATCATACCTTTAGTATCATCATATTTTCATGTGATAGATCACCTTTCTAGAAAATGAAGAACTTACATGTTACCAACGACAGGGCAACCATTACAACTTAGTGATGTCATCAACATATGACATCATTATTCAAATTTGTTTCCTGTTTCTGTTGAACTGTTCCTTTGAAAAAGTTAAAATTTATTTGACGAAACTAGTCAGGATAGTGGACATGTATGATGGTTTTAAATGGCAGTTTTATATATTTTAACCACTACACTTATGCTGTTTATGTATCCAGTTACCTAGTAATTGTGATCCCATCAGAAATTCGTTGGAAGATTGGTTTGAGGATGCCTACTGTAAATATTTGTGGATTATCAACTTGTGTATAGGCACCTTTAGTATCATCATATTTTCATGTGATAGATCACCTTTCTAGAAAATGAAGAACTTACATGTTACCAACGACAGGGCAACCATTACAACTTGATGTCATCAACATATGACATCATTATTCAAATTTGTTTCCTGTTTCTGTTGAACTGTTCCTTTGAAAAAGTTAAAATTTATTTGACGAAACTAGTCAGGATAGTGGACATGTATGATGGTTTTAAATGGCAGTTTTATATATTTTAACCACTACACTTATGCTGTTTATGTATCCAGTTACCTAGTAATTGTGATCCCATCAGAAATTCGTTGGAAGATTGGTTTGAGGATGCCTACTGTAAATATTTGTGGATTATCAACTTGTGTATAGGCACCTTTAGTATCATCATATTTTCATGTGATAGATCACCTTTCTAGAAAATGAAGAACTTACATGTTACCAACGACAGGGCAACCATTACAACTTAGTGATGTCATCAACATATGACATCATTATTCAAATTTGTTTCCTGTTTCTGTTGAACTGTTCCTTTGAAAAAGTTAAAATTTATTTGACGAAACTAGTCAGGATAGTGGACATGTATGATGGTTTTAAATGGCAGTTTTATATATTTTAACCACTACACTTATGCTGTTTATGTATCCAGTTACCTAGTAATTGTGATCCCATCAGAAATTCGTTGGAAGATTGGTTTGAGGATGCCTACTGTAAATATTTGTGGATTATCAACTTGTGTATAGGCACCTTTAGTATCATCATATTTTCATGTGATAGATCACCTTTCTAGAAAATGAAGAACTTACATGTTACCAACGACAGGGCAACCATTACAACTTAGTGATGTCATCAACATATGACATCATTATTCAAATTTGTTTCCTGTTTCTGTTGAACTGTTCCTTTGAAAAAGTTAAAATTTATTTGACGAAACTAGTCAGGATAGTGGACATGTATGATGGTTTTAAATGGCAGTTTTATATATTTTAACCACATTTCAATGTGGGCGTATAAAAAGGGAGCTGAATTTGGATTGTCAAAGTGATGATTTGATATTACATTTAGTGAGGTTTGATGGATTTATATTGAAATAATTCATTAAGTGAGTTATAGAGGCAGTCCATGAAAGTTTAATATTAGACTTAGCTATCTTAATATCATCATTATAGGCTTCAGCAAGTAACGGGTTTGAATCTTTCAGGTCATATGCTGTTAAAATCCTAAAGTTTCTTCAGGCATACTATTTAGCCAGATTATTCTTATCATGGAAAAGTTAATCCATACAGTAACGAATCACACACAAGTCTCTGTTACTAGCATCTTGCGGAGTAAAAATATTCTCTATAAAGTCTTTAAAGTTTGGTTTTTGTGAACCCAAATTATTTACGTATTTTGTCCACTTGTGAAATGAGAACAAAACATAAAATGCACATGTTTGATTTTCCTGCTGCCACTTGTTTTCATTCCATTCTACTTTTCCACGAAGCTCACTAAGAACCTCACCACGTGAGTCAATGTAATAGCATAGTCGTTTACTTTCATGTACAAAAACAATTAGAGCTGAACAATGCCAGGTTTCATTGGGTCCTCTAATGTTTTCATCAGACACAATGTACAAACCCGGCAAATAATTGTCCAATTTTGATCCTATTTCGCCAACCAATACAGTACCCTGAAAATACTTCTTAATATCAACATTTTGGACTACCATCTGATACAACTTTTGTTTGCTTAGGCCACCCATCATATATCTATTAAGTGGCATGCGCCGTTCTGCTTCCCCAACTTCTAATTGGGGCCCTATGGCTCCATTGACTGGGTTTTGAGGAATCTTTCCAGATGAAGTGCTGGTTGATACACGTATCTGGGATGGGTTTGGAGTAAATAAGCCAGTGTCGAACTGATTTCTGGAGGATTCTTGTCGGATTACTACAGACGTATGTTTAAGACTTATGTCTTCCATCTCAATGCCTGCAGCAGGAGTATCTTCCATCTCAACATCCGAAACAAGGCTATAATCATCTTGCATTTCTTCATCTCCATCCTCCATATCAAAATATAGTGTGAAGTTTGTGTTAGAATATTAAATCCACAATAAAGTGAATAAACTGGGGTACTTTATGTTCATCAACTGGGCTTGTCATATATCTAGATATTTGAACCAGCTATCAAGCTATTTCTTTCTGAATTCACCACCAAACATTTAATAACATCCATTTCATCATCAAAACATTAACTTCCTGTTATTCACCACGCATGACGGAACTTATAAAAAGTATGCTGGTTATTCAATACGCTACACAAATAAATATTAATAATAGGCCGTTCAATATAATTTGTATTATATTTTGACAACTGGATTTAACCATTAAAAGTAATTTGTTTTTGTGACACTGCATAAGTAATTGATTTATTGACATAATTCTAATGTATGACATTCAGTATAGATATACAGTGTATCTTATATGCTATTAATAGAATTGAACAAGCCAACAGTGAGGCTGATGTCCCCCGCCGAAATCCCAAAATAAATAGATGACACATATTAATTAATCGCACATTTATTTTTTTCAAACGTATCAAGCAATCAAACTGTACACGAAGTGTCATCCAAAAGTGTTTTATAAAGAAAAATGCTAAAACCGATGAGAAAAATGAAAATGTACCCTAGTTAGGGAGACCCTAAAGGCAGACAAAAGGGCCCCCACGCTTGACAAAAGGGCCCCTCTGGCCAAGGGAAAGGGCCCTCGTGTCTGAGTCAATCGTTTCTATACACTGTTACTGTCGAATCCATTACTGAATGAAAATGCAGTCATTGTATTGGCATAAAAATCATCAATCAAGATGAATCTAAGTTATCTTGTCCCAAAGTATCAACCAATCAAATTGCTTATCTCTGCCTACCCTAAGCAGAAAATGCTCATCTTCGAACTCCATCAAGGCATTGACCTAATAAGCATACACACCAAGTTTGAACATTTTAACTCAATTAGAAGGAGAGTTATTGTGTTCCAAAGTCTCGGTAAATCAAATTGCTTATCGCTCTGCTTATCCTGAGCAGAAAATGCTCATTATCGATCTTAGTCAAGGCATTACTGTAATGAAACTATACACCAAGTTTCATCACTCTCACTTTATTAGAACTAAAGTTATCGTGTCCCAAAGCATCAACCAATCAAATTGCTTATCTCTGCTTACCCTGAGCGGAAAATGCTCATCTTCGAACTCCATTAAGGCATTGACCTAATAAGCATATACACCAAGTTTGAACATTTTAACTCAATTAGAAGGAGAGTTATTGTGTTCCAAAGTCTCGACCAATCAAATTTGTGTATCGCTCTGCTTACCCTGAGCAGAAAATGCTCATTATCGAGCTTAGTCAAGGTATTACTGTAATGAAACTATACACCAAGTTTCATCACTCTCACTTAATTAGAACTAAAGTTATCGTGTCCCAAAGCATCAACCAATCAAATTGCTTATCTCTGCTTACCCTAAGCGGAAAATGCTCATCTTCGAACTCCATCAAGGCATTGACCTAATAAGCATATACACCAAGTTTGAACATTTTAACTCAATTAGAAGGAGAGTTATTGTGTTCCAAAGTCTCGACCAATCAAATTTGTGTATCGCTCTGCTTACCCTGAGCAGAAAATGCTCATTATCGAACTTAGTCAAGGTATTACTGTAATGAAACTATACACCAAGTATCATCACTCTCACTTAATTAGAACTAAAGTTATCGTGTCCCAAAGCATCAACCAATCAAATTGCTTTTCTCTGCTTACCCTAATGGGAAAATGCCTATCTTCGAACTCCATCAAGGCATTGACCTAATAAGCATATATACACCAAGTTTGAACATTTTAACTCAATTAGAAGGAGAGTTATTGTGTTCCAAAGTCTCGACCAATCAAATTTGCGTATCGCTCTGCTTACCCTGAGCAGAAAATGCTCATTATCGAACTTAGTCAAGGTATTACTGTAATGAAACTATACACCAAGTTTCATCACTCTCACTTAATTAGAACTAAAGTCATCGTGTCCCAAAGCATCACCCAATCAAATTGCTTATCTCTGCTTACCCTAAGCGGAAAATGCTCATCTTCGAACTCCATCAAGGCATTGACCTAATAAGCATATACACCAAGTTTGAACATTTTAGCTCAATTAGAAGGAGAGTTTATGTGTTCCAAAGTCTCGACCAATCAAATTTGCGTATCGCTCTGCTTACCCTGAGCAGAAAATGCTCATTATCGAACTTAGTCAAGGTATTACTGTAATGAAACTATACACCAAGTTTCATCACTCTCACTTTATTAGAACTAAAGTTATCGTGTCCCAAAGCATCAACCAATCAAATTGCTTATCTCTGCTTACCCTAAGCCGAAAATGCTCATCTTCGAACTCCATCAAGGCATTGACCTAATAAACACATACACCAAGTTTGAACATTCTAGCTCAATTAGGAAGAGAGTTATCGTGTCCCAAAAAGTGTGACGGACGGACGGACGGACGGACGGACGGACGGACGGACGGACGGACGGACGGACGGACGGACGGACGGACGGACGGACGGACGGACGGACGGACGGACGGACGGACAGACAGACAGACAGACAGACAGACAGACAGACAGACAGACAGACAGACAGACAGACAGACGGACGAACCCATTTTAATAGTCCCCCAACTTTCTTCGAAAGGCGGGGGACAATTAAACAACATATACAAAAGGTGACATATACAATCTTAAATATTTCATAATGACAAGATCTCTTTTGAGTCAATTACAAAACTGTCGAATTCATTTGATTTGATATGTTAATTTGTTTTTGTGAGATTTTTGTTATCGATCCACAAAGTCAGTCTCCAGATGACATGACACAAGATTATCCCTCCATCATATAGCACAGCTTCATGAAAACAAGTTAACATTATTATGTTCTTATTGCTGGCAATGCACATACACGGTCGACTAACCCTGTAACCTACATGTATAAGTCCTGTATGTAGTTACCCAATACAGGTACTGTAAATGTACCTACTGACACTAGCTGAGGCATAATAAAACGTCGAAAAAACATTTCAAACAACAATGAAGATAGGTTGCCAGGTGGCGGTCAATAAGAGTTTTCACATTTATTCTTTTGTAGACAATGGCAGGCATTTACAAGACAATTTCATACAGATCAGATTATAATTTTCGTCATTTGAGGGTTTACAATTTACCTTTTACATTCTAAAAAAAGGGCCTTAACTCTGGAAGTAATTCACAGAAATAGTTGGAATTTGACAGGCTCTTTTATATTACTAATTTAAATAATAAATGCATTACTCTGGTAGTAATTAATGGAAAATGCTTAAAATAAATAGACTTCCTTGTTTCACTAATCTAAGTCACTCTAGAAGTAATTAACGCAATTTGCTGAAATTCAATAGACTTCTTCATTTCACTAATTTAAATGATGCAGATAAATTTCAAACAGATCGAATGATAACTTTTGTCGTTTGAACTTCCACAAGGTTAAACAAAGAGAAACGAGGGTCATAACTCAAGACGTAATTAATGGATATTGTTGAAATTCAATATGATTCTTCATTTCACTAATTTAACTGATGCATATAATTTCACACAGATTGGATGATAACTTTTATCATTCGAGTGTTCACAGGGTGCAACAAAATGTAACAACATCCATAACTCCAGAAGAAATTGACAGGCTTATTATAAGAATAAATCTCAGATTGATTGCATTGTCAATCCACAATTTGGTTTTGAGTCTATAACATACATGTAGGGAATCCCAAGAGAACATGACTGAAAGCTGCCTACCGTTAGTTTATCTTGCTTTCCCTTTAGCGCCGTCAATGGACTGGACACCCACCATCTGGACCATAAAAACACTACGGGGAAGGAGACCTTGCCGAAAAAAATATTTGTGGTCCAGATGTTCACAGAACCTAGATGTCTGTCAGGGAGATTAGAGGGTTGCTGGATGAAATAATGCGAAATATATTTCATTTTTAACCCAGTATAGGCCTCCAGGTAGCAGGCAGTATTTAGACCGGTACCAATTAGAGTCCCAGTACCGGTACCAGTAAGAAGTAAATCCTAATGTATGAAATGATTCAGGCCAGGTAGCATTGGATGTGATGGGCCTCAGTCTATAAATTATTTGTACATTTAGACAAGTTTTCAATCATAGATTTAATATTGAATGATTGGGTAGTATTGATTAAATAGTCCTGTTGGGGCAGTCAGACTAACAGACAGATACAGAGATGTGATTTAAGATCCACTCGACACAGGATAGGTCATTTCGGGACTAACATATGGTTCAATTTCATTTCAATAATTCGAGTGCGTGTAGTGGTCTTTAGCAGCGGGAGGAAAACATGGGACCCGGAGAAAACCCATGAAGTTGGACAGGCAATCCTACTTATTGTCACTTGTAAGGGGGGAATTGGAACCAAAATCAGCTCAAAATATTAAGTCGTTTGGATGTGACCCTTTTATGATTTTTGGTCAATTTTTTCGTTGGGTGACCTGATAATCTATTGCCATTCCTTTATAGGTAGATACAGTGCAAGACCCATGGGCTGTACGATAAAGAAATGTAAATTTCACCTAAACATTGGTTTTAAAAAATAAAAGTCTGGCTTTTTCCACAGTATCACACAGCTTGGGACACTGGTCAACATTTCCAGATGAAGACTGGCGGGTTTAAGGTGTTTGAAAATGTATCACATATATATTGAGCTACACGTAGTTGCTTGGCCCTAAGGTAGATGATTTTAAGAGTTTATAAAACTAAATAAGGCAGTTTAATTCACCAAAATATAATCAGGATTTGCCCTTTAATCAACAACAGCGTTAAACAGCAGATCAGATTCAAATCCAGAAGCGCATTGTCAAAAGGTTCTTAAATACTCAAAAGATAGGTTGCCAGACAACAAAACATACGCCCCAGCAGCTAAATCGTCCGGGCAACAAGGGTTGTCCCATATTTTTACTTTTTTTGGTAATGAAACATTCGTTATACACTAAAATCTGATTAAGAGTAACAACTCATTATGTAATAATCAGAAAATCATTAGAATTGGTTTGCTTTTTATAATGTTCTGTACCATGATAATGTTTAGTGCATGTATAAGAAACATTTAAAATCATGGATTTGGCTGTTCAGTTACCAAAATTCATTGAAAATCAATATTCTTGAATGTCTCATGATCAAGACCTTAAGCTCTGTGTATCAATCTGAATTCAATCGGATGACAAGTTTGGGATCTAGAGCGTCACAAGATTTTTCAAAGTGATCAAGGGAGATAACTTTGGCAGTAATTATCGAAAATCGTTGAAAATTGATAGGCTTCTTCGTCTCATGACCTTAAAGGAGCTAAATCGCTAACATTTGGGACAATAGGCTGTTTTGTCTCATGACCTTAAACACTGTGTGTAAATTTAAAGTCAATCACATATTAAATTTGGCCTCTAGAGCGTCTACAATGTACAAGATTTTTTGAAGTGATCAAGGGCAATAACTCTGGCGGTAATATCAAAAATCGCTGAAAATCAATAGGCTTCTTCGTCTCATGACCTTAAAGGAGCTAAATCGCTAGCATTTGGAACCTAGAAATTGACACAAGTGGGTCGCAAAGCATATAATACTGTAATATGAATGTATATAACTGATTAACATTCAATGGTTTCCGTTTTTACTCTAATTTTAAATCAGT
Source organism: Patella ulyssiponensis (assembly GCA_963678685.1). Taxonomy (NCBI): domain Eukaryota; kingdom Metazoa; phylum Mollusca; class Gastropoda; family Patellidae; genus Patella; species Patella ulyssiponensis. The sequence continues at coordinate 60,610,016 of OY783225.1, read as the reverse complement.
TATGTTCAGCAAAATAAGCCAGCAGTCTTAATCGAATGCAAATTTCTAGCGTCTGGTTATTTCAGTCTACATACGCCGTTTGATTTTGTGCAATGTTTCTAGTCTCGTTCCCCGAGTTTTTTTGCTATAACTAGTATAACTGGGCCCGAAACGCATTATGGTACACGATTCGTGTACCAATGATAAAATGTTTATTTTGTCTTAAATATTGGATATCAGAAGCTAATCTTTTTCCGGTAAGACCACAGCATCAATGTTGATTTTAAATTGAGAAATAATTCTTGTTTTCAATGTTGAAGATTTTGGATGATATTGAGTTAGAGACTTAGCTACTTTAAACTTTAAACATTGTGTAAAAATTTAAAGTCAATTGGATATTAACTTTAGCCTCTAGAGCGCCAATTGTGGAAGTCAGACGACAATAAAAACGACCACATTTTAATGTGGGCGTATAAAAATTGATCAAAACTAAAATCTCAGAAAGAAACTTTAAAAGTTAGATACTTAGATCTATGAAACTTGCAAAAATAATAATTCGTGAGGTACTTCAACTTTTATTTGCATATTACGTACATTAAGAAGAGTACTTGATCAAATAAAATTATCACCAGACTGTTCAGTTATATAGTGTTTGTGCTACTGACTCTTAAAGTGGGGACCATTTTCATTCAAGGTCACAGCAAAAAATTGACATGAGAAATGAAATGAAATGGGGTTTAACGTCCTACTCTTCTGCACCTAACCTGGACTAATGGAAGATGGGCATACGCCATACAGTGTGCTATGAGGGAAATTTTGCCCAGGCAGCGGCGCTATGGCTTACTCTTATATCGAATTCCAACTGTCAAGGGATCTCTTACGTGCACGCCAATGTGTTCACGGTACCTCAGGTTTTTCATCCCATCCGAATGACTAGACAGCTGTCCTTGTCAGGCACTCCGCTCTGCATCACTGACAAGGTGAAACCACACCGGAAAATCGAGATGAACTTTCTCGGCCAATGCTGGGATCGAACACCCGGCCTCTAGTAGCGATGCCAAATGCCGCTAGAGGCGCTGGCCTCCTATTATTGGTACGCTAAAAAACCTGACCGAAAAAGTACTGTTTCTATTACGGGGTCTCATGAATATTCAGGAAGTCAAAACGTGTTCAAGTGGCATTTTTCCTTAAGCTGGTGTGCAGACATTCACAGACTGTCTATTCAGGTAAGATTTTGATCAAATTTTCGCTTATTTTTCTTGTTTTTAATTTTTAAATGTAATAGAAACTTTGAAGAAAAAGAGCATTCCGCTTGAGATATTGGCATTTTTGGATAGCCTGGTATATATTTTGTATAGTTTGAGCTTTTGTTTTGCCGAAATCCTCCGTAAGGATTTGGCGATAAGAAAGAAAGTGGAACCGGGGAGAAATCGGGGAAAGACAACTCTTGGTAGATGTGTGTAGGGTATCAGACCACAATGAATAATTATTTGTATCTAACCTTTGCAAACCGTACTTATTTAAGTGTGAAGTATTTAGATGATTTTTGCAAAATGTCAGTATCAATTTCTATTTTATTTTAATAACATTACTAGTAAAAAAAATGACTTTTGAGAAAAACATATCCCCAAATAAGACTGACTTGGCATCTGATATTTTTACCATTGTATGCAATGTTTTTACTCATTATGTATTGTTGTACACCTTTTTTTTAAAATTTTATAACCAGAGATATTTGTTATAATTTGTTACTTTTAGAGGAGGGGTGATTCTTTGTTGGGTTAATAATGTCATAACATTCGATTACTTTATCTATATTTTTTTGTATTTGCAGATGACTTTGGTGACGTCCGGTCATGAATGCCAAAACAGAAAATATTTTGTCATTTGTAATCCCTGTGATTATATCATATATTGTCAATTTTTTTTTTAATTTTAATTTTTTAGTTTTGTTTTGTAGTAAGTATGTTTCATATGATTGGGGTTGATCCTGATATCACCAAATAGTGATACTAAATTTTACTTCTTTTTCAAACTTTATCTTTAAGGATATACAGAATTTATCTATTAAGCATTTAGACAATATAGCTAATATTAAGGTTATCAGTTGGTCTTTCCTTACATTTAATGTCAATAATTTGATTTAAAGTAATTGCCTAAAAGCATGATTGGTGTTGACTGTTTTATATTCTTTGAATGCCAGTAGGCTTATTAAGAGAAACCTTGAGCAAAGATTTATACAGTTAACAATGCAGTCTGATCAATGCCAATCAAGTGTCAATGCTTTTTAATTGTTATGGCTTAAGAGTCATTCCACGAGAAAACCATGCAGAAGGTGGGAAGGTGGGGGTCGGCAGATCGAGTTCATCTCGGGAGGATTTTAGGGACTCCTCAAGACTACTTCACAGCCAGAAGAACCGATCTCAAAATTTAACCGTTACTGAGATATAGCCTCAGATTGATTTTTGGACATTTTTGCCCTTTTTCACGTCATTTTTGGTCAAATTTCACCCACGTATAATGGCGAGTCTAGGGTTTGGATGAAAATAGTGGTGGTTTGTGATGTTAGTGGGGGTCTTCCTGTGCCCCAATGTAAAGACCTTATGAACGCATCTATTCTCTGGGAGTAATGGTCAGCAAAATTGTAACATATGGCAAACAAAATAGAAAATATACACCTTCGAAGATTGACCCTATATTCTATGATGCGGGGGTAGGTCAAAATATCGAAATGGTTTTATGCACAGCTCGACCTCCTCTATCGATATAAGAAATAAAATCTCTGTCACCTCGTTTCATTCAATGCGAAATCATGAGTCAAAGTTGGTGAATTTCCCATATTATAAATCTCCGATTCTCTATGAAATGACCAACTACTTTCATACAGGATAAGCCAGCTTTCTCCAATTCTTCGCCAAATCATTCGCCCATGCTCGCTGGTAGCAGCAGTATACCGGTTCCAGCAAAACTGGTTACTTTGATGAAGCTTGGTATCCAATCCAAGATGGCCGCGCCCGGGACCGCAGAAAATTGAGTTTTTTCTTCATTTTTGGCCATTGAATGTGGCACATATCCCAACATATGAGAACTAACATGACTTCATACAATTGAAAGACTGTACTTAAAACACTAAGGTCCACCTCATTACATAGCAATAAGAGATGTGAGAACCGAATATGATCTGATTTCTTGACGAAGTGGAAATTTTGATCCAGTCGCTACAGCCTGGATCTCAAATGCAAAAGGACGTAAATATTTCCTGCATGGTACCACACCTATGGGAAATCCATACAAAGACTGTGCTGTGTACTAAGAGTGTACTAATATAAGAACATCACATTAAGGTCCACCCTTTAGCACATTACATAGCATTATGTGATGTGACAACCGAATGAGAGCTGATTTCTTGACGAAGTGTATTTTTCCTATCTTGAATCGTCGAGTTTAGATGGAAAGGTAATATGCGCTGCCCATCGCTACCGCCTCGGTTACAAACGGAATATTCCATACGGGGAATCCATACAAAGACCTTGATGTGTCACTTAGAATCTGTTTATTCTGTTTATTCCTATTGCATGGGGTAAGTGAAATATCGATAAAAAAAATCCAATCTTGTATGTGTGATCGACAACAATTGACTGAGTTAAGCGATGGACTTCAGAAGTCCTCAAACTAGCTGCATTGAGTCTGATATAGCTGTAATACCTTTATTGGAGGCTAGCTTGTTAATTTTAGAACTTTTTTCTTCTGTTCTAGGTATATGCTGGAAATGTTACAATGTCAATAATGAGAAAATGAACTGTAAAAAGAGTCAGGTTAGTTCTTCAAATAAATAATATGGTATAGGGTCAAAAATTCAACTTCATCATGTGATCATTTCCAGAACCCAAAATGGATCTTGACAGGCCTTTTAAAACTAAATTATTTCACGTGGTTTGATATTACTGTGGGAACTGATGACATCCATCCCACTGCTACATCATCTGCAGCTACTGGTAGTGCCTCTAACACCTATTATCAATCTACTGCACTACATCATCTGCAGCTATGGGTAGTAGTATTGAAACACCGCCACCACTTCCTGTAACAGCTACTAGTACATAGAACTGCCAAAAGTGAGGGGGATGTCATCAGTTCCAACAGTAATTTCAAACCACATAAAACAATTTTCTAAACTTATTCCATATAAAATAATTTACTAAATTTATTTTCTAAGTATTTGCATGGATCAAAATTTGAAAAATTTTCTTTACAAATCAAGTGTCCAACTAATCAACTAGTCTGGTCCCTGTTACCGGCCAGTCCATCATTCGGAGACTAGATACAAGAAAATTTTCAATGGCAAATATAAGTTGCGGTTGATATTTGGAGAGGTGGCCCCTTATAGAAATATCGTGGGTGGGGAGTCAAAAGGTCGTATTAGGATTTTGGGAAATTGTCCAGGAGAGCCTAAACAAGCACAGGACAAGCATAAGAATCAACATGTTGTATGTAAAAGGTCGTATTTCTGAAGCTTTTCTCAAATATTTATTGACAAAATGCATGTGTAGCCATTTAAACAGTATGTAACTACCTACACATATCAAGCTCAACATCTAGTACAGAAATAATGAGTGAAAGCTCGTTATTTGCAATTCTATACAGCAAAGACGTATCTCCGGAAAATATTCACCTTTATCTGCTTTAATTTCATAGATTTCACAAAGTAAGCCTAAACAATAATTTCAATAACAAGTATTTAATCATAAAACACTACAGGCTATATTTCATTTGATTGTATTACTTAAGTGAGACACAAGGTTGATTTTTTTCAAGAAAATACAACATTTTCGCTCTTAATAATTTCTTTTTTTGGAACACCCCATATACAACATTTTGAAACAATATCTATAAACCCTCTTTTTATTGGCTTAGAAATACGACAACCAGATGAAACGATGCGCAAGAAAATTCTCATTCTGACTAAGCAAAAAAGTGAATTTTGCAAAATATGCTTGATACAACATTTTGACTCCCCTTCATGTACACATGTAGTTTTACAAGGTCTGGCAAGATCCATTTTGGGCTCTGAAAATGATTATATGATGAAGTTGAAATTTGGACCCCATGCCATATTATTTATTTGAAGAACTAGCCTGGGGTTTTTTAACGGTCCATTTCCTCATTATGGACAGCATAACATTTTCGGTATGTACCTAGAATATAGAAGAAGAAAAAAATCTAAAACTAACAACACCTTCAGTAAAGGTGTAATATCAGACTCAAGGCAGCATGTTTGAGGATTTCTAAAGCCCACGGCTTTACCCAGTCAACTCGAGGTTCACCGCACAACTCTTTTCGGCCAATTGTGTATATACCGCACAACTCTTTTCTGCTAAATTAGTTGTGGTCAAGCACACATAGAAGGTTTTTATTGATATTTCAAAGACAATTTTATTCCTTCCTTTTTTCAATAGTATTTTATTAAACTTAGCTGATTCTAAGTGACACAGCACGGTTTTTCTATATATTTCCCTTAGGTGTGGTACCATGCAGGGGATGTTTACGTCCTTTGGGAATATTGCGTTTGAAATCCAAGCGGTAGCAATAGGCAGCACATTAAGATCAAAATTTCCACTATACGTCATGAAATCAGTTCCAATTCGGTTCTCACATCATTTATTGCTACGTAATATGCTAATGAGTGGACTTAAATGTTTTTAGTACAGTCTTTCAATTGGATGAAAATGAAGAAATACCTCAATTTTCTGCGGTCCCGGGCGCGGCCATCTTGCATTGGATACCAAGCTTCATCAAATAGACCAGTTTTGCTCGAGTCGGTTTACTGCTGCTACCAGCGAGCATGGGCGAATGATTTGGCAAAAAATTGGAGAAAGCTGACTTACCATGTATGAAAGTAGTTGACCATTTCATAGAGAATCAGAGATTACAATAGGGAAAATTCACCAACTTTGACATATGATTTCGCATTGAATGAAACGAGATGACAGAGATTTTATTTCTTATATCAATAGAGGGGGTCAAGCTGATATTTTGACCTACCCCCGCATCATAGAAAATAGGGCTAATCTTCGAAGGTGTATATTTTCTACTTTATTCGCCATATGTTACCATTTTGCTGACCATTACTCCCAGAGAATAGATGTGACCTTAAGGTCTGTATATTGGGGCACAGGAAGTCCCCCACTAACATCACCAACCACCACTAATTTCATCCAAACCCTAGACTCACCAGAATAAGTGGCTGAAAATTGACCAAAATTGACCAAAAATGACCTGAAAAAGGGCAAAATTGGCCAAAAATCAGCCCGAGGCTGTATCTCAATAACGGTTAAATTTTGAGATCGGTTCTTCTGGCTGTGAAGTAGTCTTGAGGAGTCCATAAAATCCCCCCAAGATGAACTCGGTCTGCCGACCCCCCACCTTCCCGATTCTGCATGATTTTGCATGGTTTTCTCATGGAATGACACTTAAAGCTTATTAGATCCTATAAATTATATTTCACTATGAAACTTTCAACCAATGAAATTTATATATTTATTTAACTTCTTTTCATTTGATGTATTACAATAATTTTATCTTTCATCTGATTTGTCGAAATTGTTCCTTTGTGTGTATGCAAATTAGTGTCTTTAAAAGATCCATACACAAACAGATTGGAGACACACATAGACAAGGAGATCGAATGCCTTGTATATAATTTGCAAATAATGTATTTTTAAACTGTATATAAAGTAATATTGAAATGGATTTGGAATTGGACCTTTAATGAACAGTGACGGCCTTCACCAGAATACTTCTCCAGGAATGAGCTATACACCCCCAATCCTAGCTCATCCATATGTATGAAATATTACATATGTATCACCTGGGTGCATATTCCAACTAAAAGAATATTCTGAACGAACAACGTGGTGATACTGATACAAAGTTTTGTTTTCTGTTGTTGTTAGATTTTGGTCAGAAGTTTTGACCCAGAAAAATTGCCCCTCTCCATTAAACAAAGTTGTTCTGCCTCAAGTTTTAAGAAGAATCTCAAAACACACTATTTTAATATGGCTTATAATCAGTGATTTGAATGTGCTTACAGTGCTTTTAATCATTAACTTTTTAAAGTCTGTTTTACTTTTAAATTTCAAGGAGAGTTTTAAGTGATTTTAAATATTAATTTTGGTTGATTTTAAGTTTTATTGGTTTTGTTAATTGAAATAAAGATTTTTTTGATTTTTATTTTTGGGTGGGGGTCATAATACTTGTGATTTTCCTGCAGTTGACCAATGACCTTACACTTTCTGTATGACCGTGACATGGTATAGACAAGAAATGCAATTCGAGTAGCTGGTGTCCAATAAATAAATACGATAACAATGTGAAAACATTATCTGTGTATCCACCACACCCAGAAATGGGTTGGGTAAAGATTTCAAAGCCCCGAGACTTCTACATGGTTTGTTATTAACTGTCGGGTCATTTTTTTGGTGTGACCTTGAAAGAAAATTGTCTCGGTCGTAAGTTTTGAGAGTCTATATCATAAAAACAATATAACCGAGTAGTCTCGCGATAATTTTCTTCAAACAAGTATGTCTCTAACTTCAAATTCTGCAAGTTTCATGGATCTACCTATTATAGTTACTGAGATATTAGCTTCGGTCAGGTTATTTGCGTTTTTAAAAAAAGCTGTATTTTAATGCCTCCAATTCGCGGTCTTCAAAATGCGATAACTTTTTTAATTTTCAATATTTTTTCAAAATTCTTTCAGATTATTGAATCTAAATAGCTGACCATGACAGTGAAATAGTTATTTTAGAGACATTTTGTGTATTTAAAAACCCTTTGGCAATGCTACCTCCAGGCTAGCAAGCCAGTGCCTTACTTTGCCACAGTGATTCCCAAACGCCATGAGCTATTGTCTGAGCCATGGTAAATAATAAACGGATTTCTACGATTATGAACAAACTACTCTACTTTGGTTATTATAAACTTACCTGTGTGTTTGAAATGAGCTCCCGTTAAATAAAATCCATTATACAACTAAATATATCAATGGAAAAAAGGGGTTCTCTCTTGAAAAGTCAATGTTTTTGCTTGTATTTTCGTCTTTGTCCATCACAACATTATACACGTGACGTTATGGGCTAAACCATCGTAATTATGTTAAAGGGGGTAATTTGTGACAACCAGGTGTGTTGTAGGCTAATCAAAACAGCACACGGCCTTTTCGAGCGTTTGAGTTTGGGCAAGAAAATAGCAACTGGAGACAATGACATTAATTTTGAACCAATTGATTGTCAGTCTACTAAATTTTATTTACCGATTATACGAATACTCGTAAATACATGTACATATGTATAATATTGCTTTTCATCCCATAATTTCACCCGTGAATATAATATATATTTTCATAAAACACATTACAGCCCAGTCAATTAAAGTCAACTTTGTGGCTAACATATATAAATAAACACACTTTATTTCATAATTTAATTGATCATATTTCGTATGAAAAACGGCCACCGCTTCTCAATTATTTCCATATTTTATTCGCGTTCCGACTGTTCATATCATTAATGTTCCTGATTAAATTAATTTTTTGTTCATCGAAATCGAAACATTCTTGATAAGAACTGTTCGGGATGTCTTAACATCGTTTATCGTCTTTATAAAAATGTATTTAAAACCAAAAAATCACACGTCATCGTCTTTATAAAAGATAGGTTGCCAGGCAACGAAACATACACCCACAGCAGCTAAATCGTCCGGGCAGTCAACAAGGGTTGTCGCATATTTTTACTTTTTTTGGTAATGAAACAACTCATTATGTAATTATCTGAAAATCATTAGAATTTGTTTGCTTTTTATAAAGTTTTGCCCCACGCTATCAATTAGTATAGGAAACATTTAACATCATGGATTTAGCTGTTCTGTTATCAAAATTCATTGAAAATCAAAATACTTGTGCGTTTCAACACCTTAAACTCTGTGTATCAATCTGAAGTCAAACGGATGATAAGTTTGGCATCTGTAGCGTCACAAGGTTTTTTGAAGTGATCAAGGGAGATAACTCTGGAAGTAATTATTTGAAATCAATGAAAATCAGTAGGCTTCTTCGTCTCATGACCTTAAACAGTGTGTGTAAATTTAAAGTCAATCAGATATTAACTTTGGCCTCTAGAGCGTCCACAGGATTTTTTGATATGATCAAGGGCCATAACTCTGGCACTAATTATCGGAAATTGCTGAAAATCAATAGGCTTCTTCGTCTTATGACCTTAAAAAATGTGTATGAATTTTAAGTCAATCGGATATTAACTTTGGCCTCTAGATCGTTCACAAGATTTTTTGAAGTGATCAAGGGCCATAACTCTGGCACTAATTATCGGAAATCGCTGAAAATCAATACGCTTCTTCGTCTTATGACCTTAAACACTGTGTATAAATTTAAAGTCAATCGGATATTAACTTTGGCTTTTAGAGCGTCCACAAGATTTTTTGAAGTGATCAAGGGCCATAACTCTGGTAGTTATTATCGGAAATCGCTGAAAAACAATAGGCTTCTTCGTCTCATGACCTCAAACACTGTGTATAAATTTAAAGTCAATCGGATATTAACTTTAGCCTCTAGAGCGTCCACAAGCAATTGTGGACGCCGGACCGACGGACGGACCGACGGACGGACGGGGGCGACGACAATATACGACCACATTTCAATGTGGGCGTATATACGACCACATTTCAATGTGGGCGTATAAAAATGTATTTAAAACCAAAAAATCACACGTCAGAAGGGCATCGCAGATTGCGTGTATTATTAGGTTTTGTGTGTTAATTATAACAGACCGTGGGGAAAATTCGTGCAAGTTTCGCGGCACTAAATTTAACTATCTGTGTAGCATACAATAACTCATATGACATGATACCTTTTAAGGCAATAGAATTCAAAGCGTTGATTAGCTGGGGCATGATCACGATCTACGAAATGCCATCGGAAAATTCCATTCTCCGTAGATTTCAAACTGGTAACAACTGAGAGTACAATCATATGGATAAAAATTGCCTTGTGCATTTCACGATTATAAATTCTGAACACACCAGAAATAGTATTCAAAGAGAAATAGAAAGACATGGACCTATTTACCGATAATTAAACTGATGCGCGGTATGATTTGTTGATAATAATTATTGGTATTTATATATAAAAAAACGTTGTATTCCTATTCAATGATTCAATGGCCTCGGCTTTTAATTTTGCCGAGGCAAATGTAAAATACATCGGAATTTAGGCCTACCTCGGCTACAGCAGATTGCCGAGGTTAATTGGCTGGACTGCTTTATAAGTTCTTCTTCAGGAAATATTAATAAATATTCAAAAAAAAAAATCCCACCGAACCAAAAAATTAATACAAGCCGGAAACAAAATATTGGACTATGGGCGTATTTATGTTTGTAAACGCCCAAACTCATTACTGGGTCTCAGAGCAGTAGGTTATTCATATGTCGCGTTCGATTACTTGCTTCGTGCCTACTCGGCCAGGATCATCTAGTACGTTTCGACATGCGCAGTGGGAATGCGTAATCGAAAGGCGCGGCGCTTTCGTCGGGTATCAAAATGGAAGATAAACGCCACCAAACAATTAATTATGCTCGATGTTCTGATAAAAAACGCACAGACAATAATCCATCAACAAACTTTAGACCTTTTCATTGGTATCTCACTGGAACTATTGAATCCAGGGAAGCGAAATAAAGCCCATATTATGCAGAACATACTTTAAATCACATTTTCGTTCAACCAATGTAACGTTTGTTAACTTATGATTTACTAAAACTAGCGTAAACCAGCAAAAGTGTGCAATAACGCTACAAATGTCCAGTTATTGCACAGTTACGCCCCAGTGGGTTTAGTAGAGGTAAAACAATCTGCTTAGTGAACGAATTGAGCAATTGAAAGGACGCTGAGTGTCCTTTTCTAATTCTTGGAATCGTTACACCAAGATGTAGAATCACTAAAACACTACCGTGGAACGTAAATATGTTATTTTTAATCCGAGAAAAGTGTCAACAATAATTCTTCTGACGCCTAAACTTAATATCTGCAAATATAGCTTCGATCAAATAATTGCATCCATATTGAATAATGGGGTACTTCCACAAGTAACCGGCTCCTTGGTTCAAATGACATCATCGGTAACCCGAACGCATTCGTGGTGGCTAGAGTAAGCGCGGCGCCAGTCAGTAATCGAACGCACCAACACAAAATTTGGATTGTCGTGAATAGCCTTGCTTTGACCCCCTTATACGAAATGATCTATTCCGATAAGTGACGTAATAAGCTTCCATTTTTTATTTCTCGGTGTCAAAGTTTGTGAGAAGTTCAATTTTACAAGAGAGAACTTTTTTATTCGTTGTTATATCTAGTTGTATAATGGATTTTATTTAACGGGAGCTCATTTCAAACACACAGGTAAGTTTATAATAACCAAAGTAGAGTAGTTTGTTCATAATCGTAGAAATCCGTTTATTATTTACCATGACTCAGACTATAGGTGTTGACTGTCCTTATGTAACGAAGTCAGGTTGTTTTGTTTTTTTTCGGCAAGGAATTATAGCCTAAACAACTAGGCATTAATAAAAAAATAACGTTTGCCAGGTAAGACTAAAAGCATTCAACCGTAGCTAAAACAAGCACATTAGAAAATTGCAAGATTTTAGCTGTGCAAAGGCCAAGGGCCTGAACACTGAAAGGGGTGATTCATAACTATTATTAGTGTATGCCCATGCTAGGTACGCCAAAATCCGCCCGCGGCGCCACTTCGATGACGTTATCAATATTTACGCTTCGCCCGTGTGCACGCCAAAATGCTTGAACGATCTGCGGGTCGGTTAACAAAATGCTCGTTAAAAGCAATATAATTGGTTTAGAATCCACGCGGGGTTGAAATTGAGCCAATTAGAGGCCGTCTTTCATAGACTATGCGCATTCTTTCTGTCATCGCATATTATTCGTGAATTTTGAACGTCGTCAAAAATTTCTTCGATTTCAAGGATAAAATACACCCCTACCAAGGTAGATAAATTATTATTACTTCTATTTCTAACCTAAATAGTAACTTCTAACGAACATTTTGATGTATATATCATTGTAATCCATTCCCCCGAACGTAGAAAATATCGTCCCGAAACATGACATGGTGCCGTAATGCGTATGACGAAGTGGATGGTCGCCATCTTGGCAAGCAGTCGAAGCGTCGGTTGTGTTCTGGGAATACGCCCATCATATAGGGCTCAGAAAGACAAATCCACTGCTTTTTGAATTTTCATTCTAGCATTTATAGTTCTCAAGATATTGACATTTTCCGTTAATTGACACAGTTTTCTTAATTATAATGACAAGACAAAAAACGCGATATTTAACGACTGAAAAAATGTAATATCTCAAAAAGTACTCTTGCTATTGCAATAATTCAAAAAGCACCGGATTTGTCTCAATGAGATCTAAAGCTAAAAAGAAGCAAGTTGAAATTTAATATAGGCTAATCTGCCTACCTATGCAATTTTTCAACGACTGCAGGCAATTCTGCAGAAACAGAAAAGTTATGAAAAGTTTGCATACTTACAGGATAGAGATAAATAATGGCTGCAACCAAAGCCACCAAAAATGTCACCGCGAATATCGCAAAGTCTAACATGTTGTTTTTATGCTACAGTCTGCAAAATTTCTTGCCAAGCTGCTTTCGCCTTGTTGACATCATACGTGTTGAGCTTCCCATTTTACCGAGCTTCCTCAAATTACCAACTCGGGAATCTTCGGTTCTTCGAAGGCCGGATGTTATGGCTTTAGTTTTGACACCTGTGCGTGAAAACCACCGAACACAAATTGGCCGCCTATTCGGCTAGCCAGCTATTCGACCGATCCAGCTGGCCACCTGTTCGTTGGCCACCTATTCAGAATTAAGACAACAGTCGCCCAAACTCATCTATTTTTACCAACCAATAAAATGCAACGTTACGTCTATCAAATGAAAGTAGAATAATATATTATTTTTTATCCATTCCTTTAGCTCAGAATAGAGGTGTAATTTCGCATTATCGTACAAAATTCTAGACATTCAACTAAATATATTCCGAAAGGTAATTAAATAGGCTTTCCAGATATTATTAGTAAAAGTTGGCACAATCATATTAAAGGGGTGCGCTCTCATCCTAAACGTCGACAATTTTTCAATATTTTAAACTCAAAGAACGGTAATATTCCGAGTCAAAATTCGCACCATCGTACAAAATTCTTAGCAACCAGCTATATATATTCTGAAAGGTAATTGATTACGCTTTCCAAATATTATTAGTAAAAGTTGGCACAATCATATTAAAGGGGCGCCCTCTCAACCTGAATATAGCCAATTTTTCAATATTCTATATGTAAAGATAGACTGGTATTTTATTCGAAGTCCAAATTCGGACCATCGTACAAAATTCTGAGCAACCAGCTATATATATTCTGAAAGGTAATTGAATAAGCTTTCCAAATATTATTAGTAAAAGTTGGCACAATCATATTAAAGGGGCGCGCTCTCAACGTGAACATAGCCAATGTTTCAACATTTAAAGTGAAAGAACGGTAATATTCCGAGTCGAAATGCGGACCATCGTACAAAATTCTGAGCATCCATCTATATATATTCTGAAAGGTAATTGGATAAGCTTTCCAAATATTATTAGTAAAAGTTGGCACAATCATATTAAAGGGGCGCGCTCTCAACGTGAACATAGCCAATGTTTCAACATTTAAAGTGAAAGAACGGTAATATTCCGAGTCGAAATGCGGACCATCGTACAAAATTCTGAGCATCCATCTATATATATTCTGAAAGGTAATTGGATAAGCTTTCCAAATATTATTAGTAAAAGTTGGCACAATCATATTAAAGGGGCGCCCTCTCAACCTACAAATAGCCAATTTTTTAATATTTTAAAGTGAAAGAACGGCTATATTCCGAGTCGAATTCGGACTATCGTACAAAATTCTAAGCATCCAGCTATATATATTCTGAAAGGTAATTGCATAAGCTTTCCAAATATTATTAGTAAAAGTTGGCACAATCATATTAAAGGGGCGCGCTCTCAACCTATAAATAGCCATTTTTTCAATATTTTAAACTGAAATAATGGTAATATTCTGAGTCAAAATTCGGACCATCGTACAAAATTCTGAGCAACCAGCTATATATATTCTGAAAGGTAATTGAATAAGCTTTCCAAATATTATTAGTAAAAGTTGGCACAATCATATTAAAGGGGCGCGCTCTCAACCTACAAATAGCCATTTTTTCAATATTTTAAACTGAAAGAATGGTAATATTCTGAGTCAAAATTCGGACCATCGTATAAACTTCTGAGCATCCAGCTATATATATTCTGAAAGGTAATTGCATAAGCTTTCTAAATATTATTAGTAAAAGTTGGCACAATCATATTAAAGGGGCGCGCTCTCAACCTAAAAATAGCCAATTTTTCAATATTTTAAACTGAAAGAATGGTAATATTCCCAGTCGAAATGCGGACCATCGTACAAAATTCTGAGCATCCATCTATATATATTCTGAAAGGTACTTGGATAAGCTTTCCAAATATTATTAGTAAAAGTTGGCACAATCATATTAAAGGGGCGCCCTCTCAACCTACAAATAGCCAATTTTTTAATATTTTAAAGTGAAAGAACGGCAATATTCCGAGTCGAATTCGGACTATCGTACAAAATTCTAAGCATCCAGCTATATCTATTCTGAAAGGTAATTGCATAAGCTTTCCAAATATTATTAGTAAAAGTTGGCACAATCATATTAAAGGGGCGCGCTATCAACCTGAACATAGCCAATTTTTTAATATTTTAAAGTGAAAGAACGGCAATATTCCGAGTCCAAATTCGGACTATCGTACAAAATTCTCAGCATCCATCTATATATATTCTGAAAGGTACTTGGATAAGCTTTCCAAATATTATTAGTAAAAGTTGGCACAATCATATTAAAGGGGCGCCCTCTCAACCTACAAATAGCCAATTTTTTAATATTTTAAAGTGAAAGAACGGCAATATTCCGAGTCGAATTCGGACTATCGTACAAAATTTTAAGCATCCAGCTATATATATTCTGAAAGGTAATTGCATAAGCTTTCCAAATATTATTAGTAAAAGTTGGCACAATCATATTAAAGGGGCGCGCTATCAACCTGAACATAGCCAATTTTTTTAATATTTTAAAGTGAAAGAACGGCAATATTCCGAGTCCAAATTCGGACTATCGTACAAAATTCTCAGCATCCAGCTATATATATTCTGAAAGGTAATTGGATAAGCTTTCCAAATATTATTAGTAAAAGTTGGCACAATCATATTAAAGGGGCGCCCTCTCAACCTGAACATAGCCAATTTTTCAATATTCTCAATGTAAAGACAGACCAGTATTTTTTTCCAAGTCCAAATTCGAACTATCGTACAAAATTCTAAGCATCCAGCTATAT
Organism: Patella ulyssiponensis; assembly: GCA_963678685.1. Classification (NCBI taxonomy): domain Eukaryota; kingdom Metazoa; phylum Mollusca; class Gastropoda; family Patellidae; genus Patella; species Patella ulyssiponensis. Next base: position 60,594,521 of record OY783225.1, on the reverse strand, counting down.
ATATTCTGAAAGGTAATTGCATAAGCTTTCCAAATATTATTAGTAAAAGTTGGCACAATCATATTAAAGGGGCGCGCTCTCAACCTGAACATAGCCAATGTTTCAACATTTAAAATGAAAGAACGGTAATATTCCGAGTCGAAATTCGGACCATCGTACAAAATTCTGAGCATCCATCTATATATATTCTGAAAGGTAATTGGATAAGCTTTCCAAATAATATTAGTAAAAGTTGGCACAATCATATTAAAGGGGCGCCCTCTCAACCTACAAATAGCCATTTTTTTAATATTTTAAAGTGAAAGAACGGCAATATTCCGAGTCGAATTCGGACTATCGTACAAAATTCTAAGCATCCAGCTATATATATTCTGAAAGGTAATTGCATAAGCTTTCCAAATATTATTAGTAAAAGTTGGCACAATCATATTAAAGGGGCGCCCTCTCAACCTACAAATAGCCAATTTTTTAATATTTTAAAGTGAAAGAACGGCAATATTCCGAGTCGAATTCGGACTATCGTACAAAATTCTAAGCATCCAGCTATATATATTCAGAAAGGTATTTGCATAAACTTTCCAAATATTATTAGTAAAAGTTGGCACAATCATATTAAAGGGGCGCGCTCTCAACCTACAAATCGCCATTTTTTCAATATTTTAAACTGAAAGAATGGTAATATTCCGAGTCGAAATTCGGACCATCGTACAAAATTCTGAGCAACCAGCTATATATATTCTGAAAGGTAATTGGATAAGCTTTCCAAATATTATTAGTAAAAGTTGGCACAATCATATTAAAGGGGCGCCCTCTCAACCTGAACATAGCCAATTTTTCAATATTCTGAATGTAAAGACAGACCAGTATTTTTTTCGAAGTCCAAATTCGAACTATCGTACAAAATTCTAAGCATCCAGCTATATATATTCTGAAAGGTAATTGCATAAGCTTTCCAAATATTATTAGTAAAAGTTGGCACAATCATATTAAAGGGGCGCGCTCTCAACCTGAACATAGCCAATGTTTCAACATTTAAAATGAAAGAACGGTAATATTCCGAGTCGAAATTCGGACCATCGTACAAAATTCTGAGCATCCATCTATATATATTCTGAAAGGTAATTGGATAAGCTTTCCAAATATTATTAGTAAAAGTTGGCACAATCATATTAAAGGGGCGCCCTCTCAACCTACAAATAGCCATTTTTTTAATATTTTAAAGTGAAAGAACGGCAATATTCCGAGTCGAATTCGGACTATCGTACAAAATTCTAAGCATCCAGCTATATATATTCTGAAAGGTATTTGCATAAACTTTCCAAATATTATTAGTAAGAGTTGGCACAATCATATTAAAGGGGCGCGCTCTCAACCTACAAATCGCCATTTTTTCAATATTTTAAACTGAAAGAATGGTAATATTCCGAGTCGAAATTCGGACCATCGTACAAAATTCTGAGCAACCAGCTATATATATTCTGAAAGGTAATTGGATAAGCTTTCCAAATATTATTAGTAAAAGTTGGCACAATCATATTAAAGGGGCGCCCTCTCAACCTGAACATAGCCAATTTTTCAATATTCTGAATGTAAAGACAGACCAGTATTTTTTTCGAAGTCCAAATTCGAACTATCGTACAAAATTCTAAGCATCCAGCTATATATATTCTGAACGGTAATTGCATAAGCTTTCCAAATATTATTAGTAAAAGTTGGCACAATCATATTAAAGGGGCGCGCTCTCAACCTGAACATAGCCAATGTTTCAACATTTAAAATGAAAGAACGGTAATATTCCGAGTCGAAATTCGGACCATCGTACAAAATTCTGAGCATCCATCTATATATATTCTGAAAGGTACTTGGATAAGCTTTCCAAATATTATTAGTAAAAGTTGGCACAATCATATTAAAGGGGCGCCCTCTCAACCTACAAATAGCCAATTTTTTTAATATTTTAAAGTGAAAGAACGGCAATATTCCTAGTCGAATTCGGACTATCGTACAAAATTCTAAGCATCCAGCTATATATATTCAGAAAGGTATTTGCATAAACTGTCCAAATATTATTAGTAAAAGTTGGCACAATCATATTAAAGGGGCGCGCTCTCAACCTACAAATCGCCATTTTTTCAATATTATAAACTGAAAGAATGGTAATATTCCGAGTCGAAATTCGGACCATCGTACAAAATTCTGAGCAACCAGCTATATATATTCTGAAAGGTAATTGAATAAGCTTTCCAAATATTATAAGTAAAAGTTGGCACAATCATATTAAAGGGGCGCGCTCTCAACCTAAAAATAGCCAATTTTTCAATATTTTAAACTGAAAGAATGGTAATATTCCCAGTCGAAATGCGGACCATCGTACAAAATTCTGAGCATCCATCTATATATATTCTGAAAGGTACTTGGATAAGCTTTCCAAATATTATTAGTAAAAGTTGGCACAATCATATTAAAGGGGCGCCCTCTCAACCTACAAATAGCCAATTTTTTAATATTTTAAAGTGAAAGAACGGCAATATTCCGAGTCGAATTCGGACTATCGTACAAAATTCTAAGCATCCAGCTATATATATTCTGAAAGGTAATTGCATAAGCTTTCCAAATATTATTAGTAAAAGTTGGCACAATCATATTAAAGGGGCGCGCTATCAACCTGAACATAGCCAATTTTTTAATATTTTAAAGTGAAAGAACGGCAATATTCCGAGTCCAAATTCGGACTATCGTACAAAATTCTCAGCATCGAGCTATATATATTCTGAAAGGTAATTGGATAAGCTTTCCAAATATTATTAGTAAAAGTTGGCACAATCATATTAAAGGGGCGCCCTCTCAACCTGAACATAGCCAATTTTTCAATATTCTCAATGTAAAGACAGACCAGTATTTTTTTCCAAGTCCAAATTCGAACTATCGTACAAAATTCTAAGCATCCAGCTATATATATTCTGAAAGGTAATTGCATAAGCTTTCCAAATATTATAAGTAAAAGTTGGCACAGTCATATTAAAGGGGCGCGCTCTCAACCTAAAAATAGCCAATTTTTCAATATTTTAAACTGAAAGAATGGTAATATTCCCAGTCGAAATGCGGACCATCGTACAAAATTCTGAGCATCCATCTATATATATTCTGAAAGGTACTTGGATAAGCTTTCCAAATATTATTAGTAAAAGTTGGCACAATCATATTAAAGGGGCGCCCTCTCAACCTACAAATAGCCAATTTTTTAATATTTTAAAGTGAAAGAACGGCAATATTCCGAGTCGAATTCGGACTATCGTACAAAATTCTAAGCATCCAGCTATATATATTCTGAAAGGTAATTGCATAAGCTTTCCAAATATTATTAGTAAAAGTTGGCACAATCATATTAAAGGGGCGCGCTATCAACCTGAACATAGCCAATTTTTTTAATATTTTAAAGTGAAAGAACGGCAATATTCCGAGTCCAAATTCGGACTATCGTACAAAATTCTCAGCATCCAGCTATATATATTCTGAAAGGTAATTGGATAAGCTTTCCAAATATTATTAGTAAAAGTTGGCACAATCATATTAAAGGGGCGCCCTCTCAACCTGAACATAGCCAATTTTTCAATATTCTCAATGTAAAGACAGACCAGTATTTTTTTCCAAGTCCAAATTCGAACTATCGTACAAAATTCTAAGCATCCAGCTATATATATTCTGAAAGGTAATTGCATAAGCTTTCCAAATATTATTAGTAAAAGTTGGCACAATCATATTAAAGGGGCGCGCTCTCAACCTGAACATAGCCAATGTTTCAACATTTAAAATGAAAGAACGGTAATATTCCGAGTCGAAATTCGGACCATCGTACAAAATTCTGAGCATCCATCTATATATATTCTGAAAGGTAATTGGATAAGCTTTCCAAATAATATTAGTAAAAGTTGGCACAATCATATTAAAGGGGCGCCCTCTCAACCTACAAATAGCCATTTTTTTTAATATTTTAAAGTGAAAGAACGGCAATATTCCGAGTCGAATTCGGACTATCGTACAAAATTCTAAGCATCCAGCTATATATATTCTGAAAGGTAATTGCATAAGCTTTCCAAATATTATTAGTAAAAGTTGGCACAATCATATTAAAGGGGCGCCCTCTCAACCTACAAATAGCCAATTTTTTAATATTTTAAAGTGAAAGAACGGCAATATTCCGAGTCGAATTCGGACTATCGTACAAAATTCTAAGCATCCAGCTATATATATTCAGAAAGGTATTTGCATAAACTTTCCAAATATTATTAGTAAAAGTTGGCACAATCATATTAAAGGGGCGCGCTCTCAACCTACAAATCGCCATTTTTTCAATATTTTAAACTGAAAGAATGGTAATATTCCGAGTCGAAATTCGGACCATCGTACAAAATTCTGAGCAACCAGCTATATATATTCTGAAAGGTAATTGGATAAGCTTTCCAAATATTATTAGTAAAAGTTGGCACAATCATATTAAAGGGGCGCCCTCTCAACCTGAACATAGCCAATTTTTCAATATTCTGAATGTAAAGACAGACCAGTATTTTTTTCGAAGTCCAAATTCGAACTATCGTACAAAATTCTAAGCATCCAGCTATATATATTCTGAAAGGTAATTGCATAAGCTTTCCAAATATTATTAGTAAAAGTTGGCACAATCATATTAAAGGGGCGCCCTCTCAACCTGAACATAGCCAATGTTTCAACATTTAAAATGAAAGAACGGTAATATTCCGAGTCGAAATTCGGACCATCGTACAAAATTCTGAGCATCCATCTATATATATTCTGAAAGGTAATTGGATAAGCTTTCCAAATATTATTAGTAAAAGTTGGCACAATCATATTAAAGGGGCGCCCTCTCAACCTACAAATAGCCAATTTTTTAATATTTTAAAGTGAAAGAACGGCAATATTCCGAGTCGAATTCGGACTATCGTACAAAATTCTAAGCATCCAGCTATATATATTCTGAAAGGTATTTGCATAAACTTTCCAAATATTATTAGTAAAAGTTGGCACAATCATATTAAAGGGGCGCGCTCTCAACCTACAAATCGCCATTTTTTCAATATTTTAAACTGAAAGAATGGTAATATTCCGAGTCGAAATTCGGACCATCGTACAAAATTCTGAGCAACCAGCTATATATATTCTGAAAGGTAATTGAATAAGCTTTCCAAATATTATTAGTAAAAGTTGGCACAATCATATTAAAGGGGCGCGCTCTCAACCTGAACATAGCCAATGTTTCAACATTTAAAGTGAAAGAACGGTAATATTCCGAGTCGAAATGCGGACCATCGTACAAAATTCTGAGCATCCATCTATATATATTCTGAAAGGTAATTGGATAAGCTTTCCAAATATTATTAGTAAAAGTTGGCACAATCATATTAAAGGGGCGCCCTCTCAACCTACAAATAGCCAATTTTTTAATATTTTAAAGTGAAAGAACGGCAATATTCCGAGTCGAATTCGGACTATCGTACAAAATTCTAAGCATCCAGCTATATATATTCTGAAAGGTAATTGCATAAGCTTTCCAAATATTATTAGTACAAGTTGGCACAATCATATTAAAGGGGCGCCCTCTCAACCTGAACATAGCCAATTTTTTAATATTTTAAAGTGAAAGAACGGCAATATTTCGAGTCGAAATTCGGACCATCGTACAAAATTCTGAGCATCCATCTATATATATTCTGAAAGGTAATTGGATAAGCTTTCCAAATATTATTAGTAAAAGTTGGCACAATTATATTAAAGGGGCGCCCTCTCAACCTACAAATAGCCAATTTTTCAATATTTTAAACTGAAAGAATGGTAATATTCCCAGTCGAAATGCGGACCATCGTACAAAATTCTGAGCATCCATCTATATATATTCTGAAAGGTACTTGGATAAGCTTTCCAAATATTATTAGTAAAAGTTGGCACAATCATATTAAAGGGGCGCCCTCTCAACCTACAAATAGCCAATTTTTTAATATTTTAAAGTGAAAGAACGGCAATATTCCGAGTCGAATTCGGACTATCGTACAAAATTCTAAGCATCCAGCTATATATATTCTGAAAGGTAATTGCATAAGCTTTCCAAATATTATTAGTAAAAGTTGGCACAATCATATTAAAGGGGCGCGCTATCAACCTGAACATAGCCAATTTTTTAATATTTTAAAGTGAAAGAACGGCAATATTCCGAGTCCAAATTCGGACCATCGTACAAAATTCTGAGCATCCAGCTATATATATTCTGAAAGGTAATTGGATAAGCGTTCCAAATATTATTAGTAAAAGTTGGCACAATCATATTAAAGGGACGCGCTCTCAACCTGAACATAGCCAATTTTTCAATATTCTGAATGTAAAGACAGACCAGTATTTTTTTCGAAGTCCAAATTCGAACTATCGTACAAAATTCTAAGCATCCAGCTATATATATTCTGAAAGGTAATTGCATAAGCTTTCCAAATATTATTAGTAAAAGTTGGCACAATCATATTAAAGGGGCGCGCTCTCAACCTGAACATAGCCATTTTTTCAATATTTTAAACTGAAAGAACGGTAATATTCCGAGTCGAAATTCGGACCATCGTACAAAATTCTGAGCATCCATCTATATATATTCTGAAAGGTAATTGGATAAGCTTTCCAAATATTATTAGTAAAAGTTGGCACAATCATATTAAAGGGGCGCCCTCTCAACCTACAAATAGCCATTTTTTTAATATTTTAAAGTGAAAGAACGGCAATATTCCGAGTCGAATTCGGACTATCGTACAAAATTCTGAGCATCCAGCTATATATATTCTGAAAGGTAATTGGATAAGCTTTCCAAATATTATTAGTAAGAGTTGGCACAATCATATTAAAGGGGTGCGCTCTCAACCTACAAATAGCCAATTTTTCAATATTTTAAAATGAAAGAATGGTAATATTCCGAGTCGAAATTCGGACCATCGTACAAAATTCTGAGCAACCAGCTATATATATTCTGAAAGGTACTTGAATAAGCTTTCCAAATATTATTAGTAAAAGTTGGCACAATCATATTAAAGGTGCGCGCTCTCAACCTGAACATAGCCAATTTTTCAATATTATATATGTAAATATAGACCGGTATTTTATTCGAAGTCCAAATTCGGACCATCGTACAAAATTCTGAGCATCCAGCTATATATATTCTGAAAGGCAATTGGATAAGCTTTCCAAATATTATTAGTAAAAGTTGGCACAATCATATTAAAGGGGCGCCCTCTCAACCTCAACATAGCCAATTTTTCAATATTCTGAATGTAAAGACAGACCAGTATTTTTTTCGAAGTCCAAATTCGAACTATCGTACAAAATTCTAAGCATCCAGCTATATATATTCTGAAAGATAATTGCATAAGCTTTCCAAATATTATTCTTAAAAGTTGGTACAATTATATTAAAGGGGCGCGCTCTCAACCTGAACATAGCCAATGTTTCAACATTTAAAGTGAAAGAATGGTAATATTCCGAGTCGAAATTCGGACCATCGTACAAAATTCTGAGCAACCATCTATATATATTCTGAAAGGTAATTGGATAAGCTTTCCAAATATTATTAGTAAAAGTTGGCACAATCATATTAAAGGGGCGCCCTCTCAACCTACAAATAGCCATTTTTTTTAATATTTTAAAGTGAAAGAACGGCAATATTCCGAGTCGAATTCGGACTATCGTACAAAATTCTAAGCATCCAGCTATATATATTCTGAAAGGTATTTGCATAAACTTTCCAAATATTATTAGTAAGAGTTGGCACAATCATATTAAAGGGGCGCGCTCTCAACCTACAAATCGCCATTTTTTCAATATTTTAAACTGAAAGAATGGTAATATTCCTAGTCGAAGTTCGGACCATCGTACAAAATTCTGAGCAACCAGCTATATATATTCTGAAAGGAAATTGGATAAGCTTTCCAAATATTATTAGTAAAAGTTGGCACAATCATATTAAAGGGGCGCCCTCTCAACCTGAACATAGCCAATTTTTCAATATTCTGAATGTAAAGACAGACCAGTATTTTTTTCGAAGTCCAAATTCGAACTATCGTACAAAATTCTAAGCATCCAGCTATATATATTCTGAAAGGTAATTGCATAAGCTTTCCAAATATTATTAGTAAAAGTTGGCACAATCATATTAAAGGGGCGCGCTCTCAACCTGAACATAGCCAATGTTTCAACATTTAAAATGAAAGAACGGTAATATTCCGAGTCGAAATTCGGACCATCGTACAAAATTCTGAGCATCCATCTATATATATTCTGAAAGGTAATTGGATAAGCTTTCCAAATATTATTAGTAAAAGTTGGCACAATAATATTAAAGGGGCGCGCCCTCAACCTGAACATAGCCAATTTTTTAATATTTTAAAGTGAAAGAACTTTAAATGTTGAAACATTGTAACTTCTATACTCATGCTTGTACATGTAGTTGTGAATAAACTATTATTATTATTATTTGTTAACCTATCACTTTTTACGCTATTATATGTATTTTAAGTGAATAAGAATGCATTCTCATTCAGAATATTGAAAAATTGGCTATGTTCAGGTTGAGAGGGCGCCCCTTTAATATGATTGTGCCAACTTTTACTAATAATATTTGGAAAGCTTATCCAATTACCTTTCAGAATATATATAGCTGGTTGCTCAGAATTTTGTACGATGGTCCGAATTTCGACTCGGAATATTACCATTCTTTCAGTTTAAAATATTGAAAAAATGGCGATTTGTAGGTTGAGAGCGCGCCCCTTTAATATGATTGTGCCAACTCTTACTAATAATATTTGGAAAGTTTATGCAAATACCTTTCAGAATATATACAGCTGGATGCTTAGAATTTTGTACGATAGTCCGAATTCGACTCGGAATATTGCCGTTCTTTCACTTTAAAATATTAAAAAAATGGCTATTTGTAGGTTGAGAGGGCGCCCCTTTAATATGATTGTGCCAACTTTTACTAATAATATTTGGAAAGCTTATCCAATTACCTTTCAGAATATATATAGATGGATGCTCAGAATTTTGTACGATGGTCCGAATTTCGACTCGGAATATTACCGTTCTTTCATTTTAAATGTTGAAACATTGGCTATGTTTAGGTTGAGAGCGCGCCCCTTTAATATGATTGTGCCAACTTTTACTAATAATATTTGGAAAGCTTATGCAATTACCTTTCAGAATATATATAGCTGGATGCTTAGAATTTTGTACGATAGTTCGAATTTGGACTTCGAAAAAAATACTGGTCTGTCTTTACATTCAGAATATTGAAAAATTGGCTATGTTCAGGTTGAGAGGGCGCCCCTTTAATATGATTGTGCCAACTTTTACTAATAATATTTGGAAAGCTTATCCAATTACCTTTCAGAATATATATAGCTGGTTGCTCAGAATTTTGTACGATGGTCCGAATTTCGACTAGGAATATTACCATTCTTTCAGTTTAAAATATTGAAAAAATGGCGATTTGTAGGTTGAGAGCGCGCCCCTTTAATATGATTGTGCCAACTCTTACTAATAATATTTGGAAAGTTTATGCAAATACCTTTCAGAATATATATAGCTGGATGCTTAGAATTTTGTACGATAGTCCGAATTCGACTCGGAATATTGCCGTTCTTTCACTTTAAAATATTAAAAAAATGGCTATTTGTAGGTTGAGAGGGCGCCCCTTTAATATGATTGTGCCAACTTTTACTAATAATATTTGGAAAGCTTATCCAATTACCTTTCAGAATATATATAGATGGTTGCTCAGAATTTTGTACGATGGTCCGAATTTCGACTCGGAATATTACCATTCTTTCACTTTAAATGTTGAAACATTGGCTATGTTCAGGTTGAGAGCGCGCCCCTTTAATATAATTGTACCAACTTTTACTAATAATATTTGGAAAGCTTATGCAATTATCTTTCAGAATATATATAGCTGGATGCTTAGAAGTTTGTACGATAGTTCGAATTTGGACTTCGAAAAAAATACTGGTCTGTCTTTACATTCAGAATATTGAAAAATTGGCTATGTTGAGGTTGAGAGGGCGCCCCTTTAATATGATTGTGCCAACTTTTACTAATAATATTTGGAAAGCTTATCCAATTGCCTTTCAGAATATATATAGCTGGATGCTCAGAATTTTGTACGATGGTCAGAATTTGGACTTCGAATAAAATACCGGTCTATATTTACATATATAATATTGAAAAATTGGCTATGTTCAGGTTGAGAGCGCGCACCTTTAATATGATTGTGCCAACTTTTACTAATAATATTTGGAAAGCTTATTGAAGTACCTTTCAGAATATATATAGCTGGTTGCTCAGAATTTTGTACGATGGTCCGAATTTCGACTCGGAATATTACCAATCTTTCAGTTTAAAATATTGAAAAATTGGCTATTTGTAGGTTGAGAGCGCACCCCTTTAATATGATTGTGCCAACTCTTACTAATAATATTTGGAAAGCTTATCCAATTACCTTTTAGAATATATATAGCTGGATGCTCAGAATTTTGTACGATAGTCCGAATTCGACTCGGAATATTGCCGTTCTTTCACTTTAAAATATTAAAAAAATGGCTATTTGTAGGTTGAGAGGGCGCCCCTTTAATATGATTGTGCCAACTTTTACTAATAATATTTGGAAAGCTTATCCAATTACCTTTCAGAATATATATAGATGGATGCTCAGAATTTTGTACGATGGTCCGAATTTCGACTCGGAATATTACCGTTCTTTCAGTTTAAAATATTGAAAAAATGGCTATGTTCAGGTTGAGAGCGCGCCCCTTTAATATGATTGTGCCAACTTTTACTAATAATATTTGGAAAGCTTATGCAATTACCTTTCAGAATATATATAGCTGGATGCTTAGAATTTTGTACGATAGTTCGAATTTGGACTTCGAAAAAAATACTGGTCTGTCTTTACATTCAGAATATTGAAAAATTGGCTATGTTCAGGTTGAGAGCGCGTCCCTTTAATATGATTGTGCCAACTTTTACTAATAATATTTGGAACGCTTATCCAATTACCTTTCAGAATATATATAGCTGGATGCTCAGAATTTTGTACGATGGTCCGAATTTGGACTCGGAATATTGCCGTTCTTTCACTTTAAAATATTAAAAAAATTGGCTATGTTCAGGTTGATAGCGCGCCCCTTTAATATGATTGTGCCAACTTTTACTAATAATATTTGGAAAGCTTATGCAATTACCTTTCAGAATATATATAGCTGGATGCTTAGAATTTTGTACGATAGTCCGAATTCGACTCGGAATATTGCCGTTCTTTCACTTTAAAATATTAAAAAACTGGCTATTTGTAGGTTGAGAGGGCGCCCCTTTAATATGATTGTGCCAACTTTTACTAATAATATTTGGAAAGCTTATCCAAGTACCTTTCAGAATATATATAGATGGATGCTCAGAATTTTGTACGATGGTCCGCATTTCGACTGGGAATATTACCATTCTTTCAGTTTAAAATATTGAAAAATTGGCTATTTGTAGGTTGAGAGGGCGCCCCTTTAATACAATTGTGCCAACTTTTACTAATAATATTTGGAAAGCTTATCCAATTACCTTTCAGAATATATATAGATGGATGCTCAGAATTTTGTACGATGGTCCGAATTTCGACTCGGAATATTGCCGTTCTTTCACTTTAAAATATTAAAAAATTGGCTATGTTCAGGTTGAGAGGGCGCCCCTTTAATATGATTGTGCCAACTTTTACTAATAATATTTGGAAAGCTTATCCAATTACCTTTCAGAATATATATAGATGGATGCTCAGAATTTTGTACGATGGTCCGAATTTCGACTCGGAATATTACCGTTCTTTCAGTTTAAAATATTGAAAAAATGGCTATGTTCAGGTTGAGAGCGCGCCCCTTTAATATGATTGTGCCAACTTTTACTAATAATATTTGGAAAGCTTATGCAATTACCTTTCAGAATATATATAGCTGGATGCTTAGAATTTTGTACGATAGTTCGAATTTGGACTTGGAAAAAAATACTGGTCTGTCTTTACATTGAGAATATTGAAAAATTGGCTATGTTCAGGTTGATAGCGCGCCCCTTTAATATGATTGTGCCAACTTTTACTAATAATATTTGGAAAGCTTATGCAATTACCTTTCAGAATATATATAGCTGGATGCTGAGAATTTTGCACGATAGTCCGAATTCGACTCGGAATATTGCCGTTCTTTCACTTTAAAATATTAAAAAATTGGCTATTTGTAGGGTGAGAGGGCGCCCCTTTAATATGATTGTGCCAACTTTTACTAATAATATTTGGAAAGCTTATCCAAGTACCTTTCAGAATATATATAGCTGGATGCTTAGAATTTTGTACGATAGTCCGCATTTCGACTGAGAATATTACCATTCTTTCACTTTAAAATATTGAAAAATTGGCTATTTTTAGGTTGAGAGCGCGCCCCTTTAATATGATTGTGCCAACTTTTACTAATAATATTTAGAAAGCTTATGCAATTACCTTTCAGAATATATATAGCTGGATGCTCAGAATTTTATACGATGGTCCGAATTTTGACTCAGAATATTGCCATTCTTTCAGTTTAAAATATTGAAAAAATGGCTATTTGTAGGTTGAGAGCGCGCCCCTTTAATATGATTGTGCCAACTTTTACTTATAATATTTGGAAAGCTTATTCAATTACCTTTCAGAATATATATAGCTGGTTGCTCAGAATTTTGTACGATGGTCCGAGTTTCGACTCAGAATATTACCATTATTTCAGTTTAAAATATTGAAAAAATGGCTATTTATAGGTTGAGAGCGCGCCCCTTTAATATGATTGTGCCAACTTTTACTAATAATATTTGGAAAGCTTATGCAATTACCTTTCAGAATATATATAGCTGGATGCTTAGAATTTTGTACGATAGTCCGAATTCGACTCGGAATATTGCCGTTCTTTCACTTTAAAATATTAAAAAATTGGCTATTTGTAGGTTGAGAGGGCGCCCCTTTAATATGATTGTGCCAACTTTTACTAATAATATTTGGAAAGCTTATCCAATTACCTTTCAGAATATATATAGATGGATGCTCAGAATTTTGTACGATGGTCCGCATTTCGACTCGGAATATTACCGTTCTTTCACTTTAAATGTTGAAACATTGGCTATGTTCACGTTGAGAGCGCGCCCCTTTAATATGATTGTGCGAACTTTTACTAATAATATTTGGAAAGCTTATTCAATTACCTTTCAGAATATATATAGCTGGTTGCTCAGAATTTTGTACGATGGTCCGAATTTGGACTTCGAATAAAATACCGGTCTATCTTTACATATAGAATATTGAAAAATTGGCTATGTTCAGGTTGAGAGGGCGCCCCTTTAATATGATTGTGCCAACTTTTACTAATAATATTTGGAAAGCGTAATCAATTACCTTTCAGAATATATATAGCTGGTTGCTAAGAATTTTGTACGATGGTGCGAATTTTGACTCGGAATATTACCGTTCTTTGAGTTTAAAATATTGAAAAATTGTCGACGTTTAGGATGAGAGCGCACCCCTTTAATATGATTGTGCCAACTTTTACTAATAATATCTGGAAAGCCTATTTAATTACCTTTCGGAATATATTTAGTTGAATGTCTAGAATTTTGTACGATAATGCGAAATTACACCTCTATTCTGAGCTAAAGGAATGGATAAAAAATAATATATTATTCTACTTTCATTTGAAAGACGTAACGTTGCATTTTATTGGTTGGTAAAAATAGATGAGTTTGGGCGACTGTTGTCTTAATTCTGAATAGGTGGCCAACGAACAGGTGGCCAGCTGGATCGGCCGAATAGCTGGCTAGCCGAATAGGCGGCCAATTTGTGTTCGGTGTGAAAACCCAATGCCAGTACACAAACACACTACAGTTTGCTTAAAATGACACAAAGGAGCAAAGGAATTTATATCTGCAGAACCTACAAAAATGCTATATACACAAATGTATTCTCAGAAATACATTAACTTTACATTATTAAATTGAAAGTAGCATTCGTAAGGAAACGAAAGTAGTAACACCGAAAGGAAGGGCGGTGAAAGACCATGCCAAAAATCATTATAATATCATTAACGAATCAGTTATTCTCGTCTCAAGAAAATTATATTATCAAAGCAATTTATACAATAATGGGTGTCATTTTATTCGCAATGTAATTCTTGTCGTTAATTAAATTCTGTCTAAAATCCAAGGTGTCCGATTTTGCTCTCAAAATCTAAAAGTGCGCCACCTAACGACCAAATAAAATCCACGAGAATTTGAGATGGGATAAATTGTGTTTAGAGCATGCAAGAGCGACCTGAACCTTTAATGTAAATTGGACCGGTTTATGTTCCGTTTAATTTTTTATTCTTAGAATATGATACCAAAAATTGGCGATAAACTATTTCCCCGAAGGTCTATATAATATTATGGTCGCATTCTTCTCTATTGGTCTTTAAAAAAGCTAAACCCAAAGTAGAGCCAAATGGTTTGATTATCATTTTCATTTAGCAGATGGCAGAGGTGAAATGAAGTTTCAAATATATTTTTGGTCAAATTCTGCTAATGAAGACAGGCATACGCTATAAGCATATAAGTGTACTATGAGGGAAATTTTGTCCGAACAGCAGCTCAATCCCACATCAGTATAGTGATGTTCTTGCTAATCAAGTTAAACCATTAATTAAAACAGAGAACGAGATTTTGGGCGCATGTGCATGCATCGATCCAATGCTTACGCATCAACAGCAGTGCTACAGCCGCTACTTTCATTTCAAAACACCACTGTCATGTACACTGGACCTCAGTTTTTTGTCCCTGTCCAGACCTCCATCCCATGTCCGCAATTTTCAAAACCATATTTAGATTCTCAACATGTATCTAACACTACTGATGAACCCATTGTTGCTTAGGTAGAGCCCAGTGCTCCAGAGGCAGAAGTATTATAACTCTGATAGTTGTTGGCCTACAACTTCCTGCCTAGTGCTGCATTTATGCCCCAAACAAACAACCAGACAACAGACACAGACATATATAGAATATGGAAATGATAATAGCAGTTACCCTAAACCATTTTCATGGTGCTGGGATTTTTTTTTTTGCATTTATATCATGAAAATGTTTTTAACATTGCAGCAGTTACAGTATAAGATGAAAGGATTTCCGCCTCCCCCAGAAATTGGTCAAGTAACAGTAGCTGAAACTAATGGTGATCTGACAACAGTCGGCTCAGCTTATGTTCAAGACAGTTTACAAGTTCTGGTATGCTTCTAAATTGTTATTATTGTTATGGTGTATTTAGTACTGTAGTTAATATATTACTGTTAATATTAATATATTACTGGTAGTATTAATATATTACTGTTAATATTATTGTTAATATTAATATATTACTGGTAGAATTAATATATTACTGTTAATATTAATATATTAATGGTAATATTAATATACTAATGGCAATAATAATATATTACTGGTAATATGTATATATTAATATATTACTGGTAATATTTATATATTAATATATGACTGGTAATATTTAGATATTAATATATTACTGATAATATTAAAGTTACATTATGGGAGATAAGATAAAGAGATGGCAGTTCTCACTATAATAGTTAAAAACTAGATAGTGTAAAGGTAATTTGCTGAAAATTTCAGTCAAATTGATTCACTATTAGCCGAGAAAAAAGCGTTTGAAATATTCACATAGCCTCGGTCATCATTACTCAAATCATTAATATAAACAGCATAGTCTCGATTATCCACTTGATTGATTTAATTATCAACGGCCATTAAGCAGCATATAGGATTTTAATCCGCCAACAACGAAGGCTAGCCTTGACATCAAGAGTTTATTATGGTCTGGATAGTGGATATGTTAATTAATGTCTAATTGATTATTTAGATAACATTTCAGGCCTAAAGAAAGACCTGTAATAAGCAGATTTTGCTCTTGCACAATGCTATTTTAATATATTACTGGTAATATTAATGTATTACTGGTAATATTAATGTATTACTGGTAATATTAATATATTACTGGTAATATTTATATATTAGTATATGACTGGTAATATTAATATATTACTCATAATATTAATATATTACTCTTAATATTAATATATTACTTATAATATTAATATATTACTCTTAATATTAATATATTACCGTACTCGTAATATTAATATATTACTCGTAATGTTAATATATTACTCGTAATGTTAATATATTACTCGTAATGTTAATATATTACTCGTAATGTTAATATATTACTCGTAATATTCAGTTAAATATTTGTAATTCTTAACGCTACAGTTCAGGTGTGGTAAGAAGTTAACATATCCTGCCAGGTGAATGACAAAGCTGAGGATAAATAAAAGTGATGAATGTTTACAGAAAACCATGTGTCTGTTTCAGTATTAACTGATGGATGTTTTGATGACTGAATGGTCTGAGATCACATAAGGTGTTCACTCTAGATCACAAGGTCTGTCATTGAGTGGAGGGATTTTGATTCCAAGCTTGTCCGTAACAAGGAATAGGGTCACTTGTCCAACCTGGTGGATTTTCTGTTGCTAAAACACCCATACATGGCCGTGATTTAATGAATTAAATTAAAATTGAACCATATGTTAGTGGACATTAAACCACCTCTCTCGTAGATCCTATCGCCAGTGGGGGGGGGGGAGCGAATGGGTCAACTGGCGTGGTTTCGAATCCCTGGTTGTACGCGGCAAGGAGTAGGTAGGGTCGCCTGTCCAACCTCGTGGGTTTTCCCCCGGTACTCAAGTTTCCTCCCACTGCTAAAGATACCTACGCACAAGCCAATTATTGAAATAAAATTAAACCATATGTTAGTCCCGAAATGACCTAGTTTGTGTCTAGTAGACGTTAAACCCCATTTCTCCCTCTCTCTCTCGCTCGCTCGCTATCGGCAGTGAACTGCCCTTTTTGATTTAGGCATCAAGTGGATTGGAAACTATGCAAAATCTTTTTTTTCTTTCTTAGTGTTCTGGTTATCCCCAAGTGACTGTTTTACCAGAAAATAGCAGAAATTCTGTTCCAAGAGAAAGTGCGAAGTCAGCATTTTTGCCACATGATGAAACTGTGTGGAAGAGAGCTTTGAATGCATGGTTAGTTTTTTATTTGTTTTGTCAGTGAAATACTGGATTGATATTAATTTCACTGTAGAATATGAAACAGATTCATATTAAAATCACCCACTTTCAGGATTCAGAAACAAGATTGGCCTATTGTTACGTTACAATTTTGTTCTACGTTTTTTTGGGGGGGGGGGGTTGGTGATTACATGAAAAGTGAATGGACCTTGATGAATTGAGAAATGCGTCTCTTAATTGATCTCTCTTTCCTCATTGATCAGTAAGTTTTCAAAAACACCTAAAGGATGAAATATGTAAGTTTTAAATAAAGAGCTAGTCCCAGTCCTTGTAATAATTCAAAAATATTGAACATTATATTCAAATTTCTTTATTCTGGGCATGCTAGAAGCTGGGACAAACAATCCAAACAAATTCTAATGATTTCTGATAATTACTTAATTGGATTTTAGTGTGTTGTAAATGTTTTCATTACTGACAAAAGAAATGTGACAACCCTTGTTGACTGCCCGGATGACTTAGCTGGTCTGGGCATATTATATTTGTTGTCTGGCAACCTAACTTTTGAATTTGAAGAATGACTGTTTATGTGACCGTATATATTGTTGTCGCCCTCTGTCCATATGTTTGTTTGTGTACCCTAGAGGTCCGAATTTTTATCCGATTTTTTTTACGAAACTTGAAATATTGGTCTAAATCCCCAAAATCTTATTCCTTATGATATCAGACCATACATGAACTTCTTGGTTTATTTCAAAAATTGGTTTGGACTTTTTTTTTAGTTTGTTCCTTATTCATTTCCATTACAAAATATGGACGTATCAAACGAGACTATGATGTCTATTAACTGTCAACCCGGAAATGCATTAAAATTACTATGAACTATGAAAACCACCTATAAGCTGTAAACCCGGAAATACATGAACATTACTTATAGAATAAATATTTTTTACTTGAAATTAATTAAAATATGTAAAATTGTGTATAATTTATTAGGTATGAGCATGGTTTTACAGGAAGTTTTGAAGAATTGGTCAACAGTAAAGATGAGGGTAGGTTGTATTGTAACTTCAATATTATGTAGGTTGTGTATATTGTAACCAAAGAATTATCTAGGTTGTGTATATTGTAACAAAGGAATTATCTAGGTTGTGTATATTGTAAATTAGATTTTATCTAGGTTGTGTATATTGTAATTAACTTAGGTATTATCTAGGTTGTGTATATTGTAACAAAGGAATTATCTAGGTTGTGTATATTGTAACAAAGGAATTATCTAGGTTGTGTATATTGTAAATTAGATTTTATCTAGGTTGTGTATATTGTAAATTAGATTTTATCTAAGTTGTGTATATTGTAACTTAGGTATTATCTAGGTTGCGTATATTGTAACTAAGATATTATCTAGTTTGTGTATAGCTATCTAGCTTGTGTATATAGATAATTATCTAGGGGTTGGACGTAGATAATTGGGAAGGGGTGAACGTATAGTTCAAGTGTTTAAGCTACTAGGCCTACATCAAGTTTTTATATTTCAGTACCAAGTATTATAGCTTCCACATCAACAAGTTGTTTAACTTTGTTACGATGGGCTACGTCACTTAATGGATCTCTCTTTCCTCATTTATCAGTAAGTTTTAAAAATGTCATCCACAGTCTTTGATATGACAAATGCGACTTATTGATCAATTTATATCAACATTGATGTTGTTATCTTACCAGGAAAAAGCTAGACCTCTGATATCCAATATTTAAGACAAAATGAGAATTTAAAATTTGTACACAAATCGCATGCCAAAATGTTTTTGATCACCATTTGTGACGAAGCGACTTGAGAATGGGGCTAAATATACCCCGCAGGAGAATACTACTGGTGTATTACAGTAAAAACAGAAACAATTCAATCTAAATCGGTTTATATACATTATTATATACGTTGCGACTAATGTGTGTCCATTTATATAGGTGCCAAAGAAGATTAGATATCTAGGACTTGATATATACATATTGTTTAAACAATATTTTATTCATTTGAAAAAGATGTTTTTTGAGGCGCGCGATCGCTCACGAGCGCCTGCCGCGCACCTGAATGTCGGCCGAGGGGAGGTTTTCCTCCCTCGTTAAAATTGAAAATCGCTCTCCATATTTGTAAATCATAGACATGTATTTGATCTCCGCCATGCTGTCATTGTGAAATTAAATTATTTGGTGTATTTGATTAGTATGTGATCCAACATGGTAATAAAGTTCCGATGAATATGTTGCTAAAAATAGATGGCGCCAATGCACCATTGGTTAATTTTACTGAAATGAAAAGTAGAACTCTTGCGAGACGTGAGAAATTACGAGAGATGGCACGTAAAAATTTCCAATGCGAATAATTTCGGAAGAAATAGATTATATTTTGATGCAATTTTCAAGCGTTTATGATTATATTTTGAATGGGGGTTATGTTTTTTAAAAATAATTATACAAGCTAAATATATTTAGAAATTTCGACAAGTATTTCTATTGGAATACTGTAAGTCATTATAGACGATAGCAGATGTTTTACTTGACCGTACGATTACGATAGATCGAACGAATGCTATTATTTAGCGGACGATGTATATTATCAATCATGTAACCAGGAATGACCCCTTGCACCAAGTTATTGATCTTCAGAACCATTTTCCATATACAGAAAACTAATCATTCTTCTTAATATCAGATCACTCTCCTTAACTTCTAAATCACTCTTCTTATCGAAACTGGGAGAGCTTTTTTAGGAGAGCGATTTTTTCAATTCCTTCATTAAGGGGAGCTTTTTTTGGCTCTCCTGTAAAATACAAAAAACAGCAACTGATTAAAATAAGATTAAATATAATAAATTGTATAATCGAACATATATACAGTTTCGTGTGGAAATGATATATATATGAAATATTGTTAAAGCAATTATTTGATATGATACAACAATATTTAAAAGGAAATTAAAACCTTTTAGTACTTTTAATAAAATTATGGACTCCTTCAAAAATCAAAATAGTAGATGTGTTCAAAAGATCTGTAGAGCCATTCAAAATTAGATCTAGATTAATAATTTCTGTGATTACCTTTAATGAATTTAATAGTTCGATATATACATATATTGATTGATGTTTGTAGATTAAATGTTGAATGTTTTGCAAGTGATTCCACGCTTAACTGGCCCTTGTATATTCCAGACATCCAAACCCTTATATTTTATACAGTGTGTAAACATATTCAACACTAATTTGACATGGGGCGGATCTTTCACTCATTCATTTTCAACTGGTGTCATTGCATAAGTGTTAGATTTTGAGTTCAGATGATGCAACATGCTCGATGTGTGGATAATTTAGCTCTGTATTGCGTAATTAACATTTTATGTTGTATATGCCTTTACAAATGCAATTTCATGTTTATTACAGCTGTCAAACGAAGACTTGATAACCAAATTCACAACAATATCAGATTGGTAAGTCCTGTCTATTGTAAATTAATTTAAGGTTTAATTTTTTGTAATGTTTAATTTTATGGCATACAAATTGGCATCCAACGAGGTGTTGGATTTCTCTCTTTATGCCTACGTAACTTGGAGACGATGATGGCATCATGCATAGTCAACTGGCAAATTTCCTTAACAGGAACCCTGCAAACTCTTCTCCTGTAACAATTCTTGGTTAGATGCTACATATAAATAATCTTCACTTCAATTCCGTGTTTTGAATAATGACAAAGAATTTCAAATTTTGCTAATGCTCCCAAACTAATGAATTATTTCCTGATTGAAACCCAGTATCTATCAAAATTAATTCAAGCATCAAAACATCTGAATATTTATAAAAGCCTTTTATTTCAGGTCACACAGTCCTATCCGAGCTTTTGCGTGGCATCCCCATGTCACAAAGTTTGCCTATGCTTTACACGATGATTCTATTAAAGTTCACTCGATGGGGAATACCCTTGTACCGGTCCTCAAACACAAACTACAGAAGTATGTAGCAGATATCAGCTGGCAGTAAGTCAACAATATCTACACTATCTTTAATCAAAAGTCTTTCAACTTCTGTTCAGATTAAACTCGTTTTGCTATAAAGAGGCATGTGTAGTTGACTCTGTAATCTAAGGGTATGGATACTAATTTCTGTTATTTATTCGTCACACAAGCAAATATTTTCTTAACCACATGGATGTCTGGGCTTCGTAATAAAAAGAAAAAACTAAAATAAAGAGTTTTTTCAAATGTCATTGACAACAAGGTCAGGCGAGAGGCTATTGGTTTAACATGTCGCTTTAGATTATAATGCCTGTCATTGAGTCAAGTGGCGTGGTTTCGATACCCGCTTGTACGTGACAAGGAGTAGAGTCGTCTGACCAAATTGGAATGTTTTCTCCAGGTCCCAACACCCAAGAAAGTTATTGAAATAAAATTGAACCATATGTTGGTCCGTAGGTGACATAGTTTGTGTAGAATGGACGTTACACCTCATTTCTTTCCCTCTGTCATGGATAACAACGCCACAAAAATATAACAATGTCATTGAGTCAACAACCTATATATTTGTTTGGTTATAAAGGATGACGGAAGAGTGAAAACCAGCCCTACTTAGTTTAGAAAAATCCACATGTTGACTAATTATTGATAAATTTGTTGTCTTTTGTATTTTAGGCCTTTATCAGCATCTGTTTTAGCTGTTGCATGTCAGACTTGTGTCCTTATATGGCATATAGACCCAACATCATTAGCTGCCAGGTAATTCTTTTTTCTTTGGTGCAGGTGGATAGCCGAATTGTTAGCCTGTGAGCTTTGTATCATAAGGTCTGTCATTGAGTCAACTGGCGGGGTTTCGATTTCCTGGTTGTACATGGCAAGGAGTAGGGTCGCCTGTCCAACATTGTGGGTCTTCTCTGGTCCTCTGGTTTCCTCACACTGGTAAAGACCCCTACGCACAAGCGAATTATTGAAATAAAAGGGGCGTCCTCGCTACAGATAAAGGGAGATAATTTCATAGAAGAGTGGGTCCCACGTGACCTCATTGTATACCGCACAACATTGTTTTCCTGTACATTCAATACGAACTGATGTGTTGATAAACGTTATTTTTTGTCGTTAATATGGAATTTAAGCCCTGTACGTCGAAACATGGTCCTTCCACCATCGACAAGGTCACATGGGACCGCATTTTTACTGGCGATGCCTGGTGGGAATTCTTTCAGCGAGGACGCCCATTGAACCATATGTTCATACCAAAATGACCTTGTTTGTGTTAAGTGGACATTTAACCCTATTTCTCTCTCTCTTTTTATACGCCCACATTTTCATGTGGTTAAAATATATAAAACTGCCATTTAAAACCATCATACATGTCCACTATCCTGACTAGTTTCGTCAAATAAATTTTAACTTTTTCAAAGGAACAGTTCAACAGAAACAGGAAACAAATTTGAATAATGATGTCATATGTTGATGACATCACTAAGTTGTAATGGTTGCCCTGTCGTTGGTAACATGTAAGTTCTTCATTTTCTAGAAAGGTGATCTATCACATGAAAATATGATGATACTAAGGTGCCTATACACAAGTTGAAAATCCACAAATATTTACAGTAGGCATCCTCAAACCAATCTTCCAACGAATTTCTGATGGGATCACAATTACTAGGTAACTGGATACATAAACAGCATAAGTGTAGTGGTTAAAATATATAAAACTGCCATTTAAAACCATCATACATGTCCACTATCCTGACTAGTTTCGTCAAATAAATTTTAACTTTTTCAAAGGAACAGTTCAACAGAAACAGGAAACAAATTTGAATAATGATGTCATATGTTGATGACATCACTAAGTTGTAATGGTTGCCCTGTCGTTGGTAACATGTAAGTTCTTCATTTTCTAGAAAGGTGATCTATCACATGAAAATATGATGATACTAAGGTGCCTATACACAAGTTGAAAATCCACAAATATTTACAGTAGGCATCCTCAAACCAATCTTCCAACGAATTTCTGATGGGATCACAATTACTAGGTAACTGGATACATAAACAGCATAAGTGTAGTGGTTAAAATATATAAAACTGCCATTTAAAACCATCATACATGTCCACTATCCTGACTAGTTTCGTCAAATAAATTTTAACTTTTTCAAAGGAACAGTTCAACAGAAACAGGAAACAAATTTGAATAATGATGTCATATGTTGATGACATCACTAAGTTGTAATGGTTGCCCTGTCGTTGGTAACATGTAAGTTCTTCATTTTCTAGAAAGGTGATCTATCACATGAAAATATGATGATACTAAGGTGCCTATACACAAGTTGAAAATCCACAAATATTTACAGTAGGCATCCTCAAACCAATCTTCCAACGAATTTCTGATGGGATCACAATTACTAGGTAACTGGATACATAAACAGCATAAGTGTAGTGGTTAAAATATATAAAACTGCCATTTAAAACCATCATACATGTCCACTATCCTGACTAGTTTCGTCAAATAAATTTTAACTTTTTCAAAGGAACAGTTCAACAGAAACAGGAAACAAATTTGAATAATGATGTCATATGTTGATGACATCACTAAGTTGTAATGGTTGCCCTGTCGTTGGTAACATGTAAGTTCTTCATTTTCTAGAAAGGTGATCTATCACATGAAAATATGATGATACTAAGGTGCCTATACACAAGTTGAAAATCCACAAATATTTACAGTAGGCATCCTCAAACCAATCTTCCAACGAATTTCTGATGGGATCACAATTACTAGGTAACTGGATACATAAACAGCATAAGTGTAGTGGTTAAAATATATAAAACTGCCATTTAAAACCATCATACATGTCCACTATCCTGACTAGTTTCGTCAAATAAATTTTAACTTTTTCAAAGGAACAGTTCAACAGAAACAGGAAACAAATTTGAATAATGATGTCATATGTTGATGACATCACTAAGTTGTAATGGTTGCCCTGTCGTTGGTAACATGTAAGTTCTTCATTTTCTAGAAAGGTGATCTATCACATGAAAATATGATGATACTAAGGTGCCTATACACAAGTTGAAAATCCACAAATATTTACAGTAGGCATCCTCAAACCAATCTTCCAACGAATTTCTGATGGGATCACAATTACTAGGTAACTGGATACATAAACAGCATAAGTGTAGTGGTTAAAATATATAAAACTGCCATTTAAAACCATCATACATGTCCACTATCCTGACTAGTTTCGTCAAATAAATTTTAACTTTTTCAAAGGAACAGTTCAACAGAAACAGGAAACAAATTTGAATAATGATGTCATATGTTGATGACATCACTAAGTTGTAATGGTTGCCCTGTCGTTGGTAACATGTAAGTTCTTCATTTTCTAGAAAGGTGATCTATCACATGAAAATATGATGATACTAAGGTGCCTATACACCAGTTACCTAGTAATTGTGATCCCATCAGAAATTCGTTGGAAGATTGGTTTGAGGATGCCTACTGTAAATATTTGTGGATTTTCAACTTGTGTATAGGCACCTTAGTATCATCATATTTTCATGTGATAGATCACCTTTCTAGAAAATGAAGAACTTACATGTTACCAACGACAGGGCAACCATTACAACTTAGTGATGTCATCAACATATGACATCATTATTCAAATTTGTTTCCTGTTTCTGTTGAACTGTTCCTTTGAAAAAGTTAAAATTTATTTGACGAAACTAGTCAGGATAGTGGACATGTATGATGGTTTTAAATGGCAGTTTTATATATTTTAACCACTACACTTATGCTGTTTATGTATCCAGTTACCTAGTAATTGTGATCCCATCAGAAATTCGTTGGAAGATTGGTTTGAGGATGCCTACTGTAAATATTTGTGGATTTTCAACTTGTGTATAGGCACCTTAGTATCATCATATTTTCATGTGATAGATCACCTTTCTAGAAAATGAAGAACTTACATGTTACCAACGACAGGGCAACCATTACAACTTAGTGATGTCATCAACATATGACATCATTATTCAAATTTGTTTCCTGTTTCTGTTGAACTGTTCCTTTGAAAAAGTTAAAATTTATTTGACGAAACTAGTCAGGATAGTGGACATGTATGATGGTTTTAAATGGCAGTTTTATATATTTTAACCACTACACTTATGCTGTTTATGTATCCAGTTA
This sequence comes from Patella ulyssiponensis, assembly GCA_963678685.1. NCBI lineage: Eukaryota > Metazoa > Mollusca > Gastropoda > Patellidae > Patella > Patella ulyssiponensis. The sequence continues at coordinate 60,569,125 of OY783225.1, read as the reverse complement.
CCTAGTAATTGTGATCCCATCAGAAATTCGTTGGAAGATTGGTTTGAGGATGCCTACTGTAAATATTTGTGGATTTTCAACTTGTGTATAGGCACCTTAGTATCATCATATTTTCATGTGATAGATCACCTTTCTAGAAAATGAAGAACTTACATGTTACCAACGACAGGGCAACCATTACAACTTAGTGATGTCATCAACATATGACATCATTATTCAAATTTGTTTCCTGTTTCTGTTGAACTGTTCCTTTGAAAAAGTTAAAATTTATTTGACGAAACTAGTCAGGATAGTGGACATGTATGATGGTTTTAAATGGCAGTTTTATATATTTTAACCACTACACTTATGCTGTTTATGTATCCAGTTACCTAGTAATTGTGATCCCATCAGAAATTCGTTGGAAGATTGGTTTGAGGATGCCTACTGTAAATATTTGTGGATTTTCAACTTGTGTATAGGCACCTTAGTATCATCATATTTTCATGTGATAGATCACCTTTCTAGAAAATGAAGAACTTACATGTTACCAACGACAGGGCAACCATTACAACTTAGTGATGTCATCAACATATGACATCATTATTCAAATTTGTTTCCTGTTTCTGTTGAACTGTTCCTTTGAAAAAGTTAAAATTTATTTGACGAAACTAGTCAGGATAGTGGACATGTATGATGGTTTTAAATGGCAGTTTTATATATTTTAACCACTACACTTATGCTGTTTATGTATCCAGTTACCTAGTAATTGTGATCCCATCAGAAATTCGTTGGAAGATTGGTTTGAGGATGCCTACTGTAAATATTTGTGGATTTTCAACTTGTGTATAGGCACCTTAGTATCATCATATTTTCATGTGATAGATCACCTTTCTAGAAAATGAAGAACTTACATGTTACCAACGACAGGGCAACCATTACAACTTAGTGATGTCATCAACATATGACATCATTATTCAAATTTGTTTCCTGTTTCTGTTGAACTGTTCCTTTGAAAAAGTTAAAATTTATTTGACGAAACTAGTCAGGATAGTGGACATGTATGATGGTTTTAAATGGCAGTTTTATATATTTTAACCACTACACTTATGCTGTTTATGTATCCAGTTACCTAGTAATTGTGATCCCATCAGAAATTCGTTGGAAGATTGGTTTGAGGATGCCTACTGTAAATATTTGTGGATTTTCAACTTGTGTATAGGCACCTTAGTATCATCATATTTTCATGTGATAGATCACCTTTCTAGAAAATGAAGAACTTACATGTTACCAACGACAGGGCAACCATTACAACTTAGTGATGTCATCAACATATGACATCATTATTCAAATTTGTTTCCTGTTTCTGTTGAACTGTTCCTTTGAAAAAGTTAAAATTTATTTGACGAAACTAGTCAGGATAGTGGACATGTATGATGGTTTTAAATGGCAGTTTTATATATTTTAACCACTACACTTATGCTGTTTATGTATCCAGTTACCTAGTAATTGTGATCCCATCAGAAATTCGTTGGAAGATTGGTTTGAGGATGCCTACTGTAAATATTTGTGGATTTTCAACTTGTGTATAGGCACCTTAGTATCATCATATTTTCATGTGATAGATCACCTTTCTAGAAAATGAAGAACTTACATGTTACCAACGACAGGGCAACCATTACAACTTAGTGATGTCATCAACATATGACATCATTATTCAAATTTGTTTCCTGTTTCTGTTGAACTGTTCCTTTGAAAAAGTTAAAATTTATTTGACGAAACTAGTCAGGATAGTGGACATGTATGATGGTTTTAAATGGCAGTTTTATATATTTTAACCACTACACTTATGCTGTTTATGTATCCAGTTACCTAGTAATTGTGATCCCATCAGAAATTCGTTGGAAGATTGGTTTGAGGATGCCTACTGTAAATATTTGTGGATTTTCAACTTGTGTATAGGCACCTTAGTATCATCATATTTTCATGTGATAGATCACCTTTCTAGAAAATGAAGAACTTACATGTTACCAACGACAGGGCAACCATTACAACTTAGTGATGTCATCAACATATGACATCATTATTCAAATTTGTTTCCTGTTTCTGTTGAACTGTTCCTTTGAAAAAGTTAAAATTTATTTGACGAAACTAGTCAGGATAGTGGACATGTATGATGGTTTTAAATGGCAGTTTTATATATTTTAACCACTACACTTATGCTGTTTATGTATCCAGTTACCTAGTAATTGTGATCCCATCAGAAATTCGTTGGAAGATTGGTTTGAGGATGCCTACTGTAAATATTTGTGGATTTTCAACTTGTGTATAGGCACCTTAGTATCATCATATTTTCATGTGATAGATCACCTTTCTAGAAAATGAAGAACTTACATGTTACCAACGACAGGGCAACCATTACAACTTAGTGATGTCATCAACATATGACATCATTATTCAGATTTGTTTCCTGTTTCTGTTGAACTGTTCCTTTGAAAAAGTTAAAATTTATTTGACGAAACTAGTCAGGATAGTGGACATGTATGATGGTTTTAAATGGCAGTTTTATATATTTTAACCACTACACTTATGCTGTTTATGTATCCAGTTACCTAGTAATTGTGATCCCATCAGAAATTCGTTGGAAGATTGGTTTGAGGATGCCTACTGTAAATATTTGTGGATTTTCAACTTGTGTATAGGCACCTTAGTATCATCATATTTTCATGTGATAGATCACCTTTCTAGAAAATGAAGAACTTACATGTTACCAACGACAGGGCAACCATTACAACTTAGTGATGTCATCAACATATGACATCATTATTCAAATTTGTTTCCTGTTTCTGTTGAACTGTTCCTTTGAAAAAGTTAAAATTTATTTGACGAAACTAGTCAGGATAGTGGACATGTATGATGGTTTTAAATGGCAGTTTTATATATTTTAACCACTACACTTATGCTGTTTATGTATCCAGTTACCTAGTAATTGTGATCCCATCAGAAATTCGTTGGAAGATTGGTTTGAGGATGCCTACTGTAAATATTTGTGGATTTTCAACTTGTGTATAGGCACCTTAGTATCATCATATTTTCATGTGATAGATCACCTTTCTAGAAAATGAAGAACTTACATGTTACCAACGACAGGGCAACCATTACAACTTAGTGATGTCATCAACATATGACATCATTATTCAAATTTGTTTCCTGTTTCTGTTGAACTGTTCCTTTGAAAAAGTTAAAATTTATTTGACGAAACTAGTCAGGATAGTGGACATGTATGATGGTTTTAAATGGCAGTTTTATATATTTTAACCACTACACTTATGCTGTTTATGTATCCAGTTACCTAGTAATTGTGATCCCATCAGAAATTCGTTGGAAGATTGGTTTGAGGATGCCTACTGTAAATATTTGTGGATTTTCAACTTGTGTATAGGCACCTTAGTATCATCATATTTTCATGTGATAGATCACCTTTCTAGAAAATGAAGAACTTACATGTTACCAACGACAGGGCAACCATTACAACTTAGTGATGTCATCAACATATGACATCATTATTCAAATTTGTTTCCTGTTTCTGTTGAACTGTTCCTTTGAAAAAGTTAAAATTTATTTGACGAAACTAGTCAGGATAGTGGACATGTATGATGGTTTTAAATGGCAGTTTTATATATTTTAACCACTACACTTATGCTGTTTATGTATCCAGTTACCTAGTAATTGTGATCCCATCAGAAATTCGTTGGAAGATTGGTTTGAGGATGCCTACTGTAAATATTTGTGGATTTTCAACTTGTGTATAGGCACCTTAGTATCATCATATTTTCATGTGATAGATCACCTTTCTAGAAAATGAAGAACTTACATGTTACCAACGACAGGGCAACCATTACAACTTAGTGATGTCATCAACATATGACATCATTATTCAAATTTGTTTCCTGTTTCTGTTGAACTGTTCCTTTGAAAAAGTTAAAATTTATTTGACGAAACTAGTCAGGATAGTGGACATGTATGATGGTTTTAAATGGCAGTTTTATATATTTTAACCACTACACTTATGCTGTTTATGTATCCAGTTACCTAGTAATTGTGATCCCATCAGAAATTCGTTGGAAGATTGGTTTGAGGATGCCTACTGTAAATATTTGTGGATTTTCAACTTGTGTATAGGCACCTTAGTATCATCATATTTTCATGTGATAGATCACCTTTCTAGAAAATGAAGAACTTACATGTTACCAACGACAGGGCAACCATTACAACTTAGTGATGTCATCAACATATGACATCATTATTCAAATTTGTTTCCTGTTTCTGTTGAACTGTTCCTTTGAAAAAGTTAAAATTTATTTGACGAAACTAGTCAGGATAGTGGACATGTATGATGGTTTTAAATGGCAGTTTTATATATTTTAACCACTACACTTATGCTGTTTATGTATCCAGTTACCTAGTAATTGTGATCCCATCAGAAATTCGTTGGAAGATTGGTTTGAGGATGCCTACTGTAAATATTTGTGGATTTTCACATTTTCATGTGGACGTATATTGTCGTCGCCCCTGTTCGTCCGTCCGTCCGTCCGTCCACAATTGGTTGTGAACAGTCTACAGGTCACAATTTTTATCCGATTTCAATGAAACTTAAAATATAGGTTTATCACCCTAAGATCTTGGTTCCTTTCGATATTGGCATGTATCGGACCGCAACTTCATGGGTTATGGCCCCTGATTGTACGAAAAATCACGTTTTTTAGCTTGTGAACAGTGTAGAGGTCACAATTTTGAACCGATTTGGATGAAACTTTAAATGCATGTTTATAACCCAAAGATCTTGGTTCCTTTCGATATTTGCGCCAATCGGATCGTAAATTCCTGAACTATGGCCCCTGATTCTCCGAAAAATCGCACTTTTTAGCTTATGGTCCCTCTGGAGGTCAAATTTGTTATCCGATTTAAAAAAACGGTTGATTATATCACCGTCCCATGGCTATAAAGGTCGTGTTCGAATTTCGTGAAAATCGGACCAAAATTGACAGACAAAATGGCCGCCGTTTGTACGCGAATGGTGTGAAAATATGTTATATCAAGGTTGTGGACCTTATAGAGGTCACAATTTTGAACCGATTTTGATGAAACTTGACATGTATGTTTATAACCCAAAGATCTTGGTTCCTTTCGATATTTGCACGCATCGGATCGTAACTTCCTGAATTATGGCCCCTGATTGTCCGAAAAATCGCCCTTTTTAGCTTGTGGTTCCTCTGGAGGTCAAAATTGTTATCCGATTTAAAAAAACGTTTGATTATATCACTGTTCCATGGTTATGAAGATTGAGTTCAAATTTCGTGAAAATCGGACCAAAATTGACAGACAAAATGGCCGCCGTTTGTACGCGAATGGTGTGAAAATATGTTATATCAAGGTTGTGGAGCATATAGAGGTCACAATCTTGAACCGATTTTGATGAAACTTGACATGTATGTTTATAACTCAAAGATCTTGGTTCCTTTTGATATTTGCGCCCATCGGATCGTAACTTCCTGAATTATGGCCCCTGATTGTCCGAAAAATCGCCCTTTTTAGCTTGTGGTCCCTCTGGAGGTCAAAATTGTTATCCGATTTAAAAAAACGTTTGATTATATCACCATTCCATGGTTATGAAGGTTGAGTTCGAATTTCGTGAAAATCGGACCAAAATTGACGGACAAAATGGCCGCCGTTTGTACGCGAATTGTGTGTAAATATGTTATATCAAGGTTGTGGACCTTATAGAGGTCACAATTTTGAACCGATTTTGATTAAAATTGACATGTATGTTTATAACCCAAAGATCTTGGTTCCTGTCGATATTTGCGCCCATCAGATCATAACTTCCTGAATCATGGCCCCTGATTGTCTGAAAAATCGCCCTTTTTAGCTTGTGGTTCCTCTGGAGGTCGAAATTGTTATCCGATTTAAAAAAATGTTTGATTATATCACCGTTCCATGGTTATGAAGGTTGAGTTCGAATTTCGTGAAAATCAGACCAAAATTGACTGACAAAATGGCCGCCGTTTGTACGCGAATGGTGTGAAAATATGTTATATCAAGGTTGTGGACCTTATAGATGTCACAATTTTGAACCGATTTTGATGAAACGTGACATGCATGTTTATAACCCAAAGATCTTGGTTCCTTTCGATATTTACGCCCATCGAATCATAACTTCCTGAATTATGTCCCCTGATTGTCCGAAAAATCGCTTTTGTTAGCTTGTGGTCCCTCTGGAGGTCAAAATTATTATCCGATTTGAAAAAACGTTTGATTATATCACGGTTTCATGGTAATGAAGAGAGAATTTGAATTTTGTGAAAATCGGACCAGAGTTGACGGATAAAATGGCCGCCATCTGTACTTGAATTGTGTAAAAATATGTTATATCAAGGTTGTGGACCCTATAGAGGTCACAATTTTGAACTGATTTTGATGAAACTTGAAATACATATTTATAACTTAATGATCTTGATTCCATTGCATATTTGCCCATATCGGATCGTAACTTCCTGTATCATGGCCCCTGATTGTACGAAAAATCACCCTTTTTAGCTTGTGGTCTCTCTGGAGGTCACAATTATTATCTGATTTAAAAAAACGTTTGATTATATCACAGTTACACCGTAGTTATGGGTGAGTTTGAATTATTATTTTCTGATGATTACTTAAAATGCAACAACTCTTGTTGACTGCCCGAATGATTTGGCTGCTGTGTGGGCGTATGTTTCGTTGCCTGGCAACCTATTTTTATGTTGAGTTGTCAAGTGGTACAACATATGCTTTAGATTATAAGGTCTGTCATTGAATTAAATGTCGTGGTCTTTCTTGTGTTTGTTTATTTCAGACCGTCTGCTAGTTGTGTACAGGTGTTAAATCAGAGTGGTCATAGCCCTGTTTCTAGTTTATCATGGCACCCTGATGCTTCCATACTCCTCTCTGCTTCTCCAACAGATACAGCTATCATGGTGAGTCGATGAGGCCTGTTTCTATTGTTACATATGACCGTGGCTGGGTCGTACATAAGACAAATTGTACAGTTATCTTTGTTTATTTAACACTCAGTTTGACAAATTGCCAAAATGGACTATGATTGGAATAAGGATGAAAAACATGTTCTTAGGATCAAAATTCCCAGTTTACAGTTGTTATAACTGTTCTATTATTTTATCAATAAACAGGCGTGGAAAGTTGCTATGGAGACTGGTGTTACATTAAGAAGAGCTGGTGGAGGGGGTGTTTCATTTTTGAAATTTTCACCTGAGGGCAGTAAAGTTCTAGCAGCTACACCAATGTCAATGTTCAGGTAAGTTTATAGGAGCTCATATGCAAATATGAATTGTCCGAAATACTAATTGCACATTTACATTGAATCAAAGTATGATTGCCATGGTTGTTAGAGATTCAGTAGTAATTGTGGGATTGGGAGGATTTGAAATTGTTTGGTGCTGGATTTTGGGCTTGGGAGAATTTGACATTGTTGTGGTGCAAGGTGTTCAACTATTGAACTTGGGAGTATTTGACACAGTTGTAAGACAGTAGTAATTGTGGTGGTTGGGGGTGTTGGACTTAGGAGGATTTGACAAATGAACCTACCAATGCAACAAAGAATATGCATGTCAAATTTCATGTCGATATTACTTCAGTTTACAAGGCCTTGGGCGTTTTTTGTTGAAGAACTTCACACCAAAGAACAATAAGATGAGTAGCACTTAACCGGTTCAAAAATATACATGCTATTTATATAAGCTGTCTGTTAGTCTGGCTGTCTGTATTGCAATGTTTATTTATACTGTCAGTTAATCTAGCCTTCTCTGTTAAAATATTTTGTAGAGTCTGGGATGGTGTCACATGGAATTGTGAAGTTTGGTCCAAATTATCTGGAAGATGTAATGTAAGTGTGGACAATTCTACAAGAATACTGGATAAATCAGGAAACCATAAAAAATCTAATAGATTACATTATAATATCAAGTGACGTTATTTCTTGAATAGGGATCGTGGTGATACTTGGTTCCTACAAAGGGATTGGTTTAGTAGGGATTTGAAATAGGGTTAGACTGGGTGTTTGTGAGGAATATATGTTGTTGTTGTATAGGTAATGAGGGAAATAAAGATGGGAGGTATAAGTTGTTATCCCCTGATAATCAGTTTGATTGATTGATGCTTTGGGGGATGAGATGGCTGAATGGTTAGCAAGTATGCGCTTCATCGTAAGGTCTGTCATTGAGTCAGCTGATGTGATTTTGATTCCTCGGTTGTACATGACAACTTAAGAAGTAGGGTCGCCTGTCCAGCCTTGTGGGTTTTCTCTCCAAGTCCTCCGGTTTCCTGAAGACACCTATGTGCAAGCGGAGTATTGAAATTAAAATTGAACCGTATGGTAGTCCCGAAATTACCTAGTTTGTGTCAAGTGGACGCTAAACCACATTTTCTCTCTCTCTCACTCGATGCTTTGGGACATCATAACTTTGATTCTGATTTTGGGAGAGTGAAATACTGTTGATACAAAACTAGCTCTTCTCAGCGTCCACCTAAAGAAGAAGAGAAAGAAATAGGGATTAACAACCACTTGACACAAACTGGTTCAATTTTATGTCAACAATTCGCTTGTGAGTATGGATCTTTAGTGGTGGAAGGAAACTGGGGAACCGGTTGGACAGGCTACCCTACTCCTTGGAATTGAAACATGACAGATCCTGTGACCTAAAGTTAACATGTTAGACCATTTGACCGGTCAACCTCCAGTAAGATAAGCACTATAGTGGACATGACAGTACGACACATGCTCTCTATCAAGTTTAAAATTGAATACTGCATTTAATAATGACTTTAGTTTGGTTTATAATTATTCATGGTAGTGATAGTAACAAGGACAATGTTTCTGTTTATTATTTGTAGTCTGCATGTTGGAGTCCTGATGATCAAATTCTTCTGTTTACCATGGAGAATGATCCAATCATATACTCAATAACATTTGGTCGTAGTCACATGGATGTAGCTGGCACCAAAGAAACATCCAAATCCAATATGGCCGTACCTATAGCAGATCTGTCAGAAATTGAAATTACAACAGAATCTGGAATCATTGTCAAGTAAATGTTCTTAATTCAAAACCTAAACAATCAAATGATTTCTAGCAAAGGAATTAAGATATTTAAGACAATATTTTAAGAATATTAAAAACAATATTCAAAAGAATATTTGAAATAATATTTAAAAGATTTAAAGAATATTCAAAACAATATTTTAAGAATATTTAAAACAATATTGTAAGAATATTTAAAAATAATTTAATGTTTTGTAAATACTATAGTTTGTTAAGTTGTATATAATGGATCTGTTTTATAGAATCGGTGGTTGTATACAAGACATGGAATGGGACAAAACAGGAAAAAGATTAGCAGTTTTATTTCAAGGTAAATGTAATGAAGTGAGGTAACTGCCAACTCTTTTTTAGCATGAGAATTCATTTCTGTTTTTAAAGTCCTGCATTCTTTGAATTGATTGGATTGCCAAATGGTTAGCATGTGCTCGTTGTATCATGAGGTCTGTCATTGAGTCAACTGGTGTGGTTTCCATTCCCAAGTTGTACATGACAAGGAGTACGGTCGCCTGTCCAACCTCATGAGTTTTCTGTGGGTCTTCCTGTTTCCTCCCACTACTAAAAGACCCTTATGCACAAGCGAATTATTGAAATAAAATTGAACCATATGTTAGTCTCGAAATGACCAGGTTTTTCGACATTAAACCCCATTTCTCACCCTTCTTTGAATTCTGATGTTAACTTGACTAATGCTATTGTATTGATCCAAAATTGCCATTTTTTTTAATGGTGGTGTGCTAGTGGTCTTCAGACGACAAACACAAAGGTTGAAACATAATTATTTTTTGAAACATCATTTGGTTAGGAATGTTAGGGAGTAAACACTTTAGCATATTTCAATTGCCATGACAAAGTCGAGAGAATACAAGAATCCATGACATAAGACAATGCAGTATTTCAGGTGACCTAGTTCTTTTCAAGGTCAATAATGGATTAAAAATTATATTCTACTAAAATGGAAAGGAAAATGGAAAGCCCAATTTCATTATTTCAGAAGGCTGTAATCATCATGTAACTCTGTTTATTATTTCAGAAGACTGTAATCATCACGTAGCTCTGTTTATTATTTCAGAAGGCTGTAATCACCATGTAGCTTTGTTTAAAACCAGTATTTATCCTGTTATAGATCTGATTCCATGGTAAGCCATCTTATCTTAACTAACTTGACATACATCTACATTTAATTGGGTGGACAAGTTGTCTAATGTATCCGCTTGAGAAAATAAGGTATGTCATTGAGTCCCATGCTTGTATATGACAACCTCATCGGTTTTATCCATATTCCTAGGTTCCCCCCACTACCAAAGGCCCCTACACACACGCAAACTAATGAAATAAAATTGTATCATATGTTAATCCCAAAATGATCCCCTCTCTCTCTCTATCTCTCTCTCTCTCTCTCTCTCTCTGAACAACAATTGAGCAAAGCTGAGAATGGTGACATGTTTAAGACTATAGTCTGTGTACAAAAGGCTTATAGCAGTGTAACAAATATTATACACCTTGATGATTCCGCCTACCAAGCCTTACAGGTAAATCCAGCACCCCATTTATTATACTCATGGTAAAAATTGACCAGTGAGAAAATGGAATAATTATTTCCCTAATAGGCCAACATAAGATGATATATATATTGTGATACTAGTGTGTATATTGAGCAGAATATCTTGAAATCAGGCAGATGGATAGGTCTGATTGCTATTTTTAAACACAACTGCTGCAATTTATAAGAGTTTAAAATGGCTACCTGTAATAATATATTTGTTTGGATTGTTTCAGTGGTTTGATACAAGGGAAGGAGAATGAAAGAGCTCATCATATAACATTTCAACCCAGCTACACAGACGGAGCTTTATTAACTGTTGTAAGTATATAGACAAAACAAACCATCAATATACAGTTCTCTCTCTCTCTCTCTCTCTCTCTCTCTCTCTCTCTCTCTCTCTCTCACTAACTCACTCTTCGTGGGTTTTCTTGGTGTACTCTGGTTTCCTCCCACTGCTAAAGACCAAGGGAATTATTGAAATAAAATTAAACCATATGTTAGTCCCGAAATGACCTAGTTTTTGTCGAGTGGAGTTAAACCCATTTCGCTCTCTCATTAACTCACTTGGTACACACAAATATGATGTTAAACCCCAGAAACAATAGAACATAGTTAGCCCACTCACCTCAAGCACACCCATAGCACACTGTATGACGTATACCCAGGGCTGTATGTAGAAGTGGGGGGCATCAGAGTGGTGGGGTGCCATAGCCTCCACGTAAGTGATATAAGAAAGTTTGGGTCAGGGCTAACGAATCCGACTGACTGATCAGTGCCTTAAGAGCACCACTGTGTGATTGTAATCAAGTGTATTATTTTATAGTTGAATGATCGTCAAATTTTCGTTTTTGGGATGGCGCCTTATTTTTCTGGGGGTGGAATGTACCCCCTGCACCCCCGCTAGATACCATCTTCATCAGCCCAGAGAAAGCAGAACAGTAGGACATTAAACCCAATTTGATTTCATTTATCAGGGAAAATAATCTTAGTTTGAATCTATCGAAATTCCAACCCATAAAAAGATAGTAAATAATTAGTTTTAAAACTCATCACTGATTGCCAATACACATACCAACTTTGGGCCCAACTCGGTCCTCCATATTATTTTATAAAAATCATGCTTTTTGTGCCAACTGGGTTAATGAAGACAGACATACTCCATGCACTACGCTATGAATCAAATATCTCCCAGAAAGCGGTACTATAGCCCGACTTTATTTCCAATTCAAACTACCCAGGGTTATTTTACATTCCTGCCTACATATATGCAGGAACTGTGGATGCTATGTACGTTCTAGGTTCTGTATCCCGCATCGATGACAAGGGAAAAACCACTCCGAAAATAGTGAAGAACTTTTCACAGGATCTCTTGGAAATGAAATGAAATGGGGTTTAACGTCCTACTTTTATGCACGTAACCTGGGCTAATGGAAGACGGAGCATCTCTTGGGTAGCAAGCCATAGCCCTACACACTGAATCAGTACGGCATTCTCTTAGATATAGAATAATTTAAATAGGAATTGAGGAAATGTTGTATGTGTGAATTGATTTGTTTATCTTATTTTTAAGGTATGGTCAAGTGGACGAGTTGGTTATATACCGTTACAGTTTGCTACTCATCAGGACAATTTAAAACATCCCAGTGATATCGGTCATTCTGGTATCAACTTATATACTGACATGTGAATAGATAATTATACTTGCCTTAAAAACCATGATGGAAGCCTAGATATAGTAAAATAAAATGAGTTAGACTTTATGGTAAATTGGATTAAGTAAAGACAATGGAAAAGACAGAGTATAATTCAGTTCATGTTATAAATGATTCAAGCGTTGTTAAATGGACCATAAATCTTTCTAGATTCAAAACAGCTATTTTTTTATCTCGTAAGCATATGAAATAGTTGTTAAGTGCTTTACAAACAGAGTTATTTTACTTTGAATCTATATTTAACTTGTATGTGGGTGTAAAAACAATAAAATATATTGTGTAATATATCGTATATATATATATATATATATATATATATATATATATATATGTTATTTACTATAAGTTACATGAATCCAGTAAACACTATTTTGTTTTCTGCATTTAAACACTACCTTAAAGAGTTTGGCCAAGTTAATGGAATTTTTTGCATGTGTATTTATGAGATTTGTAGGTGTTTTATAGGGAGTGGTACCTACTAAAGACTTGGCCTAAATCATCAGATTTCTACTTTACCCAGAACATGTCTGACAATTTCAACCCGTGTCTTACGACTGACACACAAAAACACCACCCACCCCCACCCCCCAACCCGGATCCATTCACTTGATTTGTTATCTGTTTATTTTTTGTGATGTCTATTTTCTGTCGGCAAGTTTGTATTCTAGATTTTTGTTTTGCGTGTAGTTCAGTTCTCCTGCACTTACTATTATGTGTACATATGCTTTATACACAGAATAATATATGTTATAAATAAATATGAGTAATGGCGCTTGAGAATGTTTTTAATATTTTTCAGCATCATTTTAAGTTTCAACTGTCAAGTTGTATTACGTGGATGTAAATGTGTAAGACCTCAGTCTTTTGTCTCATCTGAACGACCAGGTGGAGGGGTTTGGATGGCTAAATGGTTAGCATGTGCACGCTATATCATAAAGTCTGTCATTTAGTCAACTGGCATGGTTTCGAATCCCCGGTTGTAGTGACACATAGTAGGGTCGCCTGTCCAACCTCGTGGGTTTTCTTCGGGTCCTCCGGTTTCCTCCCACTGCTAAAAGACCCCTACCCGAAATGACCTAGTTTGTGTCGAGTGGATGTTAAACCCCATTTCTCTCTCTTTCCCAACTAAACTCTCCCAGTCAGACGCTCAATCCTGCGCTCACTGACCAAGGGTAACCAGGTCAGCACCGTGCTCACCGAGTACACGGAACCTCAGTTTCCTGTCTCATCCGAACGACTATACATTGTATCTTGTCGGACCCTTCGTCCAACACCACGGAGAATCATGATGAACTTTCTTGGTCAACTCCAGTATTGAACACAGAACCTCCAGATCAGCCAGCCAACATCTTACTCAGTAAGTCACGGTGATACCGGAGAATGTTAAACAAATTCAATTTTGTTGCAGGAATATTATGGCCAAGGTTAAGATTCCTGCCTGTTCCCTCCTGTGCAGCATCACTTGTTTAGTCGTTTGTAGCATATGAAAAGTGGGATTGAAAGCTTACCACATCCGACGTGATGTGTTACACATTCACGGCTGCACATCTTGTTCTCGAGTTGATCGTCTAAGTTTTACTGCCATGGAACTCTCTACTCTTGGACTTCAAGTTAATTATTTAAATGAAATGAAATGGGATTTAACGTCCTTCTGTTCGGCTCTTAACTGGACTAACGAAGACGGGCATACGCCATACAGTTTGCTATGAGGGAATTTTTGCCCGGACAAGCGGCTCTACGGCCTTGTCAATGGATCTTTTATGTGCACGTCAACGAATATCTTTCAATCTGGCAGGTGTATAGGTCTGATTGCTATTTTTAGACACAACCGTTGCAATTTACAGCAGTTTAAAATGGATACCTGTTATTATATATTTATTTGGATTGTTACAGTGGTTTGATACAAGGCAAGGAGAATGAAAGAGCTCATCATATATCATTTCAACCCAGTTACACAGACGGAGCTTTATTAACTGTTGTAAGTATATATAAAGTTCTCTCTCTCATTAGCTCGCTTGGTGCAGATAGATGAGTAGGATGTTTAATCCCAGAAACAATGTAGCAAAAATAGCACACTTACCACCAGCACACAGTGGGAATGGCACACTTACCACCTGCACACAGTGGGAATAGCACACTTACCACCAGCACACAGTGGGGGGGGGGGTAGTACACTTACCACCTGCACACAGTGGGGAATAGCACACTTACCACCAGCACACAGTGGGGGGGGGGGGTAGTACACTTACCACCAGCACACAGTGGGGAATAGCAAACTTACACCAGCACACAGTGGGGGGATAGAACACTTCCCATGTGCACACAGTGGGGAATACTCCCGTAATCTTGAAAAACCTAGTAACACTGTTGAATATAGAGTTGAGTAAACAAAGGAAAACTGTTTTGTTAAGCTACTGAATACAAAACCAAGATAATTAGAAGTCCCTTCGGTGAAGGAGAAAAAAACCTATTATTATATACAAGTCCAAATATGGGTCTAACTCAATTTTCACCAAAATTTGACTTGCTAGGTTTTTCCAGATTATGGGAGAATAGTACTACATTATTAATTATGAGTAAGACGTTGGCTTGCTAACCTGCAGGGTCCCGTCTTCAATCCCTGCTTTCACCGACAAAGTTCATAAACTTCATTTCATTTGATTATCAGGGACAATAATCTTAGTGTGATATAACTATTGATAGCAATAAGACAGGTCTATCCATATCGCCAGTCAACGTTCCAACCCATGAACTTATTTGTTGAAAACAGAGCTAGTCATTAGTTTAAAACTCGTCACTGATTGCCAATACACGTACCAACTTAAGACGTCCATATTATTTTGGAAAAGTCATGTTTTTGTATGTGCCAACTGGGTTGATTAAGACAAACATACTCCACGCAGTACGCTAAGAATCAAATATCTCCAAGAAAGCGGTACTACAGCCTACCATTATTTCCAATTCAAACTACCCAGGGTTATTTTACATACATGCCAATGTGTATACAGGAACTGTAGATGCTATGTACGTTCTAGGTTCTGTGTCCCGCATCGATGACAAGGGAAAACCACTCCGAAAAATATTGAAGAACTTTTCGACGAGATCTCTTGGGTAGCAAGCCATAGCCATACACACGGAGTCACTACGGCATTCTCTTAAATATAGAATAATTTAAATAGGAATTCAGGAAATCTTGTATGTGTGAATTGATTTGTTTATCTTATTTTCAAGGTTTGGTCAAGTGGACGAGTTGGTTATATACCGTTACAGTTTGCTACTCATCAGGACAATTTAAAACATCCCAGTGATATCGGTCATTCTGGTATCAACTTATATACTTACATGTGAATAGATAATTATTCTTGGCCTAGATATAGTAAAATAAAATGAGTTAGACTTTATAATGAATTGAATAAAAACAATAGAAAAGACAGGCTATTATTTAGTTGTGTTATAAATGATTCAAGCATTATTAAATGGACCATAAATCTATCTAAATTGAAAACGGCAATTTGTTTATCTCGTAAGCGTGTGAAATAGTTGTTAAGTGCTTTACAAACAGCGTTATTTTACTTTAATTCTATATTAAACTTGTATGTGGGTGTAAAAAACATTAAAATATATTGTGTAATATATTGTATATATATGTTTTTTACTGTAAGTTACATGAATCCAGTAAGCACTGTTTTGTCTTTCTGCATTTAACCACTACTTTAAAGAGTTTGGCCCAGTTACTGGATTTCTTTGCATGTGTATTTATGGGATTTGTAGGTGTTTCATAGGGAGTGGTACCTAGTGAAGACTTGGCCTAAATACTCAGATTTCTTCTTTACCCAGAGCATGTCTCAGAATTTCAACCAGTATCTTATGTTTACATATGCTTTATACACAGAATTCTATATGTAATAGATAAATATGAGTAACGTTTGAGAATGTTTTTAATATTTTTCAGCATTTGTGAAATATTACATTTTGTGTTTGTCATCTTGTGTTACATTCTTTGTTTAATGAAATAGGGTTTGACATCCTACTTTTCTACATCGAATGTCACACAAGAATTATGCTTGGAAACATATTTTGAGTTTCAGCTGTCAAGTTGTATGATGTGAATGTACATGTGTACACAGGACAGTTTTTGTCTCATCCGGATGGCTAAATGGTTAGCGTGTGCACGATGTATCATAAAGTCTGTCATTGAGTCAACTGGCGTGGTGTTGAATCCCCGGTTGTATGTGACAAGGAGTAGGGTCGCCTGTCCAACCTCTTGGGTTTTCTCCAGGTCCTCCGGTTTCCTCCCACTGCAAGCATATTATTGAAATAAAATTAAACCATATGTTAGTCCCGAAATGACCTAGTTTGTGTCGAGTGGATGTTAAACCCCATTTCTCTCTCTCTCACGACTAGACTATGCCAGTCAGGCGCTCCATCCTGCTCTCACTGACCAGGGGAAACCATGCTGCAAATTCCAGAGAAGTTTCTCAACCAAAACTGGGATCGAAACCCAGACATCCTGGCTAGTACTGCTAGTAGGTCAGCACCGTGCTCACCAAGTACATTGAACCTCAGTTTTTTGTCTCATCTAAACGACTACACATTAATGCCTATACATTGTGTCTTGTCGGACCTTTCGTCCAACAGAGAGAACTATGTTGGAAAATCACGATGAACCTTATTGGTCAACTCCAGGATAGAACACAGAACCTCCAGCCAACACCTTACTCAGTAAGCCACGGTGATTCCGGAGAATGTTACACTACACCGATTCGATTTTTTGTTCGAGTTGCAGGAATATTATGGCCAAGGTTAAGATTCCTGTCCAGTTCCTTCCTGTGTAGCATCACTCGTTGCGTCGTTTGTTGCATATGGAAAGTGAGGTTGAAAGCGTACCACATCAGACGTGATGTGCGACACATTTCCGGCTACACATCTTTTTCTCGCCTCGATCGTCTAGGTTTGACTCTTGGACTTCAAGTTAATTATTTAAATGAAATGAAATGGGATTTAACGTCCTTCTGTACTGCTCTTAACAGGACTATCGAAGATGAGCATACGCCATACAGTTTGCTATGAGGGAATTTTTGCCCGACAAGCGCATCTGCAGCCTACTCTTATGTCAAGGGATCTTTTATGTGCATATCAATGTATCCTTTTCGGGCCCTCTGTCCTGCATCACTGACAAGGGGGGGGGGGGCATGCTGGGAAGTCTGGATGAACTTTCTCGGTCTATGCAGGGATCGAACACCCGAACTGATTTTTTAAATACGGCTACCCAAATAAGATATATATTGGGAACGACATGAGTTTGTGACATATGTTTTTATATGGAAACTCACTGTGCTGGACTAAGCTCATCTAAAAAAGTGAGCTTAAGCCTATAAAGAAAAAACAAAAAAAGAAAGGAGAGGGGAAGAAAGAAAAGAAAGAAGGAAAGGACAGGAG
Source organism: Patella ulyssiponensis (assembly GCA_963678685.1). NCBI lineage: Eukaryota > Metazoa > Mollusca > Gastropoda > Patellidae > Patella > Patella ulyssiponensis. Next base: position 60,551,301 of record OY783225.1, on the reverse strand, counting down.
AAAGAAAAAATAGCAAAGGATGACTGACAAACAACACACAAAAAAAGTGTACTATAAGGAAAGAACTTCATGAGTTTGACCTCATTATACCGAAAACCATGAAATTCATCTTTTAACATCTGCGGTTGTCAATTTCAAAAATTTTGCTGGTCGGCGAACTAGCCCAGACCCCCGCGGACGTTCCAGTGCCTTTGGTGCGCTCGTCACGAGCGTTCGGCGCGTACTTGTATGGGCCTTGGTCAATGACCTGACAAGGCCCACCAGTCTGGCACTGGAAACTTTAGCAAAGTGTAACCAGGGTGACTAGACTTCAGGAAAACTCCACATCAGAATTTAATTAGTCGTCTAATTTGTTATGTCTTATTTTGGCTGATGTAGGATAAACATTTTGTCTCAGAATACAAAATTTGAGAAATGAAGATTCCCAACTCGGTGGTTTGGGGTACCTAGACTTGATCGTATGATGGCCTTTTACAAAACTTACCATGGACCTTATTATTATAAGGTCCATGAACTTACTAACTATGTTAAGTCTGCAAATTGTATCCGGTTACACGCTAACGGTGTCCTATACCTCAAGCACAGCACAGAAGGGTACTACGTTCGCGTTGAATTTTATAAAATAACTGGAGCAAAAACATTAAAATGCCCAAGGAATCAAATTCTTGCCTACAGCAAAGGTACACTACACGGTGAAGTTAAAATCTAAGATCGTAAAAACACAAGACTGACATGATTTATTACAACAAACATTCTGTGAAACGATGGCAAGTGATTTATGCAGGGTTATATTCCTGTTTATATATTTTTACTTTCTTAGTTATGTTGTTGTTTGGGGAGACTTGAAAAATTTTATGCGATTTTATTGGCGATTTTTAGACCTGTAATTTGGGTATTTACCTTCCGGAAATACGTCAGAATGCACCAAATTGAATCTAATTTACCAAATTTTTCTGGGGGAGGGCCCCCTAAACCCCCCCTTAATTGGTTGATCGCCTTCGGCGCTGGACGTTATCAAACCTAGATCCCCCCCCCCTGCAAAAAATCCTGGATCCGCGCCTGAGGGGGGGGGGGCGAATGATTAGCGTGCGCGCGTTGTATCATACTGCGTGCCACTGAGTCAACTGGCGTGGTGTCAAATTATCGATTGTACGTGGCAAGGAGTAGTGTCGCCTGTCTAACCTCATGGGTTTTTTCCGGGTACTCCAGTTTCCTCCCACTACTAAAAACCGCTACGCGCAAGCGAATTATTGAAATAAAATTAAACCATATGTTGGTCCCAAAATGACCTAGTTTGTGTCGAGTGGGCGTTAAACGCCATCTCTCTCTCTCTCTCTCTCTCTCTCTCTCTCTCTCTCTCCCTCTCTCTCTCTCTCTCTCCATTTGAAGGCGCTGACTCGCTGGTCAGGACGTTGGGTGTTCGATCCTTGCATTGACCGAGAAAGTTCATCTCGATTTTCCGACGTGGTTTCCCCTAGTCAGTGATGCAGAACGTAGGGTCTGACAAGGACAGCTGTTTAGTCGTTCGGATAGGACGAAAAACAGAGAGCCCGTGTACACATTGACGTGCACGTAAAAGATCCCTTGGCAGTTGGAATTCGATATAAGAGTGGGCCGTAGCGCTGCCCTGGCAAAATTTCCCTCATTGCACACTATGAATGGCCTCGTCTTCGATTAGCCCAGGTTAGGTGCAGAAGCGTGGGACGTTAAACCCTATTTCATTTCATTCCACCTGACTCTTATAGCCAATCTGCTAAATCCATTTTATCAAAGTGCAGTCCACAAGATTTTAGTCAGCTGGTGTTTTCTTTTATCAAATAGGTTGACAGCAACATGTTATTTTAATGGATAATTTTATCTGTCACAGTTCAGAGACTAGAAATCCCGTGATTCTTCCTTTAGAAAGTTCTATCTGCTGGTTTGAAGTAACTATTATATGACAAACCATTTTCGCCAAAACTTCAATTATCCATAATTTGTTTTAATTGTTTGTAACATGTATATATCTACCATAGAACTACATTCTTGAATTGCCCCCCCCCCTCCCATTTCTTTTCCCGCCATGTAAGTAAAGGCAAGAGACGTACGTACCTAAACTGTTCTTATATACGCTAGCCATGCGACCCCTTCATTAGGCCCTATTGTTGTGTTCGCGATGTGATTCACCAAATCCAGTCTAGATACTTTCGGATGTATCTTTAAACAGTTTGGTTTTTTTTTGTTTATACAATGTCTTCTGTAAAAATTCCGAGTTTATTAATTTGTTAACTCTACTACTCCCGGCTTACTTCACCTGAACTGATCTCAACGTACCCACCCACTGTCATCGTCTCTAAATTACATAGGCATACATACAAATTGAGCTTTTAAAAGAGGAAAATCATTTTATAGTGATGTAGGATGATATTGTGATTTGATTTAATTGATGCAAGGCATTCAATTTTTTTTTATTTAGTAGAGCAGTGTGGGGTTTGAACCCCCCAAACCCTCCCTCTGGATCCGCCCTTGAGTTGTTGCAGTTCAAACGATCATGTAATCAGATTGCAGTAAGTTAATAACCCCACCCCTCACCTCCATGCTTATTAAAATATGACTGCATTTATATCAGTTTTCTTTCTAAAATTCCCCGAATAAATCAACATCATACGGTTAATTAGTTATATGAAACAAAACATGGCAGGTAAAAATGGGGTATTATAAGATATGTGGCTGATACGAAAGTAGCATGGGTTGATAGAATCCGGGTCCGAGATAACCGTACCACGCTCATCTTACTACTTGTATACAACGTAAATGTGGTACGCGGCTTTGGTACCACGCGATGTTCAAGTCGAAGCTGAGATAACAGCTTAGTGGCCTACAATTTGTCAATTTTTGAACTGTAACACCATTGATCCTATTATGGCCATGACAAAATTGATTAAAAGATCCGCATAATTTGAAAAATTAGCTTTATGTAATATAAAATCCTTACTATAATTAAAAAGTAAGTGATACCGACGCAGCGTAGGCCTACCAACGTGGTAGTCCCTGTCACAGAATATAAGAGTAAAAAACATTTTTTTCCAACATGATAAGTTGACAAGTTTACTTTATAGGCCTACTATAGTTATGCGTGAAGTATGCAATTTAGGTGCACGAATTCACGCAAATGAAATACATTGGGATTTGTATCTTCTATTTGGGCATTGTTACTCTCCCGCGCTCAATTAATTATACGTTTGGTGGGAAACAAATAGTTATTTATATTCCTGGTGTGTTAAAGCCCCAATAACACTCTTGTTGTGACTGAATAATATGTCCCAATCTTCATTCTGGTCAACAAATCGTATTATTTTACAATATTCCAATTAATTGATGATATAAATTTCATCTTAACACACCTATTTTAAAAAATTGGAAAAATTCAACCAATTGATTTGAAAAGTCTAACGTAAACCTTTTCAAATGTGACTTGGATTTTAAAATATTTTCGAACCCTCTGGACAAGTAAAATAGGTTGTAATGGATAATTTACACAACAGGTAGGACACTTAAATAACTAGTACTTAGAATAAGGGTATTATTTATTTTCTGGAGCTTTCAAGCCAGCAAGAATGTTATTGTCCCTTTAAGGACTGGTATACCGTATGGCATCACCCAGCATATAAATGGTTATTATATTATGTGATTACTATTATTATTACATTCACTGTCCTGGGTGTTATAGTCCCTTTAAATTTTTTAGTGGGGTGTATATATTCTCTTTAAATCTTTTAGCTAATTTCCATTGTCCTGTATATCCAGTTAGTCTTTCATTTCCAGTGGTTATAATTAGGCTTATAAAGAGGCTATTGTAAGATGGTGAGTAGTATTCCGTAACTTAGATACTGTCCTAACATCCTGTTTTCAACTGGTCATTTTTTCCTCTGACTACATCTTGGATGCAGCAATTTCTGTTTTAGCAGCGATTTCACTAACCAAGGTAGGTTTATATTTGTTTAACTTAACATAACATTATTAAATATGACAATTCCTTTCTAATTTAAATACTATTTGAATCTGGTATAAATTACAAATAAAATAATACAATAAAAAAACACAAGTAATAATTTAAGTTATATTTCAAAATGTATGTCTAATTAATTGGTGTTTGTTTTATCTTTTAGTGTTTCGCTCTTTTGTAAATTTGTGGTTTTCCTGATTTTATAGTTTGTTTCCTTCATATACTAAGAGCAGCTTTTTCTAGGTAGGTTTCTTATAATCTTATATATTTCATTATTATATGTCAGGCGCGGATCCAGAGGGGGGGGGTCCAGGGGGGTCCGCCCCCCCCCCCCCCCTGCTCAGGCTTGAAAAAATTTTATGCGATTTTATTGGCTATTTTTAAACCTGTAATTTTGGAATTTACCTTTCGGAAATACATCAGAATGCACCAAATTGAATCTAATTTACCAAATTTTTCTGGGGGAGGGCCCCCAAACATTCGGCGCTGGCGGCGGTGGGCGTTATCAAACCTAGACCCCCCCCCTGCAAAAAATCCTGGATCCGCGCCTGTATGTATTACGTATATAATAAGCCTAAATCTGTTATTACCTGTAATAGGCAATATATCGCTATTTTATAAAATATATTTATACCACATAGTGGTGGTGTTAACTTTTCTCCCTTTTGTACATAAACGTATTTCGTTCTTTTTATTATTTCAGTGTTCTTTTGTATATAGGCTAACCACGTCCTGTGTAAATAAACTGTTTTGTGGAGTTCCTGTTGTCTGTCTCTTTATGGTTCCACCCACGACTTTGAAAGGGGGAAGTCTGTCCATCAATCTTGCTACATATTGTATCATCCAAAGATTTAAAACTTGCAGTTTAAAGGTATGTGTTACTACTAGGTTTAAATATGTATTTCATTGTGTAAATGGTTTCAGTTTAAAGGGACAATCCCGAATTAAACAGAGGCTCAAAAATAAAAGTCTGAGAATGTATGAAAATTAAACGCCAAAATATAGAGGAATGGTGTATTTACCTTGTATCAAAATTTCAACTCAAAATATTGAGTCGTTTGGACGTGAACGCCAAAACTGCTTATCCGGACACGTAACCCTTTTAAGATTTCGAGTCAATTTGTTCGTTGGGTGACCTTATAACCGATTACAGTTGCTTGAGAGGGCTATACAGTGAATGACCCATGTGCTGTACTTGATAAAGAAAGGTAAATTTCAACTATGCATTATTTTTATAAAAAAAATGTTTGGTTTTATCTAGATACCGCAAAATACACCTTGTGGCACCAGTCTCAAATTCCAGATGAAGACTGACGGGTTAAAGTTGTTTGAAACCGTATCATAAATACTGAGTTAGTTGACTGGAAGATTTTAAGGGATTTTAACACAAACTTAAGCAGTTTTATTCCCAAAACAAATATCAGGATTAGCCCTTTAAAATGGCAGTCGTGTTGGCTGCTAAGGAAAGTGTATTTTAAAGTCGGGTTAATTTATTGTATCCTAAAAGGAGCGAATTAGTTTTAAAATTGTCAGTTTCAACATCCGAAAAATTGTCTATGTTATCCAGGGAATGAAGGAATGGGGTATGCTATTGGCATCGGGTAATTTATTTACATCCATCTTAATATCCTAATTTCCGAGATGCAAAAAAAATATACGTCAAATTTTCAGACAGACAATCAGGTATTTCAACTTGTCCCAGAGTCTCTGGCTGGTTCATTAAAAACCTCTCCTTTGGTAAGAATTTATTATTAGGGTTTCACACTGCGTAGCTTGTGTGAAACACTATTGTTTTTGTTAAAATTATTATTCTTATTATTATTAGGCTTTCAGACTTTCGTCTGAAAGCCTATTGTGATTACTAAAATTATTATTAGGCTTTCAGACTTTCGTCTGAAAGCCTATTGAGATTACTAAAATTATTATTATTATTATTATTATTATTATTTACCGCGGGGGCCTAGATCTCCATGATCGAAAACAGATATCGATCTGGAATTAGATTTTCTATTGGGAAACCATGAGGTGGCTACTTGATAAAATATTTTTGAAATTTCTGCGCATACCGGAAGTGACCGAACTTTGCACGTTGTCTAAAAATTGAAAATCGGCCATAGTTTCGTCAATTCTTTATCCATTTTCAAATAAATTACATTTTTGGAATCCCTGAATCTTTTCTGAGACAATGGCTATCTCACATTTTTCAATTTCGAACATTCGTCTATGACTTTTATCGTTCGAAAATTGAAAACCCTTTTGTTTACGAGACAATTTTTGTTATTTTTCAAAATTTTCAAATTTGACCTACATTTTTGGATACCTGAAGTCCATCCGATTCCAGTAATATAAGTTTCATTCAGAGTTATCGCCCTTTATTTTTCGATTTTTTTCGAATTTTCTTCCCATTTTGCGAACTCGGGTTTCGTTTTATGGTAGAATTGACGTTTCTGAAACTTCTGGAACATGAAGTTATAGTCCAATACCAACTGATAAAGCAATTTCGACACGGATATTTAAACCGGAAGTGGTCGAAATAATGTTCAATATTTTGAAAAAAATGCAAAAAATGGATATTTTGGGGAAAAACGCGATTTCTCCGCCCGATATCAACGAATTAAAGTAATTAGGGTACCATTGGACTGCACCAGGATTGTACTATCGTATGATACCTAATTCATACGGATACGACGAGCAGGAAGCAAAATATGGCACGCTGAAAATCAAGTATTTTCTGATTTGGAGCATTTTTGGACGCCTGTATCTCGAAAACTTAACCGCAACTTTTTTTTTAACTTTCTCTATCGAGAGTCCATTGGATAGTCTTGTGAATTATGCCATCCAATAAGACTTTGAAATTTCTGGAATAGGTGAAATAATGGACTGAAAATCGAAAAAAGTCGAAAAATCGTGAAATTTTGGAAAATGCTCTACTATTTTTTTATTTTAAGAGATTTTCAAAAAAAGGTTGTATATTCAGATAGCTGACCTAATTACGATTCTAACGATGTATAATATGTATGCAGTTATTGAAATTTAATTTTCGATATTTTAAATTTTTTGCATTTTTGGCACTTTTCAACATAGGATTTCTCAGGGTCATTTTATCTGATCAGATAATGTAATATATCATTACAGAGCCCTGTGGCTATTTTAGTGCCCAACCGGGCTATTAAAACTATTCCAACAATAATAACCATACCGGAAGTATTCAAAAAATGAAAAAAAAAGGTTAAAAACATTGTCGCACTTGCGAAAAACTCGATTTCTCCCTTAGGTAATAGCGGATCAAAAGAACTAAAGTGTCGTTGGAAAGCCCTATTAATGGACCATCATATGGTATCTAAATAATACGATTTCGATGGTAGGGAAATAAATTATTGTATGCCAAAAATCTAGTATTTTCCGATTTTTTAACATTCTGAGACGCCCTTTTCTTGAAAACGACGCCGCAGATTTTTCTTAAACTTTTCTTACTCAAAGTCCTATCGGTTGTCTATATAGTGAATCCAAAATGAAAAGCATTGAAATAATATAGGTGGTCCAAAAATGTCATCAAACTTTGAAAAAAATTGAAAAATCATTAAATTTTTGTAAACGCTCTTTAATTTATCTTTTTTTCCAAAACTACTCAATGGATGTTTCTGACACTTCTGGTACAGAAAGTTAAGTATCGAAAGAACTTCGTAAAGCTATCCCGACAATGATCGTAAAACCGGAAGTAGTCGAAAAAATGTCCGATATTTTGAAAAAAATTAATCTTTTTACGAATACTTTTTTTATTTATGAATATTTTTTGATGATATTTAACACAGGGTTAAAATATCATCGTACTTGAGCAGAAATGAGAAAAAGAAATTGTCTCGGTAATTTGCGTTAGCCGCCATCGGCTAATTTAGTTTTTCGTACCCAGAAAAATTATTTATTGTTCGATTTGTATAAAACAAAGTTCATATGCTCCGTGGTCCCAATTGTAATTTTTTTTGTTACGGTGAAATTTTTCTGTCGGCAACGGAAGTGACGTAATATTAACAAAAACTACAATTTTGACAGTTCGGTACCACTTTTTGAAAGCAAATATTATTTTTTTTTCAAAACTGATATAACTAAAAGGATGCACCCTGCAAAGGTGCACAAAATCCTTAGCTCATATTTTTTAATTTCAATTTCATTTTCGGGCAATTTCGAATAAAATGTAAAATAAAGTGTAAAATTCAGTTATTTACAATTCATTCAGCGTCTTCATATTTTGAAATATTTATTTGTAATTTTCATAAACTCGTAGCAATAATCCAGACGAAGAGAATGTATGCGAAAATTAGTTTGTAATATGAGCAGTTGCCGAGAAATATGCAATTTTGCATGCATCACTTTTCACGTTATTTTGCCTATAAAAGAGTGAATTATTATTCGATTTGCAATATTTTTTTTCCATTTGATGCCTAATGCCAATTTGGACTAGGTCAAGCCAATTTTACATTTTCACTGTGACCGGAAATGACGTCATTTGGGCAAAAACTGTATTTTTAACCTAAAAAACAAATATTTTATTAAAATGAGTCTGCCTTATAATATTTTTAAAATCATGATATTTGATTCCCACCAGCGAATAGAATAAAGCCATACGACCATACGGATACCACAAAATGGTTTCTAACTTGTACGGTTACAGAGAAATAGGCGATCTTCTATAAGTCACTTTTCAAGGTTTTTGGTCTATAAAAGTGTCAATTATTATTCGATTTTTATCATCTTTTTACCATTTGATGCCTTATGCCATTTATGACTTCTATGAACTAAATTAACATTTTCAATATCACCGGAAGTAATGTAATTTTTGCAAAAAACGTATTTTTAGCCTTCAAAACAAACATTTTTTTGAAGGGATTTATATTTATTATTCGTTTAACTTTATAACGTCTGACTCTAATGGGCAGTAAGACTGAATCAATACCATCATATTGATATCAAGAAAAGGCTTCTAGCATTTTCTCTTGTCGAATAATAACCAATTTTCCGAGGGTCACTTTTAAGTTTTTTACCTTCTTAATTTCAGTTTATGGGTTATAGGTTAATTATTTATTGCCCGATATGTATAAAACAAAGTTTGTATTTTGTATGCTGCGAATTTTCGACTTATTTTTCACCTATAAAAATTTCTTTCGGCACCGGAAGTGACGTAATTTTGCCATAATTTACTATTTTGATCGGTCTTTTCGCCAGCAAATATTACTTTTACATATGATAGAGGGTGTCACTGAAGCAAAACAACTAAAGTATAGTTTGGTAGCTCAATGGATCGGCTATGGTATAATAAACTTCCTGTATGATTCCTGAAAGCCGGTTCAGTGCTGCTTGCAGGTCTAGTTTTTTTTATTATTATTATTATTATTTACCGCGGGAGCCTATTTCTCTATGATCGAAAAGAGATACCGATTTGCAGTTCATCTTACTATCGGGAAACCAGGTGGTGGCTACTCAATAAAGCAATTATCAAACTTCTGCGCAGACCGGAAGTGACCGAACTTTGTACGTTGTCAAAAAATTAAAAATTGGCTATAGTTTCATCAATTCTTTTCCCATTTTCAAACAAATCACATTTTTGGAATCCCTAAATCTTTTCTGAGACAATGGCTATCTCACATTTTTCAATTTCGAACATTCGTCTATGACTTTTATCGTTCGAAAATTGAAAACATGTTGTTTACGAGACAATTTTTGTTATTTTTCAAAATTTTCAAATTTGACCTACATTTTTGGATACCTGAAGTCCATCCGATTCTAGAAATATAAGTTTCATTCAGAGTTATCGCCCTTTATTTTTCGATTTTTTTCGAATTTTCTTCCCATTTTGTGAGCTGTGGTTTCGTTTTACGGTAGAATTGATGTTTCTGAAAGTTATGGAACATGAAGTTATAGTCCGATACCAACTGATAAAGCAATTTCGACAAGGATCCTTAAACCGGAAGTGGTCGAAATAGTGTGCAATATTTTGAAAAAAATGCAAAAAATGGATGTTTTGGTGGAAAACGTGATTTCTCCGTCCGATATCAACAGATTAAACAAATTAAGGTACCACTGGATGCCAAGAGGAATGGACTATCTTATGATAACCGAATCACACGGATACTATGAAACGGCAGTAAAATATGGCACGCTGAAAATCAAGTATTTTTTGATTTGGAGCGTTTTTGGACGCTTGTATCTCGATAACTACCCCAGCGATTTTTATGAAACGTTCTCTATCGAGAGTCCTTTCGGTAGTCTTGTGTACGAAACATTCCATTAAGACTTTGAAATATCTGGAATAGGTCAAATAACGGACTGAAAATCGAAAAAAGTCGAAAAATCGTGAAAATTTGGAAAATGCTCTATTATTTTTTTTTTTTCAGAGATTTTCTAAAAAGGTTTATATTTTCAGATAGATGACCTTATTACGATTCTAACGATGTATAATACGTATGTAGTTATTGAAATTTAATTTTCGATTTTTCAAATTTTTTGCATTTTTGGCACTTTTGAACATAGGATTTCTCAGGGGCATTTTATCTGATCAGAAAATGTTATATATCATTACAGAGCCCTGTGGCCATTTTAGTGCCCAAACCGGCTATTAAAACTATTCCGACAATAATAACCATACCGGAAGTATTCAAAAAATGAAAAAAAAAGAGTAAAAACATTGTCGCTCTTGCGAAAAACTTGATTTCTCCCTTAGGTAATAGCGGACCAAAAGAACTAAAGTGTCGTTGGATAGCCCTATTAATGGACCATCATATGGTATCTAAATAATGTGATTTCAATGGTAAGGAAATAAATTATTGTATGCCAAAAATCTAGTATTTTCCGATTGTTTAACATCCTGAGACGCCCTTTTCTCGAAAACGGCGCCTACGATTTTTCTTAACCTTTTCTGACTCAAAGTCCTATCGGTTGTCTATATAGTGAATCCAAAATGAGAAGCATTGAAATAATATAAGTGGTCCAAAAATGGCCTCAAACTTTGAAAAAAATTGAAAAATCGTTAAATTTTTGGAAACGCTCTTTAATTTATCTTTTTTTCCAAAACTACTCAATGGATGTTTCTGACACTTCTGGTACAGAAAGTTAAGTATCCAAAGAACTTCGTAAAGCTATCACAACAACGATCGTAAAACCGAAAGTAGCCGAAAAAATGTCCGATATTTTGAAAAAAATTATTTGTTTTACGAAAACCTTTTTTATTTATGAATATTTTTTGATGATATTTTACACAGGGTTAAAATATCATCGTACTTGAGCCGAAATGAGAAAAAAAATTGTCTCGGTAATTTGCGTTAGCCGCCATCGGCTAATTTAGTTTTTCGTATCCAGATAAATTATTTATTGTTCGATTTGTATAAAACAAAGTTCATATGCTCCGTGGTCCCAATTGTAATTTTTTGGGTTACGGTGAAATTTTTCTGTCGGCAACGGAAGTGACGTAATATTAACCAAAACTACAATTTTGACAGTTCGGTACCACTTTTTAAAAGCAAATATTATTTTTTTTTATAACTGATATAACTAAAAGGACGCACCCTGCAAAGGTGCACAAAATCCTTAGCTCATATTTTTAAATTTCAATTTCATTTTCGGGCAACTTCGAATAAAATATAAAATAAAGTGTAAAATTCAGTTATTTAAAATTCATCCAGCGTCTTCATATTTTGAAATATTTAGTTGTAATTTTCATAAACTCGTAGCAATAATCCAGACGAAGAGAATGTATGCGAAAATTAGTTTGTAATATGAGCAGTTGCCGAGAAATGTGCAATTTTGCATGCATCACTTTTCACGTTATTTTGCCTATAAAAGAGTGAATTATTATTCGATTTGCAATATTTTTTTCCATTTGATGCCTAATGCCAATTTGGACTTGGTTAAGCCAATTTTACATTTTCACTGTGACCGGAAATGACGTCATTTGGGCAAAAACTGTATTTTTAACCTAAAAAACAAATATTTTATTCAAATGAGTCTGCCTTATAGTATTTTTAAAATTATGATATTTGATTCCCATCAACGAATAGAATGAAGCCATACGACCATACAGATACCACAAAATGGTTTCTAACTTGTACGGTTACAGAGAAATAGGCGATCTTCTATAAGTCACTTTTCAAGGTTTTTGGTCTATAAAAGTGTCAATTATTATTCGATTTTTATAAATTTTTTTACCATTTGTTGCCTTATGCCATTTATGACTTCTATGAACCAAGTTAACATTTTCAATATCACCGGAAGTAATGTAATTTTTGCAAAAAACGTATTTTTAGCCTTCAAAACAAACATTTTTTTGAAGGGATTTATATTTATTATTCGTTTAACTTTATAACGTCTGACTCTAATGGGCAGTAAGATTGAATCAATACCATCATATTGATATCAAGAAAAGGCTTCTAGCATGTTCCCTTGTCGAATAATAACCAATTTTCCCAGGGTCACTTTTAAGTTTTTTACCTTCTTAATTTCAGCTTATGGGTTATAGGTTAATTATTTATTGCCCGATATGTATAAAACAAAGTTTGTATTTTGTATGTTGCGAATTTTCGACTTATTTTTCACCTATAAAAATTCCTTTCGGCACCGGAAGTGACGTAATTTTGCCATAATTTACAATTTTGACCGGTCTTTTCGCCAGCAAATATTACTTTTACATATGATAGAGGGTGTCACTGAAGCAAAACAACTAAAGTATAGTTTGGTAGCTCAATGGATCGGCTATGGTATAATAAACTTCCTGTATGATTCCTGAAAGCCGGTTCAGTGCTGCTTGCAGGTCTAGTTAGGCTTTCAGACTTTCGTCTGAAAGACTATTGTTTTTACTAAAATTATTATTATTAAGCTTTCATATGTATTACATATGAAAGCTTATTGTTTCTGTTAAGATTAATATTATTATTATTTTTTTTTTTTGTGTTTTATTCACAAATCGGATTTCTCAGAATCTAACCATAGGATCGTTCTGAAACTTTTACCTATCCCCCCAAAAATGGGTGGTGGCTGTTGATTAAATATATTTTCAAAACGTTTTACGTATCCGAAATCACCGAATTTTACGAACGAATGCATTTGACCTACAATGCTGTAACTTTGTGACTATTTGACCTATTTTACTAAATCTTTTTTCTTTGAGTACCTTGAGACAATTACTATAAATCTGCAGTTTCAGATTTTCGAATTTCGAAAATTCGTCGCTGTGATTTCGAACCGGAAGTTTAGACCAATTTGACAACTTCTTTAATAGTTGTACGATTTTCATGAAATTTAGTATCTAAGTAGATCTTACCGATGTGACTTCAAAAATATAATTAGAAATTTTCTAAATTATCTCACCTTGACGAAATTAAGGATCAAAAAAATCGTCGAAATATAGGTCAGAATGACCTGATTTTTTTTTTGGATACTAGATAAGTAATTACTGATTTGTACACAAAATATGGAGCTTGTCGATTGAACCGGAAGTGCCGCCATATTTAAAAGTGAAAAATCAATAAGACTTTTTTGCTATTTTACTTACAGACTCGAGAGTTATATTTTCCGAATCCTTGATGGAAGGCCTAAAAAATGTCGCGAATAGAATTTTGATTTCGGTCACGTGATGGTCACCATTTTGAATTGAAAATGAAAAATAGAAGCAATTTGAAGGGTCGGGACTTTGGAACACAATTACTCTCCTTCTAATTAAGCTAGAATGTTCAAACTTGGTGTAGACGTTCACTAGGTCAATGTTATGATTGAGTTTAAAGATGAGCATTTTCTGCTTAGGGTAAGCAGAGATAAGCATGCTAATTTGTTGATTCTTTAGGGCACGATAACTTCGGTTATAATGAAGGGAGGGCGGTGAAACTTTTGTCAATAGAGAGTCTAATAGCTAGCCTGTTGTGTGAAATCATTGTATTATTTTTTTCTAAATATCAGGGATAGCCGAAAAAAAGAGATTGAAAATCCAAAAAGTCGTATTTTTACAATTTGGAGCATGTTTAGAGGTCTTTCTCGTAAAGTCAACATAATATTTTTTGGGAACTTCTTCTACAAAGAGTCTTATTGGTAGTCTTTTATATGAAACCATCGATCAACAGTCCAACATATCAGGAGTAGAAGAACAAAAGGATCGAACATTGAAAACGGCACCCTTTCATTGTTAAGCGAAACATGCAGTGTGGGTGACTACAATCTACACATTCAGTCATCGTATAGAGCTTATTCAACAGTATCGAATTCCAGCTGCTTAGGGATATTTTACGTGCACTCCAATGTGTACACGAGACCTTGGTTTTTCGTCCCATCCGAATGACTAGACAGCTGTGCTTGTCAGGCCCTCCGTTCTGCCTCACTGACAAGGGGAACCACGCCGGGAAATCGAGATGAACTTTCTCCGTGCAGAACTTTCAATTCAGGCGAAAACGTTTATTGCATACGATTAAGCTGGTCAGTTGGAGCTTATTTTCAAAAGTTTTGTAGTAATCGGTTGGTAATTAAAGTACCGTGCACATTAAACTGTTAAAACAGAAAATTTCGCCCGGTTGAAATGTTTCTTGCTATAAGTCAGCAATTTTCTGAATTCAGGGAAGCTGAATGGTTAGCATGTGCGCACTGTATCGTAACGTCTGTCATTGAGTCAACGGGCGTCGTTTCGATCTCCAGGTTGCACGTGACATGAAGTATGATGTCCAACCTCGTGGGTTTTCTCCGTGTCCTTCGGTTTCCTCCCAACGGCTAAAGACCTGTAAGCGCAAGGGGCGTTTTTAAATAAAATTAAAAACATATGTTAGTCCCGAAATGACCTAGTTTGTGTCGAATGGACATGAAGCCGCATTTCTCTCTTTCTCTTTTATTTTTAAAGTTTTGTAATAATCGGTTGGTAATCAAAGGTACTGTAAAAGTGATAAAACAGAAAATTTCGCCCGGTTGTAATGTTTCTCACTTTAAAGTCAGCAATTTGCCGATTTTAAGGGGCAAACGTTTATTGCGAACGCTTAAGCTGGTCAGGGGGAGCTTATTTTTAAAAGTTTTGTAATATTCGGTTGATAACTAAAGGTACCGTGCAAATTAAACTGTTACAATAGAAAATTTGGCCCGGTTGAAATGTTTCTCGCTGTAGGTCAGCAATTTGCCGATTTTAGGGAGGTTGCGTGGCTGAATGGTTAGCACGTGCGCTCTGTATCATAACGTCTGTCATTGAGTCAACTGGCGTTGTTTCGATTTCTTGGTTGTACGTGACAAGGAGTATGGTCGCCTGTCCAACCTCGTAGGCCGTAACCGCCGCTGCCCGGGTAAAATTTCCCTCATTGCACACTTTATGGCATATGCCCGTCTTCATTAGCCCATTTTAGGAGCAGAACAGTCGGACGTTAAACCCCATTCAATTTCATTTCATTTCCTCTATGTTGCTTATTTATTATAGTGGATAAATATTTTTCTAGTTCTAGCAATTATTTAATTTCTGCATAGAAATCTTGCTTTGGCCAGTTTTTTTATTGCAGAGTGCCATTCTTGTTTAAACAAACATGATCCTTTGTTTAAAACATGCTTAAGAAGTCGTCACGATTTCCTACTTATAACCAAACATATTGGAAATATTAGTCTGGCATTATTAAATCCTAATTTTATTGGTCTTATTTAAAATTAAACTTTCATTTAACTATGAACAACCCTTAACGTGTCTCTTTAAAACTATTAAGTACTCTAAAACAGTAGCTCAACCTTTTGACCTAAACTCATTAATTTACCATTTTGTTGTGAGCGACTTCTTATTCTTCCTATATGACATATTGCACGTGTCTGATTTCAAAGGGGGGTTGGGTGGCTGAATGGTTAGCACGCGCGCCTGTCATTGAGTTAACTAGCGTGTTTTCGAATGCCCGGTTGTACGTGACAAGGAGTAAGGTCGCCTGTCCAACCTGCCATTTTTATTTTTTTTTTCCCGCCATTTTCATTTCATTTTCTCATCCGTCTCATTACAGTAATACAAGTTTCAGTTATTTCCCTTTAGTTTTCAGATTATTGTTATGCCTTGGTGCAATGTTTCATACTATATTTAGACTTGTAACTTCGCGAGTTTTTGACCAATTTTAATAATTTTTTCTTCTTATCCTTTTATTTAGGATACTTGATACAATCAATGACACGTGACGATGAATATGAAAGCTTTCATATCTGCATGGGACAACTTTGACCTACCCCCCCATAAATGGGGTGCGAACCTTGATTAAATATATTTTCAAAACGTTTTACGAATCCGAAATCACCGAATTTTACGAACGAATGCATTTGACCTACAATGCTGTAACTTTGTGACTATTTGACCTATTTAATTAATTCTTTTTTCTATGAGTACCTTGAGACATTTACTTCAAATCTGCAATTTCGGATTTTCGAATTTCGAAAATTCGTCGCTGTGATATCGAACCGGAAGTTTAGACCAACTGGACAACTTCTTTAGTAGTTGTACGATTTTCATGAAATTTGATATGTAGGTAAACCTTAATGATGCGACTTGAAAAATGACTTTAGAAATTTTCTAAATTATCTCCCCTTGGAGAAATTGAGGATCGAAATTTTCAAAAAAATCGACGAAATATAGGTCAAATCATCTTGAATTTTTTTTGGGTTACTAGCTACGAGACCACTGATTCATACACAAAAAATGGAGTTTGTAGCTCAACCCGGAAGTGCCACCATCTTGAAATGTAAAAACCTCAAAACCATTTTGCTATTTTACTTACAGACACGGGAATTATATTTTCTGAATCCTTGGAGGAAGGCCTAAAAAACGTTGGGAGTAGAATTTTCATTTAGGTCAACTGGGAGTCACCATTTTGAATTGAAAATGAAAAATAGAAGCAATTTGAAGGGCCGAGTATTTGGAACACGATAACTCTCCTTCTAATTAAGCTAGAATGTTTAAACTTGGGGTAGACGTTCACTAGGTCAATGTCATGATTGAGTGTAAAGACGAGCATTTTCTGCCTGGGGTTAGCAGAGATAAGCATGCTGATTTGTTGATTCTTTAGGGCACAATAACTTCGGTTATAATGAAGGGAGGGTGGTGAAACTCTTGTCAATCGAGAATCTAATAGCTAGCCTGTTGTGTGAAATCATTGTATCATTTTTTTGAAATATCAGGGATAGCAGAAAAAAGAGATCGAAAATCCAAAAAGTCGTATTTTTACGATTTAGAGGATTTTTAAAGGTCCTTTTCTCTTAAAGTCAACATAATATTTTTGGGGAACTTCTTGTACAAAGAGTCTTATCGGTAGTCTTTTATATGAAACCATCGATCAACAGTCCAAAATATCAGGAGTAGAAGAATAAAAGGATCGAAAATTGAAAACGGCACCCTTTCATTGTTAAGCAAAACATGCAGTGTGGGTGGCTACAATCTGCACATTTAGTCATCGTATAGAGCTTATTCAACATTATCGAATTCCAACTGCTAAGGAATCTTTTACGTGCACTCCAATGTGTACACGCCGGTGGGAGGACACGCCAGAAAATCGAGATGAACTTTCTCGGCCAATGCAGGGGTCGAACACCCGACCTCCTGGCTAGCAGGTCAACGCCTTCGCCACATAGTGTGGACACCCATCGTACATTTCATCCGTCAAATCAAAGCATTTCATTGCATTAGACCAATAATTAATTATTCTTAATTTGAAACTTTATTTTAATATTATTAAATCCTCATTTTATTGGTAGACGTTCGTCTTATTTAAAATTAAACTTTCGTTTAACTATCAACAACCCTTAACGTGTCTCTTTAAAACAATTAAATACTCTAAAACAGTAGCTCAACCTTTTGACCTAAGCTCATTAATTTACCATTTTGTATGTGAGCGACTTGTTATTCTTCTTATATGACATATTGCACGTGTCTGATTTCAAAGGGGAGTTTGGTGGCTGAATGGTTAGCACGCGCGCGTTGTATCATAAAGCCTGTCATTGAGTCAGCTAGCGTGATTTCGAATCTCCGGTCGTACCTGGCAAGGAGTAAGGTCGCCTGTCCATCTTGGTGGGTTTTCTTCATTTCCTCCGGTTTCCTTCAACTGCTAAAGACCTCTACGCGCAAGCGAAATATTGAAATAAAATCGAACTATATGTTAGTCCCGAAATGATCTAGTTTGGGACACAATAACTCTCTTTTTAATTCAGCTAGACTTGGTGTGGGTGTTTATTAGGCCAATACCTTGATGACTCTGGAACACAATAACTCTTCTTCTAATTGGGGTACAATGTTCAAACTTGGTATAGGCATTCACTAGATCAATGTCTTGATGAAGTTCGAAGTAGAATTTTGATTTAGGTCAACTGGTAGTCACCATTTTGAAGTGAATATGAAACATAGTGAAAATCGACATTTACGGACTTGTGAACAAACACAATAGAGCATAGTATGTTCAATGCGTCTCCTATGTCTGAAATTAATACATTTCAGGATAGTCGGGATACGGTATTTCAATATTTCAAAAATTCGATTTTTGCCTATGATGTTTTTCGTGCTGACAAAATTCTTTACGAGTGAAAAATCACACTAACTTCACTAGATTGTGACCGATTTTAATGATTTTTTTCCTCGTTCGGATTATTCATATGACCCATGACATGTGACAGGAAGTGACTGTGAATATGAAAGCTTTCATATCTGCATGGGACAGTAGCAGATCTAGTTAAGCTTTCATATTACATATGAAAGCTTATTGTTTCTGTTAAGATTATTATTATTAAGCTTTCATATTTCATATGAAAGCTTATTGTTTCTGTTAAGATTATTATTATTTTTTTTTTTTGTGTTTCTCCTGCAAATCGGATTTCACAGAATCTATCCATAGGATGTTTCTGAAACTTTGACCTACCCCCCCAAAAATGGGTGGTGGCTGTTGATTAAATATATTTTCAAAACGTTTTGCGAATTCGAAATCACCGAATTTTACGAACGAAAAAACTGACAATGCATAGTCGTAACTTTGCTATTTTTTGACCGATTTTACTACTTCTTTTTTCTTTGAATACCTTGAAAAAAATCATTTTCATCTGCAGTTTCACATTTTCGAATTTCGAAAATTCGTCGCTGTGATTTCGAACCGGAAGTTTAGACCAATTTGACAACTTCTTTAATAGTTGTACGATTTTCATGAAATTTAGTATTTAAGTAGATCTTACCAATGTGACTTCAAAATTATAATGAGAAATTTTCTAAATTATCTCTCCTTGGTGAAATTGAGGATCAAAGTTTAAAAAAAAATCGTCGAAATATAGGTCAGAATGACCTGAAAATTTTTTTCGATACTCGACAGGTAATTACTGATTCCTACACAAAATATGGAGTTTGTCGATCAAACCGGAAATGCCACCATCTTGAAACATGAAAAATCCCTAAGGCTTTTTTGCTATCTTACTTACAGACACGAGAGTTATATTTTCTGAATCCTTGAAGGAGGGCCCAAAAATCGTAGGGAGCAGAATTTTGATTTAGGTCAACTGATGGTTGCCATTTTGAAGTGAATATGAAAAGTAGTAGCAATTTGAAGTGCCGAGACTTTGAAACACAATAACTCTCCTTCTAATTGAGCTAGAATGTTCAATCTTGGTGTAGACGTTCACTAGGTCAATGTCATGATTCAGTGCAAAGATGAACATTTTCTGCATAGGGTAAGCAGAGATAACCATGCTGATTTGTTGATTCTTTAGGGCACGGTAACTTCGGTTATAATGAAGGGAGGGTGATGAAACTCTTGTCAATCGAGAGTCTAATAGCTAGCCCGTTGTGTGAAATCATTGTATCATTTTTTTTAAATATCAGGGGTAGCAGAAAAAAGATCGAAAATCCAAAAAGTCGTATTTTTACGATTTGGAGCATTTTTAAAGGTCCTTTTCTCTTAAAGTCAACATAATATTTTGGGGGAACTTCTTCTACAAAGAGTCTTATCGGTAGTCTTTTATATGAAACCATAGATCAACAGTCCAAAATATCAGGAGTAGTAGAATAAAAGGATCGAAAATTGAAAACCGCACCCTTTCATTGTTAAGCAAAACATGCAGTGTGGGTGGCTACAATCTGCACATTTAGTCATCGTATAGAGCTTATTCAACAATATAGAATTCCAACTGCTAAGGGATCTCTTACGTGCACTCCAATGTGTACACGGCGGATGGGTGACACGCCAGAATATCGAGATGAACTTTCTCGGCCAATGCAGGGATCGAACACCCGACCTCCTGGCTAGCAGGCCAACGCCTTAGCCACATAGTGTGAACACCCATCGTACATTTCATCCGTCAAATCAAAGCATTTCATTGCATTATACCAATAATTAATTATTCTTAATTTAAAACTTTATTTAATATTAGTCTGGCATTATTAAATCCTAATTTTATTGGTCTTATTTAAAATCAAACTTTAATTTAACTATGAACAACCCTTAACGTGTCTCTTTAAAACAATTAAATACTCTAAAACAAAAAACAAAACAAAAAATCAATAAGCGGGTCAATTCAGGTAAGTAGAACTACGGGTTCTGTCCAGCTTCTCTCGTCTACGGCCATACCACGTTGAAAACACCAGTTCTCGTCCGATCACTGAAGTTAAGCAACATCGGGCCCGGTTAGTACTTGGATGGGTGACCGCCTGGGAACACCGGGTGCTGTAGACGCCTTTTTGCCCTGATTCTTCGTGAAAAAATCAATTTTCCGCCAATCAGACCACAGCGCGTACTCTTTTGCACCACTCCAGCTCTGCGCTCGGCCCGTCTCCCCAGGTAATAAGACACAAAAAGAATTTGAGTAAGCACAAGTATGGGTTCTGTCCACCTTCTCTCGTCTACGGCCACACCACGTTGAAAACACCAGTTCTCGTCCGATCACTGAAGTTAAGCAACGTCGGGCCCGGTCAGTACTTGGATGGGTGACCGCCTGGGAACACCGGGTGCTGTAGACGCCTTTTTAAAACCGACACCCCCCCCCCCAAAAAAAAAATCAATAAGCGGGTCAATTCAGGTAAGTATAACTACGGGTTCTGTCCACCTTCTCTCGTCTACGGCCACACCACGTTGAAAACACCAGTTCTCGTCCGATCACTTAATGTTAAGCAACGTCGGGCCCGGTCAGTACTTGGATGGGTGACCACCTGGGAACACCGGGTGCTGTAGAAGCCTTTTTAAAACCGACACCTCCCCCCCCCACAAAAAAAAAAATCAATAAGCGGGTCAATTCAGGTAAGTATAACTACCGGTACGGGTTCTGTCCACCTTCTCTCGTCTACGGCCACACCACGTTGAAAACACCAGTTCTTGTCCGATCACTGAAGTTAAGCAACGTCGGGCCCGGTTAGTACTTGGATGGGTGACCGCCTGGGAACACCGGGTGCTATAGACGCCTTTTTAAAACCGACAAAAACCGCCCCAAAAATCAATAAGCGGATCAATTCCAGTAAGTATAACTACGGGTTCTGTCCACCCCCTCTCGTCTACGGCCATACCACGTTGAAAACACCAGTTCTCGTCCGATCACTGAAGTTAAGCAACGTCGGGCCCGGTCAGTACTTGGATGGGTGACCGCCTGGGAACATCGGGTGCTGTAGGCGCCTTTTTAAAACCGACAAAAAACAAAAAAAAAATCAATAAGCGGGTCAATTCAGGTAAGTATAACTACGGGTTCTGTCCACCTTCTCTCGTCTACGGCCACACAACGTTGAAAACACCAGTTCTCGTCCGATCACTGAAGTTAAGCAACGTCGGGCCCGGTCAGTACTTGGATGGGTGACCGCCTGGGAACACCGGGTGCTGTAGACGCCTTTTTTAAAACCGACAAAAAACAAAAAAAAAATCAATAAGCGGGTCAATTCAGGTAAGTATAACTACGGGTTCTGTCCACCTTCTCTCGTCTACGGCAATACCATGTTGACAACACCAGTTCTCGTCCGATCACTGAAGTTAAGCAACGTCGGGCCCGGTTAGTACTTGGATGGGTGAACGCCTGGGAACACCGGGTGCTGTAGACGCCTTTTTT
The DNA here is from genome assembly GCA_963678685.1 of Patella ulyssiponensis. NCBI lineage: Eukaryota > Metazoa > Mollusca > Gastropoda > Patellidae > Patella > Patella ulyssiponensis. The sequence goes on along the minus strand of OY783225.1, from coordinate 60,529,292 downwards.
AAAACCGACAAAAAAACAAAAAAAAAAATCAATAAGCGGGTCAATTCAGGTAAATATAACTACGGGTTCTGTCCACCTTCTCTCGTCTACGGCAATACCATGTTGACAACACCAGTTCTCGTCCGATCACTGAAGTAAAGCAACGTCGGGCCCGGTTAGTACTTGGATGGGTGAACGCCTGGGAACACCGGGTGCTGTAGACGCCTTTTAGCCCTAAACTCATTAATTTACCATTTTGTTGTGAGCGGCTTGTTATTCTTCCTATATGACATATTGCACGTTTCTGATTTCAAAGGGGGGTTGGGCGGCTGAATGGTTAGCACGCGCGCCTGTCATTGAGTTAACTAGCGTGTTTTCGAATGCCCGGTTGTACGTGACAAGGAGTAAGGTCGCCTGTCCAACCTGCCATTTTTAATTTTTTTCCGTCAATTTTCATTTCATTTTCTCATCCGTCTCATTACAGCAATACAAATTTCGGTTATTTCCCTTTGGTTTTCGGATTATTGTTATGTCTGGGTGCAATGTTTCATACTATATTTAGACTTGTAATTTTGCGAGTTTTTGACCAATTTTGATAATTTTTTCTTCTTATCCTTTTATTTATTATACTTGATACAATCAATGACACGTGACGATGAATATGAAAGCTTTCATATCTGCATGGGACAGTAGCAGATCTAGTTTTTTTTTTTTGTGTATTTTCTGCAAATCGGATTTCTCAGAATCTAACCATGGGATCTTTCTGAAACTTTGACCTACCCCCCCAAAAATGGGGTGCGAACGTTGTTTAAATATATTTTCAAAACGTTTTACGAATCCGAAATCACCGAATTTTACGAACGAAAAAACTGACAATGCATAGTCGTAACTTTGCTATTTTTTGACCGATTTTACTAATTCTTTTTTCTTTGAATACCTTGAAAAAATCGTTTTCATCTGCAGTTTCACATTTTCGAATTTCGAAAATTCGTCGCTGTGATTTCGAACCGGAAGTTTAGACCAATTTGACAACTTCTTTAATAGTTGTACGATTTTCATGAAATTTAGTATACAAGTAGATCTTACCGATGTTACTTCAAAAATATAATTAGAAATTTTCTAAATTATCTCCCCTTGGTGAAATTAAGGATCAAAGTTTTCAAAAAAATCGTCGAAATATAGGTCAGAATGACCTAAAAAAATTTTTCGATACTCGACAAGTAATTACTGATTCCTACACAAAATATGGAGTTTGTCGATCGAACCGGAAGTGCCACCATCTTGAAACATGAAAAATCCCTAAGGCTTTTTTGCTATCTTACTTACAGACACGGGAGTTATATTTTCTGAATCCTTGAAGGATGGCCCAAAAATCGTAGGGAGCAGAATTTTGATTTCGGTCACGTGATGGTCACCATTTTGAATTGAAAATGAAAAGTAGTAGCAATTTGAAGGGCCGAGACTTTGAAACACAATAACTCTCCTTCTAATTGAGCTAGAATGTTCAAACTTGGTGTAGACGTTCACTAGGTCAATGTCATGATTGAGTGCAAAGATGAGCATTTTCTGCCTAGGGTAAGCAGAGATAGGCATGCTGATTTGTTGATTCTTTAGGGCACGATAACTTCGGTTATAATGAAGGGAGGGCGGTGAAACTTTTGTCAATAGAGAGTCCAATAGCTAGCCTGTTGTGTGAAATCATTGTATCATTTATTTTAAATATCAGGGATAGGCGAAAAAAAGAGATTGAAAATCCAAAAAGTCGTATTTTTACAATTTGGAGCATGTTTAGAGGTCTTTCTCGTAAAGTCAACTTAATATTTTTTGGGAACTTCTTCTACAAAGAGTCTTATTGGTATTCTTTTATATAAAACCATCGATCAACAATCCAACATATCAGGAGTAGAAGAACAAAAGGATCGAACATTGAAAACGGCATCCTTTCATTGTTAAGCGAAACATGCAGTGTGGGTGACTACAATCTACACATTTAGTCATCGTATACAGCTTATTCAACAGTATCGAATTCCAACTGCTTAGGGATATTTTTTTTTCGTCCCATCCGAACGACTAGGCAGCTGTGCTTGTCAGGCCCTCCGTTCTGCCTCAATGACAACGGGGAACCACGCCGGGAAATCAAGATGAACTTTTTCCGTGCAGAACTTTCAATTCAGGCCAAACGTTTATTGCATACGATTAAGCTGGTCAGTTGGAGCATATTTTCAAAAGTTTAGTAATAATCGGTTGGTAATTAAAGTACCGTGCACATTAAACTGTTAAAACAGAAAATTTCGCCCGGTTGAAATGTTTCTTGCTATAAGTCAGCAATTTTCCGAATTCAAGGAGGCTGAATGGCTGAATGGTTAGCATGTGCGCGCTGTATCGTAACGTCTGTCATTGAATCAACGGGCGTCGTTTCGATCTCCAGGTTGCACGTGACATGGAGTATGATGTCCAACCTCGTGGGTTTTCTCCGTGTCCGTCAGTTTCCTCCCAACGGCTAAAGACCAGTAAGCGCAAGGGGAGTTTTTAAATAAAATTAAAAAACATATGTTAGTCACGAAATGACCTAGTTTGTGTCTAATGGACATTAGGCCGCATTTCTCTCTTTCTCTTTTATTTTTAAAGTTTTGTAATAAACGGTTGGTAATCAAAGGTACTGTAAAAGTGATAAAACAGAAAATTTCGCCCGGTTGTAATGTTTCTCACTTTAAAGTCAGCAATTTGCCGATTTTAAGGGGCAAACGTTTATTGCGAACGATTAAGCTGGTCAAGGGGAGCTTATTTTTAAAAGTTTTGTAATATTCGGTTGATAACTAAAGGTACCGTGCAAATTAAACTGTTAAAATAGAAAATTTGGCCCGGTTGAACTGTTTCTCGCTGCAGGTCAGCAATTTGCCGATTTTAGGGAGGTTGCGTGGCTGAATAACGTCTGTCTTTGAGTCAACTGGCGTTGTTTCGATTTCTTCGATTTCGCCTGTCCAACTTCGTAGGCCGTAACGCCGCTGCCCGGGTAAAATTTCCCTCATTGCACACTTTATGGCATATGCCCGTCTTCATTAGCCCATTTTAGGAGCAGAACAGTAGGACGTTAAACCCCATTCAATTTCATTTCATTTTCTCTATGTTGCTTATTTATTATAGTGGATAAATATTTTTCTGGTTCTAGCAATTATTTAATTTCTGCATAGAAATCTTGCTTTGGCCAGTTTTTTTATTGCAGAGTGCCATTCTTGTATAATTCAGTCTATGATCCTTTGTTTAAAACATGCTTAAGAAGTCGTCACGATTTCCTACTTATAACCAAACATATTGGAAATATTAGTCTGGCATTATTAAATCCTAATTTTATTTGTCTTATTTAAAATTAAACTTTCATTTAACTATGAACAACCCTTAACGTGTCTCTTTAAAACTATTAAATACTCTAAAACCTTTTGACCTAAACTCATTAATTTACAATTTTCTTGTGAGCGACTTCTTATTCTTCCTATATGACATATTGCACGTGTCTGATTTCAAAGGGGGGTTGGGTGGCTGAATGGTTAGCACGCGCGCCTGTCATTGAGTTAACTAGCGTGTTTTCAAATGCCCGGTTGTACGTGACAAGGAGTAAGGTCGCCTGTCCAACCTGCCATTTTTAATTTGTTTTTCCCGCCATTTTCATTTCATTTTCTCATCCGTCTCATTACAGTAATACAAGTTTCAGTTATTTCCCTGTAGTTTTCAGATTATTGTTATGCCTGGGTGCAATGTTTCATACTATATTTAGACTTGTAACTTCGAGAGTTTTTGACCAATTTTGATAATTTTTTCTTCTTATCCTTTTATTTAGGATACTTGATACAATCAATGACACGTGACGATGAATATGAAAGCTTTCATATCTGCATGGGACAGTAGCAGATCTAGTTAGGCTTTCAGACTTTCGTCTGAAAGACTATTGTTTTTACTAAAATTATTATTTATTATTATTATTTTATTTTTCGGGGGAGCCTATTTCTCAGCGCCTGTAACAGATACCGATCTGGGACCTAATTCTCTATAGGGAAACCATGTGTTGGCTACTTGATAAACTATTTTTGAAACTTCTGCGCAGACCGGAAGTGGTCGAATTTCGTGCTCTGTCAAAAAATTAAAAAACGGCCGTAGATTCGTCAATTCTGTACCTATTTTCATACAAATGACATTTTCGGAAACCTTGAGTCTTTTCTCGGACGATAGCAGTTGAAAATTTCGATATTTCGAAACTTCATCGCTGACTTCTTGCGATCGAAAAATGAAAAATTTTATTTGAGAGACAATTTTTGTTATTTTTCATAATTTTCAAATTTGACCTACATTTTTGGATACCTGAAGGCAATCTGGTTCCAGTAATATAAGTTTCATTCCGAGTTATCGCCCTTTATTTTTCGATTTTTTTCGAATTTTCTTCACATTTTGTGAGCTTAAGTTTCGTTTTACGGCCGGATCAACGTTTCTCAAATTCCTGATACATGAAGCAATATTGTCAAACCACCGTTTAAAGCAATTTCAACAACAATCCGTAAACCGGAAGTAGTCGAAATAATATGCGATATTTTGAACAAAACGTGAAAAATTGGTGTCTTGGGTAAAAACACGATTTCTCCGTCCGATATCAACGGATTAAACAAATTAAGGTATCATTTGGTCTAGCGGTGATTGGACCACTGAATGATACCCAATTCGTACGGATACGATGAGCTGGAAGCAAAATATGGCACGCTGAAAATCAAGTATTTTCTGATTTGGAGCGTTTTTGGACGCCTGTATTTCGAAAACTGCTCCAGCGATTTTTCTTAAACTTTATCTATCGATGGTCCTTCCGGTAGTCTTTAGCATGGATCCATCCATTAAGACTATTATATGATTGGAATAAGACAAAAAAGGGACTGAAAATCGAAAAAAGTCAAAAAATCGTGAAATTTTGGAAAATGCTCTACTATTTTTTTATTTTAAGAGATTTTAAAAAAACAGATATATATTTAAAAAGCTGACCTAATTACGATTCTAATGATGTATAATATGTATGCAGTTATTGAAATTTAATTTTCAATATTTTGACATTTTGACATTTTTAACAATTTTGAACATAGGATTTCTCAGAAATATTTTATTTGATCGTATAGTGTCGTATATCATTAGAGAGCCCTGTTCCCATGCAAACTCCAAAACTGGATGTGAAAACTACTCGACAATGATTCGTATACCGGAAGTAGTTCAAAAAACGAAGAAAAATGTAAAAAAGATGAAAAAAAATTGGAGCTCTTGCCAAAAGTTCGAATTCTCCGTCACATATTAGCGGACCACAACAATTAAAGTGTCGTTGGATAGTTCCATTAATAGACGATCGTATAACATCTAAATAACACGAATTTGATTCTTAGGAAATAAATTATGGTACGCCGAAAACTACGTATTTTCCGTTTTGGAGCATTCTGAGACGCCTTTTTCTCGAAAACGACGCCTACGATTTTTCTTAAACATTTTTTACTCAGAGTCCTATCGGTGGCCTAGCGTGTGCATCTAATAATAAAAGCTTTGCAATATTATAGGCGGTCCAAAAATGACATCAATCTTTGAAAAAAGTTGAAAAATCATTAAATTATTGAAAATGCTCTTTTATTTATCTTTATTTCAAAAATTACTTAATGAATGTTTCTGATATTTCTGCTACAGGAAGTTAAGTATCTAATCAACTTGTTAAAGCTATTCCGACAATGATCGAAAAACCGGAAGTAGTCGAAAAAATCTCCGATATTTTGAATTTTTTTTACATTTTTACAGAAAACTTTTTTATTTATGAATATTTTTTGATGGTAGTTTGCACAGAGTTAAAGTATCACCCTACTTGAGCAGAAATGAGAAAGAATTTTGTCTCAGTAATTTTCTTTAGTCGCCATTGGCTAATTTAGCTTTTCGTACCTAGATTAATTATTTATTGTTCGATTTGTATAAAACAAGGTGCATATGCTCCGTGGTCTCAATTGTAATTTTTTTTGTTACCGTGAAATTTTTCTGCACGCAACGGAAGTGGCGTAATATTAACAAAAACTACAATTTTGACAGTTCAGTACCACTTTTTGAAAGCAAATATTATTTTTTTCGATATCTGATATAGCAAAAAGGATGCGCGCTGTAAAAGGGCACAAATCGTTAGTTCAGATTTTTTTATTTCAATTTCATTTTCGGGCAATTTCGAATAAATGTAAAAAAAAAGTGTAACAACCAGTTATTTACAACCCATTCAACGTCTTCATATTTTGAACTATGTATTCGTAACGTTCATAAACTCGTAGTAATAATCCAGACGAGGAGAATGTATGCACAAAATAGTTCGTAATAATAATATGAGCAATTGCCGAGAAATATGCAATTTTGCATGCATCACTTTTCACGTTATTTTGCCTATAAAATAGTAAATTATTATCCGATTTTCAATATTTTTTTTTATTCGATGCCTAATGCCAATTTGGACTAGGTTAAGCCAATTTTACAGTTTCACTGTTACCGGAAATGACGTCATTTTGGCAAAAACTGTATTTTTAACCTGAAAAACAAATATTTTATTCAAATGAGTCTTTTTTTATAATACTTTTAAAATTATGATATTTGAATCCCATCAACGAATAGCATTAACCCATACGATCATACAGATACCACAAAAAAAGTTTCTAACTTGTACGGTTGCCGAGAAATAGACGATTTTCTACAAGTCACTTTTCAAGCTTTTTGGTCTATAAAAGTGTCAATTATTATTCAATTTTCATACAATTTTCACCATTTGATGCCTTATGCCATTTACGATTGCAATGATCTGATTTAACATTTCCATTATCACCGGAAGTAATGTCATATTTGCAAAAACCGTACTTTTAGACTTCAAAACAAAATTTTACTCCAAAATTAGATTTTGCGCGATCCGACTCAAGATGCCGTGTTCAATAACAAATATTACGGGACGCTGAAGATCTAGTATTTTCCTTTTTGGACTTTTATATGATATCAGAATGATACAAATCCGATGGTTAGGCAATAGATTATGAGATGCCGAAAATGTAGTATTTTCCTCTTTTTTTTGGAGCCTTTTCAGACTCGTTTATCTCGAAAACTACTTCTATTTCACTTCTTAAACTTCTGTTACCCCGAGTCCTGTCGGTCGTTTAGAGTATAAAGGTAAATATAAAAGCATGGCAATGATATAAAGGACCCTGAAAGCCGATTCAGCACTGCTATGCAGGTCTAGTTATTAGGCTTTCAGACTTTCGTCTGAAAGACTATTGTTTTTACTAAAATTATTATTTATTATTATTATTTTATTTTTCGGGGGAGCCTATTTCTCAGCGCCTGTAACAGATACCGATCTAGGACCTAATTCTCTATCGGGAAACCATGTGTTGGCTACTTGATAAACTATTTTTGAAACTTCTGCGCAGACCGGAAGTGGTCGAATTTCGTGCTGTGTCAAAAAATTAAAAAACGGCCGTAGATTCGTCAATTCTGTACCTATTTTCATACAAATGACATTTTCGGAAACCTTGAGTCTTTTCTCGGACGATAGCAGTTGAAAATTTCGATATTTCGAAACTTCATCGTTGACTTCTTGCGATCGAAAAATGAAAAATTTTATTTGAGAGACAATTTTTGTTATTTTTCAAAATTTTCAAATTTGACCTACATTTTTGGATACCTGAAGGCAATCTGGTTCCAGTAATATAAGTTTCAATCCGAGTTATCGCCCTTTATTTTTCGATTTTTTTCGAATTTTCTTCACATTTTGTGAGCTTAAGTTTCGTTTTACGGCCGGATCAACGTTTTTCAAATTACTGATACATGAAGCAATATTGTCAAACCACCGTTTAAAGCAATTTCAACAACAATCCGTAAACCGGAAGTAGTCGAAATAATATGCGATATTTTGAAAAAAACGTGAAAAATTGGTGTCTTGGGTAAAAACACGATTTCTCCGTCCGATATCAACGGATTAAACAAATTAAGGTATCATTTGGTCTAGCGGTGATTGGACCACTGAATGATACCCAATTCGTACGGATACAATGAGCTGGAAGCAAAATATGGCACGCTGAAAATCAAGTATTTTCTGATTTGGAGCGTTTTTGGACGCCTTTATCTCGAAAACTGCTCCAGCGATTTTTCTTAAACTTTCTCTATTAAGAGACCCTTCGATGGTCTTTAGCATGAAGCAATACATTACAATCTTCCAATAATTGGAATAAGACCAAAAAGGGACTGAAAATCGAAAAAAGTCCAAAAATCGTGAAATTTTGGAAAATGCTCTACTATTTTTTTATTTTAAGAGATTTTAAAAAAACAGATATATATTTAAAAAGCTGACCTAATTACGATTCTAATGATGTATAATATGTATGCAGTTATTGAAATTTAATTTTCAATATTTTGACATTTTGACATTTTTAACACTTTTGAACATAGGATTCTCAGAAATATTTTATTTGGTCGTATAGTGTCGTATATCATTAGACAGCCCTGTTCCCATGCAAACTCCAAAACTGGATGCGAAAACTACTCGACAATGATTCGTATACCGGAAGTAGTTCAAAAAACGACAACAAATGTAAAAAAGATGAAAAAAAATTGGAGCTCTTGCCAAAAGTTCGAATTCTCCGTCACATATTAGCGGACCAAAACAATTAAAGTGTCGTTGGATAGTTCCATTAATAGACGATCGTATAACATCTAAATAACACGAATTTGATTCTTAGGAAATAAATTATGGTACGCCGAAAACTAAGTATTTTCCGTTTTGGAGCATTCTGAGACGCCTTTTTCTCGAAAACGACGCCTACGATTTTTCTTAAATATTTTTTACTCAGAGTCCTATCGGTGGCCTAGCGTGTGCATCTAATAATAAAAGCGTTGCAATATTATAGATGGTCCAAAAATGACCTCAATCTTTGAAAAAAGTTGAAAAATCATTAAATTATTGAAAATGCTCTTTTATTTATCTTTTTTTCGAAAATTACTCAATGAATGTTTCTGACATTTCTGGTACAGAAAGTTAAGTATCTAATCAACTTGTTAAAGCTATTCCGACAATGATCGTAAAACCGGAAGTAGTCGAAAAAATCTCCGATATTTTGAATTTTTTTTACATTTTTACAGAAAACTTTTTTATTTATGAATATTTTTTGATGGTAGTTTACACAGAGTTAAAGTATCACCCTACTTGAGCAGAAGTGAGAAAGAATTTTGTCTCAGTAATTTTCTTTAGTCGCCATTGGCTAATTTAGTTTTTCGTACCTAGATTAATTATTTATTGTTCGATTTGTATAAAACAAAGTGCATATGCTTCGTGATGTCAATTGTAATATTTTTTGTTACGGTGACATTTTTCTGCACGCAACGGAAGTGGCGTAATATTAACAAAAACTACTATTTTGAGAGTTAAGTACCACTTTTTGACAGCAAATATTATTTTTTTCGAAAACTGATATAACAAAAAGTATGCGCCCTGTAAAGGCGCATAAATTGTTTGGCTCAGATTCTTAAATTTCAATTTCATTTTCGGGCAATTTCGAATAAAATGTAAAAAAAAAAGGTAAAATTCAGTTATTACAACCCATTCAACGTCTTTATATTTTGAACTATTTATTCGTAACTTTCATAAACTGGTAGCCATAATCAAGACGAAGAGAACGTATGCTTAAAATAGTTTGTAATATGAGCAGTTGCCGAGAAATATGCAATTTTGCATGCATCACTTTTCAAGTTATTTTGCCTATAAAAGAGTAAATTATTATCCGATTTTCAATATTTTTCTTTTATTTGATGCCTAATGCCAATTGGGATGAGGTTAAGCCAATTTTACAGTTTCACTGTTACCGGAAATGACGTCATTTTGGCAAAAACTGTATTTTTAACCTAAAAAACAAATATTTTATTCAAATGAGTCTCTTTTATAATATTTTTAAAATTATGATATTTGAACCCCATCACCAAATAGCATGAACCCATACGATCATACAGATACCACAAAAAAGTTTCTAACTTGTACGGTTGCTGAGATATAGACGATTTTCTACAAGTCACTTTTCAAGCTTTTTGGTCTATAAAAGTGTCAATTATTATTCCATTTTCATACAATTTTCACCATGTGATGCCTTATGCCATTTATGATTGCAATGATCTGATTCCATTATCACCGGAAGTAATGTCATATTTGCAAAAACCGTATTTTTAGACTTCAAAACATAATTTTACTCCAAAATTAAATTTTTGCGCGATCCGACTCAAGATGGCGTGTTCAATGACAAATATTACGGGACGCTGAAGATCTAGTATTTTCCTTTTTGGACTTTTATATGATATCAGAATGATACAAATTCGATGGTTAGGCAATAGATTATGAGATGCCGAAAATGTAGTATTTTCCTCTTTTTTTGGAGCCTTTTCAGACTCGTTTATCTCGAAAACTACTTCTATTTCACTTCTTAAACTTCTGTTACCCCGAGTCCTATCGGTCGTTTAGAGTATAAAGGTAAATTTAAAAGCATGGCAATGATATAAAGGACCCTGAAAGCCGATTCAGCACTGCTATGCAGGTCTAGTTATTATTATTATTATTTTTTACCGCGGGAGCCTATTTCTCCATGATCGAAAACAGATATCGATCTGGAACAAACTTTTCTTTCGGGAAAACATGTGGTGGCTACTTGATAAACTATTTTTCAAACCTCTGCGCATACCGGAAGTGGCCGAACTTTGTACGTCGTCTAAAAATTGAAAATAGGCCATAGTTTCGTCAATTCTTTACCCATTTTTAAACAAATGACATTTTCGGGAACCCTGAATCTTTTGCAAGATAATGGCTATCTCACATTTTTCACTTTCGAACATTCGTCTATGACTTCTATCGTTCGAAAATTGAAAAGACGATGTTTATGAGACAATTTTTGTTATTTTTCAAAATTTGCAAATTTGACCTACATTTTTGGATTCCTGAAGTCTATGCCATTCCAGTAATATAAGTTTCATTCAGAGTTATCGCACTTTATTTTTCGAATTTTTTCGAATTTTCTGCCCATTTTATGCCCCTTATATTTTTTGGAAAGGATAAAACGATATTTCTGAAACCTCTGGAACATTAAGCCATATAGTCAGACATCCGGATAAAGCAATTTCAACAACGATCCGTAAACCGGAAGTAGTCGAAATAATGTCTGATTTTTTGAAAAAAACTCAAAAAATGGGGGCTTTGGGAAAAGCGTGATTTCGTCGTCCCATATCAACCGATCAAATGGATTAAGGTATCGTTGGTTTACGTCGGAATTGGAGTATCGTATGATACCCAATTCATACAGATACGATGATCCAGAAATAAAATATGACACGCTGAAAATCAAGCATTTTTTGATTTGGAGCGTTTTTGGACGCCTTTATCTCGAAAACTGCTCCAGCGATTTTTCTTAAATTTTATCTATTTATGGTCCTTCCGGTAGTCTTTAGCATGGATCCATCCATTAAGACCTTCATATAATTGGAATAAGACAAAAAAGGGACTGAAAATTGAAAAAAGTCAAAAAATCGTGAAATTTTGGAAAATGCTCTACCATTTTTTTATTTTAAGAGATTTTCAAAAAAAAGATATATATTTAAAAAGCTGACCTAATTACGATTCTAATGATGTATAATATGTATGCAGTTATTGAAATTTAATTTTCAATATTTTGACATTTTGACATTTTTAACACTTTTGAACATAGGATTTCTCAGAAGTATTTTATTTGATCGTATAGTATCGTATATCATTAGAGAGCCCTGTTCCCATGCAAACTACAAAACTGGACGTGAAAACTACTCGACAATGATTCGTATACCGGAAGTAGTTCAAAAAACGAAGAAAAATGTAAAAAAGATGAAAAAAAATTGGAGCTCTTGCCAAAAGTTCGAATTCTACGTCAAATATTAGCGGACCAAAACAATTAAAGTGTGGTTGGATAGTTCCATTAATAGACGATCGTATAACATCTAAATAACACGAATTTGATTCTTAGGAAATAAATTATGGTACGCCGAAAACTAAGTATTTTCCGTTTTGGAGCATACTGAGACGCCTTTTTCTCGAAAACGACGCCTACGATTTTTCTTAAACATTTTTTACTCAGAGTCCTATCGGTGGCCTAGCGTGTGCATCTAATAATAAAAGCGTTGCAATATTATAGGTGGTCCAAAAATGACATCAATCTTTGAAAAAAGTTGAAAAATCATTAAATTATTGAAAAGACTCTTTTATTTATCTTTTTTTAGAAAATTACTCAATGAATGTTTCTGATATTTCTGGTACAGGAAGTTAAGTATCTAATCAACATGTTAAAGCTATTCCGACAATGATCGCAAAACCGGAAGTAGTCGAAAAAATCTCCGATATTTTGAATTTTTTTAACATTTTTACAGGAAACTTTTTTATTTATTAATATTTTTTGATGGTAGTTTACACATAGTTAAAGTATCACCCTACTTGAGCAGAAGTGGGAAAGAATTTTGTCTCAGTAATTTTCTTTAGTCGCCATTGGCTAATTTAGTTTTTCGTACCTAGATTAATTATTTATTGTTCGATTTGTATAAAACAAAGTGCATATGCTTCGTGATGTCAATTGTAATATTTTTTGTTACGGTGACATTTTTCTGCACGCAACGGAAGCGGCGTAATATTAACAAAAACTACAATTTTGAGTGTTAAGTACCACTTTTTGACAGCAAATATTATTTTTTTCGAAAACTGATAGAACAAAAAGTATGCGCCCTGTAAAGGCGCATAAAATGTTTGGCTCAGATTATTAAATTTCAATTTCATTTTTGGGCAATTTCGAATAAAATGTAAAAAAAAAGGTAAAATTCAGTTATATACAACCCATTCAACGTCTTTATATTTTGAACTATTTATTCGTAACTTTCATAAACTCGTAGCCATAATCCAGACGAAGAGAATGTATGCCAAAAATAGTTTGTAATATGAGCAGTTGCCGAGAAATATGCAATTTTGCATGCATCACTTTTCAAGTTATTTTGCCTATAAAAGAGTAAATTATTATCCGATTTTCAATATTTTTCTTTTATTTGATGCCTAATGCCGATTTGGACTAGGTTAAGCCAATTTTACAGTTTCACTGTTACCGGAAATGACGTCATTTTGGCAAAAACTGTATTTTTAACCTAAAAAACAAATATTTTATTCAAATGAGTCTCTTTTATAATATTTTTAAAATTATGATATTTGAATCCCATCAACGAATAGCATGAACCCATACGATCATACAGATACCACAAAAAAGTTTCTAACTTGTACGGTTGCCGAGAAATAGACGATTTTCTACAAGTCACTTTTCAAGCTTTTTGGTCTATAAAAGTGTCAATTATTATTCAATTTTCATACAATTTTCACCATGTGATGCCTTATGCCATTTATGATTGCAATGATCTGATTTAACATTTCCATTATCACCGGAAGTAATGTCATATTTGCAAAAACCGTATTTTTAGACTTCAAAACAAATATTTTTTTTGAAGTGAGTTATATTTATTATTTGTTTAACGTTATAACGTTTGATTCTAATGGCCATTTAGATTGGATCAATATAATCATACTGATATCAAAAAAATGCTTCTAGCATATTCCCTTGTCGAGGAATAACCAATTTTCTAAGGATCACCTCTTAAGTTTTTTACCTTTTTAATTTTAGTTTATGGGTTCTAAGTTTATTATGTTATTGGCTGATATGTATAAAACAATTCTCAATTGCGAATTCTCAACTTATTTGTTATCGATAATGATTTCTTTTGGCACCGGAAGTTAAGTTTTTTTGCCAGATTTTACAATTTTGACCGGTGTATTTATTTGCAAGCAAATATTACTTTTACAAATCTGATAGAGGGTGTCACTGAATCATAACAACTACATTATCGTTTGGTAGCTCGATGGATCGGCTATTGTATGACGCACTTCCTGTCTGATTCCTGAAAGCCGATTCAGCACTGCAGGTCTGCAGGTCTAGTTATTATTATTATTAGGCTTTCAGACTTTCGTCTGAAAGCCTATTGAGATTACTAAAATTATTATTAGGCTTTCAGACTTTCGTCTGAAAGCCTATTGAGATTACTAAAATTATTATTATTATTATTATTTACCGCGGGCGCCTAGATCTCCATGATCGAAAACAGATATCGATCTGGAACAAACTTTTCTATCGGGAAAACATGTGGTGGCTACTGCATAAACTAATTTTTAAACTTCTGCGCATACCGGAAGTGACCGAACTTTGTACGTTGTCTAAAAATTGAAAATCGGCCATAGTTTCGTCAATTCTTTATCGATTTTCAAACAAATTATATTTTTGTATTCCCTGAATCTTTTCTGAGACAATGGCTATCTCACATTTTTCAATTTCGAACAACTGTCTATGACTTTTATCGTTCGAAAATTGAAAACATGTTGTTTACGAGACAATTTTTGTTATTTTTCAAAATTTGCAAATTTGACCTACATTTTTGGATACCTGAAGTCCTTCCGATTCCAGTAATATAAGTTTTATTCAGAGTTATCGCCCTTTATTTTTCGATTTTTTTCGAATTTTCTTCCCATTTTGTGAGCTCGGGTTTCAGTTTATGGCAGAATTGACGTTTCTGAAACTTCTGGAACATGAAGTTATAGTCCAATACCAACTTATAAAGCAATTTCGACAAGAATCCTTCAACCGGAAGTGGTCGAAATAATGTGCAATATTTTGAAAAAAATGCAAAAAATGGATATTTTGGGGAAAAACGCGATTTCTCCACCCGATATCAATGGATTAAAGACATTAGGATACCATTGGACTGCACTAGGATTGTTCTATCGTATGATACCCAATTCATACGGATACTATGATCAGGCAGCAAAATATGGCACGCTGAAAATCAAGTATTTTCTGATTTGGAGCGTTTTTGGACGCCTGTATTTCGAAAACTGCTCCAGCGATTTTTCTTAAACTTTATCTATCGATGGTCCTTCCGGTAGTCTTTAGCATGGATCCATCCATTTAGACTTTTATATAATTGGAATAAGACAAAAAAGGGACTGAAAATCGAAAAAAGTCGAAAAATCGTGAAATTTTGGAAAATGCTCTACTATTTTTTTATTTTAAGAGATTTTCAAAAAAAGGATATATATTTAAAAAGCTGACCTAATTACGATTCTAATGATGTATAATACGTATGCAGTTATTGAAATTTAATTTTCAATATTTTGACATTTTGACATTTTTAACACTTTTGAACATAAGATTTCTCAGAAGTATTTTATTTGATCGTATAGTGTAGTATACCATTAGAGAGTCCTGTTCCCATGCAAACTCCAAAACTGGATGTGAAAACTACTCGACAATGATTCGTATACCGGAAGTAGTTCAAAAAACAAAGAAAAATGTAAAGAAGATAAAAAAAAATTGGAGCTCTTGCCAAAAATTCGAATTCTCCGTCACATAATAGCGGACCAAAACAATTAAAGTGTCGTTGGATAGTTCCATTAATAGACGATCGTATAACATCTAAATAACACGAATTTGATTCTTAGGAAATAAATTATGGTACGCCGAAAACTAAGTATTTTCCGTTATGGAGCATTCTGAGACGCCTTTTTCTCGAAAACGACGCCTACGATTTTTCTTAAATATTTTTTACTCAGAGTCCTATCGGTGGCCTAGCGTGTGCATTTAATAATAAAATCGTTGCAATATTATAGGTGGTCCAAAAATGACCTCAATCTTTGAAAAAAGTTGAAAAATCATTAAATTATTGAAAATGCTCTTTTATTTATCTTTTTTTCGAAAATTACTCAATGAATGTTTCTGACATTTCTGGTACAGGAAGTTAAGTATCTAATCAACTTGTTACAGCTATTCCGACAATGATCGTAAAACCGGAAGTAGTCGAAAAAATCTCCGATATTTTGAAATTTTTTTACATTTTTACAGAAAACTTTTTAATGTATGAATATTTTTTGATGGTAGTTTACACAGAGTTAAAGTATCACCCTACTTGAGCCGAAGTGAGAAAGAATTTTCTTTAGTCGCCATTGGCTAAAGAATTTTCTTTAGTCGCCATTGGCTAATTTAGTTTTTCGTACCTAGATTAATTATTTATTGTTCGATTTGTATAAAACAAAGTGCATATGCTCCGTGGTCTCAATTGTAATTTTTCTTGTTACCGTGAATTTTTCCTGCACGCAACGAAAGTGGCGTAATATTAACAAAAACTACAATTTTGACAGTTCAGTACCACTTTTTGAAAGGAAATATTATTTTTTTCGAAATCTGATATAGCAAAAAGAATGCGCGCTGTAAAGGGGCACAAATCGTTAGCTCAGATTTTTTAATTTCAATTTCATTTTCGGGCAATTTCGAATAAATGTAAAAAAAGGTGTAATAATCAGTTATTTACAACCCATTCAACGTCTTCATATTTTGAACTATTTATTCGTAAGTTTCATAAACTCGTAGTAATAATCCAGACGAGGAGAATGTATGCAAAAAATAGTTCGTAATATGAGCAATTGCCGAGAAATATGCAATTTTGCATGCATCACTTTTCACGTTATTTTGCCTATAAAAGAGTAAATTATTATCCGATTTTCAATATTTTTTTTTCATTCGATGCTTAATGCCAATTTGGACTAGTTTAAACCAATTTCACAGTTTCACTGTGACCGGAAATGACGTCATTTTGGCAAAAACTGTATTTTTAACCTAAAAAACAAATATTTTATTCAAATGTGTCTTTTTTATAATATTTTTAAAATTATGATATTTGAATCCCATCACCGAATAGCATGAACCCATACGATCATACAGATACCACAAAAAAGTCTCTAACTTGTACGGTTGCCGAGAAATAGACGATTTTCTACAAGTCACTTTTCAAGCTTTTTGGTCTATAAAAGTGTCAATTATTATTCAATTTTCATACAATTTTCACCATTTGATGCCTTATGCCATTTATGATTGCATTAAACTAATTTAAGATTTTTATTATCACCGGAAGTAATGTCTTTTTTGCAAAAACCGTATTTTTAGACTTCAAAACAAATGTTTTTTTGAAGTGAGTTATATTTGTTATTTGTTTAACGTTATAACGTCTGATTCTAATGGCCATTTAGATTGGATCAATATAATCATACTGATATCAAAAAATTGCTTCTAGCATGTTCCCTTGTCGAGAAATAACCAATTTTCTAAGGATCACTTTTTAAGTTTTTTTACCTTTTAATTTCAGTTTATGGGTTCCAAGTTTATTATTTATTGCCTGATGTGTATAAAACAATTCTCAATTGCGAATTCTCAACTTATTTATTACCGATATAGATTTCTTTTGGCACCGGAAGTGAAGTAATTTTGCCAGATTCTACAATTTTGACCGGTGTATTTGCAAGCATATATTACTTTTACAAATCTGATAAAGGGTGTCACTGAATCATAACAACTACAGTATCGTTTGGTAGCTCGATGGATCGGCTATTGTATGGCGCACTTCCTGTATGATTCCTAAAAGCCGATTTAGCACTGCAGGTCTGCAGAGGTCGCTCCATAGCGAGCGAAGAAACATAACTAATTTCGCCGAGAATTTTAAGAAATAGGACAGATTTAAAAATACGGTACTCTTACAAAACGTTCAAATAAAGGTTTTCTAAAATCTTTTATTGCTATTTTGATCTTTTGTGTCGATAGATAGTATATTTATAGACTCATTTATGAGAACATCTCATCAATATTTTTACTAATTTGCCTCTACTCCAAAATTAGATTTTGCGCGATCCGACTCAAGATGGCGTGTTCAATGACAAATATTACGGGACGCTGAAGATCTAGTATTTTCCTTTTAGGACTTTTATATGATATCAGAATGATACAAATTCGATGGTTAGGCAATAGATTATGAGATACCGAAAATGTAGTATTTTCCTCTTTTTTTGGAGCCTTTTCAGACTCGTTTATCTCGAAAACTACTTCTATTTCACTTCTTAAACTTCTGTTACCCCGAGTCCTATCGGTCGTTTAGAGTATAAAGGTAAATTTAAAAGCATGGCAATGATATAAAGGACCCTGAAAGCCGATTCAGCACTGCTATGCAGGTCTAGTTATTATTATTATTTACCGCGGGGGCCTAGATCTCCATGATCGAAAACAGATATCGATCTGGAATTAGATTTTCTATCGGGAAACCATGTGGTGGCTACTGCATAAAATATTTTTGAAATTTCTGCGCATACCGGAAGTGACCGAACTTTGCACGTTGTCTAAAAATTGAAAATCGGCCATAGTTTCGTCAATTCTTTATCCATTTTCAAACAAATTACATTTTTGGAATTCCTGAATCTTTTCTGGGGCAATGGCTATCTCACATTTTTCAATTTCGAACATTCGTCTATGACTTTTATCGTTCGAAAATTGAAAACATGTTGTTTACGAGACAATTTTTGTTATTTTTCAAAATTTCCAAATTTGACCTACATTTTTGGATACCTGAAGTTCATCTGATTCCAGTAATATAAGTTTCATTCAGAGTTATCACCCTTTATTTTTCGATTTTTTTCGAATTTTCTTCCCATTTTGTGAGCTCGGGTTTCGGTTTATGGCAGAATTGACGTTTCTGAAACTTCTGGAACATGAAGTTATAGTCCAATACCAACTTATAAAGCAATTTCGACAAGAATCCTTAAACCGGAAGTGGTCGAAATAATGTGCAATATTTTGGAAAAAATGCAAAAAATTGATATTTTTGGGGAAAACGCTATTTCTCCGCCAGATATCAATGGATTAAACGAATGAAGGTACCGTTTGATGGCACGATTGTTGGACTATCATATGATACCCCATTCATACGGATACTATGAACAGAGAGCAAAATATGGCATGCTGAAAATCAAGTATTTTCTGATTTGGAGCGTTTTTGGACGCCTGTATCTCGAAAACTTAACCTTCAATTTTTTTTTAATTCTTTCTATCGAGAGTCCTTTTGGAGGTATTTTGCATGAAGCCATCCAATAAGACTTTGAAATGTCTGGAATAGGATAAAAAAGGGACTGAAAATCGAAAAAAGTCGAAAAATCGTGAAATTTTGGAAAATGCTCTACTATTTTTTTATTTTAAGAGATTTTTAAAAAAAGTTTGTATATTCAGATAGCTGACCTAATTACGATTCTAACGATGTATAATATGTATGTAATTATTGAAATTTAATTTTCGATATTTTAATTTTTTTGCATTTTTGACACTTTTGAACATAGGATTTCTCAGGGACATTTTATCTGATCAGATAATGTAATATATCATTACAGAGCCCTGTGGTTATTTTAGTGCCCAAACCGGCTATTAAAACTATTCCGACAATAATAACCATACCGGAAGTATTCAAAAAGTGAAAAAAAAGAGTAAAAACATTGTCGCACTTGCGAAAAACTTGATTTCTCCCTTAGGTAATAGCGGACGAAAAGAACTAAAGTGTCGCTGGATAGCCCTATTAATGGACCATCATATGGTATCTAAATAATACGATTTCGATGGTAAGGAAATAAATTATTGTATGCCAAAAATCTAGTATTTTCCGATTTTTTAACATTCTGAAACGCCCTTTTCTCGAAAACGACGCCTACGATTTTTCTTAAACTTTTCTTACTCAAAGTCCTATCGGTTGTCTATATAGTGAATCCAAAATGAAAAGCATTGAAATAATGTAAGTGGTCCAAAAATGGCATCAAACTTTGAAAAAAAATGAAAAATCGTTAAATTTTTGGAAACGCTCTTTAATTTATCTGTTTTTCCAAAACCACTCAATGGATGTTTCTGACACTTCTGGTACAGAAAGTTAAGTATCCAAAGAACTTCGTAAAGCTATCACAACAACGATCGTAAAACCGGAAGTAGTCGAAAAAATGTCCGATATTTTGAAAAAAATTATTTTTTTTACGAAAACCTTTTTTATTTATGAATATTTTTTGTTGATATTTTACACAGGACTAAAATATCATCGTACTTGAGCAGAAATGAGAAAAAAATGGTCTCGGTAATTTGCGTTAGCCGTCATCGCCTAATTTAGTCTTTCGTACCCAGAAAAATTATTTATTGTTCGATTTGTATAAAACAAAGTTCATATGCTCCGTGGTCTCAATTGTAATTTTTTTTGTTACGGTGAAATTTTTCTGTCGGCAACGGAAGTGACGTAATATTAACAAAAACTACAATTTTGACAGTTCGGTACCACTTTTTGAAAGCAAATATTATTTTTTTTTCAAAACTGATATAACTAAAAGGATGCACCCTGCAAAGGTGCACAAAATTCTTAGCTCATATTTTTAAATTTCAATTTCATTTTCGGGCAATTTCGAATGAAATGTAAAATAAAGTGTAAAATTCAGTTATTTACAATTCATTCAGCGTCTTCATATTTTGAAATATTTATTTGTAATTTTCATAAACTCGTAGCAATAATCCAGACGAAGAGAATGTATGCGAAAATTAGTTTGTAATATGAGCAGTTGCCGAGAAATATGCAATTTTGCATGCATCACTTTTTACGTTATTTTGCCTATAAAAGAGTGAATTATTATTCGATTTGCAATATTTTTTTTCCATTTGATGCCTAATGCCAATTTGGACTAGGTCAAGCCAATTTTACATTTTCACTGTGACCGGAAATGACGTCATTTGGGCAAAAACTGTATTTTTAACCTAAAAAACTAATATTTTATTCAAATGAGTCTGCCTTATAATATTTTAAAAATTATGATATTTGATTCCCATCAACGAATAGAATGAAGCCATACGACCATACAGATACCACAAAATGGTTTCTAACTTGTACGGTTACAGAGAAATAGGCGATCTTCTATAAGTCACTTTTCAAGGTTTTTGGTCTATAAAAGTGTCAATTATTATTCGATTTTTATAATTTTTAACCCTTTGATGCCTTATGCCATTTATGACTTCTATGAACCAAGTTAACATTTTCAATATCACCGGAAGTAATATAATTTTTGCAAAAAACGTATTTTTAGCCTTCAAAACAAACATTTTTTGGAAGGGATTTATATTTATTATTCGTTTAACTTTATAACGTCTGACTCTAATGGGCAGTAAGATTGAATCAATACCATCATATTGATATCAAGAAAAGGCTTCTAGCATGTTCCCTTGTCGAATAATAACCAATTGTCCCAGGGTCACTTTTAAGTTTTTTACCTTCTTAATTTCGGTTTATGGGTTATAGGTTAATTATTTATTGCCCGATATGTATAAAACAAAGTTTGTTTTTTGCGAATTTTCGACTTATTTTTTACCTATAAAAATTTCTTTCCGCACCGGAAGTGACGTAATTTTGCCATAATTTACAATTTTGACCGGTCTTTCGCCAGCAAATATTACTTTTACATATGATACAGGGTGTCACTGAAGCAAAACAACTGAAGTATAGTTTGGTAGCTCAATGGATCGGCTATGGCATAATAAACTTCCTGTATGATTCCTGAAAGCCGGTTCAGTGCTGCTTGCAGGTCTAGTTATTATTATTATTATTATTCAGATTCCAATTTGAATAGATCTCAGCAACTACGTGTCGCATCGTTACGATTTCTTCGGTTTTACTGGGAAAGTGGGTGTGACTTAGAGGATAAAGCTATTTTGAACGTTCTGCGACAATGCGAAATGTCCGAAATCACCGAAGTTATCGTTTTTGAAAATATTGCAGTAATTTTAACAATAATCATTGGATTTTAACTTTCGATACATTTTGGCATAGCCTGAGACAGGGCACATAGCTACGCTACTTTCGATTTTTGATTTTCGGCAAATCTTCGAAGATATTAGGCGCCAAATTTCGAAAATTTAAAATTTTACAAAAAACTTTTTTATTTATGAATATTTTTTAGTCGTATTGTGCACAGAATTAAAGGGTCATCTGACTAGTGCAAAAATGTTAAAAAATTTTGTCTCAGTAATTTACCTTGGCCGCCATTGGCTAATTCAGTTTTTCAGTCCTAGATTAATTTTTTATTGTTCGATTTGTGTAAAACAAAGTTCATATGCTTCGTTGTATCAATTGTCGTTTTTTTTATTACCGAAAGTGTTATCTGTCGGCACCGGAAGTGGCATAATTTTACCAAAAACTACAATTTTGACAGTTATTTTCCTTCTTCGAAAACAAATATTATTTTTTGGAAAAATTATTTTACTCAAAGAGTGTGCCCTTTCAAGGCGCAAAAAATGTAGGAAGCAGTTTTTTTAATTTCGATTTCATTTTCGAGCAAATTCGATTAAGAGGCTAAAAATGGTGTAAAATTGGTCTATTTACAACCTATTCAGGCTTTTCAGATTTTAAAATATTTCTTCGTAACTTTTATAAACTTGTAGCTATAATCCATACGAAGAAAATGTATGTTAAAATTCGTTTGTAATATAAGCAGTTACCAAGAAATGGGCAGTTCTGTACAAGTCACTGTTTTCGTTATTTTGCCTGTAAAATAGTCAATTATGATTGGATTTTTATAAAAGTGACATCATTTGATTCAAAAAGCACGTAGCGTCATATCAAGTTGATTACAATTTAAAATTGACACCGGAAGTGACATCATTTGGTCAAAAAATGCATTTTAAACTTTTTTAAATCAATGTTTTATTCAACCAAGAATAACTTAATATGTATTAATAATTTTAACTTTTGGTTTAAATTCACATATAAACAAAACTCATATGGTCATATAGATATCATAAAATGGTTTCTAACTTGTTCGGTTGCCGAGAAATAGACGGTTTTCTACAGGTCACTTTTGAAGGTTTCGGGGCCATAAAAGGGTCAATTATTATTCGATTTTCATAAACGTCACACCATGTTATACCTAATGCCATTTGGGATTTCATACAAGTAATTTAAGATTTTCATTATCACCGGAAGTAACGTCATTTTGGCAAAAACTGTATTTTTAGCCTCCAAAACAGATATTTTATTCAAATGAGTCTGTTTTGAAATCTTTGAAATAGAATGAAGCCATACGATCATACAGATACCACAAAATGGTTTCTAACTTGTACGGTTGCCGAGAAATAGCCAATTTTCTACAAGTCACTTTTCAAGTTTTTTGGTCTTTAAAAGTGGCAATTATTATTCGATTTAACTTTTTTATTTATAAATATTATTTAGTCGTGTTGTGCACAGAATTAAAGAGTCATCTGATTAGCGCAAAAATGTTAAAAAAATTTGTCTCATTAATTTTCCTTGGCCGCCATTAGCTAATTCAGTTTTTCAGTCCTAGATTAATTTTTTATTGTTCGATTTGTATAAAACAAAGTTCATATGCTTCGTTGTCCCAATTGTTATTTTTTTTATTACCAAAAGTGTTATCTGTCGGCGCCGGAAGTGGCATAATTTTACCAAAAACTACAATTTTGACAGTTAGGTACCATTTTTCGAAAACAAATATTATTTTTTGGAAAAATTATATGACTAAAAGAGTGTGTCCTTTAAAGGCGCAAAAAATGTCGGAAGCAGTTTTTTTTAATTTCTAATTCATTTTCTAGCAAATTGGATTAAGGGGTGAAAAAAGGCGTAAAATTGACCTATTTACAACCCATTCAGGCTTTTCAGATTTTAAAATATTTTTACTTAACTTTTATAAACCCGTAACTATAATCCATACGAAGAGAATGTATGTTAAAATTAGTTTCTAAAATAAGCAGTTGCCGAGAAATGGGCAGTTTTGCATAAGTCACTGTTTTCGTAATTTTGCCTGTAAAATAGTCAATTATTAATGGATATTCACAAAAGTGACATCATTTGATTCACAAAGCAAGTCTGCGTCATATCATGTTCATTACTATTTAAAATTGACACCGGAAGTGACGTCATTTAGTCAAAACCTCAATTTTTAACTTTTAAAATCGATATTTTTTCAACCAAGAATTATGTCACATATAATAATAAAATTAATTTTTGGTTTAAATTCACATATTAACAAAACTCATACGGTCAAAAAGATATCATAAAATTGTTTCTAACTTGTTCGGTTGCCGAGATATAGGCGATTTTCTGAAAGTCACTTTTGAAGTTTTTTGGCCCATAAAAGTGTCCATTATTATTCGATTTTCATAAAATTTTCACCCTTTGAAGCCTAATGTCATAGACGATGTTATAAAACTAATTTCAAGTTTTCATTATCACCGGAAGTAACGTCATTTTGGCAAAAACTGTATTTTAAGCCTTCAAAACAGATATTTTATTCAAATGAGCCTGATTTGTAATGTTTGTAAAATTATGATATTTGATTCCAATCAACAAATAGATTAAACCCATACGGTCATATAAATACCAAAAAATGGTTTCTAACTTGTACGGTTGCCGAGAAATAGACGATTTTCTACATGTCACTTTTCAAGGTTTTTGGTCTATAAAAGTGGCAATTATTATTCGATTTACATAAAAAAAATTTCACCATGTGATGCCTTATGCCATTTATGATTTCATAAAACTAATGGAACATTCACTTTATCACCGGAAGTACTGTAATTTTGTCAGGATCAATTACATGTAACAAATGTATAAAATCAATTGATATTGCTGGATTTGTTTGATTCTGTTTCCATTTTATTTGATGTGTGCAATGCTTATGTGGAAACCTGTATATTGGTTTCATTGGTACCGGAAGTGACATATGTTCAAGGGTAACGTGGCACCGAAAGTGACACAAGTTCAAGTTCAAAGGTAACATGGCACCAGTGAAACCCGTCATTCCTGCATGCAGGTCTAGTTATTATTAAGGTTAATTTGATTATACCTGTATATTTCATACTGGTTAACAGTAGGTTGTTCCCCTTTGACGTATACACATTATGGATTAAAGGGACCATCCCGATTTGAGTCTCAATGATAAAAGTCTGAGTAGGTATGAAATTTATGTGCCAAATTATAGAAGAATAGTGTAATTACCTCGTCTCAAAATTTCAATTCAAAATACCGAGTCGTTTGGACGTGAACATCAAAACTGCTTATCCGGAGGGATCTATAAAGCAAATGAATAAAGCAAATGATCCATGTGCTGTACTTGATATCAAAAGGAAAATTTCACTCACGTTATTTTTATAAAAAAAAAGTCTGGTTTTCACTAGACACTGTATAATACAGCTTGGGACACCGGTCTCTATTTCCAGATGACGACTGGCAGGTTTTCCGTGTTGGCAAGCGCATCACATATATTGAGTTAGTAGATGATTTTAAGGACTTTTAATCTCCAAAATATAATCGGGATTGACCCTTTAAGTATATTATAATGTATTGGAGACCGTGGGGGATGGATGGATCATAAAGCCTGTCATTGAGTCAACTGGCGTGGTTTGAAAATCACCGGTTGTACGTGACAAGGAATAGGGTCGGTTGTCCAACCTCCTGGGTTTTCTCCAGGCCACCCGAATTCCCCCCACTGCTAAAGAACCTTACGCGCAAGCGAATTATTGAAATAAAATTAAACCATATGTTTGTCCCGAAATGACCTAGTTTGTGTCGAGTGGATGTTAAGCCCCATTTCTCTGGATACATATTGTATGATTTAAAATAGTATTTAGAAGTTTTATTTGGGGATCACGTAGCTAAGTGGGTAAGACGCTGGCTCGCTAGCCTGGAGGTCGGGTGTTCGATCCCTGCATTGGCCGAGAAAGTTCATCCAGATTTTCCTGCGTGGTTCCCCTTGTCAGTGATGCAGGATGGAGGGCCTGACAATGACAGCTGTCTAGTCATTCAGATGGGCCAAAAAATAAGGTCCTGTGTACACATTGGTGTGCTCGTAAAAGATTCCTTGGCAGTTGGAATTCGATATAAGAGTAGGTCGTAGCGCCGCTGCCCGGGCAAAATTTCCCTCACGGCACACTGTATGGCATATGACCGTCTTCATTAGCCCAGGTTAGGAGCAAAAGAGTAGGACGTTAAACCACATTTCATTTCAATTATACATAATTGCATGTTGTTTAAATTACATTTTCATAATTTCAGGGGGTTTATTGAATAGTTTTTAATAAACTTCTGTAAACCTGAATCCTTGTGTATAAATCTGTATTTTGAGCCCTACAACATAGAGAGCAGGTGAAGTTCAGATTGCTTGAGGACTGTGCTGATGATATATCCGTTAGGTATGTAAATGTTCTTAATTTTTGAATAATCTGGCTAAAGTTCAAGAAGCTTACAGGGGTTTTATATTTATATGCACACATTTTAATGAGGACCTATCTTGTCGTCGCCCATGTCCGCCCGTCCACAATTTGTTTGCGAACACTCTACAGGTCACAATTCTCATCTGATATTGACAAATCTTGAAATATAGGTTTATCTCCAAAAGATCTCAGTTCTATTCGATATTGACATGCATCGGATCGAAACTTCATGGATTATCACCCCCTGATTGGACCAAAAATGACGTTATTAGCTTGTGGACACTGTGGGGGTCAAAATTTTAATCTGATTTTGATAAAACTTCAATTGCATGTTTATAACCCAAAGATCTTGGTTCATTCCGATATTCGCGCATATCAGTTTGTAATCTCCTGAATTATGGCCCTTGCTTGTACAAAAAATCGCATTTTTAGTTTGTGGTCCCTCTAGAGCTCACAATGTCTATCTGATTTAAGAAAACGTTTGAAAATATCACGATTACACGATAATGGTACATGAGTTCGAATTTGTACGTGGCAAGGAGTAGAGTCGCCTGTCCAACCTTGTGGGTTTTCTCTGGACCCTCCAGTTTCCTCCCTACGCGCAAGCGAATTATTGAAATAAAATAGAACCGTATGTGAGTCCTGAAATAACCTAGTTTGTGTCGAGTAGAGGTTAAACCCCATTTTTCTGTCTCTCTCGAATTTCGTGAAATCCGTCTGTCCGACACTGTAAAAGTCACAATTTTTATCTGGAATTTCGTGAAATCCGTCTGTCCGACGTTGTAAAAGCCTCAACTTTTATCGAATTTTAACGAAAACTTGGAATAAAGGTTTATCTCCATAAGATCTCGATTCTTTTCGTTATTGGCATGTATCAGACCAGAGCTTCATCGATGACGGCCCCAGATTGTACGATAAATGGCGTTTTTAGCTTGTGGACCCTATAAAGGTCACAATTTTTATACGCCCACATTTTTATGTGGACGTATATTGTCGTTGCCGCCTGCCGTCTATCAGATTTTGACGACACTTGAAATATAGGTTTATCCCCATAAGATCTTGGCTGCTTTCGATATTGGTATGTATCAGAAACTTCGTGGATCATGGCCCCTGATTGTACGAAAAATCATGTTTTTAGCTTGTGGACCCTAAAGAGGTCACAATTTTGAACTGATTTTGATGAAATGTTTATAACCCAATGATCTTGGTTCCTTTCGGTATTTGCTTCCATCAGATCGTAACTTCATGAATAATGGCCCCTGATTGTCCGAAAAATCGCCCTTTTTAACTTGTGGTCCCTCTGGAGGTCAAAATTATTATCCGATTTAAAAAAATGTTTGATTATGTCACCGTTACATGGTAATGAAGGTTGAGTTTGAATTTCGTGAAAATCGGACTAAAATTGACAGACAAAATAGCCGCCTTTTGAACACGAATAGTGTAAAAATATGTATATCAAGGTTGTGGACCCTATAGAGGTCACAATTATAATTTGATTTTGCTGAAACTTGAAATACATGTTTATAACCTAAAGATCTTGGTTCCTTTCGATATTTGTGCATATCGGATTGTAACTTCCTGAATTATGGCCTCTGATTGTACGAAAAATGGACTTTTTTAGATTGCGGTCCCTCTAGAGGTCTCAATAATTATAATATTTTAAAAAACGTTTGATAATATTACCGTTACACAGTAATGAAGGTTGAGGTTGAATTTCGTAAAAATCAATCTAAAACAACTAGACAAAATGGCTGCCACTAATACGCGAATAGTGTAAAAATATGATATATACCAAGGTTGTTGAGGTCACAATTTTAATCCAATTTTGATGAAATTTGAAATGAAAGTTTATAACCCAAAGATCGCGGTTCCTTGTGATATTTGGGCACATTGGACCAAAACTTCATGATTTATGGCCCCTGATTGTACGAAAAATCAGGTCACAGTTTTATTCCAAATTAAAAAAATGAAATGAAATGAAATGGGGTTTAACGTTCTACTCTTTTGCACCTAACCTGGACTAATGGAAGACGGGCATACGCCATACAGTGTGCTATGAGGGAAATTTTGTCCGGTCAGCGGCGCTACGGCCTAATCTTATATTGAATTCAAACTGCAAAGGGATCTTTTACGTGCACTCCAATGGGTACATGGGACCTCGGTTTATCATCCCATCCGAACGACTAGGCCCTCCTTCTGCATCACTGACAAGGGGAAATCATGCCGGAAAATCGAGGTAAACTTTCTCGACCAATGCAGGGATCGAACAGAATTAAAAAATGACTATATCCCCGTTACACATTAATGATGGTTGAGTTTGAATTTCTTGAAAATCGATAATTGAACAGCTAAATCCATAATATTAAATGTTTCGTATACTAAACGTTAGCATTGGGCAGAACTTTATAAAAACCGCATTAATGGCCCGAGAAATCTCTCTCTAGCCATTGCTGGAATAACGTCTGTTTCTTGAACTTTTGCGGGAGTGTGCCTATTCTCCCCGTTCAATGAAAGCTATCACTTAAGTACAGCAACATGACAGTCCTTCGTTTAATCTGAGTCTTCCCTAAAACTTTGGACATTGATTTAAGGTTTTAAAAAGGGTGAAAGTATGTTCGTTTCCAAACAGTATTGTTTACATTTCATTCGACTTGATAGCCTCGTTTGTCACACAATTAGTTTTACTGCAGTATTCTCCTATGCACGGGTTAATTAGGCATAATAAAAGCGTGAGCCATGACGTAACGTTATGTAAACATATTTGGTCCAATACTGGCACTCGTTTTAAATGTAAAGCATTTGTATGGTAGGTAGTGATTGGTTGGTAGTCGGACTACTGACCAATCAAAATTTAACACAACAATATCCACTCATAATAGCAGTGTGTAGTGAGATTACCTGTAATCAAACGAAACGCTGCGCGGAGTATGGTAAGGCATGGACTTTTATCAGTCATTGTTTGGTTAAAAATAAAATCATCTGATGAAAAAGAAAATGTAGAAGTTAATTTTTTAATTTTTTTTGGGGGGGGGGGGGGCTGGGGGAATCGTATTTTTTCTTCATAGTCGACTGTAATTATGAAAACTCTATATTGTTTAATAAAAGCATTTCACTGCCCGGGCCTATATCCTATTTTCCTCTATAAAACTACTATTGTTATAAGCCTATATCATTGAACAAAAATAAGATAGCATGCGACTGGAACACTGGAACATATTAACTGTTCGACTTAACACCTTGTTGGATATTATGTTAGTTAAGAAGCACAAAAAGTCTCTCAAAACCAAATCTTTGCATAGAGTTAATGTAACACTATTAGGGATAACGGAATATCAGTTTTGTAAATAAAAAAAAAAATATTTGCATCGGGAACAAGAATATAGAAGTGGAACATAAATAAAACAGGAACATAACTCAAACAGGAACTAAACAATAACATCCAGGCCCAGATCCAGGATTTTGTCGAGGGAGGGGCCATACATTGGAGCAAAGAGTAATAGTCAGGTTTGGTGTAGTCCCCCATGGAAAATCATGTTTAAATTAACTATTATAGAGCAGATATGTGAACTACAACAGTAACAAAGCAAACGAAAACGAAAATCAACAATGTCACACTGGGGCCTCCCCCTTGATCCGAGCCTAACATCAGGAATATAACAATAATATTAGCATGGTACATTAAGACAACCATTCCGCCCTTCTGTCACGGCAGTAACACTATTAGTATTGATAACAGAATATCAGTTTTGTAAAAATAAAATTTATTTATATATGGAACATAAATATAGAACAGCTACATAAATTAATCAGGAACATAAATTAAACAGGATATTAACTATACTAGCAAACAATAACATTAACACGGTTAGTAGAGAATTAATAAAACCATTTTCTTATCGTTTTCTCTTATCTCTTGACAGTCAATTCTTTTTGAAATTATTTCTTTTCGGAGACATATCAGCTCACTGTCTCGTATAACAATACTTCGTCTTCAATTGAAAATCGACTGTGTGTAATCACTCTCTACTTCAGTCCAGTAAGGATAACTTATGTGCCACTTACCTATTCTTCAAATCGTTGCTACGGATCAACCATATCAAAGATCTCTGCTCTGTCTTAAAATTATAGTTGGAATGTGTAAATCGATATTTAAGGATCGCCAGCTATATTACTAATTCTACGTTTTTCAGATGTAAAGAATTTCTAATACGGTTTTCAATCCATACCATGAATGGTATTACCAAGAATATGATGAAGTGGAATCCCATGCAAATGGTACATTTTACTTCTTTTCACAAGATAATCTGCTCACAATACACATAGGCATACGAGCAGGGGGGGGGGGCAGCTGCCCCCTAACTTTCGGGCAAGCTGACTTTTCGGGCAGACAGATAATGAAAACAAATTTTTATTTCATCTACTTGGCAAATTAAAGTGCCCGAAATCTAATAAAACACTAATTTTACGAGCTGGTATAGCAGTAAAATGCGTTTTTGGCCATCAAATATTCCAAAAGTTTCTTGGGGTCCATACAAAGTCAGTCCTGCTTCTTTGCCTCTCTAAGAAAACCAGTGCCACTGTCTGTAAACCTGAAATTTTGTCGGACATTCGTAGTTTTGCTTCCCTGTCGCCGAGTTGACATTAAACATTTTGTCTGGATCCACTCAAATTTGTGCGACATTTTTTCGGGCATCGATTATTATTTGTTAATGCTGCTGTTACAGTCTGATTGGGAGCTTGGAATTCAGAATGGCATTTCGGTTTAAAAAACCATTGGATACTTTTGGAGTTGCTTACACGGGCTAGAATAGCAGAGAACGCATTTGCGGTGGTTATAATTTCAAAACTTTCTCGGGGACGATTGGTTGTTGTTTTTTTGAATTCGGGTCAGCCAGGAAGGCTATATTCGACTATGTTCAAGTTGCCGTATTCACAACCCGGAATATCAGGGAATTGCGTTTTCTGCAGTTAAATTTTCAAAATGTTCTCCAAATGGTTCCGTATTCGTAGACTGTAAACGATTGATTGGGATTCAGTCAAACACCTTAATTAGGCTACATTAGACCACTTTAAAGCTGCGTTGTTCACGGGCTTAAAGGGCTAATTCCTATATCTTTTTGAAGAATATAATTGCTTAATTTTGTATTAAAATCCCCTACCAAAGGGCCGAACAACTAACTAACTCAGTATTTGTGATACTTTTCAAACAACTTAAACCCGTCAGTCTTCTGGAAATTGAGACCGGTGTTCCAAGCTGTATTACGCAGTGTCTACGTGAAGCAAGGCTTTCTTTTAAATAAAAATTATGTGAAGTTGAAATTTACCATTCGCTATCAAGTACAACACATGGGTCATTCGCTATATAGACCTCACAGGGAACGGGAATCCATTATTAGGTCACCAACAAAAAAATTGACCCAAAATCTTGAAAAGGTTACATGTCCGAATAAGCAGTTTTGATGTTCACGTACAAATGACTCGATACTTTGAGATGAAATTTTGAGACTAGGTCAATACACCATTCTCCTATATTTTTGCGTTTAAATTTCATATGTACTCAGACTTTTGTTTTTGAGACTCTATTCAAATCGGGACTATCCCTTTAAATTGCAGGAAAACGTGTTTGCAGCAATCAAATATTCTGGAGACGTTCGCCGCCGTCTTAACCTGTTCATGAAAGCTAGCATTGATAATTATTTTGATTTTGTTTTCTAAATTAAATGTTAAATAATCAATTTTAGTACACATTTGCGTGGATTAGGCCATGGGAAATTTCATATTTTCAGAAAAATAACTTGTATGTTACTGTTATACTGTTACTTTAAAAAAAAGAAATGATTTTGTAATTATCCCATAAATATTAACTTAGAGAATATTGGGAAATAAATTTTAGTCCGTATTTCAATCACATAGCCTTTGGCGCCGCTGTATTTGTGCAACTCGAAATCCGTCAATTGAGGCGCAATTGTCCAAGGAACAGTCATGGCTAGTTTTATGTCAATCGTATATGATTTGAAGTAGCCTTAGACTTTTTTCGAAAAGCGCCGCTCACAAGCACAAAAAGAACAGGATCTGTATCCCCAAGGGGTCAGTTACTGGTCCTAAAATGATATTGCGTGTGCTACTTCAAATTTTTTCATTTACATCACAGCTTATTTGGGAGAAAAACACAAAATATAGCTTTTAATTGTTAAATAGTTGGATTTTACCCATGCAGTGGATATTTACATATTACAGTTGCTATGGAAACCAAGAGAAATAACTTATAGCCTGTTTTGAAAATTGCCCAAGAAACGATTTCATAATGCCAATAAAATTAGCTTTCCAACCATACCAAATAACTTTTGTTTTACCATAGGTAGGCGTATCGGAAAAAATATGGACTTAAACCACTAGCCTGCTACTCTTCTGCATCTAACCTGGGCTAATGGAAGACAGGCATACGCCATGCAGTGTGCTATAAGGGAAATTATGCCCGGGCAACGACACTACGGCCTATCGAATTCCAACTGCACGTGCACGCCAATGTGTTTTCTGGACCTAGGTTTTTCGTTCCATCTAAACGACTGGACAGCTATCCTTGTCAGGCCCTCTGTTCTGCACCACTGACAAGGGTAAACCACACCGGAAACCCTGAACTATGACCCCTGACTGTACGGAAAGTCATGAATAGAGACATAATTATAGGGATTAAGTTAATTCATTTTTGTGTGTTTGTTATTGTAAGGCTACATGTATGCACTAATTGCTATCGGTCATTTATGTTTGTTTTTCAGGACCCAGATTGATGGATGCAGAATGATGAACACAGATAGAAGAGGATGCAGGCAAGGGCAGTATGTTGATATGTCTGTTTGGTGGATTCGGTTTAAAAGGAGAGTACAGTTTTTCTGATTGATTTTCTGGGGGGTTGTGACAGTCTGCAGACTGAGTAGCCCTCAATTCTTGGGATAAGACCAACTGAACAATTCAGTTCAGTTCCATTTAGTTCAGTAGGGATTAAGTTAAATTGGCTCTAAATTCATTGAAGATTTGTGAGTTTTTTTGTATGCCCACCTTTCATGTGGACGTATGTCATCGCCCAAATTCGTCCGTCTGTGTGTCTGTGTTCCCGTTCACATTTTGTTTGTGAACTCTACAGGTCATATTTTTTATTCCATTTTGACCAAACTTGTAATATAGGTTTATTTCCCCAAGATCTCATAATCTTTAGATATCTGCGCATTTACTTCCTGGGAATTCTAGATTTGCAATTACAGGTTTATGTATGACCTATATACATTTTCTCAATTCTTCATTAGTCCGTCTAATACGCACAGTAAAGGATATTGTGTTGACAAGTTGAAAGCACATTTTAAAATAGGGGTCCTTGGAAATATTGACTTTTAGTGGGGATTGAGGTGTAAGCTACTTGAGGGATCGAGTCTACATGTTATGTCTAGGCCAGATAGATTAACATGTCATAACTTCATCAACCAATATAAACCGACTGAAGATGTTTCTATCTACCAGGATATTATTTGCCTTAGTTCTGGGTTCTGTTATATTCTGGAAACCGGTTCTTTGTGCTATTGTTTGTAGAACAGAATTTTTGTAGGTTTTACAAGGGTGAAATGATGAGCGAGATTGTCCTCAAACATAATCAGTTTCTTCTCTAATCCCCATACACAACATAAACAAAAATCCCTGATTTCTTGTACTTTGGTGGCTTTTAATGAGACCGGTTCTATGTTATTATCTGCAGACTTACCATTACTTCTTAAAACAAGTACACAAACACATCCATACCTGTTTGCAACTTCTGTAATCAACTATTACAGAGACTTGAACTCAAGGTTTCTGGCATTGTTAATTTTACAGTATTGTGGCTGATTTACATCTATGAGATTTTCTAAGACTATCTTTCTTCTACTGGGTTTTCTGGTGTGCACACCTTGTTTCTTGGTCCTCGACGTGACCAGTTATCATTGATGACTTGTGGTTGGCCACCCAGTTATCTCTGGTGACTGGTAGTTGGCAGTCCATATTAAGCTATGGGCTTTTAATACAGAACAGAAGAAGATTCACACATTGTGGCTGATTTACATGTATGAGATATACTAGAGACTTGTGTCTCACTTCAATTGGATTTTCTGGTGTGCAAACCTCGTTTATTGGTCCTCGACGTAGCCAGTTATCATTGATGACTTTTGGTTGGCCACCCAGGTATCTCTGGTGACTGGTAGTTGGCAGTCCATATTAAGCTATGGGCTTCTGATACAGAATAAAAGAAGATTCACACATTACGCGATGATATATATAAGCAGTCTGCTTCATTTCTCTAGAATATAACATTTGTGGGTTTTTTTTCATCTTGTAGTTTAAACTGATATCCTTACCAAAAGTCCATCAAATCACTTGCCTATGATATAGATGTGCCCAGACCTATTAGCACTTGTTTCTTTACTGTAACATGTTCATTCAAATATTAATAGGCTTCTTGTGTAATTATGATTTTACAATTATTATATAGCTATGTATCGCCAACGATCATGAATTTATTTTTATACGCCCACATTTTCATGTGATTGTATATTATTGTCTGAACATCCGTTCACATTTATTTGTGGACACTCTGTAGGTCACAATTTTCATTCAGTTTTGACGAAACTTGAAATAGGGGTTGATATCTGAAAGATCTTGGTTGTTTGATTCCTCTCAATATTGACATGTATTAGATCGTAACTACATGGATTATGGCCCCTGATTGTATTTTTGAAAATGACGTTTTTAGCTTTTAGCCTCTCTTGGGATCAAAATTTGCGTTTGATTTTGATGAAATTTAAAATATATGTTATCATAACCCCCATAAAGCCTACAAAGATTGATATAAATATTCACATGTTTAAATTGTTGTCGGTGTGTTGAATAGATTATAGTATTTCTTAATCAATTATTTACTTAAAGATAAGAGATTACGATTTGTATTTCCCTAATTTTTATGCATTTAGTTTTTTATATGCCCATATTTAAGAGCTACCGGTAAATCGCTATTATATATAAACTGATTTACATTCAATGTTTTCCGTTTTTACTCTTAATTTCAAATCAGTTATGTTCCGCGAAAAAAGCCTGCAGTCGCAATCGAATGCAAATTTATAGTCTCTCGTTATTCCAGCCTACCTACGACGTTTAAACTAGGGCTGAAACGCATTGCGGTACACGATTAGTGTACCACTTTCAAAATGTTTATTTTGTCTTTAATATTAGATATTGATATTGAGTTAGCGAATTAGCTACTTTAATGTCACAGAACAAAATTCTAAATTTTCCATTTTCCTAAACATGGATGGGGGCGCCCTCCCACTGCTAAAGACCCCTACGCAAGCGAATTATTGAAATAAAATTGAAACCATATGTTAGTCCCAAAATGACCTAGTTTGTGTCGAGTGGATAATAAACCGTTTTGTGAATATGAATGAGATCAAATGTGTGTTGAAATTTTTAGTTCAGTGGCTAATGGTTTAATTTGACTTAATTGGTAATTTTGCTTCTGTTTGTCATTGCACGTGTACTAATTGCTTTCGGTCACATAAGTTTGTTTTTCAGGACCCCGGTGGGTGGATGCAGTATGGTGGATACAGAATACAGAATGGTGAATACAGATTGGTGGATACAGATGGAAGAGCATGCAGATTTAAAAGGACAGTGTTTGTCTGTTTGGTGGATTCAGTTTAAAAGGAGAGTGCTGTTTAATGATTGATTTCCTTGAGCGTGGCAGTAGGCTGCAGACTGGGCGGCTCTCATTTCATTCTGGGGAAGAGACCAGCTAAACATAACAGTTCAGTTCCATTTAGTTCCGTTGGGATTAAGTTAATTTTGCTTTCAATTGATTTTTGTTTGTTTTTCGTTGCACATGTACTAATTGCTTTCCACCACATAAGTTTGTTTTTCAGGACCCCGGTGGGTGGATGCAGAATGGTGGATACAGAATACAGAATGGTGGATACAGATGGAAGAGCATGCAGATATGACAGGACAGTGTGGTTGTCTGTTTGGTGGATTCGGTTTAAAAGGAGAGTGCTATTTTTCTGATTAATTTCCTTGAGGGTGGCAGTAGGCTGCAGACTGAGTAGCTCTCATTTTATTCTCGGGAAGAGACCAACTGAACAGTACAGTTCATTTCCGTTGGGATTAAGTTAATTTTGCTTTCAAGTGATTTTTGTTTGTTTTTCGTTGCACATGTACTAATTGCTTTCGGCCACATAAATTTGTTTTACAGGACCCCGGTGGGTGGATGCAGTATGGTGGATACAGAATACAGAATGGTGAATACAGATTGGTGGATACAGATGAAAAATACAGATGGAAGAGCATGGAGATATAACAGGACAGTGTTTGTCTGTTTGGTGGATTCAGTTTAAAAGGAGAGTGCTGTTTTTATGATTGATTTCCTTGAGGGTGGCAGTAGGCTGCAGACTGGGCGGCTCTCATTTTATTCTTGGGAAGAGACCAACTGTGAACAGTACAGTTCAGTTCCGTTGGGATTAAGTTAATTTTGCTTTCAATTGTTTTTTGTTCGTTTTTCGTTGCACATGTACTAATTGCTTTCCGCCACATAAGTTTGTCTTTCAGGACCCCGGTGGGTGGATGCAGAATGGTGGATACAGAATACAGAATGGTGGATACAGAACACAGAATGGTGGATACAGAATACAGAATGGTGGATACAGATGGAAGAGCATGCAGAAATGACAGGACAGTGTGGTTGTCTTTTTGGTGGATTCGGTTTAAAAGGAGAGTGCTATTTTTCTGATTAATTTCCTTGAGGGTGGCAGTAGGCTGCAGACTGAGTGTCTCTCATTTTGTTCTAGGGAAGAGACCAACTGAACAGTACAGTTTAGTTTGGTTGGGATTAAGTTAATTTTGCTTTCAATTGATTTTTGTTTGTTTTTCGTTGCACATGTACTAATTGCTTTCGGACACATAAGTTTGTTTTTCAGGACCCCGGTGGGTGGATGCAGAATGGTGGATGCAGTATGGTGGATACAGAATACAGAATGGTGAATACAGAATGGTGGATACAGATGGAAGAGCATGCAGATATAACAGGACAGTGTTTGTCTGTTTGGTGGATTCAGTTTAAAAGGAGAGTGGTGTTTTTATGATTGATTTCCTTGAGGGTGGCAGTAGGCTCTCATTTCATTCTGGGGAAGAGACCAGTTGTACAGCACAGTTCAGTTCCGCTGGGATTAAGTTAATTTTGCTTCCAATTGATTTTGTTTGTTTTTCATTGCACATGTACTAATTGCTTTCGCCCACTTAAGTTTGTTTTTCAGGAACCCGGTTTGTGGAAGCAGAATGGTGGATGCAGTATGGTAGATACAGAGTACAGAATGGTGAATACAGAATGGTGGATACAGATGGAAGAGCATGCAGATATAACAGGACAATGTGGTTGTCTGTTTGGTGAATTTGGTTTATAAGGAGAGTGCTGTGTTTCTGATTGATTTCCTTGAGGGTGGCAGTAGGCTGCAGACTAGGCAGCTCTCATTTTATTCTGGGGAAGGGACTAACTGAACAATACAGTTCATTTCCGTTGGGATTAAGTTAATTTTGCTTTCAATTGATTTTTGTTTGTTTTTAGTTGTACATGTACTAATTGCTTTCGGCCACATAAATTTGTTTTACAGGACCCCGGTGGGTGGATGCAGTATGGTGGATACAGAATACAGAATGGTGAATACAGATTGGTGGATACAGATGAAAAATACAGATGGAAGAGCATGGAGATATAACAGGACAGTGTTTGTCTGTTTGGTGGATTCAGTTTAAAAGGAGAGTGCTGTTTTTATGATTGATTTTCTTGAGGGTGGCAGTAGGCTGCAGACTGGGCGGCTCTCATTTTATTCTTGGGAAGAGACCAACTGTGAACAGTACAGTTCAGTTCCGTTGGGATTAAGTTAATTTTGCTTTCAAGTGATTTTTGTTTGTTTTACGTTGCACATGTACTAATTGCTTTCTGCCACATAAATTTGTTTTTCAGGACCCCGGTGGGTGGATTCAGTATGGTGGATACAGAATACAGAATGGTGGATACCGAATACAGAATGGTGGATACAGATGGAAGAGCATGCAGATATGACAGAACAGTTTGGTTGTCTGTTTGGTGGATTCGGTTTAAAGGGAGAGTGTTATTTTTCTGATTAATTTCCTTGAGGGTGGCAGTAGGCTGCAGACTGAGTGGCTCTCATTTTATTCTTGGGAAGAGACCAACTGTGAACAGTTCAGTTCCGTTGGGATTAAGTTAATTTTGCTTTCAATTGTTTTTTGTTTATTTTTCGTTGCATATGTACTAATTGCTTTCGGCCACATAAGTTTGTTTTTCAGGACCCAGGTGGGTGGATGCAGAATGGTGGATGCAGTATGGTGGATACAGAATACAGAATAGTGAATACAGAATGGAGAATAAAGAATGGTGGATACAGATGGAAGAGCATGCAGATATAACAGGACAATGTGGTTGTCTGTTTGGTGGATTCGGTTTATAAGGAGAGTGCTATTTTTCTGATTAATTTCCTTGAGGGTGGCAGTAGGCTGCAGACTGAGTGTCTCTCATTTTGTTCTAGGGAAGAGACCAACTGAACAGTACAGTTTAGTTTGGTTGGGATTAAGTTAATTTTGCTTTCAATTGATTTTTGTTTGTTTTTCGTTGCACATGTACTAATTGCTTTCGGACACATAAGTTTGTTTTTCAGGACCCCGGTGGGTGGATGCAGTATGGTGGATGCAGTATGGTGGATACAGAGTACAGAATGGTGAATACAGAATGGTGGATACAGATGGAAGAGCATGCAGATATAACAGGACAGTGTTTGTCTGTTTGGTGGATTCAGTTTAAAAGGAGAGTGCTGTTTTTATGATTGATTTCCTTGAGGGTGGCAGTAGGCTGCAGACTGGGCGGCTCTCATTTTATTCTTGGGAAGAGACCAACTGTGAACAGTACAGTTCAGTTTCGTTGGGATTAAGTTCATTTTGCTTTCAATTGTTTTTTGTTTGTTTTTCGTTGCACATGTACTAATTGCTTTCCGCCACATAAGTTTGTTTTTCAGGACCCCGATGGGTGGATGCAGAATGGTGAATACAGAATGGTGGATACAGAACACAGAATGGTGGATACAGAATGGTGGATACAGATGGAAGAGCATGCAGATATAACAGGACAGTGTTTGTCTGTTTGGTGGATTCAGTTTAAAAGGAGAGTGCTGTTTTTATGATTGATTTCCTTGAGGGTGGCAGTAGGCTCTCATTTCATTCTGGGGAAGAGACCAGTTGAACAGTACAGTTCAGTTCCGTTGGGATTAAGTTAATTTTGCTTCCAATTGATTTTGTTTGTTTTTCATTGCACATGTACTAATTGCTTTCGCCCACATAAGTTTGTTTTTCAGGAACCCGGTTTGTGGATGCAGAATGGTGGATGCAGTATGGTAGATACAGAGTACAGAATGGTGAATACAGAATGGTGGATACAGATGGAAGAGCATGCAGATATAACAGGACAGTGTGGTTGTCTGTTTGGTGGATTCGGTTTATAAGGAGAGTGCTGTGTTTCTGATTGATTCCCTTGAGGGTGGCAGTAGGCTGCAGACTTGTCGGCTCTCATTTTATTCTGGGGAAGGGACCAACTGAACAATACACTTCATTTCCGTTGGGATTAAGTTAATTTTGCTTTCAATTGATTTTTGTTTGTTTTTAGTTGCACATGTACTAATTGCTTTCGGCCACATAAATTTGTTTTTCAGGACCCCGGTGGGTGGATGCAGAATGGTGGATGCAGTATGGTGGATACAGAATACAGAATGGTGAATACAGATTGGTGGATACAGATGGAAAATACAGATGGAAGAGCATGCAGATATAACAGGACAGTGTTTGTCTGTTTGGTGGATTCAGTTTAAAAGGAGAGTGCTGTTTTTATAATTGATTTCCTTGAGGGTGGCAGTAGGCTGCAGACTGGGCGGCTCTCATTTTATTCTTGGGAAGAGACCAACTGTGTACAGTACAGTTCTGTTCCGTTGGGATTAAGTTCATTTTGCTTTCAATTGTTTTTTGTTGGTTTTTCGATGCACATGTACTAATTGCTTTCCGCGACATAAGTTTGTTTTTCAGGAACCCGGTGGTTGGATGCAGAATGGTGGATACAGAATACTGAATGGTGGATACAGAACACAGAGTGGTGGATACAGAATACAGAATGGTGGATACAGATGGAAGAGCATGCAGATATAACAGGACAGTGTTTGTCTGTTTGGTGGATTCAGTTTAAAAGGAGAGTGCTATTTCTCTGATTAATTTCCTTGAGGGTGGCAGTAGGCTGCAGACTGAGTGGCTCTCATTTTATTCTGGGGAAGAGACCAACTGAACAGTACAGTTTAGTTTGGTTGGGATAAAGTTAATTTTGCTTTCAATTGATTTTTGTTTGTTTTTCGTTGCACATGTACTAATTGCTTTCCACCACATAAGTTTGTTTTTCAGGACCCCGGTGGGTGGATGCAGAATGGTGGATACAGAATACAGAATGGTGGATACAGAATACAGAATGGTGGATACAGATGGAAGAGCATGCAGATATGACAGAACAGTTTGGTTGTCTGTTTGGTGGATTCGGTTTAAAAGGAGAGTGTTATTTTTCTGATTAATTTCCTTGAGGGTGGCAGTAGGCTGCAGACTGAGTGGCTCTCATTTTATTCTGGCGAAGAGACCAACTGAACAGTTTAGTTTGGTTGGGATTAAGTTAATTTTGCTTTCAATTGATTTTTGGTTGTTTTTCGTTGCACATGTACTAATTGCTTTTGGCCACATAAGTTTATTTTTTAGGACCCCAGTAGGTGGATGCAGAATGGTGGATGCAGTATGGTGGATACAGAATACAGAATGGTGAATACAGAATGGTGGATACAGATGGAAGAGCATGCAGATATAACAGGACAATGTGGTTGTCTGTTTGGTGGATTCGGTTTATAAGGAGAGTGCTGTGTTTCTGATTGATTTCCTTGAGGGTGGCAGTAGGCTGCAGACTGGGCGGCTCTCATTTTATTCTGGGGAAGGGACCAACTGAACAATACAGTTCATTTCCGTTGGGATTAAGTTAATTTTGCTTTCAAGTGATTTTTGTTTGTTTTTCGTTGCACATGTACTAATTGCTTTCGGCCACATAAATTTGTTTTTCAGGACCCCGGTGGGTGGATGCAGAATGGTGGATGCAGTATGGTGGATACAGAATACAGAATGGTGAATACAGAATGGTGGATACAGATGGAAGAGCATGCAGATATAACAGGACAATGTGGTTGTCTGTTTGGTGAATTTGGTTTATAAGGAGAGTGCTGTGTTTCTGATTGATTTCCTTGAGGGTGGCAGTAGGCTGCAGACTGGGCAGCTCTCATTTTATTCTGGGGAAGGGACTAACTGAACAATACAGTTCATTTCCGTTGGGATTAAGTTAATTTTGCTTTCAATTGATTTTTGTTTGTTTTTAGTTGTACATGTACTAATTGCTTTCGGCCACATCAATTTGTTTTTCAGGACCCCGGTGGGTGGATGCAGAATGGTGGATGCAGTATGGTGGATACAGAATACAGAATGGTGAATACAGAATGGTGGATACAGATGGAAGAGCATGCAGATATAACAGGACAATGTGGTTGTCTGTTTGGTGAATTTGGTTTATAAGGAGAGTGCTGTGTTTCTGATTGATTTCCTTGAGGGTGGCAGTAGGCTGCAGACTGGGCGGCTCTCATTTTATTCTGGGGAAGGGACTTACTGAACAATACAGTTCATTTCCGTTGGGATTAAGTTAATTTTGCTTACAATTGATTTTTGTTTGTTTTTTGTTGCACATGTACTAATTGCTTTCGGCCACATAAATTTGTTTTTCAGGACCCCGGTGGGTGGATGCAGAATGGTGGATGCAGTATGGTGGATACAGAATACAGAATGGTGAATACAGATTGGTGGATACAGATGGAAAATACAGATGGAAGAGCATGCAGATATAACAGGACAGTGTTTGTCTGTTTGGTGGATTCAGTTTAAAAGGAGAGTGCTGTTTTTATAATTGATTTCCTTGAGGGTGGCAGTAGGCTGCAGACTGGGCGGCTCTCATTTTATTCTTGGGAAGAGACCAACTGTGTACAGTACAGTTCTGTTCCGTTGGGATTAAGTTCATTTTGCTTTCAATTGTTTTTTGTTGGTTTTTCGATGCACATGTACTAATTGCTTTCCGCGACATAAGTTTGTTTTTCAGGAACCCGGTGGTTGGATGCAGAATGGTGGATACAGAATACTGAATGGTGGATACAGAACACAGAGTGGTGGATACAGAATACAGAATGGTGGATACAGATGGAAGAGCATGCAGATATAACAGGACAGTGTTTGTCTGTTTGGTGGATTCAGTTTAAAAGGAGAGTGCTATTTCTCTGATTAATTTCCTTGAGGGTGGCAGTAGGCTGCAGACTGAGTGGCTCTCATTTTATTCTTGGGAAGAGACCAACTGAACAGTACAGTTTAGTTTGGTTGGGATAAAGTTAATTTTGCTTTCAATTGATTTTTGTTTGTTTTTCGTTGCACATGTACTAATTGCTTTCCACCACATAAGTTTGTTTTTCAGGACCCCGGTGGGTGGATGCAGAATGGTGGATACAGAATACAGAATGGTGGATACAGAATACAGAATGGTGGATACAGATGGAAGAGCATGCAGATATGACAGAACAGTTTGGTTGTCTGTTTGGTGGATTCGGTTTAAAAGGAGAGTGTTATTTTTCTGATTAATTTCCTTGAGGGTGGCAGTAGGCTGCAGACTGAGTGGCTCTCATTTTATTCTGGCGAAGAGACCAACTGAACAGTTTAGTTTGGTTGGGATTAAGTTAATTTTGCTTTCAATTGATTTTTGGTTGTTTTTCGTTGCACATGTACTAATTGCTTTTGGCCACATAAGTTTATTTTTTAGGACCCCAGTAGGTGGATGCAGAATGGTGGATGCAGTATGGTGGATACAGAATACAGAATGGTGAATACAGAATGGTGGATACAGATGGAAGAGCATGCAGATATAACAGGACAATGTGGTTGTCTGTTTGGTGGATTCGGTTTATAAGGAGAGTGCTGTGTTTCTGATTGATTTCCTTGAGGGTGGCAGTAGGCTGCAGACTGGGCGGCTCTCATTTTATTCTGGGGAAGGGACCAACTGAACAATACAGTTCATTTCCGTTGGGATTAAGTTAATTTTGCTTTCAAGTGATTTTTGTTTGTTTTTCGTTGCACATGTACTAATTGCTTTCGGCCACATAAATTTGTTTCACAGGACCCCGGTGGGTGGATGCAGTATGGTGGATACAGAATACAGAATGGTGAATACAGATGAAAAATACAGATGGAAGAGCATGGAGATATAACAGGACAGTGTTTGTCTGTTTGGTGGATTCAGTTTAAAAGGAGAGTGCTGTTTTTATGATTGATTTCCTTGAGGGTGGCAGTAGGCTGCAAACTGTGCGGCTCTCATTTTATTCTTGGGAAGAGACCAACTGTGAACAGTACAGTTCAGTTCCGTTGGGATTAAGTTAATTTTGCTTTCAATTGTTTTTTGTTCGTTTTTCGTTGCACATGTACTAATTGCTTTCCGCCACATAAGTTTGTCTTTCAGGACACCGGTGGGTGGATGCAGAATGGTGGATACAGAATACAGAATGGTGGATACAGAACACAGAATGGTGGATACAGAATACAGAATGGTGGATACAGATGGAAGAGCATGCAGAAATGACAGGACAGTGTGGTTGTCTTTTTGGTGGATTCGGTTTAAAAGGAGAGTGCTATTTTTCTGATTAATTTCCTTGAGGGTGGCAGTAGGCTGCAGACTGAGTGTCTCTCATTTTGTTCTAGGGAAGAGACCAACTGAACAGTACAGTTTAGTTTGGTTGGGATTAAGTTAATTTTGCTTTCAATTGATTTTTGTTTGTTTTTCGTTGCACATGTACTAATTGCTTTCGGACACATAAGTTTGTTTTTCAGGACCCCGGTGGGTGGATGCAGTATGGTGGATGCAGTATGGTGGATACAGAGTACAGAATGGTGAATACAGAATGGTGGATACAGATGGAAGAGCATGCAGATATAACAGGACAGTGTTTGTCTGTTTGGTGGATTCAGTTTAAAAGGAGAGTGCTGTTTTTATGATTGATTTCCTTGAGGGTGGCAGTAGGCTGCAGACTGGGCGGCTCTCATTTTATTCTTGGGAAGAGACCAACTGTGAACAGTACAGTTCAGTTTCGTTGGGATTAAGTTCATTTTGCTTTCAATTGTTTTTTGTTTGTTTTTCGTTGCACATGTACTAATTGCTTTCCGCCACATAAGTTTGTTTTTCAGGACCCCGATGGGTGGATGCAGAATGGTGAATACAGAATGGTGGATACAGAACACAGAATGGTGGATACAGAATGGTGGATACAGATGGAAGAGCATGC
This sequence comes from Patella ulyssiponensis, assembly GCA_963678685.1. Taxonomy (NCBI): domain Eukaryota; kingdom Metazoa; phylum Mollusca; class Gastropoda; family Patellidae; genus Patella; species Patella ulyssiponensis. The sequence goes on along the minus strand of OY783225.1, from coordinate 60,484,588 downwards.
AGATATAACAGGACAGTGTTTGTCTGTTTGGTGGATTCAGTTTAAAAGGAGAGTGCTGTTTTTATGATTGATTTCCTTGAGGGTGGCAGTAGGCTCTCATTTCATTCTGGGGAAGAGACCAGTTGAACAGTACAGTTCAGTTCCGTTGGGATTAAGTTAATTTTGCTTCCAATTGATTTTGTTTGTTTTTCATTGCACATGTACTAATTGCTTTCGCCCACATAAGTTTGTTTTTCAGGAACCCGGTTTGTGGATGCAGAATGGTGGATGCAGTATGGTAGATACAGAGTACAGAATGGTGAATACAGAATGGTGGATACAGATGGAAGAGCATGCAGATATAACAGGTCAGTGTGGTTGTCTGTTTGGTGGATTCGGTTTATAAGGAGAGTGCTGTGTTTCTGATTGATTCCCTTGAGGGTGGCAGTAGGCTGCAGACTTGTCGGCTCTCATTTTATTCTGGGGAAGGGACCAACTGAACAATACACTTCATTTCCGTTGGGATTAAGTTAATTTTGCTTTCAATTGAGTTTTGTTTGTTTTTAGTTGCACATGTACTAATTGCTTTCGGCCACATAAATTTGTTTTTCAGGACCCCGGTGGGTGGATGCAGAATGGTGGATGCAGTATGGTGGATACAGAATACAGAATGGTGAATACAGATGAAAAATACAGATGGAAGAGCATGGAGATATAACAGGACAGTGTTTGTCTGTTTGGTGGATTCAGTTTAAAAGGAGAGTGCTGTTTTTATGATTGATTTCCTTGAGGGTGGCAGTAGGCTGCAAACTGTGCGGCTCTCATTTTATTCTTGGGAAGAGACCAACTGTGAACAGTACAGTTCAGTTCCGTTGGGATTAAGTTAATTTTGCTTTCAATTGTTTTTTGTTCGTTTTTCGTTGCACATGTACTAATTGCTTTCCGCCACATAAGTTTGTCTTTCAGGACACCGGTGGGTGGATGCAGAATGGTGGATACAGAATACAGAATGGTGGATACAGAACACAGAATGGTGGATACAGAATACAGAATGGTGGATACAGATGGAAGAGCATGCAGAAATGACAGGACAGTGTGGTTGTCTTTTTGGTGGATTCGGTTTAAAAGGAGAGTGCTATTTTTCTGATTAATTTCCTTGAGGGTGGCAGTAGGCTGCAGACTGAGTGTCTCTCATTTTGTTCTAGGGAAGAGACCAACTGAACAGTACAGTTTAGTTTGGTTGGGATTAAGTTAATTTTGCTTTCAATTGATTTTTGTTTGTTTTTCGTTGCACATGTACTAATTGCTTTCGGACACATAAGTTTGTTTTTCAGGACCCCGGTGGGTGGATGCAGTATGGTGGATGCAGTATGGTGGATACAGAGTACAGAATGGTGAATACAGAATGGTGGATACAGATGGAAGAGCATGCAGATATAACAGGACAGTGTTTGTCTGTTTGGTGGATTCAGTTTAAAAGGAGAGTGCTGTTTTTATGATTGATTTCCTTGAGGGTGGCAGTAGGCTGCAGACTGGGCGGCTCTCATTTTATTCTTGGGAAGAGACCAACTGTGAACAGTACAGTTCAGTTTCGTTGGGATTAAGTTCATTTTGCTTTCAATTGTTTTTTGTTTGTTTTTCGTTGCACATGTACTAATTGCTTTCCGCCACATAAGTTTGTTTTTCAGGACCCCGATGGGTGGATGCAGAATGGTGAATACAGAATGGTGGATACAGAACACAGAATGGTGGATACAGAATGGTGGATACAGATGGAAGAGCATGCAGATATAACAGGACAGTGTTTGTCTGTTTGGTGGATTCAGTTTAAAAGGAGAGTGCTGTTTTTATGATTGATTTCCTTGAGGGTGGCAGTAGGCTCTCATTTCATTCTGGGGAAGAGACCAGTTGAACAGTACAGTTCAGTTCCGTTGGGATTAAGTTAATTTTGCTTCCAATTGATTTTGTTTGTTTTTCATTGCACATGTACTAATTGCTTTCGCCCACATAAGTTTGTTTTTCAGGAACCCGGTTTGTGGATGCAGAATGGTGGATGCAGTATGGTAGATACAGAGTACAGAATGGTGAATACAGAATGGTGGATACAGATGGAAGAGCATGCAGATATAACAGGTCAGTGTGGTTGTCTGTTTGGTGGATTCGGTTTATAAGGAGAGTGCTGTGTTTCTGATTGATTCCCTTGAGGGTGGCAGTAGGCTGCAGACTTGTCGGCTCTCATTTTATTCTGGGGAAGGGACCAACTGAACAATACACTTCATTTCCGTTGGGATTAAGTTAATTTTGCTTTCAATTGAGTTTTGTTTGTTTTTAGTTGCACATGTACTAATTGCTTTCGGCCACATAAATTTGTTTTTCAGGACCCCGGTGGGTGGATGCAGAATGGTGGATGCAGTATGGTGGATACAGAATACAGAATGGTGAATACAGAATGGTGGATACAGATGGAAGAGCATGCAGATATAACAGGACAATGTGGTTGTCTGTTTGGTGAATTTGGTTTATAAGGAGAGTGCTGTGTTTCTGATTGATTTCCTTGAGGGTGGCAGTAGGCTGCAGACTGGGCAGCTCTCATTTTATTCTGGGGAAGGGACTAACTGAACAATACAGTTCATTTCCGTTGGGATTAAGTTAATTTTGCTTTCAATTGATTTTTGTTTGTTTTTAGTTGTACATGTACTAATTGCTTTCGGCCACATCAATTTGTTTTTCAGGACCCCGGTGGGTGGATGCAGAATGGTGGATGCAGTATGGTGGATACAGAATACAGAATGGTGAATACAGAATGGTGGATACAGATGGAAGAGCATGCAGATATAACAGGACAATGTGGTTGTCTGTTTGGTGAATTTGGTTTATAAGGAGAGTGCTGTGTTTCTGATTGATTTCCTTGAGGGTGGCAGTAGGCTGCAGACTGGGCGGCTCTCATTTTATTCTGGGGAAGGGACTTACTGAACAATACAGTTCATTTCCGTTGGGATTAAGTTAATTTTGCTTACAATTGATTTTTGTTTGTTTTTTGTTGCACATGTACTAATTGCTTTCGGCCACATAAATTTGTTTTTCAGGACCCCGGTGGGTGGATGCAGAATGGTGGATGCAGTATGGTGGATACAGAATACAGAATGGTGAATACAGATTGGTGGATACAGATGGAAAATACAGATGGAAGAGCATGCAGATATAACAAGACAGTGTTTGTCTGTTTGGTGGATTCAGTTTAAAAGGAGAGTGCTGTTTTTATAATTGATTTCCTTGAGGGTGGCAGTAGGCTGCAGACTGGGCGGCTCTCATTTTATTCTTGGGAAGAGACCAACTGTATACAGTACAGTTCTGTTCCGTTGGGATTAAGTTCATTTTGCTTTCAATTGTTTTTTGTTTGTTTTTCGATGCACATGTACTAATTGCTTTCCGCGACATAAGTTTGTTTTTCAGGACCCCGGTGGGTGGATGCAGAATGGTGGATACAGAATACAGAATGGTGGATACAGATGGAAGAGCATGCAGATATGACAGGACAGTGTGGTTGTCTGTTTGGTGGATTCGGTTTAAAAGGAGAGTGCTATTTTTCTGATTAATTTCCTTGAGGGTGGCAGTAGGCTGCAGACTGAGTAGCTCTCATTTTATTCTCGGGAAGAGACCAACTGAACAGTACAGTTCATTTCCGTTGGGATTAAGTTAATTTTGCTTTCAAGTGATTTTTGTTTGTTTTTCGTTGCACATGTACTAATTGCTTTCGGCCACATAAATTTGTTTTACAGGACCCCGGTGGGTGGATGCAGTATGGTGGATACAGAATACAGAATGGTGAATACAGATTGGTGGATACAGATGAAAAATACAGATGGAAGAGCATGGAGATATAACAGGACAGTGTTTGTCTGTTTGGTGGATTCAGTTTAAAAGGAGAGTGCTGTTTTTATGATTGATTTTCTTGAGGGTGGCAGTAGGCTGCAGACTGGGCGGCTCTCATTTTATTCTTGGGAAGAGACCAACTGTGAACAGTACAGTTCAGTTCCGTTGGGATTAAGTTAATTTTGCTTTCAAGTGATTTTTGTTTGTTTTACGTTGCACATGTACTAATTGCTTTCTACCACATAAATTTGTTTTTCAGGACCCCGGTGGGTGGATGCAGAATGGTGGAAGCAGTATGGTGGATACAGAATACAGAATGGTGAATACAGATTGGTGGATACAGATGGAAGAGCATGCAGATATAACAGGACAATGTGGTTGTCTGTTTGGTGGATTCGGTTTATAAGGAGATGCTGTGTTTCTGATTGATTTCCTTGAGGGTGGCAGTAGGCTGCAGACTTGGCGGCTCTCATTTTATTCTGGGGAAGGGACCATATCAATACAGTTCATTTCTGTTGGGATTAAGTTAATTTTGCTTTCAATTGATTTTTGTTTGTTTTTCGATGCACATGTACTAAATGCTTTCGTCCACATAAGTTTGTTTTTCAGGACCCCGGTGGATGGATGCAGTATGGTGTATACAGAATACAGAATGGTGAATACAGAATGGTGGATACAGATGGAAGAGCATGCAGATATAACAGGACAATGTGGTTGTCTGTTTGGTGGATTCGGTTTATAAGGAGAGTGCTGTGTTTCTGATTGATTTCCTTGAGTGTGGCAGTAGGCTGCAGACTGGGTGGCTCTCATTTTATTCTGAGGAAGGGACCAACTGAACAATACAGTTCATTTCCGTTGGGATTAAATTAATTTTGGTTTCAATTGATTTTTGTTTGTTTTTCGTTGCACATGTACTAATTGCTTTCTGCCACATAAATTTGTTTTTCAGGACCCCGGTGGGTGGATTCAGTATGGTGGATACAGAATACAGAATGGTGGATACCGAATACAGAATGGTGGATACAGATGGAAGAGCATGCAGATATGACAGAACAGTTTGGTTGTCTGTTTGGTGGATTCGGTTTAAAGGGAGAGTGTTATTTTTCTGATTAATTTCCTTGAGGGTGGCAGTAGGCTGCAGACTGAGTGGCTCTCATTTTATTCTTGGGAAGAGACCAACTGTGAACAGTTCAGTTCCGTTGGGATTAAGTTAATTTTGCTTTCAATTGTTTTTTGTTTATTTTTCGTTGCATATGTACTAATTGCTTTCGGCCACATAAGTTTGTTTTTCAGGACCCAGGTGGGTGGATGCAGAATGGTGGATGCAGTATGGTGGATACAGAATACAGAATAGTGAATACAGAATGGAGAATAAAGAATGGTGGATACAGATGGAAGAGCATGCAGATATAACAGGACAATGTGGTTGTCTGTTTGGTGGATTCGGTTTATAAGGAGAGTGCTGTGTTTCTGATTGATTTCCTTGAGGGTGGCAGTAGGCTGCAGACTGGGCGGCTCTCATTTTATTCTTGGGAAGAGACCAACTGTGAACAGTACAGTTCAGTTTCGTTGGGATTAAGTTCATTTTGCTTTCAATTGTTTTTTGTTCGTTTTTCGTTGCACATGTACTAATTGCTTTCCGCCACATAAGTTTGTTTTTCAGGACCCCGATGGGTGGATGCAGAATGGTGGATACAGAATACAGAATGGTGGATACAGAACACAGAATGGTGGATACAGAATGGTGGATACAGATGGAAGAGCATGCAGATATAACAGGACAGTGTTTGTCTGTTTGGTGGATTCAGTTTAAAAGGAGAGTGCTGTTTTTATGATTGATTTCCTTGAGGGTGGCAGTAGGCTCTCATTTCATTCTGGGGAAGAGACCAGCTGAACAGTACAGTTCAGTTCCGTTGGGATTAAGTTAATTTTGCTTCCAATTGATTTTGTTTGTTTTTCATTGCACATGTACTAATTGCTTTCGCCCACATAAGTTTGTTTTTCAGGAACCCGGTTTGTGGATGCAGAATGGTGGATGCAGTATGGTAGATACAGAGTACAGAATGGTGAATACAGAATGGTGGATACAGATGGAAGAGCATGCAGATATAACAGGACAGTGTGGTTGTCTGTTTGGTGGATTCGGTTTATAAGGAGAGTGCTGTGTTTCTGATTGATTTCCTTGAGGGTGGCAGTAGGCTGCAGACTTGGCGGCTCTTATTTTATTCTGGGGAAGGGACCAACTGAACAATACAGTTCATTTCCGTTGGGATTAAGTTAATTTTGCTTTCAAGTGATTTTTGTTTGTTTTTCGTTGCACATGTACTAATTGCTTTCGGCCACATAAATTTGTTTTACAGGACCCCGGTGGGTGGATGCAGTATGGTGGATACAGAATACAGAATGGTGAATACAGATTGGTGGATACAGATGAAAAATACAGATGGAAGAGCATGGAGATATAACAGGACAGTGTTTGTCTGTTTGGTGGATTCAGTTTAAAAGGAGAGTGCTGTTTTTATGATTGATTTTCTTGAGGGTGGCAGTAGGCTGCAGACTGGGCGGCTCTCATTTTATTCTTGGGAAGAGACCAACTGTGAACAGTACAGTTCAGTTCCGTTGGGATTAAGTTAATTTTGCTTTCAATTGATTTTTGTTTGTTTTTCGTTGCACATGTACTAATTACTTTCCACCACATAAGTTTGTTTTTCAGGACCCCGGTGGGTGGATGCAGAATGGTGGATACAGAATACAGAATGGTGGATACAGAATACAGAATGGTGGATACAGATGGAAGAGCATGCAGATATGACAGAACAGTTTGGTTGTCTGTTTGGTGGATTCGGTTTAAAGGGAGAGTGTTATTTTTCTGATTAATTTCCTTGAGGGTGGCAGTAGGCTGCAGACTGAGTGGCTCTCATTTTATTCTGGCGAAGAGACCAACTGAACAGTACAGTTTAGTTTGGTTGGGATTAAGTTAATTTTGCTTTCAATTGATTTTTGTTTGTTTTTCGTTGCACATGTACTAATTGCTTTTGGCCACATAAGTTTATTTTTTAGGACCCCAGTAGGTGGATGCAGAATGGTGGATGCAGTATGGTGGATACAGAATACAGAATGGTGAATACAGAATGGTGGATACAGATGGAAGAGCATGCAGATATAACAGGACAATGTGGTTGTCTGTTTGGTGGATTCGGTTTATAAGGAGAGTGCTGTGTTTCTGATTGATTTCCTTGAGGGTGGCAGTAGGCTGCAGACTGGGCGGCTCTCATTTTATTCTGGGGAAGGGACCAACTGAACAATACAGTTCATTTCCGTTGGGATTAAGTTAATTTTGCTTTCAAGTGATTTTTGTTTGTTTTTCGTTGCACATGTACTAATTGCTTTCGGCCACATAAATTTGTTTTACAGGACCCCGGTGGGTGGATGCAGTATGGTGGATACAGAATACAGAATGGTGAATACAGATTGGTGGATACAGATGAAAAATACAGATGGAAGAGCATGGAGATATAACAGGACAGTGTTTGTCTGTTTGGTGGATTCAGTTTAAAAGGAGAGTGCTGTTTTTATGATTGATTTCCTTGAGGGTGGCAGTAGGCTGCAGACTGGGCGGCTCTCATTTTATTCTTGGGAAGAGACCAACTGTGAACAGTACAGTTCAGTTCCGTTGGGATTAAGTTAATTTTGCTTTCAATTGTTTTTTGTTCGTTTTTCGTTGCACATGTACTAATTGCTTTCCGCCACATAAGTTTGTCTTTCAGGACCCCGGTGGGTGGATGCAGAATGGTGGATACAGAATACAGAATGGTGGATACAGAACACAGAATGGTGGATACAGAATACAGAATGGTGGATACAGATGGAAGAGCATGCAGAAATGACAGGACAGTGTGGTTGTCTGTTTGGTGGATTCGGTTTATAAGGAGAGTGCTGTGTTTCTGATTGATTTCCTTGAGGGTGGCAGTAGGCTGCAGACTGGGCGGCTCTCATTTTATTCTGGGGAAGGGACTTACTGAACAATACAGTTCATTTCCGTTGGGATTAAGTTAATTTTGCTTACAATTGATTTTTGTTTGTTTTTTGTTGCACATGTACTAATTGCTTTCGGCCACATAAATTTGTTTTTCAGGACCCCGGTGGGTGGATGCAGAATGGTGGATGCAGTATGGTGGATACAGAATACAGAATGGTGAATACAGATTGGTGGATACAGATGGAAAATACAGATGGAAGAGCATGCAGATATAACAGGACAGTGTTTGTCTGTTTGGTGGATTCAGTTTAAAAGGAGAGTGCTGTTTTTATAATTGATTTCCTTGAGGGTGGCAGTAGGCTGCAGACTGGGCGGCTCTCATTTTATTCTTGGGAAGAGACCAACTGTGTACAGTACAGTTCTGTTCTCTTGGGATTAAGTTCATTTTGCTTTCAATTGTTTTTTGTTGGTTTTTCGATGCACATGTACTAATTGCTTTCCGCGACATAAGTTTGTTTTTCAGGAACCCGGTGGTTGGATGCAGAATGGTGGATACAGAATACTGAATGGTGGATACAGAACACAGAGTGGTGGATACAGAATACAGAATGGTGGATACAGATGGAAGAGCATGCAGATATAACAGGACAGTGTTTGTCTGTTTGGTGGATTCAGTTTAAAAGGAGAGTGCTATTTCTCTGATTAATTTCCTTGAGGGTGGCAGTAGGCTGCAGACTGAGTGGCTCTCATTTTATTCTGGGGAAGAGACCAACTGAACAGTACAGTTTAGTTTGGTTGGGATAAAGTTAATTTTGCTTTCAATTGATTTTTGTTTGTTTTTCGTTGCACATGTACTAATTGCTTTCCACTACATAAGTTTGTTTTTCAGGACCCCGGTGGGTGGATGCAGAATGGTGGATACAGAATACAGAATGGTGGATACAGAATACAGAATGGTGGATACAGATGGAAGAGCATGCAGATATGACAGAACAGTTTGGTTGTCTGTTTGGTGGATTCGGTTTAAAAGGAGAGTGCTATTTTTCTGATTAATTTCCTTGAGGGTGGCAGTAGGCTGCAGACTGAGTGTCTCTCATTTTGTTCTAGGGAAGAGACCAACTGAACAGTACAGTTTAGTTTGGTTGGGATTAAGTTAATTTTGCTTTCAATTGATTTTTGTTTGTTTTTCGTTGCACATGTACTAATTGCTTTCGGACACATAAGTTTGTTTTTCAGGACCCCGGTGGGTGGATGCAGTATGGTGGATGCAGTATGGTGGATACAGAGTACAGAATGGTGAATACAGAATGGTGGATACAGATGGAAGAGCATGCAGATATAACAGGACAGTGTTTGTCTGTTTGGTGGATTCAGTTTAAAAGGAGAGTGCTGTTTTTATGATTGATTTCCTTGAGGGTGGCAGTAGGCTGCAGACTGGGCGGCTCTCATTTTATTCTTGGGAAGAGACCAACTGTGAACAGTACAGTTCAGTTTCGTTGGGATTAAGTTCATTTTGCTTTCAATTGTTTTTTGTTTGTTTTTCGTTGCACATGTACTAATTGCTTTCCGCCACATAAGTTTGTTTTTCAGGACCCCGATGGGTGGATGCAGAATGGTGAATACAGAATGGTGGATACAGAACACAGAATGGTGGATACAGAATGGTGGATACAGATGGAAGAGCATGCAGATATAACAGGACAGTGTTTGTCTGTTTGGTGGATTCAGTTTAAAAGGAGAGTGCTGTTTTTATGATTGATTTCCTTGAGGGTGGCAGTAGGCTCTCATTTCATTCTGGGGAAGAGACCAGTTGAACAGTACAGTTCAGTTCCGTTGGGATTAAGTTAATTTTGCTTCCAATTGATTTTGTTTGTTTTTCATTGCACATGTACTAATTGCTTTCGCCCACATAAGTTTGTTTTTCAGGAACCCGGTTTGTGGATGCAGAATGGTGGATGCAGTATGGTAGATACAGAGTACAGAATGGTGAATACAGAATGGTGGATACAGATGGAAGAGCATGCAGATATAACAGGACAGTGTGGTTGTCTGTTTGGTGGATTCGGTTTATAAGGAGAGTGCTGTGTTTCTGATTGATTCCCTTGAGGGTGGCAGTAGGCTGCAGACTTGTCGGCTCTCATTTTATTCTGGGGAAGGGACCAACTGAACAATACACTTCATTTCCGTTGGGATTAAGTTAATTTTGCTTTCAATTGATTTTTGTTTGTTTTTAGTTGCACATGTACTAATTGCTTTCGGCCACATCAATTTGTTTTTCAGGACCCCGGTGGGTGGATGCAGAATGGTGGATGCAGTATGGTGGATACAGAATACAGAATGGTGAATACAGATTGGTGGATACAGATGGAAAATACAGATGGAAGAGCATGCAGATATAACAGGACAGTGTTTGTCTGTTTGGTGGATTCAGTTTAAAAGGAGAGTGCTGTTTTTATAATTGATTTCCTTGAGGGTGGCAGTAGGCTGCAGACTGGGCGGCTCTCATTTTATTCTTGGGAAGAGACCAACTGTGTACAGTACAGTTCTGTTCCGTTGGGATTAAGTTCATTTTGCTTTCAATTGTTTTTTGTTGGTTTTTCGATGCACATGTACTAATTGCTTTCCGCGACATAAGTTTGTTTTTCAGGAACCCGGTGGTTGGATGCAGAATGGTGGATACAGAATACTGAATGGTGGATACAGAACACAGAGTGGTGGATACAGAATACAGAATGGTGGATACAGATGGAAGAGCATGCAGATATAACAGGACAGTGTTTGTCTGTTTGGTGGATTCAGTTTAAAAGGAGAGTGCTATTTCTCTGATTAATTTCCTTGAGGGTGGCAGTAGGCTGCAGACTGAGTGGCTCTCATTTTATTCTGGGGAAGAGACCAACTGAACAGTACAGTTTAGTTTGGTTGGGATAAAGTTAATTTTGCTTTCAATTGATTTTTGTTTGTTTTTCGTTGCACATGTACTAATTGCTTTCCACCACATAAGTTTGTTTTTCAGGACCCCGGTGGGTGGATGCAGAATGGTGGATACAGAATACAGAATGGTGGATACAGATGGAAGAGCATGCAGATATGACAGAACAGTTTGGTTGTCTGTTTGGTGGATTCGGTTTAAAAGGAGAGTGTTATTTTTCTGATTAATTTCCTTGAGGGTGGCAGTAGGCTGCAGACTGAGTGGCTCTCATTTTATTCTGGCGAAGAGACCAACTGAACAGTTTAGTTTGGTTGGGATTAAGTTAATTTTGCTTTCAATTGATTTTTGGTTGTTTTTCGTTGCACATGTACTAATTGCTTTTGGCCACATAAGTTTATTTTTTAGGACCCCAGTAGGTGGATGCAGAATGGTGGATGCAGTATGGTGGATACAGAATACAGAATGGTGAATACAGAATGGTGGATACAGATGGAAGAGCATGCAGATATAACAGGACAATGTGGTTGTCTGTTTGGTGGATTCGGTTTATAAGGAGAGTGCTGTGTTTCTGATTGATTTCCTTGAGGGTGGCAGTAGGCTGCAGACTGGGCGGCTCTCATTTTATTCTGGGGAAGGGACCAACTGAACAATACAGTTCATTTCCGTTGGGATTAAGTTAATTTTGCTTTCAAGTGATTTTTGTTTGTTTTTCGTTGCACATGTACTAATTGCTTTCGGCCACATAAATTTGTTTTACAGGACCCCGGTGGGTGGATGCAGTATGGTGGATACAGAATACAGAATGGTGAATACAGATGAAAAATACAGATGGAAGAGCATGGAGATATAACAGGACAGTGTTTGTCTGTTTGGTGGATTCAGTTTAAAAGGAGAGTGCTGTTTTTATGATTGATTTCCTTGAGGGTGGCAGTAGGCTGCAAACTGTGCGGCTCTCATTTTATTCTTGGGAAGAGACCAACTGTGAACAGTACAGTTCAGTTCCGTTGGGATTAAGTTAATTTTGCTTTCAATTGTTTTTTGTTCGTTTTTCGTTGCACATGTACTAATTGCTTTCCGCCACATAAGTTTGTCTTTCAGGACACCGGTGGGTGGATGCAGAATGGTGGATACAGAATACAGAATGGTGGATACAGAACACAGAATGGTGGATACAGAATACAGAATGGTGGATACAGATGGAAGAGCATGCAGAAATGACAGGACAGTGTGGTTGTCTTTTTGGTGGATTCGGTTTAAAAGGAGAGTGCTATTTTTCTGATTAATTTCCTTGAGGGTGGCAGTAGGCTGCAGACTGAGTGTCTCTCATTTTGTTCTAGGGAAGAGACCAACTGAACAGTACAGTTTAGTTTGGTTGGGATTAAGTTAATTTTGCTTTCAATTGATTTTTGTTTGTTTTTCGTTGCACATGTACTAATTGCTTTCGGACACATAAGTTTGTTTTTCAGGACCCCGGTGGGTGGATGCAGTATGGTGGATGCAGTATGGTGGATACAGAGTACAGAATGGTGAATACAGAATGGTGGATACAGATGGAAGAGCATGCAGATATAACAGGACAGTGTTTGTCTGTTTGGTGGATTCAGTTTAAAAGGAGAGTGCTGTTTTTATGATTGATTTCCTTGAGGGTGGCAGTAGGCTGCAGACTGGGCGGCTCTCATTTTATTCTTGGGAAGAGACCAACTGTGAACAGTACAGTTCAGTTTCGTTGGGATTAAGTTCATTTTGCTTTCAATTGTTTTTTGTTTGTTTTTCGTTGCACATGTACTAATTGCTTTCCGCCACATAAGTTTGTTTTTCAGGACCCCGATGGGTGGATACAGAACACAGAATGGTGGATACAGAATGGTGGATACAGATGGAAGAGCATGCAGATATAACAGGACAGTTTTTGTCTGTTTGGTGGATTCAGTTTAAAAGGAGAGTGCTGTTTTTATGATTGATTTCCTTGAGGGTGGCAGTAGGCTCTCATTTCATTCTGGGGAAGAGACCAGTTGAACAGTACAGTTCAGTTCCGTTGGGATTAAGTTAATTTTGCTTCCAATTGATTTTGTTTGTTTTTCATTGCACATGTACTAATTGCTTTCGCCCACATAAGTTTGTTTTTCGGGAACCCGGTTTGTGGATGCAGAATGGTGGATGCAGTATGGTAGATACAGAGTACAGAATGGTGAATACAGAATGGTGGATACAGATGGAAGAGCATGCAGATATAACAGGACAGTGTGGTTGTCTGTTTGGTGGATTCGGTTTATAAGGAGAGTGCTGTGTTTCTGATTGATTCCCTTGAGGGTGGCAGTAGGCTGCAGACTTGTCGGCTCTCATTTTATTCTGGGGAAGGGACCAACTGAACAATACACTTCATTTCCGTTGGGATTAAGTTAATTTTGCTTTCAATTGATTTTTGTTTGTTTTTAGTTGCACATGTACTGATTGCTTTCGGCCACATAAATTTGTTTTTCAGGACCCCGGTGGGTGGATGCAGAATGGTGGATGCAGTATGGTGGATACAGAATACAGAATGGTGAATACAGAATGGTGGATACAGATGGAAGAGCATGCAGATATAACAGGACAATGTGGTTGTCTGTTTGGTGAATTTGGTTTATAAGGAGAGTGCTGTGTTTCTGATTGATTTCCTTGAGGGTGGCAGTAGGCTGCAGACTGGGCAGCTCTCATTTTATTCTGGGGAAGGGACTAACTGAACAATACAGTTCATTTCCGTTGGGATTAAGTTAATTTTGCTTTCAATTGATTTTTGTTTGTTTTTAGTTGTACATGTACTAATTGCTTTCGGCCACATCAATTTGTTTTTCAGGACCCCGGTGGGTGGATGCAGAATGGTGGATGCAGTATGGTGGATACAGAATACAGAATGGTGAATACAGAATGGTGGATACAGATGGAAGAGCATGCAGATATAACAGGACAATGTGGTTGTCTGTTTGGTGAATTTGGTTTATAAGGAGAGTGCTGTGTTTCTGATTGATTTCCTTGAGGGTGGCAGTAGGCTGCAGACTGGGCGGCTCTCATTTTATTCTGGGGAAGGGACTTACTGAACAATACAGTTCATTTCCGTTGGGATTAAGTTAATTTTGCTTACAATTGATTTTTGTTTGTTTTTTGTTGCACATGTACTAATTGCTTTCGGCCACATAAATTTGTTTTTCAGGACCCCGGTGGGTGGATGCAGAATGGTGGATGCAGTATGGTGGATACAGAATACAGAATGGTGAATACAGATTGGTGGATACAGATGGAAAATACAGATGGAAGAGCATGCAGATATAACAGGACAGTGTTTGTCTGTTTGGTGGATTCAGTTTAAAAGGAGAGTGCTGTTTTTATAATTGATTTCCTTGAGGGTGGCAGTAGGCTGCAGACTGGGCGGCTCTCATTTTATTCTTGGGAAGAGACCAACTGTGTACAGTACAGTTCTGTTCCGTTGGGATTAAGTTCATTTTGCTTTCAATTGTTTTTTGTTGGTTTTTCGATGCACATGTACTAATTGCTTTCCGCGACATAAGTTTGTTTTTCAGGAACCCGGTGGTTGGATGCAGAATGGTGGATACAGAATACTGAATGGTGGATACAGAACACAGAGTGGTGGATACAGAATACAGAATGGTGGATACAGATGGAAGAGCATGCAGATATAACAGGACAGTGTTTGTCTGTTTGGTGGATTCAGTTTAAAAGGAGAGTGCTATTTCTCTGATTAATTTCCTTGAGGGTGGCAGTAGGCTGCAGACTGAGTGGCTCTCATTTTATTCTTGGGAAGAGACCAACTGAACAGTACAGTTTAGTTTGGTTGGGATAAAGTTAATTTTGCTTTCAATTGATTTTTGTTTGTTTTTCGTTGCACATGTACTAATTGCTTTCCACCACATAAGTTTGTTTTTCAGGACCCCGGTGGGTGGATGCAGAATGGTGGATACAGAATACAGAATGGTGGATACAGAATACAGAATGGTGGATACAGATGGAAGAGCATGCAGATATGACAGAACAGTTTGGTTGTCTGTTTGGTGGATTCGGTTTAAAAGGAGAGTGTTATTTTTCTGATTAATTTCCTTGAGGGTGGCAGTAGGCTGCAGACTGAGTGGCTCTCATTTTATTCTGGCGAAGAGACCAACTGAACAGTTTAGTTTGGTTGGGATTAAGTTAATTTTGCTTTCAATTGATTTTTGGTTGTTTTTCGTTGCACATGTACTAATTGCTTTTGGCCACATAAGTTTATTTTTTAGGACCCCAGTAGGTGGATGCAGAATGGTGGATGCAGTATGGTGGATACAGAATACAGAATGGTGAATACAGAATGGTGGATACAGATGGAAGAGCATGAAGATATAACAGGACAATGTGGTTGTCTGTTTGGTGGATTCGGTTTATAAGGAGAGTGCTGTGTTTCTGATTGATTTCCTTGAGGGTGGCAGTAGGCTGCAGACTGGGCGGCTCTCATTTTATTCTGGGGAAGGGACCAACTGAACAATACAGTTCATTTCCGTTGGGATTAAGTTAATTTTGCTTTCAAGTGATTTTTGTTTGTTTTTCGTTGCACATGTACTAATTGCTTTCGGCCACATAAATTTGTTTTACAGGACCCCGGTGGGTGGATGCAGTATGGTGGATACAGAATACAGAATGGTGAATACAGATGAAAAATACAGATGGAAGAGCATGGAGATATAACAGGACAGTGTTTGTCTGTTTGGTGGATTCAGTTTAAAAGGAGAGTGCTGTTTTTATGATTGATTTCCTTGAGGGTGGCAGTAGGCTGCAAACTGTGCGGCTCTCATTTTATTCTTGGGAAGAGACCAACTGTGAACAGTACAGTTCAGTTCCGTTGGGATTAAGTTAATTTTGCTTTCAATTGTTTTTTGTTCGTTTTTCGTTGCACATGTACTAATTGCTTTCCGCCACATAAGTTTGTCTTTCAGGACACCGGTGGGTGGATGCAGAATGGTGGATACAGAATACAGAATGGTGGATACAGAACACAGAATGGTGGATACAGAATACAGAATGGTGGATACAGATGGAAGAGCATGCAGAAATGACAGGACAGTGTGGTTGTCTTTTTGGTGGATTCGGTTTAAAAGGAGAGTGCTATTTTTCTGATTAATTTCCTTGAGGGTGGCAGTAGGCTGCAGACTGAGTGTCTCTCATTTTGTTCTAGGGAAGAGACCAACTGAACAGTACAGTTTAGTTTGGTTGGGATTAAGTTAATTTTGCTTTCAATTGATTTTTGTTTGTTTTTCGTTGCACATGTACTAATTGCTTTCGGACACATAAGTTTGTTTTTCAGGACCCCGGTGGGTGGATGCAGTATGGTGGATGCAGTATGGTGGATACAGAGTACAGAATGGTGAATACAGAATGGTGGATACAGATGGAAGAGCATGCAGATATAACAGGACAGTGTTTGTCTGTTTGGTGGATTCAGTTTAAAAGGAGAGTGCTGTTTTTATGATTGATTTCCTTGAGGGTGGCAGTAGGCTGCAGACTGTGCGGCTCTCATTTTATTCTTGGGAAGAGACCCACTGTGAACAGTACAGTTCAGTTCCGTTGGGATTAAGTTAATTTTGCTTTCAATTGTTTTTTGTTCGTTTTTCGTTGCACATGTACTAATTGCTTTCCGCCACATAAGTTTGTCTTTCAGGACACCGGTGGGTGGATGCAGAATGGTGGATACAGAATACAGAATGGTGGATACAGAACACAGAATGGTGGATACAGAATACAGAATGGTGGATACAGATGGAAGAGCATGCAGAAATGACAGGACAGTGTGGTTGTCTTTTTGGTGGATTCGGTTTAAAAGGAGAGTGCTATTTTTCTGATTAATTTCCTTGAGGGTGGCAGTAGGCTGCAGACTGAGTGTCTCTCATTTTGTTCTAGGGAAGAGACCAACTGAACAGTACAGTTTAGTTTGGTTGGGATTAAGTTAATTTTGCTTTCAATTGATTTTTGTTTGTTTTTCGTTGCACATGTACTAATTGCTTTCGGACACATAAGTTTGTTTTTCAGGACCCCGGTGGGTGGATGCAGTATGGTGGATGCAGTATGGTGGATACAGAGTACAGAATGGTGAATACAGAATGGTGGATACAGATGGAAGAGCATGCAGATATAACAGGACAGTGTTTGTCTGTTTGGTGGATTCAGTTTAAAAGGAGAGTGCTGTTTTTATGATTGATTTCCTTGAGGGTGGCAGTAGGCTGCAGACTGGGCGGCTCTCATTTTATTCTTGGGAAGAGACCAACTGTGAACAGTACAGTTCAGTTTCGTTGGGATTAAGTTCATTTTGCTTTCAATTGTTTTTTGTTTGTTTTTCGTTGCACATGTACTAATTGCTTTCCGCCACATAAGTTTGTTTTTCAGGACCCCGATGGGTGGATGCAGAATGGTGAATACAGAATGGTGGATACAGAACACAGAATGGTGGATACAGAATGGTGGATACAGATGGAAGAGCATGCAGATATAACAGGACAGTGTTTGTCTGTTTGGTGGATTCAGTTTAAAAGGAGAGTGCTGTTTTTATGATTGATTTCCTTGAGGGTGGCAGTAGGCTCTCATTTCATTCTGGGGAAGAGACCAGTTGAACAGTACAGTTCAGTTCCGTTGGGATTAAGTTAATTTTGCTTCCAATTGATTTTGTTTGTTTTTCATTGCACATGTACTAATTGCTTTCGCCCACATAAGTTTGTTTTTCAGGAACCCGGTTTGTGGATGCAGAATGGTGGATGCAGTATGGTAGATACAGAGTACAGAATGGTGAATACAGAATGGTGGATACAGATGGAAGAGCATGCAGATATAACAGGACAGTGTGGTTGTCTGTTTGGTGGATTCGGTTTATAAGGAGAGTGCTGTGTTTCTGATTGATTCCCTTGAGGGTGGCAGTAGGCTGCAGACTTGTCGGCTCTCATTTTATTCTGGGGAAGGGACCAACTGAACAATACACTTCATATCCGTTGGGATTAAGTTAATTTTGCTTTCAATTGAGTTTTGTTTGTTTTTAGTTGCACATGTACTAATTGCTTTCGGCCACATAAATTTGTTTTTCAGGACCCCGGTGGGTGGATGCAGAATGGTGGATGCAGTATGGTGGATACAGAATACAGAATGGTGAATACAGATGGAAGAGCATGCAGATATAACAGGACAATGTGGTTGTCTGTTTGGTGAATTTGGTTTATAAGGAGAGTGCTGTGTTTCTGATTGATTTCCTTGAGGGTGGCAGTAGGCTGCAGACTGGGCAGCTCTCATTTTATTCTGGGGAAGGGACTAACTGAACAATACAGTTCATTTCCGTTGGGATTAAGTTAATTTTGCTTTCAATTGATTTTTGTTTGTTTTTAGTTGTACATGTACTAATTGCTTTCGGCCACATCAATTTGTTTTTCAGGACCCCGGTGGGTGGATGCAGAATGGTGGATGCAGTATGGTGGATACAGAATACAGAATGGTGAATACAGAATGGTGGATACAGATGGAAGAGCATGCAGATATAACAGGACAATGTGGTTGTCTGTTTGGTGAATTTGGTTTATAAGGAGAGTGCTGTGTTTCTGATTGATTTCCTTGAGGGTGGCAGTAGGCTGCAGACTGGGCGGCTCTCATTTTATTCTGGGGAAGGGACTTACTGAACAATACAGTTCATTTCCGTTGGGATTAAGTTAATTTTGCTTACAATTGATTTTTGTTTGTTTTTTGTTGCACATGTACTAATTGCTTTCGGCCACATAAATTTGTTTTTCAGGACCCCGGTGGGTGGATGCAGAATGGTGGATGCAGTATGGTGGATACAGAATACAGAATGGTGAATACAGATTGGTGGATACAGATGGAAAATACAGATGGAAGAGCATGCAGATATAACAAGACAGTGTTTGTCTGTTTGGTGGATTCAGTTTAAAAGGAGAGTGCTGTTTTTATAATTGATTTCCTTGAGGGTGGCAGTAGGCTGCAGACTGGGCGGCTCTCATTTTATTCTTGGGAAGAGACCAACTGTGTACAGTACAGTTCTGTTCCGTTGGGATTAAGTTCATTTTGCTTTCAATTGTTTTTTGTTTGTTTTTCGATGCACATGTACTAATTGCTTTCCGCGACATAAGTTTGTTTTTCAGGAACCCGGTGGTTGGATGCAGAATGGTGGATACAGAATACTGAATGGTGGATACAGAACACAGAGTGGTGGATACAGAATACAGAATGGTGGATACAGATGGAAGAGCATGCAGATATAACAGGACAGTGTTTGTCTGTTTGGTGGATTCAGTTTAAAAGGAGAGTGCTATTTCTCTGATTAATTTCCTTGAGGGTGGCAGTAGGCTGCAGACTGAGTGGCTCTCATTTTATTCTGGGGAAGAGACCAACTGAACAGTACAGTTTAGTTTGGTTGGGATAAAGTTAATTTTGCTTTCAATTGATTTTTGTTTGTTTTTCGTTGCACATGTACTAATTGCTTTCGGCCACATAAGTATGTTTTTCAGGACCCCGGTGGGTGGATGCAATATGGTGAATACAGAATGGTGGGTACAGAACACAGAATGGTGGATACAGAATACAGAATGGTGGATACAGATGGAAGAGCATGCAGATATAACAGGACAGTGTTTGTATGTTTGGTGGATTCAGTTTAAAAGGAGAGTGCTGTTTTTATGATTGATTTCCTTGAGGGTGGCTGTAGGCTGCAGACTGGGCGGCTCTCAGTCTCATTTTATTCTTGGGAAGAGACCAATTGTGAACATTACTGTTCAGTTCCGTTGGGATTAAGTTCATTTTGCTTTCAATTGTTTTTTGTTTGTTTTTCGTTGCACATGTACTAATTGCTTTCCGCCACATAAGTTTGTTTTTCAGGACCCCGGTGGGTGGATGCAGAATGGTGGATACAGAATACAGAATGGTGGATACCGAACACAGAATGGTGGATACAGAATACAGAATGGTGGATACAGATGGAAGAGCATGCAGATATAACAGGACAGTGTTTGTCTGTTTGGTGGATTCAGTTTAAAAGGAGAGTGCTTTTTTATGATTGATTTCCTTGAGGGTGGCAGTAGGCTGCAGACTGGGCGGCTCTCATTTTATTCTGGGGAAGAGACCAGCTGAACAGTACAGTTCTGTTCAATTTAGTTCTCTGGGGATTAATTTAAATCGGCTTTCGATTCATTGAAAACCTTTTGATATGCTCACATTTTCATGTATCTTTGCCCCTGTCCGTCCGTCCGTCTGTGTATCCGTTCACATTTTTTTTGTTGTCACTCTACAGGTCACAATTTTAATCCAATTTACAAAACGTGAGACATAGGTTTTATGTGCTGATGATCTCGCCCCCTGTCGATACTTTCGTATATGGGACCGTCTCTTCCTCTACATTATATATTGGCAGTAACGGGTTTATGTATGAATAATACATTGATACATTTTCTAAATTCTTCATTGTTCCATCTATAAGGTACAGTAAAGCACATTCTGTTGACAAGTTAAAAACACATTTTAAAATAGAGATCCTTTGAAACATGGACTTTTAGTGGGAATTGAGGGGTAAAGCTACTTAAGTTATCGTGTCTACTTGTTATGTTTAGGCTAGATAGATTAACATGTCACAATTTCATCAGCCAATTGAAACAGACTGAGATTTTTATGTCTTTCAGGAGAAATCACAACACCAACATTATTGCCCTTGTCCACATATGTAACATTGTTTTCTTCTGGCTACTAGCGGAGCAGGTTTCAGCAGTTCTAGGTCCGGTTATATTCAGGAGACAGTTTGTTTGTCTTATTGTTTGTAGAAAGGATGAGGGAGCTAATGGAAGTTCTAAAACTTAGATCAGAGAAGATAGGCAAATTGACATTGTACAGTGATGAGCTAATTGAAGATCCCAAACTTAGATGCTATGGCGTAAGAGACCCATAGAAATGCGTGATAAATGGAATTTCACTCTGAGTACAATGCTGAGGAGTTAATGGGAGGCCTAAAACATAGATCAGAGAAGGTAGCCAAATTGACATTGTACAGTGATGAGCTAATGGAAGATCCCAAACTTAGAGGCTATGGTGTGGAATAGACCCATAGAAATGCGTGAGAAATGGGATTCCCTCTTGAGTACAATGCTGCGGGGCTAATGGAAAATCGCAATGGTGTGGAGGAGACCCATCGATTTAAGATTAGAGAAGGTAGCCAAACGAAAACCGGGACCACCCGTCCTCTCCCGGTTCTCTTAAGGCAGTGAAGCGGTCGGAAGGCGGGGGGTCGTCAAGCTCGATCTCTCGTCCAGTAACCGCACACTTTCGTACGATCCAAGACTCGATGGAGACCGTGGAACTAGGCCGACCCCGAGATATGGTGTGGAGACCCATAGATTTTAGATTGGAGAAGGTAGTCTACCGACTATCACGCAAACGAGAACGGGAGACCGCGAGGTTTTCGAAAGGCAGCGAAGTGGTCGGAAGGCGGGGGATTCTCAAGTCCGATCTCTCGTCCAGTAACCGCGCACTCTTTCGTACGATTCAAAACTCGATGGAGACCGTGGAACCGGGATATGGTGTGGAGACCCATAGATTTTAGATTGGAGAAAGTAGTCGACCGACTATCACGCAAACGAGAACGGGAGACCGCGAGGTTCTCTGAAGGCAGCGAAGCGGTCGGAAGGCGGGGGATTGTCAAGCCCGATCTCTCGTCCAGTAACCGCGCAATCTTTCGTACGATCCAAAACTCGATGGAGACGTGGAACTAGGCCGACCCCGTGATGATGCCTGGTCACAGATCAGAGAAGGTAGCCAAATTGACATCGTACAGTGGTGAGGAGCTAATGGAAGATTTCAAGCTGACCCGTAGATTTAAGATTAGAGAAGGTAACTAAATTGACATAGTCACTTGCGTAGACATACATATCGGTGTAAAATCTGTCCGAAACTCGAGCATACGGAGACGTTCTGCTCAGGCAAAGCCGCCTGTAGTTAAATATCTTGACGATTTTTCAATGTAGGATTTGAATACCCGGAAATGAACAATAAAAGTTTGTATTTCTTTGTCATAGCATCATAAAATTTTAGATTGTTATACAGGCCAAGGCTGTAGTCTTTCACACAGAATTAACCAGTGTAGTTCCTCACGTATATCGATATTTCTATTACATATTTCAGACGATGGTGGCTATGGTAGTTGTTCTTTGGGTAAGCAACATTTGTCTTTCGGTTCTATATTCGACTCATCTGACCTATGACACATGTCTAGTCCATTATTACTGACATTCGTAAATGTAGGAAAAGAGTTAACGCTAATATTAATTCATGTTTTATTTTCAGATAAAGGAGACAAGGAGTTTATGGTATCATAGAGAGATCCACGCACATTATTATTTATCTTATACTAGGTGTGTCTTTATATTCTAGCTTGTTGATGTTGTATAAGCTTGGCTTGTGCACCAGATTCGTTTGTAAATATCATGTGAAGTTTCCATGATGTATTATTAGGTTTTATTTGGTTGAAAGTTGTAGACATGGGTAGTTATTAATTGAGATATATTAATATGGCATCAACTAATCCCACATCTCCGTTATGCAACTATTTTTTTTCTTCTGTTTGTGGATTTGTTTTTAACATTTTTAATATTTTTTGTTAAAGTCAATAGACAAAAGTAAAACATACCGCCTTTTATATTTGTCCATAAACAGATTGTATTTTACAGGATTATTTTTGTAAGTTTGATAAAAAAAAAAGAGTAATAGGTCAAGGAAGATATAACTAAATATAAATATATTTTTTTCTTTAAAAATAGTGACGTCGCCGGTTAAAGTATATAAACTGTAATTAGATGCAGTCTGGAAATTTAGATTGTACAGAACCTAAAACTGAATAATCCTCCCCACATAAACAGAATCGTGGGGATATGTTTGTAATTGAGGTATGAAGGCGGTGATGGTTGAGGATGAGAAGACGCATGGCATATTATACATGGAAGTATTGTATAGACAGTGTACAGTCAATGCAATTGATAAGGTAAGCGTTAATATCAATATTTTCTGTATATCTAAAACAAAATCGCAATTGTTATTACGGTAATACAAAATTGCAAATATTATATATGAGTTTTATTTAGAACATAAAATGTCCTACAGTATAATGTAACACGATGAACCAAAATATTAGTGGTTATTCTTACGAATTTCACGATTGAGGGTAGCTGATTGTGTTAGAACATTCCATTCCACTTATCTGGAGTTCAAATATATTACGTATTGTGTAAGTCTAATAATTCACTGTTGGTCCCCTATTTTAGAACATTGTAAACCATACACACTTGGTAATTACAACTTCTCTAGTTCCTGTAGGCAGCAAGTTTGTCTTTGGTTGTTGTAATGTGTCTGTTAATATGCCAAGATACTGCCCGATGTTATAAAAACAAAACAAAAAGTTAAGGCGGCGAATGATCAATATGATGATGATTACCACGGGGATAGGACACATACAGGGTAGGCATTAATACCAAACTTTGTTTATTTCTAAATTATCCCTAAAATTTATAAATAATTCAAATTAAAGTCCATGTGGCATATAATCATAAATTTTTGATTGTTATACAGGCCAGGGCTGGGGTCTTTCACACAGAATTAACAAGTGTGTGTACTAACATATATCGATATTTCCATTACATATTACAGGCGATGGTGGCTTGGCAGTTGTTCTTTGGGTAATCACCTATGACACGGGTCCAGACCATCCTTCAACACCAATGAATTTGTTAATCGATGCGCATATTGATTTTGAGTTTGGGAGAAGAGTTAACGCTAATATTAATTCATGGGTTTTTATTTTCAGATAAAGGAGACAAGGAGTTTATGGTATCATAGAGAGATCCACACACGTTATTTTTTTTATCTTAAACTGGGCCTATCTTTATATTCTAGCTTGTTAATGTTGTATAAGCTTGGCTTGTGCACCAGATACGTTTGTAAATATCATGTGAAGTTTTCCATGATGTATTATTAGGTTTTTTGGTTGAAAGTTGTAGACATGGGTAGTCATTAAATCGGGATATATTAATATGGCATCAACTAACTCCACATTTCGTTTAGGGAACTAATTTGTTTTTTTGGGGGTTATTTTTGCACGTTTTTCACCATTTTGCATTTGCTTGCTAAGTAAGGGGTGCTATATTTAATATATTCTGATATTTGTTTTATCTGAGATTTTTAATGCCTTTAACGAATATTGCAAATTTCTCCTGAGAGTCCAGTAGAGATAATCTTGTATAACGTGTTTCAATGATAAACTTACATGTATTGTTGATAGTGGGGTCTACGGATACAGGTGAGTTATGCATCACCATTGGTAGATTTTAATATTTTTTTTTGTATGACAATAGACATAAGTAAAACATGCTGTATTTTTTTATTAGTCCATAAACACACTGTATTTTACAGGATTATTAGTTGTTAATTTGATAAAAAAAAAAAAAAAATAAAGGGTCGTGGAAGATCTAACTAAACATAATCTATTTTTTTTAAAAAATAGTAACAGCGCCGGTTAAAGTACATAAACTGAGATTAGATGCTGTGTGGGAATTTAGAATGTATAATACTTAATTATCTTCCTCTCATTTACAGGATCGTGGGGATATGTTTGTAAGAGACGTATGAAGACCGTAATAGTTGTGGATGAGCAGGACACAAAGCATATTAGATATGGAGATATTAATGTACAGGCATTGTACAGACAATTGTTATGCAATTGGTGAGGTTAGCATTAATATCAATATTTTCATTAATACAAAATTTCAAACATTATTTATGTGTTTTATTTAAAACATAAAATGTCGTATAATATAATTGTTGTACATTTTACAGGACCACAACAATGTTAAGGCGGCGAATGATCAATATGATGATGATTACTGCGGGTATAGGAGAAGACAGACAGGGTAGGTATTAATACCAAACTTGCAAACTTTATAAAGTTATTTATAAAATTTATAAATAATTCAAATTCTGTTCTTTGAATTAAGTATACATAGTGACTGTTGGGACATACCTGGAAATAGAAATTACACCTTCAAATCTGACATTTCAACTGAACTAATCACTTGGTCACAGGGGAGAGAGAGAGAAATGGGGTTTAACGTCCACTCAACACAAACTAGGTCATTTCGGGACTAACATATGGTTTAATTTTATTTCAATAATTCGCTTGCGCGTAGGGGTCTTTAGCAGTGGGAGGAAACCGGAGTGCCCGGAAGAAACCCACGAGGTTGAGAAGGCGCCCCTATCTCAATGCCACATACGCTCAGACCAGGGATCGAAACCACAGCCGCCAGCTGGAGGTCGAAGCGCGGCACTCTAGACCAATAGGCCATCCCAACCCCCTGTCACCATAGGTGTTCAGCAGTGGTTCTTAGGCGAATTTATTCTATCGGTTTACCTTCAACAAATCATACTTAAGCTGCAAGTTGTGATTTTCTGGTCGCAAAACAATACGGCATGACGGTGGGAAACGTCTGTTTGTAAGTTTCGAAAACGTTTAAGATTTGCCGGAATATTTATCGTGTTGTACTATGTCCTTTTTTCAAACGATATTATTGATGTGGACAATTTAATTGAAATGGTTTACCTTTTTTCCAGCTGTGATTTGGATGGATGTCAAGCGGTCGTTTATGGTACCGGGAACTCGACTAGGGAATGGAAGTTGAATAGGGAAATTCTAGTTTAGCAATAACAGGTTTATGTGTGTATATATTTTCTAAATTTTCATGGGTCCGTCGAATAGATGCAGTAAAGGACATTCTGCTTACAAGTTTGAAACACATTTGGGCTTGTTTACTCCTGTAGTTTAAGCCGATATTCTAAGTCCATCAAATCACTTCTCTATGTAAAGGTGTGTCCAAGACCTGTTAGCTCATGTTTCTTTACTGTAAATTTTGATTCAAATATGGTTCGTTTGCAATTTGGATTTAATTATTGTCTAAATAAGCTTGTTATTGCCAAACTAGTATTTTTCTAATCAAGTCATCTACAGACGTCTTCTGTTTTAATTTTTCATTTATATTATATGCATGATTGTTTATTGTTTTTTATTTATATTATATACATGATTATTTTTTATTTGTATTAAGTTTATTTACAATGTAAGGTCAGTATTGAGTAAATACTTCTGGTTGATCTGATCATTTTTGAAAATCCTACCACCTCCTTCCTAAATGGTAGTTAGGGTTAGGAAGCCGGCTTACAATACTTACCACTGATGTCAGAAACGCCTACAAAGATCAGGATGTTTAATTTTGGAGTAACATAATACTTTCTAT
Source organism: Patella ulyssiponensis (assembly GCA_963678685.1). Classification (NCBI taxonomy): domain Eukaryota; kingdom Metazoa; phylum Mollusca; class Gastropoda; family Patellidae; genus Patella; species Patella ulyssiponensis. The sequence goes on along the minus strand of OY783225.1, from coordinate 60,458,499 downwards.
GGACGTTAGGTCAACATTCAAAATTTTTCATTGTCTTCACTTGGGACATAAAACTTTATGGGATTCTTAATGAGGTAAAATTACAATTCTTTCGAAAATTTTGAGCTAGCAACGGGATTTATAGGGGTAAAGAGTTGTTACCTATTCATTTTTGTATTGTTTTCAAGACTCAAGGGCGGTTTTGATTAGTAATTATTTCTGTAATTCTAATATTACTCAAGTAATTACCTTAGAATAATATCTTTAAAAACTGTAGACTTTTCTGACAGAATATGTAATGTTTTTTGGAAACAATTATTCACATATAATGTGTATTATTGTGTTTGTCTTTGGTTAAGTTACGCTATTAGAAATGATCAGTTCAAATTGACAATTTTATCGAAACTTTCAAAAAACCAACATGATTTTTTGTTTTCATCTAAATAAGCTTGATTGTGCTAAACTAGTATTTTTCTATTGAAATTGTCTACTGTTATTATTTTTCATTTATATTATATACATGATCATGTTTATTATCTTTTATTTATATTATATGCATAATTATGTTTATTTAGAATGTAGGGTCAATAGTGAGTAAACACTTCCAGTTGATCAGAGCACATGGAAAATCGTACCTCCCCCTTCCTAAATGGGAGTTAGGGTTGGGTAGCCGCTCTCAGCACCGACCATTGTCTACAGCTGTCCACTGTTATAATTTTTCATTTATTTTATATGCATGATTATGTTTATCATTTTTCATTTATATTATATGCATGATTATGTTTATTATTTTTCATTTATATTATATACATGATTGTTTATTTAGAATGTAAGGTCAGTAGTGAGTAAATACTTCTGGTATATCCAACTTTTTAATCCAAGCACTTTTGAAAATCCTACCACCTCCTTCCTAAATGGTAGTTAGGGTTAGGAAGCCGGCTTTCAATACTGACCACTGATGTAGGTGGGCCTACAAAGATCAGGATATATAATTTTTGGTAACATAATACTTTCTATGGAGGTTAGGTCAACATTCAAAATTTTTCATTGTCTTTACTTTGGACATTAAACTTCATGGGATTCTTAATGAGGTCAAATTACAATTCTTTCGAAACTTTCGACCAATCAACATGATTTGTTTGGTAAACCCTCCCGATTGCGCATGGAACTTTGCGTCAAATGTTAATCCTGATTACACGCCCCCCACCCCCACCCCTTAAAAAACGATATTTTGTTTTCACCAAGAAAATTGACAGATAGACTCCATCCCTTTCTAGTCGGTACTAAATGCCGAGGACACGTTTAGCAAATGTCGTATCATGTTTGGAATTGCAAAAAGAATGAAATGAAATGGGGTTTAACGTCCTACTCTTTTGCACCTAACGTGGGCTAATGGAAGATGGGCATACGCCATACAGTTTGCTATGAGGGAAATTTTGCCCGGGCAGCGGCACTACGGCCTACTCTTATATCAAATTCCAACTGCCAAGGGATCTTTTACGTGCACTCCAATGTGTACACGGGATCTCGTTTTTCGTCCCATCCGAACGACTAGGCAGCTGTCCTTGTCAGGCCCTCCTTCTGCATCACTGACAAGGGGAAATCACGCCGGAAAATCGAGATGAACTTTCCCGGCCAATGCAGGGATCGAACACCCGACCTCCAGGCTAGCGAACCAGCGCCTTATCCACTTCGCCACCGTGACCCCCCGAATTGCAAAAAAAAATACACAATTGTGTGTATAGTCCGACAGCAGGTCGATAACCCTCGAAATACAGTCCACCTAATGTTTTTTGATAGATTATAATCTACATTATTTGTAGATTCAGAATCCGAATGATGCCATTCTGGCACCCTTGGGGAAATTAAATTATTCAAAATTGCCGCCACGAGGCATTTTCTGGTTATTTAATGGGGTAAGATATGTGGCAGATTCTCTCGGACTTCTGTTTGAAGATGGTGTCTATAAGAATTCGACCCGCAGACTCCAATGAGCTTGGGGGCCAAATTCAAAAGGGTGGCTTATTTTGGAGACGTGAAATATATTGAAATGTTGGTTTTCGGTGTACTATATTCAATATGTGTAGTTTCAGAATCCGTCTCTAACCGTGTCAATTTTCTCACAATTTGGCTCTTATCAAACGACCCTTTTAACTCTGTGTACAATGCCATCAATTCTTGAAAATTTGGCGCATAATATTTGCGACAGTTCGCTCAAAATCATGAATTTAAAGTACCGAAGAACGTTTGAAACGCTTTTATTCTCAGGGTTTTATAGACATTCCTTCAAGGATTCAGAAAATGTAACTTTCATGTCTGTAGGCAAATTAAGAAAAGGCCTTAAGGATTATTCACGTTTCAAGATGGCGGCACTTCCGGTTCGATCGACAAACTTCATTATTTTTTGTGTGTACCCATCCGTGGGGTCTTAGCTAGCTAGTACAGATTTTTTTTCAAGGAAATCTGAGATGCGTTAGAAAATTTCTAATAACATCGTCAAATCGAATCAGCCAGGTCTACTCATTCCAAATTTCATGAAAAATGTTTTAATGTTACTTCCGGTGTGAGATGTCAAGGACGTAATTTTCGAAATTCGAAAATAGCAAATTTAAAGTAAATGTTTCAACATACTCAAAGTAAAAAAGAATAAAATAGGTCACAAAGGTCACTAAAATGTTGATTTCGGGTATGTAAATCCTTTTGAAAATACATTTACACATAACACACCACCCATTCGTGTGTGTGGGTGTGTGTTGTGGTGGTGTGTGAGTGTGTGAGGGTGGGGGGGGTAGGTAGATTCTAGGGTTAGATTCTGAGAAATCTGATTTGCCGGACACCAAAAAACACGTTGTTGTATTCCAGCTTTATATCTACATTAAAATGACCCATTATCATAAAACTACCCCTCTCCCCCTCCACATGCATCAAGTGCATGTAATGACGTCTGTAAATATTTGATAAATAAATGACAAAGCTACACCCAAATGCATCAAGTGCATAGTAATCTATGTCAATATTTAATAAATAAATTAGTTTTAAAAACATGGTGCCATGTATGTGATAATTGTGGTCCCATTTCTTATTGAAATTCTACTCCACACTTTATTGTAATCCACTTATACCCATTAAAATAGCTTCGTTAAAAAAAACTACCCATTATCATAAAACTACCTCAATTAAGTTCGTCTAATATTGTATCTACATATTTCATAAACAAATCTGTTTTGTAACATAGTGACCTGTGAATGACGGCTACAGCCAGGGGCGCCGGAACGGTGCGAGGGTCAGGGTACCAAAAGATTGGGGGCCATCTCCACCCGGTCACAAGAAAATTTTGAAATTTAGAAATTCCGAGAAAGCTGATTCGAGTGCCTCTAGCATTCCAAATTCCAAAATAAAACCCTTTAAAATACATGATGCGCGACGGACCAGACATCAATTACAAATCATCATTTAAAAATGAATAGACCAGTAAAATGGTTGGAAACGTTCATCTTTGGAGCATGGGCATACATGTATACCCTACACCTAAATTATAAACGACACATTCTATTCTTTCTGTAATGTAAGCCAACCTCATTAGGCTGCGTGTTTCTTAATTTCCTAAAAACGGAGAATTATCCTAAAATGTATGTCATTGGGGGTGCTCGATTGTCATCCCGGAACGTCTCAAATTGACAGAAGTACAATCTCGAGTCGAGTGGAATTCAGTTTAGTCACAGTTCTGTCAGTCCCGACTACGGAGGTGGTGTGAGTAGAATTGCGGCGTAATTAAACACAACAGTTATGTTACATAAAAAAACATACGAATCATAGGCGTACGAACCAGGGGGGCAGGGCAGCTGCCCCCCCCCCAACTTTCGGGCGAGCTGACGTGTTGGACAGACGGGTAAGGTAAAAAAATTATTTCATCTACTGTAATACTGTATGGCATTGGGGGTGCTCGATTGTCATCCCGGAACGTCTCAAATTGACAGAAGTACAATCTCGAGTCGAGTGGAATTCAGTTTAGTCACGTTCTGTCAGTCCCGACTACGGAGGTGGTGTGAGTAGAATTGCGGCGTAATTAAACACAACAGTTATGTTACATAAAAAAACATACGAATCATAGGCGTACGAACCAGGGGGGCAGGGCAGCTGCCCCCCCCCAACTTTCGGGCGAGCTGACGTGTTGGACAGACGGGTAAGGTAAAAAAAATTATTTCATCTACTGTAATACTGTATGGCATTGGGGGTGCTCGATTGTCATCCCGGAACGTCTCAAATTGACAGAAGTACAATCTCGAGTCGAGTGGAATTCAGTTTAGTCACAGTTCTGTCAGTCCCGACTACGGAGGTGGTGTGAGTAGAATCGCGGCGTAATTAAACACAACAGTTATGTTACATAAAAAAACATACGAATCATAGGCGTACGAACCAGGGGGGCAGGGCAGCTGCCCCCCCCCAACTTTCGGGCAAGCTGACGTGTTGGACAGACGGGTAAGGTAAAAAAATTATTTCATCTTCTGTAATACTTTTAGAAGAATTTTGGCTCGATAAATAAGATGACATATTACTTCATTAATCAATATCTTTGGTAAGTCAGTAGATTCACAAATATGTACTTAAAGTACTTAAATCAACTTAGTCAATGATGGACATATTGTTATATAAAAAGAGATACAGAACCATAACAAACTGGTTCTATCTTTCAACAAATTACATGTGCTTGGAAGTTTACCTATTGCGTCATTTGTCTTAATTTATCCAATCGTATTCTTAATTGCACAGGTTTATGGTAATGAACACGCTTGGGCCTGCATGATATCCATTAGGCTATAAAACAATCTATATTATAACTTTAAGACAGGCGTCATTTAAATTCCAGAGAGAGATGACCATCTGAGTTCTTCGACAGCAGAAAACTCACCCAGTGAGTTTGGCTGATTAGTGACTTAGAATGATTGTTGTATTGCAATCTATACTATGCTTGTAGTGTATCCAGTTTGATATAAAATGTAAAAACGAACAGTTGCATTTTGTTATTCCTGGTAAGACAAACGTCTTAAGAAAACAGTAAGAAGAAATACACAACGTGAAGGAGAAGCAAAGACGATAAGAGATAAATCCTAGACGATCACAAGGCTACGAAAATATGTAGTAAGAAAAGATGCATGGGTCATACGTAGGATGTGGCGACTGGGTTAGCGTTGATCCGCTCTCCATGTCAGACAGAAAGGCCCATGGTGCTTCACTACTTGGCAAAATAAAGTGCCCGAAATCCAATTTTAAAAAAAACTAATTTGATTGGTTGTTTGGAATTCGGGTCAGGGTCAGCCAGGTAGGCTATATTGGACCAAATTGCAGTTCCTGCATACACTGGAATAGCAGGAAAACGCGTTTGCGGCAGTTAAATTTTCAAGATTTTCTCCCAACGATCCCGTCTTCGTGGACTATATACGATTGATTTGGATTCGAGTCAGCAACCTAAATTAGGCTATATTAGACCACTTTGAAAGTGCTTTGTTCACAGGCTGAAATAGCAGGAAATATTCCAAAATTTTCTTTTGAGGGGTGTGTGTGTGTGTGTGTGTTTCCATACAAGGTAAGCTTCGCGTCTGTCCCTCTAGAGGAAGACCGCCGCAATTCTCTGTAATCCCGAAATTTAAAAAAAAAATCGGGCATTTCGGACTCTGCCCCCCTGTCATCGAGCCCGTACGCCTATGATACGAATAAAAATGTTTCGGATAATTTTTGTGTCCGGAAATTTTTACTATTTTTTCACGGATTTTTTTTTTATTTTATTTTGTTGCAGTGCAGCTTCCAAAATCTGGTTTATAGAACTTAATGCCCTTGCCAGAAAATAGTATCTTCGAAATTTTCGTAGACCTGCAAGAAGTCTTAACTGAACTGATTGAAGCTTTGCAGCCCTGTGTTTATTGTTGCGTCTTCTTTGGCAATACAGTTATTGTACAAAAAACACATAGTTATGGAATAACAGCTACTTAATTAATCTGGCCGACGTTTCGAAGAGTATTCTCTCAACATTATCAAGTTTGTATTCGCTCAACGCTGAGAGAATAACCTTCCAAAGGTCACCCAAGCTTGATAACGTTGAGACAATACTATTCGAAACGTCGGGCCAATAAATAAGTAACCCTTTGCCATGAGTATGTGTTTTTGTATATTGCTGTATCTAGTTACTAAATGCCATTAACAGATTAATAAGTTATTAGAAGTCATTGTCTTTTTAGCAAAGGAATGTGTGCTCTATTTACAACAATTATATGTATTGTTCACGCTTCAACCTCAAACAGCAGGGAGGAAGGGGGTCATAAATATGCGCTTTTTAAAAATTTATTATATCGTAATCAATATATTTAAGCTGTTCGGTTACAAACATTAGTTACCCACGCCCAAATTACGTCGCGAGTGTATATTTTGTTATAAATTAGGCTTGTGCATTCTTGCCGACTATTGAAATATTGGTGCTATTTATTCATGTTACAATAATAATCACGACCATACAAAGTTGTCTTAAATAATCCAAGGCAAGAAATACTAGCCGTTAATTATCATATCAATAATTTATCTTATGTTCGATTTATTTTGTACCTTTAAGCGCCAACTTATCAACCGTGGCATTTCCGAGGGTAAAATATCCGAACACGAGTATTCTTTGTTTTTATTGATTATTTTCATATATTTTTAAAACAAAGAAGAACATGATTAGATATGCCACCGGGGAATAATTTCATTTAGCAAATTAGATTTTGGTACAGTAACAACATGCCGAAATATACCGAGCTTGTTCTACTGGGTTTATATCTTATAACTTATTGTTTGGTGACTGCTAACGGTTGTGTACCCGAGGGAAAAATATATGTTTTGAAAAACAAAAATGTTTTGGCAAATGGTTGGACAAAATTGACATCTGCAGAGACTCGAGGTTTGTGTACTTTGGAATGTGAAATGGAACAGTACTGTGTCGCCTTTTCGTTTAATGAAAATGGCGGTGAATGTTATCTGTATGATAGAGATATTACCGGTGATGTTTATGATCAACATTTGAACACAAATATTTACATAAGTAACATTAGTAAGTATTAATTAATTCTTTTTACTTGTAGTTCTGTCAGAACAGGGGAAGAAATCGCGGGATCTAAGCAGGCCCGTATCTAGACACCATTAAGCAGGGGGGCATTACCTTTCGGTAGGGGGGCGAACATTTTGAGGAAATTTTCGGAAAGGTCATTCTAACAGACTGTTGTAATCATCATGCTATGTAGTTACCTAGGCGTCTAATAAGCATTTTAAAATAAGTATTCAAACAAAAAAAATAGCTTTTTTAGGTTAATATAAGGTACTGTGTATACTTTAATGATTGTTAGCAATTTCTGAGCGGGGGGGGGGGGGCGAGCATTTCACGCGGGGGGGGGGGGCATGCCCCCCGCGCCCCCCTGTAGATACGGGCCCGGATCTAAGTCCTGAACTACTTGACTGAAAAAATATAAAATAAAATGTACAAATTGACCTTCAAATAATAACCAAAACATATTTTATTGCAAAAATATTCTTTACAAAGGGATAAGAACAATTTATAACAAATTATGAATCTTCTCCCAAAATATCAGTCAAACTTTTATATAAAATAATATGGCGAATTGTTTTTTAATTTAACTAACATAAACATATATACATCTATTTACAAACTTCATTGTAATGCATACGAATACGTTAACTTATTGGTACATTATTACAGTAATTATTTTTAATTATATATAAAACGTTTTTTGAGTCTTTGATATACCTTTGAATAAGTAAAACTAACATTCTATTTAATTTTTTTGATAGCAACGATGAACCGTTTAGAAATATTTCGTGTAATTCAGTGAAAGGAATATTTCCAAGCCATGTCAGTTTACTGAAAAGGGCACAGCGTTGAATACTATACTTCGGGCAATCAAAAAAATAATGATACGAATTTTCGACAGATATAGCGTTACAACTACAGTATCGATTTTCAATTATATGTGAACGAAATAGATCGAAATTTAAGCTACTACATCCATGTCGAATACGATTGTGGTATATAGATAATGGCCTAGAACCAATGCTTCTGAATTTTGGTGGCTTTGTTTTAGGTTTTAGAGATTTTTTAAATTCTTTAACGTTTGTAATGTCTTTTAAATCTTTTGATAAATTATTGTATTCATGAATAGTTTTCGGAAAGAATGATTTTCGTCTGATACTAACACGACAACGGGATTCCCGAATGTTGGAGTTTCGTAAATCGTAAGGTGCTTTGGATTCGTTTACAAAATGTATAGTATTAGTAAAATACACGGGACAGATTCCATGGATAATTTTATGTAACTGATACAAACGTCTAAGCTTTCTTCTTTCGCTCAATTTTGACCATGCAGTTTCAAAATATAAAGATTGTCTGGAGGCGTAAATTGTATTTCCTGTAACAACCCGAGCTGCTTTCATCTGGAAAATTTCTAATTTATCGGAATTATAATTACTACAGTTATCCCAAACCTCACAACAGTATTCAATTATAGGCAAAATAAAACATTTATAGAGTTTATTAAGTGAATCTTGAGAAATTACAAATTTTAATTTGCGAAGTTGATTAAGTTTGAATGAAGCTACTTTAAGTAGTGGGGCTGATATGTGAAATGGGCGTGCACTTCCGGAAAGAAGCATCAGAATTTGGCCTAAAGGGTTTTTGGGTATGCTGATTTCAAAAATGGCGGGAGCCACGACGTCACTCTAGCCGTTCCCGCCAAAAAATGAGAATTTCAAAATGGCCGCCGTAAGACACGTTCTGGCCCATAAAATTTCTGTAAATGCCCTGATTTCAATGATGTTTCTGAAATCAAAAATGGCGGGAACCACGATGTCACTCCAGACGTTCCCGCCAAAAATTGAGAAATTCAAAATGGCCACCATAAAACACGTTCTCGTCGATAAAGTTTCTGTAAGTGCCCCGATTTCAATGATCTTGATGTCGAAACCTATGTTTTTAAGGTCAAGGAATCCGGTAAAGCACATACGAAGACTCATAGTGTTCTCCTTCATAGTGTTTTCTAAACATGGTCATAATTCTAATCAAACGGGTGAATTAATGCAGTATGTTCCATTTCAGTGGAAACTAGCTATTTCTCATCAAACACAAACAGTCCACATTTGATTTCAATCACCATGTTATATATGCAGACGATAGTGTTATAAAAATATTCAATAAACGTCTAAACTTTCTTCATAAATCCGATATATTCGGTGAAAATACATTTAATAAGGCATCAGTATCTTTCAATTTTTCAGAAACAAGGGATGGTCATCTAGTCAATGACCTACCGTGTACAAAAGATTAAAACCTGCTCCTTTAGCATGTGTTACAGCTACATCTGTTCAACCGACAGTTTTGTGCTCCTTGTCAAACACATGGTGGAACACTAATAAATCCATCAGCAACAGGTTACTCGTCTCTTTTATCAGCCTTTAAAGAATTGAACAAAGTGTCCTGACTAGATGATGGTGATAGCATGGAATAAACGATGGTAAAGCAGAAATCTAGATGGAATAAAAGTTGTTACACTCTGTGTAATGCAACAAAAGTGGAGAGAGCCAGGAAGCTGCAAGAAAAAGCTTGTATGAACACAACCCAATCGTCGCATAAAAACACCTTCGTAGTTCAACCACTTCAGCATGTCCCGTGGATACAGTAGAGCCACATTAGTGAGCTTGACCTTTCTGTGATGGAACCACGGGAGATTTTCACAAAGCAGAAACAATGTCCTTTGATACCCATGTTGTGACACCACTTAATCTTTGTAGTCTTTCACTATACAATGTCGTGAGATCAGCGCGTTTGAAAATATGACCCTGGTTCCCACCTATGGCATATTCCTCAATATATGAAACCACCTCAGCATTAATGCATTAATTTGGTGACACTTCCCAGTCCAATACCTTTGTTGAGATCTATGTTTTTTATAAAATGATGTCAAGCACTGGCATTCATACACAGCATCAATAGCTTTGTGAAAATCTCCCGTGATTTTGTTGCATTACACAGTGTGTAACAACTTTTATTTCATCTAGATTTCTGCTTAACCACCGTTTATTCAATGCTATCACCATCATCTAGTCAGGACACTTTTCTCAATTCATGAAGGGCTGATAAATTAGTGGCCAGAGACGAGTAACCTGTTGCTGATGGATTTATGAGTGTTCCACCGTGTGCTTGGCACGGAGCACAAATGTCCAAGTTGGTCGGTTGAACAGATGTAGCTGTAGGACATGCCCAAAGAGCAAGTTTAAATCTTTTGGACATGGTAGGTGATTGACTAGATAAACATGACTTGTTTCTGAAAAATTGAATGATACTGATATCCTGTTAAATGTACTTTCATCGAATATATCGGATTTGTGTAGAAAGTTAAGACGTTTATTGAATATTTTCATAACACAATCGTATGCATATATAACATGGTGATTGAAATCAAACGTGGACTGATTGTGTTTAATGCGTAATAGCTAGTTTCCACTGAAATGGAACATATTAGATTCTTGATATCCGTTTAGCAAAGGAGAAGATGTAAATAATTCACTCGTTTTATTAGAATTATGGCCATGTTTAGAAAACACTATGAAGGAGAACATTATGAGTCTTCGTATGTGTTAAACTGGATTCCTTGACCTTAAAAACATAGGTATAGACATCAAGATCATTGAAATCGGGGCACTTACAGAAACTTTATGGACGAGAATGTGTTTTATGGTGGCCATTTTGAATTTCTCAATTTTTGGCGGGGAACGACTGGAGTGACGTCGTGGTTCCCGCCATTTTTTAAATCAGCAAGATCATTGAAATCAGGGCACTTACAGAAATTTTATGGACGAGAACGTGATTTATGGTGGCCATTTTGAATTTCTCAATTTTTAGCGGGAACGGCTGGAGTGACGTCGTGGCTCCCGCCATTTTTGAAATCAGCATACCCAAAACCCCCTTAGGCCAAATTTTCATGCTTCTTTCCGAAAGTGCACAACTCGGCCAAAAAATGTAACACATCAGCCCCAACAATAATATCATTATCAAAATCAAGCGATTGAATCCGGGGACTGTGCTGTACAGTACCGAGACACGGATCTAACCGGCCCCATCGGGTAGGCGCTGGCTCGCTAACCTGGTCGATGTCCGGTGTTCAGTCCTCATGTTGGCTGACTGGCTGAAGAAGTTTCCTGGATTTTCCAACACGGTTTCCCCTTATCACTTATTGGTGCAGGACCTGGCAAGGAATAACATTTAGTCGTTCGAATGGTACCAAAAACCGAGGTCCCGTGTACACATTGGCGTATAGGGCCTACGGAAAATAAACCTTGACAGTTGGAATTCAAAATAAGAGAAGGCTATAGTGCCGCTGTCCGGGAAAAATTCCCTCATAGCACGTTATGTGAGGGATGGCCCCATTTACTTGCCCACTCAGTGCAGAACAATAGGACGTTAAAACCCAAATCATCCACATGTTTCACTCAAAGTCAAAATGAAAACAAACTTACACAATATGACAAAAGAGAATATTCCACAATCATTGTACCATTCCATTGCTGAAGAAAGTGTCTTAATTAGAACCAAACAATCTGTAAATTTGAGGCGTATTCCCAAGTATTTATAAAAAAAACATCCAAAAATATGCAGTTGACTACACAGAATGTGGTCAAGCATAAAAAAACCCATAAAAAACAATTACCCTTACCATGCATTATAAACTTCTGTCCTCAACCGGTCGATGCAATTCTGTAAGTGTATTTGTAAACAAGTCTACCACAAAGAAGGTATTAAACAAAATCATAGCAAATCACAAACAAGAAAAACTGTTCAATAATGTCGTGTAAGAATTGGGTGCATTCAGCACGTATAATTACTGAATATGACTTTATACACCGCGCAAAAAAAAGAGGCTGACCATTTGTCCAGATTGGTAGATTATTCTTCTGGACAAAGAATCAATACATATCGTTTTCTGTTTATCATTAACGACCACAATTATAAAGAATATGGTCTTATGCAGCTTTATGTTGTCAAAACACCGACCGTTCACATTAGCTATAATAATAGGGTTGGTAAATATAAATCCATCAGCAACAGGTTACTCGTCTCTTTTATCAGCCTTTAAAGAATTGAACAAAGTGTCCTGACTAGATGATGGTGATAGCATGGAATAAACGATGGTAAAGCAGAAATCTAGATGGAATAAAAGTTGTTACACTCTGTGTAATGCAACAAAAGTGGAGAGAGCCAGGAAGCTGCAAGAAAAAGCTTGTATGAACACAACCCAATCGTCGCATAAAAACACCTTCGTAGTTCAACCACTTCAGCATGTCCCGTGGATACAGTAGAGCCACATTAGTGAGCTTGACCTTTCTGTGATGGAACCACGGGAGATTTTCACAAAGCAGAAACAATGTCCTTTGATACCCATGTTGTGACACCACTTAATCTTTGTAGTCTTTCACTATACAATGTCGTGAGATCAGCGCGTTTGAAAATATGACCCTGGTTCCCACCTATGGCATATTCCTCAATATATGAAACCACCTCAGCATTAATGCATTAATTTGGTGACACTTCCCAGTCCAATACCTTTGTTGAGATCTATGTTTTTTTATAAAATGATGTCAAGCACTGGCATTCATACACAGCATCAATAGCTTTGTGAAAATCTCCCGTGATTTTGTTGCATTACACAGTGTGTAACAACTTTTATTTCATCTAGATTTCTGCTTAACCACCGTTTATTCAATGCTATCACCATCATCTAGTCAGGACACTTTTCTCAATTCATGAAGGGCTGATAAATTAGTGGCCAGAGACGAGTAACCTGTTGCTGATGGATTTATGAGTGTTCCACCGTGTGCTTGGCACGGAGCACAAATGTCCAAGTTGGTCGGTTGAACAGATGTAGCTGTAGGACATGCCCAAAGAGCAAGTTTAAATCTTTTGGACATGGTAGGTGATTGACTAGATAAACATGACTTGTTTCTGAAAAATTGAATGATACTGATATCCTGTTAAATGTACTTTCATCGAATATATCGGATTTGTGTAGAAAGTTAAGACGTTTATTGAATATTTTCATAACACAATCGTATGCATATATAACATGGTGATTGAAATCAAACGTGGACTGATTGTGTTTAATGCGTAATAGCTAGTTTCCACTGAAATGGAACATATTAGATTCTTGATATCCGTTTAGCAAAGGAGAAGATGTAAATAATTCACTCGTTTTATTAGAATTATGGCCATGTTTAGAAAACACTATGAAGGAGAACATTATGAGTCTTCGTATGTGTTAAACTGGATTCCTTGACCTTAAAAACATAGGTATAGACATCAAGATCATTGAAATCGGGGCACTTACAGAAACTTTATGGACGAGAATGTGTTTTATGGTGGCCATTTTGAATTTCTCAATTTTTGGCGGGGAACGACTGGAGTGACGTCGTGGTTCCCGCCATTTTTTAAATCAGCAAGATCATTGAAATCAGGGCACTTACAGAAATTTTATGGACGAGAACGTGATTTATGGTGGCCATTTTGAATTTCTCAATTTTTAGCGGGAACGGCTGGAGTGACGTCGTGGCTCCCGCCATTTTTGAAATCAGCATACCCAAAACCCCCTTAGGCCAAATTTTCATGCTTCTTTCCGAAAGTGCACAACTCGGCCAAAAAATGTAACACATCAGCCCCACTAAAGTATAAAGTCAACATGATAATTCCATTTCCCATTATTCTGAAGAAACACCCCTAGGTGCTTATGGACCGATGTATCTAATATATATGTGTTATCATATTTAATATTAAGCGGATAATTGATTTTTTGGTAACTGAAAATCATTAGTTTTGTCTTTTCTGGATTAAATGTCATTAACCATTTTTTAGACCATTGTAATAATTTCGATAAATTAAAGTTTAATTCAGATTCAATCTTTTCAAAACATTTTGAAGAAGACGACAAAGACGTATCGTCAGCGAATAAACGTGTGATTCCTAATGAACCATCAGAAATATCGTTGATGTAAATAAGAAATAATAAGGGTCCGAGAACTGACCCTTGTGGTACCCCAGAATTTGTATGCCCAATATCAGATGATATGCTGTCTATCAGTACCATCTGATCACGATTTGCGAGATAAGATGAGATGAGATCATGTAATTTACCAGTGATACCGTAATTAGATAATTTATGTAACAGGCCCCTGTGAGATACTTTGTCAAAAGCTTTCGATATATCACAAAATATGAAAGCTATAGATTCTTTCTTGTCAAGTGAATTGCATATATGATCGTACATTTCAAGCAGTTGGTGCACGGTTGAGACTCCTGGGAGGAATCCAGATTGATATTTATTAATCAAATTGTTATTTAAAAAGTAGGTCAATAAGTGTTGATAAACTATACGTTCAAATAATTTAGAAACACTATTTAGTAAGGATATTGGTCGATAGTTTTGAATATTACATCGTTCATCTTTTTTATGTAGTGGGATAACGTGAGCTAACTTCCATTTGCTTGGAAATATTCCGTGGCTTAAAATCCTATTGAATATTAAATATAAGGGATAACATATAGTTGAATAAATAGAAACTAGTATTTTATTATTTAGATTGCCTGGTCCACTAGATTTTGACGTATTAATTTCTTTTAATTTTTGCTTTATAGTATTCAAAGATATATCAATAGGTTTACAATCAGTTTCATATCTTTGTGAAAATTCGGGCAAAGTATTCATGTCTGTTATAGTGGATATAGATGCAAAATATTCGTTTAATAAATTAGCTTTTGATTTCTGGTCGTAAATTAAAGACTTGTGCTCTTTACAGTAAAGTGGAGGAATATTTCGGGAGATTCCCGAAGACACAAAACTTTTCATAATAGTCCAGTAGTCCTTTTGAGAATTTGATTTTAACTGATTGATTTTATCATTTATTGTATTATAGTAATGCTCCTTGGCATATTTCTTCATATTGTTAACTTTATTCCTGGCTTGCTTGTATAACTTAAGAGATAAGTCATTTTTTGATCTGAGTGCTTTCTTTCTTAATCTGTCGCGGATTCGTATTTGAATTCGAATTTCATGACTAAACCATGGCTTGTCTTTTGGACGAATTGTTATTATCTTCGAAGGTAGGTGCTGACATATTATTTCATCCATTTTCGTATCAAATTTTTCAATGAGTTGGTCTATGGAAAAATTTTCGCTTAACAGTTCATCCCAATTTGTATTGTTAATTTCATTATTAATATTTGTAAAGTTTGCGCGTTTATAAATAAATATTTTGCGTTGAAAAGCATTATTATGGTGGTTGGATGATTTAAAAAACATAAATGTAGCATAGTGATCTGACACGTGACTGGGAACTTCTAAGGTATCAGCTTTTAGTAATTCAATTGTATTTGATATTATAATTGGATCAATAAGACTACTGGAGGTTTGAGTTATTCGTGTTGGTTTGGTTATTACATTTTTTAGATCGTGCGCATATAAAATAGGTTGGAGCAAATTATTTTCGTTTAACAGATCGGCATTCAGATCACCTAATAAAATAACTTTATTTGAAATATCAAGTGCTTTTTCGATTGACTGATCTAATAAAGACCAATAATTAGTCGGTGATTTTTCAGATCTATATGTACAACAGAGTAAAATTTGTAAATTTATTTTTATCCAAATAACATCAGCATCAAATTCGAGTTCCGTCAGTCGGGTACATGTCATATCGCTTCGAACGTATATCAAAACACCCCCACCGTGACAGTTTCTATCTTTTCTGTAGGGTGAATCATACTCAGATAGTTCTAATTGGGTACTATCAACACGTGAGTCAAGGTGAGTTTCAGTAAAGCACAAAATTTGGAAGTCAGTTAAGCTGTCTGAAATGTATTCAAGTTTTTGTCTGATTGAACGCGAGTTTAGGCGAAGTATTGACAAATTACTTAAATGGCTATTTGGACCTGGATTTGGGTGAATACCACAAACAACTAACAGTAACATTAAGGATTGCTTTACACGTAAACCACACCTATAAACACACTGATTAATAGAAAGTTTAGTTAAACAGTACTTATACAGAATACACCTTTTACGACTTAAAAATAAGATAATTTTCATTAAAAATATACATATTATGAATGCATTCCAAATTTGATACTTTCTTGTTAAAATGTAATATGAATTAAGCGTATGTTTTACAGCTATACTCTTATCAAGGATAAGTTCGTTATTTGATAAATTAAACGATTTCCTTAATATGTAACAAATGTGAACATGTTTAGATTTTATATACAAAATATATACATTTGCAAGGTAGAGATATGCAAACACCACGGTATTAATATGTATGAAACCAAGATTAACAATTGAGATATCACCATTTAATTAAAAAAATAGAGATCTTGACTATGTACCAGGTGATATAAGTTTTCATTTTGAAATTAAAAATACAATCTACTGTAAATAATATTAGCATAACTGTAAAGGGATAAATTAAAATGGATTCGAGATTATAGTACATATTTGATAATGGAAGATAAGGTCGTTGTAAGAACTATTCTGGTGGCATCATCGGCGTGCTAGATTTTGAGCTTGATGGAGTAAGGTAATACGTTATGTCCTGGGATCTAGGAGTCCTGATAGTAGTGGTAGACCCGTGTTCCATCGTTCCTCTTGCTTCAGCTCGTGAATTACTTTGAATTTCTGGTTGAGATACGTCTGCGGTTTTGACATTAGTTATATCACTGCGAAGTAGGTCATCGATGCAAGTGTGGTGGTCAACTTTTACTATTTTTTCATTAAGGAGTTTAGCATAAATTTTACCCTCTGTAGACCAGGTATTCAGAACTGATGGATGCTTAGATGTTCTTGAGAGTAACTGGGAATTGAGTGGTGTCAGATCTTCACTAATGGAAATACCACTTCCTTTTAATTTTCGACGATTTTTAATTACAAATATTTTATATTTTCTAGAGAGAAATTTAACTATGATAGATCTATTCTGGTTAGGTTTAAAGGTGCCTATTCGATGGGCTATATCAATTTGATCTTCCGTCATGCTAACACCTATTGACAAAAATACTTTTAAAGCTTCCTGAATTGACTCAGAATAATTTTCGTTCATTTTGTCTGGAATTCCAAAAATTCGAACGCTTGAGCGCCTTGTCCACTGCTCTAAATTATTTACCTTACTACAAGCTGCGGAGGCAATCCTTTCAGCAGCTAGAATTTGAGATTTCACTTGAGTTTCGACTATCGCCTTCAGTTTCTTGTTTTCTTCCCTTATTTCGTACAAATCCTTTTCAAGTTGATTAACCTTTTCACTGATTATTTTCATTACATCAAGTTTTACATTTTCTATCTTCACTTCGATTGTAGACTGTATCGTTTTCAACTGGGCCATAAGTTCTTCATTTGAAACCGATGTAGCCATTTTAGATGGTATCTCCACGGAGTGTCTTTCTAAAGATTTTTGTTTCTTCCCGACTGGTTTATTTGGGTTGAGACATTCAAGCAATGAGTTTTCGTCACTTGACCAATTGCTTGATGTTGAACTCTTTTTACGTTTGGTGTGTTTTCCCATAAGGACCAGTCAACCATGAAAAAATTCTGATGCAATAAAACTAAGATGTTTTTAAATAAAATCAATGTTTTATATCATGTAAAATTCGATATCTTCAATTAACAAACATAATCACCACATATTGTTGGAATTTTAGGAGTTAGTTGAGTCTTGGTTTCATAACATAAGTTTGTTATTTAGGAGCTCACAGTCACACGTCTTACTGTTGTCGCCATCTTTGTATGCCTGTTGTCAGCAATTATAATCCTGTAATGAATTTATCCATTAGATTTGCAAAAGAACGGCAAATACATTATTACAAATATATAATTATTATCCGTTACAGGATGTGGGCCATTACCTACCAGGCAAAACGCATCACCAGAATCAATGCAAGCTACATATGCTGCTGGTGCTAGAGTTAACTACACATGTAATTCTGGATGTGATTTAGACGGGTCAACTCAGACGCATTGTCTTCCATCTGGTGATTGGACAATTCCAACATTTACGTGTACAGCAGGTAAGTTTCAAAATATAACAAAAAGAAAAACTCGGGTATATATATAGAGAGAGAGAGAGAGAAATGGGGTTTAACGTCCACTCGACACAAACTAGGTCATTTTGGGTCTAACATATGATTTCAATTTTATTTCAATAATTCGCTTGCGCGTAGGGGTCTTTAGCAGTGGGAGGAAACCGGGGTGCCCGGAGGAAACCCACGAGGTTGAGAAGGCGCCCATATCTCCATACCACATACGCTCACACCAGAGATCGAAACCACAGCCACAAGCCAGAGGTGACCGGTCGGCTAGAGGTCAAAGCGCGGCACTCTAGACCACTAAGCCTTCCCAACCCCAACCCCCTCCCCTCCCCTCCGCTCCGGTTTATAGAAATAAAACAAGTGAAATGTATTAAAAGGCGAGAGTTACTTTTCTGTAAAACCGATTACAACCTGCCACGGGGTCTCTTACGTTCTGCCAAAGGTTTACTTACACCGAAACCTTGACTAAGGTTGATAATGAGCAATTTGATTGCTAGATGCTTTACCAAAATAGAAATATGAAATAATTAATGGATGTTATTTATTTCTTTTTGGAGTGGGTTGAAGGGGGGGGGGTCGGCTTTATTGTTGGATATGATTAACTAAACGCCATGTTATGTATTTTATTATTGTTATTATAGTGAAATCTTGCCAGGAAGCTTACAATCGAGGGATAACGGTTACACCTACAGTAATCATTAAACCAGATACAAATCAACCAGCCGTGACAGTATCTTGTGAGATTAGAAATAATGCTGTTTATACTGTTATAGGTAAATAATATTATCAGTTATAACCATTTTAATAGTTGCCATTGAGTCAACTGGCGTGGTTTCGAATCTCCAGTTGTACGTGACAAGGAGTAGGGTCGCTTGTCCAACCTCGTTGGGTTTCACCGGCTTCTTCTGTTTCCCCCCACTGCTAAAGACCCCAACGCGCAAGAGAATTATTGAAATAAAATTAAAACCATATGTTAGTCCCGAAGTGATCTAGTTTCTCTCTCTCTCTCCCTCTCTCTCTCTCTCGCTCTCGCTCTCTCCTTTTAATATTAAGTAGTGCAGGAGGTTGACACACTGCACAAACAAAACGGAAAAGACAAATGTGTTGTGGACAAGACACAAACTACACAAAACTCAAACCAAATTAATGGACCCAGGATCAGTCGTAAACGTTCACGGCGCTGTACAGTACTGGGCCTGTAATGATACAGGCCTTACCCAAAATGACGAACAAACCAATGATTTACAATAAAGGTGCAATAATGCGACGGGCTTAAAGATTGGCCCCCGTATGAGGTTTTTAGGTGGCGTTAGTCTGCCACTTGACCTCATGAATTACCTTAATGGAATCAGGGGCGTTTTATAGCTGAGAAAAATGAAAATGTACCCTAGTTAGGGAGGGCCCTAATGGCAGACAAAGGGTCCCACGCCTGACAAAAGGGCCCTCTAGCCAAGGGAAAGGGCCCCAAGTTAATCCACAACTGAATGAGAGTGCAGACATTGCAATTGCATGAAAATCATCAATCAATAAATCACCTTTTCTGAAAACCTACTAATAAGCTATTCAGGAAAGAGATGACTAGGCCGCCCAGTGTGGCCTGGCTTGGTAGGGCGATCATTTCATTGCTGAATAGATTTCCGGGATTACGCGTGCTGCTTGCACAATAGGCACACTCCACCATATTCCATTAATTATTATTTTATTGTGTCCCCGGTACGTACAAGTGATTTGTTTCGCATTCAGGCTTCAGACGAGTATCGAATTAGGCCCCGGTCCTCAGATTAAACCGGCCTCGAAGGGCCTGGAGGATATGTCAGATTGCACCAAAATGATTTCTTTTTTGCAAAATTTCTCGACCTCCGGAACGTCCCCCCCCCCTCCCCGAAAGATGGCCCTCAAAATAGTATAGCCTCCGCCCTGATAAACCTTAAAACGCCCCTAGGAATAAAACCTATACTAAGTTTCCATCTATACATACTATTATGTGGTCACCTTATATATTACACTGGGCATTAAGGGTGTATTCAAATCGTCATCGTCAGTACGATTCCAAAACCAGAGAGGCACTTTAATCAAAACGACTTACTAAATAGATCAAAGCAATTTTTTGTGAACAGTATGTTGACACATTAGTGATTAATTCGTCACAATTCTCAGACATTACAGGAAGGTTTAGCGTCTGTACACAAGCATACTTGGTTAAATATAAAAATGTGGCAAGTCATATACGGAATAGGCCTACAACCGTGGACACAAGCCATAGGCACATAGAATGACTCAAACTAAATAAAGAAAAACACAACCATGAACTTACTTTATTGCAGTGTTTCGGATTTTATCAGTCAAATATCTGGCTTCTTTAGTAAGAAATTTACTTAGCGTGTGCCATTCAAAATTTCTCGGCACGCTTAGGAAGATATTGCGACACACTTGCGGAGAAACACTGATCTATACATCAGTATCTGGTCTGTCCGGCAGCGCAGCATCTGTACATGGAGTGGACCAGACGATTGATGAACGCCATTGGCACATGTAGAAAATCCCGGCGCAATTTCGAGAATTAAATCCAAAGTGGTGTAATTTTCATTAATTGTCAATTTTTTCCGTTGGGTATAGCGTGTAATATATCGTATATATGGCCTTGGTGGTTACTGGGTTATATTTAAAAAAAAACAGCAAATGGTCCAGATGGTGTAAATATTAATTGTTATAAAGTTTTTAGGATTACTGAATCCAATATTGGGTTCAAAACTTAGTTTGTGCGTAAGCTAGAAACATCAAGACAAATTACAGAAATATTTTTTACGATCAGTTTTATGAAAGAAAGAAGAGAACCCCACCGGATACACAAGTTCAGGGACCTTCTATCCCCGTAGTGCCTCTAGATCTATATTTTAATTAGATTGGGCAATCACAAGAGCCTGTCGTGAAATGAATAACAGACAGAAATGAACCCGTGATAGATAACTATCGGTCTTGATGCTACCAGCACGGACCGGGTGTCGCGAAAATCTAAACCATGACGCATACTGTAGTTCGGATAGAGTCACTAAACCATGGTGTACCCTGCAGTTCGATGTACCCTGCAGTTCGATGTACCCTGTAGTTCAGACAGTCTCTAAACCATGATCTACTCGGTAGTCTCCAAAACATGATGTACGCTTTAGTTCAGATAATAGTCCCTAAACCATGTTTACACTGTAGTTGGGAAAAGCCATAGTTTTCTAAATATGAATTGTACGATATGTTAACCCAGACATGATATAGTGTCTCTTAAATGCATATATTGTTAACGCGCTTTAAATATCTAGATACAATCAGGGGCGTTTAAAGGCTTATCATGGCGGAGGCTATACTATTTTGGGGGCCCTCTTTCGGGGGGGGGGGGCGGAAGTCGAGAAATTTTGCAAAATAGAAATCATTTTGGTGCATTCTGACATATCCTCCAGGCCCTTCGAGGCCGGTTCAATCTGAGGGCCGCGGCCTAATTCGATACTCGTTTGAGGCGTACCGGGAGCTCAATCAAATAATAATTAAGTGAATATGGTGGAGTGGGCCTATTCAGCAAAGAAATGATCGCTCCGCCAAGCCAGGCCACACAAGGCGGCATAGCCATCTCTTTCCTGAATAGCTTATTAGTAGGTTTTCAGAAAAGGTGATTTCTTGATTGATGATTTTCATGCAATTGCAGTGACTGCACTCTCATTCAGTAGTGGATTGACTCAACTCTGGGGCCCTTTCCCTTTGTCAGAGGGGCCCTTTTGTCAGACGTGGGGCCCTTTTCTCTGCCTTTAGGGCCCTCCCTAATTAGGGTACATTTTCATCTTTCTCATCGGTTTTAGCATTTTTCTCCCGTTTTATTTTTTCAACTTCTTTGATTTTTTTCGCGAGGAGGCTGGCGCCTCCAGCGCCTCAGCCATAAAACGCCTCTGGATACAATAGACTTGGTGTAGAAAATTCTAGATACACACTGTTAACCACCCATAGATGTTTTAATAACGATAAAAGTTAAGTACAGGAGGATCGCACTAAACGCAAAACCAAAATCTTAAAGATAAACCTGCGGACAAGACAGAAAATAAAGAGAGAGAGAGAGAGAGAGAGAGAGAGAGAGAGATGGGGTTTAACGTCAACTCGACACAAACTAGGTCATTTCGGGACTAACATATAGTTTTTAATTTTATTTCAAGAATTCGCTTGCGCGTAGGGGTCATTAGCAGTGGGACGAAGCCGGAGTCCCGAAGAAAACCCACGAGGCTGGAAAGGCGACCCTACTCCTTGCCACGTTCCAACCGGGGATTCGAAATCACGCCAGTTGACTCAATGGTAGGTCGTATGATACAGCGCGGGTACGCTAACCATTCGGCCACCCAACCCCCGACAGGAGATGGACATTGCAAAAGATAAACAAATATCAAATAATGGGAAAAATCATAATTTATTGAGCCCGATGCAAGACATAAAATGCAGTTGGTTTAACTTGTATGTAGATATTAATCATCTATGTTGCATATAGTTGAATCATGTCATAAAATATCTTATTTCATATAGTCTTACGTATTTGTCAACATCAAGTCGAACTCATTCTATTGCTCCATTTAGCCTATTCAGATTTGTTCAGATGAATCTGATTTTTATTCATATTTAATAACGATTTTACCTGGTGTATCTTTTATTTTATTTTCTAATGAAGTAGGCTATACAGCAATAATGTAGGCCTACTCTTTGTGTTGTATAATAATAATTATAGTTTGTTCAGCTATACTTTTCATTTTATAAATATATGTTTTATCTCCAATAGAATCTTTTTCGCCGATATCTTTGATATATTTATCCACATCCTGTATGTCTGGGCAGCAAACCGCGACACAACAATAAATTGACGGAGAGCAAACCTATGGAGCGGAATTTCCACCATAATTCTAAATCCAAACCTAGTAATGCGTATGCTAATATGCTTAGGACTACTTCTTACTAACAAATGTTAAATTGGTTGTTTATAGATGTAAAAATGCTAATTTATATGACTTATTTCTTAAATATTACAGTTCGAAAACGTATTTTGTTTTTTATCCATTATCACTTTTAATTTATTATAGTCTGTTTAGTTTCGTTAACATTGTGACATTTCACAAATGTTACGCGGTAAAGCTGTCATAATTCTAAGCTTTATTTTGATAACAGACGGCGCTGTTTACAATTGTGTGGAAGCTGATTGGGGACATGCAAAATCTCGCCGTTTTCATAACCCGACAAAGACCAAAATCATAAACTATTCTATATATGTTTAAAATATATAAATAGGATTCTCTGTCGTGCATTTATCATAATAATACTGCTAAATCGATTGATTTGGCATATTTTGTTTCTAAAAGAACAATAAAATATATAGTAAGAACTAATTACGTCATGCACGGGAGTGAATAAATAAATATAAATAGGTAATCATTTTTCCCCTCAAATTTGTGAAATATTTTACGCACATTAGTAATTTTTTTTTTTGATATTATTTTAGCTTTTTATCGGGTCAAGCTTCCAAATTTTTATGATCCTCGGTGGCTCGGTGGGTATGTCCTAGACTCGGTCTCGGGTTTGCTCCCGGTGTTGAAAGAGAAAATCCCTCGGGTTTTCCACCATGATTTACCCTTTCCAGTGGTGCTGGACGGGGTTCCTGACAAATGAAATGGGATTTAACGTCCTATACTCTTCTGCACCTAACATGGGCTAAGAGAAGACGGGCATACCCCACATAGTGTGCTATGAGGGAAATTTTGACCGGGCAGCAGCGCTACGGCTAATGTGTATACGGGACCTCGGTTTTTCGTCCCTTCGGTTCCTGACGAGGAACAATGTCTAGTCGTTCTAATGGCGTGCACGTAAATGAACCCTGGACGTTGGAATTTGAAATAATAGTGGGCCGTAGCGCCTCTGTCCGTGCAAAATCACCTCACACTACACACTTCATGGCGTGTTCTCGCCTTGATGCTGAACGACGGGACGTTAAACTCGATTTCATTTAAAGATAAATTAAGGGAGAATAGATAGGCCCAAAAAGCTGACTAATGTAAAGGGAATTGCTGAAAATTTCAGGTTCACTTTGAACCGAGAATTTAGCGATTGAATTTTGTGCATAGCCTCGATCATCATTACTAAAGTCGGTACGATACAAAAAACCCCACACAATCTCGATTATCCATTTTTGATTTAATCATGAATCAGCGTTGAGCAGCAGATCGGATCTTTATACAGTAAACATCGCAGGCTAAAGGTGACATCGACAATTGGTAATGCAGATTCTGCTCTTGCATAATGTATGTTTAATTTCCAAATCACCGGGTTGTCTTATGGGGTAGAGGGTCTCTTTTGGCATTGGGCGAACGATTCGCCCCTTAAATTGATCTTATTAATCTCATTCCAAAGTTTGGGTTGGTGGGTGGGTGAGGTGTTTGTGTGGAGTGGGCGGGTGTGTGGCTTTGCTTTAATTTTATATCTGAATTATCATTTCCTGTTTCTCAATTCAATCTCAAATAAAAAAAAATATTGTTTATAAACCAAAACAAACACAAAATAGCTTTGTTCTACTGGTGTATTTCTATATTATTTAAATAGTATAAGAATAATTTACTTTTGTACGTAACATATTTTATATATCTTTAGAGATAAAAATAGCCTTTTACTTCTCTCAAAAATATTGGGAACGAATATTGCGAAAAAGGAGGCTAAATCAATCGATAAAGCCGTATCGGGGCAAATGCACGAAAGGGTATCATATTTATTCATCTGAAAATATGTAGAATAATTTGCCTTTGTACGTAAAGTATTTTAGTGTTTTTGACATAAAAATGTCGTCATGTCTGACTGGTAATGAAAAGGGCGATATTGTACATGTGCCCAATGAACCACCATATAGTACACAGCGCCACCTGTTAGCATAATACGTGTTAAAATTCTGACTCCCTTTTAACCCTTTATGATAAGTCATAATTCTAACTCTCATTATGCTAACAGATGGCGCTGTTTACTATATGGTGGCCCATTGTGAACATGTATATATATTACATGCTTTGTAACTGCATGTATTTGCGTGAGGGGGCGGAGCAATTTTTACGAGAATATACGGACCGATTTCCTCCAAAATCGAATTCATCAGTGATTGTTGTGTATATATGTTTATAACATAGCTAATCAAAATTATGATCTCTTCGGGGCGCACAAGCTATGTACGCGAAAATACGGTCCAAACGCGCCAGAATTGAGCCTATATAATAGAGTTCTTCGTTTATAACATACAATTTTAGTTTTAAAGAAATTGAATAAAAATTGTGATCCACAATTGGGATCTGTAGACACACGCACGGACAAATGTGATGGCATAATACGTGCACGTGAAAATATGAATGGATGCAAACTCTTGAAAGAATAATATTTGTCCATACTACCCTATGTTGTCTAATCAATTTTAATGTTATATACCTGTCAGTTATCATTGGTATAAATTTATTGATTCCAAATAATTTACAGGCATGACAACATTAATTGGGGGGTAGGGGGGGGTTACGGTGGCTGAGTAAGTAGGACGCTGGGTCGCTAGCCTGGAGGTCAGGTGTTCGACCCCTGCATTGGCCGTGAAAGTTCATTCAGATTTTCCGGCGTGCCCCCCCCCCCTAGTCAGTGATGCAGGACGGGGGGGGGAGGGGCTCACAAGAACAGCTGTCTAGTGTACTTAAAAGATCCCTTGACAGTTGAAATTCGATATAAGAGTAGGCTGTAGTGCCGCTGTCGAGCAAAATTTCCCTCATAGCACACTGTATGGCGTATTAGCTCAGTTCGGAGCAGAACAGTAGGATGTTAATTACCCCGGAACCCCTCAACGGGCGCATAATATAGAAATTTGAGAGGGTGTAAACAATATAGAACTATACCATTTTTAAATTCATTTAGTTATGACACCATAGACTGGGATCAATAATGGCCCAATCCCCAAAACCCCTACCTCCAGACACAAAACCGGTGATTTAGATATAAAAGTTTAACACCCTGCTATTATGCACTGACTATGCTAATGAAGACGGGAAAACGTCATGAAGTGTGCAATTTCTGAGGATTTTGTACGGACAGAGGCGCTATGGCCTACTCTTGGAGTACGTAATTGGGTTTTCGTCCCACGAAGACACAGCGCCATTATAGTTAATTATATATGTTACAAGTCCCTGTAGGTTACAGGTCCCTTCGTTCATTGTTAGTTCTCGTGATACGAGACATCCGGGTTATCTATTATGTTATTGTAATGGTGGCACGTCAATTAAAGTTATCAACAGTTGTCGCTGTCTGTGTTTGTCCCTGTAGTACTTCCCACTAAACTGTCGTGGTGGCTGATTTGTGGATTTATTCCTTACGTCTCCGTGAACTGCAGGACTCGGCAAACAAGAAATATCATTCAACAGGCAGGTTACAGTGTACTGTAAATAGATTTCTGTTGGCTCGCGTAGAAGCGCGCCATATAATTTTTATTTTTACGACGAACCCCCATCAATCAATGGCTTCAACTAGCACCCCAAAGCAGCGTGTTTTGACAAAAGATGAAACTATCACCTCGTTCGAGGCCTGGAAACAGAACCTTACATACATTTTATCTCTGGATGACAACTTCGCCCCATTCTTCGCTCCCGATATTGTATGGTCTAAGAAAAGCAGGGATAACCCAAATCGAGGCTTTACCGACGAACGTGGGAAGACTGCAGCACAAAAGGTGTTTTTTTTAGAGCTCATGTTGGGTCAAATCGCCAATTTTTGCCCGGTGATAGCCCGCAACACCATTATTCACAAGTCTGTGAGTATAAGCTCTGTTTGGCAATCAATCCGTGCTCACTATGGATTTCAGAATAGTGGGGCACAGTTCCTTGACATCTGTGATATGAAACTCGAAATGGATGAAAAACCAGAAGACTTATTTCAGAGGCTGATCGCCTTCGTTGATGACAATCTATTAACTGTCGGATGCGGTCTTACACACTATGGAACTCAAGTTACCGAGGAGGAAATGTCTCCATCCTTAGAAAATCTGATAACAGTATTATGGCTTCGTTTAATCCACCCCGGTTTGCCCAAGCTCGTTAAGCAACGGTATGGAATCCAATTACGTACATGTACTATCGCGTCACTTACACCAGAGATATCAATGGCCTTGTCATCCCTTTTAGAAGAGGTGGAAACTGCTGAAGAGGTTCGTTGCATGCATATGGGTTCCCGACCACCGTTTCGCCCAGACTCCAGACTGCATAACCCCCCGCCAAGGCCCAGGCCACAAACCTTAAAGCCACAATGTGTTACAAAAAGATCGCCTGCCATTTGTCCTCTATGCTTACAATCCAACAGAGGTTCCACTGACCATTACCTCAGTCTATGTCCATATTTGCCCGAGAGCGACAGAAAGTTTATGTCACGAGCCAGGCAGGTTATCGTCGATTCTGACGATGATGAGAACACTGATATCATTTCAGATGCCAATAATGCTGATACTCCAACTTTGTCGGTTTCATCACGAAGAGTCATAGTCGATCAGTCTCCCTATCTTGATGCATTCTACGACCACCATGCCATCCGCATAACCGTCGACTCTGGTTCCGAAACGAATATGATAAGTCATCCTCTCGCTCTCCAATTGGGCATTCCTGTTACTAAAAGTACACAATACGCTACTCAGGCTGATGGACGAACATTGTTAAACGTCATCGGAGAAACTCGCTTTGAGTTGACAAGAGACGATCATATCTTATCATTCACCGCATTAGTCGTGTCCTCTATGGATGTGGAACTACTTGGAGGAACCCCTTTCATGTCTGTCAACGATGTAGCCGTGCGACCTTCCAAGCAACACGTACTTATTGGTGGCCATATTTATCCATACAGTTCCTCTTCTCCAAAGTCAAGTCCATCGGTACGACGCACTCAAGCTTCTGTTTTAAGATCGAATACTGCTACCACTATTTGGCCTTGTAAATTCATAGAAGTAGATGTCCCAGCTGAACTCGGCAACATCGACACAGTGGCCGTAGAACCCCGGCTAGATCTCTCTCCCCATCAGACCGAAGCATTATGGCCTGCTCCGTCCGTCTTACGACCGATAGGCGGAAAGTTACGTATACCTAACTCTACTGATTTACCAATCATCGTTCGCAGAAACAGCCACTTTTCTCAGGTGCTACCTGTGTATAACCCCCTGGTATCACCGAATTCAGCCAATGACATACACACACTGACCACATCCATGCCCAATCCGCCCTCATCTGCTGTTACTCTTGATCGGGATGAAATACTGTCACCTCTTGTTCACAAGCAGTTTCGCACCCTACTACGACAATACGACCCTGTTTTCAGCACAACACCCAAGGGCTATAACGGTGCATTTGGTCACTTCACCGCAAAAGTCAATATGGGTCCAGTCCTTCCACCCCAACGAAAAGGGCGTGTCCCCCAGTATGCTAAAGATAAGCTAGATGAACTACAATCCAAATTTGATGAGCTTGAGAGCATCGGAGTCTTCCGGAAACCCGAGGACCTGGATATGGTAGTCGAATACTTAAATCCGTCATTTTTGATCAAAAAGCCCAATGGTACATACAGACTGGTGGCTGCGTTTGGCGAAGTCGGCAAGTATGCTAAACCACAACCATCCCTGATGCCAGATATCGATTCAACCTTACGGTCAATTGCCAGTTGGACTTACATAATTGCTACAGACTTGTCAAATGCCTTTTACCAAATTCCCTTATCCGCGGATTCTATTACGTTTTGCGGCGTCGCTACCCCATTTAAGGGTATCCGGGTATATACTAGGTGTGCCATGGGTATGCCGGGCTCAGAGACAGCGTTAGAAGAGTTAATGTGCCGTGTGCTGGGAGATTTGATACAACAGGGATTTGTCGCCAAAATTGCCGATGATTTGTACTGTGGGGGGAATACTCCTGAAGAACTCCTAAAGAACTGGCAGGCTGTTCTCAATGCCCTACACACAGCCTCTCTCAACTTAAAGGCCTCTAAAACAATCATCGCACCGAGAAAAACTACCATTCTTGGATGGACCTGGTGTCAGGGATCTTTAACTGCAAACCCTCACAGAATCGCCACCCTATCGACGTGTGCAATCCCTAAGACTATTAAAGACTTGCGAGCCTTTATAAGTGCATACAAGTTCCCCTCACGTGTACTTCCGCAGTGTGCTAAATATTTGAGTCCACTCGCTAGCCTAGTGGGAGGAGGAGCTCAGTCTAAAGATATAATCGTCTGGACGGATGACACGACTGCTTCATTCCACCTGGCACAGGCATATTTAAAAGATGCGAAGTCTATCACTTTACCAAGACCCAACGATCAGTTATGGGTAGTCACAGATGGGGCAGTCAGAAGCTTTGGGTTGGCCTCCACATTATACCTTATTAGAAACGACAAACTACAATTAGCTGGTTTCTACAGCGCGAAGCTCCCTGAACGAAAACATGGATGGAGTCCCTGTGAGATCGAAGCTTTATCTATTGCGGCATCCATCAAACACTTTGCTCCTTATATCATTCAGTCTGGTCACGTAGCTCAAGTTCTTACTGACAGTAAGCCTTGTGTTGAGGCTTATTCCAAGTTACAAAGGGGTGAATACTCTACTAGTCCAAGAGTGACCACATTTCTATCCATTGCCAGTCGATATCAAGTTTTCATTCGCCACCTAGCCGGCAAGGTCAACATTCCGTCAGATTTTGGAAGTCGAATTGCTCCAGATTGTGAAGATATGAGTTGTCAAGTGTGCTCATTCATATCGGTTACCATGGACTCTGTTGTTCGTGCCGTGTCTGTGAAAGATATTATGAATGGATCGGTCAGGCTGCCATTTGTTAATCGCTCCATGTGGCGCCAGGCTCAGCAAGATTGTAAGGACCTGCGTCGAGTGCATGCCCACCTTGCACAGGGCACTCGACCATCAAAGAAATCTACCAATATTCATGACGTCAAACGGTACCTCAATACTGTCTCCATCGCATTAGACGGAACCCTAGTCGTTCAAAAGTCTGACCCTTTAGCTGTGACTCGAGACTTAATCGTCATCCCAAGGGACCTGATACTAGGTCTACTCACTGCGTTACACATTCGTTTGGATCACCCCTCAAGCTACCAAACACGTCTTATCGTTCGTAGATATTTCTACGCATTGGATTTAGATCAAGCCGTGGACGCTGTATCTAGAAACTGTCAACAATGTTCAGCTCTTCGCAAAATACCATCTTCTATTATTCAACAAACTAGCGAACCCCTAGTGGTTTGTCGGCTAGGGAAATGTGGTGCAAGCGGGATCAAATCACCAATGAGCAGTTACTCATCGATGACAGTAATCTCATACATGCTCAACAAGTGCGACGTCACCAAAATCATCCTTACAGTGAACGGTCAAAAAACCCTCTTGGCAAGTCTGGTCCTCCACAGAACGTCCGTATTGGGGATTTAGTTTATTTATTTTGTGATCGTGATAAAAACAGGGCACGTGACAAATACATTGTCTCGGGTGTTCAGAACGGCTTTCTACAACTTCATAAGTTGAGGAACTCTCAAATCCGCTCGAAGACATACTCCGTCCATCCTACAGATAAGCTAAACTAAGCATGACCGATTTATAATTATTTATTCACTTTCATTCATGAAGTAATGAATTCTTGTTATATTATTCTTTTAGAAAACAAATAGGCCAAAACAATCAATAGTGCCTTATTTGTGAAAATGCACTATAAAATAGCCTATTTATTTATCGGGTCATTTTTATGTGTTCCTAATGAGCCACCATAAAATTGTTAACAGCGCCGTCTGTTAGCAAAATGGGCTTAGAATTATGACAGCTTTACCGCGCAACATTTGTGAAATGTCAAAATGTTAACGAAACTAAACTAAACAGACTACAATAAATTAAAACTAATAATGGAAAGAGAACAAAATACAAGTTCTAACTGCAATATTTAAGAAATAAATAATATAAATTAGCATTTTTACATGTTTAAATAGCCAATTTAACATTTGTTAGTAAGAAGTTACATGCATAGAAGTAAGCATATTAGCATACGCATTACTAGGTTAGGAATAAGACTATTATTTATTTTCTAGAGCTGCCAAGCCAGCAAGAGTGTTATTGTCCCTTTAATTGAACTTGCAGATAGACTTGCAATAGCACTAAATAAAATAACAAGATCCATTCACTCCAATGTTTTTCTCACCCATCATAATTCCATACTTATAGGTTATTCGGTTTCCAAGGTAAGTACTAAGTAGGCCATTGAACCTGGAAAAACAAGAGGTAAGTAAAATATGCACACATGGAAGAGTTATATCCCCATCTTCCGTACACAAAACATGAGATTAGAAACAGTTATTTACTCACTCAGAACAGTAAACCATGTCTCCCTTCACGTTGACCCAGATTAACCACGTGGGTGGCATACTGCCAACTTCATGCAGGACACAGAGTAAAAATATTTTTACTCTGTGTGCAGGATACAGATCAAGTAGACTTGTTTAACCAGGCGCATAACCATCTCCCGTAACACTTAAATCTCACTGAACAATGTAGAAACCTGAACCATTCACCCTTTCTATTCGCAGCCATGTATATATACCCGTACATGTACATATGTTGTATTGTTCTACACCTTTCACGACTTGTATTTACGTTTATTTGATTTTATCGTTTATTTTTTGAAACATATTAGTTTGATACATAAAATACTTTCTGACCTGAAGAATATAGTGAAATCCCTATACATCATACCCTTGGAAACAACTACATCTGTGACAAGCAACCGATACCACTTACGTCTAAACAAACACCTACAATACTGTCAGATCTCAGGACTATCTTTTGAAGACCCATCGACCGAATCACTATGTAAACACAAGTTGAATAATTTTCTTAATAGAAAGCCTACATATATAACATTTAGTGCAAATGCTTTGTACTCAATTACCCTTATAATATTCACGTTATTACTATTGGCAGGAGACATAGAACTAAATCCAGGACCCGCCTCATTAATACATAATCATCTTTCAATTGTTCATCTGAATGTAAGGAGCCTCAAAAACAAAATCGATCTAATAGCTGTAGAACTAGGAAATTTTGACATTATAACAATTAGTGAAACCTGGCTCGACAGAAATACCACATCAGAATCAATTTCTCTACCTTCTTACTACCCACCTATTAGAAAAGATAGAAATAATCATGGGGGAGGACTTATTACTTACGTTAGTAATTCCATATCGTTCAAACGTAGGGATGACTTAGAAAACAATGAAATAGAATCTATATGGATAGAAGTAAATTGTAATAATCATAAATTTTTACTTGGCAATTATTATAGACCGCCGTCATCATGTTCTAGTATAAACCAACAAATATTTAACTCCCTTCAAAACGCTGTAACCGACCCCTTGGACAAATGCATAATTCTAGGTGACTTCAATATTGATATGCTAAAAAAACCTAAAAGTTTTATTCACGATGCAATAAATATATTCGACCTTAATCAGTTGATAAATCAACCTACTCATTATTCCTGCAATTACCACACTTCTTTAATAGACTTGATATTAACCAGCTCAACTTTACGAACAACTGAAAATGGCGTACTTGACAACTTCTGTAGTGACCACTGTCCGGTATATTGCAAATTGGCATTCAACGTACAAAAACAACACAGTTTCAAGCGAACGGTATGGAATTACGAAAACGCAGATCTTGGGGGCATAAAAAGGGACGTCATAGCTACTAATTGGTACAATCTTATCAATAGTTCAAATATAGAAGCATCGTGTGTCGAATTTACAAGCTCATTGATCAATATAGCAAAAGCGAATATACCTTGCAAAATAGTGACAATTAGGCAACATGATAAACCATGGATGAATGGCGCAATAAGACGTATGAAAAAGAAAAAAAATAGATTACACAAAAAAGCGGTAAATAGGAATTCAGACTCTGATTGGCACAATTTTAGAAAAATTAGAAATGACTACATAGACTTAATTAGAAAAAGCAAAAATGATTACTTTGATAAAATAGACAAACAAATTAGCGACTCAGAAAACTTTGGAACAAAAACCTGGTGGAAACTTATTAATTCATATACTAAAACACACGCTGCTTCTACAAATGAACCACCCCCACTAACAGTCAATGGTAACACGTTGTTTACTCGATCCGAAAAAGCAAATGCCTTAAACTCATTCTTTATTAAACAATCACCACTAGATAGCACAAATAAATCACTACCACCACTTGATATGAACCCTAATTGCATCGATAAGATTGTACCACATCCAGGGGAAGTTAAAGACATAATAGACAGCCTAGATACTACAAAAGCCTCAGGACCGGACGAAATAAACACGAGAATTCTAAAATACATCTCAAAAGAAATCAGTCACCCACTTTGCCAACTTTTTAAGCTATCATTAGATCTACACATTGTACCAAATATTTGGAAATTTGCAAATGTTGTCGCTATATTCAAAAAGGGCTCTCCAAACGATTGTAGTAATTATAGACCAATTTCTCTCCTAAGTATAATAGTCAAAATCTTCGAAAAAATCATCCACAAACATGTCTTTAACTTCCTTAGAGATAATTCAATATTAACACGTGTCCAGAGTGGCTTTCTTCCGGGTGATTCTACCATATTTCAACTAATCGACCTAACGCACTTTTTCTGTCGAGCCATTGACCAACATCAATTTACTAGAATAGTCTTCTGTGACATCAGCAAGGCCTTTGACAGGGTTTGGCATGCCGGACTCTGTCACAAGCTGGATGCTGCGGGGGTTCGAGGAGATTTACTGCTCTGGTTTGAAAATTATTTAAAAAACAGACAACAATGTGTAACCATCAGTGGCACCTCCTCGGACCCTAGGAGCATCCCTGCTGGTGTTCCACAGGGATCTGTACTAGGCCCACTTTTATTCTTAATATACATAAATGACATTGCGAACAATATAAATTCAAACATTAGATTATTTGCCGATGATACCTCTCTATACTTAAAAATTGAAGACCCAGGGGCAAGTGCTGCTACCATTAACGATGACTTAAATCGAATCAAAAATTGGGCTGAGACATGGCTGGTAACTTTTAACCCCCTAAAAACAGAGACACTGACTATTACTACTAAACCCCACATAGTTAACCCACCATTATTTATGAACCAGGTGCAAATCAAAGAAGTAAGTGAACATAAACATCTAGGTCTAATCTTTCAAACTAACTGTAAATGGAATAATCATATAGATAGCATTGTAAGCAAAGTATCCAAACTAGTAAATTGCCTTCGATCTCTAAAATATAGACTGAATAGAAAATCTTTAAACACAATATACTGTTCTTTTATTCTTCCACACTTTGATTATGCTGACATTATCTGGGATGGGTGCAGTGATTATTTAGCTAACAAACTAGAATCCCTACAATTAGATGCACTGCGCACTATCTGTGGGGCGGTAAGAGGTACTAGCCATGCCTCACTCTATAAAGAAACTGGGTTTGTTCCACTCTCGGAAAGACGCAGACGTCATAAATTAAAATTATTGTATAAAATTATTAACAAACTCGTGCCATCATATCTCTCTGACCTATTAGAATTGCCCTCTACCCTTATCAGTTATACCCTAAGAAACAAAGATAAACTAAAGGAAACTAGATGCAGAACCAAAATTTTCTCCGAGTCCTTCTTCCCTTCCAGTATACGAGAATGGAACAAACTTAATGTTGAAATTAGAAACTCTCAATCCCTTGCTATCTTTGTAAATACACTAAATAAATTAGATACTATCGTACCATCATATTACTATCTATACGGAAATTACAAATAATACACTGTAAACTAAGATTATGCTGCTCCAACCTACAAAGCCATAAATTCCTCAGACACGTCGATGATAGCCCTGCTTGCCTCTGCGGTCACAAATTTGAAGATACCGAACACTATTTACTCGTATGCCGCTTATATTCAGATGCAAGAAAACAGACAATCCATAACCTTCAACACAATCATAAAACAATTAGTTGTCTGTTGTATGGGTCAACAAAATTTAGTCCTGAGATAAACACACTTATTTTCCACGAAGTCCAACAATTTATTCTCTTATCAAAAAGATTTAAATCTCCATAAACAATTCCAAGTCCTGCACTCTGTACAATCATCTAAGTCTCTACATTATCCATGATGTATCATATATGTTCTATATTTATGTAATTATGTATGTATATATGTATGTAAATAATTATACTGTGTACATGTATCTAAATCAGAGAGAGGGGTTACACATAGGCATAGCCTGTTCCCCAATCCAAATTCAGATTTAATGAATAAAAATATTGTTTATAAAAAAAAAAAATTAGAATTATGGGGGAAATTCCGCTCCATACAAACCTCATATCATCTCCTATATTATAGTTTAACGTGGCAAGTGCGGGAGTGAAATACATCGGGCTTCTTAAAGCGAAATTGACAACATTTTTTTTACCAAAACTACGACTGAATATTGTTATTTTTAACATTTCTTGCACATCCAACTACAATTAAGCAGAAAATCTTACCTGACACGGGCACAAATCCCCTCTTTTTAAATTAAAGCGATAGTAATTATAATAATAATGTTTTTATATAGTGCCTATTATCCAGTAAACTGCTCAATGGCGCTAAGTTGTCTGTCACAGGAAATGATGTTATGTTGAAGTAAAGAGATGAGTTTTTAGTTTCTTTTTGAGTTCTGTAATAGTTCCTTCTTCTTTCGCATGTTGGGGTAGCTTAATTTCCACACGACTGGTGTTGCTACAGAGAAGGCCCTATCACCACACGATACGCGATTTGTTCTTGGAATATCAAGTTGTTCTGTATTTGACGACCTGGTTGTTCTTGGATGAGATTTTATTTGAATTAGGTCCTGGAGATAGTTCGGAGCTGTGGCATGAACACAATTGTTATGTCAACAGTAAAATCTTAAATTCTACACGTTTTTCACGGGTAGTCAATGACGCTCCCTAAGAATTGGTGAAATATGATTATGGTTTTAGTAATAATTTGTGCGGCAGTGTTTTGAATCTTCTGTAGACGATTTAATGAAGTTATTGGAAGACCGTAAAGTAGGGAGTTACAATAGCCCAGGCGAGAAGTTATGGAGGCATTGACAAGAGTTTTGGTCGAATCCACATCAAGATATTTTCTAATTTTAGTAGGACTAGGTTGCTTTTTCCGACATTTTAAATTTACGTCGTTAACACATAAAGCGGGGCCTCGTAATTATGAATGTCCGAATAAATTTTGATAAAAAAAAAACAACACTTGATTTACTTTATTGTCCATCGGCTATTTGCTGATCAATGAATATTGTTTCAGTAGATTGGGCTGCATATATGTGTAATAAGTAGGCCTACTAATAGTATAGAATTATTTTTTAAGATGGTACATGCATTGATAAAGAAATTTAGGTTGCCACTTGGAACTAAAGGCGCCCAATCGTAGCTAAAAACAAACACATCAGATCAGTATATCTCAACGTTTTTAGTTACGTTCTCGTACCTAATGGGACCCAAGATGCCGTCTTTGTACACTTGACGTCATATTTTCATGGTGTCATAATTATGAAATTTCTGGCTTCACAGTTGTCGCAACTTTATATGGCTTTGTATTATCCTGTCTTTTATATCACCACAAACAATACAAAGTCTAAGGCAGGTAACTAGTCCTAAAGCAAGATGTTGACACCGATGAAATTAATTTAAGAATGCTATTTCAGAAAATCCAATTAATTGCGTTGTCAGTTTAATATCCAGCACTCTTATTTTTGTTTTAATTCTAGAATTTCTCTCTTTATGGACCGTATGTATATTTTTGATTAATGCTAATTCGTTGTACAACTCTTACTTGACCCGGCCAAAGATACTGGACAATCAACCATATAAAAAATCTTTCGGTTACGCATGAGCAAGGGAACTTTTCGTAGAATATTGACAACGGTCCCAGATCCACCGTACGTAGAAGTCTAGGACGTTCTGGGTGAACGCATGTTCCCAAAGCTACGACGGCGAGTTTTACATCATCCAGACGTTGGTAGATTATTTGTAGTTACTATAAGTAACGGATATTTATCGGTTTTGGCCTCTATCCGTTACTGGTTTGTTCTATAGGCAACTAATATGAAAATATGGCCTAGTATTAATGGATTTTATGAAATGATTGTTCATGTATGTTGAATACATAAACGTTAGTGGTATCACCATTGACAGTTTTGGCCGTTACTTGAAGTACAGCATAACTCTTAGCAGTGGAGGAGGTAATATACATTGATTTTCTAGATTTCTGCTACATTTATGAATAATTGTATAATTCTACAAATGTTAGTATGGTTATTGTAAAGGATTCAAGGGATCTTTTATCTAATACCGAGCAAAAAGTCTTAAAGAAGGGACGAATGTAACAATTTAAGAAGAATTTTTGCTCGAGAAATAAGATGGCATTGTATGATACTATTGTTTGGCAAGTTGTTGGATTCAAACATATTCACATATATGTACCGTACATAAAGTACTTAAATCAACTTAGTGAAAGATTGACATATTGTTACATAAAAACAGTTATAATGTGGTAAACATTCGATTCTAGGTTGATAACAGATATCTCATGGGAAGTTTCTAGAGTAAATTTCCGTAACCATATAAGGGTGGGTTTCGACGTCATTTGACTTAATTAACCAATAGCACTAATTATTTACATCATATTTGACCAATTAGATAATTGAACATTCAAAACCCACAGCTTCAAAACTATCATACTTGTGAGAATTCGTTAGACGAACTTTAGATTCCAGAGAGAGATTACCACCTGAGTTCCGAGGCTAGTGGTTGAGAATGATTGTTGTATTGCAATCTATACTATGCTTGTAATGTATCCAGCTTGATATAAAATGTAGAAACGAACAGTTGTATTGTTATTCCTGATAAGACAGACGTCTTAAGAAAACATTAAGAAGAAATACACAACGTGAAGGAGAAGCAAAGACGATCAGAGATAAATCCTAGACGATCACAAGGCTACGAAAATAAGTAGTAAGAAAAGATGCATGGGTCGAACGTAAGATGTGGCGACCGGTTTGTCAAAGGTCTGCTCTCCACGTCTGACAGAAAAGCCCATGGTATTACAAAATCAGTAACGGATAGAGGCCAAAGCCGATAATATCCGTTACTAAGAGTAACTAGATTAGGGCAACATGAATACTTCACAATTCCCGAAATTATCTATAGACACGTGAACAGTAGCGTCCAATCAGTGGTTGTGACATCGCTACTCCACAGAAGCGTTGACATTGAACGTTGACATTGAAGAACCTCGAACGTTGCAACTTGATTATCGCAGGCAGACATTTTAGCTTGAAAGCGCGAGACTTGGTATATCGCGACGATCGACTAATCTGATAGGCTCATATCCTGGGCTCGTACCCAATCAAAATCAATGCTGAAATATGTAGGGTATTAAGTGAAGGCCTTGATAAGATTTACCTAGTTAAAGCGAGATCATGCCTTCTATTGAAGATGGGGTAGTCGAGACAAGCCAGACATTAACCTATGTATATTATATTTCAGGTCATGATGCAGGCCAGAACACATACGTAACAGATTACGAAACAGCCAGAAGTTATGTGGGAACAATAAACTACGATATAGATCTACAACAAGTCATAAACATTGTTGATGTCTCGGCCGAATGTGAACAGTATATTAGATTTGAATGTCATGGTGTTGAGATAACTGTAGATGTGGGATTAAATACACGCACTGGTACATTAGCAACTTATTTAATTGGGGGAGTCAAAGGTCAGATGGACTGCGCCTGTCATCTTGATAATAGCTGTGTTGATGGTTTACCATGTAATTGTGAAAAGAATGATTATGTATTAAGAGTTGATGAAGGGTACATTCGATATAAAGAAGACCTGCCAATTACTGCTATCTTGATCGGTGATACGGGTATGTATACTGTTTTAGACATTCTGTATAACATGTTTTAGACATTCTATATATATTATGGTTCTTGTCATGTATGTACACACCCACCCCTCTCCACTCAAGACTGAAAGGGGTACTGTGTTTTGTAAATGAGCCTTTGGTAACTACTACATTATGCAGACCATGCGTCATCAGTATCTGGAAATATATTACTATTTATTTTGTGTTTCATGAAGGGTTTATTCAATGACTTTTTATATTATATTTAGATGATTGTTTTTGTTTAATGGCGTTGCAGACTGTAAAAGTACCCAAATCCCTAATACGTTTATTGTTCCAAACATGTTGTAGGCTACATTGGCCGAGATAGTTCATCGGGATTCTCCGACGTGGTGCCCCCTTGTCAGCAATGTAGGATAGAGGGTCTGACAAGGACAGCTGTCTAGTCGTTCGGTTGGACGAAAAACTGAGTCCCGTGTATACATTGGCGTGCACATTACTCGATATTAGAGTAGGCCATTGTGCCGCTGTCCGCGCAAATTTCCCTCAAAGCACACGGTATGGTGTATGCCCGTCTTCATTAGCCCAGCCGGAGCAGAACAGTAGGGCGTTAAACCCCATATCCATTTCATTTTTGTTGTTTGGTTCAAGTATGCGCCCTGGTGTAACCCGACGACTAGACACGCTCTTCTTCTCTGCTCTACAAGTGCATTTCGCAACAAGAGGGGTGGTTTCGATCCCAATGTTTGTATTGACAAGAGGAAATTACACCCACCGAACCTCGTGGGTTTTCTCAGTGTCCTCTCACTGTTGAATATCATCTGTTATTTGGTTAAACTTTGACTTGAAAGCATTTGGTATGGCAGTTTCATGGACTAAACACCGATTGCGCCTGCTAATTTCCAGCACTTTTAAACACATTTATTCCTGAAAGCTACTTAAAAACCCCATCAGATATGGCGGGAAAATATAAAATGTCCTCCATAGATATCCATAATACGGCCGAATTTCTTTGTATGATATAAATGTTTTATTTTTTTAATGTTTTGATAGGAGGCAGTGATGAGTACGCATATTATACAATCGGTAATCTCGCGTGTAAAGGGTGAGTATACTGTGAATATTTACAAAATCTCATACCCGTCTTTCGCATTTTCCGGCATGGTTTCTCCTTGTCAGGTGGACAACGTCATGACCAGACCTTGGCAGTTGGAATTCGATATAAGAGTATCCCGTTGTGCCGCCACCCGGCACTCTCCGTCTTCATTAGCCCAGTTTAGGAGCGAAACAGTAGGACGTTAAACACCATTGCATTTCATTTCATTTATCCGGCACTGAATGGCGTATGTCCGTCTTGATAAGCCCAGTCGGGACAGAGCAATTGGACGTTACCTTCACTTGAGCAATATAAAAACTTCACGATTAAAAAAAAAACATGTTTTTTTTCTAGTGTTTTATCCCCTTGATATAGCTGTCTACTCCCAGTCATTATTAATTCATTTTAATGCAATCATTCTGTTTTATTGCAGATAGTTAGAAGATAAAGTTGGTTTAAAGGGACAACAACCGAGATGGTTCGCAATAACTTAGATCTGTATAAAGTTAACATTGTGTAATTAAGCCCATTCGACTATAGTATCAAAAAATCTTCAAGAGTTATCGCCTGGCTTGTACACGAAAGATAGCAAAATTATTGTAAGGCCCATTTTATAAGGATAACTGTGTGAAGTCGATAGAAATCTATACATGCTTTAAATGGCCTTAATTTATAGTGG
Organism: Patella ulyssiponensis; assembly: GCA_963678685.1. Taxonomy (NCBI): domain Eukaryota; kingdom Metazoa; phylum Mollusca; class Gastropoda; family Patellidae; genus Patella; species Patella ulyssiponensis. The sequence continues at coordinate 60,417,566 of OY783225.1, read as the reverse complement.
TCGATTTCACGATTTTGTATAGGACCACTTAGTTTTTTTTTAAAATAAAATAAATGCATTTAATCCATGACCTGAGACAGGAAGTGATGATGAACATGAAACCTTTCATATCTGCTCGGCAGAGGTAGTTATTATTTGTGTGTGTTTATCCTTCAAGTCTTATATCTCAGAATCTAATCATGCGATCTTGGTGGTGGTGGCTATGGACTTGTGGTGTCTGTGGATTTAAACTATTTTCAAAACATTTTGCAAATCCAAAATCACCGAATTTTATCGACGATTTTATAATTTCGTTTTCGTATGTGTGGTATTTCACATAAATGTTTTAGTTAACATTGATATTGACTGTATATGGATACAAAATTTGAAAGCTTAAGATTACAATTTTGTGTTTTTAGAATACCTTTAGACTTAATCGTTTTGTAGTCAATGATGGCCGTTTACAAAACTTGCTAGCCATGTAAACTCCGCAAATAAAAGACATATCCAGTGACACGCTAACACGACACTGCCTCGCGCACAGCACATACAAATGTACTATCTATAGCTAACTATGAATTTCTTAATTTATTTTAACTGGAACAAAAGCCCTTTAAAATCTAAAGAATCAATTACTTACCTACAAGATAGGTTAACAAAGCAACAAAGCACAACTAAACTAAAGCGATGAAGCTAAAACTCAGTCTTCAGATAAGATTTAGTAAACGGTGTAGGCCTATTTATATACGCTTGCATATTTATTTGCGGTGATCTATGGTCGAAATCACGTAAAACTATGTTAATTTATTACAACAAACAACATGTTACGATCTCCGATGGTATGCTGAAAGGATGCAAGTTTAGTCATCCTGAATGAGTTGGAAAAGAATTAATTTGAAAGTTATGGAAGCTTAAATCATTTGTAGCCTATTCTTTTGAACGCGAAAAAGAGAAGTGAATGACTAGGTAATTCATAATGCAAAAGGTAGAAGTCACAACAAAATGCCAGGTGACAACACGAACACCAATAATATAGAAATGCATGACAACCCGGAGCAAAGATAGATAATATTAGCGTGGCTGACCTCAACTTGGTCATATTTTTATATACTATTCAAAAAAAGTAGGGGATATTTGATTTTTTAGTGTTATTAAAGTCACTTAATGAAACTGACGAAGAAACAAATGACAAAATGAAATGAAGTTCACATTCATCGATTTATTCCAAATGATCGTTAGACTAAGTAAGGCACAGACTGACCATTATAAGGGTAAAATGATACCCGGGGTCAAACAGCAAAGTTACCACAGCATCACAACAAAGTCAGTAACGGGTAAATCCTCCTCTGTTTGCCAAACAAGCATTGATCCGACGTGGCATACTCCTAATGAGACGTCTAAGTTCATTTTGGTCCAGATTGTCCCATTCCTGTTGCAACGCAGCAGCAAGTTCTTGGACATTGGCAGGACGTTGTTGACGTTGACGTAACCTCTGTCCAAGCATGTCCCAGACATGCTCGATGGGGGAGAGGTCGGGACTCAGTGCTGGCCAAGGTAATGTGGTGATGTTCTGATGTTGGAGGTAACCTGTAACGATCCTGGCCCTGTGACATCTTGCGTTGTCATCCTGGAAGATGAAACGGCGCCCATGACGTCGTGCGAACGTCACAACATGGACTGCCAAGATGTTGTCCCGGTAGTACTGGCCTGTAACACGCCCTGCAACAACATGTAAAGCCGTTCTTCCAGCAACAGTGATGCCTCCCCACAGCATAACAGAACCACTCCCAAATCGATCATCTCTGATGACGTTAACGTCTAGGAAGCGCTCGTTTCGACGACGCCGCATCCTCCTATGTCTGTCCAAAAAATCAACAGTGAACCTTGACTCATCTAAAAACATCACATTGCTCCAGCGTCGATTATCCCAGTGTTGACGATCCCTACACCAACGACGTCTTGCCTGAATGTGATGATCTCTCAAACAAGGGATCACGCGAGGACGTCGGGCGCGAAGGTGACCCCTATGCAGTCGATTCCGAATCGTCTGGCCACTCACTTTCACACCAGTGTCTGTTTGAAGACGAGCGCTGATATGATTTGCTGTAATGACACGATTTCTCAAGGCCAAGGTACGGATAAATCGATCTTGGGCTTGAGTTGTCGCCCTTGGTCGACCTGAGCGTGGTCTGTCCTGTACAGATTGTGTATCACGGTATCTGGACCATAGCCTGCTTAGGACAGATTGAGAAACATCCATCGTCCGCGCCGCAACCGCCTGTGTTGTGCCGATCTGTAGCATGCCAAGGGCACGTAACCTTTCATTTTGGGTAAGCCGACGCATATCAAAATTTGTTTTCTGGTCACTAAAACAATTAAACTGATGTTTCCACCCTGGAATTCAATGCCACAATGACTGTAACATTCAAAGTCAGAGTCGTGCAAATCTTGGGTTGGACCCCCATGATGATCCCAAGCATCACCTGCATTCCATGCGGTAGCTATTGGTGCGTTTGGGCGTCACATGTAACTGGAAATGTTTCTTCTGTTAGGTTCTATAGTGACTTTTTTCGTAGTCATTTGCATATTTTAGTATTATGCCCCCAAAATCAAATATCCCCTACTTTTTTTGAATAGTATATTTAACTTATCCTCACGATCTACCAGATGTGACTCCTGACTGCCACATTTATGAAATTGAGTCTGCTGGTGTTTTCGTCAATCACCTGGGTTGACAGTAACACGTGAGATCTTTCTTGAACCGCTACGAATATTTTCATTACAAAACCCTCCCAACTTGCACTTACGCCCCCGGCTTAAACAGACAAAACATTACGCTAAAGATCCACCAGCCATGGATAATCTATACGCCCCGGCTTAAACAGACAAAACATTACGCTAAAGATCCACCAGCCATGGATAATCTATACCAGTGATATCAACTGACTTGATCATGTATACCAATGTTATCAACTGACTTGATCATGTATACCAATGGTATCAACTGACTTGATCATGTATACCAATGGTATCAACTGACTTGATCATATATACCAATGGTATCAACTGACTTGATCATATATACCAATGGTATCGACTAGCTTGATTATCAAAGAGATTATATTGCAACATTAATTTACAAACTATTAATATAAAATATATTTTATTTTCAGCAGTAAATAATCACAGTGCAATATCAAACATGGATTAATTGAATTTGATTTTCAAACGTGCATAAAATAAATTATATTTATGTGATATTTATGTGATAATATAAACATATGATATGATAATGGTGCCATGACTAGTCCGAAATTTCTCGAATGGGGTTTAACGTCCGTTTACACAATATTTCGCCCATTTTTAATTTACTAGTCCTGATATATATTTATATGACTACATGTACAATGCGAAGGGGAGAATTATGCCCAGACAGTGGATTTCTGGCTTTCAGTCTTCGATCTGCCAAGGTATCTTTTACGTGTACTACCAATCTGTACATGGGCCCTACAGGAGCCATTTGCAACAAGAGGATTTGTTTGGATCCCAATGCTTGTATTAACAAGAAGTGGGATCCCACGCCGAACCTCGTGGGTTTTCCCTGTACCCCCCCCCCCCTCCACCGTGGGCAAACGAATTACCGGTATTTAAATAGATTATAACATAATATGTTGGTCCTAACTGACTTAGTTTCTATCTGGTGGAGGTTACCAACATGTGTACATGGTACTAAATAGAGGGAGAAATGTCGGTCTAGAATTGGACTATGTGCCCCGAAATAGGGCAAAAATACAATAAAACACAAAAACATAAATCTTCAGGATGGGATTTAGCCAGTGCAGTGCCTGTAACATGCGTTATTATTACCGGGGTGGGATTTAGCCAGTGCAGTACCTGTAGCATGCGTTATTACCGGGATCTAATTCAAAAATACACATAAATATTACAAATGTTTTACATACATAGAAAAGTAATTAAATTTCTACGTTGGAATTTGCAAGCACTATAGCGGGAAGGGCTTGAAATTGTGGATCGCATATCACATGGTACTGCACTGTTGCAGATGAAAAACTAGAATTGTCGTCTCTCATAGTAAATATAGGCTTAGCATGCCCAACAGGAAGTCCAAGGTGGGAGGCAAGTACTAAGAGCCGGGATAAAATTATTGTAAATTTTGAAACATATTCATTAACACACTTCAAAATGAAATTAATCAAAACAGTGCCATTGGTTTTGTTGTGAGAAAAAGCCCATGGAATGTTTATAGTCATGGAGCATTTAATTAGACATTTATAAAATAAACTGAGGTAGAATTTTCACAATATCAATGTAAAAAAATCTTGTAATTTCTATGTTTACAGTAGGTACCCAACTAGATGTATCTGTTTGCAGTAGATACTCAACTAGATGTATCTGTTTTGGTATGTTAAAAGTTGTAATATAACTAATCACAATAAATTAATTGATGGGTTTTTTTGAAAATAATTACAGTATAGGGTATACTGTGAAATATTGACATTTTTCATGCATGGAATATCAGAAATATAAACAACTGTAAACATATTTTCAACATATTCAAAACATCATTGACAAATACAAATGGACAAGGAAGAGAACATAGGTGTATTGAATGTTGGGGACGGAATCGTGTCTCACAGACTATACGGATTATAAAATGAATAAATACATTGTAGTTGTTAGCCTGTATCAAAGCGTAAAATAGAATTTTGTTTTAACCCCAATTCATTAATTTTATATAACTTAAATTAAAGTATTTTCTTTATTTAAATAAAAAAAAATATCACAGATATGTGGATGTATATATATATAAAAGAAAAACATAAACTTAACAATAAGAAGTAGTAACATTTTGAGGTTAAAAACAAATAATAAAGTTTAAAAGGGAAGTTCCAGTTTTGATCAAATGTGAAGGAATGGGATCTCTAAAAGTTTTATCTCTAAATATGGAGCCACTAGTTGAAAGGCTCCCTGCATTTTCGGTAAAATATAAAATTTATGTAACGTAATGCACGCTAAATTCTAAATATGTAGTCATATTGATTATTTAACCATAAATTAATAAATCAAATCAAATCAAAATGCCTAGACTATGTCCAAGCTAGGATTCAATCCGATTTAACATGTTGGCAAACAACAAAAATAGGTTGCCAGGCAACGAAACATACGCCCACACAGCAGCCAAATCGTCCGGGCAGTCAACAAGAGTTGTTGCATTTTAAGTAATCATCAGAAAATCATAATTCAAACTCACCCATAACTACGGTGTAACTGTGATATAATCAATCGTTTTTTAAAATCAGATAATAATTGTGACCTCCAGAGGGACCACAAGCTAAAAAGGGTGATTTTTCGTACAATCCGGGGCCATGATCCAGAAAGTCAAGATCCGATATGGGCAAATATGCAATGGAACCAAGATCATTAGGTTATAAACATGTATTTCAAGTTTCATCAAAATCACTTCAAAATTGTGACCTCTATTGGGTCCACAACCTTGATATAACATATTTTTACACAATTCGCGTACAGACAGCGGCCATTTTATCCGTCAACTATGGTCCGATTTAAACGAAATTCAAATTCTCTCTTCATTACCATGAAACCGTGATATAATGAAACGTTTTTTTAAATCGGATAACAATTTTGACCTCCAGAGGGACCACAAGCTAAAAAGGGTGATTTTTCGGACAATCAGGGGCCATAATTCAATAAGTTACGATCCGATGGGCACAGATATCGAAAGGAACCAAGATCTTTGGGTTATAAACATACCTGTCAAGTTTCATCAAAATCGGTTCAAAATTGTGACCTCTATATGGTCCACAACCTTGATATAACATATTTTCTCACCATTCGCGTACAAACGGCGGCCATTTTGTATGTCAATTTTGGTCCGATTTTCATGAAATTCAAATTCAGCCTTCATAACCATGAAACGGTGATATAATCAAACGGTTTTTTAAATGGGATAACAATTTTGACCTCCAGAGGGACCACAAGCTAAAAAGGGCAATTTTTCGGACAATCAGGGGCCATAATTTAATAAGTTACGATCCGATGGGCGCAGATATCGAAAGGATCCAAGATCTTTGGGTTATAAACATACATGTCAAGTTTCATCAAAATCGGTTCAAAATTGTGACCTCTATAAGGTCCACAACCTTGATATAACATATTTTCACACCATTCGCGTACAAACGGCGGCCATTTTGGCCATCAATTTTGGTCCGATTTTCACGAAATTCGAACGCAACCTTCATAACCATGGGACGGTGGCATAATCAAACGTTTTTTTAAATCGGATAACAATTTTGACCTCCAGAGGGACCACAAGCTAAAAAGGGTGATATTTTGGACAATCAGGGGCCATAATTCAGGAAGTTACGATCCGATGGGCGCAAATATTGAAAGGAACCAAGACCTTTGGGTTATAAACATACATGTCAAGTTTCATGAAAATCGGTTCAAAATTGTGACCTCTATAGGGTCCACAACCTTAATATAACAAATTTTCACACTATTCGCGTACAAACGGCGGCCATTTTGTCTGTCAATTTTGGTCCGATTTTCACGAAATTCGAACTCAACCTCCTTAACCATGTAACGGTGATATAATCAAACGTTTTTTTAAATCGGATAACAATTTTGACCTCCAGAGGTACCACAAGCTAAAAAGGGTGATTTTTCGGACAATCAGGGGCCATAATTCAGGAAGTTAAGATCCGATATGCGCAAATATCGAAAGGAACCAAGATCTTTGGGTTATAAACATGCATTTCAAGTTTCATCGAAATCGGTTCAAAATTGTGACCTCTATAGGGTCCACAACCTTAATATAACAAATTTTCACACTATTCGCGTACAAACGGCGGCCATTTTGTCTGTCAATTTTGGTCCGATTTTCACGAAATTCGAACTCAACCTCCATAACCATGTAACGGTGATATAATCAAACGGTTTTTTAAATCGGATAACAATTTTGACCTCCAGAGGTACCACAAGCTAAAAAGGGTGATTTTTCGGACAATCAGGGGCCATAATTCAGGAAGTTACGATCCGATATGCGCAAATATCGAAAGGAACCAAGATCTTTGGGTTATAAACATGCATTTCAAGTTTCATCGAAATCGGTTCAAAATTGTGACCTCTACACTGTTCACAAGCTAAAAACGTGATTTTTCGTACAATCAGGGGCCATAACCCATGAAGTTACAGTCCGATACATGCCAATATCGAAAGGAACCGAGATCTTAGGGTGATAAACCTATATTTTAAGTTTCATTGAAATCGGATATAAATTGTGACCTGTAGACTGTTCACAAACAATTGTGGACGGACGGACAGACGGACGGACGGACGGACGGACGGACGGACGGACAGGGGCGACGACAATATACGTCCACATAAAAATGTGGGCGTATAAAAAAGGCAGAACACAGCAATTCAACTTCAGGCCCCCTGAATCCGCGCCTGCTTAAATACTGAATCGAGCCATTTTTTGACTGATATTTCTATTTGGAGATTCGATGGTGAATCTCATTTTAATAACACTCATATAATAATATGTATGTCTGAACACAAATAAATAAAATTCAATAATATAACTATATTTGGCTATAATAATTATATTAACAAATGGAAGGAAACAAACAATTTCAACAACATTCAGAGATTCTTCATCTAAAACCACGACTCTGTATAATATATCCCCATATTGAAATAGGCTTACAATGAGGATTGTATGATGGAGATTGCATAAACAATTGTATTGGGAGAACTGGGTGGCAAGTAGTGTTCAAATCAGGATTGTATGGCGGACATTGCATAAACAATTGTATTGCAAGAATTGGGTGGCAAGTAGGGTTCAAATCAGGGCCCTAACTTCAAGTTTTGATGTATTTTGTTTACTTGGTATAAACAAAATTTCCTTTCCTAAGAATGGAATAATTTTTAGCATTATCCCAATTTTGTATATATGTTTTCAAATGTTCTTTCTCAGGAACTGTATTTATTGTGCTTTAAAAGTTTAATTTGATTGTTTTTTAATCAACTGACAAGTAAGTTCACAAGTCGGCCAATTTGACTGCCTATCAGTCAAGACCTGCAAATATGACTTGAAACAAGAGCCCTGCTTCAAATATCATGAAAGGAATTATATATCTCCCCACTCCCAAATAAGTTTTGTTATTCAATCACAATTATACTAGAATCACTAATTAAGGAAGCTGGATTGTTAAGGAGCTCGGGAAGTGGTTACATTTAGGAATTAAATAAAATAAGTCTGTTGATTAATTCAAGTTGAAATGCTGTCAATTAATTCAAGTTGAAATGCTGGTAATTATTGCTTTATTTTACTAACCAGCTTGATAGGCACTGAAATAAAATTAAAATTACATGTTAAACATGGTACAAATTCATAAACCACTCATACATTGTTGCTCAAGAAATCATTGGTTTCTCAATGGTGAACCTATACATCCCTCACCCTTACCCACCCACTCCTTAAAAAAGATCTGTTTATTCCCCTGGTTAATAAAACATTTACTGGCCGAACAAATATTAAAATATACACTTACAATCTGTCAATTAGACATGATTAGGGACCTTTTTTTCTGATCCGATAGTTGGACTTGTCTAGGGCGCAAAATACTCTATCACTGACCCTGACAGTTTTACTGGTTCTAGCAAATTTACTTACGTGATATTCAAATCATGTTTGGATTTGATAGTTAGAGCATATTTTGCTTCATCTGTTGGTTTGTCCATGTGTATTAAGGCGATGTATTCTCCTGCAGGTAAAACATACTTCACATCTAAATCCCACGTCACCACAAACTTTCCCTGCTGTCCATCTATATGCTGGGGACTACTTTCATAGACGTGATACATGTAGTCAACATCAACAGGTAGTGATACAGATCCGTTATACTGCAAAATAATGTAAAATACTGATCGCGGAACACTCAGAGTTAAATATCAACAAAATACATCGGTCATTTATGGTAGTTTTTAATTCTAAAGTTACATGAGTAATCCGAAGTAGGAGAATTTTTCCCAGACAGTAGCATTGTTACATATTCTTCTTTGTTCTAACTATCAAGGTTTCTTTCAAGTGTACACAAATATATACATGGGTGGATCTCATGTTTTTTTCTCCTTTCCGAATGAATAGGCAACACTAATACATCTCGGACATCATTCTCAGACTTAAGTTAAAATTTACTCAAAATTATTCACCTTATTTTAACTAAGATAAAGCCCTTTATAAAAGTTTTGTTATTTTAATGCATCAAATATATCAATAAGAATTATGCGCAAATTTCTGTGTTTCTGAATCAAAGTTATTTTATATAAACAGTGATTGAATGTTGAGTAAATTCCAAGAAGGGTCTGTGAGTCCGGGGCCAGGATAGAGAGAGAGAGAGAGATAGTGCTGATACTGAATGTTCTCGAATATTATGCACACACCAGACATTAGCTAAAATGATATGAATCTATTTTTGTATGACATCAGCTTGCTCTATTTTCTATAATTCACATAATAAGATTATAAACAATGTTATAATAATATAAAGCACATATTTACTGGAAAAAGTCGTAGACCAACAGGAGATTTATTATCATCCTGCTCCTGCATAACATGAAATACAACTGGTTCTAATTCGCCTGAAAATAATCATTATATAAATTCCCATTATCCATAATACAAATATAAATATCTGTTATGCATTATATAAATACGCATTATATAAATATGCATTATCTAAATATGCATTATCCATCATATAAATATACATTATATAAATATCCATCATATAAATATCCATCATATAAATATCCATCATATAAATATCCATTATCCATCATATAAATGGGTGTTGTGGACCTATGCTGGGTAGGCCTATTGGGACGCTGTGCTGGGTAGAATTGTGGACAGTGTACTGGGTATTATGCCATTGATACTTACTGTACATCTTGAATAATCCTAACCTGATTTTAATGTTATAGAATCACTAATATGAATGACACACCAATAATGGTTCAATTCTGTTGAGTATTTACAAAGATGAATTGAAATTCAACAGATCTACCTGCTCCCTATGTAAACAAGTTCACCACCATCTTTGTTTCTCCAAATCTACTAGACCTGTTTTAAATCTGACTGAATCTATTCTAGGAGCTTATTTAGCATTGCTATTTTCATTTTATTTTCTTAATTCAATGCTAAATAATAAATATGAGTTGTATAGGCAACATATAAGCCTGGATAAAGCTGTGAGAAATATTTTAATATCTGAAAAATTCACCACTACTTTAAATTCGTTTTACCTGAATTAGGTACTGTAAAATAAAACTGTGGATTTGTACTGAAAGTTTCTCTATTTGACACCTGACCACCTGCATTGATACCTTGCTTCCATTCTCCAAATATAGTCATACATCTATCTGTAATTAAACAACCAATCAAATATAGTCATACATCTAGCTATAAAAAAACAACCAATTAAATATACAGTCACATTTCTATCTGTAACTTGAGTAACCAAATCATAATCTTTAAGTGGCATTTAGCAATCGGTAAACACAGAGATAGAACACAGTTTTTATGGGATACAATAACTAGTTTATTCTAAAAGCACGATGTTTCGACAAGTATCCAAATCATAAATAATATAACGGTCCTTGGTTTGAACCTCTATCTTTATGCTACGTAACAAGGAATAGCCTTGTCTGTCAGTTCAAGTGTTTTCTTTGGGTTCTCTTGTACACAATGAATTATTGGCATAAAGATATCTTGTGTCATAGGATTGAAACCATGATCCTTGACTCAATGACTGACCTCAACATTTGTGAGCCCCTTCCTTACTCAGCCATCATGCCTGCAACCTGAATTTTTTTAGAGTTATAGCTTTAACAAGTGCTATAATTGTTTACCCATGTTATAAGTGCTATAATTGTTTACATGTGTGTATGATTGTTTACACATGTGTATATAATTGTTTACAAGTGTTATAATTGTTTACACGTTTGTATATAATTGTTTACATGTGTGTATAATTGTTTACAAGAAGAAATACAAACCTAATCTAAGTTCTTGTCCGTTATATTGTAAAACTTTCTCCTCTTCACATGACATAATAACAGCACTTCTTGACATTTCTCTGTAAAAATATAAAATTCTATTGTAAAGTCTACAGTCCAACCCGGGGGGTTGGGATGGCCTAGTGGTCTAGAGTGCCGCGCTTCGACCTCTAGCTAGCCGGTCACCTCTGGCTTGCGGCTGTGGTTTCGATCCCTGGTGTGAGCGTATGTGGCATGGAGATAGGGGCGCCTTCTCAACCTCGTGGGTTTCCTCCGGGCACTCCGGTTTCCTCCCACTGCTAAAGACCCCTACGCGCAAGCAAATAAATGAAATAAAATTGAAACCATATGTTAGTCCCAAAATGACCTAGTTTGTGTCGAGTCGACGTTAAACCCCATTTCTCTCTCTCTCTCTCTCACAGTCCAACCCATTGTACAGTCTAACCCTTTGCAAAGTCCAACCTATTGTACAGTCTACAGTCCAACCCTTTGTACAGTCCAGTCTATTGTACAGCCCAGTCTATTGTTACAGTCCAACCCATTGTACAGTCCAGTCTATTGTACAGTTCAGTCTATTGTACAGTCCATCTATTGTACAGTTAGTTAAACCTATTGTACAGTCCAACCTATTGTACAGTCCAAACTACTGTACAGTTAGTTAAACCAATTGTACAGTTAGTTAAACCTATTGTTTAGTCCAACCTATTGTGCAGTCCAGCCAATCGTACAGTCCAAAGAATGTGACAGTTTCTAACGGTATCCCCAGTTTTTGGCCAGGAACCTGGCCCCTATTGCAACTTATCCTGTTGTCCACTGTGATTTTGTTTTAATTCATTATACTGCAGTTTTGCTCTAGCACAATACCAAATTAAGTACCTGGCACACTTCTAGACCTGAAGGGATATTATCAAAACAACTCATCTGTTACCTTCCATCAAAAGTAAGATTGAAATATGTCTGTTTGGATTTGTTTATAGACAATTTGAGCTTGTACTTCAGAAGTTTTCTTCTTTCAACAATCAAAATAAATTTACAAAAAATAAATAATTAAATTTTGAAAAATGTTATTGCTTTAAATAGTCTAAAAACCATGAAATTGGATAAAATACATGGTAAAGATTAAAGTATGGATGGATGAGATCCAATTACAAAACTTAAAGTATGGATGGATGAGATTATAATCCAATTACAAAACTTATGATACATTTGTAAAAATAGAAATCAAATTATACACGAACTTGCATAATAACTAACTTTATTCCTTTGAGAAATATTATAACAAATTTCCCACAGAGGAAAATAATATGATGTTAACCATATTGGAAACCAGTTCTGCTCTGTCTGCACCACCTCTGTGGAAAGGGGGACAGCGTTTGGAGTAAGTGGAACAGCGTTTAGAGTAAGTGGGTCAGCGTTTGGGGTAAGTGGGACAGTGTTTGGAGTAAGATGGACAGTGTTTGGAGTAAGTGGGACAGCATTTGGAGTAAGTGGGAAAGTGTTTGGAGTAGTGGGACAGTGTTTGGAGTGAGTGGGACAGTGTTTGGAGTAAGTGGGACAGCATTTGGAGTAAATGGGGCAGCATTTTGAGTAAGTGGGACAGCATTTGGAATAAGTGGGACAGTGTTTGGAGTAGTCGGACTGTGTTTGGAGTAAGTGGGACAGTGTTTGGAGTAAGTGGGACAGTGTTTGAAGTAAGTGGGACAGTGTTTGGAGTAGTGGGACAGTGTTTGGAAGAAAGTGGGACAGTGTTTAGAAGGAAGTGGGACAGCGTTTGGAGTAAGTGGGGCAGTGTTTGGAGTAAGTGGGACAGCATTTGGAGTAAGTGGGACAGCATTTGGAGTAAGTGGGGCAGTGTTTGGAGTAAGTGGGACAGTGTTTGGAGTAAGTGGGACAGTGTTCAGAGCATTACACAAGTCACTTGATCTATATTCCATGTGTGTTCTGATACTTTCCAATTCTTGTTCCTTGGACAATTGCACATTGATTGACAGAGAGAGAGAGAGAGAGAGAGAGAGAGAGAGAGAGAGAGAGAGAGAGGGTTTAACGTCCACGACACATTTCGGGACTAACATATGGTTTAATTTTATTTCAATAATTTGCTTGTGCATAGGGGTCTTTAGCAGTGGGAGGAAACCAGAGGAACCGGAGAAACCCACAAGGTTGGACAGGTGACCCTACTCCTTGTCACGTACAACTGGGGAATCAAAACCGCGCCAGTTGACTCAATGTCATGCCTTATGATACAGCATGCACGTGCTAACCATTCGACCCTCCAACCCCCATGGATTGACAGACTTCGATATTAGATAGGATAACGCCACACTTGGTTCATGGTCCATAGTACATTATATTTATTGAGTTTAAAATTCTTTTATATTCTTACCGGACATCTTGAAGAGGAGAAACAGAAAAAATTCGGACTAGAAATTCTTTTTCCTGTCCTGGTTCAATAGATGAAGGTATAACAGCGTATTTCCCTGCTTTCACGTGATGTCTGTGTGTCGTCTGTATTTCTGGTGAATAAACATTGGTCTCATCCTCTCCACCTTGCATCTCTAAAACATACGATGGCACAGACGCCATTTTCTCTCCAGATACCTAAAGATAAGCGCATGGAAATATATTTCAGGATTTAGGTTTTTAGAAAAGAAAATAATAAAGGATTTTGTCATGGACATCCTGTCACCTATATAACCTGTGAACTGTTTAGTTCTACATGTACGTGCAAAGCACCCTGAAGAGGGTCATACTTCAGGGTGGTAATAACCACTGAAGCACCATAAATTAATAATATGTATATTTATAATATGCTATACTCCATCCATAAAATGTATGCTCAAAGCGCAAAATAAATGAGTCTCACAAAAATGAAAGTTACTACCCTGGATAAGTCTTTAGTTATGATTTGAAAACAGTGAAAGTTTCAGATTCTTTGATTCTGGATGGTAGTTGATTCTAGAGTCAAGGAAATGTGACGCAGAAACTTCTATCACCAAAGCGAACAAATTTGGTTCCTGATTTATCACACGAGAATGTATCAGTTATATGTAGAACTAACCTGATATAGATCACATCTAATAGAGAATCTGTCAGCCTTTCTACGTATGGTTCTCTGTATAACTTGTATAACTATTGGTACCATACCATCACCTGTCATACCGTCATCACTAACAGTAAATATATACCGCGGATTATTGACAAGATTAGGAAAACCTGCTGCTGTCTCTCCTTTCCATTCACCATATATATACATCACATGACCTATACAACACATCACATGATACAATGTACATCACATGACCTATACAACACATCACATGATACAATATACAAAAATATAATGTTATTTTGAAACAAGGAATTCATGCTAGTATAAAAGTAATGTGCAAACAATGAAATACTACATTTCCATTGAAATAATATCCCATGAGATCCCGAAGACCAGAATCATTTTCAGTTTACAAGATATATCTTTATATTTTCATTCCAATAATTATCATGTTTAAATGAATAAGTGTGAAGAACTCACTGAGACAATCCCCACTACCATCACAGTCTATATCCGGTGTTATAGAGCATATTGTCAACTGGGAGAAATATTGTAAAAAATCTTCTAATGCCATCCAGAACTCTCCATCATCTTTTACTGGATTCTCTACAGTTCCTGGAGGCAACTGTTGCCATTCAGCACTCCTATAGTACAATAGATTCAATGGTAATTGTTCCTGGCATTAAAACAGCTGTACACAGATATATTTCAGTGAATAAAACCGAATAATTCTAATTGAGAGAGAGAGAGGAGAGAGAGAGAGAGAGAGAGAGAGAGAGAGAGAGGGTTTAACCCTAATTCACAATCGATTTCTTCACAATTTGGCGCTTGGTTTATAAACTGAAATAAATCTTGAAAAGGAGGTGTCTGTATTCCAGTTATAATTTTTTGAATAAAACAGTTTAATTCTGTCTGTCAGATTTTTAGAGACATTTTCCTAATCCTGTACAATCAGTGAGAGAGAGCAAAACAGGGTTTAAAATCCCCTCAACATTAAACCATGTCATTTCGGTACTAACATATGGTTCCATTCAGTAATCTTTGTTTAATGATTGGAGACATTGTAAGTGGTGTCTGGATAACCAAGTCAACAAATATTGCACATACCCATCACTCCAAGCTCCGTTCCATTCTGTATGACCCCACGGATTCCTCACACGAACCAGACGTACATTATCACCATTTCCTGTTTGAACCTAGATTGATAAAATCATGACATAAATATTGAAATAATTTAACGGAACATGTCAACACAATAATTTAATTATATGAGACTAACACTTTTGTTTTAAAGGGAAAATGTCCGCAAACACTAATGATGTTATGATCAAGACTCTGTAAAATTGTTCTGATGGTAAAATCTTGGTACTGTTACAGGTGAGACTCACAATCTGTGTCGCAACATTTCCCATGTAGACTTCTTCGACAAAAAACCAAAAATAACTTACCATAGCTGTTCCATTTAAAGAGTAGGCGTGGCCTCCAATTAAACCCATTACTTCATCATACTCCTCCTGAAATATCATTTGATAACCCCTCCTGAATAATATATATATCTCAACATAAACCATACATATACATAATACAGTCATAGCTTTTTAGTCCCATCCGAACAACTATACATTTTCCCTTACCTTGCCCTCCTTTCTACATCACTGGTGGAGCCACACTACAAAACCCTGATGAACTGTCTAAGCTTACAGCAGGATCAAACACGGAAGTCAAGGTTAGCGAGTCAACGTCCTTGCCAGAATTGTGCCGATCCCTTCCAGAATTGTGCATCTCCCTTCCAGAATTGTGCGACTCCCTTCCAGAATTGTTCCCATGAATTCTTATATACTTACAGGAACAACACAGGACACAAGAGAACTACTCTGTAGAGAATTTTTGACACGTTGAAAGAGTTTTTCTGGTCGGATCTTGTTCTCATCAAAGTCAATTCTCTCTACAACACCACCTGTTAGAGCAAGGTAAGCATCACCAGGCTGTCCACCATAAACTTCATTGTATGCACCAAATAATCTAAAAATATTAAGAAAATCCACTTTAACAATTTTAATTGTACCTACTGTAAAGGAGGAAGAGAGAGAGATGGGGTTTTATCGTCCACTCGACACAAACTAGGTTATTTCGGAACTAACATACAGTTCAATTTTGTTTCAATTATTCGCTTGCATGTAGGGATTTTTAGCAGAGAGAGGAAACAGGATGACCTGAAGAAAACCCACGAGGTTGGATAGGCGACCTTTCTCAAACAAGTGGGGTATCAAAACCACACCACTTAATTCAAGGACAGACCTTACGACCTAAAGCACACACTTTCACCCACACAACAAATATCTTTATGATTTTGGACCTTAAAAAATCCTTCTGATTAAAAAATTATCTTACCTGGCAAACGACTTTTCCAACAAGGCCACCCACATCTCATTTTTATCCGTAGCAGATTTCGCTCCCCACAATTGATCTCCATAAATAACGGGTAAAAAGTCATCAATAAAAACATTATCCCACTGTCCAAATCTCCAGAATTTAGCGTAGAAAATACCATCATATCGATCTGTGTTGAATCTATACGAGTCATCTGGAATAACCTGAAACCAATACATCATATTCTCATCATTCACAGACAACTTGTTCTCAAATAACCAAATGAAATGAAATGGGGTTTAACTTCCTACTCTTCTGCATCTAACCTGGGCTAATGGAAGACAGACATACGCCATACATTGTGCTATGAGGGAAATTTTTTCCGGGCAGCGGCGCTACGGCCTACTCTTATATCAAATTCCAAAGGGATCTTTTACATGCACGCCAATGTGTACATGGGACCTCAATTTTTTGTCCCAACCGAATGACTAGACATCTGTCTTTGTCGGGCCCTCCATTTGCATCACTGACAACGGGAAACTGAAGACCTTTTGGGATTGTCCACCAAACAAATATAAATTATGTATTTAAATGTACCACACTTACTCTCTTTAAAAGTTCTGTTTTCTCTGAGACACTTGCCACCATAGATAGAAACCAACAAGTACCAGCTGATCCTTGACCTATATCAAACCTTGTTGTACCATCCGAATACAACACAGGACTCTCACAAAATTCCTAACCAGAAAAAATAAAATAAAATAATAGTTTGGTAAAAAGATAATAAAGTATATTAAAGTTTTATTTGAAAGTTACAGAGGACTTCTTCCAGGGTCTTTAACGGTAACTTTAAAATCTTTACAAGCACAAGTTATTATCAATAGAGAAAGGTGAGGGGAGGGGTCAACATTCACTCAAAATGGTGATTTTAGGACCAACATATGCATTAATTTTATTCCAGGTAGTGTTGGGCATGTAACCCTACTGCTTGTCCTGCCAAACCACACCATTTGACTCAAGGGCAGACCTTATGATTAAAAGTGGGCATCCCCCCAATATTACCAACACACCAACCAGAGAAAGAACTGACTAGTCCTGGTTATATGTATTAACAGCCCTGGGTAATGAAAACATAAGTTAAAGAGCATCCATAACAAAACTTACAAATGGCCGTTTCCATTCTAAACCTTCGCTATCTCGTCCTTTTATTGCATCATACAGCGTAAAACATTCATCTACCCACAATTCTCCTGGTGCAACACACGGTCGGTCTTCGTCATCAAACGGTTCACCACTATGACGATAATCACGGTAAGCTTCGTATGTTCCAACTGTTGTTGGTTTATAGTCGACTGAATCAGATTTAAATTTATCTTTTTCAATAATTTTGGGAGGTTGAGGTCGAGGCTGTGGAATGGGCGCTCTCTCATCATCATAACCTCTCTCACTGAGTATGTCATCTACGTATTCTATTGCGCCGTCTGGTATATAATCTGTTAAACCTTTTTGAACCTTATTGTTTTCTTCTGGGTAATATGGATCAGGGTAGGGATCAGTATATCCACCATTTTGATTATCATATCCTGCTCGATCTTCCCGAGTTGGGGTGGATCCTCCACATCCCATTCTCTATAAAATATCTCGATCTCAACTCTGTGTTCCTTTAATAATACATCTGTATCTGTAATTAACGAATTGTTTCAATGGCATTTAGTAATTGAACTGGAATATACAGGTCACAATTCTGTGGAATTCAATTACTCCTGATAACTGAGTAACATTTCGACTAGGCTTTTATAGTTGTTATCATTGCCTAGTAGAAATGTTGCTCAGTTTAAATAGTAATTTGTATTCTATAGAATTGTCACCTGTATCTTGGTAAACGGGCATTGCGTAAGAGAGAGAGAGAAATGGGGTTTAACGTCCACTCAACACAACCAGGTCATTTCGGGACTAACATACGGTTTCAATTTTATTTCAATAGTTCGCTTGCGCGTAGGGGTCTTTAGCCGTGGGAGGAAACCGCAGTGCCGGAGGAAACCCACGAGGTTGAGAAGGCGCCCCTATCTCCATGCCACATACTCTCACACCTGGGCTCGAAACCACAGCCGCAAGCCAGAGGTGACCGGCCAGCTAGAGGTCGAAGTGCGGCACTCTAGACCACTAGGCCATCCCAACCCCCCCATTTGGTAAGAGCTAAATCTGTCTATTGCAGGTCTCTCTTTGGACCTTTAAATGTTTTTGTTAATTAGACATTCATCAAAGATGCATTGTCCTGAAAATATTTATCGGGTGGTTACTAGAAACCAATGGCTGCCAGGCAGGATACGGCCACATTTTTGAGAGATGGATCGAGAACAAGCTAAATTAAAAGAAAGTGATTTTAATTGATGAAGTTACAATTCGATTTGCGCAAATATCAAAAGGAACCAAGATCTTTGGGTTATAAACATGCATTTCAAGTTTCATCAAAATCAGATTAACATTGTGACCTCCACAGGGTTCACAGCCTTAATATACCATATTTTTTATAGTATTCGCGTTCAAGCAGCAGCCATTAAAGCGAGATCAAGCCTTCAATTGAAGATATACTGAGGCAATCTGTTTCACAGAGATTATGCGTTTTATGGGTGACGTCATATCATCATTGATGGTCACATGTGCGCTGTTTACATCAAACGTAGTAATATGAACTGGTACGGGCAGAATTATATTTTTTTACCCATTTTACGCCTCAGCATACTATTTTCTGTACCTATTTATGCTAAATATGGAATACTTTTTATCCAGATATATTTCAAATACCTTTATTTATTTTTCTAATACTTCAAAAAAATGTTTTAGAATTTAATTTGTTGGAGTAAAAAAGTTAATATACCTGACTCATTAAGCCTCGTCCATGTCATCCACATCAGTGATTGTAGCGACCAAGCGAATATTCACTGTGGATCAGTGTGATACTGAGGAAAGGGGGGGGGGGGACATACCAAAGACTGCATTTAAACAGCGGAAAAAGAAGTTGAGAAAACATAATTAAGGATTTACTTAGGCCTCGTATGTATGATAAATGTACCCTTCCTTAATGAAATTTAATGAGGTGACTGAAATGGCCTCTAACAACATAGCTTGAAGTATCTCCCTTCGAAAACAAAGATTTGAGGGTGATGCATATTTTTGATAGAATATATCATCAAATTACACAGATGCCTCCGATTTTAATTAGATTACAACAATTCAGCCATTTCAAGATTTAATTCAAAAATGGAGAAGCAAGGCTAATACTCGAGTCACCAGTAAAATCTTGTTAAAAACACGATAACTTTGCTCAAAATAAAGTAATTTGAATGAAATTTCAATATTTTCATTTTGCATTATATGTATTTGTGAAATATTATAGTGAGAATGGCCAGCGCTTTACCAGGGTACGGTAGGCCTATTTATGTCTTACTTAATGTCCCTTTTAAGCATTTAGTTCATCATGAGGAAAAGCGAGAAATGGGGTTTAAAGTCCACTTGACACAAACTAGGTCATTTCGGGACTAACATATGGTTTCTATTTTATTTCAATAATTCGCTTTCGTGTATGGGTCTTTAGCAGTGGAAGGAAACCGGAGTGCCCGGAGGAAACCCACGAGGTTGAGAAGGCGCCCCTATCTCCATGCCACATACGCTCACACCAGGGATCGAAACCACAGCCGCATGCCAGAGGTGACCGGCTAGCTATAGGTCAAAGCGCGGCACTGACGACCACTAGGCCATCCCAACCCCACCTTAGTTCATCATATGTGAACAGATAACTTAATGGAACTGAACAATTTTTGAATTGATAGCCTTCTTAGAGATTCAACTTTCACAATATTGTAGTTTGCAAGGGATGAAAAATTCCTCATGATATCAAGACTCTTAATTTATAAATTGGCCTACAAGAAACATATGACAAATTGACAAATGACAAATTTACTATAAAAATTTACTGGCTGTTTTTAAATTTCTACGATGTGGAGTGAATAGGTTTAGGCTTTACTGGACATATTTCCTAAATTTCATCAGAGTAATCACTATTTATTACACAACTCAAGGACTAGTAAAATCAATAAAATGATCTGGTCCTAATACTTTCTAACACATGTCATGTATCATTTAATTATAGCCTACTTGGTAAATCGGTAGGCCTTTTATTTGTGCATCCAAGAGTTGTTTTTAAAACACTCAAAATTCACCATGTTGTCCTTTTTTTAAAATAACATAAATAAAAACCTTGAACTCTGACGTCGTATCGATATCCCTGATCAATCTCACATTACATTATTGATATCAAATCAATACATTTAATAGCCAATGTTTACATCTTTACACGTGCGACTTGACAACGACGTAAACATCCGGTCAAACATCACAAATTGATAAGTTATGGGAGGTAACTCCAATTAACACAAAACAAATCTTTTTAACCCCAGGCCACTAATCTTTTTTTTAAAAACATAACAGATCTAGAAACAAAGTATTCACCATTTAAACTTTTTATTTGTCAATTTACAAAATATGTTTATGATTAAAAATACAGATTTGAATGATATTGGCAGTGGCCTCATTCCGTTCTACTCGACTAACCCCTGGGTTAATCCATGGAGGAGATACATATTTAAATTATCATTATTATCAGACCTTGAAGATTGTGCTATTTTTATCGACCAATCAAAAAATTGTTAAATACATAAAAACTGCCCCAAGGACATCGTTTTGTGTGCATGTCACTTCTTTGATATTAAATTTCTTGCAAACTTTCTCATAATCGAGCGAACAAGCGATTACACAGTTATAATGTTGAGAAAGTAAACAACGAGTAGAATCAAGCTACGATCAAGGGCAGATAATTTGAATAGCTTACGGATGAACCCAGCGTATCATGGAGTAGAAGGGAATGAGACCACTGGTGATTGCGAGGATGGTTCAGATGGTGGATATTTATGAGAAACATCAAACCAGTTTAGATCTAATAGCATGGAATATAAAACTTGCCAAATTATGGTTCATATTTCAATATGTATAGCATACACAAAATATTTGTCCAGGCTGACTTCAAAATATATTTAAGTGACCCTACACTACAGGAAGATCTAACTCAGGTCTAGATTTAGCTTGGTTAAAACTATGAAAGACCTGTAGATGTTAAAAGAAATATTTACAGGAATGGAATGGGGTTTGACATTTCATTTGGAGACCAACATATGGTTGAAATTTTTTCTTTGATTCCATGACCAATGTGCATTAAACTGTCCGGGGTTATTTTTATGTCCCTGCTAATAATGTGTACACTGTCGGACCTTGTTTTTTTGTTTTTCTTTCCAATAGAATGACAAGCCACGATTCCTTTCACAATCCATGACCAGGTTGAATTAAGGCCCTGGTTTCACAAAACATTCTCAGACTTAAGCTAAAAATTTACTAAAAATATTCCGGCTTATTTTAACTAAAATATCGCCCTTTGTGGTTTTAATGCATCAATAAGAAACTATGTACAAATTTTTGTGTTTCTGGACCAATGATATGTCTAAAAATGCTTTGGGAAACTGGGGTCAGGACATTCAAGCCGAAAGTCCAGTAGGCTACCCTGCAGACCACTCGCATGTCGATTAAAAAAAATCCCTTAAAAAAGAAACCTTAAGGTGGCATTGTGTAGGACCATCATCAACTTCCTCAGACATTGGACGATTGGGATATGAAGTGGATTAAATGACTTGCTACATTTGAATGGTCAACGTTTTGCTTATTATCATAGCAAGGGAACTTGACAATCAAGACTACTCTGTTCTAGTAAAAACCTCAAATATTCGTAACTTTGCTCTGAATAAAGCAATTTGACTGAAATTTTCAATATTTACATGTTATATAATGCATCTTTTAAATAAAAAAAAGAAACAGATATCTGGGCCCTATTTCGCGAAATCTTAGCTAAAGATAAAATCCAAATTTTAGTACATACTTCAATTTTGTCTGGCTAAGAACTACAATCAATCTAATATTACCCAATCAAATTACTAAAATTGGGATTTTATCTTAGTTAAAATTTCGTGAAAAAGGCCCTTGGGCCATATAATTAAGTATTTAGTGTTTTTACACCTAGTTATACTTTCATATTCTATAATTAAATACATGTAATAAAAACAGTAACTCAATAAGTGAACACTATGTACATTTTATTATTTTAAAACAATTAGGCACTTGTGTAGATAATCAAATGAATCAATAATCATTTTAAAACATGGACTTAAAAATGGTAATTAAAAAAAATAGATAAACATGTTTGATTCCATCAGAACACAAATTTTGATTTAATTTTGAGAATAAAAGATATCATGTAGCCTGAATTATTAAATGTGACGACTTCCTAAAAATCAAAACATGTAAATCATAAAGTATGTAATAGTCAAGTTGCATGTGTTCGATACCAGGCTTGTACATGACAAGATGTAGGGTCACCTGCCACATATTGTGTGTTTTCCCCGGGTTTCCCTACTACAACTAGAGATCTCATACTAGTCCCAATACTTTTGGTGAAGCAATGGCAGAGAGAGAAAAATGGGGTTAAACGTCCACTCAACACAAACTACGTCACTTCGGGACTAACACATGGTTCAATTTTTCTTTCAATAATTCAATTGCATGTAGGGGTCTTTAGCTGTGGGAGGAAACCGGAGTATCCAGAGAAAACCCATGAGGTTGGACAGGCGACCCTACTTCTTGCCACGTACAACCGGGGATTCAATGACAAAGAGCATTATTATATCAAATTATTAACCACTGCTACATATTATATGGTCAAGTTGTGTTTCTCATTAACTTTTCCTTGCTGGATCTGTTTTCGACTAACAGAACAAAACTACGTAATCATAAAAACAGATGTCTCTGGTACCAAGCGTTGGGATGTGTGTATGTTCTTATGATTTCTGTAAGAGCTCACACTGCACTGAACTTTACATTAAATACAATAAATAGAAACAGTGAAATGAATTGATTTGTCCACATTATGGGTGATGATTTATAGATGATCACAGCTGATATTTATTCAATAAACAGTCTGATAACCGTCAAATTTAACGATTGTCCATTCACACACACATAATTATCTCCAAATTTTATTTAATATCCATGAACTGTATATCCATCATAAGTAAAACGTTTTTAGGTAAAGGTCTGGGTGATGGTGCTAAAACGGAAAAGGCTTGTTTTTCCATATCTATTGCTGTACTGTAAAACAGAGGAAAAGGAATATAAAGAAGAGTTAAGTGATGAAGGTAGACGAACTGAAACTCAAATAGATGGGCATAACGTAGATGGGCATAATGAAGATGGGCATACAACCAAGCAGGCATACTCCGCGCAGCGTTTCGTTAGGGATTTCTCGGGCCATTGCTTCAGGAATATGCCAAGCAGTGTACTATAAGGGAAGTTTTGCCCGGACAGTGGTGCTACGTCCTACTCTTATATTGAAATATATCGAGAAAACAACTGTGTTTACTGGACTTTTTCGTGCCACCTAATAACTGAAAACACCCCGGAAAATCATGGGGAAGTTTCTCTGTCAGTCCACAGATATGCCGTTTATTGGGCCAGGTTAGTTAGGCGGTACCTTACTTACTGAGCCGCTGAGTCAGTAATCAGGTTTTTACACTGACTTTCAGATTTAGGAAATATTCTGGCAATACTCATATCAAATTGGTAGTGAAGCTGGGTGTCCTGGTACTATCTGGAACATTTGATACCACTTGTCATTGAGATGTTCACCTAACTCAATATCACATTATACCTTAGCAATACTACAAATTGTTCCCCAAACTCAATATCACACTATAACCTAGCTATACTACAAATTGTTCCCCAAACTCAATATCAAATTATAACCTAGCAAATACTACAAATTGTTCCCCAAACTTAATATCAAATTATAACCTGGCTATACTACAAATTGTTTTAATAGAATAAAAGTTTGTATATAATGAGGAAAGAGGCAGCCTACTTACATGACAACAAATCCTATAACATTAGTTTCTGTGATGTTATCTTCTATAGAGTTAGCAGCTGATACACTAAATACATGATGTAATAACGACATACCTATGTACAAATACACAAATAAATATTATTATATAGGGTGTAATAACAATATGCCTACAAACAAATAATATTATTATATAGGGTGGGGTGATACAATAACAACATAAACCTACACACAAATAATATTATTATATAGGGTAGGGTGGGGTGGCATGGCGTGGCATGGCTTGGGGGCCTAGTGGACTCCATCTTCAATAGAAAGCTTGATCTCGCCTTAACTACGTACATCTTATCAAGCCCTTCACGTAATACCCTGTATATTTCGCCACTAAGTTCGATTGGGTACACAAGCTCAGCTTCTGAGCCTATCAGATTTATCGGTCGTCGTGAATACCAAGTCTCGTGCTTCTAGCTAAAATGTTTACATGTGACAATCGAGTTGCAAAGTTCAAAGATCGATCAATGTCAAGGTTGCTGGTTTTTCACGAGTTTCTCAATTTAAAAAAGCCTTTCAACGTCATGCTTGTTTACAGTGTGTTATGTGCCATGACCTCTGATTGGACAATGCTAATTGGTCACACGTAAACACAACGGGCGCAAAAGTTCGGGAATTGCTAAGTATTGAAGTAATGGTTAGATGTTGTAAAACTCGCGGACGTTGCTTAAGGAACATGAGTGGACTCATGCATGTGCTGAACATTAAAACATCTGTCAGTAAGTCAAATGCTGTGGTTTTCGATCCCAATCTTATATGTAACAGGGAGTACTCATTGGTCTACATATGCTCAAGACCTCCACCTGGATTTAAATCAAGATTTGGTGAATCATGACTCAAAACAGTATAACTATATCATATAACTTTAATAAAAAGCTTTTATAATGCCTTGTCAACTACAATATTGTGAAATTAAATCTTTAATATCAGTCCAAAAAAAGGTTCAATGGGAATGTTTTAACTAATCAATGTGAGTACATGTTAGCGTGGATTAAGTCGTTAGTAGGTATATAAATTATCTTACTGGGTATAACCGGAACAACTTTAGTTTTATGATCTTCAGCATTCATACCTAATGGTAGACAGGACTCTGGTAACTCGGGAGCTAAAAATACATAAAACAACATCTCCTTAAGACCTTCATTAAAAATATCATATTAAAATATTGATAATTTTGAACATGTTTTAGGTAATGTTAATTTAGTAGGATATAATCCCTATCCAAACTATGAACCAGGTAGTCAGCATGACGTCATCACAGCCATTTTGGGATTGTGATTTTATATCAAAAAGCGAAGTTTGCCCAATTGACCAAAGAACAAGCATGTCAAGTTCATGTCTAAGTGTGTAGCTCGCACAAACAAGAACTACACAAAGATAGTAGCAGTTGGTAAGAAGATCCCGGTCAAACATTCATTTGATTTATTTCTATTAGCAGACGGACCCCATCACACGGAAACAACACTGACAAGAAAATATACAAATATCAAATCAAGTGAAACATGTCATTAAAACGAATAAAATGTTACATGAGTATTTTGGCATTTGTAGATATTGTTGGTAATTCATGATGACTTATTTCCAGATGGCTTTTAAGATGACAATATCTCAACAACTAAATAACATATAGATTTTCACAGATTACCATCTGAAGGATTCTCTTTGGTTTCTCCTTTACAAACCATGATTTCCTGGGTTACCGGTCCCGGTTTTGTGAACGAAAGTTTCACTGGATTTTCCGGTCCGCTTTGCCCTTATCCGTTGTCCACGGCCCTGACAAGGAACAATGTCTAGTCATACGAAAAGGGACAAAAAACTGAGGTCCTGTGTATACATTGACATGCACATAGAAGAACTCTTGATAAATGGAATTTGTAGCGCCAATGTCCGGGCAAACTGTCCCATTTAGGACACTTTCATGGTGTATGCTCAACTTCATTAGCCCATGCAGAAATGTAGACAGTAACCCCATTTCAATACATTTTAATCTACCTTCATCAATTACTTTGTCACGGGAGACGTGGAAACATAAATTACTAAACACAACGAGGTGGGGGTAAATTTTACTTTCAAACAAGACAACAAAGGTTGATAGAGAGAGAGAAATGGAGTTTGACGTCCACTCAACACAAACTAGGTCATTCCGGGACTAAAATATGGTTTAATTTTATTTCAATAATTCGCTTGCGCGTAGGGGTCTTTAGCAGTGGGAGGAAACCGGAACACGCGGTGAAAACCCACGAGGTTGGACATGCGTCCATACTCCTCATCACGTATAACCTGGATTCGAAGCCACGCCAGTTGACAGGCCTTATGATACAACACGCACATGCTAACCATTCGGCCATCCACCCCCCTACAAAGGTTGATAAGTTCTGTACTATTGTACAATGTGTGAAAGGTTGGTAACCTGTAGTCTGTTTTAATAAGACGTGAAAACATTATTAAACTAATAGCAGAAGAAATATTTTAATCAAAACATCTTTTTACCTCCAATTTTATAAATTTTGACTTCAGTAAATTTAATCTCGAACGTATGGGGATATAAACTGTTATCTATGCCGTAAAAATATTCTCGTATCCTCGCATCTCTTGATTCAGCTCTCGTATTTTTACTTCTCTCTACAACCTGAAACAAGAAGATTTCATACAATATCAACAATCACTTCAATATCACGATAATTCTGTGTCGACCTCTCCACAGATGCAAAATCTTCCCTGTTTCATAATCCATTCTATTCCTCTTAATGTTTTTGTTACGAAACAAATACTCGATGGTAGCTTAGACATATTTTCCAATCGATTCATACTTTTTTGTTGTGAGTGTCTAAATCCGATTTCTAGATGTCTCCTGTTTGAGTCGCAGTTGCTCCGTGAGTAATATGCCAGTTTTCTAACCAGGCGGTCTTAGGTTTCCTCCAGATTTTTCCAGCATGATTCACACTTGTCAGAGAGAGAGAGAGAGAAATGGGGTTTAACATCCACTCGACACAAACTAGGTCATTTTGGACTAACATAGTGTTTAATTTTATTTCAATAATTTGCTTGATGGAGAGCAGACTGTTGCATTGCTGTCAGGATAAAACTTCCCTCTTAGCATACATGGCGTATTCTTATCTTTATTAACCATGATTGGTGCACATGAGTTATACAATGTTTTATGTCATGAGGAATTATAAATATAAATACAGAGAGAAACTAAAATCTTACCCCACCAGATTTTGGTAATAAAACAACTGATACGAATTCTGGTAAATCACGTCTTAACTCTGTATATAATCTCTCTTGATCTATTACCATCACAGAATCAACTGGAAAAACAAGACTATAACCATTACACATCTCATATTCTTGTGCAGACACAGGAAAGCTTTACATTCCCGTAAACCACACTTTGGGACTAACATATGGTATAATTTTTATCTCAATAAATGACTTTGATGCAGAATCTTTATTAGAGGACTAAAGCAAAACCGGTAAGGTCAGACAGGCATACCTATACCTGCTGCTAAGGTCAGACTTGGGACCGAAACCATGCCAAATTGTCTCAATGACACACTTTATTGCCCTGTATAAATATATTGCTATGTAATAACACACATTTCTGGGATTTCTCATGTCTGAGATTTTTATATTTCGTCTGGCACCTTACAAAAGAAAGCAATTTTAAATAATTACCTTCAAACGCTCCAGCAGCCATTTTTAACATATTGTATCCCTCTCCACGAATCCAACCACATGTATTTATAATACAGCCACTAACATTGGCTGAAATAATATATAGCACAAAAATTGCTTATTTACATCCAGCATCAACAATATTAATAATAATAATGAATTAATATAGGGTCTCTCATCTACTCGAGGCGTTATACTCAATTACACTGAGCTGTACTGTCAGGTTTGGTAGTCACAATTAGATAATTTTTCAGGCATAATCTTGGGAGTTTGTTCCATAGGATGAGTGCAGCAATTGAAAAAGCCTTATCACCACAAGACACTTTCAAAGTTTTTGGAACAACAAGTTTGTGTTTTGATGTTGATCGAGTTGTTCTTTGTTTACTTTTGATCAGTAGAAGATCACCCAGGTAGTCAGGAGCTAAACCATGGATTATTTTATATTGAATATGTCAGTTTATGGGCATCCAGTGAAGGGATTTGAGCACAGCTGTAATGTGGCTGTGGAGTTTATTGTGGTGTTTAGACAAGCAGCAATGTTTTGTATCTTTTGTAATGAATGTAGAAAAGGAGCTGGAAGTCCGTAAAGTAACAATTTTTACTGTAGATGTCCTCATAAAACAAAATGAAGGGAAACGTTTGCCCTTTTTATTATAAATAAACAAGAATCTTACTTTTCTTGCTTTTTTCACATCTGAGATTAATGACTTCTGCTAATCTTTGAACCAGTAAACTGTACAGGGTGATATTATCTCCCGGGGATTTATGGCCGAAATGAAATGACAGGGGACTTAACTGGGAATAATCTTCTTCTGGATCAGATGGCCGTTCTACAGATAAAGCTCCTGTATTGGAAGAAAAGGTTCAACAAATACATGAATTAAATATTTGTATTTGACTTGTTATCAGGTTTTATCAAGTGTATCTGCTGCAGGCTTTCTTACAGACATGTTATGTGTAAATTAAACACAACAATAGTCCAAGGAACTGAGTGTAGAGGTTACTAATCGTTCAAAGACTCTGTGGTCCAAAAGTTACAGGAAATCTTACATGTAAATAGGATAAATATATATCATTATTGTAAATATAAAGTAGAAATTTCAGATAGTCAACATCATATGTGTCAATGATGAAATTAGTCAAGAAATTTCCTTACCCAGAGTTCCAGGGATATCGGTATGACCCTGACCTACATCAAGGTCAGCAAATATTGGAGCTCTACCCAGACGAGCTCCATAATTACATAAAATACGACACAGTGTACTTTTACCCACATCCGTTGGTCCTACAATTATTGCCTGAAAAATGTCAAACATTGTATAGAAATTATTCCAACGAGCTGAAGTTTCTGTAAAGAGTCACAGGGGGGAGGGGGGCACAGGGGGAGCCACAGGACTCCTGACGCCTGTGTATTATTATTAGACTATTAGAGCAAAAGGGGTTCTGTGTCCATACCACTCTCATAAAACTAAAGATCCATTTGCAGGTGGAAATCAAAATAAGAGTCAGCTTTGGTAGCAATGGCGTATGCCCGGCTAGTGCAGAAAGTAATACCATTCCATTTCATTTTATGAATGGTAAACTCAACATATAATAACAATTTCTATGATACACGCTACTTGACTGGTTGAGATGAAGCCAGTCTCACAATTTACAAGAGATTTTCTTCTCATCGTCTACAGTGGGCTTATTAAAATGTGATGTGTTTATCCCTTTATAATAAATAGAAACTTACTGTTGGACCTCTTGTAAACACAATTTGATACTATTGTATAAATGTGATATCATTGTATAAATAATGTGATATGTATATCCTATTATTATAAAGAGGAACTTACTCTAGGGCCTCTCGTATTTTCTTCATCAGCCTTGACTCTCATCTGTTCTAATGCTACATGTGTGTTTAAATACATTAACATGGGCGTCTCTTTAGAGATATACGCTACTTCAGTTGTACCATTCAAGTTACTTTGTTAAAGATATTTAAATAACAAGATACCTATACATGTACATATCAAAACTCTTTCAGACTACATCAAACCTCTGCATTTTCATATAAAAATCCAAATTGGTCAGCTCTTGACCCTGGAGTCAAATCGGAATAACCAACAAGAAGCATATTAGGTTTGGGCATATCCAAAGAGACTGTGTATACATATAGCAAGCATATAAAATCATTAAATGAGAAAAAAAGTTCCCTCAATCTTTGACGTAATAATGGAAGCATGGTTTCCAGAATTTACAATGTAATAATGCTGTCATGGTTGTCTCAATTTATGATGAAACAATACATGCATGGTTGAATCTATGGTTTGGGACACAGGATCAGAATGTCCTACGTCCAAACTCTAGAATATACCAATAAGACTACAGGAGTGAATGATTGAGACCAAATACTCATAATTTGACATGTAAGTCGGATAGATAACCTAATTATGTTTGAGGGAAGATATTTTTATATGAATTAAAGGATATTTTAATTTTACAACCATGCCATGTATAAACAGCAACTTTAGCTCCAGCTGAAAATTTATATTTTCTGCCCTTGGCCAATTCCGTTCCGAATATTTCACCTTTCCCTTCCATCATCTAAAACAAACAAAAAATATAAAGTACAATACATTCTAATGTAGAATACATTCTAATAATGGACAATAGATGATCACTCTATAAAA
This sequence comes from Patella ulyssiponensis, assembly GCA_963678685.1. Lineage (NCBI taxonomy): Eukaryota > Metazoa > Mollusca > Gastropoda > Patellidae > Patella > Patella ulyssiponensis. The sequence goes on along the minus strand of OY783225.1, from coordinate 60,386,662 downwards.
AAAATCATAACGAAAATATTTTTAATCTACACAAACAATGCCCACATTTAAAACTTTATAAAGAAATATCAGTCAATTTGTCAATATTGGGCTTCCTCAGCAGACAAACCAAACAGTATATGGTGAAAACAAGCCACCCCAAACTTTGCTTATGGTGGGTCTCCTGTTAGCCTGATTGGGAGATTACAGGTTTCTACCCTTTATATTTTTTTACTTTATTTTCTTAATTTACTGTTAAATAATTAATTTGAGCACTTTTCAGTGTGGAATAACTCGTTTAAAATTTCAATAATCAATTAACAGCTTTCATGATTGGTGATTTACAGACCTCCATAACAACTGTAGCTTTTGATTCCACCTCAAACCGTAATTCATCTTTGGCCACCAGTCGGAATTCTGTACCCTGAAGAATACAATACAGGAATTTGGGAAATGATATGAAAATAATTTTGATCGTGACAACATCTACATTAAACATGGCACCACAAACACAAGTTCTGTATTTCTGAACTGTTAGTTCGATTGTCAACAAAAGAAAGAATAACCCTTTTTGTACATGTCAGCACACAGAGTTATCTGTAGGCTCTATTTATGGGATGAAAGGACCCACATGTACGGCTCAATTAACAATCATTCATATTTTCAACAGTTGCTAAGAAAGGACAAAAAATCGGGCATGTAAAAGAATCCTTGGCAGCTTCAATTCGAAATAAGAGTAGCACCGCTTTCCAGCCAAAATTTCATCTCTCGCCTATAAATGTTTTTTTTTTCCAATTTTATGAAGTCAAGGTCAACAATGAACATTACTATTGTAGAGATTTGTAATTAATATATAATTGTGTGATAATGTAGTATAAAAACTCTTATCATTTTGGCGTTTGTGAATCGGACATTACTAATTGCACAGGCGACCCTACTCCTTGCCGCATACAACCGGGGATTCGAAACCACGCCAGTTGACTGAATGACAGGCTGTATGATACAATGCACGTATGCTAACCATTCGGCCATTCAACCCCTCTTGATTAAAACGCAGATCCTATTTCATGTATCAATTCAGTTTAATATGGTTTGAGTGGTCATAGCTTAAAGAATAATGCTATTACAGCAGTGACATTTCTGTGAGTGGTTTTCGGTTCAACCATTATTGGTAACAAAGCTGACTGGTGAGTATTAAGGTGTTCAATAATGCACTTGTTTAAAATTTGTTCTCTTATTTTTTTACATAAGTTTTCACCGGTAGACGACTTTCTTCACTTTCATTACAATCTGATTAAAACAATTGTTTCGTTTTTTATAGTTCAAAATTTTGTTTTACTTTTCTTTACTACACTAAGATATGGAAGAGTTGTTATCATTGACATGATCTGGATGACGTCAGGGATAAGACAATGAAACAATCTGTTACGGCGAGTGCTTGGACTTTTGATGCATGGAACTGTGGGTAAACCACTAGAAACATCAACGCTGATTGATTAATCAATGTCTGACATCATACATGTAGGTCAAAAGTCGCTCGTTTGACGCCTGCATGAACTGCCACTATAACCTGTCAGATCTTCGTGTAATCAAGGCCATCGAAAGTATAAAAAAACAAAATAAAATATAGATCTGTTTTAATTTTAATTTTGAATTTCACATATAAAACGAATCATATAATATCTCCGGCATCACTAGATAGTAGATAAACGTAATTGTGAAGGATATCAACTGTCAGTTAGATCCAGTCATGTAATGCCTGATATATTTTAGGATCACATATTTTCATGGCAAATCAATCAAATACGGTATTCAATATTGATTGATAATGATATGGACAGTACCAGTTCAAAGCTGCATTTTAATTTCAATTCACAAATGTTCATTACCTCTTCATTTTTATCATCTGCCATTATGCTTTTCACTATTAAACATTTACTGATCAATATTCAAGCGATCTTTTAGATTATTTCTGGGGTAATTTTTAAATATTTCAGAAATCTTTATTTATTTACGTTTGCATTATGGGCGCTGACATTTTGAATCTCACTCTCGGTTCGACAAACGAGACTTTACCAAAATGTTCCAAAGCAAATTATATTTTATCTGAAATATTTTCTGAGATTGACCGAAATCAATATCGATCAGTTTTTGCTTTCTTCATCAATATGTTTTTAAAACAACATTTGTTCTTTTACATTCGATTACCCTGTCTTCATTCTACTATACGATTTCGTTAACAAAAACGTCTGGATATCCAAGAATGAGTTTCTAGAACTTTGGGTCGGAGGTTTTCTAGAAAAGTTTATTTACGTTTATGCAAGTACGTCAGAGATTAACTGGGAAGTGGGAATTATTGCAAAGTTGTTCCTCACAGGTGGGTTCTATTTTCTGTTTTCTGCAATTGTTTACCCATATATTATTTGCTTATGCATATTATGTATTACTTAAAATGCCCCCACTTCTTTAAATCCCATAGCAACAGAAATGTAGGGACAGAAAAAGTTCCACGATCACTGATCAGTCTTCTGCCTAAGGCAACAACTAGCCTACTGAACAAAATAAAATAAATGTAAAAATAAAAAAACCCAACTAAACAAACAACTGTCAGTCATTCACGTTACAGATCTGTCTGACAAACAAAGGGAAATATCCAAGGCAAGTTAAAAGTGATATGTTTTTACGATAGGCCTTTTGTGTAAATGATGTTTTATGTTGGCCTATGCATGCCCTCTAGCCTTGTCTTTTGTCCTTTTGTCAGGAATAATAGTATTAGTAATACAAATGTAAACTTGGTATCCAAAGCACTCAGACTAAAAAAAAGACCAGTTGGACCAAAACAGAGACAACTCGCACCAACCAAAAAGACTACTCTGACCAAACCTAAAGACCACGTCCACTAGGACCAATTTATATTGTAAGACTAATAGGACTTCGACCAATATTTTTCTTTGCTACTTGAACCAACCCAAAGGACCACTGAGACCAATGAAATTATATTATATTACTTTTAGGGTTTGACTTATTTATTTTAGAAATAAAATATAGACAATATTAGAATACATGTATGCTATTCATTTATTATTAAATCACAATACAAAGTGGCGAAAAATTTAATCCACTGTTAAAAGAAAGCATGCCGTGTCCAGCTTACAACATGTTCCATTGATTGATGATATATTTTGTAATTTATTATACAGTTTTTCTGGGACCTGTCTTTACTGTCTCTTTTTTAACGTTTTTGTATGGTTCCCGATTTTTGGCCATCTGGGGCACAATTATCAATTTATTAAAGCAACACTTTATCATTGGTGCGAGTAGTCATATTAAAATAAACACAATCATAAATTTGTTAAAACAACACTTTATTATTGGTCCAAGTGGTGGTTTTTTTTGCTTCGAGTGGTCTTTTTGTTTGGGCCGAAGGGTCTATAAGTTGGTCCGACTGGTCTTTGTTCCGAGTGGTCATGGATTCGTAAACTTGACATGCAACTGGCACTGAACTGGCTGTCATATCATTATTAGTCAGTAATACTTTGGAAAAAACATAAACTGAAAGTTTCTCTGTAAATGAGAGTGGATTTTAATCATATGATTCCGTTTCATTTCACATTCATCATTTCGGACTCCCAAAATACATGTATGGCCTTGACGATTCTAACTTGGGTGGGTGATGTTCAGATTCCAAAATAAGTTAATAGAATGATAGGACACTGACTGATGTCAATTCGCTTTATAATCAATTTTATTTAGAAAAAATATCATTGCATCATACAAAACGATAAAACTATTTCTCTGTAAATCGAGTGGATGTTTAACCCTGTTTGTCTCTGTACATGTATCGATTTACTGTCAGTGCACATTTATAAAGAAAATCATAATATTTGATAACAATAATATGACATAAAAAGTCCTGAGATGAGGTAAAAAAATTATAATAAAAATCATAAAATTACACAAGAAGCTTTCATAAAAATATATATGTACACAGTCCCTGTTATAGAGCACAGTTATGATCACAAAGTCATATGACACTTGGTTACATTTTATTTTTACATGAAATTTTTAATAAAAAGTATATGAATTAGGAATGTTCCAGTAAATGATAGTTTCAATGAATAGAAAAAATTGCATCATATTCTATAAATAGGCTAGTTTATTAGTTTCAGGATTTCCCATTTTCTAAATTTTATTTTCCTGTTAAATGGCCGCCTTTATTAATATGTAAATGTACATGTAGACCCAAACTCTTAAATAGAAACTGAATAGAAATATATTCAATTTTATCAAATGTACATAAATGCATCTCTGATTTTAATATCTGAACTTTACCGAATTTGAATTTCGGGGGGGTGGGGTGGGGGGTGGGTGTGTGGATGGCAGAATGGTTAGCACTCGTGCGTGCTTTATCATCCTTTTAAAGCCTCTCATTGAGTCAACTGGCGTGGTTTCGAATCCCCTGTTGTATGTGACAAGGAGTAGGGTCGCCTGTCCAACCTTGTGGGTTTTATCTGGGTCCTCCGGTTTCCTCCCACTGCTAAAGACCCCTACGCACAAGCAAATTATTGAAATAAAATTAAACAGTATGTTAGTCTGGCTCCCGAAATGACCTAGTTTGTCTTGGATGGACGTTAAACCCCATTTCTCTCTCGCTCTCTCTGAATTTGGATTTCAAAATTTTATGGTTTACTACATGTAATTATCAAAATTATTATTTGTACTTTGACTTTCAGTGGAAAGATAAATAACAATCATAAGGGTCGTTATTATACAGGCATCATGATTAGATCTATCTGACTTGATTACTGTTGATATTCATCAAATAATTCATTTATCTAGAGTTATTTTGTGAGTGTCTGGAAATTTATATGACAATAAAAAACTATAAAATGATTTGGTGATAGAAATATACTGGTACCATGATTATGGTTAATGTTAATAGATTTTTTAAAGTGAATTATCTGTTTTATTAAATAACATGTAGTACATGAACCTCTCTGTTGAATAATTATGGACTTGTTAATGTTATACCCTATCAACTTATGGCATTAGTTTTTATACCTTATCATGTATCAATATAATGTTTAAAAAATGCACCTGAACAAAATTTCTATGAGATAGAAGGTACCTTGTATACGAAATGAAATGAAATCTTGAAAAAAAATATTGTTTATGGAAAAAACAGAAACAAAGACATTGGTTATTGAGCCAGCACCTTCATTACTGAGCTGCTGTATAGAGTACAGGTTACTATACATAAAGGAACATACAATTTCTTGAAATAATAGACCTACCTAGTGTACATGTAGGCTATATAAATACTGTAAAAGTCATTTCGTTAATGACTAACGGTACCTGATTTCTTAATTCTTTTAACTGAAATGTATAAACATGTACCACCGTACTGGTAGGCCTACAAAACATCAAGTTGAATAAGTTTATTTCTACATTGTATAGATTTTTGGGGTAAACAAATAATTTTCTTGTTCATTGAATTTGGATTACAAATGTACATGTACATGTACCGGTATATACAAGTTAAAAACTAGATAATGTAAAGGCAATTTGCTGAAAATTTCGGTCAAATTATTCCACTATGAACTGAGAACTAAGCGAATGAAAGTTCTGCTTAGCCTCGATCATCATTACTAAAGTCGGTAAGACAAAACTAATAGTCTCTACTATCCGTTTAATCGTTAATCACGAAGGAAAATTTTGCAGCAAATCAGACTATAAGGCTGGTCTTAAAAATATCTTTGTTTCACCAAACCCGACCCACAATTGAGGAGAAGGGTCGGTAGGTCAGGGGGGGGGGGGGTCAGAGAAGCCCATACAGAAAATGGATAACTTACTTATAAGCTGTAAACAAATCAATATTGAATGACATCGGGATTTGAAATTTTAGTGATGCACGACTCACACACGATTTGGTCCGAACTTGAAGTGTGAATTTCCATCAACTCGTTTTTAACAATCGTTCGGGTTGTGCCTTCATTTTTCTCAAACGGATATTGAAAATATCGTTGTCAAGTTTAAAACAACTCTCCACAGACAGAGGCAAAATCATTTCGTAGGGATGGACATGCTTTTGTCTGCAACCATTTTGTTGAGAAGCGACACATATGACGCTTTCGTCTTGATCAACCAGTTTCAATAATGAATCAAACGCATCAAACTAAAGCCATAGTAAAGGGAAATAACTCTCATGATCAGGTTGACACACAAAATAAAATAAAAAGATCGCGGAAAAGTGCAATAAAATAATTGGGGGGGGGGGGGTAGTTATTCGGTCGGGTTAGGCGAAACAAAGATATTTTTAAGGTCAGCCTAATCCAACAAATATATCGCAGGGTAGCGTTGACATTGAGAGTTGATTTTGGTCTGGATAAGTTAATTAATGTCTAATTAATAGTTTTTAAAACATACATGTATCAGGCCTAAAGAAAGACCTACGATAGGCAGACTTTGCTCTTGCATAATGTATGTTTAATAAGGGGAAATCCCTATTTAGTTTTCCGTCGTACTTAAAAGTCCCTTTAAAACCGCTTTTATATAGATCCATTCTGATTAAATATACGATGTAGCGAAATGGAGGTAGTAATATAAACTAAACAAATATACTTGTAGCAGTAAAAATGATTACTGTGTTATTTATATAACATGTTGTGCAAGGAGTGTTAAAAATACATCCGAGTTAGACAGTGCACATGGTCTTGTACATGATACAGATGCGCGGGTGGATATTTACACATAATTAAAACAATTTATTCATCCTCAGTAATTTTATCCACCCCAAAAAATTTACATCCCCACAGATTATTCATTGATTCATGGTTGTTAAAATATTAGATGCATGCACAGGAATTGTAACAACTTTCTGTTCGGTCTTCAAGAATTGAGATGGAATCCAAATAACTCACTGTTATTTATTAAACATAGATAACTCAACAAATATGTACGAGGACGGTACTACAGAGCAGAGAGATGTGATCCATTTATTTAATCTAACTAGTAAATCTTACGTACATGTAGGGTGTCTGAGTAAGGCACTGACTCAGTGTAACCAGGTGGTCCTTTGTTTGATCCTGGTACATGTACATGTACGTTCCATGTCTGAGTTAGGAAGGCATTGGCATAGTATAACCAGGAGATCCTAATCCAACTAATAAATCTTACTTACCATGTCTGAGAATAAGGCACTGGCTCAGTGTAACCCGTAAGTCCTATGTAATTGCCAAGAAAGGACATGTAGCTATGGATATACCAGCTTGGTTTCCGGTAGTTAGTTACATGTAGGGGTGTAGAAGGAAAATCTAACAATAACATCTCGTGTAGGGACTTTAAAATGATCGTTATTTCTTAAATGTTGGATATTCGGACGAGCACCATATTTATATGGTACAAAACATGTACATACAATGTAACATCATCTATATTGATTGAAATAGACCTATATTGAAATCTAATTTATCTTTTTCTTTTCAAATTTTATGAAAAATATTGAATTTAGCTCCTTAAGCCTGTATGATTTCCTTTCTCACTGAATTAATCTAACAATTCTACAATAATGACACGCATACATGTACATGTAGGAAATTAATTATTGCACGCATACATGTAGGAAATTAATTACAGATTATAAAATATCAGTGATGGATTAATATTCCGGCTTGGATCCAGTCGCTGGTTTGGTTATGTCATCTGCAATGTTTCAGTTAATAATATCTTTGTTAATACTGTACTGAATCATTTTAAAATGATAGTCCTCTTAGATTTTGGCAGTATCAGGAACACGAAAATGTATTGTAGTTTGCAAGGATGAAAAATCACTCAAATAACAATTGAATCATCTTTAATATTAAGGCCTAGTTGAAAGTTCATTAGTCTGTTGTTAAATTACGCTGAAACTAGGATCCCCATCCATTAGCCAGTTGTATCTGGTCTCTTCGCTCTGTGTATTTAAAACATAAAGTTAAAAATAGACACAGTTTACCAGTGGCACATGTTGGCTTTATCTCAATAACACTGAGTGAGTCAGTTGTTGGAGGTGTGTGAAATATAAACTGCTACTGCCTCTCTCTCTCTCTCTTTCTCTCTCTCTCCATTCCCACTGACATTATAACTTTATATTAGATCTCTCCCTTCATAACACAATTGTACAATAATAGTTCCACTTAGATGTAAGATAAATATAGATACAGGTAGATCAATGTATATTATCAGTGAAACACAGTGTACATGTACATGTAACAGACACTTGTATTAGTATTTCCTGGGCAGTAGGGAATGTGTATCGATACATGTACATGTACATGTATTGCATCCGATTCCTGATAATATATTTTAATGAATGACTTTTTTTTTCATGTACATGTACATGTATGACAATATTTCAGTCTATGTTAAAATCGCCCTTATTTTTGCCAACAATCTATGTAATGGTGTAGAATCTCCTGTTTGTGATCGTGTAGAATATCTTGTTTGTGCACTCCATTGATTTCTAGAGAATTGGCATTTGATGCATTTATTACATGAGTAGATACATGTACATGTATCTACTTCTGCTCTGGTATTTAAGTTTGCGTAGACACGTTGATATTGGGTGGGGGCAGAGGACAGCAAATTTTTAATGCATGTGCGTTGGATCAGAAGGCCTGTCATTAAGTCAAATGACATGGTTTTGATTCCCTGCTTGTACATGTACGTACGTGATAAGGATTAGGGTCACCTGTTCAACTTCATGGGTTTTCTTTGTCCGTCTGTTAGCTCCCTACATGTAGATGTATGCTAGTCCTGAAATGACCTAGTTTGTGTTAAGTGGACATTAAAAGTAATTTCTCTCTTCCTCTGGCTGAAATATTTTATACCCATGTTATGATCAATATGGATGTTTGAAATTATTGTTTATAAATAAATATATTGTTTAGATTTAAAAACTTTTGACTTGTGGACAAATCTGGTTAATTTTAAACTTATAACCAGCAACTTGATAGACAGCTGTCAGTTGTTCATTTACACAGAAAGGTGCATGCACACACACACACACAGTCATTACACATACATTGCATGTTTTGTATTTAAAGAGAAGTGTGTATGTTCTTCTACTTGACTGACAGGCTGTTATATACATGTACTAGAAAATGGTCCATGTATAACTTGAGTCTCTTCCTCTTCACTGATTTTATCTCAGTTCACTTGATTTAAAATTGTATAGAGTGTAGCTTTCCTAAGTTTTTATTACCGCTCACTAGATATTACTAGAATCTTTATTGTATTTTCAAGCCATATCTGGTAAAACATCCCAGTATGTACATCGTAATATAATTTACTGTGTTTAGTTGGATATAACCCCAGTGTTTATTGGGTACAGGTTGGTTAACCGGGGGGGGGGGGGGAGGGAGGGTGTGCATGAGTGGTCTAATACATAACCTTTTAGATCGTGTGTTAAAGGGATTCTAGGGCCTAGCTTTCTACTGTAGATATTTTAATATGTCCTGGTTTGTGTTCAGGGTTCAGGGTGTATATAACTGCAGTTTAAACCCTATTTCTCTCTCTCTAAAACTACCTACATACATACATGTAGCATTGATTTTAATTTGCTCTACAACTGTAGTTATAATGATACCTATTATTATACACATGGGCTTCATTATAAATCTTGTTGGGAGCTAAACCACCCTTAAATCCAATCTTAAACTGTATAATATCTCTGTGGTATTGAATGAGAGGTGTACATGTATAGCCTGCTGACTATGATATGATTTAGCTCTCACCTCTATATCCATGTCTACCTATCCTGTTCTCTACCACTAGCAGTATGTAGGAATGTTTACCATCTTATCTCGTCTGTAGTTCACTCTGACCCATTCCTACTATACTCACAGTACAGTCAGCCATATATATATATATATATAGCAGAGGTGGTGGTTTCAAGTTAGTTACCTTTTTACCCTTTGTTTGTACGTAACGGGGGCCACAGATGATCGGATTTATCAAGTGGTATCAGGTATAGTTGTTTTTTTAATGTCAAAGTTGTGATTGTGTAATTTTATCAATTGAAGTAAATGTGAATGTTAAGACTGGTTATAATGTAGATAACTTAATGTGATGCCAGTATGGAACAGTCAGACATTTTCTTCTCTTTAGTGACTCAGGTAAAAATCTTTTGGGATCGGGGTTCTTGTACATGTTTAGACAGAGGTACAGGTATACTAATCATGGATTGAGTTTCATGAAAAAAAACAAAAAACACCCAAACTTTTGCGATGTAGTGGCATTAGGACTGAGAAGAGAAATGTTGCCTACATGTAGTTGTTCAGAAGGGGTGGAAATTCTTGAAGTTCACTTGTATAGATTGTCTTGTTTGTAAAAAGGTACCCATGACATTTGGAATTAGATGAAATTGTTTGTAGGAAAGATAACCAATCTTGAAAACAATGTTGATGTATGTATTCATTATGTTTATGACAATTAAATAAACCTATTTGAATTTATACAAATACAGTATAACACTATTTACTATAGTTTATTATACTTAGACGACGTTTTTAACAAGATTTTGTTCCAATTACTAAATGCCATTTAAAGAATCTATTAGAATTTATTATTACTGTATATGTATATGTAGATCTAGGAGAATTTTGCTTAAGAAATTTATTGACTAAATATGAATGAAGTCACTTGAGGTTATTACTGTCAGAATTCATTTAACATTGTATATTGTATACTGGATATATCAACAATCATCATTACTAATAGTAATACAGGTGATTTACCTGGCTGTAGTCAACCTTAGTCATACTCTATGGTACACGTATAGTGACATAAGGAATTAATCCATGGTTATTCATCTACATGTACCAATAGAGACTATTTTAAAATGACTATTTTTGTATAAAATAAACACGAGAGGGTTGTAGTGACATCAAAAAGCATGGCTGTTTATTTGAAGAGTTACATGGGTGTGTATGTACTTATATGTATGAGGATTATCAACATACAATTTAAATATCTGGATACATGTACATGTCTGGCAATTTAATAGGGGAGAGAGAAAAGCTACATGTATGGCAATTTGATAGGGGACAGAGAAATGGGAAATGTGAATGGCAATTTGATCGGGGAGGGGGGTTGGGATGGCCTAGTGGTCTGGAGTGCCGCGCTTCGACCTCTACCTGGCCGGTCATCTCTGTCTTGCGGCTGTGGTTTCGATCCCTGGTGTGAGCGTATGTGGCATGGATATAGGGGTGCCTTCTCAACCTCGTGGGTTTCCTCCGGGCACTCCGGTTTCCTCCCACTGCTAAAGAATCCTACGCGCAAGCGAATTATTAAAAAAAATTAAACCATATGTTAGTCCCAAAATGACCTAGTTTGTGTCGAGTGGACATTAAACCCCATTTCTCTCTCTTGATCGGGGAGAGAGAAATGGAGTTTAATATTCACTCAATTTATGCATAGTATTAATAAGTAATTGGCTTGTACATGATTATTTAGCAGTGGTACTAAACTTAAACTGAAAGACCTGGAAAAAACCCGTGGGATTTGGCACTTGACTGCAATGACAGACTTTATGATTTAAAGAACATGTGTTAAAAAATTCTGCCACTCTCCCACCTACCCTGATTGGACAAGAAAAGTCTGTAAATATCAAGGCAATAAGTTACATGTATTAATGGTAGGATAATGATGTCCTGGTGACATGATTTGAATATACAGGATAGGGAGTCATGGAAACTTTATACATCATGTATAAATATAGGACCTACTTCTACATTTCTAGACCAACGGTTAAGGTACATGTACATGTAATGTATGTCAGACTCAAGAACTGAATTGAATAAAATTGAACTTGCATCACATGAATATATCTGTTTTGAAACAGCAGTTGATTGAGAGGTTGGGTTAAATCAATAATTATTTCATTTATCACATTTTATTACGTTGATTGAATCGTTACATACACAGGTTCTCATACTGATAGTTTGATCTCTAGTGTCAGACAGCATGTTCTGGTACAGGTTCTGGTACAGGTTCTTGTACATGTACATGTATATCGGGATCAGGATGGTATCATTTACATATATGCACAGTAAATATATTGGATGAGAATATTTGGGAAGGGCTGCATGCAAGTTTGTACACCTCTACTTTGAGTGTGTATTATTGTAGCCATGTTGTATTTGTTTAAAATAAAATCAAGTTACAAATTCATCTTTCTAATATTAAGTGCAGGAGGACCGCACTATACACAAAGCAAAAATCTACAAGATAAACCTGCGTACAAAGTACAAGACAGAAAAGAGACATTGCAAAAAATAAACAAATATGAAATCAAGTGATACTACAGGTGAACAAACACAATACAACAATACAATAAGCGAAATAACCAACAGACATGATTATTGTCACTGTTTATAGATAGCTCGGCTACATTGTCTATGTGTGGATATGTGTTTTTTTACTATTATTTTATAAGAAATGTTGAGTGAACACTTCCTATTCACTACCTATTAATTCCTTGATACAAAGTTGGTGAATGTTGTTCAACCAGTTTATTTTTTTTTTACACCTGTAAAAGTGAGTGAGGTTTATTTTGGATACTGAAAGTGAAACCTGTATTTACAGGTAGAGATTATAAGTTCTATTATATATTACATACATTGTTGACTTCTATTTTAAAGCAGCCATACATGTAAAACTGTATGTATCACATGATTATTCCAATTACAAAATATCACTGATTGTTTTTAAAAATTCATTATGCTAGAGTAGTGATTCTCAACCAGTGTGGCGCAAAATTTTCATATGTGTGTCAAGAAATTTTGAACGTCACACTAACAAAATCCGAAATAAACCGATGATCCTAATTGGGTATTCACTGGTGTTTATTGGTACATGTAGATGCATAGTTGTGTTTTTCTTTATTTAGTTTGAGTCATTCTATGTGTTTATGACTAGCCTTTGTGTCTACGGTTGTATGGCGTCTTTACTTGCCGCCGTGTTTTTATTTGCAAAATTTTAATATTTTTCCTATATATTTTTAGCCAGGTGTGCCGCTATTTTGTCAATGTGTTCCAAGGTGTTCCGTCGGCAAAAAAAAGGTTGAGAACCACTGTGCTAGAGCAAAATCTGCCTATTGCAAGTCTTTATTTAGGCTTTAGATGTTATTGAAATTATTAATTAGACCTTTATTTACATGACAAGCTCAAAATCAACTCTGTACACCTTCGGATGGCTAGGATACAGCTTGGATTAAAACAGTCATCCATTTAAAATTATGGCCAACTCTTTATTAAACTGTTAACTAATGCTGATTTTGTTATGCAGTACATGTACATGTAAGAAAAACACAGATATACATGTATTTTTATTCCGGAAGCTTTGGTAGTGCATGTAAGTGGTGTTTCCTATCCACTGAACTGGAATCATTTATTGATATAATTCTGTTAAGTGGTAAAGTCTAGAGGTACAAGTCCTGGAAGTAAGCCAATTTTCCCTGACATGTAATGTCAACACTCAATATCTGTATCGGACACAATTTCCTCTTTCATTTGTTTTTGTTTGTTTTTTAACTTTAGTTCTGAATACATGTCCAATACAGAGTTTAAAATTATAGGATAAGAACAAGGCCATTTACTGTACATGAGAGAGAGACAGAGAGAGGTTAAGGATTAGGTCATTTCAGATGGTTCAATTTTGTTTCAATAATGTGAATACATTTCTTGTGCGTAGGGGTCTTTAACAGTGGAAGGCAACCAGATTTGAATAAAACTCAAGATGTTGGATAGAGAACCGTGCTCCTTGTCACATCCATACATTTGTGATCAAAACTTGACTCAGTGACTGACACACTTTATCAAACCTAAAAGTCTTTGATTGAAATGTGACACCACAACGTTGAAACGACACCAGCTTATGCAATGGACCTAATAGCGTGAAGTTCTGATAGAGATCTATATAAAGCTATATATTGTACAGTTGAAATTCTTCAGGTATAAGTTAAATGGTTTTTTCCAGACATGAGTATGTATAGCCAAATGGTTTAGATCTTGGATGAATAATTATGTCTGAACCACACAAGACACTTGACTTATATCAACTTCAATCTTGATTTAGTTAAATAATTCTTTGTTAAAATATAACACTTGAAGAGTAGGTCTGCTATAAAATTGCCATCATATTTGATTTATTATGGGTGTGAGGTCATGTTTGAAGTGGATCACATCTTGACCTTATCAATACCTGATAATTTAATATGAAATTATTGATAATAATAGAATACAAATAACCCTGATTGAGAAAAGCTGTTGAAACTAGAAATACCATAAACTGTAAGTTTTATTTATGATATTTTTGGTAAAAGAAATATGTATGTTTTATTCTGTAATGCTGGATTTGTTTAATTACTAGATATTGTACATTGTAGATACATATATTGATAGTTGGTTTAATATTGGCATGGTTGCCTTCCAAGTCCAACCTTGTGGGTATTCTTTGGGCCCTCCGCTTTCCTCCCTTTACTTAAGAGCAAGACCCTGACACGTAAGCGAATTATTGAAATACAATTGAACCATACATGTATGTTAGTCCTGAAATGACCTAAAGTGTCGAGTGGACATTAATCCCCATCTCTCTCTCTCTCTTGCTACACAATTTGGAGATGTATTGGATTGTTTTACACTGTGTGCTGTCTAGAAGATCAATTCAAGCCTTTGATAACATCCTTTCATTCATTGCTGATAACTCTCTTTTACATGAATGGCTGTAAAAGAAAAAAATCCTATGTCCATGTCGGCATGCACGTAGAAGACCCCTTGACAGTTGGAATCAATTGCGGTCCAGGCAAAATTTCCCTCGTACATAGCACACTTTATGACAAACTTTGTGGCCATCTCCATTGCCTGGATGACATCGCGCCTGGTACGTTCGTGCATTTTTTATGCGCGAACTCTTAGTTTTTCTATTACTGGCACGCGCACGGGCACTATTTTTTTTTGTTTTACATGTACCAAAATCTGGGATTTCGCGCGTAGGTACTTTTGAGTTATTATTCTGTGAAGCATAACACTTGCCACTGTACCTGTGTATCGCTAATTATAAACCGAATGCCTGAAGACCGTTCATATTTATTACGCAAAAATTTTTTAGGACTGAGTTGATGCTCGCTCCATTTGTTGCAAAGCAAACCAACGGTATTATTTTCTCAACAGTGTATGAATTTATTCATAGCGATAATATCCTTACACCGAGAGAAATTATCTAGTCTCGGTGAATAGAACCATGGTTGTCTGGTAGAAAATTACTTTTGTATTTTTTGGAACGGAGAACAGCGATTTTAGAAGCAAACTAACCTGCCGCACATGATACTCATAATAAAAGGCGAGAACTCTTTTTGCAGCGGAAGCTTATCACTGAGTAATAGGTCAAGGTTTTATACGTTTGCCGTATAAAAATCTAGCAAACAAGGTAAATACCTACGAATGTCGATAAAAAAAAATAACATTCGGATTATAACTCTAGACAAGGTGTGTTAATTAAAAAGGGTGTAAATTGAATATTATAATATGTATAGGAAGCCTAGTGACGAGTGTAGTAAGTGCTGTCCGTCGGTCCGGCGTCCACAATTGCTTGTGGACGATCCAGAGGCTAAAGTTAATATCCAATTGACTTTAAATTTATACACGGTGTTTAAGGTCATGAGACAAAGAAGCCTATTGATTTTTAGCAATTTCCGATAATTACTGTCAGAGTTATGGCCCTTGATCACTTCAAAAAATCTTGTGGACGCTCTAGAGGCTAAAGTTAATAACCGATTAACTTTAAATTTATACATGGTGTTTAAGGTCATGAGACGAAGAAGCCTATTGATTTTCAGCGATTTCCGATAATTGCTGTTTGAGTTATGGCCCTTGATCACTTCAAAAATTCTTGTGGATGCTCTAGAGGCCAAAGTTAATATCCGATTGACTTTAAATTTATACACAGTGTTTAAGGTCATGAGACGAATAAGCCTATTGATTTTCAGTGATTTCCGATAATTACTGTCACAGTTATGGCCCTTGATCACTTCAAAAAATCTTGTGGATGTTCTAGGGGCCAAAGTTAATATCCGATTCACTTTAAATTTATACACAGTGTTTAAGGTCATGAATGAAGCGAAGAATCCTATTGATTTTTAGCAATTTCCGATAATTACTGTCAGAGTTATGGCCCTTGATCACTTCGTAAATTCTTGTGAATGCTCTAGAGGCCAAAGTTAATATCCGATTGACTTTAAATTTATACACAGAGTTTAGGTCATGTGACGAAGAAGCCCATTGATTTTCAGCAATTTCCGATAATTACTGTCAGAGTTATGGCCCTTGATCACTTCAAAAAATCGTGTGCACCCTCTAGAGGCTAAAGTTAATAACCGATTGACTTTAATAATCATATTTTAGTGTATTATAAATGTTTCAATACCGAAAAAAGTAAAATATGCGACAACCCTTGTTTACTGCCCGGACGATTTAGCTGCTGTGGGCGTATGTTTCGTTGCCTGGCAACTCTCGTTAAAAGTTGTACGCGAACTAAATGCGTTTGTTAGATACTGACAGAGCAGCCCGGAGTCGAGCAATCGCCGCCCGAGCTGTCTTCGTCAGCTAGTTTCAAAATGGCGTACAACCAGTGCAAGTGGGAAAAGACGACAATAAAATCAGAAATATGTTATTTATTATTGTCGCACTTATTACATCACTCCTGTCTTACAAATCATAAAGCTGTGGTGTTACGGTGGCGGCATATTATTTCACCGTAACACCACAGCCACTCTAACCATTCATAATACATCTAACCATCACTCCCTACACTCCCTCGTCTACTTTCCCAAACGTCAACAACACATCTCATACATCCATTTCGCTGATTAACCCTTGTACCATGTCTACTGGATTATGAAGAGAAGTAGGACGTTAAACCTCATTTCTTTCCTTCCCTACATGTACTGTACATGTATAGATATTTTCGCACAAATATAATTGTTTGGACTACTTTGTTGACTAATTTACTGTTTGTGAAGCAGAATAAAAGAGGTATCCCATGTTCCATGAAGAAATGATTCTGTTTTTAACCATGAACATTCATTATCTTGTCTCTTTCACCTAATCAGTGTGTAGTTCAATGTTAGTGAAAAAAAAATCTTGTGTTCATTGAAATGTTTGTAGGAATGCCACGCTAACTTTGTAGATCTATAGACTTCTTTTGTATCATGTAGATTACTTAATTCAATAGACTTTTATGTCCAGTGAATTATTGCATTCAATGAATTTGTTACCAAACGTTTGTGCTATTGTAGCCTAAAATAGATTTGAATATAAACTAAAGCCTGTCAAAGATTTATAGGTTAATATACTCACTTGTCAATGAAAATATTCTACTAAAACTAGTCTCTGTTAAAAACAGGCCTTGTATTATAATCTAGAAATGATGTGAAACTGTGAATGCTTGCTAGATAAAAAAACTTTAACGATAATTTAACGATAAAAAGGATAATACAGATTTAGTCTTACATAGTACATATGTACATCTTTCAGTGGGAAGTAAATGAAGAATTTGTTTGGCCTACATGTACTTGTAACTCAAGCTGTCATTTCGTCAACCTCAAAATTCTCTGAAAAATGGCAGTCTGGATTTGTCGATATTTAATTCATACCTTTGAAAATTGAAAACATGCTTTTGTTCTAGAAAAAGTGCATATTCAACACATACATGTACATTGTAAAATAGAGTACACGTACATGTAAGATATCCATTATGTATGATATTGGTACAATTACATGTACCGGTACTGGTAGTACATGTATAATATTAATTTGGGATGTCAACAGGACAAGAGGTTATCAAAAATTGTTTCTCATATTTACATAATTTAAGTAACTATCTGTTTGTTTATCTAAATTAAAAGATGTTTGAGTAAAAATTATAAAGGAAATTTGATATTGTAACAGTTTATATTTATATGAAGTTTATTTATGTTAGAAAGTAGCTTATCTTTAACCAGTCCTTGGAAGCTATTTTTATCACACAGTTCTTCTCATGGTTATTAGTGCTATTAATAGTGCCACTCCTGCCCTCATCATTCTACCAGGGTACAATTGTAATACAGCTGGAACTATTTGATAGCAAGCCAACTTAACTTCAATATTGTTTATTTAATTATGATATCATTAATCATACCCTGGTGTGAAAATATTAAACCATATTCTAGTTTCATACATGTTCATGTACATAAAAACCCATAATTATTATGGCATTTTTCTGCTTGATACATGTACATGTATAATGAGTTAATAAGCACTTGCTTGATATTATGAGAATTAAACATGCATTATGCAAGATCTGCCTATTGTAGGTCTTTCTTTAGGCCTGAAATGTTATAAAAACTATTAATTAGACAGTAATTAACTAATTCAGACTATAATCAACTCTGATGTCAAGGCTAGCATGAGATTTTTGTTGGATTGTAGTTCGATTCGCTGAAATATTTTCCTTAGTGATTTACCAATAAAAATGGATAACCGAGACTACTGGTTTTGTCTTACCGACTTTAGTAATGATGGTCGAGGGCCGAGGCTAAGCGGAACTTTCATTCGCTTAGTTCTAATTCTAAGTTAATAATGAATCAATTTTCAGCAAATTGCCATTACATTTAATAAGCTTGTTTTTAACTATTGTAGTGAGAGCTGCCAACTCATTATCTATTCTCCCATAATGTATCTTTAATAAAACAAAACGTGTCACATTATTGCTGAATATTTCTGTAAAAAGAACAGGTCATCATTTGTATCATCAATATCTGATAATTTACGACTTAATCCACTGTAAACAAATTCATTAACATTCAATTAAGGGGGGGGAAAAGGAAAATATAATTAGCAGGTATGGTACATATAATCACATGACTGTGATTCAATCGGAGTAAAAAGAGGAGGCCCCCCAAAATGTTTTCACCGGACTAGAATTTGCAGAGGATGTCCACGTCGTACTGTTCTCCTCAGACTGGGCTAATTTTGCAGTGGAATACAGCCTACTCTTATATCGTATTCCAAATGCAAAGAGATCTTTTTTTTTTGTGCACGCCATGTGTACACGGGACCTCAGTTTTTTGTCCCATCCAAACCACTAGACAGCTGTTCTTGTCAGGCCCTGTGTCCTGCACCACTGGACTGACATGGGGAAACCATGTCAAAAAATCCCTTTGAACTTTCTCGGCTACCACCAAGATCGAACCCGCTACACGTACCTCCAGACTTGTTAGCCAGCGTCTTACTCACTTATTCACCATGGCTGTAGATGTTGATGGCGATGCAGGATTTCCTATTACCGGTATCCTATCTTTGTAATACACTACATGTAAAATGGAGTTAAACTTGCCAATTGACAATCATCAGTTTTAAGATACATGTATGTAAATAAAAATAGTTTATGTAGATTATGTGAACATGGTGTAAAACCTCCATACTGTATGTTATATTATCTACATGTAATTATAAAAAAATAATGCAGTAGGTTAAGTACTGCGATATTTTCTAAATGTCAAGACAATCATTTTGACATTAGACCAATATGTACATGGAGGTGATCGGGAAACTTGATACAGATTGTAAGACCATGAGCAGAAGGATTATATTTATAATCATTTTTAACATTGAATTGAATTGATATTAAAGGAGAGGGAGAGGGAGAGAGAGAGAGAGAGAGACACCAGAGAGACCAGAGCGAGAGAGAGAGACCAGAGCCAGAGAGAGAGACACACACAGAGACAGAGAGAAATGGGGTTTAATGTCCACTCAGCAAAAACTAGGTCATTTCGGGACTTAATTAAAAGAACGACACACACAATTTATGTTATTGATAAAAATCTGGCTTTCATATTTTTCAATTTTGTTTTTGTTATTATAAGATGTATTTGGTGAACCATAAGTAAATTACAATTCTATACAGTTTTTAAATGACAATTATTTGAGAAAACTGAAATTACCCTGCAATAAGATAAGTTTTATGGTTTAAACATCTTTCAATCTTCATACAATGGCTGTAATAAATAATTTTAGTATATTTGTAGTTAATTTAACAACTGACGAACATTAAAGGAACCTTACTTTATGGGGCTTTTATTTTATTAATTTAAATTGTTAGTGGTAGTCATCCATGAATATAGCTGTACGCTTTGTTGATCAAAAGGGACCATTTACAAACAAATAATACTTAAAATATATTTCATTACAGAAACATCTTGAAACCAAATATTATACATATCCTTGAAAGTTTGAAACCAGATACATGAAACAGTTAAAAACACAACAGTCCACTTTCTTTACCAAGCATGGATTCACTTGATTTCATATTTGTTGTTCTTTTCTCAAATAGTATAGTTTGTCTCTTGTCAACATGGTTGTCTTTGTGTGTAGTGCGGACCTCACTTAAACTACATGTATGTACTAATAATCTCTTCCAATGTGATCTAGCCATAATTCCTGAAATGGATTTTAATATATTACTTTTCAGCATTGTGCTATAAGGGAAATCTTGGTCCATCAACGGCATTACATGTATGCTACAAACTGTCTTAGTTTGATTTTCAACTGTCCAGGAACCAATGGTGTAATGTGGACCAGGCTGGCAATTCACTGATCACTTCTTAAGGTTATTTCCTTTCACCTGTTGACAAACTTGAAGAGGTTGATTGAATCGAGTCGTCTAACATAAGCACTTTAGATCATAAGGTGTGTCATTTAGTCAAGTGGTCATATTTCAATCACCAGCATGTAGTTGATGTTGTCTGTCAAAACGTGTGGGTTTTTTTCTGGGTCCAGTGTCGTGTCAAAACTCATGTTTTTTTCTGGGTCCTGTTCCCTCACTGATGTTTTAATAAGATTGCACCATATGTTAGTCGCTAAATGACTTGGTTTGTGTCAGTGAGCTATGTTTATATACCATACCTTCAATCAGTGGCACTAGAAAATGTAGGGGTACATGTATAGCTTTTGTAGAAGTATTTGTAGATCGACTTTATGATACAACTTGTGGAGATGAGTGTATAGAAACTGTAGTCTGGATGACTTGAACACAATGCTCTTGATATTGACATGACAGTACAGGCATCGCGCAGGTTTGAGCAAACACGATATTACCGTGTTTTCTATCGTGGAATTCCATGATTTACCGAGTGAATACCGAGGAAAAATCGAGTGACACGATAGCACTGCCTCGGTGTTGAAAATACCGTGCGACTCGGTGTTATAATTGTGCGACTCGGTGTTATAATTAAAACATGCATCTCGTCGCTTATTTTAGGTAAAATACATGTAGCACTTTATAGATCAGTTACTATGTTGGAATTTTTCCATTAATCACGAATATTTGATGGCTAGTTCGAAATCATAACTGAATTAAACACATTGACATCCAAGTACTATCCATTCTTCTTCTAAACAGAATATGCCTATAGATACCAATACGTTATTACTTCATTAATATGTACGATATTTTGAAGTCTTGCGTCAATCGACTATTACAAATTCATTCATATTACGGAAAAAATTATAAAATGCGCACAAATCAATTATTATGGTCTTACCGGGGTGTAATTTTATCCTTCTAAATAGTAATTTACATACTGACAAATTAGCCACACGGTGCATACAGTATTGGTATATCACACCTCAACTAATTCTGGTTTAAATCACAAATGAATTAAAAGATATCGTGAACCGATACGAAACACGCCTCGCCAGAATTCACCGTCAGCAAGGTTATGGAACTTTGCTGAATACATGTACATGTACGTGGACACGTATCACTCCGATAAAGGCGATAATATCATGCTGACCTTTTCATTTCGGCTCCATTGGGTCTGGTGAATGCAAACTGTCAATCAAGGTTCCATAATGTAAATTGGCACGTGACATCAAAAGAAATCAACTGACAGAAAAAAGACGCCCATTTTACAACAAATTGTTAGCCTGCTGTAGTCTCCTTGTTATTACGACTTGTATTGTAAATTGTCAGAAATAAAAATTACCAAAAATGGTTTGACATCTTTTTTTAAAAAAAAAAAACCCATCACTATTGTTAATTTTATTCTGATAGGCAAATGGTTGGCATTCAAGAAGGGTCACAAATGGTTTGTTATTTGCATGTCAATCAATTTGGGCGTGTTAAAATTAAACGTAAGGTAAATTTTCAAAAGAGATGTCTTGTAAAATAACCCGTGTTTATTACTCAAATATTTTCTCAATTAGCAGAATGTCAAAATAAAGAAAATGACTACGAAGTTATTCGTCGAAGTTTCACGGGTTTTTTGTATTTGGCTCGACACCCCCGCACAGTCCCTACGTGTAATACCATGTTACGAGAAATTGCGATTACTGTTTTACGGTAAAAATCGTGTGTTTAGGAATGTGGACGTGTGATTGTTCAATTATTTAAATCGGTACATGCTCGAAGGTTGACTCGTGCAGATCGTGTAATGGGCAAAATAATGTTAAGTCATCCTATTTGCAATTGACATATTCCGTCAATAAAATCACACCGGTGCTCATTAATAATTTATCAGGTGATCATTATTTTATTACAGTGTGCACAAACGTCATTCCTTAAATAGCCCCAGGCACCTTTAACAGCTTAAGCAGCACGCTTTTTTCTGCTGGGCAATCTCCTCTCTTCTCTTTGATGTTGCATTCGAGACTAATTGACACGTCGATAACTCTAATACTACCATTATTAATCTCACTATCAAAGAAGCTTCAATTCATAAGAAATTGTCGTGAGGTCGTGTTGAGGGTTAAAACAATCAAAATGATATGTGGGTGTCTGTGATAATTATTGGAAACTAAAACGGTTTTATTAATAAGGATATGTATTGTCTATTGCATGAATACGGTCAGTTGTTTGATTACAGCCATAATGATAAGTTCACCAATGTTTTTGTAATAAAGTAAACTCCTTAAATTGTGCCGCGGCCCCTTTTAGATAAACCGAGTTCGTTTTTTATAAGATAGCGATTATTTTACGTATTACGTACTTTTAATATTTTATTTATACGTTAATAACAATATGATTTCACGTTTAACGCGAGCGATTGATCTTGCTCGGCTCGCGTAAACGTCAAAAAATTCTCAAATTGCGACTAATTTACGCTAAAAATTATATGTGTAAAATACTCTTTTGACCAAATTGTTTTCTATTGTCAAATTGTCCTGTAAATTATACATATACTTTATTTACGGACATTGATCTGAATTGATATTTTCGTGAGACAAAACGGAACATCGAATTGTTACGGTTAATTTAGCTGGCTTATTACTTATAAATGGGTAAATACAACTCAACTCTCACCGCGTGTTTTTATTACAATTCCATAACAATTAATTACGTGTTTATTTAATAATAAAAGTACATGTTTTCTTAATAATAAGCAAGTGTTTAACAGTTTATTTAACAACAAGTACAACTCAGTTAATTAGCTGCTATGTCGGGCCACCCGAATATCACTTTTACAAGACAAATTAGATTGATGTGTTTCGGCATCATAAATAATTGAAAACTAACCGTTAATCGACTTTCCGTGCATAAAATGAACTAAACAATATCCAAAATGCACGCTTTCTGACTTTGGGTTGTTTGGATAACACATCTAAGAAGTGGCTACGTGCAATTTTATCCTTTGATCTTTTATATCACGGGAGATTTCTGTTATTCAACTTGCATGAAAATGACGACATTACAAGTTGACAGTTCAGCAATGAGGATCGTTTACGCTTGGTAGAGGATTGGGAATTTGATAAGAATCGAAGCATTTTGAAAGTTATGACTGTCCAATATTGTCCATTGATTTGAGATTTAGGTGGAATAGACTCTTCGGTCGAAATACAATTATTCTTTTCTGAAATAAAACGAGTGCCTTGGATTTTTGTGTGGATTCGATAGTGGTTACTTTTCTTTCAATCGGAGACTTGTGTTGCGTTCATCTCATTTTCACGGTAAGTACGGGCTTTCAAATCCCGTTGCAGGTTCTATTTATACATGTATCCTGTACTAGATACGCAGCTTTACATGAGTGCGTGGAAATTTAACGGCAAATATATCGTGTAGAATACAATGTATGTGAACATGCATGTTCACACTATATAACCTAAGCAATTGTGTCCGTATTATTAACGAAAATATTTAACATTCATAACATCGTGGAAGTATATCGTTTTGACATCAATTGTTTATGACAGATAAACATCGTTAATTTTATATATCAAATTACACCGATGCCTATCGTGTCACGCGACTATCGTGGCACACGATAGCGACCGCTACACCGAGTTATTTATCGTGGCAATATCGTGCCGTTATCGTGGAAATTTTTAACAAAAAACGACACGATAATCGTGTCCCGTCAAAGCAACTCGATATCCGTACTGTGATACAACAAGTAGAGATGAGGATATACAAAATGTAGAAACTGTGGTCTGGATGACTTGAACACATTGCCGCTGATATTTGATGGGTTGATTTATTCATGTTGACTTAACACATTACTTCCACTGGTTAATCATATCTTGTTGAGAAACAACAAACAGTCACAAATAAAAAGAGCCATTACCTACGACTTGTAAACAAACATTAAAGCTAATCGTACGAAAAGAAAGATGGGTATGTGATGGAAAAGGTTTACACCATGAAATATATGTTGTTGTTGTCTTCAAGATTGTAGACAGATATATCCAGTTCTGTGACCCAATATTTTCTTACCAATAAATAGAAATGGTAGACCAATAACTTATCTGGCAGACAAAAAGCGTTGCTCATTATAAAAACATGTACAGAGTTTTCTGTTATCAGACAACAAATATATGGATACACAGTGAAAATGTACCACTTCCCTTCTGTACATGTATTAAGAGATCAAGTTTAATCTAGTTATAATCCTGAATATTAGAACAATGATAATACCATACATTGTAATAATGTTTTTATGATCGTATAACTACAGATCAATTCTACCAATCCCAATAACTTTTTGGGGAATAAAACTGCTTAATTTTGTGTTAAAATCCCTTAAAACCCATTACCTAAGGCCGACCAACTAACCCGATATTTGTGATAGGCTTGTAAATAACTTAAACCGGACAGTATTATACAGTATTTGAATAAAACCAGACTTTTTTCTATAAAAATAATATGCAGGTGAAAATTACCTTTTGTTATCAAGTACAGTACATGGGTCATATACTGTATACACCATGCCTCTATATTTTGGGCCATAAATTTCATAAAGCTTTTAAAAATCTTAGGATGGTGTTTCGGAATCACACTATTTTCAGTTTTATGTAACACCTTTGAGAAAATGTAGCAGTGCTCTAATCGTGAAATGCCAGGTAAACACCGGAATCAAACAATCTATTAATCATGCTTCAGTTTCTTTTATTTTAATAATATAATCTTATATTATTATTTCATCTTACCTTTAATACATCGTACATATTTCTTCAAAGCAACAAATGATTTAGATATTAATGTAATTATTCTACATTTTGTCAATTAGGAGGATTATAAGCTTTAAAAAAAATCTCTCTCAAATATTAATCTTTATACAATTGTATTATGGTACATGTGCATCACTGCGAAAACAAATGTGTATAAAAATTAAAAATGAAAGAAAGTCATCTGAAAATCAAAATGTTACATTGTTACACACAAATTACCACATGTAACATAGAATCCGTTATTCCTGAGACTGTGAATCCTTCATTTTCATGTTTAAAAATAACAATCTAGAACTGTAGCTGTAGTAGTCTTTTTAATTTAAATTGACAGAATTTGTTGTCATGTAATGGTCAGATATATAACCAATGCATGTATGTGCTAGCTATTTACACTGTATTATATACATGTATACCTGCTAGCTGTTTACACTGTATAATGTACATATATTGAATATATATTGTAATGTATGGTACATTAGCTTATATAATGTGAACTTGGTATAGTATGAGATTAAATACACCTGTATCCTTCATGTAGCTAATAATATAATATAGACATTGTATATACATTTTACAAACAAGTTATCTATTACATGTACATGTAATATAAATTGGTTTGATAGTATAAATGTGTGGATAGTATGAGAGGTTGACATTTTGTCTGACTGGACAGTGTGAGAGGTTGACATCTTGTCTGCTATAGTGACACTGCATCATGTTTTGATTATGTTTCATCCATCTAGATTGACAGAAATTCTCTCTATAAATATGTTGTCTCAGGCTTCAAAATATGATGAATGAAACAAAAGTTTTAAAAAATATGGAGTGTCAGTAAATACATGTAATTTCTATACATGTATGTAAGTAATTAGGGAAGCCACAGTGAGTAAGAAGTAAACTTGCCACCCTGGTGGTCCCATATTCCATTTCGGTATTGACTGAAAAAAATTCATTAGGATTTTCTGAAGATGTTCCCTCTTGTCAGTGGTATATGGCGGAAGGTCGGGTATGGGATAAAAAGCAGAGGTTCTGTGGACGTTGGAACGCAAAACCATAACAGTTGGAATTATACCTACATGTACTAGTTACTCTATGATTACATGTTAAACCAGTACTGATGAATACAGATTGAGCTATTAACTAGACTGAGTTGATTTTAAGTCACTGAATACAGATTGATCTACTAACTAGGCCATCATGCTGCTGTTTGGGCAAAATTTCCCTCATAGCACACTGTATGGCATATGTCCAGTCGTGCAGAAAAGTAGGACGTTACATCCCATTTTATTTCTTTTCATGTAAGTCATGTGACAACCAATGATAATATGGTGGGTATTATTTTTGAAGATTTGATAGAGTAAGAATTAAAGTTGTACACTATATTAATGTTTTATTGTATATGTTTATCTATTATAGTATATGGGTAGTATAGTGTATTTAGTGTAAATATACAACCATGCCAGCAACAAAGTCAGAAGATTACTATGAAATTTTAGGTGTTTTAAAATCTGCCACAGGACAGGAAATTAAAAAAGCGTGAGTATAGATTTAATGTTTTATGTGATAAATATTTACAGAATGATGTGCTGTGATCCAATTGATTTACCAGGAACAGATATATATTACTTCAACAAAGTCAAGAGTTCATCCTTACATGTAGCAATATGAATCTTGAAAAAAGATGGCCGAGAGCTTGTGTATGTAGAATAAAAGCAAGCTTGGTTAATAGAATACACTGTACAGGAATGTTCAGAATCTAATAATGAACCGACTGTCTCAAATTCTGACTTTGCAATAATTACAATTTTTTTCATTTCCTAATATCTTGTCCTTGTGTGTGGTGTCATTCTTGACTGTCACATCTTTCTTGACTGTGATGTCCCTTTTGACTGTGATCAATGATGTGTCCCTTTTGACTGCGATCAATGATGTGCCCCTCTTGTCAGTGATCAGTGATGTGTCCCTCTTGTCTGTGATCAGTGATGTGTCCCTTTTGACTGTGATCAATGATTTGCCCCTCTTGTCTGTGATCAGCGATGTGTCCCTTTTGTCTGTGATCAATGATGTCTCCCTTTTGTCTGTGATCAATGATGTCTCCTTCTTGACTGTGATCAATGATGTGTCCCTCTTGTCTGTGATGACATTCATGTCGGTTATTGATGTTTTACAATATACAAAGAGATAAAAACATAAGTAAAGAGCGTGAAGACAATTTAGGACTAAAGTTTTCAGAGTGTGAATCCATTTTAGTTCAAATACTTTTTTAATGATATTAATAATATACATTATTTGAAAAGCTAAATTATTTTTTAACGTAAAATGTATTTTTACTGGCTTCGGTTGGTGTTCTGGTTGATATTCCATTAGCCCAGGCTAGGTGCAGAAGAGTAGGACGTTAAACCCCATTTCATTTCATTTCATTTCTGGTTGATATCTGCAAAGTGTTCTTTAATTTTAGTTTGCGTTACAATATTTTTCGTTTATATGTTTAGATATCGAAGGCTAGCGTTACAATGGCATCCAGACAAAAATCCAGAGAAAAAAGTAGAAGCAGAGAAAAAATTTAAACAGATTGCAGAAGCATATGAAGTTTTATCCGATAGTAAGTTTTTGTAGATTTAGCAGTGATGTACATGTACATGTAGGGTGATATCGTGAACTATGATTTACAGGGGTTATAGATACAATTCAACAGTGATCTGGTGCAATATCACAAACTGGTGGGATAATTCACTCACAGAGTTGAATGGTTGGCTACATCTATTAATCCTATAGTCCATACTGGATAATTGGGCAAAATGACATTTTGAACAATCAACAGCCATGGTCAAATGAGACTGGATGATCTTCCATTAGTGCTCATACAAATTTGAATTCAAATACTTTTTTAAGGCTACTTGAACTGATCATGTCGTAGAAAACCCCAAACTGGGATGTTTCAGTGATCATCCAATAGTTAAAGTTACGTAATGGGAGATAAGATAAAGAGATGGCAGTTCTCACTATAATAGTTAAAAACTAGATAGTGTAAAGGTAATTTGCTGAAAATTTCAGTCAAATTGATCCACTATTAGCCGAGAAAAAAGCGTTTGAAATATTTACATACCCTCGGTCATCATTACTCAAATCATTAATATAAACAGCATAGTCTCGATTATCCACTTGATTGATTTAATTATTAACGGCCATTAAGCGGCATATAGGCAGGGCATCATTTCTGTAAAACATGCAGGAGTCACAAAAAGCTCTTGCACTTAAATTTCCGGGAGCACAAAAAAACACACCTGCAAATTTGCTTGCAAGAGCTTTTTTTACCATCTATCCAAATGGTGTATAAAAAAAAAGAAAACAGTTAAAAATCCAATTTATTTATTTATAGATTTACCGGTCATATGCTTACAACAGAAAACACTACCTTGGACGTTCGAGTAAATCTCTGGCTCAATGCGGGAAAGGTGCGACGTCGTGTTTGATATTCAATTCTTCTATACCGATATTTTAGAATCCGATTTCTACACTTTCCTCAACGTCAGTGTCACAGGCCTGCACATTAAATTTAAAGCATGATTTTGGACACATGCTTTTACTTAGTGGAATCCACGTCAATCCATGTCAATTCGAGTCGGGGACTTACAATTAATCCGGCAATTCGTGCATATTTTCAGTCCGGCCATGTCGAAGAAATTAATTATGATATTCACAGCCCGGGGCGAAACGGTCGTGGGATGAAACTACCTGCTCCCATCGTGATCATCCAGACCAGGGATCTTAATCGGCTGTTTTTTGTCGGCTTTAGCCGATTGATCTTTAATCTAGCCGGTTTGTAAAACAATGAACCGGCCACTATGGTATCATTAATCAATCAACTTTCGGCCGATAACAAAGAGTTAATTATTACTCGTCGATTAAGAAACCCATCAAAGAGTCAGTCAATACAATATGAATACCTTCAGCTTAATCCGTATCGGCTCATTTCCTAAATAAACAACTTAATTAGTTGAGTCAATCAAATAAAAGAATGTATATAATCCAATGTCGGTTCATTCATTTCTATCTAACACAATGTTGAAGTACTTGAACACCTCACAGAATGATAATAGAAAACGTAAACGAGTTTTAGCCGATGGCTGTATTGACCTTGAACTTCAAGCATGCACGTCGTCATTGGAAGTTCCAAAAGTCGGAGAAACTCCCACATACAATATGGGTCAACCAAAGTCGGAGTCCGGGCGAATGGTTAACTACTTTCAAATGGCTTTCGTTTGACAACATTTCACAGAAAATGTTTTGTCTCGTAAGTTATTAATTTAGTCTTCTTTTTAAGTCACGTAATAACCTACTGATCTCTTAGCGTTGAGTAAATCTGGTAATAACCTACTGACCCGTATATAATTATTATGTCAAGTAATAGTCTATCATGACAATTGGCCACGTGACTTTTCGCACGTCGGCATATTCCCGAGTTCCGACTATACACAGAAACTAATTTATTATTATTGATATGTGCTTACATTTTTTTTTATTTTTATATATTGACAAGTGATCACAATAATACGATTGTAAAAAAAACCCATATTTATATTTACTGGTAGTTTTTCTTTTTACTAAATTATTAACTTCCGTTTGGTTGGATGAAAGCGAAAGTAGGAATATGCATTATGCAAGTTGCTGAAATTTGACTATAAATTTCGATATTATTATCGATGTATGAATACAAGTATGCAATTACAACAAAGGTTTTGTTTATTCGAAGTTTAAGCTATTATTATTCGGAATACGTTATGCAATTATTAACGTGAATAAAGTATGCATAAACCAACATGTCTGTTGTTGAAAATACGACTATCCGTTAGGCTTACCCTTGGCCGGTTCATTTCAAAATGGATTAAGAACCCTGATCCAGACGCTTTCTATATGACCACGACAGAAATTCATAAAGTTATATTTATTCAAATTTCACAATCAAAAACTCTTACAAAACTAATGCCGTAACACGGAAAGCATTTAATTTAAAAACGATCAATTGTTTATTACTAATGTTATACTATCACTAATAAATAATAATCTATCGTGAATGCAAACGCCATGGAGAGACTTGACAACCGAGATAATAATCTTCAACCCTAATGTCTTGGTACCATAACAAAACTACTCTTCACGATTTTCGGATACAATAATATTTCATTTAACTTTCAAACTCGACTTTCTTGATAAAACTGTCGCAATTGTCTGAATTTTTAGCAGGAGCTATAACCTGCGCTTGTGTTTTCAAGATCACAGGCGCAGACGGGCGCAAGCGCGGAAACGCCCGTCAGAAATGATGCCCTGATATAGGATTTTAATCCGCCAACATGGAAGGCTAGCCGTGACATCAAGAGTTTATTATGGTCTGGATATGTTAATTAATGTCTAATTGATTATTTAGATAACATTTCAGGCCTAAAGAAAGACCTGTAATGAGCAGGTTTTGCTCTTGCATAATGCAATTTTAATTAAAAAAAACTCTCTTTCTTGTCTTTCAGCAAAGAAGCGAGATGTTTATGACAGATATGGAAAATCTGGAGTCCTCAACGAACCAAGCTTTGATGATGATTTCCGAAATATGGGCAGAGCCGGACATTTCCATTTCTCTTTCAGAAGTCCAGAAGATGTATTTAAGGACTTTTTTGGAACGGACGATCCTTTTGGTGATTTCTTCCTAGGTAATGAAAACTGAGAGAATATTTCTTATTTTTGAGACATCAGAAACGAAACTGAGGCACAGGAAGTATCAGGCTTAGGGAAGGAGTGTTCAAATAGGTAAAGCTTTAGGCAATGAACAAAGCAAATGGAAAGGGATTATCAAACAAGGAAACAAAGCTAAGGGATAGGGTAATCTGACACCGGACAAACCAAAGGGGAGGGACCAAGCTAAGGAATGAGATACTGAATAAATTATTAATATCTTATCAGGCACCCAACAAAATAAAATAATGGAACTTGATCTGCCATAGGACTGGCAGTACCTGGTTAAGGGAGGGTTATGGGGTAAAGTAATGGGTTTCAGGGGTAGAATTTTAATGTAATCAGTTAGCTTCCAGTGGTCACTATTGGGAACTATTCAAGAGACTTGAGAGTAGTTTTGGTTATTCAGTAGGAGCAGTCAAACAGTAGAATGTTAAACCACATTTCGTTTTTGGTTTCTAAGACTATAAATAAGTAAATTGGAGAAAAAAAATTGTTACAACCTCGCAAAAAACAAAAAACCCTAACCTTTTTTTAAATTTTCATTATTTTCTTTTAATAGTATTTAATTTACAGGGAATGGCAACAAACCAGAGCTCATTGTGAAACAAACAAATGGCCTGGTTGATAGTTGACAGGGACTTAGATGGCTGACAAAGATCTGTCATTGTTGCGACTGCCATGGTTTAGTCATTTAACACCAAGTGGTAGGGGTTACACATACACATATGTAGATATATACCTTCCACCCCTCACCCCAGGGTCCTGTATTAAAGTTTAAATGTTGCGAACTTTGGCCCTGTTTCAGAAAAACTTAAATCTCCTTCAAATTGACTTAAACTGAAATTTCATCCTAACTTAATATAGATGAGTTTCACAAAACGATTTTTAAGCATTTTAATTAAAATCCACTGCAATAATATGTTAAGTTGAAATTTTATCTTAACTTAAAATAGTGGCATTTCACAAAACTATTTTAGGGGCAATTTTAACTAAAATCAGTTATAACTTAGGAAAGTCCCAGTCGTCACCCTCTCCTAACTTAAGATTAAAACATTAACAAATATTGATCAGGACTGCGTTGTTAGATCTCTAGATATATTTGGATAAATGATAATATTGACAATGGCCCAGGTCACATAATTTTGCCATACCATCGTTCACAAAAACAATTCTCATTCACTTTCTTTCCATAGAATGATGAGTACTGTTATCTATAAAAAAAAATATCTTTGTGTACAGTGGTTAGAAATGGCAAATTAGGGCCTGACATGGATAGATGTCTAGTCATTTGGATGGGACGGAAAACCAAGTTATGGCGTACACCTTGGCAGGCACTTAAAAAATCCCTTGACAGTTGGAATTTGTAATAAGAGTAGGAAGTAACGCTGCTGTCCGGGCAAAATATCCTTCATAGAACACTGTATGACGAATAAACCACATTTCATTTCATTTCATATGTCTTTGGGGTTATGATGTTTTGTAAAAAGATAAAATCAGTAATCTCAAATGAGTTTAGTTAAAATGTTATAGGCCTAATCAAAATTATTATTATTTCTTAAAGAAGGCTTGCAATAAAAACACAGCACAAATCAGAGAAGTTGTAGTAGCCAAAGGGTGGGGGGGGCTAATTTTGATTGAGTGAGATAGATAGGTATTATCTAATAAGGAGTGTGGCACCTTGGCATTTTCATCTCCCTACGACTGTCTGACCATTTACAAACATTGCTACAACTTGTGAAACTATCCCCGTTGATTTTGTAACTGTTAGTTCAACCTGCCAACAGATTTCACTTAAGAAGATTATTAGCAACCCTGGAAATGTGCACTGCGTGTCCGTAGGGGCCCTGGTTAGGCCTAATAAAAATTTTAAGAATCTGCCTTAAGGTTTTTATATCCTTTATTGTTTGTGGATTGTTTCTATCACTGGTCCTAAGTAAAACAAAAAATATCTTAAAATGTGTCCTGCTTCTTACGTCCCTATTTACTAACACAACCACTACTTATATCTTTTATTTTAGTTATTTTAGATGGATGTAGTATAGATATTAACAACATATATTCCATTATTTATAGGTCCTAATCGGCAAATGAATGGTTCGATGTTTGAAAATTCTTTTATAGGCTTTCCAAGCGCTGGGCGTACCTCTTTTCAATCATCATTTTTCGACATGGATCCCTTTGGCAGTTCAGGGTAAGTAAAAAAGCTTAATCTGTGGCAAATCGACGCTTGGCTTCTATTTAATATTATTTTTTATCACTCCTTTTCGCTATCGCATCACAATCACGCCGCACTATCTAAAAAAAAACCAAACAGCTTCATGACTGATCTATTGAAAATCTGACATTCAAACATCAATATCATATTTTATTATTGATACGTCATCGTTCCAAAATCGCAGTGATAATGTCACACACGGAATCTGACGTCCTAACATCAATATCATATTTTATTTATTTTTGATGCGTCACTGTTTAAAAATGGCAAAGATAATGTCATAAACAGTTCCTGGTCCATTTTATTTCGTACTGGTTTAATTCTCTATGAAAACAAAAAGAGAATCGTTGCAAAAACGGAACTTGGTTAAAACTCTATAATTGTCAAAAATAAAACTCCTCTTTTTATCATATCAATATAATCTGGTGCTGATTTTATTCTTTTACTTCTTTTTTTTTTTCTTTCAAAGTTTTTACGCATAGTAAGTTCTAAACATGTAGCTCAAGTATTTATACTATTAATAAGGTTAAGGTGGAGAAGGTTCAACCCCAATCCTATCCAATCATCTATTATCAGTTCTACAGCATGGGGTTTGGTTTATTCAATTATGCACATTACTAAAATTCAGATTCTGATAAATACAATATTGTTTTAAAAAGATATTTATTTTAACGGATTCAATACTATTATGTAATCTGCCCATATTTAATATCAGATCGGAAATGGTGTAATCTGATTCAATTGACTGACAATTCATCATTTCAACAATCCACTGTGAAATGATGTAATTCATATATTTCCATCGATCAGAATTCGGTTTCAAAAAGTCAGTTCAGTAGTGTTGTGAAATTGGCTCATGATATAAACAAGTATATGCATTGTATTTCCCATACTGACACTGTGTATCGGACCTATCCAGAATTCACTGTATATCCGACCTATCCAGAATTCACTGTATTGATAAATATCAACATATATTTTATAGAGATTCTGTTTATAAATTAAGTCGAGATTTTATCTGCACTTTTAATTTGGATTTTTTTATTTGTTACTTTATAATGTGTAAGAATTTTTTAGCACTGAATTTATTTTAAAAGATATATTTATAAGATATAATCTATTGGGATGAAACAGCAAACATCTCTCAGACTGCATTTTAACTATTTAGTTTTTATTTTTATGTTCGTCTCAGCATTTGTTTTGTTTTAAAGCATTTTACATTTTATTTACTTGGTTTTTGTTTTAAACTTTCTAACATTTGTGTGATTTTAGTTGGAATGTGTGACCTGTTTTAATAATTAACCATGTTACAATCTCTCCATGACGTCACTTCTTTATGAAATCCAAAATTACAATTTTTTGTCGTCAAAGCCCATTCTGTTGATATGGGCTGATTCGGACCTGGGTTCATGATGATATTTGATGAACAAAGGTTGAGTCAAACGATTTAGGATTTTGGCTAGATTTCATGATTGAATATATAATCTATTAAAGTGAGAGATTGTAACACCATTCATATATAACCATGCTTATAAATCAGTCTGTCCATTCTTTGTGGTCTCAAATCAGATAGATGGGTTTATCCGGTAATAATAAATAGCCCTGATATGTGACATGAATTACAGGGACTGTACGTACACAGGTATATATTGAATAGCTCAGTGAGATGGAGTTAGGCAAATATCGCGGAAAGTAAACTTACTCTATTTTCTCAATGTGAACGGAAAGATTCAGATTAAATATTTAGGTAAATTATGGCTTTATTTCCTAAAGACGTGAACACAAACCATGTTTATAGTTTACAGTCGGATGGTATTACAAGTATATTATATATACACCTTTAATCTCACCATGTGTAAATGTAACGTCTTTGATAACCCTGGAACAGAACTGGTGTAGCTTCACATTGTTTGGCATTCTGAACACAAGGTAGAACTCATGTAAATGCTGCAAACTAAAATAAATACACTTACTTCTTTGTCCTCAAGCCACAAATTTTATAAAATAAAAAATATTAGATATATACTTACTAGTAAATATTCAGAGATTGAGACAAATTAGATTTATTTCCTTCAATCCACACCTATACCTGCTTCTTCCTGACTTTCGGTTGTTAGATTATAACGTTTTTAAGCATGCAGCTAATGAATGGCTTTACATTGCAAGTAAGACCACAGATTAAGCTTTGAATAATATATTATAAGTGTCAGTGGGGGATGAGGAACAGTTTCCAAAAGATCCAAATATTTCAGTCATCGAAGACATCGTCATCGAAGAGCAGAACCAATGCAACAGCATCGCAGAGCAGATAGAGCACCTCTACACCACCATCACCCGTTTCTGGGTTTTCCAAGAGTTCATTTTGGTTTTGGTCATTCGTCGATATTTGACGATCCTTTTATGGATATGCCACAGGCTTCAGGGTAATTCTCAATGTTTTATTTTAACCCTAATTCCTCTGAATTCTGCATGCAGAGCCTGGCTTGGACGTAAATGTAGTAAAGCGTTAAATAGATTTAGTGATGGTAGTGGTGGCTTATTATATGTGTCATAATTTATTATTAAAACCAATTTTACAAGGAAACAGGTTCTTATCCACAAATTTAATGTCTACTTCCTGAAATTAATAATTTACACATGTTTATTTGAGGATTGATATTTCCTAGAAATCCTAACAGGCTCAGTTTCTGGCTATGCTAGCATATTTTAATTTGGAAATAGATATCGGGCAAAGTTGATATTTTTATCAATTTTACAGAGAAAATAATAGGTAGCAATTGATTGATTTTAAAGTAAGTTTTGACACATCCTTGACCCCTGTATGTTGTATTGTAGTTGTTTTAGATTTATTGTACATTCAAAATAATTTTGTGTGTATTTTTGGTTTGTAGTTTGTACTGCATAATTTATTGTATACAGAGAGAAGACTGAGGTTTAATGTCTACTCAACACAAACTAGGTTATTTCAGGACTAACATATGATAATAACAGTAGGAAAACAGATAAATAGACCAAGAAGGACTTCAGGATTCTGATAAGACAGTTCCCACTTGTCAAAAGTCTTGTCATGTTTTACTTGGTGGTGTGGATGGGGCCAAAATTTTTGTCCATTTGCGTAGGCCACATACCTTTGAGAGTCCAGAGTAATAGAACGAAATAGGCCTACTGTTGTCTCAAGATTCTCAATATGACCATACAACAAAATCTAATCGTATGTTAACCTGAATGTGTTGATGAGACGTAACCAAAAGATGTTTGGTTAGTGATTACTAGTGCTCACCCAATATTGGCATATACATGTAGTGTTTAACGGCTATTCAACACACATTTTTACGTGTATCCACTATTTAGTTTTCTGTCACCTATGAAATATTTCATAATGTTATTAACTAATATTTTAAAATTTATAAACAAATATGAAAAATACATAGATTTTAAAACTTAACATATAAAGTAAACATTGATTGAATAGCATTCAAATGAAGATGTAAAATATTTGAATAGTAAAATCTACATTGGATGTGACCACTACTGAGTGCTAGTATGACAAAGCTTTATTTTATGTGTGGAATACTCGGTAGGTGGGGGTTTTTGTGCATGGGGTAAATCTTCTTGCTTTAAAATACCTTTAGTTTAGAAAATTATTCCCCATATTCAAAATATTTGATCCATTGTCTGCTAGTCATACATAGAATTGGATCATGTTGTATGCACCTACCTGCATGTGGATTAGAGATTATGTAGTTTATGGGTATCTTGATGAATGTATTATAGACTGTTTGTTAGTAGAAGAGTATCTTCATTAATCAAGGAAGTCAATGTCATTAACTCAGTAACTTCATAAAAAAAATTCCTACCTCAGAAAACGTGAAATGAACGTCTCTGCTGAATCAACAAATGAAGATGCGGCAACATAATATTATTTAAACAGTTTTACTGTAAAGTAGATATGATTAACTTGAGAGATAAACACTTCCAGTTTCACATTTAGAGGGGAGTTATTGTCCAATAGGCATTCCCTGAGATCATTAGGACCCAAGATCCTTTAAGAATATGACACCAACGATTTAGGTTCATTATATAAGTCATGTATATTTATACCAAAAGTGAATAACTCTCTTCCCTTGATTTATGAAGATGACTAGAAATAGATTAGATGTTTGAATGTGTTACCAGATCACAGGATTTTTTTAATTTTTATACATTTTGTGTGTTTGGGAATGTGCATCGGTAGTGTTGCTTCAGTGTTTGTTCTGTTTTTATTTGGTTCTGCAGTTATCCTGTATTTTATATGTATCCCTAACAGTTAATTATTAGAAATGTAAAGTGCAGTCTGAATACACGGAAATATAAAGATGATACTGTTATTGTAAAGAATCTCATTGACCGATAATGTGCATAACTAGATATAGCCAATTATTTTCAGAAGCTTAAACTGTTGTTGGATAATGAATTGATCTTCACTGAGGTGACACCAACAGGATTTTCTCTTGCTTCAAACCCTTGATAAATATAAATAAAATTTCAAAACTTAAAAATTTGAAATTTTAGGCTTATGAACTGCAATGAAATAAGGAGGAAATTATCATGTGGACGTATATTGTCGTCACCCCTCTCCGTCCACAAAGTGTTTGTGGAGACACTACACTGTGACTACAGGGTCCCAATTTTTATCTGATTTTTACGAAACTTGAAATATAGGTTTATATCAAAAATATCTCGGTTCATTTCGATATAGCCCCTTATTGTACGAAAATCATGTATTGAACTTGTGAACTTCCTAGAGGTCACAATTGCTATCTAATTGAAATATATGTTTAGGATGCAAATGTCTTG
This sequence comes from Patella ulyssiponensis, assembly GCA_963678685.1. Taxonomy (NCBI): domain Eukaryota; kingdom Metazoa; phylum Mollusca; class Gastropoda; family Patellidae; genus Patella; species Patella ulyssiponensis. Next base: position 60,348,388 of record OY783225.1, on the reverse strand, counting down.
ATCCCTTTTAAAATTCGGGCATATCGGACGATTGTACAAAAAAGCATGTTTTTAGCTTGTGCTACCTCTACAGGTCTCAATCTTTGATGAAACATGAAAGACATGTTTATGTTGCAAAGATGATTAAATTACAGATCTATAATTATTTTGTTTCATTTTTTTTATACTTTTCTACATGAAGATCGGAACGATTGTAGTGGAGGGTCTTAACTGATGCACCTATCAGATTACGAAAAATCATGATTATATCCCAGAGATCCACAACCTTGTGTCAAGGTTATCAAGCCAGGGGAATTAAACGTTCTCTCCTAAAGTGCTCTTGGAGTATTTCATTACAAATCTGCACTTGCCCTGGGACAAACAAATGGTATTGTCATCTTATTGGTCAGTTGTTAACAGTTTTTCAATGGATGAAGGTACCATTGATGTCCCTGTGGATTTGTGAGCTCAACAGCATCCTTTCTAATGTAAAAGACTCTCCTGACTCATTTTAGTGGGGGGGGGGAGACTTTCTTTAATCTTTTTGGTTTTATCGCTTTCTGATCTGAAAGCCCTAGTTAAGGAAAAGTACAGCCTTAATATATTTTATCTTGACCAGGTAGGATATGTGGAGTAATAGCTGTGTATGTTTTAACGTGGGCCAGTGTATTGTTAACTTCATCTGTTTTGTGTGTTTTCAGGTTTACTTCATTTTCTAGTACAAATTTCGGTGGCCCCACAATGGGAGGTAACTTTAAATCTACATCTACATCAACAAAATATGTTAATGGTAAAAAGGTGACCACAAGAAAGTAAGTTGTTATTGTTATTGGTAATACTACAAGGTTGGACTGTATTTATTGTCAATCTTATTGGAAGGCAGATTCAGCTGTTGCATAATGTAGGTTTAATCTTATCAGTACTAGTATATGGTTAAGCAGTTTTTAAAGTCTGTAAATGTTACTTGGACGATTAAAAGTTTGATGGTATTTGTTATTTGATGTCAATGAAAACCAATCATCTGGTTTCTTGTCTCAAAGAATTACATTTACAAATATTTACAGATATTAATTGAATGAAATCAACGAACATTGAAACATAACAAACAATTAAATGGAAATAAATTCATCTGAAAGAATTTTTAAAATTTCTTGAAATTTCAAAATTCGCCGAAGTTGCTTCAAAAATTGATTATTCCAATTGATTTGAATATTCAAATACCATTTGAGTAATGACTTACATATCAAGTTTTCATGAAAACAGTTTTTTATTCAAATATTTAACCTAAATAAAAAAAACTGAGTGGAACGATTTAATGTTTCTAGAAAACACCAAAATTGTTTCGTGCATGCTGTATCATAAAGCCTGTCATTGAATCAACTGGCGCATGGTTTCGAATCCACGGATGTACGTGACAAGGAGTAGGGTCGCCTGTCCAGCCTAGTGGGTTTTCCACGGGTACTCTGGTTTCCTCCCACTGCTAAAGGCCCCTACGGGCACGCAAATTATTGAAATAAAATTAAACCATATGTTAGTCCCGAAGTTTGTTTCAAGTGGACGTTAAACCCCATCTTTCCCTCTCTCTTTCAAAATATTAAATTGAATATTGAAATGATAATGATGGCATAGTCAGATCCACACTAAACGTCTGTGTAATTTATTTGTTATTATAGAGTTGTGGAAAACGGTCAAGAAACAGTAACGGTAGAAGAAGATGGTAGAATCACATCACGAACGGTTAACGGTCAACAACTACGAGATGGCGGTCAAAAATATAGCATCAAGAGTTAAACTTGTATATATATATACACACATTAACATGGCTTTTAATGTTCTGTGACTAAAAATAAAATATTATCAGTATTGTTGATAGGATTATAAACTATAATTATTATACGGAGTTATTACTTGTATCACAAGGCTCTCATTGACTGTACAGCTGAGTTACTTTAAACAGAGTATATGATGTATAAAAAACATTTATTCCCCTGTACAAGAAATATGTGCCATCTTTTTTATTGTACAAATTTTCAGCTTTGTGTCTCGTAGCTTAAAATGTATTAATTGTCATATTGACAAAACTTTATTCGTGTATTGGAATTTCCTCAAATAATCCAGGATCAAGGTTCTCAGAAAACAACAGTTGAATTCAGATTCAGTGGAATCGGTTACACCATTACTCAATAATATCTACTTTTATTTTATATTTCGACCATGATTATTGTAAAGATACTGATCCGTGACTGGTAGAAATCATAATAGTATTCACAGCCCATAGTTTTTAGGCTATTTATATTGTTTGTAAACAGTTAAATCAGGGTATCAATACTCAGTGTTATTTGGCTCTTAAAGCATGTTACGAACAGTGAGGTCCACCCTTTCATTTACATATTTATAAATTACAGTAAAGTAGTTTGAAACGTTTTCTTTTGTTGGAACTCAAATTTCAGATAATTTTAGATTTTAACTTTGTTATAATGAGAACAGTACTCAAGAAACAGTACATAATGAACAATCACTCGTGTTTATTATTAGAAATAATGGTTGGATACATATATTGATGTGAAATAACTGAAGATAGAAAAATGAATCTGTTAAAGCAATGGTAAATGAGAACATGGAGTCTTAATACTTGATGAGATCTACAGGGCTCTTGTCATTCAAATATTCACACTTATCAAGCCAACATCTTCCAACTGAATCTACTAGTCATTTTACCAGTGATATAACATGCTCATCGAGCTGGAATAAAGAGAGTAATTCTAATTATATCTTCGTCTCCTGAGCTGTATTTCTCATCACATATTTTTGGCCTTTTAAATGGGGTACATATTTATCAGCTTTGTAAAAAAAAGATTATGGACACATGCTGATATATTTCATATGTTATTAAGTGTAGGTTTGACTGGCATATATATTAAATAACCCCCTAGTTTCTCATGTGCTGAACTTTGTGTATAAATCTCGGTGAAGTCCCAGTTCTGGCTTTCTGTTATTCGGTAATACTTCACACAGATTGGTAAGGCAGTCGAAACATAGATCGTATAAAACCCCCAAGTGAGGATGAAAATGAATGGTATGGGGAAATTGAAACAATAATTAAGGCTGTTATTTCTAACTCTACATAATAACATATTTACTTACATTTAATGGTCTGTGTCTACGGTGATTCCAAACAATAAACAATATCATGTCACTAACATAACATCTTATTTTTTAAATTAATGAATTTCTTTGAAGAGTTCTCGTTGATAAATAGTTAGGAAATATATGAAGTTATTTTATATAAACAAGGTTTACGATAGTGTAATGGGTGTGCATGTGCATTTTGAGAGATTAAATAGACTTATGGGTAATATCAGAGCTTTAATTGCAGACAATGGAACCAATGATCAGCCAGGGTGTTTTGACATTCTGTGGAGCCACATATTTTCGCATGCTAACACCTGAGCTGTAAATGCACACTATGGTACCATTTAGAAATACTGATGAGTTTTTTGTTTTGATTGCCCTGTGAGTGCCGATAATATGTTCTCATATAAAGGATGTTACATGATATTATATTATGCAGTTCAATATACGACTGTGATCAGAATTTGTCTCCCTTTGATTTACAAATTATTAAATATATATTATACCAAAAGCTTATATGAGTATGAATCCAACAGTTACCTGCTCTTTGTATATTGAAGCCGTTTATTTAGGACATATTACATTGTATATAATTAGCTTATGTCCTTATAAGGATTTGTCTTTTTAACGAGGGCGAAACAAAATTAGTTTATAAACCTAATTATTATTTTATATTGGTATTTAGTTCGTTTACGGTAGTTTAGTGTATTTTCAAGCAGAATAAAAAATAAACAAATGAAAAAAAAAAGCAATTTGTGTATAATCGTAATCATTTTACTATTTCGTTCATATAGTTAATGTGTTGTTTTTTTAGCAGAATGAAAACAAAGCAAAAAAAAAAACCCCGACAAATTGCTTAATTTATTCCTTGGTCTCTGTTTTAAAGAGATAAGGCCAAGCAAAATAACTGATTAGTATCTGAGTGTGGAAGTACATTGTATCGAGTTGCATCATCATATTCACCAAGAACATAAAAGTGACACTGTCTCTGTATCATCTGATCTTGTTCCTACATTACAAAAACAATTTGTCGGACATTATTAATTATTGCAAGACTGTAAATCTACATACTTTTTTTGCTTATTTTCCCAACACACATTTGCGTTTTCTTTTCTCTTTTGTTGTGGATACATTCAAAAACTGTAAATCACGATTTTAATGTGTTGAGATTACAACCTTGTTTTTAGGCTAATTTCAGGTCGCATTAATATATTGCTTTACAGTATTTCTAGTAATTGGTTTGATGAGAAAAATTAGTTTATAATTAAAATATGCAGACTATCCCTAAATTGTTTTATTGAAACAAGCGAAGACCAACTTGCTGTTTTGTTTATTTTGGTAAGGTTTTCTTGTATCCAGCAGTAGATTAATCCGCTATAGCAGGGTTTACTGTGTATATAATATTATATATGTGTATTTAATTTTTGTATATTGAGATAAGAAAAAAAAATGTTAATCTAAATATATTTACAGTTGAACGTTAAAAAGAATTATTTATCGACATTAAGTTCCATTTCAATTTTGTTTGGATAGGGTCAGCTTTAAGCTGTGTACCAAATTTGATTATTTGAAATGGAACTTGAATGTGTTTGGGTTTTTTTTTTCTCTGGACTATTTTTAAATTATACTAAATATATCGATATAACTCTACATGGTTGCTTAGTAACCCAAACTATGGTATGTTTATGGTTTTCCTCCTTGTGGCCTGTGGACTATTCATGTTAAATCAACAAACCAAATACAGACATGCTATGGACTTTCCTACCTTGATGAAAGAGGAGAGACCTCATCTTTGTGAAATAAGAACATTTAGGATACTGTCAGAATGGACAGTTGAGGACAGGATTTGTCTCCCTTTGCCTAGATTGGAGTTGAGTTCCACAGTGTGTGTCATCATAGAGGACTGTTGTAGAATACATGTGAACTACACAAGGAGTAAAACTTGTAGCAATAATATGTACCTGTAATAATTGTTCAGTTTGTTTATTGTAATGTTATATATAAATATATAATACAGTATGAGAGTGGTGTATCAGCTTTATCTGCTACATGGATCAAGCAAATATTTCTACTTTCTATTCTATTTTAAAATTTAATGTTTTAGTCTGGCAAAAATAAATAATAACAGATCTCAATTCTATAGTTTTTATATCTTCAAGACTTCATCACTAGAAAAGTATTGTTTTGTATTTGCTCGAATACCAGGTCCTGAGTTCACAAAGCTTTCTCAGACTTAAGTTAAGAATTTACACAAAGTTATTCACCTAAAATATAGCCCTTTATAAAACTTTTGTTGTTTTAATGTATCGAATACATCAATAAGAAACTATGTGCAAAGTTTTGTGTTTCCGGATCAAGGATATTTCTCATAAACAGTGATTGAAAGTTGAGTAAATTCTTAACTTAGTCTGAGAATGCTTTGTCAACACGGGGCCAGAGTGGACGTTCTTGAGACAGTTGCCCTTCGATTGGCTTGGAAATGAAACGGGGTTTAATGTCATACTGTTCTGCAGCTGCTCTATGTAGGCTAAGGAAGATGGGTATACACCATGCACTTTGCTATGAGGGATATTTTGTGGCACTACAGCCTACTCTTCTTTCGTATTCCAACTGTCAAGGGACCTTTTACGTGCACACCAATGTCAACGCGGGACCTTGGGCTTTTTTTTTGTCTCTTGCCAGGCCCTCCGTCTAGCACCACTGACAAGCCAGAACCATGCCAGAGCCAATGTCTTACTCAGTAAGCCACCAGATGCTAGAGTACTTGAAACTACAACTCATTTAATAGATGTGTAACTATGGGCTTTAACATAAACTAGGCCATATCTTCGGGATCACATGGCTCGCTAGCCGGATGTCGAGTGTTCGATTCCCTGTATTGACAGAGAAAGTTCACCCAGATTCTCCGACGTGGTTCCTCCTTGGCAGTGAAGCAGGACAGAGGGCCTGACAAGGACAGCTATCTGGTCGTTCAGATGGGATGAAAACCCTGAGGTCCTGTGTACACATTGGCATGCACTTCAAAGATCCTTTGGCAGTTGGGATTAGATATAAGGGTAGGCCTTAGCGCTGCTGCCTGGGCAAAATTTCCCCCATAGCACACTGTATGGTGTATACCCATCTTTATTAGCCCAGTTCGGAGCAGAACAGTAGGACGTTAAGCCCCATTTCATTTATATACTATTCAAAAAAAAGTAGGGGATATTTGAATTTGGGGGCATAATACTAAAATATGCAAATGACTACGAAAAAAGTCACTATAGAACCTAACAGAAGAAACATTTCCAGTTACATGTGACGCCCAAACGCACCAATAGCTACCGCATGGAATGCAGGTGATGCTTGGGATCATCATGGGGGTCCAACCCAAGATTTGCACGACTCTGACTTTGAATGTTACAGTCATTGTGGCATTGAATTCCAGGGTGGAAACATCAGTTTAATTGTTTTAGAGACAAACAAATTTTGATATGCGTCGGCTTACCCAAAATGAAAGGTTACGTGCCCTTGGCATGCTACAGATCGGCACAACACAGGCGGTTGTGGCGCGGACGGTGAATGTTTCTCAGTCTGTCATAAGCAGGCTATGGTCCAGATACCGTGATACACAATCTGTACGGGACAGACCACGCCCAGGTCGACCAAGGGCGACAACTCAAGCCCAGGGTCGATTTATCCGTACCTTGGCCTTGAGAAATCGTGTCATCACAGCAAATCAGATCAGCGCTCGTCTTCAAACAGGCACTGGTGTGAGAGTGAGTAGCCAGACGATTCGGAATCGACTGCATAGGGGTCACCTTCGCGCCCGACGTCCTCGCGTGATCCCTTGTTTGAGAGATCATCACATTCAGGCAAGAGGTCGTTGGTGTAGGGATCGTCAACACTGGGATAATCGACGCTGGAGCAATGTGATGTTTTCAGATGAGTCAAGGTTCACCTTTAATTTTTTGGACAGACGTAGGAGGGTGTGGCGTCGTCGAAACGAGCTCTTCCAAGACGTTAACGTCATCAGACATGATCGATTTGGGGGTGGTTCTGTTATGGTGTGGGAGGCACGACGTCATGGCCGCCGTTTCATCTTCCAGGATGACAACGCAAGATGTCACAGGGCCAGGATCGTTACAGGTTACCTACAACAACAGAACATCACCTTGGCCAGCACTGAGTCCCGACCTCTCCCCCATCGAGCATGTCTGGGACATGCTTGAACAGAGGTTACGTCAACGTCAACAACGCCCTGTCAATGTCCAAGAACTTGCTGCGTTGCAACAGGAATGGGACAATCTGGACCAAAATGACCTTAGACGTCTCATTAGGAGTATGCCACGTCGGATCAATGCTTGTTTGGCAAACAGAGGAGGATTTACCCGTTACTGACTTTGTTGTGGTGCTGTGGTAACTTTGCTGTTTGACCCCGGGTATCATTTTATCCTTATAATGGCCAGTCTGTGCCTTACTTAGTCTAACGATCATTTGGAATAAATCGATGAATGTGAACTTCATTTCATTTTGTCATTTGTTTCTTCGTCAGTTTCATTAGGTGACTTTAATAACACTTAAAAATCAAATATCCCCTACTTTTTTTGAATAGTATATATATAACTGACTGACGTTGGGAGCGATACTGAATATTAGAGTCAATTTTCAGCTCCCTGATAATTCCTTTGAAAACAAAAAGTTGTAATTGTAGACTGTGAGAGGATATCTGCTTGAAACTCAGATGAGATTATATGGAATGAAAATTGCCAAAGTATTGTGCTGACGCCACGTTTAACCGTCATCCCGTTTCTTTATAATACCTGCCCATCTGTATATCCTAGTACATATACAGATACAGAGTTTACCCAATATAGTCCATGCAGATACAGAGTTCACCAAATATAGTCCATGGAGAAAAGAAGGGAAAGTAAAGTATTATTCATGATATCCGACTAAATGCAAAATATGATTAGGCCGTCCATTACGGCATAGCTCACTGATAAGGTGGCTTACCGGGACGTATTTGCGCGACTCTGTGTCATTTTTTTTTTAATAATAATAATTTATTCTGTATCAAAGGCCTCCGGCCCAAAGTACACGTATAATAACATAACATAACATAACATAACATAACATTGTATAATATAATATAATATAATATAATATAATATAATATAATATAATATAATATAATATAATATAATATAATATAATATAATATAATATAATATAATATAATATAATATAATATAATATAATATAATATAATATAATCATATAAACTTATTTAAACAGGAATAAAGACAAAAAAAAAATCATCAATATAGGTTTTTTAAATATAAATAATATACACAAATTTTCTTCTTTTTTTAGGTTTTTATTTTATAAATTTTTCTCTTAGTCTCATACTCCTCAATACGTATTTTCCAAGATTTTCACACATATTTTCATTTGACATAACATATTTAAATTGACTTATATCATCTTTTCGGTTGTTGCAACTTTCTGGTAAAAGTTTTGTTCGTAGATCTGAGTATAAAGGACAGTTAACAATAAAATGGGCCTCATTTTCAACTACCTCAATGCCTATTGAGAAGCAGTATTTACAAATCCTGTTTATTCTTTGTATATTTTGCCATCGACCGGTCTCTATTTCAAGCTTGTGATTTCCACACCGAAAACGTAGTAGTGATGATTTATATTCGTTTGTTATGTTTTTATTTAAATATGATTCAAATATGAACTGATTTTTATATACACCATATGTAGTGGAACTGATTTCAGATGACCAGGTTTGTACATAGTTATCATGTACTCTTTGTTTAAATATATTTATGAACATTTTAATATTTCCGACCCCTTGTTGTTGCCAAACATATCCGAATCCATACTGAAATAGAAGGTTTCTGACGTGTGACGCCCATGTTATACGACCCGCTTCGTCTAAGCAATATAACATTGAGTAACAAGACTTCGGATATCTGTCATTATGCATAGTTAATATTGATAGCCAGTACTTAATAACATTTACAAAAAACATAATATATAATGGGCTACGCCCGGTTTCACCATATACATAATTATTACATGTTGATGTTTTAAGTTTCATTACAGATTTACAATACTTAGTGTGAACCGTTTTTATTAGCGACATAGGTTTGTTTCCCCAAATTTCAGAACCATAGCTTAAAATAGGAAGCACTACTTTATCAAATAAATAAAAAGCTGTGGAAATATTAACTTTGAACTTATGTACAAATGCTAACAATAAATTGGAGATTTTTCTGGCTTGCTGAGCTAGTGTTTCGGTTGTGGGAAACCATGTTAAAGTAGGCGTAAACATTAAACCCAGATACTTATAGTGTGAAACAGTTTCTAGTATTTCCCCATTGTACTTCCAAACTTCACTTTTTCTGAGGTTGACTCCTCTCCTGAAGACAATTACCATACCATACTTAAAGCAGAATGTGGCTATACAATCAATTTGTTTTTGTAGACCAAATATCGTATCTGAGATACCTGAAATGTCATCGGCGTATAAAAGTGAACAAATATTTTCGCAAATTGGGTTAACAAAGACTCCTTTGCAATTTTCTGATTCCTGCAACAGTAATAGCTCATTTAGGAAAAGGGTAAATAAGAGGGGACTCAACATGCACTCCTGGCGGGTCCCTACTGTACATTCAAACATACCCGTAGTACTGAATTGGTCTAATTGAACGCACGAAGATAATTGTGAGTACATTACTTTGACTAAGTTTAGTAGTTTACCTTTTATACCATTTTTGATTAGGGCATAATACAATATTTTATGTTGTATACAGTCAAAGGCTGTAGAAAAGTCGACAAAAATACAATACAGTCTTCCACCAGATTTACTAAGATATTTCTGTATTAATGCCTGGAGGTTGAAAATTTGATCTATGGTTCGATAACCGCGCCTGTAAAACGCTTGATTTTCGATAAACTTTTCATTTATGGTGCACCATTTTGTTAGGCGTTCATTTAAAATACTTGTATAAAGTTTACCAATTGTGTCTAGTAGTGATATTCCCCTATAATTCTTAGGATCTGATCTAGTACCATTTTTAAATAAAGGATATATAATTCCTTGGCACCATTTTTGAGGAAAAATACCAGTAACCAGTATATTATTAAACAGGATGACCAGGACAGGAATTATGACATTGATTGATCATCTCATTTGTAATTCCGCTGATTCCAGGAGCTTTTTTATTTGGTAATTTATTTACAGCTGCTTGTATTTCATATGTTGTTATTTCTGCATCCAGCAAGTCATCAGATGATTCTCGCCTGGCTTCAGCCTCAGTTATATGGGAGTCTATTTCCTGGTCAAATTGCTCATCTCTATCGTAGTTGCAGTTATTCAGTAAGTTATTAAAGTGGCTGTACCATTCAGAAGGAGCTACTGGAGTTGACTTTTCCTCACCCTTTTTAAAATGTTTCAGTTTTTTCCATATTTGTGTGGTGTCCATGATTTCTGACATATTTAAATTTACATCATCTTCTTCTTTATATATTTCTCTCTTTCTATTACACATGTTCTTGAATATTCTTTTGGCACTTTTGTATTCTTCCAAATCGTCTTTCCTATTTGTCACTCTGAATACGTCTAAATATTTATATTTCGCAGCTTTCATATTTTCACACGTGTCATCCCACCATCCTGGCTGTTCTTGTCGGACCATTGCATTTCCACGCCTCTTTATCACACACTTGAGATTCTTATGAAATATACGCTCGAGACCATTTACCGCCTCATCAATTTTATACTCTTGAATTTGTTCTGCTACTATTTCCAATTCTCTGTGTGTGTCGTCGGTGTAGAATAAAGACTCAAAGTTTGAGGAAATTTTATCGTTCCACTTGAATCGATGCCGTGTGAAAACATCGCCATCCCTAACAGCGGGCTTCGTGTTAGTCTTGATGTTACAGGTTATAGGAAAATGGTCAGATTCATCGTTATTAAGAACCTGGAAGTCACAGAAAGCATCAAATATGTTCGTGGATACAATTATATAATCTACCACACTATTTCCGTTTGGACCCATGTAGGTAAAATTCCCAGGCTTGTCAAGATTGGATCTTCCATTCAGCATATGGATCTCAAATTCTTTGCACATATTCAGAAGACCTCTGCCGTATGTATTAATGGTGTGATCTCTGGATAACCGCTGTGCATTAAAGTTATCTTCTATGTAATTATATTCACATGGTAAGTATTTTGGACTGTCATTTAATATATAGTCTTGTTCACACCCAACCCTTGCGTTTAGGTCTCCGAGTAGTACGAAGTTTGTTAAAAGGCCATACCTATGTATAAATTCCATTAATACTAATTCTAGGCTTGTAATGGCATTAATATCTGAAATATCGGAGTGGAGTAAACTTATCTTTCTGGGGGGAGATATAGAAAACAAAATAACATTATATTATTATTAAGAATGTGATCCTTTACCCTTGCAAATATACCATATTGACAGTTTATATTTATTCTCTCAAATAAATCGAAATATTGTTTACGAATAAATACTATGATTCCACCTGATGGCCTTCCAAGACCACCGTACTTTCTAACGAGTGAAAAGGCAAAATGATCAGTGAGTAGATCTGTGAACTCGTCTTCACTCACGCACCACGTTTCTACTAAACAAATTATATCGTAGTCAGAAAGAAAAGATATAAGTGAACTATTTACATGACTCTTTAAGCCGTGAATATTCCAACAAATACAAGAAAGATTACGTGTACTCGAGCTTTGACCACATTTTCATTGTTCTTGACTAATGATATCAGGGACTGATTTTCCGTCACAGGCTGTTATCTGGTCACTGTTTGTGTCATACATGAATGCTCTACCATTTAAAATCAGTTTATCGTGTCTTAAACTCACCTTGTCCTCACCGGCTTTATTTTTAATTTTAATCAACACTGATCCCAATTTCTTCCTACATTCTCTCACTCTTTCTGTAAAATCTTCTTTAATTATTAATGGGGGTGGGGTTTCAGGGTTTGTTCTTTCACGCCTTAGTATTCTGAACGCCTCTTATTCAAGTTGACGATGTTTAAAACGTCCAAATTTAATCAAAACAGGCCTGGCTCTGTTACCCTGTTTTCGACCAAGCCGCTGAACTCTTTCTATAGGGACTTGTTTATCGTCCGCCGCATCCCTCATATTTAATGTATCAACGAAATAGCTCCTAATTTTTTCTTCGAGTTCTTCCCACCGTTCTGTTTCCTTTTTTTCAAGACCCAGCAATATTAAATTCTCCCTTTTTGATTCATCCTCCAGTTTTTCTATGCGTTTATGTAACTCACTGTTTTCTTTCTTCACGCTCACAAGCTCTGCAGATAACGAGGAAAAATCCTGTAACTGCGATTTTATCTCCGAGAGCTCAGTTTTGAAGCTATCCAACTGTTTTGTTATTGTTGATAGGGATTGTGAGATATTTAAAAGGGTTTTACCCAAGTCTGTATCCCCAACTTTGGGGCCTGGTGAATCATAGTTCAGGGTTGTCTGTCTTGTAGGCCCCTAGCTTTATCAATACCTATATTAATAACCCCAAGTGGATAATCTTTTTTCAATAAATTGGATCTCAATTCATTAAGTCGTTGAATTCTGAGATCTTCGTTTATAATAATAGTGCATAGTTTTCTGGCAAGAGAAAAGGGTATATTATTTTTGACATGACGGGGGTGACATGATTTATATGATAAATAGTTTTTAGTATCTGTTTCTTTGGAGTAAATATCTGTAATGATTTGATTGTAAAATCTCTTAACGAGAACATCTAAAAAAGCAATTTCCCTTCTTATTGGGGGACTTGTATAGATATCATTTAATGTGAATGTATATTATCACCGGGCCCGTAGTTACGGGGCGGCGAGGGGTGTCCCCAAAATCGAATTAGCCCCCCTCCCCCCATATTTAGCCCACAATAATGATTTCTTAGGCGTGTTCAAATTGGTAGGCGACCCGTAGATTTGTAGCCGGCCACATCCTCAGCCCCTCCAAAAAATTCTGTAGTCGTACCAAATTTTATAAGCTGGCCATGGCCTGATTATCACGCCACGTCAAGCATAGCAAAGTTTTTGAAACCAAAAAAAACCAGTTTACGTTCGGAGAATATGGGAAGTGTTGGGACTGTGATTTTATTTTTAAAGTATTAAGTGATAAAACAAACTGTATCTTAAATGGGGGGGGGGATGACCTAGTGACCTAACCGTCACCGAGCCCGTACGCCTATGTTTGCAACCAAATACTAATGCCACCAACGTCGTTCTCTGGTACTGTTTGTGGTTGTTTACTGTCACTATGACGCTGGTTCGTGTTTACCATACCAGACAGACTCCCCAACACACACCCAATCCTATATGTATAAAATACTAGAACCCCATATCAACAACTCTATTCATATCACAGGTTATAAAACTAGAATAACTGTAGCTGTTCATATCATACATTGCAGATCATAAACAAAACAACAACAGACCATAAAACAGTCACAGATATACAACAACCACAGATGATACAACTCTTACAGGTCATACAACAACTCTTACAGATCATACAACAACTCTTACAGATCATACAACAACTCTATCAGGTTATACAACAACTCTGACAGGTCATAACACAATCACAGATCATACAACAACTCTTACAGATCATACAACAACTCTACCAGGACACACAACAACTCTATCAGGTCATACAAACAACTCTACCATGACCAGTATATGCACCAAGATGCAAGGACCCAAGTGGTATTTTGGGCCTGGAGGTATGCAAGTTTAACCCGACTCTGTCTGAACAACAAATGGCAAATTGCCATAAACTGTTAGGGAAACAGTCAGCAAATTCTGCCTTATAAAAAATATACTTACTTAGATTTCTAGTGTGAATACCATATCAGATCGTTCGCCACGAGAATGGTGTATAACCGGCAGGATTGGATAACGGACTAATGTTTTTCGGATATCTAGGCATGGGCTGGCAGAATGTACACACACCTGACTAGAATATCGATTGGGATTTCGCTTATCAGTTGGGATTCCTAGGCTCGGTTAATACAACCAATATTATTTTCTATGCGAACCATATTTTCTGACACCACTAATCAATTTATATGATGACAAATGGGGTACCACCTCAGATCAGGTGGTTAGTACTAAGCTTATAACATGAACAGCAACATTACCTGCAAGGCAAGCTCGTATGTCAATATCAAATGAAACAGGTTTGGTTTTGTTGACAGAAATGGCACTTATTTTCACGGCTTTTCCCGTTGTCCCAGCAGCAAGATGGGCAATAGGGTTGTCACCATTTAACCTGGACTAAAGATTTAAAAAAACAAAAAGTAAACTGTAACACACATTGTCGGTTTCTGGACGTATTCGGTGTTGAAAACAATTACCAACAGTGCGAGCTGTCAATGTATCAACATTGAATTATTGGAGAAGAGTTTCAAACTGTTTATCTACAACGTGTCGTTGTCAGGAACAATAACTAGACCTGAGGATGCAACTAAGTCCGCCAGGGTGAGATACATGTAGCTAATGATATCAGTAGGTCCGTCAGCCAACAGAAATAATCGTTTTTCTACACCACCCGGACCGATTTAAACGGGTACACGCTATGCAGTGTGCTATAATAAGTATTTAATCAAAGAAATTGGTATCAAAACAATGCTATTGTTATTTGGAGACTAACACACATGTAAGATATATCCCGGGTTCTTCTCGCTTCCAGGAATATATCACTGTCACGAGGTACTGAAGATACAGGAGGCATTGCGTGTGGAATTGGTGTGGACTAGAATATATTTATAACTTGGCATTCCATTAGCTTGTTAACCATAAACTGCACCAGATTAATCACAAATCCCAATTAACTACTTATAAAGTTTATGGTACAGAAAATTGGCCATACATCGGGATTAGAACCAGCTGAATTTCCAGGATGTGTAGTAAGGTTACCAGATATATAAGTTACTTACCGTTGCCAGGAAAGATGGAGAAGTAGAGGAATTGTTTTGTTTAATAACGAGAAAATCCATATCCTGAATATTAGATGAATTGGGCAACTGGACAGATTTGATTTCAACTTCATTATCGTTGTTTGGTGATATATCCACAGTAAATACAAGAGGGTAGGCAGATGCTTCAAATAGTGCTGGTCGGCCTCCTGGTTTTGAGTCGTTCACATTAAATTCTGCTCGAGCAAACATTCCCGATACCTGCCGGATGCTTGCAGACGGGTTATACAACGGGTCAGCCATGATCTGAACCCCTTTGCACGTGGCAGAAAAATTAACCCTGAATTAAGAAAAAAAATTGAAAATAAATCTATTTATTACAGTATACTTCGGATTGGACGCACCATTCGTGTAAGTATAGTCAATAGCGGATCTAGGTGCACCCCCCCCCCTCCCAATGACAAGGTACTTCACAGATCAAGCCGTTTTGGGCGCCCCATCAAGTTGTGGTGTTGATCGAGTGAGATATTATGAGGCGTCTCACCATTTGAGGAACGCCTCATATGTAACGACATAATTGTCGAGGCGCCCATAAAACCAAGTGCTTTGTGGGTGCCCAACCAGTATCAGTCGCCTTTATGTGGCGCCCAAACTGATATGGGCACGTTGGCTGTTGGCTTCTTATTGCGTCCAATGGAAAGACACAATAGGTAAAGGGCGCCGAATTTTTCCAAGAGGCCCCCCCCCCCCCCGCGCTAGATACGGGCCTGGCAAAGTTGTTCTGAGGGGAGAAAAAAACGAGGTCCCGTGTATACATTTGTAAAAGAGCCCTTCATATTTGAAATAAGAGTAAATCTTAGTGCCGCTATTCGGCAAACTTTCCCTCATGGTACAATGTATGGAGTATGCCAATTTCCGTTAGTCCAGTCGGGACAGTAGGACGTTAGACCACCATTTCATTTCACGTTTCTCTTTAAACCAGGGAGCCATACTATTAATACACAAGTTATACTTACTGACTGTTGACCATTTGTAAACAAATAAAAAACACTACCACCACATCCTTATCTTGTAATCCTTTAACCCTCTCCATTTTGTTTGTTAATCTTAATACACGTTTATACCTGGTATAAGGTATATTGTAATAATATTATACAAGGTATGTTATACAGATAAATCACCGTACATTCACACCTTTCTGGGTGAACCTTACACAAAGGAATTTTATATAGCCTAAATATATCGGCGTACAATCACCTTGACAAACAGGAAGTCAAATCATAGAAAGACTGGGGGACGACTCAATCGAAATTATATCCAATTATCTTGACATGCTTAAAGTAGCTATACCCGAATTAGAATTCAATATTGATCAATTTCAATCATTATTGATGTTGTTATGTTGCCGTGAAGAACTGGGGTCCTATCCAACATTTAATATACAATAATAATAATAATGAATATTCATATTGCGTGCATTCCACACAAACAGTACGCTCATGGCGCGGGTTTGTTTAGCTCATTAGTTTTGTAGTTCACTCTTTATAATAGGATTCAAACATATCAGATTTAAGTTTTGATTTGAAAGTTTCCAAACATAGCGAAGTCTTGAGATTTACGGGTAAAGAGTTCCATAGTTACGGCACACTGTGCGAAAATCGTCGGAACCCAAAGGATTTAAGTCTATAACTTGGTACTGTTAGAAGGTGATCATTTTGTGACCTTAGGGTGCGTTTGGGGATATATTCAGATAGCAGTGAACTAAGATATTCCGGGGTTGTTCCATTTAAACATTTAAATCTGCCTATTGCAGGTCTTTCTTTAGGTCTTAAATGTTATCTACATTATTTATTAGACAATATTTAACTTATCCAGACCATAATCAACTTTTGATGTCATCGCTAGTCTGCGATATTTACTAGATTGTGATTCGATTTGCTGCTCAACTTTCATTCATGATTAAATCATGAAATGGATAATGTGTTTTATATGGTACCCACTTAAGTAATAATGATCGAAACTAGGCCGAAATTTCAAACACTTAATTCTCGGTTCAGAGTGGATCAGTTTGAAATTTTCACCAAATTGCCTTTACATTATCTAGTTTTGTTTTAGGATACATTGGACATTTAATAATGAGTACACGAGGTGGGCGCTATTTGTAATGTACACAGAAAAACATATCCTACAAGATAATGCGGAAATAATTAGTAATGGCTGATTCACAAACAATAAGATAATGATTTGTTTTTAAAAACCTAGTTTGTGTCGAGTGGACGATTAATCCCACAAGGAATACGAAAAACCAATGTCACGTGCGTGTACAAACGAACCCTTGACATTTGGATTTTGAAATATACTATTCAAAAAAAGTAGGGGATATTTGATTTTTAAGTGTTATTAAAGTCACCTAATGAAACTGACGAAGAAACAAATGACAAAATGAAATGAAGTTCACATTCATCGATTTATTCCAAATGATCGTTAGACTAAGTAAGGCACAGACTGACCATTATAAGGCTAAAATGATACCCGGGGTCAAACAGCAAAGTTACCACAGAATCACAACAAAGTCAGTAACGGGTAAATCCTCCTCTGTTTGCCAAACAAGCATTGATCCGACGTGGCATACTCCTAATGAGACGTATAAGGTCATTTTGGTCCAGATTGTTCCATTCCTGTTGCAACGCAGCAGCAAGTTCTTGGACATTGGCAGGACGTTGTTGACGTTGACGTAACCTCTGTCCAAGCATGTCCCAGACATGCTCGATGGGGGAGAGGTCGGGACTCAGTGCTGGCCAAGGTAATGTGGTGATGTTCTGTTGTTGGAGGTAACCTGTAACCATCCTGGCCCTGTGACATCTTGCGTTGTCATCCTGGAAGATGAAACGGCGGCCATGACGTCGTGCGAACGTCACAACATGGACTGCCAAGATGTTGTCCCGGTAGTACTGGCCTGTAACACGCCCTGCAACAACATGTAAAGCCGTTCTTCCAGCAACAGTGATGCCTCCCCACACCATAACAGAACCACCCCCAAATCGATCATGTCTGATGACGTTAACGTCTTGGAAGCGCTAGCTTCGACGACGCCACACCCTCCTACGTCTGTCCAAAAAATCAACAGTGAACCTTGACTCATCTGAAAACATCACATTGCTCCAGCGTCGATTATCCCAGTGTTGACGACCCCTACACCAACGACGTCTTGCCTGAATGTGATGATCTCTCAAACAAGGGATCACGCGAGGACGTCGGGTGCGAAGGTGACCCCTATGCAGTCGATTCCGAATCGTCTGGCCACTCACTCTCACACCAGTGTCTGTTTGAAGACCAGCGCTGATCTGATTTGCTGTGATGACACGATTTCTCAAGGCCAAGGTACGGATAAATCGATCCTGGGCTTGAGTTGTCGCCCTTGGTCGACCTGAGCGTGGTCTGTCCTGTACAGATTGTGTATCACGGTATCTGGACCATAGCCTGATTATGACAGACTGAGAAACATTCATCGTCCACGCCACAACCGCCTGTGTTGTGCCGATCTGTAGCATGCCAAGGGCACGTAACCTTTCATTTTGGGTAAGCCGACGCATATCAAAATTTGTTTTCTGGTCACTAAAACAATTAAACTGATGTTTCCACCCTGAAATTCAATGCCACAATGACTGTAACATTCAAAGTCAGAGTCGTGCAAATCTTGGGTTGGACCCTCATGATGATCCCAAGCATCACCTGCAATCCATGCGGTAGCTATTGGTGCGTTTGGGCGTCACATGTAACTGGAAATGTTTCTTCTGTTAGGTTCTATAGTGACTTTTTTCGTAGTCATTTGCATATTTTAGTATTATGCCCCCAAAATCAAATATCCCCTACTTTTTTTGAATAGTATAAGAGTAAGTCGTAACGCTGCTCTCCAGGCAAAATTCCCTCACAGTACAACGCATAGTGTACGCCTATCTTTATTCGAGCACGCCTTACAAGCTGTGCATAATAAACAAAGGCGTACGGGCAATTTTTCGGTTACAAAACCATTGGATACGTTATAGTTGCTTACACTGGTTAGAATAGCAGAAAACGCATTTGCGGTGGTTATATTTTTAAAATTCTCGGGGTGGCGTAAGGCCGCAATACCCCGCGACAATTGATTGGTTGTTTGTAATTCGGGTCAGCCAGGTAGACTATTTCGACCACGTTGAAGTTGCTGTATTCACAGTCTGGAATAGCAGGAAAATGCGTTTGAGACAGTTAAATTTTTAAAATTTTCTCCAAACGGTCCCGTCTTCGTGGACTGTAAACGATTGATTGGTTCTCGATCAGCCACCTTAATTAGGCTATATTAGACCACTTTGAAGGTGATTTGTGCACGGACTGAAACAGCAGGAAAACGTGTTTGCAGCCGTCAAATATTTCAAAATTTTCTTTGGGTGGTCCATACATGGTAAGCTCCGCCCGAATTTTTTGGGGGCATTTCTGGTTCTGCCCCCCCCCCTAACTGTCATCGAGCCCGTACGCCTATGATAATAAATACACGTCTTTAGACCAGGATTCCCAAACGAAATATAAAAGAGAACACAATCTTAGTGTACGAATATTCAATAGATTAATAGACGGACATGCCCTTTGTCAAATATTGTTAGAGTCGTATAAAGTTATTGTGTCTAATGACATATGGTGTGTAATATACGTCTTATACGCCGATGATATTAATACAACCAAATACCTAGTATTTATTACTCACATGCAGGATAGAAAAAATCATAATTTGAAACTAAAGTAAATGCGTTTTTAAAACCATTTAGAATAACGTTATCTTAGACTTATGGCAGCAATCCCTAATTTATACACAATACCTTCCTTCCAATATTTACAAATATATTGTTTCATATCTTTAATTACCTTTGATTAGTAATTTAGCGGTGGAAAAGAGACATTGTTATAGTTATGCTGGCTATTCTTTTTGGACTTGTGCAAATCAGGCGCTGTGGATCGTGGCTGTTCTGCACTTTTATCACATTGTGTTGGGCGTTTCCGCTTATTCTACGTCCATTTAATCACGTGAGACCCATTTAATCACGTGCTATGTGTTGTATTAGCTTGTTAACCTGACAGGATAAATTTTACACATATAACAATAACATGTCGCAATAAAGGAAAGTTTTTAAATGTAATTTTATATTTGGTGTTTATCACATAATAGTCGAGGTGTAATAATGCTGATAACGGGTCACCTACATCATGAGATATTGATGAAATCAAATCGTGATAATGACGTAGAATACACCTATATATACGATTATAACAAGATGTTGGTTAAAGATATAAACGTTGTTGAAGGACTACTAATTAACATAATAAAACTTCTAGTAAGTATTCGCTATTTGCTTATTAGCCATTTATCAAAAGTTATAAATATCTTTATATGAGGGATGCTCACATTCCGCGGGTTCATTAGTCCACTGATTTCTGTTATAAGGGTCGGGGTTCATTAGTCCACCCACTATTATTAGGGTTAGGGTTTGGTTAGGGTTAGAGTTAGGTTTACTTATACCCCTAACCCTAACCCCTAACCCACCACCTAACCCTATGCTAACCCTAACCCACAATCCTCGGAAACAGCTTGACCATGAATATTTGATTTAAAAACTATCATAAATTATGAAATGTTTGTACCATGGCGTACTCCCTCTAATCTCTGTTAATTTGAATCTTGTAGAAGCGACTAACAGGGCATCACGATGGGAAAAATAAGTCGGTGTTTTATAACGTTGGACGGGGAGAAAGAAGTGTACAGACATGGCGAGATGGTACGCGGTACAGTCGGTCTACAAGTCGTAGAAAGTTTCAAACTTAGATCCGTACGAATATATCTTTATGGTGAAGCTTTAGTCAAGTGGGAGCCGGTGTTTGAGAAGAAAGAGAACGTTGCAAGAGAGAAATATATTGGACACTATGTACATTTATTTGGAAATAGAGGTAGACCCCATTTTCATTATCCTAGTCGGCACACAAAAGTGAGAAGTTAAACCCCATTTCATTTTCAAGTTATTTTGTGTTTTTAAAGGGACTTTCACAGGAAAATGTGTTTTTAAAGGGACTTTCACAGGAAAACTCTATTTTGATAAATTTTATTATTCTTAGGGCTATTTTCAGATTTCAGAAAAAATATTTTTACATAAACTGACATTACAAGATCAAAGAATAATGGACAAGAAGCACATAGGATATGTATGCATATGTATAATATGAATTATTATCAATTCCAGCTAATGAGTCTTCAAACCCCCACATCACCCTTCCTGCTGGAAAACAAAATTATAAATTTTCATTTCGTTTGCCGAATGGCGGTCTTCCTTCGTCGTTTGAAGGTGAATATGGAGCTGTTAGATATTGGTTGAAAGTTGTGGTTGATAAACCAACGTTTAGCTTTAATGAAAACTGGTGGAGATGTTTTACAGTATTAGAAGAAATAGATGTCAATAAACCGGGCTATAAAGTAAGTATCCGGGAGTTTTTGGCCAAATCAGTAAGAGCCGGTTCGCCTCCGGTGTTATCAGAGAAACATCTTCGGGATTTTCTGGCGAGGTTTCCCCGTGTCATTGGTGCTGGGTGTGACAAAAACTGAGGACTCGTGTATAGATTTGCGCGTCACATAAAGACATGTTTAAACATTCTACTGTAACACGACTGAGGTCTACTTGAAGGTCTTGTTGGTAGAAGATGTCAAAGGTCAAAATATCTTTTATAGGTTCCGATAAGGCGTGGCCAGGAGAAAACTGTATCAAAGGCACTTGGTTTTGGCAATGCAGGAACGTTGGTTTTCAATGCTGAATGCGATAGAAAAGCGTATTGCCCCGGTGAAAAAATAGCACTTAACGGTAAGCATAAAGACCTAGGTTACGCGTTCATACATCTTGTTCAATATGTTTGTGTAGGTGTTTCGCACATTTTCAAAGTCTTTAAGGTAGGTATGGTAGGTAGATATGCTGTAAGGGTGTTAACACATAACTCCCATGCAATGGACAGAAAAGTTTTGGACGTTTGGATGTCTTGGTAGATAAATCTACTTTATGCTTTGGCAGACACTTTTCGCCTTTAAGTAGGGACGCGGCCAATTTCAATTTGTTCGGCTTCTTCATACAAATCACCCCACAGATTCTAGCCACATTTGGCATAACATGATGCTTGGGTCTTGATTGTTCAGATTTGTTATATATAATAGACCCCCCCCCCACACACACACACGGTCCCTCTCCCAGTCGGTTACACGTTTGCATATCAACCTTTTTGGTGTCATTTATGCAAATTGGTTTGGCCGAATATAGAAGTTACCTGATCGACAGATAATATCAATATAGGGACATCAACCTACTTATTATGATATGGCTTTTTCAGGTAACATTATGGATTATCTAGAAACTTTCATGTCACAGATGGCACGCCTCTATTTTGAGATGGGGATGGGGGAAGGGGGGGGGGGGTGTATGAGATCTGCCTCATTGAGTCAATGCGCGTGGCTTCGTGGGTTTTCCCCGTATACTCCGGCTACCTTCAACTACGAATTGACCGTAAGCGCAATTCGTTAATTGATATGGATGTTTCATAAATTCCAAATTGACATTGTTTTTGTGAAGAGAATATGTCCTGTCTATGTTGTATTTTTGATCGTTTCCAGTTTTAGTAAAAAATAATACAACGAAAGACATGGGTAAATTGAAAGCGAGGTTAATTCAGACGTGTGAATTTAAAGCTAATGGTGATAGTAAGACGTCAGACTCATATATACGTATAATAGAAGGTGAATCATCTGTTGCAGCTGTAAGTATTTCAACAACAATACATGAAACTAGCTTTAAAGACGAACGACATTAATACGTGTTATAATATATCAACAAGTGGTTAAGTAAGGCCTGTGTTATATACAAATACGAAGTGACCAAGTAAGGTTTGTAAAGTCAATCAATGAAAGTTTATTTCTATTATGAAGTTTTAAATAATAGTATTTTTGTAAGTTTTTCTAACAAAAAACAGGTGTGAGTATATGTAAAGATTGCAAGACAATGGGTGGATAAACGCTCACATAACAGTTACGTCTCGATAGCTGTTTTATACCGAAAGGTATACCTGACCAGGGGTGCTGGTAAGAAACCAGATCTGTGTCGCGTTTACAAGCTTGAAAACGTTTGTTTAAACTGTAGCATCTAAGGCGTTAAAATGATTTTCGGCTAAAGTTGATATCCGAGGAACGAAAAGTCGAGAAACGCTGAATAATGACAAGAGTTGTCTCTCATGACCCCCATCCCCACACCAAATTTGAAAAGAATACGTGAAAACTGTAGCCTCTGTCGCAAACGCAAGGTTTTTGGCAAACGTTGTGTGTGTGTGGGAGGAGGGGAGATAACTCCGGATCGGAAAGTTACTGGGGCCCATCCTCTCATGACCGCAGGGCTTCAAACCAACTGTAAAAGTAATCCGTTTAAAACAATTGCCCCATCACGTTCACGATACTTTTAGGATACGGGGAACTCAAAGTTACATAATACTGACCATCCTCTCGTGACCTCCCTTTTTTTGGAACGTTTTCCTTATTTTGATTGAAGCCTACATGAAAGACTCGGACTGTACAATGGATCTGATACAAACGTTTAGTTTTTTTAAATGTCTGTGTGTATTGTTTCCTTTCAATATGTTAGCCGTGAGTTTTATTTTTTTTGTTTCAAGGGACAAGAGAGGAAGTGGGAAAACCAAATGTTGTCAATCGATGCCCTTCCACCAAGTTCAACAAATATATCTTGCCATATCATAGATGTTAGTTATTATGTTAAGGTCAGTTGAATATGATTACAAACCAGGGGTTAGATCAGGGAGGGTGAGGTTGAGATGGCGTGGGGTCTAGGTGATTACCCGAGAATCTATAAAATAGGAAGCTCCGAGACAATATTTCAGCTCATTTGGGTGCATACACATGAATTATAGAGTGAAACGATGTCAACACGGCGGCAATACTTTGCATGTTTGGTTGTTCGACGTTATACCGATGTAAGCAGAACAAAATATGCTCTTTGCGAACAGGGGGCGAGAGAGGCCTGGAATTGGGCCGTGAAGGTTTTAGTAAATAATTGGTCCTTTTACTAGCTTATTTATAATATAATCGATTATATACAGTAATGGGTAAAAGTATAATGAAATGACGGTTAACGTTCCACTTGTCTGCCCCAACTGATGACGACGGGCACACGCCATGTAGTGTCTTATAGGGGCAATTTTGCCCGGATAGTGGCACTACAAACTTTTCTTCAATTGAATTCCACATGCCCATGGTTCTTTTGTGTGCACACCAATTTATACGACTATACAGTGCGTCTTGCCAGGCTGTCTGTCCTGTACTACTGATCAACTTTCTCGGCCAATACTCCAGATGGTCAGATAACTTCGTCATCAAATGTTACGATCTCAAAATATTTTTGTTTAGTCCGAATGGTCTATCAGTAGGTCCAACTGGTCTTGATCCGAGTGGTCATGGATTCAGATAATGTCGGCATCGAATTTTACGATCTCAAAGGAGCGGATTTGTACCAATATTGATGATAAATACTACATGTTAAATCCATCATTTTCTCCACAGGTTTGGGTAGAGGTTCCGTGGGGTTTAGATTTATCTGTACACATGCCAATAACGATTGGAACTATTCCATTAAAACAGAACACCACCCCACAACCAGTAGGAGCAGCATCCAATACATTTGGTAGGTATAATAAACACATTTTTATACTTTTTTTTATACAACACGCGTCACTTCAACTTGGACAATAGGCAAATCAGTACACGTAGCAGTTATATCTTTATTTAGTGGACATCAACAAAACATATCTATCAAAACGAAATACATGAATTAAGTTGAGATAGGGTTTCGCACCTTACTTTTCGGCGCTGACTGGGCAAATGAAGATGGGATTATCCTATACCATGTGCTGTGATGGAAATTACGCCCACACAGCGGCGTAGGCCTAAAGTAAATTCCAACTGTCAATGGCTCGTTAACGTGAACACCTTCGATTTTTCTTATCTTTAGGCCATCCCATTGCACCACTGACAAGAAGAAACCATGCAGGAATATTCAGGGGACTTTTTTTCGGCCAACATCGGGGTAGCGTGTCTCAGATGTTCAGAATGCGACACCCCCTATATCCCCACTCACTAATGTTGATTTTAATGTTTATAAACCGAATTGACAAATTGATGTGTATATGAATAATTTCAGAAATCGATACGACTAAAGCATTATGTTATTCAAAGTGTAATCATGGCATTATGCATTGTGGAAGCAGTTACGGAATTTTTGTGAACTTGCGTTATGTTCCAATGTGTGTGTATGTACCTAATTATCAGTTTACACCGAAGGCTGCTGCTCAACCAAAACCAAAAGTCTTAAATACAAAAGCAGTTCCTGTAAAATCTGTGCAACCTTCAAACGTTTCCACAACAAGAACAGCTGTGCCGGCACCAGTTCGTCCACCAGCTACCAATATACCAGATAATAACAGAGTCAGACCGGTTGCTCCAACAGCTGCTAATGTACCAGTTAATAGCAGAGTCGGGCCAACTGCTCCACCAGCAAGTAATATACCAGTAAATAGTCCACCAGTTCTTCCCCCATCTTATGAAGAAGTTCTTCAAATGGACAGTCAAAAAGCCAAATCTGAAGCAGCAGCAGTAGTAAGTAGTCTAATGTTGTGACACGTGTTTAAATGTCTCTTTCGACCTTTAATTCTAATGGACGATCTATGAGAGTACATACATGCGTTTATTTTACACGCAGGTTTGGTAGGTAAATGTTATTAATGTTATTTGGCCACAGATCACTAAAGATTTCCCTATTGACTTTAAAATTAATTCTCGTTTCTTAGACCGGCTCTAACTTTTCCAAAAATTTTCGTTGGGTAGAACGCTTTCTGTAACATGGATGAGGTTAACCCTGAAAAACTTTAGATACACAAGATGGAAGTAGAGACAAGTAAACATGCAATTTTCGGCCCTACATTGTAACCTCACCAACCTCTCAAGTCTTGTATCCTTCTGCCTCAAAATTATGAATATTCACCAAAACCTGGCAGAAAATGTATTTTCAAACCCTTTGCTTTGATTCTACACCAAAAAGTCATCGAAAATACCTATACAAAAGGAGGAAAACGGGAAAGACTACATTCGTGACGGCGTAGAAATATTTGGCGAACTGTGTCCATTTAATATCAAAGCTGGAACCTGGAGTAATGTCCCCTTTAAAACACTGTTAATAATTAACATTAAATTCACACCAATAAAATCAACTGAGGTCAAAGATATTTTTGTATTATTATTATACGAAGACTGGCTGTGTTTTAGAAAATAAATAAATGTAGAGATCAATATAGCATGGGTTATAGTATACTAGTACCTATAATATGTCATATTTTATTTTGTAAATAGTGTGAAATTCCCAAATCCGATCGGATCGGCCTATTCATCAGGTTTCCAGATGCTCATATCGTAGAATTCCGATCTTATATTCTGAAGAACAGACAATATCTAAAGGAGAAAGAAGGCGAATTACTGGCCCTGTCCATCCAGGTAACACCATACCTTAAAGTTACATTATGGGAGATAAGATAAAGAGATGGCAGTTCTCACTATAATAGTTAAAAACTAGATAGTATAAAGATAATTTGCTGAAAATTTCAGTCAAATTGATTCACTATTAGCCGAGAAAAACGTTTGAAATATTCACATAGCCTCGGTCATCATTACTCAAATCGTTAATATAAACAGCATAGTCTCGATTATCCACTTGATTGATTTAATTAACAACGGCCATTAGTCGGCATATAAGAATTTAATCCGCCAACATCGAAGGCTAGCCTTGACATAAAGAGTTTATTATGGTCTGGATATGTTAATTAATGTCTAATTGATTATTTAGATAACATCTTTGGCCTAAAGAAAGACCTGTAATAAGCAGATTTTGCTCTTGCATATTGCTATTTAACAAATAGATTATCCTTTGTATCTGACTCTAAACACTGATATATTTCAATATTGAAAACCAGACAAAATGGCAGGCACCATAGAGATTGTTCTTGACAAAGTGTGAATTATTCCTGACAATGTCTGTGATAGGTACAACATTTCCAGGTTCGTGACAAAGTGTGAATTATGCCTGGTATATTTCCAGTCTTGTGGCATTGTATTTATAGATAAACATATATAATCTGACCTTTTCACGTATTTGACCTTATATTTCTCTTGATCTATTTCCTATGTAACCCTGTGTTATGTTTTGCATCTATTTCAGCCGATGTCAGATTTCGGGATTTGGCCAGATCAAACTTCCATAGCTATTTTCCTGTTTCCTTCTTCAGAAAAAGCCTCGGATTGGTTTAAAACGTCTCTTTGTATCAATGAAACCCCGTGGATAAAATCCTGTGATGCAACAACTATTAAAATGAACAAAGTTCATAACGAAAGTAGGTATAGGTCCATCGACCAGTCTATCATCATTGCCCTCTGTAGATCTTTCAATGTGCGCCAATAAACGTTTTTCTAATAATCATTAATAAAGGGATAAACCCAATTTGTTGAAGGTTAGAACGAATGCGACCTGACTCACTGCCAGACCAAACAACACACGATAATACAATTTATCAACCAATAACACATTCTACAGAAGATACCGCGTGTATGATAACTTTCATATTCTACTGTAATGTCGCTTTTTTAAAATCAAAAAATATTTATTTTTTTTTATTTATTTTTCCTAGAGCTATATCAAACATGACAATAGAGGTGATAATATGAAGTTACATGATAATAAGTTGTGAAGGTTTTGATGAGAGAAAAAGTAATGATGTCATGAATGACCAGCCTCTTGAGGATAACCCATTAAAATATACTTAAGTTAAAGCTAGGTATATTTCCAACTCTTTGATAAAATAAAAGAAAAAGACTCGTATAAGATTCTCTATATATAGATAGTCTCTGTATTTATATATACTATTTTTATTGTGTACATTTATATTGTTCAGATTACAGGTATTTTGGAATAAGTTACACGTCCATAATAAATGCAGGTAAAAATACAAAAGGCCGAAAAGAGTTGGGTCGAGTTGTCAGGGAGGTGATTACACCGTACAGGTATATATATTTTCCACGAATGTAAACTAATATCCAATTTAAAGGAGCTAAATCGCTAATATTTAGGACATAGAAATTCACAGAAGTTGGCCACAACGCATTTAATAATGTAATCTGGTTGTATATAAACTGATTTACATTCAATTGTTTCCGTTTTGGCGCTTAATTTGAAATCAGTTATGTCTAGCGTATGGTTATTCCAGTCTATTGAGCATGCTCTCCTGATAAGATATGGCGTTACCGTTTGACATGAGTTATGGAATATGTCTAGCCTCGTTCATTCTGAACACTTGTTACAAATGACGCTGAAACGCATTATGGTACACGATTCGTGTACCAATGATAAAATGTTTATTTTATCTTTAATATTGGATACCAGAAGTCTACCTTTTCCGGGTAAGATCACAACATCAATGTTGATTTGAATTGACAACTAATACGTGTTTTCAACGGGTGGGACTTTGGATTGATATTGAGTTATGACTATTGGCTAAGGTGTCATTTAAGATACAACTTGAAGGCCTAACTTTCATTATGTAATCCAAACATGTGGAATCAGTGAACTTATCTTGAGGTTTTATATCTAGAGACTATATTCTTTAAACTTGCCCGTTGGAACGCATCTGACGATGCAAATAGTTGGATGCTAAATCGTAGCCCTTATTATTCGGATAATGGGCGGAGTGTATCATTGGGCCTCAGGATATGAATACTATTGTATTTGTTATCAACTATACCACGTCCTAGTCCTAACTCAAGCTGAATACTTAACCCACTGAGGAAAAAATATAGCATCTGCTGTACAAATGAATGTTGCTTTTCAGGATTCAAAATGGTGGCATTTCCTTGGCAACGGCACAAGCCATTGACGTATTACAAGGAGATTGGATATCTAGACCATGGTATATAACTTTATCACAGTGGCCGTCTTTAAAGGGTTATTCAGAATTTAGACGATTTCTTAGTCAAGGTAGGTACTACTGGATTGATCGTCTTACACCCCGACTACTAGTGAGTCGCGGTGGCTCAGTTTATAAGACTTTGGCTTGCTCAACGGATTTTACGACGTGGTTCCCCCGTGTCAGTGGTACAGAACAGAGTGCTTGGAATTGGAGCAAGGTATAGTCGTTCGATGGGATGAACAACCGAGGCCCCGTGTATACATTGGCATGTACGTACAGGATCCCTTGACAGTTGGAAGTAGATATAAGAGTAGGCGAAGTGAAAATTATCCGGCATACGACACTGCGTGATGTATCCCAGCCCCAGTCGGACTAGAATAGTAGGAGGGTTAACCCTATTTCATTTTATTTACGCCCTGATACTCCTACTGGCTCCCCTCGTTTATAATAATACCCCCGTGAGATCGATACTTGCTACCCGAATATTCCTTTCGTATTCTAAAACAAGTATATCCACAACATTATGGAAACCACAAAGGAATATCATGTTCTATCCAAACCGCCGATGGAATAGTATGTTGTCTAGCGTTTTCACAAGGTTTAACTGTTGCACGGTAAAAAATCGGCTAATAGTGCGATTGGCGTTCCGAATTGGCGATTCTGAAAACCTTAATTTCGAGATAATTGTTTCTTAAAACCAATGCGATAACCCGTGAATTGATTCAATTGTTTTTATTTATTTTTCAGTGAAAGAATATGAAAATGAAAAGAGAAAATATTATAATATAGTGGCACCGATTGTATTTCAAACTGAAGATATATCGCCATACCTAGAATCTGGCATGCCAGACGATACAACAGGAGAGAATTCTGAGAACGATGCTAACAATGATGAAACCATGGACGTTACTGCCGAAAATCAGGCGGATAATGCTGACGCTTCTGACGTAACTGGGATCAATGCAAATAGCGAAATTGTAACTGAAGACGTCAGTGGTTCGGAACCTTGAAATATTTACAGGTCTATATTAAACCTAGATAATTAAATACATGTTTGAAACTAGCGACATTTTTATATACAAGACCTGTTTTTTTTATTTTTTACCCATTTGTTTTTATTACGCCTCCGTATGTAAATAGCTAAATTAAATCAACCGTCCATAATATCGTACATAGAGTATTGCACGTAAATTGTGTAATAAACAACAACAACGAATATTACACAAACTTCCGAGTAGAATTAGCGCATCGCCGATACCACATCAATTTGTATCTACATCATGTAATAATGTAAATAAATATAGGACATCATTTGCAATAATGTACATATATATAACACATCATTTGTATCCGCCGCTTCCAAACCAGTTAAGTGCACGTAAAAGATCCCTTGGCAGTTGGAATTCGATATAAGAGTAGGCCGTAGTGCCGCTGCCCGGGCAAAATTTCCCTCATAGCACACTGTATAGCGCACGCCCGTCTTCCATTAGCCCAGGTTAGGTGCATAAGAGTAGGACGTTAAACCCATTTCATTCCAAACCAGTTAATATGTACATAACTATTATTGTGTTCGCCATACCAATTCAGTTCGTATTTATTAATGTAAATGAAAATAAATGAGAAATTAAAAATATGAAAAATAAATGAAATAAAAATAAACATTTCTGTTTTCTTGTCTAAAATATGTTCTTATCGATATGTACGATGATCATCAAGACAATTTTCGAACCATGCAGCTTTTGTCCGGCAAAACACACTAGCCACCTAAAGTACTACTGCCCCGCAACGCCCCGCCCCGCCATCCCCTCCCCTCACCACAGGCCAAACAATTCTCCCTGTGGCCCTGTACACTTATTTAGAGATCCCCAGTGCTCGAAATTATTGTTTAACCAACCCATAAGATGATAATATTTGAATTATTGAAATTTCCCAATATTTTACACCGATTCCCAGCACGACGCTCTACCCACAATAGCGAAACGATATTCGTGCTTATTTGGAGCAATGAATCAATGTTTTACTAATTCTCACGATTGATATCAACATTACGACCAGATTTATGCCATTTTCTATGTGTGTATCCAGATTCAAACGATTGTTTAGTTACAGTTATCCGCCAGCCCACCAACGTCGGTTAGCCCATACACGTTACAATACCCGCCCCTGATTTTGAGATAACGAACTTAAACTCGGCAGTCGAGTATCGACCCCTTCTTGATCCTGATGCTAGCTCAAACACCATTATATTGTTCCTGTACTCTTGTTATTTATATATGAACTTTAATACTCCATATACACGTATATTGATAATTCTGTTAATATCATTTATGTATCTGGTAGTGGGTCGGATATGTAACATTTGTTGGTTGAGTTGTGCACTTCCGGAAAGAAGCATGAAAATTTGACCGGGGGGGGGGGGGCGGGGGTATTGGGTATGGTGATTTCAAAAATGGTGGGAACCACGACGTCACTCCAGTCGTTTCCGCCAAAAATTGAGATATCCAACAAGGCCACCATAGAACACATTCTCGTCCTTAAAGTTGCTGTATGTGCCGCGATTTCAATGATCGCGACGTCTATACCTATGTTGTTGAGGCCAAGGAATCCAGTAAAACACGTATGGAGACTCATAATGTTCTCCTTCATAGTGTTTTCTAAAAATGGTCATAATTCTAATCGAACGGATGTATTATTTGCACCTCCTTTGCTAAAGGGATATTAAGAATTCATTATTTTCCATTTCAGTGGAAACTAGCTATTACTCATCAAACACAAACAGTTTAATTACATGTCAATCACCATGTTATATGAGAACCCGATAGGTTTGGAAAAATATTCAATGAATATCTGAACTTTATTCTTTAATCACCATGTTACATATGCACACGAAAGTGTTGTAAAAATATTCAATAAACGTCTGAACTTTCTTCCTAAATACATTTAAAAAGGTATCAGTATCATTCTATTTTCCAAAAAACAAGTGATGGTCATCTAGTCTTTCACCTACCATGTCCGAAAGACTTAAACTTGCTCCCCGAGCATGTGCTACAGTTACATCTGTTCAACCGACAAACTGGGGCATTTATGCTCTGTGTCAAGAACATGGTGGAACACTCATAAAACAATCAGCAACAGGTTACTCGTCTCTGGCCACTAATTTATCTGAAAACAA
Organism: Patella ulyssiponensis; assembly: GCA_963678685.1. Classification (NCBI taxonomy): domain Eukaryota; kingdom Metazoa; phylum Mollusca; class Gastropoda; family Patellidae; genus Patella; species Patella ulyssiponensis. The sequence goes on along the minus strand of OY783225.1, from coordinate 60,316,060 downwards.
CGAGACGAACATGACTTCCAAAGTTACAATTGCATGGAGCTGTTTTCTTTTAGCGGGAAAATCAGAGTCACATGACACTTTGTGTTTGATAAAAAAAAAATCCATTAACATAATGAGATAAAAATAATATTAAAATTAAAGATACATTATGGGAGATAAGATAAAGAGTTGGCAGTTCTCACTATAATAGTTAAAAACGGCATATTTGAATCTAATCCAGCTTACATCGAAGGCTAGCCTTGACATCGAGAGTTTATTATGGTCTGGATAAGTTAATTAATGTCTAATTAATAATTTAGATAGCATTTCAGGCCAAAAGAAAGACACGTAATAGGCAGATTTTGCTCTTGCATAATGCAAGTTTAAAATGAACAATTAAAATTATTTTTAAGATTTTCTGGCCATAAAAATAAGGTTGTGGCGATATTGTTGGTTAGGGTTAGGGTAAGCACTAGGGCTAGCCCTGATTACAGCGGCACGACAATCTACGCTTATTTCGTATTTCAAACAGCAACACTGTCTATGCCATACAGACGTAATTAAACTCGAAAAAAACATCTGCTACAGCAGACGATTTTTGTTCAGGAGGTTAAGTTAATGGCGTCCACGTGTCACCTGACTACCATTAGCCAATCCGAATTGGAACACGGGTTAGTCGCACTCTCTCCATATAGGACATGCAAAAAAACTCCAGGAGCCAACTAACACGATGCTATTCACTCAGTGTGACTTGGCATTTTGTTGTCGTATTATCACCGCCAGCAAGCAAACCAACCGCAAAATTAGGTGGCGTGTATGTAGAGCATATAACCTAACATGAATCATACTGTAAAGGTCAGGTTCTCTCATATTCATCACAGCTTGACTTGAAATAAACAATAGGTCGTTACAATTGTATCAAACCATTTCTAAAACTGTGTCACGTATCGTCGAAGCTGGTTAGAACATGCTAAATGGTGCGGTTTTTCTGGCAATTACACCCGTTCATAAGGTGAGGTATTGTTAGTATTTGGAGAACAGAATATAGGCATCTGGAAAACAAGTTACAGCCTAATGTTCCATAATCCAAACTTGCAGATATTTATATGAAATTTTACATATACTAATGTTATAAAATGACCTTGGGCTCCAAGCTCTGTATAATTTGTATTGCCTCGCCATGACAGAATCCCGTGTGTGCAGGAGATATTGTATAGACAATTGTGCGATATTTTAATCGGTTTGGTTGTAACTGTTACGCTAGTTAGTAAATGCAGCCAGCCGTGCAGAAAATCTGGGTACCAGCTGTTTATGTTTTACATGTTTGTCAAATTTTTGATTTGCAGTATTTTTTAAAGTGGGTTAAATAGAGGAAAACCGTGGAGTGGCCGAGTTGATATCCAAGGGACAGTTTATGGTTTATAAAAACAACGCTTACAAAATCTACTGGAAGTTGATAAATACTGTAATTGATGTTGTGAATTGTTCGTGATCTACATTTATAAATATGATTAACTTGTGGGATATTGTATCAGTATTTACTGATGTTACAACAATTTTACTGACTCTTGTTCTCTTATTAGTTATTGGATATGTCATCGCAATGCGGGAGCGATCTGGGATACCTCCTGGGCCACCATTTTGGCCGGTTGTGGGGAACATGCTGGACATGCGAGGTAAATTCGTAGGTAAGAGACATAAATATTACGCCGAACTTCAAGCAAAATATGGAGATATTTTTCGAATATATTTCGGCGACCAGTTGTTGATAGTTTTAAACGATTTTGAATCTATAGAAGAGGCATTTGTTAAGCAGAAGGATCTGTTCAGTACTAGACCAGTAGAAAAACTGTGGGCAATTAATCAGGCCGGAAAGGGTGGACACGGGGTTTTCTGGGCGAGTGGACAAGCATGGAAAGATGCTAGAAGAATGGCAATTCGTACTCTTCGTGATCTAGGCGTTGGGAAATCGATCCTCGAGGATAGGATCAAGGAAGAAACTAACGTCGTTTTGGACTATTTATCACAATCTGAAGGAAAACCAGTTAAAGTCCATGATATCATGATGAAAGCAACAATCAATATCATCAGTACAGTTGTATTTGGTAAACGGTATGATTATAGTGATCCAGAATTTGTTCAGATCATCAAGGTCGTACGAGATGGATTTAGTGACATGGTGTTGTTTACCCCTATTAATCGTTTTCCTATGCTTCGCTTCATACCTTTCTTGGCCTCCAAACTGCTGACTGTGAGTTACGCCGTCATGAATGTAGAAGAATTAATTGCCAAACACATTGAGAAACGCAGACAGGTTTTCGATAAGAACGATATAAAGGACTTTATCGACGTGTATTTGGATACGTCTGCTAACGACGAGTCCAGTACCATCACTGAAAGTAATACGAGAAGAATCATTTTGGATCTATTTTTTGCTGGTTCTGACACGACAGCCGCCACCCTGGACTGGGCATTCCTGTTTATGGTCCTTCATCCGGAAGTCCAGAAGAAATGCCAAGAGGAAATCGATAGTGTGATCGGAGATGGCCGTATGATAGACTGGTCTGATAGGTCTAAATTGTCGTATAACGAAGCGACACTTCTCGAAGTTCAACGTCTAGGAAACACAGTGCCTTTTTCGAGTGCTCACACCACCGACAAAGACACCTTAGTAAAAGGTTACCTTATACCAGAAGGTTCTTTGGTTTTTGCAAATACGCACGCCTGTCATCTGGATGCGAGATACTGGAAGGAACCCTTGCAGTTTAAACCAGAACGGTTCATGGATGACTCGGGAAAAGTCCCCAAACCACCTGCCACATTGATACCGTTTTCCATAGGTCCACGGATTTGTGCAGGTGAACCACTGGCTAGAATGGAACTATTTCTGTTCTTCACCAATATCTTACAGAGGTTTTCTATTTCGACTTCCGGCAGTGAGAAACCCAGTACCGAGGGAGTCTGTGGAGTGAGCATGTCGCCACCCGAATATACTGTCCTCGCCACACCTCGATAATTTTCTCTAATTTTTAACATTTATTTTAGTATATGGCTATATTTGCTTATTTTGTTTTATATGCTCAAATATTAATGTTCTTTTATATTTCCGTCGACAATGTCATCTCCCTCATTCCATATTTACAAGTACTCACATGACCGGAGTTACGGTCTTTGATGATTTTCATCACGTTTTCCAAAATAGGTGGCACTTAGTTCAAGATTAAACTGTAAAATTGATATCATTGACTAAACAACAAATAACTTTTATAAATGAATATATACGACATCAGCATACCAAAGACGTCATTTTATACACATAATATTTATATATTATTAGTTTATTTAAATTACTAGTAACCAGACATGCGTCATTAATTATGTCATTAAGGTGTTTAAAACGTGACTATTGAATGATACATACAAGGCTGGTTAGGGCTGTTATAAATAGCCACCCTTTTACACTAGCAGTGACATCTTTTACAGCTAGTAACACACCTGCTAGGTAATGACAACTGTATAATTTTATATATCAACGATATCAGATTACTGGTATTTTAATATTGGATCACATGAGCTAACTATTTTACCTCTTTTAGTAGCTAATACTTTGGCCCACGTTCTGTAATGCAAGCTGTCCAACAGTTTTGTAATGAAATCGCCGAGTTTTTAAGTGCTGTTTTAGAATAACCATTTAAAAATAACTGGAGACCGTGTCTATTCATTTAGGTGATTATGACATCGCCGCGACATCATCGTCACCTGTGTGCTTAGAATAATTAGAATTAATTCAATAGTGACAAAATTCGAAGAATCGGTGAAATTTTGACAAGATTGAAATTTTCAAAGGCGCCTGGTTTGGAACCGGAATCATTTAAAAGACTAAGGAATCGCGTTAATAATTCCTTAAAAGACTGATATAAAGAAGAATAAGTGTCCTTTCCTGACATTATACCCAAATGATTTTTACAGGGCCGCGTGCATGTGTAGACAGCGTGGTGTCATACTAAAATCACCAGGATGAAGCAATATAGGCAACGAGACAGTTAAATGAACATTTTTATATCAACCTCTAAAATACTCTTTCATATGGATGTTAGGCATTTTTAAATGTTTGTTAATTTCTTTTAAAACTCTTTTTTTGTTTTATGTCATGTTATGTATATTGATATGCTTTTAACGCGTAATGTTGTATGAATAAACTATAATGGGGGCATCTATAATAACTTGTTTTCCTTATTTTAACATCGTCGTCTTAGTAAAACAAACTGCAAAACCCAACAAGATGTACGAGTTGCAATCTAAAATTTATTTATCGGTTATAAAGGGAGATATTAGATTTGTTTTTTTATTATACGTCCGCACCGAAATGTTGTCGTATTTTGTCGTCTCTCCCGTCCTCCCGTCCGTCGTCCACAATTGCTCGTGGACGCTCCAGAGGCTAAAGTAAATATCCGATTTACTTTAACTTTATACACAGCGTTTAAGGTCATGAGACGTAGAAACCTATTGATTGTTAGCAATTTCCGATAATTACTGTTATGACCGTTTCTAGGTAAAAAAAAAAGCCCCCCCCCCCGTTCCATGGCTCCAGTTGCCGTTCTTGTATTCATCAGTTTTAATTTGCATTCGAAATGGAATGAACTGAGGTTTAATGTCCTAATGTTCTGTTCTGATCGGACTTATGAAGACGGACCTTTCTTGTATCCATCAGTTATACTTGCATATCAAATCAAATCAAATCAAATCAAATGGGGTTTGACGTCCTATTGTTCTGCTTCTACTGGGCTAATGAAGACAGGCATACGTCATACAGTGTGCTATAAGGGATATTTTACGTGCACGTCAATGTGTACACGGGAGCTCGGATTTTCGTCCAATCAGAACGACTAGACAGTTAGCCTTGTCAGGTTCCCCACCCTGCACCACTGACAGGGGAAACTACGCCACAAAATCCCGAGGAATGAAGCCATTCAAATACGACGACACAAACCCGCGATGAATAGAGATCAAGGATTGTTTCTCCCCAGGGCGTATGACACTCTTATCGCATAATCTAAGGCTAAGCATAACTATTTTTATTTCAATCATATTCAATGCTTAACAATAAGTCAAGTAAAAAATAGGTTGCCAGGCAACGAAACATACGCCCACACAGCAGCCAAATCGTCCGGGCAGTCAACAAGAGTTGTTGCATTTTAAGTAATCATCAGAAAATCATCATTCAAACTCACCCATAACTACGGTGTTACTGTGATATAATCAAACGTTTTTTTAAATCAGATAATAATTGTGACCTCCAGAGGGACCACAAGCTAAAAAGGGTGATTTTTCGTACAATCAGGGGCCATGATTCAGGAAGTTACGATCCGATACGGGCAAATATGCAATGGAACCAAGATCATTGGGTTATAAACATGTATTTCAAGTTTCATCAAAATCAGTTCAAAATTGTGACCTCTATAGGGTCCACAACCTTGATATAACATATTCTTACACAATTCGCGTACAGACGGCGGCCATTTTATCCGTCAACTCTGGTCCGATTTTCACAAAATTAAAATTCTCTCTTCATTACCATGAAACCGTGATATAATCAAACGGTTTTTTAAATCGGATAATAATTTTGACCTCCAGAGGGACCACAAGCTAACAAAAGCGATTTTTCGGACAATCAGGGGACATAATTCAGGAAGTTATGATTCGACGGGCGCAAAGGTGACACCATTCGCGTACAAACGGCGGCCATTTTGTCCGTCAATTTTGGTCCGATTTTCATGAACTTCGAACTCAACCTTCATAACAATGGAACGGTGATATAATCAAACATTTTTTTAAATCGGATAACAATTTTGACCTCCAGAGGAACCACAAGCTGAAAAGGGCGATTTTTCGGACAATCAGGGGCCATAATTCAGGAAGTTACGATCCGATGGGCGCAAATATCGAAAGGAACCAAGATCTTTGGGTTATAAACATACATGTCAATTTTAATCAAAATCGGTTCAAAATTGTGACCTCTATAATGTCCACAACCTTGATAGAACACATTTTCACACAATTCGCGTACAAACGGCGGCCATTTTGTCCGTCAATTTTCGTCCGATTTTCACGAAATTCGAACTCAACCTTCATAACCATGGAATGGTGATATAATCAAACGTTTTTTTAAATCGGATAACAATTTTGACCTCCAGAGGGACCACAAGCTAAAAAGGGCGATTTTTCGGACAATCAGGGGCCATAATTCAGGAAGTTACGATCCGATGGGCGCAAATATCAAAGGGAACCAAGATCTTTGAGTTATAAACATACATGTCAAGTTTCATCAAAATCGGTTCAAAATTGTGACCTCTATAAGGTCGACAACCTTGATATAACATATTTTCACACCATTCGCGTACAAACGGCGGCCATTTTGTCTTTCAATTTTGGTCCAATTTTCACGAAATTTGAACTCAACCTTCATAACCATGGAACGGTGATATAATCAAACGTTTTTTTAAATCGGATAACAATTTTGACCTCCAGAGGGACCACAAGCTAAAAAGGCCGATTTTTCGGACAATCAGGGGCCATAATTCAGGAAGTTACAATCCGATGCGCGCAAATATCGACAGGAACCAAGATCTTTGGGTTATAAACATACATGTCAAGTTTCATCAAAATCGGTTCAAAATTGTGACCTCTATAAGGACCACAACCTTGATATAACATATTTTCACACTATTCGCGTACAAACGGCGGCCATTTTGTCCGTCAATTTTGGTCCGATTTTCACGAAATTCGAACTCAACCTTCATAACCATGGGACGGTGATATAATCAAACGGTTTTTTAAATCGGATAACAATTTTGACCTCCAGAGGGACCACAAGCTAAAAAGGGCGATTTTTCGGAGAATCAGGGGCCATAATTAAGGAAGTTACGATCCGATTGGCGCAAATATCGAAAGGAACCAAGATCTTTGGGTCATAAACATGCATTTCAAGTTTCATCCAAATTGGTTCAAAATTGTGACCTCTACACTGTTCACAAGCTAAAAAACGTGATTTTTCGTACAATCAGGGGCCATAACCCATGAAGTTACGGTCCAATACATGCCAATATCGAAAGGAACCGAGATCTTAGGGTGATAAACCTATATTTTAAGTTTCATTGAAATCGGATAAAAATTGTGACCTGTAGACTGTTCACAAACAATTGTGGACGGACGGACGAACAGGGGCGACGACAATATACGTCCACATGAAAATGTGGGCGTATAAAAATTAAGTTTAGAATAATACCATAATTTGTAAAATGATAATCAATAAAATACCATCTATTTTGATTTTATTCTGATTTTATTTTATTTCTCTTTTCAGGTCTGCTGTTATTGTAATTTAAAACACTCAATAGTTCTAAACCTGTTCTAAGGGTTTTTTGAATATCAGTACAATCACTCGCACCATCATGCATATATCAATTATTTTTCGTCATAATACAATCAAATCCCATCATGGGATGTTGTCATTAGTAAAACCAGATCAAATCGTTGTATATACTCCACAACAATCAATTCATTAATCATTTGTGTTTATTTCAGTGAAAGGGGTGGTTGATAGCATTTGATCAAATTCCATTTTCTTAGAACGTTTGTCATGATTTGAACCTACATATCATTGTATATACTCCACAACAAATTACCTATTAATCAATTAGTCAGTTTGTTTTTATTTTCAGTTAAGTGGTATTATTGAATGGTGTAAATAGCATTTCAAATTTATAATCCTTAATTAAATTAGATTTCTTTTAGGTACGTGCAAATTAAGGGAGATCCCTGTTTTGTCAGCATTGAGAGTGTATTGTTATGTACATGTATATATTGACTTGTCTTATTTTTTAGATTTTATCATTGCTTGATAACGACTAGAGAAGCCTAGTCGAAACGTCGCTCAGTAATAAGCAGTAATTGTATTCCATAGAATTGTGACCTGTATGAACGTTCTCGGCCAACCCCTATTCGAACTCGCGACTTTCAGGCTAGCAAGACCAAGTCTTTCTCACTTAGGCACCGTGACTTCCAAACTGCATACCTAACCTCTTTGAAATAGAATAATCGAAATGAAAGAGAAATGGGAAAACATCTATGCCATGAAATATGTTTATGACCAATTTTCGGGGTGCCTGTCATTTATTTGATTTTAAATTTCTTGCAAAATTCCACATCAACGAGTAGGCCTATTATATGGCCATGTTTATTATTGTGTATGGCTAATAGGCACAGTCATTAATATGACATAAACTATATGTGAACTAAAATAAAACTAATTTCTGGCGAGATAACGATCAGCTAACAATTATATAATTATATAATACTATCTATAGATGACGTGGGCAAGATTCCGGTTCGATGCTTCACGCGCCTGTTGTGGTGGGTACTGGGTGTCCCTTTCGGCTTTCAATTTGCAACTTCCGCGAATCATTGACTGTGTGACACCATAGCCATAAACAACACCGTTTTATAATTATAGAACAAATGTTAATATATTTATCAACAAATTGCAGTTTACAGTAAACAAATGACAAACATATAAAACTCAGGATTCACGTAATCATATAAAGTTCACGAATTACTCACGAAAGAAAGAAAATCACATGTTCACGGTTTTCACGACAAGAATGGCTTAATTACATAAAATTAAGAGTTCACCACATAATTAACTGTTCACAAAATGTTCACGGGGATTCACTGTTCATATTCACAAAAGTTCCAATTCACGGTTCACATATTTACCACAACAATGCGGTGAAAAACAGCTTCGAAGCCGGTGGGGACATTCTCGCCCTCCACGCCATCAGTTCTATGACGCCATGCTTCGTTCACATCCCATAATTATCAACGATCACCAAGACAATAGACGCGATTATACAACAATGACATCTTAATAAGAAATAAAGACGAGGTCAATTAGACTCTCATTACTAAAATTTTACACGAGTAACTCACATTTCAATTCACGTTGTCAAATAACTAATAAATAAATAAATCATCACTTGAAGATATACTGTAGATGCATCGTGGTACGGTGTATTTTAAAAGAAAACAAAAGAAACACGCATCAAGCACATTGAACAGATCAAAAGAATACTTGTCAAAACGTCGTGCATTTAGAATAAAACCAGTGATTGTATCCTATAAAAACTGTGTTCTGTTAATGTGTTTACCGATCGCTAAATGTCACCTAAAGAGGACCCAGAGAAAATCCACGAGATTCGACTGGCGACCCTTCTCTCTGTCTCATACAAGCGAAATTAGTGGTTGTTGCCACTGATCGACGGAATCTAGAGAAGTGAACTTTGAACCCAATTATTTTAATCCAACCCGTGTCTCACCTTGGTAGTATTATATCTACCATTAAATTTCACCACCTCGGTACCCACAAATTGTCTATTTATAGCAGGCCTCTCTCTTTTCTCCCCTTTTGCATGCCCCTTTTGTTGATTTTGTGGCCTAGAATGGACGAAGAGGGTTTGAATTAATAGTTTCTGCCAGGTTTCGGTAAATATTCATGATTTTGAGGCGGAAGGATAACGGTGTTGTCAGGTTGGCTACGGTGATATGGTAATTGGCTGATTGGGACCATGGCTGATTGGGACCTGGCTGATTGGGATCAGATTTGTGGCTGACTGGGGCCAGATTTGTGGCTGATTGGGACCAGATTCTTGGCTGACTGGGACCAGACTTACGGCTGATTGGGACCATGACAAGGCTTATTCGGACCATTACTTAAATGCCGCGAGTATTTAAAATATGTTTGCATATTTTTGATATTTAGACAACTATGGCAATAAATAGTGTAATTAGTCACAAATAATAGTGTAATTAGTGATTGATGGCTTCAATACAAATGAGCTAAATCACAGAGAATATGTTTCACATTCTTGGCTGATTGGGACCAGATTCTTGGCCGATTGGGACCATGATCAGACCAATGATAAGAGTGTTTTAAATATGTTTGCATGACAATAAATACCACCCAGTATTATCAAATTGTAACCCAATATCAAATAGCCTCATATCAGTATAATTACTGCAATGAATGCGATATTTTGTAATGAATGAAGCATCTTGATCCAAGTTTCAAGGAGCAATGATGTGAGCATACTACTACTACCTGGTGTTTTAACGTCCGCTTCCACAGAAGTGATATCACAGACAAGACATAGGAGAGCCGAGGCTTCTTCCTGTTTTTAGAATATGATTTTGCAATCTTTCCATTTGCGGGCTCGAGCCATGGAGTAGGTTTAGTGAGAAGTTCTTCCCTTTATTTAGTAAAACACATATTGTTTGGTAGTTGATCTGTAGAGACAGCATTTATGCAGACATATATGCGTCTCGTCTCTGGATTGGTAGAAGTCATCTTTTGGGGTTTAGTGTTTGAGTGCTAGGCCCTTCTTATCGTGGCCTCCCCTTACTCCACTTATCCCACTTTGCAGTAAGCATATTTTCCATCATATTTATATAATCTAATTCCTGATCTAGACAAGTGTTGAATGCAATACACTAAATTGGTTGACAAAATGTGTAACATTTTCTTAGCAATATACACAAATACACATTAAACAAAGTTAATGTTAGTTAGTTTATGAGGTTTAACGTCCACTTCCACCGAGGGTGATATCGTAGACTAATTGTTTCCTAGGAAACTAGCCTGTGCCAGCCACAAGAAGGGGGCTAGTTTGGCTGTTTGGGTAAGACATAATGTCTTTGCTGGGTAGCAGTCATGGTTGGTTTCATCCGGGTGGGGGTGGGAAATGGGACGCGGACGCGGTCTGGTCCACTTTGCCATGTGTGCTAGGGTACTTGAGATATAGGGGTAGGTGCGACTGGCGGGTGGGTCAGTCGTAGTTTGGTGGGAGCAGCAGTGTTCTCCGGGCTGGGCGTTGTCTAGCCGTTGGCCCTCATCCAAAGCAAAAAACGCCCCCCCCCCCCAGGGTCTTTGACGTCCCTTCACTTAGGGTCGTCCGTCCGGGGGTGTCCCTCAGGGTGATCACTAATGGATCCCGCCCGTCGGGTCTTGGGGTAGAACCTCAAGTCTTCACAGAGTAGAACACTCTTTTCGAGCTCTCAGGGTCACTTTATCATATCCAGAATACCAATCTCACACACGAAGTCGTAGATTAATTCGTAGATCTCGTGTTTGTCTGCTTTAGGATAAAGCAAATTAGGAACACTGAGGGCCGTGTTAAGGGTACTCAGTTTATCCGCGAGAGGCTTTCTTTCGGCTGTGAAGCGATCACAGTCTACTAGGATATGTGCGGGAGACACGCCTGTGCCACAACTACACCTTATAGGCTCAAATGTATGGTGTCTGAGTGTTTCTTTCACCTTCAGCTTTGTTATCAACCGGCAGATTTTCCTGCTGGGATGATTTACAGATAACTTGGCGTTTAAGGACTCATCGGATCGGAATCTGTATGTGTCGAGTTCCGCAAGGGAGTTTTCCCATTCAGAGCTGATGCGGATCCCGACCATACTTTTAAATTCGTGCAAGCTATAAGGGAGTTCGACACTCGGTGCTTCCAATTGTGACCCTTTCAGTGCGAGCCTGTCGGCCTCCTCGTTACCTCTTAGGTTGATGTGCGAGGGGACCCACGACAGGACCACTTGGTTGCCTTTGGCCAACGACTCTTCATATGCTAGGTAGATCTGGGTCAGGAGTTCGGGACGGGCGTCCGATCTCTGGTTTCTGACAGATTCCAGGCTACTTAGCGAGTCGCTGAGGACAACGAAGTTAGTGTTCCTTTGGCAGGATGTCCACATTACGGCTTCTTTGATCGCGTACATTTCCGATGTGTACACGGAGCACATATTTGGCAGTCTATTTGCTACCTGTAGCCCCTCCCTCGGGATATAAATCCCGAAGCCCGTCGTACCATTTTCGGGGTTGTGCGATCCGTCCGTGTAAATGTGAGTCCAGTTTGACCAGTTATCCTCGATGTGAGCTAACGAGAGATGCTTGGCCGCCAGTGGGTTGTTCCCCTTGTCCACCCTCGGGACGAGGGAGGTATCAACCGGGGGTACCAGGAGGGTCCAGGGGGCCCTAATCGTATCCTCTACACTGGTGATGGTGAGCTTATCGAGACCGTAGTCTCTGACCATTTCGCCGACTGCCTGACCGTAAGACTTCCTGGTGGTATCCTTGACTGTTCTAAACCTCGAGATTTCGTGAAAGGCGGGACACCTTTCTCTCAATCGACTCAGTTTGGCCCAATGCCCCAGGGTCAGTTTTTTCCTACGTAGTGACAGAGGGAGTTCGCCAACTTCTTGTAGTAACGATTCGCGCTTGACACCTAAACCACACCCAGTAGCAATACAAATCGCTTTGTATTGTATGGTGTCAAGTTTCTTTAATGTGATGGGTCTTGCATTTAAGAGAGCCATGCATCCGTAGTCTAGTACAGAGCGTATTAGAGAGCGGTAAATCATAATGAGGGCAACCCTGTTCGCACCCCATTCATGACCCGTTAATTTTCTCATAAGGTTCAGCGTACCTTGGGTTCGGGTTACTACATAGTTAACGTGGGGCTTCCCAATTAAATCACACTTTATTTATAGTATAAAACTCAGGTAGCAATATACAAGACCCTAATCACACCTTTTATTGTTAATTAATGACAGGCCTAATAATCCAATAAACAATCAGATCCAATCACACAAATTCCCCTGTTGTGGCTGTCAGTAAGACCTGAGTAATTTTCATGTAGTAATATAGTACACTTTCCTAGATATCACCTACCTGTTTACTTGTGTTAAAATTGAGTCTATAAATCTATTATGTTTATTTTCTGTACAAGGTAGGATATACATTTTGACTGCCTTTATGTCCATCATATTTGAAATAACCGATTTCCGTTGCTACTGTATTGCTGGTATTAGTTTTCAAATTTGTATGGTTTAAACATTATTTCTATAACATAATTACACACAATAATGTACATCTATAATGGTTTCGGATTTCCGTTATGCTACTGTATTGCTAGGGGCTAGTACCGGTATTAGTTGTCAAATTTGTATGACTTAATTGCAATTAGCATAAATTGGTTTAAACAGTATTTCTAACATATAAGTACACACAATGTATAGGCTATAATGGATTCCAAAACAAGCTATGAAGTTTATAAAATAAAATAAAAAATGGTCTGTTTCAATTGCATAAAACGTATAATAATTTACATAAGATTAATAAGGTAATCTCTGTTAATATAATATAGTGTAACTGTGACATAAAAAAAAAATGGAATATAAACATAAATAACGCAGGCCTACATAAAAAAAAAACCACATAATTATAGTCACGCTATAGGACAAAACTCCTTTAATTTATATTAAACTTAATTCAATATCAAAACCTAAGTGTCTAGTATTTTTTAATCGTGTGGTCCGAATCAGCCTAGTGGTGGTCCCAATCAGCCTGGAATGTGGTCCCAATCAGCCAAGAATGTGGTCCCAATCAGCTTTGACTTTTGTCCCAATCAGCCATGGTCCCAATCAGCCATGGTCCCAATCAGCTTGGTTTCGGTGATATGTACGGCAACTAGTTACACCCTTTTAGTATACTTCTTCAAGTTAGTGTCTTTCAAATTGTGTTTGTCAACCCCATACAGATTTTAGTGCAAAGACATGGCCATTTGTTCGTCTGTCTGAAGTGAAAAGCATTTCACACAACGAAAATTTGGGGAAAAGTTGGGGGTGGGCAAAGAGTTCAGAATTAGCGTTGAAGTCAATGGGGAAATTGATGGTGGTCTGCCTCATGTAAAAGAGAAACGGTTTCAGACGAGTTATTTGCCCCGAGCTAGAAATCGGAATCAAACCAGTTATTTAATAATCTCGCTTACGAACATGGACATAACAGACGTTAGACATATACTTAGTCTTAGCTTAATGTTATTTTGAAGTATTTTCACGTTACAGACGCATATGGTATTTTAAGTTAACATGCTTAGTTACATTGGGCTTCTTTCCCACTATTTAGATATGGTATGTCTCTTTAATCGAATCTTGGGTGTCCGGGGCGCGATGACATTACCTTGACTTTATGCCGTTTATGAACAAACCTTGTGACCTCTGTTTGTATCATATGATCCTTGTAAAAACACTATTTACACTATCAAGAATATAGTTTAACTTTTTCAATTGAATAACAGTATTATAATAATCTGGTGTGGATATTTCCCGTTAGAAAACCAAATCTTTATTAATCTGCGACCATGGGTTATTTGGAGAGAAATTAACTTGAATATCGGGAACCCCTTAGAGTGTGACTTAACCCAGTCGCATCTTTTAAGTTAGTGAAACGAAGAATGCTATTAAATTTCAGCAATTTCCCTTAATCTATTCTGGAGTTATAGCCCTTGTTTTAAATTACTACACCTTGTGAACTGTCCAACGCCAGAAGCTGTAATCCGATATATTCGATCTTTATGAAATCTATACGCCTGATTTAAATTGATGAATAGAAGAAGGGTATTGGGTTTCAGCAACTTCTAATAACTACTTCTATTTCAATAATTATTATTTGATTGACCTTCTGATATGAACAAGTGAATTGTTTCGCATTCCCGCTTCAGACGAGTATCGAATATAACCAAGAATGCACCAAAATGTTTTCTATTTTGTAAAATTTCTCGACTCCAAACCATGAACGAGAGCCCTCAAAATAATATATCCTCCGCCAACTACTTCTTGAATTATGTTCCTCGTTATATTTGGTTGAACCGTGTGAACGTTCGAATAACAAAAGTTGCTTGACATTTAAATGCCCCATTTAGATTAGTGAAACAAAGAATCCTCTTTACGTGTCTCTACTTCTAGACCTTTGGCCCTTGTTTCTACTTTATTTATTCTTGTTCATGTTTGAATGACAAGAGTTATCATCTGATCTGTATGAAATTTATATGAATTATTAAAAACAAAAAGCCTGCCGAATTTCAACAATTTGTGTACTTACAACCGGAGTTAAGATCCTTGTTTCAGTTTGTAGGGCCTTGTGACCCATCAAAAGACGAAAATGATAATCTGACCTGTATGCAATTATCTGACAAGGACAGCTCGCTAGTCGTTCGGATGAGACCATATATCCAGGTCCAGTGCACACATTGACGTGCACGTAAAAGATCCCTTAACATTTGCGACCAGCTTACGATCTTCAACGGTGCCAAACAAACGCAAGTGACTTGTAAGTCGCAAGCACGGGTTTACTGGTATTTTCCCCGTAAACTGCTCGTGTTGTGAGCTCGACTTAACGCTGTCTGAAAACATTACTGCTAGGCCCTACTTTGCACGAAAAGTGATAGTTGGTAAATCAGGGAATGAAATAAGAGTAAATGGACTCTGAAATAGAGAATGCAATATTTATAATTTATGTAATATGCAACCTAGTAAATTACACTTATGTATACATGGGCGTTTTAGTTTTAAGGTTTATCATGGAGTAGGCTTTACTATTTTGAGGGCCCTCTTTCGGGGGGGGGGGGGGCTCTGAGGTGAGATGGTTGGTAAAATGAAAATCAGTATAGCTCGAAAATGAAAATTATCTAAATTAGCTTGGGAAGTAAACAAACTATTTCTACCGTAAGTATTAGTATAATAAACATATGAATACATTAACACGTGGGCTAGAAAAAAAAACTAAGCTAACTAATTATTGTTTTTGAATTTACATAAAATTTATCTTGGTGTGACCTGGATAGTATATTCTGGTGTTGCCATACTCAGTCCACAAATTCCATCGGTGCTGGGTTTTTCACCCCCAAAAGTCGAAACAGAAAACCTCTGTAAGATATTGGTGAAGAACAGAAATAGTTCCATTCTAGCCAGTGGTTCACCTGCACAAATCCGTGGACCTGTGGAAAACGGCATGAATGAGGGAGGTGGATTTTGGACTTTCCCTGAGTCATCTAAGAACCGTTCTGGTTTAAATTGTAAGGGTTCCTTCCAGTATCTAGAATCACGATGACAGGCATACAAATTTGCATAAACCAAAGTACCTTCTGGTATAAGATATCCTTGAATTATGGTATCTTTGTCCGTGGTGTGAGGAAGTGTCATAGGCACTGCGTTTCCTAGACGTTGAACTTCGAGAAGTGTTGCTTCGTTATAAGACAATTTAGACCTATCAGACCAGTCTATCATACGGCCATCGCCGACCACACTATCGATTTCCTCTTGGCATTTCTTCTGGACTTCCGGATGAAGGACCATAAAGAGCATTGCCCAATCCAGAGTGGTGGATGTAGTGTCCGAACCAGCAGAAAATAGATCCAAAATGATTCTTCTCGTATTACTTTCAGTGAGTGTACTGGACTCGTCGTTAGCAGACGTATCCAAATACACATCGATAAAATCCTTTATATCGTTCTTATCGAAAACCTGTCTGCGTTTCTCAATACGGTTCGCAATAAACTGTTCTACTGCGAGAATGGCATTACGCACCGCCAACATTTTAGAAGCAACGAAAGGAATGAATCGAAGCATAGGAAAACGATGAACGGGTGTAAACAATGCCATATCTGTAAATGCATCTTCTAAGATCTTAATGATCTGAACAAATTCTGGATCACTATAATCATACCGTTTACCAAATACAACTGTACAGATGATATTGGTCGTTGCTTTCATCATGATTTCGTGGACTTTAACTGGTTTTCCTTCAGATTGTGATAAATAGTCCAAAACGATGTTAGTTTCGTCCTTGATAGTATCCTCGAGGATCGATTTCCCGACTCCTAGATCACGAAGAGTACGAATTGCCATTCGTCTGGCATCTTTCCATTCCTGTCCACTCGCCCAGATGACCCCATGTCCAATTTTGCAAACCTGTTTCACAATCCATAACTGCTTCATTGGTCTAGTACTGAACAGATCCCTCTGCTTAACAAAGGCCTCTTCTATAGATTCAAAATCGTTTAAAACTATCAACAACTGATCACCGAAATATATTCGAAAAATATCTCCATATTTTGCTTGAAGTTCGGCGTAATATTTATGTCTATTACCTACGAATTTACCTCGCATGTCCAGCATGTTCCCCACAACCGGCCAAAATGGTGGCCCAGGAGGTATCCCAGATCGCTCCCGCATTGCGATGACATATCCAATAACTAATAAGAGAACAAGAGTCAGTAAAATTGTTGTAACATCAGTAAATACTGATACAATATCCCACAAGTTAATCATATTTATAAATGTAGATCACCAACATTAATTATATATCAACATGTAGCAGATTGTGTGAGTTGAATGATCAACGTCCTAATGTTTTGCATCGACTCCGATAATGAAGACGGGGGGTTCATTCTGGTATATCCACATCAACTCAACAGATTGCACCAGATACTGCAAATAGAAACATAAGAGAGTAAACATACATGTCGAAATAAACGTCTCGTATCTATTCATAACCACTGCAATACCCGATATCATTCTGAATGGTGCATATACCAATCACAATAATTTTATCACGAACAGCAATTACCATATAAATAATACACTGAGCTTGAAATAAAACGTGAAGTAACCCTAAATAATAATAATAGCACTAGGAGGCCGTTTCATGGCAATTTGAAGAAATCTCGAGGAGGGCCAAATAAGGGTTGGTGGATTTCCTAGGAGCCTGTCTACCACCGGCTGGAATTCCAACCTCTCGAATGTGCATGAGCCCAAGTAAGCGCCTTCGTCAATCAAAGTAGCCATCAAACCCAGTCCCAACAAATTAAAAGCTCAGTTACCAACGAGCTGAAATGCCAGGAGAATGACTAAAATTTTCGGGTCCAATCAAAAAAATTAGCTTAGTTACATATTATACGTTGCTATCTGAAATATTTTCGAGTCTACCGATCCTCTCGTTCACAAGAATTTGCTCTCTGCAATTACCCAATAAGCGAGGACATTGACTCAGTATTTCAAAATCGGCGAACAACTATATAAGCAATACGATCTATGTTCTACCGGTAGACTCAGAGTTACTATACTCAGTTTGTTGGCATGCATCGTTGGGTGGGTTTGTGGATGACGTCCTAGATTTTGACACCCCATCCCATTTACAGCTTATAGAATCGTCATAGGTTGGTATTACTCCGCTTCTTTTTTAAGCTTTAACGTTGCAAAGGGTGACAATCCTACACTCACCTTAAAGGGTTTTAATTTCCAGAAAGATCAGCAACTTTATACAATGTGAAGGGTCTTGTCCGTGTGTCATGCATTACCCAGCTATCGACGCCACGACACTGTTTTAAATTATCTTCATACACTGTAATGCATGACCTATTTGGTGGATAGCTGGCTTTACGCTGAGAGCAATGTGAACTTGATTGTGAGTTTAATAACATGTATATAAATGGACTCAGACTAGTATTTATTTGCCCATTGACTTCAATGTTAAATGGCTGTAACATCACAGGCTGTAGCTTTTTCCTCAACATTCCGTTGGTTCCAATCTTTATAGGCAAAATGGGGACCACATTTAGCAATCTCCTCATCATAAATTTGTAGGGGATTTGAATTTGACACTTTACACCCTCTATCCCGCCGCTGTAATATCGTCAGTATTACCCAAAACTGCTATGAAATTGCAAATTTGATCCCTTTTCTCCAATTCTAGACCAAAAAGCCAACCCATAAATGCAGGAAGAGGGAAGAAAAATATTAAGGGAAAAATTGTCTATTTATAACTCGCACTACATTCGTGGGGAAAAAATCATTACTAGTCTTAGTCCAAATACGAAGAAAAAGCACCATTCAGCATTGCACAATGACAGTGTAAACGACTCATATGGGACATTGTTGTCAGCAAAGAACTACTTTTAAACTTTTTGTGTGAAGTATTATCTATAAGATGATTTCCATTTATCAACATTAACACATTTATGATAGGGATATAATTCGTGCATTTATTCACTTGTTTCATTCATTCATTTAATGTCATATGTGTTTTTTTAATACCGATTATACCTGAAGCCATTAATCATGTAACTTGGTAACCGATAATAACTAAAGAAATGTACTATCCTTGAGACTATTTATTACTGCAAAACATTTAATATCATATACACAGAACAGCACGTCCGACAGGCAGAGTGGCTCTCCTGGACACGGGAAGAAACCTAGAATCTTGAATGAATGTACAATTCGGTATTTAAAGAAGCTCGTATCCAAGGATTAAATTAAATATATACAATTAATGAACGTAGGTAATGGTAAAACATAAAAGACAAAAAATAACATTGAAAGAAAACTATTGAAATTTAAATAAGTTATTAAAACAACACATTGGACATTAAATGAATGAATGAAATAATAAAGAAACAAATGAATAAATGCACGAATTATATCCCTATTACAAATTTATCAACAGCAACACATTGTCATCCAATTTTAGAAATTGGAAAGTCTCATCCCACAAACATCCGATCACCACTTAGAAAAGATATGCCAATAAAAAAAATGGTCTAATTAAATTTGGTCCCAAAAATTCTACACACCCACCCCTACTTCTGCAAGAGGGACTGAATACATTTAGTAAGGTATGTAGATTGCTAGAAGTCTTGCTAAAATTCAAATTGTCAAAGATTCTTTCACGTGTGCGGTGGCTAAGCCGACAAGACGCTGGCTCTCTAGTCTGGATGTAGCGTTTTCAATCCCTGGATTGGCCGAAAAAGTTCATCGAGATTTTTCGACGTTGTTTCCCCTTGAAAGTGGTGCAGGAAGAGGGTTTGACAAGGACAGTCGTCTAGTCTAAATGGGACAAAAAACCGAGATCCCGCGTACACAATGGCAAGCACGTAAAAGGCCCCTTGACAATTGCAATTTATAAGTGTAGGCCATAGTGCCGCTACCCGGGCAAAAGTTCCCTCATAGCACAGCGCATGGTGTATGCCCGTCTTCATTAGCCCAGTCGGTGCAGAACAGTAGGTCGTAAAACCCCATTTCATTTCATTTTATGATTCGTATTTCTACCAAGTTTCAACTTAATACCTCAAATACTAATGGGAATACGCCATCTAGAATATCGAAACAATGCTTTGATGCTAGAGCTAATCAATCGAACTTCCGAATTTCGAAAAACTGCCGTATGGGATTCGTCCAAAGAATCAATAAATGAAAACTCGACGGAAATTCGTTGAGAAATTGAACGAGATACGAGCAATCTCAGATTAATTTTTGTTCCATCCGTAAAATACTTCCTGTTTGTCGGAAATGCCCCAATTTATATTTAATAAATAGATCTACGGATGCCAACAACATAATAAAAACACTTACAGAAACAATGTCTGAACAATTTTGTCAATATTTAACGCCTCAATTGGTGGAGTTGTCTTCGTGGATATCAACTAATCCTGTCGCCAATATCTTCGAACGGATAATAGCGATCTCAAGCGTTTCCGCTGTTGGATGCGAAATATAGAAATCTTTAAATATGTGTTATTGTATTACTAGTTCACTCAATCAGATTAAAACACAGATCCTACAGGCACAACTTTCTATTCAATGGATTGTGTTACAGATGGCACCTACATGTATCTTGACCATAAACTCTGCCATTCAGTTAAGTGGCATGGTGTTCATTCCCCGTTTATACTGGAAAGGAAGGGGTCAAATGTCCAGTCTTGTGGGTTATCTTCGGGTTCCTCGATTTCCTTCAACAGTTAAAGCCCAATACACCCAACCGAATTATTGAACAATAAAATTAAAACATACCGTAGTTCCGAAATGACACAGTTTTTGTCGTGTCCACGTTGATACCATTCTCTCATGAGAAACACACAACATCTTACTGATTTGGAACGTGAGAGATGATATACCGATTACCATGAACTGTTGTAGTATCTACAATAATTCCCAGGAGGCTTGACAACGAATCGTTTAAGTCTTGACGGTGTGATAGTCGTATTCGGCACCGATTCAGTCTTCCCGTCATTTTAGTTTTCTAAGTAAACCTCGGAAACAACAATATACCATTAACTGTTAAATCCAGTTAAACAATCACAGTGTGTCAGATATATTCATATTTAAAAATATGATAACCACCATGGATATTAAATAATAAACTGATATAAGTAACAGTACTCTAACAATGTGGTTCTGATTAAATATTTGGGATTGCGTGATTTAAATGGAAACTCAAACACAAGAATGGTTGTTATCATAATTGATAGGCTTAGATGGACCAAGTTGTGTCCTTTAAAGATATTCTATAGCAGACTAATGCACGCTGTAAAACAATGAACATAGATGATACAACAACCACCAGAGGATACAGAAACCACCAGGCGATACAGTATCCACCAGATCATACAACAACCACCAGATCATACAGCAACCATCAGATCATACAGCAATCACCAGATCATATAGCAACCAGATCATACAGCAAGCATCAGATCATAAAGCATACACCACATCATACAGCAACCATCAGACCGTACAGAAACCAGACAGCATACTTCAGTCATCAATACCAATACCATTCAAGTTTACTTACCATTGGAGTCGTTGATCATCTCGATATTAAAAATTAGGTATGAAAAATTATACTTACATGGTAATTGTAAACTATTGTGAAGTTAGGCAATAGCATCAACTCAATATAACAGTATATACCCACGTTTCTCAACCTTTTCTCACCGTTCACCCCTAAATGAATTCTCAACCGACCCATTTACCCCCAGAATTTTGAGAATGTTACTGACCACGGAGCAGTGACGGCGAAGCCGGTCACTGCGAGCGCCGTAGTCGCAGGCGCGGATCCAGAGGGGGGGTCCAGGGGGTCCGCCCCCCCCCCCCGCTGCTCAGGCTTGAAAGTTTTTTATGCGATTTTATTGGCGATTTAGACCTGTAATTTTGGAGTTTACCTTCCGGAAATACGTCAGAATGAACCAAATTGAATATAATTTACCAAATTTTTCGGGGGGAGGGCCCCCAAATCCCCCGTTAATCGGTTGAGCGCAATTAGTTAAGCAATTATCAAACCTAGACCCCCCCCCCCTTGCAAAAAATCCTGGATCCGCGCCTGAGTCGCGAAGCCCGGAAACCTTACCACAGATGAAATACTGAGGCTTCTCGACGCCATCCGCGCCTGCTATCGAACGATGCATACTCTTCTTGGTGTTTACGCTTCTTTGGATTGGAGGCATGATTTTGAATCAAAATCACATGGAATCAAAAGCACGTATAAGAATTCAAAATGAAACTAAATTGGGGATTCGTCTGTTGAATGAGCTAGCCATACAATGACAATGGACACCTGCACTGTTTCCCACTCACACAGCCAAGTAAACTAGCTATCACACGGCAACCACTGATGGACGGATCGACAGATCGAGGCCTAAACTGCCCGGATCGAGCACGATCATCAATTCAAATTGAAACTGAGAAAAAGTTGACAACTGAAATCTTGAAATGCAACTTCACCTCTCATAGGACTGCTGGAACAACTGCACAACCTTTATATGACCATTTTTGAAGTTATTGGGAGTGTGGTCATTCCCCCCCTGGACGCGAGCCATTCCCACCTTGGGGGTGAATTCACCCCAGGTTGAGAAACGCGGCTCTAATCCATGAACGGAGATGTTTACTTCATCACCTTTTGTCAGCTACAGTTTCTCAATAATTGGTGGAGAACTATCAAAATGAACTGTTCACAATTCCTGGAGATAATTTAACACTACGTCATAGGCTCTAATAAAATACTGTAGGGTAACGCCATCTTGTAAATTGGGTTTTAAGACAATCTGTTCATCCAGACCTATATCTGTAAAATCTTCATCCCTAGGTTGAGTAGCGAGAATTCCACCGAGACTGGTTATATTGAAGGTCATTTCAAACTTGATGATACCTCAAAACCAAAAATGTTATTTTAAAGAATACAACGTGATGAAATACGGTACAACATTTAACTCTATTGAATCAGCTTATATTATTACAGGAACTGTATCTTTATTTCCCTACAATTATTATAGTAGACATACATGTAAACATGTCGTCACAAGAAAGAATACACGTGAATTGGTATTAATGTGGATTAAACATGTGTATCTCTGAGGTCTGTAGCATAATTACCTTTCTTATTTGTGATGGCTTTAATGGTTCTAAGACCGTCTTGATCATCATACTCTGTTTCTACTTGTGGATTCGACTTCACTTCAGCTAAATAATGACCACTTTGATGAAGACCGTTCTCATACCTGTTACTGTTACTCCAGCTGACATGAACTGTGTTTAAATCTGTCTGCCATATGTAATTAGTAGCTGACAAAGCTGTTGTTACTCTAAGAAAACTGGACATGGTGGTGGTTACATTAGATGAGTCATCAAAAACCACAATACCTCGAGCGCTTTTATGATTACCGGCATTATCTTTGGCAGATAAAATAACAGAATAGACACCAGGAACAGACGGTAAAGTTACATCAGAATTGTTCTAGAAATATAGAGTTAATTAATAAATCCATGATAGGCACAATATTCCAAAAGAATTGTTTTAGTCCACTAGGCAACTGCCTAACAAACACTTTTCAGTTTTATTTTTTTCTTAAATATAAAAACGGAAATAACTATTGACCGTCTGAGGCAATGTCATTTTGCGGTTCCCTGTGAATGCATCCATTAAAGTATTGTACAAATATAGATTATTGAAATATAACGAAGTTTCTTTAAAAGAGCAGTGCTATGATGTCTTGTCCATAAATTTGTTTTTGTATAAATTTTGTGTGCTGCAGTCCCCTACTATTAGAGTAGAGTTTTTAACCCTTCGTAATGTAGAATGTTCTCGTTGTCGGGTATCGCTCCTGTTTACTGATTACAATTTAGCTCACACGTTTGGTAGCCCCAATAGTAGTAGATGCTACCATATTTCTACAGATCATAACCTATATATTGACATGCAACTACTGCAAATTACAGTATGTTGGGGAAACAAGTAAATCTTGTAAAGCTAGGTGTAATAATCATAGATCTACAGGTATGAATTTTATTCTGTATGCCAATGCCATACTTCCGATAAATTGTCCTGTGCAGCATGTGTACTCAACCTAAGAAACTTGGTAGCATCTTTTCTAATCAACTTAATGGACGCTTTCTTCCTCTATATTACGATATTGTAACCGATTTGATAAATAACAAATTTCCACCTAGGTATTCAATACAGCATTATAAAGTGTTAAAATTCTCGGTGTCTCAATGGACGAAAACCTAAATCTCAAAAAACACATCGCAATAAAATCTCGAGCCGCTGCAATATCACTATTTAATATCAAGAAAATAAACCGCTACCTTGATAGAAATTCTCGCCTAAAACTTGCTAATGCTCTAGTTTTTTCGCATCTGGACTACTGCAATAGCCTCTATGTCAATCTACCAAAAAATACCTTGTTACCTCTTTAAAGAATACAAAACCTCACAGCAAAGATGATCCTCGGACAGTCCAAATATTCAAGTTCAACAGATGCTCTGAAAGAACTTCACTTTTTGCCTATACATGCTCATGCAGAATATAAACTATTGGTTCCAGTACTTGGTAGATTTACTTAAACCCAATCCCAACCGATATTCGACACATTTTTCAAACAGTCAGTCGCTATACGTCCCAGCTACAAAAAGAAAAACATTTGCGGACAGGTCTTCCAGTGTTGCCGGTCCACGGCTATGGAATGATCTACCCCCAGCTTAAAAAACTCTAACTCTCAGGAAAGTTTTAAGAAATCACTTAAAACGTATCTTTTTCAAAGGACCTTCACAAATTAAATAATTATTAATATACTATATTTATATTTTTGTACATACTAAATTATTTATTGTAATTGTAAAACGCCATTGAATACATGTATTGCAGTAATGAGCGCTGCATTAAATGTAATAAACTTAAACTTAAACTTATAAGAAAAAATCTGATGTGTAATGTAAAATCCATTTTACAGATAAACATATACAAGAGATTGGATTGAATAGAATCTTTAGAGACCGATCAGTTATTAAAAGAATAGCAGTTACTATTCCTAAAATTTCACCTATACAGTCGTATACAAATTTTTACCTCCAATTCGTAATAAAATATTTAACTACCATGAAACTATTGAAAACCTTAAAGTACAAGAATTTATTGACAGTTACGATAACACCACAGGTCAATGCGCCAACTCTCCCTTTAAAGATGAGTTTCATGACCATATACTGACAGGAAACTTCGATATTGTTGAAGATGAAAATCTTAGAAAACTGTTTCGCTTTGGACCACGATTTCGAGAACAACCAAGTAAAACTAATTTCAAAAAGTTGCATTATAATCTAAAATCTCAAATCAGGAATGCATAGTAGCTTGGTCTGATAAATTTCGTGGTCCTTTAGAATCCTTTAGAGAATGAAAACATAACGCTAACGCTACAATATACGTCCACATTCCTGCTTTGATTGATATGGTACTTCGTCAAGAAGGCTAGGCGTTTGGTTTGTTTAGCGTTGAGGGTCGTGCCTCAACATCAATAGTTGCCGTCCTTAGAGTAAAAGGAATAAGTATACCAAGATAAACCATTCAGAATTGTGCCTTCCTAACGCTAAAGGCAAAAAGTGGGCGTGGCTCTGTCCCTTGGGATCGGGACATTCATCAAAATCAATAGTGGACGCCCTCAGGCTATACGGAATACATATGTCAAGTACCAAGCTGATTCATTCAGAATTGCGGCCTGTAAACGACAAACACAAATATTTGGCGTGTCTTGCCTGTGGGAGTCGGGCGGGACATGCAGTTGTCGTCCTTAGGCCATAAGGAATACATATCCCAAGTTTAAAGACGATCCATTAAGAATCGTGGCCTGTAGACAACACACACAGACACGAAGTAAAAATGGGCATGGCTCTGCCCCTGGGGGGTAGGAAATCACTAAAAACAATAGGGGTCATCCTTAGGGTATAAGGAATAGGTATGTAAAGTTTTAAAAGTATCTGTTAAGAATTGTATCCTGTAGGCGAACACAAGACACAAAAGCATTGGGCGTGGCTCTGTCCCAGGGGTTTGTGTCGAGTGGACGTTAAACCCAATTTCTCTCTCTCTCTCTCTGGTCCAGGGGGTCCGGCATGCACCAAAAATTAAAGTGATCAGCCTTAGCGTATAAGAAATAAGTATAAAAACAGTTTTCAAGACGATCGATTAAGAATTGTAGCCTGTAGGTGACACACAGACACACAAAAAGAAAATGGGCGTGGCACTGTCCCTGGGGGTCGGGCATGCACCAAAAACAATAGGGATCTTCCTTAAGGTACCAAGAATAAGTATTCAAAGTTTCAAGATGATACATTAAGAAATGCAGCCTGTAGACGACAGACAAACAAATACAAGAAATGGGCGTTGCTGTCCCACGGGGGTCGGTCATGCACCCAAAACAAAAGGGGTCATCCTTAAGGTAAAAGGAATAAGTATTTTAAGTTTCAAGATGACCGATTGAGAATTGTGGCCTGTAGGCGACACACAAAAAGCAAATGGGCGTGACACTGCCCCTGGGGGTTGGGCATGCACCCCAAATCATAGGAATGTTCCTTAGGGTACAAAGAATAAGCATTCAAAGTTTCAATATGATACGTTAAGAAATGTGGCTTGTAGACGACAAACAGATAAATACAAGGAATGGGCGTGGCTCTGACCCTGGGGTTCGGGCATGCACCCTAAACGATAGGGGTCATCCTTAGGGTATACAGAGTAAGTATACAAAGTAATTTTCAGTCTATTTAGTAAACATTATCCATTACAGGATATGAAATTGTGTATACAATTGTGACGCCAATTAATTGGGTGGCGGAATTGTCTTGCTTATAATGTATTTGTACAATTTATTATTAACGTATTCGATCCAATTACGGTTGGTGATAGTTTTGTTAAAATACATTTTAAAACGTATCACACTTGATGCAACAGGCATCGCGCTCCTCTTCTCGTTGGTTCTGTCTTTTTGGGTATTAACAGCTTTGATAAAGCATTTATTTTTTTCAAACTAATTATGTTTGGTACAATTTATTATTAACAAACCCGATCTAATTCTATAGTATTAGTTTTTATAATATTTAATATATTTCTTACCAGACTTGTTTTGTTATTACGTACACGTGCATTTTCTGAGAGCATATTGTCTTTATACTGTAGCTCAAATATCTCATATTCGTAAACAACAATACCACCATCATCATCAAGCCATCCATCCCATGATAAAGTAAGCGTCGTCTGAAAGATTCAAACAAGTACAATAACAATTTGATCGATACGAATCAGTGACTATCAAGAGTATTAGCAATTTACAAAAAGTCAAAATGACAATTGGCACATGAAAGTCAAAATGGCTCATAATATCAAGAGTATTAGCAATTTACAAAAAAAGTTCCTCTCTAAGATTATAAAAGTTAACAAGTAAAATGTAATAAAATGTTGTCACCTGTCTTGAATAATCGGCAACAGACAACATATTTTCTGTACAGTTTAACACTGGTTTACAGTGATATGGTTTCAAATTATCAAAACCAACAAGAAACGTATGTGTTCGTGTAACGCCTTTTAAATATTTCTTTGTAATAATTTTTCTTTCTTTATCTTCTATCAGTATATATCCACCATTAGATACCGAGAAACTCACTTCTAATCTGAAAAATACACAGATTTCCAAATGAAAACAACTAGCTCCATACGGGGTTAACATGTACATCTTTAACGCAATAGCGTCCTAGTAAGCCTCGGCGATTCTTACTAACACCATGAAGACCAGGCTCTAGACAATGCCCCCTCCAACCATCGTCAAACGTGAAAAAGTCTGAAGTAATTCCTCAGCTAATATCGGCACCTCCTGGTTAGATAGTTGACATGCTTGGGCCTGAGACTACATTTAAACTTCTCAAAAAGCTGTTTGAATGTTAAAGACAACGTCAGAGTGAACTTTAAAATGAGTTTTCCTGAAAAATATGACTTACATTGCCCACTCCGTCACCGACAATTGATAATTATTGCAAGCGTTACGTCCTTTGAACATTTGACATTTCTTGTGCAAGCCCCAGTTGACTTTAAACAGTGTTTAAGGGCACTAGACAGGGGCGGATCTAGGAATTTTGAAATGGGGGGGGGGGGGCATTCCAGGAGCTATTTGGCTGATATTTTCGTCTAAGTAAACGTTCGGAACGGACATATTTGGGTCTGAGAAAAGGTCCCATTCAGCAGTAAAAAAGGGCACTGTCGAAAATTAGGGGGGGGGGGGGCGCCCCTTGCGCCCCCCATTGAATCCGCCTCTGCTAGACGAAAAATCCTCTTGGTTATCAAATTATTACTGTTCTGCTCTGCCTTCACGAATTGACTGATTTGTAGATAAATCGTAGACGGTTCTTGAAGTTCGTACGTGATTCTTATTTTGTTCTTCGTAGATCAGGCACGAAAGTTTTTGTTTGTGGCAGATTTACGAATTTCGGACCTTATCGATATGGTTACTTGTTTAGGTAATTTTTGCACTTCAAAATGCTTACATTCATATTGCTTGTAACATATAACAGATCATGACTCGTGCTGGTATTACACAATGATTTTCTCTGGGTTATATTCTTGATTGTTTGTCTCCATTTTGAGGGAAGTCTGTATCTTTAGAGGCCCGGGAGGATACAGCACTGTTGACGCTAACGGCTAGCCCCCGGATCCATTCACTTAATTGGAAATGTACGTTTGTTTGTGATTTCTGTGTATTGAGTCTTGTCCGTAGTTTTTATGAATCATGCCGGAACACGAAAGACTTTTGGCAAACGAAAATTCTTGTTTGTATCACGATGCAGGAGGACAGCGGGAATTCTTCGTGAAACTGCGGGACATTGCAAGACAATGCGTTACGACGAAAATGTGCAATGCACGAACAATAATTAACCTACCGTATGCGTAAACAGGTATTGCCATTGTGTCTCAGTGCTTACCAATACATGTACTGTCCATTTTTGGAGGCACAAACCGGGCTTCACACGATCCTTGGTACCAACGAAATGGAACGCCTTGCAACGACGCACTGCGCGGCTTTGCGGTGATAAAAATCGTGCAAGTGACAGCATGACAATATTCCTAACTCATTTGTGTAAAATGACTCGCTACCATTCGTAGATGATTCTTTTATTTGGTAACCTTTACCGTAACGCTATGCCTTGATATTCGGCATTTTTTCACCTGATCACCCAAGAACTATTGTAACTACTTCGTAGCTTCTTCCAAATCTCTACGATCATTTTAATTTTTTTGCCGAATCGCCACGAATTTCGATTAATTTGGATTCGCCAACATTCGTGCCATTCGTAGCTCACGTGAAAGTGAGACATAAAAGTTTGATCTTTTTGAACAATCTTGTGGATACTTTAGAGAAAACGGGTATCACCCAAAAACTTTATACACAGTGTTTAAGCTCGGGAGAAGGTAGGCCGATTGATGACCAATACTGCGAGAGCTTTTGTCCTTTGAAAATTGCAGCGTGACTCTACAGACGAAAGTTATTATCCAATTTACTTTTAGTTTATACACTGTTTATAAGGTCTTGAGGCAAGGAACACTGTTAAACGGTTTCGATTTCAAATCATGAGAACGGCTAAAATTATACAGTGTTTAAGACGAATTGAATTTTAACGATTTTCGATGACTTAACCAACAAAATTTAACGTTTTTTCATACCCAATTTGAATTTTCCGATATATTTTCTCTTAAACCTGGAGCCAGAAGATCTCCATATCGGCTAATAATGTGCCTAGGGATTTTCCAGCGTGGCTACGCCGATTCTAGTGTACAGATTGGCGTGCACGTAATGGAACCCTTGACCTGCCGCCAGAAGTTGAGATGATAGCATGGCGGCTGTCGTATTGTTCGTGTGGGTTCAAAGGAACGAATATGTTTGCAAAGAATAAGGCATGTTTTATTCGGCAGCCATGTTGATAAGCCAACCGCTCGTGCAGAGTGATACAATATTACATCAGAATGGGCTATAAATAGTAACACAGAATATACCAAGGTATTTACATATTAACTGAACCAAATAGATTTAAAGTGACTGACTTCAGCAGTTTAACCAATACTGTAACATCTCCCCTCTTGAGAAAATAAAATAATAAATGATTATTTTACAATTTCACACAACAAAAAGATGCAGGCATATCGAACTAAAGCTTGTTCAAAGTTTATACATGTACTTCTGGAAAAAAAAATGTTTTCTAAACTATCATCCTTATGATAATGTACACTATGAACTCAATATAATATATTTTGGATCGAATACAGTAAATAAACATTATATGTTCAATCTATCAGGACGTTTCACAATTCGACCTGGTCTTGTTCTTGGCACATTATCATTATTCACAATTTGATTCCGATTGTCCTCATTATTGGGAATAATGTCATTATGGGGAATATCATCATAGTCTATATCATAATCATGTTGAAAATGTTCACAAGTTTTCCGGATAAATTTTCTGTTTCTACGATATCTTCCTCCTTTCTTTGATTGAATAATATATGAACGTGGTTTAGAGTCTCTTTCAATCACAATGGCTCGTTCCCAACGTTTGGTAATTTCACTATAAAATCTTACACTTTCACCAATTGGTAATTCTGGTAGGGGATGAAAACCTTTATGTTGATCAAAAGAACATTTCTGTTGATTTTGTCTTTCCTGAAGTTTCTCTCTATGTTGATCTGATGTTTGGGTAGGTGAAATCTTTAAACTGTTCTGTTTTATTGGTAATGTTGTACGGAATTGTCTACCTGATAACAATTCGGCGGGAGACGGTATGTCTTTAGATAAAGGTGTTGATCTGTAATTCAACAAGGCTAAATTAGCATCTTGACCGGATTCTAGAGCTTTGGTGAGAAGTTTTTTAACTATACCAATACTTCTCTCGGCTTGACCATTACTGGCTGGATATCTCGGACTACTTGTATGATGTTGTATGTTGTAACTCTCACAAAAAGTTTGGTACAATTGACTTGTATACTGTGGACCATTATCAGACATAATTGTCTCTGGGATACCATACTCTGTTACAATAGACTTTGTATGCGCAACCACACTTTCTGCTGACATAGAGTTTCCAAGGAGTCTGATTAAAGGAAACTTTGAGAAATAGTCGACTATGATCAAGTAGTGCTTCTGCTTGAAATCAAAAATATCTGTTCCGATCTTCTGGAATGGATACTGAGGTGTTTCGTGTGGAAGTAGTGGCTCAGCCGATTGGAAAGGTTGATGAGTCTGACATGTTGAACATGATGATACTGTGTGTTTAATATCTACTGTGATTCCTGGCCAGAAAACTGATTGACGTGCCCTAAGGACACATTTATCAATACCTAAATGACCTTGGTGAAGTATTGATAACATCTTGTCCCTTACTGATGAAGGCGCAACTAGTCGATCACATTTGTAGATTAAACCATCTTCTACTGATAAATCTTCACGAATATTCCAGTATTCTAATATCTCTGAAGGACATTCACCTCTGTGACCAGGCCATCCATCTATAATAGTTTTCTCAAGTGTTTGAAGCGTCTGATCTTCTTTGGTGAGTGTTCTGAGTTTGTCTATCGTTATGGGCGATGCGTTTAATAAGCTGGTTATTTGATTTATATGAATTCCAGGCAAGTCGTCATCTTCATCTGTTCTCTTACAGATTGTTGGATCTACTCGACTAAGAGCATCCGCAATGACGTTGAACTTTCCGGGTAGATATTCAACTGTTACATCATACTTAGTAGTTCTTAGTAAGAGTCTTTGAAGTCGTGGACTTACTTTGGAGATCTGTTTTTTAAAAATTGCTTCCAAGGGTTTGTGATCTGTCTGGATCAATACAGGCTTAGCATAGACATAATAGCTAAATTTCTCCAGACTCCAAACTACAGCTAACAACTCTCTCTCAATATAACTATACCTCTGTTCAGCTTCTGTTAGTGAACTGGATTTATAACAAATAGGCTTATAATCTTGAAGTAGTGTTGCTCAAAGTCCTCGAGTACTAGCGTCACATTGGATTACGTTTTTCTTTTTAGGATTATAATACGTAAAGGTTGATAAATTAGCTATTTCTTGCTTGACAGCTTCAAATGATTTTTGATGTTCTGGATACCATTTGAAAATAACATTCTTCTTGATGAGATCTCTCATGGGTGCCGATAGTGTTGCTAGAACGGGGCTGTATCTGTTCAGATAATTGACCATTCCAAGAAATGATTGGAGATCTTCTTTACTAGTAGGCGCGTGCATGTTGATTATATCACTAACTTTGTTAGGATCTGGCTTCAGACCTTCTGTTGTCCAAATATGACCGAAAAACTTAGTCTCTTTGACCTTGAGTTGAAGTTTATCAGGATTAAACTTGATACCTTGTTCCTGAGCTCTGTTTAGTAACTGGATTAAATTACGATCATGTTCAGTCTCTGTCTTGCCAAACACGAAAATATCATCCGCTATGCCGGATACACCAGGTAGGTCGCTAAATATTTCATCCATCTTACGCTGAAATATATCTTGGCTTACGATGAGACCGAAAGGAAGTCTTTCGAATTTGTAGCGGCCAAATGGTGTTGAAAACGTAGTGAGAAGGGAGCTTTCTTCATCAAGCTTTAACATCCAATATCCACTGCGGGCATCAAGAAGTGAAAAGATTTTGACATCTGTGACCTTCGGAATGATATCATCAATTGTTCTCTATGGATACACTTGTTGAGATCACGGGGATCTAGACAGATACGTAAATCTTTACCATTGTCTTTTTCTACTATGACATAGGAATTAACCCATTCTGTTGGCTTCGTAACTTCAGAAATTACACCAATGCGTTCCATTCGTTGTAATTCACTCTTGAACTTATCTTGCAGGTGAATGTTGACAGATCGTGGTGGATTTACCACTGGCTTTGCATCATCTTTAAGACGAATATGATATGGTTCTCCTGGGAATAAACCAATACCAGTAAATGTTTCTTTATAATCTTCTAACAAAGAGTCTCTGGTGAGATGTGATGTGACCTTTTCCTTAGTGACAGCAAGGTTGACTTGAATGAGTTGCATCTTTAAACAACTTTGAAGACCTAGAATTGCAGGACCATTACCATCGGTAACGTCGAATATGACTGGATATACTTTATCTTTGTGTTGAATATGGAGAGTACAGGTACCTAAGTTGTTAATTTTTATTCCACCATATCCTTTCAGCAATGCCGTAGGAGGATCTAGTTTGTGGTGTGATGGATATAACCGTCTATTGGTTGAGAACGGAATGATATCTGTCTCAGCACCAGTGTCAAGTTGAAATATTACTGATTTATGGTATTGAAATCTTCCAGTAATTGATACAGGAAAGTTCTGTAAAACTTTCGAAGGTTTCTTCTGACCCTGATCGTCGAGGGTGTTAATCTCTTTGGTTGACTCTATACTACCAATAAATAAATTATCAAATTCTAGTTCTTCAGCACTTCCAACAGTGTGGATCTTACTTGAAGTTTTTTTAGATGATTTACAAACTCTGGCGAAATGACCAAATTTCCTACACTTTTGGCACTGTTTATTACTTGCTGGACACTTTACTCTGGGATGTGATGACGATTCACCACAATACTGGCAGTGATGCGATGAAGAGTCTTAACTGTGTGATGATAATGAGCGATCATGAAATGATTTTAAACTGGTCTGATGGCTTGAAGACTTGAGGTTTGGGGATTTTGAAGAATTGGACTGCTTGTAACCCTTTGACCATTTTGAGGTTGAATTATAACCTGGGTTCGAAGGTTGGTTTCTATAATGAGTTCCTCTTGTCCGTTGTGCCTTGAATCTGTTGAGCAGTGCAGTCTTCTGTTCTGGCAATCTTCAGTGTTTCTGTGAGAGTAAGATCATTACCCCTGGCCATACATTTAAAACGTACCCGTTCACTGGAAATACCAAAAACAACTGTGTCACGAATATGCTCGTCTACCATTGCTTCTGCATAACCACAATCTCTAACTGTTAAGCGAACATCAGTGATGAATTCTTCTAGAGGTCTTGAGTCTTGATTTAGGTATCGCAACTTGTGTCTTGCAACAAGGAAGTTTACTTGAGGGTTAACAAATTGAGAAAATCCTTCCCAGTATTTGGATAATTTCTTTTTATTATCTTGAGATAAATTCCATGAGTTAAAAAGATCAAAACCTCGATCACCCGACCATATGAGAAGATATTTACATTGTATTTCTTCGCTTAAATCATGAAGTGGGCCTTCAAATATGGTTTCGCATTTCTGCTTCCATTTACTATATCTTCCATAGAGTTCTGCCCCTGCTTCCCAGTCCATCTTGGGTCCTAATTCTACATTCATTAGATTTGATGTCATAGTTGAAATTCTATATTGACAGCTAACGAAATTATGAGATGGTTGGCTTGCGAAGATGAGTGACGTTTGAAGTTAATACCGGTATGGCATACCCTATTTCGCCGATAGCTAACCGACTGAATTTTGACGAAAAACTATCTTTTCTCTAACAACCAAACATTTCGAATGATTGCAATTGTCCCTTTGAATGATTACCTCAGTAATCCCAGTTCTGTCACCATGTCGTATTGTTCGTGTGGGTTCAAAGGAACGAATATGTTTGCAAAGAATAAGGCATGTTTTATTGGGCAGCCATGTTGATAAGCCAACCGCTCGTGCAGAGTGATACAATATTACATCAGCATGGGCTATAAATAGTAACACAGAATATACCAAGGTATTTACATATTAACTGAACCAAATAGATTTAAAGTGACTGACTTCAGCAGTTTAACCAATACTGTAACAGCGGCATCAGTCTTCCATAATTAAACTGATGTTACAATGCACCTATAAACTTACATGATTGTTATAATATACAACTTACATATCTTGATGATCAAAAGGTGTAGATAACTCTGTTAGATTTGTAATTGTCTGTTGACACGTGATAAACTTCTGTATTGGGTTATCTTCGCTAGCATTAACAAAACATGGAATGGTGACAGTATACGTTTTCTTCTCGACTGTAAATAAGGTGGTTTTATTTATTTAGGGATTAAATGTTCAGATGGGAAATGCTCCGTCACAATGAAAGGTTTAACTGGCTGGGTCACACCATGCTAGGGCCATGCACTCGCTATTACTAGTATCTTAATCTGTCTTTATGAAAAATATTTCTATTCGTGTTTACTTGTGTGGTCGAGTTCAATTAGAATCAATGTAACGAAGGCTTCGATAAAGATTACTTTAAACTGTTAGTTCTCTGATGGAGTTTTTTGAACATAACATTTCTCCGTTAATATACTAGTAAAACAAGATTTTTTTAAAATAACACACTATATCCACCAGTCACTGGTTCAGTTGTAGATTCAACACTGTGTCCATCAGTAAGACCATCGTCTGTCATATTAGTTTCAGTACTGTTCATCTCGCCATGCAATAGATTGTTTGTGGCAGGAAACACAACTTTCATTACATAAAGAAAAACGTAAAGTATTTAATACTGTATAAATGATAATGTAATCAACACTTTATGTGTAGTTCTTTTGAACAAAACTACTTCAAGATAACATATATGACGTCTTTAACGAACCAAGAACAAAACCCATGATTATAAAATGCATATATAACCAAGGAATCCGATCATATATGGTTTAAAACCGATTTCAGTTAAAGTGTCTATTTATAGTTTTCCCATCGTATAATTTGTATTTTAAGAACAGATAAATAAAAGAAATGACATAGTTTCGTCTTCACCCCATTAAATATAAACAAACTGATTAATCTGCTTCAGGAATTCAGGACTATTTATTAATGGCGTGTATGTTTTAGTCTTACAATAACTGATAAGTAACAAACCTGTTTTCAGTGTAACTTCTCCACCAATTATACCCACTTTAAAATCTTTAATATAAGCTGGATGACTGGTTGTAGGAACATCAGGTGTATATACAGTAGTAAAACTAAAGTCAAGACTGACTGGATTCAGAATATTCGTCCATACAATATCTTGTGGTGGTCCGGCAATACTATAATCAGGTACTTCTGTTATATGACCAGTACTTCCTCTTATACGTAAAATATTGTGTAATATAGCAGGCCCTTCCATAACTAAAACAAAATATTGTGTATTAAAGTAGGTCCTTCCATAACTAAACTAAAATAAATAATATGTATTATAGAAGGTCCTTCCATAACTAAAATAAAATATTATGTTTTTTAAAGTAGGTCCCCCTTTAAATAAAATAATGTGAATTGAAGTAGGTCCTTCTATAACTAAAATAAGAAATTATGTATTATAGAAGGTCCTCCAATAACTAAAATATAATATTGTGTTTTATAGTCGGGCCTTCTATAACTAAAATAAAATAATATGTTTTATAGTAGGGCCCTGGTATAAAATACACGAGGTTCGTCCATAACTAAAATGACATACATGTCCTCAAATATTTTATTTTTCTCAATACATAGAAATTATTTGGCGCATCCTTCACCGCTAGTGCAGATTGCACAGAGTTCACTTTATCCGGGCAGATTACTCTTCGGCTCAAACTAGGTAACTTTGTGACTACCATGTAGCTCAATTTTATTTCAATAATTCGCTTGTGCGTAGGGGCGGTTTAGTAGTTAGAGGTAACCGGAGGACCCGGAGAAAACTCACGAGGTTGGACTGTCTTTGTGGAAGAAAGTAGGATGTTAGGCGCCCCATATAGGATCTGGTCATCTATCGACTTTGAATGTAATGATGTTTCTAATAATCTCCAATATTACTGGATAGTTAGAATGTGTTTTAAAGTCCGACTCTGCTGCAGATACTCTTTGCTATAGGTCCAGAAATATTTGCTTTCATTACCGTAAACGTCAGCGTTAGATTAATAGAGTTGAAATATATACATTAATAACAAACAGTTGACAGATTTAATATTTATCAAAGTTTATTAATTTGGTCCACCTATGAGCTAGCAATCGGTGATAAATGGTTTTAGATGAACCTACTGTTGTCACACTTGGTTCCATTAAATCCTTGACTGCAATTACAATTCTCTACTAGTTCATCCAGACAAGTTCCAGGATAACATGGGTTACTGTCACTCCGCCATGAACACACCTCTATAAATAGAAAACAATGAAATGGTTTGTACTACATCAACTCTGTAATGTTGAACAATAACACATGATATTTTCTCATCCTTGGAATATCAGATCAACGTTATCTTCTTTAATGAAATTGATGTATGGATACTGAATTTCAAACATTCATGTCTTGCTTTTAGCAAATCAGCATGAACAGTGAAAGCAATTGCCGTATTTTATGTACAATAATTATTGGGATCAGTCTGTTCGACCCGGTATGTTTCATCGTCATCAAAACGTCATCGTAAAGTTCCGTCTTTGTAACTTTACCTTTAATTTATATTTTTTGAATAGGTGACATTGGCTAAGGTGTAAAATAAAAAAAAACGTCATTCAAATTTACAATTGTACTGGTATTTTTGTTTTGGGTTTTCGCTTATTATTAATCAAAACACAGGTACCAAAACAAATTAAAATATATGCGCAAACATATTATTTCAAGTAAATACCTACCGTTACACTGTTTACGATCTGTAGATACAGCATAAGCTCTAAAACTAGACTGTTCACCTACAACACCTTCACATCTACTACACAGTTGGTTTGTTTTACTAGTACAGGTTTCCTGGTTACAGTTAGCAATTGGTGAACAAACTACAAATAAAATATTATGTTATTATTACCCATACAAATAATTATAATCAAAGATAAATATACATTGACAAATAACGAGATGATATGTGTAATATATGCAGTATTAGTCCACGAAAACCTGAATAACCAAATCAACTAAAGGAACTGAAACAAAAGTGGTGATATTACTTCAAATTACATGGGATAAAACTGTTATTGTAAACGATAAATGTAAATACATATGTAAATGCATTTTTACTTTAAACCCAGTCATGAAACATAATCTCCCAAATAGTAGCAGTTAACCTACATTAATAAAAACCCCGCACTTCCAAACTAAGTACTTATGGCCCTTTAAAATGTTATGGTTGTGATGGCCATATCCCTATTAGTGGCGGGGGAGAAATGTTTGATAGCCAGAGAAATTTTGTTACTAAGGTATAAATTAAGTATGATGACTTAAAAGTGCGATAATATCAATTAAGTATTATAATATCAATTAAGTATTATAATATATCAATTAAGTATTTAGATATCAATTAAGTATTAAGTATTTAGATATCAATTAAGTATTATGATATTAATGAAGTATTATGATATTAATTAAGTATTATGATATTAATTAAGTAGTATTATGATATTAATTAAGTATTATGATATTAATTAAGTATTATGATATTAATTAAATATTATGATATTAATTAAGTATTATGGCATTAATTAAGTATTATGATATTAATTAAGTATTACGATATCAATTAAGTATTATGATATTAATGGAGTATATAGATATAATTATGTATGATCAATTAAGTATTATGATATTAATGGAGTATTATGATATTAATTAAGTTTGATCAATTAAGTGTCAATCAAGTATTATGATATTATGAAATCAATCAAGTATCATCAATTAAGTATCACCAATTGAGTATTATATATATTATGAAATCAATTAAGTATTATGATATCAGTTAAGCAATATGACAGACACTATCATGCAAACATTAATATCTAAGATACATGCCATTGCGTAATATAATTACATTTAACATAACCAATAGCGTCCTAGTCAACACATTGAACTACATAACAATACTATAACTACTTACTATCACATGTTGGTCCAGTAGAATAAAATCCATGCGTTGAACAGGTACAACGATTGGGACTAACACAAGTACCATCAACCCGTCTGTGTCTACTACCATCAGTATTGATTATATGTGAATTAGAGAAATAAGCAGCACATGCTGTGGATCCTGTTTTACCATTACAGATAGCTTTAATAGATATAAATAATAAACATTATCTATATACGATTTACCTGGACAGACAGTTTTAATAAATATAAATAATAAACATATTATCTGTATACCATTCACCTGGACAAACAAGAATAGATATAATTCACATATAATTGAACCAAAAGAGAAACACAGTATTAACCTTTCATTAATTTATTGAACTCTTTGCCAGAACAGGGAAGTATGAATTGAAACATTTACTTACGTCGACATCCACTACCTGTGTAACCAGGACAACAACGATACCTTGTTCTGTATTTAGTTCTAAAAACATTAATTACTACATTAATATGTATAGCTACATTGTACAAGGCAAATATATAATTAATATTTTAATTAAAGCAATGACACGTAGACGATATAGTACCGTTGTTAAGTATGAATCCCCTAGAGATACATTATGTAAGGTTTTCGCAAGGGGGCTCGGTTCGGGTTGTTACAAAATTTCTAGTCGACGAACCTCAGATGTCATCAAAGCCTCTGCTTAAAAAGAAACCGACCCTACCGTCCATCCATAAGAACATCCCCTTTAACGCCTCAAAAATAGGTTAATTCCAATCCCGCGTATAACATCATTCTTTCCGTTTAAAGTTTCTCTATTTGTCCACTAAAACATAACATTAACTTAAGAACCCGACCCCCTTCTATCTCGGATAAGAACGATAATATTGTAGCGGTTAAAGGTGTAAAACGATCAGAAATGAATCAAAGACACTAGGGAAATGTTGATTTAGGACAAAAAAAGTTTTGAAATATGTTAATATTATATTCTTCTCAATTCAAAACTATGATGCACATGTCTACAAAGTTTTCAGTTTAACAGACTGCTTTCAGTTAAAAGCTGACTCTATCTGTAATACGATTTAGGTCATGAAGCAACGGAAATATATATAGACAAAGAGGTCATGCATATCTCTTTTTCATGCTTCTGTAATAATATCTACCTGGTCTTAGAACAATGTTTCCACCCTTGATCACACTCATATTTCGTGAGACAAACACAATATCCTTCACTGTACCGCTCTCTTTAGCTGCACCATTGACTTCTGAAAATAAAAGAAGCAATTTAGGTGTCAGATACAATGTTTTTTTTAGGGAACCTTCTCAATGTGGTACTTGTTCGCGTTACAACCATTAAACGTCAACCTCGTCAGAAGAACTTCAAGACAACACATGAATTTAGATGGACTTGTTTCTATAGAGCCAGATGATGCTTCCAGTGACGTAAAACGAATAAAATAAATGACTACCGATGCAAAAGGGCTATCAAATTCAAAGTTTCTAAATACAAAACAATATAGATAATAGTACGTGAACTTCTACAGGGACACATATCACAGACGATGGTGTTCTCAAGACAAATCAGTTTCAAATGTGTCAAAGCATGAAAATCATATACAGTACGTTGCATTGATCTGGGAAGATAGAAGATACTATCAATCTTGAATATTTTTATATTTTACATATATAGATAATCGTTTATGTTGCAGACACACTTTCATTCCCTTGCTTCCCATCGTCCGTCTTTGCATCGCGCGAGATAATTCCAAACCACCCCTACCCTAAGTATCAGTTACTGCACGACCCAGCTCCAGGATACCCGTTACAGAGTGTTATAGCTAATATCGTATTACTTCACCACTTACCTTTAAATGATCCAGCATCGTATCAAAGAGGCATTTAGACTAAACCGTGTAAAATCTTCAAACATTTAGTGTTATTTTCTTATGCGCGCATGTTCCTAGATATGTTTTTTTACATAATGGTCAATCTTATTACATATCAAACTAAAATATAACTGTTAAACTTCTACTTTGTAGGTATATAGACATAGGATTACAAACAAGACAGGTAGACATTTCAAAACCAATCCTTTAACCTCCATGTTGTTAATCCTAAGTTTCGGTCGCTTAATAAAAACTATATATATACATATAGTATAATATTTACAGTAACATAAATAAAGCAATATTATTGATGTAGCTAGGTTATTAGGGCTGTGACAAATATTTTGTAGGTAATGTTGGCGTTGATGATGCTTTATAAACTTATTTGCCCCAATATGGAATATTGTTATTACTAGTGCCCAATTTGATTTGAATTATTACTACAGATTATCTCTCAATCCATGGACTGCGATTTAATATTGTGTCAATACAATAGCACGACTTTGAAAGTTGTAATACATGCAGCTCACACATGGTCTACCAATTGTCCATATAAAACACACTCATGTTCATAGTTTTATAGCCGTTACAAAATGTTGGTGACTTTATATAATTGACGACTGGTGTTCAATATCGGTATATTGTAACATATACTATTCAAAAAAAGTAGGGGATATTTGATTTTTAAGTGTTATTAAAGTCGCCTAATGAAACTGACGAAGAAACAAATGACAAAATGAAATGAAGTTCACATTCATCGATTTATTCCAAATGATAGTTAGACTAAGTAAGGCACAGACTGACCATTATAAGGGTAAAATGATACCCGGGGTCAAACAGCAAAGTTACCACAGCATCACAACAAAGTCAGTAACGGGTAAATCCTCCTCTGTTTGCCAAACAAGCATTGATCCGACGTGGCATACTCCTAATGAGACGTCTAAGGTCATTTTGGTCCAGATTGTCCCATTCCTGTTGCAACGCAGCAGCAAGTTCTTGGACATGGGCAGGACGTTGTTGACGTTGACGTAACCTCTGTCCAAGCATGTCCCAGACATGCTCGATGGGGGAGAGGTCGGGACTCAGTGCTGGCCAAGGTAATGTGGTGATGTTCTGTTGTTGGAGGTAACCTGTAACGATCCTGGCCCTGTGACATCTTGCGTTGTCATCCTGGAAGATGAAACGGCGGCCATGA
Organism: Patella ulyssiponensis; assembly: GCA_963678685.1. NCBI lineage: Eukaryota > Metazoa > Mollusca > Gastropoda > Patellidae > Patella > Patella ulyssiponensis. Next base: position 60,274,182 of record OY783225.1, on the reverse strand, counting down.
CGTCGTGCGAACGGCACAACATGGACTGCCAAGATGTTGTCCCGGTAGTACTGGCCTGTAACACGCCCTGCAACAACATGTAAAGTCGTTCTTCCAGCAACAGTGATGCCTCCCCACACCATAACAGAACCACCCCGAAATCGATCATGTTTGATGACGTTAACGTCTTGGAAGCGCTCGTTTCGACGACGCCACACCCTCCTACGTCTGTCCAAAAAATCAACAGTGAACCTTGACTCATCTGAAAACATCACATTGCTCCAGCGTCGATTATCCCAGTGTTGACGATCCCTACACCAACGACGTCTTGCCTGAATGTGATGATCTCTCAAACAAGGGATCACGCGAGGACGTCGGGCGCGAAGGTGACCCCTATGCAGTCGGTTCCGAATCGTCTGGCCACTCACTCTCACACCAGTGTCTGTTTGAAGACGAGCGCTGATCTGATTTGCTGTGATGACACGATTTCTCAAGGCCAAGGTACGGATAAATCGATCCTGGGCTTGAGTTGTCGCCCTTGGTCGACCTGAGCGTGTCTGTCCTGTACAGATTGTGTATCACGGTATCTGGACCATAGCCTGCTTATGACAGACTGAGAAACATTCATCGTCCGCGCCACAACCGCCTGTGTTGTGCCGATCTGTAGCATGCCAAGGGCACGTAACCTTTCATTTTGGGTAAGCCGACGCATATCAAAATTTGTTTTCTGGTCACTAAAACAATTAAACTGATGTTTCCACCCTGGAATTCAATGCCACAATGACTGTAACATTCAAAGTCAGAGTCGTGCAAATCTTGGGTTGGACCCCCCATGATGATCCCAAGCATCACCTGCATTCCATGCGGTAGCTATTGGTGCGTTTGGGCGTCACATGTAACTGGAAATGTTTCTTCTGTTAGGTTCTATAGTGACTTTTTTCGTAGTCATTTGCATATTTTAGTATTATGCCCCCAAAATCAAATATCCCCTACTTTTTTTGAATAGTATATTACTGAAAGAGAGAGTATAGGTTAAATTCTTTGAGAGGCATTTAGCAATTGAATTGTGATATAATACTAGAACACTTATTATGGATACAATCACTTGGTTTATTGTACTGCTACGTTTCAACAAGATTTTACAAGTCGTTTTCAAGCAAATACCCAATGTACAAATGAGACATATTACAGTTGAAATATATATATGTACAATCAACAATATTATTAATTAATGAGCTGTATAGACAGGTGACACAGATATAATATTGCTGTCTCTACATCTCATTAGAAAAGTAACATTGCTGCTCGCACGCGTACACTTCACTTCACATATGCCTATTTGGTTCATTAGTTGTACTGCCACATCTCCATATTGATGTCTGATATATTCTTTGAGAGGCATTTAGCAATTGAATTGTGATATAATACTAGAACACTTATTATGGATACAATCACTTGGTTTATTGTACTGCTACGTTTCAACAAGATTTTACAAGTCGTTTTCAAGCAAATACCCAATGTACAAATGAGACATATTACAGTTGAAATATATATATGTACAATCAACAATATTATTAACTAATGAGCTGTATAGACAGGTGACACAGATATAATATTGCTGTCTCTACATCTCATTAGAAAAGTAACATTGCTGCTCGCACGCGTACACTTCACTTCACATATGCCTATTTGGTTCATTAGTTGTACTGCCACATCTCCATATTGATGTCTGATATATTCTTTGAGAGGCATTTAGCAATTGAATTGTGATATAATACTAGAACACTTATTATGGATACAATCACTTGGTTTATTGTACTGCTACGTTTCAACAAGATTTTACAAGTCGTTTTCAAGCAAATACCCAATGTACAAATGAGACATATTACAGTTGAAATATATATATGTACAATCAACAATATTATTAACTAATGAGCTGTATAGACAGGTGACACAGATATAATATTGCTGTCTCTACATCTCATTAGAAAAGTAACATTGCTGCTCGCACGCGTACACTTCACTTCACATATGCCTATTTGGTTCATTAGTTGTACTGCCACATCTCCATATTGATGTCTGATATATTCTTTGAGAGGCATTTAGCAATTGAATTGTGATATAATACTAGAACACTTATTATGGATACAATCACTTGGTTTATTGTACTGCTACGTTTCAACAAGATTTTACAAGTCGTTTTCAAGCAAATACCCAATGTACAAATGAGACATATTACAGTTGAAATATATATATGTACAATCAACAATATTATTAATTAATGAGCTGTATAGACAGGTGACACAGATATAATATTGCTGTCTCTACATCTCATTAGAAAAGTAACATTGCTGCTCGCACGCGTACACTTCACTTCACATATGCCTATTTGGTTCATTAGTTGTACTGCCACATCTCCATATTGATGTCTGATATATTCTTTGAGAGGCATTTAGCAATTGAATTGTGATATAATACTAGAACACTTATTATGGATACAATCACTTGGTTTATTGTACTGCTACGTTGCAACAAGATTTTACAAGTCGTTTTCAAGCAAATACCCAATGTACAAATGAGACATATTACAGTTGAAATATATATATGTACAATCAACAATATTATTAATTAATGAGCTGTATAGACAGGTGACACAGATATAATATTGCTGTCTCTACATCTCATTAGAAAAGTAACATTGCTGCTCGCACGCGTACACTTCACTTCACATATGCCTATTTGGTTCATTAGTTGTACTGCCACATCTCCATATTGATGTCTGATATATTGATGTAATGATCCTTAAATCTATTTAATATTGGGAAAACCCATTTCAATATACATATAACAACGTTGCTAACAACAAACGGGGGTTAAAACACATTACATGTATAATATTTAGAAAAATAAGAAAACATAAAATACATCAGATTAAAATTGAAAGATGATTGAAACAATATTATATTAGATACAATTGTTTGTATATAAGAATGAATGAACGAACACCGATTTTATCACCGTTTTTTTTTTAAATATAGAGCATTATATGATACATTCTCATCTCGGTAGACACGGCGAATTTCTATCAATGGATTAAACGAAAAAAAAAATCGCATTGTGCTTAACACACCGGTCTCTGCATCCTTCCCGTTGCTTAATTATCTATCGTTGCCGCAGTTCGGACAATACCAAAAACTGGGAATGTTTCGATTACTAATGGTCCAAAGCAACTACCCGATGTAACTCATCAAAACATTTTCAGAGCCGCAAACAAAATCATATCAGTCATAATATACAAAATTCGTTTTATGTTTTATTACTAATCGAACAATTTTTTTTTATTAAATATAGATGTATGTATTTTTTTATTCAGTGGGGGGCATAAAGGCCATGTTTGTTTTGTTCCTCAACCCCTTTCAAGTTTTTTGAAACAACGAGTTACATAAATAGCCGTTGCAGTTACACTATGTATCTAGCAATACTATTTGCTAAAATATGATGCTTCACACCCCATTTGAAAAAACTCTGTCGCAAATTAGAACTTCTACAGCCGACGGACGCATAGGATGCCGATATAATACGCACACCCCGTCTTCCATTAGAAAGGTTAGGTGCAAAAGAGTAGGACGTTAAACCCCATTTCATTTCATTTCATAATACGCACACGCTGCAATGTGGTCGTAGAAAATATATTTGAATTATGTATAAACAGAACTCATCCGGGTTTTCATACTACCATCGATTCGGTTGGTATTCTTGAGAACGGGGAAATTTAGGATTACCAGAATAAAAGTTGATTTGTCGACCTGGAAGATCACAACCAAGAAGCTTTATTTAAAGCTTCTTGATCACAACACTTAATGTCCAAGGCAAGATAACCATTTACTGGCGATCGCATCAATACTAAACGGACGGACCGTGGGTTATCATATCATACAGAGGAGAAACGAGACTCTGTTGCCCCAAATCCACCAATCCTATTTGTTACTGGAACATATCTGATGTTTGCATTTGACATCTACGATATTTATATGAAACAAAACGAATTACTGTCTGTCCCATGGTAAATAATAAACGGATTTCTTCGATTATGAAGAAACTGCTTAACTTTGGTTATTATAAACTTACCTGTGTGTTTGAAATAAACTCCGGTTAGATAAAATCCATTGCACAATTAAATATCCAAACGAATAAAAAAGTTCCCCTCTTGAAAAATTTGACGTATTTACTTATATTTTCTACGAAGTGGAAGACAACATGGCTTTCGTCACGCATTGGACGAAACCAATAAAACCGTATGGGGGGTTTTATTTTGACAGAGAGTTTGACAACCACGTGTTACTATGAAAACAAACCGCGATTGTTTCGATCGTTTGAGTTTGGGCGACGAAAAATATTAACTAAATGCAATTAAAAAAAAGATTTATATTGAAACCATTGATGGCCAGCCAGTCTACCAAATTTTATTCACAATCAATATATCAATGATTGCACGGATACCCGTAAAAATAAAGTCGTATTTAAACTAAACATTCCCTATCTACTTTATATTATAAATAATTAAGAAACAAAATGAAGCTCACGACCGAAGTTTCCGAGTGCATAGTAAATTTAATATCATATTTTAAAGGAAACGATAACCGTTTTAACAACATATACAAGCGTGTTGTGGCAGTTTTGTTGGTTTATAATGCCAAAAAACCTATAAAACCTCGCAAGAAGCGTACCTATACTTCAAGGTTCGACAGTTTTGATCGTAGAGTAATTAGGGAAACTATCCACAGTCTGTATAGAAAAGGCCAATATGTAAGTACAGTTATGCTTTATATTACCAGTTTTGTGTTACTATTTTCCATAAAATTGAAAATTAAAAACGCGAATAATATTTCACAATTGATCCATTTCAATCAATATTCATGTTATTATCTTGACGTGAAAATATGCGGCCCAACTCTCTAATATTTAAGACAAGACACAAGGAACAATTTATAATCACTTCACGAGTTGTGTATTCATATTATTTCAAAAGAAAATGTATAAACTTTGCAGTGATTTTACTAGAATTTAAAAAGATGGTAATGAAATAAAGAGATATGTGCCGAACACCCAAACTCAATACCGAGCCGAGGCTAATACCATGAACTGTCGTAAGTGTGTCGTGAATGTGCCGTAAAATGTCAATCTGTTTCACAGAGAATTACTTACGAAATATCTCTGTCACAGATGACTGTCTACAACACGCGCGTTTACTTCATGTGGCGTCAGTCATTGGCTCAACGGCTCGTGCATTGTTTACATAACACCTAACTGCTTCGGGCAAAATGATGCATTTTACTCATTTTAATACCCATTTACACTAAATAGGAAATGTTTTTTAACTACAAATACTTCAAACGTCTTTATTTATTTTTTCTGATACTTCAAAAAAATGTTTGAGAATTTAATTTGTCGGAGTAAAAAAGTTAATATGCCGAACTCATTAAGTCTCGTCGATGTCATGCTTATCAGTGATTGTAGCGGCCAAGCGAGTATTCACTGCGGGATCAGTTTGGTAAAATGTTTCGATGTAGCATGCTGTCACCCCTTTATAAGAAATGATATCTCCCGAACAGTGACGTAATAAGCCTCCATTTTGATATTGCCCTATGTCAAAAGTTTGTGGGAGTCAATTTTTCAAGAGAGAACTTTTTTATTCGTTTTGATATTTAATTGTGCAATGGATTTTATTTAACCGGAGTTTATTTCAAACACACAGGTAAGTTTATAATAACCAAAGTTAAGCAGTTTCTTCATAATCGAAGAAATCCGTTTATTATTTACCATGGGACAGACAATAAATGGGGTTTAACGTTCAACTGTTCAGCTCTTAAACTGGGCTAATGAAGACGGGATATGAAACACGTTTGATTTATATTCGCTTCCCATCTAACATAATTACTTTTTAAAACTTAATAGCGCTTAATGGGTTTAAATACGAAGCCTATTGGGTCTGACTGCGGTAGCGCCTATTGGGTTTCACTGTGGTGGCGCCTATTGGGGTTGACTACCTACTGGGTTTGACTACGGTAGCGCCGACTGGTTTTGACTACCTACTGGCTTTGACTACGGTAGCTCCTCCCAGGTTTGACTACGGCGCCTCCTGGGTTTTACTACAGTAGCCGTCTTCTTGGTTTGACTATGGTAGCGCCAACTGGGTTTTAATACGACGCCTACTGGCCGGTTCGACTACAGTAGCGCCTATAGGGCCGAAGAATGAAATGTAGCCCAATCGTTTTACATGGGACGAGATATATATTATGGTAGCGCCAACTGGGTTTTAAAACGACGCCTATTGGGTTCGACTACAGTAGCGCCTATAGGGCCGAAGAATAAAATGTAGCCCAATCGTTTCACATGGGACGGGAAATATATTACCCGCATATTGTTAAGAGTAATAATAAAACTATAACACAGGATGTAAAACACATTTAATACAATTATAACACTTGAATAATTACACAATGTTGGCTGAGGAAGGCTTTTAACGGTGCCAAATATACTAGACATGGGATGTAAACAAATTGAAATAAAAAGGGTGTGATTCCTCCAAAAACAAAACAGTGTTGTCTTTAATTAATCATCGTTATTAATACGTCTTCAAAGCTGCAGCATACCTTCCTAATTTAAAGGTATCACAGAGTCTATCTGACAGACACACGATTCAAAATAACTTAACATTGGTAAAACACCAATACACTAAATACATCTTAAATTAAAAATGTCGAGTAATTAACTAATTCTTGATAATCACGAAGCAAACTTATCTCCCTTTGACATGTCGCCATGGAATGTTAATAACTGTTACGTGAACTATTGAAAGATGTAAAACAGTTGACACTGGTTGAAATGACAGGCTGCTAAGTGCACTCTCTACACAGTGTATACAAAAATATTGTGTTTAATCAAAAAAAAAAGTTCAAATAAAATATGCGCATTTCGCATTTTGTTGTAAAAAAGAAAGTGAATGATAAACCGCCTTCATATCATACAGTGCCCGACAGAATTAAACATATTCATACTTTAGGCAATACATATCATGCTTTAAACAAAAATATCATAAGCGATGGAGGTGTCGAGACAACGATAGATTTTATTAGAGAGATGGAAGGTACCAAAGACTTCTACAATATTAAACTGTTTTCATTGAAACCTAGACCCACGGTGGCTACGTGGGTAAGAGGCCGACTCGCCTGAGTGGGGCGAGTGTTCGATTCCTGCATTGGTCAAGAAAGTTTCATGTCGGTGGTGCAGGACGGAGGACCTGACACGGACGGCTGTCTAGTCGATACGATGGGACGATAACCCGAGGATCCGTGCTCGTAAGACTGGATAATATGTTGACACGGTATAGGGGATTTTTTACACATTGCCTTGATCAACTGTGGATGATTCATCCATTACCAGATTGATCACGTGTGGAGATTTTACACGGCAACTTGATCAACTGTATCCACACGGTAACTTGATCAACTGTATCCACACGGTAACTTGATCAACTGTATCCACACGACAACTTGATCAACTGCGGATGATATTAATTTTTGTAGTACCTTGACAACGTATGTATGATTACAGTCACGTGGCTGAGTGTGAATATCCATTTACATACAGCCTTGACCAAGTGTGGATGATTCACACAGTATCTTGGTGAAGTATGGATGATATGGATTTGGAAAGGTTGCTAGATATTGTTAAATTCAAATCCAACGTATCTGATCTTATAGTCGCCTTTCGACGGTGACGACAGAAGATTTTTGAGAGAATTGCTGAAAACGTTTTGTTTTGTGCAGCAAGGATGAAAAAATTCGCCGAACTGTTAACGATGTCACAAACTGCTACAAGGGAGGAAAATGCCCGAAACTCATTTCTGAACTGCCCTGAATATCTATACCGATCGTCTGCTAGCATGAACAACGTATTAATTGCACCAGGGAGGACACACACGATGGATATACTTACGATAGTCATCAACATTTTGGTTAAAGACCTAAGCTCAGTTTCATTGTTAGAGTTACCGGTGCTATATGTGACGTCATTTAACCATCTTTTCCTTCGTCGCATCTGTAAGATAATGGCCACATAGAGTAGTATAACTAAAGAAATTGGTAACAGGCGAAATATAACGGGACGCGCCACAAAGTTGTATGCATCAAACAATTGTTTATTGTTCAAGTAGATCGGTTCGTGTATCCACTTAGGCATTGTTCTGTTGTACTGGTCATCATAGTACCATATGTTTGATGCCAGGAAAAAGTCAACTGCTAAATATCCAACTACTACCAGTGTGATCAAGGTCAGTGCTAGACAGAGTCGTTTACGTGTCACCCACAGTTTGACTTTCATTGGAAAAAACACGGCGATAAATCGTTCACAGCAAATGACTAAAGATAACAGGCAAGACAGGCGACCAAATATTAGCTCAAGTATCAGCGGATGTGCCAGCATGATGAGGTCGATGATTTTAGCGGTGACGGTATCAAATTTAGCCACCAGACACGGCATCTTTCTCAAACACATAGTGATGAGAAACAGATCGTCAATGAGGGCAAGATAAGCCAGGATAATATTAGTGGTGTAACGTCTCATTCCTCTACCAGATAAAATAATCAAGCTTAATATATTACCAATCAAACCAATGACTACAATAGGTGGAATAATATAACAATCTATTACAGATTTCATCAAATCAGCTACTTCTTTGGATATTATGGTAAAATCATCTTGATGATATGGCGAAGGTTCTGTAGCGTTTTGGTACAGAGTTGTGTTATTCCAGACCATTGTGGAGGATACGGTATAGTTTAGAGTTGTAAAAGATCCACGAACATTCCATGTATTATTGAGCAGCTTAGTTCTGGATTAACTCCTTAAATATAAATAGAGAAAAATATTTACTTCAGTTGTTTGGAAGTCACTGTATCTGGTGATCTGTATGTTTAAGTCGATTGCACAGTCAAATCTGAATCATCAAGTCCTGATTTTAAATTATTCTGTCATTGAACTTGGGTCTGCAGTAAATAGCACACACGAGCTCTAGAATTTCTGTCTAAACATTTTTAAAAATACAGTTCAGTTTCGATAAGTTTTAAGTAACGAATTATACACTACAAGACCTGCTTTCACTGATGCATTAGATTTACATTCAGCACCTCTTAGTGCCGCCCTCTTCAATACACCACTGCTTGTATCTGATCAAACAAACTCCAGCGGAGGCCAAAATAACGCCCACTTTAGCTCCTTTCTTTATACGAAAGGATATTCTGGAAAATGTAATGAAATTGTGGTTTCCTCTGTGGCGTCCTATAACTTATCAATAGCACTGAATATCCTGCTAGTTATATCGGTTGCCCTACAATCATTGGATCAATTGTATATTCAGACTGTCGGTGTATTTAAAACAATTACTCGATGATTTGACGCTAATGATTGGTTATCAAACTACCATTTGACGGAAGTAGGCCTTCAAAATACTTTTCATTGTCCATGTGTTCTAGCTTATTAATAAAAACCTGATTGATTCTGGTCACGCAATGAGTTTATTTCAACTAGACCTCGTCGATATACAAGTTTCGTAAATCAATGAATGCCTTGTTGATCTCATACACTAGTTTCGTTATTTCTTAATGACAAGTGTGTGTGGGGGGGGGGGGGTATAAACACTTTCTCTGTTGTCTCACCTCGGATAATTTGGCCTTTCCTTCTTCCAGTAGATATCGTGTCAGATGATCATTGAATGGTGATTGCAAGTCTATAATGAAATTGATGTTTTTGTTTATTTTGCTAAATATCTATTGTATGGATGGGAAATTAAGAATAATAAATTAACTGTGTGTACTACCAGGACAATAAACGGACCTATATTGACAATAGAAACAGATGATGTTAAGGTCATTGATTTCTCCATGTTGATTTTAGAACATATTAGATGGTTAATCATTTGTTTTCGCAAGCAATTGATTTTAGTTTAACATTAACCCATTATTGTCTCATTGAAAGCCACAAAACATCTCTTTAATGAGTCAGGGTGGTGTGGCGGATGTCATACACTAGGCTAAGTGTACTTCGTAATTGTATGTGTTGGGGGATCACGTGGCTAAGTGGGTAAGACGCTGGCTCGCTAGCCCAGAGGTCGAGTTTCGATCCCTGCTTTGGCCGATCGTGGTTTCCGCTTGTCAGTGATGCAGGACGGAGATGCCGTGTACAAATTGGCGTGCACCTAAATGATCCATTGGCACTTGGAATTCGATATAAGTGCCGTAACGCCGCTGCCCGCGCAAACTTTCCCTCAAAGCACACTGTATGGCGTATGCCCGTCTTCATTAGCTCAGGTTAGGAGCAGGACAGTAAGACGTTAAACCCCATTTTATTTCGTATTCGTTGCAAAATTTGTTTGTTTTAGAGGTTGACATTTGATAAAACTTTCCACCCCACTGACTGGCTAGATTTTATCCCATTTACGGTTTGGTTTCTTTTAAATTGGAATATAATGGTATTCAAACTAAGAACCTTCTTGATTCAAACTTTAATCAGTCGACCTCCATGATTGTCGTGAAATGCACCACATGTAGGCATACAGTTCACACATCTCTTTTTTCTGAGCCAAAAAAGTCTGAATGAATAACTCCGATAGGCTCACACACGAAATTGTTTAAAACATACTACTTGGCTTTCAATACTGCGAGGTAACCACGCTTAGATACCCTCGAATATCGCCCCTGTAGAAAATTTTACTTACCGTCGTATTTAATCTGGAGTCTAAAGTATTCATTCTACCCTCTTCAACCAGAAGTTAAACTGTGGGAGCTTGGCAAAAGTGTTATTCAGCTGGCAAGATCAATATGTTCTGTGAATAGCAAACAACATTGTCTCATTGTAAAATCCGACATCTAAAAGGTTTTTCCTTTTAAGATCTATTTATTGTAAAACCCGTTTATTCCTCAACAGTTTCACGTTATCTTTATTTTCTCCCGTTTCTGATTTCTTTTCTAAATGGATCAACGTATAGAAATAAACTGAATGACAAAGATTAAGCCACTGCTTGTTCTCGGAAATAATCGGTTATGATAAATATAGCCAGTCGCACTTTATGCGGAGGTGTAAAATAACCAAATGTTTTTTGCTTTTATTTTTAAAATCAATTATTTACCATTAACGTTTTATCAATTGTATAGGGTTTTATTTTATTATTCGAATAAGAGTGTGTGTGGCTAAAACCGGTTCCTAGCCTGACAAATCTTCAAACCTCAAACGAGAAGTAGTAACAGTTGTTATTGCACACGTGGCCAAGGATTTGCCGACCATGGTTCTAAAATATCTGCTGTTGCAATGGAATGCAGTCTAGATCTTGAACCCCTTTAAAACTTGTTTTGCTGGCAGCACACCTGGTTAAGCCTATGGTCAAGTATATGAAGATACTGTTTGAGTTATATACAACTTTGTTGGTTTTTATTTGAAAATAAACCCCAACATAATAAAGAAAATGTATCATTGGTTTGGTTCTGATATCCCTTGGCAGTTGGAATTCGGTATAGAGTCTTCATCAGCCCAGTTCGGAACAGAACAGCAGTACGTTAAACCCATTTACATTTCATTTTCGTATGTGACCCCCAACCATATTTATAAAACTGAAGTTCCATGTTATTTTATATCGGACCACTTTCCAACTTGTTTCAAAATGAAATGAAATGGGGTTTAACGTCCTACTCTTTTGCACCTAACCTGGGCTAATGGAAGACGGGCATACGCCATACATACAGTGTGCTATGAGGGAAATTTTGCCCGGGCAGCGGCGCTACGGCCTACTCTTATATCGAATTCCAACTGCCAAGGGATCTTTTACGTGCACTCCAATGTGTACACGGGGCATCGGTTTTTCGTCCCATCCGAACGACTAGGCAGCTGTCAGACCCTCCTTCTGCATCACTGACAAGGGGAAAATGGAGATGAAGTTTCTCGGCCAATGCAGGGATCGAACAGATTAGCGAACCAACGCCTTATCCACTTAGCCACCGTGACCCCAACTTGTTTCAAATGGTCCACAAGAGGAGTAATGATCCCTAAAACAAAACATAATTCAAAGCCATTAAAAAAGCAACTTCAAATTCAAAGTTTATTTACTGCAACAATTCTTAACAAATTTACATAACAATTGACAAAATCGAGATACCATGCATCTGTAGATAATTTCATGAAAGAATTCACTATAAATGCACAACACCGAAACATTAGAGAGAGAGAGAGAGAGAGAGAGAGAGAGAGAGAGAGAGAGAGAGAGAGAGAGAGAGAGATGGGGTTTAACGCCACTCTACACAAACTAAGGTCATTTCGGGACTAACATATGGTTTAATTTTATTACAATAATTCGCTTGCGCGTATTGGTCTTTAGCAGTGGGAGGAAACCGGAGGGCCCCTAGAAAACCCACAGACAACCCTACTCCTTGTCACGTACAACTAGGGATTCGAAACCACGATAGTTGATTCAATGACAGGCTTTATGATACAGCGCGCAGGTGCTAACCCATTTGGCCATCCAATCCCCCGAAACATCAAAGAACCATGGAACAAAGCAGGGGGTCAGCTGAAGTCCATATTGGGTATGTCCATCCTGAGCTCTTACACATGCCTGGGTTGGCCTTGGCATGAACTGGCACAGATGTCTCTATACACAATGATTTTGGCGTGCTTGTGCCAACTCTGCAACAGTTCGTGGTGGCACGGCTTGAATTCCAAGGATTCGATAAATCAACCTTTTCTCCGCTTTGGTGCTGTTTAACTTTTTGCTAGAATCACACACATGTTTAACTTGTCAATAAATCATAACATGTACCCTTCTTTATTTAAACAAGCTAAAGTTACTCCACTTCATAAAGGAGGTACCAAAGATGACCTCAATAATTACAGGCCAATATCCATTCTTACAAAAATATATCAAAAACAACACAAACGTCAACTCAATGCCAATATAGTATTAGCCGTGTGATAAAAACCACATGAGATCGTAATCCAAAGATGTGTTAATCACGACACAACAAAACATAACGCTAACGCTACAATATACGTCCACGTTCCCACTTTGATTGATATGGTACTTTGTCAAGAAGACAAGGCGTTTGTTTTGTTTAGCGTTGAGCGTCGTGCATCAACATCAATAGTTGCCGTCCTTAGAGTATAAGGAATAAGTATACCAAGATAATCCATTCAGAATTGTGGCTTTCAGATGCTGAAGGCAAAAGGTGGGCGTGGCTCTGCCCCTGGGGGTCGGGACATTCACCAAAATCGGGCTATAAGGAATACATATGCCAAGTTTAAAGACGATTCATTAACAATCGTGGCATGTAGGCAACACCCAGAGACACGAAGTAAAAATGGGTACGGTTCTGCCCCTGGGGGTTGGGCAATCACAAAAAAATGGGGTCGTCCATAGAGTATACGGAATAGGTATGCAAAGTTTTAAAAGGATATGTTAATAATTGCATCCTGTAGGCGAACACAAGACAAACAAACATAGGGCGTGGCTCTTTTCTCGGTGGTTGGGCATTCATCAAAAACAATAGTGGTCAGTCTTAGGGTATAAGGAATAAGTATAAAAAAGTTTTCATGACGATCGATTAAGAATTGTGGCCTTTAGGTGTCACAAAGACACACAAAAAGAAAATGGGCGTGGCACTATCCCTGGGGGTTGGGCATGCACCTCAAATGATAAGATGTTCCTTAGCGTACGAAGAATAAGTACGCAAAGTTTCAAGATGATACATTAAGAAATGCGGTCTGTAGAGAAACAAATACTAGAAATGGGCGTGGCTCTGTCCCTGGTGGTCGGGCATGCACCAAAAACAATATCGATCATCCTTATGGTATAAGGAATAAGTATACAAAGTTTGAAGAAAATCCATTAAGAATTGTGCCCTGTAGGCGAACCACAGACACACACACAGACCGTAAATTAATGGCTGACGTTTTCCCTCGACTAGACAAATTGAAAATCGTTATAACAATGTCCGGGTAACAACATATTTGGCGTGTTACATTATTATCAAACTCCTTATATATAGTCATCTTAACAATAAACATAATCAAACCAAATATTAATATATAGTTAGACGCACACACACACACACATATCTCTTATTATATGTATTCCGGGTGTCTGCATATTACAAGCATTACATATTTTATCATTGTTTATGTATATGCCAAGGGATCTTTTACGTGCACGCTAATGTGTACATGGGGCCTCGGTGTTTTGTCCCATCCGAACGATTGGATACCAGGGATTGAACACTCGATCTCCGGACTAGCGAGCCAGCGTCTTGCTTGCTTAGCCACCGCACACGTAAAAGAACCCTTGATAATTTGAATTTTAGCAAGACTTCTAGCAATCTACATGTCTTACTAATTATATTGAGTCTCTCTTGTAGAAGTAGGGGTGGGGTTGTAGAGTTTTAGGGACCAAGTTTAATTAGACCAGATTTATTTTGCATATCTTTTCTAGGTGGTAATCGGACGTTCGTGGGATGAGACTTTCCAATGTTTAAAATTGGATAACAATGTGTTGCTGTTGATAAATTTGTAATAGGGATATAATTCGTGCATTTATTCATTTGTTTCTTTATTATTTCATTCATTCATTTAATGTCCAATGTGTTGTTTTAATAACTAATTTAAATTTCAATATATTTCTTTTAATGTTATTTCTTTTATATGTAATTTTTGTCTTTTATGTTTTATCATTACCTACGTTCATTAATTGTGTATATTTAATTTAATCTTTGGTTACGAGCTTCTTTAAATACATTCATTCAAGATTCCAAGTTTCATCCCGTTTCCAGGACAGTCACTCTGCCTGTCGGACGTGCTGTTCTGTGCATATGATATTAAATGTTTTCCGGTAATAAATAGTCTCGCGGATAGTTCTAGTCTTGAGATATCCTTAAGGATTAAGCTTATCATACTGTCTAAACTATTAATGAGTTGGCTGTCTACCATCGGTTACCAAGTTACAAGATTAATGACTTCAGCTATAATCGGTATTTTCCAAGAATTTCAACAATTTATTTTTTATCAAAAAGATTTAAATCTTCATAAACAATGCTTAAGTTATTTCCAGCCCCGCTACATCGTACACTCATCCAAAATCATCACCTGTCTTAACTGGTTTGTGAAATGCGGAGAAACTGGACGATTGGACGTTGTACAGGCCTTACCATACCCAACATTACCAAGCAGTATTTTTAAATAGATTTTCTCCAATATTTCTACTAAAATATTTAGTATAAAACAAAATAAAAAATTAAAAAACAACGAATAAGAGTCTCTATATTATCCATTATGTATCATGTTCTATATTTATGTAATTATGTATGTATGTATATAATTTTATAATGTGTACATATATGTAAATCAGAGAGAGGGGTTACACATAGGCATAGCCTGTTCCCCAATCCAAATTCAGATTTAATGAATAAAAATATTGTTTAGAAAAAAAAAATCGGTATTAAAAGAAATATATTGAAATTTAAATTAGTTATTAAAACAACACATTGGACATTAAACGAATGAATGAAACAAATGAATAAATGCACGAATTATATCCTTATTATAAATGCCTTAATGTTGATAAATGAAAATCATCTTATAGATAATACTTCACACATAAAGTTTAAAAGTAGTTCCTTGCTGACTACAATGTTTCATATGAGTCGTTTATCCTGTTATTGTGCAATGCTCAATGATAATTTTTATACGCCCACATTTTAATGTGGACGTATATTGTCGTCGCCCCTGTACGCCAGTTCGTCCGTCCCCTGTTTGTGAACAGTCTACAGGTCACAATTTTTATCCGATTTCAATAAAACTTAAAATATAGGTTTACCACCCTAAGATCTCGGTTCCTTTCGATATTGGCATGTATCGGACCGTAACTTCATGGGTTATGGCCCCTGATTGTACGAACAATCACGTTTTGAACCAATTTGGATGAAACTTGAAATGCATGTTTATAACCCAACGATCTTGGTTCCTTTCGATATTTGCGCCAATCGGATCGTAACTTCCTGAATTATGGCCCCTGATTGTCTCAAACAAATCGCCCTTTTTAGCTTGTGGTCCCTCTGGAGGTCAAAATTGTGATCCGATTTAAAAAAAAAACGTTTGATTATATCACCGTCGCATGGTTATGAAGGTTGAGTTCGAATTTCGTGAAAATCGGACCAAAATTGACGGACAAAATGGCCGTCGTTTGTACGCGAATAGTGTGAAAATATGTTATATCAAGGTTTTAGACCTTATAGAGGTCACAATTTTGAACCGATTTTGATGAAACTTGACATGTATGTTTATAACCCAGAGATCTTGGTTCCTTTCGATATTGGCGCCCATCGGATCGTAACTTCCTGAATTATGGCCCCTGATTGTCTCAAAAAAATCGCCCTTTTTAGCTTGTGGTCCCTCTGGAGGTCAAAATTGTGATCCGATTTAAAAAAAACGTTTGATTATATCACCGTCCCATGTTTATGAAGGTTGAGTTCGAATTTCGTGAAAATCGGACCTAAATTGACGGACAAAATGGCCGTCGTTTGTACGCGAATAGTGTGAAAATATGTTATATCAAGGTTGTAGACCTTATAGAGGTCACAATTTTGAACCGATTTTGATGAAACTTGACATGTATGTTTATAACCCAGAGATCGTGGTTCCTTTCGATATTTGCGCCCATCGGATAGTAACTTCCTGAATTATGGCCCCTGATTGTCCGAAAAATCGCCCTTTTTAGCTTGTGGTCACTCTGGAGGTCAAAATTGTTATCCGATTTAAAAAAAAAACGTTTGATTATGTCACCGTTCCATGGTTGTGAAGGTTGAGTTCGAATTTCGTGAAAATCGGACCAAAATTGACGGACAAAATGGCCGCCGTTTTTACGCGAATGGTGTGAAAATATGTTATATCAAGGTTGTGGACCTTATAGAGGTCACAATTTTGAACCGATTTTGATGAAACTTGACATGTATGTTTATAACCCAAAGATCTTGCTTCCTTTCGATATTTGCGCCCATCGAATCATAACTTCATAAATTATGTCCCCTGATTGTCCGAAAAATCGCTTTTGTTAGCTTGTGGTCCCTCTGGAGGTCAAAATTATTATCCGATTTAAAAAACCGTTTGATTATATCACGGTTTCATGGTAATGAGAGAATTTGAATGTCGTGAAAATCGGACCAGAGTTGACGGATAAAATGGCCGCCGTCTGTACGCGAATCGTGTAAAAAATATGTTATATCAAGGTTGTGGACCCTATTAGTAAGTGCAGGAGGGCTGCACCACACACAATTCTATACAAAAACAAATATATGGACAAGACATCATACTCAAAGACCACAAACATAAACAAATCAAAGAGAGTGAATGGATCCGGGGGCTAGCCGTAAGCGTCCACTGCGCTGTACAGTCCCAGGCCTGTGGTGACACAGACTTCACTCATATTTGAAAACAACTGGGAATGCAACCCAAAGAAATAATTATATAGTGTCAGCATGAGT
This sequence comes from Patella ulyssiponensis, assembly GCA_963678685.1. Lineage (NCBI taxonomy): Eukaryota > Metazoa > Mollusca > Gastropoda > Patellidae > Patella > Patella ulyssiponensis. The sequence goes on along the minus strand of OY783225.1, from coordinate 60,256,630 downwards.
CATGATCTATTATATGTTGCAAGAATTACGAATGCAAGCATATTGTTGTATAAATTCCGCTACACAAGTAACCACATAGTTAAATGTATCAGAAGTAGGCCTAGTTCAAAACTAAATCAATAAAAGGATTGAAGTATATTAAATGCATTTAGGACATACATTGCAACCGTCACAGAAACAAAAACAAAAACAAAACTGAATACAAAGAAGCAAAGGAATAGACTATCTAGGGAGACAGCCGTCTGCTGACTGAGTGGTGTGACGTGAATCTGCCGTAATAGTTGTTATGACGTCGTGGTTTAGAAGGTGCAATTTCCCGATAAAAGGGCGATAATCTAGATAAAATAACGTTAAAATATAAAAAAACTATTAGTTTTAAAGACCATGCAATTGTACAAACCATAGTATAATTATTATATAATGTCCCACGTAAGAAATGCAAAACAGGAATGCTAAAGAAATCGTAAGTTATTAGTGTATTCATAAAGGCCTAAAAATAAGGGCGATAATCCAGATAGGACTAGACATCTAGAAGCAATTTATATAGAATCATTATCCAATTAATATGTAGTCAGTAATATCGTTATAAGAAATGTAAAACTTATTATGTTGAAGAAATGGAAGTTTTGAAATTTCTTTCAAAATGCGTAATTGTGTACCACCTTTGGCCGTGCACTTAAAATTAAGAGTTTTTATTCGGGAAAGAAATAGTTCTTTATTGTTGCATATTTTTAAAAATCGTAATGCCTGTGAATAGAAAACATTGTATAGTGTCGTATCTGGTATGTTACTATGAGCTGACGGGTATTTTACTACTTCAAAACCAAATTTGTCCGTTTTATCGAATATACCGACATTAAATTTGTTATTAATCATATTGATGTCCAAGTCAAGGACAGATGCATTTATAGTGCCCGAATTTTCTTTATTTAATATAAGTTCAGGAGGATATATTTCATCTTTGTATTTATTGAAATTACCATTATCATTGATTGGTGTTATGTCATCAATGTAACGGAAGGTATAATTTAGACTTTTTGCTACCTTGTAATCTGTTTTTCTTTTATGGTCTTGAAAGTCGAATTCGTATTTATATAAATGTGCATTTGCCATAAATGGGGCGGGGTCAGTTCCCATTGGTAAACCAATAGTTTGTTGTATTATCTGATCCCCAACCTCAAATATGGCATTGTCAATGAGAAAATGTATAATATTTTGAAATTTTTCTTTATCGAAAACTACAGTATTGGCATTGCGCCGGTTTATGATCCATCTTGCATCTTGTGAGTAGATGGCCATCAGATTTCTGCCTTTCACAATTTTGAACTGATTTTGATGAAACTTGAAATACATGTTTATAACCTAATGATCTTGGTTCCATTGCATATTTGCCCATATCGGATCGTAACTTCCTGAATCATTGCCCCTGATTGTACGAAAAATCAGAAGTGTCTTTCTGCGGAGCAATCATTGTGTCGGAATTGAGATTTTCACCCCTGTCAACTTCAAATCCCCGGTCTAAACGGTCAACCCCCAACAAATTTATGACGTGGAGATTGCCAAATGTGGCCCCCATTGTGCCTAAAAAAATTGGAAGCAATGGAATGTTGAGAAAAAAGCTACAGCCTGTGATGTTACAGCCATTTAACATTGAAGTCAATGGGCAAATAATTACTAGTCTGATTCCATTTATATACTTGTGTTGGGTAGTATTATACATGCTATTAAACTCACTATCAAGTTCACATTGCCCTCAGCGTAAAGCCAGCCAGCCACCAAATAGGTCATGCATTACAGTGTATGAAGATAATATAAAACAGTGTCGTAGCGTCGATAGCTGGGTAATGCATGACACACGGACAAGACCCTTCACATTCTATAAAGTTGCTGACCTTTCTGGAAATTAAAACCCGTTAAGGTGAGTGGAGGATTGTCACCCTTTGCAACGTTAAAGCTTAAAAAAGAAGTGGAGTAATACCAACCAATAGCGATTCTATAAGCTGTAAATGGGGTGGGTGTCAAAATCTAGGACGCCATCCATAATCCCACCCAACGATGAATACCAACAAAATACGGCACTGAGTATAGTAACTCAGAGTCTCCCGGTAGAACATATATTGCTTATATAGTTATTCGTCGATTTTAAAATATTGAGTCAATGTCCTCGCTTATTGGGTAATTGCAGAGAACAAATTCTTGTGAAGGCGAGGATCGGGAGACTCGAAAAAATTTCAGATAGCAACGTATAATATGTAACTAAGCTAATTTTTTTGATTGGACCCGAAAATTTTAGTCATTCTCCTGGCATTTCAGCTCGTTGGTAACTGAGCTTTTATTTTGTTGGGACTGGGTTTGATGGCTACTTTGTTTGACGAAGGCGCTTACTTGGGCTCATGCACATCTCAAACACGAGAGGCTGGAATTCCAAACAGTTTCTTTCAGCCGGGGGTAGACAGGCCTGTAGGAAATCCACCAACCCTTATTTGGCGCTTCTCAAGATTTCTTCAAATTACCATGAAACGGCCTCCTGGTGGTATTATTATTATTATATAGGGTTACTTTCAAGCTCAGTGAATTATTTGTATGGTATTTGTTGTTCGTGATAAAATTAGGGTGATTGGTATATGCACCATTCAGACTGATATCGGGGATTGCAGTGGTCGTGAATAGATACAAGACGTTTATTTGGACAAGTATGTTTACTCTCTTACGTTTCTATTTGCAGTATCTGGTTCAATCTGTTCAGTTGATGTGTATATACCAGAGTGAACCCCATTTACAGTAGCAGAGTCGGTGCAGAACATTAGGACATTAAACCTACATCTCATACAATCTGCTACACATTGATATATAATTAATGTTGGTGATCTATATTTATAAATATGATTAACTTGTGGGATATTGCATCAGTATTTACTGATGTTACAACAATTTTACTGACTCTTGTTCTCTTATTAGTTATTGGATATGTCATCTCAATGCGGGAGCGATCTGGGATACCTCCTGGGCCACCATTTTGGCCGATTGTGGGGAACATGCTGGACATGCGAGGTAAATTCGTAGGTAAGAGACATAAATATTACGCCGAACTTCAAGCAAAATATGGAGATATTTTTCGAATATATTTCGGCGACCAGTTGTTGATAGTTTTAAATGATTTTGAATCTATAGAAGAAGCCTTTGTTAAGCAGAAAGATATATTCAGTAATAGACCACTAAAGCAGTTATGGGTTGTGAAACAGGTTAGCAAAATTGGACACGGGGTCATCTGGGCGAGTGGACAGGAATGGAAAGATGCGAGAAGAATGGCAATTCGTAGTCTTCGTGATCTAGGAGTTGGGAAATCGATCCTCGAGGATAGGATCAAGGATGAAACTAACATCGTTTTGGACTATTTATCACGATATGAAGGAAAACCAGTTAAAGTCCATGAAATCATGATGAAAGCAACGACCAATATCATCAGTACAGTTGTATTTGGTAAACGGTATGATTATAGTGATCCAGAATTTGTTCAGATCATTAAGATCTTAGAAGATGGATTTACCGATATGGCATTGTTTACACCCGTTCATCGTTTTCCTAAGCTTCGCTTCATTCCTTTCATAGCTTCTAAAATGTTGGCGGCGCGTAATGCCGTTCTGACAGTAGAACAGTTTATTGCGAACCGTATTGAGAAACGTAAAAAGGTTTTCGACAAAACTGATATAAAGGATTTTATCGATGTGTACCTAGATATGTGTGCCAACAGCGAGTCCAGTACCATCAGTGATGGCAACACGAGAAGGGCCATTATGGATTTGTATTTTGCTGGTTCCGACACTACATCCACCACTCTGGATTGGGCAATGCTCTTTATGGTCCTTCATCCGGAAGTCCAGAAGAAATGCCAAGAGGAAATCGACAGTGTGGTCGGTGATGGCCGTATGATAGACTGGTCTGATAGGTCTAAAATGGCGTATAACGAAGCGACACTTCTCGAAGTACAACGTCTGGGAAACGCAGTGCCCATGTCACTTCCTCACACCACGGACAAAGATACCATAGTTAAAGGATATCTTATACCAGAAGGTACTTTGGTTTATGCAAATTTGTACGCCTGTCATCATGATTCTAGATACTGGAAGGAACCATTGAAGTTTAAACCAGAACGATTCTTGGATGACTCAGGAAAAGTCCCCAAACCACCTGCCACATTGATACCGTTTTCCATAGGTCCACGGATTTGTGCAGGTGAACCACTGGCTAGAATGGAACTATTTCTATTCTTCACCAATATCTTACAGAGGTTTTCTATTTCGACTTCCAGTAGTGAGAAACCCAGTACAGATGGAGTCTGTGGAGTGAGTATGGCAACACCAGAATATACTATCCAGGCCACACCAAGATAAATTTTATGTAAATTCAACAACAATAATTTGTTAGCTTAGTTTTTTTTTAAAGTTTTTTTTGTTGCCCACATGTTAATATGTATTCATATGGTATGTTTTGTGTGACGGTAGTAGATCTGGTTTGAAATCTTTGTGTAAAAAATGATTTATTACTGATGAATCGATGTAGTTTTCAAAACTGTGGGATGATAGAAACTGTACAAAAGGAAATAAATCAAGAACGTATAGGTTGTTTAAAAAAACTAAAAGTTGAGGATTATGAGCAAACTTAGATGTGGTATTCTTCCTCTATCAATAGAAACAGGTCGCTATTCTAAACCCCAATTCCCCTAAATAATCGCATAGTATGCGCTTTGTGCTTGTCGTATATCGAAAACGATATCCATTTTTATACGCCCACGTGGAAATGTGGTCGTATATTATCGTCACCCTTTCCGCCGGTCCGTCGTACACAATTTCTTGCGAACGCTCTGGAGGCTAAAGTTGATGTCCGATTCACTTTAGATTTATACACGGTGTTTAAGGTCATGCGATAAAGACGTCTATTGATTTTCAGCGATATCCGATAATTACTACCTGAGTTATGACCCTTTTTCACTTTGAAAAATCTTATGAACGCTCTAGAGGCTAAAGTTAATATCCGATACACAGTGTTTAAGGTCATGATACGAAGAACCCTATTGATTTTCAGCAATATCCGACAACTACTGCCAGGGTTATGACCCTTGATCACTTTGAAAAATCTTGTGAACGCTCTAGAGGCTAAAGTTAATATCCGATTGACTTTAAATTTATACACAGTGTTTAAGGTCATGATACGAAAAGGCCTATTTTCAGCGATATCCGTTAACTGCTGCCAGAGTTATGACCGTTGATCACTTTGAAAAACCTTTTGAACGCTCCAAAGGCTAAAGTTAATATCCGATTGAATTTAAATTTGTACACGGTGTTATGGCACTTGATCACTTTGAGAAAACAGTCAAAACAATTCTAATTATTTCTGATAATTACTTAATGGGCTATTACTCGTAATAAGATTGTCATGTGTTGTAAATGTTCTCCTTACTGACAAAAGAAAGAAGAAGCAACAACCCTTGTTGACTGCTCGGACGAGTTAGCTGTTGTGATCGTATGTTTCGTTGCCTGGCAACCTATCTTTTAACTGAATGTGATGTCTTCTCTGATGTACGGTATACAGGTGTTCGAATTTCATGTGGTACACTGTTGAGCTAATGTAGACTAGTTGAGGGGTATTGCATTTTGGGCGTGGAATACCACACCCACCGCCAGAAACCCGGCAGACTTGCATTTTCCTGATACCAGACATATATGCATGCATTGATAACATATAGAGGGGAGGGGTAAGGCGCTTGCTCGCTAGCCTGGAGGTCTGGTGGTCGATCACTGCATTGGCCGAGAAAGTTCGTCTCGATTTTCTGGCGTGGTTTACCCTTGTTAGTGATGAAGAACGGAGGGCCTGACAAGGACAGCTGCCTAGTCGTTCGGATGGCACAAAAAAACGAGGTCCCTACATATTGGCGTACACGTAAAAGATCCCCTGGTAGTTGGAATTCGATATAAGAATAGACCGTAGCGCCGCTGCCCGGGCAAAATTTCCCTCATTGCACACTGTATGGCGTATGCCCGTCTTCCATTACCCTTATTTCATTCCCCGATTTACCAATTATCACTTTTCGTGCAAAGTAGGGCCTACCAGTGTTTTCATCCAGCGTTAAAGCGAGCTTACAACCAGAGAAGTCTACGGGGAAATATCAGTAAACCCCATACTCCTCGCAGTGTTCCGTTAGATTAGAGGTAATCCCACTACTCACTGCTGTAATGAGTGGATATTGTTGTTTTAAATTTTGATTGGTCAGTAGTCCGACTATCAACCAATGACTAGCTGCTCTACAAAAGCTTTACATTTAAAACGAGTGCCAATATTGAACCAAATATGTTTACATAACGTTACGTCATGGCTCACGATTTTATTATGCCAAAGTAACCCGTGTATAGCAGAATACTGCAGTAAAACTAATTGCGTGACAAACGAGGCTATCAAGTCAAAAGAAATGTAAACAATACTGTTTATAAACGAACATATTTTCACCGTTTTTAATACCTTAAATCACTGTCCACGGTTTTAGAGAAGACTCAGATTAAACGTAGGACTGTCATGTTGATTGAACGGGAAGAATAGAAACACTCCCTCAAGAATCAGAAGACAATCCAGGAATGGGCAGAGAGGGATTTCTCTGGCCATTGCTTCAGGAATATGGTAAACCCGTGCTTGAGACCTACAAGTCACTTGCGTTTGTTTAGCATCGTAAAAGATCGTAAACTGGCCGCATAGACTTCTGTTCCTCCACATGCAAATTGTTACCTTGTTTCTAGCGGCTATTTTACGAGCTACTATACCCTTCATGCGTGTCAAAACACCAGTGTACTTATCATATGTTACTTGATATATACTATTCAAAAAAAGTAGGGGATATTTGATTTTTAAGTGTTATTAAAGTCACCTAATGAAACTGACGAAGAAACAAATGACAAAATGAAATGAAGTTCACATTCATCGATTTATTCCAAATGATCGTTAGACTAAGTAAGGCACAGACTGACCATTATAAGGGTAAAATGATACCCGGGGTCAAACAGCAAAGTTACCACAGCATCACAACAAAGTCAGTAACGGGTAAATCCTCCGCTGTTTGCCAAACAAGCATTGATCCGACGTGGCGTACTCCTAATGAGACGTCTAAGGTCATTTTGGTCTAGATTGTCCCATTCCTGTTGCAACGCAGCAGCAAGTTCTTGGACATTGGCAGGACGTTGTTGACGTTGAGCTAACCTCTGTCCAAGCATGTCCCAGACATGCTCGATGGGAGAGAGGTCGGGACGCAGTGCTGGCCAAGGTAATGTGGTGATGTTCTGTTGTTGGAGGTAACCTGCAACGATCCTGGCCCTGTGACATCTTTCGTTGTCATCCTGGAAGATGAAACGGCGGCCATGACGCCGTGCGAACGGCACAACATGTTGTCCCGGTAGTACTGGCCTGTAACACGCCCTGCAGCAACATGTAAAGCCGTTCTTCCAGCAACAGTGATGCCTCCCCACACCATAACAGAACCACCCCCAAATCGATCATGTCTGATGACGTTAACGTCTTGGAAGCGCTCGTTTCGACGACGCCACACCCTCCTACGTCTGTCCAAAAAATCAACAGTGAACCTTGACTCATCTGAAAACATCACATTGCTCCAGCGTCGATTATCCCAGTGTTGACGATCCCTACACCAACGACGTCTTGCCTGAATGTGATGATCTCTCAAACAAGGGATCACGCGAGGACGTCGGGCCCGAAGGTTACCCCTATGCAGTCGATTCCGAATCGTCTGGCCACTCACTCTCATACCAGTGTCTGTTTGAAGACGAACGCTGATCTGATTTGCTGTGATGACACGATTTCTCGAAGCCAAGGTACGGATAAATCGATCCTGGGCTTGAGTTGTCGTCCTTGGTCGACCTGAGCGTTGTCTGTCCTGTACAGATTGTGTATCACGGTATCTGGACCATAGCCTGCTTATGACAGACTGAGAAACATTCATCGTCCGCGCCACAACCGCCTGTGTTGTGCCGATCTGTAGCATGCCAAGGGCACGTAACCTTTCATTTTGGGTAAGCCGACGCATATCAAAATTTGTTTTCTGGTCACTAAAACAATTAAACTGATGTTTCCACCCTGGAATTCAAGGCCACAATGACTGTAACATTCAAAGTCAGAGTCGTGCAAATCTTGAGTTGGACCCCCATGATGATCCCAAGCATCACCTGCATTCCATGCGGTAGCTATTGGTGTGTTTATACACACTGGTTGATAGCGTGTATTTATACGTAACCACCACTACAGCTCCGATATTCCTCAGCCCGAAATTCTTGAATATTCACCAATTGCACGATCGGGCGGGATGAAATGTGTCCATTTACTGTTTCCCGCATCAAATTTGAATAGTGTTTACTTTATGTGCAATAAAATTATGTTTGTCTCGGTAAGTATCGTATCACGCAATGGTGGGGCCGGGGTGGATGGTTGAATGGTTATATATCATTAAGCCTGTCAATTAGGCTAATGGTGTGGTTTCGAATCCCTGGTTGTACGTGACAAGGAGTAGGATCGCCTGTCCAACATCGTGGGTTTTCTCCGGGTCCTCCGGTTTCCTCTCACTGCTAAAAGACCCCTACGCCCAAGCGAATTATTGAAATAAAATTAAACCATATGTTAGTCCCAAAATGACCTAATTTGAATCGAGTGGACGTTAAACCCCAACTCTCCCTCCCTCCCTCCCTCCTTCCCCTCTCTCTCTCTCTCTCTCTCTCTCTCTCGTATCACGCAATCGCATGCTGGGCCGTACACTTAACTGGAAATAGACTATGGTATGGCGCACGTGATATCTGCTGTGCAATGTCCTTAATGCAGATGCACTATTCCCATCAAAACGTCATGGGACACGAATATTTCAGCCAAATAGTGTACAATGGCAAAGATGACTGTACTGCATGAGTGAAAATATAAGTTTTCTTGGTTAGAGATGAAATAAGATATGTTATTCACTCTAAAACGACAAATATCCTCTATATATTTCACGTCATTCCGATTGTCTACGTCATTAAATATTTACATAGTGTTATTTTACATATCAGTCACTATATATGGCTATTTCTTCAGTATAGGGACCCAGCTAATAGCCATGTGAACAAATAGCCACAGTCTTTCACACTGTGAAGAAATTTCTATCAGGTGTTTTCATCATAGAGAGGATGTTTCTTTGAGATAGTTGAGACAATTTGAAGGACTTGTGTGTGAAATTTATCATTACCTGTCGCAAAACAATCGAAAATTCCTTTAAAATTTAACTGAAATTAAATAAAGTACTGCATATGCTCAAAATCACTGCATTTCTGGAGAGTAATTTACACCCAATACTGCAAAACGTGGGTTTTTACATGCCTTCATTTAATGCTGTATGAGAAAAAAGAGTTGGAGGGATAACTTTCTTTTGTTATTGTCACCCTTTTTGACCCAGAAACTGGCCCCTTAATAATGTAACGTTCCGTCCATTTATTTTACTTTTATTTTTGTTTATGAAATAAAAAACCTTTATAATAAAATTGTTTTTTATGCTCCTGTTAGTTATATAGTATCCACATGTCCATAACAGTTTCATTTATGTTGGTAGAAAATCCTTCATTTTCGCATACGGTCGATTTTAAAAGCTAGAATTATTTTCCGTCCACGTTCAGTTCCGTTACGTTATGTAATGTCAGTGTATCGAAAATACCTAATGGGACACTCCCACTACCATATTTGGCATCGATAGTTGCACAGTCAACAGCTTGTCATTTTTCATCCGCTAATCTGCGATATTTTCGTACAGTTCTCATCTGAGAAGTAAATCTGAATTTTCTGTCCAAATTGTTACGTTATAGGTAAGTTACGTTAACTTCAATAATTTTATGTATAAAAAAGTCCTGAGTATAGACTTTGTAATGAAATTAATAGGATAAGAAATTTATCAATGTGCGGTTACCACAATGGCCAATTCTTTTGATCTTTTTTTAACTCGCGGGATGTGGGGAACATTTTTCGCAAGAAGACGGAAAGTTGTAATGATTTTATCGTAACAAGACAGAATTTTATCGTAACAAGACAGAATTATGTCGTAACAAAGACGGAATGCCACTGCACCAAAGCTGGGGTGGGGGGGTGGGGGTTGGGGAAGGAGTAGTTCAGCTCTGAACGTAGGTCTCATTACACTCGCCATTACTACGTTCAGATCCCGTGCCATTCAACCAATGTCGAAACTATAATCTGTCCCAGTCAATTTTACTGGGCAACTTTTCACGGCTAAACGGTCGCGTGTCAGTCCCCGTGAACGCCTGAACAATGTAAATGAACATCTTAGTGACAAAATAAGACATTGCTTACCTAGCTAAAACCAATATGACCGACACAACAGGCTTTTAAAAAATACGTCTCCGTCTGCTAGACGACTTGGACGATGCCATTGATAGGGTAACACACAAATTTACGAACTCGGCCATATAAGATGAAACGAAATTTTGGTAAGCCTGGGGAGAAAAATTGGGATTTTTGAAAAAAAATAATTGTAAATTATTGTAATTGAAATAAAGAAAGCAATAAATGGCTGAAGATTTTCGGCTTTTCAAAGATTTTAATTTTCCCACCCAGGCTTACCAAAATTTCGTTTCATCTTATATTGCTGAGTTCGTAAATTTGTGCGTTACCCTATCAATGGCATCGGCCAAGTCGTCTAGCAGACGGAGACGTATTTTTTAAAAGCGTGTTGTGTTGGTCATACTGGTTTTAGCTAGGTAAGCAAGGTCTTATTTTCTCACTAAAATGTTCATTTACATTGTTCAGGCGTTCACGGGGACTGACACGCGACCGTTTAGCCGTGAAAAGTTGCCCAGTAAAATTGACTGGGACAGATTATAGTTTCGACATTGGTTGAATGGCACGGGATCTGAACGTAGTAATGGCGAGTGTAATGAGACCTACGTTCAGAGCTGAACTAGGGAAGGAGCAGATACGCCTTAAACCAAGACCTATCACGATAATTATGCAGTTGGGTCGGTACAGCTACTTGTCGATAGTCACAGCCTTCCAGTACTTTGATGTTTATCCTGTGATGATCAGAAGAATTCAATCTTGGGTGGTTTTTTTTTCTTTTCTTTTTTTAAATCCCATTTTCTAGTGATTATTTTTTCGAGAGCATAAATAAAAGAAGTAATTACTATGTCACACGTTGAAAAATAAATTAGATTTTAAAATTGTACCTTATTTAGTTATGGTTATTGTTTTTTTCCGTCCAGTTACATTACCAATGTCTGCTATCCTCTTGGACGAGATTGAATTTTAGAGAAATATATAATTGGATTTTGGATATAGGAGTTGGGTCTTATTATAATTAAAACTTATATCATTAATTTAAAACAAAATTGAATGAATTATATTGAATATCGACTTTGAAATGGGAACTGTAATTCCGTCTTATTCATTCAGTAGCCTGTTGATAAGAAAAATTAAGTTTCAACCAATCCTTGTGCTAAACGTTATCTTTCCAGTCAGTTATTTCTGTTATCTCTTTGAGGAATTCATTGAGAAGAATGGGTAGAATTATCAAATTACTGGATATTCTTATGTAACTTTGAAATAACTGGCCCTGCTTAAATTCCGTCCAAGTTACATTACCACCCTGACCACTATCACATATTTCAATATATTGCTTTGTAAAGATTAGAAGTTATCTTCTAAGTATTATTTTCTGATAATTAGATTGTTAGAGATTCAGAAAAATCATAAGATCAATACATTATCATATTTATATTTTTTTCAATTCAAAAATCCTATACTGAAGAAGGAGCCATATATTTACTGTAAACTCTTTATTGTAAACACACAGCGCAAGCTGATAAGGTCTTTAAAAGTATTTTGAAACAGTTTAAAGGCACGGGACCATGGTAAATGGTTTCAACTTCACAGGGAGTGTTCATTTTTAAGGAAATAAGTAAGAAAAGGTGATTTATGATCTGAAAACTTTGACATTGTATCGTGTCCTTTTGTATCCCACTGATCTGTTCATGACTGGGCTATTGGAGACGGGGTTCCTTTATAAAGTGTGCTATGAGGGAAAGTTGCCCAGACACCGGCACTACGGACAACTCTTATATCGATTTGGAAATGTTAAGGGATCTTTTACGTGCACGTCAATGTGTGCATGGGACATCGGTATTTGGTCTCATCCGAACGACTAAAGAGCTCGTTTGAGGGTTTTCAATGCCCTATAAACCGAAACAAGGGTCTTTACCCTGGAAGTAATGTACCGAAATTGTTGAAATTCGACAGGCTTTTTGTTTTTACTAATTCTAATAATGCATATAGATTTCATATAGATCAGATGATGACTTTTGTCATTCAAACACGAACAAGGATAAATAAAGCAAAACAAGGGCCATAAGTCTAGAAGTAATTGACGGAAATTGCTGACATGTAAAGAGACTTCTTTGTTTCACTAATCCAAATGAGGCATATAAATGTCAAGCAACTTTTGTTATTCGAACGTTCACACGGTTCAACCAAATGTAACAAGGAACATAATTCAAGAAATAATTGGTGGTAATTGCTAAAATTTGAGGGGCTCCTTCGTTCCCTTGATTTAAATGAGAATAATAACTGTCGTTGTTGGAATGTGCACCAAGATCAACACAGTAAAACACGGGCCATAACCCTAGAAGTATTTATTAGAAATTGCTGAAATTGAATAGGAATCTTCTCTTTACTAATTTAAATGGCGCATATAAATTTCATACAGATCGAGTAACTTTCGTCAAACGCGCGTTCGCAATGTTGAACAAAGTTAAACAACGGCGATAACTGTAGAAGTAGTTATCAGAAGTTGTTGAAATGCAAACGGCTTCTTCATTTCACTAATTTACATGATGCATATAAATTTCATTTAGATCAGATTATAGCTTTGGTCGTTAAAGCGATCACAGAGTGCTGTAAATTCAAACAAGGGAAATTGCTGAAATTCAATAGTATTCTTCGTTTCACTGACTTAAAAGATGCGCCTGGGTTAAGTCACGCCCAAAGGAGTTCCCGATATTTTACTTAATTCTCCCCAAATAATCCATGGTCATGAATAAGTATACGGATACCGCGTTCGCAGATTATCATTGATAAAGAAATATTAACAATGACTTGGTTTTTCAACGGAAAAATATTCGAGCAAATGAAAATGAATAACTTGATATAGTAGCACAGGTGGATTATTAATGTGATCTAAATTAAGTTTGTTTGGACTTTCGGTTCTTTTAAATAGTGTAAATAGTTAGATGTGTATGTACCAAGATGTTATCCATTACAATGATCCCGTGATACAATCTGGGGTCACAAACTGTGTTCATAACGCGAAGGCAAACGAGATAAAGCCAAGGTAATGTCATCACGCCACAGAAACAAGATTCGGTTAAAGAGACATATCGTATTTAATAGTGTAACTGAACATGTCTGTGACGTGAAAATATTTACAAAATAACATTAAATTTGCCAAGTCTCTAACACAATATCATCCAAAATCTTGAACATTGAAAACACAAATTATTTGTCAATTTATATCAACATTGATGCTGTGATCTTACCGGAAAAGGATGGGCTTCTGATATCCAATATCTAAGACAAAATGATCATTTTACCATTGGTACACAAATCGTGAACCAGTCCACAATGCGTTTCAGCCCCAGCTCTATCAATTTCTATGTTCCAACTGTTAGCGATTTAGCGCCTTTAAGTTATGACTAAGTATATGACTATGTCTAACGTCTGTTATCTCTTTGTTCGTAAGCAAGATTATCAAATAACTGGTCTGATTCCGATATCGTCTGAAACAGATTCTGGACCCAGACTAGTATTTATTTGCCGATTGACTTCAATGTTAAATGCCTGTAACATCACAGGCTGTAGTTTTTTTCTTAACATTCCGTTGGTTCCAATCTTTTTAGGCACAATGGGGACCACATGTGGCAATCTCCTCATCATAAATTTGTAGGGGGTTGACCATTTAGATTTTTTGCTACGGGGATTTGAAGTTGATTGGGGTGAAAATCTCACTTCCGACACAATGATTGCTCCACAGAAAGACATTTTACACCCCCTATCCCTCCGCTGTAATATCCTCAGTATTACCCAAAACTGCTATGAAATTGAAAATTTGATGCCTTTTCTCCAATTCTAGACCAAAAAGTGAACCCAAAAATGCAGGAAGAGGGGAGAAAAAAATAAGGGAAAAATTGCCCATTTATAACTCGCACTACAGGGGAAATAATTACTAGTCTTAGTCCATTCTCTTTCAGAAGATATAATACTACCAAGGTGTGACACGGGTTGCATTTAGCGATCGGTAAACACGTTAACGGAACACAGTTTTTAGGGCATACAATCCATAGTTTTATTCGAAAAGAACGACGTTTCAAGAAGTATTCTCTTGGCCTTATCAATGTGCTTGATAACGATAAGAGGATACCCGTTGAAACGTCGTTCTTTTAGAATAAAACTAGTGATTGTATCCCCTAAAAACTGTGTTCTGTTAATACGTTTACTATTAAATCAAAGAGACCATCCATAGAAAAACAAGTTATAGTATACAATTCCTGGGTAACAATTATTTTTTACATAAATCCGAGAAGAGTGTTCACAAGGTTCCACACAAAGTGAAACAAGTGCCATCACTCTAGTAGAATAGCAATAAATGGAAAGATAACTCCACGAAACGTAACGTGAAAGTTTTGATGTAATTTTGTAAACAATCGTTCTTACGCACAAATGAAGTGTCTTGCATGTGAAGTGTCTTTTGTGAAAAATGTCTTATGGGTAAAGTGTCTTGTATAAGAAGTGTCTTGTCCACGTATTTACCTAGACTATTGGAGTCAATCTGTTTCTCAGAGAATTACCTATAATATCTCTGTCACAGATGACTTTCTTCAACGCGTGCAATAACATCACGCGGGGTCATTCATTGGCTCCGCACAAAGTGAAACAAGTGCCATAACTCTAGTAGAATAGGATTCTTACAGGTATATGCATTGTTTGCATAACACGTAACTGGTTCGGACAAAATGATGCCTTTTACTCATTTTAATACCCATTTACACTAAATAGAAAATTAATACTGGGGGACTTATTAAGTCGCGTCGATGTCATCCCCATCAGTGATTGAAGCGGCCAGGCGAATATTCACTGCTGATCAGTGTGCATTGGAGTATGCTGTCGTGATTGTTGCTCGACGCCATTAAAGTCATTTCTTAAGCAACTTAAGCAGCAAATTTAGAAATGTTCTTGCTAAGAATGCTGGATTTTAGATCTTTATATAAATGCATATGGAATAAGGTAATTGCTAAAGCCTACGGAAGATCATTGGGGTCAATCAAATAAAAAAAAAATCTGATAATCTTCTAATTACAAGATAGCTATAATCAGATTTTTTTTCGATTGATAGACCCCAATGGTCTTCCGTAAAAGCCCGATAACAACCAATGTAGACATAAAATATCCATGAAGTTTCAATCCGATACATGCCAATATAGAAAGCAACCGAGATCTTTTGGAGATAAACCTATATTTCAAGTTTCGTCAAAATCGGATAAGAATATTGTAACCAGTAGAGTGTCCATAAACAATTGTCCAGACGGGTCATGAGCGACGACATTATGCGTCCACATGAAAATGTTACCGTATAAAAAACCCACATACATGTAGCAACGCACATACAATGTATCCAAGAAGAGATGTCTATAAAGCGTGACAATGAACATGTCTGTTGTAATAATTGGTCATAACTGATCATACTGTTAAAGGAAAAGTTCACCCAAGCAGTAAACAAAATTTATCTCGTCCCATGTAAAACCACTGGGCTACATTTTATTTGCTGTAGAAAGCGAGTCATTCATTCGAGAATTCAGTTCCCGGCCAAGAGGATATTATGGACAGGTTGATTTAAATAACAAATACCTGCATGAAGGAATAATAAAAAAAAACATAGAAAATATTTCAGATGTTAAAACAAAACGTTTATAGAACTCACTTTTTATATATAACGTAGGTAATGATTAATACAGTAAGCATGTTAATTTGATTTAGTCTGCAATCAAAAATCGAGAACTGTTTTGAAGTTCTGACACATGAATGGTAATATGTATTTGTTATTATCGGAAGGAGTGTTATTAGCTAAAGTGTTTGTAATAGATACTGGCTTCAAGTACATACATGCGGGCCGGCAAACACCGAGATCCCGTGTATACATTGACGTGCACGTAAAAGATCCCTTGGCAGTTGGAAATCGATACAGAATTAGGCCGTAGTACCGCTACCCGGGCAAAATTTCCCCCATAGCACACTGTGTGGCGTATACCCGTCTTCATTAGCCCAGTTTGGAGCAGAACAAAACCCCATTTCATTTTATTTCAAATACTTACGATTTTGATATGACTATTTATGTTCTCTAGTTTGATAAATGAAAATCCACGATGGAGTTTATTTTATTTACTAGCTTCAATAAAAGACCAACGCGAGTATTTCTGTAGTAGAACGATATATCATACCTATGGCACGTGTGGTCTAAACATCGCCAAAGAAAAGGTACCATATGGCTGGAATAGGTAAGACAATAATTAAATAGGAATCATACATGCATGTACTTTCAATTCTAAAGCGTTTTCAAATAACACGAGTGACACATAAGGGAACTTATTGAGCCAGAATGAGTTCACCATGAGTGACCACGTGTATTCATACTCTGCTCAGAAAGTATTTGAACTGATCTGGAATGTAGCCAATATTTGTGAAATTATAAATTGATTATACGACCTCTTGTAAAAATCTACAATCGTCAATACATATTTTATGAACTTTATCTAAGAATACATATATTGCTATGAATTAGAATTAATGAATGAAACGCAAAATAATTAAATTAACGAGTTGGAAATGACGTATTGTATTGTTGAACCACCCTTATGACGATCACAATAAATATAATAATTTAATCATTATATTCTTAGGCTGAACACATACCAAAACACGAATAAACTTTAACCTGCCAAAAATAAAATATTTCTTTGTTTCTTTTTTCTTCCGTGTAGATTGACAGGTGATTTGGTGTAAGATATTATAATAAGTAGCATTTATTGCGGGACAGTAACATAATTATAACAGCATGGAAGTTAAAGGATTGATTTTGAAATGCCTACTTCTCCTGTTTTTATTCCTGTGTCTATATACCTATAAAGTCCAGTAAGTAGAAGTTTAACAGTTTGATATGTAATAAGATTTATTTGACGATATTATGTAAACAATGTCTAGCAACCATGCGCTTTAAAGATAATGATTGGGCTATGTTTGAAGTTTTGACACGGTTTAGCTTAAATGAATCTTTAATACGATAATATATATATATACAAAAAGTTCTGGAAACAACTCTCAGGTGATATATAAATAAATAAGATGTTTGAAAAGAAAACAGACTACATATTTAAAGCTATAGCGCTTTCAGTTCCGTCGGAACCTCTTCAGACTTTTTAATATGATAGCGTAACTATATAAACAAAAATGTTAACAATAGAAAGACGTCACATCCGACGTTTACAATATGTTGAGTTACTACTGTTAATAACAATTTACGTTGAAATTTAGTTAAATATACAATGAAATATACATATTTATGTAATGAAATATATTTATAAAATACATGAGTTAAACTTTAACATTAAGTTCGGGATTGTATTTCCGTATAAACGCGCTTTCTTTTATTTCTAATAGCGCTTGATTTAATACATTTAATTTATACATAGGTAAAACCGTGTATTTACCTCCGCCACAGAGGTAAATACACGGTTTTCCCTATGGGGGGATTCCACGCCAAGTGTACACAAGGTTCTGACATGACCATCACAGATTTTGATGATTTTTGGTGTGCAAGTTAACCATGACGAAAAAACATGATGTGCAAAATTTTAGCGCTGGGAGCCCCATCGGGCCCCATCAGGGGCATTCCGAAATTTGGGCCTTTTCGGCTGACCTTCAAACTTTGAAAATCCATAACTTCGTCCCTAGTAATACTACTTACATGAAATTGGTATCAAATTGTTCAGAAAACATGGATCTGTCTAAAGATCAGGAGCACAGGCAGATGTTGTTGACCTTGACCTTGGAACCTACGCCCCCGTAAGGGGGCAGCTTCTATTTGGCCAATTTTTCGTGTGAACATTGCCCCGCCTATGATTAACGAACACACAAAAAATCAAAATGGGATCTCCATGGGAACAGATTTTAGGAGCCGCTCAAGTCAGGTGCTACACAGTTATTCAAGTGCACACGACCTTATGCTGGATTTTAGATCTTTATATAAATGCATATGGAATAAGGTAATTGCTAAAGCCTACGGAAGATCATTGGGGTCAATCAAATAAAAAAAAAATCTGATAATCTTCTAATTACAAGATAGCTATAATCAGATTTTTTTTCGATTGATAGACCCCAATGGTCTTCCGTAAAAGCCCGATAACAACCAATGTAGACATAAAATATCCATGAAGTTTCAATCCGATACATGCCAATATAGAAAGCAACCGAGATCTTTTGGAGATAAACCTATATTTCAAGTTTCGTCAAAATCGGATAAGAATATTGTAACCAGTAGAGTGTCCATAAACAATTGTCCAGACGGGTCATGAGCGACGACATTATGCGTCCACATGAAAATGTTACCGTATAAAAAACCCACATACATGTAGCAACGCACATACAATGTATCCAAGAAGAGATGTCTATAAAGCGTGACAATGAACATGTCTGTTGTAATAATTGGTCATAACTGATCATACTGTTAAAGGAAAAGTTCACCCAAGCAGTAAACAAAATTTATCTCGTCCCATGTAAAACCACTGGGCTACATTTTATTTGCTGTAGAAAGCGAGTCATTCATTCGAGAATTCAGTTCCCGGCCAAGAGGATATTATGGACAGGTTGATTTAAATAACAAATACCTGCATGAAGGAATAATAAAAAAAAACATAGAAAATATTTCAGATGTTAAAACAAAACGTTTATAGAACTCACTTTTTATATATAACGTAGGTAATGATTAATACAGTAAGCATGTTAATTTGATTTAGTCTGCAATCAAAAATCGAGAACTGTTTTGAAGTTCTGACACATGAATGGTAATATGTATTTGTTATTATCGGAAGGAGTGTTATTAGCTAAAGTGTTTGTAATAGATACTGGCTTCAAGTACAGTGGACTCTGTCACATCCGATGTCTGATCACTCCGGATTTCTGTAACATCCGACATGATTTTCATGTCCCGATTTATTTCCTTATTACTTCAGCCAAAAAAAATCTGATGAGTCCGGATTCTGTCAGTTCCGGATTTCGACATCAATCAGCCGTCCCGTCACATAATTTCTATTGAATCGTCACCGTATAATCCGGCCTTAAATCGGTAGGTGTCAGGCAATTACCAATCAATTGTCCGTTAGATTAAAACTTGATGGGTGTGAAGCCACAAAAGATTAACAATCAATCACCAATCAATTATCGGTAAGATTAAAACTCGCAATCGTGTAGGTCTTTGTTGATTACCTTGATAATTTTATAATCTCTTGTAAGATAGTAATTGTGACAAATACTCAAGAATATCTACGAATTTTCCCACTAATTCGGTTGTACAAATATTCCTGTTCAAAACATTCGTTGCACATGCCGATTGAACCCGAATAACGTAAGTTTGTCCACGTTGAGCGGACGTTACGGTTTATGACCTTGACCCTCATCGTCAATAGCTGCGTTTAACTAACACAAGGTATAGCCGTTTACGTGAGCGGATGAAATGTATAACAAACGCCCGTAGTATTTTAACCATTGACCGCAGCTTTCGCCGACGAGGGTCAAGGTTATAAAACGGCCACTGAGAACGTAACGTCCGCTCACTTCAGCTCAATGATTGTTAACCCTACGGATCTCACCGGGCCGCGCGACGACGACCTTGACATAGAACGACAGATTATCAATGAACACGTGATCAACTGAAGACGACGAAGAGGATAAATTAACGTCAGACCTGACCTATTCAAAATGCCTACGCATGTTGAATGAAATAAAAATTAATGTTAGAAAAATTTTGAACGTACAGAATAGTTTATCATTTTAAAGGGAATAACGTTATGGTGATTCGAATCAATATTATGATAATACTTCCGGTTTTCGAAGTTACAATATTTGCGGTTTTGACAAAACTGGGTATTCCGACACTCTGTGACTTCCGACATATTGTCACGACCCCGTACGATGTCGGATTTGACAGAGTCCACTGTACATACATGCGGGCCGGCAAACACCGAGATCCCGTGTATACATTGACGTGCACGTAAAAGATCCCTTGGCAGTTGGAAATCGATACAGAATTAGGCCGTAGCAACCATGCGCTTTAAAGATAATGATTGGGCTATGTTTGAAGTTTTGACACGGTTTAGCTTAAATGAATCTTTAATACGATAATATATATATATATATATATATATATATATATATATATATATATATATATATATATATATATATATATATATATATATATATATATACAAAAAGTTCTGGAAACAACTCTCAGGTGATATATAAATAAATAAGATGTTTGAAAAGAAAACAGACTACATATTTAAAGCTAGCGCTTTCAGTTCCGTCGGAACCTCTTCAGACTTTTTAATATGATAGCGTAACTATATAAACAAAAATGTTAACAATAGAAAGACGTCACATCCGACGTTTACAATATGTTGAGTTACTACTGTTAATAACAATTTACGTTGAAATTTAGTTAAATATACAATGAAATATACATATTTATGTAATGAAATATATTTATAAAATACATGAGTTAAACTTTAACATTAAGTTCGGGATTGTATTTCCGTATAAACGCGCTTTCTTTTATTTCTAATAGCGCTTGATTTAATACATTTAATTTATACATAGGTAAAACCGTGTATTTACCTCCGCCACAGAGGTAAATACACGGTTTTCCCTATGGGGGGATTCCACGCCAAGTGTACACAAGGTTCTGACATGACCATCACAGATTTTGATGATTTTTGGTGTGCAAGTTAACCATGACGAAAAAACATGATGTGCAAAATTTTAGCGCTGGGAGCCCCATCGGGCCCCATCAGGGGCATTCCGAAATTTGGGCCTTTTCGGCTGACCTTCAAACTTTGAAAATCCATAACTTCGTCCCTAGTAATACTACTTACATGAAATTGGTATCAAATTGTTCAGAAAACATGGATCTGTCTAAAGATCAGGAGCACAGGCAGATGTTGTTGACCTTGACCTTGGAACCTACGCCCCCGTAAGGGGGCAGCTTCTATTTGGCCAATTTTTCGTGTGAACATTGCCCCGCCTATGATTAACGAACACACAAAAAATCAAAATGGGATCTCCATGGGAACAGATTTTAGGAGCCGCTCAAGTCAGGTGCTACACAGTTATTCAAGTGCACACGACCTTATCACCACGACATGACGTCGTAACTACAAATTCGTGTGGGGAAAATGTGGTTCTATTTTCGAGGTGCGGTAAAAAATTGAGGTCTGTACACTATTAATGGATCGTCCAGTGACAAGATAGGTTGCCAGGCAATGAAAAATACGCCCAGCTAAGTCTTCCAGGCGTCAACAAGGGTTGTCGCATATTTTTACTTTTGTCAGTAAGGAAAAAGTTTACAATGCATGAAAATCTTATTACTAGTAATAGCCCATTAAGTAATGGTTAGAATTCGTCCACAAGATATTTCAAAGTGATCAAGGACCATAACTCTGGCAGTAATTATGACCTTAAACAATGTGTATAAATTTAAAGTCAATTGCATAAAAACATTAGCCTCTAGAGCATCCACAAAATATTTCAAAGGGATCAAGGGCCATAATTCTTGCAGTAATTATCGGATATCACTGAAATCAATAGTCTTCTTCGTCTAAACACTGTGTATAAATTCAAAATCAATCGGATATTAACATTAGCATCTAGAGCATCCAAAAGATTTTTCTAGGCCATTACTCTGTCAGTAATTATCGAATATCGCTGAAAATCAACAGG
The DNA here is from genome assembly GCA_963678685.1 of Patella ulyssiponensis. Classification (NCBI taxonomy): domain Eukaryota; kingdom Metazoa; phylum Mollusca; class Gastropoda; family Patellidae; genus Patella; species Patella ulyssiponensis. The sequence continues at coordinate 60,234,511 of OY783225.1, read as the reverse complement.
TTTTTTCGTCTGATGACCTTAATCGGATATTATCTTTAACCGCTAGAGCATCCACAAGTTTTTTCGAAGTGATTAAGGCCCATAACTCTGGCAGTAATTATCGAATATTGCTGAAAATCAATAGGCTTCTTCATCTTTTGATCTTAAACACCGTGTATAAATTTAAAGACAATCAGTTATTAACTTTGGCCTCTAAAACATCCACAAGATTTTTCAAAGTGATCGAGGGCCATAACTGTGACAATAATTATTGGATATCGCTGAAAATCAATAGGATTCTTTGTCTCATGACCTTAAACACTGTGTATGAATTTAAAGTCAATCGGATATTAACTTTAGCCTCTAGAGTGTCCACAAGAAAGTGTGGACGACGAACGGATAGACAAACGGGCGGACGGACAGGGGCAACAGCAATATATGTCCACATTTCCATGTGGGCGTATAAAAAACAGAGAGTACAAGTTATCATAGTGAAATTAGTGATCAGAAATCAGCTTGAACAAAACAACCTACAGTGAATTCGAATAAAATCGACGTCTGTTTTAGCGACCAAGATGGACTTCATGTCCATGAAATCTGTTCCCATGGAGATCCCACTTTGATTTTTTGTGTGTTCGTGATATATAGGTGGGACAATGTTCACACGAAAAATTGGCTAAATCGAATCTGCCCCTTTTCATGGGCGTGGTTTCCAAGGTCAAGGTCAACAACATCTGCCTGGATTTTGTTCTGTCGAGTTTGTGCTCCTGGTCATTAGAAAGATCCATGTTTTCTGAACAATTTGGTACCAATTTCATGTACGTAGGATGACTAGGGGCAAAGTTATGGATTTTCAAAGTTTGAAGGTCAGCCGAAAAGGCCAAAAATTTTGGGATGTCCCCATGGGGCCCCCAGCGCTAAAATTTTGCACATCATGTTTTTTCGTCATGGTTAACTTGCACATCAAAAATCATCAAAATCTGTGATGGTCATGTCAAAATCGCCCAAATTTTGTGTACACTTGACATGGAATGCCCCTATGTATAAATTAAATGTATCAAATCAAGCGCTATTAGAAATAAAAGAAAGCGCGTTTATACGGAAATACAATCCCGAACTTAATATTAAAGTTTAACTCATGTATTTTATAAATATATTTCATTACATAAATATGTATATTTCATTGTATATTTAACTAAATTTCAACGTAAATTGTTATTAACAGTAGTAACTCAACATATTGTAAACGTCGGATGTGACGTCTTTCTATGTTAAACATATAAATAAAACTCAAATATTAGAGAAAAAAGATTAAAAATTAAATTTTTGGCTAGTACTTTCATCGTTATCAAACGAATCGTCAGGCCATTTAATGCGTTACTATGCTGTTACATTACAATAACGTTACGTCATAACAGAGGAAAATGACTATGTACAATATGCAAACTAAAATGAAATAACATTAATTAAAATAATCACCACTGGATTATATTTAGCGATAAAATTGCTTTCTTTTGTTTCCAAGAGATCATTATCGTTAATATTGAGCTTGTACATTGGGAAAATCTTAAATTGACCTTTACCACAAATATCCAAATGTTCGCTCACCGGCAAGACTCTATTTCTTGCGAGTTTTATATTAGAACGATGTTGGTTGACTCGTAAATTCAACTGATCAGTAGTTTTCCCAATGTACTTGCCATTACAACCATTACATATTAATAAGTAAATTACATATTTAGATTTGCAATTCATATTTTGTTTTACATAGAATTTAACATCTTTAATAATTTGGACATATGTTCCTTCTAATATATGGGAACATGTCATACATCGCAGGTCCCCACACTTGGATACAAGGGGTAACGAAATATCAGAATCGAACTTTGATGATGTTAATATTCTTCTAAGATTTTGAGGTTGTTTTAGACTATTTCCAATTTGGAATTATTTAGGATGTATTTTAATTTACGACTATTGTTCTTCAAAATATCTAACCGCCCTTCTACAATGGACAACCCTCTTTCTTGAGCAGGATTAAATGTTTTCACGAGTGTTATATTATTAGAATCGTTTTCTTTTATTTTGGGTTTTCGATACCAATATTTATCAATTTTAAAGGGTAATGTTGTTTCGGTTCTTATTTCTCCAGTGGATAAAAGCGTTACCGACACATCTAGAAAGTTGAGACTAGTTGTGCTTTTTTCGATCGTGAAATTTAAACTTTTGTTCATCGAATTAAGCAGAGAATGGAGTTGAATAAGGAGTTTGGGATTATTTGGTAATATAATGAAACAATCATCCAGAAATCTCCTCCATGCTGCTTCAATGGATAACTGAGTTTCCATTGGAGAAATAAGAACCGACTTATTTTACAAAACCACGGACACACATCAATATTTAGACTTTCGTTCATGTCACCCAGCGCATACCAAAAGGAATATTCCTTATAATCTTGCAAGACGGATTTGTACAATAGTATCTTCGGAAGAAGATAAATCTAAACGTCTGAAAGAGCTAAGGAAATTCCTTACAAAACAACATTACCCTTAAAATTGATAAATATTGGTATCGAAAACGCCTCTAAACTTAACATTAGTGATCTAAGAAAACCCAAAATAAAAGAAAACGATTCTAATAATATAACACTCGTGACAACATTTAATCCTGCTCAAGAAAGAGGGTTGTCCATTGTAGAAGGGCGGTTAGATATTTTAAAGAACAATAGTCGTAAATTAAAATACATCCTAAATAATTCCAAAATTGTAAATAGTCTAAAACAACCTCAAAATCTTAGAAGAATATTAACATCATCAAAGTTCGATTCTGATATTTCGTTACCCCGTGTATCCAAGTGTGGGGACCTGCGATGTATGACATGTTCCCATATATTAGAAGGAACATATGTCCAAATTATTAAAGATGTTAAATTCTATGTAAAACAAAATATGAATTGCAAATCTAAATATGTAATTTACTTATTAATATGTAATGGTTGTAATGGCAAGTACATTGGGAAAACTACTGATCAGTTGAATTTACGAGTCAACCAACATCGTTCTAATATACAACTCGCAAGAAATAGAGTCTCGCCGGTGAGCGAACATTTGGATATTTGTGGTAAAGGTCAATTTAAGATTTTCCCAATGTACAAGCTCAATATTAACGATAATGATCTCTTGGAAACAAAAGAAAGCAATTTTATCGCTAAATATAATCCAATTTTGAATGCTAAGTGGTGATTATTTTAATTAATGTTATTTCATTTTAGTTTGCATATTGTACATAGTCATTTTCCTCTGTTATGACGTAACGTTATTGTAATGTAACAGCATAGTAACGCATTAAATGGCCTGACGATTCGTTTGATAACGATGAAAGTACTAGCCAAAAATTTAATTTTTAGTGTTTTTTCTCTAATATTTGAATTTTATTTATATATATATATATATATATATATATTAAAGTAAATAAAGTACAAGTACTTCTTTGTTTACGGTAGATAATGCATAAAAAAATAGAAAAAATACGTCCAGGTAAAAAATTCTCCACTTTACTTCATTCTGACATACATTAAATTATATAAGCTAGCTGTCTGCCCTCTATGGGCGTCTTCAGATATTAATAATGTATACAAAATATTGCAAATACGATACATATATATATATATTCTTAGAACAATAGATTTCCATGACAATGGATTATAAATAATATTAAGTAACATATAACAAAAGGTTAAAGGTATATAATACATAACATGACATTAAACTATATAATCTTCCTGGTATAATTAGACAATAGAACCATACAGAAGTGAAGAGATTAAAAAAATGTCAATAGATCAATTATGTAATATGGTTGTAAACTTGTTTATATCCACCTTATTCTCTAATAAACTGACTATAGAGAAATAAAGATATACAGGGTTTAAAATCCCTTTAAATGGTGTTGAAGTAAAGAGTGTAAAAATATATATTAAGATTTTATTTAAAATTAGAATATTAACACGGTGGGAAGGGGGCAAATTAAGCATTTAAATCCGGTTTGAACCGGTCAATAAAGTGTGATTCCATATTCCTTCTTTTGATAGTATTGTCAATATTGACTTTATAAAAAGGAAAAATACTGAATTTAATATTTAAATTCTTAGCACATGTATTTAGATGTTTGGACACTTTCAAGACCGGATTAGCTTGTAAACTCTGTTGCCTATGAACTCGGATACGTGCGCGTAATTCAGTTGAGCACTCGCCTATGTAAATCTTCATACAATTATTACAAATAAGAACATAAATTAAATTTTTAGTACTACAATTCATATTATGATTAATCCTAAATGTATAATTAGTATTAGAAAAGGTGAATTTACTATTAATTATAATATGTTGGCAACATTTACAAAGTGGGCTATGGCACTTCGAAGTAGTAAAAGTTCCATTATTAGAAGTTTGAAACTTAGCTCTAGTGAGTAACTTTTTAAGGCTAGGGGGCTGACGTTTACTATTAATTAATTCTATGCCGTGAAATTGATTATGAAGATTATATATATATATATATATATATATATAGAAATATGAAGTTTCTAGAAAGAAAAAACAAATAATTTCATCTTAGCTAGCGCTTTCACCCACTACGGGGATCGTCAGGCTTTTAATAATGAGATAGTATACAATTATATGACGTCATGGCGTTATAAATACATAATGTACACGACAATAATAATATAAATTATGAATATTTTACAATATCAAGATATCATATAAAATTATGAAGCATTTAATTTAGGGTGATACTTGTTAATAAAATGCCGTTCTTTATTTTCTAGCAAATTATTATCCGACCAGTTGAGTCTATATAAGGGGAATACCCTAAATTTTCCCTTTCCACATGTATCTAAGTGTTCACTTAAAGGGATCATTCTATTTTTGGGATTAGCAATGTGGGATCTGTGTAGGTTCATCCTTATGTTTAGTTGTGATTCAGTTTTGCCGATATATTCTTCATTACAACCTGGACATATTATTATCAAATATATAACATTATTACTTTTACAGTTCATAGATTGTTTTACTTTAAAATGTACATTTCCATTAATTTTTACTGCTTTACCTTCAATAATGTTGTCACATGTTTTACATCTATTGTCACCACACTTTGTGACACTCGATTCTGTGACTTTAGAATCAAATTTTGAAGACGTAAGTATTCGTCGTAAATTTGGGGGTTGTTTGTAATAATTGATAATTTTTGTGGTATCCCATATTTCGGACATTTTTTTGCTATTTATTAATAAATATGTATGTTTATTTATTACATCCCTGGCTTTTTCTTGAGTTGGATTATAAGTTGAAACTAATGTTAAGACATGTCCTTCTATGTTTGTAATCGTATGTCTATCCTTAGGGATTCTTAATAATATTTTGCTAGAAAATAAAGAACGGCATTTTATTAACAAGTATCACCCTAAATTAAATGCTTCATAATTTTATATGATATCTTGATATTGTAAAATATTCATAATTTATATTATTATTGTCATGTACATTATGTATTTATAACGCCATGACGTCATATAATTGTATACTATCTCATTATTAAAAGCCTGACGATCCCCGTAGTGGCTGAAAGCGCTAGCTAAGATGAAATTATTTGTTTTTTCTTTCTAGAAACTTCATATTTCTATATACTTTTACCTGAAAGTAGAATCTTTTATTTATTCTATTTTATGTATATATATATATATATATATATTTTTTCAATATATTTATGATACTAAGAATGTTCTCCTTTCTAATGATAATCTTCATAATCAATTTCACGGCATAGAATTAATTAATAGTAAACTTCAGCCCCCTAGCCTTAAAAAGTTACTCACTAGAGCTAAGTTTCAAACTTCTAATAATGGAACTTTTACTACTTCGAAGTGCCATAACCCACTTTGTAAATGTTGCCAACATATTATAATTAATAGTAAATTCACCTTTTCTAATACTAATTATACATTTAGGATTAATCATAATATGAATTGTAGTACTAAAAATTTAATTTATGTTCTTATTTGTAATAATTGTATGAGGATTTACATAGGCGAGTGCTCAACTGAATTACGCGCACGTATCCGAGTTCATAGGCAACAGAGTTTACAAGCTAATCCGGTCTTGAAAGTGTCCAAACATCTAAATACATGTGCTAAGAATTTAAATATTAAATTCAGTATTTTTCCTTTTTATAAAGTCAATATTGACAATACTATCAAAAGAAGGAATATGGAATCACACTTTATTGACCGGTTCAAACCGGATTTAAATGCTTAATTTGCCCCCTTCCCACCGTGTTAATATTCTAATTTTAAATAAAATCTTAATATATATTTTTACACTTTTTACTTCAACACCATTTAAGGGGATTTTAAACCCTGTATATCTTTATTTCTCTATAGTCAGTTTATTAGAGAATAAGGTGGATATAAACAAGTTTACAACCATATTACATAATTGATCTATTGACATTTTTTTAATCTCTTCACTTCTGTATGGTTCTATTGTCTAATTATACCAGGAAGATTATATAGTTTAATGTCATGTTATGTATTATATACCTTTAACCTTTTGTTATATGTTACTTAATATTATTTATAATCCATTGTCATGGAAATCTATTGTTCTAAGAATATATATATATATGTATCGTATTTGCAATATTTTGTATACATTATTAATATCTGAAGACGCCCATAGAGGGCAGACAGCTAGCTTATATAATTTAATGTATGTCAGAATGAAGTAAAGTGGAGAATTTTTTACCTGGACGTATTTTTCTATTTTTTTATGCATTATCTACCGTAAACAAAGAAGTACTTGTACTTTATTTACTTTAATATATATATATATATATATATATATATAACATTTAGTATGGTTATTCTAGGTGAAGGTGAAGGAGTAGTACGATACTAGCTATAACATTTAGTAATACGATACTAGATATAACATTTAATATGGGTTTCCTAAAACCGAGTTGTGGAGCAATACGATACTATCATGTGGGGTACCTCAAGGTTCAGTATTGGGGCCCCTTTTATTTACACTGTTTTCAAAATCCTTTGGATACATCGAGAGTTATAACATTCAGCACCATTTTTATGCTGATGACACACAGCTAATCGACAAATTTAACCTCAACACTGCCAGCCAGCTCTCCACAATTGATCATTTGGAAAGTTCCCTAAATGGTGTTAAGAACTGGATGTCCAGCAACATGTTAAAGCTTAACGACGACAAAACCGATCTTCTTCTTATCGGACCTGTTCACAGACTTAATACTTGCATTGTGAAATCTCTCAAAATAGGCAATTCCGATATTTCAATATCAAATGTTGTCAAAAATCTTGGCGTGTTCTTAGATTCAAACCTCAGTTTTAACTCTCACATACATAAACAACATCTGCAAAATTTGCCATTTTCACCTTCGAAGAATAGGATCAATCCGTCATCTTATATCTGAAAGGGCAGCTGCTGCATTGACTCGATCATTCGTGCTGTCCAGAATTGACTGCTGCAATGCCGTACTTTCTGAAGTAACCGATGAACAAATTTCCAAGTTGCAAAGGATCCAAAATCGTGCTGCATGCATTCTGATTAAAGCTAGACCAAAATCACACATCACTCCCATCGTAAATAGTCTTTATTAATTAACTTTAATTTTTTACCCTGGCTTACAAAACATTAAATAAAACAGCACCAAGATATCTTCAAAATCTCTTGAGTCAAGAGTCTTGACACACTACAAACCAAAAGGGTCACTGAGATCTGAGAGTAAATTATTGTTAGATGTACCAGTTTATAAGATGAAGAAATTTGGTTCAAGGACTTTTCATTATAATGCATCAATGCTATGGAATTCGCTACCACTGTCCATTCGAAAATGTGAAACATTGTCTAGCTTCAAATCAAGTGTGAAAACCTGGCTGTTTAATCACTATAATTAATCCAATGCGAATACTTTCATGCGCCTGGAGCATCCCCAAGTGGGATGAATTAATGCGCAACATTAATTTCGTTATTATTATTATTATTATTAAGGGTATCCTAAAGTTAACTGATGGAGTAATGCGATACTAGATATAACAGTGACAGCGGGGGGTAAGGATGTGGAAGTGTGTCTGCAACATAAACGGAGATCCTTATAAATGTATAGTATAAAGATATCTACGCTTGATAATAATAAACAGATTAATATTCAATGGTTGTTTTCGTGGTTAAGAAGATAATGTCCGTGTCTTCCCAGATCTATGTAACTTGCTTGTTGTTATGCTTTTACACATTTAAAACTAGTTTGTCTTGAGAACTCCATCGCCTGTTACATGTGTTCATGTAGCAGTCCAGGTATTACGCACTATTTTGTTTTGTATTTAGTGACATTCACTTTGATAGCCGTTTGGCATCGATAGTCGTTTATTTCGAAAAATACCGGAAAAACGCCGAAAATACCGGAAAAACGTTTTTATACTAATTACCAAAAAATCTCTTAATACATAAAAGCAGCACTAATTATTGAAAAAAACCCAAAAGCCAGCCATACAAATTGTTTGGTGGTCCACCAAATGGTGATCTGTGACCCATCCCACCACTAATAGTATTTGGCCCAGGTCACCACTGATGGAAATAAATGAAATAAAAATGGGTTTAGCGTCCTACTGTTCTGCTTCAACTAGGCTAATGAAGGCAGTCATACGCAATTCAGTGTGCTAAGGGGAGTTGTACCCGGACAACGGCACTACGGTAATTTGCATCAGCAGACTCGCTGAGTCTGACTGGATGGGGTTTAAGAGAATGATTTTATTATACTCTATGCTTTCATTCTATGTATCGGAATTTAATATAAAATTGTAATCCAGAAACTGTGGTATGTGTTGTTCCGGTTAAGCATACAATTTGAGATGCAGTATATTTAATTACTGTGTGAAACTATCATTAATATGGGATGTCAGAACGACAATTAAAGGTATACACAAAGTGGGATGTCAGGGTGGCATTTAAAGATACGTCCTAACCAATTAAAGAATTACAAATGCAACCAGGGACAATACTAGACGACCAAAGGCTGTTCCAAAATATGTAGTAAGAAAAGTGGATGATTCATACCGTTTTAACGTATGGCCTCTTTCCACGTCTGACAGACGACCCATGGTGCTACATGGTCGGCGTGTCCCAGTTCATCATTGTTGGTCTGTATGTCCCAGTCCACCACGGATGGGGTGTCGCCCAGTCCACCACTGGTAGTCTGTGGCTTAGTCCACAACTGAATGTCTTTGTGTCCACTACTGATGATGTGTGGCCCAGCCCACCATTGCGGACCGGAGTGTCAGAGGTCACCAGTGATGGTATGTGGCCCATTTCACCACAGATGCTCTCTGTGTACCAGTCAACCAATGATTGCCTATTGTAGCCCAGTCTACCACTGATTGTCTATTGTAGCACAGTCTACCAATGATGCGGACTAAATCCAGCTAAGTTTTAAGGCTAATATCTGGAACTAGTAGCAATCTACTCACCTAATCCAGAGTTCCCCACAACTTGTATGCATGGCTTAGGGTTTTCGGTATATAGTGTTGGGGGAGGGGGGGTATTTAGCATTTTTCGGTGTTTGATGTCTTTTTGGTTTAGTACCAAAGAAAAAAAATTCAAGAGTTTGTTTCGGTATTTTTCGGTATATATATATAGTACAGCCCGTTTGTTTTATTCGCTTTACTTCACTGGAAACCCCATCTGGCTCTTCATACCCCAAGTCCATGTAAATTCTTGTGTTGTCTTGTACTGCTTCGTTTATGGATGAACGTTAGCGATTACAAAGCGAACGATTGCCACATACAAAGGTTCCCTAACATGAAGACATGCATAAATATTTTATATGACCTAGATTGGTATTTTTATTTGTAGAAGTAGTTGGTGTTACTATAGAGAGGAGTACCAGGAAAGATATTGTACTTGTCATAAATACGGCTGTGATCAGGGATGGAACAGTTGTTTTAATTACAGGTAAATATTATTTCAGAACCATAACAAGTAGACTTGCATGATTTCTTTGTTTGGATATAAAATGAAACTCAGATTGATTACATATTATTAATTATGTTGTGATAATTAGTGGGTATATATATTTAAATTTTACATAATGCATCCATACGTGACCGACATATTTAGCAGTGGTACTATATTGTCTATTGTAGTACAAATCAGAAATTTCCTCGATTCTGATTGGTCGAAAAGTTTGGTAGAATGGTCAATAAACCCCCTCTAAATTGCTTTCGGTTCCCAGATATAATCAATTGTATGGAAAATAATCATTACCAGTTAATGGTGCATATTTATGGAATGACACTCCGTCTAAATACGAAACAGGAATTGTTTATCTACGTGCCATTGCTGTAATTAAAATATTAATTATATATTTGGGTAGCTACATATTAATGCAGTAATTAATGTTTTTAGAACTAAACACAGAACAGTGCGTCAGTGTTGTCCTGGTTACACTGGTGGTGCATGTCAACTACGTAAGTAGATGTTTTAAAGCAACGTGACGTTGGCACGTTATTCGGGAATATCGAATAACGAGCCAGCACGTTATTCTGGATTCGGAATTCGGAAGTAAAACAGACCGGCCTACCTTTCATCCGACCATTTCCTCGCCATTTGGTCAATGCAGATTTTGTCAAGAGAACCATTTAGCGTTATGGTTTCAATCGTATCTGACGAATATAGCCTATACATAGTTATCCTAAATTCTCTCTTTCAGTAATGTGTACTGTACACTAGTCGTCGTCAATGATATAAAGTCGTTAATTGAGAAACATTCTGTATTAATAATGCAATTCAAATTGGGAACTAGTAATAACAATAAAGACAAAATAAGTTTATTAAAGCCCAACAGTATCTACATATAGTTGTCACAGCTCCACGTAACCTAGCTATAGTATTAATACTTCTTATTTGTTATAATTTCGTATTGATTGATATGTTTTTTATAAGATATTATAATATATATTATTTATTGAGGGGCAGTAACTCAGGATTAACAGCATGGAGAAGGATTGGTTTTGAAATGCCTACTTCTCCTGTTTTTAATCCTATGGCATTATACAGATACAGCCAGGTAAGTATAAGTTTAAGAGTTTTATTTAAGTTTGGTATATAATAATATGTAGCAATATAGTCGTGGTGACATTGTTTTTAAAGATTATAGACAAGGAATGAGGAGATAAGATATAGTTTTATGTTTCTAACATATTCACATAATATGTAGATATGTACTAAAATCAACTTAGTCAATGATGGACATATTGTTATATAAAAAAGGTATAGAACCATAACAAACTGGTTATATCTTTCAACAAAATACATGTGATTCGAGATATTCCTATTGCATCATTTGGCTTAATTTAACCAATCATTACGTCGATTGTACAGGTTCATGGTCATGAACATGCACGACTGTGCGTGATACCCTTGCGGCTATAAAGGAAACTATAGTATGTCTTTAAATCAGACGACATTTAGATTCCAGACTTCGATTAGATTCCAGAGGGTTACCATCTAAGAGTCCTAGGCACCGCGAGGTGTCTAGGTTGAGAAGAGTTTAGTTAGTATTGACTGTAATTGTAATATGTACTATGCTTGTATGTATACCTATGCTACATAAAAGGTAAAAACGAACTGTTGCATTGTTATAACTGAAGAAGACAAACGTCTTAAGAAACCAGTAAGAAGTGAACACAACGTGAAGGAGAAGCAAAGACAGCTAGAGACAAATTCTAGACGATCACAAGGCTAACAGTAATATGTAGCAAAAACTATATGCATGAGTCGTATGTAAGATGTGGCGATCGGTTACCCATAGACGCTCTCCACGTCAGACAGAAGACTCATGGTGCTACAAATATTGATTTGAGGATTTTGATCATATAAACTATATCTAGCAACATGTGCTCAAAAGAAAATAAGTGGGCATTCACTAAAAGCTTGAGTTTTGACACGGTTTAGCTTCTTTATTGCGATACTAGATATAACATTTAGTATTGGTCCTAAACCTAGATGATGGAGTAATTGATACTTTCCGGGGGGGGGGGCTTAGTTCGTTTGGAAATATCTCTGAAATATAAACAGAGATCTATGCATTTATAATATGAAGATATCGAAGTTTGATAGTAATAGACAGTTTAATATTCAATGGTCATGGTCGTGGTTAAGTAGATTATTTTTATACTTTCGCACATTTAAAACCAATTTGTCTTGAGAACACCACCGTCTATGACATGTGTCCCTGTAGATGTTCACGTACTATTGACTTTGTTTTGTATTTAGAGATTTGGGGAATCTGGTGGTCGTTTATTTACTGGAAGCATCAGCTGGCTCTGCATGAAGCAAGTCCATTTAATACGTGTGTTGTCCTGCAGTACTGCGGGTGAGGGTGGCCTTTAAAGACTGAAATGCCAAAAAGACCACGTAGAGAAGGTCCAAAAAATGACCATGTCTTATACCAAAAAAATTATCTGACCTAAATTGCCTTTTTTAATTGCAGGTGGTGCAGCTATAGAGAGGGCTATCAGGAAGGATATTGTGTTTGTAATACTCAATATGAGTGTAGTCAGGGGTGGGCACATTGTTCTAAGACCAGGTAAATATTATTACAGAACCATAACACGTAGACATGTATGACCCCTTTGTTTGGATAGAAACTGAAAGATTGATTACATATGATTAATTATGTTGTGATAATTAGTGTATATATATGTTAACATTGCTTCATGGACCAAGTCAGCTTTTAACTTAACAGTTTATTATACATAAAAGTATAATACTGAAAAATAACATTATATGTAATTAACATATTTCAACTTTATTTTGTCCCACATAAACATTCCCTCCTCCTTTGCCTTACTGAAGACCAAACAACTCTTTATTCCGTGTTCTTAATACTTAGTTCTTAATATTTAGTTCATACTACTTTTGTATTCTTATTTCTTGCCGTAATCCGAATTTGTACATTCTATTTTTGTTTAATTTAATTGTATTTTAATGAAAAAGATAAAATTTATTTTAGAAAATTAAATAAATAGCATATATGTACGTTTCATCATAGACATACAACAGAAAACAAATCCCGAACAACAAATTTCCAAATACAAATCCCCAAATACAAATCTTGGAAAACATTTCTCAAAAGAAAATTCTCAAAAACATAAAACGTTAACGATAAAATGGACAATCGAGACTAAGTCTCGGTTGTCAATTACCATTGCCACGATAATGAGTAATCTACGCTATATCTACAAACGGTGATACTAACTTCGCTCCGGATAAAGCATTTTAAATGAAATATTTAATGTATTAATGTTTCATTATCTATTTGTGAACTATATAGCAAGAACGTCGAGCTCTGCATCTGAATTTTACGGGGTTTTTTCAACTATTATAACAACCATGTCAAGCTCTTTATCTAAATCTTACATAATGTATATCTAGGGAACTAACATATTTAACAACGGTACTATATTGTCTATTTGCCTTGTACACTGTGGTTATACATATTAATGTAGTAATTAATGTTTTTAGAACTAAATACAGAACAAAGTATCGTTGTTGTCCTGGTTACACTGGTGGTGGATGTCAACCTAAGTAGATGTTTTAAATTCATTCTTCCCCATTCTAATTTTCTCAACTGACACAGTGTTCAATAAATTGGTGAGAATTTAATACCGTGTTCCCTTTTGTTAAATCCGTCATATTTTTGTATTCACTTTTATTTACTAAGCTGACATAACTTGCTATGACCCCTTTTATGTAAGGGCAATGTCTGCAACATTACATTAAATGAACTTTACACAAAGCATTAGCAATCTGAACATCTGAGACATGCTACCTGCGGAGAAGTATCTCAGACACATTCAGTAGCCATTATATTCATATCACGTGATCTACACATCACAGGTCATCGGGTCAACAAACAAAATGTTAACATCAACATTCAACGACACGTTACATTGTTTCCTTTGTAACCTTTAGGACTATATAATCCGCACAGCCCCAACATATTCTCGCTTCTTCGACTGATTTTTCACAAAAATAACATCTACAACTCATAGAATTGACGTCGTCTTCAATGACAGCTTCTGCGAATAGTGGTTCATGGCGGCCGCCATCGTGCACTATTTTGTGCGTCGGTCGTGTCTATTTCAGATATACACAATCAATTCTGTTAATGTTTTTAGCATGGGGATTGACTAATAGTTCATTTATTTCAGTTCTTAACAAATATTTTAAACTTAAAAGCAAATTTAAAAAATAGCCAAATTCTGGCTGGGATTACTGAGCAAAATGGCCATTCACTGTATACGTGCGAAAAAAAAGCCAGCCACCAATTAATTTGCGTACGTTAGTTACGTACGAAAGCATAGGTATTAATGTCGCACTATTGTTGTCGTTAAATTATATAATGAATTATGAACATGGTGTACGTCTGCGATTAAAGGGCCAGTCCCAGATGCTGCAACATACAGTAGTTCATAATTTTTAGTCGAGATTGGATAGCAAGGTTTGCTTAATGGAGAGACATAACTCAACTCAATTGATAGCCGTGACGTACACATCTGAAATCTCACTATATGTCTGTAACTTGATTACCCAGGAACTAACATGGTGTATAATATTAAGGATTTGGGACAATACTTGCTGGGAAAATAAAAGTTTGTATTTCTCCTTTCTTCAGTGACCAGTATAATATGATATTATCTAGGAGTTTTCTATTCAGAATCAACTGGTTTTATGCACTACATGGTTAATCAGTCGTGTTTTTATTTTTTCTTGTCTGTCCAGGTGAACCGTATATAGATAATATATTTATTATTTATATTTATTAAAGCTGTCTGTAATGGTAAAACAGGATCTACAGCATGTGATGCTTATTGCTCTAATTCACATATAATCAATATTGATGGTACTATACAGAGACGGGTTGATGGTACTTGTGTTAGTCCCAATCGTTGTACCTGTTCAACACCAGGATTTTATTCTACTGGACGGACATGTGATAGTAAGTAGTTATAGTATTGTTATGTAATTTAATGTGTTGACTAGGATGCTATTGGTTATGTTTAATGTAATTATATTACGCAATGGCATATATCTTAGCTATTAATGTTTATGCAAAATAGTATCTGTCATATTACTTAATTAATATCATAATACTTAATTGCTGACACTCAATTAATATAATAATACTTAATTGATGATACTTAATTAATATCATAATACTTAATTGCTGATACTTAATCGTTATCATGGTATTTAATTTCTGATACTTAATTAATATGATAATACTTAATTGATATTACAATACTTAATTGATATCATAATACTTAATTGATATCACCATACTTAATTGATATCATAATACTTAATTGATATCATAATACTTAGTTGCTAATACGTAATTGCGGGTACTGAATGTCTGATACTTAATTAATATCATGATATTTAATTGCTGATACGTAATTGATTTCATTATACTTAATTGATATCATAATACTTAATTGATGATACTTAATTGATATCATAATACTTAATTGATATCATAAGACTTAGTTGATGACACTTAATACTTAAGGGGGGTTGGGATGGCCTAGTCGTCTAGAGTGCCGCGCTAGCTTCGACCTCTGGCTGGCCGGTCACCTCTGGCTTGCGGCTGTGGTTTCGATCCCTGGTGTGAGCGTATGTGGCATGGAGATGAGGACGCTTTCTCAACCTCGTGGGTTTCCTCCGGGCACTCCGGTTTTCCCCTACTGCTAAAGACCCCTACGCGCATGCGAATTATTGAAATAAAATTGAAACCATATGTTAGTCCCAAATGACCTAGTTTGTGTCGAGTGGACGTTAAATCCCATTTCTCGCTCTCTCTTAATACTTAATTGATATCGTAATACTTAATTGATATCATAAGACTTAATTTCTATGTATCTTAGCAACTAAATTGCTCTATATATATATATATATACATATCATCTCGTTATTTGGTAATATGTATATTTATCTATGATTAGAACTATGGTTTGTATGGGTAATAATAACATGATATTTTATTTCTAGTTTGTTCACCAATTGCTAACTGTAACCAGGAAACCTGTACTAGTAGAACAAATCAAGTCTGTAGTAGATGTGAAGGTGTCGTAGGTGAACAGGCTGGTTTTAGAGCTTATGTTGTATCTACTGATCGTAAACAGTGTAACAGTATGTATTTACTTATATTATTATGTTTGGCTACCCATGTAAACAGTTTGGGTACATGTGTTTTGATTATAATAAGCGAAGACCCAAAACAAGAAAAATACCAGTACTATTGTACATTTGAAAGACTGTTTTTATTTTACTCTTTAGCCTATGTTACCTTGTCTTGTCAAAAATATAAGTTAAAGGTAAAGGTATAATGACGTAAACTTTACGATGACGATTTGATGACGATGAAACATCCCGGGCCGCACAAGCTGATACCAATAATTATTGTACATAAAATACTGAATTTGACTTCACTGTTCATGTTGATTTGCTTGAAGCAAAAAATGAATTTCCGAAATAGGAATATCTATACATCGATTTCAGTTAAAGAAACGAAACGTTCCCCGGATATTCCTAGGGTGAGAAAATACCATGTATTATTGTTTAACATTGCAGAGTTATGTAATCAAATACAAACTATTTTATTGTCTTCTTCTTTCTTTTAATAGAGGCGTGCTCATGGCGGAGTGACAGTACCCCATGTTATCCTGGAACTTGTCTAGATGAACCGGTAGAGAATTGTAAATGTAGTCAAGGATTTAATGGAACCAAATGTGATAACAGTAAGTTCGTCTAAAACCATTTATCACCGATTGCTAGCTCATAGGTGGACCAAATTAATCTTAAAATTTGATAAAATATTTAAAACTCTGTCAACTGTTTGTTATTTATGTATTCATTCCAACTATACTAAACTAATGGTAGTGAAAGCAAATTTCTGGACGTATAGCGTAGGGTATCTGCAGACTCGAACTTATTCTTAGAACAAATTCTAATTACCCAGTGATATTGAAGAGTATTTAAAACATCATCACAGACAAAGTCGATAGAACACCAGATCCTACACGGGGCGTTAAACATCCACAAAGACAGTCCAATCTCCTGAGTTTTCTTCGGGTCCTCCGGTTTCCTCTCACTACTAAAACGCCCCTACGCACTAGCGAATTATTGAAATAAAATTGAACCACATGTTAGTCCCAGAGTTACCTAGTTTTAGTCGAGGAGTAATCTGTGCGGATAAAGTGAACTCTGTGCATACGGCATCGCAGATTGCAAATACGAATAATTTATATATATTGAGAAAAATAAAATATTTTGGGACATGTTTCAAACTTAAACCAAATACAAAACATATTATTATATTTTAGTATTGACAGGACCTTCTATAGTACATAATATCTTATTTTAGTTATAGAAGGACCAACTCTAATCCACATTATTTTAGTTATAGAAGAACCTATTATAATATATACCTACTATAATCCACATTATTTTATTTTAGTTATGGAAGGACCTACTATAACACACAATATTGTACGCATCAGAGCAAGTCATGGTGACATAACAGATGTACCTAGTAATGGTAATGTGGGTCCATCACAAGTCAGTTTTCAATTTAGTTTTACTGCTGTATATACACCTGATGTTCCTACAACCAATCGTCCAGCTTATATTAAAGATTTTAAAGTGGGTGTAATTGGTGGAGATGTTACACTGAAAAAAGGTGTGTTACTCACTAGTAGTCAAATATCAAATAAAATACCTGAACTACTTGGAAACCTTACTGTTGATACACAGAATACAGAGTAATTGTAATTATAAATGAAGGTCAATACTATTGCTTATCAAATGTTTTTAAAAATCACGAATACTTGAGGAATAAACAACGCTATATCTAACAAGTATTTAATTGAAAGTCAATTTGTGATTATTTACAGCTAATGAGACAGATGCTATCACGGTTCCATGTTTTGTTAATGCTAGCCAAGATAACCCAATACAAGAGATCATCACGTGTCAACAGACAATTATGAATCTAACAGAGATGTTTGCACTTTTTGATCACCAAGACATGTAAGTTGTACATTTTGAAAATTATGATAACTGTATATTAGGCGATAATCGAATCTATATTGCGAAATTTAATTCTCTGGATCTCAAGTACAGTTACAATCGAGTGAAAAGGGGAATTTGGGGCTACAACGCATGTGTCGACTGAATAAGAAAATGTCTCAGTTAACCATGCCCGCTGAAACCTAATATTCGATGTGTTTATGTACATCACGATTCTACTCATACCACCTCTCATGCGGGAACGGACAGAACTGTGACGTTGCCTTGATTCGGTGTCACTCGATTGAAATTTCCTCAAATCGGAACGCTCCAGGATCACAATCGCGAGCATCCCAAATATTATGTGTTTTGATGTAAACTATAATTCAAGGTAAACTCCTTAACTCAAGCGAAAAAATAAATGTCATTTGGGAGTTGTGTATGAAGCAGGTGATTACCATCTGATACCGCTTCCCATTGAAAGAATTTACACAGTCAACACTCGGGTACTTTTGAACTGACATAGCGTATCTTACATGCCTAACACACACCAGAACGGCAGTGTGAAGTTAGCTCCATTTTCGTTTTTCGATATTGGTGAATATTGAAAAACGAGCAACTCGATTTTCGACATTGGCGAATATCAAAACACAAGAAGAAAAAGTTTTTGTTTTGTGAATCCACTGCTCTGGCATCCTCATTTATGATATCTTTAGTTCGTTTTAGACTACTGATTTAATCAAATGTGTTTTGGAGACATTCTGTATATATATATACATAATTAAAATCTGTATTTTTGAGATTCAAGCCTGAATATCGAAAATCGACTAGCTTGGTTTTCGACATTCGCCAATATCGAAAAACGAGCTTGTTGTTTTTCGTTATTCGCTAATATCGAAAATCGAGTAGCTCGTTTTTCGATATTCACCAATATCGAAAAACGAAAAACGATCCAAAAGACAAAATCAGATCATTACATCAGCCTCGTAAATGACAACAAGAAAAATCCTAAAGACCTTTTCTCAAAATTGAACAATCTATTGGGGAAAACCTCAAGATTTTGTACACCCACATGGTGCAGATTCTGAAGTGGCTAATATTCGAATTGTCAGGAGTGGGGTTGGTGATAGTAATGTGGCTATGTTAGTCATCTTAGATTTTTCAGCCGCCTTCGATACGTTGGATCAGAAAAAGATATTAGATAGATTAGAATTAGAGCATGGACTTGGCAGTACCGTTCTCAGTTGTTTTTCCTCATACTTGATTGGAAGATCTTAAGCGGTCCTTGTCAGGGCGCCATTCTCTAAATCAAGATTCTTGTATTGTGGGTGCCTCAAGGGTCAGTCCTTGGTCCCATATTATTTTTCATGTACACAAAACCACTTGGAAACCTTTTAGGTTGGCATGATAGGAACCGTCGTACTTACCATCTCAGGAATATTGGATCAATACGCCATCTGATCATTGAAGATGCAGTGTCAACACTGGTTTGTTGTTTGGTCATTTAACGACTTGACTACTGCAACAGTATTATAATTGGTATAACAACAAACATTGAAAACGGTTACGAAGAATTCAAAACAAAGCCGCCAGAATAATCTGTAAAACGAACCCATGTATTGACTTCTTTACATTGGCGACGTATAAATGGGTGTGGGGGGGTGTTTGAATTCAAATTGCTGTGTCTGACATACCAATCAACGAATGTAACAGCAGCTTCAGAAACCTTCGATAATAATAATAATAATAATAATAATGTCCTAAAATCCAACCGAAGCTGCTCTTTGGTAACATTATGGTCAGTTAAAAGAAAACACTAGTTAAAAGGAGTATGCGATCAACAATTAAAAGAAAACGTTTCTGAAAAGATGGGTTTTAAGATTCCGTTTAAAACTGTCAATTGATGCACAGTACTTGAGTTCTATGGGAAAATCATTTGAATTCCACAGTTCTGCTGCCGCAAAAGCAAAGGAGCGTCTACCGAAAGAAGAGTTTGCAGTTACTGATTTAATAAGGTACTTAGATTCAGAACGAAGATTTCTGGTAGGGTGGTAGGGTTGAATTAATTCTTTAATATATAGAGGAGAGTCATCACATGACAAAGCACAGAAAGTCAGCATGAGAATTTTAAAATCAATTCTGGTCTTAATCGGTAGCCAGTGGAGTTCTTTCAAAACGGGAGTAATATTGGTGTATAATTTAGTTCTTGTAACAATTCTTGCAGCTTTGTTTTGAATCTTCTGTAGTCGATTAATTTGATATGCTGGTAAGTTGTAGAGTAACGAGTTGCAGTAGTCGAGACGTGAGGTCACCAAAGAGTTGATTAAAAGTTTTGTAGAGTCAATGTCGAGGAAATTGCGGATCCGTCCAATTTTGTGAAGTTGGAAGTTGGAAGCTTTACAGATTGAGGAGATGTGAGCATTCATGTTCATATTCTTATCCAAAATTACACCAAGATTTCGAACGCTATTAACTGGGTTAACAACAAAATTACCGATAGAGATATTACTAATCAGTCCGCGGTATTAACTTTTTTCCTCCGACAAAATAAATTCTAAAACATTTTTTTGAAGTATAAGAAAAATAAATAAAGACGTTTGAAGTACCTGTAGTTAAAAAATATTTCCTATTTAGTGTAAATTGGTATTAAAATGAGTAAAAGGAATCATTTTGGCCGAAGCAGTTAGATGTTATGTAAACAATGCACGAGCCGTTGAGCCAATGACTGACGCCACGTGAAGTCAATGCACGAGTTGAAGACAGTCATCTGTGACAGAGATAATTCGTAAGTAATTCTCTGTGAAACAGATTGGTTGGCGCTTTGAAGGAATGAACTTTGTTTCACGCAGGATTTTGTTCATTCGTTCACTACGTCTCAGTAGAGCAAAGTTATCTCGGAGTACATTGATCACATTCGGATTTCGAGGATTGTACGTGGAGATGTACGGTGTGCACTATTCTTTTGTTATTTTTGGTCTCACTGTTCTAAGTTCTAAAATATCAAATGCCTTCGCCCGCTTGATAACGTCATTGATTAACGTTAGTGGGTGTTTACGGTCATGTAGAAAGGTTCGTAATTCTGATAATCTGAGATCTAAAGTTAAAGGATTTGAGACGAGTGTGCAGATTCTCCTTGCAAGATTGTTAGGCAATGCTTTTTTTGTATGACTCTGCTCTGGTGGCCGTAATTCTGAAATTTATATTATTATTCTTGTCGCTAGTCTACTTGTGTTTTAATGAAATAGAGTATAATGGTGTCTAACGTCCGACTGTTTTACAATAAAGACGGGTGTTTTAATGGATCACATATTGGTAATGGTATGTTTGTATACGTACCACTGTATTTATTACTTACAGTATGTGTAAAGCAAGCGTTACTTTATCATTTATACGAACAGATCGGTAACACTAACAGTCGGTTCCCAACCAAAGGTCACAAGACAACTGATCCCAGGTTTCCCGGCAACAATATCTTTGTCTTATTCTTTACAGATAAATGTCGACACTAGCGCACCTGTTGAAGGCCGAATATATGACGGGCAAGTTGAAAGACTGGAAGATGATAGTAAAACGAATCTTGAAAAATTTTCGTACTGGGAGGGTTTCTATGATAGAGAAAGTGGAATCAAGTTTTATCAATATGGATTTGCGCGAAGATGCTTGGACAGTGGGAACTTTGGCATTGGTCTCAACAAAAGAAAGGTAATAGAAATTATATTGTACAATAATCGCTGTAATTGAACAAAAGACTGTTATTTAGGAGATAAACACTTTCTGTTTCGCATTTAGGGGGTTGGTATTTTCCAATAGACATGTCCTGAGATCATTAGATTCTAATGTAAAATCTTGGGACATGTCTATTGGGCAATAACACCCCTCTAAATCCGAAACAGAAAGTGTTCATCGACATTGTAACATGCTTTTTTTAGGACTTTAAAAGAAATTACTAAACACAGGGGTGTTATAGTCCAATAGACTGGACAGTGTCTAATTTACCAATCAAAACGCAAGATTCACCCATAAGCATGTTACAAATTGTTACAAAAATAAACTGATGCTTTTGAATTGGGTAAATAATCGAATGGCTAATGCGTATAATATGATGTCTGTTATAAATAGTTAGTAAAATAAACATCTGTGAAAATAGCTGCATCACGGTCAGTAATATGTATAATTATGGAATACAGAAATGCGACCGATCAATGCAATAGGTGACAAAGGTTAATGGGGAGCAGCTAGTCACAACTATTGAACTATGTGTGTTCCCATTTTCTCTCACATTAAAGCAGTTTATATTTGTTTTAGGATATTGTCCAAACAACAGCTACTAATGCTTCCTGGGCAGCAAAATCTGATTCTAAATATGTCATTACTGTGGTGGCCTATAACGGAGCCCTGCAGCCATCTAAACCAGTCTGTAAGTACTTTGAAACATCAACACAAATTTTGCTATAACACGTCATCAAGATAATACAGAGATAGGAAATTACCTTTATACCGACCCGGCGTGTGAAACACATTCCTTGGAACTCAATCTCATTCAAACACAGATCCTATTTTGTTTCGTTTTTTATAGTTCGAAATTTCGTTTTACTTTTCTTTGCTACACTACGATCTGGAAGAGTTGTTATCATTGGCCTGTTTTGGATGATGTAAGGGATTAGCCAATGACACAGTCTGTTACGACGAGCTTTTGGCGTGAGGTACACGGAACGGAATTGGAATTGTGGGTAATGCACATCAATGCTGATTGGTTAATTAAATGTATGACCTCATAGGGTCAAAAGTCGCTCTCATGACCTCCCAAAACAACTGGTCAGATTTGTATGTATGGTAGGCCATCGAAAGTATAAAAAAACGAAATAAATATAGATCTGTATTTTAATCCGATTGCTTGAAACTAGGGGTACATGTCGACCACAAGCAGATTTACCTTCGTGAATCATACCCTTTTACCAATGTGGTCCATAAGAATTGTGAATAATTAAACATACATTATGCAAGAGATAAATCTAACTACAGCAAGTCTTTATTTAGGCTTCAGGTGTCATAGAAATTATAAATTAGATCTTTATTTACACAACAAGCACAAAATCAACTCTGTAGACCCACGGATGACCATGGATTCAGCTTGGATTTAAACAAGATTTCGTTGCCGGAAATTTTCGATCGAGGCTAAATGATGGAGTGTACAAAGTGAGGTCGCTATTGAGCGAGGCCATTGCAATAAACTAAACACAGATAATGACAAATTATACAATTCCTGGAGACCGTGTGATGACTAATACAGACGTCTTCTGTATTAATAATGTCAATATAAATATTTTTATTTCCGCAATAGTCACGACGCCACTGGTGTACACCTATAGATTTATCATAATTGTATTATAATATTATGTCATATATCCAGTTGATTTAATGCATGCCCAAAATACAAGTAGGAATGAACATTTACCCTCTCACTCATTTTGTCCAATTGTTATAAAAATTCAAAAAGGTAAAACACAAATTCGGATATGATGACGGCAGGCAGCAGCGATTATGTAGATGGAGTTAATGCCTGTCAATCAAACGATCGGCCATACTAAGAATCGGTGAAGATGGGGTTAACTACCATTTCTAGTCAAAAATTACAGTGGTGATAACTATGTTCAGGATAAAGTAATTTGACTGAAATTTTCAATATATTCTTCTTTCATCATCTAATTTTGAACTGTTATAGACTGTCGTCTGTCAGTAGCTATCGTTTCAAAAAATTTCTATCAAATGGGTTTAGTTGTAAAGTCACACATTAGTAAAATGTGAATTTATATGGATAAAAAGCCGCCTTCCCGCTTCTAGAATGTCCCAGTTTTTATAAACGAGCCGTCGCAAGTTTCTGTTTGCGCCACGAAGTTTATCAACCACTATTTACACCTGATGCATATCATTAAAACAAACAACCAATCAAAAACACTCTAGAGCCAATTTGACCTCAAGTTCACAGGTCAAAAGGTGAATCGAGTTAGCGTGTTTACTTTAAGACGATGTAAGTGCCTTATCCACCTCGTAGACAAAGATTGTGGAAAGCTGATTAAATTTACAGATACCAGTTGGAATAAGGTTGTTTTAAGTTTTAAAGAATGGTCAAATCTTGACGGAAACGAGCTAAAAGTGTGCCAACAATATAAAGATGTATTTGATGGTAAGTTTATCAACTAAATCAAACTAAAATTGAAAGTAGAGTCGTCATTTTATTTTTCAGCGAAACACAAAATGATAGGCGGATTAAATTTTATAGACACCTGTACTCATCACAAATGATCCGGACTGTACAACGCAACGAGAGCTTACGTCCGTATATAATATTTCTTGTTTGTTGTCATTGCTGTGTGCAAGTTACGATAAATAATAATAAGTTTGTTGACGTTCACATTGCAGGCCTATAGTCTCGTTATATAGTTCATATAGGTTTGTTTTAAAATCGATAGCATTCACGCTAGCCTCTGGTTTTATTTTATTAACCCCAGATTGTCTTAAGTGTCTTTTCACAAATCAAGTGCAAACAGGTGGCAGTGTCTTACTGTTTTCATAAAAGAAAAGTAATTTTTATTATGGATATTTGTTGCCACCTAAATTCTTCTCTCAGGTTCTAATTTGCTTATTTTGTTTATGTGTGCAATAAAATTAGGAGTCAGTATGTTTGTACATGTATTTATAGGGAATAAAGATGATGCACTATGTGACTATGGGTTTATGGCTAGCATTCCAAGTGTTATTCGAGATTCACAGACAGAACAAAGATTAAACGAGCTACTAAAAGAGTTGCATTAGGCTACAGTCTGGTGAGAAGCAAACGAGTGATGAGAGTCAATCCACCTCTAGACAAGGTTTGCGATCAGCCTCCACTAAATCATCAACCACCCAAGCTGTCCACTTGCGAGGACATGTCTTTCCTCCTGTGCGTTATCGGCAAAAAAGTACCTTTGTTCTACAGGTGTCAGAATAAGACTGTCTCTGATAAGCTGGTTTTAGCAGAAATTAAAGATGGGGGTAAGTTTTTATTATTTGTTCAACTGTTGTGATTTAATATTGTCCCCCCCACCCTCCTTTCCTGGCTATGCCCAGTGTTACCTAGTGGAATAGGCCCATCGACCCTCCTCAGCGTGTCGTAAAAGGCGTTTATTGGGGAGAATGGTCGGGTGGTCGATAGGTGTTATCTATCAGTCTGTCATCAATAGTCGAGGGTACGAGTCTCATTCTCTGCGATCTCAGTGAAAAGGTGTGGGAGTAGCCTATCCGAACACGCAGGGTTATGTACATGTATTTACCAGGTCTGCCAAAAGTTGGCTAGTTCATTGTTAAAAGTAGACTGCTCCATACAAAGCCTATTATACACATAAAAACTGTTGCATAAAGAATTTTATGGGGTTTTTTATTTATGCATATGTAACCAGAAAACGAATATGCATTCTACTTCTAGTTGGTTTATGATATCCATGATATTTACAATTTTCCATATCTTTTTAGGGCGACTTAGAGAAGCAGCAATTAAGAAAGAAGATGAAACCATTCTTTGGCACATCAGAGATAAAGACTGTGTTGCTGTTGAAGTTAGGTACCATCTACGATCCTACAAGGATTATGTTCGATTCCCAACAAGAAAACCCACAGTTCAGTCGTCAGGGTGAATTTATTTCATACTTGTAGTAGTTGTTGTGTCCTTGTGGCTTGTTGTTATATCTATTTTATATCATAGGCCTACATAGGCAACTAGTGGGTGGGAAGGGATTTATATAGCCAAGTGGTTACAAAAAGGTCTGTCATCAATGGACTTGATTTCGAATCCCATTATCAGCGACCTCAATGACAAGGTGTGGGAGTAGCCGATTTATTCTATACTCTATAGTATAAGTAGTGCTGGTATATTTGATGGCAAGTGAATTGGCACAAAATGACTAGATTGTGGTGTCCAAATGCACTAAAACATCCGTTCTAAGAATGTGTCAACATTTTTTATTAGCACTTTTACTAGTTTTGAAATGTTTTAAATTACACTACACAGACATGATTTATATCTATTTTAACCTTTAAAAAAATATATATCACTAGATAAAGATGAATAAATATGTACATACTTTTCCATTTTTTGATTTTAGTATTTTGTTTCACTGTTTGTTTTACCTGTATTTTACATACTAACTACATGTATAATATTCAACTACTTTATGTCCAGATTTAATTGAATTATTATTTTAACAAAACAAAGGGTTTTCTGTATTTTAAACTAGTTTTGAAATGTTGTTTTTAATTATAATACACAGGCATGATTCATATCTTTAAAAGATAACCAAACAATATATCGAAAGATAAATAAATGTGTAAATACTTTTCCATTTGTTGATTTTAGTACTTTGTTTAACTGTTTTTATATTTTATATTTTAACTATTTAAGCATTAATTATTGCACAACTGTTACAGCAACATTTAAAAAAATTATTGATATAACAGTTATTAAAAATGAAAAAAATGTTTTCTGTATTTTAAAAAAATATTGATATTGAAATGTTGTTGTAAATTGCAATACAAAGGCCTAATTTATATCTATTTAAACCTTTAATACTAGTCATTACATAAAAGATTAATGTTTTAAATTTGTTTTCATTCTTTGTTTGGTGATAGGGTGGGTTGCCAAGGAGAAATTTAGTCTTTGTTCAATATTTATAGGTCATTTATGATACGAGTTATCTCCCCTTATACCTTTTTACCTGGGACCCCTCTTTGAAATATCACGTTTATGTATTGTTTTTTTGGTTGAAATCAAATATGTCTATGCAATTATCAAATTTATGTATAATTTCTGATAATAAATTAAATTCAATATCAATACAATGACGCTGTATTTTCATAAATAGACAAAAACATGCTACGATATGCAACATTACTGCTTTGTGGGCGCTTATAATTGGTCCTGTGCATATACAAATTGAGATATTTCCATAATTTTTTTTTCAAATGTTGCTGTGCATTTGGGCAGTACACACGAAAAAAATTATTCACCTGCAGTAATTTTATCATCCAAAATCACGACGTCAAAGTCATGTTAGACAAGCATGATAAAGTGACCGAGACCCTGGGTAAATGGGTAATATTTTAAGAACTGGCAATATCTGAAGGTGGGAATATGGATTTTCCATCACTAGAAACCTTGTATTATAAGAAAATGGCAACATTTTTTAGACCCAGGGGGGGTGCAACAAAAATCGATTTTTAAGCACATTTTCCCTATACAGACGACAGTCTATTATAGCAAGAATTGCTAACTCCTTATAAAAATCTCCCATAATGTATCTTTAACAAAAACGTTAATATCCTAAAGGAATTATTTGTGCGCTCAATAGATGGTCGGATATTGCACACGTCCACACGTCTATGTGCTTACTTAAACCAACTGAAAATTTGAAATGAAATTGAGTTTTTGACCAATTGGAGAAGGTCGTCCAAGTTTGGAGTAACTGTGTATTGTTTTCTGGTTTAAAGACGACTTGTTTTATTTGAAGGTGAAGGTGAAGATGAAGCTGATACCCCACTCTTCACCAAATGGGTTTTAATATCAGGTGTAACAGTCGCAGTGGTAGTTGTTATCGTTGTTGTCGTGGTTATTGTTGTCGTTGTGCCGAGGAAAAGAAAACGGGATAAACCCACGGAAGGTTGGTTTTAGATAGTAATAATCAATAGGTTCCCACTGTTTATTCGGCAAGTAGATCTAGACAGTTCTGCAAAACTGAGTCTATAACAAATCTAGATCTAATTATAAAGCAGTTCAGCTGGGTGTAAATTTAAAGGATACATGACGATAGTGTTTTTGTCTTTTTGGGTATTTCTTTGTGTGTCTACTGTGTGTGTTTATGTGAGTGGGGGTGGGGGCTGTGGATCTGTGTTGACTCGTTACAATTTTAGGTTAGTAAAATGAGAGAGTCAATGGTTGATTTGCTTGAATATTAATTGTTGTCGAACAATCATAAAAATTTGGCTACGACTGTACACCAAGGGTATTAACCCGTGCCAATATATTTTATATTGTAGACGATCCATCATCAGTGTATGCGGGTTTAGAGATGAAAACAAGAGCTGAAAACAGCGTTGAGTCAGTTTATCAAGGTTTAGATAATTCCGTGGCATGTCAGCCGTCATCGAATAAACCTGACGTTATCTATGACAATGTACCAACTTCCACTATTCAGGAAGCTCCTCAGATTAACTAACTTCCCTCTTGACAATGAGAATATATATCCCAGTGTATTGGTACAATTAGAGATTAGTTGTAAATAATTAAGTAATTGTTTTACTCGCTCAGCCACTGTGAGTGAAATTATAACGATGTAAACGCGCAAATATATACACAATTCCAACGATGGCCTTGTGTGGCGATTACGTTCTGGAGCAAGGGATCAAATGTTCGTAGCTTAGAGGTGTTGCTCAACAAACTTTAAGGACCATTTTGTATAAATATATCAAGTCTATTGTCATGTATTTAGTATCTCTCCAATCGAGGAAAAAAGTGTTTTATAAATATTTAGTATTATTGCTCTTTAATAGACCCTAAGTTTCTATATTTACCAATTATATTTTTGTAATTTTACTTTTTAATGTTAACTAAGTTTTACTTATATTTTGGTACCTTTACTATTCAATAATACCCTAATTTTCCAAATTATGGATTTTGTTGTACTTATATTTTGTATCATTACTATTCAATAATACCATAATTTTACATATTATTTTGAATTGTGTTGTACTTATGTTTTGTATTTTTATGAGTTTCAATGTCATAAAAGATGAGATGCGCATGTATTTATTACTTATTCATGTGACCTTCACAATTTTGTTCAAGTTGGCCATTTTTGTCAGTACCATCATTTTTTCATTTGCATTAAGATAATAAAAAAAGACAGATTGTCTGCAACATCACCCACCGTGGAAGCGTATGTTCAACACCGCGAACAACAACAGTAAATAAACAATAACCGACACAAAAGGTATAACTGCAAAATCGTTTTCAATGACCTAATGGCCATTCAGTAATGGCCAATATGTAGATGTTTATGTTAAGGAACTCACTAATGTTTTACGTAATAAAACAGATTAGAAGCGTTACTATCCGTGGAGATTGCGGGATTGAGG
The DNA here is from genome assembly GCA_963678685.1 of Patella ulyssiponensis. Lineage (NCBI taxonomy): Eukaryota > Metazoa > Mollusca > Gastropoda > Patellidae > Patella > Patella ulyssiponensis. The sequence goes on along the minus strand of OY783225.1, from coordinate 60,205,211 downwards.
ATTCCTAACAAACATTTAAACCTAGGTTCCTACTATTATGATTCGCGTTACGATTGTCAGCGTGCTTTGAATTCTTTGCTAGGATTCATATATTGAGGTCAGTCGTAGCAATTGTCGTGTTGATTGTATCGACACCTATCCTATCGACATGCCAGGTCGGGACAATCCTATCGTCATGCCAGGTCGGGACAATCCTATCGACATGCCAGGTCGGGACAATCCTATCGTCACGCATCGCACGACAATTGGAACCTTACAGGTCTTTTGTTGTAATTGATCAAATGTTTGTCTACAATAACTTCACGTTCCAACAACATCTACTCAAGTTAAACTCAAACAAGTGATGGGGTAAATATGATTTATTGAACAATTCACGTATACAAGCAAGTAATCATATAACGAGCCAGTAACAAATGTCCATTTCTGTTTTGACTACTCTCTAAATAAAAACCCAAGACTGAAGAATATAGATTTACACACTACCTTGATCAGTGTGAGTGATATTTTGATCTACACAGTATCTCGATCAAGGATGGATGATTTACACGGTACCTTCATTAACTATGGATGGTATTGATTTTGAAAGTTTACTAGTCACTGTTAAATTGGAGTTGGACGTATCTGATTTTCTGGTCGCGGTGGTTCAGTGACGACAGAACATTTTCGAGAGAACGATTGAAAAATTTTTGTTTTGTGCTACATAGACGAAGAAATTAGCAGAGCTGTTGATGACGTCACCGACTGTTCCAAGGGAGGTAAATGCCCGATACTCATCTTGGAACAGTCCTGCATATCTGTACCGATCATCTGCTAACATGAACAACGTATTAATCGCACCAGGCAGGACGCATATGATGAATATACTTACGATAGTCATCAACATTTTAGTCAGAGACCCAAGTTCAGTTTCATTGTTAGAGTTATCGGTGCTAGATGTGACGCAATTTAGCCATTTCGTCCTTCGTCGTATCTGTAGGATGATAGCCACATATAGAATTAGAACCAATGATACAGGCAACAGGCGGAAGATTATTGGACGCACTATAAAGTTGTATGAATCAAAAAATTGTTTATTGTTCAAGTAGACGGGCTGGAGTATCCACTTAGGCATTGTTTTGTTGTACTGGTCATCATAATACCATATATTTGTCATCAGACTAAAGCCTACTGCTAAAAATCCAACTACTACTAGCGTCACCAAAGCCAGGACCAGACAAATTCTTTTAGGTGTCACCCAAATCTTGACTTTCATTGGATAAAATACGGCGATAAACCGTTCACAACAAATGACTAAAGATAACAGGCAAGAGAGTCGACCAAATATAAACTCAAAAATCAGCGGCTGGGCGAGCATAATGAGGTCGATGATCTTAGCGGTGACGGCATCAAATTTAGCCACCAGACACGGCATCTTTCTCAAGAACATAGTGATGAGAAACATGGCGTCAATAAGAGCAAGATAAGCCAGGATAATGTTAGTGGTGTAACGTCTCATTCCTCTACCAGATAAAATAATCAAGCTTAATATATTACCAATCAAACCAATGACTACAATAGGTGGAATAATATAACAATCTATTACAGATTTCATCAAATCAGCTACTTCTTTCGTTATCAACTTCCATTCATTGTGCTCGTATGGCGAAGGTTCTGTGGTGTTTTGGTATAGAGTTGTGTTATTCCAGACCATTGTACGGGATACGGTATAATTTAAAGTTGTAAAAGATCCGTGAACATTTCATATATTATTGAGCGGCTTGGTTCTGGGTTAACCCCTTAAATATAAATAGAGAAAAACGTTTACTTCACTTCGACTGTTTCGGAGTCACTGTATCTGGTGATTTGTAAGTTTAGGTTGCTTGCACAGTCAGAAATCTGAATAATCAAGCCCGGATTTCAAATTATTCTCCCGTCTTCCATTAGCCCAGGTTAGGTGCAAAAGAGTAGGACGTTAAACCCCATTTCATTTCAAATTATTCTATGTCATTGAACTTGGGTCTACAGCAAATAGCACCCACGAGCTCTAGAATTGCTGTCTAAACATCCCACATCGATTACGTTTAGATAATTTAACCTTTTTAAAAAAATACAGTTTAATTCCGTTAAGTTTTTAGTAACGAATTATGACACTACAAGATCATTAGAATTCCCTGCTTTCACTGATGCGATAGAGTTACATTCAGCACCTCTTATTGGCGCCCTCTTCAATACACCACTGCTATCTGATCATAACAAAATCCAGCGGGAGCCAATAGCTCCTCTCCTATCTACGAAATGAAAGGAAGCTTCTTCGGGAAAATGAAATGAAATGCGGTTTCCATTTAGCCCCCGTGGCTTCAGATAGTATACAGATAGTATGTAACATGAGACTGATATTATCAATAGCACTGACTAAATATCCTGTTAGCTGCATCAATAACCCTACAATCATTGGATCAATTGTATATTCAGACTGTCTGTGTATTTATAACAATTACTCGATGATTTGACGTATATGATTGGATATCAAACTACCATTTGACGTATGTCGGACATGAAAATACTTTTTGTTGTCCATTTGATTGATTTCGTAAATAAATCAATGCCTTGTTTATCCTTACATACAATAATTGCGTTATTTCTGAATGACAAGAGGGAAATTATAAACACTTTCTCACCTCTGATAGTTTTGCCTTTCCTTCTTCCAGTAGATATCGTGTCAGATGATGATTGACTGATGATTGTAAGTCTATAATGAAGTTGATGTTTTTATTTATTTTGCTAAATATCTTTTCTATGGATGTGAAATTAAGTATATTAAAATAACTGTGTGTACTACCAGGACAATAAACGGACCTATAATGACAATAGAAACAAATTACTAGAAACAGATGATGTTGAGCCCATTGATCTCTCCGTGCTGATTTTAGAACACATACAGAGATAATCATTTGTTTTCTCACATTTAAAACCACATATCTCTTTAGTTAGTGTGATGGATGTCATGCACTAGACTAAGTGTGCTTCGTGTCTTTTACAACTTTCCATCCCCACGCACTGGCTAGATTTTATCTTATTTACGTCACTGTCTGGTTTGGTTCCATAACAAAATACAATTTAGAACGTAATTGATTGTTAAATATTGTTAATAAAATAGAATGTAACGATAAATGTTCCTGGAAGGAAAATGATTCGAGAATAAGAAATGCTATACGAGAATACATAGATTTAAGAGATTGTTCATCGTTTGAACTTAATCAACTCCGTATTAATTGACAACTTGTATATATTTATATGTATTTATTTTTTTTTCATATTCATTGTACTTTGTGTGCGAGTAAAAATTTATTATTTATTTAATCAGTCGACCTCCATGATTGTCATGAAATGCGCCACATGTAGACACGTAGTTCACACATCTGTTTTTCTGAGCCAAAACATTTTGAATGAATTCAGGTAAGAAAACAAACGAAATCGTTTAAAACATACTACTTGACTTCCAGGTACCACTCGACTATCTCCCCTGTGTCTCTATAGAAAATTTTACTTACCGTCGTTTTTAAACTGGAGTGTAAATTATTCATTCTACCCCTCTTCAACCAGAAGTTAAACTGTGGGAGCTTGAGAAAAGTGTTATTCAGCTGACAAGAACAATGTGTTCTATTAACAACCAACAACATTGTCTCATTGTAAAATCCGATATCTAAAAGGTTTTTCCTTTTAAGATCTATTCATTTTAAAATCTATTTATTCCTCAACAGTTCCATTTCTCTGATTTCTTTATTGAACGGATCCGCGTATAGAAATAAACTGAATGACAAAGATTACCCCATTGTTTGTTCTCAGGAACAACCAGTGATGATAAATATAGCCAGAAGTCGCACTGAGTGCGGAGGTGTAAAATAACCAAATGTTTTTATTTTGTTTTTTTGGGGTTTTTTGTTCGTTTTTATAAAATCAATTATTTATTATTAACGTTTTATAAATTGTGTGGGGTTTTATTTTATTATTCGAATAAGCGTACGTGGCTAAAACCGGTTACTAGCCTGAGATCTTCAAACCGCAAACGAGAAGCCAAGGATTTGTCGACAGTAGTTCTAAAATACCGACTGTTGCAATAGACCGCAGTGTTTACCTGGAAACCTTTTTGAACTTGTTTTGCTAGCAGCACACCTGTGATCAAGTATATGATAATATTGTTTATTCTTGTTTGAGTTATATATACATCTTTGTTGGGGCGTTCTGACAGTTGTTTTTATTTGAAAAAATAACCCAACAGAATAAAGATAATGTATCATTGGTCATGTTCGGATATCTGACTTCGTAAAAGATCCTTGACAGTTGGAAGTCGATATAAGAGTAGGCCGTAGTGCCACTGTCCCAGCAAAATTTCTTTCGTATCGCACTGTATGTAGCATGCCCGTCTTCATCAACCCAGTTCGGAGAAGAACAGTTGGACGTTAAACCCCATTTCATTTCTTCGTATCTGCCCCGCAACCATATTATTGAAACTAAAGTTTCGTGTTATTATTCTATATCAGACCACTCCCGAACTTGATTTACATGGTCCAAAAGAGGAGCAAAGATACCAAAACAAAACACATACAAGTTTTACACAGGTTCTTTCGAAAGTTTTTGGAAGATAATAATAATAAATGCATGACCTAAATTCTATCTGATAAATAACCCTACAGACGTTCTTCAAATTTGATATGAATTAGTAACCCCAATAATTAATCACCATGCTCCTATCAGCACTAGACGTGGAATTAGTAACCCCAATAATTAATCACCATGCTCCTATCAGCACTAGACGTGGAATTAGTAACCCCAATAATTAATCACCATGCTCCTATCAGCACTAGACGTGGAATTAGTAACCCCAATAATTAATCACCATGCTCCTATCAGCACTAGACGTGGAATTAGTAACCCCAATAATTAATCACCATGCTCCTATCAGCACTTTAAAAATCTAATATTAAACCTAAAAGGCTCAATAGTGAAATTTTTAATTTAATGCGACAGCTTGATTTCCATAAAAGTACGACAAACGACACCGAATATACAAAATGTCGAAGTCGTCTGAACACAATAGGGGGTTGGGATGGCCTAGTGGTCTAGAGTGCCGCGCTTCGACCTCTGGCTGGCCGGTCACCTCTGGCTTGCGGCTGTGGTTTCGATCCCTGGTGTGAGCGTATGTGGCATGAAGATAGGGGCGCCTTCTCAACCTCGTGGGTTTCCTCCGGGCATTCCGGTTTCCTCCCACTGCTAAAGAACCTTAAGCGCATGCGAATTATTGAAATAAAATTGAAACCATATGTTAGTCCAAAAATGACCTAGTTGATGTCGAGTGGACGTTAAATCCCATTTCTCTCTCTCTCTAAACACAATAATTCGTCAGTGTAAATCAAAATATTTCCAGGATCTAAACAGATATGGAATGCATTACATTCAGCAGCTAACAAAAGTAATATAATAGTAGCTCCCACATACCACTGGATAGCAATTTAGTTAATGATTTCTTCCCTAACATAGCTGATAAAATACTCAATGCCAATACAGATAACACCCCTGGTAATAAGGCTTGGTGATATTAATTTAAAAACATATGTAAACTATAAAGTACCCGATGGCGTATTTTTCCAAATTCCGTTTATTAAAACAACTGATGTAGTTAATTCCCTACAACAATTAGATGTCCCAAGGCAGTCGGTCCTGATTCAATAAATCCTCTATTTATTCGCGTAGGTGGCGTTCAATTTTCCATTAGTCTAGCACACAATTTTAACTTGTCAATAATATTAAGGGCAGACGATCGTATGGTTCGCCTGAATGCGCCAAATAAAGTTCGTCCACGATTTTTTACGGCCAATCACCAACGATCGTCTCGAGAGTGTATGCCATTCAGCGAGTAAATTACTTCGATCACTCGATCATGTGACTTGTTCTAAATGGCGAATCATCGTAATCGTAAGATTCTTGTTGTAACTTGCTATTTATTTGATTTAAACGTAGAATACCTAGAAAACATATCTCCGACCGGCTACGAGCACACGAGCGAATTTGAAAGCCGGTGAAAAATATTCCGCCGAAAAATATCTAACATGCTAGATACAAACGATTAGCGGCAGTGTGAAGTTAGCTTGATTTTCGTTTTTCGTTTTTCAATATTGGTGAATATCGAAAAACGAGCTACTCGTTTTTCGATATTGGCGAATAACGAAAAACAACTAGCTCGTTTTTCGATATTGGCGAATGTCGAAAAACGAGCTACTTGTTTTTCGGCATTAAAACTTGAATCTCAAAAAAGAAGATTTGATGGAGGTATGTCTGTAGAATGTCTCCAAAACACATTTTATTAAATACGTTTTCTAAAACGAACTAAAGACATCATAATTGGGGATGCCCGAGCAGTGGATTCATATAAAAACTGCTCTTTCTCCTTGTTTTTTGATATTGGCGAATCTGGAAAAACGAGCTACTCGTTATTCGATATTCAAACTTGAATATCAAAAAAGCAGATTTGATGGATGTTTATATACAGAATGTCTCCATGACACATTTTATTAAATGAGTGATCTAAACGAACTAAATACATCATAATTGGGGATGCCCGAGCAGTGGATTCATATAAAAACTGCTCTTTCTCCTTGTTTTTTGATATTGGCGAATCTCGAAAAACGAGCTACTCGTTATTCGATATTCAAACTTGAATATTAAAAAAGCAGATTTGATGGATGTTTATCTACAGAATGTCTCCAAAACACATTTTATTAAATCAATGATCTAAAACGAACTAAAAATTGGGGATGCCCGAGCAGTGGATTCATATAAAAACTGCTCTTTCTCCTTGTTTTTTGATATTGGCGAATCTCGAAAAACGAGCTACTCGTATATTAAAAAAGCAGATTTGATGGATGTTTATCTACAAAATGTCTCCATGACACATTTTATTAAATGAGTGATCTGAAACGAACTACATACATCATAATTGGGGATGCCCGAGCAGTGGATTCACATAAAAACTGATCTTTCTCCTTGTTTTTTGATATTGGCGAATCTCGAAAACGAGCTACTCGTTATTCGATATTCAACCTTGAATATTAAAAAAGAAGATTTGAAGGATGTATATCTACAAAATTTCTCCAAAACACATTTTATTAAATCAATGATCTAAAACGAACTAAAAATATCATAATTGAGGATGCCTGAGCAGTAGATTCACATAAAAACTTTTCTTTCTCGTTGTTTTTTGATATTGGCGAATCTCGAAAAACGATCCCTCGTTTTTCGATATTCAAACTTGAATATCAAAAAAGCAGATTTGATGGATGTTTATCTACAGAATTTCTCCGTGACACATTTGATTAAATGAGTGATCTAAAACGAACTAAGGACATCATAATTGGGGATGCCCGAGCAATGGATTCACATAAAAACTGCTCTTTCTCCTTGTTTTTTGATATTGGCGAATCTCGAAAAACGAGCTACTCGTTTTTCGATATTCAAACTTGAATCTCAAAAAAGAAGATTTGATGGATGTATATCTATATAATGTCTCCAAAGAACATTTTATTAAATCATTGATATTAAACGAACTAAAGACATCATAATTGGGGATGCCCGAGCAATGGATTCACATAAAAACTGCTCTTTCTCCTTGTTTTTTGATATTGGCGAATCTCGAAAAACGAGCTACTCGTTTTTCGATATTCAAACTTGAATCTCAAAAAAGAAGATTTAATGGATGTATATCTATATAATGTTTCCAAAGAACATTTTATTAAATCATTGATATTAAACGAACTAAAGACATCATAATTGGGGATGCCCGAGCAGTGGATTCACATAAAAAGTGCTCTTTCTCCTTGTTTTTTGATATTGGCGAATCTCGAAAAACGAGCTACTCGTTTTTCGATATTCAAACTTGAATATCAAAAAAGCAGATTTGATGGATGTATATCTTCAGAATGTCTCCAAAACACATTTTATTAAATACGTTTTCTAAAACGAACTAAAGATATCATAATTGAGGATGCCTGAGCAGTGGATTCACATAAAAACTTTTCTTTCTCGTTGTTTTTTGATATTGGCGAATCTCGAAAAACGAGCCACTCGTTTTTCGATATTCAAACTTGAATATCAAAAAAGCAGATTTGATGGATGTTTATCTACAGAATGTCTCCATGACACATTTGATTAAATGAGTGATCTAAAACAACTAAAGATATCATAATGTCTGAGCAGTGGATTCCTATAAAAACAGCTCTTTCTCCTTGTTTTTTGATATTGGCGAATCTCGACTCGTTTTTCGATATTCAAACTTGAATATCAAAAAAGCAGATTTGATGGATGTTTATCTACAGAATGTCTCCATGACACATTTTATTAAATGAGTGATCTAAAACGAACTAAATACATCTCCTTATTTTTTGATATTGGTGTATATCTTCAGAATGTCTCCAAAACACATTTTATTAAATCAATGATCTAAAACGAACTAAAAATATCATAAATGAGGATATCTGAGCGAGCTCGTTTTTCGATATTCACCAATATTGAAAAACGAAAAACGAAAATCGAGCTAACTTCACACTGCCACGATTAGCCTGGTGTGATGAGATATATCGAAAATAAAAACTATGCTAATCACGACACAACAAAAACGAAATACCCCCCACCCCCTGCTACTTTGAGTATTAAATCACCTAATGAACCATTTGATGTCGTCTCCTTGACAAACGCATTGGGTGTGTTTCGCAATCATAAATTATAGCAGAAACTATTTCAGTTTTGTCGAATTTAAAAATATCGTCCAGCTCCATTCCGAATCCTTTTCTTTCGTTCCCCAATAATAAAAACTATAGGAAAGTTATGAAGCTAAATCATGTAGAGTCATGGAAGAATTAAGCATACCCTGTAACGCCTACGACACCTAATAGGACATTAAAAGACAATATTGGTGTCAGTCATTATCACATATGTTATAGAACTAGTTGAACACATTCCAAATATAATTTTAACACAGAGATCATTGCTACGGCAGATGCGTAACAAAGGTTTCATGAATCGGAAGTGACGAACGCAAAAGGTAAACACGAGTTATTCCTCTACCTAACTGACTAAAGTGATGAGTGATAACAGATACACGACTGCTCACTAATAATTCCTTCGAAGACCACCAGTTGTTATATGGGACTGCTAGAGGATATCTGACGATTCAATAAAGTAATTGAGTGTCATTAGATCAGAGACCACGAGACAAAAAGAAACAAATCCGTACATTCCCTTGTTTTTATTCCTTTTACACCTTATAAAAAATGGTAATGGTTAGCACGTGCGTGCTGTATCATAAAGCCTGTCATTGAGTCAACTGGCGTGGTTTCGCATCCCCGGTTGTACGTGACAAAGAGTAGGGTCGCCTGTCAACCTCGTGGGTTTTCTCCGGGTCCTCCAGTTTCCTCCCATTGCTAAAGGCACCTACGCGCATGCGAATTATTGAAATAAAATTAAACCATATATTAGTCCCGAAATGACCTAGTTTGTGTCGGGTGGACGATAACTTCCATTTCTCTCTATCTCTCTCTCTCTGTCTACACGGGACCGCCGTATTCCGTCTCATCCGAACGACTAGACAGCTATCCTTGCCAGGCCCTCCGTCCTGCACCTCTGATAAGTGGAAACCACGTCGGAAAATCTCGATGAAGTTTCTCGGCCAATGTAGGGATCCAACACGCCACGACTCCTGCGTGTGTATTAAGATTATAAAACAGACAGCTTGTGTGCAACATCCCCCTCGGTATGTTCAACACTGCGAACAATAACAGGAAATGAATAATCGTTTTCAGTGAACTAAGTTTCAGTAATGGCCAATATCTATATATTTTATCGTTAAGGAACCCACTAAACTAGAAACGTTACTATTTGTGGGGATTGCGGGATGAGGGATTCGTGGCAAATACTTAAAAGTTATAATGCAAAAGTTATGCTAGGTTCCAACTATCCCGATTCTAGTTGCGATTGAAATCGTGGTTTGAATCGTGGTGATCCTATTTGGTCTTATGATATATTGATGTCAGTCGCAGCAGTCATGTTGATCGTATCAAAACGTATCCCGACGTAATTGACATTCCTGATCGTCGCACGACAATTTCCCCGTAAAAAGACATCACCTAGTAACTCGCGTTTTTCGTTTTTTGAGAAAACAAAGGAAAACGTAATGAATGAATATAAAACCCCACCTTACCCATTGATTTGACTATTGAGTTACTTGGTTTTTCCGTGGTATACTAGGCAAATGAAGGAAGTTGCTAGGTTGTGTCGTGGGTGTAACAGCTTACAAAATCAAAAGATTGGAATATCTGGTACAACAACAGGAAGCACATACCATGGTAACTACAAATTTGGTCCTCACTCAATTTTGATAAAAAAAAAATAGTGAATTACTAGGTTTTGACTTTTGACGGGAGAATTAGAACCTAGCATTAGTTGTTAAAACAGTTGGCAATTACGAGAATCTCTATTGTCATTGATCAAGCGTATATCTACAATAACTCCACGTTCTAACAACATCTACTTAAGCTAAACACAAACATGTGATGGGGTAAATATGATTTATTAAACAATAACCGTATACTTAAGCAAGTAATCATAAAACGAGCCCGTAACAAATGTCTATTTATCTCTTTCTGTATTGATTACTCTTTCAATGACAGCAATATAAAGCCCACCTTGGTGATTTACACTGTATCTTCATCAATAATGGATGATATTGATTTAGAAAGTTTACTTGTCACTGTTAAATTGGAGTTGGACGTATCTGATTTTCTAGTCGCAATGGTCCGGTGACGGCAGAACATTTTCGAGAGAACGACTGAAAACTTTTTGTTTTGTGCTACATAGACGAAAAAATTAGCAGAGCTGTTGATGATGTCACCGACTGTTCCAAGGGAGGTAAATGCCCGATACTCATCTTGGAACAGTCCTGGATATCTGTACCGATCATCTGCTAGCATGAACAACGTATTAATGGCGCTAGGGAGGACACACATGATGAATATACTTACGATAGTCATTAGCATCTTGGTCAGAGACCTAAGTTCAGTTTCATTGCTAGAGTTATCGGTGCTAGATGTGACGTCATTTAGCCATTTCGTCCTTCGTCGCATCTGTAGGATGATAGCCACATATAGAATTAGAACCAATGATACAGGCAACAGGCGAAAGATAATTGGACGCGCTATAAAGTTGTATGAATCAAAGAATTGTTTATTGTTCAAGTAGACGGGCTGGAGTATCCACTTAGGCATTGTTCTGTTGTACTGGTCATCATAATACCATATATTTGTCATCAGACTAAAGCCTACTGCTAAAAATCCAACTACTACTAGTGTCACCAAAGCCAGGACCAGACAAATTCGTTTAGGTGTCACCCAAATCTTGACTTTCATTGGATAAAATACGGCGATAAACCGTTCACAACAAATGACTAAAGATAACAGGCAAGAAAGTCGACCAAATATAAACTCAAAAATCAGCGGCTGGGTGAGCATAATGAGGTCGATGATCTTAGCAGTGACGGCATCAAATTTAGCCACCAGACACGGCATCTTTCTCAAGAACATAGTGATGAGAAACATGGCGTCAATAAGAGCAAGATAAGCCAGGATAATGTTAGTGGTGTAACGTCTCATTCCTCTACCAGATAAAATAATCAAGCTTAATATATTACCAATCAAACCAATGACTACAATAGGTGGAATAATATAACAATCTATCACAGATTTCATCAAATCAGCTACTTCTTTCGTTATCAACTTCCATTCATTGTGTTCGTATGGAGAAGGTTCTGTCGAATTCGTAGTAGCGTTTTGGTATAAGAGCGTATTATTCCAAGCCATGGGTTCGGTATACATTCGAATTGTAGAGGATACAGTATTCGTACTCAACGCCAGGTTTTGGTGTAGTTCTTTCTCTTGTTGGAAATATTGGCTTTAAATATAAATATAGAAAGATGAAATAAGACGAACTGAAAAATAAATGAAACAACAGTATAAATGTATTGCTTTCATTTGAAATTTGAAAGTTCAACCATAAAAACAATGACGGGAGTGGACTACTCTACACTTACACAACTCAGATAAGCATATGTATGCTCACTCTATTGACATAAAATATAGAATCACCCATATTTGAATATGGTGCTGTTATTTGATGAAATATGGGGGTTGAGTGGCCGAATGGTTAGCGTGAGTGCGCTGTATCACACGGCCTGCCATTGAGTCTACTGACGTGGTTTAGAATCCCCGGTTGTATGTGGCAAAGAATAGGGTCGCCTATTCTAGCCCTCACTCCCCTACTTTATAATTGTATATTCTTTTGTCGGTGTTAGTTACGTAAACAGCTGATAACAGCTATAATTCAAAATATGGAATGGACATTCACTCCGAACCTGTAATCGACAGGGATTGTTACCTTATTTGGTCGACAAATATGATATATGTTTCATAACAAAGAAAAATGTAAAAAATTAATTTGCGTTTCAGAATAAACTTATACCATAGCTAATATTTTGACAATGTAGAATAATTAATCATGACCATAACATTGCTTTACATGTGTGTTTTTAGCACAGATTCCTGCCACCCATATTACTACAGTAGTTCAGGTCAAATTAGGTCATGTCCAAACAGTGAAGACAGCCTACACCAACCTTGATCACCTGTTGGACTCTCCCCCTCTTTGCGCCAATGAAACACTGTGTCTGAGTTTACGTTAATCCATGCTTACTATCAATGGTGTTTGACAAGTCCTTCCCTGGATATTAAGGCAAAAAATGTCCAATATTATGCTCAGTTGGGTTCCGGATTGTCAATGTAGTGTAAAGACAACCCTCTCATGCGCACGGCGTAGTCTGATGTTGTCGTCCATGTCGATTGACTTTTTTAGAAGAGTATGATTGGTATCATTGGCAATTTGAATTACCTTTTACCAGTGTAAGTTTATGGTCATATGAAAGGCAAACCCAATGAGTGAAGCCTTGACCAGGATATTCCTCTGTGCGATACCATGTTCATACGTCAACATACTCGTAATCTAGCAAACATCATGAACAATATGAGTGTACCAGTTTTCGCAATAAAAGACAAATATCGAGAGATTGCGTTATGATTTTAAAATATTCTACTCCAGGTCATTGTCGCCTACAACGGACATGCATATACTTATGATTGCCTGGTGCATGATAGCGTAGCTTACTTTTTAGGATACAAGTTATGCTATCCGGTTTACTGAAAGGAAATTCAAACAAACTCCCTACTATATTCTGCTGAGACTGGTCTTAAAACCAAGGAAACAATACTTAAACTCACCTTTAATGAGGTTTCCGCTCTTTTTTCAACAGGTTTCTTGTTACAACGATGTTTCCCGCGATTTACAAGCCAATAATGGGCTGGATGTTTTAGTTCATATTCTTTTATTCTTGTGCTGCTAATTAAAATAATTATATGCACTATTTGGGAAACTAACGTATCAATCGTTGGCGGCCTTGTTATCTATTTTATATATTTATTCTCTGAGGCGGTTAATTGCAACATAATTAACCCGCAAAGAAAAAGAGAAGAAAGTGCTTTATAGGTCGATAAGTAGATGGAATATCGATTTTAATATAAAATTTAATCCTATTATTGAGTTTTAGTGGAAGGTTGTAATATGATGTTACCGAGGTGAAATTGTAAAAAATATATAATTCAAGGCTGAACAATTACCAAGATAGAGCTCCACCTTGATGTAATCAATTGAAGAATCCAGGGGAAGAACGAACTAAGTCAATTTTTCCACGAACCCCAGTTAATGCCGCCGTGTAGCAAATTGTAAAAGCTTTTTGTGGAACAATCAATTTTAGGTAAAAACGATCGGAGTCACACCGAACCAAGGCTCTTCTGAAATGACAAATACAAGTCTAATTTGCCTGAAATCTTAAAGTCAGTTGTACTGGTAATTATGATTCGTATTTGTTTTGCGGTTTACGCAAAAAGACAAAAATGCGACTCAGATCGTTCTTTCCCTGGAATCTTCAATTAGAAAAAACAAAATGGAAATATCAAAAGTTACAAGGGATAGTATTTAGCTTCGTAGATTTGGCGGTTGTTTGAAACTTCTGGGTTTATTTTGTAGTTTTTGTGTTACGACCCGAACACGAAGTTTTGTTGGCAACTTTATAGTTGGATTTTGTTATCGATTTATTGTATCTGAACAACAATACAGGCCAACAACATCTACGCTGAAAGAATGTTTGCACCATGTACAGTTTTGGCTGCACAAGCCGACTAAATTCCCCCCCCCCCCCCAAAAAAAAAATGGAAAAACTCACAGAAACATGTTTTGACATATACCCCTTTCGTAGGAGGATTCATCTTGATCTATTAGATTTGTAATGTAACCGTTGAAACCCGAAAAGGATTAATATTTGCTTTTTAAAGGACTTTCCGTCACGTCAAAATTGAAGATTTGGGCAAAACTATGTAATTTCCGGTGCCGACAGACAAATTATATCAGCAGGAAAAAGTTGAGAAGAATTTGCACCATTGGGCATATTAGCATTCGTTTATACAATTCAGGCAATACATAATTACAATAGCACCCAATAACTGAAATTGAAATGCCAATAATCAAAGTGATCCTGGCAAAATTGGTTATTGCTCGGCAAGGGAAGATGTTAGAAACTTCTTTCTTATATCAATATGAAGGTGTTGATTTATACTATATGTCCACTGGAATCAAATATCATAATTTTATACGAATAATAAATATTTGTTTCGGAGACTAAAAATACAGTTTTTGACAAAGTCACATTACTTTCGGAGATAATGGAAATGTTAAATTAGTTTTATGAAATCATAAATGGCATTAGGCATCACATGGTGAAAATATTATGAAGATTGAATAATATTTGACACTTTTATGGACCAAAAAACCTTGCAAATTTAGTTGTTGAAAATGGTCTATTTCTCTAAAACTAAACAAGTTAGGAACGATTTGGTGATATACATGACCTATTTTGTTTAACTATCTGTTAATCTAAATTAAAAGTTCAAATTTTCAAAACGTAGCGAACAATACTCAGTTGACAAAATATTGATATTAAAGGTTAAAAATACATTCCGGTGTCAATTTTAAATTGTAAGCAATTTGATATGACGCGTATTGGCTTTATGCATCAAATAGTTGCACTTTTATGAAAATCCAATAATAACCGACTATTTTACAGGCAAAATAACATGAAATTGACTATTTATCAGTAACTGTTCGTATTACAAACTAATTTTGAAATACATTTTCTTTTTATGGATTGATGCCTCCGGTATATGAAAGTTACTGATATTACCAAGTAATTTTACCATAAACTTTGTTCGTATGAATGATAGCTACAAGTTTATAAAAGTTATGTTATGAAGAACTATTTGAAAAGCCCTTTTTCACCTTTTAATCGAAATGGCCCTAAAATGAATTCGAAATTAAAAATAACTGAGCTCACTACCATGTGCAACGTTACAGGGCACAGATGTTAAGATATACCAGATTTAAAATCAAATAATATTTGCTTTGGAAAGGTGGTACCGAATGTTCAAAATTGTGGTTTATGGTAAGATTACGATACTTCCGGTGCCATCAGGAAACTTTATCTAGAACCAAACTAATCACAATTGAGACAACGGTGTATATGACCCTTGTTTTTTACAAATCGAACAATGAATAATTAATCTAGGACTGATAAACTGAATTAGCCAATCGCGGCTAACTCAAATTACCGGGAACAAAATTGTAAAGCAATATCAAAAAATATTCATAAATACAATATTTTTTTTAAAGAAATTAAATTTTCTAAATTCGGCGCCTTTTATCTACGAAGATTTGCCGAAAAGCAAAAATCAAAAGTAGCATAGCTGTGTGCTCTGTCTAAGGCTATGCCAAAATGTATCGAAATTTAAAATATACTTTCCCAGTAAACCCGAAGTCGCTACTGCAACCACAGTTCGTTTTTTTTATTTTTACAATCTTATAATGCACATACTATCGATAGCCATTTTGTTTCACTTCATTGGCACCCGAACCAGAGCACGTTTTATAAAAATGAACCTTTTCGGGTTTCAACGGTTACCACAACCCTGCCGTCTCCAGCCATTCTGCTAAAGCTAAACGGTACTGATTTCATGATTATCCAGATTCTTAGTACTCAATTCCCACAGAATCATCATGGGACTGTTAAAGATATGCATAAAAATCATTTTAGAAGTTTAGAATAATGACGACTTGTATAAATTAATGACAAACATTTTTATTATTAGTAGTATATGTTTTTGACTATATCAGTTTCATAGTAATGAATATAAAGATATGGGTATTATTGAATTTAATTTTTAACAAACAGAGAATTGTCATATTTTTATAGCAGACACAAATTTATATATGATTGATTTGCAATTATGCTGATTTATTAACACAATATATGCAAGCAAGCAAGCAATAACTTTACGCTCATCAAATTATAGTAAACAATTAGTTTGTTTTTACGCTGATCCTAAACTGTAAACTCAAATACCAACAACTAGACATAATACAATATTTTCAACTTAATTATCAAAATATAATCTATGATATATATCTATTAAACGCCTCGGTCTTTTGCTGGTTTGATAATTTTATTTACAAGCTATAAGTTATTATCTTTTATATCATTTGTAAAGCGCCACAGAACTGTAAAACTGACAGCATATTGCGCCTTCTTATGGAAAATTTTCATTATTCTTATTTCATTTTATTTTTAATGTGTTTTTATTTGATAACCCCGTTGATATACTGGGTATTTTGGTATTAAATATTGGCCACAGATGTTACACAAATAAACATTATTATAATACAACGAAAGAAAATACAATAACACGTCTTTATCACAGAATAAATTTCATGCATTGATGCCTTCAAATTCACTATATAAAACGTAATTTTAAGAGTGCGAGTATTGTTTGCGGCTATCGGCATTAGCGTGTCCATAATTTGTAGGATTAAGGTACGTATTAAAGCACATTTTTAGAAAACCTTCAATTATTTGTTTAAATGCCTTATATGTAGTGTTTGAACAATAAGAAACGTTTCTGAGATACCGTATATTCTATTCATTTGTATGTTTATAATACTTAAGCTATTGTCTCGAAAGGCTATAGATGGATTACCTTTCAATTACGTCACTTCGATGTGCATTTTCGCATGGTTTATTGTTTTTATACGCCCACATTTTCATGTGGACGTATATTGTCGTCGCCCCTGTTCGTCAGTCACAATTTTAAAATATAGGTTTATCACCCTAAGATCTCGGTCCCTTTCGATATTGGCATGTTCGGACTGTAACTTCATGGGTTATGGCCCCTGATTGTCCGAAAAATCACGTTTTTAGCTTGTGAACAGTGTAGAGGTCACAATTTTGAACCGATTTGGATGAAATTTGAAATGCATGTTTATAACCCAACGATCTTGGTTCCCTTTGATATTTGCTCCCATCGGACCATAACTTTCCGAATTATGGCCCCTGATTGTCCGAAAAATCGCCCATTTTAGCTTGTGGTCCCTCTGGAGGTCAAAATTGGTATCCGATTTAAAAAAACCCGTTTGATTATATCACCGTTACATGGTTATGGAGGTTGAGTTCCAATTTCGTGAAAATCGGACCAAAATTGACAGACAAAATGGCCGCCTTTTGTACGTGAATAGTGTGAAAATATGTTATAGCACGGTTGTGGACCCTATAGAGGTCACAATTTTGAACCGTTTTTGATGAAACTTGACATGTATGTTTATAACCCAAAGATCTTGGTTCCTTTTGATATTTGCGCCCATCGGATCGTAACTTCCTGAATTATGTCCCCTGATTGTCCGAAAAATCGCCCTTTTTAGCTTGTGGTCCCTCTGGATGTCAAAATTGTCATCCGATTTAACAAACCTTTTGTTTATATCACCGTTACATGGTTATGGAGGTTGAGTTCGAATGTCGTGAAAATCGGACCAAAATTGACAGACAAAATGGCCGTCGTTTGTACGCGAATAGTGTGAAAATATGTTATATCAAGGTTGTGGACCCCATAGAGGTCACAATTTTGAACCTATTTTGATGAAACTTGACC
Organism: Patella ulyssiponensis; assembly: GCA_963678685.1. Lineage (NCBI taxonomy): Eukaryota > Metazoa > Mollusca > Gastropoda > Patellidae > Patella > Patella ulyssiponensis. The sequence goes on along the minus strand of OY783225.1, from coordinate 60,187,053 downwards.
TGTAAGTTTATAACTTAAATATGTCGTGGTTTCTTTCGATATTTGCCCCCATCGGATAGTAACTTCCTGAATTATGTCCCCTGATTGTCCGAAAAATCGCTTTTTTTAGCTTGTGGTCCCTCTGGAGGTCAAAATTATTATCCGATTTAAAAAAAACGTTTGATTATATCACCGTTACGTGGTAATGAAGAAAGAGTTTGAATTTCGTGAAAATCGGACCAAAATTGACGGACAAAATGGTCGCCGTTTGTACGCAAATAGTGTGAAAATATGTTATATCAAGGTTGTGGACCCTATAGAGGTCACAATTTTGAATCGATTTTGATGAAAGTTGAAATACATGTTTATAACCTAATGATCTTGGTTCCATTGCATATTTGCACATATCTGATCGTAACTTCCCGAATTATGGCCCCTGATTGTACGAAAATCGCTATTTTTTAGCTTGTGGTTCCTTTTGAGGTCACAATTATTAACAGATTTAAAATAACGTTTGATTATATCACTGTTTCAGCGTAAAGAAGGGTGAGTTTGATTTCTGTGGAAATTGGACCAAAACTGATGGACAAAATGGCCGCCGCTTGCACCCGACTACTATAAGAATATGGTATATCAAGGTTGTAGACCCTGTAGAGGTCACAATTTGATTTTGATGAAACTTTAAATGCATGTTTATAATCCAAAGATCTTGGTTCCTTTCGATATTTGTACATATCGAATTGTAACTTCCTGAATTATGGCCCCTGATTGTACTAAAAATCGCCTTTTAGCTTGTGGTCCCTATCCGATTTTAAAAAACAGTTTGATTATATCACCGTTTCACTGTAATGAAGGTTGAAGTCGAACTTCGTAAAAAAATCGGACCAAAACTTCCGGACAAAATGGCTGCCACTAATACGCGAATAGTGTAAAAATATGATATATCAAGGTTGTGGACCCTGTAGAGGTCACAATTTTGATCTGATTTTGATGAAATTTGAAATGTAAGTTTATAACCCACAGATCGCGGTTTCTGTCGATATTCGGGCACATTGGACCATAACTGCCTGAATTATGGCCTCTGATTGTACGAAAAATCGTGTTTTTTTACCTTGTGGACCCTATGGAGGTCACAATTTTATTCCGAATTAAAAAGATAGGCTGGCACTGCCAGGCAGGATACGCCCACATTTTTGAGAGATGGATAGAGAACAAGCAATACCGAAAGTTATTTTTCCTACATCATTAAGTCCTGTATTTCATACTGTATTGGGAGCAGCCATTTTGTTGGTCAGTTCCAGTCTGATATTCATGAAATTTGAAGCCGACAACCTAGAAATGTGACTTTTCATCAAAATCGGATAAGAATTGTGACCTGTAGAGAGTCCACAACCATGATATACCATATTTTTACACTATTCGCGTACAAACGGCGAACATTTCGTCCGGCAATTTTGGTAACGATTTTCACGAAATTCGAACTGAACCTTCCTTACGGTGCAACAGTAATATAATCAGAGTTTTTTTTTAAATCAGATAATAATTGTTCGAGAGATAGACAGAGAACAAGCAATACCGAAAGTGATTTTTCCTACAATCAAAGGCCATAATTCATTAAGTTACAAATATCAAAAAGAATAAAGATCTTTAGGTTATAAACAAGCAATTCAGGTTTCATCAAAATCGAATTAAAATTGCGACCTCTACAGGGTCCACAACTTTGATATACCATATTTTTACACTGTTCGCGTACAAACGGCGGCCATTTTTTCTGGCGATTATGGTCCGATTTTCTCGAAATTCATAATCAACCTTCCGTAGGGTGTAACGGTGATAGAGTCAAACGTTTTTTTAAATCGGATAATAATTGTGACTTCCAGTGGGACCACAGGCGATTTTGCGGACAATCAGGGGCCATAATTCAGGAAGTTACGATCAGATATGTGCAAATAACGAAAGGAACCAAGATCTTTGGGTTATAACCATGCATTTAAAGTTTCATCAAAATCGAATTAAAATTGTGATCTCTACAGGGTCCATAACCATGATATACAATTTTTTAACAGTATTCGCGTACAAACGGCCGCCATTTTGTATGGCAATTTTGGTCCGATTTAACCAAAATTCGAACTCAACCTTCCTTACGGTGTAACGGTAATATAATCAAACGTTTTTTTAAATCGGATAATAATTGTGACCTCCAGAGGGACCACAAGCTAAGAAAAGGCGATTTTGCGTATAATCAGGGGCCATAATTCAGGAAGTTACGATCCGATATGCGCAAATATCGAAAGGAACCAAGATCTTTGGATTATAACCATGAATTTCAAGTTTCATCAAAATCGAATTAAAATTGTGACCTCTACAGGGTTCACAACCTTGATATACCATTTTTTAACAGTATTTGCATACAAACGGCGGCCATTTTGTATGGCAATTTTGGTCCGATTTTCCCGAAATTCGAACTCAACCTTCCTTAGGGTGTAACGGTGATAGAGTCAAACGTTTTTTTAAATCGGATAATAATTGTGACCTCCAGAGGGGCCATAGGCGATTTTTCGGACAATCAGGGGCCATAATTCAGGAAGTTAAGATCCGATATGCGCAAATATCGAAAGGAACCAAGACCTTTGGGTTATAACCATTCATTTCAAGTTTCATCAAAATCGAATTAAAATTGTGACATATACAGGGTCCACAACCATGATATACCATTTTTTAACAGTATTCGCGTACAAACGGCGGCCATTTTGTATGGCAATTTTGGTCTGATTTTCCCGAAATTCGAACTCAACCTTCCTTAAGGTGTAACGGTGATATAATCAAACGTTTTTTTAAATCGAATAATAATTGTGACCTCCAGAGGGACCACACGCTAAAAAAAAAGGCGATTTTGCGTATAATCAGGGGCCATAATTCAGGAAGTTACGATCCGATACGCGCAAATATCGAAAGGAACCAAGATCTTTGGGTTATAACCATGAATTTCAAGTTTCATCAAAATCGAATTAAAATTGTGACCTCTACAGGGTCCACAACCTTGATGTACCATTTTTTAACAGTTTTCGCGTACCAACTGGCGGCCATTTTGTATGGCAATTTTGGTCCGATTTTTCCGAAATTCGAACTCAACCTTCCTTAGGGTGTAACGGTGATATAATCGAACGGTTTTTCAAATCGGATAATAATTGTGACCTCCAGAGGGACCATAAGCTAAAAAAGGTGATTTTTCGGACAATCAGGGGCCATAATTCAGGAAATTACGTTCCGATAGTCGCAAATATCGAAAGGAACCAAGATCTTTGGGTTATAAACATGCATGTCAAGTTTCATTAAAATCGGTTCAAAATTGTGACCTCTATAGGGTCCACAAGCTAAAAACGTGATTTTTCGTACTATCAGGGGCCATAATCCATGAAGTTTTGATCCGATACAGGCCAATATCGAAAGCAGCCGAGATCTTTTGGGGATAAACCTATATTTCAAGTTTCGTCAAAATCAGATAAGAATTGTGACCTGTAGAGGGTCCACAAACAAATTGTGGACGGACGGACGGACGGACGGACGTCCGGACGGACAGGGGCGACGACAATATACGTCCACATAAAAATGTGGGCGTATAAAAACGTTTGACTATATCCCCGTTACACATTAATGATGGTTGAGTGTGAATTTCTTGAAAATCGATAATTGAACAGCTAAATCCATAATATTAAACGTTTCGTATACTTAACGTTAGCATGGGGCAGAATTTTATAAAAACCAAACAAATTCTAATGATTTTCTGATATTTACTTAATATGCGACAACTCTTGTTGACTGCCCGGACGATTTAGCTGCCGTGTGGGCGTATGTTTCGTTGCCTGGCAACCTATTTTTAATTGATCTATTTTCTGTTGGTTTAAAATAAAAACGAAATAAATTTCAAGTGTAATGAATTTATTGGAACTATTAGATATATATTATATTCCCAGGACGGCATATGACTCCTATTAGTTTTCTTGAGAAATGAAATAAAACGAAATGAAATGGGGTTTAACGTCCTAACCTGAGCTAATGGAAGACGGGCTTACGCCATACAGTGTGCTATAAGGGAAATTTTGCCCGTGCAGCGGCGCTACAGCGTACTCTTTTGTCGAATTCCAACTGTCAGGGGATCTTTTACGTGCACGCCAATGTGTACACGGGACCTCGGTTTTTCGTCCCATCCGAACGACTAGACATATGTCCTTGTCAGACCCTCCATTCTGCATCAATGACAAGAGGAAACCACAGTTTTCTTGAGACATGTATTGTATCAACAGGATAGTTTTCATCCAATATACTATTAAATCTCCAGATTTCATGAGACAACGTATGTTAAAAATGATCTTCGAAATGTCTTCCACATAAGCATGAGAGCGCGATGGACTATCTGGTCAATCGACTAGCATGTTCTGGTTTCGATTCCTGCCATGGACCAATAGCCTATGGATTTTAGGGATTGGTGAGGCCTAGCAGCGGCTGCACGACGGACAACTAATGTATTGCCTGTAGAATGTGTAAAATAACCCTGGATAAGGGTTCCATGATGCCTCGTTATAATTATACCATAGGCTATTGTTCGTTCTACATCATGACGTCTCTTATCCACACAAGTTTACGTATAAGCGAGGTTTTGTCTATAAATTACATTAATTACAAACTATTCCAAAAACAATCGACTGAGTTTATCGACTGACATTTTCAGTGAGACTTCCGGGCGATTGAGTAAGGCGATCTTCCGAACCCTGTCGGGGTTGTTCACGTGATCCGAGCTCTTCCCACTTTTGAAATAGATATATTTGTTAATCCGGACATGTCCTCTTTCACAGACACCTTTTTCAAGCACATGTATTCCAATTAATATTATTTCCAGCATGGCTGAGGTAAAGACTTTGTTGGTAGGATTGTTGGCTCTATGTTTGGTGAATTCGTGCTTTTGGTAAGTTTTGATAAATGATAATTTTCAACTAGGAAAATATAGAATAGATCAGAATATTGACTATAACTTAACCCGACTAAATCACACCACGGGCCGCATGGTGGCTGAAAATGATCATTGTTATGTTCGCCATCGACGCCAAATTGCGTCATTGGTGTATTAGGATTTAAGAAGTAATTAACAAAAATATTTGGACTCGTATTTTTTAGACATCAACAATATAAATAGGTTGAAGAATACTAGATGTTAATTGTTATATATTTTAGTAATCCTTGGGATTCTTACATAGTTAATCTCATAGCCCAGAGTAAGGATACCAGTGGTGCTGAACATGTTGATAAAGCTTCCATATTTGGTCTAGATACATCCAGATGGACATCAGTGAGTGGTGATAAGGTAATAAGAGATCAGTTTACATGCTGACTATATACAAATGGTCGTCATTAGCCTATCGGATAATACCGATATCGCTATGTCACTAGATACCTGTTCTGACTGGATTCCTGTCACACGGGAATCAATTTCAACGGTAATAACTTTACGGTAAATGAATGACGAGACATGGAATGTAACGTCCTACTACTCTTCACTAACTGGGATATTGAAGACGACCATACGCCATCCTGGACAGCGGCACTACGACATTCCATCCTGCACTCATAAGAAATCGAGACCACGCCGGGGGAACTTTCGCGGACAACACCAGTATGAAACTGGATAACGTCGAAACGTCGCTCAGTAATAAGTAGTAATTGTATTCCATGGAATTGTGACCCGTATGTTCCAGTTCAATTACTAAATGCAACTGAAACACTTCGTTATATCAAGTCATGCCCGTAATACCATGTCTTATGTCTGATACAAATAATATCCTGATAATATGATGTATTATGTGAGATAATCGTAATATTATGTATTATGTGAGATAATCGTATTATTATGTATCAGATTTTCGTAATATTATGTATTATGTGATATACATGTACTCATAAACCTAAACTCATATCAGGCCTTAAATTGATTTACATATTATAACCTGTAATTTAGAAATATTAATTGGTCTTCTATAAAAGCAATTAACAAAACAAAGAAGTGTAAAATCATTGTTGTATATGTTGAATTGTCCCCTTGTATGTAATATGTAACCTGGGCTGTACGTATTTGTCAAGAAGACCTATTGATGTCTTTTCAGATGTTAGAAATATCTTCAACAGAAGTAAACACAATTGCATCTGCCTTTCAATCTAGCGATTTTAGCAGTTTTAGGTCAGACGGGGTATTTGTTAGTGGTGTGAAATACCAGTTTTTGAGAGTAGATGGTGATAAAACGGTGAGTAATATTAATAAATACTTAAATATTGTCCTACATTCGATTATCTTAGTGTGTTATATTAATTTCATCTTACCAATTTGAATAATGTGTTATATTCTTTAATTAATATTTTTTGGCCTTGCCAGATTAACAAAGATGTAACAATCAGGAAACTAGAGAACCTGGAAAATTCTCAGGATTTTTGACGGACAACCTTACCTATAACGTACAGGCTTGTATTTGCATTCATACAATTTGACCCAGATGACAGGCTGATCTGAAGTGCACGCAAAAGACCTATCCCTTTTGCACTTTGGTTATGTTAGATATAGAATACCATCCAATTTGAATAAGGAATATTAATGATCGTTCACGGGAGTTCGAGAAAGAGATTCGTTTGTATTGAGAATCTCTTTTGTGGTACTTCGGTTAGAAATCATTTACAATTGAACGTCAAGGGAAATCTTGAAGAACTGGTTTTGTTGATGATTCATGTAAGCCAATACACATATTACATCTTTCATTACTTTATAGGTTTACGCTAAGAAGAAAGACTATGGCGGCATTGTAATGATGAAGTCAAAAACGGGTAAAGCATTTCCTCTACGATACATCCCTATTAAAATTATATGTGGCAATTGTAGCATAGCGACACCCAATTTTGCTAGAAAAATACCGGATTCTATAGGTGGCCCACGTGGCCAAAAAATAAAAAGACGTATCCGTAAATGACAACCTGTCTCTTAGAGAGACGTAATGGACGCTTCTCATATGTTGATCTAGGGCGAATGGTCGTGAGAGGGAAATTGTCAAAGTAAAGATTCGTTGAGAATGATCGCCGACAGAGTTAACTTGATCGACACGCCAATTCAATACTAATTGTAAATTGTGCAACCTTGTTAATCGACAATTAAAATCTTATCACCGAAATTAGATAGTATTGAACAGTTGTGATTACACTCTTGGTTATCTTTATATTTAAGCTGTGGTTATTGCTCATAATCCAGAAGGCAAACAAACGGGTAATGCCGCGAAAGCCGTTGGAGTTATCGCCGAGTACCTGGAGTCATTGGGCATGTAACAATACCAAATTACCTACCAGATTATCCACAAGAACTACAACTTACTTCAGAAAATAAACAATTCAAATACTCAGTGTGGGTGTTTATGATAAATTAACAAATACACAATATGTACATACTAAATACATACAATGATAGTAAAACACCATGTCGTGAAAGAAATGAACTTTAATCTAAGCATGGCCAAGAGAAAAAGAGCGGTATAAACTTCCATAGACAACTATTATTGTTATCTCTAATAATTCACTACTAAACTCTGTGTTTCTTTAAAATTAAATTAGGGGAAGAACTTCCCAAACCAATCCATGGTCAAAAGCCCGCAAATTGAAAGATTGCAACATCATATTCTTAAAAACCCAGGAACTGCGATATCACTTTTGTGGAAGCCAACGTTAAAGAACCGGTGTACTACTGTAGGTGTTGTTGGGATAGAGGTGCATATATAGACAACTAACGATGCTGACGCTCTGCTGAGTTTCACTTTAAAAGGGTGTCAATTATCTGCGGTGTGTAATTACTTCAGAAAGGGAATTATTTGCTTAAGGGAGGTTAGGGGTGGGAAGAGGTGTGTTGTTGCTTAATTCATATCATAGGGTCCGTCGTCGATGTCAGGGTGCTTGTATGGATCCCATAGTACCATGCCTAATACCAGTGTGCCCCACCCCACCCCCGCTAAAGGTATAGCGAGTAGCCTTCCAAATACCAGTGAGCCACCATATGATTTTAAATCGTAGCGCTAAGTCAGGTAATGGTACAAAGCGTTCAGCCCAACGACAGTTTATGGAAAAGTTGAAGCCGGGCAAAGAGAATAATTAGAAGTGACATTCATTTCAAAGCGGTCTGCATCCGTCAACCCTAAGTGTAGTTATGTCCCTTTGATTTATTAAGACTGTAAATCAATGCAATGTTATGACAATATGGTGGCTAGTTGGTATCACTTCGCGATGTCGACCTTCATAAAGCGATAACAATGGTAGAAGCAACCATGCCCTGCTGAACATCAGGAGTATGTACTCTGCAGGGTGGGGCAAGGGCTTTTTGGGACGCCGAAGGAGCTGCTGGGGCTGCCAATGTACCTACATTTGACAATACACGGCGAACGGCATCGTGGGCGCGCCTGCTTTCGGAGAACGGTCTAGAGTGCTCTCTCTCCAGAAAATTCGGAAAATAGGGTTTTCACCTGAGGAGAGGAACTATGAAAATGACGGAAATTTTCAATTTTGAGTCTGAAAGTGCGGTATTCGCGTATTAATTTATTTTGATATGAACATTATAAAAATTGGACGGAAGGGATACCTATAATAATTTATGAAAAAATCGAAAAGTTCGGAATCGGCTTAGAGTGGAATTTGTTTGAATTTTGAAGATTATCACCATCATGAATTTGACCTGGAAAACTCCAGTTGGCTTTCTTATGGTAAATATCGTCGTAGGTGGCCCTAGCATATTCGGCAACCCACGCCCTTTTTCGCGCCCTATCAATCAAATTGTGGTGTTAATCGTGTGATTCATTATGAAGCGCCTCACCTTGGGGGTGAGGGGAGGTGCCTCATATATAACATGATGGACGAGGCGCCGATAAGATTAAGTGGCATTGGTTGGGTGCCCCACCAATCTCATCATGGGCGTTCAACCGCTGTCACTTGGTTTTATGGGGCGCATAGTGGGGGATTATGATCGGCCTCTTGGCGTGATGGTGTGGCATTAGGATTGGCCTCTCTTAGTTTAAATCTCGACCTGATAACAGATTGTACATGTTTAAAAGGGCTGAGTCGCTATTCTTTGGCACCTAGATACGGGCACGAATGGGTAGCAACGCATATAATAATGGAATACATTTAATCGTTTCTTTTTCCACTGTTGTTTCTCATTCGTTATCGTCGGCGAAACACGTGAAGAGTGCAAATTGAATGACAGTCTTTGGCGTCTGGTTATTCCCGTCTACTGTGGTAGTCTTCCCAAGTGTGATATGTGTAGCCTCGAACATCGAATCGCCCATTACAAATGGCACTCGCAAGCATTGTGTCACGTGATTCATTTTGTCTTAAATATTGGATATCAGAAGCCCATCTTATCACGGTGCGATCACAGCATCAATGTCGATTTAAATTGACAAATAATTCGTGTTTTCAATGTTGAAGATTGTTGAATGATACTATGTTAACAACATGGTTTCTCTAATTGTAATCTGGATTAATTTTTCAACATGTAATATATTATGCCCTTAAAATCTTAACCCACCAGTTGACCAATAATCAGTGGTCTTAATCCACGACTAAAATAGAAATTACTCGAGATTGATGGTGCTGGTGTGGATAGAAATGAATTATAGTTACGGCGTTAGCTAGCGATCCATGAAATTGAGTAAAACGTGAAGGCAATTCATGTAGGCCATATATTAGAAAAAAAATATTTATATTTTTTAACAACTTTACAGTAACCATTCGTATAGAATACAGTTCAGCAGGAATATATACTGAAAGTTTACAAATATATTAGCAGATTAATTACATGCAGAGGTTCTAATTCATATATTTCATATATTAAAAATATTCTCAGTGCTAGTAATACATATTTTTTTTAAAAAAAAATAATGTCCTGTATTTTAGTTCTTCGGTAAGGATTTTAAAGATGTCAATTTTTTTAGTTTTTTTTGGAACAGAGAGAGAGAAATGGGGTTTAACGTCCACTCGAAACAAACTAGGTCATTTCGGAACTAACATATGGTTCGATTTTATATCAATAATTCGCTTGAACGTAGGGGTCTTTAGCAGTGGGGGGAAACCGGAGGACCCGGAGAAAACCCACGAGGTTGGGTTTTTTTGAACAGATATGTGATGAATTTTGTATATTGTAAATGGAACAATAGTTAACAAGTAATTTAATAAAAAGTAATTTTCTTCGGAGTATTTGTAATACAACATCTTTTATTTGTTTGTTGATGTGTAGTTTTGATAGTAGATGATGTACTGTATCCCACAGGGGGGTTGGGATGTCCTAGTGGTCTAGAGTGCCGCGCTTCGACCTCTAGCTGACCGGTCACCTCTGGCTTGCGGCTATGGTTTCGATCCCTGGTGTGAGCGTATGTGGCATGGAGATGGGGCGCCTTCTCAACCTCGTGGGTTTCCTCCGGGCACTCCGGTTTCCTCCCACTGCTAAAGACCCCTACGCGCAAGCGAATTATTGAAATAAAATTAAAACCATATGTTAGTCCCGAAATGACCTAGTTTGTGTCGAGTGGACGTTAAACCCCATTTCTCTCTCTCTCTCTGTATCCCACAATAGTTTAAGATATTTACAATTTACAGAATAATGATCATAATAGTTATTAATTTATACGCCCAGTCTTTGTATAAAGTTAAAACATGCTGAATCAATCAAACCTCCACATTTCTCAAGTACAATGTTGTGAAAACATTAATTAATGTGCTGTAGACTAAGTGACGTTAGGGATATAAACAATGATCTATATTAAACCAAATAGTCTGATTAAAAGCTGAATAATGGGGAACCACCGTGGCTCAATGCCACTGCCGTGGCACAATATCCCTCAAAGAACTATGTATGACGTATGCCCGGCTTCATAAGCCCAGTCGGTGCAGAACAGAAGAATAAACATACTTATATGGATATACTACTTCTGAATTGATAAACACGCTACGTTTCGATACACATACAGATATCGTTATCAAGCACATTTTTTTGTGAAATCTACTTCTATATGTCTTATAAGGATCATAGAAGAACGTTAAACTCTATTTCAATTCATTTCGATAAATTCTGAAATAATAGACAATTGGTCGACATGGGCAATCTATAATACCTCTAGGATAACAATTGCAAAATGCCAGTCAGAGAAAAAGAAATTATCTCTTTAAAAGTGTTTAAATGACCCCCGTTGTCCAGTTTAATGGCCATCTTGCACAATTCGACTTCATCTAGGCTAACAGTGTATTTCTATTGTTGTGGTCCATGCTGGCTTTATATTATTAACGGTTGAATGGCGCACGTTCTGATCGTCATGGACCGTTGATCGGTTTAACTCTAGTAATACTTGTTGATCGATTTTCTCTCTTTCACCTGAATATCACCTTGTGTCGACATTTTTCTCTCAGTTCAACATGGCTGTCTGAGTTATTGTCATTCAAAATGGATATGCAATGTTTTAACGTGGATTTCTACTGTATATATCATGATTGTTAAAGGATTAATAGCTGTATATGGGGGAATGTACCTTTAAGTTGTGTCATCGTCTCAGGTAGGTTTCAATGGTCGACGACACGGTGATATTCAGCTATCGTAAATATAAACAAAGAACGTGTTTGTATCGACTCTCTCTATATATAGTAGTGTATAGTAGAGCCATATAAAAATAAATAACCCTTTCTAGAAGAACTCCTTCTAAGGCTGTCGTCTTAGATCAAATGGTGGTTAAATATAACCAAGATCGTATAATATCGTTTATAATATAATATTAAATATAACCAAGAACGTATAATATCGTTTATAACATGACATATAACCAAGACCGTATAATATCGTTTATAATATTAAATATAACCATGAACGTATAATATCATTTATAACATGACATATAACCAAGACCGTATAATTGTAAATACAACCAAGAATGCGTGACATCGTTAAGTTGCAGGTATTAAATACCACCAAAAACATGATATCGTTTATTATATTTAATATAACAAAGAACTATAATATCGTTCATATGCGATCCACCATTTTAATGGAGAATGGCGTTTACCGTCCCATCAACTCGATACATCAAATATTCACAACTTTCGACTTTTTGTCCAAGGTCCTACTATATTCTCTCACAGATCCATTATTGTTAAAGGCACCTGCTTTGTGGAATAAGTCACCATATGAGCCCAGGTCCTGTAATTATGTTTATCATTTTAGGAAAAACTTTAAATCCCATTTATTTCTTCAAGTTTTTGAGATATATGACCACAAATTAGATTGTTTCTTTTGTTCATTGAGGAGAGGGGATCACGTGGCTAAGTGTTCGATCCCTGCATTGGCCGAGAAAGTTCATCTCGATTTTCCGGCGTGGTTTCCTAACAAGGACAGCTGTCTAGTCGTTCGGGTGGGACGAAAAACCGTGGTCCCGTGTACATATTGACATGCACGTAAAGCATCCCATGGCAGTTGGAATTCGATATAAGAGAGAGAGAGAGAGAGAAATAGGGTTTAACGCCCACTCGACACAAACTAGGTCATTTCGGGACTAACATATGGTTGTTTTAAATTCATTTCAATAATTCGCTTGCGCGTAGGGGTCTTTAGCAGTGGGAGGAAACCGGAGTGCCCGGAGGAAACCCACGAGGTTGAGAAGGCGCCCCTATCTCCATGCCACATACGTTCACACCAGGGATCGAAACCACAGCCGCAAGCCAGAGGTCACCGGCCAGCTAGAGGTCGAAGCGCGGCACTCTAGACCACTAGCCCCCCCCCCCCCGTTATAAGAGAAGGCCGTAGCGCCGCTGCCCTGGCAAAATTTCCCTCATAGCACACTGTATGACGTATGCCCGTCTTCCATTAGCCAAGGTTAGGTTCAGAAGAGAAGGACGTTAAACCCCATTTCATTTCACTTTGTTTATTTAGCATTCTATTGTTTATTTGATTGTCTTATAATTCTATAGTTGTAGGGGGGGGGCTATAAAAATATTTGTAATAATAATAATATATATGTTACATATCAATGGGGCGGGGAGGCTATAACACATTTTGTAATAATGATATATAATGATAAAATTATGTTGCATTTCATGTTATCCATAGCCACGTGTGCAACGATAGAAATGTTAAGACATTTACTGTCCCGAGCTCGATCTCAACGGTGGCTGAGAAATTGCATCGGGATTTTCAGGCATTATTCCTTCTTGTCAGTGCTTCAGGACCTAGGAAGAACCGTTGAATAGGATGAGATTAGTGCATATTTTATACCATACACATATACTCCACATCTCTTTCATTTATTTATTAGAAAGGTAAACTATTTAATTGACCGGTTGACTGTGATACGATTTCGCGTATTGTTTGACCAGGTGACTGCGAAAGGAATTAATTCGCCACTTGAAACTTTCTGCCATTATCAACAATCGTTGTTTACAATTAACCCCCTCCCTACTTATATCGTATTACAGTAGTTGTCCTATTTATAGCATAGCGGTCTTCCCTTGCACTGCGCTGAGTATGCAGTATTTACAAATTTGGGGCAACTCCAGATAATACAATGCACGAGGCTTCGTCACGTGGTTTGGACGTCTGCCCTGGTATATTGAGTAAAGGGAATAACTCTGTGTGTAATATGAGAGTTGCCATGATTTTAAAACCGGTTTTTTACTCCGCCCAACTCGCTCATTAACTCAAACACTTCTATGTTTAAATACTTCATAGAAATTGTCGTTTGTTTGTACATGAAAATAAAATTCACATCTTCTCTTTTTACTTCAGCGCTTTAAACGTCTAAAACTAGTCCAGCAAGTTCTTTACTCTCTTTCCCGCCACAGGCAGCTAGTAGCAGACGACAGAATAAAACCGGCCTATAAACAACTGCAGGCAGACGTGAGTCACTTAACAGGCATAGCTGGATCAGTTAAATTTCATTTTTACACGAGCGCCGCGCTTTATGATTGGCTGATGTATGTAAGTGGAGGAGGCGGTATATACACGGTATTTTCTATGACCCAGATGTGAGTTATGAATAGTGAAAAAGGGTCGGGTTATGAATAATAAGTTAGTGTGTTTTTGAAACTATTACCCGTGTTATACGGGGCTGTGTTGTGTTATATATACATCATGAATATCTAACGACTGGCCTACCTGTTTTGTTTGTCGGTGTGTCTTTATAGGAGTGCTCGATTCAAGCCGTTTAGTCGTCACTCCTCCATTAGGAACTTGAAGGAAACACTACACAGGATTAACAGAGAACTGATCGTATTAAGAGATTAAGGACAATCGGAGATTTATTCCCGACCATTCAATGTTAGGATAAAGATTAACCTGTGTTTTACGTTTGAGTGTTTTGAGGATAGACATGGCTGTTATCAATCAGCTATGGTCCCTATCCATTATCGTTTTGTTATCGTTAATAACTGTAAACTCTCTGCGATTCCGTGGGGAGCCTAATACATACGCCAAATTTCCAGTATGGAACGCCTGTATCAACGCTTCTATCAGCTTTGAGTTTAAAACGACGCAATCAAACGGATTGCTTATGTACACGGATAACAATGGTCGTTACGACTTCTTTGAAGTTTCTCTCAAGGATGGATCTGTGCAGCTGCGACTGAACGTTGTGGATGAACAGGACGGAAGCGTGGAGATCGTTCTCGGAAACAATCTAAACGACAACCGCTGGCACAGCGTAGTGGTCAAACGTAAGCATTTTGAGACGATCCTGCAAGTCGACGACACCTCCAGCAGTAAAGTAGCTTTTGGGTCTGATTCGGGGTTCGGAGACAGACGCAAGAACAATTTTGTGTACTTCGGTGGTGTTCCATTGGGTTATGCGAGAGATGCCCGTCGCTCGCCGCTAGATGAAACCGTTACGGATGCTAAGTTTGAAGGCGATTTGAGGAATATTTTGTACTTTAATTGTACTTGTATACCGGAGAGAGCCAGTGTGTTGAATTATCAGGGAGTATCGAGAGAGCCAAGAGAAACTTGTGAAATCAACAACCGATGTCCAGCTGATTGTCCTTGTGTCAGTGTTGAAGGCGATTCAGGCTGTGAATGCAAATATAAAGAATCATGTATTGCAGGTAAGACTTATTTAATAATCAATTAAGGTTTTCATCTGACCTGTAGACCATTGAGGTTATCAACTAACGGTAGACCATTGAGGTTATCAACTGACTGTAGACCATTGGGGTTATCAACTGTTGTTAGACCATTGAGGTTATCAACTGACGGTAGACCATTGAGGTTATCAACTGACTGTAGACCATTGGGGTTATCAACTGTTGTTAGACCATTGAGGTTATCAACTGAAGGTAGACCATTGAGGTTATCAACTGACTGTAGACCACTGAGGTTATAAACTGGCGGTAGACCATTGAGGTTATCAACTGACTGTAGACCACTGAGGTTATAAACTGGCGGTAGACCATTGAGGTTATCAACTGACATACTGTATTGTCAGAAATGGGAGTCAAAGTGGATCCGTACGGTGGCGTATTGTCTATGCCCGGCTTTAATAGCCCTGTTGGTGCCGACAAGACGTTAAACCCCATTGCATTTCATTTTTGTTCTAGATTCGGGGGTTAAAGAATGAAATTTAAAATATGTAAATGGGAAATGATAATGTAATGAATCACCCGTCAATCAATAGACAATATATAATAATTCTACAGTTAGTTTATCAGTAGAAAAATTCCTATTTAATCACCACATAGTCACAATTTACATAAACATATACACCATACATGTTATATTGCAATTGATAATATTATGCATAATGTATATCAGAGTAGGGCTGATGTAAGGCAGAACATCTGCTACAACTTCAGCTATTCCAGGGATTTAATATAGCTATTTGTGTATTTACAAACGTGATCACTGATTTTTATATATCAACAATATGATCAGTATAATGTATTTCTTGTATAAACTTGTATAATGTTAATTATGTATAATGATATTCACAGACATATCGTGATATACACTCATATTCAATGACTGACCATATGACTATATTAACTTCTGATAGTAATATATGCATGAAGGAATTATTAATTACAGATATATTGTATATTACAATCCCTACTGATATATCACACAGTATCATAATTAAATCATATAACTACGGCTGATCGGTGTCACGATATATTCTACATGTATTTATATAAATGAATTCCGACGATCGTAACCGCTGATCACAAATGATCTTATTATATATTAGTGATTTTACTAACATGGATATCGATATAACATTCCACATGATCGAAGTGTATGTTAATAAGGTGTATAGATATAACATCCCATATATGATCACAGTATCTGATATACTGTAGCATCCCAATATGACCAACTTCTGGACGTAGTGTTAACTTTTAATCATTGTAATCACGATTAAATACGTCGTAATCACGATTGTACAGCATAATGCCCATAGGTACAACATACATTTATTATTTTATGGTCGATCCTAATATAATCACCTTCCATCTTTAGGAAAGGGGGTATTATAAAACATATTTCTCTCGTGGGATTTATAAGGGAGCTCTTTCTTTCTGCTTTCATCTTGTGGTAAAGAACAGACACCACCCCTTCTGTGCTGGACCGCTGTTCCTTATTATCAACACGTAATACTTAATCTGTGCTGAGGTCTGACACTCAGTTATTCACCCCTATCCTTTCTCAAGGTCTGTTATGGCCCTTCATGTCTCATTAACCCCATCTTGATTGGTATAAGTAATGTGATCCCACAAACTCCCTACTGTGGAGCACAATTGATAACGTGATAAATAAATCAAAATGTCACAAACAAAAACTTTATTGTAGCGCTTACATCTTGATGTGCTACTGTTAACGTAACGGAATTTCAAAATTGGATTATTTCAAATGTATAACTGCCTGTGTGCTGCACAATGCCAAGCAATCTCCTGGTGTAGTTATTAAAGATCTATTATTATGTAAGAATTAGATTATTATCAGTCGTTCTAACAATAACAGTTCAAAAATAGATAATGAAAAACTAATTGAAAATTATATAGTCTGACTTGTCCAGTACCAGTGTTAACGATAATAAACAAGTTTCGATTATCCATTTTCACTTTGAATTTTTAAATGGCAATTTTGATTTACTGCTCAAATTTTAGTTAATACTGTAAAATAAGATAGTTGGTGCCAAAGTTCTTTAGTAATAACGAAATGCAAGATATCAATACGTAGGATAGGAATATGCAAGATTTGGGATATTACTTTGAAATTAGGAATTAATAATTAAATATACATGTAGCTTCTTATAAAATGGTTATTATAACTGTACATTTAATTTCGTCGTCGGCTGGTGTGTTGGCACTTAAAATAGACATGTATATCCCGATACTATAGTTAGTAATTGTAAACACACAGTATATCTGGTAAACCAATCAGCGTGGTCGTTAATACCTGGCTTCAGCTCAACTCAGAGTTTATAACCATTATACCGATCAGTGGATTCCAGTACAAGTAAAGTCCGGGCTCCTTATTTTCGTTTAGCAATAATCTCAGATCTTCCTGTGTAAACATTATTATGATTCCCTGACAGATGGAATTCGACGAATTGTAGACGGAATTTCATACGATAATTCTGAAATAAGAATAAACCGTATCGCCGCTATACATGCATAATGTCTCACGAGGACACTTCATAGCGTGTGTCCACCTTCATTGTTCCGGAGGAGTAAGACGTTACTTCTAGAACAACTGGTACCATTTGTAGAACACCTGATACCACATCACACAATCACCAACCGTGTTACAATTGGACAAAATATTGGAATACAAGGCCTTTGATAAAGGATTTTCATCCTATGGTCGTCATCCAGTCAAGTGGTTTCATGTTTTTCCAGTGTTATGTTAAACACAGTGACTCTTGTTTTTAATAGAGTGCATGAAATATAAGTCAATATTACCTGTATCAGACGTTGTAAGTAGTTGATAGATTAAAAAGGCACAATTTAGCTCAAATTGATGGGGGCATGCCACAGGAAGACCGCATTTGTCCTATTCCTTTCAGCAATTTCACAAATGAACTTTAATAAAGGTATTTTACAATACACGCTGCTTGTCAACTCTGTGTGTAAAATATTCTGATTGTAACAATTTGTCGTATATTGTAAATGGAAAATGTATTGGCTATCTTTTAACTTCTTACTCTTGTACGCCAACTGGGATAACGAAGACAGGTATACGCTCTACAGTGGGCTATGAGAGAAATTTTGCCCCGCCTACTGTTATGTCGAATTTCAACTGTCAAGGGTTCCTTTACGGCCAACGTGTACATACATTGTGATTATATCATTAGACTTAATCCGTTAAATACCTCGGATCAATATACCGTCATAAAACAATACTGTCCCGTATATTACGACACAGATATAACGACTTTATTTACACTCTGCTTCTCGAATCATTTCATTCTGCTTCAGTTCAAGCACGAGTCTTTTATGAACATAGACTGGACTCTAAACGTACGAATGCTGAGCAACGGAAGAGGGCGTGGCAAACACACTGCCTAGTTGTTCGGATGGGACGCAAGGTCTCGTGTACACATTGGCGTGCACGTAAACGATCATTCGATTGTTCAGATTCGAAATAAGAGTAGGCCGTAGTACAATTCCCTCATGGCGTATGGTCATCTTCATTGAGTGACGGTGTGCGATTCAACAGACATGATCCCTCAATCCGACACTTCTTTAGGGCGCCATGCTTCAATAGGGTTAATGACCTGTGGTAGTAACTGCTGTCCAAGCGAATAATCGGATGGACAGAATCCTTTGTGTGATTGACCGACTGTTTGCTTTTCATTATCTGGGTCTGTTGTAAACATATTATTGTAATTTAAATCATCAAGGATTTCTGTTATGAGATTGTTGTCATAGGGCGTGATTCCTAGATTAATTCACTGCTAAGGTGATTTGATATACCCCATGTACAGTAGTAATATGTTGGCTAACTCGACACAGGTAATAAGCACGGGCAGTCTTGTTGTTCGATCCCACAAACATCCTGAAAGTACAAGATTCGCTACTTGCGTCGGAAACTTGTCAAAATAACTGGTGTGTCCATGATGACGAAGCATCAGGTTTTTGTAAAATAGTTAACATAGTTTTCCTCGGGGACGACAGCCATTACTGGTTTAAATATAGAAACGTCGATCATAAAGACGCGAATTGTTCACCACGTTACTTCGTCGACCATAAATTTTTAAAATGCAATTTAGGAAGATGTAAAAATATGATATCCGAAGCAGAATGAACTCTCATAGTGGACTTAATACGGATATTTCGTGTCCATTCTTAGACGATCAACAGAATCTGTTTTAAATGTAGTTTACAGTTTGGGTAATAAGAAACGAGTTAGTCTCAAAATGGTCAAACACTGTGTGGATGATTCGTACATTTCATTTAGTAAGCTGGCTTTATTTTTTTCTCCCTGTCGACATTTGGCAACGGTATATCAACGTGTTGTGTCATGAAAGTAAAAGTCAAATGATTGACCTGCAATTTGTCTTCATAAAAAGAATATTTAACCCCGAACTATATTCAAATATCACTCAGTTTAAAGAGACGGTCAAACAAGCACTTCAAACTGGGTTTTTGTTTTTAAATTCCATTCCCTCCGACATGAAGCAACATTTTGTTTACGACTATTAGCCTAGAATTGTATAATGCACATGGGTACTTGAAGAGTTCAGCAAATTGAAAATATTTAGGTTTCTTTATATTTGTAAGCCTAATAATAAAAAAAGAATTACAGATTCACTCATCTAATAGGTAGCCAATTTGGATTGGCGCATTTCCTTCGAATTTTTCACTAGTTCCCAAGATATGTATTAGCGGGTCCGTGATAATTATATAATGTATATGTATATACGAAAAGATTTAACAAATTGAAAATATTTAGTTTCAAATTGTATTTGTAAGCCTAATAATAAAAAAAATAATCAAAGACCCACACGACCATGTTCGATTACCATGACATCGTGCATTATCCTTCAATTTCACTAATAGGTAGCCTTTTCTCGATCGGCGCATATCCATCGAACTTTTAACTTGATTGCAAGATATTTATTAGCGGGTCTGTGAGTGTTTATGGCGCTTTAAAATATCTCTGTGTTAAATATAGGTCACCTGTGTCTATTGTCAGCTGTATTATGTACATATCGATAAGAATGTAAACCTCTAATGTTACACCTGATTCAAATATCTCCCCGTCTCAATAGTATTACATTGTACATAGATACAAACCTGTGACCTCACTCATGTAATCTTAAAAGCACTCTGATTTAGAAAAAGAGTTAACAGTTCTTGCTAAATAGTTTTAAAGGGATATTGAAAAGGAATTTAAATTAATGGTGTATAAATCCGTTGAATTTCTCGAGCATCTTATGGCATCCAGGGTTGATTAGGGCTTTGACAAGTTAATACATGTCTAATTCATTTCTATCAATTCACTTTTGCGTAGTTCAGTTGAAAACTTTTTTCTTAGACTAATTTCTAATTATTAAATAAATAGCACGCGCCGCCCCACTTTAATACCTGTATAAAGAAACAATGTAATCAGTGGCCAACCTTTTATTTACATTGATGGAAACAAACATGTCTAACGCTGCATATCGTTACACCTTCGTCTAGCCACAGTGACACACCTTCAGCTATATATCTAACGAGCGCCGCTGTCCAGCGAAATTTCCTTCATACCACACCGTTTGGCGCATGCTCGTCTCCATAAGCACGATCGGAGCAGAGCAGTTGGACGTCAAACCCTATTTCATTTCGTATGTGTTACGATGCATAATGCTGCACCTCCATCCACCGAGCTGCGGTGACACACCTGTACCTATACCTCTATATATATGTATCAGGTAGACACTGACCTACCTGTAAATGTAGGTGTCATTGTCTATGTAGGTATTTTATGAATAAACATATTATCTGTGTTGTACATGTAGATAAAATGTGAATAAAGAGATAAGATCATATTATGAAGGCGGGAGTCAACAAAGAGAAATACCTAGCCCTATTTTATCTACATATTTCCACAATGATATGTGATATTATTATATTTTTTGTACGAATGTTGACAATAGTTTCTGATATTTTCAAATTTATAGTATATGTAGCGAAATGATCAACCCATGAGTTCTAGAAACAAAGTAACGGGTAGACAGGAAAACACAATACTTTGAGACAATCATGGTAATTTCCATCTAGCAGGGATCTTTTACGTTCACATCAAAGTGGACCGCGGTTTTGCGACCCATCCGAGAAACCGAATACCTTTTGTTATATAAAATATAAACCACTAAAGCGTTTTACAAAAGGCGTTCACCCCCCCCCCCCCCCTCATCTTTGCTTGCATCTGTCAGGTAGAAATGAATCCCAATCTATGTTGTTTAGATATCATCTGGATAGAGAAACACGTACATAATAGGTCACAATCCTATGGACTACTATATAACTGTTATATGCCATGGAAACGGTTTACAATCTGTAGGTCCCAGACAGATACAGCCTGAACTTATCAAATGTGTGTATTTGTTGCTTTAACTGTGATTTACAGATATCTCCTCCGGGGGAAAATCTCTAGTTGGTTTCATTTATCAGTAACAACAACCTTAGCAACAGATGCTATGAACTCAGGATTATAAAACTATAAAACAGTAAAGAGAATACAGGTTTATCAACCTTCGTGAATTATATATATATGATGTCGTCAAACCTGATAATATTAGAATATTTCCAACTGCTGTGGAAATGAAGTGGGTCTAACGTCCTCCGTTCTACACAAACCAAGGCAGTAATGTGTCCTTCGTATATTTAAATCAAGATTTGTCTGCGATATCACCTTAGTTCGAAGCGGACATTAATCCCCCGCTACTATTACTTTATTTATATTATTGGCCTCATTCGTTCCTGCTGGGTTCTGTACTTATTATTCACGACTTATTCATGGTTTTAATATTAATATAGAGTATTGGGTATTTTAGTTTGACCCCATGTGTGGGTCGTCACATACATGACTTAAACTCACCGTATAATGGTCCTGATTTATTTGAAATACATCAATTAAACTCAACGTATAATGGTCCTGATTTATTTGGAAATATAATACTGTCTGTCTGACCAGTATTAAAGGTCCCATGACAAAGCGGGAATATAAATTCTATTAAATTAAACATATATTGGTACTTCCAGCAAAATCAGTGTTTAACATTAGGTCACAGCATACACAGATTAACACGGTCCTGTCGCCCTATAAATCACCTACGTCAGTCTGATTTTAATGAAAATATAACATTACTACTTGTCAGGTCCAATTATTATATATAACAATGATTAAATTACTGACAGCGCTTTGAACAATGGATGAATATCAAATAGCATCAAGCCACATTCAACTAATGGTATTATATTCCTGAACCAGGATTCACTGAACAACTTCAAACACACTATAATAATTGAAGTCAGGGAATTTTGACATCTAATCACGATTACCAGTCTGGTCGGTCAGTAGGCTACATGGCAACATCAAACAAGTTAATCGAGCAATCTCCACTCCACTCTTTAGTCCAAAAACTAATGCTATAATTGTTTTGATGCCATCAACTATTCCTACTTTAGAAATTTGGATATTTTTACTAAATATTGTTGCAGACATTGAAATGTTTTCCTGCACAACATTTTTAAACCAAACTTCCATTGGCTTTTAGCAAAGCAAAACATGAATTATTTTCACCTCAGTCTGAAGACAAAGAGGTTGTTATAAACCCACATGTTATCAGATCACCCACCCCCTTTTTTCATGAACCCGTGACAGTGAAGTAATTGGCCTCCAGTCAAGGTTTAGATTACCCAGTGACTTCCGGTAGACATGTGTCTTCCAGCCGTCATCAAGGTCACAGTTTATCTGATTACGGCTTCCGATTTACAAAGCAAAAGGCTACTTTATTTAGTGTTAATTTCGTTTTCAAGAACATGTGCATAATAGTCTTCTTAAATCCACATACAAACTCATTGGAATATCATGGGTTTGAGCTAGTGTAACACTCGCCTAGCTACTATGACCTTCTCGCTCCCTTTCCCCTAGCAAGAAACTACAATTAATATAGCAGCAGTAAAGCTTTAAGCAGTAACGGGAGTCATATACCATGCGGGGTATGATTTACCCTGTGATATAACCCCGAGTACAAATTCTTATTTATGTGAAAATTTCACAAACACGAATAATTTATTATGTCGATGGGTTACTAATGGTTAATTAATGATAGTAAGGATAATACGGTATGCTCATTTTAATCGAACATATCCCACAAGAACAAAACCACTTGTTATGGTATTTTAGAACACCATGGTATTTCAGCTTTCTAAAACAAAGCCAAATTCAGAGAAATAAGGAATATTTAACCAGATGTTATGTATGATCTTGTCTCTGCCCAGTAGACCAGGTAGAATCCCGACCGGGTGTTATGTATGATCTTGTCTCTGCGCGGTAGAGCAGGTAGAATCCAGGGTGTTATGCATGATCTCGTCTCTGCCCAGTAGATCAGCTAGAATCCAGGGTGTTATGCATGATCTCGTCTCTGTCGTAAAGAATGCTAAACTTAACAAAACAGGTTGTGAAACATGAAAAGAAAACTGGTCTAGTTACATACCAACTACTGTGTAGATATAACCCAGGCTTTATAGTGTGTTATATAGATAAATTACCAGGTCACTTTTAACAGTCAATAACTTCATGAATATTCCAGCTCTCATTAAAATTGGGTTAAGACAATGATATGTGAATATTTTCGGATAGCAGCATTATTGTCATATTTTAAGTTTAGAAATCGCGATATTTCAAGTTTAGAAATCGCGATATTTCAAGTTTAGAAATCGCGATATTTCAAGTTTAGAAATTGCCATATTTAAACTTAAGAAATTGCCATATTCCACGTTTAGAAATGGTTTATCGTCATATTTAAAGTTTATCGCCATATTTGACGTTTCGACATGTTCTATCGTCATATTTCAAGTTCAAGTTTATGAACAGAGGTTAGAAATCGAAACAACCACAATAACCCTGGCAACATCATAGAACTTTCTGACATGTTTTTTTTTAATTCAAAATTCTCGTCAAGCGACCTATTACCAGGCCGTATTATAGATACCTGGAATCGTCTCTAATGGTAACTAGATGGGAGAGAGAAACAGGAAGAACGTGCCTTTGATACTTGTACGCTCCCCTGGATTCTGGCTATACTTATTTCTCCTAACATCCTTTGATTGCATTGATCTTCAAAATAAACGATACTGAAGTCCGACTTAAAGTTTTCACAAATTAAATGGGTTACTTTCGTAGGTCTCTACCGTGCAATGTTGATTGTTGAATGGGTTTTTATTAAAGTGAATTCAAGAATAAATGACACAACGTTAGATCGTTAGTCTTTCAAATACAATCGTTTATCAAACATGTTTAACGCAATACCCAATCCCCAAGGGGAACTCACGGTGGTACAATGAGTAGGGAGTCTAGGGTTAGATTCCGGTGTTTGCTGAGGAAGTTGCTCTCTAGTGCAGATCAAAGGCTTAGCAAGTAGTGAGAGATCCCGTGAATGCCATCGATAGCACGTTAAAGATCCCCTAGCAGCTGGAAATGGAAATAGCATACTGAATGGTGTATGTCCACCTTCATTATTATGGTTGACTCTGAAATAGTATTAAACCCCATTTGATTTACATCTCTAGCAATGTCGGCCCCAGAGTACATTTTCTTTTGTAACTTTTCCTTAACTTCATTTTCCATCGAATATTAAATAAATTCTGGCCCCACCAATAGTCAGACCCCCGTCCGCCCACCCTGTTATGTACATCGTTGTTCAAATTGTGATTGTTATCACCCAGCAGTGAAGGCCATCCACCAGGACCAGATGTGATATTGATTGTAAGACTGGGGCATGTGCTTCTGTTTTCATCAACATAGTTTTATTAGAAACATGTTGGCAATAACCAAGCAGTAATTAATCATGGTATAACGTATATCCCACGGCTACATCTCGTGTTCAAATAGATCGTTCGTTAATATATATCTTACTGATTATATCAACAATCAAGGGCCGGCTTCTCAAAGTTTGCATTCATCATACGAAACGCTTTTTACTTTGTGAGAACATCTGGTACCACTTATAAATTTGTGTAGTTCGCATAACTGACAATATTCAAGATCCCTGTTGTAATTACTGACTCCAGCATTACCTTCGATGGTATCACTATTTTAAAGTCGCAGATTTGTATATAAGCTATGGGTAATATAATATGTAGATAATTAGTAGGCCTCGTGGTGTTTTACATACCTTTACCTGGGAGTCAGGGTTCATACACCTACATGTATATATTATTATTATTTATGGTCCATAGAAACATCTACAGTCAGCATTCTTATCTACCTCTTGTATTGCTACCTATAACTATCAACATCGTATGATGAGTGTATTACTTCTACCATAGAACATAAAACAATATAATAGTTTCAACTCCACTCCTTTAATATAGCATTTAAACAATCGTATATAGGTAATAGTAGATCTACAATGCAGTATATATATATTATTTTAGACCTACCTACATATGAATGTATATGTGGTAACAGGAATATATCATACTTGATGAGTAAGTTTTGGTGAATAGTGGGTACCTTTGCCAAAATCGCAATAAGAATCGTCTTTATGTCATCTCGTTAGCGATTCTGGGATTGGCTTTACAGTTTGGCCGCAATACAATACGACCGTTTGAATATATCTTGTTCCGGTCCTTCTATTTCCGGACATTTGGACGGAAATGTGAATTTCTGTCCGTGTAGACAAAATATCACTGGCGTTAGTAATTAATAAATATGACCGGACAAAATTGTCTTGCATTTCTATACTATACGTAAGCCTGACACAAAGTTTCCATTTAAACTAAACAGAACTATGTTGTTAATTCTACCAGACGATTTCTGGCGGGTTTGATAAACAACTATACCTTATCGTTCTTATCATCTTTCACCAGATTTAAATTCCTGAAATTGTATCATGTAAAATAATTACATTGCTAAACATAATGTCTTGTAATCTAAAATGAAGAAATGTTAAAATGCTTATGATAAAGAATCCTCGACAAGCAGTGTCTGATTTAAATACAAATGGATATGAAATGAAACGGTGTTTAACATCCAACTATAGTTTCCTCTACCTGGCTAACGAAGATACGATAATTCATCTCGATAACCCCGTGTCTTCCGGGCAGTATTGAATTCCAACTGTCAAGGCTTAATTTACGTACACCCCAATGTGCACAGGGGATCTAGGTTTTGTGTACCATCCGAACGACTGGGATCTACACCTTGCCAGGCCCTCGGTCCTCCTCCTGGTTGAAATATCTCGGCCAACACCATGATCAAATTCCTGAGCCACCGTGACTCCCGATTTCCAAATGGCAAATGGCGTACAAGCAAAATCTCTGGAGGGTTGTTTAGAGGACTACATATTTACCCAAATACCACCGAATTGGCTCAGTTTTGTCGAATGACGTAAACGGGAATGATTTTGTTAATAGTAGACCAGGGTTACAGTAAAATCCGTCATAGGTATTTTACTGGAGTATCGAAATAGGGGGTTAGATGACCGCATGGTTCAACACGTGTGTTGTAGACCATGAGGTCTGTCATTGAGTGAAATGGCGGGATTTCGATTCACCACTTGCACATTACAAGTAGTATGATCGCCTGTCCAAAGATGTGGGGTTTCTTCGGGTTCTCCGTTTCCATCTCGAAAGGACCTCTTTTGAATCGCATCCAGTCTTTTCAGCATCTTAGTACATGTTTGTTATTTCTACCCACTGTGAAATATAATACAAAGTTTATATCAGTTAGACGTCCACGGTCCACATCTACACAGTAGGATATCTCTAGTTGACTGTGTTTATACGTGTGTTTATCTCCAGTTGACGAAACACATCCATCATTATAACACCTCGTACAGTCTGAATACTTACTTCGTTCAGTCATCACACTCTTGTCTGGGTATCTACAAATTACAAACTTTTAAGAACTTGTATATCTGAGCTCAAGTTTGTTGGAATGTATGTGTACAGTCTGAATACTTACTTCGTTCAGTCATCACACTCTTGTCTGGGTATCTACAAATTACAAACTTTTAAGAACTTGTATATCTGAGCTCAAGTTTGTTGGAATGTATGTGTATATTGTGTCTTATGTGTATGATGTTATCCCCCTCTACTTATTATTAGAAAACCGAGTTATTTTGTTATGAAATAAAACAAAATAGATCACACTGATCTGAGATCATGGCCCCCGGAACGCTGTTTTAGAAATACGCACTCGTCGGTAAATGGTACCGAGAACTACTGACACAGACAAAATTATTTTTTGAGGAATTTATTCAGAGTGACTTCCTGTTCACATAGCTATCACTCCTAATTAACTTTACGATGTGCTGTTTGTCGCACAGAAAGAGGAATGTTGGTTCAAATAGCTTTAATTATGTGATAAACTATAAACTAGCTATATAATACCATCTGTATGTGTATCTTTATATATATAATACCATCTGTATGTCCATATTTATATAATATTATCATATTACATATTTCAAATAAGCTCGTAACATGGAAATGTACTACCAAATCGTCAATTGCATCATTGTCGTCGCTCCGCCCCTCCCTCTTGTCGTCCTCGTCATCACCATCATCATCATCATCATCATCATCATCATGTTATATAGTATATTTACCATTTACCTACTGTAGGTTAACTACGTCTAATAAGGTAGACCGGTAAATGATAACAGGTGTGATATACACTGACCTTCACCCATCAAACATGGGATATTATAATATATTGACCTTCAATTGCCAGAGATCATCACGTACTTTGATGGTCAAATCACTCCCCTCGCAGTATATAGTATCTGGCGCGAGTCTTGGATCTTTGGTTAAACGGGAACCAAGGGAAATAAAGGGTAACTATAACCGCACGATGGTAAAAAGAGGAGTACTAAGTCTGTGGCCGTGGAAAATCTGCAGGCCTCTGAAATGTTATACAAACTAAAGTAACCGTCTGTATGGATGTATAGACCATAATACACATATTATATCAGGGAACCAAATGAAAAATCATAAACAATAAAATTCCCACTTATTCAAAAAAAACGAAACCCTTAAAGATGTTCCTGATTTTATAACGTATATAAACGTAGGTTACCTACATGTATACATATACTTTGATCGATGGCGTCTGTGTTGTAAATATTATAAGTACAACAATGTCAAATCGACCTACAACTATTCATGGTATTTCCACTTCTGCATCAGACGCCATATTGTTTTTACATTCTTTTATATGTTGTGTATATAGCAATAGGAAAAACATTTCCTCTCATGCAGGCCTACAATAATTCATAATTCAAGAAACATAGGTTGGGGTTTATATGAAGTCGATTGCCTAGTTTATGTACAATGATGTTAGTATTAATAGTAGACACGGGAGCGGTTTGCATACAATTTTTGCTGCACAATTCGTCAGGAAAGGTGTGATACTACATCTATAAATATCTCATAATTTAGCCACAACCTCATCCCTTGTTCACCGACTGGAAAGGAGGATAATTCGATTTTTAGCTTCATGACAGGAGTCGTGCACACGAAAAGGTATGCTTATACTGTCCAGCCCATCAATTACCACGTGTCAGATTATATTAAGTATAGCGACTGTAATATTGGTAATTTCTAGTGATAAACATGAAGTGTGGGTGTTTATAAAAGGTCAACAAGTACATTAGATCAATGTATATTATTTATCAGTATATATTACCATGTCACGTGGTATTGTTTAAACATTCATTGTATTTAACGTGGGAGAATCTCGAGGAGATTTTGTTGGGGTCAAGAGTGATGAGCTTCAACCTCTAGGTGGCCCGTCACCTCTGGCTTGCGGTTGTGGTTTAGATCCCTGGGGGATGTGGCTTGTAAGGAGCGCCTTCTTAAAAATTTCTCCGGATTCTCTGGTTTCTTTCCACAAATTGTCTGAGTTATCACCCTCAGTGTAGAAGCGAGTGTAAAACACTAATGGAGGAAAATGATGAGATAGTACACATCAAAGATTGTGATAATATATCGACCGCCATTGTGGGATGTTTATTTGACTGGCCATTATAATAATTTAAACTTGCGCATTCGAAGTGAGGCCAATTTAATTTGTTAAATCTACCCAGAAATCAATTTGCTGATGAAAGTATGTAAGAAATATCTTGAGTCATGAAAATAATTATCACTGAATCAATAAGATCTCTGTTTATTGGCATATGTTTAGTTTACAAACTTAACAGTTTAAAAACACTGTCTTATTCTTGTTTATATTCTCAGAAATAGTTGGGGTTTTTTTTGTTTTCTGGAAATTTGAAACAACAATTAATTTTAATCACGTTAGTATAGCCTAGTTTAAGAAAATATGCATTTGTCTGAGAAAATGTAAGAAAAAAAAATAGTTGGTGGAAACACATACTTCAACAACGATGAGACAATTATCGAAACAAATAGGGTTTAACGTCCCCCCCCCCCTCTCTCTCCCTCTCTCTCATTCTCTCTCTTTCTCTCGCTCGAACATAGATGCGCTATTTATCGTTTAAGCAAAATTCTGGACGACACTGACTACATGTATTAGTTTAGATAATTGTGATTATAAAATCATGTTTTTGATAAAAGGTAGAGCGGTCAATAACTCCCACGACACGTCACAATAATAACACAGGCCAATAGTCATATAGGTCACAAACTTGACCCCGTGTCAGGTCATTTAAATAACCAACAACAGATTGGTCAGTCATGGCGGACCGAATACATGGACAGAGATTGGCCAGTATTAGCGGATCAAAAACAAGGAGGGATACGATTTCCAGTCCGATTAAATTTGAGGGATGGAAAATTGCCTATCATGAAAGGTTGAAATTTACAGTTGATGAATTTTTCGTATGGAAATAACCTTACCAAACACGCTAATCTCTTGCAACCAGCCTGATTTCAACCACCTGGCCTGATCTCCCATCCTAACCAGCCCGATATCTAGCAACTAACATCTCTCAACCCGTCTGATCTCCACCATCCGACCTGATCTTCCCCTACTGACCCGACCCCCCCCCCCCTCCAACACCATGATACGTCTTTGGTTAGAATGGTCGTATTATACGTTTCAAGTTATTTTAAGTATTCGGTCAAAGATTTTCGACATGAACCCAACTTAGACCAGGTAACTTCAAACATGGCGTATCATATAGAGATCAAAGTTGTACTGGTTTTGGTTAATGTATTATTTGATTGATGTATACACGGTGTTATATGACATATACTACATAACAAATAAACAACCAGTTTTAGACGCCATATACAGCATACTAGAATATTAAACCTTACATACAGTATTCAATACTAGGATATATAATCAAATATCTAGGACGTAGTATTTACGTCCTGCATCGTACACGATACTCTTTCACTATTTGTGAGTTTAGAATGTAATAATTCCTGTTGATGAAGTTGTCGCTATGGTTACAAGAAATGTTGTATATATCTGTAGAACTGAGTGTTAGGTTTTATATAAATATACTAGAAGGAAGATACTTCCGTCAGTTATCTAACAATATAACACGTTTACCATACTTTACTACTACTACCAGGAGGTCCCGAGTTCGATCCTTCTATGTTACCCAACTTGTCTGTATCAGCGATGCTGGACGGGTGCCTAGTCGTTCAGTTAAAACACTGGCGTTCATGTAAAGCAATGAAATGGGGTTTAACGTCAAACTGTTCTGCTCCGACTGGGCTAATGAAAATGGGCATACGCCATACAGGGTCCTATGAGGGCAATTTTGTCTGGGCAGCGACGCTATGGCCTACTCTTATATCGAATTCCAACTGCCAATTTACGTACACGCCAATGTGTAAACTGGGCCACTGTTTTTCGTCCGATCCGAACGACTAGGCAGCTGTCCTTGTCAGACCTTGCTTCCTGCACCCCTACCTTCTGGCTAGCGAGCCAGTGTCTTACCCACTTAACCACCGTGCCTTCATTCAAGTAAAGAATCACTGGAAGTTGGAATTCGAAGATGGTCGAGTTGGGGGACACACGGCTGTCCGGTGCAACATTCTCTCATGGTATACTGCAGTTTACAATATACAACCTACGATGTATACATGCAGGTCTACAGGTTAAAATATTGAACAGGTAGATATTAATAGATATTACATAGTTACACCAGGTATATAGATAGTGTACATCATTATAACATCAGGTATACGCTACTGTCTGGAGCATATCGACCTCACCGTCTAATACCATGATAAACCAATTCAAGGCGGTCGTCCACAGACGAAACCTAATGATTAACTCATACCGCTTGACATACATATTGCTATTAGATACATTCATCACCAGCATGCTTGGTATTACCAGTGGAGTAAAACCCAACGGTATGACTTGTAATTCTAAGGATGTATCACCATAATCAACCTCAATACCACAAGTGGCATCGTTCCATTCATCGTCAGTGGTATTACCAGTGGTATCGTTCTATTCCACAGTGGAGTAAAACCAAACGATACCACTGGTAATACATGACCATGACCATCAGCGGTATCACCAGTTGTCGAGTTTTGTTCCACAGTGGTATAAAACCAAACGATGCCACAGTTGATATCGAGGGAGCATCATCATTACCATCAGCGGTGGCATCGTTCTATTACACAGTGGCGCAAACAGAACTGGTGATACCTAGGATGCATCACCATCATCATCCTCGACGTCAGCAGCTGTATCGCTGTTTGCCACAGTGGAGGTAAACCGCACGATACGACTGTAATACTGAGGGTGCATCGCCATCACCATTAGCGGTACCACCAGTTGTAGCATTCTGCTCTATTCTACTGTGTAGTAAAACTTATATTTCACTAGAAGAAATCCTTGTTTATTTAAGTTTAATTTATGGATTAAACCTTGTTATATTAATATTAAAACGTCACGTTTTACATGCGCCGTGGACATGAATTATATTATTTTTGATATTGTTTGATGGGAGATTGTAATATATAATTTATACATGTCTGTTCCTAGTACACGGATTTCACTTAATATGAAATAGATCTTGGACTTCCTTAACTTAAAAATGCTAAAATATGGCTGATCTTGAAACGTGCTTTAAATGGGTTTGTTATTAACGTGGTTCAAATTTTGAATTTCTATCGTGCATTAAAATGAAAACAAAAAAACGAAAAATAAAACCCAACACAATTCCACTTGGCAACAAAGACGGAAATGTAAACTTGTATTTCTACTCCCATCAACATGTGAATTGCACCCTAGCCTGCAATCACATGCTAACACTCAACTCAACCGGAAAACGACAATCAAGTATAGTTTGTTGTCCAATGACAGGGAAAGAGCTAGTAATTATATTTTTTTAAAAACAATAAATATAGACAAGGGCGTAACATTAAATTAAGTAATATAACAAAACATTTTTCTTGGGTCCTCTTCAGACTAATTTCTTTATTTATGTGTGAAATATGAAGGAGAAGTTTGCCTCGGTAGCAGTGTTTCAAAATGGCGATTATCCCTGATTAGGTCTAAGACTCAGTGCACTATATAAATGTCCTGTTCCTTAAATGCATGGTTTCATACTGGAATTGTACTATCCTGCAATAAACGACCGTGATGAACTATTCACGTGACTTGCTCATCTGACCACAGACAAAGGGTGGAATTATTAGTTATCATTAACTATTGATGAAATGCACATGCCTTGGATATCAGCAGACGCCATCAGCACGTGACGGCAGACTGTGGCATAAGGAACCAGATGGAAAATACCAGATGAGATGAAGACTAGACAGTCACTATTCGTCATAGAATTTAATTCAATCGATGTCAGAGACAAAAGAATAAATCGAAGTTTTCCACTGAAATTCTAGGATCAATTAAATACGATGTTTTATGACCGTTAATAGAGAGAGAGAGAGAAACAGAGGGAGAGAGAGGGAGAGATGTGGTTGATCGTTATGCATTGTATTTTAAAGAGATATTGTACAGAGGTAGATTGTAATTTCAAGAGATATTGTACCGAGATAGATATGTGACGTTTACTGTAAGATCACTAAGATGAATATTGATGATTTTACTGAATATATTGGCCAATAAAAAGGCCGTATTCCACAAATGTTTTAGTTCGTGTTTTCATGATTGTGGCCCCATAGAAGTTTTATATGGTAGTTTTATTAAGCAATTTAATATGACATTTTGTTAAGATTAATTAAAATAATTTAGATGTAGGCCCATGTAATTCTTGTTGATAGTCTCGAGGTTATGGGCACAACAACATGACAAGTTCAAAATGATACACATTTTGGACATAGACGGAAACGATTCCACATTTTGTTTTTCGGGAAAAAATCTTTGCTAATATTATACCATTGAATGAAACAAAACCCCGGTTAGATCCCGCTTTTATCCCGACGTTGGTCTAGCCTAGGATTTTCCAGCCTGGTTCTCTTAGCCTAAACACGAGTCCCATCCATGTACGTAAAAAAAACCCAGGAAGCCCCGATATAACAACCGGCCCTCGTTATCCCGGTAGAGAAAGTTGGGCTTTATTTAACTGTGAGTTGTCCCTTTAGATGCTTTTGACATCCATTGAAGTAGATAAAGTAAATAGCCGAGGTGAAGTGGGAGGTGGGTGCAACTTGGTTACAACATAAAGGTCATGAGGTCATACAGGTGTGCTACGTTACCTGTCGTACCTATATACATATATAGGTATATTACAAACTGTCAGCGTCTCACCTCAATTCATCAAAGAAAATTCAAATTTTCTTACATTACTCATAAAATCAAACAATTGTGGCGTTTTCTGAAGCAGTCCAACTTTCATGAACTCTAACCATTGTTTACTGCACGTGCAATAAAGGATTGTGGTGTTCTTCTCCTTGCATGATATTTGATAGTTTGTGTATATTTACACTAAATTATCTCCATTAGTGCAGAAAACTAGGACGTTAAACCCCAATTCAACTTACAATGTCAGTGTGTTGTCTGTGTGTGCGTTTTTCCTGGGCTTTTGGTCTTGTATATTTGGTCTCAGACCATTGTAAACTGACTATAAAGTACAACAGCGAGAAATGTTATCAGGTGTTCTATATGGGTATTGTCCTACCAGGTGGTATGATATATAAAACAAATCCCCAGGTGAGGGTATTGTATTAAACCAATATTACGGTAGAAATATATTGAACGATATATACGCATATGGAATATTGTATATGAATGAACTATATATACATTATGTATGTAGATCAGTTTGAATAACCATATATAGTTATAAATATGAATACCTTAATCGACAAATAATTTTACTATTTTACTCACGCTAGGGTTTTTTCACGTCACATTATATATTATATCTATACACAAAACGCTGTAAAATACCAGCTTTTATATACCGCACATAAACTGGAGCCTTCAAGCGTAATGGTCCTACTCAGCTATTGTCAACAACTATCCCAAACGACCGAATTATTGTCGGTTCACATAATGTTATATATTAAATCGAATATATGATAATGTTTTACGCTTCGATGATTATTCACTTGTTGTTGGGTATTGCATCGTTGAAAGCCAAGTCGCTGTGTTACTCACAAATTGTATCTCCGAGACAAAAATCTTTCACATACAGGCTACCGTAATAACATACCAAGCCTTATTATAGTCATTGACGCCTTGTTTGAATATTGTTTACATTACTAAAAATACAATTTGAGGTCTTGTAACTGAAAGCGTTTGATTATAAACACGTGAATTATTTTAGAAATGGGTGTGTTTGTTTCCAAACTCTAAAATGTCTAATTTTGGCAATTAATGATAATTTGTTGGGGGTTTTTTTTTAAATATATCTACATTTGTTAAATGAGGAAGGATATAAAGTTTCCGTTGAAAAAAAGCAATAAAAAATATTTCCCTAATGTTTTCGAATAAATACATTTTAACAACTGAAATGAGGTAGAGTTTAACTTCTCGCCTTTCTCTACTGCGCATGACGAAGATATTTTAACCTACTCATCATGGAATTAAAACTGCCAATGGTTCGTTGACATACATGCCTCAGTTGTTCGCCCTACAACACCAGGATCGAATCTTGAAACTTCAGATTAATGAATCACCGTCTTACTCATTGAGCCACCATGGCTCGTTTGTTAAACGTTGAAGGACAGAATATAGTTGAAAACCAGTAATTAATATTTCCGTATATATTATCTACCCTAGTTGCAGATGTAAAGACTAATTGAAAGGTGTTTGTTTGATCTGAGTTTAAGCTGTTTGAGTTTAACGTGTATTAATATATAGTTATAGTACAGGTGTAAAACAGGGCGAACCTGTTAGACCCGTTCTCTTTATATAACCTAATCATGTATGTATTGTACTGATAATTACCAGGCTACTTAACTCAATTATATTTAGAGATTTTAATGAAGTAGCAGTTTTCTAAGGATTGTTGGACAGCTGTCTAGTAATGCGGTTGGGATGAAAACCCGGGGTCCCTTGTACACATTGCCGTGCTCGTAAAAGATCCCTTGACAGTTGGAATTCGATATAAGAGTAGACCGTAGTGCCACTGTCCGGGCAAAATTTCCCCATAGCACAGTACGACGTACATGTATTTCCGTCACCAGCCAAATTCGGAGCAGAACAGTAGAACATTATACCCCATATCATTTTATTTTATTCTAGGGGTTGTTAATAAATTTATGTGTATCAAGAGATGGGTTGGGGTACATTTCGCCTTCTCCTTATCGAATGTATACGTTGATGGACCTATGATCTTTGTACCATCCGAACGACTAAGCAATCCTTTATTTTTCAGCTAAACGGGAATAATTCTTAGTGGGAGAAAACCGGAGTACCCGGAGAAAACCCACGAGGTTGGACAGGCGACCCTACTCCTTGCCACGTACAACCGAGAATTCGTAACCACGTCAGTGGACTCAATGGCAGGCCGTATGATACAGCACGCGCTCGCTAACCATTCGGCCATCCAACCCCCCTGTTTATATACCAACACAATCAAAATTTCAAAACATTTGTAAATATTTTAAAGAAGAAGCCAGATGGCTTTTAAGAATCAAATATGTCGGTGCCATGTTTTATCTCTGTATGTGTATATTAGTAAAGTATGGACACAGCAGGCGACATGCTTTCAGCATTAACCATTCCATGTTTCAAAATATGACCAGAAGTTAAGTCAATATTTATGTTATGAACCCATGTAACATTTTTGGGGTCGAAGGCCAAGGATTATTATTATTATAAGGGGTCAACAGTTGCTTCTCCAGACATGAAATTTCATACTTTTAAAATTAGAGTCTGTGGATACCTAAGATAGAAATAAATACACCTCATCCTTAGCTCGTCATTATATCTCATATAATAAATGATACTTTGTAAACAGCTGATATTTAACAGAGCGTACCTAATTAACATAAATGCCTTCATTGTATTTAGATGGTGCTTAAAAAAACACGAAAGATACATACTGTTACGGATTTTTCTTCTGTGAATGTCGTTTTTCTGGACTTGATCTTGAAGTAGATCAAATAGAGAGCGTTGTTTATTTTCCTCAATGGTAATGTCGTGTAATAATAATGCATTTCATAGAGTGCCAAAAATACAACACCATGCGACCTTGGTAGTCGCCAGTAGCTTACTCATCTCTACTCACAATAAAAGACACATCAGCAACCCCCTGCTATTTTTTCTATGAATAATTTTTGTAATATAAAGAAGACCACATCATTGTAATTTAAAGCTCAAAAATCTGTTTAATAATATTTATATCACAAAACGTCACCTTATATCCCAAGTGATGACGTCATACCATTTTTTTTTCTTTCTGTTTTTCTTGTGGTATTTGACGCACCTGATTTCGCAGCAAGAATGAACAGACCCGTGTTGACATGGAATAATTTACATGTAGGTTAATGTATGACGAGTTATCTCCCATATTAACGTTCGTGGATTTTGCTCAGGTTGTCGGACGTGTGTTTTAAATGAGATATTTACATTTATTTCCGTTTACTTTTCCTATTTATGTTTACATTGTATAATTAAGTCGTTATTTTAGATATTGTTCTGTTTTATGTCCTTTTCAATATCTGGGATTATAGAAAAGGGGACATAACTCTAGAAACTCTCTGCATTTTTTTCTCGATAAAACAAACACTTATCGGGAGTCTTATCGATCCACGCAGGGAGTTCAACCCGAGACAATCTGGTTGCGAATCCAATGCCCTAACTATATAACCACCGTGACGAAAGAACTGGCCTACGAAAAATATGATAACTTTATTTAAGATACGAGAGAGGGAGAGAAATGGGGTTTAACGTCCACACGACAGAAATTTGGTCACTTCGGGACTAACATATGGTTTTATTTCATGTCATAATTTGCCTGCGTGTCGGGGTCTTTAGTAGTGGGGGGAAGCCGGGGTACCCGGTGAAATAGCACGAGAGTGGACAGGCGACCCTACTCCTTGTCACGTACAATCGAGGATTCGAAACCATGCCAGTTGACTCAATGACAGGCTTTATGATACAGCACGCACATGCTTACCCCCCCCCCCCCCCCGCCCATATTTAAGATACAATGAAATCAATAGAAACCAATATAAATGGCTATAAATTCAATTATAATTCATCACTTTGGTTGATATTTAGGACAAAAATATCTTTTTGATGAAAGTACGATTTGGTTGAGCATGTTTTAAAGTCTAAATTTAACTTTATTCTAGTAGTAGTAGATGGCGGTATGATTCTATAGTGATATCGTAGAACTTTAATCTAACATTTAAACAATATGAAACTGAATCAAGTTTGTAACCATGCTGTACTGTGTAATGTGTTTATCAGTATCTACCACTACACACCATCAATTCCTAGCACATGTACTACACGGCATTCCGTTACTAATTATAGACACACCAAATATGGCGGGAGGGCAATATTAACCGATATACCATAGCTATACAGCTGTTTCTAATTACTCACAGTTCAAATCGCTATAATCACATTGTAAAAATAACAGATAACATCAATTCATTGTTAAATATGTGAAATCCCCAAATGAAAACACAACGATTATTCAACAATATCGTAGTGAAGGTGTACTGTGCCTACCTATATTTATAACGACAAATTGGGTTAATACTGGCTTACTCTTAATCATTGCGATAGAGAGAGAGAGAGAGAGAGAGAGAGAGAGAGAGAGAGAGCAGAACATTAGATACATATTCCTAGAGAACATAAATATTTGCGGGGGGGGGGGGATATGTTAGTTTGCACATTGAACAAAAAGAAACTGTTATGAATGACTTCAAACCATGTATTTAAAGCACAGAGAGGATGGATCCATTGGCGACCCTTTGCCTCGAGGTTACTTTCTACCCGGTTGCGATCGGTGTGAACCTCTATAATCCAGGCCCAAACCATGCAGTTCATAGCTCAAGTCTATAACTCAGACCCAAACCATGCAGTTCATAGCTCAAGTTAGCAGGGAAACTTACACTATTTCTAATATTACGTCTCGTTATTCCACGTAGCTAACAAACTCTTGTCGGGGGCGGGGGGGGGGGTCTCTAAATGAAATGTGTTTTTATGGCACGTCAGCACCCACCGGGCTATATTGCGCTAAAGTGGGTTCCTTAAGGATTTACACATTGGTTAATATATGATTTTCGTGCAGGGGGTATTCAGAAGCCGGGAGACGCCATAGTACCCGGAGTAAAATCACGAGGGTAGTAGGTGGGGGTGGGGGGCTATTTCTTCGAACCCATGACTTGCATTGGGCATGTGTTCTACTGATGACCAGTTGCAATAGAGAAAAATATCTGGAGTGTACATTCGATAAGTTTATATTTTGTTTTTATATTTCACCTGTTGTGCCAGCTATATTTCATCTTTTTATTTTGTGTTTTATCCATCAACTATGTGTGTCGGCGTACAACACTTCTGAATGTATATTCAGAACGAATTATATATATAAAATTACAATTTTCTTAAATTCTATTTGCAGATCTGTACACCCGTTACCACCTGCCTATGGACCGACTGTCTGGAAATGGTCTCATCAATCCGTCCGGGATGGCTTCAACGGTACACGGCAACCCCCAGATTGTTCCCGGGGTCATCAAACAGGCCCTAGAATTGGACGGTCGGGTACAATACGCCAGAATAGCTGGTTCAAGCCACAGAGCCGAATGTTTGGGTGATCTTTCAAAATGTCCAGATGGTAAGTGACAGTTGAAAAGAGTTAAATACTGTATTGAATTCGATTGATCTGTAATAATTCAATTACTGTTGCGACGAAA
The DNA here is from genome assembly GCA_963678685.1 of Patella ulyssiponensis. NCBI lineage: Eukaryota > Metazoa > Mollusca > Gastropoda > Patellidae > Patella > Patella ulyssiponensis. Next base: position 60,147,543 of record OY783225.1, on the reverse strand, counting down.
TCTTTCTAAATCCCCGGATGGTAAGTGGCACCATTTATGGAGGATAAACCACTTTGGTTTATGTCAAAATAAAGAGTTGAATTAATCTGTTCGGTTAAATATATGTTGGACCTAGCATTTTAAATATAGACAAATAACCACTTTACAAATAAAATCAACACATTGGACACATTGAAATCAACACTTTTATTTATTTTTTACTTATTTCCAATGTTAAGCTACTTGGTAAATCCCTTCCCCTTTCTTCTGAAAACTCATAGCTAGTTCTACTGGATTACTGCCGTTGGGATATTGAATGGACACCATACGACGACTTTGATTTCTGCCCCTGTCCCTGCACCGAGATAGGGATGTTATTAGCTTCATATTTTATTTTGAGATCGTCAAGATTCGATTACACCCAGACTCGAAGACCAAAATATAAGAAGGATCCTTGGAAGCATACCTTGCAGAGCTTGACTCTAACCAGTAGAAAATACCAGTGGGACTTGATCCGCTTATTCCACAGCATGATCTCGTTGATGATGAAGGAACCACCTAATGAATTCAATAATTTTATTACAGGTTATTTTCTGTCCATGTGGCTTCAGTTCAAGGATCATATAACAGAACGTGGTGTCTACATGTCTAACGGTGGCGAACGACAGGACTCTCATGGTATCGCTATGTATTACGGCGATGGAATCCTCGAGTTCATCTTCAAACATCCAAATGGACAGACCTGGTCGGTTAAGGACAGGAATTTCCTTCCAAAGAGATGGTACCACGTTGCAGCATCCTGGGATCAAAATAAAGGTCTCCATTTGTTCGTTGATGGAAACCAAGTGAACCACGATAACCGACCACGGCGGGGATCAAGGGTTGGACGAACATCCTACAACGACTTCATCCTCGGCAAGTCCAACTCCAATGATAGAACTGGTCGTCTTGGTACCATGCTGGTGGATGATTTTAGATTTATCTCGGGATTTAGAAATAATAAAGAAGTCCGAGAATCAGGTAAATCTTGCAAATCTTTCTTCTAGCTCTGTACATTATATTAAAACTTTTATATTCCAAGGGTATTTCTTCATATTATATTACAATGTTTATATTTTAAAGATGTAAACTGTTGGACATTTGTTAGATATCGCTACCACTGACTGTATCCGTTTTTTTTTTAAAATTTCATAACATCAATATAACCGTGAACATATTGAAACTCAAAGCGCGTTACCTCGTAATGGAAAGGTGTTTTGTATCAGCGTTCCTTAAAATCGTCATTGAAAGCTAAACATCTGTATCTCAATTTAATTTACGTTAAATCAAAACTTCTGGTGTATTTTTCATGCTGTGTAATTAATTTTCCTTTCCTTTCTATATTTCAGGACCTATTTTCCGTTATCATATGGATATGGACAACATGCAAGGAAACATAATGAAATTTCCACACATAAACGCCCAAGTACATGGAAATGCCCGACTCACAGATGAGGCTGTTTTGAACAAGGCTTTGAATTTAGTTGGTAATGGACAATATGTTGACTTGGGGAACTTCCCAGGAACTTGCTTTGGAGACCTGATGAAGTGCCAGCATGGTATCACTCTCTCCTTCTGGGTGAACTTCCCCAGACTCGATGGAGACTCTAGATATCTGTTCAGCTCCCCGAATGGTATCTCCGTTTACTACAGTGGTAGTCGTCTTCATGCTGATGCACATATGGGAGACAGAAACTGGGCTGCTTACTATACGGGAATCCGGACGAGGCAGTGGTACTTTGTTGAAATCTCCTGGAACCCAGAACTTGGCCTGACTATGTTCGTTGATGAAGAGCGCGTTGCTTTCCAACCTAGAGACTCTCATCGAGGTGTTTCCAGGCGGGATCACCGAATTCTCATCGGAAAGGAAGCCTCAGCATCCACACTTGGAGAAACTAATACAGCCATCGCTATGGTGGATGAAGTAGATGTTTACTATGCTGACAGAGAAAAGTTAGTCGATCTCGGAGTAATCCGAAGAGGTAAGAAATTGATCAATTACTTGTGTAAATCGTAATAATTCCCATAAATCAAATTGCCTAGTTTAGGGTGTGGGCTTCAGTTGAGTTGAAATAAGGGAAATTAAAAAGGTGTGTAACAGACGAGTTTTACCGGTTTTGAAATATAGAGAAACAATGTTCTTATAGAAAGGCGATTACATTCCAATCGTATTTGAAAATTGTAATCAGTTTTTAAACGCTCACATAGATATGGGGTCGTACATTGCCGTTGCCTCTGTCGTCCGTCCGTCCGTCTGCTGTGGGCGTATGTTTCGTTGCTTGGCAACCTTACCCTATCTTTAATCAGATTTTACTGACAATTATTTACTTTTATAATCCATTATTTGCTCTTTTTTTTATCAGGACGACCGGTTCCTTATCATTTTGATTTTGAGCGAATGGAGGGCAACAGACTGGTTCACGATTCCATACTAGTCAATCTTGAAGGAAACCCCAAACTCCGCCAGGGGAAGATTGGTAAAGCCTTGGAACTCAAAAGAAACAGACAAGTTGCTGATTTCGGTCGGCACAATCAGATCTGTTTTGGAAATTTGGATTATTGTCGAAATGGTGCACTCTTTTCATTTTGGATCAAACCGTCACAATTGAAAAGAAACACTTACTTTGCATCCACGGGAAACAACGGCATCACTTTACATTACAAAAACAGAAAGCTAATCGCTAAGGCTGAAACCTCTTCAAGAACTTGGGAAACATCAACACCCAAGTTGGTGGTGGATAAATGGCAGTTTGTAGAAACATCCTGGCATCCGGAGACTGGATTAAAGCTTTATATCAACAATGAGATGGTTGGGGAGGACACCAGACATTCCCAACGAGATGCCCGAAATCGTGGTGTTGCTGATCAAGATGATTTTTATTTGGGTAGAGGGAATCTAGATATGAACGGTAACAACTACGCCAACGCCATGTATGATGAGTTGGATTTCTGGTATGCTGATCGAGATTATTTAGCTGCTCATGGATACATCCAGAGAGGTCAGTTTACCCATAATTATATGTTATTATGTATGTAGATAGCATTACGTGGTGCCGTTATTCGTCTTGAGCTATCTATATCATTTTTGAACCACGGGTTGTTAACATACACTTATTATAATACGCCTTCTTCTTATCCATAACAACCAAAGACTCTTGACAACAGTCTAAATAGTGTGTTCTGTTTACTGGAACCAGTATACAAATGTAAAACTGCCATAACCAATAGTATGTTCAGTTTACTGGAACTAGTATATAGAAATGTACAACTGCCATAACCAATATCAGAAATTATTCAAGTTGTTTCTTTGTAGGTAAACCAAAGCATTACATAATCGATTTTGAAGAAATTGACGGAATTCGTTTGATCCATGAAAGTTTACCAATTCGAGTTGTTGAAAATGCTAAAATTATTCCTGGTAAAGTTGGAAACGCTTTGGAACTAAATGGTAACAGACAGTATGTTGATATCTCTGGTCGCAATGGCGAATGTCTTGGTAACCTGGCACTATGTTGGCAAGGTAAATATATTATAAAACCCACAAACATTTGTAAATATTGTAAGTGGATAAAATTATGATTGAACTATCGGTAGGTCGTTTTACTGATCAGTGTATTTTACTACGTGATAGAGATAACTCCTGTTGCGTATTGGCTGGTCACATGACCGCATGCTTCCCAAAAAACATTTGAGACATGAGAATTCAACGTTCAACATCAACTATAGAGAAACAATGGAACTCTTTTGGGAATTACGTTGTTTGTATGTGGTAAGGTTCAGGAGGATGTGTTAATAAGAAGAGATTTCATTGGAATTATTTTTTTATTTATTTATTCATTCTGATATAATTTTTCTACTTGGTGTTTTGAGCCAACAGTGGGTGTTCACTTGTTATTGTCTGTCATATCAAAACCTTGGCCCTGTTTCTCGAAATCTTAATTAAAGATAAAATCCAAATTGTAGTAGATACTTCAATTTTGATTGCTAAGCACTAAAATCAATCTAATATTATCCATTCAAGTTACTAAAATTTCCTGCAATAGGCCACAGAATGAGGAATTGATATGTGGATGTGTTATTTGTAGGTATTACCATATCAACATGGATGAGATTCCGTAGATTCGAAAACAACATGGTGTTTTTATCTACGGGAAAGAACGGTATATTAGTGACGTATAGAGATGGTTATATATATGTCACAGCAGACGGTAGAAGTCAGGTGACTGTACCAGCTTTAGAGAGGAATAGATGGTATTATTTTGAAATCACGTGGCACCCAACCCATGGACTGAAAGTTTATGTTGATCAAATGATTGAAGGTAAGATTTGTTTTACATAATGGAAATAATGGATTAGAAGCATGAAGAAAAGAAATAATATTGGATCCCCTCCCCCCCCCCCATCCCTCCTTCTCCCTTATACCCACCTATTATTACTGTATGCGGATATGTAAAGCCATGGTTTATTTCTGAAAGTCTTGTATGTCAGCAATTATTCGATAACTTTAAAGTACATCACGAGATCGAGTTATATACACCACGAGTCCCAACTGGTCTGAAAACAGACAACCCCGGTTTAATTTTATTTCAACATAGGAATCATTAGCTGTGTAAGGAAAACAAAATTGGACAAGCTACTATACTCCTTGCCACGTACAAACTATGGTCATTTGACTCAATGACTGACCTTATGATCTAAAGCGAACGCGGTTCGACCAGTTCACCACTCAACCCAGCATGGACCACATAAGTTGAATTTCAATCCATGAAACCCACTGACTCTTTCTAAAACAATTAAAGCTACACATTCACATACAGGTATCTCTCTTTTATCCCTGTAGGTTCAGCCCCGAGTTCACCGTTACGAGATGCTACAGGAACTGATAGAACAGGTAGTTTCTATATAGGACGACCAAACGCTGGGGATACCCCTGGTGGACTCTTCGCCTTTGGTAATTTTGATATCGATGAGATGGAAGTTTGGTATGGGCGCCGAGAAGACCTAATGGCGTTTGGTTATATCAGAAAAACTCGACAAGGTAGGCTCTACAATTGATTTTACCAGTAGATAAATATAGGCCTACTACCAGTCTGTGAATGCTGAATAAGAAAAAGAGACATACCGTCAACAAAATAAGTAATATATTACTTTATTGTCGTGTAGCGTCTTATATTTAAGACGTAGTTGGCGTGAAACATCTTATATTTAAGACGTAGTTGGAGTGTATCTGTCTTATCGTTAAGACTTAGTTTTAGTGAATGGTATTTAAGACTTTGTTGTCGTGAAGCGTCTTATATTTAAGACTTAATTGTCGCGAAGCGTATCTGTCCTATCTTTAAGACTTATTTGTTGCACCTTGTATAAAAATCTATGTTTTAATAAAAAAAAAATTATGTTTTCACAAATCTGAGAACATTGGCAGTATGTCTTTTTTTTTATTTTGTGTGATTCTCAATAAATGGGTATGATAATATCATGATCTATCATCCTATATACTAAGATACATTCAGCATCGTTAATCATTCACATCATATTGTCTCATGTCGCCATTATCGCGCTCAGTATGACGTCATGTAATCTGATGGCCAAGGCCCAGAACCAATCGAAAGTAGACAAACTCGGTGAGAAATAAAAGGGGTTTTGATCTATGGACAGGGTTCATGTCATGCGCATCATAATATAACTTTTACATATTAAAGCAGCGAATTTCATCAATTCAGTTGATTTACACCATGTGTGACGGGTGTCATCTACATCTCGTCCACGGAAGTCTTAATGCACTAGAATTCTTATCCAAGTAAACTTGATGAAGTTTTCATTAAAAACATGATTGTCGGTCTTTCTTCACACTACGAGACATATTTTTCTAACTTCACATGTTTATTCATGAGTTTCATTTGTTTGCATGTTTTTGGAATGCAAGAGGTGTATGGGGTGTAGTGTTAGTACCTTTGTTTCAGCAGTCAGCCACATCCATTTGATGCACTACTGACACTGGTCCTCACCACGGGCCCAACTCTCATCTATGGCTCCAAGAAAGCCGCTTTGGCTGGCGGGCTAAACTAGATGAGAGAAACACACAAAGTACATTTGCCCGAAAATTCCAAGTGTACATTGATGATGGTCTTGAACTTCTCAGGAGTGATTGTCGGGCACTACCATGGCACATTGGTGACATCACAGCTGTTAAACCCAGCATGGGGGTCAGTGTCAGCTAAGTAGGAAATATATGTCGGCATCATACTGTGCAGCAACCTACTAGTATCCCAAATGCTGTCTAATCAACCCCAGATAAGTTAGGCAGCCCCACCGAAATGGACTTGACGTACCAGCGCGGGAGAGCCGAGCCAAGGATAATGGGGTCGGAGTTATCCGGATGGTCGAGGGATGATCCTTTTACCACCCTGTTATGTATATGTATATAATGTATGTACACTATTTACTTATAGCTACTATATATGTACTTTTATAGAACTATACAGTATGCACACTATATACATTATGTACACTATGTAATGTAAAATGGGAACTTTCCTGTATGGGATACAACTAGGTTCTTGCATTCTGTCCTACACCTAGTCCGATCGTTCATCCAGTGTCATAAGTCCCGTGCGATCTGTACACCATCCAGATAACTACTATCCCGTTATCCTTGGCTCGTGTCTACTGCGATGGCATGTCCTGAACATTCAGGTGCAGCTGCCTAACTGATCTGGGGTTGATTAGGCAGCAGAATGATGCAAACATATTATATTTCCAGTGATCTCACAAATGCGCATTGGTAGCAGTGGCGGCGCCAGCCGTCGGTGGTCGGAGGGGCAAAGCTTGGGCCAAGTCCAGGGTTAAGGGGGCAAAGGTACGGGGTTCAACTAGGGGTAGGGAGGCCTCCGCCAGAAATCTTGGAAAAACAGGCTGCCGGAAATGCAACCTAGCAGTATTTCAGGCAATGATCGTTGAAGTAAAAGTGTCAAACCTCGACACAACCCACACGCGCGCCAAAGAAGGGAGTCCTTATGGAGGGTATGGGGACCTCCCCCCAGAAAATTTGTAATAATAGACTGTCGGAAATGATGTTTGGCAATATTCAGTCAGGTGAGATAAATAAATCTGACCACATACTGTCCGTCGCCTGATCACTAGTTTATCCGACCAGAGAACAAAATGTCAAACGAACGGAATTGCGACTCTCAACGAACTTCCCCTGTGAGCGCCAAAGTAGCGAGCCCTTGTGGGGGGATTTGGGGACCTCCCCAAGTAGATTTTGAAAAATAGACTGTTGGAAATGCTGCCTGGCAGTATTCAGGCACCGATCGTAGCGATAAAATGTGCTGATGGAATGCCGTCTGATCACTAGTTTTTCCGACCCAAGAGAGCAAATTGTCAAATGAACAGACTTGCGAACCTCAACGAAGTCCCCAATAATTTGAAAAGTAGACTGCCCGAATAGCAGTCTGGCGGTATTTCAGGCACTGATCGTCGAGATAAATAGAGCTTAACAGATACCGTTGTCGCCAAATCACTAGTTTATCCGAAAAGAGAGGAAAGTGTCAAACGGACGGAGTGAATGACTCAACGTGAATGAATATTTTCGCCACTATATTTGGTGGAATAGACTGTTGAAAAGGCAGCATTTCAGACACTGGTCGTGTTGATAAATAGAGCTGGCCAGACACTGTTCGTCGCCAAATCACCACCTTATCCGAACAAAAATGGAGTGTCAAACGCGAACGGAGTGAGTGTACCAAGTGAATGTTCTCATTGCGTTGAACCTACACCCAAAAGCTTTGAGGATCGTAAAAAGCAGGGTGGGCTTAGTAAGAAATCACTCAACATGCAGGTCTATGACTGAGTGGGATGTGGGATTTAATCACCGTAGAAGGTAATGATAATCGAAACGTATCACAAAAACTTTTTCTAAAATTATTGGGTGGGTGGGGGGCAAACAGAGGGCAGACCTGATTTAGGGAAGGGGGGCATATGGCGCCGCCACTGCTTGGTAGTGCCCGACAATCACTCCTGAGACGTTCAAGATCATAATCAATGTGCACTTGGAATTCTCTGGCAAATGTACTGTATGCTTCCCTAGCAAATGTACTGTGCTTCCGTCATCTAGTTTAGCCCGACAGCCAAAGTGGTTTACTTGGAGCCATAGATGAGAGTTGTGCCAGTGGTGAGGACCAGTGTCAGTAGTCCATCCAATGGATGTGTCCGACTGCTGAAACGAAGGTACTAACACTACACCCCATACACCCCTTACATTGCAAAGACATGCAAACAAATGAAACTCATGAATAAACATGCGAAGTGAGAACAATATGTCAGGGAATGTGACGAAAGGCAGACAATCGTGTTTATAATATACATTTGTTATAGAAATTAAAATGATATGTATATTGTAAAATATGCCTCGAAGTGCTTTTCCTGTGAAAATATGTCTCTGGGTGCATTTTGAACAGGAAAATATAGTTCAGCAGGCTTTAAAACATAGGAATTGACACTTAGATCACGAAAATCGAACAACTACAAATATTTCTAAGCAAAACATCAAATTAGGGTGACCGTTTTGGCGGCCATCTTGAAAAATGGCGGCCATCTTGGATTTTCAATTGGCCAATCGGGCAGATTTGATAAGTATCCCTTGGAGAACAATTGTGCCAAATTTGATGCTTGTATCATCATTTGCACGATTCTTCTCAAAAATTGCTCTTATCTGCTCCACTAGTTAGATTATAGCCCATTTTTGGCTTATTGGGTAATGCAGACCCTACATCTAGTGCACTAGTGCACATTTTATTGACACATCTCCCACGTTGGTCCTTTCTTTGAAAATATTACCAATATTGATCCTATTCAGTATAACACCATATTTCATTATATATTCCATCAGCAAGATCATAATTAATATCTATATAATTAGGCTACTAATTAGAGAAAATAATTAACGTATATTTATCTCATCATATTCTCTATTCTTATTAATTCATGGGTTACATTAATTAACATTGTATCCAAGTGTTTAGATTACCATTGATTAATCCACTATAGAAGACAGTTTAGCTCTTTAGAATAAAAACGATAAGATTAATAATATGAAGAGCTGGACTGTGTTTTATGATTAACTTCATCTTCATATGGTCAAATGTTGTACATATGTATCTCTATATTTAAATTTAACGCTTGTAGATACGGAAGAAGGTATAATATTACATTATATTAATATTTATCGCAGCATCTCATTTTAACATAATGCTTCACGATCTCTTGTATTTCTCTTTTCACTGTTGCATGTCAATTTTCATTTATGATCCATGTAACACGTTTGCACTTCAGCACAATGAGAAAGTCCCTTACTGTGAAATCTTCCAACATATATTTATCTGACAAAATGATAACGCGCATAAATAACCATCTATTTATTTGAATTTTTGTCTGCATGCGGGACATAAGCTATTTTCCATATTTATACTTGCTTTTCATTTTTGTTTAAACGTTTTTGTTATATTTTTTTTCAAGTACAAATGTTTAATACCATTATCTATTTTATCGAATTCTAGTGATAAATTTCAAACAAACAAATGGGACAGTAAAAACCAAAAAATATTTCTCGTTTTCTTTTCTGAAATGATTTTTGATTGAAACTAAATTTTAAAAACAAAATTGTAATAAACAATAAATTAATGTTAACGCAATTAAAACACGCATGTCATTTTATATGCTACTCTTTTAATAACTCCGATTTTAAAAATTTATTTAGTTTTGTCTGTAATCAAAATGCCTAGCATGGAATAGGAATAAGGCATTAAACTGCAATTCTATCAGAAAGTGTTGAATGATTATATTTTAAATATTTATTACGGATAAGCATGAGAAAAATAAACCATGAAGAATAAACATAGAATATTATGCATGAATACATGTAATAACACTTTATTTTTAATTCAATTGAATTGGTCTACTTATATAAAGATAATATAATATATTAGTATTTTATAAAGAGAAAATAAATGAAAGTCATTTTAATTTCGCGAAAAATAATGCCTTTTTTGTACAAATAATAAATATAATATGTCTGAATCCTTAATAGTTAACAATTACAGTTTATATATTTGTAACTTATATAGACAGTATTGGTTGAATTACAAAAAATGAGTTGTTTGAAATGGGGAGAGTCTCAAATCTTCTTGGCCGCCTTCCGCTCGACTGGCGTTTCTCTCACTTAGTGTCTTGTAGAAATCTTTATATTACACATCATATATCGAAAAATGACAGTCTCGCCCACTTTCTATTTTTACATTTTAAATAAATGAATTCTCCGGGAACAAAACAGGGATGGAAGGATGGACGGCTAAACGTCGCCCATTTCAATATCCGGCTAGGGATATAAAGTAACTCATCAAAAGTGGTAAAGATATAAAGCACTTTTCGAAAGTGATAAAGATATAAAGCACTTTTCAAAAGTTAAAGATATATTAGAATCACATCACGATAAAAGCGAGTTCAGTGTCCAGAAATATTGATTTGTAACGAATGCTTTGATCGCTGCTATCAGTGAGTTTGTCATGTCAGCAAGTAACGACTGTGGTAAAACAAAACACAAAGTCGGATAACTTCCCCACGGTATTAAACGCATGCCGTAATATTTTATCGAATTAAATATCGGTTGATTTATTTTAAAACATTCACGAGACTGTCATTTATATAACCACTTCTCTTTCCCCTGTGAAGCTTTCCTGTCAGCCATTAGCCATTCACCTAATCAATGTTGTATTCTCTCATCTTTATTCACATTTTCATCTTTATTCACATTTCATTTTTATTCACATTTCATTTTTATTCACATTTTCATTTTTATTCACATTTTCGTTTTTATTCACATTTTCATTTTTATTATACGCCCACATTGAAATGTGGTCGTATATTGTCGTCGCCCCTGTCCGTCCGTCCGTCCGTCCGTCCGTCCGTCCGTCCGTCGGTCCGTCGGTCCGTCGGTCCGTCGGTCCGGCGTCCACAATTGCTTGTGGACGCTCTAGGGGCTAAAGTTAATATCCGATTGACTTTAAATTTATACACAGTGTTTGAGGTCATGAGACGAAGAAGCCTATTGTTTTTCAGCGATTTCCGATAATAACTACCAGAGTTATGGCCCTTGATCACTTCAAAAAATCTTGTGGACGCTCTAGAGGCCAAAGTTAATATTCGATTGGCTTTAAATTTATACACAGTGTTTACGGTCGTAAGACAAAGAAGCCTATCAATTTTCAGCGATTTCCGATGATTAGTGCCAGAGTTATGGCCCTTGATCACTTCAAAAAATCTTGTGGACGCTCTAAAAGCCAAAGTTAATATCCGATTGACCTTAAATTTATACACAGTGTTTAAGGTCATAAGAAAAAGAAGCCTATTGATTTTCAGCGATTTCCGATAATTAGTGCCAGAGTTATGGCCCTTGATCACTTCAAAAAATCTTGTGGACGCTCTAAAAGCCAAAGTTAATATCCGATTGACTTTAAATTTATACACAGTGTTTAAGGTCATAAGACGAAGAAGCCTATTGATTTTCAGCGATTTCCGATAATTAGTGCCAGAGTTATGGCCCTTGATCACTTCAAAAAATCTTGTGGACGCTCTAAAAGCCAAAGTTAATATCCGATTGACTTTAAATTTATACACAGTGTTTAAGGTCATAAGACGAAGAAGCGTATTGATTTTCAGCGATTTCCGATAATTAGTGCCAGAGTTATGGCCCTTGATCACTTCAAAAATCTTGTGAACGATCTAGAGGCCAAAGTTAATATCCGATTGACTTAAAATTCATACACAGTTTTTAAGGTCATAAGACGAAGAAGCCTATTGATTTTCAGCGATTTCCGATAATTAGTGCCAGAGTTATGGCCCTTGATCACTTCAAAAAATCTTGTGGATGCTCTAGAGGCCAAAGTTGATATCCGATTGACTTTAAATTTATACACAGTGTTTAAGGTTATGAGACGAAGAAGCCTATTGATTTTCAGCGATCTCTGATAATTATTGCCAGAGTTATGGCCCTTGATCACATCAAAAAATCCTGTGGACGCTCTAGAGGCCAAAGTTAATATCTGATTGACTTTAAATTTACACACACTGTTTAAGGTCATGAGACGAAGAAGCCTACTGATTTTCATTGATTTCAAATAATTACTTCCAGAGTTATCTCCCTTGATCACTTCAAAAAACCTTGTGACGCTACAGATGCCAAACTTATCATCCGTTTGACTTCAGATTGATACACAGAGTTTAAGGTGTTGAAACGCACAAGTATTTTGATTTTCAATGAATTTTGATAACAGAACAGCTAAATCCATGATGTTAAATGTTTCCTATACTAATTGATAGCGTGGGGCAAAACTTTATAAAAAGCAAACAAATTCTAATGATTTTCAGATAATTACATAATGAGTTGTTCCATTACCAAAAAAAGTAAAAATATGCGACAACCCTTGTTGACTGCCCGGACGATTTAACTGCTGTGGGCGTATGTTTCGTTGCCTGGCAACCTATCTTTCACATTTTTAGTATTATTTACATTTTCGTTTTTACTCATATTTTATTTTGCACGAAGTTTGATGTTATGTTTTTAAACTTATTCGTGTATCCGGTCTAACCAGCCCTGCAACCCAATCACGTTCACTTATTATCCCACCTTTACTCAACTTTTGATTTTGCCAATTGCCGTGTTTTTGTTTATCTGTGTTTCTGTGACATCATCGAATGCACAACAACATTTGTTTGGTTGTTTATTTGTTTACATTTGAATATCTTCACTTTGCGCCAAAGTGCGATTAAAACTGCGCAATGATATGACAGTGCGTTGACGATATTTCCCATTGCACTCTTATCTTTGTATAATGCGCCTTATACACACAAAACGAGATCTCTTTGAAGTGCTGGAATAAGGATTTATTGTTTTGTATATATAATTTATGACCTAACATGTAAATTGATACGTTAAGGAATTTGCAAAATCAATTTGATTTATTTATATATATTTTTTATGATTAGAATTAAAACGCATAAAGTTTAGATTAGACTTAGCTTAGTAATAAAAGCTATTTATTTTGTTAACGTTTTAACAATTTTTATATCAATTTAATTGCATTGCATGTGCCCAGGTCCTTAGATGCTTCTTGTTACTTTACCTGCAGATAATTTTGGACATGAGACTTTCTCCTTTGAAAACGCCGTCGGTGATAAGGTTGACCATGTGGTATATACTGTACTTCTAGTCAACGGAGCCCGAATTACTCGAGGTTTGATCGGAAACGCAGTATTATTGGATGGACGAGATCAATACGTCAACCTGGACGAACATCCTAACAAGTGTATGACGGAGCTGGATCTGTGTACCCATGGCTTTACCATCTCCTTGATGCTGAATCCGAGAACTCTGAGAAACGGTAACTACTTCCTCTCCAGTCCTGCTTATGATCTGTATTACCAGGACAGAAAGCTCCATGCCAAGTTCCGCAGCAAAAATCGATCGTGGACAGTTTCGACTGATCGGTTACGAGAAGATCAATGGCAGCATGTGACCATGTCTTGGCATCCCATTAAAGGTTTGTCTCTGTATCTGGACGATGTTCAGGTCGATTCAGCCTATGGTACTGAAGAAGCACTGGGAGATCAACCTAGAAGCAGCACCGTGTATCTGGGTAAGAATGCCCTGAGTGATAGAGAACGAGCTACAGCTAATGCCATGGTGGATGAGGTACAGTTCTGGTATGATGATTTAGATCACTTAAAGGCAACTGGGCAATACGGAGGTAAGTCAACTCATGCAATCACAAGTACCACTTTATTTCCTTTTTATCGTTCTGGTTTTTCTTATGCTTGCTAACAAAGCTGTGATCCTGAGGATTTATGAAGATACCTGCGTTAGATCCAAACATACGCCTCGTTAAATAGGTAATAAAGTTGGTGTTGTTCGTAATGCTATCTTTCTACTTTTACTTCAGCTCCCATCAATCCCCAGCGAGTCAACTTTGATTTACTTCGTGGGGGAAGTCTCCAGGTCGGTAATAGAAGGATCGTTGTTTATGGAGGACCTAGCACTATACAAGGACAGCGATACAGAGCTTTGTTCCTCAATGGATTAAACCAGTATGTTGATCTCGGACAGAACTTTACTTGTGCTGGCAACTTGGATAATTGTCGCCAGGGCGCCACGATTAGATTTTTTGTGAAACCCGAGCGACTCCAAGATGGCATGTACTTCATCGATTCCTATCCTCTTCGTGTGTATTACCGCGATGGGAAACTCTTTGCTGAGATGCAAACAGCAACTCGTCAGTGGGATGTTTCCTCTGGGGGTTTTGAGGCTGGTAAATGGCAGAATGTTGAATTATCTTGGCATCCAACTGTGGGATTAGGCATGTACCTGAATGGCCGACGTGTAGCTCATCAAACCTACCCAACCATCCGAGCTCCAATTCAGAATGATGATTGGAGGACGTATGTTGGACGGCCATTAGTTACTGGAGGTGACCGGAGATACGCCAATACTTACCTTGAGAACATTGAATTTTATAATACTCGACGTGACTACATTCCTAGTGCCTACCGACCTATACCACTACCAGACCCTACTCGACCACCTCCTCGAACCAGACCACCTCCAATACGAACTCCACGTCCACCAACCTATAGAACACGAAGACCGGATCCCAATGTCTACGTCAATGGAAGTAAGTACCTTTATTTCATATATTAACCAGTAGAACAGGACCCCCTCTCTAAGTTCCCTATCTATAAGATCAATATACTAAACGTCAAGGTTGTCTTCGAGTGGAAACATTTTGCCTATAGATATAACTTGGATTAAAGGGGTAGCGGGTTGTCAAAAACATATGCGTTTAGTACAAAAAAATATGGTCCGGCCAAGACAGACAAACGCACATAGATTCTGATAGTTATGCTTGCTGTTACTGTGCATACTCACGTGAAACCACGACATACGTCGGGCATCCTGGCACTAAGAAAGAACTTCCGATAACACTTGAAATTCACTTGAGTACCTTCTTTGAATGTTGACTTCTACAAGTTAGATATCAACTTCGTGTTTCTTTTTCTTCTCTCAAATGGAACGTTGACAGACAGGTGTCAAGGTAATAGTATCCACATGTTAATCTCCAAAATGAGACGAGACGCTACTTTCCATGCCTAGGGCAGATTTGTGGTTCTTCCTTCGATTACCGTTGTCTGAATTTGTTTTTATTATGTCGATCATCGGTAAAATATAGATTTTGAATCTGTACGTTGTTTATATTTTTAACTATCTGCAAATGGGAAGATGTGTATTACAAATAATGGTAATATATGACCCGACACCGTATAACCCCTGTTTGTTTCCCTTTGTCAGTGATGCAAGACGGAGGGCCAGGCAAGGACAGCTGTCTAGTCGTTCGGATGGGTAGCACACTGTATGACGTATGCCTGTCTTCATTAGCTCAGTTTAGGAGTAGAACAGTAGGATGTTAAATCCCATTTAATTTCATTCCATTTCCGTATAACCTCATATTGTATATTGGACAAGCTGGGCGGGGGGACAAATATAAGATCTAATTAACCGGGAAACGAAGTTACTGATTTCCCCATTCCGATAAATCAAATAAGCATGTTAATTCTTTTGCATCTATTTTGAATCAGTGAACTGTTAATATTACTAACTGATATAATATACACGGGCCCGTATCTACAGGGGGGCGCGGGGGGGCATGGCCCCCCCTCGTGAAATGCTCGCCCCCCCCGCTCAGAAATTGCTAACAATCATTAAAGTATACACAGTACCTTACATTAACCTAAAAAAGCTATTTTGTTTTTGTTTGAATACTTATTTTAAAATGCTTATTAGACGCCTAGGTAACTACATATCATGATGATTACAACAGTCTGTTAGAATGACCTTTCCGAAAATTTCCTCAAAATGTTCGCCCCCCTACCGAAAGGTAATGCCCCCCTGCTTAATGGTGTCTAGATACGGGCCTGAATATACATACTATTAAACGTGAGTTATTTAATATACCATGGTTAACATGAGACTTGGAATATTGCCAGAACCTGTTAATGGTCGACATCTGACATGTATGTATAGGCTATCGGATTCCATTCCGTTCATTCATGGTGCACAGAGTGGGCGGTGTCTGTTTCATTTAACATTTATTAATCAAATCAAAACTTCAAAATAACTTACTTATTTGATAAAACATATGCCTGAACAAAACTTCACCAATTCTATCGCAGCACTAATAAATGTTAAGGTTAATTTTATTTCTACAGTCCCTTACAGCATTTTATAGAATTTTATAGGACAAAAACTAAATATAAAACTATATAAACAATTTGAATCTTAAGTCATGTGAATATTCTATGTAATGAATTCGTTTTCCTGTAATATTGTATTTCAATTTCATTCTATATTCGTTGCCTCGGACAAGACAACCATAGTAATTCGCTGGTAAACGATGATATTTGATAAGTTTTAGGATTTTAACCCAGGCGAATATCAGGCCTTCAGCCATGATTTCATTCCAGGCGAACATCAGGACCTCAGCCATAGACAATCCACTCACAATAAAACTAAAAACATATCTTGTTATTTTCAAACTGATGTGTAACGACATTAGTACGATTTGTTGTGTTGAAGAGTTGGCAATAAGGGCGTGGTCCAACGATCCGTTGGCATGTTTGTACAGTAAACGACAGATTGACCTTTCAGCTCAAAGGGATGTTGTCGACTCTGACCTTTTGAGTTCGCTTGAGGTCAGTTCGAACTGTGATACGAGAAACCATATATTGTGACCTTTGAACTCATTATTTGCGCGTTTAATAGTTTGGTTCTGGCTGTGTTTAAAAGAGTATCAACATTTGATCTATGTAGACCAACGTTGATATTGTAATCTCGATTTTCTCTGACCATGATGTGTATATATGTATCTACCATATGATTTTGAAACCAGCGGACACCAAAATAGGATTTTTAGAATAAAACTATTGACAATATGGCATTGTGTAGAAACTGGTAACATAAAAGATACTTGGAACACCTTAAAAAGGGGACAATCCCCATCATTGTCGTAGACAAAGACTGATAATCTTAAGAGTACGAGAATTGTGGGGACCACACTGGCTCCCATAACCAAATGTTCTATGGTTCGATTTCTAGGAATGACCTAATCTGAGCTTCTTTGCCATTTGTATAGGGCGTTGGGTCTGGCAAGGAAACATCTCTAGTCCTTCGGATGGTACGAAAAGTCGTGAGACCGTGTATACTATTAAAGTCGTGGTATTTTGTAATCTATTGATGACAATTGGAAACCATTATACCGTATCCACATAACCGTGGCAGTTGGAAATCGAAATCAGAGTAGCGGGAAACACAATTTCCCCTTATCGCTCATCCCATAGTCAATTTTAGTCTTCATTAACCCTGGCTGGTGTTAAAGTGTAGGCAGTTTAACCCGATAATGTAGGTAGAATGTGCACGGTTAAAGGGTTAAGAGCTATAAAGCTGGAATGTGAATGTGTTGACTGAGATAAAACAGGTTGATGATACTGAGATCAATCAGGACAGGTGTTTAAAATCACAACAAAAATACTTAATCACGTGTCTTACTTACTCAAATAGTTTTCATTTGGTCAGTTCGAGATTTATTAGCAGCAACATTCTCTTGACGAAGGTCATCGGTGATTAGTTTCTTATTATAATGAATGGTTGGTGGGGTGGGGTGGGGTGGGGTGGGGTGTTTGTGTGTGTGGGGGGGGGGGGGGGATAAAGAATAGCATTGAGCTAAATTAATGTGTTTACAGTAAGTTTGGCCAAGAAAGTTAATCGAGATTTTCCGGAACAGATTAGTAGGACGGTTATATTAGAATTTACTGAGTTGGCAAAATATTTTAAAAACTTTTTTTATTACAAGATTTACGTTGGTGGTAAATTTAGATTTTGATAACGGTGTAGATTACAATAAGGTGAACACGTGTTCAGCACTAATTCCACACTTTTAAACCGTATTCTCTTGTCTTGCTGCACACAATTAAATAGGTACTGTATTTATACACACTTAATACATGTAACACTGTTGATACATATCGGAAGATGATTCCAATTTGATAGACCAGGTTAAGCTCTTTCCTGATCCACTCTCGGCTTACCAAATAGTATTTGATCGCATGAGCGTAGTCGAGATTAGCTATAGCGGGTGTCATATTCGAGGCAGTCTAACAGTGTCTAGAACAAGTGATGCCACTTGATACAGTTTACATAGCTCACAGTTACACTAGGTACCTAGTGCAGACCCAGACTGTCCCCCAATGACCGCTACTGTGCACGAAACAGGATATGTTTACTTTTTCTAGGGGATATGTTTACTTTTTCTAGAGGATATGTTTACTTTTTCTAGAGGATATGTTTACTTTTTCTAGAGGATATGTTTACTTTTCGAAATATCTGAAACTATCGAGCTACCGAGACTATCGGAGTTTCGTTGTTTCCATAGTAACCAATACATTCGGTATAATTGTTTTAAAATTGTCCAAGTGGAATTAAAAATATTTTATATTTCCGCGGTGACTCAGTGGAAGTACCATGTTTAATCACGGTGTCTGCCTAGAAAGTTTGTCTGGTGCAGGACAGAGGGCCTGGCAAAGGGACAGCGTGTAGACGTCCGGGTGGTAGACGATCAGTATAGCGTATGCCCGTCTTCATTAGCCCAGTTGGAGCAGAAAAGTAGAAAGTTTGATTTTTAAAACAATATATCTGACCTACTGGTTTAAATGTATATGTAACTGACCTATATATATAGCCAACCGGTACAGATAGTATGTTGACCACGTGACAAACATCTTCAGGTATGTTTATTTTATTTACCTGAGAAAAGGTTAGAGTGTGATGCAAGATGTCATTCATTACCTCATTCCAGATATCCTATGGTTATATGATCCTAGTACCGACACAAACACTGTGTCTTCTACTGTGGATGTGTGTCTTACAGTAACACCAACATTGTGTCTTCTAGTGTTGATATGTGTCTTATACGGGCATCTCAACGTGTGCGTATGTGAGCATCGATTTGTTTTCCCATCCAAACGACAAGATAAAGTTTCCCTGTCAGTGTTGCATACGCTATACCTAACAACTGAGCACCTGCCTTGATAAATCCCAATTTTCATACTCGTCCCTCAAGAACATGCGATGACCCTTGCCTTTATTGTAGTTGGACAATGTTACAACTGTTAACAACGTTACGCCCAGTGAATAGAATAAAATGATATTCACAGATGTATTGGGATAATTACAGCAGTTATTTGCACGGCCATTATTATTTATAAAGTTCAGGATAATTAGGGATTAGACCGTGATTCACCGTACACACGGCATGAATCGACTCCAGTCGAACCGTTTCAACTAAATTTGATATACTCTAAAATTCTAGGACAATCAGCCCTTAACATTAACAACTCCACTCCCCCCCCCCTACCAACCCTCTAGCACGTTGTGTTGATTTCGTGTGAATGTTTCCATCGATTTCCAGAGGCATTTATTTATCTATTGAAAAAAATTTGAAATATGCTCTGAACGTCTTAAGTGAATTTTTCAAAATAAAAAATCGTGAAGAAGGTGTTCCAGTTCAAGACTTGACTTTTAGTCGTCTTAGCTCGTTACTTACAAGGTGGTCGTTGTAATTCTGAGATTAATCTTAATTCTGTCCAGACCCCCGTCCGGTAATCGCACGTGCATCTCAATCAACTGACCCGTATAATTTATAAGTAACAGATTGATGACTAAAAACCATGAAAAATATTTCACCCGTTTCTGGCAGTAAGCCTGGCCAAAATAAGCCATGTGCTATAAATAGAATACATCGTGTGTACTATCACGCCGTACCGACCATCAGGGTGGTGATCTGACTGTATTTATTGAAGAGAGGCAACTGGGGAGTAAACCTCATTTCTTAACAAGTGTTAGTTTTCGGGGGTTTTTTTTCTGGATTTAAAACAAGAGTTGTTATTGTATGGATGTATAATATTGTGTGTGTATTGATGGAGTAGAATATATAGACAGGATTATTTAGTTTGTTTCAAGCTAGAGGATGGATCTGTTACTGTATCTATGTATACTGTTAATAGGTACGTATGTATATATATATATACAACATGTTAATTGGACGGGAGTTTAGAAAGTCCTACATTGGATTTACTATTAGAAATTTGGTTTACTTATTTGTTAATATGTACGTCTGTTTTCCCAGTATTATATAGTATTTGTTTAATTCAACGAACAGACTGTAATAGGCCACTGTGGTAAAATATAAACGATAAAATGATATTGCAGTAATATACCTTATATTGAATGTAAAGGGGTGTAAACTATAGGCCTATCATTATGAAGTCATTATATCTATCTTCCATTGCAGTGGGATTAAACCCATAGGCCTATCAGTTATATAATCATACACCGGTCATCTATTACACTGCGAAAGAACCCCTAAGCATGATTCAGTGGGATTGAAACATAGGAAATTCGTATGATTTTACAAATATAGTAATAGTCATATACCTATCATAGATTACAATGATATACCTTCGATAACCGTGGGATATAAACATGTCCAAGTTTTGATATAATACAGTGCTATACCTGCCATATTACAGTCGGATATAAACCACGGGCATATTGCAGTAGGATATAAACTGAAGGCATCTTACAGTGTAAACATGGGCTAATAATTAAACTAATGCGGTGATATACCGTCATATATCACAGTGGAATATAGGATGGTTGTTGTATATTACAGTGGGGTATAACATGGGTGTGGTATACCACAGTGGGATAGATGAATGGCATGATATATTACAGTGGGATCTAAGGTGGGTGGGGTATAGTGAAGCGTAATGTAACAGGGATAAATATGTTAAAAATTATACGACGGTGATATCGCAGCGCTATCGCACTAGTAGCACAGACCGTGTTAAATGCCTCTAAATTTAAAATAGTTTCACAAACTTCTACTTTATTCTTGCTTTTTGTCGTTTCTTTTATCTTTTGTTGTTTTTATGTAACAGTGTGTTTTACTATCAGTGCATGGTGCCTGTAATTCCTGACAGATTCAGCAGTTTCTATTTTAAGATCTCTAGCATGGTTTCTCGTTAAAATTGAAATTAGAACGAGGTTTGTTGTTATTGTATATATACCTAGTCTATAAATAGAACAGGTATATTTTATGACACTGACTTTACCATGCTTGAATACAGTCTACTGACAGTGTCATAGTAGTGAAAGACATCGTGTACGAGGTAGACGATGCTTACACTGTCTAGTACACATACTACTACTTTCTACCCATGTGAGATATCCCTATACTTAACGGTTCTTTTGTATACAATTGGTCTTTTTTGAGAAAAAAAAAGAATTGATGGGTACCTTTATATATATACGGCTAGAAATCTATCCAACAACTTTTGGAATCATTTTAATATAGAACTTTTTTGAGAATCGCAAATCGTATGCCACTTATCTTTAACTGGTTATCTTTAGAGCCTAAACCATTTCCCGGTATAACGTTTCGTGACAATATTCTCATGTGGAACTGGTTATTTTTAATGTTGAATGATCATTTCGTGACAATATTCTCAAGTTAACTGACCATTTCGTGACAATATTTCCACGTGGAATGGCCATTTCGTGACAGTATTCCCATGTGGAACTGACTATTTTCTATGTACGATTGACCAAATGGTTGTGACCTAGAATATAAATGTAGTCAAGTATACAAAATAAAGTTCTTTTTGACCATGTGTGAGCAATCATTGATATGTCATGCACGCGTGTGAACAAATATTGAACCATCGTGAAAACCACGTCAAGTTGAACCCCGGTATAACAAAACTTCTTGAATAGGGGTCAAATCTTGAATATATTATATATAAGGGTCAACCAACAGCATGCTGTTTACTTTGTAGTTTTTATACGCCCACATTGAAATGTGGTCGTATATTGTCGTCGCCCCCGTCCGTCCGTCCGTCCGTCGGTCCGTCGGTCCGTCCGTCCGTCCGTCCGTCCGTCGGTCCGGCGTCCACAATTGCTTGTGGACGCTCTAGAGGCTAAAGTTAATATCCAATTGACTTTAAATTTATACACAGCGTTTAAGGTCATGAGACGAAGAAGCCTATTGTTTTTCAGCGATTTCCGATAATAACTACCAGAGTTATGGCCCTTGACGACTTCAAAAAATCTTGTGGACGCTCTAGAGGCTAAAGTTAATATCCGATTGGCTTTAAATTTATACACAGTGTTTAAGGTCATAAGACGAAGAAGCCTATTGATTTTCAGCGATTTCCGATAATTAGTGCCAGAGTTATGGCCCTTGATCACTTCAAAAAATCTTGTGGACGCTCTAGAGGCCAAAGTTAATATCCGATTGGCTTTAAATTTATACACAGTGTTGAAGGTCATAAGACGAAGAAGCCTATTGATTTTCAACGATTTCCGATAATTAGTGCCAGAGTTATGGCCCTTGATCACTTCAAAAAATCTTGTGGACGCTCTAAAAGCCAAAGTTAATATCCGATTGACTTTAAATTTATACACAGTGTTTAAGGTCATAAGACGAAGAAGCCTATAGATTTTCAGCGATTTCCAATAATTAGTGCCAGAGTTATGGCCCTTGATCACTTCAAAAAATCTTGTGAATGCCCTAAAAGCCAAAGTTAATATCCGATTGACTTTAAATTTATACACAGTGTTTAAGGTCATAAGACGAAGAAGCTTATTGATTTTCAGCAATTTCCGATAATTAGTGCCAGAGTTATGGCCCTTGATCACTTCAAAAAATCTTGTGGACGCTCTAAAAGTCAAAGTTAATATCCGATTGACTTTAAATTAAAACACAGTGTTTAAGGTCATAAGACGAAGAAGCCTATTGATTTTCAGCGATTTCCGATAATTAGTGTCAGAGTTAAGGCCCTTGATCACTTCAAAAAATCTTGTGGACGCTCTTAAAGTCAAAGTTAATATCCGATTGACTTTAAATTTATACACAGTGTTTAAGGTCATAAGACGAAGAAGCCTATTGATTTTCAGCGATTTCCGATAATTAGTGCCAGAGTTATCTCCCTTGATCACTTCAAAATATCTTGTGGACGCTCTAAATGCCAAAGTTAATATCCGATTGACTTTAAATTTATACACAGTGTTTAAGGTCATAAGACGAAGAAGCCTGCTGATTTTCATTGATTTCAAATAATTACTTCCAGAGTTATCTCCCTTGATCACTTCAAAAAACCTTGTGACACTGTAGATGCCAAACTTATCATCCGATTGACTTCAGATTGATACACAGAGTTTAAGGTGTTGAAACGAACAAGTATTTTGATTTTCAGTGAATTTTGATAACTGAACAGCTAAATCCATGATGTTAAATGTTTCCTATACTAATTGTTAGCTTGGGGCAAAACTTTATAAAAAGCAAACAAATTCTAATGATTTTCAGATAATTACATAATGAGTTGTTACTCAGATTTTAGTGTATTACAAATGTTTCATTACCCAAAAAAAGTAAAAATATGCGACAACCCTTGTTGACTGCCCGGACGATTTAGCTGCTGTGGGCGTATGTTTCGTTGCCTGGCAACCTATCTTTAGGTTTTGTGTTAATGAGCCAAATGGTTGACTACCATTGTTGATCTAGACAATTCATCGGGATACCACATCCTCATTTCACCCGGTCATTGGTGCAGGGAAGAGGGTCTGGCATGGAACACCGCCTATAGTCTCTCTTAGCACACTGCATAACCCATCTTATTAGCCCGGTTGGTGCAGATGGGTAGGACACTAAACCCCATGCAGTGTGCTATGAGGGTCAGACTATTATTGTCCCGGTTGGTGCAGATGGGTAAGGACACGCAAAAAACACATTTCATTTGGTTCAGAGCTGTGTAAATCCTACAAACTATGTGAGCCATTGGGTTTTCCATAAAGATACCCGTTGTCTTGTGAACATTTCTCTCTGTCTGTATTTCAAATGAGTTTGCTAAACATTCAGTTCGTAGATTTGAAATTATAATTTTATTCCAATTATTATCTTGTATCTTTAAATGACTAAGCTTTATCCTTGTCTGGCAGTGGCGATTCAACAAAGAGTAAGCGAAAACGCTGCGCTGTGGGAGTCACGGTGGCTCAGTGAGCAAGACGTTGACTCACTACCTTGGAGGTCCCGTATTCGATCCCCGCATCGTCCGAAATTGTTCCGCGTTGTACCCATTGTCAGTGGTGTAGAAAGGAAGGGATAGCGTATAGTTGATCGGATGAGACGAAAACCGAGGCCCCATGCACATCTGGGCGTGCAAGCAAACGTACATCTGACATTCGAAAAAAGAGTAGGCAGTGGTGTCACTCTCCTGGCAAAATGTCCCCCTAGCACACTGCATGGCGTAGCCCGCGTTCAATGACCATGTAGATGCAGAATGCATAATAACATTCCGTATTTTCCCATTTCATTTCATTTAAATGGCCAAGGAAAAGGATGACGTCTTCCATACTCGAGATCCTACAATGTTAGTTTTAAATTAGACATAATATAAAAGTTTGTTGTAGTGAACACGGGAAGTGGTGTTTATTAAAATTATTTAAGATGAAAAGAGGCTGAAGTGTTAAAGTGTTAATGGCGGTTTCTTGTTGAGGGATGTTTTTATTAACGGTTGTATATTGGGAGAGGTTGGAATGTGTGAGTCATTAACAACTATAGGTACCAGCTTGTCGACTCTTCATCAACATTAAAGCAAGGAACAAGTTTGTCGGTTTCACACCTGTTAATTAACATGACGTCTATTTCATCTTCCCAGGCACCGCTTATTTATTACGATATCATTTAACAGTTCCACCTATTATCATTACCATGACAACTACCTAACCACGAGTTGAAATTATTAATCAATGGATTCTATTATTGAAAAATCAGCTGACTAATTTGATTTGCTAGTTTATAAAGTTGTTTACTTTGTCATCCGACATACATGTAAATTTGGATGGTTCATTCAGAAAAATGAGCTGTTTGTTTCATCTGTGTACATATTTCCATTTTACAGTTTTTTAAGGGTCAACTCAGACGGGACCTGGGAAGGTCGCTTCTCAGTGATGTTTGACCAACAAGGCCTCCCAATGCACATTACCAATGTATAGAGAGGACCCTTTTAGCAGCTCGAATTTTAAATATATATTTGACACGTAGCTTTCCGCACGAAATGGCACCTCCAATAGTAAGTGCAGGGGGGCTGCACCACACATAATTTACACAAAAACAAATATACTGACAAGACATCATACTCAGAGACCACAAACAAACAGACAATTCAGTCCCGAATAAATGATTTGTTATTTGTGACGTCATGTGTCGTTTAAGCGGCGGAGAATGTTTAGTACCTCTACAACACTGAATATCAATTCTTATGTATTGAACAATTCACGTGTAACAAATGTATTTCTGGTTTATTTCCAAAGATTGATGTACTAACTTGCTTGTTATATTTCTTAGAATGATATTGTGATATTAAATAGGTACTATATATTCTGATATAATATATAATGTCTATTAGCGTACATCAGTAAACAAATATTATGTTGTATAAGTTCATTCTGTTTAGATTTAAGGGGGTATATAAATAGTAACAGTATCTGGTATTAAATAAGATGAGCTATACCCTGAAATCGCAGTTAAACTCATCAATCGACCATTCTTACTCAACTATTCTGTGCACCTCGGTATTTCGTCTAATTCGACGGGTTTGTCACAATTTCCATGTCAGGCACACACGCACTACTGCTCAAAACGTATCTGTGGGGATCGAGAACCCCGTAAGTTATTTTTGACGCATGCTGGGATTTGAACACAGGACATTCTAGTCGTGAGATTTTCTCAATCCACTGTGGTACTACAAGGCCATACGGATTATTTTTTCACACCCTGCTGTATGCACGTAATACTAGTAAATATATGTACTGCAGCGCTGACAGATCATTTTCTAACACACTGCTGTGTGCACGTAACACTAGTAAATACATGTACTACAAGGCTAATGTAATATTTTCTCATACCCTGCTGTTAGTCTCAAAAGACCCTGATTTGTTTACCTGGCGATTCTATGTGCGCGTGGATAACCAAGTCTATAGACTTCTGTATACCAAACAGGAAATAATAAACTCTGATTGTTTAAGGTGTGTATAAATATTATCACATCTGTCCGTCAAGTATGATGTCATAGATACGATAGTATGGTATCTTTTTACATACCAAGATACTGGTACTTACCAAAACCAGACACATCCTACCACCCATATTATTAAATAGTAGACTCGTCTTTCATAAGAATATAAACTGTTAATGCATGTTTAGAACAGTTCATTAAGATAAAGTAGGTTGATATAATATATCGTGATTTACCTGAGTGACTCACTGTATTTATATATATATAAAGCTATGTATACTATACGTCATCATTCGTCGACCGTTTTACATTGACTCCTATCTCTTAAAAATTCTCTTCTTAAAAATTAAATTGTCGATTTCTTTGATGCGATGGCAATCTGTATTCATTGAAAATTTGACAGTCAATTATAAAACTAAAATTATTTTTAAACGTAACGAAATATTTACTACAAGAAGAACACAATCTCGTTTTCCTTGGATTTTGCTGACCTGCTGCTTAAAGTCAATTATTTTATTAATGTTCTAATAAGAGAATGAGAACTAGTGTTTCATGTACCGGAAGTAGCTATCCATAGTGGTATATAATGATATAGATATGTATATGAAGGGCGTGGCTATATAATACACGTGTCTCTAATAAACTGTTAAACAAGATATCCTCTCCAACATCTTTCTAACGTTTCTCATTCACAATTACACTTTGTCTATCAATGTTTTAATGAATGGGTTCCATTGTTTGAACGCATTTTACTGACGACGGTTGTGTTGCAAAGGCATCATAAAGTTAAACTAAAAAGAAACCCGCCCGATATCTAAAATGTTCACAATAAGATTATTTATTTAACATGTAATTAAGAAAACAAAATCATAATATCAACTCTAGAAAGTTTCCTGGCTTGTATTAAAAAGAATTCATTGAAAATACTGGACGAAATTGAACTGTTATAGATTTACTTCACATTTCACAATATTGTAGTTTGTCGTCGAGTTCGCCATGTCGTAAATAACGCTACCAGTTGTTGTTGTTGTTTATTAAAGATTTAACGTCCAATACAGCATATATGGTATTATGGACAGGTTGATTTGATTAAATTGAAAGTTGGTAAAAACATACAAGTCAGATGTCCGTGTATGTCTTGAGTCTCTTTAAAAATGATTATCGCACACAATATAAAGTCCTTGTATATTAAAAAGTCTTTAATCAAATTATTTATATATTTTTAGGTTATGGGGAGATAACTACGATACGCCCAGCTTACACTCAGGGTCCTTCGGTAGTTGATACATCAGAAAGACGTGGTACAACTAAAGTTATCAGATTTAACGGTTTATCATATTTAAAATATAAGTTTGATTATAACACATTACCGGCATCTTACTATGAGAGAACAGAGCAAGAAGATCTTAGTTTCCACTTCATCACAGATAAACCAGACGGTTTATTATGGTTCCATCAGGGTGAAGATGGTAGAGAGATGCATCTTAGTTTAAAGGTATAGTTTTAACATCATTTAGCCTACAGCTTTGTTGACGAATAAAGGTATCCCTGTCTGTTTTATCAGAACAGTTACTCGTCAAACCCCATGTAGTTTCATTTATACTCAAACAGGTTTCTCATGAACACATGGTACAATTATCATGGATACACAATTACTGAATTTGATCTATAAAATTGTACCATGTGTTAATATGTTCAATTACTAAATGCCAATCAAAGGTTTCTCGTGGCACAGGTTTGTTTAACCCCGCTGATTGTAATAGAACTCAATCTTGTTAGATATTAATCTTTAAGCGCTTTGTTTTTATCGGATATCAATCACTGACAATGATAACGTGCTTGTTAACGGTAAGAGGATACTTGCCGAAACGTCGTGCTATTGGAATAAAACTAGCGATTGATATCTCATAAAAATTGTGTTCTGTTTAATAGTTGGAAATTAGTTTTCATCTGAAAGTTTCCTATAAAAACCTAGAGAAATCGTATTCCACAGCAACGAGGGTTAGGAAGGGTTCCACTAGAAGCCATTCAGATGTTTATTTCATCCATGTGGTAACATTACATGATAGGGAGGGGGGGGGGGTATAGCGATGGACCCATGCGTTACTGATGTCGGGATTTTAGACCTACTTTGTGCAATGGGAAATAGAGTTGTTAAGAACTCGGTGCGTTGTTGGTGATTTTTGTGTCTGAATGTCCAGCTTCCAATCCTGTATTATATCTCACTAGTGGTATATTTTGTTTACAGGGTGGTAAACTTGTATTTGTAAATGATGATGATGGAAGTCCTAAAGAGATAACTATTGCTCCTGATACTGGTGCTGGCTATAACGATTGGCGATGGCATCGTGTTAACGTAAACAGACGTGGACGCAGGGTAAGTCGCAATTCCTCTAATAAATTGACATGGACGCAGGCGTCTCATGAAAACGTGATTATTTGTTTGAAGACATTGTATTTGAATAATTATATTGTCTATGAATGGCTTACAAAGTAAGTGATTTGTAATATTTTGTATTAAATATGAATAATGTTATTAAATATGAAAAAGTGTATTGCATGTGAATATTTGTGTTAAACATGAATACATTATGGTATAAATATTTGTATTAAATATAAATAGTTATATTGAATATCAATATTTATATTGAATATGAATAATGTTAATGAATATTTATATTATCCAGATCAATATATCAGTTGATGGTAGAAATGGAAGAGATTATATATTTGAGAATGATGATATACAGTTACTGACATTAGCAGACGTTTGGGTTGGTGGTACACCCAATACATATGAACTCACTAATGGTGTGGTGAGACGAAACTTTGATGGTGGTGTCGCAGATGTAAGTTCCATATTAATTATATATATCCTCTAAATAATACTTTTATTTCTCTGTGTATCTGGTTCTGGGATATATAAAGTCTGTTGGTTCGAACCCACCGACTACATTGCAACCTATAAGTACATGTAACATACATAATCTGCACGTTTGGAAACGCAAAGTCCAGCTGGAAAACGTCGGTTGTATAAACATCATCTGACAAATTGTGAATAGAAATGATAATAGATAACTACTATAATGTATACAGTTATAACTGGATTGGTCGATTATTATTTTACATATATTTAGTGATGAGACAAGCTCTATACTATTAGGCCTCGTCTTCATTAGCCCAGTTTAGGAGCAGAATAGTAGGACGTTAAACCCCATTTTATTTCATTTCTATACTATTAAATCATTTTTTCAAAAGGTTAAGCCGAATTCGATTTGCTTTAACAATTTTCGTTTAAATTTTGGGGCCCAGTGGAACACAAACTCATCTGGAGACGTATCACCTGACAAAACAAACATATATCGGCAATTGTATTTGGACCTAAATCATAGATGTCAGTGAATGGGCCCATAAGCGTTTATTGCACTGTGCAATTACGGGGCCGTCATTTCATTATCTGTTGACCCATGCCTAATGCCTGAGAGTTTTTTTTATATTTCAGATGATTTACTCGACACGAGATGGTAATATCATAACAGATGTCAACTTGATTGGCCTTGCTGGTTCTTCCCACGGTAATGTTGATATTACTGATGAGTGGATCAACGTCCGACCTCGTCCAGTCACCAGGGGACCTGTTATTATTACTGGACGACCTCAAATCAGAACGCCACCTCCACCACGAGTTACTTTAGCTCCAGTCGTTGGGCCAACTCCAGTTACATTTAAAGAATCCAATACTTACATCACGTTACCGACACTGAAGATTCAGGAAGGTGGAGTCATCCACTTCAGATTCCGAACCATCAAAGATAACGGTTTGATGCTTTTTAACCGTGGAGCAGCCAACGCTCCCAACTTTATAGCCGTGGAACTGTTTGATGGTAAACTCTACTTTGTTTATGACTTCGGCAGCTTTACTCGCAGAGTTCCCTTTTCGCCACGTGTTGTCTCTGATGGTCAGGAAAAGGAGGTAGAGATCAGGTTCTTCAACCGCCACATAGATCTTCTTCTGAATGGCGAGTCCAAGCGAATCAACTTTGTCAGTGGTGAAGTATTAAGAGATGCCCTGAAAGGAGCTTTCTATGTGGGTGGCTTCGACAGTTTCACTAGCCTTCCTTGGCACGTCTGGTCTCGTGAAGGCTACCAGGGATGCTTCCAGGATCTTAGAGTTAATGGAAAACAGATCAATCTCCACTCATTGGTCAGTGATCAGTTCCTCTACGGAAAGGTTGATAGAAGATGTTTGAGTATGCCGAGAGAATGTGCCGAACTCCAACCATGTCTGAATGGATTCTGTCAGGATACTTGGAATGGTTACAGATGTGATTGTAGAGGAACCAGTTTTACTGGTAGAAACTGTGATAAGGGTACGTATTTTATGGAATACCATTTAGCAAAGTTTCAATCATACTTTTCTAGCCTTTATCACACATAATATGATATTGTAAAACGTGTAAGCAACAACAGTCAGAGCAACTGAGTTAATGATGAGCCATCAATAATTAGCTTTATAAAGGCTGACGACATCCAAACGTTACTCAGTAATAAAGAGTATTTTTCCTGTTCAAATACTAAATGGAACAATTTAATAGTTAAATAATTAGTGGAAGGAGACAAATTGTGTCGAGTGCCATGTTTGAGCTGCAGTGTGCTTAGGACAGGAATTTGGTTGAGTGCCATGCCTGAGCTGTGATGTGCTGACATCTTATAACTCATGCAACTTTATATTGACACAAAGCGTAGAATACTGTCTTCATCTTGAAAAACAATTATTCTGGTTGTTGTTGAACTTGACTTTGTAATTTTCTTTGATATTTTGGAGTGTTTGTTTAACAGCCAGATGACATCGTATTAAATTTTTATTACAGACGCTTTGGTTGGTGCTCTCAATGGTAAACAATTTGCTGTTGTTTCTATGGACGCCACCCAGACCCATACCAACGACATCTCTATACGATTCAAATCACCACTTAGTGATGCCCTGTTGTTCCAGACTCACACTGACGTGTCAAACGAATATCTAAGATGTGAATTAGAAAATGGCAGGATAAAAATCACTACTAATTTAGGTGGCGAGACAAAGGTAATGTTTTAATAATTCACATGCTGCTTCCGTTAACCCAACAAAGTGGCAACTATAGCATTTAAAGTCAGCTTTTATTTAAATCATTAGAAGATAGTCACTTTATTCGTTTCATGGTGACATTGTTTTCTCGTTTAGGAGAATAATGAAAGTATAATATTTTATTTTAATGTTTCAGTCGTTTTATGCTGGGGAGAATTTAAATGATTTTCAATGGCACACTGTGTACATCAATAGACGAGGCAATCAGATAGAGGTCTGGGTAGATGATGGGGAGAGAGAAATGGGTGAGTTTACTTTTAATCAATATTTGATAAACAATCTTTTCGAGTATAATTGTTGATAGATATTTGGAGTAAAGTCCCTGATTCAGACGAAGCAATTGAAACACTGTGAACTAAGTTCAACAAAACACAGAGATCCATGACTTCAGGTACTATCGGGACCCATGTACTTGTTTATTTATAAATTTGTTGCATCTCAAATCCAGTTTCCGTTTGCAGCCGTGTGAGGCCTACTGGTGTACCTCCCAATACGACCTTGCCAAGGTCACTATTTACTAAGGGTTCCCTGGCTTTCAATAGATCAGGGTAACATAAGGCCCAACAAACTCTTTATCGGTTATTGTGACCACCAGGTGTCAAGTATGGTTCGTAAATGAGGCAAACCGAGGGAAGTGGCTTATAACAAGACATACAGGACATAGAAGAATAAAAAACAACAATTTAAACTTAAAGATGAACGCATAAACAAATCTTAGCTATATCACAATTAGCCTAATTTAACACCATTTTCTTTTTGTCCAGGTGAATTGTCAGGAGAGCGTTTTTTCTTCGATATCGAACAGATATTTATTGGCGGCCTAGCAGACGACAATGTTCAGATCGGCGGCAATGCCAAGAATTATATTGGGTACATGCAAGGTTTCATGTTTAATGACGTCAGTGTTTTTGAGAGGGCCGTAAAACAACCGGGTGATAACTTGATCAGTTTCAACCTGACCGATATCGATCGATTACCTCCCTTGATCTATAACCCAATCACAATCAAAAACCGTGACACATTCGTCCAGCTTCCTACACTGAGAATTCCAGCTTCTATGGCTATCAACTTTATGTTTAAAACCAAGGAAACCAGTGGCGTTTTGTTATTTAATGGTGGACGCAACAGGGAGTTCCTTTCTGTGGAGTTGTACAACGGATATCTTCACTTCGCCTTCAACACTAGTGACAGCTCTCCAGCTCTGCGTATGAACACGCCGCAACCGTTGAACGACAATAAATGGCATACGGTGACAATACGACGTGTTGATAATCGTCGATTCAGTGTGAGTATCGATGGAAAATCAACTACTATCGCCAGTGAAGGACGGGACACTAATATTGACCTACAGGGCCCGCTGTATATTGGTGGTCTACCACAGAACATGTTTGACCAGGATTACGTTAGCGGTGCCTTGTTGTCTAAAAATGGTTTCCAGGGATGTCTGGCATCTATAGACTTGAGTGGTGCTGTTCCTGATTTGGTTAAATATGGCGGCGGTTCCACGAACATTATTACAGGGTGTACTGGTAAGCTTATTTTACTCTCGTTGTTCTCAATGTGTAGTTGCCTGGTAACCATCTTTGGTTCTTGTGTCTCGAATGTTTTGGACATTTTAAAATGCAGTCACCTGCATAAACGTCGTTTTGCATTGACAGCTTTTATAAAATTGGCCACAAATTATATACAAAAATGTGGATATTTTACTTATCTGCTATAAACTGGAGTTTATTTAAAACGATTAAGATTTTATAATATTGTAATGTGTTTGGCGTTTTTAGAAATCCAGGCTGTTTGCGGACCAGAGACCTGCACTAATTTTGGAACGTGTGTTCCCGATGGTGCCTTGTTCAGATGTGATTGTAATATGACGTCATTTGTAGGAACAATCTGTAATGAAGGTAGGGCGCCAATTTTAACCATGTATAGTTTAAATAGTGGACGAATAATGGGATTCTTGGTGTTATTGTCAAGTCCCAGTCCGTCCGTCTGTCCGTCCGTCTAATCTGTAAAATCTAATACAGTTACATATAACTTGTGTAACGGTTTCCAACTCTACCGAATTTCCGACTGTAATTGGTATTGCTAGACCTGAAATTCCGTAAAACCTAGGGCATGTTCTGATGTCCACAATCAGCTATTCTGAAATACAACATCAGTTTGATGCTCAGAGAAAGAAAAAACGAGGTTCCCCATCTTTATTATAACGAATGGCGCAGAACCGTTGAGCCATTAAACCCCATCTGATTCATCCACCCATAAATAACATGCATTATAGTGTACTGTGCACGTTATTATTACAGAGGCTAGGCTATTACACCTTGTTATTACAGAGGCTATTACACATTATTAATACAGAGGCTATTACACATTGCTATTATTATTACAGGGGCTATTACACGTTGTTATTACAGAGGCTATAACACGTTGTCAATACAGAGGTTATTACACATTGTTATTTTTATTACATAGGCTATTTATTACACATTGCTATTGTTATTACAGAGGCTATTATACGTTGTTATTATTACAGAGGCTATTACATATTGATATTATTATTACAGAGGCTATTGGATTCCGGTTGAAGGAAACTAGAACTAAGGATGGTATATTAATATATACCTACTCCCAGGGATTCGAACCCAGCACCATGGCCGATGATATCGCTTTTGGATTTATGACCAATGAACCTGATGGAATACTAATGAGGGTGAACAGTGCTTTGGTTGGTGATTTTATAGAGTTAAGATTGGTAAGTATTTATTATAAATAGATTAGTCAGTATTTATTATAGATGGAGTGTCAGTATTTATTATAGATGGAAATAAGATTAGTCAGTATTTATTATAGATGGATTGGTCAGTATTTATTATAGATAATTGATTAATGGTAGATATAGCAGAGCTGAATGATCGGTCGTGGCCCTCTTGCATACATTAATTAAAACTAGAGTGTCTCATTACAATCCATGTCATTGATAATTGTTGCACACGCGTAAATAACCAAACAAGTGGACATTGGGATATTTAATTAAACCAGGTGAATGGATACGGTAAACTGGTCGTCAACGTCCACTGGGCAGTTCAATCCCGAGCTCCAACGATAAACGCTTCACTTAAATCGAAAAGAAACTGATGCCAAGGGAGGGAACCGACAAATTCAAAAACCACCAATCCACTTAATATCATGATATATCAAATGAGTAATTATGTATTCTGTTTTAGGAAAACGGACATGTTATTGCTGAATACGACACCGATTCATCTGGTAAATCGAGTAAAATTGTTCAATCATCCAGACGGTTTAATGATGGTAAATATCATGTAGTCAGGTTCTACAGGACGAGTAACAACGCCACCTTACGGGTGGATGATATTGGTGCCAGAATTAATTCACATTCCGGTAAGTTTTAGATTTCTCACCAGTTTACAATCAAAATATTTTATTTTCGTTTTACAATGGTCTTTCTGATATGCTGTCATATTTTGGCAAACTCTTCATGCAGATAGCTAACTTCTGCAAAAAAGAACGTGTCATCTCTTCGTGCATTTCATCAAACTTGAAATATTACAAAATATATAATACATGATAAAGGCAGGGCATGTGCTCAAATATTATTATTTCTTAGTTAATGGTTTTTTAATTTAATTCTTATTTCAGTTTCTGTTTTTGTATATAGTATGTAATATTTCTATGGTATATTATTTCAGTTCGTCATGGTGTATTTGATAAACATGGATCTATACATATCGGTGGTTACAGGGTCAATAATGCCATACAGCGCCCA
Organism: Patella ulyssiponensis; assembly: GCA_963678685.1. Taxonomy (NCBI): domain Eukaryota; kingdom Metazoa; phylum Mollusca; class Gastropoda; family Patellidae; genus Patella; species Patella ulyssiponensis. The sequence goes on along the minus strand of OY783225.1, from coordinate 60,112,378 downwards.
TTTAATGGAATTATTGCCGGTGAGTTAAATAATTTATATATTTAAAATTGTTTGTTTCCAGTTCATAAATTAGTCATCAGGAGGGGGGGGGGTCTGTTTGGAAACGCAGCTATCCCCTCCCACCCTGGGAAAGACCCGTGCGCGTGCGCTCAAAATAAGACAACTTTTCTGCCATATCACTATCTGTGGAAATGAAATGAAGTTTAATGTGCTACTGTTCTGCTCCGAACTTGGCTAATGAAGACGGACATACGTTATGTGGTTTGCTTTGAGGGAAATTTTGTGCCCGGACCGCAGCACAACGCCCTACTCTTATATCGAATTTCAGCTGTCAAGTGATTTTTTATGTGCACGCAAATGTGTACATGGGACCTCGGGTTTCGTCCCACCCGAACGACTAGTAAAGAAGTCATCACAAGGAATGGTTGACAATTATGAAATGTATTTACCTTCTATCGCCTTAGGTCCTATTTCTGTGACATATTGTTCATGAAAATAACATTTGTCCTAACATTGTCTAACAATGAACGTCTATGAGTAGAACATTTCACCGAGCTTCCACTCAACGTTTACGATGTAATCCATCTTTAATTGCTGATCAGCGAAATAATTATACTGCACACGTAAACTCTGCCAAATCTATTATGATTTAAAAATTAAATATTTTCTAGGAATGTATTTTAATGGTTTACGTGTTATGGATATGGCTGCCAATAAAAGACAGACAGTTTGGATTGGAGACGTTGCTATAGCACCGAGTCCTTTCTCACTATCAGGAAGGTAGGAACAACATGTTTTATAACAAGTAGTTGGTGGATTAGATCTGACCGTACAGCTAATTATTGATTTTTACCTTTTTGGCATTTTCGTTGTCAAGGCTAGTGGTATTGTTTTCGATTGCTACCTTGAATTCAGTATTAATTTTGCTCTAAAATTAATGATTAGTCACATATTAGATTGAATTTTTTGTGTGTTATTTTTGATATAAAGAATTATACGCTAACTTTGTAATTGATCCGCTTGTTCTTTTGCAAACACCTATAATGTTTTGATCACTAATTTTCACTTCTATATCAAAGGAGCTAAATCTCTAACTCCATTTTGTCCATAATATTTGAAATTAAAAATACGAATTGGAATTCAATATTGGCCGATTTCATTCAATATTGAGACTGTGGGGTTGTGTCGAGAAAATATGGGATCCTAATATCCAATATTTAAGACACAATGAACATTTTAATATCAGTTTCGTGCGGCATTTGTAATGAACCAAGATAAATATATCGACCAGACAATACGGAAGTAATTAGAAATGGCTGATTCCAAAACGGCAAAATAATAATGAAAAAAACGCGTACAATGACAGCCGTTCAGTTGGGACTGTCAGGGTTTAAAGTCTACTCGACACAAACTAGGTCATTTCGGGACTAACATATGGTTCAATTTCATTTCACTAATACACTTGTGCGTAGGGGATCTTTAGCAGTGGGAGGAAACCAGGGAACCCAGAGAAGACCCACGAGACTGGATATTATGTCAGTATATCATTCATTATTGAAGATGTTTTTTTTAATCTTTCAGCTCGATAATTATTAGAACCCCGAAACCAGATCTACCAAAGGTAACAGCTGTCCCGCCTGTAACATTACCTCCCCCGGTTATACCAGGTAAAGTACCAGATGGTACAGGAGGAGGGGGAATCGGAGGAACAGGTGGAGGAACTGTGATATCTGAAGGAGGTGGAGGGTCTGGTATTTTACTGGGAGGTGGATCAGCCCAACCGCTTGCTGCAGCATCTGTAGGTGGAGTGCCAACTGGTGGATTTGTAGGAGGTGGACCACGAGCCGGTGCTGTTGTTGGAACTGTTCTAGGAATTCTAGCTTTGGCTAGCAGCATGATGTGGGCCTTTTACCTGTAAGTATGAATGATGGCAATAAGTTAACACACTGACGTCAATGATTTAGAGAGTAAAGAAATATAAATTACGAAACCAGGAACAAACTGTTTGAATTGTAGCAGATACATTGTTTTTAAAGATTATTTGTTGTTTAGCTAAGTTTTTAGTCAGACGATTTTTCAAGTTGTTTGTTTAAAAAAAAACCTAATCATTATTTTAGGTGTAAACCTGGATGGTGTGTTCGACCAGCGGGAGCTGGTGGTGCTCCAGTAGCTATATCCCCACCAAGAGCTGGTTCTAATCTAGGTGCCGTCACGGCTGCTGGAGGCATGGCTGGAGCTGGTAGTATAGTTGGAGGAAGTGCTGCAGGTCGGTATATCCATAGAATACGTTAGAGTAATATGGAAGCCTGTATTTAAGTATGTTCAAGGCTGCAGATAGTGTAAAATTAACATTCGGATTTCTAGAAAATAATTATACAAGGTTCAATTTGTAAAAACAATGATACCCATATTCGGTTGTGGAGGAATTAGTATCTGGAACGACTAACCCTGTGTGTCTAATGTCAATCTCAAATTGGTTTCATAGAAAATACATGTTCAATTATTTCGATTGTGTTTGCTTCGTTGGTTTTGCTTGTCAATGTTTTATTTGATTCTTGTTGCAGGTGGTGCTGGAGCAAAAGGTGGTGGTGTAAATTACGATACGGCTACATTACGTGGTACTGGAACCTTCACCAGTTCTGGCACTACTATAGGCACACCTAAAGCTGGACGAGCTCATCTTGGTTCAACTGCATCACAGGTACGTTAAAGTATACAATGAAATGGTTCCCGTGTCCCTTCAACTATCCAAACATAAAGTTGCAATTATAGATTTTGAATCACGGTATACACGATGATATCTAAATACCTCAGTGGTGCCAGTACAATGTAGCCGTGTCTTCAGCCTGAGATTTGATCACAAAATTGGATATGTTTAGGGGTCAGGGTGTTCGTTTATAAGAAGTGATGCTTTCATCTGTGTTGACTCGATTTGACTAACAAAATCATTATATTTATTTGTATATTGTATGTCTGTTGCAGGGTTCTGCTGCTTACTACCAACAGAATACAAGTGTCGTTGATGGAGGTAATCTAGGTTCTCCTGCCACGCTTGGTTCTTATCATTACGAGGGACATGGAATGGCTGATTACGATCTGGCACACGGTATGGGTGGCGCTGGAGGAGGAGGATCTGCTAACTATCAGAGCAACACTCTACAGTCTGGCTACTCGGCTTCTACCATGACTATGTACAACTACAACATGCAAAATGTACGAACTGTGACCGGACAGCATCAAATGATGGGATACGGTGCCCAGAATATGATTCCTCCAACTCCTGGTGCTATGGGAGAAGAGGTTAGAGTAGATTGTTGTCTCATGACAACTGACGGAAGAAGTGTTGTCACTGGATCTAGTCATGGACCACCACAATGTTGGGATATGCAGGTATGTTGTTTTATTTTAACTATGTAATTCGTGGACTAACATATGGTTTTTTTTTACAACAATCAGTCCATCACAATGTCAGACAAACAGAGTACCCATGGAAAACCCATGAAATTAGTTTGATTGAAGTTTGCAGTTAAATTCATCCTCATATGTCAGGCTACAGTGAGGACTTTATTAATTTATTTTGAGATCCCCATTAATGATGCTACTGTGTTAAGCTAGATATAGCGAGGAAGTTATGAATGTATTTTTGTATATTTACAGTCTGGAGAATTATTACGTACCATGAAGGGTTATACAATGGGATCAACTAATCTTCATCTAGCTTGTAATGATAGAATGTTGGTAGGAGCTGTTAATGCTGATCTAGACATTAATGAATATTCCGTCCGTAAAGGTGTAACTAACAGACAGTTACAGGTACGTTACAGATCATTCATTCACCTTCTTCTTTGTCGGACAGTGTGTTAGGATATTCCTATTTTAAATGTATGTCCTAAACCATGGAACTGAAGGTGGGCCAAATAATTTGAAAGTTGGCAATATAATAACGTTTTGAATTATATGTTTATTGTCATCAATTTATCAGGTTATTGTCATCAATTTATCTGCTTATTGTCATCAATTGATTTATCCGATTATTATCAGTATAAATCAATTTATTACGAAATATATGTAAGGAAATAAATGTAAGGAAATATAAAACCAACCGTCTGATATAACCCCACATCAAGTGGGAATTACAAATACATATTTTTGACAAGTGTATCACGAGGATATGTTTATTAGAAAGCACACTTGGATGCATGTTTTTGCACTGTCGTCTAGTCATCGGGATGTTTTATTTTTCAGATTTGGGATTTCACCAACGGTCAGCCATTAGAAATGTCATCGCTTATAGAATATTGTTCAGCTGTTTGTGTTATGAGTGACAACGATAAGGTTGTGTTCGCCAGAACTGATAAATTTGGTAACGCTACGGCGGTCGTTGTGTGGGACATTTTAGGAAATCAGCCTATTAAAGAAATGCGATATGACAGTCCAGTAGGCAATAATGATTATGTACATTATATTAACTTATCTCAGAACGATCGATTTGTGATCGCAGGTTTCACTAATACATTCGATCAGTTCGCTGAATTCGTCGTCTTCGATATGACGTTAACAAGTTATAACGTCATGGAGCCAAGTTTCCTTCGATTGGACGCCAACCCAGAATGTACGGAGGTTCTACCTCGAGATGAAGCCGTCACTGGATTACGTAATGGAGATTTGGTGGTGTGGAGTTTGCGCACAGGTCAACCTAACAGACAACTAGTGTCACCTAACGGCCGCGCTGCTCATGATCGTGAGGTGAAGGCCGTTGTAAGGTCAAAAGATAATAAGTACCTGGTTACAGCATCTGCCGATGGAACATTGAAATGTTGGGATCTGGAAACAGAGAGACAGATGACCACCATGAGTGGACACCAAGATGAGGTATGTTTATATCATCTATCGGGTCAGGGGAAGGATAACAGGTACGGTGTATAGATAAGACTTAACCTGTCCAACCTCTTCAAATTCGTCAAAAAATTGTCCTCACATTTATACGAATCGCGAGTCAGTGTCTTACCCGGATATGGGAGTCACGGTGGCTGATTGGGTAAGACAATGACTCGCTAGCCTGGAGGTCGGGTGTTCGGTCCCTGCATTGGTCGAAAATATTCATCCAGACTTTCTGGCGTGGTTCCCTGTTGTCAGTGATTCAGGGCGGGGCCTGACAAGGATGGGACGAAAAACCAAGGTCATGTGTACACATTGGCGTGCACGTAAAAGACCCCTTGACAGTTGGAATTCGATGTAAGAGTAGGCCGTAGTGCCGCCGTCCCCGCAAAATTTACCCCATATATAGCACACTGTATGGCGTATGCCCGTCTTCAATAGCCCAGTTCGGAGAAGAGTCCCATTTAATTTCTTTTTCATTCCATTTCTCCCCTATCCATCAATATTTGATATCTTGAATACCTGTTCCTATCAACAACTAGATGTAAGTCGGAATGATGACATTAATTATCTTTTTGGTGGTTGAAACTTAATACATACGTTCAGGGAACCGAGAATTAAGACTTTTCAAACGCATTAAAGAAATATTAAAGTTTATAAGATCAAACATCTGTAAACAAAGACTTGGTGTGGTAGGTTTGACTCATGCGTTTATCACGCTTCAAGAAATTTGGTTTATAATCATTAACCCCCCCCCCCTATCCTCCCTCTTTCCTTTCGTTCTGGAACCGACGTTTAAATTTCATTGTTACTTTACTTTTCACAGGTTTGGTGTTGTGCCATTTCACCTGACAACGAAATCGTCGTTTCTGGATCACGTGACGGTACGATACGACTCTGGCAACTTCGTAACGGAAAGCAGATCTGCTCCTTTAACGCTGGAGTTGACGTCTTCTACATCACTATGAGTCAAGACAAGAGCACGATCGTTGCCCTGGGAGACAAGTTCGGCGCCAGGAAACTAATCATGTTACAAGTAGTACGCACCAAAGTTCGACGTCAGATCACCACCTCTTAAACGATAAATCGTGCAATTTAATTTATTTCTGCTTTATTATAAGTGCTGTGCTGATATTTGGACATGAAGGTCAGGGGTCAAGGTCAAAGGTTGTGACCGGTATTACCGGAAGTCTGTTGTTCACCGAATACGTTCAATAACGTATTCACAACACTGCATGCTTTGTTTAGATTTTATGACGTCAATTTAGGCTTTGACCCAAGGAATTAATTTTTTACGCAAAAAAATAGACTGAAAATACTCAGTGTGTTTCACCAGTGTTCGTTTTTTCTTTGTTTTTTCATGATCTTAATTAATTCACATTATTTTGTATTTTGTTACCGAGAATGTGAAAATAATTTTAAAAAATTTGGGAAAGAAAATCTCACGATTTATATATCCAAGTTAGTAAAAATGTTTTGGAGTTGATTTAATATGATAGCAGGTGAAATAAGTTAATTGTAAAAGATGATAATTAGGAATAAATAATTAATTAATCAATTTCTGCTTTTAACTGTATACTTTCTTGCCAGTTATATTTATTTTTAGATTTGATATATAAATATTATAAGATATAATTCAGACTACAGTAGATTTTACTGGGTAGAGTAGTTGGATTTCTTAAACAAAATGTGAATAGAATAAACCAGTTCACAAAATGATCTCTAAAACAATAACGAAGAAGGGTGAAAAAAAATAAACCAATTGAAATACATTTTATATTTGTTAAAATGAGTTGACGAATAGAAACTGTTGATATTCAATCATGTGGGGTTTTGTTTTGAGTTAAGCTACAGTAAAATGGGACAAGTCTCAAATCATGTTTTTGTTAAAAGTTTTCCTGAAATTGTTTTAAATCTTTTTTTACGATTCTAGATTTACCTTTTCTGTCTCCGTGTTTGTTTAGAAAAGTAAATTGCTTTTAATGTTTATATATAGACTAGTTACATGTGGTAATTCAAAGTTCAAGACGTATATTAGGTATATTACCGAGTTGAAAACGTATATTAGGTATATTACCAAAATAACGAGTGCATAATAACAAATAGAGATCATTATTCCAAGTTATCCTTACCCTTAATCCAGATCGATCGAACATATTACATTTTGAGACAGAGATGTCAAAATACGGAGAAACCCTAGGTTTTATTCTGTAAGGCACACAATTTCATACAATTAGAAATATTATTATGTCTTAACGAATTTAGATGAATTACGTCTTGAAATTTTTTTTTACGAATTATGTTTTAAAAATTTAAAGGAATTATGTCTTGAAGAATTTTAAGGAATTATGTCTTGAGAAATTTAGAATAATTTAAGTTATTGGAATTATGTTAATTTGCTAATCTATTATTAGTAACGTTGGATACCAAGAAATATAAACCCATTAGGGAAATCTCAAAATAGAAATCCCAAATTCTTTACAATAATAATAATATATATATATATATATATACGTATATAAACTATGCATTTTTTATGTATTTTTAAGTGCTGATGTAAAACATGAAATTCTTTTTATTATTAAAAAATTCATATTTTAAAAAAATAGTAAAGAGTGTTTGTTTAAATCGTACATTTACAGGGATCATTGATTGGGGCCAAGGCGGTTCAAAGATTATAGCGCTGGTGTACTGACCTGGTAACTGTGCAAGACGGAACGAAAACGTGGATAGGACGCAAACGATTCATTGATAGTTTGAATTCGATGAATAGTTGACGTAACCGCAGTTGTCCGGGAAAAATAGTAGGGAGGGGTGATAAAGTATGAAACGGGTTTAAACCAAGGGTTCCACGTCGGTCGTTTATACCGGTCGAGACCAAGGGCTATGGAAAATGACCGTAACTAGATCTGATCCATCGGTCATTTTGCACCCCGGACAAATAGCCTTTTTTTCAAACCTAAATTTTCAAATATGGCTACGATCGGTATCCACTATACAAACGTAGAGTAGTGATGAATGGGAGATAACGTCATAGAAGTGAGAGGAATTTAACGTCCACTTTGTGCAAATCGCCTGTGCATTAATTCTCTTTCTAATGAGACTCTTAAAGAAGCTGAATTACTGTGTGGTACTAGTGGTCAGATTTCACTGTGTCCAGTAATGTTACATACCCAATTACCCGTCTGGGTCTACCAGCCCCCCCCCCACACACACACACACCACACACACACACACACACACACACACACACACACACACTGCACAGGCGAATTATTAGAATAAAGAAAATAGATAATTAGTTCTCGGAAAGTTTTAAACGGTTTTATTTCATTTCAAGAAATATTAACTGGAAACATTTTATCAAAGTGAACAAAACCTGTTGCCACCAAAATGCTAGAGATGTGTAAAAACACACCAAGGGAGGCCTCTTCACAGTTTTAAACTTCGCGTAGGCTTTATCATTTTTTTTCTTTGTTTCATATTTTATATAGTATGGAAGTGTTTAACAGTTCTTTGATTTCCATATCCGTTGTTCCTGTGCATTAAAAACTGATTCTCGGGTTGTTAATTTATCAACGTGTCGAAAATGGTCAGCTAGTTTGATGGCTGTATGGTTCAACGCGTGCGTTTTAGATCAACTAGCGTATCATTAGACCGATGGCGAGGTTGTGATTCGTCGATTGTATAGACAAGGAGCAGGATCTAATCTCCTAGATTTTCCCCGAGTGTTCCGGTTTCCCTAAACTGCTAAATTCTCGTACGCACAGTCGAACTATTATAATAAAATGTGGTTTGTGTCGAGTGGACGTTAAACCCCCATAGCTATAATAATGTCTGTGGACGTTTCAAGATGCATGTATAAACAATAATAAGGGCGCTCTTTGGTTCCACACAAAATGACGCATTTTCATAGGACGGAATAGGGCGACCACCATTAAGTTTCACCATCTCGATACCCACAAATTGTAGTTCGTCTATTTATAGCAATTCTCTCTGTCTCTTATATCCCCTTTTGCAAGCCCATTTTTGTTGATTTTTTGGTCTAGAATCGACGAAGAGGGTTTGAATTAATATTTTCTGCCAGGTATTGGTAAATATTCATCATTTTGAGGTGGAAGGATAACGGAGTTATCAGGTTGGCTGCGGTGATATGTACGGCAACTAGTTACATGTTTTTAATATGTTTCTTCAAGTTTGTGTATCTCAAAATTCTAGTGGTCAACCTCATACAAAGTTTAGTGCAAAGACATGGCCATTTGTTCCTTTGTCTGTATTGAAAAGCATTTAGCCCAACAAACATTTTGGGAAATTAATGGTGGTCTGCCACCAAATGAAATAAGCCAGTTTCCTCCCTTCACCTGTAGTTAATAATAGGCCACTGTTTCCCTCGTCTTGACTGAGTCAACATTATCTTATAATCGATTTTATATTGATAGCAATAAATGGGTAGATCTCTTTATTGAGCGGCGTTGCTCGAAATGCTGATGGTCCATCCATTACGACACATACAATAAAACTAATACGTTTGTTACTTCCCTTTACCTACACGTGAGTATTTTCTCACAATAATTAAATAAACAAATAATCTGTTAGATTGCTGTCAGCGTTTAGTCCCAATAAACAAATAATAGAAAAAGGAATTTGTCAAAAAATATAATAAAATTGAGGACTACTAAAGTGAAAGACAGTTCGAATATTTTGATATCGGGGAAGCAAGCACACGTCTACGAGATAGAGTATGCAACCATGGACGGGATTTTAAATTTGAATATGGGCCCTTATTTTTAAATAGACATAGCTTTAGATGTACAAAACACCTTTCAAATTTTACCTTTTTATAAAATGATTTATTAATGGAAAACTATGTTATTAAAAAATCGACCATATACAACAGATTAACGCACAGTTTTTTTTGGTAGTTACCTATATGCTATTTAACCTTAGACAATGGTAACTATAGCCAATCAAACCTACAGTGTTCCTGTGTAAATATGTATAAATATACTATGCTGTCCGTCATATACAATGACATTATTTATGAATAATCCCAAGACGGACGAGAAGTACTTTAAAATGTTATCGTCTCAAATAGTAAGTGCAGGGGGACTGCACCACACACAATTCTACACAAAACAAATATATGGACAAGACATCATACTCAGAGAAAAACAAACATAAACAAATCAAAGAGAGTGAATGGATCCGGGGGCTAGCCGTAAGCGTCCACTGCGCTGTATAGTCCCGGGCCTGCAGTGACACAGACTTCACTCATATTTGAAAACAATTTGGAATACAACCCAAAGAAATAATTATATAATGTCAGCATGAGTCATGATCTATTATATGTTGCAAGAAATACGAATGCAAGCATATTGTAACAATTTCGCTATACAAGTAACCAAACCGTTAAATGTACCAGAGAAGTAGTTCACAAAACTAAAATGCACTAAATCAATAAAGAAGAGGATTGAAGTATGTTGAATGCATTTAGTTCACACATTCCAAAGTAGATATTTGTCAATAATATGGAGATGAGGCAGTGCAATCTGTGAATTTAATTGGTAAATTAGAAGGTAAATATATCAAAGCAAGTAACGATCTGACTTTTCTGTTAAACAACCTGGGAGATCACGTGGCTAAGTGGATAAGACGCTGGCTCGCTAGCCTGTGGGTCGGGTGTTCGATCCTGAATTGGTCGAGAAAGTTCATGCAGATTTTCCGGCGTGGTTTCCCCTTGTCAGTGACGCAGGGGGGAGGGCCTGACAAGGACAGCTGTCATTGTTCGGGTGGGCGAACAGTTGGAATTCGAAAAAAGAGTAGGCCGTAGAGGCGCTGCTCGGGCAAAATTTCCCTCATAGCACACTGTATGACGTATACCCGTCTTCGTTAGCCCAGTTTAGCAGCAGAACAGTAGGACGTTAAACTTCATTTCACTTCATTTTCATTTCATTTCATTTCTGTTAAACAATCTGACTTTTCTGTTACGGTGTGGCGATATGGAACATCAAACCTAAGAGCCCAAATGGTTTCCCTGTTGATTATGATTAATAAGCTGTTACTTGATTTTCTATATAAACCTTCTGTACATTATTTTTATTATCATTTACCTGAAAACGTTGAGAGAACCCTCAACGAAACGTCGCTTTAATTAAAATAGTAATTGTGTTCCATAATATGGCTTTAGGTTTATTAAGTGATATGTCCTTATCATAATTCTTCATTTTGTTTATCATGAATTAAATAGCTGGTGAAAACTACAATTGTTTTTTGTCCCTAAAATATTGATGAACACCGTTATTACAATAGATTTTGGTGTTTTAATGTTCTTGACTGTGACCTAATTACTGCCAACTTTCATCATAGAAACAGCTAATGATAGTAGTTAGAAATGGCACTGCGCTTAATCATCATCAGCCTTTAAAATTCTCTTGAAATGAAATATTGATTTTACTATGCAGTTTAATTCATCGTCAACACCACAACACCCTTATCACAAACACCACAACACCCTTATCACAATCACCACAGCACCCTTATCACAAACACCACACAGTCATTATCACAAACACCACAACACCCTTATCACAATCACCACAGCACCCTTATCACAAACACCACAACACCCTTATCACAAACACCATAACACCCTTATCCCAATCACCACACCACCCTTATCACAAACACCACAACACCCTTATCACAATCACCACACCACCCTTATCACAAACACCACAACACACTTATCACAAACACCACAACACCCTTATCGCAAACACCACAACACCCTTATCACAAACACCACAACACCCTTATCACAAACACCACAACACCCTTATCGCAAACACCACAACACCCTTATCACAAACACCACAACACCCTTATCACAAACACCATCAAATCTTTGAGAAAACGTTTGAAGTTTTTAACAATTTTTAATGAAAATGTGAGAGTAGACCCCGTTCTAAGGAAATAGGATCTATTTTTATGCCATACACTCATCGATAGGATCTATTTTCGCTATTTCTTAACTCTCAATACGGTGATGAGAGATTTATTATAGTATTGCAATTTAAGATCGAAAATAAACTTAAGCACAAGATTATTCGAGTTTTAGATTGAAAATATTTTAAGCACAAACTTATTCAATAGAATACTTCATTAATTGCACAATATAATTCGAGTTTTAGATAAATTGCTAAGTTATACGTTGGCTAGTTAACCAGGAGGTCCCGTGTTCGATCCCGGTGTATAGTCGTTCGGGTAGAACGACAAACCGAGGTCCTGTGCACGAAAAGAGCCCGTGGCAGTTGGAATTCAAAATAAGAATAAACCGTAGTGCGGCTGTCCCGGCAAAATGTCCTCCAAAACACACTGTATGGTGTATGCCCGTCTTCCTTATCACAATCGATGCAGGAGCTAGGACCTTAAACCCTATTTCATATTAATATTGTAATACGACAGGGAAATAAAATAAAGCTGTAGAATAAAGATTTAAGAAACTCGAGAAATGATGGAAATAAAGATAAAAAAATCTATGGTTTTATAAACAGGACCAAGATATCACCTGTCTTTCATTCAAATATATAACAATACAAATACATCCCATAATAATAATTACTAATTATATACTTGACGTTCAAAACTATAATCTATTTGTCAAATCTATAGATATGATTAACCAGTCTGTCGTCTAAACACGAGCTTATCGTGCCACGGGGTTATGTCGCCAAAATTCAACCCCTTTAATCCCCGAATAATGATATCCTTCCACCGAACACAGCCCCTAATTAGTTGGTCTACCTGTTATTTCATTGGTTAGCAACGTGGAGCACACCACGTGATGCTGAAACGTGACACGTATTTTTTTGTGAATGAATTAAAGAAATCAGTCGTATGAATACAGGTGTTCACGGATTTCTTCTAAAATCTGATTTCTAGAGAAACATTGCCATCTTTCTTACTTATAACATTCAATCTAACATTGCAATAATTAATTGCTGAAGTTATTTTTTCAATCTTTAACTTGAATAGCCTTCTGTGCTTAAGTTCTATGTTCACTCTAAAACTGGAATAATTTCGTTTTCCACATTAAAACTGGAAACTTTTCCATCTAAAGCTATCTGAAACATGAACAATGCCGTGCTGAAGTTCTATTCTCAAAGTAAATTTGAACAACTTCTCTAAACCTCAATTATACTGTGCAATTAATAAAGTATTCTATTGAATAAGTTTGTGCTTAAAATATTTTCAATCTATTACTTGAATAATCGTGCGCTTAAGTTCTATTTTCGATCTAAAACTGAAAAAATTAATTCCGTCCATCAAATGAAATGAACTCAAATGGGGTTTAACGTCCTACTGTTTTGCACCGTCAGGGCTAATGACGTAACTCCGCCATAAAAGACGAAATGAAGTATAGGTAAGCAGGTGAAACCAAATTGGAATTTTTGAAAATATTTCGATTGTAATTGGGCTAGGCAAAGCAATAAATAACTGTAGATTCTCAACTTTTCATATATTCCAATTTTTGTCCCCTAGTTTACCTGAATGTCGTTTCGCCATATAAATGGCTGAGTTACGTAAATTTGTACTTTACCTTATATTTAGATTGCAATGGATTCTGTCAAGCCGTTTGGCAGAAGGTACATACTGACTCTGGCGAGGTAAGCAAGGACTTATTTTCTCACAAAAATGTTCCTTTACATTGTTCAGGCGTTCACAGAGACCGACACACGGCCGTTAAGCAGTAAAAAAAAATGCACAGTAAAATTGACTGGGGCCGATACCTTTTCGACAAAGATTCCACAAGATGGTTCCTGAACGTACAGGGCGAATGTAATGAGACCTACGTTCGGAGATGGACTAGTCCTGGTTAGCGAAAGCAAGCGTCTTACTCACTGAGCCACCATGGATCCCAACACTTTTTGTATTTATATTGATTTCGTATTGTATTAAATATCGATTTGAGTATTTTCCTCTGTACATGTCATTATTCTGTTCAATATACGACGTGTTCGCGATAACAAAGTTTAATTCTATCTTGTGTTATTATAACCTGTATGACTATTTGAAATTAATTACGTTGTCAGGGACGGATCTAGGAATTTTGAAAAGGGGGGAGGGGCGCCGCAAAATGAGGGCACTGACCGCGGTGACGGGGCACGCCACGGAGAGGGGGGTTGTAGCCATTCCAAGAGCTTTTTGGCTGATATTTTCGTCTAAGTAAACGTTCGGTACGGACATATTTGGGTCTGAGAAAAGGCAATTTCAGCAGTAAAAAAGGGCACTGTCGAAAATTGAATCCGCCTTTCCAACTTTACGACTGGACGTGTTTTGCTGTTATAAATTAATAACAATGTTGTTACGTAAGACTGGACGTGTTTGCCTATCATACATAAATAACAATGTTGTTACTCCAATTTCCGCTGTAATTACAAGAGATGATATTTGTTGATATAATAACTTTAATTTTACTTCAATAATTTACAGTAACAATAAAACACGAATATTATTTACATATTTACATCATAATACATCTACAAATATTTTACAAATATTCTCAGAATAATACAAACAATTTATTAGACTCCCAAACAAACCCCAATATAAGGTTATTTAGGCCCCAACCAATCGCGAACATGCGGACGTTTAGGTCCCAGTAATCTCAAACAAACTCCAGTTTTAAAAAGTTTAAACTGCAAATAAACCCTAATGTTAAAGGTGCTTTAGGTAAGATTAGATAACTAGTTTAGTAGTTAAATAATAAAAACAGAATAGGCTGAAAATTTCTGTCAAATTACTTCATTCTGAATCAAGATATTAGCGATTCAATTTTACACTAGCCTCGACCGTCATTACTGCCGTTTTTACGATAATAAAGAAATTCTCGATTATCCATGTTTGAGTTAAACCATCGATCACAGAACGTATTCAAATCCCCTGAATATCGCATCGAATGTTGATTATGGTCTGGATAAGTTAATAATATCTAATTAATAATTTAGATAACATTTCTGGCCCAACGAAAGACCTACATAATGCATTTTTAAGAAATTTAGACGGAAATCAATCCCAACACGCCATCTGAACACTTGTTTTAAAAAAAATAAATAGGTCAGGTTTATGGAGTACAACATAGAAAATAATACGAGTAGAATCAGATACATACATAACAAAATAACACAATTTGAATCAGGTTGTTAAAACTACGATAAAAATATGTATATATATGAAAACCAGAAACTATATATCATTCGTGTCATTATAGTTTTTTAACGTAAATTTATCTACGGTATTTGGTTTCTATTTATTATATTGTACGTATCAATCCAGTGTTGAGCGGACCGGGCTGATTCGATGCGTGGTATTACGATTAGAAGAATTATGGGGGAGGCGAGAGGGCTCATTGAGTAAGACCTTGACTCGGGAATCTGGAGACACCGTGTTCGATCCCGGTGTTACCCGAAACAGCTCATTGGGATTTCCCGGCATGCCCACTCACCCCACACACACACACTCACACACTTTGTCAGTAACGTAGTGGCAAGAAATCGCGTATAGTCGTTCAGATGGGACGAAAACCAAAGAGCCTTGTACACATTGGCGTGCTGGTAAAGAAGGCCTTGGCAGTTGGAACTTGATATATGGCGCAGGTTCGTCTTCATTATCCCGGTCGGAGCATAACAGTAGGACGTTAAAACCCGTGTCATTTTTTTATTATATCAGAGTTACGGGAAGTCAAACAGTCGTCCTTCTTTTTAATTCATTCCGAATGTTATTCCAGGATTACCACAAAAAATAACTGAATTTAGTCTTAATCATTTTATGAAGAAAGTGCAGGATGAATTTTATTTACACCAACCCAAATTACAGTTATCCACGTCTTTTCTCGACTATTGCATTTGCTTGATTTATAAAATCGCATCAAATTTAAGTGAACTTTCTTTAAAGACGCAAATATTTAATTGTGGATGAGAGGTCCTTTTTATTCCACTAAACAATTTAATATGCCGGATTTTCAAGTTTTAAATAAGACATACATAATTGAAATTCAGAATCTTGTACGCTTAATTTTATCGGAAATATGCATAAAAAATTTTTGTCTCAACTTTCCACAAACAAAAGGTCCGCTCTGATGTAGAGTAGAAATACAAGAATTTATAGAACCGGCATCTAGAAGTTTTATATTTAATCTAAATAATATATTTTGCTATTAAACAACGAGAACGCCGAAATAAAAACAAGCTAGCGATTCGATTACAAAGGTTTTTGTACAATATTTTGCCGACAATAATAAAAATCTAAAAATCATAACCACAATCATCGATGAAAATCGTAATCGAGGACAATGTTACGGTCACCGCAACGCACACGCACACACACCAACGAATAATTATCAATTTTGTCGATACAGGATGATACATTTTGTTCAGAAAAATAATGGCTAATAGGAAATGGCATAATGTGTATTCTGCAATATGCTGATAAAGTATGGACCATGTTGGTTTAAATGTAATATATGGTAGTAATGCTTAACATAAATAAAATAAAACTTAATAGAAAGTATGATTTCCTACCAAGGAAACAAGAACTATCGTCATCCTATATTTAGCAAATAAAAAAGTCTCAATACTGACTTGTTAACATTTATCCACTTGTCCTGCACACCAACAAGATACTGCCCACAGGCGCACACCACTATTTTTGGTTTAATATTTACAGCAAATGAGACAGTTCTGTATAATTTTTTTTCTAAATAAAAGTTTTATTGAACTCATGGCAATCTTAACATAAGAACTTTAAATACCTGTCCAAATAAATTCAATGATAAATGACGATCTCTCCCCCTCCCCATCCCCGCGCTCCTTCTACTTACAGAAAAGGCATAACATTTCATTCCTGACATTTTGTAAATCTATATTTCGTCCGTGTTAAAAAATAGTTTTACTAAATGGTAAATCCAAAAATCCTGGGACTTCGTTTCATTCTTGAATCTAGTTCCTCTGCATTTAAACACCGTTGTGAAATGTTCATTTGTCTCACATTATAAACACCAAGGAAGCGACATCGTAGACCTGATGCTTGTATCCATGGGGTTCGGTGAAATGTTTTTTCTTGTGAGGAATACGATATCCGGGAGTTCATAGAGCACTAAAACACTTTAAAATATAAGTCCGGGTTGCTTTTGGATTTGGTTTCACAAAGATTTCCTCGACTCCTGCACGATGTGGGACGAGCCTTTAACTATTCCTTCATCGCCAGATAAATGTCCATTTTCTGTATCACTTGCGCTTCCCTCTCCTTCTTTACCTTCAGAATGTGTTTTTGTATGCTTAGCTAAATGATCACTTCTCATAAACTTTTTGTTGCAGATCGGGCAAGCAAAACGTTTCTCTCCCGTGTGTGTTCGCAAGTGTCTCTGTAGTTCATCCGATCGAGTGAACCGTTTTCCGCAGAATAACCAGTTACAGACAAACGGGCGTTCTCCGGTATGCCAGCGGAGATGAGCTTTAAGATGTGATGATTTGTTGTAGACCTTCCCACAGCCAGGTATGTGGCAGCTGTGGATGTTGCGCTTCCTGAGATGTTCTCCTGCCGGACCCAGTCGATCAGCTTCATGACAGTTTGGACAGTTGCAGTTGGATCTTCCGGGATATCGTCTCTGGGTTCTGGTGCCGGCTATACTGGGTATGCCAGGTCTGGTGAGGAAAGGACTGACGGTATTGGGTGAGAGCTCGGTTTGGTTTGTCAGCATGGATTTGTACGTGTTGTAGGTGTCTTGTAGGAGATGTTGACCCGAGGAGTAAATGTTGTTGTTACTGGAGCCTAGAGCATGGGTTAGGGAGTATTCCGTGGAGGGATAGTTAGTTGTGATTTGGTTTCTAAGAGCAGCAGTAGCAGCAGTTCCTGAAACATCCGTCAACCAGTTGGAAGCATTGGTGTGAACATCCCACCAGGCGGCGCTCCCGTTTACCGGATTAACCTCACTCTTTATACCAGTAGGATGGCTTCCACTGAAGGGCCATGTATCGTACGGGTGTCCGGCCAGACTGTGCATCCTCGTGTAAACGGTGCCTAAGCCCGAACTGCCAATGTTCCCATCAGCTGTCGGCGGTATCTTCTGAGGTAAACCTGTCGGGGAGCCCTCCGAAGGACTGTAATTTGTCGAACTGTTAGAATAGAAGAGATCATTATTTAAGGTGT
This sequence comes from Patella ulyssiponensis, assembly GCA_963678685.1. Taxonomy (NCBI): domain Eukaryota; kingdom Metazoa; phylum Mollusca; class Gastropoda; family Patellidae; genus Patella; species Patella ulyssiponensis. The sequence goes on along the minus strand of OY783225.1, from coordinate 60,094,294 downwards.
TGTTGGAAGCCACAGATGAATTAGTAGAGCGGCCATAACTTAAATAATTACTAGCTACCGATGTAGTTGTCAGACCCGAGGAGGTTTTTTGGTTCGACAGATTGTTGGCTCCAGGCGATGATCCCGGTTCTTTCTTCCAGGGGTGAAAACCTTTCGGTAAACTTGGATCTGTTAAGGGCTGCGGACTTTTGTTGTTGATTTTATTATACTGAGCTGTTAACATAGCTAGGGGTGTTCCACCTAATGGATGCGGTTCCTGAAAAATAGAAAACAAGATAGTGAAATGAAATAAAATGGGAATTTACGTCTTACGTTTCGGCTTGGAGGGTCGTTTTGCTCATACAGGCTAATCTTGTTCCAAGAAATATTTAACGTGTTGCCAGCAGTGTACACGGGACCAATGTTGTTTTTTGTTCCGTCCGAACGACTATACACCCAAGTCTTGGTTATTGGGCCAACGTCACACCCACCAAGCCACTTAAAATCAATAGCAGTTACTGGAAATTTGTCTCATATTTCAGAATATATTCTGTAAAATTTGACAAGATTAATAAACATGTTAATCCATTCATCAGATTTTTTCCCTTTTAATTAATGCTAGATTAAATATGTCCAATTTAATTTTAAATTTACTTTTAGTTATTATATGCAATTTCTTTTCTTGTGGGATTATATTGTTACCTATTTGATTTTCTGTTTCCAAAATGAAGTTTATAATTTGCCTATAACTTATTAATGTATGAAATGAATAATTATGTCAATGATTTTTTTTTAATCTATTCTACTAGATAGACAGGATTTGTTTCTTCATAAATACACAATCAATCCTCTTGAAATATGTACAAGAATAGATTACACAACAGGTTACTTCAACTCTCCGGGTGATAAGAAACAGGGGCAACTGTGAGTGTGGTGGGGGGGGGGTATTTTTTTTGTTTTTAGGGAAGGGGAGGGAGGGGTGTCGTTTTATTTTATGTCCTTAATTGTATATCTTTAGATTTATATTTTGGAAAATAAATATTGTAAGATGTAATAGATTTGTATGATTTAATAAAGAAGCTACTTTATGAATGAGATGTGTAAGATGTATCATAAATAAAAATTGTATTAATGTATATAAATCATTTCTTTGGTGAGAGTCATTAAATTCTGTTATCTTCTGATCTAATTTGGTAAGTTGCTGTATGAATGAGACGCTTGTTAACGCGATCATGTTTAAGGTGTATATACCAGCATGTGTAAGGTGTATACACCAACATGTGTAAAGTGTATACACCAACATGTGTAAAGTGTATATACCAACATGTGCAATGAGTATATACCAACATGTGTAAGGTGTATATACCAACATGTGTAATTTGTATCTACCAACATGTGTAATGCATATCTACCAACATGTGTTCAGTGTATATACCAACATGTGTAATGTGTATATACCAACATGTGTGTGTAAAGTGTATCTACCAACATGTGTATATATACACCAACATGTGTAAAGTGTATATACCAACCCGTATATGTACCAACATGTGCATTACAATGATATTTATTCGCTAGTCGGATACATTATAATATTATCTTTAAATACATCTCGAAATAACAAACACTAATAAAATTCATTATTGTATTTGTTTTAAAGGGGACCTATTTGATTGATGGATCAGGCCCAATAACTCACGCCATTTGACATGTTATTTCGGCCACTCGAATACTTGATAGGTTTTTTTTTATAAGATCTAAAGAGAGGTCTTGCTGTGTATAAGGGGTTGAATAATTTACGCCGTGTTGACCACCCTTATAGCCGATGATGAGGCCCCTAATAAAACCTTTTCTACAGTCTAGTTAGTGCTCCTATAAAGATGCGTATCTCTACAATAGGTGTTGCTGTTATTGTCAACCCAGACTGAATAACTAGGGTATTTAAGATGATCGACACCGTTAATAGGGGCTAACGATCCCGAGAAAGGGTTTAAAGATATCTCAACCTGACTTTTATTAGGGTTATTTACATCCCTTTTTTACACTGGTCTCATCTTTAAACACAAATAAAAACAATATCAAGTTGTAACGATTTATCATTTCACAGATAACAAATTTTTCACGGTTTAATCCACACTAAAATGTATTTAGACAGACTGTTAAACATTTGATAAATAAACAAAAATCAAAATAAGAGTCTAGATATCCCGGCCTGGATTCAATCATGTTACAATCACATTATAGGCGGCCTTGGCGGAAATATTCAATGTAATGGAAGTCGAATGTTCATAATTTTTCAATGCACCACATTTTTGTAAACATTGAAGGAAATATCTCGCCAAATAGTCCTTTTATAGATTCATCCTTCTCAAAATGATAGTTTGTCAGAGATCAAAAATTACTCAAATGGCCATCAGAGGTTTTATAACTTTCTTTCAGAATACCTAATATCATTTCCAAAAATCTTGAAAAAAGACAACTCTTCTTTCAGTCAGTTCCGTAAAATTATTTATCCTTAACGAACATTGCACAATGGTCGAAGACACGCAGTCGCTTTCACACTAAGTTTTAAAAATTCCACAACCTACCATTCTTTCTTTGTCCATACAAATGGATAATTTTAATATTTAGTTTTGTGCCGACACGGAAGCTTAAGTCCATCGGACCAACGAGCGTCAGTACAGAACCAGCGATTAGATGGGTTTGGTACTTTTGATGACTGATGTAGACATTAAAATTTTATCTAAAATAAATTATTCAAGGAGCGACTGGAAATAACAAATTACTAAGTTTCTTTTGTGAAACTGGACAAGTTCACCGGATAAAAACACGAAACATTCTGGGGAAATAGTAGGCTGTTATTTATACCAGCTTTAGTTTAGGTCCTTAAATGGCACGAATGGAACGTCACTTTTTTGCGGAATTCTTGACCCAGTAGTAACTTCTCTCAGGGAATGGGCGCTTTCAGATTAATTTCCCTATGATGTAAATATGAAAAAGAATTTTCTGGAAATAATTGTAAGTGTTCGGATCATAAAATCCAGAGTGAACGCTCGTTTCGGAATTGTTCAGGTCCATTTTAATTTCCTGTTAAGTTATATGAAAACAATGATTTTAACTACTAAACATTTGGTAATCCCAAGATCTGGGTTCACGATATTTTCAATATTCTGAAAGTACAGATTGGTTTTCTGTTGGTAATTTATATTGTACATCTAACGAACAGTAAACCCAACGTAAAATTCATTATATATTTTATCACTTGTTCAATATTAGTTCAAGAGTTCAGTAGAATTAAATACGATTTTTGACGAAAGGTGGAATAGGGCGGATTAATAAAGAAAGGGGCTAGAAATAATGATTGTATATAAGAATTCTAAATTAATACTTTTTAAATCAAATAAGGAACCTAGACTTATACTAACATTGCCAAAGGTCAAATTCAGAAAATATCTGGACCCAAAAGTCTTTAAGAATCATTTGCTTCGGAATCGAATGACAACTTCTATCATTAGAGTTATGATTTATAATTATATTCGATCCGGGGCTAGATTGTAGTCATATTATTGTCTTAAAAAACATTTCACCAAAAAATGTTTGATTTCATGTCAGAAAGATTCTGTCGCCATCGATCAGCATTTAATCATATTACTTATTGAATTTATATTATTTTAGAAATTATTAGAATTTGATCTCCGGAAAAATTCTCGAATCTCTCTATAACATCATTTTACGGTTAACAAATATTAATTTGATTGCAAATTGATTTAATAACGTTGTGTTTGAGAAATGTTGAGGTTTGTAAGATTGAGAAGGTTTTTACAATTAATGAATATAGTATGTGTAACTCCACATATGGATTGGTCTTTTCTTTTTCTAATAGGCGAAACCTGGGAAATCACGCAGTTGGTTTTAAATATCTCATAACCGCCAATCATCGGCAAATTTTTTTAAGTTTTCGGTAGAGATTTTAAAAGCTCCATATTGTTGTGTGGTTTAACAGCGGAATCCTTTTGTTGACGGAAGACGGATTTAAAATATAATCCCTTTGACTCATCAGAACAGAAATAACTTTGCTTTGTCAGACTCATACCTACTTTTATTATAAATTTCAATAATTTTACATTTAAAATATAGGCTACTTGGTTTTCCTGAATACTGCTAACTCTTAATTAAAACCCCTTTCAAAACACTCGACAAAGACTGATCCCCTGATACATCCAATGCGCGATCGAGGTAAATCAAAAAAAGGAAAAAAAAAAAAAGCTAAAATAAAAAATCGCCGCCGCACCGCAGAATACCGGGGAACTAATTCTTCAATCTGTGTTGAAGTGTCATGGAAATAAGAAATCATTTAAAGGTTGAAGTTGCTAATTCTTATAATAAGTGTAAAGTAATTGTAGCTAAGCCGAGATAAAATCACTAGTTTCTACTCACTGTTAGTATGCTAGTCGCCATTCCTGACATCCAAATTGTTATTTTCAATTCTTTAACACGAACCTAGTTTTTACCCGACTAGCGGATAGAAAATTATAGCCTGCGTCACGCCCCTTAATCCTAATACGCCCACTTTTGACCGACAGCACGTGGAATACTTCGCTTAAACCAATCAATGCGGCCGATATCTGATTTGAATACATGTCGTGAGACGGGTTTTGTTTAGTGCCGTATAATTGCAGATTTGCGAAGCTTTTTGATTCTGCGAGACTCGCAGAATTTACGATCCGCATAATTATACCTCTTGACAGTAAAGAGTTCGTCAAGCCTCGTTATGAATCAACGACTTCCGGTTGAGGAGATTGAACGGTGCTCGGATGTAATTTGGTCGAGTTTAATGACGTATAATTGTTCTTGTGAGTGAAAACAAGGTTATTATCCTCGCTAGCAACAGAAATATGAACGTCAATACTAGTTTATCTTATTAATAACGATTCTTAGTTTTTTCTCCAGTAGTTCGCTCGAACAGAACGCCTCCCCGTCGACATTCAATGTTAACATTCAGGAATTAAGTCATTCGTAACAATCGAATAATTCAGAAAAATTTGATCATTGAAGTTATTGGTGCGATTTTATTGACATTTATTACCCAGGGGGAGATAATATTATTAACCGATACTCTTATAATTCATATCAATAACAGAGATTATAATTGAAAGCGGGAGAAGGCGGGAGACAGTCTAGAGATTTCTATAAATTCTCGTATTAATAGAATATAATAATGACACGTGGATGATGATAATATTTCAATAATTTGAAAAGAGATTTTAATTTCTGAAGGTTGTAATAAACTTGTGTAATTTGTAAAGTTATTCATTTGCTTCTTGTGGTTTCTAGTAGATCCTTGTTTATTATAAAAACTACATAATAAATATCATGAAATGGGGTTTAACTTTTTACTTTATAAATGCGTGGGTGATCGGTTTCCAGATTCACAATAAAACAATTTGACATGCACATGTACACCTTCATTTTTAAAGTGGACCTGCTTAATGGAGTAATGTGATTGAAATGGCGCAACATATTCAAACACCAGTCAGACATTTTACTGCTACATGTATCTTCTTTTCCATTTAAACTATTTTATAGAATTAGATATGGTGCTTTCTTTTACAAAAATATTCTCATTCATTAGAAAATCATTTAAAACCTTTCCAATCGGGCCTGTTTCATTGAACACTGTCCGGATTTCTTTTTTACAAGGCAAAATCATTTCTTTACAGATACATTTCGTGTCTAGGCGTCACAATTGGTGACATTTGAATTGACAACAAAATATGCAAAAGATGATACTGAATCGCGTTCTGGTCAATATTCAGCCTGATTCACGTCAAGAAAACCACGTTAATGCAAATCATATTATAAGATTACATCTATTAAAAAGAAATTTTAAATACAAACTGTTATATATCTGTGGATTATTTTATTTTTCATTTCTACCTTAACGACTATTTAAGACACATGGTTGCCAAGTGGGGTCTATTTTTTCCAGATGGTCTCAAATTTTAAAAGATGTCTCAATATATTGGTAGTAGTATGGCGAGCCAATACTTTAGAGAACATTTTGAATTTTTTATAAAAACAGTATATTGTGCGATATTACTTTAACTTGTGATGGATTTCATAAAACCCACCCATGTTATTCATATTTAAATCTCTAAAACAAGAACAAGAAGAATTAAATATCAATAGTTACACTATGTGTTTCACTGTGGATCTCTTCTATTTTACATAAATATACATGTATGTATATCTTCAGTTTTAGGTTTTTATATTATTCATATATTTATTCGAATCTGTTTACCGAGAAAGATATTTACCAGAACACAATTTTTATGGGGAAAGAATCACTAGTTTATAATATAAGCACGATGTTTCGATAAATAACCTCTTATTGTTATACAGCACATTTTTCTGTGACTAATACATTATAATAATGTAAAATATGTAAAGATATAGTGGCGAGTATATATAATAATATAACATCTTTATACAATGACTAATACAGTGTATATAACAATATAACGTAAACAAAGATTACCTTTATAGCCGCTGAGAATTTGGTTTCCAACATATTTAAATATATTTCTGGGGATATCATCAAGCTGAGATAATTATGGAAACTACTTGATAAAATGATCGAGTCTACTATAACAAAAACCAACCAATCTAGTCTAGAATAACGACACAGTTCCACAAATTGCACGAATATGGATGGTATATTTATCGTCAAATCCAAAGATTTTTTTTTTAAAAAAAACCCACTTCAATTCTTTAAATGAAAATAAAATCAAATACACTAAGTAAAAATCCAGTATTGTTCCCGGGGCAGAGGCGGAAATCCTTGCAAAAAAGACCAATCTATTTTTTAAACACTGACATTCCTATTCATTGCGTTGTTTAAAATAGTTCTTTCATTCCAACATGTTCAACAATTTAAATACAGATCCAGCAACTACAGTCTCTGATAATATAATAAATACTCGGATATTTCTACACGCAAATATTTCAAATTTTATATTTCAATATTAGAAAAATATCACAGAATACATCATTTTTTACATTCACAATCAGAATTTAGTCGCAAGTGTTTCTATATTTTTCCAAATTCATATATCTACGGATCTGAAATATTTTTAAACTTAAATATTAAAATATTGTTTTGTCTTTACACAAATAAAATCCCGCTGAAGATATGAAAAACTCCTCCACGATTATCCACTTCTGAAATACTCGTTTCTAAAGTTTGGTGTTAAATGTTTAAAGAGTTAGCACTCCTTCTAGTCCACCGAGAAATCAATGACAAGTAGGTCCCGGACCACTTTTTAGACAGCAGACCTTTCAATGAAGACTGTCAAACTTTATAGTACATGTATTGGGTTTCGTATTTTTTATATACATGGTGCGGATCTGTGAGTAAACATCTTATCGTCGGGTATTATTTACTTACATACTAGATACGTACACGTTTAGATCTAAAGCTGTCAAAAGCTTTTATCCTTTTCACTGTATATAAGTTATAATGATATAAATTACTTTCCTATTCTAACTTATAACACGTAAAACTTGAAGGAAAAAACACGAGATGGGGGCAGCGATTAGTTCACGTTTATAAGATTGGGCAACGAAGCGAGGGAGATGAAAAACGATTGTTCCAAATGAACGAATCTCTTGTTACCGATGTGACGAAAGAGAAACAGATCAACTCTAACAAGCAGTGGAAATATTTTTCTTTTCTCCTTTTTTACAACCCGCTTGGATTTCTGGATGTCGAATTGAAAGAAAAGAAAAGAATTATCTTGGTTTTAACGCCTCTAGAGCTGATTAGAGTCAATATGAAAGAATGACGGACAATATGGCCGCGTTGTTCGCCGAGATCATTATCTGGCGACCGTGATTAAAGAGTCAACGTTGTCTCATATTGTTCTCCCTGCATCTGTTGTGAACATCGGGTGTAGAAGTTTGTTTAGGTTTTGATTTTTTCTCTCGATAAGTTAGTCACCTGTAGGAAATGAGGGTAATAGATTAGAGTGATTAAGACAGGACGCCCCGAGATAACCTGACATCTCGTCTTGACAAATTGATAACAACACACAAGATGGTCAATTCTATAACAAACTCATTTAAACACAAAAAACAAATGTGTTGGTTTGTTTTTTGTGTGTGGTTTTTGTGATTGTTATACGGTTGTGTGGTCGTGTTTAATTTAATAAAAGTAAGTTGTCCATTCCCCTGGGGCTCGCTTAACCACACCTGAGACCTGATTACAAAGCCAGATATAGCATCGATAATATATTGATGGTTTTGCATAATATGTATGTGCTTGTTAATTTCAACTGAACCGCAAACTTGGCGGTCTGAAAAATAGTTTGACTAGGCGAACGAGTACTTGGTTGTTTTACAAATTAATATTTAGCCTTAACCACGAGAACTTGGAATGTGCAGATTAAATATGCAGATTAGATGAACGACATCTTAGTTTTTTACAAAATATTAAACACCCTGAACCACAAGTTTTGTGATACAAAAATAAAAACTCGCAACATATGAAATAAACTCAGAAAATAACGTAATTTAATATGACGTATCGGGCATATTATATCCATCTTGTTCAACCTATAATTAAGGGATCTGAAAACCAAAAGGAGTTTATGTAAATCCATCTGCCGTAAGAAATTATTTACTGAAATATAAATATAGTATGTAAAGGTTTAAACTACAAAGAAAATATTTCTACTCAATGCAATTAATATCATGATGTAATACACTGGCGGTAATATGGTTAACTGCGCGATTATCGCATGAAGGGAATTTTATCAAATATTTCTTATAGTAAAAAAACTTATATGTTAGTTCCAATATGACCCGATGTATTGTAACTCAAATTATTTCTTCTCCAACTCGTGTTACAAGTTCAACGTCTACGTTAATTGATCATGTCATTGTATTTGCATCCCCACCCCAACCCACCCCCAACCTGATAGTGAATTAAAAGTGTCATGTTATTCTAAATCATAACACTTCCCAACTTGTCTCAAATGATCCAAAAGAGTAGTACAGATTCCCAAAGCAAAACAAATACATGTATATGTTTCATACAGATCCTTTCGAAATTTTGTTGAAAATATTTATCTGATAAATAACTCTACAGATGTTTTTCAAATTTGGGATGAATTAGTAACACCAATAATTAATCGCCATGCTCCTACCAGAACTAGACGCGTTTAAAAAGTCTGTTATCAAACCTCAATGGCTCACTAATGAAATTTTAAATTAGATGCGACAGCGTGATTTCCATAAAAGTAAGAACGAGGACATCGAATATAAAAAAAATGGCGAAATCGTTTAAACAAAATAATTCGTCGATGTAAATCAACATACCTCCAGGATCTTGTCGGAGATAACAAAAATTCTAAACAGATACAGAATGCATCAAATTCGGCAGCTAACAAAAGTAACATCAGTCCCCACATATAAATGGATAGCAATTTAGTTACTGACTTCTTCCCTAACATAGCCGATAAAATACGCAATGCCAATACAGATAACACCTCTAGTAACATAAGACTTGATGATATTAATTTTAAACAATATGTAAACTGCAAAGTACCCGATGGCGTATCTTTCCAAATTCCATGTTTTAAAAGAACTGATGTAGCTAATTCCCTAGAAACATTGGGTGTTTCCAAGAAAGTCGGTCTTCATTCAATAAATCCACTTTTTCTCCGCTTAGGTGTTGTTCAACTTTCTGCAAGTTTCACGCACATTTTTAACTTCTTTATTTAAACAAGCTAAAGTTACTCCACTTCATAAAGGGGGTACCAAAGATGACCCCAATAATTACAGGCCAATATCCATTCTTACAAATATATCAAACATCTTGAAAGACAATTATTTAAATAAATACCAACTCTTATATAGTAATCATTCGGGTTTCCGTTCATCTAACTCTTGTCAAACAGCCTTAACACATATTACTGACAACATGTATGATTATACACTCTATTAAGAACAATCTCCTTTGTGGGGCAATATTCTTTGACTTTCAAAAGGCGTTTGACTTAGAAAATCGTGACATTCTCATTGACAAATGTAAACATTTTATATTTTCCAGAAAATCAATTCTCTTTCCAGAATCATATTCAGAAAACAAAAGTCAGTGCACATCTGTTAATGACATGATGACATATAACCTTTTAATAAACTTATTTATCACGGTGTGCCCCAAGGATCAATATTTGGACCCATATTATTTAATATTGCTATAACTAATTTATGTCTATACCTATCCGCCAAAACGGAGCTCTTTGTGGGTGACACAATAGTCTAGACTTCTGGGTCTACTGTCAAAGAATTAGAAAAAAAACCTTCAATTCGTTGCAAATACATGTATAGTATTTGCCTGGTGTGATATAAACCATGGGAGACTGCAAGTAATGGGCTTTTAATTAATTTTAGATGTAAAACATACCACCGACGTTTACCTTCGAAGTTACTTATTTGACCTCTTACCATATTATTTAACGCCGTATAATCATCTTAAAGGAGCTAAATCGCTAACATTTGGGACTTAGAAATTGACACAAGTGGGTCGCAACGCACATAATACTGTAATATGAATGTATATAAACTGATTTACATTCAAAAGTTTCCGTTTTTACTCTAATTTCAAATCAGTTATGTTCGGCGAAATAAGCCAGTAGTCCCAATCGAATGCAAATTTCTAGCGTCTGCTTATTCCAGTCTACATACGCCGTTTGATTTGGTGCAATGTGTTTAGCCTCGTCCCTTGTTAAAACTGGGGCCGAAAGGAATTATAGTACACGATTCGTGTACCAAAATTAAAAAATTTATTTTGTCTTGATTATTGGATATCAAAAGTCCATCTTTTCCGGTAAGATCATATACTGGTGGAATTTGAGGTTGACTTAAAATATATCAAACGAAGAAAGCTTATGCATATGAAGGGTTGGTTAATTTTAATTGTAAGAGTCTTATCCGAGATTTAGCTAATCCTAACCCTAACTCTGGCCATCATTGTGTATCTAATTCTAAACATAGATAAACAACACTAATTAGAACTTACTCAGCTAACATTGAAAACACTATTATATTGTTTTCCAAATACCAACATGGATTGAGACCACATCAATTTCTGTATTGCAATGGAAGTGGACTTGTGTGTTTCTAAAATGTCTTTTTTTCTATACGCAGCCATGCTGGGTCGATATTTGACGAGCAAGATATTTATATAATTCCTATTTTGTTTACAGAAATAAAATGAAATGGGGGGTAACGTCCTAGTTTTCTGCACTATCCGAGCTCAGGAGAAAAGGCATACACCAGGTAGTGTGTAGTGGCGGAAGCTAAGGAAAAGGGGCATTTACAAGGTAGTGTGCTGTAAGGGAAGCTAAGGAAGACGGGTATACATCAGCTAGTGTGTAGTGACGGAATCTAAGGAAGACCGGCATACACCAGGTAGTGTGTTGTAAAGGGAAGCTAAGGTAGGCGGACATACACCAGGTAGTGTGCAGTAAGCGGAAGTCAAGGAAGACGGGCATACACCGGGTAGTGCGCTGTAAAGGGAAGCTAAGGAAGACGGGCATATACCAGGTAGCGTGCTGTAAAGGGAAGCTAAGGAAGACGGACATGCACCGGGTAGTGTGTAGTGACCGAAGCTAAGGAAGACAAGCATACACCAGATATTTCGAATTTGCACAATTTGACCTAAGAGATAGGGAAACTATTCGATAAAACGGATTTTAAAAAATAATTATATTGTGTAGCATTGTTGCTTTAACTAGAGTGCGATCAGGTGTTGAGAGATGTATTCAGGTAGATGTTTCTTTCATCCATATGATATCATACATTCCCCCCTTCAAAATAACAATCACTACACTCCCCCCTTTTAATAATCATCACCATTATAGCAATCACTACTCGTCCTCTTTACAAGTGACCTGTTAATAAAGACTAACACCTACTGGGTTAATAAGCTAGTTTACTTCTTAACCCCATACTGAGATAATTGGCAGGAAAACCGAGGCTATAATGGCGCTGAGAGTTTTCTATTATATGGAATGTTTGTTAAAATGTTAACTGATTTGAATAGAGAACGGCTGGTGCTGTTATTGTAAAACTTTGAGTTCACTCACTCGTGGATGTAAGTCTTTCTTTGTGGTGCGTTGCTCACATTACAAGACTATACACTCGAGATATTAAATGGGCGTGTCAAGAATTGGAGAGGGAGGGGGTTAAAGCTTCTTCTTAAGTGTCCCTCTTAAAGAAGAAAACAAATGTCTTCATAAATATCAACACATCGTCAATTTTACACCTTTTTCTCAATTCTATCTGTCTGTAACGTTTTGTAGATCATTTAAAATAAGTTTTGAAAACCTAAGCTACTTTTGTTTATTAAAGCTTCGGAGGAATTGAAAATTAATCCCTTTTCTGGGATAATGAACTTCATCTTCAAAATTGATATGAATTGGTTTCCTAAATGTAAAAAACCCAATAGAAAACACATTCACAAATCAATGGCAATACACAACATATAAAATGTAAAAACCACTTGTCAGTTGTGTGAAACACGTGATTAATGGTGTTATTTCGCAAAACTGTTGTTTGGAAGCATACGATGATGCATCGACTCTACAAAAAATAAATACTGGATATCCCCCCTCCCCCTTAAAAAAACAACGTATGAACTGAGTAGATTAAAAGATAGCAACAAATGGATTATTAAATAACTAAAATTCTACTATAATAGTTTCATAAAGATATATTGAACTCTCTATGAAATATGCACCCAAAACCAAAACCAAATCCCCGCCCCCCCCCCCACATCCGCAAACATGCCATTGTGCTGATTTGTTGTATTCCCTACCGATGCATGATGGGAGCGGATATTACCTCATGATGTTCAGTGTAATGTTATACAATCAGCTTGATCTATTTGTGTGGTAATTATTACCTGTAACATCATTAACACCTGATTTTAACCGACTCTATTAATCAACAAACATATTACCGTCATTATCCACACCCGGGGATAAAAACACAACTTAAAGACCAATTGAATTACACGTCAACTAATAATAGTCTAACTGATGATAAGAGTCCTTACAAACATTAACACCAATAAACAATGGTATAACAAATAGCTGTACTTCTCTATCCCCGGTTTACAAACCTTAATACCCATTTAACATAAAACAATTACAAACAAATTATGTATAAGTACCCTTTAGGGAGCCCAGTTAGTAAGACGCTGACTCGCCCCCGGTGCGATTTCCCCTTGTCAGGAGTGTGCGTGGGGGTCCTGACAAGGATAGTGTCTAGCTGTACGGATGGGACAAAAAACGAGATCCGACGTACACACTGACATGCACGTAAAGCAACCCTTGACAGTTGGACTTCAAATTAAGAATAAGAAAGCGCCACTGCCAGGGCCAAGTTTCCCTCAAAGCACACTGTATGGCGTAATCTCGTCTTTATAAGCCCAGTCGGAGCAGAACAGTAGGACGTTAAACCCCATTCTATTTCATTACTTTATTAAGTGGGTCGTCGCCATTGGTTTTAACGAGAAGATCATCAACTGTTGGAGATGCTACTTCAATGAAATTAATTACAATTTACTCTGCCTATTCAACATATTCAAACCAGTAATTATTGTTTTACTCTGAACTAGAACAGAAACAGACTTCTGGGCTTAATTTTATCGTTATTCTGGTCATTGGTAAAATATTGGCTCAACCATCAACATTCACCGTCCCCGGCCGTAAGTAAAAAAGCTTTGTCAAATTTCCTTTCATGCACACAAATAAATAATTAAATCTGTGAAATTTTTCATTTCTGGCGTGTTTCTCCGATAATCTATGCATTCTTTTTCCTGAACATTTTACCTAAATCAGCTACAACTACTTGCCGCCGTGGTAAGAGTACTTACCAAAGGATTTTGAAAGTATTATTAATATTGATATTGTTGAAATCTAGCTTTAATTATTAATTTGATATTGGGTCTACATGTGGACATGTTCCATTATCTATTGGGACTTTAATTTGCCCATATTCCGTTAAATATGGAACAAATGATTTCAAATAGAAAAAAATTACATAATGTCAACTTTATTTTAACTGTTCGTCAACATAATCAAACAAGAGCTACACGTCATTTCAATTTTATTCCAGAATTTTAACAAAAGTGTTCGAGTTTGTCAATATTAATATTAATGTTCTCTTGAGTCAATTTACACAGAGTTAAAAATGGCGATCTCGGGGTTCAGTATGATGGTCAGGAAACGTTCCAACCTTATAAACATATTTACACGCCATTATGTAAAATGACAAAATTATTTACAATTTCTTAACATACTGCAACCTGATTGGCCCCATTGTTTACATCAATAGCTAGTTACGGAAATTGCCGAGCTCGTTATGTCGGAAATGCCCGAAGCTATTTTGCTCAATACGTTTTAACAGTACAGTGAACAAACATTACATTGAATAACCTGAATAGGAATAATACTAAGAGTTGAAGAGGCTTCTTGGGACGGGAGGGAACTAACAAGTCTGAGCTCAGACAATTATCGACTTGTGTCTGCCCGACTTGCTTCAAGACGAATAAACCGGAGAGAAAGGATGAAATTTACACACTTTTGTTTGATTTTGCAACTGAAGGATGAATCGACAAGAAAAGCTGAAATTGAAAAACGAGCGTGGAGTTGGATTTGTTATCATAGTTAGTTTATTCCTAGGTCGTAATTTACATCCCAAAACAAGACGTGAAATTATAGCATGTACTCGTTGAAAGGCAGAAAGATCAAATTAAAATGCTTGTCTTCTTCGATTTGAATTACTAACAACGGGAGAGCACTCAATAATCAGCTCTATTTCAGCAGTAATTATAATTATCACCGCTTTTACTCGTAACCGTAATCGGCGCACATCAAAGCAATTTTCTATAATTTTCTGTAATTTTGTTTTCTTAATGATCCCATTTGCGGACATATTCGATTCCAGACTACGCGCGATGACAGGAATAATGATCCCGCAGTGAATAACAAACCTAGACAGCTATTGGGTGAATATTGTCTAATTGTTTTAAATACAAGAGAAGATTTTGTATATGGAGAGATTCGAGACTCAGCTGCTTCTAAACTAACTAACTAGCGTTAATAAGAGGAAAATCTATTTCCCCTTCACAATTCCTTGATTTCTTAATTCGCTGCGCTCTCACAGGATCAAAGATGGCCGCCCAGATATCGTCTGCTCCTTGTCGATATAATTGCGCTCTTAATGGAATCAAATTAAAGAAAATATTGAGTGGCTTTAAGGGTTTGTAAAGTGCTCAACCATGTGAAAGAGAAACGAAACCTCTTTGCGATAATTCAACAATTTACAAGCCAATACAAACAATATGCCCATAAAGGACTTTTAATTCATGCCAAAAGTCACAAAGGTCACGAATCAATCTAATAAGCCCTTTGCCAGAATTTCTTTTTAGGAGACAGACAACTTTTAAAAAGACAAGATTAAAAACCTTAAAAGATCTATATGTTTAAAAGTCATTTAATCTAAGTTTGTGCAATTTTAAATTGTGGAAATATTTTGAGATTACTTGGATTGTTTTGGTTCTAGACTGTTACTTGGATTTGATATTTTTTTCTATTTGTTCGTTTTTGGTCTTAGTAGCTTTAACACTACCCTTTGATTTAAAAAGTATTTAGCTAACATATAATGACATAATAATTTATTTGGATTAGGAAACAAGCTATGAAGATTATATTAATCCGTCTACGTTTTGTGGTAGCTGTCCTGATAGGTTTTGTATGTAAGCTGTTTTGTAGTAGTTGTTCTGATAAGTTTTGTATGTAAGCTGTTCTGATAGGTTTTGTGGTGGCTGTTCTGATAGATTTTGTATGGCAGATGTCCTGAGAGGTTTTGTATGGCAGATGTTCTGAGTTGTTCTGGTAGGTTTTGTATGTTAGTTGTTCTGATTGGTTTTGTATGTTAGTTGTTCTGATAGGTTTTGTATGGTAGTTGTTCTGATAGGTTTTGGGTTTTTTAAATTGTGTTTGGTTGGTGTTCACTGTTTGATTCCCCAGTTTTCTACTCCAAATTAATGCCGTTTTATGTTTATGTTTATTGGTTTATTAAATGTTTTTCTGTGTGTTTGTTTTATTGCAGATTTTTGTTTTATTTTGGTGTTTAGTTAATTTCTGTGGAACCCTGGTAAATTTAACAGCATGTTTCTTCCAATGTTTATTGTTTATCAGAGTTAACCCACGCTATGTATATTCCATACAAAAGACTATAATAAGCCACCGTCAGTATTCCTATATACATGTATATATAAATAGTTTATATTGTTTAGAACGTACAGGTAAATAACAGAAAGATAATTTATAGCTCCGATGTTTATCTTGTAACTTCTGTCCAGTTTCGACCTTGGAGATCATCGTTTAAGATATATATTGTCGACCTCCCGATAAATCTGGTTTTATTGTTCGCAAGTTATCCATCATATTTGTAAGCAGATAGTGTTACAATATCTCAGTCCATATTTGTTGACCATTGTTCACCTGGAGACTATTTATATTTTAAAGAGAACAAACACGTCTTCAATAACTAAATGGACCGCGGTGCGGTGTGCATGCTACCTAAATCATGATTTCGACTTTGGGCTTGCATGAGACAATCTAACAAGTTACAATGTAACGGTCAATCTAATAAGCTAAAGTATTACAGTCAATATAATAAGTGTAACGGGTCAATTGAATTAGTTAAATCTAATATGTTACAATGTATTAAGTTAAAATGTAACAGTCTAAGTTTAAGTGTAACAGCTAATAAGTTAAAGTGTAACGGTCAATCTATTATGTTAAAGTGTAACGGTCGCTTTAAACGCTAGCTGAATATGAAAGTGAAAGGAGAAGTATATATTTATATGTTGATATATGAATCTAGTTATGGTGATACATCACAACTGACACAAGGAATATAAACCAATATTCCTATTCCATATTTATATTACAATATCTGACAAAATAATAACAAGGTGCCCGACATATTTGATGAAACACAACAAGTAACCCTACACTATTTTATTTACCCCATTTATATTCCTTTATACACCGGATTCGATATCATCACCCATCACACCTATATATCTCACCTTCAAACTGGCCCAGAGAGAGAGAGAGATAGAGAGAGAGATGACCAAGAGAGAGAGAGAGCGAGAGAGAGAGAGAGAGAGAGAGACTTTATACCATATCACGTTACACTCTTAGGTCACGACTCTTGAATCGGTCGCAAACCTGGTCAAAGATCCATGGTCAACCACACGCCTGTCTCCTTCGTATACAACTAAATATTCGAGGCCAAGATTTTTATAGGCAAACATACATTATGCAAGAGCTTTAGGCCTGAAATGTCATCTAAATTATTAATTAGACATTAACTTATACAGACCATAACCAACTCTCGATGTCATCGCTAGTCTGCGATATATATTGGATTAGGGACCGATCTTCTGCTCAACGCTCATTTTTGATTAAATCAAAAAAATGGATAATAGAGACTATGTTTTTATCGTACCGACTTTAGTAATGATGATCGAGGTTACGCCCAAAATTCATTCGCTAAAATCGCGGTTCAGGGTGGATCAATTTTACTGGACTTTTCAGCAATTTGCCTTTACTTTATCTAGTAACTCTTTATTCAGCGATCTTAATCCTTAGTTCTTAATTCTTATTTCTTCATTTCGAAATCTGTACACTAGAATTAACATTTGTATCTTAAAATCAATATCTGTTTTACAAATCAGAGATGTGTCAAATCTGATCAGCAAATTGTCCCCTATTTGTGTTTAATTTAGTTTTAGTTATGTAAAGATAATATTCATCTAAAAATCAAATATACATTTCATCAGAAACACACAAACGAAAAACAAATCTCTGACTACAAATTTCCAAAGACAAATCTTCAAAGTTTTATTGTGGACATGTATATATTTTCTTGTATTTTATATTTTATCATAACTAGAAGAAGCCTAATCGCAATGTCGCTCAGTTATAAACAGTAATTGTATTCCATAGAATTGCGACTTGTATAAGAATTAAGGATTATGGATTAAGAACTAAGAATTAAAAACACGGAGCCCAATTATTTGTATTTATTAATTTTTGGAGATGTTTGTCGGTTGTGCTTTCGTGCACTTACGTAGTTTATTTTTAATTAGCTTGATTTTCACTGATTTATTGTATATGTATTCATTCGCCCAGTCAGTGTAGAGAGAGAGAGAGAAATGGGGTTTAACGTCCACTCGACACAACTAGGTCATTTCGGGACTAACATATGGTTTAATTTTATTTCAATAATTCGCTTGCGCGTAGGGGTCTTTAGCAGTGGGAGGAAACCGGAGTGCCCGGAGAAAACCCACGAGGTTGAGAAGGCTCCCCTATATTCATGCCACATACGCCCACACCAGGGCTCGAAACAGCCGCAAGCCAGGGGTGACCGGACAGCTATAGGCCGAAGCGCGGCACTCTAGACCACTAGGCCATCCCAACCCCCAGTCAGTGTAGAACAGTAGGACGTTAAACGCCATTTTAATTTCTCTGTGCATCCCTATCCTGTTCCGCGTTCATGATTTTAGCACGTGTCGAGTGTCGTGCGTGGGGTATAATATATGATTTGCTTATTCTTTCTAAAACACCGGATACCACTTCCCATTTAAGGCGTCCACGTGATTAATAAATATGTGTTATTCTGTAGTACCATACATGTTGTAGTGTAAACTAATATTCTCGAGTAAGAGTCGGTAAACTAAATAAAGCTAACTACTGTTCATCAAAGTAACCTTATTTCATTTTTAAATTACGAGCATGCGACATGTCCCGCCTCATTTCCGTTTTTATTATGCCATTCCATCTCCAAACTGCTCTTAATTTAGTCGCGGACGTCGGAGAGGGTTGTTAACTGGCCGGGTTAAATACTGGGTGTGTGATCAGCTACACGATTAATGTTCATTTTATAATCAACTGGTCTGGAAAGTGAAACTTTAATTGATACGTCGCCTTATAATTTACATCGCAGAAAGCAAAATATTGCCGCTTATTAAAGCGATTTATTTCTTTAAGAGGATGGGGGAACAAAACGTTGGTGAAATGCTCGCGGCAGGTGTCCTTTATTACAACGATAATCGTCATTTATCCTTGTAATTAACATCAATTGTCATCATGTTTATGACTTTATTATAAAATACAAATACTAGAAAATCATTTTTAAAAAGATTTTGAGATTTACTGTACATACCAAAGAAAAATAAATATGTATTCGAGATGCGAACCCCTTAAAAGAGAAGTGATATGTAGTGTCCATTTCTTTTTTTAAATTATATCTTTGAATATATTTCAATTTGTTCGGCGAGGGTATAAATCTGAACTGATTTTTACCGCGTAATCATAAATAATTATTCAATATTAATTATAGGTGATAATAAATAAATGACACGCGTAATAATCTCGAGAAAGGATGAAATACGTTCAATTATATTAATTGCTGAATATATTACATACGCAATAACTAATTTTAAGCAATAAAAGATGACAAACACAAAATCATTACTATAACCTTTAAAAAAAACTTCAAACAATTAAAGATAACAAGTCATAGCATGGAATACAATTACTACAACCCTTAAAAATCGTCGATTTCATTAAAATAGTATAATATGTTTTCCATAGTATGTCTTTGTGTTTATTACGAATGTCAATTGCTAAATGCCACTCAAATACAATAAATAAGATACTGAATATATGTAACGATTACATCATGATAATTAGAGGTGAAGTTTTTAAATAATTAATTTTTCTACTACCGGTATGTTTAATGCAACCCTGGGGCCATTTCTTACCGGTTACGATTCGTGAAAATATATTTAGGCTATATATACATAATAAGTTGATAAAAAAAGAACTCCCGGGTAAAAATATATCAAATATGAAGTTTAGGAAAGAATACTAATTAAAACAATATGCATGGTGTATTAACGGTGCTAATGGGGAGGGGGCGATATCCCCTGGTGCCGGTGATATAATTTACTGTTATATATACATCTACTGTCAATGAGCTGATTGGGCTGTATATGTTGTTAATAAATCACAATAATTATACTGATATAAATTAATTGCAGGATCGTTTCCAAATACTATGTTTCTACATTTTCAGACTGGTTACACACATTTTTGAGGTTAGGTCCCACGGAGTAAATGTTTTACCTCGGCGATATACTAGCGATGGAAATGAAGCCAGATTACCCAGTATCCCAGCAGGGAACCTTCGAGAGCGTCGTGGGGGCAAGTTGAACAATCGGGAGGCCTTGGGAAAACTGCGAAAAATTTCAATGTTGCTTTGCAATTTTTTCCAGATGTGTTACTGACGTTTTGTCAGGAAAACAGGTCTGGCGAGTATGCCTGGAGATTTCCAGATTCGCGGGATAGTTTCGCGGATTTCTTCAAGAAGCTAAAGCGAAATATTGAACTGGGGAGAATCTACCCTCTTCTCCTCCCATAATGTCTTTAATATCGCCTTCAACAAGAACTGGTTTCTGTGTGGTGTTTCTTCTCTTCAAAGCTTTTTTGTGTGGTGGAAAATCGGCAGCACTTATGGAAATGATCGGCGATTCAAAACGGAATGGTCAATTAGCGCCATGGGAAGAATGCACTTTTCAAACGTCATTGAAGGTCCCCTGTTACTTCGGCGAGAGATGGCCGATGATATGGGGATGCCACACTCAGGCAATAAATGCCCAGTGAGACCGGGGTATAAGTGCCACCGATATGCCACCACGCAAGGGACTGAGATGTGATTATACAAATAGACCCCGCACTAAATAATCCTTCCCATGGATGGTTCACAGGTACTCTCCGGTGCATCCCCTAATCTACGGGGATATTCATTAACAGCGAAGGTACACCGGGAAAAGCATTCCCCAGACGGTAACTGTTTGGGGGCCATTCGTTTACCGGTCCATCTCCGATGATTTACTGTAACTGTTCGGAGGCCATTCCCATCCACGGTGCCACGTCACAAGGCATTTCTATTGGGACTATTCCTTTTATTTGGGTGGTGGGGGTGGGCAAAATAATCGGGAGCAATCAGGTCGATGATTTTTACCTAGTGGGACCTAGGCATTATTGAAATGTATTTTACTATGCATGTATGTAAAACGGGACTTATACGTTAGGACATCGTTCCCGGGTTCTTTACTTTCCAATGGTGGCGGGTGGGGGATGTTTTTATTTTTTTTTGTGTTATATCTTTGTTTTGCCAAATGATTAAATCCGCTGCTTGGGCTGTGTTCTGTGTTAAAGATGTTTTGTACAATAAATTATATTAATAAAATTTTGTACAAATATTTTGTATTAAATAGTATAAATATTACAAATAATAATATTTTATTGTCATCAAAAGTTTTACTAAAATGTGTATAAATTCTCGAAACAGTGTTTCAATAATTCACTATTTTAAAAAAAAAATTCCAATAATTCTTCAGAATGAATCGATTCATAGCTTGCATTTAAAATATATATTTGATTAAATGCATCTATATTAATTAATTAATTAGGTATATTCTTTGAATGTGATTTATTAATTGGGATATAATCAAATATAACTGTCTGATTAAAATACAGCGATTCAGCAAGATTTCAAAAGTGGTAATAACCCAAACATAGAAACACCAATTAATAAAACGCACCCCAGTGTAGTGTAATAAACCATGGAAATTGTTATCAGGGAATATTTGTTATATTTAGCTGTTTTATTTTTTTTCCTTTAATGGTTTACTTGATTATTGATATTTTATCACATAGTATATCTATAAACAATATTATATATTTATAATCTATTTTATAAACCTCAGATTTTTAATTACATAAATATTTACTGTTTCAAATAAGTTTTAATTGGTCTCATATTTTTAATTACATAAATATTTACTGTTTAGAATATATTTTAATTGGTCTCATATTTTATAAATTTGATTTGAATTATATTTAATTTTCTTACCTCCATGGTCCAGATTTGTTGTAGATTAAAACTATCAGACTTATCCTCAACAATGTACGTAGTTTTAGCTGATATTGTCTGAACAACCCGAACTGTCGGCTCACTTTGTACTATAGAAAATAAAGTCAGTTTATTTTCGGATAACTCCTTGTCGGGGTTCATTAGTTCGCAAGATAAAAAAAAATATTACATTATTTAAAAACACAACACGTGAAAAATTATCTTAATCTCTGTTCATTGTTCGGATGTTACATTACTCACCGTGGCAATAATATACGGCAGATCTTTTCGATAAGACGCGAGTGAGTTCACTTAGTTCTTCGTCTTCTTTACCGCCACGGCGGCAATTCACTCGAACTCAACCGATCGACAGTGTCTCACAAAACATACAATTGCAAATAAATTATGAAAAAAACTGACAGGTTTTTTTATTTGGAGTAAATTCGAATAATCCACAGCATCTTGAGTTAATCTTTTTAAACAATAAAGTGGTTTTCTGCTGGTTTAAACAAAATAAATCGCTGGATAGGCGATGTTTATAGATATTCATGAGACAAATCATCAATAATTATTTCTTCACCTGAATAAAACAACGATTTATCATAACAACAATCAAATTGATATCAATGCAAGTTAATTGATTTTATTTATTTATTTGTTTATATATTTATTTATTTATGTTTTTGTAATTTCAATTTTATTTTAGATGTGTAGTGCGTTGTTTATAATTAGTCTCGGTCACCCAGAACCTCCTAGTCTTCAACGTAATATTCGTGGGATATTTTTCTAGATTGGTCGCATTAATTTTTTTTTTTTTGTTGTAAATCATTTTTAGTGAAGCCTTACCATAACAGGCCCGGGACTGTACAGCGCAGTTGACGCTTATGCCTGGCCCCTGGATCCATTCACTTGATTTGATATTTGTTTATTTTTTGCAATGTATTTTTTATGTCTTGTACGCAGGTTTATCTTGTAGATTTTTGTTTTGCGTGTAGTGCGGTCCTCCTGCACTTACTATAAGAATATGACACCCGTCTCCAAGTCAAAAAATAATCCATCAAAATTCTAGAAAACATAATCACGGGTTCGATCCCGGTTTGACCGAGAAAGTTCATCGGGGTTTACCGGAGTGATTTCCCCTTGTCAGTGGTGCCGGGCAGAGGGTCTGGCGAGGATAGTGGCTAGTCGCCCAATCGAGGTCCGGTGTACGAATTGGCGTGCACGGTAAAGATCCCTTGGCAGTTGGAATTCGATATAAGAGTAGGCCGTAGCACCGCTGTCCGGGCAAAATTCCCCCCATAGTACAATATATGGCTTATATGCACGTCTTGATTAGCCTAGTAGGAGCAGAATGGTGGGACGTTAAACCCGATTTCATTTCATTTTATAGTCACAGACTTGTTGACTTTTTACAACATAGAAATAAATGATATGTCTATAAATCTGTAAATTTGAAACGGTATTGGACAAATCGATGTAACTAAATTAGTTGTATCGTATCTTACTCTTTGGACCATTAATTAACAATTACAGCCCTGCATGATAAATGTAATTTGATAGAAAACATTTTAAAACAAAACTTAAGCAATTTTTAAAAGCAATTATATCATTACAATTGCATTATTTGTGATTGCTTAAAAACATAAATTGCAATCCGATGGAAGTTTGGGATTTTCCGAAACCAGGGAAATGAATCTAGCAATTCCTAATTAAATACACATAATTGTGAACTTTTTAGTGTGTAAAAATACGTCAAAACGGTGAATCATATTCCGTTAAAAACTTCTATGTAGTTGTTTGTATTGGGGAATTGCGTAGGAAATGTATGTATAACTACATTTTATTTTACTATTATGGTGAATGCCATCTTTTACTATTATGGTGAATGTCGTCTTCAATAGTCCATGATGCATTTTCGTTGAATCACAAGGATGAAAATACGCTCGATGCAATGTCTCTTGAGGTGCACAGTCGTTGATTTAGCGCAATCACTGCTCGCGTCGCTACCACAGTTATCCCCCGTGAGAACAACACTCTAACACAATGGTGCGAAACATAAGATGTAACTATTAAAAATATGACGGGTATAATTAGAGTAATCTTTTAAGACAATTATTATAGGTATCACCTTTCTCGCGGTGTATGAATAAATACTAATATTACAGGTGTGAAGTACATGTTGTACTCCTTCAACTTATTTATTCATTGCAATTTATTTAAATACGAAACTCTTATACATTCATATTTCTCTTATTTCCTTCCTATTTCATAATTCAACTTAAACGAAATCATTTAATGGGCTTAATTCCGCTTAATCCCCAACTTAATATTTTCCATAATATTTGAAATTAAAAACACGAATTGGAATGCTAATTTGGCCCATTTCAATCAATATTGATGTTGTTGTCTTTCTGCGACAATATGGGATCCTTATATCAAATATTAAAGACACAATGAACATTTTATAATCAGTACATGAGTCGTGTGTTTCTATGGTTTCGGGTGGCATTTATAACAAACATCTTACAATTTTAAGACAATGCAGAATTATTTAGTAATAGGCGATTCACAAACCACAAAATAATAATTTTAGAAAAACGTGTAGAATGAACTCAGCAGGCGTAAACGACTGTCGCTCAATTTGGATTGTTCACACATTGATTAGAAATTATGATAAATTTTTTTCAAAGCACTTTATATACATACATATTACATTAATAGCCTGTGTGCTTTTAGTATACCATTTTTATCTATTTTAAGGTTCCGGGGAATATATTAATCTTCGGCTAGAATACGGTAATTTATTTATTCCCCTTTACTGTGCAGCATGCGCGTTATCGTGGTTCTCTCCAGAGATGTCATGAATCTGTCTGTCATCGTGTGATCTGCTGGATGCAACCTTACAGAAATAAATGTGTGTAAGTGGAAATGCCTAGGTCTGGACAACATTTCTCCGTCATGCAACTGCGCACATAACCGGAAAAAATAAACTCTATATATTATGTTAGTCCCAGAAAAGCTATGTGACGTCATTTTTAATTTCATTTATTCCTTTTTATCTAAAAGTATAAACTATTGCACACCTGTTATAAACCAGATGAAAGTCGACGTCAGGTGACCCGTTGTCATGGGTTTCACCTGCTGGTTCCCGGGAGAAAGTTTCTCTCTAATTGGTCCATCAAACTATCAGTGTAAAGTTTTAATATGGTGGTTTATGGGGTTTATTAACTTCTAATACTATTGTTACACGGGCTAACAATGGCGGGCTAACGTGTTATTAGGGATCGTGTCCCCCCAGTCGATTATTCTACCCACAATAACAATACTGACGTTAATAAGAGATGGCAGACGAACACGACTATATACAAGTTCGTTTTTAGCTTTTCGCGTCCCGTTATTAAACCGGGTTAGACAGGAGACTTCATTTGTTATGTCATTAAGTAAACCAATACTCGCTGTATTCAATGGAGCGAACGTAGCCTAAAGCTTCTCAACAAGACTAGACGATATATTTTACACACGCTTACCTGTATCCCGCTCTATTATTGTGACGACCAACATTAATGTTGATTTCAAAAACGTTTCATTTCTTTATGGAAATCTTAGTTTTATTTAGAGATCATTTTATATGGTTTAAACACCCGAAAAGAATAAATTCGGCACATAATTCCTGAAAAAATTTACAACAATTATTACGTTACCACGAATCTGAAACTTTAAACAGTGTGCTATATAATTCTAATATCTGATAAACACAATAGGTCTACTAGAAAATAACACTGGTACCTGTAACATGGAAAATTCTGTCTGAACTAACAATAACTGAAGGCTAAGCATTGTTTCGATTACGTTTGAAGTCTTAGTACGTTCATGTTTGTAATCGGGATTATCGAATTCAGGGGCAAATGCGCCTTTGGAAATAATTATGAAATATAAACTCCCACCAAGTACATAAACGTAAAATCACATTCAAAATAATCTTAGATATCTAATAACTGACAATCAAATCTAGTTAGTCGAATACTATAAGGTCCATGCCTCGACGTATAAGCCTCGATGGTATAAGCTTCGCTTTAAATCGCCTTGAAAAG
This sequence comes from Patella ulyssiponensis, assembly GCA_963678685.1. NCBI lineage: Eukaryota > Metazoa > Mollusca > Gastropoda > Patellidae > Patella > Patella ulyssiponensis. The sequence continues at coordinate 60,068,153 of OY783225.1, read as the reverse complement.
ACCCTCTACTACCATCCCCGTCCCACCAAACAAGGTATACGAGCGATCCGTTAACCGAGTGTTAAGGGCTCGGTGAGCCGTGAGCCGTTTAGCCTCCATAGGACTGACTTCCTTGAATACTACTATATAGTGAACGTTTTATCTCAATATGAGAGAGAGAGAGAGAGAGAAATGGGGTTTAACGTCCACTCGACACAAACTAGGCCATTTTGAGACTAACATATGGTTTCAATTTTATTTCAATAATTCGCTTGCGCGTAGGGGTCTTTAGTAGTGGGAGGAAACCCGAGTGCCCGGAGGAAACCCACGAGGTTGAGAAGTCGTCCCTATCTCCATGCCACATACGCTCACACCAGGGATCGAAACCACAGCCGCAAGCCAGAGGTGACCGGCCAGCTAGAGGTCGAGGCGCAGCACTCTAGACCACTAGGCCATCCCAACCCCCCATCTCAATATGAATATCAATATGGTTCACTTCCGTTCGGTATATACATAGTTATGATAAATTAAAATTTCATTGATCTATGCTGCTCGCACGTAACAAGATATCGCCCAGTCTAAATCCGATCGAATCCAAGTCGGAAGCTATTTTAATTTTGTTTTCTTAATACAAATACGTAAATAATTGATATTTTAGTGAACATGCAAATAATCTAATTTTGAAAATTCCCATGCTAGCCTACCTATAAGTCAAATCACGTCAACCCGAAATTCATTTTTACGGTACCAATCGGCGAAGACCTCAAAAGAACTCTTTAATCTGAATGCGGGGGCAAATTGAATTATTTACTTACTTGAAGAAAACAAATCGCAATAAGTAAGTTCTCTGAATATTATTCAATAATGCGTGTTTACTGTGGGATAAAGGCTTACGTCTGAAATTAGACCAGAGAATAATATAATGATATGATAGTCGGGTTGTCAGACATGACAGCGAAATAAGAAAGTTTATGTTGTAGAAATGATTATATTGGATGAACTGAAACTAGACGCGATTAAATTGGTAATAACCGATACCCGCTCTCTAAATTACGTCTTCTAACTTCATTAAAACCTCACCGAGGCAGATAAATTAGTCTTGATGTTGCTGCTTGTTTTAACTCTAATTATAGGTTAAGGGAGATAACTACCTGGTACTTGCAGTGAAGCCGGGATAGTTAGTCATCTTTACTAGCAAGAAGAACGAAACAGTGAGCATTTAGCGGTTTATTTACGGTGATTTCATTAAGGCAAATCGGCGAATATCGACTTTGATTGTCTCTGATCACCGCTTATTATCCACCAACCCATCCATCAAAATCATCATCATCTTCCGCACGCGCCGAACACAAGCACATCATCGTTCCATCAGCTCCAGTCAGCTAAACGATTTCCGTGTCAATTATCCACGAGGCTGACTTGAATGAACGTTTCCTGTATTTGATCTTCTCCCGCTGTAAAAAGACTTCAACTAACGGATGATTTCCCTACTTTAATATAATTATATTTTTCTTGTTAAATTGAATCGAGAGATTTGAGTAACATTTGAACCATATTTTGGAATGATTTTTATTTTGTATCTAAATGTCACGGACCTCATTTGGTTTTCTAGAATTATTTTCATCCGGTAATAAGGAAATAATGGTGGCGGTCCTGTCGTAATCAAAGATGGTGAACTAGTTTCACTTTCAGTAAGATGTTTTGTAGCTGTATTTTGTTTGATGTTTTTTTTTTTCTCTGCCTAAATAACGCTGGCGATGTTGCAATTGTTTTTAACCATATTAAGAATGTTTTTACAATTGTAATAGTGCCCCTCATGGCACATTGTATGGAGTATGGCCGTCTTCATTAGCCAAGTAGGACGTTAAACCCTATTTCATTTCCTTTCGGCAATAGTGCTCTAGATGATGACTTGGCGCAAACATACAGTGGGGAAGAAATAGACCTCGAGCCCCCCCCCCCGCGCCGATTTTTCAACAAACGCAGCGAATATAAAAATAAAATACAAAAAAGGGTCGTTTGTTGCATTTCATGTTGGCTGTAACTTTTGATTACATCCGAACGTAAATAATACAACAAATTTCCGGAATATCATACCCAAAATAGCTTAACCAATCACATTTGAAAGTAATACTTTATTTTATTTATACCAGGACAATCAGCTGTCTAGTCATTCGGATGGGACGAAAAACCAAGGTCCCGTGTAGGCCTACACATTGGCGTGCACGTAAAAGATCCCTTGTTAGTTGGATCGATATAAGAGTAGGCCGTAGAACCGCTGCCGCGGGAAAATTTCCCTCTTGGCACACTTTATGGCGTATACCCGTCTTCCAATAGCCCAGGTTACGGGCAGAAGAGTAGGACGTTAAACCCCATTTCGTTTCATTTCACATTCATGATTCATAAGGTATCAGGAAAATATACACGATGTTGGGAAGGCGACAGTCAGTCCAAGATACGTATAAACCTGGGATCGTACACCAGTTATAGCTATTATCATGGCGCCTAAATTGTCTTCATATTTGCATGTGGATGTATATTGTCGTCATCATTGTCCGTCCATCCACATATTTAATGCGATTTGAATAAAACGATGTTGCCAGTGCCTCATGCGATCATAATAGAGTTAGAACTTGGGCGCGATATGGTAGTTTCTCGACTTCATCTGAAATGAAATGAAATGGGTTTAACGTCCTACTCTTTTGCACCTAACCTGGGTTAATGGAAGACGGGCATACGCCATACAGTGTGCTATGAGGGAAATTGTACCCGGGCAGCGGCGCTACGGCCTACTCTTATATCGAATTCCAAAGGCCAAGTGATCTTTTACGTGCACTCCAATATGTACACGGGGCCTCGGCTTTTCGTCCCATCCGAACGACTAAGCAGGTGTCCTTGTCAGGCCCTCCTTCTGCATCATCCGTGTTTAGTACAAACAGCTGGCGGTTTAATGACTGTCTCCACGCTGGTGATGTCGGAATAACACACAGATTATTATTGGTCAACTCCAGATCGACCCACTAATCCAAATCCGTTATCTATAAAAGTACGTGAAATCATTGAAAAGTTTGGTTTATTGAGACCTTTAATTTATCTTTAGATCTCCTGCGAATAAAAGGAACGAAGATGATGTGTTATATTAGATTGCCTTGATGTCAACACAAGTCACAACACCAACATTTTTAATACAAAATTTTATATCATATAAGCAGTATGGTTATATACAAGATTTTGGAACTAAATAATAATATTAATTATAATATGGTGTATGCACAATTTGACAAGTTATTTAGAATTTTTTACTGAATTATATATAAATGTATTAAACCCGGCTTCAGCTCGATGTATACGTGAATACCAGTGTAACTTCAGCAGTGGGCTCTACCAAACTTTAATTAAAATTGAATTGAATTGGGCAATCTGATTATAATACAGATCTGTATTTTGTTTTATTTATACTTTCCATGGCCTCCATTATGTAGTGTAAGGTTAGTTCTATTTGATAAGGCCAACTTCAAGTTTGGTTAAAGGGCATGAGATGTAAGCTGGGCTAGCGCTAATCCCAGCCCCAACCCTGGACCTAGCCCTAACGCATACCCTAACCTACAATGACATGCTCTAACCTTATTTACATCGCAGCGACATTGACGAAAATTAAGTTGGCCTTAACCAACAGATCTAGCCGTAGTGAAGACAAGTAAAACGAAATTTCTAACTATAAACAAACGAAACGAATTGGGACCTGTGTTTTAATCCGAAAGCTGGATTGGGTAGATTCAATCTATACATAAACTGAGTAACACATGACACGTTCTAGATGTTTAGAATAATATTTAATAGTGAATTACAACCGACTTTACCATTAGAAGAATTATTGTAATTAACAGTGCATGGGGCTGGATATACTTTACTCTTTCTAAAGCACTTGACACTCCGTTTCTTCTCCACAGGTCCACAAATATTACTTCCAACTTCCTGTATTAAACATGGTGATCCAAGAACAGAATTTCCAGGAAGTGGTTGGCTTTTCTCGAGCCCATATCACCCAAACCCTGGTTAGGCTCCTACCCAAACACCTTTACAGAATTTTTCGCATTGTACAGTGGTATTATTCTTTTCGTTTATTAAAATTAACAAAGTATTTTTTTATTTTTTTTACAAATTGAGATTTTTAACTCTTAGATACACCAGAGTTGTCTCCCATATCAAACATTTTGGATGCTGGCCAGATAAACCACTACAACAAACCAAGACTGAGTGTAAAGTGCTGATAAATATGAAATTTTAAATGGTAATATACATCATAAATAGCAGTCAACCAAAATATATATTCATTATAATTATTCCTAACTGATTATAAACATTCAATTTGGTCTTATTTCCAGTCCAACTGGTCACATTAGAACCATATTTGAGGAAGTTGGAATCGTTATTTAACCATTGATTTACTATAACTAATTCTCCAAGGTTTGTGAAAGGTTTTATTCCTTCAACATTAGTAGTCAACTGGCGACATTTTTTAGTCCATATATGATCCTCAGCAAGGGGAAGAAACTCTCATGTTCTATATCTTGATGAGAGGAAGTCAAGTTAAACCTACTCACCCATTACACATGAATTAATTAAATAATTATTGCTCTACAAAGCCCCCACCCTAATCCAACCATTCCGCTATCATATCATTCAAAAATGATTTTAATATCTATTTCTAGATTACAAGCCATCACCATAATCATTTCACTAACTTTAATGTTTTTGATTTAAAAACTATTCATTTAGAAGCTAATTCATAATTCAAATTTGAACTAAACTACATGTGGGCCATGAAGCAAGCAAGCTAATTAATCTAGAATAATAAATAGGACAAACTGTCATGATAGTTAAATATTGCTAATAAAAAAACAACATGGGAATATGCCATACAAATAAACCCATATTTAACAAGTACATTATAACAAAACAGGTCGCGTATAAAAATGAAGAATCCTTAAAATTTCAATAATGTACAATTTACAGTTATATCAACAATTGTGTATTAAAGGTTCCCTGTACAGTAGGAATTTGACTTGCCAAACAATTAATGAACCACACGCTTTTCCCCACGGCTTCTTATTTTAACTAACATTACGCTTATTTTAAGTAGTTTCTAGTATCTGAGAAGAAAGACTCATGGCAATTTATTTGACAGAATGTTACATAGTTTATTTGTTAATCAATCCGAGAACTACTGAAAGATTTCACATTAAATCAGAAATGTATTATAGATTTTAATTAATAATATTAATTTCAGGAGAAATTACTTTTCAAGAAATAATTTTAAACTTTGATCTTTAACAAATCACAGTTATTTCAAAATGGATAGGATCTACAGTAGGGTCATTAGCAATCCCTAAAAACACCAATAGTTTTTATTACTACGGTAATTGAATAAATTTTGTTCAATTTATGAAAATGTGCCTATCATCGACCTACCATAGACTCCATACGCTTCTTTCTATTGTTAACCAGTGTTGAAAACATCTGTAGAAGATGCATCAAGGAGAATGTATCTACATTTAAATCATTGGACTTCACAAACCACAGTAAACAATTCCTTACAGTGTTAATAATTGATTTAAACCCTTTCCTAATTCAACCCCTAATTCCCGGTCACACCCTAATCCAAAATCAAACAGTAATTCCAGATCAGATCCAAGGTCAAACACTAATCCTGGTTCAAACCCTCATCAGAAATACTAATCCAGATCGAACATTGATTCTATAATCTAATTAGACCAGACAAAATCACTTTGTCACCACAAGGATGTACAGATTATAAAGTAGATTAGGGGATTGTTTACCGTGGTTTGATGGCATATCTTGTCTTTAAAGTTGATAATAAAATCGTCAAAGTTTTTATATTATATATATATTTATATATATGAATGTATATATTTATGTCATAGCACCAAATACAGGATTGTGTCTACATATACTGGGTCCATGTTCATCGTAATCAGCCTTTGTATGGCACACTTGGTAAAACTCAGGCTGAAATCACAAAAATACAACAATTTAAACATGCATTATGTACGATTTAAATATATTGAGTCAACTGGCGTGGTTTCGAATCCCCAGTTGTACGTCGCCTGTCCAGCCTCGTGGGTTTTCTCCGGGTACTCCGGTTTCCTACCACTGCTAAAGACCCCTACGCGCAAGCTTATTATTGAAATAAAATTGAACCATATATTAGTGTCCTGAAATGACAAAGTTTGTGTCGAGTGGACGTTAAACTCCATTTTTCGCTCTCTTTCTCAAATAAAGAACTGACAGCCCTCTCAATAATAGTTAAAAGATATAGAATGAAAAGGGAATATGTTGAATTTTTCAGTCAAATTATTGAAATTCTAAGCAGGGTTGTTGTCGTTTACAGAAAAGTGTAGTCACAATTGTCATTGCTACTGTTGATACAATAGTAAACGAAGACTTGATTATCCATTATCTGCCAATCGTATTTAAATTTGTTGAAAATCCAAACTATCGAAGGTTCTAGAGAGTTGATTAAGTGTCACGCACGCACTAACCATTTGGCCATCGAACCCCCTTATTGTAAAAAAATTATTTATTTTGCATAGGGGGTCTTAAGGTGGGGAAGGAAACTGGTGACCCCCCCCCCCCCTTCTCCTTGTTATGTTGAAGACGGGAATCAAAGCCACGCCATTTGACTGAATGACAGACCTTGTGATTTCATGTGTACACTTTAAACCATGAGACCATCTACCCCCCCCCCCCCCACGAGCTTGTCACGTACAAGCGGGTAATTGGAACCACGACACCTTGACACGATGACAGACCTTCACATGCAAGTGTTAAACTATGATATATAATATATAACATACCGTTGAAGCTAACATACTGCCTCCAAACCAGACAGCATATCTCTGCATCGAATGGGATATTACATTACAATCTATTGGTTTCGGCTGCAAATAAAAATAATTTCAACATAATTTATGCTAAATTTAATTCTATAATTCATAAAGAATGCTGAGCTTTTACAACCATAACAAAATTGCTTAGGATGTACATTTAAACATGAACGCAGAAAAAGCACTGCTTCCATTTTTGACATATTTGAATTTCACCACAAGCAGGGGCTGGATAAAGGAATTCATGCTGTAGGAGCTAGATAACACAAGAGAAACTTTCTTTGTTTGTAAATCAATGTATAAAAAGGTTCAATTAATATACTGTAGTAAATATATTATGACAAAAACCAAGTGGGGTCGGTTAGTAAATAATTCTTAAAATTCATTAAACATATCACTGTCTTTCTGGTAGCTTGACTGTAGCTGTTGTTCAGGTGGCACATGTAAGTGAACTTACCTTAATTCTACCACCACTAATGTCCTCCGATATTTTCAGTCTATTATCAACTATACGCTTAATATCTCTCTGCATCTTTCTACCAAAATCTTTAAACATTGTCGAACCACCTGATAACACTACATTCTACAAAAAATATAAACAATTAATACTTTTAACAAATATATAAACAATTAATACTTTTAACAAAAATATAAACAATTAATACTTTTAACATAGATATAAACAGTTAATATTTTAACAAAGATATGAACAATTAATACTTTAAAGAGAGAGTGAGAGAGAAATGGGGTTTAACGTCCACTCGACACAAACTAGGTCATTTTGGGACTAACATATGGTTTCAATTTTATTTCAATAATTCGCTTGCGCGGAGGGGTCTTTAGCAGTGGGAGGAAACCGGAGGAAACCCATGAGGTTGAGAAGGCGCCCCCATCTCCATGCCACATATGCTCACACCAAGGATCGAAACCACAGCCGCAAGCCAGAGGTGACCGGCCAGCTAGAGGTCAAACCGCGGCACTCTAGACCACTAGGCCTTCCCAACCCCCCCCAATTAATACTCTAACAAAGATATAAACAATTAATACTTTTAACAAAGATATAAACAATTAATACTTGAACAAAGATATAAACAATTAATACTTTGACAAAGATTTATAAACAATTAATAAGTAGTAATAATCTTGAACAACATTTTGAAGTAGACATTCAAAGAAAAAATTTTTTATGGAAATGAAAAGGGATTTAACATCCTTCTTTTCTGGCTAATGAAGACAGACTGTGTGCTATACGGGAAATTATTCCCATACAACAGGTGTCCTGGTTAGTGAGTCAGCGTTGTATTCAGGGTTCAGTACATAGTTATCAACTCACCTTATATAAACCTCGTCTAACATCTATTGGACAATTCTGAATAACTTCATCTACAACTTCAGATATAGGCGTTGTAAAATCAGGATTTGAAAACTGAAAATAAATATTGATTTATTTTAATACGATAAAGTAGTCTTGTCCATTGAATGCTATAAAATAAACACTGCAATCATTCGTTTATATCCGGGTAAATTTAAGTTAAGTTGTTAGGATCCATAAGTCCCAACTAGTTTGCTAATAGGCCAAGAAACTTTCCCTTAAGGGTGATGCCAGTGAGGCAGGAACGGAACAAGAAATGAATGGTGTTTAACAGGGTAATAAGGACAGGTATACACGACACACTGTACTATCACAGCAGCACCACAACTTACTCTTTATGTCCAAAGTTGACAGAACAAAAGCTGGTAGATTTATCAACTAAGAACTACTTAAAACATACCTCAGGGTGGAAGAAAATTTCAGGTCCCAAAAATCTTTCGTAGCCAACATCTACTGAATAACTTTGTTTAGTGACAGCATTTTTGCTTTCATATTTTTTGATCCATTTGCCAGGATCCTGGTCGTATTTTGTGAATTCTTTATAAATATCCGGACAAACATAACAAAAATGTTCCTGAAAAAAATTACATTAACAATTAAAAAGTTACATCTCTTATTACAAGGAAGATGAAAATAGATATTTCTATTGAAATGTGGTTTAACATCCTACTGGTCTAACGAAGGCAGGCATACACCATGCAATATACTGTAGAAAAGTTTGTAAGATACCTGCATCCTGGCCTACTTTTATTGCGAAATTCAAACTGCCAAGCATTCTTTTACATGTACACGGTACCTCAGTTTTTCATCCCATCTGAAGGACTATGCATTGTCCCTTGTCAGACCCTTCATCCACAACAGACATGGGGGAACCACGCCGGAAAATTCAGACAAACTTTCTCGTCAAATACAAGGAATTGAAGCGAAACTGTGGATCTAATTTGATTCTTCATGCATCTATTGCTCAAACTGTATGTATATACAATACTGTCCCACATCTATTACTATACCCAGTCAAGTGTTTACGTATATACAATGACTTCACAATCAGGTGTTTACCTTAATAGCTTTAGCTGTTTCTAATGATTGTTCTGGTGGAATACCAACTTCTCGTTCTCTCAATAATTGTTGTATAAAATATGTAATATCTCGTCCAGCAATTGGAATGTGTTTAATACAACTTCCGATAACATAACCTTCAGCCTATAAAATATAACATTTGACCTTATAATCCCTCAAAGTCAATCACTGAATTATTATCCAGAACCTTATTCAGTAATTCAGCTAGAAATGCTAGTAAATAGATAATAAAACACTTTACGGTATTCAAACTGACATGACAAATTCTTAATAAAGCTCTATCCAATCTTATCCAACAGTAAAAAATACAGAAAAAGAAAGGTTGCCAGACAACAAAACATATGCCCACAGCAGCTAAATCGTCCGAGTGGTCAACATTTTGTCACATTTTTATTCTTTTCTAGGTAATTGGGGGCATTTACAAGACAGTTTCATAAAGATTAGATTATAATTTTCGTCGTTTGATGGTTCACAAGGTTCTAGAAACTGAAACAGGGGCCTTAACTCTGGAAGTAATTTACATGAATTGTTGAAATTTGGCAGGCTTTTTCATTCTACTAATTTAATGCATATAAATTTCATGCAGTTAAAATCACAACTTTTGTCATTCAAACGTTCAATTGCTGAAATTAAATATACATCTTCGTTTCACTAATCTAAATGATGCAGATAAATTTCATACAGATCAGATATTAACTTTTGGCATTAGTTACTTGAATGACGCATATAAATTTCATACAGATCGGCAGATAACTTTTAGGGTCATAATGGGGTTCTTCGTTGCACTACTTTAAATAATGTATATAAATTTCACAAAGATCAGATGCTAACTCTAGAAGTAATAAACGGAGATTATTGAAATTAAATAGGCTTCTTCATCTCACTAATGTGAACAACATATATGAAGTTTAAAACAATCAGAAGATAACTTTTTGTGTTACGGCAGGCGGACGGACAGAGGCGATGGCAATAACGTCCATATTTCCACTGACCCTATTTTTTAGGCCAAGTAACCATGAACACAATAGGTATTGTTGTTGCCTGAAATATAACAGAGCCTAAAATATAACATGTTTTATACTCTGTACAGAGCCTGAAATAAAACAGGTTTTATACTCTGTACAGAGCCTGAAAAATATATCAGGTTTTATACTCTGTACAGAGCCTGAAATAAAACAGGTTTTATACTCTGTACAGAGCCTGAAAAATATATCAGGTTTTATACTCTGTACAGAGTCTGAAATAAAACAGGTTTTATACCCTGTACTGCGTAATTAATACTTACAACTGGTATGACATGAGTTACACCATCACCTGAATCTATCACCGTTCCTGTCAACGTTCTCTCACCTACTTGTTTCGCTGTCCACGACGCAGCTAACGCTAACACAGCCTTAAAATATAACACAAGTTACCACGGTTACTACAGCAAGGTAATAGAATGTAGCTTAATACAAACAGACCATTCTGGGACTAATATACATACACAGGAAATCAGTAAATCCCATACCAACACAGATCTCTTGGAAACGGGAAGTGAAATGAGGTTTATTGTCCTACTACATGTATTCTGCCCCCAGTAAAGGTTTTATTGTCTACTCAACACAAACCAGTTTATATCAATTCGCTTGTGTGTTACAGATCTTAAGCAGTGCGAGGATGTAGAGAAAACAAATTTGTGAATGAGCCTACTTCGTCACTTTCAGATCACTTTACACTTGAAAGAATGACAGAGAGGAAACTGCAGGACAGTATCAATCTCACATTTAGCATGATGACAAAACTGTGAGCGCCCACTGAGTATAGCCCACATTAACATCATCACTATATAGCTCTTGACAAAAAAATAATAATGAAAACTTGATATTTTTTTCCCGCCCCATGTAAATTATTTTGATATTATTGGACAGAACAGTATGTAAACTGATGACAAATTTGTTGTGTGAGACTTACCTGTACAGCTATATATAAACCAGGTACGTTAAACGATTCAAACATTATTTCTGCTGTATATTCACGATTCTCAGGGGTATTTAACGGAGGTTCAGTCTGTAATTATAAAATAACATTATACACAACGAGTCCATTATAACAACATTATCTGTACCAAAATAACATTATACACAACGAGTCCAATATAACAACATGAGCTGTGCAAAAATAACATTATACACAACCAGTCTAATATAACAACATTAATACATCAGGATTTGATATTGTCAGAAGGTGCGTTTCCGTCCTTGGCATTCAATATGTCAACATTACGGTTCATCGATATTAAGTGGAAGTTCACGTCTGGCCCCAAGGTCCCTTCACTCTTTATGATATAGTTTGGTCATTTTGCGACAAACATACAAAGTTAATTTTAATTGCATAAGCGTCCACTATATGTTGTTCCTTCCACGGCCATTGCCAGATTCTACTCACTGAGCCACTGGGGCTCCAATAGAAAACAGAGTTCAACCAATAACTTACCAGTAAAAAATAATGGTCCTCAGGTTCTGATCTCAAATACTTAAATATACATTGTTCATAAAATCTCTCCATTAAATCCCAATCTTCTATAATACCATGACGTATTGGCCACTGAAAATAGAAAACAAACATTAAATCCCTACCCTCTGTAACACCATGACACATATGGGCCATCAAGTATGATCCACACGAAACTTAGCAGTCTTCTTCCTTCAACAAAGGTGCATTGATTGCCATGCTTCAATTTAAATATGACATCATAATTCCAAGATGGCTGTGATGATGCCATGCTTGGTACATGTTGTACCTAGTTCATGTCATGGCTGTTGTGGTTCTTAGTGTTTAATGTCAGCTTCCCTCGAAGGCGATATCAGACAAGTTGTCTTTTTTTCGTTTTTAATATCTTAGCGCATGTTCAGAGATCTTTCCTGTGGGAGGATATCAGAGTACCAGGAGTAAACCCAGGAGGTTGAGAAGGTGCCCCTATCTCCAAGTCACATATGCTCACACAAGGGGTTGTAACCAGAACCGCAAGTCAGAGATGACCGACAAGCTAAAGGCTGAGGCGCAACACTCTAGTAGACCACTAGTCCACACACACCCCCTACCCATGCCATGGTACACCTGTCCTTATTTTATATGATACCATCATGTCTCACCTTAACTGCGTATGATGTGGCGTTTAAAGCTTCATCTCCGATATAAAAATCTAAATCTTCTACACCTTTTCCGAGTCGCTTAATGGCTTTATCTCCAACACTAGCCGTTTCTTTTATACCTATGGCAGACGGTATAATAAACTGTGGTTCGGAATTACCCGCATAACCCATCTTTGTATACCTGAAATTATACAGATAATAAACATAATCAGGTCCTATTTCATACAGCACATATAATCAGGACAGATTTCATACCGATTAATATTCATAATCAGGACCTAGTTCATACAGCACATATGACATATAATCAGGACAGATTTCACACCGCCATATAAATAATCAGGACTTTTTTCATACAGTTAATATACATTAACAGTGATCAAGAAATTAAATGCAGAAATTAAACGCTTTAAACTGAACACAAGTACATATTACATGATTTTTGGTCATTTTAAATGATTTTTACGAATTTTCAAACAATTATTTGATATAGAATGAATTTGAAAGAAAAATCAATGCTCAATACACAAGATTAAATACACAAGACTTAATAATACCCGGGCTACAGTGTATACATGAGCTTAATCAGGACACATTTCATACCGATAAATATTCCTAATCAGGACATACATGTATTTCATACCAATAAATATTCTTAATGACATACGGTAATCATACCGAATAATACACATAATCAGGACCGATTTCGTACAATATATGGAGGTAGGCTTGGGAAGAAAATTCAGGGTACATTAATTTAGGCCATACTTATGATTATGAGGGAAAACACCCCAATTCTCTACCCCCCCCCCCCTTAATACAGATTTTAGATATAAGGTGCACATTCACTCATTTTGTGTATTGGGAGTTTCCCCTCAATCTCGTTTATTAATTTTACAGAATATATGCCATGTCCATCCCAATCACGGCAACACCTAGTGTAAAGTAGAGTAGTTAATGATGATTATAGATGCCTGGGGTGTATAATGTTCAATACTACAGTCAATAAGGAAGTATACAAATTAACACTTTATATGTACATGTAACTGGTTATAACTTCATATGTATACTAATATAGTATATATTAAAGTAGATAAAGTACAAGTACTTCTTTGTTTACGGTAGATAAATGCATAAATAAATAAAAAATATGTCCAGGTAAAAAATTCTCGACTTTACTTCATCCTGACATACATTAAATATAAGCTAGCTATCTGCCTTCTATGGGTGTCTTCATTTTAAACTTCCACAACAATCATATCAAAACTAGAGCTTATTCAACGCCTATTTTTGTAGCCTAAATTGGTGATTATTTTTGTTTACTCACTGAGAAGAAAGTGGTTAAATTAGTTTAATAGAGAATTCACCAGATTGCAGGAAATAAATTGTTAATGTTAGGTCATCAACACTTTTTGGATTAATTTGGGGGGTTTCGTTTTTTGTCCTCTTTTATATCTTTTTTATTTAACCACAAAAAATCATCCCTAATTTTGGATTCTCTTAAGAGCTCAATTTTCTTTAGATTTTTCTGCTTAAATCTGGCAGAATATAGGAATGTGTTTTATTTGGGGTCTGGGTGAATGTTATTTACAGTTTCATCTGTTTAAATTGAGTTAAAAGGTGTATCTTATATACAGTTTATAATAAGTGTTAGCATATGGCAATTATATCAATTATATACAAATCGAAATCAACACGTAACTTTAACCTCTTTTCCAAAGAAATCTTTGTAACGGTATCTAATTTAGCCAAGATTTGTTAATATACATGTATTATTCAATCATGGGTGTTGAGTACCCTAAAATTGAATTTTAAAAGCTAGTACTGTAAGTTTTGTTCATAAGATATTTAGTTATTCGGGGTGATAAAACTAGAGAGAGAGAGAGAGAGAAATGGGGTTTAACGTCCACTCGACACAACTAGGTCACTTCAGGACTAACATATGGTTTGAATTTTATTTCAATAATTCGCTTGCACGTAGAGGTCTTTAGCAGTGGGAGGAAACTGGAGCGCCCGGAGGAAACCCACGAGGTTGAGAAGGCGCCCCCCTATCTCCATGCCACATACGCTCACACCAGGGCTCGAAACCACAGCCGCAAGTCAGAGGTGAACGGCCAGCTAGAGGTCGGAGCGCGGCACTCTAGACCACTAGGCCATCCCACCCCCCCACCCCCCATTCCCGTGATAAAACTATATATTACTCATCACTCAATACAAACTAGATATTTTAGGACTAATATTTCATATTATTTTATTTCAATAATTTGCTTGTGCAAATGGCTCTTAGCCGAGGGAGCAAACAAGAGGACACTGAGAGGAATCAAAAGATTAGACAGGTAACTATACTTGATGTCACGTATATGCAGGTGATCGGTATATAAAGTTATTAATGTGTATTTCACAGATCACTAGTAAATAATGTGTATTGTTGATTTATAACTAAGCCAACCCGTTTAACATAAAGCCATTTGAACTCAATAAAATCAATGAGATATCTGTCAGTATAATTGATCAATGATCAATACCAGGAAGTTGACTTTAGTCGTATACAAACTTGTAAAATAAAAGTTTCCTGCATAATACACTAGGCCTATTGCATGTATGTACACATACTTTATAACTTGATTCATTTCCAAAACTACATGTACATTGTTTGCCTACAAGAAATTATGACAAGTGTCCAACAAAATCAACAATATGTTTGTCTTTAATCATCAAGATAAGCTACAGGTATTTGTCCATATTAGGACATGAAATAGAGAGAGAGAAATCAGGTTTAACATCCACTCGACACAAACTAGGTCATTTTGGGACTATCAAATGGTTTTTAATTTTATTTCAGTAATTCGCTTGCGCGTAGGCGCCTTTAGCAGTTGGAGGAAACCGGAGGTCCCGGAGTACACCCACAAGATTGTACAGGCAACCCTACTCCTTGTCACGTACAACCTTGGATTCAAAACCGCGCCAGTTGACTCAATGACTTCATGATACAGCACGCACATGCTAACCATTTGGCCAGCCACCCAGCCACCCCCCGGACATAAAATAACTGATGACATACATGTATAGGGAACTTTTTCTTTTCCTCCTTACATAATCGTCCAGTTAGTGAGCCCGCGCTATACTCAATGAACCACTGCAGCTACTCAACACTGTTTTAACAAGCCAACAGCGAGGCTGATATCCCCCACCAAAATCCCAAAATAAACAGATGACACATACTTGTATTAATTAATTTCACATTTATCCTTTTCAAAAGTATTGCGTAATCAAACTGATTATCTATGGTTTGTCTAAGCATAAAATGTTCACTATCAAACTCAGGTTTTGAAGTATGCATGTACAACATGGTAGTGAAACTATACACTAAGTCTCATCACTCTCCATCAGTTAGAATCAAAGTTATCTTGTCGCAAAGCATCGACCAATGAATTTGCTTAGTTTTAGCTGGAAATATTAATCATTGAACCCAGTCAAGACATTCACCTAATGAACATCTATACCTGAATCAAAAGCAGAGTCGATATTTTCCAAAGTCTTGACCAATGAAAATATACATCATCGAACTATATTCAGTCTTTCATCGTTCTCACCCAATTAGAACCAAAGTTACCATGTTCCAAAGTCTCAACCAATCAAATTGATTATCTCTCAGATGTCATGCAAGGCATTCACATAATAGACGCCTTCACCAAGTTTGAACATTCCTTCACCCCAATTAAGAGAGTCATTGTGTTCTAAAGTCTCGACCAATCACATTGTAGTCTCTACCTTGCCTAAGCAGAAAATGGTGAGCATCGAACCTTGTTAAGGTATTGATGTAAAAAAAGTATACACAAAATTTCACCATCATCACTCAATTAGAATCAAAGTTGTCGAGCTCCAAAGTCACAACCAATCAAATTGCTTACGGTATCGATTTGCTTACCCTGAGCCGTAAACGCTCTCAAAATCAAACTCAGTCAAGGTATTGTTGTGATGAAACTATACACCCAAGTTCCATCACTCTCACTTAATTAGACCTAAAAAAGTTATCGTGTCCCTAAGCATCAACCAATCAAATTGAATATCTGTGTTTACCCTAAGCAAGAAATGCTCATCTTCAAACTCCATCAAGACATTGACCTGATCAACTTGAACATTCTACCTCAATTAGCAGGAAAGTTATTGTGTCCCAAAAAAGTGTAACAGACAGACAGACGAACCCATTTTAATAGTTCCCTGCGTTCTTCAATAATTTCATGAATTTACTATAAAGTACCGTAATCTGATGGCCATAAGATCTTCATTAGGATTTCTCAAATTTAATGATATTCGTATCTGGAACAATATGCTTTTTTGATAAGATTACTTTTTTATCAACTTTTAGTCTGTTTCTTAAAAATCTTGGGACTTTAATTTGTACTAATCAATATCCCCCACCCCTTCCATTAACAGGTACCCAAGGAAATCCCGAAATCAGTGTTATATGTTTACCTCTTTTTCCATGATGAAGAGAACCAACTATCAATATTATAACTCTTTAGCCAAGGAGAAAATTGAAATCTAACTTTGAGTATATTGTACAACGTACAATTCTAGTAGTATTTCCTTCAGGAAATCTCAAGATAGCAGTGAGTCACTCATACCAGCTTAAATTCATTGAATCATTGGTATATTGAACAAGTTATGAGACTCATATTAGAGACAATTTAACCAAATGATATCTTTGCACAATGCTCGAACTGTAGACAATTTCAACAAGTGATGACTTGACCATGCCTACATGCCTTGTCAATCCGAGTATAAAAATTAAAATAGGTTGATGGTGTCCATGTATTTGACCTACATTTGTATTAAAGAAAAATGATAACAGATTAAACTATGTGTGATTGCGATTAAAATTGATACAGAACTATTTAATGATCGATGTAAATGAAACATGATTAACACCCGCCAAGAACGAGTGATGTCTGTTTGGAAATTTCTAAAAATCTTCATGGAAAAAAATATACCGCTGGGGTTATCGATTACGCCAAATGAGGAGAGCAATAAAATATGCACCTAGGTGGGGATTTAGGCGAGCCATGGAGTGTGAGAGCGACACCGTGACTCCAACGTGAAGGCCTGCCGTTGTCAATGCATTCTGTGTATACATATACTTCGAAGTAGATGAAGGTTATCTTTGCACCAACCTGCTTCAACAAATCATAATGTTTGACATCTCGGTATGACTTTTACATGGTATAGACAATTCATAATATATTTGTTGTATGGTAGACAATGTGTAAACAATTTGAGCTGGGATGCTGGAAAATTATCTACCGGTCACTTACATTTTATCTTTGACTACAAAACTCCATTAACTGAACATGTCCAAAAATGATCAGGGAGGTTCTGGTTCAGGATTAACAAAGCTATGCTAACACTAAAAAACCACCTTATGGTAACTTCAATGTACATGTAGTGCTGAATGTTATTTGATTGGCATATATAACCCTTGTAAAGTGATGAAATGGGTTTAATGTTGATCTTTTTTGCACCTACCCGTCCAATGAAACTGCTAATTACGAAGTACTGGTGTGGACAATACATGTACATACAAAATTTATGCTGTCTGTCTACATTAGGTCATTAGCTCAGCTTGAAAACAGATATTAAGCTACATGTGTAGTTGACCGACATTTTCATTACCATTACTAAATTTACAATTTTAGTCGAAAACACATAGTATAGGGTACATGCTTCAAAAATTCATTTATTATTCCACTTCCTTGTAACAAAATTGAAAGAGTTTATTTAGTCTTTGTGTGTAAGACATAGGCCTACATGTATGAAACTAAATTTTGTTATGGTGGCCATTCAGGGCAGAGATCTAGGCAGTTGGAATTCGATATAAGAGTAGGCCGTAGCGCCGCTGCCCGGGCAAAATTTCCCTCATAGCACACTGTATGGCGTATGCCCGTCTTCCATTAGCCCAGGTCAGGTGCAGAAGAGTAGGACGTTAAACCCCATTTCATTTCATTTCATTTCTATTCTCAAAGTATGTGGACAATATTATTATACACGAGGACAACCTCCAGAGACACTCTTGTTAAGTGAAATGGAAATGCAGTCAGTTGTGCAGTAGTATGATCAAGGTAGGTTTGACGGAGTATATCACACATAATGAACCACTTTTATTCTTTTATTCTCAAGTTCATGAAGTTGTTGCATGATGAGTAAAATATATGGTCCTGATGATCATCATGATGATGCCCTACATGTACCTAATGAATGAACTACTATATTTTGATTCAAGTATGTAGTCACTCATTTTTATCTTCATTAAAAAAAATTACTGTAAGTAACATATCAGGCAATGTGATAGGAAGTAGGCTATATGCAAAATCAATCAATGCATTACAATGTACTAATAACTGATGATGTTCGGCAGATTTTAGGTACACACCCCTCTCTTTCCGAAATATACCGTTACACTTCACTGCGCGATTTTCATAACAATTACACCTCAAAAACTTACCCGGTACCCGTGTCAATAACACAGGCTGGTAGGCGATTCGCCATTTTTGTTTCTTTGGCTGTCGTCTGGTACTAAAATTGCTTTGATGGTGGAACTCTGTCAAACTTAACTTTATTCAATTAATCATACCGGTCGGTCACGTCCCGGAAAGAAAATGGCCGATATGGGAAGTAATCACAGTCATGAAGGTACGGACAAATCTTCCACAGTGTTTTTGACCCCAGCTACAAAAATATAAATGATTAATCGGTGTTCATCAACGTGCTTTCAATATATATAGCAATCTTCATGCATTCAAAATCATATTACAAAACTACCAACAGGAATATTCGCAAAGCAATTAAAGGGTGTTTGTGCCAGTGTGACTTGGGTAAAATATGAGTCAGTGCTTGAAGGGAGATAACGCCAGAACACGACGAGTTACTCCCCCATTAAATCCCCACAATGAAAGTGTTCTGACTTCAGTTAATTATTCTAGCTCTCTTATTATATTTTCATGTAAATACCTATACTAAGTCTTCTCGTTATTTATAATATTTATACTCATTCATCATAACTTTATTGAATGCTGTGCCATTATCAAACCAGTTTGCGGTAAATGTTTAGATGTACATACTCTTGACCTGTTAGTAAATGTACAGGAAGGCCTTATTTTAGCCTATAATAGGCCTATAATAATGTAAACTAGATTAAAATTACCGTTGTCATTTTTGTAAATATATATATTTTTTGTCATATTGTTAGAAATTTATGTACATATTTATAGTGTATGCTGTCCTAAATGGATGTTTCCATACAAATAAAGCAATCTTAAAAATCTTGTATAGCGTGAAATGGGGTTTAACGTCCTACTCTTCTGCACCTAACCTGGGCTAATGGAAGACGGGCATACGCCATACAGTGTGCTATGCAGGGCAGCGGCGCTACGGCCTACTCTTATATCGAATTCCAACTGCCAGGGGATCTTTTACGTGCACGCCAATTTGTACACGGGACCTCGGTTTTTCGTCCCATCCGAACGACTAGACAGCTATCCTTGTCAGGCCCTCCTTCTGTATCACTGACAAGGAGAAACCACGCCGAGATGAACTTTCTCGGTCTATGCAGGGATCGAACACCCGACCTCCAGGCTAGCGAGCCAGCGCCTTACCCACTTTGCCACCGTGATTCCCCTTGTATAGCGTCTTCAAGGGACAATTTTCAGATTTTGCAACGCAAACATTTAATAATTTGGTTCGTCGAAAATGTAATTTCAGCCAAATCTCGAATTATCTTTTAAACACCTTTCATGTTGGAGGTCTAGAGTGCCGCGCTTCGACCTCTAGCTGGCCGGTCACCTCTGGAATGCAGCTGTGATTTCGATCCCCGGTGTGAGCGTATGTGGCATAGAGATAGGGGCGCCTTCTCAACCTCGTGAGTTTCCTCCGGGCACTCCGGTTTCCTCCCACTGCTAAAAACCCCTACGCGCAAGCGAATTATTGAAATAAAATTGAAACCATATGTTGGTCCCAAAATGACCTAGTTTGTGTCGAGTGGATGTTAAACCCCGTTTCTCTCTCTCTCTCTCTTTTTTATCTGGGGTCTTACTGTATAAAATCGCGATGAACTTAGGCCAACACAGGGATTGAACGTACGGGACCTCGTTAGCGAGTCAATGTCTCACCCACTGAGCCATCGTCGCCCCAGAAAAGATCCACTAGCATCTTGGCCATTTTGAAGAATATATTAAGATACCAAATTTAACTATACGTCTAGAACAATCATGCCGTTTCAATAACAAGTTCCGTCAATCTGCGGTCTTGAACGGTCGATTCCGTGCATTCGGTGCATATATCTTGCTAGGTCGGGGGTTCGTTTCCAGTGCTGACCAAGAAAGGTCTATCATCGCTCTTTTATCCATGTCAGCATGGCAGGTTGTAGAAAATGCGGGGTCCAATTTGAGAGGACGTGAATATATTGGAGGATATGAATAACTTTAAATAGGTCTATATTTATTCATATTTTATTGTTCTTGTAGACATCAATACCCGAAAATACCTGCTGTTAGATTAACTGCAAACATATAGTAGACTGTGTATTATTTTAATGGTGAATATGTTTCAGGTCGCCTGTTTGTGATTAAAAACAGGTATGGTAACCATTTTATACTTCGACACGACGCCAAGTTCCACGACACTCTAATTTAATCGAAATACTTTAAAATTATATATAATTTCAACTCTAAAGGGATGTTTTACGTGTAAACAAGGGACTCGTTTTTCGGGATATCAAAAACGACCAGACACCATTGACAAGGGGAAACATCGCTGGAAAATCCGGAAGAACGAACCCTGGACACCCCCCCCCACACACACCGGTTAGCGAGTCAGCGCCCTACGCACCGAGCTTACGGGACACCCAACTACTTAATATGATTTATTTTATGTCTATCTGGTTTGGGTTTCTTTGTGCAGAGGTCGAAATTAAAATTAAGGTCCCAATGTATAAGAAAAAGACTTTTAGACCATGCACCATCAAAAATAATTAGGTCCCAATGTATAAGAAAAAGACTTTTAGACCATGCACCATCAAATATAATTTTCTATATAAAGATTTTGACCCATAAATTATTCAAATTTCAGTTAAACCTAACTTTCTTTTGATTGCGTGCCGCCATCTTTAAGCGCCTTAGATAAATGTGGTAATTCTTTTGCCGTCGATTTCGTACATATCGATCAGGGACATATTGTAATGTCCAAGGACAACAATTTGCTTTGGTCATTTTGAGACAAACATGTGGTAATTTTTATTTATGTGGTTACATGTGTCCATCGTGACAGTGGTGTTTCCACCTACTTTGAATTCCTGCCAATGGATCTTTTACGTGCAGTAGCCTATCAACAGTTTCCGTGTGATCCGAACGACTAGACACACGGATGTTGATGGGACGAAACCCTGTCTATGGTAAGGTAAGTTAGGAATATACATTTAATTTCGTCGTTTCTTTTCTTTTTTCGGGCGACTTTATTCACTTTCTAACCGTTTAACAAAAATAGTCATGAAAATTGAATTAAATAAATTTAACAATAAGAACCGTAGCAATAAATCCTGGACCGATTAAATGAACTTAACAACTCTCAAAGCTACAAATAAATTTAGTCAGAAAAGACAAACCGTTTTATTGTTGTTGAATGTTTTATAAATTCAATAGGGCTATGTAGAGCACGCGGTTTCTTTATGACATCAAGGAAAGCCTTTAAATATTGCCAACGCCCCTAAGTATTCAAAGCATCAAATGGCCTCGCCCATTAAATGAACTATTCCCCGGTCAAATGACGTATATTTACGCCCGTCTTCGTGCGCCGGCCTACCTCGATAAACGGTTTGATGTTTTCATTATCCAGTACGTTCGTAAATTTGATCACCACGTGGATGTCGTGACAACGAAGACTACGATATGGTTGAGAGCTTGCGGTTATATTTAGATTTCCGACCCCTCCCTTATGTTTTAAGAACACCTCACAATGAATACTGTTGAAAAGAATAGTGTTATACACTGGCCTACACGACCAATGCATTCAAACTTAGGAAACCTTTACGCAATAGATTTGAATGTAAGAAATTAAGATTGACCTTTTTAAGGTCAGTTTGGTGAATATAATAGTAAATGGAAATTCGTGGCTTGTTTTGTTCATTGTTGCAGAATTAAGAAAGGTTCAGGTGCACGTGCACTTGATTCCACATATCAATATTGCGAATATCTTGTTCAATAAAAATTATAGTAGCTATCTTTCAAGTAAATGTCGATTTAAAATCGAGATAATTAAGCTTGGTCAAAGTCGCTAAGTCAGCGAAGCGTGGATTTAATACTTATAAATTACAGTTTCAAGCGCGCGTGCCTTCTTTCTCAAATTGCACAGCTGAGGTTTAGCTGTCAATCAAGCGTGTTCACTGCTGAACGGAAGACTGCGATTCAAATACAAATGCGCCGAAAATATAGTCCAGGGATTACGCGAAGGACATTATGCTTCAGCATTTAGAACGCGAAGTAAATGCTTATGTTTATGCACATATTATGATACTATAAATTACCACTATTCGAAGTGGGCGAAATATGTTTCCATTGTGAAAACAATATGGTTACGCCCCCGCGCGCACTATTTGGCGGATTTAGAGAGGAGTAGACGTTTCATTGTGTTTTCACGGCCCACTTTCATGTTCAACTCGACATCCCGTTATGTGTTGATTATTGTTCATAATTAAATCTTAATGTTTATGAAATTATAATGACGACTCGTCAGAAAAACGGCCGAGATTATGTCGTACCAGCAAGTTCGTCACAGGTAAGTTTTCGGACTCATTTTCTGTCTATTTTGTTTCCGTCTCGCGACGATCGATTCAGCGGCCATATTTACTAACACCCTCTTTTTTGACTCCGCCTTTCAGGACGTGCAGCCATCCCCCCTCGCACTTTTGGCAGCTACCTGCAGCAAGATTGGAGCCCCTCCCGACGACGCCTTCAGCCAGAATGGTGGAACGCCTGTGCGGGTTGTAGGGGCGGGACAATCAGGAGCTGGTGGGGAGATCGTAACCCCCTCTTGGGTTCAACTTCCCCAGCAAGGCGCCATCATTGATGCCACTGGCAATTCCGGAAAAACGTCTGGGACAGTCATCTCAGGTCAACAAGGACAACAGTTTCTACAACAGAATCAGATCGTGGCCTCAGCAGGACCCAATGGTAACATAACGTACAATGTTATACCGGCACCCCAATACCAGACTATTACTATTGATGGACAGGAAGCCATAGTAATTCCTGCTGGAAACAACACCACAGCAGGTCAGCCATTTATCCAAGCTGCAGGAAATGTTGGTCAAGCCATGTCCATGATCACACCTTCTGGACAGATCATCCGAACTGGAGGAATGCCAGGAACCAATGTCATCCAAAACATGGGTGGCTACCTTGGTGGAAATGTTATGAACCTTGGTGGAACTATGGTTAATCTTGGTGGGATGCAGACTGTGAGAACTGCTGGAGGTGGCTTGATGCAGGTACAGCTTCCAATGAATCAAGTCCAACAGCAGATGCCAACCATGATTCAGATTCCAGTTTCTCTTGGAAATGGCCAGACAGCAATGCAAACCATCCAGTTGCCCATTCAAACTTTTCAACAGACAATCCAGCCTCAGCAGATTCAAGGGTCTACAAACATGACCAGTATGGGCAACAACAGCATGACAACTGTAGCTGGTGCAACATCAGGTACTACACCCACACAAACCATGACAGTACCTCTGACACAGGGTGTGGCAACACAGTACAATCCCAACACAGTCCTGAACACAGCCATCCAACCTGCCCAGCAGACACAACAAACACAACAGTCTGAAATTGTGGACGTGAAACCGGAACCAACTAAATGTTCCACACCCCAACTCCAGATCAGTGCTGCAAATAGTTCACCATCCGTAACACCAACGATGAATCAAACCAATAACAACAACACTAATAATCAAAATCAAGTTTTTTTCCCAAATGCACAAGGAAACAACAACTTTGCCACGTTACAGAATATCACGCTGCCTAATGGTGGTACCCTGCCTGCATTGGTACCAGTTTCCATGTTTAATTCTGGTAACAATCAGGTTTTTCTTCCAACTTCCCAGTTCTCGACATCTAGTAGTCAGAATACAATAACCGTGCCATCATATCCACAGACTGTAACTACAAGCACAGCATCATCTTCGTCTCCACAAGTATCAGCATCAGCTGTTCAGTCAACCCAAAGTAACCAGCCTGGATCGAATGTCCTTACAAATATTGTTACTCCACAACAGTTAATGCAGGCAGGATTCAGTGCTCAAAATATTGCCAACTTACAACTGGGAGTGGCTGGACAAGGACAAATGATTTCTCCCAACTGGCTTCAAGCCACTCCATTGAACATTCCTAATTTACGACAGCAGAATCTTCAGACAATTCAAGTTTCAAATTTACAAGGTGTGCAAAACTTACAAGGTTTTCAGCCTGTTCAAAACATTCAGAATTTACAGACCATTCAGACAGTGGCGCCACAAGGACAGAATATAATTAATGCTACGATTCCAAACTCTGGAAATAGTGGGACATTATCTCTTGGCAGTATTAATACCAGTGGAGGAATACAACAGCAGATACTTCCACAACAAGTCCAGAACATCCAGACAATAGGTGGACAACAGATTGCTACCAGTACTCCCCAGATCATTAATGGTTAGTTCATCAACTTTTATAAATACGTTCCCTTGTGGTTAATTTCATGTAGGTCAATTTATTACCCTCACATCGGTAGTCTTTTTGATGGCACGAAAAACCAAGGTCCTGTGTACAGTTAGAATTCACCCCTACGCGCAAGCAAATTATTGAAATAAAAATTAAACCATATGTTAGTCCCGAAATGACCTAGTTTGTGTCGAGTGGACATCAAACCCCATTTCTCTCTCTCTCTCACAGTTAGAATTCAGAGTAAGAGTAGTTTTTAGCACAGCTGACTAGGTCAGATATCCCTCAAAGGACACTGTGCAGTATGGTGCATACCCATCTTCATTGTCCCAGATGTAGCAGAAAAGGAGGCTGGATGTAAACAAGTAAAGTACCGGTATCATATTTCTTATGACACAGTAAAATGAAATAGGAAACACAGAATACAATGTACATGAAAATAAAGTAAGATAGTTAGGTAACTTCGGTCATCCATACAGACATGCACATTAATTCTAGGGACATGAATGATATTATTGACCCCGACAGTGAAATGTATATTTTGCAGTAAGCGGTGGTGCATTACAGACTTTACAACAAGATCCAAATGATCCCAATAAATGGCAAGTTGTCACAACACAGTCGACGGCCTCCACTCCCGGTGCTCTCAGTCCCACACAGACGACGGGTGAACCTGTTACACCTGGTCGACGTTTGCGCCGTGTAGCTTGTACCTGTCCTAACTGTGTAAATGACACTAGGTAAGTTTAAGAATATTCATAATTAAGAGCTGAGATTATTGTTCAACGTACATGTATTTATCTTTGAGTTCCTAATCCTATTCACTGGTTCCTGATGTCCAGAAGACTGCAATCTGATTAAAACACAGATCCAATTTCGTTTCGTTTTTTATAGTTCAAAATTTCATTTTACTTGTCTTCACTACTCTTGGATCTGGAGGACTTGTTATTTAACTGGTGTTTTGCCTGAAATGAGGGGTCAGCCAATCAAATGGTCTGTCGAATCGACCGTTTGACCTTTTCATGCGTGGAACTGTGGGTAGATATTACCAGCCAACGACGTCTATACTAACACCAGCGGATAGAAATCGTAACAAAACGCAAGTGGATTTTGAAAAGCATGGCGATCGCTAATTGGTTAATCGAATGACTGACGTTATCGGGTCAAATGTCCCGTGCTTGATACCTGACGTCATAGAACGTGAGCGTCCACTATAACTAGTTAGATCTACATGAGTGTAGGCCATCGAAAGTATAAAAAACGAAACGAAATATAGATCTATATTTTAATTAGATTGAGAAGACTGAGGATTAAATAAGTTTGTATTGTGGGCACTGCAATGTTGCTTCCTTGGTTTTTATACGCCCACATTGAAATGTGGTCGTATA
Source organism: Patella ulyssiponensis (assembly GCA_963678685.1). Taxonomy (NCBI): domain Eukaryota; kingdom Metazoa; phylum Mollusca; class Gastropoda; family Patellidae; genus Patella; species Patella ulyssiponensis. The sequence continues at coordinate 60,041,546 of OY783225.1, read as the reverse complement.
TTGTCGTCGCCCCCGTCCGTCCGTCGGTCAGTCCATCCGTCCGTCCGGCGGTCCGGCGTCCACAATTGCTTGTGGGCGCTCTAGAGGCTAAAGTTAATATCCGATTGACAGTGTTTAAGGTCATGAGACGAAGAAGCCTATTGTTTTTCAGCGATTTCCGATAATAACTACCAGAGTTATGGCCCTTGACGACTTAATATCCGATTGGCTTTAAATTTATACACAGTGTTTAAGGTCATAAGACGAAGAAGCCTATCGATTTTCAGCGATTTCCGATAATTAGTGCCAGAGTTATGGCCCTTGATCACTTCAAAAAATCTTGTGGACGCTCTAAAAGCCAAAGCTAATATCCGATTGACTTTAGATTTATACACAGTGTTTAAGGTCATAAGACGAAGAAGCCTATTGATTTTCAGCAATTTCCGATAATTAGTGCCAGAGTTATGGCCCTTGATCACTTCAAAAAATCTTGTGAACGCCCTAAAAGCCAAAGGTAATATCCGATTGACTTTAAATTTATACACAGTGTTTAAGGTCATAAGACGAAAAAGCCTATTGATTTTCAGCGATTTCCGATAATTAGTGCCAAAGTTATCTCCCTTGATCACTTCAAAAAATCTTGTGGACGCTCTAAAAGCCAAAGTTAATATCCGATTGACTTTAAATTTATACACATTGTTTAAGGTCATAAGACGAAGAAGCCTATTGATTTGCGTCAATTTCCGATAATTAGTGCCAGAGCTATGGCCCTTGATCAGATCAAAAAATCCTGTGGATGCTCTAGAGGCCAAAGTTAATATCGATTGACTTTAAATTTACACACACTGTTTAAGGTCCTGAGACGAAAAAGCCTACTGATTTTCATCGATTTCAAATAATTACTTCCAGAGTTATCTCCCTTGATCACTTCGAAAAACTTTGTGGTGCTGTAGATGCCAAACTTATAAATCATCCGATTGACTTCATATTGATACACAGAGTTTAAGGTGTTGAAACGAACAAGTATTTTGATTTTCAATGAATTTTGATAACTGAACAGCTAAATCCATGATGTTAAATGTTTCCTATACTAATTGTTAGCTTGGGGCAAAACTTTATAAAAAGCAAACAAATTCTAATGATTTTCAGATAATTACATAATGAGTTGTTACTCAGATTTTAGTGTATTACAAATGTTTTATTACCAAAAAAAAGTAAAAATATGCGACAACCCTTGTTGACTGCCCGGACGATTTAGCTGCTGTGGGCGTATGTTTCGTTGCCTGGCAACCTATCTTTGAATCTTCCGGAAACCTTTTGGTAGTGTTGTACCAGTCAGTTCACGTTGGGAACTGTCAAGGTAATAAGGGTATAGTTAAAAGTGCTATCTATAATGGTCAATAGCGACATCTATAATGGTCAATAGTGACATCTGTAGTTAATAGTGACATCTATGATTAATAGTGACATATATATTTAATAGTGATACTGGTACCTATATTTATTAATGATGTAATAGTAATAATGTTATCTGTATCTAGGAGTGATATTGATATTTAATACTGCTATTTGTGTTTTTCAGAGGTTCAAGTGGTCAAACAGGAGAGTATAAAAGAAAACAACATATTTGTCATATAACTGGTTGTGGCAAAGTTTATGGTAAAACATCACATTTACGTGCTCATCTTCGGTAAGAACATGAAATCATTTAGCAACTATTGTTAATAGTGCTTAATGCATATTATCTCTGCAGTTGTCATTGACTTGTAACATGTCTATACACCAGTCATTGACTTGTAACATATCTATACACCAGTTCTTGTAACATGGTTATACACCAGTCCTGGACTTGTAACATGTCTGTACACCAGTCCTTGACCTGTAACATGTTTATACACCAGTCATTGACTTGTAACATGTTGTAGAGAGTCGATGGTTACGTTCTCACTTTTTATGTTACGGCAAGTCATGTGATCACTCGTTAATTGTGCCTGTACACTCTTGACTTGCGTCTGTCTATTCTCGACTTGTTCCTGTACACCTGTTGACTGATCTTTGTCATGTTCTACATACTAAGGGAGAATAGGCTACACAATAAGTTCCCCATATTAGATTATATTAATAATTACTACCAAGTTTCAAATGTCCAGTGTCAAATTGTGAAAAATGCAAGTGATACCAGAACAACCCCATTTGTATGATCTGTAAATGATGTGTTGATTACCTGCACCTTGTATAGGAGTGTGATACCCCTACATCAGTGTATCTGTAAACAATCTCTCACCTGTCACCAATGAATATAATTGATCTTGTATTTATTTGTAGATGGCATACAGGCGAAAGACCGTTTGTTTGTAATTGGTTGTTTTGTGGTAAACGATTTACGAGATCTGATGAACTACAGAGACACAAACGTACACACACAGGTCAGTTACAACAGTATTTATATCATCTTCTGGATGAGGTTAGGAATGGCATACTAGTGGAAATAGACTCCTTGTCCTTTCATCTTAGTTTTGTTTCCAAAAAATATCTCAGAAACCGTTGGCATAACTTCAGAGTCAACTCACTACAAATCACGAGTATTCATACTCAAAAAACTAGTAAACCACCTAAAAGCTTACCGGTATCTTCCAGAAAAATTTGAGCCAAAAAATGGCATACATCCAACCTAAAAATAGAATCGACAAGAGAATCACAATATGAGGAGTAAATACAAATATCATTGGTAGAATTTGTAGTTTGAAGAGTTGTGTCAGAATTACAAATTGTTTTCAATATGTATCAATACGTTCCAACGATATTTCGTCATAATGTTGAAAAAATGTGTTCCTCTCTTAATGGTTTTGCTTCGTTGTCTCTTGTCGTGTGGGTGAACGATTTTTTGAGAGATCCACACACAGTACCGGTACCGTATTTGGCCAAAAAACTAATAAAATATGTTAATTATTATAGTTTTCTCTTTGGATTTGATATGAACTTGTAAAAGGGGATTAAATAGATTTTGTAAGAAAACAGAGTTTAATTTGAGCCTACATGGATGTTGATGTCACTGTTTATACACCAGTCATTGACTTGTAACATGTAATACATGTACGTATAGCATACCTCGTATCGGTTTGCTGTGTCGTCAATATGTGTTGTATCAGCACAACCTTATTGTCAAAGGTGCAGGACAGGGCGTGGCCAGGAAAAACATCTATTAGCCATGCGTTAATGATCCCATGACAGTTGGGAATTAGGTCATAGCGCCGCTGTAAAGGAATAATTTCTTTCATAATTAGTACACTGCATACATGTAGCATATATTGTAGTGGTCTTGACAACCATTAAGGGAGATTACTCTATATTAGTAAGGAAGAGAAGACATGAAAGCCTATCTTATTTAATATGTTTGATTATTTCAGGAGAGAAAAGATTTGAATGTAGTGAGTGCAGTAAGAAGTTTATGAGAAGTGATCATCTTTCTAAACATATTAAAACACATCAAAATAAACGTGTGTCACAACCAGAATCGGAGAGTAAGTATTGTAGCATAGATTGGTTAAAACTATAATCAACGATACAGAACACTAACCTCTGCTGAAATAACAAGTACAAGTGTACTATATGAACCACAAACTGACCATGAGGTCATCCCAGCCATCTTGTCACCCATCCCACCCAGCCTGTCAGTCTGTGAACAATGATCCAAAGAACAAAAATGTAATTTTCCATGTTGACAGAGCCTTGTACCTCTCAATCTGTTTCACAGAGAATTACTTACGAATTAACTCTGTCACAGATGACTGTCCACAACACGTGCATTGCTTTCACGTGGCGTCAGTCATTGGCCCAACGGCTCGTGCATTGTTGACACAACACCTAACTGTTTCGGGCAAAATAATGCATTTTACTCATTTTAATACCCATTTACACTAAATAGGAAATATTTTTTAACTACAAATACTTCAAACGTCTTTATTTATTTTTCTTATACTTCAAAAAAATGTTTGAGAATTTAATTTATCGGAGTAAAAAAAGTTAATATGCTGAACTCATTAAGTCTCGTCGATGTCATGCTTATCAGTAATTGTAGCGGCCAAGCGAATATTCACTGCGGGATCAGTTTGGGTACCTCTATTGAATAGCGTTGGACATTAAATTCTTATATTTTAAAAATGCTGCCTCTTCATTGGCCAAGAGGAAAAATTTTTGCTCTGCTTTTAGGGCTCAGAACCAATGAACCGTCAGTATTTTTATACGCCCACATTGAAATGTGGTCGTATATTGTCGTCGCCCCCGTCGGTCGGTCGGTCCGGCATCCACAATTGCTTGTGGACGCTCTAGAGGCTAAAGTTAGTATCCGATTGACTTTAAATTTATATACAGTGTTTAAGGTCATGAGTTGAAGAAACCTATAGTTTTTCAGCGATTTCCGATAATAACTACCAGAGTTATGGCCCTTAATCACTTCAAAAAATCTTGTGGACGCTCTAGATGCCAAAGTTAATATCCGATTGGCTTTACATTTATACACAGTGTTTAAGGTCATAAGACGAAGAAGCCTATTGATTTTCAGCGATTTCCGATAATTAGTGCCAGAGATATAGCCCTTGATCACTTCAAAAAATCTTGTGGACGCTCTAAAAGCCAAAGGTAATAACAGGTGACATGAGGTTTAAAAACGTCAACAAGTGACATGAGGTTTAAACCTTCAACAAGTGACATGAGGTTTAAACTTTCAACAGGTGACATGAGGTTTAAACTTTCAACAGGTGACAGGGGTTGTATAGCCGAATGGGTGGTAAGTGCCCGCTTTATCATAAAGCCTGTCATTGAGTCAACTGGTGTGCTTTCGAATCCTCGTTTATACGTGACAAGAAGTAGGGTCGCCTGTCCAACCTTATGGGTTTTCTCAGGGTCCTCCGGTTCCTCCCACTGCTAAACACCCCTACACGCAAGCGAATTATTGAAATAAAATTAAAGCCATATGTTAGTCCCGAAATGACCTAGTGAGTGAATGTTCAACCCCATTTCTCTCTCTCTCTCTCTCTCTCTCTCTCTCTCTCTTAACAGGTGAGGAAATGCTGTGTCTTTATTTAAATGTTAATTTTATTTTACAGCTGTAGCAGACGGCGAAGAGGGTGACGACAATGATGGTGACGGCGATGATGCTATGGTGATGGTCACACTGGCCGACAGTGAAAACACAGAAACATCTGAGTTACATGGAACACCAGTCAAAATATCACTAGAAGCCATGACGCAGCAGTTACAAGAACCGACTTAGTGTTACTTGTCAATAATCAGTGTCGGGACAACACGATATTGGAGAAAAACACGTCTTCACATATGGACAAACATCGAAATATATCTGAGGCAAGATACATGTATTGACAGATGCTTATTTTGTTCGGAAAATTGGATCACTGTCTTACAAGTTTCTATAAATAGACTTGATTTCAGATGTTTTCTTCCCAGGATTAGTCGTATATTACATAATGTGACAAATCCTTGTGTTGCGCTCTTTTTCTAGAAATTAGATCATGATTTGTTATACAACAAATTTCTACAAAACATCTAAGACTCGTCAGTTGTTGATGTCTGGAGTTGCTTGAGATTTGGATCTTATGTCTCGAAATATCTGAGACTGGGATGTTGTAACACAAATAATTTGAGACTCAGATGTTCAAACGGCAAACGCGAGTTACTTGAGACTTGGATGTACAAACGTGAGTTATTTGAAACTCGGATGTTGTGTCTTAAAATATGCTAGTCATATGTTCGAACGCTAGGTATTTGAGACTAAGTAGTTGTGTTTTGAAATATTTTAGACTTGGATGTTCTAACGCAAGTTTTTTGAGACTTGGATGTTCTAATGCGAGTTTTTTGAGACTTGGATGTTGTGTCTTTGAGACTCGTATGATTAATTATGAGTTATTTTAGACTCAAAATGTTTAGTGGTCAAGTTTTTAATATGTACGCAATATTGCTGTGGACAGTTGGCTCCAGTTACAGGATCTACTGGCTTATTCATTTCCTGCAAAACTGATCCGAGAATGGCTGATTCTTTCCAAGTTTGAAATTAAAGCTGTTGATCATCATGTGAGGAATTTTGAATCCTTTTGAACCTGCAATATTGTCAAATGGTTTGATTCCATTTCATCTTTACAAAGGTGTGATTCACGGCTTATTTTGTAATATTCAGCAACAGATGATGTAAACAACCCATTGGATACAATATTTTGATGAGCCTCTTTTTCATCCGCAGCAAAGCCGGCAGATTATCTACGATTTATATTTTTGTTTGGTTTTGATCAGATATTGTCTGACGTGTGTTTATCATAAGGGGAGATAATTATTCATGGTTTAACATGAAGTAAAATATTAATTATATGTTATTTCATTCCATTTGTTACTAAATGTTGTAAGATGTTCTGTGATTTAGAATTCAGTTAGTGCTTTTCTGAAACAATTAATAAACCCTATTCATGTGGGACTGAGTAATACATAACTTATATTGTGGCATGAATATTCATCTATAACACAATAACACCTCTTTACTTCAGGTAAAAAAAAGTATCGCCCTCGTAATTCCCCTGCTAGTAACCAGTGTAACTGACTTCCTAGTGTATTAACAGAAAGATTTAGTTATTGTATATGTATGTATTACATGAGACTGTTCTTTTACAAAATTTATTAGATTAAACCTTCTGGTTATTTTAAATTATGATTGGTTGACTGACCTTCAATCTACCTATCAAAACACTTGGTACAGGAAATTCTGTGTTAAGAGCTTTTTTAAGGTATGGTACATGTACCTTTTGTTACAGTGTACATCTTAAAGCAGACTTTTATTTATATTTATTTCAAAATCCAAATTTGAATATAAACTTACACATTAAGTATCGCCCTCGTAATTCCCCTGCTAGTAACCAGTGTAACTGACTTCCTAGTGTATTAACAGAAAGATTTAGTTATTGTATGTATGTATTACATGAGACTGTTCTTTTACAAAATTTATTAGATTAAACCTTCTGGTTATTTTAAATTATGATTGGTTGACTGACCTTCAATCTACCTATCAAAACACTTGGTACAGGAAATTCTGTGTTAAGAGCTTTTTTAAGGTATGGTACATGTACCTTTTGTTACAGTGTACATCTTAAAGCAGACTTTTATTTATATTTATTTCAAAATCCAAATTTGAATATAAACTTACACATTAAATATTCTTAAATTTATTTAATTTGATATACATGTATGATATTTTGTTGTTAAATGTACATTATTTTTAATAATAATCATAGATTATTGAAAATTCAAATACTATTCTTGAGCTTTTGTTAGATTACCCATGCCACAGGTGGCTAGTGCTGGCAAAAAATATCAATATAGCCGATAATCGTCGGCGACTTATGGAAAATATCGATATCGATATTCAGTTTCGTGATATCGATACACGTATAAATATAAATGGACTTCAATAAAATAAGATTAATGGAATGTTTGGTATCAAATAGGCCCTATTCAGCGTTAGATCATTTAAATCACGCTCACCTCGCAGTTCAACCATAGCTTCAGCAATTTTCGATGTCGCTTACAACAATGACAAAAAGTAATTAAGTTCAGGGGGAACAACTTCATTTGTTTATTGCTATAGGCGACTAAAGAAAATCGTCAACAATGACTTGTGGATGATTGATGGCGAGCTGCGAAACTATTTTATTACTAACACCATTGCGGCATCAAGTTTAAGCTTTGGATGAAAAGAACATTATGAAACAATAGCTAATAATCATAGTCTGTTTAATTTTTCTTTTATTTAATCAATAACACATTTAAATGCCCGGTACATTTTTAGCATACAATTTTCGGTTTTTCCGATATATCGATACCGATATCTCCCAAACGATTGCCGATATCGATATGTAAAATCGGTATCGATTGCCAGCACTACAGGTGGCCCATGTGAGTGGTCTGGGCCCCCAAGGGTTTGGGGTCCCTTAGAAAGTTTAATGCAATAAAGGTATACATGTATGAACAATTTGATTGAAGTTTACTGAACAACAATTTAGATAAATACCCTGGTAATAAAAATATGTTGAATTCAATTCAATTTCAATATAAACTTAACTTGTTTTATACGGCCTGTCATTGAGTCAACTGGCGTGGTTTCAAATCCCTGGTTGTACGTGGCAAGAAGTAGGGTCGTCTGTCCAACCTCGTAGGTTTTCTCCAGGTACTTCGGTTTCCTCCCACTCCTAAAGAACCCTACGCGCAAGCGAATTATTAAAAATAAAATTAAACCATATTAATCTGGCACTGACAAGAAAGGACCAAAAGATAATAGATATGTACAATATTATTATTTTGTGTACATGCATTGTCTCAGTCGTTTTTTTCTTTGTTAGATTTTCACAAATTTCCTATAGAGTGTGAAATGAGTATGTTGAGTATAGTTAAAACCTTGTTGTGTTATTTACTGCTATATGAATCAATCCCTGGTGAAAGTTTTATCTCAGTATGAATATCAGTCCAAAACGGTTCAGTTCCATTCAGTATTGACACAGTTATGATAAATTGAAATTTCATTGATTTATGTCGCTCGAGGGTAACAAGATGCCATCTACTTTGGATTCAATCCAAGCCAGGAGATCAGCGTTAGATTTTGTTTTCCTAATTAAATGTTAAGTAATCAATCCGAGGACACATGCATGTAACTAGTGCGTATTAAAGATATTTTAGCAAAAACACAAATGATACATCAAGCCTTTTATTTGATATTTAGTTTTTTAACCAACCAGCAAAGTGTCTTTTTATATCATTAATTTTACGGATGATAAATGTTATTGTATTTTGTAGAAACTCTACGTTGAATCAATGTCCATTAAATGGTTATCATGTTCAAGTGAGTGCTTTTTGTTGACAGGAGGAGTTCTTCACTCAAACTTCAACTTATTTCAAGTAACAAAACATGAATTTCAGAATTACAAGGAAATGTGTATAAATTTCTAAAGATGAATTATGTAAGTGTTAAACCCTCTATGACATAACTTCTCCAACAATAAAGTAATTTGACTGAAATTTCCTATGTTCATTATCTAATTGATACTATTGTAGCAAGAAGTACCAGCTCCTTATCTAAATCATACATATAAATAATACAATGTGCTTGTATAAACAACCTTGGGTAATATGATGTTCAGTTCTAAACTGTTAAATAAATTCTTTAAGTAACTTGTATTCCATATAATAGTGTCATGTGTTGTTAAATACATGTATCCAGAATTCTTTTTATTAATGTGATTTTTCATGTCTAACATATGTAAACCAAATAATTCCAAAATAAGAAAGATGTATGTAGACCAGTTGGCATTCACAATGAATTACCCAGGATATCTATGATTGTCTTTTCAAAATGTTTGATGATATTCCATATTTTTATCTGATTTATTCTGTGGTGCAATATTCCCCCGTATTTTATGAAGTAATTTAACTGACATGAATTGACTATGTATTTTTGTAACTTGATTTGGTTCATCTTGTAGAACTCAACTGTTTTATGTTGTTGTGGCATCAAAATGTGTAAAATTATTGGATGACATAAGTGTTAACATTAATCATAAAATTCAATTCATTAAAGTCATCATGAAAAATAGAGATCTGGAGAAAAATAAATATCAAATATTGAAGCTAAAATTAATTATTTTCTTGTTTGTTATATTATAAGTTTACCAGTCTATTGCACATGCTCTCCAGATAAGATATGGTCTCATATTTGACAGGAGTTGTGGAATATGTCTAGCCTAGTTCTTTCTGGTCACTTGATGCTGAAATGCACTATGGTACACGATTCGTATACCAATGGTAAAATGTCTATTTTGCCATAAATTTTGGATATCAGAAGTCTACCTGACAAATAATTTGTGTTTTCAACGTGTAAGACTTTGGATGATATTGAGTTGGAGAATTCGCTACTTAATGGGTTATTACAAGTTATAATATATTTATGTGCTGTAAATGTTCTCCTTACTGAGAAAAGCAAAGTCGCTACAACCCTTGTTCACTGTCCGGGCGACATAGCTGTTGTGGGCGTTTCGGATGTAAGGTGAAAATTTTTTTTCTCCATTTAAAGAAATTTTCTATAATCTAAAATTGTAGAAAACGAACTTGTTTGCGTACAAGTACAGCATGAGAATCAAAAAGACTATTAGATGAGTGAGAAACATTGCTTTTAACTGTAGCCGGAGGGGCTTATAACTGGCAAAAAGTATGTTACGAAGCTCGCCAAAACCAAAGGTGCCTTGGATCCCTTCGAACCAATCGCGTCCCGACCCTTAACTTTAATAAATTCAAAGTAAGGTCCTGTCCTTTTCACCAGACACAAAACCTCCAACTGTGGGTTTAGTCAGAAGAAGTAGGGATTCGTATGCTGGAGTTCCAAGATAAGAGTTAAAGGAGCTAAATTGCTAACATTTTGCACCTATATAGAAATTGACACAAGTGGGTCGGAACGCATATAATACTGTAATATTAATGTATATAAACTGATTTACATTCAATGGTTTCCGTTTTTACTCGTATTTCGGCGAAATAAGCCAGCAGTGTCAGTCGAAAACAAATTTCTAGGGTCTGGTTATTCCAGTATACATACGCCGTTTGATTTGGTGCAATGATTCTAGCCTCGTTCCTCTAGTCTCTAGAAAGCCACTTTAAATGCTACATTTATGAGCCTGTGAATTTCATGACTAAACCTAACTAAAGCACGACGATCAAATACTTCTTATCTTTGATAAATAAAAGCCAAAATTATAGTTTCTTACAAATCATCTAAACCCTACACAGTATTTGATGCATCAACAAAAAAAGATATTTTTGATTGTAAGAAATATTCACAAGATAATAGAGACTTTTGGCAAGTGGCATTTTTCCTATCCGTATCACGTATCCGTATCCTATACGTGACACGTTGCGTCAGAGTAGTTTTAGAGTTTTGGCAGATTATCGAGTCGCGTACGTATGCGTCACTGAGCTGTACAGCATGATGCCACTTATCTACCAAGTGCCTTGCCTACAATTTCTCGGAGTGCGTGAAGTGATTCGAAAGTCGCTGAGCTATTAAAAAAATTAATGTCGCGTCTTGTTAAAAAAAATCTTTGACCTTGACTCGACAGCAATTTGGGTTTCACTTATTTATCATTGACACCCCTTTACCATAGAATCACATCATTTACAGATTTGCAAGGTCCCATATCTACCTAAACCTAGCGCGTAGATCAATCGGTGTGCAGACAGACAGACAAGAAAAGTATGAAAATTCCGAGAAAAAAACATCAAAAATAATGATTAAATTCCAGTCTTTATTATGATTAAATTCACATCAAATATACACCTCCGTGTTTTAAGATACACATAGATTCATAAAAACGCTATGATATAACATTTCAGCGTCTAAAAAGACGACAATGTTTACGGACCATCTCCGTATGAAAGCTGTTTGATACGGGCTGCCGTATCCGTGTGCCGTATCATGTATGAGAAATACACACACATTGATGACGTCACACACAAAATACGCGCTACGCACAAGCAATTTACGGTTGCCAAAAGTCTCTATTGGTATGTTACGCCCACGTATTTCATTGGAGGGTAATGCCATATGTTGGCCCAACTTTAAACAGATTAAAGTTGTTAAATCTTGTCCTAAACAACTGTTTTATAAAACTTCACACCTATCTACCTGTTTTTATACGATAGAACTTCGTTCTCGTCGTCAAAGTGACACTGATAATACTGTCCATCCACTTGTTGAAAACAGAGTCACGCCACAAGCAAAGTATAACGATCTTTGTAGTTTATGTTCTGGTGATAGCCCTGTAATACATAAGCCTGAACACCTACTCTTTTATATAGGTCTATCGCTCATTGAAAACGAGAGGATTTTAGCTTCTGTGTTTAGAACTCTCATAATATTCTTTATATATATTTAAAAGAGTTTTTATTATAACTGAATCAGTGTTATATACTAAAAGATTGTTACCGGTTATGTTTTCTTGTTTTGTTTTATTATGAGAGAGAGAGGGGGAGAGACTAAGATACGGTACAATTTTTGTTCAACAAATCCCACTACTTGTCTCATAAAAGCTTGGGATGGAAATCATGTCACGTCTAAATGCCAGACCTCATGATCTAAAGCGCACGCCTTAAACCAGTGGATCAGCACCCCCCCCCCCCCCTCCAAAGACAAATCAGCTAACTTACTTGTTAGAGGGGAGTCACGGTGGCTAAGTGGGTAAGGCGCTAGCTCGCTAGCCTGGAGGTCAGGTGTCCGATCCCTGCATTGGCGGAGAAAGTTCATACAGATTTTCTGGCGTGGTTCCCCCTTGTCAGTGATAAAGGATGGAGGGCCTGACAAGGACAACTGTCGAATCGTGCGGATGGGACGAAAAACCGGGGTCCCGTATACACATTGGCATGCACGTTAAAGATCCCATGACAGTTGGAATTCGATATAAAAGTAGGCCGCAGTGCCGCTGTCCGGGCAAAATTTCCTTCATAGCACACTGTATGGCGTATGCCCGTCTTCATTAGCCCAGTTCGGAGCAGAACAGTAGGACGTTAAGTCCCATTTCATTTCATTTGTAAACTTGGGAGAGAGGTTATTTCTGTTTGCCGCGTTATGAGAAATGACCTTTTCGCAACTTATTTTCTGAAGACAACTTGAAACTGTAATATCTCCCATTGTTTCAAGTGCACTATAAAAGCCCATTATAACCCATTACATCGAAAACTTAGTGGTATAAAGGTTCTGGTACATATCCAACAAAGAGGCGAACGAATGGCAGAAATTAAAACCATTTATCACGAAGTGGCGAATAAGTGGCGAATAAGCTTCATCTCACAAAATTTTGGAATTTCGTAGGCGGCGAATCAGTTGCCCTTTTTGGAACCCTCAATACCCCCTTAAATAACAAGTAGATGTTAAATGGTTTATAGAATAATAAAATGCATTAATTGAACTATATTGACATAGAATTATTTGGGTATTCATTCCTGGTTCGTCATTCAGTAGAGGTGAAACTTCAAATACGTTTTTCTCGAAAAGTAAAAAACTCCATATTCGCCAGTTCGACAATAAGTCGACCTCTTTTATAGAGTTTCCAATTCTTTATTTCATGAAATACAAATAATAAATGACTGGTGATAAACCAGTTGAAATCAAAGGACATGCACCGAGTTTCCTTCAACTACCCTTATGCTAACTATGTCCGCTTTACAGAACCAAGAAACAGAGTGTCTGCTTACACCAAATCTGATAACACCCAAATGAAACCCTCAAATTAATTAGAAACTCAAGCTTTGCAATATAGTCCCGAAATTATCTAGTTTGTGTCCAGTGGACGTTAAACCCCATTTATCTCTCTCTCTCTCTCTCTCTCTCTCTCTCTCGCCTAGAGGTCAGAATTTTTATCCTATTTATAAAAATATGGTACCACACAGGCATACAGGGGGTCTGAGAAGAAATTTTGGATTTTTTTCTTCTGAGTGTAATTAATATTACACCACAGACCCAAACTCTTGTGGAATGTGGTACCGCACAGGAATATAAGGGGTCTGAGAAGAAATTTTCGAAAGTCTAATATCTTGTGGAACTGGTGTCGTGAAAAACACTACAATAAAATTTTGCAAAATATCTTGTGGAACTCTTGGGTCTGTGGTGTTTTGTTTTTTTACCACAAAACACTTGAATTTGATCAAACCTCGGTTGCTGAGAGCAGGAATTATTAGATTGTTTTTTTTTTAAATAAAACTTTCAGAATGATCACCTATAAATAAATACATCCTAGTTCTTACTATTCAATTTTTATAAATTGCAAAATATACATTAAACATACATTATGCATATTGCAGGTCTTTTTTTATTCCTGAAATGTTATCTAAATTATTAATCAGACATTAATTAACTTATCCAGACCATATCTACCCATAATGATATCGCTAGCCTACAATCTAATATCTTGGTTCACACTGGAGCAATTAGACTGAAATATTCAATATATTGTATTATCTTTTTGTCCCCCGCCTTTCGAAGAAAGTTGGGGGACTATTAAAATGGGTTCGTCCGTCTGTCTGTATGTCCGTCTGTCTGTCCGTCTGTCCGTCACATTTTTTGGGACACAATAGCTCTCTTCCTAATTGAGCTAGAATGTTCAAACTTGGTGTATGTGTTTATTATGTCAATGCCTTGATGGAGTTCGAAGATGAGCATTTTCCGCTTAGGGTAAGCAGAGATAAGCAATTTGATTGGTTGATGCTTTGGGACACGATAACTTTAGTTCTAATTAAGTGAGATTGATGAAACTTGGTGTATAGTTTCATTACAGTAATACCTTGACTAAGTTCGATAATGAGCATTTTCTGCTAAGGGTAAGCAAATGAAGCGATGACGCCACCCATAAGAATCGTGGATGACACTTGACGGAGACGTGCTCGAAGTGAAAAATTTGATATCCGAAGTGTTCATTTCTGCAACACTTACATAACAACACTTCAAATTTTCAATGAAATAAAGAAGGCAGAAATGATGTTGAAGCGAGGATGACATCATATCAAATATGCAAATTAGGCTTCCACGAAGTGTTCACTTCAACTCGGTGCTTATGGGGTGTTTTTTTCACTTCGCCCAAATGCTCATCGAGTGTTTATCAGGTGCTTTTCTCACTTCAACCCAGTGTTTATCGAGTGCTTATCAGGTGTTTTTCTCACTTCGGCTGTGTGCGTATTGAGTGTTTTGCTCACTTTAATCCAGTGTTTATCGGGTGTTTTGTCCACTTCAACCCAGTGCTTATCAGGTGTATTGTTCACTTCAAACCAGTGTTCATTGAGTGTATTGCTCACTTCCAACCAATGCTTATTGAGTGTATTGCTCACTTTCAATCAGTGCTTATCGAGTATATTGCTCACTTCCAACCAGTGCTTCTTAAGTGGTTTTCTGAACATTTTCTGCTAAGAAGCAGAGCGATACGCAATTTGATTGGTCGAGACTTTGGAACACAATAACTCTCCTTCTAATTTAGTTAAAATATTCAAACTTGGTGTATATGCTTATTAGGTCAATGCCTTGATGGAGTTCGAAGATGAGCATTTTCCGCTTAGGGTAAGCAGAGATAAGCAATTTGATTGGTTGATGCTTTGGGACACGATAACTTTAGTTCTAATTAAGTGAGAGTGATGAAACTTGGTGTATAGTTTCATTACAGTAATACCTTGACTAAGTTCGATAATGAGCATTTTCTGCTCAGGGTAAGCAGAGTGATATGCAATTTGATTGGTCGAGACTTTGGAAAACAAGAACTCTCCTTCTAATTGAGTTAAAATGTTCAAACTTGGTGTATATGCTTATTAGGTCAATGCCTTGATGGAGTTCGAAGATGAGCATTTTCCGCTTAGGGTACGCAGAGATAAGCAATTTGATTGGTTGATGCTTTGGGACACGATAACTTTAGTTCTAATTAAGTGAGAGTGATGAAACTTGGTGTATAGTTTCATTACAGTAATACCTTGACTAAGATCGATAATGAGCATTTTCTGCTCAGGGTAAGCAGAGCGATAAGCAATTTGATTTGCCGAGACTTTGGAACACAATAACTCTCCTTCGAATTGAGTTAAAATGTTCAAAATTGGTGTGTATGCTTATTAGGTCAATGCCTTGATGGAGTTCGAAGATGGGCATTTTCTTCTTAGGGTAGGCAGAGATAAGCAATTTGATTGGTTGATACTTTGGGACAAGATAACTTAGGTTCATCTTGATTGATGATTTTTATGCCAATACAATGACTGCCTTCTCATTCAGTAATGGATTCGACAATAACAGTGTATAGAAACGATTGACTCGGACACGAGGGCCCTTTCCCTTGGCCAGAGGGGCCCTTTTGTCAAGCGTGGGGGCCCTTTTGTCTGCCTTTGGGGTCCACCTAACTAGGGTACATTTTCATTTTTCTCGTCGGTTTTAGCATTTTTCTTTATAAAACACTTTTGGATGACACTTCGTGTACAGTTTGATTGCTCGATATGTTTGAAAAAAATAAATGTGCGATTAATTAATATGTGTCATCTATTTATTTTGGGACTTCGGCGGGGGACATCAGCCTCACTGTTGGCTTGTTTTTAACTATTATAGTCAGAACTGTCAACTCTTTATCACATCGACATTCGCATAGGTCAGTTTGGCTGTTTCTGTCGATATTCCGCACATTTCACACTATTACTTACTGCATAATGACCCCTGATGTTTTTAGCTTGTTTTCTATCGATCTCTTGCATAATGTGGTTGTGTTTTGCATGGCAACCGCTTGTTTTTTTTTCTGAATCAAATGTTAAATGACTAATCTGTGTAGATTTTATCGTGGATTAAGTCGTGAAAAATAGATCGTCCTCCTTAAAACAGCAGCTTCTTCTCCAGTTCACAATTTGTTTTAAGGGGACACTAGTGCGAAACAGAAGATTGCATAATCGATGGGGTTTGGCTAAATATAAAATTTGAAAGAATAAAATATATGTTAAAACTGTAGCTTATTACTAATTTACAATCCAGGGGCCTGTTTCACGAAATTTATACAAAGTTAAAATCCAAATTTTAGTAATTTGATTGGATAAAACTAGGTTGATTTCGAGAAACAGAGAGAAATGGGGTTTAACGTCCACTCAACACAACCAGGTCATTTCGGGACCAACATATGGTTTCAATTTTATTTCAATAATTCGCTTGCGCGTAGGGGTCTTTAGCCGTGGGAGGAAACCGGAGTGCTCGGAGGAAATCCACGAGGTTGAGAAGGCGCCTCTATCTCCATGCCACATACGCTCACACCAGGGCTCGAAACCACTGCCGCAAGCCAGAGGTGACCGGCCAGCTTGAGGTCGAAGCGCGGCACTCTAGACCTCTAGGCCATCCCAACCCGCCCTGATTTCGAGAAACAGGGTCCTGGCTAGTAATTGTTTCCTTATTGACTTCAAGATTGAATCCTTGCATTCATTTGTCTATATCATTGAGTACCATGGGGTGGAGAGCAAGAGCACATGGATGTAAATAGAAGGGTGCCGAGATAAGGCAAGTATACAGCGAATCTCTCTATCTGTCCCTCTCTTATATATGGGAGGTGGGGTGGGGGTTGGGATGGCCTAGTGGTCTAGAGTGCCGCGCTTCGACCTCTAGCTGGCCGGTCACCTCTGGCTTGCGGCTGTGGTTTCGATTCCTGGTGTGGGCGTATGTGGCATGGAGATAGGGGCGCCTTGTCAACCTCGTGGGTTTCCTCCGGGCACTCGGTTTAATCCCACTGCAAAAGACCCCTAGTTTGTGTCGAGTGGATGTTAAAAGTTAAACCCCATTTCTCTCTCTTTCTCTCTCCCTCTCTCTCCCCCTCTCTCTCTCTCATATATGTTAAATGGAAGAAACTTACGGCCAGGTTTAGAGGTGAAGGATAATATTCATTGTATCGTTACACCTGTACGAAATTGGGATCCCATAGTTTCACACGGCAAGATAACAAAATCTTAATAAGGGAGGTGGGGTGGGGGCTTAAAAGTATAAATACACCCCAGTGAAGTTCGTTTTCAAAAGTGTTGTGAATCGTACACTCATGAGATAATAATATGTATTTTACTCTACCACAGTTTATTGGGATGATTTAATGGTAATATCTTATACACAACAGTTCTTATGAGAGTAGTTTGGTCATGAAGGGACGTTTCCGTCTACACATCACAGAATTACAGTGAACAAAGAAGATATGGATGACTGACAAACACGGATACATTGGTTAAACAAAACAAACAACAAGCAATGGACATACTGTTTATTTTTCAATCTGGGTTAATATTATACCAGTTGGCTTAGATGAATATATTATATAATATACCATTTGGTTTCGATGAATATATTATATATCAGTGGTTGACTAATCTACTATGGGTTTACTCCGCAAAATGGTTCTCCACATGCAACGACTGAAAAATGTAACAAATTCTTTATATATTATCATTACACAAACCGCCAAAAGCCTAGTCAGAAAATGGATTGAAACGGGTGTTTGACGACGCCATCTTGGTTCAAGGTCGAATAATCTCTGGGAGTTTATATACGAGAGAGAGAAATGGGGTTTAACTTCCACTCGACACAAACTGGGTCATTTCGGGACTAACATATGGTTTAATTTTATTTCATTAATTCGCTTGCGCGTAGGGGTCTTTAGCAGTGGTAGGAAACCAGAGGACCCGGGGAAAAACCACAAGGCTGGACAGGCGGACCTTACCCCTTGTCACGTACAACCGGGGATTCGAAACCACGCCAGTTGATTCAATGACAGGCTTTATGATACAGCGCACACGTGCTAACCATTCAGACCCCCCACCCGCGTTTGTATACGAGTTTACTCACAGACCAAATCACATGTTATTGCGTCACATTGATGAGTGATGTTTTTATATACAAATCAGGTCATATTGATAGATGATTATAAATAGAATAATGAATATTTACATGCACAGAATCCACCAATACATGGTAAACCACCACAATTCCTGTCTTCACTACATGGTTCTATAAATATAGGTAATATATCATTACGCGAGAATTAATAAACTATATATACCTAGATATAGTCCAGATAACAGGCTTTACTTTCACCAAGCAGTTGTTACAGATGATCAATGCAATAACCATTGATGGCTGGCCGTATAATCAAAAACATTTACATTCTTATTTCCACCAAGATCAATAACTACGTGTATTGATAGCAGGCCTTATAATGAAAAGAATTGCGTTAGACACCCCCCCCCCCCCGTTGATTGTACACTATTATGATAATATTTGATACTGAACACTTTCCACACCTCTATAGCTGGAGACTGTCCAGATTATAAGGTATATCATGATGATCATATCACTGACAGTTGTATTCATCACAAGCCACTGTCTATAATATAAATCATATTTACCGAAACAAACACCACCTAAACAACTGCCACTGGTCGCGCAAGGTCTGCCATCAGACTCAGTACAAAAATTTCTCCCTATAATAATAATAATAATAATAATGATAATTTACAATATAGAATATTGTGTTTAAGGTTGACAAAATACAAAATCTGACAAATCATTCAACATAGGATAGTGTTACCAGATGTTCCTCCTGAGAAGACATTATGTAGATCCTGCTAAGCGCATTTGATTGATCAAGTAGAGCAGTATTCAGGGGTGGATCCAGAGGGGGGTGGGGTGGGGTCCACCCCCCACCCCCTGCTCAGGTACATAAAGCCTTGCATCAATGAAATTACACCATAAAGTGATCCTACATCAGTATAAAAGTGATTTCTCTGTTAAAAAAGCTCAATTTGTATGTATGCCTATGTAATTTAGAAACGATGATGGCAGACTTCCGTAAAAGAAACCTGGCAAACCCCCTCCTGCAAAAATTCCTGGATCAGTCCTTGGTATTAATAATGAAAAATACGCGTTATGAATAATTATAGCTATATTAGTGCAGTATCTATATTATACTTACTCCTGCACGTGCCATTTACACATTTAGTAGGAATAGCATCGCCACCAATACAGAATGTACCTTCTTCCCCACAAGGATCACCTGAAACAATTGAAGTATTAGAGTGCTGGACGCTACTACAATTTGTACTTCTGATTTATTTACAGTTTCTCTCACCCAGGCTTAAAGATGAATAAAGCTTTCTTTGTGTTGTTGCATTGGTGATAGCAATCCACTTTTAATATATATTAAGTAATCCGTGTATATCGTCGTTCATTTGATCATATAATCTCTAACATGCCAACAGGAACAGATTATATGAATGGCCGAGATCAAACTGGCCCTCACTTCCCCCAGCCTTCACTTGGAGATAACACCCTTCACTAACTGCGAATCAAGCCAGCCCTCACTCCCAAATTCGCTGGATGATCAAGACTTCAGTATAATCACGTGCTTGATATGGGCTAATCCCAGCCTTCGATAAATAAAATGAATTGAAAGTAGTCTATTTTTAGTAATCCATTTCTTGGTTAAAAATAAAAATGCTTTTATCTTTTCTAAAGTTTGTAATCATGAATGTGCCAGAAAATAACAAGTATATTTAGAGAGCCATAGAAACTTACTTTCCGGTGATGTATGGAGCAATAACTGGAATTTCATATTAAGACACGTATTTTGACATAAAACACTCGCCCCTCCCCACCACTCTCTTTAATTCAGCTAGTGAAGGCAACCAAACATGTATCAATTTTAATTTAAAAAGCATATATGTATTCAGCCGAAAATAAAACAAATTCATTTCAATAGAGGATTAACTTTACTTTTAGGTATAGAAACACGAAATTTTGCCTTACCCCCCCCCCCTTTCACTTTACCATTAATCTTTTTTTTTTAAATTAAGTAAATATAAATGTGCCAAAATTTTTTTTATATATTTGAAAAGAGAAATATATGTGCTTTTCAATGATATGAAACATTATATCTGGAATTTCGTATTAAAACCCGTATTTTTACTTTGAATATCCCCACCATTTAAAAGAATTTTGTTTCACTCGAATTTGATCATCTATCAAAATAAGTAAATATGAATGTGCCAGAAAATTATTTATATATTTGAAGACACCATTCAACAAGCTTTTCAGTGATATATAACACAATGGCTGGAATTTCGTACTAAGAACCGTATTTTGGCATTGAATACCCCCCTCCTTCATAATAGAGTTTTTTTACCCCCCCCCCAACTTTGATCGCTCATTAAGGTAAGTAAATATGAATGTGCCAGAAAATTATTTATATATTTGAAGACACCATTAAACAAGCTTTTCAGTGATATATAACATAATGGCTGGAATTTCGTACTAAGAACCGTATTTTGGCATTGAATACCCCCCCGCCTTCATAATACAGTTTTTCACAACCCAACTTTGATCGCTGATTAGGGTAAGTAAATATGAATGTGCCAGACAATTACTTATATATTTGAAGAGATCATTAAACAAGCTTTTCAGTGATGTATAACATAATGGCTGGAATTTCGTACTAAGAACCGTATTTTGGCATTGAATACCCCCCCCCTTCATAATAGAGTTTTTTACCACCCGACTTTGATCGCTTATTAAGGTAAGTAAATATGAATGTGCCAGAAAATTATTTATATATTTGAAGAGAGCATTAAACAAGCTTTTCAGTGATATATAACATAATGGCTGGAATTTCGTACTAAGAACCGTATTTTGGCATTGAATACCCCCCTTCCTTCATAATAGAGTTGTTTTTTTTAACCCCCCCCCCAACTTTGATCGCTCATTAAGGTAAGTAAATATGAATGTGCCAGAAAATTATTTACATATTTGAAGACACCATTAAACAAGCTTTTCAGTGATATATAACATAATGGCTGGAATTTTGGCATTGAATACCCCCCCCCCCTTCATAATAGAGTTTTTTACCACCCGACTTTGATCGCTTATTAAGGTAAGTAAATATGAATGTGCCAGAAAATTATTTATATATTTGAAGAGAGCATTAAACAAGCTTTTCAGTGATATATAACATAATGGCTGGAATTTCGTACTAAGATAAGATAAGATAAGATAAGATTTTATTGTATCATTGCATCCGCGTAGGACAGCATACACAGTTTAAACAAAAGTTGATCATACAATTATAACATAACATCTGGAGTGATCCTTTATGGATGTACAATGCGATATAATACGTCTATAGCATTAAAAGATGGTCGGTAAAATGAAAATCAGTATAGTATATATCTAAAACCAAAATTATCTAAACTAGCTTGGAAAGTAGCATAATAAACATATTATGTTGAACAGGGGTGTTGGTTAACGGGTAACTCTGATAAGAACCGTATTTTGGCATTGAATACCCCCCCCCCCTCCTTCATAATAGAGTTTTTTACCACCCAACTTTGATCGCTTATTAAGGTAAGTAAATATGAATGTGCCAGAAAATTATTTATATATTTGAAGACAGCATTAAACAAGCTTTTCAGTGATATATAACATTATGGCTGGAATTTCGTACTAAGAACCGTATTTTGGCATTGCATACCCCTCCACCCTTCAGAATAGAGTTTTTCACCACCCAACTTCGATCGCTTCTTAAGGTCAGTAAATATGAATGTGCCAGAAAATTATTTATATATCTGAAGAAAGCATTAAACAAGCTTTTCAGTGATATATAACATAATGGCTGGAATTTCGTACTAAGAACCGTATTTTGGCATTGAATACCCCCCTCCTTCATAATAGAGTTTTTTTACCCCCCCCCCCAACTTTGATCGCTCATTAAGGTAAGTAAATATGAATGTGCCAGAAAATTATTTATATATTTGAAGACACCATTAAACAAGCTTTTCAGTGATATATAACATAATGGCTGGAATTTCGTACTAAGAACCGTATTTTGGCATTGAATCCCCCCCCCCCTTCATAATACAGTTTTTCACAACCCAACTTTGATCGCTGATTAGGGTAAGTAAATATGAATGTGCCAGAAAATTATTTATATATTTGAAGAGATCATTAAACAAGCTTTTCAGTGATATATAACATAATGGCTGGAATTTCGTACTAAGAACCGTATTTTGGCATTGCATACCCCTCCACCCTTCATAATAGAGCTTTTCACCACCCAACTTTGATCGCTTATTAAGGTAAGTAAATATGAATGTGCCAGAAAATTATTTATATATTTCAAGAGACCAATAAACAAGCTTTTTAATGATATGTAACATAATGGCTGGAATTTCGTACTAAGAACCGTATTTTGGCATTGAATACCCACCCCACCCTTCTTCATAATAGAGTTTTTTACCACCCAACTTTGATCGGTTATTAAGGTAAGTAAATATGAATGTGCAAGAAAATTATTTATATATTTACAGAGAGCAATAAACAAGCTTTTCAATGCTATGTAACATAATGGACGGAATTTCGTACTAAATACCGTATTTTGGCATTGAATACCCCCACCCCCTCATAATCATAGTAGTAGAGTTATGTACCACCCAACTTTGATCCATTATTAAGGTAAGTAAATATGAATGTGTCAGAAAATTATTTATATATTTCAAGAGACCAATAAACAAGCTTTTTAATGATATGTAACATAATGGCTGGAATTTCGTACTAAGAACCGTATTTTGGCATTGAATACCCACCCCACCCTTCTTCATAATAGAGTTTTTTACCACCCAACTTTGATCGGTTATTAAGGTAAGTAAATATGAATGTGCCAGAAAATTATTTATATATTTCAAGAGAGCAATAAACAAGCTTTTGAATGATATGTGACATAATGGCTGGAATTTCGTACCAAGAACCGTATTTTGGCATTTAATACCCCCCCCCCTTTCATAATCATGGTAATAAAGTTAAGTACCACCCAACTTTGATCGCTTATTAAGGTAAGTAAATATGAATGTGCCAGAAAAATATTTATATTTTTAAAGAGAGCAATAAACAAGCTTTTCAATGATATGTAACACAATGGCTGGAATTTCGTACTGAGAACCGTATTTTGTCATTTAATACACCCCCCCCCTTCATAATCATAGTAATAAAGTTAAGTACCACTCAACTTTGATCGGTTATTAAGGTAAGAAAATATGAATGTGCCAGAAAATTATTTATATATTTGAACAGAACAATAAACAGGCTTTTTAATGATATGTAATATAATGGCTGGAATTTCGTACTAAGAACCGTATTTTGGCATTGAATACGCCCCCGCCCCCCTTCATAATCATAGTAATAAAGTTAAGTACCACTCAACTTTGATCGGTTATTAAGGTAAGAAAATATGAATGTGCCAGAAAATTATTTATATATTTGAACAGAACAATGAACAGGCTTTTCAATGATATGTAACATAATGGCTGGAATTTCGTACTAACAACCGTATTTTAGCATTGAATACCCACCCCACCCCTCTTCATAATAGAGTTTTTTACCACCCAACTTTGATCGCTTATAAAAGTAAGTAAATATGAATGTGCCAGAAAATTATTTATATATTTCAAGAGAGCAATAAACACGCTTTTTAATCATATGTAACATAATGGCTGGAATTTCGTACTAAGAACCGTATTTTGGCATTGAATACCCACCCCACCCTTCTTCATGATAGAGTTTTTTACCACCCAACTTTGATCGCTTATTAATGTAAGTAAATATGAATGTGCCAGAAAATTATGTCTATGTTTCAAGAGAGCAAGAAACAAGCTTTTGAATGATATGTGACGTAATGGCTGGAATTTCGTACTAAGAACCGTATTTTGGCATTTAATACACCCGCCCCCTCATAATCATAGTAGTAGAGTTATGTACCACCCAACTTTGATCCATTATTAAGGTAAGTAAATATGAATGTGCCAGAAAATTATTTATATATTTGAATAAAGCATTCAACAAGCTTTTCAGTGATATATAACATCATGGCTGGAATTTCGTTCTAAGAACCGTATTTTGACATAGAATCCCCCCCCCCTTCATAATCATGGTAATAGAGTGTTATTACCACCCAACTTTGATCGTTTGTCAAGGTTATTATCTATAAATGTGCCATAAAAACATTTAAATATTTGAAGAAACTAATCTACTAGCATTTCAGTGGCTGGAATTTCGTACTTAGATAAGATAAGATAAGATAAGAAAAGATAAGATAAGATTTTATTGTATCATATCATCCATTAAGTACAGCATAGACATTTAAAACAAAAGTTTATCATACAATTATAACATAACACCTGGGGTGACCTTTTATAGATGTACAATCTGATATAAGAAGTCTATAGGCATAAAAAAGATGGTCGGTATACTGAAAATCAATATAGATACAAGAACCGTATTTTGGCATTGAATAACACCCCCTCCCCCCTCACTTAATAGAGTTCAGTATTATCCAACTTTGATGAGTTCTCAAGGCACGTAAATATAAATGCGCCAGAAAATTATTTATATATTTGAAAAGAGAAATCACTGTGCTATACAGTGATTTGTAATATGATATCTGGAATTTCGTATTAAGACCCGTAATAAGACATTAATTACCCCCCCCCACCACCACCGCCCTGGTCATTACTTAATAGAGTTCAGCATATTATCCACATTTGGGGTAACGGAATCAGCTGAGGTTTGCCGAGTACATATCCTATAGGGTGGGGGGGGTATTAAATGACAAAATACGGTTCTTAGTACGAAATTCCAGCCATTATGTTACATATCATTAAAAAGCTTGTTTATTGCTCTGTTGAAATATATAAATAATTTTCTGGCACATTCATATTTACTTACTTTAATAAGCGATCAAAGTTGGGTGGTAAAAAACTCTACTACTATGATTATGAGGGGGTGGGGGTATTCAATGCCAAAATACGGTTCTTAGTACAAAATTCCGGCCATTATGTTACATATCATTGAAAAGTCTGTTTATTGCTCTCTTCAAATATATAAATAATTTTCTGGCACATTCATATTTACTTACCTTAATGAGCGATCAAAGTTGGGGGGGGGGGTAAAAAACTCTATTATGAAGGAGGGGGGTATTCAATGCCAAAATACGGTTCTTAGTACGAAATTCCAGCCATTATGTTATATATCACTAAAAAGCTTGTTTAATGCTCTCTTCAAAAATATAAATGATTTTTTGGCACATTCATATTTACTTACCTTAATAAGCGATCAAAGTTGGGTGGTAAAAAACTCTATTATGAAGGAGGGGGGGGTATTCAATGCCAAAATACGGTTCTTAGTACGAAATTCCAGCCATTATGTTATATATCACTAAAAAGCTTGTTTAATGCTCTCTTCAAACATATAAATGATTTTTTGGCACATTCATATTTACTTACCTTAATAAGCGATCAAAGTTGGGTGGTAAAAAACTCTATTATGAAGGAGTGGGGTGGGGGTATTCAATGCCAAAATACGGTTCTTAGTACGAAATTCCAGCCATTATGTTATATATCACTGAAAAGCTTGTTTAATGATCTCTTCAAATATATAAATAATTTTCTGGCACATTAATATTTACTTACCTTAATAAGCGATCAAAGTTGGGTGGTGAAAAGCTCTATTATGAAGGGTGGAGGGGTATGCAATGCCAAAATACGGTTCTTAGTACGAGATTCCAGCCATTATGTTATATATCACTGAAAAGCTTGTTTAATGATCTCTTCAAATATATAAATAATTTTCTGGCACATTCATATTTACTTACCCTAATCAGCGATCAAAGTTGGGTTGTGAAAAACTGTATTATGAAGGGGGGGGGGGGTATTCAATGCAAAAATACGGTTCTTAGTACGAAATTCCAGCCATTATGTTATATATCACTGAAAAGCTTGTTTAATGGTGTCTTCAAATATATAAATAATTTTCTGGCACATTCATATTTACTTACCTTAATGAGCGATCAAAGTTGGGGGGGGGGGGGTTAAAAAAAACTCTATTATGAAGGAGGGGGGTATTCAATGCCAAAATACGGATCTTAGTACGAAATTCCAGCCATTATGTTATATATCACTGAAAAGCTTGTTTAATGCTCTTTTCAGATATATAAATAATTTTCTGGCACATTCATATTTACTTACCTTAAGAAGCGATCGAATTTGGGTGGTAAAAAACTCTATTCTGAAGGGTGGAGGGGTATGCAATGCCAAAATACGGTTCTTAGTACGAAATTCCAGCCATAATGTTATATATCACTGAAAAGCTTGTTTAATGCTGTCTTCAAATATATAAATAATTTTCTGGCACATTCATATTTACTTACCTTAATAAGCGATCAAAGTTGGGTGGTAAAAAACTCTATTATGAAGGGGGGGGGGGTATTCAATGCCAAAATACGGTTCTTAGTATGAAATTCCAGCCATTATGTTATATATCACTGAAAAGCTTGTTTAATGATCTCTTCAAATATATAAATAATTTATTTTCTGGCACATTAATATTTACTTACCTTAATAAGCGATCAAAGTTGGGTGGTGAAAAGCTCTATTATGAAGGGTGGAGGGGTATGCAATGCCAAAATACGGTTCTTAGTACGAAATTCCAGCCATTATGTTATATATCACTGAAAAGCTTGTTGAATGATCTCTTCAAATATATAAATAATTTTCTGGCACATTCATATGTACTTACCCTAATCAGCGACAAAGTTGGGTTGTGAAAAACTGTATTATGAAGGGGGGGGGTATTCAATGCCAAAATACGGTTCTTAGTACGAAATTCCAGCCATTATGTTATATATCACTGAAAAGCTTGTTTAATGGTGTCTTCAAATATATAAATAATTTTCTGGCACATTCATATTTACTTATTTTGATAGATGATCAAAGTCGAGTGAAACAAAATTCTTTTAAATGGTGGGGATATTCAAAGTAAAAATACGGGTTTTAATACGAAATTCCAGATATAATGTTTCATATCACTGAAAAGCACATATATTTCTCTTTTCAAATATATAAAAAAAATTTTGGCACATTTATATTTACTTAATTTAAAAAAAAAAGATTAATGGTAAAGTGAAAGGGGGGGGGGGGGGGGGGTAAGGCAAAATTTCGTGTTTCTATACCTAAAAGTAAAGTTAATCCTCTATTGAAATGAATTTGT
Source organism: Patella ulyssiponensis (assembly GCA_963678685.1). Lineage (NCBI taxonomy): Eukaryota > Metazoa > Mollusca > Gastropoda > Patellidae > Patella > Patella ulyssiponensis. Next base: position 60,013,909 of record OY783225.1, on the reverse strand, counting down.
TTTATTTTCGGCTGAATACATATATACTTTTTAAATTAAAATTGATACATGTTTGGTTGCCTTCACTAGCTGAATTAAAGAGAGTGGTGGGGTGGGGCGAGTGTTTTATGTCAAAATACGTGTCTTAATACGAAATTCCAGTTATTGCTCCATACATCACCGGAAAGTAAGTTTCTATGGCTCTCTAAATATACTTGTTATTTTCTGGCACATTCATGATTACAAACTTTAGAAAAGATAAAAGCATTTTTATTTTTAACCAAGAAATGGATTACTAAAAATAGACTACTTTCAATTCATTTTATTTATCGAAGGCTGGGATTAGCCCATATCAAGCACGTGATTTTACTGAAGTCTTGATCATCCAGCGAATTTGGGAGTGAGGGCTGGCTTGATTCGCAGTTAGTGAAGGGTGTTATCTCCAAGTGAAGGCTGGAGGAAGTGAGGGCCAGTTTGATCTCGGCATATGAATGTAGCTTAATAAATATTATCAAATTATATAATATTTTAAAACAAATAACATACCAATAAGAAAACATAATACTTGTATGCCATCGGCATCACCACAACCTGTAACTGAAATACAAAACATGTGTATAATATTAATTGAACGCTAAATTAAAGTAAATGTAATATAACGCAGTGACGGCACACCTTGGAACACATGAAAAATTAGCAGAACCACTGGCTAAGGATTTACCGCAGATTGTTTGTAAATGTAGCTGATAGAAGACTAGATATCTTACCATTGGCCGCACATCTTGCTTCGAAACACTCCCCACTTCTTTCTGCACACTCGGTCACATTACATACTCTCGCTATAAAATAATAATAATATTGGTTACGTAACATGCTCTCGCTATAAAATAATTATAATATTGGTTACGTAACATACTCTCGCTATAAAATAATTATAATATTGGTTACGTTACATACTCTCACTGAAAAAAAAATGTAATATTTGTAATGTATTAGATAAAGTGATATTAGGTAAAGTGTTTATTATAAAGACCAAAATCACAACAATACTTACTGTTACAAGTAGCTCCACCAAAACCAAAGGTACAATTACAAACACCTTCACCCACACATTGTCCCCCGTTCATGCACGTAACACCATCACATGGACTTACTGAAAAGCACAGTAACATTTACACATTTATCAAGTGATTCGCCAGCAGATAAAGTGTTGGCTCGAAAGACAAAAATCACAATACTTACTGTTGCACATAGGTCCACTGTAACCAGATACACATTCGCAAACACCTTCACCTACACATCGTCCACCATTCATGCATTCTACATTTTCACACGGATTTACTTTTACTGCAAAATACAGTAATATTTACATATTACAGTAATGCTATATCATTATATATCACAACGTAACCCACGGCATAGACAAGACGCTTTAGTTATGATGGAAGGACAACCTCACAAGACGCATTAATTATGATGGAAGGACAACCTCACAAGACGCATTAATTATGATGGAAGGACAACCTCACAAGACGCTTTAATTATTGTGACAGAGTGATATTTTTAATATAAATAGTCAGTTGGTTTTAGTAATTTTAATCTGCACTTAATATAAACTAATAGCGGTTGTACTATCCCTTTAAACCTATCCTATACTGTCCACTCTGTACCTGTCTGTAGTGAGTGAACAACTTTAACCTGTCTTATCTGTCTGGTGAGTTGTTTTATGAAAGTTCCCTTGGAGACATTCATGCTATAGATTTGGGGGGGGGGGGGGGTCTAGAGTGCCGCGCTTCGACCTCTAGCTGGCCGGTCACCTCTGGCTTGTGGCTGTGGTTTCGAGCCCTGGTGTGAGCGTATGTGGCATGGAGATAGGGGCGCCTTCTCAACCTCGTGGGTTTCCCCCGGGCACTCCGGTTTCTTCCCACTGCTAAAGACCCCTACGCGCAAGCGAATTATTGAAATAAAATTAAACCATATGTTAGTCCCGAAATGACCTAGTTTGTGTTGAGTGGACGTTAAACCCCATTTCTCTCTCTCTCTCTCTCTCTATAGATTTTGTATGAAAAGGTAGACCTTTTTCCCTCTCCTTGGTGATATAAAGTTTATGGCATATCTGGTATTGTGTACTTATTAGTTAATAAGTTTAAGTATTAATAGATGATAGTATTGAAGCTTATCAACCCCCCCCCCCCAGCCCCAAAAATAGTCGGTCGCAAAATTAGTATAGTCGGTCACAAAATAGGGTAGACGGTATCAAAATAAGTACTCACTGTATACGTCACGCTACTCACGCAAAACTTTAGTATAAAAATAGTCGGTCGCAAAATAAGTGCAAAATAGTCTGTCGCAAAATAGGAGCAGTCTTTAGTATAAAATAACCTTGTCAACTTATCATGTTTGAAAAGATCATCCCAAATACTTTATTTTTGCGTGAATCCTTGTGCCTAAATTGCATACGTCACACAAAACTATAGTATAAAATAACCCTATCTGCTTGTCACTCTGTTGTGAGTATGTTCTATGAAATGTTTCCTACCATGGCGAAAAATAGTCGGTCTCAAAAAAAGTACTCACCGACTAAATTAATTAATGAGATAAACATACAATCACAAAACGGGCGAAATTGACAGATAAGCCTCAAGATTCTGTCCCATTTCTTATCAACCCCAGTCCCAAAAATTTAAAAGCTCTGTTACAAGCTCTGAAATTTTTTCGCGCCTGCGGCGCGGTTCCGTTATAACATTATACTGTCTCCGCACTATCATATTCACGATTATAGTGAACTGCCCAGTTTGTAGTTCCACTGGTGTGTGGGGCGGGGGCGTCACATTGTACAGATGTTATGCCAACTCTTGCAAAACACATCTTGAGTATGTTGTTCTATGAAATGTTTTCTACGTGGCAAAAAATAGTCGGTCTCTGCAGACTAAATGAACTAATGAGGTAAACAAACAATAACAAAACAGGCGAAAGATTAGCCTCAAGATTCTGTCCATTTCTTATCCTCCCGAAAACGAGAATTTGGTTCCATTTTCATGACATTGATTCAAATTTTCAAGCCCACCCCCCAAAAATGTAAAAACTCTGTTACATATCAGTTAAATTCGAGTAAAATACATTATATTATTAATAATAAATGTGGAAAATAGAAATACTTACTGGGACAACAGCGACAGAGATTAAATTGGTCAACTTTATTACAGTGTAAACTTCTCAGGTTAATTCCGTGTCTCGGCGAGTTCCACCATCTTTTTCTGTGTGCCGTACAACTTGAAAATGTAAGAGCTACCACAAGATACACCAGAATTAAAAAAGTATACATATTATTGCAACTTGAAGTTGAGTTAAACGCCACTAGTGAGTGTTCTTCTGTTTACCTGTCCTTTTAAAGAGAAGGATACCTGACCTCCACACCCATTGGGAGGATGCAAGTATTATTATTGGTTGAGAGGAATATCTTTTATTGATGACTATTAATTACGACGCACATCATTATTCGTCCAATATAATAAGATCTGGCTCCTCCCAGCAAAAGTATTATGACGCACGGTAATCATGATTCGTCCATTACGTGTATTGTTCATATTTATGCCTATTACGCGGATTTTTTCTACTGAGCGTGAAAAGTAAATAAAAAGTAAAGGGGTCCCCATTTTCCCTGTGGTTTTAGGTTTTGTTTATGTATTTGTTGGTGAATGTGGACCCTTTTCACGTAATGAATATGAGCATTATGTTGTGTATGTTTATTGACAAAGAGATTGTCAGATTTTTTATTAGCTTATTTCGTCTGTGAGCGTCAAGGAAGTTGTGTGGCCGAATCGTTTAACGTGTACAAGTTGGATCATATGGTCTGTCAATGACTTGTTTCGAGTAGGGATGAGGTGGTTGCATGGCCAAGTGGTCTAGAGTGCCGCGCTTCGACCTCTTGCTTGCCGGTCACCTCTGGCTTGCGGCTGTGGTTTCGATCCCTGGTGTGAGCGTATGTGGCATGGAGATAGGGGCGCCTTGTCAACCTCGCGCGTTTCCTCCGGGCACTCCGGTTTCCTCCCACTGCTAAAGACCCCTACGCACAAGCGAATTATTGAAATAAAAATTGAAACCATGTGTTAGTCTCAAAATGACCTAGTTTGTCTCGAGTGGACGTTAAACCCCATTTCTTTTACGTGCGCATCAATCACTGGTGTACTGAAAGTCATTAAAGATACCTTATGTAACACTAGATAAAGAACTAACAATTCTCGCTATAATAAGTAAAAAACAGATGATGAACGGGGAATATGTTGAAATTATCAGTCCAATTACTTCACTCGGAGCCGAGATATGATCGTTAGAAGAACATGGTAGTCTTGGTTGTCATTTCTACTGTTCGTACGATAATAAACATAGTCTCGATTATCCATTTTTACGGTACATCATCAACCGCAAAACATATTATTTAAATCCACTGAAAATCTAGATGATGGCATCGAGAATGGATTATGGTCTGGGTAAGTTAATTAATAATTGCACTGGACTAAGTTGGGTCATGTATTTATTTTCACAAGTACAGTATTTTATGTAACTCTTTATTGACAACTTAAAGTTCCCCACAAATGCACCCAAACTTTGCCATAAATGAAATGAATTAAGGAAAATGAAAATAAAATTCGGAAACGTTTTAAGGGTTAGTATATTCTCAAGACCAATAAGCTCAGTTCAGAAAAGTGAGAAAGGAAGATATTTCAAATGTTAAACAGATGAAATAAATATTGCTTCATAGACTTATTGATTAGTTGAAAGTGTCTTCATAGACTTATTGATTAGTTAAAAATATCAAACTGAATTTAACATGAAATTTTACATGTGATTTGATAAATGAACACAACAATATGTTAACAACTCATGTAGGTTTGATTCTGTTGACGTCCAAGTTGAATCATACTAGTGGAATTTTCCATAGGCCTACATAATTTCAATTATTATTTCAGAATTTGATTTTTTAAATCTCTGTTTCCAAACAGCTATTAATTCAGTGTTTTTAGTTCTTATTTCTTAAATCATAGTCCTTAATTCTTATTTCTTCATTTGTTATCGTGTTTTGACATTAGTATGCTAAAATTAACATTTGTATCCTAAAATCAATATTAAATTAATTTGTTTTATAAATCAGACATTTGTAATATCCGATTTGTAAACTGTATTTTAATTGTATGTCAATATAAAGATAAATTTATTTTGGAAAATCAAAAAGTAGTCTACGTTTACCCTCCATCATGTACATACAAAGACAAACAAATCTGGAACAACAAATTTCGAAATACAAATCTCCAATTACAAATCTTGCAAAACATTTCTCCAAAATCTTTTCTTCAATAACATTTCTAAAAACTTCTAGTTGTCCATTACATATTTCCTACTTCTAATATACTATCATTCCACTGATATGCATGATACAATAACATAAATACACTGATTCACGTTGTAACACTGTTTCAAAGTCAAGGTAAGTTCACTGTTATATTGTTCGTCTTCGACCTCTCGCTGGCCGATCACCTCGGGCTTGCGGCTGTGGTTTCGATCCCTCGTGTGAGCGTAGCCTATGTGGCATTGAGATAGGGGCGCCTTCTCAACCTCGTGGGTTTACCCCGGGCACTCCGGTTTCCTCCCACTGCTAAAGAGCCCTACGCGCGATCGAATTATTGAAATAAAATTAAACCATGTGTTAGTCCCGAAATGACCTAGTTTGTGTTGAGTAACAAGTAATATGCAATCAGCAGTCACAACCAAAACTTGTGGCCATCATCAGGTGTATGGTCACGTTACCTGTAGAGGGAAAGAGAGAGAGGAGGGGTTTGAACTAGGTCACGTCGACAGAATCTCTCAACATCTGGGAGAGAGAGAGAGAGAGAGAGAGAGAGGGAGAGGGAGAGGGAGGTGGGGGGTGAACTGGTCATTTCAGGGCTAAGATATTGTTCAATTTTATTTAATTCGCTTGTGTTTAGGGGTGTTTAGTAGTGGGAGGAGATCAAAGGACCCGGCGAAAAGCCACGAGGCTGGGCAGGCGACCCTCCACCGCCTTGTCATCGAAACCACATCACTTGACTCAATGACACTACACGCGTTAACCATATTAGACCAACTCCCCACCAGAGATGACCACATACACGAACGCAACAGAATACGTGGCAGAATAGTCGGGTGTGATATACAGATTGTGTAAATATCCTTCAAGATGATATAATCTATAAAAACATTTTGGTGATACTCTGCTTCCTTGTGTTGTCGATAATCTGAAATGAAATAGTCCAGTCAATTTATGATTTTACCCCAACAAATTGCAGAAAAGGTTATTATGCAATTTTGCGTTTGTTTAGGTGTACTTTATCAAATCCCAAAAGTTTACCAAATTTTGCGCACCGGAAAGTGGTAAAATCCAAGATGGCTGACATTTGCCTAATTAATGTTCAAGAAAACCCTAAACTGTTGGTGTAAGACCCCATAGATGTTTTATGAACATATAACTGAATGCTTTTGGGGAGATCTTTTCATTTAAAGATATAGCCAGTAGTGCTCACTAGTCCCTTAAAGCAGTAAAATAAGTAAAATCCAAGATGGCCGGCATTTGTCAAATCAATGTAGTGTGACACTACGGGAAGGATAATGTCGTGACTATCCTGGTCACGGACTCCCAAATACCAGCCTGTGACACTACGGTGTCACAGATGGGACAATGACGTCTGGGGCTTTTCTTCGGACTTCACGTTGTGGGACTGTGACACCATCCTGTGTCGCGGTACCAAATCGACGACTGTGACACTCTGTGCCTGTACGGCCAAATCTTCTGTGTCACACTGTCGTTTGTCTAGGTAGGACTTGATGTTGTGATCAATAAGAATTCAACTCTTTTCTGTACTCTTGAGATATTCTTTATATGTTACAATAATATATTCTACAGCACAGATACAACTATTGTTCTTTAGGTATATAAACGTTATTTCGCCCAGCAATCTCCCTCTGAACTTCTATAATGTCTTGTCTACGGTTTCATTATGACGGCTGCGTCCGGCCAGTAAGCCGGGTCAGCTCCCTGGGTGAACTTTCCCTTGGCTCTCTCGAATGTTGTCTGCGTCCAGCCTGGAAGCCGGGCAGCTCCCGGTAGGCCGGTATGTACTTCCCCTTGGAGCTTTCGAATGATGTCTGAGCGTAAATCAAACAAACTCTCTCCTATATAGAATGTATACTGCGCCAGCTATTAGGGCAGGACAATTACCATTTATGGGTAGTGTTTCGTAGAGGCACCGTTTTAAGTCAACACTATTCTAGTTAATTTTACTAATCTGTGCACGTGATGGCTGGACGATAATACCCTACTTTCCAGAAATGGATACTGACGTATCTGTCTGCGAGTTAGTCTAAGATAGTAGTAGAATAATGCAAGCTACTTCATTACCCTAGTTTTCGTCATACATCATGTAGGTAAAGAATTCTATATTAAACAGAACAATAAGTCTATGGTGTTACAGTAGAAGAAAATCCTATAATTGTAATATGAACATGCACGTAAAATCAGTGTTGATGACAGTTAGGGAAGCAAAACTAGAAATGTTCGAAAAAATTTCCAGTTTACCGACAGCGGCGCCGGTTTTTTTTCGAGAGGCGAAAAAGCGGAACTGAGCTTGTAGGAACCCCATAGAAAATTTTGGAATATTTGACGGCCGCAAAGATTTCGGGCACTTTTATTAGATTTCTGGCACTTTATTTTTTTGATGAAATAATTTTTTTTATTCACTTTACCCGTCTGCCCGAAAAGTCAGCTTGCCCGAAAGTAAGGGGGGGGGGGGGCATCTGCCCCCCCCCCCCCGGGCTCGTACGTCTATATCCCTACTGGGCTAATGAAGACGGGCATCCGCAATACAATATGCTACAAGGGAAATTTTTGCCCGGGCAGCGGCACTACGGCCTACCCTTATATCGAATTCGATCTGTTAAGGGATCTTTTACGTGCACGCCAATGTGTACACGGGACCTCGGGTTTTCGTCCTATCCGAACGATACCGATAATCTAAATCTAATATAAAAATAGTTCAATGTTTTTTCTTGTATTTTAAAATACTTTCTTCCTTGTTTTAAATGGAATATATTGACGTATTTTAATGTTTATTTGATATTATACTTCCGTGTTGCTACATGTTTCTAGCGTACATATATTGATTGTTTTAGGTAGAGTACAGGAAGTAAAATCCATATTAGTTTAAATATATTGAGTCAAACAGATGGTGAACATAATATAGATAAACTGATAATAATATATGTGACTGTCTATCTGGTCTCGTGTCGTGTCGTGTCGTGTAAAGAAGTATCTGGGATGGGGCTTACCAATTCATGTTTTGGAGCTATACCGCTTTCAATCCGTGCCGCCCCGGGTCATCCGCTAGTGTTGAAATCATATTTCAAATGTGTTTAACCAGTTCTATCACATGTGGAATAACTACTGAGACCACTTTAAGGGCCAATCACGATAATATTTTAGAGAATAAAACTGTTTAATTTTGTGTTAAAATCCCTTAAAATCCCCTACCTTAGGGCCCATCAAGTAACTCAATATGTGATACGTTTTCAGACAACTTAAACCCGCCAGTCTGCATCTGGAAATGGAAATCGATGTCCCAATCTGTACTGTGTTGTGTCTGGATAAAACCAGACTTTTATTTTATTAAGATAATGCGTAGGTGAAGTTTATCTTTCGTTATCGAGTACAGCACATGGGTCATTCATTGTATAAACCTCTAAAGGAACGGGAATCGATTATCAGATCACCGAAGGAAAAAAAACCCTAAATCTTAAAAAGGTTACTCGTCAGGGTGAGCAGTTTGGAGCTGAAATTTTAAGACACGGTAAATACACCATTCCTCTATATTTTTATGCTTAAATTCCATACGTACTCAGACTTTTTTTTTGGAACTGTGTTCAAATCGAGATAGTCCCTTTAATTATGGTCAAAAAGAAAAAAAAAGTTTTCCTAAAGGGATATACAGATATATTACGACCCGCTATGCCCGAATACGGAAACGAGATCTTTCGGAGAAAGAGAGAGACATGTGGTTAAACGTCCACTCGATACATACCATGTCATTTCTAGACTAACATACAGTTATATTTTATTTCAAAAATTCGCTTGCGCGTACGGGTCTTTCGGAGGAAACCAGAGGAACCGGAGAAAACCCACGAGGCTGGATAAGCGATCCTACTTCCTGTCACGTACAACCGGGAAATCGAAACCACGCTAGACTCAATGAAGACCTTATGACACAGCGCGTACGCGCTACTGACCCCCCCCCCCACCGCGCCCAGCAGATCTTTTGGAATATAAACACATACATGTATGACAGTTGAACTATTTTAAATCATAAAAATGTTATATAGACAAGTACTTATTAATGAAATGGAGGGATAACTTAAGTTATATGTATCAAAACTATAAATCGATTTCATATTTTCAATATTCATCATTGACTAACATGAGATAAAACAGTTGATATTGGTGGCACAGAGATAATCTGTTCTAATGATCACCATGGCAACTGCCACGCCCAAGTTATTAAACACATATACCACAATATTTCTATTTTATTTCAATATGTTTAGATGATCTATATAGAAAGGGTGGGTGGGGCTGCAATTTTAAAGAATGCCTGACTTGGGGAAAGCCCTCCCATTTATGGTTAGATTTTCGCAAAATACATTTTTCATGCATGGAACAATATTTGTGGTAAGTTCCAGTCATGTAACTGATGACCATGTTATAAAAAGTCCCATTTTAGGGCGTGGTCAGGTGGGCTTTTAGGACGATCTAACTTCGGAGCCCCGACATTTTTGGTTAGATTTTTGAACATTGTATTTAACAAGTGTGGATCTTTGTTTCTGGTAAGTTTCAGCCATGTAACTGATGACCGTATTATTAGCCCCGTGAGACGATATTCGGCGTGGTCTGGCTTGGGGAAAGCCCCGGAAGTTTTGGTTAGATTTGTGAAATATTTATTCCGACTATGGATGCCATTGTCCTTAGAATGTTTCAGCCATGTAAATTATGGCCTAATTTTAGGCCCCCTGTGGGCTACTTTAAGGTGCTGCTGCAGCTATACGCCCCAGCAGTGCCCGATCTGACCAGGGTCGGGGGTCTTCTTAAGCAGTGATTTTGGCGACATCACGAAAATTCTACGTTTTCGTAGGAACCACGCCATTCCCCATCCCCATAGGAAAGGGACCCGCAACGTCAGAATCAAGGTTCAGACACCGTGTCCACTCATCTAGCAAAGTAGAAATTTTGTACGCGATTTTCGAAACAACCTGAACCTAGCTCTCTAACTATGGTGTTTTGCAACGTGGTATGGTCGTAGACTACGACAAGTGAATAAAACTCGCAGTTATCAGGGTCGGATCCAGGGGGGATGATTGAGGTGACTAGTCACCCCCTCCCCCTTCTCACCGGTGTACAGGAATTCCGCGTCCTACAAGCTGTACATTTGCAAATATTCGATAACATTCAATCAGTTTGTTCATTATTAGGTTCATAATCTGGATATATAACTTGCTGTTTACTATAAGAGGCGTCGACAACTTTTGTACGTACAGTCCGCAATATCTTTGATGTATGCAAAATTTCACAATAATCAACATATATAAATTTCGAAATTTATTTTTCAAATTTTGAAAATCGTCAACGAAATGAAACATTTTCGACGAACAGAAATCATTGTTCGTTATGGCTCAGATGCGAGGAAATCGATGATAATTTTTAAAAATTTTCTGAGGGGGGGGGGTGTCTCCCCCCATACCCCCTCTACTGTTCGCGCCTACGGCACTCGGATGCGTGCCTGTGGCACTCATCGCTCTGCGGTCGGTGAGACAAAACATGGGGTTGTCACCTCCCTCAAAAAAATCCTGGATCCGCCACTTGTTATATTTCGCAGAGTGACAAGCAAATGGGTTTTCTCCCAAACAAAATTGCGTCTACAGTACCCGGTGTCCCTCTTTTAAGAAAATTTGGTTGATCTAGAGGATTCTGATCTTCAGGGGGGTTGGGATGGTCTAGTGGTCTAGAATGCCGCGCTTCGATCTCTAGAGAGAGAGAGAGAGAGGGGGGGTAACGTCCACTCGACACAACGCTTGCGCGTGGGGTCTTTTAGCAGTGGGGGGAAACCAGAGGACCCAGAGAAACCCCACGAGGTTGGACAGGCGACCCTACTCCTTGTCACGTACAATCGGGAATTCGAAACCGTGCCAGTTTACTCAATGACAGGCTTTATGATACAGCACGCACGGCCATCCACCTCTGTTTTGGAGAATGTCGGGGTCTCGCTTGTCATTGTTACCGTGGTTACGATAGTAAACAAAGTCTGCAGTATCCATCTTTTAGATTGAATCATTAATCACCAATCGCATAATTTAAAATAGAACAAAAAGTAAATCCTGGCTGCAATATTTAAGAAATAATTTATTACAATTACCATGTTTTACACTTGTAACTAGATAATTCAACATGTAAGAAGTTACATGGATATTTTAAAGTTGATAATAAATCATAACATTTCACATTCAGTGCAACATTAATCAATGATTGACAACTTCACTCCAAATTAGATGTCCATCGATCACGCCCACCCTAGTTAAAAAAAACAACTTTTTTTTTCCATTACTCCTTTTTATTTTTTTTTTGGGGGGGGGGGGGCGAAGGGGGTACTTTTTGTGGGCCACCCGATATGATGATCGAAAGGGTGCTATTCAGACTTTAACGTATTCAAAAATGTGATTAAGAGTTATTCGCTACTTCAGATTTATTAATCTGGGTCCAACTGCTTTTGGAAAATGGAGGATCATCGTATAGTGGATAAGACGCTAGCTCGCTAGCCTGGAGGTCGGGTGTTCGATCTCTGCATTGGCCGAGAAAGTTCATCCAGATTTTCCTGCGTGGTTTCTCCTTGTCAGTGATTATGGATGGAAGATCTAACAGGGACAGCTGTCTAGTCATTCGGATGGGACGAAAACCGAGGTTCCGTGTACACATTGGTGTGCACGTAAAAGATCCCTTGGTAATTGGAATGCAATATAAGAGTAAGTCGTAGTGCGCCGCTGCACGGGCAAAATTTCCCGGAAATTCCCTCATGGTACACGGTATGGCGTAGGCTTTGCCCGTCTTCATTAGCCGAGTTTAGGAGAACTGAAGGACGTTAAACTCCATTGGCATTTCTTTTGGGAAGTCAGATAAGGGGAAGCCACTCTTACAGTATTACTCTCTAGTCAAAGTAGGTACATTTGGTTCTTCAAAAACAAAGATGGTGGAAAAATTAAGGAAATTCTGAGTAAACTTTGTTTTTCTAGAATTTTATGTTAAACTAGGTAATTAATTACAGTGATTTTACGGAGGCGTAACATCAAGCTATTTAATATATTGAAAAACGTCCTATATTGAAATAATATGTATGTTCGACGCAGTTCAAGCAAGTCACTCACACTGACCTGCGACTGCATATGCCAATATAATAATTAATTATTCAAGATAGCCTAGCTAGTTCCTTTTGGAACTGGCTTTGAGCGGACATCTCCGCTGACAGTTCCTATCGAGCCCTATATAGCCGCAATTTGGTCTAAGGCTATTTTTGAATCCTTACCGACTATATATTGCCCCAAATTCTTCTTTGTTTGCCAAGGGAATCATTTCTTGCCACAGCTGACACACACTACACAGTCATATTAATTCAACACTATTTTCAATTAGAATTCTGCGATTGAAAACATACACAAAATACGTTTAAACTGAACAGCCATTACGAGACCCAAACATGAGCAGGTCACATGTTTATTTGATTGCCAAATTCTACTTGAACTGCAGTGTTGAATTATTATAAATTTGTGCCAGATATAATGAGAAATGATTCTTTTTGCAAAAAATAAACAATCACGGTGAAAAATTGAAGGTATGGGTTCCAAAATAGCCTAGTAACAGAGGTGGGAAAGAGCGGTATTTCACCATATTTTCATATTGCAGCTACATAGGGCTCGATAGGAACTGTCAAGGAAGATGTCCACTCAAGGACAGTTTCTAAAGGAACTACAGTGAAATCCCGCTTAACGACCAACTCAGAATTACAGGCAGCTCACGTATACGACCACATATTAAAAGAACCAATTTTTTTCTTCTATATTCCTTATAAATTGAACTCAGTATTACGGGCAACTCACTATTACGGATTACGACCACCAAAGCCCGTCCCAATCTGTCAATTTCATTGTTTTTGTGACTCGTGATAACGACCACTGATTGGGATTAATCAGCTCCCGACCGAGATCAAAACGATAACGACCACTGACAGGGATTAGTCAATCTAACGACAGATCAAACAGTCGTGGTTGACTGATTTATCGCAACAATTTAACGAGCCGCTAATCTTTCTTTGTTGATTTCATTTTTTAAACAATGGAATTTCTCATTGTTTGTTTAATTTAGATAGAGTAATTAATAATGATTAAGTGATTTAAACTCTTACAATTTATACGAGTAAATTTTGTCAAGGTTATCATTTTTTATTCGGCCTTCGTCTGTTTGTACGATTAAATTTTGTCAAAAGGGTATCATTTCTTATTCGACCTTCACCTGTGTAATGGAAAAAACCCGTAGTAATAAGCGTACTCGTGTAGAATTAAGCCTGAAAGCAAAAGTAGAACTTATCAAAAGAAAGTGAGGGTAGAAGCCAAAAACAATTACAATGATGTGCCGATCTCCGGTCCTACGCTTCGTGAAAAAGTAGATTTAGAGAAAGACAACAATTCATTTTACAAGATGTACGTTGAAAGTGGTAGTGTAAATGACGACATTGTGAAAGAATGGACTGATAGTGTACCTGACATTGTCATTGGTTACGAAGCTCGGGATATCTACAACATGGATGAGAGAGGAGTGAATTATTGTGGCCTCCCAGATAAAACGCTGTCTGTTCGTGGCTAAACTTGTTCTGGTATCAAAATAGCAACATGTTTAGAAATTTGAACATTTCTCGTCTGCCGGTTACGTGAAGATCCAATAATAAAAAAGCTTGGATGACAGGATTATTATTTGAACATTTTTCGTCTGCCGGTTACGTGGAAATCCAATAATAAAATAGCATGGATGACATAATTTTTGTTTAAAGGGTGGTTGCGGGATTTTAATCGAAAAATGAAGATATATAAAGGAAGCATTATGAATTAAAAATTATAACGTGATCAAAGATTTTATAACATGCATAATTATTATGACGTGTTTTAACATTACATCTGTTATTAGTAATAAAGTATGTCTTTAATGTATATAATTTACCTAACACTGTCTGTTTTTCTTTGAATTTGTCTAAAGCATGCTCACTCAGTAATAAGACCAACTCACTATTAAGACCACATCTAGACAGTCCTACATGTGGTCTTAATAGAGGGATTTCACTGTAAATATAGCCAAACCAAGACGGAACCAGGAGTTTGATTGGCAGCCACAACGTTCCGAATTAATGGAACTTAGTCATAGTTCGGCTAGTCTTGAAAATAGTGACAAATGGGGTTTAATAACCTCCACTCGACATTAATTAGTAGGTCTTTTTGGGACTAACATATGGTTGAATTTTATTTCAATAATACATTTTTAGACCATTCATATTTCATTGTTGCGTTCATACATGTCACAAATTTAATCTTTGTTTATTACCTGTGTCATTGTAATTGTATTGTGCTATGTCTAGGTATTGAGTAATTATATAATAAAACTACACCTCAAACTTAATTGTTAGATTTAAAGAGGAGCTTTAGATATCTTATGATGTGACTTGTATAATGAGCAAAGGAGTATATTATTTGATCAATTGAAACGATTTTAGTTATGATTGATGACCGAGTCTAGGCGAAAACTTCACCCACTTCGTTCTCGGCTCATTGTGGATCAATTTGACTGAAATTTTCAGCAAATTACCGTTACACTATCTAGTTTTAAACTATTATAGTGAGAACTGCCAACTCTTTATCTTATCTCCCATAATCTATCTTTAAGCAAGCAAAGAAATACATGGAAAACACAGAGCGATTTATATTATGATGTACTAACTACTGTAGTTTATAGAATGGATAAACTATAGTAGATAGTATGTGTTATTCTGATCAAGGGGGGTTGGGATGGCCTAGTGGTCTAGAATGGAGCGCTTCGACCTCTAGCTGGCCGCTCACATCTGGCTTGCGGCTGTGGTTTCGATCCCTGGTGTGAGCGTATGTGGCATGGAGATAGGGGCTCCTTCTCTACCCCGGTTTCCTCCTACTGCTAAAGACCCCTACGCGCAAGCAAATTGTTGAAATAAAATTAAAACCATATGTTAGTCCCGAAGTGACCAAGTTTGTGTTGAGTGGACGTGAAACCCCATTTCTCTCTCTCTCTCTCTCTCTCGTTATTCGGATCATCTAATAATTTCTTCAAAAATTTGATTTAGAATTTGGTAGGGACTTTAGCTCATAAGGTCTGTCATATACTTACATACATGTACATATACTGTATGTGACAGCCTTGTTGGTTTTGTCTGGTCCCTCTGGTTTCCTCCCAGTCTTCATACTGCTAAAGACCCCAACGATTATTTAAATGATATTGTACCATACATGTAGGTTAGTCCTGAAATAACCTAGCTTGTGCCAAATGGGAAATCAGCCTCACTGTTGGCGTGTTAAATATGAAAATGGAAGTGAAATTTGTGAAGCATGATAAGTGTTTTCGATAGTGATGGTCCGATATGGCACTTATCGGTCTTACCGATATCAGATATTGACAGGCAAATATATCGGCCGTTACAGACAAATTACCAATATTGCTGAATATATAAAACTATTACACATTAAAATGTCACAAATGGCTAATTATAGGAATATTGAATGTTGACTATGAATAGTATGATTAGATTTAATGTGTTGGTCATGTTTTTTTGTTTTTTTTATAAACAATATTTTATTCAGGATGTCTGAATGGGATTGGGGAACAGGCTTAGCCTATGTAAAACCCCTCTCCCTAACTGTGTGTAAGAGATAGTTGCGTGAGTAAGACTTTAGCTCAGTAACTTGGACCTGTGTTTGGTCCCGGTGTTTGTCAAGAAAGTTCATAAAGATTTTCCAGTGTGATTCACCCTTGTCATTGGTGCAGGTTGTAGGAAATGGCAAGGACAACATATATAATACGGTGTAGTCATTTGGATTGGATAAAAAAATTGATAAGATTAGGAAGCAGCATCAATAGTAAGTGCAGGGGGACTGCACCACACACAATTCTACACAAAAACAAATATACAGATAAGACATCATACTAAGAGACCATAAACAAAAACAAATCAAAAAGAGTGAATGGATCCGGGGGCTAGCCGTAAGCGTCCACTGCGCTGTACAGTCCCGGGCCTGTGGTGACACAGACGTCACTCATATTTGAAAAACAAGTTGGGAGTAAAACCCAAGGAAACAATTATATAATGTCAGCATGAGTCATGATCTGTCATATGTTGCAAGAATTACGAATGCAAGCATATTGTTGTATAAATTCCGATATACAAGTAACCACACCGTTAAATGTATCAAAGAAGTAGGCCTAGTTCTAAAAAACTAGATACATTAAATCAATAAAGAAGAGAGCAAACTTTCCCTCATAGCACCCTGTATAGCACCCTGTATGACGTAGGCCTATCTTCTTTAGCCAAGGTGGAGCAGAACAGAAGGACGATTAACCCCTATTTCATTTAACTGACTGAATGAAAGATTTATCAGGCAAATATGATTAACCAATGATGGTCCACTTGGCATGTTTCCTCATGGATGTTTGCTAACTTGTGTGGGACATGTCCAGCATCTATTGCTCTAGTTTAATATTGATTTCAATTGAACATTTCAGTATCATTTAATAGACAACATGAACAGTAAGACTGACAGTAAGAAACGTGGAATCGGTTTTGGTGGATTTGCTATTAAAAAGAAAGAAGAACCACAACAACTGGCACCATCCAATAATTTCAGTTCTCTCTCTGGAATGGGAGGATCTAAAGCCAACAGACTGAATCCAGGTCGAAGTCTCAGTTATTCTCTAAATATTGGAAAGAAACGAGTGAAATGTGAAGATGAGTATGTATCCTACTAAAATACCTTTGAACTTGTTATTATCACCCAATGATTCCCAGTCCTTTGATCTTGTTATCCTCATTGATATTATAACTTTTCTATTTATTTTTCCCTCACATTTTGTGTTACTGTATTAGCTTGATAACTTTGAGGAAGAATTAAGTGAACGTTAGTGGGTGTTTTCCATAAGTACATGTATGGGATATCTGGGAGAAACTATGTTATTGCAACCTACTCTTTATTCTAGTTAAGGGGAGGAGTGGGTAAGATGCTGGCGCGCTAGTCTGGAGGTTGGGTGTTCGATCCCTGCAATGGCCGAGAAAGTTTCACAAAAATTTCCCTCATAGCACATGGGTTATGCCCATCTTCATGAGTACAGTTCGGAGTTGAAGACTAGGATGTTAAACCCGATTTTATTTTATTTATTCTAGTTATTTTGATGACGAGGATGAAGATGGTCCACCAGTTGCTCATGATGATGATTCAGGGGAAGAATTTACGCCAGCAGGAATGGACGCAACTAAAAACGAGGATAGTGATAGTGATGATCCATTAGATGCCTTTATGGAAGGAGTTGAGGTGAGTCTAGAGTAAAATATAATTTCTGTTAAAATATCTGTTAAAATATTCTCAGACCAGGCTATAAAATGTTTTTCCTGACCAGGCTATTAGTAGATGTTTATTTTTATACGCCCACATTGAAATGTGGTCGTGTATTGTCGTCGCCTCTGTCGCTTGTGGACGCTCTAGAGGCTAAAGTTAATATCCGATTAACTTTAAATTTATACACAGTGTTTAAGGTCATAAGACAAAGAAGCCTATTGATTTTCAGCGATTTCTGATAATTAGTGCCAGAGTTATGGCCCTTGATCACTTCAAAAAATCTTGTGGGTGCTCTAGAGGCCAAACTTAATATGCGATTGACTTCAGATTGATACACAGAGTTTAAGGTGTTGAAACGAACAAATATTTTGATTTTCAATGAATTTTGATAAATGAACATCTAAATCCATCATTTTAAATGTTTCCTATACTAATTGTTAGTGTGGGGCAAAACTTTATAAAAAGCAAACAAATTCTAAAGATTTTCTGATAATTACATAATGAGTTGTTACTCTTAATCAGATTTTAGTGTATTATAAATGTTTCATTACCGAAAAAAGTAAAAATATGCGACAACTCTTGTTGACTGCCCGGACGATTTAGCTGCTGTGGGCGTATGCTTCGTTGCCTGGCAACCCATCTTTATTATCTGTTAAAATATTTCCAGGCTATTACATCTTTTATTTTTATTTTTACAGAAAGAATTAACAGAAGCTGAAAGACAGGCTTTTGAAGATGATATAAAAGAAGAAAAAGAAAAGTAAGTTATTTTATCAGTCATCATCCATGCCATGTTTTCCATAATCTCCTAATCTCATGGTTAATTCTGCGCACCAAGCACCCTCTGTGTTTCATAATTGGGACGTACTGCATACTGTATACTACAACTCACTTTAAATACCTTAGGTATATGTACAGCATATTCTCAAATACATTACTGAAAAAGTTAGTTTCTTCAAGAATTTTGGGCACTTGATAAGACCTGGGGCCTATTTCACGAAATTTTAACTAAGATAAGATCCCAATTTTAGTAATTTGATTGGATAATATTAGATTGATTTTAGTGCTTAGCCAATCAAAATTGAAGTATCTACTAAAATTGGATTTTATCTTAAGTTAAAATTTTGTGAAACAGGGCCCAGGTTCCAAACCTGGCTGTGAAGTGTTTCCTAGTCATTCCGATGGGGTGATAAACTGATGTCCACCCCAGTTTCAATTCGCTACAATTTGGGTTGGAAAGCCACTGGTTATTTTTCGAAGCATTGCACACTTGATCATAGTGTGAAATGAAATGAAACGAAATGGGGTTTAACATCCTACTGTTCTGCTCCTAAATTAGGCTAATGAAGACGGTCATATGCCATACAGTGTGCTATAAGGGAAATTTTGCCTGGGCGGCGGTGCGACTGCCTACTCTTATATCGAATTCCACATGCAAAGGGATAATTTAAGGGATCTTTTAATATTTACACAGTAACTCTGCTTTTTGTCCCATCCGAACGACTAGACAGCTGTCCTTATTAGTGTGGAGGTGTTTTATCTATGACTTGTTTGTATGTTATACCCGTATGTTGTTTATTAGAGGGGTACGGAATGATATTGATGATGAAGACGTCCAGGAAGCCTACTTTCGTTTTATGGAAGAGAATCCGAATGTTGGAGTTATTCAAGATGATGATGATGACTATGATTATGATAGTGATGGAAATGTTATTCCACGAGAACGATCCAAGGTACAATAGTTTACAATTGTATTAGGTCAGTCTCAAGATAATCTCTTCAAAGAGAGAGAGAGGAAAATGGGGTTTAACGAAATGTTGAAATACATTTGTACCATGTGTTTGTTCCAAAATAACCTAGTTGGTATTGAATGGATGTTAAACCTCATTCTCTCTCTCCGTAAAATCACCTTTCTCTTACTATTCTTATTTACAGATAATTGATCCATTACCTCCAATAGACCATTCGGATTATTGTTACCAACCGTTTGAAAGGAATTTCTACAATGAACATGAGGAGATAAAGGCTTTAGCCAGTGAACAGGTCAATGAATTACGCAATAAACTCTCAATCAAGGTAAACCTTTTATTTTATTGATCATCTATAGTGCTCATCTCTACCTTCCAACTCAGTCAGTCAGTCACAGAAAGTTTCTGTAGTGTTTTTGATGAACTAGGATGCTGGACTGGAGATACCTTACAACCTGGTCACAGAAATTTTCTGTATTGTGAGAACTGATTACCGGGTACTAGGATCTGAACTCCACATAACAAAAAGCTAATTAACTTACAATCCATAACAACTACATGTGGATGAGAACATGTAGACCCCATTCAATCAACAGGATAGAGGACAGGTCAAAGAAAGGTGTCACATGTTTAGTATGGGGTGCTGTGCTCGTTTCCTTTCCAAATTTGATGAAGAGTTTGTGGAAACTCTGCTGTTTGAAGGCAATTTCTCTTATAGCAGACCGTGTGGTGTATACACATCTTCTTTACACCTGTTGGACCACTGGACATGCTCAATTTCCAGTCTCGAGCATTCTGATGGAATTCTATCCCATCACAGTTCTGTTGGTCCTGAGAAAAGAGGTCTTGATGTAATCAACAGTTACAGCTGTAGGTCAAGATCATATATTATTTAGTTCCAGAATGTTCAACCAATTTATATCTGAGTTAAAAAAAAGCCTAAGTTTTACCGCACATGCATTTATGTAAAGCTGAAAGAGTAGGAAGAATTACCTGTACTGTTGCCGTGACGATGATTTCAACATGCATCATTTCAGGTGTCAGGATTAGAACCATCAAAACCTGTCTGCAGTTTCGGGCATTTTGGATTTGATGAAGTGTTACTGGCTGCCATACGTAAATCTGAATATACAAAACCCACGCCTATACAAGCTCAGGCGATTCCTGTAGCATTAAGTGGCAGAGATATAATTGGTATCGCTAAAACAGGAAGTGGTAAAACTGCCGCATTCTTGTGGCCAATGTTGATTCATATTATGGACCAGAAAGAACTGGAACCAGGGGAAGGTCCAATTGGGTTAATACTGGCTCCAACAAGAGAACTTTCCCAACAGGTAAACAACAAGGTTATTTCAAAGCTAGGTTGTATGACTGTTTATAAACAAATCTTCGGGTCAGTTTGATTTTTTCTTCAGGAACACCTGTAGAAAATATCCTCCTTATTTCTTCTTGAAAAAAATCTTATTTGAAAACTAAAAATACTTAGTTGTGCTGTTCAATTATCTAAGTTTTAACATTTTAAACAAAATATGTTTAGCATGATTCAAGTGGATATTTGTTGTATATTTGTACACCAGACAATTCTGTGTGACAAGAAGTAGGGTCACCTGTCCAACATCGTGGCATTTCTCCAGGTCCTCCGCTTTCCTTCCATAGTTGAAGAAGCCTACACGCAAGCAAATTATTGAAATAGAATTGAACCATGTTGCTCCCAAAATGACCTTGTTTATGTTGAATGGACTTTAAAGCCCACCATTTCCCTCTTTCTCTCAAGACAATTCTATAGAATACAAAACTCTTATTACTGATTTCTCTAGTCTTTATCAACCAGTCAATAATAGACAATGATGACCTGTGTATTTCTCTAGCCTTTATCAACCAGTCAGTAATAGACAGTAATTGTATAGAATGTTGATCTGTGTATTTCCAGTTTAATTACTAAATGCTGAAGTGCCGTTGCCCAGGCACAATTTTCGTCATAGCACACTGTATGGCTTATGCCCGTCTTCCATTAGCCCAGGTTAGGTGCAGAAGAGTAGGACGTTAAACCCCATTTCATTTCATTTTATTACTAAATATCATTCAAACAGGTTATGTAAACTTTAGTCTGAAAAAGTTTGTTGTCTTAATTCTAGGCATGTATTTAGTGAATATATCTCCATCAACCATAATACTGATGATATAAAGAGTATTTAGACTGTGTTATAGATCTATCGAGGGTATTTATTTAGACTGTATCAAGATCTAGACGGTGTTATATTTTATAGATATATCAAGAAGCGAAGAAATTTGGTAAAATCTATAATATTAATGTTGTCTGTGCGTATGGTGGTGGAAGTATGTGGGAACAGACAAAGGCATGTCAGGAAGGAGCAGAAATAATTGTAGCCACTCCAGTAAGTTTATAAGATATAGATTGTTTTTTAAACATTAGGGGTTGCCTAGTAACCGATTCTTTAATGAACTATGATATTGTATTTAGGGGTTGCCTGGTAACCCAAACTATAATTAACCATAAGATTGAAATGTATTTATTTAGGGCCAATTGATAGATCTAATTAAGATTGAAATGTGTTTATTTAGGGTCGATTGATTGATCTAATTAAGAAGAAATCAACTAATTTAGAGAGAGTTACCTACCTTGTATTTGATGAAGCAGATCGTATGTTTGATATGGGTTTTGGTAGGTTTTATTTCTTTTTATATGCCCACATTGAAATGTGGTCGTATATTGTCGCCGCCTCTGTCCGTCAGGGCGCCGGCCGTCCAGCGTCCACCATTGCTTGTGGTTAAAATATATAAAACTGCCATTTAAAACCATCATACATGTCCACTATCCTGACTAGTTTCGTCAAATAAATTTTAACTTTTTCAAAGGAACAGTTCAACAGAAACAGGAAACAAATTTGAATAATGATGTCATATGTTGATGACATCACTAAGTTGTAATGGTTGCCCTGTCGTTGGTAACATGTAAGTTCTTCATTTTCTAGAAAGGTGATCTATCACATAAAAATATGATGATACTAAGGTGCCTATACACAAGTTGAACTGTTCCTTTGAAAAAGTTAAAATTTATTTGACGAAACTAGTCAGGATAGTGGACATGTATGATGGTTTTAAATGGCAGTTTTATATATTTTAACCACTACACTTATGCTGTTTATGTATCCAGTTACCTAGTAATTGTGATCCCATCAGAAATTCGTTGGAAGATTGGTTTGAGGATGCCTACTGTAAATATTTGTGGATTTTCACCATTGCTTGTGGACGCTCTAGAGGCCAAAGTTAATATCCAATTGGCCTTAAATTTATTCACAGTGTTTAAGGTCATGAAACAAAGAAGCCTATTTATTTTCAGCGATTCCGATTATTACTGCCAGAGTTATGGCCCTTGATCACCTCAGAAAATCTTGTGGACGCTCTAGAGGCCAAAGTTATCATCCAATTGACTTCAGATTGATACACAGAGTTTAAGGTCTTGAGACGAACAAGTATATTGATTTTCAATGAATTTTGATAACTCAACAGCTAAATCCATTATTATAAATGTTTCGTATACTAAGCGTTAGCATGGGACAGAACTTTATAAAAACCAATCAAATTCTAATATTTTCTGATAATTACTTTATGAATTGTTAATCTTAATCAGATTTCAGAGTATTATAAATGTTTCATTACCGAAAAAAATAAGAATATGCGACAACTCTTGTTGACTGCCCAGACGATTTAGCTGCTATGGGCCTATGTTTCGTTGCCTGGCAACCTATCTTTTGTTTTACAAGATCCACCGTATCGTATACCTTGTTTAATAGACACAATATTGTTTACTATTTCAAATCTGACAAATTCAAGGTTTTTCTGTAGCTTAATAGTAAGTACAGGAGGACCACACTACACACAAACAATAGTACAGGAGGTCAACACTACACACAAACAATAGTACAGGAGGTCAACACTACACACAAACAATAGTACAGGAGGTCAACACTACACACAAACAGGAGGTCCACACAAACAATAGTAAGAACAGGAGGACCACACTACCCACAAACAATAGTAAGTACAGGAGGACCACACTACACACAAACAGGAGGACCACACTACACTCAAACAATAGTTAGTACAGTAGAGGAGGACCACACTACACACAGACAATAGTTAGTACAGTAGAGGAGGACCACACTACACACAAACAATAGTTAGTACAGTACAGGAGGACCACACTACACACAAACAATAGTAAGTTGAGGAGGACCACACTACACACAGACAATAGTAAGTAGAGGAGGACCACACTACACACAGACAGTAGTTAGTACAGTAGAGGAGGACCACACTACACACAAACAATAGTAAGTAGAGGAGGACCACACTACACGCAAACAATAGTTTGTACAGGAGGACCACACTACACACAGACAATAGTTAGTACAGTAGAGGAGGACCACACTACACACAAACAATAGTAAGTAGAGGAGGACCACACTACACACAGACAATAGTAAGTAGAGGAGGACCACACTACACGCAAACAATAGTAAGTAGAGGAGGACCACACTACACACAGACAATAGTAAGTAGAGGAGGACCACACTACACACAAACAATTGTAAGTAGAGGAGGACCACACTACACGCAAACAATAGTTAGTACAGGAGGACCACACTACACACAGACAATAGTTAGTACAGTAGAGGAGGACCACACTACACACAAACAATAGTAAGTAGAGGAGGACCACACTACACACAGACAATAGTAAGTAGAGGAGGACCACACTACACACAAACAATAGTAAGTAGAGGAGGACCACACTACACGCAAACAATAGTTAGTACAGGAAGACCACACTACACGCAAACAATAGCCATAAGACAAAACTGCGAACACGATACAACATACACAGACATTTCCAGCAACAAATGTATTGACGAGATCAAGTGCATGGATCTCGGGCCAGTCCCAGCCTGTAATGATACACTCAAAATAATAAGGGAGACAATCCAAGAAAAAGAAAAAAGGGAGAAATATTTCTAGAACATTTTAACTATTAATACTGTATTGACGTCTAATAATATCTGTAAAATGTCCTTGGCCATTTGACCTGCTGTCTGAACAATTTACTGTTACTTAGAAAAAACAGCTGATTACATCTTTGTTTGTGTAGGATTAGGATATGGGTAAGAATGGCAGCTAATGTTGTTTAGGTAGGATTAGGATATGGGTAAGAATGGCAGCTAATGTTGGATGTAAGTGTATTTAAATCCTCTTGTTACTGACAAAATATAAAGGCTATTTTTATAGATGGATAGAACTAGCTAGGTGAAAGTTTATTTTAGATTATTTTGATTACAGAACCTCAAGTTCGATCTATAGCTAATCATGTTCGACCTACTAGACAAAGTAAGTAAAAATAACTTCTCATCACAATCTTTATGTAAAATTGTCCAAATTCGAATTACAGCTTAGATCCACCATAGGTCAAGAAGAAATTGTGGATTTTTTCAATCCCAATGAACCAAAAAAGGCTTCAAGAAAGAATTTAAAGAAATAAGTGGAAATGCCACTATCTTGGTAAAATTCTCTCATCTACATTGTTCATGTAAGACAATGAAAATTGTTAAGGTTCATTCTATATTGAATATTGTTATAGTCTTGTTTCATTGTCAGTAGTTAATGATGTATATTTGTCTATTTATAAATTTCAGCGTTATTATTCAGTGCTACGTTTAGAAAGAGAATAGAGAAATTAGCCCGAGATATATTAGGGGATCCTGTTAGAATTGTACAGGGAGAAATAGGAGAGGTATAATTTATATTAGATTTGTGGGATCTCAATATTTTAAGGTGTTTTGACGATGTAGGGTATGGAGAGGGGGGGGGGGTCCAATAGCTTTAAGGCTATACTTCCACTTGCCTATAAACCAGGTCCTGTATAGTTTCATATTTAAAGATGAGAAAAGCGACTGTGTGATCTGGGCTTAATTTTAGAGTAAAAAATATAAATTATTCGTTAGGCAAAATCGTTTTGAATTTTTGTTGTTTTGGCCACAGGAAGGAAACTAATATATTAACAAAATGTACTTAATTACTCTTCTTCAAAGCTTTTAGTTCGAAATTTCTCAGTTTTAATAAAGTACAGCACACTTGGCTTTATATAGATTATCCAGGCCTATTTTAATTTCTTATTACATGTAAATAACAATATAAATGGGTTTGTCTGTCTGTCTGTCCGTCACACTTTATGGGACATAATAACTCTCCTTCTAATAATGTATGTTCCTGGTTATCTCATTTTAATACGTCAATGAAATATTGATTTCCTCTCTCTAATATGTCTTTGTGCACTGTATAAGTGTGTAATAATAATAAAAATTTAATCGTGTCCCGAAAAAACTAAAAATTAAATTGGTTTGACAAAAA
Organism: Patella ulyssiponensis; assembly: GCA_963678685.1. Classification (NCBI taxonomy): domain Eukaryota; kingdom Metazoa; phylum Mollusca; class Gastropoda; family Patellidae; genus Patella; species Patella ulyssiponensis. The sequence continues at coordinate 59,988,014 of OY783225.1, read as the reverse complement.
TATTGTGTTGAATGTTTGATTTGATGGATTGATGATGATTGTATAATTTGTAGGCAAATGAAGATGTGACACAGTATATTGAAGTTCTTCCACCAGGACCTGCTAAATGGTCGTGGTTAGTTAAACGTATTGTTGGTTTTACTACGGGTTAGTATTACAGGTTACAATTGTTTCTTGGGTTGTTCACTACTAGAAGCATATTTAAATTATCCATAGTAGAAGCATATGAATCACTGTTTATTATATTCATCAGTATGTTGGTTTACCCATGTTAGTGTTGCATGACGGGGGGCCTGACCAGCATCAGTATGTTGGTTTCCGCATGTCAGTATTGCACGATGGAGTGAAGAAAAAATGTCTAGTCATTAGTATGGTACGGAAAGTGAAAGTGTCATGTACATGTTGGTATGTAAAAGAATCCTTGACTGTTGGAATTTGAAATAAGAGTCGGTTGTAGCTATCTCTCCTAGAACACTGTATGGTGTAGATATACCTGTCTTCATCAGCCCAGGTGCAGGATATTAAACCAGATTTTCATTTATTTTTTTATACAGAGATTATTGTAACTACACGTTTTTATCATTTCAGATGGAAGTGTTTTAATATTTGTAACGAGGAAATCAAACAGTGAAGAATTAGCTGCGAATCTTAGAGCCAGAGATTTATCATGTAACTATGACAACTTCAATTATTCTCATAACAAAACATTTTACATATTTATCTTGTAACTATGACAACCACGTGTTAACTGTAGAGGCCACAATTTTGATAAAATTTAGATGAAACTTAAAAATATTATTTATAACCGGAATTTATTGGTTCTTTTAGATACCAAACTCTAACTTCCTTGATTATGACCATGATTGTACGAAAAAAATAAATTGTTTAGCTCTTGGAACTTCTAGAGGTCACAATTGTTAAACAATCTTGATGAAACTTAAAGATATGGTTACCTTTAGAGCATATCGAACGGAAACATGGAGTTATTACATCTCTGTCAGAGAGATATGTTGGCTGTCGTCCCTTTTTATTTTATTGTATTTTTATTTTAGTGGGGTTATTACATGGTGATATCAGTCAGTCGGAGAGAAATGAAATCATCTCATCGTTTAAAAAGAAAGAATTTCCTATTTTAGTAGCAACAGATGTAGCAGGTTATTATGTTCTTTCTCTAGTCTCTATATTTCACATATATAAACAGTTTGACAAGTTTACAATAATTTCACAATTGCACAAAATGTTTAATATATTTTTAATAATTTATAATTTTTGAGACTGTTTTATTTTTGCACTAAGAAAATGCAGCGTATTGCAATAAAAGTGTAGATTCCTTGTATGTATTATTAAAGACATGTACCAGTATATAAATATTATTTATCAATTTGTTTTCCAGCTCGAGGTTTAGATATTCCACATATAAAAACAGTTGTTAATTACGATGTAGCGAGAGATATTGATACTCATACACATAGAATCGGTCGTACTGGACGAGCTGGTAGGTTTATATAGACAAGCTGGTAACTATGGTTACCAAAGACAAGGCAGGACATGCTTCTGCTTTCTCCTTTTACATGGCTAAGTGGGTAAGACGCTGGCTAGCTAGTCTGGAGGTCGGGTGTTCGAACACTGCATCGGCCGAGAAAGTTCATCCAGATTTTCAGGCATGATTCTCCCTTTTCAGGGATGCAGAATGGAAAGCCTGACAAGGACAGCTGTCTAACCATTTGGATGGGATGAAAAAGCGAGGTCCTGTGTACACATTAGATCGCACGTAGAAGATCCCTTGACAGTTGGAATTCGATATAAGTGTTGGCTGTAGTGCCGCTGTCCTGGCACAATTTCCCTCATAGCACACTGTATAGCGTATGCCCGTCTTCAATAGCTCAATTCAGAGCAGAACAGTAGGACGTTAAACTCCATTTAATTTTATTTTCTCCTTTTGGAACATCTGGCGTCTCTAAAAAGGTGCACATTTGCCATTATTCCAGTGGTTACATGCAATATGTGAGAGAGGAGATTATTTCCTGCTTGTCTCTGATTTCAAACTGTTCACAAATATAAATAGTTCAATGACTATGCAGTTCCTCCCCCGCTTTCTTCACCCCCACAGGCACCTTTTTTGAATTGCAGAAATCCAAATCGTCATTCTCTTCCACTCACGCTATGCGAACATGTAATATGCCAGTAAGTGTGCTGTAAAATCACATGATTGGAAAAACTAACAAATAATGGTAACTATAATCAGTATTAAAAATGCTCTCAATGAATTTGTTGTCAATAATTTTAACATACGCTATGGGTAAAACTCATATAAAGATGAAAAGTGAATTTGAAGAAAGTAAGGAATATTCTACTGATAATATAATATGTGTTTTTACAGGTGAGAAAGGAACAGCATATACATTAATAACCAATAAAGATAAAGAGTTTGCTCCCCTGTTAGTTCGTAATTTAGAAGGAGCCAATCAGTTTGTTCCCCCTTTATTATTAGATCTAGCTGTACAGGTAAGACATTATTAGATTATTACAGGTGCCTTTACCCGTACCCACTATACTGCACTGGTAAATGACACAGTGTTGAATTAAGAAAGAAATGCTCAAACATCATGCAACCGCCAGAGGACTGCGTTCTTCTTCAAAAGGCTTACTTGTCACACCATCAATACAGTTCAAACTCAGTAAAAAATCTTTTGCATCTGCCGTACCTATCTCTAGATTCAATTATCAATTAAAATTAGACAATCCAAACCTATCAAAACATTGAAGTCCTGATGTAACCAACGAGTATTATTTCAGTATTTTGTAAGAATAAAGATGATTATTTATTTCATTTATAACAGTGTCCATGGTTTAATAAGAATCGGTATAAGAAAGAAAGAGGTAAATCTGTAATAAGAGGAGGAGGTAAAGGTCTCGGTTTTAAAGAACGACCAGGATTAGGTTCAGAAAGTGTAAGTTGCTCTACCTTGTATTAATGTTACCTCGTAATGTTGGCTCTATGTAAATAATAGGTCACAAATTAAATGGTGGACAGAGAGAGAGAGCGAGCAAGAGGGAATTTAATGTCCACTCAACACAAACTAGGTGATTTGAGGACTAACATATGGTTCAGTTTTATATCAGTAATTCTCTCAATTGTGAGGAAGGCGGAGGACAGGCGACCCTATTCCTTGTCAGGTACAAGTGGGGAATCAGAACCAAGTCACTTGACAACACCCCTGCCCTCCTGGAATGTCCAGATGCTTTTCCTTGCATCTTTGACAAGAGAGAAAGCATGCTAAACTTTCCCGCTCAACACCAGGTCTAAAGTCTGGTGAATGTGTCTAATTTAATAAAACGCTACAAAATGTATTCAGAACTTATCAAGCACGGTTTCCACCTGATAGATTGTAGTCATGTTTTACAAGTCTTTTGTTGTTGTATTTCTATATACCAGAGTACAAGTAGTCAAGATTCATCCAGTCTTACAACATATCGACCATCTGCTTCTATGGGAAGAAGTGACAGATTAACGGCCATGAAAGCTGCTTTAACTGTAAGTTTGAGTTTTGTTGGTAATATTTGAAACTGCCTGAAACTATTTCTCCCTTGGTCATACTCAAACTGTCTGTGTGAAAGAACTAGTATACATCCTTACATAGTTCACACGTCTACATAACTCAGGCAAAATACACAACAGCAGTTTTAAATAGTTCTCACTTGTAGATGACTGTCAAAACATGGACCAGCAGTTTTATGGACCAGCAGTTTTGGACAGTCCAAAGAGTTAAAATTGATTTATTTTAAACAAAAATTTCTCTTTTTAGGCTCAGTTTAAATCTAACTTCGTGACGTCGACGACTGATGGAGTTCCATCTTTGATGGGCGGAGGACTTGGACAAAAGGCTACATTTCACGAACCATTGAATCCCCAGGCGCCAAATTCATCAGATTCTAAACGAAGAAAAAAGAGTCGATGGGATTAATAAACATGGTATATTTATCTAGTGATTTATAAAACAGTACTGTGTATTACATGGAAAAAGACTGGATGACAAAACAATACTGTGTATTACATGACAAAACAATGCTGTGTATGTGTATTACATGGAAACAGCCTGATGTGTGTAGAGAAATGGATTGCGTGAAGACAGTGGGATTATTAACCTCGATAAAGTTGATGGATTCATTTCCTACTGTTAATAGTTTGTTGTTGTTTAATCCAGTTTATGACAACAGATTTCACCATGGTGTAAATCTTCACCATAATTTTTTACTGTACTACAACAAAAAACTGGACATTGGCTTTTAAAATGTATGCAATAATTCTACTGTATAAAATTTGACATTGTGTGGGTTGAGATTGAATGTTGTTATTTTATTTTCTGTGTTCAGGTTGATTGGTCGAGTTCTCTAACACATGTGCTTTATAGATCATTACGCCGGTGATGGAGAGTGGTGTTGGGTTGTCTAGTTCTCTAACACAAGCACTTTATAGATCATTAGGTCTGTGATGGAGAGTGGGGTTGGGTTGTCTAGTTCTCTAACACAAGCACTTTATAGATCATTAGGTCTGTGATGGAGAGTGGGGTTGGGTTGTCTAGTTCTCTAACACAAGCACTTTATAGATCATTAGGTCTGTGATGGAGAGTGGGGTTGGGTGTGTTTATAGATGTAAAGGTCTGTCATTCAGTCAATTAGTAGGACTACGATCCGATGTTTGTGTATGAGTAGGGTCATGGGTTTTCTCCAGATAGTTGGGTTGGTCTAACACATCTGATCATAGGGTTGGTCATTGGGCCGAATGGTGTTGCTTTCATTCCTAGCTTGTATCTGGCCAATCTCATGGGTTAACCTTGGGATATGACTCAGTTTAAACCCTGGCCAATCTCTCTCTAACAATGACAGATTATAGGATCAAATTTTAGACAACTTCAAGATGCCCCCTGTTCAGTCTTCAAGCACTACCCTCAGTTAAATAGATGACCCTTGTTCAATCACTACCCTAAAATATCTTGTAGTGATTTAACAGGCACGGGTTTCAAAAAGCATTCTCAGACTAAAGTTGAGAATTTACTCAAAATTATCCACCTTATGGCCCTTTATAAAACTTTTGTTATTTTAATGTATCGAATACATAAATAAGAAACTATGTGCAAAGGTATGTGCAGTGATTGCAAGTTGAGTAAATTCTTAACTTAAATTTGAGAATGCTATGTGAAACCGGGGCTAGACTGGCTCACACTTTCTTCTTAAATAAAATCTTGTAGCTATTAAACAGACTGACTCACATGTTCTGCTCAAATATTTATCTTTAGTATTTGTGTTGAATATTATGTTGTTACCTAGGATTAATGACTGCTTCAAGGGTAATGTTCATGGAACTTGGTTCAACCGCTATTCATCTTCTTGTTGTTCTTGGAAGCCATGTTCTTCAAAGCAAGCCTAAGACTTGGCCAATTTCAGTACCATGGAAGTTTTCTTTACAATAACTTAACAATCTGTCGCCTTATTCACTATACATCTGATACAATTAAAGCCATTCTGGGTTTTTTATTGTAGATTTATTGTTGTCTAATAAAATTCACATTTGATCTTAGAAACCGTGTTTGTGTTTTCCTGTAAGGTACAACAAGAATAGGGTAGCTTGGTCTTCTTGTATCTTCTGTAGACAATTTGGAATTATGCTGACAGGTGGAAATGCATAGAATATAAAATTTTGTCAAGAGAATTGTAAAGACATTCCCGGCACTAGATTGTGGGCAGTCGTTATAATCGTCTCCCTGCAGAAACAAATCATCTATATAAAAAGACACATGTGGTTTCAAAGGTTTTGTAAATTTGGGTGGGCAAATACATAATCTAAGAACTTTTCCAAAAGAATTTAAGAAATTATTGGTAAGTCTAGGCAACGGGTACACAGTAATATACATCTTTAAGGTCAATTTAAATTCATCACATAATTAAATGTGTCCATTTTAAAATGAATAGAGTCAATATTTTTGTTTAGGTTTAACAGATTAAGAATCATTCTATATAAAAGATCTTTTTATCTGAGTTACAAATATTGGAGAAATGTAATCATCGTTCTCTTTCTCTGTTAAAATAATTACAACATTTGCACTTCATGAGCCCCAATTAGATCATACGGATTTTAAAACTTGCTTCGGTTCATTCAATTTCTCTATCTGAAGGTAATTCTTGCCTAGTTTGGCTCTGAACGCCGGTCTCATTATACTCGACTTGTACAGTCCCCGTGAACGCCTGACCAATGTATCTGAACATCTTAGTGAGAAAATAAGACCTTGCTTACCTCTCTAGACCCAATATTAGCGACACAACACGCTGTTAAAAAATACGTGCCAGACTTCATGTATTGTGGATTTGTACCAAAATAATGAATTTATCACCAAAAACTTAATGAAAGTGAATTTGGTGATGCAGTGCAGACTTGGTATTTTAACAGTCTTATTGTTTAAAGGAGCTAAATCGCTAATAATTGGGACCGACACTAGACTTGCGTATATTTATAACAAATGAATATGAGCGGATGATATATACAAATATTAAAAGTAAAATATGACGAAAGACTAGGGAATATAGATATATATATATATTATATATACATGTACGGTTGGTCAGTGAGTATGGAGCGTCCTCACTATCGGGGGATATTTGGTTCGACTGGTTATTTTCATACCACCACTCCGCCTATTGTCTTTCGTGCAGGATGCAGAGCCTGATAAGGGAAAACGGCTAGTCGTTCCGATGGGACGAACCCCGGGCGTCCCATGTCAGCTGGAAATAGAAAATACGAGTAGGCTGCACTGCATGGTACACTGCATGCAGGCGTATGTTCGTCTTCATTAGTCCAGTCGGTGTAGGATAGTAGGATGTTCAAGCCATTTTTACTGCTTAAAACATTATTTAACGAATTCACAAGATTAACGAGTCCAGACATGGACGGGGGGGGGGTGGGGGGGGGGGGTGAAATTGATCACCTTTCGACAATTCGTGAATTTACCTTGATTAAGACAGTAAGTTGGATATGGCTATACAAGAATTGTGTGGAATTTGATCCCAACTTTATGATTATCTTATCTAAGTTTTACCGAGATTACCGATATAGATTATATTTTATTTTCTACAGGTCAGTGCTAACATCATGAAGTATTTCACTCTTGTTATAATCCTCGTCCTTTCCACAGGTAAGAATTTTCCTATAAGCCTGCCATAAACTTGAAATTCTTTGTTTTGTTTTGTTTTAGGTGTCAGGCGGACGTTTCGTACACGTTAGGCCGAGAAAAAGTTTTGTTTCACTCCTCGAATGTCTAGGTAATAGACAAATTACCGACAATATGCAGGTTTTGTATTTACATAATGCATATTTAAGATTGAAAGTTGAATTAATTTGGTCTCATTACACATTTCAGTGAATGGTGCGGTTATAGGAAATGATCTGCTTAATTCTGTGAGTAACTTTTATACTTCACATATCCCCACTCGAGCCAAAACCATTTTCGTCGTTAGTCCCGCTGAAATCATATTTTTGTCAACTTTATGAAATCATTTGAATTTTTTATATGATGTGTCGTTCCTAGTCGACCACGCTGTGCAATATTTCCGATGATATTAGCCAAATAACCGCCTTTGTATGTCCTTGTTGGTGATTACCGGAGCACTCTTTTTGGAGTGTTTTTTTTTTATTCGAAATGACGAAAAGTTTTCAAATTCGAAAAAGAGCAACGATTGCCCTTGTCACAGAAATCGTTTGAAGGCACTACGGGATACAACTTCTATTTTCCAACTAAGAATCTGACCTATTGCGAATTGTGCCTTTAATATGATGTGCCTAGACGCTGGTGTAATGACACATACAACTTTTATTTTCCAACTAAGTATCTGACCTATTGCGAACTGTGTCTTTAATATGATGTGCCTAGACGCTGGTGTAATGACACATACAACTTTTATTTTCCAACTAAGTATCTGACCTATTGCGAACTGTGTCTTTAATATGATGTGCCTAGACGCTGGTGTAATGTCACATATAACTTTTATTTTCTAGCTTAGAATCTGTCCTATTGTGGACTGTGCCTTTAATAGGATGTGCCTAGACGCTGGTGTAACGACACATACAAGTTATTTTACCATTAATGGTATGAAATGTGCCGGTTGTCCAACCTGTAGCAGACTACCTATTGATGTGATTGCCAAAAGAGAGGCAGTTATTACTACTGATGCACCTATAAAACTCGATCCAGTTGTAAGTACAATACTATAGGGTAGGATATGCTGATTTTTATAATATCAATACCTTAGTTTTATGACGCTAGTTCACTAACCAGCTGGCGCCGTGTTCCAGCTTGGTCCAGCTTGGTTTCACCCTTGTCTGTGGTGCAGTACACGGTAAAGTCCGAGGTCCTGTGTATGTCATTGGTAGCACGATAAAGATCCCCCGGTAGTTGGTAAATGTAATACGAGTAGGAGCCACGGCGGCTTAGTGAGTAAGACCCAGAGATCCCATGTTCGATCCCTGCGTTGATCGAGAAAGTTCATCGGGATTTTACGGCACTGGTCTTCCTTACCTGTGGTGCAGGCAAGAGGGCATGACAAGGGACGACATAGTCGTTCGGATAGGACGACAAAACGTTAGATCCCATTTCATTTTATTGCATGATAAGCGTAGGCTATACTAGAGTGCCACTGTTGGGACAGATCATATACCCGTCTTAATTAGTGCAGAAAAATACATTTAAACGATTATATATACCGATCGCAATTCTATAGAATACAACTACTGTTTATTATTGAACAACGTTTCTACTGGGCTTCTCCAGTCATTACGGCGTGGTTTTCCCTTGTTAGTGATGCAGGACGGAGGGCCAGACAAGGACAGCTGTCTAGTCGTTCGGATGGGACGAAAAACCGAGGTCCCGTGTATAAATTGGCGTGTACGTAAAAGATCCCTTGGCAGTTGGAATTCGGTATAAGAGTAGGCTGTAGCGCCACTGCCTGGGCAAAATTTCCCTCATACCACGCTGTATTGCGTATGCCCGTCTTGATTAGCCCAGTTTACAGGACGCTAAACCTCATTTCAGTTCATTTCTCTCGTCATTATCATTACCTAGTCGCTCAGTAATAAGCAGTAATTGTATAGAATTGTGACCTGTATACTCCAGGGGCCGGTTGCTCAAAACAAAGTTATTTTAACGATCCGTTAAACTAACGGATCGTTATCTTTCATGTGTTGTTTGGTAACGGTCCGTTAAATTTCTGTTGCTGGACAGTCAATTTCATTATCCGTTAAAGTTAACAGAGCTTCCAGCAACAACCTTTCTCTCCGTTAAAGTTAACGATCCGTTTACTCCATGTTAACGGATAGTTAAAAGTTAACAGAGCTTTGAGCAACCGGCCCCAGGTCAATTACTAAATTCTATTGAAACAATTTAAACAATGATAGATTTAAACGATTTAATATTTTCAGACGATACAACCGATTCTTGTACTCCCGTGTCCCAGTGTGATGTGTGCCTATCTAAATAATACCATACCCTGTAAACCATCGGAATATATCCAGAATTATTTTGATTGGAATGGTAGACGATGTCCAGCATGTGTCAGTTGTCCGACTGTTAAACATGATTAGTACATTGAGATTAACATGTCTCGACATAAAACTCTCTAAACTTCACCCTAGTATCATGCTATATAACCCTGGGGGCACCAATAACAAGATTTCTCTCATAGCACCTGTATGGTGTATATGTGTCTTTATTAGCCGGGTTGGGGCACAGAAGCAGGACGTTAAACCTCATTTCACCATTAAAGGAAGACGCGGACATACGTCATACAGTGTGCTATGAGAGAAAATTTAGCCAGACAGCAATTGAATTCCAACTATCTATGTTTACATGTGCACCAGGGGTCACGTTGGCTTAGTGTAGGTACTGACTCGCTAGTCTGGAGGTAGGGTGTTCGATCCCTGCATTGGCCGAGAAAGTTCACCCAGTTTTTCCGACGTGATTCCCCCTTATCAGTAATGCAGGACGGATGGGGCGAAAAACCGAGGTCCCGTGTACACATTGGCTTGCATGTAAAAGATCCATTGACAGTTAACCGTAGTGTCCCTATCCGGGCAAATCTTCCCTCATAGCACAATGTTCGGATCAGAACAGTAGGACGTTCAACTCCACTTGATTTCATATCTTTTACATGTGCACCAACGTATGCACGAGACCTCGTTTGTTTGGCCCCATCCGAAAGACTAGACGCTATTATGATCATACTACGGCGCTGTAGCCCACTATTATTTCAATTTCTGCTTATCAACGGTTCTTTTCCGGAACCACGGTTTTTGTTCCATCCGAACTTCGCCCTGCACTAAGCTACCGACTAGGGGAAACCAAGCTGTAGCCCACTATTATTTCAATTTCTGCTTATCAACGGTTCTTTTCCGGAACCACGGTTTTTGTTCCATCCGAACTTCGCCCTGCACTAAGCTACCGACTAGGGGAAACCAAGCTGAAAATAAGTAAATATCGGATGATATTTGTGACTTGAAGACCTTCAACACAACACGAGGCGGCATTTGAAGGCTAGTCCATAATTACCCAAATCGTTTCGTTTGTTTAGATATTTATATAAACACATCACAACGAGACGCACGAACAAAGCAGATAAGTGGCCCGGCTGTTAATAAAACTTGCGGTATTTGTACAGAAAATAAATCGTGAAGTACATGGCAGTATTTCCTATATTTAAGACTGTATATAACCAATTGATCTTGGTGTTTGATTTGTAATACCTGTTTAAATGGAGTTTACTCCCTTGTCTACTTCAATGTCGAATACGGATCATCCCTCATCGAAAAAAACCCATCCCGATGCCTTATCTCTCTAGTCTTATATTACAAAAAAAACATATGTCATAAGTTGTTATAGACGTTTATAATCTTTCAAAGGTCATATAATTATAGAAGTTACGCCCCCCCCTCCCCTACAGTCAAATTCGCTATATAATTGTTTGAGCAATGATGTGGGGTTTAACGTCCTACAGGGCAAACAAGACGGATGCAGTGTACCACGAGATTCTCTTATATCGATATATGAAATGAAATGGGGTTTAACCTCCCAACTTTCTGCTCCGACTGGGCCAATGAAGATGGATGCAGTTGAGAAACTGTTACCTAGACAGAATTCCAACTGCCAGGGGATCTTTGATTGGCTCCTTTAAATCCAGATTTTTCATCCCGTCCGAACGAATATACACTTTTCCTTGTCAGGTGTGATGGGCTAATGGTAGAATTATAACTGAATCTGATTTTTACTGTGAATAAATTTATGTATTTTTTCTATAAAAGCGGGTATAAAATATCTGTTCAAAATATACAAAAATCTTAATCTAGCTTAATAATCTTTTCTTTTCTGACGTGTTTACAACAATAGGTTACCAGCATACGTCACTCAACATAGTTCCGCAAATAAGGATGGGAAATACCAAAAGGCACGAAAATAAACAGTCTATGTAAGCCTGTATAATGTCAAATGGGCCACTGTTTTAACTGCTAGACTTTTTGAAAAGCAACAGACATCTTCCTCTTTACATCATATGTATAAATGTTAAGCCACAAAGATTGAACGACGGACTGGTAAGGCTAACGATAACTAAATGTCGCCGTATAAAAAATGGAGCGAACGACAACAGTTCTCGGATGGAAACCAGAAGACCTCCGGCGATTGTTATTATTTACGTTACCAACACAACGGTGCATTGAATAACAATTACTGATTTAACCATTGTTACTCGTCAGTACATAAACACAACACAATATGATTTTACAGCGCCGCATAGTTATACCAATGGGTGCGGACGTAAGTCTGTAATTGAGTCGTATATACAGAATATCTACACATGCGACTTGATTTTCAATTGGAAGGTGGTAGAACAAGGCTAAATTGTCAATTGGAAGGCGGAAGAGTCAGGATAACTTATCCATTGTAAGCGTTACATATAAAGCACATTTTATTCAAAACGTAATAATCCGGGCACTTCAACTCGTTCACCTAATTTGGGCAAACTATATTTCTTAAGGATTGTATCTGCTTCCACTCGGCATTCCGTGGGAATGGCGCGTCTCGTGTCAGACGTCAACAAACCTTGTCCTAACACAGACGATTTCTGGTAGTCCACTTTGAAAGCTTCTGCGGCTAGCGATAAATATTCTTTACGGATGTCTAAACGATTAAACAAAACTATACAACTCTGGAGAGGATTTTTCATCAGGTCTTCGTACAAAATAGGGAGAATAGGGATACCTTTCTCCCTGGCCTCAACACACCGAGATACCCCCGCAGCCCAGGCAGCGGTAAAGATACCCACTGTAGATAATTTAGACGGTTTGATTGTCTCGATTTCTTTAGCGTTCACTTTCACATAATAGTTATAGACACCGGTTCTGAAGAACGGCAGGATAGTGGAGATGACTTTATTGTCCATAATGAACCTCAAGGCTTGCGATGCCGGATCGGTCTGTAAAAGAGCTAGGTACGACCAGACTGTTTTTAAGCTGTTCCTGTACATAAAGATTTGACGAATCTGGGGAAACATGTGAGCTATGTCTTCAGAAAGAGCTGTTGCGTTTGGACGAGCCTTGACACAGATCATGCTATACCTGTCGTCGGGTTTACACAAAAGACGAACAGCACTGGCCAGCAGTTGCTCGTATTCACCTTGTTGTAGCGACAGGTTTTTATGCAAATATCCTAAATTCGTTATAGCATCCGGTTCCGATAATAGAAGCATTCCCGGAATACGATAAAACACTTGTCCTAAAAGAGTTGAACCACACCGTCCGGTACTGGAGATCCATATAGTCGGAACCTTCGGGTTACCAACATCGGAAGCTATCTTATGAAAAGACGCTAATGGCATCATCACTATCTTTTTAGCATTCGTGAACTGCGCTTCGTAAAGATACGAATTATGCTGTTGACTTTTGTAAATATTCGTTCCTTCGGGAGTTTCAACAAAAATGGCGTCTGTTTTTGTCATGCAGTACAAGGAAACGTTGGGTTTTAAAACGTAGTTGGGATGTTTAAAACAACTATGAAGTGCTATAAAATCTTTGGGATCCGCAATCGTGTGGGGAAGGAACTTCCGTTTCCAGAATATGTCCAAAACGTGAGCACTCTGTCGGAACTGTAATCCTCGTCGGGCATCACGACGTATGTTCTCGACTCCTGTAATGGCCCAGGTAAACTTCTGGAAGGTGACTATGATGGATCTGGTGAAGCGATACAGCAAGAAGGACATGAGATATAGAACATAATCACGACCTTTATACATGGCCGTACTCATATGTTCTAAATGATTGTTCTCACTCTTCTGATCCATGATGGCGACTGACTAGAACAACAGCAGACGACAGTCAACCTGAAATTATAAAATGAAAAGACGTCATAAGGATTAGGAAGAGTATATATGTTTTTATCGGGTGTATTGGGACTGAATGAATGGATGCAAGAAATGGGGTTAAATGACCTATTTTACGGCACCAACTTGCCAAGTTAAGTCGGGTTTACAGTGTGACATTCTCACATTGGTGAAATTTATCTCAGACAACAATTTAATGCCAAGTGTCGATGGTTCTTTTACGAGCACTCTTGCATGCACACGTGACCTCTGTTCCTTGTCAGCTCTCCCGCCCTACACCACTGACTAGCGGTAAGGGTTGACAAGGCGTAGGTCAGCTTCCATGCAGCGCAATGGACAACTTCTAGTTGTTCGGATGGCACGTAAAACCAAGTTATAGCCCGTGGTACCACTGTCTAAAAAAAAATGTCCCTGTATGCACGCTGCATTGCGTATGTGCGTCTTTATACGTGGGACGACAAACCCCATTCTATTTGTTATCGAAAAGGGGGTCGGGTGTGTCACTTAGGAACGTTTTCTGCAGAATTACCTGATCGGTTGACCTGTATTATTTATATGAGACCTAGTAACCAGGACTAGTGACCATGTTATTTTATTATCAAGTACATATGTTAGTTTATAATAAATATACTGTAATAAAACTCACCCAATATTAATAAAAATGTCTTATTTATCCCATTAATGGCTAATAAAAATAATCGTTCAAGTGGGAATTTTGGAGGAGAGTTTGTGTCACCCCAGTACTCGATAAGGGCGGACCACTGTTCATAATAATATGATGAACCTACATGTTATCGAATAGTTTACATCCTTTTCACTTATAGTAAACAATGGTAGTAACTTGTGATCCAACTTTCTGATAAGAAATTTCAATTTTAAATAAGTGTGCGACCAAATAACGTCGACGAAAACGTCATAAAATTCGCAGTATTCACTCGTTTATAAAAATGATTTTTTTTTAGGATTTCTGAGATTATTTGTAGAATATAACAAATACGTTTAACAAACATGTGACGGAAGTGAAATGAGTCGGAGAGACACATTTTTAAATAGTTTTACCTAGTTTTAGTTGGTTTGTCCCTGAACTCAGTTTTTTGCTGTGTTTTGGTATTGTGTTGAATTTATCCCCATGTCGCTCAATGCATCAACAATTTCCTTTACATCCATCAATATCCAGTGAATTTCTGACCAGATTGGAAATTAGGTTAAATGCTAATCCGATTAACTTTTCAATGGTTTATTTAGTGTGAATAATAGAAACATATTTTGTGATAATGCGATGATATTTGGTTGTTGTTATGTGTTTATGATAGCGGATTATTTTTTGCATTTATCAATTCTAAAATAACCTGCTTTTTGGGTGATAATCCTTAGAAAAGCCTGATTTATACAAATACAACAGAGCCAATGAATGTCAGTACATGAATACAGATCTTACTATAACAGAGAACAATACATGAATACAGTACAGACATTCTCACCGGAACATAGAAATGTCTACGCCGAGATACGAATCCCGGATGTCCTTGTTGAGAGTTCAGTCACCCGAGTTGAAGGATTACATTAAAGGCAACATCAAATAGCATACCCATGAAGAAATGAAATGGGGTTTAACGTCCTACTAATCTGTTCCGGCTAAGGAACGCCATACGCCATACAGTGGATCTACGGTCTACTCTTATTTTGAATTCCAACTGTCAAGGATTCTTTTACGTGCACTCTAACGTACGCGGGACCTCGATTTTTTTTTGTCCCACCGAACGACTATGCGTTTTTACTAGCCAGGCCCTCCGGCCTACAACACGAACAAGGGGGAACTACGCCTGAAAATCTCACGAACTTATCGGCCATCGCCTTAAATTTAACCAATAATAAAACTCCGCAGTAAATAAAATTTTATGATCTGTAGATAAAATATCTATACAATACCTATACAAAATATAATATTAACATATGTTACTGTATCTATAGACCGTATATTACTGATGGCGAGGATAACTTAATTTATTATAACATGACGTATTATACACGTCATATCTCACTGATGTCGTGGATAACTTTATTATACACAAAATGTATTCTATAGACCTTAGTCGTATATCACTGATGGCGTGGATAACTTTATACAACACCCAGTTTTCAGTTAACTATAATTTATTGTGTTAAAGTCATCGTATGTATGACCAAGTAACGCCGGTGTATTTTTTATGGTAAATTCCTTTGTACGTCATTTTAATAGTCTGTATATCACACAACTGACCTAAATAAAACAGATCACCGTGATTAACAACCAACGGTTCTACATCAACTGAGATATTAACGACGCATGTCAAATGGGGTTTAAAGCCCTACTTTACTGCACGAATTGGACTAATGAAGTCAAGACGGACATACACCAGGCAATGTGCTTTGGGGGAAATTTCAACTGTCAAGGGTTATATTACGTGCGCGCTATACGTTGTCCCCACCACTGATAAGGGGGAACCACACCAGAAATTCACGAAGAACTTTCTCGGCTAACACAAAGACTGGAACAGAACCTCTAGATTAGCGAGGCAACGTTTTACTCACTCGATCAGCCTTCATTGATCCTATGGGGGGGGGGGGGGGGGTAGGATGGCCTAGAGGTCTAGCTGGCCGGTCACCTCTGGCTTGCGGCTGTGGTTTCGATCCCTGGTATGAGCGTATGTGGCATGGAGATAGGGACGCCTTCTCAACCTCGTGGGGTTCCTCGGGGCATTCCGGTTTCCTTCCACTGCTAAAGACCCATACACGAAAGCGAATTATTGAAATATAATTGATGCCATGTGTTAGTCCCGAAATTACCTAGTTTGTGTCGAGTGGACGTTAAACCCCATTTCTACCCCCCCCCCTTTCTCTCTCTCTCTCCTTCTCTCTCATCGCTCCTATTAACGATGACGGGAAATTTGAAAATACAGAGACTTGTTGAGTGATAAATTTATTTATCATTAGCATAAACAGGGTTACATGTGGAAATCAGGGTTTCTTAGGGTAAACAGGGTTTCCTGCGGTAAACAGGGGTTTAGTTTCCTAGTTGTCTGGACCAACAGAACGAATCCAAAGCGAGAATCGAGTCAAACTGTGCCACGTTAGCTGACCCGACCTTAGGTCGTTCATGGCTATAAAACAGACTACTTGGATAAATTAGATGTTGGTTTTAAATTCGACACAGATCTTCAAACGAAAGATGACTGACTATCGAGGCGGTAAGAATTAGGTATAGTTGAGGTTTACACATGAGGGAGATGAAAGATAATTATATATGTCATACCGTGTTTGATGTATATACCACCTAATATATACTCTACTGACCTTTATTTTGATACTACAAATCGGTACTGATATTGATCACGGTCTTCCGATCATACCGTATTTACGGGTTACCGGCTTACATAATATTGCCTAAATGATGTTTTCTGTTTCAAAGGAAATGGAATGGGGTAAACTGCCTCGTCAACACGACACATTCATCATTTCTGAGGCTAACATATGGTGGGTTTTATTCCAGACTTCTGTGTGCAATGTGCAATTTTATTCCCAACGACTAGACAATTTTCATACTAACCTTACGACCTGTCTACAATAAGACACTAAGCTAGTTAATCGACATTTTAAGTCCTAAATCCACGATTTTAGTTTTCGAGTATTTAGATTGAAATATTATGCTTTCATTTAATAAAATTAAACCGGTTTCTTTAGTCTTTCTGTGTATAACAGATGTTAACCGGAGTAGAACCGCATCACAAAACAGTTGAATATGGCGGACATTTAGAGCAGAGAGTGGACACTTTGTGTGAGTCACCTGGCGGTATACATGACAAATGACAACTCGGTATGAACAATCCTAAAATTTCATTTCTACCCGCACCGCGTCACCGAGCCGGCAAATTTAAAACTGTTTTATTTTATTTAATTATTCTAGAGTATTTTAAAGACTTTATTTGAATGTGGTAGGAGGTGGGTTTTAAGAGAGTTGTTTATAGGTGTCAAGACTATTAGTGTGATTTATAGGTAATGAACACAGTCAACATGACGTGTCGTTAACTAAATATCATGAATATTTATATCTTATACACACAAACACATGATTTATATCACTTCAGAATTCTTCCTTGATAATACAACAACACCAAGAAACACAAACGCGGAGGGGGGGGGGGGTAATTTACAGTTTAAACAAGGTCAGCGTAGAAAAGGTTAGTTTTGGACAAGATCATTTGAAATCAACATCAGTATAGAATATACAGGTCACAATTCTATGGAATACAATTACTGCTTATTACTGAGCGACGTTTCGACTAGGCTTCTAGCTCTTGTCATT
The DNA here is from genome assembly GCA_963678685.1 of Patella ulyssiponensis. Classification (NCBI taxonomy): domain Eukaryota; kingdom Metazoa; phylum Mollusca; class Gastropoda; family Patellidae; genus Patella; species Patella ulyssiponensis. Next base: position 59,970,259 of record OY783225.1, on the reverse strand, counting down.
GCTTGATATGACTAGAGAAGTCTGACTAGTCGAAACGTCGCTCAGTAATAAGCAGTAATTGTATTCCATAGAATTGTGACCTGTATACTCTAGTTCAATTACTAAATGCCATTGAAACAGTTTATCAGTATAGAAAGCAAGAAAGGTAGAAAACAGGACCATTTGAAAACAAGACTTGTGGAAAACAGGACCATTTGAAAACAAGACTTGTGGAAAACAGGACCATTTGACACAAGATCAGTTAAAACAAGACTAGATGAAAACAGGCTGATTTAAAAACAAAACCAGCTGAAATGAAAATATTGAAGAACTGTTTATCTACCTGCCTGCCCACGGCTTTTCAACAAGTCCGCCCTATAAGAGAAATTAGGTTAAAAGTTAAAATGTCAAGACGGGGTTTAAAGGTTTCACATGGTGAGGAGAATCTGTAGGTAAAGTTTGTTTATTCTGCTTATCTTACCATTAACTACACATAGCACGCGTCAAATCAAGTTTTATACTGTTGCTTCGAATCCCCGGTTGTACGTGGCAAGGAGTAGGGTCGCCTGTACAACCTCGTGGGGTTCCTCTAACTCTGGTTTCCTCCCACTGCTAAAGACCCCTACGCGCAAGCGAATTATTGAAATAAAATTAAACCATATGTTAGTCCCGAAATGACCTAGTTTGTGTCGAGTGGACGTTAAACCCCATTTCTTTCTCTCTCTCTTTTTTTAAACTGTTGCAATATTTCACTATATTACTTCATAAAAATAGATATAGTAACAACTTTAAGTATCCAGGGTTAGCACTCGGGCGTACCTAGAGAATACGCCCCGTATAATCTGACAGGGCATTTGACCGGAACGTAATCGTAAACGTTTATATTATAAACATTCCTGGTATTAACGACGTCACACATGTCACAATAAACATTAATTCTTGTTAATAATGTCGTCATGTACGTTCATATAACGTCTAAACACGCTTGTTGGAAACGATCATTTCCATCTGTCAGAGATCGTTAACGAGCGCCAAAGGTATACACATCACTTTGGCTTTAGAACTTCCGAATTACACCACTGAAAAGGGTAAACCGCCTGTTTTTGTCAAGTCATTGCCATACTCATAGAGCCACCATGGGCCCCCCCAATTTTATAAAGAGTCGTCAGTTAATACTGTTTGTATAGTCGCGTAAGGCGTTGATAAAGTCAGTTAATGAGCTTTTCACATGTTTGAGAAATCTCTTTACAAAACACTTTAAAATGCTAAAATATTTTCCCTGACATTTGATTCATCACTTGAAGAACGTAATAGATGTTCTGTTTGTAAGTACGTGTAATCATGTCGACTGTATCAAACGTATTAAATTACAAAACTCAAGCTGTGTTTAAACGGTGATCAACCAGGTCGGCAAGCAGGTGTATAATCGGTCAGAGTGGCCTTAACTCGACAACTGGGCTAATGAAGACGCGCATGCGCCATACAGCGTGCTATGAGGGAAATTTTGCCCGGGCAGCGGCGCTACCTACTACTCTGAAATCTTTTACGTGTCCGCCAATGTGTAGACGGGATCTCGGTTTTCGACCCATCCGAAGGACGCGACAGCCGTCGTTGTCAGGCCCTCAGTTCTGCACCAATGACAAAGGGAAACCACGACTGAAAATTTGGATGAAATTTCTAGGCCAATGCAGGAATCGAACACCCGACCTCCAGGCTAACGAGCCATCGTCTTACCCACTTACACACTGTGATCCTCTTAACTCGACTCCACAAATGTTCTCAGGCACTTGCAAAAGGTGTCTAACACGTTTGTGCGTATGCAAACTATACCCCACCCCCTTCCCTCTTTCTCTCTCTCTCTCTCTCTCTCGTTTTATATCCTGGAGAAATAGATACAACGACCAGATAAATACTTGTGCGATATCCTCGAGGATTTGAAAGATATTCACAAAGTGTTAATTGGTATTGGTAACAGGATCCGACCAGCCTCCTGAGTCTGCAATCAACAGTCACACAGAATATCATGTAGAATTGGGGTAACAATTATTCCTGCAACTACCAGGAATTCGACTAATAGGCTAAAACAACATGGAAGTTATTTCGAGCTTTCAGTCGAAGATTTTTTTTTATATACTGTAAGTTTAGAAATACCGGAACGATAACAGTGTTTTTTTAGATGCATTCACACTGACATTTCGTTTTCTGGGAAGCGATGAAGAGAGTTGATTTCTGGGTAAAACTTTATTTATATTATCTCCGGGTAGAAATAGAATGAATTGTTTTATAAATAAGGATGCCTGTATCTATCAGTGTTAGAAGGAAAGAGTAAATGACACTGTAATGTTATATAATTACGAGGTAGTAGTTATTGATAGCCATATATTATATTAAAGTTTTATGAGAAAAGAGGTGTTGGAGATAACACCATTACATCGTCTAAATTTAAACTAGACAGTTTTAAAGTAATGGTGTATCATACGTTCATGTATTGATATAGACTGGAAATCTCGCTCCTACGTCACGTCTGTTCTAACTGGAACCAGAAGGAGAAGGACGAAGCGCCGTGACGTAGAAAATGAGATGGAGTAAGAAACACAAATACTATGCCCAATGGTTTATTTATTATATGATTTGACCATATCTATCTTGTAGTTGTTAGCAGTTTTAAAATCTAAACCCCTTTCACTCGGCCCCGACCAGATTAAACCATGTCTATCGTGCGGTGGTTAGCGGTTTCACAAACTATAACCCCCTTCATCTCGACCTCGGCAAACTCGATAACCAGTCGTATCTCGAAGACAAACAAATCCTTTCCACAATTCATGCAAAGCTAATTGGTTTATTTTGATTTATTATCTCGACCTCCTGTTTACTTCGATCTAATTTTCAATTTTCAACCGAGCAGATAAAACTGTGTATATCACTCTGGCTATGCTGACAACGCGTTGGTGGGAGAACGGTTTGTGTGATTAGAATATGTTAATCCACTTTAAACAAGAGATAAAGTAATGGTTTCTAGACAAATCGTTTGTTGATTTAATGTTAAATATAAATGGTGATAAATTACACAAGGACATTAGTCTGTCTCTAGGATTTATATTCTATCTAGACCAGGTACAAGACGGAACTTAATCTATAAATTATAATATTAAGTTAAAAACTAGGATTAAAGAGGCGTTATGTAGGGACTAAATCCGCTTATTGCAGGTCTTTTCGTTGGCTTCAAATAAACTATCATTCAGACATTTATAAACATGCCAAAGTTTTAATCAACTCTCTAGAACATCGGATGGCCGATATTGAACCGGATTTGACCATCCACGAGATTTTAAAATGTTTAATATATTTTATTATTCATATTTGAACTATTATAGCAAGAAAGACCCACTCTTTATCAAATCTTGCATGGTACATCTTTAAATTGAAAATTGACAAAAGAAAATTGTTTTTAATAAAGTAGATAATAAAATAGATAGAATTCATTCACTACTAAACAAACAATTCAACATGGCCCGGTAGCCTGAAGTAAGATGTTATATAAATGCACATAATTTTATCAATTTAACAGTCTCTACATTCGTCTGTCATATAAAATATACCAATCCATTGACTACTTCACTTTTATAAACATTTCAACCAGAACGCAGAACGTCTACTATTTGTTTATCAATTACATAAAATACCAAGTCTGCTTTTAAATAAGGTTAAATATACCATGTCATCTAATCTATTCACAGTTAGGTGGGTACAGGTGGGGTTGGTCGGTCAGTTAAAGGGGTGGCTTGAGGGGTGTTGGTGGGCGGGTTGCTTGAGGGATGTTGGTGGGCGGGGTGGCTCGAGGGGTCTTAGTTAACATCATTCAATCTGTCTATGAGTTATATATTTTACCAGCCAGGTTCGTCTTGGTGAAAAAGTGTTAACGTATCTTTAAAACATTTTAATACGAACAATGGATTGCCAGGTTTGTCTCTCGTGTTATCGCAAGGCTGCTGCTTATCACTCATTTGTAACCCCACATCCACCACAGGGGCTACACCTACACCCATATCAGGGGCTACACCGAAACCCATACCAGGGGCTACTGCCAAACTAACCACACCCCCTGGTCTGCATCGAAACCAACCACTCTATCCTAATGAGTTGACCCAAACTCACCACCCCACCCCAAGGGTTCAATCCGCACCTACCAAACCTAACCCAGAGTCTACATCCAAAACCCACCATCGTACCCCGTGGTCTGCATCCAAACCCACCACTCCAGCTCAGGGGCTACATACACCCCGGTCTATATCCAACACCCTCCTATGGCCTGCGTCCAAAAACACCACCCCATCCAAAATATGTGGTAATGTTCCTATCTAACAAACTCCAAACAAATTCCAAACACACCTTTAGATCATTATATAAAATCTGTACCCTCGATAACACGTGCTTAATAACATAAAACTTTACACATTTCTCGACACCAAAAAAATTCTCCACCCCTTCGAGTTTATAAAGACAAATTAAGCCAGGCTCGGTTTTCGCCCTATCCAAAGGACTATACGCTGTCCCCCTTGCTAATATCAGACCCCCCCTCCCTTCCTACACCAAAGAGGACCCTCGTTAGAAAATTATGATGAAAGTTCTGGGCCAACTCAAGGGTCGAACACGGGACCTTCAGATTAGCGAGCCAACGTCCAATTCACTGAGTTACTGGGGCTCACTCTCGGGTTAAATATCTGGTATTTTCAACACTAATTACTATTCGTAAAAAGAAGAAAGAATTTACTGTATTACTGAACCGTAAATAATCAAGTTCCAGTCTTCATTAATCCAGTCGGTACAGAAAACTGTGATGTTTAAACCCATTTCATTTCATTTCCAGACCTAATAATACACAGATGAAGAATGGGGTCTATCGTCCACTCGAATACACAAACTGGGTCTTTTCGGGGTTAACATATGGTTCCATTGTAATTCTATTCGCTTGCGCTTGACAAGCGACCCCTATGCCTTGTCACGTACAGTTGATCTATGGCGATTTTTCATAAAATGGATAAAATATGCATTTTTAATAACTGTTACACTACTGACCTTGTTTTAGATTATTCCGCTTTATTTCATAAAACACGCGAACACCAGGCACAACATGAAGTGATAAATCGAATTTGAGAATACTAAGTAACTCAGACAAGTAAATTATCATACGAGCCAACTTGCCCTTTACGCTAATCTGTTTGAATATGTGAATGAAAGGAGTAAACTAGGTCGCGTTCTATCAGATCAAATGACGTAGTTTTAAGTTTAATATAAACAAAGCATAGGAAGAGACCGGTAGGGTGGGTCGTGTTTAATACGGGTAGACTCACTTCATGAATCATCTGTCCTCTCATACATCCACCCCTCTACAAAGTCACGGTGAATTAAAGAGAAATAAACTATAGGGTTTAACGTCCTACTGTTCTACCCCGACTGCGCTATTGAATCCGCCTCTGATATACGCCATAACGTGTGCTATATGAGGAAAATTTTACCCGGACAGTGGCGCAACGGCCTACTCTTATGTTGAATCATAACTGTCAATGGATCTTTTACGTACACGCAAATGTGTACACGGGACCTCGGTTTTTCGTTCCATCCAAAGGACTATAGTTGTCCCCTGCACCATTGACAAGGAGGAACTACGCCGGAAAATCCCAAAGAATTTTCTCGGCCAACGCAGGGATCGAACACGTGACCACTTGGTTAGCGAACTGGGAGACTTTGGCTAAACTGGTGTAACAACCTAGGTCATTTCGGGACTAACATATGATTCAATTTCATTTCAATAATTCACTTGCGCGTAGGGTCTTTAGCAGTGAGAGGGAAACGACGGATCCGGAGAAAACCCACGAGGTTCGACCGACGACCCTACTCCTTGTCACGTACAACTGGGGAATCGAAACCAGACCTTATGATGCAGCGCGCACCCCATCCACCCCACCCCCTATCAACTGAAACGAAATAAAATAAGGTTTTAGTTTATAACCCTAATGAATGTGGAGATATGCCATGTAATGTGCTATGGGGACATTTTGCCCTGGCAGTGGGGCTAGGGCCTTCTCTTATTTCGATGTACAAGTTTAGATGATCGTGAAAATACCGTCACTGACAAGGCGAATCAGACTGGACCGTAATCAAAATCAGGATCGCCTGTTTAGGTCACCTGCGCTTTACACGCCGACTTCCGCCATGATTCCCGCCACAAATTAAACATAGACATATTTAACGTATTCTCTAAAAATACTTAATATCATAACTTGGCCAGTGCTTAGATTTTCTATTTATAGGACAATTTATTTGGGGTATATTATCCGCCATCAAGTACATTTATTTATCTTGCTGAACCGTTACATTCTTACAATCAACCCAACCTGTAACAGTAGAAACAATATTTGATATCACTGCAGGAAGTGACTTTCCGAGTTAAAGCTAAATACGATGGGTATAACCCACAAACTGAATAATCATCTTTAATCCGCACCTAAAAACTTGTATTTTATGACAGGATATAGTTCTACATTATTCAAACAGTCATAAAATCTCCTGTCCTCACCAGTCATTCTTTTCAACTGACAGTTTGTCGATTTTTAAACATGTTTCCCACGTATAAACTGTGTGACTTGATATATTGGGCATTTTCAAACTGTGTGACTTGATATTGGGCATATTCAAACGAATTTATCTATCAAAGGAGCTAAATCGCTAACATTTGGGACCTAGAAATTGACACAACTGGGTCGCAACGCATATAATACTGTAATATGAATGTATATAAGCTGATTTACATTCGAAAGTTTCCGTTTTTACTCTAATTTCAAATCAGTTATGTTCGGCGAAATAAGCCAGCAGTTTCAATCGAATGCAAATTTCTAGCGTCTGGTTATTCCAGTCTTCATATGCCGTTTGATTTGGAGCAAAGTTTCTAGACCACTAGCCCCCCCCCCCCCCCGAAGGTTGACGTTTACCATTAAGACCTTTTCGTTGTTATTTATTGACATAAGTGTAGTTTTAAATATTATATCATGATATTCAACATCTTGATATTCGTTCAGATAGAACACGAAAACGAGGCACAACACAATGGCCCTACAATAAACTCTCGCCAGGTATAGGGGATGGGGGTGTGCGGGGGCTGCACCCAACCCCCTTCCCTCAGATTCGGCGAAACGTCCATTTTTCGGGCAATGTATTTCCGTTTTTCGATACAAACATCAGAGAATGAGGACCATTAAGTGTTTTTTTGCTTGGCATATTGTAAACTTATATTGTTGTGAAATTGTGTAATAAATTAAAAATAAACGGTCATCACAGTTTTGGGGAAAATCGTTTTAATTAATGATTCATTGAGGAAATTCGGTTGACAGTTAATATTCTCGGGCAAATAGCCTCTGCCCCCTCCACTCAGATTGGCCCCCTATGCCTATGCGAATTCCTTCATGGACCACGTGAAGTAAACATAATGTTTATGTTCAAGATATATATAAACTTAATAATGTCCTAAACTTTTGTACTGTCATGAGTATATTCGTACACTGACATCGGTGGTTTTTGTTCCATCCGAACAACTAGACATTGTTCTTTGCTAGGTCATCTGTCCTCTACTCCTCAATGTGGAAAACCAAGTGACACTCATGATTAGTGAGCCTCGCCTTACCCAGTGAGAACTCCCTTGATTTTGTTGTATTGAATCTAAATTGACAGTTGCTAGGACCGTAGACCCCCGACTGAGTTGGACATATCTAAATTGGTCGGACAGTTGCAAAAGGCCACAGACCAGAATATAATTCACATAAACATTTTCGCACAATAAAGATATTGCTACTCAAAACATATTGGGAACCAAACCAATCAATTTAAACGGGAGTTACGGGCATTTGAAGTTGGCATTAATTTCTAATGATTTTCGACCATGTTTTGGCGGCCAGTGTAATACCATACTCCGCGCAGCGTTTCGTTTGATTACAGGTAATCTCACTACACACTGCTATTATGAGTGGATATTGTTGTTTCAAATTTTGATTGGTCAGTAGTCCGACTACCAACCAATCACTACCTACCATACAAAAGCTTTACATTTAAAACGAGTGATAGTATTGGACCAAATATGTTTACATAACGTTACGTCATGGCTCACGCTTTTATTATGCCTAATTAACCCGTGCATAGGAGAATACTGCAGTAAAACTAATTGTGTGACAAACGAGGCTATCAAGTCGAATGAAATGTAAACAATACTCTTTGGAAACGAACATACTTTCACCGTTTTTAATACCTTAAATCACTGTCCAAAGTTTTAGGGAAGACTCAGATTAAACGAAGGACTGTCATGTTGCTGTACTTAAGTGATAGCTTTCATTGAACGGGGAGAATAGACACACTCCCGCAAAAGTTCAAGAAACAGACGCTATTCCAGCAATGGTCAGAGAGAGATTTCTCGGGCCATTGCTTCAGGAATATGGTGTAATACATCACAATAATTGATGACGGGGTATCATCTAACAGTAGTAAACATGCCTATATTAAGACAGCCTTGTAACCGGATGTGACACGTTACTAGATTGACACATGTCAATAATCGTCATTATTATACAATCGCGCAACCAAACTTTGCAGGTTCCACTCATGTGATCATAATTAGTTCGATTCCAGACTTGCGTATACATGGCTAGGAATGGGATCCCATACCTAACCTCGTGGTTTTTCTCCGAGTTCATCGATTCCCAACCAGTTTTAAATATCCATATGTTAGTCTCGAAATAACTCTAATGATGAGTAACCGTTTCCTCCCCCCAAAGTATATATGGACCAGTATCAATCTACATATACATGTACAGGTACAAGCCTACATTGTATATCAATATTACTATATACACAGGTACAAGCCTACATTGTATATCAATATTATTCTACCTGTATAGCGTTGTGTAATATTTACTTAGTCAAAAACAGGTGTGTAGATTTAAATATCAATCAATGAATAACAGGTACATATATTTGGTTATATTCGTACTGTACGTAAATGTTTCTTATGAAATAAAATGAAATGTGGTTCAACGTCCTACTCTTCTGTACCGACTGGGCTAATGAAGACGGTGTTTCTATTGAATACTATATGTCTAGTTTAATTATTGTTGCATGCATGTAGCAAGCCATATAATAACATCAATATTTACCAACTGAGTCTCTTGAAGGCCAGAAGTGGTTGCCCCTAGGGGAGGGGGGTAGTTGGGCGGTGGTAGTTGGTGGTTGGGCGTGGTAGTTGGGTGGGGGGGGGCGGGATTTGTAGATGTGAACCAATACATCATGTATCATGCTTGGCATTTTATATAGCAGCTATCCTTGACTTTAGCAATCAGTTTTCACCAACGTCCTGTCAATATAGAAACGTCGCTTCACCATAGCACCTTTCCTTTGCCTTAGTAACTTTCCCGTACCACAGAAACTAGCTACAAATTCCATTCACTGCAACAAAACCCGTTCACCATAGCAACATTCATGATCATAACAACTATCGGGTACCATAGCAAGTTTCCATAACCAAAATAAAAATCGGTTACCATAGCAACGTCCCATATCATAGCAAATATCTCTTCCATTCACCATAGCACCCATCCTTACTTATAGCAACTTCATCATATTAGCAACTATCTTTCACCATAGCAACTTCATCATAGCAACTACCTTACACCATAGCAACTCCCCATCAGCAAAGTGATTACCCTTCGTCATTGAAACTTCCCGTCATCATAACAACTACCCTTTACCATAGCAACTCCCTTGCGCCACAACAACTATCCTTCACCATAACAACGTACCCTCCCCATTAGCACAGCAACTTCCCGCCATAATAGCAACTATCTTTTCACCAATGCCACTTCTCTTCACCATGACATTGCATGAATATGTATAATTTAAAAAGGGGGTAGTATTATTCTATTCGTTTCTTGTCGAAATAACAGGTCTGTAAAGTCAAACGTAACATGTATTTTCCCCATAAAACTTTTATCATATTTATCAAAACAACATCTTGGTATTGTAAAAGAAACCAAATACAGCCATGACATAAATCTACGTCAGTAAGTGTTGACAAATGACATGATAATTTATTTATCTCCTTCATAATCTTCACGGTTTTCTTGTGTTTATAATCCGTCGTACTATCACTATATGCTGACCCCCCAAACCCATTCCACCACCCCTTCTGTTTGACGTAATGTATCAAACTTACTATTCTGTGTCAACCGGGCTAAGGAATTCCTCCTGAATAATGAACCAAACCATTACTCACCACTGTAATTAGGACGGGATATAATGACACAATCATACGTAATTATGTATATAACAATATTTTATTTCAATAGAATAAATTGGTGAAGCATGCGATGTATATCAGTTCAGTGCTTTAACAGTAGCGTATTGACTTATAAATTTCCTGGGTTTCGAGTGTGGATTTTACCAGTCACTTGTACACGTTTGGCTGCACGTGAAAGAACCTTTTGAATTCGTTGAACAGTAGAGAGAAATGTCGCGGTCCCGGAAAATATTTGCTTAGTGTATAATCATAACTCACTGCGTGCTGTATATTCATAACACACTGTGTGGTGTATACTCATAACACACTGTTTCACTACCCAAACAGTCACACGGGCCAAAACATTTCCTCATTTCTCAATAACAATCAGAAATTATCATGGTTTTAAAAAGTTTGTTTTCTCGCCTACAGCACAATTCTGCCCGTACAGCAACGCTTCGGCCTACTCTTATTTCGAATTCCAAGGTCATCAGTCCTATACCACTTATTACGGGGAACTGCGCCGGAAATCCCGATGAACTTTCTCAGGAATCAAACACGGGACCGTCATGTTAGAAAGCCAAAGTCCTATTTACTGAGCCACCATGACGTCCTCCAGAAATATAAAATGCGTTGGGGGGGGGGGGGGGGCATTCCTAGAGAAACGAGATGTTTTGTTATGTCTGTGCGTTATGGTACAGTTTTCCAGGATCATGTATCTTCTATCAACAACACTTACGGTCAACAATTTGCATACAGGTGTGCTAGTATATGGTCTAATATGGTGTTTTAACACGAGTCTAACAAAAGGCTAACAAGTACACTTCAATGAATAGAGGAAACCAAGTCTATTAAATTCTCTATAAAAGGCGAGTCTCGTTGATAAAAGAATATGATTTAACGTTCCAACACAACATGACCAGATAATTGTTAGAGTAAAGATATTATCTACCGAACAGTGTGAATATTGACACAGCAACAACTGGATACCACATAAATGTGAATCTTTAACTTGTACTAGAGAGAGACAGAGAGAGAGAGAGAGAGAGAGAGAGAGAGAGAGAGAGAGAGATGGGTTTAACGCCCACTCGACACAAACTAGGTCATTTCGGGACTAACATATGGTTTAATTTTATTTCAATAATTCGCTTGCGCGTAGGGGTCTTTAGTAGTGGGAGGAAACCGGATCACGCGGAGAAAACCGACGAGATTGGTTGAGCAGTTACAAATCGCACACACCGTGATATATCTCTGAATAGTTGCTCTTATACATGTAACCATTCATAAAATACCCTGCCTTGTGCATGGTACACACCACTACACGCAAGTATGAACATTAGTTCCAAGAAGTAATATCAGACGTTCTCGAAAGGGTAAAGATGCATCCTGCCAGCTGTTATAGAGTTTTTAACTCACTGATGCATACAAAATAAATATACCGATAAATTAGTCCATTTTCAAATTAGTAGGTTGAATGACATTTGAAAACGTGTGTTGTCTATCAAGGATATAATATTATCATTTTACTCGTGTATGACTAATTAATTTAACGTCATTATACAGTCCTACACAACGAGAATCTCTTGAAGTTGAATAAAATGAAATAAGGTAATCAAGATGGGTGTCATGCAGTTTGCTTTCAGTTTCCACTTACTCTTTTTCGAATTCCATTTGGTGAGTGTTCTTTTACGTGCCCGCCAAATTGTTTACGGAACCTCGATAGATAGTTGTCCCATCCCAGCGAGTAAAACGGGGTCTTCCTTGCCTTCTGCCCTATATACGTACAATTTACATCCCTTTACTTAGAGCTGGAACTAAGTAAAGTGTTCGCGGAAACACCGATATTCCCCTCCGCTGATACACGTGACCACAGACAAAATACAATATGTTAGTCTCTAAATGACCTAATTATTGTATTATTTAAATTGTGCCACTTACGACTAGTCGTTGGACTACCGTCTTACAACCAATCTTGTTATGGCCTAGACCCATCATCATTAGCCCAGTTCGGAGCAGAACAGTAGGACGTTAAACTTCATTTCAATTCGTTATGGCCTGGAATATTTTCCCCGTCATGTTGTACAATACGATATTATTTCCTTAATATCGTGTATCGGCAGGTTACATACACGACAAGGTACGTGTGTATGGGCGATAATAGTCTACAGAAACACATGTGACAAAATCATAAGTCAATGAAATTTAAACTAAAACGTGGACAAACAAACTAATACATACCTTCAAAATATTAATCCCTTTCTTTAATCCGTCCAAGTTAATCCGTGTCTCCTGAACCACTTTGTGTTAAAGTTTAGAAAAGCTAAAATACAGCTGATGTATTAGATATTTATATATAAGAGAAGTTCTTACTACACATGAACAAGTCTTACATACACCTACTCCTCGACTAACTGTAGTATAACTGAATGTGGTATATTGGGGGTTACACACCTCGCCTACTCTATAAATACCACAAGATATACGACTTATAGCACGTGGTCTATAGGCATTATATTCCCGCCTATAATATACATGTATTGTATATATAAGTTTTTACCTGTATATTGTGTGTCTATGGTATATAAAGCGACAGGTTATTGTTGTCTATTTAATAATATTTCATTCAAATATTTTCCGTTATGTCATGACCTGTTACGTGATTCAGTGACATGGATTCTCGCACATTGCTAGGCTATTGTCCTAAATCATATTATAGCCTAACACTGAAAAAGAATGTTTTCCTATAAAGCCTTATGGTTATTATATGCATGTTCTGGTTAATTTCGTCATGTCATCAGTCATCGGGGTTGGATAATGAAATGTTACCTTTAATTACATCGTATTTATGGTCAGTAGTTAGGCCGGTTGCTGAAAACTTAGTTATTTTAATGATCCGTTACACTCGAACGTATCGCTACCTTGTTAATGTGTCGTTCGTTAACGGTCCGTTTAATTTCTGTTGCGGGAAAGTCAATTTCATTCTAACGGACTGATCAAAGTTCATCCAAGAGAAGACTGGTCATTGGCTGAATTTGAAATGCAATGTATAGCAACTTCAAAGAAGTTAGTTAAGAACAAACTGAATAAAGAAGAACAACCAGGGGGCGCCGGAACGGCACGAGGGTCAGGGTACCAAAAGAAAGTGGGTGGCCGGCCTCTAGAAAATTTTGAAATTTGTCAGTTCTGAAAACGCTGTTTAAAGCGTACCAAGGCATGCACTGATAACTAATAATAAGAGTGCGAGAGCCGGTTCTCGACCGACCAGAGAGTAATTACATATCTACCATTTAAAAATGAATAGACTAGTAAAAAGGTTGGAAACTTTCATCTTTAGAGCATGGGTATACATGTATTCCCAAGAAAAGGGGCAGGGTACCATTTGCATACCCTGGTTACCCGGGTTCCGGCGCCCCCTGGGAACAACTGTGTAGTCTATTCACAAAACTTGACTTTCGCTAAGGGTATTTATACTTCGACTGACAGCAGAATAATGCCATCATTAAACAGATAACGGAGCCCAACACCTCCGTAAAATATAAAGGCAAGTTAAGGACACATTAGGGTAAACGGGGCTTCAAGCAATAGACTGTCTCTCCGTTAATATAAAGATAACGACCCATTAACTCCATGTAATCGGTCCCTGCTGGTTAATTACTTGGTGTTTATGGTAATATGGTTAATAACACTATGTTATAGTTAATTACGTTGTAGTTCTGGTCAATAACCTTACGTTCTAGTTAATTACGTTGTATTTATTGTATAAAAACATTGTGGCTATGATGAATAACGTTATGTTCTGGGTTCAAGGTTGTGACTATGGTCAATAACGTTATGTTCTGGGTTGTGGCTATGGTCAATAACGTTATGTTCCGGGTTGTGGCTATGGTCAATAACGGTATGTTCTGAGTAATTATGTTGTGGATGTGGTCTACTTCTATTTTTTTATTAACTTAGGTCAAAGACCCATCGGGTAAAACACTATACAACAATATGTACAAACCGAACATACAATGCAAATATATACAGAATGTACAAGGAGAGAATGTAATGTTATTGACCATAGCCACAAACCAGTTTAACACGTTGTATTGCTGGAAAATTACATTGTGTCTGGCTAATTGCGGTGTTTCTGGTTAAGTGCCTTATATTCTGGTTAATCGTGGTGTATTTATGGTTAATTAGGGTTAGTTATACCTTGTATTTATCATCAATGACGTCGTGCTCTGCTTAATTACGTTGTGCTCTGGTTCATTAAGTTTTATTCTCTGTTTGTTTTTTATTACCCGGTATTCAGGTTCATTGCGTAATGTGTGGTATTCATTACGTGGTGTTCACATTTATTACTTATAATCAGATTTATCACGTGATGCTCACCTTCATTACATTGTACATTATGTATAAATTTTCATTGTCTGTTCGTTTGGTATGTATTGCTGTATGTGTGTTTAACCCGATAACTATAAACATTACCTGGTATTCCCATTCATTACGCAGTATTCTGGTTAAATGCGTGGTGTTCAGGTTAATTACCTGGTATTTTGCTTAATTATATTCTTGTTAAATTCTCGTTATATGCGCTATTTTTTATGTGTTGGTGACTTGGTATGTAACCAGTTCAGTTTCGTTACTATGTGTGCATTTACCCCGTATAAAAATATACGTAAAGCTTGGTGTATAAATTATACTTAAATGTGTATTGTTACATTAAATTATCTTTAATAATTGTGAGTCATGGACAAGGATGTAAAGTTAAGAAAATGGACATAAAGATAAGAGCGATCACATTTTTAGGTGAGTTAAACATACATTATGCAAGAGCTAAATCTGCCAATTGTCTTCTTGCGACCTGAAATGTTATATAAATTATTAATTAGAAATTAATCAACTTATCCAGACCATAATCAACTCTCCCTGATATTAAATAGATTAGAACAGTTGAGCCATATTTTGATTTTAGCTATAAAAAAACTGGAGGAGCGAGACTTAGCTTCGATCAACCAGTACGGTGGTTGAAATTATTGCACACGTCTGTCAAACCTTCAAAGGCAAATATCTTTGCTCGCAATAGAGTGATTTGGAACTATTATAGCACGAATGGCTAGCTCTGTATCTAAATCTTACATAATGTATCTTTAATTTTATTTATAAAATCACGATTGTGCAGTGGCTGCAGGTGTTTTTAATAATATAGTTTAACGAATGAAGACTCAAGTACTTACACACATCTGAATTATAATTATATGAACCGCACACCGAGCGCTTGCAACTTTCATTTTCAAGCGTGTGTTTTTTGTCGTGAATATAGATTAAAAAATATATTAGTCGCCTTAATTACATACGTGTCGGTGCATATTTTGTTTATAGACGTGTTGACTTAAACTTCACGTCCCCTTTACAGCACAGCCTAACACAGCAATGCAACATGCATCTCCCATTTAAAATACAATTAACAATTCCGTACACCTCGTTGCCAGGGTAACTGGTATTATGCGAGCGCATGTACGCCCTGTTTAGGAATTTAAACGGGATTACAGTCATGTTTTCCCGCGTAGTAATAATATAAACTTCGAATTCAGAAATTCTCTTAAACTAACTTTACCACGCAATAATTTAGACAGAATTGTCACCCCATATTTATAGGCATACAATTTTATGGATACACAATTACTGAGTGTAATACTAAGCGACCCTCGTCTTTATCAAGCAAATGATACGGGTATGTTAAAGATAGATTATGGGAGATTAGATAACGAGTTGGCGGTTCTCACTATAAAAGTTAAAAACTAGCTAATGTAAAGGAAATTTACTGAGAATTTCAGTCAAATTGATCCACTATGAACCGAGAACTAAGCGGATGAAAGTTCCGCTTAGCATCAATCATCATTACTGAAGTTGGTAAGACAAAACTAATAGTCTCAATTATCCATTTAATCGTTTACCGCGAAGGAAAGTTTTGAGTGTTAATCGGACTACAATCCAACAAATATCGCAGGCTAGCCTTGACATCGATAGCTGATTGTGGTCTGGATAAGTTAATTAATGTCTAATTAATAGTTTTTATAGAGAGAGAGGGAGAGAGAGAGGGAGAGAGAGAAATGGGTTTAACGTCCACTCGACACAACTAGGTCATTTCGGGACTAACATATGTTTTTTTACTTTATTTCAATAATTCCCTTGCGCGTAGGGGTCTTTAGCAGTGGGAGGAAATCGGAGTGCGCGGAGGAAACCCACGAGGTTGAGAAGGCGCCCCTATCTCCATGCCACATACGCTCACACCAGGGCTCGAAACCACAGCCGCAAGGCAGAGGTGGCCGGCCAGCTAGAGGTCGAAGTGCGGCACTCTAGACCACCAGCCCATCCCATCCCAACCCTCCAATAGTTTTTATAACATTACAGGCTTAAACAAAGACCTACAATAGACAGATTTTGCTCTTGCATAATGTATGTTTAATAGAAAGCAAATATAATACAGAATGTGCAACAAAATAACAATCAAATACAATTAACGCGGGACACCGCACATCTGGGAGCAGCAAGCCTCTGGTTTGAGTAATGGGGGCCACGCATGATCAGTGGGCACGTCTCTGGGTCAAGTAGGTTACTTGGTTCCACCATGGTTATCCCTTGTCAGAAAGGGGGCATTCAGATTGGACGAAAATTCCGAAATAAGAGTAGGCCATAGCGCACTTATTTGGGATAAATATCAAATTTTATTTGAATTTATTCATTTATATTTTAAATACGTTTACAAAAAGTTTCACAGTTTTATCGACATCGAAAAAAAAGTTGACATTCGGCGCCTTATTAACTTAACCAACTTGCATCCAAATCAGACAGGCGAAAACTGCAGTGTAGAACAGCAGCTCAAGAACTTCCATCGGTATAGTTTACTGCAATATTACCTTCGGTGGAAGCCGACATTAAGCCCTACGAAGAAAATATAAACTAGCATCAAACTGATAAGCAGTAAAGAAAGCTGTTTTGGGCCCGACTATGTAGACTGTAGAAACGTAAACGTTAAAGGGCGATAATTCATTTTAATAAAAGGGATTAGACCGCTGTGCCCTTTCTCAATTATACACATTCAATGTTTCAACTAGTTACTTAAATATACCTCACTACCCATTCCCTCAAATCTTATGTCCTTTTTTAAAATCCCAATTGATCTGAAATTTATGACTATCTGAAGACTTATGAGTTAAAACAAGAATGTCTGCGGGTCAGATCAGAGAGATGATATCAAAGAGTGTATGTTCCCTTGGTCAGACCAATACATGAGACCCTTTAACGTTAGATACATTTAATAGCAAATTTAACAGTAATTAAAGTTGGCATTAAAATATTTTAGAACAAGCAACACTGACTTGGTTCCAATTTGAAATTATGTTGTTGATTTAGTCGACCAGGCAAACATATGAACGGACCATTCCTAACTTCATGCTGTATTGTTTTGCGTCTAGAAAATCTTAGTATGATTTGTTTGGTGTAAAACGATACAGTAAATTCATTTAAGAACCACTCTTGTATATACATCTATGGTGACCAACAATCTGATCAAAACACAGATCCAACACCAGGATCTGGAAGAGTTGTTTGTTATATAACAAGCGTTCTGGTTGATGTGAGGTATTAGCCAATGAAACGGTCTGTTACAGCGAGTTCTTAGCTGGCTCTGCACAGACCAGTTGGTAAAGCCCATGAGAACGTCATAGGTTCAAAAGCCATTCGTATAGCCCCCGACGCGACCTTCCTGTACAACTGATCATATATTCATGTAGTGTAGGTCATCGAAGTTATAAAAAAACCGAAACGAAATATAGCTCTGTATTTCAATTAAATTGGGTGACCAAGTGATACGTTCAGTTGAGATGTCACAGTTTTGAAGGCGTAATTTCTTATTTCCACGAATGTCTCAACTGTCCAATATGTATAATTTATTTCAAAGACCGCCATATTATGTGTTTTTCAATGTTTTAAAATAAGAGACAAGAGTGAACTATTACAGACATGCACAACAGACATACACAATGTATTTGAACTCCAGATTAGAAGTGGAATGGAATGTTCTAACACAATCACCTACCCCCTCAATCGTGAAATTCCTATGAATAACCACTACTATTTCACATTATACGATATTTTATGTTATAAATAAAACTTATAAATAATATTTGAAATTTTGTATTACAGTAATAACACTTCAGAAAATATTGATATTAATGCCTATCTCATCAATTGCATTACAATTGCCTGTACAATAATACCACCATGTATAATATGCTGTGTGTCCTTCTCATCCGTCTTCATACCTCCTTAACAAACATATCCCGACGATCATGTAAACGAAAGTAGGATTATTAAGTATTGTACCTTCTCAATTTTCAATCTAAGTTTATGTACTTCAACTGGCGCCGTCACTATTTTAAAAGATAAACATATATGTATTTATGTTTAGTATTAGTTAAATCTGGGTACATCCTTTATTTTTCTTTATTATTTTTTTTAACAAACTTAAAATAATAATCCTGTAAAATAGAATTGTTCCAAATTAGAATCTGTTCATACAATGTGTTTATGGACTCATCAAAAAGGGCAGCATGTTTTACTTTATTGAAATGTACCAATGGTGATGCATAACTCACCTGTATCCGTAAACTCTCTAGACCCCTCTATCAACAATACATGTAAGTTTATTATAGAAACACGTTATACAAGATTATCTTTACTGGACTCTCAGGAGAAATTTGCAATATACGTTAAATGCATTAAAAATCTAAGATAAACCAAATATCAGAATATATTAAATATAGCACCTTTTACTTAGCAAGCAAATGCAGAATGGTGTAAAAAGAGAAAACATACAAAATAATAATAATAATATTAATTGCCAAAAGGCAGGTCCATAGCTAGCCCAAAATTGTTAGGAGGGACAAAGGCTTCTGGGGGCGCCGATGTACCTACACTTTCAGGTCCACGACAAACGGTACGTGGACACGACTCCCTTCGGAAGGGTGCTCTCTCCCCAGAAAATTTTGGAAAATAGGGTTTGCACCTGAAAAGATGACTTTAACATCCTACTCTTATGCACTTAACCTGGGCTAATGGAAGATGGGTTTGTACCTGAAAATGACGGACAATTTAAATATGAATTTGATATGAACATTATACAAATTTGAAGGAAGGAAAACGACTTTAGTGTAACCTATAATAAATTATGAGATAAACGAAAAGTTCGCAATCGGGTAAGAGTGAGACTTGTTTGAATTTTGTAGATTATCACGCCGTTTTGGGCGACCAATTCATTCGAGAGCACCTAACCAACCTCACTCGGCATTGTGGGCGCCCCGCCAATTATATTATGGGGTGCATGATGTCGTCGTGGGCGCCCCACCGATCTCGGCATTATATGCTCCTTTCCGGGATGATGCACCATACCAATCATACCGTTTTGGGCGCCCCATTGATTAAGTCGTGGGCATTATGTGCGGCCCAACAATCATATATTGTCGTTATAAGTGCCCTATCAACCATGTCATCATGGGCGCCCCTCCGGAATAAGCGCCCCACAGATCAAGCCGTTTTGGGCGTCCGATCAATCAAGTTGTGGTGTTAATCGTGTGAGTCATAATGCGGCGTCTCACCATTTCGGGGGCTCCTTATAACGACATTATTGGTATTAGTTATTAGTCGATGCCATAATAATATATCCCAATTGAATTACTCCCCATATCTATAACTTTCAACTAAAACAATACCTGTCTATGATACCATAAACGTCTTGTCGCCTTTAGTGCAAAGGCATGAGAGACCCCCCCCCCCCCATCCTTTCATTTTTGGTATCACTCGGGACCGTTCGTACTAAAAACACAGCTCGAGTATCATTTCTTTCTTTACGTCCAAATTCACATAACATAGGGTCGTATTACTAAATGACCTTTAAAACACGTGGTGTAAAAGAGCGGGAAACATACTCTTAAATATGTTTACTGTTATATCAAATAGGTCCATGTTGACAATGTTGTGGAGCCCATACTAAGCTGGACTGTCCCATTTCGTTCCTAACGTCAAATTTATATCAAAATCTGTTTAATCGTAATAAGAACATACATCTTATATCATTACCATCAATAGCGTGGGCTAATATGGTGTCAGTGTCGCGGTAATAATGTGCTTAGGGCAATGGCCCCTCGACAAAATGTAGTCTTTCGGGATTTTGTTTTTAAGCCCACTATCACATGTAAGTTGTGGTGCTTGTGAGGCTGACAGGGGATGTGTTTCTAGTCCTTTGGATGGTACGACATACCCAGAAGACCCATCCATGTACAGTGTACACATTGCATGGCTATAGCATGTAAAACAGCTCTTGGCAGTTGGAATTCGAAAAAAGAGTAGCGTAAGCGGAAACGAAGCTGTCAGGACAAAATCCTCCTCGATTGTAAATCATCGCGCGCCTACCCCAAGAAAATGTGTCAAAACCAACGTTTTATGGGTCATGGTGGCAGGCAGAGGGCCTGACAAGGCGATAGTTGTCTAGTCATTCGGATAGGACAAAAACCAAGCGTGCACGTAAAAGATCCCTTGGGTGTTGGAATTCCATATAAGATCAGACCGTGGGGCCCTCATATATAGCACGCTATGTGGCGTATGCGCGTCTTCATTAGCTCGATTCGGAGCAGAACATGGGACGTTAAACCCCATTTCATTTCCAACGCTGTAGATGCCACATCCTCAGCCCCTTTTATGAGCTGGCTACGGGCCCGGGACTTCTTAAGTTGGTCCTGCAACGGCGTCTAGAGTCCACGTGAAACGTAGGATACTACAAATTACATGAAATTCGGGTAATCTTTGAACCCCTGTGTTATTCCTTGTGATAAGGTAAGCGGCTTATGGGATTATGGCGTATTTAAAGATTAACATTATTCCTACGGGGAATAAATAAACTACAATGCAGTCGGTGTCATCAAAAGGGGAAATAACTCATGTTGCTGTCCTTCCTGATCAACACAGGAAGTCGTTTACCTTTTACAGGTAAAAATTTGTTTATGAAGGCTGATGAACTAAGAGCGACACACTACTCCTGTATAGGAGCTTAACCCATAGAAATATTGGAATATTTTACACCATACTCTTGTGAATTGCGTAACGTTTCTGGGAAAATATTTGGATTAATTGTTTTTACAACAAAAGGAACGGTGATCGGAACTTGTGTGTCATATTATACTTCAAAACTTGACCAATTCTTGACTGTTTTTTTTTGACGATTCGTACTGAATGAAAGTTTGGATTTAAACTTGTGCAGTGTATGAATCTGCACGAGCTGAGCAGGGACGTTTTAACCTAATTACTGTAGCAGATTTAATTTGAACGGCCCACGACTTGGTGTAATTTGATAGGCAAGCGTCTAACTGGGCCACAGAGTGAGAGAGGGACTCTAGGATTGAGTCGGTCGGTATCTTCTATCTTAGAGCACTGTAACCTCCTAAACATTCGCCACACCGTGAAAAAGTTTTTACGTTTTTCAATGAAGCAGCGTTCGTTCAAACAACTATTCATGTGTGGATTATTTGAAGAATTGAATTAAATGTTGGAAGCGTGGATTAATCGTTCCCATGAAGACGTTTTGTGTTCATTATTTGTGGATATTTATAAACTATGCCGATGAAAGTAACGGTGTGTTTTGACAATGTGCGTGTGATTGTTCCGTGTGGAGATGGAGAAATTTTAGTTCGTGAGCTCATCAACAAGGCTATTATACGGTATAAGAAAGCCACGGGAAAGGTGAGTCGTCTGTAATCCTATTACCTATTGTTGTCGGTAAATAATACAAATTTCTTTGATGTTCACCTGTGACGAGGAAAGGTAGATTGGACGTCGTTAATAACTTGACGAAATATGGCTGTCGTCTGACATCCGCCGCCATATTTGTCAGTGACCTGATTATAAATAAATGTCATTGAGAGTTGGTTATTTACTTAAAATTGATTATAAACATTCCAGAAACATAGATCCACAGTTTTCACTATAAAATATAACAGTTGATTATTTGTAAGAATGTTTTCAGTTGTGATTGGTCAGTTTTGACGTTTAGATGAAATCTCTGCCAGTCTCTGGGATTACATTATTCAAATACTTTAAGATAATTAGGGAGAGGAGGTATTTACTTTTAATTGAATATTCTGAAGTGGAAGACATTTTATAAAAGTTTAGAATGCTGGAAGATGTTAGACATAATAAACAAACTGAGTGTCCTACAGTTGAAATACCCAGTACTGTTATTTATAAAAACAAACCACTTCTGATTACGTTCAATCTCACATAATTATTAGTACCTGAGCTCGAACTGTTGCTAGAATATAAAATGACTATAATATACATATTTATTTATTAATATGATTATCTAATCAGTTGTTTGATATATTTATTAATTACTCCTTTTAATAAATATTAATGTAGGCGGTCAAGCAAGGTTGTAGGGGTCAAACATTTGGGAACACTCCCTCAATTGTTTATTTTAGATCATGCTGTGTCTAAGTTATCAACAATTATTCAACTGCTCACAAATTCCAGTGTAAAATTTGAAACAGATCTATGCAATCCAATCCATCAATGAAATGCAGACGATTTACATGTACATGCAAGAATTCATTGATGCGTTTTGCCGTAAAGTAACTGTTATCAACGTGTGGGTAGATAAAAAGAAACTCTTGGATTTTTCTTTCTTGATGGGGAATTCCCTGGGTATGCCCCAGATAAGTTGATAATGAATATGCATGAGGGATGTGAATAGAATTTGATATGATTTGTGTTTATGTTGATGAATCACCCGGTGTACATGTATGCTACATGTAATGTATGTGCACTGACTACTACATACATATGTAATATAAGTTAAACCACATCTGTTTCTCCTGGAGACTTTGTAAAACATCTGGTGATTCTATCTGTAAAATAAGACAAAGAAATTACATAAATAAACTGTTAATATATTCCACAAGAGCTTCTCACAGAAACATATCTTACTGACGTATTAAACTCTGATATATGTATGCTTAGAAATAATTCATATATATTTTACCATTGATGTTATTTTTGGTTAAAAAACATCTAGTGCAGATGGGCAAAACTTATTAATTTAACAAAAAACAATTCAAGCTGAGCTTGTACGTGTATATGTTATTATACACAGTTATATACACATGTACATGTATATTACACACAATATATACATTTGTATTACACACAATATACATTTGTATTACACACAATATACATTTGTATTACACACAATATACATTTGTATTACACACAATATACATTATATATACATGTATATTACACACCATATACACATGTACATATATATTGCACATATACATTGTATATTATACATCATTCTTTATACATTGTATGAACATGTATTATACATGTGTATAGTTAAAACAAGTATATTTACACATTGTATTAGTATGTAAATCTAATAACTGTGTGATTATGTTTAATATGTATGTATAATTAATGTATATACATGTAGATCAGATTATTATAACTCTCATTATGATATTATTTACATAATGTCACATTACATATATATCATGTCATTAAATCTTGATATACCATAGTGCATTTACATCGACCATAGCCAGCTCATAAAATTTGGTGGGGCTACAGAACACTCCTAACAAATCATTATTGTTGGCGAAATATTTAGGGGGGTAGTTTGGTTATTGGAATATTTATTTTTCTTTTAACAATCATTACCAGGGTTCTGTGGTGGCGCAATGAGCATGACGATCGTTCAATAACTAGGAGGTCCCTGATTCCATCCAGGTGTTTCTCTGGGAAAATTGTTCCGTATTATCCAGCCATGTTTCCAATTGTCAGTGGTGTAGGGCCTGGCAATAAAAGCATCTAGTTTTTGGATAGAACAAGTAACTGAGGTCACATGTACAAATTGAATGCACGTTTCATTTATCCCTTGGACCAATAAGAACCATTTCAATCCTGACTTTCACTTGGTCAGGGTGATGCGTGCAGGATTGACAAAGGAAAATGAGCCTGGTCAGACAAACAATATAAGATGCCAACACGGAATATTGAGTGGTCTCATCAACATTTAGCAACGTTAAAGATAGATTATACTGAAATGTTAATTTATGATATGATTCAGGATTAATGGTGATATATGAATTACACTTAATGATAGTATTAATAGTGGTACTTGATCCATGACACAGCATGTACAACATGTCTAACTAAAGGTGTTTACACTTAAAATAAACCATTTAGAATGTAATTAGAGTTGACAAACAAAGTGAAATTAGATCATCTTCCTATTATTGATTGTTAGACAAGGAAATTAAAATGATGTCCATATAAATAGGTTTATACATGTAGATTACAGTCATTCCTCATGATTCATGTCTCATAAAATACAACCCATAACAATCGACATAAACACATTAGATCATGAACACAATGTTTCATTTTCCTCTGCATTTTTGAGTAAAAAAGCAATGGGAAATATGTGTAGGCAATAGGGAATAAATGTAGGCAATAGGGAATACATGTAGCAAAATTGTACCGTAAGATACATTGCGTGTGTAAATAAAGTTGGTGTGTGACCTGAACCTTGGATAATACCAATTCTGATCACAAACGGTTGTACAACCAAGGTAAAATACATGTGTGTATGTACCAATCACTAACGCTACATGGACGTAAATGTATGTGAAAGATACTCTAAATGTACATGTATGTAGTAATTAGATGAAGACATGGCCCTTTTTGCTATAATAAAGGTTTAAAAATTGATGATGAAAAATGGATATTTATTAAAAATTTCAGTCAAATTACTTTATTCTGAGCAAAGTTATTATTTTTTTAAAATTTTGTCTTGGTTGTCAAGTACTATTGCCATGATGATAAACAAAGTCTTGATTACCTTTTTAACTTTATTAAAGCTTGCTGATGTTCTAATCCATCTGGGGGGTTGGATGGCCGAATGGTCAGCACGTGCGCGCTGTATCATAAAGCCTGTCATTGAGTCAACTGGCGTGTTGAATCCCCAGTTGTATGTGACAAAGAGTAGGGTCACCTGTTCAACCTTGAGGGTTTTCTCCGGGTACTCCGGTTTCCTCCCACTGCTAAAGACCCCTACACGCAAGCGAATTATTGAATTAAATTAAACCATATGTTATTCTCAAAATGACCTAGTTTGTGTTGAGTGGACGTTAAACCCCATATCTCTCTCTCTAATCCATCTGATGAAGTAGAGAGTTAATTATAGGCTTGTCTTGTGAATAAATGTCTAAATGATAATTTATTTAACATTTGAGACCAAAAGAAAGACTAGCAATCTGACATAAAACTTGTTGAACAACAAGCGAGCCTTATGTTGTAGAAAAAAAACCTATTTGTATATGTAAATATTAAAGATAGCAAGTGATCTAAAACTGGAAATTAAAAATTCCAATCATACTGTAGATACCTGACATTGTGCATGTGATGTAGGTCAATGTAAGTGATGAGATAACTCGACTTGCTTCACAATTTTCAATGAGATTACAAAGATTTTGATACATGAAGACTAATGATTAAAGGATTGTAGTATAGAGGATTATTGTCATCTAGTGAAGTTCTGTCCTGTATACTTGATGTACATCTGTGGTTCAGCTACAGGTACGTACAGGTGTGTTAATTACAGGTAGAGAACAGGTAGAGTTAGACAAGTATTTGTTTATCAGTGATTATTTTGTTTGTTTACAAGAGTATTTTAATACAAGGTAAACTTGTGTCATCGTATACTCTACTTGTACATTGGAATTCAACTTGGTACATCACCAACCCCAGGCATACCACAATTAAATTTCACCAACCCCTAGTAGTTTGATACTACAATTAAATTTCACTAACCCCAGACATAGTAGTAGTATGATACTACAATTAAATTTCACCATTGTGAAACCTATGATTGTTAGTTTGTGTATTTACAACAATTCTCGCTCTCTCTATTTTCTCGCCGTTTGTTTGACCAGTTTTGTTGTTTTGTTGGTGTAGAATAGAAGAAGAGGGTTTGAATTAACGTTTTCTGCCAGATGTTGGTAAATCTACCTGGCTTAGTGACGTGAAGTTACATGTACGAGGTGGGTTAATCTGATATGTATCATACATATTCATGAATTTTGGATATGCGACTTAAGTTTGTGTATCTCAAAATTTCTTTGGTCAACCTCATAAAAAAATTTGGAGCAAAGACATGACCATTTATTGGCATTAAGAGGAACTAAACTTTGTTGAAGAGTTTGAGACCAGACTTAACAATGGGGATATCAACAGTGGTCTGCCTCCAACCCTTAGTAAAATGTACCTTTTCACTTGTATTTTAGTCAGTTGTCTATTAATATGATAGCGCTGTTTCACCCTACATGTAGTTTTCTTTTAATTCCATCCATCAAGTGTTCAATT
The DNA here is from genome assembly GCA_963678685.1 of Patella ulyssiponensis. Lineage (NCBI taxonomy): Eukaryota > Metazoa > Mollusca > Gastropoda > Patellidae > Patella > Patella ulyssiponensis. Next base: position 59,943,501 of record OY783225.1, on the reverse strand, counting down.
ACAACTGCCATGCACGTAAATTTACACATTGGTGGACCTCACTTATGTGTCAGTGAAAAGACCAAAATGGCAAACTTCAAACGTAAAACCTCAGAATTATCAAATTTGCACACTAGTGGATCTCTGTTTTCCCTCCCAAAAAAGTGCGGAATGCCCATGCAACTTCAAATGTAAAATCGAATTTGAGAAAACTTTGTTGGTCAAGTTTGTCGACTGATGAAAGTAAAGTGTAATGTAAGAAGGACAAGAAGTATTATTGTCGTGCTGTTGGCTGTTTATACACTGACTGGTTGTTATAACGAAGTCTTCACTCAAACAAACGATGGAAGGTATTGATCCCCTTCTCTTTATTTGATCCGTTAATTAGACGGTAAATAGACAGGGGTCAAAGATCAAAGCGTAATTATACACCCCTGTTTATACAGCATCAAACCTCTTACATTATTGATAACACCACTTGAAGGTCACATTATTAAGGGGTTAAAGGTCATTGGATGAGTTAGGGAACAAAGGTCACGTGAATTGAATTATTGAGTTCAAGTTGAACCAGCTACACCTATAATAAACAGGAGAGAATTTGAAGTGCTGGTTTCTTTTATCAACTAATTTAAAATGTCCAGTTGGTTAATAAATTTGACTGGATGATTGTTGTGAGTTGGTGTGTCACATGATCCTGTGGTGGTTTTTTAGTAGGCCTAATGTCAACATGCCAGTCACAATTACTGCCTGTTATTTAAAGGCCTAATTTGTCATTTGCATTTCACTGACAAATCAAATTTCTCGCCATCTATGGCAAGCTTGTTTTCATTATCTAACATGCAGATAAAGATACATTATGGGAGATTAGATAAAGAGCTGTCAGTTCTCACTATAATGGTTAAAAACTAGATAATGTAAAGGGAATTCACTGAAAATTTCAGTGAAATTGATCCACTCTGCACCGAGAATTGATTACTAAAGTCGGTAAGATACAAAACATATTACATAGTATCCATTATCCATTTCATGATTTAATCATGAATGAAAGTTGAGCAGCAAATCAGATCCTAATCCAGTAAATATTGCAAGCTAGCGATGACATCAAGAGTTGATTATGGTCTGGATAAGTTTATTAATGTCTAATTAATAATTTAGATAACATTTCTGGCCCTAAGAAAGACATGCAATAGGCAGATTTAGCTCTTGCATAATGTATGTTTTAGAAAACAAAGTGAAATTTCCTGACTTGAATTAAATCAGAGTTAAAGCATGCCCTTCTGTTTCCTCTGCTTCCTAAAAAACACTGAAGCAGCATATAGATTGATGGCCTTTTGAATTGATTATAACTTTGTAAATACGGACTAGCACCACTGATATTCCTATAACATTGTACTATATTGTATGATGTTACTCAATCAGAATACTCCTCTCACCCTCCCCTCACCCTGAATGCTTCCCCACTTTGTTTCCACTGAGGGTGATTTTGTTGACATGACGTGGTAGGAAACTGGGTTGAGAAGGAACCTCTATCTCCTTGCCACATATGCCACATCAACGATTGAAACAACGACCACATGCCAGAAGTTATGGGCCAGATAGTCAAAGTGTGATACTCTAGCCCAGTAGGCCTTTCCTGCGCATTGTTTTGTTTTTGTCTGTATTTTATACATGTCTATGTAACCAACTGTTCCACCCCTCTCCACCACCATCCACCCCCACATCCTCACCCTCACTACTTACTACATCACAGCACCTGTATTGTGGATTGTTTTCTTTCTGTCTGTATTTTATTGTAAAGTTGTCCTATATTATACTCAGATTATTTTTACTGATTGATTGATGACATTTTCTATTTTTGTTTGTTTGAAATGTGATGAAGGATAAGGACAGGTAGAAAGGTTATATACAATTAAACATGTCATAGCTCTAGATATATCATAGCCCTAAACATTTCCATACATACAGTGGTTCAGTGAGTAAATACGTTGACTTGCTAACCTGGAGAGAGAGATGGAGTTTAACGTCCACTGGACACAAACTAGGTCATTTCGGGACTAACATATGGTTTAATTTTAATTCAATAATGCGCTTGCTCGTAGGGGTCTTTAGCAGTGGGAGGAAACCGGAGTGCCCGGAGGAAACCCATGAGGTTAAGAAGGTGCCCCTTCTCCATGCCACATACACTCACACCAGGGCTCGAAACCACAGCCGCAAGCCAGAGGTGACCAGCCAGCTAGAGGTCGAAGTGCGGCACTCTATACCACTAGGCCATCCCAACCCCCCCTGCTAACCTGGAGGTTCTGTCATCGTTCCAAGTTCATTATGTTTCTCCTGGTCAATGGTAGAGGACGGATAGGACCGAGGGCATGTGTACATGTACATATTTTGTGCATTGAAAGAACTCTTCACAGTTGGAATTCAAAATAAAAGTAGGCCATATAGGGTTTTTGTGGGGCCAAATTTTCCTCATAGCCCATTGTATACCTTGTTTAATAACTTAACAATACATGTAGTGTGTTAAACTTTATTTTATTTTGTTGAAAGGAAACAAAATGAGGACAATGATTCATTTAATGATATGTTAAAAGGTTTTTATGAATAATATATGAATAGGGAAGTCTAATCATCTCACTCATGTCAGTCTTTAGTTGTATACAATATACATCACCCACATAAACAAGTGTGTGAAATAAAAAGAATTGGTTTAAATATATTTTATTACCACAATGTAAAAGGATCGGACAAAAGTTACAAGAACTTACAAAAACATCCTTTCCTTCATAAGTACATGAAATTATTCAAGATAACAAGAGGTTCAAAATAAAGAGAAGTAAGACGGTGCTGAGGAATAAATCTCAAGATTGATGAAGATGATCATAAGAAAACTATCTGAGAATTATTCCAGTGAGTGCAGGGATCTTGAAATTCTTAACCACATCATTTGCAACTATCTTACAGGACATAATATCAAAAGGTTGCAAGAGCTGGTATTTCCAAATAGTAACTTAGGATAACGACCACTCTTATACCACTAGCAAATGTTCATTTACACCTTACTAAACTCTATGGTATTGGAAGTACACTTTTAAAATGTTGACCCAAATCTGGTTTTAAACAAATTTTTCTGTTTATTTCGAATATAAAGAAAAGTAATAGTTAGATAACATTGTCAGGCATTATTAAAAATACAAGTAAGATAAATTATTAAAAAACAACAAAGATAAAAATACAAGATAAATATCTCAGCAAAAAGTTAAATTGTAAAATTGGTTGGTGTATATAAAATAAAATTATTGAAATGCTTCGATAAAAAGATGCATTTTGAGACGTGTTTTAAAAGTAGACCAGGAAGATGAATTAAGCCATACCACAAGTAAGGACCCTGGTAGGCAAGAGATCATTCACCATACCTGTACAGATAGCTCACAAGTCAAACAAGTCTTTTAATTAGGATTAGGTGTATCGAATTCTAATAAATTGCTAAAATAAGAATTTGCTATGTAATTAAGACATTTAAAAGTTAATAAAAGTATTTTAAAACAGATTCTATAACGAATAGGGAATCATTGTAAATGGTATAAAACCAGAGTAATGTGGTCTTTGAAATCAGTTCTACTTATAAGTCTGGTAGAATTATTCTGAATTTATTTGAATAGATATGTCGTAGTTACATTTGTATTGTTAAGTAAGGAATTTGGAATATTGAATAATTTTATTTGGCTATTATCTCTGCTATCAAATATCAATCCTTTTTTGATTTTTCAATAAGGTGAGTTACTTTGTTTTTTTTGGCTGAACTGTAAATTTCCCGGTAGACATGGTATTCCATGTTACCCGTTCAGCATTACGATTTATTTGATATTATATGTAATGTGGTATATGATTGTATTCCATGTTATTCAGTCAGCATTACAATATATATGATATTATATGTAATGGGTATATGATTGTATTCCATGTTGATCATCAATCAACTATGAGTTATGACAAATATTTCACACTTGTTATCCAACTCATCATTCATTGATTATATCTATTTATAGACAAACTAATATTCTATATTTCACTACTTCAGTGTCTCTAACTTTTTCTACAGTATATTTAAAATTGATAGATTACATGTAGCTATTTTGACAGGGCATTGCTTTATCAACTAAAGTCTAGGTGCAAACCAAGAGAAAGTCACCCAATAGTATCCCTAAATTTCCCCCCAAAGGCCCAGGTTTGATCGATGTATTGGGGGAGGGGGGGGTGATGGCTGAAGGGTTAGCATATGTGCGCTGTATCATAAAGTCTGTCATTGGGTCAACTGGTGTGATTTCAAATCCCTGGTTGTACGTGACAAGGAGTAGGGTCAACTGTCCAACCTCGTGGGTTGGACCATATGTTAGTCCCGAAATGACCTAGTTTGTGTTGACTGGATGTAAAACCCCATTTCTCTCTCTCGTACATGTACGAGTATAACTTGTTAACCAATGTAAATGGTTATAATGAAACACGCCGCAGGTAAATATCGATATATCATGCAGGTATTGACAGCATATTATTACCAACAGAAAGTTCACACGTTGGTCAAATTGATATTTCTAATGGATGTTGATGGATGATTTTAAACTCTTACACTAGGTAGAATATAGGATGTTATGAGATGCCCCCCAGGTAAATAGTTATACGATAGTATTGTACAGGTAGACAGTAACGACTTACAGGTGAAACTATTTATATACAGTACCTACAGTTGTCAGATAACCAGGTAAAACGATTACTAAAGGAAACTTTAGATAACTTGATTAACAGTGACACCCCATTTTTAACTAGATTTCTTCACTAATGGCTGTACACGTATTTACTTCACAAACTAGATTCAGTTGTAGTGATGTTCTTTTTTTCTGTTTAATTCAGGATATGTTTTAAAATTGTTGAATTATTTTTATTGGTTTGATTAATTTGAGTGAAGTGTTTTGTATCAAGTGATATTTTACCTGGGTACAGATTTGTGTTATAGTATTTTGTTAATTTTGTGATTTATTGTTGTATATTGTGTTAGATATATTTGTAATAAACATAAGAAACTGGTAAAGATTTGGAATTAAATTACTAAACCCTTTTGTCAGCCAAGTTCATGAATTCTTCATACCTTCTACACTGCTGCTGTCATGGAACTAAACTATAGGACATTTATAAGTGAAGGCTGCGATCGGTGACCTAGGTGCTGCTATTGTAGGCACTGCACCATTACTTTCATGGTTTATCTCCAGCTTGTGGTTCTACCAACAGATGCTGGTGTCTTTACTTACAAGTGATGGTCGATACTGGGTGTTCAAGTTGTAGGCATCACAGACGATGAATATTTGAACATGTAATTAATCATTTGACCGCTTCTGTTCAAAGATTTAAAGAAAGTCACAACGTAAAAATATAAAATTAACATGTACCGGGTATGTGTAGTAGAATTATTCCTAGGTCTCTAATAGTAAACACAACCCATGGACACCACAGACAATATAACAAAATGCAATTGATCCAAGAACTACCAACTTAGTGATTTAAAATTGTTTCGACATGTGAAATATTGCTGGCAGATTTATTTCTGTCGTGAAGGAGACAGGTTTATATCCCAGTTCATGTTTTACAAGTAGAAAATAAGCGGGGGTTGTTACATGTACCGGAGAAAAATACTTGACCGACAATAATATTAACAGATTACTTGATGAAGACAAACAGAATATTTTATGATGATAGAGCCAGATGATAATCAGGTAGATTTAAGATACATTGTGTAATTTTAGTTAAGAGAGCCGACCATTTGTATAAGAATGGAAAATGAAAATATTGAAAATTTCATTAAAATTACCTCATACTGAGCCTAGTTATTACTGTTTAGTGTGCATTGTGGTAAAAGGGCATTCAAGACTTAACCTCACTTTCCCATTTTCAAATAAAACCATTTTAATCTAGTTAAAATCTCGAGTATATGATGCCATGAACAGTTGATTAAGGTCTTGTTTTGTTCATTAATGTATAATTAATGATTTATATAACATTTCAGATCTAAAGAAAGACCTGCAATAGGCAGATTTACCTCTTGCATAATGTATGTTTAATGTTTGACTTGTTAATTTAAATAATAGATAATCTTTTCCTGTTTTAATCTGATGTTAACAATGCCTCTATTTATTTATGGTATGATGTCAGCAGCAGATATTATATCTCCCATATTTCTTAAAACCAGTTTATATCTCTAACTCTATTGTTATTTGAAGCCAGCTTATCTTGTAGGTGCATTACAGTTATGTAACAATCTTGGAAAGGTTATGGAATAGATTAAGGCGTTTTTGTGTTCTGTTTAATAGATCATGGTTTCATGTGTATGAAAATGCCCTTCTTATTGGTGAAATTGACTACCAAATTAGAATTTGTAAAAGCCATTAAAAAGATTTGTTGAAAATTGTAGCCATTTAATTGTAAAATATCTGGTCTACTGGGGTAGAATAAATAGTCATTTAAACTCTGTAAGAATGTGGTTTAACATCCTACTGTTCTCCTCCAACTGGGCTAATGAAGACAGGATTTTATATTTTTAATTTTGAAAGTGTAAACTGTTTAATTGGTTGTGTTATCATGGTGTAGTGATATGTTAGTTGTAAGGTGACGGAGGTCAAATAACGATAACACTAACAAGATAAATAAACATGGCGCTTATCTTAACCTTGCAGTAATTTAAAACCTGTTGAAATATAATTTATAGATATGGACCAACAACTTTACATTTTTACTTTCAGTTCAAGACCTTTTCATTTTCTGTGAAATTTCAATTGGTTGTTGACTTATATTTTTGATAACGCATGTACAATGTACAAATGTAGGTGGAATGGAGTGGTTTATTTTTTTAATTCAAAGGACAATTATATATATTTATTGTTGTTGTTGTTTATTACAAATTTAACGTCCAATATATAATACATTGTATGATATTATGGACAGGTTGATTTAATTAAGTTACATGTATTTGCATATGAATGAGTAATATTTAGGAGATTGGTAAAACACAGAATAATAAAAAGTTCTTGTATATCTACATCTAAAAGTCACTTTAAAACACAGTTTTATCAAAATTCATTTTATTTGATTACTAATTGATTGTTTAATGGTAGGGTCACCTGTCGAACCTTGTGGGTGTTCTCCACCCAATCACTTTATCTGGGATACCACCACCCAACTTGCTGTATATGATTATACGCCCACCAACACACTGTACCTGGGAAATCTCCACTTCCTGTACATGGGATACTTTCAATCCACTCACTGTAATTTGTCATAGATATTTGACTGCATGTAATTTGAATACTTTTTCAAGGATATTTGAACAAATTTCTTCGTTAATTCACATGAATTAAACTGAATTCAGTAGTTGAAGAGTAAAATCAGATTATTTATCAAATTGATAATCTAGCTTTCCAAACTATTTTTATACATTAAATGTTGAGGTATATGAAATTCTTTCTGGTGGAACCTCAGGGAACCGACTTTGAGAATCATTGGTTAAGAGTGATTAAAGCGTTGTTTTGTGGATGGAATAGTTATACTAACGATGGTTAAAGATCCCAGAAACATTTAATAAGACTACAAGTTAAAGGTTAAGTGAGATGAGGGTAGAAGTAATCTGGAGAAAAGAAATGTGTTTTATTACACGGGTCTGGTGTGTTCACCAGATGTAGTCCAGCTTTTATTCTATCAATTCCTGTCTTCAGGGGGTCTGTCTTGATGACTAACACTCTCTAGAAAACATTCTTTCTTTGACCAGTTTTCTGTTGTATAAATACATTGTCTATCTATATGAAACAAGAGGCAGTCAACTTGGGAAGGATTTAATGAGAACTGTCAATCAACTTATGACAATAACGTCATTTACACTAGGCCTCGATGAATTAGCCTCTATACCCCATCCTAATCTGGCCAGATATGTGTCCCCATAATTGTAAAGATGTTGTACCTATAAATACACTTACATGTAGATCCAGAATCTGTGCAGATATGTTGTACATCTGGCCATCGTTCAGGTGCTATTTGATGTAGAGGGGAACCGTGTATTTCAATCCAGTAATCATTAAGTGATATAGACATAAATTCATTGTATTTTTTGATTATGAATTTTATTTGTAAAGTTTTTGTGCATTATGCAGGTTTTGTAGATGAGGCAATCATTGTGATCGTGTGAATGGTGTATATAAATTAATATTGTGTATTATTTGTATATTTCAGTCTGGTAATCATTGGGTCCATGTGAATAATGTAAAGACTATTAGTGGTGGAGGTATATTAGATCCTGATGATCAGTTGAGCGATGTTGTTGATGATCGCGAACAGGTAAGTAGACGAGTGGGACGCCCTATTTTAAACTTATAACTAGCTACCGGTAGTGGATCTGTTGGTCCCCAGTTTATCATGTTACTTCCAGTAAGACTAGGACCACATCAAACAGGTTATTTTCAATGTTAATGGATGGATGGATGGTGTAATATTTCATTATATACTGTGTTTCTATTGACTTAAGATTGATGCAGTGGAGTTTGAGTTCTTGAGATGAACAAGTATAATTGATTTTCAATGATTTTTTGATAAATTTAACAGCTTAATCCATGATATTAACTATTCTGTATACTGAACGTTAGCATGGGCCAAACAAATTCTAATAATTTTCTGATAATTACTTAATGAGTTGTTACTCTTAATAAGTTTTTAGTGTATTATAAATGTTTCATTACCAAGAAAAGTAAAAATATGTGACAACTCTTGTTCACTGCCTGAACAATTTAGATGCTGTGTATGTATGTTTCGTTGGCTGGCAACCTATCTTTTAAATATGGTTGTTGTTTGTTGAATGGTCTAACATACACTTTAGATCAAAAGGTCTTATTATTGAGTCAAGTGGTGTGGCTTTCATCTCAGGACACCATTCTAACTTTGCAGGTGTTCTTGGTGTCCTTATTGAATTAATGATGTCCATGTACAATGTGTTAGTCCCGTTATAACCCAGTTTGTGTAAAGTGGACACGTTTACCATTCTCTATATAATATAATAAATTAATTATTATTTATTTCCATCAGCTGATTGCAATATTTGAGGAGCAGGGTCGAATACCAGGACATCATAACGGTGGAGATGGGGCCAGTGCTAGTTCTACGGGTACTGCTAGCCCAGATATATTTCAATCGGGGGAGAGCACTCAGTCTGGTTCCGTCACAAACTCACAATCATCTCAGTCCAATGGTAAAACCGACGTAGTTGTTACTTCAAAAGATTTAATTCTAGGTAAGTTGTGAGATACCATCAATCCAACATGTTCACAATTTGCCATCTAGTCTCTTAATCACCCCCGTAGCCAGCCCTGAAAAAAAAGGTTGCTGACCATAGTTCTAAAATACCCACTGTTTGTAATAGACAGCAGTCAGGGATCATCAAGTGGAGTGTTAATTTGGGGCTGTGGCACATTGCACCCAGTCTCATATTATTGGTTATGTTATGATCTTCTAAACCCCAAAAGGATAGACCCTCCCTTGTCACTGCTGAATGCTCTAATGCCAATAGTCATCTGATCTTCGCGATATTTATATGCATTATTTAGATTAGTGAAACGAAAGATCCTGTTGAATTTCAGTAATTTCCTTTATTTACTTATAGAGTTATGACCCTTGTTTCTCTTTGTTCAACCTTATGAACGCTCTAATGCCACAAGTTATCATCCGATCTTTGTGCAATTTTCATGTATTATTTGAAACGAAGAAGTCTATTGAATTTCAGCCATTTCCATTGATTACGTCTTGAGTTATAGCCCTTGTTGAATTTTGTTACAGGATCATCGTTAACAGTGCGGAGGGGAAGCGAACCAGCTTTAAATACTATAGGTAAAATACCAGTTCAAAATGGAATCTCAAAACTCACCGTCAAATCTAAAGAAGAATCGCAGGTAAGTGTAGGTTTTTATTACAATCAAATATTTTTCTTATCTTTTCTTCTTTACACATCATCATCATCATCATCATCATCATTCACATTATCATTCACATCTTTATTCATGTCACCATCATCATCAGTTGTTTTCATAAAATTCTTCATCATTAACTTGATCTTCACTTTAACAATCAGGGCAGTACACTGACAATTGTTTCAATCAGGGCTGTATACTGACAGTTGTTTCAATCAGGGCTGTACACTGACAATTGTTTCAATCAAAATAAGACTCTTCTAATGGGAAGTGCAAAATAAATATGTAATTGAACAAAACAGTTAGAATAATTTCCAATACTGCATAAAGTTTTGAATAACTGGCCCGGTTCTGGTAGAATATCATGGGTATGTTATTTATACAGTTAGATGGACGTCCTTTTACTGTATATTGCAGGAAAGCGATGAGCCTCATTCAGAATATGAATCTGAAGAAGAAAAACGTTCACAATCCAATCCTAACACCCTGGAGAGGAAGAAAAATAAGTTTAATAGATTTAGTCGCGATTCTGGACGTCAATCACTCAGCAATCAACCTGATATGTTTCGTTGGCTGGAAGCTCAGGAACGACAGGGAGAAAAATATGCCAATGTAAGTTGTAGATGTCTGACAACTCTCATAATTTTTTAAAAGATCATAAATACATCTGATCCATCCAAAACTATGTGTAGGCCAAAACAAACTATTCATATCTTGTAAAGATCCACAAATATGCAAAAGAAATGTAGGTTGGGTTTGTAATCTTTGCATATTTGGGCAAGAAAGATGAGTTTATTGGTATTCAGGAACGTCCAGGTCAGACCTGAAAGATGAATAAGACAATCAGGCTAGAAAGATGTGTACAAACATGTGATTTGGACATGAAAAATCTACATACAAACAAAAATTTCTTTTTCTTTTTCCTGCCTGTGCCTCTCCTATATGGTAATCATGGCATTAAACAAAATTAAAATTGAGATAAGATAGTTTGATTTACCAGGTAAATAAAATACCATCAGTTTTAAATAGCAGGAAGTTACATTTATATATTACTTGAATATTGCATGAATTATTGTAAATTAGTTGACTTGTATTTATTTAGGAGCGTAAAGGTCCTGTGGGAAGTAGTGCAGCAGAAGAAGAAAAACATGAAACAAGCATTAACAGGTAATTTGTTTATTTTCATTGCCTCACTATTTTTCAAATCCCAGTAGTTCAGATCCTTTAAGCACTGATAGACTTTTAGGTCCAAAAGGCAGTGTTGCTGGAATATCAAGAGGGGCAGGAGACAAGAGGGTTGGAAGGTCTTCCAAGAAGAATGTTTGAAATTCTGGTGCAGAATTGATGAAAGCTGACATCTATCTATTTCTAAATGCAAGAACAAGTTTGGTGCACTTTGACATATATTCCAAGCAAAAAGTTACCAATTTAAATTCTACATATATCTAAAAAAAACAAGTCTCTTGTAGAATTGCATCATGCTTGGCTGTTGAACCATCTCAGCTATCAAACATTTCATGTCAGTGGGGCAAGTTCCCAGTAGTTTGGAGGGCTTGGAGGATGAGGGACACCTGTTGTTCTCACACCCTGCCACTAGAGGTATTGTTTCAATAACGATCTTGTTGTTAATTTATATTATTTGTGTAATGCAACAATGAAGTATTAATTATTATTTGTTAATAGTAAAGATGATGATGATGATGATGTTATAGTATTAATAAACGATGGTGGTCCATTAGGTATACATGTTATTCCTGATTACGACGAGGGTGGAAGGTAAATATTTTGTCTTGTTTGGATATTATTTTTCTCAGCTTGACGTCCCTTGTTCTGCACTGCTAGGGAATCACTGGATTCTTAGTTTGGAATATTGAGTCCTAGCACAGTTCTTCTAATTCTGATGTAATCAAATATTTCATCTAATATGATTGATAGTTTCATATTCCATTTTGGGTATAAGCTTTGTTCCACAGAGTTTCCAAAATTGACAAATTTCGAATGTTTTAAAAAACTTTCGATTGAGTCTTCCCAAGATAATCAGCCAACGAGCATGTGACTGTCAGCAGATGATCGAAACTGACAGAAATATCAGCCCATTGGTGTTTAAGTGATGACAATTACTATTATTTGTAGGGATATGGGTTTGATGATACAAGGTATTGAGAAGGGTGGTAAGGTCTTCCGGGATGGAAGATTGAAAGAAGAAGATAAAATTATAGAAATAAACGGACAGAGTTTATTACAGGAAACGTTCAAACGGTAAGTCATGTTGGATATTCTCTGATCTAGTATATGATTGTATAAATACAAGAATGTTATAGAAACAGTTGACACATCATCTATTACCCCTTACTTCACACAATATATCTGTTCACATAGTTAGTACTATCTGTTGTAGTTCCCATAGCTAGCAATCTCTCTTGTAGTTTATATAGCTAGTAATATCTGTTGTAGTTCACATAGCTAGTAACGGGCCCGTAGCCAGCTCATAAAATTTGGGGGGCTACAGAACTTTTTGGAGGGGCTAAGGATGTGGCCGGCTAAGAACACTACTAAGAAATCATTATCGTTGCCTGACAACCTATCTTTAATAAAATAATCACCTTGCACCTGTAACAGTAAGGAGGAAACTAAGAGGGCAGACAACTCTATTCTTTATCATATCCAATTCTTGTATGGAAATATAGCCACTCAATAATCCCCCGAAGCACCTGTCCACTGCTCAAATAAAACAAGACCCAATCCGCCTGCCCACCGCTGAAATAAAACAAAACGAAACCCACCTGCCCATAGCTAAAATAAAACAAGAACTAAACTTCTTTTCTGATTATTTATTATTTGGGTTTTTTTTTTTAGAGCTCAAGAAATATTTCGTTTAGCCATGAAAAATAAGGAACTTCGTCTAAAGGTGAAAAAGACGAATCCTACATTACCGACACAACCCCCTCCTCTTCTAACTAAACCCAAAGGTCATTCACCAATTAAGCCTTCCCCTTTAACCTTGACCTCCAAGGTCTCAACCTCTAATATAACTGAAGACCAGAGTGTTAGTGATGCAACTGTGAAAGATAATGATAAAACTGTAAATAATAAAAATATAAAACCAACTACACTGCCATTGAATCGTGATTCCATGCCCATTAAAGCTGGATCCCCTCTAAAACCAGCATCACCCACCAAACGAACTCCACCCGCAGTACCAGTCAGACATCCATCAACATCGCTGACCAATGAAAACAAAGAAAACAAAGAAAACAAGGAAAACAAGGAACCAGCATTCATCGCACCAACTAACACGCGTAAAATCGGTAAAAAGATCAACATAGAATTGAAGAAAGGTAAGAAATTATTCCTGGGTCATAAAAATAAATGGGTTTAAATGTCTGGTTGGGATGCCCAAGTGGTCTCAGGTGTTGCGATCACCTCTGCCTTACAGTTGTGGTTTCGATCCCTGATATGAGTGTATGTGACTTGGAGATAAGGACGCTTTGTCAACCTCATGGGTTTTCTCCGGGTACTCAGGTTTTCTCCAACAGGAATGACTCATGCATGTGCAGTAAGATAATAAAAATGAAAATAAGACAATGGAAGCAGACGTATCTCGTCAGTTTGTGACCAAAATATGATGGTAATTATTATTTCTATCGTAACGAGCACTGTGAGAGGGAGAATGTGGGCATTATGGACTGGATCATGGCTTAGTCGCTGGTGTAATCTTGTCAATTTTCTTGGGGGACATACGAGTAGGGAGGCTAGCAAATGAGTGAATTAAAAACCCTAAGATAAGTGAATCCTATTGATCGACTGGCTACAAGGTTGTACACCACAATATTTCAATGTTTTCAGGTGAACTAGGATTAGGGTTCAGCGTAACGTCCAGAGATAATATGACGGGAGGCGAAATACCAATATACATTAAAAATATTCTACCCCAGGGTGCTGCAATAACAGACGGTCGATTAAAACCTGGTGATAGGCTGTTACAGGTAACATCAATGATTTAATTAAGGGCCTGTTTATAGTGTTAGGGGTGGTTGTTACAGGTAACATCAATGATTTAATCAACTAAAGAACTAAGGGCCTGTTTATAGGCGGAGGGGTGATTGTTACAGGTAAAGGAGAGATTGACATTGTAATATAGCTACAGTGATCAATGATTCCCTCTCCAACCACATCCCTTCTTTCTATACCCTGAATCCCTACTTTACACAACTAAACATCACAGAAACAAGCTATGTCCTGAATCCTTCATTATCACTATATCCTTGGGAGCTGCAGGGGCTCAGTGGGTAAGCCACTGGCTCTCTAACCAGGAGAAACATGGTTCAATGTCAGTGTTGGTAGTTTCCCAGGGATTATCCAACATGGTATTGGTATGGGACAGAGGTCCAGACAAGGACAGCCGTCAATAGGAGTTCTGTTTACACATTAGCACACACGTAAAAGAACCCGTGACAGTTGGAATTTGATATAAGAGTAGCTGTCCGCAATATTTCCATCATAGCTCACGGTACAGAGTACACCAGTCTTCATTAGCCAAGTTGTTTTTCACATGAGATAGAATTCTACACGATCGGGAGGAAAATTCACTGTATTATAATGTTTGAGTTTGACGTTTAATCTTGATAAAATATAAGACAGTAATATTACATCAAAAACGTTATCCAATCTATTCTAAAACATGTCATGTCCAAAAACCACTTGATATCTGTTCATCCAATCAAGTGCTATAGTGGATAGAAATACTTTGTGCTAAATTATCTGATATTGTTAAATTATATTATTTTGTATTTTAAAATGAGTATTTTATGGGGTTTTTAATAGGTGAATAATGAAGAAATGACGGGTAAATCTCAATCAGAGGCTGTTGCATATTTACGTAAAATCCCTAAGAATTCGATAGCCAAGTTAGTTGTATCTCGACAAGAGGCTGTAGATACGCCAGAAGATGAGGATGCTTATGAAAAACTTCAACCTAATGCTACAACAGAAGTGGTAAATATTTCATATTCCCCAAATTTTACATTTGCCTAGATTCTGGTGTTTGGGGATATGTTTGGGGATATATTCACATGGCATTGAGGCAAGATATTCTGGGTCTGTTCAGTTTGATGGGTTGAATTGGATTATGCAGTTTCTTTAAAACAAGTATAATATAACAGTTTCTGTCAGATCTGCATACAATCAGGTTCTGAATGGAAGCAAACCATTATTTGGCTCCCTTTATGAGATTCAACTTCCACAATGTTGTACCCGTTAAGTGCGTAGGGCGTTATATAATGTCCTCGGCAACTGCCATTCACTGTGTGTGGGGCGTAATATAATGCATTAGAGGTATTTTCCCCAACCTATTCTTAGAACATAGTTCGTCACATGGGGGAATCCCTTGGGAATTCCCCCACGATCGCAGCATGTGTAAAATGGCTCTCCTGGGTGCGCAGAACAATATATTACGCCTGGTCGAGGAAATCTTTGCCTGAACATTTGCAAGATGACACAACCTTGTTTTGACTAACAAAATCTCGTTCTGAGTAACTTTGCGTTCAGCTTTGAGTTTGACTATGTACGTGGACAATAATGGCATTGTCCAGCAAGCGCAAGCTCTCTGAAGAAGAGGTTTTGAACAGTATTCTGGAGTCGGATGATGATTTGTCATTTTGCGTTGATTCGGAAGGTGAAACTGACGATCGGGATGAGGTGTATTTAATAAACACCTGTAACAAATAAAAAGGTCCAAAAATGACGTTTTTCGTCAAATTAATTACACAATAGGGGGTAGTTAACGTTTTTAAAAATGTCACGCTTAACGGGTTAATCCCTTTAAGAAATCTTTTGAGATATTTTCACAAATAATTTTGTTTCAGTCCCCTGATGATAAAGTCAGTGTTCTGCAGGCCGTGAAGAAAATAGAAGATGAAGGCGTTGTTTCAAACCTACAGAATAAAGAGGTTATATTACTGGACATTCCACTGTGTGATTCTGGGTCTACAGGGCTCGGAGTCAGTGTGAAGGGGAAGTCTATCTCACTGCCACAAGGGTCCAAAGATCTGGGTATATTCATCAAATCTGTGATGCCAGGTGGTGCTGCTCATAAGGTAATAGTTAGTTGACTTTTATTGGAAGAGGGTTGGGTGGGGTGAATGGCTGAAGGACTAATGCATGCGCTTTAGATCTTAATGTCTGTCATTGAGTTATGTGGCTTGTCGGGTTTCTCCAGTTCCACCCCACCCCCTACTGCTTAAGACCCCAATGCACAAAAGAATTAATTATACTCCCAAGTGTTTTCTGGTAGTGTATTCCATATATCAATCACCCCTTTAGATACCTTAGTTATGATGGCACCTACCTTTACGATAGTATTAAAGGTAAGAACCATGTAATAATCACTTACACAATGTTTCTATCTGTAAACATTATTTACTCACATTATATCCACGTATTTCTAACATAACCTGTACCCGTATCAGCAAGATATCTTGTGATTGTTTCAGTTCAATTGTGTTATAAACTTCCCCTTGTGTTGATTATTTGGAGTAAAGTTCCAAGGAGTTAATAACAAGGAATAGGATCTAGTCTCAAAACATGAACTGAAGAATATAGTGTTCATAGCACGAAACAATTCAACGACATATATACAGTATTGCATCTGTAGAGCTGCTGACTATTCTCTACATAATTATATTTCATTCTTTCTTTCATTCTAATATTTGTAATATTTTTGGATTATTCAGGATGGACGACTAGCTATCAATGATCAACTTCTGGAAATAAATGGTGAAAAATTAGTAGGCTTAACAAACATGAAAGCTATGGAGAAGTTACGCAATGCCATGCAGCAAGATGGACCCATTCCAGGACACACGTTTTTAACGGTTTCACGTAAAATCGGTGCGCCTTCTCCTTTTACTCTTAGTGAAACATCAGATGTTACGGACTCAGCTGAATATGTGATGCAAGGCAGTCCAGTGACTAAGGGAGATCACTCCCAATTACCAAATGACCGGACTATGAAACCCAATAATCCCCTGCTGAATAGACTGATGGCCAATGTTGGGAATGGAAGCCCTGGAGCGCCAGGACTACGCAATGAATCGTATACACGTGCTACTCAGGATAGTTTTTATAATGACAGTAATAATTCCATGGATAATATTATGCCACCGTCTTCCCCGTTCGGTAAAGTAAAGGCTTTTAAATCTCCAACACTGAACCCCACAAATCATGAGGAAGTTATCATAGAAAATGACGCTTATTCACTACCAAGGGTGAGTTCTATTTCTTAAAGTTATTTGAATCTGAATGGGAATATTGTTTTGCTGGTCATTTTTGGGGCCTTGAATGTTATATAAACTATTAATTAAAGTTACAATATGGGAGATAAGATAAAGAGATGGCAGTTCTCACTATAATAGTTAACAACTAGATAGTGTAAAGGTAATTTGCTGAAAATTTCAGTCAAATTGATCCACTATTAGCCGAGAACAAAGCGTTTGAAATATTCACATTATCGATTATCCACTTGATTGATTTAATTATCAATGGTCATTAAGCGGCATATAGGAATTTAATCCGCCAACATCGAAGGCTAGCCTTGACATCAAGTGTTTATTATGGTCTGGATATGTTAATTAATGTCTAATTGATTATTTAGATAACGTCTCAGGCCTAAAGAAAGATCTGTAATAAGCAGATTTAGCTCTTGTATAATGCTATTTATTAACATGACAAGACCATAATCAACTCATGATGCCATCTTATGTGTCTTGATTTTCACTGGATTTAAATCCGATCTGCTGTTCAACGCCCATTGATGATTAATCGCAAAAATGCATAATCAAGACTTTGTTAATTATCGTGACAAACTATTGAAACAAATTCTAATGTTTTCTGATAATTACTTCATGGGTATTACTTGTAATGTGTTGACTGCCCAGAAGACTTAGCTGCTGTGGGTATATGTTTTGTTGCCTGGCAACATATCTTTAACTATTATAGTGAGAACTGTCAGCTCTTTAACTAATCTTCCATAATGTATCTTTAAGGTACCGTCACTTTGAGCAGAAGCATCCCTGCATCACAAATATACTGTTTCTTATAATATATACATGTACCTAGTCATATCGTAACATGATTTTTGACATCCAAAATTGCCCAACACAATTGACAGTTCATTAAGTTACAAAGTAGAGAGTTCTTCATAAAAAATAGCAAATTTCTAGTTATACTAATTATTTTAACAGCTGTCTTTATTTTACAGAAAAATCAAGTTCGTCCTCGTCCTCATTCCACGATAGGAATGCCGATAAAATCATCACATAATGATTCTATGTCTAGTACAGAAGAACTTCACCAATCGGGATCAAAACATCGTCAGTCAAGTTCTCTCGATGCTGGAAATCAACATGATTCTGATCTGTAAGTTATTTCATCTTAAAACAAAGGGGTGCAGTTGGTGTGAGGTTAGGGTGTCCCAGGAGGGTGCAGGGGGTGTCAGGTTAAAACAGGGGGATGCACTGGGTTTGAGGATAAAACAGGGAGATGCAGTGGGCATGAGGTTAGGGTGTCCCAGGGGGAGGTAGTGGGTGTCTGGTTAGGGTGTCCTGGAGGGATGTGGTGGGTGTCATGTTAGGGTGTCCCAGGGGGAGGCAGTGGGTGTCAGGTAGGAGCACTCTACTTGGAAGAAAATGTCCCAGTATTGTTCCAGATTAGGGTAAAGAAGATCAATCAGGATTTTGAGAGCCTAATTGGTACTTGTCTAGGATGGTGCTTACAAGGAAAGTGTGCTTACTCATACTGTTAAAGACGTCTCCTCTCAAGCAAATTAAAATTGAGCAACGAAATAACCTAGTTTGTGTTGAGTGGATGTTAAACCCTATTTCTCTCTCTTTTGTTTGCATGTATGTAAAATAACTTGTAACTATTGATAGTGGCATTTCCTAGTTTCCTCCCTCTCTTTTCTGTAAACCTCAATGCACAAATGAAATTGATGGAATATTAACATATATGTTAGTTCAAAAATGACAGAATTCCTGCTGAGTGAATTTTAATCTCTCAAGCAGACTACAAGATAACTGTAGACTGTTTCCATATATTAACCCATGAATGATCACATTGATTAAGAATCTTGATTCCCATTCTATTGATTATTTCTATTATCTAGAAGTCCGGAAGGTGATCCAGCAGGATTTAGTCGTGAGGGTTTCGGACGCCAGAGTATGTCGGAGAAACGTAAGGGACATAATGATCCTAGAAATACAGAACAATTCTGGCGAGTTCGATCTGGACGGGAACAAAGAACTGGTGAGTGTTTATCATACCTTCTTATACTTTATTCAATTTTTTCTTGATGGAAAATCAGTATTTTACCTGTCCAGACAAATGCTGTCTAAGACAGAAATAGGAATAAAAGTATTTTTATTTTTTAGATTTAGCTCACTTTCGTAACTACTTGGATTAGATCTGATGTAGACTGAAAATATAGAGGACACATACTGAAGTGGCTATTTATTTCTGAGTTGCTATTTATTACTGAGTTAATTTTCAACTATAATTATCTTTTCTTTATGAAACTATTGAAACACTGCTCAGTAATTGTATAGAATGTGTCCAGTTTATTTTTACTTTAATTAACTAAATGACATAAAAATAAGAATCAGACAGCTTTTATAGTGAGTTTTATGAACTGTTTGTTAGATGTTATAGGTTTATAGATATTCACTAGCTCTTGATGTAAATTACATAGAGTATTGAGTTTCTTCATCTAATCGTATCATTATCACATTTACATTGGAATTAATTAGTTGATTGTGATAAATAGATAATGAGTTAATTAATTACGTCGTTAGATGAAGCAAGATACATCCAGGTCATATTAACTCAACAGGTATAGATTTATTGGTACAAGAAGAGGCAATAGTTGGGATGTTTAATCCATTCAAAATATTTAATTTGACCCCTTGGTGCTAGCACCATACAGGGGTTAATAGCCGCTCTCATTATCTTCTCTTCTCTCTTCTTGTCAGCTGTTCATTTATAACTGGGATCAGCTGTTCATTTTTAACCGTCATCAGCTGTTTTGTAACTGGGATGAGCTGTTCATTCGTAACTGGGATCAGCTGTTGATGACGACAATTTGATAAGTCTTGCTGGCAACCACTGGTTTTTGTACTTCTTTAATTCTTTTATTCTTTAAATTAGAAATTTGTTGTAGCTGATGGAGTGGGAAACTATTCTGTGTCTATCTTATATTTAAGAGAAATGAATAGAGATCACCACATGATTTGGTTTAATTTAATTTTATTCAGTGAAAAAGAATTAAGTAAAATTCTTAGAAAAACTAAAAAAAAAAAACCTTTTTACAAAAAGTATGATCACAATTATATGGAGTAGCCATTTAATTTCTTCTGGATAATTGTGGCTAGAACTCTATAACTTGAATGAAAGTGTCTGGATGACTGATGTTGACCGATGTTAATTAATAATCCTATGCTATTAACGGTACTCGGGTTTAGTTATGTAATGTTTTTATTTCAGTAACAGGAACCTTAAGGCGATTCTTTTCTTTTCATACAACAGGTACATAATATACTTTCAGGTTGCTGAATATCGTGAAAATTAGACAAACCTTTTTGTATGATATTTCAAATTTCTTAAAAATCATAACTAATTCTTGTTTGACGTACAGAACAAAATATAAGAAATGTAATTATTCTTTTTTCTGTGGTGATAAATATATTATTAAAGATACCCTCAGGAAAAAACATCAATTTTGTGATACTTCAAGAGAAACTTTAATTTAACAATCCGCAAATGTAATGCATGCGACGGTGACTCTGGGGTTAAGATATTGGCTTGTTAACCTGGAGGTCGCATTTTCGATCCTGGTGTTAGTCTGGCATGGGACAATATATGGTCATTTGGATAAGAGCAAAAATCGAGGTCCTGTGTACACGTAAAACAGCCCTTAAATCCCATTTCATTTCATTTTCTTTATGTAAGACACTGACTGACAAGTTGCTTTGATAGCCCGATCTCTTTCACATGTTTATGGTCAGGCCCAGAATAGTTCTACATGTGGCATTGATAACATTTACGTTGTTTATATTGAACGTACTTATACAAACATTTATTTTATAAGATTTTTTATTTCTCCCCACATATTGATCATGTATAGTGTAAAGAGTAGTGATGAATTTTTAAGAATTTGAAATTTAATTGAGTGTTTAGCATGGACGAATGATTGAAATGAATTGGATGATCTTTTCCCAATTTGAGTGTATGGCATGAATCTTAGCATGAAACTTGTTTTTTTACATCTTAAAAATTCTGTATTTTCATTAAACCTTGTACCCTCTTTATTAACTTCATTATATACCTTATTTTTCTAATTATTAATTATTTATCCCCCTGCTAAGCAGCTGGACGAGAAGACTGGAATAAACCAAAATCTAAATTATTACGTCACGGTGGATCTGCCGACTCCATCTTAGATTTATATATAGATTACGAAGCGTATGATAGAAATAATTTTTATCGCTGGAGTGATGATAATAGTATGTTTATTATGGTTTAATGTTGTTTATTCTTATTGGGCATGGTATTGAATCTCTTCCCCTCTAAACTTTTACTTACATGAAGAAATGTAGTGCTAACAAAGTGGGGTTTTCTTGTCTCCCTTCTTTTGGAAAAGACAAGGACTGTTGGAATAGGTTTGTCCGTCTGTCAGACATTTTGGATTAGAATGGCTCTGTTTCTTATTACTGTAAAATGTTCAAACTTCTTTTTGTGAACATTTTGATTACTATAGATGTAGAGAATTTTCTACTTAAAGATACATTATGGGAGATTAGATAACGAGTTGGCAGTTCTGAATATAATAGTTAAAAACTAGATAATGTAAAGGCACTTTGTTGAAAATTTCAGTCAGATTGATCCACTATGAACCGAGAATTAATCGATGGAAAGTTCGCTAGCCTTGATCATCATTATTAAAGTCGGTACGACAAAAATAATGGTCTCGATTATCCATTTAATCATTAAATCGTGAAGGAAAAGTTATGCAGCAAATCTGATCATAATCCGACAAATATCGCAGGCTAGCATTGACATCGAGAGTTGACTATGATCTGGATAAGTTAATTAATGTCTACTTATAGTTTATATAACATTTCAGGTCTAAAGAAAGGCCCACAATAAGTAGGCCTAGATTTAGCTCTTGCATAATGCATATTTAGGCTAGGCCTACGCAGAGATAAATAATTTGGGGGTTTTTTTAGACTTTGGTACACGATAACTTTGCCTCAAATTATGGTGATGAGTATGTTCTACTGCTGAGAATAAGCAGAGATGGACAATTTTATTTGATTCTGAAGGCGAGTGATGAAACTAGTTTCATTATATTAATGGTATTGATAAAACCATAAAAGGGAGTTAACCTAATATGAGTAATATGATAATCAAATCGGGATTATTTTCATTCAAATGTGGAATTAGAATCACTACATTTCTTCACAACTTTTCAGCATTTCTCCCATTTCAGCTTTTGGTGGATTGATTTTATCATTAGAATCCTTCAAATAATCCATTTTGTCTTATTGTCTCCTCTGATATTCCTATTGTATCAACAGTTATCATTGGATGATACAAAAGAGAGATTGTTTAATAGGAAACAATAGATCAAGGGATTGGGTTTTTTTTAGTTTTTAGAATTTTTGTTGATTTCTTTTATTTTATATTATGATGATTTTATAGAAGGAATAGAATTGGATATCCTCTGTTTAGTTTTGTGAGTCCCCGTTTATAATTAATTCATCTTCAAGTCGTTAAGTATGAAAGGTACCACAACATTGCTGCCTTTAATCTATATTCGGCCAAATTCGGGGTGGAGGAAGGGGGATTAATGGTCTGATACATGCGCTTTAGCTCATACGATCTATCATTGAGTCAACGAACTGTGAATTATTGAAATAAAACTGAAACATATGTTCTTCACAAAATGACCTGGTAGTTAAAAGGGTAAAAAGGGGTAAACCCCATATGCTTACCTAATACAAAGGTTGAATACATTGTCGTACTTATCATATAAAAGACTGGTTTTAGAAGATGTAATAAACTTTCCTTGTCATCCTGTTACTTACCATACTCATATTATCCTGTCGAAGTTTTTTTATTTTAATTTTTTAAATTTATGTCCTCTTCATTTTATTTTAAGTGTTATTTTTTGGTGTAGTGTAATGTTTTTCATTTATTTTGTGCATTTGGTGTCTTCATTTTGTCATGATAACTTTGAATTGATCAAGTAAAAATTGCAATTTTCTTCTAGAATTTAAATCACATCATGTTAAATCATGTTATATATATCATGTTAGATCATGTTATATAATTTTGAATCATGTTAGATAATGTTAAATCATGTTGTAAAATGTTAAATCATGTTAGATCATGTTATATAATGTTAAATCATGTTAGATCATGTTAAATCATTGTTATACTTACCGTAAAAACCTGTAACAAATTTTAAGTATAGATTATTCGATTTCTGTTATAAATATGTACATTAATATTAGTTTTCAGATACATTGTATGTCATATTTCTTGATATCTGATTTTAATCGTTTGAATTATGTATTTTTCAGGACACGCTCGATCAATCAGTAACACATCCAGTATACCAGGTAACCTTCCCACGTCAAATCTTAAACGTTCGACGTCATTAGAGGATCTCTCACAACCTGACCCTGTTATGGATGACCAGGGGTCGGGGTCAGGAGCAGGGTCGATGGTAGGTCATATGATCAACCGTCCCCGGGCTTGTAACGAGAGTTTCCGAGCGGCGGTCGACAGATCTTATGACAGTCAATTTAATCAACAGAATCCATCCATGGATACATGTAAGACTAATAATAGAATAGATATCATCCATATAATCTTATAATCACTTAAACTCATTCATCGTATATTATATTTAACTCATTCATGGTATATACTCTTTAACTCATTTGTGGTATATAATATATAACTCATTATGGTATATAATATTTAACTCATTCATCTTATGTAATATTTAACTCATTCATGGTATATAATATTTAACTCGTTCATGGTATATAATTTTTATGTTATACATGGTGTGTATAATAATTTTCCTCATTCATGGTATATAATATTTAACTCATTTTGGTATATAATAATTGCATCTGGTTAATATACATGTATACATGTAACTCATCATATAGAATCTCAGTGTTAAAGTAACGCATTTATAGTATATAATGAATAGATGTCAATATCACTTTGTCTTATTCCTATTCATGATGTATATATCTTTTAATCTTCTTAGGCCATTCTTGGTGTGACATATGTACGGTTATATTATATGTAATATAACTAACTCGCATATTATTTTCCAAAATTAACTATGATTGAACAAATAAGGAAATGCAGTACTAATACATGGCATTTTATGAGATAAACTTATCCTGAATGTAGTATCAAGCCATTTCATTTAGATTCTATAATAATTGTTTGTCATTCTATAGACTTGTTCATAAAATAATAGAATGTGGTTTGATATTTTGTTAGATTTCTTTTGGTTATACTTGAGTTTTGTTTTAAATTTTGAATGATTATTCCATTAACTTTATTGGGAATGTAATTTATTTAGTTACTTGGATATCAAACTGGAATGTATGCCTAAAAACATTTAGATCCAAATTTAAACTCAGAGTTATTCTCTTTCTAAATCCCCTCATGTTAGACTAAAGAAAAGTGTTTTTGTGAAATGAAAGCCTATTTAATTTTATTTCATTCCAAGAGATTATGAAATATGAGCATATTTTAAGTAAATGAATCAGTTCCAGTTTGATTGTAGAATTTCATAATATTAATAGATCTGGCTAAATGCTTTCTCTTCAGAAATTTGCTTGGGATTTTTTGGGGTTTTTTTTGCCTCTAATTTCAAAATAACCAGAGGATCATTTCTTCCACACTTTTTCAAAGAATTTTCATGTTCTGATTTTAGTGGATGAGGAGAGTTTTGAAAGTGATGCGTTTAGTCATGGTCATTCGGGCAACTCTGCAAGATCGTCATTAAGTAGCGAGAACACTACGGATGAACATGGGTTAAGATTAAAGAAGAAAAATGTGAAGGATAAAAAAACAGGTGGAATATTTAAAGGTTTTCTCAAGTGAGTTTTATTCTTCACAAAAAGAAATATTTCCGGTTTGTTTTGTTTTTCAGGGAAGCCGTTGGCTTGTTAATCTGGAGGGCCTGTGCTCCATCCCAATGTTGGCTGAGAGTTCCTTGAGAGGTTCCAACCTGGTTTCTTGTTGTCAATGGAATTTCCAGCTGTCAGGAGGGTATTACCAGGTTATGTGTATAATGTTGGTGGCTCGTTGACGACCATCCTGACAGTTGGAATTTCCACTTTGTTTTTATACGTTCACATGGTTATGTAGACATATATTGTCGTCTCCCCTCCATCATCCATAATGTCTCTTAATTTCAACAATTTAAGTTTATTTCATGTAGAGTTATGACCCTCACTGGATTAACTCGCATGTAGGTAAAGAACCCATGGCAGTAGGATTGAAAAGAGAATTAGGCATAAAACATTACTAGCCAGACCAAATTCCTCCACTTCAATAAATTGTACGTGACGAGGAGTAGGGTCCACTAGTTTCCTCACACTGCTACCCATATGCACAGGATATTATTGAAATAAAATTGAAGCATATGACTTAGTTTGTTAAACCTTATAACTCTCTCTCTATCCACTTCAATTACATGTTGTAACCACCCAAATAAATATTACTGTACGCTAGACCCAAAATAACCGTAGTTATGTCTTGACAAGAAACCGAACCCCGTCCCGATGAAGGAAACGGTTTTGTTTATGGAATGCTTGTATTTTGTAGATTGGGGAAAGGAAGAAAATCTAATGAAGAAGCAAGGTTAAGGTCACGGTCAGCAGAACGACCTTTAACTGAAGAAGTTGACCTCCATCAATTTCAAAGAGAACAAGCTTGGCAGATAGCTCAAAATGAAAAACAAAGGTACACGACTCATTTCAAGATTATGGTTAAAAATTTAAAAACCCTTCACCTAAAGGAGAAAAAAATCATTTACATTTTCCGTCAGTTTGTACTCTTGACTTTAGTTGCTTACCACATGACATTCTTTCCTTGTCAAACAGGTAGGCATGCCTGACAAGTGGAAACGTTTCTTGTAATTAAGTGCAGGAAGATCATACATTACTATGTACTAGAAAAGAGCAAGATTAGTTATTAATTAATAATTATTATTGTAGACAACAAGAGCTGAGGCATCAACAACAACAAATATTGATAGATAATCATCGGACGAGACAACAACAGGATCTCCAGGGTAACAAGCCAGATCCCTATGGCAACAAGCAAGATCCCTATAGCAACAAGCACGACCCTAATAGCAACAAACAGAATCCTTATAGTAATAAACAAGATCCATATAGCAACAGACAGGATCCCTATGGTAATAAACAGAATATCCATGGTAACAAATCAGATCCCTATGGTAATAGACAAAATCCCCTCGGCAATAAGCAGGACATATATGGCAATAAAAATGATGGAATCTATGGAACTAAGCAAAGTATATATAGTGTCAAACAAAATATGCACAGTGGTAATACACAGGACTTGTATGGTGCTAGGCAACCAGACTTATATGGTGCTAGGCAACCAGACTTTTATGGTGCAAAGCAACAGGACCTATATGGTGCTAAACGGGATATATATGGTCCAAACCCTGTTAATTCGCAGACACAGTTTAATTCTTTACCACGACCATCTACAAAAACAGAAAAAATTCAACAGTTACGTGCCGAACATCGGCGGCGACATCAAGAAAGACATGGGCATTATCCCATGGAGGAGGCGGAGGAATATTACGAGAGAAAACTTTTAGAAGAGGAACACAGAGTAAGTTATATTTACAAGTTCATTATTTCAAATTGTGGTCCAAATGGACAAATTTGGGGTACATTATGTTGGTTTTTAATCACATGCAGATGGTTAAAAGTTCTTAACATTTGGGATGAATGTCACAGGGCTTACTTTTTCTATGAGAAGGATGTGTTTTGGTTGTTAAAACTTGTATAGAGCAATAAACTACAACACATACTTATGGAAAAACAGTGACTTATTTATTTGGGTGCTTGAGAGAATACCCTTCGAAACGTTCGCCCAAATAAATAAGTAGCTGTTTTCCATATACATATAAGTATGTGTTGTAGTTTATTATATATTCAGGATGACTGGATACCAACTGATGCTTCTATGAGGGGTCTACATTAACTAATCATTGTTAGCTCTGCTTGGCACCAACTACTCTATGTAAGACTACTACATGCCATGATCTGGAAATTTGTTGTAATGTACATGTAAAGTTAATATGGCTTCCATGGACTGATGTTTTAATTGCGTATCAGTATAAAATCAATTGTGCTTCTCAGTGATCTATTCTAATTCCTTCTTTTTGTTCTACAATTTCTAAAATCTATTGAGTCCAGGTGAGTTGAATGGTTGAATGGTTAGCAAGTACGCACTGTATCCGTACTGTATCATAAAGCCTGTCATTTAGGCAACTGGTGTGGTTTCCAATCCCCGGTTGTAGCCTATGTGACAAGGAATAGGGTCGCCTTCCAATCTCGGGGTTTTTCTCCGGGTCCTCCGGTTTCCCCCACTGCTAAAGACCCCTAGACACAAGTGAATTATTGAAATAAAATTAAACCATATGTTAGTACCGAAAAGACCTAGTTTGTCTCTCTCTCTCTCTCTCTCTCTATTGAGTCCAAGTTTGTTTAACAGATTGTCCTTTTGTGTTTTTCATGTACCAGTAATATATTTTATTGTTTGTGGATATTTCAGAGATATAACAGAGATAGGTCAGGAAGTGATAGTCAGGCGATTTACGCGCGACCTATTAGTCGAGGTCAACCTATAGAACGGTGAGTAACAGTCAGTCGTGTTTAAACAAGCAGTTTATTCATAAACAAATCATTCATTTGTTCGCCAACATTGACAAAGATAGGTTGCCAGGCAACGAAACATACGCCCACAGCAGCTAAATCGTCCGGGCAGTCAACAAGGGTTGTCGCATATTTTTACTTTTTTTGGTAATGAAACATCTGTAATACACTAAAATCTGATTAAGAGTAACAACTCATTATGTAATTATCTAAAAATCATTAGAATTTGTTTGCTTTTTATAAAGTTTTGCCCCACGCTAACAATTAGTACAGGAAGCATTTAACATCATGGATTTAGCTGTTCAGTTATCAAAATTCATTGAAAATCAAAATACTTGTTCGTTTCAACACCTTAAACTCTGTGTATCAATCTGAAGTCAATTGGATGATAAGTTTGGCATCTATAGTGTAACAAGGGTTTTCGAACTGATCAAGGGAGATAGCTCTGGAAGTAATTATTTGAAATCGCTGAAAATCAGTAGGCTTCTTCGTCTCATGACCTTAAACAGTGTGTGTAAATTTAAAGTCAATCGGATGTTAACTTTGGCCTCTAGAGCGTCCACAGGATTTTTTTTATGTGATCAAGGGCCACAACTCAGGCAATAATCATCAGAGATCAATAGGCTTCTTCGTCTCATGATCTTAAACACTGTGTATAAATTTAAAGTCAATCGGATATTAACTTTGGCCTCTATATTAACTTTGGCCTCAAGAGCATCCACAAGATATTTTGAAGTGATCAAGGGCCACAACTCTGGCACTAATTATCAGAAATCGCTGAAAATCGATAGGCTTCTTCGTCTCATGACCTTAAACACTGTGTATAAATTTGAAGTCAATCGGATATCAACTTTGGCCTCTAGAGCATCCATAATATATTTTGAAGTGATCAAGGGCCACAACTCTGGCACTAATTATCATAAATCGCTGAAAATCGATAGGCTTCTTCGTCTCATGGCCTTAAACACTGTGTCTAAATTTCAAATCAATCGGATATCAACTTTGGCCTCTAGAGCATCCATAAGATTTTTTGAAGTGATCAAGGGCCATAACTCTGGCACTAGTTATCGGAAATCGCTGAAAATCAATAGGCTTCTTCGTCTCATGACTTCAAACACTGTGTATAAATTTAAAGTCAATTGGATATTAACTTAGACCTCTAGAGCGTTCACAAGGTTTTTTTGAAGTGATCAAGGGCCATAACTCTGGCACTAATTATCGGAAATCGCTGAAAATCAATAGACTTCTTCGTCTTATGAACTTAAACACTGTGTATAAATTTAATGTCAATCGGGTATTAACTTTGGCTTTTAGAGCGTCCACAAGATTTTTTGAAGTGATCAAGGGCCATAACTCTGGCACTAATTATCAGAAATCGTTGAAAATCAATAGGCTTCTTCGTCTCATGACCTTAAACAATGTCCATTAATTTAAAGTCAATCGGATATTAACTTTGGCTTTTAGAGCGTCCACAAGATTTTTTGAAGTGATCAAGGGCCATAACTCTGGCACTAATTATCAGAAATCGCTGAAAATCAATAGGCTTCTTCATCTCATGACCTTAAACACTGTGTATAAATTTAAAGTCAATCGGATATTAACTTTGGCTTATAGAGCGTCCACAAGATTTTTTGAAGTGATCAAGGGCCATAACTCTGGCACTAATTATCAGAAATCGCTGAAAATCAATAGGCTTCTTCGTCTTATGACCTTAAACACTGTGTATAAATTTAAAGCCAATCGGATATTAACTTTGGCCTCCAGAGCGTCCACAAGATTTTTTGAAGTGATCAAGGGCCATAACTCTGGTAGTTATTATCGGAAATCGCTGAAAATTAATAGGCTTCTTCGTCTCATGACCTTAAACACTGTGTATAAATTTAAAGTCAATCGGATATTAACTTTAGCCTCTAGAGCGTCCACAAGCAATTGTGGACGCCGGACCGACGGACGGACGGACAGGGGCGACGACAATATACGACCACATTTCAATGTGGGCGTATAAAAATGTAATTATGTAAGCATTACATGTAGTCTTGGTCATCCAGAAACTCCTAGTCTTCAATATACAGAGAGACTGGGATTGTTGTCAACATTTGACAAAACGTTCCATCGCCCATGTGTAACCGGGAGTTTGTTTTATAATGTGGTTGATTATCCAGTATATTTGGCCAAGTCAAGCAAAGTTACTCTACTTCCCGAAATAATTCCCATAATTGATGCATTATTATGAACAAATATGAATTGTGACGATAGAGATGATACAGACTACGAAGGAATTATTTTTGTTTTTCTCGAACACGGACAATCCACACGATTATTTGCTCATAAATAAACACATATTTGTCCATTTCCTCCTCTCGCCAAATCCATCCTTGTTGAATTTGAACTGAGTATGTGTTAAACCTGTCCATCTTCATGAATATTAACAGAACATTAATTTGATTGTTTTCTTCCAGACCCAGCAATAATCCTGTTATGCCCAGTGTTACTAATTATAGCCCGCATCCCAGTTTGAGTGACGAGAGTGAATATTCCCATTCCAGTATTCCAACTAGGGGGCAGCAACAACAACACAATCCTTCCCATCAACGAACAGGTTACACGGAACAATATTACCGTCAACCGGCTCATGAGTCCGGGGGAAAACGTATTCAATATCGTAGTGATTCACCAAGTCAAATGAAACATACATATTATAACGAACCATCTCGTTCATATCGTGACCCTAATTACCAAATATATAACGGACGAAGAATGCCGGACCCCGGATCGGCCAAAGTTTGAAATGAACACCTGAATTGTGATAAGTCAGTTCTATGAGTTCTATCAATTACGATGTCAAACAGAGGGATTCTGGACATGATTTTATTACAAGCTGCGGACTGTGTTAAAATCTTTCTCAAATATTCACGATCAACAAACACTTGATTAGAGAATTTAAAATCTATCTGAAATATTCACGATCAACAAAAGCTCTATTCACGCTTCCAGGTTAGAATGCCAACTGGTTTGTAAAACTGGTAAATTACTATAATATTCTTACTACTGTTGAGCATACGTTTGCAGCAGACGTTAAATGTGTTGTGTGTTTAAAAGGTGAATGAATAACTATGGTATGGAATCGGTGGACACATTCGCTCAGTCTGTGATACCTTCAACATGCTTCAACATTACATGCATCAAGAACACAGTATCAAAGAAGTAACATTCCTAAATGTTTTCTATCTCACAATTTTTTAGTCCGTGAAGTTGAATATGCAATCGTACAAAACACCTCAAGTTGATACGTCTGTGTAAGTTAATAAATCATACTTAAGTGTCTTTACATTCGGATATCGTTACAAATGTGACTGAGGAAGAAGTGGAAAAGTTTCCAAGGGAAGCATAAATCGTTTCCCAAAGGAGTATGTCGTCTACTCCGTGTTATAGACATGAACATTACAGAGGAAGTCATATAGTAAAATATGGACTCGCTTTCATACTAAAAATATGTCATATCTCACATCAAGTTGTGATGTTTGTCATGATTAAGCTTTAGACATTTTGTCCGTATTGCTTTCCTGATGATCTAAAATGTAAAACACATGATTAAAATATAAATTTTATGGATTACATGCAAGGAGAGTTCGAACAGGAACTTTTGCTTCAGTTGTATTTTAGACATCTTACTCAACGATGCACAGCAAAATCAGTAATTATTTCAAATAAAGGTTGGCAAGAAATATATTTTGTTTTAGAATATATTTTAAAAAAACAAGGTTGATCTACTAGTTATTAAATAAAATAACAGAAACTTATTTTAGTTTGATTGTTCACCATTCTTTGTGTTTCTAATAAACCATCTGTAGGACTACTCCAGAGAGTTTATTTAAAAGTAAATCAGTTTTTTTGCACAATCATATCATATTCTTGTTTGCTCAATTTACATTGCTACTTATCTTGACGTTGATACGTATGTCCATTCATAGATGATATACATATACCTTCCTTTCAATTTGATTCCATTATTAATGCTCAGTTTGATTTTACACATTATTTACATTAAATTATTTACTGAATTACATGTAGTGAAAACTGTTTTTTTTTTAATAATAATTATTTCAACAGTTTGCTCCATGATGGATCAGTAACCTTTCTCTATTTTGAAATAATATGTTTTAATAAAAAATGTCTACTTTGACTTAAATAAAGCTCTGTTTGTAACTATGGTAACAAAAGGGGGGTTAACTCTGTAATATAATTATTATACCAATATGTAAATGACATACCGGTCCTAATAAGATTTATTTAAAATGAACAGCATAATGAATTATTATTCCATGATTATTTGTGCCTTGAAGGAGCTTTCTCTTTTATATATAATATGAACTATGAAGCAGGAGCCTCAATTCAACAATGAACTATGAAACAGGAGCCTCAATTCGACTATGGACTATGAAACCAGGAGCCTCAATTCGGCCGTGAACTATGACGGACTGAATGAGAAAATAACTCTCTCAAAAAATTTACTTATCATTCAATTTAAATTCCATATAATTAAAATTTTGATTATGATAGGTAATCTTCAAATAACATAAAAACAATAAATTTATTCTGTTTATGTGAGAAAACATCAAAGAGTATAAAATTTAAACTATGCTAAATAATACATCATATTGACCTGGTGTCAAAATTTTTGAAGTGAGACTCTTTATACTGGATTGATGGCCCCCATATTGGATTTTTTAATTATATGTGAAAACAAGATCAGTTACTCCTATGAGTGATTGTGAGTGGAGGGGTTTTTAATTTTTAATTTTACTATTTTTTTTTACAATGCTTTTATAAATTTAAAGATATACTTTTTTGTATTTAGTGGTTGATTTTCCCGAATTTCAACTAAGTTAGTCTATATAAAGATATTAACAGTAATGAATTTATTCCGTGCATAAAGGGCTGTACACAACCAGGAGTATTTGTCAAAATGGAGAGCAGAAAACAGGGATAGGAAATTAGAATGTGCTTTGCATGACAGATTGTCGTCAATAATGACATTCTGGCTGTCAACACAAAATATTTCTTCTTATGTAACAAGACATCTGAGAAATAATCGTTGGTGTGTGTAGGCCTTTAGCAACAAGTTATTGGAATGTTCGAGACCCAATAATGATTGGTGTGCTTAGGCCAATAGTTCAGACTGTCAGTCAGGGTCAAATGATGCTGGATTTGTCGGGCTGAGAAATCAAACTGTCATTGACAAATAATCATTTGTGTGCTCAGGGCTTTGGCAGAAATACAAGCATGTACCGGTATTCTGAACATTTACTAGGAGTTGTGGACATGACATTATGAGTAGTGGGCCCGATATTCAAACTTGTCCTATATTGAACATGTTACTCAATTTATTTAGAATATTTATTAAAATGCTTTAATACATGTACCTTATACATTTCTATATTTTCACGTTAAATATGCATTTATTAATAATGTATTAAGAACCAAGTAGGCTCTACATATACATTCTATTTTTCACAAATTATGAATTGATTTGAATATATTTATATAATTTTATAAATTTCTATTCAGAACAATTTTTATTTAATATACTGGTATCTAAATTTCTTGGAGTATAAATTTTTCTGTTACCGGTAATATTGAATTGAAATAATGGTGTATCATGCAGACAAAAAATATATATTAAATTTAGTTATAATATGTTCGGAACAATGTATATTGTTTAGTTTAGTTCATATGTACCAGTATACAGAGTATAATTATTGTTTACTGAATATTATATTCATGCAATACAGTGTATATACTACCATTATATATTGTTTTATATAGTAAATATGTATATAGAAGTGTAAATATCATCAGTGCTTATTATTATATACATTACTAGCTATTATTATTGCTACAATATTATTTTATTATTGTACAATTTCTCTTATTTTAATATACTCAAAATAATAAAATATTATATGACATATTAGAATTTGTCACATTTCTTTGTTCATCTAATTCAAACTTCAAGAACTCTGATAGGTATGCCCTCAACACAGCTGTGATGCAAGTACTTCTGTTGCTGGCAACATGTCATGAGAATGTCTGAATATTATACGAATGGTTGGGTGGGGGCTACACCTTGTCACAGGGAAGGATGAGTAAGTGGATTCATCTTTATGGAACGCTTTTTACAGTCTATTATGAATGTAATTAGCCAGTTTGATCCTTAGGAGAACGTTGCCTACCTAATCTTACGGTTTATCTACAGGTTGTCTGATCCCTATAGAAGTGTAAATAGGATCAGTGTAAGATTGTGGGGGACTAAAACTGGAACAGGGTTTAACGTCCTGCTCCTACTGGGCTAATGGAAGACGAGCATATGCCATACTGTGTGCTATGAGGGGAATTTTCTCTGGACAGCAGCTTACTCATATCGAATTCCAACTGCCAAGGGATCTCTTACGTGCCTGCCAATCTGTACACTGGACCTCAATTTTTTATCCCATCCAATTAACTATACACTGTCAGTTACCAGTCCCTTTGTCCTGTTCCACTGACAGGGGAAATCATGCCGGCAAATCTAGATGGACTTTCTCCACGAATGAAGGGATTGAACACCCTTAAAAGTTAAAACATAAACAAGGTTTAATAGAAAATGAAATAATTTATTTTCACTCTACAAGAATTTAATTCAAGTAAGGCAATATACAACCAACAGAATCAAGCTTTCAGTAGATAGAAAAGTCACCAATCTTAAAAATACAGTTAACAACTGTGCTTTAACATCAACAATGTTTTAAAAAAATAAAAATAAATAAAGCATTTCACTAAATAAATTCATTATCAAATCCCCAATTTCTACACCAAAACAAATGTAATGCCCAAAATGCATATCAAAAAAACAATTGATAATTATTAAAATTTCTTTGTTCACCAAATTTCAACAAAATATTTCATTTTACAACTTAGAGCATTTTAACCCTGCATTATTGAACCAATATATATACTGGAACTTGTATCCTAAATTGTGTAATTTGTTAAACCAAAAATAATTCTGAACTTTAGTCAACCCCGAATTGCATAAATTAAGTTTTCACTTAAGAAATATAGTTATGATCAATCGAGCAAATAGCAGATGATAACAAACGAAAAATCCAGAAAATTACCAGAAATTGAATATATATAACAACACAAAGAGAAAAGCTTTAAACACAGATATGAAGAATAATTAGCATAAAACATGTCATGATTGGGATTTTGTATTGTTCATTGGTCCATTTTGATAAAACGCGTAGCCAACATTAAATACTGGATTCACATCAATTGTCTGAAATAAGATAAAAAAAAAATATCAAATGGATTTTATATGTTGATTTTCAATGTACATTTTAGGTCTACAGAAGACCTGGGTGTCGAGATATATAACCGCATATTGAGATATAACTGGGTGTTGAGAAATAACCAGGTGTCAAGAGATAACCAGGTATCAAGAGATAACCAGGTGTCAAGAGATATAACTAGTATTAAGAGCTATATAAGGGGTGTCAAGAGACATTATTGTGTATTCAGATATAACAATTATAGACACTGCCAAAAATAGGTTACCATGCAATGAAATATACGCCCACAGCAGCTAAATCATCCGACCGGTCAACAAGGGTTATCGCCTATTCATACAAGACAACAATATCAATTTCAACACATCAGATGTTGCCAGAGCTTTCACAAGGTTCAACAAAGTGAAACAAGGGCCATAACTTAGTAATAATAATTTATTTATATAGCACCTATTATCCAGTAAACTGCTCATCTGTTATCCGTCACAGATAATGAAGTTATATTGAAGCATAGAGATGTGAGAGAGAGAAAGGGAAATGGGGTTTAACGCCCACTCAACACAAACTAATTTTATTTCAATAATTCGCTTGCACATTGGGGTCTTTAGCAGTGGAAGGAAACCGGAGGACCAGGAGAAAACCCACGAGGTTGTGAAGGGATGGGTCTTTAGTCTCTTTTTGAATTCTGTAATAGTTGAGGTAGCTTGTTCCACAGGACTGCTGCTGCTTTGTTTTTATGGAATTTGTGATTGGTCGATAAATATAGCACAATTATCAAGGATGGATAATTTGACTATGTGTTTTCCCTTGAATGGACCCAGGACTTTGAGTAGTGGAAGAGAATGATGCCACTGGGTTAAGAGAGGATGACAATACTCTTGGTCTATTATATTCATAGATTAAAGTAAATCTTACTATATTTAGTCTTTAATTCATCTACTAAAGCTATATAGGCTTTCTCTGCATCTTCTTTACTTGTTCCTACAAAATATAAATATTAAATAATTAATGTACTTAATTGGATGACAAGACTTTCACTTCTTTTGTTCAATTATGTCATCTACCAATATCATAAAAATCTGCAATACAAACCAAGGTCAACTGTCAAGGGTTCGATTCAAGATTTTGCCTGTTGGACATTTTTTGTTGGGGTTAATAGAGGACAGAATTAGATCCCCAGAAGTCGTTCCACAGCTACAGATCAATCGGCTTCCATTTCCTTTATTCGACTTTAACTACTAGACACATTCCTTTTGTATGTGTACTTACCTTTTCTGCCCGACCAGGCATCCCATTTCGCTTTACCAGTAAAATCTAACATACCAGGTCGTTCTGAAATGAGATCAGATAATAAATTTTTATGCTCACAAGATTCTATGAAATGAGAAAGGGCGTCAAGAAATTGATAAAAATTGTGAAAAATAATATACATAGCTTTCATTGTGTTCAACTGTTGGTGATGTAGGGAAAGGGCTGATAAACCAATTTTTAATATGAGAGTATAATAGGCTGCATCATAATTGATTTCCTAAAGGACTGATATTGTTCTCCTTTACTCTCAAACAAAGGCAGAGTAACATTATCACAGCAAAAACATTTTCCGTTTCAAAACATTGACTGCTGGAAAAGATAGTAGGTAGTATTTATATCTAATCTAAAACATTAGTTCTGAAATGGTGCCACTGCAAGGGACACTTTTACAAGAGCGTTCCTTCACACAGTAAAGAATGCCGATAATTCATGGTGTTCAGGGCTTAGATATCAAGTTAACCCGACATGCTCAGTTTTTGATCGTAATGTTCACCTTATCAGCCCAAAAATTTGTACTTTGTACCTTAGATATTATACCTATTTACCTTTAAGGATTACATGGGGTTTTTATACCTCAATGATAAATAAAATATTTCTGTTGCTGTGTACAAATTAACACCATTTATTTACCAGTATTAAATTTGTTCAAGATTTATTAAGATTATCAGATTATCTGTTCTTGAAACAGGTAGGCTAACTACACATAATCTAACAAGTATCATATCTAGGCCTAATCTGGTATAATAATATGTACCTTGGAGAGGCTACTTCAACAATTAAACTAAACAATAATGATTTACCACGTGGACTCATTACTTACCGACAGTGACTCACTACATTGATATAAAGTTTAAAAATGATAACATACCGAGATGACTCATATCCAAAATTGCAATGATGGCCGATTAAATGGAGGACAAACAAATCATTGAAGTCATAAAATTCAAAGAAAGTAGCAAACTTTAAAGGAGCTAAATCGCTAATATTTGGGACCTATAAATTGACACAAGTGGGTCGCAATGCATATAATACTGTAATATAAATGTATATACACTGATTTACATTTAATGGTTTCCGATTTTACTCTAATTTCAAATCAGTTATGTTAGGCGAAATAAGCCTGCAGTCTAAATCAAACGCAAATTTCTAGCGCCTGGTTATTCCAGTCTACATACGCCGTTTGATTTGATGCAATAAGTTTAGCCTCGTCCCTTGAGTCTCTTGTTAAAACTGGGGCTGAAATGCATTATGGTACACGATT
The DNA here is from genome assembly GCA_963678685.1 of Patella ulyssiponensis. NCBI lineage: Eukaryota > Metazoa > Mollusca > Gastropoda > Patellidae > Patella > Patella ulyssiponensis. The sequence continues at coordinate 59,905,631 of OY783225.1, read as the reverse complement.
CGTGTACCAATAGTAAAATGTTTATTTTGTCTTAAATATTGGATATCAGAAGCCCATCTTTTTCCAGTAAGATCACAGTATCAATGTTGCTTTAAATTGACACTTAATTCGTGTTTTCAATGTTGAAGATTTTAGATGATATGGAGTTAGAGACTTAGTTACTTTAAGTTTAATTCAGGTGTGCAGCCTTGCTACATGCACAAATGACAATGGATACATGTATCTAGATATGTACATCCGAGGTACTCTCTTGGGCCAATAGTCGGATAAACCTGTTCCTGTTGTTTGGAGATAAATAGAAAGGCCTCATCCTAGATCAATATTTTGTTAACTCTCCCTATTAAAAGGACAAGAGCCCCAAGCTCTGAAACCGCTCCTTATTCCAGTTGAACCCTCCCTATTAAAGGTACTGACCTGTATTGACATCACCAACAGTAGCTTGCTTATATAAAGAATAAATTTCTAACATTTCCTTGTCTTCTGGTTTTTTGGATAATTTCTTCACATCCTCGGCAGCTTGGGTAAACTAAAACAAATAACATCACTGAATTCAAATAAAGATTCTGTTATGCTATGTAATGAGGAAACTAATGACCCGTTGGTGGAGCTATGACCCGGTACTCGTCATATTTGAAATTTCGATCAATATCAATGTAGGGTAGATATCTACATACCAATCTATTGTAACCTCGCTTTTTCATCCCATCTGAATGACTAGACATTGTCCAACTGACATGGAAACCAAGACAATAATAACGAGACCTCCACTGGCTCCAGAGAAGGTCCATGCTCCAGCCCAGGTAGCGAGGAACAGCAGCATCTTAGGGCCTACTCATTGAGGCACCACAGTTTTTTTTATAATTGATGGGACTGTGACTCCTTTCAAGATCCTATCCCTAAGGTCAATCATTAATCGAAGATCGCCGACTGCCGCACAGCACTACATTGGTCATTATTAGGCCTACTCGATCTCTTCAAATAAAAGTGAACTATGTTAATAAAAATTTATAATACTTACTTCTTTAGACATTTTGGTATTACTTTGGGGGAGAAGTAAAACTTGTCGACAACTGACTGTACGGTGTAGTACAAAACCGATTCGTAGACTGAAATAATGGCGTGATGTTGAAACGTGCTTCCAAGCGTGGAGAGACTGAACTTTGATCTCTAACTAGAGTTATCGCTCTTGCACCGATAACACTACGGGGGTATGTTCAGTATGCTTTAGTTACGGTAATATATTATATCTCAAAACGCCAGCATAGGAGCCTTCTGAAATTTTGTATTCTAGTAGTTTATTCATCTCTTGATTCTGTGAAACAAAAATCATTTTCCCACCAAAGCTGGTTTGCATAATTATGTAAAATTTATAGAGCACTGCGATACAATAAGGTTTCCTTTGCCTGTACCTGTGCGATATTTATAAACAAAGGGAAATGAGGTAAATGTCCCACCACTTTGCACCGACTGGGCTAATGAGGGGAAATTTGCCCTGACAGTGGCACTTTCGAATTCCATCTGTCAAGATATGGGGGGGGGGGGCATCAGTTTATCGTCATATCCGAACGGCTAGACACTGTTCCAGGACACCCCCACCCCGTCCTGACAATGGTAAACCACCTTCGGCAATCCCGAGAAAATTTTCCAGCGTCTTATAATAGGCTACTCACTGAGAAATAGCAGCCCCAGATACAAGTGCTGAACCATGCATTTGTTCATAAAATACAAAAGCATGAATATTATATAGATTATTTTATTTTGTCATCTAAACGAGATTGGTCTTGAGGTCTGAGGGGCAACTAGTGCAAGCAGGACATTTTATACCGTCTACGTTGAAGTAATGTTGGATAAGTTCCCATGGATTGCAGTAACCTGGCGATTTACACATGGGAATAGGACACATCATCAGCCATTCCTAAAAATATTCAAAATATTCAATGTGAATACAAAACTTCCAGAGAAAAATATCAGCTTTCTGAAGATGGAGGACATACAGCGACAAAACATTTCTCGTTTTTACCATTTCTAGTATAGCCTATCTAGTTCCATTTCTCCCAAATAACAAGTTTCCATGCAAAAGTAGAAAGTTTTGTGAATTATTTCAATAATTGTTAGTATCAACATGTTCCCACGAAATCAACGGAAGTTCGAACCTAGGTGCTTGTAAAATGAAAATCTTTCACAAATAGCTGAGGCTAGATAATATATTTATCTTGATATAACAGACGTAGGCTACTCCAGTTCAGGGTAAATAACTCCATCGGTATCAAACAACTTACAGAGAAAGGGTTTTTGGTAGGAAGGGCGACATCTCTTTTCATATCTATTAAAGTCATGGTGGAGCAAGTTGGACATCCGGGACATTTCATACCATTAAATTCAAAATGAGTTTGTTTTGTAGACAATCCAGTTTCAAGACATTGGATCTGTATACAGTCGACAATCGGACAAATTCTCAACTATAAAATATAAAAACAAGCATTTTCAATCTATGTTCTCAACCACACAGAGAGACTAAACCCTTAAAATTTATGAGTTCGGTTTAGTGTTTCTCCTTAAAACCGATAAGTATATTTGTAAACACTAGAATTGTTTTGTAAACACTAGGATGGTTTTGTAAACACTTAGACGGTTTTGTAAACACTTAGACGGTTTTGTAAATACTAGGATAGTTTTGTAAATACTAGGATAGTTTTGTAAATTCTAGGATAGTTTTGTAAATACTAGGGTAGTTTTGTAAATTCTAGGATAGTTTTGTAAATTCTAGGATATAGTTTTGTAAATACTAGGGTAGTTTTGTAAATTCTAGGATAGTTTTGTGTGTAAATAGAAGAATAATTGTAAATACGAGAATAAATGACTCTGGATTACAAAAGGTTCCCAGAGATTCAGCATTGAGTAAGTATACTCTGAATGAGAAACGAAACAGGACTGTCACCACCATGTATCATCCATTGACTGTAGTTTTAAAGGGTTGCCAGTTAAACGGGTTGGCGGTGAGAGGTTGAATAAAGCTTGTTTAGAAATATTTACATACCGTGTGTAGAATATCTTTTCCAATAGCAAGACTATTTACTGAAATATTGACATATATTCCCATCATATTAAATATAACTTTATATAATATATACTGGCGGAGCTAAGGGGAAGGGGGGGGGGCAAACCTGGTCACTTGTTCATTCCTACGCGATGCAGAGGTTTGCATGCATTTTTATTCACAATCGAAATTCAACAAAATTGTACGATGGAACCATTATTCGAACCACTTCAGCGCTTTCCGGTTCTATGATCACACGTCTCTTTGCAAACTGGAAAAGTGCCTTACGATGATGTATTGTTATAGAATTATTTAGAATTTGTCAAGTTTTACCTGTAACTAGACAGAGAGCCGTGAAAACTACAAGACACTTCATGATCGATCCTAACCTTCATATAATCTTGAATCAATTATTGTAGATATTTTTAAAACATCAAGGTAGGACAAGAGATAAGCCACATCTGTATAGCGTGAGAATATCACACATGACTTGTACCACGGTTCTCATGTCATATATACAGTCGGGGTGAGCCCACATTATACACATGGACTTAACCGCTTGGAACATGTGCGTTGTATCATAAGGTCTGTCACTGAGTCAACTTGCGAGGATTTAATTCCCCGGCTGTACGTGACAAGGAGTAGTGTCGCCTGTCCAACCTCGTGGGTTTTCTCTGGGTCCCCCGGTTTCCTCCCACTGCTAAAGAACCCCTACGCACAAGCGAATTATTGAAATATGATTCAATCATGTTAGTTCCGAAATGACCTAGTTTTTGTCGAGTGAACGTTAAAGGAGCTAAATCGCTAACATTTGGAACCTAGAAATTGAAACAAGTGGGTCACAACGTATATAATACTGTAATATGAATGTATGTAAGCTGATTTACATTCACTGGTTTCCGTTTTTACTCTAATTTCAAAGCGCTTATGTTCGGCGAAATAAGCCAGCAGTGTCAATCGAATGCAAATTTCTAACGTCTGGTTATTCCAGTCTACATACGCCGTTTGATTTGGTGCAATGTTTCTAGCCTCGTTCCTCGAGTCTCTTACTAGAACTGGGGATGAATCGCATTCTGGTACACGATTCGTGTACCAATGGTAAAATGTTTATTTTGTCTTAAATACATGTATTTGATATCAGAAGCCCATCCTTTTCCGGTAAGACCACAGCATCAATGTTGATTTGAATTGAAAATAATTCGTGTTTTCAATGTTGAAGATTTTGGATGAAATTGAGTTAGAGACTTAGCTACTTTAAACGCCCCCCTCTCTCTCTCGCCCCCCCCCCCCACACACACACACACTTGTTAGAAGGTAGTCACAAGGACAGGGTTCCATTCATTTGTTGGGACTTAAAACCACCTTATACAAATCCAAATGTATGTAAAAGAACACTATTGCCCTGACGAAATTCTCCTTCCTAACAATGCAGAACACGTGTTAGTATCAAAATAATTGTAGTATTACGTTGACAAGGCGTGGAATTAAGGCTGGTAGATAATTGCATCACGAAATATTTCCCATTCATCCATCAGATTTGCCTTTTACTCCTAGGCCCAGTTCTAATTTTCTTTTCAGAAATGTTTAGTTGTAGGACAAACGTTCCTCTTCCATATCGATTTTGTAAATTGGCAGTGCATGCCTTAAGGCCCACATATAATCGTAAGTGTGTTGTGAGCTCACACCTTCACGTCTAGGCCGAACTCGATATAACCCAGTCGTGTCGTGAAATAAATATTCCTACACTGGAGAATATGATGGTGATTAAAAGATATGTTGGTTCTTCATGGTAGAAGAAATAAGTTTGTATAAGATCTTTGAAAAAGGGGTTTTTATATATAAAGTTAAAGTGGGCAATGGCAATGAATTACATTACTAAAAAGGATAAAGTAATTGAAATGATGCTATTTAAGAGATAATGGCTCTTTTAGAGTTTTGTTCCGGGATACTGTGATAGGCTAAGGGACGACTGGCTAAGTGGGTAAGGCACTGGCTCGCTAGCCCGGAGGTCGGGTTTTCGATCCCTGCATTGGCCGGGAAAGTTGATCTCGATTTTCTGGCGTGGTTTCCCCTTTTCAGTGATGCAGAACGGAGGGCATGGCAAGAACAGCTTGTAAAGTCGATCGGATGGGACGAAAAACCGAACTCCCGTGTACACATTGGCGTGCACACAAAGGATCCCTTGGCAGTTTGATTTCGATATAAGAGTAGGCCGGTGACAAAATTTCCCACACAGCACACTGTATGGCGTAAGTCCGTCTTCCATTAGCCCAGGTTAGGTGCAGAAGAGTAGGACGTTAAACCCCATTTCATTTCATTTCATGTTAGTGATCTCAGATTGAGGCATAGGCCTACAGGACAGATTTATTACTCACGATGGGTTTCTCCTTTTCTCCAACTTCGGCAGCCCAACATACGGAATGACAGGCCTCGCGTAGCATGGTAGCATGGTTGGGTTCTACGTTCGTTGAAGTCGTTTTGCCGGAAACTACATAAACCGAGCACACCTAACCGACAGAGCTTTAACCCAAGCACACCTAACAGACAGAGCTTAAATCCGATCACATGTAACATGTAGAGCTATAGTCCGAGCACACCTGACAGGCAGAGCTTTAGTCCGAGCACACCTGACAGACAGAGCTTTAATCCGAGAACACGTAACAGGCATGTTGGATTTGTAGAAATCGCTGGAAGGAGACGTTTTTGCTCTGAACTAAACCAGTGGTTTCGTTACGAAAACCTGGCCACAACTCCATGATAAATCAGTAAATGCGCTTGTAATTTCTAAAGAAGTAGGCTACCTTTTAGCCCATCGTAATGAGTGAGGACTATAGGAACGACGAGTCAAGCAAGAGTCGAACTAGATGATAGTCATTGCATTAAGTGAAATACGACTACAACTGAAGTTATCCTATCTAGAACGATGTGCCATTTTATTCCAGAATCTTTCTTCGTCGCATTACAGTCTTGCTGTGGTGAGATAAAAATTATCCATCAATACTCGCTGAACACGATCAGTGATTTGAAGGTTAATAACACTAGCCAACGGATTGTTCCATTATAATATAACCTGCCACTGAAATCCTGAGATAAGAATTTTCGAGAATTGCACAAACGGTTGCGTACAAACCCAAGTTGTGACAAACTGGCACTGACGCTGTTGGTTATTAAACTGCACCCTACCCCACCAAAAACAAACTGCATAATCTGTCTGTTAAAACTTATTTTCATGATGAAAAATATCAAGTTTTTTAGAATGTTTTATTTTTAAACATCAGTAAATCTTCTATACTGGATTCACTACCAGATTTGATGGACAGCTGACACATCCAGGACATCTTTTACCATTCCAATCAAAATAATTCTGGATATATTCCGATGGTTGGCATGAGCCGGGATAAGCACACATGGTCATTGGACAAATGTTAAGATGCAGGATTTTCTGAAGGATCAAAATTATTTAAAGTATTTAGATAATAGTAAGTGTAGGATGACCACACTACACACAAAAAAAGACCGAACCCTAACCCTAACCCTAACCCCTGCAGACAAGATGTCAAATCCAGTGAATGGATACGGGGGTTGGCCGTAAGCGTCCACTGCGCTATACAGCCCTGGGCTTATAATAATACAGCTTTCACTCAAAATGTAAACAAATACTTTTTTCATGAGAGACGTAATGGAGCTGGTCTTGACGGTGCTGGTGTTCTAAATGGCGATAGTGTGACAGTTGACGTCATGAATGACAAGAGAGACGTAACGGTCGAATGAAAATATTAATTCCCATAATGTTTTTAAATTTCAAAACATTGAATATAAATGGGATTGATTATATTAAAAGATTCCAGGATCATTTCTATTGTAACAAACTTAATCAGATACCGATGGTGGCATGCAATCAAATGTAACTAATGAAAACGCAATGGTGTTATACCTTCCAAGATAATCTAGCTCCAGAATGCCAGTTTTGTAAAGGATGTACAAATTACGTGGGGAAAGTGAGGTGTCCCCCAATTTATTATCCTTAAACACATACAATTTATTATCCTCAAACACATTCAATTTTGTGAAATGTCCGTGAAAATAAAGTGATTGTTTGTGTCAACGATTATGTGAAATAAATGCGGTATAAAGTGATAGAGAGAATCAGCATACCCTACATCTACAGTATTATACTTACAACTGGCTCGAGTTTTATAGGTGCATCAGTAGTGATAAATGCATCTCTTTTGGCAATCACATCAATAGGTAGTCTGCTACAGGTTGGACAACCGGCACATTTCATACCATTAATGGTAAAATAACTTGTATGTGTCGTTACACCAGCGTCGAGGCACATGATATTAAAGGCACAGTCCACAATAGGACAGATTCGTAGCTAGAAAATATAAGTCGCATGGGTCATTACACCAAGATCTAATATTAAAGACACCGTCCACAAAAGAAATTCATGATTAAAGACTATAAGCAAATTAAAGGGAGGGGTTATTGTGGTTATTGTATGGTTTGATGTGGAGGTTATTGTATATGGTCCTAGGTTAATAAAACTTGATGGCCCCTTGTTGACAACTTACACCAGAAGTTTACGCAACGATGCGTTGATAAACAGGATTTGGATCGACACATAAAGTAAAAGCAGCCGCCAACCCCATCCAAATGAATAACACATTTCTGCGAAACCCCTAATAGTTGTGCCAGATCATTCTTAATCCCTGTCCAGACTGGATATGTATAGAATCATCAACACTCACGGAGCTCAGGAGATCATTTCCAATAGCGGCACCATTTACTGAAATATAAATAGATTCAGATACAGAACCAACAAAAAGAATCATGAGCAGATACAGAACCAACAAATAGATTCCCGATCAGGTTCAGATTCCATAGAGTCCTGTTCAGATACAGAACAAACAAATAGAATCATGACCAGATTCAGATTGCTGTTCAGATACAGAATCAGCAAATATAGTCATAAGATTCAGATTCTGTACAGTCATGTTCAGATACAGAACCAGCAAATATAGTCATGAGCAGATAAGTGCAAAATAGCAATATAATCTATTTAATAGCATTAAACTGGAGCAGAATCATGATAGGCTACTTCTTGAATGATAACAAATATCTATAAAATAGCACAGGAACGACACTAAACTAAACAAAAATAGCCGAAACCAATCGTTTTAAGGGAAATAGCTTTCTCGTATCACAGGCAGTACAGTATGCTTTCCGCAAGAACTGGACGGTAAATCCTCCCATTACACAAATCGTACAGTCCTTAGCATCGTAAGATCGAAACGAAAATAAAACAAAACGAAGAGCTGATATTATATATAAAAAATGATGGTTACCAGTAGTAAGAAGTAGGACTGGAAGAAGAACAAGACACTTCATGGTGTTAGAATTAACACGTAGTAGTAGAGAGACAAAGATAATGTTTACCTTTATTATAGCCACAACTCAGATAAGATAAAATTATTTTAAGGTGTATTTTAACATGTGTAACACGACCACTCCAAATTTCAAACCCCAGTCCATTATTTCACATTACTCGCTAGATGAAACCAAACAGTTTGATCTAACGAAAAAGGAGAAGAACGGCGCATATAAAAAGAATGTATAATTTGTTTTATCTATTTATTGGTCACCATGACGCAATATGTCCCAATAATAAAGATTGGGGGGGGGGGGGGGGTAATAGGCCAGTAATATTGTCCAGTGGGTACTGACGTGCCATTAAACACTATTTCATTTATGAGTAAGACAGAAATACGCATATCGCCATCAGTGTCCAAACATTCCGCGCCCCTCTCCGCTCCCCTCCCAATCTACGCATAAAACGTATTGTGTCTCGAGTAATTATTGCACAGAAGTTTAGGCTTCACTGAAACATAATACATATAGTATCTAGGGTTATCACAAACAGCGTGAAATGATCTGAGAGACCATTTCATCCCCTAACCCCGAAGCCCCATTCGACTGGACAATTTTAGTTCTAGGTCAGACGTTGTTCCCAGTCTTTGTCTTAAATTCAATCATTACAAATTGTAGTTCTAGTCCGTTTCAGATATCCTTCCCGAGAAATGACGCCTACGTGGGATGGGGTGGGGGCAAGGATGGTACGAAAACCCCAAGCTCCACCAGTCTATACATAGGAATGCATGTAATAGAATACTTTACAGAAGAGTAGCAGGAAAACACCACTGTCCTGGCAAAATGACACTTGACCATTGGTGTGCACGTAAAAGAAACCTTAGCAGTTGGAATTCGACAAAGAGTAGACTCAAACGCCGTTGAAGTGAGAAAATCCCCTGCTTCGTAATGTGTTGATGGGAAGTTAAAATCGTTCATTCCATTCCATCTTTGACATTAATGTAGAAGAAATGAAACCCCGTCTAATGGCGGGCCGTAATGCCATAAAGATATTATCAGAATACCATTTCCATATGAATTGAAACAATGATTATTTATAGGAATACTATATATCCCCATATAATTACATTACGACAGGTCTGGTGTCTGTAATCGTCCTAAAGGGAAGCAACCACACATGTCTAGTATTACTAGTGAAATTGGAAATGAAATGAAAGTGGGTGTTGTACAATGACTGGGTTAATCAAGACTGGTTTAACATCAACCAACATAAACAGAAACATGGTCATTGCGTTAACCCGTGTAAGACAAGTGTGCGATGCCTCCACCAACTCATGTCCGTTCTCAACTGTCCAAAATTATATAAAGTGCCGGCCATTGCATACAGCGTTAGATTTCGGTTATTCGTTACACCGGAACAACTAGACAAACGTTGATTGTGGCGCCAACACTGACAAATGTAAGCAAGGTTTGAAAGTTTCAAGTATCTTATTGTATTGGTGTGATATGTTAGTTGTTTATGGTGTTCTATTTCGGCCACTTCGCGCGTCGCGCGTCGCCTTATAAAAAAAGCGACGCGCGACGCGCGACGCGAAGTTTGCGTCGCGCGTCGCGCGTCGCCTTTTTCAATGTAAAGCTATAGGGAAAAAAAAGCGACGTCGGCTTTTGAACACGACGTCGCCCTAAAAAAGGCGACGCGTCGCGCGTCGCGTCGCCCTTTGCGTCGCGTCGCGCGTCGCCTTTTCTAAGGTGATGAAATGCGCATGTACCAGGAGAATTCATTTGCAGTTTATTTGCCGTTTGGTATTTCATCTTACATACAGTAATTTATTTTGGACACAAAGAACTGCCATAATTATCCTTTATATAACAATATATTTCTATAATACCCAGATTATATGTTATATTTTAAATCTCTGCTCTAAACTTAAATTCTGGTGTGAATGAATGACCTCGTGCTAGTACACTATTACAGTTAAACAAACGATGACAGGGTACTGATAAGGAATTGGATATGGTTTCCGTTACTTACATCAGTTGTTTTATAGGTTCTCTAGTGCTGTATTACTTATAGTATGAACATTCCTTGACATTTATACAGACAGAATTAATATGAGAATACCCGAAGACCAATATATTAGCAGGGGGGGGGAGGTACTGAGAGGGGCTAACGCCCGGGGGCGACTCTACTTGGTGGGGGGGGGGCAATTAACTTAGTGCTCACCTTGGAGTCAGTATAGAGGGTAGAATTATGATTTTTTCAAGACATATTATAGTGTTTTTCGATCAAACGGAGAGTTGACAGGAAAATAGATATAAAAAATTTAATAAATTTAACAAATAGTTATTTAGACAAGGTGTTAAAAGTATGAAAGATGATATTTTAAAAATTTTTGATCATCATAATTCAACTGAGCGAAGACATTAAACAAAGCAGTTACAGTATGCAATGGCTGGGGGGGGGGGCGTCATTGAAACGTTTGCCCTGGGGCGCCACATAGGCTTGTGAAGGCTCTGCTAGTAGCAGCCCGTGTGACTATGTTAACTAGTGCAGAAGTGAACCTAATCTTGGATTCTGTCAAACTCAATCTTAACCTGATTTCTCTGGGATACCTAATATATTCGTCGTGGAATATCTACAATAAAACAATTCTTTTATTAATTCTGTCTTGAGAACCTATAAAACAACTGATGTAAATAACGGAAACCACACCCACATCGTTATCAGTACCCAGTCACCGTGTGTTTAACTATAGTGTATTACTGTATCTGCAGAGAACAGGTCACTCTTTCACAGTAGAGGACACGAGGCCACTCTTTCGCAGTAGAGTTTAAAATTTTAAGTTTAGAACAGAGATTTAAAATATAACACATAATCTGGGTTTTATAGAAATGCAAAAAGGATAGTAATGGCAATTCCTTGTGTCCAAAATAAATTATTGTATTGAAGATAAAATACCAAACGGCAAATAAACTGCAAATGAATTCTCCTGGTACATGCGCATTTCATCACCTTAGAAAAGGCGACGCGCGACGCGACGCAAAGGGCGACGCGACGCGCGACGCGACGCGCGACGCGTCGCCTTTTTTAGGGCGACGTCGTGTTCAAAAGCCGACGTCGCTTTTTTTTCCCTATAGCTTTACATTGAAAAAGGCGACGCGCGACGCAAACTTCGCGTCGCGCGTCGCGCGTCGCTTTTTTTATAAGGCGACGCGCGACGCGCGAAGTGGCCGAAATAGAACACCATAGTTGTTAATGACGACACAAACCGATGTATCTACGAACATTAGCTTCCTGTATTTGATTAAAGCGACTGTCGGGAGACGACTGGTTATATATTAACAATGACCTAACGTGATGATGTAATGATTACACATCTATCATGTAATGAGATTATAGAGTAGCATTCAATTTTAATTAAAACAACTCTGTCCCCCCCCCCCCTTATTAATGGTGGTTTAAACATGCATTCTATATAAATGGTAGTCGTTTTCAATATAAGTATAGCATATGTGGTTTATATGGAAAGTAGAGACATCCAGTCTTTCTAGAAAAATACTTGATTCCCTGAACAATATTCATAGGGCATCTATAGGATGCATAGCTTAGGGTATCACTTATTGAAGACATGTCGGCTTGTTGTCTGGTGGTTTTAAACGGGTGCTGTCACTTCCCTCTATTATTGATGGTTTTAAAGGGGTACTGTTACATCCCTCTATTATTGATGGGTTTAAAGGGGTACTGTCACACCCCTCTATTATCGATGGTTTTAAAGGGGTGCTTTTACAACCCTCTATTATTAGTGGTTTGAAAGGGGTGCTATTACAACCCTCTATTATCGATGATTTTCAAGGGGTACAGCCACAACCCTCTATTATTGGTGGTTTTAAAGGAAAACAATCACGATATGGTTACACCCTCTGCACCCCTACCCCCAAACCCGCCATTGTTTAATTGTCTAGGATGTGATAAAGGTGATGATCTGCTAATGTTCGCTTTATAGTTATTCCAATAAAGATTTATCACAATTCCATGTTCATCCCGGACTGACTATAGACCTGATCAAATAACTTACTGTTGGTTCCCTTTAAGCATTATATAAAGTCTCTTGCACAAGGTGGGTAAATCGATATGCGCGTGCTGGAGTTTATCGCCTGTCTTTGAGTATTTCCGCATTTTCCACCGTTAGATATCAGCGAAATGGCTGCTGGGACGAAGCGTATGGTTGCTATAGCGGTTGATGAAAGCGAGCACTCTTCTCATGCCTTTGAATGTGAGTACAAAATACTTTAAAATACTCTACGAACTCTGATATTGTAGACCCTCATGCTCCACGGTAGGTGGGTAAAAAAAATAATTTGAATTTATTGCAATTATACTGCGTAAAATTATACTGATTTAAATTAATTAATTGTCATGGTCGTGTAATGGTCGTGTAATTAGGACATGGCACCGACGACAAGAGATTGATGTTTGACTTAAATCCTCGTGTAAACCAAAAGGAACTTTCGGGAGTTTCTTTTAAAACGTATTCCAACCTGGAGCGCCTGTGAGCTTTTCCAGAGATATGTGTCTGGTCATTAGCTTTTATTAATAGCGGAGGTCACATGCACATCCTACCTTTCTCTACCACTGGGCTAATATAAAAAACAGAATATAGTAATATTTCGAATTCCAACTGGCAAGGGATCTTTTACGTGCATGCCAACGTGTACACTACACCACGGCTGTTTGTCCTATCCGAACAACCAAGTTAATATGAAAGTGATGGAAAGTGTGTTGAGGGGCCATTCATTTACCCCGGTTCCATACCGTGTATTAGCCGTGTAATCTTCTCTAGTGTCTATTTGGCACGCTTCCAGTTCACTTTTTATTTTTATTAAAAACTCTGGTTGAAATTTTGTGCTCTTCGCGTGTATTTGACATGCATTAGATGTTTGTTGATAATTAGATTCACGTAGCTCTATGTATAATCTCTGTTTATGTTTCAATACATCCTCTTCACATCGACTTAATAACCTATTATACGCATGTATGGCGGATAAAACCCCGACTTATACCGGACAGAAAGACAACTTTCTAACCATATAATTTTCTACAAAATTGTGATTTATATGCGATGGCCGGCCCTATTTCTGTATTCTAGGAACCGTTAGATAATTATAACAGCATTTTGGAATCATCCTATTCCTGTAAATAGACTTTTAAAACCTTTCTCGAAGCTTCCTTTCAAAGGCCACAATAAAATAGAAAAATAGGTTGCCAGGCAACGAAACATACGCCCACACAGCAGCCAAATCGTCCGGGCAGTCAACAAGAGTTGTTGCATTTTAAGTAATCATCAGAAAATCATAATTCAAACTCACCCATAACTACGGTGTAACTGTGATATAATCAAAGGTTTTTTTAAATCAGATAATAATTGTGACGACCTCCAGAGGGACCACACGCTAAAAAGGGTGATTTTTCGTACAATCAGGGGCCATGATTCAGGAAGTTACGATCCAATATGGGCAAATATGCAATGGAATCAAGATCATTAGGTTATAAAGTTTCATCAAAATCAGTTCAAAATTGTGACCTCTATAGGGTCCACAACCTTGATATAACATATTTTTACACAATTCGCGTACAGACGGCAGCCATTTTATCCGTCAACTCTGGTCCGATTTTCACAAAATTCAAATTCTCTCTTCATTACCATGAAACCGTGATATAATCAAACGTTTTTTTAAATCGGATAATAATTTTGAACTCCAGAGGGACCACAAGCTAACAAAAGCGATTTTTCGGACAATCAGGGGACATAATTCAGGAAGTTATGATTCGATGGGCGTAAATATCGAAAGGAACCAAGATCTTTGGGTTATAAACATGCATGTCACGTTTCATCAAAATCGGTTCAAAATTGTGACATCTATAAGGTCCACAACCTTGATATAACATATTTTCACACCATTCGCGTACAAACGGCGGCCATTTTGTCCGTCAATTTTGGTCTGATTTTCACGAAATTCGAACTCAACCTTCATAACCATGGAACGGTGATATAATCAAACGTTTTTTTAAATCGGATAACAATTTTGACCTCCAGAGGAACCACAAGCTAAAAAGGGCGATTTTTTGTACAATCAGGGGCCATAATTCAGGAAGTCACGATCCAATGGGCGCAAATATCGAAAGGAACCAAGATCTTTGGGTTATAAACATACATGTCAATTTTAATCAAAATCGGTTCAAAATTGTGACCTCTATAAGGTCCACAACCTTGATATAACATATTTTCACACAATTCGCGTACAAACGGCGGCCATTTTGTCCGTCAATTTTGGTCCGATTTTCACGAAATTCGAACTCAACCTTCATAACCATGGAATGGTGATATAATCAAACGGTTTTTTGAATCGGATAACAATTTTGACCTCCAGAGGGACCACAAGCTAAAAAGGGCGATTTTTCGGACAATCAGGGGCCATAATTCAGGAAGTTATGATCCGATAGACGCAAATATCGAAAGGAACCAAGATCTTTGAGTTATAAACATACATGTCAAGTTTCATCAAAATCGGTTCAAGATTGTGACCTCTATAAGGTCTACAACCTTGATATAACATATTTTCACACCATTCGCGTACAAACGGCGGCCATTTTGTCTGTCAATTTTGGTCTGATTTTCACGAAATTCGAACTCAACCTTCATAACCATGGAACGGTGATATAATCAAACGTTTTTTTAAATCGGATAACAATTTTGACCTCCAGAGGGAACACAAGCTAAAAAGGGCGATTTTTCGGACAATCAGGGGCCATAATTCAGGAAGTTACGATCCGAGGCACGCAAATATCGAAAGCAACCAAGATCTTTGGGTTATAAACATACATGTCAAGTTTCATCAAAATCGGTTCAAAATTGTGACCTCTATAAGGTCCACAACCTTGATATAACATATTTTCACACTATTCGCGTACAAACGGCGGCCATTTTGTCAGTCAATTTTGGTCCGATTTTCACGAAATTCGAACTCAACCTTCATAACCATGGGACGGTGATATAATCAAACGGTTTTTTAAATCGGATAACAATTTTGACCTCCAAAGGGACCACAAGCTAAAAAGTGCGATTTTTCGGACAATCAGGGGCCATAATTCAGGAAGTTACAATCCGATTGGCGCAAATATCGAAAGGAACCAAGATCTTTGGGTTATAAACATGCATATAAAGTTTCATCCAAATCGGTTCAAAATTGTGACCTCTACACTGTTCACAAGCTAAAAAACGTGATTTTTCGTACAATCAGGGGCCATAACCCATGAAGTTGCGGTCCGATACATGCCAATATCGAAAGGAACCGAGATCTTAGGGTGATAAACCTATATTTTAAGTTTCATTGAAATCGGATAAAAATTGTGACCTGTAGACTGTTCACAAACAATTGTGGACGGACGGACGTCCGGACGGACGGACGTCCGGACGGACGGACGAACAGGGGCGACGACAAAAGATACGTCCACATGAAAATGTGGGCGTATAAAAATTGCCAATTAAGGGTGAAACATGACTAATTTCAACACAAAACGATCAAGTCACGAACGCATTTTTTAAATGAGGGTAGAGCTTTGAAGGTTGTTTTTAGTTTATCCGAGAAGCTTTCTTCATTATTTACTACATGTATCCCTTGCCAGAGGAGACGAGCGACATGTTAACCCGACACCACGACATAACATTTCACCCGGCATCACGACATTTTAACCCGACACCACGACATTTTTACCCAAAACCACGACACCAGTCGCCCCATATTCATGTTGCAGTTATTATTTCAGAATTGGGCATCAGACATAAACGTTTGATCCATACCGGATTCATAAAGTAAAACAAATCAGTTTTTTATGCGGGAGTATGATAATTAATGGCCGTCCTAGCTTGATGTTATAGAATCTATGAATATTATTACACACGTCATGAATAAATGGAATAAATGAATAGATATACTTCTACATATTGCGTAATAAGATAAGTCGGGATTGTGGTGGTTGATATATCGTTTAGATTTCTGTCGTTCTCGGGGGGAGTATCTTTAATCAGTGAGTTAACTTTAAACATGATGGCGTCTGTAGAAGATTGAAGGCTATTTATTTCCTCCTACAATGCTGATTGTCAACTGCACCACATGAAAATCGATAGGAGGTTGATTATGTAGATAAATCGCCATCCTTGTCATTCCACATTATACCGTTAACTGATAGTAGTCGATACAGATCAATAGGAAGACTTGGATTGTTTGGGGTTTTTATTGTGATTCTATTTATCACTGTCAGATTATAGGACGGGTCCACTATACACTATACATACCCTGTGTCATGCACAACACCAAGGACGGGTCCACTATACACTATACATACCCTGTATCATGCACAACACCAGGCCCGTACCTAGCGGGAGGGGGCGGGGGTCGGCGACCTTTCCATAGGACGCGATACGAAGCCAACCAACGACGTGCCTTTATCAGTATGGAGGCCCCATAAAACCGACTGATAATGGTTGGCGGGCACCCAACCAATGTCACTTGGTTTTTGGGCGGCTCGCCAATCATGTCGTCACCCCAAAATTATGAGGCGCCCTATAATGAATTATACGATTAACACCAAACACTTGATTGATGGCCGCATAAAACGGCAAGATCAGTGGGGTGCCTTATCCCAGAGAGACGCCCGTGACGACATGATGACATTATATGGGACCGAGGAATAGGTGCCGCCTATATTCCACCACACTAGGGTGTGCATATTCAAATACACCCCCCCCCCCCCCAAATCAAATTAGCCCCCCCCCCCCCAAATATTTCGCCAAAAATAATGATTTCTTAGGAGTGTTCTTAATCGGCCACATCCCCAGCCCCTCCACAGAATTCAGTAGCACCCCCCCCCCCTCCCCCAAATATTATGATCTGGCTGCGGGCCCGACCCCGCCCCTGGTCCGCAGGTACTCTCCGATGCATCCCCATATCAACGGGGATATTCAACCGATGACGATCATTAACAGCGAAGGTACACCGGAGCTTTCTCCAGACGGTAACTGTTCGGGGTCATTCATTTACCGGTACATCCCCGATGATTTACGGTAACTGTTCGGGGGCCATTCGTTTACCGTTCCATCCCCGATGATTTACGGCAACTGTTCGGAGGCCATTATCAGAAGACTTATAAACGTTTACCGGTCCATCCGCGGTGCCACGTCGCAAGCCATTTTTAATTGGACAACTCCGATTTTCCTTTTTACAGTTTATTGTGACCATATACAGAAAGATGGTGATTATTTAACGTTGATACATGTACCAGAATCCTATGATTTAACCCTAGCCAGTAAGTATAGATTAACGTTTAATGGGTTAGGACTTTCTGCTGATGTGTGCTACACCCGTCCAGTAGGGCCCAAGGGGTTTAATGGCCGAGTGACAGACATTGAGTAATATATTTATAATTGAGGACGTTAATCCGAGTCTAATGTTTCATCTTATATAAAATAAAGTGCGCTTGGCACGTTGTCCGTATCATTATTTGAAATAATGGCTCCCCAACATCAACATTGCGAACTGAAGTTTCCCAACTTCGTTATTGGGTAGTTGATGTCTCAAGAAGTTATGGTGTTGATGAGTAAAATACATGTTTTAACATCTCCCATGTCCGGCAATAGTAGAACATAATATACAGATATATGTTGATGTTATATCCCCTGGAGTCCGACTACAATAGAATAGATATTAATATGATATATCCCCCGGGGTCCGGCTATAACAGAACATATACATGTATAAATGTTATGATATACCCCCACCCTCCCACTATAGGTCCGGCTATAGTAGAACATATACAAATGTTACGATATATCCCTCTAGGTCCGACTATAGTAGAACATATATAAATGTTACGATATATCCCTCTAGGTCCGGCTATAGTAGAACAGATATAAATGTTATGATATATCATCCCTCTAGGTCCGACTATATAGTAGAACATATATTAATGTTATGATATATCATCCCACTATAGGTCCGACTATAGTAGAACATAAATAAATGTTACGATATATCCCTCTAGGTCCGACTATAGTAGAATAGATATTAATGTTATGATATATCATCCCTCTAGGTCCGGCTATAGTAATGTTATGATATATCCCTCTAGGTCCGGC
The DNA here is from genome assembly GCA_963678685.1 of Patella ulyssiponensis. Taxonomy (NCBI): domain Eukaryota; kingdom Metazoa; phylum Mollusca; class Gastropoda; family Patellidae; genus Patella; species Patella ulyssiponensis. Next base: position 59,887,031 of record OY783225.1, on the reverse strand, counting down.
TATAGTAGAGCAGATTTTAAAAGAAGTGGAGGGTAAGGTTGAAGCCCTGGAGAAGAAATATAAGGAACTATTGATAGCTAAAAAGGTATCATTACTGAATCATCGGATCTAATAATCACCCTGTCTGTCTTGGACGAATATTCTAATCAAGGATTCGCAGTTGACTGATCAATAATCTTTTCGACTACCATTAAGGATAAAACAAGACATTGTCCGTTATAAAGATTTCGGTCAGAGTTTAATAAAATATTTTTAGCGAATCACTCTGTAAACAAGTGCCCAATGTGGCTGTATCTCTTATCGGCGGTGTAGATTAGGCTGTCAATATTAAACAGTCATCATGCGAGAGTTAACTTTGCCTATTGCAAATTGAATTATTATTTAGAGTATTCACGTGACATAATTCTCTCTGGATATTGAATGGATTCTACAACATCCGCCATTTCTGCGTTTAACGGTAATATGGTCGGCCAAGACGAAATGTCACGACTCACGTAATATATCTTTAATAAGGTAAACATTTGCCAGTTCTTAGAGATCGAGCAACTTTGTAAAGGCACTCAGTTAAAAACCGTATCCCTACAGCGTGTTGTTAAGTGACAAGGACACTTTCTCCCTAATAAAGACTCCCTGAAATCTGCCAGATGGGGCCTAGCAAATTGATTTGAACAACCCCTCGCCAACTCTTCCATATGGTTGTAATTAAGAGAACGAACTGGCAGACGGTAGACAGTGAAAATGACACATGTAATACTCGTTTGGCCGATCATCCATGGACGCCTGAAAAAGTACATTTTCACAGACAATCACTTTATCCAGCCCCTAGCGAAACATTGCCGTCATTTTAGCCAAACCCCACTATACTCCTAAATATGTGCAGTATGGTCTGAGGGCTTCTGATTCTCTTGTAATCTCCAAGTCCCAATATAGGTTACATGTAGAGTGTGATTCAGTACATGCTACTTATATTTCAATAAATCGCCTATAGCAGTGGGGCGAAACAGTAGAACCAGGAGAACCGGAGAGAACCCACGCGGTAAGGTAGGCGACCCTCTTTTCGATATGAACAAAAATAGATTTAGACGTATAAATCTTAAATTTGTCACTGCATTATTTTTACAGCTGAGTGGCAAGTTTCGAACTGCATCAGGAAAACCAGGAGAAGTTATTGTGGATATTGTTAAACAGGAGAAAGCTGATCTAGTTGTCACGGGAACCAGAGGATTGGGTAAATTCAGAAGAACGATCATGGGCAGTGTCAGTGATTACATTATTCACCATTCACCAGTTCCGGTTCTTGTCTGTCGACATAAAACAACTTAACTAGGCCTAATCTCCATGGTGACGTGACGTAAATAGATATTAGCTCGTCCTTGTTTGATCAACTCTGTCCGTTACCTAAAAACCATGTTTACACGCAGGCCCTACCTACAGCATTACAATGCTACAGCTATTTCCAATCTATGGGGGTTAACGAACCCTTCCACCCAGGGTAGGAGATCTCGACGCGCTGATTCAGTTCGCTCCCAGTCTTGGCCGAGAAAATATCAGAGAACGGGTGGGTCTGACGTGTCCAGTCGTTCGGATGGGATTAAACCCCATCTCCAGTGTATATATTAGCGTGCACGTAAAACAAACATTCACATTTGGAATTCGAAATAAGTGTAAGCCGTAGCGCCGCTCTCGGGGCAAAAATTCCCTTATAGCACACTGATGTATACACTCTGATGTATGCACTTTGCGTCAAATCAATCTTCTTTAGTAGGCCTACTTCCGGAGCGGAGCCAATCAAATATTGAAGCTGACATTTTGTCTGCGATATAACACTAACGACGTTAAGACGGATCAAATTACCTATAAATTTAGCTACACCAATACAATTATAAAAACCTGAATATTACCATGTATGTATATACAAAGGCGTTTTATAGCTGACGGATGGGTAACGGATAGATATAGAGTACTACTGTTTCTGTGTTGTCAGTTTATGTTGCTCAAGTATGTAACCTTCGTAGATAATGTCAGACGATGTATCTAATACGCATGTCACGTACAACGTATATTGTTGGCTACTTTATATACTCGCCTGTCCAACCTCGTGGGGTTTCTCCGGGTCCTCCGGTTTTCTCCCACAGCTAAAGACCCCTACGCGCAAGCGAATTATTGAAATAAAATTAAACCATATGTTAGTCCCGAAATGACCCAGTTTGTGTCGAGTGGTCGTTAAACCCCATCTCTCTCTCTCTGTCTCTGGCTATTTCATACATATTCCATGAGTTAATGATGCATTATGTAAGATTTACATAAAGAGTTGACCTCGCTATAACAGTTACAATATAGATAATGGAAAGGGAATATCTCGAAAATTCCGAGCGAAGTCCGGGCTGTTTGGAGAACAGCAAAGTCTCGATTATCATTGCTACCGTTGTTACGATAGTAAAAGATGAATCGGTTATCCAGGTTTTTTTTAGATTAAATCATTAATCACGAATCGTTTTGTTTTTAACTCGTTGAAAATCTGGAGCATCGAGTCGGCACCAAGAATTGATTAGTGTCTTGGCCAAAAGAAAGCTCTATAGACAGATTTCGCTCTTGCATAATGCATTTCTAAGACACCTTAACTCAATGGATGATTCCAACGTTTGATGTTAATACAGGGAACTAAAGTCTACATCAGGCACAGATAATTTCAAATGTCAGAATAAAACCGGACTCTTTGTCTGTTTTAACCAAAAAATATAAATTTTTATAGACAGTTTTCGACCACAATTTTCAACCGTTTTGACAAAATCGTTCATTAGATTTTAGTATTTTAATTACATGTAGTCATTGCAAGAAAAAGTCACTAGTTGTTCGGATGGAAAGAAAAATCGACGTGTAAGGTATCCCATTGGCACCCCGGTAAGACGTTAAATCCGGTTTCATTATTTGGGCGTTTAAATATATTTTATAGATAGTTGATGCATTGTGTATGTGTATTTAGTCTATGTATCGATGTGTGGGGTTGGCGTCATCCATGTGTTTAATAAACAATCACATTTCACGTTGATTTCGCTTGTTTGTTTATATTGAACTGTTTCAATGGCATTTAGTAATTGAACTAGAGTATACAGTTCACAATTCTATGGAATACAATTATTGCTTATTACTGAGCGACGTTTCGTCTAGTCAGACTTCTCTAGTCATTATCAAGCAATGATATTAAAGATACACTATCGTGGATTTAGATAAACAGCTATACAAATCTACAGTGAGAACCATTCCTTACAACATGTTTTCTTCCGACTTCCCTGTCGCAGTAAGGGCCGGAAATAGACAAAACTTAACCTGGACCGTTAGCTACATGTGCTGGAATCTCTAGAAGTCCCATTTGGCCGGCCGAAATCAACGGAATAAGAATGCCATACCATAATAATATAGTCCATCTTAAAGATGACAGTTTCAAGGTTTTATGTGTAAACATATAAATTCGTCCCGTGAGCAACACAGGGTCGTAAAAAATGAATTATTAATAAAAATGAACAATATAGTGTCGCCCCCTTCGTTCATAAGCAATGATAGTAAGTAACCAACAATTATAGATGGATGAACACAAAAATGCATGGTTAGCAACTTTGTTAGCAACAATATATATTTAGTGAGTAATAGATTAACAGTTTAAAATCACGTCACGGATTGGTAGATGGCACCCTGTATTCGGTGAGGATTGGTATAGGAGTTTAAAATCAACTCAGTCTTGTTATAGACCAATCCGTATTGAGTGAGTACTAGTTTAAAATCATCTCAGTCTAGTTTGTAGATTAATCCGTATTCAGTTTATAAAATCCCCTGTAACATGGCTCTGTATGTACAGTTTTCAAAGACCACATTACGATTAAATAGTATGAGATGATTTTACGTCGTAACAAATTCTCCATCACAAGAGTCGGGAAGGTAGATATTTTATAATTATTGTACAGTGCACAATCTGGACATCCTCTGTTGTTGTAACTTTAATAAAAGTCCGTTAGGTTGTGTATGGTCTTAATCTATTATTCTGATATATCTTAAAGTCTATATTTAACCGTTATTCCGACATGTTGGGACTTAAAGTCTATATCTAAGGATAATAATAATAACGAAATTTATATTTCGTATCAATTCGCCTAACTTGTGGATGCCCACGTCGGTTAATGATAGTGACTGAACGGCGAGATTTTCACATTTGATTTGAAGATCGGACAAGGTTTCGCATTTTCGAATAGAAAGTAGCAGCGAATTCCATAGAACTGACGCATTGTACTGTAAAGTCCTTGAACCAAAATCCCTATAAACCGGTAGATCTAACAATATGCTACTCTCGGATCGCAGTGACCCTTTTGGATGTATGGCGGGGGAAAGCGGCAAAAACCTAATGCTATGTAGAAATGTCTAATTCAAAACACACATGTAACATAATGCCATACCAAATACCTAAAACGCCTAATGCAAAAAACAAAATACAAGAAACCTCTAATACAAAATACCTCATACGTCTATTGCAAAAGACAAAATACAAGAAACCTCTAATACAAAATACATATAACCTCTTATGCACAATTGATTTTACAATCTGAAACATCTACCATAAGCATTAGATGACATATCTCTCATGCATTACTTACGTTTCTCCACTGAATTATCTTTATTTAGGTCAATGTCAAGGTCACCGAACACAACTTGGCGACCTATTCGGCTAGCGAGCTATTCGACCGATCCAGCTGGCAACCTGTTCGTTGGCAACCTATTCAGAATTAAGACAACAGTCGCCCAAACTCATCTATTTTTAACAACCAATAAAATCCAACGTTACGTCTATCAAATGAAAGTCGAATAATATATTATTTTTATCAATTCCTTTAGCTCAGAATAGAGATGTAATTTCGCATTATCGTACAAAATTCTAGACATCCAACTAAATATATTCCGAAAGGTAATTAAATAGGCTTTCTAAGTATTATCAGTAAAAATTGGCACAATCATATTAAAGGGGTGCACTCTCTTCCTAAACATGACCAATTTTTTAAAAATTTTAAAGAGAAAAACTGTTAATATCCCGTGTCAAAATTCGGACCATCGTACAATTACCTTTCAGAATATATTTAGCTGGATGGTCAGAATTTTGTACGATGGTCCAAATTCGGACTTCGAAAAAAATTCCGGTCTATCTTTACATATAGAATATTGAAAAATTGGCTATGTTCAGGTTGAGAGCGCGCCCCTTTAATATGATTGAGCCTACTTTTACTAATAATATTTAGAAAGCTTATTGAATTAACATTCAGAAAATATATAGCTGGATGCTCAGAATTTTGTACGATGGTCCGAATTTCGACTCGGAATATTGCCGTTCTTTCATTTTAAAATATTGAAAAATTGGCTATGTTCAGGTTGAGAGCGCGCCCCTTTCATATGACTGTGCCAACTTTTACTAATAATATTTAGAAAGCTTATTCAATTACCTTTCAGAATATATATAGCTGGTTGCTAAGAATTTTGTACGATGGTCCGAATTTCGACTCGAAATATTACCGTTCTTTCACTTTAAAATATTGAAAAATTGACTATGTTCAGGTTGAGAGCGCACCCCTTTAATATGATTGTGCCAACTTTTACTAATAATATTTGGAAAGCTTATTCAATAACCTTTTAGAATATATTTAATTGGATCATGAGAATTTTTTACGATGGTCCGAATTTTGACACGGGATATTAACAGTTTTTCCCTTTAAAATTTTTAAAAAATTGGTCATGTTTAGGAAGAGAGTGCACCCCTTTAATATGAATGTGCCAATTTTTACTGATAATACTTAAAAAGCCTATTTAATTACCTTTCGGAATATATTTAGTTGGATGTCTAGAATTTTGTACGATAATGCGAAATTACATCTCTATTCTGAGCTAAAGGAATTGATACAAATAATATATTGTTCTACTTTCATTTGATAGACGTAACGTTGGATTTTATTGGTTGTTAAAAATAGATGAGTTTGGGCGACTGTTGTCTTAATAGGTTGCCAACGAACAGGTTGCCAGCTGGATCGGTCGAATAGCTCGCTAGCCGAATAGGTCGCCAAGTTGTGTTCGGTGACCTTGACATTGACCTAAAAAAAGATAATTCAATGGAGAAACGTAAGTAATGCATGAGAGATATGTCATCTAATGCTTATGGTAGATGTTTCAGATTGTAAAATCAATTGTGCATAAGAGGTTATATGTATTTTGTATTAGAGGTTTCTTGTATTTTGTCTTTTGCAATAGACGTATGAGGTATTTTGTATTAGAGGTTTCTTGTATTTTGTTTTTTGCATTAGGCGTTTTAGGTATTTGGTATGGCATTATGTTACATGTGTGTTTTGAATTAGACATTTCTACATAGCATTAGGTTTTTGCCGCTTTCCCCCGCCATATGGATGTTGGTTGTTGGTGCTATTTTATTTAATGATTTGTATGTCAGTGTTAGAAATTTAAAGTTAATTATTTAAGACGGAACTGATGTGTGATTTTGATCTCACTTTAGTCACAATGCGTGCAGCGCGATTTTGGATCCCCTGCAACTTGTTCTTCGGTTAGTCCAGAAAGTATGGCATTCAGTATGGTCTGTTGTAGATGGCATGAATGATCGAGGCAGTGTAGCAGTGGCATTTTCAGGTATAAGATGACGGATTTGTCTTATTACTCGAAAATGAAAATGACAAATCCTGCAGGTGTTGTTTATGCAAGCGTTAAAACCAAGGTTCGAATCTATGAACACGGCAAGATATCTCACAACATTTGATATTTGGTATTGCCTATTTTGAGAGATTTCACAATGCAAGTATTAATTCTGTGATCGGGTCCAATAAGGATAATTTCGGTTTGGCGTCGTTAAGCTTTACCATGTTAATGGACATCCAGTTCTTAATACCGTTTAGGAAACTTTCCAAATTACCAATTGTGTTGAGTGTTGAGGCTAACTATATTGATCAGCCGTGTGTCATCAGCATAAAAATGGCGCTGTATATTATTACTATCAATAGGGTTTCCAGTGGATTTTTTATACAGTGTAAATAAGAGGGGTTCCAACACTGAACCTTGGGGTACCCCACAGGACAGTTGCACTTGCTTCATTAATGTCTACATACTGATATTGACTGGTTAGATGTGAGCCGAACCACTGTAGAGAAGATCCAGCTATTCTTCGGACGGTCAAGTAGCTTGCTATGATCGATTGTGTCAAAAGCAGCCGACCAATCTACTTCCTGCTTCGACGAATTATTTTAAAGCATCAATGACACACGCCAAAGCTGTTTCAGTGCTATGGGCTGACTGAAACTCTCCAAAGAACTCGGGCTGATCTAGGTAGTCAATTGACAACCTTCTCTAGGATCTTTGAGAGTGATTTTAGATTAGATACAGGGCGGTGATTTTTCAACAGTTGTGGGTCAAGCACGGACTTCTTGACTAAAGGCTTAACGATTGACGGCTTGAAGCCAAAAGGTGCCGTTCCCAACAGGAAGTTTGTGGTTTTATGTATCCAATGATACATTGAATTAGAAGCACAGTTGGGTATACTTGTGATGTAATAATGTGATTTAGCATTTGAAACACATTTCTGAAAATTGCTACAAATTTGTTTTTGCGCAGCAAGACCCGATTTTTTGGCACGTCGACGATTTTGCTTGACGTCTTGTACCATGGAATATTCAGTGAACGACGAACGGTTTGGTGCGTCATCAACATCAGCAGCTGTTAAGTTACAGTGACGTGAAGTCTTGTTAAGATTATCCGTAAACTTTATAATTTCTATATTGTACTGTTATTGCAAGCTTCACAGTTTCTGGAAAGTTAAAATCTAAAGAGAGATCAGGTGGTTAGCATAATCGATGTTATGTAGAAGATTAGCGCATAGAGCGTAATAAGTGCGTCGGCAAAATAATTAATTGTTTAAGGTCGTAAATTTATGTTAAAATCCCCGACAAAATGGGTGTTTTCGTCTTGGTAAGGATCTACATAACACAGAGAACTAGAGAAGCCAACAATAGAATAAAGCCCGTATCGGAGCAATTGTTTCTACGTGAAAGGGGGGGGGGGTCTGTAAATGCAAACGAATTTTAGTGTCTGTGATGTTGATTTTATAGTTACTGTCAGATGGTGTACAAATGCCGATTATAGGGTTTTTAGTTGCAGCTTGTCATTGAAAACAACAGCTATCCTCCCACCTTTACCAGTGAAAACAAGTGTAACCAAGTAGTGTAAATTCGACACATTTAGCTCCATCACCAACTCCAGATAAACCATGTTTCAGTTATGAATAGTATATCAAATATGTGTTCATTAGTGCAATCAAATATACAAGCAGTTTTATTTCTAACAGACTGTACATTTAAAAGACCCAATTTAAGACAATTTGATTCAGAATTCCAATATCTTTAAGGTGTATTGGATGGCCGAATGCCTAGCGCGTGCTGTCATAACGTCTACCATTGAGTCATCTGACGTGGTTTCGATTCCCCGCTTGAACATGACAAGGGATAGGGTCGCCTGTGCAACCTCCTGGGTTTTCTCCAGGTCCTCCCGCTGCTAGAAACATTCCTACGATCGAGATCAAGCGAATTATTGAAATAAAATTGAACCACACTTTTGTCCCAAAATGACATAGTTTGTTTTCTTTAATGTAATAAATGTCCAGTTAGATATTTTTCAAAAGCAATGTGAGCGATTAAAATCCATGATTATACTGCACTAAAAAACATCAAACCAAACCAATGTGAAAGTAATAGTCAGTCGATTTATCAACCATGCAAATTCTTTGAGACATGATCAAAATCACGAATTATTTGCAATTTTCTTTATATTCCACAACTTATTCCACCATTATTAATAGTCTTAGTCTCTTCATGTCACAGGATATCCAAAGATAGGTTGCCAGGAAACAAAACATACACCCACAGCAGCTATGTTGTCTGGGCAGTCAACAAGGGTTGTCGCATATTTTTCTTTTGCCCGTAATGAAAATATTTACAACATAATATTTTGACTTGATCTTAAACACCATATGTTTTGTTTCCAAGTGATCAAGGGCCATAACTATGGCAGTAATTATCGGAAATTGTTAAAAACTTCTTGGTCTCATGACTTCTAACAACGATGTTAACCGCAGCCTTTAGACAGTCCACTTCGTACCCATGACAATATAAGACCACATTTCAATGTCGGTGTATAAAAAGTGTGCCATTTTATTTCCCAAATTTAAATTTTATTCTGATATGCTGGGGCTTTCTTAAAGTCTGAAGAAAGAAAATGAACAATGTTATTATAAAACGATGTTTTTATTGTGGACAATATTTACACTATAGACATATTATACATTGACTAGGTGAGGTTATATCTAGAGTTCTCATACATAACAACAAATATATCTCAACTCTCAATACACTTATATGATATGCTCATATCAACCTAAATAACTAGCCATCAAGGGAAATAACTCATGTTTACAATGATTTGATCCTGAACACAGAGTTAGAAGCAAATAAAGGATCGCCCAAGCTTTACAAGTACAGTATCATGTTGAATGATGATAATAAACAAGGCCCTAATGATCTTACAAACTTAATTAATATTTAATGAACAATTCATATTCAGTGACAAGTGTACGACCGACCGACCGTACTATGAATCAACCACTGGCTATTATAGTCCATTACGTTTTCACAGTCACATCAAAACATTAGTTAATCAATGCACAAATGTCAAAAAGACAAGCCTGCCAACTTCCATATTGATCTTATCAGAAATGATGAAGATGTTATGAAGAGAGTCACCCTGGTTCATTAATGATTTGTCAACAGGATTTCTATATAACTAGTAGTTTCACGTATATCGAGTTCTATTAGTTTCGGTTTTGTAACGTCTTTTATAATAAATCACACACCTGATTAAAATATGAGGTCAAGGGTCACAGCATATAGGGTAATTACAAATTGTATATAAAATATTAATATCCCAACATTAGGAAATTACATCACCAATAAAAGTCCAGCAATGATACAAGCCTGGAGATTCTGTCAGACATCTTGCCAGGAACAAAGTTTTGGTTTTATTGATATTATTAATACATGTCTGACAACAAGTTTATAATGTCAGTTCCAGGTCTGATGACATATATACACACACACCCAAAACTATAAATAATACAGTCGTTATTTCTTATCATTTCCTTACAGACACACCATATTGTTTGTTTCATTCAGCCATTTATACAGTTTACACCACAACAACTCAGTCCGCCTGAGTATTCACAAGTCAATATTCACAAGTCAAGATGCAGCAGTATTTGTACATTCTGGATCAATAAAGCACACATATTCCAATGTGTACTGAGAAGATTCCATTTACAAGTACTCTGCCACAGTAGCACACACAAACCTCTAAAGGTGTCCCTTACAGATATAGGGTCAGAGGTGAAAGTTGGTGGAATCAATCATGTGATATTAATGGAGTGAGGTATCCATGTCTTTGAGACGCCCATGGTAAAATGGAAAATAAAACAAGATCAGACACCAGAGATGATTTAAACAAGATTCATTTCTCCTCTTCATTCATCTCTACTTCCTTCATTCATTCTTTTCCTTGTCTGTGTCTCCATCATACTATAAAAAAAGGAACAAAAAACTTAAAGAAGTGTTACATGTATATTCAGGTCAGCAGACAACGACTAACCCTGGTAATTTGAACTTTGACCTTACATGTAAGCCTTCATAATTCTATTCGCCAAAATGTCCTACATGTATCAAGAATTTATTTTGAACAAGGTTTTTTTTCAAAATAGTAGACAATTTTATCTACCGAAGCTCAAAAAATGGGTCAATCTCGTTTCAGAATTTTGCACAAAAGGTGTACATGTATCTTTAATCCAGGCTAAAAATAGCTTTGGAGTTTAAATTTATGGCCCAAACTAAATTAGCTATGGTATGACAGAAGTTGTGAATGAGACAGGGCTGGCATACTCTTTCTAGAACACATGATACCACCTCTCAATTACTGAGGTCGAATCCAATCTATTTTCAGATCATTCCATAATTTAATCTGAAGCCTCTACAGTCAATAGAAAATAAGAATATACATACCAATGCTAACTGTCGACCAATATTACCCATAGTAACACCACCCGAGAAAAATATACACGGTAACCAGGATCGCACAAACAGGAAGTCTGGTTCTGTATATCTATAAATATATTAATACATCAACATAGCTGATTCAATCATGACAACAGATTGTCCATTAACTCAGTCAACATGAGTTTTGGAGTGTTCAAAAATTAGAACCTTAACGACCAAAAAGAATAAATATACGCAGTCACTCTAAAATGCAGAAAATGAAAACCACAAAGATGAATGAAATGATCATTTAATATTAATTAAATTAGGTTAATTTTAATATTGAAGTTGAAAATAAACCAGAGAGAGAGAGAGAGAGAGATGTGGTTAACCTCAACTGACACAATCTAGACTAACATATGGTTCAGTTTTATTCCATTAATTTGCTTGCATGTAGGGATCGATCTATATTAGCTGCTGTAGGAAACTGGAGAAAACCCTTGAGGTTGGACAGGCCATGCCAGTAGGCTCACGTACAAGAGGGGGATTGAACAAACCATCCAACTTGATAATTACAGACCTTATGATCTAACACACATTTGTTAGAGCATTCAGCTCACCTCCCCCCATCTATTGAATATGAAACATTTGTACCTGTAAACTCCATGATAAACGAGTAACTGTGTAACAAACGTAGCTAATACAGCGATTCCAACTCCGAGACCAAAACCACTTCTAGATCTATCAAATAACCACCATAATCCTATAGACATAGCTGCTAATGTTACTGATAACTGCATATTATTAGCAAAATCTATTTTCTATACACTAAGTTAAGGTGTAATAAATGTATACATGACTTCATATTTAGATCATATGACTATACAGTAAGTACAAACATAAGAGAGTTATGTCCCTTGAAATGTAAACAATACAACTGAATAGATAAGATAGAAAATGCACACATTTAAAAGTGCTTTATTTCAAGCACCTGCCAATTTTAATATATTAATGTTTGTAATATATTAATATGCTTGTCAACGATCACAGACCCTCCGTACGTTAAAGGCAGGTTCTTGGTGACAACAAGCATATTTGGCAGCCAGATATTTGGTTGAGGATAGTCGTCCAAATCCTGATGTCCCACTAAACATATCTGGGACTAACATTGCTTTCTTTCAGATATTCGAAAAACCAAGAGTTTAGACATCCTTCTCTGTTTTATATGGTGGCATTAAGCAGATAAATGTTTTTGATATGATTGTTAATTAAAGGATACAGCACTAGCATGATTGATACCAACAAAAACAGCAACACATCTCATTACACTTGACCATTCTCGTTTATAATACTGAGTTTCACCAAGTTTCGTATCTAAACATGGATACAATAAACCAATTATAGCTGAAATAAAATAAACACATCAATTATCATCATATTAATGGTAGATAATCTCTTGGTTTAGATTCAGTTGGATTAACAATAGTCGTCAAATGATGTAAACATTTACTTTAACATGTTATGAAAATCTTTTATATTCTTTGAATGGCATATTGTAATTGGCCCGGAATCAAATAACACAGTTGTACTGGTATCTACATGAATTTGTGTTGATATACTTGATAACAAATTGAGAAATCTTGTAATAAACTATAAACCATAGTAATTTTTATTCCATAAAAAGTGTGTTAATTGGTTAAGAAACTTGAGATTTGGAAAATTTGGGATCGTAAAATTTAAATAAAACAAGGCCTACCCATCACATTCACTGTCTCTAGGTTTTAAATGCTAATGACTTGAAATCCAGAATAGGCCTACTGTTTTACTCGAGAAACATGTGAAAATAAAATGAGTGTTGATGTGTTTACCTGCAGCAGTGCCACAACTGGGCGGAATCCACCAAGCTGAGGAGAAAATACTCGCTAGAACTTCTGGTGGAAACACGGTCACATGACGTTGTACTTGTAGAAGATTTAAAACTAGAGCAAAGAAGACACCTACTGTAAATAAAACTGTTCCTCTTGCTAATAATGACTGTACAGAGGCCATTTTTATACTGAAATACAGAATTAAAATATTCATAAAAAAACTTCAATTATATATTACAAATAACAGTTTGTTGAAGGTTTAAAATCAGTCATATCTGAGGAAGAAATTTGCGTTAATCTTTCTACTAGTACTAGAGCCCTTGCTAACGTGTTACTTGTCTGTAAACAACTCTCAAATGTATGTGCCTTTTTCACGGGTCTTGTGGAGTGACTTGTAATCACTTGTTCTAGAAAGAATTTATAATGCATAAATAACATTAATAACAAGGAGAGTAGCAATGTCATAGAAATGTGCAACGTTTTGTGGTGACTTCAAATAATTTGTTTGTGTGTAGGGGTCTTTAGACTACTTTAGAGGTGGGAGGACCCAGAGAACACTCACAAGGTTGGACAGGCGACCCTAGTCCTTGTCACTTACGAGTCTGCAGTGTATGTTCGATATCGGCGAGATCTCGTGCATGCAATGAAAATCCTTACAAAATTCTGGCGTGCAACAACACTTGAAGCGTGAAGGAGATAAATCCACCAATGACAAATTATGTTATTTCTGTCTGCCGTGTAATTTCAAAAGAGTACCCGAAATTCAAAATTATACCAATCACAGCACGCGTACATTGGACACACATGGCAACCTGTTTGGGTCAATTTGACTCGCACACTGACTGAGTCACTTCACAAGTGTATCATCGTTATTATCGAATGTGGATTGAGAACGGATTACAGTACCGTATACAGAAAAAAATACAATTAGTACTGATTAAAGTAAAGTTGCTACGTGAAAGGTAAAAATGTTGTGCCAAACTGGCGTGCAAATCTAAAGAAAATTTGCGTGCACCGATTTCTGACGGTAGCAAGACATTTCGGTCTCAACCCAGACGACCTTTCCGACTCAGTAGGACGACGGTTCGGACTTCATGACGACTTTTAGGACTCTGTCTGGCGATGTTTAGGACTCTGGTGAATAATTAAAAGACTATTGAAAATATAGTAACAGCTGGGGTTTTTTTTTCGTTTTAAGTGAGACTGCTAGTTGACTTTTGTTTTACTCAATTGATCTACAATTGTTTAGAACAAGGAATGCGCATTTAAGCAAACATATTACTTTTATAGTTTTATGGGAAACGATGATTATCAAAGAACCGTAAGTGCATCTAATGTTTTATCGTTTGGTGGAGCCTTTTACTAACGACGTGTTAATTAATATTTTCTTTCGTGTTATGACTTGGCCTATTTCTAATAAATTCATCAGCAATTTGTTTATATACATAGAAACAAAATGTTCTCTAGTCGTAAACATTCAACATTGGAAATTTTGCCGCCAGTGCGTGATCCACGACTCCAAGTGCTCTACTTGATGGCGAACAGTGTTCAACCTTTCCTTTTAACTTATTCCTGTTTCCGAAGTGTCACCTACCCAAGTTCGAAGTGTCGTCACCTACCCAAGTCCGAAATGTAACCTTCCTTGGAGTCCGAAATGTCCGGAGTCCGAAATCCGAAATGACATGTAATCCACTGGACATACTCTGCAGACTGGGTCACGTACACAAGGGAATCGAAACCATGTCAGACCTTATGATACAAGGTACACACGTTAACCGTTCCTTCGTCCATCCAACCCTCCTGAAATTCAACACTGACAACGGGGCAGCCAATTTATTTATAATTTTATCAAATAAAACAACCTGAGGAGGTTGAAATCTGAATCTCCATCTGTTTCTTTCTAAATACATATTCATGAAATAAGTGTCAGCCCATGAACAAGACGTAAAACATAACAGCAAACAATCAACCTGTTCTGTACGGGTTCTCAAATCCCATTCCCAGAGAAGAAAGCAAACTATAAAAATGTAGGCTAGATGATTAATAAAGAACTAGCCACTAAACCCTTATCTAAAATATTTTACAAATGTACATGTATACTTACATTAATGACAAAGCGGAATGTTTGGAGTAAGCTTTCCCTATCACCTGCAACTTAGTTCTAACATAACAAAATCTTTCTAACCAATTTTAATGTATTAATCAGCCGGTTAACACTTGCCTGTTTCTGTCATACGACGACATCAGACTCGGCTGATGATCAACAACCAATCAAATCTCTTAACGTCACCACGCGTTAACTCCCGCGGCACATTTTTGATCAACCAGTGATGTTTTGATTTCACTTCCCTACTGTTTTTGTCAATAGAAATGTAAGTCTGGACAAATGAGAACAAAAAGGCGGTCATGAAAGTTCACGAACCCATGAAGTCTCACGGTCATGGTTTAGTTCAAAGGTCAAACCTAACAAAAATATACTTCCGGGTTAGACAAACCATGCTCACGTGGTAGTCACATGACTTGTCAAAATGGCTAATCTAGGAGGGAGTGTTTTTGCAGGAATTTCTTCTTCAAGATTACCAACTCAGGTTGACACAGAAGGCAGAGAAGTCGAGGTATAAACAATGAAATCAAGCTACAGATTAATTTTTATTCATTGTCCTTATCTTAAAACAAGAGACATACTTAACACTGACAATGTTTATGTTCCGCACTGGACATGATCACCTCAAAGACAAAATAGTCAAAATTGACAATACAATGTGAGAGAGAGAGAGAGAAATGGGGTTTAACGTCCACTCGACACAACTAGGTCATTTCGGGACTAACATATGGTTTTTAATTTTATTTCAATAATTCGCTTGCGCGTAGGGGTCTTTAGCAGTGGGAGGAAACCGGAGTGCCCGAAAGAAACCCACGAGGTTGAGAAGGCGCCCCTATCTCCATGCCACATACGCTCACACCAGGGCTCGAAACCACAGCCGCAAGCCAGAGGTGACCGGCCAGCTAGAGGTCGAAGCGCGGCACTCTAGACCACTAGGCCATCACAACCCCCCGACAATACAATGTGAATGTCAATGATTAATTAATATTTGTAAATAGTGTTAATATTTTTTATTTCTTATTGACGATAAAGTAATTGATTTTATATTACATGACATGAGAGTGGCAGCATACACGAAGGGCACAGTTTTTAACCTAGATCATTTTGCTACCCTTAAAGGCCCGTTCTCACGGTGCGACTTGTAGTAACTACTTGTAGTATCTACGTGTAGTATCTACATGTAGATTACAAAATCGTATGTAAATGAGTTGATACGACTTGGAATCTCGCGATAATCTCGTCATGTCTTAGCATAATGGCGTCATCAAGCGACGAAGAGACACTGGCCTATGAAATGCAAAGATGATTAAATCTGGTAGCTACATAGTGTATACACTTGCATAGACATATGAAATCGGGATTCAGGAAATAAAATCGCATGAATGAAGGTACATTAGGCTAGTTAAAAGTTCATAAACTAAATTTAGTCTAGCCTGTCGTCTGCTATAGGCCCACTCACCTGTCATAACTCGGTCGCAGCTCTCCTGCATCTGCATGGCGATCATCGCCAATGCTGCCTGCCGCACGTCTCTCTTGGAATAAGTCTTATGACTCACATCGCATAAGCAAGGTTGTGCGAGGTAAAAATTGACAAAATTCTGTCTCAGTTTTGCCGAATGGTTCTTGATGGGTGCGCTTTGCGTCCATGTTTACAAACAACAAGGGGAGAGAACTCGTGTTTGTACTAATACTCGGCGTCTCTGATTGGTCAATTTCATACGATCTGTTAACTGAAATAGGGAAGTTTCTATTTCACCCAACTCGCTTTCAACTGGTTGGGAGCTTGTAAAAGTTGGTACGACTAGGGTGTTCTCACACTGCAACTCGGGTCGATACTACAAATAGTTACTACAAGTCGAACTGTGAGAATGGGCCTTATGTAGCTGTAAATAAGTCTCTGACAATTAATATCATCCAAAGTATTCGACATTCAAAACATAAATTATTTGTCAACATTGATGTTGTCATCTTACTGGGAAAGATGGGCTTCTGATATCCAATATTTAAGACAAAATAAACATTTTACCATTGGTACACAAATCGTGCACCATAATGCATTTTTGGCCCATTTTTAACAAGCGACTTGAAGAACATGGCTAGACATATTCTACAAGTTGTATCAAATGGTGACATTCTTATCTAGAGAGCATGTCTAAAAAATACTATATGTAGACATATAGTTTGACATCCGATTGAGACTTCTGGCGTATTTTGTCGAACATAACAGATTTGAAATTGGAGTAAAAACAGGGGCGTTTGAATGCAACTGAGTTTATATACATTCATATTATATGTGTTGCGACCCATTTGTGTCAATTTCTAGGTCCCAAATATTAGCGATTTAAATTAGGTCCTTTAAGCAGTGGATGACAAAAACTGAACCAATCCATGGACGCCAAATTTTTTTTCGTGTGAACGAAAGGATACACTAGGCGAATCCTTCGCTCAATCCACCAGTCGATTGCAACCCCTTTCACATCACATGATTAAACATGGCAGCGATCATGTCTTCAAACTATCACATGACTTCTTGTTATGAGTGGTGATTGACTAAATGATTCTAGAATCAGTCAAATGCATAGGTGAAGCAGACACACTAGGTGAATATGTCAAACATGTTTGATTCGGGTGAATCATTCAGCCGAATGACAGTGGACACATTAGGCAAATTTCGGCACCAATTGAATCGGCAAAGTCGTTCGACTAATGTGTCGAAGGCTTATACTAGAATTTCAATATTGAATTTTAAGAAGCTTTGCTGGCAGAAGTATGTCCATAATTTGACAAGACGTAAAACAATTTCTTGGGGAAACCCCCAACTCAACATAATTTAAACCTGTGTCATAAACCACACATTTAAATACCCAACTGCAGGACTCAAGAAGTATGATACAAAATGTGGCACAGTACTAGACCGTCTCACACAAATAAAAAACAATAACATTGACTTGACCTCTGTGAACTCCTGACAAGGTACAAGTCTAGATAGATGATGAAGTGTTGAATAGAAGTTCTACTTGTCGAGCTTTGGTGACCCGCAACTTCCTTTACTTCCAAAATAAACTAAAGTTGGCAATGCTTTTATAGATATTCTAGTCCTATCATTCTCTGGTAACCCTCATCTTCATTTATTCCTAAAGTAAAGTAAGTTCAGAGGAGAAAAATGGTCATTGTCCATGTGTGTTTGTTGATTTCAGGTTGAAACGCGTGAAGATGAAGAACAGAACATTAAACTACAGGAAACCATTAATCTGCTGTTGGCTGCTGGGTATTTCAGAGCTAGAATTAAAGGTCTATCACCATTTGATAAGGTAAAACACATGGTTATTAAATGTCAATCTTACATTTAGTTACAACGTGAAAAGTAATTTTTATTGAGAGAAAGGAGAACTCCTGGGTTTATATAATAAGAACTCGTGGGTTGATATAATGACAACTCCGATCCTGGGTTGATATATTTACAGGTGGTTGGTGGAATGAGTTGGTGTATAACAACATGTAACTTTGATGTAGATGTTGATTTGTTATTTCAAGAAAATTCCACCATTGGTCAGAAAATGTGAGTCTTTCTCGTCTTTTAATTAATCAGGACTTGCATTTCTTACATGGGCTGGAGTTGCGATAGTCAACTGTTAACATCATTAGTGTGTTGGAGTTGCTGTAGTCGAGCGATAAGGATATTGGGGGGCTGGGGTTGCGATAGTCGAGCGATAAGCATATTGGGGGGTTGGAGTTGCTGTAGTCGAGCGATAAGGATATTGGGGGGCTGGGGTTGCGATAGTTGAGTGTTAAGGATATTTGTGGGCTGGGGTTGTGATAGTCGAGTGATAACGATATTGGTGGACTGGGGTTGCGATAGTCGAGCGATAAGGATATTGGGGGGCTGAGGTTGCGATAGTCGAGTGATAAGGATATTGGGGGGCTGGGGTTGCGATAGTCGAGTGATAAGGCTACTGGTGGACTCTTGACTAGAATGTTCAGAGTCCAAATAGTAGTGCAAGCGGAAAGTAATTTTTGAAACCCAGTTCCCACGTGCGTGGTTTGGTATGGACTATCCTGATAAGTAAAGTGTTGACTTGTTTGGCGTGGTATCTACTATCCTGATAAGTAAAGTGTTGACTAGAGGTGTGCCTGACAAGTAAAGTGTTTCGTAGGTGTACCCACAGCCTGGATTGGTATCTTCTATCTTGATAACTAAAGTTATAGGTAAATTTCTACTTCCCTGGTGTGGTGTCTACTATGGTGTAACCATAGTAATAAATAATCCATGACCAAAGTATTCTTTTGACACGAAACTCATTCCCCATTCTTACGAAGGCAAAGTCAGTATTTTTTGTCTAATTGACTCTGATTAACCAACAGAAATATGTTGCTCTTTTTTTTTTCAAAATCTGTTCTAAACATTCTAACTGGAGATAGTCAGCCATTTTCTTTGTGAGCATACTTTAGATGTGAAATCATCTCTTCTGTATTAGGAGTAAGTTATCCACAAATTACATGAAATCAAATGTTTCAAGATATCATTTCTGAATGAAGAGTACAGCAATGGTGAAATTTATACTCTGTTTATTTTACAGAGCTCTAACTGAGAAGATTGTAGCTGTACTTCCCAAGATGAAATGTCCACAGAGAATTGAACCTCATCAAATTCAAGGCCTGGATTTCATCCATATCTTCCCAGTTGTTCAGGTAGTAAATTAATCATAATAATAATGATGGATAATTTTCTAGGGCGCTGAACAGTTTGAATGCTCCGTGACGTTTTAGGAATGATATGAAATAGACAACAAGTACAATTAAAGCAAAGTTTATCAGATATACACAAATTTGACGCATTTCATATACACAATTTAACAATTTATTTGAAAATATTCTGTTTTTAACCGTTTCTTGAACGTTGATATATTGGGGTTATTTTGGACAGTACCACTCTTTTATTCATTTAGTATTAAAATATTGGTGAAATCTTTGAATATGATTTGCCTAAAGTTTCAAGTGAACTTCAGTCCTTGGAGAATTAGACAAATCATTTGTCATGTTTTTAAACTAGTTCCTCAAGATCTTCAAGCCAGGTTTCCCATTGTCAGTGGTGCTGGTCGAAGGGCCTGGCAAGGTGAACTGTCTAGTCGTTTGGATGGGACAAACAACAGAAATAAGCTGCTGTCAACATAATTTCCTATCATAGCCAGTTTACATGGCATACACATGTCATTCTTAATCCGAATGGTATAAAATAAACAGGACCTTAAATCCTGATTCATTTATTTATAGGATTTCGTTATAGGATTATTATTTTGTAATTAAATTATGTGTTTGTATTTTCAGTGGTTAGTAAAGAGAGCTATAGAAACCCGTGAAGAAATGGGTGATTACATCCGAGCGTTCTCTGTCTCACAGTTCAGTAAACATTATAAAACACCTGAGGTTAGTCTACTAGGTTCAATAAACAATTTTATTAGGGTTTCACACTGCGTAGCTTGTGTGAAACACTATTGTTTTTGTTAAAATTATTATTCTTATTATTAGGCTTTCAGACTTTCGTCTGAAAGCCTATTGTGATTACTAAAATTATTATTATTTTTTTTTTTTTTATTATTATTATTATTTACCGCGGGAGCCTATTTCTCTATGATCGAAAAGAGATACCGATTTGCGGCTCATCTTACTATCAGGAAACCAGGTGGTGGCTACTCAATAAAGCAATTTTCAAACTTCTGCGCATACCGGAAGTGACCGAACTTTGTATGTTGTCAAAAAATTGAAAATTGGCTATAGTTTCATCAATTCTTTTCCCATTTTCAAACAAATCACATTTTTGGAAAGCCTGAAACTTTTCCGAGATAATAGCAATCTCACATTTTGCAATTTCGAAACTTCGTTGTTGACTTCTATCGTTCGAAAATTGAAAACACGTCGGCTACAAGACAATTTTTGTTATATTTCGAAATTTGCAAATTTGACCTACATTTTTGGATACCTGAAGTCCATCCGATTCTAGAAATATAAGTTTCATTCAGAGTTATCGCCCTTTATTTTTCGATTTTTTTCGAATTTTCTTCCCATTTTGTGAGCTGTGGTTTCGTTTTACGGTCGAATTGATCTTTTTGAAAGTTATGGAACATGAAGTTATAGTCCAATACCAACTGATAAAGCAATTTCGACAAGGATCCTTAAACCGGAAGTGGTCGAAATAGTGAGCAATATTTTGAAAAAAATGCAAAAAATGGATATTTTGGGAAAAAACGCGATTTCTCCGCCCGATATCAATGGATTAAAGAAATTAGGGTACCATTGGACTGCACTAGGATTGTACTATCGTATGATACCCAATTCATTCGGACACTATGATCAGGCAGCAAAATATGGCACGCTAAAAATCAAGTATTTTCTGATTTTTAGCATTTTTGGACGCCTGTATCTCGAAAACTTAACCGCAACTTTTTTAAAAATTTTTTCTATCGAGAGTCCTTTCGGAGGTATTTTGCATGAAACCATCCAATAAGACTTTGAAATATCTGGAATAGGTGAAATAACAGACTGAAAATCGAAAAAAGTCGAAAAATCGTGAAATTTTGGAAAATGCTCTACTATTTTTTTATTTTAAGAGATTTTCCAAAAAAGATTGTATATTCAGATAGCTGACCTAATTACGATTCTAACGATGTATAATATGTATGTAGTTGTTGAAATTTAATTTTCGATATTTAAAATTTTTTGCATTTTTGACACTTTTGAACATAGGATTTATCAGGGGCATTTTATCTGATCAGATAATGTAATATATCATTACAGAGCCCTGTGGTTATTTTAGTGCCCAAACGGGCTATTAAAACTATTCCGACAATAATAACCATACCGGAAGTATTCAAAAAATGAAAAAAAAAGGTTAAAAACATTGTCGCACTTGCGAGAAACTTGATTTCTCCCTTAGGTAATAGCGGACCAAAAGAACTAAAGTGTCGCTGGATAGCCCTATTAATGGACCATCATATGGTATCTAAATAATACGATTTCGATGATAAGGAAATAAATTATTGTATGCCAAAAATCTAGTATTTTCCGATTTTTTAACATTCTGAGACGCCCTTTTCTCGAAAACGACGCCGCAGATTTTTCTTAAACTTTTCTTACTCAAAGTCCTATCGGTTGTCTATATAGTGAATCCAAAATGAAAAGCATTGAAATAATATAGGTGGTCCAAAAATGGCATCAAACTTTGAAAAAAATTGAAAAATCATTAAATTTTTGTAAACACTCTTTAATTTATCTTTTTTTCCAAAACTACTCAATGGATGTTTCTGACACTTCTGGTACAGAAAGTTAAGTATCGAAAGAACTTCGTAAAGCTATCGCGACAATGATCGTAAAACCGGAAGTAGTCGAACAAATGTCCGATATTTTGAAAAAAATTAATTTTTTTACGAATACCTTTTTTATTTATGAATATTTTTTGATGGTATTTTATACAGGGTTAAAATATCATCGTACTTGAGCAGAAATGAGAAAAAAAATTGTCAGGGTAATTTGCGTTAGCCGCCATCGGCTAATTTAGTTTTTCGTACCCAGAAAAATTATTTATTGTTCGATTTGTATAAAACAAAGTTCATATGCTCCGTGGTCCCAATTGTAATTTTTTTTGTTACGGTAAAATTTTTCTGTCGGCAACGAAAGTGACGTAATATTAACAAAAACTACAATTTTGACAGTTCGGTACCACTTTTTGAAAGCAAATATTTTTTTTTTCAAAACTGATATAACTAAAAGGATGCACCCTGCAAAGATGCACAAAATCCTTAGCTCAGATTTTTTAATTTCAATTCCATTTTCGGGCAATTTCGAATAAAATGTAAAATAAAGTGTAAAATTCAGTTATTTACAATTCATTCGGCATCTTCATATTTTGAAATATTTATTTGTAATTTTCATAAACTCGTAGCAATAATCCAGATGAAGAGAATGTATGCGAAAATTAGTTTGTAATATGAGCAGTTGCCGAGAAATATGCAATTTTGCATGCATCACTTTTCACGTTATTTTGCCTATAAAAGAGTGAATTATCATTTGATTTGCAATATTTTTTTTCCATTTGATGCCTAATGCCAATTTGGACTAGGTCAAGCCAATTTTACATTTTCACTGTGACCGGAAATGACGTCATTTGGGCAAAAACTGTATTTTTAACCCAAAAAACAAATATTTTATTCAAATGAGTCTGCCTTATAATATTTTTGAAATTATGATATTTGATTCTCATCAACGAATAGAATGAAGCCATACGACCATACAGATACCACAAAATGGTTTCTAACTTGTATGGTTACAGAGAAATAGGCGATCTTCTATAAGTCACTTTTCAAGGTTTTTGGTCTATAAAAGTGTCAATTATTATTCGATTTTTATAATTTTTTTACCATTTGATGCCTTATGCCATATATGGCTTCTATGAACTAAGTTAACATTTTCAATATCACCGGAAGTAATGTAATTTTTGCAAACAACGTATTTTTAGCCTTCAAAACAAACATTTTTTTGAAGGGATTTATATTTATTATTCGTTTAACTTGATAACGTCTGACTCTAATGGGCAGTAAGATTGAATCAATACCATCATATTGATATCAAAAAAAGCCCTCTAGCATGTTCCCTTGTCGAATAATAGCCAATTTTCCCAGGGTCACTTTTAAGTTTTTTACCTTCTTAATTTCAGTTTATGGGTTATAGGGTAATTATTTATTGCCCAATATGTATAAAACAAAGTTTGTATTTTGTGTGTTGCGAATTTTCGACTTATTTTTCACCTATAAAAATTTCTTTCGGTACCGGAAGTGACGTAATTTTGCCATAATTTACAATTTTGACCGGTCTTTTCACCAGCAAATATTACTTTTACATATGATAGAGGGTGTCACTGAAGCAAAACAACTAAAGTATAGTTTGGTAGTTCAATGGATCGGCTATGGTATAAGAAACTTCCTGTATGATTCCTGAAAGCCGGTTCAGTGCTGCTTGCAGGTCTAGTTATTAGGCTTTCAGACTTTCGTCTGAAAGCCTATTGAGATTACTAAAATTATTATTATTATTATTATTATTATTATTATTATTATTATTATTTACCGCGGGGGCCTAGATCTCCATGATCGAAAACAGATATCGATCTGGAATTAGATTTTCTATTGGGAAACCATGTGGTGGCTACTTGATAAAATATTTTTGAAATTTCTGCGCATACCGGAAGTGACCGAACTTTGCACGTTGTCTAAAAATTGAAAATCGGGCATAGTTTCGTCAATTCTTTAACCGTTTTCAAACAAATTACATTTTTGGAATCCCTGAATCTTTTCTGAGACAATGGCTATCTCACATTTTTCAATTTCGAACATTCGTCTATGACTTTTATCGTTCGAAAATTGAAAACATGTTGTTTACGAGACAATTTTTGTCATTTTTCAAAATTTTCAAATTTGACCTACTTTTTTGGATACCTGAAGTCCATCCGATTCCAGTAATATAAGTTTCATTCCGAGTTATCGCCCTTTATTTTTCGATTTTTTTCGAATTTTCTTCCCATTTTGTCAGCTCGGGTTTCGTTTTATGGTAGAATTGACGTTTCTGAAACTTCTGGAACATGACGTTATAGTCCAATACCAACGTATAAAGCAATTTCGACAAGAATCCTTAAACCGAAAGTGGTCGAAATAATGTGCAATATTTTGAAAAAAATGCAAAAAATGGATATTTTGGGGAAAAACGCGATTTCTCCGCCCGATATCAATGGATTAAAGAAATTAGGGTACCATTGGACTGCACTAGGATTGTGCTATCGTATGATACCCCATTCATACGGATACGATGAGCAGGCAGCAAAATATGGCACGCTGAAAATCAAGTATTTTTTGATTTGGAGCGTTTTTGGACGCCTGTATCTCGAAAACTTAACCGCAACTTTTTTTGTAATTTTTTCTATCGAGAGTCCTTTCGGAGGTATTTGGCATGAAGCCACCCAATAAGACTTTGAAATATCTGGAATAGGTGAAATAACGGACTGAAAATCGAAAAAAGTCGAAAAATCGTGAAATTTTGGAAAATGCTCTGCTATTTTTTTATTTTAAGAGATTTTCAAAAAAAGATTGTATATTCAGATAGCTGACCTAATTACGATTCTAACGATGTATAATATGTATGTAGTTATTGAAATTTAATTTTCGATATTTTAAATTTTTTGCATTTTTGGCACTTTTGAACCTAGGATTTCTCAGGGGCATTTTATCTGATCAGATAATGTAATATATCATTACAGAGCCCTGTGGCTATTTTAGTGCCCAAACCGGTTATCAAAACTATACTGACAATAATAACCATACCGGAAGTATTCAAAAAATGAAAAAAAAGGTTAAAAACATTGTCGCACTTGCGAAAAACTTGATTTCTCCCTTAGGTAATAGCGGACCAAAAGAACTAAAGTGTCGGTGGATAGCCCTATTAATGGACCATCACATGATATCGATGGTAAGAAAATAAATTATTGTATGCCAAAAATCTAGTATTTTCCGATTTTTTAACATTCTGAGACGCCCTTTTCTCGAAAACGACACCGCAGATTTTTCTTAAACTTTTCTTACTCAAAGTCCTATCGGTTGTCTATATAGTGAATCCAAAATGAAAAGCATTGAAATAATATAGGTGGTCCAAAAATGGCATCAAACTTTGAAAAAAATTGAAAAATCGTTAAATTTTTGTAAACGCTCTTTAATTTATCTTTTTTTCAAAAACTGCTCAATGGATGTTTCTGACACTTCTGGTACAGAAAGTTAAGTATCCAAAGAACTTCGTAAAGCTATCACAACAACGATCGTAAAACGGGAAGTAGTCGAAAAAATGTCCAATATTTTGGAAAAAATTATTTTTTTTACGAAAATCTTTTTTATTTATGAATATTTTTTGATGATATTTTACACAGGGTTAAAATGTCACCCTACTTGAGCAGAAATGAGAAAAAAAATTGTCTCGGTAATTTGCGTTAGCCGCCATCGGCTAATTTAGTTTTTCGTACCCAGAAAAATTATTTATTGTTCGATTTGTATAAAACAAAGTTCATATGCTCCGTGGTCCCAATTGTAATTTTTTTAGTTACTGTGAAATTTTTCTGTCGGCAACGGAAGTGACGTAATATTAACAAAAACTACAATTTTGACAGTTCGGTACCACTTTTTGAAAGCAATATTATTTTTTTTCAAAACTGATATAACTAAAAGGATGCACCCTGCAAAGGTGCACAAAATCCTTAGCTCATATTTTTAAATTTCAATTTCATTTTCGGGCAATTTCGAATAAAATGTAAAATAAAGTGTAAAATTCAGTTATTTACAATTCATTCAGCGTCTTCATATTTTGAAATGTTTATTTGTAATTTTCATAAACTCGTAGCAATAATCCAGACGAAGAGAATGTATGCGAAAATTAGTTTGTAATATGAGCAGTTGCCGAGAAATATGCAATTTTGCATGCATCACTTTTCACGTTATTTTGCCTATACAAGAGTGAATTATTATTCGATTTGCAATATTTTTTTTCCATTTGATGCCTAATGCCAATTTGGACTAGGTCAAGCCAATTTTACATTTTCACTGTGACCGGAAATGACGTCATTTGGGCAAAAACTGTATTTTTAACCTAAAAAACTAATATTTTATTCAAATCAGTCTCCCTTATAATATTTTTAAAATTATGATATTTGATTCCCATCAACGAATAGAATGAAGCCATACGACCATACAGATACCACAAAATGGTTTCTAACTTGAACGGTTACAGAGAAATAGGCGATCTTCTATAAGTCACTTTTCAAGGTTTTTGGTCTATAAAAGTGTCAATTATTATTCGATTTTTATAATTCTTTTACCATTTGATGCCTTATGCCATTTATGACTTCTATGAACCAAGTTAACATTTTCAATATCACCGGAAGTAATGTAATTTTTGCAAAAAACGTATTTTTAGCCTTCAAAACAAACATTTTTTTGAAGTGATTTATATTCATTATTCGTTTAACTTTATAACGTCTGACTCTAATGGGCAGTAAGATTGAATCAATACCATCATATTGATATCAAGAAAAGGCTTCTAGCATGTTCCCTTGTCGAATAATAACCAATTTTCCGAGGGTCACTTTTAAGTTTTTTTACCTTCTTAATTTCAGTTTATGGGTTATAGGTTAATTATTTATTGCCCGATATGTATAAAACAAAGTTTGTATTTTGTATGTTGCGAATTTTCGACTTATTTTTCGCCTATTAAAAATTTCTTTCGGCACCGGAAGTGACGTAATTTTGCCATAATTCACAATTTTGACCGTTCTTTTCGCCAGCAAATATTACTTTTACATATGATAGAGGGTGTCACTGAAGCAAAACAACTAAAGTATAGTTTGGTAGCTCAATGGATCGGCTATGGTATAATAAACTTCCTGTATGATTCCTGAAAGCCGGTTCAGTGCTGCTTGCAGGTCTAGTTATTATTATTATTATTATTATTTACCGCGAGGGCCTAGATCTCCATGATCGAAAACAGATATCGATCTGGAATTAGATTTTCTATTGGGAAACCATGTGGTGGCTACTTGATAAAATATATTTGAAATTTCTGCGCATACCGGAAGTGACCGAACTTTGCACGTTGTCTAAAAATTGAAAATCGGCCATAGTTTCGTCAATTCTTTATCCATTTTCAAACAAATTACATTTTTGGAATCCCTGAATCTTTTCTGAGACAATGGCTATCTCACATTTTTCAATTTCGAACATTCGTCTATGACTTTTATCGTTCGAAAATTGAAAACATGTTGTTTACGAGACAATTTTTGTCATTTTTCAAAATTTTCAAATTTAACCTACATTTTTGGATACCTGAAGTCCATCCGATTCCAGTAATATAAGTTTCATTCTGAGTTATCGCCCTTTATTTTTCGATTTTTTTCGAATTTTCTTCCCATTTTGTGAGCTCGGGTTTCGTTTTATGGTACAATTGACATTTCTGAAACTTCTGGAACATGAAGTTATAGTCCAATACCAACGTATAAAGCAATTTCGACAAGAATCCTTAAACCGGAAGTGGTCGAAATAATGTGCAATATTTTGAAAAAAATGCAAAAAATGGATATTTTGGGGAAAAACGCGATTTCTCCGCCCGATATCAATGGATTAAAGAAATTAGGGTACCATTGGACTGCACTAGGATTGTGCTATCGTATGATACCCAACTCGTACGGATACGATGAGCAGGCAGCAAAATATGGCACGCTGAAAATCAAGTATTTTCTGATTTGGAGCGTTTTTGGACGCCTGTATCTCGAAAACTTAACCGCAACTTTTTTTGTAATTTTTTGTATCGAGAGTCCTTTCGGAGGTATTTTGCATGAAGCCATCCAATAAGACTTTGAAATATCTGGAATAGGTGAAATAACGGACTGAAAATCGAAAAAAGTCGAAAAATCGTGAAATTTTGGAAAATGCTCTGCTATATTTTTATTTTAAGAGATTTTCAAAAAAAGATTGTATATTCAGATAGCTGACCTAATTACGATTCTAACGATGTATAATATGTATGTAGTTATTGAAATTTAATTTTCGATATTTTAAATTTTTTGCATTTTTGGCACTTTTGAACCTAGGATTTCTCAGGGGCATTTTATCTGATCAGATAATGTAATATATCATTACAGAGCCCTGTGGCTATTTTAGTGCCCAAACCGGTTATCAAAACTATACCGACAATAATAAGCATACCGGAAGTATTCAAAAAATGAAAAAAAATGGTTAAAAACATTGTCGCACTTGCGAAAAACTTGATTTCTCCCTTAGGTAACAGCGGACCAAAAGAACTAAAGTGTAGTTGGATAGCCCTATTAATGGACCATCATATGGTATCTAAATAATACGATATCGATGGTAAGGAAATAAATTATTGTATGCCAAAAATCTAGTATTTTCCGATTTTTTAACATTCTGAGACGCCCTTTTCTCGAAAACGACGCCGCAGATTTTTCTTAAACTTTTCTTACTCAAAGTCCTATCGGTTATCTATATAGTGAATCCAAAATGAAAAGCATTGAAATAATATAGGTGGTCCAAAAATGGCATCAAACTTTGAAAAAAATTGAAAAATCGTTAAATTTTTGTAAACGCTCTTTAATTTATCTTTTTTTCAAAAACTGCTCAATGGATGTTTCTGACACTTCTGGTACAGAAAGTTAAGTATCCAAAGAATTTCGTAAAGCTATCACAACAACGATCGTAAAACCGGAAGTAGTCGAAAAAATGTCCGATATTTTGAAAAAAATTATCTTTTTTACGAAAACCTTTTTTATTTATGAATATTTTTTGATGATATTTTACACAGGGTTAAGATATCATCGTACTTGAGCAGAAATGAGAAAAAAAATTGTCTCGGTAATTTGCGTTAGCCGCCATCGCCTAATTTAGTTTTTCGTACCCAGAAAAATTATTTATTGTTCGATTTGTATAAAACAAAGTTCATATGCTCCGTGGTCCCAATTGTAATTTTTTTTGTTACGGTGAAATTTTTCTGTCGGCTACGGAAGTGACATAATATTAACAAAAACTACAATTTTGACAGTTCGTTACCACTTTTTGAAAGCAAATATTATTTTTTTTCAAAACTGATATAACCAAAAGGATGCACCCTGCAAAGGTGCACAAAATTCTTAGCTCATATTTTTAAATTTCAATTTCATTTTCGGGCAATTTCGAATAAAATGTAAAATAAAGTGTAAAATTCAGTTATTTACAATTCATTCAGCGTCTTCATATTTTGAAATATTTATTTGTAATTTTCATAAACTCGTAGCAATAATCCAGACGAAGAGAATGTATGCGAAAATTAGTTTGTAATATGAGCAGTTGCCGAGAAATATGCAATTTTGCATGCATCACTTTTCACGTTATTTTGCCTATACAAGAGTGAATTATTATTCGATTTGCAATATTTTTTTTCCATTTGATGCCTAATGCCAATTTGGACTAGGTTAAGCCAATTTTACATTTTCACTGTGACCGGAAATGACGTCATTTGGGCAAAAAATGCATTTTTAACCTAAAAAACTAATATTTTATTCAAATGAGTCTGTCTTATAATATTTTTAAAATTATGATATTTGATTCCCATCAACAAATAGAATGAAGCCATACGACCATACAGATACCACAAAATGGTTTCTAACTTGTACGGTTACAGAGAAATAGGTGATCTTCTATAAGTCACTTTTCAAGGTTTTTGGTCTATAAAAGTGTCAATTATTATTCGATTTTTATAATTTTTTTACCATTTGATGCCTTATGCCATTTACGACGTCTATGAACCAAGTAAACATTTTCAATATCACCGGAAGTAATGTAATTTTTGCAAAAAACGTATTTTTAGCCTTCAAAACAAACATTTTTTTGAAGGGATTTATATTTATTATTCGTTTAACTTGATAACGCCTGACTCTAATGGGCAGTAAGATTGAATCAATACCATCATATTGATATCAAGAAAAGGCTTCTAGCATGTTCCCTTGTCGAATAATAGCCAATTTTCCCAGGGTCACTTTTTAAGTTTTTTACCTTCTTAATTTCAGTTTATGGGTTATAGGTTAATTATTTATTGCCCGATATCTATAAAAAAAAGTTTGCATTTTGTATGTTGCGAATTTTCGACTTATTTTTCACCTATAAAAATTTCTTTCGGCACCGGAAGTGACGTAATTTTGCCATAATTTACAATTTTGACCGGTCTTTTCGCCAGCAAATATTACTTTTACATATGATAGAGGGTGTCACTGAAGCAAAACAACTAATGTATAGTTTTTATACGCCCACATTGAAATGTGGTCGTATATTGTCGTCGCCCCTGTCCGTCCGTCCGTCCGTCCGTCCGTCGGTCCGTCGGTCCGTCGGTCCGGCGTCCACAATTGCTTGTGGACGCTCTAGAGGCTAAAGTTAATATCCGATTGACTTTAAATTTATACACAGTGTTTGAGGTCATGAGACGAAGAAGCCTATTGTTTTTCAGCGATTTCCGATAATAACTACCAGAGTTATGGCCCTTGATCACTTCAAAAAATCTTGTGGACGCTCTAGAGGCCAAAGTTAATATTCGATTGGCTTTAAATTTATACACAGTGTTTACGGTCATAAGACAAAGAAGCCTATCAATTTTCAGCGATTTCCGATGATTAGTGCCAGAGTTATGGCCCTTGATCACTTCAAAAAATCTTGTGGACGCTCTAAAAGCCAAAGTTAATATCCGATTGACTTTAAATTTATACACAGTGTTTAAGGTCATAAGACAAAGAAGCCTATTGATTTTCAGCGATTTCCGATAATTAGTGCCAGAGTTATGGCCCTTGATCACTTCAAAAAATCTTGTGGACGCTCTAAAAGCCAAAGTTAATATCCGATTGACTTTAAATTTATACACAGTGTTTAAGGTCATAAGACAAAGAAGCGTATTGATTTTCAGCGATTTCCGATAATTAGTGCCAGAGTTATGGCCCTTGATCACTTCAAAAATCTTGTGAACGATCTAGAGGCCAAAGTTAATATCCGATTGACTTAAAATTCATACACAGTTTTTAAGGTCATAAGACGAAGAAGCCTATTGATTTTCAGCGATTTCCGATAATTAGTGCCAGAGTTATGGCCCTTGATCACTTCAAAAAATCTTGTGGATGCTGTAGAGGCCAAAGTTGATATCCGATTGACTTTAAATTTATACACAGTGTTTAAGGTTATGAGACGAAGAAGCCTATTGATTTTCAGCGATCTCTGATAATTATTGCCAGAGTTATGGCCCTTGATCACATCAAAAAATCCTGTGGACGCTCTAGAGGCCAAAGTTAATATCTGATTGACTTTAAATTTACACACACTGTTTAAGGTCATGAGACGAACAAGCCTACTGATTTTCATTGATTTCAAATAATTACTTCCAGAGTTATCTCCCTTGATCACTTCAAAAAACCTTGTGACGCTACAGATGCCAAACTTATCATCCGTTTGACTTCAGATTGATACACAGAGTTTAAGGTGTTGAAACGCACAAGTATTTTGATTTTCAATGAATTTTGATAACAGAACAGCTAAATCCATGATGTTAAATGTTTCCTATACTAATTGATAGCGTGGGGCAAAACTTTATAAAAAGCAAACAAATTCTAATGATTTTCAGATAATTACATAATGAGTTGTTTCATTACCAAAAAAAGTAAAAATATGCGACAACCCTTGTTGACTGCCCGGACGATTTAGCTGCTGTGGGCGTATGTTTCGTTGCCTGGCAACCTATCTTTGTTTTTGTTAAAATTATTATTCTTATTATTATTATTCAGATTCCAATTTGAATAGATCTCAGCAACTACGTGTCGCATCGTTACGATTTCTTCGGTTTTACTGGGAAAGTGGGTGTGACTTAGAGGATAAAGCTATTTTGAACGTTCTGCGACAATGCGAAATGTCCGAAATCACCGAAGTTATCGTTTTTGAAAATATTGCAGTAATTTTAACAATAATCATTGGATTTTAACTTTCGATACATTTTGGCATAGCCTGAGACAGGGCACATAGCTACGCTACTTTCGATTTTTGATTTTCGGCAAATCTTCGAAGATATTAGGCGCCAAATTTCGAAAATTTAAAATTTTACAAAAAACTTTTTTATTTATAAATATTTTTTAGTCGTATTGTGCACAGAATTAAAGAGTCATCTGACTAGTGCAAAAATGTTAAAAAATTTTGTCTCAGTAATTTTCCTTGGCCGCCATTGGCTAATTCAGTTTTTCAGTCCTAGATTAATTTTTTATTGTTCGATTTGTATAAAACAAAGTTCATATGCTTCGTTGTCTCAATTGTCATTTTTTTTGTTACCAATAATGTTATCTGTCGGCACCGGAAGTGGCATAATTTTACCAAAAACTACAATTTTGACAGTTATTTTCCTATTTCGAAAACAAATATTATTTTTTTGAAAAATTATATGACTCAAAGAGTGTGTCTTTTCAAGGCGCAAAAAATGTAGGAAGCAGTTTTTTTAATTTCGATTTCATTTTCGAGCAAATTCGATTAAGAGGCTAAAAATGGTGTAAAATTGGCCTATTTACAACCTATTCAGGCTTTTCAGATTTTAAAATATTTCTTCGTAACTTTTATAAACTTGTAGCTATAATACATACGAAGAAAATGTATGTTAAAATTTGTTTGTAATATAAGCAGTTACCAAGAAATGGGCAGTTCTGTACAAGTCACTGTTTTCGTTTTTTTGCCTGTAAAATAGTCAATTATGATTGGATTTTTATAAAAGTGACATCATTTGATTCAAAAAGCACGTAGCGTCATATCAAGTTGATTACAGTTTAAAATTGACACCGGAAGTGACATCATTTGGTCAAAAAATGCATTTTAAACTTTTTAAATCAATGTTTTATTCAACCAAGAATAACTTAATATGTATTAATAATTTTAACTTTTGGTTTAAATCAACATATAAACAAAACTCATATGGTCATATAGATATCATAAAATGGTTTCTAACTTATTCGGTTGCCGAGAAATAGACGGTTTTCTACAGGTCACTTTTGAAGGTTTCGGGGCTTTAAAAGGGTCAATTATTATTCGATTTTCATAAACGTCACACCATGTTATACCTAATGCCATTTGGGATTTCATACAAGTAATTTAAGATTTTCATTATCACCGGAAGTAACGTCATTTTGGCAAAAACTGTATTTTTAGCCTCCAAAACAGATATTTTATTCAAATGAGTCTGTTTTGAAATCTTTTTCAAATTATGGTATTTGATGCCAATCAACAAATAGAATGAACCCATACGATCATGCAGATACCACAAAATGGTTTGTAACTTGTACGGTTGCAGAGAAATAGCCGATTTTCTACAAGTCACTTTTCAAGTTTTTTGGTCTTTAAAAGTGGCAATTATTATTCGATTTACATAAAATTTTCACTATATGATATCGTATGCCATTTCTGATTTCATAAGACTAATTGAACATTTGCATTAACACCGGGAGTAATTTAATTTTGTCAAGATCATTTACAAGTAACAAATGTATAAAATGAATTGATATTGCTGGATTTTGTTGATTCTGCGTCCATTTTATTTGTGTGCAATGTTAATTTGGAAACCTGTTTAGTGGTTTCGCTGGTACCGGAAGTGACATATGTTCAAGGGTAACTTGGCACCGGAAGTGACATGTTTAAGGGTAACATAGCACCAGTGAAACCCGTCATTCCTGCATGCAGGTCTAGTTATTAGGCTTTCAGACTTTCGTCTGAAAGCCTATTGAGATTACTAAAATTATTATTATTATTATTATTTACCGCGGGAGCCAAGTTCTCCATGATCGAAAGCAGATATCGATCTGAAATCAACTTTTCTTTTGGGAAACCATGTGGTGGCTACTTGATAAAGTATTTTCGAAAATTCTGCGCACACCGGAAGTGGCAGATCTTTGTACGTTGTCAAAAAATTGAAAATTGGCCATAGTTTCGTCAATTATTTACCCATTTTCAAACAAATGACATTTTCGGAAACCCTGAATCTTTTCCGAGCCAATAGCAATCTAAGACTTTGTAATTTCGAAACTTCGTCGCTGTTTTCTAGCGTTCGAAAATTGAAAAATTTTGTTTAAGAGACAATTTTTTTCATTTTTCAAATTTTTCAAATTTGACTTACATTTTTGGATACCTTAAGTCCATCCGATTCCAGTAATATAAGTTTCATTCAGAGTTATCGCCCTTTATTTTTCGATTTTTTTCGAATTTTCTACCTATTTTGTGAGCTCGGGTTTCGTTATATGGCCGAATTGGCGAATCTGAAACTTCTGAGACATGAAGCCAAATGACCATTGCAAGGAATAAAGCAATTTCAACAATGATCCGTAGACCGGAAGTAGTCGAAATAATGTGCAATATTTTGAAAAAAATGCAAAAAATGGATAGTTTTGGGGAAAACGCGATTTCTCCGTCCGATATTTATGGATTAAACAAATTAGGGTACCATTGGACTGCACTAGGATTGTACTATCGTATGAGACCCAATTCATACGGATACAATGAACAGGCAGCAAAATATGGCACGCTGAAAATCAAGTATTTTCTGATTTTTAGCATTTTTGGACGCCTGTATCTCGAAAACTTAACCGCAACTTTTTTTTCAATTTGTTCTATCGAGAGTCCTTTCGGAGGTTTTTTGCATGGAGCCATCCAATAAGACTTTGAAATATCTGGAATAGGTGAAATAACGGACTGAAAATCAAAAAAAGTCGAAAAATCGTGAAATTTTGGAAAATGCTCTACTATTTTTTTATTTGAAGAGATTTTCAAAAAAAGATTGTATATTCAGATAGCTGACCTAATTACGATTCTAACGATGTATAATATGTATGTAGTTATTGAAATCTAATTTTCGATATTTTAATTTTTTTGCATTTTTGGCACTTTTGAACATAGGATTTCTCAGGGGCATTTTATCTGATCAGATAATGTAATATATCATTACAGAGCCCTGTGGCTTTTTTAGTGCCAAAACCGGCTATTAAAATTATTCCGACAATAATAACCATACCGGAAGTATTCAAAAAATGAAAAAAAAGGTTAAAAACATTGTCGCACTTGCGAAAAACTTGATTTCTCCCTTAGGTAATAGCGGACCAAAAGAACTAAAGTGTCGCTGGATAGCCCTATTAATGGACCATCATATGGTGTCTAAATAATACGATTTCGATGATAAGGAAATAAATTATTGTATGCAAAAAATCTAGTATTTTCCGATTTTTTAACATTCTGAGACGCCCTTTTCTCGAAAACAACGCCGCAGATTTTTCTTAAACTTTTCTTACTCAAAGTCCTATCGGTTGTCTATATAGTGAATCCAAAATGAAAAGCATTGAAATAATATAAGAGGTCCAAAAGTAGCCTCAAACTTTGAAAAAAATTGAAAAATCGTTAAAATTTTGGCAACGCTCTTTAATTTATCCTTTTTTCCAAAACTACTCAATGGATGTTTCTGACACTTCTGGTACAGAAAGTTAAGTATCCAAAGAACTTCGTAAAGCTGTCACGACAATGATCGTAAAACCGGAAGTAGTCGAAAAAATGTCCGATATTTTGAAAAAAAATTGTTTTTTTTACGAAAACCTTATTTATTTATGAATATTTTTTGATGGTATTTTATACAGGGTTAAAATATCATCGTACTTGAGCAGTAATGATAAAAAAAATTGTCTCGGTAATTTGCGTTAGCCGCCATCCGCTAATTTAGTTTTTCGTAACCAGAAAAACTATTTATTGTTCGATTTGTATAAAACAAAGTTCATATGCTCCGTGGTCCCAATTGCAATTTTTTTTGTTACGGTGAAATTTTTCTGTCGGCAACGGGAGTGACGTAATATTAACAAAAACTACAATTTTGACAGTTCGGTACAACTTTTTGAAAGCAAATATTTTTTTTTTCAAAACTGATATAACTAAAAGGATGCACCCTGCAAAGGTGTATAAAATCTTTAGCTCAGATTTTTTAATTTCAATTTCATTTTCGGGCAATTTCGAATAAAATGTAAAATAAAGTGTAAAATTCAGTTATTTACAATTCATTCAGCGTCTTCATATTTTTAAATATTTATTTGTGATTTTCATAAACTCGTAGCAATAATCCAGACGAAGAGAATGTATGCGAAAATTAGTTTGTAATATGAGCAGTTGCCGAGAAATATGCAATTTTGCATGCATCACTTTTCACGTTATTTTGCCTATAACAGAGTGAATTATTATTCGATTTGCAATATTTTTTTTCCATTTGATGCCTAATGTCAATGTGGACTAGGTCAAGCCAATTTTACATTTTCACTGTGACCGGAAATGACGTCATTTCTGCAAAAACTGTATTTTTAACCTAAAAAACAAATATTTTATTCAAATGAGTCTGCCTTATAATATTTTTAAAATTATGATATTTGATTCCCATCAACGAATAGAATGAAACCATACGACCATACAGATACCACAAAATGGTTTCTAACTTGTACGGTTACAGAGAAATAGGCGATTTTCTATAAGTCACTTTTCAAGGTTTTTGGTCTATAAAAGTGTCAATTATTATTCGATTTTTAAATTTTTTTTACCATTTGATGCCTTATGCCATTTATGACTTCTATCAAATAAGTTAACATTTTCAATATCACCGGAAGTAATGTAATTTTTGCAAAAAACGTATTTTTAGCCTTCAAAACAAACATTTTTTTGAAGGGATTTATATGTATTATTTGTTTAACTTTATAACGTCTGACTCTAATGGGCAGTAAAATTGAATCAATACCATCATATTGATATCAAGAAAAGGCTTCTTGCATGTTCCATTGTCGAATAATAGCCAATTTTCCAAGGGTCACTTTTAATTTTTTTACGTTCTTAATTTCAGTTTATGGGTTATAGGTTAATTATTCATTACCCGCTATGTATTAAACAAAGTTTGTATTTTGTATGTTGCAAATTTTCGACTTATTTTTCACCTATAAAAATTTCTTTCGGCACCGGAAGTGACGTAATTTTGCCATAATTTGCAATTTTTACCGGTCTTTTCGCCAGCAAATATTACTTTTACATAGGATAGAGGGTGTCACTGAAGCAAAACAACTAAATTATAGTTCGGTATCTCAATGGGTCGGCTATGGTATAATAAACTTCCTGTATGATTCCTGAAAGCCGGTTCAGTGCTGCTTGCAGGTCTAGTTAGGGTTTCACACTGCGTAGCTTGTGTGAAACACTATTGTTTTTGTTAAAATTATTATTCTTATTATTATTATTCAGATTCCAATTTGAATAGATCTCAGCAATTAATTGTCGCATCGTTACGATTTCTTCGGTTTTACTGGGAAAGTGGGTGTGACTTAGAGGATAAAGCTAGTTTGAACGTTCTGCGACAATGCGAAATGTCCGAAATCACCGAAGTTAGCGTTTTTAAAAATATTGCAATAATTTTAACAATAATCATGGGATTTTAACTTTCGGTACATTTTGGCATAGCCGGAGACATGGCACATAGCTACGCTACTTTCGATTTTTGATTTTTGGCAAATCTTCGAAGATATTAGGCGCCAAATTTCGAAAATTTAAAATTTTACAAAAAACTTTTTTATTTATATATATATTTTTAGTCGTGTTGTGCACAGAATTAAAGAGTCATCTGACTAGCGCAAAAATGTTAAAAAAAATTGTCTCGGTAATTTTCCTTGGCCGTTATTGGCTAATTCAGTTTTTCAGTCCTAGTTTAATTTTATATTGTTCGATTTGTATAAAACAAAGTTCATATGCTTCGTTGTCTCAATTGTCATTTTTTTTATTACCGAAAGTGTTATCTGTCGGCACCGGAAGTGGCATAATTTTACCAAAAACTACTATTTTGACAGTTAGGTACCATTTTTCGAAAACAAATATTATTTTTTTGAAAAATTATATGACTAAAAGAGTGTGTCCTTTAAATGCGCAAAAAATGTCGGAAGCAGTTTTTTTAATTTCTATTTCATTTTCTAGCAAATTGGATTAAGAGGTGAAAAAAGGCGTAAAATTGACCTATTTACAACCCATTCAGGCTTTTCAGATTTTAAAATATTTTTACTTAACTTTTATAAACCTGTAACTATAATCCATACGAAGAGAATGTATGTTAAAATTAGTTTCTAAAATAAGGAGTTTCCGAGAAATGGGCAGTTTTGCATAAGTCACTGTTTTCGTAATTTTGCCTGTAAAATAGTCAATTATTAATGGATATTCACAAAAGTGACATCATTTGATTCAAAAAGCAAGTTTGCGTCATATCATGTTGATTACTATTTAAAATTGACACCGGAAGTGACGTCATTTAGTCAAAAACTCAATTTTTAACTTTTAAAATCGATATTTTTTTCAACCAAGAATTATGTCACATGTAATAATAAAATAAATTAACTTTTGGTTTAAATTCACATATTGACAAAACTCATATGGTCAAATAGATATCATAAAATTGTTTCTAACTTGTTCGGTTGTCGAGATATAGGCGATTTTCTGAAAGTCACTTTTGAAGGTTTTTGGCCCATAAAAGTGTCTATTATTATTCGATTTTCATAAAATTTTCACCCTCTGAAGTCTAATGTCATATACGATGTTATAAAACTAATTTAACGTTTTCATTATCACCGGAAGTAACGTCATTTTGGCAAAAACTGTATTTTAAGCCTTCAAAACCGATATTTTATTCAAATCAGTCTGATTTGTAATGTTTATACAATTATGATATTTGATTCCAATCAATAAATAGATTAAACCCATACAGTCATATAAATACCAAAAAATGGTTTCTAACTTGTACGGTTGCCGAGAAATATACGATTTTCTACACGTCACTTTTCAAGGTTTTTGGTCTATAAAAGTGGCAATTATTATTCGATTTACATAAAATTTTCACCATGTGATGCCTTATGCCATTTCTGATTTCATAAAACTAATGGAACATTTACATTATCACCGGAAGTACTGTAATTTTGTCAGGATCAATTACATGTAACAAATGTATAAAATGAAATGATATTGCTGAATTTGTTTGATTCTGTTTCCATTTTATTTGATGTGTACAATGCTTATGTGGAAATCTGTATATTGGTTTCATTGGTACCGGAAGTGACATATGTTCAAGGGTAACGTGGCACCGAAAGTGACACAAGTTCAAGTTCAAAGGTAACGTGGCACCAGTGAAACCCGTCATTCCTGCATGCAGGTCTAGTTATTATTATTATTATTCAGATTCCAATTTGAATAGATCTCAGCAACTAATTGTGGCATTGTTACGATTTCTTCGGTTTTACTGGGAAAGTGGGTGTGACTTAGAGGATAAAGCTATTTTGAACGTTCTGCGACAATGCGAAATGTCCGAAATCACCGAAGTTAGCGTTTTTAAAAATATTGCAATAATATTAATAATAATCATGGGATTTTAACTTTCGATACATTTTGACATAGCCGGAGACATGGCACATAGCTACGCTACTTTCGATTTTTGATTTTTGGCAAATCTTCGAAGATATTAGGCGCCAAGTTTCGAAAATTTAAAATTTTACAAAAAACTTTTTTATTTATAAATATTTTTTAGTCGTGTTGTGCACAGAATTAAAGAGTCATCTGACTAGCGCAAAAATGTTAAAAAAATTTGTCTCAGTAATTTTCCTTGGCCGCCATTGGCTAATTCAGTTTTTCAGTCCTAGATTAATTTTTTATTGTTCGATTTGTGTAAAACAAAGTTCATATGCTTCGTTGTCTCAGTTGTCATTTTTTTTATTACCGAAAGTGTTATCTGTCGGCACCGGAAGTGGCATAATTTTACCAAAAACTACAATTTTGACAGTTAGGTACCATTTTTCGGAAACAAATATTATTTTTTTGAAAAATTATATGACTAAAAGAGTGTGTCCTTTAAAGGCGCAAAAAATGTCGGAAGCAGTTTTTTTAAATTTCTATTTCATTTTCTAGCAAATTGGATTAAGAGGTGAAAAAAGGCGTAAAATTGACCTATTTACAACCCATTCAGGCTTTTCAGATTTTAAAATATTTTTACTTAACGTTTATAAACCTGTAACTATAATCAATACGAAGAGAATGTATGTTAAAATGAGATTCTAAAATAAGCAGTTGCCGAGAAATGGGCAGTTTTGCATAAGTCACTGTTTTCGTAATTTTGCCTGTAAAATAGTCAATTATTAATGGATATTCACAAAAGTGACATCATTTGATTCAAAAAGCAAGTCTGCGTCATATCATGTTGATTACTATTTAAAATTGACACCGGAAGTGACGTCATTTAGTCAAAAACTCAATTTTTAACTTTTAAAATCGATATTTTTTTCAACCAAGAATTATGTCACATATAATAATAAAATTAACTTTTGGTTTAAATTCACATATTAACAAAACTCATACGGACAAAAAGATATCATAAAATTGTTTCTAACTTGTTCGGTTGCCGAGATATAGGC
Organism: Patella ulyssiponensis; assembly: GCA_963678685.1. Taxonomy (NCBI): domain Eukaryota; kingdom Metazoa; phylum Mollusca; class Gastropoda; family Patellidae; genus Patella; species Patella ulyssiponensis. The sequence goes on along the minus strand of OY783225.1, from coordinate 59,845,883 downwards.
GATTTTCTTAAAGTCACTTTTGAAGGGTTTTGGCCCATAAAAGTGTCAATTATTATTCGATTTTCATAAAATTTTCACCCTTTGAAGCCTAATGTCATAGACGATGTTATAAAACTAATTTAACGTTTTCATTATCACCGGAAGTAACGTCATTTTGGCAAAACTGTATTTTAAGCCTTCAAAACCGATATTTTATTCAAATGAGTCTGATTTGTAATGTTTATACAATTATGATATTTGATTCCAATCAACAAATAGATTAAACCCATACGGTCATATAAATACCAAAAAATGGTTTTTAACTTGTACGGTTGCCGAGAAATAGACGATTTTCTACACGTCACTTTTCAAGGTTTTTGGTCTATAAAAGTGGCAATTATTATTCGATTTACATAAAATTTTCACCATGTGATGCGTTATGCCATTTCTGATTTCTTAAAACTAATGGAACATTTACATTATCACCGGAAGTACTGTAATTTTGCCAGGATCAATTACATGTAACAAATGTATAAAATGAAATGATATTGCTGGATTCATTTGTTTCTGTTTCCATTTTATTTGATGTGTGCAATGCTTATGTGGAAACCTGTATATTGGTTTCATTGGTACCGGAAGTGACATGTGTTCAAGGGTAACGTGGCACCGAAAGTGACACAAGTTCAAGTTCAAAGGTAACATGGCACCAGTGAACCCCGTCATTCCTGCATGCAGGTCTAGTTATTTATAAGACTAATTAGCTGTCTAAAGTTTCTGTGTATTGCATTACATTGACATTGTATTACAAGTTAAAAACCAAATGTCAACATGTGATTGAATAAACGAGTTATTAAATCTTGGGTGAAGAATAACACATTTTTTGTTCGAACAAAAAATTGGATGAACAATAATGCATTTATTGGGGGGCAAAAAATAGCACCTGTTTTTCCTGGGCACAAAATAACACATTTTCATGTGCAAAAAATAACACATTTTTTCATGGGCAAAAAATAACACATTTTTTCATTGGCAAAAAATAACACATTTTTTCATGGGAAAAAAATAACACATTTTTTCATGGGCAAAAAATAACACATTTTTTCATGGGCAAAAAATAACACATTTTTTCTTGGGTGAAAAATAACACATATCTCTTGGGCAATATCCTCATCATAGTACAATTATAGTGTGAGCTAAAAGGTTAACAGAATTGTCTATATTTGGTTAGATTTTTGTGGATTTCTGTGTTAATATTCATAATGAGGGCAACTGAATGTTTAATATACACAATTCGTGAATTTATTAAATGATCTTTAGTAACTTAATTCATTCTAAAACATGCCACAATTACATGCAATTCAATTATTAATTTTCTCAATATGATTTTATCAACAAATCCTGTCACATGACAATCTTGACTCATATATATAAAAAGTTGGTTATCTCGTACGCTGTAATCATTCATGTTAAATCTCAGTTGTATTCAACAACGTTTTCTATCATCTTGATCAATTTGTTGCATGATGGGATTGAATTGTTTACATGTATAAAAAAGTAAATATGGAAGATAAACTGATTTCTATTGATAATGATTCTGATAACGGTGTATATATATACATGTATATATATATTGAACTGAATGAGTCTTATATATATCGTAATTATCTATGTTTTATCGTATATCGTCGTCATCTAAAGCACTTGATCTACGTTTGATTGTTTACTTTGTTTCTATAATTACCTAAATCTGATTTCTTTCTTCGTGACAAAGCGGCGTGTCATCATACACGTAGAACCTGTAGATATATAAGATTTAAGCAGTGACAGATTTTATAAATTCTTTCCTCTGTAAAGCTTGTCTATGATGGTCAAATATTTAGATTTGAAGGCTTAGTCCGAGATTATCTCTTGATCAAAAAATGAGTTACGCAAATCTGAATCATGAAGAAAAGACCCAATTATTATGTCTTGGCTCAGAATATGAATTGTTTGATTGTATTTGTGACTTGATAATCGTGATAACCCCTTTGTCAAGTCTAAAGGCATGGTTAATTATCCAGGCACTGATATGGTGTTGAATATTAAAGTTTATTTCAAACATTACAATAGGCTATAGAGCTCTAGGTAATTACCAAAGATTAGGATAAAGGGTACTAAGACTACCCTATCATGTATAATTAACATGTTTTATTTCAAAAATAGATCTGGGAAGAAATAAACCCAGATGAAGATTCCATTTTATTATGGAATTGAATTGTCCAAATTGTGAGACTTGCTGATTAACTATAACACTCTTTATTTATCTAAGTACAGAACCCGGACTCTTTATGAGTTTCCTGATAGTTAAATGGACACAAAACATTACAGAAATCCTTCCTGAAATACTTCATAACCTGGAGATCTGAACATGTCTGGAAAAAAGGCACAGCTCTCATCACAGACAATGTCAGGGTACATGTTTGGTTTTGTCATTTACACTGGGGTCTGAAGCTACACTGGGGTGTGAAGCTACACTGGGGTCTGAAGCTACACTGGGGTCTGAAGCTACACTGGGGTCTGAAGCTACACTGGGGTCTGAAGCTACACTGAAGAAAAAGCCTAAGGCTCCTTGATTCAAGGTTAATCAACATGAAACTGCATGCCTGTTCTTTGGACAATTGCGATTGATCAACTTGAATAAACAAATCTCCAGCGCCTGGCCTGTACTTATAGGAACGTGGAGACAGGAGGGGATAACTCTAAATAATGAAATGAAATGGGCATATGATGAGGAAACTACAAACTGTCAATGGGTCTTTAACATGAACAGTTTTGTTTGTTTCACCTGAAAGATAACTGTGTATCATTGATGTATGATATGAAAGGGGCTAACTATTTTATCTATATAGACTATGAGTACTATTTGTTGATTAGATAACATAGTTTACTTGAAGTAAACAACCAACACCAGACACATGGGTATACCTGGCGTATACAACTGCACTATACAAATTATCCTTGTTAGATAACTGATATCATCCAACAGCATTCAAAAAGAAAAACTCTCATATACAATAAGAATATATAAAAATTCACTTTCCTCTCTTGGCCATGAACTTTCTTTTCTTGTATACAACACTTCTATGCCTTGGTCCCGGCAAAATTCTCCCACCTCGCATTGCACATAAAACCCTAAAAATCTATAACTTAAACATGCATTATGCAAGAGGTAAATCTGCCTATTGCAGGTCTTTCTTTTGGCCTGAAATGTTTTCTAAAGTATTAATTAGACATTAATTAACTAATCCAGGCCTTAATCAACTCTCGATGGCATAAGATTTCTTCGGTAATAATTAGATTAAAATGGTTCAGCGATACTGTGATTTAATGAAATATGGAGGAACAAGACTTAGCTTCGATCAACCAGGAAGGTTGTTGAAATTATCACACACGTCTGTCAAACCTTTAAAGGCTAATATCTTCACTTACAATAGACTCTAATGAAATTTTCAAATTATTCATTTTACATTATCTACTTTCGAACTATTATAGCAAGAATGGCTAGTTCTTTATCTAAATCTTACATAATATATCTTTAAGGAAATTGGGGTGTCTAGTGGTTTAACACAATCATGTGTATGCTGCCGTAAGCTCTTTCCTATTTTGTTTCATTTCGGGACTAACATTGGGTTCAGTTTTATTTCAATAATTCGCGTGCATGTGGGAATCTTTATTAGCTGTTGTAGGAAAGCGGAGAACCTTGTCACATGCTAGCGGGGAATCTAAACCACTTGACTCAATCACAGACTTTGCAACTATAGTATTGTAATAGTTGAATAAGGAATATCAATTCTGTTCGCTATTAACAAAGGTATGATGAATTGACAATATGTCAGAATTCAACGTCTGCTGGAGAAGGTATATTACTTAGGGGATGCTCGATTCACAGTTCCGGAATTAAATTCCAAAACTGGTGTCAATCGAGTGAAAAGGATAATTTCGGAGTAAAACGCATGCATCGACTGTATAAAAAATATCTCAACCAATCATGACAGCTGAAACATATTTTTTACCTAGGAATACGTCACGATTCTACTCACTCCACCTCAGCTGTCGGGACTGGTAGAACTGTGACAGGACTGAATTCCGCGTCACTCGATTGTAATTCTGTCGATTCGGGACGTTCTGGACTGTGAATCGAGCATCCCCAATGATACAATTATAACTAGCTACCGCCACCTACAAATGTTTACTAAAATCATTTCCAAAGCCAAAGCCTCTCTTTTTAATGCGGTTGAATCCAAGCTGAGATATTGTCTACCGTTGATCTGTTTTGTTTTCTAAATTAAAAGTTGAATTATTAATATCTGTTTGCAATAAGCCATGAATAATTAGACTTATGAAGTATGATTGGTTTTAATTAGTTACACCTACATTGTGTCTGCGATGAGAAAGATACGCGCGTCATGTTGTAGATAATTAGACGCTCTGTCGTGGTTTAAAGTACATGTTGTCAACAGCTGTCTGGAATTACATGACCTTGATCGGCTGCATATTTTATATCTGATAATATCAAGGTCAAATTGCTCAACATTAAAATATTATAAATCTGGGTTTTCATTGTGAGTCTCATCGAAATCTGGGATTTCATTATGAATCTCATTGAAATCTTGGTTTTCATTATGATTCTCATTGAAATCTTGGTTTTCATCATGAATCTCATTGAAATCCAGGTTTGCATTGTGAATCTCATTGAAGTCTGAGATCTCGTCATGAATCTCATTATAATCATTTTTAAACTTAAGTTAATAATTTAGTCAACTTTCAATCTCTGTTTATGAGAAATATCTTTAATCCAAAACCATAAAACTTTGCACATAGTTTCTTATTCATGTATTTGATACATTAAAACAAAAGTTTTATAAAGGGCTATGTTTTAGTTACAATAAGGCGAACAATTTTGAGTAACTTCTTAACTTAAGTCTGAGAAGGCTTTGTGAACTCGGGGCCTGGTTATCCCAGCTGTCAGTGAAAGGCGGTTTTACTTAATACATTAATTTTTATGTATTTGATTTTTATATATTTCAGGATGAGTTGTTTATAGAATCTAAAGATAAATCAATCGATGCCGTGACAACAGCTAAGGTAAAGGGTTGGGGTTTTTTTTTAAGTGTTCATAAAAAAAGGTTTTATAAATAGTCATAAAGTAATGAGTAATGGTAATTAATTACTTTCAATGTATTGGGTAATGGTAATTAATTACATTGGCAAAAATGAGGAAATAGTTGTAATGATTATATTTAAAAGTTATGGTGCCGTAATTGCAATGTAATTAATTACATTGACATTGCTATTACCCAGCCCTGAATACAGGATAACACAGAACAGTGCATTGCTTGAAAATCAGCTGGTTCCTTGAAAAAGCTTGAAAATAATTTGTTTGGAAAGACGTTAAAATGAGTTTTGGGGAAAAGCTTAAAAACATGTTTCTTTGAAAAGGCTTGAAAATGGTTACGTTTCTGGAACAGGCTTTATATTGGATTGATTTTGTGAAAAAACTTGAAAATTAATGTTGGCCATCGAAAGTAAAAAAAAACGAAACGAATTATAGATCTGCATTTTAGTCAAATTGGTTTTGTGAGAAAGCTTAAAGTTGGTTGGGTTTTATATCCCTAAAAAAGGGTTGAGGTTCTCAAAACAGCAGAGACTCTATTTTCCATGGATTAATTAAATTTTGTATATTTTGATAGGATGCTTACAAACCCCAGAGAAGATTTCGACGAAATGTATCAAAAAGAATGGAAGATGAGGAGACTCAGGTGCATTCCACCTTGTTAGAATATGGAAGGTAAATCAGATTATATTTTACAACCAGTAGTTATCTTCTTTATCTATCAAAAGTTTGCTTCAAATCTAACTTAAAACATTTTAATGGCTAACAGTCAGAAAGTCCATCAGAAGCATCCTTATCTGTCACATTCCTTGATTTGGAGGAGGGTCCATTTGTCAGAAGTGATTGTCCATTCATAAAGTCTGCAATATGTTTAGGTCTTTGCTAATTCTTATAAACTCTCTCCATTGGATCAACCTAAGCAAGCACTCCTTACGTCCTTCAAGCAGACAGCCAGAGACAAGCTGCCAGTTAGTGATCCCATTAGATCTTTGCCTAGTGCACATATACTGGAATCTATTATTTTGGATGTCTCAAGTAAAAATTGATGTCTCTTCAATATTGGCCATGCTATAATTGGAAACTACTATCCTATAAATATTTTCATGGGAATATATCTTTAAACTGTCCAGGTTTCTATAAATCAGATTCCCCCATGATTTTTCGGCATGGTTTAACGATGTCAATAGTGCAGGACGGAGGGCCTGGCAAGGACAGTGTCTTGTCGGTTGGATGGGATGAAAACAATGAGGTCCCTTGTAAACATTGTCATGCACATAAAAGAATCTGTGACATTTAGATTTTGAAATAAGTGTAGGCGGCTATACATACTCCTCGCAGTGTTTCGTTTGTTAGAGGTAATCCCACTACTCACTGCTGTATTGAGTGGATATTGTTGTTTTAAATTTTGATTGGTCAGTAGTCCGACTACCAACCAATGTCTAGCTGCTATTCAAAAGCTTTACATTTAAAACGAGTGCCAATATTGGACGTCATGGCTCACGATTTTATTATGCCCAACCCGTGCATAGCAGAATACTGTGCAGTAAAACTAATTGCGTGACAAAAGAAGCTATCAAGTCGAATGAAATGTAAACAATACTGTTTGGAAACGAACATGCTTTCACCGTTTTTAATACCTTAAATCACTGTCCAAAGTTTTAGGGAAGACTCAGATTAAACGAAGGACTGTCATGTTGCTGTACTTAAGTGATAGCTTCGATTGAACGGGAAGCTTAGACATACTCCGGCAAAAGTTCAAGCATCAGAAGCTAATCCAGCAATGGCCAGAGAGGGATTTCTCGGGCCATTGCTTCAGGAATATGGCGGCTATAGTGCTACTATCCAGGCAAAATTTTCTTCGAAGCGCCCAGTATGACGTAAGCCCTTCTTCATTATCTTGGTCCGTACAGGAAATTAGGATGTTCAATCCCATTTCTTATCATTCTGTTGAATATTGCGGGTGGGGGTGAGGTGGATGGCTGTATCATAAAGCCTGTCATCAAGTCAAATGGCGTGGATTTGAATCCTCGGTTGTACGTGACAAGGAGTAGGGTCGCCTGTCCAACCTTGTGGATTTTCTCTGGGTCCTCCAGTTTCCTCCCACTGTTAAAGACCCCTACGCGCAAACAAAAATTGAAAAAAAATTAATCCATATGTTAGTCCCGAAATGACCTAGTTTTTGTCAAATGAATCTTAAATCCTCTCTCTCTCTCCCTCTCTCTCTCTCTGTCTCTCTGTTGAATATTTTATGTAAGAAATTTTTCAGGAGATACGGTTTTAGTAAATCATCAAAGGATGAGAAAGAGAATGAAGCGTCTGCTAAGAAGAAAGCTGTGGCTGCTGGTTTAGGCGGAAAAGAAGTTGACTCTGAGGAAGATCTTCAGGCAGAGGAGGAGGTGTGTTGAACATCTGATGTCACTTCTCATTGGGCAGTTCACATGGTTAACAAACAATATTTATTGCACTCTTGTACTCCCCATCTTTCTACGTTCTATAATGTCTTTGGGAGCCCCAATTTCTTTTTTTTCAGGGGTTCTAACAAGTCGTTTGTTTGTATAAGGGTTCCTTGGGGTTTGAGTAAGCCCCATTCTAAGCGTCCTGAATTTGAGAAAGCCTCAAACATCGTGGAGAATCATAAACATCTTGGAAAACATCGGATCACTGTTTCCAGATATAAAGGATAAATCCTGTTTTATTTTGTAGAAACGTATCAAAATGTTGATGAGTGGAATGTCTGCTACCGGAATACAGGAAGTGAGTATAGACTAGATTGATTAGTATTTTAGCGTAGTCTTGATTGTCACGTAGTAAATCTTCTAGGAAAAAAAGTATTATAGTAGAGCGAAACATATGTAATAAGATAGGAAAGTGCAGGGTAAAATAAATGTAGTATGAAAATTCTGTAAAAATTCAGCAATGATCTAACAAGGGATTTACCTGTAAGAAATAAATGATATGTTTGATATCCCAATCCCAGGAGCCTTATTCATAAAAACTCATAAATATCTTAAGAATATAGATTTCTCATTGGCTGAGCCCTAAAATCACAGCTCAAATTTGAACTCTTGGCCAATGAAAATGCATCATTTTAAAAATAAAGTTGTTAAATTACTTCACACAAAATAAAAATAATTGCATGTATTTTATTAGTACTAAAAATACTAAGAACACTTTGCAAGCTTGTATTAGTTTTAGGTCACTCACTCAATTGGTTACAATAACGCCAAAACATATTTTAAATTTTGATTCTCTTTTAGATTATAAATAATTGATTTTATTCCTTTCTGGAGAAATAATTTCATGACCATTCCCAGGAAAATATAATCTACATACATATGGAATAATATTTCCTGTTTCGTAACGTACATGATGATGGTAGAATATTGTAGAATTATTTTTAATTAGATATAAGTAAGTTATCTGTGTCTTATCAACACTTGCAATTTCCTCTCACTTCAAAACAAAGATTTTTTTTTTGTGCAAGAGAAACCGTTTGTAAGAATTAAAATTATTTTGATATCACCCTGAGAGGAATTTGACCATTTCTATTACATGCTAGACAAAACTGTTTGTAAAAATAATGAATATTTTGAACATTTGAGTAAATAATTGCCGTAACCCAGATGGTGGGCTATATAAAATAAATAATTGTACTCATAGACTAACATAATGTTGTAAAATGTTGTGCTGTAATATTACTGGTAGTAAGGCCACACAAAAGAAATATTCTCGTTCTCAAACAGTCCCTCCCTATCTTGTATACTTGATAAATGAGACTATGCCACATTCCTGGGCCCTGTTTCTCGAAATCTTAACTAAAGATAAAATCCAAATTTTAGTAAATACTTCAATTTTGATTGGCTAAGCACTAAAATCAATCTAATATTATCCAATCAAATTACTCAAATTTGGATTGTATCTTATTAAAATTTCGTGAAACAGGTCCCTGGATTCATTCAGACTGTTTTATAGAGCTACTTCCTGTGCAGTATTTGATTTGTTTTATGTGACTAACTGTTATTGTGCATGTGTATTGTGTGTTTATTGTACGTGGTACTATATATTAGGGCAAGTTATCAGCTAGTGCTGTAGGTTCCATAGTAGGCATGCAGTCAGCTGAAATACAACAGATTGCTTCAGAATATGCAGAAAAAGTGAGTTGGTTTAGTTTTTAATTCTTGCTTTTTAAATGTTTTTTGTCAAATATTGGCATGTTTGTTTCAACCTTAACGTACTTATTTGTAAGGCATGTGGAAATTATTGTAAATTACTGGATGGAAGAAGTTTATTAAAATTTGTAAACTATTCTGTAATTTAAATGTTTCTTCCTGCCAAGATAATATTTCATCTGTTTAACTTTTAAAACTTCTAGCATGAAGGCCTAGAATACAATAACTACAGCGAATACTGTAGCCTACATAAATAACATGGTTTCAAACACAAATGTGACTCCGTATATCAAACTGAGTCGGAATACGCAAAATCTAATTTTGAGCTAGAGGCAAAATAAGTGAAAATATTGATTTTGATCGAAATTGAGATTTTCACAAAAGTGAGTCTATTAATATAATATCTATCGACACAAAAGATCAAAATAGCAATAAAAGATTTTAGAACACCTTTATTTGAACGTTTTGTAAGAGTACCGTATTCTTAAATCTGTCCTATTGCTTAAAATTCTCAACGAAATTAGTCCTTTTTCTTTCGCTCGCAGCGGGACGACCGGTCATTCCTCTTGCATAATAATTGGCATCGTTGTAAAGCGGAGAATCTCTAGTTTACAAATATGATCACAATATTGTCGATGAATTGATTTTGAATGGATACAATCGAGTTTTAAACCCCCTAAGAAATTAAAACATACTCAACTTGTTGCTATGCTGTCTACAAAACTTGTTTGCTGATTGGCCCAGACACTGCGTACAAATCATTGTGGTTACGTGGCTGGCTAGAGCGGACAATAAATATTTGGTTTTGGCAATAATGTTTTGGGGTACCTACATACGATTCACGCTGATAAGTGGCCGAAAAAAGTAATTCTGATCGTATATAGATTGCCGTTGAGTGTTGAATCAAAACCACGTGGCAGATTATGTAAATTAATCGACAAGCGGGTGTGTGTCATTGAGTAATACTAATCAACTGTGACGAGTCAATGATAAAGCGGTCAACGACTCATTATTGACTCCGAATAATTAATCCTAGCGGTGATTATTTGATAACTCATATCATCTTTTAAAAAAAAAAAAAAAATTAATAGGCCTTAAATGAAAATAAACAAAGTTTCCAATAATTTTCTTTTCGAAGAGAATTTTATTGATAGCTGAATTCCGTTTACTGTCACTTCTTCATACGATAATACGACATGCAAAGTAAGGAATGCTTCTTGGATATTATTGTTTAAAATTCTCTTATCACCATGGGTCGAAAAATGAGAACAATCAACGAGACGAAATGCGGCGATTCTCGAGTCTGCAATTTTTTAATTAAATCAAAGCCAAATTGCACGAAAGTGAACGTAAGTATTTCCAGACTATGAAATTGACATTTGTATAGCGATTCATATTTTGATAACGTTACAGTACCTGAAAATAATAATAAACCTATCGTACACGCAGAATCTTAATTTAATTCACGTGTTAAATGAACACACGTACAGCTGTGGCGGCTTCTTTGGTGAATCCAATCAACAATCTTAATCTCCTGACCACTAGCTGGCACTAAGGTGCTAAGTAATCTATGAGATTAAGTTAATTTCACAATCAACTATCTTAATCTCCTCACCACTGGCTGGCACTAAGGTGTTAATTAATTGATGAGATTAAGTTAATCTCACAAAGTTATAATATAACAGACTACTAATGTATAGATTGTTCTTCAGTAACACTATCATGTGAATATGACGCGTGTGTTGTGGATGTTTCGTTATGAAAATTGTACATTTACTACGATTGTCGTCTTCAGCACCCATAAAATCATAAATAAAAAAAATATATTAAACGACAGAAATCGTCGGATCAAATTTGCACTACGATTTTTGTCTTCAGTAACCCTGAAAACCCATGGAAATATATATTTAACGACAAAACAGCAAATAAATTGCCTGGTTGCTATGGGATTTTGTTTTGGAACATACCAAATCTTTAACTTGCTTTTTCTCAAAACTTACATTTGTGAGTTGGGTGGCTTGAAATGGACACAGCTCATGTCCCAATGCAATCTGGTTAAAATACAGATCAATATTTCGTTTGTTTTTTTTTATACTTTCGATGGCCTCTACTGTGGCTTTTGGACCTATGACTTGAGACATTTGATTATCCAATGGGCGTTGATGTTTCTAGTTGGTTACCGTCAGATCGTAGTGTAGTAAAGACAAGTAAAACATAATTTTGAAGTATGAAAATGAAATGAAATAGGATCTGTGTTTAAATGACATTGGTCTAGATGTAAGTTAGAAAGCAGACAATACTGTAAGAATTTTATTTTTATCAACAGCAAGCTGAGATTGAACAGATTGAGAAGAGTGAACGAGTGGGTGGAGCTCAACAACATAAACGTGTAACGACAGCATTACGTAAACAGATTGACCAACAGACATCGAGATTAACAGAGGTACATGATGATTGTAGTACAAAATACAAATTTCTTTCATTCTGAAAAGTTGGGTTGAATGAGTACAACAGTTCTCTAACTTTCGTGGTGGCATTCACTGTGAAATATTTACTGGGCGATAGAATGTCTTGACAATGGCAAAAATTCTATACTTAAAAACTTTATTCGAGCAAATCATACCGTTCTCACAACCAGTCCCCCAGAATGTCCCCAGTTGCCTGGCTTGCTACTTCTGGGGCTGACAACCAGTCTCCCAGAATGTCTCCAGTTGCCTGGCTTGCTACTTCCCAGGCTGACAAATAAATTCGTTTTTTGTTATAAATTGGCACATACAAATAGATTGACCATAGGAATAAAATTACTATGTGTTAGTCTCAAAATGGCCTAAAGAAAGATATGAGAGCTGCGGTGGCTCACTGAGTAAGAGGTTGGCTCACTAACCTGCACATCACATGTTCAATCCCGGTGTTAGCGGAGAAAGTTCATCAGGATTTTCGGACGTTGTTCCATAGTGCTGCACAGAGGGCCTGGCAAGGTACAGAATCTAGTTATTTGGATATGCGTAAAAAAAAGAAATGCCATGTACATATTGGCGTGCACGTAAAAAATCCTATGGCAGTTGGAATTCGAAACATAAGAGTAGGCCGTACTGTAGGTGTCCGAGCAAAACTTCACTTATAGTACACTGTATGACTTAGCCCAGTTGTTGCAGAACAGTAGGACTGTTGTTTGTGTTGTCGACTATCTGTGTCAAAGATAATCAGAAGTTAAATGTGTATTCCTGTAGCCTACAGAATATGTTATTATTTTCAGGTTATGGCAAAACATTCCGAGCTACAGAAAGCCTACACTGATACACAGGCTAAATTTGCTGAGGTGAGAAACATATTCTCAGAGAAAATAAAATATATGAACTCGATATAAATAAAAGTTTATCATACTACATTGGTCAATTGTTGATATATTAAATGAATGCTGTAGAGAGTATCACTTGATAGTTTGAAAAGATTCTAATTGTTTGATTGCATTTTATACAATCCTTGCTATTTGAAGGAAAAAAAATAGGTTAATTTTAAGTATTTATTTCTATATTGTTTTGTTTTTAAAGGCGCAAGAAAAAGGAGCCATTATTGATGGAGAAATGAAAAAACTTGAAGAGATGGAGACGGAAGAAAACCAAAGGTAGACTACCCGAGTTGTCAGCTTGGTATATTTGCTTGATTCGATAGTTTTTGTTTGTTTCTTGCAATGTATATGTAGTTTGTCTTGTCTACAAGTTTGCTTTGTCGGTTTTGTTTTGAGTGTAGTGCGGTCCTCCTGGACTTACTACTATGGTATATTAGCTCTTCTACACTTACTACTAGGCGAGTCAGTTGTATCATTTTCATACTACAGTATCACATGATAGAAATTGCAAAGGAGGTGTTATTATTTATCTGAAGTATTCTTTCTTTGTTTTCAGTATTTTACAGACATTAAGATCATTGGTAGCCATGAATGAAAATCTAAAGAAACAAGAACAGGAATTTAAGGCTCATTGTAAGGTAAGGCTAATTCTACAGCTCATTGTAAGTTGATTCCTACAGGTACCATGCTAGCAGCTCATTGTAATGGAAGCTGATTCTAATCAGGTACCATGCTAATTCTACAAAAGAAAATAGTTGGGTTGGACCAGGGCAAAAGCTCCATTTACTACTTTCATATATTGTAATACTTCGGTCTGTATTGTACATGCAATTATTTTTTAATTGAGGGAGAGAGAGAAATGGGGTTTAACGTCCACTCGACACAAATTAGGTCATTTCGGGACTAACATATGGTTTTAATTTTATTTCAATAATTTGCTTGCGCGTATGGGTCTTTAGCAGTGGGAGGAAACCGGAGTGCCCGGGGGAAACCCACGAGGTTGAGAAGGCGCCCCTATCTGCATGCCACATACGCTCACACCAGGGATCGAAACCACCGCCGCAAGCCAGAGGTGACCGGCCAGCTAGAGGTCGAAGCTCGGCACTCTAGACCACTAGGCCATCCTACCCCCCCCCCCCATTTTTGAATTGAGATCAATATTAAAGATTGCTTATATCATTTTAGGATGAAATGGACATCATATTAATATTTATATTATTTTAGGAGGAAATGGCTCGACTGAAAGAGAATATAGATAAACTAAAGGAAGATGGCGCTGATGTTGATTCGGAAGATCAGGAACGAGTTGGAATTATTGATAAACAATATCAGGCTGATAAAGATAAACTTCATAAAATACGACTTTTATTGGTGAGTAGACAGTGGGATAAAAACCTGATAAACAGCCATTTACCTCTTGACTATCGGTAGGGTTGCCACATGTCATGAGAATCAATGTCTTGAATGTGATGAGAATCAATGTAGTTACCAATCTGACTAAAATACATATCTATATTTCATTTCGTTTTGATACACCCACATGGAAATGTGGTCGTATATTGTTGTCGCCCTTTCCGTCCATCTGTCGGTCCGTCATCCACAATTTCTTGTGAACGCTCTAGAGACCAGAGTTGATATCCGATTGATTTTAAATTTATACGCAGTGTTTAAGGTCATGATATGAAGAAGCCTGTTGATTTTCAGCAATATATGATAATTACTGCCAGAGTTATGACCCTTGATAACTTTGAAAAATCTTGTGAACGCTCTAGAGGCTACAGTTAATATCTGATTGATTTATACACAGTGTTTAAAGAAGCCTATTGATTTTCAGCATTATCTGATAATTGCTGCCAGAGTTATGATCACTTTGAAAATTCTTGTGAACGCTCTTGAGGTTAAAGTCAATATCCGATTGACTTTAAATTTATACACAGTGTTTAGGGTCATGAGACGAAGAATCCTATTGATTTTCAGTGATATCTGATAATTTCTTCCAGAGTTATGGCACCAGTGGCGGCGCCAGCCGTCGGTGGTTGGAGGGGCAAAGCTGGGGCAAAGTCCAAGGTTAAGGGGGCAAAGGCACGAGTATCAACTATGGGGGGGGTCTCCCATAGAAAATTTTGAAAAACAGGCTGCCAGAAATGCAGCCTGGTAGTATTTCAGGCAATGGCCGTTGAGGTAAAGTGTCAATCGAACGGACTCAACGAATCCCACTCTCGAGCGCCAATGTCGGGAGTATTTATGGAGGGTATGGGGGAGACCAAAACGGCAAACGAACGGACTTGCGAAACTCAACAATGTACCTTTGTGTGCGCTAAAGTAGCGAGTCCTTGTGGGGGTTTTTGGGACCTCCCCAAGAAAATTTTGAAAAATAGACTGTTGGAAATGCTGCCTGACAGTATTCAGGCACCGATCGTAGAGATAAATAGAGCTGATCGGATGTCACCTCTGGCCTGATCACTAGTCTTTCCGACCCTAGAGAGGAAAGTGTCACATGAAACTCAATGAAGTCCCCAATAATTTGAAAAGTAGACTGCCCGAAATGCAGTCTGGCAGTATTTCAGGCATTGATCGTCGAGATAAAGATACCGCCTGTCGCCAAATTACTAGTTTATCAGACCAGAGAAGAAAGTGACAAACGGGCGGAGTGAGTGACTCAAAGTGAATGAATATTTTCGCCACTATATTTTGTGAAATAAACGGACTTGCGAACCTCAACGAAAATTTGAAAAGTAGGCGGCCCGAAATGCAGTCTGGCAGTATTTCAGGCATTGATCGTCGAGATAAATAGAGCTTAACAGATACCGCCTGTCGCCAAATCACTAGTTTATCCGATCAGAGAAGAAAGTGTCGAGCGGGCGGAGTAAGAGTGACTCAAAGTGAATGAATATTTTCGCCACTATATTTTGTAAAATAGAATGCAGCCAGGTAGCATTTCAGACATTTTTTTTTCGAAAATTATTGGGGGGGCAAACAGAGGGCAGGCAAGATTTTTTGGGGGGCAAATGCCCCCCCTTCCCCCCCCTTGGCGCCGCCACTGTATGGCACTTGATCTCTTTAAAATATCTTGTGGACGAAGGCCTTGAGACAAACAATCAAAGCAGTTCTAATCATTTCTGATAATTACTTAATGGGCTATTACTCATAATAAGATTTTCGTGTGTTGTAAATGTTCTCCTTACTGACAAAAGAAACAATATGCGACAACCCTTGTTGACTGCCTGGACGACTTAGCTGTTGTGGGCGTATGTTTCGTTGCCTGGCAACCTATCTTTTTATACTTTTGATGGCCTAAACTACATGGAGATCTGACTGGTTGTTGCGATAGGTCACCTCAGAGGTCATATGAGAGACTTTTGACCCTATGACGTCAGGCATTCCATTAACCAATCAGCATTGATGTTACTAGTGGAATACCCACAGTTCCGTGCAAAACACCCTGTAACAGACTGTTTCATTGGCTAATACCTCACACCATTCAGAACACGTCAATGATAACAACTCTTCCAGATCCTATTGTAGTAAAGACAAGTAAAACGAAATTTTGAACCATGAAAATAAAACAAAATAGGATTTGTGTTTTAATCAGATTGTATAGTTACATGTCATTGTTAGTCTGGAAAGGCCTGGTACTATTTTACCTCGGGAAGCAATGCTCTCGTTATTTTCTACTCTCAACACTGTCAAATAAAATGAATTAAACTAAATTGGTTCAAGTTTCAAAACAAAATTTTTGACTAGCAGAAAAAAACACATCACATGAAGTGACATGAACCCAATTTAGTACTTAATTTTGACAGAAATCTTAAAATTAAAGAAATGGCTTGTATGTGTCAAATAAAATATTAATCAAAATTTTTATTTTTTTAGGCTCGTAAAAATCGAGAGATAGCAGGATTACAGAGGAAGATAGACGAAGTACCGTCAAGAGCGGAACTTAGTCAATATCAACGGAGATTTGTCGAACTCTACAATCAAAGTAAGTAACTATATAAAGGATTGTAAACATTGAAAAACCCTTCATTCAAACCATCGACTTGAGACCTTGAAATACCCTTCACTCAAACCACTGACTAGTTCAATCAAACCACTGACTTGAAACCTTGAAAAACACTTCATTGAAACCACTGACTTTAGACCTTCAAAAAATCCTCCAATCAAACCACCGAGTTGACACCTGTGATTGTAGCGTCTTAGCGAATGTTCATTGCTGATCAGTCTGGTATGATGTATCCTACTTGACATCAACTACACCAGTAATCGTAGTTTGATTGTTTTTATTAACTTGTTTATTATATATATATTACAGTTGCCTCGAAACATACAGAAACCAAACAGTTTTATACTCTGTATAATACATTAGATGATACCAAATTATATTTAAATAAAGAAGTAGGTATACCATTTATTTCATATTTATGATCTCTGTGATGCGGTGAGAGATAAAAGGAATAAATAGTATAGGTAAGGCCACACAAAAAAACAAAAAAATATTCTGGCTCTCAGACAATCCTTTCAAAAAAATTGATGCAGGAAAGTGTCTTTTGTTTTGTTTTTTTTTTATTTTGTCAAAATCTAGCTGGTTTCGAGTTTACTGAGGGATGCCATCACTATATGTCTCTCCTATAAATCAATGGGGTCAACTGACTACACAGTCCAGCTGGTTTCTCCCGAATATACCGACCGTCTGCCGAATGGCCAGAGCTCTTTGTGTTTTCTACCCTTTGTTATAAATATGATATAATGCTAGCCTATTATTGATTTAAAAAGGCAAAATTACAAAAGAACCAGAATATTTTTTTTTGTCTGGCCTCAAAGGACTGTACTCATCCTCACATACAAAGGTCCATAATCAACAGATTATAGTTATATTTAGTCGTAATCGAGTCCAAGTTCGTCTGGTAGAGAATTGAATTTTTTTTTAGATGCAGCTGTACGAAAGATCTGGCACCGAAAGATTTTAATTTCCAGTTTATTTTGATTATTTGATTGTAAGTCTCTTGGTGCTGATGGGGGGGGGGGCCTAGTGGTCTAGAGTGCCACACTTCGACCTCTAGCTGGCCGGTCACCTCTGGCTTGCGGCTGTGGTTTCGATCCCGGGTGTGAGCGTATGTGGCATGGAGATAGGGGGGCCTTCTCAACCTTGTGGGATTCCTCTGGGCACTCCGGTTTCCTCCTACTGCTAAAGACCCCTACGTGCAAGCGAATTATTGAAATAAAATTGAAACCATATGTTGGTCCCAAAATAACCTAGTTTGTGTCTAGTGGATGTTAAACCCCATTTCTCTCCCTCTCTCTCTCTCTCTCTCTCTTGGTGCTGTGTATATTTGTATTAAGTGACATAGGTATATTTTAGTATGTTGAAGAAAGCAGTTTGAAGTCAATTCTGCCATTCATTCAAACTGCTTTCTTTAACAGTTCAAGTTGTTATATCATGTATTCAGTATAATTATTCTATTTTTATATTTCTTCTTCCATAATACTGCTAATTAACGCAATTCAGTTTAATTTGATCTTTTAGATGTCTATGAATGTTGAACCCAAATAAACGTATTTAAAATAATGTTATTTTCAGGTGACATTATTAAACTCTATACACGACAACTTTACACAGTAAGTAGTTTAACAAACTGATATCTTTTGTCAAAATAACAAACTTACAGGTATGACAGTCTTATATCAAACTTACAGTTACAGGTCTCTGTATTCTCTTTTTTTTTTGATAAACATTAAACCATGATTAAAGCGACAATAACACTCTTGCTTGCTTGGCAGCTCCAAAAAATAAAAAATAGCCTTATTTTAAGTACTAGATGTTTAAGTGTCCTACCTGTTGTGTAAATTATCCATTACAACCTATTTTACTTGTCCAGAGGGTTCAAAAATATTTTAAAATCCAAGTCACATTTGAAAAGGTTTACGTTAGGCTTTTCAAATCATTTAGTTGAATTTTTCCATTTTGTGAAATTAGGTGTGTTTTGATGAAATTTGTATCATCAATTAATTGGAATATTGTAAAATAATACAATTTGTTGACCAGAAAATGATTGGGACATATTCAGTTACAACAAGAGTGATATTGAGCCTTTAAACTTACTTTTGTATTTTAATGATAATGATAGTTTATAGTGAAATTAACAACAAACTTTTGTCAGATTGTGTCACCTTTGGAACAGTCTAATACCAATAACATCTCTCATTTGAGGAGTGCACATTCATGTAGCTAACAGAATAAGAACTAATTGTAGAATATTTTCAGAGCGATGTCATCACAGGCTAATAAAGAACAGTTTTTAAAACAGTTTGAACAAATCGTGGAGGGAATCAAACAAAATAGAAATAAGGTCAGTATAGTTTCAGTGTCACCGTTCCTTTTATTGTCGACATATTAGAAGATAAGGTGAAGGTGGCCTGTAGTCCAAGGCATACTTGTTGGATCATTAGCACTGTCATTGAGACAAGGAATGTGGTTTTGATTCCCAGTCTGTATGTGAGTACTGAGTAGGGTTAGGTTGCCTGTACAACATTATGTTTTTTCTCTGTGTCATTTTCTCATGAAATAGTCTAGTTTGTGTTGAGTGATGTTAAACCCCATTGTCTCTCTCTCTCTCTCTCTCTCTCTCTCTCTCTCTCTCTCTCTCTCTCTCTCTCTCTCCCCCTCTCTATCCTAGGTGTTTATTCCAAAGGCACAAGTGAATCAGTCTGTTGTAATTTTTGAATATTTCAAGGTTGAGAAACGCAAACAGGATGAGAAGATGAAACGAGATCAATTTAACGATCAATATCTAGATTTAGTAGAAAAACAGCGACTTTATTTTAAAACAGTTAAAGATTTTAAAGAGGTAAGTTAAATTGAATCGTTAGGTATATATAGAGCAAACATATTCCATTATAAAATATTAATGTAATAATATGTAGACAAGCAAGCATGTATGGATAACTCTGATGAAACCATAGCAAAGTTGTATCACTTGTAAGCATATTGTGTCTTGTGCATGATACACATATGAAGACAAATATTACTTTATCTGGAACATATAATATCAGCACTGTTCAATAAACTTGAAGTTACAATATGTGTAAATGAACCATCCATTAGTAGCCAAATGACCTAGTTTGTGTCGAATGGACTTTAAACCACATTTCTCTCTTAAAGTATATGTGACATTTGTATTTTCCCTTTGGGATGTTCATATGGTGTTTGTTTTATTATGAGAGACTATGAATTTCGTTTTATTATGGTGGGTTGGGATGGCCTAGTGGTCTAGAGTGCCGCTCTTGGACCTCTAGCTGGCCGGTCACATCTGGCTTGCGGCTGTGGTTTCGATCCCTGGTGTGAGCGTATGTGGCATGGAGATAGGGGCGCCTTCTCAACCTCCAGGCTCTCCGGTTTCCTACCACTACTAAAGACCCCTACGCGCAAGCGAATTATTGAAATAAAATTATACCATGTTAGTCCCAAAATGACCCCACTTCTCTCTCTCTCTCTCTCTCTCTCTCTCGTTTTATTATGAGAGAATATGGTGTTTGTTTTATTATGAGAGAATATTATGAGAGACTCTATATTTGTTTTTTATTGCAGGAATGTAGAAAGAACGAGATTCTCTTGTCGAAATTAAAACAATGAAGATAGAGATAGGAGTCAGCATTCTTTCCTTCTGTTAACTTTATTTTCAATATTGTTTATTATATACAATAAAAATAATTATTACAATAAAACCTATCATAATCCTCAATACAATCAACATTGAACACCAATCTATTTCATGTGAAATTAGATGATCAACAAGCACATTTTGCAAGAGATGGATAGAGAACAAGCTAACAAAAAAACAATCAGAGGCCATTATCCAGTAAGTTATGGTCAAAAATGTGTTAATATTGACAGGAACTGCGCTCTTTGGGATATAAACATATATTTAAATTTTCATCAAAATCCGAGAAAAATTGTGTCCTCTCGATGGAAATGATACGAAATGGGGTTTAACGTTCTGCTCCTAAACTGGGGAAATGAAGACACGCTACGGCCTTCTTTTATATCGAATTCCAACTGCCAAAGGATCTTTTACGTGCACACCAATGTGTCACAGGACCTCAGTTTTTCGTCCCATCCGAGCTACTAGCCAATCCTGCATTACTGACAAGGGAAAACCACGCCCAAAAATCTGGATGAACTTTTTTTGCTAATGCAGGGATCGAACACCCGACCTCCAGACTAGCGAGCCAGGGTCTTACCCACCTCCAGATAGTCGGTCCACAAACTAACGTGACTTTTTGTACAATCAGGGGCCATAATAAGTTACGATCCGATAAATGCCAATATCGAAAGGAACCAAGATCCTTGGGTAGATAAACGTAAATTTCAAGTTCATCAAAATCGGACCAAAATTGTTTGTTGAGACGTCCAAAATTGTGACCCGCAGACTGTCAACAAACAATTTATTGACGGACTTCCAGGCGTATAAAATTTGAACCGTATGGAAATGACCTAGTTTGTGTCTATTTTGATTTCCTACTGTCAAGGGTTGTTTTAAGTGTAGATCAATATAGATCATTGTAGCTCCCACCAGATATTGTAGTCTTGGGGTCACAGTTCTACCATTAGAAGGGGGTTGGGTGGCCAAATAGTTCACATGTTGGATTGTTAGGTCATTCATTGAGTCTAAGTGGCATGGTTTGGTTCTATGATTGTATCCGACAAGGAGTATTGTCGTCTGTTCATCCTCATGGGTTTCCTCTGGCACCTCCCAATTCCATTCTCAACCTCGTGGGGTTTCCTCCCACAGCTAAAGAACCTACGCGCAAGCGAAATATTGAAATAAAATTTTTAAAAAAACATGTTAGTCCCGAAATGACCTAGTTTGTGTTGAGTGGACGTTAAACACCATTTCTCTCTCTCTCTCCCAATTCCATAAGAACCTACGCACAATTGAATTACTGAACTGAAATTAAACCGTATATTAGACCCCAAAGGACATAAACACTATTTCTATCCACTACTGTGGTCCTCTGGCTTATCACTTCCGGCATATCTATATACTTAGTTACTGGCTCGAATAATCTTACTAATCAATTCTTACACACCTTCAAACAAATATTGGTTTATTTAACAAGCTTTATTCCATATAGAATATTTATTACATCATGTATGATAACCGTATAAAATAATCAAAATGGAGAAATATATCATTTACAAATATTCAAAGATGGACAAACCATATTAAAACACAGATTTAACTTTCTGGTTTATTTTTTTTTTTAGTTTTGATCTAAAGACAATCTTCATAGAAAATGTCGTACATAATGTCCTTCTGCTGGGGATGGGGGTCTTAACTCTGAGAATTACTATAGACAGTAAGCGTCCATGCACAGGTGAAGTGTGAAGAGACTGGATAGGGAATGGGGTGATTAGTTGTCATAGACGACCGTCGGCATGAAGGTCAGACATTTGAATACATTGTATATGGTTTTAATGGTGTAATAAATTCTTATAATCTATCAAGTTTTCAGGGGGGATTGATATGTACATATATCTGATAACAAAACAATTCTAGTATATCAAAAAATAATTAAATAAAACAAAACATATTCACATCTTCATGGTTATAAACTAATAACTAATTATATATACATGGCACTTGAATTTATAATACTTTAACTTCATACACCATTTTACAACATATAAGACATTTTAAAATTCTTGCATTGATGGGTAATTTCAACTCTTAGATAGTTGATGGAATTCTACAGCAATATCTTGGGTTATTCTGCAGGTTGTTAAATATACATGTACCAAACTTGTATTATACAAAAATAGCACTCAACAGTCAATATTTAAAGACCACATAAAATAATAATTTTTAATTGCATATAATGATAGCCAAGGGTTACTACATTCATTTTACGTCAAGTTCACTCCAATCTGATTAAAATTTATTGAGATATTAACGTTTAAACATCAGACAGCCAAAAACGGTTTTCAAATTTTCAATTACAACCTTTATCCGGTTGATTGGCTGGTGACGTCACAGGCACTACACATAATCTATACACATTATCTATACAATATAGCACTATCTGTACGATATATCACTGTATACACACCGCCAGTTAACACGTGTGTATTTGTCGGACCAATTAACATTTGACTGGCGTAATCATTAACTCGTAATTTAACACTTAAGCTACATATCACTATACTATAATAGTCAAAGCATTTTCAAAAGCCGACAAAAGCGATATCACTTATTTGGAAGCAGACGTTAAACACCAAGTAGTAGTAGTAGTAAAAGCCGACCTTTCTCGTCTTGAGTTGTAATAGATTATATATTTGTGACTAGAATATTACCGAGTGTATTTCAAGATGCCGCATTACCGTTGTGTTATTGAGAGTTGTGGAAATCCCAGCAAGGGAAAGGGGAATAATGTACCGGCGTTTCATAAATTTCCAAACGATGAAATCGTACGGAAAAATTGGAATGTGTTTGTAAACAATTCAAATCCTGATTGGCAACCTACAGTCACAACAGTGATATGCAGTGAACATTTTACGAACGATTGCTTAATTACCTATACACATTCGGCGTGTGCATTTATTAACGCCTGACTGATTCCTTAATCCCCCTAATTAAATAAAACAATTGACTACGGAATAATTTGTTTTGTAATACATTTTAATTCAAGATCCATTTTAAAATTTGTTTCATTATGTACGGCCGTTCTGTTTTCTCACGGCAGCGATTTTAATACAATCTACCATCGTGTGCAGTCCAAACGATTCGAGATACATTTTCGTCAGTATTGTGGTTCTAATTTAGAAGGGTAATTATCATTTTTTGTTACGCCGGCCAGATCAATTTGTAATAATGAATATCAAATACACTTGTGGAGTTCCTGGTGCCGTTTGGTGAGTGATTAAACTGTCAATTTAATTGTAAAATACTTGTATTCTTTATAAAAAAGTTAAATGATGTTAGACATTATAACCTTATCTTATCACAAACGTATATCCATCGAAGGATTTATATTTAGATGTTGTTTAAACACCAATCAACAAATAATACGAGGCTTCTTTATTACAAAAACATCGGTGAGCAAAGAAAAAGATAATTACCTAATCAACATTCTAAATTACTTTATGACCCAATCACTGTTCAAATTTAGTCTGATTGATTAATTACAGGTATTAACGACACTACACTTGCGATACACATAGATAGTTAGGTGATCCTTCTCAATCTGTTAATTCTAACGTATATTGAGATATTTCTTCGTATTTCATTTTTACGGTCTATTTCAGAGTAATAAAGTCAAATTCGCAAGCAGAAATAAAGGCGCCGTACGTCGATAACGGATCGTCATTTACAAATCGCGTTTCAATCATGTTTGAAATTTATGATATATTTTGCGTGACCACATCTTTTTACTCTTATACTCTTTTACTCGGGGAAATTCGAACCACAATACTCTTCTGACGAAAATGTATCTCGAATAGATGGGACTGCACACATAGGAGACTGTATGCCATCGCTGCCGTGTGAAAATGAACGACCGTACATTATGAAACAAATTCTAAATTAGAACGACGATACTCTTCTGACGAAAATGTATCTCGAATCGTTTGGACTGCACACGATGGTAGATTGTATTAAAATCGCTGCCGTGAGTAAACAGAACGACCGTACATAATGAAACGGGTTCTAACTTCGAACAATAAACTTCTGACGAAAATGTATCTCGAATCGTTTAGACTGTACACGATGCCGTGAGAAAACAGAACGACCGTACATTATGAAACAAATTCTAAATTGGATCTTGAATTAAATTGAATTATAAAACAAATTATTCCGTAGTCAATTGTTTTATTTAATTAGGGGGATTAAGAAATCAGTCAGGCGTTAATGAATACACACGCCGGCTGTATAAGGAATAAACATTCCGAATATGCATTCGGTCACTGTGACGTCACTGGCGTCTGAGGGGATTAAGAGTGTTTTCAATAATTGGCAAAGTCGTTTTTACGGGAGGTCTATTTTTACGACTTTTAATGAAGATAGCTGATTTAATTTTAGTCGGATTGATGTGAATTTGCCGTAAAGTGGATAAAATAACCATGGACTGCTCACATAGAGAAGTTTTCAGGGACATTTTATGTGCACTTTAACATTTTTTGCTTTTATAAGCTAAATATTCACTTGTTATTGTTGGCAGATGGATTCTGATATCTACAGGTAGTTTGATTTTAACCAACATCATAAACAAAAGATAGGTTGCCAGACAATGAAACATCCGCCGAAAGCAGCTAAATCATCCAAGCAGCCAACAAGAAAAGACCTTGAATACGTACTGCTGCTCAACGCTCATTGATGACTAAAATGGATAATCAAGACTATGGGTTGTTTTTTTTTTATCATACCAGCATTAGAAATGATGATCGGGGCTAGGCCTAAAATTCTCATCACTTGTATCTCGGTCCGGAGGGGAGCAATCTGACTGTAATTTTCAGCACATTTCTTTTACATTATCTAGTTTTTAAACACCCACATGTCAGTCCTGTATCCACAATTGCATGTGGACGCTCTAGAGGCTAACGTTAATGTCCAATTGACTTTAAATTTAAACAGTGTTTTAAGGTCATGAGACCACTGATTAATAACATATAATTATAAAATTATTATAACACATTATTATAATATATGTTTCCACATACACACACATGATCTACATATTATCTCTCATCGGATTCAGAAATACTCCAAAATATATTCACATCAAGATCTGGCACTTACTAATAGAAATTGATTATGATGGATTGAGATTCTTTCAACAGTGATGACAGGACTCATTACGACTCCTCGTAATGACTAGAAATGAGTCCATTATTTTAGATGAAATACGTGAAATAATATATATATGTTGGTTGGAGTCTCTTTAAAAATTATAGGTATACATAAATCATAAGTTACAGGTATACATATACACTACATGCATCATAAGTTATAGGTATACATTACATGCGTCATAAGTTATAGGTATACAATACATGCCTCATAAGTTATAGGTATACAATACATGCATCATGAGTTATTGGTATACAATACATGCATCATGAGTTATTTGTATACAATACACGCGTCATGAGTTATAGGTATACAATACATGCGTCATGAGTTATAGGTATGCATACAATAAACAATATCAAAATACAGATGTGACATAATCCTTTGATGTTGGCATGCCAAACATACATTATTTATACTAGATGAAATATTGGACTCATGTGAGGTATTTCATTGAAATGCACATGCTAAGATAGTGTCTGTAAAGGACTGGAGAATTTTCAGATGAATTTGATGAATTCTGTTTTGATATGATGGCTGGGAATGAAACAGTTTTTAATTTAAATATCTATATTATATGCATTATGATGTTAAATACATATATGACGATAATATTTGTTCTCTTTTGATGTGATTGAGTGATATATGTAAAATATACGGGTACATGATTTAATACAATAAAATGCATACTGTTATATACATGTAAATATATATAATAACTATAAGGCCAAACCATAACATCATATTCATCTCATTTCTTGAAGAATCACTCTATAAATACACATTGTCAGGATTACAGCCAAGGGCTCCCAAGCTAATGGATTTACAGCCAAGGGCTCCGAGCTAAGGACTCTGAGCTAAAGATTAGGGCCGAGGACTCTGGGCCAAGGACTATAGCCAAAGATCCAGGCTATGGATTAGAGCCAAGGATTGCTATGCGAGCTCAAATCTTGGCAATCTACATATACTTGTATGTCAGTTTTAAGAAAATGTTTGATCACGATTTATTTAATTAGTGATGGATATGACTGTTGAATCTAATAAGACAATATAAATATTATAGTTAGTTTGGCCTTATATAGAGATCTTTACAAATCAACAGAATTGGGTGTAAAACTATAAGAGACATAACTTGTAAAAAATAAAACAAAATAATTTAATTAGGCCTTAATTAAATAAAACCTAAAAAGTTTCATATTTAAAAATATATTTCTAAGTGGTCTATGAATTGAGAGGTTCAATTTAAATGCAAAGTTGAACCTGTGACATGGTATTTCAAGTTGGGAATTCCTACACATATTGCAATTTTAATCACAGAAACTCGAATTTCTGTAGATAGTTTAATTCAAAATTACATGCATCAAGATTTCTAAATAAAATAATTTCCAAGGGCAGATTTAGACAGGAAGCATTCCTGTAAAATGAAATATGTCAAGTATGTTGATTATTCACTATCTTCTATACATGTATTTATATCCATGTTGATTGGTCATCGAGCATACAGATACAGTGTACATGTTATGTATGTAATATGACGGTTATCTGGCTACAGTATACACATGTATGTAATGATATGGGTGGTATTATTTATTAAAATACAGATGTGATATTATCCTTTGATCTTGGCGTATCAGGAAATGTGCCAAGCGTACATTATTTATACCACTAAACCACACTTAGTACCTACAACGGGGAGGATGATACAATAGTAATATAGTATACAAAAAAAATCAAGTTAAAAAATTACAACATTGAAAGCAGAAACACAAGCACTATGAGTAAAATACTATCTTACATGTCACATCTAATAATGCGATCAAAAATGCTTACAGCTTTAAATTACACTAGAACGCATAAAAATACTTTTCTGTCACATTAGAACGCACAAAAATAATTTTCAATATTTTGTCATAATCTGGTCTTTCAAATCTACAAGGCACTTTGAATTCACTGATCACTTTTTTTTTCTTGAAAAATAATTTGATTCAAGACTTGTCCATAATTTGATTCAAGGCTTGTCCATTATTTTATTTAAGACTTGTCCATTATTTCATTTAAGACTTGTCCATAATTTTTACATAAGTTTGATCGCTGACAACAGAACTGGACACAATGATGGAAAGATAGTCTGGTAAAACAAAAGGATAAATTTTTCTATAAATCTGAGTGGTGATAAACAATTTAATTCCTTTTGCTGCTGATCTCGTAAGTGAAATGTTCATTGATATACCAGATGTTAGTATTCTAACTAACAATTTGTGATCTTGTCCTGCAGCACGCCATCAAAACAACCTATTTCAATAGCACACATCTGTCAAACAGAATTTGGACATTTTAGTCATATAATGCGAAGCATGTGATCTCTATAATGGCAAGGTGGTATTTGTTAAAATAGTGTATAATATATTAGATGGTTCTGTTGTATTAAATAGTAACGAACTGTTTGTAACCATGGTAGTGGAGTTCATATCAATACAACTTGACATGTCATCGGGTAGGTGGACTATAAGCAGACCTGAAAAATAAATATTAACACTAAGTAAGGCAATGATCTTCATTTCTGTCACATAACCCCAAAAATATGGGAACTATGTATGTCTTTGTTGAGGTTTTAAATTTGAAAGATTGGTTGCCAGACAGTGAAGCATACGTCTACAGCAGCTATGTTGCCCAGGCTGTCAACAAGTGTTGTTGCATATTTTTACTTTTGTCAGTAATGAAAACATTTACAACACATGAAAATCTGAATATGAGTATTAACCCATCAAGTAATGATCAGAAATCTGCATGGCTTTAATTCATCCTTATACTAACGTTTAGTATTCAAAACAGTTAATATCAAGGGCCATAACTGTTGAAATAATTCTCGGTAATCGTTGAAAATCAATAGGCTACTTTGTCTCATAACCTTCAACACTGTGTATAAAGTCAATTAATTCTATCAATTTCTCCCCAGTTGATAAAATTGGTCATAAGCAGATCACTCTCTCATACAGAAATCTTAAAATTAGGACATATGCTAATTGGTAACAAAGTAAATACCCTTATCACTTGCTACTCTGATGTTACCTTTTGAGAGGTGTAAGATGACTACTCCAAGGTTAAAATGCCCCTCTGATTTGCTACTCTTAGGTTACTTTAGAGAGGCAAAGTAAAATCAGTCCATGTTGTAAATTTGTGTCTCCCTGTGAAAGTTGCATATTCAAATTCATTAAGTAATTCATTGGCATAAACTTGAGTGGCCAATGGTTTAGACATCATAGATTTGATGTGAATATTAATTTTTGTAGTGTTATATAAAGCTAGTGTGTTGAGAATAGTTAACAATATTTACCTGCTATACTAGCAGTCATTAGACAGGCAACAATACCACCAAATAAGGCTTTTAATACAACCGAAGCAAGATCACTGGCTCGATTAGGTGCCATCGGAGTCAAACCACCCAACTGTATTCCTATAGAACTCAGGTTAGCAAACCCACACAGAGCATACGTCGCTATAATCTCAGATTTAGGCTGAAATAGAAAAGTGAAATATTAATCATTTGATCTCTGATACCAAAATAATTGGAAACATCTTTAATAAAGATAGGTTGCCAGGCAACGAAACATACGCCCACAGCAGCTAAATCGTCCGGGCAGTCAACAAGGGTTGTCGCATATTTTTACTTTTTTTGGGAATGAAACATTTGTTATACACTAAAATCTGATTAAGAGTAACAACTCATTTTGTAATTATCTGAAAATCATTAGAATTTGTTTGCTTTTTATAAAGTTTTGCCCCACGCTAACAATTAGTATAGGAAACATTTAACATCATGGATTGAGCTGTTCAGTTATCAAAATTCATTGAAAATCAAAATACTTGTTCGTTTCAACACCTTAAACTCTGTGTATCAATCTGAAGTCAATCGGATGATAAGTTTGGCATCTATAGCGTCACAAGGTTTTTTGAAGTGATCAAGGGAGATAACTCTGGAAGTAATTATTTGAAATCGCTGAAAATCAGTAGGCTTCTTTGTCTCATGACCTTAAACAGTGTGTGTAAATTTAAAGTCAATCAGATATTAACTTTGGCCTCTAGAGCGTCCACAGGATTTTTTGATGTGATCAAGGGCCATAACTCTGGCAATAATTATCAGAGATCGCTGAAAATCAATAGGCATCTTCGTCTCATGACCTTAAACACTGTGTATAAATTTAAAGTCAATCAGACATTAACTTTGGCCTCTAGAGCATCCACAAGAATTTTTGAAGTGATCAAGGGACACAACTCTGGCACTAATTATCAGAAATCGCTGAAAATCAATAGGCTTCTTCGTCTCATGACCTTAAACACTGTGTATAAATTTGAAGTCAATCAGACATCATGTTTGTCCTCTAGAGCATCCACAAGATTTTTTGAAGTGATCAAGGGCCATAACTCTGGCACTAATTATCGGAAATCCGTGAAAATCAATAGGCTTCTTCGTCTTATGACCTTAAACACTGTGTATAAATTTAAAGTCAATCGGATATTAACTTTAGCCTCTGGAGCATTCACAAGATTTTTCAAAGTGATCAAGAGTCATAACTCGGGCAGTAATTATCGGATATTGCTGAAAATCAATAGGCTTCTTCGTATTATGACCTTGAACACTGTGTATAAATTTAAAGTCAATCCAATATTAACTTTAGCCTCTAGAGCGTTCACAAGATTTTTCAAAGTGATCAAGGGTCATAACTCTGGCAGTAATTATCGGATATCGCTGAAAATCAATAGGCTTCTTCGTCTCATGACCTTAAACACTGTGTATAAATTTAAGGTCAATCGGATATTAACTTTAGCCTCTAGAGCGTTCACAAGATTTTTCAAAGTGATCAAGGGTCATAACTCTGGCAGTAATTATCGGATATTGCTGAAAATCAATAGGCTTCTTCGTCTCATGACCTTAAACACTGTGTATAAATTCAAGGTCAATCGGATATTAACTTTAGCCTCTAGAGTGTTCACAAGATTTTTCAAAGTGATCAAGGGTCATAACTCTGGCAGTAATTATCGGATATTGCTGAAAATCAATAGGCTTCTTCGTCTCATGACCTTAAACACTGTGTATAAATTTAAAGTCAATCGGATATTAACCCTGGCCTCCAGTGCGTTCACAAGAAATTGTGGACGATGGACGGACGGACGGACGGACGGACCGACAGACGGACGGACGGGGGCGACGGCAATATACGTCCACATTTCTATGTGGGCGTATAAAAATGACCACACAAACACCCATTATACAACCCTACGGACAATGAGACAGACAAATTAAACACACTTTAAGCAATAAACTGTATATCTTATCAAGTGAAATGAAATGAGTGGCCAGCTATAAATGTCCACCGTGCTATAGGTTATCATTGACTTGTTTTACACATTTCACCGATATGGTATCTTTTATAGATATTTTTGTTTCAATATGCTCACATTCATATTTCATGTAACATATAGCAGATCTTGACTTGCACTACTGTAACGCAACGTTTTGGGATATATTCCTCCTCATTGTTAGTTTTCAATTATGGGTACCAGTAAAGTATGTACAGAAATGTAGAGTGCAGAGGATGCTTAGGACTAGCCCACGTTACCATTCACTTAATCTAATATGTACATTCTTTGTGATTTCTGTATAGTGTCATAGATTTGCTTTGTGTGTGGTGGAGCCGCCCTCCACTAACTATTAGGACAGTCGATTTTAAATAATAAATATATTCTTACCGATAAAATAATACCATCCGCGCAATCCCCCCTAGTATTGATAAACTGTGATAACTGTTCGTAGGCTACAAACTCGTTTAGGAAAGTTTTCATTCCGATCAGTTCTCCAACAATCCGGGCATCTTTCCACTCAACACCCATTAAATATGCCACAGGCATGAAAACATACGAACATATCCACTGAAAATATGCAATAGATAGATCAATCACTATCAACCAGTCACATCTATCACTGATTCAAAACTTAACCACTGATATTATACAAGTTGTCTTGTTCAACCAGTCACTGTTAAACTGCTGTCAACAATCTAGTTTTTCTCAATCACGATGTAATCCGATATACCCGGGACATTATCTTAAATCCAAGAGGTAAATCTGCCTATTGCAGGTGTTTCTTTAAGAAATGTTATCTAAATTATTAATTAGACATCTATTAAAATGAAAAGACCACAATCAACTCTTGATGCCATCTAATTTGTCCGATTTTCATTGGATTTGAATCCCATCTGCCTTTCGATGATTAATTGCAAAAATTGATAATCAAGACTTTTTTTTATCGTACCGACTTTAGTACTGATGATCGTAAACTAGGCCTAAAATTCAATCGCTAATATCTCAGTTTGGAGTGGAACAATTTGACAGAAATTTTCAGCATATTCTCTTTGCACTATCTAGTTGTTAACTATTATAGTGAGAACTGCCAGCTTTTTATCTAATCATCCAAAACGTCCCTTTAAATAGTCATGAAGATTTGATATAAATGATGATGTGTATTTTTCACAAATCAACCATCGAAACTTACCTCAAACGATAAATCAGGGAAACAAACAAATCCGCCAAACCATGACAACACAGCATTAACAAACGCCAGTAGGGCGAGGAAAGCAATCAAATTGGCTGCGATATTAGCAACTAGACCAATAGATGCTGAAGCACCAGCAGCTGCTGCTTCGAGAACATTACGATAATTCCTGTAATACACAACAAATCATTGTAAGTAACATTGCTTACAAAGTAAGAGATAAATATTTGAACCTGGCCAATGTTTGGGGGAAGGGGGCAGGAGAGAGAGAAATGGGGTATAACATCTATTGGCAAGAACTAGGTCACCTTAGGATTAACATGATTCAATTTTGTTTCAACAATTCGGTTGCACTTTGAAGAGTACAAAATAACCAGATCTGCATTGCAGTTTGCAACCATTTCCAACATTACTGCTAGTCAATGGAAAAATTAATTGGCACAACTTTACTTGAGAATCTATAAATTTGTGGAACCTTAAATTTCAACAATTAGAAAAGCTTTCACGGTTACTCTGAAAACGTGAACATGGTTGCACTCTATCAGTAATTAGGAAAGCAGACCGGTTAAACCAATCATGATTCACCTTTTAGTAATGCACTCTTTCAGGTCCCTGGATCTCTTTCTATAATGTGTGAGTGTATGTGGCATGGAGACAGGGGCGCCTTCTCAACCTCTTGGGTTTCCTCCGGGTACTCCGGTTTCCCCCCACTGCTAAAGACCCCTACACACAAGCTTATTATTGAAATAAAATTAAACCATGTTAGTCCCGAAATGACCTAGTTTGTGTCGAGTGGACGATAAACCCCATTTCTCTCTCTCTTTCTATAATGCTCTACGGTGTAACTGTACATCTCAGTGAATTGCTACATCTGAGTGAATCGTTATACCTCAGTGAATCGTTATACCTGAGCGAATACCTACATGCGCATTAGAATTCTAACTATACACATTATATATTGTTAAATTGTTTCAATGGCATTTAGTAATTGAACTGGACTATACTGCTTGATATTTAAAAGATAGACAACTTACGACGATTGGTTATCGATGTGAGTTTTCTTTGATATTTTACTTTTCTCTGTTTCTGGGAAAAGTAATTTGGATACAGCCAGAGCACAGGGAGCATTCATTACAGACGCACACAATAAATGTTCAGCTGGCACCTGCAATATAAAATGTAGTCTTAGCAAGTCTTTCTATCTTTCTATCTATTTCAAGTTTACTGATTGAAAAATATATTATAAAATTAAAACTCAAGATATACGTTCCCTAAGATAGGAAGGAGAATCACTGCAAGTACATAATAAGAATATCAATAGGCAGAATGTGAAGGACAGTGATCAGAACTGGTGCTGCCTGAGCGAAATACCCCGACCGTGTACTGCACAAGTGACCAAAGTAAATAAAGATATTTGGCCAGGCAACGGAAAATACATCAAGAATCTCACATTTAAATCAAAACTATGGAAAGGTTGCCAGGCAACAAAACATATATCGTTAAGCTAATACTTACACCAAAAGAAACGTAAGCAGCTAAAACACCACCTGCTATGGTTGCAAAGCCTCCGGTCATTACAGCATGTAATTCAGATTTAGTCATTTCCTCAAGAAAAGGTCGAATGAGTATTGGAGCCTCCGTCTACAATAAAATACAAAATGGCACAATCAATTTTAACATCTTATTAAGCCCTTAATGTAATACTCCACTTATTTTATCACTTATTTTGATTGGGTATAAGCCCAGCTTCAAGAGTTTTATCAAATTCCTTGATTAATGTGAATACAATGTATTGTGTATTTCAGCTAAAATGTCTCCCGGTGATAATTAAGTTGCAAAATTCAAGATTTGTTGATTTAAGTGGGTTGTTTTACATCTTATTGGACGCAGCTCTTCACTTGTCTTCCGTAAAGGTAAATAACTCGGCTTTAAGTTCAGGAATATCTGACTGTTGTAAAACTCACGATCGTTGCTTCAGAAACACAACTTTCAATTTTGGAAAAAAAATCCCACAAATGACATGATGATCAAACTGCCTCCATTAAATGTTTTCCCAGTTACAGAGAGAGATACTTTTAATGCAATTTGCAAACATAATATGAAAACACTGCAACTATACCCGTCTTACGAAGATATTTCTTAGGAAAGTTGGAAAACAAAATATAAAAATACTGAAACTGTACCTGTCCTACAAAGATATTTCCTGCAGCACAGAGAGATTCGGCAGCCGTTGTTCCCAACATGAGTCTCATAACAAAAGCTATTTTACCGATGATCATCTGCATGATACCAAGATGGTACAACACGGAGATGAAACAACTGAAGAAAATTACCACTGGTAGAACCTGGAAATATAAAATATCTATCACACATGCGAGAAAATAATATACGAGAGGCACCTGGTAAAATTTTTGATAATGTGGGGTGGCATTTGATAGCAAATAAATTCTTTTAACAAAGGTATGTTTAGTGAATTAACCTACCTTCATAGCGAAAAAATGGTCCATAAATTTATCACCAAATACCATCCTTGATCCAACATCTGTATAACTAAGGAATACTTGAACTTGTTGACCAAGGAAGTGAAATATTTTATATCCAAGATCCCATTTGAGAATAAAAACAGCAAACATAAACTGTAGAGTGAATCCCCCAAGAACAGGTCGCCATTTTATCTAAAATAATAAAATATTATATCTATAAAAGACTTAGCTAGATCAATATTTTGGTTTACATCAACAGAAGTCATCCTTGCAGCCTGATAATAATTCTCATATATAATGAAATGTGGATCTCCTTCCTCAGCAAAGAAGACAGAATTGAATAAAAGAGTTATCACCCTTAAGTATTATTTGAGAGAGAGGGAGAGAAATGGGGTTCAATGTCTACTCGACACAAAGTATGTCATTTCAGAACTAACATATGGTTTCATCTTATTTCAGTAATTTGCTTGTGCGTAGGGGTCTTTAGCAGCGGGAGGAAACTGGAGGACCCGGAGAAAACTCATGAGATTGGAAGTATTATTTGAAATTGACAAACTTGTATTGAATAGAGTGAGAAAATTCTGTGTATCAATTTTCCTAGCATTACTTGAGGAGTTGTGGTAAAATCTATGTGATTGTGATTAACGTGAAATATGTGTTTACCTGAGATCTATGTTCGGAGAAGATAAACAGCAGGATGACAAAGAAAACAAATCCAGCAACTGAGATGAGGTTTCTGGGCTGATTTATCACCGTGGAAATTATTACAGATAAAAACGAACCAATCACAATCAGGATAAACAACCTAAAAATGATTTTATTCTTTATATAATATACAAATGGTAACCTGGAGAAATATCAAAACTATTCATTTCAACGTCATCATCAGTTCATATTCAGCCCTTTTAGAATATAAAACAAAAAATATGAAATGTAATTTGAGTGTAGATGAGAACCAATTTGAGTTAGCTAGCTAACAAGTGTTCTGGTAGTTTCGGTATTTAGATCAGATGACAACATGTGATTAATCTACTGGGTTTTTATTTGATTGCCAGAAGGAAAGCACCATAAAGTGTACAGACTAGACACTGACTGGTCATCCTACTTTTTAATTTCCAATGAGTTTCGAGGAACCCAAGTCATAATTCTGATTACGACATGGTCTGCACTCGGCTGAATGCTGGGCTTTCCTCACATTTCAGAATTATTCCAATATCAGCAACCCTTGAACATTATAACTTTTATAGCAGTACTCACCATTTCAGAACATTTTTTGTTTTTTTGTTTTCAATACTTTCAAGGCATGGGCGGAGACATTTCACTTTTACATCTTCACCGAAATGTGTCCAGATATAGTGAAGAACG
Organism: Patella ulyssiponensis; assembly: GCA_963678685.1. Classification (NCBI taxonomy): domain Eukaryota; kingdom Metazoa; phylum Mollusca; class Gastropoda; family Patellidae; genus Patella; species Patella ulyssiponensis. Next base: position 59,809,994 of record OY783225.1, on the reverse strand, counting down.
ACGAATGCCAATACAATACATGTCAAACAGATTAAAGGCACTGTATTCACGCAATCTTTCGTGGCACCAAATATCAGCGCTGTTATAAAATAGGCCAGGTACAAGACACAGAATAGTCCAATTAGCACCTGCAAATAGTAAATAATATTTAAGTTTGAAATCAAAATGGAGCTGAGCTAAAAGTAAGATGATATTTGATTTGATTTTTGATTACTTTTACTGTGCATGGTCACAAATTGGCGGTCCAGTGAACCGGAAAAAAATAATCTTGTGTGTGCAATGGTAGGTTAGAAATACATTAATTATTGTAATATATCTAAACAATGTAACACTAGATGACACTTCCCTCTTGTCTTTATATTCACTCTGTTCTAATGTCATTCAACTATTACAAGTAGTATAACTTAGGCCGTGTTAAATTAATTTTGCGTTTCGAGTCAACCGCACGCATAGCTTTCACATACATCGTCAAATCGATGGTTGTGTTGATTTTCTACGTGGTAGTTTGTGTTGTGTTTTGATTTAGTAAATAATATTTAAGTTTGAAATCAAAATGGAGCTGAGCTAAAAGTAAGATGATATTTGATTTGATTTTTGATTACTTTTACTGTGCATGGTCACAAATTGGCGGTCCAGTGAACCGGAAAAAAATAATCTTGTGTGTGCAATGGTAGGTTAGAAATACATTAATTATTGTAATATATCTAAACAATGTAACACTAGATGACACTTCCCTCTTGTCTTTATATTCACTCTGTTCTAATGTCATTCAACTATTACAAGTAGTATAATACTATAACTTAGGCCGTGTTAAATTAATTTTGCGTTTCGAGTCAACCGCACGCATAGCTTTCACATACATCGTCAAATCGATGGTTGTGTTGATTTTCTACGTGGTAGTTTGTGTTGTGTTTTGATTTCGGCAGCTCCACACGCGTACCTATCCGCACAGTACATTCTTCACTATCGAACACGCGCTTGTCTGTTTTAGGCGACATATGCACATTTTTAATTTACACGCAAAAATATTGGTTTAAAAAATAAAATAATATTGTAATTTGTATACAAAAAGATTTGAAAACAAATCACGGTCATAAATTTAAAATGTTATTACATTACTCCATGTGTCAGCACGCAAACCTTCACTGCCTCTTTGTCCTTTGTTACATGTGTACATAGACTTGTTTGTCCTGACACGAGCTGACTTCTAATAACAGTTTAACGGACTGGACAATTTTAATTTTATTTACTATTATTTCCGGTACAGCGCGACTTATTTCTTCTTGTTAAAACTAAGGCAGTTTAGTGTTAAATGTTTTGTTGTGTGTTTGAAATTTTGATGGGGGTGGGGGGTGGTAAAGAATCCAGGTGAGACATTTGTTTTGTAAATTTTTGTTAACTTGTGTAATCTTCAGCAAGAAGTGTGTTCCAATAAAAGTGAAAGCTTTATACATGTACAAGTTTATTAAAAGTATTTGATATAAATTCAAACATTAGAGTAGTTATGTTATTATAGTTAAATTAACAATCCGTTAGATGTGGATGGGAGCGCCACTCAACTGCAATGATAATATCAATAGACCAGTTTGATTGAGTGCCTCCAGGACGGCCTTAAAATGCAGTTCTACAACATAGAATGGGACATCCACACCTGATGGATTATCTAGTACCGTAATAATAGATTCTTCATGAAAAACAATCCTGGATTGGGTATATTCAGCTATATTCTGAGTTTGGGTTGTGTTGAAAAAATGTGTGTTGTACTAAATATTTGGAGGTGTGTTGTTTTGACCTCCCCCCCTCATTGAATTCTGGAGACCCTAAAACCTGAAACACAGAATTAATTTAACATGGCCTTACCTTACGAACGCTAGATTGATTATCGGTAACAAATTTCTCCATCTTTGCACCATGTTTGGATACACTGGATAAAAAACTACTTGTACCTGAATCGCTAGAAACTGTTTCACTGGATTTCGCTAGAAAATAGAACATAGTACTATGAGACGAAGAGTTAATATACAATTATTAAACAGCTGTTTTACAGTCAGTGAAAGGCTGATTCTTTACAGTAAGAGAACGGGGTATTTATACAATCAGAGAAGGAGGTTATGGTCCATTACACAAGAATTTTACTTACAAATCAGACGTTTCACATTTAAAATTTGAGATGGGGTACATAACAATTGGGTCAATGTGGCAGGTGACTTGAACCTTGAATATTTCCAGACTATCCAGTCTGATGTACACAATATCAACTTACATAAACATGACTTCAAATCGCCGGTTTTACATGGCAAGGAGTAGGGTCGCCTGTCCAACCTCGTGGGTTTTCTACAGGTACTGCTAAAGACCCCTACGCGCAAGTTAATATACAATTTGTTTACAAACAAATATATAAATTTACAACATCAACTAAACAAATCAACTTACAACCAGAATCCACGCTATCTATTTCAATAGTCATATCACCTCCATTCATCTTCTTCATGGCTGCCTTGAAATGTTTTATCTCATCTATACTATCATCTGGTGTTTTATCTTCCATGTATCCCATATCAACGGCCGAATCATTTGGTGTACTCATCATTAATGGTTCCTTCGTTATACTTGTTTCACCCATTCTTATACGATCTTGATTTCACTGAAATATTCAAATTCATTTTGAAAATTATACACTGACTTTTACATCTGTTGATTCAGTGGAGTAGGCATTGGCTGCACTGGTTAACTAATCTGGATTTATCACCTTGTCCGCTGTACAGGAGAGAACAGAGTCGTCATGATCAGATAGATACAAAACCCAAGTCCCGTGTACAGAACCTGAAAAAAATCCTTAAAGCCCCAATAACACTCTTGTTGTAATTGAATAATATGTCCCAATCTTTATTCTGGTCAACAAATTGTATTATTTTACAATATTCAAATTAATTAATGATACAAATTTCATCTTAACACACCTAATTTAAAAAATTGGAAAAATTCAACTACATGATTTGAAAAGGTTAACGTAACCCTTTTCAAATGTGACTTGGATTTTAAGATATTTTCGAACCCTCTGGACAAGTAAAATATGATGTAATGGATAATTTACACAACAGGTAGGACACATAAACATCTAGTACTTAGAATAAGACTATTATTTATTTTCTAGAGCTGCCAAGCCAGCAAGAGTGTTATTGTCCCTTTAATGACGACTGAACCGAAACATCATTGTGCAGGTAAATTTTCCTCATCGTAGGCTAGATCATGTACATTGCATTCATAGAGACTATACAAATGAACGGTAGCACGTCATTTCGGTCCCACGTCATTTCGGACTCAACACAAACGTCGTTTCGGACTCAGTCTGGCAACTTTTCGGACTTACTTGGCGCCGTTTCTGACTCAGTCAAGCGACTTTTCGAACTCTGACTCTGATTAATAATTAAAAGACTGTAAAAATTAATGTAATAGTACAGCTGTTTGTTTTTTCGTTTTATGTGAGACTGATAGTTGTCTTATTTAATTGATCAGCGATTGTTGATGTCGCGATTAACACTGTTAGTTCTCTTTTGTTTTGTTTCATCGGCGAGTATTGAACTTGACAATAAAATATTGTTGAAAAATAAAATTTGTGTATATTTAGTAATACTTCATTGTTTTTCTTTTGTTGAATAGTAAACGAGCTTGACTGGCCGATCACTGCTAATGTTTTTTTTTGTGAAACGGAATAATTGCAATCAACACACGGCCGCCATTATCAGAGGCCATTTTTGACAGTGCCCTTTTTTTACTGCTGAAAGTGCCTTTTCTCAGACCCAAATATGTCTGTTCCGAACGTTTAGACGAAAATATCAGCCAAATAGCTCTTGGAATGGCTACAGAAGCAAGGAAATGACGGATAATTGTCTTGCCCCCCCCCCCCCCTCACAAAGCTCCCCGCAGCGGCTTGCCCCCTCTCCACGGTAAGTGTCCTCATTCTGTGGCGCCCCCCCTTTTCAAAATTCCTGGATCCGCCCCTGCTTATCAAGATCTGCAAGATTTCTTTGCATATACTACAATAACATCGGGATTATCGGTTAATCAGCTTTAATTATCCCGCTTTGATCGCTGCTATTTCTAATATTTTCCACAGAAACATTTTGCTTTGTACACACTAATTTATCGATTGGTATATTGCCAAGCGGGAGGAATGCATGTCAACGTGCAGCTCACTGGATTATGGTTAACAATTTCTAGGGACTTGTAAAAAGAGTGCATGTCGTGTAAATTTTTGTTTTTGTGTCGGTCATTTTCAAATAAATTCATCAGCATATTATTGGATTTAAACAAATACATTAATTTTACGGGAAACGATGATTATCAAAATCAAAGGTGCAACTAATGTTTTATCGTTTGGTGGAGCCTTTTACTAACCACGTGTTTCATGTTAATATTAATAAATATTTTCTTTCGTGTTTTAAATTGCCTATTTCTAATACATGCATAAAGAAGTAAAACGTTCTTTCGTAAACATTCAACATTGGAAATTTTGTCGTGTAGGTTCGTGATGCACGACTCCACGCTGAAGTCCTACTTGATGGCAAGCGGTAAATTATATAATTTACCCTGCGTGTTAGGTTTTGTTGGGCTATTAAGAATAGCCACGGCGTATTATATATTGATTTGCTTGTTGTGTTCAACCTTTCCTTTCAACTTATTCCCGAGTCCGAAGCGTCACCTACTCGAGTCCGAAATGTCATATACCTGAGTCCGAAACGTCGAGGCCATATTTTTTAGAGTCCGAAATGTCGTAAGTCCGAAATGACGCGGGACCGAAATGACATGTAATCCAAATGAACAAGGCCAACCATCAACGCCCTACAGTTAACAAATATTGTTAATATATTCATTTGTAAGCCAACAAAGGCAAAAATTGAATTATTTAGTTTCATCCTACTAAGTATTTCTTCCATTTCGGGGGTCACGGTGGCTAAGTGGATAAGGCGCTGGTTCGCTAGCCTGGAGGTCGGGTGTTCGATCCCTGCATTGGCCGAGAAAGTTCATCTCGATTTTCCGGCGTGATTTCCCCTTGTCAGTGATGCAGAAGGAGGGCCTGACAAGGACAGCTGCCTAGTCGTTTGGATGGGACAAAAAACTGAGGTCCCGTGTACAAATTGGAGTGCACGTAAAAGATCCCTTGGCAGTTGGAATTCGATATAAGAGTAGGTCGTAGCGCCGCTGCCCGGGCAAAATTTCCCTCATAGCACACTGTATGGCGTATGCCCGTCTTCCATTAGCCCAGGTTAATAGGTGCAAAAGAGTAGGACGTTAAACCCCATTTCATTTCATTTCTTCAATTTCCGAAAAAAAATAACAAGTTAACAGGGTTTTTTTATTTTCTATAAACAAATGTATCAGTAGGCCTATCTAGCAATAATTAATTCCAGAATATGTGTATCAATTAAAATCTGTAAGTAAAATCTCAATTTCATCAAGTAATAAATCATTTATAATATATATGATTATGAATATGGAAGATTATTATTAATGCTATTGATTTTCCTGTTTCACTACCACGTGTTTGTTTAATTAACAGGTTTTAGCATGATGTCGGACGTGGCCAACCCAGTCTGTATTATTATGTATTCAATAATACTACTACCAAATAGACAGGACTAGACGCATGCACGATGATGTAATAATCCTGCCTTTCACTACCTTGACAAAATTATACCAGACAGACCTCGACGAATACAAACCTGTTGTCTCGACCATGTCAAAATTCGCCATCAATTCAAGGTAAATTTTGTTTAAAGATTCAACACAACCACGTTCCTTATTAGGTATCATTTGTGGTTTAGTCATTCGTAGCACCGTTAAACGCGACGCACGTGGTCTGTCTAGAATTTAGAAAAACATGTCTGCTCGCTCACATTATGTACAAGTAAAAACGGTCTACTAAAAAGCAATATGTTTAAAACAAATGTGAAATACCTGTACAATTCTGTAGTTTCCACAAATAATTTCGTTTTAAACGATAAACAAAACGTGTGTACTATCACCGTCGCCGTATTGGGTCACCGTAAATCCAGTGAATGAAATGAAAGTCAGAAGTGATATGACGTAGTGGGTGCGTGGGAACAATTAACATTCAGAACTTCCAGTGCTCAGTTATAGAGGAAATTCTGTTCACTGGTTGTTCAAGTGTACATGTATTTAACTGGCGCGTAGAACTGCCGTAAACAAAGCCATAATTTAGGGGAGTTGCGTCATTTAAAAATATTATTGTGATAAGCAGGTAATTTTATATTCCCATCAGTGATTGGTGTTTGTTAATACTGTTACGTATAATAACGAAATAAAACTGTCGTATTCTGGCACCCAAGTCATTAAATGCCGCCAAAAACTACATTGACATTCTGTTCCTGATGTACATCATTGTATTAATCATGATGTAAATCATGTGTTAGCGTGGCTCGTGGCCCCCTTTCTCGCCAATGCTTACTTCCTAACCTTGTTTATTTAGTGCTACGAGGAATTGACATTAAATTAGACTAAGAAGAGCCAACGAGCTTCCCTTTTCTATAATATTTTCAGTCATATCTTTACTATCATCACTCACTCACACTCACTGACTGAGGAGTGAGAATGAGACCAGTTCGTTCTACCTATTTTAGTTCTATAGATGGTCTAATCTCGTAGACCTAGAATGGCTAGAGACCTCACGGGACGAAATATTTACAAAACAGAGCCTACATGCATTAGATCTAGGTATTATACTTCCCCCACTAAAGCCAAAGGAAGGGTTAAAATCGATTGGTGAGTGATCGAGCTCGAGGACTAGAGGCAACATGCGTGTTTTAAATAAAACAAAAACAATTAGATCTAAGCTACTTAGCTAGTCATTTTTTTTTTTTACAATTATGACATGTTATGAAGGACTTACCTCGTTGTATAACTATATGTTTTAACGAAGATGTGATCGACTTCTTTCAGTCTCAAATAATATTGTCTATTTAAACTGTTGAACACCAGTCAACACACGCCGTTATGGCTCGCGCTTTTCTCACTCTTAAATTCCCGCTATATTTTCATGTTATCAATACATTAGCCAATCAGCGCGCTTTATAAGAAATAGGGCGTGGTTTAATTTTTCGGTCAAGTTGACGTTACCAATTATGAGCCGAGCCAATAAGATTTCTAATCCGAATGTTATTGTCAATTCCAGGAATTGTTTTGAATGCAAATTACCAAACAAACCAAACGTAATATTCACATACTATTTAGTAGAAATATATTGTGTGACATGAAAATTAATGGGATAATCCTGTTGGGTTTTTTTATCCCGTCAAAACAACAATTCCATAATAACCACATTCTTAGCATAACTAATTTGTGGCCTATAAAAACCCCAACAACATTAAACCACTCCGGGGAGACCATGATAAGACGGGTCTGGCACCTAAAGACTATACCCAGAAAGAAGACATCTACCAATCCAGATAATAAGTTTTTATTAGTAAATAAAGGGAAGACCTTCCCACTAAACCTAATCCATGGCTTATGGCCGAAAATGGAAAGATTGCAAAATCATATTCTAACAACAGGTAGCAGCTTCGGCTCTCCTATTTCTAGTCTGCGATATCACATCAGTGGAAGCGGACGTTAAACATACCATTCCAGTCCAAACCACTCCCTCGAAAAACAAAAAAAACACCCCAAAAAAAACATTGTACTGTAGCATAACAACAAAAATTCAGGGCAGTCGGAATCGGGAGACTCATGTAGCCCAATACGAATTCCGTGCTGCTGGGCGTGAGAGAGAGAGAGAGAGAGAGAGAGAGAGAGAGAGAGAAATGGGGTTTAACGTCCACTCGACACAAACTAGGTCATTTTGGGACTAACATATGGTTTCAGAAAATCGATATGTAAGTTTCTTAATCAATGAAATGGGGTTCAACGTCCAACTTTTCTACGTCACCGAGGCTTATTTTAAAGTCCATCTGCCATGTCAATGTGTACACCGTGACCTGTCCTCGGGTTTTCGTCTCATCCGAACGACTAGACACTGTTGTTTGTCAAACCACGTTGGACAAATCAATAGTAACTTTCGCAGCCACTGCCGACTTCGAGCCCCGGTCATTGTGACTTCACGTGTGTCATACAGTACTACCCCGTTCAGGATTATTAGGACGACTGAGTCATTGAAGTCTGGGATGTATAAACTATCGCGCTTACATCAAAAACGTATTCTGTTTATTAACCATAATGTGCCACCAATTATTAAATATCTAGATTCGACTAGAAAACATCCATTTGATATTGACTGTTTGAATTTGATATTGACAGTTTGAATATGATATTGACTGTTTGAATATGATATTGACTGTTTGAATATGATATTGACTGCTTGAATATGATATTGACTGTTTGAATTTGATATTGACTGTTTGAATTTGATATTGACTGTTTGAATATTATATTGACTGTTTGAATATGATGTTGACTGTTTGAATTTGAATGTTTCAATTAAAGAATGACAGAATTAGGCTATGGTTTATATTGACCAGTTGAATATGATTATTACAACTAAAGCATGACAAAATAAGGCTATGGTTTATAAAATTTCCTTGCGTTTTTGTCTGGGTCTACAAAAATCTTATTTATTTTTTTTTTCGATTTTATCCCATTCTTTGTTGAGTAAATGAAGTGATGTTTGGTTTATTTTCTTGTGTAATGGATCTAGATTATTGTTTGTATGGAGGGGGGGGGGGTAATCTCCAAATAAAGAAATGTCTATAAGCTGTTGTTAAAATTAAAGAACAACATGCGTGACATATTGCCACTTTGGCGCATTACGTCATATATTAATGACATTATTATTGACGATTGCTGTATCAACCGGGCGACTGATTGAAGCCAGCTACTTGAATGATACCCAGGGTAATCTTTCAATTAAAATAGGTGTTGATATTGTTCATTCGTGTGTAACGGTTCTCATCGACACCCTGACACAAACCTTAATTACACAGTAAACAGAAGAATAAATAGAAAACATAACCCACTTGTCAAGTGCTTTCATACGGTCAAGAAAATGTAAACATTTGCCAAATCCATATTATTACACTAGCTTCGAGCTTAAAAACGTATTGGACATTTTTTTTTCAAAGAAACAAAAATAGAAACAGTGTTACACTATCAAGCCAGAGGGGATGGTCGGGGAATTTAAGCGCCAGAATAATGGGTAAATGGAACGCGATAGATGTCAACACAAAAGAAAAGCCCCTCCCCCCACCCTTGTTATGTTTTCAGGAAAAGCATATAAATCTCTGACTAAGAAAGCCCTTTCCATGTTGTCAAGCATCTCGTAGTTTCTTTTCTCAATCACCCATCACAACATTCTCACCTGGAAAGTGAAACTAGCTTAGTTTAAAGGACAATATTGGTGTCAGTCATTATCACATATGTGATAGAACTGGTTAAACACTTTCTAAATATAATAAGATAAGAGAACACGAGAAAAATAGAAATAGTCCGTACAACCCCTTGTTTTTATTCTTTCTTAGGGGAGACCGGGGCACATTAGACCATTTTGTTCACAAACATGTTTGTCCCCATTTCATATCAAATGTTTTTATTAGAAGATCTCTTTATTTAATTGTATCGTTTGAAGACATATCATAGTTGCTATCGTGTATCAGATTCAATTAAATTAATCTTTAACTTATGTTAACATAGATCTGGATTTAGATCTTAAACCTAGTCACTTATTTCGTAGTGATCTAATGAATCTTCAAACAATCAGTGTATAGTTAAAAACAAATATCCACAGATTAGACATCCGTGCAACGATCGAAACAAGCAGGAGTCTGGATTCCCTAGGCTCATACAAATCACCGTAAAATGCACATAAGTTAGCAGTTTGGTGGGATCTATTCAACTTTTGTAGTGATTCAAACAAAAATTTGTCCAATATTCAGACAGTCTGATTTGCTGACGAGCGACTCTAGTCCGGGAGACCCATTGCGCCCATGTATGGCACAGCCAAGTTTCGAACAAGTTTAATTCCTTTTATACGATAGGCCTACAGAGTTGGATCAACTGATATTCAAAATCTTTTGTTTTTATTTTCAAAGATATTTTTAAAACATTCAAAATGGATCAAGCCCTTGTTTATCTGGATTGTGGATTAGACACACAAGAATTTCCTAGGCTAAACAAATTATTGAATGGTATATAGTCTAAACTTCACTGGGGTACATTGAACCATGGTTCAAAGTACCCCGCTGACAGTGGTTCAATCTGCCCCATCACAGTTTCATGATCAAAATTTAAAAAAAAAAATTCAATATGCCCTCTTACATGGATCAAGCCCCGGTTTATCTGGATTGTAGATTAGACATATATGAACTGATTCCTAGGCTAAGAAGTTAACATGTATGGGAAAATTTTCTCTTTCAAGCGCTCTTTCGAAAAATTCATTGCCTAAAAAAATAATTGACAGCATGTGGCTACTGCTTATTGGTGGAGAAATAGGTCTAAGAAGTATAGTGTTGGGTTGTATAGTATTATTTATAAAGGATATATCCATGGTGGTTCAATGTGCCCTGGTCTCCCCTACCTTATAAAACCATGGTAATGCACGGACTTTATTTGAAAAGTGCTTAATCAGTTCTATCGCATATGTGATAATAAATGACTGACACCAATATTTTCCTTTAAGAGGATGCCCACTTGTGGGTTTGGGAGGTAATCGGCTAACGAAAAGACCGAAGGAAAGAATATGAAATGAATTGGAGTTTAACGTCCTACTGTTCTGCTCCTACAAACTAGGCTAATGCAGACGGGCGTGCGTCATACAGTGTGCTATGGGGGGAATTTTGCCCGGCCAGCGGCGTAACAGCCTACTCGTATATCGAATTCCAGATAAAAATGCTGTGATGAGTGATTGGGAAAAGAAACCGCGACCTCGGTTTTGTCAGGCCTTCCGTCCTGCATCACTGACAAGGGGACACCACGCTGGAAAATCGGGCTGAACTTTCTCGGCCAACGCGGGGATAGACGATAGAACACCCGACCTCCAGACTAGCGACTCAGCATCTTGCCCACTTAGCCACCGTGATCCCCGAAGGAAAGAATGAATTGAATAATATAGTAATACTCAGGCGCGGATCCAGAGGGGGGCGGGGGGGGTCCGGGCCCCCCCCCCCCCCGCTCAGGCTTGAAAATTTGAAACTTAAATCTATGCGATTTTATTGGCGATTTTTAGACCTGTAATTTTGGAATTTACCTTCCGGAAATACGTCAGAATGCACCAAATTGAATCTAATTTACCAGAACCCCCCGTTAATTGGTTGAGCGCAATTAGTTAAGGAATTATCAAACCTAGACCCCCCCCCCTGCAAAAAATCCTGGAAAAGGGTAATAAGGACGGGCATGCGTAACGCAATTGAATTCAAATTGTTTAGCTTCCTTTTACGTGCACACCAAGGTAACGATGCCCTGCGCGACGGAAGAGGAACAACCCCGCGTTTTATTAACATAAACCACAGATCCAATGTCGGGTATGAAAAAGCCTTTTACGAGAAAATGGATTTTCTTTTAGGCATTCATTTTTAATATTACCCATAACAAATAAAAACCAATTGACAATTTTAAAAACAATTTTAAAAATCAATTGAAATTTAACTTTTTCTTTTCAAAATCAATTGCCCAGTAAGTTCATCGAAATTTTCCGGCCTCGCCCCCTTCTCAATGGTACAGGACGTAGGGCAGTGACACTTGGCAGTTGGTATTCAATTGCCATCTTGGAAAGTTCCTTCATACACTGTAAAAAAATCTGTTTTTAAAATCCCTACTTTTTGTTATTTTGAGGAAATTATCCGTATTATCACAGAACTATCTGTGATTTGAGATAAATAACTCGTTGTTTTTTTTTACCATAAAATCTGTTGTTTTAGTTGCATTTCTGTCTTTGAACAGAAACGTCGGTATGTTTACATACTTTTCAGTATATTAACTGATAGAAACTGGTTATTAACAACATAAATTGTATTATTAATCAAAAGACCGGTAATATTCCAGAATAACCTGTATATTACCGGCACTGTTCTGTTAATTCACACAGTTATTCCGTTGAATTCGGATAACGCATGCGCATCGCAGACCTACCTTATGGCGGCGAATGTTCGCTGACGATACAGAATAAAGAACAGAGGCAAATCAACACTAATATGTGAAGGTAAGTCTTTCTAATTATATTTATGTGTGAAGGAAAATCTACAGCAAAGTAGATACTGAGTATGTGATTGGATTTAAAGACGCAACGTCTGTACTGTCTGTTTAGTTTGTTGTTTTTTATGTTTAGTTTCCAAGATCAATGCACATGCAAGCCAATGTGTGATGTATTGTGAATTGGAAATCGACCAAGTAACCAATATTACAGTGTAAGAAACGCCATGGTTCAGCGAATAATGAGTAAATATTAACATTAGCCAAGAAAGCTACCCGTGCTTATATTGACCCTACATGTCAAAGATCTTTACGCCGTAAACAGTTATCTCGGCGAGAGGATACTCCATGAAGGAAAGTTAACGCCTTTTGGTTTCAATATCTGTATGTGCTTCATCATTTTGTTTCAGGTTTGTATGAAAGGTAACAGAATTTGAAAGACGACAGAAGAACGGCAGAAAGTAGTATACCTGGACTTCAGAAAATTCAAAACTTGAAGCCATTCACGATTTCTTGCTCTTAATTTCTGTTCATGTTTAATATATTTGTACATTCATGATTGAAAAATTACATTTAGAGAAAATCAATAATTTTTCTACGAATGATTTTGTTTTATATTTAACCAAAATAATTCTGTTAAAGAGCAGAAAATCTTCTGGCAGCAGGTTTTACCAGATTTTGGGGGCATTCTGTAGATATATATATACATCCATCAAATCTGCTTTTTTGAGATTCAAGATTGAATGTCGAAAAACAAGTAGCTCGTGTTTCGACATTCGCCAATATCGAAAAACGAACTAGTTGTTTTTCGTTATTCGCCAATATCGAAAAACGAGTAACTCGTTATTCGATATTCACCAATATTGAAAAACGAAAATCGAGCTAACTTTACACTGCCTTGCTGCTGACCCTTCTTTCCCTTTTCAAGCAACTTTTATCTGGGAAGAGTCACACACAAAGACAAATTTTAATGGAATGCAGACAATAAATGATTTTAAACAACTAGGTTGTGATCTGTGTCAAAGGAAATAAAATGAAATGGGGTTTAACGTCCTACTGTTCTGCTCTGAAATTGGCTAATGAAGACGGACATTCGCTATACAGTGTGCTATGAGGGAATTTTTGGCCCGGGCAGCGGCGCTATGGCCTACTCTTATATCGAATTCCAACTGCCAAGGGATATTTTAAGTGTACATCCGAACGACTAGACAGCTGTTCTTGTCAGGCCCGCCGACCTGCATCACTGACAAGGGGAAACCATGCCGGAAAATCGGGATGAACTGTGTCAGAGGACTTTAAATTAATATTTAATTATATGGAAAGAACTGCACGGACATTTTTATATGTAAACACTCCACGGATCCAGTTATGTGTTTTTTACTGCTAGAACTTCGCTTTTCTACATTAAACAGCGGATTTTTCAATACGCATAGATGGCATCGAACAGCTGGACCACCTGTTTTAACTTATTTTCTTATGACAGCGATTCTAAAACTGTGTTTTACTTTTAGATATACAAGAACTTTTATTTAGTCAATGTTTTATCTATCTCCTATATATTACTCATTCATATGTAAATAAGTTAATTAAATCAAACTACCCATAATATCATGCCTTTTGTATCGGACATTAAATTTGTAATAAACAACAACAATAACAACGTATTTAACCATATCATCATATCTCCATACTTTACTGTCTAAACAACTTGCTGCATGTGTTTCTATGTGTTTTAAGCATGGAGTGCAACCCCCACCCACTCTCTCTCTCTCTCTCCAAATTTCATTATTCCGTTGATGATTAGTTTAAACAATATTTTATTCATATGAAAAGGATTGAACAACAGGCAAAGCTTATATAAGTTCTTTCCCGGGTATACAGAAAATAATAAACAATAAATATAAACATCTACATAAAAATAAGATTAAATACTATAAATGGTAAAACCGAACATATATACAGTTTTATGTGGAAATAATGTATATGAAATATAGTAAAACAAAATGTTAAAGGGAATCAAAGCCTTTTGCTACATTTAATGAAATTATGGACTGCTTCAAAAATCAGAATATTTGAGGTGCTCGAAAGGTCGGTAGAGCCATTTAAAATTAAATCTAGATTAATAATTTCTGTGAATACCTTTAATGAATTGAATAGTTCGCTTCTAATAGTTGAATAGGATGGGCAAGAGAAGAAAAAGTGACAGTTATCTTCATCCGAAAAATTGCATTTTGGACATATTTTTGATTCAGCTAGGTAGTGGTGGAAAAGGTGATTATTGAGATTACTAGATTTATTTCTTAGTTGGCAGTGAATGATATTTTCCTTGCGGTTTCCATAATGAAAGTAACTAGGTTTTCTATGAGTAGGATATTGGCTCAGGAGACTGGACTTAAAAGTATTGAGAGACGGCGATAACTGCACATGTGTTGGAAGGCTATTCCGTTGATGATTTGCATATTTAAACAAAGTCTTAATGAATTTTAACACAATAAACAGAGAGTCAACTTACCTTCAATCTGCTTCAATATGCCAGTGACGAGAAAGGGTTATAGAAACTGGAAAACGACGAGGAATGTATCTTCTTTATCTTATAAATGAGTGAAATTAGAGATACATGGAAGCTTATTATCAGGATATAAATATATTCCATTTAATTGTAATTGGTGCACCATTACACTGTATCCTATAATAATGATTCCTCCTATCCCAACATCAAAGTTGAATGACTTAACTTGTCCATAAAGAATGTTTTAAATGATGTTTTCCACACATATACAAATTGAAACGAAATAAAATGGAGCTTAACGTCCCACTGTTCCGCATACGCTGGGTATTTTTTTACCCGGACAGCGGAACTACGCTTTACTCTGCTTCGAATAGCACCTGTCCAGAGTTCTGTTACGTGCACGACAACGTGTACAGGGAACCTTTGTGACGTCCAGGTTAGCGGACCAACGTCTTATTCACTGAAATACACTATATAATTACTATAAAACACATCCGCCCACTAAATATCCTCCAAACAATAATACTGGGCAATTTCTTTTCATTTGTATTTCGTTTCTTGGTTTTATAAACCCGGTACATGCGATGGAAAGGATTTTATGTAAGTAGCCGGAAGTTTTATTGAATGTTCGTGTCGATTTATGCAATAACCCCATTTCTAATCAACTTACAAGCAAATAAACAAACAATAAAACGCCCATGTTTGGTATTTTCAGTTAATTCTTCCGCGTTTTTTTTTTAGTTTCTTTTATGTTAATCTGTAAATGTCAGCACAACTGTACATACACGGTAAAACTGAGTGACGTCTCAGCTATACCGGATTAAGACCCAATAGAGGCCCTAAGCATTTAAAATATTTTGGTGCACCCATATACATGTATATGTAATTTAAAATGTAAACAATAATAAACCACAAACAACTACCAAGCACGTGCTTACAGTTTTACATGACGACAAAGCAGGTAACACTGTGACGAAACAAAAATAATGATAAAAAAAAAAATGAATTCTTAAATCAAATATTTTAATTTTGGCATCCAACTAAACAGACGCTCTGTGGTGCCTCCATTGCCATAATACTCTAGTCAATTCGAATTGGTGTCCCCGCCCCAACACTTATACGCCCTTCACTCCCCAACACACATAAATACAGGGGCGTGTCTTCTATTGCCATTCAAATTGTCTTAGCCCTACTTCTCGAAATCTTAACTCAAGATAAAATCCAAATTTCAAAAGATATTTCAATTTTGATTCGCTAAGCACTAAAATCAGTCTATTATTATCCAATCACAGAACTAAAATTTAGATTTTATCTTAGTTAAAGTTTCGTGAAACAGTTCCCTGGTATACTGCGTATTGTGCTGACACGGGGAAGGTTTTGTGGCAACGATTCGGTGATACAACCAGTTTTAGATGACGATTCTCTCTCTCTCTCTCTCTCTCTCTCTCTCTCTCTTATTGTGATATCACCGGACGTTATGCCCCAAGGAACGTACAAACGTTGTTAAAAGGTTAGTTAGGTTGTAGTGTTGTGCAACAAATAAATAAATAAATGAAAGAAAATTTTAGTTAGATTTAGTCCGGTGGCTGAAATGGTGGGGGGGTCGCCACCCGCACTGTGAATTTATGAGACCAAGTTTTTCTAGACCAGTTTTGTGTAGATTCCGAATCGGATGGTGATCAGGCGTATGCGGGGGCCGTTTTCGAGATATAGGGGGTCAAATGTCTACAATTGGCGCGTGTGTGTGGTGGGGGTGGGGTGTCATGTTGACATAATATTTTGATAAAACATAAATTTCTAGGACTGCCCATTTTTAAATAGGTGTTTATGATGCCCCTGGACAACTGTTTGATTTTGCAAGCTTGCTTCTGCTTCTCCATCCCGACCATTTTCAGGTGGAAAACAAACTACATCATCTAATTCTTCTAGTATTACTTTGTATATCCACACAACTTTTCTTTTATCAATTCTTTGACGTTTGACAGAAAACGTAAAATAAATATGGGCTTACTTATCAATGTGCGATGGTATTTGAATTTCGCGGTGATTTGGTTTTAATAGATCACGTGACATAACTCGCCAATCAGATAAACACGACTAAAGGTCAAGGGGTCGTGTAGAGTGAAAGGTCACCGGTTTGTTTACGTTACGATAGTAAAAAAAGCGGAAGGATAACTAGAGCTGTATACTCCGTGTAGATTTTGTTTAAAAACACCTATCTAAAACCGTTTACTGCGAGAAACTGGGAAACATTTAGGGTATGTGCTAACCAGTGGATTAAATTAGATGGAAACGGCAGGCTTGTACCGGAGGCAAAATGCTATATTGATTTGTTTGACAAAGAATTCTAGTTCTAGGAATGTGCAGACAAGACTCTCATCATTGGGGTATACTAACAATACAGACTTCTCACATTCCACGTAGACCAACGTAAAAAAAAACAACAACTGTGTATGAATAAAATTATGTTTATAGCAGCTAATATCTTACCAGCGAAATAAGAAAAGGAATAATAGGTTTGGTTAATTTGTTAAGGGGATCATATCTTAATATTTTGCCATTTTATTGCAAATGCAAGTTGATGAAGATATTCTTCTATTCCTAAATGCATGACAACTCAGACCAAGACAGAAGACTACTATGGTTAAGACTGTGTCACCATTGAGGTGAAATACCATGCACAGCTCTTTATAAGAAATATAGGGGGCATATTCTGGCGCATTGCCCCCTGGTTGCCTTACTTCATACCCTTCTTGTTAAACTCTACTGTAACAAATGACAGGGTTAGGTTGACTATAGAGATCAAGAACCAAACGATATTTTCACTGTGGATGTAAATCAGGCTGCATTAGGCTACAGATAGTTGTATTTGTTACAAGAGAAAGCTTTCTAGTATGGATTTGTGAAAATTGTTTGAATATGAAAGTGACAGCCAAATCATATTGATGAAATTATGTGATTTTTATGAGTAGGCCTAAACCTGTATACATATGTATTTTTGTAAGCGGTTTTTACATTACATATTTTAAACATGTTTTACTTAATATTGTACATGTCGATAAATTTTCATATCATATTTAGTTATCTTAAGCTGACATTTATATATGTTTTTATTTTACTTTTTTATTCTAATTCAATTCAGACGTGGTTTCTCCTCGTCAGTGGTGCAGGCGGAGGGGCTGACAGGGTACAAGGACTGCTGTCTAGTTCGAATGTGACGAAAAACCTAAGTCCTGTGTAACATTGGTGTGCACGTAAAAAGATCCCTTGGCAGTTGGAATTCGATATAAGAGTAGGCCATAGTGCTGTGCCCAGGCAAAATTTTCCTCATAGTGCACTGTATAGCGTATGCCCGTCTTCATTAGTCCAGTACATGTATAAGAGCAGAAAAGTAGGACGACGTTAAACTCCATTTCATTTCTTATTCGTTTTAACGGAACCATTTTATTTAGTTAACTGTTTGTTTTTCTCTTATATGTACTTTTCTTTACTGGTATATTTTAATTTTGTGCAGTGTATATGGACACAAGACCTGATCTGTGTGTAAATACATGTATTCTGTGCGTCTTAGCCCCCCAAAATTGATGATTTCTTAGGAGTATTTAGGAGCCCCTCCTAAAAATTCTGTAGCCCCCGGCTCCCCCCCCCCCCCCCGATTTTATGAGCTAGCGACGGGCCCGATTCCGTGGATATAAAAATCTGAAAAGCAGATTAGAAACCATTCTCCAGTATTAATACACTATATAAATTATGTTATTATTATATACATTTTTCATTAAAGATAAATTATATAAGATTTAGAAAAGAACTAGCCATTCTTGCTATAATAGTTCAAAAGTAGATAATGTAAAATGAATAATTTGAAAATTTCATTCAAATTACTCTATTGCAAGCGAAGATATTAGCTTTTGAATGTTTGACAGACGTGTTCAACAATTTCAACCAATGTACTGGTTGATCGATGCTAAGTCTCAGTCCTCCATATTTGATTAAATCAAAGTACATGTATCGCTAAACCGTTTTATTTAATATCGGAGAAATCTCATGCCATCAAGTGTTGTTGTTGAATACCGTACTATGAGGAAGTATATAAAATTACATTCATTTTTTATTTTTTACTACTGTATTTCTTTCTTTAAATAAATGTATACTTATTTGACATCTCTTATAATATGTCTATATTGGTTTTTTTTAAAAACAAGTATAATTGGTGCATGTTCAGAGGTAGTTGTTAGGTGAATCATTATTAATATTCTGTTGTATCAGTGGGCTCAGATGGTATTATTTTTTTTGTCTTTTTCTCAACATTATATATAATTATTATACCGAACCAGTATTTAAATCATGCCAAAAACGTTTTCATCTGTATATTATATTTATATTTCTTTTGGATATTGTTTAATTGAAATAAAATGGAAAAAATGCTTTTTTCCAGGAAATATCATATTCATTGATACAATTTCGCTTTTGACCATATTTTTCCCGCAAATCAGGGGCTAGCCATGTTCACTGTGGCAACACAACATTTATCTGATGTTATTGTCCCATAATTCAGGCATACTTGCAGAAAAATTCTCCCATACAAATGTAAACAAACCAACGTGTTCCGTCTCGTAAAAGGTATTCCCTGGTCTATTTATGGCTATTGACCCCTGACCTAATGACGTTGATTGCTTTTATGGTTTCTGATTGGCCTATAATTGGATTTCTTCACCACATTATGGCTACACTTGACAAATATAGTCCGAGGCGTAATTCGAGTGCTGGTCTGATTGTGCAAAACATCGCAATAGAAATATGTACTACAGTGCTGACTTACTTGTTTACTTGTGCAGCAAAGCGTCAGATTTTCGCCTGGAATTTGCTGAGACAAAATGAAACGATTTTCGTGGCTAAATCACAGCCTATGTCTAAGAGCTTGATGAAACATCTCTAATATGTTTATAAGATTGCCATTGTGTGGGGTGGGATCCCGTGGGGTAGTGTTGGGGCAACATAACAACATATATTTTTGTGGACAGAAGTCATTTCGTTCATAGTTGAGCTTAAAGTAGTATCTCGTTAGCGTTTTCGTTTAAAATATTAAATTATAATGGTTCTTTTCAAGAAAACTGGGAATGTAAATCCAAAACACAGTAGCTCAGCGATATGTTTAGTTATTAGTTTATTCTTAGTCTTCATTGGAAGATTATAAAACCAAAAGTTCATATGATTGAGATAAATATTTCTTGGTTGCTTAGCAACAGCTCGCATATCCTTTGGATATGCTCCAGAAAGAAATTCACATTGTAACTCTTCATTCCAGCAATGCAGCAAAGGACCACCTGTACGGCAAGGTGGTAATAAAGAAAAGTCTGTTATTTTTTCACCCAGAAAATCTTTTTTCTATCGTAATCTACTGATGTAAGTCGCCTTTCGCGATATTTTCTACCTTTACCCGTCTCATTATCGATTTGTATATTTGGATCATCGTTTGCGAAGATAATGATTGGGATGTCTATTTCGCCCGCGCAAGAATGCAAAATATAATATTGCAGGAATGTAGAAAGAACGAGATTCTCTTGTCGAAATTAAAACAATGAAGATAGAGATAGGAGTCAGCATTCTTTCCTTCTGTTAACTTTATTTTCAATATTGTTTATTATATACAATAAAAATAATTATTACAATAAAACCTATCATAATCCTCAATACAATCAACATTGAACACCAATCTATTTCATGTGATCAGATAATTAATGCTTGACTTACACACTGTTATAGATTAACTCTATTTCATCTGAAATCAGTTACTCAACAAGCACATTTTGCAAGAGATGGGTATTATAGAGAACAACCTTACAAAAAAACATGATTTCCGTACTATCAGGGTCCATTATCCAGGACGTAATGGTCTTAAATGTGTGAATATTAAAAGTTTCATCAAAATCTGAGGAAAATTGTGAGCTCTGGATGGTCAACATTTTTCGAATAATCAGGGCCCATAATTCATGAAGTTACGATCCGATAAATGCCAATATCGAAAGGAACCAAGATCCTTGGGGAGATATACCTTAATTTTAAGTTTGTCAAAATCGGTGCCAAATTGCGACCTGCAGAGTGTCCACAAGAGAGAGAGAGAGAAATGGGGTTTAACGTCCACTCGACACAAACTAGGTCATTTTGGGACTAACATATGGTTTCAATTTTATTTCAATAAATCGCTTGCGCGGAGGGGTCTTTAGCAGTGGAAGGAAACCGGAGTGCCCGGAGGAAACCCACGAGGTTGAGAAGGCGCCACCATCTCCATGCCACATACGCTCACACCAGGGATCGAAACCACAGCCGCAAGCCAGAGGTGACCGGCCAGCTAGAGGTCGAAGCGTGGCACTCTATATATAGACCACTAGGCCACCCCCCCCCCCTCCGAGTGTCCACAAACATGGACGACAATAATACATGTTCACATAAAAATGTGGGCGTATAAAAATTGAACCATATGTTAGAAGCGAAATGATCTCAAGGGTTGTTTGAAGTAGTTAACATGTGCCATGTTGGATCATTAGGTCAGTAAGTGACATGGGTTGGTTCTACAATTGTACATGACACCTGTCCAACCTCATGGCTTTCCTCTGGCACCTCCCACTTCTACTGGCCCGAATAATCTTACTAATCAATTCTTATTCTTACACACCTTCAAACAAACATTGGTTTATTTAACAAGCTTTATTCCATATAGAATATTTATTACATCATGTATGATAACCGTATAAAATAATCAAAATGGTGAAATATATCATTTACAACTATTCAAAGATGGACAAACCAGATTAAAACACAGATTTAACTTTCTTGTTTATTTTTTTTTTTTTTTTTAGTTTCGATTTAAAGACAATCTTCATAGAAAATGTCGTAGGTAATGTCTTGTCTGCTGCAGGTGGCGGTGTTAACTCTGGAGACAATAACCGAGCATGTGCAGGGCAGTGTAAAGATAGGGTATGGGGTGATCAGTACACTGTTAAAATTTTTATGTATTTTTACCTCGTTTTAACTGGCAGAAATATTGCCATCGTTTTAACTGTATTTTAACATTGCATGTTATTTCACAGTCTGTAATGTAAATTTACCTCTAGCTATTTTACATCCAAGGTAAAATTACATACCTGTAAATGGAGTACGTGTAAAATTGCCATGATGTTAATTTACATATATTTGTACAATAACATTTAAATCAAAAAATATTGGGTATTTTAACAGAGTTTATGTAATAATACCTCATAAATGTTGTAGAATTACATATTATGTAATTTGCCAAGGTAACATTATTCAAAGGAATGTGTTTGTCTCGGCTTGGCTAATTAGTCCTAGGTTCCATCCTGGCGAACACAGATAGTTTAGCGGAACTTTCAGCCGAGCATGTAAAACAACATTCGATAATGTAAAGAAAATAAGTGAAATGAGGTTTAATGTGCTACTGTTCTTCTCCTTATAATGGAAAGAGTAGGTGATACAGTCCAAGCAAAATTCCGCACCCAACTCAATGTATGGCATATGCCTGTCTTTATTAGTCAGTTCGATACATTCAGATTTTGAATAACCTATTTCTCTAAAATAGACTAAACTGACTGAGAGAAAAGTAATGTGAGCTTGTTATTGTCGGCAGATATATTGTGATATGTCCAGGTAAGTTTGATTTTAAACAACATCATAATGAACAGATTGGATGCCAGACAACGAAACCAACGTCCAAAGCAGCTAAATCATCAACATGAAAAGACTTTAATCATTGGATTGGAATATATTCTGCTGCTCAAGGCTCATTCATCACTAAATGCACAAATGGATATTCGAGGCTATGTTTTTTATCGTACCAGTTTTAGCAATGATGATCAAGGCTAGGCCTAAAATTCTCATTGCTAATATCTCGGTTCGGAGTGGAGCAATCTGACTGAAATTTTCAGCACATTTCCTTTACATTATCTATTTTTTATACATCCACATCAAAATGTAGTCGTATATTGTTGTCGCTCCTGTCTGGAGGTCAATCCAAATGACTTTAAATTTAAACAGTGTTTTAAGGTCATGAGATAACTGATTATAACATATTAATGTAGATGTTTCTACAAACATAATTATAAAATTATTATAACACATTATTATAATATATGTTTCCACATACACTCACATATTATCTCTCATCGGATTCAGAAATACTCCAAAATGTATTTACATCAAGATCTGGCACTTACTAATAGAAATTGATTCATGATGGATTGAGATTCTTTCAACTGTGATGGCAAGACTTGAAATGACTAGAAATGAGTCCATTATTTTAGATGAGAGAGAAATGAGGTTTAACGTCCACTCGACACAAACTAGGTCATTTCTGGACTAACATGTGGTTTAATTTTATTTCAATAATGTACTTGTGCGTAGGGGTCTTTAGCAGTGGGAAGAAACCGGAGTACCAGGGGAAAACCCACGAGGTTGGACAGGCGACCCTACTCCTTGCCACGGACAACCGGGGATTCGAAACCACGCCAGTTGACTCAATGGCAGGCTGTATGATACAGTGCGCGCACGCTAACCATTCGTGCCCCCCCCCCCATATTAGATGAAATTCGTGAAATAATATATATATTTTGGTAGGAGTCAGTTTAAAAATTATAGGTATACATAAATACATACATCATAAGTTATGGGTATACATATACATTACATGCCTCATGAGTTATGGGTATACATACAATAAACAATATCAAAATACAGATGTGACGTCATCCTTTGATGTTGGCATTCCAAACATACATTATTTATACTAGATGAAATATTGGACCCATGTGAGGTATTTCATTGAAATGCACATGCTACTATAGTGTCTGTAAAGGACTGGAGAATTTTCAGATAAATTTGATGAATTCTGTTTTGATATGATGGCTGGGAATGAAACAGTTTTTAATTTAAATATCTATATTATATGCATTATGATGTTAAATACATATATGACGATAATATTTGTTCTCTTTTGATGTGATTGAGTGATATATGTAAAATATACCAGTACATGATTTAATACAATGAAATAAATACATTATACATACTATCATATATTTATTTATATGTATAATAACTATAAGGCCAAACATAACATCATATTCATTAGAGCCAAGGACTCCAAGCTAAGGATTATAGTCGAGGATTGCTATTCGAGCGTACCTCTGTGATGTATTTCATTGTGTAGCATATTTTAAGCTGTTTAATGGTCTTGAGCTTAATATAAGACATTGAGTGTTGTTTCAATATATTACTTAATGTCTCGCTCTTGAACATAAAACCACACTAAGGGGAGGACGATACAATAGTAATATACAATACAAAAAAACTCAAGTTAAAAAAACTTTAAAAAATTGAAAGCAGAAACACAAGCACTATGAGTAAAATACTATGTTACATGTTATATTTTATGATGTGCTCACAACTGCTTACAGCTTTAAATTACACTAGAACGCATAAAAATACTTTTCTGTCACATTAGAACGCACAAAAATAATTTTCAATATTTTGTCATAATCTGGTCTTTCAAATCTACAAGGCACTTTGAATTCACCGATCACTTTTTTTTTCTTGAAAAATAATTTGATTCAAGACTTGTCCATAATTTGATTCA
Organism: Patella ulyssiponensis; assembly: GCA_963678685.1. Taxonomy (NCBI): domain Eukaryota; kingdom Metazoa; phylum Mollusca; class Gastropoda; family Patellidae; genus Patella; species Patella ulyssiponensis. Next base: position 59,785,644 of record OY783225.1, on the reverse strand, counting down.
AGGCTTGTCCATTATTTCATTTAGGACTTGTCCATAATTTTTACAAAAGTTTGATCGCTGACAACAGAACTGGGCACAATGATGGAGAGATAGTCTGTTAAAACAAAAGGATAAACAATTTTCTTCCTTTTGCTGCTGATCTAGTGTGGTGTTGGGATCGGTTATTGAGGTGTTATGTCGATGGTCATGGATTCTTCTAAGTTAGTAACGAATAACGTCCATCTTCAGCTTCACCTATCACCAGAAGGGTCACAGGTCATTTATTAATGGGAAGATAACTCTTACAAAACAAAAGGGAAATAACTCCAATATTGTTGGAAAGAACTACATATTATAATAACTAGATGACACTAGTAAGTCAAATGTTCACTGATATACCAGATGTAAGTTTTCTTGAAAACAAAACTAACAATTTGTGATCTTGTCCTGCAGCACGCCATCAAAATGACCTACTTGACTAGCACACATCTGTCAGACAGAATTTGGACATTTTAGTCATATACACTCATTCTCAATAACCGGGTGCAATTCATGTCGCCGTTCGTTATAATAAATTGTGCTATATCGGAAGGTCAAATATTTTCTTAATTTATTTCACAGACTTACCCTGAAGAATACCGCGTAAAAAACAAATCAAATATTTCTACAAAAAAATTACAGTATGCATTTAAACTTGCAATTCAAAATGTTCGTTACTGTCGCCAAAAGCAAATTGTATTTTCTCCGGGAGTTTACTTTTCATTTACACACTTTTAGCACTTGGCATTCTATATATTTAATAGATATTCATATTTATCTTAACAATTTATAGCTTTAAAGGTTGTCCACATTAATACAAAAATTAAAATATTACACTCTAACATGTCGCCGATGTCTTAGAAAACTTCGTTACTTGACGATAAGTTCTGAAAATAAATGTAATCAGTGGGACTATTAATGCTTTTTTTAACGTTTATTTTAATGTCTAACCATCTGTGAGTTCGACGGAATTTCACAAAGACTCCGAATTTTTCAGAAGATTCGATTACTGAAGTTCCTTTTAGATAAACTGTGCGCGTAAAAATAAGGATGAAATGTTCGTGAGGACTTTAATTTCATATATTGCATGAATGATATCAAGTTTGTATATATGTCTAAAATCTGTATAAGACTACCTATAATTGCTTTATTTCATTTTGGTTCTCTGTTGAAACTGAATCTGGAAAAAAATCCTTAACGTCTGTATAATATGTCCGTTACTGAAATGTTCGTTAACTCCAATACGAAACTACGGCTAATGAATCGTTTAAAGTAATGTTCCCGCGTTCATTCGAACAGCACGTGGTTGCTAGGCTTGACGTCCATTAAAATTAAACACGAGAAGACGAGACCATAGTTTGAAGATAAAAAAAATCACGCAATAGAACTGTTTAAGGTGAGTATTCACACTTTATGTACTGGTATACATATACAGTTTCTCAAAACATCACTAAACTGAATATATTTAGACTTAGATACACACTACTACGTTATAACGTTGAAATAAGCTGTACTTTTGTTTTGATCTGTGTATACACTGTAATAAACATAGTGAAAAGTTCGTTACCGAAGGTAACGAACATTACTTCTTTGAACACTTGCCTTATGTTGGAAAAAAATCGTGTAATTTAAATGGTTTATAGTTGACTAATTTAATGCAGTATAAAACTATATAAATAGGCTAATAATAGGCTATATATGCATGATTATAAATTATTATTTTCCGTGCGCTATATTATATTTTTCGGTTGATTCAGATACATTCAGAAAGTAAAAAAAAAGTTCACAATAAATGCCGATAGACTTGGTAATAGTGTAACACTGCTTCACATCTTTACAAATCTCAAACACTACACCTTAACACACTGACTCGCAAATTCTGAAATACTTTGTATAATTAAATGGATTGGTAACGAATATTTCCATTACTATACTATACATATAATTATGTCATATATGTTACCTGTTACTGAAAACCCAATGTTAATGTTACAAGCGTGTATTTATAATGCTTTCCTTTAATTTTAGTGTGAACATGGTAAAATCTAGAGCAGAAATACAAAGAGAATATAGGCAGAGGCTTAAAGAGAAAAATAATGAAGCATATTTGAAGAAAGAAAGAGAAAGACGTAAAAAGAATTATGTACCCTCGTCACTTCTACCACGTAAAGAACGTCTAAAAAGAAATATGAAAAACAAGGAATATTTAAGAAGATATAGGCGGCGGTTGAGAGAGCAAGCTGCAATAGACGCGGCTGTTGAAAATGATGAAAGTATTCTTAATTCGAGTGGTTACGAGAGTACGAATACTTCTCACGAACAAGTCACCCCTCTCATGGTTCGTATGTCATTTCCAAATAGAAGAAACGGTTCAAAGAGAAGAGTGAGTAGGGCCGTTGCAACTGCTAAACGAAAAATAGAGAAGCTGGAAAGTAGAAATCAAGTGTTAATGCGTAAATACAGTACAGCTCTTCGACGATTACAACGTATTCGCAAGACAAAGGTGTCGTCTCCAAAAACCCCTAATAGTAAAACTGAAGACCAAATAAGAAAGGCTGGATTGACAAAGCTACAAGGGGATAAGGTGCATAGACAGTTGCTGCTAGGAAACGCCCTTGTTGAAGAATTAAAGATTTCAAAAGAGAGCACCTCGCATGTTCAACGGGGTAATCTGCACAAGACAATTGCGGGGAAAATTATGAAACGGTACCGATGTGTAAGAATGTTAAGTCAAGCTACTGGAATGAGTCGGAATAAGTTGTTGAAAGTTTCTTCAAAAGTAATGATTTGTAACAAGCATCAGAGATTTAGAGAAACCAGATTATATAGACCACGCGTCAGAGTTTTTGGAACGGGATGATAATAGCAGAGTGTTACCGGGAAAGTCAAATTCTGTGAAGCACGATGGAACAAGACACACAACTAGAGTCCTCACTGATTATTTAGCTTCTCTTCATCAAAAGTTTTTAGATGAATCATCAGGCGATATAAAGTTATCATTAGCATCTTTCTGTCGAATTCGTCCGAAGTATATAAGAACAATCTCTTTTATAACACGTGACACATGCCTATGCACAAAGCACCAAAACATGGCATTAACCCTCAAGTCCATTCGCGCGAAGGTGTTCTTGTTTCATCAAATCCCGAATCAATTATTGATAACTTTGACTTACAAAAGATAAAACATGGAATAAAATCGAATGATATTTCATTAGGTCAGTGGAGAAGGGTGCAAGTAGAGGAAAAAAACAAAACGAAGATGGTAATGAAAATAGTAGAAACGCGTCTAAACAAAGATGAGTTGATATCACACATAACTGATCAAATTGGCGAATTTTCTGCGCATGTATCGCGTGTTAAAACGCAGTATTCACAGATTCGTCACCTTAAAGAAAACTTGCCCACCAATAATGTAATAGTTCATATGGATTTTGTCGAAAATTATAGTTGCAAGTCGGTTGAGGAAATTCAATCGGCATATTGGAACCAAACATCTGTGACGCTTCACCCTGTTCACCCTCCAAGAAAGATTCTGTATTAGAGCACAGTAGCATTGTTATTGTATCAGATGAAATGGGACACAATTCATCAACAGTTTTAACTTTCATGGAGAAGATAGTGATGGAAATTAAAGATATTCAACCTAATGTGGAATGTATCCACTACTGGACTGATAGTCCGACCAGCCAGTACAGGAACAAGCTAATATTTGATGCCGTCGCTAACCACGAAGAACGCTATGGGATGAAAGCGAGATGGAACTATTTCGAGGCTGGCCATGGCAAGGGGCCTTGCGATGGGTTGGGGGGTACTACTAAGAGAATGGCCGACGAAGCCATAAAGAGTGGGAAATCTGTAATTCAGGACGCCACCGATTTTTTTGCGTGGGCAATCCAGTCAAATATGAAAAACGTAAAGTTCATCTTTGTGTCAACTCAAGAATGTCAAGTAAAGATGTTAGAATTACAAAACACCCAATGTAAGCCTATTAAAGGCACCATGAAAATTCATGCTGTTTTCGGGAGGGGGGATTCTAAAATCTCTGTTGGTGATATAAGTTGCTATTGTAATGTTTGTCTACTGGGGGGCGCCTATAATTCCTTGAGGGACGAGACCACTAGTGATAGTAGTGTCTGTGCCTCCTTACCCTCTGAAATAACCACATCTACCCATTCTTATCCATCAACATCTGTTGATACCCTTGATAATCTCACTGTACTTAATGTCGGAGATTTTATTGCTGCCTGGTATAACAGGAAACGGTATGTGGGGAAGGTTTTGAACAACGATAACGATGAAGATGATGTTGAGGTCTCGTTTATGGAGAATAAAAAACTCATGTTACAGTGGCCCCTAAGAGATGACATAATATGGGTGAAACGTAAAGATGTTATCTGTAAAGTCAATGAACCAGTTCCATCTGGTAAAAGTAAGCACATGTATTGCCTGTCAAAGTTTGACCTTGAAAAAATCGATGTACTTGATACGGTGGGCTGAACTGACATGTACGTTACAATGTACCCCCCAGGGCTGAAACTGGGGACAAATTTTAGGGAGAAGTGAGGGAGACATTGGGAGACTTGAAGGAGAGGTCAAATTTCATGCATTGCTGCATTCTCTGTTCAGTAAGCAGGGAGACATTAGTAAAGTCAAAGAGAAGTCAGTTCAGAACGTTAAAAAATAATTTATTACAATAACAAAAAACACAAATACAAGCTTACAATTTTGGGTCATTTCTTATAAATTAATTAGGAAGTAAATATTTTTCTTTGCTTCATTGACTTCCATTTAATTAATGCAGGTTTAAAATCAAAATCCTCATATTCGGGCCCATCTTCAGAGATTCGCATCAAATCAATTAAAACAGAGTCACTTAAGGAATTTCTAAAGTTTGTTTTTAATTGATTTTGTGTAGAGAATCCTCTTTCACAATCAACAGTTGTAATTGGGATTAAAATAGCACATTTTAATATTTTAATCAAATTCGGAAGTAGCTGAAAATGGTTTTCAATAATATTGGTAGCACATTCTTGAAAGCTGAAAGTTGAATAACTACCAAGAACTAATCTTTTGTAAATCATAAATTCAGACTTGCACTCATCTGGATTTAATATAAAAATTATTTTTATAATTCTCTATTAATCTGTTAAGTTCAAGACTTCCATACACACCTAAGTTCATTTTATTTTTAACAATGTTTAAGGGCAATAGTGGCCCAAAACATACTAAAATAGATTTGTCTGAAAATCTGTCCTGTAGATTGTTTATTATATTTGTTATATATTCTGCAGATATTTTGTAAATTTGATCTCTTTGGTTGGAATAATATTTTACATTTATGTCAGAAAAAGCACCATGTTCATTGTCACGTAATCGAAAGCCTTCAAACCCATCTAAATTTTCATTAACATTCTTTTTAACATTACGGAAAGTACTTTCCTCAACAGGTCTAGCGTATTTGGCTTTACCATCAGCAACAACAATAAATTCTTTTAACTTGCTTACAAAAGATCCTTCATTTTCTTTCAAATCTTGTAATGCATCACATAAGCTGTCAACATTACAAGATATTGAACTGAAATCCAGATTTTCTGTTTGAAACACTTTAGATAACTTAGACAAAAATGGTAATATATCCATTAATAAATGAGTAATTGCAATAAATTTAAATTGTTCTACTTCAGCATACAGCCCTCTAGCAACTGGATGTCCCTCAGCTTCAATTGCTAAAGCTTCAACCAGTGCTGGATAAGTCCTATAAATAACTTGAACAGCTCTATCAAGACTTAGCCAACGAACTGCATGAACTTCAGCATATTTTAGCTGAGGAATATCCATTGCCTCTTGAATGTATCTTAGCCGATTTGTTCTGAGGGCTGAATTGCTGAAGTAGGCAAATACACTAGACACTGTCCTAGAATATTCCTTTAAGACAGGAATTGAAGTTGCAGCCTGGGAAGCAGCCAGAGCACATCTATGTGCAGCACAATGTATCCCAATTAATCCAGGAGAGTATTCTCTTAATTTGGCAACAAGACCATTTTTTTTGCCAGTCATAACACTTGCACCATCTGTACTAATGCCTATCATATTTTTTACATTAATATTTTTTGATTTTAGTTCTTCCAAAACTTTTTGGAGCAGTGTGTCTGCATTTGCATTTGAGTCTAAAATACCAATATTATTAAGGAGTTTGGTTGTAACTCCTTTGTCAAAATACTGAATATAAATTAAAAGTCTTTTTGAATTTGCCTTGTCTGTACTTTCATCCAACATAATAGAATAATAGAGGGATTCTTGAACTTTTTGAATACAATCCTCCAAAATACACTGTGCAATCACACTTTGAAATTCAGTAACACTTTTTTGGCAGGTATACATTGGCTGATCTTCCTTTCTTAAATTAAGTCCTAGCAACTTTTCCAATCGTACAAGTTTTGGAAATTTTGTTTTAGCAATTTCTTCTTTTCCCAGCCAATAAGCACATTTAAGATATGAAGTAATATTTTCTTCGTCTTTTTCAATTTTTTTCATAACCAGTTTTTGTAGGTTTTGCTGATCTTTCATTGTTGTTCTTGTTAAAGCATTCAAATGACCTTGAGCTAAAAAAAACCCCCAAAAAAACAAATAATTAGACAGATGCAAAAATTACAGATTTAAAAAAATAAACAATGTCTTGAACTTAAAATTTATATTTTACTTAATTTGAATCAGCGGCAATGTATACAAATAATACAATATAAAAACAAAAAACTGTATATCTTTTATTATAATAGTAAATAAAAGTAATTAAAAAAGTACACTTACAAACAGCATGACGACTGTGGTTAGTTGTCTTGGCAGGAATGTCGTGACCTTGTGCATATACAGTTTCATATTTAGCTGCACGACAAATTTTGCAATGCCACTTTTTATTGTCGTCTAAAATATACCAATCAAAACTATTCTGTGACAGATCTTTGGTAAACCTTCGTTTTGCTGGACTACAAACAGTACTACTACTTGTAATTTCTTCTTCATCTCGTTGCCGTTTTTTTGAACTTTGTGGACTTGACCTTGGTTTGGGTGAACAACCTTCCAGCCAATTTTCCATCTTCTAAGTTTTTCAATGTAGCAAATGACACTATCTCTTGGTTGTTTGCCTTTATATATTGATTACATATTTCGTAAAATTGACTTCAATAATATTAAATTAATCACGCCCTTGCCATGTGTTAACAAATTACGATTTACCGCCATTACCGGACAAAGAAAATAAAAATATTTAGATTTTAATTGAAAGCTTTTAGTTAAAAAATCTAATGTTTTTCTTTGTTAAAATTATGTCTATCATCACATTATATTGTTAATTAATTTTAAAATAACACACTAGTGGATTAAATTGATCATAGAAAAACAAAAGAATGTATTATTATGTAAACAAAGATGTCGGCTGACACGATACAGAGTACTCAATCTTTTGACCTTTTGAACCCTACCGTCATTGTTCTTGGCCCAAATGAATTAAAAACACTAATAAGTTTGATATATTTTGTATCAACACACACTCAGTTTATAGTTATTTTTTTTATTTCAGGAAACAAGTATCTGAATTTGTTTGTTTAAAAATTACATCGTGATATAAAATTACGACAACTTCAAAGTTAAATTACGACAACACCAGAATGGACGGGAGAGTGTAAATTTAAACATGGCTGACATTTTTTGACTTCTTTCATGCATGCCTTTTACTGTCGGGACATTAGACATCTATCATTTCTAGAGAACTGGTAGGGCGAAGTTGACATCCCCCTGGTCAAGTTTTCAGGCGAAGTTTGGTGTTGTAGGGTGAGAATCTCGCCTCAGTCGCCCGTAAATTTCAGCCCTGGTACCCCCGATTAGTTGTGCATACGTTTAAAGGTTTTGAAAAATTAATGCATTGTACTCTCGGACAATCGTTTCTGTGGTTTATGTTTCTTTGAATTGAATAATAAACATTTAACGTTAATTTTTATCTTGAACGTAAAAAAATGAAATGTTCGTTACAGTTATTTATGCATAGTTTCTTAACATAATGTGAATATTTCTTTTATGCAATTATCATTCCATGTGTTTAATGTTGTGGTGTCTTGAAATATATTGATTTAAAGATGTTTGAATTTTCAAAGAATTAATAAAATGTCCGTTATGATTTTGGTATATTTCTTTTCTTGGCCACCCGACCTAATATACAAAAAAAGGACACAGTTCTTTATGTTTTATAGCACAGGAACATTTTCTGACAGATAAAATCTTATTGCGACACGATTCAGAACCCCGTATTTCTATGGATGTGTATCTATATGATAGTATATTTTTCTATTTATTAGTTTATTGCTTGTGCAATTTAAGTCTAATTTTCAATCAATATAAATACACATAAATATTAATAAAACACATAAGGTAAATGGATTTAAAATGATATTCATCATTCCAAAAGTAAACAATTTCTGATTAGAAGTGTTTAGATCAGTTTTGTAAATGTTCTGTGAATATTTAAAATACGGGACTAGTAACGTTCATTTCTTGGGGAAAAAGTTGCACAGAAAGCACATGTTAGTTGATGGACCGTATTTTCAAAACTTAACGGATCATGATGAATTTTTTTGTCATATTTTATAGAGAGGGTTTATTCTTTTTGTTGGGCAAGTAAAAATAATATTATCTCAATATGTTTTTTTCGAGTTGTCTTGTCTGGAACTGCACCCGGTTATTGAGAATGAGTGATAAAGCGAAGCATGTGATCTCTATAATGGCAAGGTGGTATTTGTTAAAATAGTGTATAATATATTAGATGGTTCTGTTGTATTAAATAGTAACGAACTGTTTGTAACCATGGTAGTGGAGTTCATATCAATACAACTTGACATGTCATCGGGTAGGTGGACTATAAGCAGACCTGAAAAATAAATATTAACACTAAGTAAGGCAATGATCTTCATTTCTGTCACATAACCCAAAAAATATGGGAACTATGTATGTCTTTGTTGAGGTTTTAAATTTGAAAGATTGGTTGCCAGACAGTGAAGCATACGTCTACAGCAGCTATGTTGCCCAGGCTGTCAACAAGTGTTGTTGCATATTTTTACTTTTGTCAGTAATGAAAACATTTACAACACATGAAAATCTGAATATGAGTATTAACCCATCAAGTAATGATCAGAAATCATTAGAATCTGTTTGGCTTCTAATTCAGCCTTTACTATTTAAAACAGTTTAAAATATCAAGGGCCATAACTGTTGAAATAATTATTGGAAATTGTTGAAAATCAATAGGCTACTTCGTCTGTAACACTGTGTATTTAGCCAATCAGATTCTACCAATTTCCCCCCAGTTGATAAAATATGCCAAATTTGCTAATTTGTAACAGAGTAAATACCCTTATCACTTGATACTCTGATGTTACCTTTAGGAGGTGTAAGACTACTCTAAGGTTAAAATGCCCCTCTGACTTGCTATTCATCACTGAAAGTTGCAGTCATCAAATTCATTGGCATAAACTCGAGTGGGCATGCACATCAGATGGACGATGGGTTAGACATGATAGATTTGATGTGAATATTAATTTTTGTAGTGTTATATATAAACGTAGTGTGTTGAGAATAAATAACACCGTTTACCTGCAATACTGGCAGTGATTAGACAGGCAACAATACCACCAAATAAGGCTTTTAATACAACTGAAGCAATATCACTGGCTCGATTAGGTGCCATCGGAGTCAAACCACCCAACTGTATTCCTAAAGAACTCAGGTTAGCAAACCCACATAGAGCATACGTCGCTATAATCTCAGATTTAGGCTGAAATAGAAAATTGAAATATTAAATATTTGATCTGACACCCCAATAATTAGAATTATCTTAAATAAAAAATGACCACACAAACACCCATTTTACAACCCTGCAGTTTGAATCTTATTTTCTAAATAAAAAACGTTCTATAAAAAAATTGAAATTTCAAAAAGACCTTGAAATTATTATGAATGAATTGTATTCTATTTGCCAATACCATACTTCTGATAAAAGTGTCTTGTGCAGCTCGTTTACTTAACCTAGTCTGACAAATTGGACAATACTTGAAAAAATAGGTTGCCAGGCAACGAAACATACGCCCACACAGCAGCTAAATCGTCCGGGCAGTCAACAAGAGTAATCACCAGAAAAACATAATTCAAACTCACCCATAACTATGGTGTAACTGTGATGTAATCAAACGTTTTTTTAAATCAGATAATAATTGTGACCTCCAGAGGGACCACAAGCTAAAAAGGGTGATTTTTTGTACAATTAGGGGCCATAATTCAGGAAGTTACGATCCGATATGTGCAAATATGCAATGGAACCAAGATCTTTAGGTTATAAACATGTATTTCAAGTTTCATCAAAATCAGTTCAAAATTGTGACCTCTATAGGGTCCACAACCTTGATATAACATATTTTCACACTATTCGCGTACAAACGGCAGCCATTTTATCCGTCAATTATGGTCCGATTTTCACGAAATTCAAATTCTCTCTTCATTACCATGTAACGGTTATATATTAAAATCAAAAGTTTTTTTTAAATCAGATAATAATTTTGACCTCCATAGGGACCACAAGCTAACAAAAGCGATTTTTCGGACAATCAGGGGACATAATTCAGGAAGTTACAATCTGATGGGTGCAAATAGCGAAAGGAACCAAGATCTTTGGGTTATAAACATATATGTCAAGTTTCATCAAAATCGGTTCAAAATTGTGACCTCTATAGGGTCCACTACTCCACAACCTTGATATAACATATTTTCACACTATTCGTGTACAAACGGCGGCCATTTTGTCCGTCAATTCTGGTCCGATTTTCCAAAATTTAAACTCTCTCTTCATTATCATGTAACGGTCATATAATCAAACGTTTTTTTAAATCGGATAATAATTTTGACCTCCAGAGGGACCACAAGCTAACAAAAGCGATTTTTCTGACAATCAGGGGACATTATTCAGGAAGTTACGATCCGATTGGCGCAAATATCAAAAGGAACCAAGATCTGTGGGTTATAAACATACATGTCAAGTTTCAGCAAAATCGGTTCAAAATTGTGACCTCTATAAGGTCCACAACTTTGATATAACATATTTTCACACTATTCGCGTACAAACGGCGGCCATTTTGTTTGTCAATTTTGGTCCGATTTTCACGAAATTTGAACTCAACCTCCATAACCATGTAACGGTGATATAATCAAACGGTTTTTTAAATCGGATAACAATTTTGACCTCCAGAGGGACCACAAGGTAAAAAGGGCGATTTTTCGGACAATCAGGGGCCATAATTCAGGAAGTTACGATCCGATAGACGCAAATATCGAAAGGAACCAAGATCTGTGGGTTATAAACATGCATTTCAAGTTTTATCTAAATCGGTTCAAAATTGTGACCTCTACACTGTTCACAAGCTAAAAAACGTGATTTTTCGTACAATCAGGGGCCATAACCCATGAAGTTACAGTCCGATACGTGCCAATATCAAAAGGAACCAAGATCTTAGGGTGATAAATCTATATTTTAAGTTTCATTGAAATTGGATAAAAATTGTGACCTGTAGACTGTTCACAAACAATTGTGGACGGACGGACGGACGAACAGGGGCGACGACAATATATGTCCACATGAAAATGTGGGCGTATAAAAATCAACAGCTAAGAAACTTGGTATCCTCATACAGGATATTATCTATTCTAATCAACTCAATGAATGTTTTCTTCCTCAATATTACGAAGTTATAATTGATTTGATAACTAGCAAATTACGGCTAGCCCCCCCGGATTCATTCACTTTATTTGATATGCGTGTGTGTTGGTGATTGCGGTATATTGAGTCTTGTTCATAGATTTGCTTTGTGTGTGGTGCAGCCGCCCTCCACTAACTATTAAGACAGTCGGTCTTAAATAATAAATATATTCTTACCGATAAAATAATACCATCTGTGCAATCCCTTCTAGTATTCATAAACTGAGATAACTGTTTGTAGGCTACAAACTCGTTTAGGAAAGTTTTCATTCCGATCAGTTCTCCAACAATCCGGGCATCTTTCCACTCAACACCCATTAAATATGCCACAGGCATGAAAACATAGGAACATATCCACTGAAAATATACAATAGATAGATCAATCACTATCAACCAGTCACATCTACCACTGATTCACTACTTAACCACTGTTGTCTTGTTCAACCAGTCACTGTTAAACTGCTGTCAACAATCTAGTTTTTCTCAATCACTATGCAATCCGACCAATCGGATTCAAATACAAATCTATATTTCGTTTCGTTTTTTGTATACTTTCGATGGCCTACACTATGTAAAAATCTGAGCAGTTGTAATGGGAGTTTCACGTCAGGGTCAAACGAGCGGCTGTCGACCCTATGACATCAGACAATTGAGTAACCAATAAGCGTTGACATTTCTAGTGGTTTACCCACAGATCTATGCATCAAAAGGCCATGAATTTGCTGTAACAGATCTTTTCATTGGCTAATCCCTCACTATGCAATCCTATATACCAGATAAACATGTCTGCTTAAATCTTGTGAATATGTTTGATTTAAAAAAAGTATTTATTCAGAATTCTTATATACAACGATGAAGGGAATAATATGAATAAATTGGATACAGTAACAAGCAACTTAATGCTTATATAAAACTGCTCCCAGAATAGTATGTATATTGAATATAAATTTGAAATGATCAGCTGGCAGTGTAATAAAATAAAAATTATTATCTAGATTAGGGTTTTAGTTATAGGTGGAAGGAAGAAAGTGTGTTAAGTAAAAAATAAGGAAAATCGAATAAAATAAGAGAAAGAAAAATTGAAGCGAAGGATAGGGACATTAATATTGGGGAGGGGGATTGAATGGAGATTTGAATTGGAAAGTAGTTTGGGATGCAACGCCAGAAAACCCAAAAAGCTTAACACGCACCAAAAGCTTGTAAAGAATACTTTTATTGTAGCAGTTTCAATGTTATTGGTTACACATTTCTCACGTGACCCTGGGTTACCTATGGATTGTGCAAAGGAGACTAGGAGGTGATCAAGCTAGTAATAACCATTTTTCGCATATACAAGTTGTAATGGTGATTCGCACAGAGCAGAAGCACATTCATTTCCGAGATTTGAAGCGTTTAGTTAGTGCTATATATTGGTGAACTACTGAAAGTACAGACACATTTTTAATTTTAGGAAGATTGTCAATCCCAAACAAAAGTGAATTAATATTCTTGTAATGGTCATCCAATGTATCGATAGTGAGTCTGCGTTGGTCTATTAAAAGGCGACACTGAAAGAAATAATGTTCACTTGATTCACATCTGTTTCCGCATAAACAGGATGGATCGTCAGATACATACATGAGGTATTTATGATGATTTAGGTCAGATTTAGAGTTGCGTAATTTAGAAAGAATAATTTGTAACGACCTGTCGCCAAAATTGAAGAGATCATTGTATTTAGGTTTGCCGTATGTTTTTCTAATTTGAAATTTGAATGAAGAGATTGAATTTGAAGTTTTGACGTTTTCATCAAGACGATTCCATTCTTGTACTGATGATGGGAAAAACGAGTTTTGATAAAGATTAGATTTATAGTTAATACTCATTAGATTATTGGAGTTTCTGAGTTGATATGGTTTACTGGACGCTATAGATTGGGGGACTAAATCCAATAGATACGAAGGTGTTTGAAGATTGATAATTTTGAAAAATAAAACCATTTTATGTTCGTAACGTCTTTTTAAAAGAGAGGAGAATCCAGATTCATTTTAAAGTAAATTATGAGAAGTACCACGAGGAAGGCCTGTAATAGTTCGAATAGCGTCTAAATGTAGCGATTCTAGTTGGTCACTTTTTTCTTTAGTACAGTTGTTCCAGACACAATCAGCGTAGTCGAAAAGTGGTAGGATAAAAGATTTAAAGATAATTTCAAGAGTTTTACGTTTTAGTCGATATTTTAGTTATCTACCTTTGACATTATGATTTCTTTTATGAATGCAAGAGGTGAATCTACCTATTGCAGGTGTTTCTTTAGGTCTGAAATGTTATCTAAATTATTAATTAGACATCTATTAAAATGACAAGACCATAATCAACTCTTGATGCCATCTAATTTGTCTGATTTTCATTGGATTTGAATCCAATCTGCAGTTCGATGATTAAATGCAAACATAACGCTAACGCTACAATATACGTCCACATTCCTGCTTTGATTGATATGGTACTTTGTCAAGAAGGCTAGGCGTTTGGTTTGTTTACCGTTGAGGGTCATGCCTCAACATCAATAGTTGCCGTCCTTAGAGTATAAGGAATAAGTATACCAAGATAATCCATTCAGAATTGTGCCTTCCTAACGCTAAAGGCAAAAAGTGGGCGTGTGCTCTGCCCCTGGGGGTCGGGACATTCATCAAAATCAATAGTGGACGCCCTCAGGCTATAAGGAATACATAAGCCAAGTACCAAGCTGCTTCATTCAGAATTGCGGCCTGTAAACGACAAACACAAAAATTGGGCGTGTCTTGTCTGTGGGAGTCGGGACATGCAGTTGACGTCTTTAGGCTATAAAGAATACATATCCCAAGTTTAAAGACGATCCATTAAGAATCGCGGCTTGTAGACAACACACACAGACACGAAGTAAAAATGAGCATGGCTCTGCCCCTGGGGGTTAGGAAATCACCAAAAACAATACGGGTCATCTTTAGGGTATAAGGAATAGGTATGTAAAGTTTTAAAAGGATCTGTTAATAATTGCATCCTGTAGGCGAACACAAGACACAAAAGCAATGGGTGTGGCTCTGTCCCAGGGGGTCCGGCATGCACCAAAAATAATAGTGGTCAGCCTTAGGGTATAAGGAATAAGTATAAAAAAAGTTTTCAAGACGATCGATTAAGATTTGTGGCCTGTAGGTGACACACAGACAGACAAAAAGAAAATGGGCGTGGCACAGTCCCTGGGGGTCGGGCATGCACCAAAAACAATAGGATCTTCCTTAAGGTACCAAGAATTAGTATGTATTCATAGTTTCAAGATGATACATTAAGAAATGCAGCCTGTAGACGACAGACAAACAAATACAAGAAAAGGGTGTTGCTGTCCCACGGGGGTCGGGCATGCACCCAAATCAAAAGGGATCATCCTTAGGGTATAAGGAATAAGTATTTTAAGTTTCAAGATGACCGATTAAGAATTGTGGCCTGTAGGCGACACACAAAAAGAAAATGGGCGTGACTCTGCCCCTGGGGGTTGGGCATGCACCCCAAATGATAGGAATGTTCCTTAGGGTACAAAGAATAAGCATTCAAAGTTTCAAGATGATACGTTAAGAAATATGGCTTGTAGACGACAAACAAATAAATACAAGGAATGGGCGTGGCTCTGCCATTGGGGGTCGGGCATGCACCAAAAAACAATAGGGATCATCCTTAGGGTGTAAAGAGTAAGTATACAAAGTTTTAAGAAAATCCAGTTAGAATTGCGGCCTGTAGGCGACAGACACACAAAAAGAAAATGGGCGTGGCTCTGCCCCCGAGAGTTGGACATGCACCCCAAATGATAGGGATCATCCTTAGAGTACAAAGAGTAAGTATACAAAGTTTGAAGAAAATCCAGTAAGAATTGCGCCCTGTAGGCGACAAGATGACCGATTAATAATTGTGACCTGTAGGCGACACACACAAAAAAAAATGGGCGTGGCTCTGCCCCTGGGGGTTGAGCATGCACCCCAAATGATAGGAATGCTCCTTAGAGTACAAAGAATAAGCATTCAAAGTTTCAAGATGATACGTTAAGAAATGTGGCTTGTAGACGACAAACAAATAAATACAAGAAATGGGCGTGGCTCTGCCATTAGCGGTCGGGCATGCACCAAAAAACAATACGGATCATCCTTAGGGTGTAAAGAGTAAGTATACAAAGTTTTAAGAAAATCCAGTTAGAATTGCGGCCTGTAGGCGACACACAAAAAGAAAATGGGCGTGGCTCTGCCCGTGGGGGTTGGGCATGCACCCCAAACAATAGGGACCATCCTTAGAGTATAAAGAGTAAGTAAACAAAGTTTGAAGAAAATCCAGTAAGAATTGCGCCCTGTAGGCGACACAAAGACAAACGAAAAGAAAATGGGCGTGGCTCTGCCCCTGGGGGTTGGGCATGCACCCCAAACGATAGGGATGTTCCTTAGGGTACAAAGAATGTGTATGCAAAGTTTCAAGATTATAAGTTAAGAAATGTGGCCTGTAGACGACAAACAAACAAATACAAGAAATGGGCGTGGCTCTGCCCCTGGGGGTCGGGCATGCACCAAAAACAATAGGGATCTTCCTTGGGGTATAAGGAATAAGTATACCAAGTTTGAAAAAAATCCAGTAAGAATTGCGCCCTGTAGGCAACACAAAGACACACAAAAAGAAAATGGGTGTGGCTCTGCCCCTGGGGGTTGGGCATGCACCCCAAATGATAGGGATGCTCCTTAGGGTACAAAGAATGTGCATGCAGAGTTTCAAGATTATAAGTTAAGAAATGTGGCCTGTAGACGACAAACAAACAAATACTAGAAATGGGCGTGGCTCGGCCCCTGGGGGTCGGGCATGCCCCAAAAACAATAGGGATCTTCCTTGGGGTATAAGGAATAAGTATACCAAGTTTGAAGAAAATCCATGAAGAATTGCGCCCTGTAGGCGAACCACAGACACACACACACACACATACACACATACTTGCATAGCTCATTATGTGAGGACTATGGTTTTTCAAAGCCTCCCGAGGACCCAGGTTTCCTGTCGTCTTATGGCTTTAATATTTTATACAGTTATTGTCAGCGCCACCATGTACATTGTCTGCTACGTAGATTGCATTGATTCAGTCATAAAAATATAACATGCTTTACAGACTATATGAGGCCTTTTCTTATATTTAATATCTACAGAGGACTTGTGTAAGATTGATTTACATTTATACACTAGAGAGGACTTGAGTTTATAGTAGTTTACATATATTACCATGAGAGGACCTCTTAATACAACTTACTTTACCTTATTTCTGAGGACTTTAGTGTTTAATACTTTACTTTAAGGACTACCTGAGGACCTGTGTAAGATTGATTTACATTAATACACTAGAGAGGTCTTGAGTTTATAGTAGTTTACATTTATTACCATGAGAGGACCTCTCAATACAACTTACTTTACCTTATTTCTGAGGATTTTTTTAGTGTTTAATACTTTACTCTAAGGACTATCTGAGGACCTGTGTAAGATTGATTTACACTGATACACTTATGGGGACTTGAGTTTATAGTAGTTTACATATATTACCACGAAAGGACCTCTCAATACAACTTACTTTACCTTATTTCTGAGGACTTTAGTGTTTAATACTTTACTTAAAGGACTACCTGAGGACCCATGTAAGATTGGATTACATTTATACAACTTACTTTACCTTATTTCTGAGGACTTTAGTGTTTAATACTTTACTTTAAGGACTACATGAGGACCTGTGTAAGATTGAATTACATTTATGCACTAGAGAGGACTTGAGTTTATAATAGTTTACATTTATTATCATGAGAGGACCTCTTAATACAACTTACTTTACCTTATTTCTGAGGACTTTAGTGTTTAATACTTTAGGACTACAATGTAGATTTAACACTATTAGAGATTTAACAAACTTTGCTATTCCTCAAAGGACTTGGGTAGTTATCTCCCCTTTGACCACGAATGACACCATAATGACACACATGAGCATAGTGCGAAAAAAAAAAACGAATTTGTCCAAGATAGCAGAACTGAACACCACCGCCTTGGTCCCTTCTAGTAATGCAACCTCCTTGAAATTTATATATGTTCTCCAACATTACCTGCAGAGGTAACTCTCCAAACTACCATCCAAAGCAACACACAGCGTTACATAAGTACCTCCATGAAATTTATATATGTTCTCCAACATTACCTGCAGAGGTAACTCTCCAAACTACCATCCAAAGCAACACACAGCGTTACATAATGACATTTCATGAGTCAGAAAATGACATTTTTTGACAGTAATAGAGTCCATATCTCCATTTTGGCTAAATGAATAAAGCTGAAATTTGGGGGGCCTCTTGTAATGTATCTGGGGAGATTCTCTGCAAATTGCAGCTTAATTGCTCCAACATATTGATGTCAAATTCATTTTGTATGTTAGTATCAAATATTGAACTTTTGGAGAAAAAACGTATTCATTTTCATTTCTGTCTATTTTAATTTCTCTTACATCTATGAAGCTGACATTTTTCGGCATCCATTATGTATACATTATCAAAGTGCAATCCAAATTTCAGACTAATTGAATGAATATTAAAGTTTTTAGACCATATATTCCTGTTGCTTGCAGCCGATATCTGACTACGTTCAGCTATTCGGAATTTACAACGGATTGCGATTGCGTAATATTGTAGCTATGGACCTCAAATATTTTATACTGGCCACGTCATGTATTTAGAAAGGTTGTGGAAGAATGGCAGGTTCTTCGTAGCAATATTAAAGATTTGGAAGCAGTTACTTTTGTCGTGATAACACTAAAATCTGACAAACGACACAAATACCCCTAACCGAGCCAGTCTTCAAACTCTTCATTTTTGAAAAAACAGGCTGACATTTTCACACCACCATCCGGAATATACTACCAAAGTGCTGTGCAAATTCCATGTTAATAGGTTCAGCCAAAATTAAATGACAGCACATTCACTTGAGCCAAAAACTGCATTTTGTTCAGCTTTCCATTAAAAATTGTCATTTAATGCTTATGACAGCCTAAACTATACAGTTCTAATTGAGCTATCAAGCTGAAATTTGCACAGCTACCCCAGAATACATGTAGAAAGATTCTGTAAAAATTTCAGCAGACTTGCTGCTATAATTCCCCCAAAAAACAGTGGTTGTACATGAGCACAGTGCGAAAAAAACCCCGAAATTGTCCAAACAACCGAAATACCCCGAATTGAGCCAGCCCCCAAACTCTTAATTTTTGACAAAACAGGCTGAAATTCTAACACCACCACCCGGAATATATTACAAAAGTGCTGTGCAAATTTCAGGTTAATAAGTTCAGCCAACATTAAATGACAGCACATTCACTTGAGCCAAAAACCGCATTTTGTTCAGCTTTCCATTAAAAATTGTCATTTTATGCTTATGACAGCCTAAAATATACAGTTCTAATTGAGCTATCAAGCTGATATTTGCACAGCCACTCCAGAATACATGTAGGAAGATTCTGTGAAAATTTCATTAGACTTGCTGCAATAATTCCCCCAAAAAACAGTGGTTGTACATGAGCACAGCGGAAAAAAAAAACAAAATTGTCCAACCAACCGAAATGCTCCGAATTGAGCCAGCCCTCAAACTCTTAATTTTTGACAAAACAGGCTGAAATTCTTTCACCACCACCCTGAATATATTACAAAAGTACTGTGCAAATTTCAGGTTAATAAGTTCAACCAACATTAAATGACAGCACATTCACTTGAGCCAAAAACCGCATTTTGTTCAGCTTTCCATTAAAAATTGTCATTTTATGCTTATGACAGCCTAAAATATACAGTTCTAATTGAGCTATTAAGCTGATATTTGCACAGCCACCCCAGAATACATGTAGGAAGGATTCTGTGAAAATTTCATTAGACTTGCTGCAATAATTCCCCCAAAAAACAGTGGTTGTACATGAGCACAGTGCGAAAAAAAAACCAAAATTGTCCAAACAAC
Organism: Patella ulyssiponensis; assembly: GCA_963678685.1. Lineage (NCBI taxonomy): Eukaryota > Metazoa > Mollusca > Gastropoda > Patellidae > Patella > Patella ulyssiponensis. The sequence continues at coordinate 59,765,831 of OY783225.1, read as the reverse complement.
CGAAATACCCCGAACTGAGCCAGCCCTCAAACTTTTGACAAAACAGGCTGCAATTTTAACACCAGCACCCTGAATATATGACCAATGTGCTGTGCAAATGTCAGGTTAATAGGTTGAGCCAACATTAAATGAGGGTACATTCACTTGAGCCAAAAACCACATTTTGTACAGCTTTCCATTGAAAAATGTCATTTTATGCTTATAAAGTTATGACAGCCTGAAATATACAGTTCTAATTGAGCCACCCGCAAATATATGTTGGATGATTCCCTGAAAATTACAGCTTCATTGCTCCAATATTTCCAAAAAAAGCAGGGCTTGTACATGAGCATAGTGCGAAAAAACCCGAAATTGTCCAAGATAGCAGAACTGAACACCACCGCCTTGGACCCTTCTATTCACCCAACAGTACCTGCAGAGGCATCTCTACAAATGACAGTCCACGTGGATTAATAGAAAGCAACACACAGCTTAACATAGATGACATTTAATGAGTCAGAAAATTACGGTACGTTGGGTGAAAAATGCCATTTTTCTTTTTATTGCCCCTTCTTAAAGTCTCTCCAGCAGAAATAGCCAAGACTTTCTCTAGATAGTAGAAAAGGATATCTTGCATGCAGCAAAAACTACATACATTAACAAAAGCTAAATCTTCAATTATAAAATTTATTCATCCATATAACACAACACAGTTCTATGGATAACACTCACTATATTATATACAGACGACGTTTCGATTATAAAATTTATTAATCCATATAACACAACACAGTTCTATGGAAAACAATCACTTTGAATCACTATATTATATACACACGACATTTCAACAAGAATTCACTGGTCGTTATCAGGCATACAAATTATCCATTCTTCCCCCATTCCTTCTTCTGCAGCTGTCTCCTTCTTAGTCCAGAAATGGCCTAGTTAGTGTCGAGTGGACGCTAAACCCCATTTCTCTCTCTCTTTCTCCTCGTCCTCTTCCCCTTGTTTTTGTTCTTCTCCCATTCAACCATTTTTTCCAACATTTTTAAAAATATTTTCCATGGCATCCTTGTGGTGAAGTTTGATCACACCTTCAATAAATGCAAAAAAATGTACATAAAAATTATTAAAAAACATGTCTATCCTTCTTTATATCAAGCATGGCGGCCTAGGGGTCTGTTAATGCAAGTGCCAAAGTTTAAGTCAAATAATTCTTATTTGCCAAGGTAAAAGAATAGTGAAATGAAGTTATTTAAATAATAAAATTACAAAAATGCAAGGAACTGTGACAATGGCTGACTGTGGGTAACCAGCGTGATGTCATAAGAAAAGCATCTTTTGGCAGGTAAACTAAAATGCATACAGTATTGATATAAGTCGCCTATTTAAAGAAATGACATCACTTCAACGAAAACGACAACATATGAGCTACTGTCTATGAGTAGACAACACAGAGTCAGAAAAAAAACCTAGGCCTAAACTCGACGCCATATTGTTTCAACCACGACGTGTTAAATTGAAAATACGTTTGTTGGCTTCAAAGTCAAAGACCAAAATAATTTTACTTGTTATTCACTGCAATATGCTCTTGAACGAACAAATGTCCTGTGCAAAAATATAAACTAACTCATCTACTAGTAATTCACACTTAAATTAAGGAAACGTATTCTTCGTTCTTACCTCAAACATGACAGCCTCTCCGAGGAACATGTGTTTGCTGGGTGACGTCACGTGATTCGCTAAATTACCCAGGCACCTCGTGTGTTTGTTGACCGAGAGTAAAGTGTGTGAAGAGAGCACACACATAACGGGTGTTAAGCACAAAGCGTGGACCACGTAGAAATTTTGTCAGGTGAAGTAGACTAGGTTATCCAACATGGAAATAGACTTCACTTCTCCGAGGACCACGATTTTGGTCCTCGGAAGATTTTTTGGTCCTCGGGTAAAAGCTGTGTTTTCTAACGAGGGTCCTCTGGTGATGGTCAATGCACACGCATACATACATACACACACACACACACACACACACACAGACAGGGGCGACGGCATAATACGTTCACACATTATGAATGTGGACGTATAAAAATGGATAATCAAGACTTTTTTTATTGTACCGACTTTAGTACTGATGATCTAAACTAGGCCTAAAATTCAATCGCTAATATCTCTGTTCAGAGAGGAACAATTTAATTGAAATTTCAGCATGTTCTCTTTACACTATCTAGTTGTTAACTGTTATAGTGAGAACTGCCAGCGTTTTATCTAATCATCTATAAGGCCCTTTAAATAATCAATTTGAACAGAGTTTAGTGTGGATTCAGTTATGAAGATTAGATATTATCTGAAAAATATAAATGAATTGACCATCAAGACTTACCTCAAACGATAAATCGGGGAAACAAACAAATCCACCAAACCATGACAACACAGCATTAACAAACGCTAGTAGGGCGAGGAAAGCAATCAGATTGGCTGCGATATTAGCAACTAGACCAATAGATGCTGAAGCACCAGCAGCTGCTGCTTCGAGTACATTAAGATATTTCCTGTAAATAGATAACAAATTAAATAATTCATTTTAAGTAACATTGCTTACAAAGTAAGGGATAAATTATTCAAACCTGGCCAATGTTTGGGGAAAGGGGCAGAAATCTTGTACTTGTTATAAACAGTTGTATTTTTAGACAGAGAGAGAGAAATGGGGTATAACATCTTTTGACAAGAACTAGGTCATTTTAAGACTAACATGCGATTCATTTTTTTGCAACAATTTGGTGGCATGTAGAAGGGAACAAGATCTTCATCGCAGTTTGCAATGTTTCACGGTTACTCTGAAAAAAAAACATGTCCTTTCTATACTACATTATACTATTTTCAGTCGCACTTATGAAATGAAACATTACTCATGTGACTGGAAAATGTAACTACTATGCTGCGTGTTCTCTATTGCTCATTTATTTTGTTTCCTGGCACTAAGGGGGGAAAGTGGAGGACCGAGAGAAATCCCACAAGGTTGGACAGGCGACCCTACTCCTTGACTCAAAGACAAACCTTCTGATCTAAAGCGGACAGGTTAAACCAATCGGCTACCCACCCATCCCTCGACGATCTATAAAGTGCTGACACAATATATATTGTTGTTTCGATGTATCATGATTCACCTTTTAGTAATGCACTCTATCAGTAATTAGAAAAGTTTCTAAACTAACATCAGGAGAGGGCCCTGGATCTCCAGGCTAGTAAGACAGACACAGCAATCTCTTCCTATAATGCTCTTCAGTGTAACTGCTTTGAGTGAATTGCTACATCTGAGTGAATTGCTACATCTGAGTGAATCGCTATACCTGAGTGAATTGCTATATCTGAGTGAATTATTACACCTGAGTGAATACCTACATGCGCACTAGCTAGAATTCTAACTATACACATTATATATTATCAGGCGCGGATCCAGAGGGGGGCGCACCCAGCGCAAGCCCCCTCTATTTTTCTGAGGTGGCGAACAATTTTTAGCTCAATATATTCTTGCGAGAAAGGAGAACAAAAATAGTTTAGGTTGGAAATCGTAATTTACAGTACTAGTATGAAATTAGTCCTTGTGGGCATTTTTTACACTCAAAATTCACGGTCCCGGGCTTCGCACTCCCAAGTTCGTGCAGCACGCCCCCTCTTTCTGAAAATCCTGGATCCGCCTCTGATTATTAAATTGTTTCAATAGCATTTAGTAATTGAACTGGACTATACTGCTTGATATTTAAAAGATAGACAACTTACGATGATTGGTTATCGATGTGAGTTTTCTTTGATATTTTACTTTTCTCCGTTTCTGGGAAAAGTAATTTGGATACAGCCAGACCACAGGGAGCATTCATTACAGACGCACACAATAAATGTTCAGCTGGCACCTGCAATATAAAATTTAGTCTTAGCAAGACATCAAATGAAAAGTCTTTCTTTCTATCTATTTCAAGTTTACTGATTGAAAAATATATTATAAAATTCAAACTCAAGATCTATGAATCCCCATCAGGGGTTTCACTAAATATTACTGTAGCTGGGTAAGTCATCAGAGTAGGCGGCTCACCGAAGGCGCGATGTAACCTAGGGGGGTTCGGGGGCATGCCCCCCGTGAAAATTTTGCATTTTGGCATTCAATATGATGCAATTTGGTTGATTTTACACCACTTTAAGGATTACACACTTCAGGCCAATATGGGCATCTCTACAATCTGATTAAAACACAGATCCAATTTCGTTTTGTTTTTTATAGTTCAAAATTTCATTTTTACTTGTCTTTACTACTCTTGGATCTGGAGGACTTGTTATTTAATTCGTGTTCTGGCTGAAATGAGGGGTCAGCCAATCAAATGGTCTGTCGAATCGACCGTTTGACCTTTTCATGCGTGGAACTGTGGGTAGATATTACCAGCCAACGACGTCTATACTATAAACACCAGCGGATAGAAATCATAACAAAACAAAAGTAGATTTTAAAAAGCATGGCGGTCGCTAATTGGTTAATCGAATAACTGACGTTATCGGGTCAAATGTCCCGTGCTTGATACCTGATGTCATAGAACGTGAGCTTCCACTATAACTAGTTAGATCTACATGAGTGCAGGCCATCGAAAGTATAAAAAACGAAACGAAATATAGATCTATATTTTAATTAGATTGGGCATCTCTATAGTCTATATTTAAATCAGAAACTATTTCACTATTATAGTATCAGGTAAATATTTTTTGAATGAAAAAGTTAGCACTAGGTAATTAACTAGTGAACAGGTTTGAAAAATCAGTTTGCATGATGCAGTCGCGGAAAATGAATCGATCTAACTAAACTCACTAACTGTCAACTCCACAATCCGTTTATCAACCTCTTCTTATGTATATATGTGTATGTGTAGCTATCAATCCGGTCAACTTCATTTTGTCTTGTTAAAAATGTATACAATGCTTGCCATCTGCGGTCGTCTAGAAAGAGGCTATACTTTCTTGTCACTGTCAGACAACTTTTTTATTTTCGCTAACAAAATAATAAACAAGAAAATATCGGCCGAGATACAATTGACTGTGATAAGAAATGATCATTCTTGCAGTTTAACTTACAAGCGCCACCACTAAAACACGCAGAGTTACGCCCCCGAAAATTGCTTCCACACTGACGGCGACGTACTATTTTATTCCATGTAAGTTTACCGACATAATACGTGCAACCTAGTCGGTATAATGACAGTTTTCGAAAGAAACTGTATGAAATTGTCGGGTATAAACAGATAAACCTCTTAACATTTTATTATATTGGTATAAATGTTATTTCATGTCGAGCGGGTGAAAAAAGGAAAAGCACGATATTAAACTACACCAGTAACTCTTTTTGAAAGGAGGTACAGAATACCGCCTGAATTATCGCGTTATACTTTTCAAGCCGTCTAGGGCCCAACGTAGCGGCTACCCTCGACGCTGTTTATTGTTGGGCGTGCAGTTTGTAAACTCGCCGGCTATCCGTTCCTTACTTTTACGTAGTAAAACGCTGGACTACCACTACATTTACAACGTTTTCATGATGTATCAAATCCAAATAAATTGTCAGATGGAATCAAAATATAGCCGGCGCAACGAGCGAAGTAGGTGGGGAAATTCGTCATACGCCGGCTATTAATGAAACCCCTGTCCATGGTAGGAAGGAGAATCACTGCAAGTACATAATCAGAATATTAATAGGCAGAATCTGAAGGACAGTGATGAGAACTGGTGCTGCCTGAGCGAAATACCCCGACCTTGTACTGCACAAGTGACCAAAGTAAATAAAGATATTTGGCCAGGCAACAGAAAATACATCAAGAAGCTTACACTTAAAATCAAAACTAAGAAAAGGTTGCCAGGCAACAAAACATACATCATTAAGCTAATACCTACACCAAAAGAAATGTAAGCAGCTAAAACACCACCTGCTATGGTTGCAAAGCCTCCGGTCATTACAGCATGTAATTCAGATTTAGTCATTTCCTCAAGAAAAGGTCGAATGAGTATTGGAGCCTCCGTCTATAATAAAATACAAAATGGCAAAATCAATTTTAACATCCTATTAAATCCTTTACATAATACTCCGCTTATTTTAACAAGATCTTACGGTAATACTCTGCATATTATTTCATTGTTTATTCCGATTGGGTACAAGCCCATCTTCAACAAGAGTTGTATGAAATTCCTTGATAATCGCGAATACCAAGTCTTCCGCATACAAGCTAAATGTCTACCAGTGGTAATTAAGTTGCAAAGTTCAAGGTCAAGACCCTATATTTGATTTGAGTGTGTTTATGTTACAACATCTGATTGGACGCAGCTCTTCACTTGTCTTCTGTAAAGGTAAATAACGTGGCAAAAAGTTCAGGGAATTCTGACTAGCAACAGTTAGATGTTGTAAAACTCATAATTGTTGCTTCGGAAACACGAATGAAGACATGACTTTCAATTTTGGAAAAAAAATCCTTTAAATGACCTGTTGATCAAACTGCCTTCGTTAAATGTTTTCCCAGATACAGAGAGAGATACTTTTAATGCAATATGAACACGCTGCAACTATAGGCTACCTGTCTTACAGAGATATTTCTTAGGCAAGTTCGAAAACAAAATATATGAAAATACTGAAACTGTACCATTCCTACGAAGATATTTCCTGCAGCAGAGAGAGATTCGGCTGCTGTTGTTCCCAACATAAGTCTCATAACAAAAGCTATTTTACTGATGATCATCTGCATGATACCAAGATGGTACAACACGGAGACGAAACAACTGAAGAAAATTATAACTGGTAAAACCTGGAAATACCATATCAAAATATCTATCACACATGCGAGAAAATAATATACGAGAGGCACCTGGTAAAATACCAGACACTTCTGAACAAGTTGGACTGTATCAGCAAGGCAAATCTGGTACCACTGAAGATGTCTTAGGTATTAGGCCAACGCTCAGGCGGTCAATCGCTATTTCCACTCTTTGCGATAAAAATATAATTTTTGCGATACAATATTCAATCTGGCGAAATTTTGAATGGCGATTCCTTTTTAGCTGTGTGGATAAGTTATTTTGCAACAAAGGATTGATTTCTAGTCTGTTAGAGTGTATTTTTGCGGTTGGCCGAGTCAGTTATCAATCAATTAGGGGTGTTGATGGTAATTACAGTAATAAACTAATCAACAGGCAACAGCTTTAATTATTTGTTTTCAAATACGAATCGGTGGCTTTTTTGATTGTTTCAGGTTAAATTTAGGATAATGTGGGGTAGCACTTGGTAGCAAAAAAATGCTTTTATGAAAAGTATGTTTAGAGAATTAACCTACCTTCATAGCAAAAAAATGGTCCATAAATTTATCACCAAATACCATCCTTGATCCGACATCTGTATAACTAAGGAATACTTGAACTTGTTGACCAATAAAGTGAAATATTTCATATCCAAGATCCCATTTGAGAATAAAAACAGCAAACATAAACTGTAGAGTGAATCCTCCAAGAATAGGTCGCCATTTTATCTAAAATAATAAAATATTATATCTATAAAAGACTTAGCTAGATCAAGATTTTGGTTTACATCAACAGAAGTCATCCTTGTAGTCTGATAATAATTCTCATATATAATGAAATGTGGATCTCCTTCATCAGCAAAGAAGACAGAATTGAATAAAAGAGTTATCCCCCTTGAGTTTTATTTGGGAGAGAGAGGGGATGCTCGATACACAGTCCAGAGCGTCCCGAATCGACAGAATTACAATCAACACTATAAACCTCAGAATGCCTCGTTCGGCATTTCTGTCCAAACGAGGTAAAAAAAAATGCCTTGTTGTCTGCAGTTCCAAAACGAGGTTTTTTAAATTGCCCTTCTTTTGGAACGAGGTATTTTGTTCAGAACGAGGCTTGGTAAAATGCCTCGTTTACTAAACGTGTTTTTTTTTCAAGATAGTTATTAGCGGTATATCGGCCAATTTGTAAAAATTAAAATTTATGTTATTTAATACGAAAATAAAACCAGTTTAAACTATATTATTATCAGAGAAGTTGACAAGATAAGAATACACGCCATCGGTGGAGGTGTAAAACTATTGCAGACACATAACTACCTTGATTGATTTATTGCCCCAATCAGTATAGGTGTTAAGAAACAACTGTCGTGTTGTGACATTTTATTGGGGGCAATCAATTAATCAAGGTATAGCTGTGTGTCTGCAATTGTTTTACACCTCCACTGATGGCGTGTATTCTTGTCTTGCCAATTTCTCTGATAATAATATAGTTTGAACTGGTTTTATTTTCGTATTAAATAACATAAATTTTAATTTTTACAAATTGGCCGATATACCGCTAATAACTATCTTGAAAAAAACACGTTTAGTAAACGAGGCATTTTACCAAGCCTCGTTCTGAAAAAAATACCTCGTTCCCAAAAAAAGGGCAATTTAAAAAACCTCGTTTCGGAACTGCAGACAACAAGGCATTTTCTTTATCTCGTTTGGACAGAAATGCCGAACGAGGCATTCTGAGGTTTATAGTGCAAGTGACGCGGAATTCAGTCCTGTCACACTTCTGCCAGTCCCGACAGCTAAGGTGGAGTGAGTAGAATCGTGACGTATTCCTATAGGTGAAAACAAGGCATTGACCTAATAAGCATATACACCAAGTTTGAACATTTTAACTCAATTAGAAGGAGAGTTATTGTGTTCCAAAGTCTCGACCAATCAAATTGCGTATCGCTCTGCTTACTCTGAGCAGAAAATGCTCAATATCGAACTTAGTCAAGGTATTACTATAATGAAACTATACACCAAGTTTCATCAATCTCACTTAATTAGAACTAAAGTTATCGTGTCCCAAAGCATCAACCAATCAAATTGCTTATCTCTACTTACCCTAAGCGGAAAATGCTCATCTTCGAACTCCATCAAGGCATTGACCTAATAAGCATATACACCAAGTTTGAACATTTTAACTCAATTAGAAGGAGAGTTATTGTGTTCCAAAGTCTCGACCAATCAAATTGCTTATCGCTCTGCTTACCCTGGGCAGAAAATGTTCATTATCAAACTTAGTCAAGGTATTACTATAATGAAACTATACACCAAGTTTCATCACTCTCACTTAATTAGAACTAAAGTTATCGTGTCCCAAAGCTTCAACCAATCAAATTGCTTATCTCTGCTTACCCTAAGCGGAAAATGCTCATCTTCGAACTCCATCAAGGCATTGACCTAATAAGCATATAACACCAAGTTTGAACATTTTAACTCAATTAGAAAGAGAGTTATTGTATTCCAAAGTCTCAACCAATCAAATTGCGTATCGCTCTGCTTACCCTGAGCAGAAAATGCTCATTATCAAACTTAGTCAAGGTATTACTATAATGAAACTATACACCAAGTTTCATCAATCTCACTTAATTAGAACTAAAGTTATCGTGTCCCAAAGCATCAACCAATCAAATTGCTTATCTCTGCTTACCCTAAGCGGAAAATGCTCATCTTCGAACTCAATCAAGGCATTGACCTAATAAACACATACACCAAGTTTGAACATTCTAGCTCAATTAAAAGTTATCGTGTCCCAAAGCATCAACCAATCAAATTGCTTATCTCTGCTTACCCTAAGCGGAAAATGCTCATCTTCGAACTCCATCAAGGCATTGACCTAATAAACACATACACCAAGTTTGAACATTCTAGCCCAATTAGGAAGAGAGTTATCGTGTCCCAAAGCATCAACCAATCAAATTGCTTATCTCTGCTTACCCTAAGCGGAAAATGCTCATCTTCGAACTCCATCAAGGCATTGACCTAATAAACACATACACCAAGTTTGAACATTCTAGCTCAATTAGGAAGAGAGTTATTGTGTCCCAAAAAGTGTGACGGACAGACAGACGGACAGACAGACGGACAGACAGACAGACAGACAGACAGACAGACAGACGGACGAACCCATTTTAATAGTCCCCTGCTTTCTTCGAAAGGCGGGGGACAAATATGTTTCAGCTGTCATGATTGGCTGAGATATTTTTTATACAGTCGACACATGCGTTGTACTCTGAAATTCACCTTTTCACTCATTGACACCAGTTTTGGAATTTTTTCCGGAATTGTGAATCGAGCATCCCCCATGTGAAATGGGATTTAACGTCCAGTTGACACAAACTAGGTGATTTCGAGACTAACTAACATATGGTTTAATTTTATTTCAATTATTCACTTTCGCGTCGGGGTCTTTAGCAGTGGGAGGAAACCAGAGGACCCAGAAAAAACCCACAAGATTGGAAGTATTATTTGAAATTGACAAACTTGTATTGAATAGAGTGAGAAAATTCTGTGTATCAATTTTCCTAGCATTACTTGAGGAGTTGTGGTAAAATCTATGTGATTGTGATTAACGTGAAATATGTGTTTACCTGAGATCTATGTTCGGAGAAGATAAACAGCAGGATGACAAAGAAAACAAATCCAGCAACTGAGATGAGGTTTCTGGGCTGATTTATCACCGTGGAAATTATTACAGATAAAAACGAACCAATCACAATCAGGATAAACAACCTAAAAATGATTTTATTCTTTATATAATATACAAATGGTAACCTGGAGAAATATCAAAACTATTCATTTCAACGTCATCATCAGTTCATATTCAGCCCTTTTAGAATATAAAACAAAAAATATGAAATGTAATTTGAGTGTAGATGAGAACCAATTTGAGTTAGCTAGCTAACAAGTGTTCTGGTAGTTTCGGTATTTAGATCAGATGACAACATGTGATTAATCTACTGGGTTTTTATTTGATTGCCAGAAGGAAAGCACCATAAAGTGTACAGACTAGACACTGACTGGTCATCCTACTGTTTAATTTCCAATGAGTTTCGAGGAACCCAAGTCATAATTCTGATAACGACATGGTCTGCACTCGGCTGAATGCTGGGCTTTCCTCACATTTCAGAATTATTCCAATATCAGCAACCCTTGAACATTATAACTTTTATAGCAGTACTCACCATTTCAGAACATTTTTTGTTTTTTTGTTTTCAATACTTTCAAGGCATGGGCGGAGACATTTCTCTTTTACATCTTCACCGAAATGTGTCCAGATATAGTGAAGACCGATGAATGCCAATACAATACATGTCAACCAGATTAAAGGCACTGTATTCACGCAATCTTTCGTGGCACCAAATATCAGAGCTGTTATAAAATAGGCCAGGTACAAGATACAGAATAGTACAATCATCACCTGCAAATAGTAAATAATATTTAAGCTTGAAATCAAAATGGAGTTGAGCTAAAAGTAACTTGCGGTTTTCATTGAATTTCATAAAATGATATTAGAACACTTTGATTTTTAATTAGTTTTTACTGTGCATGGTCTTAAAGTATATATTTTCCTCTCCAGTGAGATAGGGAAATTTTCTTCAAGAACAATTAATTATAATGTCTGGTCAACACACTAATCTTGAGTGTGCAATGCTAGTTTAGAAATATATTAATTATTGTAAAAATTTGGTGAAATATATAAACAATTTAACACAAGATGACACTCCCCTCTTGTCCGTATATACACTCTGTTCGAATAGTAAGTGCAGGGGGACTGCACCACACACAATTTTACACAAAAACAAATATATGTACAAGACATATGTTATTTAACTATTAAAGGCATTATGTACATTGAAGTGTATATAACTAACCTTACGAATGTTAGATTGATTATCGGTAATAAATTTCTCCATCTTTGCGAAAGGTTTGGATATACAGGATAAAAAACTACTTGTACCTGAATCACTAGAAACTGTTTCACTGGATTTCACTAGAAAATAGAACATAGTACTATGAGACGAAGAGTTAATATACAATTATTAAACAGCTATTTTACAATCAGTGAAAGGTATAGATTAGTTCCTCTTAAAGACTTGAACCTTGAAGATTTCCAGACTATGCAGTCTGATGTACACAATATCAACTTACATAAACTAAACACGATTTCATACGTCATACGACCGATGTACACAATATTAACTTACACAAGCGTGTTTACAAACAAATACCTGCAACACCAATTAAACAAAGTATGTTTTAGTTTTCACGTTTAGCAGTTAACTCATCTTGATACTGGTAAAAATCAACTTACAACCAGAATCCACGTTATCTATTTCAATAGTCATATCTTCTCCATCAACCTTGGCTGCCTTAAAGTGAAGTTTATTCAAGTGTTTCATCTCATCTTTACTATCATCTGGTGTTTTATCTTCCATGTATTCATTTGGTGTACTCATCATTAATGGTTCCTTCGTTATACTTGTATCACCCATTCTTATTTACGATCTTGATTTCACTGAAATATTCAAATTCATTTTTGAGCAATTCCACGGTAACGGACGTACATTTTGCATGCGTTATATTTTGAATACTTCCAATATTATCTAACCATGAATACTTAACTGTTTGGGTTTTATATAGTATTAAAAACATATATTTTAAGTATTAATTGACATATGATTTTATTTATTCCTAAACACCGGAAATAAATATTGGCTCCTCAAAGTATAGGTAACGGACGTACAAAAATGAACACCATGATTTACCTACATGAACATGGTTGCAAAACTCTGTGAATTGTCCATGGAATTCAACAGTTTTTATCCGTTAGAAACAGCACTAATACTAGATGTGTACTGTATGATCACTTCTCACATTTGGATTCTTGTAATCCAGTAAATTAGAAATTATTGTGGTAACGGACATATGATACATATTTTCTGGTTATGGACGTACGAGTGCAAATGGCTAACCCATTAAATGGGATATGTAAACTTTCAAGTAATAGGACTGATAGATAATACTAATTATTAACTCATTTGAATTAATGGGGCAGTTAATTTCCTAAAAACATTACTCCTTACATAAAATATTGCGACCTAAAAATTTTGGTAACGAACGTACAATTTTAACCTAAAATTTTAGTAACGGACATGCATACATCTTTGAAACCTCAAATGATTCAGGGAATTTGGTCAAAATGTTTTCCTTCTACAGTCATATTATCATTATATCAAGAATGGGTGATGTTAGCTTTATATATGAGTTTATGAACAGTTCCATAAATAAATATGACTGAGAGATAAAATATAAATATTTGATAAAATGAAATACCATAAAAAGTAATGGACACACATGTACGAAAACCCAAGTTGTTCTGAGAATTTTTGCCAATCTTTTCTTTTTTTGGTCATCATAATAAGAATGGGTTATTTTAGCTTTAGATATGAAATTTTAAACAATTCAATTCATAAATATGAATGAGAGAGAAAAAAATGTGAATATTTGGTAACGGACGTACATTCTCATTGCGATATTTTTCAATGTTGGTTACTTTCACAAAAATATGTTATTTTCATATTTTAATGTATAATATCATGTTTATATACATTGTCAGATAACTAATGCCAAATCATTCATTATGACTCAGAATTATCCAACAAACACAAAGTAAGAAAATACATAAAAATTACAAAGGGTCGTCATGATCAGATAGATACAAAACCCAAGTCCCGTGTGGTACCTGAAAAAATCCTAGACGAGGATTGAACCGAAACATCACTGTTCAGGCAAATTTTCCTCCTAGTAAAGGTACATTGTATGGTAGCCTAGTGTATGCCCATATATTCAGGTTGCAGGATCTGCCAGGATGTTAAAACCCATTTTATTTGGTAAATATGTTCACAGACACTATACAAATACAAATCCTGAACCAGGTCAATCATACTTTTTTTGGTAATGAAACATTTGTAATACACTAAAATCTGATTAAAGGGCCAATCCCGATAACTTTCTGGGGAATAAAACTGCTTAATTTTGAGTTAAAATCCCTTAAAACCCATTATGTAAGGCCGACCAACTAACCCAATATTTGTGACACTCTTGTAAATAACTTAAACCTGACAATCTTCCTCTGGTAATGGAGACCGTTGTATTGTACAGTATCTGGATAAAACCAGACTTTTTTCTATAAAAATAATATGTAGGTGGAATTTACCTTTTGTTATCAAGTACAGCACATGGGTCATTCACTGCATAGACCTCTCAAGAAACGGGAATCAATTATCAGGTCACCCAATGAAAAAATTGACCCCAAATCTTAAAAGGGTTACGTGTTCTGATAAGCAGTGTTGACGTTCACGTCCAAACGACTCAATATTTTGAGCTGAAATTTTGAGACAAGGGAAATACACCATGCCTCTATATTTTGGTCCATAAATTTCATTAATACTCGGACTTTAATTTTTTAGACTCTGCTCTTATCGGGATTGTCCTTTTAAGAGTAACAACTCATTATGTAGTTATCTGAAAATCATTAGAATTTGTTTGCTTTCTATAAAAGTTTTGCCCCACTCTAACAATTAGTATAGGAAACATTTAATATCATGGATTTAGCAGTTCAGTTATCAAAATTCATTGAAAATCAAAATACTTGTTCGTTTTAACACCTTAAACTCCGTGTATCAATCTGAAGTCAATCGTATGATAAGTTTGGCCTCTATAGCATCACAAGGTTTTTTGAAGTGATCAAGGGAGACAACTCTGGAAGTAATTATTTAAAATCGCTCAAAATCAATAGGCTTTTTTGTCTCATGACCTTAAACAGTGTGTATTTAAAGTCAATCGGGTATTAACTTTGTCCTCTACAGCGTCCACAGGATTTTTTGATGTGATCAAGGGCCATAACTCTGGCAGTAATTATCAGAAATCGCTGAAAATCAATAGGCTTTTCGTCTCATGACCTTAAACAATGTGTATATATTTAAAGTCAATCGGATATTAACTTTGGCCTCTAGAGCATCCACAAGATTTTTTGAAGTAATCAAGGGCCACAACTCTGGCACTAATTATTAGAAATCGCTGAAAATCAATAGGCTTCTTCGTCTCATGACCTTAAACACTGTGTATAAATCTAAAGTCAATCGGATATTAACTTTGGCCTCTAGAGCGTCCACAAGATTTTTTTGAAGTGATCAAGGGCCATAACTCTGGCACTAATTATCAGAAATCGCTGAAAATCAATAGGATTCTTCGTCTTATGACCTTAAACACTGTGTATAAATTTAAAGTCAATCGGATATTAACTTTGGCCTGTAGAGCGTCCACAAGATTTTTTGAAGTGATCAAGGGCCATAACTCTGGCACTAATTATCGGAAATCGCTGAAAATCAATAGGTTTCTTCCTCTCATGACCTTAAACACTGTGTATAAATTTAAAGTCAATCAGATATTAACTTTAGCCTTTATAGCGTCCACAAGCAATTGTGGACGCCGGACCGACGGAGGCGACGACAATATACGACCACATTTCAATGTGGGCGTATAAAAACTGAATTTTTTACTTTCATTTCGTCCTACTATTTCTTTCATTTCCGAAATAAATAACAAGTTGATACGTTTTTATTTTTTATAAACACATAGGCCTACACTAGGGACCGGGTATCATTCAGATTTGATGAAAGATAGGTTGCCAGGCAACGAAACATACGCCCACAGCAGCTAAATCGTCCGGGCAGTCAACAAGGGTTGTCGCATATTTTTACTTTTTTTTGGTAATAAAACATTTGTAATACACTAAAATCTGAGTAACAACTCATTATGTAATTATCTGAGAATCATTAGAATTTGTTTGCTTTTTATAAAGTTTTGCCCCAAGCTAACAATTAGTATAGGAAACATTTAACATCATGGATTTAGCTGTTCAGTTATCAAAATTCATTGAAAATCAAAATACTTGTTCGTTTCAACACCTTAAACTCTGTGTATCAATCTGAAGTCAATCGGATGATTTATAAGTTTGGCATCTACAGCGCCACAAGGTTTTTCGAAGTGATCAAGGGAGATAACTCTGGAAGTAATTATTTGAAATCGATGAAAATCAGTAGGCTTTTTCGTCTCAGGGCCTTAAACAGTGTGGGTAAATTTAAAGTCAATCGGATATTAACTTTGGCCTCTAGAGCATCCACAGGATTTTTTGATCTGATCAAGGGCCATAACTCTGGCACTAATTATCGGAAATTGATGCAAATCAATAGGCTTCTTCGTCTTATGACCTTAAACAATGTGTACAAATTTAAAGTCAATCGGATATTAACTTTGGCTTTTAGAGCATCCACAAGATTTTTTGAAGTGATCAAGGGAGATAACTTTGGCACTAATTATCGGAAATCGCTGAAAATCAATAGGCTTCTTCGTCTTATGACCTTAAACACTGTGTATATTTTTAAAGTCAATCGGATATTAACTTTGGCTTTTAGGGCGTTCACAAGATTTTTTGAAGTGATCAAGGGCCATAACTCTGGCACTAATTATCGGAAATTGCTGAAAATCAATAGGCTTCTTCGTCTTATGACCTTAAACACTGTGTATAAATCTAAAGTCAATCGGATATTAACTTTGGCTTTTAGAGCGTCCACAAGATTTTTTGAAGTGATCAAGGGCCATAACTCTGGCACTAATTATCGGAAATCGCTGAAAATCGATAGGCTTCTTCGTCTTATGACCTTAAACACTGTGTATAAATTTAAAGTCAATCGGATATTAACTTTCCCTTTCAGGGCGTTCACAAGATTTTTTGAAGTGATCAAGGGCCATAACTCTGGCACTAATTATCGGAAATTGCTGAAAATCAATAGGCTTCTTCGTCTTATGACCTTAAACACTGTGTATAAATCTAAAGTCAATCGGATATTAACTTTGGCTTTTAGAGCGTCCACAAGATTTTTTGAAGTGATCAAGGGCCATAACTCTGGCACTAATTATCGGAAATCGCTGAAAATCGATAGGCTTCTTCATCTTATGACCTAAAACACTGTGTATAAATTTAAAGCCAATCGGATATTAACTTTGGCCTCTAGAGCGTCCACAAGATTTTTTGAAGTCGTCAAGGGCCATAACTCTGGTAGTTATTATCGGAAATCGCTGAAAAACAATAGGCTTCTTCGTCTCATGACCTTAAACACTGTGTATAAATTTAAAGTCAATCGGATATTAACTTTAGCCTCTAGAGCGTCCACAAGCAATTGTGGACGCCGGACCGACGGACGGACGGACGGACGGACGGACGGGGGCGACGACAATATACGACCACATTTCAATGTGGGCGTATAAAAAAAGGAAAGAAACTGAGCTTACCATCTAAAATCTAATATACATTCAGTTAATAGATTGCCATGCAGAAAGTGTTAAATACCATCAAGATTCATCAAATAACGGCCATGTCGCATATTCTTACTTTTTTCGGTAATGAAACATTTATAATACTCTGAAATCTGATTAAGATTAACAACTCATAAAGTAATTATCAGAAAATTATTAGAATTTTTTTGTTTTTTATAAAATTATGCCCAATGCTAACGCTTATAAGTATACAAAGCATTTAAAATCATGGATTTAGCTGTTCAGTTATTAAAATTCATTGAAATCAATATACTTGTTCGTCTCAAGACCTTAACTCTGTGTATCAATCTGAAGTCAATTGAATAAAAAGTGATCAAGGGAGATAACTCTGCAGTAATTATCGGAATTCGCTGAAAATCAATAGGACTCTTCGTCTCACGACCTTAAACACTGTGTATAAATTTAAAGTCGATTGGATTTTAACTTTGGCCTATAAAGCATCCACGAGATTTTCTGAGGTGATCAAGGGCCGTAACTCTGACAGTAATCATCAGAAATAGCCGAAAATCGATAGGCTTCTTTGTTTTATGACCGTAAACACTGTGTATAAAATTAAGGTCAATCGGATATTAACTTTGGCCTCTAGAGCGTCCACAAAATTTTTGAAGTGATGAAGAGCTATAACTCTGGCAGTTATTATCGGAAATCGCTGAAAATCAATAGGATTCTTCGTCTCATGGCCTTAAACCCGGTGTATAAATCTAAAGTCAGTCGGATATTAACTTTAGCCTGTACATTATTTGGTATTTGGAGATTGTGGATTAATTTATCTATTTCCTGTGAGTCAGAATCGTTCATATTATTACCCTGATCAATAGGGATGTCACTGTCTGTTTTAGGTTTATCATCATTATCGTCTAACAAAGAATTAACCAGTTTCCAATAAATTTTTGGATCATTTGTCTCTAACTCATTAAGTTTCTTAATAATTGAATTTTTAGCTTCACGGCTTTTATATTTTGTTACCTTTTTATAAATTTTTTTCTGCTATAATAGATTTCCCTTAAGTAGTTATTTTGTGGGCTTTTGTTGAAATTATGTTGGGCCTCTAACATGTCCCTACGTAGTCTATTACAGTGTCTTTGTCAAACCATTTGTGTTTTTTAGTTGTTTTCTTTATCCTGACAACCCTGACACACGCTCTTGATGCGTCAAGTAAAATATTGGTCAGATCTGAGTTAGCCTTGTCTGTGTCATTAGCATCGAAAGTCTTTGACAAAAATTTGTTAGCTTGAGTCCGGAAAAAAGGTTTATTTAGTTCTTTGATTAAGGATTGGTTCGAATCAGCTCTTTCCATATGAATTTATAAGGTTTCTGTATAGTATTAGAGTGTTTATTGCCAGAAGAGTTACCTTTTGTAGGGGATAATATGTCCTGAATAGGTTTAACCAAAATCTTGCAAGATATCAGATAATGATCGGACAAATAGGTTAAGGCCGAAACTTTAAAACAATTAATTTTGTCAGTTAATGATGTACTTGTAAGAATGTAGTCTACCGAGCTGCAGCCTATATAATTAATACAAGTATAATTGCCTATGTAATCACCAAGTGTTCTACCATTAAGAATATACACATCTGTTGTATTACATAGTTGTATAAGTTCCCTTCCCCAGGTATTGATAACAGAATCTTTATTATTCCTAATTGTTGGAAGTTTATCTTTGTTTATATTATTTGAGTTGTCAATTTGTGGAAAAGGTTTATTACTATTAGACAAATCTATATCTGAAATAAATATATCTGGAAGATTAAATGTTCGTGAATTAAAATCGCCTCCTAGAACTAAGTCTTTATATTTACTAATGTTATTTTCAAGTTCATCAAACGGATTGTATTTTTTCTTTTGCCAAATTGGTGAATTTTGGGGCGGAATATAAACAGAGGCAGTATAAAGATCATTACTAATATTGAAAACCGATTTGTTTAGTTTAAACCATATTATGTCCCCATCCGAAGCGTCAAGAATTTGGATACCATGTTTATATTGATCTCGTATGAATATTGCTGTTGCGCCTCTCTGGCTGAGTTATTTCCCTTTCTACTGAATATAAATCCTGTGAAACCACTAAATACATTTTGTAGTAGACCTAAGTTTTCATGTTCATCACTAGACCAGGTTTCAATTAAACAGATAATATCTAAATGACCAAAATACTGAAACATATCATTCCGAGTTTTGTTATTATTGAGTTTTGATGTATGATCGTATGATCATTGTTTTGTTGTTCACCGATGTTTTTTTTTTTAATGAAGTATTCTTCTATTGTTTGTTAATTGGCGTTATGATTTTAGCAATTTTGATTGTTTGATTAGTGTTTATTGTCAGTATCAGAAAATGCCGAAGTCAAAATCAGAAAATGCCGTGGTATTTCTTTATAACACAATTTATAGTCCTTTGCCCATCACGTAACAGTCCAAACTGATCCCGCAGTGAATATTCGCTTGGCCGCTACAATCACTGATAAGCATGACATCGACGAGGCTTAATAAGTACGGCATATTAACTTTTTTACTCCGACAAATTAAATTCTCAAACATTTTTTTGAGGTAAAAGAAAAATAAATAAAGACGTTTGAAGTATTTGAAGTTAAAAAATATTTCCTATTTAGTGTAAATTAAATGGGTATTAAAATGAGTAAAATGCATCATTTTGCCCGAAGCAGTTAGGTGTTAAGTAAACATTGCACGAGCAGTTGAGCCATTGACTGGCGCGGCGAGCAGTCAACGCACGTGCTATGGACACTTATCTGTTACAGAGTTAATTCGTAAGTAATTCTCTGTGAAACAGATTGGTAACAGTCATGTAACTTTCAAACGTTTTTATTCATCCGTCGATGATCGACAAACGACACAATGATTACGTGACAATGATCACGTGAACTGGTTTATTGGCATAATGCCAACCGATATGTCACCACGATCTATGATGTCACGTATCATTGGAATTCTCCAATGGAGATTCTGTTGGGGAAAACATCCACTGTTTCTCTCTCCGTGTATTCGATGTTCCATCAGGGAATTATATCCAATGACGATTTAAATTTACCCAACAACTGGTCAGTGAATCCATCAATGTATTACCGGTACCTGAAATTCACACGGACAGAGCTTGGAATACGCGACGAGACTGTCTTCAATGACCACGTGGCTTATTTTAATCCATGTTTTAATGCACCTTTTATGAATGATCAACAATGTGCTAATTATTCGGATTATGATAATGAACAATGTCGTGTGGACGACCTTACCAACGTATTACTATATCTTGCTCGAGTCCCAAACGACGTACACCAAAGTCCCAAACGTCGTATACCAAATTCCCAAACATCATATACCCGACTCCCAAATGGCGCGGTCATATGTTTTTGAGTCCCAAATGACATGCAATCTTCGGTTGAACATGCGTGGTCTAAAAAAAAAACATAAGCTAGTCATTTTTTTTTTTTTATTACAACTATGACATGTTATAAAGGACTTACCTCATTGTATAACTATATGTGTTAACGAAGATGTGATCGACTTCTTTCAGTCTCAAATAATATTGTCTCTCCAAACTGTTTTATCACCAGTCAACACACGCCGTTGTGGCTCGCGCTTTTGTGTGTGAGTTAGTTTTATTTAACGTCCGCTTCCACCGAGGTGATATCGCTCGCGCTTTTCTCAAATTCCGGTTATATTTTCATGTTATCAATACATTAGCCAATCAGCGCGCTTTATAAGAAATAGGGCTTGGTTTAATATTTCGGTCAAGTTGTCATCAATTATGAGCCAATAAGAATTCTAATACGGGTGTTAGTTTCTTTTAATTCCAGGAATTGTTTTGAATGCAAATTCTCCAACAAACCAAACGTAATATTCACATATTTAGTAGAAACATATAGTGTCAGGGCCGAATGAGGATTTTAAAAGTACGGGTGCAGCAGAGTGGTGGGGCGCAAATATAATGCCAAAGTTACTGCGCACGTGGTGGCGCAGGCGCGTACCCAGAAAGGGGTGATAAGAGGGGCACTTCGCTTATAGGGGGGGGGGGGAGGGGAGGCCGGCGAAAATTTTGAAAAATAATGCTGCCGAAGCCACTCTGATGATATCTAAGAGTCAATTTGATGTCCCCTTTGGACCCGCACCTGTGGAGTCGCCCCATTAACTCCACATGAGTGATATACGGAAGATTGGATCAGGGCAAACGAACCAGGTACCCAATGGCGAGTGGGTGCCCTTACAACCGATCGACTACCAGCGCCTTAAGAGGTGAAGGATACCCCACCCCTCCCACCCTCTCCCAACACACACAGCATTTTGCAAGCCCCCAGACACTAATTAAGCCCAATATGAATTTCGCGCTGTTGGGCGTGAAATAGAAAGCAATAAAAGCAATATATAAATTTCTTAACCAATGAAATGGGGTTTAACTTCAAACTTTTTTATTCGTCAATATGAAGACCGGCGCAAGTCATGCATCTTGTGTGCTATGAGGGTTACGACATATAGGCCTATTGTAATACTTTTAGAAGAATTTTTGCTTGAGAAATAAGATGGCATATTATTTCATTAATTAATATCTTTGGTTCACATATATGTAGGTGTGTACTAAAATCAACTTAGTCAATGATTGACATGGTTACATAAAAAAGAGTTGTATAGCCATAACAAACTAGTTCTATCTTTCAACAAATTACATGTGCATAGAAGTTTACCTATTGCGTCATTTGGATTAAATTATCCAATCATATTCTTAATTGCACAGGTTCATGGTCATGAACACGCTTGGGCCTGCATGATATCCATTAGGCTATAAAACAATCGATATTGTAACTTTAAGACAGACTTCGATTAGATTCCATGCAGAGGGTTACCATCTAAGAGTCCTAGGCACCGCGAGGTGTCTAAGTTGAGAAGATTCCAGTTAGTATTGTAATAGCTGTATTGTAATGTATCCAGCTATGCTAAACATCACCGTGTTAAACATACAATATTTTGGAGCTGACAACGTGGAATGTCAGAGCGGCATTTAAAGAAACCTCCTACCTGGTTAAAGAATTACAAATTCAACCACAGACGGCCACAAGACGATCACCAGGGCTGTTCTAAATTATGTAACACAGAAGAAAGAGTATGCATCACACGTTGGATGTGGGGAGTGCTCCAGGCTTATTTTCCACATCTACCCAGCGACTGCATAGCACTAGTATGGTGCTACACTATACTCTTGTTTTAAATTCCACCTGACAAGACTTCTACGCACATGTCTAAGTGTGCACCGTGACCCCGGGTTTTCGTCTCATCCGGACGACTAGACACTGTTCTTTGACAAACCACGCCGGACCGGAGAAATCAATAGTAGGGCCTAACTTTCTAAGCCATCGCCGACATCGAACCCTGGCCATTGTGACTTGATTATGTGTCTCATACAGTACCTCGTTGACGACTATTATGACTGACGTCTGGGATATTATAAAACATATCACACAATTTAAAACCTTTGTTTTAATAACATCAAAAACCTATTCTCTTTATTAACCATAATATTATTGTGATAATTTATCAATTTTTAAATATCCAGATTCGACTAGACTGTGAATATGATGTCAGCAGTTTGAATGACTGTTTGAATATGACATTGACTGCTTGAATAT
Organism: Patella ulyssiponensis; assembly: GCA_963678685.1. Lineage (NCBI taxonomy): Eukaryota > Metazoa > Mollusca > Gastropoda > Patellidae > Patella > Patella ulyssiponensis. Next base: position 59,742,965 of record OY783225.1, on the reverse strand, counting down.
GATATTGACTGTTTGAATACCCTATTGAATATGATATTGACTGTTTGAATATCCTATTGAATATCATATTGTCTGTTTGAATTTGACTATTAGTTCATTACAACAAAAGAATGACAAAATAAACTTCTTTACCTTATAGTCTGTGTCTACAAAAATCTTATTGGTATTTTTTATTCCAATTTATCCCATTCTTTGTTGAGTATTTGGATGAAAAATAACGTTTTCTTTTTTTAAGTGAAGTGATGTTTGGTTTATTTTCTTGTTTAATGGATCTAGATTTTTTGTTTATATGGGTGGGGGGGGATGCGTAATCTCCAAATGTATAAAGAAATGTCTATAATCTGTTGTCCAAATTAAAGAACAACATGCGCGACATATTGCCACTTTGGCGCATTACGTCATATATTAATGACATTATTATTGACGATTGTTGTATCAACCGGGCGACTGATTGAAGCCAGCTACTTGAATGATACCCAGGGTAATCTTTCAATTAAAATAGGTGTTGATATTGTTCATTCGTATGTAACGGTTATAATGTGATCACGATACCGTATCGACATCCTGACACAAACCTTAATTACACAGTAAACAGAAGAATAACTAGACCTGCATGCAGGAGTGACGGGTTTCACGGGTGCCACGTTATCTTTGAACTTGTGTCACTTTCGATGCCACATTACCCTTGAACATATGTGACTTCCGGTACCAAAAAAACAATAAACTGGTTTTCACATAAGCATTGCACACATCAAATAAAATGGACGCAGAATCAACCAAATCCAGCAATATCAATTCATGTTATATATATACTTCCGGCGATAATGAAAATGTTCAATTACTTTTATGAAATCAGAAATGGCATAAGGCATCACATGGTAAAAATTTTATGCAATCGAATAATATATGCCACTTTCATAGACCCAAAAGTGACTTGTAGAAAATCGGCTATTTCTCGGTAACCGTACAAGTTAGAAACGATTTTGTGGCATCTGTATGATCGCATGGGTCCATTCTATTTGTTGATTGGCATCAAATATCATAATTGTAAACATAACGCTAACGCTACAATATACGTCCACATTCCTGCTTTGATTGATATGGTACTTTGTCAAGAAGGCTAGGCATTTGGTTTGTTTAGCGTTGAGGGTCGTGCCTCAACATCAATAGTTGCCGTCCTTAGAAGGAATAAGTATACCAAGATAATCCATTCAGAATTGTGGCTTTCAGACGCTAAAGGCACAAAGTGGGCGTGGCTCTGCCCCTGGGGTCGAGACATTCACCAAAATCAACAGTGGACGCCCTCCGGCTATAAGGTATACATATGCCAAGTACCAAGCTGATTCATTCAGAATTACGGCCTGTAATCGACAAACACAAAAATTGGGCGTGGCTGGCCTCTGGGAGTGGGGACATGCAGTTGTCGTCCTTAGGCTATAAGGAATACATATCCCAAGTTTAAAGACGATCCATTAAGAATCGGGGCCTGTAGGCAAAACACACAGCCACAAAGTAAAAATGGGCATGGCTCTGCCCCTGGGGGTTAGGAAATCACCAAAAACAACAGGGGTCATCCTTACGGTATAAGGAATAGGTATGCAAACTTTTAAAAGGATCTGTTAAGAATTCCACCCTGAAGGCGAACACAAGACACAAAAACATTGGGTGTGGCTCTGTCCGGGGGGGGGGGGGGCGGCATGCACCAAAAATATAGTGGTCAGTCTTAGGGTATAAGGAATAAGTATAAAAAAATTTCAAGATGATCGATTAAGAATTGTGGCATGCGGGTGACACACAGACACACCAAAAGAAAATGGGCGTGGCACTGTCCCTGGGGGTCGGGCATGCACCGAAAACAATAGGGATCTTCCTTAAGGTACCAAGAATAAGTAAGCAAAGTTTCAAGATGATACTTTAAGAAATGCAGCCTGTAGTCGACAGACAAACAAATACAAGAAATGGGCGTTGCTGTCCCAGGGGGTCGGGCATGCACCCAAAACAAAAAGGTATCATCCTTAGGTTATAAGGAATACGTATTTTAAGTTTCAAGATGATTGATTAAGAATTGTGGTCTGTAGGCGACACACAAAATGAAAATGGGCGTGGCTCTGTCCCTGGGGGTTGGGCATGCACCCCAAATGATAGGGATGTTCCTTAGGGTACAAATAATAAGTATTCAAAGTTTCAAGATGACACGTTAAGAAATATGGCTTGTAGACGACAAACAAATAAATACAAGGAATGGGAGTGGCTCTAACCCTGGGGGCCGGGCATGCACCAAAACACAATACAGACCATCCATAGGGTGTAAAGAGTAAGTATACAAAGTTTTAAGAAAATCCAGTAAGAATTGCACCATGTAGGCGACACAGACACACAAAACGAAAATGGGCGTGGCTCTGCCCCTGGTGGTTGGGCATGCACCCTAAATGATAGGGATCATCTTATTACGAAAACAATTGATTTTCAGTTGTTTCCTATAATAACCGCTAGAGTTATGGCCCTTGACCACTTTGATTGGATAAGCAGGGTTTAAGGTCTAGAGATGAACGTATATTGATTTTTAATGAATTTTGATAGCCTGGAACAGCTTAATCCACGATATTAAATGTTTCGTATACTAAACATTAGCATTGCGCAGAACTAAAAACCCAACAATTTCTAATGATTTTCGGATAATTACTGAATGAGTTGTTACTCTTAATCAGATTTTAGTGTATTATAAATGTTTTATAACCGACAATAGAAAAAATGCAGAAACTCTTGTTGACTGCTCGAGCGACGTATTCGTCTATATAAATATCTCGAGCTTGAATGTCCATCCCATGTCATAAAGGATAAAGAACACGACACACATTTCGCATAATAAAAATTGTTGTTTTACAATTTGTTTTATGCCCCTTCCGCCTCGTCATATGTTCCGTTCTTTCATCACATGTCATTGAGCAAATAGTTTCGTTTTTCCAGGGAATCTGTCTTTATTTGTAATGACTCATCTCCTGTAATACAAGTCTGTATTTTCCTTCTTTGCTGTTTTATGAAGTGCAGGTTATAGACTATAAAAGATGGATTCCATCTAGCATAATTTATAACACAATAATTTCTTCTTAAATCGCATGATTTTAGAATATTATCTAAATCGCCGAGGAGGTTGTTGGCCTATAGAAATAAAATGAAATGGGGTTTAACGTCCTACTTTTCTGACCTAACCTCGGCTAATGGACATACGCCATACAGTGTGCTATGAGGGAAATTTTGCCCGGGCAGCGGCGCTACGGCCTACTCTTATATCGAATTCCAACTGCCAAGGGATCTTTTACGTGGACGTCAATGTGTACACGGGACCTCAGTTTTTCGTCCCATCCAAACGACAAGACAGTTCCTTGTCAGACCCTCCGTTCTGCATCACTGACAAGGGGAAACAAAACCGGAAAATCGAGATGAACTTTCTCGGCCAATGCAGGGATCGAACACCCGACCTCCAGACTAGCGCGGTAGCGTCTTACCCACTTAGCCACTTGATCTTCTTGGCCAATAGAACATTTGATAAATGTTTCCCTTTAAAAAAAAAGGGGTGAATCATGGAGACTTCATTCATCAAAGCCCTTCACAACCATTATCGCAAAACCTGTACTGACAAATGGTATGAAACACCGAAAAGAGTAAGCACAGTGTGTATCGTGCACAACACTCGTGAATACATGCTAGCTTTGGGACAAATAGCGATCGGGATTTATAGATGCAATTAATCACACTGACATTAATTATTTTTGATGTTATTTGAATAGTCAGCGTAATTGTAGTTACCTTGTAATATAGTTCAATATAGGCTAAGTAAACATAGGCCTACATATACATGTATTAGGGCAAGTTTGTGGTTGTATTCGCTATAAATATATATATATATATATGAAACGAAGAGATATATAATAAATAAATATATAGTTTTAGGTGCTGGTAAAGCTCCATCTTTAATTTATTGTTTCTTAACGTTCCCCGGAAAAGCGGATGCCCTAGAAAAGTAGAGTTCTAGGAAACCATATAGGTCAAGGCCATACAGCAGGTCGGGTCAAGGAGTATTATGTCTATTTATACTCCTAGGGTCGGGTCATGTAATATTTTAAGTGGAGAGAGGTGCCAAACTGATCCCGCAGTGAATATTCGCTTGCCGCTACAATCACTGATAAGCATGACATCGACGAGGCTTAATAAGTACGGCATATTAACTTTTTTACTCAGACAAATTAAATTCTCAAACATTTTTTTGAGGTAAAAGAAAAATAGATAAAGACGTTTGAAGTATTTGAAGTTAAACAAGCCAACAGTGAGGCTGATGTCCCCCGCCGAAGTCCCAAAATAAATAGATGACACATATTAATTAATCGCACATTTATTTTTTTCAAACGTATCGAGCAATCAAACTGTACACGAAGTGTCATCCAAAAGTGTTTTATAAAGAAAAATGCTAAAACCGACGAGAAAAATGAAAATGTACCCTAGTTAGGCAGACAAAAGGGCCCCTACGCTTGACTGTTACTGTCGAATCCATTACTGAATGAGAATGCAGTCATTGTATTGGCATAAAAATCATCAATCAAGATGAACCTAAGTTATCTTGTCCCAAAGTATCAACCAATCAAATTGCTTATCTCTGCCTACCCTAAGAAGAAAATGCTCATCTTCGAACTCCATCGAGGCATTGACCTAATAAGCATATACACCAATTTTGAACATTTTAACTCAATTCGAAGGAGAGTTATTGTGTTCCAAAGTCTCGGCAAATCAAATTGCTTATCGCTCTGCTTACCCTGAGCAGAAAATGCTCCTTATCGATCTTAGTCAAGGTATTACTGTAATGAAACTATACACCAAGTTTCATCACTCTCACTTAATTAGAACTAAAGTTATCGTGTCCCAAAGCATCAACCAATCAAATTGCTTATCTCTGCTTACCCTAAGCGGAAAATGCTCATCTCCGAACTCCATCAAGGCATTGACCTAATAAGCATATACACCAAGTTTGAACATTTTAACTCAATTAGAAGGAGAGTTATTGCGTTCCAAAGTCTCGACCAATCAAATTGCATATCGCTCTGCTTACCCTGAGCAGAAAATGCTCATTATCGAACTTAGTCAAGGTATTACTGTAATGAAACTATACACCAAGTTTCATCACTCTCACTTAATTAGAACTAAAGTTATCGTGTCCCAAAGCATCAACCAATCAAATTGCTCATCTCTGCTTACCCTAAGCGGAAAATGCTCATCTTCGAACTCCATCAAGGCATTGACCTAATAAGCATATACGCCAAGTTTGAACATTTTAACTCAATTAGGAGAGTTATTGTGTTCCAAAGTCTCGACCAATCAAATTGCGTATCGCTCTGCTTACCCTGAGCAGAAAATGCTCATTATCGATCTTAGTCAAGGTATTACTGTAATGAAACTACACACCAAGTTTCATCAATCTCACTTAATTAGAACTAAAGTTATCGTGTCCCAAAGCATCAACCAATCAAATTGCTTATCTCTGCTTATCCTGAGCGGAAAATGCTCATCTTCGAACTCCATCAAGGCATTGACCTAATAAACACATACACCAAGTTTGAACATTCTAGCTCAATTAGGAAGAGAGCTATTGTGTCCCAAAAAGTGTGACGGACAGACGGACAGACAGACAGACAGACAGAAGGACAGACAGACAGACAGACAGACGGACGAACCCATTTTAATAGTAAACATTGCACGAGCAGTTGAGCCAATGACTGGCGCGGTGAGCAGTCAACGCACGTGCTGTGGACACTTATCTGTTACAGATAGTTATTTCGTAAGTAATTCTCTGTGAAACAGATTGGAGAGGTGCATTGAGGGCAGACATATTGTCATCGTCAAGACACAGGCCCGAATAAGCCAGTCTGCTGGCTGGGGGGTGGGGAGGTATCGGGGTTCTCTATAACGAACTGTGAATAAAGTGATAAGATAGGGGCCGACACGACAGTGGACCACTGTGCAAGTCAGTACAAAATATAGGGCAGGTAAAATTAATGTCAGAGCATAACCAATAATATCTGTAATGTATCGATCATAGCGTCCCCAAATCAATATTCCACATGATGATCCTTGACCATTTTTTCGAAAGCCACCCCCCATACCTTGCCCCCATGGCCATATATTCAAAATCCGAACAGTGTCTAGTATGTTGTATATATATTAAACGAGGCTAATCGAATCAATAATATTTGTATGTCTAGCCACTCCAGCCACGCTAATGTCAAATAATGTAAACGGGAATACCCAAGACCCCCGCCATATGTCGTACATAAACACGGCCTACACACGTCAAGTAAATAACATTATTATACATAGCCAGCTATATTGAAGCTTATATACAGAATATTAAATTGAATATACCTCCGTAATCTGACAAGTATAGGCTTGTTATTAGTCTTGCATATTATAAATACTCAAGGGCTTATACAATGTCTTCTTTACATTCATTTGAGGGGTTTATTGATAAGCTCGGTCTGAAAGAAGACACTTTTCGCTGAATGAGTCAATTTCGGAGAAACCGAAACTAAAACTAGATCAGGGTATTGTCTGTGCTGTGATTCAAATTACCCACACCACAGGAATCTGACCTTCTATCTGTATATATGCATACACCATACCGAACTAGACAATATATAATAAAAAATAACAGGAATGCAATGCCTGTTGAAGCCTCGATTTTACCTGCTCTCGCTTCGGCACGTTCTTGTTCCACAATTCGTAATGTTAGGCAATCTAACCGCTAAATCAATCCGCAGTGATTAGATCACTGAATCAAGTGCCAAAGATATTTTAAGATTTTCTCTGCCATTCCATTTTCCTCCTTTTGCATGGTAAATTTTGTTAACTCTTGGGTGTAGAATCGGAGAAGAGGGTTTGAATATACATTTTCTGTCAGGTTTTGGTGAATATTCGTGATTTTGAGGCGGAAGTATACAAGGTCAAGACTTCAGAGATTGGTTAGGTTTTTGTATGACGTCAGCGCATGGAGTTGAGGACAAACGTCAACGAAGGAAAATAATGTAAATATTGGATTCAAATGGCTATGATATCGTTTTGTGGGGAGTATTTGTGCAAATCAAAACGGCTAGATTGAAGAAAAATCACATCTGAGTGAATTGGCAGAGGTTAGATTGCCTGACATTACGAATTGTGGAACAAAAACGTGCCGAAGCGAAAGCAGGTAAAATCGAGGCTTCGACTAGTTACTTTTGCAACTGTCCTTTAGCGAACGATATTCAGAATGTCTGGCATGGCAAGTTATATATTCAAAAACAATTTCAACGGTATCGTTTCATTCCTAAATTTTGGTACATTTTTATTTTACTTGATAAATATCATTTCATTACCTTGTATTACTTTATTAAATTTAAAAAAAAAATGTCCAATATTTTTTCATTCCTCTCTTATTTATTTACTGTATTTTTAAAATTTGTGTTTTTTTTTATATTTTTATTGACATCATTTTATTTATTTATTGAATATTTGAGATACATTTTTGATAAAATGCGTTTTTTCCGTTTGATAGATTTTATGTAATAATTCTTCATGTGTGTTAATTGGTTGGGGTACATTTTTATTTTACTTGACATCATTTAATTATCTGATATTACTTTTTCAAATTTAAAGTATTTATTTATTCTTAGGAGATTTTAAATATCTTATAAAGGTCAATATAATATTTTTGTTCAATTATATAGATTTTATGTAATTATTGTTCATGTATGTTGAATAAAAAAACTTTAGTGGTATCAGATCGCTAGTTTAGTCCGTTGTTAATTGGTGTACAGCACGAATTTTCGTTTACGGTAAAAATTCCATTCCTAAATTTGGAATACTGGCTGACAGCAGCTATGAACCGGTCTGCGCAGACGTCAGTTAAAAATGGCGCCTGGGTTTGAATGAAAGTTGTGTACTTTTTTTAGAGCACAATTCTACATGAAAATAGTGTTGGGTTATTATAAATTTGTGTCAGATGTGACAGGAAATAATTCCTTTTGGTGATAAAAGAGGAATCTCTGTGAAAAATAGACGGTAAGGATTCTAAAATAGCCTTAGAACCGAGATGTGAAAAAGCGTTATTTTCATACTAGGCCTAATTCGTAATATGGCTAACCAGCAACTGTCAGCGAATCTAGGCTTCAACAAGCATTGCATTCCTGTTCTTTTGTATTATATATTGTCTAGTTCGGTATGGTGTATGCATATATATACAGATAGAAGGTCAGATTCCTGTGCCCACACATACCTTTAGATAACGTTATTATCTTTAAATATTTGTACGTTGTTTTGAAATTAAGCATTTCGATAATTAAATTGCATCAGGTAATGCAATCTGTGTGGTTTTTGTCGACGAGCCACCGGTTAATGGAAATGAAATGAAACGAAGTGGGGTTGAACGGGAATTCCTACGCTTGGGCTAGCCTAATGAAGACTGCGGTATACGCCGTAAAGTGTACTGTTGGGAACATTTTGCCCCGTTAGCTGTGTTTCCGCCTACTCTTCATCGAATCCCAATCGAAATCAATTCTGTCCCATCCGAACGACTAGACGCTGCTCAGCACTCCGTTCAGGCATGGACAATATGGAACATCGGTGAAAAATCCAGATGAGCGTTTTTGACCAACAGCAGCACTGACAACGGGGAACACCGCTGAAACACCTGGCCTTAATCGGTTAATGGTTATAGAAGCCCCCCCCCCCCCAACCCCGCGAACAAACACCACCGCCGGTCAAATAGTCCAAATACTCTCCAGGACAGATCCGTCCACCAGCACTGCTCAGAACAAGTAACCCATCACTCACAGGCCCCCATCCGCGAATATGTAACCCCTCACACGAACAAATAACACTAGGGCAAATCCCCCCCATCAAATTGATGTTTCCCTGGCAAATACCCCCTCCATCAAATAACCCCACTCCAGCTCCAAAATTAATACCTAAGGTTAAGCAGGGATATATACAATGCTTTGGTGCACGAGAACTTTGATTTTAATTGACAAAGTTTGATCATGAAAATTTTCTCCTAAGGCTCAGTATATAAGGTAGCACTTTGGTCACCAACTTCAAAATCGACATCCAATCGACATTGTGGCCTTTTTTGTTACATAAATTATTAATTAGACATTTAACATGACAGGCTCATAATCAACTCTAGATTTGAAGTAGATTAGAGAACGGTCCGGCCATTTGATGATTTAATTTTGAAATGGAGAAGAGAGGCTAAAACTAGAATAGCCAGTACGGTGGGTACGAGCAATGCACAGATCCTGTCAATGTTAATAACGTCGGTGAAAATCAAGTAATTTGAATGAAATGATGAATATATTCATTTTGTATTATCTATATTTGAAGAACGACCAGCTCTTTATCTAAATCATGCACAATGCTCCTTTGATGTACACTTACCTACATGAAAACTTGTAATGGGAGTGTTACGCCTTTTAAATCTCACCACTGACCACTGATCAGTTGGCTGTAAACGTAACTTTTTATATTTACATGTTTACATAAAACCGATATTCACGAATGCAACTATACAAACCCTTGAAGCAGATAACATTGGTCTGCTGTGTCAAGTTAACAAGTACCTTGTTAATAATAAAACTATATCGATGAAATGAAGGGTATATAAAGGTTATCCTGTCAACTTATTGCTGTAAGCACAATAATACATTGGAATACCAATACATTGACTAATATATTTCAGTAATGAGCCTGATGAAATTACAAACAAGAACAAAGACACAAAATAAACTTATAGACATTATAGTTCTTTATTATATGGTCTTTTCATAGCGAAAGGTGGCTACGTTTAAGTAAATAGTGATATTTCAAAATAAAAACTGTTTACATTAACATTACGTCAAAATATATGTAAAATACTAAATCAATGGACACCAAACATTATATCCTTGATACTTTCATCAGTTTCTGTCGACAAGAATTTTTTTTAAGGGATTATTAACATCATCAATACAGCTGACAATGATCAGATTGTGTGATGCGCACCATAATATGTATGTTACGAAAGTCACGATATCAAACTATTTTGATTTTGAAATATTAAAAGACATTTAAGACAAAATTGACACAGGTTTATTCAGCCCACTAGAAATATCTTAATGAATTATTGAAGTGATTCATGTTAGAACATGAACGCATTTTCAAATTAACGGATCCTGTTTTATCTTCTTTTTTTTTTTTTTTTTTTCTATGAATTTAAAGAGTGCATGAATGGATATTGCACTTTCAATAAAAAAATATAAATTGGTTACATTATTTAATGCTTTCAACTAACTCCAGGATATCCGCGATATAGGCATATTATTAGCATCAATTTAATTAAGTTTCAAACGAATATATACAATTTAAAGAGTGCATGAATGGATATTGCACTTTCAATAAAAAAATATAAATTGGTTACATTATTTAATGCTTTCAACTAACTCCAGGATATCCGCGATATAGGCATATTATTAGCATCAATTTAATTAAGTTTCAAACGAATATATACAATTTGTCGAAATAACAATATTTAATAACTTTAAATAAACAATAATATAAGAAATACATAATTATAATATAATGATGATAGTAGAAGCATAGTTATGCTATGGGACAAGGACATGGCCTTTTGGATTTTTTTTACGTTTGGCATTTTTCGGCTTATTTGAAGGTGGTGGTCGCTTTAAATGTATATATCAGGCGGCATGTGTATAATAACAGTGTTGCTGGTCGCGAGAAAGAGGGGGAAATGGGGTTTAACGTGGGCTTATTTGATAGACATTTCAATTGTCAGCTATCTGGAGATGTTCAACAATTAAATAAAAGAATGAAAATACAAGAACCATGTTTAGGTATATAAATAATGAAACATAACACATTCCAATTAAAAGAAAACCTACCAAAGAAATCCCTAGAATAGCATATCTCAACAGACAGCTAACTAGTTCAGGAATTAAATTATATTTAAGTGATTATTAAAACTGTCTGTTTATGTAAACTGTTTCTTTATATATCAGTGAACTATCAATTTGCAAAACCAACCAAAACAAGCTACACCTAATAAAATATATGTTAATAGAACAATATAATCTATTTATATGCAATAGTTTCCTTAAAGGGACAAAATAGTGTAGTTGGAATTAATCTGGTTGTATCAAATTTCTAGATTGAACCTTTTTTTTAACTACTCTATAAGGAAAATGGGATTTAACTACTGCCCGTTCAACACAAACTAACACATGGTTCAATTTTATTTCAACAAGCCAACAGTGAGGCTGATGTCCCCCGCCGAAATCCCAAAATAAATAGATGACACATATTAATTAATCGCACATTTATTTTTTTCAAATGTATCGAGCAATCAAACTGTACACGAAGTGTCATCCAAAAGTGTTTTATGAAGATAAATGCTAAAACCGACGAGAAAAATGAAAATGCACCCTAGTTAGGGCGACCCTAAAGGCAGACAAAAGGGCCCCCATGCTTGACAAAAGGGCCCCTCTGGCCAAGGGAAAGGGCCCTCGTGTCCGAGTCAATCGTTTCTATACACTGTTACTGTCGAATCCATTACTGAATGAGAATGCAGTCATTGTATTGGCATCAAAAACCATCAATCAAGATGAACCTAAGTTATCTTGTCCCAAAGTATCAACCAATCAAATTGCTTATCTCTGCCTACCCAAAGAAGAAAATGCTCATCTTCGAACTCCATCAAGGCATTGACCTAATAAGCATACACACCAATTTTGAACATTTTAACTCAATTCGAAGGAGAGTTATTGTGTTCCAAAGTCTGGGTGAATCAAATTGCTTATCGCTCTGCTTACCCTGAGCAGAAAATGCTCATTATCGATCTTAGTCAAAGTATTACTGTAATGAAACTATACACCAAGTTTCATCACTCTCACTTAATTAGAACTAAAGTTATCGTGTCCCAAAGCATCAACCAATCAAATTGCTTATCTCTGCTTACCCTAAGCGGAAAATGCTCATCTTTGAACTCCATCAAGGCATTGACCTAATAAGCATATACACCAAGTTTGAACATTTTAACTTAATTAGAAGGAGAGTTAATGTGTTCCAAAGTCTCGACCAATCAAATTGCGTATCGCTCTGCTTACCCTGAGCAGAAAATGCTCATTATCGAACTTATTCAAGGTATTACTGTAATGAAACTATTTAGAACTAACGTTATCGTGTCCCAAAGCATCAACCAATCAAATTGCTTATCTCTGCTTACCCTAAGCGGAAAATGCTCATCTTCGAACTTCATCAAGGCATTGACCTAATAAGCATATACACCAAGTTTGAACATTTTTACTCAATTAGAAGGCGAGTTATTGTGTTCCAAAGTCTCGACCAATGAAATTGTGTATCGCTCTGCTTACCCTAAGCAGAAAATGCTCATTATCGAACTTATTCAAGGTATTACTGTAATGAAACTATACACAAAGTTTCACCACTCTCACTTAATTAGAACTAAAGTTATCGTGTCCCAAAGCATCAACCAATCAAATTGCTTATCTCTGCTTACCCTAAGCGGAAAATGCTCATCTTAGAACTCCATCAAGGCATTGACCTAATAAGCATATACACCAAGTTTGAACATTTTAACTCAATTAGAAGGAGAGTTATTGTGTTCCAAAGTCTCGACCAATCAAATTGCGTATCGCTCTGCTTACCCTGAGCAGAAAATGCTCATTATCGAACTTAGTCGAGGTATTAATGTAATGAAACTATACACCAAGTTTCATCACTCTCACTTAATTAGAACTAAAGTTATCGTGTCCCAAAGCATCAACCAATCAAATTGCTTATCTCTGCTTACGCTAAGCGGAAAATGCTCATCTTCGAACTCCATCAAGGCATTGACCTAATAAACACATACACCAAGTTTGAACATTCTAGCTCAATTAGGAAGAGAGTTATTGTGTCCCAAAAAGTGTGACGGACAGACGGACAGACAGACAGACAGACAGACAGACGGACGGACGAACCCATTTTAAGGCGGGGGACAATAATGAGTCTGTTAGCAATGGGAGGATCAGGAGAAATCCCAAGAGGTTCGAGTGACGAGCGGGGAATGAGAAATGTTTAATATAGAGGGTTGTCAATGACATTAAATCACCAAATTTTTACTATCGTACAAAGACATTGCGTGCTTTATAACTTATCCCCGTTTCGTTTCAATAGACATACAGAAAGACATATTATGAGTACGTACAAGAAAGTTTGTATTCTCCGGAAATTCTAATTTTAGCCAATCCCTCGGTCGGGTCTTGCTCTTACTAAGCAATGTAAATTGATATGAGAATGATAATCTGCTATTAATGTTTTGCGTGTTTGGCATTACTATTGAGACGTTGGGATATAAATAGACTATGAATACTATATATACTGACTTATCGTACATTATCATTTTGCAATAACGAAGCACCCCGTATTCACTTTTTTTAAAACAAAAAACATAAACAAAAGAAATTCAAATTGCTTATATATTTGGTGAGTTTTACACATTGGTCCATTTTACTCCAGAGCTTTCTGATGAAGTGAGCTATTGAAATGTTTATTAATTTTCAATCTTGTTAAACCGTATTTTCATTGGGGTTAAACAGTTTTCAGTTTTAAGAATTAAAAAAAGATTCACTATTTTCACACAAGATTGTTGAATTTTCATTCATATTTTAAATATGGCAGAATGTTCGTTTGTAGAGAAGGTAAATCAAAATTGAATAAAAGCGCGTGTTCATAGCATTTACAATTTCAGGCGAGTTTTGACATCCTGATATAGCCAAATTTTCGTTACAGAATTTTTTTTATTATTACAGTTTATTTTTCCTGTAAACATGCAAGGGAATACTGAATACCATGGCCGCCAACGACTGCGTCCATGGCTGATGTCAAAAGTTGACAGTCAGAAGTTTCCAGGATTGATGTGGGTTAATAAATCAGAGGGAATGTTCCGGGTACCATGGAAACATGGCGGAAAACAAGACTGGTCAGAACAGAACTCTTTAATTTTCAATGTACTTTCTTCTATCATATTCTCAATTTCAAAATTAACTGTTGAAATTTGATTTGCATGTTTTTTATAGCGGCTTATGTCGATATCATTATCCGTCTTTTGGTACTTTCTCTCACTCTCTGTGTAATAATATTTTGCCACCGCCCTGACTGTCTAACATAGAATATTGCAATAGCAAAAGTATTGGTTTGTACATATAGGCCTACTAATCTTTGGCTGCCTACAATTAGCTGTACTTGAGAACAGGTCTATTCTTGAAGCATAAAATAGAAAGATGTCTGGGTGCAGACTGATGTTTAAATTGAATGTTAAAATAATGGTGAAGCAAAGTAACCTATAGAATTTCAACAATTTCCGATTTACAGTAAGAGTTATTGTACTTCAGTTTTTTTATGAAGGAAAGTTATCCGCTCTCCTGTTTATAAAATTGCTCAGTATAATCTTAACTATGTCCACTTAAGTCGTGTGTCCAACAAGGAAACCTCGGGATCTTAATATATGCGACACCAATCATTTTCATATCGACTATGACCTTTGGTCTAGTCAACCACAATTCTTGTTCTTCAATGATTGCCATTGGTGATTGACAATCACCACTTCTAAGAGGATACGAATTGTCTGTCCTCTGGCCTGGCAGTCCATATCTTCTGTGAAAAAAGGGCAAGGTTTTACATTTTTGTTGTATTTGTCCATATTTCTATCAAAGGCATGGGCTATGCATACCAGTCGACATCAAGCAGGCGTTGATAAAGAAGATTGGCCTGTTTGGAAAACTAGATTTCGATGTGCTTTGAACAAATTACCGGATATTGAGGAAGTCAAACAGCTAAGCCAGTTAGATGGTAGTAAGTATTTATAGCGGCCGTAGAGATAAAATCGTTAAGGCTATGTTACTAATGCTGGTCACGGAGCCAAAATTTGATCAAACAGAATCCCCCATTATTTTGTCTTATAGCCCTGTTAATATTCCACTGGAAAAGCAAAGAAAACATCATTTTCACTTGAAAACAAAGTTGGATATAAGTTAGCTTGTCAATTCTTATAATGTATAAATATCTTCCATTATAAATATTTTCCATGAACAAATATTCATCTTGTAGAGTGTGTTCCAGTCCGAAGCAATGGTAAAACGCCTTGTATAAAGTGAGACCCAAGCTATCAAAGAATTCCAGAAGGACCAATCAATCTCTCAATGTCAAAGGTTGGTTTTCCCCAGCTTCATTATAATGTATATCATCAATGTTGCAGAATAATGTACCCTTTAGGCTGGTATATCGGAGCTTTAACGTGGAAATATAACAGAGGTCTAATAAAGCTTTCTTTATAAATAATGAGTGAAAAGGGTTATTTTGATGTTAGTTTAACAAATTAAGATAACGAATGTAAGTTAGAATGTGGCTTGTCTGGGATACCAACCAAACAGATATAATGTGTTTGAGGAGGTTTTTTTAAAATGTGGTCGTATATTGTCCTCACCCCCGTCCGTCCGGCAATTGTGGACGCTCTAGAGGCTAATATCCAATTGACTTTAAATTTATACACAGTGTTTAAGGTCATGAATCGAAGAAACCTGTTGATTTTCCGCGATTTCTGACAAGTACTGTCAGAGTTATGGCCCTTGATCACTTCAAAAAAATCTTGTGGGCGCACTAGAGGCCAGAGTTAATATCGGATAGACATTAAATTTATTCACAGTGTTTAAAGTCGTGAGACGAAGAAGCCTTTTGATTTTTTTAGCGATTTCCGATAATTACTGCCAAAGTTATATCCCTTCATAACTTTGAAAGATCTTGTGACGCTCTAGAGGTCAAATTTATCATCCGATTGACATCAGATTGATACACAGAGTTTAATGTCTTGAGACGAACAAGTATATTTGTGACACTACGGGTAGGATGATGTATCGGGACTATCCCGGTCACAGACTCCCAAATAGCAGGCTGTAACACTACGGTGTCACAGATGGGACAATGATCGTCTAGGGCTTTTCTTCAGACTTCACGTTGTGGGACTGTGACACTATCCTGTGTCGCGGTACCAAATCAACGACTGTGACACTCTAGAGACACGTACGGTGGCCAAATCTTCTGTGTCACACTGTCGTTTGTCTAGGCAGGACTTGACGTTGTGATCAATAAGACTTCAAACTCTTTTCTGTAATCTTGAGATATTCTTTATATGTTACGATAATATATTCTACAGTACAGATACAACTATTGTTCTTTAGGTATATAACATTCCCGGTCTGAGTTTAATATCCTTTTTAACTCAGACCTGACGACTTTAACGTGGCAAAAGCCACGTACGTTTTTATAGTTCTACATAATGTTCACGGCCTCACACTATGTCTGCGTCCAGCATATAAGCCGGGGCATCTCCCTGTTTGTACTTGCCCGTTGATCTCTCAAATGTTGTCTGCGTCCAGCCTGGAAGCTGGGCAGCTCCCGGTTTGTACTTCCCCGTGGATCTCTCAAATGTTGTCTGCGTCCAGCCTGGAAGCCGGGGCAGCTCCCGGTTTGTACTTCCCCGTGGATCTCTCAAATGTTGTCTGAGCGTAAATCAAACAAACTCTCTCCTATATAGAATGTATAATGCGTCATCTATTAGGGCGGGACAGTTACCATTTATGGGTAAGAGTTTTGTAAAGGCACCGTTTTACATCAACACTATTCTAGTTAATTGTACTAATCTGTGCACCTGAGGACTGGACGATGGTACCCTACTTTCCAGAAATGTATACTGACATCTGTCTGCGAGTTAGTCTAAGATAGTAGTAGAATAATGCAAGCTACTTCATTACCCTATTCATACATCATGTAGGTAAAGAATTCTATATTAAACAGAACACTAAGTCTATAGTGTTACAATTCGCCCCCTTGCAACGCGTTAAATAAGCAATGTTGCTTAATTAACGTTGTTGTCTTACATGCATTAAATACAATATAATATAATATCAATATTATAAAAGCTCTGTATATGTCCTAATTCTAAAATACCATTATACTGATAAACATGCTACCATAATATAAGTTCACTGATTAACTGTCATATAAATACTTGGTTTAAGTTCTAACACAATAAAAAAACTCTTTGTAATTCAAAGAAGTTGACTATTTCAATGTCAATATGTTCACTGTTTATAACACTGCATAATTGCATGTCCTATTCAGAATTATTCTGTTTCTTGCACTGTAAATATGGTGATCCGCTATGTTAACACTTCTGCAAACTCCGCTCCAGAACCATATCTTCTTGCATACTGGAATTATCTCAACTGGTTCGTCTTTGCTGGGCGTTAAGATAAAATCTGTTAAGTTAACACGCCTTCTATTTCCTCTTTAAAACCATATCTGCTTAGATTCCGGAATTCCCTCAACTGGTTTGTCTTTGCCGGCGTTAAGATAAAGTACAATATATCCCGTAAACAACCGGTGTACTTGCTTAATCAGACCACTAATAATTCAATTACTTTACCCTTAATTAATAACATTTACTTTAATATTAATTGGATACGATTGTATCTTATTTAATCATATTCTTACTATTAAGTTTATTTAAAATTAAACTTGTATTTACTATACAACTGTAGTTCCTTAATTCTGTTTACTTTTAACTGAGTTAACTATTAACAAAAGAAATTAACCTGTCTCATTAATAAATATTAGCAGTATTAATTACTACTTATCACCTATAGTAATTAATAACATTGAAACTCATTAGTATTCCTCTTGACTTACTAAAGACTTTTACTCATTAGTATTAGCTGTTAACAGTGAACAGTTCCAACTCATTAACAAAGCATCTCAAATTAATTACCCTAATCGTATCTGGTTTTCAATACCAGTGATAACGTTTGTTTCAAAATAACATAAATTGTACCCATGACAACTTGGTACTGGGATTCCCCTGTACCTGTTTTGCGTTAAGACGTTCTCCTAGCACGCGCTACAACATTAAGTATATAGGATGAAAAGGTGTACCTTTTTAACATTGGTGCTATATGGAACTATGGTATAGGCCTACCTGTTCAAGGTATAATATACTCTACAACCAATCTAATTAAAATATAGATCTATATTTCGTCTCGTTTTTTTATACTTTCGATGGCCTACACTCATGTAGATCTAACTAGTTATAGTGGAAGCTCACGTTCTATGACGTCAGGTATCAAGCACGGGACATTTGACCCGATAACGTCAGTCAGTCGATTAACCAATCAGCGACCGCCATGCTTTTCAAAATCTACGTTTGTTTTGTTATAATTTCTATCCGCTGGTGTTTATAGTATAGACGTCGTTGGCTGGTAATATCTACCCACAGTTCCACGCATGAAAAGGTCAAACGGTCGATTCGACAGATCATTTGATTGGCTGACCCCTCATTTTAGCCAGAACACGGATTAAATAACAAGTCCTCCAGATCCAAGAGTAGTAAAGACAAGTAAAAATGAAATTTTGAACTATAAAAAACGAAACGAAATTGGATCTGTGTTTTAATCAGATTGCTCTACAACCGACGAGAGGTTCTCGCAGCGATAATAAATCAAAGTAAGACAGGTAGTCTATGCCTTTTTTTTCTAATTTCCATATAGATACTCTCTATTAACATTTTAAACCTTTTCGTGAATTCACTTCTGTCTGAATTGAAACGAAACAGTATCTTGAAACAAATGAGGCCAACATTTATTTCAAAACCCGATTTTATTGTAACTCTGGTTGTAATAACAAACCACCACTGACCGAAAGTTATTATATTCCTCACGTTTTTTTTTTAAAACACAACACAATTACAAATAAGTTCATGACTTTTTCCCTGTCATTAAGTATGGTCTAGTATACACTAAGCATGACATATCAGGGAATTCAAAATTTATTCGACAGCTAACCGCACATTCGAATTCAACTTTAAATTACCCATTTACCATGGTGTGCTTAGCACTTTTAAAAACACATACTTTCAACTTATTATCTTTGTACATTTTTAGCAAAACAACACGAAAATACAGAAACAGTTTATACCACTTGCATAATCTAAGCTATCCGCTATTGCAAGGCACACTGTTTCATTTTAAACGTTTTATTTAAAACCTTATACCGACCCACACGCTATCCTGCGATTTACAAAGGGCCATTCAGTTTTAAAATTTCCTTGGGCTTTTCCTTTACCCTAAACCTACACGCTATCTTGCGATTTGCACAGGTTTACACTATAACCTTATTACTTGGTTCATATACATGTACATTACTTAACAAAACAATACATTACATTAATTTACAAAAAAGCAAGTCTTCTATCCTCCTAAGACTTTTCGAAACGATGTAATTACGATCTACACATCCGAATAATTCTTTTGGAGTTTTACGTCAACCGCGCAAACTCTCCATTTCCGAACTATCTTCCTGTGAAGACCGGAGACAATCATTTATTTTCTTTTATCTAGCTTTCAATTTTACTAATCTCTTGTTTGTTTTCTTGACGATTTTTCTACATTAATAGACAAATACGTACATGTTTAAACCTAACCCTTATTTACTTAACAATGTGATGCATATTCTCTTCCCTGCTATATATTTTAATAACCTTTTAATCGTCCTTTTCTTTAAAACATTTTTCCTGTATTTCCTTAACTGAATTATTTTACTAGTTTTCTATTTTAAACATTCTTTTTTTTAAAACTTTATATTCAGCAAATCTTAACCTTTAAAATTTGTTAAATCTACCCTTTGGTCTTTTTGGCTTTCCATGGTCAGTTTACTAGGAAATATGTACTTACCTAAAAACGACAGGAACTTTCTTCTTCTGACAAGAATATCCCCATGGGTCGAAAATCCTGGTCACGGCACCAAAAAGAGAGCTGTGACACTACGGGTAGGATGATGTATCGGGACTATCCCGGTCACAGACTCCCAAATAGCAGGCTGTAACACTACGGTGTCACAGATGGGACAATGATCGTCTAGGGCTTTTCTTCAGACTTCACGTTGTGGGACTGTGACACTATCCTGTGTCGCGGTACCAAATCAACGACTGTGACACTCTAGAGACACGTACGGTGGCCAAATCTTCTGTGTCACACTGTCGTTTGTCTAGGCAGGACTTGACGTTGTGATCAATAAGACTTCAAACTCTTTTCTGTAATCTTGAGATATTCTTTATATGTTACGATAATATATTCTACAGTACAGATACAACTATTGTTCTTTAGGTATATAACATTCCCGGTCTGAGTTTAATATCCTTTTTAACTCAGACCTGACGACTTTAACGTGGCAAAAGCCACGTACGTTTTTATAGTTCTACATAATGTTCACGGCCTCACACTATGTCTGCGTCCAGCATATAAGCCGGGGCAGCTCCCTGTTTGTACTTGCCCGTTGATCTCTCAAATGTTGTCTGCGTCCAGCCTGGAAGCTGGGCAGCTCCCGGTTTGTACTTCCCCGTGGATCTCTCAAATGTTGTCTGCGTCCAGCCTGGAAGCCGGGGCAGCTCCCGGTTTGTACTTCCCCGTGGATCTCTCAAATGTTGTCTGAGCGTAAATCAAACAAACTCTCTCCTATATAGAATGTATAATGCGTCATCTATTAGGGCGGGACAATTACCATTTATGGGTAAGAGTTTTGTAAAGGCACCGTTTTACATCAACACTATTCTAGTTAATTGTACTAATCTGTGCACCTGAGGACTGGACGATGGTACCCTACTTTCCAGAAATGTATACTGACATCTGTCTGCGAGTTAGTCTAAGATAGTAGTAGAATAATGCAAGCTACTTCATTACCCTATTCATACATCATGTAGGTAAAGAATTCTATATTAAACAGAACACTAAGTCTATAGTGTTACATATTGATTTTTAATGTTTCGTATACTAAATGCTAGCATGGGGCAGAACTTTAGCTGCTGTGGACTCGTGTTTCGTTGTCTGGCAACTTATCTTTATAGAGTCTTGTGACTTTGAATGGTCGTGGTTTTGATTTTTTCAGTATAATCCATTGTGTATACCTGAAACTGTGAGAGATATAAACTTCACCGATCAAGGTAATATGATATGAAATACTTTTGATTTAGTAGTTTTTTATACGAGAACATTTTATATGAAATAGAGTACCATGGATTTTATGTACATGTTTACCAGGAATTGTTTAAGTTTTTTGGGGCTTTTTTTTGTTCTCTTAGTTTTAAGTTATTTATGATTTATGGCCCTCGATAACGAAGTAATTGACGAGTTATCGCTTTCGGACAAGTTTTGCTAGGATTTCTCACACTTTTATTTATGTTTGTTTATTTGGTATTTTGCAGAAGAAATTAAAGTGCCTATTGCTTTGACATCAGATCTTGGGGATATAGATGTATGCCAGCTTGTTGGAAGTTCACGTCAGAGATCTAGCGTGCTCCCACAGACTGTTAGTCAAGAAGAGGATATGGACACGACAGGTAAGTAATCTAATTCACTAACGCCTTAACTGCATGTTTAGGCAAAGTACATTTTAGGCCCATGACAACTACAAAATAATACCTGTGACTTTGATCAGGTGTCCAATTAAACGTCTCGATGATTATAGTCTTTTAAGGGAGTACTCGGAATTCCCTATACCTTTTAATTAGTAGGATGATGTGAAGTCGACCATTCAAAATCTAAACATTGCTGAAAGCATCCATTAGACCAACATGGAGTTTTGTTGGTGGACCCGAGGGTTAAATAAGTGAAATTAAATTGGGTGAATATATCACAGAACTCTATTTCGTCGAGGGAAATGAAATAAAATGAAATGGGGTTTAACGTCCTAATATAGGCAGAAATACGCCACAATAATATGCATTGAGCTGTGAGGGAAATTTTGCCTAGCAGCGCTGCGACCTACTCTTATATTGAATTCCAATTGTCAAAATCTTTTACGTGCACGCCAATGTGTACACGGGACCTCACTCAGTTTTTTTCCCACCAGAACAACTAGACAACAGCCCTTGCCAAACCCTCCGTCCTCCACCACCGACAAGGGGAACCACGCTCGAAAATCCCGATGATCTTTATCGAGATCGAACCGCACGTAAGCGATTGGCCATCTGAAGTCCCAGTGTTCGGTCCGATGGTTCCCTCAGCGTAGGATGGGGCAACTGGGCATTCGAATGGGTAGAAAAACGGAGGTGTCGTGTAAACATTAGCACGCACGTCAAATGTTCCTTCTACCCCCATCAGACAGAGGTGGCGTACTTATTACTGCCATGCGAAGGCGACAGATAATGTTCTCAGGGCGCGCCAAGAGCGTCATAAGCATGGTGGAAATGCCAACTGACTGTCGTGCTATGGTATCTATGGTCGCAAATGATCACCAAGTCACCGCCTTTGTGCTGAGCATGTTCAAAACAAACGTCGAAGTTCTGCGATCTGACCTGGAAAGCTGTGAGAACGCGGCCTTGTTCAAGTTTGTCATTTTTTGGGACATTTTCTCGCATTGTGTTAACGTTGGTAGGTCGCCATCCCGGTCGTACGGGGGCATTACAGCGCACATCATTGCGTTTGTCCGTCTACATTATCTCGGTAATTGGTACAGAAAAGATGGGCGTTAAACCAATACATTTTCATTTATTTCATGCACCTTCGTCTCTTTTACATATTTTATATATTTCGAGTAATTATTTTGTAAAGACTATGTCTGTTTATACAATACACGAATCTCAAAGAGCATATATCATTATGTTATTCAGATGGTTATAGATTGATGATTGATGAGAAACCATCTCCAACAGATATTACAACAGGTGCCCCAAGAGGTCAAAGAATATACAACTTACCACCAAAAATAAACATACAACAGATACGAGAACCAGAAGGTAAATTATTTAAATATATATTTAGTATAATATATGGATTATATCAGGGGCGGATCCCCCCTCCCCACCGGTGTATAGTAATCCCGGGTCCTACAAGCTTCCACCGGGACATGCACACGCATGGTCGTATATATATTATATAGCACATGGTGCGCATCTTATCAGACATACAATCAGCATCTATGTTACTAGCGGCAGAAATTAGCTCCGTAATCCGCGGCTGGGGTTTTTTATTCTTCAAATTTTGAAAATCGTCAACGAAATGAAACATTGTCGACGAACTGAAATCATTGTTCGTTATGGCTCAGGTGCGAGGAAATCGATGATAA
The DNA here is from genome assembly GCA_963678685.1 of Patella ulyssiponensis. Lineage (NCBI taxonomy): Eukaryota > Metazoa > Mollusca > Gastropoda > Patellidae > Patella > Patella ulyssiponensis. Next base: position 59,719,724 of record OY783225.1, on the reverse strand, counting down.
TTTTTCAAAATTTGCTGGGGGGAGACCCCACACCACCCACCCCCTCACATACCCACCCCCTCACATACCCCCTCTACTGCTCGAGCCAACGGCACTCGGATGCGTGCCTGCTCCGCGGTCGGTGAGACAAAACATGGGGTTCTCACCCCACTCAAAAAAAAACCTGGATCCGCCACTGTATATGTGTTTTAAAGAATTGTCATATAGACCATGCAGGCTTGTGTGGTCGTCTGATATCTAGAGAAGGGTCCGAGTAGCGCCGTTGGACGGTTAACGTATATTAGGCACAAAAACAACACAATAATTTTATGATATCAAACTCCACATAGATATTTTATAAGGAAATTAATATTCTATTAATTCTTTTAAATATTTGATTTATTATGTGCATAATATAACGACAATGAAACGTAAAAGTAAAATGTGTTCGGAAAAAGAAAAAGTACCGTGACATTCGGAAACTAAACTGGTCAATGTCAATACTCTGTCAGAGAAAATTCTCCCTAATCCTCTCTTCGTCTGTCCCAAAACTACCACAAATCAGTTTCAGAATGTCCTGAATATTATGTTTAAACGTTAAATCCAATTCCAATTCTTTCAATTGCAGACCACGAAATCTTGGTAAGGATACAGTTTCGTCAAAAAATAGTTGCTCAACATCATGTTACAAACCCACATGGACTTCGTCTTTATTATGGACAAGGACCCAATTTTTTTGTTGATTCAAATCAGGTAGATATATAATAATTTCTATTAGATTTCGAAGATCAAAAAACAATTGTTATTTGATGGTATTTAGGTGTAATATAGTATTTGAAGTATTCAATGACAACCACCCTTTGTCATACCCCATAGTTGATGTCGTCCGTCGGTCCTGTGTCGGTTCACAATCACTTGTAACGATTTTACAGATCGGACGAATGGTAGGCCCCACCACACCCCCTAATCAACAATTTTTTCCACCGGGCCCGGTATTTTCTTGTCTTGGCAGGGTTTTGGTGAGCTCTTTCTTTTACTAGAATTTGTATGTACATGTATATCTTTCAGGTGTATGGGTCAAGTTTAGCTCCACCAATTGAATTTCCATTATGTGAACTTACCGACAATCCCGAACAGAGGCGATATACCGAACAATTACTGAGCTGTCTAGATAGGGGACTCACACTGGAATGTAGAGACGGTGATATCTATGCAATTAGAAAATGAAGGTAAAGGAATTACGTAATCGCACCATACTGTCCGATAATTTCAGTAATGGGTAAGAAAAAATGCGGAAGGGTTTCGATATCTTTTGTGGTCCATAATACCAAGAGCTGGTTAACGAAGAATACCAAACCTTCCCAGCCGCGATAGAAATGAAATGAAAAGAAATGGGGTTTAACGTCCTTCTGCAGCCGGGATATTACACAAAATACCGGACGGTTCTACAACAATAGCGATAGCAAATTATTTCCATTCCATTAGATGGGGGAAAGGATTTGATGCAACTGATACAGGATTGCCGAACGGCTCTGTTGCTAAAACGAGAAATGATTCCAACTATTCCAACGGTTTTGACAACAGAAATTAAAATTATAATATACATTCCTTCCCACATTAAATACATTTCTTGGTATGCTCATATGCGAGCTGAAATCACGTTAACGGGAAAGCTACATGATATCGATATCAATTATGCAGTGATTTTAGTTGCTGCGGGCGTTTCTTTCATCATTCACTATTATTATTTCAGAGTTGTGGTGTTTGTGGCTAGTCCCGATAGTAACAGACCAATGAAAATAAACCGAGATTCGCCTAGCTATAAAATATTCGATTACGCACAATTCAAAAAAGCTTTAGAGAACTATGCTGGGGGACAATGAGCAAAGCGGGCCATTTCGGTTATAAGGTAAAAAAAAGGGGTAAAAATAAGCTATTTACAACCCATCCAGTGTCTTCATATATTAAATATTTCTTCGATACTTTCATAAACTTGTAGCAATAATCCATACAAAGAGAATGTATGTGAAATTTAGTTTGTAATATAAGCAGTTGCCGAGAAATGGGCAATTTTGCATGAGTCACTTTTCACGTTATTTTGGCTGTAAAAGAATCAATTATTATTCGATTTTCAATTTTCTTTCACTGTCTGTTGCCTATTGCCACAGTCGACTATTCCAAACCATTTTAACACTTTCACTGTTACCGGAAATGACGTCATTTAGGCAATAACTGAATTTTTGGCCTTAAAAATACATTTTTTATTCAAATGAGTATTATTTGTTATATTTTTAGAATTATGAAATTTGGTTCCCATCAACAAATAGAATGAACCCATACGATCATATAGATACCACAAAATGGTTTCTAACTTGTACGGTTGCAGAGAAATGGACGATTTTCCACATGTCACTTTTTACTTTATTTTGGCTCTAAAAGAATCAGTTATTATTCGATTTTCATAAAATTGTCACCATATGATGTCTTATGCCATTTACGATTTCATAGAACTAATTTTACTTTTTTAGTATCACCGGAAGTGATGTCATTTTGTCAAAAACTGAATTTTTAGCCTGCAAAACAGATATTTTATTCAAATGAGTGTGATTTGTAATGTTTTCAAAATTATGATATTTGATTCCATTCAACAAATAGATTGAACCCATACGATCATACAGACACCACAAAATGGTTTCTATCTTGTGAGGTTGCAGAGAAATAGTCGATTGTCTACAAGTCACTTTTCAAGGTTTTTAGTCTATGAAAGCGGCAAATATTATTCTATATACATAAAATTTTCCCTATATGATGTCATATGCCATTTAAGATTTCATAAAACAAATTGAACATTTGCATTATCACCGGAAGTAATGTAATTTTGTCAGGATCACTTGATTTGATATTTTCCGCAGGTTAATCTTATAGGTTTTTGTTTTTCGTGTAGTGCGGTCCTCCTGCACTTACTATTACAAGTAACAGATGTATAAAATGAATTGATATTTGCTGGATTTGGTTGATTCTGCGTCCAATTTATTTGATGTGTGCAATGCTTATGGGGAAATCTGTTTAATTGTTTCATTGGTACCGGAAGTGACATATGTTCAAGGGTAACATGGCACCGGAAGTGACATGTTAAAGGGTAACGTGGCACCAGTGAAACCCGTCATTCCTGCATGCAGGTCTAGTTTATTGTAGTTTTTGGTTTAGAGAAATCTATTGTTAGTTTAGAATTATAATTTATAAAGAACTAAATAGCATTCAATTATTTTAAAGAAATGGTTAAATATTAACATGAACTAGTTTAGTTACAATTCACAATATGGTTGTCCACATTTACTCTCTGAAAATACAAAACATGGTTACTTTGTTGGGTGAATATACTCAAATATTACAATATAAGTTATTTTATTAAACCTTATATCAGTGGTTAAATATGACAATTTATTTAATTGAATGTAATAATAGTTCACTGTACAGTATAACATAAGCTTGTTTACTTACAGTTTACAATATGATTCTCCACATTTACGGTCTGAAAAATACAAAAATACAAACATCGTTTATATATTATTGATAAACAAGCACAGAAATGAATTTATAAAAGGAAACAAGAGTCGTGTTAGTTGGTTTCGTGGGATAAATAATATGTTAGTTTTTTGTCATGATATTATTCAAATCAACAGGTTAAACATGTTTATATATACAAATCAGGTGATATATTGATAGGTGATTATAAATAAAATAGTGATTTTTTACTTTCACAGAATCCATTTACACATGGAAAATCGGAACAATCACTGTCTTCATCACATGGTGCTATAAAACAAGTAATATATATTATTACATACAGCAATATCTAACTATCTATCAACAATCATGGTCTTGGTACTACAATAAAATAAGTAATATATTATTACACAGCATCTAAACCTAAACTATCTATCAACACATAGGTGAAGTCCAGATGATTGGGGTGGGGGAAGTCCCCCCAACACTAACCCTAACCCTTTTAGGACTAACACTGTATGTGCTTTATCACAAGTTGGAGTAAATTACTTACAAGTTGGGGATTAAACAGATGAAGAAAGCAATAACGAATTGCATGGTCTTATAATCTACAACATGTTTGTGATTAGACAGATGAAGGAACCAGTAACTACTTGCAAGAATGGCTGAGATAAATCTACAGTAAGTACGTTAGACCACTCGATCATCCAACACCATCTATCTGAATATAGATCAGGTGAAAATAGTCCGGTCAAATATTGGCTAATACTCTGAATACAAACCGTTGTTCTTATATAATGTTTATTATTGACTTGACATGCTGAATATCGGGGTTGTATATAATATAAATTATATTTACCGAAACAACTACCATCTGAACAACTGCCAGTAATACCATGATCTTTGCAAGAGCTGCCATCATTCTTCCCCGCACATAGATATGTATCTATAATAAATATAAATATAATTTACAACATAGAATTGTGTTTATGATTATTTTTCATGCGATAAAGAGGAATATGATCTGATTGATAAAATGTAATAAAATCATCCAACATAGGAGTGTTACCAGGTGTTCCTCTTGTTAAGGAATTATGTATATCCTGTTTAGTGCATACAGATGATCAAATAGAACAGTATTAATGATAGAAATATACTAACACTTGCACCCGTTGTTTACACATTCATTTTTCCCAAGAATGCAGAATCCTTCCCCACATTCGTCACCTGAAACATTTGAACTTTTGTATTGCTGGATGCTATTACATTAAGTGTCTGATTTATTTGTAGATTCTCTCACCTAGCAGAAAACATGAATATAGGTATGGGTTGCTACATAGATATTAAACAAGCCAACAGTGAGGCTGATGTCCCCCGCCGAAATCCCAAAATAAATAGATGACACATATTAATTAATCGCACATTTATTTTTTTCAAACGTATCGAGCAATCAAACTGAACACGAAGTGTCATCCAAAAATTGCTTATCTCTGCCTACCGTAAGAAGAAAATGCTCATCTTCGAACTCCATCAAGGCATTGACCTAATAAGCATACACACCAATTTTGAACATTTTAACTCAATTCATAGGAGAGTTATTGTGTTCCAAAGTCTTGGCAAATCAAATTGCTTATCGCTCTGCTTACCCTGAGCATAAAATGCTCATTATCGATCTTAGTCAAGGTATTACTGTAATGAAACTATACACCAAGTTTCATCACTCTCACTTAATTAGAACTAAAGTTATCGTGTCCCAAGCATCAACCAATCAAATTGCTTATCTCTGCCTACCCTAAGCGGAAAATGCTCATCTTCGAACTCGATCAAGGCATTGACCTAATAAGCATATACACCAAGTTTGAACATTTTAACTCAATTAGAAGGAGAGTTATTGTGTTCCAAAGTCTCGACCAATCAAATTGCGTATCGCTCTGCTTACTCTGAGCAGAAAATGCTCAATATCGAACTTAGTCAAGGTATTACTATAACGAAACTATACACCAAGTTTCATCACTCTCACTTAATTAGAACTAATTAAAGTTATCGTGTCCCAAAGCATCAACCAATCAAATTGCTTATCTCTACTTACCCTAAGCGGAAAATGCTCATCTTCTAACTCCATCAAGGCATTGACCTAATAAGCATATACACCAAGTTTGAACATTTTAACTCAATTAGAAGGAGAGTTATTGTGTTCCAAAGTCTCGACCAATCAAATTGCGTATCGCTCTGCTTACCCTGAGCAGAAAATGCTCATTATCGAACTTAGTCAAGGTATTACTATAATGAAACTATACACCAAGTTTCATCACTCTCACTTAATTAGAACTAAAGTTATCGTGTCCCAAAGCTTCAACCAATCAAATTGCTTATCTCTGCTTACCCTAAGCGGAAAATGCTCATCTTCGAACTCCATCAAGGCATTGACCTAATAAGCATATACACCAAGTTTGAACATTTTAACTCAATTAGAAAGAGAGTTATTGTATTCCAAAGTCTCGACCAATCAAATTGCGTATCGCTCTGCTTACCCTGAGCAGAAAATGCTCATTATCGAACTTAGTCAAGGTATTACTATAATGAAACTATGCACCAAGTTTCATCAATCTCACTTAATTAGAACTAAAGTTATCGTGTCCCAAAGCATCAACCAATCAAATTGCTTATCTCTGCTTACCCTAAGCGGAAAATGCTCATCTTCGAACTCAATCAAGGCATTGACCTAATAAACACATACACCAAGTTTGAACATTCTAGCTCAATTAGGAAGAGAGTTATCGTGTCCCAAAGTATCAACCAATCAAATTGCTTATCTCTGCTTACCCTAAGCGGAAAATGCTCATCTTCGAACTCCATCAAGGCATTGACCTAATAAACACATACACCAAGTTTGAACATTCTAGCCCAATTAGGAAGAGAGTTATCGTGTCCCAAAGCATCAACCAATCAAATTGCTTATCTCTGCTTACCCTAAGCGGAAAATGCTCATCTTCGAACTCCATCAAGGCATTGACCTAATAAACACATACACCAAGTTTGAACATTCTAGCTCAATTAGGAAGAGAGTTATTGTGTCCCAAAAAGTGTGACGGACAGACAGACGGACAGACAGACAGACAGACGGACAGACAGACGGACAGACAGACGGACGAACCCATTTTAATAGTCCCCTGCTTTCTTCGAAAGGCGGGGGACAATAATCAGTGTATATCACCAGTCATTTGATCATATATATATATATATTTAACCAGTGCAAGTAATATATGATTGTAGTTCAACTAGATATTGTCAAATTAAATAATATTGTATACTAGTAAAATAAACAATATACCCCGATCAAGACAACTGCTAAAATTGTTGTCATCCGTGTAACCACAATTTTCACCTGAAATATACAACATATATTATGATGAGAGTTTATAAGGTACTGGCTGTGTCTTACAGGAGTTCATGGATTGTGTTGAAACTGTGACATGTCGGTTAACCATTTGTGGGTGCAGACTGTGTCTTACAAGAATTCATGGATTGTGTTGAAACTGATATTAAAGATGGCCAACCCCTGTTTTCAGACTGTAATCAAATTTTGAAATAAATATTCCATCGGGTTTGATAACTTTTCATGACTTTTATTATAACAGATGATCGTTTAAATTTCAACTGTTTATAAAGTAGGGGCTATAGGTCGTATGTTTGTATATACATTAATCAACAGACAGGTAACATGTTATACTTACTACTGTTTACACATTCATCGTCAAGGCACACTTCACCATCAGCACAGTCACCACAATCTGAATATAAACAAATTACACAATTATCGTCAATACACACTTCACCATATATCCATTTGAAAAATGATTATGTGAAATGTAACAAATCAATGGACGTCAGATTGACAAATTATATAGTTTAGTGAAGGAAAAATTATGAACGATAAACTACAGCCATTTTAAAAATGATTACGTGAAATTTGACAAATCAATGGACGGACTATGTCTAGTTAATATGTAGATTAATCCACAGATTATATGATGAAATATTAATTTTTGTCCCCCGCCTGTCTGTCTGTCTGTCTGTCTGTCTGTCTGTCCTTCTGTCCGTCTGTCCGTCACACTTTTTGGGACACAATAACTCTCTTCCTAATTGAGCTAGAATGTTCAAACTTGGTTTATGAGTTTATTAGGCCAATGCCTTGATGGAGTTCGAAGATGAGCATTTTCCGCTTAGGGTAAGCAGAGATAAGCAATTTCATTGGTTGATGCTTTGGGACACGATAACTTTAGTTCCAATTAAGTGAGAGTGATGAAACTTGGTGTATAGTTTAATTACAGTAATACCTTGACTAAGTTCGATAATGAGCATTTTCTGCTCAGGGTAAGCAGAGCAATACGCAATTTGATTGGTCGAGACTTTGGAACACAATAACTCTCCTTCTAATTGAGTTAAAATGTTCAAACTGGGTGTATATGCTTATTAGGTCAATGCCTTGATGGAGTTCGAAGATAAGCATTTTCTGCTTAGGGTAAGCAGAGATAAGCAATTTGATTGGTTGATGCTTTGGGACACGATACACACTTTTTGGGACACAATAACTCTCTCCCTAATTAAGCTAGAATGTTCAAACTTGGCGTATGTGTTTATTAGGTCAATGCCTTGATGGAGTTCGAAGATGAGCATTTTCCACTTCGGGTAAGCAGAGATAAGTAATTTGATTGGTTGATGCCTTGGGACACGATAACTTTAGTTCTAATTAAGTGAGAGTGGTGAAACTTGGTGTATAGTTTCTTTACAGTAATACCTTGACTAAGTTCGATAATGAGCATTTTCAGCTCAGGGTAAGCAGAGCGATACGCAATTTGATTGATCAAGACTTTGGAACACAATAACTCTCCTTCTTATTGAGTTAAAATGTTAAAACTTGGTGTATATGCTTATTAGGTCAATGCCTTGATGGAGTTCAAAGATGAACATTTTCTGCTTAGGGTAAGCAGAGATAAGCAATTTGATTGGTTGATGCTTTGGGACACGATAACTTTAGTTCTAATTAAGTGAGAGTGATGAAACTTGGTGTATAGTTTCATTACAGTAATGCCTTGACTAAGATCGATAATGAGCATTTTCTGCTCAGGGTAAGCAGAGCAGTAAGCTATTTGATTTGCCGAGACTTTGGAACACAATAACTTGAGTTAAAATGTTCAAAATTGTGTGTATGTTTATTAGGTCAATGCCTTGATGGAGTTCGAAGATGAGCATTTTCTGCTTAGGGTAGGCAGAGATAAGCAATTTGATTGGTTGATACATTGGGACAAGATAATTTAGGTTCACCTTGATTGATGATTTTTATGCCAATACAATGACTGCATTCTCATTCAGTAATGGATTCGACAATAACAGTGTATAGAAACGATTGACTCGGACACGAGGGCCCTTTCCCTTGGCCAAAGGGGCCCTTTTGTCAAGAGTGGGGGCCCTTTTGTCTGCCTTTAGGATCCCCCTAACTAGGGTACATTTTCATTTTTCTCGTCGGTTTTAGCATTTTTCTTTATAAAACACTTTTGGATGACACTTCGTGTACAGTTTGATTACTCGATACGTTTGAAAAAAATTAAATGTGCGATTAATTAATATGTGTCATCTATTTATTTTGGGATTTCGGCGGGGGACATCAGCCTCACTGTTGGCTTGTTTCAATAAATTACAATATTATAAATATTTGAGTGTTATGTGGATAATAATTGGATTGGTTACAAATATAGCTGATAGAAGAATAGGTATCTTACCAAGGGTCACACATCTGATTAGGTTACAATATCCCCGTCTTTCAATACATTCAGTCACGTTACATACTCTCAGTACTCTCCTTCAACATTTCCTGGATCCGAACCCTCCTAGAGGTCAATCAGGGGCCATAATCCAGTATGATACATGCTAATATCGAGGAGAACCAATATTTTGGACATGTAAAACCACGCGATTCACCAGCAGATAAAGTGTTGACCCCAAGACAAAAAATTACAATAATACTTACTGTTGCACGTGGGCCCACTGAAACCAGATACACATTGGCATACACCGTCACCAACACATTCTCAACCATTATTGCACGTAACGCTATCGCATGGGCTTACTGAAAAACAGAGTAATATTTACACATTAAAGTTATGTTGCATGATTTGCATTTTGTGGAAACTATAATCACATTTCTCACGACTTAATGTACGCTAATTATTTACTCAGATTAATAATTTAATCTCCTTGCTTGAATATAAAACAGACCTTGGACACATAAGGATGTTATTTTTAATGTTGAACCCATTTTAAACTGATATCCCATAATGTGAATGGACCGGTGGACATCCATAAAGGAGCGACGACAATATACGTCCACTAGGAAATGTTTAGTATAAGAAACTCTTACAAACGTTAGATAAAGTAACACATTCATAATTGATCAGTATTAAAATTGTTATTTTTACAAACGAGTATATAACTGTCATATCCTACCCACAGACAGTGGCACAACTATAGGTCATATTATACGCTATTGACAATGTCACGGTATGTCAGGTACAATTTCCATCGGCAATATGAGATAAGTGGTCGCGAGAATAATGAAACAAGATTATATAGTTCATACATCGGTAATCATGTTTAGGTTGACATTGCATCATATTCCTGAAGCAATGGCCCGAGAAATCTCTCTCTGGCCATTGCTGGATTGACTTCTGATTCTTGAACTTTTGTGGGAGTGTGTCTATTCTCCCCGTTCAATGAAAGCTATCACTTAAGTACAGCAACATGACAGTCCTTCGTTTAATCTGAGTCTTCCCTAAAACTTTGGACAGTGATTTAAGGTATTAAAACGGTGAAAGTATGTTCGTTTCCAAACAGTATTGTTTACATTTCATTCGACTTGATAGCCTCGTTTGTCACACAATTAGTTTTACTGCAGTATTCTCCTATGCACGGGTTAATTAGGCATAATAAAAGCGTGAGCCATGACGTAACGTTATGTAAACATATTTGGTCCAATACTGGCACTCGTTTTAAATGTAAAGCGTTTGTATGGTAGGTAGTGATTGGTTGGTAGTCGGACTACTGACCAATCAAAATTTAACACAACAATATCCACTCATAATAGCAGTGTGTAGTGAGATTACCTATCATCAAACGAAACGCTGCGCGGAGTATGACATTGCATGGACTTGGAGTTTTCTAAAACTAAAGACCGCTTTGCTTATTATAAAGATGATCTAAATGTTTACATTTAAAAACTACCTTTACAAATGTATTGACTGGGGGACACTAATCAACTCAATTTAGGTGAATCTGGGACCATGGAATTAGTCGGAACACATAGTAATAATTTAATGACTGGACGTTATAATGGAAATTATTTGATAAACTTTAATCTAAACTCTTCCTTACCCTCACGGTACTTTCCGGTCGTATTGGCGGGACAAAGGCAGGATCCTTGTAAGCAAGTACCACCGTGTCTACACTCAATATTATCACATGGAGATAATGATAGAGACATCGATATATCGATTTCCGCGATAATGTCACGTTTTTCCTCATCACCATGTATACCTGTATAATTACAGAACATTACGTTGTTATCAAAGGCCACAAACTTCGTCACAGATTTTGAGTAGAAAGCAGGACCAAAATAGAAGTCATCCAAGATATTGTGGTCCTTAACTTGTAAGATAAAATAAGATTTTAGTTTATCATTGCATCCACTAAAGACATACAAAGTTGATCATACAATTATAAGTGAAATAAAAAGGGGTGTAAAGTCCTACTGTTCTGCTCCGATTGGACTAATTATAAGGTAATACCTGAGGTGATCATTTAATATTATATGTGTTTTTAACATAGAACTTACCAGCAGGTGCTGTGGAGGTGACGTTCAATAATAGCAGCAAAAGTAACAGCACTGTCATTTTTTAAGATGTAGGTAATTTCTAATGGAAGAGACAAAATATAATAATAACTGGATCTGTCACGTCACATGTCATGGGTTATATAAAGAATCTCAACAAGTAACCAGTGGTTGCCAGGCAATATATGACCACATTTTGCAAGAGATGGATAGAGAACAAGCTAAAAACGAAAAACATTTTTTTCCGTACAATCAGGAGCCATACTCCAGAGAGTTATGGTCTGAAATTTGCAACAATTAAACGGGGTCGAGATCTGTGGAACATAAAGATATATTTTAAGTTTCAACAAAATCGGATAATAATTATGACGTCCATAACATAGTGTTACACAATTTACCTACAAACAGCGGCCATTTTGGTGTTTTGTCGGGTAGTTTCATTTCGATATTCCCGAAATTTAAATTAACCCTTCAAGCTAAATTTGCGATTTTTCGAAAAAAAACCCCAAAAAACTAAGGGCCATAATTAAGGAAGTTACGTTCAGATATGCACGAATATTAAAAGGAACCAGGATCTTTGTGATATAAAGATAGATTTAAAGTTTCATCATAATCGGTTCAAAAATTGTGGCCTCTAGAGAGTTCATAACCATGACATAGCATATTTTTACGCTATTTGCGTACGAGCGGCGGCCGTTTTGTCCAGCGGTTTCGGTCAGAATTTCACGAAATTCGAACTAAACCATAACTAAGATGTAACGGTAATATAATCACAAGCTAAAAGATAAGTTGCCAGGCAACGAAACATACGCCCACAACAGCTAAGTCGTCAGGGCAGTCAACAAGGGTTGTCGCATATTTTTTCTTTTGTCAGTAATGAGAACGTTTACAACACATGCAAATCTTATTACGAGTAATAGCCCATTAAGTAATTATCAGAAATGAATAGAATTGTTTCGATTGGTTGTCTCATGGCCTTTGTTCATAAAATATTTCAAAGTGATCAAGGGTCATAACTCTGGCAGTAATAATTGAATTGGAAATCGTTGAAAATTACTAGGATCCTTCGTCTTATGACCTTAAACACTGTGTATAAATTTAAAGTCAATCGGAAATAAACTTTAGTCTCTAGATCACCCACAAAATATTTCAAAGTGATCAAGGGCCATAATTCTGGCAGAAATTATGGGAGATCGCTGAAAATCAATAGAATTCTTCGTCTCATGAACTTCAACACTATGTATAAATTTAAAGTCAATCGGATATTAACTTTAGCCTCTAGTGCGTTCACAAAAAAATTTGGACGATGGACGGACGGACCGACGAACGGGGGCGACGGCAATATACGTCCACATTTCCATCACGTACAATCAGCGTCATAATTTAGTACGTTTCAGTCCAATATGCGCAAATATGTAAAGGAACCAAGATCTTTGGGTTACAAAGTTTCAACAAAATCGGATAAAAATTGTAACCCATATAGGGTCCACGAGATTTATCGTATAGTCACACTATGAAACTCAGAATGCCTCGTTCGGCATTTTTGTCGTGGTAAAATTTTTGCCACGGTTTTGGCACGTTGTAACGAGGTAAAAAAAATGCCTCGTTTGTCTGGAGTTCCAAAACGTGTTTTTTTTTTAAATTGTCTTGTATTTGGAACGAGGTATTTTGATCAGAACGAGGCTGGGTAAAAATGCTTCGTTTACTAAGATAATTATTATTAGTATTTGCTATCAGCAAATTTGTGAAAATTAAGATTTATGTTATTTAATACAAAAATAAAACCAGTCCAAACATTAATATTATAATCAGAGAAATGTTTAAACTAAAAAATAGACAAAACAAACATACACGCCATACCATAAATTATTATGGCATTATTAATATCCATATGTCTTCATAAGTAAACATTTTAATTCAATTTTAATGTATGAAGTGGGCTTTATTTTCCTTTAGTGTCAGGGGCGATAATTCATGAAGTTACGAACTGATATGCGCCAAAATCGAATCAAAATTGTGGCCTCTAGAGGATCCACAACCTTGACATACCATATGTTTACACTATTTGCGTACGAGTGGCGGCCATTTTGTCCGGCAGTTTTGGTCCGATTTTAACGAGATGCGAACCCCACCCTCATTAAGATGTAAAGGTGATATATTAAAACGGATTGTAAAATCGAATAAAAATTGTGACCTCTATCAAGTACACAAGCTAAAATACACGATTATTCGTACAATCAGGGACCATAATCCACGAAGTTCCGGTACGATAAATGCCAGTATCGGAAGAACCGAGATTTTATGGAGATAAACATATTATTAAAAACTTTCAAATACTCGCGATGTTATTAGCCTAAATATAGAGAGAAACATTTTGACCAGGACGAAAAAATAAATCACCTGCAAGTAAAAATAATTATTAAAAGTAATAAAGTTTAATATAGCGAGAAACATTTCACACGGCGAAAAGATAATCTGAAAAATAAAGTTAAATAACTGAGACTTGGATTGCTGTAATCGATCGCACTGACATCCCGTTCCAGAAGAAAAATAAATCAAGCCATTTAAAATCGGGACGGGTCAGAACATAAAAGATGGATCACAAAAAACGTCGAAGTGCAAATTCGAAATATTCAAATATATAAGCGAATTCTTTCGCAAGTAACATTCGTCGATTTCGGAATTGTAAAACGTTTCGAAAATATGTATTCCAAAGAATAAACATTCCAAATTTTCAAATAGCCAAAATTCGACCTTGAGCCAGTGTATCCAGAAATTTATTAATGTGTGAAATAGGAGACGATTTCTCCAAACCACCGCCAAGTCTTCTTTTTTTCAAGCCCGTAATGCATATTTTTTTAATACGACCACATTTTCACGTGGACGTATAATGTCGTCGTTCCTGGTAGGTCACAATTTTTTATCCGGTTTCAACGAAACTAGAAATACAGGTTTATCACCCCACGATCACGATACCTTTCGATATTGGCATGTATCGAACCGTAACTGCATGTGAAAATTCGAAGAAAATGCCGGATAAAATTGCCACTCCTCATACGCAAATAGTATAATAATCAGGCTCCGACATTTTTTTTTATGTATTTCAGCAAGGATTCGTAAAATGTAATTCTCATGTCTGTAAGTAACGTAACGAAAATCTTTTAGGGATTTTTCACGATTTAAGATGGTGCGGAAATTCGAACTATCCAGAAATATATTAATTTCGCGTTTTTTTAATTTTCAATTCAAAGTGGCGTCCATCAATTGCCAAAAATCAACAAAAATAAGTCACAGCGGAAATTCTTACTTTTGAAATTCCGAGCAACCAGAAATGTATTAATTTCACTTTCATTTTCAATTCCAAATGGCGTCCTACATTTGATGAGCATTCCTACAAGGATTCGGAAAATATAATCCCTTTGTAAGTAATGTATCAAAAATGCCTTAGGGATATATCACGTTTCAAGATTTTGGTACTTCCGGATTGAGCGACAAACTTCATTTTCTGTGTTCAAATCTCTGTTGTCGTAGCAAGTACAGAATAAAATAGAAGAGAATCTGATCTGTATTTCGTAGATTTATTTTTAAAACTTTGATCCTTTGTTTTTTGAATTTGGCCCCCTAGCGGAATTAGTCGTCACTTTTTAGGAGGAATACCCATGCTCATTGGATTCAGTGGTTCGAATTCTTACAAAACTAATCTTCAAACCGAGGTCCGAGAGAATCAGTCAGATATTTTACCCCACTAAATAACAAGAAAATGCCTCATGGCAGCCATTTTGAATATTTCAATTTCCCCAAGGGTGCCAGGGTGGCATCATCCGGATTCTTAATGTACACATACCAAAGACATATAATCTATCAAAAAACATTAGGTGGAATATATTTCCAGGTTTGTCGACCTGCTGCCGAACTATCAACGGGTCCAACGAAGTGAAACGCGGACCATAACTTGTAATTAACGGAACTAGCTGAAATTCGTTCCACAAATTTAAAAGATGCATATCAATTTCATGCAGATTGGATGATAACTATTGTCACAACGTCTAACAAAGTGAAACAAGGGCCATAACTCTAGAAGTAATCAACGAAAATTTCTGAAATGTAATAGGCTTCCTCGTTTCACTATTTTAAATGATGTATATAAAAGTCTATACAGATCGCATACATTTTGTCATTAGAGCATTTACAACTGTCATTCTGTCAACAAAGTAACACAAGGGCCATAACTCTGGACCTAACGCAAATTACTGTAATTCAATGCATATAAATTTCACACAGATAGGATCACTTTTGTCGTTAAAGGGTAGGTAACTCCGGAATGAAGATCGGACGAAATGATGCTCTTATGCTTTTTACCATATTTAAAACCACGATCGCTTTAACAAAACCTTTTTGGGGAATTTGAGGAGATTGGGCAACTCAAGGAGGGCGATCGCAGTAAGTCAATTATCACTACCCTGATGCTATATATTTACTATACAAAAAGTATCATCACTCTCACGAAAATCTCTTTAAAATTGTTTCCCCTATTGCATTCACAAAGTAAAGAAGATACCTGTGAACGATATTTGAGATAAAAAGATTGCCACCAAGGCATTGAATACGCTCACACAGCAGCTTTATCCCGCTAAAACAATGTAGCCACTATCCTAAAGCATCAACCAATCAAATTGCTTATCGCTGAGTAGCCTAAGCAGAAAGTGCTCATTTTGGAACCCCATCAACGCATTCACCGAATAAGCACGTACACAAAGTTTGATCATTCTCGTTGAATTAGTAGAGGGGTTATTATTATGTCCTAAATCGTTTTCTTCGAATGATTATCTATTGATTTTGCATGTATCAAGTTTACATGCCAACTATTGACAAACACACTTGTGGACCAACGGTCAGGATTACGACTTTCGGAAAGTAGGGCAAACATTTAAAATCATTCAAATTTGTTAATGTTTATTTGAAAATATTAAAATGTTTTTGACGAAATTAGTTAGGATAGGACAGTCGTTCATGATATTGAATCAAGTCTCAAACGGTGTAAAAAGATATACTTGAACGCTTTTTTTAAAATCGGATAATAATTGTAACCCCTGGGGGGGGGGGGGACCACAAGCTAAAACGTGATTTGTCTTACAATCAGGGGCCCTTATTCAGGAAGTTACAATCCAATATGCATGAATATCGAAAGCAACCAAGATCTTTGGGTTATAAACATCCATTTCCAGTTTAATCAAAATTGGATTAAAATTGTGACCTCTGCAGGGTCCACAACCTTGAAATACCATATTTTTTACGCTATTCCCGTACAAGCGCCGGCCATGTTGTCCATCAGATTTGGTTCGAACTCAATCTTCATTACGGTGTAACGGTGATCTTGGGAATATTAACATGTATTTCAAGTTTCTTCAAAGTCGGTTCAAAATTGTGACCTCTACAGTGCTCAGAATCTACAAACGTGATTTATCGTACAATCAAGGGCCATAATCCGATACATGCCAATGTCGAAAGGAACCGCGATCTTATGCTGATAAACCTATATTTTAAGTTTCATTGAAATTGAATAAAAATTATAGGCGGACAGGGGCGACGACAATATACGTCCAAATGAAAATGTGGGCGTATAAAAATGTAATTTCTAATCAGATATGTGCGGTGTACGCGAACAGTTCAAATTGAACGACAATCGTTTCTTCCTGCTTACTCCATTCCACACATTTGTTTGGCATTATCATTTTGTCGCTTGTTGATCACCTTTACTAATTCCTTCAAAATTGTCTTGAAGGATATGTTTTTATTTGTTCATTACAAAGTGGCACCCGAAACCATAAAATTCACGACGATTGGTTGAATTGATCAATACTGAATTATAATTCGTATGTTTTCGAATATCGTTAGAGATTCAGCTCCTTTAATAATCTGTACATTACCAAATATGTCTTGAAGAATTTAACAACAAATGAACAGGGGCTATAATTCAAAATTCTGCAGTCAGATATGCGTGAATATCGAAAGGAACCGAGATCTGTGAGATAATCATGATATTTTCAGTTGCATCTACTGTAAAACACTAAATTATTGCGACATGAAATTATTGAGTTGGGGTGGTGAAACAAAATTGCGAAATGTAATTAATGCGAATTTCTATAGCGGGGAAAAATTATTGCGAATTTAAATAATTTTTTTAGTAAATTTGTCTATAAAATGTGGTAGATTTTGAGGTGACAGTTGGCTCTTCAAAACATCGGTTGATTGGTGATCATTAGTAACAGTAAATAAACAACTATTGGGGATTATGGCTTTGAGTCTGTATTCAACAGATCAAAGAAAATTATAGTATACCTGTTATCAAACTCCATTGTTAAATTTAACCCCTTGATTATTAACTCCAAGCTGACGAACGACTATGAAACACATGATACGCAACATTTTTTATTACTATCAAAATGGCGATGTTTAAAATTGTAACTAAAACGAAACAAAATGAAATGAGAATTGTTTTACTGAGGAAATTCTCGGCTTGCCAAATCCCAAGCACTGTTGAGGAGCGTGACAATATTACTGCCGCAAATAGTGAGATTATTGAAGTTTTAACTCCGACTAAATCATCGAAAGATTCAATAACCAAACGCGGTGTTAAACGGAAGGCCGAAAACAATGGCCGACATTTTAACAAATTTTAACTTATTGGGACTCTTTCTTGTGAAGAGTAATAAAGGGGGGATAATTCAATATGGCCGAAATTTTAAGAAATTTTCACGAAATTATTGATAACATGAAATTATTGCGAGAGGGCCTCGCTCGCAATTGTCGCAATAATTTCATGCTCGCAATAATTTAGTGTTTTACAGTAAATTATTAACTATAGAGGGTCCATAACCTTGGTATTACATACTTTTACACTATTTGCACACGCGGAGCGGCCATTATGTCTGGCAGTTTTGCTCTGATGTTCAACCGTCGAACTGAAACGTCATCATGGTTTAAGTGAGACATACTTTAAGTTTTTTTTTAAATCGAATTAAAATAGTGACTTTTTGACGGTCCACAAGCTAAAAACGTGATTTTTCGCACAATCGGGGTCTGCAATCCAGGATGTTACAATGCAATCAAAAAACACGATGGACCACAATCTACAAACACGATATTTAGTACATTCAGGGTCCATAATTCGGTAAGTTACGGTCCGATATTCGTGAATAACGACAGGGATTGAAATCGTTGGATTATATACATACATGTGAAGATTCATCAAAATCGGATAAAAATTATACCCTCTAGTGTGGCTATACAAGTTGATTTTTCATACAATCTGGACCATAATCCACAAAGTTGCGGTCCGATACATACCAATATCGAAAGCAAACGAGATCTTTGTGAGATAACCCTATATTTTAAATTTCGTCAAAATTGTCACCGGTAGACTTTCAATAAACAAATTGTGGACCGACCGACGGACAGGGGCGACAACAATAAACGTCCACACGAAAAGTTGGTCGTATAAAAAGACAACAAACATAACGGCTGATATTACATATCGACGTTAGATATATTTTATTTCAAAATCTTCAAAACAGCCCTTGATACGGAAGGTTGATATAATCACATCATTTTGAAGATAAATTCGGAAAGAGAGAGAGAAATGGGGTTTAACGTCCACTCGATACAAACTAGGTCATTTCGGGACTAACATATGGTTTAATTTTATTTCAATAATTCGCTTGCGCGTAGGGGTCTTTAACAGTGGGAGGAAACCGGAGTGCTCTGAGGTAAAACCCACGAGGTTGAGAAGGCGCCCCTATCCCCATGCGACATACGCGCACACAAGGGATCGAAACCACAGAAGGAAGCAAGAGGTGACCGGCCATCTAGAGGTCGAAGCGCGGAACTCTAGACCACTAGGTTATCCCCCCCCCCCTAAACGCAACAGACAGTAATTCTTGTATAATATTAAAGCAGAAATTTCATATTTTTAAGTTATATTTTTGAAATATATTTAAATAAAGCCTTAAAATAGATGTTATCTATAAACAGTCCTACTTTGTTAAAGAATAATACTACCAATCCTATAATTCACTATTGCTAGTTGAGAAATTGGCAAAAATATAATTTTCAACTTTAAATGTTTAAAGACAGCTATTGCACCATAGAACTGTACTAGAAAGGAAGTCTGACTGGTGGTTTATGTTATTTATCGCATGCGCGAAGTCACAGAACCTAAGTTACTTCCGGTTAAACAAAACCCTGAAGAAATGCGTATGGAGTCCTGTGAGCTTCGGAATAAAATAAGAAAAAAACATCGTCTGCACAACTTCCAATTACCAAGATATATCCGAAATTAATGTTTAACCATGTGTAAGTTATTTTGTATCAATACGGTTAGTTGTAAGTACATGTTTCGTTCGTATAAAAATTAAAAGGATACTACGGTACCCAGCCGACACAGGCCTACAACAATAACACATAAAAAGTATGATAAGTTATTGAATAATCATTTTCAGTGAGAATGCGTCCAGGACGCATTCTATTGTATTATAAAACCCCAATTTGTTTCTATTCGATATAATAATATTTCGTCAAACGTAATAAAAACTATGCAGCTAGTCTAGAATCTACAATTTTCTAATTATATAGGCCTGTATACATGTAGGCCTATAGTCATGTTTTATCTTTACTTTAGGCCTATGGGTTTTTTTTTGGTGTGTCAATATTCATAACTTCAAGGTGTCTTCATAGCCCCCCCCCCCCCCTCAAAAAAAGTAAGTTAATAGCTAAAATTTCCCTTTTAGTTTTAGATTGTAAGAAAAACTGTTTTGATAATTAGATATACCGTATACGTCTTTACGTGTATAAATAAATAAAAAATCTGTCTTTATCAATTAAAGATGTAGGAAAAATCAAATAATATCCTAAGGAAATTTTCTATAAAATTTAGACTTTAATGAATGGTCTCAGCATTTTGTCAAATTCAAATGTGCTATCAGTATTTTAAAACAATATGTTTGCACACTGAAATTTCAAGGTAAACTTTTAAAAAAAATCATTTGAATGGATGTTCTGTTTCTAACTCTAAGCCCTCATTTAATATTGAAAACATTATATGTGTAGGTGAAAAATACCGATCGCTATCAAGTACAGCACATAGGCCATTCACTGTATTATAGATCTTAGGGAATCGATTTTCAGGTCACCCAACGAAAAAAAATGACCCGAAATTTTAAAAGCGTTTACGTGTCCGGATAAGCAACTTAGCCATTCTTAGTCAAAACAACTCAATTTTTTTAGCTCAAATTTTGAGACAAGGTATATACACCATTGCTCTATATTTTTACGTTGAAATTTCATAGGTACCCAGACCTTTATTTTTCCGACTATGTTCAAATTAGGATAATTCTTTTAAATATTGGTCGTATTGACATTATAAAATTTGCATGAATGTAAATCTAAATGTCAGATAGTGTCATGTTTTTTTTCATTCTTACACCATATTTATTTAATGATACATAATTATTGGATCTGAAAACTGTCTGTTAGGATTATGTTGAAAATATTATTATTAATACCCCTTTAAACTCCTCAATTTCTTTATGAAAATGTGTTACCCTGTACTTTCTTTCTTTTGTAGGCCTCTGAATATAAGATAAGCTCTTCACTGCTACAACCTTCCATAAATAATAAAGTGTGAAAAATACTTTGTCAGTAATTTCGGAAGAGGGCCTGGCAAGGACATTGTCTATTCGATTCGTTGGAGTACATGTAAAAGAATCCTTGACAATTTTCGAAATAAGAGTAGGTAATTAATTAGTCTGCTGTTTTGACAAAATTTACTTCATAGCACACTGTATGACAAACACTTGTCATTATTTGCCAAACCATGCAGAAAAATAGGAGATAAACCTCCATCTGTTAAAATATGCAGCCTCTATCGTGTTCAGAAAAAACTGATCCTCTATTGCTATTCAGAGGTTTTCAGGTTATTTTTTTTTAATGTCTGTAATTGTTAAAATAAATAAAGGGGTTCTTTTTTTATGTATCTTATTGTTGTTGAAATATTTGTTAGTAAATTCTTCTAACAAGAAAAGACCCCTGTACATATGTACTTCAAAATTGGGGGGTTGGGATAGTATAGAGTGCTGTGCATCAACCTCTTCTGGCCGGTCACCTCTGGCTTGCTGTTGTGGTTTCGATCCCTGGTGTGAGCGTATGTGGCTTCGAGATAGGGGCGCCTTCTCAAATTCATGGTTTACTCCCACACGAAAGACACCTGCACGTGCGCTTTGATAATAACAATGCAAAATAAGACTTGTCTACTATATCACCTTCGGTGGAAGTTGTCGTTTAACTCTTAAGAACAACAGTTCAAAATTGAAGAAGCATGGACAGGAAGATGCTGTCCGGGCAAAATTCTCCTTCCTTGGATTTTGCAAATAGTCATAGAATAAAGACTTCCATATGTTATCGTAACGAAATACTGAAGGATTGCATGTGTTGACAAGATAATGTTAAAACCCAATTCCATATAGTTCAAAATTGAAGAAGCATGGACAGACAGATGCTGTCCAGGCAAAACTCTCCTTCCTTTTTTTCATTGAAAATTGTTTTGAAGAATCAGTTTGTTTACAAAATTATGATGCCAATGTGTACCAATGAGCTTGTGTTTTTTGTCCCATCTAAACAACTAGACACTGTTCTTTTCCACGTTGTCCCTCCTACACTACCGACTGGGAGAAACCATGCTGCAAAATGCTGGAGAACTTTATTGAATAACACCAGCATACATAATCCTTATATATTCAGATTGGTATTTTTTTTCTTTGGAAAAAATTATAATGAATCAATTTGAATTAAAAAGATCAAGTATGAAGACAATGATTCTAATATCAAGATTTTTATTTTTGCTACGAAAATATTTTAAGTGCATCTTTTCTTATGTGTGAAAATAGATTTGAAGAATGAGTTTGGTTACAAAAATACACATGATATTTACATCCTTAAATAATGGACCCAAAACAAAAAAGTAGTTTTATTTTTACAAGAAATTCTGTAGATTGATAAAATATAAAAAATTATTTATAAACGAAAATATTTTAAGTGCATCTTTTTTTTTCTCTGTGAAAATAAATTTAAAGAATCAGCTTGGTTACAAAAATACACATGATATTTACATCCTTAAATAATGGACCCAAAACAAAACAATTCAAGAAAATCTGTAGATCGATAAAATATAAAAAATGAAGTAAAAAAATACAGTATTCATGTTATTATTAACTTCATAAATATAGGAAAGTTGTCTCAAAATTTCCAGTCGCTATTTCAAAATTATTACAAAATAATAACAAAAACATCAAATATCAGTTCACGCATATAGGCTTTGCAATCTACTGCTATATGGCCCATAGTATGGGATCTATATTTAAGTACTTTTTAAAAATATAAATACCGAAGTAAAAAATACGGTCTTCGTGTTATTATTAGCTTCATAAATATAGGAACGTTGTCTCAAAATTTCCAGTCGCTATCTCAATTACAATTATTACAAAATAATAACATTAATATCAGCTCACACGACTCCGCTTCATTATAAACAATAGCAAAGCCTTCGACCGGAAGTAACTTAGGTTCTGATGACTTCGCGCATGCGATAAACAACATAATTCATCGTCCAATGACAGATACTGCAGGGCCAGTTATCCATATTATATACGATCTATGATTGCACGGGGGAATAGAAAAACAAGGGAGGTAAATGTGTTATTATTTCCTGTCTGAAAGATTGTCAAGTGTGGGGAATAATGCCTATGAATGTATAATAGTGAGTTAAGGAGGTAAAGATTTAGGTGATGTATCTATTGAATAAGCGATTGCCTGTATATAAAGATGGGGGTTGGATGGTTTAGTGGTGTGAAACCATCAGGTCTTTCGGTGGGTCAAGTGGCATGGTTTCGATTTCAAACATGAACGTGACAAGATATAGGGTCGCCTGTCCTACGCGTACCCGGGTCTCCTCCCACTAATAAAAACCCCCACTTACTGAAATAAAATTTAACCATATTATGTTACTCCCGAAAAGGCCTAGTTTGTCTCAGTCAACTAGCACCCGCTAGTCTTTAACGTACGGGGTGTCTGGGACCGTTGTCAATATTTGACGGAAAAAGACATTGCCCATGCGTAACCGAGGGTTTGGTTATTTATGTTGTTAGTTATCCAGTATATCCCACAATTCTTGCATTATTATAAACAACCATGAATCGTGACCATGTATTAGGATTAATTGAAAAAACATAGATATGACCCATGAAGGGAGAAATTTTACAATAAAAAGAATTAAGAATGTTGGATATTGAACTGGCAATGCAGCGAAATGGATTTTACGAAATCGCATTTTTAAATTAATTTCATGGGCGCCGAGATCTTGTTTTAGGACTCATTACCCCCCTTAAACTTTGTTTATGATAATGTAAAATACCGGATAACCAAGCCTATTATTTTCGTATGTTGACAACGCATCCAGACTAATATTCGTATACTATACCCCATTTCCCTCTAAGATCTATGTCAGCCCTGTGGATTTTACATAAGTATACAATATTTTAAACATACCATCGTTAACAACATACTCACCAGATGAATAATATCTGCCTGGAGTTTGTCTATAAAGTATTAATACTTGACAACTTTCCCGCTGCATCTGTCTAAAACAAATCAAATAGTTGGTTTATATTAAACTCGTCGGACAATGAAACACATCGCCACGTGAATATATTTTCTGCCAACGCAATTTAGTCCAATCATTACATGCCAGATATATGGTTATGTGCACGCAATTTAAATCAATCGAAAACCAACAGGATTGTTCCAGCACGCTCATATCTACATGTATAGATACTGGTATATTCATGGTGTATGCGAAAATTACACAAATTGTACACAAATCTGATTAAAATTATTCGATATATGTCATACTCAAAACACTTCTCACTTTTTCGATTACAGCCGTAAGGGTGTTCAATACTCTAAAATGCACATTTAAGAGCTAACGCTTGATTCAGAAGATATGACATTTATGTTATTTGGGGTGATAAACTATATATAAATCAACAAATAAATATCAGGTTTATTTATCGGCCAAAAATATGATAGTAAAGGGTAATCTCCAGCCACAAGGTATTAAAATTAATTGGTGAGATTAACACAAGTTATTTTCATAGAAGTTACAATAAATAAAAGGTAGATTACTAACGTATGAAAGTTAATGGACTATTCTCATTTTGATTTGTTCCAAGTTATAACACTGCTAGAGGGCATGTGGAAATATACCCCATGTTTTGTGGATGTTTCGTTACGAAAAGGGGGTGTATTGCGTGAGATAAATGCGGATACAATATATGCGATGGAGCTATAGCAATCATTTGTCTTGACAATCTAGTTCAAATTAAAACAAATACCATCACTCTGAATGGCTTTCCTCCATTTTCTTAATGACCAATAACAATAATAAAACAAATGTTGATGAACAGAATTTGTGTGATTATTACCATTTGTTTCGTAAAAGCCGATATGATGAATTATTTATATTGGGCATTGTTGGTGGTCATATATTACTCCAATATATTCCGATAACAATGGGGATGCTCGATACACAGTCCAGAACGTTCCGAATCGACAGAATTACAATCGATTGACGCGGAATTCAGTCCTGTCACAGTTCTGCCAGTCCCGACAGCTGAGGTGGAGTGAGTAGAATCGTGACGTATTCCTAGGTAAAAAATATGTTTCAGCTGTCATGATTGGTTGAGGTATTTTTGATACAGTCGATACATGCTCTGAAATTCTCTTTTTCACTCGATTGACACCAGTTTTGGAATTGATAGAATTTAATTCTGGAACTGTGAATCGAGCATCCCCAGTGATACACGAAAGTTGGCTACAGTGAATGTGTAACACTATAGACTTAGTGTTCTGCTTAATATCTAAATTCTTTACCTACATGATGTATGACGAAAACTAGGGTAATGAAGTAGCTTGCATTATTCTACTACTATCTTAGACTAACTCACAGACAGTTATGTCAGTATCCATTTCTGGAAAGTGGGGTACTATCGTCCAGTCCTCAGGTGCACAGATTGGTACAATTAACTAGAATAGTGTTGATGTAAAACGGTGCCTTTACGAAACACTTTCCCATAAATGGTAATTGTTCCGCCAATAAATGACGCATTATACATTCTATATAGAAGAGAGTTTGTTTGATTTACGCTCAGACAACATTTGAGAGATCCACGGGGAAGTACAAACCGGGAGCTGCCACGGTTTCCAGGCTGGAAGCAGACAACATTTGAGAGATCCACGGGGAAGTACAAACCGGGAGCTGCCCCGGCTGCCTGGCTGGACGCAGACAACATTCGAGAGAGCCAAGGGAAGTTCACCCCGGGAGCTGGCCTGGCTTACTGGCCGGACGCAGCCGTCATGATGAAACCGTAGACAAGACATTATAGAAGTTCCGAGGGAGACGGCTGGGCGAAATAGCCAGGGTAAACATCATAGGTTTTAATCGTAGTTAACGTTTTAAATACCAAAGTACAATAGTTTAGTCTGTGTTGTGGAATATATATTATTGTAACATATAAAGAATATCTCAAGAGTACAGAAAAGAGTTTGAAGTCTTATTGATCACAACCTCAAGTCCTACCTAGACAAACGACAGTGTGACACAGAAGATTTGGCCGTACGGACACACAGTACGTGTCTCTAGAGTGTCACAGTCATCGATTTGATACCGCGACACAGGATAGTGTTACAGTCCCACAGCGTGAAGTCCGAAGAAAAGCCCTAGACGATCAATTGTCACCTCTGTGGCATCATAGTGTCACAGCCTGCTGTTTGGAGTCCGTGACCAGGATAGTCCCGATACATCATCCGACACCGTAATGTTACAAATGTCGTCGTTGTGACATTTGTTTTAAATTTAAATCCCTGTTTAAAGCTACCCCAATTTCTCTCGCTGGTATCAGACATATAAAATGATTCTGTAGCCAATTCTTTCCTTTTATTAGATGATTAAGGAACTATTCAGACGTTAATGAATACATATCCCGGCTGTGTATTTGGTAGTGAAGGAATTAACATTTCTAATATCAATTCGGCCACTGTGACGTCATTGGCCTTTGAGGTTGATTCATAATGTTTTCGATAATTGGTAAAGCCATTTTTACGGGAGGTCTATATTTTATTTGCGATTTTGTGTGAAGATGCCTCAATTGATTATAATTAGATTGGTGTGAACTTGCCGTTGAGTGAATATAGGAACCTGCATTAAAACAGTTACATTAGTAAGCCTACATTCAATTCAGTACCGGATCTAAGTGGAACAAATGTCCCGGGCCCCCACATTTAGGGCATCCCACAAGCCATACTAATATTTTATCTCGGCGGAGCCCACCAGTACCTGGGCTGAGGGTTCGGGGATTGGAGCCCTAGGCAGAAAGGGATATTGGGGGCCCCGGGACTGGTAGGTACCAACAGATTTCGGGGGCCCCAGAGAAAGAGTCTGTTTCAAATACTCAAATTGTCAACGAATTCTTAACGTCATTGAAATCGCTGCCTAAATTGTCTCAGATGCACTGAAATTAATCCTAATTTTAAAAAAAAACCAATTCCTGGGGGAAAACATCTCAGGCACTCAAGGGGGCGGAGTATATACTAGTACGATCCGCGGTCAGTACGAACAATTTAAACATTCAACAATGGGCCCCCCACAAGGTTACCCCGGCACTGATTCAATGCAGAATACTCAGAAACAGTCTTTCTAAAATAAATATCTGAACTTAGATTGGAAGATCTATATGTAAGTTTATCGCTACATAGATGGGGGTATTAGTATTATATTTTGTGTAATTATACATAGCTTAATAATTCCGATTAGTTGCCAAACGGAAAGTTAAGTAACCTTTTGATGTTATTTTATCTGGATTATCACCCTTTTTATTGTGGTTTTGTTACCTGTTTGAAATTTGACGTCATTGGCAACCTACCGCCTTCTACGCCACGTCATTCAGTCAGCAGACGGCTGTTTTACGAGACGATCTACATTTTCTTATTTGCTTCTTTGTATTGAATATTGATGGAACATGTACCCTATATTTATTCATTATCCCTCGATTCTATTGAATACTAAAACGTTTCTCATTTCATTTAGAGTATTTTTACTTCACCATGCTTACATTCATATTTCTTATAACATATAACAATGGTGTCTCGGGATATATTCCTGACTGTTTTCAGATATAAATGACGTCTGTATCCCCACAGGCCCGGGAGTGTGACGCGCAGGGGACGCTTACAGCTAGCCCCTGGATCCATTCACTTTATTTTAATTGTTAGTTTGTTTGTGATTTCTGCGTATTGAGTCTTGTTCATATATCTGTGTTTGTGTAAATTGTGTGTGGTGCAGTCCTCCTGCACATGTTAATAGCTACATATAAAACACATAGAAAGACAAAAAGAGACGTGGTATGGTACTATCATTGTATATCTCTGGTCCTTGCAGCTGATATTGATATTTATGATGACTGTACACGGTATTCAACACATGTACGAGGTATCTATTGATTTTTAGATAATACCAAACGCTGGAATGTCAAATGGTAAAACAAATATAAACTTATCTTCTACTGAAACATTGTGAAAACAATATTATACCTGTTATCAGAAAGTAACAATCTCACAATGATATGATGACTGTACAGTAAAATATGACACCACATGGTCGTTAAGTATAGGTCTTGAGGACGGAAAGGGGGGGGGGAACTTCAACTCAACATTAACTAGGTCATTTGGGGAGAAAATTAAGGAATCAGAATCAAAATAATAAGGATAGCGACTTGAATCAACTTCAAGAACAATTCTAGAAAACAATGTTGACAATCTTATGATGAATAGTAGGTCATTCCAGGCCAAGACTCGTTTTTTGACATTCGCCAATTACAATTAGACCTGTGACTTTACATCAAAATTAGGCCATACCCGACAAAAATAACAACATAATTTTTTAAGTGATATATATTAAAGGAGCTAAATCGCTAATATTCGGGGCCTAGAAATTTACCCAAATGGGTTGCAATGCATAAACTAATTTGATATGAATGTATATAACTGATTTACATTCATTTGTTTCTGCCTTTGCTCTAATTTCAAATCAGTTATGTCTCAATAGCATGCCAATCTGTAGCGTCTGGTTATTCCAGTCTACATTATTGCCTATGCTCTCCATGCACCACGGCACCACCGTCTAGCCTCGTTCTTGTTACAAATGGGTCTGAAACAGGATATGGTACACGATTCGTGTACCACTGATCATTTTTTATTTTGTCTTAAATATTGTTTATCAGAAGCCCATCTTTTCCCGGTAAGATCACAACATCAATATCGCATTAAATTGACAAATAATTTGTGTTTTTATTGTCGAAAATTTTGAATGATATCTAGTTAGAGACTTAGCTACTTTAAGTCCAATGTGTCCCTGAACAAGTTGTTAAAAATGTAAAAGTGTACCACGTTTGGAAATGTATTTTTCTCAAGGTTATTAAAGGTCATATACTGAAAATTGTATATTCGATTCGCACATTGTGGCTTTCGAAATCCTAATAAATATTTTAGCATGTTGTTAATTATATGAAATCAAGAAACACCATATAAATCATGGAAAGAATATATTTAGATGATGTAGCTCATTGAATGCCATTTCATGGTCACAAATTGTCCAAATTCACATTAATGTCTATTAGATTGATGTATCCTAAAGTCAGAAATAAACACCATATAACAATTTAATAAGAGTTTACTATTCCAGTTCATCTTCGTCGTCCTCATTGTCGATTGGCTAGGAATTCAAACAGCTCACTCCATTGCATTCTGTGCAGGTCATAGTGCAAATCATACCATGTTTACGACAACTGCATCGTTTGGTGTCGCAGGAACCCTTGCATGAACATCGGATAACCTTAAGTATATACCGGTTGAGATGTTCAATAGATCTTTAATCTTTTTCCACCCTCATTCTCTTGGATCCAAATTAAATAAAGTCTTTACTTTCCTCTTATTGATTTATTGATCATCTTAAAGGATGGAATACTTTTCCATAATGACAACAGTACAACATAAGTTCAATTACATAAATCACACAAATTTTAAAGTTATTCAAGAATCAGTCAAGGTTTGTGAGTCCTGTTGAATGTGGAAAATGTAAAAGGATGTCCACAAAGATCTGAAAGTAGACATGCCATATATATTAATACTTAGTTATCTCCCTTCCCAGCAGGGCAAGGTTTTGAGGGTACGTGAAAAACTGATTACTAAAAATTATTTCCAATTGCAAGAAATGACACAATGTCACTAAAATGTCTTCAAATTCTGACTAGAACACGTAATGTCTCTAAATGTTTCTTTGACACAAGCTTGAAATAGTGCGATTTTAACCATCGGTAAAATTAGACTTGCGACCAGCACGCCTAGGTGGTAACAGTTCTTTTTCTCCTGCGGTGTTATGTGGTTGCAACCTAGCTAATGCTCGTAGGATGTTTGGCCCTCCAGTGTCCTGGTTCATAGGAGTAGACAGTTGGGGTTGTATCGGTCTCGGCGGTTGGATCCAGGGTTTGTTGTGGTGGAGGCAAATCAGGTTCCATTGTTGCATCAGGGATGGTAAACTCCATAGGATTAGGTGCTGGTGACAACTTTTGATGTTGTATATGTTCATGATTTAGAAATGTTGATTTGGGACACATTATGATTAACTCAACGGCTTTCACGGGAAGATCAGCCGGCTTACTGAGAAATGGATGATTTTCCTGTCCCGATTTATTTCCTTATTATTTCAGCCAAATATTCTCTGGTTAATCCGGACTCCCTGTGTTCCGGATTACGGCATCATCATGATTTTCATTGAATCTACACCGTTTAATCCGGCCCCCAATAGGTGAGTGTGAAGCAAGCAATTACCAATCAATTATCGGTTAGATTGAAACTCGATCGATTGGTGTGAAGCCACAAAAGATTAACAAGCAATCACCAATCAACTGATCCAGTCCATAATCAACCATCGATGGCATCAGATTTCGCTATATTAAATAGATTAGAAAGACTCAGCCATATTTTGATTTAATTTAAAAATGGAGGAGCGAAACTTAGCTTCGAACAATTAGTACGGTGGTTGAAATATTGAGTCGTTTGGACGTGAACGTCCAAACTGCTTATCTGGACACGTAACCCTTTTAAGAATTCGGGTCTATTTTTTCGTTGATGACCTGATAATAGAATCCCGTTTATTGAGAGGTGTATATAGTGAATGACCCATGTACTGACTTGATATCGAAAATAAATTTTGCCTACACATTATTTTTTTTCATAAAAGAAGCCTAGTTTTACGTATACACCACACAATACAGCTCGGGACACTTGTTTCCTTTCCAGATGCAGATTGCCCCCCTAACTTTCGGGCAAGCTGTCTTTTCGGGCAGACGGGTAAAGTGACCAAAAATGTACTTGGCAAAATAAAGTGCCCGAAATCTAATAAAATATTGATTTTAAAAGCTGGAATAACAGGAAAACGCGCTTGCGGCCGTCAAATATTCCAAAATATTCTTTTGATGGGGGAGGGGAGTCCATACAAGGTAAGCTTCGCTTATTCGCCTCTCGGGGAAGACCGGCGCCGCTTCCTGTACACCCGAATTTTTTTCGGGCATTTCGGGTTCTGCCCCGCCCCCCCCCCCTAACTGTCATCGAGCCCGTACGCCTATGCTACTATAAAACACATCCGCCTACTAAATATCTTCTTTTCATTTGTATTTCGTTTCTTGGTTTTATAAACACACAAACAGACGTATTATTTCGTGGAGAAGATATATCAAGTTCCCCATGGAAATAACAACTACAGTCATGTCCGTGTCTCACCAGGTACATTTCTATTCCCCAGTATAAAAAAATAAACAAACAATATAACGCCCATGTTAAAACTGTTTGGTTAATTCTTCCTCGGTTTTTTTGTGGGGAGGGGGTATTTTAATCTGTAAATGTCAGCACAGCTGTATATATTTCAGAAACGCGGTTATACTGAGTGACGTCTCAGCTATATAGAAACAATTAGGTGGAGACAGTACCGGTTTAAGACCCACAGAGGTCCTAAGCATTTAAAATATTTTGATGCCCCCATATATATGTAATTTAAAATATACACCATAATAGTAAACCACAACTAACCACCAAGCACGTGCTTACAATTTTACATGGCGACAAAGCAGGTAACAGTGTGACAAGACAAAAATAATAATAAAAAAATAATAAATTGAATTTTTTAATTAATTTTTAAATCAAATAATCTTAACTTTGGCATCTAACGAAACAGACACTCTGTTACCATAATGTCCTAAGCACTTGCTTATTTTGCTAAATGGTTAATCCAACACCGGGTGAGGTTGTCCAAAACGTGTCTAATAGATAGCATTGGCAGATTTAGCATTTAACATAGTCAATTCGAATTGGTGCCCCCACCCCACCCGACATACATACACCCCACTCTCCAACACACATAAATAAAGGGACATGTCCTCTATGGTCATTCAAATTGTATGGTATACCGCGCATTGTGCTGACACGGGGAAGGTTTTGTTCGAACGATTCGGTGTTATATCCAGTTTTAGAAGACGAATTTCTGACATAAATATAACTCTCTCTCTGTGATATCACCGGACGTTCAGCCTCAAGGAGCGAACGAACGCAGTTAAAAAGCCTGGTTAAATTGTAGTGCAACAAATAAATAATAATATAGTTGAAAGAAAATTTTAGTTAGATTGTCGTGAGTCCCAAGCCACGCCCCAACCTCAACCCTGGTATCATGTGCAGCTTTTGTAATTGTATTATTTCACACTTTCCCTTTTAATACATTGCTGTTTTATTCAATAGATACACGTATAGGTGTCTTTCATATTAACTATCACGTGGAATAAAACAACAAACAACCTTTATATAATATTACCATTTACTACAATAACAATAATTGACGGATAAAATTTAACCTTTCCGTTTAAAAGTCACACTTGTCTGTGTACAATAATCTTGTAGAGGTACAGACTTCAAATAAGCCAACACTTTCACAGCGGTAATCCAAAAACCTTCTTTTAACACTGTACAAAATGATTTTAATCTTTAAGGTCACGTCCGGTATAGTTCCGAGAGAGAGAGAGAGAGAGAGAGAGAGAGAGAGAGAGATAGAGAGAGATAGAGAGATGGGTGTTTAACGTACACACGACACAAACTAGGTCATTTCGGGACTAACATGGTTTTAATTTTATTTTTCAACAGTTCGCTTGCGCGTAGGGTCTTTAGCAGTGGGAGGAAACCGGAGGACCGGGAGAAAACAAACGAGGTTGGACAGGCCACCCTACCCCTGGTCACGTACAGCCGGGGATTCGGGACCACGCCAGTTGACTCAATGACAGGCCTTGTGATACAGCACGCACGTACTGACCATTCGGACATAACACGTGCGATCTCTTTATCGGACGTAATAATTCCAAATTGTCCGGGCAAAATTGGCTTAATCTATTTGTTAAGGCCAGTTCAAGATCGCTGAGATGTAAATAAGGTTATAGGGCACGTGTTTGTTGGCGAGATTGTAGTTTAGAGTTAGGATAAGCATTAGATATAGGCCCAGGGTTACAGTTAGCGCTAGACCTGTTTATATCTCGTGACTTTTGACAAAAACTTGAAGATGGCAGGTTCAACCGGCAGATTCTTAAAGAGGTATCAACAGGCTACTAAAATCAATCATAATTTGGTATACAATTTCCAGGTTCTCCCATAGTTCTGCCGGACTAAGTGTTTGGGTGTCAAAATAATGTCAGTGTGACGTCATTACGCCACAATGTCGTCATGACGTCAAGCCATGTCCTGCTGGCGTCGCGATAACCCTTTTTCCCGATTCGTTGGTATCATTTTTGTATCTAATGATATACATTTATATTCCGTAAAACGGGGTTACTTTGCCCCCTAGGGGTTACCTTGCCATTTCAACATGAAAATCTTATTTTATCAGTTTTTTTGTTTTGCATTTATCAGTGACTTGATTTTTGTGCAATATGATGTATTTATGGTATTTGGGAATTTTTAAAAATTGTTTATGAAAATGACTATGCCAAGGTCAATGTCAAGGTCACGAGGTGTCACATGGTGGGAAAAGTGGAGCTCACCTGTCATCCCGAAAAACTCTTCCCACAAGGAGAGTCCAGGAGGGTCTCAGGAATAAGGTCAGTTTTATCATGTCGCATAACACTTCTAGAACAAATATGTCTCTCAATTACTTTAAGTTTCAAGAAGAATTTTATTACAAACCTCTGAAAGAAAATATTTGGCAAATTTTGCCATATTTGCAAAGTTGCACCAATTAATTTAAAGTGTATCAATGGGTTTTAAAAGTAATCCAACTGATTGCGAACTAAGTGAAAATGCTGGAAAAGCTGTTTTACATGTACGTATGTCATAACCGTTTTTCCAATTTCTATGTTCAGGATTGCACGGATTTCCAGAAATGGTAGGAAACTACAGGCGAAGAGGAGGCAGCAGGTTATACCGGAACTAGATTGAAGATGCCCTTCAGAATGCCATACGAGCAGTCCAAAGTAAACGCCTAAGTGTGAAAAAGGCAGCAGAAACTTACAAGATTCCTCGCAAAACTTTGGAAAACAAAGTTAATAAGAAGCACCTCAACAAACCAGGCCGTCCAACTGTATTCTCAAAAGCAGAGGAGGATCTCTTTTGTGCTGCTCTAGTCACCGTCCAGAAGTGAGGCTTCCCATTTGACTTGATGGTAGCGATGAAAAGTGCTGGGTTCCAGTTAAGCATATTTTGGGAATAGTTCCTAGTTTGCAGCTCCTCCCATTCGCGAAAATAAGCACGAGATTCTTTCAAATCCCGGAAGAACTCATGGATGAAATTGAGGCTAAATTTCTGAAGCATGTTATGGTGTAGGTGATGTAGGTCAAGGAACTAAGTTGTTGATAGTAAAGAATTTGTTCATGTGCCTATTGAGTGTACATGTATGTAATGGCAAGAATGTTGAACCAAAAGTGGAAAGTGGGTAATCACTGTGGCCGTTGGTCAAAAGTGGTTGTGAGAATCGGGTCCAATACTTGTATTGTCTGCATTTACAGTTTAAGTGTGAAGTTCTATGTCTGATATCCAGGAATACTGGTTTATTGTTATGAGCATTTTAAATTTTACTTTATTTTCAAGCAAAGTCCATACAGATTGTATGGTTTGTGATTTCTTTTGGTTTACGAAATGTTTGAGATTATTTTTATGTTTGCTGTTTAAAAACATTATAATACATTTTTGAATAAAAGCCAGGTGTTGGTTTGTATTTTTTAAAACACAGTCAGTACGGCAAAGAAATCCCTTATGTGGGGTAACATTAACAACTATGGAGTAATGCATGTTGCAATAGTCGTCTACGTAGGGCTGGGCAAAGTAGCCCCAACCTAAGGGGTTTCTTTGCCATAACAAAAAATAAATTTTTGGGGGGGGGGAAGAATGAGCCTTTGAGGGATATTTTCTATGATTGACAGGTAGGCCCCCCAAAGGCTCAAACTCCCCTATGGATATCAACTTCAGCAAAGTCATGCTTGAGGAGCACTACATGAAATAATTTAAAAATATGGCAAAGTAACCCCGGGTGCCCTGAAACGAGCCCTTTCCGAGATATGGAGGACAAAAAGTCCAATTGGCGGCCATCTTGGATTTATGCTAATTATGAAAAACGCTACAGGGTTTCAGCGGACAATATTGAGTTGGGAGTCCTTAAGACATCCCTTTACTAGATTCCAGTGAAAGAAATTCTTTTGCAATTTGTTCTCGTTATTTTTTCTTTCTCTCCGTCTATTATCTAACCGACAGAATTGGTAACTTTTACCCATTACCCCCCCGCGTATTATGGTATACCTTTAGTAGTAAGTGTATAATTTATATAGGTATGAAATCACCGATTGTACGTGGCAAGGTGTAGGGTCACCTGTCAAGCCTCGTGGGTTTTCTCCGGGTACTCCGGTTTCTTCCCACAGCTAAAGACCCCTACGCGCAAGCGAATTATTGAACTGAAATTGAACCATATGTTAGTCCCGAAATGACCTAGTTTGTGTCGAGTGGACATTAAACCCAATGTCTCTTTCTATATATAGGTATGTTATTTAACGTATAATAAGATTTATTTCTATATCTGGTAAAGGGAGACAACACAAGCAGGAACATTTGACCGGACCGCATCACCATCCACAATATTGAATATCGAGGAAGGGCTATTATGTGGCCATGTTAGCCCCACTTTAACAAAAACTGGCAGGGTAAAAAATAATGATCGCATTTGGAATTTAGAATTTCGTATTTGGAATTTGGAATTTCGCATCCGGTCCAGACATCAGTTAGGTAAACTAGCACAAATAAGTTGTGTAAAATTGCAATTTATTTCAATTCTAATTTGTTTAATTGAGGGGGCTGCCAATTTTCTATTTTATCGATAAGACATCAATTATGAATTTCGCTTTAGGATTTTCCTATTAAAGTGTTGATGAATTTTCTTGACCGATAGCGTGATGGACCACGGGACCTATGGTTAAAGCCCCGTCACACATATTCTGAATCCCGTTCGCACGTCTAAAAATAAGTTCAAGGGGACTGCACCACACATACCGAAGTCCCGTGTAAAAAATCCCTTTGCAGTTGGAATTCGATATGAGAGTAGGCTGTAGCGCCGCTGCCCGGGCAAAATTTCCCTCATAGCACACTGTATGGTGTATGCCCGTCTTCCATTAGCCCAGATTAGGTGCTGAACAGTAAGACGTTAAACCCCATTTCATTTCATTTGCAATGTTGGCTTGTCTGCCTGCCTGAACACCCCATGACCGATTTTGCCTACTCTTTGGCCATCGCAGGCGAGATAGGATAGGATTTACCAACCCATAGGGTTTGGAGACTGGGTGAAAGGTCTTCATTCTTACCACAGAACAGTAGGACTTTAAACCCCATTTGAATAGTCGATCTATACTTGTACGTGACAGGAGTTGGGTACCGAGGGGGTTGTCTTGAGTTCTGCGGTTTCTTCCCACTGCTTAAGGCACCTACGTACAAGCGAATTATTGTAATAAAAGTATACCGTATGTTAGTCCCGAAATATTTTTGTCAACTTCTAAGCTATAACGTCATTGCCAAAATAATGGCCTTTTATAGCTTGTGGTCTCCATGGGGGGGGGGGGGGTCACAATTATCTGATTTTACAAACCATTTAATTATATCACCGTTACATGCTAATCAAGGTCGAGTTTGAATTTCGTGAAAATCGGACCAAAACTGCCGGACAAAATGGCCGCCACTTGTACGCGATATTGCATATCGCATCGTAATTTTCTGAATTATGGCCCTTGAATGTTCGAACCATCGCTTTTTGTTTAGCTTGTTCTCTATCCATCTCTTGTAAAATATGGGCGTATACTGCCTGGCAGCCACTGGTTTATACATTTCACCGATCTGGCAACTGGTATAGTTGAATTTTGAAACTGAACCCTCAAAATGGCACAGAAGTCTTCTTTGTTTCACCAATAGCATATGCGCAGTATGTTTGTCTTCATAATTTTGTTATGAAGCAACATTCATAGCCAAGTTTTAAGAACCATAGCGAGTGCAAGCTTTCACAGGGTATACAAATCGAGGGACAAAATGTGAAGAATTTTCTGATTATCGCCCACCTCACATGAATAATGAATGTTTGTATTTTTTTGGCACATCATCATAAAGTTTTAGATTGTTGTGTTTACGTTCATATTTCTATTATTACAGACATCTCCCTGTTTTGGATCGGACGATGGCGGCATGGTAGTTGCATGATCTTTGGGTAAGCTATCTTTTTCTTTTAAATAATTCGCTTGCGCGTAGGGGTCTTTAGCCGTGGGAGGAAACCGGAGTGCCTGGAGGAAACCCACGAGGTTGAAAAGGCGCCCCTATCTCCATGCCACATACGCTCACACGAGGGCTCAAAACCACAGCCGCAAGCCAGAGGTGACCGGCCAGCTAGAGGTCGAAGCGCGGCACTCTAGACCACTAGGCCATCCCAAACCCCTATATTTAATATATTCGGATATTTGGTTTATCTTAGATTTTTAATGCATTTAACGTATATTGCAATTTCTCCCGAGAGTCCAGTAAGATAATCTTGTATAACGTGTTCCTATGATAAGCTTAGATGTATTGTTGATAGTGGGGTTTAGAGAGTTTACGATACAGGTGAGTTATGCATCACCATTGGTACATTTCAATATTTTTTTGAAAGACAAAAGTAAAACATGCTGCCCTTTTTGATGAGTCCATAAACACATTGTATGAACAGATTCTAATTTGGAACAAATCTATTTTACAGGATTATTATTGTAAGTTTGATAAAAGAAAAAAGAGCTAGCCAGATCTAACTAAACATAAATATATATTTTTGTCCTTAAAAATAGTGACGGCACCGGTTAAGGTACATAAACTGGGATTTAGATGCAGTCTTGAAATTTAGAATGATCGTGGGGATATGTTTGTAGTGGAGGTATGAAGACGGATGAGCGAGACACACTGCATATTATACATGGTATTATTGTACAGTGAATTGTAATGCAAGTGATGGGGTAGGCATATTAAAATATCAGTATTTTCTAAAGTGTTATTACCGTAATACAAAAATTTAAACACAAGTTTTAGTTAGAACATAAAATGTCGTGCATGGTGTAACACGACGAATCAAAATAGTGTTTTTCATAGGAATTTGGGGAATTAATGAGGGTAGCTGATTGTGTTAGAACATTCCATTCCACTTATATGGATTTCAAATATATTACGTATTGTGTATGTCTGTAATAATTCACTGTTGGTCCCTTATTTTAGAAAATTGAAAAACACTTGGTAATTACAACTTCCTGTAGGCAGCAAGTTTGTCTTTGGTTGTTGTAATGTGTCTGTTAGCATGCCAAGATACTTCCCGATGTTATAAAAACAAAATATATAATTGTTGTATATTTTACAGGCCCACAACAATGTTAAGCGCCGAAGGATCAATATGATGATGATTACCGCGGGTATAGAAGACAGACAGGGTAGGCATTAATACCAAACTTTAGTTATTTCTAAATTATCCCTAAAATTTATAAATCAAATTAAATTCCATGGGATATGCTTAATTACATAATATGGTGGTCTTTGAATGGATCAATGTGGATGTATATTGTCGTCACGCCTGTCCGTCCACAATTTGTTTGTAGACACTCTACAGGTCGCAATTAATTATTAACCGATTTTGATGAAATTTGAAATAAGTTTCTGCCCAAGATCTCGATTCCTTTCGATGTTGGCATGTATCAGATGTTAACTTCATGGGTTATGCCCATTGATTGTACGCAAAATGAGGTCCGAATTATTATCCGATTTAAACAAAAACCCCTTGACTATATCACCGTTACACCCTAATGATTGAGTTCGGGAAAATTGAAATGGAACTGCCAAAGAAAATGGTCGTTCTTTGTACGCAAATTGTGTAAAAGTATGTAATCTGAAGGTTGATGGAACTTGAAATGTTTGTTAATAACCCGCAGATCGCAGTTCCTTTCCACATTCAAGCTTATTGGATCATATCTTCCTGGCCTCTGATTGCACCAAAAACCACTTTCTCCATTTCTTAAAATGTGAGCGTATCTTGCATGGCAAACGCTTGTTAAACGATATTGTTTATGTAGACTATTTAATTGTCACAGTTTACCTTTTTTTCAGCTGTGATATGGATGGATGCCAATCGGCCGTTAATGGTTCCAGGAACTCGACTGTGAAATGGAACTTTAACAGGGAAATGAAATAAAATGGGGTTTAACGTCCTACTCTTCTGCTCCTAACTGGGCTAATAAACACATACAAATGAAAAACAGACATGTGCAGACAACTTCATTAGAAAAATACTAGTTTGGCAATATGAAATGAAATGGGGTTTAACGTCCTACTCTTCTGCACCTAACCAGGACTAATGTAAGTCGGGCATACGCCATACACTGTGTTATGAGGGAAATTTTGCTCGAACAGCGACACTACAGCCTATACTCTTATATCGAATTCCAACTGTCAAGGAATTTTTTACGTGCACGCCAATGTGTACACGGGACCTCAGTTTCGTCCCATCCGAACGACTAGACCAACTGTCCTCATAAGGCCCTTCCATCCTGCATCACTGACAAGGGTGAACCACTTTATAGGGTAATTCTAGATAAGCAATAACGGTTTATGTATGTACTATATATATTTTCTAAATTTTCATTGGTCGGTCTAAAAGATACAGTAAAGAACATTCTGTTGAAGAGTTTGAAACGCATTTTAAAATAGGTACCTCTTGAGAACATTGACTTAGTTAGGCTTGAGGGACAGTCTATCCGTTATGCCTAGGCTTGTTATGCCTAGGCTAACATGTCAACCTCAACAACAAAGATCACACCGAAGATGTTATCTTTATCGGAGGAAAACACACATACGGCCAGATGGGACGGACAGTTTCTTCATACACCTTTTCCTGTATAAACAGTTTCTTCTATTCCCAAAACACAACAGTTTCTTCACTACATAGACAACATAACACAGATTCGGGTTACCTTGCACGTGCGTGGTATTATCTGGAGATTAGATGGTAATGGTTGTAGGCTACAGACTTGCCATTACTTCTTCAGTCCTATTATGACTTCCAGTCTTTGGAAATTGTTATCTGCACACAATTGACAGACAGGCCATAACTCAAAGGTTAGGACATCGTTAATCTAACAAGATTCTGGATGAAATATATTACAGACTTTTGTCTCGCTTATATGAAATGTTTCCGTCGATTCTGGTGTGCACACCCCATTCATTGGTCTTCGACGGGGTCAGTTATCTTTGAAGACTTGTGATTGGCAACCCAGTTATTTCTGATAGTTAGTTTACAGTTCTGGGTGGGAAAGAAACGGGCACGGCGTTAGATTCATTAAAATTCACTCAGACGAGGATGTATAGATATTAAGACAGTTCGCTTCGTTCCACATACGCCATGCATATTTTACAATTACTACATTTTATTCATAAAGGATATCCCGAGAATCAGTCAGTGATGTAGTTGTGACGTTCATCATAAATCTTATAAGACTTAAAAAATTATTGCGTTGCTGTACGGCAACATTAGGCAACATTTCTTTTAATTTGAATGTGAACTACTGAAAAGGATCGGGGGGGGGGGTAGCACGTGGGCGCTGTATCATAAGATCTGTTATTTAGTCAACTGGCGTGGTTTCGATTCCTCCGTTGTACGTGGCAAGGAGTAGGGTTGCCTTCCAACCTCGTGGGTTTTTTGTCCCTCGGTTTCCTCCCACTGCTAAAGACCCCTACGCGCAAGCGAATTATTAAAATGAAATTGAATTATGTGTTAGTCTCGAAATCACCTAGTTTATGTCGAGTGGACGTTAAACCCCATGTCTCTCTCTATATCTCTCTCTCTCTCTCTCTCTCTCTCACTGACACTGGGCCGATACAAGGTTATAAAAAGACGTGTTGTAGGTGAAGAAGGATCATGTTAATATATCTGGTATAAAGGTTAGACAGGTATCTATAAGGCGACAGGTGTATTGATATAAGTAGAGGTATTCATAACAACAAGTTAGTGACGTTATTAATATAAAATCAATGCGCTATCAGTTTAACAGTCGATATATCAATACACACAACGTCAATGTTTGGTTCGGTTTGTTACCTCCCTTCAAATCACCGTTCTAGATTAAAACAGGGAATATTCTACTGACAATTTAATGTTGTCAGGGTCCGAAGGTGCGGAGTTAACATTCACAACGTATCCGGCAAATAGTTGAACAGTGTTCCACTGCCCTGAAGTCAGACGATATTTCAGATACCGTACCTTCCTATTTTCTCCAGTAAATCGGATTATCTTACAAATGACGCTACATTACGGTAAGTCAACTCCAGTAAATGTACTATTAGATTCATTTAAACATTTAACACGATATCTGACTCAACCCAGTGTCTCTAGTTTTCAAGAAATTGTATTATATATTTAATATATTTGCTTTATTTCTGGGATAATGTGTTAATTGTGTGTCGATAGTGAAATTGTTATGATTGGATAGAAGGTGATAAGATGACCGCGACTAGTGTATAGTATGTAGCATGCTCATACTCGATAATAGGAATAGGATAGAAATATCTATCTAATCTCTACTACACATGTAATGTCAGGTTTATTATTGCCCAATTCCCCCAGCTCATAAACAATTTCACATGGGAACGGCATGAAACAAACACACTTGTCCTAACTGTCAATTTTATGTATTCTTTGCTAGAAAATGATACAATTGATTTAGGAGCCTTTCTGTGATGGAGGATTTTTTTTTATAAATTATGTAACGTCGAGACGATTTTAAGCGGTATTTGTACAGCAATCTTCTCTGTTTGATTATGACCACCGGATTAATATTTAAAGAATATCTTATTTTAAAGATACGCATTTTGCATTCTTTTAACATATCAACTGTGAGGGGATCTTTAACGTGTGCCATGTATAATGTTAGTCCCAGATATACCAATATCAACACTTTTAAATATTTTGTTAAATATTAAGCATGGAGACGATTGATCCTTTATGCACACAAATAAAATACTTATGCTGATTATACTGAGCGACCCTACATCTCACTGACTTTGATGTCAGCTTATAATATTGAATATGGAGTTAATCCGAACTAGAACATAGATAATAGACTACTACTCTACCTATATCTCAGGGTTTATTGACGTAAATCAACTAAATAAATATATTGACAAGATCTGTAATTTAATCTTGTGTGTATCTTAATGGAGTCGTCGTCTCGGGTGTGTTATAATGAGAAGATTCGATTATGTCTGTTTTTAAGTCTATTTAAAACCTTAATCTTAATGCCGACGACTCGACTGACCACCAGTTCTCTATTTGTGTGTATGTCAGTGCGCTGTGACGTATTACTGTTTTATGGTTATTTTTGGTTTGGTTTCTACCATAGATATAATCATTAGTTTTAAACCCTTTTTCTGATAGAGGGTCACGGTGACTAAGTGGGTAAGACGCTGGCTCGCTAGTCTTGAGGTCGCGTGTTTGATCCCTGCATTGACCAGCTGTCTAGACGTTCGGATGGGACGAAAAACCGAAGTTCCGTACACACATTGGCGTGTACGTTAACGATCTCTTGACAGTCGGAATTCGATATAAGAGTAGGCCTGTAGTGCCACTGTCCGGGCAAAATTTCCATCATAGCACACTGTATGTGTATACATGTCTTCATAAGCCAAGTTCTGAGCAGAACAGTAGGACGAAAACCCCATTTCATTGCATTTCATTTTTTTCTGATATTTTCATGAATGCGAATATACAATGCTTTAAATTTATAATTGACATTTAAACTGGTAATACCAATAGAACATGACAACTTACTATCTTCGCCCGTTCGTTATTGTAGAATAGCTCTTTAATATATGGTAACATGATGAATATGAATACAATATTGAATTACGAACGTTTGATCCACGGTTATTGACTGTACCCATGTCACGACGAGTCTTTATTTAAAATCATAAAGTGTAGCAGTAATAGGAGCTGTACAAAATACAAATATGGCAACCATGGATATGAGATAAATAATATAGTTTATCAATTTTATTTATCACATAAGGGTTATTGGAAATATGTACAGTATTCTTTGTAACATTTGATCTTATTTCAACAAACAAATATATATTTATATTTCCAGTTTTCATGGATACAACAGATGAAACAACCAAAGCCACCATATATTCGAATTATCATTGTGTATACTAGTTCTAGATTACGAACTACTTATTTGTTTCCGTATTAATTTAAAGTTCCATTCGCCAATAATGTTATACGATGATTTTGTGTCCAATCCAGGTGATGCGTCTGGGGCTTGATTGTGTACTAACTGGCAAACAGACCAGCAACAGTTTGTGAACATCTTGAAATACGCATGCGTGTGAAGATCTACGTAATATAAATAATTTTAATTACTTGACGAAAGGAATAACTTTTATAGAGTTTATAGTTCAATTTAAAAAAAGATGGAACACAACTTGACAGAAAATCGTGAAGTTCAGACATCTTTACCTCCGTCCATTAAATCTACTCCTACAGGAATAGCTCATGCATCAGCAATATCTGATACCTCGACAAAGAGCGACCTGAGTTCAGAATGTCTCTCGGTGACAAAATTAGACTCCCTGTATACAAACTCCATGAAAATATTAGTACGACGAAGTAACACAATAGGGGATGGTGATATAAGTAATCGAATCTCAGCTGTAGAAGGAATAAGACGCCCACCAGATGATGATACTCCCTGTACTCTAGAATGTTGCCGGCTTAAACCAGGCACATTGACAGCTTCCAGGAGTTCTTTAGCGTGTAACCAAACTGTTTATGAAGCAGCCTTGTCTAATCTGCACGGACGATCAGCCACGTGGTTGCCGGACAACAGCACGGTAGCAAGACCACACCCTTTATTAAAATCAACACGGAAGGACGGTCAGAGGAAACAGTCTACACTTAAGGGAGGATTGATCGGTGTCTCTGTGGACCAAAACCGCACGTACCGACCTCAGACCATATCATCCACTAAAACGCCCTTACTGGATAGAAGTCGCACAACCGTATCATCTGGCACTAGACATTGTGACGCATGCTCAGTTAAAGATTTACAGAAGTGGTTTAAAGTTAGTTTATATTTTATAATCATCAATATCATTACCCATCACGGACATCACAATGTTTTATCCAGGCTGGGTGGGCGGGGCGGGGCGATCTAGTGTTTTAACGTGTGTGCGTGTAAACATTAGGTCTGTCATTGAGTCAAGTCGCGTGGTTTCGATTCCTCACTTGTCCGTGGGAAGGAGTTCTCCTAGTCCTTCGATTTCCTGCCACTGCAAAAGAGCCCTACGCGCATGTGAATTATTGAAATAAATTGAACAATATGTTAGTCCGGAAAGGACCTGGTTGGTGTCGAGTTGACGTTACCCCCCCCCCCCCCCCCCCCCTCACTCCTTTTCTACCAGACCATATGGAACTTCACAATGTGAACACATCTTCCATGATGAACAATATATAAAATATTATTTTACTGAGTATTATTATCCTATTAATCATATTTTTAGATGCATCCGTCATCAATTGGTCGATCGCCACGCGGTCAATCTGATATAACGCATCTTAAGA
This sequence comes from Patella ulyssiponensis, assembly GCA_963678685.1. Taxonomy (NCBI): domain Eukaryota; kingdom Metazoa; phylum Mollusca; class Gastropoda; family Patellidae; genus Patella; species Patella ulyssiponensis. Next base: position 59,675,016 of record OY783225.1, on the reverse strand, counting down.
TTGCACGGGAGGTAAGTTTTCTTACAATATCGTGTACAGTTGAAAGCAGGTTGTAATGGGACAACTTTTATATTGTTCACTTGATAAAAACATAATAAACATATGAACAGCAGATTTTGTTGGTGTGATTTCCAAAAATGGATATGAAGAAATGTAAGAATTGAGTTAGTGAGGTGGCAGTCGTAATTCAAGACGCTTAACAGGTGACGGCGAATCGCTGTCTAATAATTTCGAATTGTCACCCGTAATCCAAGACGCTTGGCAACACGCGCAAAGAGTATATTGATAAATTTTGGTCTAGTCTTTCGGATGGGACGAAAAACGGAGGTCCCGTGTATACATTGGTGTGTACGTACAAGATCCTTTGTCAGTTTTAATTAGATATAAAGGTAGGCCATTGCATCGCTGCTCGGGCAAAATTCCCCTAATAGCACACTGTATGGAGGTATGTCCGCTTTCATTAGCCCAACCGAAGCAGCACAGTAAGACGTTAAACCCTATAGCATTTCATTTCATAGGGGGGATGGGATGGCCTAGTGTTCTAGAGTGCCGCGCTTCGACCTCTAGCTGGCCGGTCACCTCTGGCTTGCGGCTGTGGTTTCGATCCCTGGTGTGAGCGTATGTGGCATGGAGATAGGGGCGTCTTCTCAACCTCGTGGGTTTCTTCCGAGCACTCCGGTTTCCTCCCACTACTAAAGACCCCTACGCGCAAGCGAATTATTGAAATAAAATTGAAACCATATGTTGGTCCCAAAATAACCTAGTTTGTGTCGAGTGGACGTTAAGCCCCATTTCTCTCTCTCTCTCATTTCATTTCATTTTTGATTGATTGTGAAATGATCACTAAATCTCCGTCATTGGAAACTGCGATATTTTCACTATACTACAGTCTCATAAATGACTTTGCCAGTAAAACGGGGTTTCAAAAGAAATGTGGTTATTTATAGTTGAATGGGTGATGGTCTAGACTTGTATATGTTAATGTGTCAGGATTTTTCTTTCGTCTAAAATTATGTTTTCATCGCTCTTCTAGAAGTCTCAAGTGTTTTTAGTAAATAAGCCCTCACTGGATACGACTGGTTCGAACATGAAGGAAGTCTTGTTACCAATGACAACGGTTCCAAAGAAAGGTCTGATCAGACTGACGTGTGTTGCAGAAGAAAATTTCAAAGAGAAAGAAAAAAACACAGGTTGGTAATCCAGACAAACCGTTCCCACCAATTGTCAATGAATTTTGACCATTACCGGGGAATTTAAACTGATATACGTCATACAGTGTGTTTAGGTGATTGGTCCAACTGACACGGCACCCCTATTCCTTGTCAGACTCTCCAACCTGCAGCGCTAACAAGGAGAAACCGGACTGGACCATCCCGGAAAACTCTGTGGCCAACACCAGGATCGGTTAGCACCGTATTCACTAAGCCAACGTGATGTAGTTAAAGGACAATATTGGTGCCAGTCATTATCACATATGTGATAGAACTGATTAAACACTTTCCAAATATAATATTAACACAGAGATCATCGCTACCATAGAGGAGTAATAAAGGATTCATGAAATCGGAAGTGACGAACGCCAAAGGAAAACACGAGTTATTCCTCTATATAGCTAACTGAAGTGACTAGTGATTACAGATACATGGTCGAATATCTGCTCTCTAATAATTCCCTCGAAGACCTAAAGTTGCTGTGTGATACTGTGAGAGAATATCTTACAATTCATAAAAAGAATTGGCTGTCACTACATAAGAGAACGCGAAAGAAAAACAGAAAAAAGTTCGTGCATTACCATGTTTTTATAAGGTAGGGGAGACCGGGGCACATTGAACCACCATGGATATATCCTTTATAAATAATACTATATACAACCCAACACTATACAGTGTTCAATGTGCCCCGGTCTCCCCTATAGAATGAATAAAAACAAGGGGCTGTACGGAGTATTTCTATTTTTCCCGTGTTCTCTTATCTTATGACACTTAATTACTTTATTGAATCGTCAGATATCCTCTTGTGGTCCCATATAACAGCTTTTTGTCTTCGAAGGAATTATTAGTGAGCAGAAATTCGGCCGTTTATCTGTCATCACTCGTCACTTCAGTCATTCACATAGAGAGATAACTTGTGTTTTCCTTTGACGTTCGTCACTTCCGATTCATGAATTCTTTATTACTCCTCTATGGTAGCGATGATCTCTGTGTAAATAATATTTTTGGAAAGTGTTTAATCAGTTCTATCACATATGTGATAATGACTGGCACCAATATTGTCCTTTAACAAGCAGTCACAGTGAATTGAACATGTCCCAAGAAGAATCCTATTGATTTAATCATGTTATTTTTACTGAACAGATGTTTATTGTCTAGATTTGAATAATTGTAAATTTTGTTTGTTGATATTGTGTTTACAGGTAAAGAATATAGGAGGGAACCGATCAGATATTTAATTAGAAATAAAGACGTATTAAAGGCGATTAAAGCAAGTTTTAACCGATTAAATGAACGTAAATCATCTATAGATCAGCCCAGTAGTGAATTTAACAAACTAACCACGCAGGATATCAGACGTCATGTTTTAGTAAGTAATCAAGTTATTAATACCTTGCGAACATACACATAGCACAGCCAACAGCCAGAAGCTTGCGGCTGCGGTTTCGATCCCTGGTGTGAGTGTATGTGGCATGGAGATAGGGCCGCCTTCTCAACCTCGTGGGTTTCCTCCGGGCACTCTGGTTTCCTCTCACTGCTAAAGACCCCTACGCGCAAGCGAATTATTGAAATAAAATTGAAACCATATGTTAGTCCCAAAATGACCTAGTTTGTGTCACCCCATTTATCTCTCTCTCCCATTAGCCCGGTTCGGAGCAGAACAGTAGGGCGTTAACCCCCTTTCATTTCATTTCATTTTCTATTTCAAATATAAGCTAAACGGGATTTGGAGAATTTTATTTGATTTTTTTTTGTACAGTTCAGCCAATAATTAATATTTATATGCAGTTGGTCTATATTAACACATGGTATAAATGTTATGGATAGGCCTACACAGTTTAATACTAAGCGACCCCTCTCTCTCTTTCTTTCTCTCTCTCTCTCTCTCTCTCTCTCTCCCTGTCTCAATTTCAGCACTCCTTCCAACCTTCAACCAGACGAAGAATTGAAATTTACACTGAACAAATAAAGAAGTTGGGTTATACATTGTCTTAAATTAGAAATTACATGAATGGAAGTTTGAAATTACATGAACAGAAGTAAGAAATTAGACGATAGCATGTTAGAATTTTGACTCTAATATACCGCCATAAATATTAGACTGATTTCAGTTCTTAGCCAATTTGGATTTTATCTTTAGTTAAGATTTCGAGAAACAGGGCCCAGATTTAAACCAAGTCTACCCGAGGATAAACAGCAGTATTTACAACAAATTCCATGTAAAATATATTTATTCATTTCCAGGACAACAAGACGTTTCATAATTGTCTTTGATAGTTCATTATTCCCTGTGGGGATCGAATGTTCGTATCAGAGACAAAACAACAACTATATTCAACAAGTAGATGGTGGTGGTGATGATGATGATGATGATGACGTACTACAGAGTTATAAAAGAGTGCTCCATGATTTTAGACAAATATACAATACTAGAGAGTGGGACGTTAAAACCCATTTCATTTACTCTAATCCTAACACCAACCCTAACCCCAACCCAATACATATGGAAGTACTTTCCAGGAAATAATCATAATACCAGGATGCAACATTGGTTGGACCACACTAGCAGTGAATAATCGCTAGACTTCTGTTGACCCGGCCCATATTTCATCTCCTTCAATTTTATAATAAATGATTAATATCATAAATGAGCTGAGAGAAATTCCAAAAATGATGTCATTCTTCAGATAATACTTAAAGAATTGGAGTTTAATCTCAGTTAATAAAAGAACCTTCAGTTGGTCATGTATAAACAGTACAACCACTGATTTTCATCTTTAGGGCAATATCTAATTGTCATGTTAAAATCTACTCAAATTAATTATGACGAAATGAAATTATCAACTGTGGAATACCTTCCCTGGTGTTTTGTGATGCAGTATTTGGACAGATATCCTAAGATATTCAACTTCCACCACAATGTTGTAGTTTGCAAAGAATTCTTAATCCCTTCAATGTGTCGATCACAGACTTTAAACGGCATTAAATACCAGTTGTGTCTATTTCATGTAACATATTCAGCATGACTTGTTGACAGCCGAGTGGGTGGGTGCGTACATATACATGCAATAGATTCAGCATGACTTGTTGACAGCCGAGTGGGTGGGTGCGTACCGAGACATGCAACAGATTGAACACGACATGGGTATGCTCCGACTGGTTCAATGTTTCATTGTAACGTATATAGCTATTCTAATTCTGAATTTATTGACATACTACGTTTCGATACACATATAGCTATCGTTATCCAGCAAATAATGATATGTAGCATTCTCCGTCTTCTTACATAGGGTTTTAAGTCCGCTTCAATCTTGGGTGATATCACAGACAAGTGTTCCTAAGACACCCGCCAAAGAAGCCAAGCAAGCTATTTGTAACAAGAATGTGGTGCAATTTATAAATAACAATTTGAAACCATCTAACAGATAAAACAGTAATTAGCAAGATAGGCTACAAATACATGTCTGTTTCATTTTGGCCTATATTTTTGGATTTCTGAGGCTTCTGGGTGAATTCTGGTACAAATCATTATTTGCTATCAAAACGTAGCATGTTAATACTTTCAGAAGTAGTAGTATATCCATAAAAATGTTGTAATTTTGTGAAATCTATATTTCTATAAGTTATTTTATACAAAATTTGTATTTATGTATTTATTTTCCATCCAAAACAATACAAATTGTTTGAAATCGTTCATCCATGTTAAATGTTTTATTAGCAATGGACGACAAGCATGCCCACACAGGAAATCTCCACATTTATTTTTCGAATCCCAACTTACAAAGACTTTGTTTATTTGCATGCCGACTAATATTATACGATTGGGAGCCAGGTGAATATTAGGGCAAGGGTATCAAAAGATATGGGGTTCCAGGGGAGGGGTTCTTGTCCCGGCTCTAGAAAATTCCGAGAACCCTGTTTAGAGCGCCTCTAGCATTCCAAATGCCAACATAAACCCCTTTAAAAAAAGAAGAAACCAGTAAAAGGTTGAAAACGTTCATCATCCGGGCATGGGTATACATGTGTACCCCAGGAAAGGACAGGGTACCATTTGTACACCCTGATACCCGGGTTCCGGCGCATCTGATTATATGCAATACGTTTATTTAAAATATAGCTGATTCAAACATGTTTTATTTGGGTCTGGGTTTTAACAACCATTTTTGTAGATGTGTATTTTGACAGGGTGTAAGGTATAAAGTTGTGTTTACATCCGTTCCTATGGTAATACAAGTTTTACTAAATACGTTCAATAACATCATATCCTGTAATATATAAAAAACATAAAATATTAAACATATATTCAAACCATATCATCGATAATGAGGGAACTCATGTAAACCTCTAACTACTTGGAAACAGATCTGAGCCATGTTTCTCGAAATCTTAACTAAAGATAAAATCCGAATTTCTAGTAGATACTTCAATTTTGATTTGTTAAGCACTAAATCAATTTAATATTATCCAATCAAATTACTAAAATAAGGATTTTGTTTTAGTTAAAATTTCGGGAAACAGGCCCCTGGACTATCAGACAAATCATTTACAACTCAAACTGGCCATGTACATCTATGAAAACAGACAATACAATAAGCACAACTCGATGACAGAGATAATAACTAGCAGGAACAGTACTGTGTCTGTTCTGGATGGTGTCTGATCTGGCTGACCATGTCTATGGCACATGACTTTTCTCGGGCGTGCTTGAGAAACTTAAAGAGCAGTCTGTCTGAGGTGGCTGACCATGCCCAAGGCATTTTCACACTTACAAATCCTTCACGTCGGAAATAACACAATTACCTCCCTTGTTCCCCCCCCCATGCAATAGCTATCTTCAAACGTTGGAATTTAAAGTTGAAATGATATTTTTGCCAATTTCTCAAATGGCAATGGTGAATTATAGGATTATTCTTTAACAAGGTAGGACTGTTTATAGATACCATCTATTTTAAGGCTTTATTTTAATATGTTTTAAAAATATAACTTAAAAATATGAAATTGCAGGTTTAAAGCGCAGTCCATTTTACAACATTCAAATTTTAATGTGGACCTATTATGTATTACGTGCGTCGTGTAATTATTGTTCAATTTTTACCCGCTCTTGCATGCATCCTGTTCAAAACTGTTAAAAGCTTTATGAAGAGATCATCTGACCCAATTTCAGGTCGGACAAAAACAGAGACGTATATAGTCTGCTTTCTTGTCAATAATGCGGCATTGATGCAATGAAGGCAATGTGGTTTTAGGCCCTGATGGGATAATAAAGACGGGCATACACCATGTAGAAGGCTATGATTGAAAGTTTGCCCTGAAACCAATTGAATACCAACTATCAAAGATTTATTTACGTCCCACCCGAACGACTAGACAGTATTCCTTACCATAAAGATGTTAACAGAACACAATTTTTATGGGAAACAATCACTGGTTTTATTCTAAAAGCACGACGTTATCAAGCACAATGACATTTAGTAACCTTGGGTTTAACATATAAGAGTTCATGATGGAGAGAGAGAAATTGGGTTTAACGTCCACTCGACACAACTAGGTCATTTCGGGACTAACATATGGTTTTTAATTTTATTTCAATAATTCGCTTGCGCGTAGGGGTCTTTAGCAGTGGGAGGAAACCGGAGTGCCCGGAGGAAACCCACGAGGTTGAGAAGGCGCCCCTATCTCCATGCCACATACGCTAGGCCATCCCAATCCCCCAGTTCATGATGGAGCCACTTATATAAAAATTAAAAAACAATAACAATGCCTTCTAGGGGAGCCATTGGGTGATATTATACCTACCTGAGTGTATTTATATATCTGTTTAGGATCTGTTCTATTACATATATCAATAGTCGGTTGATTAAAATTAAACGATAAACATCCCTCAGATTCCTTCCTTAATCTAACTTCAGTTCTCACCAATCCACATTCAGTATAATACCAATTCTAGGCAAATTAAAATACATATATGTATAAGTATGTATAATACCACTTCTAGGCAAATTAAAATACATAAATACACAGTATGTATAATACCAATTCTAGGCAAATTAAAATACATATACATACACAGTATGTCTAAAAACGGTTGACAATGTTGAGAGGCTAAAAATGGCGGGACATTTTTTACTAATCTATAACATTACCATTAATTTCAATACACGTATTAACACATTTTCGCCCAATTTAGGCATTGTCCCCCCCCCCACTCAAACGCCCGATGACCATTCAGAATCGAAATCGATCCAGATTAACACCTCCTCTAGTAAAATCTTGTCTTATAAACTTTTCTCTCTGGTGGCGATACCCTCTCTTGGACTATATGATATCGGTATTCTGAGATACGAGCGAAACGAAAAGGAAGGACCGACAGGCTTAATAATGTCACCAATTCCTTGTAAAAAGACATAGCATATTCACTCCTCGATGTATGTCATAATTTATGATAAAAATGTTTGTGGATGTAGCCCATTGGGTACAGCTGAAAGTGAATAAATGGTTACCTGGTTACCACCGTTACCATGACATTGATATAGTTTTAATATACCGTGTCGATCACAACTATCTAAACACCCATCTAGATTATATGCTCGAATCTTAAACACAAAACAGCAATATATTTATATAATTATTCTCTCTGTTGCACCATTAGTTTCTTTTAAACATTAAAATAGCAAATGGATAGAGACCAATCATTATTTAATTTTGTACTTCCAACTTCTAAGTTGGGGATAATTATGGTTGTTGGGGGCATCTGAGAAGATGCGATTAGGCGCTAGTCTGAGCCATAAAAGGTATGAAATGAAGGTATTTAATGTACACTGTATATCGCATCCTCTTGAACTAGATGAAAGAAATAACTAACCTCTCCAACTGTTATAGCATCGGTTGGTATATACATATAGTGTTTTAATATCGTCTCGGCATACCAACTAAAGTTTTCACAATTTAAATTATTTCTTAACTTTTGTCTTGAACTCAGGTCTCCTGTATTTAACTGAACATTAAAATAGAAAACCAGATAAATATTAATTTAATTTGTGTCGTTTTTTAAAACTGGAACGTTACGCACCCTCCCGCTCCTAATTCAACTGGAAATGGCTCGGCAAGAAAGGCACTGGTTTGATTCCGCGTTTTTTTTTAACCCGGTCACCCTTGTCAACGATACAGGGATCGGAACATTATGGAAATAGCAGAAAATTCTTGACCAGTTTGTATTCGTGAGTTGGCGGAAAATCGACAGCCCATTGAATAGCGTTTTCCCTGAAAAGTGAACAATGACCTATATATTATGTCCTAGGTCCCTATTAACCTATATATGTCCCAGGTCCCTAATAACCCATATATGCTATAGGTCCCTAATAACCCATATATGCTATAGGTCCCTAATAACCCATATATGCTATAGGTCCCTAATAACCTATATATATATCCTAGGTCGCCTCGGTTTGATCCCAACTTTCGGACAATCTGACTTTTCGGGCAGACAGATAATTTGAAAAAAAAAAATTCATCTACATGGCCGGACTCTTTCATAAACTAGATGCTGCTGGGATTCGAGGTGAACTACTACTCTGGTTTGAAGATTATTTAACAAATAGACAACAATGTGTAACCATAAATGGCACCTCATCGGACCCAGAAGCATCCCAGCTGGTGTACCCCAGGGATCTGTACTAGGACCTCTTTTATTTTTAATATATATTAATGACATTGTAAACAATATAAATTCAAACATCAGATTATTTGCTGACGATACTTCTTTATACTTAAAAATTGAAGACCCAGGGGCAAGCGCCGCTATCATCAATGATGACTTAAAACGAATCAAAAATTGGGCTGAGACATGGCTAGTTACCTTTAACCCCCTAAAAACAGAGGCACTGACTATTACAACTAAACCCCACATAGCTAAACCACCGTTATTTATGAACGAGGTACTAATCAAAGAAGTAAACGAACACAAACATCTAGGTCTAATCTTCCAATCAAACTGTAAATAGAATAATCATATAGATAGCATTGTAAGCAAAGTATCAAAACTAGTAAATTGCCTTCGTTCTCTAAAATATCGATTAAATAGAAAATCTTTAAACACAATATACTCATCTTTTATCCTTCCACACTTTGATTATGCCGATATTATCTGGGATGGGTGCAGCGATTACTTAGCTAACAAACTAGAATCCCTCCAATTAGATGCACTACGCACTATCTGTGGGACAGTTAGAGGTACTAGCCATGCCTTACTCTACAAAGAGACTGGATTTGTTCCACTGTCGGAAAGACGCCGTCGTCATAAATTAAAATTAATGTACAAAATTATTAACAACCTCGCGCCATCATATCTCTCTGACTTATTAGAACTTTCCTTTAATCCTGATAAATTGAAGGAAATCAGATGCAGAACCGAAATTTTCTCCAAGTCTTTCATCCCGTCAAGTATACGAGAATGGAACAAACTCAATCTTGAAATTAGAAACTCTCGATCCCTAGCTATCTTTGGAAATTCACTAAACAAATTTGATACCACCGTGCCACCATATTACTACCTGGGGAAAAGAATATTGCAAATAATCCACTGTAAACTTAGATTATGTTGCTCAAATCTGCAAGGCCATAGATTTCTCAGACACATCGATGATAACCCTACTTGCCTCTGTGGTCACAACTTCGAAGATCCGGAACATTATTTACTCGTATGCCCCTTACATTCAGATGCAAGAAAACAGACAATCGACAACCTCCAAAACAACCATAAAACAATCAGTTGTTTGTTGTATGGGTCAACAAAACTTAGTCCTGAGATAAACCTACTTATTTTCCAAGAAGTTCAACAATTTATTCTCTTATCAAAAAGATTTAAATCTCCATAAACAACGCTTAAGTTATTTCCAATCCCCCATATCGTACACTCGTCCAATATCCTCACCTCCCCTAATTGGTTTTTGCATAAATTGAACGATTGCACGTTGTACAGGCCTTAACATACCCAACATTACCAAGCAGTACTTCTAAATAGATAGTCACCAATATTTCCACTAAAATATTTATTATAAAACAAGAGTCTCTATATTATCCATTATGTATCATGTTCTATATTTATGTAATTATGTATGTATGTATATATTTTTATAATGTGTACATGTATGTAAATCAGAGAGAGGGGTTACACATAGGCATAGCCTGTTCCCCAATCCAAATTCAGACTTAATGAATAAAAATATTGTTTAGAAAAAAAAAAATCTACATGGCAAAATAAAGTGCCCGAAACCTAATAAAACACTAATTTTACGGGCAGGAATAGCAGCAAAGCGCGTTTACAGCCGTCAAATATTCTAAAATTTTCTTGGGAGTTCCATACAAGGTAAGCTCCGCTTCTTCGCCTCTCGAAGAAGACCGGCGTTGGTGTCTGTAAACACGAAATGTTTTCGGGAATTTCGCTTAGTTTGATCAGTTTCTGCCCTTTATTACTAAACTATAAAACCGATTCTAAATCGGACAAATCAGAAATGGAGGATTCGATCTGTTGCTTGCCGATTACCCATAATAGTACGAAAGTTAGTCCTGTAGAACTTTTAGGTAGGGACAGAAAGGAAGACTTGAATATATATATTTTGTAAAATACCAACTTTTACTTTGTAGAAGTCAAAGAAGAAATTTTGATATTCGTCCATCCAGACCTTGGCTACTCTTACAACATTTCTCCATGACGTCACACTACCATTTGGCCAGGAGTACGGTGAAGCTGTACGGAAAATGTGAGCCACCCTGGAACATGGAATCATTTCCAGGGTTCCTCCACACATCCAGATCTGGTATATAAAATAATATCACGATTAACAATTGTAAAATTCAAAAACAATTTGCATTTTTCTGAAGAAATGAAATGAAATGAATGGAATTTACTGTCCCACTGTTCGGCACTGACTGAGCTAATGAGGACGGAATACGCCATACGGTGTGCTATTACGGAAATTTTGACCGGTAATTGGTGTTCTTGCGAACTCTGAACTCGAATTTGAACGTTCAAAGGTTCTTTTGTTGTCCCATTCGAACGACTAGTCACTGTCCTTGCCAGACCCTTTGTCCTGAACCATCAACGAGATGGAACCACCCCAGAAAATTCAGAGACACTTTCCTCGCCAAGACAGGTTACCAATCCCGCGTGTTACTCAATGAGACACTAGAAGAATCATCTGCATACATTTAGAAAATAAAGCTGCGACCTTACCTTGAAAGACAATTCAAGATTTTCACCACCCCATGTTTCTAGACCGGGATCATATGTTCCTAGTGTAGTAAAATATTCTTTATCTATACTGAAAATACCACCAGGCATAGTTGGGGATCTACAAACAGACAGATAATAATGTCAAACTCTCTCAGCATTATGTGCAATTATACGTAATATATCATATTTTACACGATAGTATTCCCGCTGAAATATACTCAAAAGTAAATCAACGACGGATAAAACCTCGAAAAGATTAAGGGATGGGTTGGTTAGGGTTAGAGTTAAGTTATATTCTTAAAAAATATTAAAATAAAGCCTTAAAATAGATAGTCCTACCTTGTTAAAGAAAAATCCTATTAATCCTATAATTCACTATTGCCATTTGGCAAAAATATTATTTTCAACTTCAAATTCAAACGTTTGAAGATAGCTACTGCATGGGGATAATAGAAAAACAAGGGAGGTAATTGTGTTATTATTTCCTGTGTGGAAGATTTCTAAAAGTGGGAAATAATGCCTATTATCGTATATTGAGCAAAAGACATAGAAATAATTATGTTTTGACTTTCTTAGAAAATATGAATAATGAAATTCTCGCTTTAAGTGCCCAATTTTTATTTCACCATACATTATATTTTCTGTAACATTTATATAAACAGGCTTTGGGGCTAATCTGATAAAATAAAATGTATTGAATAGTTCAGAAAATAGGGGAAAAACCATTTACCGTAATGGTTCGGCCATTTCTTTCCGGATATCCCAGATATCACGCGGTACTTTGACCCATGTAAAGGTCATATCCTTCCAATGGAAAGCACCCACCATATCAATAACAGCTTCGCCATATTCCAGAGTTATGTCGTCAATATTATCCAGCGTAGGAAATACAACACTTAGTCTATTTTTAGTTTCGCTTATCCGGAACAATAACGGTTCCAGCCACCCTAGAATATAAAACACATAGTCAACTGTACACGTATGAGCCACTCCGACCGAATCCGAATCTTTTGAGCCTAAGATTTCCGAACCTGCAAGTCGAGCGTGTAAGTTAACCAAACTACAGATGAGTTCTCCCGTCTCCTTGTCTTTGATAAGTTGTCTGTAAATCCCAAAGCCCTTCAGATCCTTGATTACAGGCAGGTCGACCCAATTCCCCAGTATAGCACATATAATTATAGGTCCCGGTCGCCGAACGCAAAACTTTGGCTAAAGGGTCAATTGGTACTCTAACATTTTACTTTTCGATAATGGGTACTCTAAAGCTTTATTTTATGATAGTGGGAACCCTAAAGCTTTATTTTATGATAATGGGAACCCTAAAGCTTTACTTTACGATAATAGGAACCCTAACGTTTTACATTACGAAAATGGGCACTCTAAAGCTTTACTTTACGATAATGGGTACTCTAAAGGTTTACATTACGATAATGGACACCCTCAAGTTTTTCACCAGCACACACTATACAACCGAACTTTCTTGTATTATGAGTTTGGGAGTTGTTGTTACGTATGTATTATGTGTTACAATATCAATGGACAATGGGTTATGTTGTATTTTTTCGCATATTCACAAACATATGCGTCTTCATTAGACCAGATTAGGAGCAGAACAGTAGGACGTTTAACCAGATTTCATTTCATTTGCATCATTCTGTAATAAAATTGCTGCGAATGTAAAATATGATTCTTCAGTAGCATGTACTTTATGAAAGGTCACAGGGGTAAATAGTATTATCATTCATTTTTATAAACTTCTCAAATATAGAATTTATCAATACGCAATAAAATCACTCACCTATCAGACACTCTACGTGTGAGTCTAGGAATGTGAGTACCGGTGCTGTGGCATTTCCATACCCAACTAATCTTGCCCGGATTAAACCTTCTCTTTGTGGTAGCCGGATTAAGCGAACTTTTGGCAGTGTGGAGATGTAGTTATCCAAAGGTGCTTTAAGATGATCTGAAAGTCAATATATGTAAACGTAATACTTAAGTATGAGAGTATCGGCAGTGACACTCGCATCGTAAATATCAGCGGGCACTATAAAGTATCGAACTAACCGAGAAATTATCTTGTTAGTTCCTATCAAGGTTGATTGATTAGCTTTTGTTGCAAACAAATAATATCAAGAACTATAGAATCACGAGAGTACTGGAAATATTTCGTTAAAGGCTGAAGAGACGCCGGTCCCCAATTACACTTGGTACCTATGGAAAAGATACGTCTGACCCCAATTACACTTGGTTGCTATGGAAAAGAGACGTCGGTCTCCAATTACACTTGGTTGCTATGGATATAACTTTTAAACAAACAGCTGAGACAGTGTGTCGCCAAATGTTTTAACACAATTAAACTGAGAAAAGGGGGCAACATTACCACACATATTGTAATTATATTCCATGTCCTTTAGATATATTACTTTATGGATGAGGGTGCATTATTGGCCGAACGGTAAACGCGTGCGCATTGCATAATAAGGTCTGTCATTGAGTCAACTGGTGTGGTTTTGATTCATCGCGAAAGCGGATTATTGAAATAAAAGTAAAAACATGTTAGTCCCGAAATGACCTAGTTTGTGTCGAGTGGACGTTAAACCCAATCTCTTTACTCTCCGTTTCATATGGATAAAAATTAGTTGAACTAAATACAATAAAGACAAAAGGAATAACAGATAGTAGAGGTTTGAACTAGGTAGAGGTTAAACGGGATTAAATGGGAACACACCTCTAAATATAGGATTGAGATTGTTTAGGATAAGACACTGACCATTACCAGACCATTTAACTTTAAAATAAATGACATGTTACCTAAGTCTGAGAAGTCATCTATGAGAATGATTTCCCGTACTAGATGTGGTGGTGACCGGTCCAACACACTATGAACAGTTCGTAACAGAGTCGACCACGCCTCATTATGGAAACAGATTATTATAGCTGTGTCTGGTAAATTTCTTCCATACATTTTCGTTAAGCAACTAAAAGTACAAAATGTTGGACAGACCTTTAAAAACGTACAATTTAAGACAGCTTGCTTAGTTATCCCATTGGCCTAAAATTGGGAGTATGAATAATATAATTTACTCCTAAAAATACTCCATAGAAATAGTTTATATTCATGGTTCATTTAATTTACCAATTAAGATGCAGCGTTTTACTTGACGAATTCAACGAAACTATAAATCTACCTTTCGTCCCGTTTATCCGGGAGGGTTCTATGAAGAGAAATTTTCTCGCTGGCATATTCATTGAAATAATTTCTTTTAAATAAGGCTTGGTATCTCTCTCGTTCGGTCTGATTCAGCTTGTCTACATTTATATTTACAGGTTGTCCCATTTCACCAAAAGCTAATTAAATAAACAAAAAAAAAATTGAAATGTTAAAACCAGGAAGAGTAATTATAAGAATTGTCGTTAACCGACCAACTGGATATATTACGACAATAGGTAACACTACGCCACTTGTGTGACAACGTGCTTACTAACTTTCATAAAATTGTCTATCTTATAAAATACGAACAGATGCATTTGTAATTATTTGACAATGAATGATGACTTTAGAGCTTACATTGTTTCACGGAAATATTACGCGACGGTCGTCTATGGCACCTGGAGTAACCTGATAGTTAAGTGACGGGTGCTATGTATGAGTATTCCCCTTTAACGTTAAAAGATAAGTATTGTAGGCTGTAGCTCATATTAATTGTATAATATTGATAAAAACTACCTTGTTTTTTATCTGAAGCAAGACCTGCTACCATTTTGGTACCCGTATCTTGACTTGGACCATTTTCCATACCAGTGCCTTCCGGTAACACATTCCTCCAACCATTCTGTTCCGTTGCTTTTGGAGTTATGCCCCCTTGTATATATTTCAAAGTTTTGTTATTCGCTGGTGAGTCGTTTACTTCCATTGATTCGTCTTGGATAAGGTCTTTATTCGAATTTCTAAGTTCAAATTTATTGTTGTTAATCCCTGTTTCCATATCGTTCCTACCATTGGCCTGTTGGCTTGATTGTCGAAGTTCATTCACATCTTGTAAAACTGCTATATTTCTATTGACTTGTTTGATTTTAATGTTGTTTTCATGGGGGGTATATTCCTCTACATCACCAGGCAATTGTTTTTTCCTATGGAGATCTTCATAATCGATCAAAATATGTTTACTCTCATGATTTTGTGTACTTATATTAAACATGACTGCATTGACAACTCGCCTCCTCCCATTTAACTCTCCTTCTTTGTCCCTTTTATGCAACTGCCCTTCCCCCACGTTGTCAAACTCTTTGACAGTTGTCTCTGTGAACAAGAAAACGCCCACCAACAAAAACCAAATAAAACATAATGAAAAAATAAACCTTAAAATGAACTGAGATTTCATAGTCATTGTTTTTACACCACCGAGAAGACAATGTGATAAATTTATTTTATAACCAAGGTTATTATATAATTGAATAACAGATCACAGAAAGTGGGCGTGGTTTTTCTCCTTTTTTTACTCGATGTTTCCTCAACATTGTTTTATATCATAACATATTATGTATAATATTTTCATCATACCGTATATTATAGTTTAACGTCATTATTATAGTTAATATCAGTTCCTTTACCACGTGTAGTTCAGCATTATTATCATCATTGTTATCATCAAACCACGTGTAGTTCGGCGTCGTTATCACCATTGTTCTTTTCATACCACGTGTAGTTCAGCGTTATTATCATACAGCATATAGAGTTCACAGATTATAACTTTTCACATGTTTTAGTCGATGGTTGTTCATTTTTCTAATATCCACATCACGTTAGACAAACAACTATTACTACACGAATAAATCACGGTTCAAACAAGTAATTTGCACTGACTAAAATCTGTGATATTTTGAAGTAATTCGCCGACCAAGGAAATAACAGACAATAAATGAAACCGGTGTTGGTGTCATTGAATGCCCAGTTTATTGGATCGAACTTCATATGTTACCCTAATCTCTAGTATATTAAATGGACAAACCCTCACAGACAATTAATCTCACCGGAGCATATCTTACATACAACAACATAATATGGTATTATAATAACTGGTATTATTCCTCGTGTTATAAACGCGAGTACCCAGAGTTTTATTTATACAAGGAACTTCATGGTGCTTTTTATTTTGTATTTGCTGTAGTATTCACTGATTAAATTCGTAATTAACGGTTATAACATTACAGTGACTATATGAATATGTTAGTATAATCCTATATTTTGAAATTTGTTCAATGTCTATTTTCTGTCTTGTCCGCAGGTTTATTTTGTTCTGCACTTAACGTTATACAGTTTAATAGTGTTTGGGTCAATACAATTGTCAATAGAAACGTTCAACTTCTTTAAAACCGGTAAGTAGTTTATTTTATTATCTTGGTGTAGTTCTAAATATTTCTCAGTGAAATGTCCTTTGGGTAACTAGAATAAATTATTTGATATACAGGGTGAATATGTAGCAATATGGCCATCTGTGTCTTCTACGATCTATAATATATAGTCACATCTGGTACACAACATCTAAATAAATACAATATTCCACTCAAATTCACATCCAATCGCATTATTTCCTTTCGTTTCTATTTACTTTCCATGGCGTCTTCCACATGAAGATCTGACCGGTTATAGTTGGAAGTCGCGTCAGAGGTCATGTATATGAGCGGCTCTTGACCATATGATATTGGACCTTTCATTAACCAATCAGCGTTGATGTTTTTAGTGTGTTAGCCTCAGTTTCGTACAACTCACGCCAAAATCTCGCCAAAATAGTCCGTTTCATTGGCTAATCCCTCACTTCAACCGATTATATAACAACTCTCTAGTAAAGAAGAGTAAAACCAAATTTTGAAGTATAAAAACGAAACGAAATAGGATCTGTGTTTTAATCAGATTGATTGAAAGCAGCAGTACGGTTATTATTCCCTCACCTGCTGCATATTGTCTGCTACGTTCTCAAGCGTATTATATGTACGTCAACAATTGGCTTTCTTGTTTTTTCAAATTTGGTTGAGAGGATGAATCCTATCCATTTTTTAGCTTTCCATTATTTTCTTCCACAGTTATAACCCTTTACCGAAAACCGTGGGTCTGCTCAATTTAAGGCTCCGGAATTCTATCAAAACAAAACCAAATGATGTTTAGGGCTAGAACGTATATGCATAAGAAAATATCTCAACGAACAATGACAGCTGACCCGGTTACATTGTTAACGGTCGTGAGAGGACAAACCCTATACCGATTTTCTTCTCTCTACGACTTTCCGTTCTAGAGTTATTTCACCTTTGCCGAAAACCTTGGGGCGTACTCGATTGAACGGTCCGGAATTGAATTCTCCCAATCCCCAAAATAGTGACAATCGAGTGAAAAGTGGTATTTCGGGCTTCAACGCATGCGTCGACTGAATAAGTAAATATCTCAACCAACCATGCAGCCGAAACATTCGATGTGTTGAATTACGTCACAATTCTACTCACAGCAGCTCCACTGAATCAAGCACCCCCAAGTGAACGATATGTAAACAGTTATAAGGTAGAAATGCAAACAATTTTCCGACCGACCGACCGACCTTATTTTGGGGGACAAGTAGCCGTAAACATCCCGGTATAAATACTGTATTTTCCCTGTTTTTCGCAGCTCGCATCTTTCCCAGAAAGAAAGACACCATTTTCAGTACCAAAAGATAAAAATTAGCAGTGGACTATTAATGCGGCGAATTTAATACGATATGAATAGCAGACGGTTTAAATGTACATTTTATTCTATTTCAAACAAATATAATATTAAATCAAAACATTGGACAAATTATACAGTTCAAAACCACAAAACACTCACAAAATAAGCATGTAACGAACTATTTAAATTGTATAACGTAATAACTACACTATTTAATTAAAACATACAGCTTTGATTTTGATAATAAACGAAAGCGTCGACCTGAAGAAACAAAATAAATTATTAAATAATAAATCACGTGAACATTTATTTACACGCTCTCTGGATGTGCCCAGGGGCTAATACCATTGGTTCGAGTGGTATAAGTTTTTTTGCATTGTTGACTTTGACCATAGACTAATACCATGGGCTCGTACGATATAAGTTATATTACATGCTGTTTACAAGGGGTATAAGTTATATTACCATGCTGTTTACAAGGGGTATAAGTTATATTACCATGCTGTTTACAAGGGGTATAAGTTATATTACCATGCTGTTTACAAGGTTAATTTTGACCATAGACTAATACCATTGGCTAGAGGCGTATAAGTTATATTACCATAGAGTTTACAATGTTGTAAGTTAAATGTAAAATAATAACATTGTTTATGACTATAACATAATACAGCACACTGTGTTATTGTTATACCATCACGTTCTTGTACTGGGGATGTTAGGATAGTATCTACCGTGTTGAGCATGATGAAGAGGCCATCGCTGTACACTGTAATATACAAAATAATTAATAATGAGAATAGGTCTAATAAATAAGTTCGCTGTGTCTGTGATGAGTGAGATTTCATTCTGTGCTAAAATATGAATTATCGGAGAATTTATAACGAAACGAATAAATACTCTGTGCTGATAAGATGTCTATTTTAAAGCTCTCTCTCTCCCTCCTCTCTCCCTCTCTCTCTAATTTATCTTATCTTACCTGGAGTGATTTCACAAATATACGGTAAAGAATCTGAAGTTGATGATTGAATCCCATCTTGGTGGATATTATAATAACTAACCGTGGAACAGGAACTACCATTTCTCCAGGTGTAGAAATCAGCTGCTTCACCAGTTGACCATCTGAATTGACCATCCATTGGTGTTTTAGATAAGCCAATGTAAACATCCTTATTGCTACAATATAAAACAAGGAACAAACATCAACCTTGACAACATGTCTAGCACGTGCGCGCTCTATCAAAAAGTCTATCAATGAGTTAGCTAGAGTGGTTTCGATTCCACGTTTGTATGTGGCAAAGAGTAGGGTCACCTGTCCAACCTCGTGGATTTTCTCCGGGTCTCACGCGTCCTCCTACTGCTAAAGACCCCTACGCGCAAGCGAAATACTGAAATAAAATTGAACCGTGTGTAAGTCACGAAATGACCTGGTATGTGTCTCGTGGACCTTAAACCCCATGTCTCTCTCTATCTCCCTTGACAACACAAGTGATTAGTAAGCCTTGTCCAGATGATTATTGGTCGATTTCCTAGTTATTTAGATGCACTGGAGCCACTGAAACCTACCTGTATTGATAGTATATAATATAAACACCCAACCTCTACATAAGTACGTATTTGTTGTGTTAAATTATACGCTTAAAAATCCCTCATGTTTTGACAATGCAGTGAAATCGATAGCTATCAGTTCCCTATAAACTGTCCGTATAGTATCAACTTTCTCTATTGTTGAAAGAGTCATGGGTGGAGATTGGGAGCGGAGACGTGATGAGACGAGGTTATGGATTCACCAAGGTCCAGTCGCTTCCATCGACTGAGGGTTGGAACAATCGTCTTATAATAATGATGTATGGTGTTCATGTTATAGTTTAAGTTCCTGTTTCTTATTCCAAGTATGTGGACTCTGTCGTTGGCACTTGATACTACTGTACTATTGAAGTAGACGAAAACCCAACACGTTTGAACCCATGCGTTAGACACCCCCCCCCCCCCTGCTACAGACATAAACACAACCCTGCCATAAGCTAGCATAGGATGAATGTCTAAACAGTATTTATAAGATTCAGTTGAAGACATACATGCTGTTGTCGATGATAAACTGTTTTAAAGCCCTCTGATCCTCAACGGTAGACAGAATCGGCAAACGACTATTACTATCAATGCATTGTTGTTTACACGTTGTAAAGTCTAAGTTAGTGTTACCATGTCGCTGAAATTGAGGATCTGAAAAGAGAAGTAAACAACCAGAAGTTTTATTTTCAAATGATCTCTGCAATTATCGCTTCTAGTAGATTACCCAAGTGGTGGCGAGTGTGGTTTACGCCTGGGGGTTCACGCGACGTTGATACCCATTATCAATCAGTGTGTTAAATCGACCTGTTTAAGTATTGATAATGCTTCCATTTAATACAACTGAAAACGTTTATTGGGTCAATGTGTGTATGACGAATGTGACACGGAGTAGAAGCGCATCACAGAACTATATACTTATTTTGGGATATGGTGGCCATTTAGGGCAGAGATCCATTGTGGAATAATGAAGCAGGAGACCCTCTGTGTGCAGAATGTGTTGCCATATGCCTAGTAAAGCTTTGTTCTGATATATTCGGACTTCCATCCATCTGATATATTCGATCAATTTCCTTTACTGGCGAGTCGTGATTCATCCAAGAGGCACAGGGGGTGTGGAGACAGACACATGCTTTATGCAAGAGGCACAGGGGTGTGGAGACAGACACGTGCTTTATCCAAGAAGCACAGGGAGTATTGGGACAGACACATGCTTTATGCAGGAGGCACAGGGAGTATTGAGAGAGACACATGCTTTATGCTAGAGGCACAGGGAGTATTGAGACAGACACATGCTTTATGCAAGAGGCACAGGGAGTATTGAGACAGATACATGCTTTATGCTAGAGGCACAGGGGGTGTGGAGACAGACACGTGCTTTATCCAAGAGGCACAGAGAGTATTGAGACAGACACATGCTTTATGCAAGAGGCACAGGGAGTGTGGAGACAGATACATGCTTTATGCTAGAGGCACAGGGAATGGGAAAATAAAGACAAGTTTTCAGAAAATTTGTTACCTTGTCCAGGGTTTTCACAAACACAAATCTGATTCTCATTACAGATATTAATTTGCCACTTGAAGTTTTCATCTGCCATTACGACACAGTTCGTGGAACTTGGTTCATCGGTCTCCCAATCTGGTTGCAATATGGGATCCCCATTCATCCATTGATATTCACCATCTGTTGTTTTGTTGATACCAAGAAAAATATTCGTGTTTCTAAAACAAAAATAATATCTTTATACTGAACAATATCTTTATACTATCATACAATTTGCTGATTAACAAGAGACGTCTGAAATGAAATGGAGTTTAACGTCCTACTGTTTTCCTCCGAACTGGGCTAATGAAGATGGGGTGTCGATATATGGGAAGTTGTTCTCTGGTTTATACTAAATTACAGTTACTGAAAAGATACGTTTACTAACAAGATCCGGTTACGACCAAGATACGTTACTGACAGGATACGGTTAATAGAGACTTTTGGCAAGTGGCATTCCCCTATCAGTATCACGTATCCGTATCATATACGTGACACGTTGCGTCAGAGTAGTTTTAGAGTTTTGGCAGATTCTTGCGTCGCGTACAGCATGATGGCAGTAATCTACCAAGATCACCATCAATACTAGTCTAGTACCTAGCCTACAATTTCTCGGCGTGAGTGAAGTCGCTCGACAGTCGCTGAGCTATAATAAAAAAAAATGGCGCCTCTTTTTACACCCCTTTACCAAAGAATCACATTTACAGCTTTGCAAGGTCCCATATCTACCTAAATGTAACAAATAGAACAACCAGCGTGTAGACAGACAGACGGGAAAAGTATGAAAATTCCGAGAAAAACCTGTCATAGATAATGATTAAATTCCAGTCTTTATTATGGTTAAATTCACATCAAATATACACCTCCGTGTTCTATTAGTAAGTGCAGGAGGGCTGCACCACACACAATTCTACACAAAAACAAATATATGGACAAGACATCATACTCAAAGACCACAAAAAAAAAAACAAAGAGAGTGAATGGATCCGGGGGCTAGCCGTAAGCGTCCACTGCGCTGTACAGTCCCGGGCCTGTGGTGACACAGACTTCACTCATATTTGAAAACAACTGGGAATGCAACCCAAATAAATAATTATATAGTGTCAGCATGAGTCATGATCTATTATATGTTGCAAGAATTACGAATGCAAGCATATTGTTGTATAAATTCCGCTACACAAGTAACCAATTGGTTAAATGTATCAGAAGTAGGCCTAGTTCAAAACTAAATCAATTAAAGGATTGAAGTATATAAATGCATTTAGGACATACATTGCAACCGTCACAGAAACAAAAACAAAACTGAATACAAAGAAGCAAAGGAATAGACTATCTAGAGAGACAGCCGTCTGCTGACTGAGTGGTGTGACGTGAATCTGCCGTAATAGTTGTTATGACGTCGTGGTTTAGAAGGTGCAATTTCCCGATAAAAGGGCGATAATCTAGATAAAATAACGTTAAAATATAAAAAACTATTAGTTTTTAAAGACCATGCAATTGTACAAACCATAGTATAATTATATATAATGTCCCACGTAAGAAATGCAAAACAGGAATGCTAAAAGAATCGTAAGTTATTAGTGTATTCATAAAGGCCTAAAAATAAGGGCGATAATCCAGATAGGACTAGACATCTAGAAGCAATTTATATAGAATTATTATCCAATATGTAGTCAGTAATATCGTTATAAGAAATGTAAAACTTATTATGTTGAAGAAATGGAAGTTTTGAAATTTCCTTCAAAATGCGTAATTGTGTACCACCTTTGGCCGTGCACTTAAAATTAAGAGTTTTTATTCGGGAAAGAAATAGTTCTTTATTGTTGCATATTTTTAAAAATCGTAATGCCTGTGAATAGAAAACATGGTATAGTGTCGTATCTGCTATGTTACTATGAGCTGACGGGTATTTTACTACTTCAAAACCAAATTTGTCCGTTTTATCGAATATACCGACATTAAATTTGTTATTAATTATATTGATGTCCAAGTCAAGGACAGATGCATTTATAGTGCCCGAATTTTCTTTATTTAATATAAGTTCAGGAGGATATATTTCATCTTTGTATTTATTGAAATTACCATTATCATTGATTGGTGTTATGTCATCAATGTAACGGAAGGTATAATTTAGACTTTTTGCTACCTTGTAATCTGTTTTTCTTTTATGGTCTTGAAAGTCGAATTCGTATTTATATAAATAGGGGTGTCACAATGGGAACAAAATTTGGGGTCGGGTTGTTTCTGAGGCAAAATTTGTCACTGAAGACGATTCTGAGATTATTTCACTTCTGTGACGTCATTTTCGGTTGGGGTTTGCCTGATTTCCAAAATGGCCGCCAAAATTTGACGAAAAATGAATTTTCAGATGAGATGGGTGATTATCACACGAGGTATGGCTTGTAATATATCATGTATTAGGTTTTTGTAGTAATTAAACTGAGAAATAATCTCTAAAACTAGTTTCCCTAAATCCAAGATGGCGGAAATTCAAAATGGCGGCCAAAATTTACCGAAAATGGCTGATTTGTCGGATAAAAGTCATTTCATTGTTTGATATGGTTTTGAATATGTTATTTTAAGGGTTTTCAATGTCATTAAACTTAAAATCAATGTAAACAAAAGAGTTTCCCCAAATCCAAGATGGCGGAAATGCAAAATGGCGGCCAAAAATTACCAAAATGTCAGTTAAAAGTCATTTCACTGCTTGATATAGTTTATAATATGCCATATTAAAGGGTTTTCAGTGTCACTGAACTTAAAATTAATCCAAATATAAAGAGTTTCCAAAATCCAAGATGGCGGTAATTCAAAATGGCGTCCAGAATTTCCCCAAAATGGACAATTTTTCGGATAATTGACATGTTTAAGTTTGATATGGCTTGTGATATGCGATTTAAAGGGTTTTCTGTGTCAATGAACTTAAATACAACCTCAAAAGAAAAGTTTCCAAAATCCAAGATGGTTGAAAATCCAAAATGGTGACCAGAATTTCCCTAAAATTAACGATTTTTCAGACAATCATATTTTTTTCGTTTTTGTATGGCCTGTAATAATGTCCTTTGTTAGGTTTTCAAAGTCAATGAACTGTAAAATAACCTCAAAAATGAATTTTGAAAATGAATATTACCTCAAAAATGAATTTTGAACATGAATATTACTTCAAAAATGAATTTTGAAAATAAATATTACATGGTGAAAAAACAAAATATCGACCAGAATTTCCCTAAAATGAACGATTTTTCAGATAATCGTCATTTTTTTCGATTTTGTATGGTTTGTAATAATGTCCTTTCTATGGTTTTATTTGTCAATGAACTTTAAAATAACCTCAAAAATGAATTTTGAAAATGATTGTTGCCTTAAAAAATAAATTTTGAAAATGATTGCCTTAAAAAAGAATTTTGAAAATGAATATTGCATCAAAAATGAATTTTGATGTTCGTAGATGATTGCTTGATTATAAAACAGGACAATCGTGAATTTTCCTCTTGGATTGGCTTGTTATGGCAAAGAGTGGCAGTTATTTTGATGGTAACTAGAATTGTTATCCTGGATCTCACATAAGCAAGATTTAATATTCCAGTGAAGCATATATCAAGTTGTTAAGAATTCACCAATTGTTTATTCATAAATGGTTGGAAACAGTGGTTTAGTGAGTAAGACTCGCAAAGAACGAGGTCCTGGGTTCGATCCCTATATTTGTTGAGAAAGTACCTCAGGATTTTCCAGTGTGGTTTCTCACTGCAGCATGGGGGCTTCTCAAGAAACCGTGTTTATATGTATGTACACATTGACGTGAGCATAAAAGATCCCTAGACAGTTGGAATTCGAAATAAGAGTACACTAGAGTACCACTGTCTGTGCCAATTTTCTTTATAGGACAATGCTTGACGACTAGCAATATTCATTAACTTTGTTAGGACAGAGTAGTAGGACATTAAATCCCATTGCATCATTTCTTGTTCAGAAGACTTACCTCTAGAAACAGTTTGTGGTGAGATGTGCAAAAAGAATCATCGAAGACTCTGACGTTGCTTAAGGAACATGACCACATCTAGACTATACCACAAGTTACTGGACACAGAGGGTCGGATTAACCAGGTATTTTCTCCAAAGAATGTGTCAACTCCTAACATTATCATTAGCATCATATGTTTTTATGCATAAAAACAATTAAACTACATTTATTGTGTCTTAAGGTTAAATTCTTTGAAATTTTAATTAGCTTGCTGGTTTAAAAGTTCTGCACATGGTTAATTGACTAACGGGTAGATTCCATAGTCAGGTCAATTTCAGTTGCCTAAAAAACTATTACACCTTTCAATTATAAACCAATCGAGGATATCTTAAAAATTATCATTTTAAGGAAATTCTGGCCGCCATTTTGAATTTCCGCCATCTTGGATTTTGGAAACTCTTTTTTTTAGATTGATGTTAAGTTCAATGACATTGAAAACCCTCAAAATAACATATTACAAACCATATCAAACAGTGAAATGACTTTTAGCTGACAAATAGGCCATTTTAGATAAATTTTGGTCGCCATTTTGAATTTCTACCATCTTGGATTTTGGAAACTTTTTTTCTTTAGATTAATTTTAAGTTCAGTGACACTGAAAACCCTTGAAATTAAATATAACAAACCAAATCAAACAGTGAAATGACCTTAATCTTACAAATCGGCCATTTTAGGTAAATTTTTGGCCGCCATTTTGAATTTCCGCCATCTTGGATTGTGGAAAACTAGTTTTAGAGATTATTTTCCATTTCAATTACAAAAACCCCCACATATTTGATATATTACAAGCCATACCTTGCGTGATAATCACCCATCCTATCTGGAAATTCATTTTTCGTCAAAATTTGGTGGCCATTTTGGAAATGAGACAAACCCCAACCGAAAATGACGTCATAGATAATTTTTTTTTCAATATTCGTGTTCAGCTCGCAATTTCGCCTCTGGAAATTGCTGGTCTGAAATGATTTGCAAAAAAAATGTCTTATTGTGACACCCCTAATATAAATGTGCATTTGCCATAAATGGGGCGGGGTCAGTTCCCATTGGTAAACCAATAGTTTGTTGTATTATCTGATCCCCAACCTCAAATATGGCATTGTCAATGAGAAAATGTATAATATTTTGAAATTTATCTTTATCGAAAACTACAGTATTGGCATTGCGCCGTTTTATGATCCATCTTGCATCTTGTTAGTAGATGGCCATCAGATTTCTACCTTTTCCAAAATCACCATTAAAGGCCTTATCCACGAACCAATCCAAATTCTTTTTAAGGTCTGCATGTTGTAGCATAGTATATAAGGTAGAAAAGTCGAAAGTTTCTATTGATTTTGCATTGTCTTTTTGATTGATTTTATCTAAAGTGTCTACTATTGATACACATAGATTCATAAAAACGCTATGATACAACATTTCAGCGTCTAAAAAGACGACAATGTTATACGGACCTTCTTCGTATGAATGCTGTTCGATACGGGCTGCCGTATCCGTGTGCTGTATCACGTATGAGAAATACACACACATTGATGACGTTACACACAAAATCCATACGGATACGTGATACGTACTAAGAATTTACGCCTGCCAAAAGTCTCTAATGACAAGATACGTTACTTACAGGATACGGTTACTGATAAGATACGGTTACTGAAAAGACATGGTTACTGACAAGATACGGTTACTGACAAGATACGGTTACTACCGGCAAGATACGAGGTTACTGACAAGACACGGTTATTGAAAAGATACGGTTACTGACAGGATATGTTTATTGACAAGATACGGTTACTGACAAGATACGGTTATTGACAAGATACGGTTTGCTGATAGGATACGGTTATTGACAGGATACGGTTACTGACAAGATACGGTTGCTGGCAAGATACGGTTACTGACAGGATACGGTTATTGACAAGATACGGTTACTGACAGGATTAAGTTGTCATAGAAAGAAGGTCAGTTTACAGTAGATATAAATAAAATGGTATGGGGTTTAACGGCCTACTATTCTGCGCCGATCCGATTGTACCAATGAAGACGGGCATACGCCACATCGTGCGCTATGAGGGAAATTGTGTCTGCTCTTATGGAATTTCATCTGTCAAGGGTTCATTTCCGTGTATGTTTACAGGGGACCCCCGTCCTGCACCACTGCCAACGTAAGGATCAAACACAGGGTCTTCAGGTTAACCAGCCAACTGAACCCCTGTGGATTACTAGAAGATATAAACCAAACTACAACTTATTACCAGGTCAATTATTCGGAGGTTATAGGCGGGGGGGGGGGGCATGTATCATAAGGTCTGTCATTGAGTCAACTGGTGTGGTTTCGATTCCCTGGTTTTATATGGCAAGGATTAGGGTCGCCTGTGAAACCTCCGGTTTCCTCCCACGGCTAAAGATCCCTACACGCAAGCGAATTATTGAAATAAAATTGAACCATATGTTAGTCCCGAAATGGTCTAGTTTGTGAAAGTATAAAATAATCTCACATTGTATTATTTTCCATGAACTGCTTCAGAGCTTCTCGGTCACTGGTTGTTGTTACAATAGATAAATGTGTTGCCCCATCCCCACAAGTTTTAATACACGAGGAGAAATTACCCCAACTGTGGTCAGTGAACCTCGGAACTGAAAGAAGAAAATAAAATATTACGTAATGACTGGTGTGATCGCGCTGACCTTGTCCATGCCTGTTGGTCAAAGGCGTTTCGTCATTGGAGCTTTGGACTTTTAAAAGAAATTTAACAGCGAAACATCCCACTACTACTAACCCATCAGAACGGTGGATTGATACCATTTGCATAATATACTACTAACCCCTCGGGACGGTGGATTGATACCATTTGCTTAATATACTAGTGTTTTACCTGCAGCATCACTGTTGTCACAGATACAAGGGCGTACATCACTGCATCGGTCAACTTTCCATTTGAAGTTTTCATCTCTGAGTGTAATGCAATCGTCGTCGTGATACGGTTGCCGAGAATCCCAGTCAGTTGTAGATAATAATTCACCATTTAACCATTGACAGCTATTGATAGACGAGTTCCACTTTAAACCAATCCAAGCTCCACCATTATTCCTTTCCAAGTTAAAACAAATAAATAAAAATAAATGTTTATAACTTCATCTCTAGCGACTTGACCTTATCACAAAGTCGCTAAACAAATATGAGATGGCGTCAGCTGACTTATTTTTTTGACAAAGCCATTGGTATATTGGGTCGCGTTTTGTTGGACAATCAAGTGCATAATATTTAAACGTAACTCTGGTGGTTGGTTTATAGAGATAGAAAATTGTTCTATTTGGTTAGTCTAATGTATAGTCTACAAATCAATTAGTTAGTCAAACATAATAGTCTAAAACCTTTCGGTTAAGCAAATACATAGCCTAAACATCAGTTAATCAATTAAATAGTCTAAAATCATTTAGTTAATCAATTATATAGTCTAAAAATCATTTAGTTAATCAATTATAAAGTCTAAAAATCATCCGGTTGGTCCCACTTATAGTTTAACAAACTGAAGCAAATATATCACAGCTCTGATCTCTGATCCATAACATCTTGTCAGGTGTAACCCCAAAAACAACATAAAATAAACCCAAAGGAACCCTCAAATGAGAAGTATCATTTTAGGTGACAACCTATTTACTAGCGACATTCAAATATAGCCTGTAATGCGATTGTACATACACTTTATCCAAGTTTAATATGGTTTTCAAGAAATGCGGCCTTAGTATAGCAACAGAATAGTAGTCTACTCACAATGTAATGGTCTGAACATAATTTACCAATTCTTGATATTTCTGCTGAGTTGTTGGCATGGCTAATTCCATACTTCTGTTTTTACACTTCATTACGGCATCATGAAAACTGGTGACATCATTGTAATATACATACATTCCTACTGAAAACAATATTCGGTAATAAAAACCTGCATCTTTCACTTATACAAAACAAACATGGATGCTCCCACCGCTATTGAAACAAAACACATCTGAAAATACTAGCATTGTATCGTTAGAGGTAGTTGGACAATCTGCAAACATGCAATCAAAACAAATATAGACACATTCACGTTTTACACAATTCAGATGCTGCAAAATAAAAATGGTTGTAATCATAAAGGCCCAATACCTGACTTGATTAATGCAATAAAAACGCCCTTTTAAAGTGAAATATTGTTGTTTTGCATGTTGAAACGATGATGACATTCTAATGGCCAATCATAGAGCACAAGCATAATAATATTATGGTAACTTGTAAAATAGTGGTACTTTCATGAAGCAAGCATAGTGTTTACGACGAAAGCAACTGGGTTTTCTACTACAATATGCCCATATACAACAATAGTATATTCTTACCTAACAGAAAAGAAATCTTTTGATTTATGTGTACAACCCCCAACCCTGTGCCAAATAATGATATTTACATAAATGAACTTTGACTTACAACTGATATCTGCAACTATTTCAAATAAAAGTAACCATTTTATAACTCCGGCCATCGCGAAGTTGAAGACCAGTGTGACTACAACGTCATATCTTGTGGGTATTACACTGGTCAACAATAAAATAATGTGTCGCAGTTTCACTCGGTACCCGATTTGGAGCCGCTAAATAGTACACAATTAAAAAAAAGATTATATGCTATCTTTTTAATTCCCCCGTTTGCGTAAAGACTCCTTACACAATATTACACAAAAAAAATAGTTTATCATCATGTTCTCTTCTTTGTTGGAATAGTATAATCTTTTGGTTTTATATGGACTATTTACATATACATTTACACTTTATTTCAACTATTGGTTAGTTTGTTAAAGCGGGCGCCGAATCAACCCGCGACAGGGAAGAAAACAGTCCAAGACAATGATAAGGTCAAAATCAATAATTCCGATAATTCGATCTTTAGATGTACATGATTTATCCGGTATGTTATGTATCGTGTATCGATATTCTAGGACCCAATCGTTTTCCAATAACCCTTTTATATATATTTAAAAATATATATAAAAGGGTTATTGGAAAACGATAAAGGTTATCAATAAGTATTTTTGGTGTGGTCTGATTTATCAATATTCGCTAGACAACAGGTTTATGAATAAAGTGAAACAACTTGCAATACAATTGTGTCGGCTCTTCAAATAATAAACTAGAAGCTAAAAACTCACCAATTATACATGAAATATTTTACACGTGAGTGTTCGAATGACCCAAGCATGGTTAAATGGAAAATAAACTCCAACTAAAGTCGAAAAGGGCCGTGTTTATCTCCTATATTTATACACAATCTGAATGGATATCAAATTGTAATATTACGGACATTGCCTAGATTTCAACACCGATTTACACAAACTTATTTCCGAATTGATATAAAATATACACATATTATATTAATAGAATGATTCCTGTCATAATTCAAGTGAATTGCAATAATCATAATTTAAGAATTAGTATTATGCCTCCAACTGAATATACTCAGGTCCGAACAAACCTTTTATAAAAGTGGAGAAGAAATAACAAGAGTATTTTTGAACTTGAAAAGGAAAAGTACCACTATACAATAAAGAAGCTTAACAATCAGACGACTCTTTTATATTTAACTCCGTGGAAATATCCAATCTGTTTCACAGATTTATATACCTTGAGAGATTCGCGTATTTTCTTTAAAAAAAAGGGAAATAATTCTGTAACAAATGTTTGTCTTAGTGCAATTGACTACTTCGAACATCAGAAGACCTTATACTTTTTAAAATAAATAGATAAATATCCAGAAAATGGATTTTATCAACACATTTATGTATTATTATTGGACTGGTATAAATGTAGCTTTGAAGAAGAATATTTTTGTTTGTTTGAGAAACGCGGTGTTTTCGTGTAGAATATCCATGATATAACGGCGATTAACTGACAAGATATTGATAAACCCAGCATTATGTAATTTGATGAGAGATGGACAATTCATGATGAGTAACTGTCTGTAGACAGTGTCATAATTGTGAAAACTCTTAGACTATTGCAGAATTTTTGCCCTTTAATTACGTAGCAGTGGAATCCAACGCACTTAAATAGTGAGGTAGAACAAAGCATGTTGGACATATTTCTGATAGAGATACATTAATAGACCCCATAGCTGGTTCTTGGGCAAACTTTTCACATGGACCAATATTTTTTTTGCCCTTTTATCAATGGTCAGGATTTCTTTAAAGATTTTTTTTTTTTTATAAACAATATTTTATTCAGGATGTCTGAATGGGATTGGGGAACAGGCTTAGCCTATGTAAAACCCCTCTCCCTAAATAGTATACATACATAATATTAAAACAGGAACAAGATGGGTGTATATACACAGTTGAAATGGCAGACACATACATAAATATAATTAAATACAAATATGATTGTACGGATGGAAATATACAGTATATACTAATGGTCACATCATCTCGTAAGTTTAAAGCTGGTTCTTTAAAGATGATATATTTGACAGGGTAGGAATAGCTTTTGAACTCTTGTTCTTTAATGCGGTAAAAAATGGAAAATAATTTACTATATAAAAGAGTAATGGATGACCTCTCTGTAGTTTTGACCAAAACTTGTAAATTTGTAGATGTGACGTAATTGTGACGTATAAGCGACGTCATCGCTATCATTTACGACAACTCATTTACAGGCGCCATTGTGGGTCCCAACCAAGAAGTATAAATAGACTATTAATACTCCTTGGTCCCAACTATGACGCCATAAAAACTATGACGTCATATAGCTTTACTAAACAAAACGTCTTTTTCTTGGGGTTACGTTTTACGGGCTACAATTTATAATAAACAAATTGGAAAAGAAACCAATGCTGTTTGGTTCAATGATAAAAATGTCAAGACAAATTCATACTCAAAATCGGCCGAATTCGGCCAAGGAAAAAATGAGGTAATTAACATAATTCAATACGGCGTCGCGTTCTCCGGAGATTATCGGAGAGCGATATCTCGTAATCAGTGTCTTTCAGTGGTGGGAGGATAAATAATTTCTTTTTAAATACCTCAAACACAACTACCAGGACGGATCGGGGGTCGTGGGCATCTAAACTGTAGTTCGGATAGAGTCTCTTAACCATGCCACTGAGACTCTAAACCATGATGTATCCTGTAGTTCGGACAGTCTCTAAGCCATGATCTACCAGGTAGTCTCCAAAACATGATGTACCCTGTCTGTAGTTGGGATTAAGCATAGTTTTGTAAATATGAATTGTAGCCTACGATATGTTAACCCAGAAATGATATAGTTACTCTTACATGAATATATTGTTAACGCGCTTTAATTATCTGGATGCAATAGACTTGGTGAAGAAAATTCTAGGTACACACTGTTAACCACACATAGATGTTTTAATGACAAAAATATTAAGTACAGCAGGATCGCACTACACGCAAACCCAAGAAAATCTTAAAGATAAATCTGCGGACAAGACAGAAAATAGACACTGCAAAAAATAAACAAATCAAATAGTGGGAAAAATCATAATTTATTCAGCTCAACATATAAGACATACAATGCCGTATTGTTGCATATATCATTTATAATATAGTTGAATCATATCATAAAAATATCTTATTTCATGTAGTCTTACGTATTTGTCAACATCAAGGTTAACTTGCTCTATTGCTCCATTTAGCCTATTCAGAATTGTTCAGATGAATCTGATTTTTAATACATAGCGCTCTTACCAGTCTTATCTGGTGATCTTCTATTTTATTTTCTTATGAATAAGTTATTATGTAACAATAATATACTCTTTATGTTGTATAATAATATTAATAATGATAGAATGTTCAGCTATACTTTTCGTTTTAAAAATACATGTTTTATCTCCAATAGAATCTTTTTCGCAGAAATCTATGCCATATCTATCCACACCCTATATGTCTGGGCAGCCAACTGCGACACAACGCCGGATTAACCATGGGGCACCATGGGGCACAGGCCCCAGGGCCCACAACATTAGGGGGCCCCCCACAAAAATCTCAGTTGCGCGCCTCGAGCATGGTCGGACCGAGGACTCCAACGGCCGGTGACCTAGTGACGGGGCCCCTCCGATGCTTCGACGGCCCTCCATCGGAAGTCCCTGGGGCCCCTCAATCCATGGTGTGTTGAGATCGACATCCGAGAATTCGGTGTAATCCGGTGATGGGTGTAACACATGTTTTTTTTTATTGTCGTGAGATCTTCTATCGTTTAACACGAATTATCGTATAACTCGAACAAATTACACGTCCCCATCATTTCGAATAGCGGGAATTTTGCCTCAGTTTGACGTACGATTGTATATAAGCTGTAGTTGTTGTTGTTGTTGATATTTGTTGTGGGTATAAGCTGAATTTGATTAGATGCACACCATGATCACACGAAATATTCACATCTCTTGATTAAATCTCGTATAACCATTTTGTTTGTCAAACATCGAGTCCGGCTTGGTCGTAACGTTACGGCCCCCATTCATCAAATCATCGTGGGGGTATAATACGATTCCGAATCAAGTAACCCCGTTATTTATCACTGAGCGACTTCAAAATTAGGTTTGATGTCGCTCTGCCCACTTACAGTCCCCTCCTCTAGAAATGTCATCATTTCATAGCACTCGTATGGAATGGTCCACTGAAATAACGCCAGAATGCGCTAATTTGGTGGCAGAATTTTATTTTTTTCTAGGGGAAGTACTTCTAAATGGCTCCAACACAAGTGCCTGAAATGCCAGGAAATCACGTTTCTGGCCTCCAATTTCTGAAAATTTCTTTGGGGGGGGGGGGGGGGGGGGTGCGGGAGAGATAGAGAAAACCCCCAGACCCCCTATGCGGGGCTTCGCGCATTCGGCGCTCGCGGCCAGTGATCAGGGGCCCCCCACATGCTCCAGGCCCCAGAGCCCCCACCATGGTTAATCCGGCGTTGCTGCGACAGAACAATAAAATAGGGCATATTATAAATAGATAGTGCGTAGGTACTTGGGACCCAAGATGGCGTCTTTTTACACATAACGTCATATTTTCATGACGTCATGTGAATTCTCTGGCTTCACAGTTGTCGCAACTTTATCTATATACGGCTTTGCATTTTGTCATACGATTACCAATATAATCATTTAAAGGATAAATTGTTCATTAAACTTTGGTATTCTCTAAAAAGAAAAACATCGACTTTCAATTAAAATAATCCATAGCAACGGATTAATATATTTGTTATATAATGATATTGATAAAATATGGTTTATGTCATAAAACTAGAAACTTGTATATTCATATTCTTGACGTTAAATGTAGGAAATTTTAATTGTTATAAATACCAAGGAGTTTTTAATCGTTATCATTTGGTATAATATTCTCGGAACACTCGGCATAACATGTGCATTGTTCTGTACATAGAAAACCGGCGGAAAATCTTTGACAATATCTTGCCGAGTCACACCGCGTATTTGTACCAAAAAATGGGTCATGTCCCTAACTTCTGTTGGCGCCGATTTTTCTCAAATAAAAAGGGTACTAAGTAATACACCATCAGCATTTCTTCGCCAACCATGATCTACTGGACTAGGCAGATTAGGTTTCGTCTGATGTCTATGGCGATAAATACGCCGTCTATTTCGTTACTGAATGCTACAAACTGTACTATAACAGTGGGTTTTTTTATTGTCAAAAGAATAAAATTTTATTTCTGTGTTCTTTGTATTATTTCGATCATCTACGTCATCAGCGGTTGATATGAGCCGAATATATCGACCTGGGATGACGTCATCAGCATGACGTCATCAGCGGTTAATATGAACCGAATATCAACCTATGATGACGTCATGAGAGGTTGTTATGAGATATAACTATATGGACATCAAAGAAAAAAACTACACCCAGTTGTATATATATATATTGTTCTAAGAATATATATATGTATCGTATTTGCAATATTTTGTATACATTATTAATATCTGAAGACGCCTATAGAGGGCAGACAGCTAGCTTATATAATTTAATGTATGTCAGAATGAAGTAAAGTGGAGAATTTTTTACCTGGACGTATTTTTCTATTTTTTTATGCATTATCTACCGTAAACAAAGAAGTACTTGTACTTTATTTACTTTAATATATATATATATATATACATAAAATAGAATAAATAAAAGATTCTACTCTCAGGTAAAAGTATATAGAAATATATATGTTAAAGTAAATAAAGTACAAGTACTTCTTTGTTTACGGTAGATAATGCATGTGTGTTGGAGGAAGGAGTGTTAGGTTGGAAGGAGTGTTAGGATGAACGAAGAGTGCCTGCCGATTTGTCCGTTGATTGGGCAGTAATATAACGCACTCATCAAGAGTGCAACAGCCGTGGTTTTTGTTTCTTGTATGATTTCCGTAGAATAGAAGAGTGAAAGCTCTTACAGAAGACATCATACCATCAGTTAAATTAAGGCTATCTCCGAAAAACGTCGATAGGGCTAGGCTGTCAACATGTTTCTGTAGAGTGTCCGTTTTTCAGTAGAGAAAACTTGTGCTGTCACAACCAGACAACACCTGTACTGCAGGTAAACACAGGCTGACCTTTTCGCCAAGACTTGTTGCAATTTCATAGACAGGAATAAATCTTGGTTTAATGGGTTTTTTTCCTTCAAGAAACTTTTATAATTCGGAACAACACGTTTCCCTGACA
The DNA here is from genome assembly GCA_963678685.1 of Patella ulyssiponensis. Taxonomy (NCBI): domain Eukaryota; kingdom Metazoa; phylum Mollusca; class Gastropoda; family Patellidae; genus Patella; species Patella ulyssiponensis. The sequence goes on along the minus strand of OY783225.1, from coordinate 59,639,057 downwards.
CTAAGTGACCCGCCGATTCTGTTCCAAAAGTTCTTCCTTTCTGTATCGCATTTTTATGGAATCGTCTTTATATGGATCAATTACTACTGTTTATGAGTTATAAATTGTTATTTTTTCAATTTTCTATGAAATGCTTATGAATTATACATTGTTATATTTTCCGTATTTTGTTTATAAAATGAGGTGAATTATTGATATATTGAATCTTACTGACAACTTATTAGATATATAATTGGTTTATTGAATTTATTTAATTAAACAACTTGACTTGTTGTTGTACTGAATTGTTTAAACTATAATAAACTAGATATAAGAAATGAACATTCCGAGTTCGCATTCAAGTGCAAGTAGGCCTACCCTTATAATTTGTCATGTTCGGTTGAAGTGATTGTTAAGAAGGCGGTCTCACACACACACACAAATTCCTTAGCTATAGAAAATACCGTATTATTTTAAATTACTAAAGACAAAAGTCCAATTTTACATACAATGTAAAAAAATATCCATTTTTTATGTGGCAAAATTCCGTACTTTTTGTCTGTTAATCGGTGTTTTGTTTTTGGAGAAATTATGTTAAAAGTGTGAATTATTTCTTCAAATAAACCTATTTCACACACGCGTATAAAGTCAAAGGTTAATTCAATGACATTTTTATCACTTTCATGCCCAGGAAACAATAATTACCAGGTTTTTTTTTCTGTATTCGAAAATGAAATTTATGTTAGTTGAAGGAATTTCTGTACGGATAAAATTTTCCTGGTAATTTTTGTTTCAGGATTTCTTTTACGTTTTTTCACGGGTATTTTTGTTACAGTGTATACAATTAAACCACGCGCTCTCTTCTTTAAAGTTATATTGATTGTATCGATGAAACAATTTCATTCCGGAAACAGCGAGAGTCAGTTTAGAATCGTTTTGATGTTTGCCCCCTTTCTCCTTGTACAAACAAACAATTTATATGCTATTTATTTGTAAAAACGATTATACGACTTGTATAAAATCTTTTATATTTTCTTGTAGACAAACCAATACAATTCAATAAGATATTTATTGGTTCATGAAAGGAGGCTATAAAATGGAGGTTGTTGAATTTTGTAAGTTTTCATGGGAGGATGTTTTATGAAGAAAGAACTGATGTGTGAACTAAGCGATCTGTATTCAGGTAAGTAAGTTGAAGGTTTTCTGTGAGTCATTGATATCAGATATGAAATGTTTTGTAAATTTAGATATTTTGTTATATAGGCAGTAAGTCCTTCAAGCCAATGTCATACAATGATTATATTTCTCTGGTAAATTTTGTAATAGTGATAAACGCATGTAATTGCGAATTGCAAATATGTAAGCTAATTATGAATTACAAATATGTAGGCTAATTTATGAATTGCAAAAATGTAGGCTAATTGTGAATTACAAATATGTAGGCTAATTGTAAATTGCAAATATGTAGGCTGATTGTGAATTGCAAATATGTAGGCTAATTGTGAATTACAAATATGTAGGCTAATTGTGAATTACAAATATGTAAGCTAATTGTGAATTGCCAATATGTAGGCTAATTGTAAATTACAAATATGTAAGCTAATTATGAATTACAAATATGTAGGTTAATTGTGAATTACAAATATGTAAGCTAATTGTGAATTGCCAATATGTAGGCTAATTGTAAATTACAAATATGTAAGCTAATTATGAATTGCAAATATGTAGGCTAATTGTGAATTACAAGTATGTAATTTTGTCGTAATCGTATATTTATATTTTACAAAACAGTTTTTAATATTCTTGAAATTATCCTGTATTCTGTTTTAGGATGTTGTCGATGCGTTTGATGATGATTTTATTGACAGCTTTCAATCAAACCCCTTCTTGTAAGTTGGCTTATTTATTTAATACAACTAATCGTTTCAAACTTACAAAACTTACATGTACATAAGCGCACTGATCAGCAGTAACAATGCACGCACCATTGAACCAATGATTTACGCCGCGCGATTTGACGTTACGTATTGAAGGCAGTAATCTTTTACAGAGATATTATAAGACTTTCGTAATTCTCTGTGAAACAGATTGGTACAAAAAAAAACAGAGGATTAACACCTGTCAAGAGAAATAAATCCTGGCTTTAGGGTGATTTTCTCTTGATCAGTATCATATTTGTACGACGATAGTAGCCTACCTGTGCATATATAACAAAACAAAATTATTAAAATACAATTTTGTGACAGATGAAACAGATTTTGAATCCTAACTTTATTATTCCACTTCTTCTATATGTCAGATAATAATGGTAATGCTTCACAACGAGAGCAGCGTTTGTATCACGTCTCTAATATCAATGTACGGCGTCGTTTTCACTTATGGGCCATTAAAAATAATTCAAGAATACTGATATAAAAGATTGTGATTGTATTTCTTTTTCAGTATGTGACTATGTATACATGAGCGATGTTGTGACGTTTGACGCTGCTGTGGCAAACTGTAGTAACCTGGGTATGGAATTAGCCATGGCAACAACCCAAGTTAAATACCAGGAACTGATTGCCTATATGAATAACATAACAGTGTAAGTTAAATACAATACAATAGAAGGAAGAGAAACGATAGAAAGGGAACGAAATGGGGTTTAACGTCCTACTGTTCTGCTCCTAACCTTGGCTAATGAAGCCAGGCATACGCCATACAGTGTGCAATGAGGGAAATGTTGTCCGGGCAGCGGCGCTACGGCCTACTCTTATATCAAATTCCAACTGCCAAGGGATCTTTTACGTGCACGCCAATGTGTACACGGGAGCTTGAATTTTGTTCCATCAGAACGATTAGACAGCTGTCCTTTTTAGGCCCGCCGTCCTTCATCACTGACAAGGGTAAAACACGTCGAGAAAAACTGGGTGAACTTTCTCGGCCAATGCAAGGATCGAACACCTGACCTCCAGGCTAGCGAGCCAGCGTCTTACTCACTTTGCCACCGTGATCCCCAATAAAAAAGAAGCGCGCCAATAGAAACGAATGAATATAAAAGAATGGTCAAAATTACAATAGAGTCAGTCATAAATTCAGGAATCTGCGAAAACTGAAAAAGACAAACTAATTTCCACATTTTACGATCCAAGTTGAGAAAAGCTTGTGTAAAATGTCTGCGAAATAATAATTTAATGTTGTCCGAAAAGCATTGGACTAATCAGCAAATTTTATAGAACTTATTTTACGTAAAATACGTAAAGGTCGTTTCAAATGTATTTTTGAGTTTACTGACTTGATATAATTTTTAATTTGTAAAGAGATATTGACGGGGCATGGATTGGTTTAAAGTGGAACTCGTCTATTAATAGTAATCAGTGGTTAAATGGCGAGCTACTGTCGACAGCTGACTGGGATTCTGGTGAGCCAGCACCTTCAGATGATTGTGTAGTAATGCAATCTGGAAACTATAAGTGGAGGACAGATAACTGTACAGCCGTGAAAAAGTGTATTTGTGAAAATACAGATAAAGGTAAAAATATTAAAATAACTACAAAACACGTTCCAGGCTTAACCTGCTTTATCAATAGAAAAGCACAACCCTTAAACTAATGTAACGTATTTTTGCAAATGCCGCTTAAGAAAGACGCCATGACAGTTAAAACAGGGCAACTTATAGGAGCATTAAACATAATCAAGAATGAGTAAGTCTTTGAGGGTTTTTTTTACAGTTCTTCCTTCACAAGTTTTTATTACACCTGGACTTGGATTGAAATGAACTGGGGAAAAGATTACATGCTTAGGTTGAGGTCCCTTTAAACATGACGTGTGTGTATCAAGGATGGTAGTTGTCTTTCCGGCTGATTTACATGTCGTTTTATTGAACTTGAATGGCGTTGGTCTACTTATGAATCGTCTTATTAAAGTTTGTTTACGAGGTAGCGATTTTTCATCTGAGATAGGTGAACTAATATCTGTTATATGTGGACATTCGTTAGTTTCGATAAGATACCTCTTATTTCGCCGAAGAATAGTTTCATCTATTTCAACTTCATCCGAGCGTTCATCCAACCGACGAAATACAGTTTCTTGTTGGTATTTCTTATTCTTGCTGACAAACGGTTTCATCCTTACCAAATCTCCTTGTAGAATCAGTTGATCTTGGTGGTACGAGTGGTTTCTTGGTTGGAAGTACTCTTCTTTATCGACGATTGAATAGCTTCTGGGGTGGACTCAGATGCGTAGCTTGATCTGAGGTATTTCTAAAAACAAGTAATGCCAAATAAGGATCAGACTTGGCATCAACATCTTTCTTTAGGAGCAATTTAATTGTTTTAACAGGTGATTCTGTGTATTGTTTCTTGTCTGGCGCGAGACTCTTTGTACTGGTCAGATACACAATAAGTTTCAAGAGCTACACCGAGGATCAGTTGGTTCTTTTTCTCATTAAGCAATTTCTTGCGAACACCATTGTTAGTTATGCCTAGGACAATGCTATCATGAAGGGAGGGGGGATATAAACAGTCACAAAAATGACAGGTCTTACACAGGATTGTTATTGTCGTCAGGAGATTATTGAATGTTTAACCCACTTTCGGCGTTGTAGAATGGGACTTATATCTCTCAAAAGTTTCATTAATTTGGCCATGAATGAAAATTATAAATTGTTCAGTAATATCTTCATTGGTGTAATGATCATCTTCAAATGCAAAAGTGTTGTAAACTTCCAAGACACATGCGCCTATTCTGGACAAATACGTGACTTTTCTAACAGCAGTAGGGCGATTACTGAGGCCAGTAGCAACTTTGTAAGTTTTTACCTGAAGTTTGAAATCATCAGAGGTTGAACGTGGAAATGGAACTGTCTGGACATATAGCAAAAACTACGGGTCAGACCGGCCACCTACTCCTGGAATCAAAACCGTACCCGATGACTCAATGACAAATCTTATGATTTCACGCGCACGCGTTAAACCACCTTCCTTTTGAGATGTTCGTGTCTGTATAACACTTAATTAAGAAACCAACGTGGGCAGTATTATTATTTACATCTATAAGCTAAAAACAGTTAATATATACATAGCCAAATGTTGAAACCCACATACTATCTTACTATCTACATTATTAAACAACATTGAACCAGTTATTACCCTTGATCATACAAACTGGAACGTTAAATACGTGTGGTATAGTTGTAAACAGACAATGTACCAGGTCTTGTGGTCTAAAGTGGAAATTATACCAACCTACCAGGTATTATATAGATTTTAGGCCTCACGGTCTAAAGCGCGCATTAAATCAACCGACCACCAGTCCCATAGCATTAATTCCAATTTAACATTGAATTGCCAACAATGAGTAAAATTGGCTCTTGTTTTGTAGAACCACAGTTTGAGTTGTATAGTATGGCGGATTTCAATACATCAAATAAACAATGCATTGATGATGGGAAACGTTTACCGATTGTACGGACGGTAGAAGATAGAATGGATTTAAAACAATTCATGATCAATAATAACATGTAAGTACATTCTGATTGTCATTTAACCTGTTCTTTCTTGTCAATTAGGTTGCAAAGAGGGCGTGTGAGAAAGTTAACTCATCGCGAGTCATTGTATTTCCGCCAACCTCGTGAGTTTACTCCGGGTCCTCCGGTTTCCTCCCACTGCTAAAGAACCCTATGCGCAACGAATTATTGAAATAAAATTAAACCAAATGTTAGTGCAGAAATGACCTAGTTTGTGTCGAGTGGACGTTAAACCCCATCTCGCTCTCTCTCTCTCTCTCACTCTCTCATCGCCTTCCGTACACTGCCCATTGTGCTTTCTATATCTGATATATTGTATTTGTTTTTATATTTATTTTATTGTTTCCTGTTAGTGACACTGATGTTTATCTTGGTATCAGCAAGTCATCAACTGGAAAATTTCAATGGATGCGTGGTGAAGATGTCGATTTCTATACCTGGAAGTATGAAGGGTCTACATACAATAATCTTCATATACATGCTATTGGTCTACACTACACTAATATCAACATTAGACCGTATATATGTGAAACTAGAGCACCATCAATCACAGGTAGGTCGACCAAATAAAACTTACTAATAGAAGACTTAAAATATTATTAACTATCCAGCCACACCCCTTTCTCGTGAGTACTTGGCAGTCTAAGGGGATAAGTCCACAAACATTTTTGCCTCGCTCACGATAATTGTACAAAATAAATCGAAAGTAAGAATGATCATTTCCGACTTGTCTACGGGATTTAGAATTTTATTTTACTTGTGCTAGACAATGGCTTGAGTAATAACTAAAAGTGATAGTCACCGTGTCAATTGATTGCCCATAACAAATCCAACCCCTTGTTTTAATCGATTAGCGCAGACTAGCTCTATGACTTTACAAAAATTCACTGAGTCTGTATTAGTAAGTGTGCAGGAGAACCGCACTACACACAAAAGAAATCTGACAAGATAAACCCACGGACAAGACAAACTGCATTGACATAGCAAGACATAAACAGCAAATATCAAACCAAGAGTATGGATCGGAGGGGGGGGGCATATTACTGAAGCAATGGCCCCAGAAATTCACTTCCGGATTGGCTTCTGATACTTGAGCTTTTGAGGGAGTGTGTCTATTCTTCCCGTTCAATCAAATCTATCACTTGAGTACAGCAACATGACAGCCCTTCGTTTAATCTCGGATCGCCTCTATAATACCATGGACAGTGGTTTAAGGTATTAAAACGGCGAAAGTATTGTTCGTCTGCAAACAGTATTGTTTACATTGCATCCGTGTTAATAGCATCGTTTGTCACGCAATTAGTTTGATCCAAGTTGGAGCTCGGTTTAAAGCTTAATGTTGCCCAGTTAGATATTGATTGTTAATCAGACTATTGACCAGTCATAATTTGGAACAGAAATTTGCTTCCATTAAAGCGGTATTTAGTGGGAATGAAACGAAACACTGCGTTTATTCCTACACACGACGAGTAAAATTAGATAAACCACCAAGTCTAATAATTGTTCTGGTACTCGGATGTTTGACAATCTTCAACTATATTATTTGTAAATTTCAGTGTATCCGGATGTGATGTTCACCAGGTTAAATACAAGTGTTGATATCCTAGCATCACCAGTACAAGAACGTGATGTTAAAAAACAACCACAATGTGCTATGCTATGTTATACTAACATACAATGTTATTATTTTATGTTTGAGAAACACCATTGTTCCCTTTATGGTAATACAACTTATACCCCACTATCTGGTGGTATTATATTGTGGTCTAAATTCTATCTCCCGTAAACTCGTCATAACCGTTAGTGCTTTGTTAGTGACAATCTTTCCGATGATGATTTTATTCAACCACTCGTTACCTAGCCCCTCTCTAATGCCGTATGGGAGTATAACCACACACAATAGTTACACAGTAACAAAAGAATCCGTTCTAGAAACAAAACGGACCAAGAAAATTTTATTCGTATTTGTTGTGTCGACTCTGTGTCTGTTGTCCTGTAATTAACAGAAATTCCTGTAATTAAAATAAATTCCATTTTTCAATTATAAACTAAACAAATCCTAGTAATTTTTATTTCCAGAATAATTCCCCCATTTTTAAAATATATTTCAAAATCCATAAAACAACAAAATAGTCCCATTAATAACATTTTTATTAAGACAAATTAAACCATTATAAATATTAATCTTTTAGAGGCATTTATAACGCATACTTATGAAAGAACAATTACTGGTTTATTTAGGCGACGTTTCGAAGAGTATTCTCTCAACGTTGTCAAGCTATTTGAGAGAATACTCTAAATCTTCGAAACGTCGCCTAAATAAATCAGTAATTGTTCTTGCCTAAGTATGTGTTATAGTTTAATGCAATATAAATATTACAATTTGAGTCATTGTAACTCTTCGAATCATTTGTAAAAATGATTGTTAAAATTCAGAATCAGAATGCATCAAATGTCATAGATGAAAACAGGAATCTCGAATTACACGGAACTTTAATTCAAAATGGAAGAATATCCGTAAATTCCTGGTCATTCCGCCGTTTATCCCGTAAAATAACAGTATTAAGTCTATTATAGAATGGAATAAAATATCTTATCTCTAAATTTCACAGAAATTTCCTTTTCGATACAGAATAATCCACAGAAATAAATAAAACGCGATATTTGAAGAAATAATTCACAAAAAAAACTATCGATTAACAGAAAAAAAGGAGTTAAACTTGTGAATTCGGTCACATTAAACAATGGCTGCGAGTCCCACTAAAACCTAACAATAATAGCGGTGGTAGTTGTATCCATAGAAATATAAAATTTAATAAGTTTTAATACAAACCATAAACAAATTAGGCATGTTTTAAATCTTTGTTTTAGATTTGACTATAACTGTAAATTGTGACTGCAAATGTTGGAAATAAAAGTAATATTATAATATTATAAAAGATGTTTCAATATTTTATTGACGAGTAACCCACAACATCTTCCACTCAAGCCATATTTCCCATAGTCGCGTCCACCACATCGTGCTAATCATTGGGTGGGACTTTGATCGTTGTCTCAAAAAACAGCGGTAGTCAAAATTACACAGTGATATAAACATCAACTGTTCTAAGTACTAACCCCCTACACCAACCATACGGTCAATTTGTATTCAATGGCCATGTTTGTATTGCCAGGGAAGTGTTTTTACGGGCCCTTTTTATCTAGGGATTTTTCATATTCAAGCCGATGTGTAACTTGGGTCCTTCCCTATGTCCGAAGGGCCGCTACTCCGGATTAGTCGGAACCGGAAGTTACTGAAATATCCTGACTAATTATAGCAACATTAGGTGAAGTATAAGAAAACAAAAACAAATTTAGTACATTTGTCAATTATGAACATCTGGGGAAGACTAATCATCATTAATTCATATTAAAAAGACTATTGTTTACTATATATATAGAATCAAGTATACGCCGTATATTATCGCGGATCAAAAGGGAAAGATTGTATGCCCCCCCCCCCCTCAGACGACTCGCCCCCTTATGCATGGTTTCGTTGGAATTTCTGTTGTAAATAATAGAGATTTTCCATTTGATATAAAAGTCGTGATGGACGACTATATGCTATGCTTAAATTGGTTTTGCTTAAGCAGCATCGATCAGGGTCCGGAGCTTTATAACTCGGGAATTTGCAGGTTATCGAGGACAGGAAACAGCACTATTTTAAATAGTTTATTTACACAGAACAACCCAAAATACCACAACAAGAAAACGCCTGGGAAAAGTGTCATAATTATACAAGTATATTATACAAGCTGGAGTTCAGAATATACAAATATCATTATCTTTAACGGAGAGAAAATCTGTTACTGGAAGCCCCGTGAACTTGCCGTTATATTTAACGGGGTTGTTGGGTCCCGTTATCTGTTTAACGATGGCAAAAGTGGGCTGTCAGTCGAAGTATACCATTTACAAAGTCATAGATTACCAGTGTAATTTTCTATAGAACATTCCAGAGGGTTGGACGATGCGGCGCTATTCCATTTCCCACAGGATGAAATTCTACTGAATCTTGGGGGTCTGTAGGAAATAATGGTCCCAAATATTCTAAAGTTACAGATTTATGCCATAATTTCTAAAAGAAAAAATAAAGTATTCTATAGTTTAAGAATGTTTTCTGTGGTGAATTCTACAGTTATCTTTTTGTCTTTAATCAAGTTTTGTGAACAGACTGCACAGTTGTCCCACTATCTTCAGTTTCTTGTTACAACAACTTTTGGACTTCGAAGGAATTAATAGTGAGCCGAAAATCGCCCATGTATCTGTTATCACTCGTCACTTCAGTCAGTTATATAGAGGGATAACCCGTTCCTCACTTCCGATTCATGAAACCTTTATTATGCATCTATCGTAGCATTGATCTCTGTTTTAAAATCATATTTGGAACGTATTTAACCAGTTCTATTACATAATTTATGTGATAATGACTGACACCAATGAAAGTCTTCTGGTTATTAATAAAATTAAACGTCACGTCATAATCAAATGTATAAATAATGAATTTATTTATCGTTATTATTATTATTATTATGGCACTTTTTTATAGCCCATCTTTCACATAAGTGCACAGATGTGCTTTACAATAAAATAATTAAATAAATAAATAGATAATTCAAAATAAATAAATTAAAATAAATAAATAAATCAAAATAAATAAATAAATCAAAATAAATAAATAAATCAAAATAAATAAATAAATTAAAATAAATAAATCAAATTAAAATAAATCAAATTAAAATAAATCGAATTGAAATAAATCAAATTACAATAAATCAAATTAAAAAAAAGTCAAATTAAAATAAATCAAATTAAAATAAATAAATAAATCAAATTAAAAAAAAAATTGTACAACACTTAAAAGACGTCTAAATGGTAAAAAATCAAATCATTGAAAATTTAAGAGGTGTCATAAAAGGCAATTTTAAAAAGATGCGTTTTGAGTTTTGATTTAAAAACAGTTAAAGAAGTACAACATCGTAATTGATGGGGCAGCTTGTTCCATAGTTTAGGTGCTTTAAAATGAAAAGGCCTTTTCTCCGTAGGAAACTTGTTTAACATTACGTTCTATTAGTATGAACTTGTCTGAACTGGAACGGAGCTGTCTTATAGGTGTATAAAATTGAAGGAGATCAGATAAATATTTTGGTGCGATGTTGTTAATGCATTTAAAAGTTAAAAGTATAATTTTATAGTCAATTCGATAGGGGACAGGTAACCAGTGGAGTTTTACTAATATTTCAGTAATATGACAGTAGCGAGGTGCACGTGTAATGAGTCTGGCAGTAGAGTTTTGTAACGACTGAAGTTGGTTGAGAAGTTTCTCTGGAACACCAGTAAGCAGAGAGTTAAAGATCTGGCTTTGTAATGTTTAAGTCCACAAAAACTGGAAAATGATCGGAGATGACGTCGTCAATGACGGTGAGATTACGGAATGAGATTTCAGAGTCACGGGTTAACACCAGATCGATGATGTGCCCTTTCGCATGTGTTGCTGTTTTGACATGTTGCGTTAGAGAGTTGATGTTCAGAATATCTATAAAGCGTGTAGTGTTGGAATCATGTTGCTTATCAAAGTGAATATTGAAGTCCCCACGATAAGGATTTTACAGTTTGATTTAGAGAGTTCATTAAGCAGAATTTGAAAATCATCAAGAAATGTTTGGACAGGTAGGTGTGGTGGTCTGTATATAACAACAGATCGTATAGTTTCACCAGATATAGTCAAGACTGTATTAATGTGCTCAAACGACCTAAAACGTTTGGTTTTCTGTGAACATGCCTTGATGGGGGTTCTATGAAGAATTGCAACACCGCCCCCTCGTGAACCTCTAGGTACGTGTTGAATAGAATAACCAGAGGGAACCAGGGCTGCTAGAGTAACGTCATCATTATCATGGAGCCATGTTTCAGTCAGTGCTAGGATATTAATGTCTGTATCACCGATATACTGGTTTAATTGTTCAGCTTTATTACAGACAAATCTACTGTTCAGTAGGCATAGGTTTGTTTTATTTACAGAGAACGCCTTGCTTGAAGTGTCTTTGGAAATCTGAATACAAACCAGATTCTTGGGGTTACTGGATCTTGTCTTGTTGCAGTTAGTATTTTCATGAATATCACGGGCAGTTAATCGAGTAGAAATATAGTGGGTTTCTTTACGCCCTGTTGGTTTGTTTCTCAGCAGATGTTTTGATGAATTTTCAATTTCATTATAGATTGTTTTAGAAGTAGAGAGTGACACAGTATCTTTAAGCAATAAGAGTTCAGAACGGTCATAACTCAGTGTTAGACCTGATGATTTGAGTTCACAATTGACTGACATGTTGAGAAGACTGAACAAAACAATAACACCAAGCTTTACCATGCTCCACTGATCACTAAATGGTTCAGTTTAATGGATGGTTAAACACAGATATTCAGCTGAAAGATTTCTGTTTTATCCAAATATTCTACAAGTAAACATCCAAACTGCCACAAATTTTATCAAAAATGATGCACTGGTATATGAGTAACATTTTAGACATAAAATATCCAACTAAAAATATATAGTCTTGCAGAAAAAGTAAAAACTATCACAGAGCTATGAGGGGCAGCCTACACGCTCGACTCACCACTCATTATACATACCTATATAATTACACACACCGTCTTCTTTATATTGTATAGTCCGAGCAGAACCTTATATTATATATTATTTTTGGCATACTTATTAAACAAGGGCGTTACTCAAATATCTATTTTATTTTTATGTGACGGCGTTAAGGAGCATAAACGGTCTGACAATTCATTTTATTCGTGCTAACTAGTGAGGTGTTACAACAGTTACATAGAAATAGAAGATGTTAATACAACCATCTTAACGCCAGGTTCCCACTATCACGATTCGGGTCAGGAAAACGCGTTTGCGGCCGTCTTAACTTTCCAAATTTTCTTAGGGTATGGGGGCCAAACGGCAAGCCCAGCGTCTTCGCCTCTCACGTTGTAGAAGTTAATGTAGTAATTTGCTTAGTTACACACGTCAAATAGGATTTAATTGACATAAACATATTTTAGAACTGTGTAATAAAATTAAAGACATTTAGATACATAATGTAGGCTAGAGTATGTCCAAAATGTTATTAAATACTCAAACGTTTCCCCCACATACTTTAAACACACACAAAAGATTAGGATTTATTTTATTTATTTTGTTTTGTCAGTAGATTTAGTTTCTGTGCCGAGTATTGTTGAATTGTAAAGTTAATTATGATATTTCGCTGAAACATTAATCATCTAGCAAATTATTCTTATTTAATTCATTTCTTGCTCGGGGTATAAATAGTACGTGACAAGGGAATAATGCATTCCGTGGGGCGTGGTATAGTGTACCATAGACAAGTATACCTTTATAATGTGGTGTTATTGAGTCACGTGACCTGCTTAGTGTTCACATTTTAGTAGCAAAGGGTCGAGTCATATTGAAGTATTATGTTTGCTCTTGTTTTCTTTACTCAAACTTTCCTAACGGGAATATTGGCTATGGTGAAACAGTGTTTTTAGGAAGAAAGATTGTGGATGAAATGGCTACCAGTTGCACAGTAAACAATAAAACGGTTGGACAAGGGCTATAATAGTGTTGAATAAGGTAAAATAAAGAAACAAACCAGTTTTATATATAGACATGATATTGTATAACATATCGTTATTTTGTATGGTATATAATATCCGACAAAATATCATTCTGGTGTATAAAATAGTGTATTCAGGCTCGTTCTGGTGTATAAAATAGTGTATCCAGACTCGTTCTGGTGTATAAAATAGTGTATTCCGGCTCGTTCTGGTGTATAAAATAGTGTATTCAGGCTCGTTCTGGTGTATAAAATAGTGTATCCAGGCTCGTTCTGGTGTATAAAATAGTGTATCCAGGCTCTATCTGGTGTATAAAATAGTGTATTCCGGCTCGTTCTGGTGTATAAAATAGTGTATCCAGGCTCGTTCTGGTGTATAAAATAGTGTATCTAGACTCGTTCTGGTGTATAAAATAGTGTATCCAGGCTCGTTCTGGTGTATAAAATAGTGTATCCAGACTCGTTCTGGTGTATAAAATAGTGTATCCAGGCTCGTTCTGGTGTATAAAATAGTGTATCCAGGCTCGTTCTGGTGTATAAAGTAGTGTATCCAGGCTCGTTCTGATTGTAGAGTACATTGTTGGGTTGATTATTGTATTTTATGTTTTTAGACAAGTCTTCTTATTCGAAGGCAAGAAAACAAGATGGCCGACATTAACCACAGACCATATTACGATTTCAGTGAAGGGATAAATTTGACACGGACGAGCCTAATTTTACTGATCTTTGTTACCATAGTTGCAGTTCTGCGATACGCGTTTTTAACATCTGTAGTAACATGTTGGACCCCGGCCGAGTTTACAGATAATCATGTGACCTATACCCACCACACCTGCTGGAGTCAAGACACTGTTTTTGTCGTGAATACGAGTGCAATCACCCTCCGTGAAACAGAGAAAACTACTCGGGCATTTCATAAATTTATTCCCACTCTTTTCACCTTTATGATGTTAGGATTCCAAATACCTCGTGCATTTAAGATAATTACCGATACATTTTTAGAAACTCCGACCGAGGTTGTGCGGGAAGGCATGTGCACTGATCTAAGAAAACACAGAGTCCAAGAACTGGCAGATCCAATAAACGAAGGTGTAGATCGAAACCGAGTAATTCGTTTTATGATACACTTTTTCGTTAAAGTTCTCGTGGGCCTGAACATCATCATTCAGATAATTTTTGTCAAGTGCTATTTCCTAGATCCACTAAGAAAGAGCGAAGTGACTCCTGTGTTTATTTTTCCTAAAACAATCCGCTGTCACCTTTCCTTAAGACAAATGCAGAGTGTTCGCGATTACACGTTGCAGTGCACTATACCCACCAATTTGTTCTATGAACAATTTATATATATTTCCTGGTTTTGGATATTAGGGGTTGGTATAGTGACCGGCCTCGTGTACATCAGCCAGTTAGCCTCGCTTCTAATCCCGTTGTTAGTTAGACATCGATTCTGTGGCATTATTCCTGAAAAAGATTTGAGGCATTATTCCTGAAAAAGATTTGAGGCATTATTCCTGAAAAAGATTTGAGGCATTATTCCTGAAAAAGTTGGTGTATTTGTGGGATATTGAAAATAGTTCTGGTCAGACAAGTCACTAACATGTTTTACGAGTCGTAACCTATGATTAACCTTGGGCAAGGGGTGTGTAACTCACCTAACGCGTGACGTGGTGTCCCAGGATCATATAACCTTCGCGGTATTCCTATGAAGACAATCCACGTGCTAACCACCCGTTATTAGTCAAGAATCTGGTTAAAACTAAATAATACCTGGCTGTAAATCGAACAAAAAGTTAACTTGTAGATTGCGTAACTGAAACTGTAAACGGACCGACATGTACGTCAAAACAACTTGGCAGTTGGAATTCGACAATCTGTCCGAACAATAACTCCCTTGTGGCACATGGCCGTCTTCATGACCCCAGTTCCAAAAAATCCCTCTTCATTTCATGATTTATTTTCATTTTAGCTGATAATCCTAAGTAAAATATGCTGATGTCATCAAATTATAAAGTCGCTTTATATATATATATATATATATATATATATATATATATATATATATATATATATATATATATATATATATAATTGAAATTAAAGATGGCAAAATAAAACTACATTTTTATGCTAACGTTTTCACCGCGATAGCGGCTCATCAGGCGTTTTATTAAACAATAATTGAATTAACAATAGTCTATGACGTCAGGGTGTCATAGTTACATGATAAAATTATTGTACAGGCAAGGGTAGTTAGTTAGTCTACTTAATAGCAAAAACAACGACCTCTTGGAGGCAAAAGAAAGCTATTTTATTGAGAAGTACCACCCAAAACTTAATTCTAAATAAGAGAATATATAAGTTATATGAAATAAAGATTGTGGTGGGATTAAATATTTTTAGTCTGTAGACTAACTAACTACCCTTGCCTGTACAATAATTTTATCATGTAACTATGACACCCTGACGTCATAGACTATTGTTAATTCAATTATTGTTTAATAAAACGCCTGATGAGCCGCTATCGCGGTGAAAACGTTAGCATAAAAATGTAGTTTTATTTTGCCATCTTTAATTTCAATTATATATTACCAAAGAGCAGCTTTAATTAACTATTCTACTATATATATATATATATATATACTCACACATGATTGTGAGGCTAAATATATGTTTGTGTTTTAAATATAAATATGTAGAATTAATGTGCATTAGAATAAAATAATCGTCAATATTTGTTTTATCCTTGTGTTCACCACCCTGTACTAAGGGATACCAGCCCAGGTCTAGTCCATCTTCCCATGGATGACCAACTGACTGATACACCACAATGTTATCTGATTTTAGCAAAACTTAAAATATCTGTTTATAACCTAAAGATCTCAGATGAGCTTGATTTTGGCACGCATCGGGCCGTAACTTCATGTATTATGGATCCCGATTACACAAAAACGCATGTTTTTAGCTGGTGGACTCGCGGTCACAATTTGTGTCGGAAACTGCCCGTCAAAATTACCCCCCCCCCCCTTTTACGCTATTATTGACAATATACATATTCCAATGCTGTGGACCCGCTCAGGGACGGATCCAAGAATTTTTGCAGGAGGGGGTTAGCCAGTTTTCTGTTACGGAAATCTGCCATCATCGTCTCTAAATTACATAGGCTTACATACAAATTGAGCTTTTTAAACAGAGAAATCATTTTTATACTGATGTAGGATCACTTTGTGATGTAATTTCATTGATACAAGGCATTATCTTTTTTTGTGTAGCTGAGCAGGGGTTCCCCACCCCCCCTCGGGTTCCGCCCGTGCCGCTACACCTGTGAACGCAATGGAGGCAAATTTTTTTAACAGATTATGTTTCTAATTGGGTGTGAAGCGTAGGGACAAAGAGAGGGCGAACTCTGGCGATTTCCCGGTTCCCCGTCCATCATCTTCTAGGCGTATCTTGTATGGCGACAGCTTTTTTTGTTATTTTTTTAATTTACTTTATTCTGTTTTGCACAATAATATCTTCATACATTTCATAAAAAAAGAAAATTACAATTTACAAGTAATCGACGTGATTTTGAATTATATTTGTCAAACTTGTCAACTCATCGACTGGAAATAGTTAATGTCCGAGTGAGGATCCAACATGCAACCTTGTCCTCCAACAGACCAACTCTGCCCCACCCCATCAGATGAGACATATGATCTTAGGATTTGACACCTTCCTGTCATTGCCACCAAACAGCGATCAGTTGGACCTCCTGTGTTAGCTTGATTTTATTCTTACGAAGAAACATTTAATCGGCGAAGGGAGAAGATAACCCGCACATGCGTCTTATGACACCGACTTTAACACCGACTTTTAAAGTTTTACATACAATAACTTTATTTAGTCCTCCTTATCATGAAACATCAGCCGGCCCATAATATCCTAACAACGCAATAGAAACTATCAAATGGTATTTTTGCGTTCTATAAATTATTATTATTATTATCATCATGAGCGTGAAGATCAAACGTCCTGATCAATGTAGCTAGTATGGCTGGTGGACATATTCTAAAACATGACCAGGAATTGGTTGAATGAGTCGAAACAAAAGTTAACGTAATGCAAAATAGATATGAAACTTGTTGTTTGGGATTGTATCTCAAGCACTTGATACCCTTCACCAAGCTAATAATCTGCCTTACATTTTTACTTCTTCTAAAGCGCGTTGGTTACTTTTTTCGGTAATTATATAGTCTGGAATGATTCAGATGTTTTCTGTACTATATAACCTTTGATCGACTTATCGACCTGTAAAACATGTGTCTTATCTTTTCTTCTGGTGCATGTGTTTCTTGTTCATTCCAGTAGATGGTTATCTCCGACTCCTGAATCACGATGTATTCATTTGATTTGATATCCTTGTCCGTAGTCTTGTCGTCTTTGTTTAAGTGTGGCGCGTACTTCCCAAGGTCGACTGAATCATTTTACATTATTTCTCGATCTAGTTACATTTGATTTTTCTCATTAACACAAAATAAATTTGGTTCCCGATAATTTGATTTAATTGCCCAAGGATCTTTTCAACAAATGGACCAATTTTAAAGAGCATAGTATTGGTTATTCAGAATGTACTCAATGCCTTCTGGACTTTGTCAGGCAAATGTCTGTCGGCGGCGACACCGTCAATATTATTTGTCAACGTTCAGTCATCTCCGATATCACCCACTAACAGGCCCGTAGTTGGCGGGGCGGGGCGGGGCGTATCGGGGCGGGGGGGGGGGAGCACGATGGTCGTTGGTTTCGTATTTCGTCCAACTAAAGAGGGTAACCGGTTCTTTCCCCATCGTGTAAAGGCATCGATTGGGTTCACGAATCCCCCCCCCCCGCTAGCTACGCTTTCGATTAAATCATATGTATTAACCTGGCGGAATTTTAAAATGTTTAGAACACATGATAACAAATAATACTATCTGGCAGGGTCTAGTAGCTTCAGCCTCCATTCACTTCTTATATACAATCTACTTCCCTGAAATTATATGCTCGAACAACAGACATGATAATAAATAATAGGCTACTATTACGCAGTGTCTAGTAACTAGTAGCTCCAAATAAAAGGGATGAGTTTTGCCGCATTCATTATCCCCGTAGGTGCAGCAAAGAAACAGGTTGAAAAACCCATCATGGTGACGTCATTTAAAATGGAATTCTTTAAAATGAGGACATATAAAAACTGACCCATTTGTTGTTCTGTTGGAGCGACGTTCTGCCGTTCATCGAAAAAAGCCTAATGTTCCGCCGATTCATAAATGTTTGATACGATGTCTGCCATGACGTTATACTCATTTCCTGGTACTCGCTAGAATTGGGCACGCCTGTGTTATTACTTTTTATTCAGTGAATCGTTCAATCGCTATTAATTCTTCGGTAATTGCTGCAACACTTCAATTGGATTGATTTAATAGCTGTAGAATGTATTGGACATCAGTAATGAATTCGACCAGCAACCAATTAAAATGCAAAAAGTCAATGATTGTCTTATAAAGGGGAGTTACACTAAGTATAATCAGGATTCAGACTAGTAATTTTTTGCCCATTGACCTCAATGTTGAATGTCTGTAACATCACAGACTGTAGCTTTTTGCTCAACATTGCGTTGGTTTCATTCTTTATAGGCACAAAGGGGGTCACAGTTGGCAATATCCTCGTCATAATTTTGTAGGGGTTGACCGTTTCGATTTTTTGCTACGGGGATCTGGTATTGGCTGGGTGAAAATCTCAGTTTGCTCTGCAGAAAGACACTTTACACTCCCTACCCCTCCGCTGTAATAGCATCAGTATTACCCAAAACTGCTATGAAAATGCAAATTTGATCCCTTTTCTCCAATTCTAGACAAACAAGCCAACAGTGAGGCTGATGTCCCCCGCCGAAATCCCAAAATAAATAGATGACAAATATTAATTAATCGCACATTTATTTTTTTCAAACGTATCAAGCAATCAAACTGTACACGAAGTGTCATCCAAAAGTGTTTTATAAAGAAAAATGCTAAAACCGATGAGAAAAATGAAAATGTACTCTAGTTAGGGGGACCCTAAAGGCAGACAAAAGAGCCCCCACGCTTGACAAAAGGGCCCCTCTGGCCAAGGGAAAGGGCCCTCGTGTCTGAGTCAATCGTTTCTATACACTGTTACTGTCGAATCCATTACTGAATGAAAATGCAGACATTGTATTGGCATAAAAATCATCAATCAAGATGAATCTAAGTTATCTTGTCCCGAAGTATCAACCAATCAAATTGCTTATCTCTGCCTACCCTAAGCAGAAAATGCTCATCTTCGAACTCTATCAAGGCATTGACCTAATAAGCATACACACCAATTTTGAACATTTTAACTCAATTAGAAGGAGAGTTATTGTGTTCCAAAGTCTCGGTAAATCAAATTGCTTATCGCTCTGCTTACCCTGAGCAGAAAATGCTCATTATCGATCTTAGTCAAGGCATTACTGTAATGAAACTATACACCAAGTTTCATCACTCTCACTTTATTAGAACTAAAGTTATCCTGTCCCAAAGCATCAACCAATCAAATTGCTTATCTCTGCTTACCCTAAGCGGAAAATGCTCATCTTCGAACTCCATCAAGGCATTGACCTAATAAACACATACACCAAGTTTGAACATTTTAACTCAATTAGAAGGAGAGTTATTGTGTTCCAAAGTCTCGACCAATCAAATTTGTGTATCGCTCTGCTTACCCTGAGCAGAAAATGCTCATTATCGAACTTAGTCAAGGTATTACTGTAATGAAACTATACACCAAGTATCATCACTCTCACTTAATTAGAACTAAAGTTATCGTGTCCCAAAGCATCAACCAATCAAATTGCTTATCTCTGCTTACCCTAATGGGAAAATGCCTATCTTCGAACTCCATCAAGGCATTGACCTAATAAGCATATACACCAAGTTTGAACATTTTAACTCAATTAGAAGGAGAGTTATTGTGTTCCAAAGTCTCGACCAATCAAATTTGCGTATCGCTCTGCTTACCCAGAGCAGAAAATGCTCATTATCGAACTTAGTCAAGGTATTACTGTAATGAAACTATACACCAAGTTTCATCACTCTCACTTAATTAGAACTAAAGTCATCGTGTCCCAAAGCATCAACCAATCAAATTGCTTATCTCTGCTTACCCTAAGCGGAAAATGCTCATCTTCGAACTCCATCAAGGCATTGACCCAATAAGCATATACACCAAGTTTGAACATTTTAACTCAATTAGAAGGAGAGTTAATGTGTTCCAAAGTCTCGACCAATCAAATTTGCGTATCGCTCTGCTTACCCTGAGCAGAAAATGCTCATTATCGAACTTAGTCAAGGTATTACTGTAATGAAACTATACACCAAGTTTCATCACTCTCACTTAATTAGAACTAAAGTTATCGTGTCCCAAAGCATCAACCAATCAAATTGCTTATCTCTGCTTACCCTAAGCAGAAAATGCTCATCTTCGAACTCCATCAAGGCATTGACCTAATAAACACATACACCAAGTTAGGAAGAGAGTTATTGTGTCCCAAAAAGTGTGACGGACAGACAGACGGACAGACAGACGGACGGACGAACCCATTTTAATAGTCCCCCAACTTTCTTCGAAAGGCGGGGGACAAAAAGACCACTCGAAAATGCAGGAAGAAGAGAGAAAAAAATTAAGGGAAAAATTGTTTATTTATAACTCGCACTACATTCGTCATCATGAAATAAGGGGAAATAATTACAAGTCTGGGTCGATATCATGCTTAAATATCGAATCGATAATTATATCCCAGAATTATTTTGTCCCCGGTAATAAGTAAAACTAAATATGAGCTTAAAATGGATCCAAATTAATAATTAGTTCTATACAGAGTCGCTAATTATACTGAGATCTGACAAACCCACGGACGGGACACCATATACACAGACATTTCATAAACAATAAAAGTATGTATTAGATCTAGCCATCGGACAAGATAAAAAAAGAAATAAACAACAATGGAGATAGATAGTATGTTAGCTGGCGTCATGGGGATGTACAATTTTTCCAATTTTGGTGAGAAGCCAGTGAGAATCTCGGAAAACTCTAAAATAACAAACAAAAAGAAAACCCAACGATAATGTGTAGTAAGTAAACGGGAGTAAAGCCCAACATAGATAAATTAAAAACCTTCATAAATAATATTTTTCGTGAAAACTACCAGCGTATGCCAGGCAGGATACGCTCACATTTTGCAAGAGATGGATAGAGAACAAGCTAAAAAAAATGTTTTTTTTTGTACAATCAGGGGCAATAATCCAGTAAGTTACGGTCTAAAATGCGCAAATATCAAAAGGGGCTGAAACCATTGGAAGATGTGTTTTAAGTTTTATCTGTTATTTCGAATTCAGGCTGTCAATGTGACACGATGCCTCCTGTTTTCGCCCCATTCGAATGACTATACGTTTCTCCCGTCAGGCCACCGTCCACTGACAAGAGAAAATTTCGGACGCAAGTCCCTACTTCTAAAAGTTTGAGAAAACCTATCACATTTTACAAGGAAAGACACACGTTAATTAAAGGCGTTCGTCAGCCAGATCACGTTAATTAAGGGCGGTCGTAACAACACGGTTTGCTAATTGTAATCAGTTGGTCATGAAGTATTTAGACCATTCCTCTTTAATCAACACTGACTGATCAATGGCTATATTAAATACATTCATCATAACAGGTTTTCCAATGTAATGATTAAATTGTTACGTTTAGTTTTTAAGCGCATATAAATATTGTAATTAGCAAAACGACGTGAAGCAACCTCATACCTCCATTCCATCACTGTGGTACCACTGGCAAACATCGTGTAATAAAGATTCGTTTGGAAAAACATCAAAGGTGAAAGTAAGTTTTGATTCTTTTTCTTTTTACTTTCATTGCAAATAGGAAATAATTGATGTTGTTGTATTATATTTTAAAAATCTAATCCAGAAAATTACCAAACAAATCACTGAGACGGAAAACTGTGATGGGCTTTTTGAGGTACGTCTACGGTTCTAGTGAAAAAACATTTGATGCATTATTTAATCGTCTATTGCTGATCTGGCTAACTTCGTCGACGCCAGGAATGCCTTTCTTACACCTGACTATATTTACGCTACAAATTATATTTACATGTGAAATTGTTGATTTTGTCAATTTTTTAGTTAATTATTCATAGCCAATAATTTTGAATAATTAAATACATCGGACGACGAGCAATGTGCATTTCCATTCCAGTCACCACTGTATTTACTGTGGTGTCCTTATGGTAGATGACTTGGGGAATGCGTTTTAATTTATTTAAATATAATACTTCATTTAATAGTGTCAAGCTGATGAAAACAGAGAGAGTGAAATGGGGTTTAACGTCCACTCGACACAACTAGGTCATTTCGGGACTAACAGATGGTTTTTAATTTTATTTCAATAATTCGCTTGCGCGTAGGGGTCTGTAGCAGTGGGAGGAAACCGGAGTGCCCGGAGGAAACCCATGAGGTTGAGAAGGCGCCCATATCTCCATGCCACATACGCTAACACCAGGACTCGAAACCACAGCCGCAAGCCAGAGGTGACCGGCCAGCTAGAGGTCAAAGAGCGGCAGTCTAGACCACTAGGCCATCCTCTCCGAGATATCAGGTAACCACACATTTCATGTGGCACACCTGCCGACCACAATTATCAACCGATATCCATGAAACTTACAGGATATAATAACAATACTAATATCTCGGAGTAGCCAAAATTTCGGCCACTTTCGGTTAGCGGGATATCAGGTTACCACACATTTCATGTGGCACGGCTACGGACCACAATTATCAACTGATATCCACGAAACTTACATGTTCTGTAAGTTTCATTGAAATCGGTTGGCAATTGTGGTCTGTAGTCGTGCCACATGAAATATGTGGTAACCTGATATCTCGGAAACAGCTAACAGGAAGTGGTCGAAATTTTGGCTACTCCGAGATATTATTATTGTTATTATATCCTGTAAGTTTCATAGATATCGGTTGTTAAGTGCGGCCTGTAGTCCTGCCACATGAAATATGTGGTAACCTGATATCCCGGAAACTGCTAACCGGAAGTGGTCGAAATTTCTCTGAGATATTTTTAATGTTATCATATTCTGTGAGTTTCGTGGATATTGATGGTTAATTGCGGTGCGGTGACGTACAAGTGGCAAATAGCCCCCGAATTGTCTTACCACTAAAATTAACCACTTCCAACTGTGTGAGTAACTGTACGATATAGAGAAATGGAAACCGTGCAATTGTTTAATTTTTGCACATAGAAACGAATAATTAAATGTACACGACGTGCACGTGCGTATTGTGGTATTCAGTCAATTTATTGAACATCAAGTAAAATTTAGTCTACCCATCGACAGCCTTCCTACCTGACAGGCGTAAAAATCGCCATCTTAACAATTATTTAAATAAATGTCAACTTTTATATTGTAATCATTCAGGTTTTCGTTCATATTATTTAATATTGTTATAAATGATTTACCTGTATACCTTTCCCCCAAAACAGGCCTCTTTGTGAATGACATAACAGTCTGCACTGCTGGGTCGGCTGTCAAAGAATAAGAACACAAAATTTAACTCGATGCCAATATAGTATTAGCTTGGTGTGATAAAAACCATACGAGATTAAATATATTGAAAACCAAAGCTATGTCAATCCCGACGCAACAAAAAATAAATATCCTCCCTGGTAGCTAAGAACCATTAGAAGTCGGCTCCCTCCCCTGTAAAAATGTTGGGTGTTATTCTCTAACATGATCTAACTTGGAAAGATCATATCGAGTATATCCCTAAAACATTAAGCTAGAAACTATTTTAATTCCGCCAAATTAAAAAAAAATATCTTCCAGCCCCATTCCGAATCCTTTTCTTTCATGCCCACTTTCAAACACATAGATTATTGTTCCCCAATAATACAAATTATGGACCATTGTGACACTAAATCTCTTGACCGTCTTTCTCGATAACAAATTATGGCTGAAAATTAATTTTAGATGTAAACAATACTCAGGTTATTTATTTGAAACCGGTCGACACGTCCTACGTATAACCCATGCATCTTTTCTTAAGACATATCTTAGTAGCCTTTTGTGATCGTCTAGAATTTGTCTCTGGTTGTCTTTGGCATCTCCTTCACGTTGTGTATTTACTTTTTACATCTTTATCGCAGGTAGTTAAGATGTTTGTCTGCTCAGTAGTTATAACAATACAACCGTTTATTTTTACATTTTATATATCATAGCCGGATATATAGATACAAGCATAGTATAGATTACAATACTAAAGTCATTCTCTCAACCCCCACCCAAACAGACTCGCCGCCGATAGAAACTGTTACATCTTTTCTCTTCCAGAATCTGTTTGCTGTCTGACCAATTTTGCTGTCTGACCTTCAATTATCTAGTTTCTTATAACACATTATCACTGGCATGACAAAACCGTCCGTATAGCTGTTTCCGTTCTCTAGGTAGCAATACCGACTTAAAATGATATTTGGAAAAGGTTGAACCAGTTCTATAACATGTGTAAATTAGCCTATACCAATATTATCCTTCATGTTTTTTTTTATATTTGTGTATTAATATATTCAAAACCATGACAGTCGTAGCAGAAAAAGTTAGACTTCAATCCCATTTCATTTTATTTCAGAACTATGACATTGAATGTTTCGACTATCACCTCTACTTTATTGAACTACAAGAACAGAATGGACATGAACATTTCAACCGAATACCCCACAGCGCTTAACTATACTGAATCTATGTCCCGGAGCAATACCACTATGTTCCGGAGCAATACCACGATGTACTATACGGACACCATAAATTCTTCAGATCCATCCTCTGATGATTTGACCATAATATCGAAAGAAGTAGCTGATTTGATGAAATCTGTAATAGATTGTTATATTATTCCACCTATTGTAGTCATTGGTTTGATTGGTAATATATTAAGCTTGATTATTTTATCTGGTAGAGGAATGAGACGTTACACCACTAACATTATCCTGGCTTATCTTGCTCTTATTGACGCTCTGTTTCTCATCACTATGTTCTTGAGAAAGATGCCGTGTCTGGTGGCTAACTTTGATGCCGTCACTGCTAAGATCATCGACCTCATTATGCTCACCCAGCCCCTGATTCTTGAATATGTATTTGGTCGACTCTCTTGCCTGTTATCTTTAGTCATTTGTTGTGAACGGTTTATCGCCGTATTTTATCCAATGAAAGTCAAGATTTGGGTGACACCTAAAAGAATTTGCCTGGTCCTGGCTTTGGTGACGCTAGTAGTAGTTGGATTTTTAGCAGTAGGCTTTACTCTTTCATCAAACATATGGTACTATGATGACCAGTACAACAGAACAATGCCAAGGTATATACTCCAGCCGATCTACTTGAACAATAGACAATTCTTTGATGCATACAATTTTATGGCGCGTCCAATTATCTTTCGCCTGTTGCCTGTATCATTGGTTCTAATTCTATATGTGGCCATCATCCTACAGATGCGACGAAGGACGAAATGGCTAAATGACGTCACATCTAGCACCGATAACTCTATCAATGAAACTGAACTTAGGTCTCTGACCAAGATGTTAATGACTATCGTAAGTATATTCATCGTGTGTGTCCTCCCTAGCGCCATTAATTTTCTCTTCGTACTCACAGATGATCGGTACAGATATTCAGGACAGTTCCGTGATGCGTATCGGGCATTTACCTCCCTTGGAACAGTCGGTGACATCATCAACAGTTCGGCTAATTTTTTCGTCTATGTGGCACTAAACAAGAAGTTTTTAGCCATTCTCTCGGGAATGTTCTGCTGTCAACGTAAAAGGTTGACAAAAAAATCAGATATTTTCAACTCTAATTTAACAATAACTAGTAAACTTTCTAAGTCTATATCATCCAGCCTCGATCGCGATATCGTGTAAGTCTATATTGTTCCGTCTCAATGAAGGTACGGATGGTCTGTGACCGTTGCCAATATTTGACGAAAAGTTCCATTGTCCGTGCGTAACGGGGAATTGGGACATTTATGTGGTTGATTATCCAATATCTGTGGCCAAGTCAAGTAAGAGTTACGTTTTATCAGAACATTTCCTGGCTTCAATTCTGTGTTTGGGAAGGAGCCTTGAGGCTCAGGTAAAGTTGGGGATGTCACAAATTAATATACAATAAAAACATTTGGCATGTTTTATGCAATGCCCCTATTTAGAGTAACATACCAACATGACATTTCTTTTGCTGCCAATCGCAAAGCTTGGAGGACAGGTGCCATTTACTCTGATTGGCTTGAAAAACTCAATCGTCAGATGAGGCGTCAACGACGTAACATTCTTTTGTTTATGGACAATGCACCATCCCATATCTGTGACACGTACAGCAATGTAAATATTACATTTTTGCCACCAAATACTACATCAATATTGCATCCTCTAGACCTAGGTATTATTAGGGCCTTTAAAGCACGCTATAGACATCATATGATGACACATTTGATTACGCGAATTGATGAATGCCGTAAAGCCGGGGAGTATGTGAAGGGTGGGACTGTGCTAAATGCTATAAATTGAACTGCCAAAGCATGGCGTGAGACATTCGATTCGACAATAAGCAAATGTTTTATTAGATGTGGTTTTAGTGTGGACGTAACCCCTGACGACGAAGACGACAATGTGCCACTCGTGAGATTAATTGAGACATTGATGCCTGAATCCAACGCGACTGAGGACGATTTTGTAAATTTTGACAGTGAAATACCCACCCCGTGTGACGACAAATTGGACATAGAACGACATATCATCAATGAACACGTGGCAGCAAAGACAAGTGGACAATCAACTGAAGACGGGGACGGTGAAGAAGATAAATTAACGACAGACTTGACCTATGCCAATTGCCTTCGCATGCTCGACGACATAAAACAATGCGCCCAAGTTAAAGACGAAACGATGATCGCAAAAATTCATTTGTTAGAAGATTGTATCCAGGATTCCGCCTTACGAAATGCTTTCGACAGTCTTAAGCAAGCTACTTTAAGCGATTACATGCGTTGAATAATGTTATGAAATGAATTATATATTGTACGCATGCATTGATATTAAATGATTTTATGAATACATATATTCTACACATGCATTGTTATTGTTTGTTATTTAATGTAATGTAATAAAATTTTGAAAGTACAGAAAGGTTTATCATTTTTAAAGGGAATAACATTCTGGTGATTCGAAGCTACATTATAAAAATTCCATGTACTTCCGGTTTTCGAAGTTATAGTATTTCCGGTTTTGGAGAAAACTCGGTATTCCGACCCTCTTTGTGATCCGACATATTGTAACGATCCCGTACGATGTCGGATGTGACAGAATCCACTGTATATGATATGGTTACATTGGTAAAAAAGAAGTTCAACTAAACCTTCGAATGAACCTTCATAGATCGAAAATTAAGATTCCAAATAATCGAATACCTTTAAGTGCAGTTCATATGGAAACGTGTGGAGGTGGAAAATTCAAGGTATTTCCCTTGTAAAAATTGAATTGTTTAAATAGTGGTTTACTTGAATGTAAAGAAAATTATTTCACCAAAAAGTACAAACCAGAATTAAATAAACGGATATCATAGTAAGAGATGAAGTAATTCTCTTTTTATTGATTATTTACTAAATGTGGAAATATGTAAATATATAATTATGTTGTATTTGATATATTTATAGTAACGCTATTACGTGGCATCTATTGCTCTACGTCATCTTTCATAAATAAAAATGACCTGAAGATGTATAGTACGAACAGAAAACGCCAGCCGTTAAATGAGTATTTATAGGGTCTTGCTTTAATATAGTAGTTTATATATATAGATATATAAATAAATTATAAAAAAAATACGCCCAGGTTAAACAATTCACCACGTTACTTCATTCTGGCATACATTAAATCATATAAGCTAGCTCCTTGTCAGCTAATAGCGTCTAGTGAACGGTCGCTTAGCAAAGCCTTGGGGTATTCATGAAGGTGTATGCGTATGCTAGGATCAATGATCCAACATCTTTAGATATATTACTGTGTGAACATTGTCGCTTATTCCTAGTTACTCTAAGTAACGTAAATATTTCGGCTCTGCTCTGAACTACGTTACTGTCCGCCCTTGTAGACAACTAGTATGAAAATATGGCTTTTCCCTCGAGAATTTTCGTTTACGGTAAAATTCCATTCCGAAATTTGGAATAGTGGCTGAGCAGTAGATTGAAAATGACGGCTGCATTCAAATGAAAGTTGTTTATCTATTTGTATCGCATAATTCTACATGAAAATAGTGTTGGATTTTTATAAATTTGTGTCGGATGTGACAAGAAATGATTCCTTTTGGCGACTAAAGCAGAATCACGGTGAAAAATAGACGGTAAGGATTCCAAAATAGTCTTAGAACGGAGATGAGGGAAAAGCCTTATTTTCATACTAGTTGTCTATAAGGGCGGACAGTAACGTAATTGAGAGCAGAGCCGAAACATTTACGTTACTTAGAGTAACTAGCTTATTCCTTACTTGTAATTGTGACACTATGAGGACATGTGACACTATCGTCTTGGACTTCCTTTGATTTTACACTGTGCATAATATGATCAATTAAGACTGTTAAACACTGTTTACGTTTACTATAATACAGGAAGCTACACACACACAGCTGTGTCATTAAATATAAGCTAAATATAAGTTCTCTTTCCCCAGCTTGTGTTTACTAGATTACGATTAACACCATTATCGTTACCCCACCATTTCGTTGGACAAGTTACTGCCCTACCCCTCAACGTCACATGGCTCTCCTACGACAAAACGGGGTGGTCTTATCCAAGTGGTGTCTAAATGATGTTTCCCAGACTCCCAGCCTAGGAGGCTGTGGGTATGATCTCCCCTGCGAATGATATCTGAAGGGAAAGTTAATCTCGCCGTTTCTTATACGAGGACACGTGCACGAATCATGTATTGAGCCCCGGTAAATTGGCCAGGTATTTCTTTTATCGGATTGGTCAGCTGCACAGACGTTACCCTGGATTTCACCACAGTTTACTTATATGGGGACCTAGGAGGACGGCTAACCACGTTTCTAACGCATGGGATTACCATATTTGGATTATCAGATTTTGATGACTTTGCCCGATTTTAAACTACCTAGTTCTTGTTGTCACTGGAACTAGCTCACACCTTCTATACATTAACCAGAACATATTTACAGAACTTAGGTAACTTCTACAGTATATAGACCCTATAGTATTATATAACTGAGTCATGCAATTGTGGGCTGTGTCCTAATTATTCAAAAGCGACTGGATGTAATGAAAGTGTATTCACACGAAGAGGTAACCGACAATAGACAATAAATTCCTCATTAAAATGCCCTCTCTCCGTAATTAAACGTCGACGAATACGTTCGGAAACAGTGTTGTTTATATTCCTAGTCTGTAAGGGACTGGTATGAGATCACTCTATCTAAATGTGATTCGTTATACCCCCTTACTGCGCTTCTACTGTGACAAAAATTGGTCTCAGAGCGAGTCAAGATCACCATAAACGTGGTAAAAGCGTGGTGGAAACGCTATATATCTTGCTGTGATCTCCATCGTCGCCAATGATCGCCGAACCACGACGTTTGTTTTGAACATTCTCATATGATCTGGAATGCTGCGAGAACGTGATGGGGTCGCAAAGGTCCTTACTGCGCTGCTACGGCGACAAAAAATGTTTTCAGATCGTGCCAAGATCACCATAAGGGTGGTGGAAACGCGAGATATCGTGCTGTGGTCTCCATGGTCGCCAAAGATCGCTGAGTCACGGCGTTTGCTTTGAGGATGTTCAAAGCAAACGTCAAGGTTCTGCCACATGACCTGGAAAGCTGAGAGAACGTGGTGGGTCGCGAAGGTCGCGAGATAACACCTCCATGAACGTAGTACACGCGCAGTACACACGTGGCAAAGCCGCTGCGAAAATTGTAACATTTGCAATGGTGCCTTCATGGCGTCTTCACCACAACCCTTACGTGTCGGCCGCGATACCCATAAAGAGTTCTGAGTCCTTATGGCGTTGTCATGGCGATGTTACGATGATTCCACCACTGTTGCGCGATTGCATCACGACCTCACGGGGCTAGCTCTAAGCATATGGCGATGTTATGAGGTTCCCACTGCGTTTTTGGAGTTCTTAAAACGTCCATTGCGCGGTTCCCAAGCTTGCATTACACGCGTATGGTGACCATGCTTTTCATGTACGACTTGCTTAGAAAACGGGCGATTGAAAGGTCATTTTGAAATTTCGAAAAAAAATGTAACCAGTTTATATAGTCGCCGTGATCACGTGGTGGAAACGCACGCGCAGTTGAGATACACGTAGAAGACATGTGGTTAGAGCCGGGCCCGTAGCCAGCTCATAAAATTTGGGGGCTACTGAATCGCACAGGTCGCTGTAAGAACGAGACTTTTTTAAGTTCGTCATTTTGGGACATTTTACCGCTTTGTTTTCGGTCTCAGCAGCGCAGTAAGGTCAACATTCCGGTCTGACGCGGGTATCACTTAAACTGTAATAAACATTTAGAAATATTCGTCAATGGGTGTAACGGCTGGAGACCTTGCTTGGCTTCACTTTACGTCCCCGGGTTGGCCGTATTGGATATTCAGGCGTACTGGACATCACACACAAAGTCAAATATTGTAATAAACAACAATTTTAATTATATATGAAGTACGTAAAAAACTTTGTGATGGAACAAAACTTGACAATTGAAAATGCAGCCATGCTCTTCAATGTGAGACACACGTCTGCCCGTTTTACAGAAATTACGGATTGACTGTACAAACAGTTACTTGATTTAAAGTATTACGGATGGTGAATGGAATATGAACTGAATCTAAAAATTATGAAAAATTAAACATAATAGTGTCTCTATCTCCGTAACAATGGGTGATATTTTAATATCAGTGGCCTGATAAAATGAATATTACCACAAGGTTTAATGTAACCTAAACCTAATTTTATTTTTCTCGGCCAGCATAACCGAAATCGAGAACTTATCCAACACATAAAGTTTACAATATTTTACTTTAAATATAACGTAATACCAGTGTATAAGTGATGTTACCATAATATGACCAGTGGATACAGGAGTATACATGATTTTACAATAAATTTATCTCTTTCCCCACAATGTGTTACCAGTGGATACAGGAGCATAAGTACCATTGGCTGCAGGGGTATAAGTAATATTACCATAAAGTTTACACTGTTGTAAGTTAAATGTAAAATAATAACATTGTATACTATTATAGCATAGCATAGCGCATTGTGTCATGATCATATTA
This sequence comes from Patella ulyssiponensis, assembly GCA_963678685.1. Taxonomy (NCBI): domain Eukaryota; kingdom Metazoa; phylum Mollusca; class Gastropoda; family Patellidae; genus Patella; species Patella ulyssiponensis. The sequence continues at coordinate 59,607,510 of OY783225.1, read as the reverse complement.
TCATGTTCTTGAACTGGTGAAACCTGGATAGCACCATATTCTTGTATTGGTACAGTGGAAATATTGACGTTTGTCGACAGACGGGCGAAGACGAGACCAAACCATTCTTCGGTTACTGTAATGAACAAAAATAGGGAACCCATGTAAACCCATACTCCGCGCAGCGTTTCGTTTGATTATAGGTAATCTCACTACACACTGCTATTCTGAGTGGATATTGTTGTGTTAAATTTTGATTAGTCAGTAGTCCGACTACCAACCATTCACTACCATCCATACAAACCCTTTACATTTAAAACGAGTGCCAGTATTGGACCAACTATGTTTACATAACGTTACGTCATGGCTCACGCTTTTATTATGCCTAATTAACCCGTGCATAGGAGAATACTGCAGTAAAACTAATTGTGTGACAAACGAGGCTATCAAGTCGAATGAAATGTAAACAATACTGTTTGGAAACGAACATACTTTTACCTTTTTTAATACCTAAAATCACTGTCCAAAGTTTTAGGGAAGACTCAGATTAAACGAAGGACTGTCATGTGGCTGTACTTAAGTGATAGCTTTCATTGAACGGGGAGAATAGACACACTCCCGCAAAAGTTCAAGAATCAGAAGTCAATCCAGCAATGGCCAGAGAGAGATTTCTCGGGCCATTGCTTCAGGAATATGATGTAAACCAAGCATATCTTACACACATTGTAGTGTTAAATATCCGCCATAGGTCCGTTTCTCCTTTGGTCTAAATTCGGAACTAAGCATCATTTATCAAGGTATATTCTGTGACACAACATCTCATTAACAGAATCAACTTGGATTTTAACAATGACGACGAAGACAAGACTTCATTACACTTTGGTAATATCGCACCAGATATCATTCAACTAGAATATGCCTCAATCTTATCAATTAGTACCAACGATTATACAACACACGAATAAAGATTATACAACACACGAATCAAGATTATACAACACACGAATAAAAATGTCACTATAGCTTGTTGTATGCACTACTGTCTACCGTTTTCTACTGATATTGCAGTGGTGGAAAAGATCTGTAAAGAAATTAGAATCTAACTTTAATTAGCTCTGGTTGTGGACGTGACTTGTGAAATATCCCACATGAGACCTCGTTAATGACCTAGGTACCTTGTTGTGCCGCTTGTTTTGCATAATATAACAAGGTCAATTTCTTAAACGTATGAAATATATTTTACCATTGGTGCCAACCTCGTCACCTTCACAGATATATGGTCGGGTATCTAACAGACCATAATGAAAACCATCGCTGCGAAGATGTAGATTATTTGGTTTGTTAGTGTCATCATTGCTCCATGTATAAGTCTCTCCATTAACGGCACCACTATTCAGCCAATAAAATCTGCCATCTCCGCCATTCTTGGTTATTCCCAGGTAAACATCTCTACGCCTTGTGGAACAAATTTAGTCGATTAATCATAGCCATTGTAAATATATTTATTTTCATGTCAATTTAATATAAAATAACGGATAGCTTGGTGTATACCAGCGGTTGTCACGCAAGATACGCCAACATTTTGCAAGAGATGGATAGAGGACAAGCTAAAAAAAGCGCTTTTTCATACAATCAGGGGCCATAAGCCAGGTAGGTAGTTAGGATCCGATGTGGGTTATAAACATGCATTTCAAGTTTCATTAAAATCGGAGGAAATTTTGACCTCTAGAGTGTCCACAAGTTAATAACGTGATTTTTCGTACAATCAGGCCCATAATCCACGAAGTTTCCATCCGATTCATGCCAATATCGAAATTAACCGGGCGCGTTTGGAGATAAACTTTACGTCCACATGAAAATGTGGGCGTTTGAAAATAGTAGAATGCACTAACATTTACAAAGCTATGCAACAATGCACCCCCCCCCCTCCTATGCCCCAACTCGGCTATATAGGCTCGAACGCGCATTTTCATACAATCAGGGGCCATAAGCCAGGTAGGTAGTTAGGATCCGATGTGCGCGAAACCGGGATCTTTGGGTTATAAACATGCATTTCAAGTTTCATTAAAATAGGAGGAAATTTTGACCTCTAGAGTGTCCACAAGCTAATAACGTGATTTTTCGTACAATCAGGCCCATAATCCACGAAGTTTCCATCCGATACATGCCAATATCGAAATTAACCGAGCGCGTTTGGAGACAAACTTTACGTCCACATGAAAATGTGGGCGTTTGAAAATAGTAGAATGCCCTAACATTTACAAAGCTATGCAACAATGACCCCCCCCCCCCCCCATGCCCCAACTCGGCTATATAGGCTCGAACGTGTACCATATCTACAGGTATTACAAAACCACTCTTGACAGACATTTATAGTGGTGGGTTAACCCTGACAGAGCTATATAATGCATGGCATTTGTAGTGAGGGAGTATCAGGGCCTATTTTAAGGATTATTTGACGAAGCACGGTCTCCGTGTCAATGCATATTTTTTTTCTGGGGAGGGGGGGGGGGTCCGGGTGGGTTCGCTCCCCCCGGCTCCGATAAAAATTTTCAAAGTTCGACCGCCAGAGAACGCCGGAAACACCATTTGCGAGTAGGCCGTGATCAGTTCAATGTAGCTCCTTAGCTTTCAGAAATTGTGACCAAACAGATCATGAACTATGAACGATACAATCGGTTAAAACTCACCAGAAGTAAACTAATAACTTTCAGAACTTTTATCACACTACTTACACTTTTAATACCAAAGAATTGACTGACAGATCACAATGACTGCTGATGGCGCACTTGCTCATTGCATGATCGCACATTTTACAAGTACACACTCAGATTCACAAAGATATACACACCTTTTTTCAGAGCACGGATTTTAGATTTTCAAAGCACGGATTTTTCATCCCGAGACACGTACGTGTCTGTAGGCACGTTAAAATAGGCCCTGGGGAGTATCCCCGACAGGAGGTATCTAATCTCAGATATAGACTAGATTAGATGAAATCTGTATCACCTAAAACAGCTTTGGAGTTGTTCTGTACCACCATAGGAATCATGAATGACCACTGTCAGACAGTGTGTGAGGTGGATTAGCCCTAAGAGTCATGCCCTAGAATGCCATGTCCTCAACAAGGATACCCGGCAGACTTCTATTCTGGTGGTACCAGATATGCATGCATTGATGCCATATAGGAGTAAATTGGTACACTTTACATCTAGCTTGACCCCCGGGGTCCCGTTCTATATTGCCTCTACCGTTTATGAATATAACCCACACATGCTCTTTGTGTGTCACGTCAAAGTACAGAAAGCGTTTATCAACCGACCCAAGTGTACGTGTAACTGAAGAATGTATACAATATACAGCATATTGATATTGATGTTGGTGGTTGCTGGCGTTAGTCTGGCAGGTTAAGCTTACTCTTCCGGACACCCGTTACCACTGTTTGTCGTGTATTTTGTACACGGTAAATAGTCCATTTGCTGATTACACTATTTTGCTCATACCTTTTTTTAGAAGTTGGTTTTATTTTATTTTTATCATACTCACACGGAATGATCTATCATGAATTGTTTTAGGGCAACCCTATCTTCAATAGATAATAACATAGGTAAACGTCTTCCATCAGCTTCACATTCTTCTTTTGCTGCAGTAAATATTTCTGAATTTTGATACAGCTTAAACCTCGGTTCCGAATCTATTGAATAGAGGTATACGTATATATATAAAACTATATCAAGGCACAATGTAAATAGAAATGGAATGAAATGGGGTTTAACGTCCTACTCTTTTGCACCTGACCTGGGCTAATGAAAGACGGGCATGCGCCATACAGTGTGCTATGAGGGAAATTTTGCCCGGGCAGCGGCGCTACGGCCTACTCTTATATCGAATTCCAACTGCCAAGGGATCTTTTACGTGCACGCCAATGTGTACACGGGACCTCGGTTTTTGTCCCATTCGAACGACTAGACAGCTGTCATTGTCAGGCCCTCCTTCTGCATTGCATCACTGACAATGGAAACCAAGCCGGAAAATCGAGATAAACTTTCTCGGCCAATGCAGGGATCGAACAGGCTAGCGAGCCAGCGCCTTACCCACTTAGCCACCTTGATTCCCCAATGTAAATAGGGTTGTCTACACATTTTCAACTGTAAAACAAGACATAGGAACCCTAGAGAGAAATTTTGTAGATTAAGTTTTGATGTGGCCGTATGTTCGACGTCATTTAGGCCGGACGTTATTTAGGAACAATTCGACTTGGTGATCGAGATTCCTTTATATCGTGTGTATTTTTTTATTCTGTGCTAATATATAGAATTGTCGGAGAATTTACAGCGAAACGATTTTATTCTGCGCTAATATGTAGAATTGTCGGAGAATTTACAACGAAACGAAATGCTCTGTACGACACGGCGTCTATTTTAAATGCGAGCAGGGTATCCCGGATTATGTACGCTAACAATATGTACATGCGTTTTCTTACCGTACTCCGGTTTTTCACAAATAAATTGTCGGGCATCATTACAACCACGAGTTTTCCATTGATGTTCTTCGTTTGTGAAACCAACACAACTTCCGCTCCCTGGTTCATTTGTTTTCCAGTCTGCCGTGTTCAGTAGCTGCCCACTTAACCATTGACAAACTTTGAATGTTGAGTTCCATTTTATTCCAATCCAGACACCTTTATCGTCTCTTGATAATACAATTACAAACATATTGGCAATAAAATAACATGAAAAGAAATGGAGTTTAACATTGTCAGGAAATCCGAATGAACAATAAAGATTAGTATAATCAGTGATATAGCCTACACCTTAAAACAGAATGAAAGTACTGGAAACTTACAGACTTAGATTGGTCAGATAGTTCATAAGTTCCCGGTATTTCTGTTCAGTTGGTGCCATGGCTAATTCCATACCCCTGTTTCTGCAGCTTGCCACAGCAGCGTCAAACGTGATTGTTTCATCAATATAAAGATATGTACACGCTGGAATTAGATGATGTGTAGCAGTTGTCATAGAAAGATAATCTGAATTTATTAAAACACAATTAGGACTAATTATTGTTATGATTCTATTCCTATTGCCAGCACTAAAACACACTCTGTTTTACACTATAACTAAGAATGCTGTCTCTTAGACCAGACCTACTCTAAGTTTTCCCAAAACTTTCGTTGGGTAGAACACTTCCCACCACAGACTGGCCAAGAGGTTGCCACACGTATGAGGTTCGTCATGGACAACTTGAGATACACAAACTGGAAGTCAATCTGGACGATAGACTCACCCTACCTGCAGAGAAGTGACTCTGACACAGTGAATAGCCATGATATCCATATGACGTTATCTAAACGTCACAGGTCATGTCAGGTCACATCAACAAACAAAATGTCAACATTACAAGACACAATGTTACATTGTAAACAAGCCTTCCAGCAGCCTTTAGGACTGTATAATCCGTACAGCCATAACGTCTTATCGCTTCTTCCAATGATTTTTAACAGAAATAACATCTACAACTCTAGATTTGACGTCGGCATATTGGCACTATTTTGTGCTTCGGTCGTGTCTATTTCAGATATACACAATCAATTAGCATGGGGATTGACTAATAGTTAATTTATTTCAGTTCTAAACAAAAATTTCAAACTGTAACGCAATTTTTAAAAAATAGCCAAATTTTGGCTGGGATTACTGAGCAAAATGGCCATTCATTGTATACGTGCGAAAAAAAAGCCAGCTACCATTTAATTTTCGTACGTTAGTTATGTAAGAATGAAAGTAAGATGCAGGTAATCCTTTCGCCTCAAAATCGTTAATATTCACCAAAACCAATTTTTCGATTCTATGCCACACCCGGGTCCCCTCGCTATAAACCCACCAGGGCAATGGTCTGGTAAGGGACAACGTATAGTCATTCGAATAGCACGACAAACTGAGGTCCCGTGCATGTGGAAATTTGCGTGCGCGTAAAAAGAAACCCTTCCCTTGGCAGTTGGAATTCGAAATAAGAGTAGAATATATAGTGCTGCTCCCAGCCGGAGAGGAACAGTGCGACGTTAATAAACCCCACTTAAGTTTCTTTCAAGTACCAAGTTGCAGTTAGTGTAGCCACCGTGGATAAAGTCCAAGTTCGGGTAAAGTCTATGAGGTTCTTAGACCAAACCTTCTTAGGAATAAGTCCCGGACTTACAAATTTAGCCGTGTGACAAATTATACTCTGTGACTTAGAATATACTCCACCCCAACAAACTCACAATATACATCGCTATACTTACCACATAAACTTGAACAGACCAAGAAACAAAACGACGATCTAAATATCAGCTTTGACATCATCATCCTCGCCATCATCACCATATTCGAATTAAATATATTTCACATCCACCTGCTTCACGGTTTCATCACAGGATATGAGTTGGAATAAAAACAGAATACACAATGATCACAAACACTGTTATGTGAACACAGATGCAGCGTGCAGTATTCTTCAATGTGGTGTAGGTGTCTGTCTTTCTAATTCTCTAACAATGAGTTTAATAGTGTGGCAGTCTTCGGTTATCTAACTAAATAAATAAACACACAGCTACTCTGTACTTATTTGTCGTGGTAAAAGGGACATGTTGCCAATAAAATTTCATAATCCGTGTTTTAAGTTTTTCAAGGAGTGGTTTGTGGTAAGAGGACTGTAGAATCAACGCCGGATTAACCATGGGGCACAGGCCCCAGGGTCCCCCACATTAGGGGGCCCCCCACAAAAATCTTAGATGCGCGCCTCGAGCATGGTCGGACCGAGGACTCCAACGGCCGGTGACGTAGTGACGGGGCCCCTCTGATGCTCCGAGGGCCCTCCATCGGAAGTTCCTCGTGCCCCCCCCCCCAATACATGGTGTGTTGCGATCGACATCTGAGAATTCGGTGTAATCCGGTGATGGGTGTAACACATGTTTTTTTATTGTCGTGCGATCTTCTGTCGGACCGGATATCGTCTAACTCCACGTTTCTCAACCTTTTCTCACCGTTCACCCCTAAATGAATTCTCAACCGACCCATTGACCCCCAGAATTTTGAGGAGGTTACTGACCACGAGCGCCGTAGTCGCCAAGCCGGGAAACCTTACCACAGATGAAATACTGAGGCTTCTCGACGCCATTCGCGCCTGTTATCGACTTGAACCCGAACGATACATACTCTTCTAGGTATTTACGCTTCTTTGGGGGCATGATTTTGAATCAGAATCACATGGAATCAAAAGCACGTATAAAAATTCAAAATGAAACTGAATTGGGGATTCGTCTGTTGAATGAGCTGGCCATACAATGACAATGGACACCTGCGCTGTTTCCCACTCACACAGCCAAGTAAACTAGCTATGACATGGCAACCAATGATGGGCGGATCGCAAGATCGAGGCCTAGGCTACCTGGATCGAGCACTATCATCAATTCAAATTGAAATTGAGAAAAAGTTGACAACTGAAATCTTGAAATGCAACTTCACCTCTCATACGACTGCTGGAACAACTGCACAACCTTTATATGCCCATTTTTGAAGTTACTGGGAGTGTGGCCATTCACCCCCTGGACGCGAGCCATTCCCCCCTTGGGGGTGAATTCACCCCAGGTTGAGAAACGCTGGTCTAACTCGAATTATCGTATAACTCGAACAAATTACACGTCCCCATCATTTCGAATAGCGCGAATTTTGTCTCAGATTGACGTACGATTGTATATATGCTGCAGTAGTTGTTGTTGATATTTGTTGCGGGTATAAGCTGAATTTGATGAGATGCACATCATGATCACACGAAATATTCAGATTTGTTGATTAAATCTCGTATTACCATTTTGTTCGTCAAAAATCGAGTCCGGTTTGGTCGTAACGTTACGTCCTCCATTCATCAAATCATCGTTGGGGATATGATACGATTCCGAACAAGTGACCCCGTTATATATCACTGAGCGACTTCAAAATTAAATTTGATTAAGCTCTGCTCACTTACAGTGGCGGATTTAACGAGCTCAATGGACTCCAGTCCCCTCCTCTAGAAATGCCATCATTTCATAGCACTCGCATGGATGCGCTAATTTTGTGGCAGAATTTTATTTTTTTCTGGGGGAGGTACTTCTAAATGGCTCCGACACAAATGCCTGAAATGCCAGGAAATCACGGGCATATGGCACACTGGGACCTCAATCCGGACGACTTTACGTTGTCCCTTGACAGACCCCCCCTCCCCCGACTAGAAACTATTTCAAAATGTGCCCACCTGAATTACAGATTTTGGCGGAAAAAGGGCAGAAAGGAAACAGACCTGTCGGTCGCCAGAAATCACAAAGCGCCAACCGACGGATATCTTAGGTTGCTAATACAGTCCATGACCTTAAAGTGCTCAAATATAGCTTTAATGGAATGTTTTTGAAAAATCAATTTAACCCAAAACCCATCAGTGGCATTCACAGAAATCCACTGACATGTAAATGAAAATATTGAAAATTCCCTTCACATTACTTCATTCTGAACCAAGTTGTCACTGTTTGTAGATGTGGGCGTAGTGGTAACCAGGACAACTTTCTAATCTACTGTGTGAGTTCTGGTAAATAATAAACGGATTTCTTCGATTATGAACAAACTAGTTAACTTTGGTTATTATAAACTTACCTGTGTGTTTGAAATTAACTCCCGTTAAATAAAATCCATTGCACAATAAAATATCTCAACGAATAAAAACGGTTCTCTCTTGAAAGATTTGAATATTTACTTGTTATTTCGACAGAGTGGATAATAACATTGCTTTCGTCACATATTGGACGAATCCAACACACGGAAGCGAGGTTGCTTAAATTTGACGCATATGTTGTCAAGCACGTGCTATACTCAAAGCAACGCGCCAACATTACAATCGTTTGAGTTTGGGCGACGAAAATATTAATTGAAGACAATTACATAGGAGCTTTATCTTTATATTGAAACCATTGATCGCCAGTCTATCAAATTTTATTCACAATGAAAGAATCACTGATTGCACGGATACTCGTAAAAATAAAGTCATGTATAAAATATAGATTTTAATATCCTATCTTCTTTATGTAATAAATAGTTTAACACGGATCATGAAGCACATCTCCAAAGTGGCTGAGGACTCTGAGTGTATTATTAATTTGATCTCATTCTTTCGATCAAATAATAACCGCTTCAGTGACATTTTTAAGCGTGTTGCGACAGCGTTCAAAGTGCCTAATGGCATTGGGTTTCGTAAGCAATGCCGACAAGTCCGTAACGCCCCGTAAGAAGCGGAACATTAATTGTAAATGGCCTGCATATATGTTAAATAATAATATTATCATACCATATTATAAAGATGGGTAATATTTAAGGCCCGTGAAAAGAATGTAGTTATTTTTGTACCTCATGCGTGTTAAAAAGAAAATTATCCCATCCTAGTCGGTAATCAAATAATTAAGACGGTAACAAATTTTAAAAAAATACTGGTTGTTATGTGTGCGAACGCTCAAACTCAATGCCGAGACGCGCTTAACTTAACTTGAATTGACGTAAAAATGCCATATTTCCTATGCTGTCACCCCTAATACAAAGTGATATCTCCCGAGGTGTGACGTAACCAGCTGCCATATTGATATTTTTCTTAAACGAAAGTTTGTGGGATTTCAATTTTTCAAGAGAGAACTGTTTTATACGTTGGCACATTTAGTGGTGCGATGGATTTTATTTAACGGGAGTTCATTTTAAACACACGGGTAAGTTTATAATTACCAAAGTTAACTAGTTTGTTAATAATCGAAGAAATCTGTTTATTATTTACCAGAACTCACACAGTAGTTAATATCGCCAGTATCCGATGTCATAGAGGGTCGATTATGGTCCTGTTTTGTTAATAAATGTCTCATTATTAGTTTATATAATATTTCAGTCTTAAAGGAAGACCTGCAATAAACAGATTTGACTATTGCATAATGTATGTTTAAATTATCACAAATAAGACAATATGTTTCACTGTATGTTCTAGTCATTCGGATGACATGGAAAAACCGAAGTCCCGTGTGCACCTTGTTAAGATGCAACCTTGCTAAAGCTACATTCCCGGGTATAAACTTCGTGATTTGATGATATATTTGGACTGAAAACCTATTCAAAGTAACCAATCGTATCAAAATCTCCCTCTCAAAACATTGTAAACGCCGGGGATACCTATAGCTATAAGTAAGCTGTTGTTAGACGCAGTGTCTGTCACCTTAGGGTCATTGTGGGAGGATCTATTTTTCAGAATGTATTTGTCATTACTTACTGTACATTTACCATACATGTGGAGGCCTAAGTAAATTGTGGAGGCGGTTTAATTGTAGAATCCTCCTTAGGTTGACACCCCTCAATGTTCCAAAAACCTCCTAACAATTTGATCAAGAAAAAACAACCGCTCTTTCACTTAACGTGACACACAATAAGCTGACAGGCAACAGTCGGGTTGACAGTTAGTGATACCCTCACAATTTTGCCCAGTGCTTGCCGCATGGGCGTTTTGCGGGTTTCCAGCATTTTTCTAGTAAGATTGGGTGTCTATACTTTCCATATATACCTAATTTGACTTTTATTGCAAATAACCACCCGATAAATACTTTTCGGGGAAAGTATCTTTAAGTAGCGCGCCCCAGATTGCTTAATAGTGGTTAATTTGTGGTGAATAATCGGGATGAAATGACTTATCCATATTCTCCTTTTATTTTTGTTAGATGACAATATTGTCTTAAGACGAGGTTATCCAGTGAAATATAAGTTTTATCATTAACAATCAGTGCAATCTTTAACAATATTTCCCATTATCTCCAAGACGACTAAAATCTCTGACCAGTAAAATACAATAATTATCATCTATATTATTCAAATAAAAAATTAGGTTTAATAAATATTGTCTGTCCGAGATAAAATGTTTTCAACATGCCTTAATGATTCTGTTAAAAGCGACATCCTGTATGTCAACTATATTGTTTTCTATACTAATGAACTGTTTGTTTTCGGAGTGTTTTCCCACGGTAACATAAAACAGCCCCATCGAATATCAGTAATGTGGGTTACATAAATCCATGTCAACGACATCAATATACGTTATACCAGTGGTTCTCAACCCTTTTCCCCAACCACAAACCAGTTCATTTCGAGACTAACATTTGGTTCAATTTTATTTCAATAATTCACCTGCGTGTAAGTGGAAGAAAACCGGGGTTGGGCTGGTGACTCTAATTCTTGTCATGTACAACTGGGAATCGTACGACAGACCTGATGATGCAGCGTGCACACGCTAACCATTTTGCATTAGTTCTTCTTATTCATAACTATTTCTCTTTTCTTTAACTTAGTCCCGAAATGACCTAGTTTGTGTCGAGTGGACACAATCTCTCTCTCTCTCTCTCTCTCTCTCTCTCTCTCTCTCTCTCTCTCTCTCTCTCTCCCTCTCTCTCTCTCTCTTTTCTTTAACATCCAATAAAATTAAAGATTCTTGCTATAATAGTTTTAAAAAAATAAATCATGTAAAAGGAGAATATCCCTTCAAATTACTTCATTCTGAACCAAGTTGTCACTGGTTTGTAGATGGTATATATTTCAATTTTGCAACATAAAAACATGACAAGTCACAGAGACAGACTATTTATAAACACATGGTTAGTTTGGTTTTTATAAAGTTCTGCCCCATGCTAATGTTTAGTATACGAAACATTTAATATTATGGATTAAGCTGTTCAATTATCGATTTTCAAGAAATTCAAACTCAACCATCATTAATGTGTAACGGGGATATAGTCAAATGTTTTTTTTAATTCGGAATAAAGTTGTGACCCTCTGGGGCCATAATTCGGGAAGTTATGGTCCAGTGTGCCCGAATATCGAAACGAACCGCGATCTTTGGGTTATAAACTTACATTTCAAATTCATCAAAATCGGATTAAAATTGTGACCTCTACATGGGCCATGAAGTTACAGTCCGATACATGCCAATATCGAAAGGAACCGAGATCTTAGGGTGATAAACCTATATTTTAAGTTTCATTGAAATCGGATACAAATTGTGACCTGTAAACTGTTCACAAACAATTGTGGACGGACGGACGTCCGGACGAACAGGGGCGACGACAATATACGTCCACATGAAAATGTGGGCGTATAAAAAAACAGATATGAACTTACTTTATTGTAGTGTTTCGAATTTCATTGGTCAAATAGCTGACTTCGTTAATGAGAAACTTTCTGAGTGTGCCGTTCCCAATTTCGCGGCACACTTTCGAAGATCTGGCGACACACAAGTGTGCCGTTGGCACACTCGTTTAGAATCACTGCTTTATAGTAACATGTTGATTCAAATATTGATTGGGTTCTTGTGCAATTTGGATTTTACTATTATCATATTTCTATATATCGCCAACGCTCATCAATTTATTTTTATACGCCAACATTTTCATGAGAATGTATATTCACATTTGCTCGTGGACACTTTGAAATCACAAATTTCAGCCGATTTTGACGAAAGTTGAAATATGGGTTCGTATCTCATATTGACATGTATTGGATCATAACTTCATGGATTATGGTCCCTGATTGTATAAACAAAATTTAGCTTGTGGACTCACTAAAGGTCAAAATTTGTTTTCAATTTTGATGAAAGTTAAAATATATGTTATAACTAAAAGATCTTGTTTTTTTTGTCGTTCTTAACACATAGCGGATTATACTCCCCACCCCCACGGTCACAATGAATGTTTTATTCTATTATAAAAACTGTTCAAATATATCACCGTCACACCTTAAGGACGTTTGATTATGTTTCATCGAGGTTGTGAACATGGTTTGAATGAAACATAAATATATATGTTTATATTCCAAAGATCTCTGTCCATTTTGATATTGTCGCATATCGGACCGTAACTTATTGGATTATGAGCTCTGTCTCTGGGCGTATCTTGCATGGCAATCGCTTGTTATTGCCAAAATGATATTTTTCTCATGAATTTTGCATCATTTTGTAAAGCGATATGGTTTGTTTACAATATATGGTCAATAGTGAGTAAACACATCCAGGTGATCAGAGCACTTGGGAGAATTCTACCTCCCCCTTCTTAAAGCTGCAATTTCATATTTTTTAGTTATATTTTTAGAATGTATTAAAATAAAGCATTAAAATAGATGGTATCTATAAACAGTCCTACCTTGTTAAAGAAGAATCCTATAAATCCAATAATTCACCATTGCCATTTCAGAAATTGGCAAATATATCATTTTCAACATCTAATTCAAACGTTTGAAGATAGCTATACCACGGTGGGAATGGAGAAATAAGTTAGGTAATTGTGTTATTATTTCCTTTGTCAATGATTTATTAGTGTGGGGAATAATGCCTATGATCGTAAAATTGTGAGTTGATAACCTATTGAGCAAAAGATATATAGAAATAATTATGTTTTGAATTTCTTAGAAAATATGAAATTATCGCTTTAAATGGGAGTTAGGATTGGAGAGAGTGATGGGTTTAACATCCAACCGACACAGGAGGCTGTGGATTATAAATATCGACAACCAATAGGGTTCAACCTCTCATGGTCCCAGAACGTACTACCAAATTCAAAAACATCCGTTAAAAAACACATTCTGTATCGTGTTCACGAGGTTTTCGACAAAGGGGTGGGGATAACTGTGGAACAGAAATTACGGTACACCGAGAATCGATAAGATTTGTCCTGTTATGGCCATAAAGCTGCATTTCCTTTAGTACGGCTCCGGTCCGGCTCCGGTCCGGTTGCGGATACGGAAAAAAACACTTTCATAGAATTTTAGTGTTTGAAGTGTGAAATAGCTTTATTTAACCTCCGCTTCCACCGAGGTGATATCGCAGACAAAGAATTTTAGTAAGAGTGTTTCCTTATGTACGGGTGCGGATACGGTTCCCTATGCGGCGTCCGGTGCGGTTTTTCGAAACGGGCCATGTCGCGTTCGGTATACGGAAACGCATGCGGAACCGTGTCCGTAAACACACATAGCGCACATAAGGAAACACAGTTTGGGTAGCCCGCACGGTAAAAAGCTAAAAATCGGTAGGGAAATTCCAATTTTCGCCCTTTCTTAGACACGTGCCATGTTGAAAAGCGAGCCCTTCCGCTTGAAAAACCGTCATATCTGCTCCCGGACCGGAGTCGGACTGGACCCGTACTAAAGGAAATGCAGCTAATGCTTCAAATTTGAAATAATAAATGTGTCGAAATATCGTTCAGAAGGTTTTCAATAACAATAGAATGAAGAGTCACAGAACGCTGGAAATGTTCGGCTGATGGCCACAATGCCTCAATTTATTCAATAAAATATTGTTTAATGCTTCTATCGCGTTCAAAAAAGTTCCAAGCGCTGAGGATTCCAGTAACCGCACAATAATGTTTCCAAAATATACCGCAAATGTAGGGCAAAGACATATTTTCACAAAGAAAATTTTTTGAAGTTCAATATAAAACTACTTTTAATAGCATGTAAAATTAATACAATTTTTAAACAGATTAGACTACCAACAAAACAATGCGAGAGTAAGAACGTTGTCTGTTAGTGGTGGAGGAATGGCAGATGCCTGGTACAGATTTAATTATACATTTTAACAACTTTGGTCCGAGATGAAAATGAGAAGAAAATAAATGGAATATATATGACACCACTAATCTAGAGTATTTAATCTGGTGGTCAATTGCAATAATACAATTATTATTATTTCATTAATTAGTTCAGAGATAATAACGGGCTGCGATTTCGGTATTAAACAATATGTAACTTTGGAGGAACCTGCCAATGTCTTAACTTCATTCAAACCTCAAGTTTAAATCCGTACATATAAAGAAAATCAACCTAAATCTTAAGGATACATTATGTAAGAGGTCCTTCTTCTCTATCTTGGCTTCAAATACACGTGACCACCATATATATATTTAACTCTTTAGTCAATCGGATTACACAGATTCTAACGGATTAGAAATCAAGCGAGATTTAAAAATCAACCATAACATTAAGCTTCGGTTGACCAGTACCGTTGTTATGATCATGGACAATCTTTCTTTTTTCTTTTTTAAACTGTTACAGAAAGTTCGGCCAGATCTTCATTTAATTCTTACATAATGCATCTTTAATAGAGTTTGTTTCATACATTTGTTCATATTAGTACAATATATTCTAAATATAGCATTGCATTACAATTAGATGGGCTCATTAAATAACGAATTATAAAACACTCCATACAAAATGAAATGGGCTTTAACGTTCAACTACTCTGCCAAGACTGCGCTACACAGATGAAAACTAATCCAGTAATTATTTTGTGTTAAATAGTTTGGGATTAAAGACTGCTGACACTAATATTCACTAAAACAAACAAAATACATATACGATATACTAGAATAAGGCACACCATATTTAATGTAAAGTAGGTAATGTTTAAAATGTCTGTCATTCATCGGGTGTAGATCGTGTTCGGGATTACAGACTATTGTTGTTACTGACATCGACAAACTGAAACGACAGGGAAAAATGATACATGTAATTATGAGAAGAAAACACAGCATTTAATATACTACCTACTGTATTTCTATTGTTCATATTAAATACAGAATCGAATAATGCTGCTTTATACACGGTCGTATTTATATACTGAGTTCAAGACAACCAGAACATGCCCTTTATTATGAATAAGGACGTTTTACTGAGCAGGTCAAAGTTTAAGTAAGCAGGAAGGTGTAAATAAAAGTTTTACCTCTGGTTCAATGTCTGTTAAAGCCAAGCTAGTCACACTAGTTTTAGGTTCTGGTACGAATCTATTAAGGGCATAAAACCATCTGCTACGTCTACAAAAATATAATTAAAACATCAAATCAACATTTAAAAAGCATCAATGATATTTTAAAAAATATGGTCCAATTTCGAGATCTTTAATTTGAAAATTAACAGTGTTTCACTCTCAAATGAAATGATTCAATTATGGAAACTTATCGAAACGTCGTTTTATTAGAATAAAACCGGTGATTGGTATCTCATAAATGTTGTATATTCTGTTTCGAGACTAACATATGTTTCAATTTTTTATTTCACTAATTTGCTTGAGCATAGGAGTCTTTATAGCAGTGGGAGGAAACCGGGGGAAACCAACTTTAGCAGTGGGAGGAAACCGGAGGAAACCAACGAGATTGAGAAGGCGCCCCTATCCCCATGTCACATACGCTCACACTAGGAATCGAAACCACAGCCGCAAGCCAGATGTGACCGGCCAGCTAGAGGTCGAAGTGCGGCAATATGATTTTAGTTAAAACGAATACAGCGATAGTTATTTGTGTCATACACGAGATTAGTTTGTATAATGACCAGTTTTAGCCAATCACTCGGTCAGTCAACTTGTTTCCATGGTAAAATCTACCTTTACTATTTATTATCTATTTAGAACTTGTGCATCTATTGATGCTTTACGCCAGTAAAATACACACTTGGTCAAATTAATTGCATCATCATTTTACAGAATGGGAATTAGTTTAAATGTCATCAGTTGCGATTATTTCCGATTCAAACTGAATATGCTGCAGTACGCATGTGCAGTTGCACAACTGGATGAAGCAATTATGATATACCGTTTATTGTATTGTATTTGCGACCACAAACCTAACTGCAATTAATTCCAACAAGGATGTTGTAACAAACGAAGAATGCCCAACACATGTCATCGATCCTAATTTTATTGAATGAAATGTTTTATCGCAAACTATGAAGTATTAACTACTACAGTTTCAAATCCGAATAGACGTTGGACTTTTCATACATTGGAGCAAAGGGTACTACATTGAAACCTTGGACTGTTTGGGCGGAGACAATGCGAAAATCATGTTTATATCATCTATTAAAGAGCAGATATGTGAACTACAACAGTAACAAAGCAAACGAAAATGAATATCAACTATGTCACTGTGTCACTGGGGCTGAAGGAAGGGGGGGGGGCACGGCCAATACCTCCTCGCTGCCCTGGATCCGTGCCTGAGTATTGATGGTTATTGGTTATTTTCGAACGATTAGTTTTAGCTAATAACTGACCATTTATCACTTACCTTCGTTTAAAAGCACAGCAATAACATAATAAGAAAGACATAATGACGATCAAGACTACAGCAATGACAATCAAAGCGATCATCCAGCCAACTAAAGAATCACAGTTTGGTTCATCTTCTGGGCATGCACACTGGTATTTATTGGTCAAATCATAACAAACATACGGCCAGTCACATGGTGAACTTTGACACTCGTTGATTTCCTCCTCACAATTTACACCCGACCAACCGTGTGGACATTTACAAGTGTAATAATCATAGAAATTGGCAGCTCGTCGGATGTCTTGACAATCGTATGTGTTTCCATTGATACCTGAAAATCAGCAATGCGGAGTTAAAACAGCAAAGAATTTAAATGATATCGCTCCATGTGTGATATTTCTATAGCCATGTGCAATTTCGAGTTACCTCACTGAAGATCTTTTCTCTTTTCTTTGGTAACTTTCAAATGAGGACACTGTGATTAGCCCTTGGTAACTTTCAACTGGGATATTGTGATTAGCCCTTGTTCCATGGTTACCCCCAATTATTGTCTACTGATTAGTTTCATATAAATCCATAAACCAGCCCATATAATTCACCAAGCAGAGGAGTTTATTCTTTCTGGGGAACACGAAAACAATTGCCATTTTCAGATCACGAATTTTAATTGTACGACTATGATTGTGATTAACTTCAATAAATAAGTCGTCAGTCTTAGCACATTGTTATATGAAATAGTATACGAAATTAGGAATGTCCCCGAGCCTGAACGTTACATCTAGACTATACCAATAAACTCTAATGTAAAGTATACCTACTCTTTGGTTCACAGGTTCCACCATTAATGCACGGCATTTTCATCATGGCCATTTGAATTGTTACTACATCAGAACGCAGGGACTGGTTATCAGTGACATATAATCTTACCATGTCATAGCCGGTTACGTTGTCATCGGGTGTATACGTCATTGTATAGTACAACCAGCTCATATCGTCTACTGGATGAGGTAAATCCATGGTTGAACAAGGTAACATATCATCCTAGAATTAAAATAAAATATCTTTGTTATAATGAGTTTAAGACTGGTAACAATACAATCATTTACATAGAACTACTATAGGAGTAACCATTTCAATCACCAAGTAACCAATCTGGTCAGTTTTCAGGAACATGATTTCGTGATGTTAAAGATACCAGAAAGAAACCCCTAAATCAATGGCACTCGACAAGTGCTTGTCTACGAAATATTCAATCTATCCCCAATAGAGACGTTAATCTCACACATAATACAGACAGGACATTTCTGGCCTCCCAGATCATTTGTCTTTAATTATCGCGTATCACTGAGTAAAAACTATACTTACATCATGTCCACAAGTTGGTACTTGTTTAAATCCAGCATTATGTTTTAACATACCATTGTGGGGATAATCTACGAATAGAGTCAGATTTTCTCCATCGTCAACATCATACACACCAAACATCCAAGTGAAATTATGTTTATTACTTTGCAGCTGGTGGTTTTGTTCTAACGGTATCTACAAATGTAAAAAGATGAAACGTATTGACCTCTGACAAAGGTCAGGAAATATATAAGCTAATCTGACTGAACAAGTGTGTAATTAAACGCAAGATCATACAGGAACCACGTGTGTAATTGAACACAAGCCAACAGTGAGGCTGATATCCCCCGCCGAAATCCCAAAATAAATAGATGACACATATTAATTCATCGCACATTTATTTTTTTCAAACGTATCGAGCAATCAAACTGTACACGAAGTGTCATCCAAAAGAGTTTTATAAAGAAAAATGCTAAAACCGACGAGAAAAATGAAAATGTACCCTAGTTAGGGGGACCCTAAAGGCAGACAATAAAATCCCACGCTTGACAAAAGGGCCCCTCTGGCCAAGGGAAAGGGCCCTCGTGTCCAAGTCAATCGTTTCTATACACTGTACTGTCGAATCCATTACTGAGTGAGACTGCAGTCATTGTATTGGCATAAAAATAATCAATCAAGATGAACTGATGAACCTAAGTTATCTTGTCCGGAAGTATCAACCAATCAAATTGCTTATCTCTGCCTTCCCTAAAAAGAAAATGCTCATCTTCGAACTCCATCAAGGCATTGACCTAATAAGCATACACACCAATTTTGAACATTTTAACTCAATTATCGGCAAATCAAATTGCTTATTGCTCTGCTTACCCTGAGCAGAAATGCTCATTATCGATCTTAGTCGAGGTATTACTGTAATGAAACTATACACCAAGTTTCATCACTCTCACTTAATTAGAACTAAAGTTATCGTGTCCCAAAGCATCAACCAATCAAATTGCTTATCTCTGCTCACCCAAAGCGGAAAATGCCCATCTTCGAACTCCATCAAGGCATTGACCTAATAAGCATATACACCAAGTTTGAACATTTTAACTCAATTAGAAGGAGAGTTATTGTGTTCCAAAGTCTCGTCCAATCAAATTGCGTATCGCTCTGCTTACCCTGAGCGGAAAATGCTCATTATCGAAATCAGTCAAGGTATTACCGTAATGAAACTATACACTAAGTTTCATCACTCTCGCTTAATTAGAACTAAAGTTATCGTGTCCCAAAGCATCAACCAATCAAATTGCTTATTTCTGCTTACCCTAAGCGGAAAATGCTCATCTTCGAACTCCATCAAGGCATTGACCTAATAAGCATATACACCAAGTTTGAACATTTTAACTCAATTAGAAGGAGAGTTATTGTGTTCCAAAGTCTCGACCAATCAAATTGCGTATCGCTCTGCTTACCCTCAGCAGAAAATGCTCATCATCGAACTTAGTCAAGGTATTACTGTAATAAAACTATACACCAAGTTTCATCACTCTCACTTAATTAGAACTAAAGTTATCGCGTCCCAAAGCATCAACCAATCAAATTGCTTATTTCTGCTTACCCTTAGCGGAAAATGCTCATCTTCGAACTCCGTCAAGACATTGACCTAATAAGCATAAACACCAAGTTTGAACATTTTAACTCAATTAGAAGGAGAGTTATTGTGTTCCAAAGTCTCGACCAATCAAATTGCGTATCGCTCTGCTAACCCTGAGCAGAAAATGCTTATTATCGAACTTATTCAAGGTATTACTGTAATGAAACTATACATCAAGTTTCATCACTCTCACTTAATTAGAACTAAAGTTATCGTGTCCCAAAGCATCAACCAATGAAATTGCTTATCTCTGCTTACCCTAAGTGGAAAATGCTCATCTTCGAACTCCATCAAGGCATTGACCTAATAGACACATACACCAAGTTTGAACATTCTAGCTCGATTAGGAAGAGAGTTATTGTGTCCCAAAAAGTGTGACGGACAGACGGACAGACAGACAGACAGACAGACAGAAGAACCCATTTTAATAGTCCCCCAACTTTCTTCGAAAGGCGGGGGACAATAAAGATTGTGTTTCAAACCCAATTGAGTAAAACCGCTGTTGGTGACTACATGTTGGTAAGCAAGGCGTGTCTAGATCATGAGGCCCTATCCATCAGCCTGTCAAGCTAATTGGTAAATCCGGTAGACTAACATACACACTATAAGATTGCAAATAATGGATGAATATTGTCCATGTTTATTGATATTGTGGTCCTATTATAATATTAGAGTACTCTATCAAGAATAAAAACGGCTCTGTAACCATGTTTTTGAATAAGTCTAGTTATACATGTAGTAGCAATAACGATAAAGACATCAAACAGTACTGGTATCAAAAGTGGGTAAAGATACCGGTATTAAAGCGACACAATCCCTGAACAATATGATCTATAACAACTTGTTTCTGTACCAGAAGGGAGACAACTTACAATTACAGGTTCTGTAGAATCAGAATGTAAAATATTCATATTTCCACTGATACTGAACACTATCGGAGCATCGTTTGTAGACAATATACGAATTGTTAAAGTTTCAACTGTGGTCATTGGTTGTATATCAGGTGACTGGATTTCGCTGATTTGAATTTGAATTTGTAAGTGGCCAGTACAATCTTTACATGGTAAATATAATAATCTGTAGGTAAACAAATGGTAAAAATTAGCATTGTGAGTGGGTAATCTGTGGGATAAAACTATATAATTCTTATATCTTTATCAATGTTTTTTATGTGGGAGAGAGAGAGAGAAAGAAAGAGAAATGGGATTTAACGTCCACTCAACACAAACTAGGTCATTTCGGGACTAACATTTGGTTTAATTTTATTTCAATAGTTCGCTTGTGCGTAGGGGTGTATAGCAGTGGGAGGAAACCTGAGAAAACCCATGAGGCTGGACAGGCGACCCTACTCCTTGTCGCGTTCAACCGGGGATTTGAAACCACTCGAGTTGACTCAATGACGGGCTTTATGATACAGCATGCATGTGCTAACCGTTTTTTTTTATGTAAATGGCCATTCAACAAATTGTAAGCTTCCTACTGGACTAATTATGTTAATGATATGTCTTCAGTACTTACAATCCAGATGGAGTAATGTTAACATCACCAAGATTATCAGTTGATAGAGAATCTACAACAATCTTTATATCATCTCCTTCTTCATCATATACGTCCGGTCTGTACAATAAAGTTCCTACAATAATAAAACCAAATACACATAATATACATTTGAAATAACAATTAGAATTTTATATCAGTAAACCAAAGGGGTGGGGTGGATGGTCGAATGGTTACCACGTGCCTCAAAGGATAAATAGAAAGACAATAGGAATATGAGACTATAGACAGAGTCAGAACAGGATTGAGGAAAATACTAATAAAAATCAAAAACATAAAATCAATGAGATCTTCCAAAACGTTATGATTGATGTCCCCCAAACTATATAATACTCCTAAGTCCTTTGTGGATTTCGCATTGTTTTATCTTGTATGCATGCTACTAATCTATATACCTACCCGAATCTTCGGCCATTGTTATATCTTTGGTTGATATTAGCTTGGGAGCAGTATTAGGAATAGATTTTAATATATCTGATATCATAAACTGTGTGTCTTTACTAAAATATACATCAGAAGTACCAGGTTCGTCATCAAGATTCCATGTATCACAAACCTACAAAGATACATAACAAGTAAGATGTATATGCATCAGAATTACACGTTCATTATCTACAAATATACATAATATGTATAACACGGGGTATTAAGCTTCAAGTCTAAACCAGAACGAAGGTCAAATC
The DNA here is from genome assembly GCA_963678685.1 of Patella ulyssiponensis. NCBI lineage: Eukaryota > Metazoa > Mollusca > Gastropoda > Patellidae > Patella > Patella ulyssiponensis. Next base: position 59,585,207 of record OY783225.1, on the reverse strand, counting down.
AAAATCTGAACATAAGACCATACACAATTAAAATTGCTTTCAGCGCCAGGTGGGGATTCAAACTTTGGAATGAATTACCCAGATACATCAGAGAGTGTAACCAACTATCTCAGTTCAAATCTAAACTAAAGACTCATCTGCTTAAAGAATCATGTAAATAGAACCATGCGTGTACAATCATGAATGTATAATAATGATAACAATAGTAATACAAACATTTTTTTTATTTAAAATTTGTTTGGGTAGATTTGACTAGTTGTTACAGTAGAACATACCTTTGTGTGGTAGACTTTTTCAGATACATGTGAACGATATGAGTTATTGTCCCGTTATATGAACGAATATAATAATACTACTTACACACGTGGGCGATATTTCAGCTTGTTATTACATACATTTAGTGATGTGTTATTTATTAAAAACATGCAATACAGAATTGTATATGAGTTGTTGATGCCCAAATCGAACTATTACCTATATAATACGTACCTTTATATGTACTTCACCAATTGTTTCATTTATCACCAGAGTATCCATTGTCATGCTACATGATTTACTACTCAACATCCATTTCTGTTGAACTATATAACAAAACAACAAACAAAAACCAACTATCGCAATTAACTATTTTTTATATTCAAATTCAACTTCTATATTTGAAAATATCATATTTAGAACGATCATTAAACTTCGTAACGATTATAAACGAAAAATAGTTAAAGATACATTCCTGGGTATAAACTTTGTGATTTGATGATATATTTGGACTGAAAACATATTCAAAGTAACCAATCTATCTAAAATTTGCTTCAATTCCCTCTCAAAACTTTGTATTCGCCTGGAATATCTATAGCTATAAGTAAGCTGTTTTTAGACGCAACGTCTGTCAACTTAGCTTCATTGTGGGAGGATCTATTTTTCAGAATGTATTTGTCATTACTTATGTACATTTACCATACATGTGGAGGCCTAAGTAAATTGTTCATTATTTCTGCCAACCCCTTTTTCCGCGGTTTAATAGCAGAATCTTTTGTACGTTGACATCCCCTCAATGTTCCAAAAACCTCCTAACAATTTGATCAAGAAAAAACAACCGCTCTTTCACTTAACCTGGCACACAATAAGCTGACAGACAACAGTCGGGTTGTCAGTTAGTGATACCCTCACAATTTTGTCCAGTGCTTGTCCCATGACATTTCTCGGGTAATCCAGTATTTTGCAAGTAAGATTGGGTGTCTATACTTTCTATAATACCAAATTTGAATACTGTTATAGGAAATAACCACCCGATAAATACTTTTTTCTGGGACAGTATCGGTATGTGATATTAATGCCTTACCTGGGTTCCAGTGTAGTAAACTTGGTATTGCATCTGAATCAGTATTTAATGGGTTGTATTTAATTGTTACTAACAATGGACCAGGTAATTCAAGATGACCAACAGGTGTTACTGTGAAATGTTTATCTTTGGGTTTTAGCTTTACTCTGAAATGAAAAACAGTTTTTACATATTATTTCAAATTGAACATAAATAAGCAAATTTTAATACTAACTTAATTGCATTTAACTGTAAGTCTAATTAAAATAACACGTTTTCTGATCTAAAAGCAGATGTATATAGCCTTTACCCAAGTCGAATATAAAACACTACAATTCCTAAAATAATATTTACCTGTGAACGAGTAATCTGTGTAGATTAATTCTGGTATTAATGGTATCCACGGGATTAGTTATAAATGATATAAATTCAGGAGCAGCGTCTGATGTATAATATTGTGATAGTTGATTTTCTTCTAATTCTGTTATTATAATAGATTGACCAGGTTTCATATCTGTAATTACAAACACAGCTTGAATCCACAAATTATTTTCATCAGAGTTTTAAAATGACTGTTTATTATCCTACCAACAACTATACCTATCGATTTTGCAAGAAAAAACAAACAGTGTTTCTTTAATCTGATGAGTTATTTCTTTTACCAATGGGTCGGATCCATACCACTTTTTTCTGCTTCAAAATATTATAGATACATAATGTACAATTTAGATAAAAGACTGGCAGTCCGTGTTATAATATTTCAACAATAGACAATGCGAAATGAATATATTGAAGAAGTCATTCAGATTACTTTATTGTGAGCACAGTGTTTGAAGTATTGTTGTCGCAACGGTACTTGACAACCCAGCCAAAGTCTCGATTATTTATGTTATCATTAAATTTTCAAATATTGCGGGAGTTCGAATCCATTTTCGTCCTCGGTCACCCGATAAACTAGAGAGTTGATAATATGTTTGTCATGTGAATAAATGTCGAAATAATAATTATATAACATTTGAAGCCTAAATAAAGACCTGTAATTGGCAGATTTGGGACAGGAAATCAGCATATTAAATACGGAAATTACAATATTTGAATATAAATACATTCATATTACATTAATATCTGCTTTAAGAACCATTTTTTGTCTATTTCAAGCTTCCAAAAAATAAATATTAAATGAAATGAAATGTGGTTTAACGTCATACTCTTCTGCTTCAACTGGACGAACGAAGACCGACATGCAGTGTGCTATGAGGGAAACTTTGCGTGGACAGCGGCGTTACGTTATGGCCTACTCGAATTCCATCTGTCTTTTGACCTTTTACGTGTACGCCAATAAGTACACACGACCTCAGCATCTCGTCCTCGTCAGAACCTCCGTCCAGCACAGCTGACAAGGGGAAACCACGCCGGAAAATCCTGATGAACTTTCTCGGCCAACCCAGGACTAGCGAGCCAGTGTCTTACTCATTTAGTCACCATAGCCCCTCCCTACAAATAGAGCCATATACCCTTTAAATCAACCTTTATAGGTCCCCCTCCCCACGCAATACAAATTCAAGCATACGTTCACAACTTACTTGAGGGTGTCTGTAGTGATACATCTTCCACGGCTCTTTTCTTGCGACTCGACGATGACGACTTTAAATTGATCTTTAGACTTTCACCTTTAGTAGATGTCGCAACCTTCGAATTATTTCTTACTATAACGGAAGATCCTACCAATCGAATGGTACAGCGTCGAGCTTCGTTACACACACGCATGCACAAAAACACTGTTCTTCCAGGTTCCATTTTGAAAGTGCTTGAAGTATTATCGGTCGAAGTTTCATTCAGCATAGGATGAAAAGCTCCGATGGGTTTAAATTTGACGCCATTAACCATAAGCCAGCCATTATGGATAGCCACATGGCCTGAAACATTATATCCAACCCAGGAACAGGGCAGAATATCATCACATACTGCCTCAGAGCTACCAATACAGATATCTGGAATAGACGATGATAAAACTCTTGAAGATTTGGTTGAATTACATCAATCAATGCAATTCCTTCGCAAAATGTTACAGAGCCAATGATTGGATTATTTGTATAGGCATGGATCAGTACTGCTTACAATGGCTTCTGTGGATTTTAGTTGCCTGTGGAATTACAAGTAAAGTTAAGCGTTCCCAAGAGTCATTGATAAACGAAACTACAGATCTCTCAACAGAGATATTTATACATAGTTATGATTATTGTTATATATTTTCCTTCAACATGTTAACTTGATAAAGTTATTTGGATGTTTATCGACATGGAATATGTTAAATATGTACGCCCTTTTCATATATAACATTAAATCTATCTGGTGTAAAAACTATGTCATAAGAAAACAGTTATGTTCGGAGCATATTGAACTCCTCTCAGTTTCACTCAGGCCCTACTATCTACCCCGAGAATTCGGCCAGATATTCGTTGTTCTGGTATATATTCCCCCGAGTGCTAATGATAAGATAGCTGCCAGCACCATACATGAACATATACAGAACCTAGAAGCGCTGTCTCCTGATGCTCCGAAAATCATTCTTGGAGACTTTAACTCGTGCAGCCTACATTCGCTACTACCCCAATATTCACAATATGTTAAATGCCCAACGAGGAAGGATAAAACAATTGATCTGTGCTATGGTAATATAACCAATGCCTACAAGGCATTCTGCAAGCCTCCAATCGGCTCCTCTGATCATAACTCTGTACATCTCATTCCAACGTATGTGACAAAACTAAAATCTGAAAAACCTACCCATAAGACCGTTAAATCGTGGAATAAAGAGTCCCTAGAAAGTCTTAAGGGGTGCTTTGAATGTACAGTCTGGGATATATTCGAGTCGGATCCGCCAGAAATAAATGAGTGGTGCGATGTTATTACGAATTATATCAATTTCTGTGTCGAAATGATCATCCCCGTAAAGGAAATTAAAATCTTTCCTAATAATAAACCCTGGATTTCAAAAGAATTGAAATCTCTTCTTAACGCGAAGAAGAGGGCTTTTATGGCGAAAGATCGCATCACAGTTAAACGTATTCAAAAAGACATAAACGTCAAAATTAAAGCCTGTAGAAACGACTATAAAAAGAAGGTAGAAAGTCAATTCAGAGAGACTAACACTCGACAGGCCTGATCAAGCATCAAAACAATCGTCGGGACAAATCAACAAAAAGCTCATATTTCATCACCATCAACCGACCAATCATTCGCCGAGGAACTGAACACATTTTATGCTCGTTTCGATATAGAAAACTTTACTTCTGAGCGGAAATCGGTTACCGACACTCTACCTTACTCTAACGAAAATGATATTTTAATCAGCAATAATGACGTCAAAGCATGCTTTCGACGAATAAACATAAGAAAAACAAAAGGGCCCGATGAGCTAGACGGCATTTTGTTAAAAGAGCGTTGTGAACAACTGTGTTCCGTCTTTTGCAAATTATATCAACTCTCAATTGAGACCCATACGATCCCAACATTATGGAAAACGTCCAGAATCATTCCGGTTCCCAAGAAAGGAAATCCGAAGGTGTTAAATGATTATAGACCAGTTGCACTAACACCGATCGCTATGAAGTGTTTCGAACGAATCATTTCATATGTATTAAAAAACAATGTGACTGAATTCCTTGACCCACTCCAATTTGCGTATAGATCAAAACGCTGAACAGTCGATGCTACAATATCTCTCCTCAATTCTGTGTACAAACATCTAAAAACCAACAAAGCGTATGTTCGAATTCTTTTTGTGGATTTCTCATCCGCTTTCAACACCATACAGCCACATATTCTTCTGAAACTGTTATTAAATATGCATGTCAACCCCATTTTAATAAAGTGGATTGAAAATTTCTTAATAGACAGACCGCAATATGTTAAAGTTAACAAGTGCTATTCAAATATTATTAAAACAAACACGGGGGGCTCCGCAGGGATGTGTTCTATCGCCCATTCTTTTCATTCTTTACACCAATGATTGCAGAAGTATAAATCCTAACTGTCTCACCGTCAAATTTGCAGACGATGCTGCGATTGTTAGCTCACTAAACGACGCCGAATCTGACACTCACTACAGAGGTGATGTTGCTAACTTTGCAGAATGGTGCGACAGGAACTATCTCCATTTGAATGTCAATAAAACCAAAGAACTTATCGTTGACTTTAGGGTTAATAAATCACATATAGTTCCTTTAACAATTGATGATGAAACTGTTGAGATAGTTTCAGAATACATATATCTAGGTACTATTATTGATGACAAACTATCATGGAACCAAAACACAAACGCAGTGTATAAAAAATGTCAACAACGCCTCTACTACATGCGCAAATTGAGATCTTTTCACGTCAACCAAACCATACTTTCACTTTTTTACTCTTCATTTATACAAAGCATTCTTTGTTTTTCCATTCAATGTTGGTATCCCTCCCTCACCGTCCAAAACAAAGCTAAGCTAAACAAAATTGTTAACACGGCAAGCAAAATTTCAGGAGTTCAGCACACCCCACTCAGTAGATTGCACAATAAATTTGTATTAAATGTGGGCAAAAAAATAGCCTTTGATGAAACACATTTTCTTTATAGTGAATACGAACTACAACCCTCAGGACGTCGCTACAGACTGCCAAAATTTAAAACAAAAAGATGTCAGTCATCGTTTATCCCCCAAAGCATATGTATACTAAACCAAGTAATATCTGACGAAATGCAATAGGCTGTCATTTGTCAACATATATCCATGTATTATGTAATATTTATTTATATTTATTATTTTGTATTATATTTCTCAACTCTTGTCTATGCTTAAGAATTCCTGTCAAGGTAATAAAGAATTATTATTATTATTATTATTATTATTATTATTATCTATCTTCACATAAAACTTAAAACAATCTACAAAACCGAGTGATAACTAATTAATTGAATGGTAGGATATTTATTTTATGCTTACCATATTCCCGTAATGACTGATCTTCACTAACTGTCCACGAACAACCAATGGCACCATCTTCAGATGTTTTCATGGCATTGTTTGGTGTAACTGGTTGATCGAACGGCTCTACGTTAGTCATATTTGTACCTACATCTTCAATATTTGGTGGATTCAGTAACACTGTGACACCTACCGATAATGTATAATGTTTGCACATAGGGTAGTGACATAGGTGAACAATTTTCTTTGCCCAAAGCAGGGCTAATGGTAATGGAATGTAATCATTACATTTTTTAAGTAATGACAATGTAATGAGTAATGGAAGATTTCAAAAGTAATGAGTAATGGAATGGTCAATTACATTTCAATTACTTTTCAATTACATTTTATGGCACATATAAATATTTCCGTATGACAAACATCAAATTTTATAGCACCGAAGATAAAAAATTAAGTGTATCTGACACAAATTCAATTTATTATAATCTTTTTTTTTTTAAAAAAAAAGAAGATTTAAATCAGTTTTAACAAATTATAATAAGGCTTTCAACATTTTCTCTTATTACTTTTTATGTAGGACTCTTCTTTAGACATGTAACTTAAAAAGTGGATCTTGAAAAGAAGTATATTTTAATCAAAGAATAGTGTTAATTTACAGTCAATCACTCAGTCAATCAATCAATTAGTCAGATTAAAAGACAATAGCCTTACTACACTTTAATCTTAATCTCAAGGTAACAAGTGACAAACCAAACAATGGCTTTCAAGTATCTGATCATTTTATGGTCACTTAATATAAAAAGATAGGCTGGCACTGCCAGGCAGGATACGCCCACATTTTCGAGAGATGGATAGAGAACAAGCAATACCGAAAATGATTTTTCCTAAGTCCTGTATTTCATACTGTATTGGGAGCAGCCATTTTGTTGGTCAGTTCCAGTCTGATATTCATGAAATTCGAAGCTGACAATGATTATGGTGTGACGGTACACAACCTAGAAATGTGTACAAACGGCGGCCATTTTGTCTGGCAATTATGGTCCGATTTTCTCGAAATTCGAACTCAACCTTCCGTAGGGTGTAATGGTGATAGAGTCAAACGTTTTTTTAAATCGTATAATAACTGTGACCTCCACAGAGGGACCATAGGCGATTTTTCGGACAATCAGGGGCCATAATTCAGGAAGTTACGATCCGATATGCGCAAATAACGAAAGGAACCAAGATCTTTGGGTTATAACCATGCATTTCAAGTTTCATCAAAATCGAATTAAAATTGTGACCTATACAGGGTCCACAACCATGATATACCATTTTTAACAGTAATCGTGTACAAACGGCGGCCATTTTGTATGGCAATTTTGGTCCGATTTTCCCGAAATTCGAACTCAACCTCCCTTACGGTGTAACGGTAATATAATCAAACGTTTTTTTAAACCGGATAATAATTGTGACCTCCAGAGGTATCACAAGCTAAAAAAAGGCGATTTTGCGTATAATCAGGGGCCATAATTCAAGAAGTTACGATCGGATATCCGCAAATATCGAAAGGAACCAAGATCTTTGTGTTATAACCATGAATTTCAAGTTTCATCAAAATCGAATTAAAATTGTGACCTCTACAGGGTCCACAACACTGATATACCATTTTTTAACAGTATTCGCGTACAAACGGCGGCCATTTTGTATGGCAATTTTGGTCCGATTTTCCCGAAATTCGAACTCAACCTCCCTTAGGGTGTAACGGTGATATAATCGAACGTTTTTTAAAATCGGATAATAATTGTGACCTCCAGAGGTACCACAAGCTACAAAGGGGGATTTTTCGGACAATCAGGGGCCATAATTCAGGAAATTACGTTCCGATAGGCGCAAATATCGAAAGGAACCACGATCTTTGGGTTATAAACATGCATGTCAAGTTTCATCAAAATCGGTTCAAAATTGTGACCTCTATAGGGTCCACAAGCTAGAAACGTGATTTTTCGTACAATCAGGGGCCATAATCCATGAAGTTTTGATCCGATACATGCCAATATCGAAAGCAGCCGAGACCTTTTGGGGATAAACATATATTTCAAGTTTCGTCAAAATCGGGTAAGAATTGTGACCTGTAGAGAGTCCACAAACAATTGTGGACGGACGGACGTCCGGACGGACGGACGTCCGGACGGACAGGGGCGACGACATAATACGTCCACATGAAAATGTGGGCGTATAACAATCATATATTTCGTTTTAGAGTCATGCTGAATAATTTACCAGTTATACAATATATTATAGATAAACTATTTGGATTGATTAAGAATCTTATCAAATTACTTTAAGGAGCTAAATCACTAATTTTCTGGACCAGGAAAGGAAATTAATTCAAATGGTTCGCAATGCATATGATAATAATGTAATCTGAATATATATTAACTGATTTACATTCAATCGTTTCTGTTTTTACTTTAATTTATAATCAGTTTAATGTTCGACAAATAAGTACATCAGTTTTTGTCACCACGGCACGTTACTTGAAATTTTGCCTTGATATAATTTATAAAAATAACAATTCATACACAAATATCTATTAAAGTGAATCAAGGATTAGTTTGTGTTTGGTTTTCTAGGCTCTTCATGGCAGAAAAAAATGTTGTCTTTTTAATTTCTATGTGAAAAATGATTTTTATTTTATAGTCATAAAAGTAATGGGTAATGGTAATTAATTACTTTTAATGTAATGGGTAATGGTAATTAATTACATTTCTAAAATTGAGAAAGTAATTGTAATGATTACAGTTAAAAAGTAATGGTAATGTAATTAATTACATTGGCAATGTAATGGCCCCAGCCCTGGTCCAAAGGTTGGTTTTCTCGACCCGGCAAAGAAGTATGTTGTGACATTGTAGGATAGGAACGCACATTGTTTTATAATGTTGTAAAACAGATTACGTAATAGTTTTATTGTGTCATAATTAACATATTGAAAGAAGAAATGGTGGTCATGGAGAAATATTCAATGTCTCTTACCTTTTTTATCTTCATAAATTGTCTCCAGTCCAGCGCCATTGATACATTTAATCGTTACATAATAAGTGGAATTATTTTCCAGAATTCCCGATAAGTTTTGGTTGGTACCAGATTGGTTTACGCCGACTGATATTAAACTCTGAATATCCAGTGATCCAGGATAACGTCCTATACCCCACAAATATTCCTATAAGTATGTAATGTATTTACTTATTGTAATCTAATTTTTACAGATATTTAGACATTTTGTCTTCCAGAATAGTGGAGACAATGTGACGTGCTTGACAAGAAGGCATTTGAATGTTGTTTAAGATAAATACACAGCCTTGATACTCTCGCAATACAAACTATATTGTTTCTGCAAATTTTTAATACTAAATTTCACTTTCACTTATTAGCAGGAAATGGGAAGACCCAGGCTTAAGCATGCGCTCCTACCCATTGTTTCGTTCACGGCTTGGATCGAAACCATGTCATGTGAAGCACACATGATATGAATTGGAATATACGCCATACAGTGTGTAATGAGGGAAATTTTACCCGGGCTGCGCCAATATGGCCTACTCATCGAATTCCAACTGCCAATGGATCTGTTACGTGCATGCCAATGTGTACACGGGACATCGGTTTTTCGTTCCATCCGAACGACTAGACAGCTATCCTTGTCAGGCCCTCCGTCCTGCACCACTGACAAGGAGAAACCACGCCAGAAAGATCTGAAGCACACGTGAAGGAGCACACATATCCACATAAAAGAAACCCCATGTTATGGATGTTCCAATGTTACAGAAACTTGCGTCAAAACGATAATTTACGCTTATTGCTTTATACTTACTGCTATCATGCTGTCATTATCTTGACAAGACCAGATTGATTTAATTGTTGAGTTCGAGCCTTGATATGTGACAGGTGTAAAGTTTCCTTGATCCACATCTATATACAACAAAACATCTTCTTCAAATACAGGAGGTGTGACGTCAATATAAAATCCGTTAGATGATGATATAGCTTCCTGTCCAGATCCCAAAACAGCCTTTACTGAAATTATAGAACAGTCAATCCTAATACAGCCTTTACAGAAATTATAGAACAGTTTTTCGGAATTGAATAAACGACGATGAACTGTTTCTGTTTTATTGCGTATTGCATATTTACAAGACATACCATGTCCCGATTTATCAAAATGAATATAGCTAACAAATTTTACATATGCAATTATTTGAGATAAACTTATAGCCTATATTATAAACAAGCCTATATTATCATAAATAATAAGACATGATTTGATATTATATAAAATATTACAATATAGAAGAAACTAGTTGTTAAAAAGTGTACCTGTTAAAATATATGATATAGGTTTAGTTGCACCATCAACTATTTCCGTTGGCGGTAGATTTAAAGACTGTAGACTGATGTTATACTGTGTCAATTGATGACTGGAACAATTTGATTGACAGATATGTCTATCACATGGTGACTGACATGGTATACACGGCGATAACACCTTAAATATAAATATAAAATACAAAAATGAAAACATGTTTATAACAGTCTAACAAGATTGATCTTCATTTCGTTCTGATTTAATAAGGAACAGTATAATAATAATAATAATAATAATAATAATAATAATAATATAATAATAATATATTTAACCAACCTCTCTAAACACTGAAACTGAATCGTTATTCTTTATGCGACCAATACCAGCTTCATATCGGACAATAGCTATATTGCCTCCCCGGAACGGTTCGCCATATCTGCATAAAGCGTTTTTATCTGGTGGCAATATCAAATCTTTAAATATAGCCCTAGCTGTCCAGACGTTAAACTGGTCCTGTTTTGCTGTTGGGTGTGGTGGCAGAAAATTCTTCCAGTTGCGAACACTAAAGAAAACCTTAGTATGAGTGGTAAATCGAGGCACACCACACAATTGAGACACCTCGCCATTGTTGACATATACATTTAAACACCATGAACCCTGTATAAAACAAAATACAAATTATAAAATGAAGGGGTTAAATAGGGGCTATATTTATAGTAATCAAATAATGATACATGTCTATGTACTCACGGCTAACACGTCTTCATTTACCACGTAAAACTGCATCTTGTATGTGTTAAACGAAACAGAAGGGTCAATGGCTAATTTTCTCTCTGTTTTCATTGGTCGATATAATTCATTTTTGTTTTGACACCATGTGACAATCTTTTGTAATTCACCTTCAAATAAACACATGTAAAATCTATAATTAAATAACGAAAATTACAACAGGGGATGAAAATGACCAGGAATAAGGGATTCCTTGCCAGTCCCCCCCCCACACGATGTTTGTCGTCAATACATTGTGCTTTACAGTTAATGTATATGTGTATGTATGGTATAACTTACACATATTTAAGTTCACCCGATCCATTATTATTACCGCCAAATAAATCGATCTAAAAATTGTTAAACGCCAGCACATTTTTATCGTACGGTAAATTTATGACCTCAATCATGCGGACAGAAAAGGTCAATACTCTTTTTTAAAGAGTTACAGAGTCAGTTTACAAAATCCTGACCTAACCCTAGCGAAACATGGGTCCACCACATACACAGAAGTTGCAAATCCACAAATATAAATAAAGATTTTTCAAGATTTATGGATAACCGAGTCTAAACATTTGTATCATACCATAAGATAGCATATTCCAGAAATTGGACCTTTAATGATGGAGGTCATAAATTTACCCAACTGTAAATAAAGGTTGCCGTTTATGATTTATTTCTTTATCATTATCCCCTTTTAAGCAGTAATACTACTATGCTGTATTTCTTCTAGGTCAGAATGAAAGGATATACTGATGGAGATTTTCTCGTTTTCACAGATCAGTGGGTTAATTGGTAACGCTCTTGTTATTTGTAAAGGGGTTTTCCTATACAACAATATTGTCTCATATTGGAATATTTTTTAGCACTCACCCGCCATGATTTGTATTCCACAAGATCTGTGGGACTCTATTTTCACACCAGGCGAATCTGTAGTCGTATCTTCTGTAGAATTATCAGCTAAGATGGCGGCTCGTTCTTCTTCCGTTATATCTTGTACGGACCAGGACGAATCATCAGTACCGCCACTGCCTACCGACCTTTTTACAAGATTCTTCGATCTTAATATATCCGAACAATTGCAAGTCTTTTGGCAATTCTACAAGGAAGTGGAGTTAAACATTACAATGTTTCGAATAAAGTTTAACTTAAGTCTGGTTCTAAAATAAAAACTGATTTGTGACGCCACCCCACAAGTAATGTCAGGCACTATAAAGTTACTATACCGTCAAACTTAAGTTGTTGTCTACGATATCACCCTAGGTGAAAGTTGACGTTAAAGCCCATAAAAGAAGAGAGAGGAATGGGGTTTAACGTCCACTCGACACAAAGTAGGTCATTTTGGGACTAACATATGGTTTCAATTTTATTTCAATAATTCGCTTGCGCGTAGGGGTCTTTAGCAGTGGGAGGAAACCGGGGTGCCCGGAGGAAACCCACGAGTTTGAGAAGGCGCCCTTATCTCCATGCCACATACACTCACACCAGGGATCGAAACCACAGCCGCAAGCCAGAGGTGACCGGCCAGCTGGAGGTCGAAGCGCGGCACTCTAGACCACTAGGCCATCCCAACCCCCCCATAGAAGAAGAAGAAGAAACTTAAGTTGATTTGTGCAATCATAATTGTGTGAGGTCATCCCCAACACCCCCGTCTTCGGAAATAGTAATACGACACTGAATATATTACGGACTGTCCCTGGGCGACATCTTAGAGCAACAAAAGGAAAACAAAAAAGAAGGATACATAAAATAGTAAATACTACTAACTGGCTCCGTCTGATTTACTTTACAACAGCTACACACATCTAATGTCCAATCACGTTCCTTCGTATAATCAAAGTCTGTAATCTGTTTGATTGGCCCATCCCAAAATATTATTGACGTCACTGCTTTGCCATCTCCATCTGCTGCCCGTAGTTTAAACTAGAAATACCAATAGCAATAGAAGTGGGTATTAGAATTTTAACATGTTTCTCAAGTTACACACAATCATCCAAACCAACCGACTATTAGTATCAATTGAATTAACAAGCGGCTGACATGCAAGCTACGCCCACATTTGGCAAAGAGATGGACAAAAAACATGCTAAAATAAGCGACTTTCGTACAATCAGCAGACATAATCCAGGAAGTTATGGCCCGAAAATCACAAGGCATCGACATCTCTGGTGTATGAAAATGTATTTTAAGTTTCATCAAAAGCAGATACAAATTCTGACCTCTAGAGGGCCAACAACCTTGGTATACTTGTATACTATTTCCATGCAAGTTGTGGCCATTTTGTCGGACAGTTACGGTGTGATTTTCACGAAATTTGAACTCCATCATTATTGTGGTTCCATGGAGATATATTTGAATCGGACAAAAACGGTGACCTCTACAGGACACACGAGCTAAAAACACGATTTTTCGTACAATCAGGGCCCATAATCCATGAAGTTTTCATCCGATACATGCCAATATGTACAGAAACCGCGATCAGGTGGCGATAAACCTATATTTTCATCAAAATCGGATAAAAAATCTGGGCTATAGAGAGTCCACAAATAAATTGTAGACGGACGGACGAATAGGGGCGACGGCAATATACGTCCACTAGAAAATGTAGCCGTATAAAAACATACCTCATACGTTCCTCCATTATTCATATCAGCATCTCTATAGTAAGCACCAGAAAACATGGCGTCCGTTTTATCATCTTTAGCTAACTTAATTTCTAATTCACCCCTCCTATCTTTATCTAAATAAACGTTGGCTTCGCGATATTGGAGGTTCAGTTTGGTTCCTGCTGAGTCGTAGTTGACCTTTGAAACGTAATATTGCCACTCCGTGTCTATGAATGAAATGTTACGAGATGGACAGGATGGACCAACACCAGATTGTAGCTGCAGAATGGAACCTAAATAAACATTGAACATCTTTAAACACACGCTCGCACACAGACGTTCACAATCTATGAAATCCTGTCAGAGTGGTTATTTGATTCAAATTTGTTTATCAAAACTGATAGGGACCCTTCGAGAAATCTGTATCTCGTCCAAATGCATTTCTAGACACATACTAAATGTCTGGACCAGGACATCAAAGAAAGCTGTCTATCAACAGGGTTCAACCTGTTCCGACTCAATTCAAAATCAATAAGAGTGCATCATTGTACAGTCATCATGCCTCACAAAGTTTGAAAAAAAAAACATCTGTTAACACCAGCAAGATCTAGGATTTCAAATATTCCAAATTAGAATTGGGTCCTTTAACAAGACAATTGTGGACTAACAGACAGACATGGACGGCGACAACATAATACGCCCACTGAAAACCAATTTTGCCAACTTTGATAATATTGACCTTTAACGATGGAAGTACTTCTAATCCAGACCACATCATCTCTATAGTTGAAACCATCAACCACGTGACCAGCTGTAGGCGTAGAGATATCATACAGAACTGGAGGTGTTTCTACTTGTATTGTTAATCCGGCTTTATTTTCTACTTCTAACTGTATCATATAGGGACGACCAGGCTGAAATAAAACACATAGTTAATCTCAATATACCATATACCGACAGACAGATTCAGAAAAGGGTTGATGAAACACACAAACACGTAGGAAACAACGCACGTAAAATGAACTGAAGCATACAATTTGGTCACACTGGGCAGAAATCGATTTATGAGTGGAAAAGGCGCTTCGATCTACGAGCATGTGGAATGCCCAGTAAAAGTTGTTTATGTAAACGAGTTGAGTGTTGTGGGATTAATATGTAAGACAGATCACTACTTCCATTAAATTAAGATCCATAAAATACTAAATATTTCGTTATTACCATTACATTAAGATCCATAAATCTATAATTGGTGTTTGAGGTGTCTATTTCTATTGTCGATACTATCACGACTCTTGAGGCACCAACATCACAAGATTCTTCTCCTAAAAGACTGATCCTATAACATTTTAAACCCGATTCATCATCAGTGAAATTCATCCAATCAACTTTTAGAAAACCTGGGGTTGAAACGTAGGACATTTCCTGAAATAACAAAAGGTACTTTTGATGCTGTTCTTCTTATCAACGTCCCAGGATAAACACAAACTTTTGTCATGTTTTCAGCTCCATCGGGATGGTCATAGTTGTGCCTAATCAGTTGTATTCCATCCATAACCACCCACAGCTGTATAAACATTAACCAAGGGTTAAAATACTACTCGTGAAACTGTTATCAAGGATCAGAACTTACCATGTCATAATATGGCCCTACTTTTATTTTACCGCTGGATGGAGGCGTTAGGTCAACCTGGAAACTGTGATCTATCATCTTACAATAGCCAGCATTATCCACACCTACGATTAAATAATACATGTATGAATATACTATAAATATTAATTTTTCACTGTATTTTGAAGGTTCTTCACGTTTGGTAAAGAAATCAACTCTGAACAAAATTATTTCTACTCCACTGTTTTGTTCATTCTTGTTAACTACTAGAATTCAAACACTTCCTTAAACCTTTCATAATTTTTATAAACCCTCAATTCAATTAATAAACGCACAGTATAAACATCCTTTACGTAAGCTCAAATGCTGCCTAGTTTTACGCCACGCCCAAATCGAACCCATACAATTTGATCCAAGTCCTATACAACATCATTACCCTATAATATAGAACCCATTTACAGATACCTATAACAACTGCATAGTAGTCCTGTTTTTGTTGGAGAGTCAGATTTTGTAGTTGAACAAACGTGTCCTTTCCTATATTCAAAATATCTTTAACATCAAATATCTGTTTTCTTTCTTCGCCAGTGATGGACTCGCCTTCAATCTGAAATGATATTAACTAGATGCTGTTGTTTTGGAGTTGTGACAGCCAATCACAGGGACAATGTGGTATATCTGAATTTGATTTTGAAATCATAAAAACAAAGCAAATGAAAAATGTATTACACAAATATTCTTACTGAAGTAAAATATAAAAAAGGCTTACCAATTGTTTACAATCTATATGACTTGTGCTATAATTGGTAGAGACGGCTACATAATATAAAAACATTCCTACTCTTGAACTAAAACCTTCCCACTGAACATCTACCACAGAATCACTCATTATGTAATCCGGCATATCTATCACTCCACCTAATTTACAGAGAACCAATATTCAAATTTAAAGCGTGGTTGATTAAAGTTTGGAGAATTTTATGAAATTGTTTAACTGTATAATGATATTTTGAGTTATCTAAAAGTAGATATATTGAGCTATATCATACACAAAACGCGTTGCTGTAATAAGGAAATAAATATAAATAACAACTTTATATACAGAGGTGATCAAAAAAACTTACCAGATACACCATCATTGTAACCGACTTTAAATCCATTGGATGTAACTTCAGCCATCGACATTGATTTACTGTAAGCACGAACTGTGAAATAATACGTTGCTGTTATAGATACAAGAGTGACGTCATAGAATGTAACGGATGTATTTAAACTGACATGGGTAAACGGTACAACATTATATCTGGTTTTAGGAAAACGTCGATCGTTACCAACAGCTACTTCATAATATTCAATATCTTGGTTACGTTTTTGCTTTGTCTGTTGATAAACACCACTGTTCCCTGAAAAGACAACCAACAGATACATTAAGATATTAAGAATTTGGCTGAATGATTACTCGTCGCTTCACGGGGGGCTGGGTTGCGTTTCCTACGTGGCGGTATTGCACTCTATTTGAATCAAAACATAAACTTGTAAAATCATTCGTTCAAAATTAATTAACGAACCAGAAATGACTTCCACATCATTGGCACCTTCTAACTTTAGATCTCCGAATCCACCCCAATTAGATGATATTTTATTATTGGTGTAGAGGAAATTTAAATCATGGTTGATAATATCTCCATCATTAACAAAACCAGGTAATAACGGCTCTTCTTCTATAGTTACACCGTTAGATCTTATTATATAGGTGAAACCTCCAGCATTTCTCACACGTAATAAACAATAATATCTCTCTCCATTCCTCATCTCAAGCTGATCATTGACTCCACGTGTTAGGCCTAAAAACAAAACACAAACAAAACATTGTTTGTATGATTGTATTATTTTTGGACCAAAAACGTTTAAAAACACAATTACGTCATGAACTAAGAAACCATATGTATGAACGACCAAGCAGCGCTTTATTCAGTTTTCTTCATTTTTAGTTCTTAATTCATAGTCCTTAATTCTCATTTCTTCCCTAAAATAAACATTTTTATCTTAAAATCATATTAACTACAAAAGATTGGTAAAATGTATTTTGCTTTAATTTGATTTTAGATAATCCAAACATTAGTCAACATTTATATTTCATCATAGACAAACAACGAATAACAAATCTTGAACAACAAATTTCCAAATGCAAATTTTCAAAAACATTTCTCCAAAAACATTTGTTCAAAATCATTTCTTCAAGAACATTTCTCGTAATTCATCGAACGACTTGGCATACTTTGAGTAAGGAGGCATAGAACTACTTTTCATATTTTCTTACTTTTTGCCCTTTCAGAAACTCGAAAAGTCGAAAAGTGGAAGTTACCACAAAATGTGAGGCCGCGACAGCAGGGTATACAAGCCAAAATCGGTTCGAAAATAGGAAATTAAGAAATAATACACAGCGATAATAGCATTTTATCCCTTTTTCATAATATTATTGTTTCCCTGGCACATTCATGATTACATGATTTCGACGAGATAAAACACTCTTTGGAAATTAGCTGTTCGAGATTTGTTTTTTCGTTGTATTTCTCTGGTTGAAATGGAAATATAGGCTATTTTTTTGATTTTTTAAAATAAATTGTATCTTTATATTAAAATACAATTAAGTTAAACAAAATTACATTTTATGAATTAGGAAATAAGAACACTGAATACTGAAAGTTTGATTTCCCTCTGAGTCGTGCTCTTTTAGTAATAGTCGCTCACACTTTTAAAGATCTAAAGCAGACAAACTTTGTTTTAAAAATGATTGCCATCAATAGATTTGGTTTTAAGATTTCCATAAAAAAAACAGTACATTTACACACATTATGAATTCCCTAGATAGATTGAAATTATTTGAGAAAGAAGGCGAGAATCGTGTTATAGCTTACCGTTAGTTTCAGTGAAATTCTGTACTCTTTGTCCACCTATTCTCTCTATGGCCCACTCATATTTAACGACCGGACATGGATCTCCGGATACATCCCATTGACAATGAATCGTATCAACACTTGTTTGGTAATCACTGAAATATTTAAACAACAGATATTAAATTGTTAATATTGTTTTGTTTTGTAGTACATATTTATTATATCAAATGCTATTACAGTACATATTTAAAGTTAGAAAAACATTGTAAGGAGCTCGATTTTAATATTTACATTTAACACCATGTTTTATTCAATACCTTTAATATACAACATAACTTACACATCACCATGTTTATGGTGACCATCCCATATACCGACATGTGATAAGGGTTCCAATCCTTGACTGACATAAGACATATGAATACCATTTGATACAGATACTGTACTTAATCCAGCGCCATTGGTGGCCTTGACACTTACATATACCTAGAATACATCAATATATACATAGTATGTAATCGGGTTAGACCAAACATGTTACCAGACATTAGTGTTTAACCAAATTGTCAACCACAAAGTAAATACTTTACCTTTCGTAAACCTTTCAACATGATGTTTTCCATAGTAAGGTAACGTTTCTGTAGTGAAACCGTATGGTAAGGTTTGATTTCACCTCCACCAGGCGTAGTACCAACAGCTAATTCATACCTGCACAATACAAATCATAATTAGAATATCCAACAACAAAAACAATGCAGCATTATATATTAAATAAAAAGCTGAAATTTAAACAATTAAGAACATGTCGATACTTATCTACAGATTTATAAACAATCTTTTCACAGAGGCAACAAAACCAAATCACCGCGAATCTTTTTCAGTTGAGACCCCCAAAAATATATTCTTCTAGAGCCTTCCAGCACCCCCCCCCCCGCCGAAAAACGAAGTATATCTGAGTTCACGTGTTCAATAATGGCGTAATTGCATTTCGTTCTTTATAAAGGGTAGCGTAATGTACACTATTTTAGTATTTTTTGATTATACCAGGTTAGGTAATGTACACTGTCTGGTTACTTGTTTATAACAGGTAAAGAAATATCTACTACTCACTGGATTATGTTAGATTCTCTGTCTATAAAAGGTGACCAAGCAATATTTATAGATGACATAGATTCCTGACAGACATCATCTAATGATGCACATTCTGAAAGACGTGATTTACCATAAAATATTTAATCTTCGGTCGTATATCGAATTCTAAATAAATACTAGAGGTATATAGAAATATTATAGCTCAATCACAGGTAAGTTAAACATGATAAAATGTATTCCAGGTGCAATAACCCAAAAATTAATTTGCTTGTAAACTTATAATAACCAATTTTTGTGGGAAATGACAATATAAATATATATATATCTATATGTCATAGAGGTCTAGCTCGATTGTTCATTAATATAATATATAGCTGGTATTAGAGTTAAGCTCAGACAAAAACAAAGAAAGTCAAAACCCTACTTACCTTCAATGGTATTACAACTATAAGGATTGAGTAATCTAGTAGTTCGGTCACTAGTAACGTTAATGATGTATTCTGCATTTAATTCAATAACTTTTCCCTCTAGAGGGGGTGTCACATCAACAATAATACCATCTGATACAGCACTTATAGTTTTACCTACACTGTTCTTAGCAGTTACAATAGCGTAATACACTTCATTGTGAGTTACCCGCATGGGAAATTCTGAAATTATTTAATAACCATACATACTCATGGTAACATTACTTTTAATGTCGTATTGGGACTAGTTCCTTTTGGAACTCTCTTTGAGCGGACATCTCCGCTGACAGTTCCTATCGAGCCTTATATAACTGTAATATGAAAATACCGCTCATCTCCACCTCCGGTCTAAAGCTACTTTTGAATCCTTACCGACTATTTTCACCTAGATTCTTCTTTGTTTGCCAAAGGAATCATTTCTTGCCACAGCTGACACAGTCATAATAATTCAATACTATTTTCAAGTAGAATTCTGCGATTGAAAACATACACAAAACACGTTTGAACTGAACAACTATTACGAGACCCGAACATGCGCAGATCACACGTTTATTTAACTGCTAAATTCTACTTGAACATAGTGTTGAATTATTATAAATTTGTGTCAGATAAGACGAGAAATGATTCCTTTTGTGAAAAATAAACATTCGCGGTGAAAATTGAAGGTAAGGGTTCCAACATAGCCCAAGAATAGAGGTGGAGAAGAGCGGTATTTCACCGTATTTTCATATTGCAGCTGTATATATAGGGCTCGATAGGAACTGCCAGCAGAAATGTCCACTCAAAGACAGTTCCTAAAGGAACTATATTGGGACTATAATAGATATCAATTCAACTTTACGATAACACTGCCTTTACAATAACCGTAATTAAAAAAAGATCAACTGTACGTTCTACTTGTAAATATCACGTAAAACCTCTCAAATACTACAAACTATCAATGTCCTTTAGCAAATATTCCCTTTAAAGCGACTAAATTAACATCATAGTTGAAAATGATATTCTTTGAAGTTTAGTTGAATCGTGTAACTACTGCTAGATAATTCACCTAAACATTTATCTGCACCCGTTTCTGATATAAACTAAAATATAAGTGCTAACTTACTAATAGAATAATGTGTTCTATGTCCGGGTAAAGGTATTGGTTTAATTATGTCTACTAAACCTTCAGCTGATCCCAAAGCAAAACTAAATTCAACGACGTTACTTTCTGTATCATCAAATCCATCCCACGTACATTTCGGTGATGCATGCGGCTAAAAAATATATCACTTAAAATGAATGGATCCGGAGCATATGGTAGCAAACATCTAATCATTTTGTCTTGCGTTTCATCATAACGATTCTTATACCATAGTCGTGGATTATGCGGTCGGCCTACCTAACTTTAGCAGTTTCATCGACCAGGATTATGTCAATTTGCATTTTATATGCCCGATATTATTTCTAATCATGACGTGTATTGTCTGTTTTAGTCTCGTTTTGTTTGTCATCGTATATCAAACTCTTTGAGAACCGATGGGGAATCTAATGTAATTACTTCTCTTTATGTCGAACGGCAAAAACGTAGGCTCTCCAAAGTTACTAATGCATGGAGCAAGAAGTTTAAACTGATATAACAGACAGTTACCTGAATAAATTTAGGACACAGTACTCGACCTTCAGTAGGTGGTGTTTTATCAACAATCAAATTGGCTGAGGTCGTTCCACCTTTTAAACCCACATTGTTCTCACCCCAAATAGTAACAATATTGGCTTTACCTGCAAAACATGAAGTCCATTGACGCATAGATATAAATCTCGCAGGTTCAATACAAATGTTTACCCGAAGTTGAGTTTTTGTACCGTTTGTAGGTCTATCTCCATTGTTCATATCAAACCAATGGTTTCGGGAAGATGTGATCAAAATGAACTCTGCCCAATAAGCGTAATATTCATAATAAGCTCATACCATAAACCCTATTTTATTTTTATTCATGAATAGATACTCACCGTCTGTATTGGGTTTAACCTGACCAACAGGAAGTGAACCATTCCCTGTCAATAATTGTTGTATTGGTGTTATAGGTTTAACATCTGTACCACCAGGATATGTACCAACTGTATAATACATGTTATATATACCACTCTCTGGATCATCTATATTCCATTTTATATCTAGAGAATCTACTTCAGATTGGTAGATATTATCACCTTCTTGTGTATGTCTGTCTGAAAAACTGTACAATAACAAGTGAAGTTGTGGATATACTTTTAAACGACAACGCTGTTGATGACATAACACGTAAAGAAATCATTTGCCCAAAATTAAGAGAAATGTTTAAATGACGCAACAGTCTACAACTGTTCGCATTTTGATTATGCTTCATCAATGATTCCGTGTTAATCTATGCGATATTTTTGATGATGCATGAAACATAGAATTAGGCTACATCAAATATGTGTTATATCAAAGATAAATTATAAAAACCTGTTTATCTTAAAGAAGACCGAGAGGTGGGGGAGGTGGGGTTGGGGGGTGGTTCGCGACCGTGAATATTGAGACCTGTCTATCGTAATGACGACGTGACATATCTTAATGACTACATCTATTGTTATATCTACCGTAAAATATACAAACCTGTTTATTTTAATGACTGCAGGTGTTATATCAACAGTGAAACCATCAGATGTAGATTCCAATACATGACCAGCATTTGTTATACCTCGTACAGTAGTATAGTATGTAACTCCTTGTTCTAGTGATACAGTAGTTTGACCATAACCTGAACTAGCGGTACCTGTAAACATTAATTATTCCTGATAGTATTGTTAACAGACACAAAAGACTGATTTATTGACCGAACTCATTTAACACGCTTTAGGGTTAAGATCAACATGTAAAAAAATGAGT
Organism: Patella ulyssiponensis; assembly: GCA_963678685.1. NCBI lineage: Eukaryota > Metazoa > Mollusca > Gastropoda > Patellidae > Patella > Patella ulyssiponensis. The sequence continues at coordinate 59,562,245 of OY783225.1, read as the reverse complement.
ATATTGAAAATGTAAGTTAAATTATTTCATTCTTAGCAAATTTATCATGTCTAAAGATGTAGTGTAGGCATATATACTTAACGTTTCCATTTATATTTTTAAATCTCTCGGGTGTTCTAATCCATTTAAGCCTCAGTGGCCATTTTCTGGTCTTAAGAGTTGATTATAGACATGTTATAAATGTCTAAATAATAACATTTGAAGTCAAAAGAAAGACCCGTCAAAGGTCAAAGTTTAATTCAATACTTAGGGTATTTAGAAAATATATAAATATATGTAATTTAATAATTTGTGTTCTACTCACCGTTACCAGGAATGTTAACCGTCTCGTTATGAAACAACCCGGCTGTTAAAAATGGCTGAACTTCCTCTCTGTTATTTTTTGTACCAATCGCCCAATCAAATCCAGATACACCATGCTGCTCGCTCTCAAACCCAGAAAACTGGACTGTTACTGTTCCTGTTTCTCTCTGGTAGTCCATATCTACTTCTTTTGAGCTCGATTGACCAGTGCCTTCTGGACCGTCAAACACAACACCTAATACAACAGAAACATAATATCTAATACCCGTTTTATCGCTCATTTTATATTTTATTCTGGTTTGAGGATATTTTTACGGCACTTAAAACCTTAATAAAAGGATGACTGACTGGCAGCAGGTTACTACTTAGTATCCTTAGTATCTTATTTGTAAATACAATCTATCTTGAAGTGCAAAGATAATGATATTGGGCTCCAAGTATGTAAATAATTAATTAATATTATAATTCATTATATTGTGTAGAAAACATCCAGGGTTAATTATTCAATGACGGTTACGTCGGTAACATGTTCAGATTTAAGCCAAAAAAGAAACAGAGTAAGATTGCCACTCTTTAAAGCATTATTATTGCAGATTAGGAATCCTTGTCGAATGACCTGTTCATAAATTGATCAATCAGTTAGTGGGTTATATTAAACTTTAAATATCATCTTTTTCACGGAATGGTCCTAATCGCTATGTCTCTTTTGAATTCGCAGTGAGTTGATACATCTTACCTGTTTGGTCTTCTTTTACAACTATAATAGGTTTTGATGATATATAGTGTGTACTCTCTAGACCAGATTCATCTCGAGCCTTGACATTAACATAGTACACTGGTGACTTGTCTGTATTTACTTCTAGTGTTAAACCATCTATATACCCAGCTCGTTCTCTTCCAAAACTTCTCCAGTCAGATATATCATGATCACCTTACATGAAAAAAAAATTATAAATAGAGCGATAAAAACTTATATCCTGTCTAGATAATTGGCTGATCATTTAATGCTTTGGTTTGTTTATCAACTTGGGGATTAACTGGTGTTCTTGGCATTGTTTTGTTTACAAGAATAGTCAACATTTAACGCGAATTTGTGGATAATAGGAGAGGGAGAGAGAGAGAGATGGGAGAGAGAAAGAGAGAGAGAGGGAGGGGGGATAGTAATGTTCAATGTATGTAAAAACATGTAAGAGTCTTCAACATCGAAAGAAGCTGTTTGTTATATGTGAGACGATACCAAGAACCAAAGTAAAATATGAAACGCCTACAAATTCAAGAATAATAAGACTTGTACCTTCTGTTGTTCCAACTGATACCAAATAATCTTTAATACCACTAACGTCATCTATAGCAAACCACGTGGCTTTTATTCCAGCTTTATCAGCTTGATAAACATAGCCATCAATAGGATTCTCTTCCTCGCCACTAAAAACACCAACATACACCGAAATCATCTGTAATATAACATTGTAATTCAGCAAACTACAACAATGACTTGCTTGGTTCAAATCCTCACATTCCTGACCTATATTTGTAAATTATATCCTTTTCCAAAAAAAACCAAAACAAGTAAATTAGCCAAGTTTAACCGATACTAACCTCAGGTGGAGTTTTGTCTATCAGGAAACCATTTGTATTATAAGTAGCAACAGACCCAGCTCCGTTCACGGCCGCCAGTCGAATATTATAGCGAATACCGGTTTCAAGTTGCAGATTTTCAACAGAAAGCTGTTGAGATGTAGGATCCTTCAGGTGTACCCATGTCTTGTCAGTTTCTACAATACAAATATACCAAACAAACATTGTGCCAGACAACGTTGGTCGTTCTTGCCATAATAGTTTTAAAAATAGATAATGAAAAACGAATAAACAAATGTCATTCAAATAACTTTATTCTGAAGTTTAGGCAAAAAGTAGCAAAGTATGGAAAATCCACCCACAGTTCATATTCCAGGGGCCTATTTCACGAAATTTTAACTAAGATAAGATCCCAATTTTAGTAATTTGATTGGATAATATTAGATTGATTTTAGTGCTTAGCCAATCAAAATTGAAGTATCTACTAAAATTGGATTTTATCTTAAGTTAAAATTTCGTGAAACAGGGCCCTGTTTGTCAAGTGCATTGCCAGAATAATTTTAGAAAATGTCGACTTGGTCGTCTAAAGCAGATGAAGCCAGCATTATCTCATCCACTCTATTCCAGTCGATGCTCTAGAGAGTTGATTATAGGCTTGTCGTCTGAATAAATATATAACTAAACTAGACCTGCATGCAGGAATGACGGGTTTCACTGGTGCCACCTTACCCTTAAACATGTCACTTCCGGTGCCAAGTTACCCTTGAACATATGTCGCTTCTGTTACCAACGAAACCACTAAACTGGTTTCCAAATTAACATTGCACACAAATAAAATGGACGCAGAATCAACCAAATCCAGCAATATCAATTCATTTTATACATTTGTTACTTGTAAATGATCTTGACAAAATTAAATTACTCCCGGTGTTAATGAAAATGTTCAATTAGTCTTATGAAATCAGAAATGGCATACGATATCATACAGTGAAAATTTTATGTAAATCGAATAATAATTGCCACTTTTAAAGACCAAAAAACTTGAAAAGTGACTTGTAGAAAATCGGCTATTTCTCGGCAACCGTACAAGTTAGAAACCATTTTGTGGTATCTGTATGATCGTATGGCTTCATTCTATTTGTTGATCGACATCAAATACCATAATTTGAAAAAGATTTCAAAACAGACTCATTTGAATAAAATATCTGTTTTGAAGGCTAAAAATACAGTTTTTGCCAAAATGACATTACTTCCGGTGATAATGAAAATCTTACATTACTTGTATGAAATCCCAAATGGCATTAGGTATAACATGGTGTAACGTTTATGAAAATCGAATAATAATTGACTCTTTTATGGCCCCAAACCCTTCAAAAGTGACCTGTAGAAAACTGTCTATTTCTCGGCAACCGAACAAGCTAGAAACAATTTTATGATATCTATATGACCATATGAGTTTTGTTTATATGTGAATTCAAATCAAAAGTTAAAATTATTAATACATATTAAGTAATTCTTGGTTGAATAAATCATTGATTTAAAAAGTTTAAAATGCAGTTTTTGACAAAATGACGTCACTTCCGGTGTCAATTTTAAATTGTAATCAACTTGATATGACGCTACATGCTTTTTGAATCAAATGATGTCACTTTTATAAAAATCCAATAATAATTGACTTTATTACACGCAAAATAAAGAAAACAGTGACTTATGCAGAACTGCCCATTTCTTGGCAACTGCTTATATTACAAACTAATTTTCACATACATTGTCTTCGTATTGATTATAGCTACAAGTCTATAAGAGTTATGTAAAAATATTTTAAAATCTGAAAAGCCCGAATGGGTTGTAAATAGGTCAATTTTACACCTTTTTTCACCTCTTAATCCAATTTGCTAGAAAATGAAATAGAAATTAAAAAAACTGCTTCCGCCATTTTTTGCGCCTTGAAAGGACACACTCTTTGAGTCATATAATTTTTCAAAAAAATAATATTTGTTTTCGAAGAAGGAAAATAACTGTCAAAATTGTAGTTTTTGGTAAAATTATGCCACTTCCGGTGCCGACAGATAACACTATTGGTAACAAAAAAAATGACAATTGAGACAACGAAGCATATGAACTTTGTTTTATACAAATCGAACAATAAAAAAATAATCTAGGACTGAAAAACTGAATTATCCAATGGCGGCCAAGGAAAATTACTGAGACAAAATTTTTTAACATTTTTGCGCAAGTCAGATGACTCTTTAATTCTGTGTAAAACACGACTAAAAAATATTCATAAATAAAAAAGTTTTTTGTAAAATTTTAAATTTTCAAAATTTGGCGCCTAATATCTTCGAAGATTTGCCGAAAATCAAAAATCGAAAGTAGCGTAGCTATGTGCCATGTCTCCGGCTATGCCAAAATGTATCGAAAGTTAAAATCCCATGATTATTGTTAAAATTACTGCAATATTTTAAAAAACGATAACTTCGGTGATTTCGGACATTTCGCATTGTCGCAGAACGTTTAAAATAGCTTTATCCTCTAAGTCACACCCACTTTCCGCGTAAAGCTGAAGAAATCGTAACGATGCGACAAGCAGTTGCTGAGATCTACTCAAAACAAAAGAAGAATAATAATAATAAGAATAATAATTTTAACAAAAACAATAGTGTTTCACACAAGCTTCGCAGTGTGAAACCCTAATAATCATAAATATCATATTTGAAGCTATTAAACGCCTGGTTTGTCGTCATCCAGGTAAAAAAAAGACAAAAAGTATTCCCAGGTCACCTTGTTAAGTCTACGCGTTATAAATGAATGAATAGAAACACCACAAGTTCTACATCAGAATAATTCAAATTATAAATTGTATACCTGGGTACATCTGATGTTTTGAACCCTCCTCTGTTTGGTAAACTTGATATTTATAATATTCAATACCGGATTCTTCATCAATGAATTTAAAACTGGCCTGGACGACAGTTTCATTGGACTGAAAATATTAATGTTGTTAACCATTATCTATTGAATTAAATTTAAATTACATCACCTTCATATCTACTCGAGTTAATTCATCACCATGTATAAACCTTCAATCATATGACAAATCTCGACTTACGATTTCCAACTACCAAAACTAGTTTGGTACGCGATCTTTTACATGCAAGTACAATCACTGATGAGGATGACATCTACGCGACTTAATGAGTCCCCAGTATTAACTTTTTTCCTCCGACAAAATAAATTCTAAAACATTTATTTGAAGTATAAGAAAAATAAATAAGGACGTTTGAAGTATTTGTATAGTTAAAAAATATTTGGGTATTAAAATGAGTAAAAGGCATCATTTTGTGCGAAGCAGTCTCTTGTTATGTAAGCAACGCATGCACCATCGAGCCAATGACTGGCGCCGCTTGATGTAACTGCACGTGTTGAAGACAGTCATCTGTGACGGATATTATAAGTAATTCTCTGTGTGAAACAGATTGGTAAATAAACTGCCGCAGTATCCTGGAACATGCGTGCTACCCACCTAACAAAATACACATCATTGTCGACAATCAAAACCCGATTCAAGACGAATTATTTAGTGATGTCCAGAACTGAATCACAAGCGCTTTGAACATACTCAGTGTGTGTCATCATTTCGTTATTACATATTCCCATTGAGCTCTCTAGCTGTTTTAAACTAGTTCATTGCAACGGGATATTAATTGTGCCAATTCCTGTAAATTTAATTTTCATAATTGCTAAAATGTGCCAGTTTAAGTTCGATAACCAGAGATATGAAGCACCATTGTACATACATCGAACATCGCACAATCATGTACACAGGCTAACAAATGTTCAAAGAATCCCATATCAGCCAACCCTGCCAGAACAAGGGCCATGATGTATTGTTGACTCAGGTTTTAATATCAATGCCATACTTATTTGAGTTTCATGTTATTAATTGATTTCGTTAAGGATACCTTATGTCAGTGCTAAATTATAGAAATATCTATACGAAAAAAATCCTTCCACTGCTGTGCTAACGACCATTACGTGAAAGTGAATTATTGGAATAAAACTGAATCATATGTTAGTCCCAAAATGACCGAGTTCGTGTCACGTGGATGTTAAACTCCATGGGTTCATTGGTTCAAAACTAACAGTACATGAACTTTCCAGCCGAAAATATTAATCATTTTCAACATCTACCGAGCTTTGACGCAAAAACAAATCACTTTGATTTTGCTTGAGTCTGATAGAAATATATTGATTTACCCCACATAACAGTTGGTTTGTTCTCTAATATGGTCAACTTGAAATATTGTATTTCTAAAATGGAATTGGAAGTCTGCACTGATTGTTTTTAATACTTTTGCTATTCCATTCACTCTCTTTGATTTGTTTATGTTTGTGGTCTTTGAGTATGATGTCTTGTCCATATATTTGTTTTTGTGTAGAATTGTGTGTGGTGCAGCCCTCCTGCACTTACTAATAGACTCAGTATTACAAAAAGGGTCGACTTTGAGTATCTTATTGTCATATATTATTATACAAGATATTCTGGCCCCATGTTCACAAAGCATTCTCAGGCTAAAGTTGAGAATTTACTCAACTTTCAATCACTGTTTATAAGACATATCTCTGATCCAAAAAACAAAAAAAAAATTACATGTAGTTTCTTATTGATGTATGTGATACATTTAAACAACAACAGTTGTGTAAAGTGTGATATTTTAGTTAAAATAAGGTGTACAAGTTTGAGTAAATTCTCAGTCTGAGAATGCTTTGTGAACTTCGGAGCCTGTTCTTTATATTACAGTATTACGGGATTAATATATAACCACCAATAACCACGATTATTATAATCTAGACGGAGATAAACAGTTATAGTATACCTGATATTCTATATCTTGTTGAAAACTATCATTTAGATAGATCAATCTAGGTGGAGTTAAATCAACGATATAACCATCTGTTTCTTCTACAATCTGTCCCAGAGCGCCATTGGTTGTCCTCAATTTACTTTTAACATGGTCGCCATGTTTTAAATGAAAACTGTGATATTCAACAAATTCCGTCAAATTATCCAGCTCATGCCAATCACGTACAGTTTCAATTTCACCAGATGTGTTACTGAAAATATAATAAAATATATTAACATCTACGACAGATGAATTGAGAAACATAGATATGTTATAATTTGATGAATATCTGATGACCCACAGAGTTGATTATAGCCTTGTTATGTGAATAAATGTCTTAATGATAGTTTATATAACATTGGAACAGTAATATACAGAATAAAATTCACCAATGAGACGGCAGCAGCAAATTACACGAGCGCTGTTGATGATCCCCCGTGGGCATGGATAAGTGTGGTGACGATGAGTAATGTTTTCCACATTAAATTCTATGAAGTACCGGTAATCAGATTGAATTTTGGTAGTTAGTTATGAACGGATGCTGCTGATGTTCACTACAAGTAATCTCATGGACGAACGTACAGGCGATAGACAAAAACCATCTACCTTTTCCTCAACATTGTTATTTCATAAAATTTAATGGACGATTCTGGGTCGGAATGGTTTCTCCACTGTGTAGATATTGTTGCTATGGCAGAACTATACTTAAGATCGGTAAAGTTCTCACTTAACCCATCTGTTATTTGTCCTTTCACCGGGGGGGTTAGATCAACAAATACTAAAACAAAAACAAAAATAATGTTATACGAAATGTTAAAATTGAGAAAATTAGGAACATAAATATATATATAAAACAATTATTGATTTCCCCTTATTTCCAAATGTACGTTCTTAACGGTATTTAATACAATGTTTGCGTTGGATTCAGTGTAATTCTGATATCTTTGCCAAATCGAAATACAGAAGTTATTTATAATTATAAAATCATACAATGTTTCCATTGCTATACTTTAAACAAACTAACGTAATATACATGTAAACAAACCTCCGTTAGATCTTGCTGATGTGTTTAATTGAATATGACCAGCATTAAATGCCCACAGCTCTGTATAATAAACTTGACCATGTTGTAAAACAGGGTCTATCAGATCAACACAGACTACATGTGTTCTATGATCGCAATCTGTACCGTTTGTTACATACTCGTCTGTTTCATTTGACCGAATATACAGTGTAAAATATCCAATTCCAGATTCGGGATCATAAAAATCAACCCAATTGGCACACATCTAAAATCAAAACATTGGTTTCGATTGAGATAAATTTGATCATGCTGATTTAGCAATATAACTTGTATAGAATTCAATATTCATGCGAGATCTTTGTACCATACTAATAACTGCCCTTTCCAGGAGAGATACCTGGAATTGTATTCCCGTTGCTCTTTTCTTCGAGCCTTAACGCCTAGAAGTTCGATAAAATCCATTTTCTCTTGTAAATTTCACATATTTCAAAATAGTTTCATTCTCAGAACATAAACTTTACGAGTGCGTCAGCGTAAAATGGGAGACTTGTATTTCACGTAAAGGGTAGACAGGGATCTCCAAATCGGGGTCATTCAGTTGGAAATATTTAGTGAAGGAAAGTTCTACTGTGAAAAGAGGGTGCAGGGTGCGCAATCAATAATCACACAATTCCCACTCCACAATGGATGTCAACATAATACTGGCTATAGCACTGAGTCTCCCGGTATAACATAGATCGTATTGCCTATATAGTCGCCGGAAAGCAATTTTACTCATGTTGTCATAGAGTTCATGTCATATTATGATTGTTATTGATTTTGTTATTATTTTTTTCTTGTGAACTTTTTGATCAGTAGCTGAAGGGGAAAAATCTGGGATAAATCTGGGATAAATCTGACTTTTAATGGGAGGAAATTCTTGTGAACGAAAGGATTAGAAATGGCAGTCGGTTGGGCATAATCTCAGGATCTGTCTGTCAATTCCGCCCATTTTGTGTAAGTTGACTGAACAGTAGTACCAAACTAAAAAATAAGTGTCCTCTTGCATGGCGATATCAATACTATTGTTGATACAGTATGAAATATGGAACCCCAAAACCTTACTTCAGATAACAAAGGTGCTATATTATGATGAAACAGTGCAGGGTAAAGCCTATTGATAAATTTGGGTCACATGAATAATTTTAAAACGTCAGACGAATGATTTTCCCCTGATTTAGGAATCGAGCAAGTTATTGATAATCTCGCTTACGAACTTGCACGTAACAGACTTAGTCATAGCTTTTGGAGATATTTCTACATTACATGAGTCTGTCATCATATTGGTGGCACAAGCATGTATCATTTACTGTTGGTATAAATGGGTAGTATAATATTTACTGGCAATAAGGAACAGTTAAACATATATATTTACGAAGTTCTTACCTTGTTATCGTATCTGCTATAGTCCTGGTCATGTTTGTATATAGTTCCATCTAATACCCGACCTGGTACTGGTGGAGTTGTATCTATAACCAACGGATGGTCACTCGATTTGATAGCAGATAACTCAACTATAAAAAGGGAAAGACAATAATTAGCAGAGGCATCTGAATCAATTTACACTAACTATATATCCTACTACGACAATGAACTGTTCATCGAATCCTATCTTATACAGTGTTTTATTCAATGGATAAACTAATTAGGCCTACCAACCACGTACTGTGCCGAAGAGAATTTGACGTTGCATTATATTCTACAATTCTTGATACTGGGCATCGTCAGGCGTCCAAAATCGGTTTACTCGGACTTTCTAGCCTCTTTCTTGAACAGGTTTCCTCCAGCTTACATCATCATTTATATTACTTCAATACTTTAAAAATTAAACCCAATTATCATTATAACAAGAGTTACATCTTGCAGTAAAACAGTCCAACATTGATCTTGACCTTCATAAATCATGGCCTAAAACATTCACGGGACCATGCAGATAAATTGGATTATGTGGATGAAGGGCGCGGCCACGAAGCATGATGAACACATTACACACATCTTTGATTTTATTTATATAGATAGATAATTGTAGTTACCATTATTCCAGGCTCTGATCTTTGTCCAGACTGGAACACCTCCTGGTAGGGAAGTGTTGTGGATGATCTGTCCAGAATGTGGATAACGTTTCCAGTCAGAAATATAACAATCTTTAGTCGTATTTCCCAAGCATATATCTACTTCATTAATTCCGGAGTCAGGATCTCTGTAATAAGTAACTCAGTTCAAATATCTAAGATATTAACCTCGCCATTTGTCAAACAGAGTTCCCACATTTAAAAAGAAGCATTCACCCAAGTAAAGACAACATCTATACTGCATAAAATTAAAGGAAAAGTTAAAGTTACGTCAAAATAATATTCAGATCTTCAAGCGGGCCCGGCAATATAGAAGGCTTCTTTAGATGCCGTCAATGTTTATCATTAAAAAATTTTCGATTTCTGTAAATAAGCACCAGTCTGGTAGCCGAGTTATTTAAGTTATTGAGTTTTCTAACTGTATAAGGGTATATTGTGTTTCGACGCCATATTTTTGGATATGATTTTTGAATGCACAACATGAAAATTACACACAGAATCGCGAGTTCTGTCAATAGTGAATTCATGGCAGTAAAAAAGAACTATGAAAAATGGGTGCCTGAGTAGAAAAGATTTTTAAAAAAAGTTGGAGGACTGGCTTGAGCAAATGAAATTTGAAGAATTCTTATGGATAACAACCCACACTTAAATCTAATGGTGATTACTTACGTAGCACTGTACTCGGCCGACAAATCATTAGTTTCTTCTTCATAATCCACATTAAAAACTTCATGAACAAATGGCTTAGAGTTATCAATGACGTATGGTGTTGAATGGCAAAAAGTTGTCACTAACGGTCCTCCGTACTCTACTTTGTTCAGAGCTCGAACAGTTAGGTAATATTTACCATCTATAAACAAATATCAAACACATGATTTTAACCAGAACGACAAACAATTCCTACTAAGATAAAGTATTTACTATTAAAAATGAGTGTAGAGATTTCCAATGAAATTCGTTTATTTAACGTGATTATTAAGAACAAGACCAAGAACAGGAAGACGAAAACGAAAACAGTATTATTAAGGATCCAATTACCTGGCAGCGGGTTATCCTCATCCCTCTGAATATTTCCAGTATGAGTCCACTCTGATTCATCAAATAAATGTCTATGTGGATCATGATGGGGATGAATCAACTCTTCGCAGATTTTATGACCGGCTGTAAACGAGTAGCCTAATAATCCACTTTCTTTATCGTGAATACCATCCCAGTTAGCTACAAGATAATCAATCTAATTGAAATTCAGATCTATATTTCGTTTCGGTTTTTATAATTTCGATGGCCTACACTATACATGTAGATCTAACAAGTTATAGCGGGAGGTCACATTCAGCCAGTTCAGATGTCAAGCACGTGACATTTGACCCTATAACCTCAGTCATTCGATTAACCAATCAGAATCGTTGTTGCTTTGATTTGATTTCTATCGCTGATAATGCCTACCCACAATTCCGCGCAAAAAAGGTCAAACCCTCGATTCGACAGACAATTTGATTAGCTGACCCCTCATTTCAAGCAGAACACGAGTTAAATAACAAGTCTTTCAGATCCTAATATAGTAAAGACAAGTAAAACAAAATTTTGAACTCTTAAAACGAAACGAAATAGGATCTGTATTTTAATCAGATTGCAAGATAATAAACATAGCATCAACAACACTTCTAGGCTTGTGAACAATTTCTGTCTACTTAGACTGCGTTGTTAAGTAGATATTCCAGACAATTTTAATATTCTTAGGTTTGCGATCTGTCCAGGCAAAGTTTTCAGTCGATATCTTGGTAGATGTTCTACGAATCAAGAAGAATATTGCATTTGAGCACATTCTACAAACTCTACACAATCAACAATATACACAAGGCCTCGAAAAACTGGGGAAAATTCAAAATATGTAACAAAAAACATTTCCATTTGCACTCCTACGTGAATCCAGGGCAACGTTTTTCACTAGTCGAACACTATAACAGGTTGACGTCACAAGTACACACGAATCGATGGCATTTTCGTATTCATTTTCGTACCGATGCGAAAGGTCCCTATTAATAATGCACGTAATATTAGAACGTCCATATCTATTGTTTAATTTATTAAGAATATAAGACACTTACCTGATATGAATCTGTTGGTTCTAAAATATACCCCATCTACAAGGGGTTCATGTCCATTAAACACTGTTCTAGAACCAGTTTCATCTATTATTGTTCTGAAAAAATCAACGTAGCTCAGTAATTGACAAATACCTAACATGACTGTCGGGATACGGGTATTGCTTCAACGGCTTTAACTGAAATAAGTACCGTAAATACAATTAAAACCTTTAACCATTCATGCCACTTTGTAATGGACAGGTAATGTATTTTATTACCTTTCAGTGTACTATATTTTATATTGACTACTGACATCTAGAAGCACATGTTGGGGTATGATATACTATATTTGGAATATAATATATTATATTTACCTATGATTCTCAACCAAATCCGATTGATCAATACATCTGTTATTCCAGCCGCTTCTATCTGATGGTATCGTTTGAAGACAGGGTAATTTCTCAAAATTATCTCCCGTGGCATTCATCAGTCCTTCACCTGTCATATGGTTAATAGCAAGCATTGAACGACCTACACAAAATTCTGATAGATTTGTACAAAGTAGTTAAATAATGGTTTGACAAGACATTTTAAACATATCGACCTATCACTTGATTTTAAATCAATTAATTCAACACTGGTGATATCTGTTAGTTAATGGAAGGTCTATTTACCTGGTACAGGTGGTGTAATATCAATTAATACACCTTGTGTTGATATTATATTACGATAACCAAAAACATTCTTTAGATCCATATTAAAATAATACATATGATCATGCAGTAGATTCTTGTTCTTATAAATAAACTCATGGGCGAGACCTATACCCAGTCTCTCGGCATGGGAATATTGGCCTGACTGTAATAGAAAACAACAAACCCAAATAACTCAATATCCATTTCAACAATCTTAATACAGAACAAGATTATAAACAAAATTACCCATCTTTATTTATGTTTTACTGTTCAAAAATATTATTTCCAACCACTGTGTTTTGCATCGAGGACTGTTTCAAGTATTCTATAATGTAACATACGCTTTGTTTGGCATAAATTATGTAAGGAATGTTTCAAACGTTCAGCAAGCAATACTTACAATTGCCAGTTTATAATTATGACCTTCTATACCTTCAACCAATTCACAGTTACCACTGGCACCATAATCGTAATTTATAGACAAACATTTAGATGGTGGTAACTCTAAACATTTCTTCATGCACGCCTCAATAAAGTTGATCAAACCATGAGATTCAGCTTTAGGTGCAATCAAGCGACCTTTTTTCGATGATGTAAATTGCGAAGCTGCTGTGTTGCCATGCGGATCATTATAAGGAGCTACAATAAGAAAAAAATAAGTGTTTTTTTTTTAAAATGGATCACAGTTTTGGAAATACTACAGTATATGATTTGGTGCTTTCTGATAACAAACATTCAATACCATCTATTATAATTAACACATGTGTGTCATATCATGTACTTACAGTCATATTGGTGAACTTCCTGGTCCCTTAAATTAATAGGTGTCCAGGGTACAATCTCATCTCCAAAGATACCTCTACCAAAACCGACACCTAGAGCGGAATAAACCAATTCAGAATCTTCATACACAACAACTGAAGCTCTGAGGACTCTGGGGTTACTGGAACTCGTGAACTCTGACTCCAAACGCCCACTAGGTAAGGTGATGTCATATGTCGGTATGGAGCATGTGACGGTACTGGCAGCACCGGCACTGTTTTTTCCAACAACAGTAAAATAAATTGGTGTAGCATGATCTTCTAACACCTGCAAATTTAATCATTATTAAAAAAAACACATTCAATACGGAAGTAAAATTTTCGTCTATAAAATACAGATTTATTGATTATTCTTTTCACATATGACGATTATAAACTGTTGTTAATTTTCAAATATGACAGTCACTTCAAACAGCGATGTTTTTCATATTGAAGCAATTGCATGGGATATGTCATTAACACTATTTGTGGTCTTATTGTTTGGTTTTACTTTCACATCTCTCCGTGAACTATGATGCTGTTGGTTTTAGTTTTAAAACCCGACTACTTCTTAGCCGATATCAAACTCGGCTTTGAAAGACTTGTTGTCAACAACATACTAGTTAGTAGTCGTCGAAGTGAGGTTGCGGACGATTTAAAGGTCTTACGGTTGTTATTATCGAAGATGGTCCACCTATCTGGATCTGTGCTAAAGCATCATCGAGACCAGGTTTAGTACCAGCTGTTACAAATAGCCGAACTTGACTTTTATCATCATCGCTTCTAACAGATATTTCTATAGCTGGTTCTGTATAATCTCTGTCGGGTAATTGACGTACACTACAATGTCTGGTGGAGGTGTTGATAGGTTCACCTGCTGCTCGTTTACGTCTGGCACTCTATAACAAAAATAGTTTTATACACAATATGTTTATTCAGAAATGAAATCAAATGAAATAAGGTCTAACGTCCTACCGTCTCTACTCCGAACTGGGCTAATGAAGACGCTATACAATATGCTATGAGAGACATTTTATCCGGACAGCGGCACTACAGCCTACTCTTCTATCAAATTCCAACTGTCAGGGGATCTTTTACGGGCACACCAATGTGTACGCGGGACCTCGGTTTTTCGTACCATCCGAACGACTAGACAGTTGTCCTTGTCAGACCCCCCCCCCCCCGTCTTGCATCACCGACAAGGGGGAACCACACCGGAAAATCTGGATTAACGTTCTCGTCCAATGCAGGGATCGAGCACTCAACCTTCAGGTTAGCGAGTCAGCGTCCTAAATGTTTATTCATAGATTTCTGAATTTAAATTGGAGAAGAGTCTATGTGTAAGCCACCTCACTGCACGTATTCAACCTAACCAAAAAAACACTGGTTTATCTTAAATAAAATCCTTTTCGGCCAAGCGTAATTCATTTTCAATATTAGAGAACTTTGGCAAGTGGAATTTTTCCCATTTGTATCACGTATCCGTATCGTCACATGATACGTTACCTTAATGCAGTTTTAGAGTTTGGGTAGATTTTCGCGCCGCAAACGTATGGGTAGCTGAGCTGAGCTGAGTTCTGTTACAGCATGATAGCAGTTATCTACCAAGATCAACAACGGTACTAGTCAAGTGCCTAGCCTACAAATTCCTGAAGGGAGTAAGTAAAGTCAGACGCAGAGCTATTTAAAATTTAAAAACAAATAGTGTCGAATCTTTTTAAAAATCATCGACTTCGACTAGACAGCAAGTTTTGGTTTCACTAATGTATCATTTCAGAAAGTATATTCCTTTTTAGATTTGCAAGGTCCCACCTTCCAAAATGTAATGATTAAATTCCAGTCATTATCACGGTTAAAATCATATCAAATATATACATTCTTGTTCTTGGATACACATACAAAGGAATCACTGGGCATTATTTCTCATACTATACTATTCAAAAAAAGTAGGGGATATTTGATTTTGGGGGCATAATACTAAAATATGCAAATGCCTACGAAAAAAGTCACTATAGAACCTAACAGAAGAAATATTTCCAGTTACATGTGACGCCCAAACGCACCAATAGCTACCGCGCGGAATGCAGGTGATGCTTGGGATCATCATGGGAGTCCAACCCAAGATTTGCACGACTCTGACTTTGAATGTTACAGTCATTGTGGCATTGAATTCCAGGGTGGAAACATCAGTTTAATTGTTTTAGTGACCAGAAAACAAATTTTGATATGCGTCGGCTTACCCAAAATGAAAGGTTACGTGCCCTTGGCATGCTACAGATCGGCACAACACAGGCGGTTGTGGCGCGGACGATGAATGTTTCTCAGTCTGTCATAAGCAGGCTATGGTCCAGATACCGTGATACACAATCTGTACAGGACAGACCACGCTCAGGTCGACCAAGGGCGACAACTCAAGCCCAGGATCGATTTATCCGTACCTTGGCCTTGAGAATTCGTGTCATCACAGCAAATCAGATCAGCGCTCGTCTTCAAACAGACACTGGTGTGAGAGTGAGTGGCCAGACGATTCGGAATCGACTGCATAGGGGTCACCTTCGCGCCCGACGTCCTCGCGTGATCCCTTGTTTGGATATCATCACATTCAGGCAAGACGTCGTTGGTGTAGGGATCGTCAACACTGGGATAATCGACGCTGGAGCAATGTGATGTTTTCAGATGAGTCAAGGTTCACTGTTGATTTTTTGGACAGACGTAGGAGGGTGTGGCGTCGTCGAAACGAGCGCTTCCAAGACGTTAACGTCATCAGACATGATCGATTTGGGGATGGTTCTGTTATGGTGTGGGGAGGCATCACTGTTGCTGGAAGAACGGCTTTACATGTTGTTGCAGGGCGTGTTACAGGCCGGTACTACCGGGACAACATCTTGGCAGTCCATGTTGTGCCGTTCGCACGACGTCATGGCCGCCGTTTCATCTTCCAGGATGACAACGCAAGATGTCACAGGGCCAGGATCGTTACAGGTTACCTCCAACAACAGAACATCAACACATTACCTTGGCCAGCACTGAGTCCCGACCTCTCCCCCATCGAGCATGTCTGGAACATGCTTGGACAGAGGTTACGTCAACGTCAACAACGTCCTGCCAATGTCCAAGAACTTGCTGCTGCGTTGCAACAGGAATGGGACAATCTGGACCAAAATGACCTCATTAGGAGTATGCCACGTCGGATCAATGCTTGTTTGGCAAACAGAGGAGGATTTACCCGTTACTGACTTTGTTGTGATGCTGTGGTAACTTTGCTGTTTGACCCCGGGTATCATTTTACCCTTATAATGGTCAGTCTGTGTCTTACTTAGTCTAACGATCATTTGGAATAAATCGATGAATGTGAACTTCATTTCATTTTGTCATTTGTTTCTTCGTCAGTTTCATTAGGTGACTTTAATAACACTTAAAAATCAAATATCCCCTACTTTTTTTGAATAGTATATTATGGCAATATTTATAGTGTTACATGGCCGGATTAAATGAAGCTAACTACATGTGACATTACCCTTCCCCGTTAACTTTGGGTCTTTGTGTAATAATTTACCAACACGTTTCCTCCAATCTCATTATTCCCTTGCAACATTTACCTTTTTATCTGTGTATTCAGAAAATGAAGGCGGTGTTTTGTCTTCTTCGTTGCTGCCAAAATCAATCATCCGCGCCCTATAGCTTGGAGCAATATATTCCCAAATATTCGCTTTAAATAGTATCTTCTCTATGGTGAATGGTACATACGGTAATTCAAATCTTATTAATACCAACGCCATTAATCTCAATCGCAGTGGAACCAATACAACATCCATTGTCAAGCTGAAATTGTTACCAAAAGTGTCTAATCTATGTTCTCATTCCAGCTATAGCTCGATTAAGATTACAGATACAAACGAAGTCAGATTTATTCTAGATCAAAATAGGTAGGCGATATCACTTCATTCCTGGCGGACGATTCGGACATGACATCAGATCTTACCATCTGCATTCTACTTTAGAAATAGGCAAACATAAAAAAGGAATCACTGGGATCCAAACCCTGCGATCGTAAACCAGCTATAGATGAACCCCTATTTCTCATACTATTATATCATACTATTGACGCATATATAACTATTACTATTTACCACAAGGACGAGTAATATAAAGTGGAGTGATAAAAGCCCGCTCAACACAAACTACGTGATTTCGGTAATCGATATATACTTTATTTTAATAAATCGCTTTCCGCAGACACCTGTCACATATAAACCTGACGCCAGACTTGACGACACCCGGAACAACAGCGCCCATTAGTTGAGCTTTAAATTACGGAGGTACTACCCAACGTTTTTTGAGTTGTTGTGCTCATAAAACAGAGGTTTAATGTTAGCGAGATATTTTTAGTTGAAGTATACACTAACGCCATTCTAAAGAACCACGAATACTATCGTCAATGGGGGTATAACGTCCACTCGACACAAACTAGGTCATTTCGGGACTAACATATGATTTAATTTTATTTCAATAATTCACTTGCACGTAGGGGTATTTAGCAGTGGGAGGGATACCGGAGGACCTGGAGAAAACTAACGAGGTATGTGAAAAAGGGAAACGAGTGGACAATAACCCCTACCTTCATCAATTGACATATATATTTCAAGGGCTATTTCTTCATTTGGAGATTGAAAAAAATTTATTAAAATAAAAGGAATCCTTTGCCTTCTATTGATAAGTTGGTTTGATGGTAAATGATAATATAAACTGAAGAACTTGAACTTACCTAATATCTAGTGGAAATTTAGAAAATCCTATTTCTGCTCTTGTTGGAAAGGATGTTTCTAAAATGTATCCTTCCAATCGCAAAGACCCGTACAGAATAAATCCAACACTTATCTCCGCTGTTGTCAAAAGTGCACCAAAGGGCACTGCTTCGCCGTATACCGACATTTTCATTATTCTAGCCCCAATCGTGATTTTCATTCCGTACGTACATCCAACACTGAATCCTGAAAAATAAGTAGTATGAAATCAGTTTGTGTCGGCATACCTTTTATCTCTTCGTCGTCTACCGTGAAACAAAGTAGTACAGCTTTGCGGTTGTACTAATAATTTTGGATATATAGATATATATAACATATACACAAACAGATTTGAATTATGTTAAATGTCTTGCCAGAAAGAAATATTGTTCATTAAATAATTTTTATACTTTGTTTTATGCATTCAAATAACAGAATGACCACATGACACTATTTTGCCTGTTCTCCAGGCAGAAATCGAAAGTGAAACTGAAAGTGAAATCCAAAACCGGAAGTGATTAATTTTTCGCGAAAAACTCAAAACTGGCAACTTTTTGGCGATTATTTCGGCGATAAAGAAGAACTAAGCAGGGGTTAAAAGATGAATCACACGGTGTAATGGGGTCAAACTTATGAAGTGTTCTTTCCTTAGCCTACACTTCTTTTTTTTGTGTTGTTTCTCATTCATTTTTCTCCTATCTTTTCTTTCTCTTGTCCTGTGTCCTGTCCTGTCCTCCCTTCTTTCTTGTCTTATCCCTCCACCCTCCTTTCTTTCTCTTTTCTTACTCTTTTTTTTTCTTTTTTACAATTTTAGGCTTAGGCCAACTTTTTTAATGAGGTTAGGCCCACCTGTCACAGACTGTTCAAATCTATTTTACATTATGATTTACTTACTGAAGTTGACAAAGAAAAATCCACCAAGAAGAAAACCGTGGGATGCTTCAAAAAACGTCTCTTCCTGTCGTGGAAAACTGAAGTCACCCTCAATCTTCACTTCATTTGATTTAAAGACGTTACTGGCCTGACCACTGAGAACGTTATCTATGATCTCTGAATACTGTAGAAAACAAACAGTTCCTTACTTTCACTTGTGTAAACGGCGCCTTAGTTAAGTAATGGGCAATTTTAATCCGATTCCTTAAAAATACCTTACGTAAGCACACGTGACAATTTGGATACACTATAAGTTATTAAAAGAAACACATCTTGAGAGCTATCAATGCAGAACTGCTGTCATCTGTTTAATGTAGCCCGTCATCGAATTGGAACTGCCAAGGGTCATTTTACGTGAACACACGTATCATTGGGTCCCTTACAATCGTGCAGCTATGTGCAACAGGATATTGGTTCCTGTCAATATTCACGCATATCGAATCGTAACTTCCTCAATTATGCCTCTTGATTGTACGAAAATCGCGTTTTTAGCTTGTGGTCCTTCTGGAGGTCACAATTTTTATCCGATTTAAAAAAAAGGCTTGGATATATCGTGAAAATCGGACAAGAACTGACAGACAAAATGGCCCCTCCTCGTTCAAATACTGTAAATATATGGTATACAAAGTTGTGGACCTTCTAGTAGTTACAATTTTAATCCGATTTTGATGAAACTTACAATACATTTTTATAACCCAAAGATCTCAATACCTTTCGATATTCGTAGCTTCCTGAATTAAAAAAATCAACCTTTTATTAGCTTGTTCTCTATCCATCTCTTGCAAAATGTGGGCGTATCTTGTCCGCTAGCCGCTGGTTATTTATTTGTTTAAATCAAACCGTGTTTGACTAATTTAATAAAAGTAAATATCCCTTACCAAAGAAAGTGCCAAGTCACGTAAATCATTCACTAGTCTTATAGATGTGTCGGGGTCGATGTTTTTTGTATCAATTAAACTCATGACCTCACCAATTGTCATATTGGCTAATTTCAAACCCAATAATTTGACACCTTTCTCTGTCAATCCTTTACCGACAATAAAAACACGATCAAGTGTGTTTTCCATGTTCGACTTTCCTAACATTTTCACTAGTTTTACTCCTAAAATGACAAAACAACAATGCGTATTAAACATTTATATACACGTGGTTGAAGCGATTATATATAGGTTGCGGAGGGCCTGACAAGGACAGCTGTCTAGTCGTTCGGATGGTACGAAAACCCGAGGTCCCGTGTACACATTGGCGTGCGCGTAAAAAATACCTTGGCAGTTGGAATTCGATATAAGAGTAGGTCGTAGTGCCGCTATCCGGGCAAAATTTCCCTCATAGCACACTGTATGGTGTATACCCATCTTCATTAGCCCAGGTTATGTGCAGAAGAGTAGGACGTTAAACCCCATTTCATTTCATTTCTATATATAGGTTGGTAATCTCTAGGTGGCATTTAAGGTATGTACACACTATCAACTTCCCGGTACCACGTTGACCAACGTTTGAAACCCAACACCATGTTGTCCAATGGTTGACAAGTGTACACATAATAAAATGCCTGTTGCCTAAAGAATGCTGTTGCAATGTTTATATAAGGTTGACACACTTTAACCAATCAGAGATCAGCTTAAAATCAGCTGAACTGCGGGAAGTCATGTATGTTGTATTGAGATAAAATGACAGACATGTAATGATCACAAATAAATGTTGAAACATTTTGCCCAACAGGTTACCGAAAAGATGACCTGTATAGACATGGTCAACATTTATGTTGATATATAAAAATGAAAATGAACTACAGTTTACTCTTATTCCAACTGCTAAGGTTCAGTGTACGCACACGGTACCTCGGTTTTTCGTTTCGTCTCATTCCAACGATTAGACACTTCCACGTCCCTCTGTCCTGGACCATAGACAAGAGACAACCACATCGGACAATTCTGAGGAACTTTCTCGATCAACGCCGGGGGCGACGTCGAGGACTCCTTATGAGCCAGCATCTTCCACTCCGCTACCAGAGCACCCAGGTAAGAAATATTGGGCACCATGTTACCGGGAGGTAGATGGATTAGAGCGCGTGGTTTTGAAACAAGTAAATTTATTCACCTCCGTCGATTTCTTCATTGATATCAGCATGTGTAGTTGTATACAGGAGTGATGCCGGGTTAGAAGATCCCATCGTTTTTAACGCTGATCTCATATTATTGGCCTGTCCGCCATCCTGCCAATCCGGTTCTAAATTTCTTTGGATCGATATATCCTTTGAAAGAAGATAATGTCAATTTTGAAATAATATGAACAAATGATATAAATTGTTATACATTTGATTTAAAAGATATTTTACATTTTGTTATTATACAGAAAACTGAATTGGAAAGTAACGTAACGGAAGTACTTCATACCTCTTCCTCCCTAAGTTCATCTATGTACATCTTAATTTCTGTATTGCTGGCACCCTGTTTCAGCATTTGTTTCAGTCCAGTTTTAAAATCATTCTCGAGTGTTCTGAAAAATGGACATAGAATCTCAGTAAACGATTTTTGAACTCGGGGAGGACAACAAACTTCGCAAAATAAACTTGTCACAAAATAATTTATTTGTTCTATTTTACCAATGAAGTTTAAAAACTGATAGAGTAATGCATGAACACGTAGGCTGACTATGGTAGCAATAGAAAATAATATAGGATATCGGGCGGTCCTATGTAAATGCAAAGATTTATGTTATGTCCAACAAGCCAAGTTTTGTTTACATCATTTATTCGATATTTTGTTGAATTATTGTGTTATTAACAACCTGTCTTGCAATAATTACACAATTAAACATACTCGTATAAATGGATGACATGCGAGTTATAGGTGAAATCTGCGACACAGAACAATGAATATGATGGCAGTATATTTAAACAACAATCCAGAGAAGGTACAAAATATACAAAAAATATACAAAAATGGTTAACATACTGTTTGGTTGTACTTCGACGTTTTCTAGGACCACTGCACTCTGGTTTGATAAATGACTTCTGGTCTAGTATATCCCAGTATTTACAGACATTATTATTATTGTAAGTTACACATATTTTAACATGTAATGATACAAGATATATACCATCTACTTCACTAATCTGATAACTTATAGATATAGCTTCTCCTATACTTTCAGTTATATTAGTATCTGTAAATAAAAACATAATAGTGTTTACAATGGTTAATACATTGCTTGCAAATGTACACATGTCTATAATAGCGTCAAAGCGGAATCCGCCCACGGTTGCTTCCATCAGTGTGACAAAAATAACTTTGAACATATCATAAAGGGAGCTAACCACAAACACATAAATGATCCATTGGAAACCTGACAATTTAATCATCTAAATTCAGTTAAATTAATACACGGTGCATTAAATACGTGCACATCAACATGGCTATCTTAAATAGGAAATAAGTCAAACGCCCCCCAAAACTACAAGAGCTTGTACTTATGATGCCAGTATTCGCGCAAAAGCAATCACAGTATACACAATAAAACATCTTCATACCCAGTGGAAGAGTGTTCAAAGTTTTCTCCCATTCCTTATTCTCCACAGAGTATGTTAATTTATTTTCACAGGCATCTACATTAAAGTTGGTAGCAAGGTGAGCGGTACGGAAATATTTATCATCCACTTGAATACAGCAACTTAAACCCATGCAGTCTTCATTCAAACGGCAAACATCGGATATAGTTTCTGCTAGACTGATCGAACATCCTTAAAGATAACCAAATAAATAGGAATCAATACAAGCGGCACTTTCTCGGTACAAACACATAATTTGTATAGATACCTCTGACATTTACATTTAGAAAATAAAATAAAATGCTATCAAACGATTTTAAAAAGGTACCTACTTTGTGCCGTTGGAGTCAGTTTACACGGCTTTAGAGACCAGAAATCAAATGTAATACCTGAAAAAAAGAAACAATTAATTAGCAACATACCAGGAACTACTAAAGTTCATATTTCATAATGAGAAAAATTAATTCGTTCCGTTCAGCATCCACAAACATCATAGATTGGTCCCCTTCAATATTTTATTGCTTTTCGGATCCATTAGGTAGGCCTATATTCCAAACCTACCTTTAAAGGGTGTAGGATGATCAAGATTACAAGGTGTATATGGTATTACAGCTTGTTGCAAAATAGATGAATCAATGACACACTCATTATTTTCAAAACAAACACGAAGAGAATAATCCAGTAAAATCTTATTGTTAGAAGCTTTTTCTAGGCGATATCTGGAAATAATTATTAATAATATTATGTATTTGTAAGCATCGTTAAAATTTGGCCTGTACAGAGAGAAATTCGATAAAAACAAGTCATAATAATAATTAAAGCAAGCACTCGAATATAGAATAATGCGGTTTCTAGGGCTTGGTATCGATATTGATTTTTACTATCGATAATCGGCAATGAAATGTCGGTCGATAATCGATAGTATCGAAAACAAACTTATTTTCACGGTCGTCATCAAGACTGGATACAGTTTAAGTTCAAAGTTCAAAACCATACGAAGTTGCGAAAGATCGTTTGCTCCTGTCTAAGGATTTTAGCTTTTCCGGGAAAATCAACAAGCGTTTTGTCGTCCATCTGTGCTATTTATTGTACCGGGTACTCTATTACTGAGGCCCACGTACAGAAATAGTGAACTGTACAGACAAATTCTGAAGCTTGCAAAGGGAAATAACTCTAACTTTATTTACACATCTGGGTATCTCCGATTTAGCGATATTCAACAATAATTTCTTCAAAACTAAAGTAACGTTTCAATGAGAGTGAATTTATGAAAACGGCTGTTCAATAAGCGGTCACAATTTTGTTAAGTGTTACACTGATACTTGATAGTAATTAAAGTGAGCGGTGTATTATGATTAACTGAAAGAAAACATTGACATTTCAGACGCAAGAAAAATAGACGAAGAGCGATAATCGATAGTAACCCACCGCTATCGATAGTGCTTTTCTGGGCCGCCCAATCGATACTATCGATTTATATCGATATTTTACCCAGCCCTAGCGGTTTCACATCATAATATTCTATTCAAAGTATGTACCTTATTTGTACTCTTCCTTTAAGATGAAACACACCAACTTTACCTGTAACAAATAAAAATAATAACTAATTGTTTTAGTCATCAAGATTTAGTATTGGCATTCAATTTCTATTAAAAGAAAAATGAAAAAAGTTGTCCTACCCCATTTATAATCAAAAAGTGATAATGTATAGGACAGTCGTTCTATAGTGAAGGTCATTTCAAGGTTACATGTATCTATACTGATACGAATATTAACAGATCGTTTGATGATGTTGACGTAATAACAACAATCTATGGTAGAACAATCAGATGACCAATAACAAACTGTATTCTCAGGTAGTACAGCTACACTGGTATTTGACGAACATTCTAGAAAAACAAAATAAAAATGAAAAGAAAGGTTGTCAGACCGGGCTAACAAAGACGAGCTTTCATTTTAGAAAACAGAGAGAATACTACGTTAATCCCTTATATGGCATGCAAGGCCTCTAAGCATTCTGATATAGCATAAGTGTTTCTTTTCCATAAGAGTCTAACAAGGCAGAATTAATTGGTGCTGCGAAGAGTATTAGGAAATGCGTGGATGTTTTAAACATGATTATATGAATAACTTGGATTAGAGGAAGCTGTAAAAGATTTTATTAACCTTTTTTCCAGTGTTTTATATTGGCAGGTAGATAAAGCGGCTCATCTGTCTTACATCCTGGTTTCTTCAAATAAATTGATAAATCCAGTTGTTCCAATAACTTAGATACCATTACCTCACTTAATAATGAAACCCCATTAGGAATCCTGTTCCGTAATTTCCAGGCTCGCAAAGAAAATTCTGAATGAAAAAAAGCAGCCACCATCACTTGTAAAGATTTGCCTGCAATTCAGGTTGTTCAGCATTCTAACTAAAGCTACACATTTATTTACATTTCAAATTATAACGTCGGTTCATCCAAGAACTTAACATAAATGTCAAAATATTTTCTACTTAAAATACATAATGGTTATTGTTTGAAAGAAAGACTATACTCACTATTTATTTGTAGTGACTGTTTATAGTTACATAAAGGCTGTGGGAAGCGTTGTTTGTTTAAAATCTGGTTGACTATTAAACATGATGCATTCGTTAAACAAACACTGATATTAACACTTATTTCTATCATTCTTTCGTCTTCAACAACAGACAACACATAACTGTAATTAATTTAGTAAGATTCATATTGGAGATTCAATTGGTATAGCGGCCCTGATACTTCACGAACGATGAACAGCCAATAGGTTATATATAACATTTCCAGAAAACGTAACTTGTGTTTCAAAAAACAATCAAATCAACACGAATAAAATAAAAATACAACTCACTCAAGTCGGACAACACCCTTCAGGTAAAAGTTTTGAACATCACCTACAAAAAAACAGGTTTCTGGTTATTCTGCACGACGAACTGTTATATAGGAATATCATAGGCGTACGAAGCAGTGTGTGTGTGTGGGGGGGGGGGTGCAGCTGGCCCCTAACTTTCGGGCAGTCTGACTTTTCGGGCAGACGGGTGGAAAATAAATATGTCATCTAGTTGAAAAAATAAAGTGCCCGAAATCTTCAAAACCGCGCATTTGTACTAAATTGACTATGGATTAAAACATTTTGTCTGGAGCCACTCTACTTTATGCGACATTTTTCGGGCATCGATTATTACTTGCAAATGCAGCTACAACAGTCTGGTTGGATGGTTGGAAATCAGGTCAACATATAGTGGGAATTCGGTTGACAACTTTGATGCTACTTAACTCGCGGGTTCAAATAGCAGGAAAACGCCTTTGCGGCCGTCCAATTTTCCAAAATCTTCCTTCCCAACACGGCAAGCTCCGTCCCTCCGCCCTCGGAGAAGACCGACGCTGCCGTCTGTAACCCGAAATTTGGAGTTCTCCCCCTCCCTAGCTGTCTTTGACCCCATACGCTTATAAGGAGTAATGAAGCTCATTGTTCAATTCTAAAGTGTAGTAATGTGCACTTACCCCAAGGAAAGTCAAATAATTTTCGCCGAAGTACCAGATTGTCAATAGCAGTTGTAATAGTATAATCACACATGTTGACATCGAGACTTATACCGAAAGATCTCTGGAGGTAATCCACGTTTAAACAACACTCTATAGACGTACAACCCATTCCAACCTGGCAGGTCACATGCTCTCGTAAATCTGGTAATGTTTGTTTAAATAACGAACATTCTGAAAACAAGAGATCAAGGTTGCGAATGTCTGAATGCTACGATTGTTATTAAAAATACTGATTAAATCAAGTTGACTTTTAAAACATAATAATAAAACAAGTTATCACCATTTGACCACCCAGTCGGATTATCGTTGATTGGAATACAGTTAGTTGGCTTTAGGAATCTGGATATCCTCAATTTCTCAAATAATTTAGCAGATAATACGGGCGTCAGTTTCGTTAAACCACCGCTGTTTTGTTCGTCTAGCCACTTTGATATTTCAAAATCTGAAAATGAACACGAGATAAGGATAGTTAAACCAATTCTAACTTATAAAATATTTGAATAAAGTATAAAGAAAAGAGTAGGTCACATTAATCAAAGATATCGGTAAAATTTTATGTAAATGGGGACCCACTGAATTGGATGATGATTGTGTCTAGTCATCAATACATACCGTTAACGTCTGAAGTAGTATCCCAGTCACACACCTGTCGAGGTATTCTACTATTTCTTAAAACTGGAAAGGAACGGACACACGATTCATTGGCCTCCAAACAAACACTTAGATTTAAATTCAACAAATACATCTTCTCAGAACGTAGATCATCAATAACAAAACTGTAAGATATAAAATAAAGGTTAAGGTTACTAATAAACAAACACTTCAATAAACAAACACTTCATTTAAAGATGTCTATTGTAGTCTTTCGCTTGGCTTCAAATGTTATATACATTACAATTTTAATATTTATTCAGATGACAAGCCCCACAAATAATTGTCTAGAACATCGCATGAATTTGAACCCTCGCGTGATTGAAAACATCAACAATCTCTGTTGTCAAATACCGTTTCTACACGTTCTAAGTTATACCATCGTCCTTTTTCAAATATTCATTTTTCATTATCTATTTTTTAACTAGAATTTAAATTGTACATACTGCGTCTTTAAATCTTAAACTTACTCAACATTGACGACTCCTCGCAAAGTAAAACGTTCATATGACCCTGAAAATGAAATTATTTCGTTAGTATAGCAGATTAAAACCATGCAATCTAAATATATAAAAAAAAGGATGGAGTTTAAAACTCGTTTTCTTTGAATTCCGTATTTTGTATTTTAACTTTAATTACACGGAATACGATATAGGATGTGTCTATTGATATATTTCAGCTTACAAAATTCCTGCGGACGATGTCAGCTGTCCATGTAGAATCTATCAATTTATACATGTATTGTCATATAATACATTTTCCGTAGGCTACATGTAGGCCCTACTGTTAATAATACGATGAACATATTTGGATGATGTATATACGTGTCTACGATAATAGAGGACACAACCAAATACCCCCTTTGCTTTATCGAAATATTTACAAAACTATGTCATAATTACCCCATTGATATCCAATAAGGCTTCTGTTAAATTGATATTGTTCAATTCCAACTCTCAGAATAAAGTCACATGGGTCTACAAATACGAAAATCTCCATCCAACGCTTTAGTATTGTCACGGAAAAGCAACACCGAACACCAGGGATGTCATCTGGCAGATTACACGCTACGTCCTCAGGTAGTGGTAGCATAACACTGACATTTTGTTGATCTGTAAATTAAAAGATAGGCTGGCACTGCCAGGCAGGATACGCCCACATTTTCGAGAGATGGATAGAGAACAAGCAACACCGAAAGTGATTTTTCCTACATCATTAAGTTAGAATTTGATATGTGCAAATATCGAAATGAATTAAGATCTTTGGGTTATAAAGGTGCATTTCAGTAGGCATCAAATTCGACTGGGAATCATGTTGCTACGTAGGTAAGATGCTGGCTCGGTAGCCTTGAGGTTGGGTGTTTGATCTCTGCTTTGATCCCTGCATTGGGTGACAAAGTTCATCTAGATTTTCTGGTGTGGTTTCCCCTTGTTAGTGATGAAGGATGGATGGCCTGACAAGAACAGCTGTCAATTTTGGTTCGATTTTCACGAAATTAGACCTCAACCTTCATTACGATGTAACGGTGATATAATCAAACGGTTTTTTAAATGGGATAATAATTCTGACCGCAGAGGGACCACAAGCTAAAAAAAAAAGGTCATTTTTCGGATAATCAGGGGCCATAATTCAGGAAGTTACGATCCAATGGGCGCAAATATCGAAAGGAACCAAGATCTTTGGGTTAAAAACATGCATGTCAAGTTTCATCAAAATCGGTTCAAAATTGTGACCTCTATAGGGTCCACAACCTTGACATAACATATTTTCACACTAATCGCGTTCAAACATCGGCCATTTTGTCTGTCAATTTTGGTCCGATTTTCACAAAATTTGAACTCAATCTTCATTACCATGTAACGGTGATATAATCAAACGTTTTTTAAAATCAGATAATAATTTTGACCTCCAGTGGGACCACAAGCTAAAAAGGGTGATTTTTCGTACAATCAGGGGCCATAATTCAGGAAGTTACGAACCAATGGGCGCAAATATCGAAAGGAACCAAGATCTTCGGGTTATAAACATGCATGTCAAGTTTCATCAAAATCGGTTCAAAATTTTGACATCTATAGGGTCCACAACCTTGATATAACATATTTTCACACTGATCGCGTACAAACAGGGGCCATTTTGTCTGTCCATTTGGGTCCGATTTACACAAAATTTGAACTCAACCTTCATTACCATGTAACGGTGATATAATCAAACAGTTTTTTTTAAATCGGATGATAATTTTGACCTCCAGAGCGACCACAAGCTAAAAAGGGCGATTTTTCGGACAATCAGGGGCCATAATTCAGGAAGTTACGATCCGATGGCCGCAAATATAGAAAGGAACCAAGATCTTTAGCTTATAAACATACATGTCAAGTTTCATCACAATCGGTTCAAAATTGTGACCTCTATAGGGTCCACAACCTTGAAATAACATATTTTCACACTATTCGCGTATAAACGGCGGCCATTTTGTATGACAATTTTGGTCCGATTTTCACGAAATTCGAACTCAACCTTCATTACCACGTAACGGTGATATTATCAAACGTTTTTTTAAATTGGATAATAATTTTGACATCCAGAGGGACCTCAAGCTAAAAAGGGCAATTTTTCGGACAATCAGGGGCCATAATTCAGGAAGTTACGATCCGATGGCCGCAAATATCGAAAGGAACCAAGATCTTGGAGTTATAAACATGCATGTCAAGTTTCATCACAATCGGTTCAAAATTGTGATCTCTATAGGGTCCACAACCTTGAAATAACATATTTTCACACTATTCGCGTACAAACGGCGGCCATTTTGTATGTCAATTTCGGTCCGATTTTCACGAAATTTGAACTCAACCTTCATTACCATGTAACGGTGATATACTCGAACGGTTTTTTAAATCGGATAATAATTTTGACCTCCAGACGGACCACAAGCTAAAAAGGGCGATTTTTCGGACAATCAGGGGCCATAATTCAGGAAGTTACGATCCGATGGGCGCAAATATCGAAAGGAACCAAGATCTTGGGGTTATATACATGCATGTCAAGTTTCATCAAAATCGGTTCAAAATTGTGACCTCTATAGGGTCCACAAGCTAAAAACATGATATTTCGTACAATCAGGGGCCATAATCCATGAAGTTTCCATCCGATACATGCCAATATCGAAAGCAGCCGAGATCTTATGGGGATAAACCTATATTTCAAGTTTCGTCAAAATCGGATAAGAATTGTGACCTGTAGAGAGTCCACAAACAAATTGTGGACGGACAGACGGACGGACGGACGGACGGACGTCCGGACGGACAGGGGCGACGACATAATACGTCCACATGAAAATGTGGGCGTATAAAAATGATACATATAGAAGTTGTGTAGCTTTGGCCTTTGTAATTTAGTGTAGGCTGTATATTGTATTTTGACAAAGCCATGGAATAAAAGGTACCAATGTAGAAATTCATTTAACCTTTTCTCCATCCATCAACAGCATCTGTGTAATCCCCTTTAGTGGTATCACATTGACGTTTATTCCGGTATTTTGATATTCCAATATCATCGAGAAGTTTAGATCGGAGAACAGGCGTCATTTGATATTCTGCACTGACGCCATTGTCTGTTAACCATGTAGACAGAGAAAACTCTGAAAAGGAAGAATGAATAGTGAATAGTATTATCTTTAAATCATATTAACATAGAAATGTATGGGCTATATTGTCATAAATTAATAATAATAAAAAAAAGTCCTTTTCTTGAGCGCTAAATCCACCCATAAGCATGTTCAAAGCCAACATTAGATTGTCTGAACATTAGCGTTTTACTGTCGCGAAAATTTTGAGGTAAATTATTCGACAGTTTAGTGCAGCAGTACTAAAGTTTCTGTGTCCAAACAGTTTTAATTTTAATGATTGTATGCACAAAATGTTTTGATTATGGGATCTCAAAGTTCGAGTTGGCTGGTATACAGTTAGGAGTTCTAAAACATACAAGAGTGCTGTTCCCCCGTTGACATAGGTACGTCAAAAATAGGAACTTCAAGTCTATAAGCACATGGATCAGAAGCCAATATGGGCATTTCAAGATGGCAAGAAACGTCATATTATATGGACATAGACACATGCATTAAACAGATATTTTAAAGATAGGCTGGCACTGCCAGGCAGGATACGCCCACATTTTCGAGAGATGGATAGAGAACAAGCAATACCGAAAGTGATTTTTCCTACATCATTAAGTTAGAATTTGATATGTGCAAATATCGAAATGAATTAAGATCTTTGGGTTATAAAGGTGCATTTCAGTAGGCTTCAAATTCGACTGGGGATCATGTTGCTAAGTGGGTAAGATACTGGCCTCTATAGGGTCCACAACCTTGATATAACATATTTTCACACTAATCGCGTACAAACGGCGGCCATTTTGTCTGTCAATTTTGGTCCGATTTTCACGAAATTTAAACTCAATGTTCATTACCATGTAACGGTGATATAATCAAACGTTGTTTTAAATCGGATAATAATTTTGACCTCCAGTGGGACCACAAGCTGAAAAGGGTGATTTTTCGTACAATCAGGGGCCATAATTCAGGAATTTACGAATCAATGGGCGCAAATATCGAAAGGAACCAAGATCTTCAGGTTATAAACATGCATGTCAAGTTTCATCAAAATCGGTTCAAAATTGTGACCTCTATAGGGTCCACAACCTTGATATAACATATTTTCACACTAATCGCGTACAAACGGCGACCATTTTGTCTGTCTATTTGGGTCCGATTTTCACAAAATTTGAACTCAACCTTCATTACCATGTAACGGTGATATAATCAAACTTTTTTTTTAAATCGGATGATAATTTTGACCTCCAGAGGGACCACAAGCTAAAAAGGGCGATTTTTCGGACAATCAGGGGCCATAATTCAAGAAGTTAGGATCTGATGGCTGCAAATATAGAAACTAACCAAGATCTTTGGCTTATAAACATACATGTCAAGTTTCATCACAATCGGTTCAAAATTGTGACCTCTATAGGGTCCACAACCTTGAAATAACATATTTTCACACTATTCGCGTATAAACGGCGGCCATTTTGTATGTCAATTTTGGTCCGATTTTCAGGAAATTCGATCTCAACCTTCATTACCATGTAACGGTGATATAATCAAACGGTTTTTTAAATCAGATAATAATTTTGACCTCCAGAGGGACCACAAGCTAAAAAGGGCGATTTTTCGGACAATCAGGGGCAATAATTCAGGAAGTTACGATCCGATGGGCGCAAATATCGAAAGGGACCAAGATCTTGGGGTTATAAACATGCATGTCAAGTTTCATCACAATCGGTTCAAAATTGTGACCTCTATAGGGTCCACAACCTTGAAATAACATATTTTCACACTATTCGCGTACAAACGGCGGCCATTTTGTATGTCAATTTTGGTCCGATTTTCACAAAATTCGAACTCAACTTTCATTACCATGTAACGGTGATATAATCAAACGTTTTTTTTAAATCGGATAATAATTTTGCCCTCCAGACGGACCACAAGCTAAAAAGGCCGATTTTTCGGACAATCAGGGGCCAAAATTCAGGAAGTTACGATCCGATGGGCGCAAATATCAAAAGGAACCAAGATCTTGGGGTTATAAACATGCATGTCAAGTTTCATCACAATCGGTTCAAAATTGTGACCTCTATAGGGTCCACAAGCTAAAAACATGATATTTCGTACAATCAGGGGCCATAATCCATGAAGTGTCCATCCGATACATGCCAATATCGAAAGCAGCCGAGATCTTATGGGGATAAACCTATATTTCAAGTTTCGTCAAAATCGGATAAGAATTGTGACCTGTAGAGAGTCCACAAACAAATTGTGGACGGACGGACAGACGTCCGGACGGACAGGGGCGACGACATAATACGTCCACATGAAAATGTGGGCGTATAAAACACACACCTGAAATATCATCTTTTCCCAAGTTACATTCCAATATGGGTAATCTTGCATTCTGTAGCACTGGTATTTTTAGACAGGGTGTATCAAAGCAAAATGAAGTCGTTATGCTGATTAGATATGCCTTTGCACCTTCCAAATGATGTATGACGTATCTTGTAAAAACACAAATAGTAATCATATCATACGTTGTCCACGGATGACTTACATAACACAGTATATAGTATTAAAGTAATGAAATCATTTACTACACTACAGGTATTATAATATAACATAGAACTGGTTAATATTAGTAGTCATCGCAACTTTACAGGAGAATAAACAGATAATTATAATACTCACTCGACACCAATAATACCATTAATGTTGAACTGTTCTGTGTTACCTGATAAAAACAAAGGTTTATGAATTTCCGCCACTTTATGGTATTCATTAGTCATTAAACTAAATAGTTTAGTCATTCAGTGTCGATTTCACCTATACACCTACACACTGATATAAAGTGTAAAATCTTACCCCATTTATAATGTAAAAGGCTTTGTTTGTAAACAAGATTTTCTATGGATAGCGTCAGAGTAAAATCACAAGCGTTTATGTAGAGCTTCATATTGAATGAATAACCAATCACTGGGGCATCTGTACAGCAATCAACACCAGTACAAAACTCAGGAACATGGCAACGTACATAATTTGGTAACATGCTAAAATTCAAACCCGTTACGGGGCAATCTGTGGATAAACAGAAATGTGTTCTTATATAACGGTTAATATAGTATACATACATTTGACTTAATTTGTGAAAAGACAGAGTCGAATTGAATTCAATAGATAATACACCCCACGACCCGTGTCACACAGTCAAACTATCACTTGAATTAGTTGGTTATTCTATGTTCTGGATGATCTTTTAAATTCTACAGATATTGTCATCAATAATAATTGTGATTTACTCATTGGAAATACTTGGGATAACGTAATGCAGTTACACCAAAAAATCATTTTTAAAAAATTATTTTTTTTTAAGGTATTTGCCAATTTGCTTGATATTTGTTTCAACTCTGTGATGAATTTATTGGTTCGTCGGTTAAATCATATATTTAACAACATCTTACCAGATGTCCATCCATTAATATCAGGACGTTTATATGGATTTCTATTTAGACCACATTCTGGGTGTAACAGGTAACTGGAAATACCAAGAATTTCAAAAATCTTTGACAAAGTCAGATCAGAAATAACGTCACCCGCTTGCACATTCTCATCCTTCAGAAAGTTGCTCAAAGAAAAACCTTAAATATAGAAAATAAATAAATCAATCAATATAAACAAACAACAATTCCTAAAGTGCAATGGAATTCCAGGCCATAAATATCTATTGTCAGTTTACTGTTATGACTGTTGCGGTAATATAGTTAGAAACGTTCACATTATAAAATTGAATCAGCTGTTTGAGAAATTATAATAATATAATTTTTAGTTCAAGTTAATCATACCTTGTATTCCAATGGTGGAATTCCAATCACATTGCTGTATAGGTAGCCTTGCATTCTTTAGAAGCATGTGGGACAACTTACAAGTTTTGTTGCTTTCAAAACATACACTGACATTCATACTCAGTAATAATTCATTTTCTCCTTCCAAATTATACACAGCATAACTGAAAACAAATTCATAATAATGTTATACTGCTATCAAGCATTGTGAAAGAAAATTTTGAGTTCATACAAATTGAGCTCAGAGATATAGCTTAAATAATTAGATTGAATTTTGGCAATTAAAATATTTTTTTCTGTAAATCAATTTGCTCGCGGCTTTAAGCAGAGTTATTTCGTATTCTGGGAGTGTTATTAAACAATGTCTTCGATCAAATTTTGATAGCACAATCACTTACTCGAGTCGTATAACGCCTTTCAGATTGAAGTTGTTCATTTGATCTGAAGAATAGAAGAGTCAAATACATAAGCATAGTTGTTTCTGTAAGTTGGTTGTTATATAATAGGCCTATAATATATCATAGGTTATTTTGTAAAATTAATAAGTATGGCCTAATTCGTTTTATGGTATGATAATACTTTTCCTAATTTGGGACAAGACAAGATAGACAATAACAAAAGTAAATGAAATGAAATAGGGTTTAAAGTCCGACTATTCTGCCCCCTCCCCCCCCCAAGGTTAATGCAGTAATGAAGACTGGCATATACACAGTGCAGTGTGCTCTAGTCTGAGGGGAATTTTGCCTTTTTTTCGAATTCCAACTGTCATGGGTACTTTTATGTGCATATATGAACATGGAACCTTCGGTTTTCTGCCTATCCCAACGACTATGCGTTGTCCTTTGCTGGGCCTTTCGTCCTACAACACAAACAAGGGTGAATTACGGCGGAAAATCCCAAAGAACTTTCTCGATCAACGCAGGGATCGAACAAGGAACCTCTAGGTTAGCAAGCAAATTTCCTACTCACTGAACCACCCTGGCTCCCTGCGACAATAATAAAAACATCAGGTACTACATTTACTTACCCCATTTGTAATTTACAAGAGATATTTTGATTTTAAAGTCTTCGACACCGAGTGTCATGGTCTGGGTACACATGTTGACATCGGCTAGTATATTAAATGATCGACGTAGATAAGGAACGTATACACAGCAAGATATTCCTGTACAATGTTGTGGTATGTTACATGTTAGATCGCTTGGTAAACCAGGTAACTTCATCTCCACCGGACATTCTAAAGTATATAAGGTGTTAATAATTTATCGTATAACTTAATTCCTTTGAATAATAAAGAAAACAATAATATCAGAGATTCCCAACATGGTACAATTTGTTATTCGTTCGTCTATTGAATGTAAAATCGCTTATGCAAGTTTTTTTTCAAGTTAATGTTACAGAGAGAGAGAGAGAGAGAGAGAGAGAGAGAGGGAGAGAGAGAGAGAGAAAAAAATGGGGTTTAATGTCCACTCGACACAAACTAGGTCATTTGGGACTAACATATGGTTTCATTTTATTTCAATAATTCGCTTGCGCGTAGGGGTCTTTAGCAGTGGGAGGAAACCGGAGTGCCCGGAGGAAACCCACAAGGTTGAGAAGGCGCCCCTATCTCCATGCCACATACGCTCTCTCCAGGGATCGAAACCACAGCCACAAGCCAGAGGTGACCGGCCAGCTAGAGGTCGAAGCGCGGCACTCTAGACCACTAGGCCATCCCAACCCCCCAAGTTAATGTTACATTTGACAGAATAAATCTGACGATGTCTAGAACATGTGAACAATAATATAGCAACTGTATAGAAAAAATAAACATTATGAGATTGGAAGTTTTGCTTGGCCGCACGTCTTTTGCAAAACTGACCAATTTTGATGTTTAAAAATGAAATAAATTCGCTTACCATTATTCCATCCCCTACTGGTAATAGACGACGTTATAGCGGTATGGTTACACATTGGTGATTGGAGATACGGCGTGATACCTAATGTGTCCAGTAATTTATCAACCATATTATTTGAGAGTTCGTCGTCCACTGATACGGCTTGTTCTTTTAACCAGCTAGATAGGTTGAATCCTGTAAATCAAAAAATACATGCATTATTATAATCATTTTTCTTTTTTCTGATTACTTGTTTTGCTTGGATAAGTTAGACCTGGTTTAAAATCACAGAATATCTATAAATCACCGGATTATCACAAACTATCGGTTAAAGATACATTATGGGAGATTAGATAACGAGTTGGCAGTTCTCACTACAATAGTTAAAAACTAGCTAATCTAAAGGCAATTTGCTGAAAATTTCAGTCATATTGATCCACTATTAACTTAGAACTAAGCGAAATGAAAGTTCCGCTTAGCCTCGTTCATCATTACAAAAGTCGGTAAGACAAAACCAGTAGTCTCGGTTATCCACTTTTATTGGTAAATCACGAAGGAAAATATTTCAGTGAATCGAACTACAATCCAACAAAAATCTCATGCTAGCCTCGACATCGAGAGTCTGAATAAGTTAATTAATGTCTAATAAGTAGTTTTTATAACATTTCAGGCTTAAAGAAAGACCTACAATAGGCAGATTTTGCTTTTGCATAATGCATGTTTAATGAAAAATTTAATCAATACATCAGTTTACTTACTGTTTGAGATTTTATTCCAGTCACAATGTATCTTTGGTATTCGTGTATCTTTAAAGACGGGAATCTCCATATTACAATCATCCCCAGCAGCGAAGCAAGCACTAAGTTTCATATTTACGATAAATTCATCTTCTCCTTTCAAATCTTCAACACTGAATCTATAATTTAACAACAGTTAGTAGTAAACACATGAGTTTTTCTTCTATAATTCAGCGGAATTACAAGTGATGAGATTATTTCTATCATGTGTCTTAGTATTATACTTACTTACCTAGTTGTAAATATACCACCAATATCAACCATTTCTTCCTTACCTTTAAAACAATAATATATTGGTACAAGCTAATATAACCTTTATTACTTTACCCTATTTAATACCGCATTGTTGGGGTTGAAACAAATTTTTGGCACCAACAAGTACAATCATTGAATGAATCGTAGACTTTTCAGTAAACCCTCGTATAAGAGTACTATTAAAAATATGATCCATCTTACCCCATTGATAATTTATAAGAGAAATATTAAAGTTGAGTTTTTCTATACCAACACTCATCTGGTAGTTACAGTTATCCAGTAGTAAATAGGTTTGGAATGTTCGTCTTATTTGATGTATATTAGTACAGCATATTACACCAGTACAATAATCAGGTATATAACATCCTATATTATCTGGTAGTGTGGATAAGGCTATATTCTTAGGACAATCTGAAAGAACAAAAGCTGCTGTTTGTAGTATATGGATCCAAATACCCATTCGTAATTCAAAACAAAAGTCGTACGCCCATGCACACATACATAAACAAAATTCATACCAAGGAGATTACAGTAAGCAAATACTGCGACATCCGTGCCCGAACACTTAATTATAAAATAAAATGTAACATAAAATGTACAAATATGGAACAGCACACTGACCATTTTTCCATCCATTGCTTGTAGTTGCTGTTTTAAATGGCTCTGTAAAAATGTTACAGGGCTGGTTATGGAGATATTCTGTTATCCCTAGGTAATCCATCAGCTCATTTGACAATGTAACTGTTAAATCTCCACCACGTTCTTCTACCCATGATTTTAATGAAAAATCTGTAAAATAAAGCACAGTATGGTTCTGCTAAATAGATTCGTGTATTTTTTTTTAATTTGATCTAATTACAAACATCACTTTTTAACATATCAATACAATCAAAGTACAGGACATGTATGAATGTGTTACATTAGGTTCCGTGTGGAATTCTCTGTAATGGTATACCCAAGAGTGGGTTTGATTCAAGTAGTTGTTTGATTGTTTGATTATGATATATTTCCCTGACCCCGAGTTCATAAAGCATTCTCAGACTTAAGTTGAGAATTTACCCAAAATTGTTTGCCTTATTTTAACTAAAATGTAGCCCTTTATAAAACCTTTTGTTTTTTAATGTATCAAATACATCAATAAGAAACTATGTGCAATGTTTTGTGTTTCTGAATCAAAGATATTTCTCATAAATAGTGATAGAAAGTTGAGTAAATTTTCAACTTAAGTCTGAGAATGCTTTGTGAACTTGAGGCCAGATTGTATCTGGTTTATAATCTACAAACGGACACGCGATATGCTGTGTTTTAACTTATAGATGGCAATAAAAGTAAGTTCATAAATTCATTATTTATGTCAATTACATATCTTTTAAGGCATAACAATTTTATGAACTACCTTTTACTTTGAAACCCTTGACCATGTCACAAAGTGGAATTGGTAATCTGGTTTGATTAAATATGTTAACGTTTAATTCACATTCAGCTGATCCTTGTAGACACATCTTGATATTCAAATCAACAATATATATTTCAAAACTCACTAGGCGATCTATTTTATAACTGAAATTAAAATAATAGATTTATCAGGCTGTAATACCCTATACCACGCAACATACACATATATATCAATTTATAACACAAATATATTGACACAATGAACTTACTTGATGAATATAAGCTCACTTAATTTTTCTACTTTGAGAGTACCTGAAATAACAAATTTAATGTGCTTTTCATGAACATCGTCATCTTTCTGTTTTGGATTGAACAGGGCTGTGTTTAATATTCGCGGTGTTTTATAACAAATAGCCGAGGAATATATATATTTCTATCGTTTCTATCGTATTTTCAATAATATTTAATGTTTGGTATAATTTTGGTCTTTCACCCACGGGCATCAAGGATTACACGACCGGTCCTATGTTATATTTTAATTGTGCGACTAAGAGATAAAATATACAAATTCTTTATTACTATGACAGCATATTTATAACTATTACAGCATATGTATTACTATTACAGCATTATAGTGCGCCATTTCATATTTTTTAGTGGCACTTTACAAAGTAACAATGTAATCATAAATAAACAACACGATTATGGATGATTGTATATGAAAGGGCGCACTATAAATGTCGACACCCTCGATTAAAAATAACGTAATGAACCTACCCCAATCATATTCAAGTATTGAATATTTAAATTGTATTTTCTCAATAGCACCATATATGACGTAATTACATGTATCTATATAGAGGTATGTATTTATAGTAAGATCCAGTAGGTTGTTATCAATACAGCAGTTTATACCAGTACAATAATCAGGTATATAACAGTTGACGGGACCTCTGATAGCTGGAAGGTTCTCCATCTTTGCACAATCTAGAACAACGAACGGATATGTTTATGAACATAATTATATC
Organism: Patella ulyssiponensis; assembly: GCA_963678685.1. Lineage (NCBI taxonomy): Eukaryota > Metazoa > Mollusca > Gastropoda > Patellidae > Patella > Patella ulyssiponensis. Next base: position 59,522,462 of record OY783225.1, on the reverse strand, counting down.
ACTAAGATGGATTTAACTGTTCTAAAAAAAAAATTAAAAAGCCAATTCAATTGGAAATGATAAACTTCAGTATGCAGTTTCGGTCACCTCGTCACTTTATCCGGTAACATAGGCCAATTACTGCGATGGAAGGAGCAGGTTAAAACCGTAAATAAATCAGTAAATAACAATTGCTTTCGTATCACTTACAGTAAACATTTTAAACGGTCCATTTGTATATTTACCATTTTTCCAGTTATTTGGAACAGAAGGTTGATATTTAAGACTGTCGCGGCTACAAGGATGGTCTAACAATTCATCAGTTATTCCCAGTTGTTCCAGTAGGAAACGTACAACTTGCTTAGTTAAATGTTGAGTCAAATCTATACCTCTTGAAAGAGCCCATCCAGACAGTGAGAAACCTGTAATATAATATAAATCTGAACTTCCAAACTATATGTGAATGTTCAAAGGATTGGATTTAGCGGTAAGAAGCATGTCTTCGAATGTTACGCAAATATTTATATAAAAGAGAAGATATATAACAATGCCATAATTCTGAAAGGCATAAGTCTCAAAATATGTCAGATTTAGTTTTTGAGATATGAGAGAAAAACCTATTCCAATATTAATAACGCAATTAGGATATCAACTTTTTAAAAGCTGTTTTTATTGTGGAAGTTACAACCTTACAGTTCCCAAACTTTGCACAGAGAAGCCCCTCAATGACGTGCTTAGAGATTTTATGCAATAAAAGCTAATAAGGCCATGAGTGACACGTACAGTCTGAGTCATTTAAAATTTGCGAAGTTTTTATTTGTCTGATTCTAGGTCATTATATTGTGTCTGAAACATACCTTTAACATCAAGTGTACAGGTAAATTGTGGGATTTGTGTTCCAACCATTACAGGTAAATCTATCTGACATTTATTCTGATCAAAACAGACTTTTATAGTCAAATCAATCAGGAATGTCTTATCCGTTTTTCTTATACCATATCTAATAAAAACAGACGAACAAATACGTTTTTCAAAATCTTTATGAATCCTTATTACATTTCAAACAACTGCTGTAAGAATAATTAAACCTCTCAGGCCAATATAATAGTAAGTGTACGGGGACTGCACCACACATAATTTACATAAAAACAAATCTAGGGACAAGACATCATACTCAGAGACCACAAACAAACAAACAATTCAAAGTCTTGAATTAGAGTCATGTTCGCACAATATTTATTTATTTAAGAAATAATTATACTTACCCCAACTGGAAAAAGTCTGATATTTTCACCTTGCCATCAATACCTGTTTGATTAAAAGGTGACTGATCAATATGGAAATACTATATACCAAGTAATGGAAACAGGAAAATCATAAATACAAAATAGGTTGCCAGGCAACGAAACATACGCCCACACAGCAGCTAAATCGTCCGGGCAGTCAACAAAAGTAATCACCAGAAAAACATAATTCAATCTCATCCATAACTACCTTGTAACGGTGATATAATCAAACATTTTTTTAAATCAGATAATAATTGTGACCTCCAGGGGGACCACAAGCTAAAAAGTGTGATTTTTTGTACAATCAGGGGCCATAATTCAGGAAGTTACGATCCGATATGTGCAAATATGCAATGGAACCAAGATCTATAGGTTATAAAAATGTATTTCAAGTTTCATCAAAATCAGTTCAAAATTGTGACCTCTATAGGGTCCACAACCTTGATATAACATATTTTCACACTATTCGCGTACAAACGGCAGCCATTTTATCCGTCATTTATGGTTCGATTTTCAAGAAATTCAAATTCTCTCTTCATTACCATGTAACGGTGATATAATCAAACGTTTTTTTTAAATCGGATAATAATTTTGACCTCCAGAGGGACCACAAGCTAACAAAAGCGATTTTTCGGACAATCAGGGGACATAATTCAGGAAGTTACAATCCGATGGGCACAAATATCGAAAGGAACCAAGATCTTTGGGTTATAAACAAACATGTCAAGTTTCATCAAAATCGGTTCAAAATTGTGACCTCTATAAGGTCCACAACTTTGATATAACATATTTTCACACTATTCGCGTACAAACGGCGGCCATTTTGTCCATCAATTTTGGTCCGATTTTCACGAAATTTAAACTCAACCTCCATAACCATGTAACGGTGATATAATAAAACGGTTTTTTAAATCGGATAACAATTTTGACCTCCAGAGGGACCACAAGCTAAAAAGGGCGATTTTTCGGACAATCAAGGGCCATAATTCAGGAAGTTACGATCCGATAGGCGCAAATATTGACAGGAACCAAGATCTGTGGGTTATAAACATGCATTTCCAGTTTTATCCAAATCGGTTCAAAATTGTGACCTCTACACTGTTCACAAGCTAAATAACGTGATTTTTCGTATAATCAGGGGCCATAACCCATGAAGTTACAGTCCGATACATGCCAATATCGAACGGAACTGAGATCTTAGGGTGATAAATCTATATTTTAAGTTTCATGGAAATCGGATAAAAATTGTGACCTGTAGACTGTTCACAAACAATTGTGGACGGACGGACGGACGGACGAACAGGGGCGACGACAATATATGTCCACATGAAAATGTGGGCGTATAAAAATAATTCACAACTTACCTTTATTAAGATGGGTTTCCTCTTCTAATAGTGAATATTTAACAACTCGAGTTTCAATACCGGCTTCAACATAAAAATCACACGTGTCAATATTCAGAAAAGCGTGGAAAGACATATCTAAAAACTCCACATGAAAGCAGCAATTGATTTCTGTACACGTTTCACCTAGATGGCATACCAAACCTTCTGGTAGTTTGGGTAAATTCTTTAAAGACTTACGACAATCTGAAAAATAATTAAAATTGTCAAGGGATTGGAGACATGATGCTGGTTTGCTAGCGACACCATATTGCCTTTCAGCAGTTGGGTCTGAGTTCTGGGCTCGCGAAACTCAGACTGTAGAAAGAAAATTATTTAGAGTTATTACAGATGAGGGTTTAAAACAACGTATGCAGTTTGATGTATTAGTGGTATAAATAAGAAATATTCGGAACAACACGGTTTCCTGAGTTTTGACTTTTAGAAAACTCAGCCTGAAGTTCAGGTGGACGGTCCAAAGTAGAGTCTACTTTGAAGTTCAGGGAAGTGCCACAGCTTTTATTTAGTCCAGCAGGATTATATCTCCCAGTGTCGTATCTACTATTCGCAAGACCGTTACAATTATAGCCTTACACAATTCCTGTTTGACTGTATAGATATACATGGATAATAGAAACAGTTAAATATCGTGTCATGCTTACCATTTCGCCACCCATTGATGTGAGACGAATAAGGTGCTCGTTTGATGTCACATTTTTCATCTAATAAATATTGTGATATTCCTAATTGTTCTAACAACAGTGTCACAGCTGACGATGCTAGCTTTTGGTCTAATTCAAGTCCCATTTTCTCTTTCCAGGCATCTAAGCTAAAATCTATAAAGACAACAAAAACAAAGGTGTTAAGGAATCTTATACCTTTTGCTTAAATTCAAATTCTATATTGTTATATTTGAATTTCTTTTATAGCAGAGAGGGCGACAGGCTTGGTATCCCCAGTGGTCCAATGCCGTTCCACACCACAAACCTCTGAGTTCATCCATGGGGAAACACATATTCAAATTGTCTGCTATTTTTATCGACCAATCAATTAAATCGTTATATACATAAAAAAAACTGGCATCTTTTATATCAAAAAGATGCTGAACTTAGCTGAATTTGTACCTAAAATATCGATAGCTGTATATATACGTTCTTTAAGAGGCAGAGAATGCTGATGAAGTGCCTGCTCGCGTGACCTCTTGGTTGTATAAACTTTAAGCAAACAGTTTGTGCGTAAATCGACTAGTTTAGAGTACAACTAGTTGCCATAAGCAAATGACATGTGTCTTTTTAGTCTCAAATTGGCAACTGATCGTATCCTCTCAGTTGTCTCCAGTTGCATATGCGCAAAGATGAGGTTCAAGTACACCGTCAACAAGTATCTAAGTCTCCTTTTGATTGGCGGCATCAATATGATTCTAGGATTTACCGTAAATATTTAAAAAAAAAATATACAAATAAATATTGCTCACCGCCATTGAGGTAAATGAAATAATTAATTGTGTTTAATATACAGTCTCTGGGGTTTGTTAAATTTTATCTGACAATTACCCATATTCCTGAAGCAATGGCCCGAGAAATCTCTCTCTGACCATTGCTGGATTGACTTCTGATTCTTGAACTTTTGCGGGAGTGTGTCTATTCTCCCCGTTCAATGAAAGCTATCACTTAAGTACAGCAACATGACAGTCCTTCGTTTAATCTAAGTCTTCCCTAAAACTTTGGACAGTGATTTAAGGTATTAAAAAAGGTATAAGTATGTTCGTTTCCAAACAGTATTGTTTACATTTCATTCGACTTGATAGCCTCGTTTGTCACACAATTAGTTTTACTGCAGTATTCTCCGATGCACGGGTTAATTAGGCATAATAAAAGCGTGAGCCATGACGTAACGTTATGTAAACATATTTGGTCCAATACTGGCACTCGTTTTAAATGTAAAGCGTTTGTATGGTAGGTAGTGATAGGTTGGTAGTCGGACTACTGACTAATCAAAATTTAACACAACAATATCCACTCAGAATAGCAGTGTGTAGTGAGATTACCTATAATCAAACGAAACGCTGCGCGGAGTATGACAATTACCAAATCGACGAAAAACTCGTACTAATTAAAATATTATTTACCGAGATCAGTGATGTTAGTCGGTATATTTGTATCACAGGCTGGTATTCTCGCCTCTTTCATCAGATTAATACCATCTTCAGGGAAACAGAATTTTTTACCATCAATCGGAATACATGCCAGTATATTTAAATCTATTACGAATCCGCTAGAATACTGAGATATCGTATACCTGAAACAATCAGAGAGACGGCAATGACAACAATGATAACCATTGGACTAAAAATGTCGGCGTCGATTTGCTTAAAATATAGATAAGAACAACCTTAGCTGTATGGATCCTAGACTCTCACTAACATCGTACAGTCACCACAAATCAAACTAATTAATCTTCGTTCATACGGTAACTCCAAAAACTTTTTAACATAATTAATTAACAGTCGTTTGTAAAATGGAAAATGTCACTCGAAAATAACACTATGAGGCACCTAAGTATTAAGCCTAATGTCCATTGCTTTCATATTCATTCGAGGCAATAATCACGTCGGGAAACGTTCTCTTAATGTTAGAATTCTCTCGTTGGGGAGTGGCCGAGCGGGTAGCGCGTGCGCGTTGTATCTTAAGGTCTAAGGTCTGTCATTAAGTCAACTTGGGTGGTTTCGATTCCTGGATCACCTGTACAAGCTCATGGGTGTGAATAAAGGAATTATAATCCCAATGATGGAAATGCGTATTTAAAAACAAATACACAAAAGATGAATATTTCGCAAATAAACTTATACACACTTACGTAATAGTAATTGGTGCAGGCGTACCAGTTCCAATTGTCAACATCAATGGAGTTCCTTTAAGCAGAATAGGTCAAATGTATTAATATTGTACGTGCAGGTATTTTCAGACTACAAGATAGCCGTTGAGTAGAAAGCCACATCAAACGTATAAAATAAATGTGAAAACCTAACTTCAGTTTGACTTATATTAATTAACGAACAATAATTCCATAATGTGGGGGTCAATTCTCCATTCCTTTGACTGTGATAATGAATTATAGTTAGAAACTGAACAAATTATAAAAGTACGAACCCCAATCATACGTCAGCAGTGTTTCTTTATAGCGGAAGGTACCGAAGCCTATATCAATAACAAAGGTGCATGGCTCAAACTCAACAAAGACGAGCAAACTCTTCTCGATAGGTTCATCAACATATGGTATGTTAAACCGGTAATCCACACAGCAGTGGAGACCAAAACAACTATCAGCCATAGCACATGTTATTTTATCCTGCAGTTTTACGGGTAGATATTTCTCAACATCTATAGCCCATGGACAATCTACAACATATAATACAGATAGAAAAGTATTAATACATGTACATTGAAATACCATATTTGTTTTCACCCCTTATGACGTATGGTTATTATTATTATTTGAATTACATTCACTCACCCATTGTTAGTTTTGTCGCCATTTGACATATTCCATTACCAAATATTCTCTGAAACAAAAGTTAAAATTGATGAAATAACCCCAACAAAAACACACTACTTATGGATAACAATTACTATAGTTTAACCACTGCAGCTTCAGCTTTTCAACAAAATTTCACACGTCGTTATGCATATAACACAAAAAACATGTTGCATATATACAACTTTTGCAAATGAAGATATAAATTAGCCTGTCCTCCGTGGTTGTGACTAGACTATCTATTGAGATAAAACCCATTGTTCGTTCACGATTAAACTTACATTCAAGCCTAGTTTCTTTAAGATCAGGTCTAATGCTGCCGACGATAGTTTTCCACCCATTGCTCTTGCAAAGTCAGCAATTGTTCCACTTCCTATTTAAAATAAGCAAACACGTATTTATTATAAAACAAGTAACGGCGAAAATATCCAACAAATCTAATGCATTTTTATTACCTGTTAAATAAAGCAGATAACTATATAGAATAACAAATTGCTTAGTCTTTATCAGGTCATTAAAAGATTAAATAATCAAATGATCATTGCTACCTGGCAGTGTAAAGTTATTATTACATATTGGTATTGGTATTTTCATTTCATCAATAAATCGCCCTTCAATCATAGTATTTCCATTTGATTCGATTTTACCACCAACATTGATAATGAAAACCTTTTCCGCTGCGTTACTGTGAATAGTTAATCTGAAAAAATGGACATATTGCTAAAATATTTTTAAACTATCGAATGTATTTTATGCATTTGTGGAAATCTAAAAAAAAATTATACGACTCTTTAAAAATTTACAAATTCATGATGGTTCATGGTTGTGGATGACAACTTACACGACTGAGATGGAATCTCCAATACTAATCTTTTCTTCTCGTCCTAAATATAAAATAAAATAAAAAATCATAAATAAACAATATACAGCATTCTCTTCAAAGATGCAACAAATATTTCTCGACATCTATATATAATTTAAGAGTACATAAAACAAGTACACCAACTTAATCCAAATTGATTAATACACTAATTCCACTTATTATTGAAAAGCTTTATCTGATACGCATCTAATGCAAATTTAAAGGTTATAAACACAAACCTAGAAATTTGTGTAATCTATATAAATAAATTCAAATTCTCCCATCACGCTTCGTCGCCGCGATCCATTTATACAAATAAAATCAAATTTGGGCCCCGGACGAATTGAGCCGCCGGCGAATTTGGGCCCCGGGCGAAGCCGGGTGCCTGCCAGTAGTACATAAACTTTGCAAATAGTTCAAATTGCTATGCCACATTTATAGTTAATTCTAACTAAAATGTACAATTGTTTTGTTTTGTTTCGCATGTGGAATAACATCTAATCTGATCTTAACGAGTATAGACGGTGAGTTTGTGTAATGTAACGTACAACCTTCTTATAAAATATTAGGGTTTTAGCAACGATCCTCGGGTAGGGTTATATTGGTTGCTTTCACTAAAAATATCCCAATTTATTATCATACGGTGGAAATTGTTCTGGTGAATTAGACAAATGAAACCCAACCATATATCTTTGTATGTGTTATTTTTGGATTATCTTATTCAGACCGAACAACTGCTAAACAAACAAGATCATAATAACTTACCCCAATCATATCCAATAAGTATAATTGTACGTGAATATTTCTCAAAGCCCACTGTGAGTATATAGTTACACGGATCTAATTTAACATAAACTTGAAAAGATTTGGTAAAGTTGAGTAGATGTGTTGTCAGTTTAACATCTAGACAGGCCTGTATATGTAGACAATCATCTGATATTTGTAAATAAATCAGTTTGTTTAATTTATCGTTTTTTATGGTAGGTAATACAATGGTTTGGTTCAGTATTCTACAAGCTGAAAATATACAGTATCTCAAGATCAAATAAACGTTCAAGGAAGCCGATAGTCTTTTAAGATCCATATCCGAGTATGTAGTGGTGAGTCTATAGCTTCTGGACATCTAAATGTCCACTCACATATTCGACCTTTTAGGTAGACAGCGTACAAGTGGCTCCCAAGTTTAGAAATATTCCCGTGGTCTGGAATTCTATATAAATCCGTGTATTGAATACTATAGCAACTATTTTAATCCACTGTCGCTAATTGTATCAATTGAACATTTGAATCGCTTCAAATCGGGTCACCATTGTGCGATGCAACCTCGTGTTTACCAAATATCATAAAACCAAGTAGGAACAATCCACACTGCTTGACATAATACGAAATCTTACGACGCAAGGGCGGGTAATCGGATGAGGTCGTGAATAGTTAGGGTTGGGTGGACAATAAAAAGACAAACATACATTTTTCCGAGTACGTCAATCTATCTAGTAATTGCTCTCTGCTTCCATTAATGGTTAATTTTCTTTCTACAAGTCTTTCTTTCAATATGGCGTCGGTTAGCATTTCTGGTCTAGAGCAGGGTGGGGTTTGATTTAACAGATCCTAAAATTGAATAAACAATTATTTCCTAAAACGTAACGTGTATTTAAAGCATTAATCAGTTCAATTTATCACAATAACAAATTATTTTTTCAAATGTTTCAGATTCTTATATTTGGACGAATTAGACGTACTGGGAATCGACTTAAGATAGGTATGTAAAATATTTTCAGACATATAATACATGTATGTATATCAATTCAGAGAAACCCCATGAGGTTAGGGAGGTCACCCTACTCCTGGTCACGTCCAATGGAAAGGTGTCCATTGGGGTAACCGATCGATTCTATTCCCATTGGGTAAGGGCATCCAGTAGCCGCGGGCATGAAGACGCCATGCATCCTACAAAATAATTGGCGATACGAAACGTTTCTCACTGACCTCTGGTATTCCAAGTTGTTTCATGACTTCTTGCAGAGTAAAGTCTCTCGTTTCCTCAGCAAGTGTTTTTGCCGAATCTGTCAACATTTTCTTGGTCTTTTCTCTGCTAAATACATCTCGATAATCAACTAAAACAGAAATATGAACGCATGGTATATTAAAGTCTTGTTTATTAAGAACGGTCCCAGAAAGGATGTAACACGTCAGGTCCTTGGAAATAAAAACTGAGCAAAACGAATCAAATCCAACAGATGAAAACACACAACCAATAAAAAATCGTGCAGTTTGTCATAGATCCTTAACACTTGGAGGACTTACCATCTGGTATGGTCAATGTCCCGTCGTTGTTACAGATTGGAACAGGCAGAATAGCGTCATCTAATATAGGTGTAAATAATAAACAATTGTCATTATCTTTCGTAGAACAAAACCCCACTGAAATCGATGCCAACATTGCTGTCTCACTCTTCTCTACGTTACATCTATAATATAAAGTTGAATATTATGATTTAGCTTTAACTTGTGAAGTTTTGTAGCAAGACTCCCAAACAGGGACATTTACCGCCTGGTCGACTTATTTGTGCCGAGTATCTAAGAGATCTATTTGGTCCAGTACTAGACTTAATATATAATACCACGGCGTTGAGGGTTGTCGCGTGTTTATCCTTTCCTACACATCTGCTTCATTTTCAATTTTGCTCGATTTTGAATTTATATTTACTGTCGGCATTTAAACAATTGTACCTGGAATGTCTAAAAATGGAATGATGTGTGAGACCATATCGTATGATTTCAAACAACAACATACTTGTGGCACATTTTCACTCCAAGTCATGTATTAATTTACGAGGCTCAGCTTTAAAGGGTGGTGCTGCTTGGGTCGTGTCGGGTTTTACAAATAGTTAAGGATTTCCGTCGTAGCACATCCTCGGTATCGCCAGTGGAGTAGAGCGGAATGAGACCAGTGTAGAAGCCGCTATCCTCAATTAACGAAAGATTTAACAAAGCTTTCAATGGGTGTTTTATTAAATAAGACAATTAATTTTGTTTATTTGGGGGTCAACATTAACTGCCGTATTCTTTTAGCGGCATCAAGTAAATGGGTAGGGCAATAAACTATGTGTTACAGTTTAGTAACTGTCGTGTTTCTATCAGTTCAAATAAACAATTATTAGTTCCTGTTCAACCATATTTCCGTATCACGCTTGAAATTAATTAATCCATATTGATTGTAAGAATAAATTAATAAATATGCTTTTATAGCGTTGGATACTATAAAGACCTATTCAAAAGAATTGTCAACATTGCTTTTTTTAGGCATCAAACACCACAACCTACACAAAAGGTATGTTCCACGATTTCTGCCCGAAAAGTCGACGGATTTACAATACGGATCGGATAATTTGTTAAATTTCAAGCCATGTATTTATTGGACTATTACTTCTTTGTCAGATATCCCTACTAGTATAATAATCACCACCATCTTGGAAAATAGCAACCATGTTAAATTATGAGAAGAGAAAAATCTGTTGCAATTTTCTCTAGGTTTGGTGATTGTTTTCGCTAGATTGACGGGGCTATTAGTGAATAAGGTCAAAACGTCATGATGAACTGAATACCCCTTCGAACGGTCAATTTTAGTTTATGAACATCATTAAAAAAGCAGTGATTGTTAAAACAGTAAGAAAACTACGTACCTTATGATCAATTCCACTCCGCCAAGAATATCAACACTAACACCGGGTTTATAATCTGTGTTAAAACCTAAAAATATAAAATAATTATAACTATAGTATATAGCGTCACAATTACAGCATGACAGCCTTTTCTTCACAACACGCCGTACGCCCATCGCCATTACCCAAGTTCGTTCGGTATACTAGGATGTTAAACCCCATTTAATATTAAATTCACTTTGACGTGTAGTGACGCGCACGAATAGTAAATGCAGAGGTTTAAAAGAATCATAAAATACAAAATCCTCTGCTTTGATGTTGGGGAACACCCAAAAACCAATTATACCTTTATTTTACAGAAACCTAGCATTAACATAATATAATAATAATGCCTATCCGCTCACATAGTTTAAGTGACTTACCTCCGTAGATGTCTTTGGTAGCATTAAATCGTTTTTCAGAGACACCTTTTACGCCAACAATAAAGATCAGAGTGCAGGGCTCCAATCTGGCGTAAATTTTGTAGGTTTTAAGAAAGACAAACAATTTAAAACTAACACAACATTCAAAACCCAAACAATACTGATCAAATGTACAGTAAACATTTTTTGGTAGATCCAATGTCATTGTTGGGCACTCTGAAATTAATCAATAAATTAAAGCATTAATATTTTAAAAAGAATTATCTATCCAGGTAATTTGACGTGTATACCTAAAGTGATACCAACATTTGGATGTTAGTCGTAGGGCATACTGCGCGCAGCGTTTCGTTTGATTAGAGGTAATCCCACTACACAGTGCTATTATGTGTGGATATTGTTGTTTTAAATTTTGATTGGTCAGTAGTCCGTCTACCAACTGTCCTACAAAAGCTTTACATTTAAAACGAGTGCCAATATTGGACCAAATAATTATGTTTACATAACGTTACGTCATGGCTCACGATTTTATTATGACTAATTAACCCGTGCATAGCAGAATACTGCAGTAAAACTAATTGCGTGACAAACGAGGCTATCAAGTCGAATGAAATGTAAACAATACTGTTTGGAAACGAACATACTTTCACCGTTTTAATACCTTAAATCACTGTCCAAAGTTTTAGGGAAGACCCAGATTAAACGAAGGACTGTAAAGTTGCTGCACTTAAGTGACAGCTTTCATTGAACAGACGCTATTCCAGCAATGGTCAGAGAGGGATTTCTCGGCCCATTGCTTCAGGAATATCGTCGTAGGGTGATTTAATAAGGACATACTCCACGTTAAACGAACTGATGATTGATTGGAACTGAATCTTTCACTGTTGACAAATTATTCATACATCATACATAAGATAACATAGAAAATTAAAAGCCCGGTTGAACGACATTATTCACAGTGTTTTTTCGTCTAAATCGGGTACTGCTAGATATCAATATTTAGTTGTTAATTAAAAATCCACATATTTCGTTAAGAATCACAGTGATTCCAAAAACAAATTCGCCGCCATCAAAATAATTCAGATGTTGGATTTTTTAATTGATAACATCTTTGTTGAATTTGGAGGGGAAATATATCAGCAAGTGGTGGGTATCCCCATGGGCACCAACTGTGCACCTTTGCTTGCTGATTTATTTTTCTATTCGTACGAAGCCGATTACATACAAGCGCTCGTAAAAACCATAGTAAGGTCCATGTAAAAACAAATAAACGATTTGTCAGACATTTTAATTTCACTTATCGATATATCGATGACGATTTAACACTGAATAATCCTAAATTTAGTGATTATGTCGAATTCATATATCCCGATGAGCTCGAAATTAAAAACACCACTGACAGTGACAATTACGCTTCCTACTTTCCTTCCGACTTTCCGATTGTCAACTTTCCATTTATTAGTAGTAACATTCCAATATCACCAGCTTACGGAGTGTTTGTGTCTCAGCTAATTCGTTACGCGAGAGCTGGTTCCTTTTATTCTGATTTTTTAATTAGATCGAGGCATTTGTCGTAAAGCTTCAACTACAACGATACGTGCACACTTAACTTATAAAAACCTTTAAAAAGTTTTATGGCCGTCACATTGACTTGATTGGTAAATATAATGTGTCTCTCTCAACTATTATTCTAGATATATTTACTACGTTAGGCTTTTCAAATTATTTAGTTGAATTTTTCCTAATTTTTTGAATTAGGCGTGTTAAAATGAAATTTGTATCATCAATTAATTGGAATATTTTAAAATAATACAATTTGTTGACCAGAATGAAGACTGGGCCAGTTGCAACAAGAATGGTATTGAGCCTTTAAACTTACTGTTATCTTTAGCTGTCAATCTATCAATCATAACTTGACGATTTCCCCATGTTGGTTTACCGCGTTCTGTTAATTCACTTCTCAGTTGATCCACCGTCATCTGATGGGGGTTGGTGCAATGTGTGTTGTCGAGTATCTCCTACAAATACATGTATGATTGGCACGTTTAAAAGCCGATAAATTGAGTTTAAAAAAGGATTCACTGTCTCAGAAAGTACATACCTTAATTCTCAACATAACGTTTGCTAGACTGGCTTTACTCTCTGCCAAACCAAGCATATCCAACAAATTAATTATGGCACCAATTTTAAATTTCCGGATAGAATACTTCTCTAAAAATTTGCTTGGTTTTTTGAGAAAATCATCAAATGCTGAAATAAAAGACAATATTGATTAATGGCAGATTTCCCGCCTATACCAATTCTTTCTCCGTTGCTTTTCTTACAATGATATTAATGGAAAGTATTCAGCTCATGGGTACATTTCGTGAAGTTTCAAAGACACATATCGTTAACAATCTACAGAACTGAATGGGGGGCTTTAGTTATTTACAGTAAGAAACCTCAATTTTCAGTTGTGTTTTATATTCCTTCAAAACCATAATAATACTCACCGCCTTTAAACTTGTCTTTGAAATTAGGTGCTTTCTCCTTTGTTTTTTGAAACATCGAATATCCATCACCGACTAAAATTGAATTAATCGTATTACATTTCTAATACAACAATAGATATACACATTTTACTTAAGGCAATATATTATAGGTACGGCTGTCGTGTGGGAAAAATACCATGGTAAACGTTGTCCACACCCACCAATGAATAATTAAAACAATATTTCATTACCTAATCAATCAATAATGGTGAATGTCACTGCTGGATCAATACAATAGCCAATGATCGATATTCGTTTTGAAACCAATAAGCTGAATGACGAATATAGTATCACTATAGGATTTTGTTCTTATTATTATTTTGGAACACGGAGTTTACATGTACTTACAGCCATTATCACCTAATCCTTCTGATGGATTTTGGGCATCAACAAAAGAAGATGGTGAACCTAAATCAGTGGGAAACTTTATATCGTCTCCATTTCTTTCTGGTTCTTCTTCTTCCTCCTCCTTCCCCTTTTCACCTATGATCGGTCCTTCGGCTATCGTATCAAACTGTAATCATATAAAATCAAGTTGATACCGTCCAATTATGGTGGTAATACAGTAAGATCGATGGTGGTAATACAGTAAGATCGATGGTGGTAAACCAGTAAGATCGATGGTGAACAACCAGTCAGATCGATGGTGGTAAACCAGTAAGATGTATGGTAATCAACCAGGAAGGTTGGTGGTAATCAACCAGGAAGATTGGTGGTAATAAACCAGGAGGATTGATGGTGATCAACCAGTAAGATTGATGGCGGTTTTGCATTTAGCAAATACACAACTACATGCGTAAAAATCTAATATTGTTTAGGTATTATCATATTAAAATAAATGAGCATAATTGTATATACATGTAATATCATATTAATTGTCTTCCACATATCACCTAATTATCTCTTACTCAACCATCACACACAATTTCATATAAACACCGCCAGATCTACCAACTCCCATGCCTCTTTAAATAAAACAATATTAATATGGTTGTGACATTATCACGGTTTTAATCACCTTCCATACAAGTTTATAGTCGTTACATTCTTGAACCCATCCTGGAATTCCTGGAACACGTGGTGGCAGATATTTAGCTGGGCTGATGATTCCGCCATCCGTTGTACGTCTCATAGCTAAATGGACATGGTCGTCCTTCTTGCCGCAAACTGACCCAGCAGCTTTACCTATCTCGGATCCTGCCTGAATCTACATTTAAAAGTTTTAAATATATAATATAAAATGGATTAAAACTAAAATTGTTAATAAGTCAATTTGTTATTTGTTTTGTGGGTTGTCAAGATGTCTTGGAAATGTCGTCGACAATCAGGAAAGTGGCGTAGTTTCAATTCCTAGCTTATACGTGGTCTGACAACAAGTCTAGAACTGAAGTTTATCGGGTGGTGTAATGTGTACATTCATCGGTCGTCAGTGGCGATTCCGTTGCGAAACTGTTTAAGTTCAATTTCCAAAAACATAAGCATATAACTTTGTAGTGTTAATACAGGTGGATGCGGCAATGCAAAGAAAAGAAGACACATTGCTTTAAGACGCTGTTTTGAACAAGTCACAAATGACTATTTTTTGTTGATTTAATGATTGTACTTAACTTACCATTGAAGGTTCACTTTGAATATTACCATTTGGTATAACGTTGGTTATAATGATTTCTGTATCTTTTAATGAACCCCCTTCAGCCTTTAGTAATACTTCTTTACTATTAGAGGTTCGACTTATCTTTCCGGGAAATGGCGCTACTACCTGCAAAGGTTTTGTGGATCGTGTAATTGAAATGTGAGAAAGTTGTCTTTAATATTAAACAAGTGGTTGTCATGCAAGATACGACCACATTTTGCAAGGGATGGATAGAGAACATGGTAAATAAAAACAACCTGCGATTTTTCGTACAATGAGGGGCCATTATTCAGTCAGTTATGGTCTGAAATGCGTAAATAGTGAAAGGAGTTGAGATTTGTGGGATATAATCATAAATTTAAAGTATCATAGAAATCGGACAAAAATTGTGACCTCTTGTCCACAACTTTCGTATTACATACTTTTACATTGGGCGGCCACTTTGTCGGTCAGTTTCCTTTCGATGACCTCAGCCTTCATTATGGTGTAACGGGGATATATTTAAAAAAAGGTTTTAAACATCGGATGACGATTGTGACCTCTAGAGGGTGAACGAGCTAAAATTGTGATGCTACGTACAATCCGGAGCCATAATCCACGAAGTTACAGTCCGATACATTCCAATATGGACAGGAATCGAGAACCTTTGGGGATAAGCCTACACGTCAAGTTTCGGCAAAATCGGATAAAAATTGTGACCTGTAAAGTGTCCCTTGATTTTTTGGTGGGAATTATTACCCAAATGCTATGTAACATAACACCTGTTTTCATGTAAAAATCTCATAGACCAAAAGTGTTATATACAGCATGATTTCTCAATCACTGTCATCAATACATTAGATCTGAAAACAGTCCCCCGACCCATGTTAAACATACATTATGCAAGAGCAAAATCCCCCGACCCATGTTAAACATACATTATGCAAGAGCAAAATCTGCCTATTGCAGGTTTTTCTTTAGGCCTGAAATATTTTCTAAAATATTAATTAGACATTAATTAACGGACCCAAGCCTTAGCCAACTCTCGATGGCATCAGATTTCTCCGATATTAAACAGATTAGAATGGTTCAGCGATCCTTTGATTTAAACCCAGACATAGCTTTGATCAACCAGTACCGTGGTTGAAGTTATTGCACACGTCTGTCAAACCTCCAAAGGCTAACATCTTCACTTACAATAGAATAATATGAATGAAATTATCAAATTATTCTTTTACATTATCTATTTTCGAACTATTATAGCAAGAATGGCTAGATCTGTTTCTAAATCTTACATAATGTATCTTGAAATGGTTTGTACTTACAGAATGTCCTCGTTCGATCAAAACATCAACACCATCAACGCTATATTCTGTGCCTTTCCCTAAACTAGATGGATATGTACCAGAACCTCGACATATATCACCAGGCGTGCGATACTTTTTGGGAAAGTTCTTGTGACATTTTGGTCCAAATAACCGATCTACCAGATCTCGTGCAGTTTGATATCTAAACAAAAAGCAATGCGAATGTATGTCAATCAGAATCATTGGCAATGGTGACTTTAAAATTGTCAGGGCCAGGAGGAGAAACTACACATATAATTGGTGGGTACAGTCCGATGACATTTACAACGGCATCAGAAAATGCTAACAGATATGTCGTTTACAAGCTTCCTAGGACGGAATCGTTAACTCTGCGTTGCCTAGGAAAATATTCATGTTAGAATACACCTCCTTTATATTACAAAACAACTGCTTTCATTTTTACTTTAACTATTACAAACAACTTATACATCAGACCTAATCACCTACAATGAACACTTCATACAAACGCAATACCTTCCACACCCACAATATAGGCATATCATATTTCCTATAAATTCTATCAAGACGTTCAGGAGGATTTGTAATTTGTAAATCCCTTTGAATGAAAAAAGCAACATGACTATATTAGTTGTTGTTTTGAGGAGTAGCATCTATTGAAAACATATGACGGTGGTAGGCTATGGCATATGCCTCCATCATCTTGTACCAAAACGTGAGGTAAACAGAGAAACAGAAGCTTACCCCGCTTTAAGTTTATCAAAAGCATCTTTTACTGTTGTTACTAAGTTAAATGTAGCCGTAAATGTCTTAAACACTCTTCCTCCCAATGCCTCCACCAAGTTCAGTGGTCTCAATATATCATTAACGATTTGTGTGAGGTTCTTCAATACTTGTTGTTTCAGATCAGACTGGAATAAAGTTTATAAAAATATTATACTGTTATATATATATATATTAGTAAACCAATTTTAACCGATCAACTTCTCAAACAAAACATAAATGATATCTGGTGTTCAAGTGATGAAAAAACTAACCATTGTAATTTTCCCTTTGGTAAATTTGGCTACTTGATCCATACCACGGTCGGATTTTCGTTCAAGCCATATCTTCCCACCCAATGACAGAGCTCTCTCTGTGTCTCTTCTTAATTCATCCAGATCTTCAAGTTCACCCTTCAGATCAAACCAGTATGGTTTGTTTCCTACAATGAACAAAACAACATCAAAACAATCGATGAATCATGGTCGTATAACCGTTTTATAAAATATTACCAGAAAATATTTCAAACTGCATATGGCTTCATTTCACTACTATTGTACTATTAAGAATTATTCAAAAGAAATGGTTCATCTTTTTCTACAGTACATTCTGACACACGACAGCTACACCAATCAAAATTTAAATCTATTCTGTGTTTCCCCGTTCAAACAATACCCCCGATTAAAGAATGCGTTATCTTCCTTGCTATCAAATCGGTAAATAAAAGGTCCATAAGTTGTTTTCTTTATTTTAGGTGTTGAAATCAATTGTAGTTCTTGTTCCACCAGTTCCGCCACGAAAGCAACCTATGCTCAATTTAGTGTGGCGCTCGAACTGGGGCGTCTAGTATTTAAACATTTGGACGCCTATACTACGTGACGATCGGGCAGACGCTAATCCGGTGTTTATAGATTTACCTTTCGTAAAAAAACAGGCGTCTTTTATTCGATGGACAGCATCTATAAGCCTTTTTACTTCCAATCCAATACTAAAACAGAATGCATTACTTTGTTCACCATCATATTAATCAAAATAATAATACTAGAATGGCCTAATTATGATATTTTCGACAGGCATTCACGGAACTTATCCCAACCACACAGATATCTATATGCAAAGCATGGAATTACGCCAACCAACCGCTATGTTTCAACAGCAGATTGTCAAGAAATCAAATCTCTGTCGTGTTCATTTTCTTTTACATTGCTCCTTACTTTCTGATACATACAAATTATCTATAAATCCTTTACCACACAGTTTTATTAATACACATAATCTGTTTTACGGTGTAAGCAGAGGTCATATTTCGTTAGCCATATTGGAAAAGGTCCACTTGTATTTGTAAATTTGTTGTTCGAGATAATTTGTTTTTCGTTGTATGTCTCTGATGAAATTTAAATGTAGGCTCATTTCTGATTTTCTAAATTAAATTTTGGCTTATATTAAAATACACTGTTTTTTCAAAAATAAAATTTACAAATCTGATATGACAAATGTCTGATTTGTAAAACAAATATTGATCTTAAGACACACATGTCAAGTTTAATGTACAAATGTCGAAATACGACAACAAATGAAGAAATAAGAATTAAGGACTATGAATCAAGAATTAAAAATTAAGAACACTGAATAAAGAGCTGCTTGGTCTTCCATACACCCAACTCTTTCAAGCAACCTTTAAAATTGTGTTCCATAAAGGTGTGACGGTAAGGTAATGACCCTAATTTAGGTGAGTGAAATTCCTATCCAAGACATATTCTATTGCCTTTCAAAGACTTTAATGCATTCACAGAGTATTAACATATGCTTAATTCATTACAAATTCGCGGGTTTCAAATAACAGAAAAAGAAAAAAAAAATAATATATTAAATTTTTGTTTTGCTTTATGTGTCTGCTTGAAAAGTGAGACTTCTAGAAAAGCTGGTACCGTTTCGTATTAATTGTAATCGATTTAATTACAGTGAAAGAAATAACCCTCTTACCTGATCACACTTCTACCTATATCGCGTACTGCTGTTTGAGGATCATTCATGAAGCGCTTGAATGCATTGATGACGTCATTTATAGCGGTCCAAATCTGTTTACCAGCTCGAGGTATTATAACTGTAACCGTCTCGAATAATCTCTGAAATTAGATTTATTTATAATTAATACTATCGAAATTACTGAAAGGAAGGCTACGCGGTGAGAAAGATGACTGAGAACCCATGAATACTTACATTATAGAACCCTAAGACGTCCTTTTTGATGTCATTGTAGAATGTTGTAACTCGAGTCAGAAATCTTTTCACAGGTACAATAAAAGGAGGTAAATCAGCTGTATCTATTTCTCCAAGTTCAAGCATGGCTTCCGTTGCTTTCTTCCCCAGATTTAAAACCTGTAAAAGTATATATATATATATATATACTTGATACCCAACTGTTTACAACACATATGTTAATAAAACGTGTATATCAAAACAAAACAGAGAGAGAGAGAGAGAGAGAGAGAGAGAAAGAGAAAGAGAGAGAGAGACTAACATATGGTTTAATTTTATTTCAATAATTAGCTTGTGCGTAGGGGTCTTTGGCAGTGGGAGGAAACCGGTGTACCCGGAGAAAGTCCTGACTAATCCAATTTACTATCCTTGCTTAGCCTACGCAGAAACAGAGCATATTCAAAATCAGTTATACAGTTCCCGAAAGACAAGGGACATCTACACCAGGTTTGTCGGTCAGGCAGACGAAAGCATGTTAACAGTCACCTGAATTGTTTCGAAAGGTATGAGACAACACGTTTCTAAATCAGCTTTTCACTGTTGCTAGGCACTGATTTATTTCATATATCAAGTTTTCACATTCTGTGATTACATAGGTCATTTTGTGATAACATTGGTCATTCTGTGATTACGTAACGTAGGTCATTCTGTGATTACAGTGATTACATCGGTCATTCTATGATTACATAGGTCATTCTGTGATAACGTTGGTTATTCTGTACACAGGAAATTATCCATTTTGAGAATATAGATCTCTGCTCTGAATGGCCGCCATATTACAGTGATTACATCGGTCATTCTATGATTACATAGGTCATTCTGTGATAACGTTGGTTATTCTGTACACAGGAAATTATCCATTTTGAGAATATAGATCTCTGCTCTGAATGGCCGCCATATTCAAACGATAGTATACTCCGTTTCACACCCGGCATATACACACAGACTAAATAAACCTCTTCGATTCTAACCTGAGCTCAGGGTCGTATGTAGGATTTTTAAAGTAGGGGTGCGGCAAAGCCTCCACGTAAGTGATATAAGAAAGTTTGGATCAGGGCGCCCTTAAAACCGACCGACTGAGCGCATCACTGTGTGGTCGTAATCAAGTGTATTTTATAATTGAAAGATTATCAAATTATTAAAAAAAAATGGAGATGGTGGGGCGCATTATTTTTCTGGGGGTGCAATGTACCCCCTGCACCCCCGCTAGATACGGCCCTGCGTGAGCTTAGTGTTTTCGACTGAAATCGTCAATTTAGGACTCAAGATTTCCGTGAACCAGCGTAAGTTTAGTAGACTATATGTAATTTTTAAACTTCTGACGAAATGTCTTTACTTTCTAATAAGTTAAAGTCGGGTTGTATAGTACACATTTCTTCTGGTTATAATGTTATAATACGTACCTATTAATATTAGTGTGATAAGGTGTAATACGTTTAGCTTTAGGATGAGATTGATATTGTATCAAGGCCTCGTATCTAAAATTCCAATCAAACATCGACTTTACCAAGGTAAGTCTCGTTTAATTTTATAATTTTATTTCGTTGTAACACTTCCGGGATCAAATGAGACTTGAAAGCAATAATGATAAAACTCTAAAACCCACAAATGAAGAGTTTATAAATGTGATGAAATATACATTATGCCATCAGTCTTACCTTGTCTAGTCTTTAAGGACTTGATATGCAAAAGTTTCTTCATCTTTGACTATCTTCTTGTCGTAAAACCTAGCAAAAGTTTTTACATTTGACCATCCAGCCTTACTAAGAATCTTTGAGACCGGCATGAAGTTCTCCCTTGCTTTGGATGCAGACGCTATCCTAACACTATGAGCTGTATACATGGTGATGTCAATTTTCGCTCCAACTAGAACCGTTTTAATCCAACGGGATATGGTATCTCTCGAAACTGGCAAATGAGGCTTCACATAGCTAACAAACAGTTTGCTGTGATTTTTTCTCCAAATTTTCGTCCGAAGAATATATTCTTTATAAACAGTGTAAACGCACAATCTCCTGTCTGGAGGATAGGCCTTAATATTTACAGATGGATCTTCAAAGCCAGGCCGGCTTTGTTTAATAAGATCTTTAATCACAAAAACATATTCCCCTTTTTGCTTATGTACACTATTTACATCCATCAAATGAATAGACTGACAACGAGCTGCATTTGTTAATGCAATTAATATTACTAGTTTTAAGGTCAAGTTTTTCAATGATAAACATTTCACTGGCGAAAGTCTGCGTAAAAAATCCAAAACTTTCTTTACATCCCAAATTTTTTGATATCTAGGCCTAGACGGCCGAATGTTAAATATGCCCTTCATAAACCGAATAACCAAGGGGTGTTTACCTATCGGAATGTAATCTATTGATATCCCTAGTGCCGAAAGTGCTCCTCGAGCTGTATTCAGACTGCTGTAACTAAGTCCTAGTTCAAACAGTTCTGTCAAAAAATCTAATACTGGCTTTATAGAATCTTGAAAGTAATTAATTTGTTTTTTACGACAGTACTGAAACCATTTTCGTAAATAAATCTGATATTGTTTCCTTGTTCCTGGTTTCCAAGATTGGATGAGAATGTTTGCTGTTTGTCTAGAAAATCCTTGTTGTCTGAAATCTTCCCAGATACAAGACATGCTATCATAACTAACTTTTTCTGTAGTGGATGCACAGCCGGACTGTGATACAAGCGTAGCAGATTTTTGCTTTTTGGAAGAACTAGCGGCTCTGTAACTAGGAGTTCCATTAATCTTGGGAACCAGGACTGGGTCAACCACAATGGTGCTATCACAACCCCTTTGGCTTTGTCTTGTCGTAGCTTCCAAATACACCTCGTCAGTAAACTGAAAGGAGGGAACAGATAGATGGAATCACAGTTACCCCAATCAAGACTAAAAGCATTCACATGTGAACATTTTGGGTCTGGCTTCCATGAACAATAATTCGCTACTTGGTAGTTCAATCTGGTAGCAAAGAGGTCTATTTCTGGTATCCCCCAGAGTGAGCAGATTTCATTGAAAACATTTTCATTTAATTTCCAATCTAATTGGTCATCAAATCCTCTAGATTTTTTGTCTGCTTGTACATTTGATCTACCAGCAATATGAGTACATGTAAGCCAGACCTTATTTGTTCTGCATAACAACCAAACTTCTCCTGACAATTTGTTACAATCGGCAGATTTGGTACCTCCCATATTTGAAATATATGAAACAGCTGTTGAGTTGTCTGTCAGAATTTTGACATGTTTATTTCTTATCAAATGAATAAAAGATTTCAATGCTAGATAAATAGCCAACAACTCTAAATAATTGATGTGTTTTTGACCTTCAAAATCTTGCCAACGGCCACCTATCTCAGTGTCATTCATAACTGCACCCCAACCTTTCATTGATGCATCAGTTTGAATAGTAATTTCTGGATTCACATGATCTATATGCCTTACTTCATGAGTAACATGGTCAATCCACCATCTCAAATCTACTTTCATTTCAGTAGAAATAAACATGTCACTGTCAAAATTACCTGCTGCCCCTTTAAGAGCAGCTGTTTTAGCATTTTCCAAATTTCTGTAGAATAATTTTCCAAATTCTACAGCCGAAAAGGCTGATACAATTAAGCCAATGACTTGAGCTACTTGTCTAATTTTTGCTCTGTTTTTTAACATCAAATATTTACATTCTGTAATAAGTTTTTGTTTCTTTTCATTCGTTAACATAACAATCATTTTTTCTGTATCTATGATGTTTCCAAGGAATACAATTCTCTTAGTTGGTGTAAACACTGATTTGTCTTGATGGATTACAAAACCTAATTTTGACATTAATTTGACAGTTTCCTGAACATTGTTTACACATTCTTCTTTGGTATCTCCACAAAGAAGGCTATCATCAATGTAGCCTACATTTGTGAAGCCCAGAGACCTCAACTTAGAATAAACTGGCTTCATCAACTTAGTGAATAATCTAGGAGCGGAGGAAATTCCATTAGGTAAGCAAGTGTATTGATAAATTTTTCCTTCCCATCTAAATCTTAAAAATTTTTGGTGTTCTTCGGCAATTGGAACGCTATAGTAAGCATGCCTTAAATCAATGGATGCCATATACCCATTTTTTGAAATGATTTTAATTGCATTCTCAAAAGTATCCATCTTAAAATGATGATATTCAACATTTTCATTAAATTTTTTAAGATTCAAAATCATTCTGTATTCACCATTCTTTTTAGGCCTTATAAATATAGGCGATAAATATTGACCCTCTTCAGGTTCAGCAATCTTAATAACTGACAAATCTAATAATTTTCCAATTTCATTTGTGACTATTTGAGATTCTTTCTTATTAAAAACAGATGTTACATTAAACATATTCTGCTTTGGTTTCAAATCATTTTGGAATTCTATATGGCAGTGTTTGACAATATCTAACACAAATTCATCAGAAGTGAGTTTTTCCCATTCATTGGAAAAATTTTTCAATACACCTGCTTTGAAGTTACAACTTACTTCATTAGAACTGATTAATTCTGTTCTCTCTTTTGGTTCTGATAATTTCCTCCTCCCTGGGAGTTTTTTGAATACTTAGGAATTCTATATGCTGGGCTGAGTCCTCTGCCTCGTCCACGAGTTCCACCACGAAGACCACTTCTGCCACCTCTGTGGCCTCTACCACCACGATAGGAACCTCGTCCCCTTCCATATCTTATTTTGTTTCCTATTTTCGAACAATCTTCAATGTCCTTAGCCGTTTTAGAGACATCGTCCCCAAACAAATTTTTTGTGTATGGAACACTGTGTGAGCATAGATGTAAGTAATCATTCATTAGCTCTGGTTTTAGGAATTCCCTTCTTGTCATGTTGATTTGTCTGTTTGCATGTCCTAATAATGCGAGCACATCATTGCAGCTATCTATATATTTGCTTAAAGCTTGGGTACTTTTATTTTCAGCTGACTCCTCTCGAGCCATTAGATCCACAGTTTTACACAGAATCGTAGCTGCTTTAACTACCGATCTTTCAATGAACTGGAGTTTCTTGTCCCCGGTTTGAGCCTTTGGAGAAATAACATTCCATATCAATTGGTTGGTCCTAACAATTGTGAGCCCCTCACAATTTTCGGGTCTGGCATTATTTTCATCCTTTACCAACTCCAGATACTGATCATCACTCATTCCATTACGAAAGAGATCTGTTACAGTTTCAGCCAAGACATCGTCTATCTTGCTGTCACAGGACTCTTGGACTTTACACCTTTTCACCATAGACGAGAACCTATTATTGATGCTGTCTAATTTTTGTTTTTTAGCTGGGGGTTCATTAGGATTATGAATGTCATCACCCCCTTCTTCATCTACATATGGATTATCATCATAATCATTTTCTTTATTATCATTATCGTAGTCATAATCATAATCCTCTATAGTTTGGATTCTACCAGACAGTGAATTCAAGTCATCTCCTTGTTTTTTCTGATTTTCTTGAATACTTATTAAAACTGCCATGATTGCATCATGGTCGAACTTTTTAGACGTACTTGTACTAGGTTCATCAATATTCTCTACTCCATTCTGTTTAACAGAATTAGTTTGTTTTTTGTTGGTAGTGGTCTTGTTTAAACGACCGGAGCTGCCTTCGGTATTACCACTCTTTGTCAAAGATTTCAAATCTACCTTTCTTTTTCCCGCTGCACCGCAGCTATTTTCCTTTTTCTTTTTATCGTCCCCAATGTCATCTAATAACAACAATTCATCAGATTCTTCCACCGAAGATCTTTTTCTGAGACCGGCCATCTTTGCTTCCATATTCACGTGCAAAGTAAGGTTTACGGCAAAGTCGTAAATCAGTCGTAAGTGAGTCGTAACCAAGTCGTAAATACGAAACCCGAGTTACTTTTGTTTACAACCGTAAACAAGGGTAGGAATTAAGAATATAAACTAATATAGTTTGAATATCAACCACGTTGATAATGTAAAAATATTCAGAGACTGAATGAGACAATGTGGACACACATCCGCACTGTTCAAGATACACATTCACACTGAAGTTACCGCATGCGCATCACTATCTCATTTGATCCCGGAAGTGTTACAACGAAATAAAATAAGTAGGACATTTGGGGAGTATTCGAGACATTACCCAGCAGAAGGTTGGCACACTGTTGTACATATCAATGACACAGATGAACATCAAGTTTCGTTGGATTACATTGTTTTGTACTGAATTTAACTTCAATTCATATTGGCCGCATACTAGTTGGATATGGAACGCAAAGAGGGAACCACGCAAAGTATGGATCTTTGCCTTTAGCTATACACTAATCTTTCTTTATCTGTGTAGTCCGGTAAAAGACTCCAAAACATAAGAATGTAGAGGATACTCAGCGTAAATATTGTATATTATGGTGTGTGATTGATACAAACCATGATATCCTAACATATTTTCAATCTTTGTTATAATCTGTACAGCTTCTTCATGTCGACCAGCCTGGTTTAATTTACGAACAATAGAACCAATAGTAAGAATGATGCGGTGATACACTCTACCAGATCTCAAAACGACAGGGGATTTTACTGGTTGAAATGCAAGTTGTAATAACTTGGATACCATTGTCTGTAAAATGATAATCAATAAACTAATAAATATAAATTGTTGATTCCAGGATTAATACATTGAAACCTAAGCTAATCAAACTATGTGGTCGGAGGATATCAACCGTGAGGTGCAGCAAGAAGACTTAACATTAATCCAATCAATGATTCGAATGTCACGAATTTGTTTTTTCAATTTAAATGTTCATTTTGGCCATGACTACCCAGTGCTAGTTTGTATTCCCAACTATTGGCAGACTTCAGATCAAATGTTTTCCAGATCGACTATACAGCCAATAACAACTTGTTCAAAATAAGAGTCAGTTGTTTATCAACGTATCATTTATTAGTTCGCCATACTAAATCCCCTATGACTTAGTAACGACAGCTCAAGTCCGAAAGGTTGAGACTAAAATATTGACATTTGATAGAATAAATTTCCCTCGTTTAACCATTACCTGATTCGGTACTTGATCTAGTGAAACAATATGAACAAGTAATCTAAGAACTATATCTGCGTCTGGGTTTGGATTATTTAAAACCAACTTTGTAAGAATAGTTTGAGCTCTGTCTGTCCCTGTTGATGCTATATCATCCATTATATGATTTCTGTCTTTCTCCTGTTTCCATGATCTGTAAAATAATCATCAAAACGAATAAAGTCAGACAAATATCCTTATACAAACGATTTATGTGGGACTCTGAACAATACACTTCTGTGAGGGGGTGGGGGTGCTTGATAAAACCCTTCTTATACACAGTATGTGGGTGTTTGTGAAAAGTTACACATCTAAAATTACATTACCGATATCGAAATGACACCAAGACTGTCGTGGGAAGTAATGGATACAGCGTTTATTGTGCTAAGACAGAAAGAAGTATTCTTACCCTGGTCTGGGAGTAAGATAGTAGACAGCCAGTTTCTTGAATTCTCGATCGTTCAACAATTCTATAGAGTCCGTTAATCGCCGTGCGCACTCCAGTATCTCATGGTTAGCTTCAAAGTAAAGTAAAATGCTTAATTAATATGTAATTAATATGTAATTTCGACATTCATGCAAAATGAAAACGGTTTTGGAAAAACGATATTCTATTTTGTAATAATAACATAAATAAGAAAAACATAACAGAAAATAAGACTTGTTTAGTCCGGCGAATGATGGATGTTACAGGAGATGTGCATCTTGTGTTAACTAATCAAGGAAAGAATCACGCTTAGTGGTAAAGGTTTCGGAAGTGCTTATTTCTCAGCTTCGAAGTAAATCCAAATCAGAGAGTATTTATTGCATTCGCTGATTTACATACAAATGTAATGTAATAACGTCTCCCCATTACCTTTATCATAAGGTTGTTGCCGCATTATAGTCAAATTTCCTGTAATTTCTGCCAATACTACTTCAGGCGTTGAACTTCGTATAGGTTTTCTTGTCGCCTGCATTGAAATGACAAAGCACGTTATTAATGAAAATATTATTTCCGTGGTCGCTTTGCACATACATCATTGATGAATAAGTATTCGGGTGGTAAAATTTACTTTCAATTCGCAAATTCCACTTATAGCTAGATCGGAAGATAAAAGGTCAAAATACGATATCTATATTTTATGAGAAAACAATATTAGCTCATATTCTCCTTACAACATTGGTATTTTGAACTCAAACCGGTCTTATTGAAATGTACCATACATCACCTGTTGGACGTGAATGGAATCCGTTGTAACATCAATCCATTTTCTATCTGGTATATCATGTAATTTATGTTTCGATATAAATTCAAGTTTTCCAGCACCAAATCCTGACATCTCTGGATATTCTATATATACAATTTACATATCATGTTAGTTAAAATATTACAGACTGAAAAGACACAACGCGTACGACTTACTCCCAGTTTTTGTATCAAAATATTCGTGTCACATTGGGAAGTCACGGTGGGTAATCCCTGTATTGGCCGCGAAAGTTCATAGGGATATTCGACGTACTCCTTGCCTGTAGTGCAGTGCAGGACAATGACAGGTGCCCCGTCCTCCGGATGGGACTACAAACCGAAGTTATATAGGTCGTAGTGCCGCTGCCCGGGCAAAATGTCCAGGATAGCGCACGCGGAGCAGAAAAGTAGGACATTAACCCCGATTTCATTTCATGTCACGCTGAGGCGCCAAAGTTATATCATAGTTTACCAATAATGCTTTATTAACACTATATAATAACATACCTAATTTAGAGAAATCGTTGGCTGGTTTAGTTGGTCTTTGGCCTTCATATGGATCATAACTGAAGTAAAGAATAAAAACAATTAAGACTTTTACAACAATAAAAACAAATCCACGAAAATCAACAACTAAACACTCGGATAAATCAACAGCTAGGACATTGATTATAAACTCAAATTTACAATATTAAAATATTCTACACTTTACCCTGGTGCACTATGTCTCATGGCTGAAAATTCATCAACAACATGAACTGTATGGATATTACCCAAATTCTGATCGAAATACATCGTCTGTAATATAAATATAAATAATACATAACCCTGTACAATAGCAAATTAGTAGAGTGGACAACGTCATAACTTTTTTTCCAATCTTCATAAAGTATCTATTTTTTATAAGTATTACAGTGGCGCACATGAGATCGAAAGTAATCAACATTGTTGATCATTGAGCATAAGTTATAATGTTTTGTTACAGTACAACCATAATCTGATTGCTAGAGACATACCTTGGTATATTTTGATGTAGTGTGAATCAATGGATGTTTGTGTCTCATTTTGATAAACATTTTACCATCCGGGTGCTGTTGAATCACATATGTGGCATTATGGGGACCTGGAAAGTTATAAATCAAAGTACAAAACAAATTTGCTGTTTATTATTTCTGTCCTTACACCGCGTGGACATTTTGTAGAAGCTCTTTTCTGCATAATCCCACTTCACTATATCTCGTGATAGTCTGGTCGCCTATGATTAGCTCCACCCCCAAACCCAACCAATTTCAAGCAACGAAACATGCGGCTATCGAAAGCCTGTTTCCAGATTCACAATTTTATTGTTTCTCTAAAACAAGTGGGGCAATTTATCTAATCGACGAAGGACCAACGCAAGACAAATAGCATACCTTCATGTCCAAATTCCTGTACGTGATATTGCCATCCACGTTCTGTCCTTTCCACAGTGTTCTGAATAATATAATAGTTTAATAAACTTATTTTAAGAACTTATTCAGTATTTGGTACACAACTACAATAACAACTTTTTTTATGGAATGACAATTACTATGGTTTATTACACTATATTTTGATAGTGAAGAATTCTGTGTTTACATCGAAGTATAGAGATTATCCTAGAGATTACCAATCCTTATTGTTTCCTTTAACTGCAGTTTAATAATGGCAAAACTCGATCTTTCTGCCCTGTCGTTTTCAATATCGTGTACTAAAAAACAGATACTGTGAATTGATATTAATCATACAATTATGATTACCTCATCTTCGTGACGTAATTTCGCTGCAAACATGGCGACCATTCCTTTCTTGATTGCAAGTATTTCTTCATCTTCCGAGATAGAATGAAGAACAGATTTGATTTCTCCCTCGCGGGTTATCACAAACGAAAACCTTTAAATAATGATTTAAAACAATTGATTTATCATTGACTGTAAATGATTTACTATACAATATCCTTTATATAGCGGGAATTGGATGGCCGAAAGGTTAGGACGCGTGCGCTGTATCACACGGTCTGACATTGAGTCAACCTCGAGGTTTCGATTCCCCGGTTGTACGTGACAAGGAGTTGGGTCGCTTGTCCTCGTGGCTTTTCTCCGGGTCATCCATTTTCCTCCCACTGCTAAAGACCCCTACGCTCAAGCGAATTATTGAAATAAAATTCAACCATGTGTTATTCCCATAATTACCTAATTTGTATCGAGTTGACGTAAAAACCCATTTCACTCACTCTCCTTTATATAGAGAACTGGTATATTGAAATATATAGTGTAACATTCGGACCAACCCTTACAATCAGTATATGTGTTTATTTAACTCACCATTTAGAAAAATCAGCATCCTGCCCTACAGGGTCTGTAATGATACAAAGAAATCGTTTGATTGTAAGTTGGGGATTTCAGAGAAGCCTCATAGCCAGGTGGTTTCAACTGAAATGTCTCTTGTGATGCATTTGTAAAATTTAATTGTATCATATCGAAACCCGCAGAAATGTTAAAATAAGTAAATAAAAATACAATAAGAAAGTACTTACTCGATGAGTCGCGAGAAATGGTAAAACTGTGAACACGCAGAAATACTTCTTGAGCATCGTCTATGTCTTTAACATTGATAAAACCAACCTAAAAAACACAAAATATAAAGATATATCACTAGACGTAATTCTGGTGGATTAAATATGGGGAGGGGTGACAAGCTCTGTAATAATTAGATAAACATTATATAGTTACCTTCGCCCTCATATGAAAGTTACCAGTACTTTTGATAGAAGACTTGCTGTCCACCTTGTATTCATATTCAAATCCAGGTTTAAAACTGATGAAATTACCATTAATAAATGGTAGGTACAACATACAAACAAATAACAAATATATGCTCCATCCCGTGTCTTGGTAAGCCATGGTTGTCGGTAGCCTCAATGTATTGCTTATGGACTTAGTGATTTACTGCATACCTTAACATATGCAAACGCCAATCACATTCTTCTTCCTGGTTGGACCTAGAGTTTATTCAAAGGTGACATTACTTAAATATGAGTAATGACGCTTTCATACAGAAAATGATCTGGATTTTTATTTAGAAACGTAATCTAACAAAAGAAATCCTGTTACCATGGACTGCCTTAACAGTGATGGCAAAACCCAAAATGAAAATGTTGACTTTGGCAATAGCGTATTTAGAGGAGGGCATTGTGTTATGCTCCCTCTAATTGCTCAAAAATACATAAATATTCCTCGTCGACGTATGCCATATTTAAGAAGCTAAACCCCCAACCTCACAATCTTTACATATAAATAAATGTCATTTATCGAATCATTTTCAATGGAAAGTACTCAGTTTGAGAAACAAGAGTTAATTAATATGTATTATTTATGATATTGGTTATTTAGAAAATCAGAGAAGAATGTTTAAAGCGATACAGTAATAGTAGTTACTATAACCCCATCATATCTTATATGCGGGTTTATCTGACAACGCAATGCTCTCTTTTCATAGCGAAACACCGATACGGTATATTCAGATTTCCTCTAGCAGTGTCATAATTTAGAACAAATAAAAAAGAGAAAAGTCCATTTACTTTCATAAATCATTAATCTATGCTTTGCTCATTATATAACTGCTGTTAATCTCACCAATTACCAATTAATTGGCACCTAATAGTGGTCATGAGATCAAGATTGGGTAATCAGGTTTATTTTCTTGAACATAAAAGAGTCGCATCAGCTATACGCTGCAAAAATGACACAAGGTTCTTAAAACGAACTTTATGTATGAATTGAATTCCCATGCCATATTTGATTCACTGTATTTTAATATTGTATTTAAAGTTCCAATTTCGTATTTTCTAAGAAAGTCAAAACATAATTATTTCTATGTCTTTTGCTCAAAAGGTTGTCAACTCACTATTATACGATCATGGGCAAAATTTTACAGGCGTTAAAATGGAAGACACAGGCTGATTGAGGAAAAAGTAACTCAATTACCTCCCTTGTTTTCCCATTCCTCTCCATGGACGGCCATCTTCAAACGTTTGAATTTGAAGTTGAAAATGATATTTTTGCCAATTTCTCAACTGCCAATAGTGACTTATAGGATTAATAGGATTATTCTTTAACAAGGTAGGACTGTTTATAGGTACAATATATTTTAGGGCTTTATTTTAATACATTTTAAAAATATAACTTAAAAATATGCTATTGGAACTTTAAAAGATGAAGATTATGAAAAGGGGATGGGTGTTTGTGTTATTGGTTGACAACCTGCAAACTAAATTTGAAACAGTAACTGATACGATATCGATAAAGGTCGGTAACGATTGAAATGCGGTGATGCAACATGTAAATAAAAGAATATATAGAATTTGCCGGTTCAAATCGAGAACTGTTTTAGAAGTTCTGGCACATAATATATTGAATTTATATTTAGCTAAAGTGTTGATAATGGACACTGGCTTCAAATGCGTACGATTTTGATATGGCTATTTATTTTATCTTTAGTGATTAGTGAAAGCTAACAACAGTGTTTATATTATTAACCAGCTTTAATAAAAGACCAACGCGAGTATTTGTAGCTCATGGAATGTGTGTTCTAAACATCGACAAAGAATAAGTAACACAATTATTAAATAAAATTCATACATCTATGTAATTTCAATTCTAGAGCGTTTTCAGATCGTATAATATCATATGTGTTTAAACTTGAAATAATGAGTCACAATGAATTCACCACCAGTGACTACGTGTATTATACTCTTCGCAGAAAGTATTTAGTCTTTTCTATAATTTATATATAAACGTTACAAATACACTTAGAAAGTGTTTTCAACTGCTTTGTGGCCTTTTTTTCTGAAATTATAAATAGATTGTATGGCCTCTTGTAAAAATATAGTGGTGTTTTCTGGTGTGTACCTAAACGCTACAAACACACACAGAAAGGGTTTTGAACTGCTTTGTAGGCATTATTTGTGAAATTATAAACACATTGTAAAAATCACCCATACAATGAACTCTTTCTAAAAATACACACATTTTGGTATATATTAGAATTAATGAACTGAACGCCTGATTGTGTATTTAAAAAAATAATAAAATTAACAATCGTGTATTTAACGACTAGTAAACGCGGGGTAAATATCATTTATACGTTTAGTTAAAAAGCGTCACAGGGCCATCAGAACTTTTAAAGGAAAACGTTATAGTACATGTATAAAATATAAAGATGTTCGCGATCCCATAACCCAGAGATAACGTAACTGGACTGCCAAGAGACACCTTTATCAGACTAACAAATAAAATTACATTTACACGTACCCACAGCATAGCGTCGAACACAATAATTGGTATTAATTGAGTGACCTGGTGGGGTTTGGGGCGTTTGTAAGCCGATCGGTCCGGGCTTCGACAGATTATATGAAATACTCGCTGAAATTCCTGTTTCATTGTGTCGGATATTCCAATATAATAGTCTCGGTCACCCAGAACCCCATAGTCTTCAACGTACGGAGGGTC
Source organism: Patella ulyssiponensis (assembly GCA_963678685.1). NCBI lineage: Eukaryota > Metazoa > Mollusca > Gastropoda > Patellidae > Patella > Patella ulyssiponensis. The sequence goes on along the minus strand of OY783225.1, from coordinate 59,489,027 downwards.
TGGGACTGTTGTCAATTTTTGACGAAAATTACTGGATAATCTACCACATAAAAAAAACTCCCCGTTACGCATGGGCAATAGAACCTTTTGGCTAAAGTCTCGATAAGTTCTAGATATTATGAAGCCGGGCCGATTTTGCAAGATTCTATAAAGCGAGTATGAAATATATCCCACAATTCACTTGGCACATCTATTATTAGAAACAAAATAGAGACAAAGAATAAGCATGAATCGCGATGAAGAATTAAGAAGATTGTGAGAAGCCACACGTCTGAGAAAATTACCATTTCAATTAAAACCTTTACAAAATTTTAGAGAGTGCCATTGTTGACAAGCGAGATGTTTTGGTTGATTCAGTACATGGTAACTTAAAAGAATGGATAATTCAGACAATTACGTACTTTCCGTCAAATTTTGAGGACACATCCAGATTCGTAGAATCGTAGAATATTTGTTTGGATGATAGAGACTACCAATATCTTAGGGTATGTCATTGTGATACCCGTGATGCACTTATTTCCCGGATATTTGCATTCTATAGTACATAGATGGTATGTTCCTAAAAATAATGCAGATTTCAGTGTTGAAATTTGTTTGCAGCATGTCTATGGAAAACCAAACAGTCATTTATTTATTTTAACGAACTTATACGATTACAATCAGCTAATCCGAAAGCCTTATTTTCAACCATGTCATCTTTAATGGGTAAATCCTGAGGCCATTTTACCGAATCTTAACACCTGAAACGATGTGTTAGCTGAAAGTTTTAACCATTTCTTTGTGGACAAAATTTCCCTCCCACGGAATTCGTTTGTACAACCTGCATCTAATCAGAACCCATCGGGTCCTGATAATATTCCTAAATTTAGTTGTTTTACTCCATTTTCTGAAAATGAAATTCTAAAGGTTATCAAGAATTCTAAACGGACATGGTGTCAGTTGGATCCAGTGCTAACTAATACATATCCAATACAATATTTGGTACCCATCATAACAAAAATAATAAACAAAAGTCTTGGGGAAGGTGTTGTTCATTGCTCACTCAAAACTGCAGTTGTAAAGTCACTCCTGAAGGAGGCAACCCTGGATCCTGATCATTGTAGCAACTACAGACCTGTGTCTGATTTGCCCTTTCTCTCAAAAGTTCTTGAAAAGGCGGTGAAAATAAGATTCAACGATCACTTAAATCAATATAATTTATTGGATACATTTCAGTCAGCATATAGATCAGCCCATAGCACAGAGACTTGCGAGTTGGGGTAGATACCAGAAACTTATCGATATTAGTTCTCCTTGACTTATCAGCAGCATTTGATACCATTGACCACTCACGGCTGATAGATCGTCTTCATTCAGATTTTGGTTTTGATTGCTCAGTTCTCCAGTGGTTCAGATCCTACCTTTCAGATCGCCAACAGTATGTCAATATTGGCGACTCTAACTCGGTGTGCAAATCATTAAATTGCGGAGTCCCCCAAGGATCAGTGCTTGGACCGATTTTGTTCACCCTCTACACAAAGCCACTAGGGGGCATCATGATTACTTCGAGTATCATATATCATTTATTTGCCGATGACACTCAGTTGTCAGATAAATTCTCTATCTAGAATCAGCAGGATAGACTTAATAAGGTGGAGCAATGCCTTAAATGTTAAAATTAAATGATAACAAAACCGAATCAATGATCATTGGTCCTTTAAAACGTCGAGAGAAAGTAGGGTGTGGTGGTCTGATTTTGATCAATTTAATATGCCATTTGCACCATGTGTTAAGAATCTTGGAGTTCATTTGGATGCCTCCCTAAAAATGAACAGACAGGTCTCAGAAATAGTGAGAAAGTGTTATTTCCACTTGCAAAATATTGGCAATATCCGTCACCTGTTGACACAGTCCGCTGCCGCAACTATAACCACAACATTAGTTATCTCCAGGCTAGATAACTACAACGGCCTCTTGGCTGGTATCTCTGCTGAAAACATTCGTCGCCTCCAAAAGCTTCAGAATACAGCTGCAAGAATCGACGCCATCTCCAAAAATGATTGTCATGTTCCATCGCTTTTAAACTCTCTTCACTGGCTCCCTGTTCGACAAAAGAATGAACTTTAAAGTTCTAACCCTAACTTACCAGTGTAAACACGACACAGCACCAGGCTACTTGTGTAATTTAGTTCATAAATACTCTCCATCTAGATCGCATTGTTTATTGACTGTACCAAAGTATAACCTGAAAACTTTTGGCTGTAGATCATTTGCCTATAATGCAGCACATACATGGAACTCTGTGCCACTACATCTACAGACTGCTCCATCTTTAAGCATCTTCAAACAAAAACTTCAAATTCTTTTTCATTTGTTGTCGTATTTTGACATTAATTGCACAGTAAAATTAACACTTGTATCTTAAAAGCAACATTTGTTTTACAAATCAGAATTTTGCCTCATCAGATATGTAAAATGCATTTTAGTTTCATTTAATTGTATTTTGAAAGAAAGATAAAATTTATTTTAGAAAATAAAAAATCCCACATTTACAATTCATCATAGACATACAAGGCAAAACAAATCTCGAACAACAAATTTCCAAATACAAATCTTGCAAAACATTTCACCTAAACCCTTTCTCTAAAAACATTTCTCGAAATTCATCGAAAAGGAACATTATGACAGCATGAGTCGAAATCAACCTGGCATACAATGAGTCACCATACAAAAAAGGGGGATCGAGCAAGCATACAAAACGAGAAATCGCGCGATGACCGTGACTTTAGTGAAATAACGTGAGTATATATTGGTTAACTCTATCTTGCATTAATTAAAATTAATTGGGAGGTGTCTATTTTGAATAATTAGGGTATTTCTTGATAGCGACATATTTTTTTGGAAAAACGAAAGTAATAATGTATGTGCCAGTAATAATTATGTTGATTTATAATGACACAACAAAATGAAAGTTGAGTGTATAACTTTGTGAAGATCCTGGTCTGGTTTTAAATCAGATTTCATCAACAAGTGAGTTTTATTTAAAGAGCAATAGAAAAATACTTTCCGATGATGCATTATACGATATTTCGAATCGTATCACGACTTTTAAATATCCCCCCTCTTCACTAAATAGACTTCAGACAATCTAAATCGTATCTGCTTTAACAAGGTACCTAAATATGAATGTGCCAGAAAATATTTTACAATTTTGAAAATTGTATTTGGACCTTTTTCATAGTATGCATCCCAATATCATGCATTTCCTATTATGGCGCGTATTTCGACGTAAAATGTGCCCCACCATCTTTTACTGCACGTTAGTGCCATTCTAATTCGTTCTTTTTTTCGAGTAAAAAGAAATATTTTGTAGCAAGCAATAAACATACTTTCCAGCTATATATGAACAGATATCGAGAATTGTTAAAATACCAATCCCCCACCCCTCACTTAATAAAGTTTAGTTGTATGAAACTTCGATCTTTTTTCAAGGTTTGTAAATATAAATGATATAAATGTTCCATAAGATAAATTAATTGATGGGGAACCATAATACGAAATTCCAGATATCACACTGAATACCGCCGGTCAAGTGTTGGCAGTTCTCACTATAATAGTAAGTTAAGCACTAGATAATGTAAATGAGTTATGCTGTCAAATTGTCTCATAGAGAAAACCTTGTATTAATATCTATGTAGTCTTGATTATCTATTTTGCGTTTTATCATCAACAGAGCAGCAGATCGGGTTCAAATCTAATGTAAATCTGAATGATCTGTTCATGGTAATAAATGTCTAATTAATGGTAATTAAAATTTCAGGCCTAAATAAAGACCAGTAATAGCAAGATTTACCTCAAAAAATACATTTTACAAATTTGACATGACAAAATATGAATGTTAGTGTAAAAATATGAACTAAGAACGAAGAACACTGAAAAAGGAGCTATTTTGGTCTCCTATACTGGTTGCAGCATTGTATTCTTAGGCGAATGGTGAATAACACATAGCGAAACACGAATATAATTTAAACTGTCAACAAGAAAACATTTTCGTTTACTTCCTTGTTGATTGACGGGTGATTTGTTGTAAGATATTATAATATATATCATTTATTGAGGGACAGTAACAACATGGAGGTGAAAGGACCGATTTTGAAATGTCTACCTCTCCTGTTTGTAATCATATGTCTATATACGGACAAAGTCCAGTAAGTAGAAGTTTCACACTTATATTTAAGTTTGATATGTAACAAGATTCATTTGGTGATATTGACAATTATTAAACAATATCTGGTAACATGTGCTCAAAAGAAAATAAGTGGGCATTCACTCAATGTTTGGTATTTTGACACGGTTTAGCCTCTTTGTTGCAATACTAGATATAACATTTAGTATAAGTATTCTAAAGCTGCGCTGCGCAGTGGAGTAATTGTTAATTGGGGTTAAGGGGGGGTTGGGATGGCCTAGTGGTCTAGAGTGCCGCGCTTCGACCTCTAGCTGGCCGGTCACCTCTGGCTTGCGGCTGTGGTTTCGAGCCCTGGTGTGAGCGTATGTGGCATGGAGATAGGGTATCCTCCAACTGCTAAAGACCCTACGCGCAAGCGAATTATTGAAATAAAATTGAAACCATATGTTAGTCCCGAAATGATCTAGTTTATGTTGAGTGGACTTTAAACCCCATTTCTCTCTCTCTCTCTCTCTAATTGGGGTTAAGGGGGGGGGGGGTATTATTATGTTACACTGGTAGTATGTTTGTAATTATCTCTGACGACACAAAAAGGAGAGACGGGGAGGTAAGGGTATGGAAGTGTGTCTGCACCATAAACGGATATTAGCAAACGGTACAATTTTATGGATAAGCTTACAGAATACGCAACAGAGATAAGAATCAAATACAATTAAAGCTTAACACCTTTGATTAGGGGACCATTTGCAACTAATCCTACTCAACGGAAAACTCTTACGGGGATTAAAAGTAGTGGGATCCTTTTATTTATAAAGATCACTGCATTAACACTATTAATGGGAAACCAATTAACCTGGGCTATAGATAAACAAGAGTGATCGCTGATGCAGGTGTAAAGAAAAAATAATAATGAATTAAAAAGTATATTAATTCAAAGGGCAGAAAATCTTGAAAGATAGAACTTATTATTATAATGTAAAATTGAACTGTAAATATATTGATTCAATAAACTGAAAATCGAGGATTGTGAAATATATCTCCAGACTGTAAAAAATTGTTAAGTACTGCAAACCAAGATATGTAAAATATAAAATTAGACTGTGAAAAAACTGGATAAACACTAAAAGAGAAATAAAGTATGGGAATTAATAAGCTGGAAATCATGAAGGATAAGACCTATTATTAGAGTATAAACCCGGAAAAGAGAAACCGGAAATACATTAATTCTTTACATTAAAAGTCAATGAAAGTGAACTATATTATGACTGTAAAACTGGATAAGTACTGCAAACCAAGATATGTAAAGTATATAACTAGACTGTGAAATTGGAAAAAGTACGGAGTAGTGTCAATTCGGAAAGCTGAAAATCAATGGAGATGAAACCTGTTATTAGACTCTAAACCTGGACGAGGGAAACCGTAAATATATTCATCCAGCAGAAAACTGAAAATCAATCAATGTGAAATATATTATCAGACTGTAAAACTGGATAAGCACTGAAAGTCAAGATATGTACGATGTGTAACCGGATAAGCACTGAAATAGAAATAAAGTATACTATTCAAAAAAAGTAGGGGATATTTGATTTTGGGGGCATAATACTAAAATATGCAAATGACTACGAAAAAAGTCACTATAGAACCTAACAGAAGAAACATTTCCAGTTACATGTGACGCCCAAACGCACCAATAGCTACCGCATGGAATGCAGGTGATGCTTGGGATCATCATGGGGGTCCAACCCAAGATTTGCATGACTCTGACTTTGAATGTTACAGTCATTGTGGCATTGAATTCCAGGGTGGAAACATCAGTTTAATTGTTTTAGTGACCAGAAAACAAATTTTGATATGCGTCGGCTTACCCAAAATGAAAGGTTACGTGCCCTTGGCATGCTACAGATCGGCACAACACAGGCGGTTGTGGCGCGGACGATGAATGTTTATCAATCTGTCATAAGCAGGCTATGGTCCAGATACCGTGATACACAATCTGTACAGGACAGACCACGCCCAGGTCGACCAAGGGCGACAACTCAAGCCCAGGATCGATTTATCCGTGCCTTGGCCTTGAGAAATCGTGTCATCACAGCAAATCAGATCAGCGCTCGTCTTCAAACAGACACCGGTGTGAGAGTGAGTGGCCAGACGATTCGGAATCGACTGCATAGGGGTCCCCTTCGCGCACGACGCCCTCGCGTCATCCCTTGTTTGAGAGATCATCACATTCAGGCAAGACGTCGTTGGTGTAGGGATCGTCAACACTGGGATAATCAACGCTGGAGCAATGTGATGTTTTCAGATGAGTCAAGGTTCACTGTTGATTTTTTGGACAGACGTAGGAGGGTGTGGCGTCGTCGAAACGAGCGCTTCCAAGACGTTAACGTCATCAGACATGATCGATTTGGGGGTGGTTCTGTTATGGTGTGGGGAGGCATCACAGTTGCTGGAAGAACGGCTTTACATGTTGTTGCATGGCGTGTTACAGGCCAGTACTACCGGGACAACATCTTGGCTGTCCATGTTGTGCCGTTCGCACGACGTCATCGCCGCCGTTTCATCTTCCAGGATGACAACGCAAGATAACACAAGGCCAGGATCGTTACAGGTTACCTCCAACAATAGAACATCACCACATTACCTTGGCCAGCACTGAGTCCCGACCTCTCCCCAATCGAGCATGTCTGGGACATGCTTAGACAGAGGTTACGTCGACGTCAACAACGCCCTGCCAATGTCCAAGAACTTGCTGCTGCGTTACAACAGGAATTGGACAATCTGGACAAAAAAGACCCTAGACGTCTCATTAGGAGTATGCCACGTCGGATCAATGCTTGTTTGGCAAACAGAGGAGGATTTACCCGTTACTGACTTTGTTGTGATGCTGTGGTAACTTTGCTGTTTGACCCCGGGTATCATTTTACCCTAATAATGGTCAGTCTGTGCCTTACTTAGTCTAACGATCATTTGGAATAAATCGATGAATGTGAACTTCATTTCATTTTGTCATTTGTTTCTTCGCCAGTTTCATTAGGTGACTTTTATAACACTTAAAAATCAAATATCCCCTACTTTTTTTGAATAGTATATTAGAATCAATGTATATGTTGGTCACAAGCCTTTGGTATAAATAGTCCGACATCACGGTTTAACTTGGGCTGGATGCGTTTTATATTGATGGCCTCAAGAAGTTTCCTGGTTTTCTTCTGGTGATGATATACTGCAAGGGTTCTTGTTTGGTCATACAGGGCCGTATGGTGCCCATTGTTAATGGTATTGACTTGTGCTCTTTTATTCGCACATCAATTTTTTTCCTTCGTTTCCCCTACATACCTTTCGTTGCACGAGCATGTTATCTCGTAAATACATCCTTAGGACTGTGTGTGTGTGTGTGTGTGTGTGTGTGTGTGTGTGGGTGTGGAGGGTGGGGGTGATCTACTATTGCCTTGCAATATATCCATTGCGGTACATTTTCCACTCCAGGTTGCCTTTACTCACTTCCAATGAATACATTCGCCCCGCTCATTATTCTTTATGTACACATTTCCATCCAGTAAGAATTGCGACTTACCTCTCTGGGAAACTACGAATTCTACTTCACTAAGTCAAGTCATAAACACACAAAACAATGTTAGTGTTAATAAATAAACAATTAAATATTTATACTTTTTAATTCCCGAATTTGAAAATAAACACAATATTTGTTTTAAAGGAATTCTAATAAGAATTTTGACGGAATGATAGTGAACTTGAAGAATACATGTACAAAACTTGGTTCGTTCCAGGAGTTTTAAGTCCACTTCCACCACGGATGATATCGTGACAAGTATAAAAATATGAAAGCATTCATCTTATATAGATAAGCAAGTATTAAACTCAATGTCTTCTCCAAATATTACAAATATTTGTCAAGAACAAAAACAAAGAGTTGATATGGTTGCTTTAATATTACAGAAAACAAGCTACAATAATACTATTCAAAAAAAAGTAGGGGATATTATTAAAGTCACCTAATGAAACTGACGAAGAAACAAATGACAAAATGAAATGAAGTTCACATTCATCGATTTATTCCAAATGATCGTTAGACTAAGTAAGGCACAGACTGACCATTATAAGGGTAAAATGATACCAGGGGTCAAACAGCAAAGTTACCACAGCATCACAACAAAGTCAGTAACGGGTAAATCCTCCTCTGTTTGCCAAACAAGCATTGATCCGACGTGGCATACTCCTAATGAGACGTCTAAGGTCATTTTGGTCCAGATTGTCCCATTCCTGTTGCAACGCAGCAGCAAGTTCTTGGACATTGGCAGGACGTTGTTGACGTTGACGTAACTTCTGTCCAAGCATGTCCCAGACATGCTCGATGGGGGAGAGGTCAGGACTCAGTGCTGGTCAAGGTAATGTGGTGATGTTCTGTTGTTGGAGGTAACCTGTAACGATCCTGGCCCTGTGACATCTTGCGTTGTCATCCTGGAAGATGAAACGGCGGCCATGACGTCGTGCGAACGGCACAACGTGTACTGCCAAGATGTTGTCTCGGTAGTACTGGCCTGTAACACGCCCTGCAACAACATGTAAAGCCGTTCTTCCAGCAACAGTGATGCCTCCCCACACCATAACAGAACGACCCCCAAATCGATCATGTCTGATGACGTTAACGTCTTGGAAGCGCTCGTTTCGACAACGCCACACCCTCCTACGTCTGTCCAAAAAATCAACAGTGAACCTTGACTCATCTGAAAACATCACATTGCTCCAGCGTCGATTATCCCAGTGTTGACGATCCCTACACCAACGACGTCTTGCCTGAATGTGATGATCTCTCAAACAAGGGATCACGCGAGGACGTCGGGCGCGAAGGTGACCCCTATGCAGTCGATTCCGAATCGTCTGGCCACTCACTCTCACACCAGTGTCTGTTTGAAGAGAGCGCTGATCTGATTTGCTGTGATGACACGATTTCTCAAGGCCAAGGTACGGATAAATCGATCCTGGACTTGGGTTGTCGCCCTTGGTCGACCTGAGCATGGTCTGTCCTGTACAGATTGTGTATCACGGTATCTGGACCATAGCCTGCTTATGACAGACTGAGAAACATTCATTGTCCGCGCCACAACCGCCTGTGTTGTGCCGATCTGTAGCATGCCAAGGGCACGTAACCTTGCATTTTGGGTAAGCCGACGCATATCAAAATTTGTTTTCTGGTCACTAAAACAATTAAACTGATGTTTCCATCCTGGAATTCAATGTCACAATGACTGTAACATTCAAAGTCAGAGTCGTGCAAATCTTGGGTTGGACTCCCATGATGATCCCAAGCATCACCTGCATTCCATGCGGTAGCTATTGGTGCGTTTGGGCGTCACATGTAACTGGAAATGTTTCTTCTGTTAGGTTCTATGGTGACTTTTTTCGTAGTCATTTGCATATTTTAGTATTATGCCCCCAAAGTCAAATATCCCCTACTTTTTTTGAATAGTATATATAATGAATAAGCTATTTAACGACAATCATTAGATTAATTAAATCTTTTAATCAGTGGAACAGTTCAATGCTGATTACTTAGGGGGCAGGATTTTGAGGGTAATAAAATATGTAGTTGAAATCGAGTGTAGTCGAAATGGAGTGTAGTCGAATTTTGTTTTGAAAACTATTTAAATTATTGTATACCAAAGTATTGCATAATTATCCTTTTGCAGATTTAGATGTACTTCTCATGGCCTATTTATTGAGAAAAGTCGATATTATAAAATATTAGCACAAAATAGAACATATGAATTATTCCATGAGTCTGTAGAAGATGAATTTCACTTTCCACTTTGTTGCAAATTTTTAAATCACTTAAGAACAAAATATATACCTAAATTTTATTCCACTTCACCCAACTGTTTATAAATTTGATGAATGAAGGCCGACAAATAATGGAAATCTTCAAGTTAAATTATGTAAATATGTTTTTGAAGCCTTCAAACTTCGCAAATCATTACTTACTATCTGAGCTGTTACTTCTATATAATTTCGTGTTATGAATTTTTCTATGTTATGTGTTACCATTGCTGTACTGTGTTTAAAAGCTAAAAGTTACAGCTATATGGAAAAAAAAATCTTGAAAGCCTTGAATATGCCCAATTACTAAATGTCAATCAAAGAAGATAAATGGATATTTAAGCTTAATAGTAATAAACAGAAACAGTTTGGTATTCAATGGTTGTTGTCGTGATTAAGTAGATATGCCCGTCTATCTTCCCAGATCTATGCAACTTGCATGTTTAAAACTAATTTGTCTTGAGAACTCCATCCTCTGTGACTTGTGTCCCTGTAGCAGTTCAGGTAATAAGCACTATTTTGTTTTGAATTAAGAAACTTTGAATTTGATAGCCCTTTGGCATCGGTAGTCGTGATTGTATTCGTTTTACTTCACTGGAAATATCGCTGGCTCTGCGTGAAACAAGTCCATTCGTATGATGGCATTTATGGTGGACTGTTTTATATGCAAGACAACTAGATTTAAATGCGACTGTATTTTTTTATTTGCAGAAGTCGAATGTGCAGTTATAGAACGACATCCAGGGAAAAGTATTGTACTTGTCTTACAAAATATGAGTGTGATCAAGGGTGGAAACATTGTTATAAAAAGTACAGGTATGTACAAAAATTACCGCAGGATACAAATGACAGACCCAATCAGGGGCGGATCCAGGGGGTTTACTAGGGTTACTAGTCACACACACCCCCTCCCCACCGGTGTATAGGAATCCCGGAAATGGTCGAATATATAATATATCGCACACGGTGCGCATCTTATCAGACACACAATCAGCGTCTATTTTACTAGCGGCAGAAATTTGATTCGTAAACCGCGGTCGGTGAGACAAAACAAGGGGTTGTCACCCCCCCCCCCCTTCAAAAAAATCCTGGATCCGCCACTGCCAATCTCTTGGATTTGTAAAGAAAATAAAAGGAAAAGATCGTTTGGTAATTAGTGGATATCTTACTATACCGAATCTGTGTGAGCAGCTACACCTAATCAGCGACATCTCCTTGTAAGCGGTCACGATAAATTCCCTAATGTTTCATTTCTTTATTCAACAGTCACTCCTCTATCGCGGCCAGTGGTCACTATTTTAGTAATAAATTTAACAAAACGTCGCCCTTTCAATGATACCATCTTTTCGTTATTCGTAACAACCCCGCTAATCCCGTGGGCAGTAATTAATTAATTAATTAAATGGACAAATATTATCGAATGCATCACAATGGTATCGAAGGTTAGTGCAGATGACAAGTTTACAGAAGTTATGTTCGAGATTCAGCCGGGCATTGAAGTTTTTATGAGGGGCACACTCGTTACAGTCTACAGTAGGTATTTTAGAGTTACAGATTCTACTGTATTTAGTTTGTTAGTATTTAACTAACATATAAGTTGCTAGAATAAAAAGTATCAAGTTAATATTAAGAACAGGGAGACTGTACCACACATAATTACATAAACAAGACAAATCTACGGACAGGACACATTATAGAGTCATCACGAACAACCAACGTACACATGAGATCAAGCTAAATCAAAATTGATGTTTTTAGAATGAAATATGTCGTTAGTTATGATTGTTGTCATGGTTATGAAGCTTCCTTGCACTGGCCCAAATTGGAACGCATATGTAACCGTAAGTAGATTTGTTTAAATTATATTTTTCTTCCACTGGAACAGTGTTCAATAAATTAATGAAAGCTTAATACTATGTTCCCTGTAGTTAAATCCATCATATTTTTGCATCCTCTTTTATTTACTAAGCTGAGATAACTTCCTATGTCCCCTTTTGTAATTTTTATTACTATTACACTGAAAACAAAACTTATGTTGACACAACACAAACTTGTGATATTTTCAACACAGGTTAGGTATCTCTATTTAACAACACAAACTTGCGTTGGAATTTCTGAAACTTGTGTTGTTTTATATAAACTTGTGTATTATCACCAACAAAAGTTGTATTGTATCTTACCTTTCCCATCTTACCTTACTTTTCGCCACGTCATTCAGTCAGCAGACGACTTCTTTCGAGACGTTTTACATTTTCGCATTTGCTTCTTTGTATTCAGTATTGTTTGTCTTTTACACTGTTTTTTGTGGTAAATGTAACATATACCCTTACTATATTCAATATATCAATTTTATTGAATACTAAAATTGTTTCTCATTTGACTTACACCATTTAGTTTTAGACTACCTGTTCTTTATACACTTCATCGATATGGTTAGGGCCTACTTGTATGGGTAGTTTTTACTTCAATATGTTTACATTCATATTTCTTGTAACATAGCAGATCTATGACTCATGTTGGCATTACACAATGGGCTTGTCTTGGTTATATTTCTGATTTTTTTAATTTGGAGTGCAGTCTGTATCACTACAGCTCATTGGACGCTTATGGCTAGCCCGAGATCCATTCACTTAATTTGATATGTTTGTGATATTGTTTGTGATTATTTCTGCGTATTGTGTTTTGTCCATAGACGTGTTTTTGTGTAAATTATGTGTGGTGTAGTCCACCTGCACTTACTGTTAGGAATTAGAATTATGATGTAAATTCCATTCCATATAAAGTTCTTATCAAATGTGATGAACAAACTATTTTCTCTTTCTGATCACCTGCTGTCTATGACTATCATTTTATCGAGGCGTATCCTGCGCTTGCGTGGCTGTGGATAATGAGCATTTTCAGCTAAGCAGCGAAAAGCTATTTGATAAGTAGAGATTTTAGAATGAAATAGCTTCTAATTGAGGGCGACTTATGCAGACTCGTTACATCAATTCGATAATGAGCATGTTCACTTAGGTTATATGCAGGGTGATAAACAATTTGATCGCTATAGTTGCTTTATAAAAAGATAAAAATAATTAATAAAACTACATTCAATCAATCAATTACACTTCATTCGAAGTAGGCTAATAATAATAATAACTAGATCTGCAGGGCAAATATAAAAGTTTTCATATTCACGGTTGCTTCCTGTCATATGTCATGGGTTATATATGGAATCTTAATAAGAAAAAAACAATTATTAAAATCAATAAAAAAAACTCGCGAAGCTATAAGCTTAAATATAGCGAGAAACATTTCAAACGGGCGAATAAATAATCTGAAAAATAAAAAAATAACCGAGACTTGTATTGCTTTAATCCGATTGACTTCCAGTTCAAGAACTTTTAAGAAATATCGACTAAGCCTTCAAAAGCGAGACGGGTCAGAAAACGAAATGAAAATGGTGGGAAAAAATGTAAAATGGCGGGGAAATATTGAAAAATGAAATGATTTAACTTTAAATGGAACTCCTATTTTCCCAGCTGTTCGAATATTTATATCAAATTTGGAAATTTTGAAAATTAAGGAAATGAATTGTCTTGTAAACAGCTTTGTCGGCATGAAAAGGGTCAAAGGCGGAATTCGGAATATTGAATTTGGAAATTTTCAAACATCAGAAATGTATGTATTTTGGGAAGTAGGAGAGGTATTCTTCAAACTACGACGTATTGTGTTCATTTTCACGTCAGTTAACCTGGACTTTTTACTTTTTTAATATTCAATTCAAAATGGTGACCATCAATTGACTGAAATCTAAATACTGCTCCGATAGATATTAAGGCATTCCTTCAAGGATTCGGAAGATGTAACTCCCATGTCTGTAAGTAAAACATCGCAAAAGCATTAGGGATTTTTCAAGTTTCAAGATGGTGGCACTTCTTTTCAATCGATACGCTTCAGGGGTTTATGCGGGAGAGGTGTTTATTTCTGGAGAGGTGTTTATATGGGCTTTGCCTGTTCACTCCAGTTTCTGAATAAATACAGTTTATATAAAAAAAAATATTTTGTGTACGCATCAGTAATTCCTTAGATAGCGAAGAAAACAAATTTAAAGGCAATCCTTTTCGAGAAAAGTGATCTAGCCGTTTAAAAACGAGACGGATCAGAAAATGAAATGAAAATCTCAGAAATACTTCAAAAATGGTTTGAAAACATCGAATGGGAATTATATATTTGGAATCAGATTGAACTCAGCTGTTCGAACATTAAGGTCAAATTTGTAAATTTTAAAAATTAAGGAAATAAAATGTCAGTGATAAAAGACCAAGGGCCTGAACGGACAGCTGTGTAATCGTCAATTTGCTATTAGTTACAACAGACCCGAAACAAACCGTAAACGGCATTTTATTGGCTATTTTGCATAGTTCAAGAAATGTCTGAGGAAAAGTCGCAAAGCCGACATTTAGAGAATATGCGCTCGAACGTCAAAGCCGATTTTACAGCGTTTCGGGGGCTAATGAAGAGACATAACTGATGACCGTGATATACAAATCTCTCTAAAAGTCCATAAAATGAGTATCCAGGAACTAACATAGCGTGTAGTATTACGGATTAGGCCAATTCTTGCTGGGAAACTGAAAGTTTGTATTTCTTCAATCTCAGATGACCAGTATAATATAATATTATCTATAGGCTTCTCCATGCTTAATCAGTGACCAGTATAATGTAATAACATCAAGAATTAACGGGTTTTATGAACAATAAACATGTACAGGCTTCTCCATGGTGTATCAGTCATTTTTTATACGCCCACATTTTCATGTGGACGTATATTGTCGTCGCCCCTGTCCGTCTGGACGTCCGTCCGTCCACGATTTGTTTGTGGACTACCTACGGGTCACAATTCTTATCCGATTTTGACCAAACTTGAAATATAGGTTTATACCCATAAGATCTCTGCTGCTTTCGATATTGGTATGTATCGGATTGAAACTTCATGGATTATGGCCCCTGATTGTACGAAAAATCACGTTTTCAGCTTGCGGACCCTATAGAGGTCACAATTTTTGAACCGATTTTGATGAAACTTGACATGCATGTTAATAACCCAAAGATGGTTCCTGTGGATATTTGCGCCCACCGGATCTTAACGTCCTGAATTATGGCCCCTGATTGTCCGAAAAATAGCCCTTTTAGCTTGTGGTCCCTCTGGACGTCAAAATTATTATCCGTTTGATTAAATCACCGTTACATTGTAATTTAGAAATTGTTAGCGTGGGGCAGAACTTAATAAAATCCAAACAAATTCTAATGATTTTCTGATATTTACTTAATATGAGACGACTTTTGTTGACTGCCCGGACGATTTAGCTGCTATGTGGGCGTATGTTTCGTTGCCCGGCAACCTATTTTTGTTTGTCCAGATGAATCGTATAAAGATAATATGTTTATTATTTATATTTATTAAAGCTGTCTGTCTAGGTGAACCATATATAGATAATATGTTTATTATTTGTATCTATTAAAGCTATCTGTAATGGTAAAACAGGACCTACAGCATGTGATGCTTATTTCTCTAATTCACATATATATAGATAATATATTTATTATTTGTATCTATTAAAGCTATATGTAATGGTAAAATAGGACCTACAGCATGTGATGCTTATTTCTCTAATTCACATATAATCAATACTGATGGTAGTATACAGACACGTGTTGATGGTACTTGTGTTAGTCCCAATCGTTGTACCTGTTCAACACCTGGATTTTATTCTACTGGACCAACATGTGATAGTAAGTAGAATTATAGTATTGTTATGTTGTTTAATGTGTTGACTATGACGTCATTATTTATCTTAAAGGAACAATAACATTCTTGCTGGCTTGGTAGCTCCAGAAAATAAATAATACCCTTATTCTAAGTACTAGATGTTAAAATGTCCTACCTGTTGTGTAAATTATCCATTACAACCTATTTTATTTGTCCAGAGGGTTCGAAAATATTTTAAAATCCAAGTCACATTTGAAAAGGTTTACGTTAGACTTTTCAAATCAATTGGTTGAATTTTTCCAATTTTTTAAATTAGGTGTGTTAAGATTAAATTTATATCATCATTTAATTGGAATATTCTAAAATAATACGATTTGTTGACCAGAATGAAGATTGGGACATATTTTTCAGTTACAACAAGAGTGTTATTGGGGCTTTAAATGTAATTATAATGCGCAATGTCATAATATATTTAGATATCGAAATCAGATTACTTAACCTGTGTGCGTATACAAGGGGTGTTTTGGGACCCCATGACCATATCCTTAACGTGAGAAATTGGTTCATAATTGTCTAGCGAGAATTTTATACATTGTCAGCTGAAAATAGAATGGACGTGAGGCAGTGGCAACATTCATCATTTGACAAGAAACTTCGATTATTACATTATCGGACACCAGGGGTCTTGTGGACCCCCTCCCTTTATTTTCAACATTTTGGTGGTTACAGGTGTCTAATCGGTTCTGTAATCGACACTAGCTTTGTATTAGGAATCTTTCTTATTGATGATATTGTTTTGGTTATACTAGTAACCTAGATCTGAAAGAAAATCAAGGTACCCTACCAACCCCATCAAAAGACGATTCTACATGAAACATGACAATTACGATATTTTTAGATTTGTATGGTTTCAAAAAAATCTTATATGTCCTGTTGTCACTGATAATACCTGAAATATTTTGTTTTAGCCTGATTAATTATTGTTCAGTCTTGACATTAAGCTGTAGTTTGATCGCATTTGAATAAAATTATTCATCCTCATCCAAAAACCTATTTATGTCTGGGGGTCTTAGATTATCCCTTGTTGCCGACACCGTTTTTCGTGCGACGTGTACACACAAGGGTTAGATAGTATCACTATATTACTTAAATAGTATCATTATATTTTATATATACCTTAGACTATCTGACTATATTATAATTTAACACAACACACAGTTCTATGGATAACAATCACTATATTATACACACACGACGTTTCGACAAGAATTCACTGGTCGTTGTCAAGCAAGTGAATTCTTGTCGAAACGTCGTGTGTTATAATATGGTGATTGTTATCCATAGAACTGTTTTTTGTGTTATATTATGTTCAATCGCTAAATGCCATTCAAAGATTATATTATAATTATTTCCCCTCGTCACTTTATGGATATTTAGTAGTTGGTTACGATTAGGAAAGGCGGGGGTGAGGTTTATTGATATTGGCTGCCTACTACTATTTCAAACCGTTGCGTGATTATGCTGCATGTAAATGTATTTATTTTTATCATTTATATTAATAGTTTTATCCCATGTAATTAGAAGTATTATCGCCGCGTTTGTTTCTGTTCCTTTAGTTGATTTGATTATTCGACACACCGAATAATTCAGGTTTTGTGAACAGTGGACTATAGAACTGACATTGCATGTATACATATCATCTCATAATTTGATTGAAATTATGATTTGCACGAGTAATATGTATATTTATCTTTGATTATAATTATTTGTATGGGTAATAATAACATAATGTTTTATTTGTAGTTTGTTCACTAATTGCTAACTGTAACCAGGAAACCTGTACTAGTAAAACAAACCAAGTCTGTAGTAGATGTGAAGGTGTTGTAGGTGAACAGGCTGGTTATAGAGCTTATAAAGTATCTAAAGATCGTAAACAGTGTAACAGTATGTATTAAAATATGTTTAAACAGTATATATTTATTATATGTTAATTAGTTTCTCTTAATTACGCTTTGGTCAATGTTTTTATGAAATTATTCTTTACGGGTTACTAAATTATTGGATAATCGTCGTTTTTGCTACCCACTACACCGACAAAGTGGTGGAGTAACAAAAATAAAGACGATTTCTATGTTTAAAAAATTGTTCCATCTTTACGTTACCAGGACTGTGTTATGGCGATGGCTGACAGTGTGTCAGCCACTGGCCCCAGTATTAAAGCTACAAAGCTATTTAGAAAAAAAGACATAGAAATAATTATGTTTTGACTTTCTTTGAAAATATGAAATTATCGCATTAAAGGGTTCCCCATTTTAAAGTGCTCCCAAATTAGTTCTAATATATAGAGTTGTGTATGATTGTGCAAAAAATATACCCATCTGCCACACTGCCAGGCAATAACCAGAACATGCCCTCGTTTTACTGTTGATGCAAGAGCGCTGGTGATATTTACAACCAGAGACCTATGCTTTATCCGGCCCTGAATGTTACCGACCATGTGACAAATTGAATTATAGTTTTAACTAACTGATGGTGAATAAGCAATGAAACACTGGAATTAATAGTAGTATTCTGGGTTGTTTTAATGATGACTTCATCAGTTTTGAATAAACAAAACATATAAATTAAAGGTAAAGATAAAAACAAAGAAGTGTTGTAATACAAACTATTTCCTTGTCTTCGTCTTGTCTTCTATTTATAGAGGCGTGTTCATGGCGGAGTGACAGTACCCCATGTTATCCTGGAACTTGTCAAGATGAACTAGTAGAGAATTGTAATTGTAGTCAAGGATTTAATGGAACCAAATGTGATAACAGTAAGATTATATACGATCATTTATAACATAGTTTTAAAATTTTGAAAACATGATTCTTCCTGAACAACAAATGATTTCTTACTAAATTCATTAAAGGTTTCCGAGCATTTATTTTTTAATTGTTGTTCGCCTGCAGACGATATACACGTTGTTTTTGTTCATTTGTTCATTGATCTACTATAACAAACAATATTTATTCATGGAAGGTCGACTGTGACAGTATTTGTTCTTAAATCAGGTTCTTTGATGACAACGCTGGTATATACATCTAATAATAGTTTTATTCTTCTTCTTACAATATTAGGTACAAAAATCATAATGTAAACAACCGTAGAACTAACTTAAATGGAAGGAGTCATGACTTAATTAGCTTGGCTTAGCACGAGTGTGCTAACTCCAGAAGCTCTAGTCTCGTCTACTGCCAAGGCGCCCATGGCCTTCGCTCAGTCCTGGCCGGACCTAACTCCTAGCCCTGCCTGGACCTCACTGTAACTACCCCGGCCTTAAGGTAGTTATGGGGGCTGCTTACAAAAGTGTCACTGAACCTTCTGTTGACAGCTACAACTTAATATAAGCAGCAAAGTTAACTTACACTTCCAATTGTAAGTTTAGATTAAGGTCTGGATACTGTACGGAGGGGGATAGGTTGAAGGGCCTTCTACTTCTTACTACTAGCACGTCTACCACAGGAATAAAACAACGGGATGCAGTAGGCCTACACAGTTTAATTACAAACAGCATACAAGTATGTAGCAATACAGCATACAAAATCGTTGAATGGTACCGTAATGAATAAATCAATGATGACGTGTGGCGTTGCAAATAATTTAATAAATGAATGAAAAAACTGTTGCTCAAAATATCGTCTTTCCTTAGTCCTGTCGCTTATTTAGCTATTATTACAACCTTTAAGTAATTGTGTTCTATTCCTGGATTCCTAAAAGTACGTTTTACATCTTCTCATTCTATCCCTTCTTCCTTCCCACGCTCGTAAAATATCAGTGCCTTCTTAGTCTTCGAAAATGGCCGTCTTACATGTGCTTTCAGAGGGGACTAAACTCTAGACTTTTACTTACATTCCCATGATGCAACGTGACCTACTTCACCAAGGTATTTAGCAGTCTAAGGGAGACTAATACAATAAACATTGGATACAACCCACTAACTTTTGAAACATATCAATAAAGGGAGAGCTCAACGACCTTTACATGGCTCCCCTGAAATAATCTAGATTTCACATTAAATCAAAACAATAATAAAGTTAAAATTTGAGACAAAATTGAGATGATTCACAATTTTACAAATCAACCACTACATGATGTGTAAACCTCATTACTAGTTCTGTCCTACAAGTAATAATATTATTTACTATAATTGAAACATTAATTGTTCATATTTGGCACACTTTATCTTCTTTACCATTTGGTTTGAATAATCACTTCCAAATTCCAAAATACTGCCATAACTATATTGTGACTGAGTGTGAAAAAGCACATTTTATGAAACATTAAATTATTACTTCTTTAAGAGCTTTAGAAAAATATGACTTTAAGATAATGAATTTCCAGTAAATAATCTTTTATAATTTCACCCACTCTTACAATATTTCACTGCAGTTTTGTCACATGCTTATATTGCCCATAACACAAGATCATATTCTTATGATCAATTTTAACACAGGTATAATCACTAATTTCCAAAATCTGGACACTAATAACCAAGTTTCTCTTCGACTTGAAATCTTAGGCATATGAAGGCTTCTTTCAGGCTCATAAAAAGGCTCCTCGATGGGGATTAACCCGGTCTCTCGTTCTCAGCTTACTGTAATTACCATTCATCACATCTTAGCAGTAGAACTAACTTATGAACGGGTCTTTCAAAATATTTATCTGGATGAATCTTCTTTCCTTTTGAATTTAAATTGTTGTCAGCTAATAATATTGTTACTTTCCTAACTAAATTGTCTTGATCTGGATCTGCCTTAGTAATTCGACCAATTTGCCAACAATTCCTTGGTAAATTGTCATCTTTGATAATAACAATGTCATTAATACGTAAATTTCTTACTGGCTGGGTCCGTTTCTGACGCTCTTGAAGAGATACCAGATATTCTTTCTTCCATCTGGACCAAAACTCATCAGCTAAATGTTGTACTCTTCTCCATCTCTTTTTCAAATATTTATCAGCTGGCTGGAAAACACCAGGCGGTGGTAGAATGACTTTAGTTTTCATTGTCAGGATTTGTGATGGAGACAATGAAATTAAAGAATCTGGATTAGACATACTCTCCACTGTCAGAGGGCGGGAATTTACAATGGCCTCTGCCTCACACATGAATGTCTGCAAACTTTCTTCGTCTAGTTGAGTTCCATTAGCCTCTAATATACCGGATAGGACGTTGCGAACAGAGCGAATCTGCCTTTCCCAGATTCCCCCCATATGGCTGGCTGAGGGTGGATTCATTTTAAAGTTGAACCAGTCACAGTTATCTTCCAGTAATGTAGCTTTAATTTTATTCTGATTTAGCTCCTTTAATGCTGCATTTAATTCAGTCTTCGCTCCAATAAAATTGGAACCCTGGTCACTCCGCAGGACTCTTACAGGCCCCCTTCTACATACAAATCTTCTATATGCATTCAGGAATGAGTCTGTATCCATTTTCTCAGCAATTTCAAGATGAACACTTCTGGAGGCTAAGCAGGTGAACAGGACACCATAACGTTTTACTTCCTTTCTTCCAATCTTTATGGCGAAAGGACCAAAATAGTCGACAGCACTGTTAGTAAAGGGCGGCACTGGCTCTAGCCTGTCACTTGGTAAATTCGCCATCTTCTGTGTTTGTAGATAACCTCTTAATTTTCTACAGGTAATACATTTATAGATACAGCTTTTAACCATATTTATACCATTTAAAATCCAGTAGCCTGAAGATCTCATTTCATTGATTGTCATTCCTCGACCTTGATGGTTGACCTTTTTATGAAAGTAATCAATAATTATTCTAGTGATGTGCTCTTCCTTTGGTAGAATCACAGGAAATTTAATAGGATCTTCAAAATTGGCTCTTCCAATTCTTCCACCAACACAAAGTAGTTTTCGGTGATCCAAAAAGACATCTAAATTGTGTAGTGGGCTTTTCTTACTAATCGGGTTACTATTTTCTTTTTCTTCGACTAATTTTATTTCTTCCTTGAAATGCTTACTTTGAATTTCTTTGATAATTACTACTTCCGCTTCTATTATTTCTTTTACTGTTAATTCTGTTTGATTCTGTATTATTTCTTCACCAGTCTGTCTACTGTGCACCTTGCTTCTTAGAATCTTAATATATTTTCTACACAAGGCTATCGCTCTTCTTGCTCTATGCCACGATGAAAAGTATTCTAAATGTTTCAATAATGATGAAGGAGTTTCTTGAGCATTTATCATTAGACTGGTGGCTGTTATTTTCTTACATTCAGGATCATCAGGTAGGAGAGGATATTCTTTTGACGAAGGGGTTATTTCCTTTCCATATAAGAAATCTGGTCCAGTAATCCACTGAGGTTTCTTTATGAAGTCTTGAACTGTTATTCTTCTAGTACCAATATCTGCAGGATTACTCTTCGTATCTATGTAATACCATTTGCTGGCATCTGTATTTTCTTAGATCTCTTGAACTCTGTGAGCGACGAAGACATGAAACCTTCTTGTTTCATTTGCAATATATCCCAGGACAACTTTACTGTCAGTCCAAAAATATTCTTCATAATTATTATAATCCAGTTCTCTTCTTAATTGCTGGCTAATTCGTACAGAGGTAACTGCAGCGGTGAGTTCAAGTCTGGGTATGGTAAGTTGTTTTATTGGCGTAACCCTTGCTTTACCAATAACAAATGAACAGTTAATTCTTCCTTGAGTGTCAGTTAGTCTTAAAATTGAACACTGACTATATGCTTGTATACTTGCATCAGAGAAGTAATGGATTTGAACATTAGCTAACTGCCCAAATTCTGGATTCTTGTAACATCTGGGAACGCTAAAATCTTCTATTAAATGAAGGTCAGTTCTCCATTTTTCCCATCTGTTTTTCAGATCTTCTGGTATTGGGTCATCCCAATCGAACTTATCTCGACAAAGCTCTTGTAAAATGATTTTGCCTTCTATAAGTACAGGTGCTAAAAAACCCAACGGATCAAAGATTGAGCAAATGGTTGACAGGATGCCCCTTCTGGTACATGGTTTGTCTTGAAGTGTTATCTTGAATTGGAACGCACCGTTCTCTATGTTCCATTGAACTCCCAAGGCTCTTTCTAAAGGGAGAAAATCAAAATCTAAGTTAATGTCTTTTATACTTTCAGCTCTATCTTCTTTCGGAATCTCTTCTAAAACTTCTCTATTATTAGATGTAAATTTATGCAAATTAAATCCTCCCTTCCGACACATCTCTTTAATATTTTTTATTAATTCTACAGCTTCTTCTGAAGTTGCTACTGATTTTAAACCATCGTCGACATAAAAATCTCGTCTTAGCATATTGGCCGCTTCTGTGCCATTTTCTTGTTCAAAATCATTGGCTGTAGTTTTCAAGGCAAAGTTACAGACTCCTGGTGAGGAAGTGGCTCCGAAAAGATGAACATTCATTCTATATTCTTCTGACTTCTTCGTTGTGTCACCATTATGCCACCATAGGTATCTTAAGTAATCTTTACAATGGTCAGAACAGCGAACTTGGTAATACATTGATTCAATGTCACATATCAGACCAATTTTCTCCTTTCTGAAACGGTACAGGACACCAATTAGGTTGTTTATAAGGTCAGGCCCTTGCAGTAGATATTTGTTTAGGGACTCTCCTCTAAATTCTGCTGAACAATCATATACAACTCTTGTCTTCGCTTTCTTAGGATTGTAGATAGCAAAATGTGGGATATACCATACTTTGGATATATCATCTTCCGGCTTACAGTAAGGGTCAACTTTCTCTGCATACCCTTTCTCCAGCATGGAGTTCATGAACTTGACGTAGTCTTCCTTATAACTATCATCTCTTTCAAATTTCTTCTTCAATGATTCCAATCTGTGATAGGCGTATGTAATATCATTTGGTAGTTGAGTGAAGGTGTCTTTAAAAGGTAATGGCATTGTGTAGTGACCATCCCTTCCATGCTTTATTTCCTCAGTGACTATTTTTAAAAATTGTCGATCTTCTTGTGACAATGATGTATTGCTATTCTTCCTTTCTGAGAAATCCAGGTCATACATTCTTTGCAGATGAGGTGTCAATACTTCCTTAGACTCAGTTGGTATTACTAGATTAGATGTTTCTTGACTTACAATTCTATTACAGGTAACATCCATCATATCTTCTTCGACTTCCCTTACAGGACCAACTATGCCCCATCCTAAAGCTGTGCGTACTGCATATGGATCATCTTCTTTTCCACCAATCACTTCTCTTGGTTTGATTGCTTTCGGACAATTACATCCAATCAAAAGTCCAATTTCAATGTCTTCATGATAAGGGTAGAGTTTATTTCTAATTCTTCGTAAATGAGGCCACGATTCAGCAATTTCTTTAGTAGGTATTTGATTTCTTCGTGACGGAATAGATTCTCTTGAGTAGGCTGTTGGTAATTCTATTTTCAACTCGCCATCATATCTTTCTACTACCAGACCGTTTATCTTTTGAGTAGGAATTACTTCTTTTCCTAACATTGTACTCAGTTGCAGATCTACTTCGTTTCCGCTAATATCTAAATCTTGCAATGTTTTATCTGTGATAAATATGGTATCACTAGCTTCATCTTGTAGTAAATATTTCAGCACCTTCTTATCAGGCTGACTTTCATGATAAACTCTCACTGGTACAATTAATGATGTAGTTAGACTTCCATGTCGAACAGCTGAATTAGATGTGACTTCCTTAAGTTTGGTTTCATCTGACTTACTCTTATTTTCACCATTATTTTGAAGCTTCTTTTCATAATGAATGGTACTTGGATGAAACTCCTTACATTTGTCGCAACGTTGTCTCCTCCGACATCGTGTTGATCTGTGCCCTTTACATAAACATCCAAAGCAGAGTTCTTGATTTTTAACAAAGGTCATTCTGTCGTCATAGGTCTTCTTCTGAAAATCTTTACAGAAATTTAGATTGTGGTTTCCATGACAAAGAGGACAGTTGTAATTAAATGGCCTATCAGTCGGTTGCTGGATTCCAGTTGTTGAGAAACTACTCGATCTTTGAGGTCTGGTTTTATTTTTGTTGTCGAAATGTTTCTTCCGTTCATTTCGGATGTATTCAGGAGAGAAAACAGGATCGGTTGCAAGGTCTGCTTCATTTCTTATAAAATTGCATAGTTGCTCAAAGGTTGCCTTGGTACCATTTTTCTTCTTTAATTCAAAGGCATGCCGACACCATCGCATAGCTGAGCTATAAGGTAGTGTTGAAGTGACTTTCTTCAATACTTCACTGGAATTAAAGTTTTCTGGGTGATCTACGGTCTCCATTGCAGTTAAACAGGTGTCAAGAAAATCTGAAAATGCAAGTAGTCCTTTTCCATCTCCTTCTGAAATGTTGGACCAATTCTTCAGTTTCGATTCATAGGCTTCCATTACCCTATGAGGATCTCCAAATCTTGCTGTCAGTTTAGCCTTAGCTTCTTCATAAGCTGTTGGTGAATTGGATGTTATAAATTTCTTGACACAATCCCTTGCTTTATAACTTGTATATTTATTAAGGAAATGAAGACGATCTTTTGAGGTAGTTGCCCGGCTTTCAATTATTGTCTCGAAGGCTCTTATAAAAACTGGAAAATCAAAGTAGCTTCCGTCAAATACAGGAGGTTCTTGAATAGGTAAAAGACTGTTTCTATGTTGATCAATCATCATTTGATTCAATTCAGTTTGTCTTGCCTGTAATTGTAGTATCTGACTAAATTCTGAAGTATTCTGTGCTGAAACTTGCTTTGTTCCTGAACTGTCTTGCACATAGTTTCTTCCTTCGTCAAGTCCATCCATAGAAATATCTAAACTCCTATCTCTTTGTGACCAATCCCACCTTACATCTGGTTCCGGTATATCTCTTCTTACTTCTAAATGTTGTCTTCTTAAATTAGGTTGAATCAGGTGTGACAAATCTCTTCTTTCTTCAGATTCTACCCATTTATTTCTCCTTTCCTCTTCTTCTATGTCATTTCTTCTTATTTCTGGAATTCTTACTTTAGACTCACTTCCACTTTCTTTGAATCTATTCCTTCCAAAGGTTTCTTGATTTGGTAATTCATACCCATAATTTCTTACATCCTCCTGTCTTACTTCAGGTGGATGATTTCTTACTGCAGACTCGCTTCCTCTTACATCGAATCTATTATTATTTTCTTCTGATAAATTGGTTTCATTTCTTTTTAGATTAGACTTGCTTTTACTGTCATCAAGCCTTTCTGTTCTTACTTCTTTAAGAACGTCGAGTTTTAACTTACTATTATAACTTCCACTTCTAACAGAATGTTGACTTGATTTTAGTTCTTCTTCTACATGTATCTTCCTTACTAATATTTCCTCAGCTTGTGCTAGCTCTAATTCCTTTTGAAGCTGTAACTTCTTAAACTTGCTTTCTTCTTCTAGATATTGCAAGTCAGTGGACAGTTGAACTTTCTTCATTGCCGCTTTAAATAGTTTAGACTTGGCAGATGAGGATTTACTTGATGATGTAGATATACATGATGAACTAGCCTTACTTGATTTATGGCTTCTTTCTATTGTTTTTTCTTTCTTGTGGATTGCTTCACTTACTCGGATCCTACAATCTGCATATTCTCTATCAATCAAGTCATACCATTTATGTAATTCTGCCTTGTCTTCCGATGATTCTACCACTCTTTCTTGATCATTTCTTTCTTGGCTGACTCTGTCCCTTATCTCATCTAAAGTTCCCCTTTCACTTTCCAATTCTAACAAATCAGCTTCAGTCTTTACCAATACCATCAATTTTCTTCTTTGTTTATGGAGTTCTGCACATAACTGAGTTCTTCGGTCAAGCCTGACTGGTTGAAGTTTTCTTGCTTCAGTGGATGTGTCTATGTCACATCCCGTTGATGAAATTGTCACCAAACTGCCTGAGTCACCCTTTTCTTCCTCAATGACCTTACTGTCATTACTGTTATCCTCCATTCCACTAGGCTAGTATCTTACTCTTACTTCTTACTTCCTATTCTTCTTACTAAACCAGTAATTGTCGTTGCTGTATTCTTCGTAAACAACGCAAGTTGGTTAATATTTACTTGATATCTTACTTTATCTTTGACTTGATATTTTACTGTAACTACCCCGGCCTTAAGGTAGTTATGGGGGCTGCTTACAAAAGTGTCACTGAACCTTCTGTTGACAGCTACAACTTAATATAAGCAGCAAAGTTAACTTACACTTCCAATTGTAAGTTTAGATTAAGGTCTGGATACTGTACGGAGGGGGATAGGTTGAAGGGCCTTCTACTTCTTACTACTAGCACGTCTACCACAGGAATAAAACAACGGGATGCAGTAGGCCTACACAGTTTAATTACAAACAGCATACAAGTATGTAGCAATACAGCATACAAAATCGTTGAATGGTACCGTAATGAATAAATCAATGATGACGTGTGGCGTTGCAAATAATTTAATAAATGAATGAAAAAACTGTTGCTCAAAATATCGTCTTTCCTTAGTCCTGTCGCTTATTTAGCTATTATTACAACCTTTAAGTAATTGTGTTCTATTCCTGGATTCCTAAAAGTACGTTTTACATCTTCTCATTCTATCCCTTCTTCCTTCCCACGCTCGTAAAATATCAGTGCCTTCTTAGTCTTCGAAAATGGCCGTCTTACATGTGCTTTCAGAGGGGACTAAACTCTAGACTTTTACTTACATTCCCATGATGCAACGTGACCTACTTCACCAAGGTATTTAGCAGTCTAAGGGAGACTAATACAATAAACATTGGATACAACCCACTAACTTTTGAAACATATCAATAAAGGGAGAGCTCAACGACCTTTACACTCACTCCCAGCTCTGACTGGCCCTGACCGATCGCAAAACGGTTTTTCTAATCTTTTAATTCCTGGGCCGAATCCATGTCCAGCCTTGTTTTCTTGATACCACACCCATGCATCGTAACCTGATTGGTCAGTATCCGGTCGGGGTGGGTCAATAACCTGGACGGACATATAGTGTAATACATAATATTTTATATTAGTTATGGCAGAACCTGCTATAATACATAATATTTCATATTAGTTATGGCAGAACCTGCTATAATACGCAATATCTTATTTTAGTTATGGCAGAACCTGCTATAGTACACAATGTTTTATTCTAGTTATGGAAGGACCTGCTATAGTACACAATATTTTACGTATAAGGGGAAGTAATGGTGATATAACAGAAGTACCTGGTGATAGTAATGCCGGACCACCACAAGATATTGCATGGACGAATATTCTGAATCCAGCCAGCCTTGACTTTATTTTTACTGCTGTATATACACCTGATGTTCCTACAAAAAATCGTTCAGCTTATATTAAAGATTTTAAAGTGGGTATAATTGGTGGAGAAGTTACACTGAAAATAGGTTTGTTACTTATCAGTTATTGTAAGACTAAAACATACACGCCATTAATAAATAGCCCCGAATTCCTGAAGCAGATTAATCAGTTTGTTTAAATTTAATGGAGTGAAGACGAAACTATGTCATTTCTTTTATTTATCTGTACTAAAAATACAAATTATACGACGAGAACACTATAAATAGACTCTTTAACTGAAATCGGTTTCAAACCATATATGATCAGATTCCTTGGTTATAAATGCATTTTATAATGAAGGGTTTTGTTCTTGGCTTGTTAAAGACGTCATATATCTTGTCTTGAAATAGTTTTGTTCAAAAGAACTACTCATAACGTGTTGATTACATTATCATTTATACAGTATTAAATACTTTACATTTTTCTTTATGTAGTGAAAGTTGTGTTTCCCACCACAAACAATCTATTGCATGGCGAGATGAACAGTACTGAAACTGATACGACAGACGATGGTTTTACTGATGGACACACTGTTGAACCTACAACTGAACCAGTTACTGATGGATATAGTGTGTTATTTTAAATAATTCAGTGTTATCACATTCTTGCTTTACTAGTATATTAACGGAGAAATGTTATGTTCGTTCAAAAACGTCATTAGAGAAGTAACAGTTTAAAGCAATCATTATCGAATCGAAGCCTTCCTAACATTGATTCTAATTGAAGTCGACCACACAAGTAAACACGAATAGAAATATTTTTCATAAAAACAGATTAAGATACTAGTAATAGTGAGTCCATGGCCATGTCTATGGCATGGTGTGACCCAGCCAGTTAAACCTTTCATTGTGACGGAGCATTACCCAGCTGAAAAAAATTTAATCCCTACATAAATAAAATCACCTTATTTATTTACAGTCGAGAAGAAGACGTATACTGCCATCTTTCCATGTTTTATTAACGCTAGCGAAGATAACCCAATACAGAAGATCATCACATGTCAACAGATATTTACAAATCTAACAGAGTTATCTGCACCTTTTAATCATCAAGATATGTAAGTCGTATACTATAACATTCCTGTAAGTTTACTCGTGTATTTAATATCTGTTTGATTATGGAAGCCAGGTCAAGGATTCCATTACGTGCACGCCAACCTGTGCACTGGACCTAGGTGTATCCACGCTGGAAAAGCCAAAGGTACATTGTTAGCCGATATGGAGATCTTCGGGTTCCAAGTTTAAGAGGAAATATATCGGAGATTTCAAATTGGGTATTAAAAACGTTAGTGTATAACATACTGGAAAATTGACAGGAAATCAGAAAAAAAGAAAATCATTAAATTTTGTTGTTTAAGTTATCGAAAATCGTTACAAATCAATTCATAAATTTAGCTGTTCACATGATTTGAAATCGCGGCTCTTTGTTTCACGACCTTATAAAAAGTGAATAAACTAAAAGTCAATCGGATAATAACTTTCGTCTGTAAAGTCACACTGCAATTTTCATGCCTCGCAGTATTGAGCATCAATATGTCTACCGTCTCCGAGCTTAAACACTGTATATAGATATGAAGTTAATTGGATGAGACCTGTTTTCTCTATAGCATCCACAAGAGACAAACTCGTATGTCTCACTTTCACGTGGGCTACGAATGGCACGAATAGTGGCAAATACAAATTAATCGAAATTCGTGGCGATTCGGCAAAAGAATTGAAATGATCGTAGAGATTTGGAAGGAGCTACAAAGCAGCTACAAATAGTTTACAAAAGAGTTACAATAGTTCTTGGGTGATCGGAAGTAAATATACCGAATATTAAGGTATAAGCGTTACGGTAAAGGTCACCAAATAAAAGAATCATCTACGAATGGTAGCGAGTCAGTTTACAAATGAGTTAGGAATATTGTCACCCTTTCACTTGCCCGATTTTTTGTTGATTAATTATTGTTGGTGCAGTGTACATTTTCGTCGTGACGCATTGTCCCACAATGTCCCGCAGTGTCACGCATAGTTCCCGCTGTCCGCCAGCATCGTGACACAAACAAGAATTTACGTTTGCCAAAAGATTTTCGTGTTCCGGCATGGTTCATAAAAACTACGGACAAGACTCAATACACAGAAATCACAAACAAACGTACATTTCCGATTAAGTGAATGGATCCGGGGGCTAGCCGTAAGCGTCAACTGTGCTGTATCCCCCCGGGCCTGTAGTGATACAAACTTCACTCAAAATGAAGACAACCAATCAGGAATATAACCCAGAGAAAATCATTGAGTAATACCAGCATGAGTCATGATCTGCTATCTGTCACAA
Organism: Patella ulyssiponensis; assembly: GCA_963678685.1. Classification (NCBI taxonomy): domain Eukaryota; kingdom Metazoa; phylum Mollusca; class Gastropoda; family Patellidae; genus Patella; species Patella ulyssiponensis. The sequence continues at coordinate 59,458,597 of OY783225.1, read as the reverse complement.
GAAATATGAATGTAAGCATTTTGAAGTGCAAAAATTACCTAACCATATCAATAAGGTCCGAAATTCGTAAACCTGCCACAAACAAAAACTTTCGTGCCTAATCTACGAAGAATATGAATGTGTAAGAACAAAATAAGAAAATAAGAATCACGTACGAACTTCAAGAACCGTCCACGATTTATCTACGAATCAGACAATTCGTGAAGGCAAAGCAGAACAGTGATAATTTGAAAACCAATAGGATTTTTTGCCCAGTGCCCTTAAACACTGTTTATAAATTTAAAGTCAAACGGGGGGTCCACAAGAAATGTCAAAATGTTAAATGGACGCAACGCTTGTAATAATTATCGAATATCGTTGACGGACAAGGCAATATAAGTCATATTTTTCAGGAAAACTCATTTTAAAGTCCACACTCTGACGTTGTCTTTAACATCCATACATCTTTTTGAGAAGTTTAAATGTAGCCCCTGACCTAAGCATGTCAACTATCTAACCAGGAGGTGCCGATATTAGCTGAGGAATTACCTCCGACTTTTTCACGTTGCGGATGGTGGGGAGGGGGGGGGGCATTGTCTATAGCCTAATCTTCATGGTGTAAGTAAGAATCGCCGAGGTTTACTAGGACGTTATTGTGTTACATGTTAACCCCGTATGGAGTTAGTTGTTTTCATTTGGCAATCTGTGTATTTTTCAGATTAGAAGTGAGTTTCTCAGTATCTAATGGTGGATTTATAGTGATAGAAGATAAAGAAAGAAAAATTATTACAAAGAAATATTTAAAAGGCGTTACACGAACACATACGTTTCTTGTTGGTTTTGATAATTTGAAACCATATTACTGTAAACCTGCGTTAAACTGTACAAACATATGTTGTCTGTTGCCGATTATTCAAGACAGGTGACAACATTTTATTATATTTTACTTGTTAACTTAATAATCTTAGAGAAGAACTTTTTGTAAATTGCTAATACTCTTGATATTACGAGCCAGTTTGACTTTCTTGTGCCAATTCTCATTTTGACTTTTTGTAAATTGCTAATACTCTTGATATGCACTAAACGGTGAGAAGGTAAGAGTCACTGATTCGTATCGATCCATTTGTACTTATTTGAATCTTTCAGACGACGCTTACTATATCGTGGGATGGATGGTTTGATGATGACGCTGGTATTGCTGTTTACGAATATGAGATATTTGAGCTTCAGTATAAAGACAATATGCTCTCAGAAAATAGACGTGTACGAAATCACAAAACAAGCCTGGTAAGAAATATATTAAATATTATAAAAACTACCACTATAGAATTTTTCTGGTTTGTTAATAGATTGTACCAAACAAAATTGGTTAGAAAAAATGATGCTTTATCAAAGCTGTTAATACCCAAAAATACAGAACCGACGAGAAGAGAAGCGTGACACACGTTGCATCAAATGTGATATGTTTTAAAATGTATTTTAACAACAACTATCACCAACGTTATTGGATCCAATACGTTAATAATAAATTGTACAAATACCTTAGAAGCAACACAATTCCGCGCATCAACGTCACAATTGATATCCTGTAATAGATAATGTTTACTAAATAGACTAAAAATTGTTTCGCCAATTAATTGTTTATAGAAATCCACACTTGGTAGGATGTAAGATTTGGGCCAACGAAAACATCTCAATCGCTTGATAAACGGTCATCTCCGTGCTAGTCGGTCACCAAACGCTCACTCACCCCTACGGCCGAATCCCGAATCAATTTGCCTGTGAAATCTGTCAATCGATGCACAATTATTTGGACTATATATCCAGTATAGCTGCGAAGAGTTTTGCACCAAATGAGAGAGAGAGAGAGAGAGAGAGAGAGAGAGAGAGAGAGAGAGATGGGGTTTAACGTCCACTCGACACAAACAAGGTCATATTGGGACTAACGTATGGTTTCATTTTATTTCAATAATTCGCTTGCGCGTAGGGGTCTTTAGCAGTGGGAGGAAACCGGAGTGTCCGGAGGAAACCCACGAGGTTGAGAAGGCGCCCCTATCTCCATGCCTCATGCGCTCTCACCAGGGCTCGAAACCACAGCCGCAAGCCAGAGGTGACCGGTCAGCTAGAGGTCGAAGCGCGGCACTCTAGACCACTAGGCCATCCCAACCCCCTGCACCAATTGACATGTGGGGTTTGGCATAATTCGTCTGGCGGATTCTGAAGGATATTATGTATCTGAATTTTGCTGGGTTTTTATGAAATTTAGGAATATAATAAATGTAAGGTAGTGCATCTATCATTGTCTTTAATGTCATTACTCCTGTTACAAGTATATTGGTTATGTAAAATATCTAGTTTAGATAAATCTGTAACGCATTTATATGTGCCATGATTGGTGTTGGGCCAAAGTCCAACATCAGTAAGGATACTCTTTACAGATAAAGGCAATATTAGTGCTGACCTTATCTCTCTTGAAGAGTAACAAGACATTCAACTGCGTCTTGGGTTAAGTTTTATATTGGATTCTCTTTGACAAGACATCAAGAACAGTGTTTTTTATTCTCCAAAGGATTCTAAAGGACCACGAAATTTATCAGACCAAGCTACTATGCATTCCTGATTTGAGATTTTAGATTATTATGCAACTTTTTGAAATTAGTTGTTCTCGAAATCGTGGTCCAAAGCGAAACAGTTTTCTAAGATTTTCATCTTCAACAATATCGAAGTTTCCTGTCAGTATATGGTCATGATACTCATCTTTAACTGTCAATAAATTCAATAGTTTCATGGTAGTTAAATATTTTATTACGAATTGGATGTAAAAATTTGTATACGACTGTAGGTGAAATTTTAAGAATAACTATCTGCTATTCTTTTAATAACTGATCGGTCTCTAAAGATTCTATTCAATCCAATCTCTTGTATATGTTTATCTGCAAAATGGATTTTTTTCTTATAAGTTTAAGTTTATTACATTTAATATAGCGCTCATACTACAATATATGCATTCAATGGCACTTTACAAATACAATGAATAATTTTGTATGTACAAAAATATAAATATAGTATATTAATAATTATTTCATTTGTGAAGGTCCTTTGAAAAAGATACGTTTTAAGTGATTTCTTAACACTTTCCTGAGAGTTTAAGCTGTCGGGTAGATCATTCCATAGCCGTGGGCGGGCAACACTGAAAGACCTGTCAGCAAATGTTTTTCTTTTTGTAGCTGGGACGTATAGCGACTGACTGTTTGAAAAACGTGTCGAATATTGGTTGGGATTGGGTTTAAGTAAATCTACGAAGTACTGGGGAGCAAGGTTATTGAAGCACTTATATACTAAAACCAATAGTTTATATTCTGCATGGGCATGTATAGGCAAAACGTGAAGGTCTTTCAGAGCATCTGTTGAACTTGAATATTTTGACTGTGCGAGTATCATCTTTGCTGTAAGGTTTTGTATTCTTTAAAGTGGTAACAAGGTATTTTATGGTAGATTGACATAGAAGCTATTGCAGTAGTCCAGATGTGAAAAAACTAGAGCATTAAAAAGTTTTAAGCGAGAATTTCTGTCAAGGTAGCGGTTTATTTTCTTGATATTAAATAGTGATATTGCAGCGGCTCGAGATTTTATTGCGATGTGTTTTTTGCGATTTAGGTTTTCGTCCACTGAGACACCGAGAATTTAACACTTTATAATGCTGTATTGAATACCTAGGTAAAAATTTACTATTCATCAAATCGGTTATAACATCGTAAAATAGAGGAAGAAAGCGTCTATTAAGTTGATTAGAATAGATGCTACCAAGTTTCTTAGGTTGAGTACACACGCTGCACAGGACAATTTATCGGAAGTATGGCATTGGCATACAGAATAAAATTCATACCTGCAGATCTATGATTATTACACCTAGCTTTACATGATTTACTTGTTTCCCCAACATACTGTACTTTGCAGTAGTTGCATGTCGATATATACTTTATTTTGCGTATTAAAATTAAGGTTATGATCTGTAGAAATATGATAGCATCTACCACTATTGGGGCCACCAAACGTGTGAGCTAAATTGTAATCAGTAAACAGGAGCGATACCCGACAACGAGAACATTCTACATTACGAAGGGTTAAAAACTCTACTCTAATATTAAGTGCAGGGGACTACACCACACAAAATTTATACAAAAACAAATTTATGGACAAGACATCATAGCACTGCGCTTTTAAAGAACCTTCGTTATATTTCAATAATGTGTATTTTTTACAACACTTTAATGGATGCATTCACAGGAAACCACAAAAGTATATTGCATCAATAGTTATTTCCGTTTTTATATTTAAGAAAAAAAATGAACTGGCAGTTCCTTGTCGACGTAAACAATTCTTCTTGAATATTGTGCCTTTATTTATTAATTAATTCTATATTTCTAGAATAATTCTGATATAACTTTACCGTCTGTTCCTGGTGTCTATTGTGTTATTTTATCTGCCAAAGATAACGCCGGGAATCATAAAAGCGCTCGACGTATTGTGGTTTTTGATGACTCGTCTAATGTAACCACCACCAAGTCCAGTTTTCTTAGAGTAACAACAGCTCTGTCAGCTACTAATTACACATGGCAGACAGATTTAAACACGGTTAATATCAGCTGGAGTAACAGATATCAGAACGTTCTTCATCAAAGTGGTCATTATTTAGCTGAAGTGAAGTCGAATCCACAAGTAGAAACAGAGTATGATGATCATGAGGGTCTTAGAACCATTAAAGCCATCACAAATAAGAAAGGTAATTATACTACAAACCTCAGAGATACACGTGTCTATTCCACATAAAAACCAGTCCACGTGTATTCTTTCTTGTCTGATAACACGACATGTTTACATGTATGTCTACTATAATAATTGTGAGGAAATGACGAATCAGTTCCTATAATAATATAAGGTGATTAAATAGAGTTAAATGTTATACCGTATTTCATCACGTTGTATTCTTTAGAATTACATTTTTTTTGGTTTTAAGGTATCATCAAGTTTGAAATGACCTTCAATATAACCAGTCTCGGTGGAAATCTCGCTACTCAACCTAGGGATGAAGATTTTACAGATATAGGTCTGGTTGAACAGGTTGTCTTAAAACCCAATTTACAAGATGGTGATACCCTACAGTATTTTATTAGAGCCTATGATGTACTTTTAAATTATCTCCAGGAATCGACAACAGTTCATTTTGATAGTTCTCCGCCAATTATTGAGAATCTGTGGCTGACAAAAGGTGGTGAAGTAAACATCTCCGTTCATGGTTTAGAGGAACTCAACAAGATGGTGTAAGTTTTCATTCGACTATTTTTGATTTAAATTATTCAAGCACTGAGCGTAGTGTGTTGATGGCATATTTAGATCCGTAAAAAAGCATCCAAATGCGAGTTCTTCACATTATTTATTGAATGAGTAGCCAGTGATGATCACATAGTTCATATTATGTTGTTTAAATTAGTATTGAATGGGTAGTCAATGATGATCCCATAGTTCATATTATGTTGTTTAAATTAGTATTGAATGGTTAGCTTACGATGATCACAGTGGATTAAAGGAAGTGGAATGGAAGTTATATGATAATCAGACACAGATAATTCATGGTTCGCAAAAAATACCACCACAAGGCGAATCAACAGTAAGTAAATACCAATTACATTACATGAAACCATAAATATAAATACACCATCACATATCGTGGATATATCCAACAGATTATAAGTATATCATCACTGATCTAACCAATGTCAGATACGAATGACCAGGTTATAGAAATTGGACCAACATGTGTTTTAACAGGAAATATTTATGACTTGCAGTGAGCTTAAAATGTAAAGGTATAATCTTGTAAAATATGATTATAAATATGGAAAGGTTTGTGTTCTTAAGTGAAGATTGCGTTTCTCATTTATGTTTCAGAACATTGAAGATTGTGAAGGATTAAACGCAAATACAACAAGGGGAGCTAACTGCTACTGTATTTTGTCGGGATCCTGTTTCCATAGAAACTTCAGGATAGAACCAACAGAAACAGAGAAACCAGGTCATGGTATCTTTAGTCGTTTAAGTAAAGGTGACCATGACCATGATTATCATATAGAAGTTACAGTTATAAATAATGCTCATATGTCAACTACTGTCACTAAAAAGGTAAAATACAAAGTTTTAAGTATTATTTAAGCAGCAAAATTAAACAGTATTGTCTTGCACAAGTAATCGACCACTTCCTTAGATCAACATTGAATTATTCATTAAGTCAATGTTTATATAATTATTTTAGAGAATTATATAAAAACAATATAATTTATCAAATTAGTGAGCGTACATGATATTTGAAAGCATTTTACTTTAATCGAACTTAGTTTCTCTATCAACGTTTTTTTTTTGACACTGTTGATAATTTGTATTTTTATTTTAAGATAACTGTTGACACAAGCCCTCCTCATGAGGGTGTGGTTCATGATGGAAAATATGGAAATCCGGAGGTTGATTTTCAAACCGGCCATGAATTGTTTGGACACTGGGAAGGATTCTTTGATAGAGAAAGTGGTGTCAAGTTTTATCAGTATGGTTTTGCATCTGACTGTTTGGACAGCGGGGCCTTTGATACAGATTTACACAATACAAAGGTATGGATAGGTTCATTATGCAAATAATGTATTGACGCTGGATTCCACCAACGAATTGACCATTGTAAAATCTTAACTGTTATCAATTTGATTAAAAAATAAAAATATAGTAATGAATTACTGATGGATGGCATCAAATAACGATCGAACAATGCAAAATACTGATCAATTTTCATAATACAGAACATTACTTGCTTTAGGGATTTTAATACTAATACTATGACAGATTGTCCCACACTGTTGCTGGACACTGGGTAATAATCGGTGTGTGCATTTCTCTTATAACGACATATATATTCAGTTATTCATTGTTTTCAGGATATTGTTCGAACTTTCTCAACCCATGCATCATGGACAGCTCCTAATGATTCTACTTATTTCATCACGGTGGTCGCATATAACGGAGCTTTAGAACCATCTAAACCAGTTTGTTCTGACGGGGTTAATATCAAGAGCACATCGCCGGCAATGGGTGATGTTTCCTATACTAGAAGTATGTATCTGTATGTATAAGTGGCAAGTCAATGAAACAATGACACAAGTCTTGTGGTTATTGAAATTCGTAGCAAAGACAAAAGAAGCATAAACACGTTATTCAAAGAAAATATAGATTAGATTATTATGCAATAAGCTAAGCCATTGTAGATTCGTTATTCAAAAAGTCCGATAGACACACCAAACATTAACTAATTGTGACACCCCACAGTTACGTTATTAGAGTAACTGTTGGGTGACGGTTAATTAACAAAGTGCTATATCAGCTACTCTTCATACCCTGTAAGCAGATGGCATGTTACCCTAAAACAAATTTACGTACGGTGGACTCATACTTGACACATGAACTATGTGAGAACCTTTGTATATACTGTTATATTGAGTTGATGCTATTGCCTAACTTCACAATAGTTTACAATTACTAAGTAAGTATAATTTTTCATACCTAATTTTTAATATCGAGATGATCAACGACCCCAACGGTAAGTAAACTTGAATGGTATTGTTATTGATGACTGAAGTATGCTGTCTGGTTTCTGTACGGTCTGATGGTTGCTGTATGATGTGGTGTATGCTGTATGATCTGATGCTTGCTGTATGATCTGGTTGCTATATGATCTGGTGATTGCTGTATGATCTGATGGTTGCTGTATGATCTAGTGGTTGCTGTATGATCTGGTGGATTCTGTATCGCCTGGTGGTTTCTGAATCCTCTGGTGGTTGTTGTATCATCTATGTTCATTGTTTTACAGCCTGTGATGTTACAGCCATTTAACATTGAAGTCAATGTGCAAATAATTACTAGTCTGAGTCCATTTATATACTAGTGTTGGGTAGTATTACACATGCTATTAAACTCACTATCAAGTTCACATTGCTCTCAGCGTAAAGCCAGCTAGCCACCAAATAGGCCATGCATTACAGTTTATGAAAGATAATTTAAAACAGAGTCGTAGCGTCGATAGCTGGGTAATGCATGACACACGGACAAGACCCTTCACATTGTATAAAGTTGTTGATCTTTCTGGAAATTAAAACCGTTTAAGGTTAGTGGAGTATTGTCACCCTTTGTAGCGTTAAAGCTTACAAAAGAAGTAAAGTAATACCAACCAATAGCGATTCTATAAGCTGTAAATGGGATGGGGTGTCAAAATCTAGGACGTCATCCACAAACCCACCCAAAGATGCATTGCCAACAAACTAGTATAGTAACTCTGAGTCTCCCGGTAGAACATAGATCGTATTGCTTATATAGTTGTTCGCCGATTTTGAAATACTGAGTCAATGTCCTCGCTTATTGGGTAATTGCAGAGAGCAAATTCTTGTGAACGAGAGGATCGGTAGACTCGAAAATATTTCAGATAACAACGTATAATATGTAACTAAGCTAATTTTTTTTGATTGGACCCGAAAATTTTAGTCATTCTCCTGGCATTTCAGCTCGTTGGTAACTGAGCTTTTAATTTGTTGGGACTGGGTTTCATGGCTACTTTGTTTAACGAAGGCGCTTACTTGGGCTCATGCACATCCGAGAGGTTGGAATTTCAGCCGGTGGTAGACAGGCTCCTAGGAAATCCACCAACCCTTATTTGGCCCTCCTCAAGATTTCTTCAAATTGCCATGAAACGGCCTCCTAGTGCTATTATTATTATTTAGGGTTACTTCACGTTTTATTTCAAGCTCAGTGTATTATTTATATGGTAATTGCTGTTCGTGATAAAATTATTGTGATTGGTATATGCACCATTCAGAATGATATCGGGTATTGCAGTGGTTATGAATAGATACGAGACGTTTATTTCGACAGGCATGTTTACTCTCTTACGTTTCTATTTGCAGTACCTGGTGCAATCTGTTGAGTTGATGTGGATATACCGTCTTCATTATCGGAGTCGATGCAGAACATTAGGACGTTGATCATTCAACTCACACAATCTTCTAGATGTTGATATATAATTAATGTTGTGGATTGTTGATGATCTGTATTTATAAATATGATTAACTTGTGGGATATTGTATCAGTATTTACTGATGTTACAACAATTTTACTGACTCTTGTTCTCTTATTAGTTATTGGATATGTCATCTCAATGCGGGAACGATCTAGGATACCTCCTGGGCCACCATTTTGGCCGATTGTGGGGAACATGCTGGACATGCGAGGAAAAATCGTAGGTAAGAGACATAAATATTATGCCGAACTTCAAGCAAAATATGGAGATATTTTTCGAATATATTTCGGTGACCAGTTGTTGATAGTTTTAAACGATTTTGAATCTATAGAAGAGGCCTTTGTTAAGCAGAAGGATCTGTTCAGTAATAGACCAATAAAGCAGTTATGGATTGTGAAACAGGTTAGCAAAATTGGACACGGGGTCATCTGGGCGAGTGGACAGGAATGGAAAGATGCCAGAAGAATGGCAATTCGTAGTCTTCGTGATCTAGGAGTCGACCCTCGAGGACAGGATCAAGGAAGAAACTAACATCGTTTTGGACTATTTATCACAATCTGAAGGAAAACCAGTTAAAGTCCATGAAAGCAACAATCAATATCATCAGTACAGTTGTATTTAGTAAACGGTATGATTATAGTGATCCAGAATTCGTTCAGATCATTAAGGTCGTACGAGATGGATTTAGTGACATGGTGTTGTTTACCCCTATTAATCGTTTTCCTATGCTTCGCTTCATACCTTTCTTGGCCTCCAAACTGCTGACTGTGAGTTACGCCGTCATGAATGTAGAACAATTAATTGCCAAACACATTGAGAAACGCAGACAGGTTTTCGATAAGAACGATATAAAGGACTTTATCGACGTGTATTTGGATATGTCTGCTAACGACGAATCCAGTACCATCACTGAAAGTAATACGAGAAGAATCATTTTGGATCTATTTTTTGCTGGTTCTGACACGACAGCCACCATCCTGGACAGGGCATTCCTGTTTATGGTCCTTCATCCGGAAGTCTAGTAGAAATGTCAAGAGGAAATCGATAGTGTGGTCGGTGATGGCCGTATGATAGACTGGTCTGATAGGTCTAAATTGTCGTATAACGAAGCAACACTTCTCGAAGTTCAACGTCTAGGAAACACAGTGCCTTTGTCAAGTGCTCACACCACCGACAAAGACACCTTAGTAAAAGGTTACCTTAAACCAGAAGGTTCTTTGGTTTTTGCAAATACGCACGCCTGTCATCTGGATTCGAGATACTGGAAGGAACCCTTGCAGTTTAAACCAGAACGGTTCATGGATGACTCGGGAAAAGTCCCCAAACCACCTGCCACATTGATACCGTTTTCCATAGATCCACGGATTTGTGTAGGTGAACCACTGGCTAGAATGGAACTATTTCTGTTCTTCACCAATATCTTACAGAGGTTTTCTATTTCGACTTCCGGCGGTGAGAAACCCAGTACCGAGGGAGTCTGTGGAGTGAGCATGTCGCCACCCGAATATACTGTCCTCGCCACACCTCGATAAGTTTCTGTAATTTTTAACATTTATTTTAGTATATGGCTATGATTGCTTATTATGTTTTATATGCTCAAATATTAATGTTCTTTTATATTTCCGTCGACAATGTCATCTCCCTCATTCCATATTTACAACTACTCACATGACCGGAGTTACGGTCTTTGATGGTTTTCATCACGTTTTCCAAAATAGGTGGTACTTAGTTCAAGATTACACTGTAAAATTGATATCATTGACTAAACAACAAATAACTTTTATAAATGAATATATACGACATCATTATCAGACCAAGCTACTATGCATTCCTGATTTGAGATTCGAGATTATTATGCAACTTTTTGAAATTAGTTTTACTTGTTGTTCTCGAAATTGTGGTCCAAAGCGAAAAATGTTTTTAGGATTTTTATCTTTTTAAAACAATATCGAAGTTTCCTGTCAGTATATGGTCATGAAACTTATCTTTAAAGGGCGCATTGACATGTGGTATTATTATTATCGTAACTGTCAAAAACTTCTTGTACGTTAAGGTTTTCAATAGTTCCATGGTAGTTAAATATTTTATTACAAATTGGAGGTGAAAATTTGTATACGACTGTAGTTGAAATTTCAGGATTAGCGTATCTGCTATTCTTTTAATTACTGTTCGGTCTCCAAAGATTCTATCCAATCCAATGTCTTGTATATGTTTATCTGTAAAAAGGATTTTACATAACACGTCAGGTTTTTTCTTATGCATTTTATAATGCTGTATTAAATGCTAAGGTGAAATTTACTATTTATCAAATCGGTTATAACATCGTAATACTGAGGAAGAAAGCTTTCATTAAGTTGATTAGAATAATCCCCGTATGAGGACACCAAGTCGTCTTAGCTGTTGATTTTTTCAAAGTGTGTACAATTTGTCGGGCTAGGTTGAGTACAAACGCTGCACAGGACAATTTATCAGAAGTATGGCATTGGCATACAGAATACCTATAATTCAAAATATTTTCCGGGTCTTTTTGAAATTTCGAATTTTTTTTTATAGAACTTTTTTTTTTATTTTGAAAATTATGATCACGTTTTTTTTTTTTAAACAATTTCTTGTAATCAAAATGTTTACATCACGGTTGTTGTAATCGATGTTTTTAAATCTATCATTGAGACCATACGGGAAAATGGTCTGTAATTTCATTATCCAAGTTTCCTCTGCGTGAGTTCTTTTTTGTGTAACAGCTGGATCAATTTTGCCATTAGTGAGGTAGTTTGTGTGCATTTTGGTTATTATGGTTATTAAAGCTAGTTTTACAAGATTTACTTGTTTCCCCAACATACTGTAATCTGGAGTAATTGCAGGTCAATAAATATACTAAATTTTGTGTATTACAATTAAGGTTTTGATTTGTAGAAATATGGTAGCATCTACCAGAAACGGAGCTACCAAATGTGTGGGCTTCATTGTAATCAGTACATAATTTACACTGTCTATAGTTACAATCATTAAAAGAAAGACTGCAAAAATCGCAATTTATATTCGAATAATAGAATTATTAGGTAGGTTACCCTAATGGGTAAGATTTGATGTCACATTAGTCGCAATCCCCCCCCCCCTTACGCAGCCAATTCACCAGAACTGACTCCTAGATTCTTATTGGTGAGATTAACATGCGGAGTCACGTAAGGTGTTCCGTGTAGAGGGACACAATTTCTCATAGGGTTGCTAGCCTATGACAGGCTATTCCAGGTGGGGGCTGCCCACTGGTGCTTACATTTATTTTAGTTAAAACCATGTTTGGAAATCTGATATATATATAAATAAATAAATAATGATGATAATGATGATTAAAAATGTGTAGTGAGTAAACAGGAGCGAAACCGGACAACGAGAACATCCTACAGTACGAAGGGTTAAAAACTCTAATAGTAAGCGCAGTGGAACTGCACCACACAAAATTTACACAAAACATATTTATGGACAAGACATCATAACACTGCCCTTTTAAAGAAAGTTCGTTATATTTCAATAATCTATATTACAATATTTTTATGGGTGCATTCACAGGAAACCATAAAATTATATTGCATCAGACAGTCAATAGTTATTTCCGTTTTTATATTTAAAGACCACATAAAATAATAATTTTTAATTGCATATATTGATAGCCAAGGGTTACTGCATTCATTTTACGGCAAGTTCACTCCAATCTGATTAAAATTAATTGAGATATTAACGTTTAAACATGCGACAGCCAAAAACGGTTTTCAAATTTTCAATTACGACCTTAATCTGGTTGATTGGCTGGTGACGTCACAGGCACTACACATAATCTATCCACATTATCTATACAATATATCACTATCTGTCAATATATCACTGTATACACACCGCCAGTGAACACGTGTGTATTTGTCCGTCCAAGTAACATTTGACTGGCGTAATCATTAACTCGTAATTTTACACGTAAGCTACGTATCACTATACTATATAAGTCAAAGCATTTTCAAAAGCCGACTTTTTTCGTCTTGAGTTGTAATAGATTATATATTTGTGACTAGAATATTTCGGAGTGTATTTCAAGATGCCGTATTATCGTTGTGTTATTGAGAGTTGTGGAAATTCCAGCAAGGAAAAGGGGAATAATGTACCGGCGTTTCATAAATTTCCCAAGGATGAAATCTTACGGAAAGAGTGGATTAATCGTATTGTTTGTGTGATCGTATGATTATTGTTGATTGTTTGATTAGTACTCGTTGACTATTTTATTTGATTTTAGATCGAATCACCGATGTTCTTGTATTAAAGTTAATCGTATTGTTTGTATGATCGTATGATTATTGTTGATTGTTTGATTAGTATTGATCATTTTTTTGTAATAAAGTTAGCGTAAATTAGTCGAATGTGATAAAGAAATTCGAGGGGGGCGTGATCGGCTGTCCTCTGCGTGGGATTAGAATAGTGTCAAGTACAGGCGCAACGTCGTGTTTGCTATTCAATTTTATACCGATATTTTAGAATCCGAATTCTACACATTTCTTTAATGGTAGTGTCATATTTATGTAAATTCTTTTTATTTGGAAACCATTAAAACAACACTTATAGTTGAATTATAGAAAATCGCACGAGAAGCTCGAATCCTCGATTGAAGGGTGTACGTGATCAAACAACAATTTTTTTGATTGGTCAGAGGCGTCTAACCACGGGAAAATTTACAGTTACTATTGGATGACAGCATGCATGCATGAATCAAACCATCTTATTTGCATATTGCATATTTTATGGAATAATGGTTGGATCGATAACCTCAACGACCTAAATGTATTACTTTTATTAGTGTGCTACCTAGTTTGCCCTAATATACAATACAAATAAGGAATATTTTCACGTTAACAAAAATATTTACTTGCCATTATAATTATATAAAATAATAAATGGAATATTTTCACGTTATATAATTACTTGACGCATCATGTTTCCAGCACCCAGAATCAAATTTAGCGATTTTTTTCGCGTGGGCCAAAATCAAAATAAAGTTTTGTTAGATCCCGTATTCTCTACATCGCCATCCTCTACGGAACTACTACAGTTACATAAATACGGCTCAAACATATATGGCGCTATATTAATCATTTCTCGCGACGTATCTGTATCCGATACACTGCCCGAGCTAAAAGAACTACTGCTACATGATAACTCTGAATATTCTGCCTCCATTTCGCTCGGTGTATGAAAAAATGATCAATAATACAAATGTTGATGATCTAAGTTTATATGATTATTATCTGAAACCATTTCGTTTCTTAAAAGCCGACAATTGATTATTTCTATCGGCTTAAAAGATGTCCGTAGCGCCGGCTATAACAATTTCACACCAATCTTGTTTCAATCAGAAGCCAATTATTGTTGGCTTACGGTCGGCTTATTCTGATAAAAAAAAACACATGGGGAATATGGCTACAACAACTGACTTTAAATTACAAAACAAATTATTCCGTAGTCAATTGTTATTTAATTAGGGGATTAAAGAATCAGTCAGGCGTTAACGAATACACACACCGGCTGTATATAGGTAATTAAGGAATAAACATCCCGAATATGCATTGGTCACTGTGACGTCACTGGCGTCCGAGGGGATTAAGAGTGTTTTCAATAATTGGCCAAGTCGTTTTTACGGGAGGTCTATATTTGCGACTTTGAGTGACGATATCTGAATTAATTTTCATCAGATCGATGTTAAACTGCCGTAAAATGCATATAGTAACCAATGTCTATAACCTCAATGAATTTAGTTTTCTCATTATATGTGCTCTTTAAGAAAAAAAATTGAACTGGAAAGTTTTCGTTAGGCAGTTCCAAGTCAACTAAAACAATTCTTTTGGAATATTGTGCCTATCATGGATTTATTAATTAATTCTATATTTCTAGAATAATTCTGATGTAACTTTACCGGCTGTTCCTGGTGTCTATTCTGTTATTTTATCTACCAAAGATAATGCCGGTAATCATAAAGGCGCTCGTCGTATTGTGGTTTTTGATGACTCCTCTAATGTAACCACCAACAAGTCCAGTTTCCTTGGAGTAACAACAGCTTTGTCATCTACTAATTACATATGGCAGACAGATTTAAACACGGTTCATATCAGCTGGAGTAACAGGTATCAGAACGTTCTTCATCAAAGTGGTCATTATTTAGCTGAAGTGAAGTCGAATCCACAAGTAGAAACAGAGTATGATGACCATGGCGGTCTTAGAACCATTAAAGCCATCACAAATAAGAAAGGTAATAATACTACAAACCTCAGTCAGTGATACACATGTTTAATCCACATTAATACCAATTCACGCGTATTCTTTCTTGTCTGATAACACGACATGTTTACATGTATGTCTACTATAATAATTGTGAGGAAATGACGATATAGTTCCTGTAATAATATAAGGTGATTCAATACTGTTAAATGTTTTATAGTATTTCATCTCGTAGTGTTCTTTTAAATTACATTTTGTGGGTGTTAAGGTATCATCAAGTTTGAAATGACCTTCAATATAACCAGTCTCGGTGGAATTCTCGCTAATCAACCCAGGGGTGAAGATTTTACAGATATAGGTCTGGATGAACAGGTTGTCTTAAAACCCAATTTACAAGATGGCGATACCCTACAGTATTTTATTAGAGCCTATGACGTAGTGTTAAATTATCTCCAGGAATCGACAATAGTTCATTTTGATAGTTCTCCACCAGTTATTGAGAATCTGTGGCTGACAAAAGGTGATGAAGTAAACATATCCGTTGATTTAAATTATTCAAGCACTGAGCGTAGTGTGTTGATGGCACATTTAGATCAGTAAAAGAAACATCCAAATGCGAGTTTTTCGCATTATTTATTGAATGGGTAGCCAATGATGATCCCATAGTTCATATTATGTTGTTTAAATTAGTATTGAATGGTTAGCTTACGATGATCACAGTGGATTAAAGGAAGTGAAATGGAAGTTATATGATAATGAAACTCAGATACTTCATGGTTCGCAAAAAATACCACCACAAGGCGAATCAAAACTAAGTAAATACCAATTACATCAGATAATATCACAGATATTAATACACCATAACATATCATGAATATATCCAACAGATTATAGGTATATCATCACGGATATAGCCAATGTCAGATAGGAATGACCAGGTTATAGAAATTAGACCAACACGTGTTTTAACAGGAAATATTTATGACTGGCAGTGAGCTTAAAATGTAAAGGTTTAATCTTGTAAAATATGATTATAAATATGGAAAGGTTTGTCTCTTTGCATAAAAACTGGTCTGTTACATATTTATGTTCCAGACCATTGAAGAATGTGAAAGGTTAAACTCAAATACAACAAGAGGAGCTAACTGCTACTGTATTTTGTCGGGATCCTGTTTCCATAGAAACTTCAGGATAGAACCAACAGAAACAGAGAAGAAACAAGGTCATGGTATCTTTAGTAATTTAAGTAAAGGTGACCATGACCATGATTATCATATTGAAGTTACAGTTATAAATAATGCTCATATGTCAACTACTGTCACTAAAAAGGTAAAATACAAAATTGAAATCAGACTTTTAAAGTATTAGTTAGTATTGTCCTGTAGAAGTAATCAACTACTTCCTTAGATCCACATTAAATTATTCGTTAAGTCCCGCTTACTGCTCGCTCAATGTATATATAATTATTTTAAAGAATTAAATAAAGAACAAAATGAATAAGTCAGCATACGTGATTTTGGAAAGCATTTTACTTTAACCAACTTATTTTCTCTATCAACTTATTATTTGACACTGTAGTTATTTTTTATTTACATTTTAAGATAACTGTTGACAGTAGCCCTCCGCATGAGGGTGTGGTTCATGATGGGAAATATGGAAATCCGGAGATTGATTTTCAAACGGATCTTGAATTGTTTGGACACTGGGAAGGATTCTTTGATAGAGAAAGTGGTGTCAAGTTTTATCAGTATGGTTTTGCATCTGACTGTTTGGACAGCGGGGCCTTTGCATCTAGCTGTTTGGACAGCAGTGCTTTTGATATAGATTTACACAATACAAAGGTATGGATAGGTTCATTATGCAATTAATGTATTGACGCTAGATTCCACCAACGAATCGACCATTGTACAATCTTAACCGTTACCAATTTGATTATATGAAAATATAGTAATGAATTACTGATGGATTGCATTAATTAACGATCGAATAATGCAACATACTAATCAATTTGCATAATACAGAACATTACTTGCTTTAAGGGTTTTAAAACGATGACAGATTGTCCCACACTGTTGCTGAACACTGGGTAATAATCGGTGTTTGAATTTCTCTTCTAACGACATAATATTATTTATTGTTTTCAGGATATTGTTCGGACTTTCGCAACCCATGCATCATGGAAAGCTCCTAATGATTCTACTTATGTCATCACGGTAGTCGCATATAACCGTGCGTTAGAACCATCTAAACCAGTTTGTTCTGATGGTGTTACTATAGATAGAACAAAACCGTTTGTAAGTGAAGTAGATGTTGACGGTGCCAGAATTATTGGTGGTCTGGTTAAAACAAATAACACGGTATATTATATATCAGATTCTAGACGTAGATATCTAATTAAAGACCCGGATGTACAGTGTTTGTAAGTATTAGTGGTGTATAAACGTTGAATGCATCCAAGATGTTTGTTTTCTTAAATTTGTGTTAAATGTTTGTTTCACGATTGTTAAATATACGTTTTGTTATGAATTAATAATTATAAATGACCACGTAAATGTATGGTATCGTATGGGATTATGTTTCCCACGTTCGAATTTTTATACATAAACAGTTTTATATTATACAGTTATTTGCATACTACTTGACTTATCTGTTTCCAGAAGCAAGGCACTCGCAGTGAATAATTCGGAGTTAAATCTATTTCCACTGAAACGATGGCCTAATGGCTCCATACATTCCATGTCAGCTGGGAACCAATGTCACAAACAACCTATGCAAACCGTATATTTATCCAAAACATATCTGGCAATGCATTCTCATGTAAGTATATATGACATAATCAAATCAAATTCCTTACCACAAGTTGAAGTATTTGTTAAAAGCTTTTTAGTATTGATTTTGTATTTGTTTACAAATTAAACAATGATCAAGGCAATGTTATGTCATTCAATGTTTCAGCTGTATGTTAATTGGACGGGTACAGACCCCGAATCAGGAATATATGATTATGAGTTTGGTCTGTCCTCTACTAAAGGTTCTGCTTCTGTCCCAGATAATCTACCATTTACATCAACACACCACCATCCATGGTATCGTGCTTATCACCCAAAACTTAGTGATGGTACAGAATTCTTCATCATCATTAAGGCCATCAGCAAGGCCGGTAATTCATGTATACAGGTTGGTTCTTACCAGATATACTATGTATCAACGTTTCTGATCTACAACAGGTTATACAAGGCATTAAATGAGTGGTATTAAGGCTCCTATCCCTTGTTGTTCCGAGGGTTGTGATTCTGGGTCTGTACATGGACTACCGTAAATGGTACAAATACAAATTTCTAAGAGTTAACCTGATATGTAAGTAGTCTTTGAATCCCGGTAAAAAATCAACATATCTTTTTGGGCTTTGCCCCTGTTTGCGTTTTCCGAGATTCTATCCAAATTATCGCCCTTATTGTTACAATTGTTTGACGTCGCCACTCAAGAGACGACAACCGTCGAGATCGGTTCCGTTTTTACGTCTTTCATTTTATTTTCCAATTCAGTGAAACCTCTATCATTACAGGCCCAGGACAGCCGCTCTCCCCTCCCAAGGATTCATTCACTTGATTTGATAATTGTTTATTTCCTGCAATGTCTGAGTTTGTATTGTTGGCAGGTTTGTCTTGTTGGTTTTATTTTGCATGTAGTATAATAGTACGGCTCTCCCGCACTTACTATTAGCCGAGTCGGAGCAGAACAGTAGGACATTAAACCCAATTTCATTTATAAAATCATACAATATCACAATCTCTTATGTCCTGCAGGTGCTCGGTCCTATCATAGTTCAAAGAAGAAAACCTGATTGTAAAGGCGAGATATTTGTTCACAAAGTTAATCATGTCCTTGAAGTGAATTGGTCTGGTGGATTTTTTTGTGATCCAGAACAAACCGACCTTAAAATGGAAGCAGCAATCGGTAAATTGATGATTATGTAGTATATATACTATTCAAAAAAAGTAGGGGATATTTGATTTTTAAGTGTTATTAAAGTCACCTAATGAAACTGACGAAGAAACAAATGACAAAATGAAATGAAGTTCACATTCATCGATTTGTTCCAAATAATCGTTAGACTAAGTAAGGCACAGACTGACCATTATAAGGGTAAAATGATACCCGGGGTCAAACAGCAAAGTTAACACAGCATCACAACAAAGTCAGTAACGGGTAAATCCTCCTCTGTTTGCCAAACAAGCATTGATCCGACGTGGCATACTCCTAATGAGACGTCTAAGGTCATTTTGGTCCAGATTGTCCCATTCCTGTTGCAACGCAGCAGCAAGTTCTTGGACATTGGCAGGACGTTGTTGACGTTGACGTAACCTCTGTCCAAGCATGTCCCAGACATGCTCGATGGGGGAGAGGTCGGGACTCAGTGCTGGCCAAGGTAATGTGGTGATGTTCTGTTGTTGGAGGTAACCTGTAACGATCCTGGCCCTGTGACATCTTGCGTTGTCATCCTGGAAGATGAAACGGCGGCCATGACGTCGTGCGAACGGCACAACATGGACTGCCAAGATGTTGTTCCGGTAGTACTGGCCTGTAACACGCCCTGCAACAACATGTAAAGCCGTTCTTCCAGCAACAGTGATGCCTCCCCACACCATAACAGAACTACCCCCAAATCGATCATGTCTGATGACGTTAACGTCTTGGAAGCGCTCGTTTCGACGACGCCACACCCTCCTACGTCTGTCCAAAAAATCAACAGTGAACCTTGACTCATCTGAAAACATCACATTGCTCCAGCGTCGATTATCCCAGTGTTGACGATCCCTACACAAACGACGTCTTGCCTGAATGTGATGATCTCTCAAACAAGGGATCACGCGAGGACGTCGGGCGCGAAGGTCACCCCTATGCAGTCGATTCCGAATCGTCTGGCCACTCACTCTCACACCAGTGTCTGTTTGAAGACGAGCGCTGATCTGATTTGCTGTGATGACACGATTTCTCAAGGCCAAGGTACGGATAAATCGATCCTGGGCTTGAGTTGTCGCCCTTGGTCGACCTGAGCGTGGTCTGTCCTGTACAGATTGTGTATCACGGTATCTGGACCATAGCCTGCTTATGACAGACTGAGAAACATTCATCGTCCGCGCCACAACCGCCTGTGTTGTGCCGATCTGTAGCATGCCAAGGGCACGTAACCTTTCATTTTGGGTAAGCCGACGCATATCAAAATTTGTTTTCTGGTCACTAAAACAATTAAACTGATGTTTCCACCCTGGAATTCAATGCCACAATGACTGTAACATTCAAAGTCCGAGTCGTGCAAATCTTGGTTTGGACCCCCATGATGATCCCAAGCATCACCTGCATTCCATGCGGTAGCTATTGGTGCGTTTGGGCGTCACATGTAACTGGAAATGTTTCTTCTGTTAGGTTCTATAGTGACTTTTTTCGTAGTCATTTGCATATTTTAGTATTATGCCCCCAAAATCAAATATCCCCTACTTTTTTTGAATAGTATATATATATATTTTGGTTGCTTGCCATTTTTACTAATAAGTATTTTAGTTTGTATGTTTATTTGAAACCCAAAGAATATCCGAATTTACTCACGTAATAACTTTTGGTCTTGGAAGGAATTGTTAGTGATCAGAAATTCGCCCGTGTATCTGTTATTACTTCTCACTTTAGTCAGTTATATAATAATAAAAATAATAATAATATCTTTATTCGTACTTAATTGTACACTTTAGAGGTATAACTCGTGTTTTCCTTTTGTGTTTGTCACTACCTTTTGTAAAAACTGTCATTGCGCATCTATCGTAGCAATGGTCTGTGTGTTAAAATTATATTTGGAATGTGTTTAACAAGTTCTATCACATATGTGATAATGACAGACACCAATATTGTCCTTTAAATACCATTTCATTCATCAGTTCATATAACCTAGTTAACCCCTCTTCAATTTCAATAATCCACTTTTATTACATTCTCTATTGTAGGTAGCTCAGCAGGATCTCAAGATGTGTTACCATATTCAAGTCTAGCAGAAGGTGGTGATTGTATTTTAACAACCCCTCCTACATGTACAGCCTTTAATATTGATGATCTTCATTGGAATTTACATCATACCTTTACCTACTATGTTTCTCTTAAACTTGAGAATATTGTCGGATTAAGCAACGTGTTTGTATCTAGACCGTATATCCATAACGCTAGATTACCAACTAAAGGTGTTGTTTATGAAGTGGTGATGACTGAGGAAAAAAAATACTTTAACATTACTGTAAGTGTGGTTATATCAATACTAGGCAATGATAAAGGTGGGTGAATCTTATACTACCTCCTGTTTGGTAAGGAGAAGAACTGTAGGGCCATTGTTGGCGACTTGTTTGATGTTTCTGATTTGGTCAAATTGGTTATGCCGCAACGTTGTTTTTTTTAGCCCCTGGCTTTAAATTTTAGACTAGATATATATCTAGTTCATAAAAATGCAATGCATCAAATTTCTTAAATCGGCATTAATATGTTTACCCTAATCTGAAAGGCGACCAAGACAAGGACAATTTATTCCTTCACAAACAATCAAAATATACATCTCCACAATCAAATATGTCATCGTATGCTGCAATTCCATCTGTTCTAGAAACTGGAAGACAGCAATTTTCAACTATCTACCAGCAAGTTATCAGCAAGGTGGTTCGGGTTCGAATCTGACGATTTACTGCAGCATGTAACGTATAGAGTTGGTGTAGGGTCAAGACCACAGATTACAGATATCGTCAAGGAAATCAGTGTTGGTAATAAAACAACCTACACGTTTCTAGGGTTGAACCTCACCATTCACCAGGTAAGCAGGCCTGGGAATAACCGTTTTAGATGTACATGACAAAATGTCAGTTACTAGTGAAATAGGACCTGACATTTTCAATTTAGTGCTATTAACAATATCATTAAATAAAGACAATGAGTGCCGGACAAAATGACAGACACCAGACGTTTAGTACCCGACAAAGCCTGAATCGGTGCCTTACATTGTCCATGTGAGGTGCCTTAGTTCCAGGCTTGTAGGTAAGCACCAGCGCACATTACATTTTATCCTTTCCGCCATTTCCCAGCTTATGATGGTATCATACACTTAAATTATAGGAATATAATTTTCTCATTACTATGTTTTCGAACTGCTTCCCTGAAGTTTGTATCTATTAGTATCAAGTGTGTTTTATTTCTACATAAATTAAAATCATAACTTATTGGTTTTGTCTTGTTATTTTTAATCTTTACAGACATACTATATAACTGTCATTGCTAAAACGTATGGTGGAGTAATAAATGTATCGTCTAACGGTGTAACTATTGTAAAGACAAATGTAGATCTTGGAGATATTGTACAAGTTAATGATGGACCAGTTTGTCATTCAGGGGGTAAGTATCATATTGTGAAACATGTTGTCATCAAGTCACTATAATGGTTTTTAGATGTTTAAACTGTTTGTTTGTTCTATCTATTCAACTGACACGTAAGACACGGTTCATTTTGTATGTGTTCAATAAAAACAAACAACTCATACCACGTCTTAGTTGATTAACCAGGGTTTGATTCTGTATTTTCTAATCTTTTATATAGATGATAGTTTTACCTGGAGGCCTAATCATCACATTCAGCAGGTATGTTCTTACAACAATTACCGTGCCAGTGGATATGTTTTTTGAGAGAAACTGGAAACAACAGTGCTGCCCCGTTTTCTGGACGTCGATACTCAGGCTTAAAGATAACTATTATTTGGAAAGATCACTCACCATATAAATTAATATTTACATAAACAATTGAATGAAAAAACGTACAACTGCAATGATCCAACAGTCAGTGATTGTGTTAGTCCCAACAGCTTTATTTCCATTATACCATCAGCAGCTAATGAACAAAATGTCGTCTGTGTGTTATATTGATTTGTTTATTTATTTTTCTGTGTCGTTTAATAGAATATTACTGAAAATTGTGGGTTGGAAAATGACTATCAGTTATCGACCTCTGTATATATGGCACACTGGACAATATCATCTGAATATCAACATATATATCCATCCGTCAAGTGGGCGTTACAAATTAAACTCCAGGACACAGGTAATAATGACAACTTAATTATTTTTAATAACTTATAAACCATTACTTAATAAATAAAGCTAACAAACTATATGTTGATGAATGGCGACACAGATTACCTTTAGGTTTATTTTCCTGAGGTGAGAATTGAACAGGAGCGGACTATACATTCGCCATTCTGAAATGTGATATCTCTTATATATTATACTCTAGTGAGAAAACTAAATATCTGTATATGATGTGTTTTAGTTAGCCTTAAAACATGTCTGAAGAAAGGTTTACGAACATATATTATAGAAAATATAATATTCGGTAAAAACTAATAATAATATAGGCCGATGAAATGATCGTCTATATCTCCGAAAATTGTGAATGACGTGCAGTTACATATAGACTATCTTTCAGTAGTAAAGTGCTAATGTATATAGAATTTTCAGATGTGATGAAATGATCATCTATATGTTCGTTCTCACAGAAGTGTGAATGGAATGATCAGGTCTCGGAAGTGATGATGAAATGTTGTGGAATCCTACCCTCTTTTGGTAGCGTCAGTGAAATGAGCACGTCGGTTGATTTTTTTTTTATAACACTTGAGGTGTGGTTGGAAGCTTTTTTATAGTGAACACCAGGCTTCCAATGTACCAAGAAGTTTGTTAGAAATGAATTTATGGGTGTACGTCACAATAAACCTTGTGATACAATCTTGAACACTACCCCTGCCGTTGGTATGTTCCTATACTACAAAATATTGCAGATCAAACTGTTTTCCAGCAAAACTAACTTACAATACAGATGTTCTGTACAGTGATATTAATTTGTTTAAATATTTTGGCAGTTGATTTATGGACCGACGTAATGGAGAAGCAGTTTATATTTAATGATGGTGAAATTGTTCAACCAGTATCACTGGAGACTTGTAAAACATATAGAAGTAGTGTACGATTCTGTTCGGATGGTGTTTGTTCTCTACCAATAGTCAGTGATGGCGTTAAACTGTTGGAGGAACCCAGTAAACCCAAATTACACGTGGATTATACCTCCGGAACCGATTTTAAAGTAAGTGCTATAAACCCTACTTGGCATGTGAGTCAAAATGATATATTTATAATGAATTATGTTCATGTGATTGTAGAATGAGTATTGGATGATCTCAGGATGTTTACGGTGTTGTTGTGCCAGATTCTCTTCTATGAATACACAAGTTGATTCATATTTTATTTTGCTGTTCACGGATATGTCCCTTTGCTATATATGTTATTGATGCTTTAAATACAGATGTGACGCCACCCTTTGATGTTGGCGTACCGTTATTTCACACGCCCGGAACTCTACAGCGCAGTGGACCTTACGGGATCCATTCACTCTTTTTGAATTGGTTTGTTTGTAGTCTCTGAGTACGATGCCTTGTCCATACATTTGTTTTTGTGTAGAATTGTGTGTGGTGCAGCCCCCCTGCACTTACAATTCATTTATACAAGTGAAATATTGGAGTCTCTGTATTTTAAGTTGTTTAATGGTCTCGAGCTTAAGACATTGCATAATATATTGTAAAAACATTCGGATCTATGGCCCTCATGTTGTTACAATATATTACTTAATGTCATGTTTTACAGTTAAAGGTAGTGTTGACATATGTAGACATGTCTAGGCGTCTCGCTCTCGACCATTAAAGGGACAATAACACTCTTGCTGGCTTGGCAGCTCTAGAAAATAAATAATAGTCTTATTTTAAGTACCAGATGTTTATGTGTCCTACCTGTTGTGTAAATTATCCATTACATCATATTTTACTTGTCCAGATGGTTCGAAAATATTTTAAAATCCAAGTCACATTTGAAAAGGTTTACGTTAACCTTTTCAAATCATGTAGTTGAATTTTTCCAATTTTTTAAATTAGGTATGTTACGATGAAATTTGTATCATCAATTTATTTGAATATTGTAAAATAATACAATTTGTTGACCAGAATGAAGATTGGGACATGTTATTCAATTACAGCAAGAGTGTTATTGGGGCTTTAAACAACACATACACTGACATTATTTTTTGTTTTACCGTTAAAGGTAGTGTTGACATATTTACACGATGAAAGTGGTGGATTATGTGCCTTTGATGAATCTGATGTAGATAAATATATGTGGAGTATAACAGACAATAAACATGATAGTCATTTACTTACCAGATGGAATCTAGTCAGCAATATACAGAACATCGATACACACCATGTTTCAAATTTAATATCCATTTTTACATCTTCAGCTGGTACTATACTTAGTTCATGTAAAGCCATCCTGAAACCTTGTACTAACAATCGACAATACACGGAAATGATATAATATGGTGAATACTCGTAAAGTTCTTGTTCCATGGATGGCCTGGTACATCGTGTAAATCTGGGCGAATCTAGAGATATATAAATCAACTGATCTATATCTAACGTTAAACACCAAGAAGATAGATAGATATCTAACAATGTAAACATCTATTACTGCATTAAATCCTCTTCTTTTCAAGTTTCAGTTTATCATAGATTTAGAAGAAGAGATTGATTTTTGTAAATGTAGAAGAGTATCTGTACGGATATTTAATAAAGTTCGGTTATCTACAACAGTTTCATCTGATATAAGGAATTGTCCAGCAATAGATCCACGTTTGATAGTACCGTCAATTGTTATAGATGTGATAGGGGAACCAGTTAATACAGGTAAGCACCAAATACAGTCGAATATCAATGATCTGGAAACCAGTCATATAACATATTTATTCTACCTTTTCACCACGTTTCTCTCTAATGACATTTTGATATACAGTCATCGCGTAACAAATTAATTAACATATTTGTTTGTATTCCTTTCGTTAAGGTTACTTGTGTTTCAATTCAACTGCATCATCCCCACAATGGTAGTCGTTTCCGCGGTCTAGTGTTTTTAAATATCTTTTGGGCAGAATGAACAACTTGTGATAGTGATTTTTCTTACAGATTATAACACAAATAAACAAGGTAGTCCTATTACTTTAGAAGAGAATGCGATGTGGCTTAAACCCGATGTAGACTACACTCCATACACTAACATCATATCAGCTGTATGGCCAACTTTAAGATACAGTAAATATAAATGGGGATTATTACCAGGCGGATCTACGTCTACTGTAGCTGAGTTTATGGGCTTTAAAATGAATATTACTGACCTATGTTCATTTCCAGATTTTTTAGCTTGTGGAGTAACAGGTAAGTCTGTAATATATCAAGACACGACGTGAGGATAGGCGCGGTGGTAACAAGACGTAACTAATGAAAACTTACTTGTCTACAACTATTCAATCAATTAGTATTGGAACTGTCGGTTCGAAATATATATTTAGTTTATTATAATTATTTTTTGGATGTATGTGAATAAATGAAATTCACACATGTCGTAATAAATCCAATAGCTCACTTTGGCCATTACTTGAATACTCACACAGGCTTTCTTCTTTTTAATCAGGAACTAACTTCATTAATATTTTTAAACCATTAAAACATGGACGACGATATCACGTGTGTTTGTACGCTGATAAGGAAAACATCCATCATGAAAAATGGCGGGAAGAATTGGAACAAATCAGTGTCTGTAGTGACGGTGTTACTGTTGACTTAACATCTCCTACTGGTGGTCAGGTTTGGGTGAAGAACTTACAATATTCCACACATCAGGTAACATACTGTTTATATTTGTCGTGTAATGATTATTAAATTTACGGAACAACACATGCTTGCTTCAACAGATGTTTGTTTCCGCTATTACTCTGGAGTATTATCGGAATCTGTAAAATTCGATTCTGTAACAGAAGCAGTGGATGGGTCCCTTGAAAGAATAAACTCGTGCTGTGAGTCGCTGGTTAGATGTGAAAAGTACAAAGCGACAAAAACTCCCCATATCCAACGTAATATGCATACTCTCTCTTCTTCTACATTTGATAGCCTTGTGATCGTCTAGTATTGTCTCTGGTTGTATTTGTAATTCTCTTCTTATGGCTTTGGCCCAACTTTAAACGTTGTGAATTTATTCTCCGCGTATTCAATTTATGGTTATACACAGATATAACACTGCAGCATATTATTACATATTATTACAAATCATTTACAAATATTATTTCAGTCTTCTAATAGTGAGGTATCAGTTTACTGGGATAGCTTTGTGGACATAGAAGATAGTGGGATGTCTACACATCCCAGTGGAATAGCATACTATAATGTAGCAATTGGTAAGGATTTTTAAAGAATACTATAAAGTATGAAAACAATGTATTGACAAACTAAAAAGTGCTTGAAATAATAACAGCATGTCGGATGAAAATATTTTATATGAACCCATTTCAATCGACACACTACAGTTGAATAATTCAGCTTCAATGAACAATGTGCTTATTATATACATTGAGCTGTGGCTTATATATTAGTTCCTAGTTCCAACAGTCTTATAAATTATGATATTATATTTCAGGTTCTATAGCAGGAGGAGGGGATATTGTATCTAAACATGGGGTCGGTTTGATTAATCATAAAATATTTCATCGTTTATCTTTACAAGATGGTCATACTTATTACATAACAGTAGAAGGTAATGAGCAACTTGAATATCACGCTTATACGGTACTGGCAGTTTCAGAGATTTACTTAATCAACTTTTGGTTCTATTGTAACCTAAATCGGTTTATATTGTTTCCATGGCGAAACACTGAAACAACGGTATTAGATTAAAATAGCTTGTATTATGTTTATTTGCGTTTATTAAAAACCCCAATTTTGAATTGTTGGTTGTGACTTATTATTTGCTGCCACTGTAACAATTAATACTAGTACCATGATTTTGTAGCCGTGGATTTTGTGAATAGATCTAAAACAGTATATTCAGATGGTCTTATAGTTGATAACAGCCCACCACATGTATCGTCTAAACCAATTCTATTTACTAATACATATCTACAATTAGATGACATAGTTTCTGTCTGGTAAGTTCTATATATCATATGATCTGACTTTGAAACAGTAACTGTCTATGGTATCTACCTTATAATAGTTTACACAAAAACATGTCCAAGACACAATACGCAGAAAATATAAAAACACAAACGTATCCCCTCAAGTGAACGGATCCGGGGGCTAGCCGTAAGCGCCCATCGCGCTGTGCAGACTCCACTCGAAATTGAGAACATACAATTAGGAATATAACCAAGATAAACCGTTGTGTAATGCCAGCATGAGTCATGATCTGCTATATGTCACATGAAATATGAATTAAAGCATAATATTGAAGTAAATATTAACTATACAAGTTACCATATCGGTGAAATGTATAAAAAAAAATGTAGTCTAAATCTAAATGTTGTAAATTGTTAGTTTATGAATGTGAGGTATCTGATGAAAGAGTTGATATTATATTAACATGTATATTTTTGATGTCATTATGATATTTTACTTATTTATTTCTTAGTTGGAGTGAATCCTTTGACGATAGAGAAAGCAGCATTAGTCAATATAAATGGTCTATAGGAAGTCGACCAGGACATCAAGATGTAATGACGTATAATTTAACAACTAGAGAATGCAATCAGGTTACGTTGGAACACAGGTTATTAGATGGTCATACCTATTACGTCACTGTGATTGTAAGTTGAATATACTATTCACGTTTGGGATAGTGTATCGAAATATTGTGAGGTGGTAGTCCTACACTATGTACTGTATATTAAACCGGAATTCTACGCAGTTATTTTTACTAAAACACAAATCAGGAAAGTTTAAATCTTTTACAGGCATTCAATGGAGCTGGTATGTCAAACGCTTTAATATCTCGACCAATCACAGTGGATACGTCACCTCCTACAACGGGATACGTCATTGATGTTATTCATTCAAACATAACTGGAAATGATGTCGATTATTTAATAGACCAATCAACGCTCTCGGTTAGATGGCAGGGATTCCACGATCCACATTCTACGTTGAACTATTATAGAGTGAAGCTGGGTACATGTGACGATTGTGATGACGTCTTGGAAGAAATTAAAACTGGGACATATCCACGTAATATTGTTTGAATATATCCTTTAATTTAACCTTTTGTTAGGGTTTCATACAGCGTATTGTATTCTACGTATCAAGCTCTCATACTTCATAATGAAAGTTTATTATTGTTATTGTTAAAATTATTATTTCCTTTATTTTTCCCATAACGCATACATCTCCGAATCAAACCATGAGATTTTTCCGAACTTTGACCCTCCACCCACCCCAAGAATGGATGGTGGCTTTGGAAAAAATATATTTTCAAAACGTTTTATGAATCCAAAATCACCGAATTTTACGAGAAACGTAACTTCATGGGTTTTTGTTTTTTCACCTATTTTACTAATTCTACTTTCTTCAAGTACCTTGACAAAATTCATTGTCACTTGCAATTTCGAAAATTCACCGCTATGATTTCGCTCCAAAGGTCTATATTTATGTTTGATATCATCATGAAATTGATGCCATATAGTTTGTTTTACAGAATATACATTTCCACGGTATAAATTAATTCCTGGTACCAAGTACATCACCACCGTAACGGCTTGCAATATGGCTGCCTTGTGTACGACTGCTTATTCGGATGGTGTGGTTGTCGACGTCACACCGCCAATACCTGGTAGAGTTTTAGACGGCACAAAAGACTTGGATATAGACTTCCAGGCTACTAGGTAAAAAATTATTTATAGAAATATCGAACACAATATTACACAAATTATATAAAACACAATATTACAAAAAAATATCTGAAAGACAATATTACTGACATTATGTAAAGCACAATATTAAAAACATTATGTAAAACATATTACGGCAAACGTTATGTAAACCACAATATGGTAAAGGTATGTAAATCACAATGTTACAGGAATTATATAAAACACAATGTTTCAAACATTAAAGCAAATACAATATTACAGGAATTATGTTGGTGCTAAATGGTATGGGTTTAAAGATGTCGAGTCTGGTATTGAGAGATACGAATGGAGAGTTGGAACAACGAAAGGCGGGGATGACTTGATGGAAGCTGAACATTTACCTGTGGTAGAAATGGCTTATATATCTGATCTACCTAATGAACTATTGCCGATTGGAACCAGAATCTATATAACAGTTAGATGTTATAACAAAGCTGGTAAGTTATGCTTGTTTAAAATATCCTCAACACAGTGGCGTAATTGTTGGAGCGCAAAACTTTAGTGTAAAATAACCTTGTCAATTTATCATGTGTGAAAAAATGTTATGTTTCACTCTTATTCTGTTGTGAGTGTTTTGGTATAAGAATAGAATTTCCCCTAGGGAGAAAAATAGTCGGTCTCAAAATGGGGTAAACAAACAGTGCGAGAACAGATCCAAAATACTTAATATATGTATTTGTGTGAATTCGTGAGCCTAAATTGCATACTTCACACAAAACAAGAGTATAAAATAACCATGTCTGCTTGTCATATTTGAACAAATGTTTTTCATTCTTATTTTGCTGTGGGTATGTTGTTCTAAGAAATGGTTTCCCCAAGTTGAAAATATAGTCAGTCTCAAAAAGAAGTGCTCACCGCAGTCGGTCTCAGACTAAGTGAATTCAAGAGGTAAACAATGCCAAAATAGGAGGGAAATTTTGTTGTGAATCCTTGCACCTAAATTACAACTTAGTCAACTTGTCAAGTTTGAAAACAAAAACTTCATGTTATGGTTATGTTGGTCTAAGAAATTGATATAGCTTGTTACGAAGATTTTGATATTTCAAAATATGCTCTTGATTGTCATACGAATAATATTAATCGGACAGATGGTCAGAAGTTATCGGAAGTATAGTTTGTTTCACAAATATGAAAAAATCTTTAAATTAAGTATTTTTACTTGTTGCATATTCAGTTCCATGAGAAATTGAAACGTTATTCATGTTGAAAGTGTTTTCTGGTCATCAGAATTCTGTAAAGACTGCCCCCCATAAGTCCAGGTTTTGGCATTTCAGAGACCAAGTAAACGCCCCATTGAGATAAAGTCCACTCAAGCCCAGCTCTCGGTTAAAAGTTCAGTTGCATATCGGCCCTCAATTTCATTATGTCATCATTCCTCAATTCCTCTGTCTTTACTATCTCATCAAATTCTTATTTCCATTCTAACAAAACAGGGGAAATTGTCCCATTTCTTATCCTTTCGTTAACGAGAATTTGATTCCATTTGCCATGACATTGACTAAAATATTCAGGGCCAGCCCCAAAATATTAAAAGCTCAGTTACATATATCTGAAATTTGTAAGCACCTGCGGAGCTCTATTCCATTATAAGACCATTCTTCCACCCCTCTGTTGTCTTATACTGTCTCTGCACTATCATATTCACGGTTATAGCGAACTGTCCAGTTAGAAGTACCACTGATGTGTGGGTCGTTGGGAGTCAGACTGTACAAATGTTCTGTTAACTCTTGCAAAACAGGCAGAATTGACAAGGGCAGATCTCGAGATTCTGTCCCATTGGCTCACATTTCTCCCAAATGCCAGGTTATTGGCTCAATTTTTCAAAATTATCTCAAGTTGCCCAGTGTTATAGTCGGTATTTTGTTGACATGCAATGTGGGGTGGGATTGTGGGTGGCGTCCTAGATTTGGACCCCCACCCTATTCCCAGTTTCTAGATCGGCCACTGCACATGGCCCCTGGAAAACTCGCACCTGTGCCAATCGTGCGACGGGCATGTGTATCAGTGTAGAATGTTTAAACTTGATGTAGATGTTCATTAGGTGTATGTCTTGACTGAGTTCAATGTTTAACATTTCGAGTTAAAGCTAAGCAGAGCTAATCAATTTCATTGGTCGATGCTTGGGAACAAGATAATCTTGATAGTGATGAAACTAAGTATATAGTTTGTAGGTTTTATACATTTGAAATTAATATGTCATCTATTTATTTGGGGATTTCGGCGGGGGACATCAGCCTTACTGTTGGCTTGTTTTCTAGAAATGTATGGAGTTACTTTTTACCTACTACCACAGAATGCATTACATCCTAAATTATTTTTCAGGACTGTACAGCGAATCTACATCAAATGGGTTTGTTGTTGATATTACGCCACCTGATGTAACAAAGATGGCCAATATGTCATCAATATCAGCGAGTATACTAGCTGACACAACTATTAGTAGATCTAGTCTTACAGTTGAATGGCAGTTTACTGATGATGAATCTAATATAGAAAAACAGTATATTTCACTTTCTCCTCATGTAATGGGTGATTTCAACGCTTCATCAAGCATGGTAAGACATGGTGGCCATTTTTATAATAATGCCCTTTAAATTTACACCATGTACTAAATTTAGTTAATTTGGTGTATTATTTATGATTTTGCCAACTAATACTGGAGACACGAGGAAAGGGAGCCAGATGTGAGCCCATTGAAATCTAAATATAGGGTAACGCACAAATGAAATTGATATAAGCTGGGGAAAAGAAATTAGCATATTTGAAAAGTTGAGAATCGTCAGTCCTTCATTGCTTTGCCGAGCCCAATTACAATCGAATTTTTTCAACAGTATGTGCGTTACCCTATATAATGGCTTTTGTAGCAGAATGGGACATATTTTTAGTAGCGTGTTGTGCCGCTCATAATGACTCTAGCGAGGTAAGCAAGGTCTTATTTTCTCACGAAGATGTTCCTTTACATTGTTCAGGCGTTCACAGAGACGGACACACAACCGTTTAGCAGCAAAAAGATGCCCAGTAAATTGACTGGGGACCGATACCTTTTCAACAAGGATTCAATAGATCGGTTCTGAACTAGAGCTGAACTAGACCAGGATAGTATTTAAAAAAGTGGTACGCCAACATTAAAAGATGACGCCATATCTGTCATTAAGAAAGCTAAGATAAATATTGTTTCAGATTCCCAGCATGTTAACCAAGTATACATATACAAGCCTTGAGCTACATGACGGAAGTAAATATAAAGTTAAAGTAATTGGTTGTAATTTGGCTGGTTT
The DNA here is from genome assembly GCA_963678685.1 of Patella ulyssiponensis. Classification (NCBI taxonomy): domain Eukaryota; kingdom Metazoa; phylum Mollusca; class Gastropoda; family Patellidae; genus Patella; species Patella ulyssiponensis. Next base: position 59,425,137 of record OY783225.1, on the reverse strand, counting down.
GTGTACATCAACCTCTACCGATGATATTACTGTTGATTCCTCGCCACCAACAAGAGGTAAAGTTTGTTGGAGAGGATATAATTCTATATGCTAAGAATAATGGTATTTGTTGTAGGATTTCTTTTCGCTTCGTCTATTGTATAACGGAAAGTATAACGTCACTGCCCCAAAGCTTAGACTTAATGTTGACACTAAAACGGATAGACCTAGGCCTCTGACTAGAGGACACGATCTAAATTGGAGAAGACTATCACCCGTAAGTCTGTTCGTGCACACTTCTTCAGCCAAAGAATAGTGAACGAATGGCGGTCACTACCGAAAATGTCGTAAATGCCCCCACCATAAACTGCTTTAAAGAAAGACTTGATCAAACTTGGTATGACTCCAGATACGACACGCCATATGGGTCATTCTCCGAATACAATGCATTTGAATAAAAGACAACATCTGCCAACTAAGAAAACACACCAACCATGCCACAAATTTACTGTTACGAACCCAGTCTAGAAGAACTTTTTGTGAACTCGAAGTATAGCATACAAGCTCTTACCTAAGTGTCATAAATCCAAGCCTACTCCAGATTCACAGAATGCTCTAACTCTAGACCTTTAGAAAAACAATCCGAACTTGACTAAGTCTCAAATATTTATGAACCGCAAAGTAACATTTTTCATGATCACTACAGACCAGCTAAAAGGCCCTAATAAGGACCTATTACAGCTGACACGTTATGGATATGGATATGGATTGTTGTTGGGTTGTTAAAGGAACCGTGTGTAATGTGTTTGTCTTTATATTTTGTATCAAACTATCTTTATATTTTGCATCTTTCTTGGCAGCAGGATTACACAAATAGTCCTGAAAAATTCAGCAGTGTAATTACAAAATAGTTTTTCTTTCGGCTGATTTTATTAGGTATGTTTGCTATTGCTACCGACCATGCAGCAAATTTAAATCGTCATCGAAATAATTGGATGAGATGGTCAACTAATGCTATCAATATATCATGGCTGGGATTCTCGGATCTACATACTGGTATTAAACAGTATAATGTAAATATAGGAACAAAACCATTCTTTAATGATCTAAATAAGGTAAGCTAATGATACAATTCGCCCTTTTCATCGGTATACATTTTTCTATTTATATGAGTGTTATTGATTATATTTTCAACGTGGCAACTCTGGCGTGTGAAGCATAAGAAGTATCCTAGAGAACTAAAAAAGTCAGGTGCGTTGGAGCTTAAAGAAGACGAGATTGAAAAATTGATGTTGGCCCAAAACTTTAAATCAAAATTGCATTCACTCTCTTTACCATTCAACATACATGAACAGATTCAACATGTAAAGAGCTAAATCTGGCTATCGCACTTCTTTCTCTTTCTTTTGGCCTAATATGTCATCTAAATAATCAATTAGACATTAATTAATTTATCCAGCCCATAATCAACTCTCGATGCTATTGTTAGCTTGCGATATTTACTAGATTTGAATACATTTTGTGATGGACAATTTAACGTACAAAAGGATAATCAAGACTTTGATTATTATCATACCAACGTTAATAATGACGACCAAGACTAGCCCAAATTTCAATGACCAATATCTCGTTCAGCGTGAAGTAATATGTCTGAAAGAGTGAAGCAATATCACTGAAATTTTCAGCAAATTGCCTTTACATTATTTAGTTTTTAACTATTATAGCGAGAATAATGTTTGTCTTTCGGCTGGGAAAATTGTCTTAAATCAAGATACCTTTAGTAATATTTATATTTCTAGAACAATATAGAAGGAACGTTTCAGCACGGAGATAGGTTTGATGATGAAGGTGTGGTACAGATGGTGTCTGTAGGAACTGTAGATCTACAATCGATACGATCAGTGTTTATATCTGTGTGGGCTGTCAATGGGGTAAATATATTTGCCTTCCAGTAACAAAGATTGAAAATATAACTGTTTTATTGATAGATTCATCGTTTGTAAAATTCATGTTAAACTATATGTTAAATGTTCATAAATCTACCTCCCAGAGATCTCGGTTTCTGTCGATATTGGCATGTAGCGAACCATAACTTCCTGGACTATGGCCCCTGATTGTACGCAAAATTACGTTTTTAGCTTGTGGACAATATAGAGGTCACCATTTTCATTCTATTTTTTTTTTTAAAAGTTTAAATGTATCACGGTTGACAAAATGGCTGCTCATTGTAAGCAAATAGTGTAAAAGTATGTAATACCAAGGTTGTGCACCACCAGAAGTTCAAGTTTTTATCCGATTTTGATTAAACTTAAAACATATATTTATATCCCAAATAGCTCAGTCCCATTAGATATTTGCACATTCAGGCCAAAACTTTCTGGGTCATGGCCCCTGATTGTACGAAAAATCGCTTGTTTGTTTTTAGCTTGTTCTCTATCCATCTCTTGCTAAAAGTGGACGTATCTTTCCTGGTAACCGCTGGTAAAGTATATGTTCTATGTTATACTCTAGGTGGGATTAAAAAGTCAACCAATATATTCAGAGTTCCTACTGGTTGATGGAGGAATATTGGACTTGGTGAGAAGATGTAATGAGACCCATAGCTGTACAGGACTGTGTGTTTGTTCGGCACAAGATAAAAAATGTCCCGAACCAAAACAACCTGAACATAAGTGTCAAAATCCATCAACAGGTAATTCATTTCATTGAAACGCTTTTCGACCTAACGTCTCTATCTACGTTGGTCACCATGTCACTTTGTTCGAATGGGACAGAAAATCGAATTAACACAAAATTGATACTCACCTTGACAACATAACCTTAAAAAAGAGAAGAAATTATCTTTTGATGACATGTTAGCCATCCCGCTCCTGTCTTCCACGTGTAGTTTTTATACGCCCACATTTTCAGTGGATATTAAAAAATAAACAAATAGTGTATGTGATGAAAAAAATTTATGTTGATATTTTGACGTCTGATGGTCACGGGTTTAGTTTTTCCTACATAGGATTATTTTTACACGAGTGAAACTAAAACATGGTGGGGGTTTGGGATGGCCAAGTGGTCTAGAGTGCCGCGCTTCGACCTCTAGCTGGCCGGTCACCTCTGGCTTGCGGCTGTGGTTTCGATCCCTGGTGTGAGCGTATGTGCCATGGAGATAAGGGCGCCTTCTCAACCTCGTAGGTTTCCTCCGGGTACTCCGGTTTCCTCCCACTGCTAAAGACCCCTACGCACAAGCGAATTATTGAAATAAAATTAAACCATATGTTAGTCCCGAAATGACCTAGTTTGTGTCGAGTAGATGTTAAACCCCATTTCCCTCTCTCTCTCGAAAACATGGTACATTTGTGTGGTATGCCTTATGATGTGTTAAATATCAGTTTCTGGGGGGTTTCGCAAAATGACCTCTAGTTGCCCCAGATGTATGCCAAAATGATTCTAGAGACCGTGTAGCTTTCACAAATTTTCGAGCGCCAAGAGAGGGATACCCTGACCCACCCCTACGGAATTGTTTGTCACAGGGGCCCAAGGTCATTGTCACGGCCCTGCCCATCTTCCTTTAAGGTGGGGTCTGGGGTGTCTCTTATTCTACGGTGTAGGTGTAATGTAGAAATCAGTGGATGTGACCCAAAATGAACAATGGAAACATGCTCTGAAAATGATCGGTTTGTAGGCATTTTCAGTGACCTGTTGGAAAATGAAATCATAAAGGGACAATATGTTAAAAGGACAATAAATGCAAATACACACTTATACGCTAATTAATTTTTTTTTAAAAAATATATGTATCACAGAAGTGTATTCTAAGCACTTTTCAGTAAGCTGTATATTTAAGTATGTTGCATTCCGGTCATTTACACCTATTGATAATGTGTAATTAGAACTTAAAAAAACATCCAAAGAAATTCTACTTGCGACCATGAAAGAAAAAGTAACAGTGTATGTTTTTCTGTAATATAGAGTCAATATGAATATGGTACCACCCTAAAACAAGTCCACCAAAAATTAGTATGGACCGATTTTTCTTTTCAAATTAGTGCTTGGGTGGTAGTAGACCAGACGGGTTCATCAACATTAGAAGGTTGCTATCGCACCATAGAATGTAATCTGTGATAAAATGCATACGTGAAAACCATGCCTCCTTTACTCATAATATTGGCTACTTTTTCAGTTGGAAAAAAATATTTAATATATACATCATATTTGAGCAGATAACACAGATACTATTATTGAGGTGATAGACGTTACAGATTTAAGATCATCGTCTGCCGACCAAGCTAACTACACCACATCAGATAATTTTCTAGCAGCTCGATGGAGAGTAACAAAGCAACAAGGCGCACCTGCTATAAGGTAATCGTGTTTATATAAAGGTATACGACCGAACCATGCTCGGGAACCCACGACTTATGATTTGGTTGTTTTATTATCGTCCAGTGGTAATTAATTAAGAAATGAACTACCTGCAGCAAGAAAACACTACTGGCTTATCCGATGGTGTGTTCACAACCCTTTTTTATACGCCCACATTTTCATGTGGACGTATATTGTCGTCGCCCCTGTTCGTCCGTCCGTCCGTCCACAATTGTTTGTGAACAGTCTACAGGTCACAATTTTTATCCGATTTCAATGAAACATGATATTGGCATGTATCGGACTGTAACTTCATGGGTTATGGCCCCTGATTGTACGACAAATCACGTTTTTTAGCTTGTGAACAGTGTAGAGGTCACAATTTTGAGCCGATTTGGATGAAACTTGAAATGCATGTTTATAACCCAAAGATCTTGTGTTCCTTTTGATATTTGCGCCAATCGGATTGTAACTTCCTGAATTATGGCCCCTGATTGTCCGAAAAATCGACCTTTTTAGCTTGTGGTCCCTCTGGAGGTCAAAAATGTTATCCGATTTAAAAAAAAAAAAACGTTTGATTATATCACCGTTACATGGTTATGGAGGTTGAGTTCAAATTTTGTGAAAATCGGGCGAATAGTGTGAATATATGTTATACCAAAGTTGTGGACCTTATAGAGTTCACAATTTTGAACCGATTTTGATGAAACTTGACATGTATGTTTATAACCCAAAGATCTTGGTTCCTTTCGTTATTTGCGCCCATCGGATCATAACTTCCTGAATTATGTCCCCTGATTGTCCGAAAAATCGCTTTTGTTAGCTTGTGGTCCCTCTGGAGGTCAAAATTATTATCCGATTTAAAAAAACGTTTGATTATATCACCGTTATATGGTAAAGAAGAGAGAGTTTGAATTTCGTGAAAATCGGACCAGAATTGACGGACAAAATGGCCGCCGTTTGTACACAAATAGTGTGAAAATATATTTTATCAAGGTTGTGGACCCTATAGAGGTCACAATTTTGAACCGATTTTGATGAAACTTGACATGTATGTTTATAACACAAAGATCTTGGTTCTTTTCGATATTTGCACCCATCGGATCGTAACTTCCTGAATTATGTCTCCTGATTGTCTGAAAAATCGCTTTTGTTAGCTTGTGGTCCCTCTGGAGGTCAAAATTATTATCCGATTTAAAAAACAGTTTAATTATATCACCGTAACATGGTAATGAAGGGAAAAATTGAATAATTGACCATAATTGTCAGACAAAATGGCCGCCGTTTGTACGCGAATAGTGTGAAAATATGTTATATCAAGGTTGTGGACCCTATATAGGTCACAATTTTGAACTGATTTTGATGAAACTTGAAATACATGTTTATAACCTAAAGATCTTGGTTCCATTGCATATTTGCGCATATCGGATCGTAACTTCCTGAATTATGGCCCCTGATTGTACGAAAAATCACCCTTTTTAGCTTGTGGTCCCTCTGGAGGTCACAATTATTATCTGATTTAAAAAAACGTTTGATTATATCACAGTTATACCGTAGTTATGGGTGAGTTTGAATTATGTTTTTCTGATGATTACTTAAAATGCAACTCTTGTTGACTGCCCGGACGATTTAGCTGCTGTGTGGTCGTATGTTTCGTTGCCTGGCAACCTATTTTTTAAAGATGGGATGGGTTGTAGAAGAAATAAGAAATGGTTCATTAGTTTTCACACTGACTATTCCAACTCCACCTATTAGGTGTGAACTATCTTTTTAATTGCTTAATTTCAAGTGAATGGTCGGGTAAAGGCAGGTGTCTATTTTATGATATATATGACGTCAGTGCTGCGTTTTCACATGCGAAACTCTCGACGAGTTTTTGTGGGGTGGGTTATTAAAATGAATTAGGAAATCGGTTTTCATGAGGTGGGATCTTACCTGATATCAGTTTCACAGTAAAAGACTTAGTAAACTATCTTTATGACTGGTTAATTTCAAGGGCAAGTAGACATATTTTTTTTGTTATATATTAAGATATGAAGTGAGTGCTGGATATTTAAATGAGTCGACCCCTACTGGTATTTATACCACCCATAGTGAACGAGTCTGGTTTGATGTTGGGCAAAATACTGACGCTATTTTCTCTTTATCTGGAGGTAAGTTACCCTTTATAAGCTGACCGTATACTGACAATCGCTAATGTTTTGTTGATAAAAGTATTAAAACATGTATCATCACATTTTGCTTAAAACACCATAATATAGAATAAGTCGTTATAATGGAAGTGGATTTGATAATTTTAAGTTTGACATAATATCTTTGATCGTCTGTCGTGTTTATTGTTCGGTCCGTATTGAAACTTTTATCGTGTGTTTATTTCAGATAAGGTGTTAAAGGAACCGCAGAGAAAATACTGTGTATTTGTAAAAGCCTGGTATAGTTCTAACCGATTTGCTGTATTTAAGTCACCTGGTATTATACTTTCAATGTCTGCTCCTGGTGTCAGTTATATGTTTGGGGCTGCTGTAAGTTATGTTCTTGTATCTATGTGTTAGTCATGTTGCTGAGGCTGTTGTAAGTTACCAATCATCCGAAAGGCCATTTATCTGGTGCTATAGGATTTAGATATAAAGGTGATTTCACTGTTTTTGGTGTTGGTGGCGCTGATGGTCTTCCTTGGATGGTGTATTCTTTCAATTTGATTGAAGTTTGTATCACGACAGGCCCTGGGCTGTACCGCGTGGCCAGCCCCCTTGTATTGTCCGTAGATTTGTCTTGTATATTGTGATGATTGTGTGTGGCGTGGTCCCCCTACTATTATATCAACTAGAGAGAGAGAGAGAAATGGGGTTTAACGTCCACTCGACACAAACTAGGTCATTTTGGGACTAACATATGGTTTTCATTTTATTTGAATAATTCGCTTGCGCGTAGAGGTCTTTAGCAGTGGGAGGAAACCGGAGTGCCCGGAGGAAACCCACGAGGTTGAGAAGGCGCCCCTATCTCCATGCCACATACGCTCACACCAGGGCTCGAAACCACAGCCGCAAGCCAGAGGTGACCGGCCAGCTAGAGGTCGAAGCGCGGCACTCTAGACCACTAGGCCATCCCAACCCCCCTTATATCAACTAGATTTATCAGAAAGAACAATGAAGCATAAAGGTGACATGTAGTATTGTATAATGTTATTTACAGGTAAAAGAACTGACATCCAGTACAACCAATAAAGACATAGACTTTCAATCTTTTAATGATACACTGATAGTTGGATGGAAAAACAAATTTATAGAAGGGATCAATGGAATTGATTATTACCGACCATATATCAGTACGCATGCGTTAGGTAAGGTTGGGGGTTGGGTGGACGATTGGTTGGCGTGTGCGCGCTGTATCATACGGCCTGCCATTAAGTCAACTGGCGTGGTTTCGAATCCCCGGTTGCTCCCACTGCTAAAGACCCCTGCGCGCAAGCGAATCATTGAAATAAAATCAAACCATATGTTAGTCCTGAAATAACCTAGTTTGTGTAGAGTGGACGTTAAACCCCATTTCTCTCTCTCTCCGTTAGGTAAGGTTTAAATGTCAACAAGCATGATAACAGTTCCAATGTAGGTGACATGATACAGTATTTAACACAGTTTATTAGTTGCTATATACATATAGGTGAAACGCGAATACAATTGTGTGACCTGCAATACAGATTTCAGAAAGGGCGCCCACTTGTTAGGTCTTCAGTCATTTGTAAATCATACCTTTCCACTAGATATCTAATTAAATCCGTAGTGCTACGCGACTAAATAGGGACGAAATGGTTAATGCTAAACCAACATGTTCGTTGCCTGTCAAAAACATATTCCATTTAATATTATAAACTTAATCGTAGAAGTTTTATTTATTTATTTATAGGTCATAATATCCATCAATCGGCCAGTTGGTTAACTGTTAATATCTATAGAGCAGGAGATTTAATCTTAGAAGAAAATCAAGAATATTACACGACAGTTCTAGCTTATAATAAAGCTGGTTTAGTTAGTTGGGCGAGTAGTGATGGTATAACAATAGATGTAACACGGCCATTATCTGGGATTGTACATGATGGTGATGGTTAGTAAAAAAATTATTTTTGATAAATCTTTTAAAATAATAATACCCAGACAGTTGTAGAAAATCGTTTTAACAATCCGCAAAAAGACCCGCCTAAACAATATTTAAGTCATTGAACACGCATTCACCAGTTTACATTTTAAGGCAAGTACATCTACCGATTACTGTGTTGCCTGGCATTTCATGTTTCAGCTATATATGATAAAGACTATTCAAGTTCTGTAACAAGTGTATCAGCATCATGGTATGGTTTTGCTGATAGTGGATCTGGTATAGAAAGTTATTACTGGTGTATTGGTACAGATGACAGTTCTACTGATTGTAGTGTCAAACCCTGGACCAATGTTGGATTATATACTAGAATAAATACCAACTTATCTACACCATTAGCTCACGGTAAATAATACATATAATAATCTAATAGAAATGTATAAAGTATTTATTATGTGATGATCACATTGTGATATGTTGTTGGACCATTCTATGTATTGTCTCAATCATAACGTATATGCCAATATTGATATTTGATAAGAACTACTATTCATATTTTAAAGGAACAACTATATACCATAAAGTATATGCTGTAGATGGAAGTGGATTAAAGTCCAACGTGGCGGTATCTAATGGTTTAAATATTGATATTACACCCCCTAATCCTGTTGCAGGGGCGTGGTGAGAATGAGTTCATGAGTAGCCATACTCATGCGCCAAAAAGTTTTTGCGCCAAAATCACAATCAAATTACTCAAAAAATGAAAAACATTTGTAAGTGGAAAAATTGTTTCATCTGACCCAATTTTGAAAGAGTCAAGTTGGAAAATTTAATCATATTTTATTACCGTATTTCTTGTCTCGGATTGCTGGAGATTGCGTTTCTGGGCTTCTAATTTTCGAAATTTTCCCGGGGGAGGGCCCCCCGGACCCCCCGCCGCGGGCTCGCGCCTTCGGCGCTCGCAGCCGGCCACAGCTCCGCGGTCAGTAAAAGAGTTTTTGTGCCAAAATCATTTTTGTTACTCATAATTTCTTCTCAATAATTGCCCTCACCACGCCCCTGTCCTGTTGATGTCAAGTACATCGGCGATAATCTCATCAGTAATCCATCAAGGACCAGGAAATACAACAGCACCAGCAAACTGGGTACTAGATCCAACATCGCATATAGACACTATCCACTCACATGCCTCGAAAGAACGTAACACTTATGCCAAGATCAGAGGTCAGATCCAACAAACTGTTTCTAATTTGAGTAGCGAGACTGCTTATCATCTGATTGTCCATGTTGGATATCCACATGATGTCAGCTTGCAGAATCACATAATCGAAGGATTCGTACAATTCGGAAATGAAAGACAATCATTTAATCTGGACCCACAGATGTGTCAAGGTTTATGTGACGTACACCCGCAGCCATTAATCTTATGGAATAGATATACCTACGTCTTTCATCCAACTAAAAGTACCGAAGTTATTATAATTGGTACTAGTAATATAAAGATGGAGTTAGCTGTTGATGATGTTTATTTACTGGAAGTGAACTATGTAGATATAACTAGTGATTCTAATCATTTAATATATCATACAGTCTTTACACCTTACTGGTCATCATTACATCTTACCTGGCATTTCACAGATGACCATAGTCCTATTACAAATTACAAATGGGCGCTTGGTAAGTTAATAAAGAAACACCTACTGGTCATTAATATATCTTACCTGCCATAAATGGGCACTTGGTACGTTTATATCATTTCACTGTAAGTGAATTTTAGTTACATATCTATAAATGCACAGAAATTTCCAGAATTTTGCATCGTTAGGGTTAATTAGAGAAATTATTCAGAAAATTTTACAAATTACAAACCATATCTTAAATCGACTGTTTCCCATTTTAAATGAAGTGTGTATCACTTGACACCCGGGAATGTACAGTGCAGTAGACACTTACAGTTGGCCCTCTATTCATTCACTTGATCTGACATATGTTTGGTTATTACGTGTAGCGTCTGTATATTTGCAGGGCGGGGGACCTGAATAGGACGACTGTCTTATCGTTCGGATGGGTCGAAAACTGAGGTCCCGTGTATACCTTGACATGCACCTAAAAGACCCCTTTGCAGTTCGAATTCAATATAAGAGTAGGCCTCATAGTACATTGTATGGGGCATGCCCGTGTTCATTAGCCCAGTCGAAGCAGAACAGTAGGACGTTAAACCCCATTTCATTTGTGTGGTGGAGTCCTACTGAACTAACTATTAGATTCTGTAGTTTAGATTATGATGTCTTCTAGAAACACCTTCTTAATACACTCTTTGATTTTAGTTCTCATTTATCGTTGCAGGTACAGTCAAAGGTGGTACTCAAATAAAACCCTTTAGCAGCGTAGGTAGACGCCATCATGTGTCAATAAGTGATTTAACACTAACTCATAATACTGAACTGTACGTCACTGTGGTAGCAACCAATGATGCAGGGTTATCAGCCGTTAGCCAATCGGAGAGTGTTATTGTTGATATGACTCCGCCTATGATATCTGAAATCAACGATGGATTGGGTAAGACACTGAAAATGCAATATGAACATGATCATATTTACCCAGAACAAATTATAAAAATCACTTTGTGGTGTTACTACTTGACAGTCCTTTAACATTTACGCCGACTGTTCGATCAGTATACGAATTTCAAGTTCCTTATTCATATTTAAGAAAAAGATGTTCTTATTTGTATATTTTTCTTTGCAATCAAATCAATGATAGCCTTTAATGTGGTCCAATTTAGCTACACTTTAAAGTAGCTAAGTCTTTAACTCAATGTCTTCCAAAATCTTCCACATAGAAAACACAAATTATTTGTTAATGTAAATCAACATTGATGTTGTGATCTTACCGGAAAAAGATGGGCTTCTGATATCCAATATTTAAGACAAAATAAACATTTTACCAGTGGTACAAGAGACTTGGGGGAACGAGGCTAGACACATTGCACCAAATCAAACGGCGTATGTAGACTGGAATAGCCAGACACTAGAAATTTGCATTCGATTGAGACTGCTGGCTTATTTCGCGGAGCATAACTGATTTGAAATTAGAGTAAAAACGGCAACCATTGAATGTAAATCAGTTACTAGTAAAATACATTCATATTACAGTATTATATGCGTTGCGACCTACATCAGTCAAATTTTCAGGTCCCAGATGTTAGCGATTTAACTCCATTAAACCCATACATTTGGTGAGATTAGAACTACGCAGTTTACTGTCTGTCTATATTATAGGTACGGATGTAAACTTCCAATCAAGTCGTATTATATCAGTCAATTGGCAAGTAGAAGATACAGAAAGTAGGATAGATTACTGTATGTGGGCTATAGGTAATATATATATATATATTTATTTATGGTTTGCCTGATAGGACATTCATTCTGCCCCCGTTGACTAAATCCCCTTTGTTTCAGTGGTGCATCTTTAGCAAATGCGAATGATATAACAATATTATTTTTTACCGGGTTTAATAGAAATAGATCGGAATCTTCTGTTGCGAAACTTAGGGCTTGTTCCAGATATCAGGCCACCTCTATGTTTGTTCTTTATTCCTTGCAATGTTGATGTAGTGTTTGACTTGTTCGCTGGTTATCTTGTGGGTGTTGTACGTGCTTGTGTAATGCAATACTTCTGCGCTTACTGTTTGTTGGAAGTATGAACACGCCCTCCCAACTTAACACAAAACAAGAATGTACAAAACAAGAATGTACAAAACAAGAATGAAGGATACTGATTATATCAAATATGATAAATAAGAAAGGATAACTTGTTCTGAATTGATAAGAAATCAATGGATATTATTACAAATCATGTTTTTCCAGAATAGTCTGATCCTATAAAATTATATTTTTATTAGGTACATCAGCAACAAGAGTTGATATTCAACCATTTATCATCATACAGGATGGTCGATCATTTGGTCAGACAGAAATAAATGAAACCCTTCTACTAGTTGATATAAAGGTTTATTCAACGGTCCGATGTTACAATAAAGCTGGTCTGCCAACTACAGCTACAACAAATGGCGTGTTGATTGTTCGCAATGTGTCTGACAACGGAAATGGATATTTGAATATATTAAAAGATGGCGAATCCCCGTATCCTGTCAGAGATGAATGTCTACCTACAAATGATTCAATTAGATTAAAATGGATGTTGTCAGACGGACGAGTTGATAGTAAATCAGTTCAGGTATGATAGATATATACATAATTAATGCAAATGAATTTTCAACTGTTCGCAAGCTATACTATAATTCATATGCGATAGTTTACAACATATGGTGTGGAGGGTTGTTATGATATAAGTCATAGATTTTATGTAAGCTTTGATGATATTAAAATTCATTCAGTTACTTGATTATGTAAAATAATTACTTGAATAAATTTGCTTATATATGTTCTTATATTCTTGTGAATAGGTATCTGTAGGTGGTGAAAAATCTACATTAGATAGAGAAGTGGGTTTAACAGATGTTGTTTACAACCTGGCGCGATTAAAAGGTTTAACTCTAAAACCTAAAACATGGTACAATATAAGTATATCAACCATTAATGAACTGGATATACAGAGTAATGTTCTATCTACAAATATATCTACTGCAGATCAAGCACCTGTTATACAAGGTGGGTATATTTACTCGAGATCAACTTCCTCTTCTAATGCCTGGAATCAAATAAAGTGAAATGCGTGGTATAATGTCCTACTTTCATGAAAACGGGCATGCGTCAAACAATTTACAGGGAAGCTCTGTTTTTAGTCCGATCCGAAGGATATTGTTCCTAGACAGCCCTGACAAGCGGAAATCCGAGGAACAATCTCGGGGACGATCCGAGACCAGGCCCCAAGTTCACAAAGCATTCTCAGACTCATATTCCTGAAGCAATGGCCCGAGAAATCTCTCTCTGGCCATTGCTGGATTGACTTCTGATTCTTGAACTTTTGCGGGAGTGTGTCTATTCTCCCCGTTCAATGAAAGCTATCACTTAAGTACAGCAACATGACAGTCCTTCGTTTAATCTGAGTCTTCCCTAAAACTTTGGACAGTGATTTAAGGTATTAAAAACGGTGAAAAGTATGTTCGTTTCCAAACAGTATTGTTTACATTTCATTCGACTTGATAGCCTCGTTTGTCACACAATTAGTTTTACTGCAGTATTCTCCTATGCACGGGTTAATTAGGCATAATAAAAGCGTGAGCCATGACGTAACGTTATGTAAACATATTTGGTCCAATACTGGCACTCGTTTTAAATGTAAAGCGTTTGTATGGTAGGTAGTGATTGGTTGGTAGTCGGACTACTGACCAATTAAAATTTAACACAACAATACCCACTCATAATAGCAGTGTGTAGTGAGATTACCTATAATCAAACGAAACGCTGCGCGGAGTATGTCTCAGACTTAAGTTGAGAATTTACTCAACTTCCATTCACTGTATATCAGAAATATCTTTGATCCAGAAACACAAAACTTTGCATATAATTTCTTATTAGGATATTTGATACATTAAAACAACAAAACTTTTATAAAGGGCTATATCTTAGTCAAAATAAGGCGAACAATTTTGAGTAAATTCTCAACTGAAGCCTGGGAATGCTTTGTGAACTTGGGGCCCGGTTAGACGGCCAGCGTCTTACTTACTGAGCCACCGCGATGCACCGCTACTCTCTAAGAAATTCGTTGGTTTATTACTTAGTTACAATGTTTGTTTTCTGACCTTTATTTAACATGTAACTTACATTGATGATTGAAGATCGAATTCTTGCTTTAATGGTTCCTTTTGTCTTTGTTGGTTTTTTTTAGATTTGTCAGGAATACATAGTATGAAAGATGGTAAAAACATGACAATATCATGGGAAAATGTTTTTAGTTCGTCGTGGAAATATCTGTATTATGAAGTCAGTCTCGGGTCTATTTCTGGTTCAGCTGATGTTATACAATGGCAAGAGACAAGAGTTCCCTCCCTTTCTATTCACCTACCAAGCAGATTTAAATCTGGAGAACTATATCTTACAATAACTGCCATAGATCCATGTGGATTATACACACATCTAACACATACTATCATTCTATAAACAACAATTTCTGGATATTGATTTCAGCCTTGTAAAGTTGAAAGACAATTGTTATTACTAGGATTATTCTTATTATCATTATAATGATTTCTGCCTTAAGTTATTTCGAAATTTCAAATTTAAACTATTTAGAATAGTGAAAGCTTCAGTAAATGTAAACTGTGCCTTTAGATGAACAATAAATTTACATAGTATTTGGTTTATTAGTTAAAGTACCTCAGTCTGAACTCAATGTTCTTCTGATTAACGTTTTAAAAATATCACTTGGTAGCCTTAATAATCTGTATTACAATCTGTAACATAGAGCACTTTATCACTTATATACTGACGTGAATAATAAATTATTTTTTAGCGCAATCACTCTATCTTGTTGGATTATTTTATAGGCCCTCGACGCTAAGAACGGTGGAAACTAGAAATTTGTTGGAAAGGAATATCGCAAACAGTCTATGACAGTTAATTAAATGTGCCGTCACGAGAGAGACAATCCCATGCTGAAAGTCTCTTTAAATCCAACGTAATATTTCTGTAAAGTCGTGAAAGAGACACTAAAGTCGTTAAATAATGCAACGGTGATGGGATTAAAATAATTTTAAAGTATGAAAACAAATCACCTCCAGTTGTTCAGTGTCATTCATATATGTTTAAAACAGTTGAATATGTGTGCTATTTCTAATCACCGCAATTTATTAATGCACCATATAATAAAATATCAATATTAATTTTTAAAACCGACCTTTGCATGGAGTTACAACATGCTGTATTATGGTCATTTCTCAAAACTTATTAAATCTTACAAATTTTTGATTGTCATAAAAAAAATGTCTTTATTACACGCACTTGGTCTTAAACGAAGTCGTGATCATCATCTTGCTTAATTGTGTTTAAAATAGCTGGAGGATAGCTAGGGCACGTTCATAGGGCTCGGTCTGTTTGTATGTCTTGAAACTTTGCATACTTATTATTATTTCTTTTACGTCTTTTTGTAAATCATTTTTAGTGAAGCCTGTAATGTACAGCGCATTGGACGCTTACGGCAGGCCCCCGGATCCATTCACTTGATTTGATAGTTGTTTATTTTTTGCAATGTCTGTTTTTTGCCTTGTCCACAGGTTTATCTTGTAGATTTTTGTTTTGCGTGTATTGCGGTCCTCCTGCACTTACTATTATAGTTGTGTATACAGTTCAATGACCAAGTAACTCGAGAACACTGTGTTTATATATGAAATACAGGAAACTACAACATCTATGATAGTACTTTATCAGTTGGTATAATATCTCACAGTATTAAATCCATTATGATTCCGAAATACAGTCAGTGCGTCATATTTCAGTTAGCACGAAGACCAGGGACAAATATGAAACTTTCGTACCTCTGTAGTCATATGATTTCATTAGGTTTTATCCAACTATACATGAGAGAGAGAGAAATGGGGTTTAACGTCCACTCGACACAAACTAGGTCACCTTGGGACTAACATGGTTTCGATTTTTTATTTCAATAATTCGCTTGCGCGTAGGGGTCTTTAGCAGTGAGAGGAAACCGGAGTGCCTGGAGGAAACCCACGAGGTTGAGAAGGCGCCCGTATCTCCATGCCACATTCGCTCACACCAGAACTATACATGAGTTATCCTGTAAACCATAATGCATAACAGAATGTCCACATTTAACAAGTTTTAGGCAAATCCCAATTTAAAAAACATTCAGTCCAAGCGGATATTTTAAAGATGAAATATAAATCAAATCTGTCATTGGTAGATTAATCTCACAATCATACTTCCCCATTTATAAAACAAAGTCCGTCATTGGTCGATTAATCTCGCCATTGATGTGCACAGGTCATACTACAGCATTTGTAGAATGTTGCCATAGCTTCATCAGCAGATCGGGTTTGTATCTGCATAAAGAAAGCTCGATTATGATCACATTTAGGACACGTCACTGAAAAATAAAAAAACACAGTATTCAAACGGGTAGAAGACATGGATTGCAATAATATAGCTTGTTGCTAGGGAGATACAATATGTCTTGTTGTCATAGTAATGTCGGTTATCATACATGGATGCTGACTATTTCTAGAACAACTGATATCATTTACAGGGAGTAAGTAACACGTAATGTACTATAGGCAGGGTATGCTGATTATTTATAGAGGGATTAATACCACTTCTCCGTTATTCACATTGCAAAATTGAAGAAACTGAGAGTCCATTATTTGAGTGCCAGATATATCCTAACATGCATGTATATCACATTATTATCCATAGCCTTATCCATAGCAAAAGGAAATCCTAACTCTCATAGTTATAGGAAAC
The DNA here is from genome assembly GCA_963678685.1 of Patella ulyssiponensis. Lineage (NCBI taxonomy): Eukaryota > Metazoa > Mollusca > Gastropoda > Patellidae > Patella > Patella ulyssiponensis. The sequence goes on along the minus strand of OY783225.1, from coordinate 59,408,272 downwards.
CCTAACTCTATCCATAGCAATAGGAAACCATATGCTAACAAATAGCAATAGGAAACCCTAACTCTATCCATAGCAAAAGGAAACCTTAACTCTACACATAGCAAAAGGAAACCCTAACTCTATCCATCGCAATAGGAAACCCTAACTCTATCCATAGCAATAGGAAACCATATGCTAACAAATAGCATTAGGAAACCCTAACTCTATCCATAGCAAAAGGAAACCCCAACTCTACCCATAGCAATAGGAAACCATAGACTTACCCGTAGCAACATATATATTCATAGGAAACGATGCTTTGATGCGTCTAGGATGTCTGTATCTGATGTTATTAGTAAAATGTCTTGTATTCTATAGAGTACAACAAGAAGCCTTATAATATAATATTGTAACAATTCAATGACCTGGTTGCATTCCAACAAAGAGACAATTTGTTTTCTAGTCTACCATATACATAGTAGTAATATATTATTGAATGGTTTGGTCGCCCATATTTATCATAATATCATATTGATGAATGGCAATGTAAAAATAATTTGTCAGACACAATAAAACTCCTACATTCAAGGCTGACAGGTGTAAAAAATACACTTTAAAGATTCAGAAATAACAACTTTAATACATGGTGAGTCACGTGATGCGTTTTGATTCTCCGCCTGTGTGTGACAAGGAATATGGTCGTCTGTCCAACTTTGTGGGGTTTTTTCCAGAGTCTCCTTTGCGAATTATTGAAGTATAATTGAACCATCTGTCTCCGTCTTTTTACAGCAATATCCTAAAACATCTTAACACTGATAATAACTACAGGGTGTATTGACAAAATTATGACATCCCAAACCAGGGAGTGATATTTAAAAAAATATTGGTTTTCAGTCGTGCATGAATCTAGCGTACCTATAGCTATAAATGTTTACCCTGCCGACATCAATTAACGGTACCAGTAGCTACTTGATTTTCATGCGATGGTTAAAACGTTTCTGTCAAATGAGTAACAAATTTGTCTGAAAATTATTACTGCTTATTGCTGATAATAATGCACGCTACAGCCCACCCAATTTTGGATCAAGGAGCGTGAAGAGGCTAAATCAATCCCCGACATTCATAAAAAGATCCCTTAGCAATTGGATATAAGACTAGGTCTAATTGCCGCTCTCTGAGAAAAATGTTCTTCATTTCAAACGGTGTATGGCGTATGCCCGTCTTCATTAGACCAGTGAGAGCAGAACAGTAGGATTCCATTTCATTATATTTCCTCTTACAAAGTTCCTTTAATAATATTGACATAAAAATTTATTTGTAAATTCCATTTATTTTTATTTTTAAATATTACAAATATAGAAATATCACAAACCATGAATTATGTTAAAATAAATATAGAAATTGTGTGACATTGTTGTTTTGTTGTAATATAAAAACAATGTTGTATTGTTAGTAACCTCTGTTCTCAGGTTTGTTTATATGTCGTACTATAATTAACAAGCACAATATTTAATGATGCTTGTTCGTCCATTGATATTACATGTATATTAATGATTTAGTCCACAACAAGAAGGTTGAATGAAATATAGTAGCAGTTAGAGAAGATACGAACTTAATGCCCATGATTTTATTTCAGTTAGTATATAAAAGATAAATAATATAAAGATTGAAGATACTGTAGACAATAATTAAATGTTAGTATAAAATATAAACCCTGCTGAAAATAGAGATATTTCTATTTACAACTACTCTACAAGGTGGTATGCCGTCTTTATAACATGGTGGCATACAGTATTGAAAACATGACATCTGAGACATGGTGAGACACTGTCTTAAAGTTGTGACACCCAAGACATGGTGAGACACTGTCTTGATGATGCGACATCTGAGACAAGCAAGGTGAGACACTGTATTATGGACCTCTGGCCTATGTATTGTGTCACACGACTTGTGTTGGGAGATAGGGACTGGCTGAGGTTGACCAGAGCTTACACGAACAGTTGCATCACAAGTCAAAGAATCAGTTTTGGGAATTGTTGTTTTATTTTCACTTTCTTGTAGTGTTGAGCTGTGGCCATGTTGAGTAGAAATGTCATTTTGATCACAGCCCTGGTTATTAGAAGTATCACAGTCTTGCAACGTATTATTACCGTTGTTTCTTGATGCCATGCTGTCATTATCATAACGATTTGTTTCATTATCACAGCACTGATGATCATAGAAAACGTCTTGAAGGGGATTCCCAGAGAGAATCAGAGATTTTAAATTCTTCAGGTGACGTAATTTCCATACTTCAGACCAACTGTAAAACAAAAGTAGAAAAATGTTAAACTATGATAAACAACAGATTCTCTGTGTTTTAGTTAGACTGCTTTTATTATTCATACTCATCTAAATGTTGTTTATTTTCAATATTTGTTTTATACTATATCAATCCTCTAATATGTTCTTTCTTGTGTTTTAATGTAATGGATGAAAATCTAGAACTTTTTGCTATGAGATTTCTTTAAGTCAGTGTCCCTATGTGGTGTCTAATCTTCTGTCATAAACTGCCAGACACCGCCCCTTTTATTGGATAGAAATTCTTTACGTTTTCAGCTCCCAGACATTTATATACATGTAATTACCTTTTTAATTGGTTATTATTGGCTCTCAAACATTCTATATTTTTCAGTGTATCATCTTCTATATAACATAATTCACTGTAACCTTCAAATACACAAACAGAATCCATTTAACAAAACTTAAATTAAATCATCACAAAAATAACAATACCGGATTTCTGCTACCCAGATCCAGTCTACAAAAAAAAAACCCAAAGAAATAAATGTTTATAGTATAATGGGAAGACAATATAAGGTACATATGTCCATGATTTCTCATCAAAATAATTCTTCCGTAAGGGATACAACAAAACATACGCCCACAGCAGCTCAATCATCCAAGTAATCGACAAGTGTTGTCACGTATTTACAATTTCAAACAGATCAAATGTTCACAAGATTCAACAAAGTAAAGTGTGGAAGTTGTAAAACGAAATTGCTTAAATTCAATAGATCAGATGATAACTGATGTCTTAGAGTGTTCACAAGGTTCAACAAAGTAAAAGAAGGACCATAACTCTACAATTTATTAATGGAAATTACTGAAATTCAATAATTTTTTCGTTGCACTAATTTTAAACAATACATCTATATGTAAATTTCAAACTGATCAGATAATAAATGTGGCCTGTAGAATGTTCACAAGAAATTGTAGACAATTGGGAGCTGGACAGAGGCAACTGCAATATACAACCGCATTTCCATATTGGCGTATAAAAATGATGATAAAATCAAATGTCTTGCAACACTGGTAACAACATTATCCCAAGCAAAAAAGACTGCTATGTCCATATTGCTGGGATAAATAGTAACATGGTCAGTAAAATATACTGTTATTTCAGATATACCAACCATTATTACAGATATACTAACCATTATTACAGATATACCAACCATTATTACAGATATACTAACTGTTGTTACAGATATACTAACCGTTATTACAGATATGTAATTCTTTAAGTGATGGTAAAATTGTGGTTAATTTTAAAACTTCTTCTAGAGATATGTTGGTATGATTTAACACCAAGTTCTGGATACTCTCTATTGGTTTTTCTAATTCATCCAAATATTTCTAAAATATATCAATCCAATATTTTATCTCTGATATTCAGGTGAATAAAGTCCTATATTTTTAATATACCATCGAATATCTACATAGATAAAATAAAAAAATGTCTGTGTGTATGTATGTGGGTATGTTCACCCATAATCCTTCATTGTCGCATTCCACCCCAACAACCAGCATGACCCTGTGAACGTCTTAGGTCATCGAATGGGCCACTGCCAAATTTGGCCCTAAGGTGAATTTGGGCCCCTGGCCATTTTGGGCCCTGTGCGAAACCGGGTATCCTGCTAATAATTTAATAACTCATGATATTCAACTGGAATAATTCAACATGCCATGATATTCAACTGGAATAATTCAATATACCATGGGCTGGTATTCAACTGGTATAACTCAATATTCCATACTATTCGATCAACTGGAATAATTCAATATACCATAGTTATATCATAATAGGTAGAGTGATTCCTTTCATGATTTACAGTCTATATATAGAATACCAGTACATGATTTACAGTCTCTATAGAACTTCAGTACATGAATTACAATACATGATTTACAGTCTCTATAGAATATCAGTACATGATTCACAGTCTATATAACTAGGATTTCACTCTAAGTAGCACACACAATGTGATGTTGTTTGACCATTTGTCAATGATATAAAATAATATATATCCATTATGAGGAACTAATTTCAGCAAGTCTGGACTTTGTCACATATAATTTGTGTTTGACAATGTCTGTAATGTCAGGTGTTTTAGGTCCAGACTTGTACAATATGGTGAATATATTGTAGATACACAGGTAATTTATCTGGTCCTTGATGGCACTTCAACTCGATTGGACGCCTAAAACAAAATACTGATTTTATCTCCTTACCTGATGTGAATTGATCTGGTTTCCCGTTAAGTTGACATATTGAAGATATGGTAGTTGATATAAAATAGGTAATATTTTATTCCATGTATCAAGATTGTTCCAGGATATATCTAAATCTACTATATTAGGACATAAAGATTCCAGACCATCAGCTGGTAAACCAGCACATACCAGACCAATTGCACTCAAATCCTGCAATATCATATCAAACAACTATTACTCAGATCCTGTAATATCATATCAAACAACCTCTACTCAGATCCTGTAATATCATATCAAACAACTTCTATTCAGATCCTATATAAAAATAGTTTATTGTAAAATAATACAATTTGTTGACCAGAAAAAAGATTGGGACATATTATTCAGTTACAACAAGTGAACAAGAGTGGTATATTGAGCCTTCAATTCCTTCTTTGAACCATGCATGCCATGCCACTGAAATTGTTGGTCCTAGTCACGCTGATTGTTTCCATATCATTGTTCAACAGAAATTAGTCAGAATACATGTATGACATTATAATTATATCCTTATCTTTATGTATGAGTTTCAGTAGGCCTAATATCTTGACATGAGTCGTCTTCTAACTTGGGATGAGTTGTCTTGGGATAAGTTGTCTTTGGGATGAGTTGTGAGGTATTCATGATACCACACTGTACATACTCTGCATGTTTTTGACAATCAAGGTGGCTGAATTGTTGAAACATTCCTCATGTCTTGAACAATCAAGGTTGAATATGACAAGGGCAGGTGAGGTGGTTCTAGATGCCAATGAACTTCTCACTTATAATGCATTGCTTCTGTCACTGCAGCTCTTGGTCTATATAATTATACAGCGGTTTGAGATATTTTGACAGCAAGATTCTATCAATTTTTGGAATTCGATTACTATACTTTGCGTTACCTTGGGTAAACTATCCTGCAAGGTCAGGCATGAATTTTTGTTTTCTAATTCCCTACAACCAGGTCAATAATTCTATATAAACTCGAGCTACCACATACTTTGCATGCAACGCCATGGATGGTGGCTAGACCAATGTAAGATGCTTGCTAGCTAGCCTGAAGGTTGCATGTTCGATCCCTGCATTGACCAAGAAAGTTCATTATGATTTCCTAACATTGTTTACCATTGCATGATTGAGGTCCTTACAAGGACAACCCTCTAGTCATTTGCCATTTGGGACGAAAGGCAGTTGGACGAGAACAGTATACACATCGACCCGATGTCAACAGCCGAACTTGGACCCAGACAGCCACTCAGCTTTGGCCCAAGTCTGGCCCACATCTGGCAGCCTCTGGCAAAATGATTGGGCCGGATATGGCATGCCACATGTGGGCCAGATCTGGCAGACATGGGCCAGACGTGGCCCAATCAGAGCCAGATCTGGGCCAGATTCGCTAATGCACACGCTCGCCTTGCATGACCCAGATCTGGCAGGCTTTGGCAAAGATATGGCATGCCACGTGTGGGCCAGAGATGGCACAATTGGCCCTTGTCTGGGCCGTCACTGGCCCAAATGGGCCCACAGATGAAATTCATGCCATGCCAGATGTGGGCCAAAGAGGTCAACCCGTTATTCCCTGTCCTATTTCTTCTTCGTAAACTGAGAGGCATGGCCATGGTCTAAGTGGTTTAACACTTTCTCATGAAATTAGAAGGTCGGTCCACCAGTCAAGTGGCTTGGTTGCGAAACCCTGCTTGCATGTGACAAGGATCGAGTAGGGTAGCCTGTCCAACTTCGTCAGTTATCTCTGGGACCTATATTGAAATAGGGTTGAACCATATGTTAGTCCCAAAATGATAGTAGAAATTAAGGATATCTTGCATGCAGCACAAAAAACATACATTAACAACAAAAGCAAAATCTTAAATAATAAAATTTATTCATCCATATAACACAGCACAGTTCTATGGATAACAGTCACTATATTATATAAGCTTACACACAACGTTTTGACAAGATTTCACTGTTTGGACAAGATTTCACTGTTTCGACAAGATTTCACTGTTTGTTATAAGGCATACAAATTATCCATGTCAATATCAGTCTCCCGTTCTTCCTTCTGCAGCTATCTCCTCCTCCTCTTCCCCATGTTTTTGTTCTTCCCCCATTCAGCCATTTTGTTTACAACATTTTGAAATTATTTTCCATTGCATCCTTGTGGTGAAGTTATTTATCACACCTGCAATAAATGCAAAAAATGTACATAAAAAAACATGTTTTTCCTTCTTTATATCAAGCATGACCAAGGGGTCTGTCAATGCAAGTACCAAAGTATTAAGTCAAATAATTCTTATTTGCCAAGGCAAAAGAATAGTTAAATGAAGTTATTTAAATAATGAAATCACATAAATCTTATCTAATTTCATATCATTGTAGAGAAAGTAATAAGATGTACTTATCTTTTTATCTTTAGCTAAGTTCTGTGAAAATAATGCACAGTTTCTATACCACTGCAATGTCTTCAGTTTCTTGTTAGTACTAAATTCTATTAATTTGTTGTACACTGAATTTTACAATTTTAAATTCAGCCAATGAAACAGATTTCAAGATAGTAAATGGGCTGTTCATTATGCTTTGTTGAAAGATTAACACGGTTGACCTGCTAGCTTCAACAAATTGTATAAACTGAGTACAGAATCTGCTATAGTAATTAAAATCTAGCTACTTTGTAGCATGATACCCAACACTCAGACTGTGTTCTAATAAACTTTGTCTTTATTTCTGTGGGGGTTTCGTATTTTACAGATCATTGAAATAGCTGTGACCTCAGTTATTCTCGTTGTGAATGGAAATGACCTATATTTGGTTAAAACGGCCAACGGAAGTGCTAACCGAATTAGTGCGAATGCAGTGTCAAGGTTCATGCACGTGCATGCCGCAATGCAGTGCGTATACAAAGGGTATATAAGGCCACTAATAGCCAGTCTTAGTGGAACGGTCGGGGGGTGCGGACCACAGCAGGAGTATTAAATATTCCGCTCTGTGGTAAGCATCTTAAGGGAAGACTTTGTCTTTGGTGTTCAGCGAGTTCCGCAGGAGTAATTAAATTATTCCGCTCGGGGCAAGTTGGATTTCCGGGGCGAGTTTTGCCTTTTGGTCATATAGGCTAAGGCGAGCGTTTCGAATCTTGGGAAATTGTCTGAGTTTAGTTATGAGTTTCTAGTTAGTTACTTTATGAGTTCCGTTTGGGTGATATAGGATTTGTTTGCTTTCCTTCGTGCGAATATTGTAAGTTCGGGCTGAGGCAGGCGAAACCGTGATGTTTATAGGTATTTCCGTTTAGTTATGAGTTACAGTTCTTAGTTATTTAAGGGGTTCCGTCGGGGTGATATAAGATTTATTTGCTTTCCTCTGAACGAATGCTATAAGTTCGGGCTGAGGCAGGTATCTGGCCGAGATTTGTATTGTTAATTTATGGAGTTATGAGTTTCTGATTAGTTTATTCAAGGGGTTCTGTTGGGGTGATATAAGATTTGTTTGCTTTCCTCTGAACGAATGCTGTAAGTTCGGGCTGAGGCAAGCATTATACTGTGGTTTCTGTAATGGTAGAATTTATCAGTGTCTAATTAGTCGAGGCTTCTGTTGGGTGATGTACGATTTGTGACGTCTTTAGTGTGAATATTATTAGTTCAGACTGAGTTAGGCGTCAATTACTGTCCATATATTCCTAACGTTTGATTCATTCGGCCGTTTTCATTCGGAAGACATCGACTTTTGTGAAGACGGGACGCTCAGTTTCTTGTTGGTAAAGAGACGTAGTTAATGAACTTGGCAGAGTTCTTTTATTTCAGCTGGTACACCATTGGAGGGAAGAAGACCAACAGTTACGAACGCGCGTTTCGGGCTCTCAAATTTTTGTATTTTCCGAAATAAAAACTTTGAAACTTTATAAATGTGTTCTCTTTTGCTTCAGTTCACGTGAGAGACCTGACATCCTGCGTACGAACCTGGACTTCCGGTTGGCATAAGAGCGGTCACTCCCGCCGCTCGAGTGCAAATCGATAACACCCCGTCCTGTTACATAATTTTGGCGAGCTTGCCAGGATGTCAGATAATTTTTCCGTGAATTGAGGTCGAAGGAACACTTTTATTGATAAATTATAAGTCATAGGTTACAATATAGTTACAGGATTAAATATAGGAATCAGTTGTATAGTTTATTTAAAGGATAAAATATAGGAGTTTGCTCTATAGTTACTTAAAGATAAATACAGTGTATAGTTATTTAAGATAAAAATAACAGTAGTATTCAAGATGGACACATATTGGCATACTCTTGATGAAATGATAGGTAGAGTTTATCGTAGGGATCGAGTGTCTTTTCCTAATCCATTATCGACTTCTGCTATGGTGTTCGGTAGTAATACGACTGGTGTAGGAAGTAGTTGTTCTGGTCAGAATAGTTATTCATTTGTTCCACCGACTACCAAATATATTGGAGGTCCTGCTACGACCGCGTGGCGGAACCCTGAATCTCTCCTCAGGAGTGTTAGGAATAATGGATATGCTGATGCAAGTTATTTACGGGAGGACAATTTTGATTATAGTTATGTCTCTGAACCTGCGGTTAGGTCTGGAATTGGGCTTGCTGGTCCGGTTTCTGAAAGGAATATCCCTAATAGGCATGGGGTGGATACAGGGTATGCTAGTAGGGAAGGTTACTCCGCTAGGTCGGGTATAAATGAGAATCCCCCAGCGCCCATGCAATATATGTCAACGGAGACTTGCACTTCTCCCGCTCCTAGATATACCAGTACCCCCCACCCTTATGGGTTAGCTCAGAATAGTTATCGGGGAATTGGACCTTGGGACCCAGATTATGTGCTTCAGGGACAAAATTCCGCTCGCCAGGTTACACGTAGAGAAAAAGAGCCTGATAAGTTCAATGGGGATAGCGACGATTGGCCAGATTTTCTCATCCAGTTCGAACATGTAGCGGAATGGAACGGGTGGTCGTCCCGAGAAAAGGCACAACAACTCGTGATGTGTCTGCGTGGGAAAGCCCTTAAACTTTTAAGCACGCTCGTACCCTATCAGTTAAAACAATACGAGGAGTTAAAGGCGGTCCTTACCCGTAGGTTTTGTCCAGCGGAGCGACTTGCTACCCACAGGGTTGAATATAGAAATAGGCGAAGAAATAGGGATGAATCGGTAATAGATTACGGCTATAGTTTGAAAAACTTGGCCAGGAAAGCTTTTCCTGAGTTTTCGGCCTTACATTTAGAATCCTTAGTAATCGATCAATACGTTCATGGGCTAGGAAATCATGAGATTAAAAAACATGTTCAGTTTTGTCACCCCCAAACAATTGAGCAAGCCATTGCCGTAGCGGTAGAGTATGAGGCGGTTGAAGGGCCTATAGACCGTATACGGAAGCCAAATTGTGAGGAGGTGAGGTCTAGGAATGGTGTGTTCGAGGATTTCCGAGTACAAATTGCCGACATGATTGATAGAAAATTTAAGGAGAATAGGGCTAACACATTTCGACCGCGTAGTGATCACCGGGTGGATAATGTAGGAAGTGATAGGCCTGCGACCGGGAATTATATTCCGAGAGATGGTTGGACTCGAGGTAGGAATTTCCCTTCTCAGGATGTTAGGAATAACATGCCATTTGATAGACGGCCACGCTGTTTCCACTGTCAGGAACTCGGTCATTATAGGTCAGAATGTCTAAAGTTGAAAACTCCGCAAACTTCGGGGGAAGCTCCTCCTTTAAACTAATAAGGACTGATGATATCGCTGCACCACCAGTCCTTAGTTCTGTTAGGCAGCCTGAAAGTAAAAATAAATCTGACGTTAGAAGTGATTTGGCAATAGAAAAGAATATTAAGGAAAGTCATGAAGACACTCGGTTTAATATTGAAGAAATTAAGGAAAATAACCCTGAGCTCATTAAGGAAACTAATACGTTTTGTACATTTGTTTTGATGAGTGTTCCGGGCATTCGGCTCCAAAAATTTTTGCTTGATACTGGATCAGCGTTCTCGATGATGTCCGTAGCAGGATATAATGGAATAGGTGTACACTCACCTGTTTTACGGGAAACCGCTGTGGTGTTAAAAACGGCGGATGGGCATCCCTTGCAACCAAAAGGGGTGATAGATTTGGAGGTCGGAATTGATGGTCGGAAGTTTACACGCCCATTTTTCGTGGTTGACCTGAGCATGGATGGTATTCTTGGCATGGATTTCATCTGGGACTATAAATGTAGTATTGATTTTGAAAAGATGATGTTAACTACTAATCGAGGATTAATAACCCTACATAACAATAAAATAATTTCAAATTGTGTACAAGTTATGCTTGAGGAAACGCTGAGTAGTCCTGCAAGGTCAGATGAAATAGCTAGTAATTGTAAATCTAACGAGAAATCGTCGGTAGTTAAATCCGTGAGAGAGAAGAGAAAATATATACCTTATGAATCACATGGCAATGCAGATGTACTTTCTCAAACCCCTCCTCGTAAATGCCCCATTGTTAAATGTACGGACAGATTTCCGGAATATAGAGATAAAATTGGTTTTAGTGATGCAGGGATTGATAGAGTTAGTTTTGAACGGGTGTGTTCAAACTTGACATATGGTCAAACTCTGTTACCGTTTTCTAAATGTAATGACAGCAATGAAGCTGGTAGTTTTATTGAATGTGACGGGGAACAAGACATCTCCATTCCAAATTGGTTACATACCTGCGCTGGTAATGGCATAGGAGGACCGATTTACCCAAGTATTATGAAGCACAATGAGAGACCAGCTCGAGCTCGAATTAAAACTGTAGACAAGGAGTAAGGGACTGATGAATAACTAAGATTTGTTTTATTTTCGTTGGTTCGTTGGGGTCTCTGTTCTCACGCCTTCTTTTGGTCAGGCGTTCGGTTTTAACGAGGGGGGAATGTGGGGGTTTCGTATTTTACAGATCATTGAAATAGCTGTGACCTCAGTTATTCTCGTTGTGAATGGAAATGACCTATATTTGGTTAAAACGGCCAACGGAAGTGCTAACCGAATTAGTGCGAATGCAGTGTCAAGGTTCATGCACGTGCATGCCGCAATGCAGTGCGTATACAAAGGGTATATAAGGCCACTAATAGCCAGTCTTAGTGGAACGGTCGGGGGGTGCGGACCACAGCAGGAGTATTAAATATTCCGCTCTGTGGTAAGCATCTTAAGGGAAGACTTTGTCTTTGGTGTTCAGCGAGTTCCGCAGGAGTAATTAAATTATTCCGCTCGGGGCAAGTTGGATTTCCGGGGCGAGTTTTGCCTTTTGGTCATATAGGCTAAGGCGAGCGTTTCGAATCTTGGGAAATTGTCTGAGTTTAGTTATGAGTTTCTAGTTAGTTACTTTATGAGTTCCGTTTGGGTGATATAGGATTTGTTTGCTTTCCTTCGTGCGAATATTGTAAGTTCGGGCTGAGGCAGGCGAAACCGTGATGTTTATAGGTATTTCCGTTTAGTTATGAGTTACAGTTCTTAGTTATTTAAGGGGTTCCGTCGGGGTGATATAAGATTTATTTGCTTTCCTCTGAACGAATGCTATAAGTTCGGGCTGAGGCAGGTATCTGGCCGAGATTTGTATTGTTAATTTATGGAGTTATGAGTTTCTGATTAGTTTATTCAAGGGGTTCTGTTGGGGTGATATAAGATTTGTTTGCTTTCCTCTGAACGAATGCTGTAAGTTCGGGCTGAGGCAAGCATTATACTGTGGTTTCTGTAATGGTAGAATTTATCAGTGTCTAATTAGTCGAGGCTTCTGTTGGGTGATGTACGATTTGTGACGTCTTTAGTGTGAATATTATTAGTTCAGACTGAGTTAGGCGTCAATTACTGTCCATATATTCCTAACGTTTGATTCATTCGGCCGTTTTCATTCGGAAGACATCGACTTTTGTGAAGACGGGACGCTCAGTTTCTTGTTGGTAAAGAGACGTAGTTAATGAACTTGGCAGAGTTCTTTTATTTCAGCTGGTACACCATTGGAGGGAAGAAGACCAACAGTTACGAACGCGCGTTTCGGGCTCTCAAATTTTTGTATTTTCCGAAATAAAAACTTTGAAACTTTATAAATGTGTTCTCTTTTGCTTCAGTTCACGTGAGAGACCTGACATCCTGCGTACGAACCTGGACTTCCGGTTTGCATAAGAGCGGTCACTCCCGCCGCTCGAGTGCAAATCGATAACACCCCGTCCTGTTACATTTCATTGATTTCTTTAAAGAATAATTTATTATTTTTGCTTTAAAGATTTACATTTACTGGCTTTTTGGGGAGGGTGGGGTGAGAGGATTTCATTTATATTATATATACAGTACATTCAAAAAATATTATTTTTAATATTTATTTGTAATAAAACTAATATAGAACAAGGGAAAATTCTATTGGAAACTAGATGTCATATTATGAGCTTAAATTTCTTGTGTTGATATTTTGAGGCATTTGGCCAGTTGGATGTGGGCCATCTCTGGCCCAGATATGGCAAACTTCTCGCATAATATTATTTTTTTCAAATGTTTTGAATATAAAACAAAAAATTTAAAACTGTTAAACAAACTGACAAGATATTCTTAGATATCAGTTGCAAAAATAAGTTTAATTCATCAGTAGTGAGCCTATAGTTGCCAAGTGTTAGCCAGATATGGCCCACATCTGGCACCATCTGGCTGGATATGGGCCACATCTAGCCAGAGGCTGCCAGATGAGGGCCATACTTGGGCCAAAGCTGAGTGGCTGTCTGGGGATAATATAGAGCGAAGCTCTAAAGCACCGGGCAAAGCGCGGTGCTTGAGCAAAGCTCTTTTCCAGTAACACAGGAGCGTAAGCAAAATGTCACCCACAGACTGTTGATTAAAAAAAAAACTTCAGACCGGAACCGGATACACTGGGCAAAATTGGTAATGTGCATGTCTGGCAATGCGCATGTCAGCGCATGTCAACTTACCAAATCTCGCCGAAGCGAGATTTCGCGTCTCTAAGAAATATTTCTATGACGCGTCGAATGAATGACGTCACATATTTCTTACGTCAATGTAAATTCTCACACTATTTTGTCCTTTTTGCAAAAACCAGCTTCGCTCTACTCAGGCAAAGGCCTGTTACATATTATAGAGCGAAGCTCTAAAGCATCACGCGAAGCGCGTTGCTTGAGCAAAGCTCTTTTCCGGTAACACAGGAGCGTAAGCAAAATGTCACCCACAGACTGTTGATTAAAAAAAATTTCAGACCGGAACCGGATACACTGGGCAAAATTGGCAATGCGCATGTCTGGCAATGCGCATGTCAGCGCATGTCAACTTACCAAATCTCGCCCAAGCGAGATTTCGCGTCACTAGGAAATAGTTCTATGACGCGTCGAATGAATGACGTCACATATTTTTGACGTCAATGAAAATTCTCACACTTTTTTGTTCTTTTTGCAAACACCAGCTTCGCTCTACTCAGGCAAGGCCTGTTACATATTAACTTACCACATTTCTCAAATGTGACAGCTCAGCTTTGGACCCATCTTTACAAGCCTTGGAATGAAACTGTATGATACAAGAACCACTTGGTGTGTAATTATCAAAACAATACTTCTCTCGTAAAGCTGACGTAAACGATTTGGCATTTAATTTTTCTTCCTCTGTTGTCGTCTGCTCTTGCTTGTTTTGCGATTGCGTTGCATCTATGTCAGTTGCAATTTTCTCCGATTTAATGTCGGTGACATCGTCTTTTTCACGCGCCGCCATTTCCCACGTTTGATATGTGGTGAAACACCAAGCTGAAGATAAGTTATTTTAAGATATTTTATTCATTGAGCAACCGTGTAGCTTTTCTTGTTTACATCTGGCGTGATGGTTCACATTTACTGAGTCAGAAAAATAACATAAATTCATGTCGTTTAACAAAGAAAAAGAAGAATTGGGATTCATCATATCTATATATTTAACAAGAGTAATTTATTGTTGATTTATTATTTTATTGGTGCCAAAATTAAATAAACTGTGCCAATTACCCCTAAGTACCACACGGATTTCCAGTCAGCAAATTCGGTCGATGGTTGGGTTAAAATTTGGGAATAGTTTGTTTGAGTTAAATAAAAAACGCACTAACCCGAATATCATTTAACCCTTGTCGGTGCACGTGGGGTCTCTGTGGACCCCATGCACTTGTTTTATGGTGTTTTGTAATAATTACTGGGCACTGCTTTCTGAAATTTAGTGACTTTGTCTCCAATATATTTTTAAGCATGGCGAATAGATCGGTATTCATCTGCTTTCGACATGAAGAGTTATGTTACATGCCAAACAGGCCCAACGCTTGAAGGGTACAAGGGGTCCAATCGGACCCCAAACTTACAACTCGCAGTAGGAATTTTGCTAATGTGTTTGCTGCCCGATATCATATTGCGTATGTCAGACTATTCTCTCTTTAAACATCTGCATGTTACAAATACCAAAAGTTAAATGATGAATTCCAAAAATTCTATGGTTTTTGTATCAAGCGTGAATCGCCATTTAACCTCGTTATAACATAGTACACAAAGTAGCAATTTTGTGAGTATTAATAAATCTGTTCAAAATGTCACAAAAATGTTTTTGTATAATAATTTAGTTGTTTTTCAGTTGTCAAATATAAATGCAAATAAAAACTTAACCACTGCTTTTAAATTCAAATACATCTGTACGTAAAAACTTTGAATTACAACTGGGGTCCATACGGACCCCTTGTTACCTGCTATGTGATTCTCACCACGTGCACCCACAAGGGTTAAGGTTTTTTCAATGTTTTCTTTATTTCCCCCCTAGTTCAAATCTGACAGTTGAAATTAAAACTTTATTGAGATTTTCCTTCAATACCAATCCCTAAAACAACCTGTTGACCGCTCTTTGCGAGTAAGGTCATCAAGGTTAAGGGTCAAAGACTGAGGTCATCGCCTGAAAACAAATGGCCGTACATATCAACATCTTGTTTTTATTCTGTGTCCGATGCATAAAACTGATGACAGCATAGTATCTTGTCGCTTCGGAATGAAAACAACAATGTGGAGGGATTTATAGAGGAGTAGGCTACATGTTGTTATCTTATTTATTGCCACCACTGCTTAATAAAGTCACGCTTTACGTTTTTCCTCGTCGTATTGAGCGACTGGATTATTCGACTGGTTTATTCGATTTGTTTAATCGACTTAATTATTCGACTGAATTATCTGCCTATTTTTTTCGACTGGATTATTTGACTGTTTTTTTACAACTGAGATATTTCACTGATTTTATTGACTGATTTATTCTAATGAGCTATTTGACAGGTTTTATCGATACCATATAGCCGCCCTACCCCCTGACTATAACGTAGTAGGCCTATTATTAGTATGAGCATACTCAAGTCAGACAGAGCTTGTGGAGGGGGTGTGGGGCTGCTTTTATCGACTGACATTTTCCACTGGGTGCAGTGGAAAGGAAACTTCTCATCAAATAAATGCAATGATTCAGCCAATGGTTGCGCCAATTTAAATGGTCAAAAGCACATTGTCAACTTGATCTGTGTATGAAGACCATGCTTGTGGATTTAAAGACAACTACATTTTACTATTTTATTTTACTCCCATCAGAGTAGCCTATTGTTTTCGGTTTTTCACCATCGGGTTCAGTGACTGGTTTTATCGACTGTGATATTGAACTGCTTTTATCCACTGAGATATTCGGCTGGTTTTATCCACTGAGATATTTGACTGGTTTTATCCACTGAAGTATTCGACTGGTTTTATCAACTGAGGTTATATGACTTCTGTTATCGACTGAGATATTCGACTGGTTTTATCCACTGAGATATTTGACATGATTGTTTTATCGACTGAGACATTCGACTGGTTTTATCGACTGAGATATTTGGCTGGTTTTATCGATATATTCGACTGGTTCTATCGACTGAGATATTCAACTGGTTTTATCGACCAAGATATTCAACTGGTTTTATCGACTGAGATATTCGACTTGTTTTATTGATTGAGATATGCAACTGGTTTTGTCGACTGGGATATTGAGCGATAAATTTTATCAACTGGGATATTTGACTTTTTCCACGATAATATCAGTCAAATTATCAGTTGACAGAACCAGTCCAATAATTCAGTCGACAAAACTAGTCAAAAAATCCAGTCCCAAAAAAACAGTCAAATAATCCAGTCAATAAAACCAGATGAATAATCTACGCGAAAAAACAGTCAAATATCTTAGTCGATAAACCAGTTGCTCAATATTAAGCAGCTGTGGCAGTGAACTAAGGTAGTATAGAATAGCCCAATCATCCTCGTAGCCATAGTTAAAGGGGGTGGGAGGGGCTTTACACCCGCCCCCCCCCCCCCAACCACTTTAAAGTCAGATTTTTTGGACAAAAGTAGTCTTTTGTTCTAGGTATTTAGGTGATATATGTATTTAACTGGAGAGTAATAAATAGAATCCGAGATATGCCTATAGTCAGGGACTGGGGATATCGGACGAGATGTGTTTTCTTGTGACCTCCTCAAGTATTTCAATGTATATTTCAGTCGAAAAAAGCACTTGACCGACTTGATAGTGGAGAACCATACTTTATGAAGCACAAATTATTATGGGAGTGAAATAAGATAACAATAAGTAGCCTGGAGCCACAGTGGCTAAGTGAGTAAGCCTGGAGGTTACCGGTTCGTTCCCAGTATTGGCCAAAAACGTCCTCAGTATTTTCCAGATGGTTTCCCCTTGTCAGTGGGGCAGAACAGAGGGCAACAAGGACAGCTGTCTAGTTGTTTGGATGGAATGAAAAACCAAGGTCCCATGTACACATTGGCATGCATGTAAAAGATCCCCTGGCAGTTGATATTTGATATATTAGAGTAGGACACCGTATGGCATATGCCTGTCTTCATTAGCCCAGTTGTTGCACAACAGTAGTACGTTAAACCCCATTCCATTTTATTAAGTAGCCTTTTCATGCTAATAACACAGTTCGACTTTCAGGGAATGTATCTCGTGGTGTGTGTTCTTTAAGTATGGGAAATGAATACAGATTCTTGGAATAGATCTTCAACACTTTATTTCAACAGCTAATAAATTACAGCAACAAGTAAACAACATATAACTTCCTATAAATCAGTCCTCCAACTAGTATATAGGTTCCCTAAGCTGGTTCAATTTTATTTCAATAATTCGCTTGCGCGTAGGGGTCTTTAGCAGTGGGAGGAAACTGGAGTACCCGGAGAAAACCCATGAAGCTAGACAGGTGACCCTACTTCTTGCTTACACTGGCTTATTTACCAAGAGGCAGGGTGTTCGATCCCTGCATTGGCCGAAAAAGTTCATCCAGATTTTCCGGTGTGATTCCCCATTGTCAATGAAGCAAGACGTAGGGCCTGACCAGGTTAGCTGTCTATCGTTCGTACGGGATGGAAAAACGAGGTCTCATGTACACATTGGCATGCATGTCAAAGATCCCAAGGCATTTGGAATTCAATATATAAGAGTAGGCTGTAGCGCTGCTGTCCGGGCAAAATTTCCCTTGTAAAACACTTTATGGTGTATGCCCGTCTTCATTAACCCAGTCTTTGGATGGGACAAAAAAACATATAAATGGATCCCTTGACAGTTGGAATTTGATATAAGAGTAGGTCGTAGTGCTACTGTCTTTGAAAAATTTTCCTCATACCACACTGTATGGCATATGCTCGTCTTCATTAGCCCAGTTTGGAGCAGAACAGTTAGACTTTAAACTCCATTTCATTTCATTAAGTAGCACTTTCATGCTCAGAACTCTGTTCCACTTTCAAGGAATTTATTTTGTGGAATACAGATTCTTGGAATAGATCTTCAACACTTTATTTCAGGAGCAATAGTAAGAAGTAAACAACTTAGAACTTCCTATAAATCGGCCCTAAAACTAGTATATGGGTTCCCTAAGTTGGATCTGCTGAACAAATGCCTACGGCATCTATGATCTTTAGTCTTGACTGCTGGTGCTTTTGGCACTAAAACCTGAAGCATCTAGCATTGCTGCAACCTTTATCATGGCTATTGGCAGGATGATATATTGTTTCTCTTGTCACCATTAACACAAGGTTATTAAAAACAGATAAGTCGTTAGTATCCGGAACATTTTGAACACCCACATCCTTTTTACGGGAGCGGGCCCGTAGCCAGCTCATGAAATTTGGGGGGGGGGGGCTACAGAATATTTTGGAGGGGCTAATTGGATTTTTTGGGGGCACCCTTCTCGCAAAAAATTCAAGCTGTCGCTGTCTAAGCCTTTGTATTTGGCCATAAGAACGATATTTCTTTTCCTGACTGGGTAATTAATTTTCTTAGAAGCCCCTTTTAAGGCTCATTTAAACCCCTGGTTGGGACCCCAAGACACTGATAGCTGGTCCAGATTTCTTATTGCTGCTACTGCTGCTGAAGGAAAAATAAATGTGATATCCAACCTTTCTTCTTCAATATACATTACAATTTATGTGGCTTAGCTGTTTCGCTTTCCCCACTATATAACATATTTTGACTTGGAGGTAATATAGCTCGTCGAGTTCTCTTAGTATCAGAAATGAATACAGATCCTGGAATGGATCTTCAAATAAAAACAGCAACAATTAAAAAACTTATAACCTCCTATGGGAGGGGGTGGAGAGCTCTTCACCAGTCTTAGGTGATACATGTACTTAAGTAGATACTGATACCCCCCCACCCTCTACACCTCAAAAAGAATAGAGTCCCTATATAAGATATGAACGTAGAAAAGGGATGCGAGGGTGGGGTGGGGCGTGTGAGGATGAGGTATTTGACATTTTCATGTGGCCTCGTCCAGTCGATAAAATCAGTCAATTAATTCAGTCTATAACATCAGTCAAATAGTTCAGTCAAATAATCCAGTCAAATAAACCAGTCGAATAATCCAGTCAAATAAACCAGTCGAATAAACCAGTCGAATAATCGAGTCGAATAAACCAGTCGAATAATCAAGTCGAATAAACAAGTCGCTCAATATTAATCAGCGGCAGCAGTGGACTAAGATAATATATATAATAACTAATCATGATCGTAGCCATTGCCGGAGGTGCCGGGGGCATGGGAAAGGGACCGGGGCCGGGGGCCTTCCCAACTAGTTTCAAGATCAATTTACTGGCAAAAGTAGTTTGATAAGTACGGTATTCAGGCAAAAGTTAAGCCATAAGCGAAGGAGCCAAGGGGAAGGGAGGGAAGGGCGAGGGGATGGGGAGGTTTTCTACATGTACTTAAGTAGATACCCCCCCCCCCACACACACACACACCTCGAAAAGAACACAATCCCTACATATGATATGAACGTGTAAAAGGGATGCGATGGGGGTGGGGTGGGGCGTGTGATGATGAGGTATTTGACATTTTCATGTGGCCTCGTCCAGTCGATAAAATCAGTCAATTAATTCAGTCTATAACATCAGTCAAATAGTTCAGTCGAATAATCCAGTCAAATAAACCAGTCGAATAATCCAGTCAAATAAACCAGTCGAATAAACCAGTCGAATAATCCAGTCGAATAAACAAGTCGAATAAACAAGTCGCTCAATATTAAGCAGCGGCGGCAGCAGACTAAGATAATATGATAACAAATCATGCTCGTAGCCATAGCTGAATGTGCCGGGGGCATGGGGTAGGGGCCGGGAGCTTTCCCAACTAGTTTCAAGGCCGATTTTACTGGCAAAAGTAGTTTGATAAGTACGGTATTCAGGCATTAGTTAAGCCATAACTGAAGGAGCCAAGGGCTCCGGAGGGAAGAGATAGGGGGTGGGGAGCTCTTCACCAATCTTAAGTGATACATGTACTTAAGTAGATACTAATACCCCCCCCCCTCCTACATATAAAAAAGAATAGACTCCCTACATATGATATGAACGTTGAAAAGGGATGCGATGGGTGGGGTGGGGCGTGTGATGATGAGGTATTTGACATTTTCATGTGGCCTCGTCCAGTCGATCAAATCAGTCAATTAATTCAGTCTATAACATCAGTCAAATAGTTCAGTCGAATAATCCAGTCAAATAAACCAGTCGAATAATCCAGTCGAATAAACCAGTCGAATAATCAAGTCGAATAAACCAGTCGAATAAACAAGTCGCTCACTATTAGGCAGCGGCGGCAGTGGACTAAGATAATATAATAACAAATCATGCTCGTAGCCATTGCTGGAGGTGTCGGGGGCATGGGGAAGGGGCCGGTGCCTTCCCAATTAGTTTCAAGATCAATTTACTGGCAAAAGTAGTTTGATAAGTACGGTATTCAGGCGATAGTTCAGTCATAAGCGAAGGAGCCAAGGGCTCGGGAGGGGAGGGGGTGTGGAGGTCTTCACCAGGCTTAAGTAATACATGTTCTTAAGTAGATATTAATACCCCCCAACACACACACACACACACACACCTCGAAATGAATAGAGTCCCTACATATGTTATGAACGCAGAAAAGGTATGCGATGGGGGTGGGGCATGTGATGATGAGGTATTTGACATTTTCACGTGGCCTCGTCCAGTCGATAAAATAAGTCAATTAATTCAGTCTATAACATCAGTCAAATAGTTCAGTCGAATAATCCAGTCAAATAGTTCAGTCGAATAATCCAGTCAAATAAACCAGTCGAATAAACCAGTCGAATAATCAAGTCGAATAAACAAGTCGCTCAATATTAAGCAGCGGCGGTAGCAGACTAAGATAATATGATAACAAATCATGCTCGTAGCCATAGCTGAATGTGCCGGGGGCATGGGGTAGGGGTCGGGAGCTTTCCCAACTAGTTTCAAGGCCGATTTTACTGGCAAAAGTAGTTTGATAAATAAGGTATTCAGGCGATAGTTATAAGCAATAGCTGAAGGAGCCAAGGGCTCGGGAGGGAAGGGGGGATGGGGGAGGTCTTCACCAGTCTTAAGTGATACATGTACTTAAGTAGATACTAATACCCTCCCCCCTCTACACATCAAAAAGAATAGAGTCCCTATATATGATATGAACATTGGAAAGGGATGCGATGGGGGTCGGGTGGGGCGTGTGAAGATGATGTATTTGACATTTTCATGTGGCCTCGTCCAGTCGATAAAATCAGTCAATTAATTCAGTCTATAACACCAGTCAAATAGTTCAGTCGAATAATCCAGTCAAATAAACCAGTCGAATAAACCAGTCGAATAATCCAGTCGAATAAACCAGTCGAATAATCAAGTCGAATAAACCAGTCGAATAATCAAGTCGAATAAACAAGTCGCTCACTATTAAGCAGCGGCGGCAGTGGACTAAGATAATATAATAACAAATCATGCTCGTAGCCATTGCTGGAGGTGTCGGGGGCATGGGGAAGGGGCCGGTGCCTTCCCAATTAGTTTCAAGATCAATTTACTGGCAAAGGTAGTTTGATAAGTACGGTATTCAGGCGATAGTTAAGTCATAAGCGAAGGAGCCAAGGGCTCGGGAGGGAAGGGGGAGGGGGTGTGGAGGTCTTCACCAGGCTTAAGTAATACATGTTCTTAAGTAGATATTAATACCCCCCCCCACACACACACAACTCGAAATGAATAGAGTCCCTACATATGATATGAACGCAGAAAAGGTATGCGATGGGGGTGGGGCATGTGATGATGAGGTATTTGACATTTTCACGTGGCCTCGTACAGTCGATAAAATAAGTCAATTAATTCAGTCTATAACATCAGTCAAATAGTTCAGTCGAATAATCCAGTCAAATAGTTCAGTCGAATAATCCAGTCAAATAAACCAGTCGAATAAACCAGTCGAATAATCCAGTCGAATAAACCAGTCGAATAATCCAGTCGAATAAACAAGTCGCTCAATATTTAGCAGCGGCGGCAGTGGACAATGATAATATAATAACAAATCATGCTCGTAGCCATAGCTGAATGTGCCGGGGGCATTGGGTAGGGGCCGGGAGCTTTCCCAGCTAGTTTCAAGGCCGATTTTACTGGCAAAAGTAGTTTGATAAATAAGGTATTCAGGCGATAGTTAAGCAATTAGTGAAGGAGCCAAGGGCTCGGGAGGGAAGGGGGGATGGGGGAGGTCTTCAACAGTCTTAAGTGATACATGTACTTAAGTAGATACTAATACCCCCCCTCTACACTTCAAAAAGAATAGAGTCCCTATATATGATATGAACATTGGAGAGGGATGCGATGGGGGTGGGGTGGGGCGTGTGAAGATGATGTATTTGACATTTTCATGTGGCCTCGTCCAGTCGATAAAATCAGTCAATTAATTCAGTCTATAACATCAGTCAAATAGTTCAGTCGAATAATCCAGTCAAATAAACCAGTCGAATAAACCAGTCGAATAATCCAGTCGAATAAACCAGTCGAATAATCAAGTCGAATAAACCAGTCGAATAATCAAGTCGAATAAACAAGTCGCTCACTATTAAGCAGCGGCGGCAGTGGACTAAGATAATATAATAACAAATCATGCTCGTAGCCATTGCTGGAGGTGTCGGGGGCATGGGGAAGGGGTCGGTGCCTTCCCAATTAGTTTCAAGATCAATTTACTGGCAAAGGTAGTTTGATAAGTACGGTATTCAGGCGATAGTTAAGTCATAAGCGAAGGAGCCAAGGGCTCGGGAGGGAAGGGGGAGGGGGTGTGGAGGTCTTCACCAGGCTTAAGTAATACATGTTCTTAAGTAGATATTAATACCCCCCCCCCACACACACACACCTCGAAATGAATAGAGTCCCTACATATGATATGAACGCAGAAAAGGTATGCGATGGGGGTGGGGCATGTGATGATGAGGTATTTGACATTTTCACGTGGCCTCGTCCAGTCGATAAAATAAGTCAATTAATTCAGTCTATAACATCAGTCAAATAGTTCAGTCGAATAATCCAGTCAAATAAACCAGTCGAATAATCCAGTCAAATAAACCAGTCGAATAAACCAGTCGAATAATCCAGTCGAATAAACCAGTCGAATAATCCAGTCGAATAAACAAGTCGCTCAATATTAAGCAGCGGCGGCAGCAGACTAAAATAATATGATAACAAATCATGCTCGTAGCCATAGCTGAATGTGCCGGGGGCATGGGGTAGGGGCCGGGAGCTTTCCCAACTAGTTTCAAGGCCGATTTTACTGGCAAAAGTAGTTTGATAAATAAGGTATTCAGGCGATAGTTATAAGCAATAACTGAAGGAGCCAAGGGCTCGGGAGGGAAGGGGGGATGGGGGAGGTCTTCACCAGTCTTAAGTGATACATGTACTTAAGTAGATACTAATACCCCCCCCCCCTCTACACTTCAAAAAGAATAGAGTCCCTATATATGATATGAACATTGGAAAGGGATGCGATGGGGGTGAATTAATTGACTTATTTTATCGACTGGACGAGGCCACGTGAAAATGTCAAATACCTCATCATCACATGCACCACCCCCATCGCATACCTTTTCTGCGTTCATATCATATGTAGGGACTCTATTCATTTCGAGGTGTGTGTGTGGGGGGGGGGGGGTATTAATATCTACTTAAGAACATGGATTACTTAAGCCTGGTGAAGACCTCCACACCCCCTCCCCCTTCCCTCCCGAGCCCTTGGCTCCTTCGCTTATGACTTAACTATCGTCTGAATACCGTACTTATCAAACTACTTTTGCCAGTAAATTGATCTTGAAACTAATTAGGAAGGCACCGGCCCCTTACCCATGCCCCCGACACCTCCAGCAATGGCTACGAGCATGATTTGTTATTATATTATCTTAGTCCACTGCCGCCGCTGCTTAATGGTGAGCGACTGGTTTATTCGACTTGATTATTCGACTGGTTTATTCGACTTGATTATTCGACTGGTTTATTCGACTGGATTATTCGACTGGTTTATTCGACTTGTTTATTTGACTGGATTATTCGACTGAACTATTTGACTGATGTTATAGACTGAATTAATTGACTGATTTTATCGACTGGACGAGGCCACATGAAAATGTCAAATACATCATCTTCACACGCCCCACCCCACCCCCATCGCATCCCTTTCCAATGTTCATATCATATATAGGGACTCTATTCTTTTTGAAGTGTAGAGGGGGGGTATTAGTATCTACTTAAGTACATGTATCACTTAAGACTGGTGAAGACCTCCCCCATCCCCCCTTCCCTCCCGAGCCCTTGGCTCCTTCAGTTATTGCTTATAACTATCGCCTGAATACCTTATTTATCAAACTACTTTTGCCAGTAAAATCGGCCTTGAAACTAGCTGGGAAAGCTCCCGGCCCCTACCCCATGCCCCCGGCACATTCAGCTACGGCTACGAGCATGATTTGTTATCATATTATTTTAGTCTGCTGCCGCCGCTGAATATTGAGCGACTTGTTTATTCGACTTGGTTATTCGACTGGTTTATTCGACTGGATTATTCGACTGGTTTATTTGACTGGATTATTCGACTGGTTTATTTGACTGGATTATTCGACTGAACTATTTGACTGATGTTATAGACTGAATTAATTGACTTACTTTATCGACTGGACGAGGCCACGTGAAAATGTCAAATACCTCATCATCACATGCCCCACCCCCATCGCATACCTTTTCTGCGTTCATATCATATGTAGGGACTCTATTCATTTCGAGGTGTGTGTGTGTGTGTGGGGGGGGGGTTATTAATATCTACTTAAGAACATGTATTACTTAAGCCTGGTGAAGACCTCCACACCCCCTCCCCCTTCCCTCCCGAGCCCTTGGCTCCTTCGCTTATGACTTAACTATCGCCTGAATACCGTACTTATCAAACTACTTTTGCCAGTAAATTGATCTTGAAACTAATTGGGAAGGCACCGGCCCCTTCCCCATGCCCCCGACACCTCCAGCAATGGCTACGAGCATGATTTGTTATTATATTATCTTAGTCCACTGCCGCCGCTGCTTAATAGTGAGCGACTTGTTTATTCGACTTGATTATTCGACTGGTTTATTCGACTGGATTATTCGACTGGTTTATTCGACTGGTTTATTTGACTGGATTATTCGACTGAACTATTTGATTTGTTATTATATTATCTTAGTCCACTGCCGCCGCTGCTTAATAGTGAGCGACTTGTTTATTCGACTTGATTATTCGACTGGTTTATTTGACTGGATTATTCGACTGAACTATTTGACTGATGTTATAGACTGAATTAATTGACTGATTTTATCGACTGGACGAGGCCACATGAAAATGTCAAATACATCATCTTCACACGCCCCACCCCACCCCCATCGCATCCCTTTCCAATGTTCATATCATATATAGGGACTCTATTCTTTTTGAAGTGTAGAGGGGGGGGGGTATTAGTATCTACTTAAGTACATGTATCACTTAAGACTGGTGAAGACCTCCCCCATCCCCCCTTCCCTCCCGAGCCCTTGGCTCCTTCAGTTATTGCTTATAACTATCGCCTGAATACCTTATTTATCAAACTACTTTTGCCAGTAAAATCGGCCTTGAAACTAGTTGGGAAAGCTCCCGACCCCTACCCCATGCCCCCGGCACATTCAGCTATGGCTACGAGCATGATTTGTTATCATATTATCTTAGTCTGCTGCCGCCGCTGCTTAATATTGAGCGACATGTTTATTCGACTGGATTATTCGACTGGTTTATTCGACTGGATTATTCGACTGAACTATTTGACTGATGTTATAGACTGAATTAATTGATTAAATTTTATCGACTGGACGAGGCCACATGAAAATGTCAAATACCTCATCCTCACACGCCCCTCACGCCCCACCTACCCACACCCCACTCGCATCCTTTTTCTACCTTCATATCATATGTGGGGACTCTATTCTTTTTTAGGTGTCATATCAAATGTAGGGACTCTATTCTTTTTTAGTTGTGGGGGGTCACGGTGGCTAAGTGGATAAGGCGCTGGTTCGCTAGCCTGGAGGTCGGGTGTTCGATCCCTGCATTGGCCGAGAAAGTTCATCTTGATTTTCCGGCGTGATTTACCCTTGTCAGTGATGCAGAAGGAGGGCCTGACAAGGACAGCTGCCTAGTCGTTCGGATGGGACGAAAAACCGAGGTCTCGTGTACACATTGGAGTGCACGTAAAAGATCCCTTGGCAGTCGGAATTCGATATAAGAGTAGGCCGGCCGTAGAGTCGCTGCCCGGGCAAAATTTCCCTCATGGCGTATGTCCGTCTTCCATTAGCCCAGGTTGGGTGCAAAAGAGTAAGACGTTAAACCCCATTTCATTTTTATGTGTGTGTGTGTGTGTGTGGGGGGGGGGGTATTAGTATCTACTAAGTACATGTATCACTTAAGACCGATGCAGACATCCCCCGCACCCTACTCTCCCGAGCCTTTGGCTCCTTCAATTATGGCTTAACTATTGCCTGAATACCTTATTTATCAAACTACGTTCGCCCGTAAAATCGATCTTGAAACTAGTTGGGAAGGCCCCCGGCCCCTACCCCATGCCCCCGGCACTTTAGCTATGGCTACGAGCATGATTTGTTATTATATCATCTTAGTCCACTGCCGCCGCTGCTTAATAGTGAGCGACTTGTTTATTCGACTTGATTATTCGACTGGATTATTCGACTGGTTTATTCGACTGGATTATTCGACTGGTTTATTCGACTGGTTTATTTGACTGGATTATTCGACTGAACTATTTGACTGATGTTATAGACTGAATTAATTGACTGATTTTATCGACTGGACGAGGCCACGTGAAAATGTCAAATACATCATCTTCACACGCCCCACCCCACCCCCATCGCATCCCTTTCCAATGTTCATATCATATATAGGGACTCTATTCTTTTTGAAGTGTAGAGGGGGGGGGGGGGTATTAGTATCTACTTAAGTACATGTATCACTTAAGACTGTTGAAGACCTCCCCCATCCCCCCTTCCCTCCCGAGCCCTTGGCTCCTTCAGTTATTGCTTAACTATCGCCTGAATACCTTATTTATCAAACTACTTTTGCCAGTAAAATCGGCCTTGAAACTAGTTGGGAAAGCTCCCGGCCCCTACCCAATGCCCCCGGCACATTCAGCTATGGCTACGAGCATGATTTGTTATTATATTATCATTGTTCACTGCCGCCGCTGCTTAATATTGAGCGACTTGTTTATTCGACTGGATTATTCGACTGGTTTATTCGACTGGATTATTCGACTGGTTTATTCGACTGGATTATTCGACTGAACTATTTGACTGATGTTATAGACTGAATTAATTGATTAAATTTTTCGACTGAATTAATTGACTGATTTTATCGACTGGACGAGGCCCCATGAAAATGTCAAATACCTCATCATCACATGCCCAACCCCACCACCATCGCATCCCTTTTCTACGTTCATACCATATGTAGGGACTCTATTCATTTCGACGTGTGTGTGTGTGTGGGGGGGGGGTATTAATATCTACTTAAGTACATGTATCACTTAAGACTGGTGAAGACCTCCCCACCCCTCCCCCTTCCCTCCCGAGCCCTTGGCTCCTTCGCTTAACTATCGCCTGAATACCGTACTTATCAAACTACTTTTGCCAGTAAATTGATCTTGAAACTAGTTGGGAAGGCTCCCGGCCCCTTCCCCATGTCCCCGACACCTCCAGCAATGGCTACGAGCATGATTTGTTATTATATTATCTTAGTCTGCTGCCGCCGCTGCTTAATATTGAGCGACTTGTTTATTCGACTTGATTATTCGACTGGTTTATTCGACTTGATTATTCGACTGGTTTATTCGACTTGATTATTCGACTGGTTTATTCGACTGGTTTATTCGACTGGTTTATTTGACTGGATTATTCGACTGAACTATTTGACTGATGTTATAGACTGAATTAATTGACTGATTTTATCGACTGGACGAGGCCACATGAAAATGTCAAATACATCATCCTCACACGCCCCATCCCACCCCCATCGCATCCCTTTCCAATGTTCATATTATATATAAGATAAGATAAGATAAGATTTTATTGTATCATTGCATCCGCGTAGGACAGCATACACAGTTTAAACAAAAGTTGATCATACAATTATAACATAACATCTGGAGTGATCCTTTATGGATGTACAATGCGATATAATACGTCTATAGGGACTCTATTCTTTTTGAAGTGTAGAGGGGGGGGGCGGTATTAGTATCTACTTAGGTACATGTATCACTTAAGACTGGTGAAGACCTCTTCACCCCCTCCCTCTTGCTTCCCGAGCCCTTGGCTCCTTCGCTTATGACTTAACTATCGCCTGAATACCGTACTTATCAAACTGCTTTTGCCAATAAATTGATCTTGAAACTAGTTGGGAAGGCCCCCGGCCCCTTTCCCATGCCCCCGGCACCTCCAGCAATGGCTACGAGCATGATTTGTTATTACATTATCTTAGTCCACTGTCGCCGCTGCTTAATAGTGAGCGACTTGTTTATTCGACTTGATTATTCGACTGGATTATTCGACTGGTTTATTCGACTGGTTTATTTGACTGGATTATTCGACTGAACTATTTGACTGATGTTATAGACTGAATTAATTGACTGATTTTATCGACTGGACGAGGCCACGTGAAAATGTCAAATACATCATCTTCACACGCCCCACCCCACCCCCATCGCATCCCTTTCAAATGTTCATATCATATATAGGGACTCTATTCTTTTTGAAGTGTAGGGGGGGGGGGGGTATTAGTATCTACTTAAGTACATGTATCACTTAAGACTGTTGAAGACCTCCCCCATCCCCCCTTCCCTCCCGAGCCCTTGGCTCCTTCAGTTATTGCTTAACTATCGCCTGAATACCTTATTTATCAAACTACTTTTGCCAGTAAAATCGGCCTTGAAACTAGTTGGGAAAGCTCCCGGCCCCTACCCAATACCCCCGGCACATTCAGCTATGGCTACGAGCATGATTTGTTATTATATTATCATTGTCCACTGCCGCCGCTGCTTAATATTGAGCGACTTGTTTATTCGACTGGATTATTCGACTGGTTTATTCGACTGGTTTATTCGACTGGATTATTCGACTGAACTATTTGACTGATGTTATAGACTGAATTAATTGATTAAATTTTATCGACTGAATTAATTGACTGATTTTATCGACTGGACGAGGCCACATGAAAATGTCAAATACCTCATCATCACATGCCCAACCCCACCACCATCGCATCCCTTTTCTACGTTCATACCATATGTAGGGACTCTATTCATTTCGAGGTGTGTGTGTGTGTGGGGGGGGGGGTATTAATATCTACTTAAGTACATGTATCACTTAAGACTGGTGAAGACCTCCCCACCCCTCCCCCTTCCCTCCCGAGCCCTTGGCTCCTTCGCTTAACTATCGCCTGAATACCGTACTTATTAAACTACTTTTGCCAGTAAATTGATCTTGAAACTAGTTGGGAAGGCCCCCGGCCCCTTCCCCATGCCCCCGGCACCTCATGCAATGGCTACGAGCATGATTTGTTATTATATTATCTTAGTCCACTGCCGCCGCTGCTTAATATTGAGCGACTTGTTTATTCGACTTGATTATTCGACTGGTTTATTCGACTTGATTATTCGACTGGTTTATTCGACTGGATTATTCGACTGGTTTATTCGACTGGTTTATTTGACTGGATTATTCGACTGAACTATTTGACTGATGTTATAGACTGAATTAATTGACTGATTTTATCGACTGGACGAGGCCACATGAAAATGTCAAATACATCATCCTCACACGCCCCACCCCACCCCCATCGCATCCCTTTCCAATGTTCATATCGTATATAGGGACTCTATTCTTTTTGAAGTGTAGAGGGGGGGGGGGTATTAGTATCTACTTAAGTACATGTATCACTTAAGACTGGTGAAGACCTCTTCACCCCCTCCCCCTTCCCTCCCGAGCCCTTGGCTCCTTCGCTTATGGCTTAACTATCGCCTGAATACCGTACTTATCAAACTACTTTTGCCAGTAAATTGATCTTGAAACTAGTTGGGAAGGCCCCCGGCCCCTTCCCCATGCCCCCCGGCACCTCCAGCAATGGCTACGAGCATGATTTGTTATTATATTATCTTAGTCCACTGTCGCCGCTGCTTTATATTGAGCGACTTGTTTATTCGACTTGATTATTCGACTGGTTTATTCGACTTGATTATTCGACTGGTTTATTCGACTGGATTATTCGACTGGTTTATTCGACTGGTTTATTTGGCTGGATTATTCGACTGAACTATTTGACTGATGTTATAGACTGAATTAATTGACTGATTTTATCGACTGGACGAGGCCACATGAAAATGTCAAATACCTCATCCTCACACGCCACATCCCACCCCCATTGCATCCCTTTCCAATGTTCATATTATATATAAGATAAGATAAGATAAGATTTTATTGTATCATTGCATCCGCGTAGGACAGCATACACAGTTTAAACAAAAGTTGATCATACAATTATAACATAACATCTGGAGTGATCCTTTATGGATGTACAATGCGATATAATACGTCTATAGGGACTCTATTCTTTTTGAAGTGTAGAGGGGGGGGGGCGGTATTAGTATCTACTTAGGTACATGTATCACTTAAGACTGGTGAAGACCTCTTCACCCCCTCCCTCTTCCTTCCCGAGCCCTTGGCTCCTTCGCTTATGACTTAACTATCGCCTGAATACCGTACTTATCAAACTACTTTTGCCAATAAATTGATCTTGAAACTAGTTGGGAAGGCCCCGGCCCCTTTCCCATGCCCCCGGCACCTCCAGCAATGGCTACGAGCATGATTTGTTATTACATTATCTTAGTCCACTGTCGCCGCTGCTTAATATTGAGCGACTTGTATATTCGACTTGATTATTCGACTGGTTTATTCGACTTGAGTATTCGACTGGTTTATTCGACTGGATTATTCGACTGGTTTATTTGACTGGATTATTCGACTGAACTATTTGACTGATGTTATGGACTGAATTAATTGACTGATTTTATCGACTGGACGACCCACGTGAAAATGTCAAATACCTCATCATCACATGCCCCACCCCCATCGCATACCTTTTCTGCGTTCATATCATATGTAGGGACTCTATTCATTTCGAGGTGTGTGTGTGTGTGGGGGGGGGGGGTATTGATATCTACTTAAGTACATGTATCACTTAAGACTGGTGAAATCATTGACGTCATATATAGATAGACCGCCTATTCGCCAGAATCGCGTGGTAGAGACGTTGCGACTTCCGTTGAGGGAAGAAACCAATATGGCTGCCATCTGTACGACAGTGTTTTGAGTTTTGGAAAAATAGAAAATCAAAACTACCACTGCAAAACTGACAAACTGTGCCCGAAATAAATATTTGAAAGTGCGTAAGTAAATTTTTTTATCGATATTATTAGTTTTCAGTAAATATTTCGTTCGTATAATAAGCATTTTATCGTTAGGCCTTGCCGTAAGTTGGAACGGTGACAGTGCAATGACATGGGCCGTACCGTGGCGTTATAAAACTTATTTTATTACCAATTCAAAACAAGATATAAATTTAAGAAATAAAGAACAATTAATTTTAGTGACATCGCTGAGGCCTACAACATATATATTATTCATGTTTAGCAGTATTATTTATTACGCATCAATCATTGTTTCTTTATTTACCCAGCCAGTCGTGTTGATATTATATAGGCCTACCATTTTAATTATTTTACAAATTTAATTTTTGTTTTGCAAGAAAAAAAACCCTGTCGATTATAACTTTTTTTGTATTAAAATAGGATAATTAAGATTACTTTATTTAAAAGGGGCTGAACCCAAAATAATTATATATTACACAATAGATCTAGGCCCATATGATGATAATGATAGAAATATTAATAGACCCAAATTAATGAAATGAAAAAGAAACTTTACATCATTTTCATTGACTTAAATTAAAGTACCTAAATCTCTAACTCAATATCATCCAAAGTCTTCAACATTGAAAACACAAATTATTTGTCAGTTCAAATCAACATTGATGTTGTGATCTTACCATGAAAAGATTGGCTTCTGATATGCAATATATAAGACAAATAAAAAATTTACCATTGGTATACGAATCGTGTACCATAATACATTTCAGGCCATTTATAACTAGAGACTTGAAGAACGAGGCTAGACGGTGAAGCATATTCTTTTTTGCAGAGCACACACAAAAAATACCATGTAGACTGGAATAACCAGACGCTAGTGTTTGACATTCGATTAAAATTATAAACCAATTCCCAATAAAAATTTCTACTTAAAAAAAAAAGATAGGTTGCCAGGCAACGAAACATACGCCCACAGCAGCTAAATCGTCCGGGCAGTCAACAAGGGTTGTCGCATATTTTTACTTTTTTTTGGTAATGAAACATTTGTAATACACTAAAATCTGAGTAACAACTCATTATGTAATTATCTGAAAATCATTAGAATTTGTTTGCTTTTTATAAAGTTTTGCCCCAAGCTAACAATTAGTATAGGAAACATTTAACATCATGGATTTAGCTGTTCAGTTATCAAAATTCATTGAAAATCAAAATACTTGTTCGTTTCAACACCTTAAACTCTGTGTATCAATCTGAAGTCAATCAGATGATAAGTTTATCATCTACAGCACCACAAGGTTTTTTGAAGTGATCAAGGGAGATAACTCTGGAAGTAATTATTTGAAATCGATGAAAATCAGTAGGCTTCTTCGTTTTATGACCTTAAACTGCCTTAAACACTGTGTATAAATTTAAAGTCAATCGGATATTAACTTTGGCTTTTAGAGCGTCCACAAGATTTTTTGAAGTGATCAAGGGCCTTAACTCTGACACTAATTATCGGAAATCGCTGAAAATCAATAGGCTTCTTCGTCTTATGACGTTAAACACTGTGTATAAATTTAAAGTCAATCGGATATTAACTTTGGCTTTTAGGGCATTCACATGATTTTTTGAAGTGATCAAGGGCCATAACTCTGGCACTAATTATCGGAAATCGCTGAAAATCAATAGGCTTCTTCGTCTTATGACCTTAAACACTGTGTATAAATTTAAAGTCAATCGGATATTAACTTTGGCTTTTAGAGCGTCCACAAGATTTTTTGAGGTGATCAAGGGCCATAACTCTGGCACTAATTATCGGAAATCGCTGAAAATCAATAGGCTTCTTCGTCTTATGACCTTAAACACTGTGTATAAATTTAAAGTCAATCGGATATTAACTTTGGCTTTTAGAGCGTCCAAAAGATTTTTTGAGGTGATCAAGGGCCATAACTCTGGCACTAATTATCGGAAATCGCTGAAAATCAATAGGCTTCTTCGTCTTATGACCTTAAACACTGTGTATAAATTTAAAGCCGATCGGATATTAACTTTGGCCTCTAGAGCGTCCACAAGATTTTTTGAAGTGATCAAGGGCCATAACTCTGGCACTAATTATCGGAAATCGCTGAAAATCAATAGGCTTCTTCGTCTTATGACCTTAAACACTGTGTATAAATTTAAAGCCAATTGGATATTAACTTTAGCCTCTAGAGCGTCCACAAGATTTTTTGAAGTCGTCAAGGGCCATAACTCTGGTAGTTATTATCGGAATTCGCTGAAAAACAATAGGCTTCTTCGTCTCATGACCTTAAACACTGTGTATAAATTTAAAGTCAATCGGATATTAACTTTAGCCTCTAGAGCGTCCACAAGCAATTGTGGACGCCGGACCGACGGACGGACGGACGGACCGACGGACGGACCGACGGACGGACGGACGGGGGCGACGACAATATACGACCACATTTCAATGTGGGCGTATAAAAAGGGTCTAGGCATTTTGTCAATTCAAAGTGCTATTTATAAAGATATGCATTAAAACTTCAATAAAAGCGATTTGTATATATATATTTGATCAAAAAGAGGGTTTAGGATAAATTTAAATTAGCTTTCTTCAAAATGTAAATTTAGGTACAATAAAGGGTTGACACACAGGCCCTAGAAATATGACCTTCTCTCGGACTGCTTGATATTTTTTATGCAAGTGATGATACATTTTTAAACCCTGTACTACTTTCTTTGTATTTGTAGGTCTCATAAGATGAAATGTTTCCTGCTACATTCAGCCATGAATAACATAACAAGTTTTTCAAAAGAAGACTTTATGTCACACAGAAAATGATATTTTACTGTTATTTAACTAAAAGATTCAAACATTTCGACTCACAAGAGAAACGAAATGGAGTTTAACATTCTGCTGTTCTGCCCGGGCTGTGCAATGTGTACATTGGATCTTGGTTTTTCGTCCCATCTAAATGACTCGAAAATTGTCCACGTTCAGCCCTCTGTAGGCCTACTGCACCACTGACAAGGGGAACCACGCTGGAAAATCCAGATGAATTTTCTCGGCCAACACCGAGAGCAAACCAACAACTCATATAACAGACAAAAAGTGTTCAAGAATGAATAAAGAAATTATTTTTATGAATATGATTCTTATTTGTTGATGTTTTTGTGATGAATATTGTTCTATAACGTTCTAACAAAGACAGTGTGGTCTACTCGTTCAGATGGAGAATAAAACATACGTCCAGTCAGTTCCAGTTGTAGAAAATGCAGGGCCCAATTTGGAAGGCCTTACCTTAAATATATGAATACATTGCAAGATATGAATAACTTTACCTAGGTCTATATATTCATTCATATATGAAAAGTTGAAGATAACTACTCTTAGGTATTGAATACACAAAAATATAAAAGTTTTTGAAAAAAGAACTACATTATTTGTTGTATTAACTAAATGTTGATTATCTGAAGAGCTTAATAAAATAAGCGAAAGTACTAGTAATCGACAAATAATGTAGTTCTTTTTTCAAAAACTTTTATATTTTTGTGTATTCATTCATATAAATGAAAATAGCCACCTGACATCCAGATTACGTGGAAATTGTTTCAAGTTGGTGAGTTCCAGGACCCAATTTGAAACATGACGTTGAATTGGGGTGGGGGTGGGGTCGAATGATTAGCGTGTGCGGCACTACAGCCTACTCTTATATCGAATTCCAACTACTAAGGGATCTTTTACTTGCATGCCAACATGTGCACAGGACCTCAGTTTTTTGTCCCATCCAAATGACTAGACAGCTGTCCTTGTCAGGCCCTCCATCCTGCATCATTGACTAAAAGTAAATGAGGCAAAATAATCATAAGTTAGAATCGTCCACAGGGGCTTACCTGTACATTCAGAAATCATGTGATTACAATTTTAAGAATATTCTTATTTTGAAAAGATAAGTCAATGAGGCAAAAAAATCATAAGTGTGTGGTAATTTGTCAGACAAGCAATAAAACTTGTATTGCCAGTATTATACAGGGGCCATGTGTGTATGTGCCTTGTATCATAAGGTCTGTCATTGAGTGAACTGGGGTGGTTTTTGATTCCTTGGTTGTACATGACAAGATGTAGGGTCGGCTATCAAACCTTGAGGGGTCGTCCGGTTTCCTCCCACTGCAAATGAACCGTATGTGCAAGTGAATTATTGAAAAAATTATCATCACACCAATACTAAGGGGGATCACATGGCTAAGTGGGTAAGACACTGGCTGGCTAGCCTGGAGGTCGGGTGTTCCATCCCTGCATTGGCAGAGATAGTTCGTCCAGATTTTCCGGCGTGGTTTCCCCTTGTCAGTGGTGCAGGACGGATGGCCTGACAAGGACAGCTGTCTAGTCATTCGGAAGGTGCAAAAAAACAGAGGTCCTATGTACACACAGACGTACGTACACGTAAAAAAATCTCTTGGCAGTTGGAATTTGATATAAGAGTAGGCCGTAGCACTGCTGCCCGGGCAAATTTCCCTCATAGCACACTGTATGGTGTATGCCTGTGTTCATTAGCCCACTTTAGGAGCAGAACAGTAGGACGTTAAACCCCATTTCATTTCATTATTACCTTTACTAAGTTCGATGATGAGCAATTTGAACTTCGATACATGGCGAAAATAAGCAATTAAAAAATGTCAAGTGTGCCATCTACTAATTACTCTTTTTATTAGCCTCATTGTTGGTTTGTTCATATTAAAATAGATTTTCATTATTACTTTTTATCTATTTTGATATTTAAACCAAGTATAACTGTGTCAAGGGGCAAATGAGAAATTTTTAAATGAACTATCAGGTTTAGGTATAAAAGTTTTAATAATGAAGTAAATAAAATGACCTACACGTTTTTAATTGTTTCATATGCTTAAGAAGGTAGCTATAGAATAGAATAAAATTTTGGTAACAAAAATGGGTGTAGCAATTTCAAAATCCCCCCACCACCACAATACCGGCTAGTTTGTGTAATTTTTAAAATATATAAAAATTGAAATAAAAAATATGATCTTTGCATTTTTAATTATTTCATACACTTAAGAAAGTTGTGACACAATTTCCAGCAGTCATCTACATTATGATTTTGACAAAAAAAAATTAAATTCCATGATTGGACCCTAAAACTTCCAAGTTTTTTCTTCAAGAACATCTGTATTGACATTTAAAAATATAAATAATGAAGTAAAAAAATATGATCTTCATGTTTATAATTTTTCATATACCTTTGAAAGTTGTTGTAGAAGTTCCAATAGCTCTCTCAATTACTACTATTACAAAAAAAAATAGAATAAAATATGGGTGCCAAATTTTCAAGATTGAAATATGGGCGTGGCAGTTTTAAAATTTGATTTAAACAAAAACTACTAACTCTAAAATTTCAAACTAAACATTTTTGTAAATCGCAGGACATAGCCTTTCAGAGCGCAAGTTTTTAAAGCAATGAATTTTATTTTTCAATATTAAATTATTGATTTATTTTATTCTAAAAATACTTTTTACAAGCGCTATCGTCACGGTATCGGTCTGTATTTCCCTATGAAATAAATGTTTAACGCTTTTATAATTCCCCAAAAACTATACAAAAATAAAGCTACGGTTTCAATTAAATAAATTCATGTGTTGGGTTTGTCGATAGGACCCTAAATTCCACCAAAAATTGATTGACTTTCACCATCAGTTTGCCGTTTGTTTACATTGGTTTTCGCGGCTTCTGCCCTGAAGGGAAATCTCGCGCTGTGTGTCATGGCGGCCCGCGAATTTTTTTTTCCCAACCAACATAGCCATTGCACTTCCTATTCGGCCTCTGATTGGCTGAAAGTTTGACGTCATATTCATATTGACGTCATAAGTTGAGCATAATTTTCATACTGACATCCCAGTCAGACACTACCATTTTCACCATTTCGCTTTAATGTCACTTACACCCCACTCCACCCCTGAATCATTTTTACAGACTGAAAAATGTTGTAAACAGACTGGCGGTAACACAGGGGATTATAAAACAAACACTGTCAGTTCGCTCAACGACGTCCTGAGACGGTATCTACATGCCATGACGATTCTCTGAAGTAATACAAAAACGACACATTAAAACGACAATTTCATATTTTCTAAGAAAGTCAAAACATAATTATTTCTATGTCTTTTGCTCATTAGGTTGTCAATTCATTATTATATGATCATAGGCATAGGCGTACGGGGAAATTTTTGACTGGGGGCGGTGGTGGTTGGTGCCCAATAAATGTAGTTAGGTTCTAAGTATTTTAGTTGTGGCTTACTGTACTCCAAGCAATAGAGGGTTCGAGTCTTAAGATTTCTATTCAATTGCCTAACTAAAGACACTCTGAATTTACATTTGCTGTTAAATTGGACACATTCAAGAACACAAAGTGCAATTGTGTGCCCAAACTTTCCCAGCATTTGGTGCCTATGATCATAGCCATCATTTTCCACACTTACGAATCTTTCACACCGGAAATAATAATACAACACAACAACCATCAGATATTACCAAAGTCATTAACTTTCTAAGTTTGCAAATCGAGTTTCAGCACAGGCACTTGAAAGAATTAAAATAAAACTTCAAGCGCCTGTGAGTTCCACATCTAGGACCCGGTTTCGAGGCGAGGTTCCAGAATTGAATAAGCCAAGGACACGCACCTATCTGCATCAAAAAGCACCAAAATCAGCTTTTCAATGAAATAACTCGATAAATCAATATAGAAAGTTAATGAAATTAGGAATGCTCAAATTAGTCACAAGAGCAAATAATACTTCACGTTTTAGGTAGGTTTTAAATGGAGGGGGGTTTGCGGCACTACTACATTGGTGCCCTATCAATATTAAGTCACGGAACGGACAACTGTATATAAATTTTTGTAGGCGGTTTGCCAGCTGGCTCCTGAGACAATGTATATTTTGAAGGTTGGGGGCCCTGGGTTCTCTCCACCCGGCCATAAAAAGTTTTAAGAAATACAGGGTGGTGTCCTATATGACTATATAATAAGAACCTATAACGGTGAATCTCTTTGATCTTTTGGGGTGTAGTCAGTGCCCTGAATAACTTGAGCCCTGAAAGTCAGGGGCGGCTTTGGATATATACAGGGGAATTCGGGGTTATTCTTGTGAAATTTTTTCTTAAAAACCTGTGACGGGTTATTCTTCCAGGGTAGGGTTGTTTTTTTCAAAAGAAGAAAACATGATATAAGGTTTTTCTTAAGGGATATTCTCATTATAAACAAGATAAAGTCTTCGACTTTGAATAATATGTCGGGAAAGAAAGACTTCAGAAAAAAACAACTCGACATAAAAAACCTCGGGCTGCAGGACTCGTCAGGTTATTCTTCTGAACCTTTCTTTCTCTACCTTAAGCAATGTCTCGTGTTTTACAGTACCTACAAACAAATGCAACAACAACGGCATTATTGTGAAAATAGATCGCATTAAATGGAGTACTCAGTAAGCTAAATTAACTGAAGCCCAAATCAAATCAGGCCTCAAAGAACTATAATATTAAGATGGAATTTCAGTAAGAACTTTTATTGTCAACTCATACAAGTACAAAATTAGCCAAATTGACCTTGAATGTGTATAACGTCTCAGAGCGTCGTCGAGCGATCTGACAGTATTTTTTTTATAATGCCCGTCTGTTACCGTCAGTGTGTTTACAACATTTTTCAGTCTCTAACCATGATTTTTTTTGGGGAGGTGGGGGGGGGATTTAAATGACATTAAAGCGAAATGGTGAAAATGGTAGTGTCTGACTGGGATGTCAGCGCTCAGCTTATGACGTCAATATGACGTCAATATGAATATGACGTCAAACTTTCAGCCGAATAGGAAGTGCAATGGCTATGTTGGTTGGGAAAAAAAAATTCGCTGGCGGCCCTGGCCAATCATAAGGCGTGAGCGGTCTATCTATATATGACGTCAATGGGTGAAATACTTCAGTCGATAAAACCAGTCAAATAATTTAGTCTAATAATTCAGTCGAATAATCCAGTCGAATAAACAAGTCGCTCAATATTAATAGACAAAAACAATAATAAAAGGTATTGGAATTAGTGCGTTCTTTCTTTAACTTTTAATGATTACAAACTATTCCAAAATTTTAATAAGCCACCGACCGGTTTATTCGACTGACTATTTGGCTTGGGACTTAGGGTCGACTCAACTGTGCTATTTTATGTTTTTGTTGGAGCATCACGCTTCTATTTATTCACCAACGAAGTGACAATATTTATTGACTGCGGAGATCTGGCGTTATTAATTTCCGGTATTAACGTCAACTTTTCTCTGCTTTCCAGTCTTATTTTCGTTCAATTTATCAGGCGACTGGATGATCGATTATATCTGTAGAAATTGGTTGATGCTATACCGCACCTATCTAAATATAAAAAAGGGGAGGAGCTACCAATAACTAGCTGAGCAGTAATTCTAACGTGTTTGTAGGCGGGGATTAAGAAGCATAACCACGCCTTGACATGATCGGTGAAGGTCGCGTTAGCAGCTCGCCTCATCAGCGAATTGATGGCGATACCCAAACCAACCGACAATTGAGATGTACAAGATGTTTAATAGAATTAGGAAGCTGAGAATTAAATGAAATCGACAGAAGTACACGTGACGACACAATGTATAACACGAAACACCAGGAATTCCAATGCACCAGGTAGGAAGTGTCTTTTGATATCGATATACGGTCGTAGGCCTGTGTAGTAAATAAATTATAAATATGTCTTGCCAAATTTATAAATTACGTTAGTACCGGTATTGGTCAGTTGACGAGAATTGAGAAGTTCATCGGGATTTTCCCTTGTCAGTGCTGCTCGATGAAAGGTCTATAGTCTTTCGGATGGGAAGGAAAACAATGATCCCGTCAATACATTGACGTGCATGTGTGACGTAAAGCAAAGGACCCCTTGGCAAATGGCTCAAGTCAAACTACGATTTCTTGTAGGCCTAGTTCAAAAACCAATATATGTTCAAATGTTGACAATTTTTTCTCAATAATAGGGAATAAACTGGTAATATGCAATGGTATGCTATGCCATTACTCGAAGAGTGGCGTTAAAATTCCATTTTTATTTTCACCTTCACCTAATTTTTGTAATGTTAATTACCAAGAAGGTATCAATTGTGATTTGGCACTATTATTATCGACAGAGGTCATGGCTGATGGGCCAACAGACTTGAGAGTTGATAATGCCACATGCTTGGCAAGTGAAGCAAAGCTTAAATAGTCTATGTAACAATGCATCTTTATAAAGCTTCATTTATTTGCATTTTAATTTTGTTCTATTTTCATTTTTTCTTCAGGATGATGCTCTGATAGTCTATTAAAAAATCTAATGTCAAAGTAGAAATTGGTATACATGTAAGTGGTTTTATCCTTTGACAACAATTCAGCTTATATACTAAAAATAATAAAGTACCCATCCAGGCGCGGATCCAGGGGGGGGGGGGGGGGTCCAGGGGGTCCGGACCCCCCCCCTGCTCAGACTTGAAAATTTGAAACTTAAATCTATGCGATTTTATTGGCGATTTTAGACCTGTAATTTTGGAATTTACCTTCCGGAAATACGTCAGAATGCACCAAATTGAATTTAATTTACCAAACCCCCCGTTGATTGGTTGAGCGCAATTCGTTAAGAAATTATCAAACCTACACCCCCCCCCCTGCAAAAAATCCTGGATCCGCGCCTGCCATCGTTAGTTCCCAGTGTTGACCAAGAAAATTCATCTCGATTTTCCGGCGTGATTTCTCCTTGTTAGTGAGTGGTGCAGAACATAGGGCCTGACAAGGACAACTGCCTAGTTGTTTGGATGGAAAGATTAACAGAGGTCCAGTCTACACATTGACGTGCACGTAATAGTTCGTTTGCCAGTTGGAATTGGATATAAGTGTAGGCCGTAACGACAATGTCTAGGCAAAATATCCCTCATAGCAGTCAGAGTAGTACAGTAGGATGTTATCCCTCATTTTTATTTCTATAATATTGGGAGCCCCAAAGTCTCAGTGAGTAAAGCGTGGTTAGCAATAGCCAGACATGGACATCCTGTGTTTGACTCCTGTATTGGCTGAGAAAGTTCATGTGGATTTTCCGTCGTGTAGGACGGAGGTCATGATAGTATAACAA
The DNA here is from genome assembly GCA_963678685.1 of Patella ulyssiponensis. Lineage (NCBI taxonomy): Eukaryota > Metazoa > Mollusca > Gastropoda > Patellidae > Patella > Patella ulyssiponensis. Next base: position 59,366,290 of record OY783225.1, on the reverse strand, counting down.
TATCGTTTGGTTCGCATAGCAGTAAAAAACGGGTCCGTGTACAGATTGGCATGCACATTTAAAAACGCTTGATTGTTGGAATTCGATGTGAGAGTAGGTCATAGCACCTATGTCCAGGCAAAAAAGAGAGAGAGAGAGAGAGAAATGGGGTTTAACGTCCACTCCACACAAACTAGGTCATTTTTGGGACTATCATATGGTTTCATTTTATTTCAATAATTCGCTTGCGCGTAGGGGTCTTTAGCAGTGGGAGGAAACCGGAGTGCCCGGAGGAAACCCACGAGGTTAAGAAGGCGCCCCTATCTCCATGACACATACGCTCACACCAGGACTCGAAACCACAGCCGTAAGCCAGAGGTGACCGGCCAGCTAGAGGTCGAAGCGCGACACTCTAGACCACCAGGCCATCCCAACTCCACATGTCCAGGCAAAATTTCCCTTGTACCTCATTGCATGGGGTTTGCCTGTTTTCATTAGCTCCATATTGGAATATAAACCCATTTAAGTTTATTTCATGTAGTATATAACATTGACAATGAATAACAATTGTTAACATTTTAGGCGTGCGGTCCTGAGAAAAGAAAAGCAGAAAAGAGGCTTCAGATTTAACATTGTCAGCAATAAGGTAATTTCTTGTTCTTGTAAAACCCTTTTATACTGAGCCAAATATAGTACGAGGTTTGTCCGCCTAGATTTCATTTACAAAGCGTAATCTCATAAACCGTTTAAAGTATCTTTCAGACTGGCTATTTTGGGTTTTTCCTGGGTTTTCCTGATTCTCCTGGTTTCCTTCCGGTGCTAAAGACTCCCAATGTGCAATAAAATTTCATGACATTGTGTTGTAAACCTGCATCTGGAACGGACTCCAATTTGTTGATTCTTTGATGGTAGTAGTGGTAATTTGTAATTTTAGTTAATTTATGTACACTTACACTATGATTAAATTCATTATTAAAGAAGACTATTTACCATTATTCTTTCAGGCACTGGGATTCCAATTAGTTGTATACCTATGTACAAAACTATTAAAAAGAAGATTCAAGAAAAACTCAGTATTTGCAATGCTACATTTACCATATCTCCAGAATTGCAACTTCGTGTTTGTAATCTCGACAATTTATATGCAACATTTTGTTGAAAGAATCCTCAGTATTTGTTGTGGTGAACAAAATAAATATTTGCTGTCGAGAGGCAAATTGTATGTTGACCAAATATGAAAAATAAAGTTATACATCTGCATGTTTTAATCACCCTTTTTGTTATGCCTGTTTTCTTTTACAAATTAAGGTCCCAATGTTTTCTACGGTATGGGGAAATGCTGCATTTCGGCCCAAACTGATGAAAAGAAATGAAATGGGGTTTAACATCCTTGGTTTTTTGCACCTACCTGGCTTATTAAGATAGGTATACGTCATGCAGTGTGATATGATTGAAATTTTGACCAGACACCATCCCTGCAAAATCTCTTCTTTATTTCAAATTCCAAGCCCCCCACCCCCTTCTCCTTCCTAACATATTTACAAGAGGGAACAACATCAGAAAAGCATGCCATGATGACCTTTGATAAATACTCTTCTTTATTTCAAATTCCAAGCCCCTCCCCCTCCGCCTAACCTATTCACAAGGGGGAACAACATCGGAAAAGCATGCCATGATGACCTTTGCAAAATACTCTTCTTCATTTCAAATACCAAGCTCCCCACCCCACCCCGTCCGTCCTAACCTATTCACAAGGGGAAACAACATCGGAGAAGCATGCCATGAATACCTTTGTCAGTCTACATTGAGTAGAACATTGAGCCACCGTGGCCCCTCTAAAGGAAACACCCAATATTTTCTGTAACACAAGAAAGTATAACACTTTTATGATAATTTTATCATAGAAAATCTTTCTGTAAACACCAAGCTGAAAACAAATTCTGCTGTCATGGCTATTGTGACGAAATTCTGCTGTCATGATTTAAAAGTATTTATTCAGAATTCTTATATACAACGATGGAGGGAATAATATGAATAAATTGGATACAGTAACAAGCAACTAAATGCTTATATAAAACTGCTTCCAGAATAGTATGTATTGAATATAAATTTTAAATGATCAGCTGGCAGTGTAATAAAATAAAAATTATTATCTAGATTAGGGTTTTATAGTTAACGGTGGAAAGAAGAAAATGTGTTGAGTAAAAAAAAAATAAGGAAAATCGAATAAAATAAGAGAAAGAAAAAATTGTAGCGAAGGATAGGGACATTGATGAAGGTGTGGGGGGGGGGTGAATAGAGATTTGAATTAGAAATTAGTTAGGGACGCAACGCCAGAAAACCCCAAAAGCCTGCTGTCATGGCTATTGTGACGAAAATATTATGCTCTGCTGAATAATCTAACCACAATTCCTGCTGTTGGGACTAATCTATATAAAACTCTCCTGTGGTATCTTTTCTGACGAAATTCCTGATATGACGGATAATCTAAAGAAAACCCTTGCTGTTTAAACCAATCTATAGAAAATCCTGCTGTTGGAATCAAGCTTAAAACTGATTTTGCTGTGGTATATGGCTATTGTGGTGAAAGTATTCTGCTGTCATGGCTATTGTGACGAAAATACTCTGCCTTCTTGGATTTTCTAACGGCAATTCCTGCTCTGCTGAATATTCTAACCACAATTCCTGCTGTTGGGACAAATCTATAGAAAATTCTGCTGTGATGGCTATTTTGACGAGAACTCTGTTTTAGTGGTTATCTGCCGAATAACATTGCTGTGATGGATAATCTTACGAAATTCCCGATATGATGGATAATCTGAAGAAAAATCCAGCTGTTTAAACCAATCTATAGAAGATATCCAAGCAGAAAACAGTTTCTGCTGTCATGGCTATTGTGATAAAAATATTCTTCTGTAATCGCTATTGTGACGAAAATTCCAGCTCTGTTGAATAATCTAACTACAATTCTTCAATTTAGGACCAATCTATAGAACATTCTGCTGTGATAGCTATTCTGACGAAAAAGTCTGCTGCGCTGGCTATTCTGCCGAATAAACCTGTTGTGATGGATATTCTAACGAAATTCCTTATATGATGGATAATCTAAAGAAAAATCCTGCTGTTTAAACCGAACTATAGAAAACCCTTCTGTTGGAACCAAGTTAATAACAAATTTTGCTGTTAACTGTTGTGATGAAAATGTTATGCTGTCATGGCTATTGTGACGAAAATATTCTGCCTTCATGGATTTTCTAACGGCAATTCCTGCTCTGTTGAATAATCTAACCACAATTCCTGCTGTTGGGACCAATCTATAGAAAATTCTGCTGTGATGGCTATTTTGACGAGAACTCTGTTTTAGTGGTTATCTGCCGAATAACATTGCTGTGATGGATAATCTTACGAAATTCCCGATATGATGGATTATCTGAAGAAAAATCCAGCTCTTTAAACCAATCTATAGAAGATATCCAAGCAGAAAACAATTTCTGCTGTCATGGCTATTGTAAAAAAATATTCTTCTGTAATCGCTATTGTGACGAAAATTCCAGCTCTGTTGAATAATCTAACCACAATTCTTCAATTTAGGACCAATCTATAGAACATTCTGCTGTGATAGCTATTCTGACGAAAAAGTCTGCTGTGCTGGCTATTCTGCCGAATAAACCTGATGTGATGGATATTCTAACGAAATTCCTTATATGATGGGTAATCTAAAGGAAATTTCTGTCTATAGAAAATCCTGCTGTTGGAACCAAGCTAAAAAAAATTGCTGTATAGGACTGTTGTGATGAAAACATACTGCTCTCATGGCTATTGTGAGGAAAATATTCCGCTGTCATGGATTTTCTAACGACAATTCCTGCTCTGCTGAATAATCTAACCACAATTCCTGCTGTTGGGCACCAATCAATAGAAAATTCTGCTGTGATAGCTATTCTGACGAAAAATTCTGTTTTGGTGGCTATCTGTCGAATAATATTGCTGTGATGAATAATCTGACGAAATTTCTGATATGATGGATAATCTGAAGAACATTCCAGCTGTTTAAACCAATCCATAGAAAATATGCAAGCAGAAAACAACTTCTGCTGTCATGGCTATTGTGATGAAAAAAATATTCTGCTGTAATCGCTATTGTGACGAAAATTTCAGCTCTGTTGAATAATCTAACCACAATTCTTCCAGTTAGGACCAATCTGTAGAAAATTCTGCTGTGATAGCTATTCTGACGAATAAGTCTGCTGTGTTGACTATTCTGCCGAATAAACCTGTTATGGTGGATATTCTAACGAAATTCCTTATATGATGGGTAATCTAAAGGAAATTCCTGTCTATAGAAAATCCTGCTGTTGGAACCAAGCTAAAAAGAATTTGCTGTATAGGACTGTTGTGATGAAAACATACTGCTCTCATGGCTATTGTGAGGAAAATATTCTGCTGTCATGGATTTTCTAACGACAATTCCTGCTCTGCTGAATAATCTAACCACAATTCCTGCTGTTGGGCACCAATCAATAGAAAATTCTGCTGTGATAGCTATTCTGACGAAAAATTCTGTTTTGATGGCTATCTGTCGAATGATATTGCTGTGATGAATAATCTAACGAAATTCCTGATATGATGGATAATCTGAAGAACATTCCAGCTGTTTAAACCAATCCATAGAAAATATGCAAGCAGAAAACAACTTCTGCTGTCATGGCTATTGGGGTAAAAATATTCTGCTGTAATCGCTATTCTGACGAAAATTTCAGCTTTGTTGAATAATCTAACCACAATTCTTCCAGTTAGGACCAATCTGTATAAAATTCTGCTGTGATAGCTATCCTGCAGAATAAGTCTGCTTTGCTGGCTATTCTGCCGAATAAACTTATTGTGATGGATATTCTAACGAAATTCCTTGTATGATGGATAATCTAAAGGAAAATCCTGCTGTTTAAACCAATCTATAGAAAACCATGCTGTTTAAACCAATCTATAGAAAATCTTGCTGTTGGAACCAAGCTAAAAACAAATTTAGCTGTATATGGCTGTTGTGATGAAGACATTCTGCTGTCATGGCTATTGTGACGAAAATATTCTGCTGTCATGGATTTTCTAACGACAATTCCTGCTCTGCTGAATAATCTAACCACAATTCCTGTTTTTTGGACCAATCTATAGAAAATTCTGCTGTGATAGCTAATCTGACGAAAAATTCTGTTTTGGTGGATATCTGTCGAATAATATTGCTGTGATGAATAATCTAACGAAATTCCTTATTTGATGGATAATCTGAGGAAAAATCCAGTTTTTTAAACCAATCTATAGAAGATATCCAAGCAGAAAACAACTTCTGCTGTCATGGCTATTGTAATAAAAATATTCTGCTGTAATCGCTACTGTGACGAAAATTTCAGCTCTGATGAATAATCTAACCGCAATTCTTCCAGTTAGGACCAGTATATAGACAATTCTGCTGTGATAGCCATCCTGCAGAGTAAGTCTGCCGTGCTGGCTATTCTGTCGAATAAACCTATTGTGATGGATATTCTAACGAAATTCCTTATATTATTATGATGGATAATCTAAGGAAAAATCCTGCTGTTTAAACCAATCTATAGAAAATCCTGCTGTTTAAACCAATCTATAGAAAATCCTGCTGTTTAAACCAATCTATAGAAAATCCTGCTGTTAGAACCAAACTAAAAACAAATTTTGCAGTTATGCTTTTGTGATGAAAATATTCTGCTGTCATGGCTATTGTGACGAAAATATTCTGCCTTCGTGGATTTTCGAACGGCAATTCCTGTGCTGCTGAATAATCTAACCACAATTCCTGCTGTTGGGACTAGTCTATAGAAAATTCTGCTGTGATAGCTATTCTGACGAAATATTCTGTTTTGGTGGCTATATGTCGAATAATATTGCTGTGATGAATAATCTAACGAAATTCCTGATATGATGGATAATCTGAAGAACATTCCAGCTGTTTAAACCAATCTATAGAAAATATGCAAGCAGAAAACAACTTCTGCTGTCATGGCTATTGGGGTAAAAATATTCTGCTGTAATCGCTATTCTGACGAAAATTTCAGCTTTGTTGAATAATCTAACCACAATTCTTCCAGTTAGGACCTATCTGTAGAAAATTCTGCTGTGATAGCTATCCTGCAGAATAAGTCTGCTGTGCTGGCTATTCTGCCGAATAAACCTAGTGATGGATATTCTAACGAAATTCCTTGTATGATAGATAATCTAAAGGAAAATCCTGCTGTTTAAACCAATCTATAGAAAATCATGCTGTTTAAACCAATCTATAGAAAATCTTGCTGTAGGAACCAAGCTAAAAACAAATTTAGCTGTATATGGCTGTTGTGATGAAGACATTCTGCTGTCATGGCTATTGTGACGAAAATTTTCTGCTGTCATGGATTTTCTAACGACAATTCCTGCTCTGCTGAATAATCTAACCACAATTCCTGTTTTTTGGACCAATCTATAGAAAATTCTGCTGTGATAGCTAATCTGACGAAAAATTCTGTTTTGGTGGATATCTGCCGAATAATATTGCTGTGATGAATAATCTAACGAAATTCCTTATTTGATGGATAATCTGAAGAAAAATCCAGCTTTTTAAACCAATCTATAGAAGATATCCAAGCTGAAAACAACTTCTGCTGTCATGGCTATTGTGATAAAAATATTCTGCTGTAATCACTACTGTGACGAAAATTTCAGCTCTGATGAATAATCTAACCGCAATTCTTTCAGTTAGAAAATCCTGCTGTTTAAACCAATCTATAGAAAATCCTGCTGTTGGAACCAAACTAAAAACAAATTTTGCAGTTATGCTTTTGTGATGAAAATATTCTGCTGTCATGGCTATTGTGACGAAAATATTCTGCCTTCATGGATTTTCTAACGGCAATTGCTGTTCTGCTGAATAATCTAACCACAATTCCTGCTATTGGGACTAGTCTATAGAAAAAATTCTGCTGTGATAGCTATTTTGACGAAAACACTGTTTTAGTGGTTATCTGCCGAATAACATTCTAACGAAATTCCTTATATGATGGATAATCTAAAGGAAAATGATGCTGTTTAAAACAATCTATAGAAAAGCGTGCTGTTTATACCAATCTATAGAAAATCTTGCTGTTGGAACCAAGCTAAAAACAAATTTAGCTGTGTATGGCTGTTGTGATGAAAATATTCTGCTGTCATGGCTGTTGTGATGAAAATATTCTACTGTGATGGATATGCTAATGACTATTCCTCCTCTGCTGAATATACTAAATAATCTAATGACAATTCCTGCTGCGGGAACAATCTATAGAAAATTCTGCTGTGATAGCTATTCTGATGAAAAATTCTGTTTTGGTGGCTATTATGCCGAATAATTCTGCTGTTCTGATGATTAATCTAACCACAATTCCTGATACGAATGATAATCTTCGAAAAAATAATGTTGTTGGGTGCAATGTATAGAAAATCCTGCTGAGAACGAATTATTCCTATCGGGACCAATCGATAGAAAATTCAGCTGTGATAGCTATTTTGACCCAAAATTTGTGATGGCTATTGTGCCGAATAATTCTGCTGTGATGGATAATAATCTAAAGAAAGAAATTCCTGATATAATTGATATTCTAAAGAATCCTGATGTGATGGATATCTAAACCAAAACCCTCTGTTGGGACCAATCTATAGAAAATCGTGTTGTGGGAACTAATCTGAAAACAAATTGTGCTGTGATGGCTATTCCGACGAAAAATTCTGCTGGGCCGAACATTCGCAGTTTCTGTAAGACTCTTATGGGGGCTGTTTTAGTTTTCAACTGTATGTTTTATAGAATAATATTCCATGCAGTATAAAAAAAACCCGTTTTAAAACGTTTATTTAAAGCCACTTTAACAGACACTGCATACAACTGATATGTCCATAATTTGGTTGTTGTTTTTTTTGTTTTTTTTATACGATTACATTGTCACTTTGTAAAGTGCCCCTAAACACGGAATATGAAAGGGGGCACTATAAATATGCTGTAATAATAATAATAAATATGATGTAATAGTAATAAATATGCCGTAATAATTTAGTAATAAATATACTGTAGTAATCTAGAGAAAATCTTATTGTTGAGACTAATCTATTGAACATCCTGCTGTGAGGGCAAATCGGAACCATTATAAATAATTACTGCTTTGAGGGGTGGGGTGGGGCAATCTTTAGAGAATAATGGTGGGGGCATTAATCTTAAGAAAAATTTTGCTGTGAAAGCCAAACTGAACAAACACTCTTAGACTTTAGTTTATAATTTACTCAAAATTGTTCGCCTTATTTTAACTAAAATATAGCCCTGTATAAAACCTTGGCTGTTTTAATGTATCAAATAGGCATACATGAATAAGAAACAATGTGCAAAGTTTTGATTTTGGGGATCAAAGATATTTCTTATAAACAGTAATTGAAAGTTGAGTAAATTATTAACTTAAGCCTGAGAATGCTTAGTGAACTCAAGGCCCGACGTGATGGATAATCTAAAGAAAACTTTGTTGTGGGGGCTAATGCGAATAAAAATTCTGCTGTGACTGGCAATCTATATAAAATCATTGGGACCATAGAAATACTAATATTATTATAACATGCAATATTTAAAAAATCGTGCCGTGGGCGCTTATAAAAAAATCATGTTGTTGGGACCAATGGAGAAAATACTGCTGGGGACATTCTAAATAAAAACAATCCTGCTGTGAAAGCCAATATAACTATGGTGTGTGTGTGTGTGTGTGGATGTGGGGTGGGGGTTATAGAAAAATTAAAACATTGAATGTTTATCTATTTCTTTCGTGACTTTTTGTGCATGTGCGGGGAGGGGGATTAATGGCATTATGGGCCATTGTCAAAGTTAGGGATATAAATATGGCTATATTAGTTTATGGTTCTACAATGTACTCTAAATTCGTGGCCTGGAATAGCAGTAGAACAGGTTTTAACATTTATGTGGTCTGCCTCCAGTTGTTAGAATTATTTCCCTTGATATTTCTAAGGTGAAGGCTGACAGCTGTCAATCATTCTGCACTGGTGTGTATGATGCCTGTCACTTTGTGGTAGCTCTGAAATAGTGCTTACCGTAGAAATTGATTGAAAGAAAGTATTAATTTATCCGGAAAAATGGAAGACGACCCAGCTGCAGATTTTTTGGCCAGAGAGCAATCGGAACTCGCCGGTTTGGAAGACGATAATCCTACAGATTCATCTGTCCCACAAGGTATTTCAATAATGTGAACGATTGAACGTCATATTATTATAATAATAATGGTTTTATTTCCAATCGGTGAAAAAGTCAAAATATGCCCCGCCTCTCTTCTTAGTCTTAGACTCTCTACTGTCTGTTCCAGGTGATACTCCAACTCGAAAAATCCTTGCCATGCCTTTATTGTTTGATAAAAATGGCTAAAACTTTGTGACATACCTGCATTTGTCCTCCCTTTGATTTCTCCCCTTATAATAAATGACTAGAAGTCCGATCAAATCAAGTATTCTCTTGTAAATTTCCTATTATATCGACATTGTCACTTTCTCAGAATATAAATATTACGACTGCGCGTGCGTTAAATGGGACACTTGCATATCGCATTAGGGTACACAGGTACTTTATAAATTTGATGCATTCGGTTAGAAATATCTAGTGAAGGAGAATTCGCCCGTTTGTTTCACGACAATAATACTTATTAGGGTTTCACACTCTAAAGGGTGTGTGAAACAATATTGTTTTTGTTCAGATTGATATGTTTTTTTCTGTTTTCACCTTGCTTATTTCGCACAAAAATTCTCACTGGATAATATGGAGTTACTTAAAGATTAAAGCTATTTTGAAAAGTAGGCACATGTCAGAACCATGCAACTCTCCGAAATAAGTAAATTTGTGTAAAAGGTTAGCCCTTATTTGAATTTGAATACATATGTCGGGTAAAATGATACCGAATTTTGTTTTCTGGGACATTGTAGCTCTGTTTGAGAGCAACGTGCATTTTAGGTCTTAAATTTTAGATGCTGTTGTAAATAAGGACGGTTAAAAACTGTTTACCAAAATTAGATAAATTTGACCTGACCAGTTAGCGACCATCCACATTCTACATGGTAATGACTAGTATGTGAGTGAATTTCTTTTCAAGATACATTATGTAAGACCTATATTTGCCTGTTGTAGGTCTTCCATTTTAAGCCCTAAATGTTATTACATTTATTCTCATGACCCGTTAGGCCTACATTATCAACTATCTAAAGTATCGGATGTTCGTTCTTTTTAATGGAGTGAAATGGATAATCGAGAATATTTTTATTATCGTAAAAATGGTAGCAATGGAAATCGAGACAGCGCTTTTCTTATCAAAACTCCCATCATTCATAGCTTCGCTCAAAATTATTGACTGAAGTGTCAATATATTCCTTTTTCATTATCTATTTTCAAACTAGCTTATATCGACATCAAAAACTTACATCCCGCGGACGGAGGACAAGTAAATATTTAAGTTAGTGGGACAAATAACCGTGGTCTCGGATTTAGTAAATACCTTTTTCAGAGGAGTTATATATTCTACTTGACTGAAACATCCGCCTATCCATCCAATTAGGGTGAAACAACTTAAAGCATACCCAGCACCCCTTGTCCACTTAGGCTCGTCCAGAAAACTAGGCCAAACATGGCTGTTTCCCGTAGTAAGATATCAACAAACCACAGTTTTTCACGGGAGAAAGGCTATAAAGCTTGACCTGAACTTAGTTCTCACAAGACAGAAAGCAATGGGATGACCATTCCAGGTATTTCCCGAAGTTTTAGCCATTTTAATTAAAATTTGAAGAAATGACAAGCAATTTTCGAGTTGTAGTGTTACCTGGAACAGACAGTAACTGTAATTTTGGGATGAAACAGCCCGGGGTGAAAAGGTTGTGGGATGAAACGACCTGCTCCCTGAAATTAGTTAAAATAGCTAAGTCTCTTACTCAATATTATCCAAAATCTTCAACATTGAAAACACGAATTAGGCCTATTTGTTAATTTAAATCAACATTGATGCCGTGATCTCACCGGAAAAAGATGGGCTTCTGATATCCATTATGTAAGACAAAATAACCTTTTTTATAGCCCACTGTGGTGGTATATTGTCGCCGCCCTTTCCGTCCGTCTGTCCATTTCTTGTGAATGCTCTAGAGGCTAAAGTTAATGTCCAATTGACTTTAAATTTATACACAGTGTCTAAGATCATGAGGCGAAGAAGCCTATTGATTTTCAGCGACATCCGTTAATTACTGCCAGAGTTAATAAGGGAACCCCTTACATTTTTGTCCTGTATACGCTCCATGGATGAGTGTTTTTCAGGGAATCCAGTATTTTTCTAGTAAGATTGGATATCTCTACTTTCCATATATACCAAAATTGTCATACTTTTATAGGCAATAACCACCCGATAAATATTTATCTGGGAACCCAACTTTAAGATCATGAGACGAAGAATCCTATTGATTTTCAGCGACATCTGTTAATTACTGCCAGAGTTATGACCCTTGATCACTTTGAAATATCTTGTGAACGCTCTAGAGGCTTCAGTTAATATCAGATTGACTTTAAATTTATACACTGATAAGGTCTTGATTTTCAATGAATTTTGATAACTGAACAGCTAAATCCATAATTTGAAATGTTTCGTATACTGTTAGCATGGGGCAGAACTTTATAAAAACTAAATCTAATGATTTTCTGATAATTACTTTACGAGTTGTTAATCTTCGTCAGATTTCAGGGTATTATATATGTTTCATTATCGAAAAAAGTAAGAATATGTGACAACTCTTGTTGACTGCCCGGATGATTTAGCTGCTGTGGGCGTATGTTTCGTTGCCTGGCAACCTATCTTACCATGTGTACCAATAATGCGTTTCAGCCCCAGTGCGAGTTCGTAACAAGAGACTCGAGGGACGAGACTACACACATTACACCAAATCAAACGGTGTATGTAGACTGGAATAAAAAGACACTAGAAATTTGCATTCGATTGAGACTGTTGTTTTATTTCGCCGAACATTATAACTGATTTGAAATTTGAGTAAAAATGGAAACCATTGAATGTAGATCAGTTTGTATACATGCATATTACAGTATTATATGCGTTGCAACCCACTTGTGTCAATTTCTAGGTCCCAAATGTTATCGATTTAGCTCCTTTAATTACCTGTGTTTTCTCTAAGTCTTTCTTGTCATGATTTTTTGAACATTTTGTTGTCCTTCCAGCGTGCTCTAGCTAGAACGTATAACATCAACCACTGCAGACGTAGGATCCTGAGTCCCCCAAGGGACTGTTCTGGGTCTCCTGCTGTTCATGACATTTATTAACACAATCTGAATCAGTATTCGATTAGTTGCGGATGACTGAGAGTGATTGAACCATAGAGACAATCGCCCCTCCTAAATCCATGCCCATGCCTGTAACAGCTGCAGAGAAAGTACAACGGAGAGTGACCCGGTTTGTCTCAAGCAATTTCAAGGTCTATACTCCAGGAGAAATTACCAAAATATTAAAACACCTGAGCAGGGACACACTATTCCAAAGTGTCTTGAGGTTTCGTTGACACGTAACCTCAAGATTCCTCAAGCAGTATTAAGTTCGTGCAGATTGTGTGATTTGATGATAGTATGAGTCAGTGGTTGCTAAACCGCCATCTTTCTCTCCCTCATGCTCTGTTCTTGTTGTTTTACAGATGATGGTTTTGGTGCATTTGGTGATGAAGTACCAGCAGCTAGTCAGGTTTGTCACTTTGTAATAAATAGCTGGAGTATTTTATGGAATGCTTTAATTATTGAATGTATTTATATAAGGTGCAGTAGGGTGGTCCTTATTTTAATTTGGTAGGGTGCTACATGTATCAAAGTTCGAACAAAATGTGACTTATACTTTTATGAAAAAAACTTATACATGAAAAGAAATATTGATTCCTGGTGAATTAGAATAATATTATAAAGTTACAGAAGTGATTCCAGTGTTTTATACAAAGACAGACCTTATGTTCTGGCTTTTGGTGTACCCCAAAGGTTCATCCTCGGACCAATCTTGTTTAGCTTATACACTAAACCACTTGGTCTCAAAGTAAGACATCATGGATTTTAATTTCATCTATATATGCTGATGATACACAATTGTACATCTTGCTCAAACCTATTAAAAGTGATTTCAACATTTCTAAGCTTTAGGCTATATTGAAACTTGCATGGCAGACATTAAAATTTGGATGGACAACAATATTTTTTAAACTTAATGCAGATAAGTCAGAGTATGTGGTTATTGGGTCTTTTAACAGGAAATGTGAAACTTTGATCTATGATATAAGCAGTAGTTCGTTGCATTGTCACTTCTCAGTCAACCAGAATATTGGTGTAAGTTTTAATTCAACCTTATCTAATAACCAATATATGTAAAATAAGTTATTTTAATTTAAGAAATAGGTAAAATATTTAAATATTTTGTCAATGGATGCCACCGAAACACTAATAAATACATTGTTTTTTATGGCATAGCTTCTTTAATTCTACCCTATACACAGTGTACTCCTCTACCAACTTGGAAAAACAGCAAAAGTTTCGAAACTGAGCCTCAGCTGGTTGCCTTATTTCTATAACATTATACAGGACTCGTATCACACTTATACTATATAAATTGAATGTTATCATAGATATACAGTAGTATTATGGAATGTTTTAGTTATATTAAACAAGTTTATATTTTTGGTTTAAATTATTTATTATTTACGCATGAATTTGTTTACTAGTGCTTCAGAGATGCTAATTACCGGTGCATGTACATGTTACTGATACCAAGATGCCAATTAAATTTGTTTTTCTATAATTTAGTTTTATAAATTCTCCAGTTGTCTAAAATAGAATAGGAATGTGATGCTCATTATAGATTTCTCAGATGACTCTGGTGGTTGCCTGGTAACGATTGTTTATCATCTTCATTATGTCAAAGTATTGACTCGATTAACCAGTCTGATGTGAATTTATCTTGTTATAAGATTAACCAGTCTGTTATAGGTGCAATATTTCAATGTTATGAAGATGACCTGTAACAGCAAGTTACCTCAGTTGATAAGTCGCTTACAGACTGCATGTTGCATGTGTATTTTTATATCAATATAAACTTTCAGGATGATTTTGGAGGCGGTTTAGATGAGTTTGAAGGGGGCTCCACTGATGGACAGTTTGAAGTAAGTTCAACATTAGACCAATCAAGTGGCTTATTAGATATGGGCGATGTTTCTAACCAATCAAATGGTTTGTTAGATATGGATGGTGGGACTGGTTTGAGTGATGGGGTTCTAGATGAATCAGTAGCAGCACCAGTAGTGAGAGATGTTTCATTAGCATCCCACTTTCACACTCCCCAATAAAACCTCAGTTTGCACACAACCTCCCCAATCCCCAAACATAGACTGCTCGCCCCCTTCCATTGCCACATTGACTAAGTGAGTAAGATGCTGGCTCACTAGCCTCAAGTTTGCTGGTTCGCTACCAGTGTTGGTCGTGAAAGTTCTTCGCGATTTTCCAGCGTGGTTTCCCCTTGTAAGTGGTGCAAGACAGCTGTCTAGTTCTTGGGTACAGTACACATTGGCATGCATATTAAGGATCCCTTGGAATTTGAGGCCAAATTTGAGCACACTGTATGGTGTAGGCCCATCTTCATTAGCCCAGTTTAGGAGCAGAACAGTAGGATGTTAAACCCCATTTCATTTCCATTGCAACACCCACTCAGATTGCCACACTCCATCAATTCCCACACAAACCTAGGTTAGCCCCTGCCATGTTCCCATCCTTGCAATAACTCATCCCCTTCTCACATACCAGTTGGTCCCAGAACCCATCTCACTGAAATTTTATATTTTGATGGGAATGAAGTAAATTATTACAACAATTAAACAAAGTACCAATGGCATGTATATCATTCTATATATAATATCACTGCTTTAATATGCATATTGTTATTAAAATGGCTGCATCAGATTGCTTCTGAGAATGTTAGTTTTATTTTATTTTTTAAAATAGCATTATGCAAGAGCAAAATCTGCTTATTACAGGTCTTTCTTTAGGCCTGAGATGTTATTTAAATAATCAATTAGACATTAATTAACATAGCCAGACCGTAATAAACTGTTTATGTCAAGGCTAGCATTCGATGTTAGCGGATTAAATTCTTATATGCCGCTTAATGGCCGTTGATAATTAAATCAATCAAGTGGACAATCGAGACTATGCTGTTTATATTAATGATTTGAGTAATGATGACCGAGGCGATGTGAATATTTCAAACGCTTTTTTCTCGGCTAATATTGGATCAATTTGACTGAAATTTTCAAAAAATTATCTTTACACTATCTAGTTTTTAACTATTATAGTTAGAACTGCCATCTCTTTATCTTATCTCCCATAATGTAACTTTAAAAAAACCTAGCTAAAAAAATTAGTTGTTTTTTTGTGCAATTGTTGAATTTTTACTGTTTATTAATTTTGTTATCTCACTTTGTAGAACTAATGGTATTTGTCATAATCTAACATCAATTATTTCAAATTTAACTTCAAGATGCATTATGTAAAAGCCAATTCGACTCAAAAAGTAGTGTCAAATATTCACACAAATAGCCCATAAAAATCTCTCTAGGTCTTATGACAAGTCCATAATCATCTCTCTAGGTCACATGACAAGTCCATAATCATCTCTCTAGGTCACATGACAAGTCCATAATCATCTCTCTAGGTCACATGACAAGTCCATAATCATCTCTCTAGGTCACATGACAAGTCCATAATCATCTCTCTGGCGCATCGAATACCTTAGATATTGAATGAATTAGAACATCATCACCATTTAATAATTTAATGATAAAATTGATAGTTCTACGATTTAATAATTTAACGATGAAATGGATGGTTCTACGATTTAATCATTTAACGATAAAGTGGATAGCTCTACGATTTAATACATGTAATTTAACTATAAAATGGATGGTTCTACAATATGATAATTTAAGGATGAAATAGATAGTAGGCCTACTATGATTTAATAATTTAACAATAAAATGGATGGTTCTACGATTTAATACATGTAATTTAACTATAAAATGGATGGTTCTACAATATGATAATTTAAGGATGAAATAGATAGTAGGCCTACTATGATTTAATAATTTAACAATAAAATGGATGGTTCTACGATTTAATAATTTAAGGATGAAATAGATAGTACTATGATTTTTGTTTTCCGCACATCCTATAACCTCTGGAACGAAAAGTTAAATGAGACAATTATACTGAGTCGTTGCTACCAGATTTTGTTATGAAACATATGGAAATCTTTGAATGCTTTTCTCATAAGTTGCAGTCCTGACTGGGGCAACTTAACGTCCATAGCTTGGTCATTTTTATCTGAAGCAAATAAACCATAAATTATTTTGAAAGTATTGATTGAGATAATTTCCTCATAGTGGCTCATTTTGCCAGCACGCGTCGCTTATTCATTTTTCATCATCTATTTTTGAACAATATAGCAAGAACAGGCAGCTCTTTATCAAAATCTTACATAATGCATGTTTAATATAAAGAGATAAAGACTTATAAGATTTATTAATTATTTCAGCAATCTAATGGACCATCTGATTCCTATTCAGCGATATCACAACAAGATACAATTCGGGTCGAACCAGAAAAAATACGGGTATGGCGAGAAGAACAGAAAGATAGACTAGAGAAGAAAGGTAAAATATGGCGTGTATATTTTTAGATATGATGATATATGACTATATATGACTATATATGGGGTGTATATTTTTAGATATGACTATATATGGTGTGTATATTTTTTAGATATGGATGAAATTAAGAAGAAAGAAGAATGGCAGTCTATATCTAAGAAAGAATTAGAAGATTGGTATAAACATCATTCTGAACAACTTTCTAAAACAAAGGAAAATAACATGTAAGTATTTGTGGCTAGCTAACCAGGAGGTTTGGTATCGGTGTTGGTGAAGAAAGTTCTTCAGCATTTATCAGATTTGTTTTCCCCCATGTCATTGGTGCAGAGGGCCTGGCAAAGATCACTGTTTAATTGTTCAGTTGGGATCACAACCCAGTGTGCCGTGGACATGCTGGTATGAAAATAAAAGATGCCATGACAGTTGGAATTGAAAGAAGAGTAATCAGAGCAAGATTATGTGGAAATGCTCGCTGTACAGGCAAGATGTACAAAACATAACGTAAATCCGTTAAAACTCATTCCATTTTATATTGTTACACATTTGGATTTTATGATTCTTTATGATTTTATCCATGTTGACGTGATCAGGTTAAACATCCTGTGCTGACTGGATGATAGAACAGTTTCTGACTCGATGGTAATAATAGAACCCATTCTGACTGGATGAGAGAACACATTCTGACTGGATAGTAATAGTACATGTAGAACACATTCTGACTGGATAATAAATAGCACATATACGGACTGGAGGTTAGAACACATTCTGACTGAATGATAGCACAGGACATTGTAGTTAACAGGATAGAGGTTATATTTATAGAGGTCAGTTAAATATATGTATGTATCAATATTTTAATTGTTTACAGAGCTGCCGAGAAGGCGTTTATAAAAGAACGAGATGAATCTGTACCAGGTCACGAGTGGGAGAAAATTTGTCGTCTTTGTGAATTCAACCCAAAACATGCCAAATCTACTAAAGATGTAACAAGAATGAGATCAATTTTATTACAGTTAAAACAAACGCCACTTGTTCGTTAATCGTCATGGAGATCAAATATCACATACATGTAGATAATTTCATGTTATGTTTGGTGTTTTAGATAGGTAGAATAAATCGTGATTTCAGTTTGAAACTACATGTACATATAGAATCAATGAGTCATTCTTCACCAATACATAGTTATAACCTATAGCCCTGTATCAGAGTTATCACCCCTAGTTATAACCTACCGTCTAGGCTTGTATCAGAGTTATCTCCGCTTGTTATAATCCACTCTCTAGGCCTGTATCACCCCTAGTTATAACCTACTTTCTAGGCCTATATCAGAGTTATCACCTCTAGTTATAACCTACTATCTAGGCCTATATCAGAGTTATCCCCCACCAAATGACAAACATATAGAGAATCTCCTACGAGTGTTTTTTGATATCAAAAAATATCAACACAAGTTGATAATGTAAAAAAAACGAGGCTCTGCCGAGTTTTTTTTACTTTATCAACGAGTGTTGATATTTTTTGATATCAAAAAACATGAGTTGGAGATTTTGTTTATCACCCAATTCTCTCTTACATGCAGAAATAAATAAATATAATTCTTTGGTATAGATTTCACCTTTACTGGACCTAATTTCATTACTGCGTAGTGATACATCAGTTTTTTGACTGCAGTTTAGCTGTTGCAAAAGTCCTATATATTGACCCAGTATTTCCTTCAAAGTCAATTAAATAAAAACAGTTTCTTTTTAACAAAAAAAGTCACTTTTTATTTAAAATAAGTGGTTTCTTTAAAATAGAAGAAAGTAGTTCCTTTTTGATTGACCAATCAAATTCATGTAAAGCGATATCTCCTAAGGAGATATCGCAGTACATTATGTAATTTATCATACAAGCGATATCTACTGTCAAATAAGATATTGGGTGATAAATTAAATTATGTATATTAAAGCTATTAATAATGTATATGAGTACAAGTGGTGTATATGTATTGTAAATTGATTGTTTTTATCATCATGTAATATATTAACAGGTAGAACTATGTTATATTGTATGGTGATTAACTACTAGTTTGTCTACAGTCTAGCTACAACTATAATCACAATGAGTTGTAAACATAAGATATAAAAATTATTCATCAGGATTCTCCTTAAAGAAATCTGATTTATTGAATAAACTTGATATCAATCAACATTATATTATTGTCAAACCATTTTAAAAGAATATCAAAGATTAGTTAGTTGTATACTGTGAAGAATCATTAGTTAAATACAATTATCTTTAAATTTTTTGTGGTAAAAATTGTAACTCTGGTTAATTATGTATGCATGAAAAGAAAACTAATGAAATAGATATAGATATATAAATAATAGATACATTTTATGAGAACACAAACTGATAGGTATAATAATAAACTGTCATTCCATAGAAATAAACACTTGAAAAACCTGTAGGTTATATTGTTTTATTGGAAAAACTTGAGAACCCGTGTAACATGTTATTGAGTCCTCCAGATGGATATTTGTGTAATACAAGGGGGTTTGGCCCAGGCAGTGGCTTTTATCCAACTATTTATGAGACATTTGCGTTTCCAAGATTGCTGTCAGGGGTGGTTGGGGTAATTTTTTTCAAGCCGTGGCCAATGAGATGACATGTCTAGCCTTGTGAAGGGATAGAATATCAGCTCGATAGGTCAGTCAGAGGTTGTGTCTTTTAATTTTACTTCCAGTCACAGAAATACACCCAGTCCTCTCAAGATTTAGACTGTGAGCATATGCATCTCCTCATTGGTTCTAATTATCAGTTCCAGATCTAAGGGGGGCAATGTGGGACAAATGTACCCCCCACACACACATTTAGGCCACTCCCACAATTCTGGGTAACATAAAGTAAATGAAAACATCATAAGAGAAAGAGTCTGTTTAAAATACTCAAATTGTCAACGAATTCTAAACGTCAATGAAATCGCTGACTAAATTGTCTTAGATGCACTGAAATTAATCCTAATTTATATACGCCCAGGTCAGTATGGTGGCCACAATTGCTTGTGGACGCTCTAGAGGCCAAACTTAATATCCGATTGACTTTAAATTTATACATAGTGTTTAAGACGAAGAATCCTATTGATTTTCACCAAATTCCGATAATTGCTGTTAGAGTTATGGCCCTTGATCACAAAAATTCTTGTGGACGCTGAACAAGCCAAAGTTAATATCCGATTGACTTCAAATTAATACACAGTGTTTAAGGTCATGAGACAAAGAAGCCTTTTGATTTTCAATCGATGATATTAAATGTTTCGTATACTAAAGGTTAGCATGTGGCAGAACTTTATAAAAACCAAACAAATTCTAATGATATTCTGATTATTACTTAATGAGTTGTTACTTTTAATCAGATTTTAGTGTATTATAAATGTTTCACTTCCGAAAATAGTAAAAATATGCGACAACTCTTGTTGTGGGCGTATGTTTCGTTGCCTGGCAACCTATCTTTAAGAAAATTCCTGGAGGAAAACACCCTAAGGGCCGGAGTACATACTCGTACGATCCGTGGTCAGTACATCTACGCACAATTTGAACAAACAACGATGGACCCCCGCACAGTTGGTATGTAATCCGGCACTGCTAATTATCAATACCCTAGACGATTTGTACTTGAGACTGGAGATGATTTCTTGGAAAGGTTCTTAGCAATTAGCATCACCATTGAACATCTAACTCAAAACGCATGTTGGCTTTTTTATACGCCCACATTTTCATGTGGACATTGTCGTCGCCCATGTCCGCCCGGACGCCCGTCCGTCCAAAATTTGTTTTTGGACACTCTACAGGTCACAATTTTTATCCGATTACGACGAAACTTGAAATATAGCTTTATCTCCCTAAGATCTCAGTTCCTTTCGATATTGATGTATCTGTCCGTAACTTCATGAATTATGGCCCCTGAGTGTACGAAAAATCACGTTTTTTGCTTGTGGACACTTTAGAGGTCCAGGCGCGGATCCAGGATTTTTTGCAGGGGGGGGGGGTCTAGGTTTGATAATTGCTTAACTACGCCCACCGCCGCCAGCGCCGAAGGCGCTCAACCAATTAACGGGGGGGGGGCCTCCCCCAGAAAAATTTGGTAAATTAGATTCAATTTGGTGCATTCTGACGTATTTCCGGAAGGTAAATTCCAAAATTACAGGTCTAAAAATCGCCAATAAAATCGCATAGATATAAGTTTCAAATTTTCAAGCCTGAGCAGAGGGAGGGGGGGGGGGGGGGGGGTCCGGACCCCCTGGACCCCCCCCCCTCTGGATCCGCGCCTGAGGTCAACAATTTTGAACCAATTTTGATGAAACTTGAAATGCATGTTTATAACCCAAAGATCTTGGTTCCATTAGATATTTGCGCATATAGGATCGTAACTTTCTGAATCGTGGCCCCTGGTTGTACGAAAAATCGCCTTTTTATAGCTTGTTGACTCTCCTGGAGGCAACAATTATTATCCGATTTATAAAACCGTTTGATTATATCATCATTCCACCATAATGAAGACTGAATTGGAATTTCGGGAAAATCGAAATGAACATGTCCGCCAAAATGGCCGCGCTTGTATGCAAATTTTTATCCAATATTGAAAAAAGTTCAGTCCCTTTTGATGTTTGCGCATTTCAGTACATAATTTTCTGGATTATGGCCCCTGATTGTACAAAACTTTGTTTTTGTTTTTAGATTGTTCTCTATCCATCTCTTGCAGCCGCTGGTTAATTAAGAAAATGGGGGTGGTAAAGTGGATCGTTCTTCTATCTTTGACCTACACTAGTAGAGGACATGTATATTACTGGTTCCTACGTTTTTCGTTCTATCTCCAACCTACTCTAGAGTATATTACTGACTCTTCATGCCAGTTTCCCACAACACTTGTCTGCGATATTGTAGTATGCATAGCCTTATATGGTATGAGATCTTATATGCTAATTGATTTCCAAGACTGGTGGGGAATTTTGATGGCTATCGACTTTGTGGAAGACACCATCTGTATTTCCGTGATGTAATTTCGGATATCGTCAGGCTACATTTATGGGCGTGTTATGAATAATTATATTGCATATTTACAGGTATATCAAACTATGGATTATGAGGTGAATAGTACGTGCGACACCTATAGCTCCCATCGCTACCACATATCTTTGTTTTGGCGTTGATTTGACTCCAGGACTGGCTATTGTTGTATCTCTGTTCTTAAGGACTTCACCGTTATGTTTTCTCACGATACCGGAATTAATCCCAGATATACCACTCCCACTCCAGATATAATACTCTCACCCCACATATACTACTCTCATCCCAGATATACTACTTTCACCCCAGATATAATACTCTCACCCCAGATATACTACTCTCACCCAGATATACTACTCTCATCCCAGATATATTACTCTCACCCCATATATACTACTCTCACCCCAGATATACTACTCTCATCCCAGATATACTACTCTCACCCCAGATATACTACTCTCACCCCAGATATACTACTCTCATCCCAGATATACTACTCTCATCCCAGATATACTACTCTCACCCAGATATATTACTCTCATCCCGGATATATTACTCTCACCCAGATATACTACTCTCACCCCAGATATACTACTCTCATCCCAGATATATTACTCTCACCCAGATATACTACTCTCACCCCAGATATACTACTCTCACCCCAGATATACTACTCTCATCCCAGATATATTACTCTCATCCCGGATATATTACTCTAATCCCAGATATATTACTCTCAACCCAGATATAATACTCTCATCCCAGATATACTACTCTCATCCCAGATATACTACTCTCATCCCAGAAATATTACCCTCATCCCACATATATTACTCTCACCCCACATATATTACTCTCACGCCAGATATACTACTATCATAATGGAATCGCGATATGTAACAACAGACCTTTTAAATTTTTGGGACTGGGCTAGAAAATTTGAATCAAACCTCATGGCAAATGGAACCAAATTCTCGTTAACAAGAGAATAAGAAACGGGACAGAATCTTAAAGCTTATCTGTCAATTTCGCCTGTTTTGTGATTGTTTGTTTATCTCATTAATTTATTAAGTCGGAGACCGACTGCGGTGAGTACTTTTTGTGAGGCCGACTATTTTTTGCCATGGTAGAAAACATTTCATAGAATAACATACTCACAACAGAATAAGAGTGACAAGCAGACATGGTTATTTTATACTATAGTTTTGTGTGACGTATGCAATTTAGGCACACGGATTCACGCAAATACATAGTATTTGGGATCTATTCTGGCATTGTTTTTGAGACCGACTGCAGTGACTGCACTTATTTTGTGACCGACTATTTTTCTCCCTGGGTGAAATTTTGTAGTTAGACCAACATACTCACAACAGGATGAGAGTGAAACACAACATCTTTTCAAACATGATAAGTTGACAAGGTTATTTTATACTAAAGTTTTGCGTGAGTAGCGTGACGTATACAGTGAGCACTTATTTTGATACCGACTGCTCCTATTTTGCGACCGACTGCACTGATTTTGCGACCGACTATTTTTATACTAAAGTTTTGCGTGAGTAGCGTGACGTATACAGTGAGTACTTATTTTGATACCGACTACCCCTATTTTGCGACCGACTGCACTGATTTTGCGACCGACTATTTTTTTGGCTGGGGGGGGGGGGGAACCACCCCCACATTTACGCCCATGAATACTCTCACCCCAGATATAATATTCTCACACCAGATATACTACTCTCATCCCAGCCGGGAATTGCAAAATTGGTGTCGATACTTCAGGAACATGATAGAGGAGATTTAAGGGCTATCCTATTTTTCTACTGCTGGATTAATCTATGTGCATGCACCATTCATACTGTCCACCATCGTAATCAGTTTCTTAACTTGGTACCATAGAAATACCTGTACATATGATATTAGATGAGCCAACTAAACGGGTATATGATAAATGTGTAGCACTTGACTGGATTAAACATCTCAAATCAAAATATATGACCACAGGAGATAATTCACCAATTAATTTGAAAAAATTACAGAAAATTAAATAAAAATTAACAAATATTTTTTAAATGTTCATCATTACATGTCTTACAATGATTTGACTGATATGTTGAAACTGTTCGTTCATGTCTTGTAAAGTGAACTGACCTGGAAAAAATCCATAAAAAAAACCTTGCATATTCATTTTATGACATGGAGAAAGGAAAAGTGGTTTCCATCTTCCGTTACTTTAAGATGAAACCAAAAACACGCAGTAAATACAATTGTTAGATTAATCCTAGTCAATTCATATTGTCATTTATAGAATAATTTATAAAGTTCAATCTATTTCTAATATCGCCTCCAAAACGTTGCCATCATTTTTGTAAGTGAGTAAAATAACTGGTATATAATAAACTGGACATGCACCTTCCACCAGTGGACTACCTTGATAATCTGAAATGGGGCTACACACAGGGTACTAGTTACTCTATTATACCCTAGGAAAAGTCCCCAGACCCGGGGTAGAAATACCACATATTAACTTGTCAGTCTCACCCCGTCTATGAGATTGTAAACTGTGATACCCTAGGGTTGAGTTAAGACTGGTGAGGTGATTGTCAAAGCACAGTTATACAGATAATGTTGAACATAACATGTACACAATGGGGCTTATATCAAGGTAGTTCATTTTTCCCGCCTCCCAGCCCCCCCCCCCCAAAAAAAAAAAATTACCTAAGCCACAAAGGGAAATAAATGTCTAGATAAATTATACACAATTTGTTACACATAACAAGGATGTACTTTTGAAGAGGGAAATGTTCTCCAGGGTTGAAAGAGAATATCTAAATAATAGTCTGGCCATAGACATTAGTCAAT
This sequence comes from Patella ulyssiponensis, assembly GCA_963678685.1. NCBI lineage: Eukaryota > Metazoa > Mollusca > Gastropoda > Patellidae > Patella > Patella ulyssiponensis. The sequence goes on along the minus strand of OY783225.1, from coordinate 59,341,619 downwards.
TGTTGTGACGTGGTGAGAGTAGTAATGAGGAGAGTAACATGTATTGACCCTCATTATTCAATATTTCTATTCATCTAAATAATATCCAAATAAGTCAAATATTATTGGATTGTCATTCAAGTGATACCATTTGATGCATAAGGCAAATATGTCTTCTATCAAATTTAAAATTGACACCGGGAGTGACGACATTTTGACAACCTTTAAAATCAATATTTTTTTCAACTAGAATTATTTATTATGTATTAAACATTTTCACTTTTGGTTTAAATCAACATATTAATGAAATTCAAACGGCCATATAGATGTCACAAAATGGCTTATAACTTGTTCAGTTGCGGAGAAATAGACGCCATAAAAGTGTCAATTTTTATTCGATTTTCATCAAATGTCATCATGGCTAATGTCATGTACGATTTCATAAAACTAATTTCACATTTTCATTATCACCGGAAGTAATATCATTTTGGCAAAAACTGTTTTTTTAGCCTCCTAAACAAATTCTTTTTTTAAGTGAGCGATATTCATTATTAGTATACAATTTTGATAAATCGTATGAATTGGACAAATCGTATGAATCAATGCGATTTTGTATTTTTGCCATTTTGATTTAAGGATGAAAGAATTGTGTACATGTAAGCTATTTACAATGCATTCAGGCTTTTCATATTTTAAAATATTTATTGGCAACTTCCATAAACCTGTAGCATTAATCCATACGAAGACAATGTATGTCCAAAAAAGTTTGTAATATTAGCAGTTGCCGAGAAATTAATTATAGTCCGATTTTTGATTTTTTTTTTCCATCATGTGATGCCTAATGCTCTTTTGTCTGGGTGGAACCAATTTCACATTTTCTATGTCAACGGAAATGGCGTGATTTTTAGCCTTCAAAACAACTTTTTTATTCAAATGTGTCGTATTTGTAATTTGTTTATTATTAAGATATTTGCTTACAATGAACAAATAGAATGAACCCATGCGAACATATTGGATTCACAAAATGGTTTTTAACTTCTTCGGTTGCGGAGAAACAGACGTTTTGCTACAAGTCGCTTTTCAAAGTTTTTGTCCATAAAAGTGTCAATTATTATTCAATTTTCATAAAATTATCACTTTGTGATGCCTATTGCCCTTTACGATTTCCTAAAACTGTATCTCTACAGGCCCGGCGGCGTAGGTGGCTAGGGGGCTTTAGCCCCCCCCCCCCCCCGCCCGAATAATTTGGCCGCAAGTACTCTTTTCTTCAGGTTATTGCAGCCCCTGGACCCTCGCCTATAAGGACCTAGGATGGAAGCCCCCCAATCAAGAATTGCTTCCGCCGGCCCTGCTCTATTTTTAGCCTCCGAACAACTATTTGTTTAAAGTAAGAGGTATTCATTATTCGTATAAATTTATGATATTGAATTTCAATGAACAAATAGTACGAATCAAATACGATCATATCAATATGAAGGCGGTATTTCTAACATCTTCTCGTGTCGAGAAATAACCTGTTTTGTCCGTAAGATTTCTGGCATTTTAATAAGGCTGTTTAAATTTTAATCCATTTTTGCGTCATGCAAAAGACAATCGAAGTGGTTATTTCTATTATCTAATATAAATATTTTGTTGATAAGGGAAGTGATACCATGGCGTCGAGTCTTCGTTGAATAAATGGAACTGATATTGCAGGATGTATTGGTTTATTCTGCGTCCATTTTATAGCACGTGTCCAATGCTCATGTGGGAATCTGTTTAATGTTTCTATCAGTACGGGAAGTGACGTCAGTTCAGGGATAAAGTGGCACCGAAGTTCTAGTTCTTATTATTAATTTTATTTTTCCATTTTGATTGTATCTCATAAACTACTTGTCGGATTGATCCAATTTTGCCGTAATATTGACAATAACCGTCTGATTTTTAACAGGTGATACATTTGGATATAGCTGGAGACAAGGCACAGCGCTACGATTTTTGACGAAACTTGGAAGATATTGCACCAAATTTTGAAAATTTAAATTTTGCAATTTTTTTTTATTTATGAATATAATTTTATGGCATTGAATCAAGGTTAAAGTATCGTCTGATTTGAGTAAAAATGTGAATATTTTTTGTCTCGATAATGTTTCTTGTCCGCTATTGGCTAATCAAGTTTATTAGTTCTAGATTCATTCTTTATATGATCGTATTGTATAAAACGAAGTTCATATCCTCAATGGTGACAATTCACTTTTTTTATACGCCCATATTTTCATGTGGACGTATATTGTCGCCGCCCCTGTCCGTCCTTCCGTCCGTCCGTCCGTCCACAATTGTTTGTGAACAGTCTACAGGTCACAATTTTTATCTGATTTAAATGAAACTTAAAATATAGGTTTATCACCCTAGGATCTCGGTTCCTTTCGATATTGGCATATATCGGACTGTAACTTCATGGGTTATGGCCCCTGATTGTACGAAAAATTAGGTTTTTTTGCTTGTGAACAGTGTAGAGGTCACAATTTTGAACCGATTTTGATTAAACTTGACATGTATGTTTATAACCCAAAGATCTTGGTTCCTTTCGATATTTGCGCCCATCGGATCGTAACTTCCTGAATTATGGCCCCTCATTGTCCGAAAAATCGCCCTTTTTAGTTGTGGTCCATCTGGAGGTCAAAATTGTTATCCGATTTAAAAAAAAACCGTTTGATTATATCACCGTTCCATGGTTATGAAGGTTGAGTTCGAATTTCGTGAAAATCGGACCAAAATTGACGGACAAAATGGCCGCCGTTTGTACGCGAATAGTGTGAAAATATGTTATATCAAGGTTGTGGACCTTATAGAGGTCACAATTTTGAACCGATTTTGATGAAACTTGACATGTATGTTTATAACCCAAAGATCTTGGTTCCTTTTGATATTTGCGCCCATCGGATCATAACTTCCTGAATTATGTCCCCGGATTGTCCGAAAAATCGCTTTTGTTAGCTCTTGGTCCCTCTGGAGGTCAAAATTATTATCCGATTTAAAAAAAACGTTTGATTATATCACTGTTACATGGTAATGAAGAGAGAGTTTGAATTTCGTGAAAATCGGACAAGAATTGACGGACAAAATGGCCGCCGTTTGTACACGAATAGTGTGAAAATATGTTATATCAAGGTTGTGGACCCTATAGAGGTCACAATTTTGAACCGATTTTGATGAAACTTGACATGTATGTTTATAACCCAAATATCTTGGTTCCTTTCGATATTTGCGCCCATCGGATCATATCTTCCTGAATTATGTCCCCTGATTGTCCGAAAAATCGCTTTTGTTAGCTTGTGGTCCCTCTGGGGGTCAAAATTATTATCCGATTTAAAAAAACGTTTGATTATATCACGGTTTCATGGTAATGAAGGGAGAATTTGAATTTCGTGAAAATCGGACCAGAGTTGACGGATAAAATGGCCGCCGTCTGTACGCGAATTGTGTGAAAATATGTTATATCAATGTTGTGGACCCTATAGAGGTCACAATTTTGAACTGATATTGATGAAACTTGAAATACATGTTTATAACCTAATGATCTTGGTTCCATTGCCCATATCGGATCGTAACTTCCTGAATTATGGTCCCTGATTGTACGAAAAATCACCCTTTTTAGCTTGTGGTCCCTCTGGAGGTCACAATTATTATCTGATTTAAAAAAAACGTTTGATTATATCACAGTTACACCGTAGTTATGGGTGAGTTTGAATAATGATTTTCTGATGATTACTTAAAATGCAACAACTCTTGTTGACTGCCCGGACGATTTGGCTGCTGTGTGGGCGTATGTTTCGTTGCCTGGCAACCTATTTTTATTATCTGTAAAGTGATCTATCGGCAACGGATGTGACACAATTTTGCTAAAAACTCTAATTTTAACGGACCGGGACGTGTTTTCGCTAGCAAATGTTAATTTTTGAAAATATGACAGATTAAGATAAATACCCGGGCTCAGTTTTTTAAATTTCTGTTTTGTTTTTGTACCAGTTCGATTGAAAAGTTTCGGGTTTAGCTTTTATTTTATTTGGGTTTTATATTTGCGACATTTGGTTTAAAGGTGACGAAAAGGTGTAAAAATGAGTTATTTACAATGCGTTTTCCTGCTATTCCAGCCTGTGAATACAACAACTTCAATTCGGTCCAATATAGCCTACCTTGCAGACCCGTATTCCGAACAACCAATCAATCGTCGCGGGGTATGGGGGCCTCACCCTCCCGGGAAAATTTTGAAAATTTAACCACCACAAATGCGTTTTCTGCTATTTTAGCCCGTGTTAAGCTACTCCAAAAGTATCCAATTGATTTGTAATCGAAATCCCACTCTGAATTCTAACCATCTAATCAGTCTGTTGCAGCTGCATTCACAAATAATAATCGATACCAAAAAAATGTCGCACAAAGTAGAGCGGCAAAATGTTCATAGGCGTACGGGCCAATTTAACAGCGAATGTCTATAGTTAGGCAATTAAATAGAAATCTTAAGACTCGAATCCTCTATTGAATGGAATACAGTAAGCCACGAGTTAGGTTACATAAACAACTGTTTTATGTATATTACAAGTAAGTAAAACTAAGTTCTTTTTTATTGATGATTTAGAAATTAAGAACTTATTCATCACAAAAGAGATATTGTAGAACCTGTCAATATTATTATGTAACATACTAAGAACATAACTCCATTTTTGGGGCACCCCCACCCCCCCTCCAGTCAAAAATTTCCCCGTACGCCTTTGCTGATTACAGATCACTTTTAGTGAAGTAAGTATTATCATGATTCTTTTATCCAGACGCACTGTGGAAAAGATATACGCCGTATGCGTCTGGGTAACCGAGAGACCAGATCACGTGAAAAAAGTTTTATTGGGTTGTATCACTGGGCAACTCACAAACAAACGAACAATTCAATTTTAAATTGGCTGTTGAAGAGACGGGAGCGTGTTTTCTGTAGGTAAGTAGGAATAGATTTCTTACTTTTCTTATGGACTTTGAAGTCAAACTACTACCACAGCATAAATAAACAGATAAGAAAGAAAATCACAAATTTTGAAAATCCGGAATAACAGACCGAAAATATTTGTTTTTGAAAAATCAAACACCCGCGTTCTTGTTCCCATGCACCAATGGGAAAGAATATAATAATAACCTTTCTGTTTCATGACTTGAAACAAAATATGTGAAGGTACCGCAGTCTTTATCCCGTCGTATCGCCCCATCAAATTCCCCACATAGTAAACAGACAGTATGAGTACTAGGGCCAATCATATTAAAATATTACACATAGATTTAGGCGACGTTTCGAAGATTTAGAGTATTCTCTCAAATAGCTTGACAACGTTGAGAGAATACCCTTCGAAACGTCGCCTACATAAACCAGTAATTGTTCTTCCATAAGTATGTGTTATATGAAGTGATTTGCCAAATGAAGGAAGGTTAGATAAAGGCTAGTGAGATCTACCAATCGACAACTCCATCAGAACACTATAAAATACAATATAAAATAACCAGGTCTGCTAAAGAAGCGACCCAAGATAACCATATAATCAACTGGTCTGCTCGACAGGCGACCATTTCTACACTGCAATAAAAACACACCCCACTTCAGCTTAACAACCCTATTATATAGGCCAACAGCAGTGCACTCCAAGTTTATACAAGAGTTTGGGCAAACCATATAGGTAGTGAGTCAAGGAAGCCCATCAAATGAGGTTGAGTTTGGGAGAGCCAAACCTACTCTGAACGTCAGAAACTCGTCAAGTTACAAAATCACTACACACCTCCCAATTTTATTAAGGTCCCCTTTGTACAGTGGACTGGATCAAAAGTTCTGCACAGACTAAAATACACACATGATAAACAAGACAATCCAACCAAGCAGAAACGTGAATGATTCTTAGAAGACACCACCCTCGCCTGAACTCTCTGCCGAAACAATATCAATGATTTCACCATAATTCTGCAGGGGTGGTCCACCTGGAAAGCTGATACTCCGCCGACATCTCCACATTCGACTCCAGGGACAACCAATTAAACTTTGTAACAACTGCTAAACATAATAAATCTCAATTTTCAACTTAAAATCTCAGTAACCACCCACCCTAAATACGTACATCAAGTATTAACAATAAATAACTACATGTGCCCTCGATTCAAAACAAACTATTCATATCCTTGAACAGATCTCATAAACTACCCCTATTTCAGATTCAACGCTTAATTATCCCTGTTCTCGCTAGGTCCCCTTCTTTTCTCTGCAATATCTAAATGGCATTCCCCAGGAAAGGGTTGCAGACTTGATAGTGATCCCCAATTAAAACCTGGATTAAATATGGGATTGCCATTTCCACTGACACTCCTTCAAAACACTAACGATAATCTTTCAACCACTGCCAACGTTTATTAACAACTCTTCTACCACCTCTCCTTTCGACACTGCCAACAACCCTCCCGTTGCTTGTGCCCCCTTAACACACGTCTCCGTGGTTACTTCCCTCGACACGGCCAAGGCTCCCACGGTCACCCTCTTACACTCCCTATTTACATGGTTGTTAAACTTCTGCTACCACCTCTCCTTTCGACACTGCCAACAACCCTCCCGTTGCTAGTGCCCCCATAACACACGTATCCGTGGTTACTTCCCTCGACACGGCCAACAACTCTGACATTGCTACTACTAACGATTCTTCCTCCACTGCCAACGACGGTGACATCAATAAACCTATTGATGATTCGGACACCAGACGCTATCAACCTTTACATATCTTTTAAAATGTTTTATCTAATAACCAACACCTTAACTGGGCAAAACTACGCCCATAATCTTATTCCCTATTTTAGACCTAGACAAGACAGATTCGAAACAAATTAAACATTGAACGGTGCTGGGGAATAAATTTCAAGATTGCTAAAGATGACAATAAGAAAGCTATCTGAGAATTATTCCAGTGAGTACAGGGATCTTGAAAATGTAACTCCATTTACAACTATCTTACAGGAAAAAATATCGAAAGGTTGCAAGAACGTTATTTCAAGCTTAAAGGTGTATTTCCAAATAATAACCTTACTAAACTATATGGTATTGGAAGCACACATTTAAAATGTTGACCCAAATCTTAACTGTTTATTTCGAATATAACGAACAGTAATAGTTAGATATCATTGTCCAATCTTTTTGGATCTTTATCATTGACTGATTACCAAATAACCGTCATTCAACGAACCCCATCAGGATGGTTACCACCTGGTTCAATCACCATTCAAGTGAATGTCATTTGGAGCCCCATTTAACTCGGCATAAAGAGTGTACTCTTAGTTACTGAAACAGGATTACCCCAGGGCTGGGCTATTGCTTCCAATTATAAAATAATTCAAAAGACGTAACTAAACGACAACTAACACAATCCCCCTTAGAGAAACAAAGTCGCAACCTATTTGATTAATCTAACGCAATCAGTTGCTTAATAAGAATATTCCGGGCAAAACACAAACACCGATTTCTGCCCATTTGGATTGAGTCTCGATATGAAATTACAGTTAATAAACAGTTAATAATTAACAAAGTCTCATCGCACAGAGCCATAATTTCAATGTCACCAAACTATAGAACAGGGTGTCCACCGAACAAACGACTAGAAATAAAACCCAAACATCCTTTTAAAGAAAACCGTTTTGATTACTCAATCGTACATAAACCCCAGGACAGAGTTCTCGAATAAACAAAAAACACTGGAAACCACGTAAACAAAGAGGAGTGGCTAACTTGGTGGCACCTTTTAGACTACGATCATCCTTCGAGTGGGGGTTAGATTCTTAAATAAAAACAAATGGAGAGCGATGGCAATAAAAAGCTAAAAATATGGTTTGACTGTGTCATACGACCGATACCTACAAGACTTCGTTTTCTTACAGTAGTTGGACAACAATGTGCAAAACACTTTCTTTCTATACTCGACGTGAAACTGTCGCTTTAAAACTTAAAAATATAGAAATTTTCCGATAATAATATTAGAATCATCGTTATATTGACTTCCAGCTACCCTGTATTTAATTGAAGAGTGGCTTACGTCAAATAATGAAAAGGTACAATAAGGTCCCAACACCTCAAATATCCACATTACCAGTTCACGAATACATGCTTTATGTGTCGCATACTTGTAAGCCAAAAAATAGAATCTCAAAACATAAATAACCTATCCTTCCCCCGCTTTTAAAATTTTTAGCTCGCAGCGCCAATGAAGTGATTTGCCAAATGAAGGAAGGTTAGATAAAGGCTAGTGAGATCTACCAATCGACAACTCCATCAGAACACTATAAAATACAATATAAAATAACCAGGTCTGCTAAAGAAGCGACCCAAGATAACCATATAATCAACTGGTCTGCTCGACAGGCGACCATTTCTACACTGCAATAAAAACACACCCCACTTCAGCTTAACAACCCTATTATATAGGCCAACAGCAGTGCACTCCAAGTTTATACAAGAGTTTGGGCAAACCATATAGGTAGTGAGTCAAGGAAGCCCATCAAATGAGGTTGAGTTTGGGAGAGCCAAACCTACTCTGAACGTTAGAAACTCGTCAAGTTACAAAATCACTACATATAGTTTATTGCTCTTTCCAGTTACTAAATGACACTGAAAGATCATATTAAAATAAAGATCTATATTTCTCGTTTCGTTTTTTATACTTTCAATGGCCCACACTACATGAAGATCTGACAAGTTATACGTGCGGCTTTTGACCCTCTGACGTCGGGCATTGATTAATCAATCAGCGTTGACGTTTCTAGTGGTTTACCCACAGTTCCATGCATCAAAAGGCCAAGAACTCGCCTTAACGACCCCTCATTGGTCTTTCAGATCCTTGTTTAGTATAGTAGTAAAACAAAATTTTGAAACATAAAAACGAAACGAAAAAGGATCTGTCTTTAAATCAGATTGCTTGTAGGCTAGGGTTTGATCTTTTGTATTTAATAAAAAATGTTAAAGTCAACAAATTTTTCATTCTAGTTTCGAGAAAAATCTCATTCAACAAAAGAAGGGTGGTATTAATTGAAGACCATGGTAATGGAGACTGGAAGTGGGCAAAATCTAGTATAGACTCCAGAAATCTATTCTACAAATATTAGACTAAATATAGTATAATAAGTTACGGGTGAGTTTTTCTGTGTTCATACTCCCACATTAAGTTGTCACCCATATCCATTCACAGTTCTTCGACTACAGGTTATTTTTGCGAAATTCTTTTCAATCCTTGCTGTGATAGTTCAGCTGGTCAGTGGTCATAAAAAGTAACCTCAGCATAAGCACCTATCTATCATTAAGCTGTAACTAAGCAAAGTGTTTGAAGTCAGTGCAGCCTAAGCGAAATTATAAAATAACTGGTCTGATCCCGAATTTCTAATTCGGGGGAAATAACTCGTCTGAAACCGATTCATGGTGCCAACTTACTCTGCCCACTGGCATTAATATATTATTTTATTTGTTTGTTTACAGTAGATTAATGACAGAGATTGGGTGTACGTAGGTTGAGATGAACATACTACTGGCCGGTGAAGATGAAACAGTTTTATATGATGGATCAGGTAACCTTAAAAGGTAAGTCCTGGTTGATTTTATTTTACCATTGCCAGAAATGTCTAAACAAGTCAATGTTATATGATAGTCCTTATTATTTAATAATTAAAAAGGTGAATATTTATTTTTTAAAAAGCACTGGCATTCTGAACAGGTGTTATGTGTGCTTGATTTGTAGCTGCTTGGGTGTCATTTGCTGGTTGGTGTATAAATGTGAGTTGGCTGCAAACCCCTCCACTAGTTTGCTATAAATCCTGTACCGGTAATAAATACTGACATTGACAAAATTAAATTCCAGCATTATTCTGGTCAAGTAAATAATACCGTGTTGTAGGTAGAACATTATGATTTTAATATTTTATATCTTTTCAGGTGTATCATGGTTCAATGTATTTGCAGTCAAAAGAATGTAAGAGATATGAGAGTTTCTGGAATTCTGCAGTTATTTAGTAGTAGCTACTACCAGAGTTGGAAAATGATAGATCAGCAATAACAAGGTTATTTTTTTAAAACTATTAATAACCCGCTTCCATTTCATTGCAGCAATCTGTTAATTGCAGAAATCTGTATAAACTGTCCTAATTTGTAAATATACAGCAAGAGACCTGGCAGGGACCAGAGTGTTGTCTAAAGTGGCAATTTCATATTTTTAAGTTATATTTTTAGAATATAATAAAATAAAGCCTTAAAATAGATGGTATCTATAAACAGTCCAACCTTGTTAAAGAATTCCTATAATTCACTATTGCCAGTTGAGAAATTGGAAAAAATATCACTTTCAACATTAAATTCAAACGTTTTAAGGGAAAACAAGGAGGTAATTGTGTTATTATTTCCGATGTGAAAGACGTTTCAGTGTGGAAAATAATGCCTATGATTGTATAATAGTGAGTTGACAACCTATAGAGCAAAAACAAAAAACAGAGAAATAAATAGATTTTGACTTTCTTGGAAAATATGAAATTCCCGCTTTAAATCAGTATTCTTGGCTAAGTTTAAAACTTAACTTTACGAAGAGCAGTAGTTTCATTTTACTTTTGCAAGATTCTTAAAACAATTGTTGAGTTGCCTATTTTCTAAATTCAATTTCTTGTTCCAGCTTTCTGTTATGTTTCGTAAAAAAGTAGTCTTGATTGTCCCAGGCTGTCAATCAGACAGAAAAGTCGTTAGACTGGTTAAGCCAGACTAGTTTCAAAACAAGTGTGCGTAACCAATTTTTACTCAAAAGTGCCCAGATGTTATGGGCGACACTCGTAACAATTTTTCAGTTACATGACAAGCCTATTATCAACTCTCCAGACCATTGGATAGCAGAGATTTAAACCAACTGAAATGCAAGTGCCCAGATCTTATGGCCGATATTCGAGATCGAAACCATTTTTCAGCGCCATTTAATGATTTAATTGAAAAATTTAGAAGCGAGGCTGAGTCTCGATTAACAAGTAACATTACTACGGTAATAAACAAAATTTGGCAAAACGTCAAACAGTGATAACTTCACTCAGAATAAAGTAATTTGAATGAAATTTTTAATTTATTAATTTTGAATTATCTATTTTTGAACTATTATAGCTAGAACAGTAAGGTCTCTATCTAAATCTAACATAATGCATAGTTTAAGTCAAATCTGAGAGAGAGAGAAAGAAATGGGGTTTAACATCCACTCGACACAAAAGTCAAATCTAATAGTTGAGTAACTAAAAATTTACTTTGATTATGGACCAACTTCACAATCGGAATTAAAGGAAGAGTAAGTCGAATGAACCTTCTTGGCCAATGACGGGATCGAACATCTGACCTCCTGGCTAGCGAGCCAGCTTCTTACCTAGGCTCCTCGAATTCTAGTAAACAAAATATAACCATGTGTTAGTCTCAAAATGACTCTAGTTAATACTTACGAAACATTAAACTCTGTTCTGATATACATTGACTTTTATTGAAGATTTCTATTCTGGTCACAAGTTGAACCGGGTTGAATGTTTTTGTATTCTGTAAACAGGTTACTATTGGTAACCAGATGAGTTTATTTGCATTATAAAATGTTATTCTGGCAGTCCAGATTGCATTATAGAGACCATCCACTTAGTCTGATTTGTATATAATAAACAGACTACAAGAGGTGACCAAACAGATGAAGTGTTGTGACAATGTTGATCTGTTGAGGTTGTTTGGTTTTATTCCTGAGAGATTTTCTAGAGACTTGTCTATCTTTCTTCATTCAGCTGTTTCTTTTACAATCCATAATGTGCCTGTTTTTGTTTATTTCTTCCTGATATTCTCACAATCTGTGTCTCTAGTTTATCTTAAAGGGCAGTTGTAGGGTTGTGAAGATCAACATTTGTCAGTGACAGCCAGATAGACAATATAACAGAAGATGAGGTTTATGACAATGTTGTTTGTAGTATTGTTGTTTGATTTACTTAGAGATATTCTAGTGATTCACACTATGGTACAGACCTTTCTTTGTTTGGTTTAGACTATGGTACAGATCTTTCTTTGTTTGGTTTAGACTGCTTCTGATGAGTGCACATCGTTTCTGATTACTTTCTTCTGTGATGATTCCTGGTATCGCGCAATCTTAATTTTCAGATCCAGTTATTTCTTTTAACTGATTGTTGGTAGTCCATGACTAATCAATGGTTGTGGACTTTGGCTATCTTTCTGATCACTAGTTATCTTAATAAGGGGAGTTTTAGAATTTGAGGTATATTGTGGTCTTGTAAGGTGTAAAACAGAACCGTGTCATAACCTCATCACAGCTATACAAGATGGAGACCACTCAAGATGGCCGACTTCTGATTTACAGCCTTGATGGTTTTTATCAGTTGTTATAAATGGCCTGCTATGTAAAGTATGGAAAGACAGTGAATGAATAAAAAATATTTTGGCCTGTTAAGTCCTGTAATCTGATTAAAGTCAATGTATCTAAATTAAATCACATCTCTTATATTAAATAGATTAATGTTTAACATCTTCATTAGGTTATTTGAGACTAACACTAGGTTGTTTTTATTTACTATAGTTACATGGACAATAGCGCGAAGGACTGTGCAATTTCAATTCACTATAGTTTCTACTGCCAAGTGAGCATGGGAGGACATTGATTTTTCGTTTGATTCTAACAACTAGGTACACTTTCCTCATCAGTTTACCACAGACTCTACCTGTGCCAATAGGGACTCGCGCGACCAGAATCAATTAGGTTCTTTTCAGCCCATGTGGAGATTCCAACTCGGGTCATTCTAATCAGGAATAAAGTCCAACCTCATTATTTTTCTCCGGGTCCAAATTATTAAAATATAAATTGAACTTTATGTTAGTCCTGAAATGACATAGTTTGTGTCGAGTGGACCTTAAAACCCAATTGGCTGTTGGTCTCCTGAATGTATACTCCTGGTCTCTTATCGATTTACTCAATATATTTATAAGTATATAATATCCCTATATAAATTATTTTATGTTGGTTTATTCACCTTCATTTTCAGATTTTCAAATTTCAAAAGTTCGTTGCTGTCATTTCGTTTGGGAAGTTGAGAAATTTTCAAACTTATCCCCCCCTCTGAGAAATTAAGGATCAAAGTTTTAAAAAAACATAACGCTAACGCTACAATATACGTCCACATTCCTGCTTTGATTGATATGGTACTTTGTCAAGAGGGCTAGGTGTTTGGTTTGTTTAGCGTTGAGGGTTGTGCCTCAACATCAATAGTTGCCGTCCTTATAGTATAAGGAATAAGTATACCCAAGATAATCCATTCAGAATTGTGCCTTCCTAACGCCCAAGGCAAAAAGTGGGCGTGGCCCTGCCCCTGGGGGGTCGGGACATTCATCAAAATCAATAGTGGACGCCCTCAGGCTATAAGGAATACATATGCCAAGTACCAACCTGATTCATTTAAAATTGCGGCCTGTAAACGACAAACACAGAAATGGGGCGTGTCTTGCCTGTGGGAGTCAGGACATGCAGTTGACGTCCTTAGGCTATAAGGAATACATATCCCAAGTTTAAAGACGATCCATTAAGAATCGTGGCATGTAGACAACACACACAGACACGAAATTAAAATGGGCATGGCTTTGCCCCTGGGGGTTAGGAAATCACCAAAAACAATAGGGGTCATCTTTAGGGTATAAGGAATAGGTATGTAAAGTTTTAAAAGGATCTGTTAAGAATTGCATCCTGTAGGCAAACACAAGACACAAAAGCATTGGGCGTGCCTGTCCCCGGGGGTCCAGCATTCACCAAAAATAATAGTGGTCAGTCTTAGGGTATAAGGAATAAGTATAAAAAAAGTTTTCAAGACGATCAAGAAATGTGGCCTGTAGGTGACACACAGACAGACAAAGAGAAAATGGGTGTGGCACTGTCCCTGGGGGTCGGGCATGCACCAAAAACAATAGGGATCTTCCTTAAGGTACCAAGAATTAGTATTCAAAGTTTCAATATGATACATTCAGAAATGCAGCCTGTAGGCGACAGAAAAATACAAGAAATGGGTGTTGCTGTCCCACGGGGGTTGGGCATGCACCCAAAACAAAAGGGATCATCCTTAGGGTATAAGGAATAAGTATTTTAAGTTTCAAGATGACCGATTAAGAATTGTGGCCTGTAGCCAACACACAAAAAGAAAATGGGCGTGGCTCTGCCCCTGGGGGCTGGGCATGCACCCCAAATGATGGGAATGTTCCTTAAGGTACAAAGAATAAGCATTCAAAGTTTCAAGATGATACGTTAAGAAATGTGGCTTGTAGACGACAAACAAATAAAAACAAGGAATGGGCGTGGCTCTGCCATTGGGGGTCGGGCATGCACCAAAAAACAATACTGATCATCCTTAGGGTGTAAAGAGTAAGTATACAAAGTTTTAAGAAAATCCAGTTAGAATTGCGCCCTGTAGGCGACACACAGACATACAAAAAGAAAATGGGCTTGACTCTGCCCCTGGGGGTTGGGCATGCACCCCAAACGATAGGGATGTTCCTTAGGGTACAAAGAATGTGATGCAAAGTTTCAAGATTATAAGTTAAGAAATGTGGCCTGTAGACGACAAACAAACCAATACTAGAAATGGGCGTGGCTCTGCCCCTGGGGGTCAGGCATGCACCAAAAACAATAGGGATCTTCCTTGGGGTATAAGGAATAAGTATACCAAGTTTGAAGAAAATCCAGTAATAATTGCGCCCTGTAGGCGACACAAAGACACCCGAGAAGAAAATGGGCGTGGCTCTGCCCCTGGGGGTTGGGCATGCACCCCAAACAATACCGATCATTCTTAGGGTGTAAAGAGTAACTATACAAAGTTTTAAGAAAATCCAGTTAGAATTGCGGCCTGTAGGCGACACACAGACACATAAAAAGAAAATGGGCGTGGCTCTGCCCCTGTTTTTGCACCAAAAACAATAGGGATCTTCCTTAGGGTATAAGGAATAAGTATACCAAGTTTGAAGAAAATCCCTGAAGAATTGCGCCCTGTAGGCGAACCACAGACACACACATACACACACACAGACAGGGGCAACGGCATAATACGTTCACATTATGAATGTGGACGTATAAAAAAAACGCCAAAATATAGGTCAGATTGACCGATTTTACTAAATCTTTATTCTGAGAGTACCTTGAAAAAAATCTTTTTCACTTGCATTTTCAAATTTTTTCGAAATTTCGTCCCGGAAGTTGAGACCAACTTGACAATTTCTTTAATATTTGCACGATTTTCACTAAATTGGTAAAGTTTGTAGATATTACTTATGCGGCTTGAAAAATGTCATTAGAAATTTTCAAACTTTTCTCCCCTTTGAGAAATGAAGGATCAAACTTTTCAAAAAAATCAACAAAATATATGTCAGACTGACTGATTTTACTAACTTTTTTTTCTGTGAGTACCTTGAAAAAAAATCTTTTTCACCTGCATTTTCAGATTTTCAAATTTCAAAAGTTCGTTGCGGTCATTTCGTCCCGGAAGTTAAGACCATCTTGACAACTTCTTTAATATATGCACGATTTTCACTAAATTTATAATGTTTGTAGATATTACTAATGCGGCGTGAAAAATGTCAGAAAATTTAAAATTTATCTCCCCTTGGAGAAAGTAAGGATCAAACTTTTAAAAAAAACCCGACAAAATATAAGTCAGATTGACCGATTTTACTAAATCTTTTTTCTGTGAGTACCTTGAAAAAAATCATTTTCACCTGCATTTTCAGATTTTCGAATTTCAAAAATTTGTTGCTGTCAAACTTTTAAAAAAAAATATAGGTCAGATTGACCGATTTACTAAATCTTTTTTCTGTGAGTACCTTGAAAAAAAATCATTTATACCTGCATTTTCAGATTTTCGAATTTCAAAAATTCTTCGCTGTCATTGCATTCCGGAAGTTGAGAAATTTTCATACTTATCCCCCCTCTGAAAAAATTAAGGATCAAAGTTTTCAAAAAAAACCACCAAAATATAGGTCAGATTGACCGATTTTACTAATTCTTTTTTCTGAGTATACCTTGAAAAAAATCTTTTTCACTTGCTTTAAGGATCAAACTTTAAAAAAAACCCGACAAAATATAGGTCAGATTGACCAATTTTACTAAATCGTTTTTCTGTGAGTACTGTGAGATTTTTGAATTTCGAAAATTCCTCCCGGAAGTTGAGACCAACTTGACAACTTCTTTAATATTTGCACTTTTTTCACTAAATTTGTAATGTTTGTAGATATTACTAATGCAGCTTGAAAAATGTCATTTTGAGAAATTTTCAAACTTATCTCCCCTCGGACAACTTAACAAATTCTTAAATATTTGCATGATTTTCACGAAATTTGTAATGTTTGTAGATATTACTAATGTGACTTGAAAAAAGTGATTAGAAATTTTCAAACTTATCTCCCCTTGGAGAAAGTAAGGATCAAACTTTTAAAAAAAAAACGACAAAATATAGGTCAGATTGACCGATTTTACTAAATCTTTTTTCTGTGAGTACCTTGAAAAAAATCATTTCCACCTGCATTTTCAGATTTTCGAATTTCAAAAATTCGTTCCTTTCATTTTTTCCCGGAAGTTAAGACCAACTTGAAAACTTCTTTAATATTTGCACGATTTGCACTTAAATTTAGAATGTTTGTAGATATTACTAATGCAGCTTGAAAAATGTCAGAAATTTTCAAACTTATCTCCCCTTGGAGAAAGTAAGGATCAAACTTTTAAAAAAAAAACGACAAAATATAGGTCAGATTGACCGATTTTACTAAATCTTTTTTCTGTGAGTACCTTGAAAAAAATCATTTTCACCTGCATTTTCAGATTTTCGAATTTCAAAAATTCGTTCCTTTCATTTTTTCCCAGAAGTTAAGACCAACTTGAAAACTTCTTTAATATTTGCACGATTTGCACTTAAATTTAGAATGTTTGTAGATATTACTAATGCAGCTTGAAAAATGTCAGAAATTTTCAAACTTATCTCCCCTTGGAGAAAGTAAGGATCAAACTTTTAAAAAAAAATCCGACAAAATATAGGTCAGATTAACCGATTTTACTAAATCTTTTTTCTGTGAGTACCTTGAAAAAAAATCATTTTTACCTGCATTTTCAGATTTTCGAATTTCAAAATTCTTCGCTGCCATTGCATTCCGGAAGTTGAGAAATTTTCATACTTATCCCCCCTCTGAAAAAATTAAGGATCAAAGTTTTAAAAAAAACACCAAAATATAGGTCAGATTGGCCCATTTTACTAATTCTTTTTTCTGAGTATACCTTGAAAAAAATCTTTTTCACTTGCTTTAAGGATCAAACTTTTTAAAAAAAATGACAAAATATAGGTCAGATTGACCAATTTTACTAAAAAAAATTTCTGTGAGTACCTTGAAAAAAATCTTTTTCACCTGCATTTTCAGATTTTCGAATTTCGATAATTCGTCGCGGTCATTTCGTCCCGGAAGTTGAGACCAACTTGACAACTTCTTAATATTTGCAGTTTGCACGATTTTCACGAAATTTGTAGTAGGCATTACTAATGCGGCTTGAAAAATGTCATTAGAAATTTTCAAATTTATCTCCCCCTTGGAGAAATTAAGGATTAATTATTTTTAAAAATCAACAAAATATAGGTCAGATTGACTTGAAATTTTTTCTCTGTACTAGTTAAGAAATAACTGATTAGTATGCAAAATATGGAGTTTAGTCGATCAAACCGAAAGTGCCACCATCTTATATTATATCTCAGAATCTAAACATGGGGTATTTCTGAAACTTTGACCTACCACCCAAGAATGGGTGGTGGCTGTGTATTAGATATATTTTCAAAACATTTTCTGTAATATGTTCAATGTGTCTCCTATTTTTGAAATTAATGCATTTCAAGATAGCCGAGTCAAATTTTTGGTATTTAGATATTTGAAGTTTACAGGACAATTTAACCTAAGTATTCGAACAGCCGAGGTCAATCTGATTCAAAACATATTAGTTCCGTTCAAAGTCATCCCATTTAATTTTTTGATATTTTCCTGCCATTTTCATTTCCTTTTCAAATCCGTCACGTTTTTGTAAGGCTGGATCCATTTTTCTGAATCTTCTGGAACAGGAAGTCATTCCAATCACAGCAATAGAAGATTTTGTCTTGTGACCATATGCTTCGTTGCTAGGCAATATATCTTTATATACATGTAGGCTAACCATTGATAATTAGGGTTTCACACTGCGTACATGTAGCTTGTGTGAAACACTATTGTTTTTGTTAAAATTATTATTCTTATTATTAGGCTTTCAGACTTTCGTCTGAAAGCCTATTGTGATTACTAAAATTATTATTTATTATTATTATTTTATTTTTCGGGGGAGCCTATTTCTCAGTGTCTGTAACAGATACAGATCTGGGACATAATTTTCTATCAGGAAACCATATGGTGGCTATCCCTTCCACTGTATTTGAAACTTCTGCGCAGACCGGAAGTGGCCGAATTTCGTGCGGTGCCAAAAAATTAAAAAACGGCCGTAGATTCGTCAATTCTGTATCTATTTTCATACAAATTACATTTTTGGAAACCCTGAGTCTTTTCTCAGACGATAGCAGTTGAAAATTTTGCAATTTCGAAACTTCGCCGCTGACTTCTAGCGTTCGAAAAATGAAAATATGTTGTTTAAGACACATTTTTTGTTATTTTTCAAAATTTTAAAATTTGACCTACATTTTTGGATACCTGAAGGCAATCCGGTTCCAGTAATATAAGTTTCATTCAGAGTTATCGCCCTTTATTTTTCGATTTTTTTCGAATTTTCTTCACATTTTGTGAGCTTAAGTTTCGTTTTACGGCCAGATCGACGTTTCTGAAATTCCTGGAACATGAAGTAATATGGTCAAACCACCGTTTAAAGCAATTTCAACAACAATCCGTAAACCGGAAGTAGTCGAAATAATATGCGATATTTTGAAAAAAAGTGAAAAATGGGTGTTTTGGGTAAAAACACGATTTTTCCGTCCGATATCAACGGATTAAACGAATTAAGGTATCATTTGGTTGGGCGGTGATTGGACCACTGAATGATACCCAATTCGTACGGATACGATTAGCAGGAAGCAAAATATGGCACGCTGAAAATCAAGTATTTTCTGATTTTTAGCATTTTTGGACGCCTGTATCTCGAAAACTTAACCGCAACTTTTTTTTTAATTTTTTCTATCGAGAGTCCCTTCTAAGGTTTTTTGCATGAAGCCATCCAATAAGACTTTGAAATATCTGGAATAGGTGAAATAACGGACTGAAAATCGAAAAAAGTCGAAAAATCGTGAAATTTTGGAAAATGCTCTACTATTTTTTTATTTTAAGAGATTTTCAAAAAAAGATTGTATATTCAGATAGCTGACTTAATTACGATTCTAACGATGTATAATATGTATGTAGTTATTGAAATTTAATTTTCGATATTTTAATTTTTTTGCATTTTTGGCACTTTTGAACATAGGATTTCTCAGGGGCATTTTATCTGATCAGATAATGTAATATGTCATTACAGAGCCCTGTGGCTATTTTAGTGCCCAAACCGGCTATTAAAACTATTCCGACAATAATAGCCATACCGGAAGTATTCAAAAAATGAAAAAAATGTTAAAAACATTGTCGCACTTGCGAAAAACTTGATTTCTCCCTTAGGTAACAGCGGACCAAAAGAACTAAAGTGTCGCTGGATAGCCCTATTAATGGACCATCATATGGTGTCTAAATAATACGATTTCGATGGTAAGGAAATGAATTATTGTATGCCAAAAATCTAGTATTTTCCAATTTTTTTAACATTCTGAGACGCCCTTTTCTCGAAAACAACGCCGCAGATTTTTCTTAAACTTTTCTTACTCAAAGTCCTATCGGTTGTCTATATAGTGAATCCAAAATGAAAAGCATTGAAATAATATAAGAGGTCCAAAAATGGCCTCAAACTTTGAAAAAAATTGAAAAATCGTTAAATTTTTGGAAACGCTCTTTAATTTATCTTTTTTCCCAAAACTACTCAATGGATGTTTCTGACACTTCTGGTACAGAAAGTTAAGTATCCAAAGAACTTCGTAAAGCTGTCACGATATAGATCGTAAATCCGGAAGTAGTCGAAAAAATGTCCGATATTTTGAAAAAAAATTTTTTTTTACGAAAACCTTTTAATTATGAATATTTTTTGATTTTATTTTACACAGGGTTAAAATATCATCTTGCTTGAGCAGAAATGATAAAAAAAAAATGTCTCGGTAATTTGCGTTAGCCGCCATCGGCTAATTTAGTTTTTCGTAACCATAAAAACTATTTATTGTTCGATTTGTATAAAACAAAGTTCATATGCTCCGTGGTCCCAATTGCAATTTTTTTTGTGACGGTGAAATTTATCTGTCGGCAACGGAAGTGACGTAATATTAACAAAAACTACAATTTTGACAGTTCGGTACCACTTTTTGAAAGCAAATATTTTTTTTTTCAAAACTGATATAACTAAAAGGATGCACCCTGCAAAGGTGTATAAAATCTTTAGCTCAGATTTTTTAAATTTCAATTTCATTTTCGGGCAATTTCGAATAAAATGTAAAATAAAGTGTAAAATTCAATTATTTACAATTCATTCAGCGTCTTCATATTTTGAAATATTTATTTGTGATTTTCATAAACTTGTAGCAATAATCCAGACGAAGAGAATGTATGCGAAAATTAGTTTGTAATATGAGCAGTTGCCGAGAAATATGCAATTTTGCATGCATCACTTTTCACGTTATTTTGCCTATAAAAGAGTGAATTATTATTCGATTTGCAATATTTTTTTTCCATTTGATGCCTAATGTCAATGTGGACTAGGTCAAGCCAATTTTACATTTTCACTGTGACCGGAAATGACGTCATTTATGCAAAAACTGTATTTTTAACCTAAAAAACAAATATTTTATTCAAATGAGTCTGCCTTATAATATTTTTAAAATTATGATATTTGATTCCCATCAACAAATAGAATGAAACCATACGCCCATACAGATACCACAAAATGGTTTCTAACTTGTACGGTTACAGAGAAATAGGCGATCTTCTATAAGTCGCTTTTCAAGGTTTTTGGTCTATAAAAGTGTCAATTATTATTCGATTTTTATAATTTTTTTACCATTTGATGCCTTATGCCATTTATGACTTCTATCAACTAAGTTAACATTTTCAATATCACCTGTAAGTAAAGTAATTTTTGCAAAAAACGTATTTTTAGCCTTCAAAACAAACATTTTTTTGAAGGGATTTATATTTATTATTTGTTTAACTTTATAACGTCTGACTCTACTGGGCAGTAAGATTGAATCAATACCATCATATTGATATCACGAAAAGGCTTCTAGCATGTTCCCTTGTCGAATAATAGCCAATTTTCCAAGGGTCACTTTTGATTATTTTACCTTCTTAATTTCAGTTTATGGGTTATACTATAAAATTAACCTATAACCGTTATAGGTTAATTTTTTCATTGCCCGATATGTATTACACAAATTTTGTATGTTGCAAATTTTCGACTTATTTTTCACCTATAAAAAGTTCTTTCGGCACTGGAAGTGACGTAATTTTGCCATAATTTACAACTTTGACCGGTCTTTTCGCCAGCAAATATTACTTTTACATATGATAGAGGGTGTCACTGAAGCAAAACAACTAAAGTATAGTTCGGTAGCTCAATGGGTTGGCTATGGTATAATAAACTTCCTGTATGATTCCTGAAAGCCGGTTCAGTGCTGCTTGCAGGTCTAGTTATTATTATTTTTTTTTTCGCCGGAGCCTATTTCTCAGTGTCTGTAACAGATACCGATCTGGGACCTAACTCTCTATCGGGAAACCATGTGTTGGCTACCTGAAGTCCATCCAATTCCAGTAATATAAGTTTCATTCAGAGTTATCGCCCTTTATTTTTCGATTTTTTTCGAATTTTCAACCCATTTTGTGAGCTCGGGTTTCGTTTTATGGCCGAATTGACGTTTCTGAAATTTCTGAGGCATGAAGCCAAATGACCATTGCAAGGAATAAAGCAATTTCAACAATAATCTGTACACCGGAAGTGGTCGAAATAATGTCCGATATTTTGAAAAAAATGCAAAAAATGTGTATTTTGGGGAAAAACGCGATTTCTCCGTCCGATATCAATGGATTAAACAAATTAGGGTACCATTGGACTGCACTAGTATTGTGCTATCGTATGATACCCAATTTGTACGGATACGACGAGCAGGAAGCAAAATATGGCACGCTGAAAATCAAGTATTTTCTGATTTGGAGCGTATTTGGACGCCTGTATCTCGAAAACTTAACCGCAACTTTTTTTTTAACTTTCTCTATCGAGAGTCCATTCGATAGTCTTGTGAATTATGCCATCCAATAAGACTTTGAAATGTCTGGAATACGATAAAAAAGGGACTGAAAATCAAAAAAAGAAGAAAAATCGTGAAATTTTGGAAAATGCTCTACTATTTTTTTATTTTAAGAGATTTCCAAAAAAAGGTTGTATATTCAGATAGCTGACCTAATTACGATTCTAACGATGTATAATATGTATGTAGTTATTGAAATTTAATTTTCGATATTTTAAATTTTTTGCATTTTTGGCACTTTTGAACATAGTATTTCTCAGAGGCATTTCATCTGATCAGATAATGTAATATATCATTACAGAGCCCCGTGGCTATTTTAGTGCCCAAACTGGCTATTAAAACTATTCCGACAATAATAACCATACCGCAAGTATTCAAAAAATGAAAAAAAATAGTTAAAAACATTGTCGTACTTGCGAGAAACTTGATTTCTCCCTTAGGTAATAGCGGACCAAAAGAACTGAAGTGTCGCTGGATAGCCCTATTAATGGGCCATCATATGGTATCTAAATAATACGATTTCGATGGTAAGGAAATAAATTATTGCATGCCAAAAATCTAGTATTTTCCGATTTTTTATCATTCTGTGACGCCCTTTTCTCGAAAACGACGCCGCAGATTTTTCTTAAACTTTTCTTACTCAAAGTCCTATCGGTTGTCTATATAGTGAATCCAAAATGAAAAGCATTGAAATAATATAAATGGTCCAAAAATGGCCTCAAACTTTGAAAAAAATTGAAAAATCGTTAAATTTTTGGAAACGCTCTTTAATTTACCTTTTTTTCCAAAACTACTCAATGGATGTTTCTGACACTTCTGGTACAGAAAGTTAATTATCCAAAGAACTTCGTAAAGCTATCATGATAACGATCGTAAAACCGGAAGTAGTCGAAAAAATGTCCGATATTTTGAAAAAAATTAATTTTTTTACGAAAACCTTTTTTATTTATGAATATTTTTTGATGATATTTTACACAGGGTTAAAAATATCATCCTACTTGAGCAGAAATGAGAAAAAAGAAATGTCTGGGTAATTTGCGTTAGCCGCCATCGGCTAATTTAGTTTTTCGTGCCCAGAAAAATTATTTATTGTTCGATTTGTATAAAACAAAGTTCATATGCTCCGTGGTCCCAATTGTAACTTTTTTTGTTACGGTGAAATTTTTCTGTCGGCAACGGAAGTGACGTAATATTAACAAAAACTACAATTTTGACCGTTCAGTACCACTTTTTGAAAGCAAATATTATTTTTTTCAAAACTGATATAACTAAAAGGATGCACCCTGCAAAGGTGCACAAAATCCTTAGCTCAGATTTTTTAATTTCAATTTCATTTTCGGGCAATTTCGAATAAAATGTAAAATAAAGTGTAAAATTCAGTTATTTACAATTCATTCAGCGTTTTCATATTTTGAAATATTTATTTGTAATTTTCATAAACTCGTAGCAATAATCCAGATGAAGAGAATGTATGCGCAAATTAGTTTGTAATATGAGCAGTTGCCGAGAAATATGCAATTTTGCATGCATCACTTTTCACGTTATTTTGCCTATAAAAGAGTGAATTATTATTCGATTTGCAATATTTTTTTTCCATTTGATGCTTAATGCCAATTTGGACAAGGTCAAGCCAATTTTACATTTTCACTGTGACCGGAAATGACGTCATTTGGGCAAAAACTGTATTTTTAACTTAAAAAACAAATATTTTATTCAAATGAGTCTGCCTTATAATATTTTTAAAATTATGATATTTGATTCCCATCAACGAATAGAATGAAGCCATACGACCATACGGATACAACAAAATGGTTTCTAACTTGTACGGTTACAGGGAAATAGGCGATCTTCTATAAGTCACTTTTCAAGGGTTTTGGTCTATAAAAGTGTCAATTATTATTCGATTTTTATCATTTTTTTACCATTTGATGCCTTATGCCATTTATGACTTCTATGAACTAAATTAACATTTTCAATGTCTCCGGAAGTAATGTAATTTTTGCAAAAAACGTATTTTTAGCCTTCAAAACAAACATTTTTTTGAAGGGATTTATATTTATTATTCGTTTAACTTTATAACGTCTGACTCTAATGGGCAGTAAGATTGAATCAATACCATCATATTGATATCACAAAAAGGCTTCTAGCATGTTCCCTTGTCGAATAATAGCCAATTTTCCCATGGTCACTTTTAAGTTTTATACCTTCTTAATTTCAGTTTATGGGTTATAGGTTGATTATTTATTGCCCGATATGTATAAAACAAAGTTTGTATTTTGTATGTTGCGAATTTTCGACTTATTTTTCACCTATAAAAATTTCTTTCGGCACTGGAAGTGACGTAATTTTGCCATAATTTACAATTTTGACCGGTCTTTTAGCCAGCAAATATTACTTTTACATATGATAGAAGGTGTCACTGAAGCAAAACAACTAAAGTATAGTTTGGTAGCTCAATGGATCGGCTATGGTATAATGAACTTCCTGTATGATTCCTGAAAGCCGGTTCAGTGCTGCTTGCAGGTCTAGTTATTATTATTTTTTTTTTCGCCGGAGCCTATTTCTCAGTGCCTGTAACAGATACCGATCTGGGACCTAATTCTCTATTGGGAAACCATGTGTTGGCTACTTGATAAACTATATTTGAAACTTCTGCGCAGACCGGAAGTGGTCGAATTTCGTGCGGTGTCAAAAAATTAAAAAAACGGCCGTAGATTCGTCAATTCTGTACGTATTTTCATACAAATGACATTTTCGGAAACCCTGAGTCTTTTCTCGGACGATAGCAGTTGAAAATTTTGATATTTCGAAACTTCATCGCCGTCTTCTTGCGATCGAAAAATGAAAAATGTTGTTTGAGAGACAATTTTTGTTATTTTTCGAAATTTTGAAATTTGACCTACATTTTTGGATACCTAAAGTCCATCCGATTCCAGTAATATAAGTTTCATTCAGAGTTATCGCCCTTTATTTTTCGATTTTTTTCGAATTTTCTACCCATTTTGTGAGCTCGGGTTTCGTTTTATTGCCGAATTGACGTTTCTGAAACTTCTGAGGCATGAAGCCAAATGACCATTGCAAGGAATAAAGCAATTTCAACAATAATCTGTACACCGGAAGTGGTTGAAATAATGTCCGATATTTTGAAAAAAATGCAAAAAATGGGTATTTTGGGGAAAAACGCGATTTCTCCGTCCGATATCAATGGATTAAACAAATTAGGGTACCATTGGACTGCACTAGTATTGTGCTATCTTATGATACCCAATTCGTACGGATACGACGAGCAGGCAGCAAAATATGGCACGCTGAAAATCAAGTATTTTCTGATTTGGAGCGTTTTTGGACGCCTGTATCTCGAAAACTTAACCGCAACTTTTTTTTTAACTTTCTCTATCGAGAGTCCATTCGATAGTCTTGTGAATTATGCCATCCAATAAGACTTTGAAATGTCTGGAATACGATAAAAAAAGGGACTGAAAATCAAAAAAAGGCGAAAAATCGTGAAATTTTGGAAAATGCTATACTATTTCTTTATTTTAAGAGATTTTCAAAAAAAGATTGTATATTCAGATAGCTGACCTAATTACGATTCTAACGATGTATAATATGTATGTAGTTGTTGAAATTTAATTTTCGATATTTTAAATTTTTTGCATTTTTGACACTTTTGAACATAGGATTTCTCAGGGGCATTTTATCTGATCAGATAATGTAATATATCATTACAGAGCCCCGTGGCTATTTTAGTGCCCAAACTGGCTATTAAAACTATTCCGACAATAATAACCATACCGAAAGTATTCAAAAAATGAACAAAAAAGGTTAAAAACATTGTCGCAATTGCGAGAAACTTGATTTCTCCCTTAGGTAATAGCGGACCAAAAGAAGTAAAGTGTCGCTGGATAGCCCTATTAACGGACCATCATATGGTATCTAAATAATACGATTTCGATGGTAATGAAATGAATTATTGTATGCCAAAAATCTAGTATTTTCCGATTTTTTAACATTCTGAGACGCCCTTTTCTTAAACATTTCTTACTCAAAGTCCTATCGGTTGTCTATATAGTGAATCCAAAATGAAAAGCATTGAAATAATATAGGTGGTCAAAAAATGGCATCAAACTTTGAAAAAAATTGAAAAATCGTTAAATTTTTGGAAACGCTCTTTAATTTATCTTTTTTTCCAAAACTACTCAATGGATGTTTCTGACACTTTTGGCACAGAAAGTTAATTATCCAAAAAACTTCGTAAAGCTATCACAACAACGATCGTAAAACCGGAAGTAGTCGAAAAAATGTCTGATATTTTGGAAAAAATTAATTTTTTTACGAAAATCTTTTTTATTTATGAATATTTTTGATGATATTTTACACAGGGTTAAAATATCATCGTACTTGAGCAGAAATGAGAAAACAAATTGTCTCGGTAATTTGCGTTAGTCGCCATCGGCTAATTTAGTTTTTCGTACCCAGAAAAATTATTTATTGTTCGATTTGTATAAAACAAAGTTCATATGCTCCGTGGTCCCAATTGTAATTTTTTTTGTTACGGTGAAATTTTTCTGTCGGCAACGGAAGTGACGTAATATTAACAAAAACTACAATTTTGACAGTTCGGTACCACTTTTTGAAAGCAAATATTATTTTTTTTCAAAACTGATATAACTAAAAGGATGCACCCTGCAAAGGTGCACAAAATCCTTAGCTCATATTTTTTAATTTCAATTTCATTTTCGGGCAATTTCGAATAAAATGTAAAATAAAGTGTAAAATTCAGCTACTTACAATTCATTCATCGTCTTCATATTTTGAAATATTTATTTGTAATTTTCATAAACTCGTAGCAATAATCCAGACGAAGAGAATGTATGCGAAAATTAGTTCGTAATATGAGCAGTTGCCGAGAAATATGCGATTTTGCATGCATCACTTTTCACGTTATTTTGCCTATACAAGAGTGAATTATTATTCGATTTGCAATATTTCTTTTCCATTTGATGCCTAATGCCAATTTGGACTAGGTCAAGCCAATTTTACATTTTCATTGTGACCGGAAATGACGTCATTTGGGCAAAAACTGTATTTGTAACCTAAAAAACTAATATTTTATTCAAATCAGTCTCTCTTATAATATTTTTAAAATTATGACATTTGATTCCCATCAACGAATAGAATGAAGCCATTCGACCATACAGATACCACAAAATGGTTTCTAACTTGTACAGTTACAGAGAAATAGGCGATCTTCTATAAGTCACTTTTCAAGGTTTTTGGTCTATAAAAGTGTCAATTATTATTTGATTTTTATAATTTTTTTACCATTTGATGCCTTATGCCATTTATGACTTCTATGAACCAAGTTAACATTTTCAATATCACCGGAAGTAATGTAATTTTTGCAAAAAAACGTATTTTTAGCCTTCAAAACAAACATTTTTTTGAAGTGATTTATATTCATTATTCGTTTAACTTTATAACGTCTGACTCTAATGGGCAGTAAGATTGAATCAATACCATCATATTGATATCAAGAAAAGGCTTCTAGCATGTTCCCTTGTCGAATAATAACCAATTTTCCCAGGGTCACTTTTAAGTTTTTTACCTTCTTAATTTCAGTTTATGGGTTATAGGTTAATTATTTATTGCCCGATATGTATAAAACAAAGTTCGTATTTTGTATGCTGCAAATTTTCGACAAATTTTTCACCTATAAAAATTTCTTTCGGCACCGGAAGTGACGTAATTTTGCCATAATTTACAATTTTGACCGGTCTTTTCGCCAGCAAATATTACTTTTACATATGATAGAGGGTGTCACTGAAGCAAAACAACTAAAGTATTGTTTGGTAGCTCAATGGATCGGCTATGGTATAATAAACTTCCTGTATGATTCCTGAAAGCCGGTTCAGTGCTGCTTGCAGGTCTAGTTATTATTATTATTATTATTCAGATTCCAATTTGAATAGATCTCAGCAACTACGTGTCGCATCGTTACGATTTCTTCGGTTTTACTGGGAAAGTGGGTCCTGCACTTACTATTAGAGTAGAGTTTTAGCCCTTCGTACTGCAGAATGTTCTCGTTGTCGGGTTTTGCTCCTGTTTGCTCACTACACTTATTATTTTAGTGTTTTCCGAGATTCTATCCGGATTATCGCCCTTATTGTTGAAATTGTTTGACGTTCTAACATCTGACGTCAACTGGCAGACTATCGCCATTGAAGAGACGACCATTGTCAAGATCGGTCGCATTATTTCTGGGATTTTAACTTTCGATACATTTTGGCATAGCCGGAGACATGGCACATAGCTACGCTACTTTCGATTTTTGATTTTTGGCAAATCTTTGAAGATATTGAGCGCCAAATTTCGAAAATTTAAAATTTTACAAAAAACTTTTTTATTTATGAATATTTTTTAGTCGTGTTGTGCACAGAATTAAAGAGTTATCTGACTAGCGCAAAAATGTTTAAAAAAAATTGTCTCAGTAATTTTCCTTAGCCGCCATTGGCTAATTCAGTTTTTCAGTCCTAGATTAATTTTTTATTGTTCGATTTGTATAAAACAAAGTTCATATGCTTCGTTGTCTCAATTGTCATTTTTTTATTACCGAAAGTGTTATCTGTCGGCACCGGAAGTGTCATAATTTTACCAAAAACTACAATTTTGACAGTTATTTTCCTTCTTTGAAAACAAATATTATTTTTTTGAAAAATTATATGACTCAAAGAGTGTGTCCTTTCAAGGCGCAAAAAATGGCGGAAGCAGTTTTTTTAATTTCTATTTCATTTTCTAGCAAATTGGATTAAGAGGTGAAAAAAGGCGTAAAATTGACCTATTTACAACCCATTCAGGCTTTTCAGATTTTAAAATATTTTTACTTAACTTTTATAAACCTGTAACTATAATCCATACGAAGAGAATGTATGTTAAAATTAGTTTCTAAAATAAGCAGTTGCCGAGAAATGGGCAGTTTTGCATAAGTCACTGTTTTCGTAATTTTGCCTGTAAAATAGTCAATTATTAATGGATATTCACAAAAGTGACATCATTTGATTCAAAAAGCAAGTCTGCGTCATATCATGTTGATTACTATTTAAAATTGACACCGGAAGTGACGTCATTTAGTCAAAAACTCAATTTTTAACTTTTAAAATCGATATTTTTTTCAACCAAGAATTATGTCACATATAATAAAATTAATTTTTGGTTTAAATTCACATATTAACAAAACTCATACGGTCAAAAAGATATCATAAAATTGTTTCTAACTTGTTCGGTTGCCGAGATACAGGCGATTTTCTAAAAGTCACTTTTGAAGGTTTTTGGCCCATAAAAGTGTCAATTATTATTCGATTTTCATAAAATTTTCACCCTTTGAAGCCTAATGTCATAGTCGATGATAAAAAACTAATTCAAAGTTTTCATTATCACCGGAAGTAACGTCATTTTGGCAAAAACTGTATTTTAAGCCTTCAAAGCCGATATTTTATTCAAATGAGTCTGATTTGTAATGTTTATACAATTATGATATTTGATTCCAATCAACAAATAGATTAAACCCATACGGTCATATAAATACCAAAAAATGGTTTCTAACTTGTACGGTTGCCGAGAAATAGACGATTTTCTACACGTCACTTTTCAAGGTTTTTGGTCTATAAAAGTGGCAATTATTATTCGATTTACATAAAATTTTCACCATGTGATGCCTTATGCCATTTCTGATTTCATAAACTTAATGGAACATTTACATTATCACCGGAAGTACTGTAATTTTGTCAGGATCAATTACATGTGACAAATGTATAAATTGAAATGATATTGCTGGATTTGTTTGATTCTGTTTCCATTTTATTTGATGTGTGCAATGCTTATGTGGAAACCTGTATATCGGTTTCATTAATACCGGAAGTGACATATGTTCAAGGTTAACGTGGCACCGAAAGTGACACAAGTTCAAGTTCAAAGGTAACATGGCACCAGTGAAACCCGTCATTCCTGCATGCAGGTCTAGTTAAGAGTTTATAATGTATATTTTTTCTATATGTCAAAACATAGTTTGGTCGAATATAGTTGTCACCCTGTCCGTCCAGTCAAGTTTTCTCAACAATAGCGATATAGGCCACAGCTTTTTACAGATATTTTTCAAATTTGTTTTTTTCAACATTGTGGTCATAAGAGAGCAAATCCTATTGATATTCAGCTTTCTGCAACTTACCGGTCCGGAGTTACCCTCACCCTGTTCATGTTAGTCCCGAAATGACCTTGTTTGTGTCGAGGGGACGTTAAACCCCATTTCTCTCTCTCTCTCTGTGAATGCGATTAGTTCTTAAAGGAGTTAAATTGCTAATATTTGGGACCTAGAAATTGACCCAAATGGGTCACAACGCATATAATAATCTGATTGTAAATGAATTGATTTACATTCAATTGTTTCCGTTTTCATTCTTGATTTCAAATCAGTTATGTCCAGCGAAATACGCCATGAGTCTCAACCGAATAGAAATTTTTAGTGTCTAGTTATTCCAGTCTATTGTGCATGCTCTCCAGATAGGTTATGACATGAGTTGTGGAATATGTCGAGCCTAGTTCTTTCCGGTCACTGAAACGCACTATGGTATATGATTTGTGTACCGATGGTTAAATATTTATTTTGTCTTGAATATTAGTTATGAGAAGCCTACCTTTTCAAGGTAAGATGACAATAATTTGTGTTTTCAACTTGTAAGACTTTGGATTAGATAGAGACTTAGCTACTTTAACAGATATTTTCAACATGCTAACATGATAGTTCTGATTTCTGGAAGGTATAAATTAACTTTACCAAGTTTTCGATCTAGATGAGCTGCTGTGGTCATAAGAGGACAAATCCTATTGATATCCGAGTTTTCCATACAGATAAGCTGCTGTCGAGACAGCTGCTTTTTTGTTGTTCGTCCATTGTCTTTTCTTTTGTCAAGGCTATACAGTTTGTAACGGATCTGCTCAAATTTGATCTGAACCATTGTGGTCAAGAGTATGTTTTCTGTCTGTCACTTTCCATTCCCTATTGACATGCCCTCCCATGGCGTATACTATAAAAATCTTGTAGAAATGATTGTGCTAGAAATCTTTAATGTATTTGTTTCGAATATGGTATGAATTTTGTCAGTGTTAATCCTTCCAGTGTCCATCACAGATTTTTTTTTCAAATTTAGTGTGAAATATTCTGTTTCAGAGCCGTACACGATTCCATTACATGCATAATTAATCCCTCTTTCCACAAAACTTTGTTGATGTGATTGAGTCTATAGTTTTCAACCTATTTTATTTTCAAATTTGATTGAAAGATTTGGGTTTAAAGAGTGGATAACTCCCATTGATTTTTACCCCCCTTGACCCATACTGCACGCAGCGATCCATCTGCGTCATACTTCCAGTACTTATCACTCGATCCGTCCATTTAAAACGCTCCTGTGAACATTTTGGGGCAGGGACTTATCGACTCGCTTACTGCTTTGTACACCCAAAGCACATGTTTTATGTAAAGACATGTCAAGTTTGCAAAATGTCGACTTCTGTCACGCCGTTAAAAACGATATATAATATGTGCTTGTCGGTAATATTGCAACACAGTCTTTACCATTGTAAACTGTCTTTACAGTTTCAATCTGTTTGTCTTTCAAATTTGTTTTCTCAAACAAAAAAGCCCTTGTCCGAAAACTTTAATACTATCGAGATATCTCCGTTTTCTGAGTACCTTGTTAACGCTTTAGAGGCTAATGTTTTTAACCAATTTTTTAAAAATAATTCTTCCTTTGTCTTAAAACCTTTTGAATCCGATAGAGGCTACAGTTTTTAACAAACATTTTAAAAATTTGTTGCAAAGCATTTTGGTCATGGAGCATGAACCTTATGTTTCCTGCATTACATCGGCCCCCATATTCCTGAAGCAATGGCCCGAGAAATCTCTCTCTGGCCATTGCTGGATTGACTTCTGATTCTTGAACTTTTGCGGGAGTGTGTCTATTCTCCCCGTTCAATGAAAGCTATCACTTAAGTACAGCAACATGACAGTCCTTCGTTTAATCTGAGTCTTCCCTAAAACTTTGGACAGTGATTTAAGGTATTAAAACGGTGAAAGTATGTTAGTTTCCAAACAGTATTGTTTACATTTCATTCGACTGGATAGCCTCGTTTGTCACACAATTAGTTTTACTGAAGAATTCTCCTATGCACGGGTTAATTAGGCATAATAAAAGCGTGAGCCATGACGTAACGTTATGTAAACATATTTGGTCCAATACTGGCACTCGTTTTAAATGTAAAGCGTTTGTATGGTAGGTAGTGATTGGTTGGTAGTCGGACTACTGACCAATCAAAATTTAACACAACAATATCCACTCATAATAGCAGTGTGTAGTGAGATTACCTATAATCAAACGAAACGCTGCGCGGATTATGAACGGCCCCTTGCTTTACTAAGGGTTAATTCGATAGACTAAAATTTTGAATTATTTTCTTTCAAATTTTGCGTGAATAGTTTTGTGACATGAACACTATCGATACTCTGATATCTTCATTAAATGTTAATCTGCAAAAGAGACTTCATTTATTATCGTAGCAATGGTACTTGAGAATCAAGAGTATATAGCACTTTTTCTTGTCAAAACTTCAAACATTAATAACTTTGCTCAGAATAAAGTAATTTGACTGATATATTCATTTTTCATGATCCATTTTTAAATTATTGTAGCGAGAAAGGTCAGCTTTGCGTAATCATTAAAATGTATTTATCTATTTTGTCAGAGAATTAACTCCCCTTTATCTGGTATAGTTGAACTAACATACCCACTCTCCATCAAGTGGCTAAGTGGGTAAGACGCTGGCTCGCTAGTCTGGAGGTCGGGTGTTCGATCCCTGCATTGGCCGAGAAAGTTCATCAAGATTTCCAGCGTTGTTTCTCCTTGTCAGTGATGCAGGATGGAGGGCCTGACAAGGACAGCTGTCTAGTCGTTCGTATGGAACGAAAAACCCTTGGCAGTTGGAATTCGATATGAGTAGGCCGTAGTGCCGATGCCTGGGCAAAATTTCCCTCATAGCACACTGTATGGCGTATGCCCGTCTTCCATTAGCCCAGGTTAGGAGCAAAACAGTAGGACGTTAAACCCTGTTTCATTTCAACTCCATCACATTACAATAAGAGATTTATTATAGATAGCAATTGTACAACATATTCATTTTGGGGGCCAGGAAAGTCAAATGGTTTGGGTTCTCAAATCCTGGCTTAGTTCCAGGAAAACCTTCAGGGTTTAACGTCTGATACCCACTTGTCATCAGTAACGCCTGTGTAGCAGGCAGACAAGGGAAGTGTGTCGGGTCATTTGGATGAGACAAAGAACAGGAATCCATCCATGCATATCAAACTGACGAGTACGTAAGAGAACTGTTGACAGTCAGAAATGTCACCACTTGGCTAAATTCTCATCCCTGGAACCATAGGAAATAAGATATAACCATGTGTTAGTCTCAAAATGACTCTAGTAAACACTTACGAGACATTAAACCCCAGTCCACTTAAAAGAATAGGGTTGATTTGATTCCTATATACATTGACTTTTATTGAAGATTTCTATTCCGGTTACAAGATGAAACCAGGTTGAATGTTTTTGTATTTTGTATACAGGTTACTATTGGTAACCAGATGAGTTTATTTGGGTTATAAAACGTGATTCTGCCAGTCCAGATTGCATTATAGAGACCATCCACTGTGTCTGATTTGTATATAATAAACAGACTACAAGAGGTGACCAAACAGATAAAGTGTTGTGACAATGTTGATCTGTTGAGGTTGTTTGGTTTTATTCCTGAGAGATTTTCTAGAGACTTGTCTTTCTTTCTCCATTCAGCTGTTTCTTTTATGATCCATAATGTGCCTGTTTTTGTTTATTTCTTCCTGATATTCTCACAATCTGTGTCTCTAGTTTATCTTTAAGGGCAGTTGTAGGGATGTGAGGATCAACATTTGTCAGTTACACTCAGATAGACAATATAACAGAAGATGAGGTTTATGACAATGTTATTTGTAGTATTGTTGTTTTGTTTGATTTACTTTTTTGAGATATTCTAGTGATTCACACTATGGTACAGACCTTTCTTGATTTGGTTTAGACTATGGTACAGACCTTTCTTTGTTTGGTTTAGACTGCTTCTGATGTGTGCACATCATTTCTGATTACTTTCTTCTGTGATGATTCCTGGTATCGCGCCATCGTAATCTTCAGATCCAATTATTTTTTTTTAACTGATTGTTGGTACTCCATGGCTAATCTATGGTTGTGGGCTTTGGATATCTTTCTGATCACTAATTATCTTAAAGAAGGGGAGTTGGTCTTGTAATGTGTAACATTTGTCATAACCTCATATCCCAGCTATACAAGATGGAGACCACTGAAGATGGCCGACTTCTGATTTACAGCCTTGATGGTTTTTATCAGTTAATATAAATGGCTTGTTAGTAGCCTGGTGGATTCTAATGGATTAAAGACTGCATAATACAAGATGGAGACCACTCAAGATGGCCGACTTCTGATTTACAACCTTGATGGTTTTTATCAGTTGTTATAAATGGCCTGTTAGAAGCCTGGTGGATTTCATACCATGTAAAGTATGGAAAGACAGACAATGTATTCTGTTTTACAAAATAGAAAATATATTGGCCTGTTTAGTCCTGTAATCTGATTAGAAATCTTTACTAAAAGTCAATGTATAAATCAAATCACATCTGTTATATTCTACTTACTGTATATATTTATAAGTATAAAGTATACATGTTACTTACTGTATATATTTATAAGTTTTAAGTATGCATGTATGATATCTGTTTGCACTTTTCCAAAAACCTTATTAATGTGACAGTCCAGTTTTAATGTATTTCTTTCAAATTTGCGATAAGGCACTAGATTCACGAGAGGATGAAATGAACCCTATTGATATTCAGCTTTCCAAAAGTAGTCCCACTCCCACCGCCTTTCTAAGAACATTGTTTAGGGTAAAAGAGTGGTTTTCTTTGTTAGATTTGGAGTGAATGCAAAAGGATGAACATTCAGCCTTCTACCGCACCCTTAACACTTTCTAGGACCTTGTTATTGTCTAAATAGTCAAAATTCTGGAGTTATGCCCCTGCTCATTCTTTGTCCATCTCTTGCAAATGTGGGTGTATCTTGCATAGCAACCACTTTTTAACAATTTCTTTATTTTTATTAATTTGGTTTGAAATATTATGGCTATGTGGGGGATTGCAGTGAAAGAATAAGCTGTGTTCATTGTTTCTGGAAAAGCTTGTGAACACTATAATGATTTGATTATCAATTTTGCTGATAATCAAACTTATTCTTTGGGATAATCTACTGGCTATGGCTGTTATGTCAGCGTAGTTCTGCATTTTGTTTGGCCGTTTTTGTAATGAAATTTTAATGGTGTTGACATTTTAAATCTACTGAATCCCATTCCAGTTTAGTGTCACTCGATCGTT
The DNA here is from genome assembly GCA_963678685.1 of Patella ulyssiponensis. Classification (NCBI taxonomy): domain Eukaryota; kingdom Metazoa; phylum Mollusca; class Gastropoda; family Patellidae; genus Patella; species Patella ulyssiponensis. Next base: position 59,305,666 of record OY783225.1, on the reverse strand, counting down.
TCAGGTGACATTATTTTGTGCGAAGGATTATAAGCTTTCATATTACATAGGAAAGCTTATGGTTTCTATGAGGATTTTTTGTTGTTATTTTCCCATAAATCTTATCTCAGAATCTAAGGATTTTGACCTACCTTTGACCTACCACCCACGAATGGGTGGTGGCTGTGGATTACATATATTTTCAAAACGTTTTACGAATTTGAAATCACCGAAATTTTATGTACCGGGACAAAAAAATTAACAATTAATGCATAGTTGTAAATTTGTGGTGTTTTGAACGATTTTACTAATTCTATTTTCTGTGAGTACCTTTTCACCTGCATTTTCAGATTTTTGAATGTTGGAAATTTGTCGCTGACATTTTTCTTTGAGTATTTTGACAAAAATCTTTTTCACCTGCATTTTCAGATTTTCGAAAATCCGCCGCTGTCATTTTGTCCTGGAAGTTGAAACAAACTTGACAACTTTAATATTTGCATGATTTTCATGAAATTTGTAATGTTAGTAGATATTACTAATGCGACTTGACAAATGTCATTCGAAATTTCAAACTTATCTCCCCATAGAGAAATTAAGGATCAAAGTTTTCCCAAAAAAAATCGACAAAATATAGGTCAAATTGACTTGAAATTATTTTTTCTGTACTAGCTAAGAAATTACTGATTAGTAAACAAAATATGGAGTTTGTCGACCGAACCGGAAGTGCCACCATCTTATATCTCAGAATCTAAGCACGGAATCTTTCTGAAACTTTGACCTACCCCCCAATAAGGGGTGGTGGCTGTGGATTAGATACAATTTCAAAACGTTTTACAATTTGAAATCGGCAAAATTTTACGTACGGAAAAATTAACAATGCATAGTTGTAACTTTGTGGTTTTTTGACTGATTTTACTAATTATTTCTGTGAGTACCATCACCATGGAAATAAATTTCCACCTGCATTTTCAGATTTTTGAATGTTGGAAATTCGTCTCTATCATTTTATCCCAGAAGTTGAGACCAACTTGATGACTTCTTTAATATTTGCACGATTTTCATGAAATTTGTAATGTTTGAAGATATTACTAATGCGACTTGAAAAATGTCATTAGAAATTTTCAAAATAATCTCCCCTTGGAGAAATAAAGGATCAAAGTTTTAAAAAAAAATCGACAAAATATATGTTTTACCAATTCTTTTTTCTTTGAGTATTTTCAAAAAAATCTTTTTCACCTGCAATTTCTTTTTTCGAATTTCGAAAATACGTTGCTGTCATTTCGTTCTGGAAGTTGCAAAATTTTCAAACTTAATAATAATGAGTATATTTATAATGCGCTATATCCATAAACTAAGTTTATGCTCAAAGCGCTACACAACTTATCTCCCCTTGAAGAAATTAAGGATAAAACTTTTCAAAAAAATTGACAATACATAGGTTTTACTAATTCTTTTTTTCTTTGAGTATTTTGAAAAAAATCTTTTTCACCTGTATTTTCAGATTTTCGAAATTTCGTCGCTGTCATTTCGTCCAGGAAGTTTAGACCAACTTAACAACTTCTTTAATATTTGAACAATTTTCATGAAATTTGTAATGTTTGTAGATATTACTAATGTGACTTGACAAATGTCATTAGAAATTTTCAAACTTATCTCCCCATAGAGAAATTAAGGATCAAAATTTTCAATAAAAAAATCGACAAAATATAGGTCAAATTGACTTTAATTTTTTTTTTCTGTTCTAGCTAAGAAATTATACTGAGTACACAAAATATGGAGCTTGTCGACGGAACCGGAAGTGCCACCATCTTATATCTCAGAATCTAAGCATGGGATCTTTCTGAAACTTTGACCTACCCCCCAATAATGGGTGGTGGCTGTGGATTAGATGTATTTTCAAAAATGTTTTCTGAATCCTTGAAGGAAAGCCTAAAAAACATTCAGAGCAGAATTTTGATTTCAGTCAACTGATGGTCACCATTTTGAATTTAATATGAAAAATAATGAAAAATCTACATTTACGGGCTTATAAATTTCCGAAATTAATACATTTCTGGTTAACCTCCTTCCATGAATGGGCGGTGGCTTTGCAATCAATATATTTTCAAAGCGTTTTATGAATCTTCTTAAATATTAGTACGATTTTCATGAAATTAGTAATGCAGTTAGATCTGGTTTATCCAACTTGAACGATGTCATTAGAAATTTTCTAAGTTATCACCGCATGGAGAAATTAAGGATCACAGTTTTCAAAAAATACTACAAAACATACGTCAGATTGCCTTCAAAATTTTGAATTGAATTTGAAAAACAGCGAAAAATCCATTTTAATTGACGCGAAAGTAAACACAATTAATACATTTTACAATAGCTGGAATACAGGTCGAATTTTTGGTGTTTGAAAATATCAAACTTTCGAATTTCGCCTTTGACCTTTTACCTGCTGACAAAGTTATTTACAGGAAAATTTATGCCTTTAATTTCAAAATTAACAAATTTAACCTAAATATTCGAACAGCTGAGGTCAATCTGATTCAAATTCAGCCCAATATATTTCTTTGATATTTTCCTGCGATTTTCATTTCATTTTCAAATCTGTCCCGTTTTTAAAAGGCTTGATCCATTTTTCTGAAACTTCTGGTGCAATGTTTCTCACTATATTTAGACTTTGCGATTTTTTCATTGATTTTGATAATTATTTTTTCTTGTTCATTTTTCTTTTAAAATACTTAATATAATCCATGTCACATGACAATGAATATAAAGTATAAGGCTTTCAGATTAACAGATCTAGTTTTTCTTTTATTTGTATGTTTACAGCATAGTTAATTTAATGAATAGGGTTTGGTTTTGATTACTTAAGAATACTTCTGGAAAACTTTCATATGGGCAAGATTACAAATAACTTACGTATTTTTGTATTTTTTTATTAACAGATCAAAGAGATGAGATAAGATTTACGTTAGATGGTAGAGATGATGGCTATATTGATGGCTTAAGATGACAGTTTATACCAAGATGTCCATATTCTAATAAGGCGAATCATAGCTACATTTGATTTTATACAATAGAGTAGTTTATAATCTGCATTTAATTCCCCTGCAAAAAGCCCCCACCCCCCAGTGAAAAAAATGTAGTTTTATAATCTAGATTTTATTTCCCCTGCAAAAAGTCCCCCCTCCCCCCTGTGAAAAATATGTCGACCATAAAAACAATAGATTTTCCGTCAATTTTATAACAACCCTGAGAATATTTCCCAACCCCTCTTTGCTGTGAGCTCGTTACAACCTTGGTCTCAATTATCCATTTCATCATTGAGCAGAACATTGGATCCTAATCTAGTAAATATCGCAGGCTAGCGATGACAGGAGTTGAATATGGTCCTGATAAGTTATTTGATGTGTAATTAATAATATAGAAAACATTTCAGGCCTAAGGAAAGTCCTGCAATAGGCAGATTTAGCTCTTGCATATTGACGTATGTTTTATCATACTACTTCATTCCATTAAATTGTCCTAGTTTGTAAATGTACAGTGAGAGACATTCCTTTGTTGTATTAAAAAATAGACCATGAAAGTCAAGCGGTTCACGGATCCGTACTCATGATTAGCATGTCTCAGGTTCCACTCCTGACGAAGGTCGAGAAGAACCTTTGGGGTTTTTCAAGCCCAGTACCCACTTGTCATGGGTAACGCCTGTGTAGCTGACATGGGGAAGTATATCTGGTTGTTGGGATGTGGCGAAGAACCGGGGTCCATCCATGTCACATTGACGAGTACGTCGGAGAACTCTTAACAGTTGGAATTAGAGGAAGAGTAAGTGGAAATGCCACCGCTTGGCTAAATTCTCCTCTCTCAAATTTCATGCGAAACCATCGTGAACAAACTATAACCATGTGTTAGTCTTTAAATGACTTGAGTAAATATCTACGAGATATTAAACCCCATTCCACTTAAAAGAATAGATTTGATTCCGATATATATTAGTAAAGATTTCTATTCAGGTCACAAGAGGTGTAAATATTTTTGTATTTTGTATATGGGTACTAGTTATAAGATACTAATCTACTAATAATACTTATCTACTAACTGTACTACCATACAACCTGTTACATACCAGATGAGTTTATTAGCGTTATAAAACGTCATTCTGGCGGTCCAGATTACAATAGAGATCATCCAATTTGTCTGATTTGTATATAATAAACAAACTACAAGAGGTGACCAAACAGATGAAGTGTTGTGACAATGTTGATCTGTTGAGGTTGTTTGGTTTTATTCCTGAGAGATTTTCTAGAGACTTGTCTATCTTTCTCCATTCACCTGTTTCTTTTACGATCCATAATGTGCCTGTTTTTGTTTATTTCTTCCTGATATTCTCACAATCTGTGTCTCTAGTTTATCTTAAAGGGCAGTTGTAGGGTTGTGAAGATCAACATTTGTCACTTACAGTCAGATAGACAATATAACAGAAGATGAGGTTTATGACAATGTTGTTTGTAGTATTGTTGTTTGATTTACTTCTTTGAGATATTCTAGTGATTCACACTATGGTACAGACCTTTCTTTGTTTGGTTTAGACTGCTTTTGATGTGCACACATCATTTCTGATTGCTTTCTTCTGTGGTGATTCCTGGTATGGCGTATATCTTAATCTTCTGATAGTTGGCAGTCTGTGACTAATCTATGGTTATGGACTTTGGATATCTTCTTGATCACGAGTTATCTTAAAGAAGGGGAGTTTTTTTAGAATTTGTGGTATATTGTGGTCTTGTAAGGTGTAACATTTGTCATAACCTCGTATCCCAACTATACAAAATGGAGATCACTCAAGATGGCCGACTTCTGATTTACGTAGCCTTGATGGTTTTTATCAGTTGTTATAAATGGCCTGATAGAAGCCTGGTGGATTCCATATGGAGTAAAGCAAATGGAAAGACGGTGTATTCTACTGCTTTGTTTGTACCCTTTAACAAAATACAAAATATTTAGGCTTGTTCTGTTATTTAAATCAATGTATATCTGAATCAAATCACATCTGTTATTGTACAACCAACGCGTATTTCAGGCGTATTAGGTCATAATTTTTAAAATGAATCATTGCTACACCATAAGGTTTTTATACGCCCACATTTTCATGTGGACGTATATTGTCGTCGCCCCTGTCCGTCCGTCCACAATTTGTTTGTGAACAGTCTACAGGTCACAATTTTTATCCGATTTCAATGAAACTTAAAATATAGATTTATCACCCTAAGATCTCGGTTCCTTTCGATATTGGCATGTATCGGACTGTAACTTCATGGGTTATGGCCCCTGATTGTACGAAATATCACGTTTTTTAGCTTGTGAACAGTGTAGAGGTCACAATTTTGAACCGATTTGGATGAAACTTGAAATGCATGTTTATAACCCAAAGATCTTGGTTCCTTTCGATATAGGCGCTCAGCGGACCGTAACATCCTGAATTATGGCCCCTGATTGTCGGAAAAATCGCCCTTTTTAGCTTGTGACCCCTCTGGAGGTCAAAATTGTTATCCGATTTAAAAAACCGTTTGATTATATCACCGTTACATGGTTATTGAGGTTGAGTTCGAATTTCGTAAAAATCGGACCAAAATTGACAGACAAAATGGCCACCGTTTGTACGCGAATAGTGTGAAAATGTTATATCAAGGTTGTGGACCCAATAGTGGTTTGTGAACAGTCTAGGCCTACAGGTCACAATTTTTATCCTATTTCAATGAAACTTAAAATATAGGTTTATCACCCTAAGATCTCGATTCCTTTGATATTGGCATGTATCGGACTGTCACTTCATGGGTTATGGCCCCTGATTGTACGAAAAATCACGTTTTTAGCTTGTGAACAGTGTAGAGGTCACAATTTTGAACCGATTTCGATGAAACTTGAAATGCATGTTTATAACCCAAAGATCTTGGTTCCTTTCGATATGATTGTGCTCAGCGGATCGTAACATCCTGAATTATGGCCCCTGATTGTCCGAAAAATCGCCCTTTTTAGCTTGTGACCCTTCTGGAGGTCAAAATTGTTATCCGATTTAAAAAACCGTTTGATTATATCACCGTCACATGGTTATTGAGGTTGAGTTCGAATTTCGTAAAAATCGGACCAAAATTGACAGACAAAATGGCCACCGTTTGTACGCGAATAGTGTGAAAATATGTTATATCAAGGTTGTGGACCCAATAGCGGTCACAATTTTGAACCGATTTTGATGAAACTTGACATGTATGTTTATAACCCAAATGTCTTGGTTCCTATTGATATTTGCGCCCATCAGATCTTAACTTCCTAAATTATGTCCCCTGATTGTCCGAAAAATCACCTTTTTTAGCTCGTGGTCTCTCTGGATGTCAAAATTTTTTAAACCGTTTGATTAGATCACCGTTACATGGTTATGGAGGTTGAGTTCGAAATTCGGACCAAAATTGACAGACCAAATGGCCGCCGTTTGTATACGAATAGTGTGAAAATATGTTATATCAAGGTTGTGGACCCTATAGAGGTTACAATTTTGAACCGATTTTGATGAAACTTGAAATACATGTTGTTTATAACCTAAAGATCTTGGTTCCATTGCATATATCGGATCGTAACTTCCTGTATTATGGCCCCTGATTGTACGAAATATTGCCTTTTTAGCTTGTGCTCCCTCTGGAGGTCACAACTATTATCCGGTTAAAAAAACGTTTGATTATATCACTGTTTCACTATAATGAGGTTGAGGTCGAATTTCGTAAATATGGTACCAAAACTGTCCACCATAATGGCTGCCACTAATATGTGAATAGTGTAAAAATATGATATATCAAGGTTCTGGACCCTGTAGAGGTCACAATTTTAATCCGATTTTGATGAAATTTGAAATTAAGTTTATAACCCAAAGATGCGGTTCCTTTCGATATCCAGGCACATTGGACCATAACTTCCTGAATTATGGCCCCTGATTGTACGAAAATCAAGTTTTTTTTACCTTGTGGACCCTATGGAGGTCACAATTTTATTCCAAATTAAAAAAACGTTTGACTATATCCCTGTTTCACATTAATGATGGTTGAGTGTGAATTTCTTGAAAATCGATAATTGAACAGCTAAATCATAATATTAAATGTTTCGTATGCTTAACGTTAGCATGGGGCAGAACTTTATAAAAACCAAACAAATTCTAATGATTTTCTGATAATTGCTTAATGTTGATGTTGACTGCCCGGACGACTTAGCTGCTGTGTGGGCGTATGTTTCGTTGCCTGGCAACCTATTTTTTCTATTGGAATTTCATGAAAATCAGAACAAAACTGCACAAACAAATTATGTATTACCATGGCTGTCGATCCTCTTGAGGTCAGAATTCTTATCTGACTTTGATGAAACTTAAGATATGTTTACATCCGAGAGCTTTCGATTTCTTTCGATATTCGCTCATATTAGACAGTAATTTCCTGGATTATGGCCCCTGATTGTAAAAGTGTGAGCGTATCATGCATGGCAAGTGCTTGTTTATGATTTGGCATGGGGTCATTGGAGGACAAATTCTAGAATCAAATTTCCTAAAAGCTATAGTTGAGACATAGCTGCTGTGTGGGTGTATTTCCCATGTGTGTTTAATGTCTCGTTATTACTTTACTCATGTTATTTTGGGACTAACATAAAGCTGTATTTATTTGCTATGGTTATGTGGGAAATGCGAGTTTGGGTAATTTCATCCTGACTGTGGTATCTCAAACCCACTCATCTTTTGTTTCAACTGTACAAGGCCCTTCTTCGTGCACGCTAGTGTACATGGGTGGATATCGATTTATCGTCCCATTCCAACGACTAGGTACGCTTTCCCTGTCAGTTCTGCAAGCTTTGTCCTTGGCAAGTGGGTCGCGGGCTTTTAGAATTCCGAAGGTTCTTTTCAGTCCTCGCCGAGATTAGAATCCAAGACATTCTAATTAAGAGTACAGTACCCTAACTGCATGACTTTCATGGCTCCTGTTGATGTATATATCATCTGTTGGCGGTTGTCTCTTCACTGTATATATTTATAAGAATATAATATCCTTTGTTTCTTTACTCTATTTATTTAACATTATACAAGAGCTAAATCTGCCTATTGCAGGTCATTCTTTAGGCCTGAAATGTTATATAAATTATTAATTAGACATTAATTAACTAATCCAGGCCCTAATCAACTCTCGAAGTCATCTCTAGCCTGCGATATTTACCGGAATGGGATCTGATCTGCTGCTCAATGCTCATCCTTGATTCAATTATGAAATGGATACTTGAGATGATGTTTTTTTATCGTGCTGACTTTAATAAAGTCTCATATGGACGTATATATGACCTGCTCCCACGAAACCAGACGCTTGTCGCACAACTTTATTTGTACTATGGGCACAAATACATAAACTGTATGCCTTCTTGTTACTATTAATGAGCTGTACTTATTTCCAGATGATACAACAAATTTAAAAAGAATTGCATTTTTGGAAAGCTTAGCTGTAGACTATTCAAATATGGTGCCAGCTCTATTTTAATAAAAAAAATGATTTTTGTGGGAGTGGCTCTCATATTGACGTCACCCCTGTCCATCTGTCCACAATTTGTTTTTGGACACTCTACAGGTCACAATTTTTACCTTGATTTTGACAAAATAGGTCTATCTCCCAAAGATCTAGGTTCCTTTAGATATTCGCGCATATTGGATTGTAAATTCCTTAATTATGGCCCTTAATTGTACAAAAAATCACGATTTTAGCTTGTGGTCCCTCTGGAGGTATCTGCCAGCTCTTCATCTAATTTCCCATAATGTCTTTAAGTAGATTTTAATTGTGCGTATATTTTAAACCACACCACGAAACTCACTGACTCCCATACTAGTGGATTAAACGTAGAGTGTCACACAACTGTTTTTAATTAGGATAGAGCTCTCCAACCACAACCCCTAACAGTCTGTTACGAGTTCTTGGCCTTTTGATGCACAGGACTGTGGTTAAACCACTAGAAACATCCAGGCTAATTGATTATTCCTGGGTGTATTAAGTACATAATATGCAATTAGTAAAACTTTCATATAAACATTTAATTATTTTATATTTAAGAGTCAATGTTATGTTATATCTTATAGTTTGGATTTTTTTACAGTAATAGACGGGTGTATAATGCATGCACTTTAGATCATAAAGTCTGTCATTTAGTCAAGTGACATTCTTTCGAATCCCTGCTTGTACATGACAAGGAGTAGGGTCATCTCTCCCTGCTCCAACATTGTAGAGTTCCTCTGAATCTAATTTCCTTCCACTGCTAAAAGGCCTGTGCACGCACGGGAATAATTGAAATAAAATTGAACCATATGTTAGTCCCTGATTGACCTAGTTTGTGTCAAGTGGAGTTAAACCCCTCTGAGTTTGTTTTTTGTTTATCAGCTACTCTTATGATATCCATGTGAGCTTTCTATAAAGCAGTTTTCTAAAACTTTAATTTTCATCACCATAGTCCCACCCCAAGGCATGTGTTCCTCCAAAAATGTATTCAATTTTCCCAAACATTTTTGCTCTGACGAATACTAGAGTAGAATATTACTGTTGCTTAGATATAGAACACAGTTTGATTTATATAATAATACTTTCATTTTTCACAGATATTATCTTAATATCTATAGTAGAGAAAACATGGAAATATGAAAACAAATATTACTCAAAAAACATAGCAATATTATCAAATTATTTTTGACAAATATTCAAGTTATATTGTAAGTTTTTGTGAAACTTCTGTTGCCGTACTTACCTTCCCATTAAGTATTTGACGGGTTCAAAGGAAAAAAAAGCAAGAACTTATTTTTGAATATTCTGTAATTTAGTAGGTGTGTAAACTCAGCAACCAGCCATTGTAACATGCTTGAATGTCTATTGGACAATAACACCCCTCTGTCCTAAAAAAAAGCATGTTACAATGTCGATAAACACTTTCTGTTTCGCATTTAGAGGGGTGTTATTGTGCAATATACAACTGGCAGTAGATTTTCTTTTGATGTCCGTAGCAGTTATATTTCACAACAACCTGTCGTCATAGGTTGATATAAAGAAACACATGCATGTGATTACTTCAGTAGTTTTCGCTGTTTGGCAGAAATTATCGAGCATATTTTCATGTTTGGTTGCGAATATTTCATTTTATTGAAGTACATTGCACTGTCAGTATTTAATACTTTCATGACATTATAGTAAATATATTTTTAAAGATATATTGTAAGTATTTATTGTTACATAAAAGATATAGTAAATATTTGTATAGATATAAACAATATTTTTATAGATATAAATATAGTATATTGTTATGATTTTATCACCCAATAACACATTTGACAGTAGATATCCCTTGTATGATAAATTACATAATTACATGAATTTGATTGGTCACTCTAAAAAGAACTACTCTCTTTTATTTTAAAGAAACCACTTATTTCAAATAAAAAGTAACTTCTTTTTTTGTTAAAAAAAAATTGTTTTAATTTAATTCAGTAAAAGTGAAATCTATACCAAAGAATTATATTTATTTATTTGTGCATGAAAGAAAGGATTGGGCGATAAATAAAATCTCCAACTTGTCTTTTTTGATATCTAAAAATATTAACACTCATTGATAAAGTAGAAAAAAAATCGTCAGAGCCTCGTTTTTTTTTTTTACTGTATCAACTCGTGTTGATATTTTTTGATATCAAAAAAGACTCGTAGGGAGAGAGAGAAATGGGCTTTAGCGTCCACTCGACACAAACTAGGTCATTTCGGGACTAACGTATGGTTTAATTTTATTGTCCCCCGCCTTTCGAAGAAAGTTGGGACTATTAAAATGGTTTCTTCCGTCTGTGTGTCCGTCTGTCCGTCACACTTTTTGGGACACAATAACTCTCTTCCTAATTGAGCTAGAATGTTCAAACTTGGTGTATGTGTTTATTAGGTCAATGCCTTGATGGAGTTCGAAGATGAGCATTTTCTGCTGAGGGTAGGCAGAGATAAGCAATTTGATTGGTTGATACTTTGGGACAAGATAACTTAGGTTCATCTTGATTTTTGATTTTTATGCCAATACAATGACTGCATTCTCATTCAGTTATGGATTCGACAGTAACAGTGTATAGAAACGATTGACTCGGACACGAGGACCCTTTCCCTTGGCCAGAGGGCCCCCTTTTGTCTGGCTTTAGGGTCCCCCTAACTAGGGTACATTTTCATTTTTCTCGTCGGTTTTAGCATTTTTCTTTATAAAACACTTTTGGAGGACGCTTTGTGTACAGTTTGATTGCTCGATACGTTTGAAAAAATAAATGTGCGATTAATTAATATGTGTCATCTATTTATTTTGGGATTTCGGCGGGGGACATCAGCTTCACTGTTGGCTTGTCATTTTTCTCGTCGGTTTTAGCATTTTTCTTTTTAAAAAACTTTTGGATGACACTTTGTGTACAGTACAGTTTGATTGCTCGATACGTTTGAAAAAAGATAAATGTGCGATTAATTAATGTGTCATCTATTTATTTTGGGATTTCGACGGGGGACATCAGCCTCACTGTTGGCTTGTCATTTTTCTCGTCGGTTTTAGCATTTTTCTTTATAAAACACTTTTGGATGACACTTCGTGTACAGTTTGATTGCTCGATACGTTCGAAAAAATAAATGTGCGATTAATTAATATGTGTCATCTATTTATTTTGGGATTTCGGCGGGGGACATCAGCCTCACTGTTGGCTTGTTTCAATAATTCACTTGTGCTTAGGGGTCTTTAACAGTGGGAGGAAACCGGAGTACCTGGAGAAAACCCACGAGGTTGGAAAGACTTGTAGGAGATTCTCTCTCTCTATATATATATATTTGTATAGTTATAGATATAATCAATATTTTTATTGATATAAATATAGTATATTGTTATATGCTTACTGAATATATATGTATTCTTAGTAAATATTTATGTTGTCATAGATATAGTAATTATTGTTACGGAAATATTGTGTATGTATATATATACATATTGTTATAAATAAAGTAAATATAAATATTGTTATGTAGTAAATAGTTATATTGTTGATTTAGTAAATATTCATATTGATATAGTTAAAGATATAGTAAATATTTATATAGTTACAGATATATTGATGTAGTATATATTGTTATAGTATATTTTGATGTAGTTAATATTGTTGTATATTTTGATATAGTTAATATTATGGATATTGTTATAGTATATATTGATGTAGTTAATATTGTTATAGTATATATTGATGTAGTTGATATTGTTATAGTATATTTTGATGTAGTTAATATTGGTATGGACATTGATATAGTATATATTGATATAGTTAATATTGTTATGAATATTGATATAGTTAATATTGTTATAGTATATATTGACATAGTATATATTGACATAGTATATATTGATATAGTTAATGTTATGGATATTGTTAAGGTATATTTTGATATAGTTAATAATGTTATGGAATATAGTTCATATTGTTATAGTATATACCGTAGTTAATATTGTTATGGTTAATATTATGGATATTGTTATAGTATTTTTTGATATAGTTAATATTGTTATGGATTTTGTTATAGTATATATTGATATAGTTAATATTGTTATGGATATTGTTATTATATATATATATTGATATAGTTATGGATATTGTTATAGTAAATGTTGATATAATTAATATTGTTATAGTATATTTTGATACATGTATAGTAAATATTGTTATGGATATTGTTATAGTATATTTTGATATAGTTAATATTGTTGTGAAGATTGTTGTAGAATATATTGATATAGTAAATATTGTTATGGATATTGTTGTAGAATATATTGATATAGTTTATATTGTTATGGATATTGTTATAGTATATATTGATATAGTAAATATTGATATAGTTAATATTGTTATGGATATTGTTATAGTATATTTTGATATAGTTAATAATGTTATGGAATATAGTTCATATTGTTATGGATATTGTTATAGTATATTTTGATATAGTTAATATATATATAGTTCAACATGCATTATGCAAGAGCTAAATCTGCCTATTGCAGGTCTTTCTTTCGGCCCGAAATGTTTTCTGCAGTATTAGACATTTATTAACTGATCCAGGCCTTAATCAACTCTCGATGGCATAGATTAAAATGTTTCAGCAATACTTGATTTAATCAAATATGGAGGAACGAGACTTAGCTTCAATCAACCAGGTCGATGGTTGAAATTATTGCACATGTCTGTCAAACCTTCAAAGGCTAACATCTTTGCTTGCAATAGAGTAATTTGAATGAAATTTTCAAATTATTCATTTTACATTATGTACTTTCTAACTTTTGTAGCAATAATGGCTAGTTTTTTGTCTAAATCTTACATAATTTATCTTTAATATATATATATACATGTATAGTTAATATTGTTTTAGACATGGTAAATTGTTATAGATGGAGTGCAGTAAATATTCATATTGCATATTTTTAGATATTTATATTGTTATAAAGTAAATACTCCTATTGTTATATAGTAAATCATTGTTGAATAAAGTTAATATTTATGTTATAGATGTAGTTTGAATTTCGTGAAAGTCGTACCAAAACTGCTGGACAGAATGGCCACCCCTCGTAAGCAAATAGTGTAAACATATGGTGCATGTATATCAAGGTTGTAGAAATATATCTTTATAACCCAAAGATATTGGTTCCTTTCGATATTTGCGCAGTTCGGATCGTAACTGCCTGCCTGAATTATGGCTCTTGATTGTACGAAAAAACTTTTTTTTTTTTTTTTAGCTTTTCTCTATTCATCTCTTGCAAAAGGTGGGCATATCCTGCCTGGCAGTCGCTGGTTATATTTGAGTTCAAATAAGCAAAATGGTATTCTGGGAGGGTGGGAGCCAATATTGACCAAATTTAAAAGTCTGTTTAATAATCAGTTGTTAATCGTCCCATCCGAACCACTAGACAGCTGTCCTTGTCATGTCTTCCTTCCTGCACTGCACCACTGACCAGGGTCAATCAAGTTGGAAAATCCACATGAAATTTCTCAATCAATGCAGGGATCAAGCCAGCACCTTACCCACCAGGGCTCCCCGAAGTCTTACCTCATTATTAATTCCAGTTCCGGTGGTTTAACACATGAACTTGAAATCACAAGTGGCATGAATATGATTCCTGCCTAGTTTGTGTCGAGTGGACATAAAACCCCCATTTCTCTCTGAGGAGAATAAGCAAAGAATTTAAAAACCAGCTTTTGAGACAAAATGTGTTTTATTTAAAGGAATGAAAACAAGATTTCTTGTGTTGTATTTTGTGATCTATTACAGTAAATGACATCAAATGAGTGTTCAAACCTGATTTCCCTTTTTGTCTATTCAATAGTATGTGAAAGGGAGTAGACTTGAATTTCTAATGAAATGAAGTTTAACGTCCTACTGTTCTGCTCTATCTGGGCTATTGAATACAAACATAAGCCATGTACAAATGTATAAGGAAAATTTGGCTAAGACAGTGGCATTGCAGACGGCCCTTTTTATCGCATTCCCACACGTCACAGTATATCCATGGCCTTTATTTTTCATACCATCCAACAGATTAGACGGCTGTCCCTGCCAGGCCCTCCGCCCTGCACCACTGACACGGGGATTGAACCCACGACCTTCAGTTTAGTGGCTACATCTACTGTCCAACCTCGTGGATTGTCGCGGGTCGAGTGAAAATGACTTTGATAGAGTCAAGTGGAACCATGTCTCTCTATAAATGTGCACATATATATACGATATACTTATTGTTATAAATATAACTACATTATGTACATGTATGTTGTTATTTATGTCAAGTTTATATACATGTTGTGATCGTTATCCATACAACTGTGTTGTGTTATAATATACTAAACAGTAATTACACTGTCGGGGGAGGAGGGTGAATCAAGTGATATTGTTTCGATACGCACAAGATGCTGAAATAACCGTGCCCTATAAATTATTGCCAATAATATTGTTCATGTCAAGTTGACATTAAACACAATATATCTCTTAAATATTGTGCTTTAGTGAATTTTTACATGTTTTTTACCTCCATTGTCAATGTCCATGTGCAGAATAGAGAAAGAAATGGAGTCAAAGGTCCACTCGACACAAACTAGATCATTTTGGGACTAACACATGGTTTAATTTTATTTCAATAATTTGTTTGTGCGTAGGGTCTTTAGCAGTGGGAGGAAACCGGAGAAAACCCACGAGGATGCACAGGTGCCCATACGTACATCCGGGAAATCGAAACCCCCGCCAGTTGACTCAATGACAGACTGTATGATACAGCGCGTGCGTGCTAACCATTCGGCCATCCAACTCCCCATGTGCAGAACAAAACTATCTTTATGTTTAAATGATTTACCACAAACATTACATTAACATGGTTTTTCTCCAGTATGGACTATCATGTGATACTTTAGACTACTATTCTGAGTATATGATTTACCACAAACATTACATTTATAAGGTTTCTCTCCTGTATGAGTTCTCATGTGCTTCCGTAAATCAGCACGGGTGCTAAAAGGTTTACCACAAAAATCACACTTATGAGGTTTCTCTCCTGTATGAGATTTCTCGTGTCTGCGAAGGCTACCCTGAAAACTGAATGATTTACTACAAACATCACATTGAAAAGGTTTCTCTCCTGTATGAGTTCTTGTGTGCCTTTGAAGGGTACCACGATCGCTGAAGGATTTACCACAAACATCACATGTATGAAGTTTTTCTCCTGTATGAACTTTCATGTGTTGCTGTAGAGTACTACCCTGGGTAAATGAATTACCACAAACATCACATTTATACGGTTTTTCTCCAGTATGAATTCTCATGTGTATCTGTACATAAGAAATGGTGGTGAATGATTTACTACAAACATTACATTTAAAAGGTTTCGCTCCTGTATGAGTTCTCTTGTGCCTGTGAAGGGTACCGCGATCACTGAATGATTTATCACAATCATCACATTTATAAGGTCTTATTGCAGTATGAATTTTTATGTGCCTCTCAAAAAATCCTTTTCGAATAAATGATTTACCACAAACATCACATTTAAAAAGTCTTTCTCTGGTATGAACTATGGTCTCTTCTGAGTTAACATGTACTTCGACATGTTTCTCACAGTGTTTTTCTAAATCAGTGTTAGATTTAAATTCTTCATCACACAAATTACACTGATAAATATTATCAGTTTGACAACATTCATCTATATCATCAGTTTTCTCTTCTTTAACATGACAATATTCATCTACGTCATCCATTTTCTCCTGTTTAAACTGTACATGACAATATTCATTTACATCATCTGTTTTCTCATCTTTAACATGTATTTTATTATGTACTTTTAAATCATCATATTCTTGGAAAATTTGATCACATACGACACACTGATGGAAGGTTTTAAGATCTTTACTTTCCTGTAATATATAAAAGGATAGGTTGCCAGGCAATGAAACAAACGTCCACCGCAGCTAAATTGCCCGAGCAGCAGACAAGGGTTACCGCATCCATATTTATTCATTTGTAGGTAATGGGGGGAATTTACGAGGCAGATTACAATTTTTGTCAGGGTTAAAAAGGTTCTTCAAACTGACACAGGAGCCTAAACTCTGGAAGCAATTTAGACTGTTTCATTTAGTAATTCAAGTAATGCATATAAATTTCATACAGAGGATAATTATTGTCATTTGAGCATTCATAATTGGGGATATTTGGCAGTGGTAGGAAACCAGGTGTCCAGGAAAACCCCACAAGGTTTGATAGCTGACTCGACTCCTTGTCACGTACAAGTGGAGAATCGAAGCCATTCGGCCAGACATCGGCCAGCCATCGACCAGCCAACCCTCTACAAGAAACAGATATCAAACAGATAAACAAGGCACATTATTAAAAAAGAATGTAAGTACCAGAGCTTAAAGTTGTAGAATATTCAACAATAAGTATGATTTATAGCTGACAACAAATTATTCCAGCTTGCATCTAGATTTATTATATAGACATTTATTATCAAAGTAATCGTCTAAAATAACTCCAAGATCGATCAAGTAAATGAACCGTCATGATCAACGAGATTAGCGGGGCGCCCAACCAATGTCAATTGGTTTTATGGGTGCCTCACTAATCATGTTGTTATATATCAGGCACCCCCCACCCCCCACCCCCAAATAATGAGAATGAGGCGCCTCAAAATGACTTACACGATTAACACCACAGCTTATGGGACACCCAAAACAGCTTGACCTTTTAGGTACCTTATCCCAGAGAGGCGCCCATAATGACATGACTGATGGGGTGCCTTATAATGATATTATATGATTGTCAGGTTCGCTCATAATGCGGAGTAAGATAGTTTGGCACCCACGTCTTGATCAATGGGGCGCCCAAAACGGCATAATTTGTGTGGTGCCTCATTGTGGAGGGGCTCCCACAATGCCGAGATTAGTGAGCTGCCCACGAGCAGATCATGGGCGCCCATAATATAATTGGTCGGGCGCCCATAATGCTCGTGACATTGGTTAGGTGCCCACAAATGAATTGGGCACCAAAATCGCGTGATAATCTTCAAAATTCAAACAAGTGTCATTCTAACCCAATTCCGAACTTTTCATTTTTCTCATAAATTATTATAGCTACGTTAAAGTCGTATTCCTTCCTTCAAATTTTTATAATGCTCATTAAAATATTATAAAACGCCAATCAATATCGCAAATTCAGCCTCAAAATTAAAATTTTCCGTCATTGATTTTCAGGTGCAAAATTGTCTGGTGGGAGTACACCATAGGCAATCTGACTTTTCAGGCAGACGGGTAAAGTGAAAGATGATCATATTTACTAAATGAACAGGTAGGCCTCCGCATACCACCCTGCCTTCTACAATGGTGAATTCGATGAATTAATAAAATTATCTCACCATTTTACAAGTGAAGGTTTAGTGTTCTAATCATCAAAAATCAAAGACTGAATCGAACACTTCCGTTGTGTATTAAATATTTATTATGGACATGGACTAAACCGACACGAACGGTTCACAATTGTGGATGTTACTGGGAATGCTCGATAATCAACTGTAACGCAGTGGCATGATTTACCAAAATCCAACCTGATGCACCAATATTTCTACTCATTCCACAATAGTATGTATCGATATTTAATAATATATTATTCTTCATACCAAATTCTCATTTTTAATTTAAAACCGTAACGGTTGTGTGTTAAAAGACCAAACGCTACACACTGAAACATTCGGAACGTCTGTACCATATACTGAAAAATACCATAAAAAGTATAAAAAGTCACTGAGAAATTAGGAACCCCTTTGGGTTCTAACCACCAAGCTTTTATCAGAACCCACTTGTACTGGCGCCCAACTCTCAGTAATTCTTGGCCTCTGATCGTCTGGTGCAGTAATTCTCAAACAGTGTGCCGTGGCGCACAGGTATGCAGAGCGATCTGCCAAAGTGCGCCACGAAATTTTTAACGGCACAGTAAGAAAATGCGGAAACCACTTGATCCAAACTGAGCATTCACCAAGAAGCTTTAATGACGTCATGCCGCCTCCACGTCATTAAAGCTTCTTGGTATTCATGGGTGTCTACTGATCAATAAATTTATAGCTGTGTTTTGCTTTATATAGTTTGAGTCGTTCTGTGTGTCTATAGTCTCTGTCTGCGGGTGTATGCCGTCTGACTTGCCATGTTTTTATTTGGTAATTTGTGAACTTGAAAGTAGTTCTAATGGCGGACTTCGTCATACAGCCGAGGCTAAATGTAGGGTACTGGAATCTGCTGAGGTTTGCCGAGTGAACATGTTACCGCGATATGTGACACACACCCTCCCAACTGGGATACGAATAAGAATTGTAGGCACTCTAGGGTCATGCATAACAATTATGGAACTTTCAGAGGTGGGTCATGGATCAGGTCAGACTATATAGGCCACACATAAAAATTTGTAGGGAATTCCAGGTTGGACATGGGTAAGGCTAGGACACATAATAATTGTGGGTAACTTTACGTCACACTTAAAAGTGGTGGGGCCATGCAATAGTTGAACACTCTTTCTTGGTCATAGATCATGCAGGGTTACACATAAGACATGTGGGGCACTGTGTATATATAGTTGGGTAATGGGTCAGACTAGACCTTGCATACGAATTTTGGGGGTACACTAGGCCGTGCATAAAAACGGGGGACATTCTAGCTGGGAAATGGGTCATGTCTGGTACTCTAAGTGGGACTGAGGGTCATGGATCAGACTAAGCCTCACATACAATTGTGGGACATTGTGGGACACTCTAGGTCATGCATATAAAATGGTGGGCATTCTAGGAGAGAAATGGGTCGTGATTGGGCAAGCATAAATATAGTAAGTGTTTCACTCTTGACTGGTCATGGATCACGCTAGGTCATGCATATAAGAATTGTAGGGAACCTAATTTATATAACATTGGAAGTCAACATAAAGACTTGGAATACTCAAATTTAGCACTTATAATAAATACAGTTATATATACATGTATTAAACAGGTTTTAACAGCCTACTGTTCTGCACTGACTCTGACTGGGCTAATGAAGACGGGCATACAGCTTACAGTGAGCTACGAGGAAATCTTTTCTGGACAGCAGTGCTAAAGCCTACTCTTATTTCTTTAGTGAGCTGGCATCTTACTCAGTGAGACACTGTGGATGTGGATGTATATTGGAAACAATTAACAGATTATTGATGAGCTATGGACATGAACATTCTGTGTCGCCCTTTAATGTTGTTTCACCACTTTCAAGATGAAGTTTGTGGGTAGAATAAGCAAAGGGTAGGTTCACTCTGTGGGTATCTTAAGCAACCAGCTTTTGTGTCAAAATGTTTTTTATGAACAGACAACAGAATGATGTATTACAGTAAACATATTAAAATTAGAATAAAACACTGTAACAACAATTAAAGATGACCATAGTTTTATTTTTGTGTACACTAGATGATCAAATTCATCATTAATTCTTTATGTTAAATTTAAATAATGTGAGTATTATTTTGTGTTACTACACACCACTGTTCTTATTTAATCAGCCATTTATTGTCGACTTTAGACAACTGATGTTCAATCAAACTGGTTGGTAAAACAATGGTACCATGAATCTACTTTTGGCTTAATTACATAGGGTTAATAATTTGTTAATTAAAAAGTTAATCAACTTGTTTGTAGGCTACAATAACAATCATCATGCCTTCATCAGAATCTGTCTATGTGGTTCACAATGCGAGTAATTAGCACATGTAATGGAAATTTGGATAAAACCCGAACTAGCTTGCTGATTATTCATAACAGGTCCAGTAAGCTGTCTTTTTAAAAATAAGACACATAGCAAATAAAGATGGTTTTGGCATGGTTTGTGAGTAGCCTGTCTTCCAACGCTCTTTCCTAATTCCAGGTAGATATTAAAACAGTATGTGGCTGATACATTGTTAGATTCACTGACCAGTTCTTCGGTAAATTTAAATCTTCATTCGATGTCATCACACGATAGAACATCGAACACACTGAGAAACAGTCATTAATGTGACATCGGTAGGAATTACTTGTAGGTGAAAATAGCATTTACCATAATTATTTTTTATTTTATGTACATGTTGGGGCTTAATTTTAAAAATATTGTTGTTTTTAGATCACTATTATTAATTCTAATAAATCACATTTTTGGTGAATTTTTAAGTGTTTTTGTAGATTAAAAGTTATCATAAACGATTTACATACAAAAATATCACATTTTGAAAGGTTTCTCTCCTGTAGATCGCCACTAATACTACACGGTTTATCACAAAACTCACACCTATCAGGTTTGTCTCCTGTAGATCGCCACTAGTACTACACGGTTTATCACAAAACTCTTACTTACGAGGTTACTCTCCTGTATGAGTTCTCATGTGCACGCGAAGAGCACCCCGTTGAATGAAAGATTTACTACAAACATCACATGTATGAAGTTTTTCTCCAGTATGGATTCTCACATGTTGCCTTAGACTGCTCTTCTGAGTAAAGGATTTACTACAAACATTGCATTTAAAAGGTCGGTCCCCTGTATGAGTTCTCATATGTGTTTGAACACAATAACTGGTGCGAAATGATTTACCACAAACATCGCATTTAAAAGGCCGTTCTCCAGTATGAATTCTCTTATGTATCTGTACACAATAACTTGTGCTAAATGATTTACCACAAACATCACATTTAAAAGGTCTTTTAATACCGATCTGATCTTGTGACTTTTCGCCATCTTTAAATTGCTGTAAAATATTTCCCATGGTCTTAACATGTAATTTGGCATCTATTTCACTGCATTTTACTGTATCAGTCTCAGTTTTAAATTCCCCTTTAGATAAATTACACTGATAAATAGTTTCAGTATCATCCATTTTCTCTTCTTTAAACTGTACATGACAATATTCATCTATATCATCAGTTTTCTCTTTTTTAACATGACAATATTCACCTACATTATCTGTTTTCTCTTCTTTAAAATGCACATTACAATATTCATCTACATCATCAGTTTTTTCTTCTTTAACATGCATTTTATTGTGTTGTTCTAAATCAGAATATTTTTGAAAAATCTCATCACATACAAAACATTGATGAAAAGTTATAACATCTTTAGTTTCCTGTAAAACATGTATAAAAGTTTTAACATCATTATTTTCCTGTTAGAGACTTGGAGAAAAATACAGTTGAACATAATCTTATTATTTAAGCTGTACCATAGTACGTAATTATCAAAAAACATTAAAACATTATATGGCCCCTAGTTCTGCCCATACATAAGATTAAACGATCCCCAGGTCCAAGTGTTAAAAATCAGCGATTTTTCGTACAATCAAGGGCCATAATTCAGGAAATTACGATCTGATATGCATGAATATCGAAAGTACGGTAACCAAGATCTTTGGGTATAAACATGCATTTCAAGTTTCATCAAGATAGATGAAATTTGTTACCTGTAGAGTGTCCACAAGCTAAAAACGTGATTTTTTCGTACAATCAGGGGCCATAGTCTGATTGTAAATTAATTTCCATTCATGTTACATTAAGCTATGTTTTAGAACCATTGTGGTCTATTCTAAGATTCTACAGAATATAGCTCGAAATGGGGTTAAACGTCTACTCGTCTAATAACACAAACTAGGTCATTTCG
Organism: Patella ulyssiponensis; assembly: GCA_963678685.1. Classification (NCBI taxonomy): domain Eukaryota; kingdom Metazoa; phylum Mollusca; class Gastropoda; family Patellidae; genus Patella; species Patella ulyssiponensis. The sequence goes on along the minus strand of OY783225.1, from coordinate 59,283,444 downwards.
GGACTAACATATGGTTTATTTTTTTCTTTTAAGCAGTGAGAGAGGAAACCGGAGGACCCAGAGAAAACCCACGAGGTTGAACAGTTGTTCGCTCATTAAAACTTTAAGGCCTGGTGTTTCGATTACAATTGCCCTGTGTCATTTAATCTACGTCATTTGTATCCAGAGATGATCATATTTACTAAATGAACAGGTAGGCATCCGCGACATCCGCGTACCACCCTGCCTTCTAGAATGGTGAATTCAATGCATTAATAAAATTATCTCACCATTTTACAAGTGAAGGATTAATGTTTAAATCATCAACACAAAAATAGAATCGACCACTTCCAGTATGTAGTATACTTGTTATGGACTTGGACTAAACCGTCACGAACGGTTCATAATTGCAGGTGTTATTGTCGATGCTCTATAATCAACTGGGACGCGGTATCACGATCTACCAATATCCACCCTACTGCATAGGCGTTCGAGCCAGGTGTTGGGTGGGGGTGGGGCTAACCTTCGGACAGACGGGTTTAGTGGGGAAAACAATTAATTCATCTAGTTGGCAAAATTAACTGCCAGAAATATAATAAAACACGAATTTTACTTTTATTGATTAGCAGAAAAACGCATTGGTTGTTTGGGATTCAGGTGGGTGGGTGTGTGTGTGGGTGGGTGGGTGTGTGTGTGGGTGTGTCTGTGTATGTAGTTGTTGTTTTTGTTTTTGGTTTGTTTTGTTTTGTTTTTTTTTGCTGTTTTGTTTTGTTTTGATTTCTGGTGAAATTTTACTATCCTGTCGTGGCTGATATTGATTAGAAGATGTGATTCGTGATTATCTTTATCTAATCTATAAAACATATCTACTTGTCAAGATGGTCGGTTTGTAGACTGATTCATACAGGCCCATATCAGTTAAAAGACAACGTTGGTTTTACACAGCTCGTTCCGGTCATACCCGCTTCTCCCCTCGTCTTGTAGCCATGGTTACTCAGTATGTAAGAGAATATTGCTGGGGACTTTTCTATTTGTTCGGGTAGTACGCAACGCCGGATTAACCACGGGGCATCATGGGGCACGTGCCCCAGTGCCCCCCACATTAGGGGACTCCCCACAAAAATCTCAGTTGCGCGCATCGGGCATGGTCGGACTGAGAACTCCAACGGTCGGTGACCTAGCGACGGGCCCCTCCGATGATCCAAGGACTCTCCATCGGAAGTCCCTGGGGCCCCCTCAATCCATGGCGATCGACATCCGAGAATTTGGTGTGATCCGGTGATGCCGCGTCATATTTTCGACTGGTATCCGTGTTTCTTTTTTGTGTATTTACCGGGAAACGTCAATCGAACTATTGTTGATACATTCCCCAATGTTGAAGCAATATTGAGAATATATCTGTGTATGATGATGTCTAATTGTTCTGGGGAGAGATCTTTCTCCAAATTGAAACTCATAAAATATTATCTCCGGTCTACGATGTGTCAGGATAGGTGTAGCGTATTTGGTTCGGCTGGCCTCTGAAAGCGATATCCTGCGCACCATCAATGTCGAAGAAACCATTGCAAAATTCGTCAGGCTCAAAAAAGAAGAGTGTTCATCCATTGATCATTATCATTCAACTCTAACTCCGCGTAACTTGACCCCGTATAACGCGAATTATCGCCTAACTCGAACAAAATTCGCTGAACGAATACTTTCTTTCGTTTTCCTTTTATAAAACATCGCATAGCTCGGAAACTGTAACTCGAATTATCGCATAGCTCAAACCAAATTTCCGATACGATCCTTATCGAAGTCTAATTTATTTACATCGCCTAACTCGAACTGTAAATAATGGATCTTGCAGGCGAGTGTGCCTTGGCAACTTTCCCAGAAACTTGAAGATTTGAAAAATAAACGCATTTTGTGGCTTTATCTTAGCGTGTAATACATGGTCTTTTATTGCTGTGAGATCTTTTATCGGACCGAACATCGTCTAACTCGAATTATCGTATAACTCGAACAAATTATATGTCCCGATCATTTCGAGTAGCGCGAATTTTGCCTCCGATTGACGTACGATTGTATTTAAGCCGTAGTTGTTGTTGTTGTGGGTATAAGCTGAATTTGATGAGATGCACATCATGATCACACGAAATATTCAGATTTCTTGAATAAATCTCGTATTAAAATTTGGTACTTACAGTTTTAGACGTTCGTCAAAAATCGAATCCGGCTTGATCGTAACGTTACGGCCTCCATTAATCAAATCATCGTGGGGGATATAATACGATTCCGAATCAAGTGACCCCGTTATTTATCACTGAGCGACTTCAAAATTAGGTTTGATGTAGCTCTGCTCACTTACAGTAGCGGATTTAACGGGCATAATGGCTCCAGCCCCATCCTCTAGAAATGCCATCATTTCATAGCACTCGCATAGATTGCTCCACTGAAATAAGGCCAGAATGCGCTGATTTTGTGGCAGAATTTTATTTTTTTCTGGGGAGGTACTTCTAAATGGCTCCGACACAAGTGCCTGAAATGCCAGGAAATCACGTTTCCGGCCTCCAATTTCTGAAAATTTCCTGGGTGAAGACCCCTCCCATCCAGACCCCCCTTGCGGGGCTTCGCGCTTTCGGCGCTCGCCGACCACACCTACGCGGTCGGTGATCAGCCTCCCCCACATGTACCAGGCCCAGGGCCCCCACCATGGTTAATCCGGCGTTGGTAGTACGTAACAACGGAAGAACCTTATTTGGAACTGGAATTCCCAGATGAGAAGACGGAAACGCCACTATATGCCACTGCGTAGTCGAAGTCGATCAGTCAAGTGGGACATTAAACCCAATTTCATTTTTCTCATCATGATGAATTGCTGAGAGAGAAAGAGAGAAATGGGGTTTAACGTCCACTCGACACAAACTAGGTCATTTCGGGACTAACATATGCTTCAATTTTATTTCAATAAAATCAAGGTGTCTATTAGGCGTAGGGGTCGTTAGCAGTGAGAGGAAATCGCAGGACCCAGAGAAAACCCACGGGGTTGGACAGGCGACCCTACTCCTTGTCACGTACAACCGGAAAGCCATCTCTCATCTGCGATGGGGATCAATCTCCGAACAGGATTGATGTTTAATCACTCGTCAGAAAGATAACGGTGAGGGTTGTAGGTTCACGTGACCATGGTGTATCTGAAGGTTATCAATCAGTATCAGTAGTAGAGTCGGTACGATAAATAATCTATATCAATAATCTATATACAGGATATATAAAATATGTGATATACGTTACAATATATACAGGATATATACTCATTTCAACAGCAGGTAAATTTTATATAAATATATACGGGGTATCGAGCGGAGACGGAGATCTCCCTGCGTTGTGCAGTCAAATGGGGTTCCCGTGTCTCACTGTCTGGTCCTCGCGTCAATGTGTACAGTTTTACGCACATATTTGAAATGAAGGCACGGAGGGGCGGGGGTGAGGCGGTAAGCTCACTATGTTCAAACTATATAATACCAGGGTATACAGTGGTGGGATTGGAACATTTTAACAAAAGGTTTCTCACTATCATGTCCAATCCCACAAATTATTATAGAATGGCCGCTAACCGTCACCATTGTACGGTATAATTATGGATGGTGAATTATATGAAGAACATACACAGTTTGTATATAATAATACTGTTTAGTAATGTTAGGTTATTTCGTTTCGAAGGAAACATAGGCCAATTAAAATCTGTCTGTCACACATTTTGGGACACAATAACTCTAATTCTAATTGACGTAGAATGTTCAAACTTGGTAGGTGTGTATTAGGCAAATGCCTTGACAGTGTTCGATCAGGAACATTTTCCACTAAGGCTAAACAGAGATAAGTAATTTGATTGGTTGAGACTTTGGAACACGATAACGTTACCTTGATTCTGATTGGACGAGTACCAACACCTTGACCAAGTTTGATGATGAGGGGGGATCACGTGGCTAAGTGGTTAAGACGCTGGCTAGTTAGCCTGGGGGTGGGGTGTTCGATCCCTTGGCCGAGAAGGTTCATCCAGATTTTCCGGCGTGGTTCCCCCTTGTCAGTGATGCAGAGCGGAGGGCCTGACAAGGACAGCTGTCTAGTCGTTCGGGTAGGACGAAAAACCGAGGTCCCGTGTACACATTGGCGTGCACGTAAAAGATCCCTTGGCAGTTGGAATTCGATATAAGAGTAGGCCGTAGCGCCGCTGCCCGGGCAAAATGTCCTTCATAGCACACTGTATGACATATGCCCGTCTTCATTAGCCCAGTTTAGGAGTAGAACCGTAGGACGTTAAACCCCATTTTATTTGATTTCATTTCAATGATGAGAATGTTCTGCATTGGGTATGTAGCTTTGGAATATTATAACTCAGCTCTTAGAATGATTAAACTTGGTGTAGATGTACGTTAGGAGAATGACTGAGTTCAATGATTAACTTTTTTGCGCTTAAGCTAAGAAGAGATGAGCAATTTCATTGCTTGAATATTTGGAACAAGATAACCTTGATTTTAAATTATGGAGAGTGGCGAAATTTAGAATAGAGTTTCACTACAAGGTACGCTCAAAGCTTGACTGAATTCGATCATGAAATGGAAATTTTCTGCTGAGACAAAATATAGATGATCAGTTCCATTGCTCTAAGCTTTTCAGAAAGATAAATGTGCAATTAAAATAAATATGTGGCATCTATTTAGTTTGGGACTGCGACGGGTGACATGAGCCTCGCTGTTGGATTATTAGTTTTAAAATTAATATATTGGAAATGTGGTCCATAAATGTATTTGCTATAACTTCAATTTATAATACTTCAGATTAATGTTAGGCGACTATCAGGCAACTTTTCCACGATGCAGCCAGTCTACCTACTATATGTTAGGCTAGATACGGCACCTAACAAATGCATTACAACATGGTGATGTTTTGTCATGGTAGGAAATGATGAACACATGATGAAGAGCGGGGGGTAACTGTTCTCAAAACAAGTCATGGCGACTACCCGTTCCAATTGGTCAGGTTGGTGCAGATAAATAAATCATTAAACACCATTTCATTGCATCCTTTATTGGCTTTTGGAGTCATGACTTACATTAGACCAGTAACGCGCGGATGTACTTTCCAGTCCTGCATATAGCAGAGTTGGGATTGACTTCTAAACGCCAACGAACAGCTAGTCAACCTCATGAAATTCCAAGAACGAATTCATACGAGCTCATGTCAGAAGTAACATTGTATGGCTCCTTATAGTTATCAGACGTGGGAACCGAAGCAAACTCACGTGGCTAAGGAGACGACCGTATTCCTTGTACCGTAGAGGCTTGGGGTCAAAACCACGACCACGTTAATCAATGACGGGCCTTAGGCCGGTGTACTACAATATCGAATAATAATTATGTTTCCGGTAACTTAAATTGAGTTTTATATTTCAGTTATAAAACAAGTTCAAGATGGCAAGAAAACGAGCTCATGTCAATCGACCACCAATGTCTAACGACAATCATCCTAAAAAGGATCAAGATGTGACCTTATCCCAGACTCCTCTCTCATCCCTTCGTGTTCTTCTTTTTCTCGCGCTCATGGTCGGTTTATGCGGTTTCTTGTTTTATCCAGATATTTCTAGACTCCTTAAAACTTTATCTTCTCAAAAGGATAAGCTGATTGAATCGGTGGATCCAGGTTTATCGGAATCAGTCAAGAGCAGTGATTTAGCCAAAGGGGATGCGGAACAAGACTTAGGAGACGAAGAAGAAGATGAAGGTGAATACGACCTACATGCGGAACAAGACTTAGAAGAAGAAGATGAAGATGAATACGACCTACATGGTTTAGAAGACGACACTGAAGACGCCGAAAATATTTTAGAGAAAGAAAGGGTTGCTGCTGATTTAGAATCAGCAGAGGAAGTACAGGAGTCGACGTTGGAACCGGAGGAGGAAGAATTTGAAGAAGAACTCCGCCGTGGTCTAGAGTTTGAAGAAGTCCCCACTGAATCCGAGCATGAGCTAGAACATGAAGAATTCTTTCTTGAGGAAGACGAATTGAATGGTCGTGATTCAAAACCATACGAAGGAAAACCACAAGAGGATTTAATGGAATCGGAGCTTGAAGATATGCAAGAAGAAATCGATGAATTGGAAGTTGAAGTCGTGGACGAAATTGACGAAAGCTCTCCTGGACAGGCGGACGAGGTTGAATCAGGGTGGAAAATATCCGGTGATGAAAGCATCATAAAGTTTGGTGGAAATGGAAAAGAATCGATTGTATTGACATCAGATGACATTGATCGTTCAGCAAGAAATCACGCGAAACAATCAAAGCCCAAAACGTCCCAAGAGAACACATCACAAAGTAGTGACAAACCAACTAAATCTCAAAGTAGCACGTCATCGAAACACAAGTCGTCCAAATCTGATAAAGGCAAATCTTCAGGCAATAAACGGGGCGAATTGAAATCGTCAAAATCTAAACGGGATATCGCATCTCAAACCAAGACGGACTCGAATCTACCTGCTGATTTCAAGGATTTTAAAGCCAGCATAGTTTCAAAGATTGATCCAAAGAAAACATTCATTGATGGGAGACGCGTACCAGCTGTAGAACTATTAGCTCAAAAACCAACCAACAGCAGCGTTAAGTAAGTAAATAAATTGTTGGTTTAGGAAATGAAACTCCCATTAAGCTTCTCCGGCGAAAGTTTTCTTTCTAAAACACCCTTATTTCTTATATCTAAAACCTGTTAGGAGCTTAATAAATGAAAAATATGCCCTGGTAAAAAATTCTCCACTTTACTTCATTCTGACATACATCATATAAGCTAAGTGTCTGCCTTATATGGGCGTCTTCAGATATCAATAGAGTTCATATGAGAGCCCCCCCCCCCCCCGTCTTCATCAGCCCAGTAGGAGCAGAACAATAGGACGTCAGATTCTGTTATGACTTCATCTGACCCCCCCCCCCCCCTCGTCTTCATCAGCCCAGTCGGAACACAACAGTTGGGCGTTAGATCTTGTTATGGCAACAGACCTCATTTTATAAAAATAACGTGTAGGCGAAATTTACCTTTTGTTATCAAGTTTAGCACGTAGGTCATACACTGTAGCAATCTGTTTCACAGAGAATTACTTACGAATTATCTCTGTAACAGATGTCTCTCCACAACAAGTACGTTGACTGCACGCGGCCTCAGTCATTGACTGAACGGCTCGTGCAATGTTTACATAACACCTAACTGCTTCGGGCAAAATGATGCATTTTACTCATTTTAATACCCATTTACACTAAATAGGAAATATTTTTTAACTACAAATACTTCAAAAGTCTTTATTTATTTTTCTTTTACCTCAAAAAAATGTTTGAGAATTTAATTTGTCGGAGTAACAAAGTTAATATGCCGTACTTATTAAGCCTCGTCGATGTCATGCTTATCAGAGATTGTAGCGGCCAAGCGAATATTCACTGCGGGATCAGTTTGACACTGTAGTAGAGACCTGTAAAGGAACGGTGGTAGATTATCAGTGTTACGTGTCCGGATACGGCACGAGGGTTTGACGTTCACGTCCAAACGACTCTATAGTTTGAACTGAAATTTTTAGACAATGTAAAAAAATAATACTTCTATATTTTGGCGCTTAACTTCCATATGTGTACAGACTTTTATTTCTGAGACTGTTAAAATCGGGATGGTCCCTTGAATATATGTATTTGTGTGAATCCGTAATTTCTAAGGTATAGTATAAAAATAACCTAGTCCACTTGTCATGTTTAAAACCATTTCCCTGTTATCGGAAGCATAGATTTATCTTTTGGATTGGTAAAAGAGAAGATGACGGTTTCAGAAATAGTAAACAATCTTCCAATTATGAAATGTTAAAGCAAAGGGCTTAAGAATATTTACTTGTTGCATATTCAATCCCAGTAGAAATTAAGACTTAATTAACTCATGTTATAAACGTTTTCTGACCATCAGAATTATGCAAAATCTTCCTCAAAAGTCCAGGAAATGACATTTTCAGGGACTCCAGATTCATAAAAGATTTTCACTACAACAGTTCAATTTATAAACTCAATTTCCAATATTATATCAAAATGGCACAAAAGTGAAAACAACAAAGAATAAAACTGTGCCCAAGACATCTTGAACTAGAAATATTTTAAACTTTTTCAGGGTTTATCTTTTTGACGAGTTTTTATCAGAAAGTGAAGCAGAAGGGTTGATGAGAGCCCACGATAATCACGTGACACAAGCTTCTCTTCACGACCCGTTTATATGTTTTGATAGTATTAAGACTCTCAGACAACACCTGAAAGATGCGCAGAAGAAAATAAAAGTCTCACCTAACGATTTTATGGAAGGTAAGGAAAAGTAATGGAGAATGCCAAATTCTATTTAAGCCAATTACACATACGCATCTTCAGGGTGATAAGTTTAGGGAAAAGCGTGCAATTCTACGAGGAATTTTGGATCATATTAATTCGAATAACAAATGCGCATCTAAGTAGACATCACAATAGGTTAGTAGTTAACACATTTTTGTCGTACTTCGTTTTATTTGCTAGCGACATTTTCCTATTGGATCCAAAGGTAATGGCTTTGTACGTGACAAGGTGTAGGGTCGCCTATATCACCGCCGGTTTCCTCCCACTGGTAAAGACCCCTACCCTCAAGCGATTTATTGAAATAAAATTGAACTGTATGTAAGTCCCGAAAGGACATAGTTTGTTTTCTAGATTCTATATTGCTGTTAAGTTAAGGTTAAACCCCGTTTCTCTATGGTGTTTACAGTTTCTAGAAAAGAGAGCTAACTAATTATAGGTTTAATTTGAAATAATATTTCCCTGCTGTTATTTTCAATTTTCAGGAACTACTTGTGTTAATGCGAGTTTTTCTTTGAAATTAAAGAAATGGTTTAATGGTAACTGGAGTTATAGTACTGCTTTTTATCCTGGTGAAAGTCCATTCTCTACGGTGTTGGAAAATAGAATCCATAAAGCCATGGGTTTACCGCCAACTCATGGTGGTAAATTCCAACTTACGTCATATCCTGTCGGGAAAGGTACTTCTATTAACGTCATATCCTGTTGGGATAGGTACTTCAATTAACCCATTTAGACATGCTCGAGTGTCAGTGCGGAATGTCCCGAATGGACATAATCGAGGGACGTGGAATTAAACCCAGTCACAGCTCTGGTCGTCCCGACAACAGAGGTGATGTGAATAGAATCGTGACGTAATTAAACACAACATGTTTCAGCTGTCACTTAGTTGTCACTATTTTTGAGATTTCAATTACTGAATGTCCACACTGGGCTCGACTCGTGTGCCCTTGGCCCCAAGTCCGTGCTCTTTCAATTTGACACTTTACGGAAAGACAACCTTTAACGAGCCACAATAGACTATGGTCTCTATCATTTTGACTCCAGTTGGAGTACCTCAAAGATAGCCTTAATACAGAGATTCTCCTTGTATTTGAAAATCGTTCTCATTAAATAATACAAGTGTTCATTATTCTAAACTATTGTTTTAATCTGCACGTGTTTATTGGAAGCGGTTAGAAATTATACAGTTATTATTAATTAGAAGATGTGTTACTATCTGTAAAATATGTCACTACTTGTGTGAAAGCGTGACTATTTATAATACGCATCACTATTGAATATACCTGGTTTTAACTGGCGAAGCATTTTTAATATACATGTATAAAATGACGACTTTGATCTGTTTTATATATATACCACGAGGTTGTCATACAGGGTTGGGTATTGTATAGAGGAAAGTAAGAACTAAATTCAGTCAGTTCACCAATGCGGCAACACTATATACCGAAAAACACCGGAAAACACCATGTTATACTGAATACCGGAAAAACACTAAATACCGGAAATGTTGTTTTTCAGTGTTTTACGGTATATAGTATAGCCCCACGAACGTATCCTCTCCCTTTAAATCTTTCTTCCTAATCGTGTTTGGAAAACATTAATTTAGTAAATGTATATTCTTACTTTGCCGCTCCATATTTTTGTAGACCACTCGTGCTATAATACAAGTTCTGGATTGTGAAGATGTTTTGGTTAATTTTACGTGTAACATATTTACTTGTAAACCATGTAATATATTTCTCTTTCTAACCTCCCGTCTTCAAATTACAGCTTACAAGACCCACACGGATTGTATCGTAGGTGGGACGGATAAAAGAGATCGCATGGCTTCTGTACTTGTCTATTTGAACGATGTAGTTGATGGCGGTAAAACAGAATTCCCAGGTATGTTACATTGTCCTGCCCTACTTTAACATCCTAGACAACTACACATGTACCATACCAGTCATAAATATATATACCAGTTCACAACTACATGTACCAGTCATAAATAAATACACGTCGACTAGTTCTGTTATTACAGAATCTTCTTTGAGCGCCATTTATGACGATTTTGAATAGAACCGTCTGTAATAAATTGACGTTTCGTTATTAAGCGAATGTTGCTTTAATTAAAATAAGTAATTGTGTTTTATATTATGCTTTTGTGTTTAAATCACCAGAGTTGATTTAGCTGCTTGTTTTGTTGCCGTACAATCAATATTTATTTATCCACCAATACATAGGCCTACATTTTACTTCACTTCATCTAAAATTTAAATTTTTGATATCAACAATTTTCATTCAAGGCAAAGGGGTGGATTCCAAATAAACCAAATGTTGATGAGGAATGTGATTTCTCAAGGATCATTTTTCTATATTACAGATCTGGGAATATGGGTAAAACCCAGAAAAGGACGGGCGTTATTATGGAATAACATGGATAAGGCGGGTAAATGTGAACCCGAGTCTCGACACGAGGCATCCGTTGTTAAAAGTGGACAGAAGTATATTCTTATAAGATGGTAGGTGACACACATGTCTGGAAAGATAAAATACTGTTAGGGCCTAATTAATAAATAAATAAATACAAAACGATCACAAAAATCCCCAACTGTTTTTCAGATCATGACTGTTTGATAAATAAACATAATTCAAGCAACGTATCCATGTATTTAAATGGCTGACTGTTTTAAACCAGTTGGTACTAGGCCTATTTTTTAGTGCAGGTAATCCCCTTCTTCTTTTTAATGCAATTCCAAGATGGCCGATATTGTTGACGTCATGGTCGTTTGTTCAGTAACTGAACAGGGTTGGCTCTTGTATATCGCACTAAGACATTATAAGGTCTATCGCATTTCTGGATAATCTGATGTCCAGTCAATCACTGTTTGTTTTCTGTAATAACACTAGCAAAAATATACAAAACGAAATTATTTAATTTTAATATAATTAACAAGGATATATGCATTGTTTTTTTCTTAGGTATTATCACAAGAATTTTTATTCTCTGGGAAAACGACCACAGGAGCCTGTTAACCCCGTCAGGTCAGAAGGTCAACCAAGAGTATCATGTGATGAATATAGCCAAGGCAGCTGCAGATGGTATGATGAATGGGGTTATGATCATCTGATAGAATATGAACGAAATAAATATACTCTCATTTGAACTATTCTTATTCTTTAATACAAATGGCGGGCACTATGCAACTTTTTCGGCAATGTAGGTTCGACCGAGAATATAGGACCACAACAACGGGTGGGACCAATGGTGTTACTAAAATCCTAAAATTATTATGATGCCTTCTCTCGGGCATATCGGGAATGGGGTTCAACGTCCTACTGTTCTATTCTGAATGGACTAATGAAGATGTGCATACGCCATACAGTGTGTTATAAGGGACATTTGGGCCTACAGGGCGCTACGGTCTACCTTTATATAGAATTCCAACTGCCAAGGGATCTTTTTACGTGCTCGTAAATGTGTAAAAGGGACCTCGGTTTTTCGTTTTGTCTCATCCGAACGACCGTACGTTTTCCCTTGCCATGCCCCCTGGCGTGTCCCACTGACAAGAGCCATGCCGAAAATCCCGAAGAACTTTCTCGGTCAATGCATGGATAGAACACGGACCTCCAGGTTAGCTGGCCAACGTCTTACTAGCTGAACCCCTGTGACTCACCTATTATCTATAGTGTCAGTTCCATTTTCAATTTTGTGATGGGATATAAGATTTTTGTGTGTTGTGTTTTATTCTTTTAATAAATCGGGCCAAACAACAAATACAGGGGCTAACACTTCTGAAAGAGAACGCCATCAGAGGTATTTTGTTAGTTGGTTTGTCGTTTGAAATTTAGTATTTCAACCCAAGAGATTGAAGGAAGTTAGTTGATATAACGTCGATCTATGTGTGCTCTTGAAAATTAAATGTAATGTAACAGCGAAACAATCCCTTGATAACTATAGCCTTTATCACGTTCACAAGGTTTTTTGGTTTAAGAGCGGGCGTGTAACTCTGGAACGTAACGTCACGTAATTCTTAATATCGATATTGATTGCCCTCCCATTATCCCAATTTTTACAACCAAATTTCAAAATATCTGTTAACAAATATAGCCTATACTACGTTCACAAGATTTCCGGCAAGTGGGGTAACTCCGGAATGTCATTTCGCGGAATGCAGTATATTCATAGGGCTCGTTCGCTCATCAACATAATGCATCACACCAAATTTGAAAAGAATCCGTTAAACCTATAGCATCGACCCCAATATTTCCCCAACTATATAGCCTCTATCGCTCTGAGAGAGAGAGAGAGAGAGAGAGAGAGAGAGAGAGAGAGAGAAATGGGGTTTAACGTCCACTCGACACAACTAGGTCATTTCGGGACTAACATATGGTTTTTTAATTTTATTTCAATAATTCGCTTGCGCGTAGGGGTCTTTAGCAGTGGGAGGAAACCGGAGTGCCCGGAGGAAACCCACGAGGTTGAGAAGGCCCCTATCTCCATGCCACATACGCTCACACCAGGGCTCGAAACCACAGCCGCAAGCCAGAGGTGACCGGCCAGCTAGAGGTTGACCAAATTTGAAGAACAGGCCCTTTCCACCTCACCCATCCAACCAACAATTTGGCTCCGCAAAGTAGATGATGTCTTTGTAATTCTCCGTCAGAACGAAGATCCCGCCGTCTTGCTCCATCACCTCAACAACCAAAACGACAGAATCAAATTTACAGTAGAAACAGAAGAAAACCAATGCCTCCCATTCCTGGATGTACTAGTGAAGAAAACTGAGGACAAGCTTTCAACGAGTGTATATAGAAAACCAACACATACCGATCAGTACATCAGCTTCAATTCCCACCATCCACACAGTGTTAAGAAAGCAACCATAGCAACTTTAGCCCGTCGTGCTGTCAACATCTGTGACAAAGAATACCTCCAAAAAGAATTAGACCACATAGAAGAAGACCTTACAAACCTGAACAACTACCCTCGACAATTTGTTAAAAAGATTATTAGAACCACCATTGACACCCCCACAGATCCAGGAAACACAAAACCAGAAAAAACACCTATAAGAATCACCATACCGTTTCAAGGAAAGCTCCCTTACCACCTCAGGAGAATCCTCAACCCTACGGGCATCCAAGTCACCTTCTCCAAAGGACGAACACTCAAAGATATCCTGAAAGCCAATGGTAAGCTGCTTCCAAACAAACCCCCACCCCAGAAAGAATGTGTCTACAAAGTTGCCTGCACCTGTTCCAGCATATATATCGGCGAAACCAGACAACCGCTGGATAAAAGAATAAGCCAGCATAAGTCCAAGTCGTCCACCACAAACTCAGAAGTTGCGCAACACCTCCAGACCAACCCTGGGCATAGAATCCAGTCATACGAAACCCTGGCATCAAATCTCCCAATAGAAAAGACACGTAAATTAATGGAGGCAATACACATCAGAAGGAACAATCCAGATCTTAACCGTGACACAGGGATATTTTTGCCCAACGCGTATGATCAATTACTTTAAAAATATAGCATGTTTCTACTTCAAAACTGTACACTTGTGCTGTGTTACATCACGTGACTTCATTCATTTATTTATGGCTTTAAGTTTTTGTTTCGTTAATCTATATCTCCTTCGCATAGCCAATTATCTTTCTGTCATATATTTACAAGGTTTTAAAGTGGTGGGTAGGGAAACAGTTATATTCAATCTAGCTTTAACACCCTTCATATCTTTACATTCATCTGTTGTACATACCCTATAGCTCAATGATATTGTTTTAACCATATTAATCACTTTGTATATTCAGCTATCATCGCAACACTTAGTGGCCTCATTCATCGTTTAACATACCGGCTTCTTTTCTTACTTAGTATATTATTACCTGTATAACATTGCCATTGTATATTATTACCTTTGATCTACTAGTTGTTAGGTATGGTTTCTCTTCTTGTTAAAACACCCTCACCGACAATGGACTATCAAGTTAATTAACTCTCTACCTGTTTTTGTATATTCAAATAAGTGTTGGGGTAGGCCTTTGATCATGTTGTTGTTAAGTATGGTTTCAGTTATGTTATTGTATTTTGTCTATATATGTTTGCCACATACCTGTTTTACTGTATTAGCTTGATAACGTTGAGAGAATACTCTACGAAACGTCGCCAAAAATACACTAGTAACTGTTTTCCATAAGTATGTGTTTTGTTGTTACTCTATCCAGTTACTAAATGCCATTTAAAGATCATTCAAAATATCTGTTAACAAATATAGCCTATACTACGTTCACAAGATTTCCGGCAAAGGGGGTAACTCCGGAATGTGATTTCGCGGAATGCAGTATATTCATAGGGCTCGTTCGCTCATCAGCACAATGCATCCCACCAAATTTGAAAAGAATCCGTTAAACCTATAGCATCGACCCCAATATTTCCCCAACTATAGCCTCTATCGCTCTGAGAGAAGATTGATTAAAAGAAATCACGTGGAACTCTTGTGGACCAAAACACTTAGTCGAAATTGTGCAGTATCTTGTGGAACTCTTTTGGTGCAGAAGAACCACGGATTATAAACAAAATTAAATTCCAAAGACTCTAAATTTTAAATGAGATTTATCTAGTCGAAATTCTGTCCAATTTCTTGTAGAACTCTTGTCAGGACAAATTCCACACAAACACCCGCCAACGCCACGAGATACTGTTACCAGACGGTGTTTGAATATTCCTGATTTGATAATGAACTTCCCCAAATGAGATCCCTGCCACAGAGATGGAAATATTGTTTGTTTGGATTAGGGAACGAACAGTAGATTAGGACACAAGGTCTATGTAAATATATCAACAAGATTTTATTTGATTAGAAGTAATAAACATACATTATGCAAGAGCAAAATCTACATATTGTAGGTCTTTCTTTAGGCCTACAATGTTATCTACATTAACTTTTCCAGACCATAAAAAATTAATAAACTCTCGATGTCAAGGCTAGCCTTCGATGTTGGCAGGATTAGATTCCTATATGCCGCTGAACGACCATTGAAATTAAATCAAAAAATTGGATAATCGAGACTATGCTGTTTCTATTAATGATTTTAGTAATGATGACCGAGGCTATACGGAGATGTCACGCGCTTCGTTCTCGGCTCATAGTGGATTAATTTGACTGAAATTTTCAGCAAATTCCTTTTACATTATCTAGTTTTTAACTATTATAGTGAAAACCGCCAGTTCTTTATTTTATCTCCCATAATGTATCTTTAAACATGTGATATATATGTTAGAGTTTGAGAAAAATAGTCCGAATTAAGAAAACACAGGGTTAACAGTTCCGCCATCGACCAATATTGTTTCCCCTGTTATATATGATGCTTCGTCTGAGAGAAGAAATTTGACCAGTTTAGCAACATCTTCTGGTTCGCCTAATCTTCTCAACGGGGTGATTTGTTGTAGCATGGCTTCCCTCTGCAACGAAAATAAATATGTTATTTAGCTGTTGCGAATGGATTTAAGACCAACACCAGAAAGAAGGAAATGTTCTTGCACCTAGTATTAAGGTGAGAAATGAAACGGAATCAGGTTTTATATTTGTAATTAGAAATGGCGTGGTTGTTAGTGCAATGTTCAGTGAAAACTAAAATATAGATGTATTTAAAACAGCAAGTGATATCTACCTTCGTTAGTTCTTCTGCTGAAAATCCTGTTTTTTTAAAGATTTCTGTTGAAATGTGACCAGGACTGGAAATATAAAGGCGGAAAACGTATTATCATACGATGATCTGCTTACAACTTTTACAGACTAGCCCTAGTTGATACAGCACTGAGACACTCAGCTGGCACGACACCCAGACTAGCCCTAGTACGTACATCACTCTGACACTCAGAGTAGTGCTACACTCAGACTAGTCCTAGTTGGTACACCACTCTGACATAGTCCTAGTTGGTACACCACTCAGACATAGTCCTAGTTGGTACGATTATTACAACGTGTTTGTAATATTGTTATGGACCCTATATAGAAAGAAATGATTGACACCGAGACTCTTCCCCGACAAGGTTCAATTAACCAGAATAAAAGAAACTGTCATCAAATAGCAACAAGACAATTTACTACCATATATAACACCACATGCATATTAACCCCAATATTACCAAATAACTCCCAATTCTAACCCAATACTACAACAACATACTAACTTTATATTATCCAAAACTGCGAGAATTCATCAAGAATTATTTCGAAAACATCGCTCATCCAACGATCATCGGAAATCGGCGAAACCAGTTGAAATATGAGTAAATAACACTAACCTGACACTGTTCACTCTGACACCAGATGGACCAATTTCTGTAGTAACAGAAAAACTTATCATTTCTTTAATTTGTAGAATTATAGAACTTATTGAATTTTACCTGGACCTAGTTCGACATGTAAAGGAAGATGATGATATATGTTGAGTAGATGTGATATATATATATGTTAATCAGTTATTACCTGACGCTAGTAAATGAGTAAAATGGTCGAGTGCAGCTTTACTTAGACAATAGGTTGCTATATCAGAAACCTGAAAAATACGTCATACGGTTTGTTTGGTGCTGTGGTTTATTATGAAATCAAACTAGGAATAAATCAAAACACAACCACGATTTAAGTGCGGCAGAGAATCCAAAAATATAGTAAATATATACGTATTTTGTCACGGAAGACGTCTAAAAGGGTATACTTTTAATACGATGACAAAAGTTAAGATCCTCCCACAAATAACACTTCAGATATTCTCCGACAAACAACAGTTCAGATATTTTCCATGACTGTTGTTCAGTAGGAACCATATTCCTCTAGTTTCCGGGATAAACCAGAAATGACTGACTTACCCCTTTCTTTGAGACCATACTGGACATGTTTATCACACAACCTATAAATATATTTATATCAGGTAAATTGTGTATTAAACACGGATGTAATGGCAACAAAAATATTTTCTCTTGTATCTGATCCATATGGAAGTGAAGTATTCTGAGGGAAAAATGGATTGAGTGGAAATAGGAATATGGACAGTTAAATATGCAAATTAGCTGCCGCCATTACACGCAATCAGCATACATACAAGGTTCACGCATCATAACTAGATAAAATCTCGTTCAATACACTTATTTTATTGGCAGTAACATGCTGTCGGAGAGTTTCCATCGAAGTGTCTACCGCCTTTTGATTTTTGAATTTCGTAGAATCATCGACAAGAACCACTCTTCCATTTCATGCAAGGCGGTTGAGTGGGGAAAGGTCAGATTTAACGGCAATTAGCGGACACGTGATCTTTTGTTGATATTTAATAACTTCTGGGATGTATCCCAAATAAATAGGTCAATAATATAAAAGATATCGCATTTTATACATACATCAGCCTTTTTATTTCACTTTTCCAGAATTTGTTACATATTGCCGAAAGGGTTAATTTGGGCTCTTTTTTTTTATATAAAAAAGCAGATTTCCCCCCTTGGCATCCACAATCATGATCTACCTTGCAATAAGGGGGGGGGGGCGGGGCGACCGAATGGTTAGCGCGCGTTGTATCATAAGGTCTGTCATTGAGTCAACTAACGTAGTTTCGACGTGACACGGAGTAGGGTCGACTGTCCAACCCTGTGGGCTTTCTCCGGGTTCTCAAGTATCCCCCACCGCTAAAGAACCCTACGCGCAATCGAATTGTTGAAATAAAATTGAACCATATGTTAGTCCCGAAATGATCTCGTTTGTGTCGAGTGGCAGTTTAACCCCATCTCTATTTTTCTATTGCTGCGGTAAATGCATGTTTCTTAGTACTAATCAATTATATAAAACGTATCTAGGTTTCTGTTAGAGTTTAGCCTTTCTACTCTACCTTTACTGTTTTTAAGATGTGGTATACAAAGTTTGGATAAATAAAATGGTGCTCTGAGGTTGACTCTCATAATTCCATCATAATCTTTCATGTCTGTCTCTTCAATATTTGCCTTTGTGCCATATCCAGCATTATTAACCTACATATATATTAATAGAATCAATTTGAAAGACAAGGAATGGTAAATACAACTCTAAAAGTGATCATTCACGGTTCTGCATAATTCCAGACACAGATGTTTTACCATTAGATATACCGTGTTAACCCACGTGATATCAAAAGAGTGTCATCAATAGATAATACAGAATTGGTCGCGCTTATGGTGTACAAAAAACATAGAAAAATGTTGAACATTATTATAAATGTCTGTCACTTGTCGGGGAATATCAGTAGATCAGTATGGAATAATCACTGGGTCCGTTCCGGTTCATTTATCACGTTTCATTTCAATTTACCTCAATTTCAATTAGTCAGACATCATAGAACTATCCCGAGCATTGACGATTACAAACATGTCTCTGTGTGAAAGTGTCAACACCCGTCCGAGTTAAACGACAGACAATCTGCCCTTAATAACGCATCTCAATTTCAACACAAACGAAGCTTCACTGGGAAGGTGGACGACGAAAGTAAAATAAGATATTAGGATAATAAAATTATACTCACCAATCCATAAATAGAACCAAATGTTTTTATTGTTGTATCAACTAAATTCTCCAGATTATTATCTTTACTTACATCACATTCTAGTGTTAGAATCTAATAAAAATAAACCTTTATATTATAAACAATTAGTATAATAAAGCTTATACTGTTATAAACCTTATACGGTTATAAACATCTAGTATAATAAACATTATACTGTTATAAACAACTAGCATGATAAAGCTTATACTCTTATAAACATCTTGTATAATAAACATTATACGGTTATAAACCTTTAAGTGTTAGAATCTAATACAAATCAACATTACACTGCTATAAACATCTAATATATAAAACATTGTAGTGTTATAAACATTGTACTATTATAAACATTGTACTGTTGTAACATTTAGTACACAGAAGCTAGAATGACAGCAAAATAACAAACAATATAAGAGTCGTTGGGTCACAGACTAATCTGCTGCACGCCGCGATGTATGAATAAATAATTACACAAGGTCACTGACCCTAATATTACTACGATCACCTATATTAGGTTGTGGTCGACTTATTATGACATGGGATATATAGTCAGTTCAACTAATTCTGGATGGTAGTACCAACATTAACACCGAAAACTCGACCTCTATACATTTATAACATTTCATAGGAAAAAGCATGGATGTTAACTTACGTTATTTGCAACTAGTCCAAGTTTTTCACATTGTAAACTTGTAGCCTGTAAACCTGTGATGTTTCTTGCAGCTAGAACAAGTTTAGGTTTATACGGAGCTAGATGGACAGCTATACCCTGCCCAATACCAGAACTCGCTCCTGTAACAGAAGGACAGCAACATGTCATAAACTATTCAAAAAAACTCATAACATAATATCTTACATAGATTGTCCTGGCTATAGTATAAAGGTTAAGTTATTTCCTGGCAAATGGTTGATGGTTACCCACCTTATTAATGTAACAGTCCCACATGACATATTATCGGTCATCACCAAAAAGAGAATAATAGTCGGCCTACGTATCGTATTACCGTATCTACTGTAAGAATCTATGTCATAAAAAACTACTCATACGAAAATTTACTAACTGTTTTACTTGCCTGAATTCATCGGGTGGAACGATCATCACACCATTTAGAATAGACGTTGGCCTACATAATGCTATTCAAGTATGAACTACTGTGGGGCAATTCAATCATATCTGCTATAGTTTTTAAAATTCAAAACTCCAAACGTACCAAAGGGTACATGGTATTAGTAAGCATAATGAAATGCAGGTGTATAAAAAGGATCCACCGTGGCTCAGTAAGTAAGACGTTGGCTCGCCTACCTAGGGTCTCCGAGTTCGATCCCTGCATTGGCGGAGGAAGCTCATGCCCCCCCCCCCTTGACAGTGGTGCAGGGCCCGGCAATGGACAACGTATAACCGTTCGGATGAGACGAAAACCTAGGGCCTGTGTATATATTGTTACGCACGTCACAGAAGACAAAATTCCCTCATAGCACACTGTATGAACAGAACAGTAGAGCGTTAAAGACCATTTCACTTTTGCGTATAAAAAAGTTTACCACGTGACTGACTTTAATCGTGAATTGAATATAAGTAAAATAATGAACCGACCTGTTATTATTATAACTTTCCCTTCCAGTGACGTCATCTTATTACCTTGTGAAAGCTTACCACACTATGAATTATAGTAAAGACAGCAGGAGATCTCACTACACAATGTTTATATCTTAGTATATAACCTAGTATACTTTACATATGATAATCACGTGACTATAGTATAATATATTCGGGGTCAACTGTCAGGTTACACAAGGCATTAAAGTATCCAAGTCTCTAACTTAAAATCATCCAAAGTCTTCGACATTGAAAACACGAATTATTTGTCAACTTAAATCAACATTGATGTTGTAATCTTACCGGGAAAGATTGGTTTCTGATATCCAATATTTAAAGACAAAATAAACATTTTACCATTGGTACGCGAATCGTGTAGTATAGTGTGTTTCAGCCTTTAACAGTTAAGATGGTGCGGCACTGCCCAAGGGGGTCGGATAATTATACAAGATGGTGTCACAAATCATTATTACAAAAAAAAACGTAAGAAAATTATAAATAGTCAAAGAGCTCAATTTTGTATGGTTAATTGGTTAATTCAGGGTATATGAGGATATACATGTAGTGACTCTGTTATGTAATAACGACGTTTCGTAATTTCTCAAATGCTATATAAATAATTAATAAGACATTAATTCATATGCCGTATTTTAATCTGTCGATATACCCGTCATCCAGTGGTCTAAAGAGTTGATTATTGTCTTAACATGTGAATAAATGTCTTAATAATAGTTTTGATGCTAAAATAAAGAGCCACAATAGGCAGATTTAGCTCTTTAAAGTCTTGTTGACGTAGTGTGGCGTAACCTATTCGATATTTGTATTTATATACCTTACATCAATGAACAAGTTTTGTATTGATTATTAATTGTGAGTGTTTTGCTGACCCAGACAATATCCAAAAAAACTACTATATTGTAATAACAACTCTCATCTTATCATATGTCATATATGCAGATGTTTTATCGTTCAAAAGATATCTGATACAAGGCATGTCTCTGGAAACTCGCCACAGAAAAATTCTTATAAGTTTCAAATCCCAATTACAAAGCGATTTATTCAGACAATATTACGCAGACTGAATTTAAAGATACATTATGTATGATTTAGATAAAGAGTTAGCCATTTTAGTACGAAAATAGATGAATTAAATTAATAATTTGAAAATTTCATTCAAATTACTCTATTGCGAGCGAAGATATTAGCCCTATTATCTATAGTGCCAGTTCCATTTTCAATTTTGTGATTGGATATAAGATTTTTGAGTGTTGTGTTTTATTCTTTTAATAAATCGGGTCAAACAATAAATACAGGGGCTAGCACTTCTGAAAGAGAACGCCATCAGAGGTATTTTGTTTGTTGGTTTGTCGTTTGAAATTTAATATTTCAACCCAAGAGATTGAAGGAAGTCAGTTGATATAACGTCGATCTATGTGTGCTCTTGAAAATTAAATGTAATGTAACAGCGAAACAATTCCTTGATAACTATAGCCTTTATCACGTTCACAAGGTTTTTTGGTTTAAGGGCGGGCGTGTAACTCTGGAACGTAACGTCACGTAATTCTTAATATCGATATTGATTGCCCTCCCATTATCCCAATTTTTACAACCAAATTTCAAAATATCTGTTAACAAATATAGCCTATACTACGTTCACAACATTTCCGGCAAATGGGGTAACTCCGGAATGTGATTTCGCGGAATGCAGTATATTCATACGGCTCGTTCGCTCATCAACATAATGCATCACACCAAATTTGAAAAGAATCCGTTAAACCTATAGCATCGACCCCAATATTTCCCCAACTATAGCCTCTATCGCTCAGAGAGAGAGAGAGAGAGAGAGAGAGAGAGAGAGAGAGAGAGAGAGAGAGAGAGAGAAATGGGGTTTAACGTCCACTCGACACAACTAGGTCATTTCGGGACTAACATATGGTTTTTAATTTTATTTCAATAATTCGCTTGCGCGTAGGGGTCTTTAGCAGTGGGAGGAAACCGGAGTGCCCGGAGGAAACCCACGAGGTTGAGAAGGCGCCCCTATCTCCATGCCACATACGCTCACACCAGGGCTCGAAACCACAGCCGCAAGCCAGAGGTGACCGGCCAGCTACAGGTTGACGCGCGGCACTCTAGACCACTAGGCCATCCCAACCCCCCTCTCCCGCTCTGAGAGAAGATTGATAAAAAGAAATCACGTGGAACTCTTGTGGAAATTGTGTAGTATCTTATGGAACTCTTTTGGTGCAGAAGAACCACGGATTATAAACAAAATTAAATTCCAAAGACTCTAAATTTTAAATGAGATTTATCTAGTCGAACTTCTGTCCAATTTCTTGTAGAACTCTTGTCAGGACAAATTCCACACAGACACCCGCCAACGCCACGAGATACTGTTACCAGACGGTGTTTGAATATTCCTGATTTGATAATGAACTTCCCCAAATGAGATCCCTGCCACAGAGATGGAAATATTGTTTGTTTGGATTAGGGAACGAACAGTAGATTAGGACACCAGGTCTATGTAAACATATCAAAAAGATTTTATTTGATTAGAAGTAGTAAACATACATTATGCAAGAGCAAAATCTACATATTGTAGGTCTTTCTTTAGGCCTACAATGTTATCTACATTAACTTTTCCAGACCATAAAAAATTAATAAACTCTCGATGTCAAGGCTAGCCTTCGATGTTGGCAGGATTAGATTCCTATATGCCGCTGAACGACCATTGAAATTAAATCAAAAAATTGGATAATCGGGACTATGCTGTTTCTATTAATGATTTTAGTAATGATGACCGAGGCTATACGGAGATATCACGCGCTTCGTTCTCGGCTCATAGTGGATTAATTTGACTGAAATTTTTAGCAAATTCCTTTTACATTATCTAGTTTTAACTATTATCGTGAAAACCGCCAGTTCTTTATTTTATCTCCCATAATGTAACTTTAAACATGTGATATATATGTTAGAGTTTGAGAAAAATAGTCCGAATTAAGAAAACACAGGGTTAACAGTTCCGCCATCGACCAATATTGTTTCCCCTGTTATATATGATGCTTCTGCGAGAAGAAATTTGACCAGTTTAGCAACATCTTCTGGTTCGCCCAATCTTCTCAACGGGGTGATTTGTTGTAGCATGACTTCCTTCTGCAAACAAAAATAATATGTTATTTAGTTGCCGCGTATATCCATAAAACCAAACATAACATTAACTTGGCCAACACAAGAAAGGAGAAAATGTTCTTGCACCTAGTATTAAGGTTTTATATTTGTAATTAGAAATGGCCTGGTTGTAGTGCAATGTTCAGTGAACACTAAAATATAGATGTATTTAAAACAGCAAATGATATCTACCTTCGTTAGTTCTTCTGCTGAAAATCCTGTTTTTTTAAAGATTTCTGTTGAAATGTGACCAGGACTGGAAATATAAAGGCGGGAAACGTATTATCATATGATGATCTGCTTACAACTTTTACAGACTAGCCCTAGTTGATACAGCACTGAGACACTCAGCTGGCACGACACCCAGACTAGCCCCAGTATGCACATCACTCAGACACTCAGATTAGTGCTACACTCAGACTAGTCCTAGTGGTACACCACTCAGACATAGTCCTAGTTGGTACACCACTCAGACATAGTCCTTGTCGGTACGATTATTACAACGTGTTTGTAATATTGTTATGAACCCTATATAGAAAGAAATGATTGACACCGAGACTCTTCACCGACGCAGAATAAAAGAAACTGTCATCAAATAGCGACAAGACAATTTACTACCACATGTATATTAACCCCAATATTACCAAATAACTCCCAATTCTAACCCAATACTACAGCAACATACTAACTTAATATTATCCAAAACTGAGAATTCATCAAGAATTATTTCGAAAACATCGCTCATCCAACGATAATCGTAAATCGGCGAAACCTGTTAAAATATGAGTAAATAACACTAACCTGGCACTGTTCACTCTAACACCAGATTGACCAATTTCTGTAGTAACAGAAAAACTTATCATTTATTCAATTTGTAGAATTATAGAACTTATTGAATTTTACGTGGACCTAGTTCGACATGTAAAGGAAGATGATGATATATATTGAGTAGATGTGATATATATATGTTAATCAGTTATTACCTGATGCTAGTAAATGAGTAAAATGGTCGAGTGCAGCTTTACTTAGACAATAGGTTGCTATATCAGAAACCTGAAAAATACGTCATACGGTTTGTTTGGTGCTGTGTTTTATTATGAAATCAAACTAGGAATAAATCAAATTAATACGATGACAAAAGTTAAGATCCTTCCACAAATAACATTTCAGATATTCTCGACAAAAATCAGTTCAGATATTTTCCATGACTGTTGAGTGGGAACCATATTCCTCTAGTTTCCGGGATAAACCAGAAATGACTGACTTACCCCTTTCTTTGAGACCATACTGGACATGTTTATCACACAACCTATAAATATATTTATATCAGGTAAATTGTGTATTAAACACGGATGTAATGGCAACAAAAATATTTTCTCTTGTATCTGATCCATATGGAAGTGAAGTATTCTGAGGGAAAAATGGATTGAGTGGAAATATGCAAACTAGTTGCCTTCATTACACGCAATCAGCATACATACAAGGTTCACACATCGTAACTAGATAAATCTCGTTCAATACACTTATTTTATTGGCAGTAACATGCTGTCGGAGAGTTTCCATCGAAGTCTGGACCGCGTTTTGATTTTTGAATTTGGTAGAGTCATCGACAAGAACCACTCTTCCATCTCATGCAAAATATAGTAGGCAGTTGAGTGGGGAAAAGGTCAGTTTTAAAGGTCATTAGCGGACACGTGATCTTTTGTTGATATTTAATAACTTCTGGGATGTATCCCAAAACAAACAGGGCTCTTTTTTTTTTTATAAAAAAGCAGATTTCCCCCCTTGGCATCCACCATCATGATCTACCTTGCAATAAGGGGGGGGGGTGGACCGAATGGTTAGCGCGAGTTGTATCATAAGGTCTGTCATTGAGTCAACTGACGTAGTTTCGACGTGACAAGGAGTGGGGTCGCCTGTCCAATCTCGTGGGTTTTCTCCGGGTCCTCTGGTATCCCCCACCGCTAAAGACCCCTACGCGCAAGCGAATTGTTGAAATAAAATTGAACCATATGTTAATCCCGAAATGACCTAGTTTGTGTCGAGTGGCAGTTAAACCCAATTTGGCTCTTTCTCTTGCTGCGGTAAATGCATGTTTCTTAGAACTAATCAATTATATAAAACGTATCTAGGTTTCTGTTAGAGTTTAGCCTTTCTACTCTACCTTTACTGTTTTTAAAATGTGGTATACAAAGTTTGGATAAATAAAATGGTGCTCTGAGATTGACTCTCATAATTCCATCATAATCTTTCATGTCTGTCTCTTCAATATTTGCTTTTGTGCCATATCCAGCATTATTAACCTGCATATATATTAATAGAATCAATTTTAAAGACAAGGAATGGTAAATACAACTCTAAAAGTGATCATTCACGGTTCTGCATAATTCCAGACACAGATGTTTTACCATTAGATATACCGTGTTAACCAACGTGATATCAATAGAGTGTCATTAATAGATAATACAGAATTGGTCGCGCTTATGGTGTACAAAAAACATAGAAAAATGTTGAACATTATTATAAATGTCTGTCACTTGTCGGGGAATATCAGTAGATCAGTATGGAATAATCACTGGGTCCGTTCCGGTTCATTTATCACGTTTCATTTCAATTTACCTCAATTTCAATTAGTCAGACATCATAGAACTATCCCGAGCATTGACGATTACAAACATGTCTCTGTGTGAAAGTGTCAAGAACCAAATGTTTTTATTGCTGTATCAACTAAATTCTCTAGATTATCATCTTTACTTACATCACATTCTAGTGTTAGAATCTAATAAAAATAAACCTTTATATTATAAACAATTAGTATAATAAAGCTTATACTATTATAAACCTTATACGGTTATAAACATCTAGTATAATAAACATTATACGGTTATAAACCTTTTAGTGTTAGAATCTAATACAAATAAACATTATACTGTTATAAATATCTAATATAATAAACATTGTAGTGTTATAAACATTGTACTATTATACACATTGTACTGTTGTAACATTTAGTACACAGAAGCTAGAATGACAGCAAAATAACAAACAATATAAGAGTCGTTGGGTCACAGACTAATCTGCTGCACGCCGCGATGTATGAATAAATAATTACACAAGGTCACTGACCCTAATATTACTACGATCACCTATATTAGGTTGTGGTCGACTTATTATGACATGGGATATATAGTCAGTTCAACTAATTCTGGATGGTAGTACCAACATTAACACCGAAAACTCGACCTCTATACATTTATAACATTTCATAGGAAAAAGCATGGATGTTAACTTACGTTATTTGCAACTAGTCCAAGTTTTTCACATTGTAAACTTGTAGCCTGTAAACCTGTGATGTTTCTTGCAGCTAGAACAAGTTTAGGTTTATACGGAGCTAGATGGACAGCTATACCCTGCCCAATACCAGAACTCGCTCCTGTAACAGAAGGACAGCAACATGTCATAAACTATTCAAAAAAACTCATAACATAATATCTTACATAGATTGTCCTGGCTATAGTATAAAGGTTAAGTTATTTCCTGGCAAATGGTTGATGGTTACCCACCTTATTAATGTAACAGTCCCACATGACATATTATCGGTCATCACCAAAAAGAGAATAATAGTCGGCCTACGTATCGTATTACCGTATCTACTGTAAGAATCTATGTCATAAAAAACTACTCATACGAAAATTTACTAACTGTTTTACTTGCCTGAATTCATCGGGTGGAACGATCATCACACCATTTAGAATAGACGTTGGCCTACATAATGCTATTCAAGTATGAACTACTGTGGGGCAATTCAATCATATCTGCTATAGTTTTTAAAATTCAAAACTCCAAACGTACCAAAGGGTACATGGTATTAGTAAGCATAATGAAATGCAGGTACGTATAAAAAGGATCCACCGTGGCTCAGCAAGTAAGACGTTGGCTCGCCTCCCTAGGGTCTCCGAGTTCGATCCCTGCATTGGCGGAGGAAGCTCATGGCTCCCCCTTGACAGTGGTGCAGGGCCCGGCAATGGACAACGTATAACCGAGGTCCTGGGTATATATTGTAACACACGTCAGAGAAGACAAATTTCCCCTCATAGCACACTGTATGGGCAATAGTAATTGATACATTGTGACCAACGTACAATCCCGAATGGCATAAAGACACCTTCGGCGCGCTATACAACTAAATACAAAGGTATGCAATATGTCGCCTAATCATTTACATTTTCATATACAAACAAATATACTTGTATTCAATAGGCATTTATCTCGATCTAATAGCTTAACTCATATATTCATTTAAAGTTACAATTTCATATTTTTAAGTTATAATTTTAAAATGTATTAAAATAAAGCCTTAAAATAGATTGTATCTATAAACAATCCTACATTGTTAACGAATAATCCTATTTATCCTATAATTCACTCTTGCAAGTTGAAAAATTAGCAAAAATGTCATTTTCAACTTCAAATTCAAACGTTTGAAGATAGCTATTGCATGGGGGGAATGGAAAAACAAAGGAGGTAATTGTGTTATTATTTCCTGTGACAATGATTGTTATGCCCGGGAGATAATGTCCATGATCGTATTATAGTGAGTTGACAACCTTTTGAGCAAAAGACATAGAATAAATTTTGTTTTGACTTTCATTGAAAATATGAAATTACCACTTTAAACTTCAATATGGTTAATATGCCACGCGAAATAAACTTGTCTTTACCTGTTATTATTGTTTATTTACCCATTTATTTGTAAAGTAGTTGACGTCTCTCGTTGCAAACGTGTTTATACGACTTTCCTTACGGTGGGAATTAAATCTAATAGTTAATTCACTCAAATACGCACAAATTTGTTTACCTGGTGAGGAAATAATACGTAGTCCATTATCTTGGAGGAGGACATTTAACAGAAATATGTTTAAATGGTGAAGAGAAAATAACTAACAAATTACCTTGGAGGTGGAAATTTAACCGAAATAATACCTAACCCATTATCTTTGAGGAGAAAATTTAACAGAAATAGGTTTAAATGGTGACGAAAAAAAGAACTAATTATCTTGGAGGTGGAAATTTAAAAGAAAACGGTCAGAGGTAAGTACATTAAAATGTGGTTTAACGTCCAACTTTCTTTCGTCAACCATGCTAATGATGAATGTACGTGGGAAGGTGTAGGGTGGCCTGTCCAACCGCGTGGGTTTTCTCCGGGAATTCCGGTTTCCTCCCACTGCTTAAGTCCCCTACGCGTAAGCGAATATTGAAATAAAATGACAATGACTTAGTTTGTGTCTAGTTGACGCTAATCTCTCTCTCTCTCTCTCTCTCTCTCTCTCGCTCTCTCTCTCTCGCTAATAATGACAACGGGCGTACGCATTGCAATTTGCAATGGCTATGAATGAAATTTTGCCCGGATTTCTTATTTCGATTTCCAAAATTCATTGGAACTTTAAGTTCCTCGCGATCTCTTTTTTTTCACCATCCAAACATAGGGCATGACAAGGGACAACATATTGTTGTTCGGATAGGAAGAAAAACCGAGGTCGCGTGTACACATTGTTATTCACGTAAAAGACCCCTTCGCAGTTGAAATATGATATAAGGGTATGCCGCAGCGCCGCTGTCCGGACAGAATTTCTCCCATAGTACACTGTATGACGTTGTCCGTCTTCGTTAGCCCAGTTGGCACAGAACAGTAGGACGTTAAACCCCGTTATATTTCTAATCATTATGTTTAGACAATATCTCGGGTTTACTATTTATAGTCTGACGAACCAAGGGTTACAACTCGTTATTGCACTGAGTTGTGTTTGTGTTTAGAACAATCTCTGGGTTATAATGTTACATCATGGGTATATAAACAATCTCTAGGTTCTAACGTTACATCTTGGGTATATAAACAATCTCTGGTTTGTAACGTTACATCATGGGTATTTAAACGATTTCTAGGTTCTAACGTTACACCATGGGTATATGAACAATCTCTAGGTTCTAACGTTACATCTTGGGTATATAAACAATCTCTGGATTGTAACGTTACATCATGGGTATATAAACAATATCTAGGTTCTAACGTTACATCTTGGGTATATAAACAATCTCTGGGTTGTAACCTTACATCTTGGGTATATCAACAATAACTTGGTTCTAACGTTACATCTTGGGTATATCAACAATCTCTGGATTATAATGTTCACATTTCAAGAGAACTCCTACCTAATTGAAATTAAAAACAAATTTCAAATATCAAAAAAAAAAAAAAAATAAATAAATAAATAAATCAAACATAAACTGAGTAAAGAAAATGTTTCGTCCTTTTTTGTTTTCCTTAACCCATTTTCTTTCTTTGTTTGTCGTGTAGGAATAGATGATGGTAAACAAGAAGTAACGAGCTAGAAGAATGATGTACTCTGTAATGGACAATCGTCAACAATCCTTGTAGATACTCCATATCATATAAGACTGCCCATCTCATATTAGACAGTCCATTTCATATTCAACAGTACAGAAGACAGTCAATTTCATATAAAACATCACCGAAGACAGCCCATCTTATATTAAACAGTACAGACACAGTCCATATTATATTAAACAGTACAGACGACAGCCTATCGAATATTAAGCAGTACAGAAAACAGTCCATCTTATAGTACAGCACAGAATGACAGTACAGAATACAGTTTACAGAAGAAAATCAATCACATAGTACAGTCAGTGAAAAATCGACGGACATACTGGTCTGAACTGGCCAATCAATCAAACTAACTTGGACGATGGGCCTAGTCGATAAATCTATCAATTCGGGGAAGAGTTTTTCAAAAATCTTATATCGTAAAATCGCTAGAACGAATCAAAAGACGATCTAGGATAACATACAACAGTAACAAAATGGAGATAACAAATGTTGATGTTGTACGAACATTGGTTTCTCATGAACAATGTGAAGAATATACCACGAAGCAAAGTCCTCAGTATATATCAGTATCATCACCCCTTTCCCCCGATAACGAAAGTATTACAAATGTTACTCTTACAGGCGTACCTTCACCAACTGTGCCTTCCAACATGAAATCGAACCGTAAAATTAAGCGGATAAAATCCATTTATTGGATTGACCAAGTAAAGGAATTCTACCAAATCGACGATGAAAAGCTATTTCCCAATTATAAGCAGCATAAGATGCACAACTCGAAAAACTTGTTATGTTGGGGGAACTGTTGTGTTGGCTGTGGTCCTGTTGCGTGGGCAATGGTGTTCGGATATCTAAACAGGCGATCACAACTCCGACCGGAACTCTATGGCACCGGAAGTCATCATTTATTCAAATTAACGAAAAACCGCAACACGTGGGATGGTCGCCGAAGCCTTTTCCCACAATCCCTTAACGAGGGCATGGTAGATTATACGGAAATGTTGCATGATATTCTTGGGTCAGTTGTTGTAGCAGGAGAAAGTGTTACACTGCCGCATCGAATGAACAGGATAGATGCGTTCTTCCAGGAAAATCAGAAATCGGGAAATCCGAAAGTAACTATCCATACTAACGGATGGAGGAGTCTAATTGCTAACTATAGTGATGACATTAGAGATCAAGCTATTGCTTACATAAAGAACAATTGGCCCGTGGTTGTTGGAATGCGATGTGGTCATGGTCGGTTACGGATGCACTATGCCGTTGCTACGAGATATCGAGAGATATTAAAACCGAAAAAGCGCACATTAACAAATTTTATTAATAAATCTCCATGCGAGATGATGACCAGGCGAGAAGTTTTTCTACATATGGGTCGGGGTTATCATAGCGACTATGACGAGTCAAATTGGTGTTCAGCGAAAATATTCTTTGCTGGTGTGGCAACATATTAAAAGAGAAGGAATAAAGGACTCTATCCACCTCACGTACATGCCTCTGATTTCTGTAAGAGTAAAACTGTTCCCGACAAGGTACTGCACCGCTATTGTTGTGTTTACGATAAGAATGAGATAATGTACTGCTACGATTTCGTTTCCGATAAGGTACTGCACTACGGGTTCGTTTCTGACAAGGTATTGTACTGCTACGATTGTATTTCCGATAAGGTACTGTAATACTGCAAATAAAATTCTGATACAGTACTCTACTGCGTTTATGATTTAAGATAAATTACTCTTCAACGCTGTGTTTGTCATTAGGTACTCTACGACTGATCCTCCGGCTAATGTGTATTTATTTCAAATTAAACACTCTTCTGCTGAACTATTTATATATAATTAACTGTTACGACTGAGTTCCCGATAAAATAGTATACTACTACAAATAAGTACAAAGTACGGCGACTGAGTTTCTGTAATACCAAGAGTGCATTTCCGATAAAGTATTGCATATTATATTTTAATAAAAAGCGATAGTTTCATTTTTGTATAGTAATATGCTGAAATAAAACTAAGAACACGTGGTGGAATCTATACACACTCCCACCTTTTCAAATGGAAGGAAATGTGGTTTAACGTTCTGCTCCTACTGGGCTTATGAAGACGGGTATACACGATACAGTGTGCTATGAGGGACATTTTGCCCGGGCAGCGGAACTATGACCTACTCTTATATCGATTTCCAACTGACAAGGGATCTTGCACCTGCACGCCGATGTATACACGGGTTCCGGTTTGTTTATCCCATCCGAACGACTAAACTTGTCAGACCCTACGTTATGCACTACTATACACACTACTGCTTTATAAAGTATTAATTATATTAATCAAATTATCATTTTCAAGTTGAAGCATTAAGCGTTGTTAATTCCACGGAGCATAGAGAAACAAGGTAGCTAGTGGTGCTAGCATGTTTATTGCTAGAATGGTTCTTATGATTGTATAGTGATTTGTCAACATATTAAGTTATATATATTTAAATAACTCTGTTTTAGTTTCCATATAAAATATGCAATTATCGCTGTAAGTACACACCCAATATTACAAGGAAAGAAAACAAGAGCGCCGCGTGTATATACGTTGCCAAAATATACAAGGAAAAAGTTGATATAATCTAGTGGTGTATCCTTCACATGAGAAAGAGAGAGGGCGTGTGGGAGAGAAAGAGAGCGATAGAGAAGAGAGGGAGGTAGCGTCCACTTGACACAAACTACGTCATTTCGGGACTTAAACATGGGGCATAACAGTCAATACGAGATAATTAAGATATCTTTTGTTCTGTTTCAACTATAGTTTGTTCTGCTTTAAGATATCGTTTGTTCTGTTTTGAGATATCGTTTGAACTGTTTGCATCAGTATAATTATATATAGACCATACATTCTGTACATCAACCAGGCTCTTCGTTCAAATCATAATTATTCATACTTCCTTGTGCCTTATTGTTTCTCGCTTACCCACAAAAAACCCATAAAATTCCTCGTTGTGACACTCATTATAATGCCGGCTCCTCAGCTTAACAGAATCTTCAAAGTGTTACACCCAGAAGAGATATTGCGCCACACTCGACTTAATAGGTCGGTTTCTTTCCTTGTGAGAGAGCAGGGGTTAGACAGGTTGTACGTTGATGCAGTGTGAGGTTGTTGGTTTTAATGGTAAGGACAGGAGTAAGACACAGCAGTTAATGTGAAGTTGGTTTTAATAATAAGGACACAAAATAAAATAAGGAGTAAAAATCATGTCGAAGCAAGATGGTTAGTATTCATTTTAAATAACTTTTGTTCATGCAAATATTATTTTATTTACAGAAAAAGAATTGGGAACGGGTTAGGCATGTATTAAACCACATCTCTCCTATGTTAGCCTATGAATAATATATGTATACAAAAAATAATATTACCCATTCATGAAAAGATGGCTCTGAATGATATACAAATTAATATTACCAATTCATGAAAAGATGGCTCTGAATAATATAAAAGTCCTTCGGATGGGACGAAACACGATATTTAATTGAACACAAACAAGGGAGGGTATTATAAGTACTCTCTAAACATTATATTTTCATGTACTAGTATATCAATAAACCTTTACTTCAGATTAGATTTGAGGCTAAATTGTAATGAAGAGAAATGAAATGAAATGAAATGGGGTTTAACGTCCTACTGTTCTCCTCCGAACTGGGTTATTGAAGACGGGCATACGCCATACAGTGTGCTATGAGGGAACTTTTGTCCGGGCAGTGGCGCTAAGGCCTATTCTTATGTAGAATTCCAACTACCAAGGGGTCTTTTACGTGCACGCCAATGTGTACATGGGACCTCGGTTTTCCGTCCCATCCGAACGACTAGGCAGCTGTCCTTGTCAGGCCCTCCGTCCTGCATCAGAGATAGGGGGAAGCCACGCCGGAAAATCTGGATGAACTTTCTCGGCCAATGTGCAGAGGAGTAGGACGTTACACCCCATTTCATGTCATTTCTCGGTCAATGCAGGTATCGAACACCCGACCTCCAGGCTAGCGAGCCAGCGTCGTACCCTCTTAGTCACGTGATCCCAAAAAAGAAATGAAATGTAGTCAATGTCTTATTGTTCAAAATCAACCGGCACAATGAAAATGTACACACGCCATCGTATTATCTTATACGGGGGAATTTGGCCCGAATAGCGACGTTGCTGTTAATAGTTATTTTACGTCCCATCCGAATAACTAAACGCTGCCCATGACAGACACTCCGTCCTGCACCAGTGGCAAGGGTAAACAACACTGGGAACTTTCTAAGCTAACATGGGGATCAAACCACAGACCCCCTTATTCGTGAGTCAGAGCCCTGCGCCACTGACAAGGAGAAACTACGCCGGACCAGGATCATATACATGAGCAAGGCTCTAACTGGGCCGTCGTGGCTCCCTTGCACTGATGTCACCTGCAGGGAAGGCAGGGATATTTGCTACACATTGCACCCCAACCCCCTCCCCAAAACACACACAAACACATGGCGCATGCTCATCTTCATTATGCTGTTATGAGCAAAACAATAATCCATTAAACACTCTTTCTAAGTGATGGCAGTATGCGGATATCAAAGATGGAAATATAACTAGTATGACGCTTGACCGTCATATTTTAGAATACATTAAAATTTAATAAACAACTAATTGGCCTTATTGATCTTTCAGTTAATGATCCCCAAGGATACCCACCGCAGCAAGGAAACCCCCCACAACAAGGA
Source organism: Patella ulyssiponensis (assembly GCA_963678685.1). Taxonomy (NCBI): domain Eukaryota; kingdom Metazoa; phylum Mollusca; class Gastropoda; family Patellidae; genus Patella; species Patella ulyssiponensis. Next base: position 59,248,631 of record OY783225.1, on the reverse strand, counting down.
TACCCACCGCAGCAAGGTTACCCCGCACAACAAGGATACCCACCGCAGCAAGGATATGCCCTTCAGCAGGGATATGCCCAGCAATATGCCCCACGGCAGGAATATTCCCAAGCGCAATACCTTGTCGGTGGCACTGTAATTGTAAGTATTCATTATAGTCACTTTCATTTTGTTGGTGGAATAGTGGTTAATTTATCACTAGTATGGGTATGGTGGCCCATAGTCATTTAAAAAAAATGAAAAATATTAGTAAAAAAAAACAAGCTTTTTTTTTTTTTGTTTTAAAATAAAAAAAAAATCTTTTCAAAATTTAAAATAAAAATCTTTTTAAAATTTAAAATAAAAATCTTTTTAAAATTTAAAATAAAAATCTTTTTAAAATTTAAACTAAAAAAAAACAATCTTTTTAAAATTAAATTTAAAATAAAATAATTGAAAAAATAGTCTTTTTTTTTTAAAAAAAAAAAACACCTTTAAAAACTGTAAAAAAAGAAATAATATTAAAAGAATTTGTTAAATGAAGAAAAAAAAAAGAAAAGATAAAAATAATTCCCGACGTGGCCTCTCGTCGCAACAGTGACTTGATTATCCAGACCTAGTATACAACTATCATTAGACAAGAGGGACTAGAAAAATTGCGGCCCATTCTTGCAATAGTATCTCGATTATCGTGTGTGGGATCTATAAAGAACGTATAGGCTCGAACGACAAGAAACGAGCCTGTAGTTAGCTTACTTCAACATGTGAGTGATGGAACTTTGGCATGTTTATGTTCACCTGACGATGTCCACCAAGGCTATTATGTTCCATTTTGTCTTTGAAATTGGTATTGTGTGCTATTGCACTTTCGCACCTCTAACGATGACCTCGGGGAGAGCAGGTGTTTCACAAAACTGAAGCTAAAATCACTAACCACAGAGAGAAAGGGAGAGAGGGAGAGAGAAATGGGGTTTAACGTCCACTCGACACAAACTAGGTCATTTTGGGAATAACATATGGTTTCATTTTATTTCAATAACTTGCTTGAGCGTAGGGGTCTTTAGCAGTGGGAGGAAACCGGAGTGCCTGGAGGAAACCCACGAGGTTGAGAAGGCGCCCCTATCTCCATGCCACATACGCTACCACCAGGGCTCAAAACCGATAGCCGCAAGCCAGAGGTGACCGGCCAGCTAGAGGTCGACGCCCAACTCCCCACTAATCATAGATTTTAACTAAAACCAAAGTGAAATTTCAAACTTTATAAGTTTCGATCACGAAGATCGATTCTAAATAAAAAAACTCAACTTGAACTTCAATTTTCATAGATTTTAGATAAAATTACTTGTGCCTTGATGCGAGGGAACTTCGTTGTCGCTCAAGTCTACGTCCTTCGTAGATCCCACACAGGATAATCGACAATCTGAACGACAGGCCCGCCCTACAGGCAGAGCCTTATAGATTGTAGTTATAAGGCTCTGCCTACGGAGAAGTGACACAGGTCACAGGTCGACCCACGACATTTTGTACCGGAAACAGCTTGTAAACAAACAGACGAACGTAAAATACGGCTCCAACGAACAGAAAATCTGCGTCGTATCAATTAGGTTATCTGTGGAATAACACTCAGTGGGATTTTAATAGAATTAGCAAGTTTTACAGGACATTGGGCACGCGAGGAACGATAGGCCTATATTATTTGTCGCAATAATGCCGTGGAAAAAAACAGCGTTTACACCAATATTCTTTTCGAATAACAACAACATGGCGAATTTCACTATATTATTATATATAAACCAAGAGAATATTGGTGTAAATAACAACGCGATTGTCATATATAAACCAAGAGAATACTGGTGTAAACCCTGGTTTTTCTCCCTCACGGCATATTGCGATCGACAGATGAGATAGGCCTAGCGTTCTTCGCGTGCCAAATGTCCTGTAAAACTTGCTAATTCTGTTAAAATCACATTTTCGTTGGGGATGTATTACTCAATGAGTGTTATTTCACAGACAACCTTGATACGACGCAGGTTTTCTGTTCGTTGAAGCCATATTTTACAAATTTAAAAAAAAAAATATTTTGTAAAACAAACAAAAAATAGGTTGCCAGGCAACGAAACATACGCCCACACAGTAGCTAAATCGCCCGGGCAGTCAACAAGAGTTGTCGCATCTTAAGCAATTATCAGAAAATCATTAGAATTTGTTTGGTTTTTATAAAGTTCTGCCCCATGCTAACGTTAAGCATACGAAACATTTAATATACTATTCAAAAAAAGTAGGGGATATTTGATTTTGGGGGCATAATACTAAAATATGCAAATGACTACGAAAAAAGTCACTATAGAACCTAACAGAAGAAACATTTCCAGTTACATGTGACGCCCAAACGCACCAATAGCTACCGCATGGAATGCAGGTGATGCTTGGGATCATCATGGGGGTCCAACCCAAGATTTGCACGACTCTGACTTTGAATGTTACAGTCATTGTGGCATTGAATTCCAGGGTGGAAACATCAGTTTAATTGTTTTAGTGACCAGAAAACAAATTTTAATATGCGTCGGCTTACCCAAAATGAAAGGTTACGTGCCCTTGGCATGCTACAGATCGGCACAACACAGGCGTTCTCGTGTGATCCCTTGTTTGAGAGATCATCACATTCAGGCAAGACGTCGTTGGTGTAGGGATCGTCAACACTGGGATAATCGACGCTGGAGCAATGTGATGTTTTCAGATGAGTCACGGTTCACTGTTGATTTTTTGGACAGACGTAGGAGGGTGTGGCGTCGTCGAAACGAGCGCTTCCAAGACGTTAACGTCATCAGATATGATCGATTTGGGGGTGGTTCTGTTATGGTGTGGGGAGGCATCACTGTTGCTGGAAGAACGGCTTTACATGTTGTTGCAGGGCGTGTTACAGGCCAGTACTACCGGGACAACATCTTGGCAGTCCATGTTGTGCCGTTCGCACGACGTCATGGCCGCCGTTTCATCTTCCAGGATGACAACGCAAGATGTCACAGGGCCAGGATCGTTACAGGTTACCTCCAACAACAGAACATCACCACATTACCTTGGCCAGCACTGAGTCCCAACCTCTCCCCCATCGAGCATGTCTGGCACATGCTTGGACAGAGGTTACGTCAACGTCAACAACGTCCTGCCAATATCCAAGAACTTGCTGCTTCGTTGCAACAGGAATGGGACAATCTGGACCAAAATGACCTTAGACGTCTCATTAGGAGTATGCCACGTCGGATCAATGCTTGTTTGGCAAACAGAGGAGGATTTACCCGTTACTGACTTTGTTGTGATGCTGTGGTAACTTTGCTGTTTGACCCCGGGTATCATTTTACCCTTATAATGGTCAGCCTGTGCCTTACTTAGTCTAACGATCATTTGTAATAAATCGATGAATGTGAACTTCATTTCATTTTGTCATTTGTTTCTTCGTCAGTTTCATTAGGTGACTTTAATAACACTTAAAAATCAAATATCCCATCCTTTTTTTGAATAGTATATTATGGATTTAGATGTTCAATTATCGATTTTCAAGAAATACACACTCAACCATCATTAATGTGTAACGGGGATATAGTCAAACGGTTTTTTTTAATTTGGAATAAAATTGTGACCTCTATAGGGTCCACAGGGTAAAACAAACATGATTTTCGTACAATCAGGAGCCATAATTCAGGAAGTTATGGTCCAATGTGCCTGAATATCGAAACGAACCGCATCTTTGGGTTATAAACTTAATTTCAAATTTCATCAAAATCGGATTAAAATTGTGACCTCTACAGGGTCCAGAACCTTGATATATCATATTTTTTACACTATTCGCGTATTAGCGGCAGCCATTATGTCGGACAGTTTTGGTACCATATTTACGAAATTCGACCTCAACCTTCATTACAGTGAAACAGTGATATAATCAAACATTTTTTTTAAAATCGGATAATAGTTGTGACCTCCAGAGGGACCACAAGCTAAAAAGACAATTTTTCGTACAATCAGGGGCCATAATTCAGGAAGTTACGATCCGATATGCGCAAATATGCAATGGAACCAAGATCTTTAGATGTATTTCAAGTTTCATCAAAATCGGTTCAAAATTGTGACCTCTATAGGGTCCACAACCTTGATATAACATATTTTCACACTATTCGCATACAAACGGCGGCCATTTTGTCCGTGAATTTTGGTCTGATTTTCACGAAATTCAAACTCATTCTTCATTACCATGTGACGGTGATATAATCCAACGTTTCTTTTAAATCGAATACAAATTTTGACCTCCAGAGTGACCACAAGCTAAAAAAAGCGATTTTTCGCACAATCAGGGGACATAATTCAGGAAGTTACGATCCGATGGGCACAAATATTGAAAGGAACCAAGATCTTTGGGTTATAAACATACATGTCAAGTTTCATCGAAATCAGTTAAAAATTGTGACCTCTATAGGGTCCACAAGCTTGATATACAACATATTTTCACACTATTCGCGTACAAACGGTGGCCATTTTGTCTATCAATTTTGGTCCGATTTTCACGAATTTCGAACTCAACATCCCTAACCATGTAACGGTGATATAATCAAACGGTTTTTAAAATCGGTTAACAATTTTGAACTCCAGAGAGACCACAAACTAAAAAAGGCGATTTTTCGGACAATCAGGGGACATAATTCAGGAAGTTACAATCGGCGGCCATTTTGTCTGTCAATTTTGGTCCGATTTTCATGAAATTTGAACTCAATCTCCATAACCATGTAACGGTGATATAATCAAACGGTTTTTTAAATCGGATAACCATTTTTACCTTCAGAGGGACCACAAGCTAAAAAGGACGATTTTTTGGACAATCAGGAGCCATAATTCAGAAAGTTACGATCTGACGGGCGCAAATATCGAAAGTAACCAAGATCTTTGACTTATAACCATGCATTTCAAGTTTCATCCAAATCGGTTCAAAATTGTGACCTCTTCACTGTTCACAAGCTAAAAACGTGATTTTTCATACAAATCAGGGGCCATAACCCATGAAGTTACAGTCCGATACATGACAATATCGAAAGGATCCGAGATCTTAGGGTGATAAGTCTATGTATTAAGTTTCATTGAAATCGGATAAAAATTGTGACCTGTAGACTGTTCACAAACAATTGTGGACGGACGGACGAACAGGGGCGACGACAATATACGTCCACATGAAAATGTGGGCGTATAAAAATATGAAATGCAAAAAAAAAACGCCATTGCGACCATGGGCCATAATACACTAGGCTGATGGGCTCAGACTAGCAATTTATCATTAGGCTGTATAGTCATCTCATCTTTTTTCATTTTGTTGGTTTTTGATTTATATTGTCATAGTGTACAACAAACATATAATTGTGTACACAATTAATTAATTAAGTTAAAGCTTAAGCCATTAGAGCTTGCTTTAAAACTGATAATCCCTCTTGTCCACTTAAACTTTGGTTGTTAACATGTCTTGATCTGGGTTATAATCCTCGAATTAGAAACGGATTAAATACTTTATAATGCACGCTAATCAAATCTATGGTAACCAAAAATAGGATATAAACCCAGAAACTCAAGAAGCATAATCATTATTATCTCTTGAAGACATTAAAGACATTATGTGTTAACAATATATTCTTATTATTAGGTAACATTGTGAGAACTAGTGACAAATAACCCAAGGGTTGCGTCACATCCCCAAGACAGAATAAGGGCACCTTCTCAATATCTAGACTGACTGTAATCATCTCATCTACTTCGATTCCCCACATGTGCGTGACAAGGGGGGTGTTCGATTCACAGTCCAGAACGTCCCGAATCGACAGAATTGCAATCGAGTGGCGCGGAATTCAGTGCTGTCACAGTTCTGCCAGTACCGACAGCTGAGGTGGAGTGAGGACGTATATTGTCGTTTCATGTGGACGTATATTGTCGATGCCACTGTCCGTCCGTCCGTCCACAATTGTTTATGAACAGTCTACAGGTCACAATTTTTATCCGATTTCAGTGAAACTTAAAATATAGGTTTACCATCCTAAGATCTCGGTTCATTGCGATATTGGCATGTATCGGACTGTAACTTCATAGGTTATGGCCCCTGATTGTACGAAAAATCACGTTTTTAGTTTGCGAACAGTGTAGAGGTCACAATTTTGAACCGATTTGGATGAAACTTGAACTGCATGTTTATATCCCAAAGATCGCGGTTCCTTTCGATATTCGGGCACGTTGGACCATCACTTCCTGAATTATGGCCCCTGATAGTACGGAAAATCACGTTTTGTACCTTATGGACCCTATGGAGGTCACAATTTTATTCAGAATTAAAAAAACGTTTGACTATATCCCCGTAACACATTAATGATGGTTGAGTGTGAATTTCTTGAAAATCGATAATTGAACAGCTAAATCCATAATATTAAATGTTTCGTATACTTAACGTTAGCATGGAGCAGAACTTTATAAAAACTAAACAAATTCTAATGATTTTCTGATAATTACTTCATATGCGACTATAGTCTAGTTGACTGTCGGACGATTTAGCCGCTGTGTGGGCGTATGTTTCGTTGCCTGGCAACCTATTTTTCATACAGTCGACACACGCGTTGTACTCCGAAATTCTCATTTTCACTCGATTGACATCCGTTTTGGAATTTAATTCCGGCACTGTGAATCAAGCATCCCCATAGAGTGTGGTCGTTTGTCCAGGCTCATGAGGTTTCTCCGGGTCATGGTCGTCTGGTTCCCTGCCAAAGCTAACGGCCCCTATACTCATGGAAATTATTAAAATAAAGTCTAACCATATGTTAGTCCCCAAATGACCTAGTTCCTCACCCTCTCGCTAGCCAGGAGATTTTGGTGATTTACATATTTAGAAATAGAAGAGGGGCTACAGGGATTCAGTGTATACGGCACTAGCTAGGAAATCTGGGCTCCCATCCCTGTTTGACCTCAATACAGAAGACACTAAAATGGTACTTACTCGACAGATGTTTTAAATTAAAAGACGCGTGCATGATATAGTTTGATAATGCTGATTATTTTTATGTCTGAACTAATGAAATGATACTAAGTTATTTATTTGACCTGAGGTTTATTTTTTGTTTTAGGTAACACAGCCACAGTCGTCAACAATGTACGTAACAAAACCCCCGGATTATCTCGGATTCTCCATCTTTATCCTTCTGTTTTGTTTCTGGCCAATTGGAATCGCATCAATAATTTATTCATGCCGGGTAAGTATTTGAACCTGAATAAAAGGTATGAAACTGAAAGGAACAATATTCCTGACATATGGTCTGTCAATTACTCATGTGACAGAGTTTTGATTCCTATCTTACAAGTACGTGACAAAGACTAGGGTAGCCTGTACAACCTCGTGGAATTTCTCTGGGTCCTCCGGTTTCATACTACTGCCAACGACCTCCACGTGCAAGCTAATTGTTCATATAAAACGCAACCCTGTGTTATTCCCTGAAAGACATAGTTTGTGTCGATTGGATGACCGGATCTCTCGCCTGCGCTCGAAAATTCCGGGAAACTAATACAATCATATTGGATACAGACCACCAATTACTTCCACCTTGCCATTTCTCTCTATTCCCACCCCCACAAGCACTGAAATAAGGGGCCGGACACGGACAATGTCCGGGCGAATTGACCCCCTTTGACAGGCCGAATTGCCTTTCGTCCGGACATAAATGTCCGACCGATTTTGAGTAAAACAGTAAGCCAAAAATAGTAATTTTATTCGCGAATTCGAGTCGATCGCTAATTATTACTAGACTCGAAAATCCAGACACAAAAATATCAACGACCCGAGTCATAGTGAAAATGTTACTATTTATATCTCGGCAGCGTGCAGATAAAATAATCAATAATTTTTAGAATCGGCTATTTTACGCTGGTTATATCAACGACCCGAGTCCTAGTAAAAATATTACTATTTTTTTTATAGAATCGGCTCAAAATCCAGGCCCAAAAATATCAACGACCCGAGTCATCGTGAAAATGTTACTATTTATATCTCGGCCGCGTGCGGATAACATAATCAATAATTATTAGAATCGGCTTTTTTACGCTTGTTAAACCGAGTCATAGTAAAAATATTTTTATTTTTTAGAATAGGCTCTTTTTCGCTGGTTATATCAACGACCCGAGTCTTAGTAAAATTATCACTATTTACATGTATCTTGGCCGCGTGAAGATAAAATAATGAATAATATTGAGAATCGGCTCTTTTACGCTAGTTATTCGAGCCTACGTGTAGTAGCTAGCTTTGCGTTACTTTCGTATATGATTAGCTCTAAATCAAACCTAACATGACATGTAATTATACAAATTATTAGTAATAAAAGTAATAATATTTAAAATGTTACAAGAAAATGTTCAAGTTGACTATGGATGTAATTAGGGAGAGACTTTTTATACGAAAATTAAAATATCTCACTTTGTTGGACACTTCCGATGATCGATGTGAATGTAAATAGACGAGCTTTGAAAACATGTCGACTAAAATAACTTCTTATTTTCCCCAACCCGCGGACACGGGATATCCCGGCTAGTGGGACCGTTCCAGAATATTTTAAAACTGGTACTGTGTCTAATGTCTCTCAAAATGACACTTCTAATCGGGGGCCATCGCCGTCACTAGTTGGAAAATTACATACAATAAGATCGTAGAAAAGTGGATCAAAATGCAATGCTGACGTGTGGTTAACATACGAAGAAGACGATGGTTTTGTGACTACATTAAATTGTGAACTATATAAAGTATTTTAAAAATATGAATTATATGATGGAATTTTCCACTGCATGGAATAATGGTATTTGTCAGGCTGAAAATCTGAAATGTCCGGCCGAAAATCAGTTCAGCCTGACATGATGTCAGGCTGAACCTTAGCAGTTATTTCAAGGCTTGCACCCCCATATCATTTCCCCCCCATCTCTCTCTATTCCCACCCCCATATCATTTCCCCCCATCTCTCTCTATTCCCACCCCCATATCATTTCCCCCCATCTCTCTCTATTCCCACCCCCATATCATTTCCCCCCATCTGTCTCTATCCCGCCCCCATATATCATTTTTCCCCCATCTCTCTCTATCCCGCCCCATATATCATTTTCCCCCATCTGTCTCTATCCCCATCATGTATCATTCCCCCCATCTGTCTCTATCCCCCCTTCCATATATCATTCCCCCATCTGTCTCTATCCCCACCATGTATCATTCCCCCCATCTCTCTCTATCCCGCCCCCATATATCATTTTTCCCCCATCTCTCTCTATCCCCACCATGTATCATTCCCCCCATCTGTCTCTATCCCCCCTTCCATATATCATTCCCCCCATCTGTCTCTATCCCCACCATGTATCATTCCCCCCATCTGTCTCTACCCCCCCCCTTCCATATATCATTTTCCCCCATCTCAATCTCCCCCCAATCTGGGTTTCGTTTGATATAAAAGTTGTCTGTGTGTCAAAGTAAGATTGACAATTATACCGTACCGGAAGTACGATCTAACTGGGTATCCTGAACGATAACTGTCATTTCCGTCAAACTATTTACATCAATAAAAACAATTGAACTATAGAAAGGAAGTAATATACGATTGACCTCCGGATCCATTCATTTAATATATATATATATATAATTTATATTTATATTTATTGTTCACTGCTTTCCGTGACTTACCACCGCCAAGACCGATCGCATAACGGCGTCTTTCTTGTAGATCATAAAGGGGGGTTTATAGAGAGCTCGATCGCGAACGCGGCTTTTCGTCCTGGAATACTTTAGTAATTTTTAGAGGCCCTGTTCATACAGAGCGCAAACCCTTACCCGAACAAATATTGGTTCGCGAATTTTTCAGAAAATCGCGAGAACTTTTTCCCAATGAACCAATCAGCGGGCACTTAGTATACAATATTTACAGTCTACTTGTAAAAGCGCAATGGAAAATTGCAATATGTAGTCAAATTGCTCCTCTGTCATTCGAAAATACGAGGTGATGGTATATATTCTCCAATGTCACTTCTTCTCTGTAACATTTCATGCATTTATATTCGCCTCTTTCTCTTCCTTCGTTGTTTTATGTACAAATGCGGTGCCAAGATCTCGTTTGTGTCTGATTCCACCTGAGCCATGGTGGCAAATGACAAAATTTATCTCACACAGCTAGAAAAAGACAAACCATCACGAAATCCGTCGACGGTTTCCGCGTTCGGGTTCGCGCCCTATTTGAACGGTGAAACTGCTCAAAAGTCGCATTCGCTTTATTCGGTTTTTTTCATTTTGAGTGAAGCCTTATATCTTTACAGGCACGGGACTTTACGTGTTCCCGAAGCAACGACGTTGCTAGATTACTTCACGTGATCAATAGCGACCAATCAGGGGTTGTGACATATCGACCTCCACGGAAACCTTGACATTGAATGAACGGTAGACATTTTAGCTTGAAAACGCAAGACATAATATTCGCAACGTTCGAGGAATCTGATAGACTCACGGAATCTGGTCAAATTTAGTGCCGAAATATGCAAGGTATTACGCGAAGGCCTTGATAAGATGTACGTAGTAAAGGCGAGACCAATCCGTCTATTGAATATGGGGATTGTATAGCTTACGGCTGGCCCCTGATCGATTCACGTGATTTGATATTTGTATAGTATGTCTAGTCCGTAGGTTAGTCTTATCGGCGTGTTTTGTGTGAAGCGTTGTCCTACTGCGCTTACTAATAATGCGTAGTTTGTGGCGTGGTTTGTACGAGGTATAACATCGCCTGTCCAACCTCGCATTTTTCTCCCCGGCCCCTCTACTGCTAAAGAAACCTAAGCGTAAGCGAATTATTGTAATAAATTCGAACCATATGTTAGTCCCGAAATGACCTAGTTTGATCTCATATCTCTCTTTCTCCCCTTCCCTCATTACGGAAAATTAAATAATTATCGGGGAAATGAAGGGGCTTTTTCGTCGCGGGAATATAAAGACTTCTAATAGATTGAACTGAAATGGAATGGGGTTTAACTTCTTACTTTTACGCCGATTTGGGGGGTTCACGGTTGATAAGGCGCTGGTTCGCTAGTCTGGAGGTCGGGTGTTCGATCCCTGCATTGGCCGAGAAAGTTCATCTCGATTTTCCGGCGTGATTTCCCCTTGTCAGTGATGCAGAAGGAGGGCCTGACAAGGACAGCTGCCTAGTCGTTCGGGTGGGACGTAAAACCGAAGTCGCGTGTACATATTGGAGTGCACGTAAAAGATCCCTTGGCAGTTGGAATTCGATATAAGAGTAGGCCGTAGCGCCGCTGCCCGGGCAAAATTTCCCTCAAAGCACACTGTATGGCGTATGCCCGTCTTCCATTAGCCCAGGTTAGGTGCAAAAGAGTAGGACGTTAAACCCCATTTCATTTCATTTCCTTTACGCCGATTTGACTAATGAAGACCGGGCAGCGGTACTACGGCCTACTCAGGACCCGTTTTTTTCTACTATCCGAAAGACACTGCCCTTGCCCCACTGACAAAGGGGGACGACATCGAAAAATCTCGAAGAAACCACTCGGTTAGCGAGCCCATTTCGACAACAGCGATGGTACTATCAAGAACCACGCTAATATCGTCATCGCCATCTTGCAATTGTAACGCTGAAACAACGTCCCGAAATCCTTAAATCGATTAGCAGTGCCCAAGAAACAAACTTGCCAAGTTTCGTGTCCATGGTAATTGAATTTTTGGAGACTTATATGTTTTAGGAGAACATGACCGACGACGAGAACAACAAGATTAGAAGTATTTAAGGCTGTAAATAAAATGAGTTTTAATTTATGCTTACTATAACTCTATTTCAGTCACGTGATGCATACACTGCTGGAGATGTGGACATGGCTCAAGCCAAGGGATCAACAGCTCGTACTTTAAACATTATTGGACTGGTACTGGGTATTATTTGTATCATAGTATTCACAGTTCTCAATTTTGTCGTTTTTACAACAACAAGAGCCACCGTAACTTATTATGGATAATCGCACACAATATATGCACTGGGCACTTGGAATTACTTGTAAATACTGAATAATAATAATAATGACAAAGATTGGGTTCTGCTCTTACTCGGATGATAATAATAATAATAATAATGAAAATAATAATGCTCCGATTGGGTTATTGAAGACGGACATACGCCGGACATTGTACTGTGTGGGACATGTTGATCGGACAGCGACACTATGATCTACTCTTATTTTTCTACTCCAATTTCGAATTCCAACTGCAAAGGGTTCCTTCATGTGCACGACAATGTGTATACGGGGCCTAGGATTTCCGTCCCATCTGAACGACTAGATATCGTTCCGTGTCGTTCCCGACTTCCTGCACCACCGACAAAAGGAAATCACGTTGAAAAATCCAGAGGAACCTTGTCGGCGGGCCCGTAGCCAGCTCATAAAATTTTGGGGTCCCCATAGCCCCCCCCCCCCCGTGGCTACGGGCCCGCTTGTCGGGACAAACACGAGACTTCCGGGTTCGTGACTACTTTATGTTGAATACGAATTTAATTTAAATTATCTATGCACTGAAAAAATCTACTTATGGAATGTCTGTTTATTTGTTTCATGATTAAATCATTAAATATGGTTGTCAAACAGTCTCCCTTCTTTATTTTATCTCATTTTATATAAACGAATAAATTCATTGTTTTTTTTGTATGTTTTTTTTTGTGGGAAGCAGGTGCGGAGATAGATGATATAAACATGATTTACACATTGTCTCCACTCTAACAATTCCAGGTTACTGCTCCAATGTGTCCCCCACCCCCACCCCCTCGACAAGATCCTGGATCCGGGCCTTGGAAGGGGGTGGGATAGAACGGGATGTATGCTTTTCTGATTTCGTGCATGTGTGTGTGGGGGGGGGGGTATTTTTGGTTAAAAACAGCGATGATTAATATCGGTAAGGGGAATCTTTGATCGTTGATACAAATATTATCTGAGATTAATATGTACAATATTTTATTAATTGCTTTTTAATTGATACGAAAATTCTTATATTCATATTTTTAAATTGTTCACACCTCTCTCTCTCACACACCACGAGTAGCGGCAACTTCTGTCATTTTACTAGATTTTGTTATATTTAATAATTTCATTTTCCAGACATGGTTTTGTTCTTCCTTCATAAACCTTTTCGAGAGACTGTAATCCATCGGATAGATTGCTTTATATGAATATTAAATTCAGATTCACGCATCACATTCTCAAATAATTATTTCATAATTCATCACCTCATGGCGTCCTCGAGACCGCTCTGAGTCCGTCTGGGTTGACCTACTTGAGGTATCTCTGGGTCGGTCTGGGGTGGTCTCCTCGAGGTATCTCGGGGTCAGTCTCGGGTGGTCTCCTGTACATCCATGAATTCATCTAGGAAGCCACCTCAGAGTAAGGCAACGGATTATGTCATCTGGGACAGTCTATTTGAAGTGGTTTATGTAGGACACACGACCAAATTTAAGGAACATAAAGGATACAATTCGGGCAAATGGGCAGATCAGTTGCCCATATTAGTTACACATACCAGTTACATATGTCAGTTACACCTATCACTTGAACATGTCAGTTACACCTATCAGTTACACCTATTAGTTACACATGTCAACTACACATGTCAGTTACACTTGTCAGTTACACCTATCAGTTACACACCAGTTACACATGTCATTTACACACATCAGGTACACATATCAGTTACACACATCAGTTACACAAGTCAATTACACATGTCAGTTACACATACCAGTTACACAAGTCAGTTACATTATGTATACGGTTGATAATCAATCCTCACCAACAAAACGAAAACAGAAAACATAATTTCTATCAATAAAGAAAATTTTTAAGCTTAGTCCACTTCGGCATTCTTTTCTTTTTGTCTATAAAAGGAGCACTGCTTAATAAATTGATCTGGAATGCTGACAACGATAATACTGTATCACATGGAATGTCGCGTCCTTACCGGAAGTAACAATATCTTGACAAATCCTGTAATGTTGTCACTGTTGGAAGGGGGAATGTGGGGTCAAGTAATGCATAAAGAATACTGAGGCCAGGCCAATATCTAATTTCCATAGTGTTTTCCAGCCACTTTCATTTAAATGATAATATTATTATTATTCTTGTTGTTAAAAGCTGTCGAACACAAATACATCAAACAAAATAATTCAAACATGATCCCTTTCCGAGAATTTGTCACGTTCTTTTCAAAATTTGTTCTGGAAAAATTCCACACCCTTAAGTATAATTTACACGTGAGCTGTCTAGTCGTTCGAGGTCTCGTATACACATTGGCGTGCACGTAAAAGATCCCTTGACAGTTGGAATTCGATATAAGGGTAGGCCCCTTTTTCCCTCATAGTACACTGTATGGCGTATGCCCGTCTTCATTAGCCCGGTTAAACGTTAAACCACATTTCATTTCATTTCAAGGACACTGAAGGTCAAACCGTTTTCATGATCATTGTTAGTTTACATAATTGTATTTTTCAGAACGAGGGGTTGGGTGGCCGAATGGTTGCCATAATAGTTTCGATTCCCCTGGCTGTACGTGACAAGGGGTAGGGTCGCCTGCCCAGCCTCGTGGACTTTCTCCGGGTTCTCCGGTTTCCTACCACTGCTTAAGATCCCAATGAACCATATATTAGTCTCAAAATGACGTTAAACCCCATTTCTCTCTCATTCTCCCGTATTCGCTGGTAACAATCAAAGATTTTGTCAGTGTGGTGCACAAGATAACGTATGGTTGTTCAGAAGGGACGAAACACCGAGGCCCCATGTATACATTTGCATCCACTTAATCCAATCCTTGACAGTTGGAATTCGAAATAACAATAGGCTGTTTTGTCGTAGTCCTGGCAAAATTCCCTTCATAGCACACATGTCTATATTAGCCCACTATTTCAATTCATTTTTAGATTGTCCGCCCAATCATACCCTATTTCAACTTAAGTTTATTAAATATGTTTATTTTGTAGTAAATACACTGGTCATGGAGTAAAGCAAATAGTATTTTATTGTCATATTACATATATTTTATATACATTGATATCAGTTTACAGTTTATGCATAGTAATGTTGATCACACTTCATATCGTTATTCTGTCAGTACCACGAAACTTATAGAGGTGGGGTCAGGTTTGCAAGCCATGATGGGGTCCTACGGGCTTGCAATTCAACCACACCCCACCTCGGTTCCGCAGGTCCTGGACAGTACATGGATCAGCGAAATTAACAAACTTTTCATAAACTGTAATGTTGTTTGAAGCCGATAAAAGAATAGGTTGGTTATGGAATACAAGTAATTTAAAAGTTTATTTCTGGCGACGTTTCGACAAGGGTTTTCTCGGATTTATTAAAGATATATTAGTTAAGAGTTTAATAAAGAGTTGGCCATTCTTGTTATAATACTTTGAAAAATGTAAAATGAATAATTGAAAATGTCATTCAAATTACTCTATTGCGAACGGAGATACTAGCAACCGTGCTGGTTATGCGATGCTTAGTCTCGCACCTACATTTTTAAATTAATCAAGATATGTCTGAAACCGTTCTAATCTATTAAAAATTGGATAAATCCGATGTCATCGAAAGTTGATTATGGCCTGGATTAGTTAATTAATGTTTAATTAATAATTTAGATAACATTTCCGGCCTAAAGAAAGACTTGCATTAGGCAGATTTAGCTTTTGCACAATGTATGTTTAAGCGAAGAATGACTACCATCTTGTGGTATATTGACTGGCAAACTACAAGGAAGATATATAATACCCAATAAGGATGTTGTTTGTTGTTCTTGGTATTTAACGGCCGCCTTACCGAGGGTGATATTGCAGATAAATATACACAATAAGGTACCGTGGTAACATCAAAAATGGGCGTCCTCGCTGATGGAATTCCCACCAGGCATCGCGCCAGTAAAAAGATGGTTCCACGTGACCTTATCGATAGTAAAAGGACCGTGTTTCGACATATAGGGATTAAATTCCATATTAACGACAAAAACTAACGCTTATCAACACATAATCAGTTCCTGTTGAATGTACAGGAAAACAATGCTGTTCGGTATACACTGAGGACCCGCTCCTCTATGAAATTATGTCCCTTTATCTCTAGCGAGGGCGCCCATTAGAAACCATCACAGTGATGGGCAAACATACACAAGGAGAATAATATTAGATTAATATACAATAAGTTTTAATATATAGAGAGAAAGAGTGTTGAGAAGTCATTAGATGTTTGTGATTATTGCATAATTTGAAAAAAAGATATAATACATCGCATTAAAATATGTAAGAAAAATATAATAATATTTAAAAAACGAACTAAAAAACATTTGTTAATATATATCCACACATGCCAGACGGCTTCCCTCAAAGAATTGTTGTAATCTGCACTGACAACGATACAAATTGCAGCCTAGCAAGTAAAGTTGGATTGAACTTCCTTCTGGTTCAAGCCAACGCTCCAGACTTGAGCACATCAATGTTTTCGTACATATTTCCAATATCTGAAAAGATATTAATTTACCACTAAGTAAAATATCAGATACTTGCCCCTTTTAAAAAACCATCATCGGTGTGACATATAAAATATATAAAACAAAATGAAACGCTGACCACCCCACTGTTCTGCTCCTAACCTGGGCTAATGAAGACGGACAGTGGCGCTATGACCTACTCTTATTTCAAATTTCAACAGTAAATTTTTCGTTTACGTGCACGCCGTTGTGTACACCGGACGTCGAATTTTCGTCAGACCTGAATGATTATACGTTGTTCCCCGCGAGGCCTTCGTCCCCGTCCATCTGATTAAAACACGGATCCTGTGGCGTTTCGTGTTTTATATTTCAAAATTTCGTTTCACTTGTCTTTGCTACATTAGGATCTAGAAGAGTTGTTGTATTACCGACGTTTTGGATGAAATGAGAGATTAGCCAATGAAAGGGTCTGTTACGGCGACTTCTTTGCGTGCGACGGAACTGTGGGTAAACCACTAGAAACGTCAACACTGATTGATTCATCAATGTATGAACGCCATAGGGTCAAAAGCCGCTCGTACGACCGTTAATATGATCTTCGAGTACAGTTTGTCAGATTGTCGTGTAGTGTAGACCATCGAAAGTATAAAATACGAAACGAAATCTAGATCTGCATTTTAATCAAAATGAAAGAGGGGTCGAACGCGGGACCTCCAGCATCAATGAGCCACAGCTGCAGCAAGCGAGAATAAAGTATTTATCAACAGTGTGTCTCTGAGATAATTCGGCGAAGTTTGCGCTGCATTTAATTTTGAACATGTCCGATGAAATTGTACATTTAATTATGAAAATGTCGATGAGATTGTACATTTAAAATCATTTATTTTGTGCCAACCGGTGAATAGCCCAAAGCCTCCATCTCCTCTTTAAAGGCATACGGGACAGGAAACAACTCAAGGGCCACGAACTTGTGTACTTACTGCTAACAGTATTGTCATATTTTGCAGTCCGTGCCTCTTCACTGCTTGCATGACCCTGACTGTCCCCATCTGGTGACATATTTTCATACATTTCAGTTCCGCCAGATGGGGTTACTGTACAAGATGATGGTAGATTACCATAATGCTCAGATGAAGATGATTGAGATGACATTAAATGTTGTACACTTTGGTAAGTTGGATCATCTGCACCAGCGGCTGCTCTTGTATCCATCTCTAAACCGGCGTATGTTGCTGATTCTCCTACAATATAATATATATATGGACTAACAAAATCGGCCACACACCATACAGTTCGCTGTACAGGACATTTTGATCAGATAAGAGCGTTTCCGCTGGCTTTTCATCGACCTCCAATTGCACGTCAACACGTATACGGATCCCCTGCCCTGTTGACAAGGAGGGAATCAGTCTGGAAATGTGTGGGGAACACCTTCATGGTTAATGGGCTTGCGTCCTAGTAACTGGGCCACCGTGACTACATATTACACGGGAGCGTGTATATTGGTATCACCAATAAAATATATAACACAAAATCAAACGCTGACCAACTTTCAGACAAGAAAGAAGGTTTAACACCCCACTGTTTTGCTCCTGCTGGGCTAATGAAGACGGGCATGCGTCATACCGTGTGCTATGAGGGAAACGTAGCCCGGGATAGTGGCGCTATGGCCTACTCGAATTTCAACTGTAAATGTTTCGTTTACATGCAAGCCATTGTGTACACGGAACCTCGAATCTTCGTCCCATCCAAATGATTATACGTTGTTCTCCGCGAGGCCCTCGTCTTGGACCACTGACGAAGTGGAACCTCGCCGGAAAATCTCCGTATAGGGTCAAAAGCCGCTCGCACGACCCTTGATACGACCTTTGAGTACAACTTGTCAGATCTTCATGTAAGTATAGACCATCGAAAGTTTAAAAAAAAACGAAACGAAATCTAGATCTATACTTTGAACAGAATGAAACAGGGGTCGAATACGGGGCCTCCAGGATCAATAAGCCACCGCTGCACCAAATGAGAATAAAGTATTTATCAACAGCGTGTCTCTGTGATTGTGATAGTTAGGCGCAGGGGCGGATTAGGGCCGGGAACTGGCCCGGGCTCCCATGTCGTAGCGGCCCCTTTTACTGACCGCCGAACCCGGACGCGAGGGGGGGATCCGGGGTCTCTCCCCATGGAAATGTTTGAAAAATGAACCCCAAATTTTGACCATTTGATTAACCAGTTAGGAATACATTGTATTGAATAAGTACGAATATTTTCATTGAAAAATGTCCCATTTTTGTTGTCGGGAGCGCTAGTTGATTCCTCCTGTGATGGAAGGCCAGGAGACACACTGGTAGAGAGTGACGGAAGTAAATTTGCGGGCGACAGTGTCGGGTGAATCCGATGCATTTTTCGGATGAAATTTGGAATGGCCATTGCAGGATCCCGAATTCTGGCCCACACCAAGCACACCCGGCCCAGAAAGTCTATTATACCAGCCCATTCCAGACTCCTGCGAATGCGTGGTGGCCCTTACAGCCACCGGCCACATACAACATGATCGTCATCGCTCCATGGCCGGTCCAATACCCTCCTCCTCCAAATAATATTCAGCAGAAACAGGTTTTGTTTAGACGAATTGGACAAAATTATTTGGTTAAGCGAATTTCGCGCTGCATTTAATTTTGAACACGTCCGATGAAATTGTACATTTCATTTTAAAAAAGTTCGATGAGATTGTACATTTAAAATCATTTATTTTGTGCCAACCGTTGAATAGCCCAAAAGCTTCAACTCTTCTTTAAAGGCATACGGGACAGGAAACAACTCAAGGGCCACGAACTTGTGTACTTACTGCTAACTGTATTGTCATCTGAATGTTGTGCACTTTGGTAAGCTGAATCATCTGTACCGGTGGCTGTTCTTGTATCCATCTCTAAACCGGCGTATGTTTCTGATTCTCCTACAATATATGATATATATATGGACTAAAAAAATCGGTCATACACCTTACAGTTCGCTGTACAGGACATTTTGATCAGATATCGGCGTTACGGCTTACTCTTCATTAAAATCTAACTGTACGTCAACATGTAAGGGGGGGGGCTGTCTGAAAAATGCCGAGGAACACCTTCCTGGTTAAGGGGACTGCGTCTTACTCTCCTGGAACTCCTCCTGTTTCCTTTCAACATTTTGCTTGTTACAGGTATCTGCAATCGGTGCTAGCTTTGTATTTTGAATCTTTCTTACTGATGATATTGTTTCGGTGTTTATAGATCTGAATGGAAATCTAGGTACGCTACCAACCCCAACAAAAGACGCAACAATTACGTAATTTGTAGATTTGTATTTTTTTCAAAAATATCTTATAATTTATATCGTCACTGATAATAGTTCAAATATTTTTTTTACTCCGATTGATTAGTATCCAGTCTTTAAATGAAGCTGTAGTTTGATCGTATTTGAATAAAATTAAGCATCCAAAAACCTATTTAAGTCTGGGGTCGAAGATTACCCCTTGTTGCCGACAACGTATTTCGTGCGACGTGTTCGCACAAGGGTTAATGCATCCGATCACACACCCTTTCATACAACTGATTACTACCCCCTTTAATACACCCGAATATTACCATCCCTACCTCAACCCCCTTAATACAATTAAACCCTACCCCATGCGTTTAACGTTACATAAAACTAACCTTCGCCATTCGCTCTTTTCTTCAACTTGCCTTCTCCGATAATAATAATAATAATTATTAAACCGATTATAACTGCTCCAGCTATTAAACAGTAATATCTATAGTAGTACTATCAGATCTAGTTATAGGACTACCAACAGTTGGTACAAGAGTAGTAGTAGCTTCACATCAATATATACCACTCTGATCTATATTAGATATAATCAGTTCTCTATAGGTATAGTAGTTCCATCAGGTAGATACCATGTAAAGCGTGTTGGTGGAGGAGTAGATTGAACTGTACAGGTTAATCTATGGTCAGTATTTTCTAGTATTTTAGTGATGTTATCAGGTGATATAGTTACTGTTGGTCCATATAATACACTAACTGTTGTTGTACTCGATCCTCTTCCTGTTTCTTGTGGTAAAGCTGTAGGTATCATGATATTAGTAGCTGTACATGTATAAACGTCTGACTTGTCTTTATCTATATTGGGTACAACTAAACTAGATCCAGTAGAGTTCAGACCATCAGGTCCAGTCCATCTATAGTTGATATACTACCAGGATTAGCTGTAGCTGTACACTGTAAGGTTAGATCAGTTGACTATATTTGTTGATATGTTGATGGTGTTGATACAATAGGTGGAGATGGTCCGCCATATCCAACAACGGAACAAGTATAATTTCCACTATCTCATCTTTCTGTTGAATTTACTCTATATACTGATTGTCTTGTGATTTGTACACCATTCTTATGCCATATGTAACCAATTGTTGGTATTAATTGAATAGCAAAACACGCAAGCTTAAGTTGTCTCCCTTGGATAACTTTATACGGACTTGTGGACGGTTCTGTGTATGCACCCGAGAAATCTACAAGAAGAAAAGGTACAGTCATTTAATTGACAGATAATAGATCTGGAACTAATGCCAGTAACAAATATATGTAAGGGGACTTGCATAACAGCTTGGACAGTGGTTTCTACCACTCGGCACATGTCATTTCAAAAGAAGCATATGACACAATATCATTTCAAGAATTCGTATGGGCCTTTAGAAGTTGGCAGAAATCGAAAGACTCGGAAAAACTCACGAGGTTCGACAGGCGATCTACGTCTTGATACGTATATGGTTGAGATCAAGACCTTGCCATTTGGCTCAAGGACATGACTTGGGTAGGAAATTTAAAGGAATTGTGAACGGACAGAAATGACCTAAAGATATTCTCAAGTATATAATTTGCGAACTCACGTTCTATTTGACTGTATGTAGCGTTAAAACCTGTCCCTGTTACACTACCATCTATGTGGAATCTAATATACAAGAAGTTGGACGTAGAAACACTATGGGTGGTGGTATAGTTGTACCGCAATACCTGTCAATAAACGGATCACTGTCACTCTTTCCGTCCCAAATCTGGTAAAATAATAACGAAAGTGACTAACGAGTGACGAAAGAAAATAGGCGGTTGTATTATCAGAGAACTAGCCTAAATTGGGAACATTGTTGATTATAACATCTTAATATTCTCCAGTCTACATGTGTATTAACAATATAACCCAAGGTGAATATACACGCTCATGTTGTAAAATACAGTGTTTCAATATTGTTCATTATAAATATCAATATAAATCTCTCTGTTCTTTATATCCTAAATAATTCAATGTGTATTAAACAAACAGTTGAGTTCTGATGCGCACCATAACTATCTCCGTCTCATTCCTTTCCGCAAATATTTAAAGTTGCTTCTTGTAACTTCCTGTCGTAATGAAATGTCTGTTTTTCTTGCGCGTTTCGGTTATTCTTCTCATTAAATTCGAACCCATTTGTAGTTATTGTGCAACAGGAACAAAATAGACACTATTTCATTTCAACCGCAAATAACGTCAAGAAGTCAGTGCCCAATTATTTAGTTTTTGGGTTTAAATTTTTGATGGCCAAAGTCGCCTATGACGTTTTCAAATCGATAACAGGAGCCTATGGTTAGCATGTGTGCGCTGTATCATAAGGCCTGTCCTTGGGGGATTTCCCGGTTGTACGTGACAAGGAGAAGGGTCGCCTGTCCAACCTCGTGTTAGTCCCGGAATGACCTAGTTCTTGTCGAGTGGATGCAAGACCTAATTTCTCTCTCTGATATACAATATGTGCCCATCTTTATACAATGACATTATTTATTAATAGTTCCAAGAAGGTTGAAAAGTACTTTAAAATGTTATTAAAGTAGTGTTTGTGTCGGAATACCTTTTATCTTTTTATCGTTTACCGTAAAGCTCTTTATATATATAGAAAAATAGGTTGCCAGGCAACGAAACATACGCAAATACAGCAGCTAAATCGTCCGGGCAGTCAACTAGGGTTGTCGCCTATTAAGTAATTATCAGAAAATCATTAGAATTTATTTGGTTTTTATAAAATTCTGCCCATGCTAACGTTTAGTATACGAAACATTTAATATTATTTCTAAAATTGGTTAATAATTGAGACCACAAGCTAAAATCAGGGGCTATAATTCAGGAAGTTACAATCTGATATTATCCGTTGAATATCAAAAGGAACCAAGATCTTTGGGTTATAAACATGCATTTCAAGTTTCATCAACATCAGATTAAAATTGTGACCTTTTGTCTGTCAGTTTTGGTCTGTCAGTTTTGGTATGATTTTCACGAAATTCGAACTCAATATTCATTACATAGTAACGGTGATATAATCAAACGTTTTTTTAAATCGGGTAATAATTTTGACTTCCAGAGGGACCACAATCTAATAAAGGCGATTTTTCGTATACAATCAGGGGCCATAATTCAGGAAGTTATGATCCGATATGCGCAAATATCGAAAGGAACCAAGATCTTTGGGTTATAAACATGTATTTCAAGTTTCATCAAAATTGATTTAAAATTGTGACCTCTACAGGTTCCACAACCTATATACCATATCTTTGCACTTTTCGGGTACAAGCGGCGGCCATTTTGTCCGTTAATTTTGATCTGATTTTCACAAAATTTGAACTCAGCCTTCATTACCATGTAACGGTTATATAATAAAACGGTTTTTGAAATCGGATTATCATTTTGACCTACAGAGGGAACACAAGCTAAAAAGGGCGATTTTTCGGACAATCAGGGACCATAATTTAGGAAGTTACGAATCGATGGGTGCAAGTATCGACAGGAACCAAGATCTTTGGGTTATAAACATGCATGTCAAGTTATATCAAAATCGGTTCAAAATTGTGACCTCTATAGGGTTCACAACCTTGATATAACATATTTTCACACTATTGGCGTACAAACGGCGATTTTCACGAAATTTGACCTCAATCTTCATTACCATGTAACGGTGATATAATCAAACGCATTCAAATCGGATAATAATTTTTACCTCCAATGGGACCACAAGCTAAAAAGGGTGATTTTTCGTACAATCAGGGGCCATAATTCAGGAAGTTATGATCCGATGGGTGCAAATATCGAAAGGAACCAAGATCTTTGGGTTATAAACATACAAGGCAAGTTTCATCACGATCGGTTCAAAATTGTGACCTCTAAAGGGTCCACAAGCTAAAAACATGATTTTTCGTACAATCAGGGGCCATAATCCATGAAGTTTCGATCCGATACATGCCAATATCGAAAGCAGCCGAGATCTTATGGGGATAAACCTATATTTGAAGTTTCGTCAAAATCGGATAAGAATTGTGACCTGTAGAGAGTCCACAAACAAATTGTGGCCCGAAAGGACGGACAGGGGTGACGACAATATACGTCCACATGAAAATGTGGGCGTATAAAAAATAAAGGTTGAAAATGTCTAAAGAAAGTACTATTGTTTAATCAAACACAATTACTATTACTAAGCGACGTTTCGACGAGGATACTCTCGTCTTTATCAAGCATATGATGAGAGTATCATCGTCGAAACGTCGCTTAGTATCAAACGCAGTAATTGTGTATCTATAAAATTGTACCTTGTGTTAATATGTTCAATTATTAAATGCCAATCAAAGAAGATATTGTTTAATCGTCTACATGTTTCACCTGAGCTTGTCACGACATACAATAACAATGCTTTAGATAACCAATGCTTTACAGCTGTTAGTCCTAAAGCATGTGGTAAAGCATTGGTTATCTAAGTATCCAAACGACAGACAAGAACGGTTTATCGTCATTTATTTATATTAGAAAGTATCGACTTAATATTAGAAAACAACTGTTTTTATTTCGATTCTATCATAACTTATTGGCTGTGCAATGGGTAGTAAATTCTAACCCTCTCTGGCAATTTTAGTCCTTGGATATTTAAAATTAACCATTGCTACGAAAGTAGAAGTAACATTTGACTTGGGGACTAAACAGTATCTCGAAACACCAAACATATAAACATAACGCTAACGCTACAATATACGTCCACATTCCTGCTTTGATTGATATGGTACTTTGTCAAGAAGGCTAGAGGTTTGGTTTGTTTAGCGTTGAGGGTCGTGCATCAACATCAATAGTTGCCGTCCTTAGAGAAAAAGGAATAAGTATACCAAGATACCCCATTCAGAATTCTGCCTTTCGGGCGCTAAAGGCTTAAATTGGACGTGGCTCTGTCCCTGGGGGTCGGGGCATTCACCAAAATCAATAGTGGACGCCCTCGGGCTATAAGGAATACATATGCCAAGTACCAAGCTGATTCATTCAGAATTGCGGCCTGTAAACGACAAATTGGGCGTGGCTTGCTTCTGGGGGTCGGGACATGAAGTTGTCGTGATTAGGCTATAAAGGAATATATATCCCAAGTTTAAAGACGATCCATTAAGAATCGCGGCCTGTAGGCAACACACACAGACACGAAGTAAAAATGGGGCATGGCTCTGCCCCTGGGGGTTGGGCAATCACCAAAACAATAGGGGTCATCCTTAGGGAATAGAAGATATGTATGCAAAGTTTCAACAGGATCTGTTAAGTATTGCATCATGTACGCAAACACAAGACACACAAACATTGGGCGTGGCTCTGTCCCAGGGGGTCGGACTTGCACCAAAAATAATGGTGGTCAGCCTTATGGTATAAGGAATAAGCACATAAAAGTTTTCAAGACGATCGATTAAGAATTGTGGCCTGTAGGTGACTCATAGACACACAAAATGAAAATGGTCGTGGCACTGTCCCTTGGGGTTGGGCATGCACCACAAACGATAGGGATCTTCCTTGAGGTACAAAGTATAAGGGTCATTCCATGTCAAGTGGGCCAGGGGTGGGAAATTGAACCCCTCGAAAAAATCTGGGAAAGATAATGACGTGCTGTTTGAATCATAGATATCCATCTTTAGATAAGTCTGAAGGTTACTATGTATCCTCAGAGCTTATCCATGAAGACAATCCTGCTTTAAGTGTGAAGTCACTGATTTTCAGTCTCGCGTGTGAATATCTAACTTGATTTTACATGCTTATAAAAGATATTATTCCTCCATTTGTTTTAACATTGTGTAGAAAACATGTTGAGCTAAACTTTTCATTCAAGTTCATCTCAAGGTCACATGGTCTGTAAGGTCAAATTCAAATTAAAAAGGTCTTAACACTTTTAAAACACACCCGGATGTCAAAATAAGTGTAGATTTAGAATTCTTGTGGAATTCCCATCCCTGGAAGACATATTCCAGCAGTTTTGACCAATCGGTTACTTGGTATGACCATTTGAATAATGGCAGCCACGCCCACTTTTGCCGAAATCCCCCAAATTTGGTGGGGGGGGGGGCCTAGTGGTCTAAAGTGCCGCGCTTCGACCTCTAGCTGGCCGGTCACCTCTGGCATGCGGCTGTGATTTCGAGCCGTGGTGTGAGCGTATGTGGCATGGAGATAGGGGCGCCTTCTCAACCTCCGGTTTCCTCCCACTGCTAAAGGCCCCTACGCGCAAGCGAATTATTGAAATAAAATTAAACCATGTGTTAGTCCCGAAATGACCTAGTTTGTGTTGAGTGGACGTTAAACCCCATTTCTCTCCCTCTCTCTCTCCCAAATTTGGTGGACGGTATCTCAGGAACTGTTAGTCGGATCAAGCTAAAATTGGGAATATCAGCGTTTTCGGCCCAAATAAACATCTAAACCAAATTTCAGCAAAATTGAAGGGGATTTGGTTTAAGTCACTGGGTGATAATTGACAAGGAATGGCCCATAATACACATTTTGTAAAAGTCTGAAAAATATTGAGATGACATGGGACAAGAATGGTTTTAACATATGTTAGAGACATTAGTACAAACTATAATTCCACCAAGTTTCAGATTTTTAGGTGCCCATCAAACGGGGTTTAATCAGCTCCAAAATACGATTGTTGACATAGATAATCCAAAACACAGATTTTCAAAAAATTGAAAGAATATTAAAATGGCCCGGGACAAGAATGGCTTTTACATATTTGACGACATTAGCACAAACTATATTTACAAACTATAATCAAATTTTTAGGTGCTCATCTACCGGGTTATATCGGCTCGAAAATATGAGACAATTTTCGAAAATTTGTGTCTGAAACCATATTCACGGTCAATTTTCTGGGAATCTATTCAAGACTGATGCGTTTTAATGCGTTTTGTATGTAGTATTACTGGCAATCTCTGGATATACCAATAGTTGGGTCTATATCTATTACTTTGTAGCACCTGTAGCTCTACAAAATCCAGATAATATTAATTGCACCAAATTTTTGTCAGTTTTCATGGTCAAGTAGCACGTGAACCCTACAACTCACCGGTAATCTGATTGCAGATTCATAATCCACACAACAAGTTCTCCAAGACTACAGAATTTGAGCGGTATATCTTTACTGGAAAGGTAAACTCAAGATATCTGAAACTGGAGTAAATTAGTGATACATATTTTGTTTCGAAAACTTATTGGGAACTCATGA
Organism: Patella ulyssiponensis; assembly: GCA_963678685.1. Lineage (NCBI taxonomy): Eukaryota > Metazoa > Mollusca > Gastropoda > Patellidae > Patella > Patella ulyssiponensis. The sequence continues at coordinate 59,221,541 of OY783225.1, read as the reverse complement.
AACTTAAATGCCCGTATCTCAGTCAATTTTCATGCTACAGACCACATATTTTGCACAGTTTCTAGATTTTAGATGTACAATAACATAGGGGAAATTTGCATGAATTGAGTTTTCAGATTCCTGACCGGGGAGCCATCAGTCAGAATGTTACCGACCACAAACCCGCGTAGCCTTTGGTCGGAAACTAAATGACTGACTAGCACTAGCATAATTAATTTCGACGATGAGTATAATGGGGCTTATCCTATCTCGCTATACTGTTGATTGTCCGGGAAGTGAGTAACCTACATGTAGTCTCATCTCAATGGGAAATAGACAAGGTAAGATAGATCGTCGATCGCTTAGTTTAAGACCGTTGTTCAAAAACACCAAGCACAAGGTGCTCACTAAACAAGGGTCATGACGTCTCCATTGTGCATTTAATTATGTAAATCCATGGCATCTATTCATTAAATATATGTTTGAAACGATACCTAATAAGCATGTTTCAGTTTTTAGTTTTTAATAATTTGATGTTTAGTGTCAGAGGTGAATAGCGGAGAAAATATTTCTCAAGTGGGGAATTGTATCATAAATGTTGAGAAGCACTGCACTAAATTACAGTTTAAACTTCATACATTTATTGAATTTAACTTATATATTATATATATATGAACAATATTAATTGTCGTGTATTAAACTTAACCATATACGTTATCCTGTATTAAACTATATCCGTCATCTCATTATATGTATACTATATATGTAATATCTATATGTATACACATTTGGAATAAACACTTACTGCATAATTACTCATTTAATTGAATTAATCAAAGTTGTCAAGCGGTAGATTTGGCGAATTCATTTTGTCGAAAGCGAAACAGAATAAATGACAGGGTGTTCTATAACGGGAATGGGGCTGAATATTGAACAGAACAGTAGAGCGTTAAAGACCATTTCACTTTTGCGTATAAAAAAGTTTACCACGTGACTGACTTTAATCGTGAATTGAATATAAGTAAAATAATGAACCGACCTGTTATTATTATAACTTTCCCTTCCAGTGACGTCATCTTATTACCTTGTGAAAGCTTACCACACTATGAATTATAGTAAAGACAGCAGGAGATCTCACTACACAATGTTTATATCTTAGTATATAACCTAGTATACTTTACATATGATAATCACGTGACTATAGTATAATATATTCGGGGTCAACTGTCAGGTTACACAAGGCATTAAAGTATCCAAGTCTCTAACTTAAAATCATCCAAAGTCTTCGACATTGAAAACACGAATTATTTGTCAACTTAAATCAACATTGATGTTGTAATCTTACCGGGAAAGATTGGTTTCTGATATCCAATATTTAAAGACAAAATAAACATTTTACCATTGGTACGCGAATCGTGTACTATAGTGTGTTTCAGCCTTTAACAGTTAAGATGGTGCGGCACTGCCCAAGGGGGTCGGATAATTATACAAGATGGTGTCACAAATCATTATTACAAAAAAAAACGTAAGAAAATTATAAATAGTCAAAGAGCTTAATTTTGTATGGTTAATTGGTTAATTCAGGGTATATGAGGATATACATGTAGTGACTCTGTTATGTAATAACGACGTTTCGTAATAAATTATACTGATGCAGATCTTTTGTTAGACCTCAAGTTTTGTATTGATTATTAATTGTGAGTGTTTTGCTGACCCAGACAATATCAAAAAAAACCTACTATATTCTAATAACAACACTCATCTTATCATATATGTAGATGTTTTATCGTTGAAAAGATATCTGATACAAGGCATGTCTCAGGAAACTCGCCACAGAAAAATTCTTATAAGTTTCAAATCCCAATTACAAAGCGATTTATTCAGACAATATTACGCAGACTGAATTTAAAGATACATGATGTATGATTTAGATAAAGAGTTAGCCATTTTAGTTCAAAAATAAATTGATTAAATTAATAATTTGAAAATTTCATTCAAATTACTCTATTGCGAGCAAAGATATTAGCCTAAGAAGGTTAGACAAGACGTGTGCGATAATTTCAACCACAGTACTGGATGTTCGTAGCTAAATCTCGCTTTTAGCTTGAATCAAAATATGGCTGAACTATTATTTAATATCGGAGAATGGAGAGTTTATTATGGCCTGGATAAGTTAGTCAATGTCTAATTAATAATTTAGATAGATTTCGAGGCCAGAATAGAAAGACTTGCAATAAGCAGATTTAACTCTTTGTTTTTATGCTTCAATCAGGTTCACAAGAAGAATGTTCTAAAGATACGACTTTCCCCTCTCACTAGCAATCCTTTCCACTGTATATTTAACTTTTCAAGAGCCTAATTGTTTTTCTGTGCTCTCGGTATTAACTGAGTTTATTTCCAATCTGTTACAACGGAGAAGAGCTGCTTGAGACGGGTAAATCTATTTATCTTCCATGTCGTGACTTGATAAAACTGATAGACCATTTTATGGTTTCTAATAACAAATCAGTTTTTAATCATGTTCTTTTTATGGGAATATGAAAGTTGCACTTTCACAGTGTTGAGTGGTGTTGAACCTGGAGTTGACTCAGGCATGAAAACCTTTAATTCATTATTGAGATCGATTTCAAGCTTCTACGTTCCTCGCTTCAACTGCAATAGATACCTACGCCTAAGCGTCTACTCCCCGTCTGTTTTCTCTCTCTGCTACAGACCCTTACACCCTAGCGATTTATTTGTGTAAAATTTTGTCATGTTAGCCTCAAAATGACAGTTTATGTCGCCTGGACGCTTGGACGTACCACCCGAATGACTACATGAAACAAGCTTGAAAAGCCAGAGGAACATCCCAATCGAACCCGCGTTTCTCATAAACTGTGTTTGAATGCTATAATTGTTGAAATGATTGACTACAAGGTTTGCCAGCACTGGACACTTACAGCTAGCCCTCGGATCCTTCACTTTTTTTAATTGTTCGTTCATGTGTGATTTCTTGTCCATATATTTGTTTTTGTGTAAATTACGCGTGGTGCACCCCCACCGCCCTGAACTTACTAGTAGAGAACGACAATGGATATTGTGGACATTAATGGAGAGCATTTATGGTAACGGATCCCGCGTAATGAAAACCAATCTGATTAAAACACGGGCTTTATTTCGTTTCGTTTTATTACAGTTCAAAATTTCGCTTTATTTGTCTGAACTACATGTAGTGTAGGCCATCGAAAGTATAAAAAAAAAACGAAATAATATAAGAAGATTGGATGACATCCAACACAGTAAAATCTCACACAAGACAAATCTTAATAACCAAGTAGAAATTAAATATAGGAATAGAAATAAACAGGAATGAATAGGCCTAATGGATTCTACACAACATAGAGCGCCATTTTAGTGCCCCATATTCAAATTGTTTGTCAGACATATGGATATAAAATAATTTTAAAAGTAGTATTTACAAGCTATAAATAACACACCCGGAAAACACTGAAAAAATCAGAACAGGGTTCAAACAATATTGTCTTGTCCATCCTGAATCGAGAGGAAGGCAACGTGGTCAGTATTGTAGCTGCGTACCGAACAATTGATATTAAAGTCTCAGATTCTCGATCGACATATTTCTATTTAACAGCACTATTTATAAAATATAATATCGCAAATACACATAAAACAGGAAAATATGTTGAAAACATCAGCTGTCCGCCATTACATAGATTGGTGTCGTCACAACAATAACGTCTGATGCAGCCATTGACGTAATACTTCTTGTCGTTTTTGAGACATTTATTGTATTGATTGATATCGACTGGATGACAGGGACCCATAGAACATGTGCGTACAGTTGCTGTATAAAAAAGAGACTGGTTGTTACTGTATTCATATTCCACTTTCTGTAAATAAAAAGATTGGTTTCCAGGCAACGGAAAGTACGCCCACAGCAGCTAAGTTTTGTCGGTAATGAAAACATTTACAACACACTAGAACAGTGGTTCTCAACCTTTTTGTTTACCAACGGCACATTTTGGAACATATGAACAAATAAGGGCACGACTGGCTATAATATATATGAAAAAGATTTGAATTTTGCAAAATAGAAACATGGCAAGTCATAGACGGCATACAACCGTAAACTAGTCATAGACATATAGAATGACTCAAATAGATGACTTCTTTAGTGAGAAATTTTCTTAGTGTGCCGTTCACAATTTCTCATGGCACATCTGTGTGCCGCGGCAGAATAAGGAAGACCTCATGGCGCACCTGTATTGGTTGAGAATCACTGCACTAGAACCGGATTTGAAATCATCTGAACTTGTTTGGCTTCTAACTCTGCTTCATGCTAATGTTTAGTATATACAATATTTAATATCTTGAATTGAGCTGTTCAAGTTAATCACTAGACACGGTGTGTCTCGTGATCGTTAAACGCTGTTTATAATTATAATGTCAATCTGTGAAGTGTGACCAAAAATAATCAGAGGTCAAGGGCCATAACCCAGGCTTCATGGTCCCGTGACCATAAACACTGTGTATAAACATAAGTCAATTGAATATTAACTTTAGCCTATATAGACCGTCCACAAGCAATTGTGGACGCCGGACCTACGGGCGGGCGGACCCGGGTGACGACAATAGACGACCACATTTCAATATGGGAGTATAAAAAGGACTAAATAAAAATAAATTTGTAATATGAAAATAATAGCTTGTGAGTTTAGAGGACATCGTATTAAGAATCGGTTTAAAAGAGCTAAAGCTCTAAGTAAATATTATCCATAATATTGAAAATTAAAAACACGAATTACACTTCAATATTGGTCCATTGAAATCAATATTGATGTCGTTATCTTGCTGTAAAAATATGAGATCCTAATATCCATGATTTTAAACATAACGAACATTTTTAAATCAGTACACTATTCGTCTACTCGGGTTATAATGGTTTCGAGCGCCATTTATAATTAAAGATACATTATGGGAGATTAGATAACGAGTTGGCAGTTCTTACTACAATAGTTAAAAACTAGCTAATGTAAAGGCAATTTGCGTGAAATGTCAGTCAAATTGATCCACTATGAACCGAGAACTAAGCGAATGAAAGTTCCACTTAGCCTTGATCATCATTACTAAAGTCGGTAAGACAAACCTAATAGTATCGATTATCTATTTAATCCTTTAATCACGAAGGAAAGTTTTGCAGAAAATCGGACCATAATCCAGTAAATATGGCAGGCTAGCCTTGACATCGAGAGTTGATTATGGTCTGGATAAGTCAATTAATTTTGCTCTTGCATAATGTATGTTTAATAATGAAAAATATATCTAGAAGACCATGCGGAAGTTATCAGACTAAGGATATAAAAACCCGCGTGGGATGGATAAATATAAACAAACGACTACCCGGATTTTAGGTAAATATTTAAGGGCAGTCGCAATGTCGAATTACAACTGCCAATGGTTTTTTTACGAGTAAATGGGGGTTAAGGGGAACTTTAGAAGAACATGGATTATGTCATCTTTGAACTGATATGCTCGTGGTGAGACTACATTTGTTATTGTGCATGGTCCGTGCATGCCCATCATTGTGTATCATCTGACAATCTGTCAGTCTGTGCAGGATCTTATTGTGTATCGTCTGACAGTCTGTACATGATTTTTTCTTGTTTCCATTCCATCCGAACAATGGAACCCACGCTGAACACTTCCAGAGAACTTACTCGGCCAACGCCAGGATCAAATACAGGATAGCCTGGTGCTGTGGCCCCATAATTTAGGTTTTAATCTTCTATATTGATAAGGGGATCACGTGGCTAAGTGGGTAAGGCGCTAGCTCGCTAACCTGGAGGTCGGGTGTTCGATCCCTACATTGGCCGAGAAAGTTCATATCGATTTTCCGGTGTGTTTTCCCCTTGTCAATGATGCAGAACGATGGGACGAAAAACCGAGGTCCCGTGTACACAATGGCGTGCACGTAAAAGATCACTTGGCAGTTGGAATTCGATATAAGAGTAGGCAGTAGCGCCGCTGCCCGGGCAAAATTTCCCTCATAGCACACTGTATGGCGTATGCCCGTTTTCCATTAGCCCGGGTTAGGTGCAGAAGAGTAAGACGTTAAACTTATATTGACAATGTTTACATGGTTTAAAAGTGAATGGCTGATCTTCTTTAAACAGTGTCAGGCCTTCGTTTTTAATTTGCACTGTCATCTATTTAGGATATGTAATAGAATCAAATCTATGCAAACAGAATGAACTGAAGGAATGAAAATGCGTTAATAAATATCTCAAGGGAGAGATTAGAGTCACCATCCAGACTAATATCAATATAACAATAACTAAGGTGAAACCAATCTATCTTACACTGACAACAAAAACATCAAATTCAATTTAATACTTCAACATTTGTCACTGTTTGTATCCTGTGGAGTTTATTGATGGTTGATTGTATCCTGTAGCAATACGTTTTAATATAATATTAGACTGTGCAATAATATATGACTTGTCTAGTTGTTATTGTCAAACTAGCTAGGTCTAGAATACAGGGTAGACACACCATTTTACATTTCGATTTTAATATTTCTTTACTTATAATTACCCACTAAAATAAGCTGAAAGTCAACTTATCCAAACAAAAATATATCATTCCCAGCTAACAAACATACGTACCATACACGCTGTTTCCGGTCTACACGTCATCATGCTAGCTCTGTAATTATACTCTGGATTTTCTTCACAATCTTCACCAATACATTTCCAGCATTGTAAACACGTGACACCAACAACTACAATAAATATATGAAATTTTACTGTTACTTGTTTACGTCAAGGCGTGGTGGGGTGGGTGTGTGTGTCTGACACGTGCATTGTAGATTACTGGATGTTATACTGCCAATACACACGTCTTTTATTTGACACGTATCTTTTATAGCGGAAGTAAATTGTTGAAATAAGAAAATGTACCAGTCTCGATATGACCCCGACCCCTGGGGGCTTCATGTTCAGACGTCCTGTCCTGCTGGCGTCGTGTCCAGACGACATGTCCTGCTGGTGTCTCGCCAGACGTCCTGTCCTGTTGGCGTCGTGTCCAGACGTTCTGTCCCTGTCTTGCTGGTGTAATATCTAGACGGCGTCATGTCGAAACGTCCTGTGTACTAAATTATTACATTCTACAAAAATTTCTTTCGTTTTATTTCCGGAAACAGAATTAACATTCATTAAAGTAATGCGTTCAATCCTAGTAAATCATTTTACAACGTTTCAATCCAACTAATTATCAATATTTATAAAACATCGGGGAATAAAACCACCCAGTCGTAAATATCATCTTAAGTTTACCCGAAGCTAATCTACAGAAACAATATTGTTCTAGAGGTAAGATTGAATTCATTGAACACATTATCTTCTTATATTTCTCTCATCTACCATCCTGCTCTCATGGCGTTATTTCTCTACCATTAAAGTGAGTTTTAACGAACATATCGTTTACTTTTAGTATGTCGTTTCATATATAGCCAAAGATATAGGCGTACGGGTTCGATGACACTGGGGGGGGGGGGGGTGGTAGAACCCCAAATGCCCGAAAAAATGTCGGGTTTACAAACAGCGGCGCCAGTCTTCTGTGAGAGGGGAAGAAGCGGAGTTAACCGTGTATGGAACACCCAAGAAAATTTTTGAATATTTGAGGGCCTAAAACGCATTTTCCTGCTATTCCAGTCCGTGAACAAAGCAACTTCAAAGTGGTCTAATATAGCCTATTTAAGATGGCTGACCCGAATTCCAATCAACCAATCAATGGTTTACAGCTAAGAAAACAGAACTGTCGAGGGAAAGTTTTGTTGAAAATTTGCCCCCCCCCCTCAAACGCGTTTTCCTGCTATTCCAGTCTGTGAAAACAGCAACTTCAGTGTGGTCCATTATGACTGACCTGAAACAAACAAACAACCAATCGTCGCCCTCCCGGGGAAGATTTTGAAGTTAAGTTAAGATGTCCAATGGTTTTGTAATCGAAATGCCACTCTATGCTGACCTGAATTCCAACCATCCAATCACACTGTTACAGCTGCATGTACAAAATGTTGGAATTGATAGTCAATGACCCTTCTCCCCTGGCCCCTGCCCCCTGGCCCGTACGCCTTGACCAAGGATTATCAATATATAAGTTAAAGACAGGTTTCCTTGCAAATACAACCAAATGTTTGTAAACATATCCAGATTACCAGACTGCCTACTTTTATTTCGAATTCAAACTGCCAAGGTTACGTGCACGCCTAACTGAATTGGACGAAAAGCCTATGTTTACTAACCCAGTTAGTGTGTCAATAATATTAACAATATTATCAGCCACCCACCCACCCCCACCCCCCTTCGAAATCAGACATATGTCATATAGGAAGAATAACAAGTCGCTAACATACAAACTGGTAAATTAATGAGTTTAGGTCAAAAGGTTGAGATACTGTTTTAGAGTATTTAATTGTTTTAAAGAGGCAAGTTAAGGGTTGTTCATAGTTAAATGAAAGTTTAATTTTAAATAAGACCAACGTCTACCAATAAAATTAGGATTTAATAATGCCAGACTAATATTAAAATAAAGTTTTAAATTAAGAATAATTAATTATTGGTCTGATGCAATGAAATGTTTTGATTTGACGGATGAAATGTACGATGGGTGTCCACACTAAGTGGGTAAGGCGTTGGCCTGCTAGCCAGGAGGTCGGGTGTTCGGTCCTTGCATTAGCCGAGAAAGTTCATCTCGATTTTCCGGCGTGGTTCCCCCTTGTCAGAGAGGCAGAACGGTGGGCCTGACAGGACAGCTGTCTGGTCATTTGGATGGGACGAAAAACAAGGGACCTCTGTAGACATTGGAGTGCACATAAAAGATCCCTTAGCAGTTGGAATTCGATATTGTTGAATACGCTCTATATAATGACTAAATGTGCAGATTGTAGCCAACCACACTGCATGTTTTGTTTAACAATGAAAGGGTGCCGTTTTCAATTTTCGATCCTTTTATTCTTCTACTTCTGATATTTTGGAGTGTTGGTCGATGGTTTCATATAAAAGACTACCGATAAGACTCTTTGTAGAAGAAGTTCCCCAAAAATATTATGTTGACTTTAAGCGAAAAGGACCTCTGAAAATGCCCCAAATCGTAAAAATACGACTTTTTTGATTTTTGATCTCTTTTTTTCGGCTACCCCGGACATTTAAAAAAAATAATACAATGATTTCACACAACAGGCTAGCTATTAGACTCTCGATTGACAAGAGTGTCATCGTCAGTCATAATGGACCACGCTGAAGTTGCTGTTTTCACAGACTGGAATAGAAGGAAAACGCGTTGGGGGGGGGGGGGGGCAAATTTTCAACAAAACTTTCCCCCAACAGTTCTGTTTTCTTGGCTGTAAACCATTGATTGGTTGATTGGAATTCGGGTCAGCCATCTTAAATAGGCTATATTAGACCACTTTGAATTGGACGAAAAGCCTATGTTTACTAACCCAGTTAGTGTCTCAATATTATTAACAATATTATCAAATGTACTTTTTATTTTAGTAAACTCTGGAATATCGATTCATTTTCAAATATCACTGAAAGAAAATCTCTTGTTAAAGATAAGCCGGTTTTTTTTTTATTTCACTAGATTAGAAAGGAACACCGTGGTCTAATTAGACTCTTTCCGTTGTTTGCCTCAAGCTGAGAATGAAAATGTTTGTGCTCGTTGAGATGGACCGAAGAATATTAGTGCATGTAAAAGATCTACTGGTAGATATAATTTGAGGAAGACCTTCTGTCCTGACATTTCAGCCATGTTTGTCTTCTACAATACATCACAGTTTAACGACACCTTGAAGACCCGACTTCACCTTTCATACGACCTACCCCACCCCCCTCGAGTTCGGTAATAATAGCCTTCCGACATTATCGTGACTTCTACTTGAAGCCTACTAAAGAAAGCAACTGTACACCTTGTTGTTGTCGATTTTTTCGGTATTATTGATGGAGATGATACCATCATATAGGTAGCTATTATTTCACCTAGACACTGATTCCTGCCTCGTGACAGTGTTGTAGCAGCATGAAACAGGAAACCATAGATGTTATATATCACGAACAATTCATCGCTTCCCATAGATCACAATTAATACGGATCAGTAGAAGCTTGACAAAGATAAACTGCTTTTATTTGGGTCAAAATATGGTATTAAGACGTGTTGGTCTTGAGTGATATTTCAATAAGACAGGTCGTTTTACTTCTTCTTTCCAAAGACAAAGCGGAAGTGGGATGCAGAATAAAAGAGAGACGAGTTATTGTTCATTCGACACACAAACTAGGTCATTCGGGTGGACCTCTGGAACACTTTGAATACAGGCATTGAATAACCCATGACGAATTTTAAAGTTATTCATATTGGTGATGATTTTATTTTGATAATACATGTATTTTGAGAATTGCATGCCACTGAATACCACCCGTGGAATACTCGTGGGAAACGTGGATATTTCTATGAAGAACCGGCGTCTAATAGTTGAGATACGTACATCTGGGTCTGGGAGCCACGGTGGCTCGCCGACTATGACACTAACCACGAGGTCACCGGTTTGAACCCAGTGTTGGTTGTTACCAGATTGCGGGCCTGACAAGGTAGAGCGTTTAGAGTAGGACTTTAAAATCCATTTCATTTCATTTAATTTCTTTTGGGCGAGCTCATGGGCGAGCTGCCATGAAGCTAAAATAAATAATATCTGTAGATGAACATCTGTTGTGGAATATTATTATAAAACTATTTCTAAACTGTAAGTTATAAAACCGTTTAATAATGTCAACATCAATATTTTTAAGATTTTATTAGATCGATAGTAAAATGTACGTTACAGGTGTTTTACAAGAATGAAAAACAAACGACATGCCACCGACACCAAATCTGGTAATACTGACTGTTGATAGACTATATCTTGGCACGAATTACAATGGGTCAATCCACCAAATCCCCGCTTAAACTGGTGTTATGGTTGTGGTTTAGTGGTGTATAACTGGAGTTAAGGTTTGGGCAGCCATTTTAACAGAATTGATGACAGAACTGTCAAAATTTGAGGGGAAAACATCAAGGTTCATTTGGCGCATGCGCAGTACTGAGAACGTTCTCAGACCGGATAGCGTTTACACTACGGAAATTTAACCGTGCCGTACCTGGCACCGTACCGAGACCACCTCTGTTCAGTGGGCCAAATTAAAACGATACTCAGCACGACCTCTGCTTGACCTCTTTAAACTACAAAAAATACTGAATATCAGAATAGCTACTATAGATACATACATACAGTGGCCTAGCTTTACCAGGCAAATGATGATCGTATGTCTAGACAGTCATTGTTAGTATAATAGATGCCTTGCACGCCCACTAATGTAGACCGTGTGTATGCAGGCCTACGTCATTATGGCATCATTAATTGTCATCTGTCAAATTTCCTTAACAGATACCTGGCATACCTCCTCCTGGATCCGCCCTTGAATTCGGGACCTGGTCTTGTTACCGGAAGTGACGATAGCTTACTGTGGTTATATATTTATTGATGTTACACCATGGTTACACAGATGGATGGGCAACTAACATAACATGGTTGATGTTTTATTTATTCATCCAAACGGGTCTCAGTAGAGTGCAATGAAACCGATAACATACATTACCAGGTTAAACATACAGAGCTAAATCTGCCTATTGCAGGTCTTTCGTTAGGCCTGAAATGATATCTTGTGATATTTAGCGGATCTGTATACATTTTTTGACTGATATTTTCAACATATTCTCTTTACGTTATGTACTATCCCATAATGCCCCTTTAAGAGTTAGAATTATGTAGGGAATTACGTTCCATGCCATGCGACATTCTATTTCATAATAAGCGTACACTCGTCTTTAGGGGACAGTGTATATATACAAAAAGGAAAAAAAAGTAGGAACATTACACACCAGTACAACGTGAGACATCAGCATATACACAAAAATGAAATAAAAGTAGGAAAATTATACACGAGTACTTAAGTTGAGGCATCTTACATAATTCGACCATATAAACCACTGCACTCTATATACAATTAGAAAACATACTCGTAGATAGATAAAAATACCTAGGTTATTAACTTGGTTTTAACCATTAAACAACTTAAAATACAGACACTATCCCCCACGTGCTTTTCAATGAAATACGTCACGCGGGTCCACTATTTCATCTTGTATAGATAATGTACGATTGGCAATTTGCCCGTACATTATTGCAAATAATGGTACGCCAACATTAAAGAATGACGTCACACCTGTATTTTAAATATACATATAGCAGGTGTCTGTCAACAAAACAACAACAAGTGTAGTAAAACCATTTCAAATATATTATCTGACATTCATACCACGTGCCAAAAACCTCAGACCACATGACACACTGAGAACAAAACAAGAGTCAAAACATCTGACAAGCTCTGGTATCTTAGAAGAGGATTAACAATGTCCGACTTGTTCAACGAATAAAGGTTAAATAAAAGTTTAAGACCATATACAATCAAAAGTTCTTTCATTAAAAAACATGTTATTGTAGAAAATTACGGAAGCGATAATTTCTAACTGGACTTATGGCTATTTAAAGTTTACATATAATTTTTTTTTTATTTCACACCTTGATAAATCATGTTATAATACATGGCTTTCTTCATCAAGTAACATAACTATAAACAGTATATTATCAAGTTCCACTATTCTACTATAAATAAATAGTATATTATCAAGCCATTCTACTATTCGCAATTCGTTAATATAGAACAAACATGGAGAAAGTGAAGTTTTTTATGTGAATCCACTGCCCAGGCATCCTCATCCAGGAAACCTATTAGAACAAACCCCTTTTTTCATATCTGGACCAAAACGTCAACACAGGCAAATAAACTGAACAAATTACTTATCTTCATTCAGCTGGTTAGGGAAATAGTTAAACATACGATATGCAAGATCTAAATCTGCCTATTGCAGATCTTTCAAAAACACAAATGAGTATCAAATGTTTACTCGCTACCATTCTTTTTAAAGCGTTTACCGAGATTCTGTCCGGATTATCGCTTTTATTGTTGAAATTGTTTGATGTTCTCCTGCACCACTGACAAGAGGAAACCCGCCAGAAAATCCGATGAATTTTCTCGGCCAACGTAGGGATCGAACTCAAGTGGACGGGCGTAACTCAAGAGTAAACATACCCTGCTCGTACACTATATGAATAAACTTTGTAAATAGTTTTTTAAAGAATAGATTTTCATTGTTTAAGATAACAATGTCATGGTCAACAATATAATGTAAATAATTATAAATTCTACCTACCTTGTAAACTGAGAAAAGTTAGAAATGGCCACAACATTGTTTTATTGTCTATGTTTTATTAGAACGGAATTATATAACTGTTTCACGTGATGAGGGGAAGTGGTATGAAACCGTACAACTTACTATACACTCTTGACTCCAGTTCACACTTGTAACATTTCATCAGACGTCCAGCGGAACGGTAACACTATTTCTATCTACCAACAATAGACTCTTGTCGTATCGAACCAGTTCAATTATTAATTATTAATTAAAATCAACACAAGTCCACCTCAAAACCACTAAAACACCCTAAAGTTTTAAGGCGTGTACATCTTCGCCGTGGATCAACAAATCTGTCTAATTATATATAATCTCCTTTGAAGATGGATCAAATCACACCGTTAAAATATTACTGTCAAGAAAAGATGTCATATACCGTTGTATTTACACCGTTATGCACTGAATATAGGCCACTTCCCAACACATATATAAACATGCCATTATCTAGACCACAATATCTTCACAACATGTGTAGAAATAATCAGTGATAATAATTGGTCTATATTTATCTGAGTATTGTAATAAACATGTATATGTAACATCCTGTAAGTACTGATAACTGTTAAATATGAACATTGATGTCTGCTCTTATTGATGGTAGTTAAATCAGTTACTCGTCTGTACACAACTCAATACCCTAACAATAAATGATCGTTAATAAATACTCTATAGCCGTGAGTGGTTAATATAAGACAGTCTATACGTGTACAACTGTAATTAAAGGTATAATCCTTGCTTGTAATGATATGTTTATTGCCTGTTTACCATACATGCTAGATATATTTTATTGTATAAAGCAATATATTATTGATAATAACATGCTAGCGATATGAAACAAACATAAACTATACACATCTCTGACATTATATCCGACTCAAATAACTCTCATAGTTTGCACAATAAAACGTTATAGCGATATGCCGTCTGGGCTGTCGGAGTTTACTTACAACAGAACGTAATGAACTTTGATCTCACACCAAGTTGTAAATCCCACGGGCCCATTAATAAGACCTTTTTACCGCAGTAAATTCAACGATGATACATCTATTTGAATGGAAGCACAGATGGGATACAATATTTTCAGATAGACTTTACGAATGTTGTCAGGTGTCTCGAATCACAATATAACCATGGAATTATATACGTGCAGAGTCTGTGGCGGGGCGGTGTGGCGGACCCTTGTATTCAATAACCACCAGCTTCAAGAACCACCAATGCCTGTCCATTGTTTTAAAGTTATCATCTACTGTCTCATTATCATTTTATTAAACCATTAGTTTACTTTAACTTTTTATTGCGTTGACGTTACATCGTACAATGCAAGAAATGAAATAAAATGGGGTGTAACTTCCAACGGTTCTGCCTCGAATAGAGTAATGAGGACGGTCGTGCAAACAAACTGCTCAAACAAAAGTTATAACAACTGATAAACGTCCTCCCGTTATAAAATATTAATTGAAAAAATGATCGATACAACATCCCAGATTGTTCAAAGAACAACATCCCAGATTGTTAATAGAACAATATCCCAGATTGATAATAGATAGAACAACATCCCAGATTGATAATAGATAGAACAACATCCCAGAGAGAGAGAGAGAGAGAGAGAGAGAGAGAGAGAGAGAGAGAGAGAGAGGGGGTTTAACGTCCACCCGACACATATTAGGGTATTTCGGGACTAACATATGGTTTAATTCTATTCCAGTAATTCGCTTGCGCATGGGAGCCTTTAGCAGTGGGAGGAAACCGCCCCTACTCCGTGTCACGTACAACCGTACAACAGTTGTATATATTCCCACCATTAGTAGCTCTTGTATTTAATTAATCAATATTACAGAGAATTCATAAAGCTCGCATGATGACATGGGTTGTGTAACACGTCATGTCATTAATAGTATAACTCGTCGTGACAGAGAGCTGTTTGTAATACAGTAATGCTGTTTGTAATACAGTAATGGTACTAATTAGGTTAACTTGTTCATCGATAGATCAAGACGTCTCGTCCATCTTCAAAACCTCCACGGTTTCATATTCATTATTTTGCCTGTAAACGCAGATGAAGGAGAACGAAGTCACACTTAACTAGAATTACCGGATAACGAGAGAAATATTACGAATTGCCAGCTGATTTATGGATAATTGTGATAGTATACGTCACAAAGTATATATTGCATCTTTATATGCCTGTATAGGTTTACCTTCTACCGGAAGTGTTGTAAGCATCAAGGAATTCATATGACTTACTTCTGCATATTATACAATCTCGTAAATGACACCTCAATTTTATTTTGATATGAATTAATCGTATTCCACAGTCATCTAACATTAACACTATGCTTATTGATGTTGGCATAATGTGAAGGACATAACTGTATTCGCAGAATGCAGCTTCATTCAAAACAATGTTTACATTTATAAAACGGTGAAGTTTTTTAAAACTGAACGAAATACGACACAATTGTATGTATGGTGATGTAAACGAAACCTTTACATATTCGCTAACGATTACTCGCATCACTTGCCTCAAGGTAAGGCGGTTCATTTTCCAGAAAATGATGGATCCCAACATGGTAGCAAGGACTTGGAAATCTCACACTTCATAGAAACAGAGCGATGCTGTAACAAACTTTGGTCGTGTTGTCTGAAGGTATAACCGCGATTTAGCAAAAAAAAAAAGATGAAATTGACATTTACGTTGGCGTGACAACACGCGGGTGAACGATTTAAAGGGGTATTGACAGTAAAATAATGTATCGTGAGTAATAAAGTCTATTTTGGACTTAGGTATCCAAGGTCATCAACAAGATTGTGTCCCTTAACGTTTACTCTAACATGTTAAGGACTTCGTGATGATATTACATGTAGTAAGTGTATGAAACATTATTTGTAACCGGGATTTATATAGACTTTGCCTGTTCCTTAATCCCCTAAGTTCATGAATAAATATTGTTAATGAAATTAGAAAAAACCATTACGGCCGACATTCCCATTCTAGTCGCTTTCTTTCATTTCTGTCTCCTCAGACGGTTTCCCGCCCTCCCAGCCCCCGCGAGAATCGATCGCTCTGTTCTATAGAGGTCCGACGGAAAGGGCGAGGTTGTGATTGATTCAACCTCTACAAGATAGATCTCATAGATAAATAGCACAATGATTTAAACAGATCTATATCACAGATATTATTCACTGATCGACAGAGACCGATCGCTGTGACAAAATTAGTTCTTTAAATCAACTTGTGGATGACAACACTGGTATAACTTCTAATAATACTTTTATTCTGCTTCTTACATATTATGTACAAACATCGTAATGTAAACGACCCCAGAACCAACTTATATGGAGGGAGCCATGTCCTAGCTTGGCATGTCCTCTCACGTTCCGTCTCGGCTCGTGCCAAGACGCCCATGGCCTCCGCTCTGTTCTGACCGGACTTAACTGTCGATTCGTTTCTGTTCTGGGTTTATAGAACCCTTCTAGTCAAAGGAGCTCATTAGACACCTTTCTAATGTATCATAAATCATATCAGGTTTAACATTCAGTACAGTTTATCAGACAAAGAAAGTTAGATAAGACATGTCAACAACAAGTTAAAGTTACATAATGATAAGGAATGCTACCAAGAACACCAGGGGTGTTGATAGCAACAGGTTGACGTTACAATCACTTTCACGTATTTTAATATGGCAGGACGTTTGTATGACATCTGTCATTGTGTAACATCGCATTCGTTCTTCTAAATCACTTTTTGTTTGTTTTGTTGGGGTTTTTTTTCATTTTGAGTGAAGCCAAGGACTGTATAACGGTTGGTCCTAGATCCATTCTCATGATTTGAGATTAGTTGTTTATTTCTTACAATGTGTGGGGATCACGGTGGCTAAATGGGTGAGACGCTGGCTTGTTAGCCTGGAGGTCGGGTGTTCGATCCCTGAATTGGCCGAGAAAGTTAATCCAGATTTTTCGGAGTGATTTGGACGAAAAACCGAGGGCCCGTGTACACACTGACATGCACGTAAAAGATCCCATGTAATTGGAATTCGATATAAGAGTAGGTTGTAGTGCCAGTTCCCGAGAACAATTTCCCACGTAGCACTCTGTTTTGTGTATGCATATCTTCATTAGCCCAATTTAGGAGCAGAATAGTAGGACGTATGCTTTGTCTTGTTCGTGATTTTGTCTTGTAGGTTCTCCTGCACTTACTACTAGACCGGGTTCATTGTGCAATAAACTCTCTTGCATCACATCCAGTCACCCACATCACAATAGCAGTATGTAACAAGAGAATGGAGGATGTAATGTCGAAAGTGACATATGGTGATGGAAGAAAGTCGTTTGTCCTCAAAGGATTCGACGTCACGCTAATCAAAGGAGAAGAGAGAGGTCTAGACTCCAACATTGGTTATCAGAACATTGTTACTACTAGAGAGTCGGCCAAATAAAGGTTACCAATTCCGATTCTACACTACTTCTTTAAATGTGAATACTTTAATATTTGTTTTCAGAAGAATGTCATAGAAGCATGAAATTTTTATGCACTCAGAATGGGTAACATTTTTGGGGGTCACCCCTGCTATTGTTTTTGTTTTGTTTTGTTGTTGACATCTCAGTATGTTATATACTATTCTTCTTAGATTCTAAAAAAGGTACAGAAATAAATTAAATGAGGTTTAGCGTCAAGGGTTTCTGCAGAATCCAGGCTCAATATGCAACGCAGTGTGCTAAAAGGGCCATTTTACCCGAATAATTTCCGGAAGGCGATGTTAGATGACAGCCGTGGTAAGGAACAGCTCCAAGTTGTGGTGCTGGATGACAGCCGTGGCAAGGAACAGCTTAAAGATGCGGTGCTTGATGGCAGCCGTGGCAAGGAACAGCGTCTAGTCGTGGTGCTGGATAGTAGCTGTGGTAAGGAACGGTGTCTAGTTGTGGTGCTGGGTGGTAGTGGTGGCACGGAACGGTGTCCATTCAGTGATGATGGATGGTAGCTGTGGTAAGAAACAGTGTCTAGTTAATGTGGCGGGATGGCAGCCGTTACAACAACACAGCTTCTAGTCAGTGGTGCTGGATGGGAGTGGTGGCAAGGAACAGCGTCTAGTTGTGGTGCTGGATGGTAGCTGTGGCAAGGAACTGCCTCTAGTTGTGGTGCTGGATGAGAGTGGTGGTACGGAACAGTGTCTAGTCAGTAGTGCTGGATGGGAGTGGTGGTAAGGAACGGTATTTAGTCAGTGATGCTGTGTCGAAGTGGTGGCAAGGAACGGCTTCTAGTCAGTGGCGCTGACGATGTCATCCTTGGCAAGGGACAGCTTTTAGTTGTGTTGCCTGCCACGGTCTTCTTTCAGATTTGACAAAACAACACATTTCTTTGTATACTATTTACAACAAATTTAAAAAACCTCCCGACAATTGGGAAACTGATTATGATTATATGGTGGCGCTCCGTCGATAACCCTATTTCTCTTGATCTTAGCGCTTGTTACAGACACCAAGAACGTATTTATGTAAGTGCAGCTATACCTAATTATTATTATTGTGTCCTTGTTCCCCATTATATATTGTAATAGTTGATACTCCCTGAGATGAAACAATCTGGCAGACTGTATGTTCGTGTACCATATCAACCAGAGAATCGGATTAACGATAGTCCAATGCTAGTTACCTCCCTTTATATGTAGAAATAGGGCTAGTTAAACCCGACTCGCGTCGGACATTATTCTATCATTAAGTTAGGCAGTGGTTATAGGACCGGGTGTGGTTCCAGAGCCGCACAAACTAAACGGCGGGACCCGTTTATGGATTGGTTGACATTATCATTTATGATTTATGGGCCCGGTCCAGCGATAGAAATCTAGGCAAGCAATACCCAACACATAGATAAAACCCAAACCCTGAACACACCGAAACCATGCCCATCACCATGGCCCGGGTCAGTTACGACTTTCTCTTGCATAGAGTCAGCCATTTCGGAAGACGTACAATACACCGCGAGATAAACACAACCAATCAGAAGCCTACATATATGTTAACGAGTACCGCCAAAACAGCTCAGAACCATCTTTGAAGTTTGGCGGTGTTATAATGATGGATATCGTTTTATGAGATGTATAAACGTCCACTTGACGCAATCGAGATCATTAATGGTGGAAGGGGTGGGGGGGTGAACTGAAGGTCCTAGTCCTACTCCATGTCACATACAGTGTTAAGATGAATATGAGACCTTAGTTATGAGGCACCATGGATATCGACTGATGTGTTACAGATGTATATTAAATACAGTCGTGTTAGATAAAATCCGATTAGTACACGATTCGTTGTTTAATATGGTCACATGTGCCCTGTATATGTGGTAAGGTATTTAAGGGCGGACGTCCCTGCCAAGTGAACACTGGGTGCCGTCCCTGTCAAGTGAACACCAGGAACCTTATTCGTGAAAACTTAAAGAAATTGTTTTTATGGATGCAGCCTTTTTATTGTTAGAGGGTTTAAATCTTTGAACATGTTTTAAGTCTTACCCAATGAAAAGGCGACATTCCTAAAATATTTTAGTTTAGGCTTTCGTGAATAAGGACCCGAGTTCATTTAAGCTTATGATGGAATTCGGACAGGGGACATACTAGGTGCGAGACTAGCTTGGGTTAGGGTTGGGTTAGATGGCCAAGAATATCCAGCTCTGTAGATGTATAGGTGTATCCCGGGCAGTCCACATAGTACAGATCACAGGGCAGTTGCGAATCCAACAATCCCGATCTTCCGTGACGTGAACAACTTAATTTAGAATAAGAAGATGAGACGGGAATGTATAAGCCCAGTTGTGGATGTGGACAAGTAACGGAAACATGGCAGGTCAAATTGAGCAACTCACCCATCTCAGAACCTATGCTGTCTTTACAAATCAGTTTAAAAAGGAGGATTACCTAGTCCTTAATCTGCGTAGTTAAGATGCGGTGTTTTACCCCTTCGTGTTGAGATTGGGTGGTTTATATAGCGATCTGCGACAATACTGGTTTAATGAAGCGATATCAGATTTACAATTCTCACAAATGCAAGATAGTGATAAATTAAGTAATATTTATAGCACGGCTTTCATGATTTAACAGGTTTAAGTACAGAGGAAAGCCATGAGTTATCTCCCTGAATATGATACACCCCCCCCCCCCACCATCAACCGCCACATATTTCAAATTAATTCACTCTGTCGGTTCCTTCTATCTTTAAGTTGCAAATCGCCTTCTCTTTTTTTCCCCGCTTTTCCCACATTAATTTCATTATATTCTGTTACATTTGCCTCCATTTATACATGACTTCTATTTGTGGTCCATGGGGATATATAGTTAGATTTATACAGCCTACAGAGTAAGACAGATATGGTTATAATGGGTTTTTTTATTTCTAGAACCATTGCTTGATTTGCATTTTATAATTTAAAAACCACGTGTATAAATAATAAGAAGGAACGAAATATAAAATATCCATATTTGAAATAGGTTTCATTCTAATCTTATTTTAGGTACAGTTGTATTATTTTAGTCAGAAATTAAGTTCATAATGAAAATACATAAATTACTGTAATGTGTGAAATAATAGAAGCAATCGTTCTAATGTGAACGAGAATTCAATTTAAATGTAGAATCCGCTGTTTGGTTGAAGAATGTTTGCATAGTCTGTTTAAAATCGTCTTCCACGTCCCCGTAAAACCTGAAAACATAAAATACAAAGACGATGGTTTATTGAGATGCTTCAAAACAATAAATATAGTCAGGACAGTTTGTATAAAATATAGTCAGGACGGTTTGTATAAAATATAGTCAGGACGGTTTGTATAAAATATAGTCCGGACGGTTTGTATAAAATATAGTCCGGACGGTTTGTGGAAAAAAACCTGTCAAACTCTTGGTCCTATTCATTCCCAGTTGTTTATGGCTCTTTAATATGAAATGAAATGAAATGAAATGGGGTTTAACGTGCTACTCTTCTGCACCTAACCTGGGCTAATGGACGATGGGCATACGCCATACAGTGTGCTATGAGGGAAATTTTGCTACGGCCTTCTCTTATATCGAATTCCAACTGCCAGGGGATCTTTTAAGTGCACGCCAAGAGAAACCACGCCGGAAAATCGAGATGAACTTTTTGGCCAATGCAGGGATCGAAGACCCGACCTCCGGGTTAGCGAACCAGCGTCTTACCCACTTAGCCACGTGATCTCCTCTTTAATATGAACAATCTAACTAATTATCTGACATTGTATACTGTCGACGACAATAGGGCAAATTTTCAGTGCCGTGTATATTACAGATACATTATAGGAGATTAGAGAAAGAACTGGCAGTTCTCACTTTAATAGTTAAAAACTAGATAATGTAAAGGCAATTTGCTGAACATTTCAGTCAAATTGATCAACTCCGAACCGAGAACGTACGATTTAATTGTAAGCCTAAACCTCGATCATCATTACTAAACGAGGTACGATAAACCAACTTTTGATATAATCATCAATGAACGTTGAACAGCAGATCGGATTCAAATCCAATAAATATCGCAGACTAGCCATTATATCGAGAGTTGATTATGGTCTGGATAAGTTAAATGATGCCTAATAAATGATTTATATAACATCTGAGACCTAAAGAAATACCCACAATAGACAGATTTAACTCTTGTATACTGTATGTTTAAATGTACTATATGTTTTATATTATGAGAGAGAAAGGAAGACGACAATATGACGATTGAACTTAAAATCAGTAACATTAAATTTAACAGAGCCAAAAAATATTGATTAGAAATTGACTCGGTCCCTAAACGCACCACCAAACCCCAGATATGAACGCAACCACGGCCCATTCTGTTTCGCACAAAAGCAAGCTTGTCGTCACCAGAATTAAATATGGTTGGTATAATTGTTTTGTGTGTTAAATATATATTCCATATAATAATCTAGCTAACGAATTCTGTGATATTACAAGCTAAACAGAGTGATCCCTGAACGATATTAAATATGTATTTAGTCATTGTTGATTCTAGTTCGTCTGAAAACCATGGATTATGAACAACTCCCAGACAGAATAATAAACACATTAAAGGCTTACGATCTTCTAATGTGTTGATATTTCAATGTAACGATATTTTAATGTAACGATATTTCAATGTATCGATATTTTAATGTTACGATATTTTAATACGACGATATTTGTCCAACTGGTTATAGACACTATTAGGTGAGGCTGGAATGACGTTTAACGTCCTACTGTTCTGCCACGACTGGGCTGATACAGTGTGCTATGGGGACAGCGACACTACGGCCTACTATCATTTGGAATTGCACTTGTCGCGGGTTGTTTCCAGTGTAGGCGGGAGTTTGGTACTAGACGACTAGACGTTACTCCCTGTCAGGTTCTCCATCCTGTACAAGGGGAAACCAAGTCGGCGTCTCACTCACTCAGCCAAGCGTCTATTTACTGTCTGGGCTCAAGTCTATACACTGAGATTTAGTTATAGGCTTTACCGACTCAAGTCTAGTGTCTTAAGATATAGGTGTGACTTCGACCAAGATGGCATCGTCATCGGTTTAGTTCAACCGTGTTTAAAACACAAATTTCGTCTTCTCTTTTAGACAGCTATCTATGTGTTTGAAATCAGATCCGCTAAAATAAAATCCTACACCAGCAATCCATTGATCATCAGACAGCAACTAATCACATTTTTAAAATAGTACATGAATACTTTGATGTCACCAGACGTTTCAATATTTGATTTTATTTATAGAACAATCTTTAATAATGTTATAAAATAGCACATATCTTACTTTGTTATAAATAGTATGTATAACTTATTTATTTTATATCTTTCATTTGCTATAAATAGTGTGTACATAACTTATTTACTTTATATCTTTCATTTGTTATAAATGGTGTGTATATAACTTATTTATTTTGTATTCATTTGTTATAAATAGTGCATATAACTTATTTACTTTATATCTTTCATTTGTTATAAATAGTGTGTACATAACTTATTTATTTTATATTCATTTGTTATAAATAGTGTGTATATAACTTATTTATTTTATATCTTTCATTTGTTATAAATAGTGTGTGAATAACTTTTTTTCTTTATATGATTTCCTCCATTATTTTATAGTAGATCTATATATTATATGTTTATATTCCTTGTATGAGGAGGGTGTCGTCCGTTTTCACCCATTTGAAATAAAATATTCTTTTCACAAAAAAAATCATATATCGAATGTTCTAATAAAATATAAGCAGGGGCGGACCCCCGAATCTTCCATATCCCAATAAACGGACACAGTACAACAAATATTTCTACGCAAACAAGGGCCAAGGCTATTTTTAGTCTTTCTCTCCCTTTTCATTTTTCCCCCCTTTTGCCTGGCGATTTTTGTTGACTTTGTGGTCTAGAATTGAAGAAAAAGGTTTGAAAATGCATTTTCTGCCAGGTTTTTTGTTAATATTCATAATTTTGAGGTGGAAGGATACAAGAGTTGAGAGGTTGATTAGGCTGAAATGTAGGGCTAAACATTGCATGTTTACTTGTCTCTACTTCAGGCTTGTGTATCTCATGTTTTTCTTGAAGAACCTCATACGTGCTTTTGGACAAGAGATTGCCACATCTTGCCCTATCTGTGGTAGAAAGCGTTCTACCCAACGAAAATTTGGGAAAAAGTTAGAGCCGATCTAAGAGACGAAAATTAACATTAAAGTCAATGGGGAAATCTTTAGTCCTTAGTGATCTGTGGCCAAACGTGGTAGAATAAATTCTTTAACTAGTCAGAATTGATGAGTATTTCGACTTGTTGATAGTCTCGATCACATGATAGAAAGGACACGAAGTCTGTGTTTATTGTTATGTTTTAATGATAGTTTTCGTGTTAAAGACGCCTCAATCTGAACGACAGACTCACCCTACCTGCAGAGAAGTAACTCTGACAACGTCGCAGGTCATGAGGTCACATCAACAAACAAAATGTCAACATTACAAGACACAATGTTACATTGTAAACAAGCCTTCCTGCAGCCTTTAGGACTGTATGATCCACACAGCCATAACGTCTTATCGCTTTTTTTTTCACAGAAATAACATGTACAACTCTAGATTTGACGTCGCCATATTGGCACTATTTTGTGCTTCGGTCGTGTCTATTTCAGATATACACAATCAATTCTGTTAATGTGTTTAGCATGGGGATTGACTAATAGTTAATTTATTTCAGTTCTAAACAAAAATTCAAAACTTAAACGCAATTTTAAAAAAATAGCCAAATTCTGGCTGGGATTACTGAGCAAAATGTATACGTGCGAAAAAAAAAAGCCAGCTACCATTTAATTTTCGTACGTTAGTTACGTACGAAAGACGCCTGTGACTAAAAGTAATTGATAGACGTCACAGGTGTGAATCGAATAGTCATGTTTTTTTACTGTGTCGATGAATAATCGTTGTTATTTTATTCATGACTTGGGACTTGTAAATCTATATTTACATGTCCACCATTCTACAAATTCAACCCAAACATAGTTAGCGCTATGTTTAAACTAAATGGGTGGGTGGTAATCTTATTGATATACCATAAACAGGTAAGTTGAAATCATTTGGGGTATGACAAGGAAGGAGAGAGAAATGGGATTTAACGACCACGCAAGACAAACCAAGTCAACTCGGGACCCAGGGAGAACCCATTATGTTTAGACAGGCGGTCATTCTCATTGCCACGTACAAGGGTGGGAACTAAGTGTGGGAGGCCCACCATGGCCAAACAGAAAGGAAAATAATGGCCTCTTGACCAGAATGTCGCGGTTCAGAATCACAGAGACCGAGGGAAATTTAAGAATGATTCAAGATAACTTTTTATCTTTGATTTCTATTTTTCTCGCAAAACACTTAGGCTACCGCTCTATGGTAACAGATTGCTCAAACTATAGCCAATTTCAAAACAATGGCATCATTTCACCTTACATCCATGGCATCAAAAAGGTACGCGATGCTTCGTAGTTGCCTGACATATTCGCCATTTTATATCAAGTATACCTTTCAGGTCCCGGATATTCCGCGAACGGACTTCATATTTTCCCCCTTACATTAATCTCAGGCGCTAACATTGGTTTCAATGCGGAGACTTTAGTCTTCAAGCTTCTTTGTACCAAACCCACCCAGAGGAGCGCGAAGGCTGTGTAGGCGCTCTGGACTACGGGAACTATGAGCCCCCCCCCCCGCACCCCCCGAAAGGCAGTTTGTACCCACCGACCGCCCCTAGTATACACTGTTCTTGTTGTAAGTACATTCTTTTTGAATACATAATTTAGAGTACTTTGGTTCAGCATCTACAAATGAAATAACCTTCCCTAATTCCCAGGAAATCAACTAGCTGACGGAGACACTTTGTCGTCTGCAACCCTATGTCCCTATAATCCATGCTTCAATCCGACATGGGTCTAGTCAGGGGTATATCGATGTGGAAAAGGGTCGTTTTAACCCCCGATGTTTCATACTTACACCAAGTGAAGGTTTACAATTCCTAATAACGGGGTTAAAGGTGAAGCCGGGACGACAAAGCTGTCTTTTATTTGGGCTTCGGAATAGTTGATCCCAGAATGCCCGTTCTTCCGGTATCATGTCGCTATCTTGTAACACATCTTGAGAACGAGCTGCTGGTAACGTCACTGAAACATAAAAATAGAATACAAACTCCATTAACTTAATTATCTTTACTTTGTTTTTATTTTTACCAGGAGATCGCCAAACACACAGGCAAAGTGATTATCTGATGACGTGGATATTTACCTAAATAAACTCAAGTTCTTTTTGTTCTGAACGTTTATCGCCAACATGTTTAAATTCAAAGAATCCAAAAACTATAAACTATACACAAGATTATGTACACCAGGTAAAGTACTTTTAAAGTTCCAAACTCTTCAACTAGTCTCTTATGGTCAGCACTCATTTAGTTATCAAGCATCTGTTGCATGGAAGAACCTACCATTTAGTTTAAGATGTTTAGTTTAAAAACCAACTTAAAACACATTTATTTAATGTTTGCGATGTCACTTCTGTGGTAGTAGACGTTAAAGCGCCAGGTAGTAGTAGTTCATTGATTTAAACAGGGTTTTGACTGACACGGTATACAATCGTTAACATGCCCATAATCTTGTTGTTTATTTATGATTACATTGTCACTTTGTAAATTAGAAATGTTATAATTAATAATATTACAGGTGTCTATAACCATATATTTTTAATGATGACGTGAATATGGTAGAACACAGAGCTTTGTTCTAATTTCCCTTTAGACGAATAATACTAGAAATATAGGCAATGAAATTATCTTTCAATATGTAACAATAATAAGAGCAGGAGACCATACGATATTGCGTGATCCATGACGAAACGAGAGCATATGTCAGGCGATGCAGGAACTCCTTGGGTTAGAGATTCTGTATAGTGTCGGCAGTACGGTTACGATCCCCGGACAATTGTAAATGGAAATAGGAATAGACCGTAGAGCCACTTTCCGGATAAGAGTTCCCTGATGGCACACAGTATGGTCTAGTTGTGTTTTCCACAGCCCCGTCCGTCAACACATGGTGCCACGTTAAACCCCTTTTCACTCGATTCAACCAAATAAAACTAATAACAAGCGGAAACAGCGGAAATCTGTGATATTAGGATACATGAATTGAAGGTTAATAAACACATTTGTTATATGCCATCTTCGTGGTCAAGTAATAAGTCCCTACCAGGGTGCAAGGTATGGGGTATGTCTATTCCACATTTGGAATCTAGGACTGTGGTCAGTCTATGGCGTAAACCAATTGGGAGAGAGAGAAATGGGGATTAACGTCCACTCGACACAAACTAGGTCATTTCGGAACTAACATATGGTTTTAATTTTATTTCAATTATTCGTTTGCGCGTAGGGGTCTTTAGCAGTGGGAGGAAATCGGAGTACCCGGAGAGAACCCACGAGGTTGGACAGGCGACCCTACTCTTTGCCACGTACAACCGGGGATTTGAAACCACGCCAGCTGACTCGGCCATCCATCCCCCCAAACCAATTGGGATGTGAGCACTATAAAAGAGAGTGGGAGAATAGCATTGGACAGAACTCACACCGCCTGTCATATCAGCCATATAGAACGAGGTTAATTTGTGACTAACAAAAATTGTGACCTATACGGGGAGCAGCCATTTTGTCTGGCAGTTTTGGTCCGCTTTTCGCGAAATTGGAACTCAACCCACATCATAGTGTAACAATGAAATATTTAAACGGTTTCCAAATTCGCATCAAAATTGTGACATCTACAGGGACCACAAGCAGGAAGTTACACTCCGATATGTGCGGATACCTAATGGACCCCAGACCTTTGGTTTATAAACTAATATTTCAAGTGACCCATAGAAGGTCCCCAACCTTGATATTATTACTTTAACATAATTTGTGTACGTAGAGCGGCCATTTTGTCAGGCAGTTTTCACGTAATACGAATATGAATTTGAACGTTATTTTAAACCCTATAAAAATTTCTTCAAATATCGGCTAAACATTGTGACTTGTAGAGAGTGTCCATAAACAAATTTTGAACGGACGGACGGACAGGGGCAACAACAATTTACATCCACATGGAATTATGGGGTATTAAAAACCATAGCCGAAGGACGAATACGGAATCAAACACTTTCCAGCAAAAAAGTAGGATGGGGTGGGGCGAATGGTCGTATGCGCTAGCCTTAGATCCTAAGGCCTGCCATTCAGTCAAGTAGCTTGGTTTCGAGAGATAGAGAGAAATGGGGTTTAACAACCAGGTCATTTCGGGACTAACATATGGTTTCAACTTTATTTCAATAATTCGCTTGCGCGTAGGGGTCTTTAGCCGTGGGGGGAAACCGGAGTGCCCGGAGGAAACCCACGAGGTTGAGAAGGCGCCCCTATCTCCAAGCCACATACGCTCACACCAGGGCTCGAAACCACAGCCGCAAGCCAGAGGTGCGGCACTCTAGACCACTAGGCCATCCCAACCCCTCAGCTTGGTTTCGATTCGCAGCTGGTGTAGGGTCGCCAGTCCAAACTCGTGTTTTATTTTGGGTTGTCCGTTACCCGCTTGCGAATTTGTGAAATAAAATACAATGTAGACCGAAGGCAGTTCCGAAATGACCTAGTTTGTGACGAGTGGAATATCCCCCCACCCACCCCACCCACACACCATCCCCGTGGTTATCTCTTTTAAAAACAACAAATTACTTTGGTTGGCCGAACTAGCATGGTATTAATTCACGTGACAAGGAGTAGGGTAACATTCCCAACCTAGTGGCATTTCTCCGGGCACTCCGATTTCCTCAACTGCTAAAGACCCCTACGCAAAAGCGAACCGTTGAAATGGAATCATGTTAAGCATGTTCATGACGCAGTTTGTGTCGAGTGGACGATAACCCATCCCTCTCTCTCTCTCTCTCGCTCTCTCTCTCTCTTCGAGAGTTTGTCAATCGGGTACATACAGTCAGTGATGGCTTGTGGAGCGCCATCTAGTTTAAATATCTCCATTATAACTATTCAGCTACAAAGTTTTAATTGTTTTTACTACAATGCGAAGACACCTAAAATGTTACAGGTTGTTTAAGATATTATCTATTTCATTAGTTGATATACACCCCCTGAATGAATGACGACATTAATGTGTATAAAGATGGCTATAAGGTGATTATCAGGACATGAAATTACAAGTTAGAGAAGAAACACTGTAACATCAAATCTTATTAATATCTCTACACGCTCATTATTATTCAAACAATTACATTGATTCCTTGTATTTTACACCAAAATCTTTATATGTATTAAATCCAAAAAGTAATAAGAATTCTGCTACATTTTGGTACACGCCGCCTCATGAAATTTTTTGTCGACATGCTTACATATTTGATTCTAACATGAATATGAAAGTCCATGTCAATAACTCTTGTAAAAGTTGCTATTATCATGTACCTAATATTGGCATAATCTGACAGTTCATCTCTTTTGATGCAACTAGATCTGCAGTTCAAGGTTCGATACTTGAAACGATTCAAAACTCAGCAGCACGGTTAATTTCTCGAACTAAATAATAATAGCATGCAAATTAGAAATGCAGTGGAGTATAACGTCCTATTGTTCTGCTTTGGATGAACTTTCTCGTTAAATGCAGGGATCGAACACCGGACCTTACCCACCCCTGACCCCCAACATACAAAATAGAACACATTAAATTTCACTTGTGTTTAAATGCCTGAACATGTTGGCCCCGCCCTATCTTTGTGAGCTTGTTGAATATTATAAACCTACAAGACATCCGGGATCCTCTACCGAAACATCATTACTGATACCGAACCTACCCTGCTGTAAAACTACTACATGTATAAACAGTTACATCCACTCCGCTAGTTTGAAACATCCCTATCTCTTCGGACAAGCTAGTGAAATACTGCCAGGCTGCATTTCCAGCAATCTATTTCTCAAAATATCATGGCGAAAATATTCATTCACTTTGATTCACTCACTCTGTCCGTTCAGACACTTTCCTCCCAGGTCGGATAAACTAGTGATCTGGCGGAAGTCGGTGCATGAATTTCCGTCTGATTATTTTTCAGAATAAGACCTCGCTTCGTGGAGCTCATGATGGGGCTTCGTCGAGGTTGGCAAGTCCGTGCGTTTGACGCGTGTCCGTCTGATACGATAAACTAGGCGGTATCTGGTCAGGTTTATTTATCGCGACGATAACTGATCAGTTCCTGAAATACTGCCAAACTGCACTTCCGGCAGGCTGGGTTTTTTTTTACAAATGTCTGGGCCAGACCCCATACACTTAATTGAAGTTCCGTGCCTTTGCCCCCTTAACCACTTCCCCCTCTTGACTTTGCTCCAGCTTTTTTACCCCTCCAACCACTGGCGGGTTCCGCCACCACTGTCACCCCCGTAGCATTGACACAACATCCACCAACCTTTCTTAGACACTGGTTTCTCCCAGGAACAAGGGTTACAACTGGCCTGTAACTAAACCTAACCCAAAACCGGTAAACAGTTTCAAACCCTTTAATCTTAGTGTGACCGAAATATATCTCACAGAAAATTCCATGTATCCCCAAAAGAACTCCACGTGGTGTAAAATCCTAAAAATCAATGTAAAATTTATATAACCCTAAACATAAACCAAACTTATTTCTTGTTACTCAATAAACTTATACGTTGATAGAAATCATTAGTTTTAAAAGTCAAAATTCATTCATTAAGAAGTGTAAAATGATATTAATTGTCAGTGGTATTTTGCAGAACTTTGCTAATTAAATCGCATGAATAAACACATGATTGGTTATTTTAGCTGAATAAAACAAAGCACACTATTTACATAGCAAGTAGTTTGTTAGACTTCTTGGTATCATGCTAGTGTTGGGAATGACACTTTTACAGAGTTTACAGTAATTTCAATACAACACCTGTTTTTTTCGGCAAAGAATGTCACGTGGTATTATATTTCCTAGCGTCAGAACTCAACGTCATGGTCGGACTCCTGATTTAGAGTAAAACAAATTAAGAGAGAGAGAGAGAGAGAGAGAGAGAGAGAGAGAGAGAGGGATGAGTTTTAACGTCCACTCGACACAAACTAGGCCATTTCGGGACTAACACATGGTTTAATTTTATTTCAATAATTCGCTTGCGCGTAGGGGTCTTTGGCAGTGGGAGAAAACCGGAGTACCATGAGAAAACCCACGAGGTTGGAAAAATTAAAAGAGACAAAAGCCGTAATTTCTATGAATAAATTTTAACCACCGATTATTATTATATATAACCCTACGTCAGAGGACGGCGAATACAGGGGAAAATTCAAAAATCATGAACAGTTTCAAACAGCCATCATAATTCTTTCTCTGGTTGTTCTAAAGCTTATACCTCCCTTCAGGTTTGAATAGAAAAACGGAAATAGCGTGCGATTGGTTTTAATATCTCGGCCAGTCTCTGGATTTGGTTAGAACAGGGGAAGAGCAGTAACAGTATTGTTTTAAAGGCATTTCCTTGGGCATTTGAGGTAAATCTGTGAAAATTCGAGGGCACCTTTTCAGCAAAGAGGGCACATGTTTGGAGGGGGGCACACAGCCACATACCCAATCTGTTTCACAGAGAATGACTTACGAATTATCTCTGTCACAGATGATTGTCCACAACACGTGCACTGACTTCACGTGGCGTCAGTCATTGGCTCACCTAACTCCTTCGGGCAAAATGGTGCATTTTACTCATTTTAATACCCATTTACACTAAATAAGAAATATCTTGTAACTACAAATACTTCAAACGTCTTTATTTATTTTTCTTATACTTCAAAAAAATGTTTGAGAATTTAATTTGTCGGAGTAAAAAAGTTAATATGCCGAACTCATTAAGTCTCGTCGATGTCATGCTTATCAGTGATTGTAGCGGCCAAGCGAATATTCACTGCGGGATCAGTTTGCCACATACCTTGCACTTATACCCTGGTATTGAATCTCATCAGATTCGAGGGTTATCAACCATTTGTAGATTGCCAGTCCTGCCTACCCGTCCAGCACGCCCCTACATTGAACTCTCAATGACTATAGTTTTTATCGTATGGTTTTCGAATGACGGATGAAACTTTGTGAACCTTATTGGTTTTTTAAGCGAAACGAATTACGATTTTAAATTATTCATCTGACTAATGCGGATCACTGTAAAATATATGCAACCCATTTATATAACACAAATTTTCTTTATTAAAATAAAAGATCAAAAAAACTAAAAACAACCCATCGATGATTTGCCATTAGGCTAATTGCAATAATAAAACATTGGTGGATAATTGAGCAATGAAGCGACAGGCCTAAATGACAATTTTTCCATCAATTGCTTATGAGATATATGTTATCTATAATACCGTTAATAATGTTATTTGTTGATATTTATCAAAAAATCATATCGCTTGAACAACTTCCCGGAAAGTGCTTTGGGATTTTCCGGTGCAGTTTTTTCTTGTCAGTGACACACTACGCAGAACCTAGCGAGGATAAGTGGTGCATGACGGACGATCTGGCGGGGATCAGCGTCTACATGTATGGATGGACAAAAAATCCGAGGCTCCGTGTACACCTTGGCTTACACGTAAACAAAACCCTTGGCAGTTTAAATGTAATTGTTGTCTAAGGGGCGGATCCAGGGGGGAGGGACAAATTATAAAACAACACTTTTCTGCGAAAATTGTCACGGTCGAGTGCTTTATCCTTTATAATCAGATGATAGGATACGTTCCTGTGTCTATTTCCATATTAGCACAGTTGACTCACTGATGGCCGTTATCTCATGATTAGTTGATCGCGATTCTTATCAAATTATCTCATGATTAGTTGATCGCGATTCTTATCAAATTATCTCATGATTAGTTGATCGCGATTCTTATCAAATTATCTCATCTAATTGTAAAGATGAAACACATCAAGTGGAAATAAAAACAACAATATATAGTCTTAACAACAGGTTTTGTAAAAATCCATCAAGATAAGGATCTATAGTGTTCATAAATAATTACAGTAAACAAGCATTTCTCATCACTTATTTTATATCAGTCGGATTCTCATCCTCAACTTGGGTATCCTTATAATAATCATTGAAAATAACAAAACCTGCTCCCATTCTACACAATCCTGCTCAAATTTAATTCAAGTATCTATTGCAACAACAACGCATTAAAGATCCGTTGATATTGGAAATCGAAATAAGAGTAGATGTCGGGGAACAATTCCCGCATAGCACCCGGCGTGTTTGTTGTATCTCCGTCTTCGTTAGCATACGTTTGGTTCGAAAAAGCAGGACGCTAAACTGCATTTCATTCCATTATTTTACCCGGTTGGTGCAGAAAATTAGAACGTTAAACCACATGTATGTAAGTTGTGTATCTGACAGGGAAATACAAGGAATATTTGTAAGTTGTGTATCTGACAGGGAAATACAAGGAATATTTATTTTTCACAAGTAGTTAACAAGCTCCGTGGTCATGTAATAGAAAACGAATTAAAAAAAAACAAGATGTAATATTTGATATAAAACATGCACTGACGACGATGTCGTTTCGGGAGAAGTTAATTGTTTTATTGAAAAGCGAAAATTGTCAAGGGACGAGAAAATTCGTGCTCAATGTCCCTAACGTAGATTGTACTGGCTATGAAGTATATTAATAGACCAACAGGCTATACCTCAAAGTTTAATTATGATTGTTCAACATAAAAACAAACCTATGGTATCATAAGTTTGTCTAGATTTCCAGCATCCATGTTCCGGTCGATTCCATATCCATGAGATTATAATGGATCTGTTTAACTTGTCGTCCTCAAATTGTGTGGATTTTTTTTTATGTAATTCTCTGCTATGATAGGGAATTTTCAACAAACCAACTATTCACACAAATATTTCTCTCTTTTCAATTTTCATGTATTTTGGACGCGGTGTGTGTGTGTGTGTGTGGTGTGTGTGTGTTGGGGTGTTATAATTGAACAACGTAAGGTATTGGTGATGTAATTCCAATTTGCATTGGTTCTTTCACGTGTACATCAATATGTAAACGGAGCCTCGGTTTTTAATCCCCCAGCAACGACGACGATCCGGTGCTGTCCTTGCCAGAACCACCGACAAGAGAATATTACTCTTTTTCGGCAAACACCTGGACGGAACCGGCAACATCCCGTATAGGGATCACATCCCGTATAGTTGTCCAGCGTCTTACTCATTGAGTCACTGTGGTTCCTAAATGTTATAGACTGCTATTTATCAATAACAGAACATAATTTTTATGGGAAACAATCACTGGTTTTATCCTTATATCACGACGTTTCGACAAGTATCCTCTTATCGTTATCAAGCACAATCAAGCTATTTATCGTATAAATTTTAAAAAGTACCGTAACTTGTCTTATAGAAGAAAATGTCAAACAAAACCTTGATAGGTGACACTTAGAGTTTAACGGATCGTTGTCTTGCTAACGTGTCGTTTGTTAAATAACGCGTATAAATAATTAAAAATATAGAAAAGTAAATGATGAAACATTGAAACGGAGATTCACGACGGCGCTCAGTCAGATATATAACCAACAGAGGTGTATATCAAGCTTCTTCAATTTAATATTATTGTCGTAAATCAAGGAGTCGAGCAGATCTTTTATTCTGTGTATAGGCCTACTTTTCCA
Organism: Patella ulyssiponensis; assembly: GCA_963678685.1. Lineage (NCBI taxonomy): Eukaryota > Metazoa > Mollusca > Gastropoda > Patellidae > Patella > Patella ulyssiponensis. Next base: position 59,186,938 of record OY783225.1, on the reverse strand, counting down.
AAAATTTAACCATGTATATTATATATTCAGTTTTCTGGCGTGGTTCCCCCCTTGTCAGTGATGCAGGAAAGGTGTCTAGTCGTTCAGATAGACGAAAAACCAAGGTCCCGTGTACGTAAAAGATCCCTTGGCAGTTGTAATTCGATATAAGAGTAGGCCGTAGCGCTGCTGCCCGGGCAAAATTTCCTTCAACGCACATTGTATGGCGTATGCCCGTCTTCATTAGCTCAGGTTAGGCGCAGAACAGTAAGTAGGACGTTAAACCCCATTTTATTTTATATATATATATCGGGAATACATTAAATCGAACCATGTGTATATGTTGGAAATACGTTAAAGCGGGAATTTCGGATTTTCTAAGAAAGTCAAAAATAATTTGCTCAATAGATTGTCAACTAACTATTATACAATCATCATTGTTTCCACACTTAAATAATAAATAATAACACAATTGCCTCCCGTGTTTCCCCCCTCCCCCATGCAATAGTTCAAACGTTTGAATTTGAAGTTGAAAATGATATTTTTCTTTAACAAGGTAGGACTGTTTATAGATACCATCTATTTTAAGGCTTTATTTTAATTTATTTTAAAAATATAACTTAAAATCATGAAATTGCAGCGTTAAATGCCCTGGGCCGGTTGCTCAAAACTAGGTTATTTTAAAGATCTATTCAACTCTAACGGATTGCCAACGTGTCGTTTGTTAACGGTCCGTTAAATTTCTGTTACTTTGAAGACAGTTCCATTATCCGTTAACTAACGGACTGATTTTAATCCGTTATTCCAATAGAAGACTGTTTGTTCATTGGTGGAATTTGAATTATCCAAATTCAATGTACATGTATAACAACTTCATAGAAGTAAGTATTAACAACAAACTGAAGACAGTGGGACAACTGTGCAGTCTGTTCACAAAACTTTATTAATGACAAATAGATAACCGTGCAATTTACTACAGAAAACATTATAGAATACTTTATTTTTTACTTTTAGAAATCTCAGCAGAAATCTGTAGAAAACAAAACTATGGGATTTTACTACAGAATATTAAATCCTACAGGCCCAAAAATTCTGTAGAATACTATGGAATTTCATCCTATAGAAAATGGAATACCCCCCCCCCCATCGCCCAACTCTCCCGAATGAATGTTCTATGACATTTTGCTACATCCTACTAAAACAGATAACAGAGCTCAACCCCTTCGTTAAATATAACGGCAAGTAAACAACACGTTGAAGTTAACAGGGCTTCAAGCAAGAACCCTTCTCCAAAGTTAGCGATCCGTTAAGCAAAAAGTTAACGAAGCTTTGAGCAACCGGTCCTTGATCGACAAAGTTGAATTTTTAAAGGGGGTCAATAGGCTTCTGCCTGTTCTCCAATCCAGGTTCTGTCAATAAATATTGCTTAGAAAAAAAAAGTTGAATACAGTTCAGTATTTTAGATACTGTACAGAATATATACACCACCTGAGTCAACGACATTAAAATAAATAGAAAATTAACTTACCCAGAAGTAAGACCAGACAAGTTGCAAACAGGAATAGGGCAGTAGATACATGTGCCATGGTCTTAAAACAAATTACACAACTTTGTCTTAAATCTGCTTCCAACTGTTGCTAATACAGACGGATATTCAAATAACAGCCTCGTAGTCCAACGCCATATATAGACATGCCATAATAATCACGTGATATTATCGTCTGCTCGACATTGGGTCGCGTTCACTGTTGATCATTTTCTCGTCACGTTCTCTGAAATTACAAATCCAATCATTTGCTGCACGTGAAGAAAAACACGGATAAAATAACGTTACCATGGAATTCTTCGCGTCATCCTTCAATTAAAACTTTTTTTTACATCCAGAACAGTAGACAGTCGATGACACCAACGAGAATTTGATGAATTTGTTATGGTCTTTCTTTATTATTTGTGAATTTTGAAAGGTTTACCGAATAATTCCTCCGACGATCAACAATTGTTAAATTTTTAATGAGTCCGTGATAACGAATATTGTATGGCTGTCTCCGTGGTGTATCGAATTTCAACCATTCCGTCATTACTCGCATCACTACCAAATTTGTTATCCAACATCAGATTTGTACTGTGTGATCAAATTCTATAAATATCATTTGATGCGACGCATCTATTTGAATTATGATCACCGTGTAGACGTGAATTATAATATATATCCATATCTATGTAGGGAATTAGAACGCGATAATTTGTTTTGTATGTATCTGGGGACGGACGCTATTTATTATACGGTGAAGAATTTATTAAATGAATGACGATAATTCCTGTAATCCAAACACGGGTTTTAATGTTTCTTGGACCAATATTATTTCCCTTGTCGGTCTGTATCTTCTCTGATTTAGTACATTATGATTTATCAACTCTAACCTACATTGACACTAAAATATAGTTCTGAATGTGGCGCTGTTGGTCTCGATGGTCTCGAACTAAAAGCCTACTGCTCAATGTCGTGCCAAAAGTATTCAAAGGAGCTGGCCAGAAAATCCACGATGTTTTACAGACGACCCAAATCCTTGTCACGTACAAAGGGAGAATGGAAACTACGCTTGGCCTCTACACTCACTGAAAAGGACCACATAGCTCAACAATTTGTAAAATTATTAAGACAAAAAAAAAATGTTTGGATAAAAAATATTTCCTATGTTGTGTAAATGGATACATAAATTAATACGCGAAGGCCTAAATTGAGTAAATTGCCATTCTGCCCTGACCAGTTTGTCAATTTAAATCAACATTGATGCTGTGATCTTACCAGAAAAAGATGGGCTTCTGATATCCAATATTTAAGAGAAAATAAACATTTTACCATTGGTACACGAATCGTGTACCATAATGCGTTTCAGCACCAGTTCTAACAAGAGACTCGGGGGAACGAGGCTTCACACATTGCACCAAATCAAACGGTGTATGTAGACTGAAATAACCAGGCGCTAGAAATTTGCATTCGATTGGCACTGCTGGCTCATTTCGCGGAATATAACTCATTTGAAATTAGAGTAAAAACGGAAACTATTGAATGTAAATCAGCTTATATACATTCATCACACACAAAGTTTTCTTCAGTCTACTAACATTTATTTGTTCCTGTTTAAGGTAAAAGAACCCATGTCAGTTATAATTCAATGACGAGTGGAGGAAGGCAATCAGGGCTGGATTAACCCTTAATCAAAATAAACACGTACTTAAGGCACTGTGGTACTGTGTTCACTACAGAATATCGGCTTGTTAAATGGCTAATTTAAAATATTTAAATTAAAATTTAATACAGTACTTTTAATTAATTGTTCATTTTTTTTGTCATTTCATATTGTTACCTGTTACGTCATCGTGTATAAAATCCCAGAAAACTCTAATCACGTGCTTGGTAGTTGTTAGTGGTTTATTATTGTTTATTTTGAATTACAATATATGGGGGCATCAAAATATTTTAAATACTCGGGGCCTGTATGGTGTGGCCCTGTATGGTGTATATCCATCTACTATTCAAAAAAAGTAGGGGATATTTGATTTTGGGGGCATAATACTAAAATATGCAAATGACTACGAAAAAAGTCACTATAGAACCTAACAGAAGAAACATTTCCAGTTACATGTGACGCTCAAACGCACCAAAAGCTATAGCATGGAATGCAGGTGATGCTTGGGATCATCATGGGGGTCCAACCCAAGATTTGCACGACTCTGACTTTGAATGTTACAGTCATTGTGGCATTGAATTCCAGGGTGGAAACATCAGTTTAATTGTTTTAGTGACCACAAAACAAATTTTGATATGCGTCGGCTTACCCAAAATGAAAGGTTACGTGCCCTTGGCATGCTACAGATCGGCACAACACAGGCGGTTGTGGCGCGGACGATGAATGTTTCTCAGTCTGTCATAAGCAGGCTATGGTCCAGATACCGTGATACACAATCTGTACAGAACAGACCACGCTCAGGTCGACCAAGGGCGACAACTCAAGCCCAGGATCGATTTATCCGTACCTTGGCCTTGAGAAATCGTGTCATCACAGCAAATCAGATCAGCGCTCGTCTTCAAACAGACACTGGTGTGAGAGTGAGTGGCCAGACGATTCGGAATCGACTGCATAGGGGTCACCTTCGCGCCCGACGTCCTCGCGTGATCCCTTGTTTGAGAGATCATCACATTCAGGCAAGACGTCGTTGGTGTAGGGATCGTCAACACTGGGATAATCGACGCTGAAGCAATGTGATGTTTTCAGATGAGTCAAGGTTCACTGTTGATTTTTTGTACAGACGTAGGAGGGTGTGGCGTCGTCGAAACGAGCGCTTCCAAGACGTTAACGTCATCAGACATGATCGATTTGGGGGTGGTTCTGTTATGGTGTGGGGCAGCATCACTGTTGCTGGAAGAACGGCTTTACATATTGTTGCAGGGCGTGTTACAGGCCAGTACTACCGGGACAACATCTTGGCAGTCCATGTTGTGCAGTTCGCACGACGTCATGGCCGCCGTTTCATCTTCCAGGATGACAACGCAAGATGTCACAGGGCCAGGATCGTAACAGGTTACCTCCAACAACAGAACATCACCACATTACCTTGGCCAGCACTGAGTCCCGACCTCTCCCCCATCGAGCATGTCTGGGACATGCTTGGACAGAGGTTACGTCAACGTCAACAACGTCCTGCCAATGTCCAAGAACTTGCTGCTGCGTTGCAACAGGAATGGGACAATCTGGACCAAAATGACCTTAGACGTCTCATTAGGAGTATGCCACGTCGGATCAATGCTTGTTTGGCAAACAGAGGAGGATTTACCCGTTACTGACTTTGTTGTGATGCTGTGGTAACTTTGCTGTTTGACCCCGGGTATCATTTTACCCTTATAATGGTCAGTCTGTGCCTTACTTAGTCTAACGATCATTTGGAATAAATCGATGAATGTGAACTTCATTTCATTTTGTCATTTGTAACACTTAAAAATCAAATATCCCATACTTTTTTTGAATAGTATATATTATCCAGGTTGATGGTTAAATCCCTGTCCATTTTACTTTATTATTATATTTTATATGATAGAAGCAGTGAGTAAAAACAGAGGGGCATCTGTAAAATTCCTTATTAGATTAAATTGCAGATATTGACCTTGGGGAATCTTTCAGACATGTTTTAAATTCAACAAAAATGCTGAGTAAGATGGGAAACTACGACAAATGACTTGATTAACGATGGTTAGCCTACTCGTTAATTTCACTTCACCGACTCAGAATATTATATTAAGTTTGGGCAAATGAGTTCGAAGTTCTTATGTCATTTATTATGCTGAAAACGGTTGTGGAGAAAAATGGGGTCTCGGGTTTTATTTTTACATCTTGGATTTCAACAATTATTCAAAATGGCCGCCATTTTGGTGATTTAAAATTTGTATGATTTTTCATAAAAAAAAAATTGTATGATTTTTCATTAAAAAAAAAAGAAATTGTATGATTTTTCATAAAAAAAAAAAAATGTATGATTTTTCATTAAAAAAAATTTGTATGATTTTTCATAAAAAAAATTTGTATGATTTTTCATAAAAAAAATTTGTATGATTTTAAATAAAACTATGTCTGTACTTCGTATTTTACAGGTTTTGATTGTCCAGGTTTGTCTAGACATCTGGGTGGTGCGATGCAATAGCTATCGGTGTATTTTAACATGGTCCATCTGATTCGGGTTTTTTGATGGCAAACAAATAGCTTATTCTTATTTACGATCGTGGTGCGCACTTTGAAATATCGAATACTACGTCTTGTTCTTGTAAATATAAATACGTTTATTTGAGTCACCATGGAGACCAAAGTGTGCAGTACAGATCGGTCTAAAGACCTATTGGGACAACACCATGTGGCAATCTTCCTAATGGACTTTATCTCATGGACATATTGCTGTTTTAGTTGAAGGTGCCAGAAAACGGTAGCACGACCCAACATGCATCAATACGACAACATAATCCAGGATGTTACGGCCCAACATGCATCGATACAACAACATAATCCAGGATGTTACGGCCCAACATGTGTCAATACGACAACGTAATCCAGGATGTTACGGCCCAACATGCATCAATACGACAACATAATTCAGGATGTTACGGCCCAACATGCATCAATACCACTGGGATGTGGATATATATTTTAAGGTTTATCAAAAGCAGACAAAAATTGTGACATCATAAGTTTCCACAACCTTGGATTACATACTTATTATGATACTATTTGCACCGAGGGGAGCGGTCATTTTGTCCGACATTCTCGGTGACGAAATTGTCACGATATTAAAGTGAAACAGTGACATATTTGAAAGGTTATTAAAATCAAATAAAAATTGTGACATCTAGAGTGTCAACCTGCTAAAAACACATTTTGCGTACAATCAGGGGACACAACCCACGAAGTTACCGTCCTACACGTGCCAATATCGAAAAGAACTGAGATCCATATTTTAAGATTCGTCAAAATCAAATGAAAATAGTGATCTGAAGAGAGTTCACAAACAAATAGTGAACTGGCGGACTTACGGACACACGGACAGCGACGACGACAATATACATCCATCTGAAAAGGTACAGATAGACATATTCCAAGGCTAGGTGATAAACCCACGTAATATGTTTGATTCAACAAATCTACATATTGAATAAAGTGATACCCTCCATTCTATCATATTCATGTTCAGTGGTAAATATTCTTAATAAACCATCTATAATTACTTGAATGTAAAATCTTTGGTACTTACAATGTTTGTAAATTGGTTGATTTAAAAAAATAAAAAAATATTCAGAAATTGTAGACTTCTCTCAATTATTGGAATGATGTCAATTTGCATATCATATCGAAGATAATGAATTTAGACCAGTGACAAATATTTGAAAGAAGAGTACATACAAAGTACATTCAATTCCCTGTGTTTTTGAGATATTGTCGACAACTCCCTGGTTATAATATTTAACAGTTTACATGACCATAAAGTTCGAGCCGTTTATAAGACTTGACTATACTGAACTGTGAAATGCTCGTATAAATACTCTTTAAATCTAATGACGTCACGGTAAGGGCTGGTTTATACGGTGAATGGTTAACACAGGCGTGCTGAATCATACGGCGTTGTACGTGGCAAGGAGGAGGGTCGCCTGTCCAGCCTCGTGGGGTTTTTCCGAGTACTCCGGTTTCCTCCCACTAAAGACCCCTACGCGCATGCGAATTATTGAAATAAAAGTAAACCAAATGTTAGTCCCGAAATGACCTAGTTTGTGTCGAGTGGACATTAAACCCCATTTCTCTCTCAATTCTGAAACAGCCCAGACTCCGGTTCTTGTTGCTCAGTAGAAGGTATAAGTGAAGGGGGTGTCGGCTTCCATATCTGTGTCGCCCCAGAAAGTTCCTGCGGGTTTTCGGGCCTTTCTTCCCCTGTCAGCGATGCAGGATGGAGACCAACCAGTCGTTCGTGTATATAAAGCCCATTGACTAAGACGTAAAAAAACCCTTGACAGTTGGAATCCGAAATAAGAGTCCACAGGCGCCGCTGTTCGGGCAAAATTTTCTTCACAGGACACGTTAAACTGTCTTCAGTAGCACGAACGAAGTTGAAAAGTAGGACGTTAAACCCCCTGTTATATTTCATATATCTGCGCGTGACTGTAACGTCTTCTTCGTATGATATTTGGTGTAAACAATGAATAATACACGGACCCTAGAGACCAGGGTATAAATTACACGGACCCCAGAGAACGGGGTATACATAGCGCGTTATCTTTGATATTATTGAAAGCCTAACAAGAATTAATATTTTATTTAATTAGTCTGTTGGTGTCACATTTTCATTAATTAGCGACACGACTGATTGGGGTGGGCTTTTTTCAATAATAATATACGATATATACGATAATTCCCAATTCCTTTAAGACTAGATAAAATCTTACTCTTTTCTCGGGAGCCACGCGGTGTCCTGAGATAAGAATGACGTCCGTTCACAAACAGCACTGGTGGGTTTTTTGTCAAATATATTTTATTGGTAAATGAATGGGAATTGAGATCATGCATGGTCCATTTTACCAAATCTTCTGGTTTCCCTTGTCCGAGTTGCAGGACGAAGGCTTGTAGGACAAGTGTATAGTAGTTCGGATGGGACTTAAAACAGGAGTGTACACGTTTGCGCGCTTGTAAAACATGGGTATGCACGTTGGCGCGCTTGTAAATCAGGCCCGTAGCCAGGGGGTGGCAAGAGGGGACAATGCACCCCTGAAAAATGTTCCCCCCCCCCGCCCCGAAAGAAAATTTGCCAACCATAACTATAAAATACCTACTGTAGACTGTAATGGGTGCGCCCCTCCTAAAAACTTCATTGCCCCTCCGAAGCCAGCAAGCTGGCTACGGGTCTGTTGTAAGGGGTGTGCACGTTGATGCGCTGGTAAACAAGGGTGATCTACACCATGTTGCGCCCTTAAACCAGGGGTGTAGACTACACGTTTGTGCGCTTGTAAACCAGGAGTGTAGGCTACACGTTAGTGCGCTTGTACACCAGGGGTGTAGACTACACGTTAGTGCACCCGTAAAACTAAAGACAACGGTGATTAATGTGACATTTCAATACATGTATTATTATGATCCATGTTTAAGTATATTTATTATTATGATCCATGTATAAGCTGGAGATCGTATGTTAACTGGCAGATCGTAGCGTTTTGGGGGGTGGGGGTTTTTTTTAATGTTTTTTTAAATGTTCCTAGTGAATACGCTTCTTCAATACACCCCTCCCCCCCGTGGAAATTATCGAGGCCCCCTTGCCTATTGGGGAAAAAGTCGGCTCCCCTAGAACATTTCGGCGCCCCCGAAGGCACCCCTTACCCATTGGGGAAAAAGTCGGCTCCCCCAATAGGCGCCAAAGGCGCCTTCCCATTGGACACAATACGAGGCCAACGACCAACGTTCAAATATCAGTATATCAGTATGGGCGCCACATAAGCCGAGTGACATCGGTTGGGCGCCCACGACGAGATTGGCGGGACGCCCAACCAATGTCGTCACTTGCTTTTATGGGTGCCTCGACAATCGTGTCGTTATATATGAGCCCCCCCCCCCCCAATGCCAAGGCGCCTCATAATGACTCACACGATTAACAACACAGCTGATGGGGCTTGATCTTTGGGGTGCCTTATCCCGAAAAGGCGCCCATACGACAGGGATGTCAGTAGCGCGTGTGTCCTCCACTGGCTCTTACGCACGCTGTGCAGTGACGTAGCTTGGAATTAACCATCTGTGTCGTACTTTTGCTTTCGACCCCTCTGACTTTGTACCGTTGATTACAGATTAAACATCCATAAGTGTACAAATGTGTTGTTATTGATTTGTTCCCATTTGAATATTGTTCACAGTAAGAAGCAAAATAAATAAGATAAGTTTACAGGATCATTTTGTTACACGAAAAACTAAGTGATGCGTTTTCTATGGCGCTCAGTATAGTTGGGCGCACACGACTTTATCAAAACGGCATAATTTGTTGGGTGCCTCATCCTGGGGGGCGCCCATAATGCCGAGATTGGTATGCAGCCCACGACGAGATCATGGGTGCCCATAATATAAATGGAGGGGCGCCCACAATGCTAGTGAGATTGGTTAGGTGCCCACGAATGAATTGGGCGCCCAAAACGACGTGATAATCTTCAAAATGCATATAAGTCACACTCAAACACGTTTCCGAACGTTAAAGTCGTATTCCTTCTTTCAAATTTTTATAATGTTCATATTAAAATAATATAATACGCCAATCAATATCGCAAATTCAGCCTCAAAATTCAAATTTTCAGTCATTTTCAGGTGCAGACTCTATTTTCCAAAATTTTCGGGGGGGGGGGGGCATCATAGGCAATTTGGCCTTTCGGGCAGACGGGTAAAGCGAAAACTAAAAATATTATTTCATCTATAGTTGGCAAAATAAAGTCCCCGAAAACACTAATTTTACAGTTCTTTTCATTGAATACCGCGGACTAGTACTGGGGTAACTCTTCTTTGTGCCACACTTTTCGGGCAACGATTATAATTTGTGAATGCAACTGCAACAGGAGGCGTATCCACGGTACTGGTCGCCGTTGACCGTCAAGTGTATGTACATCGGCGCTCCCAGAAGCTCCATCGGCGCCCCCTTACAATTTCGGGCTAGCTACGGGCCTTATGCTTCTAAAGGATTTTCTCTGTCTTTTAGGCCTAATTGTCTCTTTGGTATCTGAAAATGTGGGAAATGTCGTCGAATTTCTCTACAGTCAGCCATTTCGTTTGAAGAAGAAACAGTCTTAAGGTTGGTAAGCAAGCAAGCAAGCCGCATACTTTGGGTTGCGACTTGTGCTTAGATTGACAGTGTTTTAGAACAAGGTTGTATTTTCTTGGAACACATAAGAACGTGCCTGTGCTTAACCTGAAGTCTACTTACAATCGAAGCAAAACAATGGCCTGGGAGCACAAAATAAGGTAAGTTTTCTTAAATGCAAAGTCTATTAAACAAAAGAAGGTGCTTAAGAATTTTTCTAGGAAACGGGCCCTGATATCCAAAATTTAAGACAAAATGAAAGTTTTAAATTGGCACACGAATCGCATGCCAGAATTCTTTCGAGCACCATTTCTATGAAACTACTCGATGAAAGAGGCTAAACATATCACATCTAGGAGAATACTATCTGTGTAGACTGAAATAACACGACGTCGAGGACGAAATGACATAAAATAAAATTGGGTTTAACATCCTACTATTCTGCTCCGACTAGGATAAGGAAGACGGGCATACGCCATACAGTGTGCTATGTGGGAAATTTGGCCCCGAACAGCGGCGCTACGGCCCACTCTTATATCGAATTCCGTCTGCCAAGAGATCTTTTTACGTGCCTGCCAATGTGTACACGGGTCTAGGTTTTCGTCCCTATACAAACGACAAGACAGCTGTAATTTCCGGAAATCATTGAGATCGAACCCGTGATGTCCAGACTAACGTCTCAGCATCTAAGCACTTCGCCAACATGGCTCCGACGCCAAAGACTGCCATTCAAGTCTGACTCTTCGCGTATTTCACCGAACATAACTGATTAGAAATTACAGTAAAAACAGAATGGATTGAATGTAAATCAGTTTGCAAACATTCATATTAAGTTATCATATGCGCTGCCGCCCATATGTGTCAATTTTCGATGTCAAAGAAACCCATCTCTTGACATTGCTGGATCGGCTTCTGATACTTGAAGGGTTAATCCCGATAATTTTTTGGAAATAAAACTGCTTAATTTTGTGTTAAAATCGCTTAAAATCCTCTACCTAAGGGCAGAGAAACTAACTCAGTATTTGTGATACGTTTTCAAATAACTTAAACCAGTCACTCTTCATCTGGAAAGGAAACAAGCGTCCCAAGCTGTATTGTGCGGTGTCTACGTAAAACCATGTGTCTATGTGTAGGTGAAATTTACCTTTCGATATCAAGTACAGTACATGGGTCATTCACTATATAGACCTCTCAATGAACGGGAGTCGATTATCAGGTCATCAACGAAAAATAGACCCGAATTCTTAAAGGGGTTACGTGTCCGGTTAAGCAGTTTTGATATTCATGCCGAAACGAATCAATATTTTGAGCGGAAATTTTGAGACAAGGTAAATACACCAGTCTTCGATATTTTGGAGTTTAGATTTCATACGTACTCAGACTTTTATTTAAAACGGGATAGTCCCTTTGAGCTTTTGAGGAAGTGTGTCTATTCTTCCCGTTCAATCAAATCTATCCCAAGTACAGCCCTTCGTTTATTCTGGGGTCTTCCCTAAATCTTTGGACGATTTAAGGTATTAAAAACGATAAGCTTGTTCGTCTCCGCGTGGATAGCCTCCTTCGTCACGCAATTATTTTATCTGCAATATTCTGCTATGCACTGGTTAATTGGGCATTATAAAATCGTGAGTCATGACGTAACATGATGTAAACATATTTGGTCAAATTTGGAGATGTGTTTAAAGCGTAATGATTTTGTTACACAGTTAGGTATTGGTTGTTAATCGAACTATTAACCAGTCATAATTTGGAAGAGAAATTTGCTTCCTTTACAGCAGTGTTAAGTTGGATTAGCCCTAATGAAAGGAAACATTGCAATGGGTTGTATTCCTATTGTGGGTCTTTCTGTGAGTCAGGGGTTATAGTTTTCGTGACTCTTCGAGATTTAAATCGTACCAATGCGATAGAAATTAAACTTACAAGCTTTTACAATGTTTCTTAAGTGTTCATTCACTTATAATTGTATGGGGATTTATTTTATCGAACATGGCACCGATGTGACGAACACTGTCGGATATTGACACTTAAACATTTCCAGCTTTGACATTTGTACAATCTAATTCTGACAGATTCAAGTTTCTGCGATTTTCATAATTTCTATCCTGTCGTCGTTTATTCATTAAAAACGTCATTAATCACCACGTTGATATTTTTGTCACGTGTTTGAAGAGAACCAATGATTGGCGATTGTCTATGATGTATAACTGTGTGCTATACTGATTACATAAATCAACGATGTTTTCTCTCCTAAATATATAAACATACATCGGAAAATATTTTGTTTTAAACAGGTGTAAACATTAAACATTAAAGTATTTATATAGCGCCTAAACACCAAATGAATGGTTCCAAAGGCGCATGTTTGATTAAGAGATCCACCAATTATCCAAAGTGTGATTGGAACAAATAAGTTTTGAGTCTTTGTTTGAATATCTCAATGGATTCAGAGTTCTTCAGGTTGCTATTGGAGGAGATTGAATTCCATAATTTAGGTGAAGAGTATTGGAAGGATCGTTTACTCATTTGAAGGTTGGATTTTGGGATGACAAGAAGGTTTTTATCGACAATAATGTGGCTTTGATATTAATTCTCTAATGTAATCTGGGGCCAAACCGTGTAACGCTTTGTAAGTCAACAGAAGAATTTTATATTCAATTCGGGCTCTGATTGGCAGCCAGTGGAGTTCACGCAAAACGGGAGTGATGTGGTCTCGTGTCTTGGTGCCAGTGATGAGCCTTGCGGCAGCGTTTTCAACATGTTGAAGTCTTTGGATTTGATGGTCAGGAATTCCGTATAATACTGCATTATGATAGTCCAGTTTAGTTATTATAAGAGACTGGACAAGAAGTTTAAGGTTATCCATAGAGAGATATTGTTTGATTTTACTCAGTTGGTGTATTATATATACTATTCAAAAAAAGTAGGAGATATTTGATTTTGGGGGCATAATACTAAAATATGCAAATGACTACGAAAAAAGTCACTATAGAACCTAACAGAAGAAACATTTCCAGTTACATGTGACGCCCAAACGCACCAATAGCTACCGCATGGAATGCAGGTGATGCTTGGGATCATCATGGGGGTCCAACCCCAGATTTGCACGACTCTGACTTTGAATGTTACAGTCATTGTGGCATTGAATTCCAGGGTGGAAACATCAGTTTAATTGTTTTAGTGACCAGAAAACAAATTTTGATATGCGTCGGCTTACCCAAAATGAAAGGTTACGTGTCCTTGGCATGCTACAGATCGGCACAACACAGGCGGTTGTGGCGCGGACGATGAATGTTTCTCAGTCTGTCATAAGCAGGCTATGGTCCAGATACCGTGATACACAATCTGTACAGGACAGACCACGCTCAGGTCGACCAAGGGCGACAACTCAAGCCCAGGGTCGATTTATCCGTACCTTGGCCTTGAGAAATCGTATCATCACAGCAAATCAGATCAGCGCTCGTCTTCAAACAGACACTGGTGTGAGAGTGAGTGGCCAGACGATTCGTAATCGACTGCATAGGGGTCACCTTCGCGCCCGACGTCCTCGCGTGATCCCTTGTTTGAGAGATCATCACATTCAGGCAAGACGTCGTTGGTGTAGGGATCGTCAACACTGGGATAATCGACGCTGGAGCAATGTGATGTTTTCAGATGAGTCAAGGTTCACTGTTGATTTTTTGGACAAACGTAGGAGGGTGTGGCCTCGTCGAAACGAGCGCTTCCAAGACGTTAACGTCATCAGACATGATCGATTTGGGGGTGGTTCTGTTATGGTGTGGGGAGGCATCACTGTTGCTGGAAGAACGGCTTTACATGTTGTTGCAGGGCGTGTTACAGGCCAGTACTACCGGGACAACATCTTGGCAGTCCATGTTGTGCCGTTCGCACGACGTCATGGCCGCCGTTTCATCTTCCAGGATGACAACGCAAGATGTCACAGGGCCAGGATCGTTACAGGTTACCTCCAACAACAGAACATCACCACATTACCTTGGCCAGCACTGAGTCCCGACCTCTCCCCCATCGAGCATGTCTGGGACATGCTTGGACAGAGGTTACGTCAACGTCAACAACGTCCTGCCAATGTCCAAGAACTTGCTGCTGCGTTGCAACAGGAATGGGACAATCTGGACCAAAATGACCTTAGACGTCTCATTAGGAGTATGCCGCGTCGGACCAATGCTTGTTTGGCAAACAGAGGAGGATTTACCCGTTACTGACTTTGTTGTGATGCTGTGGTAACTTTGCTGTTTGACCCCGGGTATCATTTTACCCTTATAATAGTCAGTCTGTGCCTTACTTAGTCTAACGATCATTTGGAATACATCGATGAATGTGAACTTCATTTCATTTTGTCATTTGTTTCTTCGTCAGTTTCATTAGGTGACTTTAATAACACTTAAAAATCAAATATCCCCTACTTTTTTTGAATAGTAATATGAAGATGATGATACAGCAGATACTTGAGGTTGGAATGATAGGTTTTTATCTAAGACTATTCCTATGTTCTTTTTTTTTATAAACAATATTTTATTCAGGATGTCTGAATGGGATTGGGGAACAGGCTTAGCCTATGTAAAACCCCTCTCCCTAAATAGTATACATACATAATATTAAAACAAAGGAACAAGATGGGTGTATATACACAGCTAAAATGGCAAAAACATACATAAATATATTTAAATACATATATGATTGTATATATTAATGGTCACATCATCTCGTAAATTTTAAAACTAATATTGTAAATTAAAACTGCTGATGATTAAAATCTGTTTGACATATCAATAAACTTGTGCACTTGATTAAAAATGTTGTTGTTTACATCGGTACAGTGGTTTGTGGAACCGAACAAGAGACAGTTAATGTTTTTATGATCGTATTGTAATGTGCCTATGGTTGTCTTTCGTGCATTTGATTGTAAGGAGCATTGCAAGAGATAATGATCTGGATCTTCAAAAATATGACCACAGAGGCATGCATGGCTGTCAGCAACATGTTTGAGGTATTTGTGACCCTGTAGGTCAGAACATCGTAGTCTTAAGTTTACTATTGATTATCTGGAGTTTCTGCTGACCATTGTAGTAAAAAGATGGTATTATTATATCTGATTTAGAGAGATGGTCGGAGAATATTTTGAGAGTTCTTGAGTTTCTTGCAGGGAGACTGAGTTTATTCCACTCTCTAATACTGGATGGTATAAATGATTTAGAAAATATTTCAGTGCGACATCGAAATTCTCCAATTTTATCTTCGTTTCGAAATGAATATGTATTTGTTGGTTCTAGATTTATGAGATTCTTAAGATAGGGAGGGGTCAAGTTATTTATAATTTTGTATAATAATCTTAGTTTGTGTCGATTTCCTATGTTCTTTACTTTAACAGATGGCTTAATCTTTTCACCACCAACTGTTATGTTGCAGTCTCTGATTTGTTGGAGCTTCTGTCTTGTACCTGCGAACATAACCTCTGTTTTATCTGGATTAAGCTTAAGGAAGTGAAAAGTCATCCAGTTGTGGATTTCCTTTAAACAGCGCCCAATGTTTGTCATGGATGTCTGTTGTGTGCCGGGATGAAAGCTGATATAGAAGGATTTGGGCACAACCTCCTGATCTGTGACCATTTCTCGGGGGAACAAGTTTTGACGATGGTATCTGATAGAAGGGACTCGACAGAAGATATTTGTAATTTGCTACCTCTGAAGACTTCGGGCTAACTTCCGGAGAGCAGACAATCGAAGTTGTACCCCATGTCTTCTTATAATGTGATCAATTGGGAGAATGCATAAGAGAGATCCCAATATAGATCCTTGTTGAACACCTATTGTAACAGCACAGTGTTGAGACAGACCTGTTCCCAGCTGAACATACCAGCCTTTGAAATATAATTCTTTGATCTTAATCCCATTACGAAAGCACTATTGTTACATACATGTACATATGTATGTTCTGTTTAATAAAGTTAGGGTCCCTTCAAGATACGCGGAAGACCATGAGTAATTTAGAATACTTTTTTTTTCATGTGAAAAGTCAGAATATTATTTTTTCATTTTATTGACACTAGTGGTCTTCCGTAGTAGGGTGTTTCTGGTTGATCAGCATTAACCAAGTATTGGGGTTTTTTTTGTTATATTTCATCATTGCTTGATAAGCACCAGAGAAGCCTTTGGATATTCCAGTTCAATTACTAAATACCATTGAAACAATTTCGTATTTACTTGTTTTTTTGGAAAGATGAATAATAAACATGACGAAGTGGTATCAGGCCGTCTAGCAGTAATTAAAGTGGTATCAGACCGTCTAGCAGTAAAGTGGTATCAGACCGTCTAGCAGTAATTTGGAAATATGCATGATAAACATGATTGTGAATGTTTTTAATAGTTTGCATTATGTATTATTATTATTATTATTATTATTACAATTACACATTTCAAACGCTGACAGCTGTTGGCCTCATAAGACATATGATAGACTCATACAATACTATAACAAAGAACATACATGATAAAATATATCCCGGTTATTTACAAGTAATTAGAAATTAAAATAGCTCGGGATAATCGTTCGTTGTCGTCGTCCACTTGATTATCACCATCATCGTCATTATTATCATCATCATCATGGCCGTAATCATTGTTATTATTACATCATCATCATCATCATCATCAGTATCGTCGTTATCACCATTGTTAAATTGACTGATAGCATGTAGAGTTTCTGCATCATCTGTCAATATGTAAAGGAGATTCAATCTAAGTGTAAATTATTGTATTGCGGTTAATGTCGATCGATCTCACAGAATCCAGTCATTGAAACATACATAACCTACCACTGTTTCCCAACTTCAAGCTTTTACCCAATCTGTTTCACAGGGGTGTTGGAAAAATCTTTTTATAACTCTAAATAAGATGACTGCTTTGTTCATGATGTCACATCACAAGGCGTCGATCATTGTCTCAAAGGCGCAACATAATGGACTTAGAAAAAAATCATTTTTTTTTTCAAAATTTTTCGCTCAGACCCTCTATATTCCTGTGTGGTACCACATTCCACAAGGTTCTCGACTAGAATAATTTTGATGCAGTGTTTTGGGTCTGTGGTGTCCTTTCACCACAAGAGTGCCGCAAGATATTGCACTTTTGTCAAAATTTTCCTCTCAGACCCCCTATATTCCTATGTGGTACCACATTCCACAAGATTTTCAACTTAGAATAATATTCATAGAGTGTATTTTGGTCTGTGGTGTTCTTTCACCACAAGAGTTCCACAAGATATTGGAATTAGAAAAAAATAAAAAATTTTGTCAAAATTTTCTTCTGAGACCCCCCTATATTCCTATGTGGTACCACATTCCACAAGATTTTCCACTTAGAATAATTTTGATAGTGCTTTGTTCCTCAAGATATTGGACTTAGAGTGGTATTGAGCCTTTAATAAAAATAGAATACAACAATGCAGTACAGTATGTAGAAGTTTAAGTGGCTGAATCAATAAAAAAAATATTCTTTGAATGGGATTCTCCTGTGGTCAAAAGAAGGGGGGGGGGGGTCTGAAGTCGGATGTAGAATGTTGAACCCACCCAATTTATATTATTAATATACAGTTATAACGTCCTCGGGTGTGAGTGTGTTTGTACTCGGTTGTTGGTGTTAATCATACATAATGTCCCCATATGACACCAATTCTGAAAGATCTACAATGGCTTCCAGTCCGTCAAAGTATCAATTTTAAAACACTATCTATTACGTCTTCTGCTATAAATGACAATTCTTCAACTCAATACCTTAGAAACCTTCTCAACACCAATAAACCGTGCAGAATCCCCATCACAATCAGACAACCTCATAATCCAGCCTTTTTTCAAAAACCAACTCCGATGATAGATCTTTCGCAGTCGGTGCTCCAAATTTATGGAATTCAATATCAAACAAAACCAAAAACGCAAATACTATTACACTATTTTGCCTATAACGGTTTGGATTATTCGTACTTGGTTTTTTTTTATTGCAATGCAAATGATAATGTTATCTGAATGTATATAAACTGATTTATATTGGATCGTTTTCGTTTTTACTCTACATGTAATTTCAAACCAGTTTTTAGTTCGGCACAATACGCCAGTAGTCTCAATCAACTGGCAATTTCTAGCGTCTGGTTATTCCAATCTACACAGATATTATATATTGCGCAAGCTCTCCATGGGATGGTCTGTCTACGATATCACCTTAGGTGGAAGTGGACGTTAAACTCCAGTAACGAACGAACGAACATGGGGTGGCTTAACGTCCACTCCACACAAACCATGATAGAGAGAGGGAGGTAACTCAAAACAATTTAAGTAAATTTGGGACTAACGTATAGGAGGGGGATCAAGAAGCTTTAATGACGTGGAGGAGGGATGACGTCATCATAGGCGTACAAGCCAGGGGGGCAGGGGTCGGGAGGGCAGCTGCCCACTAACTGTCGGGCTAGCTGAATTTTCAGGCAGACGGAAAATGTGAAAAATAATTTTGATTTCATCTACTTAGCAAAATAAAGTGTCCGAAATCTAAATAAACACTAATTTGATGCCGTCAAACATTCCAAATTTTTTGGGGAGTCCATACAAGGTCAGTTCCGTTTCTTCGCCCCTCGAAGAAAACCGGCTCCGCTGTCTGTAAACCTGAAATTGTTCGAAAATCTTATGGAATTTGGTACCAGACCGGCATATAGGGGGTCTGAGAAGAAATGTCTTGTGGAACTCTTGTGGTTAAAAACACCACAAACCCAAAACACTGTAACAAAATTATTCTAAGTCGAAACACCACAGACCCAAAACACTATAAAAATTATTCTAAGTGGAAAATCTTGTGGAATGTGGTACCACACAGGAATATAGGGGGTCTAAGAGAAAATTTTTGAAAAAAAAATAGATTTTTTTTCTAAATCCTATATCTTGTGGAACTCTTGTGGTGAAAAACACCACAGACCGATAACACTATCAAAATTATTCTAAGTCGAAAATCGTGTGGAATGTGGTTCCACACAGGCATATAGGGGGTCGGAGAAGAAATTTTGGAAAAAAAAATATTTTTTTTCTTAGTCCAATATTTGTGTACAGGTATAAACTAATGTTTCCGTTTTAATCAATGAACAATTTATTGTTAATTCGCGTAGAAAGATATGGGTTTAAAGGTGTTACAAATTAATGACAGGTTTTATAGCCGAGTATTTCACAGCTTACGTTTAAACGAAATTAATTCCAATAAACAATTTATTGTTAAGTTGATGGGAGAGTCTTACTGCAGGTGGTAGACCATATTAAATGTTGTTTATGTGTGTAGAATTGTTAAATTAATTTTTACCCAAAATAGAATTTAGTAATCCTGAAAATCTTAGTAGTAAAGTAATATGCACATAGGATAAAAATCGCTAGTATGGATTCTATTTTGGTTGCCTTTATTTTAAAGGGAGATTATGATATATTACAAGCTTTACCTTGCGCGAAACTCATCCATCCTAACTACAAATTTATTTTTCGTTAAATTTTGACGGCCTGTTTGGAAATTGGACAGAACCCTAGCAAACAATAACGTCACAGAAGTCACATAATCTCAGAATTGTCTTCCCTGAAACAACCCATCCCTAAATATCGTTCCGATTATGACACCCCTATATAGCTACATGTTCACTAAGTTTGTACTCGACCTTGCCGACGTTCAACATTTTAAATTGGACAGTCTACTTAAGACTTTTGTTGAGTTTGCGACTGCCGCAGCTGTACAGAAAGGACCAATGAGCATCTTTATTTATGCCAAATGAGTAACTTAGGAAGACCACATACATTATTTGGCTAAACTTAAAAATAAATCTTGAAAAAGGGCTACAAGGTTGCTTTTTCCAGAATAAGCTGTTGATTTTGGAAAATATATGAGCCATATTGCATATCCAAGCGTCAATCTGTTCAAGAGTTATGGAGGTTTCCCTGATGCGCTCGTAACGTCGGCAATTTTTAAAGATGGCCGCCAATTGGAATTTAGCCAAGTGACCCAGAAGTCCATCATTGAAATTTGAACACTTTAGGCGCCAGGCTAACTGAAAACTATGGCTGAATTTATTCATTAAATTTGTATTGATGCTCCAAATTCCCAAGTCTGTCCCATGGACAATAAGGGGAAATAAGGTCGGCCCAAAGAATTCCAGGCCCGGGACGGGCAGGCACTGAAATTCCTCGAGAGCGCTACTCGGCCGTGAAGCTATATACAGTCGGCGTGTGTATTCATTAACGCCTGACTGATTCCTTAATCCCCCTAATGAAATAAAACAACTGACTACGGAATAATTTGTTTGTAATTCATTTTAATTTAAAATCCAATTTAGAATGTTTCATAATGTACGGTCGTTCTCTTCTCTCACGGCAGCGATTTTAATACCCTCTACCATCGTGCATGGAACCGTACATGGTGATAAGATTCCCAGCGTTGATTGGCTGAGAAATGAGGGCGATCTATTGTTATGCATATAGCCATCGGAAAATGACATATTCGCTTTGAATTTCAAATGGAGTTACGATAAAAGTTGTTCTTTGTGTACAGAAATGGTTATTATTGTTATATATAGTTAATAATGAATATATCGACAAATGACTGGCACCATCTGTATTTCTGTACTTATAGATAAAATGTTGGGATATCATGTATTACTGGGTTATCCATATTACGCTAATAACATGTGTCGTCTTCATTTGTCACGCGGCCTATTAAAACAAAGGACGCTGAATGGATCTACGGCATGATACGGTATTTTAAAATCACTCTAAAATATTCCAATCACAAATGTCTAAACTATAACAATGTAAGACAATAATTTGGTGATTATGATTAGAGAAGTCACGTGGTGATTGGGCCGTCAATAGACGCTTTTCAACTAATAGTGTGAATTGATAGTGTTTGAGTGTCCTCATTGAAACGTTGCAGTTACCCATAAAGCTGTGTGTTATTATAATTGATAGTGTTATATGGTACAGACAGTGATATATTGTATAGATGATGTGTATAGTATGTGTAGTGCCCGTGACGTCACCAGCCAATCAACCGGATTAAGGTTGTAATTCAAAATTTGAAAACCGTTTTTGCCTCTCAGATACTTAAACCTTAATAACTGAATTAATTTTAATCAGATTAGTTTGAACTTGCCATAAAATGGATTTAGTAACTGTTATCTAGACGTACGGAGAAAATGTTGGGGTCATTATATGTGGTCTTTAAGTATTTTTACTCAACCTTAAAGGACAATATTAGTGCCAGTCATTATCACATATATG
Organism: Patella ulyssiponensis; assembly: GCA_963678685.1. Lineage (NCBI taxonomy): Eukaryota > Metazoa > Mollusca > Gastropoda > Patellidae > Patella > Patella ulyssiponensis. The sequence continues at coordinate 59,165,298 of OY783225.1, read as the reverse complement.
ATAGAGCTGGTAAAACACTTTCCAAATATACTTTTAACAGAGAGATCAATGCTACGATAGCTGAGTTATACAGGTTTCCCAAATCGGAAGTGACGAACGCCAAAGGAAAACACGAGTCACCGCTTTATATAACTGACTAAAGCGACGAGTGATAACAGATACACGGCCGAATATCTGCTCACTAATAATTCCTTCGAAGACCAAAAGTTGTTATATGGGACTGTAAGAGGATATCTGACAATTCAATAAAGTAATTGAATGTCAATAGATAAGAAAACACGAAAGAAAGCAGAAAAAGTCCGTGCATTACCATGTTTTTATAAGGTATAGAATGAATATAAACAAGGGAATGTACGGACTATTTCTATTTTTCTCGTGTTTTTTTATCTAATGACATTCAATTTATTGAATTGTCAGATATCCTCTTACAGTCCCATATAACAACTTTTGGTCTTCGAAGGAATTATTAGTGAGCAGATATTCGGCCGTGTATCTGTTATCACTCGTCGCTTTAGTCAGTTATATAAAGCGGTGACTCGTGTTTTCCTTTGGCGTTCGTCACTTCCGATTCGGGAAACATATATTACTCAGCTATCGTAGCATTGATCTCTCTGTTAAAAGTATATTTGGAATGTGTTTAACCAGCTCTACCACATATGTGATAATGACTGGCACCAATATTGTCCTTTAAGAAAACCTTTAAATACGGACCCTGCTGTAGTATTGATGTATTGCATGATTAAAGTCCACTTCCACCATGAGCGATATAAAAGACTTAAATATAAAAACGGGGACATTTAAATTAATTTACTTGCCTGTAATATTTATAACCACCATGGTGAATAATACCACCAGTCTATTCAATTATCTCAAAATAAATATTCAATATTGTTTATAGACAGAGCCAGTGTTCATATTCAGCCAATCAATGATCACACTTTTAACAACATGTGGTGATGAAATAAAAACATATTAATACAGTTCATCCACTCCATCCGCCCGTCCGTCCGTCCGTCAACTAGTGCATGGCTGTATAATAACACGGTATATTCTCATGGTCTAAAGCGTGCACGTTAGATTATAAGGTTTGTCATATTGAGTCAAATGGCGCGGTTTCGACCCCCACTTGTTGGTCTACGTTACAAGAAGTAGGATCGCTTGCCCAGCCTCCTATGTTTTCTCAGGCCCTACTCCTTTTTATCACAAGGTCTGTCATTAAATCAACCGAATTATTGAAATAAAATTGAACCATGTGTTAGTCCCAAAATAACCTAGTTTGTATCGGGTGGACGGTAAACCCCATTTCTCTCTCTCTCTCTCTCACACGTTCTCTTGGCTTGAAATGGTCTGTATTGATAACAAACTGTGTCGGTTAAGTATCGGTCAGTTATTTTAGAGTCACAACATTTCGAGTAGGAGTGTTTTGAAATATGTGTAGAAAAAAGGTCGAAATATGGCAAAGTTTGACCAAAATCAACAATTTTCAGTTATACCGGAAGTTGTCATTTCAAAAAAGATTTTACCGCACCCTGTGACTTCTGTCGCCTAGGGGTTCCCACAGAACAAGTAAAAATGAAAATTGATGACCCCCAGGGTTATCGGGGTTTTTTTTCAATTTCTGTATGGACTCGTTCTGGAGACTTTTGAGCGAATGTTTTTACACTCAGATTATGCTATCGTTTAGCTCTTTACTTCAATATAAGAGACAAATGTAAATTTTATTAGTTTTTCCTCCATATTCAGACCATCGCATTATAGAGGGTTGGATGACCGAAAGCTTTTACGCGTACGCTTTGGGTCATAAGGTCTGTCATCAGCGCCTGATTAACCATGGTGGGGGCCCTGGGGTCTGGAACATGTGGGGGGCCCCTAATCACCGACCGCGATCGTCGAAGGCACGAAGCCCCGCAAGGGGGGTGGGGGTCTCCCCCCCCCCCCTGAAAGATTTCAGAAATTGGAGGCCGGAAACGTGATTTACTGGCATTTCAGGCACTTATGTGGAGCCATTTATAAGTACCTTCCCCAGAAAAAAATAAAATTCTGCCACAAAATTAGCACATTCTGGCGTTATTTCAGTGAAGTAATCCATGCGAGTGTTATGAAATGATGGCATTTCAAGAGGAGGGGGCTGTACGCAACTGAAATTTTTGTGGGGGGCCCTCTAATGTGGGGGGCCCTGGGGCCTGTGCCCCATGGTGCCCCATGGTTAATCCGACCCTGTCTGTCATTTGGCATGGTTTCAATTCCCAGCTTCAACATGGGTTTTCTCCGGTACTCGGGGCTTCTTCCACTGCTTAAGATCCCTAACGGAAGCGAATTATTGAAATAAAAATAAAACCATTTTGTGTCGAGTGGAAGTTAAACCCTATTTAAACGCCAGTTATACGAAATTCCAATAATAACTTTCGGATTTATTCCCCTTTGTTACGAAATGTTGTTAACGCTCTAAGGCGTAAATTATGATGGGATATTTTTGAAATTTGTATTGGATAAATTTATTTCAAAATGTGACTATTGCTGATCCAAACAACAACGGTCACAGTGTAAATCAGCCGCTTAACACGCCCATACCCTTGACTCCCCAAACCCTTTTGACCAAGAGTTTCAATACATCCAACATTTCCACGAGCGGTGACATTAGCAATGTTACTGGCAGATATATTCTACGTCAAACGACCATGTGATATAGACAATCCAATCAGGATCTCGTCACCTGATTGAAAATAGTTGTAGTCTTCATCACGTTTAATTTGCTGGCCACGATGTAGCGGAGAAAACAATCGTAAAATTTACGGGAACGAAATGTCGACATAATATTAATCAGGATTAGATGTTAGTGGTTGGTGTCCATCTTAACCGTTTTACGCCAAGACGTATTAAACATAGCACCTTTAACAAATAGCTCGATCAACTGATTAAATACAGCTTGAACTAGCCACGGGCACGTTTTACATTTAGATTAATGGTGGAAATATCTTCTTCTTGTTCTTCTTCTTTTGAAAAAAGAATCCGGCAAAAACTGTACTTAGTCTCGACTGTCAATTTTTATACGCCCACATTTTATACGCCCCAGTCACGCACAATCACAATTTTTATTCGATTATGACCCCTGATTGTACCAAAAAATCACGTTTTTTAAAACACGTCTCCTGTCAATCTCTTGCAAAATGTGGGTGTATCTTGCATGGTAACTGCTTGTGAGGTTAACCGATTAGATGTCACAGATGATGTAATCGATTTAATATCATAACCACCCGAGTGCCTGTCGCATTACATCTTATCAATATTCCATCAAATCGGTGCGCTACTGCGCTATCAATATGCAGCTTAACAGGCTCCTCGATGCTGTACGTCAAACACACTTGATATACATGTAGGTAATAACTGGGATAATATAACTGTTCACAATATTGACAGAATATAAAAATCGTATTGATTTTGATACGAAAGAAATGGAGCATTAATATCAAACATATTATATACAGAGCTAGTTTCACCAACGGTGTTCAGAAGCACATTATAAATCAATGAGTACAATCATATAACAGTAAAACAAACAATATCTAAGTAAAAGGTATTTTTGAATATATAAGTTTTAAGAGCACATTTAAAAGATTTTACTGAGGGTCTGGAACGCATATCAGAACCAGAGGTTTGGAGCTATTAACGAAGATTGGTTTGAGATGATAAATTCCATTTGATCTAAGGAGACTACGAGTATTTGTTTTTTCAATTAGATGACATAAATAAGATAGGGCCATGCCAAAAAGAATCTTAAATTGAAAACGATGTGGAATGGGTAATGTAGTTGTTTAAGTATGGGAGTAATATGATCATGACCTTTTGTGAGGGTAATAAGTCGTGCAGCGGTGTTTTGAATTTTTTGTAATTTGTCTATTAATTTATTGTTTAAGCCGGATAAAAGTGAGTTAAAACTATGAAATCTTGAAGTATGATAAGCATGAACAAGAGTTTTAGTCAGGGGAGAGAAATTCGCCAATTGTCAACGAGAATGAATTCGAAATGTAATAGGAAAATCAAATATGTACTGTGGCCTGTCTGGTTGTGGCCCGTCGGATAGGATCGTGTTGTGACCTGTCTGATAGGATCGTGTTGTGACCTGTCTGATAGGACCGGGTTGTGGCCTGTCTGATAGGACCGGGTTGTGGTCATAACGTCAAGTTAGGGATAATAACTAAAGGATTTGATCAAATCATAAGCTTTGAGACAATGGTTCAACTCATGTAGGTATATATGTTACAGTCAATTTGTGTAATCAGTCATTTCATGTACTGACTATATATATAGAAACAAATCAGTAATTACGTGAAATGGCCGTGAGCGTCAGGCAATGACTAAAAATTCCAGTCAATACAAGAAATGACTAAAACTCATGGTTGGGGATTACAGGAAATGACTGAAGTGCAGTCAAACCACAAATGTTCGCTGTAAAACATTTATTGGCGTCGAAACAGAAAAGAAAATGCATGTAGCTGTCTTTCATCACGAAAGTCTTACTGTCAAATTTCTTTTTTTTTCAAAAAATTCCGATTGCTTTATCACTTGTTTTTGCATAACATACTGCTATGACAGCGGCTGGAGCATTTGTCTTTTGCTTTTGAGACAGTAGAGACTTTTGGCAAGTGGAATTTTCCGCATCCGTATCTCGTATCCGTAGCACCACGTGATACGTTGCGTCAATGTAGTTTTAGAGTTTTGGCAGACTTTCGCGCCGTGTACATATGGGTAGCTGAGCTGAGCTTAGTTCTACTTGTAATACAGCATGGTGGCAGTTATCTACCAATACCAACACCAGTACTAGTCAAGTGCCTAGCCTACAAATTCCTGAGTGGAATAGAGTCGCTCGACAGTGGCTGAGCTATTTAAAATTTAAAAAGAAATTTAGCACGTAGATCAACCAGCAGGCAGATTGACAGACAGACAGTCAGACGGGAAAATATGAAAATTCTGCGAAAATCTAATCAAAAGTAATCATTAAATTCCTGTCTTTATCATGGTTAAAATCGCGTCAGATATACATCTTCGTGTTCTAGGGTACACATAGGTTCATAAAAACACTATGACACAACATTTTAAAAAAGTACGGTTAAAAGACGACGATTTTATACGGACCTTTTCCGTATGAAAGCTGTTCTATACGTGCTGCCGTATTCGTGTGCAGTATCACGTATGAGAAGTACACAAACATTGTTGACGTCACACACAAAATCTATACGGATACGCGATACGGACCAGAAATTTACGCTTGCCAAAAGTGTCTATTATATTCGTCCCACATCACTTGAAACCTGCACCAGACTTATCCCTGTTCGCAGCAGCTTGATTCTCGATGTTCAGCGTCGTCTTTGTACGGTCTACATCAGAGTAAATAAATTTTAAGAACACAAATCCCTGCTTGAACACAAATAGTGTTCGCTATTCTCGTCGCGGTGGATGGTTATTCCCAGAATATTAAACATACATTATGCAAGAGCCTGAAATGTTTTCTAAATTATTAATGTGATATTAATTAACTTATTCAGACCATAATCAACTCTCGACGTCATCGTTAGCGTGTGATATTTACTGGATTAGAACGCGACATGCTGCTGCTGATAAAATCAACACTTGGATAATCGAGACTATGTTTTTTCTTTATCGTAGTTTAGTAACAATGATAGAAGCTAGGCTCAAGATCAATTTGACTGAAATTTTCCGCAAATTGCCTTTACGTTATGTGTATTTTAACTATTATAGTGAGAACTGTCAGCTCTGTATCTAATCCCCCATAATGTGTCTTTAGTGAATCACCACGTTCCTATCAACTACAGGGATAGGTACAGCTACGTTGTCTCCAACCCCGCCGTTGGCTAGTTTCACCCGACACCTCTTCACCATACGTTTGGATATGCACGATTATCGAAAGGAACCAAGGTCTTCGTGATTTAAACATAAATTAAACGTTTCATCGAAATCGGATCAAAATTGTGGCCTCTAGAGGGTCCACAACTTTGATACACCATATATTTTTTTTACACTATTTGCGTATGAGGGGCGACCATTTTGTCTTGCAGTTTTGGTCCGATTTTCACGTTTTTAAATTGAGAAACTCACGGAAAATCAGTAACATTGACATTGATTGATCTTTGAACTTTGCAACTCGATTGTAACATGTAAGCATTTTAGCTAGAAGTGCGAGTCTTGGTATTCACGACGACCGATGAATCCGATAGGTTCCCAAGCTGGGCTTGTTACCCAATCGAACTTAGTGGCAAAATATGCAGGGTATTACGTGAAGGGCTTGATAGGGTGTACGTAGTTAAGGCGAGAAAGAGCCTTCTATTGAACATGAGTGGACAACATTGTCATTTTATATGTTAGGTCCGCGCATATTGCCGAATTTGCAATATCTGCAATCAGGCATTAAGTGTAAAAAGAAAGTAGGAATATAAGCTATTTCGTGTAATATCTAGATTTTTCAGTCATTACACGTATTGCCTTGTGCTCACGGGCTCTTCGCGAAATGACTGGTTCGTTTAGTCATTTAACGTGAAATGGGTGATTACACAGGTTGACTGTAACATATACATGTATAGGATTAAAGTGCAGTAAAGCTTTCCACGTTTCTCTGTTTCTCGTTAGTTGGATGAATGGAGAAGAAAACAAATATGCTCTTCGCGTGAACGGGAGGATCCGTACCTCCAGGAACTAACTCCAGACGCACGTCTGTAGCGCCGATAATCAGCACTCTTGAATTTCAGGAATCAACAGCCGTGACAAGAAAGCAGCAGACGGGAGCAATGCGTAACTTGCTGGATTACATCACACTTATCGAACTACTATCCCAGTATTAATGTTTGTGAGACTTGGAACATTAACTTAAAGATACATTATGGGAGATTTTGACAAGGAGTTAGCCATTCTTGCTATAAAAGTTCAAAAATAGATGTTGAAACAAGAATATATTGAAAATTTCAGTCAAATAACTTTATCCTGAACAAAGTTGTTACCACTCTAATTTTTTACTAGATATGGGGGTTAAAATCATCGACACCCTTTTCCCACTATGGCCGATTGTTGATTGACAGGCGTTAACTCCACCTACATAGTCTCGATCATCAAGTAATGTTTAAACGGTATCTACTGAAGCTTGTGTATAGCCTCGGTCATCACTGTCTTTCATGAATAATTTCCGGAAGTATGATGACGTCAACGTCACGCAGAAACCCCACCCACAACGCCATAGTGATTAAATCGGTCGACGAAATCCTGTTTTAAATCGAGCCCAATCCAAGCCATCCGTGGGTCTACAGTGTTCATTTTGGGCTTGTTGTTTAAATAAAGATCTAATTTATAATTTCTATGACATCTGAAGCTCAAAGGAAGACCGACAAAAGTCAGTTTTTGCTCTCCCATAATGTATGTTTAAATAAAGCCATCGCCAACGACTAAATCGTTGAGTATAGCCACATGTCAGTCCTTCGTTTAATCTGAGTCTTCCCTATAACTTTGGACAGTGATTTAAGTAGGGGTGTCACAATAAGACATTTTTTTTGCAAATCATTTTAGACCAGCAATTTCCAGAGGCAAAATTGCTAGCTGAACACGAATATTGAAAAAAAAATTATCTATGACGTCATTTTCGGTTGGGGTTTGTCTCATTTCCAAAATGGCCGCCAAATCTTGACGAAAAATGAATTTCCAGATAGGATGGGTGATTATCACGCAAGGTATGGCTTGCAATATATCAAATATGGGGGGGGGGGTTGTAATTGAAATGAAAAATAATCTCTAAAACTAGTTTTCCACAATCCAAGATGGCGGAAATTCAAAATGGCGGCCAAAATTTACCTAAAATGGCCGATTTGTAAGATTAAGGTCATTTCACTGTTTGATTTGGTTTGTTATATGTAATTTAAAGGGTTTTCAGTGTCACTGAACTTAAAATTAACCTAAAGAAAAAAAGTTTCCAAAATCCAAGATGGCAGAAATTCAAAATGGCGACCAAAATTTATCTAAAATGGCCTATTTGTCAGCTAAAAGTCATTTCACTGTTTGATATGGTTTGTAATATGTTATTTTGAGGGGTTTCAATGTCATTGAACTTAACATCAATCTAAAAAAAAAGAGTTTCTAAAATCCAAGATGGCGGAAATTCAAAATGGCGGCCAGAATTTCCTTAAAATGATAATTTTTAAGATATCCTCGATTGGTTTATAATTGCAAAGTGTAATAGTTTTTAAGGCAACTGAAATTGACCTGACTCTGGAATCTACCCGTTAGCCAATTAACCATGTGCAGAACTTTTAAACCAGCAAGCTAATTAAAATTTCAAAGAATTTAACCTTAAGACACAATAAATGTAGTTTAATTGTTTTTATGCATAAAAACATATGATGCTAATGATAATGTTAGGAGTTGAAACATTCTTTGGAGAAAATACCTGGTTAATCCGACCCTCTGTGTCCAGTAACTTGTGGTATAGTCTACATGTGGTCATGTTCCTTAAGCAACGTCCGTGACTTTTACAAGATTTACGTAGTTAAGGCGAGATCAAGCCTTCTATTGAAGATGAGATGTGGTATACACATACCATTTTCGTCAGTGACGTATTTCATAACAAGTTATTCATGCAAGAATAATAACACATTAGAAAAGACGAAATCGTGATGATTATTTTTAAACTTAGAACTTGGTGTGCAATACATTACAGACAAAAATGATCTGTGGATACCATTTTAGTCTATACCACAAAAGTTGCCGGACACAGAGTCTTCGATGATTCTTTTTGCACATTTCACCACAAACTGTTTCTAGACGTAAGTCTTCTGAACAAGAAATGATGCAATGGGGTTTAATGTCCTACTACTCTGTCCTAACAAAGTTAATGAATATTGCTAATCGTCAAGCATTGTCCTAAAAAGAAAATTGGCACAGACAGTGGTACTCTAGTGTACTCTTATTTCGAATTCCAACTGTCTAGGGATCTTTTATGCTCACGTGAATGTGTACATATAAACCTGGTTTCTTGAGAAGCCCCCATGCTGCAGTGAGAAACCACACTGGAAAATCCTGAGGTACTTTCTCAACAAATATAGGGATCGAACCCAGGACCTCGTTCTTAGCGAGTCTTACTCACTAAACCACTGTTTCGAACCATTTATGAATAAACAATTGGTGAATTCTTAACAACTTGATATATGCTTCACTGGAATATTAAATCTTGCTTATGTGAGATCCAGGATAACAATTCTAGTTACCATCAAAATAACTGCTACTCTTTGCCATAACAAGGCAATCCAAGAGGAAAATTCACGTGTGTCCCGTTTTATAATCAAGCAATCATCTACCAACATCAAAATTCATTTTTGATGCAATATTCATTTTCAAAATTCATTTTTAAGGCAATCATTTTCAAAATTTATTTTTTAAGGCAACAATCATTTTCAAAATTCATTTTTGAGGTTATTTTAAAGTTCATTGACAAATAAAACCTTAGAAAGGACATTATTACAAGCCATACAAAATCGAAAAAAATGACGATTATCTGAAAAATCGTTCATTTTAGGGAAATTCTGGTCGACATTTTGTTTTTTTCACCATGTAATATTTATTTTCAAAATTCATTTTTGAAGTAATATTCATGTTCAAAATTCATTTTTGAGGTAATATTCATTTTCAAAATTCATTTTTGAGGTTATTTTACAGTTCATTGACTTTGAGAGCCTAACAAAGGACATTATTACAGGCCATACAAAAACGAAAAAAATATGATTGTCTGAAAAATCGTTAATTTTAGGGAAATTCTGGTCACCATTTTGGATTTTCAACCATCTTGGATTTTGGAAACTTTATTTTGAGGTTGTATTTAAGTTCATTGACACAGAAAACCCTTTAAATCGCATATCACAAGCCATATCAAACTTAAACATGACAATTATCCGAAAAATTGTCCATTTTTAGGAAATTCTGGACGCCATTTTGAATTACCGCCATCTTGGATTTTGGAAACTCTTTATATTTGGATTAATTTTAAGTTCAGTGACACTGAAAACCCTTTAATATGGCATATTATAAACTATATCAAGCAGTGAAATGACTTTTAACTGACAAATCGGGCATTTTGGTAAATTTTGGCCGCCATTTTGCATTTCCGCCATCTTGGATTTGGGGAAACTCTTTTGATTACATTGATTTTAAGTTTAATGACATTGAAAACCCTTAAAATAACATATTCAAAACCATATCAAACAATGAAATGACTTTTATCCGACAAATCAGCCATTTTCGGTAAATTTTGGCCGCCATTTTGAATTTCCGCCATCTTGGATTTAGGGAAACTAGTTTTAGAGATTATTTCTCAGTTCAATTACTACAAAAACCTAATACATGATATATTACAAGCCATACCTCGTGTGATAATCACCCATCTCATCTGAAAATTCATTTTTTGTCAAATTTTGGCGGCCATTTTGGAAATTAGGCAAACCCCAACCGAAAATGACGTCACAGAAGTGAAATAATCTCAGAATCGTCTTCAGTGACAAATTTTGCCTCAGAAACAACCCGACCCCAAATTTTGTTCCCATTGTGACACCCCTAATTTAAGGTATTAAAAACGGTGAAAGTATGTTCGTTTCCAAACAGCATTGTTTACATTTCATTCGACTTGATAGCCTCGGTTGTCCCGTAATTAGTTTTACTGCAGTATTCTGATATGCACTGGTTAATTGGGCAGAATAAAATCTTGAGCCATGACGTAACGTTATGTACACATATTTGGTCCAATATTGGCACTCGTTTTAAATGTAAAGCTTTTGTATAGCAGCTAGTCATTGGTTGTTAGTCGGACTACTGACCAATCAAAATTTAAAACAACAATTTCCACTCATTACAGCAGTGAGTAGTGGGATTACCTCTAATCAAACGGAACACTGCGCGAAGTATGGGTAGGGGAGGGCGGAGGGTAGGTGATAAACAAAAACCACCAGGTAGACCTACTCAAAATATCTAATATTACTTCAAATCCTATCTCTGGCGTATGACAAAAAAAACCCCAAATCTTAAAATTTGTTCCATCATGACAAAAGTGGGGCGGATATGTAACAATTGTTGGTTGAGTTGTGCACTTCCGGAAAAAGGCATGAAAATTTGACCTAGGGCCGGGGGTTTGGGTATGCTGATTCCAAAAATGGCGGGAACACGACGTCACTCCAGTCGTTCCCGCCAAAAATTGAGAAATTCAACATGGCCACCATAAAACACGTTCTCGTCCGTAAAGTTGCTGTATGTGCCGCGATTTCAATGATCGTGACGTCTATACCTACGTTGTTGAGGCCAAGGAATCCAGTAAAACACGTACATAGACTCATAATGTTCTCCTTCACAGTGTTTTCTAAAAATGGTCATAATTCTAATCGAACAGATGTATTATTTGCACCTTCTCCTTTGCTAAAGGGATACTAAGAATTCATTATGTTCCATTTCAGTGGAAACTAGCTATTATTCATCAAACACAAACAGTTTAATTTCATGTCAATCACCATGTTATATAAGCACCCGATAGGGTTGTAAAAATATTCAATGAACATCTGAACGTTACTCTTTAATCACCATGTTATATATGCACACGAAAGTGTTGTAAAAATATTCAATAAATGTCTGAACTTTCTTCATAAATCCGATATATTCAGTGAAAATACATTTAACAAGGTATCAGTATCATTCTATTTTCCACAAAGCAAGTGATGGTCATCTAGTCTTTCACCTACCATGTCCGAAAGACTTAAACTTGCTCCCCGAGCATGTGCTACAGTTACATCTGTTCAACCGACAAACTGGGGCATTTATGCTCTGTGTCAAGAACATGGTGGAACACTCATAAAACAACCAGCAACAGTTTACTCGTCTCGGGCCACTAATTTATCTGCCTTTCATGAAATGAACACGCTGCCCTTACATATAAACATATGCTGACTAGATGACGGTGATAGCATGGTAAAAACGATGGTAAAGCATAGAGCTAGGTGACATAAAAGTGGAGAGCAAAAGTGCAGCAAAAGTGGGGAGCCATAAAAAAAAACACCTTCGTAGTTAAATCACTTCAACATGTCCCATGGATACAGACGAGCCATATAGCCAGCTTGTCCTTGTGTGACGGAACCACGGGAGATTTTCAGAAAGCTGAAACAATGTCCTATGATACCCGTGGCCTAATTATCAACAGGAGACATGATCACCATTGTTGCTGTGTATCACTTTAAGTGCTTGACATAATCTTATAACGAACATAGCTGATGGGAGGAAGGAGTCAGTTACAGTACGACACAACTCTGACTGTGAGAATGTTCTCTCATTCTGTAAAAGTCTGGTTGAATGGATGTTTTCAGTTGTGACGCCACCTAATCTTTGTAATCTTTTGTAGTCTTTCATTATACAATGTCTTAAGATCAGTGAGTTTGAAAATATGACTCCGGTCCCCACCTAATTGGCCATATCCCTCAAAATATGAAACCCCCTCAGCAAATACAAGTGGGTCTGAATTAAGTTGGTGACACTTCTCGGTCGAACATTTTTGTTGGGATCTATGTTTGTTATAAAATGATGTCAAGCACTTCAAGTGATATACAGCATCGAATGCGATCATGTCTCCTGCTGATAACTTGGCCAGGACCTTTGTGTCTTGGAGTTCTGTAGCGATTGTTTCTGCTTTATGAAAATCTCCCGTGGTTCTATCACAGAAAAGATAAACTGGCTGATGTGGCTCGTTTTTATCCATGGGACATGCTGAAGTGGTTGAACTACGAAGGCGTTTTTTGATGCGTTGATTGCGTGTTCACTCACTCCACTTTTGCAATCTGTTTCACAGAGAATTACTTACGAATTAACTCTGTAACAGATAAGTGTCCACCGCACGTGCGTTGACTGCTCGCCGGGCCAGTCATTGGCTCAACTGCTCGTGCAATGTTTACTTAACACCTAACTGCTTCGGGCAAAATGATGCATTTTACTCATTTTAATACCCATTTACACTAAATAGGAAATATTTTTTAACTACAAATACTTCAAACGCCTTTATTTATTTTTCTTTTACCTCAAAAAAATGTTTGAGAATTTAATTTGTCGGAGTAAAAAAGTTAATATGCCGTACTTATTAAGCCTCGTCGATGTCATGCTTATCAGTGATTGTAGCGGCCAAGCGAATATTCACTGCGGGATCAGTTTGCCACTTTTGCTGCATTATACGGGACATAGCAACGTTTATGCCATCAAGCTCTATGCTTAACCATCGTTGTTTCCATCAACTAGTAGTCGGGATATGTTTATATGTAAGGGCAACTTGTTCAGTTCATGACAGGCAGATAAATTAGTGGCCAGAGACGAGTAACCCGTTGCTGGTTGTTTTATGAGTGTCCCACCACGTTCTTGACACGGAGCACGAATGTCCCAGTTTGTCGGTTGAACAGATGTAATTGTAGCACATGCTCGGGGAGCAAGTTTAAGTCTTTCGGACATGGTAGGTGAAAGACTAGATAATAACTAATATAATATCTTGTTAAATGTATTTTCACTGAATATATCGGATTTATGAAGAAAGTTCAGACGTTTATTGAATATTTTTACAACACTATCGTGTGCATATTATATAACATGGTGATTAAAGAATAAAGTTCAGATGTTCATTGAATATTTTTACAAAATTATCGGGTGCTTATATAACTTGGTGATTGACATGGAATTAAACTGTTTGTGTTTGATGAGTAATAGCTAGTTTCCACTGAAATTTTTAGACATCACTATGGAGGAGAAGAACAATATGATTCTTTGTATGTGTTTGACTGGATTCTTAGGTCACAAAAACATAGGTATAGACATCAAGATCATTGAAATCGGGGCATTTACAGAAATGTTATGGACGAGAATGTGTTTTACGGTGGCCATTTTGAATTTCCCAGTTTTCGGCAGGAACGGCTGGAGTGACGCCGTGTTTCCGCCATTTTTGAAATCGGCATACCCAAAACTCCCTTAGGCCAAATTTTCACTCTTCTTTCCGGAAGTGCACGTCAATTTCACATATCCGCCCCACTATAAGGGTCTTTATTATTTTTAAGAACACCACACTTGGGGGAATTCCCTTTTCAGTTTCACATAGACGCACGCAAGCTGAGTGAAGGTAATCGATATGTGTTGCCCCTGGTTACATCCTTCCGCCATTTTATCATATTAATGTATTAATGATTCATTAGTCAGGGGGGAAACTTGGTATTTTGACGGTGAACTTGTTACTCATCCAAGGCAACAGGGATTCGCCATGTCTCCTCGGACAAATCTCGACATTTATCAATTAGTTTTTGGCTGGTATTCATATCCTTTCTTCAAAGGCAGGATAGTCTAGACCAACCAGACGCAATAGTCCAGAAATGAAATGGGGTTTAACGTCCTACTTTTCTACACGAACCGACAGACGCATGCTGGAAAGGTATAAGTTGTCCTGTCCTCATATATACAAGAAACAAAATAAACCGGAAATGTTCAATTAGATTTCCAACCAGGGTGTCGGGTGGCTTGTGCCCTCCTTTTTGAGAAAGTGCCCTCTCCTCTGAAATAATATCTTCCATTCTGCAAAACGACTGTCAAAGACCTTATACAATATAACTTAACTAAATTAAGGAAGCACCCATTTTAAATGATTGGTCAGGAGTTAAAGTCCTTGTACCTATTGATCAATGAATCGACTGATTAAAGTTTTTCTGACTAAGGCAACGGGTTTTAATTTGACATACACTGTGCAAGTAGATTATATAAACTTTACTTTAATATCAGCAAATAATTGACAAAAAAATACCCAAATCAACTCTAATAAACATCTTTGTTAATAAGAAAAAATATATAATTTTTTGATTACCGGTACAAAACAAGATATGTCATAAATTGTCTAAATTAAAACAACATCCAAATTCAGATCCTCTACAGAGTCCACAGTAATATATGGTTTAAATAGAGAGAGAGAGAGAGAGGCGGGGTAACATCCACTCCACACAAAATAGGTCATTTGGGGATTTATGTGAATAATTTGCTTGTAGGTAGTGGTCTTTAGCATTTTGAGTTTGTAGCTGGGAATAAAAACCATTTGCTCACCTACTCCCCCCACACCCACCCACCCACTACAGGGGCCCATAAGGTTCAGTATGTAATACATGTATATGTTTTAAAGGGGACATAAGTATAAATATTCCAACAAATAAATGTTTAACTGGGTTCAGTTAAATTATAAGTTAAATAGAAATAGCAACTTTAATATTCAAAATGAACACAATTAGAATTTAAACTAGAGAAGGACGTATAACAAATGAAATAAAATGGGGTTTAATATCCTACTCTTCTACACTGACTCGACTAATGAACACAAATAACAATTCATACTTTACAATTATTTACTATGATTTTATCTGTAATATTATGCTACTATTATCACTATATCAATGTGGCACTGATATGGTTAGCATGCTTCATAGAGGGGACACTTTTATATAGCACACATGGATTTTCTATAATTCTTTTATTGGACTACGCCAGTAATTTAACCATCAGTATGTGTTAGTATCCCGTTCGATTAACACAACAATTATATTGGTACTATCGCCTCTACGTCTTATGACGTATAAATCACATTAGGTCATCAGTTACTATAATAAATTTATATTATTAAAACTAAACATTATGTTATTCAACTAATAAACATTAATAACAAAACATAAAAAGGCAAGTATATAGGTATATTAAGTACAAGTAATTTAGATATGTGAACTCTGCTGTAAAACTGTTTCTCCTTCCTCATATTAATAAACATAACAATAATAATAATATCCTGAACATATCTCGGGATAAACAGCTACCATAAATAAATTATTCCTAAAATGTCATTTTTCTAAACAAATAAATACAATTTAAATTGAGTTTGAAAATAAATGTTCCACATTATTAGGATATTGTAAGATTTAACATAGCACAATATAGATAATAAAATTGGTTATTTTGGGACTAATATATCATAGTATATCTTAATAACTCATTCAATTTACCAGTATCTGTTGGAACTAGCCAAACGTGAGCAAGAGGTAAATGTTTACACCTGTTGATATTATAAACAGGTGTTATAGTTAACGGAATTAATCCAAAACAATATTTTTCAATTTTTTCTATAAAAATATATTTCTACTACATCTAAGTAAGAAAAGATAAATATATTATCACGTTGAGTCTGGTAACCTGTGGTTCATATATAAAATACCTGGTCAATAATATTGGTAATAACATTGGTACTATAATATCACTAACTGTAAATACAATATGGGGACGACAGGTTTCATATATTATAGACATTGTAGCAATAATGTCAGCTCATAAACCAATCAGATATTGTGTAAATAACGTTGCCCTGGTTTAAACAATGAAAACATGCTACATATAGAAAGAAACAGAGATTCGCTGATAAATGTAAGAATACATGTACAATATAACACAATAAATGCTTTTTACTCAAATATCACAAAATATTGCACACGTAAATCCAAATGTGGAGGATTGATATCCTCATTATATCAGACAAAAAGCAACTGGGGGTCACTATGTTGATCAGTCTAGTAACCAGTCTACCGGTCACTATGGTGATCAGTCTAGTGACCAGTCTACCAGTCACTATGGTGATCAGTCTACCGGTCACTATGGTGATCAGTCTAGTACCAGTCTACCGGTCATTATGGTGATCAGTCTAGTGACCAGTCTACCAGTCACTATGGTGATCAGTCTAGTGACCAGTCTACTGGTCACTATGGTGATCAGTCTAGTGACCAGTCTACCGGTCACTATCGTGATTAGCCTACTAAGTGGGTTTAATTGAATAAATACCTTAATGCAATCTTTTTGTTGGCTCGATTCTGATCATTTTCCCAGAATAAAATAAGTATACTAATGCAATCAGGATATGAAACATTGTTATTTATATAATATGTAAATTTCCAAGCTGGTCGTATCTGGGCTTAATTAAAACAACAAATATGGCAAAGAACAGTAGTTCTAAATATAATCATTGAATGAATTAACCTCTTAACAATTGGACTTCCCCAAAACATTCTAACTAGTGTCCTTAGACTGTCTGAATCCACCCCAACTAGTGCTCTTTAGTCTATATGTACATATACCAAATGTTAACTTGAGTAGTCAACATTTACATATACCACGTGCTAAAGTGTTAAAAGCACAAAAATCACTGGTTAGTTAAAGATAATGAGACCTTGTCGAAACACGAAATAATATACATGTATATACAAATATATAATGATTGAGCGCTAAAACTATATACAGACAGGTAAACAGAGGCCAGAATTAGGTCACCAGAAGCCTTTGTCAGACAGGAAATAGGTCAATAAGTTTTCAAAACATACAATTAAAAATAAATACAAAACAATCAACACCAATATGTTCGCAAATGATGTGATGACTATGGTATTTTATGAAAAGAAGTTTGCCCATATTTTAAGCTTCCGCACAAAATCTGTCCACTGGTTTGTGAGAATGAAAACGTCATCAAGATATATATTAGTGACAACATGTGTATGGAACTTGTTCAAACATCCAGTCAATACAAAAATATCATGGCTGTTCTTTCCATTCCATGCACAAAAAAGGTAAAAAATTACAGATGTTTCGTGTTTTTAAAGGCCAATAATGAATATGTTTAATTTCCACGTTTGTGTTGAGCCATATTTAATTTATAATAAAAACCCTGTTTTGACATCAGCTCTGAATGTGTTCCCTGTTCCATAACTTCTCCATGTCGTATAACTACGATCTTGTTAGCGTTTTGTATTGTGGATAGACGATGGGCAATAACTATACTTGTTCGTCCTTCCCGTGCAGCATCTAAAGCTTCCTGTACAACCTATAACATAAATAAAATCATCTGTCATATTCTAAATCTCCATAAATCATCAGCATCATGATCATGTGTCACCCCAATTTTTGTCAAGAGTCATCATTGTTGTATTCCTTATTTGTGTTGTCATCTATCGTGTTGTCATTAGTAACATTCATGTTGTCATCAATTGTATTGTCATCAGTAACATCATTCGTGTTGTCATCAATCGTGTTGTCATCAGTAACATCCTTCATGTTGTCATCAGTAACATTCGTGTTGTCATAAGCAACACCAGTTTTTCATTATTGAAATTTTATTTCAAATAAGATTTGTATTACCATAATGCCCAACACGATGTTCTATTTCTTCAATATCAACTATTTTTGTAAAAATACAACTTAATTGCAAAACTTGTTGAAACAGGATTCATGTGTTTTATTCATATTTTCAAATTTTAATTTTCGCAATTTTTAAAAATTTATAAGTTTTAGAAAACTGTGAAATCAAGAAGTTGGATGCGTTATAAGGATATTGATTATTTAGGACTCACAATCTTAAATAAGCATCAAACTAACTCAACCCACCTTTTCACTTTCTGTATCAAGGGCCGATGTAGCTTCATCTAGCAGAAGTATTTTAGGATTTCTGACGAGAGCACGAGCTATAGCTACTCTCTGTTTCTGTCCACCACTGAGTTGTCCCCCCTTTTCGCCAACTTTCGTATCATAACCCTGAAAACAGAAAAATAAACCCAAACTTTTATTAACATGATCGATTGGCTATATATCACAGCTTATACATGATCGATGGCTATATATCACAGCTATATACATGACCGATTGGCTATATATCACAGCTATATACATGATCGACTGGCTATATATCATCTCTGGAGGTTGACAAATCATCTGTGTTTTTAAGATTCAAATTGAATAATATTGTACTTTTCAAAATTTTGTTTTACTTGTCTTTACTACGCCTGGAAGAGTTGTTATCATTGATGTGTTCTGAATGATGTGAGGCCAATGAGACAGTTTGTGACAACGGCTTTGAACTCCCACTATAACTTGTAAGATCTTCATGTGGTGTAGGCCATCAAAAGTATAAAAAACGAAACGAAATATCGATCTGAATTTTAATCAGATTGGTTTTCAACAGACGTAAAATCTATTAGCCAATTATTTCAACCAATAATTAAATTTAAAATACAGATGTGACATCACCCTTTGATGTTGGCGTACCATTATTTCAAATAAATGCAGGGGCAACTTGCCAATAGTACTTTATTTATACAAGTGAAATATTGGACTGTAAAAGCACACGCGGAGTGTCTGTATTTTAAGATGTTAAGACATCGCGTAATACATATTACTCAATGTCTCGATCTCAACCATTAAACAATACTTAATGAGTATTTGGTACAGGTTTATCTGTACAAGTGAGATAACTTACTTCTGGTAACTCTGCAATAAATGTGTGTATGTTGGCTTTTCTAGCGGCAGATATAATCTCATCCATGGGAACAACACGACTGTTGTCTCCATACGCAATATTTTCTGCAATACTACGATCAAAGAGAACAGGCTCCTGGGATACGATGCCCATCTGTCCCCGTAACCATTGGATATTAAGATCAGCTATATTATAGCTATCAATTTTCTGAAAGAAACAAAAAAACATTTCACATGAATTTTAGTCAGAAGAGAAATAGTCTAATTGTCATGATACAAAACCATTTCAATCTTTTTTTAGTAGTTTACTCTTCTCTACTCAGTTTCAATAGTTTCCTCTACTTTTTTGGTTTTGGTTAGTTTCTCCAATTTGGATGTTTTGGTTGTTCACTCCACTTTGGTTGTTTAGACTGTTCACGCAACTTTGGTTGTTTTGATGGTTCACGTGACTTCTGTGGTTTTGATTGTTCACGCAACTTTGATCAGCTTACTTCTCACAATCTCTCTAATTTGAATGATGCCTGATGGAAATGGCTCTAGTGGTTGATTGATTGTTTTTGTTATCCAAACTTTCTACCCCAACAGCATTTTCTTACTTATATCTTCTTTATCTTTCTCAAAAACAAAAGCTGACTATAGAATTTTTTTTTTTTACCAGTGGATGGAGTCATTTACAGTTATATTTACCAGTGGATGGGGTTATTTCAGTAAAACTGACTGAATGGAGACATTACCTATGAATCGATTTATTTAAATTTTAGTTAAATCAGCATTTCAAAGAATAAAAGGATTGATAATTATTGGTTAAGAAAATATGCCAAGAGTTGACCATCTGACTATAGTTTGAAACTCAACAACAGAAATGTTAAAATAGAACGTACCACAACACCTGACTCTGGGTCGTAAAATCTTTCTAAAAGTTGAACAGTTGTTGATTTCCCACATCCACTAGAACCAACGAGAGCCAACGTTTCTCCAGGATTAACCACAATATTTAAACCTTTTAAAACTTGAACATCTGGACGTGAGGGATAGCGGAAACATACTTCATTAAACTCAACTTGACTCGTAATCTGTAAAACAAACAATCATCCTATTTAATCAGCAGTTGCCAGGCAACAGATGGACAGAAAACAAGCTAAAATAAAATGTGATATTTTGCACAATCAGGGGCCATTATTCAGGAATTAAGGGTCCAAAATGCACAAATAACGAAAGGAACCCAGATCTTTGAGTGGTAATTTTGTCCAGCATGGGCTATGGCAATATACATCCACATGAAAATGTTATATACAATAACTAACAGAAAACAGTATCAAAGATAGGTTGCCAGGCAACGAAACATCCCACAGCAGCTAAATCGTCCGGGCAGTCAACAAGGGTTGTCGCATATTTTTCCTTTTTTTTGGTAATGAAACATTTGTAATACACTAAAATCTGATTAAGAGTAACAACTCATTATGTAATTATCTGAAAATCATTAGAATTTGTTTGCTTTTTATAAAGTTTTGCCCCACGCTAACAATTAGTATAGGAAACATTTAACATCATGGATTTAGCTGTTCAGTTATCAAAATTCATTGAAAATCAAAATACTTGTTCGTTTCAACACCTTAAACTCTGTGTATCAATCTGAAGTCAATCGGATGATTTATAAGTTTGGCATCTACAGCGCCACAAGGTTTTTTGAAGTGATCAAGGGAGATAACTCTGGAAGTAATTATTTGAAATCGCTGAAAATCAGTAGGCTTTTTCATTTCAGGACCTTAAACAGTGTGTGTAAATTTAAAGTCAATCGGATATTAACTTTGGCCTCTAGAGCATCCACAGGATTTTTTGATGTGATCAAGGGCCATAACTCTGGCACTAATTATCGGAAATTGATGCAAATCAATAGGCTTCTTCGTCTTATGACCTTAAACAATGTGTATAAATGTAAAGTCAATCGGATATTAACTTTGGCTTTTAGAGCGTCCACAAGATTTTTTGGAGTGATCAAGGGAGATAACTTTGGCAATAATTATCGGAAATCGCTGAAAATCAATAGGCTTCTTCGTCTTATGACCTTAAACATTGTGTATAAATTTAAAGTCAATCGGATATTAACTTTGGCCTTTAGGGCGTTCACAAGATTTTTTGAAGTGATCAAGGGCCATAACTCTGGCACTAATTATCGGAAATTACTGAAAATCAATAGGCTTCTTCGTCTTATGACCTTAAACACTGTGTATAAATCTAAAGTCAATCGGATATTAACTTTGGCTTTTAGAGCGTCCACAAGATTTTTTGAAGTGATCAAGGGCTATAACTCTGGCACTAATAATCGGAAATCGCTGAAAATCGATAGGCTTCTTCGTCTTATGACCTTAAACACTGTGTATAAATTTAAAGCCAATCGGATATTAACTTTGGCCTCTAGAGCGTCCACAAGATTTTTTGAAGTCGTGAAGGGCCATAACTCTGGTTGTTATTATCGGAAATCGCTGAAAAACAATAGGCTTCTTCGTCTCATGACCTTAAACACTGTGTATAAATTTAAAGTCAATCGGATATTAACTTTAGCCTCTAGAGTGTCCACAAGCAATTGTGGACGCCGGACCGCCGGACGGACGGGGGCGACGACAATATACGACCACATTTCAATGTGGGCGTATAAAAAGCAATCCTTTTTTGTAACGTTTTGTCAATAAAAATACTGACATTTAATAAAACCATGTTTCTTTGATACTGTATTTCATTAATTATTGTATCAACTTATTTGAATATAAAATGCATCATTTGGACCAAATGAAACTTGATCCCATCAAACCGTCTGTAATTGGTTTATGTTACCTGTTTCTATTGATTGAAACTTTTCTCACTTGGAAATGTGGGCATTATAAAAACAAAAAGTTTGATTATCCAGTATCATAGTTTATTCACAGAATATACACCTGGGATAGTGTAGCTTATTCACAGAATTTACACCTGAGAGAGTAGCTTATTCAGAATTTAACTGAAAGAGTATTTAGAATTTACCTGAGAGAGTATTCAGAATTTACCTGGCAGAGTATTAAGAATATACACCTGAGAGTATAGCTTATTCAGAATTCGCCTGGGTGAGTATAGCTTATTCTGAGAACATACAACTGGGAGTGTAGCTTATTCAGAGAATTTATCTGGGTGAGTATTCAGAATTCATCTGGGAGAGTGTAGCATATTCAGAATACAAACCTTGGATGGTTTCTGTCCATCTTCACTTTCAGAATTAATTTTTGGTTCTTTATCAATAAGAAAGAAGATATGTGAGGCTGCTAACTGGGCCTTGGAGGCATCAGGAGCAAAACTACTTGCTTGTCCCAAGGCCATTGCTCCGAATACAATAGCACCAAATACTCTGAAATAAAGGAGAATAATAAAATTATAAACAAGTACATGAGTGTGGGACATGAACAGAAGTCTGTATGCAGGTTCGGCAGGTTTACCTGGGGTTGAACCCACAACTTGTACAGATAACATGCTGTTTCATCTAACTTCACTAACTAATATCATAAACTTTATTTTACATCGCCAACATTCTGTACTCTTGTTAAGCCCAGCCCCCTGATTCACAGATGCATTCATATATTAAACATTATACCTGAAAACCTCAACATAGTTCATTTCCCCTTCTTGAATCAAGTAGGCACCAAAATAAAAGGCAGCAGCATAGGCAAAGAAGATAATTGCATCTGAAAAACCATAAGCCAGACCAACTAAATGTGCTCTCTTCAAAGCATCCGTATATGGTTTTAAAAGTTGATTGACGTAGAGTTTATGAAAGACAAGTTCTAGAGACAGGGAGACAACTGTGCGAATACTTTCGATAGCTTCAACAGCAACCTGAAATGGTCAACAACAAGGATTTATCTTCGGGCATCAATCATTTAACGATCAACATTTATTAATAGGGATGTTATAAGACATTTACAAATAAACTAAATTTGGAAAGTGCCACATTATTTGTTACATGCAATAATTAGAGATTGTTCCACGCTAGAATATCCTCTCAATCTCTATCAATGAGAACCACCAATATTTCCTACTGATATTCAATACTATAACTATCGTATGTAGTCTTACCTTTCCAGCACCTTCCAAAGCCTCTTTATTCTTACCAGCCACCCCGGCCAAAACCTTCATCTGAATAGCCCCTGCCAACATAATAAACGGCACAAAGGCTAAAATAACCAGAGTTAATTTCCATCCATAAATAAAGGCAATAATTATAGCTGTTAACATGGCCGCCACATTCTGGAAAACCATTCCAAGTCGTATACCAGTCGCCTGAAATATAAACAACATGTGATTTGATCACATATTCCAGTTTATAATACTCTTTACATTTTCAAAATATGGGGGAGGGTCTGAGAGGTTATCTGAATATAGTGGTGTGTTTTCCATTCCCCTACTCACGCGTGAAAGTGAGTCGGGTCAACTTTGTAGGTCCCCCCTCACCAAACACAGAGCTAAAATAAAATTGAATGTCAGTGCTGATGCTTAGTAAGTGTTGAGTGGATATTAATCTACATCTATTTGTCTCTCCCTTATTCAAAATCAACTAATAAGGATTCTATTTTTAAGGAAGTTCCATTCTGTGATATTTAATTTTTTCATCAACATTTGGACACATTTGCATTTTTCATAATATTTATTTTGAAGAATGATTGAAAATCTTCAATTAGATTAAAACTGGCTTGTTCTACAGATGCTGAATCATAACAATAGATAATGAATCAAAATTAACTTTTTCTATAACTTATATTTCTTTTGGAGATACGACTTTAGCTTACAAAGAAATGAAACAAAATGAGGTTTAACATCCTACTGTTCTGCTCCGAAGACGGGTCAAACATTCTTTTGTGTGCAGATGGATCTCGGTCTTATGTCCCATCAATACAACTAAGTTCCCCCTTGCCAGACAGAACTTTCGCGGCCAACACAGGGTATAGTACACAGAACCTCCAGGATACAGAGCTTGCCTTTTACTCCCAGTTTGCAAGGAATCAGTGTGTTTGAGAACAAGAAAATAACACTTACCCCCTGAACTAGGGACGCTTCCGTTGATAATTTGGTCGTCAAGACTCCAGTATTATTCTTCTGATCATCAAACCATGAGATTTCCTGACACAGAAATAAATACATTATAAAACATTCCAATTCTAAATATATATCAACCCAGAAATCATTCCTCTCAATCCTGAAAACTCAGTCTAGTTTAAGAAATATAAAGCTTCCAGAACAATAATAACAAACGGTTGTCATGAAAATACCCCACATTTTCAAAGAGATGGACAGAGAACAAACAAAAAGATAGGCAGCAAAGCATACGCTCATCGCAGCTAAATTGTACGAGTAGTCAACAAGGGTTGTCACATATTTATTCTTTTCTAGGTAATTGGGGGCATTTTCAAGACAATTTCATACAAATCAGATTATAATTTTAGTTGTTTGGAGGTTCAGGCTTTACATTCAATGAAACAAGAGAGGCATCCCAAAGAATGAAACAAGAGAGGCATGGCAGGGAATGAAACGGAGGACACAACTCCCAGAATAAAACAAGGGATATAACTCACAGAATGCAACATTGACTTACCTGTCTCAACATGGACATAAATGCCATTTTTCGTAATCTTATTGTTAAATTTTCTCCTGATATGGCAAACATATATGACTGAAAGTAAAACATCCGAATAATCAAAAGAAAGTAGATGATTTACATCAAACAACAAGAAAAATATGTACCATTACTATTTAAAAGACACAACAAGCCAAAACAAGAAATATATGTCATTCTATTTTAATTGTGCAGACTTATAGTAAGTGCAGGAGGACTGCACTACACACAAAACAAAAATTTATAAGATAAACCTGCCGACAAGACAGAAAACAGACATTGGAAAAATTAAACAAATATGAAATGAAATGAATGGATCGGAGGGCTTGAGTGTTTGGTTTGTTTGTATTTAATGTTTCAATCTGATAGCTTCAGTCTTTGAAGTGCCAGTATCTAACATCTAGATCATGAAAACTTAATATGTTGGAAATTTCATTCAAATTATTCATTCCAATATGCATGTACCCTACTTCAAAGTAAATATTTTCCTGGAATCAGAGTCTTTCAAAATTTAGACTTATTACTTTCCAAAACTATTCATATCAGTACAGCCTTTGTAAAGAGAATTTTTTCATAGAATTCTCCAAGGACAAAACTTGGTGTGAATTTGATTAAAGGGAAACAATACCTGTAAGAACATCATAACCATACTAATTACTCCAAGCCCTAATAATAAGAGAGCGTATAGTTGTATTTGTTTACTTCGTTCATCGCCTTGTAATTGGAACACCTTAAATTATAGAATAAAATATTCTCAAACTACAATAGAATATATGACAACAAGCTTTGTGTACTGTGTATACATACACCTAGCTCTCTACATGGAAGACAGTAACACTCATCTGCTCTGACAGTGACAGCGTACCGGTACTATGGATTACTATTATTGTCAGGGAATGATTATTGTGCTGGATGCCGTTCCTTGTCAAATTGTAATGATGACAAATTCCAATCACTTTCAAATTGTATTTGTTGATATATACTGTAGGCAAGCAGGTTTGATATTTCATAAAATCGAACTTACCCCAAGAATCTCGGCAAAAATAATAGCAAAAGCTGGTTGTACACCACCGTTAAGAATGCTGGCCAAACACCCAATGAGAATATAGAACCACTCAGGACCATTAGTACGAATCATTCTGCCAAAACCAACAGAAGGAAGTTCCTCGTCCTAAAACAGAGAGAATTTTCATTTCCTCAAACTATGTCTAATCATTTAAATGCTCTTCTTTACTCTCTATCTCTCCCGATTACTACACAAACCCTTTACTCTCCATCTCTCCCCTTTACCACAAAAACCCTTTACTCTGTCCCTCTACTACCCTTCCATACTACCCTGACCATCTATATAACTCCCTACTACCCTGTCCTTCAATATACGTCCCTTACTACAAACCCTGCCCTTCATTATACTTGTTCCTACCTGTTCTCACCACTATGCCCTTCATTATAGCCCTTACTACATTGCCCTTCTTTTTACCTCCTTCCTATCCTACCATTCCTTATGCCCTCTAATTCTACTACCCTGTGTTTTTTATATTCCCGATACCCACAATGCCTTATGCGGAGCACCCTTACTACCATCCATTCTTTACATCAGTTGATTAATCTTTTAAAATAAAAATTGTTTACCACCCACCTCTACCTTTTCTGTCTTTTCTGTAACTGATGTGGCACCTTTAACAAGAGAACCTGTAGCTGATACCATACGCTCCAATTGTGGTTTTACTTCACGTTTAGATCCAACACGAATAAACTCATCTATTTCTTCTTCTACTTCCAAATCTGAAATTATTCATTAACAGATATGTTAACTTAACAGCGTTATAGTGAAACTCTGGTGAAGGAAGCAGACGTTCACTAAAGCTATTTCACAGACACAGGAGGTTAAATCAGTGAAGCCCACAAGCAGTGTTATTGAGAAGCCCCCGAGTATTTCAAGTTTCATCTATTCAAATGAAAGTTTTAACATAATTTAAATATCTTATTCTAGAGTTCAGCAAATAAAACCAGGTGTGAAAGCAATGGGCAAAAGGTGAGTGATACAACAAGGTATGGTCGTCAGTGACACAAGATGGTATGATTGTCAGAGACACAAGATAGTATGATTGTCAGGGACACAAGATAGTATGATTGTTGGGGACACAAGATGGTATAATTGTCAGGGTATGATGATGGTACTATTGGAAATTCTAGTTGAAGACGACAATCAAGTAAATTTCAAAATTAATGGCTGTTGTACATTTGCCTAATAGTAAGTGCAGGGGGACTGTACCACACACAATTCTACACAAAACAAATATATGGACAAGACATCATACTCAGAGAAAAAACCCCAACATAATTCAAAAAGAGTGAATGGATCCGGGGGCAGTGTCACATCAACAGAATTCAACATAAATTTAATAGAAAAAACCTTGGATTGACAGGACAAGTCAAGTCCACATTTTATGCTCATGAAACTAAAATTAAAAACTTTTATTTTTAGGAACATATGACAACAAACACACATTTTAGTTTAAAAACTACAAAAGTGGACTTTACATCTTATATTGACTGAAAAGATAGGTGTCCAGCTTAGGATACAATCTAATTAATAAATCCCTTGGCTAGAAACCGGAACAAACACTTTGCTTGAGACCAGAACCAACCTTTACCCTTTGCTGGATACCAGAACTTAGCCTTTGCTACAGACCAAAACAAACCATTTGCTAGAGGTCAGAACAAACCCTTTGCTAGAGGTCAGAACAAAACATTTGCTAGAGGTCAGAACAAACCCATTGCTAGTGTTCAGAACAAACCATTTGCTAGATGTCAGAACAAACCCTTTGCTAGTGGTCAGAACAAACCATTTGCTAGAGGTCAGAACAAACCATTTGCTAGAGGTCAGAACAAACCCTTTGTTAGTGGTCAGAACAAACCATTTGCTAGAGGTCAGAACAAACCCTTTGCTAGAGGTCAGAACAAACCCTTTGCTAGTGGTCAGAACAAACCATTTGCTAGAGGTCAAAACAAACCCTTTGCTAGAGGCTAGAACAAACACTTTGCTAGAGACCAGAACAAACCCTTTGCTAGAGACCAGAACAAACCATATGCTAGACTAGAGACCAGAAAAAGATGCCTATAGAGAATGGTGAGCAAGATAAACTTGTTTTAAATACAGATATGGAAAGGAAACAGACAGGTGTTGGATGATAGTGATGTAGTGTACAGGTGGAAGGATATTATATATATATTATATACCTGGTTCATCTAGTACTGTTATGGTTAGCAGATTGAGAGAAAGAAGATTATATATTAGTAATAAATGTATTACATATTAATAATTACAAGCGTTAGTTAAAAACAAACAATATGGCTAGGGGGGAGGAAATTCAATACAACTAATTCGTTTTAAATCTAACATGTGGTTCCATTTTATCCTGCAGATGTCTTCAGTGGGTGAAACCAGAGGACCTGTTCTTTGTCATGTTCAAGCGTGGAATTGAAACCACGCCACTTGGCGTAATAACAGAACGTATTGACCAAAAGCTTATCATACATTAAACCATTATAATTAAATAAGGCAGTTCTTTTATTTTCAATAATTTTTGTTCCCTCACAACACCCAACAACAAAAATATAAGTAAAAGAATTACTCACCATCAGTATTCTTATTTGTCTGAAACAGAAAATAATTTGATAGTAAAATTTATTTTTTATTTACAAGAAAACCTGAGCACTGGAAGAAACCTTACTTCTTGTATCATATAAGCCTGTGTCGATCCCTCATGTTACTTGACTCTATGAAAGACCCTGGTCACCCAATCTTTAAAAATATTTATCATATCCATTCTTATTAAAACAGATTCCAATTAGTTTTGTTTTTCTATAGTTCAAAATTTTGTTTTACTTGTCTATACTACACTAGGATCCGAAAGAGTTGTTATCATTGACATGTTTTTGTAGATGTGAGATTAGCCAATTAAACGTTCTGTTACGATAAGTTCTTGGCCTTTTGATGCATGGAACTGTGGGTAAACCACCAGAAACATCAACGCTGATTGATAATGAGTGTCTGACGCCATATTGTCAAAAGTCACATGTTTAACCCCTAACGTGAACTTTCACTATAGCTTGTCAGATCTTCACGTAGTGTTGGCCATCGAAAGTATAAAGATAGGCTGGCACTGCCAGGCAGGATACGCCCACATTTTCGAGAGATGGATAGAGAACAAGCAATACCGAAAGTGATTTTTCCTACATCATTAAGTCCTGTATTTCATACTGTATTGGGAGCAGACATTTTGTTGGTCAGTTCCAGTCTGATATTCATGAAATTCGAAGCTGACAATGATTATGGTGTGACGGTACACAACCTAGAAATGTGTACAAACGGCGGCCATTTTGTCTGGCAATTATGGTCTGATTTTCTCGAAATTCGAACTCAACCTTCCGTAGGGTG
Organism: Patella ulyssiponensis; assembly: GCA_963678685.1. NCBI lineage: Eukaryota > Metazoa > Mollusca > Gastropoda > Patellidae > Patella > Patella ulyssiponensis. The sequence goes on along the minus strand of OY783225.1, from coordinate 59,135,851 downwards.
TAATGGTGATAGAGTCAAACGTTTTTTTAAATCGTATAATAACTGTGACCTCCACAGAGGGACCATAGGCGATTTTTCGGACAATCAGGGGCCATAATTCAGGAAGTTACGATCCGATATGCGCAAATAACGAAAGGAACCAAGATCTTTGGGTTATAACCATGCATTTCAAGTTTCATCAAAATCAAATTAAAATTGTGACCTATACAGGGTCCACAACCATGATATACCATTTTTAACAGTAATCGTGTACAAACGGCGGCCATTTTGTATGGCAATTTTGGTCCGATTTTCCCGAAATTCGAACTCAACCTTCCTTACGGTGTAACGGTAATATAATCAAACGTTTTTTTAAACCGTATAATAATTGTGACCTCCAGAGGTATCACAAGCTAAAAAAATAGGTTGCCAGGCAACCAAAACATACGCCCACACAGCAGCTAAATCGTCCGGGCAGTCAACTAGAGTAATCACCAGAAAAACATAATTCAAACTCACCCATAACTACGGATTAACTGATATAATCAAACGTTTTTTTAAATCAGATAATAATTGTGACCTCCAGAGGGACCACAAGCTAAAAAGGGTGATTTTTTGTACAATCAGGGGCCATAATTAAGGAAATTACGATATGTGCAAATATGCAATGGAACGAAGATCTTTAGGTTATAAACATGTATTTCAAGTTTCATCAAAATCAGTTCAAAATTGTGACCTCTATAGGGTCCACAACTTTGATATAACATATTTTCACACTATTCGCGTACAAACGGCGGCCATTTTGTCCTTCAATTATGGTCCGATTTTCACGAAATTCAAATTCTCCCTTCATAACCATGTAACGGTGATATAATCAAACGTTTTTTTAAATCGGATAACAATTTTGACCTTCAGAGGGACCACAAGCTAAAAAGGGCGATTTTTCAGACAATCAGGGGCCATAATTCAGGAAGTTACTATCCGATAGCCGCAAATACCGAAAGGAATCAAGATCTTTGGGTTATAAACATGCATTTCAAGTTTTATCCAAATCGGTTCAAAATTCTGACCTCTATAGGGTCCACAACTTTGATATAACATATTTTCACACTATTCGCGTACAAACGGCGGCCATTTTGTCCGTCAATTTTGGTCCGATTTTCACGAAATTTGAACTCAACCTCCATAACCATGTAACGGTGATATAATCAAACGGTTTTTTAAATCGGATAACAATTTTGAGCTCCAGAGGGACCACAAGCTAAAAAGGGTGATTTTTCGGACAATCAGGGGCCATAATTCAGGAAGTTACGATCCGATAGCCGCAAATATCGAAAGGAACCAAGATCTTTGGGTTATAAACATGCATTAAAAGTTTTATCCAAATCGGTTCAAAATTGTGACCTCTACCCTGTTCACAAGCTAAAAAGGGCGATTTTTCGTACAATCAGGGGCCATAACCCATGAAGTTACAGTCCGATACATGCCAATATCGAAAGGAACCGAGATCTTAGGGTGATAAATCTATATTTTAAGTTTCATTGAAATCGGATAACAATTGTGACCTGTAGACTGTTCACAAACAAATTGTGGACGGACGGACGGACGGACGGACGGACAGGGGCGACGACAATATACGTCCACATGAAAATGTGGGCGTATAAAAAGGCGATTTTGCGTATAATCAGGGGCCATAATTCAAGAAGTTAAGATCCGATATGCGCAAATATCGAAAGGAACCAAGATCTTTGGGTTATAACCATGAATTTCAAGTTTCATCAAAATCGAATTAAAATTGTGACCTCTACAGGGTCCACAACACTGATATACCATTTTTTAACAGTATTCGCGTACAAACGGCGGCCATTTCGTATGGCAATTTTGGTCCGATTTTCCCGAAATTCGAACTCAACCTTCCTTAGGGTGTAACGGTGATATAATCGAACGTTTTTTTAAATCGGATAATAATTGTGACCTCCAGAGGTACCACAAGCTAAAAAAGGTGATTTTTCGGACAATCAGGGGCCATAATTCAGGAAATTACGTTCCGATAGGCGCAAATATCGAAAGGAACCAAGATCTTTGGGTTATAAACATGCATGTCAAGTTTCATCAAAATCGGTTCAAAATTGTGACCTCTATAGGGTCCACAAGCTAGAAACGTGATTTTTCGTACAATCAGGGGCCATAATCCATGAAGTTTTGATCCGATACATGCCAATATCGAAAGCAGCCGAGATCTTTTGGGGATAAACATATATTTCAAGTTTCGTCAAAATCGGGTAAAAATTGTGACCTGTAGAGAGTCCACAAACAATTGTGGACGGACGGACGGACGGACGTCCGGACGGACAGGGGCGACGACATAATACGTCCACATGAAAATGTGGGCGTATAAAAAGGGAGAGAGAGAAAGAGAAATAGGCTTTAGCCTGTATTTAACTGAGATTGCAACATTTCCTCATCAATATGATTGTAAGAGTTTTACCTGATTCATGACAAGTTGATAATAAATTCCTTCTTTTACCATTAACTCATCATGGCTACCTTCTTCCATCACCTGTCCGTCCTTCAGACTGTAAATATGATCTGCGTTTTTAATCGTGGAGAGACGATGTGCAATAACTAGAGTTGTCCTTCCTTCTCGAGCCTGCAGATAAAATAATATATTGATCAGTGATTCAATATTAAAATAAAATAGAAAAGGACTGAACACCCAACATAACTAACGAAGACGACATACGTCATGCAGAATGATATACAGGAAATCTTGCCCAGTTACTCTTCAGGGAAAAACCTGGAAAATTGAAATCAAACACAGGATACATACGGTTAATGAGCTAACCACAACTTTATGTGCTTAATACTAGAAATATTGTGAGGACTAGTTTATACCCTGGCTTGTGACGACTAGTTAAAGTCTCTAACAAAGATATAATGGATTGAAAATTTCCTCGATCTATGCCGCTACTGATGTAACAAGATACAGTGAACTAATTTGATAGGCCTGTTTCAAAACTGTACATAAATCTATACCAATTCTCTGCTTCACTGAAATTTAACCCACAATAATCTGTTTTTAAATGACGGGATTTTTAAAGATGTATAAAAGTACCTTATCTAAAGCTTCTTGTACGATAGATTCACTCTCGGTATCAAGAGCAGACGTAGCTTCATCCAATAACAATATCTTGGGATCACGAACCAGGGCTCGGGCAATGGCGATTCTTTGTTTCTGTCCTCCACTAAGTTGCGCTCCTCGTTCTCCAACTAGTGTCTCAAATTTCTAAAATCAAAATTTTTGATTATTTGAATGGTGTTTAAATTGTATTTCCACAATACTTCCATCATCATCACACATTTACATAATGTTTTTGATATTAGTTGTTGGTAGACGTCAGGGTCATCATCGCAAAGGTCAAGCGTCAATGAACAGATAGGTCACAGGATGGTTTGTCAAAAGTCAAAAAAAAAAATTAGTGAAACAAGAAGCAAAATTCAAAAATCATCACCCTAAGAATTGTTGCTATTTGGAGTAAGTGCAAAAAATCTGAGTCAAAATGATGGCTGAATATTGATTTGAAGTTTATTTTGCAAAATCCAATATGGCGGCCAAACGTTATACAAATGTTATGGTATAAGGTCTCTGAAAATGAAAGATAATATCTGGAGCTAACACCACCAAATGTCATTTTTAGTCAATTTTCAAAATGGAGAGAACTAATCTTGTTCGGAAAAATTTGGAACTTCATAAATCTTTTGATATTCCATTTTGAACTCCTCAATGTGTTCCTTATTTCTACCAAGTTTCAAGTTGATACCTCAAATACCATCTTGAATGTCCAAAAAATGCTGAAGAAAACTTTCACTAATCTCTGATGTTAAAACTTTTAAATTGACACATAATATATCAATATGGTCTAGATCGCTTCCTTTCAGAGATTTTTTGACATTTCAAGCTAATTCACCCCGTCATCCACCTTATTGGATTGATTATCAGTTTTAACCTAGAACTGCAAAGCCAATTTTGATAGGCAAGCACCATAAATACAAAAACAGTTGAATTTAGCTTTCTGCAAATTATTGATTCTAGGGATAACAGTGGATTATCCCTAACTGTCCCACACTCCACCTCATTTGAGACAAATATCTCTAAGTTGAAACAATTTATTTACCTCTGGTAATTGGGAGATGAAGTCGTGGGCATTGGCTTTACGTGTGGCTTGTTCGATCTCAGCATCAGTGACATCATCTCGACCGTATCTAATATTCTCTGCGATTGTGGTAGCGAATAATGTGGGTTCTTGACTAACAATTCCTATATGTTTACGTAACCACTCAACATTTAGATCTTTTAAATCATTACCATCAATTGTAATCTAAGAAAATAAAATAAACACGGTTTAATACACAGGCTTTTCGTTATAATATATTGTTTAATAAAGATAGGCTGCCAGGCAACAAAACACACAACCACAGCAGCTAACTCATACCAGCATATTCTGTAGGTAATTGAGGGGCATTAACAAGACAATTTCATATGTAGGTCAAGTGATAACTTTTGTTGTTCGAGTGTTCACAAGTAGCAACAACGTTAAAAGCACATCTGGCTCTAAAAAGAGAGAGGGAGAAATAGGGTTTAACATCGAACTCAGTAAGCAGACGTTAAATAAAGCTATTTCACACACACAAAGCCACTGTGCCATCCCTTTATTTGACACCTAAAGACGACAGCGTGAAATCAATAGCAACTTTAAATGGCAATTACTTCAGTTGGTCAATTTGAATAATGTTTGATAAAAATATTTTAGAATAGAAGATCCGGCTATCGTATTCATAGCTAAAAGACAATTTTTTATGGCCAGAAGTTCTGGTAATAATCTTTATTACTATGAAGGTCAACATAACACTTACAGAACCATCTTGTGGATCATAGAATCTCTGTAATAATTGAACTGTTGTAGACTTTCCACATCCACTGGATCCAACAAGAGCTATGGTCTGTCCTCGTTTCAGGGTAATATTAATACCATTTAACACCTGTAATATTAAACACACCAGTCAATTTGTAACTTATTCATATACAAGAAGAATGGCTCACAGTCATAATACAATATAAGAACAGCTCACAGTCATAATACAATATAAGAAGAATGGCTCACAGTCATCATACAATGTAAGAACGGCTCACTGGCTCACAGTCATAATACAATATAAGAAGAACGACTCAGTCATAATACAAAATAAGAAGAACGACTCAAAGTCATAATACAATAAGAATGGCTCACAGTCATGATGGCTCACAGTCATAATACAATATAAGAATGGCTCACAGTCATAACACAAAATAAGAAGAATAATGACCTACCTTGACCTCTTTTCGTGAAGGATAAGTAAAATGTATATTTGTGAACATGACATCCCCTGTTATAGAAGATGGTTTTCGGCCCTCAGTAGAATAACTATCAATCAATGGTACCTAAAACACAAACAGCATTTTAAACTAAAACAACAAGCCAACAGCGAGGCTGAGATCCCACGCCCAAATCAAAAAATAAATAGATGATACATATTGATTAATTGCATTTATATTTTTGATCAATCAAATTGCTTATCGCTAGTTAGTCTTGAGCAAAAAATTCTCATCACCCAACTTAGTCTAGGTATTGATATAATGAATCTATACTTGGGAGCTTCATCACTCTCACGCAATTAGAGCTAAAGTTATCATGTTCCTTGGCCTCAACCAATCAAATTGCTTAAATCTGCTAAGCCAAAGTTGAAAATGTGCATGATCAAACTCTCTCAAGGTATATAGTTTAAAATAATAAGAAAATGAAATGAAATGGAGTTCATCGTCCTATTTTTTGCAATGTGCTATGAGGGAAATTTTGCCTGGACTTTGGCACTACAGCCGATTCTTATATCAAATTCCAACTGTCAAGAGATCTTTTACATGCACACCAATGTGTACAATGTCTCCAATCAATCGACAATATGTTGTACCTAACAAGGCCCTACATCACTGACAAGGGGCGACCACGCTGGAAAATCCTCATGAACATTCTCTGGTAAATGCAGAGTATTACCTGGTCAATAAGTTTGAATATAACAAAGGCAGCACCACGGCCAGTAGAAAACGCCTGTATACCAGGACTAGCGTTACCTAGAGAAAACGCACCAATCAACACAGAGAAAAATACCTGAAATAAGAAAAACATAGAATCAGAGGTGATAGCAATATACCATCACATTTCCATGATATCAAAAATGAACATTATGGCTCTAAGGATGTAAAATTCTGAACAAAGATTGCTATCTCTAACCCTTAACCATCGCCATCACACAATTAATATAACGTTTTTAGGTTTGACCTAGATTAAATAACTTACGATCAACATTTTACCGACGGTGTAGTTCTCTGGTTCTTCTATAGTCAACTTTCCTCCATACCAGAATCCTAGAGCATACGCAGCAAATATCGCAAACCACACAAACCCCATAGCAATACCATTCGTCATTCCTTTCTTTATTCCAAACTTCTTGGCATCAATTAAATTATCGGAATATCTACAAGAATCAAAATATCAGGTTTAATTCTTTATAAACTTTCAACCGTTTGAATCAGATTCAACTCTTGACAAGTAGGTAGAAATATTTAATTAACCTACCTTTCAACCTCAGTTTTTTGTCCACCAAAAGCTACGACGGTTCTAATACTACTTAACACTTCCTCCGCTATCGAACCAGCTTTAGCGTACGCCTTCAATTCCTTGCTCGTTAAAGTAGCAGCCAACTGAAAATACAAAATACAGCCACAATAAATACCTTCATCAGTGAATACCTTGTTTAAAATATGTGTCCTGCAATATTATCAAAGTAAAATTTTGTATTGTTTTGTTGAATCAAATTAAAATTATGTATTCATTTTGTTTCATATTTATGGTTTTTGACAGATGTGGCTAGAATATTGTTATATGATTGCGATATTCAACAAGATGTAATACAGAGTACCATTATATATCAATGTTTGTCTTTCTTCCATATTTTGTACATATATATCTTCATTTGTACTATGGATAATTGTGTCATGTGTTATTCTCATTCATTTACTAAATGTCGTTTAAATAATAGAGAATACCAGTTGTAATGATAATCTAGGTACTTACCTTGCTCATTATACCAGCAGCCACTACGAGAGCAGGACTGATAGCCAATATAACCAATGTCAGTTTCCATCCGTAAATAAAGCCGACGACAAAACCAGCTATAAATGCCGACAGCCATTGAACAGAAGAACTCATCTTATCACCAACACCATCCTGTATTTTATTAATATCACTGAAAAGATATCAAGCATTCATTTTACATTTATACACTACTGACGATGTACAAATATTGAAAATGTCTGGTATTTGGACGGCTGTGTTATGCACAACACCTTACAGAGAAAAAGAAATGGGGTTTAATGTCAAGTCAAGACTAACATATATTTCAATTTTACTTTGATAATTCGCTCGCGTGTAGGGATCTTTAGCAGTGGGAGGAAACTGGAGAACACAGAAAAAAACCAAGAATGGACAGGCGACCCTTCTCCTTGTCACGTACAACCAGAGAATAGAAACCATGCCAGTTGAAGATGAAGATTTGAGCACCTGGTCAGAGAGAGGACAAAGGGCCTGACAAGGACAGCTGTCTAGTCAGAGAGCACTGAACCTTCAAGAGAACCGACAAACATATAAACTTACTCTGCTAATCTTGAATTCAGTTCTCCGGAATCATGTGTGTCAAACCATCCAATCTCCTGTCTCATAACATTACGGAAAAACGACAAACGGATTCGATGGGCCTGTCTTTCAGCTGATGTCATCCAGAAACAAACCTGGGCGTATCCCAGAACAAACACACATACAGCAATAACTAAAACACAAAATATTCCCGCTATTAGTTCAAAATACATTGCACAGATTTTAAAATATTATCGCCAGAGTTATCTTAAAAAACCAAACAACCTGTTTTTTATTCCTCTTCAGTGTCTAAAACTAAATTCAAATTTTTTAGCCTGGAATTAAGATGAGAAGGTATAGACTCTATATACAGGGTTAATATCTTATGGCCAGATGTGCAGGGAGGAGAATATTGCCTCAGTGAACCATGTTTTTTTTTTTAATGGCCAGATGTGTAGGATGGATTTTTTTTCCTTGGTTGACCTTGGTTTTTCTAGGCCAGGGAGGAGAATTTTACCTCAATGGATTACGTTTTTTTACCTTTATGGATTACTGATTTAGTACTTACTGATAAAATATATAGCGTACTGTCCCATTTTATCTAACAGTTGATTACTGAGTTGATCGGAGTACGTGGCACATGTAATATTACCTCCAGTATAATTAGCTAGCTGTATACAATTCGTCCTGAAATAACCAGAGATACAGTATAATTAGCTAGCTCTGAACAATTAGCCCTGAAATAATCACCGATACAAATTGGATGATAACCTTTCACTGTTCACAAGGTTCAACAAAGTGAACCAAGGGCCATAACTCTAGAAGTTATAAACGGAAATTGCTGAAATTCTATAGATTTCTTCGATTTACACATCTTACTTCTGTCATTTATAACTTTCATTGTTTGAACGTTCAAAAGACACATTAAAGTGAATCAAGGGCCCTAACTCTTAGAACAGGCTTTTTCAAGTTACTACCGGTAATTTTAATATGACACATGAATTTACTACAGATCGGATGTTAACCTTTCAAAAAGGTGAAATAAAGGCCATAGCTGTAGATGTTATCAATGGAAATTACTGAAATTCAATTTTGTTTGGGTACTGAAGCTGGACATACGCCATACAGTGTGCTTTAATGGAAGTTTGCCCAGGGAGCAGAGTTTGACTAAACTGGCTGGGGGTCTTTTATGTAAATAACTTAAAGAGAAAAATTGAATAAGTCAACACCATGATAACTTACATTAGTAGAGATGGGTCTTTTATAACATCAAAAGCTGTAACGTTTATACTCGACAGAAAACCAGCCACCATTGGGTCAGCTAAGAAATTTGCAAATAGTGCAGAATTAACAAAGAGGTCAATCATATCCCCAAACACAATAATCATAACAGGGAAAGCAGCTCCATGAATAACAGCCGCAATACTTCCAAATATCATCAATAATCTATCAGTACAATCCGCAAATCGGAACTGAAAATAAAAACACCAAAAAATCATTTTATAAATTAAGAAGAATAGGATCAGTAATAGACTGAAGTTCAATGTAAACTCATCAACCTGACGACAACAATCACTGGTTTATACTCCCATTAAAAGATGGGTTCTGTTGACATGTTTCCCTACAATTAATCATCAGAATCATGTCAACACTTTGCAAGACATGGACAGAAAACAAGCAAAAAAAATGTTTTTTAAAATTGGATAAAACTTGTGACCTCTACTGGATTTTTTTTATACATTCTGGCCACAACCTTGATATTACAAACTTTAACACTATTTGCTTACATACATGTAAAGCGGTCATTTTGTTCAGCAGTTTCAGTCTGATTTTCACAAAATTCAAATTCAATCATCATTATGGTGATATATTTGAACTTTTTTTTTTCAGATAAAAATTCTGACCACAAGGGTGACTACAAGCTAAAAAGGCAACTTTCCATACAATCTGGGGCCATAAGCCAGGAAGCTGAAGTCCGACGTGTGGGAATATCAACTGAAATTGAGATCTTTGGGTTATTAACATACATTTCAGGTTTCATCAAAATCGGATAAGAATTGTGACCTCTAGAGAGTCCACAAGTTAAAAATGTGATTTTTCATACAATCAGGTGCCATAATCCATGAAGTTTTGATCCTACACATGCCAATAACGAAAGGAATCAAAATCTTTTGGGGATAAACTTATGTCAAGTCTCATCAAAATCAGATACGAATTGTGACCGGTAGAGTGTTTACAAACAAATTGTGGATGGACGGACTGGGGCAACGACAATATACGTCCACATGAAAATGTGAAACTTCCAATCAATAGAAACAGGAAACACAAACCAAATACAGACGATTTGATGGGATCGATTTTGACAAAGTCAAAATGGTGCATATGATATTCAGATAAGTTGATATAAAATAATTAGTAGAATACAATATCAAAAAACCATCGCTTTATCCAACGTTTCCTCAGTAAAAATACTAACTTCCTCAAGGTAAAAGTATTTAGTTTTCTTTACCTTGAGGAAGTTAGTATTTTTACTCCTCAAAACGCATTAGATTGCTCTTAACTATATGAGTAAGAGTGTGACAGCCAAGTTTTTAAGCAACACTTGAAAAGAGATTAGGATGAAGAAAGCGGAACATATTCAGGAAGAAAATTTCATAAAGTTGATGCAGTGGTATGAAAGTGTTTTAAAACTTGTTTTAGTCACATTCAACCTGTGTTTAATACCCGAGCGAAGAGTTCTAGCTGGTTATATGAAACGATTAAGACTAGTAGGTAAACTGGTGTAATTTTATGAATAGCCTGATACGTTGAAGAAAGTATCTTAAAATTATCCTTTCTTTCACTGGCTCGCTTTTCAACAACGCGCTAACACTCCATGATACTCACTACTCAATAAAATAATATGTAGAAGACAACAACTGAACAAAACCTTTAACTGGCATTTACTGATTTAGCGATTGGAAAACACATTAAGAGAACACAGTTTTTATGAGAAACAATCACTGGTTTTACTAAAAGCACGACGTTTCGACAAGTATCCTCTTATCGTTATCAAACACAATCATTGTGCTTGATAACGATAAGAGGATACTTGTCGAAACGTCGTGCTTTTAGAATAAACCAGTGATTGTTTCCCATAAAAAACGTGTTCTCTCAAAACAACTGTACAAGCTACAACAATTTAAACTATTCTTATATCCCATTTTCATTTAATTTTATAGTTACAATAGAAGTTTGAAAAAGAAATTATATTTAAACTTTTCTCATTTTAAAATATGATTAAGGGATTGTAAAAGACTTATGTTTTTAAATTTCTGAAAATAGAATAAAAATTCTCCTCACCAATTCTAATGCACCGACCATATCTGGTGCTTTTTTCTCTTTCTTCTCACTGGTGCCATCTTTAATTTCTACAGCTGGTTCCACTTTATTAACACCTGTTGAAATATTACAATGTTAATATCATTCAACCTACCGGTATCTTAATACCTGTCTAACGATCTGAATAACCAGACAGGCCCTTATCTTACACCAGACACGGCGCAAACCCGCATAATGCAGGTTGAGTGAAAATTAATAGAAACCAATATAACGTTTTGATGGCCATAATGTACTGTGAAAACTAAATATGTTCAACAAATTTTGGATGAGAAAGCGTTTTGAATAAATGGAGAGTACATGTATTTATTTATCAAGGATGATGAAAACTAGATATAAAGAAGTGTGATGTTACCATTAATTTCTACAGCACTGCTGTTAGTATTGCCATTTCTAGTCCGTATTTTACCTGTAATACCCAATAAAATAATCTAAAAATAGCGCATTCTTTTATCAGACATTTTAAAGGAAATAATAAAAAAAACCTTAAGTTAGTGTCCTAGCCTAAACACAAACAAAACAGGGAAACACCTGGGTCAAGATGCCATGGCTTCTTCAAGTAAGAGGGCTGCAGTCATTTCAACAAAAACTTCAGATATAATAAGTTTGACACAACTAAAACATCCCAGACATCAAATGAAATTGGGGTTAATGAACTTAATATCCTACAGTTCTGCTCCGACAGGACTAATGCAGACAGGCTTACGCAACAGTGTGCCTGGATAGAGGCACAACAGCCTACTCTTGTATCGAATTCCAAGTGGCAAGTGATATTTTAGGTTCATGTTTGCACAAAGTTTCATAGCGACATCTTGCATGGTTTATGAGAAGGACTGGATGAAAACAAGGAAGAAACAGGTAAATGTATGACAGATTCACTGTTTCACGTTACCAGTAGACATTGTAAGTAGTTTTAATCACTGGCAAATTACAATCTTGAGGCCTCACTGATTAACTTATCCAAACCATAATCAACTGTTAGATGCCATCATTAGCCTGCGATATTTACTGGATTTGAATACATGTACATTTGTGATGGATGATTTAATGTGAAAATCGATAATCCAGACTTCATCATATTGACTTAAGTAATGATGATTGAGACACAGTGTAAAATCCAAACGCTAATATCACTATAATAGCGAGAACTATCAGGTCTTTATCTAATCTTCCATAATGCCCCTTTAATGTGACTACGTTATAAAATAGATCTTGGCATAAAAAATTCAATATTGTTCAAATAACGATCAGCAATATTGAAATAAGATAGGTTGCCAGGCAACGAAACATATACGCCCACAGCATCTAAATCGTCCAGGCAGTCAACAAGAGTTGTCGCATATTTTTACTTTTTTTCGATAATGAAACATTTATAATACACTAAAATCTGATTAAGAGTAACAACTCATAAAGTAATTATCAGAAAATCATTAGAATTTGTTTGGTTTTTATAAAGTTCTGGCCCATGCTAACATTCAGTACAGTATACAAAACGTCTAATATCATGGATTTAGCTGTTCAGTTATCAAAATTCATTGAAAATTAATCGGATAAAAAGTTTGGTCTCTAGAGCATCACAAGATTTTTCAAAGTGATCAAGGGAGATAACTTTGGCAGTTATTATGGGAAATCTCTGAAAATCAATAGTCTTTTTTGTCTCATGACCTTAAATACTGTGTATCAATTTAAAGTCAATCGGATATTAACTTTGACCTCTAGCGCGTCCACAAGATTTTTCAAAGTGATCAAGGGTCATAACTCTGGCAGTAATTATCAGAAATCTCTGAAAATCAATAGGATTCTTCTCTTCATGACCTTAAACGCTGTGTATAAATTTAAAGTCAATCGGATATTAACTCTGGCCTCTAGAGCATCCACAAGATTTTTCAAAGTGATTAAGGGCCATAAATCTGTGAGTAATTATCGGAAATCTCTGAAAATCAATTGGATTCTCATGACCTTAAACACTGTGTATAAATTTAAAGTCAATCGGATATTAACTTTGATCTCTAGACCATCCACAAGATTTTTCAAAGTGATCAAGGGCCACAACTCTGGCAGTAATTATCAGAAATCTCTGAAAATCAATAGGATTCTTCTCTTCATGACCTTAAACGCTGTGTATAAATTTAAAGTCAATCGGATATTAACTCTGGCCTCTAGAGCATCCACAAGATTTTTCAAAGTGATTAAGGGCCATAAATCTGTGAGTAATTATCGGAAATCTCTGAAAATCAATTGGATTCTCATGACCTTAAACACTGTGTATAAATTTAAAGTCAATCGGATATTAACTTTGATCTCTAGACCATCCACAAGATTTTTCAAAGTGATCAAGGGCCACAACTCTGGCAGTAATTATCGCAAATCGCTGAAAATCAATAGGATTCTTCGTCTCATGACTTTAAATACTGTGTATAAATTTAAAGTCAATCGGATATTAACTTTAGCCTCTACAGCGTTCACAAGATTTTTCAAAGTGATCAAGGGTCATAACTCTGGCAGTAATAATCGGAAATCGCTGAAAATCAATAGGCCTCTTTGTCTCATGACTTTAAACACTGTGTATAAATATGAAGTCAATCAGATATTAACTTTAGCCTCTAGAGCGTTCACAAGATTTTTCAAAGTGATCAAGGGTCATAACTCTGGCAATAATTATCAGATATTGCTGAAAATCAATAGGCTTCTTCGTCTCATGACATTAAACAATGTGTATAAATTTAAAGTTAATCGGATATTAACTTTAGCCTCTTGTGCGTTCACAAGAAATTGTGGACCACGGACGGACGGACGGACCGACAGACGGACGGACGGGGGCGACGGCAATAGGCCTATACATCCACATTTCCATGTGGGCGTATAAAAATAGAAACTTTAAAGACGACATTACAAGATAAATGAACTATTCTGTTCTTGGAAACCTCTGTCGGCAACACCTGTATTTTTAAGCAATAATGATATCAACATCTTTATCATTACTGCATGCATGGTCGAACTGTGCAATTACTGTGGGTAGTGTTTGACCATTAGAGGCTTTAAACAAACTAGACAGACAACATCTATAGTGTCATCTACAGTACATGTGTAATCAGACAAACTGTATACATGTACATCAGTGTACTGTAATCGTTGTGCTTGGTGACCGCCTGATAATGAAATCTATTAAATCCATGTCACGACTAAAGAGTCAATATTTCACTGGGTCATATGACCATATTATCTAGCAGCGCTTAAATAGTTATAATATTTGGTTTGTTACAATATTGATAACTTCAAGCAGTATATCAATATTTAAGCATTTCTACGGCCCACATAAAAATATTATAATACTGTTTTGAAGGACCTCATTTTAAATGCGATTGAATTCAAAGTTATCTACCTTTCTTGGGAACAACAGTGTCTTAGTGAGTAGGATGCCAGCTTACCAACCTTGGGTAGTAACAGTAGTTTATTGCGTAGGACGTCAGCTTGCCAATCTTTGGGAGCAACAGTGACTTAGTGAGTAAGATGTTGGCTTGCTAGCCTTGAGATACATGTACATGTTGCCAGTTGTGCAGGTCAGATAGCCTGGCAAGGGACAGCGTATAGTCATTCGGCATGGGACAAAAAAACAAGGTCCCATGTACACATTGGTATACAAGTAAAAAGAACCTGTGGCAGTTGCAATTTGATAAAATTTAACATTCCTGTTATTGTATGTCCTGAATGAAATTCTAAATTTGAATATATTTTAGCACGGATCAAGTCCTACCACATCGGAATTAGTTTTATTCTCTCTGTAAACTGAAGATGACCCTTATATCCTACCTGAGTCGATATCAGATGGACTGGTATTATTTGATAATTCGTACGAATTCCCCGGCATCGTAACTTATAATTCTCTTGATTAAACTGAGTACATTTAGTTTGTTGACAGAGATTATCTATACCAGTCTAAATAAAGATTGGTTCGAGATTCTATATATTTATATTAACTTCAACTTCAAATCTGAAATGATAAATAAAAATAGTTTTATTAAATGGAATGGCCACTTTAAGAGTAAAATGTCTCAAAAAATATATATTTATACAAAATGGATTTATAATTATATAGGTATTGTCTAGTCATTAAATAATAGATAGACTGACTACAAAATCAGGTCAATCTGACAAACTACATACTTGTAGCTTGGTCAATACTGAAGATTAGTGGTAGGAAAGTATTCAAATTATCTTATCACCAACACCATAAATCACCTAGTAGTTGACAGATTGCTGTCCTTAAACAAACCATGTAGCATGTAGTACTCCTCACAAAACTATCATACTGACCGTTCAATTCTTATCTGAATAATTTACTTGTAGATTGCAGTTCTTTAACAGGGGGACTCACCACACACAATTTACACAAAAACAAATATATTAACAAGACATCATACTCAGAGACCAAAAACAAACAATCAAAAAAAAGAGTGAATGGATCTGGGGGCAAGCTGTATGCGTCCACTGTGCAGTGAGAGAAAACTAGCGAAATCCTATGAGGTTTGACAGGTGAGCCGACCCTAGCCAATCATGTGTGGGCTCGAAACCATGGCACTTAACTATATGATTTAAAGCGCATGCGTTTGACCATTAATGCCCCACCCCAACAACTCGAAACTCTTGTTTAATTACTTGAATCCACAGTCAGATTATTTGTAGCTCCCTCCGCTGGGGGACTTTTAAGTCTTGAATTTACGTTGTTTTTGATAGATTGCCACACACTTTCAATGTTATTTGTATATAAGATATAAACTATGAAACCTGATGAACAATTATACATAGTTGTATAACAGTAGTATAAAGTTATTTTTACAATATTTCAATATTCAATGAGTTTATCAACATTAACGCAAATGAAAACTGGAATTGTTTTATCAATCGTGCTTTAATAAGAATCATATTAAAGTCAACCAATCAATAATATCAGGTACTGTTTCATCATGGACTAAATGTTAATTACCGTACATTGTTCATGTTATTCTGTATCAACAATCTACAACTAAACAGCCACATTATCATGTTACAGGTGATGGGGTGGGGATACTATGTTACAGGTGACAGGATGGGGATACTATGTTACAGGTGGTGGGATGGGGATATTATGTTACAGTTGATGGGTGGGGAAATTATGTACAGGTGACAGGGTGGGGAAATTATGTTACAGGTGACGGGGTGGGGATACTATGTTACAGGTGACGGTTGGGGGATACTATCTTACAGCCGTTACAGGTACAGCTGGGCAGGGTGGGCGAGGTGGTGAATACTACAAATCTATGGCAACTTTAAGGATTGTTCGATAACCAGATGAGAGTTAAAAGGATAAAACACCAGGATCTTCAAAGGTACAGAGTTTTTGAGAATTTTCACACACGCTGTATTAATGCTTACAGAAATATTTGAATGGCTATATTTGTAATGATTTCAGTATGTCAAATAAATCTAATCCAATTTGGTCAATATTAAATAAAGAGAGAAAGGGAGATAGAGAGAGGTATGGGGTGTCCACTGACACAAAATAGCGCCTTTCAGGACTAACATTGGTTTCAATTCAATCTCAATAATTTGCTTGTACATGTGCATGGAGGTGTTAAGCAGTGAGAGGAATCCAAAGGACCCAGAGAAAACTCACAAGATTGGACCCCGTAACTATGCTCTTCGCCACATAGAAGTGTTGGATTGATACCACAATTAATATTAACACAACGAGTACCACCACATCTATAATCTCCGTAGACGATATAAACCAACAAGTACCACCTGCATCTCTAGACGATATTAACAGACAAGTACCACCTACATCTCTAGACGATATAAACCGACAAGTACCACCTATAATCTCTGTAGACGATATAAACTGACAAGTACCACCTATAATCTCTATAGACGATATAAACTGACAAGTACCACCTATGAACTCTGGCGTAGATGATATAACCAGACGAAAAGAGACAAGTACAACCTATGAAAATCTCTTCATGGACCCGTTTAATATAGTATTTGTAATCTAAATACAAGCCAGGAGATTATTTACTATCAATATTTGATTTTATTTTCTTAATTAAAATAGCATTATGCAAGAGCAAAATCTGCTTATGTTATCTAAATAATCAATTGGACATAAATTAACATATCCAGACCATAGGTGAAGGCTAGCCTTCGATGTTGGCGGATTGAATTCCTTTATGCCGCTCAATGGCCGTTGATAATTAAATCAATCAAGTGGATAATCGAGACTATGCTGTTTATATTAATGATTTGAGTAATGATGACCGAGGCTATGTGAATATTTCAAATGCTTTTTTCTCGGCTAATAGGGCATCAATTTGACTGAAATTTTCAGCAAATTACCTCTACACTATCTAGTTTTTAACTATTATAGTGAAAACTGCCATCTCTTTATCTTATCTCCCATAATGTAACTTTAAGTACCCCGGTATTAAATTATTGATTATAGCATGGTACAGTATTCAAGCACTTTAGAATTACATGTTGTCAAAGATAACACAGTTCATAAAAATTATTTCGAACATGACCGAGGAATGTGTATTAAAAATAGATTCTTTAAGATTTGGTATCAACATGTGATACTTACACAGCACAGTTTGTGACGCGAGCCTAGAAAATCTACGAACCCTATACACTTATTAATTACCAGTACAATATCATCTGGTCGAGTTTATTATAGACACGCTTGGTTGGTGCCTGGTTTACACAATATAACCACAACAAGGTGAGAATATAGGCTGCCCTCACCTATAATTCATCTATGTACGGAATCTAGTAACACCATTAAAACCTTGAATAACCTTTAAAAACAACATCTTATATTTCCACATTTCTTCAACAGCAAATATGTTATTTTGTAATGTTGTGTGATATAAATTCTACCTCATGCAACTCTGTGAATAAAGATAGAAACGTTATATATATCGTACATTCAGTTGAGGGGGTGGGGAGGCTGAATGGTTTAAGACACACCTGTTACATCATAGGGGCTGTCATTGAGTTTCGATTTCCCAGTTGTACGTGACAAGAAGTACATGTAGGGTCACCTGTCCAACCTCATGGGGTTTTCTCCGGTTTGTCCAATTTCCTCCCACTGCTAAAGAAAGACACCATACGCACAAGCGAATTATTGAAAATTGAACCATGTATTCGTCCCGAAATGTCTTTGTGGTGAGCCAACGTTAAACTTCATGTCTCTCTGTCTCTTTACATTCAGTTGTTCTTAGATGTAAACAAGGTAAATATGTCAAGTGCAAAAACGTTATTTTGTAATGTGTAGTGCGCATATTAGATATAGGCTATATACAGTAGCGTACTCTGTTGAACTTGGATGAATAAAAGTACAATAAAAGCAGGTAAAAACCGCAGAGTAATTGTTTTAACTATTGACACAGTAGATAATATACCCGCCCTTTAAAACAGGTGTTTACAAAGTAGACTCCATTATCAAGCACACTATTATACTGAAAACTCGGTTAAAACACAAGTAGACTCAGTCATCAAGCACACTATTATGCTTAAAACACCAGAATGATTAAATTCCAGAAATTTCTAATTAGCAAAATGCACAAGGATACAAGGCTGATGTGTGTAAAGATATTTTAAACAATTGCTGAGACCATCTCCGATGTTCCCTGTCAATCCAAGAAAACTATAATACTGCCTCTATAAACTACAGAACCAGCAACCAAAATCAAGTTTATCATCTGAACCTTTGTTTAAATCTTTATGTACATACTATAGTTTATTCAAATAATATCCCTTTTCACATGTAACCCTCCTTTCTCACTATTTCTAACATGTAACTCTTTTTTCTCATACTTTCTCACATGTGACTCCTTTCTAACACGTAGATCTCATAACACTCGTCCTGTACATTCAGGGACTGCATCTTGCATCCTTGGACAACTTTTTACTGCTAAACGTTGAGAATCTTCAGTTATTCACTGCTTTGCCCAATTAAAATAATTTACAATCAAATTTGTTCAAAAATCACGATATTTTTCTTACAGACTATTGTAAATTTGTGCGTTTCAATGAAGTCGGTCCAATCAAATAGAAGACTGGGATATATTTTTTAACATCATGTTCATTGTTGTGTCGTTTAAAATGGTTCTAACGAGGTAAGCAATGTCTTATTTTCTCACAAAGATGTTCAGTTACATTGGTCAGACGTTCACAGGGACAGACACGCAACCGTTTAGCAGTAAAAAATTAACTAGGAAGCCAATTTTTTGGGCCAAGGATTGAAGAGCAAGATCCTTGAACGTACGAGTGTAATGAGACCTTAGTTCACAGCTGAACTACATGTAAGTCTTCTTTCTCATTATTTCTCACATGTAACTCTTCTTTCTCATTATTTCTCACATGTAATTCTTCTTTCTCACTATTTTTCACATGCAACTCTCCTTTCTCATTATTTCTCAGTAAATTCTCACACGTACATGTAACTCTCCTTTCTCATTATTTCTCACAACTCACTTTTCTCATTATTTCTCACATGTAACTCTCCTTTCCCATTATTTCTCACATGTAACTCTCTTTTCTCACCATTTCTCACATGTAACTCTAATTTCTCTCATGTAACTCTAATTTCTCCCATGCAACTCTTCATTCTTTAAAGGCCATGAATATCTAGTACATGTATGTAAGTGATGATTTATGACTAAAAATAAACTATGAGATATACACAAGTAAGCATGTTCGTTGAACAGCGTTTACAATACAATCCAAAATATGAAAACTATTCACTCATCTATAAAACTACACAAGTACCAGCTCAATTACTGATATTATACACACTCTTCATTATTAAAACACAAATTACTTGACCATTCCAATTAATTAACATACCCTGAAAATATATACTGTACTCAATATATAGACAACACAAAACATGTGAAATGTCAAATAGTCCCTATGTACATTGGACTATTCCGCAATGTGAGCGATTGTCAGTCCTTGACGTTTATAAAATTGTCTGAGAGCCATAAAAAGCCCCTGATACCTCGAATGTATGCAGTTTAAAAGTAAACAAAAACTGAAAGTGGTTTATTAATCTCAATATTTAGGAGAGCGATTTAGCTAAAGCTCACCTTCAACGTGAAGGATTCGATTGTCATTCAATTTTGGCTTCTTGCGTATTTTGACAAATATTACTGATTAGAAAATACAATAAAAAAATTTAAAATTAAATTAAATGTGCTTTTGATCCTCTTCTATTTAAGGTAAAAGATTTAGCTTAGTAATTTACAATGATCATCACTTTACATTATGTAATATTAAAAGTACACACGTAGTTGTACATATATTCGAGATTCATTTTTCACATAATTAATAAATTATTGTAGTTAGGGATTAATAAATTGACAAGCATTGCACTAAAATGATGCAAAGCGACATTAAGTGTGCTCCCGAAGTGGGAAAGTTGTAAATTTATTGTCAGATAAAAATGTAAACATTTCTTACAGATAAAATTTATTATTCAAACCATAAGATGGAATTACTTTTAGATTTGCAGTACAGCCATAGGTAGGCTACTATAGTCCCAACTCATTCTTTTTCTTCTTATAATATAATACTGTCACCATGACTACCCCACAAACTCATCTTTTTTTTTATTAAATACCTAATTGTGTGTTTGTCAGTAGGGGATCAAATTGGCCGTCTGTTGATGTTCAAAATATGAAAATATTGATTCCGGGGTCGAGAACTGGGCCTGGTCACTTAGACACCTTTTTTCTTTTTTATAATATAAAAATCTAGTATCATTCAATCAATGAATTAATATGATTTGCTTATTTTTTGTACTGTCATAGATACAGGAACCGTTCTCTATTATAACAAGCCATCAAACTATTTTAGTCGCTCTGACATGGCTTCGCGTTCATAACGATACGCAATGTAATATTGGCCTAATCGTTGTTCAAGCGATTCCATGTTGCATGATTGCAATGTCAATAAATAGGACGATTAGACCTGACATATTTTAAGCGGCATTCTCAATCCGAGTCTGACAGTCCCACAATAACTAATAATTATAAGAGTCAATTTGTCGAATTCACTGTTGTACCAACGCTCTAATAAAACAAATCGTCGGAGAAATTAAATATACCTACATTCTAGTTCCGTTTTCAGCTGTCTTCTATTTTTTTTTTTTAACAAAGTTGCCAGCGCGGGATTCCCTTCAGGTGTGTTGCTTCAAAACGAGTTCGGCGTGACGTCACTCGATACATTCTTAAGTATAGCCCGTTTCTTTATAGTACCCTTGCGTATTTCATCAGAATAGTTTCGTCAGATATTTATAATTTATGATTTTCGAGAATAATTCAACCATTGAACTAGATTTGAGAACAAACAATGGTTGTGGCTTACGACACTCCTCACATTTTAAAAAGATGTAAGAAAATAAAAAAATAGGTTGCCAGGGAACGAAACCATACGCCAACACAGCAGCTAAATCGTCCGGGCAGTCAACAAGAGTTGTCGCATACTAAGTTATTATCAGAAAATCATTAGAATTTGTTTGGTTTTTATTAAGTTCTGCCCCATGTAACGGTGATATAATCAAACGGTTTTTTAAATCGGATAATAATTTTGACGTCCACAGGGACCACAAGCTAAAGGGTGATTTTTCAGACAATCAGGGGCCATAGTTCAGGAAGTTACGATCCGATGGACGCAAATATCCAAGGAAGCAAGATCTTTGGATTATCAACATACATGTCAAGTTTCATCAAAATCGGTTCAAAATTGTGACCTCTATAGGGTCCACAAGCTAAAAACATGATTTTTCATACGCAAGGGCCATAATCCGTGAAGTTTCGATCCGATACATTCCAATATCGAAAGCAGCCGAGATCTTATGGGGATTAACCTATATCTCAAGTTTTGTCAAAATCGGATAAGAATTGTGACCTGAAGAGAGTCCACAACCTTGATATAACATATTTTCACACTATTCGCATACACACGGCGGCCATTTTGTCTGTCAATTTTCGTCCGATTTTCACGAAATTCGAACTCAACCTTCATTACCATGTAACGGTGATATAATCAAACGGTTTTAAATCGGATAATAATTTTGACCAACAGAGGGACCACGGGCTAAAAAGGGCGATATTTCGGACAATCAGGGGTCATAATTCAGGAAGTTATGATTCGATGGGCAAAAATATCGAAAGGAACCAAAATATCGAAAGAAACCAAAATCTTTGGGTTATTAACATACATGTCCAGTTTCATCAAAATCGGTTCAAAATTGTTACCTCTGTAGTGTCAACAAGCTGAAAACGTGATTTTTCGTACAAGCAGGGGCCATAATCCATGAAGTTTCGATCCGATATATGCCAATATCGAAAGCAGCCGAGATCTTATGGGAATAAACCTATATTTCAAGTTTCGTCAAAATCGGATAAGAATTGTGACCTGTAGAGAGTCAAACGGACGGACGTCCGGACGGACAGGGGCGACAACAATATACGTCCACATGAAAATGTGGGCGTATGAAAATCTATCAAAACAGAAAAAATTAACTATAATACCAAATATCAATACCGGTATTATAATGTGCTGTTCTTGCCTATTTCATTTCCAGTCTAAACTTTTAATCGAATTCATTGGGTTTTCGCTCTAGAGATCGAGGGATTAATCGATCATTGTTGAGTTTGTTAGGCAAGATTATCATTATTATTACAGCATATATAGTGCGCCCTTTCATATAACGCGTACAGGGGCACTTTACAAAGTGACAATGTAATCATTAAAAAACAACGCCATTATGGACATGGGTCAGTTAAAAGCCTGTTATATGTTGTTTTTTAAAAAGAATATAGAGCTGTACAACATCTTAAAGGGCTCATCCCGATATTTTTTTGAGAATAAAACTGCTTAATTTTGTGTTAAAGTCGCTTAAAATCCGCAACCTAACTACAGAGAAACTAATTCAGTATTTGTGATACGTTTTGTAAACAATTTAAACCCGCCAATCTTCATCTGGAAAGGAAAACAGTACCCCAAGCTGTATTCCTCTGTGGTGTCTACGTAAAACCAGGCTTCTTTTATAAAAAAATAATGTGTAGGTGAAATTTACCTTTCGATATCAAGTACAGTACATGGGTCATTCAATATATAGACCTCAATAAACGGGAGTCGATTATCAGGTCATCAGCGAAAAAATAGACCCGCATTCTTTAAAAAGGTTACGTGTCTGGATAAGCAGTTTTGACATTCACTCCGAAACGATTCAATATTTTGAGCTGAAATTTTGATACAAGGTAACTACAGCATTCTTCGATATGTTGGCGCTTAAATTTCATACGTACTCGGACTTTTTTTTTGAGACTCTGTTTAAAACGGGATAGGCCCTTTAAACTAAATGGTAGATCATTCCATGAAACAGGTGCTTGATAACTAAATGAGCGCTGACCATAATTAGGACTAGTTGAACAGTTTTGGGCTTTAAAAGTAGTTTACCTGATGCATGTAATGTTCGGCCGGGTATATAAAGTTGTAAAAGGTAAACAGGAGCTAAACTACTCAAACACTTACAAGTAAGTAACAGACTCTTAAAATCAATTCGATATTTTACAGGTAACCAGTGTAAATTATATAAGGAGTTATGTCGTCGCATTTCTTAGTTAAAGTAACAAGTCTAGCTGCAGTATTCTGTACTTGTTGTAATAAGTTCACCTATATCACCTAATGGTAACGTATATAACGGCTATATAAAATCGAACAACGAAAATAACCCTGAGGAACCCCAGATGATATAACAGATTATGACGAACTAAATCATAATCGTCTTATTAGGTTTAAAACATAAGATTTACTAACCAAGTTAAAATTTTCTAAATAAACAGAATTTTGTAACTTATCAAAATCAGCCAACAGTTTTATTTAAAACTTCAAATTTAGTTCGTATTTTCTGTATTTTTATTTGAAAGTTCCGAGAATAATTCGCGTGTTCAGTATCATTATCATGTCCAGGAGTACACACGACTTTATACAGGTCTTTTTTTCTGTTCTCCTCCTGCCCCGCACACCGTTAAAGACCCATATAAAATCAAACCATATATTTGTCTCAAAATGACCTAGCCCGTGTCGTAATGACTTGCTATGGTCTATTTCAGTAATAATTGAATTTGATACTGCCGAGCTATTCAATCATGTTTCCTACTGTATCAGACTTACCGCTATATGCGTGTATAAGTATTGTATCAATATCATATAGTATAGTATATTGTATCTGACTTACCGCAATA
Organism: Patella ulyssiponensis; assembly: GCA_963678685.1. Taxonomy (NCBI): domain Eukaryota; kingdom Metazoa; phylum Mollusca; class Gastropoda; family Patellidae; genus Patella; species Patella ulyssiponensis. The sequence goes on along the minus strand of OY783225.1, from coordinate 59,111,475 downwards.
CGTCATATCAATATTCAACTGTACATAGAGTCTGTTTACATTTAACTGAGAAGTCAGCAAGAATTCAAGTTAAAGACGCCTGCGTGTTGATAATCGCTACACAATCACTGATCTTATTTTATATACGGATATTATTTATACAACTTAAATAACGTCATAATGCTCGTGCGGCTTAATATGTTTAAATCAAATGGTTTATACAATGGGTGCATGGTTTCTATAACTAATCGAATAATCACGTGATAATACCTTGTATTAATCAACGTCCAATACCCATTCACACATTACACTTGTTTATTACAGATTTCATTGGACCGCTTGCTCATCGTTACCTTTAACTGACTTTAACCCTTCTCTTCTAAATTTGTAAAATTTGACTCATTCATGTATGATATATAAATGACATAAAATAGAGCTAGCTCCACGCTGGATTCTGATTCACGTGCTGTAACATAGCCTAAATCATCGAAAGGCAATCCTTCAGGATCGGGGCCAGGGGTCAATAACCAGTACCACAACTATGAATTATAATTCGGACAAGTATGCATGTATATATAATATTTTCAATACATACCTATGTGTTCTCGTAGACCTATGTGTAGTCAGGCCTATTTGTACTCAGACCTATGTGTACTCCCATATATGTGTAATGCCAGATCCATGTGTAATCCCATACCTAAGTGTAACCAAACGTTATGTGTACTCGGGGGGGGGGGGGGGTAGCCGAATGGTTAGCACGTGCGTGCTGTATCATAAAGCCTGTCATCAAGTCAACTGGTGTGGTTTCGAACCCCGGTTGTACGTGACAAGGAGTAGGGTCGCCTGTCTAACCTCGTGGGTTTTCCCCGGATCCTCCCACTGCTAAGACCCCTACGCGCATGCGAATTATTGAAATAAAATAGAAAAACCATATGTTACTCCCGAAATGACCTACCTTGAGTCGAGTGGACTTTAAACCCCATTTCTCTCTCTATGTGTACTCAGACCTGTGTAGCCTACCCAGACCTGTATAGTAAGAGCAGGGGGGGGGGGACTGCACCACACATAATTGACACAAAAACCAATACACAGACAAGACACAAACATAGAAATCACAAACAGACGAACAATTCAAATAAAGTGAATGGGTGAGGTGACACAGACTTCACTCAAATTTGACAATAATCAGGAATATAACCCAGAGAAACCATTGTGTAATGCCAGACCTTTGAGTACTCATACCTTTGTGTGCCCAGACCAACGTATACGTATAGGACCATGCGATCAATTATTCAGTTAAAAATGCGTAAATTTTTTCTAATATTTTAATTTTGTGTTCATAAATTGTGCGGGTGATATTCCTCAGCTTCTCGGTCGGGAGAAATAGGGTATCAATTTTACATTGCCTAGGGGCTGACTTACTGACCAGTGAGCTCCTCGGAAATTCAAGTGTCAGTTCCCCATGTCGGTGATGCAGGGTGGGAGACTATGCTATAGGAACAGCCACAGCGTCCAGTTATTCGGATAAAACGAAAAAAAAAACACGTTGGCTTGCACGTAAAATATGTTTGACGGTTGGACTCCAACTACAAGTAGATTAGCGCCGTATATGTCCGTCTTCCTTCATTTCATTTTCCACGATCTCGTAACGGACAAGATTAATTATTGCCCTTAGTAGGAGGATTCTTGGTCGGGTAATAAATAATTTTAAATTATGATATGGAGGAAATATCGTCGATATTTTGGTCTTTCAGTTTGATTCAAATCTTTTAATGAAGATATTCAATTCTACAAGGCATAATTAGAAACGACCCGTTGATTGAACGGTTTAACGTCCGCTTCCACGGTAATATTATTATAGCAGAAAAGTTGTCTTGTATTAGTATATGCACAGGGGTCTGTCCTGTGGGAGGTAGCCGGAGTAAACCCACAAAGTTGAGAAAGCGTCCAGATTACAAAGCCAAATACGCCCACGCCAGAAATGCCCGATCGCCTTGGAGCCGAGTCGCGACATTCTAGCTAGAGTAGCTACGAGAACGTAGCTAAAACTCTGAGAGATGATTTTTTTTATCTATAGCTTGAGGGGATCACAAGGCCGCGGAAAGATTACACTACACAAAGAAACAGACTATAGCTACTAATTGCAGTATTCTGGGTCAAATAACGAAGCCCAGAAGACACAGTTGATACAAATCGCAATTTACATATAAATTCGCCGATAAACCTCGATACCATTATTTTTACCATATAAAGAAACGCGACATAGCAATATGCAGCGGAAACAGTCATAGGCTATTTTTAGGTATGAGAAACCAAGATTGTATTCGTATGTAAACACGAGGTTAACTGGTTTATATTGGTGAATGGTGTAAAATAACGTTATCTAACGTAGTCTACCTGTATAGCTTCTTAACTTGGCCTACCGGTATACACGTGCTTAAATATTAATCATTCCATTCAATACAACAATAATATAGGACAACTAAATCACCATTATCAAAGTCAGCTTAATATAATATTAGTAATCTAGGCGTGGCTAGCACCTAAGTAGCACACTGGACACTGAACTATGTTGTCATATACCAAATTTAAATCTCGAGAAGTAAAAAATAAAATTTTAGATAAAATTAATGCATTAGAAACCAACAACCCAAGGGAATATTGGAAGCTAGTGAATAAAATACTTGAAAATAAAAAGTCTAACGAAGATCCAAATATTTCCTGTTGTGAATGGGAACAGCATTTTTCTCAAATATTAGCGACGGATGAAGACCCTAGTTTACCATTCCAAAGGGAGATCAGAATAAGAACTAAAAATCTTTTAGAAACTAAAAATATAAACCATGACATAAATAAACCCATTTCCGCGTTTGAATTTAAAGGACAATATTGGTGCCAGTCATTGTCACATATGTGATAGAACTGATTAAACACTTTCCAAATATAATATTACCACAGAGATCATCGCTACCATAGAGGAGTAATAAAGTATTCATAAATCGGAAGTGACGAACGCCAAAGGAAAACACGAGTTGTTCCTCTATATAACTAACTGAAGTGACTAGTGATAACAGATACATGGGCGAATATCTGCTCACTAATAATTCCCTCGAAGACCTAAAGTTGCTGTGTGACACTGTGAGAGAATATCTTACAATTCATAAAAAGAATTGACTGCCACTACATAAGAGAACACGAAAGAAAAACAGAAAAAAGTTCGTGCATTACCATGTTTTTATAAGGTAGGGGAGACCGGGGCACATTGGACCACCATGGATATATCCTTTATAAATAATACTATACAACCCAACGCTATACAGTGTTCAATGTGCCCCGGTCTCCCCTATAGAATGAATAAAAAACAAGGGGCTGTACGGAGTATTTCTATTTTTCCCGTGTTCTCTTATCTTATGACACTTAATTACTTTTTTGAATCGTCAGATATGCTCTTGCGGTCCCATATAACAACTTTTTGTCTTCGAAAGAATTATTAGTGAGCAGAAATTCGGCCGTTTATCTGTCATCACTCGTCACTTCAGTCATTCACATAGAGAGATAACTCGTGTTTTCCTTTGGCGTTCGTCACTTCCGAATCACGAATCCTTTATTACTCCTCTATGGCAACGATGATCTCTGTGTTAATAGTATATTTGGAATGTGTTTAATCATTTCTATCACATATGTGATAATGACTGGCACCAATATTGTCCTTTAAAACAACCGTAAGAAATCTAAAGAACAACAAATCCAGCGGACCAGACTTGATAATTAATGAAATGATTAAACATTCCTCTAGTATCCTTATTGACCACTACCTCAGGTTCTTTAATCTCATTCTCTCGTCTGGACATTTTCCGGACAAATGGACAGAGTCATACCTGTCTATAAGAAGGGGGACATTAATAATGTTAATAATTACAGAGGAATTGCGTTAGCTAGCTGTTTAGGCAAAACGTTTTTGGCAATTATTAATCAACGACTCTCCGAGTACCTAGAAAACAATAACATTCTTGATAAATCACAAGGAGGATTTAGACCAGGAAAAAGAACAATAGATAATTTATTTATATTAAAGACTATTATTAACCGAAAATTATATGAAAAGAAAAATCTGTATCTATGTTTTGTCGATTTCAAAAAAGCATTTGATTCAGTGTGGCGAGCTGGACTTCTATACAAATTAGTTAAACATAATATAAACGGTAATGTTTATAATATTATACAATCGATGTATCATAAAACAACTTATAAGATAAAATCTAATAATAAATTATCCGACGTAATTTCTTCGACGGTTGGTGTCAAGCAGGGCTGTAACATGAGTCCAACCCTGTTTAATATATATGTTAACGATTTACAAAACTACCTCCAAAAATCAGATAGCACCCCGCTGCTTAATGGTAAACCGTTATCCCATCTTATGTTTGCGGATGACTTAGTTTTATTGTCTTCTAATGATGCTGATCTACAGAATCAATTAAATAATTTATCCGAGTTCTGTTCCGATTGGCAACTGAAACTAAATCCCAATAAAACAAAAATAATGACGTTTCTTAACTCTAAAACAAGTAAAAAGCAAAGGTGTGTATATAAATTTTATTTTGACGGATTTGAACTCCAAAATACCGAAACGTACAATTATCTTGGATTAACGATTACAAATAATTCTAGCTTTAAAACAGCATTTTCTGACCAAATGAAAAAAGCCCGACGAGCGTGGTATGCGATAAGACAGAAACTATGCTGTGCTGAATCCCTGCCCTCTACAGTAATGATAAAACTTTATCATTCTATTGTTAAGCAGATAGCCCTTTACGGGGCAGAGATTTGGGGTTCATACGTTATCAAAAACAAAACCAAAATTAAGATTGACAGGTGGGATAAATTTGAAGAAAATAGAAGTACAATCAACATTTGTAAATCTATCTTAAATATGCCTAAGCGTGCCAGTAACATGGGATGTCTAGCCGAATGTGGTATCCATCCACTATCTCTGGACATATATCAGCGTATGCTTCTTTACTTCAAACGATTTTTATCGGATAATAAAAATAAACTCCTTGATATGTCATTTGTGGCGGATTATGAACTTTCTTGTAAAACTGCTGGTTTAAGAAAATCATTTTGTCATAGCATTGGGGTTTTAACCAAATATTTTGAACTTGAACAAAACAACCTAAAATATTGTGACATAAAATCTGCCACCGAAAATAAATTTGTCGATCTTTTCCTAATAGTTACTGATCAACAAGACAATTCGCAATCGAACCATAAACTTCGAACGTATGGAAAAATTAAGCCAAACTTTTACGCGATACCGTTCTATCTGCACTCCGTCAAATCGAAAGCCCATAAAATTGCGTTGACTTCGATTAGGCTAAGCACACACCATCTCGAGATAGAGCGTGGTCGCTATAAAAATATCCCGCCACATGCTCGTTTATGTAGACAATGTAATAATAATCAAATAGAAGACGAATACCATTTCATATTTGACTGCAATAAATACGATAATCTTAGAAATTCAAAATTTACACCAATTTTCAAAAGCAATCCACACATCTCGTGCAATATGATTAATGCTTTAAATCCCCCAAACGAAATTGCTAGTCAGGTTGCTTCATATATATATATGTGTCTCCAAGAAAGAACATCAGATTTACCTGTTAACCAACACCCCTGTTCAATATAGTATGTTTATTATACTAATACTTACGTTAGAAATAGTGTGTTTACTTCCCAAGCTAGTTTAGATAATTTTCGTTTTCAAGCTATACTGATTTTGATTTTACCAACCATCTTTTAATGCTTATAAACTTATCATATCACATTGTACATCCATATAGGATAACCCCAGATGTTATGTTATAATTGTATGATCAACTTGTGTTTAAACTGTGTATGCTGTCCTTAAGTGGATGAAATGATACAATAAAATCTTATCTTATCTTATCTTATCTTATTCACATCCACGCACGTGTGTTATATTATAACCCAAAGGTGCGAAAATTCTCAACCCTCTATACGAAACTTAATTAATACCAGACCCGTAGCCAGGGGGTGGCAAGGTGGGGGGGGCAATGTCCCCCTGAAATAATGCCCCCCCCCCCCAAAGAAAATTTGCCAACCATAACTCTAAAATACCTACTGTAGACTGTAACGGGTGTGGCCCTCCTAAAAACTTCACTGCCCCTCCGAAGCCAGCAAGCTGGCTGCGGGCCTGATTAATACACTGTCTGTTGTTGGTGTCATTTTAATTCCTACTGAGATTTATTCTAGGATTGGTAGTTCTATCTGTTTCCATAATAGCCTTGTACCTGACCCCTAACTCAATTATTTTACATAATTTTAAATGAGCGCCAGATTATTCAAATTCAGTCAGCGTTTACTAAAAATCTGGGGCCGACTTCAATGTTAAAACACTCCAACAGACTTTTCGCTATATAAAGAGAGGCTGGAGAGAGAAGGAGCTAGGGTAACGTCCACTCGGCACAAACTTGGTCATCCCGGGACTAATATTATTCAATGTTATTTCAATTAATCACTTACGCGTAGGGGTCTTTAGCAGGCGAGGCGGGGATGAAGACCCAGAGAAAACCCACGAAGTTGGGCAGGCGACCCTACTCCTTGTCACGTACAGCCGGGTAATCGAAACCTCATCAATTGGCTCAATGACAGACCTTATGATACAACGTGCACGTACTAACCATTCGCCCCCCCACTTATTCCGCCACAAAACCAGCCGACTATACTTCATCTGCCCCCCCCCCCGCCCGTCTCCGCACCTCCAAGATACATTATGTCAAAGCAAAATCTGCCTATTATTAATTGGACATCTATTCCCATGGTAAGTCCATAACCAAGTCTCTAGATCGGATGTCGGTGATTTTTACTGGATTGAAAGACGATCAAATAGCTAATCGAGACTTTGATCATCATCGTAACAACGGTAAAAAAATAGAGACCTCACTATTCTTATCAAAACTTTGCTCATAATAAAATAATTTGACTGAAATTTTCAATGTATTCCTATATTATACATTTTGAAAGCTACTTGAGCAAGAACTGTCACCTTCTTATCTACTCTTAATGCATCTTAGTCTTAAAGTTTGACGTTTTTAAAAGAGCAAAACGATCTATAAACCCAAGAAACATTCAGTCTTTGAGTTACACGTATTAGAAACCAGGCCCCAAGTTCACAAAGCATTCTCAGACATAAACATTTTCATTATGCAAGAGCAAATTATGCCTATTGTAGGTCTTTCTTTAGGCCTGAAATGTTATCTAAATTATCAATTAAACATTAATCAATATATCCAGACCATGTCCAGGCTAGCATGAGATTTTTGTTGGATTGTAGTTCGATTTGCAGCAATATTTTCTTTCGTGATTTACCGATTAAATGGATAACCGAGACCACTTTAACCAGTGTCTGGTTATTCCAGTCTATTGACGTTAATTTTTAACAAGAGTTGTGGAATGTCTAGCCTCGTTCTTTCTGGTCACTTGTTACAAATGATGCTGAAACGCACTATGGTACACGATTCGTGTATCAATGGTAAAATGTTTATTTTGTCTTAAATTAACTGGATATCAGAAGCCTACCTTTTCAAGATAAGATAACAACATCAATGTTGATTTGAATTGACAAATAATTTATGTTTTCAACGTGTAAGACTTTGGATCGATACCGAGTTTGAGACTTAGATACTTTAATTGATGTTGGATGTGACAGAAATATTATAAATAACAATAATCAATAGTTGTTTTGATAAAAAAAAATATTGTCAATTTTGCTTACTGATGCCCGATGCGATTCGCGTTGGGCTTAGGATCATCGCTTATCTCGAAACACGGAGAGTTGAGAGATGAGGTTTCGCCTTGTGAGTCGGCCAGGAACCGTATCTAGGACGTTGACCACTTTCGCTCATAACACACTGTATTGTAGTTCAGTTAAAGGGACTATCCGGATAAGAACAGAGTCTCAAAAATTAAAGTCCAAGTATTTATGAAATTTATGGACCAAAATATAGATGCATGACCTTGTCTCAAAATTTCAGCTCAAAATATTGAGTCGTTTGGACGTGAAAGTCAACACTGCTTATCCGGACACGTAACCCTTTTAAGATTTCGGGTCAATTTTTTCATTGGGTGACCTGATAATCGATTAACGTTTCTTGAGAGGTGTATACAGTATATGACCCATGTACTGTACTTGATAACAAAAGGTAATTTTCACCTGCATATTATTTTTATACAAAAAAGTCTGGTTTTATCCAGATACTGTATAATACAACGGTCTCCATTTCCAGATGAAGACTGTCAGGCTTAAGTTATTTACAAGCGTATCGCAAATATCGGGTTAGTTGGTCGGCCTTAGGTAATGGGTTTTAAGGGATTTTAACACAAAATAAAGCAGTTTTATTCCCCAAAAGTTATCGGGATTGGCCCTTTAACTGTATTGCGTATGTCCGTTTGGGTCTTGCGTATGTCCGTGTGGGTCTTGGACAGGAGTTAGTAGAGTGAGGATAACATGGCTATAATGAAATCCCTCCACTCACCGTCTTATTGTGCAGTTGGGTATATATTATAACTGTACTATTTACACATAATATATCCCTTTACAACCTATTTCATCATGGCTAAATATAGAAGAGGGGGCATCCGGCCCCACAAACTAACGAATGACAATGGCTGTCGGAATAGTTAACATGATTCGATTATAGTACGCGTTAACCATAAATAGACTACGACAGCGTTTTTAATTTAGCTTTTGTACAGCCATATATAAACGGTATTATTTTCTGACAACATACAGGACACTGTTATGAATAATTTACCCTGATCTATACGAAACAAAGACCCAGTAGTTCTGATCGACTATTGTATGTTTGTACAATACATGGTTATTTACTCAATGAGGAAATATTTTGCCGTAGCAGTGGGTGTGTTAGATCTGTTTCTTAGTCTACTCCAGGAATTCACGGACTCACTTTCCTGAAAAATATTATAAACCGAATTCACCTTTAGTTTATATACGTTGATTTGTTATATTACCTTATAAGGTATATTTATAATAATAATCATCACTTTATTTCGAAAGGGTAGAAAATTAGGCCTGATACCATATACATGTATGGCTATATGCATAATAATCAATGAATGGGGAGGCTATAAATTATGTGAAATTCCATTTTATTTTTTAATTTAACGAAAAACATAATTTACGGTGTTATCGCCCATTGAAAAGGCCACATTATTATTATACAATGTCTGCAATGAGGTGGAACAGCCTCGTTAATGAAGATGGATATACGTGACGTCGGATATTAAATTTGGCCCCTAGACCGTCCACAAGATTTTTCAAAGTGAGCAAGGGCCATAACTCTGACAGTAATTATCGGTAATCGCTGAAAATAGGCTTCCTCAGCTCAAGACCTTATGTGTATAAATTTAAAGTCAACCGGATATTAACTTTGGCTATAGAGCGGCCACAAGCAATTGTGGACCCCGGACCGACAGACCGACGAAAAGACGGACCGACGGGGGAGACGACAATAAATGTGGTCGTATAAAAACGATATGAACTACGTAAAACGATAAACAATAAAATCGTGAAATCAAATGAACTATGAAGAATTTATTTATTATCTATGACGTTATGGTGACCTTGTGATAAGAGGTCATCATTGCACATTGCATGCCATTCCCGTTAAATTTATTTTATGTTGATAGAAAGTTACGACTATGAGGTGGGCGATGATGACAATGGTAATGATGACGAGGATGAATGGAAGACGGTGGCGATCATTATGATCACGAGCATATAAAATACAGAGACTATTATTAAGAGGTTTTTGTTTTCTCATGTTTGAGGTCAGTAACCAGGCCTATAAAGATGTATTAATATTTCGATTTATTGAATAAATACGGATATCCCCATATAGCTGCTGAACTATCATTAATATCCTTAAACAGGTATAAAAACGGTGTCATGGGTGAGGGTGGTGGGCGTAAGTGGAAAGTGTGGGGGGCATCCTTAATTAAATGAAAGTAAAATTGAAATGAAATTTTGTCTGGACAGCGGCGCTACGGCCTGCCAAGGGATCTTTTACGTGCACGCCAATGTGTACACGAGACCTCGGTTTTTCGTCCCATCCGAACGACTAGACGCTGTCTTAGTCAGGCCCTCCATCCTGCAAACACGCCCGAAAATCTGGATGAACTTTTTCGACCATGCACCGCTGTCGACCACGCGCAGGGACCGAAATGAAAGTGCCCTTGTAGGTAGCTATATGTCATCTGTATAATTAAAAGGATTTAATTGTAAAACTCATCAAATCTTTAATTAATCTCTGCCTTTCATAATTACAAATGGTAGCTCTATAACGTAGCGGACAGAAACGTTTGGAGGTAATGATGTCAAAAGGTTTGACTGGCTCCGCTTGACTTCAATCAAATATGCACTTTTTGAATTGAACTAAATATGAATGTAATCCTGTAGACCTACCTGCGTCTGATTCTGGCCTGAACCTCTTGCCCTATTTCACATGTGTGCTATATTGATTGATAAGACAGACGACATACCATATAAGGCGATATTAATACACGTAGTTTGTTTTATAGGCTATTTATGTCGATATGTTTTCAAACACCTACCGTATAAGGAGTTATCTGTCCATGTAGATATGTTTTTATATGACCAAATAAACAATGCCAACGATATTTAGGTTATTAACCATATATGTCTGAGAAATTTGAAATTGGTCATCTACGATTTTTTCTACATAGGCCTAAATGGCGATAAAATGCTTTCTGTCCCGACTGTGAAGTAAGCCATTAAGGGACTATAATGCCACCGGACACCTGCAAGCCGTACCATTTCGGTGGTATACCCGGATACGTACGTGCACATTACGCACTGTCTACGCGGTGCGCGGCATTGGTAAGCACTGAGACGCAATGACACGCATGTTTATGCATATAGGATATGTCTGGGGTTTAACGTCCACTCAACACAAACTAGGTTGTTTCGGGACTAACACATGGTTCAATTTTATTTCAATAATTTGCTTGCGCTTAGGTGTCTTTAGCAGTGGGAGGAACCTGAAGGACCCAGAGAAAACCCACGAGGTTGGACAGGCGACCTCACTCCTTGTCACGTACAAGCGAGAAATCGAAACCACGCCAGTTGACTCAATGACAGACTTTATGACAGCGCGCACATGCTAACCATTCAGCCATTATTAGGCCAGTTTAACCAACATAAGAAGAGAAATTGGTGATGATTATTTATCGCGGTTAGGTGTTGACGGGGTTATTGTACAAGAGGAATGGGTGATGATTATATCGCGGTTAGATGTTAATGGGTTTATTGTATATAAATAGTTGAAATACAACACGTACATTACCCAGTATTGTTGTATAGGTCATGTGACGCCACCGCGGGGAAAGGGGTCAGCATTACTGTTTGATTTAAATATGAAGGGTCCCACCAAAAGAATTTTAGTATTTATAAGGTGGGATGGAGGGGGCGGGGTGATCACACGCGTTTTCTTTGACTTGAAGGGTTAAAATTTACATGACATTAATATAAGGAAATATAGAGAAGAAGAAGATGAAATGACGATGTTGCGGACCGAATATAAATCAATTTCTCGCAACGTAATAAGTACATATAATTATGTTAATTGTATAAAGGCCAAGGACTGGCCGTGGTATTTTATAGCGTGGTATAAGGTTCCTGTTCATTACAAGACATGTGTCCTAGGACGGCCGTGGCATTTAGCCCCGATGTATTTCATGGTGAATCCACTGGGGCGATAGTTGTATTTATAATCCCTGTCCATTATAAGATGGTGTAGAGCGATCGTGGTACTTTGCTAGTTCCATTACATGTTGTATACCCCCTTGGTATTTATCCCCTGTCCATAATTACTTGGCGTATACCCGAGAGCGACCTTGCATTTAGCCCCTGTCTATTACATGGTGTGTGTCCACCGTATTTAGCCCAGAAATGCGTAAGACGTTTTAAATCCCTATTTAATTAAATAATTACCCGTGTTTATTTATTACTACACGTGTTTGGTCTACATGTGCACGCTCTGTTAATCACATACAATCGGGTCAACTCTTTAACTGCACAACTGCAGGCCGTGTTGTAATTTATTATAATAGAACAATTGGTGATCAGGTAATATATTATGTTAATTACTGTGGGCAAACAAGATGACGAGTCATCGATATCCCGCGCCCTTGCACACGTTAGAATGAATAAGGAAAATAACTTCTTCATACTATTATACATAATATATCAGATTTAGCAAACTGTGTCACTGTGGCCTTGTTAAAAATGAAACATGATTACGTACTTAGCAAATAGAGATATTTGTGTCGAAAGTTTCAGAAATATATCTTGAACGATTTATATGAGATATATGCTCCGGAAACAAAATCGACGCGGGATAATAACATGGTCATTGTCAACATACAAAAAAAACTGGCTTTCTACATATAGTTATTTTAATAACGGATTATGAGAGCGATACCTCTAAAATAACTAGTAGAATGCCAGGTTTTTGTATGTTGACCATGTATTGGAAGGGAGAGATATGGGGATTCAACTTCCAATCCGTCCTGCACCACTCACAAGGGGAGGGGGGGGTACACTGGAAAATATAACCCGCGACCTCCCCACAATTACCCATCATTTATAGTTAAACGATATAAAACCATTGTTAATTATAGGTAAAGGTAAACTAATTTCTACATACCCAGCGTGTACAGGTGCAATATTTTATATAATGAAAAGGCGGTTAATCATCCTAGGCCTATATTGGAGATATTATTTAAACCAACAGATACCACGTGTACTGGTGGTATTCAGTTCAAATAACACACGGTGTGTCAAACCGTTGTGCAATATCAGGCAGACGACCATAAGAGTTTATCAGCCGTTTATCTTATTTTTTTTTAGATCCCATCTGGATTCTTATATTAAAATACTGTACGTCTGGTATATACTAGACTACAAATGAAATACAATGGGGTTTAACGTCCTATTGTTCTGTACCCACCGGGATACATGAAGTGTGATGTGCGAACAATCTGATATTAGATCTTCACATAACTCCAGGGGAAATATAGATTAGGTGAATAGTCTACAATTGCCGTACCACCGTTTAAAAGTATACAATTACTGACCTGAAGGTTCGATGCTCGATCTTTGTGTTAGTTGATAAAATTCATAGTGATTTCCCGGCGTGGCCATATTAGCATACGCACAAAAGTATCTTGCTAATAATGTGTCTATACTAATAATATTAATAATAATAATAAAAGTAATACTAAAAAAATAATATTATTAGCGTGCACATAAAAGTATCTTAATAATAATACCTGTATATGCATGGGTTTTTTTAAGAACTCTCTTTTCAAACCAGATTTTCGAATGGGAGAGAATTCTCCCAGAGGTAGACTGAGAAATAAAAAGAAATCATTTAAAGTATATTGTGTGGATGAGATTCTGGTGTGTTAGGTTGTGAAGTACAGGAATCTGCCAGCTAAACTATTTTGATATAAACACAGCAACCAATTTCTTTTTATAATGGCTTCCGTTTCTGCCACGTTCAATTGGAGCTGTTAACATTCATCGTCAAGAATGTTATCAGATTTTTGGTTGATGTCCAAGAATTAACGTAATATTATGTCAGAATCAGGAATCTCGATTGAATATTATTTACCAGTGTTGACCGGTTGGCTAATAAAATTGACCTTCTGTGTAATTTTATTTATTCGCCCTAAAATGGTTCAATTTATATTTTGTATGTGTAAAACCCATGACATATTATAGACATATTATGCTTTAAAGCGGGAATTTCATATTTTCCAAGAAAGTCAAAACATATTTATTTCTATGTCTTTTGCTCAATAGGTTGTCAACTCACTATTATACAATCATAGGCATTATTTTCCACACTGAAACATCATTCATATCGGAAATAATAACACAATTACCTCCCTTGTTTTCCCATTTCCCCCATGCAATAGCTATCTTCAAACGTTTGAATTTAATGTTGAAAGTGATATTTTTGCCAATTACTCAACTGGCAATTGTGAATTATTGGATTATTCTTTAACAAGGTAGGACTGTTTATAGATACCATCTATTTTAAGGCCTTATTTTAATATATTTTATAAATATAACTTAAAAAAATGAAATTGCCACTTTAATAGAGTCTATCAAACAGGCATGGTTTACGAGCTGAATCTGTTTATTGCAGGGTTTTTTCTTTGGGCCTGGAATCTTTTACATATTACAATCTGATTAAAATACAAATCTAGATTTCGTTTCGTGTTTTATACTTTCAATGAAGATCTGACCGACGGTTGCAGTGCAAGGTTGCGTCAAGGGTCATACAAGCGACTTTTGTGTCTAGTAGAATATCGGTAGTTCCGTGCAAAACACGCCACGAACTTGCCGTATTTATTTCACTAAATGAATTTAGGAAAATGAAAAAAACAAAATCGAGAATTGCAACGTGGGCGACGGGGAGATTTTTAGCAAGACAGAGAAAGAGAGAGAGAAAAATGGGGTGTAACGTTCACTCGACACAAACGAGAACATTTCGGGAATAACATATGGTTTTATTTTATTTCAATAATTCGCTTGCTCGTAGGGATCTTTAGCAGTGGGAGGAAACCGGAGGACTCGGAGAAAACCCACGAGGTTGGACAGGCGATCCTTCTCCTTGTCAGTGTCACGCACAGCCGGGGATACGAAAGCACGCCAATTGACTCAATGACAGGCTTTATGATACAGCACGCACGTGCTAACTATTCGACCATCCAACCCCCCAGATTTTTAGCATACCCTGGCCAATACGCTAATCGCCATTGACATTCATTCTGTCGTCAGTAGCTTTCATGGCCAGACTTGAAGTAAACTGTTTTCAGGGCCGTATGTGGGGGTGCAGTAGAGTGGTGGTGGCGGCAGTTATTGAGCGGCATTGAAAATTAGACTGCCACAAACGTGTTTTCCACCCACTTTGAGCTGTAATAAAAGTCACTCCCGTGTGTAATTTTGGTGTGTTTAACATCAAAATGAGAAATTTCTTGACATCTAAACTAGAACTCGTCCGATACACCAATAAGTCCATGTGGAAATGGCGATCAGGGCGAGAATCTCCAATGTCATATGGTGGCGGGGCCCCAGCCACCGATAAGGCCCTATCAAATGTGGACAGGGCGACCAAAATGAACCCTTTAATGTCATGTGGTGAGTCAGGTGCTGACCCAGAAAGAGGTGATAGGAGGGGCACTTCTCTTAGGGGGGGCGGCACCCATGTCTGGGGGCCTTTCTCAGAAAATGTTGAAAAATAACGCCGCAGGAAACACGTTTTTCGGCTACTCTGGTGATATCTAAGAGTCGACTTTGTATTTTATATGGTCGATTTTTTTCAGGGGCGCCATATTTCAAGGGCGGCAGATTTTTGGGGAGAAGCATTTGCTCCTGATGCTCCGCCCCTTAGATCCGCCCCTTAGATCCGCGCCTGTGGTGGCGCCCCATGTCCCCTACATAAGTGATATAAGAAATTTTTGATCCCGGCAAACGGCTCCGGTACCAATTGGCGTTCGGGCGCCATTAAAACCGACCGACTCATCAGTGCCTTAAGAACATCACTGCGTGATCATAATCCAAGTGTATTATTTTATAAATGAAAGGTTGTCAAATTTTTTAAAGGGGGCGCCATTTCTCGGGGCGCCTTATTTTTCTGGGGGTGCAATGTACCCCCTGCACCCCCGCTAGATCCGGCCCTGACTGTTTTACATGGCCGGTGTCTAAATCTTATTGTTCATGGGGTGTTCGTTTACTCTTCAGTGCTACCCCTCCCTCATTTGGGAACAGAATCGAATGAAACTTGACAGGTACCCTTTTTACGGAATACCAACCCCTCTGATACTTGTTTGTCTGTACCTGTGGATCGTTTAGTTCTTGGTTGTCGCTATTTATCTAATCATATTCATGTTCAGATTATAATCCCTCAACCAAGTGTCAAGGTATGATATGTCACGGCTCAGATATCGCCTCGAGCATGTGCCACAGAACCAAACATTTCCGCCCCCCCCCCTCCATGTGCCCTAAGTTTAATCTGCCTACCCATCCTCGGAGGCCCCGTCACATCTCTGTACCCTCTTGAATTTACCATGTCCTGTGGTGTTCCTGCCAACACAATCTGTTTCACAGAGAATTACTGACAAATAACTCTGTAACAGATGAATGTCCACAACACGTGCGTTGACTGCACCCGGCGTCAGTCATTGGCTCAACGGCTCGTGCAATGTTTACTTAACACCTAACTGCTTCGTGCAAAATGATGCATTTTACTCATTTTAATACCCATTTACACTAAATCGGAAATATTTTTTAACTACAAATACTTCAAACGTCTTTATTTATTTTTATTTTACCTCAAAAAAATGTTTGAGAATTTAATTTGTCGGAATAAAAAAGTTAATATGCCGTACTCATTAAGCCTCGTCGATGTCATGCTTATCAGTGATTGTAGCGGCCAAGCGAATATCCACTGCGGGATCAGTTAGCTGCCAACCCATCCAGGTTATTTTCAATGGAAAAGCTCTGATTTGTTTGACACAGTTCTGTAAGCCATCGCCATCTAGAGCCAACAACAAACCAAAGAGACATGTTAGAATGAATGTTTGTAAAGGCACTGTCTGTACAATATACCGAAAAAATGGAAAACTCCAAACAGTACTGAAAAGGACCGAAAAAACTAATGGCAAAAAGTCTACACGACAAATAATCTGCTTTTCCCCAGGCCGAAAGAAGGTCTTCAATATGTGCACATGTGGAATGAAGTATCTATTACAGGGAATGCAGTCCCGAATAGTCCCGATCCATTGTAAAGTTTTTTCTGCATGTAGGGCATGACCTTTTCACCAGGAGGAGACTGATCAACTTTTAGGCTGCCCCGACTTTCCTCTCCTATTCTTTGTAACTTTCAAACGTGGCATATCATCGAGGATCGATAGAATGCTGTACACCAAAACCTAACAGATCAAAAGTCGACGAAGAATGCTTACAAAAAAATTGGGGTGTTTTATAACTAATTTATAAATAAAACGGGAGAAATAGCCGTCTAAAAAACCGCATTCTCGGTATCCTCAGTGGTCCCATTCTTGCCAATACACAAGGCCTAGATTGAACTTATCATTCAGCGTTGTTTATCAGTCTCTTAAATTGTGAAATTCAGGGAAAATTCTTTCAGTGCCTAGCAACACTAAACTTTAAAAATCCGAAATGCCAGGCATTGACTGTAAAATTGCTATAATAATAAATAATAATAAATAAATAGTTTATTCCAGTAAGTAGGTCTAGGACCCATAGTTACAAAATTTAAAAATATAATTATGTACAGCAGTGATTTAATAAATACGAAGAACATATAATATCTAAATGTGTTTTGATCTATAATTTAAAGCGACATTAATAAAATGTGAAATTGAAATTAAAAGAGATGTATTTTTAGTTGTACATAACTTATGAAACATATATCTATTGTTGTTCACAGTATTAACAAATTTTACTGGTATATATTTACATCTAATGTGACTCAATTTTATACATACACATATAAAATGAATATTATCTTCATCGCTTATCTTACATAATGGACATAAAGGATTATCTTTCATCTTCCTATTAAACAAAGTTGTGGCTAATGGAAAAAGATTCAACCTTAGTTTTGTAATATTCCTTTTAACATTTAAATTCATCTCTAATGTTAGATATTCTTCTAGACAAAGATTTAGTTTGAAACATTTATATTCATTTAAACTGCTACTATCGTTTAGCTTAGCCGACCAATTTTGGATCTCTATATCAGTAAGACGTGTTTTCAGTAGACTGATAAGATTCTTTCTATTACCGATGTTTTGGGCTGACCAAGCATAACCAAAGCCTAACGAACACAATAAGAGTTTTATTTTTGTACACCATGTTGTTCTACCAATACTGTCAAGTCGCTTAAGCATTATGTACACCTGTTTTGGGTATCTAGTATCGGACATGGAAATAAGGTTAATCCAGAATTTAATGCAGTTTAGTAAATAATGTACAGACAACTCAGCTCTTCCACACTCCCCCAAGACACCTACTGTTGTGCTAGTTTTGTGAACGCCAAGAAGAAACTTACAAAAGCCTATATGCACTCGTTCAATATCTCTTCTATATTCGTAGCCCCACACCTGTGAACCATATAGCAATATCGGCCTTACAATAGAATCAAAGATTTTAAAAGCCTTCTTTGGAGAAATTATACCCGATTTCTTAATTAAACATTTAATAGGGATAAGTGCTTTCAAGGACAGGTTATTCAAAGCTTTACTCCAGCACATTCGAGAAGAAACTAATAAACCCAAGTAACTGTAGTATGAAACACAATCGATCTTAACATTGTCATAATAAAACACTTCATTTTTGCGTATAAAACCACCATTTCTAAACACTATCACTTTCGTTTTTGATAAATTGACTGATAAATTAAAATTATTGCAAAATCTTTGGAGAATGTTTATTTTTCTCTGTAAGTCACCAACAGAATCTGACAGGATACTCAAGTCATCTGCATACAGTAGCATTATAATATCTTGTGCATCTTGGTTTGTGAATATTCCTTGGACGTCACTATCTTCCATTATTTGAACTAGCTGATCAACATAATAACAAAAAAGTAGAGGACTGATTTTACACCCTTGTCTAACACCAGACAAGCAGTCGAAAAACGGAGTAATTTTTGACCCTAGTTTCACACATGAGCGCACTTTTGAATACATACTTTTCACGGTCATAAACATCTTTCCATTTAGCCCTTTTTGTAGCATGAGTGTTAACAGTTTCTCCCTATTGATACTGTCAAATGCCCGAGAAAAATCAACAAATAGTGAATAAATTCTGCCTTTCGGTTTTGACAAATACTTCTGAACTAATCCTTGCAACGTAAAAATGTGATCGACTGTTGAATATCCTTTCCTATATCCCGCTTGAGCCTCTTTGTATAAATTATTCACTTCTGACCATTTTTGAAGTCTATTGTTTAATATTGCACAATAAATTTTACTTATACTGTCAGTCAATGATATTCCCCTATAGTTAGCAGGGTCATGGGTTGATCCCTTCTTATGTATTGGCGAGATTAAAGCCTGACACCATGATTCAGGAAATATCCCTTCATTAAAAAAGTTATTAAACAACGTGGTTAAAAAGGGAGTAAATAATTCAGGACAAGATTTATACATATCTATACCAATACCATCAGGACCTGAAGCAGTTCCTGGTTTCATTTGTTTTAAACAATATATTACTTCATTACCTGTTATAGCAGTATTCAGTTCACAGTCATCGGAAAGGTTGAGAAAATCGCAATAATTTGTTTCAGGAATAGGAGCTGCTTCAACTGGTGACATAATTGGATTTAGAATATTTTTAAAATGATTGACCCACTGCGAAGGGTTGATGTTGTCTGAAATTTTACGCCTCGGTCTAAAACTTTTGACAATTTGCCAAAATTTATTTGGATCATCAAGACTGTCGTTTAACTTGTCGCAAAGCAATTTATTGTATTCTTGTTTCTTGGTCCTACACATTTCTTTGAAACTGTTTTTACACGTGTTGTATAAGAAGAGGTAGGCTTTGTTGTTAGACGATCTGAAATTATTCAGATAAACGAATTTTTCTTGTTTTCTTTGAAAACAGTCTTTATCAAACCAAGGGGGTTGTTTCACCCTCGAATGTTGCTTAAAGTTTGAGACGTACCTCATATCCTCGGCACAAGACTTTATGAATTGAATTAAGTAGCTCAGTGCAAGCTCAGAATCTATCTGTACTAAATCATAAAATTCACTTCGAAAAGTATTTACATTTTTATTAACCGCCGCATTGAAAACCTCTCGTTTTTCTAGTTTCCATAAGTATTTGGTGTACGGTAACATAACAACGTCTGCTGTTGATTCACATCGTTTAATATCACATTGAAAGATAAACTCTAACGGTAAATGATCAGATTCTGTTCTCGGTTTTATCGTAAAATCGGATATCACTTGGAAGAGATCTGTAGACGCAACTACATAGTCCACAATACTAGCCCCGTTATATGTCAAACATGTTACTTCGCCATTTCTGTCTCCTGAATATCGACCATTTAATATATGTATATTAAACAAGGAACATACCGTTAGTAATTTAAGGCCGAAATTATTTACTTCGCTGTCTTTCGAGTTTCTAGGAAAGTCGAAGTCATCCACATCATAATCAGCCTCTTCAAGTCCCGGTAAATACTTAGTTCTGTTGTCTAACAAATAATCTTTTAAATGTCCTGTACGTGCATTAAAATCTCCAGTTAATACCAGATTTGTATCCGGGTACTCACATAAAATATCCACTAAATTTTCTTCTAACACCTCGAATCCACACCCACTGTCATGAATTTTACTTCCTTCTGGGGCTATATAAACTACACAAAACACTATATCTTTAATCCAGCCAAAAAACGTCGCATCAAATTTTAAAAACAGTGATTCTGTGGCTAGTTCTTTTATTCTTGATATTCCAGGTGAAATACTATGTCTATATAAAACAGCTACCCCACCCCTTTCTTTACCACTACCACGAATACAAAATTCATGATCGTAACCCGAGAAAATATCCCCAAAGTTAACATCCTTAATATACCATATTTCAGTTAGACAGATCACTTCAAAACCTTTTACATATTGCACGAAGTCCGAGTCTTGTAGTTTCGACTTTAGTCCGTGTATATTCCAACTTATACATTTTAAATTCTTGTCACGACAGTTTTGATTTGAGTTCCTTTTACGGGGTGGTATATTATGTTGTTGTTGCTATTCCTGCCCTTTGATAGTGAGTATTGACTCCGTTGTCAGATCGTACGTGAACACTTGATCACCAATAATCAGTTTGTCAAACTTAAGGAAAGCTTTTACATTTTCATTGTTTTCTTTCGCTTCAATGAGTTTTGGTATAAGGGCTCTACGTACATCACGAATTCGTTTACTAAAATCTTCAGAAACCTTTAGATCACAATCGCCCGATTTAATTTGAGATCTAGCACTTCTTAAGACAACATCTCTATCTTTCAATTTGTCGAACACAACTAACAATGGTCTGGGTTTGTTAAGCTTTGGTTGTTTTCTTCCTAAACGGTGAACTCGCTCAATACCTACAGTTTGCTCACTGTCACCTCCCACGATTTTAAATTCCTGAACTAAAATTTCTCTTATCAATTTCTCACTATTTTCATCCGAAGTTTCATTTAATCCATGAATTATTAAATTCTTTTCTTTAAGTTTATTATCTAAAAAGTCTAATTTCAAGTTCAAATCCCTATTCGTCTTTTGCATATCATTCATGTCAGACTTTAACTTTAGTAGTTCTTCTTTGATATTCATATCTTTTACCTCCTGTCTTAACTCCGCTATATCATCTTTCAGCGATTGAAGCATGGATAATAAATCCAAATCCTTACTGTTCTGTGGGTATACTACATCTCCCGTTTTAGTAATTTGACCCTGTCTTGTGGAAGGTCCGGGGTTGCTCTCCACATCACCAGACAACAATAATAGCAAACTGCAGATAATATTAATTGAAATAAGTCTACTATTTCTGCAAAATATTCCGCATCTTTGTACCCGTCCATGTGTTTTGTGGCGAACACAACTAATTTGGATTCTCCATAAAGCTATATCTGGGCCCATTTTAAAGAAAATTATTTCATGGATGGCTGAACACTGGAGACCAAGACCTTGCGTCCGTTCACTCTCACTGCTATAGAGAAATTGCTATACTTCTATTAGAAATAACCACCTGATCCATAGGATAAATACTTTGATTGGAAATAAGTAGGAATGTATCTTCAAGATTTCCATTGTATACGGACCCTGATAAACATCAATTACTACATAACCTGGGCTAATGGAAGGCGGACATACGCCACACAGTGTGCTATGAGGGAAATTTTGCCTGGACAGCGGCGCTACGGCCTACTCTTATATCTAATTCCAACTGCCATGGGATCTTTTATGTGCACGCCAATGTGTACACGGGACCTCGGTTTTCGTCCCATCCGAACGACTACACAGCTGTCCTTGTTAGGTCCTCCGTTCTGCATCACTGACAAGATGAAACAACGCCGGAAAATCGAGATGAACTTAATCGGCCAATGCAGGGATCGAACACCCGACCTCCAGGCTAGCGAGCCAGCGCCTTACCCACTTAGCCACGTGATCAGACTGTACTTCGCTCACGAACACAAACATGTCGGATCCACAATCCTTTATTGTAATCATATTTACTGGAGGTGATGGTTGTCAGTACGGAACGTTCCGATTTGACGCACATGGGATCGAGGGACTTGGAATTGATGCTTTGTGCAGAGCATAAAGGGTTGTGCGAGTGTGGTAGATCAGTGTAGAGCGACGCAATTGGTTGTCATCATGAGTTCCGACTCCCGCTGGTGCAAGGAAATGTTAGACCCACGGTCCATGCTTCCTGCAGTGGTTTTTAAATGAAATCCGATATCCACTAATATGGAAAGGAACCAAGATCTTTTGGTAATAAACATGCATTTCAGTTTCATCAAAATCAGATGAAAATTGTGTCCTGTAGAGTGCCCACAAGCTAAAAACATGACTTTTCGTTCAATCAGGGACCATAATCCATAAAGTTATGGTCCGATTTATGCCAACATCAAAAGGAGCCGAGATCGCTGGAGATAGGCCTATGTTTCAAGACTAATCAAAATCGAATAAAAATTGTGACTGGCGGACAGGGGCGACGACAATATTCACCCACATGAAAATGTGGGCTTATAAACAGGACCGTAACAAGCTCAGAGCAACGCTTTTATGGTCGACAATTCCTTCACGGGGGTGGGGGTGACGGTGACTTTTTGCCACCACCACCGCCACCCACAAGTTAGGACCTGCGTATAAAAATACATCCTCCTCAAATTATCAGAACGAGGATTAAAGGGGAATAACTCCATTCAAGAAGACGCAGATCTTTTTATAAAAAGCCGGCCATAAAGAATTATGGATTGGAACACTCACAACATCTAAACCATAGTTTAATAAACAAATTGTATTTAATAAAGCAACAAATATTAAAATAAAAAAACAAATCAATTCCTTATAATATTATTTCGTAGCAGTTTGAACTGGTATCCAGTTTGGCTTGGCACCTTATTGGGTTTTATTTAGTAAAATGCAATTCAGTACTCAATAGATGTAAGTACACACAAGAAAACAATAATAAGAATAAACTATAAATAGATCAATAAATATGAAATAAACAATATCAGATAAACAGTTTGTTAAATGAATAACAGATCTATATTTTGTTTCCTTTTTTTATACTTTCGATGGCCTTACACTATATCGGGAGGTCGTACTGGCAACTTTTGATCACATGACGTTCATACAGTGTTTATTCAATCAGCGTTGATGTTTCTAGTGGTTTATCCACAAATCTGTGCATGGCACGCCAAGAAGTCGCCATCCCTCACTTCAACAGGTACCCCGTGACAATAGGTACCCTGTGACAACAGGTACCCTGTGACAATAGGTACCCTGTGACAACAGGTACCCCGTGACAATAGGTACCCTGTGACAATAGGTACCCTGTGACAACAGGTACCCTGTGACAATAGGTACCCCGTGACAACAGGTACCCCGTGACATCAGGTACCCTGTGACAATAGGTACCCTGTGACAATAGGTACCCCGTGACAACAGGTACCCCGTGACAACAGGTACCCTGTGACAATAGGTACCCTGTGACAATAGGTACCCCATGACAACAGGTACCCTGTGACAATAGGTACCCCACGACAACAGGTACCCTGTGACAATAGGTACCCCGTGACAACAGGTACCCCGTGACAACAGGTACCCTGTGACAATAGGTACCCTGTGACAATAGGTACCCCGTGACAACAGGTACCCTGTGACAATAGGTACCCTGTGACAATAGGAAACCCCTTGACAACAGGTACCCCATGACAACAGGTAACCCGTGACAACAGGTACCCTGTGACAATAGGAACCCTGTGACAATAGGTACCCTGTGACAATAGGAAACCATCATTTTATTTAAACCAAACACAAAGAACCAAATCAAACAAGAGACCAAGCCAAACCTATAGTAACAGGTCTACCATGGGGGCCCCTGGCTCACTTAAGTAAATGGGTGTCATTGTCCAGCCCCATACCTAAAAAAGATTAAATTCGTACTAAAACTGAATCATGTAATTTTTATTATTATTGATTTCAATATAGATTATTGAAAAGGGTACAATATTAAATCAATGAATACTCCTTGGTAAGCGATGTATATCAAATTTCGATTAAATTAGTTGTTTAAATGCCTTTCCTGCACTAAAAGAATAAGCAATATTCAAAAAGTCACCTTCAATGCTTAGCTGTGCCAGATTCGCCGGACTCCAGCGTCATAGTGGAACACAGTGTTTATTTAGTTCATTGGAAAAAAAATGCCATTTATTTTTATTGTGTCAACGATCTCCCAACAAATAAAGTTTTCGTTAATATCTGACAGTCCCCCAACCCCCATCTTCCAACATGATGGACTGACACACAGATTCTTCTGTTTTTTTATAAAATACAAAAATAGTAAACAATATTTGCGAACAGATATAAATTTACAGCAAAGTCACTTGATGGCATGAGCAAATAAAACAATTTATTTAGATGAAAATACGTGAAAAAAATGAGATCTATTTTACACATTTTTGTAAATTATTCTGGCAGTAAAATATAAACTGAACAATACATACAGTGGCAGTTTATTTGGAGATCACTAAATGAAAATCGTTATTATATAATACGTTTTTGCAAAGTAGTTTTAAAATCTATTTTAATAGGTAAAATTCCTAAAAAAAAATGACACTAATGCAAATTTGAGAAGCAAGGGAACAAAGTAAGTCTAAACTCACAAAAGGGGGAGAAGGTCA
This sequence comes from Patella ulyssiponensis, assembly GCA_963678685.1. Taxonomy (NCBI): domain Eukaryota; kingdom Metazoa; phylum Mollusca; class Gastropoda; family Patellidae; genus Patella; species Patella ulyssiponensis. The sequence goes on along the minus strand of OY783225.1, from coordinate 59,086,432 downwards.
GTAAAATAGTTACCACTGTCAGGACGCGTTTCTATTCTTAAAAACCCACACTTTTTGGATTACTGCATGTTAACACTCATACTAAACTTGGGATCAGGTCTTGTTTTCATCCCTATTGTTAGATTAGGTCTTGTTATTTCCAGAACTTACACATTTTAAGACTACTGATGATTGATTGCTAAGCACTAAAATCATACAAGATAATGTAGCTCTTGGCCAATAAAAGCGCTGATTTGAATTTCATAATATACTGCTGGAGAATGCAGAATAATTGCATAAATAATTTTATCAAATATGTACAAACATTACATATCTATGTCAAAAATGCAAAATGAAGCAAGTTAAAATAAAAAAAAAACAATAAAAATTTCACAATTTTAAATCAAAAATACTTAAAATTGTTCAGCCATCAATTCAGCATATTTTGATTCGAACATTGCGATTTCTGTATCTATTTCTTCCAAAAGAAGTTCAAATTGTTTCTGTGTCATTGAAATTCTGCGATCTCGAAGTTGAACTTCAGGAGTTTCAGAGATTTCTTCCACAGTCTTATTCAGAGTGTGTTCCGTACACAAATTAATGTCATCTGTGACCTCACATATTACTTCCTTAGGGAATGATACCTCTGATTCGCTACTTGCATCTGATTTCAACCCTAAAAAGTCTGAGAAATCATCTTCAACGTACAGGCTACTTGTCTGATCGGTGACACGAGCTGATTCATTTACAATCAGTTTAGCTGTTTCTGTTTCTTTTAAGCGTGACAATAATTTCTTTTCATATTCGGATAAACTCGACAACAAATCTTCTAATCCATCCTTGGTTTTGGGATTCAGTATTTCAGGTTTCTTGTGAGCAATGGAGAGAACAGCACTGAAGAAAATAATAACATAGTATTTCAAAATCTTATTAATGAAATAGAAAGGTATGAAACATGATTTAATACTTTTTCCAAACAATACTTTGGTCATGTGGTAATCTCTATTTCTATGGTTACAGACATAGGTGCAATACTTGGTAGTGGCATTTAGCGATTAGCCACACCATCCTTGTCAGGTCACAGGAGCCCTCTCTGAAAGTGAAGACTGGGCTATTCTTGACCAATGCCAGGATTTGTACCTTTGACAAGTTGGAAAGTTCACATTTATTTCTACTATTATATAATCAAGTAGATCTGAGTGGCGTGCTTTGTATCTCCAGTTTGTACAGGTCCACAAGCAAATTATTGAAATGAAATTGAACCATACGTTACTCCTGAATCGACTAGTTGGTGTCGAATGGACGTTAAACCCTATCTCTCTCTCATATGATTATAAACCAAGTTTTAGTTGTGTATAGACTGAAACTATACACAGTATGTAACTTAGAATCCTGGCATGTTGGGGTTGTAATAGGCTAATTGTACTTAATTTTAATCCTGACAAATTGCATTCAATAAAACAATAATTATGATAGAAATGAAATACTACCAATTATATACGGTATATATACTCACTTTATTTGTCCTTTTAGTTTTCCCAGGCGATATAATTTATTTGCAGCGAATCTATAACTCTTGTTGAAACTCTGCTGTATAGAAATACCATGTCCATGTTCCAGACCTTCTCTATAACCTTCCTGATATAAAACATAGAATATAATCAGATTGATATACAGATCTTCTTTATAACCTTACTACAATGTAACACACAGATTACAATCTCATTTAAATAAACTTTCACACAAAAATCGCTATCCAGTGGTTATGTGGGGTTGCTCTGGGTTCTCTAGTTTCCTCCATCAAATACAAATTCATTAATACAAGGACATTATTGAAATAAAGGTGGTTTATAGGACGATATAACTCCGGTCTTTCTCTTTATATAGATTTCTTAGTCGCGCTACAGTTCCTTCTGGAACTGTTTCTGATCAGACGATGTTCGCTGACAGTCCATATCGATGTCTGTTGACAGTTTATATTGCAGCTATACAGCAAGCGACAGCAAGCGGCAGGAAGTGTCAGTGGACATGGGTACCAGTCAAGTCATCCACAAGCAAAGTCTTCCACACCCAATGGTGGAGTCGTCCACAACCGTTGGTGAAGTCGTCTACAACCGTTGGTGAAGGTGAAGTCGTCCACAACCGTTGGTGAAGGTGAAGTCGTCCACAACCGTTGGTGAAGGTAAAGTCGTCCACAACCGTTGGTACACAATTTAATCGTATCCACAACTATTGGTGATGTCGTCCACAACTAAGAATAAGACTTGTACACAACTAAGAATAAGACCCGTACACAATTTAATTGTATGGAAGAAATAACTAGTACTCGTTGACTATTTTGTTATTTGATTTCAGATCGAATCACCGATGTTTTTAACTCTTTAAATGATGTTTTTGTATTAAAGTTAATCGTATTGTTTGTATGATCCTATGATCATTGTTTTGTTGTTAACCGATGTTTTCTTAGTGAATTTTGATTGTTTGATTAGTATTGACGATATTTTTATAATAAAGTTAACCGTATTGTTTATATGATTAGGCTGTTTTGTTTGTTACCGATGTTGTTTTAAATGAAGTTTACTTGTATTTTTTGTTAATTGGCGTTATGATTTTAGCAGTTTTGATATTTTGATTAGTATTAACGATGTTTTTGTAATAAAGTGTTGATTGTTATTTGGCGTTATGATTTTAGCCACAATTTGTCTGAAGATTAAAAACGCCGCCCATTGGAGATTAGCTAAATTTAACTCACTGTCTTATTAATTACAGAACGGCTTCATACGAAGTCTGGGTATATATTGACTGTAAAATTCATTACCTTCATTAGTTCTTACTGGTATATATCATAAGCTCTAATTGAAATCTTATAATTTACTATGGCTAGTTTATTGTCAGGATTGTCCAATAGAACTGCGCAACGCTCCATCCTTCATGAGTGATCTGGAGGATGACGTCGAGGTGAGAGGGGATATCCGTGTGGGGAAGTACAGACAATAGCAGGGAAATGTACGAACATTGTTACATTTATTAATGATTATTTATTGAATTTGTTACATTTATGAAATAGTTATTTATTGAATAAAAAGATTTACTGTGTTGTTTTTTATTCACGAATGGGGTCGCTCTAGCTTGGCGATTTTTTTCAAATCAGGGGTAATGGATGTTCACACAGAACTCGGCACAAAAATATATACTAATTAAGAATATGTCGTTACTAAACTATGTTGTGTTGGAAGACCACGCAGAACTCAGCACAGATGTCCTGGAAGTAGACTATGTCGTGTTGACGACTTTACCAACGTATTACTAATACTATAGTAAATATCTTCAAATTAAACTACTGTTTGAGTTCTTGTAAATAATAAACGGATTTCTTCGATTATGAACAAACTAGTTAACTTTGGTTATTATAAACTTACCCGTGTGTTTGAAATGAACTCCCGTTAAATAAAATCCATAGCACCACTAAAAATCCCAATGAATAAAACCGGTTCTCTCTTGAAAAATTTGAATATTTACTTGTTATTTCGACAGAGTGGATAATAACATTGCTTTCGTCACATATTGGACGAATCCAACACACTGAAGCGAGGTTGTTTAATTTTGACGCATATTTTGGCAACCACGTGCTATACTCAAAGCAAAGCGCCAACATTACGATCGTTTGAGTTTGGGCGACGAAAATATCAATTGAAGGCAATTACATAGGAGCTTTATATTGAAACCATTGATCGCCAGTCTATCAAATTTTATTCACAATGGAAGAATCACTGATTGCACGGATACTCGTAAAAATAAAGTCATATATAAAATATAAATTTTAATATCCTATCTTCTTTATGTTATAAATAGTTTAACACGGATCACGAAGCACACCTCCGAAGTGTCTGAGGACCCTGAGTGTATTATTAATTTGATCTCATTCTTTCGATCAAATAATAACCGCTTCAGTGACATTTTTAAGCGTGTTGCGGCAGCGTTCAAAGTGCCTAATGGCATTAGGTGGCGGATACAATGCCGATAAGTCCGTAACACCCTGTAAGAAGCGGAACATTAATTGTAAATGGCCTGCATATATGTTAAATAATAATATTATCATACCATATTATAAAGATGGGTAATATTTAAGGCCCGTGAAAAGAATGTAGTTATTTTTGTTCCTCATGCGTGTTAAAAAGAAAATTATCCCATCCGAGCCGCTAATCAAATAATTAAGTCGGTAACAAATTTAAAAAAATACAGGTTGTTATGTGTGCGAACGCTCAAACTCAATGCCGAGTCGAGACGTGCTTTTAACTTAAACCAAAGAATTGACGTAAAAATGCCACATTTCCTATGCTGTCACCCCTGATACAAAGTGATATCTCCCGAGGTGTGAGGTAACCAGCTGCCATATTGATATTTTCTTAACCGAAAGTTTGTGGGATTTCAATTTTTCAAGAGAGAACTGTTTTTATACGTTGGGACATTTAGTGGTGCAATGGATTTTATTTAACGGGAGTTCATTTTAAACACACAGGTAAGTTTATAATAACCAAAGTTAACTAGTTTGTTCATAATCGAAGAAATCCGTTTATTATTTACCAGAACTCAAACAGTAAGTCTTATGGACGACTCCACCAATGTATTACTATATCTTCAAATTAAACTAAGTCTTGTGGACGACTCCACCACCGGGTGTGGACGACTCCACTAACGGGTGTGGACGACTTAACCAGGTTTTTCGTGTGGACGACTTTGCTTGTGGACGACTTGACTGGCATTCGTGGACATTACCGGTAGTCCTATCGGAGACAGTGAACTATCTAAAGTGGCAGCGGCTAAATACCACGCTTCAAAATACCACGCTCGCCTTACTGCTTCTATACACACGAAACGTGGTACGCTTTTTCGGTACCACTTTCTATTTAATTATAGGGATTTTACATTATATAAAGCTAATTTTGCAAATTATGTTGATCATTTAATCAATTTTGATGTTTTTATTGGTGATATTTACACTTAATCTTAAAATAAATTACAATACAGATAGCCGATCGGTCGGTTAATGCATCGAGCCGTACCTATACTATACGGTTTACAATACGGTGTAACCGTTATTATACCCTATTCAAAAAGACCCTACGTGGTATATTGGAATATTATGTATGCGACTATGCATAGATATGAAACAAAACCCGGAAGGTAAAAACTAACGTGGTATAATCCTGTATAGGGGCGATAAGAAAGGGCGATAAGTTGACAGTAAAAAAGTGGTATTCCGGGGCCGAGATAACCGTACCACGTTCGCCTTGCTAGTGCTATACAAACGGAACGTGGTACGCGACTTCGGTACCACGTCCTTTTTATTTATAGGGATTTTACATTATTTGTAGTAAATTTTTCAAATTATGTTGATTATTTAATCCATTTTGATGTTTTTATAGGCCATATTTACACTTTATGTTAAAATTAATTACAATACAGATAACCGATCAGTAATAATACTGTGTAAATTTAAAAAGACCCAACGTGGTATATTGGAAATGAATTGAAATGAGGTTTAACGTCCTGGCGAGTAAAACGGGGTATAATAAAATATGTGGATTATACGAGAGTACCTTGAGTTGAATATAGTTAAACAAAAAGTGGTATAATAGAATCCGGTGCTGAGATAACCGTACCACGCTCGCCTTGCTGGATCTATACAACCGGAACGTGGTACCCGACTTCGGTAAAAAAGAATCGTGGTAAAATAGAATCCAAGACTGAGACAACCGTACCACGCTCTCCTTACTGGTTCTATACAAACGGAACGTTGTACGCGACTTTGGGTCAAAAAACGTGGTATAATAGAATCCGAGACTGAGATAACCGTAATTAGAACCAAAGACTGGGATAACCACGCCCGGCTTACTGCTTTTATACAACTGAAACGTGGTAAACTCGCTCTACTTCTCCTATACAATTGAAACGTGGTACGCGGCTTTGGTACCACGTCCTTTTTAATAATAAGGATTTTACATTTTTCGATGCATATTTTGCAAATTGTGTTGACTATTTGATCCATTTTGATGTTTTATAGGCCACTTCGGTACAAAGAACGTGGTATACTAGAATCAGAGACTGAGATAACCGTAGCACGCTCGCCGTATACTGGTTCTATACAAATGGAACGTGGTACGCGACTTCGGTACAAAAAACGTGGTATAATAGAATCCGAGACAGAGATAACAGTACCACGCTCGCCTGGTAGGTTCTATACAAACGAAACGAGGTACGCGAATTCGGTACAAAAAACGTGGTAAACTAGAACCCGAGAGCAAGATAACGGTAACTAGAAACCGATACTGAGATAACCGTACCACGCCCGGCTTACTACTTCTATACAACTGAAACGTGTTATGCTCACATTACTTCTCCTATACAATTAAAACGTGGTACTAGGCTTTGGTACCACGTCTTTTTTTAATTATAGAGATTTTACATTATTCAAAGCAGATTTTGCAAATTCTGTTGATTATTTAATCCATTTTCATGTTTTATACTATAGGCCATATTTACACTTTCTAACCCTAGGGATACTGATAAATGTACTGAGACAATCGTAACAGTACCACGCTCGTCTTACTGATTCTATACAAACGGAACGATGTACACGACTTCGGTACAAAAAACGTGGTATAATAGAATCCGAGACGGAGATAACCGTACCACGCTTGCCTGACAGGCTCTATACAAACGAAACGTGGTACGCGAATTGGGTACAAAAACGTGGTAAACTAGAACCCGCGACCAAGATAACGGTAACTAGAAACCGATACTGAGATAACCGTACCACGCCCGGCTTACTACTTCTATACAACTGAAACGTGTTATGCTCGCCTTACTTCTCATATACAATTGAAACGTGGTACTCGGCTTTGGTACCACGTCTTTTTTTAATTATAGAGATTTTACATTATTCGAAGCAGATTTTGCAAATTGTGTTGATTATTTAATCCATTTTGATGTTTTAACTATAGGCCATATTTACACTTTATGATAAAATAAATTATCGTGTAACATAATGCGTTTCAGCGCCATTTGTAACAAGGGACTCGAAGAATGAGGCTAGACTTATTCCACAAGTCATGTTAAACGGTGACCGCATATTCTTATCTGGAGAGCATGTATGTGCAATAAACGTAATCGACGTAGACTGATATAACTAGACGCTAGAGATTGCCATTCGATTTCGCCGAACATAACTGATTAGAAATTACTGTAAAAACAGAAACGATTGAATGTAAATCAGTTTATTTTCATTCATATTACATTAATATATGCGTTGCGACCCATTTGTGTTAATGTCGAGGTCCCGGATATTAGCGATTGAGCCCCTTTAATTATAGGGATTTACATTATTTGTACCGAAGTCGCGTACCACGTGGCACGATTATCTCAGTCTCTGATTCTATTATACCACTGGATTAAATAATCAACATAATTTGAGAAATACGACAAATTCGCGTACCACGTTTCATTTGTATAAAAGTAGTAAAGCCAGCGTGGTACGATTATCTCAGTTTAGGAATCCATTATACCACGTAGGATGAGCGTTGTACGGTAATCTCAATCTATTATACCAAGTTTTTGAACCGAAGTCGCGTACCACGTTTCGTTTTTATATAACCAGTTAGACGAGCGTGGTACTATTATCCCAGTCTCGGATTCTATTATACCACGCTTTTGAATCGAAGTCGCGTACCACGTTCCGTTTGTATAGAACCAGTACGATTATCTCAAGTCTCGGATTCTATTATACCACGTTTTTTTTGTATCGAAGTCGCGCACCACGTTCCGTTTATATCGAACCAGTGCGATTATCCCAGTCTCGGATTCTGTTATACCACGTTTTTGAACCAAATTCGCGTACCACGTTTCGTTTGTATAAAAGTAGTAAAGCCAGTGTGGTACGATTATCTCATTCTCGGATTCTATTATAAAACATTTTTTGTACCGAAGTTGCGTACCACGCCCTGTTTGTATAGAACCAGTAAAGCAAGTATGGTACGATTATCTCATTCTCGGATTCTTTTATACCACGTTTTTTGCATCGAAGTCGCGCAACACGTTCCTTTTGTATACAACCAGTACGATTATTTCAGTCTCGGATTCTATTATACCACGTTTTTGAACCCAAGTTTCGTACCACGTTCCGTTTGTATAGAACCAGTAAGGCGAGCGTGGTACGATTATCTCAGTCTCGAATTCTATTATACCAACTTTTTTTAACCGAAGTCGCGTACCACGTTCCAGTTGTATAGAACCAGTAAGGCGAGCGTGGTACGATTCTCTCAATCTCGGATTCTATTATACCACGTTTTTTTAACCGAAGTCGCGTACCACGTTCCGTTTGTATAGAACCAGTAAGGCGAGCGTGGTACGATTATCTCAGTCTCAGATTCTATTATAAAACATTTTTTGTACCGATGTCGCGTACCACGTTCCGTTTGTATAGAACCAGTAAGGCGAGCGTGGTACGATTATCTCAGTATCGGATTCTATTATACCGAAGTCACGTACCACGTTCCGGTTGTATATAACCAGTAAGGCGAGCGTGGTACGATTATCTCAGTCTCTCGTTCTATTATACCACGTTTTTTGAACCGAAGTCGCGCACCATGTTCCGTTTGTATAGAAACAGTACGATTATCTCAGTCTCAGATTCTATTATACCACGTTTTTGAACCGAAGCCGCGTACCACGTTCCGTTTGTATAGAACCAGTAAGGCGAGCGTGGTACGATTATCTCAGTCTCGGATTCTATACTACCAATTTTTTTTTTGTACCGAAGTCACGTACCACGTTCCGGTTGTATATAACCAGTAAGGCGAGTGTGGTACGATTATCTCAGTCTCTCGTTCTATTATACCACGTTTTTTGAACCGAAGTCGCGCACCATGTTCCGTTTGTATAGAACCAGTACGATTATCTCAGTCTCAGATTCTATTATACCACGTTTTTTGAACCGAAGTCGCGCACCATGTTCCGTTTGTATAGAACCAGTACGATTATCTCAGTCTCAGATTCTATTATACCACGTTTTTTGAACCGAAGTCGCGTACCACGTCCCGTTTGTATAGAACCAGTAAGGCGAGCGTGGTACGATTATCTCAGTCTCGGATTCTATTATACCACGTTTTTTGAACCGAAGTCGCGCACCATGTTCCGTTTGTATAGAACCAGTACGATTATCTCAGTCTCGGATTCTATTATACCACGTTTTTGAACCGAAGTCTCGTACCACGTTCCGTTTGTATAGAACCAGTAAGGCGAGCGTGGTACGATTATCTCAGTGTCGGATTCTATTATACCACGTTTTTCGAACCGAAGTCACGTACCACGTTCCGGTTGTATATAACCAGTAAGGCGAGCGTGGTACGATTATCTCAGTCTCCGATTCTATTATACCACGTTTTTTGAACCGAAGTCGCGCACCATGTTCCGTTTGTATAGAACCAGTACGATTATCTCAGTCTCGGATTCTATTATACCACGTTTTTGAACCAAAGCCGCGTACCACGTTCCGTTTGTATAGAACCAGTAAGGCGAGCGTGGTACGATTATCTCACTATCGGATTCTATTATACCACGTTTTTTGAACCGAAGTCGCGCACCATGTTCCGTTTTGTATAGAACCAGTACGATTATCTCAGTCTCGGATTCTATTATACCACGTTTTTTTAACCGAAGTCGCGTACCCCGTTCCGTTTGTATAGAACTAGTAAGGCGAGCGTGGTACGATTATCTCAGTCTCGGATTCTATTATAAAATATTTTTTGTACCGATGTCGCGTACCACGTTCCGTTTGTATAGAACCAGTAAGGCGAGCGTGGTATGATTATCTCAGTATCGGATTCTATTATACCACGTTTTTTGAACCGAAGTCACGTACCACGTTCCAGTTGTATATAACCAGTAAGGCGAGCGTGGTACGATTATCTCAGTCTCCGATTCTATTATACCACGTTTTTTTGAACCGAAGTCGCGCACCATGTTCCGTTTTGTATAGAACCAGTACGATTATCTCAGTCTCGGATTCTATTATACCACGTTTTTTTAACCGAAGTCGCGTACCACGTTCCGTTTGTATAGAACTAGTAAGGCGAGCGTGGTACGATTATCTCAGTCTCGGATTCTATTATAAAATATTTTTTGTACCGATGTCGCGTACCACGTTCCGTTTGTATAGAACCAGTAAGGCGAGCGTGGTATGATTATCTCAGTATCGGATTCTATTATACCACGTTTTTTGAACCGAAGTCACGTACCACGTTCCAGTTGTATATAACCAGTAAGGCGAGCGTGGTACGATTATCTCAGTCTCTCGTTCTATTATACCAAGTTTTTTGAACCGAAGTCGCGCACCATGTTCCGTTTGTATAAAAACAGTACGATTATCTCAGTCTCGGATTCTATTATACCACGTTTTTAGAACCGAAGTCGCGTACCACGTCCCGTTTGTATAGAACCAGTAAGGCGAGCGTGGTACGATTATCTCAGTCTCGGATTCTATTATACCACGTTTTTAAACCGAAGTCGCGCACCATGTTCCGTTTGTATAGAACCAGTACGATTATCTCAGTCTTGAATTCTATTATACCACGTTTTTGAACCGAAGCCGCGTACCACGTTCCGTTTGTATAGAACCAGTAAGGCGAGCGTGGTACGATTATTTCAGTCTCGGATTCTATACTACCACTTTTTTTTGTACCGAAGTCACGTACCACGTTCCGGTTGTATATAACCAGTAAGGCGAGTGTGGTACGATTATCTCAGTCTTTCGTTCTATTATACCACGTTTTTTGAACCGAAGTCGCGCGCCATGTTCCGTTTGTATAGAACCAGTACGATTATCTCAGTCTCCGATTCTATTATACCACGTTTTTTGAACCGAAGTCGCGCACCATGTTCCGTTTGTATAGAACCAGTACGATTATCTAAGTCTCGGATTCTATTATACCACGTTTTTGAACCAAAGCCGCGTACCACGTTCCGTTTGTATAGAACCAGTAAGGCGAGCGTGGTACGATTATCTCAGTATCGGATTCTATTATACCACGTTTTTTGAACCGAAGTCGCGCTCCATGTTCCGTTTTGTATAGAACCAGTACGATTATCTCAGTCTCGGATTCTATAATACCACGTTTTTTTAACCGAAGTCGCGTACCACGTTCCGTTTGTATAGAACTAGTAAGGCGAGCGTGGTACGATTATCTCAGTCTCGGATTCTATTATACCACGTTTTTGAACCGAAGTCGCGTACCACGTTCCGTTTGTATAGAACCAGTAAGGCGAGCGTGATACGATTATCTCAGTCTCGGATTCTATTATACCACGTTTTTTGTACCGAAGTCGCGCACCATGTTCCGTTTGTATAGAACCAGTACGATTATCTCAGTCTCAGATTCTATTATACCACGTTTTTTGAACCGAAGTCGCGCACCATGTTCCGTTTGTATAGAACCAGTACGATTATCTCAGTCTCAGATTCTATTATACCACGTTTTTTGAACCGAAGTCGCGTACCACGTCCCGTTTGTATAGAACCAGTAAGGCGAGCGTGGTACGATTATCTCAGTCTCGGATTCTATTATACCACGTTTTTTGAACCGAAGTCGCGCACCATGTTCCGTTTTTATAGAACCAGTACGATTATCTCAGTCTTGGATTCTATTATACCACGTTTTTGAACCGAAGCCGCGTACCACGTTCCGTTTGTATAGAACCAGTAAGGCGAGCGTGGTACGATTATCTCAGTGTCGGATTCTATTATACCACGTTTTTGAACCGAAGTCACGTACCACGTTCCAGTTGTATATAACCAGTAAGGCGAGCGTGGTACGATTATCTCAGTGTCGGATTCTATTATAAAACATTTTTTGTACCGATGTCGCGTACCACGTCCCGTTTGTATAGAACCAGTAAGGCGAGCGTGGTACGATTATCTCAGTATCGGATTCTATTATACCACGTTTTTTGAACCGAAGTCGCGCACCATGTACCGTTTGTATAGAACCAGTACGATTATCTCAGTCTCGGATTCTATTATACCACGTTTTTGAACCGAAGCCGCGTACCACGTTCCGGTTGTATAGAACCAGTAAGGCGAGCGTGATACGATTATCTCAGTATCGGATTCTATTATACCACGTTTTTTGAACCGAAGTCACGTACCACGTTCCGGTTGTATATAATCAGTAAGGCGAGCGTGGTACGATTATCTCAGTCTCTCGTTCTATTATACCACGTTTTTTGAACCGAAGTCGCGCACCATGTTCCTTTTGTATAGAACCAGTACGATAATCTCAGTCTAAGATTCTATTATACAACGTTTTTTGAACCGAAGTCGCGTACCACGTCCCGTTTGTATAGAACCAGTAAGGCGAGCGTGGTACGATTATCTCAGTCTCGGATTCTATTATACCACGTTTTTTAACCGAAGTCGCGCACCATGTTCCGTTTGTATAGAACCAGTACGATTATCTCAGTCTCGGATTCTATTATACCACGTTTTTTGAACCGAAGTCGCGCACCATGTCCCGTTTGTATAGAACCAGTACGATTATCTCAGTCTCAGATTCTATTATACCACGTTTTTTGAACCGAAGTCGCGCACCATGTTCCGTTTGTATAGAACCAGTACCATTATCTCAGTCTCAGATTCTATTATACCACGTTTTTTGAACCGAAGTCGCGTACCACGTCCCGTTTGTATAGAACCAGTAAGGCGAGCGTGGTACGATTATCTCAGTCTCGGATTCTATTATAAAACATTTTTTGTACCGATGTCGCGTACCACGTTCCGTTTGTATAGAACCAGTAAGGCGAGCGTGGTATGATTATCTCAGTATCGGATTCTAATATACCACGTTTTTTGAACCGAAGTCACGTACCACGTTCCTGTTGTATATAACCAGTAAGGCGAGCGTGGTACGATTATCTCACGTACCACGTTCCGGTTGTATATAACCAGTAAGGCGAGCGTGGTACGATTATCTCAGTCTCCGATTCTATTATACCACGTTTTTTGAACCGAAGTCGCGCACCATGTTCCGTTTGTATAGAACCAGTACGATTATCTCAGTCTCGGATTCTGTTATACCACGTTTTTGAACCAAAGCTGCGTACCACGTTCCGTTTGTATAGAACCAGTAAGGCGAGCGTGGTACGATTATCTCAGTATCGGATTCTATTATACCACGTTTTTTGAACCGAAGTCGCGCACCATGTTCCGTTTTGTATAGAACCAGTACGATTATCTCAGTCTCGGATTCTATTATACCACGTTTTTTTTTAACCGAAGTCGCGTACCACGTTCCGTTTGTATAGAACTAGTAAGGCGAGCATGGTACGATTATCTCAGTCTCGGATTCTATTATAAAATATTTTTTGTACCGATGTCGCGTACCACGTTCCGTTTGTATAGAACCAGTAAGGCGAGCGTGGTATGATTATCTCAGTATCGGATTCTATTATACCACGTTTTTTGAACCGAAGTCACGTACCACGTTCCAGTTGTATATAACCAGTAAGGCGAGCGTGGTACGATTATCTCAGCCTTTCGTTCTATTATACCACGTTTTTTGAACCGAAGTCGCGCACCATGTTCCGTTTGTATAAAAACAGTACGATTATCTCAGTCTCAGATTCTATTATACCACGTTTTTTGAACCGAAGTCGCGTACCACGTCCCGTTTGTATGGAACCAGTAAGGCGAGCGTGGTACGATTATCTCAGTCACGGATTCTATTATACCACATTTTTAAACCGAAGTCGCGCACCATGTTCCGTTTGTATAGAACCAGTACGATTATCTCAGTCTTGGATTCTATTATACCACGTTTTTGAACCGAAGCCGCGTACCACGTTCCGTTTGTATAGAACCAGTAAGGCGAGCGTGGTACGATTATTTCAGTCTCGGATTCTATACTACCACTTTTTTTTTGTACCGAAGTCACGTACCACGTTCCGGTTGTATATAACCAGTAAGGCGAGTGTGGTACGATTATCTCAGTCTCTCGTTCTATTATACCACGTTTTTTGAACCGAAGTCGCGCACCATGTTCCGTTTGTATAGAACCAGTACGATTATCTCAGTCTCCGATTCTATTATACCACGTTTTTTGAACCGAAGTCGCGCACCATGTTCCGTTTGTATAGAACCAGTACGATTATCTAAGTCTCGGATTCTATTATACCACGTTTTTGAACCAAAGCCGCGTACCACGTTCCGTTTGTATAGAACCAGTAAGGCGAGCGTGGTACGATTATCTCAGTATCGGATTCTATTATACCACGTTTTTTGAGCCGAAGTCGCGCACCATGTTCCGTTTTGTATAGAACCAGTACGATTATCTCAGTAAGGCGAGCGTGGTACGATTATCTCAGTATCGGATTCTATTATACCACGTTTTTTGAACCGAAGTCGCGTACCAAGTTCCGTTTGTATAGAACTAGTAAGGCGAGCATGGTACGATTATCTCAGTCTCGGATTCTATTATAAAACATTTTTTGTACCGATGTCGCGTACCACGTTCCGTTTGTATAGAACCAGTAAGGCGAGCGTGGTATGATTATCTCAGTATCGGATTCTATTATACCACGTTTTTTGAACCGAAGTCACGTACCACGTTCCGGTTGTATATAACCAGTAAGGCGAGCGTGGTACGATTATCTCAGTATCTCGTTCTATTATACCACGTTTTTTGAACCGAAGTCGCGCACCATGTTCCGTTTGTATAAGACCAGTACGATTATCTCAGTCTCAGATTCTATTATACCACGTTTTTTGAACCGAAGTCGCGTACCACGTCCCGTTTGTATAGAACCAGTAAGGCGAGCGTGGTACGATTATCTCAGTCTCGGATTCTATTATACCACGTTTTTAAACCGAAGTCGCACCATGTTCCGTTTGTATAGAACCAGTACGATTATGTCAGTCTCGGATTCTATTATACCACGTTTTTGAACTAAAGCCGCGTACCGCGTTCCGTTTGTATAGAACCAGTAAGGCGAGCGTGGTACGATTATCTCAGTCTCGGATTCTATACTACCACTTTGTACCGATGTCGCGTACCACGTTCCGTTTGTATAGAACCAGTAAGGCGAGCGTGGTATGATTATCTCAGTATCGGATTCTATTATACCACGTTTTTTGAACCGAAGTCACGTACCATGTTCCGTTTGTATAGAACCAGTACGATTATCTCAGTATCGGATTCTATTATACCACGTTTTTTGTACCGAAGTCACGTACCACGTTCCGGTTGTATATAACCAGTAAGGCGAGTGTGGTACGATTATCTCAGTCTCTCGTTCTATTATACCACGTTTTTTGAACCGAAGTCGCGCACCATATTCCGTTTGTATAGAGCCAGTACGATTATCTCAGTCTCAGATTCTATTATACCACGTTTTTGAACCGAAGCCGCGTACCACGTTCCGTTTGTATAGAACCAGTAAAACGAGCGTGGTACGATTATGTCAGTATCGGATTCTATTATACCACGTTTTTTGAACCGAAGTCACGTACCACGTTCCGGTTGTATATAACCAGTAAGGCGAGCGTGGTACGATTATCTCAGTCTCTCGTTCTATTATACCACGTTTTTTTAACCGAAGTCGCGCACCCTGTTCCGTTTTTATAGAACCAGTACGATAATCTCAGTCTAAGATTCTATTATACCACGTTTTTTGAACCGAAGTCGCGTACCACGTCCCGTTTGTATAGAACCAGTAAGGCGAGCGTGGTACGATTATCTCAGTCTCGGATTCTATTATACCACGTTTTTTAACCGAAGTCGCGCACCATGTTCCGTTTGTATAGAACCAGTACGATTATCTCAGTCTCGGATTCTATTATACCACGTTTTTTGAACCGAAGTCGCGTACCACGTTCCGTTTGTATAGAACCAGTAAGGCGAGCGTGGTACGATTATCTCAGTCTCGGATTCTATTATACCACGTTTTTGAACCGAAGTCTCGTACTACGTTCCGTTTGTATAGAACCAGTAAGGCGAGCGTTGTACGATTATCTCAGTGTCGGATTCTATTATACCACGTTTTTTGAACCGAAGTCACGTACCACGTCCCGTTTGTATAGAACCAGTAAGGCGGGCGTGGTACGATTATCTCAGTGTCGGATTCTATTATACCACATTTTTGAACCGAAGTCGCGCACCATGTTCCGTTTGTATAGAATCAGTAAGATTATCTCAGTCTCGGATTCTATTATACCACGTTTTTGAAACGAAGTCGCGTACCACGTTCCTTATAGAACCAGTAAGGCGGGTGTGGTGTTGTTATCTCAGTCTTGGATTCGATTATACCACGTATTTTGTACCGAAGTCGAGTGTCACGTTTGTATAATAGCAGTAAGGCCAGTGTGGTATACTATTATCTCAGCCTCGGGTTCTATTGTACCTCTATTTTTTTACTTATGAACTTATTGTTCTTTCGCATAATCCTCACATTTCATTATACCACGTTTTTACCTGCCAGATTTTGTTTCATATCTACCCAATATACCACGTTGGCTCTTTTTAAATAGGGTATATAATAATAAATTTTACACAATATTATTAACCGTATGCTCATTAACCGATCTATCGGCTATTTGTAATGTAATTTATTCTAAGATAGACGGCATAAATATGCCTATAAAAACATGAAAATGGAATATATAATCAACACAATTTGCAAAATTTGCTTCAAATAATGTAAATCCCAATAATTAAAAAGGACGTGGTACCAAAGTCGCGTACCACGTTTCAATTGTATAGGAGCAGTAAGGCGAGAGTGTTGGGGTTATCTCCGCCTCGGATTCTATTATATCAAGGCTTTTTTTTACACAATATTGTTAACCGTATGGTCATTAACGGACCGATCAGCTATCTGTATTGTAATTTATTTCAACATAAAGTGTAAAACAACAAAATGGATTAAATAATCAACATTATTTGAAAAATAAGCTCTATATAATGTAAAATAAGTCAAAGTCGCGTACCACGTTTCGTTTCTATAGAAACAGTAAATGAACTTGGCACTGTTATCTCAGCCTCGGATTCTATTGTACCACGTTCTTTTTACTTATCAACTCACGGTTCTTTCGTGTCATTCTATATTATACCACGTTTTTTTATTACTGCCACGTTTTATTTCATATCTAGGCAGTAGTGCAATATACCACGCAGGGCCTTTTTAAATAGGTAACAATAACTTGTACACCGTATATAAATGGCGATTATTTTAAACGACTGTTTGAATTGTATTATATTAAACATTAAGTGTAAATATGATATATAAAGAGTATAAAACATCGAAATTGATTAAATAATTAATGTAATTTGCAAAGTTAGCTTTTAAAAAGGTAAAATCACCATAATTAAAAAGAACGTGGTACCAAAATCCCGTACCACGTTACATTTGTATAGAAGCAATAGGGACGAGCGTGGTATTTTGGAGCGTGGTATTTAGCCACTGCCATCTAAAGTCGTACATACCTTTTCTAATTTTTCTTTTACTTTTGAATATTCTTTTTCAATCACCACCTTTTCATCTTCTTCCTCATCGAAGACATCGTCTGTTTTATTGTCTGTTTTATCTGCCATTTATAACCAGGTAGTATTTAATATAACCACAATAAAGAAATGCAAACTATTTTGAAACAGCATGACAAATCCACCATTTTGTTCTCCTTATAGTCACATGACACATCACGTGATGTCCAGATACCAGTTATCCAGACTTCAATACACCTGCTGAGACGGGAAATGCAATTGATTTCGAGAAGAAAAAACAATTGAAAGCTGGACAGGTATAAATAGAGTGCCCACCGATATCACACTTGTTCTGGTTATTTTTCCAATCACCGGATACGTAGGTTTTTTGTGGTCCCAAACAACCTGTATTTCAAATAAAACAACACATTTTTAATGTTTTTTTCTTTATTTTTGTATTTATATATTTTGCTGATAATTATTTAATTATTTAAATTAATATTCCCTAAATAGCCGAAACTTCTCTATTTTTTTAACAGTTCTGAAAAAACGGAAATAAATGAAAGTTTGAAGAAAGACAACTCTTATAAACTGAGCAAGCTGTTATATATAGACACTAGATTTTTTTATGTTTTCTTTCTTTATATCTATAGATGATTCATATTTCCTTTTTGAACTGTTAGAAAAAGAGCAAAGTTTTGGGAACATTATATATCCATAGACTTTGCCCTTAATTTAATGCCAAAATTTCATATTTTCTGAGAAAGTCAAAACATAATTATTGCTACGGTATGTCTTTTGTTCAAAAGGTTGTCAACTCACTATTATACGATCATAGGCATTATTTCCCACACTTAAAATTAATTCATGCCAAAAATAATAACACAATTACCTCCTTTGTTTTTCTATTCCTCCATATGGAATAGCTTTCTTCAAAAGTTTGAATTTGAAATTGTAGCTTTAACAGCATTGAAAAAACAAAAACAAAAAGGAAATGATTTTTAATTTAGGGTATAGAAATCATCTATAAAGTATAAAAATAAAGAAAAAACAATACAAATTTGTTGTTTTATTCAAAATAAAAATGTTGTTTGGGTAAATCTATGAACCCTTTTTTGTACATTTGATGCCAAATTATTTTTTTTCATCAACACACATATAAATAAGGTACCATTTGGTTAAAAATATCTATCAAAAATAAAACCAAGCATAAAAAGGGGTTCATAGTTATTAGTCTTGATATAAATTGTAGCTTCTTTTTTTTCCTGCAAATTAAGTTATAAAATAATTTTTTTAAATTATTAAGGAAAAAAGTAGATTTCCTATTTAGTGTCAAAAGGGAGTATTACGGACCTAAAATGTAATCAGTGATACAAACCTTGTGGAATCAGTGATACAGACCTTGTGTAAGCAGTAATACAGACCTTGTGTAATTAGCGATGCATACCTTCTGTAATCAGCGACACACACCACCTGGAATGGGTAGTACACATCATCCGTAATCAGTGATGCATACCACCTGTAATCAGTGATGCATAACATCTGTGATGCACACATTGTGTAATCAATGATTTACACCATCATTAAATTGTAGTACACACCATCTGTAGTTAGTGGCACATACTCTGTAATCAGGGACACATACCAACTGTGATCCACACAATCTGTAATCAGTGATACACAACATATGTAATCAGTGGTACTGATATACACAATATGTAATCAGTGATTCACACCAACTGTGATCCACACCATCTGTAATCAGTGATTAACACCAACTATAATCATTGGTGCACAACATCTGTAATCAGGGACACACACCATCTGTAATCAGTGAATCACACCAACTGTAATCAGTGAATCACACCAACTGTAATCAGTGATGCATGTATCTGTATTGTGGACATTAACTTTAGTCTGTATGTAAGGAGAACTGATTGAAAATAATTTTCTTATCTATTTATGGATTTACTACTTCTTGGTTTATTACATGAAACATTTCAAAACTCTTTTGTTATTTATGTAGATGGACAATAATGAAATATGATACAAATCATATCGAGTTCTTTGCTAGTCCTGTAATTATCACCGGTCAGGTTAAAACAGGTAATAATGATTGATTGATTATATAGTCAGGTAAAAGAGGTATTAAACCTAATCTCAGATTAACTACTACAATTGACAACTGGTTGATTGGTTTTCTCAGACAAATTTTTCTTTTATTGGTTTTGATTGGACGCATGTGAATTTTGAGTTGACCCGCCCTGGCAACTATGTGAGTTGTAGCAAGTTCTAGTTTGTTTGCCTGTCTAACCATGTGACTTTTCTCTCAATTCACCAGTATTAATTCCAAGTTCTCAACCCTTCTTTATTTGTTATCAGTGTTTATAAAATATCAGTACCTGTACAGATTAAGAATTCCCCAGAAATTTAAATTATAATGTCTGACTAACCATAATATTTCTATTTCTCATTCTCCGTAATAAATAAACGTTTTGCAGATATTATAACGAAGAATAATTATCTTCAAGTATCTCACATGCTAGAAAGTGATTAACTAGATATTCTATAGAAAGAGACTAATTGTAATAGTAGTTTATAAGATTCACTAATAAACCATCCATCATTTTATTGTCATACAATAGGAACTAAAGTTGGCACTGAAGACTTAATCATGGAAACTATTGATTTATATAGAGAACAAGGAATGTTGATCATTGCAACTAGATTACAGCCTAAATCTGTTGAAAGCCAATTCACAAGTTATTTGGGGAGTTTTTGAAGAGGATATATTTTTACTTGTTTATCATATAAACTGAGGTACGGTAAGTGGATTTATGTTACTTTTACTAAATTAAAAACCCAATATTCATGACACAAAATTAAATAATCGCTCAGTATTCAGACAAATGGGCATCAGGAAACACAGTACTGGTACTTTTATCAAAATATAGACTTTCGGATAACACAGTACCGGTAGTCTTACTAAAATATTAGGCCATGCCCATTAGATTTTGTATTTTTCAGGAACACCTGTCATAATTTTCCTTCTTATTTCTTATGGAAAGAGATTATATTAATTTGAAATCCAAAAGTGTATTGTTGAGCTGTTTAAAAGTTTTCAGTTCCAAGCTTCTTTCATTTGATCTATGAGACTTTTTATTTATCAAGACTCTGAACAACAAAAAATCATATTGGTGTGGCCATATTGGTGAGGGCCTTATAAATATTGATACATGTTACCGGTATATAAATATATATTGGTCCTGGTGCAGGAAGGAGGGCCTGACATGGCTGCAGCAGCTGTCTAGTCGTTCTCTGTATGGTGTATGCCCAGTTGGACGTTAAACCCTATTTCATGTTATTTCATTTGTCAATGTGAAGTGTGGCCATGTAAAGTTCATGATGATATTTCATCTCTACCCTTGAACATCTTCTCTAGTCATGATGTTGGCTGATAGGGAGGAGTAGCCCCTCGTCATTTATTGTTTTACATTTTAATATAACAAGGCGTCATCAAATATTTCACAATTATTTATTCTTTCAACAAATATTAAATAAAAATATTTACACCGTGGCTTTAATCTGTTTGACAGACAGACAAATATTTCACGGTCTGTCCATCGTTAATTCAGCGTAAACAACGAAATTTCTTCTGTCACTTTACAACAAACATTTCTCGTTTATAATTCTTCAAACTTTAAATGTTGTTATTAAAACTTGTTTGGTTATGTGGCACAGGATGAAATGGCGGTATTCACAGCTATTGAAGGTTACAGAAACTTTCAACCATTGGCTAATATTAGTTTGGGTATTTGAGACCGAAATCTCGAACCTTCATGTGATAATACACTAAAATAATGAACATACATCTTCATTGTTTGTTTGTTAGATCAATGCTGACGAGATCTCGGGAGAAGAAAACTAAAATACATGAAGATTTGTAGGGAGAGTTGATGCAGGGTATAGTGTACACTATGAACCAAGCAAACAAACAGTGGTCTTAAACCAGGTTTCCCACATCCTACACCAATCCACAGTCAGTCACAGAAATCTTCAAAGACTTACAATAGTCCACCATTTTTTTTTTACGGAGAAATAGTTCGTACAATAATAAAGAGTTATTGTGTTTGAATCCCTGGAATCACCAATTTTCCATGCCTAAGTAACTTTTGTTGGATATTTACAAATATAGATGAAGATTCTTTGAAGTTGGCAGAATCTACAGGTCAAAAAAGGTCAGTGAATAAAATGTTTATGTATAGATATAAAAACGTCAGAGTGAAATAGATCTTGGTTTAGGAATCATACATACAAGTAGTGTTACACATACATAATGTAACACATACATAATGTAACACATACATAATATTACACATATATAATATTACACATTGTTACACATACATAATGTTACAATACATAATGTTACACACATATTGTTACACATACATAATGTAACACATACATAATATTATACTTAATGATACACACATTCATAATGTTACACACATTCATAATGTTACACACATTCATAATGTTACACACATTTGTAATGTTACACACATTCATAATGTTACACACATACATAATGTTACACACATATAGTTCATTTACGGCTATAAGTGTGTGTTTTTATATTATAACTGATATTTTGGCAAAAATAGTCAATAGAATTATTTTAATATTTGATTGAATGTTCTTCATTTCATCAAATTTAACAAATATTCAGACTAGGTGGTGTTCAGACTGTGGCTGCTCAGACTTACTGCTGTTCGGATTGCGGCTGCTCAGACTTACTGCTGTTCGGATTGCGGCTGTGTATATTACATAAATAAATCTTGACGTGATTGAAACAGCTACATGCTAGTGAGAACATGACACATTGATACAGCTTGTTATCTCATCAAATTTAATACATGGGATATAAAACATGGGATATGGAATATAAACATGGGATATAATATATGGGACAGGGAATATAACATATGGATTAAAAATGAAACAAAAGAAAATAATTTGAAAAACAGGTGATTATAATCAGATTGCAGGCAGCCTAATGGAGCATGGGTGACAAACAATGACAGAGACTTTTTATAGAACAAATTAAAGGAAAATATTGACCCAGTGTATTATTTTGGGGTTTTGCCAATCATGATACCTTTACAAAGTACAGGCAATGGTCTGGTGTACAGGCAATGGTCTGGTTGTGAAAATGAGTTAATTTTCTGACATTATTGTAAAATGTTTAAACTGAAGTTTTAGGTGTTTATTAAGTGAGTGTCTAGCTACACTGAGTCTGATTTGTTGATGTATTAGGACATGTTAACTTTGATTTTAAAGGTGGGCAAGTGATGAAACCCGGTGTTTAGTTTTATTACATCAGGTTTATTACATTAGGACCTTGACTGTGTTCGATAATTAATATTTTCTGCTCAGTGATAAACAGTTTGTTTGCTTGATTCTTTATAAAAAGATTTGGCAGTTGAAGTGTAAAGAAACAATTGACAAAGAAAGTTTGTAACTATGTCTGATTTCTTGTGTTGGCTACAATGATTAAAATTCAGTTTATTTCCCTTCAATATATAATATAATATGGATATAATATAATATAATTGCATGTGACTGTATGAGTCCCAAATGATAGATAAAAGAGCTGATTGTTTGTTGATATACCTGATCACATGATATATTGATAGAGTTCGACCTGCTGACTGTGAAAGAAAGTCCTGTTGATAGCAACATAAAGACCAGAAGAATTTAATAACATTAAAACACCTCTCTTTGTCATTCCTTATCTATATATTGGTGTGTAAGTCGGCCCAGGGATTTTATCGCATATTATTATAAATCATGGGTTCAGGATTTTCTAGCAGGTCAGTTGAAAGTTTTTATTAATATCTTCTATCTTTCTCTAATCATTTAAACATTGGTTAACAATTTGTTTCGTATTAAATCTGATATGTATGATTAGCTTACAGGTTTTAAGGGAGCCTCCCACTATGACCAGGAGGTCCAAGGTTCGAACCGTGTCCCGTCTGGATTCCCGTTAGTGCAGGAGGTCCCAGATTCCAACCCTGTCCAGCATGATTTCCTCTTGGTGCAATACAGATCCCTGAGCGGCAATCTTATTTAAAACATAGATCCTAGCTCAAAATTTCGTTTTGCTTGTCTTTTCTTCACTAGGATCTGGAAGAGTTGTTATCATTGATTTGTTCTGAATGGTGTCCGGTATTAGCCAATGGAACGGTCTGTTACAGTGAGCTTTAGACATGTTTTGCACGGAACTGTGGGTACTCCCCTAGTATACGTCAATGCTAAATGGTTAATCAAATGTCTGACGTCATAAGGCCAAAAGTCGCTCGTATGACATCACCTTTCGCAACAAGCGGTGAGATCTTCATGTAGTGTAGGCCATCAAAAGTATAAAAAATAACCGAAATGAAACATAGATGTGTATTTTAATGAGATTGGTTGAGCGGAGAACTTGGCATGAAGGTCTGTCCGTTTACACGTTATGAGATAAATAAACAAGGTCCTGTGTAACTACATGTAGTCAAGCTGTGTTAAAAGATCTCGTGATTCTTAACTTTGTCATCTGAAGACAAAGATGGGACAAATAAACCAATTTAATAAAACCAGCTCATGCATCATGCTATAACCACTGATATACAATAAGTAGGGTATCATGCTATAACCACTGATATCCAATAAGTTGGGCACATCATGCTATAACTGCTGATATACAGTTAGGTATTTGGTGTTTGGAATAATCATTTTGCTGCATTCCTTATATTACAGCGTTTTTTGGCCGAAACACATTCTAGATTGTGGAAGAGTAATTAGTTTAAATGACAATATTCCAATCTTAGAAAGAGGTCATAAAAATCATTTGCAATCTTAGAAATTTATATGCATCATTTGAATTGGTGATACGAAGAGGTCTATTGAATCATCAACTTCCGTCCATTACTTTTATAGTTATGACCCTTGTTTCACTTTGCTGAACCTTGAGAACTTGTGATCGACAAAAGTTATTATCCGATATGTATGAAATCTATATGGAGCATTTAAATTAGTGAAAGTTATGGCCCTTGTTTTACTTTGTTGAACCTTGTGAACACTCAAAAAACAAAATTTATTATCCGATCTGTATGAAATTTTTATTCATTATTTGAATTAGTAAAAGAAAAAAGAGCTAAAAGGCCCTTGTTTCAGTTTGTAGAACCTGTCTAATTCTCAAACGGCGAAAAGTACAAACTGATCTGTATATATGAACCTGTCTCTTTAAATGCCTGCCATTACCTACAAAGACTAAACTCGAGACAACCCTTGTCGACCGCTCAGACAATTTACCTGCTGTGGGTGCCTGCCAACCTATGTTTATGTTCATGAGATGAAGAGTTTGAAAGAGAGACAGATCTACTACAATATATGTTGTTTAAGAGGGTTTATGTGGTAGTCAACAGCTAGGGTTAGGGTTAGAAATAAAACAAAATAAGGCATTGTGTTTTGATAAAGTAAATGTACTGTGTATTGTATGTGCGGAATTTGTAACCTGTATAAACAAGCATGGACAATATAAGGCCTATAATAGATATAGAAAGTATAGGTGTACGTATTTTATATATCAAGTTTATTTACATAGTTATTGTGTCAGATTTATTAAACATTGGTCCCCTTGCTCTTATTAAAAATAAACTTTACAAGTTCTTGTATTTCATATGACAGCTTACTACTTCTGTTAAAGTTATCATTATTATTTTTTTCTTGTGTGTGTCCGTGTTTCAGCAGATCGGATTCCTACAAAACTAACCATAGGATCTTTCACCTACTCCCCCCCCCACCAATTACTTAAAGTGGGTGCTGAATTTTCATTAAATATATTTTCATAACATTTTTAAACATCTGAAATCACCGAAATTTACGAACGAAAAAATTGATCTTCATAGCTGTTACTCTTTGACTTTTTGACATATTTTACTTATTCTTTTACTTCATTTACTCAATCTGCTGTTTTTGAAAATTACAACATTGACTACTTATCCTGGAAGTGAAAACCAACTTGACAACTTCTTTAATATTAGTTGGATGTTCATGACATTTGGAATGCAAATAGAGCAGATTGATCCAACTTCAATGATATCATTAGAAATTTTCTAACTTATCTTCCCTTGGAGAAATTAAGGATCAAAGTTTTTCTGAAAATTGAAAAAAAGTAGATCAGATAATTGCCTTGAGAATTTTTTTTCTCTACATAAGGTACTACTGTTTTTAGATCAAAACGAAAGTGCCACCATTTTTATACGTGAAAAATTCCTAAGGCTTTTGCGATATTTTAATCTGTAACATCAAACAGCTAAATTTGCCCAGTTGCAATGTTTCTCTATGTAACTCAGCAAATTTTTAACTTATCTTTTTTAAACGTCTTGATTGATTTTCTGAAACTCCGGGAAGATGAAGTCCATGTGATTCCAGCTATATATGTTTCATTTATCTCCCTTTATTTTTCAGTTTATATTTGGCCTGGGTGAAATGTTTTTCGTATTTGACCGATTTTAATAATTCTTGTTTTCTTTTTAATATTCTTGATATAATCCATAACAGGTGATTTTTTGTGGCATTTTACCCAGGGTTAAAAGGTGGTCTGATTTGAGCAAAAATGTGATAATTTTGCTTGGTAGCTATTAGCTAATTTAGTTTATAGGTTTTAGATGAATTATTTATTGCATGATTTGAATTCTCAACCTTTTTTTTTATCAGCGTGGGATAGGATGCGATTTTGCCAAAAACTACGCTTTTTACGGGTCAGAACGTCTTTTTGCAAGCAAGTATTATGGTTCTGTTTTTGTGACATTTCGATTTAAAGGTGAAAAAAAGCTGTAAAAATGATCTATTTACAATGCATTCAGGCTTTTCATATTTTAAACCAGCGGCTGTTAGGCAGGATATGCCCATATTTTCGAGAGATGGATAGAGAACAAGCTAAAAAGAAAGTAATTTTTCCTACAATCAAGGCCTTAATTCATGAAGTTACGATTCGATAAGCGCAAATATCGAACGGAACCGAGATTTTTATAAACATGCATTGCAAGTTTCATCAAAATCGGATTAAAATTGTGACCTCTACAGGGATCCAAAACCTTTATAAACCATATTTTTACACTATTTGCATACAAGCGGCGCCCATTTTGTTTGACAGTTTTGGTGTGATTCTAATTCAACCTTCATTACGGTGTATCGGTGATATCATCAGATGTTTTTTTAAATTCGATAATAATTTTGACCTCCAGAGGAACCACAAGCTAAAATAGGTGATTTTTTTGTACAGTCAGGTGCCATGATTCAGGAACTTACGATCCGATGGGCAAAAATATTGACGGGAAACAAGATCTTTGGGTTATAAACATGCATTTCAAGTTTCATCAAAATCAGTTCAAAATTGTGACCTCTATAGTGTTTTTCGTACAATCAGGGGCCGTAATCCATGAAGTGATAGTCCGATACATCCCAATATCGCAAGGAACCGAGATCCGAGGGTGATAAACCTATATTTCAAGTTTAATTGAAATCGGATAAAAATTTTGACCTGTAGACTGTTCACAAACAATGTTGGAGGGACGGACGGACGGACAGGGGCGACCGCAATATACGTCCACATGAAAATGTCGGTGTATAATAAAAATTAATATGTAGCATTAATCGTAGTGGTTCTCTCTGTAATGCAAATTAATTATTTTGTCATCATGTTATTGCTGGATTTATAACGTGTATAATGCTGATATGGAACGTCAGTTCAAGGGTAATATGGCACAATTGAAACCCCCATCACTGCATCACAGTCTAGCTTCTGTGTTTGGCAATTGGTTAATGATCAGAAATGAAATGGTGGGGGGGGCGGCAATAGGCTACCATTCTCAAGAAGGGTGTTGAAGAGTGAAAGATACGAGTGTCTGGATGTTCGAATGCGTTGCTATGGTATACAGCACGTGCAACAGTGTGCGTTTAGATTGTAGATTCATGCAGACTGACAAGACGAAAGGCCTTCCTTTATGTTGAATTGTGAAATTTTGACTTATTCATATTGATGAGTGTAGCTGATATATATAATAAAGATCGATCTTGACTATTATGTGTTTCTTACGAAATTAGAGCCCGTTTTCACAACATGGTCCGACGAGACGGATAAGTAAGTGTTTTTTGTTTGGTTTACATCGAGTTGAATGTTTGCTGAATTTTGGAGACGAAGTTACGATTATAGTTTGTTTCCAGAAAGTTCCGTTAAATGTAATCAAATATGTCGAGAAATGTACAGCAAGAAATTAGAAAACTGTTAAAGATTAGAGGAGGACACCGTGGTTATGTTAATAGGATTTTGCAGACTACTGAAAATGTGCTGTCCGAATTCAATAAACAGCAATCGCAAATCGATGAACTTAAATCAATAAAAGTGACATTGATTGATAAAAAACAATTATTGAAAGATTTTGACAGTAAAGTTCTAGATTCGATGGATGAAGATGACGCCATTGAACAAGATATAAATGAAAGTGGTGAGTTAGAAGGGCGTATAAATAGATTTATTATTAAAATTGAATTTCATGTCAGAAACTTAAGATCACTAGGTGTAGACTCATCGTCATATGGTTCCCTGTTAATCTCAGTAATTGTCAATAAATTACCGGAAGAATTACGATTATGTGTTAGTCGCGAATCAAAGTCGTGGGACATTGATGAATTCCTTAAAGTTTTGAAAAATGAAATCGAGGCAAGGGAACGGGTGGCTTCTTTGAAAAGTCAACCGAATTCAGCTCCCTACATCAGTTCAACTAGAAATCAATATTGCAGATCTAATTTTGTAAACAAGACCAATTTCAAAACACAACCGTCTACTGCTTCCACCTTGTTAACAAGCAAAGAAGATATGAAACCCTTTAATCGCCAGTTTAATAATCCGATTTGTGTATTCTGTGTTCAGCAGCACCCATCGTTGAATTGTAAGGTTGTGACAGATATTGCTGTTAGAAGATCCATTTTAAGACGCAAAGGAAAATGTTTTCTTTGTCTACGTTCAGGACATAGAATGCGCGATTGTCCTAAGAAAGACTATAACTGTTTTCAATGTGGAGGAAAACATAACAAAGCCATATGTGACAATTTAAATTTACACATAAATCAGAACAATCAATCTGTTACGTCAAATATATCAGTAAACAGTGACAATAGTGTTTTATTACAGACGGCAGTGGGTCATTTGTGTGATACTGATTCGGTTACTAACGTTAAAGCGAACATTGTTTTTGACTCTTGTAGCCAACGGACATATGTGAGGGAGAAAATGAGACGCTCTCTAAATTTAAAGACTATTGGTCGTGAAAATTTGTTGGTAAAGGCTTTCGGTGAAGAAAGTCCTAGACTTAAATCTTGTGACGTTGTACAACTCGCTGTTAAGGGGCGGGATGATTTATTGTTATATCTGACAGCTTACTGCGTACCTTCGATATGTAGCCCTATATGTGATCAACTTACTGACTCGGCTATAAAGAATTATCCTTATTTACAGGGGTTACAATTAGCTAATTCATCTGGACAATCAGTATTTGATGTAGATTTGTTAATAGGGGCTGACTATTACTGGAATTTTGTTGTTGGTGATGTTAGACGGGGGGAGCATCCAGGACCTGTGGCAATGTTGACAAAATTAGGATGGGTTCTCTCGGGTCCAGTTATTAAAGACATGTCTAATAATTGTGCCAGTACAAACAGTTCAGTATGCTTAGTAAATACACATGTATTGCATGTTAGTGTAGAACATGATTCTGAAAATACCAGTGACTCTCTACAGAATGAATTACGTCGGTTTTGGGAACTTGAATCAATAGGAATTCAGCAGGATGAAACTTGTGTAATGACTGACTTTATTAAAGATATTCATTTTAATAACCTTGAGTGTAGATATGAGGTTAAATTACCCTTTAAAGACTATCATCCAATTTTAGCTGATCATTATTCAGTTTGTATTAAGAGACTTAATTCATTGTTGTATAGATTACAAAAGACACCTGACATTTTGTTAGAATATAATAATATAATTAATGATCAATTGCAAACCGGTGTAATAGAAAGAATCGAATTTGATAATATATGCAATATTGGGCCGGGATCGGTTCATTATATACCTCATAGAGAAGTACTGAGATTTGACAAAGATACTACTAAGTTACGAATCGTTTACAATGCGTCTTGTAGAACTGAAAGTCCCAGTTTAAATGATTGTCTATTTGCAGGACCCTCCTTAAACCCTTTGATTTTTGACATACTTTTAAGATTCAGGCTTTACCCTTTTGCAGTAACTGCTGACATTCAAAAAGCTTTCCTTAATATTAATATTGTAAACGATCATCGTGATTTTCTTCGTTTTTTATGGGTGGACGATCCCTTTAAAGAATCTCCAAATATAGTTGCCTATAGATTTAATCGTGTTGTTTTTGGGGTAACATCTAGCCCATTTATTTTAAATGCCACAATTCGTCATCATTTGTATACATATTTTGATAATGTTGATTTTATACAATCTATCTGTAAGTCTTTATATGTAGATGATTTAGCCTGTGGCTCTGATAGTCAAGAATCTTTGTTTGACATTTGTAAACAACTTAAGTTATGTATGAAGACAGCAGGATTTAATTTAAGGAAATGGAAAAGTAACTCCAAAGCTCTAATGAATATGTTTGATGAATGTAAAGAATTTGAGTTAGAAGACTGTAATTCAGACAATATAATTATAGAAGATGATAGTGGTTATAGTAGTTACTTATGTGATACAGATTGTAACAGTACTAATGTATTAGGTGTAAAATGGAATTGTGATTTAGATACGTTTCATTTTGATTTTAGTAAGATGTTACAATATATTGATAGTTTCGAAACGCTAACTAAACGTATTGTATTAAGTTTTACTGCTAAATTTTTTGATCCATTGGGTATTATATCTCCTATTGTAGTCATGTTTAAGTTGTATTTTCAAAATTTATGCGAAGTACATATAGATTGGGACGACGCTTTAGATTCTGACTTTAATCGTCTGTGGACAAAATCGTTGAATAGTTTACGAGATGTAACCGAGATATCATTTGATCGTTGTGTTTGTAAGGAATTGAGTGACGCAACTTCTATACAACTTCATGTATTCGCAGACGCTTCAGAAAAGGCCTATGGGGCTTGTGTCTACTTAAGGTGTGAGCATAACAGTATTGTACATTGTAATTTGATCGCATCAAAAACTAGAATTTCTCCTATTAAGAAACAAACGATACCACGCCTTGAGTTGTTAGCGTGCTTAATCGCAGCTCGACTAATCTCGTGTATTAAAGATGCAGTGTTTGATATTCTTGACCCTTCTGTCTATTACTGGTCAGACTCGCAAGTAGCTCTTGCCTGGATAAGAAACTCTACAAAAGAGTATAAACAGTTTGTTAACAATCGGGTGACTGACATCAGGCGATTAACAAAAACAGATGATTGGTATTATTGTCCAACCAAAGAAAATCCAGCGGACATTTTGTCACGTGGTAGTGCAGCAAATGATTTGGTCACTAATGAACTTTGGTGGCATGGACCTTCATATTTGTTGATGACCGACGGAAATTGGCCAAAAGGCAGAAATGAACAAATAGTAAATGATGAGTTTCTGAGTGAAGTGAAAAGAACAACAGTTTGTTTAAGTGAAACGTCTGTTACGGCTGACGTTGAAAAAATTATTGATATAGCCAGATTCAGTACATTGTCAAAACTTTTACGTGTAACTGCTTATGTGTTACGTTTTGTGAGTCAGATAAAACGCCGTGTGAAGTCTGGTGGTACGTGTATAACAGATAAACAACACGCTAGTGAAGAGATTTTAGATGCTGAGAAACTATGGTTGATTTGCATACAGAATAATTGTCGTAAAGATGACAAATTTCTTCAGAGAAAACAGACTTTGAATTTGAAACCCGATGAAAATGGAATTTTAAGGTGTTTTGGTCGAATTGAGAATTCTTCACTGTCATATGACTGTAAAAATCCTGTTTTTATACCTGAATACCATGCTTATAGTAAACTGTTGATAGATAAATGTCATTTGGATGTTAAACATAATGGAACTATTGAGACTTTGGTTCAATTGCGACAGAAATTTTGGATATGTCGAGGTCGACAGGTAGTCAGAAATGTGATAAATAAATGTATTATGTGTAAAAGACTTGAGGGAAAATCATACGGAGTGCCCGAGCCTGCACCTCTGCCGGGATTTAGATTAAGTGATACTTTCGCGTTTCAGAATGTTGGTGTTGATTACGCCGGACCCTTGTATGTTCGAGACATATACTCCAAAAACCTGGACATGTATAAAGCGTTTATAGCATTGTATACCTGTGCTTCGAGTAGAGCTATACATTTAGACATTGTACCCGACGCCAGTTCTAGTTCATTTATTCGCAGTTTTAAGCGTTTTATTGGTAGGAGAGGTATACCAGTATTAATGAATTCAGATAATAGCTTGACCTTTAAGAATGCTGATGTGACTACATTTATTCAAGAACGAAATATTAAGTGGCAATACAATGTTGAGCGTTCTCCATGGTGGGGAGGTTACTTTGAGCGTTTGGTTAAGTCGACAAAACGTTGTTTGAAAAAATGTCTTGGTAATGCTCACTTAACTTACGAGGAATTGATGACTTTATTAATTGACATTGAAGGTGTTTTGAATTCACGCCCGTTAACGTACGTTAGTGATGAACTAATAGAGCCTCTTACACCCTCCCATTTGATTATAGGAAGAAGAGTATTATCAACGCCGTCTTGCGACATAGATAGTGTTAAACCACAAACCAAGGCATCTGAGTGCCAGAAACGACAGCGACATATGAAATATGTTCTTTCTCATTACTGGAAAAGATGGCGAACCGAATATGTGACAGGATTACGCGAATATCATCGAACCAAAGTAAAGACTGGACCTTTAATATCAGAAGGTGACGTTGTTCTCATTTACGACGATAAAGTTTCTCGGTTGAATTGGGAATTGGCAGTTGTAGAAAAGACTTTAATGGGTAAAGACAATCGTGTTCGTGCAGCCACAGTTCGTACACATGATTCACAAGGAAAGTCTGTGACTTTAAACCGACCTGTACAAAAGTTGTACCCACTTGAGCTTTCGAAAGACTAAATTGACTTTTGATGTTTGATTCTTCATTTTATTAAGACGTTTTGGTTAATCTTGAATGTAATATCTATACATACTTTGAGAACAGATTGTTAATTGATATTATTGGATTATGATTCTTTAGTTAGAAATAATTTTGATTTGTGTAATTGACCTCACGTCAATTATTGGGGAGTGTGTTGAAGAGTGAAAGATACGAGTGTCTGGATGTTCGAATGCGTTGCTATGGTATACAGCACGTGCAACAGTGTGCGTTTAGATTGTAGATTCATGCAGACTGACAAGACGAAAGGCCTTCCTTTATGTTGAATTGTGAAATTTTGACTTATTCATATTGATGAGTGTAGCTGATATATATAATAAAGATCGATCTTGACTATTATGTGTTTCTTACGAAATTAGAGCCCGTTTTCACAACAAAGGGCATATGTCATGTAGTGTGCAATGAGGGAAATTGGCATGGACAGCTGCACAATACATTTTGAATTCCAACTGTTACAGGTCCTTTTACCTACACACCACCTATAAGGGATCTGTCTGTATGGGATCTCCTTCCGGCACCACATATAAGAGGAAACCAGGAAGAGGTACTTTATGAGCCAACACCAGGATAAACCCCATGGCTATGGTTACTGTTTAAGAACTGATGGGGATATGAACAATTATAATATTTGCTTGTTTTTCTGTGTGATGGAGCGAATAGAAATTGCTGATATTTCCTGAACAAAATATGTACATGTTAGTCTCAAACTAACGTGAATCAAAAGGTCGAACATGTGCATTTTAGATCATAAGGTCTGGTATTGAGTCTAGTTGTTTGGATTTGATCCCACTTGTCACAAGAAGAGTAAGGTCGTCTGCCTATAACCTTGTGAGATTTCTTCAGGTCGTCTGGTTTCTTCCACCTGCAGTTTTTGTCTTGTGTCTCTCTCTATCAGTATTATTTGGTGTTAAGGAAACTAAAGAAATTTTAGAATGGTAAAAAGTGAAGAGGTGATCTGCTTTTTATCCTATTTCCCGTAAAAATGAGAGGAAATTAACATATTGGATTTATTGATTTTTTTTTTCTTTGCGTAATGTTTGTGATAAAATAACCAACTTGAACAAATTTACTGGGTTGGTGGCAGTCTATGAATAAATGTTGACTTGTTGCGAAAAGGTAAAATTCATTGGCTTGCTAGCTACAACATGTATCTGAAAAATTGAAAACATGTTCTGAGATATGTCAGGCTTGGATACAGCTATTTTAACTATGATTAAAGAAAATTCAAGAAATATTTAGGTATGTGAAAGATATTTTGTTGCTGCTCTGATTGGATTTCTTCACAAGATACATCTATTGTTTCTGGTACACAGATACCCTCGTACTCACAAACGGCCAAGAGAATACATTCAATTGATGGTTACTTTCAACTGAAAAGGTGTTGGATGGTCAAATGGTTAGGTCTGTCACTAGGTCAACTAGCGTGGTTTTCATGCTTCGGTTGTCATGACAAGGAGTAGGATTGCTGTCCAACCTCATGGATTTTCTCCTGGTCCTCCAGTTTCCTTCAACTGTTACGGACCCTTACGCACAAGCGAATTATTGAAATAAAATTGAAACCATATGATAGTCGTGAAATGACCTAGTGGACGTTAAACCCAGTTTGTCTTGTCTTATATTATTGTTTATCATCTGAGTTTTTAGTTTATTATGATGTGATATGGACCCTTGTACTTTCAAAAATGATTACTAAAAGAATAAATTGTACGAATCTGTCTGGAAGCAAGCAAATTGCAACTAGTAGTTTTGTCTTTGTATGCACGATTTGCTTTTCAACAATCCAGGCTCGTTAACCTGGAGCTCCTGTGTTGGATCTATGTGTTGACTGAGAAAGATCATCAGGATTCTCCAGCATGGTTCTCCTTGTGAGTAGTGCAGGATGAAGGGCTTGGCAAGGAACCACGTACCTTACAGTCATTAGGATGGAACGAAAAATATTGTATATATTGAGTAATTTGCTGCTACATGTAGCAGTAGGACATTAAACTTCATTTTATTTGTATTAGCTTATGAATGTTCTAATTGTGTGTCGTCTCATTCTCAGCCGCGAAGTACAAAAAATCCAAGAATTCTTTTATCTTTACATGTTGTCCTTTCTTGTCAAATTCTTTCATGGTCATGTCAGATTTTTGATAGAAGTTTGTTTGCATTTGACCCCTCTGGACAAGTCTCTCCTTCCTCAAACATATATTTTAGTGTTTTGTTTAAACGAAGGTTTCGTTAACAAGTAGATTTCTTCGTTTGATCTGTGTTTATATCTAAGGTACTCAACCTTTGATTAATGCTGGCTGTGAGTCCAGGTGAGACAGAGAGGGAGAAATGGGGTTATAACATCCACTCGACGCAAACTAGGTTCATTTCGGGACTAACATATGGTTTTGATTTTATTTCCTCCTCTAAGAAATTACGATATTCACTGAAAACATGTTCAGATCATTTTTATGGTTTGTTTTGAACCTAATCTGGTGGATATAATGTCTCAATTCTATTGATTGATTGGGTATTGATCAGGTGATTGACTACCTGTTGATTACAATCCACCTGTGTGTAACTAATCACAGGTGTAATAAACGACCCACAACCACCAGACAATAGTTTACATAAGCTTTTAAATATACATCAATTTAATCTTTTTATTCTGTTTTTATGATGTGAGGATTATCTAGAATTATATTTAATGATTTAACAGCCTGGTATTTAACGATGCGAGCAGGTAGGACAATAATATGCCAGGTAGATAGAGGATAGGTAAAAAAACAATAGACACATAGGAGAACACATAAACCCTCTACTTAAAATAATTGTTAGCATTAGGGAAAGCCTGACACAGCAGGTGTCGAGAATAGAGCTTTTCATCAAAGAGGGATCTAGAATCAAAGGAGTAGAATTTGCAAATAAAAAAAACGTGGTTTATGGTTGATTGGATTTTATGGTTGCCTGAAATGCTCTATTAAATCTGTTTGTACTTTGTAGCTAAATATTGCTCAGTCAGTCATCCAGAATATTTTTGTATATGATATTGGAGAAAGTTTTTGTGTATATATATACAGTGACCGCCCTAGACCCTTAAAACCATTAGCCAAATTTTTAGCCAAATCAAATTTTTATTAGCCAATTCAGAAAGTTTTAGCCAAATATTTTATATCATTTTTATTCATATGTTTGTTAATTAAAAATGAAACTACGTGCTTGTTGCTTTATAAACGTACCGGTAATAAAAGACTCATAGCAGCCGTAGAAAGGAAATAATAAACAGTACAAAATCCTTAATTATGAGTATCCTTTATCTAAATTGCTACGTATTTTTTTTTTACTTCGTTTTATCTAGTTCACTATATTGTCTGTCAATATATGAGTAGAAGTTTTGGAAAAGGTGGGAAATATCACGTGGTTTACGCGTGGTGGAATAAAGGATGAAAGGGGGGATATTCCTTTGATGTCACGTAATCACTGTCTAATACATTCCGGCTTCTAGATGCCGATATAAATTTAGAAATAATTTAGTGTTATGCTTGGTTATTGTGTCGACAAATAAAAACTCATAATAAAGATCATACTTTATTAATTAATAATATTATCAACAAATAGGTTCCCATTAGATGTTTTATTTTTAACAATAGTTCTAGAAATGGCGGGAGAATGTCACGTGATAGCCACTGTTGACAAACGGGTCATGAAGGTATCGCTTTGATGTATCATTTCATTACCGCATGAACTAATGCACACGTATAGATATACATGTACAGATGCCGTGCCGATTACTGTCAGGAATTATATAGTAATTAACACTTAAAATATGATAATCTCGACCATTAATGATACAGCAAATAATTTAATTCATAATGGATGGTGTATATTTTTGATTGCGTAAGAAGCGTGGCCCAATTATTACTTCCAACAACACAGAGTTTATGTTGATACCCGCAGTAAAATAGTAAAAGTACCATGCGTTTCCCGACTAAAATAAAGACAAATATCTACATAGCTCATCATGCCATTCGAGACATTTTAATGTGCAATGGTTTTATATCCACTACTATCGGTAATTTATTTGTATGGGCTGATATCGGTAAAACCGCTAGGTGTCATATCGGAACACCGCTACTTGTAGTGAAGCGAATGTACATTCGGCAAGCGGCGAGCATATGTAAACAGTGCAGTGCCACACAAAAGGGGCGTAACTGTGTTGTATAGTCTCTAGACTCGATCTTTCAGTCGTTTTAATGCGTGACATTGACTGATTTGCGACTTGTACGATTGAGACTAGAGTGATTAATGTACTAAAAATAGACACTCCATTGAATGATCGAAAGAAGCGTTTAACGAAACGATTTCAACTTTAATATTAACAGATTTACAAAATAATTCATTCGCCAAAATTTTCGCCAGAATCATCACTTTATTCGCCAATAATAATATTTGTCGTCATTGGCGAAATGGCGAATGTCTAGGGCGGTCACTGTATATATATGATGCAAGTTGTACATTACATCATATCCTCTTCCTCCAAATTAATGTTTTGCATTAGTAACATATTAAGACTGATCAAACTTTTCATTGGGTGTTTTATTTTTTGTACTCAATCCCATTAATTTATAAAATAAAAACAATCAAAATCTATAGATTGATTTAGCGCTTCTGTATGCTAATGCCGTTCCTAGGTATGATGGGTCCCCAAGTTGATTCGCTACAGTCAAATGATGGGTGCGAACTGATTCACTATGGTGAAAAAGGGCTTAAACAGGGTCTCACGCCAAGTTGCCACTGATGACAGTTAAGATTGCTGCATGTTACACCTATGACTTGGCTCTTGGGTCTTCACTAGCCCCTATATGCTTATGTTAGTGTTGTCTTACTATATGGAACCTGACATTAGCCAAGTCGGAGCAGAACTCCATTATATTTGATAAAGTACATGTATCTAAAAATATCTGTATGTTAATAAAAATTTGATATCTGTATATTTAAAAGCTTTATATTTAATATCTATATATTTAATAACTTTAATATCTGTATATTTAATAGCTGTATATTTAATAACTTTTTATGAATGGGAAGAGGTTTAAAGTTGCATCTTATTGTCATTTAATTATGAACAATAATACATGTATGTGTTTTAAACCAGTGATTTTTGTCAGATAAATCAAAAACTTTTTTACGATCATAGATAGATCAGTTTAAAAGTACTTCAATATGTACAGGCTTTTAGAAAGTACTTATAGTTGTTGTATGCGCTATGAACACGATATTGTGGATTTGGCGCTATATAAATGGATATATTTTTATTAGGCTATATATATCCACTTCATTAAAAACATTCACATGATGACACACATTTATTGAAAAAATAAAATCAAGTTCAAGATTTCTTTTACATGTACTTCAATGTGTACAGTTTATTGGAATGTACTGATTAGACTGTGTCAGACACATTTAAAAAAATAATAATACACAATAAAAGTCATAAAATTGATTGATGAGTTTAATAAAGTAGATAGAACTTGTTGTATTTACACAAACTATCTGTGATTGTCGTTACATAATTGACTCGACATTCCGGCCATCAGATTGCAGAGTAGAAAGTTGATGGTATTATCTTCGGCTCAAGTGTGTAAAAAGATGTGGGGAATTTAATCAACGTCTCATGTACAACATGAAAAAGTTTCAGAAGCCATCATTAAATCGAAGCTATTGTGTGAGAGCGTTTATTTATCTATCAGGTTGTGAACTGCTTGGAGGTTATCAAATGTCATTTACTACTACCATTTTAAAAAAAGACATCCTATATCTAGTTTTCAACTTAAAATGGAATAGTTTCAGTTGTCCAGTTCTTAACTAACATGGAATATCATTAGTATTCCAGTATTCAACGGAATAGGATTGGTTATCCAGTGTTCAATTTACCATAAACATCATCGGGTATCCAGTTTTCAACATAACCTTATCATTAAAATTGTTGGCCATGTGTATAACTCATCAGGTGTTGTTGAAAGAGTCTGAATACCCTGCCTCATACACAATACCTGTCACTACTACCACTTATAGACAACTACAGTAATAATTTGTAGTCTAGACTTTAATTTCAGATACCAAGGGCGATTGAATACAGGATTGGTAAAATCATCAGCTCGGTGGTTTAAATATGAGATTACAATAAAATCTTGCTAGATTATTGAAAAACTAAAATGATTAAGTGTTATCAGATGCTCTAGCAACATTAAGCATACACTGCCGTTGTGTACAACACCTGTCTCCTCGTATAGTTACTGATTTACTTCCTAGTACTACTGTGATATTTTCTGGTATTTTATTCAGACCCAATCGTTAATGGAAACCAGTATGTGGTACTATAGAGCATGTCTTCAGTGACAATCGTCACCATCTGGATGTAATAATCTAGTAAGCATGTTTTTATGACATTCACCACAAGCAACAATATACTCTCACATTAACCAACTTTCACCATTTATTCTTATTCTCTAAATTTATAAAACCTGCATCCTGTTATATAGTACTGGTAGATATTAGTACCATACAGTCAGTTGGAAGCAAGGTTTTCAGGGTTTGTTTACGTTCACGTTAATGTATTATGAGAATTGATTGATAAAAGTCCAACAGATTTTAAGAAAGGGACGATTGGACAAAACAAATACAAGGATACAAGACTTGTTTCATCAAAGAGAAACAGATAATGGCCAGTTTATGATATGAAGACTTGAAAGGTGTAGTTAAAAGGTGTATATGACAAGTTGAGTATAGGACGGATTACGGCTAATATACATATGTATATATATGTTACTACATGATGTTAATTGTTTGTCGCTATAATCTCTCGGACAGCTGATCTATAGTCACCAGTATACAAGTCTCAACAAATCTTCTATCTTCAATCAACTGTTAAACATCATCTTACTAGAAACTTTCCCCTTCTTTGTTTGTTTGTGATCAACCGTCGGAGTACCTGAATGGATAAATATTTAGATTTATAAGTGTTATCTCACAAAGTTTGGTGTTAATTTCAAAATAATTTTGTGAAATGAAATACTTGATTTGTGTCCCTGGAGAAAGTTTGTTTATATTTTGTGCCTGATAGATATACTTTACATTTGTTAATTTATCTGTTTAGAAACAAGTTATTAAATTATTAAATGATGTTAATTTGAGAATAATTTCTGGAAATTAGATTCTTGACTTGTGTTGCTGGAGAAAGTTTGTTTATATTTAGTGGAAATGAGATACATGACTCGTAGATCTAGAGAAAGTTTTATTTATATTTTGTGAACAATAGATATGCGTACAGGGATGGATTTAGTAAATGAACTTTATTTATAATATTTGAATGTGTATACAAATAGGCCACTAACAATACCGTAATACCAAGATGGCTATTATTGATATCATATATAACACGAGTGGCACATCTTTATAAAACAACTCAACAACTTATAAAAAAAGGTCAAATATTTGCACACCTTTTAGTTTTGCTTGGATAACTTTTTTTACTTTGAATGTTATGAATGAGGAGCAGTTAAGCCTGTGTCGTAAAGTGTCAATTTAACAATAACTTGTGTTATATCATACTCCAGAATATAGATGCTGAAATAAATTTGACAAGAAATATATTTGGTTAAAGTTGCAGATCCTGTCGGATAATATCGAATTTGGTTTTAAACAAAAGTGGCAACGATAATTTCCTGCCTTGGAGTTAATTGGATTATTAAGAGGCCCATCAATAGATTTTACCCAACAGTTATAGGTGGCACTGGCTTGTTGATGGGGATTTGTGCTCTTGAATAAATGTTACAACTCATTTGATTTTCTTTTTCTAAAAATGATAGAAATGTAAAGTTTGATGTATTTATCATCCTCCCTATGTATAAGTAAAGTGGCTGAAGTAATTCAGTCTACCTGGGTCGTGTATCTTATTTCACATTCATATTGATGACTGGATAAAGGGAGAAAATATTTGTGTTGAGGAGAAAAAAAACTTTTTGGTATCTGTTAGTGAAATGAACAACATGTGAGTAAAGATCGTTAATTAGGATTTCTGCAAATTGTGTAATTGATGTAGTATCTTGAAACAAAAATATTCTTCAGATGAAAAAAGGTGTTGTAAAATGAATAAACTATCAGTGAGAACTAGAAGAAAGACATTCCAATATAGTTTTAAATCTAACAAAAATAAAGATATGGT
This sequence comes from Patella ulyssiponensis, assembly GCA_963678685.1. NCBI lineage: Eukaryota > Metazoa > Mollusca > Gastropoda > Patellidae > Patella > Patella ulyssiponensis. Next base: position 59,045,486 of record OY783225.1, on the reverse strand, counting down.
GGATCAATGTCATTTATTCTTGATGTTGAAAGAAAAATAAAAAAAAGATATTTTATTTGATTGAAGTTTTTCCGAGTGTAAATAATATTTCATTCATGCCTGAGTTTCTAAATGAGAGGAGAACACACAAACAACATCAATGTTTTAAATGTGTTAAAGCTGGATTCTTTACTAGTGTTGAAGTTGGATTTTAGCTTGTAATTTCTTTTTAACATTTCGAAGTTGAATTCCTATGTAAAATTTGTGACATTTTAAATTTGGATTCTCACTTGTAAAATTTGTAACATTTTAAAGTTGGATTGCAACAATTGTGTCCTGTTAATGATGCATTGCTTTCAAGATCTGCATAAAAAATCCCAGGATTTCCTTTATTGATGTCTTAAGATACGGATGTTTATTCAATGAAAAAATGAGATAAAACAAGGAAATGTTGTAAAACTTTATATAAATTCACTCAGATTAGAATCATACTGTGAACATATAAAAAATATTTAAAAATGTTGATCTTACAAACACAGAATACGTGTAACAACTAATCGACTACTTCTTAAGACAATGTTATGGACAAACTACGAAGAAAAATTGAAAAAAAAAGTGCACATAAATTCTGATGTCAACATGAGAAAGTTTTAATTTTATAACTGACAATATGTAGGTGTGCATGTTGTTTGATTTGACATCCAACTGTGAAAAACAAAAAAATAAAAATACAGAATTTTTGATCAAGGTCCTTGTAAAGAAAATAAAACACACTTACAATTTTATCTGAGATAGACCTAAGATAGATAATTTGTGAACCGACCAACTGTGAAAGTAAAAAGGGAAGAATGTTAAAGGATTGACAAGGGGATGAACCAGGGATTAGCTTTAAGACCAATACTATTCTTATAACTTATAAATATAACACCATCACAAAGCCTATGATTTATAGACTATGATCTATTAGCTGTGATTTATTAGGTACTGTTTATAAACTGTGCAATATCACTTGTTCAAGGATTTAGCTGATCGAAACATGATTTATCTTGAATTACATTTTCATGTAATACTTACTGGTTGAATGGCCGTGTGAACTGTAACAGAAAAAATTGGATGTACATGGAATTTGACTATAAATGATTCCATTTTAAATTATAATGCCTAATGGTAAATAGAAAGACTGGAGTGTTTTAAACCATATGTACTACACCTCTGATATTTGCTGTTTGGAGTACATACTACATAGTGATTATAAATAGAAGGATTTGGATGTTATAAAAGTGATTTATGTGGAATATTGCAAGTGATTATATGATTATACAGTAATTAATGGTTTCAGATCGACAGAACAATCTTGAATATAAACGTTTCAACATAACTATTTATAATTAACAATATTAACTTGTAGTACGATAGAGTGATCTGATTGTTGTTGATGGACAGATAGAGTGATCCGTTTGTTGTTGATAGACAGATAGAGTGATCTATTTCTTCTAGTCAATGATTGTGAATCAGATTATGTTGAAGTGGTCCAAATTACATATACAGTAAGTTGATTTAATTACATATAGCATTACAGGAAGTTGATTTAATTACATATAGTGTTACAGTAAGTTGATTTAATTACATATATACAGTAAGTGGATTTAATTACATATAGCGTGACAGGAAGTTGATTTTTGTGATAATATCTTTACCTGTGGATTGGTTAATATGAAGTTGGTTCACTAACCAATAGATCTGGGATTTTATGGCAGGTTTACACATTGTCAGTCAAGCTATGGAAATTGTCTAATCCTTCGGATGGGATGAATAATCGATGTCCGGGGTATACCAGCTGTTCACATACCTAAGTCAAGTTCTGGTGATTCTTACTTTGTCATCTAAATACAAAGGTGGAGCAAATCAACCAGTTTGATAACCCCAGCACATTACCCGTAGGCAAGAAAGCTCTTTCTTGTCATTTACTTTTCTTTTCCTACTTTTGAGTCGTATTTGACAGGTTCAGCTATCTTAGAGCACATTTCATTACTTTTTGTGTATCTTTAAGTGGGGCATCATGCTATAACCACTGATATACAATATGTAGCTGGTATCATGCTATAACCACTGATGATATACAATAAGTAGGGCATCATGCTATAACCGCTGATATACAATATGTAGCTGGTATCATGCTATAACCACTGATATACAATTAGGGAAGTGGTATTTGATGTTCATTATGTACATTATTGTGTGTTTCATAATTAAAGAGTTTTAGGCTGAAACACATTCTAGATTGTAGAAGAGTTGGTTTAAATGACCATATTCCAATCTTAGAAAAAGATAAATGAACATTATTTGAAGACAGATGAGAAGATGACCTGTTACATGTAGAATATAACGGACAAGTTAATTACGGTAGAAATATGAGTAGGACTAGACAATAGCAAGATAATCCTTTATAATGTCACATCTGCGAGTTATTGAAAGGAAAGGTTTTTTATGTGGTGGAATTTATTACCTAGTTATTATCAATATAACAAGTTTCACTGTCTGTAATGGATTGCTAGATCGTCCAGTTGTAGTCAGTTTCCCTGTCTGTGATAGGCAGTAAATTGTGATATGTTGATAAGATCGTCCAGTTGCCTGTTTAACACAGGCGACGTGACATTCTTTTGTTTTTTATTGTCAAGACATTTAAATCCCTTTTTTCTGTGTAAGTTTAGTTGTAAATAGCCCCCTAATCAAAGGTTTTAAGTTTTAATTGTATGTGATTGTTAAATTTGTTGCATATTCTGTATATATTTGCCTACATATATTCACGTACCTGTATCATTTGCATGATAAAGACAAGAGTATCCTGGTTCAAACGTCGGTTAGTATTAAATTCAGTAATTGTGTCTCCATAAAAATCTAGCTTGTGTTATAAATAGAGAAATGAAATAGGAGCTATCTTGTAATCAGATTGTCTCAGTAGTTAATAGATGGGGAAATTGTTGTGGTCTGCATCCATGTTTTGTTTTTGGATTGCCTCCCTTGTTGTGAGTAATTAGTTTCCATTTTGAGTGAAGCATGTTTATAATCACTGCAGGCCAAAGACTCAACATAAGAAAAACCATTTCTAAGCACCTCCAAAAATATTAGAAGACAGACCGCAAATTCCTCCTACATTACATTGGATATGTAGACATAGAAAAAATAATTACAAGGCCTTGCTTCAAAATACCCACATTATTTACGTGACAAGGCATAAAAAAATTCCATTCTATTCCAACACACAAAGTCTTTGTGTTTTTTACACAAGATTTAATGCCCAAGTTGAAAGAAGGCCCACCATGTAGGACGGACATGTTCTATAAAAATAAGAGAGAGATTTAAACAAGAAGTTTTTTGTCCTGTTCTATAATCTCTAGTTTAAATATGCTAATAAAAAGTGAGTTATTTCTACTTATTGACAATTTCTTTCTATATAAAATACTTTCTTACTCATGTTCTACTCTTGTTATCTCTTTTTTTAAAGAATCACCCACACTTTACCCATGACCTATGACCTACTCATACCAGACACTTTTTAATACCAGATTCTCCAGCAACTTCAGGTCTGGCTTAATTACGTTAAAGAGGTCATATAAAGTCCCTCCCTTCAACTTGGACCTTATATGTCCAGTGTAAGTCTGATGTTCTTATGGCATTGCACGTATAACAGATCCTTGAGCAGTTGGAATAGGCAGGAAACACTACTTCCCCTCATTACACACTGCATGCCATATGCATGTCTTGATTAGCCAGATATAGTGCCGAAAAATACATTTAATTTATTTCTTTCTAATCAGCTAAAGTGACAGGTATAATACTTAATGCAGGGTATACATACTCTTGTAGAATACCTGATACCAAATCGTTAGCTCTTCCATGTTGTATCATGAGGTCTGTTATTGAGTCAACTGGCATGATTCCCCCATTGTACGTGACAAGGAGTAGGGTCGCCTATTCAACCTCGCGGGTTTTCTGGCCAGCTCCTCCGATTCCCTCCGACTGCTAAAGACCTCTACGTGCAAGTGAATTATTGAAATAGAATTAAACCATCCATTAGGTCCGGAATGACTTAGTTTGTGTTGAGTGGACGTTAAACCCCATTTCTCTTTCTGGTATTTATCGTTCAGTTTGTAATGTTTTACAGTAGCGCATTTGTTACACAGGTATTATATCATCTTAAGAGCGTGAACGACCTTCAAATAACCTTTCAACAATTGATGAGAGTTTGAACAACGTCTGAGCATCACTTCAACAAAACTTAATTCTCCGACCTTCGTCTTAAATGTGTATGTTTGGGTTGAAACGAATCTTTACATTCTTATAAAGTGTTTGATATTTGTTGGTTACAATGAGAACATGTTTATTTTGGTGAGGTAATCTAGCGTTTGAATGAGGCGTGAGTATTGTGTCAATTTTACTACAAACACAAATTTGTAAGAATTTAACTTTAAACAACGTTATCAGTCTCTCTTGTGTCATCATCATGAGTTGGAGGAACGTAGGAGAAACTTCAACAAACTTGGACTGAGTTAATTTAAGAAGAATTTTCACTCAATCCATCTTGCCACGTTTGGACATTGGATGTAAATATTATTGCAAGGTTTGTTTTTAAAGATATTTTTGTTTAGGCCTATTAAAGTTACATTATGGAAGATAAGATAAAGAGCTGACAGTTCTCACTACAATAGTTAAAAACTAGATAATGTAATGGAAATTTGATGAAAATTGATTCACACTGAATTGAAAATTTAGCGATTGAATTTTCGGCCTATCCTCGATCATCATTACTAAAGTCGGTACGATAAAAACATAGTATCTATTATCCATTTCATGATTAAATCATGAATGAAAGTTGAGCAGCAAATCGGATCCTAATCCAGTAAATATTGCAAGCTAGTGATGACATCAGGTTGATCAAATTGCCATTTTTATATATCATCAGATGATATACACCGGAATCTACAAGATTCACATACAAATAAATTTTACTTTGGGATCTGCTCTGGAATTTCCAGTCTTATTTTCGCTTTTGTTAGTGGTGCAGGAAACAGAGCCTAAATAGGTAAAGAGTCATGTAGTTTGGATGGAATGAAAAACAGAAAATAATTAGAATATAGAATAGAGTCTGTGAAATTCCATTGAAGTGTTTGAGGGCTGGTGATAACATTGAATCATTACGTACAGCAGACAATTAGATATTGTGTACTTTGAGATAATAACAGTACAATATATGATAATAAGCCTTGCCTGCAGGCCCATCTTTATCTCTTGATAAAATTATTCTGGTCACAATATATCTACCTTTATTACACAACATAATACAATCAGATAACTACAGGGAAATAACCCTTTTGAACATCCTTAAACAATAACCTTATATACAGTTCAAGGCTGAAAATATTTAGTTCAGGGCTGAAAATTTGTAGTTCAAGGCTGAAAACCCTTGCCAGCAAATAGAGACTTTTTATACAATACTATAAGCAATCCCTACTGGAAAGAATATCAACCCCCAAACTATTAAAATTAGTGGAGTTATTACTTTGTTTTCATGACCATCCACTGTTTAATATCTGAACCATGAACATCAATATCAAGATGGTTGCTAGTCAACTTTTTAAAATTGTAATCAATTATCTAAACAGCAATTTTTAGTCCCTATTCCTGTCAGATTATAAAATGATCAATAAATACCAATTTGCGTACTGAAACATTGTATCTTCATAGTAAGTCCAATATTTTATTATATTTGTACCCTATATTTATCCCTTTATTGACTGAGCTCTCGAGCGCGTAAAATTTTCTGCATGTCTGAAAGTTTTGTTATATAAAGTTGATTGTTATATTGACCGAGAGCAAATAACGTCAACCATTTTTTAACGGGGGGTTTAATCACTTGCTAAACCTTAAATACACAGAGAATAAACCCAGAGTATTTCCTCAACTCCAACATTCATTCCTCAATTTAGAAACATTTTGCACGACTATCATTCCGAATGTCCGCATTTCATCATTGTGGTAAAAACATCAAAACATTGTTGTAGGTTTGGTTAAATTGTTGTCATATTTCACTGTTTGGTTTTTATCCTGAGTAAAGTTTGTCAATCTATCTAGTTTAACAAATTGTCGAAAATAAAACTTTAAAGTCTCAAGAATTCCATGGAAACAAGCAAAATTTGGGGTCGTCTTATCATACTAATCAGCCTTTTAATCCAATTTCTCTCTCACATTAATGTTTGAATCTTCGAGTTGTCCAGCAAGTCGTCTTTTACACTTGTGTTGAGTGTCCATTGTTCTTCTTTTAATTTTGAAATTTTTTTAATGAATGAATGAAAAATGTTGTTTAATGGCACGTCAGCTCAAACCGGGCTATATTGCGCCAAACAAAAAAAAAAATTATTTAAAAGATTACTCAATTTGTGTTCGACTCATAATATTCAGGTTAGGGTAGTAGTACTTGGTGTCCTTGTTTTCACCTCCTAATACTTGGGTTAGGGTGGAAGGCTGAGAAAAATCATAAAATAAAATCTCATATGATCCCATTACTTGATTTGATGGTTCTTGGTTTTCTTGTGTTTGTCAGGTTTTGTTGTGTTGAGTGATGTCCTCCTGTACCAGTAAACATCAGCTAGCGTATAACCTACGCATGTCATCTGACATCTATATTATTATTGTGCACAGAGCATATCAATATTTATATTATATATATGTCGTATATATTTTACTTTTCACTAATGCACAATCTTAACCCTATAAAAAGTTGGATTGACTGGTGAACTTTGGATCATAAGGTCTGGCATTGTGTCAAGTGGCGGGGTGTTGACAAGGAGTCAGGTTAGCTGCCCAACGTCCTTGTTGTTTTCCAGGTCCTATCACTGTTAAAGACAACTACATGCAAGCAAATTATTGAAATAAAATTGTACCATATATTAGCTCCAAAAATCAACTTGTTAGGGTTGAATGCATGTTAAACTCTGTCTCTTCATATATATACAAGGTATAGCAACCACCCCATCTTTAAATAAATTGTATTATTATATTAGTAGGTTACTTTTCTTCTATTAAGATATTTTTTGGATCAGGGGAAGTGAAGCATGTAGATATTTTATATTCAAATCGTTGTCTGTTTTATATGCACTTAGTTCCATCAAACATATTATTATCATATATATCTAACAATCCCAAGTTTTTATAACAATCTTTTTTCTGTATTGAATAAATGAAAGTAAATTTGATTTGAAAACCCTCAATAGAATAGGCTTTAAAAACGTGTCACTCCACTAATTTTGAGATGTGTCAACGAAAAGCTTTCCGTCTAGTTGTTTCCAGCTTTTGTCAACGGTTATTTTATTTGCACACCAATGGGTATATGTGGGAATAACTACACAGACTGTTCTTGTCAGTCCTGCCTTACCAGGATTCCAACCCACAAATCCCTTTTACACTCATCCTCCTACTCACCCCATCCTACCTATACTTTATTCCTCCTCTTCCTTCAACCCCTCCCTCACTCTCCCATACTCCCACCCTCCTCCTTGCAGTGCCGTCTCTCCCGCAGTCCATCCAAGTCCTGCACCATCCCAATCCTACACCACATCCCAGTCATGCAGTGCACCATCCCATTATAATAGATTATATCCGACATCGGTTATATGTATAATGTACCCATATATTCCAATATGATGTTTCATTGGGTCATGAGGTGTCCTGTACAAAAAAAAACTTTTACGAAACTGACTCCAGTTTGATTCATCCGTGAACAGATACATTATCATAAATCTTAACACCATTAAATTGTGGTTTAAAATATTCTATTAATGTTGTCACATCAAATTTTATTATCCCCAAAATAAATGAAATAAAAATAACGGAAACAAGACAACGAACATCCTGGTAACTGTTTGTTTAACAAAACAAGTGAAATATTTAAATGTTTTTTACTCCCGGGAGTCTTTATTTATTTATTTTAAAACTAACATTAAAACTGTGTTTTTATTCTCTCGGAAAGATTGTTTTCCTGTTTAATATAGGGTTAGTACAAAAGCTTATTAATGATAAAAAATTCAGTGCATTAATTATGAGAGAGACTAACATATGTCTGTGTTGGTGTAACAATGTTGTTACATTAACAGTGGGTATCATGTGTGTGGCAACGTATGTTTACTACTAATAAACATATTATATGGCTATTTAAACAGAATAATACCACGATCATCTTCATGTTTCTTAGACAATTAAAGTAATAAACATACAAACCACCTTATTGTTGATGAGAATTATTATATCATTAAATGGAATTAAGTGTCAGATTGCACCAACATTACACTGACCTGTGGTCATTATTTCTCCAACCTCATTATTTCTCCACGTCCTCCGGTTTCCTCCCACAAAAGACCCCTACCACAAGTCAATTACTCTCTCTCTCTCTCTCTCCCTTTCTCTCTCTCTCTCTCTCTCTGGTGTGACTTGGGATGTTTTTTGTCCCCCGCCTTTCAAAGAAAGTTGGGGGACTATTAAAATGGGTTCGTCTGTCTGTCTGTCTGTCTGTCTGTCTGTCTGTCTGTCTGTCCGTCTGTCTGTCCGTCACACTTTTTGGGACACAATGACTCTCTTCCTAATTGAGCTAGAATGTTCAAACTTGGTGCATGTGTTTATTAGGTCAATGCCTTGATGGAGTCCGAAGATGAGCATTTTCCGCTTAGGGTAAGCAGAGATAAGCAATTTGATTTGTTGATGCTTTGGGACACGATAACTTTAGTTCTAATTAAGTGAGATTGATGAAACTTGGTGTATAGTTTCATTATAGTAATACCTTGACTAAGTTCGATAATGAGCATTTTCTGCTCAGGGTAAGCAGAGCTATACGCAATTTGATTGGTCGAGAATTTGGAACACAATAACTCTCCATCTAATTGAGTTAAAATGTTCAAACTTGGTGTATATGCTTATTAGGTCAATGCCTTGATGGAGTTCGGAGATGAGCATTTTCCGCTTAGGGTAAGCAGAGATAAGCAATTTGATTGGTTGATGCTTTGGGACACGATAACTTTAGTTCTAATTAAGTGAGAGTGATGAAACTTGGTGTATAGTTTCATTATAGTAATACCTTGACTAAGTTCGATAATGAGCATTTTCTGCTCAGGGTAAGCAGAGCGATACGCAATTTGATTGGTCGAGACTTTAGAACACAATAACTCTCCTTCTAATTGAGTTAAAATGTTCAAAATTGGTGTATATGCTTATTAGGTCAATGCCTTGATGGAGTTCGAAGATGAGCATTTTCCGCTTAGGGTAAGCAGAGATAAGCAATTTGATTGGTTGATGCTTTGGGACACGATAACTTTAATTCTAATTAAGTGAGAGTGATGAAACTTGGTGTATAGTTTCATTACAGTAATACCTTGACTAAGTTCGATAATGAGCATTTTCTGCTCAGGGTAAGCAGAGCGATACGCAATTTGATTGGTCGAGAATTTGGAACACAATAACTCTCCTTCTAATTGAGTTAAAATGTTCAAACTTGGTGTATATGCTTATTAGGTCAATGCCTTGATGGATTTCGAAGATGAGCATTTTCCGCTTAAGGTAGGCAGAGATAAGCAATTTGATTGGTTGATGCTTTGAGACACGATAACTTTAGTTCTAATTAAGTGAGAGTGATGAAACTTGGTGTATAGCTTCATTACAGTAATACCTTGACTAAGATCGATAATGAGCATTTTCTGCTTAGGGTAAGCAGAGCGATAAGCAATTTGATTTGCCGAGACTTTGGAACACAATAACTCTCCTTCGAATTGAGTTAAAATGTTCAAAATTGGTGTGTATACTTATTAGGTCAATGCCTTGATGGAGTTCGAAGATGAGCATTTTCTTCTCACGGTAGGCAGAGATAAGCAATTTTTGGATGACACTTCGTGTTCAGTTTGATTGGTCGATACGTTTGAAAAAAATAAATGTGCGATTAATTAATATGTGTCATCTATTTATTTTGGGATTTCGGCGGGGGACATCAGCCTCACTGTTGGCTTGTTATATATGTCATCCCTAATACATGTATTCTTTTAAACCCATTATATCTTATAATCATGCTATATAATACAGTTGTATATAGGATCATGTTATTGTTCCTTTATTGAGAGAGGTCGTCGTATAGTGGTCTATCTATATATGATGACCTCTAATGCTTGTATATTTACCTGTCTCGCACGCCTTTCATGTCCCACCATTCAGCTCGTTAAAGCTTTCACCTGCAGGCATACCAACTCATCCATGCTGTAGAGTAATACACACTTCAATACACGACCAACAGTCCACGAACTTTCTCCACAACAACTTCTTAACATTTTGGGATAATCAAAGGATTTTTATAAATTGCCGAAGGACGTTTGTCTTGATCGAGGTAAGAATGTGATACTTATTGCAGGTTATTTTATTGAATTTGTAAAGGTTTTTAGCAGACGTGATACAGGTGTAAAGGATACTTGTGTTTGTTATGACTGATCGTTGATGCATGGACAGTCGACTCAATTCTACTCCTGGATAGACTTTAACTTTTTTTTAACATACCCTATCTTCTCTAAATCTGTGATTAAACCGGTCCCTGGTACACAGGCATGGGACTGTTTGTACACAGCATGCAGAGGTAGCTTTCCTGCCCAACTTATTGGCTCATCCCTGTTTTCTAGTACTTTAAAAGTTAGAATATTGTTTGACCAATATTATGATTACTGAAAACTTACTTAAAACATGACAGTGAGGAATTCTTTGACTTAAAACATGACAGTGAGAAACTGTTTAACGATTATTAGTTATTGTTTAATGGGTTGATTATATTGTTTTCATTTTCTCTTCACAAAATTATGATCTCAGACTTTCTTTCCATTGAACTTTCGACTGTATGTTTTGTTAAGATAAAATGAGGGAGGGGAAAATGTTAGATTATTGATAGTTGAATATAGGTCAGTTTAACTACAGTCACAGTTTTAAATGTGAATATAAGGTCATATGGATTGATGGGCAATATTGTCAATTGTTTCATTTCATCCTTGGTATGATAAATGGTCAGAGCTCTTGGTGGCCTCGTGTATAAACCCAAGTTTATTTCTGTTTCTATACGTAATGAATGTGTTAAAGATTCCCTGAGAGTGCCACTGTCCAGGCAGAATTTACCACCTAGCACTGTGGATGGTGTATGTCTGGTTACACAAATTTCATTTCTTTATGCTTTATGTTGTTGATGAATTATCAATTTATCTTCCTCACTCACTTCAAAACATAATTCATTTATTCTTTCATTTGTCATCATTCATTCATTCATTTATCTTCCTCACTCCAAAACATTCATTCATTCACCTTCCTCACTCGCTCCAAAACATTATTCATTCACTCTGAATACCATCTTGTATATGTGTTGTTTCTTGTATGTCATATTTTTAGTGTGCAGGTCCTATCAGTTTTTCTCCCGTCATGACAACTCCACATTTGGATGTTAGTAGCACAGGATTTATCAAACATTTTTCCTATGATGTTTGTGTTGAAATGCCAGGAGTGTTTTATCGTATTGACTTGAGTTCCGCCATATATTTGTCCGTCAATAAAAAACCCATTCCTGAAATTATCACGCTTTCATTAGGTAGCCAAAATGATTTGTTACTTGTGTAGACAGTGTCGTGTTACAAGTCAACTAAAAGATGTGCCGATACTGTGTATATTGTTTTGGTTTTTTTTTAGCAAAATGTCATTTAACATATTTTAACACGAAACGTTTAAAAAGAAGTTTCGAGTGGGTGCAGAAAAGTAAGATGGTCATTTTAAAAAGAGGTGAAATGATATTCAGTTTATCATATTACTGTAGAATTTTATACATGAACATTATAAGTATTATTTACCAGATACAGACATTTATGTATTTCCTTCATTAGTTTGATCTTATATCATGCAATTGTTTTGGTTACAAAGTTTTTACTCCATGTGGCTACAAATTTCCCCCAAGACAAGGAGTAGGGCCCACCCTCGTTTTCTCCAAGTCCTTTGGTTTCCTTCCACGGCTAAAGACCCCTATGTGCAAGTTAATTATTGAAATAAAATTCGACCATATGTTAGTCCCAAAATGATCTAGTTTGTGTCGAGTGGATGTTAAACCCCATTTCCCTCTCTCTTTTGTTTTTTACTCTATGTGACTCCAAATTTCCCTGAAAGCCTATATGGGTTTTCATGTTGGATAGTTATTAAGAGTGTTTACTGTTTCAGTGATCAATGTCTGCTATATGTTCTCTAGTATAAAATGTTGGGAGAAGTTTCTTCAAACTTTATATTTTTATGAAAAGATTTACTTCTATAAGAGGGTTTTCATTTATAAAGCTTCTTAAAAAACCATTATGAATACCGCCCAAAACTGTTGTTTAGTTATTTGAATAAGTTTGAAATACAAATCTATTCATTGTCGGGTGAATGCTGTATGACTAGTCATATAATAACTGACTGGTAAAAAACGAAATGATATCATATTTGAAGTTTATTGCCTAGAACATTTTATAAGATGGCCATTCTTTGATAGTTTTTAGTGTAATTAATAGATCTAAACATGAATACCAGGTCAGATAGGGATTTTATTTTCAGGCTTCATAGCTGCACAGAACTTGAAAATTATCAATTATAAAATGTCATAAAATTAGCATATTTTACTGTCTGAATCTACCTTATTCTTGCCCTCAATTCACTGTATCTTAAAGACCTAAAACAATTGAAACATTTTTGGACTGATATTTCATTTAGGAATTCAACTTTAACGATCAATATTGTAGGCTGCAAGGGATTCCCTCAATATTGTAGGCTGCAAGGGATTCCCTTAATATTGTAGGCTGCAAGGGATTCCCTTATCCCACAAACGATGACCGGAGACTTGAATAGCAAGAATAAAGGTCCACTGTTGCATGACATATTTTGATATTATTTACAGTTTGTAGAAATGGGTGTCGGTGGTTTTATTGTGAATGGCCTCCAATATAAAATCTCCCATGTGTAAAATATACACAGAACTTTCTTTTCACGGAAGCAATCAACCGTAAGTTGTCTTCATTTAGAGACCCTTCTTCAATAAACTTCAAAACTGGATGGATAAAATGTGGGGTTGTAGGGGAGGTATTTAACTTTGAGAGGATGAATTGTTGTGAAGTTCTCTTGTTAACAGGGTAAAAGGGAAGATCCCTATATAAAGTTGAAGAGTTGAATAATTATCAATAAACATCTAGTTATAGATATTTAATGTCATGGTGAATTGTCAAAATCGTGTCACTTATACAGAAGGTCATTGAAAAATTACACACAAAACATTAATTTTATTGTTAGTAGGATAAGAATTTATAATGAATGAAATAAGAGCTTTATACAGGGGTTTTTCTGAGATACATGATACCAGTTTGGGTTACATATATTTATAATTAAGATGTCCATATGAAAGTGATTGTACTTCTGTCCTTCATTATGTATCTTACAAAAAAATATCTGTCCAGCCAATCCAGTTATCAAAATTTTGAAACAGCATCCCTGGTCAACAGAAACCAGAAATTCATTTTTAAAGAGACAAATTGGAAACTGTGGACGACTGAGCAGTAATGTTATTTTGTGGTAATATTATTGATAAAGAAAGATCTATTGATGATATTCAAGGAACTTGTCCTATTAAAGTAGCCCTTGTTTGTCATCTTCAAGTTATTTGACAATAAGATAAGCAAAGAATACTCAAGTACTGGTGGAGTATCATCAAATAAAAAACAGTATACATGATACGATACGATCAACGATCATGGAGAAGAATATATTAACGGACTTAGTGAACATTGTTGACCCTAAAAAAACGTGAAAAATCCTCAAATAAACAATGATTTTATTCATGAGAAATGTGCTGGTCTTCAGGGTTAGATCTCGAGTTTTATCATGAAAAGCCATAGTTTAAAATGGGTATGAGAGAGATTTAAAATTTCACCCGCTTTGTCCTCGGCTCATAGTGGATCAATTTGACTCAAATTTTCAGCAAATTACCTTTACACTATGTAGTTTTTAACTATTGTAGTGAGAACTGCCATCTCTTTATCTAATCTCCCATAATGTATCTTTAATTATTATTTTGTCGTTTGTGAATCAACTTTTATTAATTACCCAGTTCCACATTGTCTTGTAGGATATGTTTTTATTGGTTCACCTGAAACTCGCGTACTGATTATAAAATGTTAATTGTGTCTTAAATATTGGATATTAGGATCCTGAAGTTTCCCGGCAAGATAACAACATCAATATTGATTGAAATTTATCAATATTGAATTCTAATTCGTGCTTTAATTTCGAATATTGTGGAAAAATTTTGAGTTTATAGGATTATGAATTTTGTGAGTTTTTTTTTAAACAGTGTCCTTAAAGTCTAATTTTGTTTCCTAAAGTTTAGAGTAAACCATTGTTTTCATTTAAAAATAATCTTTAAAACATTGCACAACTGAATAAATTTCTTATTGAGGTAGACAAGTGCACATTTATCAAATATTTAAAGAAATGGATGCTTGTAACCAGGAGGAATTCTCAACTCTCTTTATCTAATTAGGTGAAGTGGGTGGGTTGAGTGGTTTCAATCCTAAACTTGTATGTAACAAGTAGTGTAAGGATGGCAGGTCCAACTTCCTTGGTTTTCTTCAGGTCCTCTGGTTCACTCCTTTGCACAAGCAAATGATTAAAGTAAAATTGTACCATATGTTAATCCCAAAATGACCTGGTTTTCGTTTAGGGGATGTTAAATCACATCTCTCTCTCTCTCTCTAAATGTAATTGAAACCTGACCATTTGTTTGTGTTTAAGCTGACATATTGTCTTGCATGTAGATAAAATTACAGGTATTTTGTAGAAACATGGAGATAAATATAACTACAAATATGTGTGTATCATGTTATACATATAATACAAATACCTGTTATAGACTTCACTAGACCATTAAACTCTCACCAAATAGAAACTCTCTCTATTTTCTCTTCAGCTCTAATGCCAAGGTATCTACTTACTTGCTCCGGGAACTTTGATTTTTATTTGCCTTCTGAATGACTGTTACAAACTCGACCAACAATAGACATTAATTCTGATCTGGTTTCCAAATCTCACAGTAGCTCCTCTTACTTATCTCCACAAAAACAAAACAGGATGGTTCTTTGAGGGTGATGACTGTGGGATGGGTGATGAAGGCTGTGGGAGTGAGTGTGAGAACTGTGGGTGGGTGATGAAGGCTATAGGAGAGTGAGGGCTGAGGGTGGGGGATGAAGGTTGTGGGTTGGTGATGACTGTGGGTGGATGAAGGAGGCTATGGGAGAATGATGGCTGTGGGTTGGTGATGAAGGTTGTTGGTGTGTGATGGGGGCTGTGGGTGGTTAGATGGAGGGTATGGGTTGGTGATGAAGGTTGTGGGTGGGTGATGGAGGGTGTGGGTTGGTGATGACTGTGGGTGGATGAAGGAGGCTATGGGAGAATGATGGCTGTGGGTTGGTGATGAAGGTTGTGGGTGTGTGATGACTGTGGGTGGATGAAGGAGGCTATGGGAGAATGATGGCTGTGGGTTGGTGATAAGGTTGTGGGTGTGTGATGGGGGCTGTGGGTGGTTAGATGGAGGGTATGGGTTGGTGATGAAGGTTGTGGGTGGGTGATGGAGGGTGTGGGTGGATGATGACTGTGGGTGGGTGATGGAGGCTGTGGTTGTGTGATGACTGTGGGTGGGTGATGGAGGCTGTGGTTGTGTGATGACTGTGGGTGGGTGGTGGAGGCTGTGTTTGTGTGATGACTGTGGATGGGTGATGGAGGCTGTGTTTGTGTGATGACTGTGGATGGGTGATGGAGGCTGTGTTTGTGTGATGACTGTGGATGGGTGATGGAGGCTGTGTTTGTGTGATGACTGTGGATGGGTGATGGAGGCTATGGGAGGATTAGGAGTGGGTGATGAAAAAACTGGAAAGTGGAGACTCTACATGATGCATGAAATTACGTAATTAGTAAATTTGAAAATCAAAATTTTTTACAGTAATATGTTCTAGACTTGTATGCCAAATTGTTTCTGTTATTTGTGAAGCTGTGACATTCAGGCAACAAAAAGGATTTTAGAATTGAATGTATGATAAAAAAAACCCTTAAAAACATTAAAAATATAATAATTAGAGTGACAGTAATGTAAGAAAGTATAAATGGAAAACAAATATATGTCAGAGTTTTAAAAAAAGAAATTATTATAGAGTATTACAACGTTAATGTGGCAATCTGCCTTAAGGCAAATAGTTTCCCTTCTTTTATGTGTTTTTTTATGACAGACTTTTTTGTTCGGAAATAACTCACAATAGACGTCAACTTTTTTTTACATACATCAGTTAACTCTCTAGCTCACTTTATTTAACCATTCGACTTATCATTCATTTCTTGTAAGTAGAATATTTTTTAGTTTTAAATTCTTTTATTTAACAAGTATGGGTGTACTAGATGAATCAAGTATATGTACCCGGAACCGACCATGAATGGGCGTACTAGATGATTGACACCAAGCCAGGATTTATCCGTCACTCGAGGAATCACTTGCAAAATATTGTAAAAGTTTAATCTCTTATAGGAATATCAATCCACAAGTGGTTTAATTTCATTCAATATTTATAAAATTAGGAAGAGTTTATCCTCAAGTACTTGTCATATTTCCTTCATAGTTTCACTTACTCTCAACTAACCATTATTGTGTTTGAATGATATTAATGAGGGCATGAAATGAATACAGTGCACTGATTGCAACAGATCACCAATAGCTTTAATTTTAATTTTGTTCAGTTATTTAAAATAATGTACAATGTTGGCCTTACTACCCCGGCATTGTTTTATTTTATGGCGATCTTAACTATGTTGTCATTGGTGAGTTTATTATGTTGTAATTATGAGTTAACTATGTTGCAATTATGAGTTAACTATGTTGTCATTAGTGAGTTTATTATGTTGTAATTACGAGTTAACGATGTTGTAATTATGAGTTCTTTATGTTGTCATTATTAAAATTGATATGTTGTAATTATGAGTTTATTATGCTGTAGTAACGAGTTAAAAACCACTGTAGTCATTAAAGTGTCTAGTAATCACCCCTCACTAGAGTCTTTATATAGAATATAAATATAAATCATGTATGACCTTATTTCTTACATCATATATATATATTTATACAGGGCGTGGTCAAAGAATATTGAATAGTATACAAATGTTTAAATATTCGTTTAAACTTTATGTTGTAACACTGAACAAGTGAAAATAGAACACAGAAACATTACAGAACGTATTAGTCCTGTGAAGTCATCAAATACTACAAGCATATGATCATTAATGGGTTTAGATCCTTGTGTAGACAAATACTACAAGCATATGATCATTAATGAGTTTAGATCCTTGTGTAGACAAATACTACAAGCATATGATCATTAATGAGTTTAGATCCTTGTGTAGATCGAGAAAGTTCCTAGAGTTTTATTAACCTGTCTTTGCTTTGTCTCAATTTCTAAATCATACATACATATATAACAAGACAATTCTAATTGGCTGGCACTGACGTCTGTGTAAGGTGTGAAACTTTGATTCATCACCAGATGGCATTGCATGCCAACTCCAAAATGTATTCGAGGTTTACCAAGGATGAAGAAAGAGAAGCGAATCGTAACTCTTGGCCAGCGAAGATGTTTCTTAATGTAATCAAATGGTTGTCACATTCTAGAATGTCCGATAACACTTCTCTTTTGGGGAATTTTGCCCAAACTATTTTGTTTTTGATGACGTGTGCCTAAGGTTTATTGTAATTAGTTGTAGTTGCTACACTATTTGTTATAAAATAACTTTCTGTTTGTCTGGTGAGAACAAGTGAAAATGTTTGATTATTTATATATAATATTTATATACAGTGATCGTTGATGAACTCCTATAACTCTACCTTTAACGACCTTCAGTTGACATTCTGTCAATATATACGACATGTTGTCACTTACAAGATGAAAGGAGATATATTTAGTAAATACAGTCGACATATTTTTCATATCACTCCACAAATATTCTCTCTTACCTTATGTAAAGGAGAGATTTTATCCAACAGAATGGACGGAATTAATGGAGTGAATGGTCAGACAAACGGTTATAATAAAATGGTCAATAGGTTCACTTTTCTTCATGTTCATACATTTTAAGAAATGCTATCCTAGCTTTGATTAGTATGGAAGCTTAGATACAATTTTTTGTTTTTCTTATTTCCTGTTTTTATTTTCAATATCTAATTTCTATTTTTGATTTCCAATTTTTTAGAATAATGGTTAATTTTGTAATTTTTCATGTCCTATTCTAAACTTTTACGACCCACAAGTACAATCATTGAATGAATCATAGACATAAGAACTGCTACTGTAGTATTATTATTGTCTTCGTACTAGACCATCTTGTGAACCTACCCATTGAAATCACCAGAAGTGGACAAAACTGGCTATAGGGCAGTCATCAAGTACTTGCAACTGAATGTTTTAACCCCAACACAGATACATGCAGACATGATGTCAACTTCAGGGGATGATGCCCCTACATTTCCACACCAAAGGAGTGGGCTGCGAAATTTAAGCATGACAGAGAGGGATAGCATTGATGATCACCTGCGTCCTGGAATGCCATCAACAACAACCATTCAAGAAAACATTACCTGGGTGAATGACATGGTGATGGCTGATTGACAAATAACCTGTAATAATGGCCAGATTTATAACCATGTTTCCATACATCAAAATGGAACTAGCCTGTCCTCATTTTTCTTTGATGATGTCATGTCAGCTGTGAATGAGCTTTTTAGGGTGGATGAAGAAATTTCTTCCTGACCTGCATCCAGGCCTTTCAGCATCACTGGCAAACGTGTGCACACCTTGAAGGGGACTGTGTAAAAAACTAGATTGAAACCATTGACTTAGTACTAGGGGGGGTTGTTAAATCAAAAATTTTCTACCTGCTACACGAGGACCTACTCAATTTATGTGGTGTGATGTACTCGTCATGTGGGAAAAAATGTTTGGGGATCAGACCCCTCTAACCCCCCTGTACATACCCCCTGAAGGTTCTTACCCCTATTTTGACCCCAAAATAGCAGTTTTTGGCGTAATAAGCCATAGAAATATGTCAAAGGTGGTTTGTATGTTGTCTTTTTATAAGTTTTTAATAATGCTGAGTCTGATTATTGACTTTATAATTATTTTCTATATTCCAAAATGGCGGAAATTCAAAATGGCGAAAAAAATGACCAGATCTTTGTTTATTTCTAATGTATGGCTTGTAATATGTATTTTATGGGTCTTCGCTGCTGCAAAGTCTAAATCAGATCTTGAAAAATAGTTTCGACCATCCAATATGCCCGAAATTCAAGCTGATGATACAAACATGGCCGCCATTTTGAACAAAGTTTTTAGTAATTCGAATATATGGCTTGTAATATGTCTTTTTGTAGGTTTTCATTGCTGCAAAGTCTGAATTGGACCTTGAAAAATAGATTTGACCATCCAATGGCGAATATTCAAGATAGTGGATATAAACATGGCCGCCATTTTGTAAAACTCATACTGGTACATAATCTAGTGACAACTTGACACCCCCCCCCCGCCTCAAATTAAGTGCTTAAAATCCTATGATGTCCATGTAATGGTAATATCTGTATATTTGTGTCTATAACTGATGTCCATGTAATGGTAATGTCTGTATATTTTTGTGTCTATAACTGTGTCTATCATGTAATTAGATGTACACGTATGCACTGCAGTTGTCTCATCCCATGCACAATTCGCACATTGGCGTAACATTCGTGTAATTTTCAGATTTTGTTATCGTAATGTACTAGTGATGTTGTCCTATGTGTACCTCCAACATGTACACCTCATCAAACACGCCAACTTGCCTTCAGCAAGGAAAGACCTGGCAGACAGAAAGCATATGGAAACTGCAGGCTTTTTAAGTGGAATATTGCCAACCAAATTGATGGTCATCATCAATTTGATGTCCCTACTTAGACCGACAAGTGCTAGACAAGATCAGCGAAGTAAGGACTCTGCCGAATCTGTTCTATCAGAAATTTTTACAAGAACATTTTCCACGTCTATTTAAAATATTTTGTGAGGAATAAGATGTGGGAATTCCTACAAGATCAGCACAATCAGGAAAACAGTTTTGCGAACGTTTCGTCGACAAACAATAGGCGAAGACAATGGAAAGACGACATCATGATATGCAGTCCTTTGAGAAAATGAGAGCTAAAATAGAAACAAAAAATGTACTTTCATCATGCCATAGTGGCCCATAATCGATATCACTTTGGGATGGGTTCACATCATCTTCATCTCAAAGAGTACTAAAGTCTATTGCTTACTCAGAATGGTTTTTTTTTTGCTTCTATTTTAGCTCTCATTTGACTCAAAGGACTGCATATCATGATGTTGTTTTTACAAAACTGTTTTTGCTGATTGTGCTGATCTTGTAGGAATTCACATTCGTTTTCGATCATCTTGACACCATACACTACTTCTAAACGCTTTCTAACATCTTCATCCTTACAAAATTCTTGTAAAATTTCTGATAGAATAGATTCGACAGAGTCCTTGCTTCGCTGATCTTGTTTAGCTCAAGTCGTTCTGAGTAGATACATCATTTTCTTGATGACCATCAATTTGGTTGGCAATATTCCACTTAAAAAGCCTGCAGTTTCCATATACTTTCTATCTGCCAGGTCCTTCCTTGCTGAAGATCAAGATGGCGTTTTTGATAAGTTGTACGTGTTGGAGGGTACACATAGGAAGACATCACTAGTACACTACGATAACAACATCTGAAAGTACGTGCATGGTATGAGACAATTGCAGAGTATACATTTAGCTAATCTAGTTAAATGGTAGACACAGTTAGAGACACAAATATACAGACATTACCATTACATGGAGATCATATGAGCACTGAAAACAATAAATTTGAGCTTTTTTTCAAGTTGTCACCTGATTATGTATGTGTTTGTTCAAAATGGTGGCCATGTTTGTATCCACCATCTTGAATATCCGCCATATTGGATGGTCGAAACTATTTTTCAAGATCCGATTCAGACTTTGCAGCAGTGAAAACCCATAAAAAGACATATTACAAGCCATACATTAGAAATAAACAAAGATCTCCTGCAAAATGGGGGTCATATTGATCGCCATTTTGAATTTCCGTCATTTTGAAATATCGAAAATAATTATAATGTCAATAATAAGACTCAGCATCATCACAAACTGTAAAAAGACAACATACAAACCACCTTTTACATATTTCTGTGGACTATTACGCGAAAAAAACGCTATTTTGGGGTCAAAATAGGGGTAGGAACCTTCAGGGGGTACGTACAGGGGGGTTAGAGGGTTCCGATCCCCAAATTTTTTGTTGTTGAATAATCAGTATAGTAGGCCTCATGTTTCTAAGGGGTCCTCGATCGAAAGTAAAATTATTAACCCCCCCTATTAGTACAGGTCTTTCACAGAGAAACAAGATCCTAGTATATAGGACCTCGGGTTTTTTCCCATCAGAGCAACTACATGCTATGCTTTGCCAGGTCCTCCATCCTTTACCACTGACTTGGGGAAACCAGATTGAAAAATCAAATGGAATCTTCTTCGCCAATCAAGACCACAATAAAACACTGGAAATCCTGATTATTGAGCTGAGGTTAAACCCCATCTACCCCTCGTTTCAGGTAAACCCCATCTCGTTTCAGGTAAACCCCATCTCGTTTCAGGTAATTTAAACCAGTTAAAACAAGTAACATACAATTGATGATGTAAAATAACGACTCCTTTATCAGTAGGGGAACAACAGCCTTTTATTGAAATCACAAATACAAGTGATTTGTGTGCACATGGTATGAAGTTGCCCCTAAGGCGTACATGATTCACTCAATGACTGATTGTAGATCACGTTAAACAGCAGAACAATACATCTGACCGTCTGCACTCATTGTCCACTAAGGTCAAACCAATACTCTAGAGGTCATATTCTTAAATTTATTACTCTGATTTGATTATGGTGTCACGAGAGATTGAGAGACACACTGCGAGAGATTGAGAGACACACTGCGTAGATTTTTGGAGGTTGATGTTGGAATTTATATGACTGGATAGTATTTGGACCAGAACTTCTAGTGCTTAAATGCATTCGGCATTTTTATGAAGCATCATTGTGTTTGATTGGAAAAGTTCAAAAGTCATGTGATTGTCTTTATTAGCCCAAAAAGGTCATGTGACTATTAATTGAAAGAGATAGATGGTTGTTTGAATGTTACAGATTTGAAACATACAGGAGCTAAACTTCGTTAATTTAGGATTATATACATTATTGAATTGTGGAGGGTTAGTAACTATTGTTTTCAAAGATTAAATGGAAGATGTCCGTTTAGCTGGTATTTAACAGGTATATGATAACACAAGCTTGATCTATAGAAATAATATCTCATCCCACAATTTAAACTGAAGCCATAGTACAGATAGAGCGCTCTATCGGGATGATTGTTGTCATATAATCATTCAGTTTTCTTGCTGTGGGATTGTAAATATTTCTATGGAGAAATTGATTGAACTTGTCAACAAATTGGTCAAATAAAACAATTTATGACAAAAATAAAATCATCGAAAACCACCTAAACCATGGTAATCATGTAAGCTAATTTGAAAGAATTTATCTGACCATTTCTTGACTTTTAGACCAAATTATTTTTTAAACCATTGATAAAGGGGCTGTAATTCTGTGACAGATACAATATACCGTATTAGTTTGTTCCATATTACTAAAGGTATATTTTGCTGATACATGCACAACAATATTTCAAAAAGTTAAGCATGTATCTGAAAAATCAAAATGAATGTCAACTGTCAGTGGTAATTTACATCATTGATGTTGGTGACCTATTAGGATATTAGGATTATCAGAAACTCCTAAATTGTTTTGGTGTGATTTTTTTTACCAAATTTGAAATCTGTTGATGGTGTTGTTGGTTCTAGTTGATGGTGCTGTTGGTTCTAGGGTGAAAACAGAGCGCATTGTGTTCATTATTACACAAAAAGCTCAACAGATGTTAATTGAATGTTTGTTCAGTAGAGAATTATTGAGGGAAGTAAAGCAAGGACTTGTTGGTGTTATTGCCAGGAACGACAGGTATGTCCTTTTATTTAGTTTGATTAAACTGTTAGACAAACACCTACAACTGTGTGCAAGTGTGGCCGCTGGGAATATTTGTTCGAAGTAGAGCGTGGAGAAACGTTGAAGGCGTCAAACTTAAAGCACATGGTGTGGAAAGGTTTGTGATGTGTGTTTAGTAAACGCACGAAAACTTGCCATGATTTAAACAAGCTGTTTTTGTCTGCTCACATTAATTAAGTTGATTAAGGAGTCGAAGTGGAGGTCTGTTTAAAGTCAATTCTCGTTCACCTTCTACCTGTAGTTTTAAAGGTTGAATAAATTTCCAGTGTGTTTTATTTCTTTTATTAAAGGTAGGAGAGGGAAATTGAGAGAGGTAGAAGTGACATTGACATCAAAGAATGGGTTAGATTAAAGATAAATTATGTTAGATTTTGATAAAAAGCTGAATTGTTCTGGCTATAAAAGTTCAAAAATAGATAATTCAAAATTAATAAATAGGAAATTTTAGTCAAATTATGTTATGAGTGTTTTAAGAAGATAGTCTAGATTGTCAAGAACCACTGCTACAATAATAAACAGAGTCTTGATCATCCATTATAAAAAGACATTCCACTTGACGAGGGGCGTCGTTCACATAGATTCAACGCTGAAAACTGGGAGTGAATCTAGTGGAAATTTCTATTTGTCTTAATCAAAGTTTTTAACATACATTCTGCAAGAACTTAATAAATCTGCCTATTGTAGGTGTTTCTTTAGGCCTGAAATGTTATATGTGTGGTTTAATGTTCGAGGGCGAGACATTGAGTTATATATTGATACTGTACGAGGCGTTAGCCGATGAATTCTGAAAAAGCATATTTTCAGACTGTGACATGAATCATGTACAAACCATTTTCCCTTATATTTAGGTGTTGTTTCAAGAAGTCAGAAAAGGCCATTTGTAATTTTGAGGTGAAGGTGACAGACCCGTCTTTTGTCTCCCCCGGGATGTGGTCTAATGTATTTATTTGATTAATAAGGTTAAAGATGGAAAGATTGACAGGTATTTTGGGATACTAGACATTAAACTATAACTTTTTATGTAGTTGAACACATAATTAACCCTGGTAGTTGATGAATAATACAAGAACAACAATGACTTTATAACCTGTCACGGTTAGAAAGGTTTTGTTGTTTAATTATGTTTAGGTTAATGAGATAGCCTGGAGCTTCTGGCTGACTCAATGTCATGTTAAACCACTTTCGTCCCCACGTTTGTATACTTTGGAAATCTTCCTTCTAACTCCACCCACGTTTTAAATAGAATGAATATCTACCAGTGGATGAAACTTGTTAAAGCCAAGTTTACACTCTTTGAAATCTGATCTAAATAGACGTTGTTGAAGTCTGATCTAGGTAGAAGGTGTTGAAATCTGATCTCGATAGAAGGTGTTGAAGTCTATCTGTAGAACAGTGTAACTGACTCCAGCTTTAATTAGTTGTCAAATTCAACAACATTATAATTGTATAAGTCTCATTTAGTCATCATTTCACAATATGAATCCTGATATAGACCATCTGATACCACTTACAGAACACATGAAATTAGGCCAATACATGTATTAGATAAATTTAAATCATGAATGACCGAATTTCACACATCCACCCCTTAGTTGTTCTCACATTGTCCTCTAAAGAGCAACAGAAATATGTTTTAATTTAAACACCCATGTTTTACAAATGTCTAATATGTTTGTAAGTCACTCCCTGTCTAACTTCCCCTCCCCCACTTTCCCCCCTTTCTCCCCCTCTCCTCCCCTCTCTAGATCTCTATATATTCTTATGTAAATCTGTACATCAAATTATTTAGATATATTGAGAGGTATTTTCTGTGACTATATGTACATGTATATAGTAATCATGGTTTACGACTGGTGTCAGTTGATGACATTCTTCAAGTAGTTAAAACAGTAGTTGGTTTGTTTTGTTTGCTGTGGACAGGACTTTGTTACTTTGTTATATTGCCACATGAAATGGTCAAGTTGATAAAGCACATATGTGATTGTGTTTTTAATGAAGTCACTAAAACCAGGAAATAAATAAACTTGATTGGGCCTACTATTTAGAAGTAAACTCTACTAATCCTAGCAGACGGTCGCCACTATGGACACTATGGTGTCTTGTCAAGTGAATGCTGAGATTGGTTTTATCACCACAATATTTTAGAATAGTTTTGCATATTCTACAAACAACTTTCGTTGTGTTCCCTTTTAAAAACCCAAAATTTTACCAAACTTTAGATTTATATTTCGCTTGAGGATTTGTTATTGCGACTGTGTTTACCTACTATCTATTATATTTACGTTGTAAATTTATAAAATTCGAGAGTAAAATGTCGTTTTATGTATTCAAATATGCATGTTTTATTACCTAAGCCTTATAACAAACTTTGAAATTCGGAAACAAAACGAAAAGACATTAAAATGTTGTTAATCTTTACCTACGAAACTAACGGTAATTACGGTCGTGCGCTATTTATAGTAACACACATGTCAAGACTACTGGACATCGTTTGTGAAGTGTCATAGTTTCAAATAAAGTTTAGGGTTGTGGATATAATTGAAAGTTTTTTTAAAGTTCATGACATATTTGAAAAAAAGAATCGTGAAAAATCGATTCGGCATCCTGCGATTCAATACAGGTATCGTGAGACGGTGAATCGCGATACATCGATTCAACGATTTATCGTGCCAGCACTAGTCCTCAAGCAAGGTAGACATTTGTTTCAGTTGTAAAGAACAATAATGGAGATAATTTGGGTTTAGCCTACTAATGTTTTTTTTATGGTTTGACTTTAAGATTTTATTCTGTAAGTTGTATGAAGATGTTGTGAAGGAGCCTCTGTGACTGGGTGAATATAGCACTAGGTCACTAACCAGGAAGTGCCATGTTCAATCTCCCTGGGTGTCGGTCAAAACAGGTTATCAGAGTTTTCTAGCATTAATTCTCCAGACAGACGACCTAGTATACAGATGTGTATAGTTGTGAAGAGTTGAGACTTGAGAGAGAATATATATTAAACCTAATTTCATTTTATTGAAAGGAATCGTATGTTATGTTATATCTACATGAATCAATCTTTATGAAAAGAGACATGTACTTAATTAAGGTTTCGACGATTTCATCGTTTTACTGTCAGCTTCATTTGTTCATGTATGATTTGACCTCAGGTCATTGTATATAGATTTTTACTGGTAATTAAGATATAAATGAGAATAGCTTCAGGTGATGTTTTTTGGTTGACACTGATATGTTGGGGTATAATGGGGACTGTTGATATTGTTATCATCTTGACCTGAGATTGTTGTCTATGTAGATGTATTTGGCATCTTAACTTAAGTTCTGTCTTTGTTGGTTCTCACCTGTGGTCGAGGACGGAAGGTCTGGCGAGAGACAAAATATATTCGTTTGGAGGGTACGAAATACCAAGGAACCTGTGTATGAATTTACAGGAATGAAAAGAACCCTGGACAGTTGGAAAATGGCAATAAGTGTAGGTTATAGTGCCACTGCCATATGACACTGTTTACTATATAGATACAGTAAGTCACAACAGTGAACTCAGCTGTATCTTATTAAAGATTTATATCAATAAGAAATTAGTCGATTGGATTCCTGAGTTAATTAAGAATTAATTTGAATGAATTTAAAGAAATGTCACGATGTTTATTGACGGGGGTAAAAATATCACAGTACTGGGGACTATAATCATTGTTTGTTGATTTAACAATATTTTATTGCCTTAAATTGAAACTTTCATTTTAGTCCTAATTTCAGACCTTTTACATAGTAAATATTGCCAGAGGGTTGAGCTCAAGTCCATTCAAGTGCACAACCTTTGGTCAAGTGGAATATTCTTGTAGCGTCCTCTCTTTATTTCTTATTTGTGTGAGCGGAATGAAAGCGATGAAAAGGATGCTTTAAAGGTTTTAATCAGCAGAAGGTAGCGAGTAGGGTGGTTTATTAAGTTGTAATACAGTCCATAGATTCTCATTTTGGTTCCTAATATTGTTAGTTCTTCAAAGTGAAGGGTAATTTAGATTGGTTGCCGAGGGCGAGGGGTTATGTGGGAGATCATAATATTCATATATTTGTGCTATGGATGCTGTCCAAGAATATTTAATTTTTTTGTTTGCAATGAGATTATTATCGGTATTGAAAGCAGAAGTAAACAAACACTTTTAGGGAAACTTTCAATATTTGATTTCGTAAGCCATTTATGACGGAAATCATTCTTTGAAATATGTCAAGGTTAGCTGATAAAATAACCAACACTGTTAGACAGCCAATGTTGGATGTTTTTGAGGATAGTGCTGGTATTGATTTGCAGATGTTAAAATGATTTCTGAGCAATTTCGTCCGATTGATTGATTTGAAAAGCCTAGCTGTGTACCAAACTAGATCCCCCGACATTATTAATCTAAAACTCTAATATAAATATTATCAACTATACAATGATTTTTATAGAACCCGCCCTGGGCTTGTTCAAGTAAATTGTTGTCTTTTAGATAATTTGTTATTTTATTATTAATAAAGAGAGAAAACACTCGCGGAAGCAACTGGACAGAGATATGTCCAAGAAGTAGCGTGTACACCTAACCCTATCATACACTCAGTCTATGAGTCAAATGGTGTCGGTTTGATTCCCTAGTTGTACGTGACAAGGAGTAGGATCACCTGTCCAACCTCGTGGGACAAGGAGTAGGATCACCTGTCCAACCTTGTGGGACAAGGAGTAGGATTGCCTTCCAACCTTGTGGGTTTTCTCCGGGTCTTCCAACTCCTAAAGATTCATACACGCAGGCAAATTATTGAAATAAAATTGAATCATATGTTAGTCCCGAAATGACCTAGCGTGTATGGAGTGGACATTAAACCCCAATTCTGTTTCTATTTCTTCTTCCATCCAAGACGTTGGATAGCAACCCGCCATAGTTTCGGAGAAAGATATAAACATTTCATTGAATTTGCTTTTGAGTTTTTTTACAGCTTTTCAAAATTCATTTGCAGAGATAGGTTGGTATCAAGAGGCTCTTGTTTAAGTTCAGTTTTTTCTGATACCTCACAGAGTTTAGACTGATCATGTTGTATTTTTTAAAGAAGTGTAGTGAAATGATTTTCCTGTGCGTTAATGGTTGTGTCGTCATCCTCTTCCCCCCCTCTGGTTTCTCTTTAAGAAAGAAAGACATATAAATTTTTCAATGGTGATTTTCTGTTGGAGGTGGCTAGGGATATCATTATTAGTACTATCATTCTTTACATTATATAAGGGCCATATTGGGTATTGTAGCATGTTGGGAGATTGGTTGGAATTTTACACACTAACAGCTTGTTATCATTAAGGTAACTTAATGGGGCAACTCGAAAAGATGAGGTCATTAGATATATAGGTGAGAGATAATTACCTTTGTCTCAAGTCAAGTGGCAATTAAAATATCTAATAATAGGTACAGTCCCCCCATGACTTGTTGAACAGGTGTACAGCCATCTTGATTGACCAGGTAATCTTTACAAATTTATATCATTCAAAGATTCATTCATCTTCAATCAACTAAACAAACATGGATAAAAGAAAAGTGGGTTTTAGATTCTAATTAACACATACTTGATTATTTTGGGACTAACATATAGACACGATTTTAGCAGTAGGAGGAAATTGGAGGATCCGAAGGACATCAACAAGGTTAGGCATTCAATGCTAATTTTTAGACCATTTGCAACCAACCATGGATGAAATAAAAAATTATATAAAATATTGTTAAATGAGATCGATGAATAAGAGAAAATTAGTTTTTATGATATATATCTACATACATGTATAACAATGTTTTAGCAACAGAACTTTGGTTTCCTCGGATGTGTGAGTGCAAGACAATTATGATATGTTAGTCCCAAAATTTAAAGGACATCTGTCTTTAAATAGATGTGTTATTGCTTGTTTACTAATGTTGCTGGTCCCCTCTGGTTTCCTCCCACTGCTAAAGACACCTACGAATAAGTGAATCTTTGAAATGAAATTGAACCATATGTTAGTCCTGAAATGACCTATTTTTCTATGGAGTTGATGTTACACCCCATTTTTCTCTGTTTGCTAATGTTGTTCAAATTCAGTTTCTCATTCAAGGGATGTAACTCCCTTATGTGATCTAATAACAAATAAATTCTACTAACAGTAAATATATACTGTTATATTTGACATGACTGACAGCGATCACACCGTTAAATCGGATAGCTACTAGAACTGCTAAATATAATACGATAAATCTGATGCTTTTGATTTTAGCTACGATTAATTTTAGCGTCAGGATTAATGTCTTCAACTGTGGAACACTAAATTACATTTCATGAAATGTCATCGTAGCAGAATTTGTGTCCCAATGCCAGATCATTCAAAAATTAAAATACTCTGTGGCCGCACAAATCTTTCATAAAACTTAACTTGTTATTATACAGATATATATCAAGTTCATTCATGATTGAATTTTACAATTAATTTTAATTATTACCAGAAGTTACACATGTTCACACCACTTTAATTCATCAGATGTTATTTTAAGGGCCGGTTACTACCCTTAGGGGTTGCCTAATTATAGCATGTCCTTGTAACACATCACAACAGATGTCCTGTGAGTTAAGTGACCAAGCTGTCTTTTCTTCTGTCGTCAATTTAAACACCATTATTGTTACAACTTCTTATTGAGTTAGAATTGTTAATCAATTTGTTTTAATTTGTAAATGGTCATTAATTAATTGAAAGTTAAAGTTGTGTTGAGGTCTGCTGTCATGTGTGTGTGTATGTTGGGGCATGGCTTATTTAATTAATGAATGCAAAGATTACTTAATGGATTAATTAGATTAAAAGCTGTGGTTTAGAGAGTGTAAGTTATAGCTGTATTAATATAGTGGCTGGCTGCAGTAACAAGCTGTGTTGTAAGTTCACATGTAAAAAATGGTACATCACATCAAACCAGAATAATGTTGAAATAATGGAGTAGTTTTTTTACCAGCTGTTTAAACTTTGAAGAATTTAAAGGAATGGAAATATCAAGTGATTTTATTTCAATTTGAATTATGAATAGGTTAGTAAATAATAATTGTCTATTTATATTGCACAAAAACCCGATCACATCTGTCACAAAGTTTAGAGTCTGGATCTAAAAACAACAAAATTTGGAGAGTTGTTTATTTCCATAAGATCATTCCACCGACTGTACTGTGTTGTACCAATGTTTGCCCCAGTTGATTTTAAACTGCCACACTCTAGATGTGTGTTTTAGATCATAAGGTCAAGTGGCATGGTTTGGATCCCAGGCGTGTATCGTGTCTAGGAGTTGCCTGTCGAACCTCATGGTTTTACTCCAGGTCTACGAGTTGCCTGTCAAATCTCATGGGTTTACATTAGAGTTGTCTGTCAAACCTTGTAGTTTTACTCCAGGTCTTGGAGTTGCCTGTCGAGCCTCATCCTGTGATTCAATCCCAACAGCTGCTGAGGACCCCTACACGCCATCAAATTATTGAAATAAATTGTATCATATGTTACTCCTGCCAGGTTGATGGTAAACCCCATTTCTGTCTCCACCTGTGATGAATATTAGCTACTGTAATATATTAACGATATTTGACTTCATGAATTAATAGAATAGTTTGATCTGTGAGTGTCGTCATGGCAAGATAAATTGATGGTATGATAGATTGATAGGTTGTATATCAGTTATCCTTCAAATAGATCTATACTTATCATAAATATTTCATCTGTTTTATCAACCATGGTATACGAACTACGGTATACGAGCTGTGGTATACTGACTGTGGTATACGGTGAAAATGATAACAGCGAAATGACTCATATATAAACTGATTGAGATATCTATTGATACCCGACCTCTCACAAGGATCATTGGTATATCATTGTATTGGACATTTAATAACTTTATTAGTGAAATCATTCATCCATAGATATCAATTTAAGAAAGAGTCAGATAGAGGCCTGCCACATAGGGATGACAGTTTGTTATGAATTAGGGAGTTCTCTTCACCATGTCGGGTGAACACGAACAGCAGAGATAAACAATCAAGACTAACTATTTAACTGTTAGGTGGAATGGAATTCGTTCATCCATAAATTTTGAAGTGAAGGAAGTCGCTAGGGACTATTTATATTGCATGGACTACCAGAGATGCATCAAACTTCCTTAATTTTATTTAATTAACCTGAACCCAAGAGAACTTGAAGCAAGATATGGAGAGATAAAGGAAAAGTGTATGATATTTGATAGCAAGTGTAATCTAAACGATCATAAGTCAAGGAGTGGCGTACCTGAATTCTTTATATCGACTTTTATTGTGTGTGGAGGTCAATGTACACTTTACCATTTGTTCACAGTGTGTCTTATCTTAAAGTTCGATGGTTTGCGTAACACATGTAATGTAACATTCATGTCATCAATTTTCGTTTAATTTATTGGATTTTGAAAGAATTTAGGTTACTAAATGTCGGTTATATGTTTTCGATGTTGTCGGTAAGTTCATGGTTTACAATCTAAGTCTAGAAATGAAAATGATATGAAATAGGGTTTAACGTGATTATTTTATTATATAGATGTTTAACGTGATTATCTTATTATATAGATATTTGAATGTATGTTTAAGATAGAGAACCATGATTATACATGGGATGAAATTTGTTGATCAGAAATGTTGAAGTGTGCTACAATTGGTCATCATCATCATCATCATCATCATCATTAGAGGTCTATGAATATGATTTTTATATGCAAAAAAAGTTGCTCAAGTTTAGTTGTTGATTTAGATTTTTACCTGGACTTTCCACAGTGGACAATGTATATAGCCATTGGACTAAATAATGAAATGGGGTTTAACCTTCTACGATATCCCTTTATAAACAACTAGAGTAATAATAACTATTAGATGGAAATGTGTTATAATTATTAATAGATTATGTAAATAAGGGTGTGAATATTTAATCTATCAATAAGATTATTCAACCATAAAACTATATAATACATATATAATACATATATACAGATTTAAATAATAGTCCTTCTCAAATATAGAAACAAAGCCAGTATTTGACAAACACTAGAGGAATTGGTTCATTACAATAACATGATTATTGCCCGATATGTCATAGACGGGTGGCGTCTTTCCAAGCTTGTTTTACAATTGTAACACAATCTGGGGGTTGGGGAGGTGGGGGTGCGGCGGGAGGATATGATCTGTAGTAATGACTGACTCAGTGATTAACCAGGAGGTTGATTGTTCATCTTGTCTCATGCAGGACAGAAAGCCTGGTAAGGAACGGGGTCTTATTATTCAGAGGGTTGTGCACGTGAAAGAACCCTTAACAGTTAGAATTGAACGAAGAGCAGACGGAAAGGTCTCTGCCTGCGCAACATTTTCCTCATAACATTTTGGATTAATTAATAATTATACAATGTCCATGCATTAATTATCATACACTGTTTATTATACATTAATTATCATACACTGTTTATTATACATTAATTACCATACACTGTTTATTATACATTAATTATCATACACTGTTTATTATACATTAATAATGATGAGAAAACAGGTGAACTATATATATAGGTACAACTATACAATGTATTGTACATTCAAAATGGTGGTCTTCATTAACCTACCGTATGGTCAGGGGCCCCTCAGAATTGGTGACGAGGTGTAAGCTCCTGAAATAAGACGTGATATCAGGTGTTCTAGAATCAGCAAGCGCGCAGCCCTTAAAATCAGTGTCCCTGAAAAATTATCTTATTGTTTGTGTTTCCATGTAAATTTGAGGTTTTGGTTTGTTACAGTATAGTTTACTTATACCTGATAGAATTGAATGTTATATCTGGGTCCAGATATGTACCACAATTCACTATTGAAAGCCAGATTTTTCAAAATTTTCTTATAGGAGGGCCCAGCCCTGGCCCCTACCACAGTTTAAATGTACTCTACAAGTATTTATACATGAAGACACGATATAAGATAATATAAAGTTGGTAACTCTAATCTAACTGGGTGATGAATATAGAGTATGTAATATAATATATATAATGTAATTATAGTAGAAGATGATGAATACCAACCATACCATTAATCTATTTATGGGTGTTTTACTGCTCCCTATAATAAAGTGTAGGTAGTAGAGATGAGATTAGGGTAAAGGGTGGCGGTGGTCAACGGATAAAAGTACTAATAAAATGTTAAGTGTGTCAATTCCACAAACGAAATGTCATGTCTTAAAATGGATATATTTTGGCTTGGAACTGTACACAGGGATGAGGTGCACATTCAAACAACTTTCCCTACCCCCTACCCTTCACCCCTACCCCCTTCCTCACCTCTGTGGTTGTGTACATATTAATCCTGCACACTTTGTATGATTATTATGAATCATCACGTCATGATTTAGTTATTTTGTTTCTTTTATGAAGTTTGATGTCAAGACTCTGAAAATGTCTGGTCAGCGTAATAAATATACTTGTGTCTTGTTTCAATAAATCGTTGTGAATGTTTACATAGAACTAGAGATAACATACCCAGGCGCGGATACAGAGGGTGGCGAATAATTTTTAGCTCCATATATTCTCGTGGGAAAGGAGAACAAAAACAAGTTAAGTTGGAAATCGTAATTTACAGTACTATAATGAAATTAGTCCTTGTGGGCATTTTTGTCCACTCAAAGATCATGGGTCGGGCTTCGCACTCCCAACTTGGTGCAGCACGCCCCCCTTTCTGAAAATCCTGGATCCGCCCCTGATACCAGACCACTTCACATATTTATAACATAATCTATCAAATTTATACAAAATCAAATTTATGGTAGACAAATCTGATTTGGGATAAACGCATGAAAAATTAAAACAAGGTCTAATATATGATGGGCTAATCTTATTAGTGCTTGAGATTAACAATATTGCATTTTGTGACATGTTTACACTTTCTGGAACATCATATGTCACTTGTTGTTTTGTTGTACCATTATTGTGTATCCTCCGCTCATCACGCAAACAACCGTGATTAAATGTAAAGAGAAGACACAAATTTGTATTTTTATAAAATTGAATAAGTTGTCATCAGTGTGTTTCTGTAAACAGGGTGTTTCTGTATCTAAGGGCTTGATCAGTGTCGTAAAATGATGTCTGTATTGATCTATATAAAGAGATAAAATCAACTACTTGGTGAATACACACATTGTTGTTGGTGGTGGAATTTTTCACCGTTTAAAATTAATTCAACTTGCGGTGATAATGGTCGACAGTCAATTTTGTATTGATAAAATAATTAAAGGGAAATAACATCACACTGTCTGCATGTGAATAGAGAAAATATTGTACAGTTGGTTAAACGCGAGAAAGTTGGGGAATGATTTAAAGTTTATATTAAATTGTATTCCTTCTTTGATCTTTGTTTATTTTTTCAATAAGATTTAATCAAATTATTATGTTTTAATTTGACCAAATTATTATTTTTTGATTGGATGAAATTTTTATATTTTGATTTGACCAAATTTAAACTGGGCCTTAATTTTTGTTCTCTTTGGCTTTTTTTCAGGAAGGGCATGAGTAGCTCTACTAAAAGAGGGGCTGCCCCTGCAGCTCCTGGAGTGGGGCTCAAGATTCCGCCCCCAGGAATGTCAAATAACGGCAGTGGTCCCCCTCCTCCATTATCCTATCAGAGTGAACCTGTGGATGATGAAAACATGAACGAAGTAATAACCGAGATATTGGAGTTGGAAATCATTTTACCAAATGGTCAGACAACACAAACAACTGTACATCACAGGTTGGTAAAATATCTTTAATGTGCACAAAAACTCCTAGGATACAATCTACGTCTCGCGTTTATACCATCACATGGCATAAATGTATTATAGAGGCTTTGGCTAGATTGCTGTCACAACCCAGATTTTAGGCAATCCCCTTTTAATTGATCGGTTAGCGATTTCTCCCGTTATGAAAACAAGATGGAGGTTTAACATCTACTGAAGGTGATATCACGGACAAGTTGTATTATTTTTATTATCATTGAACAAACTGTTTATACTGTATATATCATTGGCTCCTATACTGTATATATCATCCGCTCCTATTGCGGTTTTGTCTCCCAAATTCTCTGCATGTTGAATTGATTCAGAAAGAAGTGATCTCGTTAATCAATAAAGATGATGGATAATTAATGATGTCTTGTTAATTAGGTTAATTAATGATCTATGTTGATTAGGTAATAATACCCAACCTGACCCTAGTATGTTGAACTAAGGCCATAGGAGCAAGCACATTATTGAAATGAAATAAAACAATATGTTAGTCCCGAATGACCTAGTTTGTGTCAAGTGGAGGTTAGACCCCATTTCTCTCTCTCCCTCGTGATCTGTGAGGACAGGACTAGAAACGTGCACTATTTTAAACATGGTTATTATTGATGGCTGTAGACATATTTAACAATCGTTACGTACCATATTCAAGATCTTGAAAAGAAATCTTGTGTCTTTATATTTTTATTTTACTGTGTACTGTATTGTAAAGTTATCCATCATCTTTAAGAGATTAACCTGTGTAGATCATAGTTACCTCCCTTTATTGTGTTTTAAACATTTAAAATGACCCAGATTTTAATATCTGTTATCAATTGTTTGTTGTTTATTTATCTCAGTAGATCTCACCTTATCAACCGTCGCTAATCATTTACCTATCTATATATATCTCTTATATATGTAGGCTTCGGCAACAAACCAGCTGGGAGGATTCGGGAAATGTTACTAGGAGTGCCTTAGGCTTTGTTTAATGACTATTCATTTGAAATAAAGTTTCTTCTTCCAATATGGATTAAACTGAGGAACTAACAAAATCAGATGTGGTCATAGTTGACTTGGTTTTCTGACGCACAAGTTGGCCAACAACACAAATGTGTTAGCTATTTAAATTCCGCCAATAAGAAACTATATGACAATGATGTTTGAGAGATGTCTCTGATTATTAATTCTTTTAAACTACAATATGATATCTTTCTTGGTAAAGGGGGGGGGGATGGCCGAATGGTAACCATGTGCCAGCTGTATCATAATGTCTGCCATTGAGTCAACTGGCAGTGTTTTTATTCCCTGGTTGTGCGTGACGAGGAGTAGGGTCGCCTGTCCAACCTCGTGGATTTTCTCTGGGTCCTCCGGCTTCCTCCCACCACTAAAGACCCCTACGCACAGTCGAATTATTGAAATAAAATTGAGCCATGCTAGAACCAAAATGACAAAGTTTGTGTTGAGTGAACATTAAACCCCATTTCTCTCTCTCTTTCTTGGTAAATTACACATGACAAACTGCAGTGACTTTTTAAATGTTTAAATTTGGGCCACTTGAAATATTTCAACAAGGGTGTTAATGAATGTTTATAGTGTTTGTGATTTTTATAGAATGTCATGTAATTTCATATGATGGAGAGATGTCAGTGGAGTCATAGTTATATATTATTTTAATGTCTGACAGCATGTCATCACTGGTGAAAAACCTCTTATTTTTGTGAGTAGAATTAGGTCTGGAGGCGGGGTAGTAGTTATGGGTTTTATACGTTTACCGTGCTAGAAAGAGACATTAAGAATCAGGTCTGGAGGTTCGATCGTAAATGCTGATATGGCAGACAAGAGGTTTGGAAACTGAGTAACAGGTTTTATGTATTGACTGGAGTGAGAGGAATGTGCTGCACCTTTCATAGCCACTCATCTAAAGATATGCTTTTGTTCACAAAATATGTTCGCTTATTGAAAGTTGTCTGGCCAAGCGAGGTGTTAGGTGTTTCGACCTATTTTATCAATGGGTGTAGTTCTTCATGATGGTCATTGATTAAGTTGAATGACAATCTGTCGTACAATAAAGCAGAGTGTAGAATGTTTACGATGGTGAAGATGACGACGTGTCAGTTGATAATATCAGTTGTTAATCAAGGCAAACAACATTAAATAAATCTGAATCAAGTTTTCTATATATTTAAACCCATTGTGACTCACGCATGATGTACGTAAATATTTGAATAAAAGTTTCAATTGACTTGGATTATAATGGTATCTAATGGTATACATGTATAAGCTTTCTATTAGAGTTTGTTTTAATTCTATTAAATGATCAGTAATGAAAAAGCAATGAAAAGAAATGGGTTTCAATGTCCTCAATTTGTGCATGAACCCGGCTAATATAGATCTGCCTATGCTAAGCAGTTGTGTTTAAAGATACTTTCCCATGTACAAACTGCAGAATCTGAGGATATCTTTGGACTAGAAACATTTTCAAAACTAATTAATCTATCAAAAATTTACCATATATACATACTGAGGCCTAAGTAAGTTCTAAATTATTTTCTGTCAACTTATTTTTCCGCTGTTTAATTGCAGAGTCTTTTGTTTGTTGCCACCCTTTAATGTTCCTAAAACTGTCCAGCCATTTGATCAAAAAATAACGACTGCTTCCTCAGTCAAGCTAGCACACAATAAGCTGGCTGACAACAGTCGGGTTGCCAGTTAGTGATTTCCTGACATTTTTGCAACGTGCTTGCCCCATGGGTGTTTTCTAGATGATCTAGTATTTTTCTAGTAAGATTGGGTGTCTATACTTTCCATATATACCAAATTTGCCATACTTTTATTGGAAATAACCACCCAATACATACTTTTGGGACAGTGTATCTTTAATGAAAAGCATTTAGTCGCTCAGATGGGATGAAATTCAGAGGTCCTATGTACCCATTGGTGTACACGTAAAAGAACCCTTGACAATTGGAACAGATATAGAAGTGTCTTTAGTGCCGGTGTATGAGGAAACTGCATGGTGATCGTCAGTCGTTATTAACGTGGCTGGTATGGAAAAGTAGGGCATTAAAACCCATTGCATTTCATATTGGATCTTTCTTTAATGTGTGTGGATTTCTAGCCATCAGAAGTTGGAAATAAAATGAAATGGCGTTTAACGTCCTACTATTCTGCTCCGACTCGAGGAAATAAAATGAAATAGTGTTTAACGTCCTACTATTCTGCTGCGACTGGGCAAATGAAGGAGATACACTATACAGTGTGCACATGTGCTATGAGGGAAGTTTTGCCAAGACAGCGACACTATGGCGTACTCTTACATTGAATTCTGTCAGGGACTCTGTTATGTGCATGGCAATGTGCTATGAGAGAAGTTTTGCTAAGACAGCAACACTGTGGCCTACTCTAAGTATTGAATTCTAATTGTCAGGCACTTTGTTATGTGCATGGTAATATGTTTGACTATACAGTTCCCTGGCAGGCCCTCCATGCTGCCGGTCAAGTATTAAGTTTGAGCTGTTTGTTAATGACGTCTATCCCAGGGGGATGGAATGTTAATGTGTGACTAATAGTGTTATAATCCCTACTTTAAGTAGTTAAGTTGCTTTTGTCCTAAACTATGAAGAATATCGGAACAAACGGAGCTGATCCTAACCAATTGTAAACAAATGAAGCATGTCCCACCAGCAACAACAAAACATCATTTACACCTTTTATGTTACGACCTCTGACCTACAGGTGTGCTCTGGTTGTTGTCTACACCTTGTAATAACAGACAGCTAGTTATAATTTGTGAATATTGAATGATGTGTTACATGCTTGATCAGGTTTCAGGAATTTGATTGAATGGTTGCTACTAATTCTCTCTGATACATGTTTGAAAATGGACGTAAATTCCTTGTTTAGTAATCCATACAATAACCAAATTAATGGAGGCAGCATTTCATCCAAGACAAATCCCTTATGACATAAACCATGGCAATAAAAGTAATAAATACATGAATTACAGTAAGACATGTGAGAGAATAATTCTCTTCTATCGCTTTCTACCCATTAAATTCTGACGTAAAGGGTGCTTGACCTGTAGATTAGATTTTGCCTGGGTACCTATAGTTGGACCAACCCACCTGTGTGTGCATGTAACAGGTCCTGTATATTGAGGTAGAACAAGGATAATAGAATTGTTATATAATATATCTTTGTCTATGTATTACAACTAGTATATGAATCAATCCTTATAACACTACCCTTAACCCATATTCCCACCTTCAAAGCCAATAACCCCCTCCACCCTTGATTCCTATCACTACTCCTACCTTCACTCCCTCCACCATCCTACTCTCCAGTTCTTATTGATTTACCTTCAAGTAAATAAAATCACATGCCAAAGATTTTAACTTTTATTTTTTAGTTTGAATAATGTTTTTTAAGAAAGAAAGTACATGTATTTAAATAGAAATGTAAATAAGATATAGGGTATATATAAACTTGTCATTATGACAGCTCGATGTTATAAATAAACAAACATTACCTAAAGACCTTCACAACAAATATTACCTAAAGGCCTTCAGAACTAGTTTTTGTCCAACCTCCTGGGTTTCTCCGGCTAGGTCCTCTGGTTTCTCCGGCCAGGTCCTCTGGTTTCCTCCCACTGTTAAAGATCCCTACGCGCAAGCAAATTATTGAAATAAAAATTGAACCATGTATTAGTCCCAAAATGACCTAGTTTGTGTCAAGTGGATGTTAAACCCCATTTCTTTCTCTGAAACAGTAACTGTGTAGAGCCTCATTCCCTCCCCCCACCCCCCACCACCCACCACCAAAACCCACCCCCCCACCACCCACCACCTCCCACCACCTCCCACCACCTTTTCTTGAGATATTCAACAGTACGAAAGACATATTTATCATTAGATTTATTATATGTGTTTATTAGAACGATCATGGAGATATCAAAAATATACGATGTATTGCCCTTCTTCAGCCCATGTGGTTTATAGTAGATTTACTTGTTGACAAAACAATCTTCCTTTGAAAACAAATCATTATTTATCATGGCCTTGTAATAACAATACACCTATAGTTTTACCTGAAGCCTGACAGTGACTAGAGTTTTACCTGGCAAACAGGTGAGCTGATGTTCAACCTACTTGATTCTAGTCATGTGACACACACACACAGGTTACTTAATTAGAACTGTATCTCACCCTACCTGGTGACATTATAAAGGCTGCTTCTATTAATATTGTAACTCGGTGTCCATTTTATCACAACAAACTCTGAGGATAGATGATCAACATTGAATCTTCTTGGATCAATTGTTATCTCAGAATTACGTTAAAGATAAAACAAGGATTTTATTGGTGGAATGACAAGTGATTGTTGAGGTATTTGGATCAATTCTCTTCTCACAGTGGCTCTATTTTCAAATAGTTTTGTGTTCCTGTGATTTATAGAGCAAGACCGAGGAGAGAATAGAAATTGTCTGATTGATGAAGTTTTAAAATACCTGAGGGAGACATCTGTACAAGGATACCTGACTGACACCTGTTGATGGTTTAGGGTATAATATAGTGCTATTTACCCGCTGTAGGTCATTAATGTTAATAATTAACAGCAGATATTAGAAACAGTGTGTAATTTAATCTATGATTTCATTAGCTGTATGATTTAGTGGATGATTTGATTGTATTTGGTTTGTGAGAGATGATTATACGTGGTCGTGGTCGGTCGTAGTATTAGTGCTAGATATTTAATTGTGTTATAGATTATGTTATAACAGTGCTTAATCTGTCAGAGTAAAATACCTACATACTTATTGTATACAGCGGATACTCCTACAGTTTACCTACTAAAATTATCAAGGATTGTGTTTGACAGTATAGATAAAGTATACTCCTACTTATTGTCAATATTCTGGGTTAAAATTTAACAGTTGGATATTCGATATAGAAGTTTTACAAACTCACATTATTGGTAACGATCTTCTCTCGTATTTCACCAAATTCAAGGATATATTTTCGGCCATCATTAAAATGTTTCGTAAGAAGAAAACTAACAAGGGTGATAAGGTGAGACAAGGGATTATTAGGGATTTGGTTGTAAAATCTGGGGATTATAATCCAGGGTTTATCATAATATTGGTTGTTCTATAAAGGGAGGATTATGCTCTCATAGTTCTGATAGGCCACACAAATTATCTTGAAAACATTCCTACCATTTAAGGAACATGAAAAATATCCATGAAAAAAATGGATTCTTTGATCGAAATCTGAAAATTCCTGTTTTTTTTACAAAAATATTTTGTTTTAAATTTATTTAAGAAAATGTTATATTATTATCTCTGTTATAACTCCAGATTTGACGACC
Organism: Patella ulyssiponensis; assembly: GCA_963678685.1. NCBI lineage: Eukaryota > Metazoa > Mollusca > Gastropoda > Patellidae > Patella > Patella ulyssiponensis. Next base: position 59,004,040 of record OY783225.1, on the reverse strand, counting down.
AAAATCTCCCATGTTATTAACCATAACCATGTCGTTTCTTTCAGATTGAATTGAACAAATTTAGTAGAAAAACATGAAATATTATCTTTCAGTATACCTATGATGGATTTATTAATTCAGTTGGCCGTTAAAAATAAAGTAAACCCGTCCGGATATACATTAGTCGTCATATCGGAAGAGACTGGACGACCGATAGACTATAAGGCAAATCAAACAGTCGGTTCAATCGGCAGTCAGACTATTCGTCTTGTCCCTAAAAAGGGAGAAGCTGACAAAATTTCCGGGAAATCTATGAAAGGGAAATCCTCGCAACCGTTTGAGGTAATGTATGGTTGTTCTGTATTATTCTCGTAATGTTAATTATCTTCATTTTGTCAGGGATGGGGGTCACGGTGGATTGGGGGAGTAAGGCAGTAGGTCATTAACTTTAACATGCTTCCACTGTTATAATACACAAGACCTCAGTTTCTCTTCCCATCCAAATGAGATACTTTTCCTCCTTGCTAGGTTTCCATCCTGGAATCTTTCCGGACCAGGACACTTTGGTTAACCCACCATGTTGTAGTCATGTGTATTTAATTCTATATTTAGACAATAGTTTGTCACATGATCAATCAAACTGTAATCTACACAATTCATGTTTATTACTGTGTTATACATTCTTTTATATAATATGAGGCGTGGGCGAATTATTCAACGTCTGTGCTTTACATTGAATCAACTAGCGTGGTGTCACTTCCTCACTTGTACGTGACAAGGAGTAGGGTTGCCTTCCAACCTTGTGGGTTTTCTCTGGGTCCTCCGGTTTCCTCCTACTGCGGAAGTATATCATAGCTTCCAGTGCACAACTGTATCTTCAAGCGTCTTTATTAACCCAAGAACAGTAGGATGTTAAACCTTATTTCCTTTCAACTATGTTTTCAGGTCACATATATACCTTTATTTAGTAATGTGGAATTAATTTTACAAAACAAAACCAACTCAACTCTAAAATCTAATGAAAAGCAAATATTAGCTTATCGTGTTCAAACTACGTCATAGTACAAGCAAATAAACATGATAGGAATAATTACAGACTCTGTGCATCATTTACATAATTCCTACATTTAATACACATTACACAGTATGATACCTCCTTCTACTACATATCTGATACAGTATGATACCTCCTTCTACTACATATCTGATACAGTATGACACCTTCTACTACTACATATCTGATACAGTATGACACTTTCTACTACTACATATCTGATACAGTATGATACCTTCTACTACTACATATCTGATGCAGTATGACACCTCCAACTACTACATATCCGAATGACATGTCAAGTAGAATTTTGCCAGAGCACCGAGTATGTTTATTTTGCGTGTTGTTTCAGTAGACACACCTTCTGGTTATGTGTAATATGTATTTTAAAGTTGAAGAGTGCTGATGTGTGTAGGTGTATTCAACCTCTGTCAACAACATATGTAATATTTTAATTTTATTCTCTTTCATTCTGGCTGTATTTTATTTCTAAAAGATATTCAAGATGCCCGTGATGGATCTTCTAGTCATAGTGGCCTTATAAATCATGTTGTAAACAAACACATCGACATCTTAATATTTTAAAGGACCGTCATGGTTGTAGGTGTCATCTACACGTATTTCATGAATTGTGTGCGGTGTATTTCTAGTCAATGTTGAGCTTATTTTGAAGCCATTTTGTCTGTGGCAACTGTATGTTTAAATGCTAACATATATTTTATTAAAGAGAATTAACGACCTAACCTGGAGGGGTATATGTCCTGTTAACCTATCACAATACTTATATTATATATACATACTTATATACTCTAAATACTGTATGTTATATTATATACATGTATACATATACATAATGTAAATATGTGATTTATATAGGTATAATACACAATGGGGGGGGGGGGCTTTAATTGTTGAATGTATAAAGACACTAACCATTGCTAAACACCCTATCCTATATACAGGAATTATCTGGAAAAAAAAAAAATCTAGCATATTATGTTAATGTTGAAATGACCTCAGTTTCTGTTGACATTAAATCCTGCCATTACTCTGGAAAAACACACAGTCAGGTAGAAAGTTCAAACTTGTAGCTAGGTGTTTATCAGATGAATGAAGACTGAATTTCATCATGAACATTTTCTGCTTAGGTTAAGCAGAGAAAAGCAATTTCATTGGCAAAGACTTTCGAAAGCCACTGTGTGTTTTTTTTGTGGTCCCATTTGAACAACTATGCATACTTTCCTTGTCGGCCCTACCCGTCCCACCCTAGCTAATTAAGGTTATGGCTATTCTTTCAATGGTTGTAATACATCTCCATGAAATATTCTGATACCATCTTTGTAGTGTAATATGATGAGATTTATAAACATACTAGGTAATTAAAGTGACTTATATTACCAGAGATAACAAAACTTATAATAACAAATTTATTATATACATGTTATATACAGTGCCAGATTGAGGTCAAATGAGGCCCTGTACTAGTTCAGTAATGAGGCCCTAAAGGAGTTAGCCCGGGCATGTCTACACAAACAGACCGGTATACATATTGGACGGAAGTTGGGGACCCCCTGGCCAATGGGGCCCTTTGCTCAAGCTTACGTTAGCACATTTGTAGATCGGGCCTTGGTGATATATAACAGACAAATATTGTAAATCCACAACTTAAATGATTTCATAAACACTTGAAAAAAATTATATATGTTGAAATTTTGAAAAAAACCACATTTGTTATTTAACTTGCGGAGAGATTAAGATATGGCTCATAGAAATCAACAGTTCTTGTTCTGGTTTACTGCACTATCCGAGACCTGCAGTGGCTCAGTCAGTTTATTGTACTATCCAGGAATCACTGTGGCTCAGTACATGTCCAAGATATTTCATCAGGATTTTTTCTGCATGGTTCCCTTTTGTCAGTAGTACAGGATTGATACCCTGGCAAGTAACAACCTATAATAGCTATATGGATGGGACAAAAAACCAAGTCCTGTGTACACTTTAGAGTGCACGTAAAGCAACTCTTGGCAGTTGGAATTCGACATAAGAGTAGGCCATTGTGCCACTGTCCAGGCCAAATTCCCTTCATAGCTCACTGTATGGCTGTTAGCCAGTCAGAGCACAACAGTAGGACGTTAAACTCCATTTCATTTATTGGTCTGGTCTATCCTGCTCCTAAATACCTCTAAACGATGAAATATAAAAATGTTAAATATGAAATTGACAAAAAGTGCCATGTGGTGTTTTTACATCATATTTTATTCCTAATAGCCTAATAAATTTTGGCCTCTGACCAATTGTAATGAATTAAAATTTTATGATGTGGTATGTTCATGGTCTGCAGAGTCCTATATTTCATTATATAGTCAACAGACTGTGGTATGAATGACATTTCATTAATTTCACTAAAAACTACTGGTGCACAATAAACATAAACTATTTCTTCTCTTTACAAGGTTATTAGTTTGGCAAGTTGCCAACATGAACATAATACATGTATACTTATATCATAGGCTTTTATCTACCTTATTAAAATATGGGATGTAGGAAACCTATAGTAGACTTACAATGTAAATATAACTACCTATATATATTCACTGTATACACTGACCAATTGACAAGTACACACCCATTCATCTCACATGTTGCCTTACAATTCGTGTGGCTTTTAAAACGACAATACTTTTTATTGTATGTGGTCTTAAACTCAGGCATGTTGGGGTTATAACAGCATGTTTGCTCACCCCTTCTTACTAGCTTTGGTTTGTTAAAATTTGTTAAGAACAAGTATGTAATGCATTGTGACATCATATTGAAAATTGATCAGTCTGTGCACAAATAGACTTGGATTGAAGAGCAACGGTCTGACAATAACCAATGAAATGAAATCAACTTGTCTGCTGCCGTTGTGCTAATGGTTATACCGGCACAAGAACTTTACCACATTTAGTACTACTAATAAACTGTCATAGGAATGTTAGTCCAAAGTCCAGGTTTATTAGAATATAGGATCGAAATTGTTAAAATTGGCTAAAAATATATTTTTAATTATACAATATGAAAGGTAAAACTTGAAATTTAACAAATAAAGCAGGCTAAATATTTTTATATTTTTAGTTTTTTCCAGAGTTTTGTTCATCTATTTGTAAAGAATGACCTGTTTCACTGTCACAGGTTACATGTAGCTTTGAGAAACAAGAAAAGATGATTAAATTGTGAAAACCACTTAGTTCATTAAACCTTCCCTACTCAATTAAACACTGTTGTAATAAGATTCCCGATCCCAGTATCTTGTTAATGATGTCACGATAACAATCTAGTGACAACCCTCCATGAGATTTTACAACCAATTAAAAACATTATTTAAGATTTAATGAGATGTGTCACAAGGTTGACAACTTCTATATTTCATCTAATATAAACAGTATTCAGTGAATATAGTTACAGTAATTATTGTTTAATCAATGTTTTGACACGGTATCAGTATGTCCGGATATTGACACAATATCACCATCTCCTTGAGAGTAACAATATTATTTATACGAGTTTCCAGTCAGCAATTAGTGTAATCTTCCTAGATAATCCGAGTAGGGTCGCCTGTCCGACCTCGTGGATTATTCTCCAAGTACTCTGGTTTTCTCCCACTGCTGAAGACCCCTACGCGCAAGCGAATTATTGAAATAAAATTAAAAACCATATGTTAGTCCTAGTTTGTGTCGAGTGGACGTTAAACCCCATTTCTCTCTTTCTCCCTAGATTACCTAAGTGAATCCAATGGGTTAATTCAGCGTGACTATTGCCTAGTCCTGTACAACTGTCAGAAAACCTGTCGTAGATTTCCTTGCTCTAAAAATAACCCTCTAGAAATTATTTAATTGAATTCAATTTTTTAGCCAAATGACACTTGTTAAGTATGGTAAATGCTGGTGTAATATACCGTCTGATAAACTATACACCATGCCATCAGATATATCATGGAACAGTACACCTTACGACATTCACTGATAAATCACTATAGAACACCATCACATAAACTATAGACCACCATCTATTATACTATAGAGCACTATCAAATAAACTATGGGACACCATCAAATAAACTGTAGAACGCCATCAAATAAGCCATAGAACACATCAAAAAAAAACCTATAGAACACCATCAAATAAACTATAGAAAACCATCAAATAAACTATAGAACACCATCAAATAAACTATGGGACACCATCAAATAAACTGTAGAACGCCATCAAATAAGCCATAGAACACATCAAAAAAAAAACTATAGAACACCATCAAATAAACTATAGAAAACCATCAAATAAACTATAGAACACCATCAAATAAACTATAGAAAACCATCAAATAAACTATAGAACACCATCAAATAAACTATGGGACACCATCAAATAAACTATAGAACACCATCAAATAAACTATAGAACACCATCAAATAAACTATAGAACACCATCAAATAAACTATGGGACACCATCAAATAAACTATAGAACACCATCAAATAAACTATAGAACACCATCAAATAAACTATGGGACACCATCAAATAAACTGTAGAACACCATCAAATAAACTATAGAACACCATCAAATAAACTATGGGACACCATCAAATAAACTATAGAACACCATCAAATAAACTATAGAAAACCATCAAATAAACTATAGAAAACCATCAAATAAACTATAGAACACCATCAAATAAACTATAGAACACTGTGTAATAAACATTGGAGTATACTGATTTATAAGAAATAACACGTCATCATCATATATTGACATACTATGTTTTAAAATTGCTACCTAGTCCCAAATGTATATGATGAATCTATTCCCATGTGAAATATTCAACCTTAAAAGTTGTGTGTGAAAAGTTATTTTAAATACATGAAATATTTGTCACTTTGTCAGGTTCATTTTTTTATTGTTCTGAAATTTTCCAGGTTTTCACTTTTATTTAAATCTTTTTTTCAGATGACCCATCGTTTTACTGTGAATCTACCACGAAATCAGAAGATGGTTAGTCGCATCAGCCCTGCAACACCTCTTGATCAACTCTTCAACAAAGTTTGTCAGGAGAAGAACTTGAATCCTGCTAATTACATGTTTCAACACGCAGGAAATCCAAATATGAAACTAGATCTACGAACAATGACTGTCGGTGATTTGAAGTCTAATGAAGTTAATTTTATTCCAAGTGGTAAGAATTAAAACTTGTAATTTTTATAAAGCCCATTAATTAATGTCTGATACAAGATATTGATTTTAAATATTGCATGTTCATACTAGTGGAGAACAGTAAATTGATTTTAAGTAGAATTCTGGAATGTAGTAGCAGAAACTAAAATGGAGTTTTGTGGAACGACTGGGTTAATGAAGACAGAGATGAGACGTCTGATCTTATATCAAATTCAAACTATATACACACCAGTTTGTACACACAACCTTGTTTTTTATACACCCACATTTTCATGTGGATGTAAATTGTCATCACCCCTGTCCATTTGGACGTCTGTTTATATTTGTTTGTGGACACTCTACAGATCACAATTTGTATCTGATTTTGATGAAGCTTGCAATATTGGATCACAGCTTCCACCATGCTTTCAAATTCTATTGAATGTCAGCACCATTATGGTTTTTGTAATGAATTATCTGTATCAAATCTTTATTTTGTGTTTTCCAGCAATGATAGATAACGCAAAATCGATGCCAGACCTGAGTCGTTCGGAGTCTTTAAGTCAGTCACGTGAACATGCGCCAACGTACATGCCTGGTGTCAGTGAACCAAAGAAAAAACGCGGTTTCCTTTCGTTCTTGAAAAAAGATAAAAAGTTCAAATTAGTAAGTATCTATCTCTATTTTCACCATTTGAATATACACCTTCATCTACCTACCATTGTTTTTAGGTTATGAAATTAAAAAGGCATATGTTACGTTCTGATGGGTATATGTTACCGTTGTGATTGGTATGTGTTACCGTTCTGATAGGTATATGTTACCCTTCTGATGGGTATCTGAACATTACCTTGCTGGATTCAACAAACAGATTGATGCTAAGGATAAAAATTTAACCCTTTTTGTGAAATAAAAAAAGATTTCATTAAATTGTATTATTTTTTTATTGTAGAGCGAAGCTGATTATAAAACAGAATCAACACCGAGAGCTACAACATCTACGCTAAAACCTCTAACACCTCCCCCAGAGCGTAAAAACACAGACAATTCACAGACAGTTCGACCCAAGTCTATGTTCGCGTCATCAAAACCAAGTGAAATATCAATGCTCAAAGAAAACGGATTTAGTGAACCTTTAAAGGAGAGTACAAACACGAACATGAACACACTGCCTAAAGCACCCAATAGGACAGGTAAAAAGCGTCATGCACCTCCACCTCCCCCTTCGGAAGTTACTCCATCCTCCTCTTCCTCCTCTCAAGTACCTCCTACTGTAAGAACAGTGCAAGTGGTCGTAGATGAACAAAAAACAGAAACACAATCGCAGGACAGAGTGGTGAAAACATCCGACAATAAAAATGGTCCTGAAAATGTGAATCAAAGACTCCATTCTAGGAATAGTTCGGATTCTAGTGGGTATCACGAATTAACGCTGAGTGGGGCCGAATCGCCTGAAGCTGGTCGTGTGAAAAGTTCGTTTAAAACGAGTATAGATACAACGTCGATAGAAAGTGCGGATAATAATAACGATAGTGGAGTAACAGATCTACAACCATCCCACAATTCCTCATTGGTCAAAAATATGGCTGCTGGCGATAGTCAGACATTGCCGTTAAATCGTGGAATAATTAAACCTCCCCGACAACGATCACATTCTCTAGAACGTAAAGATGATAAATTAACTCCTGTTTCCTTCAAACCATCAACGAAGAAAAAACGTGCACCAGCCCCACCGCAACCTGAAGGTTAGTATAACGTCAAATATCTTATATCTGTAAGAAATAAATCTGTTCTGACATTAAACATAAGCAACATTCCCAGGGTGTTACCTGTAGCTGCTAGGGTTTGATATATGGTTAGGGTTAGGCTCAGGTGTAAAATATTTCAAGCTTAATCCAAATCTCTTATTGCCATCTGAGGGTTTTTAAATACTGTGCAGTCCACACAAGTCAGTGACTGTATTTGATTTCTACTGCAATATTTGGTGTGCCTGTTTTTGATCAGATGGTTAGTCATGGAAAATATAAAATTCTTTGAAAAATGCAGATGATTTTGAACTTTTTTTAATTGCCAATATTTAATGTATTTTTTAGTAGTGAAGGTGCCACAATTACCAATACATGAAGAGTTATCAGCCCCTGATGAACCAGTCATAGAATCATCTAGTCCACGTCCCGATGTATCTGATACACCAGTAGAAAATTTACGAGAACAACATGAAATAGAGTTATCAACATCTATATGTAGGTTGTGGTTCTGGCCTGGCTTCAAATCACTGTGTGTGCAGAGAAAAACCTTCAGCGTTTTGTCAAGGGTTGGCATCGGCACACGACTGACAAGGAAGGAGTGTGTGCTGAAATCCATTCGTGTACAAAAGGGTTTGATCTAACAATCATGCAACAGAGTGGGGTGTGATCTCAGAATCATGCGACATAGTGGGGTTTGATCTCACGGTCATGTGACAGAGTGGGGTTTGATCTCAGAATCATGTGACAGTGGGGTTTGATCTCACAATCATGCGACAGAGTGGGGTTTGTGTATTTTCTGGGCTCCTGCAATATGTTGAATACAGAGACAGACTTATTCGTTTTATTTCTTTTAGACACCCATCTTCAATAGCCCAGTTGGACATTTAAACCCATTTCATTTCATTTCTTTCAGATAATGACGATGTCGATCTGGTGACAGCGGGAGAAATGAAGGCTGCAGACATCAGTGTATTCCACGAAGATTCAACCAATCAACAATCGAGTACAGAAGAAGAGGATGCACTGATGACGGAACGGGCATCACTCTGTAGTGAAGATATCGACAATATTTTAATTGTACAGCCTAAACCACTGCGACCATGTTCGTTTGTGGCCCCACCCCCACCATTAGAGCCCCCACCAGATATGAGCCCCGAAAAGGAATATGTAGATAAGGGTGTGGTTGTTAATGAAGACAATTCGTCATTAGCACCCGGGAGTTCGAAAGGATCTCCAGTTAGCAGTAAGTATTTATATTTTACATTTACATTGGGGATCTGATGGGGGAATAGCAACCTGTTTGGGGGATTGGATGGTTGGGAACCTGGTGGGGGGATTGGATGGTTGGGAACCTGGTGGGGGGATTGGATGGTTGGGAACCTGGTGGGTGGTTGAAATCCTGGTGGGAGATTGGAATTGGACTTTACAATAAAACATATTGTCAAGTGAGAAGATGGAAAACTTGTAGGTGACAGTTGTTGATGTCAATGATATTATAAATGTGGCATGTTTATAATAATATGCGTATATGTAGGCATGAGTTGATATATTACTATAATTTACTATATGCATGAGTATGTTCTGATGACTATATAAATCAGAGTGGAATTTGGTGATTGATGTATGGAATAACAATTACTGGTTTATAGACATGGAACGTCTCTTGGTTTGACCAAACATTGATCATGATAATAGTCTTCATTAATCCAGTTCGAGCACAACAGTAGGATCTTAAACCTTGTTTTTAAACTTTGTTTGTCAGATATTTCATCAGCGTATATGTGTAGAGTGACGTAAGAATATAGGGAAAAACTGTATTTAAATATTTTTATAATTGAATTGACACTCAATTGTTGCATTTTACCTTCCTTAAAACAGTGCATAGCCGAATGAGCAGTCGTTCAAGTATTGGCTCCGTTAATACAATAGAAGATGTAAGTCTAGATTTTGAGCGAACTATCGCACTAGGAGAGGAATATGTACAGGCAGATAATAGAGGTATATTTATCGATGTCGTGACACTAGTCGTTTAATATAGCACTGACATGTAACATGACACTAGTTGTTTAATATAGCACTGACATGTCACTTGACACTCATATAATCAGTATAGTTCTGCACTCTTCTTTTTCTCTGATTCTGCTAATTTTTGATTTATTGGTTTTTATTATGTGTAAATAAATTGCTTACGTTTAGCGGGGATAACAATTTTTAACAGTTTTAGCTTACTATCAATCTCTTACAACTTTTTCAAACTTTTTTATCCTTAATTTTATTTGAGTAGTGAAGTCTTATAACAACAGATGAATAGTTATCCTTTCAAATAACTATTTGTCATTTGTATTTTTCACAAAAATATCCAATTTCTTACTGCTTAATGCATGTTACTATTGAGGTAGAATAATACAATGAGATGGGTGTAAATAGATAAAGAGCTGGCTGTTCTTGCTATAATACTTCAAAACATCATGCTTCAAAATTAATATATATATTGAAAATTTCATTCAAATTACTTTATTCTGAGCAAAGTTATCACTTTTTGAAATTTTGACAAGATTGTATATTATCGTAACCTTGACCATTAAATGGCGATTATGTTTCAATCCGTTTAGATCAGTCAATGATCTAGAGAGATGATCATAGGCTAGGCATGTGAATAAATGTCTTAATAATAATTTATATAACATTTGTGGCCCAAAGAAAGAACGTGCAATAGACAGCTTTAGCTTGTACATTATACATCTTTAAATACTGGCTTCATTCCTCGACCAAATACAGTCACAGGCTTCATTCCTCGACCAAATACAGTCACAATCGATTATTATCAGTAAAACATTGTAAATACCAAACTTGATAAAGACAAGAATCAATGTATTTACGAAATTACCTTTATCATATTCTGTTGCTATGGAAATGCTACTAATTGAACTAAGCTATATTTACGTAATAACCATTAAATTACTACTAATACTTGATTAATGTACAGGGCCATCGTAACAGTATTATAGGTTCACAGACAAAGTCATGCACCGGGTCCCCTACCTACACAACCAGTTACAGCAATAAGATTGTAAATTGTTGAAAAAATTAAACATATATTTATTGTATTGGTATTGCCAACAAAATCAGTGTTTGAACATTAAAAAACCGTGATGTACAAAGAAAGGTTAGCATGGGTCTGCCTTTGTTCCAGTGACCCATCGTTAGTTTCGCGGGGGACCCCTATGCTCGTGTGACCCATTGTGCCAATGCTTTAAGATGGCCCATGTAACATTTATTTAAATCGACATGTGGACATCTTATGTTGTCCCCCCCCCTGTTTGAAGACATTCTAACAGATCATAAATTACATGATTTTGATAAAACTTTATTTCTGTTATATTTTTTTTAAACTGTTCATGTGATATTTGTTGTTTTTTTATTTATAAATATACTCAGTGAACATGTTTCATTTATAAATATACTCAGTGAATATGTTTCATTTATAAATATACTCAGTGAACATGTTTCATTTATAAATATACTCTGTGAACATGTTTTATCGAGTAGGTTTTGCTATTATATACATTGTGTATTGAACAGCATGTCTTATTCACAGGACTCAATATATGTCTTTTATCACCACATACTTGTTAAAATACTTCTTTTTCACTTTTTGTTTTCATTTCCCTCATTGTTGATATATTTATTTGGCAACAGTAAATTCTGATTTAACACAGTTTGTATTTCTAACATCGTATACTGGACACTACCAGGGAAGTGCTCCGCAGCCCCAACTCCACCGATCTCTACTCCCCATCATTCTGTTCATTGTATTTCTTATCTGTTTTCTCCACAGCCTATATCTGAAAATACTGTCATGGCCCCTGTAATATTTACAATTATATGCAAACGTAATTATTATGTCTCCAAATGGAAGAATTTTAGGTTGTTAAGTTTTATATCTGATAATAATTTACAGTCCTGGAGCTGTGTTCATAAAATATAAAAACATATTTTCATTGTCTATATGTTTAAGTTTTTAAATTTTAAACAAACAATGACTATTATCCAAAACCCAGCATATATATTATGCCTTCAGTGAGATAGAACTGAATTTAAAAATGAACCAATTTGTTTTTTCAGAGAATGATGACGGGTATAAAACAGAGATGGCGAGATTCGTTCAACAGATGACAAAATTAACAGTGGGTTCTGACCAGGACAGCGCCAATCTGTCAGACAGTGCCAGTTTCACACCATCCATACAGGACACGGAAGAATCGGATACAGGGTCTGTTATTCATCATAGTTCCGAACCTAGTGACATCATTCCACCAGTTGAACCATCAGATACTGACTCATTGACAGAATCAGAAGTCAGTAATCAGGAAGATGTAGAGCGACGGGAAAAGGGGCGTCAAGCACGATTAAGTGCTATTTTTAGTAACACTTACGACAGCTGGGAAGAAGCTCCCACCCAAGAAGAGGAGGTCACAACTCCTCGTGACTCTAAATCAATTGGTCATGCAATCAATCAAAAACTTCTAAGTCCATCAGATGATATCATTAAGGAATTGACTTATGATATACCTGAAAACTTATCCATCCAACCTCCTCCTGAGTTCCAGAACGAACACACAGAAACAGAGACGCCAAAAACAACCCCACAAGTACAAGAGGAAGAAGAAGAAGAGTGGTCGGAAACTATTGAAGAGGTTTATCACCTTGGACCATCGTCAAGCTACACTTTCGGAGGAGCTTATCATAAAATCCCTGACTTTGAAACTAAAAAGGAACCTGACTCACCGAAATCAAGATCGTCAAAATCGTTGTCGCCATTTTCATATTATAAAGAACCAGAATTAAAAACGGTGGAAATCCCCGCCACGGCTTCTCAGGAAAAAGAAGAATTTGTGTTGACTACAAGTGATTTGGCTAATGTTAACTTTGTGGCGTCACCTCCGATGAAAAACCGTATTTCAAAATCTAGTACAAGGTCTAGTCGTTCTGGTAGTTATACGCAACCGAAGTATGCTGAAGAAAATTATGGGATCAATGAAAGCGTCAAATCACGAATTTCTGATCTGAGTTTTACGCAAAATTCTGAGAATGAGGTAGAAACTGTTTTAGAAGATAAATCAATATCTGTGATGAACATGCCGACTATGAGACAATCCTCACCACCAGCTCTAAGTCCTGTAAATATCCATACCTCGTCCACAAGTCTGAATACATCTGGTCCTAGAAAGTTAACACCATCTGGATGGGTTAATGAAGATTTAAACCAACCATCAACTAACACAGTTTACAACTATTCATCAACGCCTGTCAGTTCCGTTAACCAGGATAATTCACGGTCGAGACATCAACTTGCTGCTAAAACATACTCACGACTCCTTACGCCATCTGGTTGGCAATCATCATCGCCCACACCTCAAGATGAACCTGCTGAGATTTCTCCTGTTAACGATTCGATGGACGAAGCTAAGATGGCGCAGTACGATCAACTACAACAACAGTTCAAACAATGGCAAGAACAACTGAAGATGAATCAAACTCTTCTGGCAAGTCAGCAGATGTCACCAGAAAACCAGGCCATGCAGGCACAGATGCAGATGCAGATCAAGATGCAGCAGAGTATGATGGAACAATTACAACAGAGCATGTTAGCTCTAACGCAAGACTCCCCATCTTTAAGTCAAAACAATTCAATTACGGCATCACCTCCACCCCCTCCACCAGTAACCATGGTGACAACCACACCTAAGGTGAACAAATCAAGTACTCCAAAGAAATATGATAAGCGATTTGAACGACAATTAGATCCACGGGAGGAACTGATGATCGCCATTAGAAAGTTTGGTGGACACACTGGGTTTGAACAGGTAAACTTATTATACTCGTAAGAAATGTCTGATTTCTGAAAGATTTCTAAACTTGATTGATGTAAGCTCTACCGTCATTTGCTCACCTACCCCTCTCCCTAAATTATCAAAATGTTGATGCTCCCTCATGTAAAATAATGCTATCTCCAAGACTGGATATAAGGCACCTGTTATAGACAATGTCAGTTCTGATATGTCATTTACAATCTCTTATTCAAGACAAATTAATTCATGACTACACCCAACCTAATTTAGATTATATCTTATCGTCTCATAGTTCCATCGAAGCATTGGAGATCTGACTATAAAAATGAAGGTGATTATAGTCGGCTCCACCACTTGATACTTGAAACAATGAACTGGCCTTCATAATTTCAACAGTTACAAACAGTTCATTATTACTTGTTGATTAATAGATCAATCAGTTTGTTGGCTATAGTATAGTCCTTGATGAAAATAGGCTGTGATGGGAATGAAGCCCCATTGAACCTTTATTTTTATACTCCTGTAATAAGTATACAAGCTTGCTGATTATTCACAACACGACCAGAAAAAATCCTATTCACCCCCTTCCCTCTGCTGTGAAACGTAAACACAAAGTTTCCTGGATTGAATACAATTTTCTGCTGTGCTATGACCAGTTGACACATTTTTATCTAATTCTTTATTTCTGTATTTCCAGATTCAACAATGAAGAATTTTCGTCTTCTACTTATATGGAATTTTACTGGTAAATAGTGCGCAAACAAGGCCTTTTCAATTATGGTGCTGAAAGAAAGAGTTTTAACTGAGTGTTTCATGTGATGACAGTTTGACGCAATGGCTGGTTATTACAAGAGACCTGTAACTACAACAAGGTTTACCTTTGTGTTGTGGCTCACAGATATTTGTGGAATGATAAACTTGATAAATTATTGTCAATTTGTGAATTGTAAATCAAAATGGTAACCTCCCTCAAGATCAAATAAATGTGTGATTCAATTCTGTCGGGGCTATATTCATGATGGCCAAAGTCATCATACTGAGAAGGAATGCTAGATCTAGTCATTATACTGAGAAGAAATGATGATTCAAGTCATTAGTCTCAGGAGGAATGGTAGATTTAGTCATACTGAGAAGGTGTGATGGCCCAAGTCATGATACTCAGAAGGAATGGTAGATCTAGTCATTATACAGAGAAGGAATGACAGTTCAAGTCATTATACTGATAAGGCTTAAAGGTCAAGTCATTATACTGAAAAGAATGGTGATTCAAGACATTCCACTGAGCAGGAATAGCAGTTTTAATCATTATACTCGGAAGGAATGGCGGTTCATGTCATTATACAGAGAAGGAATGAGGCTGTGGTGTTTGATTCAGTAGAACTGTAAGGCTTGTACTCTTCTTGGATCTCGCAGCTCGTGATATCGCCTCAAAATCAGAAAGAAGTGTGACACCATTTTGAGTATAAATTGAATGGTGTGATTAGATTTAAATATACAAATATTATGAATAAAACTGTAGCCTGTACGTGATCTTTAATTTAAGATACTTATCATGCAATATATTTGTTATTTAACTAGTAGTTATTAGTACAATTGTACAGATTAATATACTTTATATTACCTAACAAGGAAGAAATATATATATATATTGTATATTTTGAATTGATATGTATTACCTTATAAGTATGTAAGGAATGTGTATTAACTAATAAGGAAGATATTTTGAATCAAAGTAAAAAGGACTACGACATATATGTAGTTCTGATGATGAATATGTATATTTTGAATCAAAGTAATAAGGACTATATATATTTAATACAAGTGTGGTATATAGTATACAATATATTCGTATACACAGCTAACCAACTATATTATATCATTATGTAAATAAGAACAAGTTCTTCGTACTGGTAAAAAAAATACAAATTAAGTTGAAGACGAGATGTTGGAATATATATTATCCTATCTAATCTTGAAAATAACTCCATATACATTCCCAAGATTAAATTGTAAATAAATTACATATATTTTTACTAATCAAAAATATTTTTGAATGATTAAATATGTTGAAACTAACTAAATGTTGTATATTTCCATCAAAGCCAAAAAAAAATAAATCTTAATGTATATTTGAAGTTTGGAGAATTAATACTATCTCTGTGTTTAATGATTCAGTGATAGTAGGTAGGTAGGTCTATGTTGATTATATATAGGCAGGTGCTAGTTCAGATACAATGATTAAATAAAGAAATCTGTGACTGATCATTCCAGTCCTTCCAGTCCTCTTATTCCAATCGTCTCATTCCAGGGAAAGTGATGCCATATAATTAAAATTGTGACCTGTATATTCCAGTTCAATTACAAAATGCCATTAGAACAATTTGGGCTAATGAAGACTGGCATATGCCCTGCATTATGTCATTAGTGAAAATTTTCCCCGAGCAGCGGCAGTACAGGCTGTTCTTGTATCAAATGCCAACCGCCATGGTTCTTTTACGTGCATGCCAATCTGTTCATAGGGGCCTCAGTCTTTTGTCTCATCCAAATGACTATGTTGTCCCTGGCCAGGCCCTCTGTCCTGCATCACTGACAAGAGGGTGCCGTGCCGTGCCGTAAAATCCCAATGAACTTTCTTGGTCAACACCGGGATTGAACACAGAACCTCCAGGTTAGCGAGCCGACGTCTTACTCACTTAGCCACTGTGGCTCCCTTAAAGAGAAAGTCCCCGGTTCAGATTTTGATACATGATTGCTTGCTCAGTAGAGGGTAAGAATGTCTGGTTAACTGTGACAAATAGTGAAGGGTAGTAGAGAGTCTGGTTGAATTGGACGGTTTAGAGAGTCTGCTTATATTCCTTGTCTTCCACTAAAAATCATTTGTTGTTTGAAAAATAAAATCAAATTCGTTTTATTCTTTTCATAATTTTGTAGTTTATGTATTTGTTGACAAATCATCATAGACCCACCATCATCAGATTATACTTAAATCTTTATCTTTTATTTGACTAATTTGTAAATAATATATATTTGTTTTAAAAAAAACTTCAATTTTTTATTGGTGTAAAAAGTTTATCAAATCAAACTTTAATCCCGACATTTATCATTGTTTCATATTATAACTAACATGTGTAACAAACCTGTAGATTCTCTGAAAATCAATTCCACGTTTTCCTGATTTTTCTTCTATAAAAGTAACAATAGCGAGATATCAATTGATTAAAGATGGAAAATTTAAGAAAAGGAGGAATTTTGTTTTCAATGATACACGATTTTTGATATTATATATGTATGTAATGGACTGTTATTATTCTATGTATAATTAGTACCATATTTACCAAACACAAATTAGGTTTTATTTAAACATTTGAGATTTATCATTCAAATATACTCTTCAAATCAAACATCATTAATTATTTTATTAAATCAAAACTAATCGTAGAATTTACTAACATAGAATAAAATTAAACAGTAATTTTTATTTGAAACTAATTATGTATAAAGTTTGTTTAGCAATACCTCATACAGCTGATTACTGACATCCGTTAAAATATACTACATTTTATTCTATAACGTTGTGTTGGGATCAGTACCTTAATATGCCTTCTTACTATACACTAGCACATGGATGGACAGTCATACTCATATCCCAAACTCCCTATATATCAAAACGAAACATCTGGTACGACCACGCTTCAAAGCGAGTGGTCTTTTATTCACTTTAATATATATATATATAGAGTACAAAAAAGAATGTGCAGATAACTCCCATCTCACGTGACTCATATTACAATATGAATAATCATCATGACCTTTAGAATCAATATGACATCCCCCTTTCTCCCAAAAGAAGGAACTGGAATATTACAACATATTGACATATGAAAAAGGATCTATATGACATCCCCACTGTCCATCAATATGCTAGTCTATAGTAAAAAGGCATACCACAACAATAACTACAAGCGAATATCATTGAATAACCTATAGTTGTATTCAATGGCTTGGACACGTACTACTTTTATCCAGTATGACGTCACTTTCAGAATTACATCAAACTGTAATGACATCACCACTTTTGTCAAAAAAGTGATAGCTATGATGAATTTTAAAGTTATTGGTGATAATTTTATTTTGATAATCTGGATAGCTCAGTGACATGTATTTTGAGATTTGCATGTAATTATAGAATAAAAACAGTTAATCAATGGATCTCTCCAATAATCCCTGTCACATTCCGCTCGCTATTGCTCATGGAATACCCGCGCAGGGATACGCTCGTTTGAACCAATCAATTACCGGAGCGGTATTTAATGGTCATTGAGTTCTATGTATGTATTAACTGGTAGATATATCTTTCATCTGTAGCATTACACAGTAAACTTCGTATCATTGACTAATGAACAAATTATAATCCTTGAGTAGCATTTAGTGATTGAGCACATTAAAAAAATCCAACACAATTTATATGGAAAACAATCACTGGTTTATACACATATAGCACGACGTTTCGACAAGTATTCTTTTATCGTTATCAAGTATGTCGTGCTATACGTGTATAAACCAGTGATTGTTTTCTATATCAATTGTGTTGGATTTATTTAAAGAACAAAATTTTTTCAAATGAAAATATAGGATACTAAACCTAAGTTGTCATTTTAGATACATACTGTGTAAGATTTGATATTAGTTAAAATATCCTACAGGGAAAGATAACTCTGTTATATGGGTGTAGTTACAGAACATACTCGGAAATATACTCCACCAGTTAAATGCAGTAGTCCAAATATTTTAATTAATATCAATAAGGTGTATGCCTTATTTTCTATTACAGTTCTCTCTCTGGTTTGTAAAGGCCTATTTTTATATAACTGAATATAAACTTTACGAAGAAAACTAAGTTAAATTACTACGCATTGTAAAAAATAAGAATTATTTGATTTTATTGAAATTACAATTGCTTTGATAATTCTGTTTTGAGGAGAACGAAAATTATTTACCAATAGGCCTACAGCTCTTATCTTTTTGGAAAACCAGAGATAATGGGTCTTTCCCAGCGAAAGTAAATTGGGGAGAGGGGGGTATGTGATATTTCTAGACTAATGGCAAACCATAGGTTTTGAAATGAATCAGCTTTGGGTCTTGTGATACTGGGGATGCTTAAAATTAGATCTATTACAAATTATTGTGTTGGTGGGGTAGAATTAATACGAGGTTTTATCCAAGGATATGATAGGTGAGAGGTTGATATTAAAACAAAATGTCTTTCAAATTCATGCTAAAAATGTTGCATAATTTAAAATTGAGCTGTTTTCTGGCTTTTTGTAGCATTGTGTAAATTTAAATAGAGAGAAAAGAATTTTTATAAGATGTATAGAAAGTCGTAATTAATATATGTGACCAGTTAGAATTATAAATATATATATATATATTAAATATTATATATCTGTTTTTTTAAAATAAAGGGTTATTTGATTTATTCAGTTTTTATACACCCACATGGAAATGTGGTCGTACATTGCCGTCACCCCCGTCCGTCTGTTTGTCCGTCGTCCACAATTTCTTGTAAACACTCTAGAAACTACAGTGAATATCCAATTTACTTTAAATTTATACACAGTGTTTAAGGTCATGCGACGAAGAAGCTTATTGATTTTCAGCGATTTCCGATAATTACTGCCTTGATCACTTTGAAAAATCTTGTGAACGCGCTTGAGGCCAAAGTTAATATCCGATTAACTTGGAATCACAGAGAATTACTTACAAATTATCTCTGTCATAGATGACTGTCCACAACACGTGCATTGACTTCATGTGGCGTCAGTCATTGGCTCAACGGCTCGTGCATTGTTTACATAACACCTGCTTCGGACAAAATGATGCATTTTACTCATTTAAATACCCATTTACACTAAATAGGAAATATTTTTTAACTACTATTTATTTTTCTTATACTTCAAAAATATATTTGAGAATTTTATTTGTCGGAGTAAAAAAGTTAATATGTGGAACTCATCAAGTCTCGTCAATGTCATGCTTATCAGTGATTGTAGCGGCCAAGCGAATATTCACTGCGGCATCAGTTTGTGATTAAGGTAGTGAGACGAAGAAGCCTGTTGATTTTCAGCGATTTCCAATAATTACTGCCACAATTATCTCCCTTTATCACTTTCTTAAATCTTGTGACGCTCTGGAGGCCAAAGTTAATATCCGATTGACTTTGAATTTATACAGTGTTTAAGGTCATGAGACAAAGAAGCCTATTGATTTTCAGCGATTCCCGCTAATTACTGCTGGAATTAATCACTTCAAAAAATCTTGTGGACGCTGTAGAGGCCAAAGTTAATAGACAGTCACAGGTATGTTGAAATGTCGGCAGGGTCAAAAAAAAGAACAAGAATTAATGATCACATGTGGCAAGACTACTCATGGGGATACACCAAAAAACGATTGAATGAAAATTTTCTATAGACCCCTTTTTTGAATGACCCCAAATTCGTGAAAACATAACCTAAATAAAAATGATATGCAAATTCCGTATGAATGATTCTAATTATTCACTGAATTTACATTAAAACATCCATCTTGCACTTTACTGATGTCTACAACAATATGTTATACCCCTATCAGACCGGGGCGGCGCCCTGCAAACGCTGCTATCACGACGGAAAATGGTCTGAGAGCTCGTCAAGATCACAATAATCACGGTGTGTCTCCATGGTTGCAAATGGTCATCGAGTCATGACGTTCTGTCATATGACCTGGAAAGCTGTGAAAAAGTGGTTTGGTCGCGAAGGTCCTGGCCTCATAGAGTGTCAAGATCCCCATAAGTGTTGCAAAAGCGTGGTGGAAACGTCAGATATTGTGCTGTGGACTCCATTGTCGCCAATGAGCGCCGAGTCACAGCGTTTGCTTTGAACATGCTGAAAGCAAGGTTCTGCCATATGACCTGGAAAGCTGAGAAAACGTGGTGGGTCGCGACGGTCGCAAGACAAGCGTGCTAACATCTCTATAAACGTAGTATGTGTGCAGTACACACATGGCACAGAGGCTGCGAAAATGGTAAAATTTGTAACGGTGCCTACTGCCTTTACCACAACTTTCGCATGTAGGCCGTGACCCCACCAAGCGTTCTGAGTCCTTATGGCGTTGTCATGGCGATGTTACGATTTCACCACCGTTGCACGATTGCACGACAACCTCATGGGGCTACCACTGCACCTATGGAGATGTTATGAGGTTCCCACTGCGTTTATGGAGTTCTTAATACAACCATGGCGCAGTGACTCAGCAATCATTGGCGACCATGGAGTCCACAGCACGATATCTGGTGTTTCCACCACGCTTTTGCCACACTTGGTGATCTGAACGGGCTCTGAGGGCTTTTTTCGTCGCCGTAGTAGCGTAGTAAGGACTTCACAACCCAACCACGTTTTTACAGCTTTTTATGGTCATAGGGCTGAACCGTGCTCAAGACAAACGTCATGACTCGGTGACCATTTGCAACCATGCGGAGACCACAGCGGGATATCGGGCGTTGCAACCATGCTTTCACTACGATTATTGCGATCTTGACGCGCCCTGAGACCATTTTCTGTCGTCGTAGCAGCGTATTAGGGGGGCCGCCTTGGTCTGATGGGGGTATAACATATTGTTCTAGACACCGGTAAAGTGCAAGATGGATGTTTTAATGTAAATTTAGTGAATAATAAGAATCGTTCATAAGGAATTTGCATATCGTTTTTATTTAGTTTATGTTTTCACGAATTGGGGGCTCATCCACTAAAGGGGTCTATAGAAAATTTTCATTCAATCATTTTTTGGTGTATCCCCATGAGTAGTCTTGCCACATGTGATCATTAATTCGTGTTCTTTTTTTTGACCCTGCCGACATTTCAACATACCTGTGCAGTGTTTACGGTCATGAGACGAAGAAAGATAGGTTGCCAGGCAACGAAACATACGCCCACAACAGCTAAGTCGTCCGGGCAGTCAACAAGGATTGTTGCATATTGTTTCTTTTGTCAGTAAGGAGAACATTTACAACACATGATAATCTTATTACAAGTAATAACCCATTAAGTAATTATCAGAAATGATTAGAATAGTTTTGATGGTTTGTCTAAAGGCCTTCGTCCACAAGATATTTCAAAGTGATCAAGTACCAGAAATTATCAGATATCACTGAAAATCAAATAGGATTCTTCGTCTCATGACCCTAAACACTGTGTACAAATTTAAAGTCAATCGGATATTAACTTTAACCTTTAGAGCATTCACAGGGTTTTTCAAAGTGATCAAGGGTCATAACTCTGGCAGTAATTATCGGATATCGCTGAAAATAAATAGGCTATTTTGTATCATGACCGTAAATAGTGTGTATAAATCTAAAGTCAATCGGATATTAACTTTAGATTTTTCAAAGTGATCAAGGGTCATAACTCTGGCAGTAATTATCGGATATTGCTGAAAATCAATAGGATTCTTTGTATCATGACTTTAAACACCGTGTATAAATTTAAAGTCAATCGGATATTAACTTTAGCCTCTAGAGCGTTCACAAGATTTTTCAAAGTGATCAAGGGTCATAACTCGGGCGGGAATTATCGGATATTACTGAAAATCAACAGGCTTCTTCGTATCATGACCTTAAACACTGTGTATAAATTTAAAGTCAATCGGTTATTAACTTTAGCCTCTAGAGCGTTCACAAGATTTTTCAAATTGATCAAGGGTCATAACTCTGGTAGTAATTATCGGATATCACCGAAAATCAATAGACTTATTCGTCTCATGCCCTTAAACACCGTGTATAAATTTAAAGTAAATCGGATATTAACTTTAGCCTCAAAAGCGTTCACAAGATTTTTGAAAGTGATCAAGGGTCATAACTCTGGCAGTAATTATCGGATATCACCGAAAATCAATAGGCTTCTTCGTCTCATAACCTTAAACACTGTGTATAAATTTAAAGTCAATCGGATATTAACTATAGCCTCTAGAGCGTTCACAAGATTTTTCAAAGTGATCAAGGGTCATAACTCTGGTAGTAATTATCGGAAATCGCTGAAAATCAATAGGCTTCTTCGTCTCACGACCTTAAAGACCGTGTATAAATTTAAAGTCAATCGGATATTAACTTTAGCCTCTAGAGCGTTCACAAGAAATTGTGGACGATGGACGGACGGACCGACGGACGGACCGACGGACGGACCGACGGACGGACGGACGGGGGCGACGGCAATATACGACCACATTTCAATGTGGGCGTATAAAAATCACGTTTTTAACTTGTGAACACTGTAGAGGTCACAATTTTGAACCGATTTTGATGAAATTTGAAATGCATGTTTATATCCCAAAGATCTTGGTTCTCTTCGATATTTGCGCATATCTAATTGTAACTTCATGAATTATGGCCCTTGATTGTAGGAAAAATCACTTTCTTTTTAACTCGTTCTCTATCCATCTCTCGAAAATTTGGGCGTACCCTGCCTGGCAGCAGCTAGTTGTCATGTAAAATAAGCTGATACCACTCCTCTGACAATTGTCATGTTTTTTTGTTACATGTGTGGACCTGTTTTAGTCCCATCCAAATGATTAGTCACTTTCTTTATCAGTCTGCATTGAGTCAATTTTTTTGGTTTCAAATCCCCGGTTGTACGTGGTAAGGAGTAGGGTCGCCTGTCCAACCTAGTGGGTTTTCTCCAGGTACTCTGGTTTCCTCCCACGCCTAAAGACCCCTATGCGCAAGCAAATTATGGAAATAAAATTAAACCGTATGTTAGTCCCAAAAAGACATAGTTTGTGTTGAATAGACGTTAATACCCATTTCCCTCTCTCTGATACCAGTGAGGGAAACCAAGGCTGAACTATCAATATTTCTCCAACCAAAATCAGTATGGCAAGGGCTTACAATTTTTTGACCATGGCATTAATTCTGTGTAAAATCGTTGTCAGTGTTCCTCTTAGTGACAACCTGAAGAAGTTGGAAATGAAATGTGAAATACCCTGTGACACCACATAATTACTGCCAGAGTTATGACCCTTTAAAAAATCTTGAGATAAAGAAGCCAATTGATTTTCAGCAATGTCCGATAATTACTACCGGAGTTGTGGCCCTTGATAACTTTGATAATTCTTGTGGACAGTCTTGAAGCTAAAGTTAATATCTGAATGACCTTAATTGATAATTACTGCCAGTTATTGCCCTTGATCATTTTGAAAAATCTTGTAACGGCAAACATATTTCTTCCGATTTACTTCAGATTGATACACAAGTATTTTGATTTTCAATGAATTTTGATAACTGAAGAGCTAAATCCATAATATTAAATGTTTTGTATAGGCCTACTGAATGTTAGCATGGGGCAGAACTCTATAAAATCAAACAAATTCTAATGATTTTCTGATAATTACTTCATGAGTTGCTACTCTTAATAAGATTTTAGTGTATTATAAATATTTCATCACCAAATAAAGTATAAATAAACAACTCAACTCTTGATGACTGCTCCGACGATATAGGTGCTGTGAATGTATGTTTCGTTGCCTGGCAACCTATTGGTTCTGTGGCTAGAATAATTTTGACAAATCATACATTGACCTCTTGGTTGAGGGATTATGATAAATTCCTGAAGATGTGAGCATTGAGGGAAGGGTAACCGTACTGGTCAAGTACAGCTAGGAATGGAAACCCTCACCACTTGACTCATTGACAGACCTTATGATCTAAATCGAACACCCAACTCCCTCCCCACCATTTACAAATACTTTAGTTAGGTTGGGGTGGCCTAGAGTGCCGCGCTTCGACCTCTAACTGGCCAGTCACCTCAGGCTTGTGGCTATGGTTTTGATCCCTGGTGTGAGCGTATGTGGCATGGAGATAGGGGCGCCTTCTCAACCTCGTGGGTTTCCTCCGGGCACTCCGGTTTCCTCCCACTGCTAAAGACCCCTACGCGCAAGCGAATTATTGAAATAAAATTGAAACCATATGTTCGTCCCAAAATGACCTAGTTTGTGTCGAGTGGACGTTAAACCCCATTTCTCCCTCTCTGTTTATATTTTGTGTCAATGAATTGGGCTTCTTGATTCTAATGCCCTTGTGTCATAGTGACCATGTTAGTTGTGCCCCCACCCACAGAGATATCACATTAGTTTAATTGAAGCAGATATAAAGATTGGATGACAGACCATTAAACGGTAACTCATCAATAACTTGTATAGACAGACCAATAATCCAATACAAGGAAGAATAAAGCTATAATTTATTATTAAGCTTATATTTTATTTATTTCCAATATTTTCTTCCACTAAAGAAATATTGATAAGGCCTGGTAATAAGGTAATATAAAATGGTTGGCCAAACAGCTATGGATGCTGCTAACTGTACATTATTCACATTAAAAATATCTACATAACTATTTACAATCACCATCATATTGGTTTTTACATACAAAATGTCAACAAAATTATTTCACAAGCATAAACAATCATTTTAATATCCATGTATGTCTTTATATAACTGCTATTTACATATGAAATTATTTACGATTAGGCTTAAAACATAAAATATAATAATTTTAATAGAATAAAGCATTATAACAAACATAATTAAGTAAAGAATTGTGTGATAATTATATTAACCAAATCAATATTTACTTTTGAAATTCCTGCTAGCTTTATATTAATCAAATCAATAATTCCTGCAAGCTTTATATTAACAAATTCAATATTTTCTGTTAGTTTTATTTTAACCAAACTTAAACATCTGCTATAGATGTGTTCCTAATTCTGTTTATATTACACAATGTCTAATTACTTACTATTCTACTGTCTTGTCTATTTTAAAGTCAACCCTATCTGATTTGTCGTTTTTTCAGGGTCTAATTCAATAATTAATTCACTCAATTCTTGTGTTCGATGTTTTGTTAAGATTTCAAAACACAAATATTTGGAACTAAAATCTTTTGGTTTATCAATTTGTTTTTTTTTCCTGAAGTAATTAGAGAGAGCATTTGAACAGAAATTTAAAATACTTTGTTCTGAAGAATTGCTACATGTATGATATTTGTTTATATTAAAGAATTCCGTTTCATACACAGTAGCCAACCTTCAAAAACATCAAAAGTAATCAAAATTATTCAAATTTATATATGATAATGATGTTTTCATATTGCCATGATATAAATTTATTATTAAAGATGCATAATGTAAGAAATAAATCTGCTTATTTCAGGTTTTTGGCTTTAAATTTTATCTTAACTATTACATGTATTTACACATTTATTAACATGAGAAATCATTATCAACCCTCTAGGACATCGAATGGCTCTCATTGTACCGGTAAGTAGATTAGAACATTTCGGCCATTTAATTAGTTCACTTAAATAAGAAGTAGCAAGGTTAAATGTCAAATTTTAAGTACTGTTGTAATGATAATAAACAATCAAATGCCCCTCTTGTCGAATCTACAAGCTCAGAATAAAGTAATTTGAATGAAATTTTCAATATATCCATTTTGAATTATCTAGCTTTGCACTATTGTAACAAGAGTGTCCAGCTGTTTATATCTAAATCTTACATAATGTATCTTTAATAAAACTATTATAGCAAGAACATCCAGCTTTTTATTTAAATCTTACATAATGCATCTTAAAACAGCATCACATGTTCATATCCTTTTCAATCGCAATTATTCAATAAACACTCCCCAACAATAAACACTCTACATGAATCCATCCCAGATGAAATCCAACCACTTTATAATTCCATCCTTATAATATATTCATAAATGCACACTTGTACAATTCATCACTGATCTGACGGCACCTGTCATAGATTTGTCACTTGCTTTCTGTAATTTACACATCCACAATTCCAAGCACACACTATCTATTTCATTTATCATCGAAATAAAACACAGTTTTCAGAAAGGAACCACACAGTAATGTCCAAAACAAAAAATAGGCAGAACTTATGATGTTATTTTCAGTTCAATATTTCACAGTTTTAATGTTCTCTTCTTTGATTGACGCGTTTGATGAAACTTAGTAGCTTATCGTGTAAAGTTTAAAATTCAAACTCACCGCAAATACTGGTTATAGTCAATGATGATTGATACATTCAAATTAAAAAAATGAAGTTAAGTCAAACACAATTTGTTTCTTTCCATGCAGAATTATATTCAAATCATGCATAAAATCATTGAGATCACATTAAACTAGGCTATAAAAAAACAAAGTTGCTTGAATCCTATTTTATGAAAGAGTAAATTTGTTTGGAGCAGAATGATCCTATTTTTATCGTGATGTTCCTATAGCTCATCTGTCTATAATATAACATTATTAATTTTAAGCTTAGTAACATTTATAGAAATTTTTTAGCATTTAGTTTAAGTACTTTTTTATTGCATTAAGTCAAAAAAAATTATTTTTGAATGTTGAAAAAAGGCAAAGTACTGAATATAACTATTAAGACAATAGTTTTACGTATGAATGAATACTGTATTGTTTCTGAGTATTGAATATTTTTCATTTTCTATTTGTTAAAACCGATCATACTTCATATGTTAGGTCCATGCTAATAACTAGATAATTATTTAAATGATTGATTCTTGACAACCTCTCTTACTGTATAAACAAAGAATTCTTTGTAGATATTAACCATAACAGACCAAAACCAGTTACAATAAATTTAATTCTCGGTCGGACACGCCTGTAGAAATACTGTGATTATGATACTTGAGGTTTTTAAGATAGATTCTGTTAATGGCAATCAATAATGCCACTATAATAAAATTCCAATGGTGAATTTTTGCACTATGGATGGCATTATGGATACTAGTCTTAAAGTTGGGGATAACAGAGGCCAGTATAAGGTAACCTGAAGTCGTCAAAAAGCCTCCATATCCTTTTACTATAGATTTGAAACTATAAACATTGATGTAGCATATCGTGTGCCATACAATGAAAAGGGACATTATGGCCTACTCATATATGAAAGGCCAATGTGTACATGAGACTGGAGACCTGAGATATACAAGTAAGAATGGGACAAGAATTCAATGTGTTAGTACTTCAAGTAATAAAATGTCCGTATGGAGTAAGAGAGATTGCAAGCAATACTACAGATTATAATTATTTCAATATAATTAGTAAAAATCATTAATTATAAATAAAATGATTTATCCGCAATTTCAAGTGATCCTAGCGTTGATAAGTCTGGCGTACTTCCTCGAAGACGTTCTTGACGCAGCCAGGAATTTAAATTACGATTTCTCGGAGTTAAATCTTCTTTGATAGCCGGGCGTAACTGTTCCCAGGCCGTAGCTTTAAGTTGATCTTTACCGCTAGTGGCTAGGATTAAAGCCTTCATATTGTCCCAGTCGTCAACTCCACCTACAGTGTGCCTTCTTTTACCCCGGACATTTGATTTTTTCTCGGTCCGAGGAGGAGATTCAGATTTACTTTTTGAATTAGAGTCATTTTTCTCAGTCTGTTTTATAGCACAATCTTTGCCAGCTTTATCTCCATATTTTTCAGATATTGCCGCGTTTTTTTCCGTTTTATACAAATAATCCAAATTCTTGCACATAGCTTTACTGTCACATTTCTTACTTATAAACGGAGCAGTGGCAGGGTTGCTGCATGTCCACTGAACTAAACTAATTGGTCCAGAAGGTGTTGAACTCGACACAGCGCCACAAGTCGGAATTTGAGGGTTCCGTTCGAATCGTGAAGCGATGCCTATTTTTGTTTCTGGCTTATGAGAGCGATGTAGGCTTGGATCTTGGAATTTGTTATCTTGGCTCATGGCTGCCGACATGAGGAGGTTCTGAGGATATCGAGGCAAGATGACTGGTTGTGGTTTTGTGTGTTCGTTAATAGGGGGAGGTAAGTCTGGTGAGTTTGATAATTCTAAATCTTTATCGTCATCAAGAACGTCACTAGCTGTACTAACACTTGCACTGCTGGAATTGGTGCGACTTTTACGAGAACTACCATTCAGTTTATATTTTGGGTTAGAGAGTATTTGTAGTTTTTGATCGAATGTTGTTGTCAAGTCTGTTAATAGATCTAATCCATCCTCAGAATCGGTCGAAGCCCACGAATTTCTATTTTCGTTTTTATCTATCAAGTCTATTAAAGAATCCAATGATCCGTGACGATATGTACTGTTACGATTTAAGGTGTTATGACGTCTTCTGTGACTGGATGATCTTTCTTGATTGTAGTCTTGATCGTAGTCTCTGGATCTCCTGTAACGAGTTTTATCGGATATTCTACCATGCATGTGATGATTATGATCTAACATATTTTCTAAAGAACCAGCTCGGGGCACAAACTGAGCTAAACAATCTACACTACCTTGCATTGCACTTGAATGAGTTTTATGGCGGGCACGATTACCAATACTAACAAAATATTTACCACTATCTGGCTTCTGCTGCTGCGACAACATTCTTTGCTCCTCCTCTTTTTGTTTTTGACTTTCTGGCTTCGAGTCCTGTTCAGAATTGGAACCACATCTCACGGGATGGGCGCGCGCTAATAAGTACCCCTGATTTTGACCGCTACCAGTGTTTCCCTGACGGTTGCCGGTAAAGTCACCCCCCGCGAAACGTAAATTGAACAAATCTTCCAGGCCTCCCTCGTCTTCCAGCTCCATCTCTTTTTTTGTTCGCTGATATTCCCGTTCGTACAGTTGTTGCTCGAGGCGTCTTCTCTCTAAATCTTGTCTGCGTTTCTCCTCCCGTTCTATGATTAAACTTGTGTCCTGTTTGATTTTCTTTAAACGGTCGAGAGTGTCTCGAGATAACGACCAGTTGTTGGACGAGGAGGAGTTTAGGTTGTGGGTCAAGTGGACTTCATCATTCTCACCCAATAGACTGTCCTCCGAATAGTGGGGACGACCCTCCACCCCGAGATTCTCCTCCGGATAGTGGGGACGACCCTCAACTGCCAAACTGTCCTCCGAATAGTGGGGACGACCTTGAATTCCCATCAAACCTCTCCTGGTGTTGGCATCCATTTTCTGGAACACAGTATTCCATTCATCCTCGTAGGCCGGGGGAGGAGGAGGGGGCTTACGATGGTACACCGGAACAGTCCCTCGGGGCGGTTTGCGATCTAGGAACTCTTCAGACGTGCTCATACCCGAGAGCTTGGACTGTGATTGGCTGTACGGAGGCGGGGGACCTTGTCGTCTGCTCAGGTCCAGATCGCTATACGCAGGTGGACAGATGTCCAATTCATCACAACTTTTACTCGTCTCCTTTGACTTCATCTTCCTGTTTGCTGCAGTTATTATTGACGACACGATTTCTCTCGCGTTGATTTGAGAATCCAGCTCTTCTACAAAACAAAATCAAAGAAAAATCAACTGAATGTCACTCTTTTAAAAAATATGAACTTCTTTCTTTCAGAAACAGTTTCGATATACTGCAAATATAGACACCAGGGCCCTCATTTTTTGTGTGAAAGGCCTGATAGATACCTTAAGTTTTAAGTAAGAATAAATGGAAGGTTAAGACATTTCTGCCCAACTGTGGTTCATACCCAACAAGACTAGCCTTCTGTCTTCAGTTTTTAATAGTTGATAATTTTTTTGTTTCTTTGTGGGTTTGGGGTGACAAAGTTAGTGGTTTAATATTCTGAGAGCAACATATAACGTTAAATTCCCCATTTCATTTCACTAGACACGTTAATAGACCACTACCCCCTTCCCTACACGCTTACACTCTCCATGGTACCAGACCACTACCCCCTCTCCTACATGGTACCAGACCACTACCCCCTCCCCCCAGACTCCACACTGTACCAGACCACTATCCCCCCCCCCACACACACACTGTATAGTGAAAGTTTATTATTATACCATCATCATCTTTGAGAACGCGACTGGTATCAGCTGAACTTGTAGGAGGAGATGTTTCGATGTTCTCTTCTAAAGGTACATGATCATCTTGATCCCACGAACTAAAGAACCAATCACACTGTAAATAATATACAAACATATTATTATTCAAATAGCGTTTCTAACATCTTCCATTGCTGAGATATAACCAATTTTGTCAAGATTTTAATAAGGCTTGTGTCATGCAAAGGAAAATGGAAGTGGTTATTTCTGTAATCTAATTGAAATATAAATGGTTGTATAAATGGAACTGATATGGCTGTATTTTATGACACGTGCAATGCTCATGGTGGAAACTCAGTCCAGATAATCCACTAATAAACATCTACACCAAGCTTCAACATTCTCGTGCAACTGGTGAACGAATCCACTTTCCAGCAGACGTTGGGCTATATATTAAGTTTCCAGATTTGGAAAACTGTAAATAAGGAAATGAGAAACTTACATGTAAAATAATACTTTCTACGATACGACATTGATCAGACATATCTGTTACCATTGACAACGTATCATCGTCAGATTTACGTATTAATGTTGGACCAAACATAATGGCCAGATTCTTGGCATCCATCTGAATAAAAATTGAATTATCTTCATTGATAAATATTGTACACATATTGTCTCAATAACACTTTCCAATTTTACATTTATAAATAGGTTGCCAGGCAACCAAAACCTACGCCCACACAGCAGCTAAATCGTCCGGGCAGTCAACTAGAGTAATCACCAGAAAAACATAATTCAAACTCACCCATAACTACGGTGTAACTGATATAATCAAACGTTTTTTTAAATCAGATAATAATTGTGACCTCCAGAGGGACCACAAGCTAAAAAGGGTGATTTTTTGTACAATCAGGGCCATAATTAAGGAAGTTACGATATGTGCAAATATGCAATGGAACGAAGATCTTTAGGTTATAAACATGTATTTCAAGTTTCATCAAAATCAGTTCAAAATTCTGACCTCTATAGGGTCCACAACCCTGATATAACATATTTTCACACTATTCGCGTACAAACGGCAGCCATTTTATCCTTCAATTATGGTTCGATTTTAACGAAATTCAAATTCTCCCTTCATAACCATGTAACGGTGATATAATCAAACGGTTTTTTAAATCGGATAACAATTTTGACCTCCAGCGGTACCACAAGTTAAAAAAGGCGATTTTTCGGACAATCAGGGGCCATAATTCAGGAAGTTACAATCCGATAGACGCAAATATCGAAAGGAACCAAGATCTGTGGGTTATAAACATGCATTTCAAGTTTTATCCAAATCGGTTCAAAATTGTGACCTCTATAGGGTCCAATATAACATATTTTCACACTATTCGCGTACAAACGGCGGCCATTTTGTCCGCCAATTTTGGTCCGATTTTAAAGAAATTTGAACTCAACCTCCATAACCATGTAACGATGATATAATCAAACGTTTTTTTTAAATCGGATAACAATTTTGACCTCCAGAGGGACCACAAGCTGAAAAGGGTGACTTTTTGGACAATCAGGGGCCATAATTCAG
This sequence comes from Patella ulyssiponensis, assembly GCA_963678685.1. NCBI lineage: Eukaryota > Metazoa > Mollusca > Gastropoda > Patellidae > Patella > Patella ulyssiponensis. The sequence goes on along the minus strand of OY783225.1, from coordinate 58,971,776 downwards.
GAAGTTACGATCCGATAGGCACAAATATCGAAAGGAATCAAGATCTTTGGGTTATAAACATGCATTTCAAGTTTTATCCAAATCGGTTCAAAATTCTGACCTCTATAGGGTCCACAACTTTGATATAACATATTTTCACACTATTCGCGTACAAACGGCGGCCATTTTGTCCGTCAATTTTAGTCCAATTTTCACGAAATTTGAACTCAGCCTCCATAACCATGTAACGGTGATATAATCAAACGTTTTTTTAAATCGGATATAAATTTTGACCTCCAGAGGGACCACAAGCTAAAAAGGGCGATTTTTCGGACAATCAGGGGCCATAATTCAGGAAGTTACGATCCGATAGCCGCAAATATTGAAAGGAACTAAGATCTTTGGGTTATAAACATGCATTTCAAGTTTTATCCAAATCGGTTCAAAATTCTGACCTGTATAGGGTCCACAACTTTGATATAACATATTTTCACACTATTCGCGTACAAACGGCGGCCATTTTGTCCGTCAATTTTGGTCCGATTTTCACGAAATTTGAACTCAGCCTCCATAACCATGTAACGGTGATATAATCAAACGTTTTTTTAAATCGGATAACAATTTTGAGCTCCAGAGGGACCACAAGCTACAAAGGGCGATTTTTCGGACAATCAGGGGCCATAATTCAGGAAGTTACGATCCGATAGCCGCAAATATCGAAAGGAACCAAGATCTTTGGGTTATAAACATGCATTTAAAGTTTTATCCAAATCTGTTCAAAATTGTGACCTCTACCCTGTTCACAAGCTAAATAACGTGATTTTTCGTACAATCAGGGGCCATAACCCATGAAGTTACAGTCCGATACATGCCAATATCGAAAGGAACCGAGATCTTAGGGTGATAAATCTATATTTTAAGTTTCTTTGAAATCGGATAACAATTGTGACCTGTAGACTGTTCACAAACAAATTGTGGACGGACGGACGGACGGACGACAATATACGTCCACATGAAAATGTGGGCGTATAAAATGGAATAGGGCCTGTCTTTCTGTATAACCTTGTGGGACTCCTTACAAGCCATGATTGTCCATTTTAAAATCTTGCGGTTGTTTCAATCCATTTAAATCTCCACCATCCAATGATTAAATGGCTGAAGTGTTCTCATCTGATGAACTAGAGAGTTGATTATAGGCGTGTCATGTAAATAAATCTCTAAATAATAATTTATATAACATTTGAAGCCAGATGCAGATTCAGCTTTTACATAATACATCTTTAACACAGTCTTGTCAAATTCGTTGCTTGGGAATCTTTCTCTATACATTATTCAAAATCAGACCAAATAATCAGCAATAAAGCAAACTAACCTTATTAACATTTCCGAAACTAGCGACCTTGTTGAGATGATTGGCCATGTATTTTAAGGTCTCAAAATGATGATCTGGTAGAGTGTGGATCAATCGTTTCAATTTCAACATTCGCATCACTGGCTTCTCAATACGATTTGTGGAAATAAACAAATCATAAGATTCTAAAATAAATAAATAACACATTATCATCAATCTAATATTCATTTGGAAACAGATTTCACAACCAGAGAGAGAGAGGGAGAGGGAGGGTTATCTTGAGATTCAATAATCTGCTTGCAAGTCAAGTTTGGGTTTTACCAGTGATAAAAATGTGGAGAAAACCCATGACATTAGACGGGCAACCCATGAAGTTAGGTAGACAACCCATGACGTTAGACGGGCAACCCATGACATTAGGTAGACAACCCATGACGTTAGGTAGACAACCCATGACGTTAGGCAGACAAACCATGACGTTAGACAGTCAAACCATGACGTTAGGTAGACAACCCATGATGTTAGGCCGTCAAACCATGATGTTAGGCCCTCAAATAATGATGTTAGGCTGTCAAACCATGACATTAGGTAGGCAACCAATGACATAAGGCAAGGCAGTTAACAGGTTGATATCGACACAACCTATATAGATAATCGCCATGTTTATTGTAGTTTACAGAATGCCACCTGGAGATGTGTAAAATAAAATATTACGGGTATAGGTTGTCTACTTACTATCTGTGATTAAAGACTCCGGTAATTTCCGAAAGAAAGCTTTCAATAAACTTGATATAACATTTACATCTAACCATTTCTCATTGTCTATACTGATATTCTCTATACCCTGTAATATATAACATTATAACATTAATCAACTCATTAATTCTGTAAATATATACATTAATTTACTCATTAATACTGTAAATATATACATTAATTACCTCATTAATACTGTAAATACATACATTAAGTAACTCATTAATTCTATAAATATATTTACCTTATTAAGATCTTCCTGCATAGCGTTGACAGAAATAGAATTACCAGGCACCCGATAAACACCAATTACTTCCAGGCCGCGTGCCTCTACAATACGAGCACATAACTCCACTATCAACGGCACATACTGAAACATAGAAAACAACTCTACAATCAACTGCACATACTGAAAAATAGAAAATAAGTATACTATGAAAGGTAAATATAGAAACTAAGTGTAGAAAGTTGTGTTGTTACCTCATTGTGTGGAGAAGGTATACAATCTTTCAGATAAACACCAAAAGTTTTATTCCCTGACTCTTCATTTTCCACTGCAATCTGACTGGAACTTTCTTGACTTCTCTTAAAACTTTTAGGCATCTTCGGCATCTTCCAACTTTTCGACTTGCTTTCCTTGCTCTCCTCTAAATAAATAAGATGAGAAGCAACTATAGTATAACCACAGGTCATTACTTCAACATCAATCTCAATATCTGCTAACAATCGGACTCAAAATCTATCGATAGATAAATATTGACCAGAAATCTCTTCATTGAAATAGAATTTTACCTTTTTCCCCAGTTTTCTTTCTTCTAACACTGGGTGATCCTGTCAGTTTCTTCAGTCCAGATAGTTTTTTACCTTTCTGTGCTACCTGAGGAGAACTTTTAGTTGGAACTTGAGAAAGCTCATGTGCAGTTATTTTACGTGAAATTAAATCCGAGCTAGCAACTGATTGTTCCTGGAAAGAAAGAAAACTAAGTGTTAACTAGTAAAGTATTAAATAACATTCTATTTTTCTACACCAACTGGGCTAATGAAGACGAACATGTGCCGTCTAGTGTGCCATGCAGTGTGCTTTAGGAGAAATTTTCCTAGGAAAATGGTAACTCGGTTTATTCTTCATTTAATTCCAAAGTTTAATCAAGCCCCCCCCCCTTTCCAACGACAAGGAAAAACCATGCAAGAAATCATTATCAGCTTTCTGAGCCAACAACAGGATTGAGACTTTAAATACCAATCTATGAAAGGTTAGAGTATTACAATTGGACAGCACAGCAGACGGCATAGTATATATCCATCTTTATTACCCATTTTGGTGCAGTAGTATGTTAAATCACAATTCATTTATATCTTATAGAAATGCAGCAGTTGATATCAGATGGTTATCGGATGGCTAGCAGATGACTAGCAGATGACAGATTATAAACATTTGATGATACAAGGCAAGATATATGATAGGACTTACATCACAATCTGGATCATTATTAGTTTTAATAGCTTGGATCCAAGACATGAGGGTACCACGATCCACTGTTTGAAATAAATATTCAGATCCATTAAACGTTGACAGGCGAAACACGTTACGCTTCTTCTTGGCATAATCGTGAGCGATATCAATCAAGCATGACTTAATGGAGATAGGTTGATCTTCAAAGTTTGGCGTATGCTGAAAACGATAATGCCTAGTATGAGAATCAATATTATAAAAGTGATGCAGAAACAAAAAACCTGTATATGAAAAAAATATGACAAAAGCGAGGACCACTTAGATAGTGTAAGTTATAAGAGATGTACTATTATATCATATAAATGGATGTAGGTTTTGGTAGTGATTCACTGCATTGTTCAACCCCAGGCCTGCAGCTCGTCGTACAGGCCTGCAGCTAGTAGCACAGGATTAATTTGAAATGAAAACAAACTAACAAGTGTTTAGCCCCTAAATGCAAAACACGAAAAAGGGAGCATTGCCTAAATGTTTTGATAATTCTAGTGTGTATCATAATTGGCTGTGTAATCTTAAGAACCCTAAAACAACCCTCTTTAAATACAACCTACCACCCTTGCCTTTCTGTCTGTCAATAATAAATATATACCTACCACTCCTTCTTTTTTATCTTTACATAAATAGAGGGCGTGACCACGTAATACAACCCATAATGGTCTCCATGATCTATCACTAGATTTCTGTAATAAAATATATGTATATTTCTTTAATTACACAACTCCATACACTGTAAACTGGCTATCATTTAATCTCTTTCATTCATTCAATACCAAATCTTGGTTTAAAATCATGTGTCCAGTTTAAAGCTGACCGATTAATTATGATAATGAGTGTCCTATTTCCGGACTACTGTTCAAGAATTAATCAATAAACAACTGACATCTAGATTGTCAGAGTGCCTGTATTCGAGTGTTAATATTTTACCTTGCCATCCGTTACTGCAGTTTTACACAATAATGATCCCTCCTTTGTCACATGAGGTAGCGGACTTTCAGGTGCGTTAGGTTGGGGTTCTGTTGCTTCTAGTATACTTGGAGTCTGTAAATATTGTACAATTAATCATATAAAACACTTGATAATAAAACCTTCTTTACTCCACTCAACTAAATTCTTATAATAATTCCAGCAGATTGAAAACAAATCCTAGAAAATTATCTTATCGATTTGTTGTCACTAAATTTAAAACTTATTCTTTTTGTAGTAAAAATATATAAACATTTACAAATATACGAAGATATAGCAAATTTCTAAATTTATGTTTGATGACTACCAAATGTGTTGAGAAGATGAGAAAGATGGTGAGATCTGGTGCAACTGAATGAACTGTGATATAAAATAAAGATTGTATGTCATGCTACTGTGAAACATGAGATATGTCAATCGTACAGTTCTTTACAACAACAGATAATTAAATACTGACTTTAAAATATATTAATATCACTACTCCCCACAATTATAATTCTACGATCAATTTATATAAAATTACTAGTTTTTTTCCCAAATACTAAGCTAACATTGAACAAGAGATATAATAACAACTTTACCACCATTCTAGTAATTACAACATAAATCAACTCAGATTTACAGTTCTAATGGATTACTTGTCAATTAACTTTTAGACATAAAGTTATCAATTAAACTAAAGTAGGGATTTTTCCTTCACCCCTTCACCAATAATACTTTCCACTTCCACTCCTACCAACCCTTCCCCAAATCCAATATGTTTATGAATTTTAAATCCCTTAACCCTTTCCCCATCCACTCCACACCAACCCCTTTGATCTCATCACCCCTACCTCCCTCCCTGGATGCATTGAACAAAGTGTGTCGTCAGTTTAATAAGCAATTCAACAGTAAGGAAGATCTAATACAAACAAGAAGCTCAAAATAAGAGAAAACGACAAACAAGAATGTAAATAAGAATGTAAACAAGTACAAACAAGAATATATATAAACAAATACAAACAATAATATAAACAAGTACAAACCTCCGCTTCGTCTTTCTTTAAAGTAGGAAAAAAAAATTAAAAAAATAGGTAAAAAGATGTCTACTTCAAAATAGGGTGAATGCCAGGAGGGTCGGTCAGTTTGTTATTCTTGTAAAATTCTTGAGATCCTGGGTTCGACGCCGTTGTTGGCTAAGAAAGGTTCTCAGTCATTTCCAGTCTGGTTTCCCAGTGTCAATATTGTAGGACACAGGGTCTAGCAAGTAGAACTGTCTAGTCCTTTGAATTGGACATAAAAACTGATGTAATGTGGATACCATTGGCTGACAGTTCAAGATGTCATAATTGTTCCTGAACGAAACTAAACCTCCAGACTTTAAACTGGAGTCACCTCCAGACAGAATGAAATAATAATCAGAATATAAATTACAGATCACCCCTAGAAAAAATATGAAGATAGCCAAACAACTGATAAATATTTCATTAGAAACTAAATTGTCTTTACCTTTTCTCCAAAGAAATTCTTCAATTTTTTCAGATTGGTCTGATTTCTGTTAGGTGGTGTTCTAGCAAACAAAAAAATAACAGAATTAATTCATACTTGATTGTTAATATTCATATTGTTCAATTATTTTAATAGTCAGGATTTATTGGGGTACTTCCACCTAATTTGATGTAAGGGTAGCGCAACTGGTCAGGCAAGATTTCCCTCAAGGCACACTGTATGCCCATCTTTATCAGCCCTGTCAGATCAGAACAGTAGGATGTTCATTTCATTTCTTATTAGTCCACATAATTATATATTTGAGTGATGTATTTATCAATGACATGTGGTTTTAACATCCTGCTGTTCTGCAGCAACTGGAAGAATGATGATGAACATACACCATACAGTGGGCTAATGAAGATAAACATATTCTTCTATACAGTGGGTTGAATCAGTGACAAACAAAGGAAAACCAAGTTGCTCAATCTTTAGAAGATAGAACATATAGGCCTGTTCTTCAAATCTTGCAATGTATGGCACTATTATTTAAGGCCGTACCAAAATGAATCATTATAAGGGAGGTTTCAATGTTTTATAGAATTACCTCCCTTTAACATTACAATGTCTTTATTTTTCAAAATATAATCATGTTGTGTTGCCCTTTTAATGACCTTGAGGTATGTTGGGACAAATTGCCTGAACACATGTTGTGGAGAGAGACAGAAATCAGGTTAAATCTCCACTCGACACGAACGAGATTAGACAGGCGAACCTACTCCTTGTCAACCGAACGAGATTAGACAGGCGAACCTACTCCTTGTCAACCGAACGAGATTAGACAGGCAAACCTACTCCTTGTCAACCGGTGAATCAAAACCACAACCATTTGGCCCCCCACCAACACACGCTGTGAAGAATGAGTTTTAAATGACAAGTGAAATAGAACTTACTGTTGATCATCATCTATTTGAGGTGGTAAAAATGTTTTCTCTATCGATTGATTCTGATTTAAATTAGATCGATCTTTAGCTGTAGCCATTAAATACGAGGTTCTACGATGTAATTTTAACATTTCTTCTTCCGAAGATGCTAAAAATATAATATATACACTATAAACACAAGGGGGACTGCACCATACACAATTCTAAAAGCAAAACTCAGAAATGTATATACATGTATGCCACATGAAATATAAATGTAAGCACATCGAACTATAAATATCTGTAGAGGTATCCATATCAGTGAAATGCAGTAAAAAGAATACTGTGGGAGGAATAATCCTTGAAGCTGTACAGGCGACTATAAGACGAGAAGCAAAACCACTTTTCACCAACCCATCCGATTATCTTTTGGAGGGAAGGGAGGTAGAAATTGATAGAATTAAGTCATTTGATAAGCCACATGAAGTTTCTAGAATCAGAAAAACCAAACCAGTTTATGCCCCTGCATAGAACAGTTCACTAACCTGCATTCTTTTTCCTGATTTTAACAGGATCATTGAGAATGGTGGGATCCATAGACGAAGATGGGAAACTGGCACTTTGTGATGGCATACTGTCAACACGAGATATAACAACACTTCCATCACTGGACGATAAAACTACAAGATAAATAATATACAGTATATAACACTTTCATGACTGGACGATCAAGACACACCATATTAAAGTGCGAATCCCGAATTTCATAGAATCTGAAAATTACAAGTTCGTATACGTATGAAATTTTAACGTCAAAATACAGAGGAATTGTGTATTTACCTTGTCTGAAAAGTTCAGTTCAAAATATTCAGTCGTTTGGAAGTGAACGTCAAAATCACACCACAATCAAATATCCGGACACTAGACTTTTTAAATAGTTGAACTTGATAAATGCGACTACATGCGATACCTATTGTACACTTCATAAATAGAGAGCTTGCGGCACTCAGCATGTAGACGCGTATTATCCAGGCACTTTTTAGGATGCAACCAAGACGCCGGTCTTCAAACACAGAGCAATACCGACAATTGGAAATTTTTTGAAAACGTATCACAATGCTTGAGGTAGTTACTAGGGGCTAAATTATAAGTTATTAAAGGCCTTTCATACAAAATTAAGCAATTTTAAGCCCCAAAATGTAACTGAGATTATTCCTTTAACACCAATGGAATGGTTTATCAGATATGTTTCACAAACAATTCAACATCCCTCCCTCATCATCGAATAACAATCAATTAGGGTGGAATCTGAATATTCAAAATAAATTCAATATCACTTTAATTATTCTAGTTTTTAAATGTTTGAAGCAGACACGTACTTGAGAATTAGTTTCAGATATGAAGTATGTGCTTATTTAATGGTTAAAATACTTTAACTTGTAAATTAATAACACATCACATCAAATAATATAAACTGACAATATGAAGGGAGAGAACAAATTTACTATCCAATTAAGTTGACGATGAAAGAAGGAACAATTGACAGTATCAATGGAAACTATTCCAAGTGAAAACACAGAATCGTATCTAGAAGCTATTCAAACAGTTAAAAATATATAATGTTAATTATTATGTAAGAGTTAAACCTTAATTCTTAAATTATCATTTGAACATGACAAGCTGATAATCTACTCTCTTAGCCATCACCTGGCTCTCATTATCAAGTACCATTGCTACGATAATCTACGCTTCATTTTGTCAAAATTTCAAACACTCATAACTTCACACAGAAAAAGAAATTTGACTGAAATTTTGAATACATTTGTTTTTCATTATCTATTTTTAAAAGCTACTACAGCAAGAACGTTCAGCTCTTTATCTCAATCTCACATAATGTAACTTTACAACATGCTTTTCAAATTGCTGAAACTAATTATTCTTCTGTGTTATAACAATGATGATTTACAAAGAATGAAATATAACTGACCTGAACTAAGAGCTCCAGGACTTTCTGGAGATCCATCTTCTTGGTCTGGAAAAATAAAAACAATTGTGACAAAATTAACCTGACTTAAACAGAATTAAGACTAAAGTGGGCTTGTATCAACTCTTCAACTGGGAGAAACGGATTTCAACTAGTCGATCAGATCAATCAAATCAGGGCAATTGAGAACAACTGAATTGGGAACATTCATGTTGACTAAAAAATGATAACGATCCCACTTAACATGTGACGGTTAATATTTTCATCACTTAATCAATAAATTCAGAAGAAGTATATCCATATAAGTGTTTTTAAAATATAGAATAGTTTTACTTACATCTGGCACGAGGTGCATTAACAGCTGAGAGGTATGATGTTTTACGTACTGGACGGCTATTATGGAGGTTCTCGTGAATAATTCTAGCATGAAAACCATCTTCATACTGATCATCGGTTGCATTCTGGGGGTAGCTAGTCGGACGTTGATTTGACTCCCTTCCAGAAGACTGATCTGGAAACAGGGGTACAATTTCAACAATTGGGGAAGAAGGTGCACTAGAACTGCCAGGAGACACATAAATCCTTATAGGGGCACTCTCCGAATATTTAGATAACGTATTAGGTCTCTCTGCTTTGTGAGTAATTTCTGGTTGACAATACTGATCGGAACTTTTCCGCGATCTCGTTCCAAGTGGCGGAGAGCTATTTTCATCGGATGAGTTTGTGCCGCTAGCATCCGACTTCCCTTCAAAATGAGCTGCTCTATTGGCCACGCTTGAAAACTTTTTTAAGGAAGAAAGTTTCTCAAGTTCTGTTCGATACCTTTTATTTAAATTAACTCCATGCGGAGGAATATTTTCATTTTTACCCTCTTCAAATTGTTGTTTACGATGTGAAACGATTGGTCGTGATGGACCCTTATGAATTTCAATCTGGGTAACGGGAGATCTTGTGAGAGCAAATGTGGTACCAGATCGGGATATATTTTGACTGTCACTGGTGACGACATGTTGTCTGTCACTAACCGGGATCCGTACAACAAATGTTCGTCCTGAGCTGCTTGAATCACGTTCACGTTCTCTTTCTCTTTCACGATTAGATACTTTATTAGGCTGCCATTGTCGCTCCTGAATATAACGGCCAGTCCTTAAATCTATGCTATCTACACTTGTGGAAAACTGATTTCCTTTGCCGAGGTGAGATTCGGAAACAACCGGCACAAAATGTCTATTTCCCAGTGACTCGCCGTTACTGTCACCACTTCTATTAGACGCATTCCACTGCATAGAAGACGGAGCTTGAACTTGTCTATTGGACGTATTTGATAAAGCAGATGTTGTTTTAGAACGTGAAATAATAAATGATGTTGGTTCCGTATAACTGTGTCGGCTAGTTCCTTTATTCTCCGTTTGGGAATCACTGTCACATGATTGCTGACGATTTTCGTAACCAAGTCGTCGAGGACGACCATTGCTATCTTTCGAGTTTTCGCGTGAATACTGCACAGAGGAGGTGTGGGTTAAATTATCGACGCTATTTGATTTAGAATCATCTTTTGGCGGAATAATCAACCCATAAGAATATGTATTCTTAGATGGCAAATTACACGATATCGAAGCCATTTTTCCACCACTATCTTCTGATACTGGACGATCTAATTTACGATCACGATATGACATTCCTTTGTTGTCACTGTCATCATTTCGTAATGGTTGTCGATGAACACGAGAGTCCGAAGCGTAAAAATTCTTCCAATTTTGACCAGCTCGAGGATTGAAGTCGTATGTTGATTCAAATTTATAGGGTGTATCACGACGTTTGGGCGGAAGGTTTTTATCTGCTGGGGCACTATTTTCATCTATTGACGAAGTTCTGTAAGGCGATGTCTGGTTGGATGTTTTGTGATGTGTTTCAACTTCTAAACCAAGCGAACCTTGGTATGCCTGAAAAATACAACAAAGTACTGTACATTGGTGAAATAAAAGTCTGGAAAAACAAAAAAAAAATATCAACGAACTAGATTGATATTCTCATCAGAGATTCACCTGTCAAAATACTGTAGTTTACAATGGATTCAAAATCTCTCCAATCATCATCAGAGACATAAAATACCTGGGCAATAAACAACATCACACAACATCATCAATATAAATCTACCCCGACCAATACAATAAGTTATATTCAGGTAAATATATGTGTGTATACAAGTCTAGTAATCACCTGTAATATATATATATATATATCACGCTATAGGTTTTAATAGATACCTACAGGTCAACATTTATAAAATCTGATAAATAATGTCCTGATTTTAAACTACACTTATAAAAGATACAAAAACATTTAAAGCCACTAATGACTTTGAACAACTTTCCATATTGTCATGTCACAATTGACTTAAACAGTGCTTCTTTTTCCTAAATGTATTTCTTGTAGTTTAGCCTATAAGTGAAGTTATGATTGTTTTCAAAAAATACTTGTACGAGGGCCCACAACACTGGCAATATGTCAGGTGGTCAATCATCGATCAGCCATGGTTGGTTGAATTGTTTCCGCTGATGGCCTTCCAGAATCTGGGTCATTGTCAAGACTTTCTCTGCCATACTTATATTCTATAGCCGACTTCTTTACTGTGGAAAAGGAAGGGGTATCATCTGTGTTGGGGTTAGTCCCTTTCGCTGCAGGTACTTCATGACTGCCATGTAGCCAGTTTTTGTCAATTTCTGGTGATTTTAATGGGTAGGTTCACAAGATGGTCTAGTACGAAGACAATAATAACACTGCAGTTGCTGTCTATGATTCATTCAATGATTGTACTTGTTGGTGACAAAAGTTTGTTTCAACCCAACTGATCTATCTCTTTCAGGTTTAGAAGTTTTCAGTCAGAGCTCATATATTCTTTTTCTCAGCAATGGTACCTGTACCTTCAACTGATTTCAAATTTGGAGGATTTTGACTTTTGATTAAATCTATGTTCGAACTTCATCTTGTATTAGTCATGAATTGACTCCTGATTGTCAACAAGTATATCTTGTAAAGATAAAAACATTACTAACGTTATCACTTGTAAATGTGTACGTGACAAACAGAGGCCTACAACTATTTTAATCAGATATTACAACTAGGCCACATGACAACTTGTGTTTCTTTGTCCTTTATTCACTTCTCTAGTTTATATATATATACATTGATTCACACCTTGATTCACACCTGCTTTTTATGCACATGTCAAAATTGTCTCATATCTATCGCCTTATAGTAGTATTACATAAAATATAGAAATTGAAAACTGACAAATGTACAAAATATGATAATAAATTTTGGATTACACAAGTTTCATACAATAATATATTTCAAGTACGACATGAGTAAATACATGAACTCATATAATTGATTTGAAAATGAACCAATTCTTATATATAGGAATATTTGTATCCTTAAAGCTGCTGATTGTTAGCTACATTATTAGGTCAATATCACATATTTCCTGACAATCAGTTTCATTATATATTAAGCAAAACTGAAAGATCACCCGTTTAAGTTAACCGGATGAAAAGATTTGACTGGCTTGTTTATGAGGAAATGAAACATGTAATTTATCATATCTTTGTAATTTACTGAATGGATGTTAACCATTTTTCAACTGATATTCTTGTTAGAGATATAACGATAGTTTGTAAATCCCTTGAATGATGATCAGTGGCTATTAGTAGTTACAGAAAACATTTGATATTTATTTATAATAATTTACAACTAGTGGAAATGATAAACCTAGCTAGTTTCATGGAGCAATGATAGGTGAATAGCTGTCAATAAAGATAAGAGATTTGTTGTATATGAAAGGAGGCTACGTACCATCTGCAGGATATCTTCATCTCTCGGTACCACAGATAACTTTAATATATTATCACTGTAAAATACACAATTAGCTTCACTCCAATACAAAAAACACACAATTTAACACAAAAACAAAACACTACAACTCACTCATACCCTGATCGAGCTCAGTTCATGACATCGACTTCTCACAGTCATATTGTCTAGTCATTTTTCCAGAATGTTTCCTGGTTAAGATGAATATCTACACAAACAAAATTGAAAGTATGCATCAAATTATTCAGCACACCACTATAATATACATTTATTTTTTTTTTCTCCACTCTAAGCAGGAAATAATTGAAAATCTGAACAATAATACTGCTGCTACTCAATGTCTCGAAAGGAAATAGATTAAAAATTTGTCAACTGTTAAGTACATGTAGAGACATCCATTAAATTATTGAGAGACTCTACAAACTTAAACACATATATATTTTAAAGATTAAACATTTTGCATTGTGCAAAAAGTTGAAGTCTTTGTATTCAAATTTTAGGCCTAAGCTAATACAAAGCCAGCATTGCAAAAATACTTTGGTTTAAGTTTTTGTGACAGTAGCAAAACAAAACAAAACATAACACATAAAACAAACAAATCAATTCAATTAGATGTTCATGTTACAAATTAAAACAAAGCCAATTAATAATTATTGTAAACAACTGCTATTTTGAAAGCCTCCCTTTTTGTCTATGTTAAATTTTCTCATAAAATCCTTTCGACTATGTATCATGACATACATGGCCATGAGTTATACAACTATAGCAAATGGGTATGAGTTATACAACTATAGCAAATGGGCATGAGTTATACAACTATAGCAAATGGGCATGAGTTATACAACTATAGCAAATGGGCATGAGTTATACTACTATAGCAAATGGGCATGAGTTATACTACTATAGCAAATGTAAATAACCATGAAATAAGTCTAATCATTAAATATTAGACCAGACTTATAATGATTTCGTCCAGTGATTCCCAACGAAATAACCATAATTTCTTTTTTGGTCTGACTTTTTAGAATTTGGGGCTGGGACTTTTATCAAATTTGTATATAAGGTTGGGAGAACGGCTAAAAATTGAAAATCAAAAAAGAAAATGCAAAAAGTTTAAATTTAGCTGAAGCGACACTCTGTATTAATGAAAGCTACTAGTTGAAGTGGCCATGTTTATATTCATATATCACATTAATAATCAGTAAATCTTAAATACTTTGGTGTGACAGGGTATATTTCATTCTTGTCCATAATGATTCCAGGATATTTTTAATTTCAGGAGATCATGTTTATAACTAATTAGATTGATCAACCCTGGAAATAAACCGCCAGTCACAGACATGCCACCCCCAAATTCAGGCTTTGTCTGGCACAATAACCCTGGTGTCTGTCATTTAGTTTGCAACTGATTTGGTTTTTTTCTATGTTTTTGTGTCCAGCATGTAGTGACTGATATTTCAAGACCCAATAGACAATAGCCATTTTCTTATTAGATATATATACATATAAATATAGCCATTTTAAAACATAAACACATCATTCAACCAAACTACAGTTTATAAAACTTTATTATATGACCAACCTGGACTGTATAAGGGAGATAACTTGAGAATAAGATTTGCCGTTAACTGTTTCTCCGTTGACAGAGACGATACGATCGCCAGTATTTAGTCCGGCTAACTGAGCAGGTCCTCCTTCTTTTACATTTTTGACAAAAATGGTGTCCATTGGCTCCAAACCACATTTTGAATTTCTATCTCTAAGGCCTAGAAAAAACAAAAAAAGTATGGTATATTTGAAATGAAAAGGGATTTAACGTTCTGCACCGACTGCACTAATGAAGATGGGTGCGTATAAACTATGAGGGAAATATTTCATTTTTTTACATGCAAGACATCAACCGTTGAAATTAGTCCATTGTCCTGGATATAAACCAGTTGATAGAAACTGGAATAGGATAAGGTTTGACATTCCATCAACACAATATATCAGTCATTTTGAGTTCAATAATTCATTGGTACTCTTTTTCTAAAGTCGCGTGTGCAATGCTTGGAATGAAAATATTCCAGCAAGGATTCCCCATGCATGGATGGCTTGGCAAGGAATGACATCTTGAGTTCATGTTGGCATACACTTGACAGAACCTTTGATGAAGTTTGACGAAGAATTAATTGAATAGCAGATAGAAGCAATGGCGTCCCTCACAGCACACTGCATGACGTACGACAGGTTGGTGCACAAAAACAAGATGTTAAAACGACATTTAATTTCATGATTTGAACGACAAAATACTATTAAATTACCCATAAATAACCCTAAAACAGTCTACCAATTATCACTTTCTTAATTTAAATCTTTAAAAACATGTCAAAAATATTCTAAATTCTTCACATACCTTCATATTTATTCTCTTCATCCTCAAAAAACTAAAAAAAGATTTAAAATATTAAAACTACAAAAACATGAATAAAACAAATAAATTAGCGAGGAATATATAATTTGTGAAAAAATTAAAATTTTCTGAAAAAAGCAAATGGCTTTAAGTTAAGTTAAAATAATGGAGCCTACTATACTGACCCACCACCGGGCCCTACTATGCTGACCCACCACCAGGCCCTACTATACTGGCCTAGTATAAAGGTGCCTACTTTGCTGACCCACCACCAGGCCCTACTATACTGACCCACCTGAGGCCTAGTATAATGGGCCCTACTATACTGACCCACCTGAGGCCTAGTATAATGGGCCCTACTATATATACTGACCCACCTGAGGCCTGGTATAATGGGCCCTACTATACTGACCCACCCGAGGCCTAGTATAAAGGGTCCTACTATAATGGCCAGTCGCCAATATTATGTTAGGTATTTAGTCAATCTGAACGACAGAATCACCCTACATGCAGAGAAGTGACTCTGACACAATGAATAGCCATGATATCCATATGACGTTATGTAAACGTCACAGTTAATGAGGTCACGTCAACAAACAAATGTCAACACAATGTTACATTGTACACACATATACATTGGACTATATAATCCGCACAGCCATAACGTCTTATCGCATCTTCCAATGATTTTTCACAAAAATAACATTACAAATTTAGATTTAACATCGGCATATTGGCACTATTTGGTGCTTCGGTCGTGTCTATTTCAGATATACACAATCAATTCTGTTGATGTTTTTAGCACGGGGATTGACTGACTAATAGTTAATTTATTTCAATTCTAAACAAAAATTTTAAACTTTAGCGCAATTTTAAAAAAATAGCCAAATTCTGGCTGGGATTACTGCGCGAAATGGCCATTCATTGTATACATGCGAAAAAAAAAGCCAGCTTCCATTGAATTTTCATAGCTTAGTTAGGTATGGTATTTAGTCTGACTATCAAACTAACAATGGAATATTATACAACAATATATTTAGTCAATTTGTCATCAATCAACTTTCATCCTAGAGACCTTAAATATGTGTGGAATTCTGTCACAATAATCACAGTGACACCAATTGTTGTTACACCAGTCCTTTGTTATATATAATATCACCATCAGTTACACCAGATCCAGATACTGTCAGGTCTTCAATAACATTAAAACATTTTCAATACATCCCCTAGTTCCTCATAACACCGACTTACACTTACTAGACTCAACAAGCAGTTGTCATACAACATACGCCCACATTTTGAAAAAGACAGATAGAGAACATGACAAAAAAATATGTTTTTTCGTACAATCAGGAGTCACAATCCAAGAAGTAATGGTCTAAAATGTGCGAATATCGAATGGAACTGAGATCTATGGGATATAAACATATATTCTAAGCTTCATTGAAATCAGATAAACATTCTGAATTCTAGAGGGTCCACAACCTTTGTATTATATACTACATGTATTTGCATTTTGATTTCGATTTTCCTCAATTCCAAAGCCATTTTGTCTGGCAGTTTTGATCTTATCTTTACAAAATTCGAACTCAACCATCATCAAAGTGTAACAATGATAAACCGGTATTTAAATAATTTTTAAAATCTGATAAAAATTGTGACCTCAAGAAGGGATTCCACCACTACAATCATGATTTTTTTCATACAATAGAATATCGCTAACCATGGTAAACTAGATGTAAAATGGGTATATTGTATACTATTAATATATGTTATAACCTCTATAAAGAAAGATCTGGTTTATATCTATATAATTACACCAAATATACACTACACCACCCCACCTATACTTAACTTGACCAACCCTACATAACCATGGAATATGTTAAATTGATTTAAATTCTTTCATAATGTCTTTCCAATATTATAATTAATCTAAAGCTGGATTGGCTGAATATTAGCAAGGATTATAAACATAAAACTGTGTTTAGTCGTATGTACTTAAAATGATGGTTAGTTTGACCCAGTTACTGGAAATCTTCTCATGACAAATTCGGCATGGCATGACATGGCATGTGTTTCACTGGGAGTCAAAGAAAGTGTTATATTCATTTGCTACAAGCCCATGTTGGTGTCCACCTAGAGCAGTGGTTCAAAACCTATTTTTGCCACCGGCACACCTTGGGACACCTGAAAATTAGTTGAATTTTGCAAAGTAAAAACATAGTAAGTCATAGACCATATACAATCGTAGACACACACTAGTGATAGACACACCGACTGACTCAAGCTAAATAAAGAAAAAAAAACACAGCTATGAAGGTACCAGTTAATACTCAATTAGGGTGATGTGGTTTATAGCGTTTTCTTAGTGTGCCGTTCAAAATTTCGCGGCACACTTGGGAAGTTTTTGCGGCACATTGGTTGAGAACCACTGACCAAGAGCAATTCATTCTGTCCATTTCTCTAATACCATCACATTGTTTGACATTTTACCAGTTGGTGCAGAATAGGAGTTAAACCCTATTTCATTCATTCATTAATTCATTCATTCATTCATTCCCTTTTATTTCTTCTTCACTGAATAAACTCCGTCTGATATCAAGTAACACATGTTTAATTTATATCACAATAGATTATAAATATTTACTGGTACAGGAAAGATATATGTAAATATTACACCTCACTATTTCAAGCAAATCTCATCTTGATAATATTAAATAGACATACACATGGAGAATTTCTCTTATCTAAAACTTGACAGCACAACAGGACAAATAAACTATAACACATACTTATACAAAATAATATCATAGCTTGATAAGGTTGAGAGAATACTTGTTCTTCTGAAGTATATATTGTAGTTTATCTAACATATTACATACCTAAAGAGCAAAGACAGTCAATGCGTATATCTGGTATCTGTTACTCTGTACAAATACTGACAGGAGATATGCACTACTATGACCTGCCTACACTTCATGTATTCACTAACATACATACTGTCACTGTCGTCATGTCACTATCGTCATTATAATACTATATACACTGTCCTCTGATAACTGTCATATAGTGTTATTGACGTCAGTAAGTAATAACTACCGGTATATATATGCGTACTGTAATCATGTAATGATTTATGAAACAGACTATAATACCGATCAATTGATTCGGAAATCAATGAATGATTTGTGAATGTTTCATTCAACGACAAAATCCTTCTATTGCAGGTCAGTCATCTTGCATTTCTAACGTCGGATTGAGAAGATGAATTTATTTGGCTTGTTTGGTCTTCAAGACACATGTTTTAATGTATAAAGTTACATAATTCATAAAACTTATTCTTCCAGGTTAAACCCAGGGTAAACCTGTAACCTTATTTTTATATGGGTAAACCCAGGGTAAACCTGTAACCTTATTTTTATATGGGTAAACCCAGGGCAAACCTGTAACCTTATTTTTATATGGGTAAACCCAGGGTAAACCTGCAACCTTATTTTTATATGGGTAAACCCAGGGTAAACCTGTAACCTTATTTTTATATGGGTAAACCAAGGGTAAACCTGTAACCTTATTTTCATCAGGGTAAACCTGTAACCTTATTTTTACAAGGGTTCACCTGTTATTGATAATGGTAGGATGTTATTTTAAGTAAAAGCAAATGGAGTTTTAATGAAGATGAACATAAGCCATACAGCGTGCTATGACAGCAATTTTGCAAGAACAGCAGCGCTATGGCCCACACTTATATCTAATTCCAAAGGTTAGTGTTCACACCAATGTATGGGGCCTTGGATTTTCATCCCATACAACAACTAGACTGGAGCCTTTAATTAATAGTGAACAAGTTGAACTGTGAGGGTTTTAAGATATTATAATTTTACTTACTTGAAAGGGCTCATCTAGAGGTGATTCTGGAGGGTAGACGATAAAATGACGTAATGTAAAACCAAATCCGTTATTTATGCGTGGTATGGTTATAGTGTGGGGTCCGGTCCATGTCAAAAACGGATTTATACCCTGATCCTCTTCTCTCTACAAAAACAGTAAAAAAATTACAATGAGTACAAACTAACAAAAACCATTGGGTGGAAACTTAGTCTAGATAACTGGAAAGAGGAGACCGCACTCTAGCAAAGTCATGCTGCTTTCATGATCCCTTGCTTATTTAAACCTGCAATGTATAAACTAACTTATATATGGCCATCTGAACAGTTTTTTAAAACTTTTTACTAATTTTTAAACAAAAGATTTGATATTGAATTTATGTGAAAGAAATTTGGGTAAGATTTTAAATGAAACCCAGGTATAGACTAGGTTTGTATGGTGAGATGGCAGGAAGGAACAGACTAGGTTTCAATGGTAAGATAGCAGAAAGGAGCTAAATCGCTAATATTTGTATATATAGAATAATTTACATTAAATTGTTTCCGTTTAGACACTAATTTCAAATCAGTTATGTCCAGCCAAATACGGCGTGAGTCTCAACCGAAAAGAAATTTATAGTGTCTGGTTATTCCAGCCTATTGCGCATTCTTTCGACATAAATTATGGTGTCGCTGTTTGACATGAGTTTGTGGAATATGTCTAGCCTCGTTCTTTCTGGTCACTTGTTACAAATGACACTGAAACACACTATGGTACACGATTCGTGTACCAATGGTAAAATGTTGATTTTGTCTTAAATATTGTATATATATGAGAAGCCTGCCTTTTCAAGGTAAGATAACAACATCAATGTTGATTTGAACTGACAAATAATTTGTGTTTCCAACATGCAAGACTTTGGATTAATACTGAGTTAAAGGCTTAGCTACTTTAACTGTGAGATTATAGTGAGGAGGAATGGTCAATATTAAACATCAAATACACAATTATATAATACCCCTCGTTGCTTCCTTATCAACAGCAATATTAACAACTGCACTACCCACAAAATAAATCAACTTTACTGCTCAGACTGGGTTGTTGGATTGTAAACATAGATTTCAAATGTCTTAAAAATCGTCCACAATTTTTCATACAAACAGAGGCTACAATCCATGAAGTTATGTCCTGTGGTCCTATATGCGCAAATATTGAAAGGAACCAAGATCTTTGGGAGATAAACCTATCTTTCAAGTTTCGTCAAAATTGGAAAAAAACTGTCACCTGTAGAGGAGTGTCCATTAACAAATTGTGAATGAATGTCTGGACACGACGGACTGACAGACAGGGGCTACTACGATATATGTCCACATGTGGGTGTATCAAAATACTGCCTATTGGGATACACATGTAAATATAATTATCACTTTCAACAGCATTGACACTTTTTAACTATTTTTATACAAATACTAATTCCAGATCAATTACATCAATCAATACAAATTCTGGAGGTTGAAAAACAATCAGAAAATGGATCCAATACACAAACAAGTCTGAGTGTCTGATCAGTTGAAAATTTGGATGTGTGCCATAAATCATAGCCTTTAAATATATCTGAGATGGAATGTATATGGTTAGACATCTACACGTAATAGGAAAGAAAACTAGGGTTTTGCAAAATTTACCAATTGCATTAGTTAATGTAACCATGACGTTATTATGTCACATGAATGGTTGGAATTGGTAAAGTTTGCTGCAAGTCTTAATTTGAGTCGGACATTATCTGTGACAAATGCCTTATTTCAACATTTCTACATATTATCACATTCCACTAAAAGATGTTTAAAGTTTATTTTAACTTACAAATATTTATTACCTTAAAAACTAACACAACTTATTTTATTTTTGATCAAATTCTTTTCCCGATTTGAATACCAATCAATACTTCAGTTTTAATTTCAGAATACCAGCTTCGTCTCATTACCTTAAACACTGTGTATAAATTTACAGTATTCATCGTGAAGAAGTTAGTACTTTTACTGACAAACCATTTCATAAAACAATGTTTCTTCGATACTGTATTCTATCAATTATTGTATATCAATTTATCTGAATATCAAATGCATCATTTGATCCCACCAAACCGTTTGTTATTGGTTTATGTTACCTGTTTCTATTAATTGAAACTTTTCTCACATGGAAATGTGGGCATTATAAAAATGTATCTAGAAAAATTAAACTCTGGTTAGCAAGTAAAACCCATCAACTCATCAAATGTAACAAGTGAGTTTCATATTTTTCTTTCATCTGTCGCTTGGTATGAATTACTACTTGAATAGAATCTACAAGTTGCTTGGTATGAATTACTAGTTGATGAATAGAATCTACAAGTACCAACCATACATGTAAATATTATACAGGGTATTCGGGCAGTAAAACAAATTTAAATGCAAACTTTTCATTTATCTTGTCAGTTTTAGCTCTAGGTAATTAAGTGGTACATGTCAAATAAATAAATATTCAGCTTTTACCATATTCCAGACAAGCGCTTATAATCCAGGACCAGGAGAAGACGGACGAGTTGGGACACATGGGGAGTCGAAACCACACTACTTGACTCAATGACATACCTTATGATTTTACAAGACAACCTATTTCATTACTCACTGTTTCTACGATTCTAAATCATTCTGTATCTTTGTCCTTCATACAAGAAAATATCTAGAGAAACTTCCTCCTATACAATCTCCAGCAACCATCTTAATTTAGCCACAAGACTTTCTCAATTCCTTTAGATTGGTGCCATTCTTCTACATATGTTTATATATATATATGAGAATGTAGGGATCGAAATGTACTACTGTATTTTATATCATCTACCTGTTATTTCACCATTCTGCATAGAAAATAATATCTCCATTGCTATTCTCAATGTTTTACTCTTGAGTTTGGGTTATGTTGTCCTTCATTCTTATCCTACCCATCATCTGCCTACATACTTGTAACATTCCATACAGCTAGTAGGAACTTAATATAGCATCACGATAGGATATCATCAATACCATGATAATACATGTAGCTACTTTCTCTCTAGTTTATCCTTGTTAGTAAATACCATAACAATTAATGGCCTAAATATAATCTCTAGCCAGATCAACACCATTGTTATCCCCTTTCATTATAATTACTACAAGAAACAAACATTAAACTAGAATAAGAGGGGGGTCATTGAGTCATCTGGCGTGGTACTCACAAGGAGTAGGGTCGCCTGTCCAACCTTGTGGGTTTTCTCTGGGTCCTCTGGTTTGTGTCAAGTGGATGTTAACCCCATTTCTCTCTCTAACTATAATAGCAAGTCAGAAGAAATCTTTTTGAAACCCAAAATCTATAAAGCAGAAGAAATATCTTTGTAACCCCAAATCTCTAAACCACCCGCCCGAGCCCTGACTGTCCCTCTCTCTTTCTTTTGGGGTCCTAATTTACCCAGACAGCCAGATGTTTCATTTCAGCACTAAAGAATCACATTTGATTCTCTTGCTCACCTTAGATTATAATTTTCTACTTGACACAAAGCTTTGCAGGGTTTATTGTTGTCCTTTACTGGGTGTTGAAGCTGCTGATATCACGGCTCATTATCAGTCTGCACTAAAATCTACCAAACGTGGCATTGCTTTGTTCTCCATAGGATATCAAAAATTTCGTAAAATTTTCAATTTATTATATCTTTGTAAAAACTGAATAGAAATGAACTATATCTGAACAGATATTCCATATTCACCTTTCACTATATAGTTGTCAATGAATTCAAAATCTCCCAAATGATAATACAGTTTTCACATTTCCGCCATTCCTAGGATGTTAATTAAGGTTGACAGTTAGTTTCTATCACCTTGTTAAAACCTTCAACACCCAAACAACTGAAAACCAGCAACTAAAAATAACCTCTGCTACCTTATTATTATCCTCCATTTTATCATGATCACCAAACATATCTTGTTTGTGTCGGTTTAATAATCCTGATCAAACGTTCTTACAAGTCAATAAAATACAAGTTTTGTATCCAAATCAAACTCTCTCAGCAAAAACTACAAGTTGAGTTTTATCAAGTCAATAGTACAAATGAACTGAATGTAGTGTTTGGATATCTAGAGATATATTCCAGTGATTCTGGGTTATTCATGTGGCCCTGTGTCTGATGCTGTGAGGGTGATTATAAATACAGGATATAAAATAATCTACAGACCATTTCCTGTTATAGTAATACATGTGGTAGATATATCATCATACTTAACTCAGGAATAACATCTGTAGTGCTCACAAGGAAAGTCTGTCTAGTCATTCGAATGGGAAGAAAAAAAGACATCCACCAATATGAAGCAAGTGTAGTGTGAGGGCAATATTCTCTGCATATTGGCTTGAACAAATTGCCATACAAAGAGTTTAGTCATTTGGATGGGAACAAAAACAGTGGTACATCAATGTACATGTATTATAATAATTAACATCTTTAAACATGCATTATGTAAAAGCTAAATCTGCCTATTGCATGTCTTTCTTTAGGCCTGAAATGTTATAAAAACTATTAATTAGACATTAATCAACTTATCCAGACCATAATCAACTATCCATGACCTCGCTAGCCTCTGATATTTACTGGATTACAATCATGTCTGCTGCTAAACACCCATTAATACTTAAATCAAAAGATAAGTTGCTAGGCAATTAAACATACGCCCACAGCAGCTAAGTCAAGTCGTCCAATCAGTCAACAACAGTTGTCACATATTTTTTCTATTGTCAGTAATGAAACATTTATAACACATTAACATCTGATTAAGAGTAACAACTCAATCAGGAATAATCAGAAAATCATTACAATTTGTTTGGCTTTTAATTCTGCCCAATGCTAACATTTAATATACAAAAAATTAAATATCACGGATTTAGCTGTTCAAGATATCAAAATTCATTGAAAATCAATATACTTATTCGAATCAAGAACTTAAACTCTGTGTATCAATCTAAAGTCAATCGGATGATAACTTTGGTCTCTAGAGCATCCACAAGATTTTTCAAAATAATCAAGGGTCATAACTCTAGTAATAATTATCTGAAATCATTGAAAATGACTTGGCTTCTTCGTCTCACGACCTTAAACACTGGGTGTAAATCTGAAGTCACTCAGATATTAACTTTAGCTTCAACAAGATATATCAAAGTGATTAAGGGCCATAACTCTGGCAGTGACTATCGGATATCATTGAAAATCAAAAGGATTCTTCGTCCTTAAACACTGTATATTAATTTAAAGTCAATCGTATATTAACTTTAGCCGCTAGAGCGTCCACAAGAGTTTTCAAAGGGCCATAACTCTGGCAGTAATCATCAGATATCGTTAAAAATCAATAGGATTTTTCTTTCCATGACCTTAAACACTGTGTATAAATTTAAAGCCAATCAGATATTCACTTTACCCTTTGGAGCAGCCACAAAGAATTTTCAGAGATCAAGGGTCATAATTCTGGCAGTAACTATCGGATATCGTTGAAAATCACTAGGCTTCTTCATCTCATGACCTTAAACTCTGTGTATAAATTTAAAGTCAATCTGCCACTAACATTAGCCTACAGAGCATCCACAAGATATTTCAAAGTGATCAAGGGGCTATGTTTTTTATTGTACTGATTTTAGTAAGATGATTGACGCTAGGCCTAAAATTCAATCACTAATGGATGAATTTGACTGAATTTTCAGCAAACTGTCTTTACATTATGTAGTTTTTAACTATTATAGTGATAACTGCCATCTCTTTATTTATTTCATCTTTAATCAACAGGTAGATGTTAAAACTTGTATCTGTCTATCTGCAACTTTACTTAACCTCAAACATGTTCAACATCAGTTTATAATTTTACTCTACTGTTTTTGTTAGGTTTCATATTAAACTGGCTATGTGCTAAGTCTGAAAAGGATAAATCAATTGGGTTGAGACAAACTTTTGTCACCAACAAGTACAATCATTGAATGAATCATAGACAGCAACTGCAGTGTTATTATTGACCTCCTATTAAAACATCTTGTGAACCTTCCTACTATTGTCACCATTGAAATCACCAGAAACCTATATAGCTGGCTATAGAGCTGTCATCAAGTACGCTACCTGCAACTGAAAGGACTAACTTAAACACAGATACATGACAAGGTGATCTCCCCTTTGAAGGATGATGCCCCTTCCTTTTCAACACTAAAGAAGTGGGCTGCGGAATTTAAGCATGGCAGAGGGATGACCCACATCCTGGAAGGCCTTCAACAGGGTTGTAGGCCAAAGCTCCTGACTGCGGATCAGAAAGGGCCATAACTCTAGAGTAGAAGTAATTCAATAGGTATGACCCCTGACTCGACCTCTGACTGTACTTTACTGAGATTCAGAGATCTAGTGATTCTGAAAACAAAAAGAACCATGTGAATAAGAGATAAATATAGTTTAATGAGAGGTGAAGGAACGAAAAACCAAATGAGTAACACATGTGATGATGTCATAAGAAGAATATGTCATGATGTCATGCGTAGTATGATATGCATGTTAGGTATTTGTATTATTTCATGTAAAGCCCATACACCAAATAACAACTCATTATATTTACATCTAGTTGTAGAAACAACTATCATCACTGATCATGGTATAAACATTCACATCCACTTCACACAAACTAGGTCATAGTGAGACTAACAAACATATGGTGGATTTTATTTCAATAATTCGTCTCTTGTAGTGGAAGGAAACCAGAGGACCTGGATGATAGACTCGCATGTAATAAACAATTCGACCAGCCAACCCCATGCGTTTAAACAGAAGCTAAAAATGTTTGTGTAATATTGTTTTTACTGTAATAATTAAGTTGTGCAGCTGTGGTATATTTGGTTTTAAGTATGACAGAAATTGAAATTCCCTCTCAAATATTTTATGTGTGTGCAAATGAATTATTTAATTATAATTCAATCAGTACCAGTAAAATCTTTCAAACTCTTGCTTTGGTAACAGAAACGTAACAGTCATCTACAAGTTTAGTGAATCTACCAAATCTCCACATTTCAAAAATACAAAGTTTGAAAACTTGTTAGTGTGTTGGTGAAAGTAACATACTATTGCCTGTTCAAAAAACTCAAATCGATTTAGATAAAACCTGGTATAAACTTTTAATTTATCTTCATTTAAATGTCTGTAAAAGATAAAATGCGATGATAAAACAATTTGAGAAGATAACGTACACAACCAACATGGCCAACATGTAAAACTAATTCTCTAATTCTGATAAAACACACTTGAATCTAACTTCATCAAAACCAAAAAATGATATGATTTGTTTACTTAGAGACGTGGACGGGAGGAGATTGAAGTTCAAGCCCTATCTATGTAAAAACAGTACGGAAACCGAGATCAGTGATAACAAGACGCTCACACCTGTCTGACCAGACACACAGATCTGATTGGCTGCAAGACCAAATATTATAACAACCATATTATATTTCAAGTCTGCAGTTAAAATAATTGATAAGTAAAAAATAAAATTGCCATAGTGGTAAACATAGAGAATGGCTGATAAACACGTTTAGTTTGAATGTTTTTATGACATGATGCAGGTTTAAAGGTGTTGATTTGTAGAAACTGAACTTTAACATATATTGAATCGTAGGTTTATTAGGTGGTGGGTTAATATGCATTTATTAACACGTCACAATCTCTATCTCTAGACCAATTCAACGGTTTCCATGGAGATGATTCCAATCAAGAATGGGTTATTTGAGTGACAAACAAACTATCTACAAGAGGAAAAGGTAATGGGAGGAGAAGACGAGCAAGCAGCAACGAACTATGCCCAACCATCATGCAAGCAGCAACTAGGCCCAACCACGGTGCTAGCTGACGCAAGCAAATCATTGAAACAAGAATGAACAAAAATAACCATTTTCTTTTTCTTCATTAAAATATAATAAAATGAAATGAAATGGGGTTTAATGTCCGACCAAGCTAATAAAGATGGGCTTAGGCCGGCCATAAAGTGTGCTATGGGGAAAGTTTGCTCAGGCAGCGACTCTATTGCCTACTCAAATTCCAACTGCAAAGGGATCTTTTATGTGCATGTCGTTGTATACGCAGGATCTTGCTTTTTCATCCTATCCAAACGACTAAACAGCTGTCTTTGTCAGGCCATACGTCAGAAAATCCTGATGAACGTTCTCCGTCAATGCAGGGATCGAACACGGGACCTCCAGACTAGCAAGCCAGCGCTGTACCCACTAAAACTAAGCCACTGTGGCCACTTTAATAATATATGGCTTGCTATTGTTATCTACTACACCTGTTTTGATGAATATAAAAATACTTCTATCTTACTGTCTACGGGTATTTAATACCACATCTTATATTCTACCACAAACGATGGATGAAAATTGATGAAACCATAAATCAGAAATATTAGAGATAGAAGAAACTATATTTAATGGAGATGAACTTGATATAAAGATATCTACTAAAACTTCTCCCGGTAATCTTAAAATAACTCAGATAATAAAATCTACCTTGATTAACTGGTATGGAGTTTACCTGAAGCACTTCACCAAACGTATCTGTTTTTATTCAGATATAATTATATATAGGTATAACTACAAACTTACTATTATGAATTAGGACGGAATATAACTTTATATCTCAAGACTGGAATTAACTTGATTCGTACAAATATTAATCAAAGATTTGGCTTCTTTTATTTCACGCAGACAATTTTCTTTCTCTTTTAACTATAAAAAGTTGTTGACAGTCTTTAATATGTTTTTTTTTAACATTTCGTCACTGGTTTAGTCACGATCATCTAGTATCTAATATCTATCACTGCTAAAGGCAAAGTTTTAGTGCCTCCTATATTCAACAGTGTTACATCCCCTAGCTGTGTTTTTTTGATAAAATAAAAATTCCTTCATAGAATTTCTTCACAAAATGAGATAGATATTATCAAATATAAAACAAAGGTAATATTTATTTCAACCATGCTATTCCGAAAGTTTAGTCTGTTATGGATATTCACACACTGCTAATCAAACCTGGACATTGGTAATCAATTGGCCTGAATTTATCTAACAAGATTAGCAGTTCCAATCATATAGATCAAAGCACTAGCAAATTAAGTAGTTAATCAATTAAGGTAGGTGTTGCTTTTATCAATGATAATCGAGATGAACAGTAGTGGAATTTTGAATATTATTCACCATATCTTGATATGGGATTGGACGTTTGGAAATTAGCATAGGACATTTCCGGCATACAAGCAAAGTAGCATCCCTGGTCTAGAGTAATTATAGAGCCTATAGAACCATATATATATGTTTATGGTATCAAATAAAATAGAATGAAATGGGGTTTAACATCCTACTGTTCTACTTGTATTCAGGCATAATCTGTATCTACGTGAATTTCACCAAAAAATAAATATCACGGTACCAAACTTTGTCGTTGAGGTGTTGAATTCCTATTATAAATTATCCGTAGTTAGTACCGTAATTTGATTATCAAAAGACGACTGTCATGGTCAGCATACTCTTGTAATGCCGAAATGTGCGTTTGTTTACCTAGGATAGTTCGTACCACAGTATTTATATAGATATTAAATACGGTCTTGATCGTATATTTTTTTTTATTTCAATTACCTAAAGGTGGTTAATATTTTTTTCACATCACTGATGACCAAAATATATTATTAGAGCGACAGAAAATGCCAATATATAAAATATAATAGAAACTGTGCCGTTACAAAATTGTGAATCAACCAACGCTAACTATCACAGGTGAAACGAAATGACTTAGTACTGGTCGTCAGAGTAATACTTTTCTGCAATTTCACTGGACAATAATTCCCAAGTCTCGATTACCATGCTTTTAATTTTCTATGTTGACACGGCAATTGAAACATACTCTTGTAAACCTTGTGTAAATAAACTACATTATCCAGACCAAGCTTAGCGCGGTCGTTAATGAATAGACTTGACAACAAAATTACCAAGAAATGATGTTGAGGATTAAGTAATTCTATCATATAGTTTCACACAGTACAAACTCCTCTCACTTGTCATAATTGTTGTTGTTGTAAAAATAACCAACATTCTGTTACACCTACTTATTCTGAATTTTACCAACTTTTCCTGTCTTTAAAAGATTTATAGACAGATATCCTATAGACATATTAGGTATCAGGTAGGGGGTTTGAACAACTGGTAGTTTTGTCCATAATCAAAGCCTGGGGCCCATTCAAAAAGTAATTATTTCCATTTTCAACTCTGCAATATGAAACTTTAGGGAGTGCTGATGTTAGGGGAGGGAGTTAAGGATCTTGGTGAGGGATGTCATCATTTTATGAGTATTTTAAACTGCAAGATAACAGTATAAAACTTTTAGGTCAACTACATGTATTAAAAGTTCTTTACATAACTTGAATTTATTTCTTTGGCAATAAAAATATTGAGAAGAAAAGTGTATGTTTGACAGTTTTCCATGACTAAATGTACATACTGTAGTCACGTCATCTTATAAAAGGACTATTGATAACTGTACATATATAGTAAGTGTGTGAAAATATAGCAGACAGTTTGTTCTATCCAGTAAATCTCTTGTATAAACAGTTAAAATCTACCCTTAGAACAATAGTACCCTTGTTTTCACGTAATTCTTTCCTTGTTTCAACAACCTACCTAAACTATCATAAATTTCATTAACATGGGAAGGAAATAAAAATTTTAAAAATTTTTTCAATTTTCACGATATGATTTCTAGACGTGAATCTATGAGTTTTATTAATGAATGAGGAATATAAATGGGGTTTAACATCCTCTTATTCTGCTTTCGTCAAGCATATATATATCGATCAACCAGTGTCTGGTATGAAGTAAATTTGGCTCATTTTTTAGCGCTACCTGAAAGACAAGCCTTTGTACCATGTCAGTCCCTATGTCCTGCATCAAAGGGAAACCAGGCCAAACATCCCAAGGATGTTTTAATTATTGTTGAAATTATTTCTTTTAAAAGGGTCAGTCCAAGATTTACAGAGAAAATATGAGAGAGAGAGAGGATGTAAATCAAAATAATAGCCTGTGGACCTTATCTGAAAGTATCAAATCAAAATATGGAGTTGTTCAAAGTCTTGTGTTGATTCACAAAAAGAGATCATTCAACGTTTTGAAAAAAATACTTGCCACAAAAGAATGTTGAGTAATTCCTGATTCGAAATATTATAGCTCCACAGTCCGTAATATTGTATCTACCTCACAGTCACAGATTATGAACAACACAACCAACTTCTCACTCTTACAAAACGCAATCCGAAAAATATAGAAGCACATAAATTGAAGGTTACGACTTGCCACTCCTTGTGTGTATCCCTTACTGTAATTACAGGTGGAAAGTGAGAAAGAAAACAAGGGTTTATTACGCTGTAGATAGAAGGAATGTAGGTAGATAACGATAGAGATGTCTTATAATCATTCAACAACAAAACCACTAAATGATATATAATAATTACCCTTGACAACCTGCCCAACCTATATATATATATCTATATCTACATGTAGTGAGCATGCACACACATCCTAAATATACTAGGACTATTTGATTACTTCTACATGCATGGTATTACTCATCTTAAAGTGAGTCTCAATACCAACTCAAACTCATTCTAATCCAACAGAGAGAGAGAAACTAGCTCATTTGAGACTAGCATACGGTTCAACTGCTATGAGCAAGACTTTATCATTTAAAGTGCCTGTGTCAAATATTACACAATATACACAGAGAAACGTGCTAGATTTAATTAAGACTAAAAGAAAACCAGGTACAACGCTAGTTTTAAAAACATCAGTAGAAATACCCAAACTTGAATTTTTCAAGACAACAAATTCACTGTAGAACTATAAATTTGATGAAAACTAAGTAAAAATTACAGTTTAGATAACAAGTTTAAAATTCTGTTGAACAATGTTTGTCAGTTATAATTGTCTAATATTAGACTGGGGTGTGTCATGTCATGTTTATTATATAGGTGATCGATCAGTCTACTTTATCTTATCTTTGTATTATTTATAATCAACTCATCCATCATATAACACAAACATTCATCTTTAATATACCCCAACCCCCCTCAAAATAACACTTATTCAACTTATTGTTGTTTACTTCTGACTAACACATCATTCATTCAGGGAGTGTTCTACCAAATGAACTGGGGTTTAACGTCCTACTGTTCTGCTCGGACTGAGCTAATGAAGACGGGCATATGTTATACACTAAATGGTGTGCGATGAGAGAAACCTTGCCCAGACAGCGGCGCTGCGGCCTACTCTTATATCAAATTCCAAGGAATCTTTCGCGTACAAGTACATGTCAGCTGTCCTTTCAGGGCCCCCGTTCTACACCACGCCTGAAAATGCTGATGAACTTTCTTGGCCAACAGCGGGATTGAACCGGAAACATTGAAGCTAGCTAGCCACCGTGGCCCCCCAAATTAACTATCATTTTGTCATGTTCTTTTTCTCAAATATTACTGAACTGATTTTGACCACAACGACTCTTTATCTGGTGACTATTATCGTTGAGGAAGGGTAGGTAAAATATAACTACCACATAAATGAAAATCTCTTTCTACCTATCATTCCAAGTTTCTTTTCATTTCATCAAATATTATTTAAATAATTGCCTGACTGATTTTTTTTATTTGTGGATTTAATAGATCCATAAAAATTTCACCCACCTCAATAATTAACCCAAGAAAATCCAGTCATGTGAGAAAATAGTGAACCCTTTAAACCTTGACTGACATTGATTTTCTCTTTACCCAATAAGTGTTTATGTTCAAAGGTGATTCAAGGAAAATAAAGATACTTATGCAGTCTCCACCTTGGTAATGACACATATTTAAAATATTCAATAAACATTAGTAATGTCGACAGTGAAATGTGGTGTAAGATTCCTTTCTACACCAACTTTGATGATTAAGATGTGACATATGCCATGCATTGTGCTGAGGAAAACAATTTGGTCTGAACACCCTTTCAACAGCTTACTCTTATTTTGAATTCCAACTGTCAAGGCTTCTTTAAAAGCATACTACAACATGTACAAGGGACCTCAGTTTTTCATCCTTGGCGGTATCAAAATTCTGATGTACGTTAAAAACAAATGTGAGGATATATTTGAAGAAATTTTTTCATCCTGCCTGCGTAGGAAATGGTACTAATAGTAAAGGTAATGGTATGAGTATGTGCGTAGGTAGTTTGATTGTATGACGGAATGAGAGAAAGGAAGGAATGCTGCTGATTCTATTTTTATCTGTGATATACAATAAAATATGATAAGTTAAACAACAGAATACAACTCATCTCCTTCAATCTTCTCCCTACTTATATATTCATTTTCATGTCCCGGCATTTTACACTCCCTAATTAAAATCTGATTATGCTATGGTTTGTGGTTATGGTATAAGGCTGGGAAAAAACTATCAAGTGACCTTCAGGCATAATTATAGGCCCTATTTGGATATTTTAAAAAAAGTTAATTTAACTTTTCAAGAAAGTATGGGTCTGTTTTCCAATATTATCGGACAACTCTGCGATCTCACTATGAATCTCATGTTTCAGTGCATGTGCAATATTCACTGATCTAACATACATAAAATATTGCTTACTGATAGTATCCCTTGCTGCTATTGCCAATTGGATTCATGATTTAATAATTACAAGGTACATGCATATCTACATACCGCACATACCCTTAATTGGCTGGAGAAAACATCAGAAAATGTTTGCTCAAACTTGTTTTCCTTTCTTTATAACCTCATAAATATGCATAGAAGAAATTTGTAACAGGTTAAAAAAAAATCACTGGTAATCTTGGTTACTTTGACATTTGTGTCAAATTTTCTACGACTGAATCATACAAAAACAAAACTAGGTATACCTTGCACTGTCAGTGGTGGTGAGGATTTGAGCTTTTCCTTGTCTTATCCAAGTTAAACTTCAAAGTATGTTTTATCAGTAATTAAAGTGATGCCTTATCTTCTAATAGGTGGTACAGTTGTGAGTGGAAAATTTACACAACACAAACCTCCTATCCTAAAACACTGTATTTATAGTTCCTTCAAGTACCCTCTCAATTAGGGGTACACCTTTTTTAAGGGAATAAGAATTACACAACACTATATCTTGAATTTTAAAAATTCTGGTGAACTGTCTGTTCACAGCCCTTTCACTTAGTATTCACTTGGAGTAAGACTTGTAGTAGAAAATATTATCTAAAACATACACAAGGCAACAATTCTTTACATAGTTTTACAAACAGTTTTTACCAGAATGCAACACTGAAACTATAAAATATCCTCATAAGACTTTCACTGAGCTACACAAAAATCCACTTGATCAGTTCATAAAGTTCAAAACACTATCCAAATCTGACTATTAAACTGCAAATTGACAGAAATTAAGTTGAGTCTTCTAGAAATCGTGAAATTCCCTCTGTGAGAACACGACCTATTGGACAAGGTCTTCTAGTTAAAAAATGTTACACACTCATTTCATTAAATTAACATCAAAAACAGTAGAATGAATAAAAGAATGGTCCATGTCAACATGTAATCTATGGAGGATAAGAGAAAATCCTTTAGTGTGAGAACTTGACCTGTTCAGACAGCAACAAGACAACCTGTAGTGTATAGTGGTGGATATACCCCATAAACTACACATGTACATCTAAATATATCTACTTCACTTAACTCACAGTCTCAATACAACACCACCATATAGCTAGTGATATACACACAGTGGTACAAGAATCCTTATAATATCTCTCACTGAAATTCTTCCTCATTCACTAATCTTTTTCAAATTTTTTGTTTGTTTTAATTCTGTGAATTATACCTATTTAGTATTTACATGATGTTCTACTACAGTAACTACATGTACATCATGACAATTATCTTTCTGCACAATAATCCATTAAATATCTCCAATAACCACTCTTCCATACTGATTGATTCTCCGTTTTAGGGGTTTCATGAAATCCAAGGTGTAAAGTCTTGTTATATAGGCCTGTATTAGGCCAGAGAGAGACAGGTATGTACAAACACAGCAGGTATAATATACTAGTATTATATCCCCTCTATAACCCCTGAGGCTCTCCACAAGGACATTAAAAACCAGGGAAATAAACACTGTCAATAGCTAATATATGTCACCTATTGTCAAGGTATGAATGAAGCGAGGTCATTATCACCATGTGAGAAAAACAGTGGAGAAATGAAATCTCCTTGTTGAGACCCCACCTAATACTGACTCAGAACAGAGAGAGAGAAGGCTTAATCGGAATAATAACTTAATCTTATGGCAACCAGTCATGCAGAACATAAGATATAAATTACCCAATAATCTATGATTGTAAGTTATTTTCGATCTTGTTTTCAGATGGACAATGGGATTATCGTCGACTTAACACAAACTAGGTAATTTCAGGACTAACATTGACCATATACGATGTGAAATTTCTCTCCTTCTCTTCATCACAGCAGAACTATGAAATGCCTTAC
This sequence comes from Patella ulyssiponensis, assembly GCA_963678685.1. Classification (NCBI taxonomy): domain Eukaryota; kingdom Metazoa; phylum Mollusca; class Gastropoda; family Patellidae; genus Patella; species Patella ulyssiponensis. Next base: position 58,937,094 of record OY783225.1, on the reverse strand, counting down.
TTTACAAAAATGCTGCCCATTGCTTCAATAACAATGTTTCTACTAAATGGACAATGCCTTTTCCTACATAAACACTCTACATAAATAAACAACAAATAATTCCTATAGTATTAACCCAATTCAATAAGTACACGACTTCAATAATGAACAATTAATTTTCTTGCCATGAAAAGATATTTGTTGATATTTAATCTCAGTGACCAACAGATCTAAAAGAACAAAGGATTCTTTAACCCGGAGGACTTGGTTAATAAATACAAGATCATTATTATTTTACCACTAATTATGACCACAATGATTACTAATTAATAACACAATAACACAAAGGTGAGGATTAGTTGAATCATTTTAATTAGTAGGTCAAGTCTTTCATCAAAATCTATTATTCATGTATTTGTATATTTATATATCTTCACTCACAGAAAGAGATAAAGGGTTTGGAAAATAAGTGGATACATTTCTGATTTGGAATTTAGATTCAAGGATAATTTGATCAAGAGTTACACTAATCGTTTGACTAATCTTTCTACAGAATTATCAGAAATTATTCGAATTTGTTTCGATTGTTTGTCTCATTACTTTAAACACTGTATGAATTCATATAAACATTAACCTCTAGTGAGTACGATTTACCCAATACTACCCAATACCACCTCAAAATCACCACATACTACCAAATACTACAACATATTACTGCAAAATGTGCATATCAATTGAATTTTTTCAGTAGTTAATTACACACAATGATTAAAATATACACAAAAGATAGGCTGGCACTGCCAGGCAGGATACGCCCACATTTTCGAGAGATGGATAGAGAACAAGCAATACCGAAAGTGATTTTTCCTAGATCATTAAGTTGGAATATGATATGTGCAAATATCGAAATGAATTAAAGATCTTTGGGTTATAAAGGTGCATTTCAGTAGGCATCAAATTCGACTGGGAATCATGTTGCTAAGTGGGTAAGATGCCGGCTCGGTAGCCTTGAGGTTGGGTGTTTGATCCCTGCATTGGGTGACAAAGTTCATCTAGATTTTCTGGCGTGGTTTCCCCTTGTTAGTGATGAAGGATGGATGGCCTGACAAGAACAGCTGTCAATTTTGGTTCGATTTTCACGAAATTCCACCTCAACCTTCATTACGATGTAACGGTGATATAATCAAACGGTTTTTTAAATAATAATTCTGACCGCAGAGGGACCACAAGCTAAAAAAAAAAGGTCATTTTTCGGACAATCAGGGGCCATAATTCAGGAAGTTACGATCCAATGGGCGCAAATATCGAAAGGAACCAAGATCTTTGGGTTATAAACATGCATGTCAAGTTTCATCAAAATCGGTTCAAAATTGTGACCTCTATAGGGTCCACAACCTTGATATAACATATTTTCACACTAATCGCGTTCAAACATCGGCCATTTTGTCTGTCAATTTTGGTCCGATTTTCACAAAATTTGAACTCAATCTTCATTACCATGTAACGGTGATATAATCAAACGTTTTTTAAAATCGGATAATAATTTTGACCTCCAGTGGGACCACAAGCTAAAAAGGGTGATTTTTCGTACAATCAGGGGCCATAATTCAGGAAGTTACGAACCAATGGGCGCAAATATCGAAAGGAACCAAGATCTTCGGGTTATAAACATGCATGTCAAGTTTCATCAAAATCGGTTCAAAATTGTGACCTCTATAGGGTCCACAACCTTGATATAACATATTTTCACACTGATCGCGTACAAACAGGGGCCATTTTGTCTGTCCATTTGGGTCCGATTTACACAAAATTTGAACTCAACCTTCATTACCATGTAACGGTGATATAATCAAACAGTTTTTTTAAATCGGATGATAATTTTGACCTCCAGAGCGACCACAAGCTAAAAAGGACGATTTTTCGGACAATCAGGGGCCATAATTCAGGAAGTTAAGATCCGATGGCCGCAAATATAGAAAGGAACCAAGATCTTTAGCTTATAAACATACATGTCAAGTTTCATCACAATCGGTTCAAAATTGTGACCTCTATAGGGTCCACAACCTTGAAATAACATATTTTCACACTATTCGCGTATAAACGGCGGCCATTTTGTATGACAATTTTGGTCCGATTTTCACGAAATTTGAACTCAACTTTCATTACCACGTAACGGTGATATTATCAAACGTTTTTTTAAATCGGATAATAATTATGACCTCCAGAGGGACCTCAAGCTAAAAAGGGCGATTTTTTGGACAATCAGGGGCCATAATTCAGGAAGTTACGATCCGATGGCCGCAAATATCGAAAGGAACCAGGATCTTGGGGTTATAAACATGCATGTCAAGTTTCATCACAATCGGTTCAAAATTGTGACCTCTATAGGGTCCACAACCTTGAAATAACATATTTTCACACTATTCGCGTACAAACGGCGGCCATTTTGTATGTCAATTTTGGTCCGATTTTCACGAAATTTGAACTCAACCTTCATTACCATGTAACGGTGATATACTCGAACGGTTTTTTAAATCGGATAATAATTTTGACCTACAGACGGACCACAAGCTAAAAAGGGCGATTTTTCGGACAATCAGGGGCCATAATTCAGGAAGTTACGATCCGATGGGCGCAAATATCGAAAGGAACCAAGATCTTGGGGTTATATACATGCATGTCAAGTTTCATCAAAATCGGTTCAAAATTGTGACCTCTATAGGGTCCACAAGCTAAAAACATGATATTTCGTACAATCAGGGGCCATAATCCATGAAGTTTCCATCCGATACATGCCAATATCGAAAGCAGCCGAGATCTTATGGGGATAAACCTATATTTCAAGTTTCATCAAAATCGGAAAAGAATTGTGACCTGTAGAGAGTCCACAAACAAATTGTGGACGGACGGACAGACAGACGGACGGACGGACGGACGGACGGACGGACGGACGGACGGACGGACGGACGGACGGACGGACGGACGGACGGACGGACGGACGGCCGGACGGACAGGGGCGACGACATAATACGTCCACATGAAAATGTGGGCGTATAAAAATACTTGCTTTTCTTATTTTAATTTCGTCGATTTGGAAACCAACCGCAAAGCAAAATAAGATGATTAATCCGCAAATCAATCTAAAATCCAGTTATCGGTTGTAAAGGGAGATAACTGCACATTCATTTCCATTTTCTGCGAATTATCGAATATTCGTCGCCGTAATTACACTAATGTTTTGCTATTTGACAAACATAAGGTTGTTATTTGATGATAGTGGGTAGTATGTGATAAGTATTTGGATAGCTTTTGCTTGTTTTAGGTGATATAGGGAGGCAAAAGGAACAGCCAGACATCTGTAATAGCATTTGAAGTACAATTCCCACGGCATAACTAATTATTTTTGAAAAAATTCAATTGATATGCACATTTTGCAGTATTATGTTGTAGTATTTGGTAGTATGTGGTGATTTTGAGGTAGTACTGGGGTGGTATTGGGTAGTATTGGGTAGAATTGGGTAGTATTGGGTAGTATTGGGTAAATCGTCCCGCCGAGTGAGTACACACAATATCTCAATTGATCAAGAGCCATAACTCTGTTCGGTTACTTCTATCCAACTGAACATCAACTGTGAATTTGCCAACTCTAAATTACTACGGTATGTGACCCTGTATTACTATAAATGTTACTACGGTAAGTGACCCTGTATTACTATAAATGTTACTACGGTAAGTGACCCTGTATTACTATAAATGTTACTACGGTAAGTGACACTGTATTACTATAAATGTTACTACGGTAAGTGACCCTGTATTACTATAAATGTTACTACGGTAAGTGACACTTTATTACTATAAATGTTATTACGGTATGTGACCCTGTATTACTATAAATGAAGATTTGTGTAATTTGTTAAAGATTAAAGGTTGTTGAAGATGAGAACTATTTGTAGTACATGTACCATGTATGTATACTAATTAAAGATCATTTGTATTAAAGATTATATGTTTCTTGGATCATGTCATTTTATTGGTGGGTATTACAAAGGTAGTTGCTGGTGTAGTCAACCATATCATGACTAATGGGAGGACACCTCACCAGTTGGGGTATGTTTCACCAAATTTACATAAAATAATAAAATAAAGATTAACAACGAAAGGGTCAGATTAAATTAATAACAACATTTATCATTGGACTATCTTTCATTATGGGTAATAAAAGGTTCATGACCTTTATCTACTACAATGAATGGACTATATAAATTATATCATAATGTACAGTTTTAGGGACCAATATTGGGCGAACACTGTGGAACAAAACACCAAGAAAGCACTAAGATCAATTCCGCTAAGATTCACTTTGAAAACCCTGTGTTTGGTCAGGAAATCAGAAATGTTTTGTCATGCTTTCCCACAGAGGCTTATTTACATGTAACTCTAGAATCTAACTCAAATACAATATAATGTTACACCTCTAGAAAATATATTTACAAAAAACTATAGCATAAAAATATAATCCTAGAGTGTGACTCCATTAACCCATGGCATGGCCGTTATAGATTGTGTGGGACCACGTGGCACACCTGTCTCCAGTGACCTACGTGTCGACGCCCCCACAATAACACATATATGGAGTGTAAATTACATAATCTATAAAAGTTTGAAGTATAGCTGCCTGTCGTTAACGATTGCTGAAATTCCAACAGGATTCTTCGATTCACTAATCTAAATGGTGCATATAAATTTCATACAGAGCGGATGGTAACTTTTGTTGTTAGAGCCTTCACACGGTGCTACAAAGTGAAACAAGGGCCATAACTCTTGAAGAAAGTAACAGAAATTATTGAAATTAAATAGGCTTCTTCATTTCACTAATGTAAACAACAATGAAAATAATCAGATTATAAATGTAGAGTGTATGATATACTGTATATATATAAATTTCACTTAAATCTCTGTGGATATTTCTATCAAATCCCTTTTAAAATAGTATACTTTCCTCTGAATTACCGTCTTGCCTATAGATGTAAGTATTGCAGGTACAGTGCTTCCACTGTGAGGAGCCCTATAGCAAAACACAATTTTTTTTTTTTTTTTTTTTTTTTTTTACTTTTCTGACAAATGACCCATCCCGTTGGCATTATCTTTGCACCTGCCATGTAGGCTACCTGGAAGGAGGGATTATGATAATTCTTAACCAAGGCTTTAACCCTCTGCATTCTACGCCAGAGGCAGGTGGACGACCTCATATTATGACTACTCGTGCCCTTCATATATACTGTCCTCCAGTGTTTCAAACAAACTAACAGTTGGGACACTTCCCTCTTACGGCAAGGGCCGGTAACTCAGTGAATAGTATACTTTCCTCTGAATTACCGTCTTGCCTATAGATGTAAGTATTGCAGGCACAGTGCTTCCGCTACGTAATCCGTTTACGAATATCAAAACTAAGACAATGACAACAATTCTAACTTTATTAACATTCAATAGCAACTCAACCCACTTCGCCCCATAACACACTTCACCCCATAACACACTTCGCCTCATAACACAATTCACTCCATAACACACTTCACTTCTCCCCATAACACACTTCATCCCACCACATATTTTCCTAACCCATTTTTGGTAATCCCGGTCAAATTATTCCGTACATACAGGCTTTGAACTTTTATACATTCTGTTCCCACTTTAAGTATATTCGTTCATTCCCGATAAATTAACCCCAATGATTCTAGTTAACTTTAATGCCGCAGATAAGTGATACGTGGGTGTTATAGATGACTACTCAAACCCCTTTGATTTCACACCGGTAATCCCTTATTGGCTTCCACATAAGTAAGCATAATGATTTGCTTCCACACAGGCAAGCTCACTTACTTTGCTTCCAACACAGGCAAGCCTCTTAATTTGCTTCCACCAAGGCAAGCCTCTTACTTTGCTTCCAACACAGGTAAGCACCTTAATTTGCTTCCACACAGGCAAGCCCCCTTTAATTGGCTTCCATCTAAACTATGCCCCCAACTTTAATTTGCTTCCATCTAAACTATGCTCCCACGCAGGTAAGCCCCCTTTAATTTTCTTCCACACAGGCAAGCCCCCTTAATTTTCTTATACACAGATAAACCCTTAACTTTGCTTGCGCACAGGTAAGCCCCTTATATACTCAAAAATGTTGAACTTAGCGTATGTTCCAGGTTAGATTGTGGGATAACAAAGCTGAACAGTCTCACTTAAAATTATTAAAGAAAAAAACAATCACGGTATTACTGGCCAACAAAGCAGAAATAATTTAAAACGGCCTTAGTGTATGTCCCATTTTAGATTGCGGAACAACAAGGCTCGACAGATTCCAAAATCATTAAAGAAAACATTCGCATTACTATTTGCTTCCACACAGGTAAACCCCTTAACTTTGCTTCCACACAGGTAAGTCCCTTAATTTTGCTTGCACACACCCTATTATATACTCAGAAATAGGACAACCTTAGTGTATGTTCCATGTGAAATTGCGAAACAACAAGGCTGGACAGGTATCAAAATTATTAAAGAAACCATTCGCATTACTATTTGCTTCCACATAGGTAAGCCCCTTAACTTTGCTTCTACACACCCTCTTATATACTAAAAAAATAGGTCAGCCTCAGTGTATGTTCCATTTTAGATTGCAGAACAACAAGGCTGAACATTCGCGTAACATTCACTTGCCGACACATCAGAAATAAATTAAATCAACCTTAGTGTATGTCCCATATTAGATTGCGGAACAACAAGGCTGAGCCTTTTAAAGAAAAACATTCGCTTCGCTACTTGCCGACACAGTTGAAATAAATTAAGACAACCTTATTTTGTGTTCCATGTTAGATCGCGGAACAACAAGGTTGAACATAGCTCACATAAGTTATTAAAAAAAAACACTCACTTTACTACTTTGTCGACACAGTGGATGTTCCTTGTAATAATTTTTTTGCAGAACAACAAAGCCGAACAGGCTCCCCCCAAATAATAAATAAAGACAAAGAGGCATTTATTACCATGTTAAAGTTGGCAAATAAATATCCTTACCAGTTAACCACTGTTAAATACAAGTCAAGTGTTGACACCCGCGCGTGACCCATATCAGCGTCTACGTTCAAATACCGACATACTCATGGTGTTATACGTATAATAAGCTATTACTATAATACCTTCTCGATTCACATTCAGATCTTATTGTCTAACATTTTAATAGCCGCGACATCTAATGTTAGATTATCCTCCATTCTAGCTTCTATATCAAAGATTTTCTCTGGCCTGTTCAACACCAAATTTATGTCAGTCGCAAACCATTACGTTCAAAGTTTCGATATTTACATCAGGGACGATATTGGTCAACCATTTCCTCAAAACGTCTACATAAATTTATTTGCAAAAGGGTTTACTTTCCCGTTCAAAGCTGTTTGTGAAATTTTAAAGCAGATCGTGAACTTGACTTGACGACTCAAGTGTTTCAGACAAACTAACAGTTGGGACACTTCCCTCTTACGGCAAGGGCCGGTAACTCAGTGAATAGTTTAATTGCTCTGCCCTGTAAAAATGCACACTGAAATCTTCCTAAAATTATAATAATATTTCTATTAACTCCTGGTATTTCACCGAAATATTTTTACAGGGGAAGCCAATAAAATGATTTTAGGAAACAATTCTAGGTTGAACTGACTTGTGTTGAATACCGTATATTATATTGACAATTTCACAATATTCTGCAGTTTGCAAGACATTCAAAACCCCTCAGTGGCTTTCAAGGAATTCATACAAATAAAATTTGCATACTTATTATAATGAATGAATTAAAGGAGGTTTTTAAAGTCCTATTTAAATTTCAATACAGTCAGAATACTCACAAGAATAATCAAAAAACACAGAACATCATTTTCCGAACAGGTTGCCATGGTTGTTCTCTAAGAACATAACTTAACACTAAAACACAAGATTCCTACACTTTCTCTCAACTCTCCCACTTTAATATCACAGATCAATAAATTACAGTCACACCACAGCAGACAGTGCAGGTTCTTTGTGTTGAATGCCGAAGCACATGCATGTGTCGTGTGTCACTGTATGCACAAGATGACAAATCAATCAATCTAAATAGTCGTCTGCTTTTGACGCCATCGTTAATCAACGAATATTCCAGCACATGAAGAATAAGAGAATTAAGATGATATTTTACTATTCCCTACAACTGCAATCACGCATGACAAATGTTTATTTTACCATTCTCTACACCTGAAAATTCTATGTGGCAATTGGGTGGCGTGGGGGGAGAAGGTGCAAAGAAATAAAAATGAAAGGAACACATTTTATATATATTATTAGTCCCTACAGCTAAAAGAAGGAATGGTGAGGGGAAGGGGCCTGTGCAAATAAACCCTAGGAACCTATCTTTTACACCCCACACAGTCAATAGGAATCCTGGTATCATTATCATTTGGCGGAAGGTATGGGAGGGTACAATGAATTTAGTCCCTATAGGGTAAATCATTTACACTAACAGCTATCTGTATAAAAACATGAAAACAGAACGAACAATAAATATATTAAATTGTGGTTGTTAATTTTATAAAAAATAGTTTGTCAGTTGGATTCTCTATAACCCTATTAATCGTTTGAAAATTGGATTCTCTATTTTATAAATGAAAGGGTGTATGCCTAGTGTATTATCTTTAATCATCTTTATAGTATTCAGTATTGATTAGATTAACCTGTAAATATTATCATAATCAACTTTACCTTTAATTAATTTATCCTATATGACATGACATGTCACACTGACCTGTCAGGTGAATGAATCACATGTCAATCAATCTATGTCGTCATCGGGTCATCCATTGAACAACCTACTAGCATCATTATATTAAACAGGCCCAGATTTCACCTCACATTTACGATTCCTTTGTTGATATCCTCAGGGGGTTGTGGGTATATACGTAATGACAAACAGTAAGATCTAAAGTTGACCTGTTTCGTCATTCCGCTACCTTACCCAAATTTTATTTAGTATAATTATATAGAATAATGCATTTAATGTCCTGAAGACAGACATACATGTCACACAGTGTGCTATGAGGGTTACTTTGCCAGCCAAGGGAATTTTTAACATGCACGCCGATTGCCGATGTGTACACAGGACCTTGTATTTTTGTATACGATCTCCTTTATGAAGCCCTGCACAACTGACATCAGGGAAACATACTGCAAGTAAATTCTATATGATTGTTGATTGTGGTTTGGCCGATTCTTATTCCCATTCAAACCACAAAATCATTGAATCAGTCTAAAAACGCCATACTTATCAGTCCAAAAATTCTGTTAAGTACATGTATTTATAAATGTTATCATAGTGAACTTTACTAGAGGTAAAACTATAATAACTACAGTAATACTGTAACACCCGTAGATAATAGGATATCAGGTTAATCAACAGGTCAATAATCCACTTAAACCATAGCTAATATTGTCCAGGTAATATACAGTAATAACAAATCATTATTATCCCTCGACCCTAGACAAGGGCTGACCAGTAACCTACTCTTACTTTCATTTCCAACAGTCAGGGGATCTTGAACAGGCTGTCAATGGAATATACAGGAGTTTACTGGAATTACGTTCTTCACTGAATATGATTGATTAGATACATCTACTTTGACTAGCGCGACGAGACTCACAGCACTGACTTGCTCAGTCTCACACCAACTTGCCCAGTCTCACACCACTAACTCGACCAGTCTCACACCACTAACTTGCCCAGTCTCACACCATTGAACAGTGTAAATGAAACCAAGCTAGATAATTCTGAAGAACTTTCTCTCTGGTTCTAAAGGTTAAATACCAAGTAATTACGCTACAGGTGTCATGCAAAAGGCAGGGTTGATTGAGTTGAATATGACAATCAGGTATATATAAAATACATCACAGGTGTATGAAACTGTGTCTATAAATATTGGTATAACTTCACATGGTTTCACTAATATATAAATAAATGACCTTTATTCTTCTAATATACACCAGGATATACCGTTAACTAGTGTCACCATCTGGCGGCCATATTCACTACATGTATATCATCCCTGATGTCTAAATCATACACTGAAGTTGCTTATAACCATGCGCTTTTCCCGGGATTATAAACCTCATATAGATCAGGGTTATAAACTTCACATAGATCAGGGCATGGATTCCATGTCCCCCATATATACCGGTCGAGACAGAGGGCTATGGAAAATGAACGAAACTAGATCTAAACCATAGGTCATTTTTCATGCCAGAAAAAGAATGCATTTTTGAAAAAAGACAATTTCTAAACCTATGCTATGACCGATATTTGCTTTGTAACTTGAAAATTGTGCGGCCAGTGCAGAATAATGCGCACGTGTAGAAGCGGCATAATCTTATGATTGGTGTTATAGAGTTGTGCATGTATATATAGTCGTCAATAGATTATACTGGGGAGTTGTGTTGATAATCAATGAGTGTCTGGTGGTAGAACAATAAAACTTAATTGATATGATTGGGAATCCTGTCAAGGATGTGAAGCAGTTTATTGTTAGTCATTAATCATTTGAACACAGGTACTGTCCACGTGTCATAAGAATTTTCTAAAGCAAAGCCTATTTACCTCTGTTAGGGTCACACACCGTCAATCTGAATCAAATACAGATCTATATCACAATTCCTCTTCTGCCCATGCTAATTTTTTACTGTATAAATTGGATATTAACTTTAGCGTCAAGAGCATACACAAAATTTTTCAAAGTGATCAAGGGCCATAACTCTGGCAGTAATTATCTGAAGTTGTTGAAAATGAATAGGCTTCTTTGTCTCATGACCTTAAACACTGTTTATAAATCTAAAGTCAATCATAACTTAAGCCTCTGGAGTAATTTGAGACGCTGTTCTTACCAAGGTGTACTCCCGCAAAGGCGCAGTTACAGAGCATGACCAAAATTAATCCTGCCCGCGAAGGCGCAGATATTGACTTGTCGGCTTTCGTTTGAAGAGAGACATGTTGTTATTAGAACCCAATTAAAGGTGTTAAAGATTTTATGAATTTATGTTCACTCTGAATTTTATTCACCAATTGGCAACTAATGATTAAAATGATGAATAAAATTTTATGAATTGGAAATCTTCCCAAATACAGAATGAAAGGCGTTTTTTTTTTCATTTTACTAAGTGTATTTGGAGACGAACACAGAATGTTGTTCAACAAGTGCAATATAGAGAAGACGAAGAAATACAGAAGGTGGCAGGGAGATTTGCAGCTCTACCGTTGGTACCAGTAGAAGGGTAGGTGTATTATATACTATTCAAAAAAAGTAGGGGATATTTGATTTTTAAGTGTTATTAAAGTCACCTAATGAAACTGACGAAGAAACAAATGACAAAATGAAATGAAGTTCACATTCATCGATTTAATCCAAATGATCGTTAGACTAAGTAAGGCACAGACTGACCATTATAAGGGTAAAATGATACCCGGGGTCAAACAGCAAAGTTACCACAGCATCACAACAAAGTCAGTAATGGGTAAATCCTCCTCTGTTTGCCAAACAAGCATTGATCCGACGTGGCATACTCCTAATGAGACGTCTAAGGTCATTTTGGTCCAGATTGTCCCATTCCTGTTGCAACGCAGCAGCAAGTTCTTGGACATTGGCAGGACGTTGTTGACGTTGACGTAACCTCTGTCCAAGCATGTCCCAGACATGCTCGATGGGGGAGAGGTCGGGACTGAGTGCTGGTCAAGGTAATGTGGTGATGTTCTGTTGTTGGAGGTAACCTGTAACGATCCTGGCCCTGCGACATCTTGCGTTGTAATCCTGGAAGATGAAACGGCGGCCATGACATCATGCGAACGGCACAACATGGACTGCCAAGATGTTGTCCCGGTAGTACTGGCCTGTAACACGCCCTGCAACAACATGTAAAGCCGTTCTTCCAGCAACAGTGATGCCTCCCCACACCATAACAGAACCACCCCCAAATCGATCATGTCTGATGACGTTAACGTCTTGGAAGCGCTCGTTTCGACGACGCCACACCCTCCTACGTCTGTCCAAAAAATCAAGTGAACCTTGACTCATCTGAAAACATCACATTTCTCCAGCGTCGATTATCCCAGTGTTGACAATCCCTACACCAACGACGTCTTGCCTGAATGTGATGATCTCTCAAACAAGGGATCACGCGAGGACGTCGGGCGCGAAGGTGACCCCTATGCAGTCGATTCCGAATCGTCTGGCCACTCACTTTCACACCAGTGTCTGTTTGAAGACGAGCGCTGATCTGATTTGCTGTGATGACACGATTTCTCAAGGCCAAGGTACGGATAAATCGATCCTGGGCTTGAGTTGTCGCCCTTGGTCGACCTGAGCGTGGTCTGTCCTGTACAGATTGTGTATCACGGTATCTGGACCATAGCCTGCTTATGACAGACTGAGAAACATTCATCGTCCGCGCCACAACCGCCTGTGTTGTGCCGATCTGTAGCATGCCAAGGGCACGTAACCTTTCATTTTGGGTAAGCCGACGCATATCAAAATTTGTTTTCTGGTCACTAAAACAATTAAACTGATGTTTCCACCCTGGAATTCAATGCCACAATGACTGTAACATTCAAAGTCAGAGTCGTGCAAATCTTGGGTTGGACCCCCCATGATGATCCCAAGCATCACCTGCATTCCATGCGGTAGCTATTGGTGCGTTTGGGCGTCACATGTAACTGGAAATGTTTCTTCTGTTAGGTTCTATAGTGACTTTTTTCGTAGTCATTTGCATATTTTAGTATTATGCCCCCAAAATCAAATATCCCCTACTTTTTTTGAATAGTATATGTCGATTTCTCTTATTGGGGTAGACGCGGAACGTTTTGACCACTCTGGTCGTCACATTCGTATTTGTTATAAAATTTATTTACCAAGTCTATTTTACTTGCAGGTTGAAGATGCCTACTTACACATTATTTCAGAAATGCCAGCCAATCCGAAAATAACCGAATTAGCCGACTACATAATGAATCAATGGTTCGAGGGTGAATTTTCAATTCGTCAATGGAACCACGAGGAGCACAGAACCAACAACAACCTGGAAGGATGGCATTCAAGAGTCAAGAAACTAGTTGGAAAAGCCCTTCCGAATGTGTGTGAAATGATCTCATTTTTGCAACAAGAACAAAATTTGAAAATATTAATGAGATAAGAATCGTCCAGTATGCAGGGGGACAGGAACCACCAAGGAAGAGGCATAAATATACCCAGACACGAGGAAGAAGAATTGAATTTAATCGAGTATTTTTACAGGGTGTCTTATTTGGCGAAATTAAACTAATTTGTTTTAGTATAGTTATGTTTTTATTTATTTGGTGAAATTTGTTATAGTATAGTTATGTTTTTATTTCTTATTTGGCGAAATTTGTTATAGTATAGTTATGTTTTTATTTATTATTTGGCGAAATTAAATTATTTTTTGTTTTAGTCTAGTTATGTTTTATGCTTATGCTAAAAATGATGCTAAAATGTTGATTAATTAGTTACAGTGGGGATTATGAAAGTGTAAATTCTTATCATAACAATCTATAACACCATTGTTACGTTTTTAATCCATTGTAATCCGTTACGGTCAATAACTGCGCCTTCGCGGGGAATAAACCGTTACCAACTGCCAGGCAGGCTTGGGTGACATCTATACAACCACATTGATATGTGGCCAATGTGGGAGTATCAAAATGACTTTCACACTGTTTTTTAAAAGATATGAATATATTGATTATATTCAAAAACGACCTCTTTTAATCCGTTACGGTCAATAACTGCGCCTTCGCGGGGAATAAACCGTTACCAACTGCCAGGCAGGCTTGGGTGACATCTATACAACCACATTGATATGTGGCCAATGTGGGCGTATCAAAATGACTTTCACACTGTTTTTTAAAAGATATGAATATATTGATTATATTAGTGATTTTGATTATAGATTGCTAACCAAATTTCTGTGACTGTCTTGCCCAAATTTTCAAATAGGACTAGACTGAAATTATTTGAAAGAGTTTAAACTTACTTGGATGTTTTGTTTAAATTGGCAGAATATCAGATACACTCATTAACTTCTTGTATCCACTTTTTGAAAGTCTAATAGTTTATTTATTCCTTAACATTTAAATTTATCTCATTCAATTTCTAAAATTCAAAATCTTTCCTTCACCCAGAAATTCACAATATTTTTGTTAACCTGCTGTTGGCTGGCAGACGGCATTCAGTTGAACTATTTTATATACGGTATATTTATTTGTGGAAATGGTTTGGGTAGCCTCTCATCACCAGAACTTTTTATTGACTGGTGAAACTATTTAGTCTCCAATATCCAGATCGGAACTAAAAAACAAATTTCTACAATTACATGTGTAGTTATCCGTGGAACCTGACAACATAGTCTACCTGTAGTCAGTGTAAACCAGTAGAATTACAGCGTACAAGATATACCTATTTATATTATCATGAGATCATGTCATAATGCTCCACTTGATAATCAAGTTGATGTATGAGTAGACAGGGTCTACCAGTATCCTATGGTAGGAGATCAAGTTTCAGATGTATGTTATCTGGATCAAGAGAGATTCCAAACAGCTAGGAATATAACCAGTTATATTTTTACTAACATTAAATAATATCTCTACAGGTGATATTGACAAAAAATTGGGTCTCAGTTTGCCGATGATACTCAATTATATATATAAATATATTCTTTAACACTTATTTGTCTGTCTTTCAATTTATCAAGATTGCAACTTAAGAAGCATATTAGTGAAATTAGAAAAATTTGTCAAAGAACTTTCTAAAATTGAATGATGATAAAACCAAATATTTGTTTTTTGGCTCGAGGCATCAACAATGTAAGTTTTGTACATGATAACAACCCCCCTGTTGTAATCGGTAACTGGGATATATTGTCAGGAGTAAGGTACATGTACATGTATAGGCCTCTTTCTCAAACATTGTCTCAGAATAAAATATATATTTTCATCTGATTCTGCCCTTTTAAATAACTTAGTTCCTGTTTACCTCTCAGATATTTTAGAACTTTATACACCTGGTCAAACATTACGTACATCAGATATACTATCGGCACTTTTAAAGTCAAAAACTGTTCAATTAGTCTCTTATGGTCAGTGCTCATTTAGTTACCAAGCACCTGTTTATGGAATGATCAACCATTTAGTTTAAGATGTTGTACATCTCTATAAAACGTAAACACATTTGTTTTAAATTATGCTTTGAACTGACTCGGTATACAATTGCATTTTTTTTTAGGTGATTACATTGTCACTTTGTAATGTTATATATATATGAAAAGGTTTAAGTCATTGAATATAAAGCAAATTTAACTGTTAAGACAACCAACATATAATTAATAACATATAACAACAGGGGTATCTATAATATCATACTTACGGTATATAAAAATAACGTTAATATTAAATCCCAGAGTAATAAATTCAATCTAATTTCTAACAGTATAATAACAACCTTGTTTTTTTAAAACGTTTAACTTCATAAGAAAAGTTTGTTGAGAAGTTTGACTCCCTAGAAAACATTGAGTAAATTGGTTTTAAGATTATAAGGCTTCAGCAGAAAAATATTTTGTTTCATGTCTCGAACCTGTGCATTTAAATTTAGGTCAGACAAATTGAAGCTCTAACTTTTCAGAAGAAAGGTTAAATATACAGTTTAAGATCGGGATTATACTTTAACTAAAAAGATAGGTTGCCAGGCAACGAAACATACGCCCACAGCAGCTAAATCGTCCGGGCAGTCAACAACAGTTGTCGCATATTTTTACTTTTTTTCGATAATGAAACATTTATAATACAGAAAGTAATTATCAGAAAATCATTCGAATTTGTTTGTTTTTTTATAAAATTCTGCACTATGCTAACATTTAGTATACAAAACATTTAATATCATGGATTTAGTTGTTCAAGTTATCAAAATTCATTGAAAATCAAAATACTTGTTTGTTTCATGACCTTAAACTCTGTGTATCAAGTGTATCAATCTGAAGCCAATCGGATGATAACTTTAGCCTATTGAGCATCCACAAGATATTTACTCTGGCAGTAATAATTGGAAATTGCTGAAAATCAATAGGCTTCTTCTTGTCATAACCTTAAACATTGTGTTAAATTTTAAGCCTCTAGAGCGTCCACAAGACTTTTTGAAGTGATCAAGGAATCAAAGGACACAACTCTGGCAGTACCGTAGTTATCAGAAATCACTGAAAATCATTAGGTTTCTTCGTCTCATGACCTTAAACACTGTGTATAATTCAAAGTCAATCGACGACAATATACGACCACATTACGATGTAGGCGTAAAAAAATGGTCAAAAAATCATTCAAATCAAACAACTTTAACTTTAGATACCACCATTTAAAGTTTACATGGGTTTCTGTTTATTTTACATCGCCATCTTTATGTATGAGATAAAATCAAGTCAACTCATTCCACATCAAAGTTTTTATTTTATTGTAATAACAAGAGTTGTTCTCAACAAGTTAATTATATAATAATAAATGTCCCACTTTTTACCACTGACTGGCCATGGCTCCCTATATATCTATAAACGATTGGATGATCACCCAATGGTAAATAATTTTCTAAGTTTAGCCTATCAAACTTAGCAGTCAAACACATGAAACACCACGCAAAATCTAAAGGCTTCCCACAATTCCTTTAATACCCAGTTAAACAATCACAGAGGATGAGTAGAAAAAAGTCTTGCGTGTTATTTCCGTATGAAGAACAATATGTCTTCTGTTTCAGCCTGGCGTAACATATATACCTCCAAATATTGAAACATCAGACGGCCTTCAACAAAATACACAAATTTTACACATTCTCTCTAACTTAAAACAAATTTCAATACTTTTAAAAAAAACACCATAAAACAATTGTCTTTTGTGAAAAGTTTTCAGATGTGGGTTTGAATATTTGAAATTCTTGTGACCCAAATAGTTTAAGCTTTAAACTAGTAATTAGCAAATATCTAAAGCAAATAAACAAATTTTGGTTTTTCCTATTAAGTTCATGATTTCTACAATAATTCATTGCTTGTAATAAATCTGAATTCTTCGTTAATTTGTTAATTTTGGTGATATACAAACACATAAATAAATGAATGTATTCACATATTTGAATAACGAGTGATTGCCATGGGCATGGACGATACAGCCATATTGTGCAAGAGATTTGTCAGGTAATTGCGATCCGACTTTTAGGAAATTCAAACTCAACCAGAGACTATAATTCACATGCTAAAAACTTGATTTTCCAGACAATCAGGTGCTTATAATCCAGGAAGTTACATTCTGATATGCATAAATATCAAAAGGATCCAAGATGTTTGGGTTATAAACATGTAATTTAAGTTTCATCAAAATTGGATGAAAATTGTGTTTTCTAGAGAGTCCACAACCTTGATATACCATATTTGTACACTATTTGTGTATGAGGGGAGGTCAATTTGAACACAACCAACCTTGTGGTGTAATGGGGATACATTCAAACGTTTTTTTTAAATTGGATAATAATTGTAACATCTGGAGGGAAAAAGCTTAAAACATGATTTTTTGTACAATCAGGAGCTATAATCCATCAAGTTATAGTCCGGTACATGTATATACATATAATAACCTTAATGTCTTGTAGGTACATTGTATATTCTATACTCTAACAAACATGAACAGTTCATTCATTAACAAATCTACAACAAATCGTTGATTGAAAAACTAACAGCTGATTAGATTCAACTACGTCTAAGCATGGCAAACAAACATTCCAAACTGGATATCAATGACTAGTATGTAGACTAGATCAATTGATTATCATATTACATAACCAAATACATCTGGTCAACATGTGACTTAATACAGCCTAAAACAAAAGACGATAATAGACAAACGAAAACAAAGATGTGCTCGTGATGTTCTCAATCTAACCAAAAAAAATATACCCAAAATACAACTAAATATAAAAACTTGTGGTTACCATGGTAAAGTGAGGCAGGTATTGTATTACATTATAGTATTGCCAATATTATTTGCAGTAAACATGGAGGATGGTTGTATATTTCTACCATGCCAAGATTAGTACATCATCCCACACCATGTACAATAGACTGACGACAAATTAACTTCTTACTAAACATTAGGGTAAACCTGACAAAGAATAACTGGGAAAATGCAGCCAAGATTAGTACCTGTAGTAATAAACTCCAAGAATGCAACAATTAACTCTTTACTAAAAATATGGTACGGTACTGTGTCAGTCAAAGTGTTACAATCCCTGGTTGAGTGCAGTTCAATCTCAATGACAGAATCAAAGTGTTAGAATCTCTGGTTGAGTGCAGGTTCAATCTCAATGGCAGAGAATGGGATAAAAGGAAACAGATACTTTAGCAAAAATTCTTGCAATATAATAATATGAATGTTTTTTTACAGGAGCTTTTATCTCATTTTTGAAATTGGCAGTACATGTAGCTTTTTATGGCTCCTTCACGATTGGGTTCTGTGTATTGTTAGACCAGTGAGTCGAACTAATTGACTTAAGACCCTCGGCTCTATCCACAGGTACACAATTCTCACAGTTTCTAATATCAACAAATTAATAAAAACTGACCAATCAGATCCTACTTGATGTTATACCAACTGACACACGGCCATATTCATTGAACTAATTATTGATAGTAAGGTCGAGATCTAAACATGGTTTTGAACTGAAAGGTCATAATCTAACCAGGTTTTAAAGTGAAACCTTGGGGTACCATCATTGTCAATGAGTTAACTGTTTAGTTTTAAATGCTAATGGGCTGAAAGTTCACACAAACTGTTGTAAAGCATCTGAAAGCCAGTGCAAACTTTCCGTCCACTAGTCCTGGTATCTAATTATTCTAATGTAAATAAATAATATACAGATCAGTATTTTTACTGTTCCATGTTATTAAACTAATTATCTCTTCCTGCACAAGTAAGATCATCTTCTAAACATACAGATATATTTCCTACAACAGGGGAATAATCTACTCAGCCTGGGTCACTCCTTAAATAATTTTCACTAATTTCAGGATTTTTCAAACCTGGTTATTCCTTGTAAAGGGGCTGACAATAAAAGAGAGAAAGAAAAATGGGGTTAAAGTCCACTCGATACACACTAGGTCAATTTGGGACAAACCTTTGGTTCAATTTTATTTCAATACTTCGCTCGCACATTGGGGTTCTTTAGCAGTAACATGAAACCCAATCGGATTAAAATGCAGATCCTATTTCATTTTTTATAGTTTTTTATATCTTTACTACACTGAGATCTGGAAGAGTTGTACTTGTTATATTACCAGCATTCTGGTTGAGGTGAGGGATTAGCCACTGAAACCATCTTATACAGCAACTTCTTGGTGTGCAACGCATGCAACTACTGTTAAACTACTAGAAACATCAACGCTGATTGATTAATCATTGTCTGACGTCATACTCGTCAAAGGAAACTTGAACGACCTCTGGCCGACCTTCGAGTAAAACCTGTCAGATCTTCATTTAGTGTAGGCAATCAAAAGTATAAAAAAATGAAACAAAATAAAGCCAAATACAAACAATCCAAACCATTAGTCAAAATTCGAAGTCCTAAAAAAAACGGTTGAGGCAAAATAGTGTAATCAGAGGAAATCGGATGACCCAGAAATCACCCACAAGGTTAGACAGGTGACAAGAAAAGTATGTGAAGTCATACTTCTGTCAGGGCACACTATACTCAATGTGTTGATAATACCCACGTGATATCCCATTTGGTTCCACTTATATATAATACCATATGTTAGTCTCAAAATCATCACATACATGTATTGTGTTACCATGACTATCCTCATCCAAACCATTTCATTGACTAAAATAAACAATGTCTAGTGGTTTAGTTGAGTAAGGGAGGTTACTACATAGTAATATCCTGAATCCCCCATAAATGATTTACTTATCAAAAGTCTTCAGTTATGGGGTTGAAATTTTTGTAAAATCCTACTTGGTCTTGTCACCATTGTCATTGATTTTCTTTTTTAAATAACCGTGCTGCCTATATCAGATTATTTTCCCAGAGGTTCAATTTAACAAATATATTCAGTTCTTTTCTCACAGGTTTGATCTGAGTGAAAAGCCATACAAAGTTATCCCCCTTTAACGTCTTTTAGGGAGTGGTCTTGTATACACTATAGATACTCACAAAATAATATTTTTAATTCAATTTCTACCTCTCTAGATAAACAACATGATGTTAATAATGACAATTTTTATTTTTGATGATCAGCCCAGTCAGTGTAGAAGAGTAGGACGTTAAATCCTATTTACAACCCTTTGAAGTGAGTCAAGTAAAATACAATATAACCTTGGCAACATATCAATAAATTAATAATATTCTCTACTTGGAATATAATGAGTTAGAAGAAAGTGATGTGAAGTACCAGTTTACCACAAATGATGGTATAATACATGTCGTTGTATTAATCTTGTCTTCATGAGCCCAGTTGATGCAGAAGAGAAGAATGTTAAACCACATGTTATTTTATTTCATGACTTATGATAGAGTTTGCTTGTACATCGGTCAAATACATTAACAAGTCAGGTCAGGAAAATGAACTGAGATTTAACATCCTATTGTTCTGCTTCGACAGATGCTATGGGGTTTATTTTGCCTGGACAAAGGCCCTCTTCAAGTCAAATGGAATGAAATTGGGTTTACATGTGTTATCATCAGAATACTTTGGCCATTTAAAGACAAATACATGTGCGATAGACAGAAGCATTTCTATTTTGTCATTATAAATCCTTGAAATCTTAAAAGTAAAACTATTTGTCGGTGCAAAATAAAATGCCAAGTTATAATTCAACTGTCAAGCACAAAATCCAATTATTGCTAAATGCTAGTATGGAGTCAATATTTGTTCAATTAAATGTCCCAATATCATGTTCAAGAAATGGTTGGAGTGGAGTGGGTGCGCTAGTCTAAATCAAAGGAAGGCAGAGACTGTCTCTGCAAGCACATAGATTTTACTTTCTCAAGGAGGGAAATACAACAATTTCAGGTAAAAAATCAAAATTGTGTTAATCTTTATTTCCAAATGTCTGTGAAAATGTTGATGCATTTTCAGTATACGCCAAAACCATGGATCCTAAGCAAGGTTTTTAACAATGGAAATAAAGACATGCAAGACATTTTGGTTCATGGATAATTGGATTTTGACCGCAGTATTAGGGGTAATCTGAAGAATTTCAGACAACTCGTCATGATTTTAGGTGAAATTATTGTACTTTCTTCCCATTTTACCTGTATGATGTGGAAAAAGTATCAATTATACATTAAAATAATTCCCACATATTGAAATGTAAATTAACACTGGAATTTGCAAAATTTGGAATTAATTCAAAGATTACCCTCATCACAAATGAGGGTGAATAACAACTCAACCAAGGGGAGGTACATGTAATTGATCGTGAATTGAATGTTATTTGATGCTTCTACACAAATAAAGGAACATCTTGGTATTTAAAGAATGAAACAGAGAAATGTGAATTAAAATCACTCACCTGAGAGGCCATAGTTGTTTTATTTCTACCTGTTTGACTCCATCTAACGATGTAATTAGTCAGCCTTAAACTGGGTCACTTGATTCACCTGTAATTATAAAGTTTAGTCCAGATTCAATCCATTGATAAAATACATTTAAAGTCTCATAAATTATTCTATTTAATCAAAAAAGCCTTGTTTAAGATTTAGATAAAAGAGCTAGCTGTTCCTGATATTATAGTTTAAAGTTTTCTCTTTTCATTATTTATGTTTAAACTTTAAACATAAATAATGAAAAGAGAAAACTGAATTTCTATTTTAACAAATATATGGCAGACATTGTCATATCAACTTAATATCTTATGTTCTAGAGAGTTGATTATTCCAACCGCAAAGGGATCTTTTACGTGCACATCAATGTGTAGCTGGGACCTCCATTATTCATCCCATTTGAACGACTATACGTTATCCCATGCTAGGACCTCGGTACTGGACCACTGCCAATAGGGAACCATGCCGTAAAATCCTGACGAACTGTCTCGGCCAATGCTGGGAACGAATACGAGACCTCCAGGTTACCGAGCCAACGATTACTCACATCCATGACCCTGGCTTATTATATTGTCAAGTTTTTTGTTGAGCCCATTAAAACTGAAAAGCAGTTTTAGATTTTAGAAAACTAAGGAGAGTTGTGTTCAGCTGTCGAGACAAATAAAGAAATCAATGAACGCTTGTTTATATCACTATCTGGCAAATTTATCTTCCAAAACTGTACAACAATCAAAATATTACATCTATTTATTCATGTATAGTATATAACACACAAGTTCAACATATCTTAAGCCACACCAATTTGAATTTCTTGACTTCAGGAAAACCTATTAAGAATTTGGCCTCTAATTTCTTCAGTCAAAAAAATTAATTTATAAACCAAAAGTATTTTTACATAACTTCTGTTTTCAAAAGCTTTTAATTACAAATATTTTTAAACTTAAAAAACCCACAAGAACCGAGTGGGTTACATGTTGATCAAGAACCGTGAAGTTGGTTTAGTCTAACAGGCTATTGCTCTCTTCCATTTCAAAACCTCTCATAAATTACCTATTAATATAATCTTACTTAATGTTATTGGTGCTACATTTATATGTGATGTCACTTGATACTACACGTAATAATACCCAGCTATACAACATGCCTCCAGCAATTAAACCAGAAACACAATCAATGAAATTCTCTAAAATTTATCTAAACAAAATGTACAATCAAAGCAGACAATCAAATTCACTAATCACCATTACCCACAGGCTATTATTATTACATGTACAAAATGTCTTGCTGATAAATGTTAAACTATGTAACCATAAATCTTCATTCTCCTTAAACAAGCTGTTGCCCTGCAATATACATGTATGCCCACATGTTGTAAGAGATGGACAGAAAAAAAGCTAAACAAAGTGATTCTTTCTACAATAAGGCTTTGGGAGACACCCCTCCCACCCCCTTTATAATGTTCACTGCCACTCCGCATCCAGGATTATTGTTATGTGGTTCTGATTTCTAATGATTAAAGGAAACTATTTATTATACTATACTATGAATGTACATATTGACACTCTATGTTTATATGTTACATGTATCATATTGACACGCTATTATTAGTTAGTGCAGGGGGACTGCACCACACATAATTTACACAAAAACAAATACATGGACAAGATAATAATACTCAGAAACTACAAACGAACGAATAAGTCAAATTACGTGAAAGGATTTGGGGGCTAGCTGTAAGTGTCCAGTGTGCTGTACGGTCCCAGGCCTGTAGTAATACAGACTTCACTTAAATTCAAAAACAATCAGGAATACAACCCAAAGAAATCATTGTGTAATGCCAGAATGAGTCATGATCTGCTATATAAATGTATGTTACAATAAATATGAATGTAAGCATATTGTAGTAAAATGTAAACTATACAAGTAAGCACATGGGTGAAATGTATCCCATTAAAGTCTGAAAAGGTTCCAATTGAATTGAAAGCTTAAAGATACATTATGGGAAATTAGATAACAAGTTGGCAGTTCTCACTATAATTGTTAAAAACTAACTAATGTAAAGGCAATTTGCAGAAAATTTCAGTCAAATTGATATAGTATGAATCGAAAACTAAGCGAATGAAAGTTCCGCTTAGCCTCGGTCATCATTACTAAAGTTGGTAAGACAAAACTAGTAGGCCTAGTCTCAGTTATCCATTTAATCGGTTAATCAGGAAGGAAAAATTCGAAAGAAATCAAACTACAATCCAACAAATATCGCAGGCTATCCTTGACATCGAGACTTGATTATGGTCTGGATAAGCTAATAAACGTCTAATTAAAAGTTTTTATAACATTTCTGGCCTAAAGAAAGTCCTACAATAGGCAGATTTTGCTCTTGCATAATGTATGTATGTATGTAGATTGTTTTCTTACATGTATTTACATGTACAATGTGTGTACATGTATCGCATATCAAATATTCATCACATGTGAATATAATAAGAGTAATTAGTATACAATATAAATTATATACCAAATAGCTAGGTAATCATTAACCACTTAGAAACTATGTTGTAGGTTAATTTTCAAATATGTTAATTGTAGTTAAAAATATTTTCATCATGTAAAGCCTTAATTACATGTTCACTTAAGCATGGTAATTAAATATATGCATACACCACTTAACATTCCTACAAGTATGTACATATAATTAAGCCATCCAATTAAATTATTAAAATAATTTTATCTTTAAAGGATATTTAGTGTGAGTACCCTCATGGAAACATTGCAGTTAATAAACCCTAGAGAATGTTATCTATAGGGCTGTTTGTTATTATAAAATAACAGTTTCAAAGAGACAACACTTTGAATAAGACTCATGAAAGTCAAAGATTCATGTGATGTGAACTACTGGTAATCTTATCAAAAACCTTTTAAGATGCAGTCCAAAAATGAAAACAGAGAAGCACTCGAAACTGTTTAAAGCGACAGCTGTCTTTGAGGAGGCTTTTTTTCTAAGCTTGCAGCCTTTACAGATCAGTGTGGTGACCCCACGGCTATACTATAATACAATTTCTTTTTATTTCATCAGAAAAAATAGGTTGCCAGGCAACGAAACATACGCCCACACAGCAGCCAAATCGTCCGGGCAGTCAACAAGAGTTGTTGCATTTTAAGTAATCACCAGAAAATCATAATTCAAACTTACCCATAACTACGATGTAACTGTGATATACTCAAACGTTTTTTTAAATCAGATAATAATTGTGACCTCCAGAGGAACCACAAGCTAAAAAGGGTGATTTTTCGTACAATCAGGGACCATGATTCAGGAACTTACGATCCGATATGGGCAAATATGCAATGGAACCAAGATCATTAGGTTATAAACATGTATTTCAAGTTTCATCAAAATCAGTTCAAAATTGTGACCTCTGTAGGGTCCACAACCTTGATATAACATATTTTTACACAATTCGCGTACAGACGGCGGCCATTTTATCCGTCAACTCTGGTCCAATTTTCACGAAATTCAAATTCTCTCTTCATTACCATGAAACGGTGATATAATCAAACGGTTTTTTAAATCGGATAATAATTTTGACCTCCAGAAGGACCACAAGCTAACAAAAGCGATTTTTCGGACAATCAGGGGACATAATTCATGAAGTTATGATTCGATGGGCGCAAATATCGAAAGGAACCAAGATCTTTGGGTTATAAACATACATGTCAAGTTTCATCAAAATCGGTTCAAAATTGTGACATCTATAAGGCCCACAACCTTGATATAACATATTTTCACATCATTCGCGTACAAACGACGGCCATTTTGTCCGTCAATTTTGGTCCGATTTTCACGAAATTCGAACTCAACCTTCATAACCATGGAACGGTGATATACCCTAACGGTTTTTTAAATCGGATAATAATTTTGACCTCCAGAGGGACCACAAGCTAAAAAGGGTGATTTTTCGGACAATCAGGGGCCATAATTCAGGAAGTTATGATCCGATGGGCGAAAATATCGCAAAGAACCAAGATCTTTGGGTTATAAACATACATGTCAAGTTTCATCAAAATCGGTTCAAAATTGTGACCTCTATAAGGTCCACAACCTTGATATAACATATTTTCACACCATTCGCGTACAAACGGCGGCCATTTTGTCGGTCAATTTTGGTCCGATTTTCACCAAATTCGAACTCAACCTTCATAACCATGGAACGGTGATATACTCTAACGGTTTTATAAATCGGATAATAATTTTGACCTCCAGAGGGACCACAAGCTAAAAAGGGCGATTTTTCAGACAATCAGGGGCCATAATTCAGGAAGTTATGATCCGATGGGCGAAAATATCGCAAAGAACCAAGATCTTTGGGTTATAAACATACATGTCAAGTTTCATCAAAATCGGTTCAAAATTGTGACCTCTATAAGGTCCACAACCTTGATATAACATATTTTCACACCATTCGCGTACAAACGGCGGCCATTTTGTCGGTCAATTTTAGTCCGATTTTCATGAAATTCGAACTCAACCTTCATAACCATGGAACGGTGATATATTCTAGCGGTTTTTTAAATCGGATAACAATTTTGACCTCCAGAGAGACCACAAGCTAAAAAGGGCGACTTTTCGGACAATCAGGGGCCATAATTCAGGAAGTTACGATCCGATGGGCGCAAATATCGAAAGGAACCAAGATCTTTGGGTTATAAACATACATGTCAAGTTTCATCAAAATCGGTTCAAAATTGTGACCTCTATAAGGTCCACAACCTTGATATAACATATTTTCACACTATTCGCGTACAAACGGCGGCCATTTTGGCCGTCAATTTTGGTCCGATTTTCACGAAATTCGAACTCAACCTTCATAACCATGGGACGGTGATATAATCAAACGGTTTTTTAAATCGGATAATAATTTTGACCTCCAGAGGGACTACAAGCTAAAAAGGACGATTTTTCAGACAATCAGGGGCCATAATTCAGGAAGTTACGATCTGATTGGTGCAAATATCGAAAAGAACCAAGATCTTCGGGTTATAAACATGCATTTCAAGTTTCATCCAAATCGGTTCAAAATTGTGACCTCTACACTGTTCACAAGCTAAAAAACATGATTTTTCGTACAATCAGGGGCCATAACCCATGAAGTTACGGTCCGATACATGCCAATATCGAAAGGAACCGAGATCTTAGGGTGATAAACCTATATTTAAAGTTTCATTGAAATCGGATAAAAATTGTGACCTGTAGACTGTTCACAAACAATTGTGGACGGACGGACGGACGGACGAACAGGGGCGACGACAATATACGTCCACATGAAAATGTGGGCGTATAAAAATTATTTTAATCACAAAAGAATAAAACAAAGGATTCACTTGCGCGTAGGGGTCCTTAGGAGCGGGAGGAAACCGGAGGATCCGGAGATAACCCACGATGCTGGACAGACGACCCTATTCCTTGTCACGAACAACCGGTGATTTAAAACCACGCCAGTTGACTCAATGGCACTACAAGGCTTTAGGATGCAGCACGCACGTGCTGACCATTCATCCATCCACCACCACCCCCCCCCCCACCCCCTGAATTATATAAAGAAATTTACAATGAAATATAAAATTTTCCTCCATTGTGACCCAGAGTCTGCCCAAAGAGAGATTTTTTGCCATAATAGGAGAATTTTTATCAGTTATTAAATGTATAGACTACATATAATTCCACAAATTGATTGTCACCTGTATGTCTATAAAAGATGCAGTAATGATACCAGATTAGTGGCAATCACATGATATTATTCCCCACCTCCTTCATCCCAATCACGCGTAAATAATGTGATATTTTCCCGTCTTTTCTAAAATTTCTACACATGACAGTGTGCAGAAAATACCAGTACCGACTGCTGTGAATTAGATGAAATGAAGAAAAAAAATACAGCGAAATAGTTAGATTTTGAACTATTTCACATCAGCGAATAATGATGGATCATGCAATCATGGGTTTATTCCATATTCCAATCAGATGTTTTTTCGGGTGGACTGTTGTATATTTATGCTGTTTGCACATACACAGAAATGGTATTTTAAAAAAAGCATTGAGAAACTAGAACTCTTTAAACAATGTGTGAATAAGGAATAAAAAAATATCGTAGACTTTTCAGGATTTTACACTGTTTATTACTTACTTCCTTTTAGGGCATGTATATATATGTGAGTCTTGTTTTATGTCTAAAGAGTCACATGCAGGACAACAAAAATAATAGTACCAAGTGCCGAGCAAAATAATGATTTAATTGTTTACAACTTGAACGATGCTTTAGAGTAATTTACCGAGTGCTTTTGAACAGATATTGGTGATGCCAGTATCGACAATATGGCCAAGTATCAATGGCTACGGATCTGTACAAATAGGCCACTTACCGGCAAATGACCGATGTTGAAACCGATTATCAGACCATTACTAACTCTAACTCTTTAACCTCTGCTGTATGACAAGGTTTCTCCATAGGAACTACAGTAGAATCTGCATTAAGCAGCCACACAGGGAAATTTTCACGACTGACTGCTTAATGAGAGTGGGCTCTTAATAAAAATCTCTGTGTTTTTTGTGCTGACATCAATTAAATATTGCACTTGGATGCATTGGATGCAAACATCAACACTTGCATCAGTAAATTTGGCCGATGCTGGATCTTCGTTGGAATGAAAATTCTTTATTCAAATCTCGCACGTAACTTCTGTAAACTTGTCATCTTGTATCAAACTCCAATACAACTGTCTACCATTGTGATGCATTCGATAATATTATTTATCCATATTTTGTGAAGAAAATCGATGAATTTATCAAAAAAGCACATGATGAACAAAAATCATTATTGATTTTGTCACCGATTTACAGGGGGTGTAACCGTTATGTAATATTATAGGAGGCGCTAAAATGTCTGTCTAACAACATAGTTGCAATGGAAAATTAGATTGTCGTGACAAAACTCGGCTCTGTCAATATTTTATTTTATTAAATCACTATCAAATAATTTATCGTGACTAGGAGATGTCGGTGAGTACGAGTGGCTGCTCGTACAGATTCTGCTGTACTGTGAAGAGTTTTTTATTGTTACAATGCTTTCAATGTCTAAAGTTACTTTACTTTCATACTTTCAAATTTATCCAATATTCTTTAAACAAATAACAATTTTACAATGAAAACTCTACACACTAAACTGGTAACTGCATCACAATTGTACGAGTATACAAGTAGCTAGTTCAGGTCTGACCGTAGGTCTCATTACACTCGTCTTGTACGCTAAGGACCCGTTCTATGGAATCTTCATCGAAACAGTTTCGACACCCAGTTAATTTTACTGGGCAATTTTTTACTGCTGATCAGTCGCAGGTCATTCCCTTTGAACACATGTACAACAAGTTACTATACTTGTAACCTCAAACTATGTAGCAGTTGGGTTTCATCAAATCATATAATTATGCGGTAAGTCTTCACCTTTATTTCAATGGGAATTGATTTATTATATGTTGAGCTACGTGCAGTACAGTTTTGGGTTAGTTTATGTGTAAATTAAGGGAGCTGTAGGCCAGTAAACTTTTTGTAGTCATTTGACTAAAAAACTTGCGCAAAGAAACTCTGTAGCTAAAGCCACTACTGCGGCTGGAGTAAGACGGAAGACATCAGTAGTGGAACCATTTCTAGTGTACAACTACAGAAACATTTTAATTTTAGTGAGAAAACAAGACCTTGCTTACTTCGTTACTGTCAGTATGTGTGACACAAAACATGCTGTTAAAATGATGTTCCCTTCGACTAAACAATTTGGCAAAATCAGGGTAACACACAAATTTACGTAAGCTGAACTATTATAAGAGGAAAAGATGAGAATCTTAGGCCTAGTAGTACTACAGGTGACCCGGCTACTTCCGAGCTAGCTACTTTGCTAACCCAAACCCTAACCCAAACAATAGTCGGATTAAAGTACTGTACCAAATCTTCAGGCATTTACTGCTTTGCCTAGCCCAATTACAATCAAATTTTCTCAAAAATTCTAATTTTGTTTCACCTTCCTGCTGAACGTACAGGGCGAATGTAATGAGCTAGAGCTACATTACACATCACGATCACTTACTGTCATCACAGTCGAGGTTAGATGTTGGGTACTCGAGTCAGTCAGGGTCTGCCGAATGGAGACTGTGCTTCTAGCCAAATTAATCAAAATGATATTCTCACACTGTTTTACTACTACTACTACTACTAGTTTTAGTTTTATAAACTTAATTATGAATCATGAAATGAAGGTAGTTTCCCTCTACACAGACAACGCCTGTAGTTTCAGTTATACAAGCTACAACACTGTGAATAAATAAACTGTCTAATCTGAGGTTCCTGCTGCACCTGATGACAGGTTGAACAGTCCATCTCAGTATCTACATGTATCTACTGTCAGAACTCGGCTAATAAAATATCACTAATAAAATACCACCACTGTGACTGTAATTTCGAGATCGACCTATATTTCAACACGAAATATCTTACAATACCTATTTGCCCAGGCTATATTATCATGAACAGTGTATATTTAAAGACGTCGTGAAAATTGTTAGCTTATACTTACTTCTGTTTCGTACGGTTAAAACCTTGATTACTTAAGCATTAAAAAAAGCCACAAATTCTTATAAATTTAACAGTTTACGTCCAACAAGATACAACTTCCGGTGGCTAAAAACGGATCGACAAACCACCGGAAATTACAAGAAAATATTCATAAACACCGAAATTCACTTACAAAACTCAGAATTCACTTTGAAGATATCAGAATTCGTTCGCAAGACCTTTCTGTTTACTTATATTTTGCATTAATATTAATATTGAATTGCTTAAAAACACCGGCGATCGCCGGTATTCATTTTGAAAACATTAAATATGTTTATAACACACTTGCTATTTCGTTTCGCTTTTTTCTTAGTTTAAAATCTCGTTTTACTTGTCTTCTATTGGCGTAGAGTTATAAAATCCAATAACGTATAAAATCTATGTCTGTGGGACATCGAAAGTATAAAAAACCGAAACGAAATATTGATCCGTATTTTAATCATATTATTGGAAACTATTTGGAATGGTGACACGCGTATACTCTAAATTAAATTTTCACACTTTAGAAACAAATGGGACAAAATTTTAAAATATTGAAATGCATGTGAAAAAATACCCCAACATTATTAGTACTTATATATTCAACACGTTAGGTTATAATTTATAATTTGTGTGTCAAACTATGTGACTAATAAACAGGGTCAAATAGAAACGTACTCGGCAAACCGAGCCAGATTCCGGAACCTACATCCAGCTATATGATGTTGGGTACTGGAATCTGCTGAGATTTGCCGAGCACCTGCTACAAGGGAGACAGCTCTGTTTTGCTACGTCCTTCAAATGCAGCATCTTACATAATACCAATAATTTTACACTTTGTTAAATATCGACTGGCAAGAAATACATTTATCGAAACTCTGGATGATATGCAAACAGAACAATTTGAAAATCAGTTGCATTGATTGTAATATTAGAAATCTATACTGAAACATATTTATGATCACCCTTCTCAAACCCTCTTCCATAGGCACTTTTGACCACCCGTCCCGCATTTCGCGGGACAGTTCTTTTTAGTGTTTCAATTTACTTTACTGTAAGCGGATGCAAATGGGCAAAAGGCAATGAATTTTTCAGCTATGAGTTACGGAACAATCTCAGTTGAGGGCCCCCCCCCCTCCAGGAAAAAAATAGTCGGTTGCAAAATCAGTGCAATTGGTCGCACAAAAAAACAGTTGGTATCAAAATAAGTGTTCACTGCTACTCACGTAAAACTTTAGTCTAAAATAACCATGTCAACTTTATCATGTTTGAAAAAATGTTGTGTTTCACTCTTATTCTATTTTGAGCATGTTGGTCTACGAAAAACGAAACTTGAAATATAGGTTTATCCCCATAAGATCTCGACTGCTTTCGATATTGGCATGTATCGGATCGAAACTTCATGGTTTATGGCCCCTGATTGTACGAAAAATCATGATTTTGGCTTGTGAACCGTATAGAGGTCACAATTTTGAACCGATTTTGATGAAACTTGACATGGCTGTCATTTCGATATTTGCGCCCATCGGATCATAACTTTTGGCCCCGGATTGTCCGAAAAATCGCCTTTTTAGCTTGTGGTCCCTCTGGAGGTCACAATTATTATCCGATTTAAAAAAAAACGTTGCAGAGTAATTAAGGTTGAATTTGAATTTCGTGAAAATCGGACCAAAATTGCCTGACAAATTGATGCCGCTTGTACACGAATAGTGTAAAAAAAAATTGGTATATCAAGGTTGTGGACCCTGTAGAGGTCACAATTTTAATTTAATTTTGATGAAACATGTTTATAACCTAAAGATCTTGGTTCCTTTCCATATTTGCGCATATCGAATCGTCACTTCCTGAATTATGGCCCGTGATTGTACGAAAAATAGACTTTTTTTAGCTTGTGATCACTCTGGAGGTCACAATTAGTAACAGATTAAAACAACGTTTGAATATATCACAGTTACACTGTAGTGAAGGATGAGTTCGAATTTCGTGAAAATAGGACCAAAACTGCCAAACAAAATGGCCGTTGGTTGTACGCGAATACTATGAAAATATGGTATGGTTGTAGACCCAGTAGAGACCACAATTTTACTCTGATTTTGATGGAACTTGACATGCATGTTTATAACCCAAAGATCCTGGTTCCTTTTGATATTTGCGCATATCGAATTGTAATTTCATGAATTACGGTCCCTGATTGTTCGAAAAATCGCCTTTTTAGCTTGTGGCCCCTCTGGAGGTCACAATTATTATCCGATTTTAAAAAATAGGTTGCCAGGCAACAAAACATACGCCCACACAGCAGCTAAATCGTCCAGGCAGTCTACAAGTGATTATCAGAAAATCATTAGAATTTGTTTGTTTTTTATAAAGTTCTGCCCCATGTTAATGTTAAGTATACAAAACATTTAAAGAGAGAGAGAAATGGGGTTTAAAGTCCACTCAACACAACTAGGTCATTTCAGGACTAACATATGATTTAATTTTATTTCAATAATTCGCTTGCGCGTAGGGGTCTTTAGCAGTGGGAGGAAACCGGAGTGCCCGGTGGAAACCCACGAGGTTGAGAAGGCACCCCTATCTCCATGCCACATACGCTCACACCAGGGCTCGAAACCACAGCCGCAAGCCAGAGGTGACTGGCCAGCTAGAGGTCGAAGCGCGGCGCTCTAGACCACTAGGCCATCCCACCCCCCCTACAAAACATTTAATATCATGGATTTAGCTGTTCAATTATCGATTTTCAAGAAATTCACACTCAACCATCATTAATGTGTAACAGGGATATAGTCAAACGTTTTTTTTAATTCGGAATAAAATTGTGACCTCCATAGGGTCCACAAGTTAAAAAACATTTTGTCCGGAAGTTTTGGTCCGATTTTTACGAAATTCGAACTCACCCTTCATTATGGTGAAACAGTGATATAATCAAACATTATTTTAAATCTGTTAATAATTGTGACCTCCAAAGGAACCACAAATTACAAAATGGGGCGATTTTCGACCAATCAGGGGCCATAATTCAGGAAGCTACAATCAGATATGTGCAAATATGCAATAAAACCAAGATCTTTAGGTTATAAACATGTATTTCAAGTTTCTTTAAAATCGGTTCAAAATTGTGATCTCTATAGGGTCCACAACCTAGATATAACATATTTTCACACTATTTGCGTACAAACGGCGGCCATTTTATCCATCAATTCTGGTTTGATTTTCACGAAATTTATACTCTTTCTTCATTACCATGTAACGGTGATATAATCAAACTTTTTTTTAAATCGGATAATAATTTTGACCTCCAGAGGGACCACAAGCTAACAAAAGCAATTTTTCGGACAGTCAGGAGACATAATTCATGAAGTTACGATCTGATGGGCGCAAATATCGAAAGGAACCAAGATCTTTGGGTTATAAACATACGTGTCAAGTTTCATCAAAATCAGTTCAAAATTGTGACCTCTATAGGGTCCACAACCTTGATATAACATATTTTCACACTATTTGCGTACAAATGGCGGCCATTTTGTCTGTCAATTTTGGTCCGATTTTTAACAAAATCCGAACTCAACCTCCATAACCATATAACGGTGATATAATCAAACGTTTTTTTAAATCGGATAACAATTTTGACCTCTAGAGGGACCACAAGCTAAAAAGGACGATTTTTCGGACAATCAGGGGCCATAATTCAGGAAATTATGATCCGATTGGCACATATATCGACAGGAACCAAGATCTTTGGGTTATAAACATGCATTTCAAGTTTCATCCAAATCGGTTCAAAATTGTGACCTCTACACTGTTCACAAGCTAAAAACGTGATTTTTCGTACAATTAGGGGCCATAACCCATGAAGTTACAGTCCGATACATGCCAATATCGAAAGGAACCGAGATCTTAGGGTGATAAACCTATATTTTAAGTTTCATTGAAATCGGATAAAAATTGTGACCTGTAGACTGTTCACAAACAATTGTGGACGTACGGACGTCCAGACGGACGAACAGGGGCGACGACAATATACGTCCACATGAAAATGTGGGCGTATAAAAAAGAGATCCTGGTTCCTTTTGATATTTGCTCATATCGAATCGTAATTTCCTGAATTACGGTCCCTGATTGTACGAAGGAGGTCACAATTATGATCTGATTAAAAAAAAGTTTGATTATATCACCGTTTCACCGTAATGGTAGTTGAGTTCGAATTTCCCGAAAATCAAACCAAAACTGCCGAACAAAATGGCTGCCGCTTGTACGTAAATAGTGTAAAAATATGGTATATCAAAGTTGTGGACCCTGTAGATGTCACAATTTTAACCCGAGTTTGATGAAACCGCCTAGAAAGTACATCTCGATTTTCCGGCGTGGTTTCCCCTTGGCAGTGATGCAGAACGGAGGGCCTGATAAGGACAACTGTCTAGTCTTTCGGATGGGATGAAAAATCGAGATCCCATGTACACATTGGCGTGCATGTAAAAGATCCCTTGGCAGTTGGAATTCGATGTAAGAGTAGGCCAAAGCACCGCTGCCAGGGCAAATTTTCCTCATAGCACACTATATGGTGTATACCCGTCTTCCAGTAGCCCAGGTTAGGTGCAGAAGAGTAGGACATTAACCCTTTAGCGCCGTCGGTATCAGATTTTATACCACTAATTAGCTTAACTAATTAATAAACTAAATTTTGAACAAATAATCTATCCCCCGGTTTTTCATGACGAGAACGCCTATGGTATCTAATATAGTACCATACAGTGCTGCTATATTGAGTACATGAGGTTCACTTATACTTTCAAAGATGGCAGCTCGCACGATTGAGAAATTTAAGTTTTTTGACCAGGGAAATTATTATTCAACAAAATAGTTAAGTTTACCCAAAATTAATATATTATTCATGTATATAAGAATACAGAGAAACTTAATAACAGTTCACAGAATATTCAATTGCAAACTTAAACGCTCGGTGTGTGGTGAAAACATGTGGCATTAAATTTGCTACCACAGGCATTATTTGTCAAATATACCTGATCTTCTCCAAAAATAAATTCCAAAATTTTAATCCCAACTGTCATTGTAATGTAAATTTATGTCTGAACAAAGATAGAAATTTGTTTTTTTTAGCTTATCACAAATAAATATGATATCAAACCTGAGTTTTCCGATATATTTCTCAGTTGAGAAATGAAATGAAATGAAATGGGGTTTAACGTCCTACTCTTTTGCACCAAACCTGGACTAATGGAAGACGGGCATACGCCATACAGTGTGCTATGAGGAAATTTTGCCCGGGCAGCGGCGCTACGGCCTACTCATATCGAATTCCAACTGCCAAGGGATCTTTTACGTGCACGCCAATGTGTACACAGGACCTCGGTTTTTTGTCCCATCCGAACGACTAGGCAGCTGTCCTTGTCAGGCCCTCCTTCTGCATCACTGACAAGGGGGGAATCACAACGGACAATCGAGATGAACTTTCTCGGCCAATGCAGGGATCGAACACCCGACCTCCAGACTAGCGAACCAGCGCCTTACCCACTAGTCATCTTTGTCTAAAGCCTATGGTATCAAAATCGATACCTGTCCAAAATTTTGGAAATGATTTCTGATGAATTTTTTTTTTGTGGATTAGGTTTATTCACACCCCAGGCATCATGAAAAACACAATTTGTGAATTTTTAAAGACCTCCTTCATGGTTTAGGCTCTAAAGGGTTAAAACCCATTTCATTTCAAGTTCGGGAGTACCCTTTGTCTTCAATACAAGGGTCATTCCAGTATCAAGGCACACAAGACATGAGCAATTCACCATTCCATAATGGAAGGCGTGGTCTTGACTTTATTATAATAAGTCTTTACACTAAAATAGTAAATGGGAGCTGCGATGATTCAGTGAGTAAGACGTTGGCTAACCAGTGCTATATTCACACAAGATGCAGGAACGTTCATTGCATATTGCAGGAACATTCATTGCATATTCCTGGATATTCGAAGTGCATTCTAAAACTTCTGATTGCACTCAGAGTGTATTTTAAATATGCGTGCCCATTCAAGCTCAATAATTTAAAGATGCATTTAACATGGAGAACTATCAAACGACATTCGAAGAGTGTTCTAAACGCACTCTGACTGCATTCTAAAAATTCTTACGGCAACCAAGCAGGATTCAGAAGCATCCTGATCGTATTCGCGGGAGAATCGAAACGACATGCTACTTCAAATCGTGCCAGAATGTGCTGAAAGCGAATTGAAGCATCCATAGCAGTCGGAAAAAATTTGTGTTACATATTAAGTATATTCAAAGTATTAGAGCTCAGGCCCGTAGCTAGCTGAACATTAAGGTGCCCCGATTGGCGCCACATAAAGCCGAGTGACTTTGACTGGGCGCCCAACCAATCAAGTCCCTTGGTTTTATGGGCGCCTCACCAATCATGTCGTTACATATGAGGCGCTTCCCAAATGGCGAGGCACCTCATAATGATCCACACGATTTACACAACAGTTGGAATTCGATATCAGTAGGCCGTAGCGCCGCTGCCCGGGCAAAATTTCCTCATAGCACACTGTATGGCGTATGCCCGTCTTCCATTAGCCCAGGTTAGGTGCAAAAGAGTAGGACGTTAAACCCCATTTCATTTCATTTCATTTCTCAACTGAGAAATATATCGGAAAACTCAGGTTTGATATCATATTTATTTGTGATAAGCTAAAAAAAACAAATTTCTATCTTTGTTCAGACATAAATTTACATTACAATGACAGTTGGGATTAAAATTTTGGAATTTATTTTTGGAGAAGATCAGGTATATTTGACAAATAATGCCTGTGGTAGCAAATTTAATGCCACATGTTTTCACCACACACCGAGCGTTTAAGTTTGCAATTGAATATTCTGTGAACTGTTATTAAGTTTCTCTGTATTCTTATATGTGGTCCAAAATAGTCTACCTTAGGTGGTGTACCATACTCCTCGCAGTGTTTTGTTTGATTAGAGCCAATCCCTCTTAACACTGCTGTAATGGACGAACATTTCTGTTTCAAATTATGACAGGCCAATAGTCCGATTAATGACTTACTGCGTAACAATGTCATTACGTTTTAAACAGAGCTCCAAATTGGTACCAAATATTTTTATATAACATTACGTCATGGCTCATGATTTTATAATACCCATTTAGCCAGTGCATAGCAGAATGTTGCAGAAAAAGTAATTGTGTGACAAACGAGGCTATCTAAACGGATACCTCCTCTTTCCTACCACACTGCTTAAGATTCCTATGTTCGAGCGACCTATTGAGATAAAATTGTGCTAGATGTTAGTCCAGAAATGATCTAAATTGAATCAAATGGATTTCAGACCCCATGTCCGTCTCACGATCTCTCTCTGTATGTGTAATACCTTTTTAGGGTGCAACACATGATCTCTAATACTGCTATATTATAGCCATTTGAAGTTTACATTAGCCTCTCTTGATTTGCAATACTTGTCTTGTATTGTGCAATGTTCTTTTCTGTCCAGCCTCATGGGTTTTCTCCGGGGCCTCCGGTTTCCTCCCACTGCTAAAGATCCCTACGCACAAGCAAATTATTGAAATTAAATTGGACCATATGTTAGTCTCGAAATGACCTAGGAGATTTTAAAATTGTAAGGGAGTGGTGGCGCTGTAAGAAAACTAGAAGGTTTCGTGTTAGACTGGCTTAGTTTCCTCTGTCACTGATTCATGACAAAGGGTCTGGAGAGGAGCAGCATTCTAAGGATGGAATGAAAAATGAGGTCCCTGTTTAAGATTACATGCATATAAAAGAACCCATAAGAAATATGAAATTCAATGAATATTAGGTGGAAACGCCACTGTTCAGGCAAAATTCACCTACTTGGCATTAATCATGTTAGTGTGAAAATGGGAGGGTGATTTTAAGCTAATGGTTAACACATGCATGTTGCATCATAAGGTCTGTCATTGAGTCAACTGACATGGTTTCTATTCCCCAGTTGTATGTCACCTGTCTAACCTCGTGGGTTTTCTTCGGGTCCTCCAGTTACTTCCCACTGCTAAAAGACCCCTATATGGTAGCAAATTATTGAAATAATTGAACCCTATGTTAGTCCCTAAATGACCTAGTGTTTGTCGAGTGGATGTTAAATTCTCTCTCAAAATGGCAGAAATATTGTGTTGACAGGATAGTAAACCCGATTCTGTCCTTTGTAATTCAGACAATATACCTGCATGTATCATGTAAGGAAGACTATCTAGTACGTTTGTTGCGCGAGGTCAATGCTCACTCGAACTAGTTTTTATTGTTTTCTTACGCATGTGATCAACCCTAGGATCAATTATTTCTCCCCGGGGACCATATTTTTCCCACAACCCTGCAATGGGGACGCTACATCCACTCAAAGTTAGGGTATCATATCTAGGGTTCCTAGGATAGGGTTTGGCGTCCAGTCTGAATATGGACCACTGTGCAGATTTCAAACTTTAACTAATATGTACTGTAAGAGAACATCATTGACTACATTGTATTCCAATTAGGTTATTGTATCTCGATTGGTTTACTTGAGGCAGCCTCTCAAATTTCAACCTCTTAAAAATCGACTTTTTGCTGTTTTTCCGAGGATAAGGAGTAGTCCAATCGGTCAGATATCGCTTGTGCGTGCATTTGGGCCCTAACCCATCCCACATGGGACATATGACCGAAATTGCTGACATGACCCCTGTCACCACCTGAATGGTGCTCTCGCGGATACGTCCTTAAGTATTATAGTGTTCACTTTACAGGGAGAGACGGAGGGAGAAAATGGGGTTTAAAGTCCACTTGACACAAACTAGGCCATTTTGGGACTAATATGTTTCCATTTTATTTCAATGAGTCGCTAGCGCTTAAGGCTCTTTAGCAATGAGAGGACTCAGAGAAAACCCACAGAGTTGGACAGGCAATCCTACTACATGTACCTGTCATGTACTAATGGAGGAATTGAAACCACGCCGGGTTGGACAGGCAAGGACAGGCAATCCTACTACATGTACCTGTCATGTACTGGTGGAGGAATTGAAACCACACCACTTGACACGTTAACCATTCACCCATCAAACCTCCTGTATTCACTTTACAATTATATTTCTATAAATATAGATTCTATAAATATGCAGTCCCTGGTTCCAATGCCTATGAGCTCTTCCATATAATAAACAAGCAGAACTATATTGTTTGTTATCATTGCACTTTATCCATTTAATAAAGATATATATTCCATTTTTATATATATATTATATATATTATATTTAATCAGTGTATATTAAAGTCAATATATATGTATAACAATAATTCTAATAAATCACTCTTATAATGCATAATAATCAGATTGAACAAATATTGATATTTAACTTATTCTAAATTAAATCATAAATTAACCAGCTGAATAATTTCTCTAGTCCTTAATTACCGGTCAGTAGAATGTTTTACCACACATCTCACCATTATATTTTATAAAAAACAAAGCTAAATGTTTGACTGGCCATTTCTGATAGACAACAAGCTTGATGTCCGAGTGGCCAAAATACACAACTAGACACAGTTTATCTATGTCCAAATCACATCCACGATTTGAATTTTCTACAATGAGTATCTTTGATGGTTAATTATAACAATTAACATAGGTTTATTTGCTGAAACAATTATAGAATGAATTGAAACTCAGTTCTAACGAAAAAAAGATCAACCATAGCCTTGAAGGCAGAATGCTCCTCACAAATTCAACTAACAAGTATACTGTTGGTGATGGTCAAAACCAGTTGAAATAATTTATATATAATTACTACAAACAACTACAATTATAACATTACTTATACTACATGGTCAGTATAACATTTCTTATACTACATGGGTATTATAACATTACTTATACTACATAGTCAGTATAACATTACGAGT
The DNA here is from genome assembly GCA_963678685.1 of Patella ulyssiponensis. Lineage (NCBI taxonomy): Eukaryota > Metazoa > Mollusca > Gastropoda > Patellidae > Patella > Patella ulyssiponensis. Next base: position 58,896,866 of record OY783225.1, on the reverse strand, counting down.
AAATAATACATAATCTCTCTATATAAAAAGTGGGAGAAAGAATATGGGGGGGGGGGGATAGTAGTCTGGAAATAAAGTTTCTGTCAATGGAAATAAAGCTTCTGTCAATAGACATTATATTGTAATCTTATCCTTTTTCTTGTGTTGATCAAGTCCAAAATATCAGCCAAGTACTTGTAAAGGTGTTTTTACTCTATATTTAAACATCTCAATAATTCATTGAATAAATTAAAAGTCAATATTTACTATCTCTGATATTTATTCTATTAAAAAAATGTGTCCTCCATTGACTCTCTTGGTCTTAAATAGCCTAACCTTATATCAACTTACAATTAGTGGTTGACACTTTTTAGTAATTTACACATTTCAATGGGGTTAATTTAAGGCTATATAAGTTTAGTCAGGGAACTCTATCTTCATTAGCAGTATTTATTTATTGATGGGAAACTTGTATTTCATGTGACATTAAAATAAAAGAGACAAAAATCACTTTATCATAAAAAATACACGTTTAAAGCTGCTCATCATCATTAGAGATATTTTAAATAATTGGAAAGTTGAATCATCAATATTAGACCCCAAACAGTTCGACTATTTCAATATTTACAAATATATGAAGCCAGCAACAACTATAACTGTTGAGTAAAATTGGCAATTGATGTTAAGTAGCTTTAAATAAGGCTGTCAAGACACACTTATAGCATACTGTATATGATATAGGTAGAAGTATTCAACAGACAAGATATACAGTTATTTTATCTTGTTTATAGTCAATATCAAATAGACCAGCAACAATAGATTAAACGCAAAATCTGTGGTTTAGAATTTAGACTTCTAATGGTGGTTTACATTTTAGAATTTGGGCCAAATTCACTCCAGCAAGACCTATGAAGAACAAAGTTTCTTTGACCTTACAAATCCTTACCGTGCAGGATTATATTAATTACATTGTATTAATTCATTTCACTCATCTTTGATTTGCTTTCATATGTTTTCTCAATTCACCTTGAATTCTTTAATAATTAAATTATAAGTAATTTGGTTGGACAGTTTGATATAGATGTAGTTTAATTGCCCTTTCAACCCTGATGAATTTTAAAATTTATTTTGAGTTCGATCAGCTGAAAATGATGGATATTTAGAAATGGATCCATTTTAAATTAGATTTAAATACGATGATGTAACACTGGTAAAAATACTACCATATTAACAGGTAGTCCTATCAATTAGCAATCCTGTTTTCAATGTTTTGTAAAGGTATTGATATCATAGAAAGACTCCAGATAATTTAATTTATGGACATGTTCCCCTCTTTAATATAAATTACATAAATAATATAACATAACAATAGGCAAGTAATAAGCTACTAGGTATATAATATAACAATAACAAATATACAAATAATAACTAACAAATCACATTCAACTTGGTCAATCTACACTTCAGTCTATAAATAGGACATATCTGAGCCTTCTGTTGAAGTGAGCATATGTTTGTAGAAAGATGATAGAGGCCACAATAGATTTAAATATGATAAAATATATAATGAAAGACACGAGTACTTTCATTCTGTTGAATATATGGATGTAAGTTGATGAATGTGGTTACAAGGTTGGTTTATATAATAATTTAGGTTTATATACATCTGTAGACTCTACTAGCTTTGTGATAACCAATACTGAAATATATAACATAAATATATATATATATATATATAAACATCTACTGAACATCCTATCTATATCACAACATCAATTCTCGCTATATTACTTTAAAAAAAAATATAATAAAAACAGAAAATGCTAACAATTTCTTCAGTCTGAGTACTTCAATTTGAAGCAAGATATTAACCATTGAATTTAATTTTCAACCTCGATCATTATTACCCGGTACTAATGTTAATTCTTTAATAAACAAAGACTTGATTATCCAGTTTTAAGTTGAATTATCCATCATAAAAAGTATTCAACTCCACTTAATATCACAGGCTAATGATGGCATTAAGGCCTGGATCACTTAATTAAAGATCAGATTTTAATCCAATTGGAAATAACAATAACAGATAAAAAATTATATCTTAAAATTTGTATTTCTTTCTCTATAACTCTCAACTTTATCAATAATTTTAATACCAAAAGAAAAAAAATAATTTAAACAAAATTCTGAAAACGTCCAAATCATACCAGGCTATATCTCATACTGGTAAAGAAAAATGATTGAAAAACCCATAAAAGAAAATATTAAAGACTAACAAAAAGACAGAAGAAACCCATCACAAACAGCCTTTAGCTGGTGGAAGTAGAGTAAAGAGCTGGAAGATAAGTAGGCAAACGCTTTCCTGTTTGACACTTGACAACACGACAGACCCTTAGGATCTATAGAAGATTCATTATGGAAATGTGTGCGAGAGAGATATATGGGTTAAGGGGTCTTCAGCAGTGGGAGGAAACGGAGGACCAGGAGAAAATCCACAAGGTTGGGGTGGTGACCCTAATCCTTGTCAAGTACAAGCTTCTGATCGAAACCAAGCCACACAACTCGATTGCATACTTTATCATAGAACCCCTAAACCCCACAGGCAAAAAGAAGTGTCAGTGAAAGTATGAGAGCATCCAAATAATCCAAACCCAACAGTAACCGGTTTACCACTCACTAAAACCAACAACAAACTAAAAATGGTTATTCACCAACCAGTTAGAAGGTTCTGTAATTTGATTGGTCAGTCTTTCATAGTTGAATAGCCTGAACACATCATTGGATATTGAGTATGGTGAAATGACTGTTTTGCAAATTATCCATATCAAATAATAAAAATATATGGTTTTTGTCAAATTTCTCAAACAATAATCATTCGAAAAACAATAAGAAAAATAAACCAGAATATTTTGAAGAAATTAGACACGTCTACCCTCTCCATTTATTCAAGCCAAACTTCAAATTATTTACATTATTTCTAAATGGACGTAAACTGAATTTCGCATGCGTCAATAAAAAAAAAAACATGCATTTTTTTCCAGAATAATGATCCAATGCATAGTTCGTACATTAGATCGAGTTGTTTTTTAGTGAAATACAACAAGACAATAATCAGAATTACAGTCAGTCTTTATTCTAATAATTAGCAGGTTGCCTGATATATTGTCTGGTACAAGACAGGTTATAATAAACATTAAAATTGTTAATGGATTATACACTCTTTTATTGATTAAATGGAGAAATGGATGGAAATATGTAATTTCTTCAAGCTGTAGATAATTCTATATAATGTATAGAGAGGATAAATTACCCTAAGTTAATGGCTAATCTAGAGATAAATATAATACACAAAATTACTGTTAGATATAAGTTGCTGTTGTAATATGGCAACATAGACACCAGATAATATTAATAAATTGTTAGTCCCTGTACCAAACTACCTAAAGCATTTGGTGAACATTTTTAAATAGTAATACAATAACCAACTTGTATGTGGTAAACCGTAACTACTCTTTCAGTCAGTTGGTTTATTTTGGTTGAAACAACCAATAGAACAAATAACACTGGGAAGTAGGAGGGGGAGAATGTGTCCCTCAATGTACACATTTACATTAACTCTGTACAATGAATTGTTGGAACCTCATTTTTAAAACCTCCTTAAGTCACATGACTTGGCTATTTTTAGGGAGTTTTGGGTGGCTTTAGTTACTTCTTCATTTTCTAACCATAACCACTTCAATCGCTGTCAAATTTATTTTATTTGTGTAAAAGCTGATATTTAAGCTGACTACTGTGTTACTGTGTGAAATACGTCAATGTTTAAGCTAACTAGTAATTGATAAAACAAGGATTATAGATAACACCATCAAATCTTAGCTGGGAATCCCAGTTGTATGTCAGAAAGCTAGCAAGTTTATTAGCAATGAATTCAAAATTAAATACCTATCAAATGAAAATGTTTTAAAAAATTCACCGTCTAAAATTGAACAACTGCTGAAAAATTCCAAAACAGTAATTTAAAAAAGACTAGTTAGTTCTTATATTATGATTTCTGCGTAAAGTAATATCCAACACAATTCAATGGACGGCAAGAAATACGGTAAGCAAGATTTTTACAATGATTATTGTTGTTGTTGTGTTATTTATCTGAGAAACTAGCACTAACATCAGGATCAGATCAACCATAAACAATCCGTCAAGCACGTGGTTAGAGATTTTATACACGTCATCCGAGACACAGTTCTGCGTCCGTAACACTTTAACAAGAATTTCCTCCCTTAGACAGTTATTTTCTTTATGTAATAATAATCACAAAGCTCTTGCTGTCTTAAGTTAGATTAATAAAATGAAGAAATGCTTACCCTAGAATCTTCTCGAGCTAATATATTTCTTGTTTGTTCAGAATCAAAATGTACAACTGTAGCTATAACTTTGGCAAGAGTCTGAAATCAAGAAGTAGTTAATACTTAGCAGAGAGAGAACAACTGGATTTTGGGGTGGGGGTGGGGATGAGGGGTTTCAATGTGAACAAAAATGTCAAAATAGACTAATTATATATGAATATGCTTTTTACTGATATGTAACATGATATCCCCCACCCCCATTGTAATCATGGTAATATAGCTTAATATCAATCAAATTTGATTGTTTTTCAAGGTAAGTAAATTTGTTATAGTTTGCCAGGTTGATTTCCTTGTATAATATCTACTTACTTTAGTTTCTTTACCCATCATATATTCATACAATATATTCCTTAAATACTGAAATAGATCAATCATCATAATTAATAAATCAATCTATATTCAATGATCTTAATTAATAAATCAATGATATTTTCAAATACTTTAATAACATCTAGTTAAAAATGCATTATGAAAATTGCATTATATGGTAATTTAATAGTGCTATTTATTTGTTGTATTTCGGTCGTATCATCTGATGATTATTGCGTTATATGGTTAGTAATTACCTCTATTTCTGTAGGTTCATGTAATAAAGATGATTCATGCATAGATGACAGGTTCGGACTTAATGGAGGATCATCATCATGAGGATAAGCTATTTTATGTTCTAATATCTGAACCTAATAATAATAAACATTACTGTTAGATAATTGTAAAGATACTGTATACACGGGTAGAAACAGATATCATGCTTAAATCTACTTTCAATTAAACACCTGTGTACTTTTTGAGTTTTATAAAATAATGTGTTGGTTATATTTGAAATGGATCAGTATTACAATGATCACATCTTGACAAAAACATTAATAAAACCAAATATATCTCCATAGTTTTCACTCAGGTATTTCTCCACAACAATTGTCATGTGAGAGACAGGAAGATATAAATATATCACCTTATTATTCAATTCATTCTCTCTTTGTTTTACTTGAGTTAATTCTCCATTTAATTGATCTACATGAGCCTACAAAATACACATACATATATATTATAAACTACAGATATATAACAGTAGCTAGTCTGATCCAGTCCAGACACAGGATCGCTGGTAAACCTAGAGATAGAAACAGCCAAGACATAGAACGACAAGCCAAGAGATGGAAACATCCGACAATTGTAAACTGGAAACAGTCCACAGTTGTAAACTGCTAATCAGGAGACAGAAAAGGCAGGCCAACGGACAGCCCACAGATGAACACTGTAAAACCCAGCAATAGAAATGGCTAGCCCAGAAAAACAGAGGGCCAATCATCTAATTTATTTTAATAATTAACAGGGAGGAAACCTTAGGAACCCGGAGAGGACCCATGAGGTGACAGCAGATGACATGTAATATCTACTCATCACGAGGTTTGTCACATGCAGTCTTCATCAACTCACCTGTAAATCCATGTTATGAAATTCTAAACTTTGGACTTCCTCGGCAGCGTTTGGATCTGATAAATCTATCTGATGTTTGATTGGACGAACTGGTAATGGTGTAGGTAAATTACCTCCAGACATTTGTTGTTGTGATTGAAGTTCTGCTATCTCCAATCTATAAAATAAACAAGCCACACGATGATTCAAGTTCTCATGTTATTTCAGCACCAACATGGCTAATGACGAGATGGACTGTGAGATGGACTGTGAGATGGACTGTGCTGCTATTAGATCAAGTTTACTCAAACCCCAGCATTTCCATCTTCTCTTCATGGAATAATAACTGTCAAGGTTATTTTTATGTACATGTACACGCCTCTTTGCACACAGGACCGTGGTTTTCTGGTCCCATCCAAATGACTAGACAATGGTTCTTGCAAGACTCTCCGTTCTGCACCACTGACAAGATTAAACAGCGGTATAAAACATAGTATCTCTTGGTAAGTGATGAGCCAGTGCCTCCCTCCATCATATTACAACCCATGACCTACAGTAGGTGTGTCAAATGCCCCGAGCCGTAAGACCCAAGTGGGAGAAGTGTCAAATGCCCTGAGCCGTCAGACCTAAGTGGGGAGGAGGCCAAGTTGATTTAAATCTTACTTATATTTTTCATTAGTTTCTTCAAGTTTTCTTGTCAGTTGAATAATTTCTTGTTTTAAAGCCTCACTACCGGGAGCATTATTTTGCATGGCTGTCAGAGATCTCTGATTCTGTTGAACCATTTCCTATATAAATAAATTATATATATACAACATGGAACTTATAGGTTGAAAACGCGAGACTTGGTATTCGCCACGATGGAGGAATCTGAAAGGCTCACAAGCTAGGCTTGATAAGATGTACATAGTTAAAGTGAGATGAAGCCTTCTATTGAAGATGATGGTAGCGATGTTTTTCTTCTCATCCTATCATGTTATACATATTAGTTTAAACTGCCATCTCTTTATCTTATCTCCCATAATGTATCTTTTAATAAAGGATAAATTGTTAGTACAGAATGTAGGAAAAAACATTAAACATTAAAACAAGAAATCCATTGAAACAAGCCGTTGCCATGCAAGAGAGGGAGAGAGAGCAAGCTTAAAGTAGCTAAGTCTCTAACTCAATCTCATCCAAAATCTTCGACAACGAAAACACAAATTATTTGTCAATCTAATTCAACATTGATGTCGTGATCTTACAGGGAAAAGATGGGCTTCTGATATCCAATATTTAAGACAACATAAGAAATTTACCATTGGTACACGAATCGTGTACCATAATGCGTTTTAGGCCCATTTTTAACAAGGGACTTGAAGAACGAGACTAGACGGTGACGCATTTTCTTATCTGGAGAGTATAAGCAATACTGGAATAACCAGACGCTAGACATTCGATTAATACTTCAGGTGTAGGCCCTATTTCACCGAACATACCTGATTTGATTTGAATTTAAAGTAAAGACGGAAATGGTTGAATCTAAATCCGTATATCAATTCATATTACATTATTGTATGCGTTACGACCCATTTGTGTCAATTTCTAGGTCCCAAATATATTAGCGATTTTGGGGATATTAACATTTATTTCGACGTTGATTTCAAATCCCCTTTTGTATGTGGCAAGGAGTAGGGTTGCCTGTCCAATGCGCAAGCGAATTATTAAAAAATAAAATTATGTTAGTCCTGACCTAGTTGGTGTGGAGTGGACGTTAAACCCTGTTTCTCTCTCTCTATATTTTGGCGAAAGGAACAGAGATCTTTGGCACTTAAACATATATTTAAAATTTTATCAAAATCGGATAAAAATTGTGACCTTTGGAGGGTTCACAACTTGGGTATTACAAACTTATACACTATTTGCGTATGTGGAGCGGCCATTTTGTCAGACAGTTTTGGTGTAACGGTGATATATTCAAATGTTTTTTTTGAATCGGATAGATATAGTGACCTCTAGAAGGACCACAAGCTAAAAACGTCATTTTTTGCACAATCAGGGGCCATAATCCATGAAGTTACGGTCTGAAAGGAACCGAGATCTTTCGGAATACGACCTATATTTCAAGTTTTATAAAAAAATTTGATAAGAATTGTGACCTGTAGAGAGTCCACAAACAAATTGTGGACAGACGGATGGGCAGAGGCGACAACAATATACGTCCACATGAAAATATAAATTATAGAAAAAAAGATTGATTTGAACAACAGTCTAGATACCATAATACCGGACTTGTGGTCGTTTCCAGTTCTATCTCCAATGAATGTTGGGATGACCAGTTCTTAAAATATCATTCTACAGAGTTAATATAGGGAAAAGACTTTTGAAGGGTATAAAACAAGCATTTGATTGGCCTACATCAGTACTTGTTATAAACTTTTCTCCTGCTTTCCATTTCTGTCCCAGAATGAGATAATTTTGACAAGTGAGGGTGGTAAAAAGCGAAAAGATAGAAGCAGCAAGCAATAAACAAATATTGGCCACAACAATCATAACATAAAACATAGTAAATTCATAATCATACACTAGTGTAAAATTAAAGAAATTTTTGTGTAAAAATAAAAGGTACCTCTTGTTGTAATAAAGGGTCGAACTGCATGTGAGCAAGCTGATCAGCTGACTAAAATAAACAACAATAAATATACACGAAATGTACTATAAAGGGCAGTATGATATATATACCATACTCAGTTATATATTATATATACCACACTCAGTAATAAATATCAGATTATAACACAACAGTAGTGAAAAGTATCACATTTATGGCAAGGTTCATATACAAACCGCCAAGATTTTTGCTCAAGTACAACTTGAAAGAACTAAAAAGTGTTAATTGTTCCATGTCAGTGTCATTAAAGGTCTTTCTTAGCATTACATTTTGAAGGTGGATGGAGGGGGGGCATCCTTCATCCAGGGATGCTATGTATTTGGGTCATGTCCTACACTATTTTCCAAATGGTGAATAATATTCAATATTCCAAAATTATTTTTGACTGTACTGGATGTATAACTATTACTCATCCTAATTATTGTTTATAATATGCTGGGTTGATTAGATAATTAAGTTATCAACATATTTATCTTGTCATACTGTCTATCTATAGTCTATACACCTACTTTGATTAACTATAATCTGTCTTGACTGGCTCACTTTATTTTCAGTAAAAATGTGCAACAAGAAGATTTGAAACAGCAACACCGGTTTCATCTCATTTTAAAGGGCTTTTTTAACATCCCATTTTAAAGGGCTTTTTTAACATCCCATTTTAAAGGACTTTCTTAACATCCTGTTGCAAAGTGTTGTTTTTTTTTAATCTTTTATAGGGACTTTGATAACATCCTGTTGTAAAGGGCCTCTTCAACATGTCATTATAAAGGGACTTTCTTATTATTTTGTTGTAAAGGCATTCTTTAACATTTTGTTGTTAAGAGTTTTGCCAACAAGACATACTCATATTTTTCACGACTGTAGTGTTATTACCTGATATTTATCTTGTAAACAATAAACACAAAAACCAATATCTGACTACCAACACACGAGACATTCTACAGTGGCGTTACATGGGTTCTCATGGGACTAACCACTTACCATATTTGTATACAGTGGTGTTGCATAGGTTCCCATGGGACTAACAAATATTATATAACTAACAATATACCATACTCGTGTATAATGGTGCAGTAGGAGTTATCAATGGAAAAGCACAGTGTTAGTATACCACTGATAGACTATTTTACTAACTTATGTTAATTTGAATAAGCAAAAAAATAAAATATATTCAATATCTATCTGAAAACAAAGGGAGGGGGGGGGGGTGTATTAAACATGCATTATGTAAGTGCTAAATCACTGATCATAATGATGCATAACTTTCATACAAATCAGAAGATAAATTTTGTGGCTACAATGTTGACTTGGTTTATTATCTTACCAACTGTAGTAATGATTAAGACTAGCCAAAAATTGAATTGCTAACATCTCGGTTCAGAGTGAAGCAATTTGACTGACATTCTCAGCTCTTTATATCTAACTTGACCTAATGCCCCTATTATGAATGAATATTATAACCCAAAATCCTGAGAAAAATTAGAGCACTGCTAGCCCGCCCATAACCCCCACCCCATCATGCTACACCACTGCTTGTGTACGAAATATGAAAATTGAGCCATTCTTCTAGAAAATAAAATCTACTGTCATACAATTGAAAGAAAGTTTAGTAAAACCTAGAGCTCACATTAATAGTTTCTCAAGGGTATTCAAACCGATTTCTTTTGTTTTTGATTTGATATAGTCCGATTATTTCAATGTTAATTAAAATTAATGGAACCTATTTTATTATTTTTCTATGAAATAATCAAGAATATTAATGTACTAAAATCATCTAATATTGAAAAAGAAACAAGGGAAATTAGAAAGATTTGGAAGATTTAATTGACAGAAATTTGAAAATGAAGCCAAAAAGATCCCAAAACTGAATTCAATATGATCACTAGATAATTTTTAAATATTCAATTGTTAGAGTGTTTCTTTGTCTCTGCCGCAAAATTTAATATTAGTTGCCAAAAAAAAATCCCAACTACATGAAATTATTTCAAGCTTTGTGATGAAACTGCTGACTTAGTAGGATTTATACTATGTGTCGACAGAGTAAGATCGCCACCAATCGAGATAGCTGAAACATATTTGTTGTGTTTAATTAGGTCATAATTCTGTTCATATTACATATACCTTATTAGGTTTAATTCTGTGAGTCTGTGACAAGGTTGAATTATGTGTACCTCAACATCAATTCAGAACATTATTAAGTGTGACAATGAAGCATCCCCTATCTGAGGAACGACCCTATCTGAGGAACGAAGAAACAGGGCTAACAGCTTCTAGTTGCTGTTTTTATGTCACGTACATGGATCGGGAAGAGACCTCCTACCTTTCTCTCTTGATTCCACTCTCTAGTTAACGCTATAACTTCCTCTTTATGATCAACATCTTTAGATTGAAGATTATTCTGATGAGATTTTTTCAACCGTTCCTCAAGTTCGTACAACTCTATCTGATGATGTTGTTTTAGTTTTGAAATCTGATCTTCTATGTTACTTATTTTATTTCTGCAATCTTCTTCTTTCTCCTGTAAAATACAATAAACCTAAACAGGTGCTTGTCAGCCATGTCACTCTTATTATCTTCAACCAGCAGCGAAGTCATCGTGCAGGCTCTAAGACCAATGTCAACAAACCCAAAGTCATGTTTTAAAGCATTTCGATAACACACGCAATATTATGTTCATAAGGGGTTCTTTAACAGTGGGAAGAAACCGGAGGACCCAAAGAAAACCCACGAGGTTGGACAGACAGCCCTACTTCTTGTCACATACCGGAGGAGAATCAAAACCACAGCAGTTGACTCGATGACAGACCTTATGATACAGCGTGCATGTGCTAACCTGTAAAGCTTGATGATGTTCCTCGTACATTTCCTCTATTCTTTTATCTTTGATGTGTCCATCTTTCATCAGTTCATCTACCTGTTGTTTATGTTCTAAAAATAATCGATCTTCATCCCTATCACTTTTACCTAATCAAATAAAAAAACATTTATTAGAGTAACAAATCAACAGTTCTTCTTGGTAACTTTCTTCTTCTTGATTATCAGACTTGTTCTTTTCACACTGTGCATCAATTATAAGAAGGCTACAAAAACATCATGCTTGCAGTTAGTCCCTGGTTCATTAAAAAACAACAAGCCAACAGTGACGCTGATGTCCCCCGCCGAAATCCCAAAATAAATAGATGACACATATTAATTAATCGCACATTTACTTTTTTCAAACGTATCGAGCAATCAAACTGTACACGAAATGTTATCCAAAGGGCCCTCGTGTCCGAGTCAATCGTTTCTATACACTGTTACTGTCGAATCCATTACTGAATGAGAATGCAGTCATTGTATTGGCATAAAAATCATCAATCAAGATGAACCTAAGTTATCTTGTCCCAAAGTATCAACCAATCAAATTGCTTATCTCTGCCTACCCTAAGAAGAAAATGCTCATCTTCGAACTCCATCAAGGCATTGACCTAATAAGCATACACACCAATTTTGAACATTTTAACTCAATTCGAAGGACAGTTATTGTGTTCCAAAGTCTCGGCAAATCAAATTGCTTATCGCTCTGCTTACCCTGAGCAGAAAATGCTCATTATCGATCTTAGTCAAGGTATTACTGTAATGAAACTATACACCAAGTTTCATCACTCTCACTTAATTAGAACTAAAGTTATCGTGTCCCAAAGCATCAACCAATCAAATTGCTTATCTCTGCTTACCCTAAGCGGAAAATGCTCATCTTCGAACTCCATCAAGGCATTGACCTAATAAGCATATACACCAAGTTTGAATATTTTAACTTAATTAGAAGGAGAGTTATTGTGTTCCAAAGTCTCGACCAATCAAATTGCGTATCGCTCTGCTTACCCTGAGCAGAAAATGCTCATTATCGAACTTAGTCAAGGTATTACTGTAATGAAACTATACACCAAGTTTCATCAATCTCACTTAATTAGAACTAAACTTATCGTGTCCCAAAGCATCAACCAATCAAATTGCTTATCTCGGCTTACCCTAAGCGGAAAATGCTCATCTTTGAACTTCATCAAGGCATTGACCTAATAAGCATATACACCAAGTTTGAACATTTTAACTCAATTAGAAGGGGAGTTATTGTGTTCCAAAGTCTCGACCAATCAAATTGCGTATCGCTCTGCTTACCCTGAGCAGAAAATGCTCATTATCGAACTTAGTCAAGGTATTACTGTAATGAAACTATACACCAAGTTTCATCAATCTCACTTAATTAGAACTAAACTTATCGTGTCCCAAAGCATCAACCAATCAAATTGCTTATCTCGGCTTACCCTAAGCGGAAAATGCTCATCTTCGAACTCCATCAAGGCATTGACCTAATAAACACATACACCAAGTTTGAACATTCTAGCTCAATTAGGAAGAGAGTTATTGTGTCCCAAAAAGTGTGACGGACGGACGAACCATTTTTTGTAGTCCCCCAACTTTCTTCGAAAGGCGGGGGACAAAAAAATCTGAATAGCAACAGAATGAAACAGGTGGCAGGGAGGGTCTTCTACCAGACTAAAAGGAACAGAATTGGACAGGGATTTTAAATCTCATTACGGTTTACCCCAATACTTGGGTCAATTTGGAACTGACATGGTCATTCCATTTCTATGTTTACAATTATATTTCTATGTTTACATGCAATGTAGAAGAATTGTGGCTTGTGCTCTGCCTACCAACTGTTACAGGTATTGGAAGGTCAATGCCAATATGTGCATGGGTGGACCTTAGTTGTCTGTGGCATCCAAATGAATAGAGCTTCTTACATATACACATATAAGATATATTCCCTTAAGTATAATTTAGTCAATTATTCAATCCATGAAACCAATATTCATATTAAAACATATTTCTAATGACCAGGAAAAATTGTATTATTGAGTGAAATAAGTTAATAAACCCATTGAATTATTCATCATCCACTGCTGTGCCCCACGTATTGCGTAATGATGTTTCCATTATTGCAGCTACTGTATTAAAATTTGTATTATTTAACGTATGTGCTTTCCTTGATACAGTTTCTAAAATTACTTGAGTATATGACAATGTCAAAGTGTGCTATATGACTAGATTTTGTGTTTCAGTGGATGAAAAATTTGTAATTTTATATGATATTTTTAAATGAATTGAAATGGTGTTCTGCTCCAACTGGTCTAATGAAGATGAGCAGACACAATGCGGTGTGCTATGAGGATGAGGGAAATTTTGCTTGGACAGCAGCACTACAGCCTACTCATATATTGAATTCCAACTGCCAAGGGTTCTTTTATATGCGTGCCATTGTGTATGTGGGCCCTTGGTTATCATTCCATCTAAACGACTTTACCTTGTCCCTTGCCAGGCCCTTTGTCCCTTGCCAGACCCTCCATTCTGGACCACTGGGAACTGACGGGGGTAACCTGATGAACTATATGTCGAACACCAGGATCGAACACTGGACCTCTAGGTTTGTGAACTAAAATCTTACTTACTGAATCATTACGGCTCCCTACTTTTAATGGCCTACCTAATACATGTAGTAATAGTAACCTGGTGGTCCTTAATGTTTTAATTCTTAAATAAAATTACTCACCTGCAGCCTCTGCTAAAGTATCCTCAAAAACTTTTTCTTTTTCAGCCAACGTCAAATTCATTTCTCGTACAAGCTGTTTAATTTTAGCGTCATGGTCATGTTTCATGTCATCTATCACCCGGGAATGCTCTTTATTTAAATCATCTAATACTAATGAATGTTCCCGCATCAATAATTCATATTCATCCTCTTTCCCAGTTTTTAAACTTTGATACTCTCTTTCTGATTGGCTCTTTTCTTGTTCCGATTTTAAAACAACATCGTCGAGATCTTGTTTCAATTGCACTTTATCATTCTCAAGTTTTTCAACTTCATTTGATAACGAATCACATTTTATTTCTAATGTACTGCATTTACTTTCACATTCGGAAACTTGAGTCTGGAATGTTTCAAGTTTGATTTGGTTTTCGCGGAGAAGATCATCTTTAGAATTCATATCACTTTCAAATGATTTCCGAAGTTCCGAATTTCCGTTTGTCAAAACTTCAACTTGTTGGGTGAGTTCAACAATGGTATTATCACGCTCAGATAATCGCGATTCTAATTCTGACAGTTGATCTTTCTGTTCCAATAATATAGTTTCGGTATCACCCTGTAATTGTTTTTTTATTTGCGAAACATACTGCTCAGCTTTTTTCTTATAATCGGATAATTTAGCACTATTTTCAGTTTCTAATTTAGAGCGTAAATTCGACAAGTCCTGTTCAAACTTGACCTCATTTTGTTTAATTGTTTCATTGGCCTCACTAACACTATTACGCAATTCGGTTTCATTTTTTAATGCATCTGTCAATTTAGATGTCACAATTTCCAATTCTTTATCAAGTTCATTTACTTTTGCCGTAGCCAATGTCAACTTATTATTGCGTTCTTCCACATTTTGTGAGCTACTTTGAACGAGCGAGACTTTTTCAATTAGTTCAGAATCTTTTTCAATTATTGCTTGTTTTAGTTCATTAATTTGAGTGGCATTTTCAATTAACATTTGTGCTTGTTTGTGAATTTCATTTTCTTGAAACTCAATCTTTTCATGGGAATTTGTTTCAATTTCTTTCATTTTTCTTTTTAATTCAGAGTTTTCAGTCAATAATTGTTCTCTTTCACTTTGTAACAATGTTATCTGAGTCTCAGATTCTTTAGAAAGTTTTTCTAAATCTCTGAAATTATTTTCTAACTCTTCTTTTACCCCTTTCAAATTCTCTATACTGGATTCATTTTCCTTTGAGCTGGTTTCCAAGTCCATAATTCTCTGCTGCAATTCTTCCTTTTCTCTCAAGAGATTTTCTAACTGGTTTTCCTTTTCTTTCAAGTTATTCTGTGTTTCCTGTATCATCTGTGCAGATTCTGATTCCGTTTGTTGAAACTGCAACAATGTGGTGTTGACTTTCGTTAATTCTGCAGACATCGTCTCCTTATCGCTTCTTTCTTGCTGGATTTTTGCTTCTGCCTCACTTTGATATGTTTTGAATTTGGAAACATACTTCTTCTTCAATTCCTGGAGTTTATTTTGCCAGGTTTTTTCAAGGTTGGAAATTTCATTGGTGTGAGTCTTTCCAACTTCCGCGATTTCTTCATCTTTTTCTAAAATCTTCTGCTGTAACTCTGAGGCGGTTGATAATTGGTTAAAAGAATCATTGAGTTGTTCCTTCAATCGACTAACTTCCTCCTTCTGCATTGATTCGCTTCTTTCAATCCTATTCTTATAATCCTCAATCTGATTCTCGTAACTATGGATACAATCCTGCATTTTCTCTTCAGCCGCCGAGAGTTTGTCGTTCAGCTCCTTTAGTTTACTCTGAAGCTCGTTATCACTTGATTGCATTTCAGCCATTCTCATTTCATAGTCATCTCTGATTTTCTGCATCATGGTGGCTTGATCTTCTATAACTTTATTCTCAATGGCTTCTCGTTGACTTCTGCTCGTGTCCAATTGGTTAAAAACATTTTTCAATTCTTCCTCTTTTTCAACTAGTCTCTTTTCTAAATTTTTTGCTCTTTCTTCAACATTCAAACATTCGTCCTTCAAATCCTGAATTTCATCATCTTTGAGTTGCGATGCTTCATTAACAGCCTTTAGCATCTCCTCCATTGAAGAGCTCTTATTTTCCAGTTCCACAGCTCTGGTTGATAATTCCTGTAATTTCATATCCTTCTCTTGTAGTTCTGTTTCATGTTTTTCTGCGATTCCAGTCAACTGATTTGTTAATTCTACTACCATGGTTTCTAACTGACCAATCTTTTTGTTCTGTTCTGTCTCTAAACTTTGTTGCTGGGTTTCTAAATTCTGTTTAAAAGAATCCAACATGGCAGACAATTCTGTGTTTCTGTTTTTGCTATCAGCTAGTTCTGCATTCAACCTTTCAATCTGTTTTATAAATTCAGCCAATTCTTGTTCCTTTTGAGCTAAGCTTATCTCCTTCTCGGCTATATCTTTATTAAGCTCCAATAATTTCGTGTTGACCAACGTTAGTTCTTCGTCGACAGATGACAATTCACTATCATGTTTCTCCTTGAGATCATTCAGTTGTTTTTGCTTATCGGCTTCAAATTCTGCCTTCTGCTTCTCGAATTCTTCTTCCTTTTGTCCCAGACTTTGTCTAGAGATTTCTTCAATTTCTTTTACCTTACACTCCCATTCCTGAGTCAATTCCGTCATGGCCGTTTGGTGCTGCTGGGCTTGATGTGTCAGCTGTTCTTCACGAAGTGCCTCAAGATTTTTTGTGATGTCGCCCATTCCTGTATCCTTCTGTTCCAACATCTCATTCAGCTTCTGGTTGAAGTCTTCATCCTTCTCTTTTATTTTCTCTTCAAATCTTTCTTTTAACTTCACCATATTTTCTTTATATTTTTCTTGCTTCTGTTCAAATTTCTCTTTAAATCCAGCTTCCAGACCATTCAAACTCTCCTGATGAGTTTTCTTTAGTTCATCAACGGACATTTCTACACTTTCTTTTTCAGCTTGAAGAGATCGAAGTTTTTCTTCAAATGTCTTTTGTTTCAATTGTATCTCTTCTTGGTGATTGGTAGAAAGTTTCTCCATTTTTTCTTTTAAATCTTTTATTTTTGATTTCGCTTCGGTCCTTAATTGTGTAAATTTTTCAACCGTTTCAGTCAGTTTTGCATCTTTGTCTTCCAGTTCTAGTTTCTTCTTAGTGATATCTTCTTCAAGGTTTTTCACTTTTGTTTCAAGCGAAGAAATAAATGAGGAATTTTCCTCAATGGACGTTCGTAGAGCGAATATTTCATCATCTTTTGTGCGGACTGATTTCTGTAAATCCTCAATTTTCTCTGTGTTGTCAATCAAATCAGATTCCAAATGTGCTATCCTCATTTTGTATCCTTCCTTTTCAACTGTTGTCTGTTTGGTCAATGTTTCTGTACTTTCGTTTAATTTTTGCGATAACTCAGATTTTGTTTGTTGTAAGTTCTCAAGAATCCGTTCCAAGTTGGTTAATTTCTCTTCCAAATCAACTTTTTCAGTAACAATATTTTTTTGACAATTCTCCAGCGACTGGATCGTTTCTTCTAAATTTTTTATATATTTTTCTTTTTGGTTTAAGGCTTCAGTAATCTCTTCCTTTTCTTTATGAAGTTCAACTTTTTCTTCCTTCTGTCGTTCGATTTCTTCCAGGAGTTCTTTTGTTTTGGATTCAGACTCAACAATTTTCGACTGGGCTTCTTGTAACTTGGATACTACCTGGGCTTCCGATTCGGCTACCGATTTGGCACGTTCTAAGCTACTGGCTTCTATTTTCTGGATACATTCTTCTTCAACTTTTGACTTTTCGTATTTTAAGGCCTCCAATTGGTTTTGAAGAGAAATAAACTGAGAATCTTTACGTTCTAACTGAGCTACGAGAACCGACTTCTCTTCTTGGACGGACATTGATTCATCTGTGGATTGCTTGAGTTGGCTCTCCAGTTGAAGTTTTGTTTCCTCAAACCTTTTCTGGAGAAGATCCCTTTCTTCGCACAATGTTTTATTATCCACCTGTTCCTTCTCTAAATCATTCCTCAGTCTCAAATTTTCTTCTTCAAATTCTTGTTTTTTGTTTTCAAGAGCGTTGACGGTATCATTCAAACTCTCTAGGTGTTTCTCAAATCCATCTTTTTTACCGATCAAATCACATTTCAAATCTTCAAATTCTTTCTGAAGATTTTCTACAAAAATTTGCTTGTCTGCCAGTTCATTCTTCAGGCTTGTAATTTCTTCAGCTTGCCTCAGAATCTCTGATTTCTGTTCGTCAATCTGTTTTTCTTGAGTTTCAATCTGACTTTTTCTCTGTGCTAACAGCTCTTCAAGATTACTCTTCACAGAGTCGAACTGAGATTTGTAAAATTCTTCCACCTCTGAGTTTGACCCCTGAAGTGTTTCTTCATATTTATCTCTCATTGCATTCATTTCTTCCTTCTGTTTTTGAATGAAGACGTCCATTTTTTCCTGATAAGCCTTGTCAGTTTCCGTTTTAAAAAGCTGAAACTGGTCAGTATGACTTGCTTTGAGGTTTTCCACCTCTGTACTGTGGTTGTTCTTTAACTGGGATATGGAATCGGTTAAATTTATCTCGGCTTCTCTCAGACTTTCCTCCAACTGGCTGATGGTCTCAAGGTATTGTTCTTTTTCCTAAAAGTAAAATAAAAAAAAATAAATTGCTAATAGTTTTAAGGTTTGGATTTAACAAAGACTATTATTAACATGATGTTTGTCTCGTTGCTAAGTTTACTTTTGATGTCTTTGTCATGTCACTAGCCATTCTCAGAATTTATAGCGGTGTACTCGTATATGATATAACCACTATTTAAGAAACCTTTTTTGACATATTTTATAAAGGTATTTTTTATTTACATTTGAAGTGATTTTGTGGCTTGTCGCTTATATTACTTGCAGAAATTTATCTATTTAGAGTATTACCTGAAGGAGTTTATCTATTTCACAACTCAGCTGTATTTTACGTTTCTCCTGTTCTGACATGGCAGCCATCTTCTGTAATTCCTGCTCTTCTAACTCCAGTTTAGAATTTTGTGATGTCTCCGATAATCTGCGGTTTAATTCATCTTGTAGCTGAGCTAGAGCATGTTGTTTTTGTTGTTCCTATAAAAAATAAACATGTTGTTTAGGATATATCTCTGGTTCATCTGCAGCAGGATCACAGCTAGTGGGTGAGGACAAAGGGGCAACTGTCGGCCTTCACCCCCTGGAAAAAAATCGACGCCTGGAGGGCGTTCTTTCCATTTGATGCAATACAAAGCCAATCACCGTGTTTTAAGTGGCGATTTGGAAATCCAACATTTGCTTTGTTTGTTTCAACCATTTGATTGGTTAATCACTGACATCAACCGGCACAGGGTAAATTAACAGATTCTGATGTAATGAAGACAAGAAAAACAATATTTTGAACTATAAAAGAAACAAAACGACATGGGATCTGTGGTCTGATCAGATTGTGTAGTTTCTGAATTTACCTTATTATCTAATATCTCTTTATTTGTTTTCTGCTGTTCATCAAGTTGATTTTTCCAGAATGTATCTCTTTCTTCTTCCGTGGCTTTAACCTTCTCAATAATACGGGTTTCGGTTTCTTGCTGCAATAAAATAATAATCCAGTTACAGACATATAAGATACACTTTAATTATAATTTCTGTACACTTATTAGTCTACACATATAATTACTACTCCAGCCCATTAAATTACATGCTTTCCCATTTTAATACCCTACACATCCACCATACACTAGCGTATCATCCAATAACTCTACACTAGCGGATCATTCAACAACTCTTCACTGGCAGATTATCCAACAACTCTACACTAGCAGATCATCCAACAACTCTACACTAGCAGATCATCCAACAACTCTACACTAGCAGATCACCCAACAACTCTACACTAGCAGATTATCAAACAACTATACGCTAGCAGATCATCCAACAACCCAACCCTACCCTAATAGATCATCCACACCAACCTGTATTAGAGCAATGGCTGCTGCTTTTCCGCGTGATAATTCCTGGACAAGTTTTGATTTTTCCTCCTCCATATTTTGCTCTAATATATCAAACTTCTCCTCCAATTCCTTTTTCTCATCTTTCAATCGTTTTATGATATCTCGAGATTTCTCCAGATGATCCTGACCTGATGAAACCAAAACAAACAATATTAAATGATTTAAACAATTCATCCATCAGACAAAAAATTCATCTTTTGGGAGAAAAATATTTACTGTCAAAATAAGTTCAAATTTACAATCTGCCATGTACTCAAATGGATTGTTTAAAAAATATTAGATGTACATAATCTGCTTAGATTCCATGAGAATTGAGAAAACATGTATAGGTGGAGTTAGTTTGTTTATATTGTCTACGGACATAAAACTGAACTTTTAGACTGATATTCCTATTAGAGATTCATCATCTTTCACAATTTTATAGTTTTACAAGGATTAAACATTTCCTCAAATGATGACCAATAGCGATAATATAGCTGCTATTAGTACTAACAGTACATAAGCTATCTGTTTGACATGGTAGAAGGAAAATGAAAGTGTGGACGGATGCATTGACATGTTTTATAGGTCGGGTTGCTTTCTACGTTTAAAACTACAGATTGGTAAGATGTGAGCACTGAGAATTAATGGATTTTCAGCTAAACTTCAAGAACCAACAACAAAATTCAAAATGGTACAAAATACGAAAACTTAAGGCCATTTTACCTGATTTTTGTTGTTTTTCAATCTTTTGCTGTAACTCATCATTTTTATAATTTAAAGATTTCATTTCTTCTGCAGCCTGTAAAAGTTGTCCACGAAGGTTTCCAGCTTCCTCATCTTTCTTCTCAATCTCTTCATGTACCTGTATATTATAAAACAGGTAGCACTGATTCTCCGAGAACTTTACATTCTATCATCACATTTTCAACAATAATTCAAATTATCATTCGTAGGGTTTCTACTTAAAGATACATTATGGGAGATTAGATAAAGAGCTGGCAGTTCTCACTGTAATAGTTCAAAACTAGCTAAAGTTAAAGGAATTTGCTGACAATTTCAGTCAAATTAATCCACTCTGAACCAAGAATTTAACGATTGAATTTTGGGCCTAGCCTCGATCATCATTACTGAAGTCGACACAATAAAAAACAAAGTCTTGATTATCCATTTTCTGATTTTATCAGCAGCAGCAGATCGGGTTCTAATACAGTAAATATTGCAGGCTAGCGATGACATCGCAGATTTAGCCCTTGCATAATGTATTTTAAACTCATCCTTGTGTTGATCATCTAAAAGCAGGCAGAGGAAATGTGTTTTATATTCTAGATGAAATGAGAAGATGTATCCCGTATAACCTACCTGTTTTTTAACTTCAGCTATAGCTAATTCTCGGTCTGTTTCTAGTTGAACTATAACCTGTTTAGCTTTTTCTATTTGTGATTGCAGTTTATTGGTATCAGACGTACTAGATGATCCCTGAAAATACATTTATTTCACTTTCAATATTTCATTATCTATCAGGACACAACAGTCCAACAATCATGTCAAATTCTGATTGAAAAAATTAGAGATGACTCCCTTTGGTATTTGAGAAAGCAAGTATGTTAAGTTGTTTTTTTGGTTACATCGTTTCTTTGATGGTGCTTGTAAAAGATCCCTTGGCAGTGAGAATTTGAGTTATAACTGTCCAAAAATACTATTATGCAGTAAACATGCTGCTGGCTGTCAATACAGTATACGGCTAGTTTGGGATGAACTGTAAAGACTAGAAATTATCAGCCTTGATATGTTAGTTTCAAAATCATCTTGTAAAGTATTGATGGGATATTAAACTTCAATCTACAGTGACCAGAAGGTCCTTGGTTCAATATAAGGTGACCGGGATGGTGCTGGGTTCGATCTACAGGGAGCAACATTTGATTTGATTTTAAATCTGGAGATCTGACTACTGTACCTTTAGTTGATCTATATCTCTCTGTCTATCTTCCAGCTGTCTTTGTAAATTCTCTTTTTCTTCTGCTAGTTGAATATTCTTCTCTTTACCTGATTTAATCGTTTCTTTACATCGATTTAACAAACCTTCTAATCGCCTTACCTAAAAATATAAACAACACTACACTTGTAAAATATAAACAACACTACACTTGTAAAATATAAACAACACTACACTTGTTAAATTGTTCAAAATAACCTCACAAAAGTAATTAAACTTCATGGTCAAATAAAAAGAAAAATGGTAAAATTGTTATAAGAAAATATATTTTCAAGATTATGTAACCATTGCTATTTATAGAATTTGAATGCCATAAATCAAGAAATTTTTAATGCAAGTGCCACATATCATATCATAGCTGTGGCTGGTGACAGGCCAAACTTACGATGTAACAAGAAGTGAGTAATATTATGACTGTTTAACCGCTTACTTGTTGGCACCAACTAATGAAGATGAGCAAACACCATATTCAGTATCAGGCAGGAAAATTACAACTCTTAAGGCTATTTCTAAAATGTGTACAAAGGACCTAATCCTAATGATTTGATGAACTACCTTGCCAGGCCATTTACAAATCGTGGGGTACTAATTATTTCGGCAAGCATCTATATCAAATCCAGGATATCCAAGTTAGTGCGCCAGTACCTTACTTACTAAACAACCATGCATTAGGTTAATCAATGACGTTTTACACTTAACCCATTTAACCCTGAGCCAATTAAAAGATTAGCTGTCCTAACCCTAAGCTCATTGAACCAGCAGGGCCCATCTTCCTAAGCCAATTACAGGATTATTGTTAATCCTAATACCCTCTATGACCAGGCATAATAATCAGTCAGTTTTAGATAGTATTTAATTTGTCATGAATCGTTATCAATTAGGGTAGAAGCTAATTAGTTAAGTATTTAATCCATTATTGTTTATTTATATTAATGTCTCTAGTGATAATCCTGTATAGTATATGTTTTCATGTCAACACTTGAGCTTATCCAATTATATAGTCAGAATATAAAAAGACTAATGTACATCAATAGGCAAGTCATTAGGTCACCCGACTTAGTAGCAGCTACGTCGGTCATCCACTGTGCTGCAGGTATATGTTGTATGTAAATTGTCATTGTAAGATATCAGTTCCAGTAATTAAAAGATTGAAGAACCATTCGAGACTTGAATAGTTACTGAAGAACCTAACGGTTATATATGGTGCAGATTGGGGCAAGATCTTGGAAAGCCTTCTTCATCAAGCCAAGCGAGTAGCCAACCCCCAACCAAAGATGGAACCAGTGATCCCAAGCAAACTAGCAGAGATACTTAAGGTAATGGATTTATATTCAGAAGCACACCTGTGGAGATGTGAAAACGGGAATAATCATTTCTCGGTTACCTTGACATGGAAAAAAACTGCAGCTCACAAGGACAACCCAAAATCTTCTAGTAGAAAGACAAGAGATATTCTTAGATGCCAGAAGTTTAAAGAAAGATGTCTCTTACTCAATAAAGAGAATACTTCAACTCTGATTAATTCTGTGACTGTAGGTCCTGTTGAAAAAGGGACATTGTATTCAACAAAAGACAATGAATGCCAAACGGAGAGCAGGAATACATCTGATAAAAATACTCAAGCAAAAACATTAGTGACTGCAGCCACAACCCAGACTGTTGATGAGGGACATGTTCAAACAAAACAGGAAACATGGACAGAAACAACACCACAACCTGATACACCAATAGATCAAATTTTACAAAAACGAAGAAGTAAGTCGTATGGTAAATTTGAGTATTTAATTAAGTGGATAAATAAACCACATGCAGCAAATACATGGGTCTCGGAATATGATCTTGATGAGTATGGAAGATCATTGACTGAAGCGAACAAGCATAAGATTCCAGGACCATTTCCAAAACCCAAATGGGACACATATGAATTTTCAAAACCAGCAGACCTGGAAGACATCAGAATATGTGAATGTGATGAAACTGTATATCCAAATGGTAAAAGATACAGAGCACTTGCTCAATTTCAAGATCCAGAAACTTTTATACAGTATTTCCAGATTGAAAAACGTATATATAGAACTAGAACATTGATTGAGTGCTTCACTGAGTGGGAATGGATAGAAAAAGTAATCAAAGAAGATCCAGAATTTTATCAGAGAATGACACATTACAGAGTTCCGGTTCCAAGGATTGGTCTTAAGTTATGGAAACAAATTGCTAGATAATTGAACTGTAAATATATGCAAACATGAATATTAGGGAATATTCTTGTGTTTCATTGCAGCAATAGAGGGGAAATTGAAAATATACATTTTATGATAATATTTAATATTTTGTACATTATAATTTATTTTTATTAGTGTCGAGGTCGACACATCGTGAAGGGGAGGCATATATGACCAGGCATAATAATCAGTCAGTTTTAGATAGTATTTAATTTGTCATGAATTGTTATCAATTAGGGTAGAAGCTAATTAGTTAAGTATTTAATCCATTATTGTTTATTTATATTAATGTCTCTAGTGATAATCCTGTATAGTATATGTTTTCATGTCAACACTTGAGCTTATCCAATTATATAGTCAGAATATAAAAAGACTAATGTACATCAATAGGCAAGTCATTAGGTCACCCGACTTAGTAGCAGCTACGTCGGTCATCCACTGTGCTGCAGGTATATGTTGTATGTAAATTGTCATTGTAAGATATCAGTTCCAGTAATTAAAAGATTGAAGAACCATTCGAGACTTGAATAGTTACTGAAGAACCTAACGGTTATACCTCTACAAAATTGCAAATAATTAAAAAAATACTTTTTATACATAAAAATACTCTGTTACAAAAATGTACACATTGCCGTGTTCTTTCCAATGATATAAAATTTAATTTTACAAAGTAGCATGTATATTACTATAAATAATATTGAAAAGCCAGTTCCACTAAAATTATGACTTTTCTCTATCATATTGGCAAAATAATGTGAACAAGCCAACAGTGAGGCTGATGTACCCCGCCGAAATCTCAAAATAAATAGATGACACATATTAATTAATCGCACATTTATTTTTTTCAAACGTATCGAGCAATCAAACTGTACACGAAGTGTCATCCAAAAGGGTTTTATAAAGAAAAATGCTAAAACCGACGAGAAAAATTAAAATGTACCTAAGTTAGGGGGACCCTAAAGGCAGACAAAAGGGCCCCCACGCTTGACAAAAGGGCCCCTCTGGCCAAAGGAAAGGGCCCTCGTGTCGGAGTCATCGTTTCTATACACTGTTACTGTCGAATCCATTACTGAATGAGAATGCAGTCATTGTATTGGCATAAGAATCATCAATCAAGATGAACCTAGGTTATCTTTTCCCAAAGTATCAACCAATCAAATTGCTTATCTCTGCCTACCCTAAGAAGAAAATGCTCATCTTCGAACTCCATCAAGGCATTGACCTAATAAGTATACACACCAATTTTGAACATTTTAACTCAATTCAAAGAAAGTCTCGGCAAATCAAATTGCTTATCGCTCTGCTTACCCTGAGCAGAAAATGCTCATCGATCTTAGTCAAGGTATTACTGTAATGAAACTATACACCAAGTTTCATCAATCTCACTTAATTAGAACTAAAGTTATTGTGTCCCAAAGCATCAACCAATCAAATTGCTTATCTCTGCTTACCCTAAGCGGAAAATGCTCATCTTCGAACTCCATCAAGGCATTGACCTAATAAACACATACACCAAGTTTGAACATTCTAGCTCAATTAGGAAGAGAGTTATTGTGTCCCAAAAAGTGTGACGGACAGACAGACAGACAGACAGACGGACGAACCCATTTTAATAGTCCCCCAACTTTCTTCGAAAGCCGGGGGACAAAAAGTATCCCTTACGATTTTTTTTCAAAAATAAAACAAAAATATAATCCCTCGTGTTGGCAGCAGTGTTCTAAGTAAGTATAAATATAACTTTTAAAAAGAAATATCACCCCAAATAACGGTCACTTCATCGCCTACGGCATTTAACATTTCTGCCTTTCTTTGGATATATGACGGGAATTGTCGTTTTCTTTGCTTCATTGCGTCGAAAATAAAAATATATATTTGAAATCTTCGACAATGTAATATTCCCCTATTTAGCTTGTATTAAATCCTGAAAGTTTTGATTCAATTTAGCTTTCCAAAGTCTAGAATTATTAGCCGTATGTTTCCTGTTGTCATCTGTTTGAGCGAGCGCATCCAAAATGGCGGCGACACGCTTGATCTCGGCTCGAGTATACGCATTCTTCGCATCATAACGTCAAAAAAAAAAATAAATAGTTGATTTCTTCGACATTATCATATTCCACAATATACCTGGCAGTAAATCATAAAATCTGATTCTAATTTACTCTCAATATCATATAATTATTAGACGTAAGTGACAGCGTAATAATATTGGAATAGTGCCAAATTGAATGACACGGTGTGTATTTTCACCTCTGACCTGTTACGTAAATACTGAAAGATGCGGTGTTGAAACATATATTTTTTATTGGATGATTATTAGCGAATTAAACATTCCTTTTCATCGCGGGTTTTACTTTTATTACCCAATCACCATTAATTAATGACATAGAAACAATAGAAGTAAGTTGATTGATTTCTCGCTTGGGTTCGCTAATGCAGTTGCCAAGTATGAAGGGTCCGCGAGTTGATTCGCTACCGTGAGCCACGTGCCGCGAGTTGTTTCGCTACCGTAAAAATAGGTTACCAGGCAACGAAACATACGCCCACACAGCAGCCAAATCGTCCGGGCAGTCAACAAGAGTTGTTGCATTTTAAGTAATCATCAGAAAATCATAATTCAAACTCACCCATAACTACGGTGTAACTGTGATATAATCAAACGTTTTTTTAAATCAGATAATAATTATTGTGACCTCCAGAGGGACCACAAGCTAAAAAGGGTCATTTTTCGTACAATCAGGGGCCATAATTCAGGAAGTTACGATCCGATATGGGCAAATATGCAATGGAACCAAGATCATAAGGTTATAAACATGTATTTCAAGTTTCATCAAAATCAGTTCAAAATTTTGACCTCTATAGGGTCCACAACCTTGATATAACATATTTTCACACAATTCGCGTACAGACAGCGGCCATTTTATCCGTCAACTCTGATCCGATTTTCACGAAATTCAAATTCTCTCTTCATTACCATGAAACGTGATATAATGAAACGGTTTTTTAAATCGGATATTGATTTTGACCTCCAGAGGGACCACAAGCTAACAAAAGCGATTTTTTCGGACAATCAGGGGACATAATTCAGGAAGTTATGATCCGATGGACGCAAATATCGAAAGGAACCAAGATCTTTGGGTTATAAACATACATGTCAAGTTTCATCAAAATCGGTTCAAAATTGTGACCTCTATAGGGTCGACAACCTTGATATAACATATTTTCACACTATTCGTGTACAAACGGCGGCCATTTTGTCCGTCAATTTTTGTCCGATTTTCACGAAATTCGAACTCAACCTTCATAACCATGGAACGGTGATATAATCAAATGCTTTTTAAATCGGATAATCATTTTGACCTGCAGAGGGACCAAAAGCTAACAAAAGCGATTTTTCGGACAATTAGAGGACATAATTCAGGAAGTTATGATTCGATGGGCGCAAATATCGAAAGGAACCAAGATCTTTGGGTTATTAACATGTCAAGTTTCATCAAAATCGGTTCAAAATTGTGACCTCTATAAGGTCCGTCCGTCAATTTTGGTCTCATTTTCACGAAATTCGAACTCAACCTTCATAACCATGGAACGGTGATATAATCAAACGGTTTTTTAAATTAGATAACAATTTTGACCTCCAGAGGGACCACAACTAAAAAGGGCGATTTTTCGGACAATGAGGGGCCATAATTCAGGAAGTTACGATCCGATTGGCGCAAATATCGAAAGGAACCAAGATCTATGGGTTATAAACATGCATGTCAAGTTTCATCAAAATCGGTTCAAAATTGTGACCTCTATAACTTATAAGGTCCACAACCTTGATATAACATATTTTCACACTATTCGCGTACAAACGGCGGACATAATTCAGGAAGTTATGATCCGATGGGCGCAAATATCGAAAGGAACCAAGATCTTTTGGTTATAAACATACATGTCAAGTTTCATCAAAATCGGTTCAAAATTGTGACCTCTATAAGGTCCACAACCTTGATATAACATATTTTCACACTATTCGTGTACAAACGGCGGCCATTTTGTCCGTCAATTTTGGTCCGATTTTCACGAAATTCGAACTCAACCTTCATAACCATGGGACGGTGATATAATCAAACGTTTTTTTAAATCCGGATAACAATTTTGACCTCCAGAGGGACCACAAGCTAAAAAGGGCGATTTTTCGGACAATCAGGGGCCATAATTCAGGAAGTTACGATCCGATTGGCGCAAATATCGAAAGGAACCAAGATCTATGGGTTATAAACATGCATGTCAAGTTTCATCAAAATCGGTTCAAAATTGTGACCTCTATAACTTATAAGGTCCACAACCTTGATATAACATATTTTCACACTATTCGCGAACAAACGGCGGCCATTTTGTCAGTCAATTTTGGTCCGATTTTCACGAAATTCGAACTCAACCTTCATAACCATGGAACGGTGATATAATCAAACGTTTTTTTAAATCGGATAATAATTTTGACCTCTAGAGGGACCACAAGCTAAAAAGGGCAATTTTTCGGACAATCAGGGGCCATAATTCAGGAAGTTACGATCCGATTGGTGCAAATATCGAAAGGAACCAAGATCTATGGGTTATAAACATGCATTTCAAGTTTCATCCAAATCGGTTCAAAATTGTGACCTCTATACTGTTCTCAAGCTAAAAGATAGGCTGGCACTGCCAGGCAGGATACGCCCACATTTTTGAGAGATGGATAGAGAACAAGCAATACCGAAAGTGATTTTTCCTACATCATTAAGTCCTACATTTCATACTGTATTGGGAGCAGCCATCGTGTTGGTCAGTTCCAGTCTGATACATGTATTCATGAAATTCGAAGCCGACAATGATTATGGGTTGACGGTACACAACCTAGAAATGTGACTTTTCATCAAAATCGGATAAGAACTGTGACCTGTAGAGAGTCCACAACCATGATATACCATATTTTTACACTATGGTCCAATTTTCTCGAAATTTGAACTCAACCTTCCGTAGGGTGTAACGGTGATAGAGTCAAACGTTTTTTTAAATCGGACAATAATTGTGACCTCCAGAGGGACCATAGGCAATTTTTCGGACAATCAGGGCCAATAATTCAGGAAGTTACAATCCGATATGCGCAAATAACGAAAGCAACCAAGATCTTTGGGTTATAACCATGCATTTCATGTTTCATCAAAATCGAATTAAAATTGTGACCTATACAGGGTCCACAACCATGATATACCATTTTTTATCAGTATTTGCGTACAAATGGCGGCCATTTTTTCTGTCAATTCTGGTCTGATTTTCCCGAAATTTGAACTCAAACCTTTCTTAAGGTGTAACGGTGATATAATAAAACGTTTTTTTAAATTGGAAAATAATTGTGACCTCCAGAGGGACCACAAGCTAAAACAAGCAATACCGAAAGTGATTTTTCCTACAATCAAAGGCCATAATTCATTAAGTTACAATTTGATATGCGCAAATATCGAAAAGAATAAAGATCCTTAGGTTATAAACAAGCATTTCAGGTTTCATCAAAATCGAATTAAAACTGTGACCTCTACAGAGTCCACAACTTTGATATACCATATTTTTACAGTGTTCGCGTACAAACGGCGGCCATTTTTTCAGGCAATTACGGTCCGATTTTTTCGAAATTCGAACTCAAACAACCATGATATACCATATTTTTACACTATGGTCCAATTTTCTCGAAATTTGAACTCAACCTTCCGTAGGGTGTAACGGTGATAGAGTCAAACGTTTTTTTAAATCGGACAATAATTGTGACCTCCAGAGGGACCATAGGCAATTTTTCGGACAATCAGGGCCAATAATTCAGGAAGTTACGATCCGATATGCGCAAATATCGAAAGGAACCAAGATCTTTGCGTTATGACCATGAATTTCAAGTTTCATCAAAATCGAATTAAAATTGTGACCTCTACAGGGTCCACAACCTTGATATACCATTTTTTAACAGTATTTGCGTACAAACGGCGGCCATTTTGTATGGCAATTTTGGTCCGATTTTCCCGAAATTCGAACTCAACCTTCCTTAGGGTGTAACGGTGATATCATCGAATGTTTTTTTTAATTGGATAATAATTGTGACCTCCAGAGGGACCACAAGCTAAAATAGGTGATTTTTCGGACAATCAGGGGCCATAATTCAGGAAATTACGTTCCGATAGGCGCAAATATCGAAAGGAACCAAGATCTTTGGGTTATAAACATGCATGTCAAGTTTCATCAAAATCGGTTCAAAATTGTGACCTCTATAGGGTCCACAAGCTAAAAACATGAGTTTTCGCACAATCAGGGGCCATAATCCATGAAGTTTTCCTCCGATACATGCCAATATCGAAAGCAGCCGAGATCTTTTGGGGATAAACCTATATTTCAAGTTTCGTCAAAATCAGATAAGAATTGTGACCTGTAGAGAGTCCACAAACAAATTGTGGACGGACGGACGGACGGACAGGGGCGACTACAATATACGTCCACATAAAAATGTGGGCGTATAAAAACGTACAATCAGGGGCCATAACCCATGAAGTTACAGTCCGATACATGCCAATATCGAAAGGAACCGAGATCTTAGGGTGATAAACCTATATTTTAAGTTTCATTGAAATCGGATAAAAATTGAGACCTGTAGACTGTTCACAAACAATTGTGGACGGACGGGGGTGACGACAATATACGTCCACATGAAAATGTGGGCGTATAAAAAATGGGTTAAACAATGATGATATTATCTAGTAATATTGTCTAACACTTTAAAATTACAAATAGCCACTCATTTGCATCGCTTATTTTACAGAAACCATAAAACAAGGACTTCACGATTTTTCATTTGTTTTATTTTTACTTTGAACTATAATAGAGAATCTAGGAGAACTATAATAGTAAGTGCAGGAGGGCTGCACCACACACAATTCTACACAAAAACAAATATGTGACCATCCGCTACAAAACCAGTCACATGTTTCAATTTTTAAAAACTGTGATTTAATGCTTGTCTTAAAGGGGACTGAAATTGCTTCTTGTTGATATATAAAATATGCAAATCACACAAAAATTGGCTGAGTTATGGCCATCGGAAGTTTCCATAGACGTGGTGCTGCCAAATACAAAATAATGAGAAATCTGCATTTTAAAACAGCCAAAATAAATCCAATAGGAACACATATCTATTGCATACATCAAAATGAATTTTTGTGCATATAATAATGTGTTGTGTACCAATATTTGTACAAAATTTTATCAACATATTTCTTTGGTAACATTTCTTTCATTATTATTTTATTTTTATTTATTTATTTTTTTTTTTTGGGGGGGGGGGGGGGGCTGAAATTTACCTAAAATCCATATTTCTTCGAATTGGCTTTGTTATGGCTACAAATGCCTGGTTCCACATCTTAAATGTGATTTTTGCCACAAAAAATCATTTTGCCCAACTTAATTTGCTTTGTTTTATAAGTGATAATGATTCTAGAGTCCCTGAAATAAAATTATTTTTGCCCGTTACCATGGTAACAGTTTTACAAATAATTGGTTTTACATCAAATTCGAAGGGAAAAACCAAACCAAACCCCTCTTATTAGAGTAGAAATATTACCACATGGCTCATTTTCACACAATCTTATGCAGTGACATTGAATTAAACAATCACAATAACAACTCATTTTTTTTTATAACTTTCTAAAATACCTGGAATCACATGTTTTATTTTAGTTATGTTCAAAAAAAAGGAGTCCCATATTAACAAAAGTTTTACACATTAAAATATTAGTTTTATACATCAAAACAAATTAGCTTAGGTGTGTGTGTGATATCTAAAAACTATAAAGTACTGATTTTGGCTGGTTACCATGGCAACATTTTTCCAAAAAACGAATTTTAATCATATTCAAACCACTTTATTTGATTGAAGTCCTGGAACGACACATATGAATTTCCCCTGATTATAATATTTCTTTTCTACAATGATTAACAAAAACTAACAACAGAGTTACAGCATTTACGGTTCTTTTTTTTTCACAGCGTCCACAAAATACCCATTTTTATGCATTTTTTATTATATTTTCGCAAAAACTTTCGAATTAATGAAAAATATATGCTTTTTTTAAGCGTTATAAAAAGACATAGACATACATACAATAAACAAAACTAGTTATGTGGACTTTTCATATGGCATGAAAAGTGGTATCAGGTGTTCCGGAGGGGTAAGCGTACCCTGCCCTGTGCACAGCACCCGCCACAAAACAATAACTAGCAATGAAACACAACCTTTATGTAATAGACATTTGATTTTTAGTAGGGGAGTTATAGTATAGAATTTATTCACTCTGTAGGAGTTGTGGTCAACAATTCAATTATATCAACAAAGCTTGCCAAAAGAATATTAGCTATGTGGACTCTCCTTTAGAGATGGCAAATTGACACCAAGTTGTAGAGTGGCATCATCAAATGTTTGACAAGATTTTTTATATTGGAGTGTAACTGTAAGATGATAATCTGAGAGTTTGTTGAGAAATTAAGTGTTCAGGGAATAAAACGGGATTCATTTTGTTACGGAATTTGATTTTCATTTGTTCCTTTGATAACCTCTTCTATTTTATAATTTCAGATGCAAGAGAGTAAGCTTAGGTCATTGATAGATGAAATGTTAGATTTTTTAATGATTCCATGGACCATGAAGTTTACTAAATTATTCAATGCTGTGGAAGGCTTGATTAACATATTGAAGAAGTATGCTGACTTTTTATGTCAACAAAACATTCGATCACAAGCGCGCAATGCTTCCATGGAACCACTGAGGAATCCAAACATCAATTTTTCATTAACCCCAATCCAAAAACTCACAGGTCCAATTAGAGCTGATTACATGGCATTAGATGCAACCTTGTCTGTGAAAGAACCTTACGAATTCCTTGATTTGGTTGAATTCTTACCAGAAGAGCGATTTGACAGGCGTTCATGGTTAGAACATATGCAACTTCCGTATCCTGTCGCCCATTACACATATTTTCATGGTAATTACTTGGGAAATATTAATTTCATTTGGAAGCTTCCACCCGAAGATGAAAGATCAGATGATAGAACAGTTAAAACTGTACAGCAAATAAGTGAATATATACCTACATTTTCCACACGATACATCAGGCAACAGTTCCTCAACAAATATGTACAAGCTACAAATTCACCCAAAGCAGTCCTCAGAAATTTGTATCGATTTCTAACTAACGACTGCTCGTCTGCAGAAACCGAAGACCAGGAGGTTATTGATAAACGTGTGGAAGAAGTTATCTCCCTCCAGGATCCTGAACTCACATGGGATTTAAGAAAGATGAACGGCAATGCTCGAAATTCAAAGTTTGATATATTTTGGACCGAACTTGACAATTATTTCAATGAAATAAATCTAGCTGTACATGAGAGACGTCATGGTCAACATATGTACTTACCATACGCAATATCTATTGAAGACCTTGTGTCAATTATAAAAAAGCGGTTGCCCGAAAACACTCCGATCCCATCAAACGAATGGGTGAGATTACAATTCTGGCCAACTAACCCAAACACAATAACAGCACTGCGATATACGGCAAGGTTTGAAGTTAAGTTTACTATTCAATCCAGACAAATACGAGGTCAGCATGAGGATAGTCACTATGTAGCAGTACAACTACAGTACATCAAAGCCTTTGCGGTAAAATATAGAGAATTTACAGATTTCTTGTGGATGGATGACAAGGCTATTGTGCCAATTGGAGAACCAGGATTACCAGTTTCAACAGGAGTAAGACCTCATAATCGTTCTCTGGCTCCGAAATCAGGCCCTTCGATAAGTGCTCTTGACCATGACTACAATGTTTGTGGTGCTATCCCCTCAGTTACTTTCAAATGTGATATCCCTGAGGCTGCATCTAGTTCCTTCTTCAACGGAATAGCTTTTGTGACGGTTAAAGATAAGGTTTTCAGTCCGTCAAATGCCATCCGCCATGGTTGTGAAACAACCAATATATTAAGAACACATTATAGCCAGGATGATACCCAAGTAAACGCTGAACACCCAATTTTGATCATGTATACAGACGGTGGCCCAGATCATCGGACAACATTTAGTTCGGTTCAAATAGCAGCCATCTGCATGTTCATGTGGTTAGATTTAGATTTTCTTATAACTGCTCGCACTGCACCTATGGGTAGTTGGGCCAATTTAGCGGAACGAGTTAATTCTAATCTTAATCTTGCTTTGCAAAATGTGAGTCTTTCTCGAGAACATATGACAGACAATCTAGAAATGAAGATGAGGGGTATAAATAGTCTAAAAGCAGCCAGAGACACAGCAAGACGATACCCTGCGTTTAAAGAGGGTCTCATCCAATCAGTAGCACCTGTTATAGAATTGTTGCAGGAGAGATTTGGTCATTTGAAGTTAAAAGGGGAACCAATAGTTATTAGTCCATCTGCAAATCAAGAATCAATTGATGACTTTTTTAAGATTGTGAAGGATCTGATAGACCAAAATCTGATTGAAAACAAACTAACAAAACCTGATCTAGAAAAATCAGCAACACTTCAAGATTTCATGAAGAAGCACTGTCGTTTACGTAATTACACATTTCAAATTAAAAAATGTGCGAATGCTCTGATAGAAAACTGTGCTTACTGTCTCTTTAACCCACCAAGACTTCCTGATGAAGTGTTTGATACCAACAATAAATATGAATCATTCGAAACTGTTTATGGACAAGCAACAAATGATTTGGCAAGGCCCTCGCTAATGCTGTCTTCCCAAAATAAGGAAATTGACAAAAAGAATAGAAAAATTCTCAATGCTACTAAAGTAAGAGATGCGGTGTTATGTGTCGAATGTGGGAAACCACGGTGTGTGTACTCTGAAACTAAACTAACATATATAGAGAAACAAGCTGTTGATCGTCTCAAAGAACTTAATTCTTTTACATGTGGTTCCCCACTCTTCCCACATTCCAGCAAATATAATAGTTCTATAATAGTCCGAGAAGGATTGAGATGTTGCTCCACGATGGAAACAACTTACTATTCAAAGAGCACTGTATCATTACCTGCAGTTTGTTTTCATTGTGGAGTAGCTAAGTCTTCAGATTTTGCTGCAGATCAAAACATTCAAAGCTTGCAAGCGCAATACAGTGTTGTTCGACCGATATGTGTGAAATGTAAAGATGATGGCAAGGAAGCCATAGTGAGAGGGAAAAGAAATGTAAAAAGACTAAGAAAAATGTAAGATGATGGCAAGGAAGCCATAGTGAAAGGGAAAGACATTAAGTAGGAGCCCCAAAACAGATGTCACTAGACTTTAACACTGTAAAATAGCTGTTTCAACTTTTATTTTATTAAATGTGTTCACTTAAAGGTTGTTTTGGTTTTATGCAGGAAAATGAAATGAAATGTAGTTTAATGTCCCATTTTTATGCACCGTAAAGCTAATTAGAGACGGGCATGTGCCAAGTATGTGCAGTGAGGGTGAATATAAAGTGAGAAATAGTAAATGTATTGCAGTACAACCAAATTTTAAGTAATATAGACGCCATTTTGAATTCCCGCCCTTTGAATTTTTTTCATATTAATTTTAATTTTATTAATTGACTCAGCAACCCTGTACACCCTCATATAGCTCAATATGATGCATGCAAAGTGAGAAATAGTGAAGATATTGCAATGCCTATAAATTTAAAGTAATATAGCCGCCATTTTAAATTTCCGCCATTTTGGATTTTTCCATCATCACCAAAAAATTCAGTGAACCCCAAACTCTAATAGTTATTATGATAAATATAAAGTGACAAATAATACCGTTATTCCATAAAACTTGAATTTTCACTCCATTTTAGCTCAAAAACTTCTGGGGGTATTTTTTTTTTTCCCCCTGCCCTTTACACAATTTTGGTCTTTTTTTTTTTTTTTTTTTTTCCCTCCTGCCTTTACAGATTTTTCCAGAAAAAATCCGTAAAACAAGAAAATAAATTGGTCTGGCCTTAGTGCTAAAAAAATTTTTTCAGTAGTTTTGACCCAAATAATGTATTTTGTCATGTATATAGAAATAGAGTCGTGGAACATGCGACTGATTTTGTGCTGGAGGGTATCATATATGGACAAGACATCATACTCAAAGACCACAAACATAAACAAATCAAAGAGAGTGAATGGATCCGGGGGCTAGCCGTAAGCGTCCACTGCGCTGTACAGTCCCGGGCCTATTATGGTACAGGCTTCACTAAAAATGATTTGAAAAAAAAAAGAGGTAACAGAAACAATGCGACCGATCTTGACAATGGTCGTCTCTCAATGGCGATAGACTGCCAGTTGACGTCAGATGTTAGAACGTCAAACAATTTCAACAATAAGGGCGATAATCCGGATAGAATCTCGGAAAACGCTAAATTAATAAGTGTAGTGAGCAAACAGGAGCAAAACCCGACAACGAGAACATTCTGCAGTACGAAGGGCTAAAACTCTACTCTAATAGTAAGTGCAGGAGGACCGCACTACACGAAAAACAAAAACCTACAAGATTAACCTGCGGAAAATATCAAATCAAGTGAATGGATCCGGGGGCCAGCCGTAAGCGTCCACTGCGCTGTACAGTCCCGGGCCTCACTAAAAATGATTTGAAAAAAAAAAGAGGTAACAGAAACAATGCGACCGATCTTGACAATGGTCGTCTCTCAATGGCGATAGACTGCCAGAACACAGATAAGATGGAAGAGAGTGAAGTCAGCACGATTAGATACACATTCCCGGAGAACATGTAGCATACAATGGAAACAGGTAACACAAATAAATCATATTTAGGAAACTAACTTTTTCACGTAAGCCGGCAACCTCCCCATCTTTCCCACCACCAGGGGGAGCTGATTCAGTTGTTGCTGATTTTTTTGGCATCATTTTTTCCTGTAAATCAGGTGGAATGTCTTGTCCTTCCTTCAATAACTTGACCTGAAAATACAAATCAGGGGTTAACATGAAGCAGTGTATTATGAGGGCCATTTTACCCAGGCAGCAGGATCAGATACCAGTCAATACTTACACATACCAGAGCTTAACGTTTATAGAGAGATAGAGAAATGGGGTTTAACATCCGCTCAACACAAACTAGGTCATTTTGGGACCAACAAATGGTTCAATTCTATTTCAATAATTCGCATGTACTTGGGGTCTTTAGCTGTGGTAGGAAACCGAAGGACCCGGCGTTAACCCACGAGGTAGGACAGGCGACCATACTCCAGTTGTACTTGTCTAGTACTAACAGAGAATTAAAATCACGCCAGTTGACACAATGACAGACCTAATGATACAGCGAGCATGCTATAAGCATTCAGCCATCTGACCCTCCAGTTTATATATAAATGTCCAACTAATATCATTATAATTACCTGCATCTGTAGAACTTTAACAAATTCTTCTTTTTCATCCAGTATCAGACGGTAATTCTCCTCTAGATCTCGTTTAGCTAATTGGTCCAGTTGGATCTGTTCTTTTAATTCCGAGATACGACGAAAAGCTCGGTCCTGAGACTGGGTCAACGTTGTCTGAGTGAAAAAATATAAATCTTACAATTGGGTTTATCAAGTTGCTAACCAAGGTCTTGCTAAATAAAAGCCACTCAAGTCTCATGAATATGGGGCAGGGTGTGGGTGGGGTCTGGTAATTTTAAAACATTAATATTTGGAACTAGAAGCTTTTGAGAAGTGAACCAAGCATTTATTGTTCCTTAATTATTTTTCTTCTCCGAGATATGAGCAATATTTGAATAGATGTTCCCAAAAAATAAATATTCAAGTTGGTATGGCATCAGACCTTTTATGTTTATTTAATCTCATTTTAATACAGCAGGAAAAATGACAATTTAAATACCTTAAATTTTTCTTTTTCCTGTGCTAAATCTTTATATATTGTCATCAGCTGAAAATATAAGTAATACACAGGAATTAGTGGAATCTAGAAAGTTTACAGATACATTGTCTAGAAAATATTTATCCGGTGGTATATAGCAAATTTGGTATATATGGAAAGTATAGACACCCTACCTTACTAGAAAAATTACTGGATTAAAAAATGTCAGGGTATCACTGACTAGCAACCCTACTGTTGTCTGCCAGCTTATTGTGTGCTAGCTTGACTGAGGGAGAGGTTGTTATTTTTTGATCAAATGGTTAGACTGTTTTGGGAACATTGAGGGGTGTCAACTACTGTCAACGTACAACAGAGTCTACAATTAAACAGCCAAAATGAAGTGGACAGAAAGTTATTTAGAAAAGAACAGTAAGTAATGACAAACACATTCTGAAAAATGTACCCAACTGGGCTAATTAAGCCAATCATATGACCTGCAGTGTGCAATGGAAATTTGCCAGGGCTGCTATAATAACAGGCACTGTTCCTTGTCAGGCTTTCCATCTTACATCACTGACACGGGGGAAAGCATGCTGAATATTGGTGAGGAACTCTATTGATCAACACTTGTTCATTGGGCAACACCTTACTCTGTGACTCCCATTTATTTCTTGTTATTCTGAATTCTATTTCCTGTCTCAATTTATATAACAGAAGATAATTTAGATGAGAAAGTTTTATTACCTCCATGAATTTAGACTTATATTTAACTGCTCTTCGCTCATATTTTTTGATGTATAAATACAGATCATCTTTTGATACAGATTCCAGATTAACAGACGAATCTTCCACTTCACTCTCAATATCAGATGGCAGCGAATAATGATGCGGGGTAAATGAAACATTTTGAAAGAAGGAACTGTCGCTTGTCACAGAGCTGATGGATGACGTCCGAGATCTTG
This sequence comes from Patella ulyssiponensis, assembly GCA_963678685.1. Classification (NCBI taxonomy): domain Eukaryota; kingdom Metazoa; phylum Mollusca; class Gastropoda; family Patellidae; genus Patella; species Patella ulyssiponensis. Next base: position 58,857,776 of record OY783225.1, on the reverse strand, counting down.
GAACCTTTGGGGTATCATCTCCCAAAACAGAACCAAATTCTGATGCTGTCTGGAATATAATATAAAAGTTTAGACATTACTAAAATGCAGACTAAATTGAGTACAGATTTGAGATCACCATAGGATATCAACTTTTGTTTAATGACATCGTCAAATAGTTTCTCAAAAATTGCCAAAACTGTTTTTCAAATTCCATATTTGAAAACGGACAATACAGATAGAAAGATAACCATCAATTAAGGGGCTCTGTCTCTGTTCCTTGGAACCTAAAATGGATGAAAATGGGTCAAACAGCACATATCATTGTAAATTTGAGCGCAGAAACTGATTTACATTTATTTTTTAAAACTTTTATTGTAATTTCTAATCAGTTTTGTTCGTCGGAACAAGTGAGCAGTCCAAATTGAATGGCAGTCGCTTGCGTCTGGTAAGTTTAGCCTACATGGTTTAACATTTCACTTATACACTGGCGTTTAGCCTCAATCATCAAAGCGCCTCATTCCAAATTGTTCTAAAGAGCATAGTGTACAAGCTGGCAATATCAATGGGCAATACTTTCGTGGTAAGATAACAACATCACTATTGATTGGAATACACAAATAATTTGTGTATGTATTATGTTGAAGAAAGGACGACATCCAAGGTCTTTCAAATGTATTAAGTGACATAAAATTACAAAAAGACTTCTATATGAGTCCACTTCACATTAAAAATAGGTTCCCAGAAAAGTATTTATTGGGTGCTAATTTCCTATGAAAGTATGGCAAATTTGGTATACATGGAATGTAGAGATATCCAATCTTACTAGAAAAATACTGGATTCCCCGCAAAACACTCATGGAGCGTATACTGGACAAAAATGTAAGGGTTCCCCTAATCGACAGCTCGACAATTAGGAATATCTGCACGCTTTGAGTGCTTTGTGTACATGTTGATAAACTTTATGAAGAGTGAGATGTACAACACTTTCTGAGATAAAAATCACGGAAAAAGATGCGTGCAGTGGATAATCCAAAAATTTAATTAGGATTCAATATTTCCCCACATGCAATAGCTATCTTCAAACATTTGTATTTAATGTTAAAAGTGATATTTTTGCCAATTGCTCAACTGGCAATTTTTTATTGAATTATAGGATTATTCTTTAACAAGGTTGGACTGTTTATAGATACCATCTATTTTAAGGCTTTATTTTAATATATTTTAAAAATATAACTTAAAGGCCCAATAACACTCTTGTTGTAATTGAATAATATGTCCCAATCTTCATTCTGGTCAACAAATCGTATTATTTTAGAATATTCCAATTAATTGATGATATAAATTTCTTCTTAACACACCTATTTTACAAAATTGGAAAAATTCAACCAATTGATTGGCAATTGATTTGAAAAGTCTCACGTAAACCTTTTCAAAAGTGACTTGGATTTTAAAATATTTTCGAACCCTCTGGACAAGTAAAATAGGTTGTAATGGATAATTTACACAACAGGTAGGACACTTAAAGTTAAACATCTAGTACTTAGAATAAGGGTATTATTTATTTTCCGGAGCTGCCAAGCCAGCAAGAATGTTATTGTCCCTTATACACTGGCGTTTAGCCTCAATCATCAAAGCGCCTCATTCCAAATTGTTCTAAAGAGCATAGTGTACAAGCTGGCAATATCAATGGGCAATACTTTCGTGGTAAGATAACAACATCACTATTGATTGGAATACACAAATAATTTGTGTATGTATTATGTTGAAGAAAGGACGACATCCAAGGTCTTTCAAATGTATTAAGTGACATAAAATTACAAAAAGACTTCTATATGAGTCCACTTCACATTAAAAATAGGTTCCCAGAAAAGTATTTATTGGGTGCTAATTTCCTATGAAAGTATGGCAAATTTGGTATACATGGAATGTAGAGATATCCAATCTTACTAGAAAAATACTGGATTCCCCGCAAAACACTCATGGAGCGTATACTGGACAAAAATGTAAGGGTTCCCCTAATCGACAGCTCGACAATTAGGAATATCTGCACGCTTTGAGTGCTTTGTGTACATGTTGATAAACTTTATGAAGAGTGAGATGTACAACACTTTCTGAGATAAAAATCACGGAAAAAGATGCGTGCAGTGGATAATCCAAAAATTTAATTAGGATTCAATATTTCTAATAAATAGTCAGTGATTACAGACAACATCGTCTTGTGTATGCAATAAATTCTCCTCCGACTTCACAGCCGTTGCTATTGGTACGGAGAGAGGTAAGTCACATCACACAAACATGACTGCTTTTGATTGATTTTTATATCAGGGTATTCCTTGGCAATTACAATGTTTTGAGAAACATTTGAAGCACAATTATGATAAATTAATAAGTTTGAATATGTTTTAAATCACCAAGTTTGTACGCGGGAATTTATATTTAGAAGGAAGTCTTACTGTTCATCATTCTCAACACTAAAAAATAAATGCCTGATAAAATTACTGCATTGTGTTGAAATGAATTAGGCCTACAAAATGATTTATCCAAACCAAATGTTTAAACATTTTTTAAACTTTGGCTCACAGTACCTGATAGCGTGTATCATTTGGTCCTTCTTGTAGAGGAATGTCAACGAGCTGACCTGTAGGGGTCCCATCTTTGGCTTCTGAAACAATTGGAGGTGTGCTTACACCATCCCCGCCCCCATTATCGCCTGATCCACCTGAAATAGCTTCAGGTGATTTTAAAGGGGTGCTGCTAGCGACAGGGGATCCGATATCATCTGATACCTTCTCATCACTCTGCAAAAAAGAATAGACAAAATGTATGCCAGTGGTTCACGGTTATTAAACAAAACCAGACAGTAAAGATGGTTTATCTACACTTCCTTTACCCAGGTCATTTTAAGACTAACAAAATTATGGTTACTGGTGATCAGTGAGGTAAATTAGCATGGATAAAGTTTTAGCCAACTCCTACAGGATGACAATATGTAGGCTAAGAATAAAAATACATTTGGTTTCTCAGATACATGTTCATTGTAAGAAGCATTAAAACCAATAACAAAAAGAAAACCAGCCTCTCAAGAATGAAAATTTACGTGGGTGGAATATGGATGAATTGGTTGATAGCTTCATCACTAGGCAAGGTTCTATTTAAATTCAATAAACACATCATGGGTTTGGAGGTCTGGGCTGATAAATAATTTTATTAAGCTTATATCTTTTCTGATTTAGATCCAGCAGGCTAAGATTGGATTGCATGCTGTGATATAAATGTTTTAATATTTCAATTTACAGGTTGTACAATGCTGGCACAACATACATAATGAATGAATAAATCCTAAACAGTCCAAATTGTCAATGCTTGGATTTTCTTTTGGGGAGTGTTTTTTTAATTTCCTTTATTTTTGTTGGAAGAAAGATAAATCCTATAATACCATTCGATTCAATCATATTAATTTTAAATGGACAGCATTATGTCCCTTTAAAAAGAATCAATTGTAAAATAGGTTAGTCTATCCTTTAAAGCGGGAATTTTATATTTTCCAAGAAAGTCAAAACCTATTTATTTCTGTCTTTTGCTCAGTAGGTTGTCAACTCACTACTATTTATACAATCATAGGCATTATTTTCCACACTGAAACATCAATCACATCGGAAATAATTACCTCCTTGTTTTCCCTTTCCCCACATGCAATAGCTATCTTCAAACATTTGTATTTAATGTTAAAAGTGATATTTTTGCCAATTGCTCAACTGGCAATTTTTTATTGAATTATAGGATTATTCTTTAACAAGGTTGGACTGTTTATAGATACCATCTATTTTAAGGCTTTATTTTAATATATTTTAAAAATATAACTTAAAGGCCCAATAACACTCTTGTTGTAATTGAATAATATGTCCCAATCTTCATTCTGGTCAACAAATCGTATTATTTTAGAATATTCCAATTAATTGATGATATAAATTTCTTCTTAACACACCTATTTTACAAAATTGGAAAAATTCAACCAATTGATTGGCAATTGATTTGAAAAGTCTCACGTAAACCTTTTCAAAAGTGACTTGGATTTTAAAATATTTTCGAACCCTCTGGACAAGTAAAATAGGTTGTAATTGTTATGTATTCACATACATTTTATTATGTGTTGGCCTATTAAAGTGGCATGGCCTTATGAATATGAAATCGAGGTTGAGGAAAGAGAACTCTAAGGAGAGTCGCGTGATTTTGAGATGTGATTGTGATTTTGCTGAAAATACTTTTGTCTTTGTGTGCTTCTTAGAATATAATTAATTATGAAAGAGGACTTTATGTATTAACTTGTTTATTGTCACCATTGTGTTACACCCCCAAATACACAATATGGTGGAGATGTTAAAACTTGTGATGTACGTACCTTTCATTTTGACTTTGTTGCTGTTTTGAACGATAAACACGTGGTTTTTGGTGTTAACATTTACTCACTTTGATTTTTGAAGGACAACAATCAAGTCATCCTCTGCACAATATAGTGAGTACCTGCCAATCGTTTGCTCGTTTTTCATACCTGTGTAAATATGTCTACGCCACCGATGTACCACTATTCGTATTTTAATGACTTCGAACAAACACCTGCCATGTATCCAACTTCACCACTATCGTCTCCGCTGACAACTGGGCCACCATTACTAACTCCTTTTCGCTCAACTCAACACACTCAACACATTGATCACCAGGTACCAATCGCCTCTAACTTGCCCCCAAGAAATCATGGCACTGCACAGGGTATGCTTTCTACCTTTTCCGGTGAGGAGAACCCGTCTTATTTTTTAGAGGAATTTGAGTCTTTTTGTGTACTGCAGGGTCTAACCGATAGACAAAAACTTGCGGTGTTCCATTTGCACTTGCGCGGTCCAGCCCGCATCTGGTACTTACATTTAGCTGCTTCTCAAAAACTTTCTTGGCAGTCCTTTGAAAAACTGTTTACATCCAAATATACCGCCCAGGTCAATTTTGCAGATTCCATAGTCTTCAACCAGCCTTTTTATTTGCTACCTAACCAATCCATCGATAACTACCAAAGTTTTTTGATTGAAAAGTCAGCCAATTTACACAAGACTGATCAAGAACTTATGTCCAAATTTATATCTGGCTTACCTCCCAAATTAGCTTTTTTTGTAAGAGCCGGAACACCTACAACACTTGAACGTGCCTACAATGCTGCTAAGATGGGTGAAGCGTATGGCTACCGTGACAGTTTTCTCACTTCACAGCTCCTGCCAGGCCATATTCAACCAAACATCACACCGCCTAACATGCCAATGCCTGATTTTTCTCAGCCACCTCCCACCAGTACAGGTAACAGGGAAAATAGTTATCAGTTTTTACAGCAACAAATTACTGATTTAACTAAACTGATGCAACGTTCTCAGCCATTTCAAAGCCAACACTACTTCCAACAACCAACGCCTTATCCCAACGTACCACAACCAACCAATACTTACCCACCATCATCTAGAGTTTGTTATACTTGTCAGGGTGTTGGCCATTTCGCCCACAACTGTAACTGGACACATAATGGATCAATCCGCCCAGATCTTCGCTGCTCTACATGTCAACAATTTGGTCATTCCGCCAATTGTTGTAAACTTCAACAGCCGCCGGGAAACTTGTTCCGCTCAAGGGCTCCAGAGCACAACCCCTTGAGTTCTGCCAATTTACAGCTTCAAGCTCCAGTGCTCCCAAAGTAAACCATTTTAAATATCTACCACTGAAATTTAAAACTGAAGGCCTACCAATGACAATAGCTGGCTTGTTGGACTCTGGCTGTTCTGTCAATATTATTTCAGGTCATCTTTTCACCAGATTACCAGTTATCAGTAAATCTCCACTAACTACAACAGATACTCATCAACTTACATTAGCCAATGATCAGAAGGTAAAAGTCCTTGGCAGTACTTATTTAACATTTTCGTCAAGATGCGGTTTTCACAGAAACATTTTATTTTATGTGTTAGAAACTGTGTCACAACCAATCATATTGGGTACTACATTTATGGTTTCAGCTCGAATTAAATTAGATTTTAGCGCTCTTTCCAGTCAATCCAACTCATGCAAAGTGAAATGTGCCAAAACTTTTGTTTTGCCAAGCAATACCGAAACTGTTGTTTGGGGCAAAGTGCCACAAAATTTGTCATATGGTATTCAGGGCATGTGTACTCCTCATCAACAATTATCCCGAAAGAATGTTTTAGGATCTCGAAGTGTCTGCCTTGTGTCGTCCCATCGAACAGTTCCTCTCAAATTACTCAACTTAACTTGTCACCCCATAACCCTTTTTAAAGGATGTGCCTTAGCTGACTTTAACATATTCAATGACTCCTCCAAGGTCACACCTATTATTTCTACTGACACTGTTTCACCTAGTGTTAACGAATCAACAAATAACATGCCACCTTCTGTTCATAATATTAATGATTCCCATCAAAATTTTTTTGACCATCTTAACTTTTCCAATACCACAGTCAACCCTGACGAATTACCTGTCTTGATGGATTGTTTATACTCATATAAAGATATTTTTATTACTTCAGAAAATTCTGATTTAGGCCTTACCTCAATTGTTGAACATCAGATCCATTTGAATCCTGATGCAAAACCAAAACATCAGCGACCTTATCGCTTACCACCCGATAAGAAGGAAGTCTTACGCCACCAATTAGCTGAGCTTGTCAAGCAGGGTATTATTTGTCAAGTTAGTAATACCGATCATCTACCTATAACCAGTCCTATAGTATTGGTTTCCAAGCGCAATGTCGATAAATCTCAATACCCTATTGGTTCCAAAGAAGCTAGTTTATCACAATATCGTTTTTGTGTTGACTTTCGTTACCTGAACTCTCAGACACAAGATTTCAACTATACTATTCCAGATTTGCAAGAGCTAACAGAATCATTTACTACTACAACACCTAATTATATAACATCTATCGACTTAAGTAGTGGATTTTTTCAAATGCCATTGTCTGAGGATTCCACTAATTATACAGCATTTTCCACTTGCTTTGGAACGTATAAATTTTTACGTCTTCCTATGGGCCTCAAAACCTCACCAAATTCGTTTCAGCTAATGATGGACAAAATTTTACATGGTTTGACATTTACTTCTGTGTTATGCTACCTTGATGATATCCTGATTTATAGCTCAACATTTGATCAACATATCAAGGATATACAAGATGTTTTTGATAGATTACGTTCAGCTGGCTTAAGACTTAACCCCAAAAAATGTGCTTTTGCTCAACAAAAGTGTAAATATTTGGGACATGAAATATCTGCTGATGGGATACACCCACCCAACGATCATGTGAAGGTTATTCAAGATTATCCCACTCCTAAAACTCCCAAAGAGTTGCGCAGATTTCTCGGAATGTTAAATTGGTTTAGAAAATTTATTCCAAATTATAGTGCCCTTGCTACACCTTTACACCATTTATTGAAGAAAAATGTGTCTTTTAACTGGGACAAATCACATCAATCAGCACTTGATACATTAAAAGAGACATTGTTAAATTCCAAAGTATTAGCTTTTCCTCGCTATGACCTACCATTTTATTTAAGTGTCGACACTTCGAGTCTTGGCATCGGTTATATGCTATATCAAATCCATCCAGAGTCAGACTTTAAGGACAAGTTAGATGAGAAACAACGCACAAGAGTTATTAAATTTGGCTCGAAAAGCCTTTCAAAATGGCAGCAATCATATGGTCCTACTAAACTGGAACTTTTGGGCATGACCTCCAGCATTTTGGATTGTGCTCCTTACTTACGAGGTCGTCATTTCACAGTAGAATGTGATCATCAAGCGTTACGGCCCTTATTTCAAAAATCTCTCCGTGGTGCCATCTATGATCGGTGGTTAACCATTCTTCAGCAATTTAACTTTTGAGATGTGATTGTGATTTTGCTGAAAATACTTTTGTCTTTGTGTGCTTCTTAGAATATAATTAATTATGAAAGAGGACTTTATGTATTAACTTGTTTATTGTCACCATTGTGTTACACCCCCAAATACACAATATAATGGATAATTTACACAACAGGTAGGACACTTAAAGTTAAACATCTAGTACTTAGAATAAGGGTATTATTTATTTTCCGGAGCTGCCAAGCCAGCAAGAATGTTATTGTCCCTTTAAAAATATGAAATTTCCACTTTAAATAAATTTATTAACTTCTTTCTGTGAAACATTGTGATTTTAAGGGTCAAATTTTTTGCACTGTAATTTAGCAAATGTGTAAAAGTCACACCCTTTTCTGTACCGTATTTACTTCAATTCAAACATTCCATATGGATGTTAAATCAATAAAGCGTTGAGGTGCTATAACTAATTAATGACATAAATTATTAGGCTAATCCAGACGAAATGATTGGTATATGTTTCAGGTAGTGAAACTAGACTAAGTGTTTATGATGGATTTGAGTATTATTATTTATTACCTACGCAGCTACAGTTAGGCCAATTACACCAAGATTTAGGTGAAGCCTAGGGCACTGTGATGGTAGCGCATAATAAAATTTAAAATTATAAAGATTAATCAATAATTAAATCATTAAGTTGAGCTATCCTGGGAATGTAAATTTAGGGCAGCGCAGTTCCAGAACTTGTGACTTGTTGAGCAAGTCAAAAACAAATTACACCGACACTTCGTTGCGTTTCGGCGACAATTTTCACCTATTTACCTTTGAAATTGCAGCCACAGCAGAACGTAAAGGCGTATTTTGTACACCCTGTTCTATTTTCTTTTTAAGATTTTTAAACATTTTCAAACATCTGTGACTGTCAAGGAACAAACATCAATTCTATCGACTATTTTTACAACTTTTCCATCTATTATGGTTGTCTGCTCTTCTTCAAAACGCATGCGCGACACGTACTTCAATTATTCAAATTACCAACTGACGAATAAATGAAACGAAATAGCACAGAATTACGCTGTCTCTTTAAAGGGACACTGTTGCCAGAAATTTATCTAGGAAAGAGAAAAAACACTTTCAAGAATTGTTTTAAAAATTTATATAATTTTAGATACCTGTCAATCCTCTTATAATATAAGATAATGTAGGGTAAAAAACATATATTTTGAATTTCGAATTTGGCGATATACAGCATCATCTGACGAAAATAGATAGCCAGACATTGAATGATACACTGCTACTTTTAATTCACGAATAAATAATTTCATTTAGGTTAGGAATTGATACCTTAGGTGTCTCTAAATATTTATTAAGCTATCGCTGATGAAATGTACATGTTTAAACTTTCATTTTATGCTTTGTAAAATTCTTTTAACATTACATAAAAAAAGAAATATTTTTTTTTCAAAAGTGGGGTTAATTCAGCCTACAAGGTTCACTCTTCACCGTGGGACAAATTATGATATTCTGCACATATTTCAAATATGGGTCAATTTACTGCCTAAAATTGGGTTGAGAAATTTTAATGTTCATACAAATGATGATAATCTTCTCGAGTACTAAAACATTTAATTCTACAACTGGATTCTCTACATGATTTCCTATGAGTTTAAAATGACACACAGACAAGTGGACTATGGTACCACTTACGACAAAGGATGACTCTGCAACGAACTAATGTAACTTTGATCCAACATTTCCACAAATCACACAAAATCTTTGTGGACCACCAAGATGTTTCTTCAGTCGCCAAATTTGCGCTTTGCGTTTCACTCGCCAACACAATTGTAAATTTTAGTAAACTTATCATTAGACATGCGTACATCCGGGTTCGTCATTGCTGAAAGAGAAGTGTCATGGAAGGTTTCTGGTGATTAAAAAGATGAACTTTATTACTTTATTTTGGTTCCACAAACCGAGAGGATAAACTACAACCATCCTCAACATTTCGTATTTCCTCTTCTTAACAAATTCCAGAGAACTAACGCCTTTACTAGACTGTGCCAGGCGAGAACTTGAACATCAGAGAGTAACTCGAACGGTTTGTGCCGGTGAAAGAAAAAGTGGGGTGTGTTGTTTTGACTAGATCTTAGCCAAAAGTGTAAGCCAACACTAGGATTATTGTAGAATCTACCCGAGGATGAGTTCGGCAAGTGGCCGGACAAGGACAAATGTCCGACAGTATTCTGCAGAAGATCAAGCTTTGAACAAAATATCTGAAGAGGTAATTGTTTACACTGTTCTGACAGTCACAGTGACATAATTGTCATTTAAAAGAACAAACCCAGACATTGGAGTGACTAATTTAGCCTTGTCTCAGTATTGATAAACAAGTATGAGCTATGATAACTACATATATCAAGATTATTCTAAATGCCTATTATATAGACGTTTGTATATCTACATTGCCTGAAAAATGAAACTGATGTCATGTATGTAAGCCCATGTGACATACACGATAGATGGTTGGTGATAGTCCTTAAATTTTCTCAAAAAATGTGGGAGGGAATCGAAGGAGGTGTTGGTTTTTTTTATAAATGAATGAACGGAACACGCAATACTTCAGAAATATTAAAGTAGCTAAGTCTTTAACTTCAAGCTTGTATCATTGGGTGCCAGTTATTATCGTCAACTAATCTTATGGTTGAGTCACCAACAACTAACTACAGTAATGCTTGACTCGGTAGTTGTACACAAGTCACCTCTGTAATAGAGTATATTTGAAGATTACATGTCATTTGGGACTCACGTCATTTGGGACTCACGTCATTTGGGACTCAAAAAAATATGCCCGCGACATTTGGGACTTTGGTATACGACGTTTGGGACTTTGGTATCCGTCGTTTGGGACTCAAGCAAGATATAGTAATACGTTGGTAAAGTGACATATCGGTTGGCATTATGCCAATACCAAAATCAAATAACAAAATAGTCAACGAGTACTAGCTATTTCTTCCATATGATTAAAATGCGTATGAGTCTTATAAATACATTTATTTATTTTAACAATACATTTATTTTTTCATAACACAATTTGTAGTTTTTGTCTGTCACATAACTTTCAAATGTTTTTATTCATTCGTCCATGATAGACACACGTACGGCACCGTGATCATGTGACAACCATAATTGAAATTGCTTTAAATAAAATTCCGTACGACTATGCCAGATACCTTTCAATAATAATAACGACAATATGTTTAAAACTAAGCCCCTGTCAGTATGTGTATATAAAACATTATAACGGTAGATGCTACTTGAATTTAAACGTAGCATCGCCGGCTTATTGACCTAGAAATTCCAATCAATGTCACGTGTCATCGGCGGATTTGGCAATGGAGGAGAAAATATATTATTATTAATGTCTGTTTCTCGGTGTATTTTGGTGTTCTATCAGAGGATTATATTCAACTAAGATTTAAATTTCACGAACAACTGGTCATCAAAACCATTAAATGTGTGATCTAATTATTATTTTAATATCTACCGGTACCTGGAATTCATACGGAGCGTCGAAGAAGCGCGATAAATCAGTCGGCCTCGGGCCAAGGGACCGACGTTTGTGTCGAACACTGGTCCCAAATATCGTTTATATTGAGTCCCAAATGTCGTTTGTGTTGAGTCCCAAATGACGCCAATGAAGTCCCAAACGTCGTCAACTGGGTCCCAAATGTCGTTTGTGTTGAGTCCCAAATGACGTGAGTCCCAAATGACGTGATACCTATTTGAAGATTGGTTGTTAATTGGCGTTATGATTTTAGATTTTAGGTCAATTCACCAATGTTTATGCACCAAAGTATATTCGTATTGTTATTTATGGGGCAATTCCACGGTAACGGACGTACATTTTGCACTCGTCATATTTTGAATACTTCCAATATTATCTAACCATGAATAATTAACTGTTTGGGTTTTATATAGTATTAAAGACATATATTTCAAGTATTAAATGACATATGATTTTATTTATTCCTGAACACCGGAAATAAATATTGGCTCCTCAAAGTATAGGTAACGGATGTACAGAAATGAACACCATGATTTACCTGTATGAACATAGTTGCAAAACTCTGTGAATTGTCCTGTGGAATTCAACAGTTTTTATCCCTGTAAGAAAGGGCCCTAATACTAGATGTGATTTGTATGATCACTTCTCACATTTGGATTCTTGTAATCCAGTAAATTAGAAATTATTGTGGTAACGGACGTACATATTTTCTGGTAACGGACGTACGAGTGCAAATTGCTAACCCATTACATGAGATATGTAAACTTTCAGGTAATGGGACTGATAGATAATACTAATTATTAACTCATTTGAATTAATGGAGCAGTTACCTTCTTAAAAACATCACTCCTTACATAAAATATTGCGACCTTAAAATTTTGGTAACGGACGTACATTTTTACCCTAAAATTTTATTAACGGACGTGCATACATCTATGAAACCCCAAATGATTCAGAGAATTTGGTCAAAATGTTTTCTTTCTACAGTCATTATATCAAGAATGGGTGATGTAAGCTTTGTATATGAGTTTTTGAACATTTCCATAAATAAATATGAATGAAAGAGCTAAAATGTAAATATTTGATAACATGAAATATCGTAAAAAGTAACGGACGTACATGTACGAAAACCCAAATTATTCTGATAATTTTGGCAAATCTTTTCTTTGTTTAGTCATTATAATAAGAATGGGTTATTTTAGCTTTAGATATGAAATTTTAAACAATTCCATTCATAAATATGAATGAGAGAGAAAAAAATGTGAATATTTGGTAACGGGCGTACATTCTCATAGCGATATTTTTCAATGTTGGTTACTTTCACAAAAATATGTTATTTGCATATTCTAATGTATAAATATCATGTTTATATACATTGTCAGATAACTAATGCCAAATCATACATTATGACTTAGAATTATCCAACAAACACAAAGGAAGAAAATACCTAAAAATTATAAATTCAACATTTACAACGTACACCTCGACAAAAGACCAAATAAAAAAAAAATTGGGAACAATTTCTGACAAAATTTGAGTTTGTCTTCAAAATATAGATTATTTCTCACCATAAAACACTATTTTTATCCACTTATCAACTAATTAAATTTTTCACCTAATTGTTACTTTAGCGTGGAATTGCCCTATGGCCTTTATTAGTTACGCCAAAATCCGCCCGCGGCGCCACCTCGATGACGTTATCAATATTTACGCACGCCAAAATGCTTGAACGATCTGAGGGTCGGTTAACAAAATGCTCGTTAAATGCAATATAATTGGTTTAGAATAGTGCTGGGTATTGCGACTGCAGTCACGATACGATACGTATTGCGATTCATGTGTCACGATACGATACGTATCGCGATTCATAACTAGGTCATAGATTCATCAATAAAACAACAAATTAAATATGTGATTGTGTTTTTAATGAAGTCACTAAAACCAGGAAATAAATAAACTTGATTAGGCCTACTATTAGTAGTAAACTCTAATCCTAGCAGACGAACTTAGACAAGACAGTCGCCACTATGGACACTATGGTGTCTTGTCAAGTGAGTGATGAGATTGGTTGTATTACCACAATATTTTAGAATAGTTTTGCATATTCTACAAACAACTTTCGTTGTGTTCCCTTTTAAAAACCCAAAATTTTCCCAAACTTTAGATTTATATTTCGCTGGAGGATTTGTTATTGCGACTGTGTTTACCGCCATTTTGATTTTTACAAGAGCTACTATCTATTATATTTACTTCTAAATTTATAAAATTCGAGAGTAAAATGTCGTTTTATGTATTCAAATAAGTATGTTTTATTACCTAAGCCTTATAACAAACTTTAAAATTCGGAAACAAAACGAAAAGACATTAAAATGTTAATCTTTACCTACGAAACTAACGGTAATTACGGTCGTGCGCTATTTATAGTAACCATAGAGTTATATATAAAAATTTCTATATATAACTCTATGATAGTAACACACATGTCAAGACTGCTGGACATCGTTTGCGAAGTGTCATTGTTTCAAATAAAGTTTAGGGTTGTGGATATAATTTAAAGTTTTTAAAGTTCATGATATATTTGATAAAAAGCAAAAAAGAATCGTGAAAAATCGATTCGGCATCCTGCGATTCAATACAGGTATCGTGAGACGGTGAATCGCGATACATCGATTCAACGATTTATCGTGCCAGCACTAGTTTAGAATCCACGCGGGGTTGAAATTGAGACAATCAGAGGCTGTCTTTCATAGACTATGCGCATTCTTTCTGTCATCGCATATTATTCGTGAATTTTGAACGTCGTCAAAAATTTCTTCCATTTCAAGGATAAAATACACCCCTATCAAGGTAGATAAATAAATTATTATTACTTCTAACCTAAATAGTAACTTCTAACGAACATTTTGATGTATATGGGTCATTCCATGAAGTTGACACTTTGTTACCAACGATAATTAATGTGATGATAAAATACTCAAGAAATAGAATTCAATAAATGAATTGTTGATAATTATCTTGGGGGTCTGATGTAAAGATAATATTAAAATGTCATTTTGTGAAATAAAAAAAATTCACTTGAAAAAAGGATGTGTCAAATGCATTTTCTGCAGTTTGACATGCCCCAAAAGTGTGACATTTTCACCCCCCTGAACTTTGATTTGATCCCAACTTTTTATTATGTGTTTAAATCATCCATCCGAGGTGCAGTTGCAAAGATTTAACTTTCAATTTTTCAAATACAGCACAACAAGAGCATCGATATGACTATTTGTTGAGATATCGTCACCCAAAAATACAGAAAAAATCGTAACTATGTCTGTCAACTTTGTTACGTACGCTAATGACACGATGAGACAGAGCGCTTTCGTGTGACGTACTTAAATAATGTCGTAAAATGTAACCACTCTTATTTCATCTCGGAAAAGGGAAAATGTTTATCGGCTAGACTTTTCAAATGTTTTAAACTGCAGTCATTGCGAAAAGTGTTGATTGTCTGTCAATTTTACGTTCGCGCGATTTCCATCTCTTTTTACGCCGGCGAAAGTGATCGAAAATTTAACGACACCACACAACTCATTTACAGCATAGACGACTGGTTAATGGCAACATGGCGGAGACAGCCGTAGAAAATATGGAATTCGGTAAGGAAAATGGAATTTGTCAATTTGTTACGTACATTTGAATCGCTTGTGTCAAGTTACGAACAACATATGAATACTTATTCAATATGAATGTTCCTTTTCTTTATATACATAAGTATAGAATACTGTTATGCAAACTTTTTGTCCGCAAAACAAATGTTTGTCATCGCAGATCTCGGGAACAAATCGGGATTGCATTGGTTGGTAACTTGACACGGTTAAGCATTTATAGTTCTCAGATATTGACAATTTCCGTTAGCCTTAATTGACACAGTTTTCTTAATTACAATGACAAGACAAAAAACGCGATATTTAACGACTGAAAAAATGTAATATCTCAAAAAGTACTCTTGCTATTGCAATAATTCAAAAAGCACCGGATTTGTCCCAATGAGATCTATCAAATGAGCCCATTTCCAGCTAAAAAGAAGCAAGTTGAAATGCCTACCTTTATGATTTTAGATTAGTTGACCAATGTTTTTTTAAATAAGTATAGGCCTATTCGTATTGTTTGCTAATTGGCATTATGATTATACGTTTAGGCAACATTCAATTGACTTGATATGAAACCTGAATATAAATTATTTGATACGGTAAACTTTTTATAAGATTACATCTAGTTTATGATGTCTAAGTTCATTGTTTATCATCTTTGAAAAAAGTATTTTACACTGACAGCCTAATATTTCATCAAATACAGGTACATCACAAACTGAATGTATTATCAAGTGTTTTTTGTTCGCATTATAATATTGTATTTTGCGAAAGTCCTATGGATTTTAAGAGTATTGGAATACCATTCTGCACACCTCAGGGTCCAGCACCCTACATCTTGCCTCAGGTGTATGATGAATTCCATCATTCATTGGAACTACTTTTAAGTTCCTGTATTAAAAATGTGAAAATGTCTGTGAAGATGTGTTTTATCTCGAAAAAGTGTATATGGTACATCATACAAAGCTTTCAATGTCTGAAGTTTATCCAATTCCTTTAAAGGGACAATAACACTCTTGCTGGCTTGGCAGTCCCAGAAAATAAATGATAATAATAGCCTTATTCTAAGTACTAGATGTTTAAGTGTCCTACCTGTTGTGTAAATCATCCATTACGACCTATTTTACTTGACCAGAGGGTTCGAAAATATTTTAAATCAAAGTCACATTTGAAAAGGTTTACGTTAGACTTTTCAAATCAATTAGTTGAATTTTCCCAATTTTTTAAATTAGGTGTGTTAAGATGAAATTTATATCATCAATTAATTGGAATATTGTAAAATAATACAATTTGTTGACCAGAATGAAGATTGGGACATATTATTTAGTTACAACAAGAGTGTTATTGGGGCTTTAATGAAGGACAACTTTGCAAAAAAAAGTCTTAAATACTTTCTTCAAAAGACACCATTTTGAGAACTTCTTTCTGAAAGTGTGAAGTTTTCCTAGCCGCATCACAATTGTGTGGGTAGCTTGTGTTTGTCGAATGTGGGAACGCCTGTCATCATTGACTGCATACGACACACCTGTGCTTGCCTACTCCATGATCAAACACGATAGCAGATGGCTTCCATCTTGTTTACTGACGGTAATACTTATTTTAAGACAGACTCGGCTTTCCAATTTATAATATCTACGTCATTGGGGATTTCCAATTTATACTCACTGGTTGCTATGACCCGCTATGGCGTTGTCTAGAAACGCGCGTGCTCGCGTTAGTTTAAAATTTTTGCTATACGTTTAACATGGACTATTTGATGTAATTTGCCTGATTTGATTTGGCCCCATTTCCATAAATTTAGGTTGTTTTTTTAGAAATTTTTAGCAAATGTTAATCTTAGGTGTTTTTTATACGCCCACATAGAAATGTGGACGTATATTGCCGTCGCCCCCGTCCGTCCGTCTGTCGGTCCGTCCGTCCGTCCGTCCGTCGGTCCGTCTGTCCGTCCGTCCATCGTCCACAATTGCTTGTGAACGCACTGGAGGCCAAGGTTAATATCCGATTGACTTTGAATTTATACACAGTGTTTAAGGTCATGAGACGAAGAACCCTATTGATTTTCAGCAATATCCGATAATTACTGCCAGAGTTATGACCCTTGATCACTTTGAAAAATCTTGTGAACGCTCTAGAGGCTGAAGTTAATATCCGATTGACCTTAAATTTATACACAGTGTTAAAGGTCATGAGACGAAGAAGCCTATTGATTTTCAGCGATATCCGATAATTACTGCCAGAGTTATGACCCTTGATCACTTTGAAAAATCCTGTGAACGCTCTAGAGGCTAAAGTTAATATTGGATTGACTTTAAATTTATACACAGTGTTCAAGGTCATGATACGAAGAAGCCTATTGATTTTCAATGATTTCCGATAATTACTGTCATAGTTAAGGCCCTTGATCACTTTAAAAAATCTTGTGGATGCTCTAGAGGCCAAAGTTAATACCCGATTGACTTTAAATTCATACACAGTGTTTAAGGTCATGAGACGAAGAAGCCAATTGATTTTTAGCGATTTCCGATAATTACTGTCAGAGTTATGGCCCTTGATCACTTCAAAAAAAATATTGTGGACACTATAGAAGCTAAAGTTTACATCTGATTCACTTTAGATTGATACACAGATTTTAAGGTCTTGAGACGAACAAGTATATTGATTTTCAATGAATTTTGATAACTTGAACACCTCAATTTATGATATTAAATGTTTCGTATACTAAACATTAGCATGGAGGAGAACTTTATCAAAGCCAAACAAATTCTAATGATTTTCTGATATTTACTTAATGAGTTGTTACTCTTAATCAGATTTTAGTGTATTATAAATGTTTCATTACCGAAAAAAGTAAAAATATGCGACCACTCTTATTGACTGCCCGGACGATTTAGCTGCTGTGGGCGTATGTTTTGTTGCCTGGCAACCTATCTTTAATTCTAGCCGAAGTAAATTTTTTTACAATTTATAGCGAGTTAAGTTATCGTCTCTAAGAGGCGGGCGTAGTATTTTAAATGGCGGCCATTTGCCATCATGTGTATTCTTGAAGTAGGTACACATGATGTAATCGTATGCATTGACTGTTGTGCCACGGATCATGCTAACTTAGGAATTTTGTTGCCTTCATGTAGCTACATTTTGGCACTTTTACCATTGGTTTTAAACATTTTGAAAATGAAATATACAAAAGAATACTGTTCGATTAGAATATTTTGTTTGGGCGGGTGGGGAATTAGATTGAGATTGTTTTTTGCTTTTTGGCATCAGACATTGTAATGTAGCCAATGCATCAAATTATTAGCCCACGTTTTTTTTATATTACACAAGCAACATGATATGTAGACATTTTATTTCCATGTAACATAAATGATTAATTACAGAGTATTTAGTTTCAAATGAAACTTTTTTCTACCCATTTGTTAGACAAATGCACATGAGGAAGGTCTGCATGGCTTCATTCAGATGTCACTCTGGAAGCAGACAGATCATAAACTAAAAGCAGCACATGTACATTACATACTTTCTGTTTTTAATTGCCAACATTTAAAGTAAACATTCTACACATTTCACAAAACAGATCACTTTCGAAATCAAAATTTTTCAAACACTGCAAATTATGCACATAGGCATATTTCATAAATAAATGCAAAACTTCCTCATTTTTCAGAGAATTTAGATTTTTTGGGCAGCATTTCAAATTCATAGATTCATGTACATGTATTGGTATCATACATGTAGGTGGTTCATGTATAATCTCATAGGACAGTAATGTTGATCTAATTCAATGGCAGTATTGGTACCGGTATGTAAAAGTAAAAGAACCTTTCTTCTGTCCTGCACCACTGGCAAAAGGGAATCATGTCCGACAATCTTAGTGAAATTATGTCAGCCAACAATGAGATCGAACACAGGACCTCCAGGCTAAAGTCTCACCGAGGTACTACATCTACATGTACATGTAATAACCCTATATCATTAACCACTTTTAACTCAAAATTATGTCAATCCAATTGCCTTACAGTCATTTTATAATATTCAGGATAAAAACTCATTCAAAATCAATCAACCGAAACCGAACATGACAAACAAAATGGTTGAAATTTTCTCCACATGAAAAGTTTCTAATTATGTAATTCAATAAGCTGACACAGTATAATTCTTTTGATAAAAACTAGGACAAATTTGGCTCTTTTATTTTTACGTCATGTGTCGAGTTATTTCAACTAAGATAAACTAGTTTATGTGTACATGATGGTGAAATACAGTGTTCATGTGCATATTTCTAAACTTGTATTGATCAGGTCTACATTGTACGTGCATATTCTTTAGTACATGTAATATTAATCTATCTACATGTACAGGTGTGGAATTTTTTTGAAATAAAATTAACATTAATAATAACAATAACTTCAGTAGGCATTCTTTGATGTTGGCAAATGACTTTTGTCAAAATTAAATATGGGACTTTAGATATCATTCTTTGAAGGTGGCAATGATTTTTGTCGAAAGGCTATGGGTGATCTTCACGTAGTTCTAAATAATCTAAGTGTCTTGTGTTCAATGGCCATATATTTTTGTAAACCCATTTCGAAGAAAAAATGTATGAGGCGAGTATCCCACCTTTCGAAGATTGCAGGTTACTATAAAAATGGGACCTGCCCGTCACTCATTTTTGGGACATACATGTAATAAATCTCCTTCTAAATGTAAATGAGGTAGAATGTTGAAATTTGGTGTAAGTGTTGATGAGGTGAGTTCAGCCTCTCAGTGACTCAATAGTATGTAATTATAATAACTTACAGCACTAGTGAACAATTCCTCATAATAACTGCTATAGTATAACATGATGTTATAATTTACACCATATGATGATATACCTTCATTATTTCATTACCATGGACAGTAGTGTTTAAACTAACAATTTGTTTCAATAAACATTCATTGTACACGCAACTTTTGCAAAATACAAAGATTCTCTTGTTATTGTTACCACTTTTATCACAAGTTATCTTTTTTCATATTTGATCTTTTAGTTTTAAAATAAAGTTTTGTGTAGAAGTTTGTTCAGTTGTAAAACTATAGTAAGATATAATAGAATATTACATGTGGGGTAACTGGGCTTTATTTTATAATAGGAATTCTTCAAATTATTATATTGCGAGTTTGATAGTACAAATTTAAGGCGTGCTGTACATGTATGTACATCAGGTTGTCAAATGACCTAGTAACAAAGTGAAGTTAAGTGAGAAATTCTTCAAAATAACCCCTGTTGTGAGGTGAATAAATTAAGATGGAAGAATGGCAGACACATCTTGTGTTGACCAGTACATACATGTATACATTGTATACAGTCTGATGATGTTTCTAGACTGCAAGAATACATATATATGTACATGTATAAAGCGTGTCATTGATGTTTATAGATGGTGTGGTTGTCATCCCATGCTTGTACGTGTACATCGCAAGGAATATGACCATGTGGGTTTGCTGGAACTCGTAGGTACTTACTAAAGATCTCTGTTCATTAAATGAATTACAAGTATTAAAATACATGCCAGTGTGTTGTGAAATAACCTAGTTTGTGTTGACTATCATCACTGTTGAGTCGATGTTACCTCATTCCTCTCTCACTTTCAAAATACTACAAAATTTTAGTAGTACTGTACTGTAAGTGACAAAATGGCAGGCCCTTCTAAAAGGACAGAAGTCAAAATATGGTGAGAGACCTTATAGCACAGGAAGTTGAAATTGTAACTTGACTATTATTTTGTATTCTTTTATTACTTTGAATTATTTGTAATGTATGTTTTTTATAATCATATGTTTACATTGTAAAGTGCTGCAGGTTGTTTATGGAATATGCTATATTGATCATGTGTATTGTGATGTACAGAATATGAGTGACAAGGTTGTAGAGTGACCAAATGATTGATGGAGGTAGTAAGAACTGTGTAAGATTATTGTATACCTGTTAAAGCTACTGTTGACACAGGTTCTGTTAAATAAACATAGATACATGTATACCCTTCTATTATTCACTTTTATACAATATCACCATTTACAAACTTTGATACATACACTGTCCTACTTCTAGGTTGTAATTCTATCATTCTAAAGGTTAACTGAGCTAAACATTGTTTCAGCATTTTATAAACCTTCATATTTTTCTATTGTGATCAGCTGACTTGAGAGAAACACTGTAGATGTAGATCATCTACAGTACTGGTCAGGCGGAGGTACGAAATTCCCCCTTGGTCCGACCTGGGTGGAAATGAAAAATCGCGGAGTACAGCTTATAATTCCGCTCAGGTCCCGCTCTGAATTCCGCTCTAAATTTCCGCCGCGAATTTGAGTAAACCGCCGACCACGGCGGTTTTGTTAAACCACCGACGCCCGCGGGTTTGTTAAACCACCGAACCAAGCGTGAGTTTTAATATTATGAAATAATTGTTACACGTATGCTTACATTGTATTCGTATCCATTAATTTAGAAGTCCAATTCCGAAAACAACATTATCGGCATGCTTGTAAAAGTCCGAATTAAAAAATATTGATATATTATCGGTGTCAGCATCGATGTATAATAAACAACATCGCCGACTCGTGTGAGTTTGTTTTGTTTTTGTTTTACATCTACGGCATATAACAAACCTTTCAAATAATATTAATCATCTGGACGAACATTCGTAAATAGGTATTATTCGACTTTATTTAACGTCCGTTTGGCTGTCCATTTATGCCTTATACATTTACACACATCTAAGTATTCTGTTACTATGTTTTTGTTTTTGATTTTGTTTTAAAACAATGTGCAACGAAGCCGTTTACCTTTTATGAATGTCGGCAAAGAATAAAGCAAAGTGAGTACACTCATTGTTACAAAGCCGTGGTTTCAATCCGAAACGTGTTGACATTGCTATTACAAGTGATTCTAGAGCTTTCATTCAAATAATTAAAAAAAAGTGAGCACACTCTCAGTTTTAAAGCCGTGGTTTCAATCCGAAACGTGTTGGTATGGTAAGTGTTTTTTCTATTAAAATATTGTTTTATTAGACAATACAATAAATCACAAAAATGGATTATTAAAAACAGGCGAATATGCGATACAAGGATGTGGGTCAGTTCATCCCAGGACCGGACTGTTTCATCCCAACCTAATTTATTATCGGGATGTTTCATCCAGGTCTGTTTCACCCCCTTGTTATTAGAATAGCAGTTAATGGAGTTATACTTATTGTTAAATAAACTGTTAAACACTTACTTATTGTTAAATAAACATTACTTTATTATTTATTGTTAATGTATCTATCTTCTTACAAATGTGTAAAGACAACTCAGCCCCCCGCCGCATGTTTTTATTACTAATCCCTAAGTAATTATTATGGATTAGTAATAAAAACATGCGGCGGGGGTTGAGTTGTATTTACCCATTTGTAAGAAGACAGATACATTAACAATTTGGGCACAAAGCCGCCACCGTAACAAGTCGGTGTTTCCGTTATAAACATTGAAAAAAATTCAGAACAATGTCCGAAAATTTGGTCAAAAAATGTATTTTACACACATAATTTTTTAGCGTAAATTAGTCGGAATGTGAAAAAGGAATTCCTTGGGGCGTGATCAGCTGAAATCTGCAGTGATTACAATATGTCAAGTTCACGTGCGACGCCGTGTTTGATATTCAATTTTATACCGATATTATAGAATCCTAATTATACATATTTCTTGAACGGTAGTGTCATATTTATTTCTGTATATCTAAACGGTCGTGGAATGAAACGACCTGCTCCCTGATACAACACTTTTAACCAAGTATGCCTCGATAGATACATTACTTCATTAATACGTTCGATATTTTTAAAACTTGCATCGTTCAACTATTTACACACATAAATGCTGGCCTTACCTTGGACGAAAGTGTTGTTTATTAAAAAAGCCATTTCCATTCGAACAAATAAGTTACAAAATCCATTTTAAATCGGTAAATCACACCTCAAGTTATACCTTCGGATTTAATTCCCAAATGAATGAAATGCCTTAATCTCCTGTTTTTAAGCACATATCGCCAAAAGTCACAGTCAACCTTGCTGAACACATGTACATTAAAACTATTAGTCGGATAATACCGTGATAACCTTTTCATTTAGGCACCAAGGAGTCTGAGTTAATGCATACTGTCAATCAAGTTTCCAAATTAGGTGAATTCACACGTGCCATCAAAAGGAATTGATAATTGACTATAATAGATTCCCCCTTTAACAAATTTTTACCATGTCATGGTCTTGTAAACAATATTAGGGTTAGGGTAGGGTTAGGGTTCACCGATATCTATTATTAGGGTTAGGGTTGGGTAAGGCTTTATTCAAGTTTATTGATACCCACATTTATAGTATTTCTTATAGCGGCAGACTAGTGCACCCGCGGACGAGTGAGACGCTCTCAGTGTATTTTTAATTTGGCACAAAAATCATCGCTCATATAGCACCAAGCCCCTTTAACTAATACATGCTTTTGTTGTGAGGCATTTTCCTTTGTACTCTTTGATCTATACTCTCTGATGCGAGAATTAATTACTATTAATCTTAGTTCAGTCCGGACAAGACTCGATTCATAAGATCTTGTTCTTAAGTGTTTTATTGAAAGCTTCATCGATATGTTCACTGGAAAAATGAAATTTAATATTTGTTGCTGTGATAATTATTGGAAAAAAACCGAACCGGATTATTTTTTAGGAAATTTATCGCCAGACAATTATATAAATACGGTAAGCAGTTTGTGTTTTGCATTTATAAGTTAAAGGATAAAAATAAATATATACAAAACACTTAAATTACTCTCCGTACTTAATATTATTCACAACTGTAATACCGATGTTTATTGGGCAGAGTCAGTATGGTCACTTCTAAATATATTTGCAGACAAGCTGTCGGCAGTGCTTACCGAATTCACGAAACATGGTTTCGTTGCCTTGTGTAAAATTAAGAGTTGACATCTAAAATAGTTACATAAATTGTAGATTTCGATACGTAATGTTACGGAATAACCTTAAATCAATTGAACACGAGTAAAACTGCATGCTTTCTGAGATGGTTGGATTATGCCTACGTGTGAAGATGGGTGTATGCGTTTCTTTGATCTGTTATATACGGTTATATCACGGGATAATTCTGTTATTGAAACCCAACTGCTTGGAGATGGTTTTCATTTGTAACCGATATCCTATACATTTAGTGAAATGCTGAAGCAATTATAGTTTAAATATAACCTTTGTGTGTAAAATATTACTATTGGACAGACTTGTATTATCAATATGGAAATTTCTATCTTATGGATTTGCATCGTGACGCGTTTTTCATCTTCTTTTTAAGATTTTAACAGACTTATTCATGTAATTTGTTATTAAATCTTCATAGCTAGTTCTCGTTTGTCAGCCATTTTTATAAATTTAGTGCAGTATTTGATTTGATCAAATTGTTTAATTATGTTTCAACTTATTGGGAAAAGGAGGCTAATCATATTCCAATTCCGCTACATGAAGTTTTTGCGGGCCGACTATATTTATTTGGGACTATAATCCGCCGCGGTTTTTATACTTTCGCGGACTATAATCCGCCGCGGTTTATATATTTTCGCGGACTATAATCCGCCGCGGTTTATATATTTCCGCCGCGTTTTTTCCGCTCAGAATGCCGATATTTTCGCGGACTGCAAATGAGAAAACACCGCGATTCTTGAGCGGAAAAAACTCGGACCAAGGACTATTTTAATACCTCCACCTGACCAGTAGTGTATACCGTTAATAATCATTTAAAGTGTTTCGTGTAGATTGAGAGAAATAGAGCTCTCTAATAATGATTAAGTGTGTTGAGTGGATCTTAGACATTGATTTTATAGACCTCACCAGTATTTTTGGCAGTGGATTAGTTTTACGGATGGGTCGACAAACCGATATCTCCTGTATTTGCGTACACATAAAAGAACCTTTGTCATTGACATTAGGTATGGCAGTGCAAAAAAGTACGACTGTAAACCCATTTCATTTCCAAATATTTTGTTTGTTAAAGAAGATTGTATACATGATTACATGAATATGTACATGAACCTGTATCAGCTACTAAAATTCACATTTTAACCCTTTCACTGCCAACCTAGTTGCCCAAGCTCATCATATTATTATGATTTTGTGAGAGGTGAGGCATCCTGAGGGACATTTGCATCTGATTGCAAAAAGTGCCATATACATGTAACCCTTTGTACAGGACAATGTTTCAACATCTAGCTACTATTCCGTCCAGAGATGTTTTTCACTTTTACAGCATCTGAGTAGACTAGAGGAGGATTTGTTAGACCTTCAAAAACTATAATAGAACTATCAGAAGTTTTATTTTGGTGCTAGTGCTAACTGTGTAAGAATTCTAAGTACCATACCATAAGTATTGTGGTATTTGTGTGTATTCTGATGGGGGATTTGACATTAAGATAGACGTAGAAGATATGACAGTTTGTTGTAGAATGTTAGTTATTTTCCCGTATTGACCTGTTACTACCAACCCAAACATGTGGCCAGGTTTTCATATTACACACCTGGTTGATTGTAGACTTTATAACCCAGACACTAAAATACATATGGACATGATTGACATCTGGTGAGGACCATTATACTCTGAAGTTATATTCCACTATCTCTGACATGATAATTATATATCCATACCTTTTCAAACTGAAGAAGTTTCTTCTAGTTTAACATGTTTTTTGATTTGTTGCTCTATGCAACAAACTACAATCCTAAGTCATATTTTTTTACCCGGTACGTCTATAACCATTCAGTGTCTAGTCTCTGTGGGTATACGCTCAAAGCCATTGAAAATGCAATGCCTACATGTAAATTCGTGAAATATTTCTGGTTAACTTTTTCTTGGGCTTTCCTACGTGAAACTTGTGATGGGTCTCTTTTTGTGGGGTTCTTGGTTTGAACCCAATATCAGTTCTTGGTAATGAACTTTGTTTGTGCAAACGCAACAATTGTCTTTTTTCACAATTTTAAGTAGTCCCAAGTCACACGTTTTGCATGTGCATTCCCTGCACTCTGGCCCTTGAAATATAGATCAAAATTTCAAAATTCATCACTTCCGAAAAATGCCACGCCTTACACAAGAAAACAAGAACAGAGCTTTTGGCATGCTGGATCAGTGGGCTTTACAGGTAGCTGTCGCCAGACACTTTAATGTCCACCCATTGACAATTGCTCGCCTCAGACAAAGCTCCCAAGCCACTGGTAGAGTTGTCGATCGACCCCTACCTGTAGCGTCACCTGTAACAAGCGCTGCTCAAGGTAGCCACATTCGAATACAGCATCAAAGACATCTGGGTGCTCTTGGGTTACACTGACGTCGACATTACCAAGGTCAGATCTTTTTGAAATGTCATCTTCTCGGACGAATCCCGATTCAACCTTAGTTTTCCTGATGGACGTCACTGTATCTACCGACGTCGACATGAACACTTTGCTTGTACATGTAACTGCATGCTGGAAAGGGAGGTGGCGTCATGGTTTGGGCTAACAACGTCAACTTCCCATCCCAGTTGGTGGTTGACGCCATCCTTCGTCTGGTGTTGCTTCCATTGCTGGTTCAAGATGGTATCCGTTTACAGATGATTTTCCAGCATGACAACACCCGACCCACCCTGACAATCATCATGTCTGTGTTATGGATTTGATTGGCTAGCTACATGTATGTTACAAGACATGATCCCGTTTCCAGCTCGTGGTGGTGGACATACCCGATATTGACTACAGATGAACCCTGCATTGTTTCACGGTTCTCTGACATTCTTTGTAGTGAATTCTTTCATGAAATTATCCACAGATGCTTGTTATCTCCATTTGGTCAATTGCTATGTACATTTCTTAAAATTTGTTGCAGTAAATTTGGCATTGCGTTGAGTATATTACCATTCAGTGTCTAGAATTTTCCGGTGCGGTTTCTCCTCGTCAGGGATGCTGAACAAAGAGTCTGATAAGAAAAGTTGTGTCTGGTTCCTCAAGCCCCTTGACAGTTGAATTTTGATAGGAGTAGGCTGAGGCAAAATATTCCGTGTACAGCCATTAGCCGAGGAGTAGAGTCAGTGTAGAAATGTAGAATGTTCTACTCCCTTTAAATTGATTAACCTGTACTTTAGTACATTTCCTCATGTATTAAAATGGAAGTAAAGTGTGCTGTTTATCACCCGGTGTAACACACTGTAAGATATAAATAGTTGGTGGTATTAAACATCTGGACATATATTACATCTGTCTGCTTAATATATTACTCAATTCATTCATATATTATCAATGGTTATAAGCTAGTGTATACATTTAAATACATACTGCTATAGATTAACACAGGGGGTGACTCACAATACAGTTAAATAATTCATGTACATTATAATTTACATGTAAAAACTTGACCACAATGTACATCGACATAAAGACAAACACACGGACAATACGAAAATGACTAAAGGTATGTGGCTTGCACTGCTGATTCCAGCAGCAGTTTAATCTCCTCTCAAAATTTCCTCTTTTTCATCCAAATATGCATCTATTTGCCTTAGAAAATAATTGACGTGTTGATCTGAAATCCACATGTGCATTCAAAATTGTATTGTGGCAAAAAAATGGAATTCAAGCAACTCTTCTTTGATTCTATGCAAACTGGGGGAGAAGTGAGAATATTGCTACAACAATTTGAGTACCGAAATAAGGATATAATTATTCATCCAAGTGAACACACACAAGTATTAAAAATTTGCATTTGGTCAAAGAGAGTAAAAGCTATACCGGTAATTTAAATAGTCTTTATGATTTATGGAAGACGGTCTTTATAAATTGAGTTGTGTGTAAAGTGAGGTAATTACACAAGAAGGAAACTAATATTGAACTAATATTGAACATTCTAGAAGTAAATATTGTTGTATAAATATCACTAAAGACTACAGTCACATAGCATTGGCTTGGTTTCATGTTTACGTGTCTTGCTACTTTTCTTAAAGACAAACATAAAGTCACTGGAAGACATATATAGCCAGTGGTTACTATATGCACTTTACGCCAAGTTCATGCCTAGCTGATTAAAATTAAATCAGCCCTATTCACTCAAAGTCGCAAATATAGACTTCCCGTAAAAGGATTCTGCCCTTTAATCCCCTCTGACTGTAGTGACGTCACAGTTATCAAATGCATATTATTCAGAAAGTTACCTATATACAGTCAGGATGTGTATTCATTAATGCCTGACTGATTACTTAATCCTATAATTAAACAGAATTATTGACTATGGAATAATATGTTTTGTAATTTATTTGAATTTAAGATCCAATTTAGAACTTATTTTATAATATCGTAACAAAGACAGTCGCTGTAGTCATATTCCCCGTATTCCTTTTGATCATATAAATTGGAGTAAACCCATACAGTAATTCGCTTTCAATGAAGACAAAAAGATGGGTGTACATGTACCTCCAGCCCCCCCCCCACTGCCTGAAACCCTGCCATGGTAAATGTCATTATTGGAAATAACAGAGGATGTATGTATTGTGTATCAGGCAGGCTATGCTTATTATGTCTAGAACACCTGATATCATTATTTAGGACATTTAACATGTTGTATAGTACTCTGATCTGGCTTAGTTTTACAATTCATCTCTAATGGTAACATCTCTGATATATACATGTAATGTTATTTATAGAAACGTGTAACTTCTCCACACTATTTATAACTAACTGTATTGTACTCAATAAAACCTATTCACATCTCAATTGCTTATTGTATGCAAATGAAGCTTAATAATGGTCCTTTTATATACAGCCCGGGGGGTTGGGATGGCCTAGTGGTCTAGAGTGCCGTGATTCGACATCTAGCTGGCCGGTCACCTCTGGCTTGCGGCTGTGGTTTCGAGCCCTGGTGTGAGCGTATGTGGCATGGAGATAGGGGCGCCTTCTCAACCTCGTGGGTTTCCTCCGGGCACTCCGGTTTCCTACCACTGCTAAAGACCCCTACGCGCAAGCGAATTATTGAAATAAAATTAAAAACCATATGTTAGTCCTGAAATGACCTAGTTGTGTCGAGTGGACGTTAAACCCCATTTTTCTCTCTCTCTTTATATACAGCCCCAAGATTTAGGATGTGTGTTTTGGTTTGGGGGTCAAACAATCTAATTAAAATATAGATCTATATTTCGTTTCGTTTTTTATACTACGATGGCCTACACTCATGTAGATCTAACTAGTTATAGTGGAAGCTCACGTTCTATGACGTCAGGTATCAAGCACGGGACATTTGACCCGATAAAGTCAGTCATTCGATTAACCAATTAGCGACCGCCATGCTTTTCAAAATCCACTTTTGTTTTGTTATGATTTCTATCCGCTGGTGTTTATAGTATAGACGTCGTTGGCTGGTAATATCTACCCACAGTTCCACGCATGAAAAGGTCAAACGGTCGATTCGACAGACCATTTGATTGGCTGACCCCTCATTTCAGCCAGAACACGAATTAAATAACAAGTCCTCCAGATCCAAGAGTAGTAAAGACAAGTAAAAATGAAATTTTGAACTATAAAAAACAAAACGAAATTGGATCTGTGTTTTAATCAGATTGGGGGTCAAACAATAAAGGAACATGTTTAAAATCGTGGCATTGCCCAAGAAGAATCTCTAGAATATACAATGTACAAGCCTCGGTTGTGGTTGCCACTGTCAGGAGTAGCTCTTGCAGAGCTGTCAAATGAAGTGTTGATTAAATATTTGGATAAAGGAATCCTTGACAGTTTGATGAAGAGTAGGTTCACATGCATTACCAGATATTTATTACATTGAGTACGGTACATATGTATATATATATATATTTATGATGTGTTAAAATATAAACAGGGTTAGATGAGTTTACTTTGACATATCTACCAGTACACCATCATAAATCTTTTACATTTTATTACTCTTAATAACATAAACAACAAACATTATATCAGCTTGTGTAGAGAGGGCTTGAGATTGTCCTGATACACAAACAACAAACATATCAGTTTGTGTAAACAGGGCTTGAGATTAGATCCTGATAGGGGGATAGGTTTAACATCCATGGACGTTTAGTCCGGATACATGATTTAATGTGGAAAAGGTTGCTGTTGTATTTCATGAAATAACCAGGTATCAGTGCTGGTTTATTGTACCAGTTAACACTTACCTGTTGATGGTGGTGGGGATTTTTTATTCATTGGGAACTACAATATTTTGAAAGAAGCATCAGTCCAATATAAAACAGCCTGTACAACTTCAGATGGGGTAAAATCTTTTAATAGGCCTCATTTAATATATTGGTGAATGGTGGTAAAATAAAAAGTTGAATAATTTGAGCACATTTTATCCTGAATATTAAATAAAAGCTGTGAAAATTAGATAACATCTTTAAAATACATGATGAGTATTGTCAAGCTGAAATACATGTAATATGTATTTTATTATAAATATCTCAACACATAAATCCAATCAATAAAACAATACTTGAAGATACACATAACAGGTTTAAATATTACAATGCCCTAGTTAAAGTCACCTTGTCACACCTGAGACTAGGATTTGTCCCTTTGATTCACCCGGGAAAAGCTATAGGTCAACATCTTAAGGTTGTGATAAAACTGGACAAGTTGAATTTTAACACACCTTGGCTTACAGTGGACAATTATCAAATTTAAGTTTCCTGGATACGGTCACAAAGTGTGCAATATTGTGTAAGATGTTTCATTAAAGCGGGAATTTCATATTTTCTAAGAAAGTCAAAACATAATTATTTGTACATGTACATGTATGTCCTTTTGCTCAAAAGGTTGTCAACTTACTATTATATGATCATGGGCATTATTTTGGAGGCATAAATATCTGTGACACAGGAAATAACACAATTACCTCCCTTGTTTTCCATTCACCCCTATGGAATGGCTATCTTCAAACGTTTGAATTTGAAGTTTGAAATTATATTCTCGCCAATTTCTCAACTGACAATAGTGAATTATAGGATTAATACTAATAGGATTATTCTTTAACAAGGTAGGACTGTTTATAGATACAATCTATTTTAAGCCTTTATTTTAATATATTTTAAAAATATAACTTAAAAATATGAAATTCGAACTTTAAATGATAATACATGTACATGTATATATACTGGATATGACCAATCCTGGCTGGTGTGTATGATTGTTACGGAGGATATAGAAGAGTAAGTGTTGTCAGTTGGTCTATAGGTTGTATAACCAGTTGTGATATATTGACTGTAGTCAGGTGTTTAAAACTGCTGATGACTCATTGATTCATACATACATTGACTCATCTATAATAATATATATAATCATTCCAGGCGCGGATCCAGGATTTTTTGCAGGGGGGGGGGTCTAGGTTTGATACTTTCTTAACTAATTGCGCTCAACCAATTAAGGGGGGGGGGTAAATTAGATTCAATTTGGTGCATTCTGACGTATTTCCGGAAGGTAAATTCCAAAATTACAGGTCTAAAAATCGCCAATAAAATCGCATAGATTTAAGTTTCAA
The DNA here is from genome assembly GCA_963678685.1 of Patella ulyssiponensis. Lineage (NCBI taxonomy): Eukaryota > Metazoa > Mollusca > Gastropoda > Patellidae > Patella > Patella ulyssiponensis. Next base: position 58,826,105 of record OY783225.1, on the reverse strand, counting down.
ATTTTCAAGTCTGAGCAGGGGGGGGAGGGGTCCGGACCCCCTGGACCCCCTCCGGATCCGCGCCTGCATTCCTCCATCTTAACAATAAGGAGCTAGCTCACTATCCAGAAGGTCATGGGTGCTAGCCGGAGTTGGCCAAAAAATCACCTGCTGGGATTTCCATTCTAATAGATAATCTGTTCTGTCACAACATGCGACTATTCAGATGATATATGATTATCTAGAGTAATGATACAAAACATGGGTTGCCAGACTACAAAACACACCTACAGGAACTAAAAACTGATCTACCCATTAATAGTAAGTGTAAGGGGACTCCATCACACATACCGAAGTTTACATAAAAACAAATACATGGACATCATACTTGGAAACCACAATTAAACAAACGAACCATTCAGATAAAGTGAATGGATCCGGGAGATACATGTAGCTGTATGCGTAATTATTTAGATTTGATTGGTTTATTGTACAAAACCATTTATATGTACCAGTAACAAAGAACAAAATAGTTGTACATTTTATGTCACACAAACACCATGTATTCATTTTATATCAATCGAATGATGACTTTAGCCTCTGGAGCATCCATAGGGTTTTTCAAAGTAATAGAGGGCCATAACTCGGGTGTAATAATCAGAAATTGCTAAAAAAAAAAGCAACAAGTTTCTTATTCTCTAATAAAGTAATAATACAGAAATAAATATTGTGCACATAAACCGTAGTAATAAGTTCCCTAGTGCACTTGCAAATGATTGATCTTCGGTTCCAAAGTCTACCTGGAACAGATAAGCCTACGGTTGAGAATGTCAGTTGATTAGGAGTTTTTAAGGGGATGATTAATTAGGATTGATCAAGTTCCATAATACAAATGAAGCATATCAAAAAGAACGTCTAGACATTTGGAGATTGACTTTTGGTAGGACAAGGAGGTTTTTGTCATTTGATCGCAGTGTTCGAGAGTGTTGTGTTTTGATAAGTAGATCGGATATATAATCTGGAGCGGTGCCATTGATTGATTTACATGTTGATAATAATCGAGAGTCTGCTCCCAATCATTAGGCATCTGGGGCCGCATTTATAAAAATTCTTAGAGTTTTCATAACTTTTACGCTAAGACTTCCTAAAACAACATTTAGTTAAAAGTTACTCTTTAGAAATATTTATAAAGGGTCTTAGAGTTACTTTTAACTAAATGTAAGACTTGGGTCCTAACCAAACTCTTAGCGATGTAACCATGGGAAATCCGGGGATTCCCTGAAGTTATTTATAGCTCAGTGTTGATGTCATGGTGGCAGCGCTTGCGCTTCATGCAGTACGGAAGAGCAGACTGGGCCGAGTTTAGTTTGTTTACAATCAGTTACATCTCTAATAATTGAATCTGAATCAAAAATTATTTGAATGTTTAAGTAGTGATAGTTTTTCCGATTAACAAACTCAGCTCCATCTTGTGAAGGCGCTAGGATACGGACGTGTGTCCCATCTATCACACCAACGACACCGGGGAATCCCGCAAGTGCGTGGAACTGTCTCTTGTGTCGTTGAGTTTCCTGTTGAGATATGGGCATCGATACGAATTTCTGAACAATATGCGGATCAGACAGTACATCTAACGTTTCTGCAATCACTCTACTCACTGCAGGTTGACTGACGCCGAAATCGTCACCTCTACACAGTTGCATTTTACCAGTAGCTAGGAAACGAAGCGTAATGGCAATCTTCATCTCAGCGTCGATTGAGAAATTTCGTTTAGTAGGACTCGTAAGTAGATGCCGAACTAAATCTGTCACAAAAATAATCCCACCCATGTCCATTCGATATCTCCTTATCAACTCGTCATTGTTGTACTCCACTAAGAAATCTCTTCTTGTTTTAAACTCTCTTAGGCGGCGTACACGGACGGCCATGTTAACCAAGATAAGAGTACTTTTAACAAGTTAGGAGTGCTACAGGAGGACTCCTAAATATGTGTCATAGTTAGGAGTAATTCTTAAAGTAAAATGTTTTATAAATAGGTCTTAGGAAAATCTACAAAGTTAGGAGTAATTTTTGACAGTTAAGAGTTGGTTCCAACTCTTAGAATGTTTATAAATACCGCCCCTGGTCTCCTGACCATAAACAGTGGGTATAAGGTTTAAGTGAATGGGATAAAAGCTTAAGACTCGTGCAATTTTGGATGATGGGCAAACAGGGTCAACGACAATTCATTGTGGGCATATAATAAAAATTGTTATTTAGAAATTTATTTATTCATGTTTTTCAGGCCGAGTCCAGGTTAGCAGCTAAACGAGCTGCCAGAGCTGAAGCCAGAAATATTCGTACAAAAGAAATAGAAAAACAACAAAAAGAGGTAAGTGAAATAAATCATGTATTTAGTGATGGAAGATGGATGCCACAGCGGCTCATTGAGTAAGCCACTGAAAGTCACAGTGGCTTATGAAGTAAGCCATTGGCTCACTTGCCAGGAGGTTTGGGTTCTATCTCAGTGTTGCATGATCCACTGGAGTTTCTGGCATCGTTGGTGTAGAACTGTGAGTCTGGCAAGGGACAACCTTTAGATGGGGCAGACTGCATGGTGTACGCTCATCTAATTAACTAGGTTTCTGATGAACAGTAGGACGTTAAACCCATTTCATTTAATTTTGATATTCTTGTTGGACATTAGAAATATCAGAGTGAGAAATCTGCAATCACTTGTGATTGATAAGGAATCAAAGTATAGAATTATAGAATTGATAAGGAATCCTGGCAGAAGGATGTTGTTGTGATTGATAAGGATGAAACTAATCGTCATATAATTTCTATTTTAGGCTGAAGAAAGAGAAGCCAATCAAGCATCAAATAATGCCACCTCCAAGGTAAGCTTAATGTCTCCATTGTTTTTATTAATGATGATGATGATGACTGGGGTTCAAAATGTGGCCAAATTAGAACTTTCAGAAATTTGGTAAATAAGGCCCTAATAACGTAATAACGGTACCTGTAAGTTGTGTTGAATCTTATAGCATTTCAGTCTCAGATTGATAATTCGTAAAATGAAAAACATAGCCTTTATATAACACTTGAACTACAGAAATATTCTGAAATATTCGTTGATTTAATTCCAAGTTTGAATTGTGTTTTTTCAGCAGACGCGTGATAATGTTTCCACAAGGCGAGGTAGTGGAGATTCTACTGAGAGTGATACGTCTAAAGATCCCAAAGATAGAAATTATAAGGTAAAGATCATAAAATACTAAATTCAAATCATTCTTATAACTGGGCTACAAGCTTTGTGTGATAAATGCTGTCTTGTCGGTAGTGCAGGTTAGAGATCCTGGTATAGAAAACTGAGGTTCACTTGGGTACTTGGTGGGTGGCAGATGAAGAGTAAGAGGATGTGGTGCTGTTGGGGGACTATTAAAATGGGTTCGTCCGTCTGTCTGTCTGTCCATCTGTCTGTTCGTCTGTCCGTCACACTTTTTGGGACACAATAACTCTCTTCCTAATTGAGCTAGAATGTTCAAACTTGGTGTATGTGTTTATTAGGTCAATGCCTTGATGGAGTTCGAAGATGAGCATTTTCTGCTTAGGGTAAGCAGAGATAAGCAATTTGATTGGTTGATGCTTTGGGACACGATAACTTTAGTTCTAATTAAGTGAGAGTGATGAAACTTGGTGTATAGTTTCATTACAGTAATACCTTGAATAAGTTCGATAATGAGCATTTTCTGCTCAGGGTAAGCAGAGCGATACGCAATTTGATTGGTTGAGACTTTGGAACACAATAACTTTCTTTCTAATTGAGTTAAAATGTTCAAACTTGGGGTATATGCTTATTAGGTCAATGCCTTGATGCAGTTCAAAGATGAGCATTTTCCGCTTAGGGTAAGCAATTTGATTGGTTGATGCTTTGGGACATGATAACTTTAGTTCTAATTAAGTGAGAGTGATGAAACTTGGTGTATAGTTTCATTACAGTAATGCCTTGACTAAGATCGATAATGAGTATTTTCTGCTCAGGGTAAGCAGAGCGATAAGCAATTTGATTTGCCGAGACTTTGGAACACAATAACTCTCCTTCTCATTGAGTTAAAATGTTCAAAATTGGTGTGTATGCTTATTAGGCTAATGCCTTGATGGAGTTCGAAGATGAGCATTTTCTGCTTAGGGTAGGCAGAGATAAGCAATTTGATTGGTTGATACTTTGGGACAAGATAATTTAGGTTCACCTTGATTGATGATTTTTATGCCAATACAATGACTGCATTCTCATTCAGTAATGGATTTGACAGTAACAGTGTATAGAAATGATTGACTTGGACACGAGGGCCCTTTCCCTTGGCCAGAGGGGCCCTTTTGTCAAGCGTGGGGGCCCTTTTGTCTGCCTTTAGGGTCCCCCTAACTAGGGTACATTTTCATTTTTCTCGTCGGTTTTAGCATTTTTCTTTATAAAACACTTTTGGATGACACTTCGTGTACAGTTTGATTGCTCGATACGTTTGAAAAAAATAAATGTGCGATTAATTAATATGTGTCATCTATTTATTTTGGGATTTCGGCGGGGGACATCAGCCTCACTGTTGGCTTGTTTCAATTTCATATTACATTTGTCTTTATGCTGAATCATCATTTTTGGTATTTTAGCATAGAATTTAATTTAATATAATTTAAGGTCCCTAGTATAAGGTAGAAGGACCGTAAACCATGATTGGGGGATTTAGGTGGCCGAATGGTTAGTGTGTGCTCGCTGTATCATACAGCCTGCCATTGAGTCCACTGGTGTGGTTTCGAATACCCAGTTGTACGTCGCCTGTCCCACCTCATGGGTTTTCTCCGGGTACTCCGGTTTCCTCCCACTGCTAAAAGACTCCTACGGGCAAGCGAATTATTGAAATGAAATTCAACCATTAGTCCCGAAATGACCTAGTTTGTGTCGAGTGGACGTTAAACCCCATTTCTCTCTCTCTTAAACCTCGATCCATTCACCTATGCTAATATTAGGTCATAAAAATTTGATTGAAATGAATTAATAAATTGAAATAAGTCTACTTTAATTAGCCAGGAATACTTATAGTATATTAGTAGGATATTGATTCATAAACCATAACAAGATAACAGTATATGATATAGATATGATATAGATATAATCTAGACGCCCCACTGAGTGTATGATATGTACACCATCAGGTTCAAACGTTTATCTTCATCTAGTCCTGTTCATTAAAGATGGAGTTTTAACTCTGTTAGATACTCACATATCGTTTTTATTAATCAAAATGGTCACGTTAAATAGACCGATACAGATTTACACAATTCTCTATAATACAATGTGAAATTTTTCCAAAGTTAAACAAATTTAATTTTTATTGGAATTTATAATATTTTTTATCGCTATCAAAGAATAAGCAAAATTTGAGATTATTCCTTAAAGCATTGTTCCATAAAGCCTAAAAATAGTAAATCGATGTCTCTTACACTTGCAGTCAAAAACTACTACAACGGACCTAAGGACTTTCAATATCTTTAGGTCTCATGCTAATACTTTTACTTGTTTTAAGATGTTTTACGGTCAATTCCTTATCTCCAGACAGATATTCCTGGGTGATTATCAATTAATATCTTTACAGTAGTCACTGCCTCTTTAATTCTATAAAGATACTGCTTGAGTTCTTCCACAACTAGAAATAATCTTATTACGGACTTGGACGTCATTTTTAAAGTTAAATATCTTGAGTGAGTTGGTTACAGACAATATTTTGTAAAATTTGTTAGAATCACTGAGTCATAGGATATAATGTGAAACTAGGATTAGAGATCAGAAAATCAGGAGTAATTCTATTATAACACCGTGTGTGTGGATTAGTTGTAACTTTCAATTAATATAGGTTAATTGACACAAAATTGTGAATCAAAATAAAATAGAATTGAATATGTGGCGTACAAAATATTCTATGCAAGATTTTTATGTGAAATTAAATAAACAAATTGGTCAGTTGGTAAGTTAATTAAATCAGAAAAAAATTGTATTAAAGTTAAAGTTTGTCTCGTTCACATTCTTGCTTAAGAGAGAGAATGTACATCATTGGTGAAATTTGTCCTCTCCGTCTCATGTAATCAAAGAATAAAATTTACCATGTAAGTTTGAAAACGATTGAGGTATTGGGTGAATGATTAGCAGTATGTAGAGTAGATAATCCATACCATTTAGGATGGTCTGACACCTATATTATGATGGGTTCACAAATACTGAAGCCAAGATTATGGTTAATGTTTGACCCGGTTGTGTAATGAATTAAATGTAAATATATAATTATATTGTATTATATTTTTCAGGCTGAGTTACGAGAACTGGAAGAGAAGTTTAAAAATGCCATGGTTACTAGTGCCCAGTTAGATAATGAGAAACAATCGTTAGTTTATCAAGTTGAATTATTAAAAGACCAGTTTGAGGAACATGAAGAGGGGTATATAGAATTACAGAGGGAATATAAAAATAAATGTAGTGTAAGTACTAACTTCTTTTTGTCTGTTTTGATGGGCTATAAAACAGTTTACAAATTGTCATGCTCATTTCAGCTAGATATTGAAGAAGAGTTTACAGAAACTTGGTTGTCTGGGCAAATTTATCCTACCTTGCATTTAACACATAACTGTAAATATATTGATGTATTTTTTCAGGAATTTGAAATGCAGAAGAGAAGTTTGAAAGAATTAACGGCTGAACATAGTTTAATGAAAAGTCAGGTGGAATACCTGGATAAATTGTTAAAGGTAACTTCATATGTTGTCAATTAGAAGTTATATTCTGGGTTTGATAAGATCCCATGTATGACTATCATATAAGTTCCCTGTTTGATAAGATTCCATGGATGTCTATCATGTAAGATTCATGTTCAATAGAGTGATCAGTGTTAACAGGTAAACAAAAGGCATGTAGCGTAGTTTTAGTCTTAACATCAAGCTTGTCAATAATTGAATGAACTCGTTCATAGCATAGCGCGTCAAACATGAATGAGGATTTTTTTATTTTCACAAGAAATGAAATGAAATGGGGTTTAATGTCCTACTGTTTTGTGCTTTTAATAAAGACGGGCATACGCCATACAGTATGCTATGAGGGAAATCTTGCCCGGGCATCGGTGCCACGATCGGCCTACTCTGATAGCAAATTCCAACTGCCAAGGGATCTTTTACGTGCACGCGAATGTGTATTAAGGCAATACATGTATCAGTATCTATTCAATGCTCTTGCGACAACCCTTACCGACTGCATTGACGATTTAGCTGATGTGGGTGAATGTTTTGTTGCCTGGCAACATATCTATGCACTTTTGAATTTTTATACGCCCACATTGAAATGTGGTCGTATATTGTCGTCGCCCCCGTCCGTCCGTCGGTCTGTCCGTCGGTCCGTCGGTCCGTCCGTCGGTCCGGCGTCCACAATTGCTTGTGGACGCTCTAGAGGCTAAAGTTAATATCCGATTGACTTTAAATTTATACACAGTGTTTAAGATCATGGGACGAAGAAGCCTATTGTTTTTCAGCGATTTCCGATAATAACTACCAGAGTTATGGCCCTTGACGACTTCAAAAAATCTTGTGGACGCTCTAGAGGCCAAAGTTAATATCCGATTGGCTTTAAATTTATACACAGTGTTTAAGGTCATAAGACGAAGAAGCCTATTGATTTTCAGCGATTTCCGATAATTAGTGCGAGAGTTATGGCCCTTGATCACTTCAAAAAATCTTGTGGACGCTCTAGAGGCCAAAGTTAATAACGGATTGGCTTTAAATTTATACACAGTGTTTAAGGTCATAAGACGAAGAAGCCTATTGATTTTCAGCGATTTCCGATAATTAGTGCCAGAGTTATGGCCCTTGATCACTTCAAAAAATCTTGTGAACGCCCTAAAAGCCAAAGTTAATATCCGATTGACTTTAAATTTATACACAGTGTTTAAGGTCATAAGACGAAGAAGCTTATTGATTTTCAGCAATTTCCGATAATTACTTCCAGAGTTATCTCCCTTGATCACTTCAAAAAAATCTTGTGGACGCTCTAAAGCCAAAGTTAATATCCGATTGACTTTAAATTTATACACAGTGTTTAAGGTCATAAGACGAAGAAGCCTATTGATTTGCATCAATTTCCGATAATTAGTGCCAGAGTTATGGCCCTTGATCACATCAAAAAATCTTGTGGATGCTTTAGAGGCCAAAGTTAATATCTGATTGACTTTAAATTTACACACACTGTTTAAGGTCCTGAGACTAAGAAGCTTACTGATTTTCATCGATTTCAAATAATTACTTCCAGAGTTATCTCCCTTGATCACTTCAAAAAACCTCGTGGCGCTGTAGATGTCAAACTTATCATCCGATTGACTTCAGATTGATACACAGAGTTTAAGGTGTTGAAACAAACAAGTATTTTGATTTTCAATGAATTTTGATAACTGAACAGCTAAATCCATGATGTTAAATGTTTCCTATACTAATTGTTAGCTTGGGGCAAAACTTTATAAAAAGCAAACAAATTCTAATGATTTTCAGATAATTACATAATGAGTTGTTACTCAGATTTTAGTGTATTACAAATGTTTCATTACCAAAAAAAAAGTAAAAATATGCGACAACCCTTGTTGACTGCCCGGACGATTTAGCTGCTGTGGGCGTATGTTTCGTTGCCTGGCAACCTATCTTTTAAATTTTTTTCACTTCAGGAAAATGGTCTTGTGATAATAACAGCAGAATCGGGTGAAATGTCCTTACAGAAAGACCAGTCATCAATTCCAGCAGGTCCCATTTCCACAGGAGCCGCCCTGTTATCAGCAGAAACAATAGAAATTTTAAAGAAAGCTGGAGAGGGTTCGCTAGGTACAAATGTTAATGATAATACAAGTAGAACTGAGCATGCTCCCTCTGGGAATGATTTAATGGAAGAGAGTTTTAATATTGAAGAAGCTGATCGTAAACGGAAAGAGGAGGAAGTTAAATTAAATGAAAATTCTGTGATCTCGGAAGATAACTCAAAAGAGGATAAAGTTATGTTGTTAGCTTTAGAAAAGGACACAGCTGGTTGTGAAGTTGATGGACGATTATTTACGCAAATATCAAATACTGAAAGCAACACCGACAATGTGTCGGAACATTCCAAAACAAACAATGCAGAAATAAAATCTCCTCTTTCCGAACCATTGTCAGCTTCTTTTAACGATATTAATAAGGATGAACCTAATGATTTGACTATGTACCGTGATCCCTCCGAAAGCAGGGAGAGCACTGTTGAACCTAACGATAATAAGGGGTCACATTCTGAAGGGGATTTGGTCTTGGATCAGTACTCAGAAGATGTCACTGATGCTTTAGAAAATGTTTTCCCTTTGGATCATCTGAATTCTCCTAATATCACGTTACCTCGAGATGATTCTGGCATTTCGTCAGATGTTCCAACCATTTCGATTTCAAATTCCGTTGGTGAAAAATTTAATTCCGGGTCTGAATGTGACCCAGATGAATTCTTTGACGCTCCTTCAACACCCTCTAAATCCCCTTTTAACACTGACACACAATTTGAATTAGGGACTGATCAAGGTAAAAACAATGGGGATTCTGACCAGGTAGAGAGTGCTTTAGCTGAGAGCGAAATTGAACAATATATACAGACCAGTGTTGTATTAGAGTCCCCACTTAAATCTGATAACAATGTCACTTCAACAGAAACAAAAGAAACACAACCCAAGTCGGACAATGCTGTAGTTTTAGATGAAGGTCTTTTTAGCTCTTTTGTTGAAACAAATAAAAGTGGACGTAAAAAGAAAAAATCGCAATCAGAATCAGAAAATAATCAAACCACTGATAACATTGCTGAAAGTTGCCAAGAGAATGAAAAAACATCCACAGGAATGAATGAAACCGAGTCTGTTAAGCCTAAAAATAAAAAGGGGAAAAATAAGAAAAACAAAAATAAGGCAAATAAAAAAGAAAGCACTGCGGAAAATGGTGATGCATCATCAGAAGTAACTCAAAGTAAGTCAGATAATACTGAAACTGAATCGGGGCCAAGTGCGACTGAAAATAAAAGTGAAACTAATTCAGATAAAAGTGAAATTAAATCGGATAAAAGTGAAATTAAATCAGGTAAAAGTGAACCTAAATCAGATAAAAGTGAAAGTAAATCTGGTAAAAAGAAAAATAAATCAAAATCTCAAAAGCCTGAATCAAAGATGGAAGAAAGTAAATCTGAAGCAACTGATGTAAGTCAAATAGAAACCAAAATTGATCTAAGTGAAAATAAGTCTGTGAAAGAAACAAAATCTGGTAAAAAGAAAAATAAATCAAAATCTGGTAAAACTGAAGAAGCTAAATCACAAGATATCGGCATAGATCAAACTGATAGTAAATCTGGGGAAAGTGGGGCTGAAATTAGAAATTACGAAACTAAATCAGACAAAACTGAAATTGAATCAGAGACCATTGCGCCAAAATTAGAAAAAACAGAATCAAATAGTGAAACTAAATCAGAGAAAAATAAGGGGAAAAAGGGGAAACGTAAGGGGAAGGGTGGTAAACAGAAACAAAAATCAGTCGATTTAGATTCGGGGGCAGCAGTTGTGGGTGATAATGATGTAGGTTCAGTTTCTAGTACAGTTGTTGGTGCTGTAGGTGCGGCTGAGGAGTGTTTGAATGTTAGTCAAGTTGGGAAAGTTAGTTTAGGTGTTGAAAAAGTTGATTTAGTTCATGATAATCTAGTAGAATCTGAAGTGTGTCAGGAGAAATTTGAAGAGGAACAAGTAAAATCTGGGAATAATCCAGGTGAGGAAAAACCAGCTGAAACGGGTGAATTGACTGTTGACGACAAGGATAAAACATTTGAATCACGGGAAAAGGGAGTTGTGCAAGTGGAAAAGCTGGATGAACCTGAGAAAGAAATAGTTGAACTAAAAGAAAAGCCAGTTGAATTAATAGAAAAGCCAGTTGAAATTGTGGAAAAGCCAGTTGAAATTAAAGAAATTGCGGAAAAGTCAGTTGAAATTGGGGAAAAGTCGGTTGAAATTGAAGAAAAGCCAGTTGAAACTGAGGAAAAACCAGTTGAAATTGAGGAAAAGCCAGCTGAAAGTGAGGAAAAACCAGTTGAAATTGTGGAAGAGTTAGGTGAATTAAACCTTCAGGAGAAACCTGTTGAACCTGCTAGAGATTCTGTTGAATCTGATTCCGAGGAAAAGCAACCTGATTCTCAGGAATCCGTTGAATTTGTAGAGAACACTGGTAAAATGTCCGTTAAACTGGAAGATGTGACATTAGAAGAGACTTCTACTGAAGATGCCTTGACAACAAATGAAACTTCAAAACCAAGAGACACAAATAACACTGATGATGTGGGCATTAGAATTACTGGTCAGACAGCTCTAGATGGTCTTTCCAATATCATTCAAACAGTTGTTGGAATTGCCTCTGGAAGTCTCAGTGGACACACTGGTGAAAATAATGCTGAAACTGTCCATGAAAGGGATCAAATCTCTGAAGAACTGTTAAAGAAAAATGAAGGTGATGGTGATCTTGCTAAAAATATTGAAGAGGAGACTTTTGGTGACCAACAAAAAGATGCTGAAATTGTGATGGGTATTACTGAATTAACCCAACCAGAAGAAGCTTCAATAGAGTCTTCTGAACAATATGACGACTCTAGATCAAGCATAGATTCAGAGCGAGACTTGTGCACTGGGTCTTCAGGACAGTTTGAGGATGCAGAATCTGACAAGGACTCAGTGGTGGAGTCTTCCAAACCGCCAGTTGGAAATGTGGCACCAAAGTCCTTTGATGTAGCAAGTAAAGTAATCCCTCTGGAAAATTCTAAAAACCAAGATGAGTCTACTAAAACAAAAGACTTGACTTGTGCCGTAATGGAGACCCACTCTGCAGAAGACTCTGCAGTTGAAGAATCTCACCAAGGCAAAGGTGATGGTTCTGAAGTGGAAATTACTAAGCCCTCTGAACAGCTTCAGTCCATTGGAGATGCTAAAGAAGAATATACCAAAGATTCTGAATCAGCTAAAGGATCTAAAATAGAAGTGTCTGATGATGTTGACAAATATGATTCCGCTAGAGAGGAGACAAAAAATTTAGACCTAATGGACCAAGCAGCAGAAATGTTGGCAAAATTACAGAAACTTAAATCAGGTAAAAAGAAAAAAACAAAAAAGGCTGAACAGAAGGAAGAATCTAAATCAGATGAAGTTAAGCAACCTGAAATCACTTCTGGGGGCGACAAAGCGGATGATAAAAAAGACAATCTTCAGAAAACTAATGACATCAGTTCATCTGAGGAAGAACCAACTAATGAAATTTCAACCTCCAAAGAAAATCTTCCTGATGATAAAACAGATGAAACCTTAGCTTTCACAGAAATATTTCCTGAAAATGAAGTGATAGGAGCTACAGCTCTTAAAGAGAAGGTTATCATGACGACAGATTTAGATGCATCTGACCCAGAGACAGATCCTGTCCCAGGTGAAGAAGCACCAGCCATTTCCAATGAAGAATACAGTTTTGATGATATTGATGATGTTCTGGGAGAAGATATTGTCGAACGTCGCCCCAAAACAGATCAAATTCTTGCCAAGACAATTCCAAGTGTCATAGAACCTGAAGGAACTCATCCTACTAGTTCTCCAAAAGTTGATAAAAGATCATCGTCTAGTCAAAAAGAAGAGAAGAAAAAGAAGAAAGATGAGGCTAAATCTCAGAAAAGAAATTCAAAAGAAAGCTTAGGAAGTAAAGATGGGAACAGGCTCTCAACAGCCAGCTTAAACGAGTGTCCACCAAGCCCTCGAACCGATGAAAAGGGTGAAAAAAAGAAGAGGGGCTTCTTGAGTTTCTTCAGATAATATTTAGACAGTGCATTGATAAGTTTCTTTTGAAATGTTCATTCCATGTCACTTTGCAATTTCCAGGTTTTGGTGTTTCATTTTGTGATTTCAAAATTTATTTTGCGTGGATTGATATTAAAAGAGTCTCTCTGTGTAGTTTTTTTGAAGATCAATATTGATATTGAGGATATAGGTAAAATGATCTATGAACTTGTTGCAATTATTCAATTATTTCACGTTTTGCTGAATGATCTCAAAATGAATGTGTGAAATCAGTCAATTATCTCCCTTTGTATATCAAAGTACAAGTAGCTCATTTACAAGCAACTATCGATTTGAATTCTGATTGCTTGGATTTGCCTCGATCAAACAGTCATCTCTCTTTTTGATGTTAGAATTGAAGATTTTTCTAGACTAGGTTAATTTATTATTTCATCCAATTGTAAATAATGTTTCGTAGAACAAGACTTTTTGTAGTATATTATTTAGCATCGTTGTGTTAACTTTTGTTTCAAGCTTATTTGCCTATCGAGACCGATGGACTGTGATTAGTATGCCCGTCAAAAGTGATGGACTGTGATTGTTATACTTCATTTACCTGTCAGGTAGAGGATTTAACACTTCGTCAATTTAAATGACATAAAATGGCATGTTTCTAATAATTAAACCTTAAAGGAACGAAGCATATTTTGGAAAAAAGTGGTTTTCTCTGAGCTGAGTAGATTACTGGTATCTAAACCTTCATTTAGTAAACATAATTGAAATAGTCTCCCAGTTTGGATTTAAATGGATTAAGAACAAGGCCATCAATTAGATTTCATGGTGATTCCTATATTGCTCAAATCACATACAATTAAATTTACAATTATGTGAAATTTAAGAACTAATGTTCCCGAAAACAAATTCTGCCTTACTTTGTATATAAACATTACAAAATGTTTTGAAATAAGACCACCAGTTCATTCTTTGTATTTTTAAAATCTGCATTTTAATTATCAATGATGTGCATTTTATTTTAAGTGAAAAAAGTTGAGCATTTGAGGGTAATAGATCTGTTTTATTGGTTCTGATGATTTTAAGACAATATTAATTGGAATCGTTTTTATGGTTTAAATTTTGAGCTGATTTTGAGATATATTTTTTCGTAATTAAAATGATCTTTTTTTGTTGGAGAATGTTGTATATTTTGCTGTAGTGTTAGAATGATTGTAAGGTTATCATATGTAGGGGTTTTCATCATGTAGTCTTAAATTGTAAGACTTTGATGCCTTGCTGTAGTGATTGATTCAAGCTTATACACGTTTCTACTTTCACAGACCAATTTAGGTTTTTATATACATAAATGATGAAATAAGATAAAGGTTAACAAATGAAAGAAGTAAATAATATAAAGCAACAGACATATATATATGTAATATTATATAACTGTACTTAAATAGAAGATTGACTTAACATAAAAACATACCCAACTACATGTACAGTAGATAGGAGCAACCAGTACTTAAATAGAACAAAAGCCTAATTTGTCATCAACCTGTAACAGGGTATTGTTACTACTTCACTACAATATGTATTAACTACTCTACCAAATTACTCTTTTTAATCTGTGAAGAAATAGTTCACATGTAACTCAATGGACTCACTGAAGACATGTGAAATAGAACAAATAATTTCATTGGATAAATAGATAAACAGCAGCATATATAATGAAATAATGGTAGGGGTGGGGGTGAGTCTAATCTTATCCGTTATGGTCATCCTCCTGGTGTGACATATATTGAATTAAAATATGATGACCCAGGGGAAGATATCTAACAATATACTTAGGTGACCTGCTGTGATTATATCTTACCTTTCTTCCTTACCTTTGTAAATATAAATTCCGTGGAAAGTAGGCAGCAGTCCAATACATGTAACATCAATCGTAAAATACTTTAATTCTTATTTTTAGTCTTCCACTTTTTTACTTTTATTTATCTTTTGATTTTTTTTCCTGTAATTTTTTTTTTTTTTTTAAACAGACGATTGTAGCGTTGGTACGTAATTCCTCTTTCCCCATCTCCTTCTTTCCAATTTATACTAGATTAGAAATTAATGTTTTTATTTTTCTAATTTTTACATATTAGCTTATTTTTTTTACTGATATCTGAAGCTAGATCACATCACACAATACTGCATAATAATAAAAATAATAAAAATAGATCAATTGTAAACCTGTACATAGTCCTCTGAAATGTGTTCACGGAAATGTTTATCAGACAATCGGCAGTGTAAATCTTGTCGATAACTGTTATCAAGAGGCAGTCTAAATAAATCGGTACTAACAAGGATTTTAGATCCATTTTCTGTAGACAGACATCATACCAAGTTCAAGCCTTAAAATAGGATTTCCATTTTTTCAGATTCATAGTTCGAAAATCCCTTTTTTCAAGGGAGATCTAGTTCATTGTAAACAATATTGAAATTAAATAAGAATTATTTTTCCTTTTTTTAGTTTTTTTAACAGTCGTTTGCCATTGATTATAAAAGCTTTCAAGAAAATAAAGAAACAGGGCACTCCAATAATACATGTACTATATTCCACTTTATTTTGATTAATTGACATTTTCTTTATTTATTAAACATTAATAAACCCCTGTGAAACATACACAAGTTTTTCAATTGTCCCCTGCTGTACTGATATATATATGATACCATGGTGAGGGCTTCAAATTTATTTCATGATTTTTCTTTTGTTTTATTTTACTTCAATCTCTTCCACACATAATTTATATAAATTCTTCAAGTTTTTTTTATGTCTGGTGAATTTGTTTACTTTTACATTAGATCCCCCTACCTAAAGAAAAGTTTATTATCCTTGGCCATCATTTTACCTAACATTTTCTGTTTCATTCAAACCTGCATTTAAGTTAACGATAATTGAATAGTAAGTTCAGGAGAACACATAATTCTACTCATTTACAAAATTTCATTGAATTACTTTAAAAAGATGTTACTTTGTAAAATGTTTCCCCCTCCGGAAGAAAACAAAATATTCTTGCTGATTAAAAACACAGTCAACATTTTATTCTTGAGTAAGTCTAGATTTTCCAGTCATTAATAGTGTGAGGAACTCACGATGCTAAAAAAAACTTGTTAGCTGCTTTACAACTCTCAAAGGCAAAAATTAATGCTTGTGTTCTGCTAAAACATGATATATAACAAAACAATTCTAGATCTATACCAGTATGAAAAAATTTATTTACCATAATTTACAGTAATTACTTTCAATAATAAACAACAAAATAGATTATAAAACATTGTGAAGATTACTGAAGATATGTCTTGAATGTGACCAAACCAATATAAAACATTCTCAACATATGTCTTGAATGTAACCAAACAAGTATAAAATGAACTGTTACTAGTATAAGTTTGTATAGTTTTCATGTTTGTTTCAAGTTATCAAGATGAAGCAATTGATTGTCTTGTTAAGTAAAATGTTAGTAGCCATTACTATTGCAAAATACTCTTTTATTTGTTCCATTCTGATAAATGAAATGAAATGGGGTTTTACATCTTAGTGTTCGACCCAGACTGGGCTGATGACAACAGACCAAGTAAATTAGTTGCTGATATGACGAATAGCCTTTCAGTAAGAATAGAGTCTCAGACAATGTATATAAATAATCTATATAAGATTAAGAATGTAACTAATGATAAAGTGCTATGATTATCATATACTATATGATTTATTACTGTGATATATAACTAACCTATCTTATAATCCATGGCATAATCTCTATATCCCTTATTACATATCAATACATACACCATCACTGGTCTGATTCCAATAGTTCTTGTTATTTAAATAGTTATAAATTTAGAATAGAACTATTTGGGTATATTATCCAATAAGGATGGGGTGGGGGTACATGATGTGTGGCCTGCAAGAAGAAATCGTAAGAAATATTTTTAATTGTTCATATATTAAGAATAAGTAGACGGTACCTTCACCTAGCATCAAGATTAATCGTTTATGTTATTAGGGTTTTATCAAACCTTAATCCACCACCCCTTGTCTTAGGTAGACATAAATTATACAACAACACCAGTCTTTAGCTGTCTTCTCTCCATTCCTTGAACTATATCTGATTATAGTTTTAATATACTGATATTATACATGTATTAACCTACTGTTTATGATAAGGGTGAAATATGATTGTATTCAATATGATGTATTAACGAATATCTTTCTACCAGGGCTTGTATTCTACTCAGACAGACCTGTCTCAAGACTCTCAACTGTTTTGAAATTTAGATGATGAGATGTGTCGTTGAGTCAAGTAGCATGGTCTTGATTGCCTGAGTGTACATGACAAGGAGTGGGG
Source organism: Patella ulyssiponensis (assembly GCA_963678685.1). NCBI lineage: Eukaryota > Metazoa > Mollusca > Gastropoda > Patellidae > Patella > Patella ulyssiponensis. The sequence continues at coordinate 58,808,884 of OY783225.1, read as the reverse complement.
TCACCTTTCCAACCCTGTAGGTTTTCTCCTGCCCCTTATGTTCCCCCTGGTAGCTAATTTAAAGACCTCAACACACAAACTAATTATTATAATAAAATTAAACAATTCGTTTGTCCTTTGTGTCAATTGGGCATTAAATCGATCTCTCTCTTTCGAGAAATAAGACAGTGCATCAGATGAATCCAATTTAACATTTTCACCCTAATTAAACAAGTTATACACAATTAAAAAATAGATTTATTTCAGATATTTTATATAGCATTTCATGAATTTATGTTAAAAACATTTTTATATTTTATGTTCAATTTTTTCTATTATTGTATCAAGGACACAGACGCCCATTTTTAAACAAATTTATTTTATATTTAAATACGATTGAAGTGTTAAATGTTCTGGGCCTTCAGGAATAATTTGATTTACCTCCTGCATGTGAACATATTCATCACATGTAGGAGCTTGTTCTAGTGTTTTATTTGATGATTGATCAAATTTTATCATCTGTTTTCAATCAGTCAGCTTCATTTTATTAAATGTAATTTAATACATTTGCCCTTTATGTTTTTTTTGGAAGAACTGACAATGGCACCAGGCAAATTTACAAATTCTATAAGTTTGAGGACCCAGAACATGTAAATTGTGTATATTAAAAGCTTGTTATTTTTATAAAGATATTTAGATATATCTATATAGTATATATTTTCTTTATGCATAGTGGCTATGAAAAACAAAAAATCTCCTTGAATCTTGGCTTTTGAAATAATTGGAATAAAATATTATTTTATAAAAAAAAAGATAATTTGAGTTTTGTTTTTTGTTAAAATAACTTGACCCCAATATATCTGAATTAATTAATTGGAAGTTTACCAAGCCACTATGCATTAAGAAATGACCTTGAAAAGTGTAGCAGGCCAATTTTGAGTCATTCATGAATTTTCATGAGTTTAGTAATGGTTAAACTGGACCAGTGGTAACACATTATCAGGTGTCAGTCAATATAATAGGAGGGTGTGACACCATGAATTGGTGGATTTCCTAATTAGTTTTACCAAGGAAATATAAGATTGATAACAACATGATATTCAGCATGTATTTTATGGCAACATATAAACAATGTGTTTATATAAGTGTGGTATATAACTATATAAAGTATGGTATATGTGACTGACACAGTGTATAGACATGTTGATATACTGGAGCAAAGCAGCAGGATGTGGGCATGGCTGTAGGATATCATTACTTACATTGATATACACTGTACTGTAAAACTGGTAATTTTGTACACAGATCATGACTGAGTCACTGAGCTCATGAACATGATGTCCATTGAGTCAAGGTTGTTTTCAACTATACAGCTCCAGCTTCTGAAATCCAAGTTATAACTATTACTCATCTGATGTGAACAATCATGAAAATCAATGTCATTAAAGAATGGTCCAAATTTTCCTCATAGAACACTGCCTGGTGTATTCCCATTTTCATTAGCCGGGTTTTTCCAGAACATTAGGATGTTAAAGTTCAACTCTGTTCCAGGAGTCAAAATTGTTCAGTTTTAAAGCTTTGATTATGAATCCGATTTAATTAGGACTTTAGTAATTAGATGAAATGGTATTTAACATCCTGCTTTTCTGCACCAACTGGGCCAATGAAGATGTGCATAGGCAATGCTGATCTGAGTGCAGTGCTAGAAATGGTATTTAATGAAGATGTGCATATGCTATGCCACCCTGAGGGCAGTGCTAGAAACGGCCAAGGGATCTTTAAAGGTGCTGCCTAGGGTGTACAAAGAAGCCCTCTTTTTTTATCAAATCCAAATGATTATAGACACTCTTCCGTACAAGGTCCCCTTCATTCTTCACCACAGTAAGGGGAAACCAAGCAGGATAATTCCCAGGAACTTTCTTGGCCGACCTCCGGATCAAACCTAGGACTTATAATTAATAAGCCAATGTTATTCTCACCAAGCCACCATCAAATATATATACCTATACAGACCATGGCCTTGGGTGGATCTAACATGTTATTTCAATTAGTAATGGAGAAGTTATCCTGGAAAATTAGACATTGTTAAAAGACAAAATGCATTTGACATTTGTTGAGATTGTAAATGAAGGTTAGGTGATCATTATTGAATATATTTAAACTGTGCAGTGTGAAGATATTTTTACAATAAACATGTTATAATGTCTACCACATGTTTGTGTGGGTGGGTCTGTGGACAGCTTTTGTCACCCTTTCTTTGAACCCTACTACAGTAAACCTACTAATATTTAATACTTTATAAACAACATAATATAATACCTTGCATAAAACAGACAACCGACAAAAGGTGAACAAAATATTTTAGTGGAATTTTAGCAATGAAGTTGAGTTTTGAGAGAAGACTTTCAACCCAAACCTATTAAATTGCTTTGATGAGTATTTCCTATATTTCAAGACTTATTAGCCAGCCTGGAAATAAGGCACCAGTCACAGACAGTGTCAGACACAGCCTGTCGGATACTCGTCATTTTGTCTGTCATTTATATTATATCAAAGTTATATCCCAAAGGTCTCCGTTCCATTCTATATTTGTGGATATCAGACAGTAACTTACTGGATTATGGTCCCTCAAGAATCATTTTGTTTTTATTTAGCTTGTTTTCTGTCCATTTCTTGCAAAATATTGTAGCAAGAACTGTCAGTTCTTTATATAATCTTACATAATACCCCTTTAATTTAATATTGTCTAAAATAAAAATATGTCTGATAATACGACAAGAATATCCGTGGAACTTATCTATATCAGTCCATATATTACCGTATGATTTTATTGAAGTCAAAGTATGTACCTTCTTTATTTTTAGATGAGAAATTACGGACATTAGCTGCTGAGAAAAAACAATTAACTAGTGAGGTAAGTTGTTACGGTGTATTACATGTGTAACAGGTTGTAAATACATTGTGAAACTGTGACTGAAGGTCACATGTTTGAACCCTCACTGGAGCTGTGCCTGTCACACATTAAAGTTTGAAATACATATATTTCCGTAAGTATAAATTTTAATGTATTTTGTGATATTTATTATTTCTAGATCCAGAAATTAAAGAATGAAGTAGAAGAAAGTAAATCTAAGAAAACAGAGAAATCATCAGACGTACCTTTAGCTAACGGACCTGAACAACAATTATACGAAGTACAACGTAAGTAATACATGTAGTGGTAGACTAGAACAACAAGCACATTGTATGTAATACATGTAATAGTAGACCAGAACAACCAGTACACTATGTAATTTATATATATTAGTGCATTGAAATGTGAATCATCATGTTAGATACATGATGTGCACATGACATATTCAATCACGGTGGTGACATACACAATATGTACTAACGTCATTGTCAGACCTTCACATAATACCCTGCATATTTGCGACACTGATTTGATTGTGCGCAAGCCCAGCTTCTTCGATCGTCATGAATACCAAGTCTCGCGCTTTCCAACTAGACTTTCTACCTTTGATAATCGAGTTTCAGAGTTCAAGGTTATTTCAATGTCAAGGTTTCCGTGGAGGTCACTATGTCACAACCTGTGATTGGACGCTACTGTTCATGTAGCTGTTAGTTCGGGAATTGTGAAGTAATCTAGCAGTCGAGGGGCCTACACAGATGGCTGCTAGGAAATAGATTTTATAGATAGAGAAGATGTAAGTTGTGATGATTATAGCTGTGTTCTATTTACAGGTGAAGCCAGTAAACAAATACATGATTATAAATGTAAGTTACAGAAAGCAGATCAAGATTTAGCAACATTAGAAGGAACAGTAAGTAAAACATTCTTGCTCTCTCAACTTCCTGAACTGCCTGTATTATTTCTTGAATACCTCAGATTATTTCCTTTATATATCAGTGGGGGTGGGGGTGGTGGATAGGTTGCCGATTGGTCCAATGTGTGCTCTTTGATTTGTAACGTCTGACATTGAGTCAAGTGATGTAAGTAGGGCTGCATTGCCTAACGTTGTGGCTTTCCTCCCACTGATAATTTTCTATATTAAAATAAAATTTACCATACACATATGAAGAGTACAGGGGAAGAACGATCTTTGTCACAATTTGTTCTTTTTGCATAAAGGGCAAAACAAACTTTTGGACGAGAATGCTTGACACGAACAGAACAACGAGTTGATTTTTATTACAACTTCAAAACTATGTTTAATACGAATCATTATACCAGTACAACAAATGACTTCTGACTTCAACTTTTCAGCTAAATTAAGGTAAAATAAAGGGTACGATGGACGTATTTGTCCGGGGGAGGGGGGCATTTTAGAAAGGCCTTGATTCGATGTGACCTAGATCGTTTTTACCTGAAATTGATTGTTCCACCGAAAGTTTATACAATTTGCTACCAGATGGCACCATTAACTGGGAGTGGTTGGAAAGGTGACTAAGATCGTTTTCCCCTGGACTCTTCATATGTTACACTTCTCTCTGTCAATGTTACATAATCCATCTTTAAGGTTTAACGATGATATTTCAGGTAAATCGATTAGAAACTCAGATTAAACGATATAAAACAGATTCAGAATCTTCTGAAAAGTTAGAAGATGAATTAAAGACAGAGAAACGACGGCTACAGAGAGAGGTATGTGTTAATGTTATTACTAGGTAGAAAGAGGAGGGACAGCCCAGGTACACACCTTGAGTACACGGATATTAATCGTTGACAGTAGGAGTCAGTCTGATGGACCCTTGACAGAAGGAATCTGATGAAAAGTAGACAGAAACATTGTTTTCTGTGCCAAACTCTCCAAGTTTGACCCCCCAAAACTCAAAGTATTGTGTCCATTGTAGCAAACATTCTATCTAGATTGTTTAAGGCTAGTTATCTTTTGTCACAACTGGGTGTGGCTATATCAAGGTTTTACTTTAATACTTTTGTACGGAACAAATTAAAATTATTTGCATAGCAGTTTTTATTTACTTACATGGTAATTATTGTACTCCCAGCTACCTTTATCGAAGAGAAAACACAGTTCACTCAGCACTTTCTTATTTAAGAATTTCTATCTGTATCAAATTATTGAATTAAAGATATATTTATGTTAATCCCAACATGACCAAGTTGGTACCGAGTTGATGTTGCCCCTCGCTCTACATGAGCTATTTAGTATAGGGTAGATGTTGCCCCTCGCTCTACGTGATCTATTAAGTATAGGGTAGATTTCTATCTCTACATGAGTATAAATGTTTGTCAGCTGTTCTAGGTTATTAATTCATTCTTCTCTTTCTTTTATCAGTTACGTGAGGCACAGACACAAGTAGAAGAATTAACCAATCAGAACAAACATCTAGTAAAACGTTTAGAAAAAATAAAACAGACGCGAACGGCGTTTGGTATTCCAACATGAGATGATTAATAGTTGAACATCTTGTATTTTAAACTTTATAATTGATTGATTAACGTTACATGAAGAGAATGAAGCACTGCTTGACAAATTGGTTAATATTACGTTAAACAGAACGGCTGTTCAGTTGAGCACTGCTTTTGGTTTTATGTTACACCAAACGGCTATTTATTGTGCCAGACATTAATGCATTGCAAGGACCTTCTATCGTATCTGTGGATAATGGTGGTTGTAATTAATATGTACAGAATGAATTCTGTGTGAAAAGAACTCTAATATATAATTAAGTTAATGCTTTGTTTCAAGTTCAACAAGTGTGAGTGATGATAGAAATAGAAAAAAACACTGCTTTAAATTTTAGTTTAATGGCAGGACCAGTGATTGGATAATGTGAAAAAATCTACCCTTTGATGCATGGACCTAAATCTTCCAAAATGATTTCGTAGAATTTTGATCGGGATTAAAGCGTGTGGTTACGAAAAAAATAAAAAATAAAGTGTGTTTTTTCCTTTCATCTCATGAAGTGTGGATCCCTGTTACTTAAGGTATAATGACCTGGCTTCATCTGTTACAGATGGTATAATGACCTGGCTTCATCTGTTACTGATGGTATAATGACCTGGCTTCATCTGTTACAGATGGTATAATGACCTGGCTTCATCTGTTACTGATGGTATAAGCACCTGGCTTCATCTGTTACTGATGATATAATGACCTGGCTTCATCTGTTACTGATGGTATAATGACCTGGCTTCATCTGTTACTGATGGTATATGGACCTAGCTTCATCTGTTACTGATGGTATAATGACCTGGCTTCATCTGTTACTGATGGTATAATGACCTGGCTTCATCTGTTACTGATGATATAATGACCTGGCTTCATCTGTTACTGACGGTATACGGACATGGCTTCATCTGTTACTGATGGTATAATCACCTGGCTTCATCTGTTACTGATGATATAATGACCTGGCTTCATCTGTTATTGATGGTATACGGACCTGGCTTCATCTGTTAATGATGGTCTGGCTTCAACTACAATGTTAACTGCTATGTTATTTTTATATGTATTATATTGATTTGTTTTGTGGGATGACAATCTGTTTTTATTGAACAGTTTACCTGTATAGATAAAACTAGTCTGATTACCTCTTATAGATAAAGCCAGTGTTTAAATATATCCGATTGTTCAGGTGAGCTAGTTCTGTGTTTTACTGTCAACTTACAACTAAAACTTCAACTTAGTAATAAATCAAAATCAAAAGTTAATTCTTTGTAGAGCTTGTCCTATGAGTAATAGATTTAATTCTATAGAGCTTGTCCTGTCAGCATGGAATTAACACGTGTGATCAACCCTATACTACTTTAATTAGACCTTAATCACAGAGTTTTAACTCCTTTATTAAGTTGAGGTATAATATGGCACAGAACCTTCATTTTAACATGGGCCTGTACTATTACTATATGTTGTCACTGAAATTCATGCTTTACTCAAAGTGATGGTGGAATAAGCTATCCCCCAGCAGTACTAACTTCTCCTGTATGTTGATAATGCAATCAGTGAAGCATTCACACAAAAACCACATGGTGTTATGACCTTGTTATGTCTCTATTGGTGCTATGATTATATAAAAAATTCAATGTTTTAACATTCTTGTGAAATATAGTTAATGACCTGTGTCTACAGGATGAATTATGCCTAATGCAAGTCTTTGTACACATGACAAGCCCATAATCAACTCTCCAGTCCATCAGATAACCATGATTTTCAATGGATTAAAACACAATTGACATTTAATAATTTAATTTAAAAAGGGATAATTAAGACTTTGTTAATTATCATATAAATGGTACTTGACAAACAAGACTATAGTGTCAACTTCAAACACTCATAACCTTGCTGAGAAAAAGAAATTTGACTGAAATTTTTAATATCTATATCTCACATAATGCATCTTCAAGCCTTTTTATTTTGCTGCCAAACAAATGATAAGATTTATTATATATTTTTATATGAAATAAGAATGAAGACTGTTTACTTGATAACAATATATGATTTCATCAGACCAGGCTTGTCATATAAAATAAAGTTGGTATTATTCCTAAACAAGAACCCAGAGTGATTTCTGGTGTATTTGCCAAATAATACAGCAATAATTGTAATGAATTCTATTTGACGTGTGTTGATATTAGACAGGTGTGTGAGAGAATGTTTTAGAGAGTGTTATTTCTATAGAATGTTTGATATAACCATTGTTGAATGGGGGCGGGGTGGAATGGTACAATGTACATCCTGTAGATCATAAGGTCTGTCACTGAGTCCAGTATAGACAAGGTTAGGACTATATCAAAAAAAAACTAATATTTAATATACTCTACCAAAACAACATTTGAAGGATGATGATGTCATTTCACTTCTATAGGCTAGGGGGTCTGACAACCAATTTTAAACAAGGTTTCCATAAATATTAAATATCTTATCAAAGGTAATTTTTACTAGCATATTATAAACACAATATTATGTTTTTCTAATGGTCAATTCATATGGCTAATTGTTTAGATCACATGGTTTGTTGTGGCAGCTAATCGTCGGCTTGGACGGGTCTGTGCTTGCTAACGGTGTATTTCAATATAAACAGACCAAAACTATTTCACTTGTGGACGTTAAACTCCCAGTAACGAACGAATGATTTCACTTGTGAGACACATACAGTCATTTTGGCAAATCACGACTTTTCTCTTTTGTTTTTCTTTCATTCCTCTTTAGAAGGTCTGGGGTTGAATCGGTATGAAACAATACTGTAGACCCATTGGTGTTTGATGCTCACACAATACAGGATATACAAACACTGTCAGTAGATGATGTAAAACCATTCTATCAGATGAAATAATTGTCAGGTGTCAAACAAAACAAGATGTAAACAATTAGCCGTGTCGTGTGCGCATGAATTGAGCCACAGCCTACTGTTTAGTATGAGTGACTTTACACGACAGATGTGTGTCTTAAACGTTTGAACCATTTTTATACGTCCACATTCATAATGTGAACGTATTATGCCGTCGCCCCTGTCTGTGTATGTGTGTGTGTGTGTGTGTGTGTCTGTGGTTCGCCTACAGGACGCAATTCTTCATGGATTTTCTTCAAACTTGGTATACTTATTCCTTATACCCCAAGGAAGATCCCTATTGTTTTGGGGGCATGCCCGACCCCCAGGGGCCGAGCCACGCCCATTTCTAGTATTTGTTTGTTTGTCGTCTACAGGCCACATTTCTTAACTTACAATCTTGAAACTTTGCATACACGTTCTTTGTACCCTAAGGAACATCCCTATCGTTTGGGGTGCATGCCCAACCCCCAGGGGCAGAGCCACGCCCATTTTCTTTTCTTGTGTCTTTGTGTCGCCTACAGGGCGCAATTCTTACTGGATTTTCTTCAAACTTGGTATACTTATTCCTTATACTTGGTATACTTATTCCTTATACCCCAAGGAAGATCCCTATTGTTTTTGGTGCATGCCCGACCCCCAGGGGCAAAGCCACGCCCATTTCTAGTATTTTTTTGTTTGTCGTCTACAGGCCACATTTCTTAACTTATAATCTTGAAACTTTGCATACACATTCTTTGTACCCTAAGGAACATACCTATCGTTTGGGGTGCATGCCCAACCCCCAGGGGCAGAGCCACGCCCATTTTCTTTTCTTGTGTCTTTGTGTCACCTACAGGGCGCAATTCTTACTGGATTTTCTTCAAACTTGGTATACTTATTCCTTATACTTGGTATACTTATTCCTTATACCCCAAGGAAGATCCCTATTGTTTTTGGTGCATGCCCGACCCCCAGGGGCATAGCCACGCCCATTTCTAGTATTTTTTTGTTTGTCGTCTACAGGCCACATTTCTTAACTTATAATCTTGAAACTTTGCATACACATTCTTTGTACCCTAAGGAACATCCCTATCGTTTGGGGTGCATGCCAAACCCCCAGGGGCAGAGCCACGCCCATTTTCTTTTCGTGTGTCTTTGTGTCGCCTACAGGGCGCAATTCTTACTGGATTTTCTTCAAACTTGGTATACTTACTCTTTATACTCTAAGGATGATCCCTATCGTTTGGGGTGCATGCCCAACCCCCAGGGGCAGAGCCACGCCCATTTTCTTTTTGTGTGTCTGTGTGTCGCCTACAGGCCGCAATTCTAACTGGATTTTCTTAAAACTTTGTATACTTACTCTTTACACCCTAAGAATGATCCCTATTGTTTTTTGGTGCATGCCCGACCCCCAATGGCAGAGCCACGCCCATTCCTTGTATTTATTTGTTTGTCGTCTACAAGCTTCATTTGTTAACGTATCATCTTGAAACTTTGAATGCTTATTCTTTGTACCCTAAGGAACATTCCTATCATTTGGGGTGCATGCTCAACCCCCAGGGGCAGAACCACGCCCATTTTCTTTTTGTGTGTCGCATACAGGGCGCAATTCTTAATTGGTCATCTTGAAACTTAAAATACTTATTCCTTATACCCTAAGGATGATCCCTTTTGTTTTGGGTGCATGCCCGACCCCCGTGGGCCAGCAACACCCATTTCTTGTATTTGTTTGTCTGTCGTCTACAGGCTGCATTTCTTAATGTATCATCTTGAAACTTTGAATGCTTATTCTTGGTACCTTAAGGAAGATCCCTATTGTTTTTTGTGCATGCCCGACCCCCAGGGACAGTGCCACGCCCATTTTCTTTTTGTCTGTGTGTCACCTACTGGCCACAATTCTTAATCGATCGTCTTGAAAACTTTTTTTATACTTATTCCTTATACCCTAAGGCTGACCACTATTATTTTTGGTGCATGGTGTGTCGTGTGTTCGCCTACAGGATGCAATTCTTAACAGATCCTTTTAAAACTTTACATACCTATTCCTTATACCCTAAAGATGTGCCGTATTGTTTTTGGTGATTTCCTAACCCCCAGGGGCAGAGCCATGCCCATTTTTACTTCGTGTCTGTGTGTGTTGTCTACAGGCCACGATTCTTAATGGATCGTCTTTAAACTTGGGATATGTATTCCTTATAGCCTAAGGACGTTAACTGCATGTCCCGACTCCCACAGGCAAGACACGTCCAATTTTTGTGTTTGTCGTTTACAGGCCGCAAGTCTGAATGAAGCAGCTTGGTTCTTGGCTTATGTATTCCTTATAGCCTGAGGGCGTCCACTATTGATTTTGATGAATGTCCCGACCCCCAGGGGCAGGGCCACGCCCACTTTTTGCCTTTAGCGTTAGGAAGGCACAATTCTGAATGGATTATCTTGGTATACTTATTCCTTATACTCTAAGGACGGCAACTATTGATGTTGAGGCACGACCCTCAACGCTAAACAAACCAAATGCCTAGCCTTCTTGACAAAGTACCATATCAATCAAAGCAGGAATGTGGACGTATATTGTAGCGTTAGCGTTATGTTTCGACCAAACAATGATGCCTGAACACAATGTTGAACTAAATTAATGTCTAGCTTACCTTGCTGAAAATCATTGGTCTTCCCCTTTAACAATTCAAGTAAAGTAAAACAGTGTTGAATATAGAGAATCAACTTCCACAAAGAATTATAAATCATTGATGTTATGTCCTTTTATTTTCAAACAGTTTACTCTTTAGCTTGTTAGTTGAAGTCAATTTCCAGTAGATGTTAAAGCATGGTGATATATAATTTAAAGCATGTATCTGGGTCATTTTCTTGTTTACTATGTTTCATTTCAAATATTCATTGAGACCACTTTGATTTACATCTAGGTTTTAAATTTAATTTATTTGTTTCGGACTGATTCTAAAATGGGGTTTAATGTCCTACTGTTCTGGGCTAATGGTGTTTAACATTATACTGTTCTGTGCTAATGCAGTTTAACGTCCTACTGTTCTAGGCTAGTGGTGTTTAGCCGAAATAACACATTTGATAGCCACACAATTCAATACATTTGTTTTAACGTGTAATATTAAAAATACCAAAGGTTTGATTTTCCCATTCCACTAATTACACCACAGATCTTATTCACAAAACTATTTTAACGATGCAACCTTTTCATTGGCTAAGAGTTAACCTCAACCAATGGAAAATCTGCATTCTTAAAAGATTTTAGTTGTAAGATTTTGTCAATAAACATACAGAATTATAATTATATTGCCCATTTTATTTCTATATATTACAGGCCTGTTGTCCATCACTCTTCTACCACATTATATTTAATAACTGCTTCAATAGATTTATTAGTCTTGACAATCAAGTTTATGAGCATTAGACCCCAACTGGATAGCAGCTTACTATTCCTTACATTTTGAATAGTAGCCTATCCAGTTGGGGTGGTCGGAGTTCGACATTACATGGGGGTAGTAGTAGGTGTAAAAATGATTCCACAAACTGGTCTGATCTCCTCTCCACGCCCCATTTTATTCTATTATCCAGTGAAACCAATAAGAAATCAAATTGATCTGGATGATCGAGTCCAATGGAGTCTAAGCACATGAATAAACTTGGTTGTCAAAACATCTAACATCATAAACTGTCTTCATTCACTTACAGTTTTATTCTGGAACAGTTATCATGTGATTGTCGAGTCACCTTGCTAAACTAATAAGGGGAGACAACTATGTGAGTTACTCCCCACTATGGTTTTATTATTATTCCTGCCTATGAAGATAACATTACAATAAGATAATGTATTACAGTATATAAAATGTATTTATTTTTTACTAGGAGTGTTCAAATTTTGTACATAATAATAAAATCATATAAATTGACACTAACAACTTTACACTTCCTTACAATAAAGTTAATCCACTGCTGACTAGATTTCTAGATTGATGTATGGAGACTTACACTCACACTAAATTGAATACTTTGTTAACAGCTATTTTCAGTTCATGTAAATTTAACATTGTGTTCTGCTTTTTCACAAAGCAATGTTTTGATTATATATGCCTGGCACCGACTGAATAAGTACTAGTCAAATTTATAGTTTTGAAACAAACAAAATATGCAGCGACAATTTGAAAACATTTTGTGAAATGGTGTATATACAATACAATGTTCAATTCATATATACGTAAGTCTCCTGTGCGCTTTGTGCAACTAGTCCCTGTGGAGTTTACTTTAAGGCTTCTAGATGTCACCTGTAGGCTTTGGGCTAGAATTCATTTACTGCACTGAATAATCAAGTCGTCGTTTAGAAGCCAATGACCTGATGTAGCAGACTATTATTTTAAGGATCAGCACTGTTTGTTATTTCAATTATAATCATTGTATGAACCGAGAGTTGTTAGAGAACATTGGGCCCCCATCAAAACCTTGGCACCGTTGATTTTCTACAGATTAATTAAATGCGTGAAGACCTCGTGTAACAATAATTGAATTCTAGCCTCCATTTTAATATAAATGATTGTATTTGTATATTGACCTGTAAGATAACTCTAACCACATGAATAATGTTTGATGAGAAAAGGAAAATAAATAAAATACATAATGTAATGGATCAAAGACTTGTATTATTGTTAACTACCACATTTCCACTGAAACCATCGCCTACTCTAAAAGACCTCCCCAGCCCAGACTGCACAACTCAAGTTACACCATAAATAAGCATGCAGCTATCAAGTTATAAATATCCTCTATGAGAAATGGTGCCATAATCATTATACTGTATAACAATTATAGTCTGGAAATAGAGGGGAGGGGATAGTTTCACACAATTCATTAACATTTTAAAAGGTAGGTTTAACATACACCAACATTGGCCAAGTTGTCTGGGCAGTCCACAAGGGTTGTAGCGTTCTGCTGAAGGTAATGTGAGTATTTACAAGACAACAACTTAGTTGTTCTAATGTTTTGTAGCATCATATCAAGTATTTATATTGCCTATATCTACACTATAAAACACATTCCGGGTTCCAACAGTAATGGTGTGACTGGTTGAGAGAAGTTAAACTTCTCATATCATCATCTGATAGACTGAATGAAAATATATCAATATTCTCTTGTAAATGTTTGATGTTAGTTGATTTGGGTATAACACCTACAATATACAAACAATATACATACATGAATATATCAGATATGTATGAAAATACTCAAAAAATAAACTTTATTGACATAAAGGCAATCTCAGTTTTTATCTAAATCTGCTGTACCAAGTCACATAGGCTTAGGACTACAGACTCAAAGTGGTCTAATATAAAGCCTAACTTGGGTGGCTGACTTGATTTCCACTCAACCAATCAATCTTTACAGTTCACTGAGAAGGGACCGTCAGGAGAGAATATTGAAAACTTTAACTGCCACAAATTCGTTTTCTTGCTATTCCAGCAATTCAATGTGGTACAATATAGCCTAACTTAGATGGCTGACTGGAATCCCAGACAATCAAGCAATCATTGCGTTTTTCTGCTTTTCTAGCCCAAGAATTAAGCAACTTCAAAGTTCCAAATCATTTTTCAACCGAAATCCCAGCCATCTAATTGAACTGTGGCAGCTGAATTCATAAATAATAATCCATGCCCGAAAAATGAAGCACAAAGTGTTTTTTGCCAACTAGTTGAAATAATAATTTGTGTTTTCACTTTACCCGTCTGCCCGAAAATTCTGATTGCCTAAAAGTTAAAGGGGCAGCTGCCCCAGCGTTCCCCTGACTCTTACACCTATGCCAAGTCGCCATTGTAGTTACTTCCTGATCAATAAGACCGAGTCATCCAGGGTTTTTCATCTACGGTATCATTACTATTTTAGTTGCAACTGTCACATAGAGGAAGGCTGGGTGGCTCGATCAGAATAGACTTTTATTCATTAGCCACGTTGCTCATTTGAAACCTCATTTGAAAATAATATACCTATATTTTGTTGTACTGCCCATCTAAGAAGTATCTGGGCTGATGTTTTACATGAACTTTTTGCTATCCTCTTCACTACTTCATCATTTAAAAGCTGCAGAAAAACAAAAAGTTAAAAATAAAAGAAAAGATAGGTTGCCAGGCAACGAAACATACGCCCACAGCAGCTAAATCATCCGGGCAGTCAACAAGGGTTGTCGCATATTTTTACTTTTTTCGGTAATGAAACATTTGTAATACACTAAAATCTGATTAAGAGTAACAACTCATGTAATTATCAGAAAATCATTAGAATTTGTTTGCTTTTTATAAAGTTTTGCCCCACGCTAACAATTGGTATACGAAACATTTAATATCATGGATTTAGCTGTTGAGTTATCAAAATTCATTGAAAATCAAAATACGTGTTCATTTCAACACCTTAAACTTTGTGTATCAATCTGAAGTCAATCGGATGATAACTTTGGCCTCTAGAGCATCCACAAGATTTTTTGAAGTGATCTAGGGCCATAACTCTGACAGCAATTATCAAAAATCGCTGAAAATCAATAGGCTTCTTCGTCTCATGACCTTAAACACTGTGTATAAATCTAAAGTCAATCGGATATTAACTTTGGCCTCTAGAGCGTCCACAAGGTTTTTTGAAGTGATCAAGGGCCATCACTCTGGCATTAATCATTGGAAATCGCTGAAAATCAATAGGCTTCTTCGTTGCATGACCTTAAACACTGTGTATAAATTTAAAATCAATCGGATATTAACTTTGGCCGCTGGAGCGTCCACAAGATTTTATGAAATGATCAAGGGCAATAACTCTGGTAGTTATTATTGGAAATCGCTGACAATCAATAGACGTCTTCGTCTCAGGACTGTAAACACTGTGTATCAATTTAAAGTCAATCGGATATTAACTTTGGCCTCTAGAGCATCCACAAGATTTTTTGAAGGGATCAAGGGCCATAACTCTGACATTAATCATTGGAAATCGCTGAAAATTAATAGTCTTCTTTGTCTCATGACTGTAAACACTGTGTATCAATTTAAAGTCAATCGGATATTAACTTTGGACTCTAGAGCGTCCACAAGATTTTATGAAATGATCAATGGACGCCGGACGGACGGGGGCGACGACAATATACGACCACATTTCAATGTGGGCGTATAAAAATGCATCAGGGTAATACAGGCAAAGTTTGATTGAATGGTGTAGACTAAATATATTTATCTGTTGTTTTGCCTTGTTTTCAAATGGTCAATAGGTTGCACCAAGAATTCCACATACAGATTAGAAAAATCTCAATGATGAGATATATCTTTACCTTGTTCTCTGTATCAGAAGTACCAAGTGAAGAATATGCTTGAAACGTTATTTTATTTTTGTTACAGAATTCTACTAGTTGATGTTGTACCAGATGTGGATGATATTCAACCTGTAAAATATCTCACATTATAGTGTATATCAATCAACCTGTAAAATATCTCACATTACAGTTTATATCAATCAACCTGTTAATATCTCACTGCCAATACTTCACTCACTGAGATCATCAAGTATGTGTTCACCCTGTCATAAAGTCTCTATTCTCCAGTCATAAAAGTTTGTGTTTCACCCTATCATAAAGTCTGTATTCAAACAATCATAAGTCTGAATTCACCAGTCATAAGGTCTGTATTCACCTGTCTCACCAGTCATAAAGTTTGTGTCACACCAGTCATGAAGTCTGAATTTACCCAGTCATAAAGTCTGCTTTCATTTTGTCATATGAGGCCAGAGTTTCTTTAAAATGTATAGAGAGAGAAACTAGGTCATTTTTGGATTAACACCTGGTTCAATTTCATTTCAATAATTCACTTGCACATAGGGGTTTTTAGCAATGAGAGGAAACCAGAGGAGGACCGAGAGAAAACCCAGGAAGTTGGACAGGTGACCCTTCTTCTTGTCACGAACAACCGTGGAATAGAAACCACGCCACTTGACTCAGTTACAGACCTTATGATACAGCGTGTATATCCACCCCTACACTTTAAAAATTAAATTGCTGTCTTTGAGTATTGTTTAGAATAAAAGTGTAAGCTAGTGTAAGTGAATGTCGCCTACCTGTAGGACTAATGGAGGCACTCTGCAATATTCTAATAATTCTTCTAAATGTCTCTGTAAATAATTTGATACACCTAAAGCACGAATTTTACCTGAAAATACAAGTTATATATTATCAATCTAAAAATACAAGTTAAATAATCTCAAAATGGTTTTATATAGATTTGACAATATGCAACATGAAAATTGTTATAACATTTGTAGTCAACAAGGCAGGGATTCTGTTCTCTCTTTATACCTAGAGCATCACATATTACCACCTGTTCAATATATAACACAGGTTATATTAGTGGACATCAACAACAGTGTTCAGAGGAACCCTTCAGTACCTTCATCATATAAGTCTTCCATGGCTTGCCAACTACCCTGACGTAACATCTTATGTTTTATGTCGCTAGGTTGAAGACCTTGACCTCCAGGCCAGTGTATAAGATACAGATCCAGATATTCACATTGTAAATCAGCAATCGATTTCAAACATGCAGCTCGACATTTTTCCTTGCCATGATCTTTCGGTCCTGGAAAAAGAATTTCTTTTTAGTGCAGCCAGCTTTTTGAACAGATTACTTTTTAATGTATTGATAGAAAGTTGATATTTATTTTTAGTCTGGATACTGTGCTTTTAAAGCGATAATTTCATATTTTCAAAGAAAGTCAAAACATAAATATTATGTCTTTTGCTCAATAGGTTGTTAACTCACTATTCTAGGCTTATGACCATTGTTATAGTTCCAGCTACAGGCAGTTAGAACCTGTCACCCCTACAACAATATTATCACTACCATAGTGGACTGGTCTAAAACCCCTGTTCATTAAGTCAGTAGACTAACCCAAAAAACCATGCTTTATAGAACTTCCTGTTAATACTATGTAGTAGAATTTTTGCACCATATTAAAAGTATAAAACAACACTTTAACGTTTCATAATTAAACAAGATTATGACATGGTGTCAGAAGTGGTAAACAAATCCACATTATAAACTGTCTAGAACAACTTTTGAAGAAAACAGAGAAGTATTAATATCTAACTAGTCTATATAAACAGATCTTGTAAGAGAAACAATCTCAAGCTCAACAAAGATGGCTGCCTCAGGATTTTCACCCCCCTCAATGAATTGGGAGAGCTCAGACCTACCAGACGAGTTTGATAGATTCTACCAATACTGCAATCTAATATTTCAAGGACCATACTCCAGTAAGAACAATAAAGAGAGGGCATCATTCATTTTAATTTGGATTGGCAGAACTGGATTAGACATCTATAATATGGCAGAAATTTAAACAACACCTTGCCCCTAAAATAAATCACATATTGGCACGGTTCCAACTTCAACAATTCAAACAGAGACAAGATGAACCAGTTGATGATTTCATGTCGAGATGTAGAAACCAAGCCAAAAAATGCAAATTTCGTGATGAAGAAGAACTTTCCGAGCGATTAATCGAACAACTGATAATCGGTACCAAACACAAAACTGTACAGGAAAGAATGCTAGGTAAAGGAGACATGCTTGATTTAGATAAAGGAATCAATATTGCAAGAACGTATGAGGCAACCCTAATCCAGATGCAACGACTAGGCATGAGATGAATGGAGATCAAGAAACAGATACAGAAGTCCAAACCGATACAGAAGTCCAACCAGTCAAAATGGCAGATCACAACAGAGAAACAGAGGACGTGGTAGAGGTTATACAGAGATCGAACACCACAACGCAATTTCCAAAGATTTCACTCACTGGAACAAGAAGATAAAGTTACAGATGAATTTGAATCTTTGACATTTGAAACAATCACCATAAACAGTATGGAATCCGACAGAAATCAAACAGAGGTTTACTTAGATCTCAACATAAATCAGGGTCACAATAAGCTGAAAGCAAAACTTGACACAGGAGCACAAGGCAATGTCCTGCCCTTGAGAATATATAAACAGATGTTTCCTGAACATATTGTTGATGGAATTCCCAGACCTGGAATATTGAAACAACCCCAGAATATCCTCACAGCCTATGGTGGATCTCAAATTGATCAATATGGTAGCTGTACCATTGACTGTGAATATAATGGCAACAGAACAGCAGCGATTTTCCATGTTACCAAACCAGAAGGTCCCGCCATTATTGGATTTCCAACTATTGAAACATTGAAGCTGATTACCCTGAACTTTGAAATTAGCATTCCTACGAAACCCCGAAACATATCAAGTACAGTTATCCACGACAAACAAACACTACTTGCAGCATACCCGAACAGTTTTAATGGAGTAGGAAAATTTAAAGGCCAATACCATATCACCATTGATCCCAATATACCACCAGTGATACACCCACCACGACGAGTTCCTATCAGCCTTAAGGACGACATAAAGAAAGAATTAGACAGCATGGTTGAGAACGACATAATCGTACCAGTACGACCAGGTGAACCTACCGCCTGGGTCAACAGTCTAGTATACCGCCGAAAACCAAATGGCGACCTTCGATTATGCCTCGATCCAAAAGACCTTAACACAGCAATTAAACGAGATCACCATGTTGTATCTACACTAACTGAAATTTTACCTAAGTTATCTGGAGCAAGATACTTTTCCATCGTGGATGCAAAGTCTGGTTATTGGAACGTCGAACTTGATACAGACTCAAGCTACCTCACTACCTTTAATTCACCCTTTGGTAGATACAGATTCGGATTGAACATGTCACAAGACGTATTTCAATCGAAAATTGACCAGACCTTTGAAGGCTGCAAAGGAGTAGTAGGCATTGCAGATGATATTGTAATATTTGGAAAAACAGCAGAAGAGCATAGCCAAAACATCAAAACAATGATGGAATGCTGTATTGCTACAGGACTTAAACTTAATCCTGATAAATGCAAAATTAAAGAATCGAAGATAAAATTTTATGATGTTATATGTTCTGCAGATGGAGTACAACCGGATCCAAACAAAGTTGCTGCTTTAAAACAAATGGCTGCACCAACATCCACTAAAGAACTACAGACTTTCCTAGGTCTTGCTACATATATTGGTCCATTTATTCCAAATCTAAGCAAGTTAACTGCACCCTTACGGGAATTCACCAAGAAAAACAGCATTTTCCAATGGACTGCTAGCCATCAAACAGCTTTTGACGAAATCAAAGACAATATTAGTGAGAAAACAACTCTAACTTACTTTGATTCAACGAAACCTATAACGTTACAAGTTGACGCATCCTTAAAAGGTTTAGGTGCCACTCTACTACAAGAAAACAAGCCAATTGCCTTTGCAAGCAAAGCTCTAACAGACATAGAATCTTGCTACGCCAACATTGAACGTGAACTACTCGCTGTTGTATTTGGATGTGAGAGATTTCACACATATCTATATGGTCAAACATTCAAAATAGAATCAGACCATAAACCACTTGAAGCTATACACCTCAAACACCTAGTTTCGGCACCACCACGACTTCAACGCATGCTATTGCGCCTTCAGTCATACAACTTTACAATAAAATATGTAGCTGGTAAAGATGTACCAATAGCTGATGCACTGTCACGGTTATCGCCGCAAGAATATGGTGACATACAGGACATGGATGTACAGATCCATGACATCATGCCAAATTTCACAAATGACATGATTAACAAGATCAAAGTTGCAACTCAACAAGATCAAGAACTAACAATTCTGAAAGAGATGATTTACCATGGATGGCCTAACACTATTAAACATGTCCCAATGTCAATCAAACCATATTGGACATACAGAGAAGAATTATCCGTAGAAAATGGTGTCCTACTCAAAGGATCAAGAATCATCATTCCAGATTCATTGAAACAGAATATTCTCCACAAACTCCATGAAGCTCATCAGGGTATTGAAAAAACTAAGCTGAGAGCCAGAACGTCTGTGTTTTGGAGGAATCTGAATTCCGATATTGTCGATATTACAAAAAATTGTGCCACTTGCCAAAAATACTCTCCACAACAAACTAAAGAGCCCCTCATACCATCCGATATACCACCAAGGCCATGGCATACCATTGGAACAGACTTATTCCATTTCAACGATAGAGAATACCTTCTTATTTCAGACTATTATTCAAAGTTTCCCTTTGTACGAAAACGGTCCACAATATGATGGCCACGCATATAGTGAATTTGCAAACAAATATGGTTTAGAAGATATAACAAGCTCACCACATTATCCAAGAAGCAACGGATTCATAGAAAGTCAAATCAAAACAGTAAAAAGAACACTACAGAAAGCCGAAGATACCCAAATTGATCCAAATATTGCCCTTCTATGTCTTCGAAGCACACCAATAGACAACAAAATCCCATCACCAACTGAACTACTTTATGGGAGAGCTATTCAAGACAACTTGCCTCGAAAACATACCCTTGATGAAAACGACGGAATCATTGATATTCTGAAGCAACGACAAAATATCCAAAAGCAGAGTCATGATAAACACTCAAAGGAGTTGTCTATGTTACTTCCAGGTCAACAGGTCTGTATTCAGAATCCAACAACCAAGAGATGGAAGTCGGCTGTTATCGACAATGCAGTAGGAGACATTCCTCGATCCTACATCGTCAAAACTAACTCAGCACAAACATTACGCAGAAATAGATCACAAATAAGAGATATTCCACAAAACACTAAACGAGTTCATTTTGAAGATTCCCCTTATCAAACTCCAATTAATCAACAACCTGCTTCACAACCAGAACTACAACAACGACGACCATCAGAATTCAATACCACGAAAAACCATTATACAACACGGAGTGGACGCACTGTGAAAAGTCCAGCGTGTTTGGATGTGTAACTGTGCATATTAACTTTACGGAAAATTAATTTTACGAAAAAATTAAAATGTGTTTATTTTTGAACAATTTTCAAATCTAAAGACTTACTAGTTAAAATTCAATAATTCTCATGATATATTAATAATATGTTTTATTTTAGAAAAACAGGGATGTTATAGTTCCAGCTACAGGCAGTTAGAACCTGTCACCCCTACAACAATATTATCACTGCCATAGTGGACTGGTCTAAAACCCCTGTTCATTAAGTCAGTAGACTAACCCAAAAATCCATGCTTTATAGAACTTCCTGTTAATACTATGTAGTAGAATTTTTGCACCATATTAAAAGTATAAAACAACACTTTAACGTTTCATAATTAAACAAGATTATGACAACCATAGGCATTATTCCACATACTTAAAAATTATTGACACAGGAAATAATAATATAATCTCCTCCCTTGTTTTTCTATATAACTGTCCCCATGCAATAGTTATCTTCAAACGTTTGAATTTAAAGTTGAAAATGATATTTTTGCCAATTTCTCAACTGGCAACAGTGAATTATGGGATTAATAGGATTAGGCTGTAGGTAGGACTGTTTATAGATGCCATCTAGCCTATTTTAAGGCTTTATATCAATAAATGTTAAAAATATAAATTAAAAATATGAAATTGCAGCTTTAAAATCTATTTTACTCCAAATATTACACAATGTTTGATAAAACACTTACCTAGTTTACTTGTAATAAAAATATCTGATCGGGTTAAACCATGTTGAGGTAGAATATCTTTTAAACTCCTTCCTATATCAACCTCATTTTTATACACACCAGCAGTATCTATAGCAACAAGAGAATCAGATTTTTATACACACCAGTGGTATCTATAGCAACAAGACAATCAGATTTTATATACACACCAGCAGTATCTATAGCAACAAGACAATCAGATTTTATACACACCAGTGGTATCTATAGCAACAAGAGAATTAAATTTTTAATAGATGATATACCTTGGCCAGAAGTTAAAATTTATTTTGTAATCCTTTGATGCTCAACAGTAACAATAAATATTTACCAATAGCTCTGTATCCAGCAGCTACAGCCGATTCTAAACTAGACTTCACCAGTTCACTCCCTTTAATCTTAAACGTTCCAACTGAAGTTAACAATGTATAACTTTATTTATAAACATGAATCAAAAGGTACGAAATAGTAAGGGAAAAAATCACTATAAATCCCCCCCCCCTTCCAACAGGTCATTTTTTTAGCTTCAAATGTTATATAAATTACTATTTAACTATATATTAACATGACAAGCCCATAATCAACTCTCTGAGTCATCAATCAATGCTTAAAAATACTTAAAGGACCTAAATCGCCATTCTTTGCACCTAGAAGTGATCGAACACATACAGGTCGCAATGCATTTAGTAATGTATTAAGGACTGTGTATGGTCAAGACGGTTAGAAGACGGGAACATATTTTTAACAGCGTGTTGTGTCGCTCATACTGGTTCTAGCAAGGTAAGCAAGGTCTTATTTTCTCACTAAGATGTTCAGTTACATTGTTCAGGCGTTCACTAGGACTGATACGCAACCGTTTAGCAGTAAAAAATTCTCCAGTAAATTTGACTGGGAAGCCAGACTTGTTCAACAAAGTTTCAATAGCACAGTCCCTGAACGTACAGGGTGAGTGTAATGCGGCCTACATTCAGAGCTGAACTAGGGTTATCGTGAGATTGCCATGAATGCCTTTGCCCATTTAATACTTCCCACAACAGTTTACTGGTTATCGGTACTTTTAAAATACGGTAACTATTACTATACATATAGGACTAAGACTAGTAATTATATTCCCTTTTTTCATGTTGGACGAATGTAGGGCGAGTTATAAATAGACAATTTTTCCCTTAATTTTTTTCTTCTCTCTTCCTGCATTTTTGGGTTGACTTTTTGGTCTCGAATTGGAGAAAAGGGATCAAATTTGCAATTTCATAGCAGTTTTGGGTAATTCTGATGATATTACAGCAGAGGGATAGGGGTGTAAAGTCGAAGTGTCTTTCTGCAGGGCAATCATTGTGCATTCATTGTGTCGGAGGAAGTGAGGTTTTCACGCCAGTCAGTGAGTCAACTTCAAATCCCCGTAGCAAAAAATCTAAACGGTCACCCCCCAAAAAATTTATTATGAGGAGATTGCCAAATGTGGTCCCATTGTGCCTACATTGGAACCAACGGAACGTTGAGCAAAAAGTTACAGCCTGTGAAGTTACAGCCATTTAACATTGAAGTCAATGGGAAAATAATTACTAGTCTGACTCCATATATATTATATAGTTGGATGATGAACCTTTTACTGTTATAAAACCCGGGACAAGCTGTCGTGATACACTATCAAGATTATTATATGTCTATTTCACTTACGTCCAACAATTGGCATTTTCACGCCATTATTCAGGATAATTTGTGTCATGTCTAATAATATATAATACACGTTTTCGGCTGCCCACGTTTTCTAACAATTTCAAAATTTTGTCAACAAACAATATCGGTAGTTACTCCCCCATTAGAAAAAAATTGTTCGGTTTTCCAGCCCTTCGGTAATTTGAGAAAACATTTAATATTGACAGATTATCGTATCAAATAAATCCAGACAATAATTAAATTTTATATGAAGGAAGACATATTGCAGATATTTTATAGAAACAATTATTTAAAGATTCGCGACTACGGCGAATTTAAGGGTAGCAGGTGCGCGCTCTGTATTCTATCCAAGATGGAGGATGGTTGCGCTTGGAAACTATGACGCTTTGTGAAAAATGAAAACAAATCTACTGACAGGTATAATTTAAAAAAAAAAATTTCCACAAATCACACCTTTTCAATGCATATTAAATTGGTAGGCGAGTCAATTTTTGAATTGAATAAACAAACAAATAAAATCTAAACTGACACACATACCGAAAATAACACAGCACTGCCACTGATTCAACTCAAGTAATAAGTATTGTTTGGGAGCTGTTTGCCTACAAGTAATCCTGGGGTCCATATGGCCTAGAAATAATAACACTACAACGATTCATGTTTGGATTTTTTTTTTCATTGAGTATTATTGAAAATTTAATTTCCAGGAAGAAAGTAGCTACGGTACATCATGCAAATGAGGAAATTATGGAATTAATTAGGCCCTATGGTGCTTATTATATATTAAGGTCTTTGCAAACAAACATATCTATTATACTTATGAGTCTTAGACCAATGTTTTTTTTTAACAAGTTCTTGTGGCACCATAGTATGACCATAAAGGCTTGTTTGAGTTTGTAGTTTATGTACGGGTATTCCATTATATTTTTCAGATTCTAAAATGTATATCAGATAGAAACATCAAACTATACAAGCATTTCCGGACTAAGAAAACAACATAGATTTCATCCATCATGACGTCGACTGGAGAGCAACAAAATTCTGACGAAGCTCAGCAAATATCGTTGATGGCCAGAAATGCCATCAGTTTTTTTGAGCGTTATGATAATTATGAGTGCCAAGAATTACTGGAATATTCAACACGACATTGGATGCTATCCACAGACGATTTTAAATTTCCAACGGACCCTCCCGTCGGTTTGATTAGCAACGTCAATCCCACAAACTCTAATAAATCAATTTTGTTACTGCCAGTTGATGAGACAGTGACCCCGTTAGATTATCGAGAAGTTCATCAAATCATTCGAGAACTAATAAATGGAATATATGTCTTAAATCAAACCCCGACACTGTCACTGGAATCTAATTTTGATCAGAGTACTTCGTGTCAGCTGGCCCCGGCGTATATTGACACGAAAATTGGGCAGACAATGGTCAGTGTGGATTACATGATGAAGGGTATGTGGCATGGAGCTTATATTCCAAAAGATAAACGGACTAAATTCTCAGAGAGATGGCGGATGAATTTAGACGTGGACTCTCATGGCAAACCAGAAACAAAGAAATCTCTTCTTAATGAATTTACAAGTGCTGGTAAGTTGATGTTTAATCGATATTTTGCAAATTGTGAATGTAATCAGATTATGGCAGATGACAAATGAATAGTGAATATTGGAATCGATATAATTTTTTTATAACTAATATCCTCCTATTTTAAAGTACAATATATACTGGGAGTGAAGGTGGCTCAATGAGTGAGACTTTGGCTAGCTAACCAGTGCGATCTCGGTGCTGACTGCGAAAGTTCATCAGGATTTTACGGCGTGGTTCCCCTTTGTCAGTGGTGCAGGATGGAGCTTGCAATGGACAAGGTCTAGTCGTTCGGACGGCACAAAAGCAAGGTCCTGGGTACACACTGTTGTGCACGTAAACGATTCTTTGGCAGTTGGAATTTGTTATAAGAGTAGACTGTAGTGTGGAGCTGTCCAGGCAAGATTTCCCTCATAGCACACTGTGTGAACAATTAAACCTTAAACCCCATTGCATTTCATTTACAATATGTATTGAGTTTTTAAATCCATGTGGTAAAGTCAGTAAGGCCAAACTTAGCCACTCGAGTCTGTGACAGATATCTCAAAACTTTAAAAATTGGAACAACCAAGAACTTTCTTAAAACTTGATTTTTTTCAAATTGTAGTATGTATTCCTGGAGATTATTAGTGGTCTGAGCAAGTTTTCTTGTATTACATGAAATATTAACGATTCTGTATTTCAGGTCTAATTGACATCACAGCCGATCCGGATTACACAAATATATACAACCGAATTCCAATGGATTTACCAGGAGACTCGGACATGATGGAAGAGAGGAGATTTTTTATGAGTCATGCAGAAGACTTGAGCATGAAGATAACGCTTCTTCAAAAACAATTAAAGCACCACAAAGACATGTATTTAGTGGATTCTGATTGGCTAGTGTCGAGTATTGTTCATTTATTGGATAATCGTATTGACCATACAGGATACGAACGGATTAAAACTCGTTTACAGATGCACGAAGAAATTATTAAATCCTATTTACCAAATAAATCAGAGGTCAGGCGTAATATCGAACTATTAAAACTTGTGAGTTTTTTAACACCATTTTTAATTGGTATGCGGAAAAAGATGAAGATACCAGATATAACACGATTATTACCGCCTGTTGCAGGTGACATGTTTTATGTTTATTTTTAATTTTTCAAACCATCTTTTAAACAATTCGCCCTGAGCTTGTATCTGTTGACGCACACAATTTACAAGTTGTTAACCTCTTAGCACTGGCCATCTTTACTAGCCGGGAGTAGCCCAGTCAATGCGGAGAAAGAGGATGTCATTTCATTTCCTTAACATGTGGACTGTTTGAAACTGCCTAAACATGTACCTGAATTGTACAAATAGCCATATTCAGTGCCAAAATACCAAGGGCTATAATTCTCTTGATCATTTCAACAGTTAATGGATATACCAGTAAGAAATATATCATCTGTCTCTAATTAGTTTGATGGGGAGTAACAAGGAATATTTCTGTATGGTTTCAGAATGTCAGTTGTTTAACAGCGAACTAGGGTAATCTCATATTAACATGTAATGAGTGTAGGGTTAATTAGATTGAATCAGTATCGACAATTACTCTTCTTTCAGTCCAACATGATGTATATTATTCGATTTTTTTCTTACATCTTACATTTATTTAGAAGTTAATACTTTCTGAATCTTCGTAAATTTTTAACAAATTTCATTGATTATGAAAAAACAGCTTACTTCTTGCTTTAATTAACGTACCTATGTGTTTGAAATCTCCTCTGGTTAAATCAAATTCATTGTGCAACTAAGATCCCGATGAAATAAAAGAGTTCTCTCTTGTAAAATTGAACTCATGACAAACTTTGACATGAGGAAATATGATTAATGATGTAATTAATACAGTAGTGTACAAGGTTAAGGATAGAACTGTCAGTATTATCCAAATGATAAATTATATCATGGTTATTGGGAGTAGTTACTAGTTAGCAGTATATTTGAATGAGAAGTGGTATCAGTTCTTCTAGAAAGAGTAGGTATTTCTGTGATTAGTGAAACTGGTTGATTATCTCAATGTTTGTGATACGAGAGAATAGAAGATGGTGGTACTCTGTCTAGATAATACTAAACAAACTCTTGTTTTTCAGCTGATGAATGTCGAACAGAAAGAGAGTTACCTCCCCTTATACTGGGATCAGATTTTCGATGTCGTAATTTCAGTTATGGAGAGCGCTATTTTAACCTCCATGGTGGTAAGCATTACATGTAGTTTAAACTTGCAAATTTAAAAAAAATTATGAACATTTCATTTCTATTATTGTGAAGACAAATACAAAAAAATAGATAATAGTTGATAACTGTAATTGTTTATTTTTGATGAGTTGCATATTTCTGTTCATCCTACTCCTTGCCACGTACAACACGAGATTAACGATTTATTTTATTAGTCATATTCCTGAAGCTAAGGCCTGAGAAATACAGCCATCTCTGGCCATATTGCTGGATTGGCTTCTGATGCTTGAGCTTTTGAGCGAGTATATCTATTCTTCCTGCGTTTAATCAAATCTATCTCAAGTACAGCAACATGACAGCCTTCGTTTAATCTGGGTCTAATGTAAAACTTTGAACAGTGATTTAAAGTATTATAAACAGCGAAAATATGTTCATCTCCAAACAATTATTGTGTACATTGTATTCAATTTGATAGCCTCATTTGTCGCAAAATTAGTTTTTTTGCAATATTCTGCTATAAACTGGTTAATTTGGCATAATAAAATCGTGAGTCATGACGTAATGTTATGTAAACATATTTGGTCTAATTTGGAGCTCTGTTTAAAGCGTAAAGCTTTTGTTACTCTGTTAGCTATTGGTTGTTAATAGGACCATTGACCAGTCATATTTTGGAACAGAAATTTTCTTGAGTGGGATTAGGTATAATCAAACGAAACACTGCAAGGAGTATGGGGATTGGTTGATAGAAATAGCACAATTATTAAGGGCAGATAATTTGAGTATGTGTCCCCCCCTGGATAAATTGAGTTGAACGGAATGAGACCACTGGGGATATGGAGGCTAATTGTTATTACCATTGTCCTGTGAAATCACCTACCTAGTATGGCTCATATCAACATGGAAAAACTTCAATCCTATCCCATCTATTAACAATTATATTTATTTTTCAGGTATTGTGATTGATCTAGAAACTGATGAAATGCAGAAACTGTCTCAACCATTCATTGATTCATACGAAGATCTCCATTCAGAATCACAGAATTTTCTCAATAAAATGTTAGATCCTGTGATACAAGTACCCGAACAGTATAAAGTTCCTATCAGAGAGATTGATGGTAAAAAGTAAGTTTTATTTTCGTATATGTTGTACACACGGACATGTGACAAATTCCTTTTAAATTTGCCTCTCAAATCATCTGAGGTCAGTTGGGTGGTCATTGAGTTACGTTCAATGGTTTCAATACTAAGTTTGTAAATGACTGCCGCCCTGCATGCCTGAATGCCTTCCGACCTGCCTCCCTGTGTATAACGACAGTGAAGATGACGGTTCAGAACATTCTAGCAGAAGGAGAATTATTATTACTGTTAGGCCTTTTGTATTGATGAATAAAAAACTCACATAAAACCCAAGTCATATTGTTATGTTATTCTTTTACACCGAATTCAAATCTTAGCCAATTGATGAATAAAAACAGCTTTTTTTACTTCGAAGTTCAAGACATTTCTTGTTTCGTGTTTTTTATACTATTGCTTTGCCCAATTCACTTGCAAATGGCAATTCCAAAGTGTATTTATTTTTAGTGGTGACTGGCAAGATCACATTCGTAAGCAGATGACTCGAAATGCTCTGAATAATGAGAAGCATGTTTCGATGAAGACCCATTGAGTTAGCTGTGTCTAGACTTTTCTGTGTGTTGCCTCTCTTTGAAATTTTAAAAAATGACACGTTCTTCCATATTTTATATTGATAGTAGTAGTCCATCTCCAAGTATTTTGGGTATGCTTTTCCTTTGTAATAAAATTCAGAATAACTTTTGAAATTTTGCGTGGCCGGTAATAAACTAAAGTTAAACTTATTTGTCAAATTAAAACAACTTTTTGCGGTAGCATTGTCCTTTAAACTCATTTGATTATTGATCAGCTTTGTTGGCGGGCGTGCATATGTTACTTTGACTGGCAAACTATCTTTTTATGTATTGTATGAATTATTTTTTAGTTACTATGTGATAATGTTTCGATGAAGACCCATTGAGTTAGCTGTGTCTAGACTTTTCTGTGTGTTGCCTCTCTTTGAAATTTTAAAAAATGACACGTTCTTCCATATTTTATATTGATAGTAGTAGTCCATCTCCAAGTATTTTGGGTATGCTTTTCCTTTGTAATAAAATTCAGAATAACTTTTGAAATTTTGCGTGGCCGGTAATAAACTAAAGTTAAACTTATTTGTCAAATTAAAACAACTTTTTGCGGTAGCATTGTCCTTTAAACTCATTTGATTATTGATCAGCTTTGTTGGCGGGCGTGCATATGTTACTTTGACTGGCAAACTATCTTTTTATGTATTGTATGAATTATTTTTTAGTTACTATGTGATAATGTTAGAGTTTGAAACATACTATAGTGCCAACCCTCAGAAACCTTTGTGGATTCGAGCTTTTCACGAAGAACTTCAAACTTTGAAACCTAAAAAACTGCCAATACATGAAATACCACTACATGAACAGTTCAAGAAATATTTTGGATATAAAAAAGCTCTGAAATACAAGGTAATTTGTTTTATTTCCATTATAGATATATGGTAGAGGGGAGGAGGGTCTGAGTGTTCTAAGGTTTATCATTGAGGTTTCAATCCCTGGTTTGTACATAGAAAGAAGTAGTGTTGTCTGTGAGTCAAGGATTTTCTCCTGGGTTCCACTTTATCCTAACTGCTACAGACCTCAACGGGATTCACAGTAGTCTAGTCAAGATAGATCTCTACCAGATAGATCTCTACCAGATAGCTCCCTACCAGATAGATCTCTACCAGATAGCTCTCTACCAGATAGATCTCTACTAGATAGATCTCTACTGCATAGCCAAAATGACAAATTGTATGATTTTATTGAGTGGATGTTATACTCCATTTCTCTCTCCTTCCCATGATTTTAGTGCAACTGTGATAATATACAGCAGAAATCACTCTTCTCTCTTCCTTTTCAGACTCCACAGAATGGTTTAAAGGCAGCAGCACAGCGAGGGTTGGTTGTTATATTTCATGCTCTGTGTCGTAAAATGCCTGCGTCTCGTCTGGGTAAACAAGATGAACATGGTTTATCCTACCTTCACTATGCAGCCATGTTTAACAGACCTCAGATTATTGCGTTACTGCTGTTACAATCCATGGATGTCAATGTCCGACGTAATAATATCATGGGAACAGGTTAGTGTCCCCCAAACTTAATCACATTTAACATCCATCCGAGAGATTTGCAATTTATGAAACCTTTTTGTGGGAAATATTAGGTGTTTCCACCAACCTATGAGAGATCATAGCAATGCCACTGAAACCAGCTCAAATATATTGCACAAACATATAAAACTGAAATAAGAATGTAACAAATTACGATTCTTAGTTGACTTTGGTGTGTTATATCTTCTCCAGAATAAATTACTAGAAAGTTCCAAAGATATTATGGTAGTCAAAAATCTAGTTTGGTCCCCTCATGTGAAAAATCCTCTAACTGGAACCATGTTTGTCCTTTAAAGGAGCCACATCAGGGAAGGTTCCCTGTGATTTGCTCATTTGGTCTTGACGTTGTCATATAAATGACATTTAAGTTTTTGAAGTTAATTAGATGTGTAAATTATATTTATTATTTTTGAAATATATACTGTTAATGATAAGAAATATACTGACTATACTGTTAATCATATAAAGATTCCACAGTGGAGGAGTTGGAAGGTAAAAGCATGATTGTGTTTAAATTTCACCAGTAGATTACAATTATATTCATCAATTACAAACACTTGCTGTATACACCTTCAATTACAAACACTGCCATCAATTACAACATTTACTGTATGTATAATCAATTACAAACATTTGCTGTATAGATAATCAATTACAACACTTATTGTGTAGATCATCAATTACAAACACTTGCTGTATAGATCATCAATTACAATCACTTACTTTGTAGATCATCAATTACTATGTTCTATTATTAAATGCCGGCTGTTTAGATGATGACTTGCAAACTCCTGCTGTACATCGCATCAATGGCAAATAGCTGTCCTTTAAATCACATTGTATTTATCATAAAACTTCATCAAGTAGTACATATTTAGTTTACGTATGTCCAATTGACCAATATATATATATATATATATCAAGGTAATCACCATGCAGTAATGTCACACTTGATATTTACTATTTTTGAAATATTATTGTTTAGTTTCTGGATATTTTAATTTTAGACCCCACAGATTGATTTCTCATCGTCCGAATAAATCACAAACATTTCATATTTTGTGCTTGAAATTTCCTTTCTTCAATCTTCAGTCACATGTAGTCCAATTCCAAGATCATCACTTCATTACCATTCCATCACATAGTTCTATACTGAGCTTACCCTTTTCAGTCACATCGTTTCATACTGAGTTTACCCATTTCCGTCACATAGTTCTGTACTGAGCTTACCCTTTTCAGTCACATCGTTCCATACCAAGCTTACCCTTTTCAGTCACATAGTTCCATACTGAGTTTACCCATTTCCGTCACATAGTTCCCTACCGATAATATCCCTTTTTTTTAAAAAAAAAAAAATCGTAAATTTCCTTAAATTAGACGACATTACTTTCAGATTTATAGCCGATTGAAATAGATATATATAGCATGGGGTACTAGATTGATGCCGCCATCTTGATTTCTCTTGGACAAATATAGTAATACTAATTATCTTATCAGTTTCATACAGGCCAGATCATTCTTTATGAAGATCTTTTAATACTCAGATGTGCTTAATTACATAATTATATAATCTTTGCAGTAAAATAATACCTACATTTAGATATTGAAATATATTACCGTATGAGGTGACTTTTGAGCTATGAATTTGTCTGAAACTAATTTTGAATTTTTGTTTGTTTTTAGGTCCAACTGGATTGCATATGGCAGCAAGATGTGGTTCATTAGATGCTGTTGCATGTCTTCTAGCCAACTATGCTAATGTATTAGCAACAGATCAGGACGGGTGGGCACCGATACATCACGCTGCTTTCTTTAATCATGAAGACATCCTGGCGCTGATGATCAGAAAAAATTCAGGATTGATGGAACTACAAACTAAAAATGAGTAAGTTTACATAATGTCAGTATTTCTTTTTTAATATGTGAAACCATCTATGAGGTTAATACAGTCTCAATATGTGATACTTTGAGTTTTACAGTCTTGATATGGGCTGTCACAGGGTTTGTACACAGTCTTCAAATCAAAGCTCACACTGGCTTTCAATTTTTTTCCACCAAAATGAATTATATAAAAAGATACTCATATTTTTTTCCTGCCAACTGGAATATTTTATTTGTCAATAAGACAAGTAATAATTTTATTTCTCTGGTAGGCCTATTATAGAACTGGTATATACAATGTACAAGAACTTACAATTGTGATTGACACTCAATGCAATGGCCAATCTAGGAATAATACTATTTAAATTTAAAGATTTTTTCACCTGTCACTTCTCAAAATATATTGCCAGTACCCCAAAATGTTATCTCAAAAGTCAAATTTTACTCACCACTTTCAATTTTTTGCGACTTTGTCAACTGCCGACATGAGCTCAATATTTCTTTATTAAAGTATGATACCACAAGGTTTTTACAGTGTCAGAATGTGATACTGTAAGGTTTTTACAGTGTTAGTATGTGATTCCACAAGGTTTTTACAGTGTCAGTATGTGACACCACTAGGTTAATACAGTCTGGTGGTAAATACACAGGCCAGGAGAAACTTGCTACCACTTCTGGTCTAGCTGAACTAGTTAAGGAGTACCTTCAGATATGATAGCTGAAGTAGTGACAATTATCATCCACAAGACATTGTATACAAACTAGTTTCCTGAACACCTGATGACACCTTTCAATTGTTTAGGAAGTTCTTGTACCTTGTAATGTTTGTTGACACAAACTAGGTTATGTCTGGGCTAAAAACTAGGTTATTTCAGGTGCTGACAAATGGCACATCATTATTTGAATAAGTTGCCTAACCTTTTAAGTTAGTATCATTTCAATGTTAAATCCAGCCCTGAATTAAGGTTTTAGTTTTAAAATAATCCTTTTTATGATGAAGAGATGTTGTCAATTTGAACTGAATAATATTTTCATTGTGACAGTCTGAAGTCATCACCCTTATTACTGGCAGCAAGTTCTGGTGCCCTGATGGCAGTTAGATGTCTCATTGAGCTTGGTGCCGATATAACAAAGGTTGACACCTCAGAGAATAATATGGTCAATTTGGCGGCACTACGTTTCCATACCAACATCCTGGAATACCTGATCGAGTGGAATAATCCTGATATTCCTGTCTGGAAAATTCTAGTTGGTAAGTTGAACTGTTTCAAAGTCACCCCCACCCAGACCTCTATAAAAATTGAGTGTGCCTGCGCACACACTTGAAAATGTGCCTGCAGGGTCATACTCAAAAAGAGAGTATTTAATTGCCAGGTATATAGTATGATGATTGATTGTGGGGGGGGGGCTTACGAAAGCTTCTTGGGTTGGACTCGACAGAAGAAGAAATTATAAATAATTTTTATTACTTTTTTTATTATGGTTTCTAAATTGTATTATAGATTACTTTAATAATAAAGAATATGTTTGATGTGCATATTGTTGTTGTTTGGGGTTAGAATAGATGCCTACCGGCTTCAAACAAGTTCATTAAATCCCTTTGCGCAGCCAGTTGTCATTCGTTAAACTTAACTTCCGGTATAATTCGTTTACTAACTTGATACTCGATAGGAAGCCATCGTTATAGAATTATCAGGTGTAAGTGTGGTTACTACACGGTACTGGTGTTTAGGGGTCGCCGAGGTCACAGGTTATAGGTCATACGTCGCGTGCTATTCTTTTAATCATTGACTGGCATTCTACTAGCATTGTCATTAAATTAAGCAGAGGTCACAGGTGATAGGTCATAAGTCACAGGTGGAATCGCTAACGTTGCGTGCTGATGTTTTTATCATCAACTAGCTTATTCTAGTAAATTATTATACAAAATAAGAAACAAAAAAACAACAATAATAAAAAATAAATGGTATTCTTTATTTTACATGATTTACGTGACAGTAATAATTTTTAAAAATGTGCCTGCAAAAATTTTTTTAAAGCTAATGTGCCTGCGCACGCTGTGCGCATGTGCGCAGAAATATCGGTGCCTGCCCCCACCCCCGTTGAACTGGGCACCTGTGAATAAAACTGGATTTAAGTATACATGTAAGTGAAGTAACTAAGAATAGTCTCATTAAGATGTCTGAAATTATTGAGATTTGCTTAACAGGATAAGGTTACTCATTTAGGGAATTCCACTGTTGACTTGTATAACTTGATATCTTGACCATGGTGTTGGGGTAAAGCATAGAATTTATGTGTGTGTTAATCTAGTGTGTGTTAATTGTAGGAATGTTACGGGATGAGTCACTGGTTAAACAAGATGCAGGTGTTAAATGTCTGGAAGTTCTTTCTACATCTAAATCTCATCACTGGAAGGCTATTTTACATGCAGGTTTGTAGACTTTGAATTTCATTATCTTTACCGGGTGACTGAAGATGCATTGGCTGAGTGAGTTTGGCACTCCTCACTAAAAATGAGAACCCATGGTCGATCTCAGTATTGGCCAAGAAAGTCCCTGAAGATGTTCCAGTATGGTTACCTCTTTCCTGGTACTGGTCCAAATTATTATTGTCTGATTATTTGCACACAGCAGAACATAATTGAGTTTGGCACTGCTCACTAAAAATGAGAACCCATGGTCGATCTCACTATTGGCCGAGAAAGTCCCTGAAGATGTTCCAGTATGGTTACCTCTTCCTGGTACTGGTCCAAATTATTATTGTCTGATTTTTTGCACACAGCAGAACATAATTGAGCTCCCTAAATTAACATTTAGCTAACAATATGAAACATTTTCTTCTATTACATTTTAAAGATGGTATACCAGCTCTAGTGGATCTCTTGAATACAGATAATGATGAAATACAAACAGTTGCCGCTTCTGTTCTCTGTAACATCTCTGAACATCATGATATCAGATTTGCTCTAACCAGATGTCTGGCAGGACCCATACTTATAAAACTTTTAGGCTCCCCGATCGACGACATACAATCGAGGGCAGCCATTATTTTATCAGATTTAGCAAGTGTTGAAGGGAATCAGGATAATATTGCGAGTAATGGAGGAATACCTCCTCTTGTACATTTGTTGGACTCAGAGTTAGAGGATGTTCTTGTAAATACAGTCAACGCGATACGAGTCATGTGTTTAAATAATGCGGAGAATCAGGCAGAAGTTGCAAAGTGTGGTGGAATTGAACCATTGGTGGAATTTCTAACAGTAGATTCAGGTGATTATTGGAATTTTATTCATCACAGTTTTCTTCAGTTTCAGGCCTTGCCGTATGTACAGGGGCAGGCGTGCGCGTAACACACACCTTTTTTATCTTCAGGTGTGTGGATAACACACCTAAAACACACACCTAAAAATTTTTGGGGCGTGTGCTTTAACAATAATGTAAATTAAGGTGGGAATTCATTGAACTATCAGGTCCTCCTATTAAATCCAATTTCATTTGTTGTGTTGCCTTGTGATGCGCTTGATATTGCCATCTATATATTTTCTACGATTATCTGATCGACTGACTTACAATGTAGTTTTATCTGGGATGGTTGTCAACAGTAGCAACAAAAGGTCTAGGGTTTCCTTCCCCTATAGACCTGGCCAAGTTGCCATTTAGTGAAATATCTTGAGTGCGAAAGTGTCATAACCAACGTCGGAAAAATTCCACGATTTGAAGGTGGCCAATCAATCTGTTTCACAGAGAATTACTTACGAATTATCTCTGTAACAGATGACTGTCTACAACACGCGCATTGACTCAACGGCTCGTGCATTGTTTACACAACACCTAACTGCTTCGGGCAAAATGATGCATTTTACTCATTTTAATACCCATTTACACTACATAGGAAATATTTTTTAACTACAAATACTTCAAACGTCTTTATTTAGTTTTCTTATACTTCAAAAAAATGTTTGAGAATTTAATTTGTTGGAGTAAAAAAGTTAATATGCCGAACTCATTAAGTCTCGTCGATGTCATGCTTATCAGTGATTGTAGCGGCCAAGCGAATATTCACTGCGGGATCAGTTTGGTGGCCAATCTGACTCTGTTCCCACCGACCGCTGACATAATAAATGTCAACAAAGACAGCCAGAAAAAATCGTTCAGGTACCGACTTCACATGTCCGGCCATCAAGCATGACAAATAATGCGGTAGTCGATCCAGCCATGCGTTCGAAACATAGTTATAAGTGTTATATACGATCTATGGTGTTATTAAATCTATGGCTCGAAACTAAGCTGTTTTCCGCATCCGGTAAAGGGAGATAATTTCGTACCGACAACTCTCACTAACATTATCGTCTGTGCATTCGCTTCGTCAGCGATATAAGCCCCGCCAAATATTGATTTTTTTTTCCGTTCACAAAAATCTGGCGTGCGCGATCAAGACACACCGCGAGGTCGGTTTGCGTGCACCTAGACGTGCGTGTGCGATCGTGCGCCTCAAAACGCAAGGCCTGAGTTTGATAATTTATCTGGAGTGGATGGGGACACCTCTTTTAAAAGTTATTGGTGATAATCTGGTGCTGTATTATGAAATGTTTGTAGAGGGGTTAACAGTCATCTACACTTTGATCACTGGAGCAGTGCAGAGGGGGTGCAAAGGGGGTTATAAGGGGGAGAGGTGTGTAAAGAGGAGAGGGATGAATAAAGGGGAGAGGCATCATGAACAAAGGGGGAGAGGTGTACAAAGGGGAAGGGGTGTACAATTGTTAATTAATTGTTAATATATTGTTAATTCATTGCAAAATACAATAGTGTAAAAGTTGAATTAGTATTTACAAAGACATGATGAATTGTAAATTTAACAAAAATGTTAATTGACATATTACACTGACACTGGTGTAGTAATGACACTGCTGTAGCATGATTGTGGTAAATCAGTTATTAATAAATGATAATGGCAACTATATTTAGACAACTTAACTACAGTGTAATCAAATTAATCTCACTTTTATAATATCTGTCTTGTAAAACATTTAAAAACAATCAATTATTGATTAGTAATCAATCACTCAATCAATTGATTACTGTTTG
The DNA here is from genome assembly GCA_963678685.1 of Patella ulyssiponensis. Taxonomy (NCBI): domain Eukaryota; kingdom Metazoa; phylum Mollusca; class Gastropoda; family Patellidae; genus Patella; species Patella ulyssiponensis. Next base: position 58,771,307 of record OY783225.1, on the reverse strand, counting down.
ATTAGGGGATATGAAAGGAAATTTGTAACTAATTACGTTTGATCAGATATGCTCGTACATTATAGCTGTGTTTACACCAACGACGTTAAAGATACATTCTCAGTCACACACGTATTTATAGACTAGTTATTTCCAAGAAAAGTAAGGGTTTTATGGGGCAAGCACAGGGTAAAAATGTAAACTGCTCCAACAAAACAAGGTCATTTTTGTAAAATAAAGCTGGCAGCATATTTGAATAGTCCACAGTCTAAGCTTTCCAAAAATGCAATTCTTTTTAAATTTGTCGTATCATCTGGAGTTGAGTTCGACTCATACACATCAACAAGAAGACATACAGTTTATGCTTTTGTGCCCATAGTACAAAATGAAGTTTTAAGCTTAACTTAGGGAGCGTTATTTAATTCTTGATAGAATGGTTAGATGGTTTTGAGAACATAAACTTTAAGGTGCATAATCAACTTTATCTGAAGTATTGTTTGTATTAAACAAACTCTGTGTTGATTGATTGATTAATTATCGACACTTCACTGGGTAAAGATGATTCATTTATCGATACCATACAGGCATTTTCAGCACCATACTCAGGTGAAGTCCGTCAATTTTTCCATCTTTTTCTGTTAAACCAATCTCCCATTAATTTAGCTTTCATTGGTTGTAAACACAGCTTATCATAGAAATCCAAGTTTGTTTTGATACAAACATGTTCTACTGTTGAATTAATTAATCAATAATTTCATAGATTATTTCATATCTGTAATTAAATCTATGTTTGTGTTTTTGTAGATATTTTACAAGCAGCCACCTCGGCAGCCATAGCAGCAGTATGTGCTTATAATAAAACAAACCAAGATTCTGTCATGGCTGAAGGTGCAATAAAGTAAGTTATTTCTTTCATTTGGAATTTTTTAGTTTTTTTGTTAAAAGAATAAAAAAGAACTTGAGCGAAATTCAAAATTTTTTACTGACTAGTATGATGGTTTTTTTTAGGTTGAAGAGAACGAAATCTGGTATCTCTATATATAAGTGTTTTACCTGGACAAATGATCACTCAATTATTTTGTTCTGGATGTTATATCTTCTTCCTCATAGGTTCAATTTGTGATATCAAACATTGCTATAGCAGTGATGGGGTGATACTAACCATTGCTATAGCAGTGATGGGGTGATACTAACCATTGCTATGGCAGTGATACTACTTCTGATACTAACCATTGCTATACCAGTGATGGGGTGATACTAACCATTGCTATACCAGTGATGGGGTGATACTAACCATTGCTATAGCAGTGATGGGTGATACTAACCATTGCTATACCAGTGATGGGGTGATACTAACCATTGCTATAGCAGTGATGGGGTGATACCAACCATTGCTATTACAGTGATGGCTGATAGGCTACTACTTCTCATGTTAGCAGTTTATTTTATCTTCCAGACATATCGTGGACAGGATAAGATTAAGTCGGAATGTTACGGTACAAGTCAAGGCTGCTAGCGCTCTAGAAGCACTGGCAGAGAATAATCCTGAAATACAAAAAGCTTTCTTAGAACTTGACGCCCCAAAAGCTCTCATTAAATTATTGAAGGTAAGGTGCAGGCAAATTCTCAAATTTCATTGTACAATTTATTATGAAATAGAAAATGACCACATGACTGTGTGAAATAAGCCAAGTATTGACAAGACCTTAAAACCCCATTCTTGTATTTTACTCCTGTTATTAATGGTTAGACCTGTATTGTACTCCTGTTATTAATGGTTAGACTTGTATTGTACTCCTGTTATTAATGGTTATACCTGTATTGTAGTCCTGTTATTAATGGTTAGACTTGTATTGTACTCCTGTTGTTAATGGTTAGACCTGTATTGTACTCCTGTTATTAATGGTTAGACTTGTATTGTACTTCTGTTATTAATGGTTAGACCTGTAATGTACTCCTGTGGGTTTTTGGTTTCAGAATATAAACGTAGAAGTACGAGAACAAGGGGCATGTTCATTGTGGGCGTTGGCTGGACATAAAAACACCCAACAGAAATACATCGCAGAACGAACAGGAATCCAACATATTATACAGATGTTATTAGAACCAACAGAAAAACTTCTTTATGTTGGTATGTATTCACTTATTTTGCTTTCCAAAAAAAAAAGTAGCATCTGGGTCTTGGCGACCATAAAAAATTTTTCTTATTAAACATCAAGCAAGTTCCCAAAATGTTGTGGTAATTAAATTGCAGAGAAATTTCTTGTAATGCAGTAACAAACATATTTTTTTTCTAGTTACACTATTATTCTTTATTTTTACTTTATTTTGTAGGATGTATGACAGCGATTGCATTGGGACGTGAAAATGCTGAGAACCAGAACAAACTGGCGAGTGCGGATGCCTTTCAACAGTTGATCAGATTATTACGATCCAATAAAACGTCTGCTAGAGTTTTACTCATGGTTATAAAAGTTCTAGGTATTCTCTGTGTAGGTCAGTTCAAGTTTTAAGTCTGGATCCTTATTTCTTTTAAAAAACAGTTTGGGGTAAATGGAATAAATGTCAACAATACAGCCTATTGTGGTATTATCTTCTACTAACAGTCGCATCACAATACTGTATGATCCATTTATACCTGCAAAACCTCTCAAAAAAAAAATTCATATTTTACAATAAGGGATTTTTCTAATACAAAGTTTGGATGTCTAAATAGACTATTTGGTTTTTAATAATAATGTAAATGAACGTACATACTCTTTCCATTATTTACTTCCTAAAACAAGGACACAATAACAGGATTTTTGTAAAACTTTGATGAATTTAGACATTTATATTCTATATACAGGCCTGGGGACTTTCAGACAACACAGGTTATTTTGTTAGATCAATTTTTTTTATAGATCAAATTTTATTTATTTAATTGTTGCTTCTTTAAGATCACAATTTATTTTCTATTTTCTTGTTATTGTTACATGTTAGGTGTGGCATACAGGAATAATAAGGTGACCCAGAGGAAGATTGCTGAGGAAGGGGGAATTCCTATCTTGGTTCAGCTGTTGAAATATCCCCTAAATCAAGAGATACAAGTGGAGGTGGCCATATCACTGGCCTGTGTTGTTCTCAGTAACCATGGGAACCAAGAGAAGTTACAAGAAGAACCTGATTTTAATTTTGATGTTTTGTTATATCTGTTAAGATCTAAAGATGAGGTAAATGTTTAATATGAAGCTACAAATGTGTATCGTGACTCTTTAATATCTTGATGTGTGTTTTTTTGTTGTAAATCATCATGGGGGACAGTGGTGTGTCGATATAGGCATCGATTCCCGTATTTTAAATTATGACTGTTAAGTTTGTTGTTCTGGCAGACAATCAACGTCATTCATGTTAGATATTATAATGACATCGATGACAACATTTATTAATCGTACATCATGTGATAAATCACTTTGAATTAATGGATCGTTATGTTTGACAATTCATAGATGTTAGAAAGTAATTAAATTTGACAGGATAAATTAGAATTAATGTTACATGGTCATATTTAATGTTGGTATGGATTTGTTGTTTTACAGTAGTTTGTTTTTTATTTCATCAGGACATACAGTTGAAAGCGGGGACAGCGTTAACAATATTTGCATTTAATAATACCCCCCAGCAGTTCGAGATCCGTGAAGCAGGTGGTATTAGATATTCTATGTTTGAGAGGTTTATAGATTCACCGGATGAATTCTATCAGTGTTATGCTGCCTTTCAGGTAAATATGTACAAGGATTTTTTATTCATATTAAGATTGTGATATACTCCTCAAGTCCTCACAATATTTTATTCATCCTACTCTTCACAGATACCGCCATCACTGATACTGTCATCACTGATCACTGCTGCCATCACTGATCACTGCAGTCATCACTGATACATCAAACTGGTTTACCTATCTATCACCTATACTCCACTGACTTATCAAATAGCTTTGTAGCAACCATTTTTGCAATAGTCTCATGTATATTCCTTTACTAAACCAACTAATTCATATTATTATAGAATAGTGGTCTGAAGCCTTCTTGAGTTCTTTGTGTTAATTGAGTTACTTCCCTTTATTAAAAGGCTTGGGTCCTAGATGGGATTCTGGGATGGAGTGAAATGAAAGATGGCTGTTTTTAATTAGCCCTTTTGATTGCCATAAACACCCCAATACAACAATAGCAACAATTTTTGCAATAAAATTAAATATATGAAAGAATTGTGGATATTTCAAAATTAGAATGTCGAGGGAACCATTTATGCAATTAATAAAGCATCTTTTGTTATTTTCTGCATCACCATCATCATGCCTTCGAGTGTCATGGTGATGATTGTTGCTACCTATCTTGTTTTATTCAGGTTTTTCAACTTTGAGTTTAAATCAAGCTGTTCATGTGTGAATTTATCAAATAAGATATAAAATCTTAGTCGACAAATAAGCTTGCTTTCAGTATTTTACCATTTATATAACAGGTTGTTGTTTTAGCCCGAGTTATTGTTGATGTCGATCAGGTTGTCTTGACAGCAAGGGGAATAACTCTACTGGTAGAGAAACTCAAATCAAAAGACAATAATGTTACCGTATTAGCAGCCAGTTTGTTATCGAGTTTAGCTCACACTCGCGCTGGAATCCCGGATGCGATGATAACCACAGGAGCCATCGACTTGCTGATTGAGCATCTTTATTCAACCAATGATCAAGTGAAGAACTCGGTTGCCGTGGCTTTAGGTTATTTAACGTATAATAAGACTGCTGCTAGACTTCTATTCTCTGCGTGTAGGAATACGCCCGGACTATATAATCTGGTTGTTGATAATATTGGCAGTAATCCAAGAATCAGTGAAGAATTTGTCTCGGATTTCAGAAGAGCAAAGATTGTTGGTCTGCCCTCACAATGGTAAGAATCTTGTGCAATTTTATTATATTTATTGTACCTGATGAGTTATCATGTCTTATTTGGCATTGTTTGTTATGATTTATTTAAAAGCTTATTTACTGATTACTGTGATGGACCAACCCTTAAATAAAAAGGGCACATTTCAGATTAAATGAAAATGCAATAAAAAGGATGTGAGGAAGCAGGGGCAAATTGTCTGTGAAGGCCTAGATATACTAATTCTTATTGTCTGTGAAGGCCTAAATATATTAATTCTTATTGTTGTCATCTTCTAATTATTGTTTTGTTTGTTTCAGTCTGGAGTTGAATGGAGGTAAATCTCTGACTTCAGGTAAGAATCTGTTACTCAGGTCATAGTATATGTTATGTATATGACTGATAATCGTCCACCATTGTCACTTGTTTACAAAAGCACTTCAGCCCCACTTCTTGGAAAATCTAATTTCACCATTATTTATCAGAACTTTACATATAGTGTAAACTTTGAAAAAAGTGTGTTTCAAGAATATAAAGCTCAAATTCCTTTCCACCTGTACTGTCGTGAGTTGGATTGCTGAATGGTTTGCATGTGCAGGCTGCATCATAAGGTCTGTCACTGAGTCAACAGGCGTGGTTTTCGATTCCCTGGTTGTATGTGACAGGGAGTAGGGTCGCCTGTCCAACCTTGTGGGTTTTCTTCAGGTTTTCCTATTTCCTATTACTGATAAATACCCCTCTGCGCAATAGAATTATTGAATTAAATTTGGACCATATGTGTTAGTCCTGAAATGACCTAGTTTGTGTTGAGTGCACGTTAATCTCTCTCTCCACCCGTACTGTCAATTTGAATACTGAGACAATTGCTCACGTTGTTGGTTATATATAACCAGTAAGCCTTGTGATTTTTACTATTTCTGGAAGCTCCATTCAGTGGTTTTTATTGTTTATTTTAGATTCCCGTCCACAGACATCTCACACTGGATCTCGAGCCTACAGTCGTCTGTCAAACCGTGCTGTGTCCGCTCCAGCTGTTGGTCATCGCAGTAAAAAACCTGTCAGTCCCACATCTGGTGGCAAGTCAACAACAAACTTAAAAACTCCAGAAAGAGAATTACGACCACACTCTGGCTCTACACGTGCCCCCACCAGACAAAATACCAACAGTAGTTTTAAAACTAATCTAAATGCATGGAAGAAATAGATAGGTATATTTTTAAATGCTCTCGATTCTCGATCAGTATTTGGTTTGTGATAATCATTAAATATGTGCTAAACATTGACACACACACAACAAGACACACACACAATAATTGACACAAAATCACACAACAATTACTAAAGAATATTTTGAGAATTTAATTCCAAATTCTTTAATCCAGTGTGACCTTATAAACATGTGTAGTGGCAGTTCATCACATATTAGTATATCTAGTACACTTCCTCAATAGTAGTCGCATATATCTCAAACACATTTTCTCAATAGTAGCACAAAGTATTTAGATTATTAACACGTGTGCATTGTATAACAAGGTCTGTCATTGAGTCAAGTGATGTGGTTTCCACTCCCTGCTATATATATATAGTGAGTAACAAGTAGGGTCGCCTGCCCACCACATAGATCCAAACTAACAAGTGAATTAATGAAATAAGATTGAATAATATGTTACTTTCGAAATGACCTAGCTTGTGTCGTGAGGACATTCAAACCCATTTCTATTTCTCAATAATAGTATTTCTAATACACTTCTAATAAACAAGCAATATCTGTTTTTATAGTTGACAGTCGATAAAATATAATATCTGATACAAACAATGCTGTACAATATGATAACATATATCATTCTATATAATTCACATAATTACCATATACCCTAGAACTATTATCACAATAATTTAAAATAAATGTTGCAGAATTTTAAATTTTCAAAATATTAAAAAGTATAAGAATTTTGAAATAAATTATTCAGATTTAATTGAGGAATGATATATGTATATAAATTGTGATATTAAAGGTGCAGATGTATTTTGTTAACATGTTCCCTGACTATTATTATTTATCATCGACAGATTGTTAGTGTTTTATAGGAATTGTTATTATTGTTGATTCTCATGTAAATTCAATCCTTAAATCAGGCCTTTGAAATGTTGCTCATTTTAAGAAATATTGTTTTCAATTATTTAACTTTTATTTTACATAATCTTTTACCAAAATAATTTTTACTGTTTTGGGTTTTTTTTAGAAAGATAAATACTTCATTCTTTGATGTTATGATTCATACCTCATACCTTTTAAACATAGCTGCCTTTTATTGAATAAAACATTAGTTTCTAGACAATTGATTTTGTAAAGTTTGTATGACATGATGACTTTATATATTTGAAGTATTTTGTGTTTATCATTATTTAATTAAAAGAATTTTATTTATTTCTGGACTTTCATAATGTTTTTTTTTTAAATTCATATTGTTGCTTGTTTTTAAATTTCTAACATGAATTATGTAAATCAGTTGTGTTGATTAATGTATTTATTTATAAAGGGAGGAAAATGTGTTTTGAAGATTGTTTAAAACATTTTCAAACGTGATGAAATTTTACAGTGGAAAATATGTATTGCAAAGCCTATTCCTAGCTTCAAATGTTATATGAATTATGCATTGCTAGGCCTAATTCTAGCTTCAAATGTTATATGAATTATGTATTGCTAGGCCTAATTCTAGCTTCAAATGTTATATGAATTATGTATTGCAAAGCCTATTCCTAGCTTCAAATGTTATATGAATTATGTATTGCTAGGCCTAATTCTTGCTTCAAATGTTATATGAATTATGTATTGCAAGGCCTATTTCTAGCTTCAAATGTTATATGAATTATGTATTGCAAGGCCTAATTCTAGCTTCAAATGTTATATGAATTATTATTTGTTGACTCTCTATGCTTTAGATATATCGAACAGATTATAATAGCTTTGCAGTTTAATAATTTAATGATTATTTTCAATATATTCATTACTCATTATCCAATTTTGAACCCTTATAGCAAGAACGGTCAGCTTGTTTTTGGAAAAGAAACTAAATAATTAAAAAGGAATATTTAAACTATTGTATTTATATATCTATTGATAGGTTATTTATAGATTTATTTTGTTATAATATTTCCACAGTCCATTTGCCGATTACACTATTTTGCCTATAACTTTTAATGGTTTGTAACTAAAGCGACCACGTATCCATTATTTAGAATCAATCATCACTAATAAAGATACCAATTTAGTGCCAATAATTTCAATCTGTTTTGTTATTTTTTCATCATCAGAGTTTCTGGGTTGACAAGTGTGAATGTTACTCATTGATGTATGATGCTGTAGACAAGTAGAGTACGTTAACCATTTGTTCTGTCTGTCCGTTATTCCGATGTTCTGTTAGCAGTGTCGGACTGGTGGACAGAAGGCCCACCTGTCAGGTCACTGACCAAGGCCCACAGGAAAATTTTGAAAATTGACAACCGCAAACCCATTTTCCAAGCATTTCAAAACAAAGCAGAAGAAGGCAAATTTTTGATTTCCTGATACAATAAGATAACAGAATGACCCAAGAGCACTATCATTAGATGATGAGGAATTCTCTTTTCTTTTATCTTTCTTCCTTTTTCTTTATAGGCTTAGGCCCACTTTTTTAAAATGGGCTTAGGCCCACATGTCACGGACAGGTGGGCCCAGTCCGACACTGTCTGTTAGATCCCGTGTTCGTTGAAGGAGTTAATGGACGGTAGATCTGGCAGCTTACCCTGGCTTCAGTATGACAGTTTAATACGAGTCTGTTGGTTCTTGCATTCAATGTAAAGAAAAGTGGTAGAACTTTATCCTAACACTTATTTTGTGCGTAAATTTCAAGATGGCAGCCCTTCTGAATTTTGCCGGGAAAATTTTTGAGAGCGACCCCATGCAAATTAGATCAACTATGCTAAATATCTTGGCTCCATATCAGCGGGATGGGTTTTTTTTTTTTCATCATTCTGAAACTTTCCAAACACTGTATCTTGTGGGTGGGCCCGGTCTTTTATTTTCCACCAAGAGTGTTTCGACGGGAGGAAAAACCGACGTACCGTGTACATATTGGCGCGCATGTAAAAGAACCCTTAGCAGAATTCGAATTAAGAGCCACCTTCCTTGTAAAACTTCGCTCAAAGCATACTGCCTGAAGTATCTCCATATTTTTAGCCAAGTAGGGGCAGAACAGTAGGACGTTAAGCCCCATTTAATTTCATTCCGTTAACAACGCTGCCAGATCCTGGTTTAGTGAAGAAAAGTAAAAACAGAATTTTGAGTTATAAAACACGAAATGAAATGAGATTTTTTGTTCATTCAGATTGGCCAAGTAAAAAGGCATCAACAACTTAATAATTTATACGATTTAACAAAATCAAAGACAACCATTTTCTCTAATTGTTTATTGTTTTATCAATATTTACACGGTAAACCCTGATCAACAGGGTTTATATTCTTTGGTCATATCATATATAAATTATTTAATCGTCGAATGTCACAGAAAAAAGGGCTGATTGCAGGAACAAATTTAGGGTACAATCGTAACGTAACTGCAGTCCGCAAACATTTTATAAGGGGTTCATTTCAAGAAAGAAAACTGATATTTATAACTGAAAAATATCCAAATTATGAAATCTTTAGAGTCCCAGCTTGTCAGTCAACTATATATATACATGCCGAACCAGCCTACAAATCGCAAATAATTGTTGACAAGAACGAGCTTAGTCTGAGCCTAGTTATTTTCATTTTATTACAGTTTTAAATCCTGTGGAAATAGCGAGGAAGCCAGACTTTGTATTGTTATTATAAGATTAGAATGATTTATATTTAATTCTACGAATTTCTCGACCAGCGACATTCTGTAGAGGTCTCAAATTACCATCGTCATGGATCTTCTGATTTCCTACCCGAGATTGAAGCGAGTGCAGATCTTGTATCTGAAGAAAAAGAACCAACAAAGCGCCTTATGATCGATCAATATCCTATATCAAACGGTGTTTTCATTAAAACATTAAACAATACTGATTGACTTGATCCATAAAACAATATTGGATGACTTCCGGACGGGGTTCCCCCTAATCGGTGGTGAAGGATTGGGGTCTCGACAAAGACAGTGTTTAGTCGTTTGTATGGGCGAAAAACCGCGGTTCCGCGTATACATTGGGATGCGCGTAATAGAACCATTGACGGTTAGAGTTTCTTCCTCTCCCCTCCTTGTTAAGAAATTGTCGACCATAAAAACAATAGATATACATTGTACGCCAATTTTACAGCACCCCTGAGAACATTTCCCGTCCCCTCTTTGCTCTGAGTTAGTTACAACCCAGTTTGAATTCAAAATAGTAGTAATATATAGATGGTTAAAACACGCCCTTATGCATCTTTCATAGAAGGCGTGATCTTGCTTTAATTACGTACATTTTATCCAGGCCTTCCGATAGTACCCTGCATATTTCGACACTAATTTTGATTGGGTACAAACCCAGCTTGTGAGCCTATCAGATTCCTCGATCGTCGCGAATACCAAGTCTTGCGCTTTCAAGCTTAATGTCTATCTGTGATAATCAAGTTGCAAAGTTCCAAGGTACGTTCAATGTCAAGGCTTCGGTGCAGGTCACTATGTCAGAACGTCTGATTGGACGCTACTGTTCACGTGTCTGTAGATAACGTAAGAGTTCGGGAATTGTGCAGTCATCTAGCAACGTCCAAATGTTGTCAAACTCACAGTCGTTGCTTCAGGAACATACCCCTTATGTAACTTTGAAAAACAAAACATGTCGGGCCTACACTACATTACGGAACAAACCGAGAACTGCCGAGTACCCACGATCGCCGTTCACCTTAAGCTATACTATTAAATACTTACAATGTCTAGTTTAGCATACATTGGATTTTCAGCAACTAGCCACTTGACGGCTTCAGAACAGGGAGGCGTGGTCATACTGCCCGTATAGCTATAATACTCGGGTTTGGACGGTAACATGTCGTTAGGATAAACTTTAACATCTTCAAGAGAATTACCTATAATATAAATCAGTAAATTGAACGATAGATTACCATATTTGATCAAGGTTGTATAAACACAATTATCTGTAAAAAGCAAGACTTACCACAGGTTTTGTTTCCACCGGAATGTAGTTTACAGAAATTAGGGAATTTACTCTGTGCATCACTAGTATAACATTGTCCTGATCTGGTTTCAGTAAAACCCAGCAAGGAGTTAAACTGGGATCTCAAACTTTCAAACGGGCAGACACTACCTGTAAACACAATCGACGGGTTAAAAACTTATTTACACGTAAAACGGTGATTGGGTAAAGGGATAAAGGAGGGTGTTAGGGTTTGGGTAATATGACGAGATGAGGGAGTAAGGGTTAGGGTTCTGGTAAAGGGATGGTGGGGGGTGAAGACACTTGGTATAAGGGTTAAGGTAATGTGAGGGAGTAAGGGTTTTGGTAATGTGGAGGTAGAACATTACCTTATTATCCTTTAAATTTATTAATGAGATGTATTGTATTGATTAGATTATTTACATATGTAGCATTGTCCATGATTGATATTGTTGTGGTTTGAAGGCCTTTCTGTGGATTTTCACGCAAAACAACATTGCGAGCAGGAGATGAAGGTTCTCAATGGCCCTGCTTCAAAATAAATAATAACAAAACGGAAATTCAAGTTGAAACTATCGGATTATTGTGGTGCATGAAGCAGAATATGCTTACCTTTTCTAGAATATCTAATTATCTATATAATTGTATCTATCAATATACTAGTAATACCACTATTCCGAAAGATTGAGTTAGCGCTGTCCGAAAGATTATGTTAGTGCGATTCGAAAGATTGAGTTAGTGCGGCTCGAAAGATTGAGTAAGTGCGATTCGATAAGATCGAGTTAGTGCTGTTCGAAAAATTGAATTAGTGCAGTTCGAAAGATTGAATTAACGGACTTTGAAAGATTGAGTTAGTGCGGTTCGGGAATAGATTTGGGTAATCTATTTCAAGAAAAACCTACCCTCCTCTCCGAAATCCTTTACTGACGATAATTTCTCCAGAACTTCTTTTATCCCCACGTTTTCTTCTCCCTCTGAAAACTGAAGCCCAAGAACACATTATTAGTTGATTTCATCTAATTATTAGTTGATATCATCGGGTTATGTTGAATATGTAACTACTAGTTGATATTATCAGGTTATGTTGGATATGTAACTACTATTTGATATTATCAGGCTATGTTGAATATGTAACTACTAGTTGATATCATCGGGTTATTTTGAATATGTAACTATTAGTTGTTGCATACATAATCCCGCATATAGTCAACTAAAAACTCCATGTTTTTTCGTGTTCATGTAACTGTTTAAAGATTTATCGACTGCTGGCGACGACATGAAAGATACAACTAATTTTAACTGTCATTGGTTTATGTTGATAAGGCCTTTGTACGTCAAAATGTATCTGGTTTCTAGAGCAGTTTTAACTGTTATATATATTTTCGGAAATGTCGAATACATGGGGATATTAATTACGACCCTACCCGTTCATATAGTGAATTATTAGTTGATATCATCTAATTATTAGTTGATATCATCGGGTTATGTTGAATATGTAACTACTAGTTGATATTATCAGGTTATGTTGGATATGTAACTACTAGTTGATATTATCAGGCTATGTTGAATATGTAACTACTAGTTGATATCATCGGGTTATTTTGAATATGTAACTATTAGTTGTTGCATACATAATCCCGCATATAGTCAACTAAAAACTCCATGTTTTTTCGTGTTCATGTAACTGTTTAAAGATTTATCGACTGCTGGCGACGACATGAAAGATACAACTAATTTTAACTGTCATTGGTTTATGTTGATAAGGCCTTTGTACGTCAAAATGTATCTGGTTTCTAGAGCAGTTTTAACTGTTATATATATTTTCGGAAATGTCGAATACATGGGGATATTAATTACGACCCTACCCGTTCATATAGTGAATCACAAATGAGAAATAAAATTGAACTCACCGACAAGAACAGAGCAATTGTAACTATTCCATCAGAATATTGACTTGCTTCAGCCAAGCTCGAGAAATCTTCTCGGTAATGCACCACATGCACCTGTCAACGGATGGACAAAATAAATAAAATCAAATCTAGGTGCGTCGTTTTACAGTTTTGAGAAAATATCTTCTACAACTTAATCCATATCCAATTTTCTTCAAATCGATTATGGGTCATTCCATGTCAAGTGGGCCAGTGGTGGGAAATTGACCCCCTCGAAAAAATCTGGAAAAAATATATGTTATTGTACATCTAAACTCTAGAAACTGTGCAAAATATGTGGTGTGTAGCATGAAAATTGACTGAGATACGGGCATTTAAGTTTCATGAGTGACTAATAAGTTTTCGAAACAAAATATGTATCACTAATTTACTCGAGTTTCAGATATCTTGATTTTTCCTTTACAGTGAAGATATACCGCTCAAATTTGGTAGTCTTGGAGAACTTTGTGTGTAGATTATGAATCTGCAATCAGATTACCGGTGAGTTGTAGGGTTAGCATGCTACTTAGCCATGAAAACTGACAAAAATTTGGTGCAATTGTATATTGTCTGGATTTTGTAGAGCTCCAGGTGCTACAAAGTAATAGATATAGACCCAAATATTGGTATATCCAGAGATTGCCAGTAATACTACATAAGAAACGCATTAAAACTCACCAGTCTTGAATTGATTCCCAGAAAATTGATAGCGAATATGGTTTCAGACACAAATTTTCGAAAATTGTCTCATATTTTCGAGCCGATATAACCCGGTAGATGAGCACCTAAAAATCTGATTATAGTTTGTAAATATAGTTTGTGCTTATGTTTTCAACATATTATGTAAAAGCCATTCTTGTCCTGGGCCATTTTGATATTTTTTCAATTTTTTGAAAATCTGTGTTTTGTGTTAATCTATGTCAACAATCGTATTTTGGAGCCGATTGAACCCTGTTTGATGGGCAGCTAAAAATCTGAAACTTTGTGGAATTATAGTTTGTACTAATGTCTCTAACATATGTTAAAACCATTCTTGTCCCATGTCATCTCAATATTTTTAAGATTTTTTCAAAATCTGTGTTATGGGCCATTCCTTGTCAATTATCACCCAATGACTTAAACCGAATCACCTTCGATTTTGCTGAAATTTGGTTTAGACATTTATTTGGGCTGAAAAAGCTAATATTCCCAATTTTAGCTTGATCCGAAAAACAGTTCCTGAGATACGGTCCACCAAATTTGGGGGATTTCGGCAAAAGTGGGCGTGGCTGCCATTATTCAAATGACCATACCCAGTAACTGATTGTTCAAAGTTGCTGGAATATGTCTTCCAGGGATGGGAATTCCACAAGAATTCTAAATCTACACTTATTTTTGACATCCGGGTGTGTTTTAAAAGAGTGAAGACCTTTTGAATTTGAATTTGAGCTTATAGACCATGTGACCTTGGGAAGAACTTGCATGAAAAGTTTAGCTCAACATGTTTTCTACACACTGTTAAACAACTGGAGGTATAATATCTTTTATAAGCATATAAAATCAAGTTAAATATTCACACGTACGACTTAAAATCAGTGTCTTCACACTTAAAGCAGGATTGTCTTCATGGATAAGCTCTGAGGATACATAGTAACCTTCAGCAGACTTTCTTAAAGAAGGATATCTATGATTCAAACAGCACGTCATTATCTTTCCCATTCCAAAAACACTTATTCCAGCAACTTTAACATTTTGGTTACTGGGTTATGGTCATTTGAATAATGTCGATGAAACACATTTTAGCTGAAAATCTCCAAAATTTGGTGGACAGTATCTTAGGAACTGTTAGTCGGGCAAAGTTAAAATTAGGAATATAAGCTTTTTCAGCCCTAAAAGACATATAAAATAAAATTCGGCAAAATCGAATCGGGTACTGTTTACCTCGTTGGGTGATAATTGACATGGAATGACCCAAATCACGGATTTTCAAAAAATTGAAAAAATATCAAAATGGCCCGGGACAAGAATGGCTTTTACATATGTTGAAAACATAAGCACAAACTATATTTACAAACTATAATCAGATTTTTAGGTGCTCATCTACCGGGTTATATCGGCTCGAAAATATGAGACAATTTTCGAAAATTTGTGTCTGAAACCATTTTCGCGGTCAATTTTCTGGGAATCTATTCAAGACTGGTGAGTTTTCATTCGTTTCGTATGTAGTACTACTGGCAATCTCTGGATATACCAATATTTCGGTCTATATCTATTACTTTGTAGCACCTGGAGCACTTCAAAATCCAGACAATATACAACTGCACCAAATTTTTGTCATTTTCGTGGCCAAGTAGCATGCGAACCTTACAACTCACCGGTAATCTGATTGCAGATCCATAATCTACACAAAAAGTTCTTCCAGACTACCAAATTTGAGCGGTATATCTTCACTATAAAGGTAAAATCAAGATATCTGAAACTCAAGTAAATTAGTGATATATATTTTGTTTCGAAAACTTATTGGTAACTCATGAAACTTAAATGCCCGTATCTCAGTCAATTTTCCTGCTACAGACCACATATTTTGGACAGTTTCTAGATTTTAGATGTACAATAACATACATTTTTTCCAGATTTTTTCAAGGGGGTCAATTTCCCAAATTTCTGAAAATTGACCCACTTGACATTGAATGGCCCTTATTTAACTGTTAATCATTTGAATAAAAAAAGAAAATCAATATATCAACGGTAGATAATATCCTGGCTTTGGTTCAATCAAATAAAAAAGATTTTATAGTCGATCATAGGTGGTGATGGCTTCTAACCATATCCCGTTCACATCATCTTCAAAGGCAATCGAACGTCAACCGATTTTCAACCCGACATACTGAACGGACTTCACAATATTCTAGTTTGCCCGGTTCCCTTTCTGGAACAGCTGGTGACTTGTTCCCTTCCTGGAACACCTGGTGCCCAGATTCCTTCCTGGAACATTTGACTGAGTCCCTTTCTGGAACATTTGATGCCCAGCTTCCCCATGGAACATCTGGTGACCTGCTCCCTTTCGGGAACATCTGGTGTCCAGATTCCTTCCTGGAACATCTGGGTGACCTGTTCCCTTCCAGGAACATCTGGGTGACCTGTTCCCTTCTTGGAACATCTGGGTGACTGAGTGCTTTTCTGGAACATCTTGAGTTAAGATTCCTTTCTGGAACATCTGGGTGACTGAGTGCCTTTCTGGAACATCTGGTGATCTGTTCCCTTTCTAAAAATCTTGAGTCGGTTACCTTTGATAATTTCCACATGGTAAAGTGGAGTGCGTGTGACATTACTGACCTACAGACAGAGGAGTTAAAGATTTGGTTACCGTGTCCAGAATTCTTCAAGGCTTACCGTAAATGCATAGACTGTTCTCCGCCACTGTTTCTCAGGGGCGGATCCAGGAATTTTTGCAGGAGGGGGTTTGACTGGTTCCTGTCAAGGAAATCTGTAATCATCGTTTCTAAATTATATAGGCATGCATACATATCGAGCTTTTTAAAAGAGAGAAATCATTTTTGTAATGATGTAGGATCACATTGTGATTTAATTTCATTGATGCAAGGCATTTAATTTTTTATATGTAGCTGAGCAGGTTGGGGTTTGACCCCCCCCCCCTCCGGATCCGCCCCTGTTTCTATTGACCCGCCAGGCTGTTAACTGTAATATTGAGTCAATCATATATTATATGGTTTGATTGTTATCATTTGTCTTACCTCGGCATCAAAGGTTTTCGAATCAATCAAGTGTTCAGATTGACGGATCTCGCTCCAAGAACCAAAACGAACGTTGATATTATCCAAGAAATAGCCAAGATTAGTATCAGTTCGAACCCCTCTCAGTACTGTTGTTTCTCTTCCAGCAGCCCATTTGGGATACACACCTGAAAGATAAATATATGACTGAATATCAGTTGGGAAACGGCTAAGACAATAATAACGATGATCCGACTAGTTCTTTCAGTAGAATCGACCCCGTAAAGGAGACCAGGCTACACCTTGTCAAGCTAGTTCTTTCAGCAGAATCCACCCCTTTAAGGAGATCAGGCGAGTTGATCAATGACAGGCTTTATGATACAGCGCGCACGTGCTAACTATTCCCCCCCCCTACTGGCTTAGAGGATCTTTAAGAGTGGGTGATTAACGGAGGTCCTATAGACATCCCACCAGGTTAGGTTGGCGACTTACTCATTCTCATATACAAACGTAGAACTGAAATCACGACGCCATACCTCATGATCTATGACGACCCTCCCCCCCACCCAATGATTTGTGCTCCCCCCCAACCTTGCTTAGCAAAAGGTTTAATATTAATTTATTTACCATTATTTTCAAGTATTCCTGATATAGGTTCACTGGAATCATAATAGAGATACGATTCCATATCATCGACCGTATCAAATGTTGGCAGGTTGATGGGAGACTGGAAAGACCCATCCTCATCACAGCATCTGTTGTTGGGTTCATCAATTGCATACCAACAAGATGGTCCTGAAACAATGACGCAAGTGAATGGCTAATGGCCTGGGATATTATGATCATACTGGAGTAAAATTAATATAGATGAAAACATGGAAAAGAGAAGTGGGTAGGGCTATAGTTTACATCCGCCCCACTAGTGTCATAGATGCGATACCCACTATTTAAATTATCCAATGAAATTGTCAGTTTTACTTGACTTTAAAATGTAAAACAGAAATGTCTAGTTAGTTAGTGTATCCAATCCTTACATCCGCAACTAGATAGGGAGAAATTTCGATCGGAAGCGTCTGATTTAACGTAACCAATGATGACAACTATGATGTTATTGAGCAAATATCTCGTCACGCGGGAAACAATTTGCACGTTTAGCTCAAGATCTATACTCACCTACGGTTGATCGTCTGTAGTACGAGAAACACGAGTCTTCACCAGCATAGCATAGCAATGGTCCCCGTGATTGTGTTGACAGACGAGGTAATGGCTCCAGGAACGACCTTTTTGGAAGAACTTGATTTACCAGATTAGCTATATTAGATTTGTTACTCGGGTTAGTTCTAGCAATGGTTAACAGCTGCGTTATGTTAGGACGCCTAGGCGCTGATACGAAAGGATCGTTTGTTAGTTGGGCATGACTTGGTTCGCGATGGCTATGAGTAGGCTCATACCTTTGTCTGGAGCGAATAGACTCAACCGGTGTGTCACGGCGAAAAGTGGGGTCTCGTGCAGTTTGAATTGGGTCTCGTCGATGAGCAGGGTCACGAGAAGTTTGGAGTGGGTCTTGTATACGAGTGGGGTCACGGGTGGCTCGGCCTGGTTCTCGCGACCGAGCAGGATCGATAGGAGCTCGATCTGGTTCTCGCCCACGAACAGGGTCAATGGTAGCTCGGGTTAGATCTCGCGAACGAACAGGATCGATAGGAGCTCGAACTGGTTCTCGCCCACGAACAGGGTCAATGGTAGCTCGGGTTGGATCTCGCGAACGAGCAGGGTCGATTTGAGCTCGAACTGGTTCTCGCCCACGAACAGGGTCAATGGTAGCTGGGGTTGGGCCTCGGGAACGAGCGGGATCGTGTGTTGCTCGAGCTGGTTCACGCGAACGAACAGGGTCACCAATAGTTCGGATTGGTTCTAGGTAACGAGCAGGATCACTGTTAGTTCGGGTTGGTTCTCGCAAACGAGCAGGGTCGGTGGTAGCTCTGGTTGGTTTTCGGGAACGAGCTGGATCGTTAGGTGCTCGAACAGGTTCTCGCGAACGAACAGGGTCGTTGGTAGCTCTAATTGGTTCTCGATAACGAGCAGGATCACTGGTAGTTCGAGTTGGATCTTGCGAACGAACAGAGTCGATGATAGCTCTGGTTGGTTCTCGGTAACGAAAAAGATCACTGGTAGTTCGGGTTGGATCTCGGATTTGATCTCGGGTTGCTTCTCGGTAACGAGCAGGATCATTTGTAGTTCGGGTTGGTTGGGTTCGCAGACGTGCAGGATCGGTAGTAGCTCTGTTTGGTTCTCGATAACGAACAGGATCTCGAGTATCCCGGGTTGGTTCCCTTGAACGAACAGGATCTCGGGAAGGCCGATTTGGTTCCATTGAACGAACAGGATCGATTGTAGACCGAAGGGGTTTTCGCAAACGAACAGGGTCAGTGGTAGATCGGGTTGGTGGTCGATAACGAACAGGGTCATGTATGGCTCGGGTTGGTTCCCGGAAGCGAGCAGGACCATTGGTAGCTCGAATTGGTTCTCGCGAATGAGCAGGGTCAGTGGTAGCTCTGATGGGCGAACGAACGTTGGTGGTGGCTCTGATCAAATCTCGCGATCGAGCATCGTCACGGATAACTCCAGTTGGGTTTCGCAAAAGTGTCGGATCTCGGGTAGCTCGGCTTGGTTCTGGTGAACGAGTAGGATCGCTGAGAGCTCGAAGTGGGTCTCGCGAATGAGCGGGGTCAGTGATAACTCGAATGGGTTTCATTGAACGAACAGGGTGGGTGGCAGCTCGGATTGTATCTCGCGAACGAGCCGGGTCTGTGGAAGCTCGGATTGATTCTCGGTAAAGAGCTTTGTCACGGGTAGTTCCAGCTGGATTTCGCACAAATGCAGGATCTCGATTAGCGCGGCTTGGTTCTCGCGAACGTCCAGGATCTAGGATGGCGCGACTTCGTTCTCCAAAACGAGCGGGATCTAGGGTTGGACGGCTTGGTTCTCGTGAACGAGTAGGATCTAGGGTAGCACGGCCTGGTTCTCGCGAACGGACAGGATGTCGGGTTGGTTCTGGGGTACGAGCAGAATCAATTGTAGCTCGTATTGGATCTCGCGAACGAACATCACCACGGGTTGCGCGGCTCGGTTCTCGCAAACGAGCAGTTTCTCGGGTAGCGCGGCTTGGTTCTCGTAGTTTGCGAGACGTTACGCCATTAATATCAATCGTGTTGTGAAGTATTCGACCTCGTGAAGGCTTGGTAGGATCGCGTTCAGCTCTTGTTCCATCTCGGGTGGCCCTAAGAACAGAAGATCGTGGGTCTTTTGGGGTGGGGATAGGCTCCGAAACCAAATTTCTGGGTAGAAAGTCTGATTCACTGAAGAGTGATTTTACAGGCCCTTTCACCGCTGTTTTAGCCAAGGCTAAACGACCAGTGACATCATCCCCTTTAGATATTGCTGATTGAGCAATGAGTACCAGGCACTGCCACGCCACGAGATATATACACAGTTGTCCCATTATCAACTGAAAATATAAAAACAAAGAAGGCATTTTAAGAACCTGTATGCGATATCGCGCTTTTTACATTATATTTCCCGTTAAGGGTTCTCACTCTGTTCAAAACTTTGCATTGTTTTCGCCTTGTACACGAAGTCCTGTCCGGATCGGTTGTTGCTTGTTGGTTACCTATTAATACATTCTCATATTGTCCTTCTGCCTCCTCGACATGTTTAAAATAATAATATATATATTAATACATTCTCATATCGCCCTTCTCCCTTCTCGACAGCTCTAAAATAATCACACAACACTTCTCCTTTCTCGACAGGGGATTATAAAGACAATGATTCACCAAAATTATTTACAAAAGTTTCTCGGCAGATCATACCTTTTGTTTGTTCATTTATTTATATAAGGAATCCAATATTTATTTACATAATCGGGAAATATTCAGATGTCAAATAGTCTATTTGTGTAAGGTTCAATCGTAGCTAGTCTATTTGTGTAAGGTTCAATCGTAGCTAGTCTATCTGTGGAAGGTTCAATCGTAGCTAGTCTGTCTGTGGAGGGTGAATCGTAGCTAGCCTATTTGTGGAGGTTGAATCGTAGCTAGCCTATTTGTGGAAGGTTCAACAAGATGGATTCAAAACCACGTCACTGAACTCAATGAAAGAAATTATGATTCAACACGACCCAACTGTCGATTTTATTTCTTTCTTCTGCGGTCGCTCTATCTCTAATTAACTACATATGTCTATATATAGTAATCCGGACCTTTATCAAGTGGACGAGGACCAAACTAGGGATATATATCAAATACAATTTTGAACCACTATTTGTAGGCCGTACCGGGTATACACACAATGGTATTGGCCTATTGATGCCACTTCTTTAACAGTATTATTTACGATTTCACAATTCTTTCGCTATATTCCGATGTACCTATTTTGATTACGGGTCTATCGTCGCCGCCCACTTCCACAACCCCACCCCTAGTTAATTCGCTTCTTCTGGTTTTATTTCATGAATCTGTTCAGGTTTCAATACCGAACATTGTGTGATAGCGAACACATTATACCCCAATCACCAGTATTTACTTACCCTGTGTATAGTGTCCGCATCCACTGAAAGTGAATTCGCTGACTTTCTTCGGCGACACTGTTGTCCCTTGTGGTTCGTCGACTTCAATGATGACTGTTCGCTGTTCTAACGAACTCGCGAGTCACGAAATCATGTAACAGGAACTATAAAAGCAAATAAAAAGATCTTTTTTTTAAAAAACATTTGAAATAGGAAAATGACAGATATGAGGTAATTCAAATTTTATTTGTCTCTTTACAACAATGAATCTGTTGAGAACTCTCCATAACTTCAATCTGTCAAAATAAAACCTAAATTTTAGACTCGATGGCAACGGAAATAGTCATATCGGAAAACATTTATGGTTTCGTGGTAACAGACCTTTCATACTACATCGCATACGTTAGACCAATCACTCACGCAAGATCACATATATATTACATGGTATATTACATGTCATGTATATCTAATTTCCATTATTTATAAGATCCTTAAAGTCTATTGTTATTCATCATCCGGTCTATAGTACAACCGATTGGCCAGTGAGCCGGGCTTTTCTATGACAGAGTTTTATACACTTACAATTGAAAAGTACCGCAAGCTTACTCAGGAAACAAAAATAACGAGGATTTTCCTCTCTGTGTTTGAAAATGGAAATTAGATTAATGGAAGGAATTTCTGTAAATTACAGGAAAAACAAATACAGATAAAATTTTCCTGGCAATTTTTGTTTCCGCAAGTTTTTACGTTTTTTCATAGGTTTGTCAAAAAAGCAGAGCTAAAAAATATATTATATTAAAGCGATAGTCATATTTAAACTATGGCGAAATAAAGAAATATATCATGCGGAATCTACACACAGTCATACCTTGTTAAAGAATAATTCTATGGAGCGGTTATAAGAACAATATCGGGTTGCCCCAGTCAACCAGACATTTTCCTAATCTATTTGACCACATATCTTGACAATCGAGAAAAATCCTGCGGATTTCTCCACAGCCATTATGTAGACGTAGTTTTCAAGTGAAAAGAATTTCGAATTTTTGTGTGAATGTTCTTTAAGTGCTAGAATGATTCCTGTGATTGTATAATCGTGAATTGACAACCTGTTAAGCAATAGATATACAAATCATTATTTTCACTCTCTTTGAAAATATGCAGTGAGCGCTTTGGTCACCGTCCCGTAGATCAGTGCGCGATAGCAGGCATAGTTTTTAACAACTTCCACCCTTTTTCAAAACCACGTGAACACGATATCAACCACTACTTAATTCTTTTAAACGAAATAACATTTGGTTTAAAGGAAATAATTATATAAATAGAACGGAATCGCTCTACAGGACTTGACTGTCCAGATCAATCAAGGCCACCATTTAGTTTCAAACGGTGTAGGTCCAAACTAAACTCTCATCAACAGTGGTGAATCAAAATATATAGCGTGGAATATACCTGAGGCTGACTACTCACTGGCGCTAGACAGCTACTAAATATTAGAGCCTTATTTCCATGGGAATCTACTACAAGTGACAGACATGAACTATGCCCCCGCTTGTACGTGACAAGGAATAGGGTCGCCTGTTCAACCTCGTTGGGTTGAAATGAAATGAAATGGGTTAAACGTCCTACTTCTCTGCTCCTAAACTGGGCTAATGAAGACGGGCATCTTTCACGTGCACGCCAATGTGTACATGGGACTTCGGTTTTCGTCCCATCTGAAAGACTAGACAGCTGCCCTTGTTAGGCCCTCCGTCCTGGATCACTGACATGGGGAAAGCGCGCCAATGCAGGGATCGAACAACAAAGCGACATAGTGTTACCCCCCCTCTCTTTATCTCCTAAACTATGCGTAAACAAGTAGTGCCAATCTGGTTACTATAATTGTAACGTTAAACTGTGTGTTTAACGTTACAATTGATAGTCTAAGATCCTTACGCAACTGATACAGTCTAAGACTCCTTACGTAAGTTCAAATAGGTTCAAACGAATGATTGTCAACATATATCATTAAAGTTTGTATTGGAATAAGTAATTCTATCACAAATAGTGAAGATTGGGCTACTTAAATAGTTACTCAGCAGGTTTTCTTTGTGGTAATGCGTTCTACATTTGCATAGCCATGTTTCTTGAAATGACGTATTGCGCAAACCGCCATGACACCGACCAGTTGAAATTTTGCGTAGCAGTTGGGTTTTATCAAATCATATAATTATGCGACAAGGCTTCACCTTTATTTCAATGGGAATTGATTTATTATGTGTTAAACTATGTGCAGTACTGTTTTGGCTCAGTTTATGTATAAATTAAGGGAGCAATAGGCCAGTAACCTTTTTGTAGTCATTTGACTAAAACAAACTTGCGCAAGGAACTCTATAGGATAAGCCCCTTCTGTGGCTGGAGTAAGGCGGAAGATATCAGTAGTGCAACCATTTCTGGTGCCAATCGGGTCTCAATAGACATTGTGTAACTTATTCGTGTACAATGCGCGCAGACACCTTGCCGTGACACATTGAGAGGCATTTTAGTGACAGAAATCGCACCAATGTCAGGGTGACTTTACGATGATGTGTGTGCAACAAAATTAAACCCATTCAAGATTTAAAAATCTGGTCCGGCAATGAATTTTACTTGCCTATATAAACCTGGGTGACGTTTGATTGATGGCTGCCATAAAAACAAAATGGCCGAGTTTCAATTAAACCTGCATGTTTGCTACTCAAATCGTGAGCAGGTGTACACAGAACATTGACATTATTTAATATGTGTTTAAAATATATCCAACATTTATGGGCCAATTTTAATTTATGTTTAGTTTCTTTCTAATTCAAGAACTCGATATAGCTCAGTCGGTTAGGCGTTGTCTCACTAACTAGAACAATGAGGTTCGTTCCCGGTGTAGGCCGAGAAAGTTCCCCTGCGATGTTCTATAGTGATTATAAGTGGTGCAGGACGGGGAGTGTGACAAGGACAGCAACTAACCCTGTCCCGAGAATATGTTGAGGTGTCCGTGTTGACAGGTTCCGAGTAGTACATTAGAAAGGTAGAATTCATTCTCTATAAGAATAGTCCGTATTGTAGCTGTCCAGGCAATTCTCCCCATATTACATGCTGAATGGTATATGACTACCTTTATCATCCCAGTCGGTCCAGTAAAGCAGCACATTTCATTTTATTTATATCTGGAATGTTACCTGTTTGAATTCGTACATTGTGATATAAACCCTTACTTACTTAAACCGAGAAAACTGTTAAAGATACAGTATGGGGGATTAGATATAGAGCTGGCAGTTCTCACTATAGCATAGATAAAACTAGATAATGCAAAGGGAATTTGCTGAAAATTGCAGTCATATTGATCCATCCTGAACGGATAATTTAGCGATTGAATAGTCTCGATTATCCATTTCATGATTAAATCATGAATTAAGCAAATTGGATCCTAATCCAGTAAATATCGCATTCTAGCGGTGACTCCGAGAGTTGATTGTGGTCTGGATAAGCTAATGAATGTTTAATTGATAATTTAGATAACTTTTCAGATCTAAAGAAAGACCTGCAATAGGCCGATTTAGCTCTTGCATAATGTATGTTTAAATTATATATTTTTAATTGTTTGCGTTATATATTTTATTTAAAAAAAACAACAGTTCTTTGTTAGTTATACAGCTCTGGACAAATTTTAATTATAGCATTCATCATTTCGGGACTTGAAATTAAGTCGCCAAATCGCCTATTGATGCTCAATGCCTCTAAAAGCTTTAAAGGAGAAAGTGGATGATACAATGAATGAAAATGTACTGGCTAGAGAATTAGCAATACCAGGAAATTTTGTTATGGTGGTATTATCAACATTTAGATGGTTAACTAATAATCCACTACTTTTACCTACATATCCGATCCCATACCGACTTGAATTTTGGTACGGGAATTTATCCTTGGCATCAAGATTTCTTTGCTCGACGTATGGATGTATGTATACACGTGACCTCGTGTTTTTTATTCCATCCGAGCGACTATACGTTGGACCTTGTCAGCCCCACCCCCGTCCTAAACAAAGGGTGGGGGGGGGCACACCGGTAAATTCCGATGATCTTTCCCGGCCAACACGGGTCTCGAACACGGGACCCTTGGGTTACCAAGTCAATGTCTATGGAGTTTCTATGATCAGAGATGATGAAACCAGCTATATACATACAATTAATAACTCGGCAAGCTATATATACAATAACAATACATTCTGTGTCCAGATTTAAATACTCTATTAGTTAGTGCAGGGGGACTGCACCACACACAATTTACATAAAGACCAATATACGGACAGTACACAGAAATCACCAACAAACAATCCCGGGCCTGTAGTCTATCTATCTTCTTAGTGTTTAACGTCTGCTTCCACTAAGTGATGAAGCGGATTCCTGTTTTTAGAATATGATTTTGCAATCTTTCCATTTTGGCCTTAGGCCATGGATTGGGTTTAGTGGGAAGTTCTTCCCTTTATTTAATATAAAACATATCGTTTGGTAGATGATCTCTTCTGCTTCTGGATTGGTAGATGTCACCGTTTGGGATTAGTGTTTAGGTGCCAGGCCCGTCTTATCGTGGCCTCCCCTTACTCCACTATCCCACTCTATGGGTTTGGTATCTGTTTCCTTTGCGGAATAGTGTTTAGGTGCCGAGTCCGTCTGACCGTAACTCCCCCTTACTCCACTATCCTGCTAGTTTGGTAGATGTCATCTTTGTGGGATTTGTGTTTTGGTGCCAGGCCCGTCTTATCGTGACCTCCCCTTACTCCACTGTCCCACTCTGTAGGTTTGGTGTCCGTTTTTTGACGGAATATTGTTTAGATCCCGAGTCCGTCTGATCGTGACTGTCCCTTACTCCACTATCCTGCCAGTTTAGAATAAATACCCTATGTAGTTTAGTGTTTAGATGCCGAGTCCGTCTAACCGTGGCCCCCTCTTACTTCACTATTCTACTTAGTTCAATCGTGTCCATTAGGGCGTGGATTTGTTCGAAGATTTGCAGTTTCAGATCTGGTCTCGGGAAGAGTAAGTTCTTAGTGTTGAATGGTATGTTGTTGGTCTCCATCATTCTCACTAGTTCCCTTCTCTCCTCCTTGTATACCTCGCAGTCTACCAGGACATGGTTGGTGGTACATTCTTCTCCGCACTCACAGACGATGACTTGGTATTTGTAGTCTCGCAGCCGCTCTTTCACCCTTAGTTTTGATATGAGTCTGCATATATCTCTTCTAGGGTGATTGATCGCTGTCTTCATGTAGATCTTGTCATCCAGCCGGAATCTGTATGTGTCAAGTTCAACGAGTTTTAATTTCCAGATTGAATTGACCTGTCTTTTAACCATACTGTAGATTTCCGTAGTGCTGTAGTCTATGGTGCGGAGTGGTGCTGTGTCCTTGAGACCTTCGCTGGCGAGTCGATCTGCCTCCTCGTTTCCTCTAATGTTGACATGTGATGGAATCCACACGAGCTCTTTTTTGCTTCCCTTCTCTAGGACCTTCTGGTACAGCTGCCTGATTTCCAAAATGACTTCTGGTCTTGAATCCGAGTTGTCATTTTGGATTGAAATCAGACTGCTCAGAGAGTCGCTTAGGATGACGAACTTACTAGTCTTTTGATCGGAGATCCATGATATAGCGTCACGAATTGCCACAAGCTCTGCAGTGTATACCGAACAGTTATTGGGCAGTTTCCTGCTTATTCCCTGTTCCCCGTTTGGCAGGTATATTCCAAACGAGCTGGTGCCCCTTTCAGGCTTGCGTGAGCCATCCGTGTACACATGGTCCCAGTCATCAGACGGCCAGTTGTCTTCCAGGTGTTCTAAAGAGAAAGCACGTGCAGCAGTGGGGTTGTTTTTCTTGTCGGTTTTCCCTAATAGATCTAGATTGACCGGTATAGGGAGCGTCCAAGGGGCGATCGCTGGGGGTCGTGTTCATTTATCACGAGCTCCCCCAGTCGCAGTTCCTTGATTGTTTCCCTGATACCCTAGCTAAAGCTATTCTTTCTGGGATCTCTCACATATCTTGTCTTCTGTAGACTGACAAAAGCAGGGGATCTTTCGCCCAGCTGCGAGATCTTAGCCCAATACCTTGTCGCTGTAGTCATACAGACTTCACTAAAATATAACCTGAGAAACCATTGTGTAAAGCCAGCCTGAGTCATGATCTGCTATAATGTTACAAGTAACTTGGCCATATTGACCTTCAGTTTGGATATAGATGCAACATTTCCACACTCTGTAACCCATGACACCTTTCATTACTTGATCATCACTAAGTCATCACACAAAATAACGAATGGTGGGACAATGACAACAATAATATGCCACCACGTGTTAAAGTGTGGAGTAAGGTGGATTTAAATGAACACGAGTAGATAATTGATTAGGTTAATTGACAGAATATAATCCCCGATCAAACAATTTATAGACCACAATATTGCGGCATGTAATACGTGTATATTATAATGGTCACAGTTTGTCGCTTAACCGCGCATGTCGCATTGCTCTTAGTTAACCATAATGTAAAACGTGACGTGTTCCTCCTGTAATTCCGTCAAAATGTCATTTGGTGTAATTTTTAAAACGTTTAGAGTGAGGTCTTTTTAAATAGACAACTTAATAAATACGATTTATTATTTAATGGTTTTAAAATTAATAAAATTTTATTAATAGGAGTCCAGGACATCTCTGATTTTTGGTTTTGAAATGCGGTCGTGGGTGGCCGGATGTAGAATAGGGTTTGGATTGTCAATAGTGTCTGGTCGCCATTCTATCTTCACCGCTCTTCCTTTGTGACAAAGTTTGCTGGAAACCATGGATTCGGATATGGGTGTTAACAGTATCCAGATATATATGTTTTATTTTAATTCATGGGGTAAACAAGATATTTATATATAATTAACACCCTTTGCGTGGGGTAATAAACAAATGGTGTTATTGACTCGGTGCTAGTCGCTTTCTTGTCAAGTCTTTCATCTTCCGATAGGACGTCATCACGTTAACAGCTCTAAATATGGACAATGCTCAAGGTAAGATATATTACTGTGACGTGATTAGAGCTAAATCTGTCAATTCCAGACTCATTTTTCTGACTTCAAATGTTATATTATAAATTATTATTTAGACATTTATTGACATGAAAACCCAAAAATCAATTCTTTAGACCATCGGATGACCGAAAGATTCTTGGAACTGTGACGTCAGATTCAACTTTTGAATCCGTCAATCAAGGCGCAGTTATAGTAACTATGTTGATCATGCTGGAACCTTGGGGTTTTTCTAGTGCCTCGCCCCAACAAGAGCCCAGTTCCATGTACACAAACAGTGGGATAAATCAACTTTCAGCTGTTATATAAAAAATAACACTGCGGTGGCTCAAAGTCAGTACGGCACTGACTCGCTTTACCCGAAGGACTCGGTTTCCACCCGGGTGGTGTCTGAAAAAGTCAGTTGTCGTGTCCCGTGTTAATATCGTACCAGTTGGAATTCGAAATATGCTCGGGGGTGGGGGTGGGTGTTACGGTGGCTCGCTGCTGATCTGGACGTCTCGTTTATGATCTCTGTGTTTACTGAGAATGATTTTCCGGCGTGGTTCCCCCTTGACAAGGAGCAATGATTAACATTCGAACTCATGACGTCAACTGGCAGACTATCAGAGACGACCACTGGCCAGATCTGTTTCGACTTTTTTGTAAATCGTTTGTTCTTTTTTTCTATTGAGTGATGCTTGTATAAGATGGTACTACTACAGGTTCGGGACAGTGAAGCTTGTACTATTACAGGTTCGGTACTGGACAGCTATTCCCGCGTCCATTCATATCATTTCATATTTGTTTATTTTTTGTGCACTGTCTATATTCTGTCTTGTCCGCGGGTCTTACTAATATAGTAGTTCGGGTGGGACGAAAAACCGAGATCCCGAGTATACATTGCTTCACAGAACACTATATGGCGTATACTCGTCTTCATTATTCCAGTCCGAGAAGAACAGTAGGACGTTAAATCTCCGCTCATTTTGTATAAGACGCTTTTTTTAAAATATGCCCTTTTCATTAGCACGACATTTCTTTCCATTTTACAAGACATTGCCCTTGTGTTTGAGAATGTAATTAAGTGACGTGTTTACCGTATATGGATATCCTGTTACTATGTTTATCACAGGTTATACAGTTGATAGTCAGAATCTTCCATGATCCCCTCATATAATCACCATCACAGTATTTCCAATAATAGTTGGCATATTTGGGTATATTTGGAAAGCAGAGACACATAACCTTACTGGGAAAGTTCTGGATTCCCTGAAAATACCCATGCGACGGAGGCTATAGTGACGTTAGCATAGGGATAATCACAGATTGTTAATAAATTTACTAAATAAGAAACCGCATACTACAAAACAAGTACATTAGAAACAGCCAAATAACATCCCTACAGGGTAAAAAATCAAAGACGAAACATGTTATTTTGAAATGGTGGGGTACATAAAATTTAAGAAAATTGAGCCAGTTGTTTTAATCTGATAGAAGTAATGTCCTTTCACCCATAATATATCAACGATTTTGTTTTGTCGTACTAAATTGGAATCGACGGGTGGCTCAGTGAGTAAGACGCTGGCTCGCTAACCTGAACGTAGCGGGTTCGATCCCAGTGTTGGTCGAGAAAGTTCATAGAGATTTTCCGGCGTGGTTTCCTCTTGCCATTAGTGCAGGACAGGGGGTCTAACAAGGATAGCTGTCTAGTCGTTCGGATGAGACGAGAAATCGGTTTCCGTTTACACATTGTCATGAACGTAAGAAATCCCCTGGCAATTGAAATCTGATATAAGAGTAGGGCGTAGAGCCGCCATCCTGTATCACTGACAAGGGGGGACCACGTCGCCCTTTATATAAACCTTGTGATGTGGACATACAAACAAGAAAATGGACCTTGTTTGGGCGACTGACATCTGCTGTGTTCATTATCTGTTGACCCTACACGACCTGATCGGTAAAATATAAATTAAGGGAGATAATGGGTATGGAAAACCACCCGTATTTAATCAATTTTGATATAATGAGTAATGTAAAATGTTTCTATTTGTAATAGATGTCAGGTCGTGTGAACAAATGGAATGTGGTGAGGCGGTTTGTGTGACGCATGAACTCAGACCAATCTGTATCTGTGAACATACCTTACTTCCTGCAGATCAAAATGGCCACTGTACTGGTGATTCCATGGGTATGTAATGCCACGCTATTTATCGTCACTATACATCCGTCATCTTCAGTATATCGTTGTTAAATCGTCCTCCAGGTCATCCGTATATTCTCATAGAGCGTCCTATTATCTATAGGTGGTAACATATATATTCTCATAGAGCGTCCTATTATCTATAGGTGGTAACATATCACATATTCTCATAGTGCGTCCTATTATCTATAGGTGGTAACATATCATATATTCTCATTGTGTGTCCTATTATCTATAGGTGGTAACATATCACATATTCCCATAGTGCGTTCTATTATCTATAGGTGGTAACATATCACATATTCTCATAGTGCGTCCTATTATCTATAGGTGGTAACATATCATATATTCTCATAGTGCGTCCTATTATCTATAGGTGGTAACATATCATATATTCTCATAGTGCGTCCTGTTATCGGTAGGTCTTAATGTATTATATTTTGTCAAAGAGCGTCTTACCATCGGTAGGTGGTAACATATCACATGTCATTTTAACACCTGTATTTGTTGTTGTAGTGAATGCTGAGAATAAATCTATTCCTCTACACATGAACATCATACATCAAGATCAGATACACAACATTATATGGAATTACGATCATACTACTGAAAACAACATGATTCAAAATACGGTTCGTTTAAAATTTGACTTCAATTTTAGGTTCAAGTGAGTGTGGATTAAGCGTAGTTATTACCTCCGCTGAACTTGATTTTTATAGAGCCAAATGTCTCCCAATAATCTGGTAAAAATATTGTACGAAGTGATCCACCATGAATTTTTACTACCTGTTTCGACATAAAATGTAAATTCAAACCCTTCTTCGTTTCTAGACCAAAACGTAAGCAAAAATTGCTAGCGGAAAGGTAGGAAAGGGGGAGGGTGATTGCTAGAGGAAAGGTGGGACAATTGCAAAAGAAAGGGTTGAACAATCAGGCGCGGATCCATAGGGGGGCGCACCCGGCGCACGCCCCCTCTATTTTTTGAGGTGGTGAACAATTTTTAGCTCCATATATTCTCGCGAGAAAGGAGAACAAAAATAGTTTAGGTTGGAAATCCTAATTTACAGTGTTAGTATGAAATTAGTCCTTGTGGGCATTTTTTCCACTCAAAAATCACTGTTCCGGGGTTCGCACTCCCAAGTGGGTGCGGCACGCCCCCTCTTGCTGAAAATCCTGGATCCGCCTCTGACAATTGCTAGAGGAAACGGTGGACAATTGTAAAAGAAAAGGTGGAACAATTACTTGAGGAAATGTGGGCCAATTACTAGAGGAAAGCGTGGAAAGGGAGAAAAGAAAGATTAACTAATAAACATAAATAGGCCCAGGTTTTCTTAAATTTGATTGATATTCATTCTGAAACATAAACAGACCCAATCATTAAGATACACACAAACATGTGTTGTTGTTGTTGAAGTGTATCTAGGTGGTGTATCTTGTATAATATTAACTAAACGATTCTCTGTTTCAGACATTGATACCACCTGCATCAGTAATAGTCACCAAGCCTCCCACCATTATCATTGCTGTCGTAGCCTGCTTCATCTTGGCCACTTTAATTGCTCTTGTGGCCTTTGTGGGGAATCGGATCAGGCGTATTCAGCGCACGGCGGTTGTCGGTCGCCTGAAACACGTTCCACAAAATGCTTTTCAGGATTTGCGCTCCAAACCACTGTTAGAGAATCTGACTGTTTGTACTAGTAATGCCAGTTATTATGAAATGAAGACAATCAAGATCACAGATCTGCCGCCATCTTTGAGGGAAAAGGCGATTCCCCTTTCCAATATCAAACTTGTTAGTGTTTTAGGAGAAGGGGCTTTTGCGGTCGTCTATAAAGGTATTATTTAAAGTTTGTTTGTTATTTTTGGAAATTATCAAGATTAGCTCGACAAATTACTCAAGGTTTTTTTACAACAAATCAATTGAAATGAATAAATTAATTAATAAAATTGAGATGAGGGAAATTTGGCCAGGCTATGAGGGGAAATTTGGCCTGGGTAGCAATTTATTCTAACTTTACAAGGTTCTTTTACCTGCACGCCAAATCAAACGACATAGTGGTGGGCATTCCAATTTTCTGTCATATTTTAAAAGTTCTTGCCCATTGATTGTTACACAATCCCGATTGATGTAACGGAATCAAGATGTCGGAGTTTGATACACTAACACAGTGGCGTGCAGTCGAGACTGTGTAGCCGGGCATCAATTTCAGTGGCGTGGGTTGAGTAGATGTGTCTGTAACAGACCCGAGTCGAGACGTTGTTATGAACCGATGGCTATTTGCTTCGACTTGATTCTGAAATCCAAATCCGTTCTATATCAGGCCCGTGGGGGGGGGGGGCAGAAACTAAAATCTGGGAATCCCATTGCTGACTGCAGGTGATGGTCTGAACAGTGATGACCAGTCTCACTGGGGCTGAGGGAAGGGGCACGGCCCCCTGCCCCCCCCCCCCCCCCGGATCCGCGCCTGTATATATCCATTTATTGTTTTTATACGCCCACATTGAAATGTGGTCGTATATTGTCGTCGCCCCCGTTCGCCCGTCCGTCCGTCCACAATTGCTTGTGGACGCTCTAGCGGCCAAAGTTAATATCCGATTGACTCTAAATTTATACACAGTGTTTAAGGTCATGAGACGAAGAAGCCCATTGATTTTCAGCGATTTCTGATAATTACTACCAGAGTTATGGCCCTTGATCACTTCAAAAAATCTTGTGACGCTATAGAGGCCAAACTTATCATCCGATTGACTTCAGATTGATACACAAAGTTTAAGGTGTTGAAACGAACAAGTATTTTGATTTTCAACGAATTTTGATAACTGAACAGCTAAATCCATGAATTTAAATGTTTCGTATACCAATTGTTAGCGTGGGGCAAACTTTATAAAAAGCAAACAAATTCTAATCAGATTTTAGTGTATTACAATTGTTTCATTACCGAAAAAAGTAAAAATATGCGACAACCCTTGTTGACTAGCCGGACGATTTAGCTGCTGCGGGCGTATGTTTCGTTGCCTGGCAACCTATCTTAGAATTATTTGCTATTGATAAATTCCAGGTGTAGCAAAAGACCGGAAGTCCAGTGTTATGGCGGTTAAAGTACCGAAAGAAGGTGCTGATCATATGTTCAAAAATTCTATTGATGAGGCATGTGTCATGGAAACGTTTAATCACCCCAACATCCTGAAATTATTACATATTGGTTTATTTGGTTTGTTGATTTCATCTTATTATAGCCATGTTTCTCAATCCCTCTTTAGTATAGTATCAGTTTAATGATAGCCATGTTTCTCAAGGATAATATCAAACATCATGTCTTATTTTAAATGGTAGACATATTTATCCAGGCTGACGTCAATCACGGTATTTCCCGGTATAATGTCAATCGCCGCTCGCATTTTTATGATAGACATGACGGGGAGTGGGGTCGCCTGTCCAGCCTCGTGGGTTTTCCCAGGTTCCTTTGGTTTCCTCCCACTGCTAGTTTGTGTCGAGTGGATGTTAAATCACATTTCTCTCTTACTTGAGTATAACGTCATGATAGATGTTACTTGGGTATAGCGCCATGATAGATAGATGTTACATGGGTATAACTATGGCGGTATATTCCAACTTGTTTCTATTATTTAAACGAAAAATGTCTTCTTAATAGATGCTTTACATGTTTAACATCAACATCAACGAATTTAGAATTTATACATTTCTGCCTAGCAACCATCATTATGAAGACGTTTGGTGTCGCCACTGCGTGCTCAATTCGGTGATTGCGCACCTGATTGGGACAATTATTTGGTATAAACGACCCATTCTTCGTTTAGTTGAAGGTTGGAAGGCGTGCTGAGAGAGAGAGAGAGAGAGAGAGAGAGAGAGAGAAGAGAGAGAGGTGTCACTTAGTATTAAACTCAGTATCTGTGTAGGCCTATCCATAACATTTATACCCTGTGTTAATATAGACCAACTGCATATAAATATTAATTATTGGCCAAACCGTAAAATAAAATCAAATAAAATTCTCCAAATCCCGTTTAGCTTATACATGTATTTGAAATAGAAAATGAAATGAAATGAAAGAGGGTTTAACGCCCTACTGTTCCGCTCCGAACCGGGCTAATGGAGACGGACATACGCCATACAGTGTGCTTTAGGGAAATATTGCCCGGAGAGCGGATCTACGACCTGGACTTATATCGAAGTCTAACGGTCAAGGGATCTTTTACGTGCACGCCAACATGTACATGGAACCTCGGGTTTTCATCCCATCGGAACGACAAGACACTAATAAGGGGGAACCACGCCCTAAAATCTGGATGAACTTTTTTCGACCAATGCAGGGATCGAACTCCCGACCCACAGCCTAGCGAACCTGCGTCTTACCCACGGTATTCGAAATAGTATTTGCAAACCATACGTTTATATCACGTTCAATGTTGTTTAGGGGGTAGGATGGCCGAATGGTTAGCACGTGCACGCTGTAACATAAGGTCTGTCATTGAATGAACTGGCTTGGTTTCGATTTCCCGTTTTTACGTGACATGGAGTAGGGCCGCCTTTCCAACCTCGTGAGTCGTTTGTATCAATAGAATGGTCCCGATCAGGTGCTCAATCGCCAAACTGAGCATATGGTGACGACACCAAACGACATCATAATGATGGTTGCCAGGTAGAAGGTAGAAGTATCATAATTCTAAATTTGTTTGCCGTTCATGCTTAACATGTAATACCACAATGAAGTAGACATTTTTCGCCTCAATAATATAAATAAGATGAAACAGAATTGCTATTTACACTGAACAAATAAAGAAGCTGAATAATACATTGTCTTAATTTAGAAATTACATGAATGGAAGTTAGAAGTTACATGAATGGAGGTTAGAAATTACATGAACAGAAGTAAGAAAGCATGTTAGAATTTTGACACTAATATACCGCCATATATAACGTCATGATAGATGTTACTTGGGTATAGCGTCATGATAGATAGATGTTACTTGGGTATAACGGTAATCGCAATAATGTCGCCACTCTCTCCATTCGGTATTCAAAGTTATTCCCATCGTTATTAGAGAGAACGAACCCTATCGATATCATCCCTTCCCCGACTTTCCACCTAGAATTACCCCTCTTCCCACCACCACACCAAAAACCTTGTCAACACGATAGAGGCCATGGCCGCACCCTATTAATATGCAGCTTTCCGCGGCCTTTTCTACCAGACTTCTGCCCCATTTTCCAAAATTCGTGTTTCAAATGTGGTATAAGCCATTGAGGTCAAGAGCAGGCGAACCCTACTAATTTTCGGTGCTCCAGGGCGCTCCGACCTTCAGTTCTGGAATGGCTTCTTTGCTGAAAATCCTGTAAACGCAATAGAGGCTAAAGTTTTTAACAAAGTCCAATAACCCAAGTCAGTTAACATGAAGGACAAACTCCCCTTTACATTTTAATCAGGTTTAGCAGCTTTGTTTTTTTATTGTGGTTGTTAATATGAATTGCCATGTTATTATTGTAGAGAATGGTTTAGCTAGTCCATGTCTCATGTTTCAATACATGCAACATGGTGATTTAAAATCTTTATTGAGGAAAAGTGATCCACGAATTGTTAGCTCAACGACAGAAGTTCATTTTACTCAGGTAACATTTCCCCCAAGAGTCTGAAAACATTTGATGGACATTAGCTTGTTTTATTTTCACAGGTTAAAGATCTCGGGCCTCTTTCACGAAATTTTAACTGAGATAAAATCCAAATTTTAGTAATTTGATTGGGTAATGTTAGATTCATCTTAGTGCTTAGCCAATCAAAATTGAAGTATCTACTAAAATTTGGATTTTGTCTTTAGTTAAAATTTCGAGAAACATGGCCCTGAACAGGACAACTGGGATTATAATAAGGTTTGGGTGGAGTGGGCGAATATATCATGATGTAGGGGTGACAGAGTCGTTTAGTTCATAAGGCTTGGTAGGCCGAGTGATCTAGTTCATAAAGTATGGTAGGCCGAGTTGCCTAGTTCATAAAGCATGGTAGGCCGAGTTGTCTAGTTCATAACAGAAGATATAATAGATAGTAGAGTGGGCAAGTTGTCAATACAAACCAACCCGAGTTGTAATACGGCTGCTGAAGTGGGGGGGGGGGGTATTCTACACATGTACGTTGATTTACTCAAGACATTGCACGTGATCATCACTCACTGATCTAGTTTGTGTTGAATGGTCGCTAAACCTTTCCTCCTAATTCTTGTAACTTACCGGACGTGACGTCATAACTATAATTATGAATTGTATGTATATATTACAGAAATATTTACTGTGTATAGCTATTCAGATAGCTAGTGGTATGGAGTATTTGTCTACTAAACATTACGTACACAGAGATCTGGCGGCTAGAAATATACTTGTTAGTCACCATTATACCGTCAAGATATCGGATTTCGGCATGTCACGTGATATATATTTATCTGACTATTATAAGGTGACGTCTTTATCTCATTACTTTATTTTAAAACGCAATCAAAACTAAGGGGACAGTGGTGACTCAGGGAGTAGGGCGTTAGCTCGCTAAACAGCGGTTGTCCAGTGAGTACAGCGTTGGATCCCTAGACAGCGATGGCCCTGTGAGTAGGGCGCTAGCTCGCTATACAGCGATGGCCCAGTGAGTAGGACGTTAGCCTCATACACAGCGACGACCCCGTGAGTAGGACGTTAGGATCTTGGGTTCGTTCCATCCCGGTGTTGGTCGAGAAAGTACCTAGGGATTTCATTTATCTACCTAGGGACCGGGGGCGGGGCAGTAGCGAGGTGTGTATCTGTTATATCGTTATGGTATTTTCTACGCGAGTGAATGTGGAATTATCCGGTTACCATGGCAACTACTTGTACATTTCAGGTGACAGGAAGTAAAATGTTACCATTGCGATGGATTTCACCGGAAGCTCTAGATTATGGGACGTTTAACACGAGTTCTGATATCTGGGCCTATGGTGTCGTACTTTGGGAGATCTTCAGTTTCGGTAAACAGCCTTATAATGGTTACACCAATGACCAGGTCAGTTATTCCTTCGTGAACATCGCCAATCTCTGGCAACACTCACCGGCCATTAATCAGCGTGAATTCGGTTGTGTAGCTACTGATTGGCAGGATTTGTTAGAATGAAATGCTGCAGATATGAAAATGGCCGGCGAATTTTACTAGAGATAAACGAAGGGTGTAGTTATCTCTGGGGTCGAGATTGGTTCATCGCGTCTATCATTTCACAGATATTCGTGATAACCACGCCTATCATCTTTTCATGAAGCAATGGCTGCCAGTTTTACAACATCTTGACGTTGCTAGATTACTTCACAATTCCCGAACTTATATCTACGTTATCTACAGACACGTGAACAGTAGCTTACAATCAGATGTTGTGGCATACCGACCTCCACGGGAACCTTGACATTGAACGATCATTGAACTTTGCATCTCGATTATCACGGGTAGACATTTTGGCTTGAAAGCGTGTAGGATATGATAGGCTGACAAGCTGGGCTTGTAACCTATCGAAATTATAGTGCCGAAATATGCAGGGCTATGATAAGATGGTAAAGCGAGACCAAGCCTTCTATTGAAGATGGTCTATCATTTGGACAAGTTTTAATCTCAGTTATCCAGAAAAAGTATTAACAGTTCCAAGAACTAATATGCCAAACTCAGGGGCGGATCTAGGAATTTTGAAAAGGGGGGGAGGGGTGCCGCAAAATGAGGGCACTTACTGCGGAGACGGGGCACGCCGCTGCGAGGGGGTTGAGGGGTGGGGGGGGGTCCCCGGGGTGCCCAAGACAATTATCCGTCATTTCCTTGCATCTGTAGACATTCCAAGAGCTATTTGGCTGATATTTTCGTCTAAGTAAACGTATGGAGGAGACATATTTGGGTTTGAAAAAAGGCATTTTCAGCCGTAAAAAAGGGCACTGTCGAAAATTAGGGGGGGGGGGCGCCCCTCGCGCCCCCACTGGATCCGCCTCTGAAACTCCTCGCAGAACCTCTGCCATTGAATTACATAATGCAGCCTGTCACGATATGGGTTTAGCTATAGTATTACGGGTGTCGCCATAGAGACACGCCTCCATCAGAAGTTCAGCAGTGAATATTTATATGCATAATCCATCTCATAAAAGGTCCATGTCCATCCGAAGTACAGCAGCTTTTCCATTGCTTGCCTTTCAGTGGACAGTTTATTAATCATCACGCCTGTTGATAAAACATTCGTTCGTCGGTATTGCATTTTTAAAATTGTGTAAATGTATTGCGACAGAATTATTGCGATAAAATTATATTTGAAATATTTAAATGAGAATAATTCTGTAATTTTATTTCTAGGTAGTACATCTGCTACATCACGGTACGTTGCTAGAGCAACCGATCACGTGTCCTGATGACGTGTTCGATGTGATGTTAAAGTGCTGGTGTAGAGTTGTCACGAACAGGAGTTCATTCTCCGCCATTAAATCACGATTAACAAAAGTCAAACAAAACTGGACAAAATCTTCAGGTATTATTACTGTATAGATGAAATACGACCGCTGAGGGACGGGTGGATTTATTACTGTATAGATGATATACGGCCATTGAGGGACGGGTTGGGGTTATTCTCCTTTATATACTTTAATATATAATGACCTGGTTACGTACACGATAACAAAGATAACTTGTGCCCCGTCATCCAGTCAATAAATAAGAGCCTAGAAGACCACTGGAATGAACACAGGCTTTGTGAAGACACCACATGTAAGATGAGTCACAAAACGAATTTATAAATTGTATACTATTTCAATGTAAATAGTACATCAAACACGTCAGAGAAAACAGTTTTAATTAACTGTAAGTTTAAAACGTGCACTCGACATAAACTGGGTTATTTCGGGACTAACACAAACGATTTGCGTGTGCGTAGAGGTGTTTAGCAGTGGGAGGAAACCGGAGATTGGACATGCGACCCTGCTCCATATCATTTCAAATAGTTGGCAAAATAAATCTCTACTCAACTATCGACTAAAGCATTTTGTATGGTGCAACGTTTTTCGGCCATCGATTATTATTTGTGAATGCAGGTGCAACAATGTGTATCATTCATTTGATAGTAACAGGTAGTTTGTATTTCAACATTTATTCAATGGGCTCTTTTCAAGACTGTGCACAAATGAACTGCTAAAAATATCATTCATGATTTTTTTTCTGTTCCTCTGAGAATAAATGGTTTCACATTTAAAGATTTAGATTTGTTTATCATATTGTTGTTGCCTCCCCTTCACTGGTCTTTTTGTTGCCTCCCTTCATCTCCTTCGTTACCTTTCCCGATCCTCCGTGTTGCTTCACTCTCGACACACACGAGACTCACTGCCCTTCAGTACCTTCCCTGGTGCCTTGTTGCCTCTTCACACACAGTGTCATACGTAGGATTTTAAAAGGGGGTGTGGTGGGAGGGGGGCGCCAATATTATGCCTGAGTGATTGAGCGCGGAGCGGCGAAACCCTGACATCATTCCCCCCCTCCCTCCTCCTGGAAATTTTGAAAATTTGACTGCCGCAAACCCGTTTTCCACGCTTGGATAGGGCGACCAGAACGAGAATCTCTAATAATACATGTCCTTTGGTGGTGGCGCCCACAACGACCGATAAAACCCTATCAAATGTGGATAGGGTGACTAAAACGAACCCTCTAATGTCATGTGGTGGGACAGGAACTGACCCAGAAATGGGTGATAGGAGGGCATTTCGGCTAAAGGGGTGGTACCCACGTCCCGGGTCCACCCTCAGAAAATTTTGAAAAATAACGCTGCTAGAAACTCTTATTTCGGCCACACTGATGATACCTGAAAGTCGATTTTGTATTTTATATGGACGATTCTTTTTACAGGCGCTGCAGACTTTTTAGGAGAAGCAGTTGCTGTTACACTATAGACTCTATATACTGTAGAGGTTACCTTAGTTTGCAAAATATCTTCTGGTTAGCTAGTACCAGTGACAACAAGAACTAGACTAACAAGAATATGTCTGGAAGTTAAAATAGGAGAATGACAACATTGTCTGATAATCCATACAAGGTAATCCCATGAGTTAGAAAACCTCCTATGTGCCCATATAAGTACACTATCTTGAAATCCAAAGTAGCGTCTGTGCAGCTGACCAATCCGATAAAGGAAGCACCTAGTCAATTTCCCGGGGCTCAATAATGACCCATGCGCGTAACCTCTTTATAAACAAGTGTAACATTTAAGTTTCTTTAGATATCATAGAGATTCCGAAAGGGGAGCGTGGTAGCCTCATAGCCTTAGAGGCTAGGGTGAACACATCACCCTAGCGCAAACGTCATGTAGAACTATCAAGAAGTATGTGGCTCTTGCCACGTTTAAGCCGATAGGTCTGAGTTAGAAAGGATATTAAACCGTGGATATTTTAATAACTGCCCAAGTAACTTCCTGTATGTAACATTAATTGTAGTTTGCTGTTTTCCATATATAAACATAGTAACAACATACACGGTGTTTTAGACTTAATTGATCATTGGATATAATTTTATAACAACGTGAATCCGAAGAAAACCCTAGACGACAGTCACATCAGACACAGGATAGTGTCACATTGCTCCAATTGCCCCCGACCCTCGGATCCGCGTCTGATATAAGATTATGGACGCCCTTAAAATCGGCCGATTGATCAGTGAATTAAGAGCATCACTGTGTGTGATTACAAGCACGTGTATTATTCTATAATTGAGAGGTTGTCTAGATACGGCCCTGCTCACACACACACTGACCTTCGTTACATTCCCTAATCCTTCGTGTTGCCCCTCTCTCCGCAACACACAGACCTTCTGATCCCCCGTGATGTCCTGTCCCACCCCACCCCCTGCAACACACAGGCACACTGACCTTCTTTACCTCCCCTGATCCCTTGTTGCCTCCTTCCGTTATCTCGAGCTTAAATATTCTTACTGACGTGGTCGTGGAGAATGCTCTTTGTCGGACGAAATCGAGATTTGTGGATTATAGATTCCTGTGATTGAGGGTTGTCTTGTTTTTATATAAACAATATTTTTATTGATATTTCTATCTGAATAAGGAATGGGGAGCAGACATGGCCTGTATATTAAACCCTTCTCCTTGTCTGATATAGATACCGGTACATGTATTTACATAAAGAAACATACCATGGTGACCACACCGGGGCATCCTCTAATATAAATCCCTACCACATTTGCCGTTTGAATTAAGAAGGCAAAAACCGACAAGACTTTCAACTTTTCAAAACAAAAAGGGTGTGTTTTGGTAAAATGGAACACTGACATTGAATCAAAAAGAAATTATCAAAATTAATTGATTTAGAAGAATGCAGATTTAATGACTATTCTGAGATTTAAACATTACAATTGCAGATCTTCCTACCGGCATCGATATTGAGACCTTTCTTTTGGCAGTTGGCACAACAGAGTTTCAAGCCGTTCACACCTCCAACATAACCCGCGTCACAACCATTACACTGACTTCCCTTCCAGCAGTCACCAGTCCAATCGTCAGCATTTGGTGCAGGAGGCTCGGCTATAAAAAAAAAACATTTACAAATGTTAAACAACAACTTCTTAAAATACAAAATCCACCAAATTTATATCTGACCTATAGTCGTTTACAGCCAGTGTCACTTTCTGGAACATTCTATATCACTTGGTATCAGTTAAGTATTTTATACTCTGTATACGGGGTGGTCAGATCATATAGACCTGGGTGGCAGTTGTGCCTAGTCTGAGATATGTATTTACGTATGGCGATACCTGACAGTACTTGTAATGTTTATAAGATACTTACTACACTGACAGTTGTAATCTCGTGTATTAACAATCCGACTAAACCTCGTCACTCGACTAGTAATAGTGGGACAGCAAATCTTCATTCCGTTGATTGAACCAGGACTCAAGAGGGCTTTAAGTCCTGTACATTGTTCACCACGTTCACAACTCCCCTTGATACCTTCAATAATAATCAAATTAAATATTTAATACATTACACGACAGCTAGACACAAAAACATAGTTTGATCCTCTAGTATACGACTAAATG
Organism: Patella ulyssiponensis; assembly: GCA_963678685.1. NCBI lineage: Eukaryota > Metazoa > Mollusca > Gastropoda > Patellidae > Patella > Patella ulyssiponensis. The sequence goes on along the minus strand of OY783225.1, from coordinate 58,728,737 downwards.
AATAAGATGACAATATATGCAAACTCATCTATTTCATATGAGATTACGAAAGTATTCTAATATCTCTGTTAAAGATGGCTTCCTTCAAAACGAGACGTCTATCACTGGCTCAATGACGCGTACGCGAGTGATTGTAGCGGCCATGCGAATATTCACTGCTGATCAGTTCATTTGATTCAACTTGTCTTGACGCACATGGCCAACGGTTTTCTATTAATAAGGGAGACAACTTGTAGTAACGTGGGACATGCGACGATAGGTTAAGGTTTAGCCTAATAATATGTAACTATTAATAAATAATTTCTACTTACGTGTAAAATCGCATTCACAGAAAGCGTTTCTGGAAGCATTTGCACTTTCCGCTCTTAGATAGATGCTGCTCTCAATCCCGTCCTCTGGTTGACAACAGACATCTATGTACCTGGCAGGTTCACCGGGGGGTCGAACATTGATACGTCGAGAATTAGGCCCACATCCAGTATTTTTACAATTACCTGAAAAAGAACAGAAATGCAGACTGTATCATATGTGTACAGCCTGTCCGTTAAAGGGCCAATCTCGACAATATTTTGGCGAATAAAAGTGTTTAATTTGTGTTTAAATCCCTTAAAACCCTCTACCCAAGGCCCGGGCAATTAATTCAATAAACACATTAAACTGGCCAGTCTTCATCTGGAAATAGAGACCGATGTCCCAAGCTGTGTTATACAGTTACAGTTTATTTTATAAAAATACTGTGTGTGTGTGATATTGACATTTCGTTATCAAGTGTAGTACATGTATAGACTAAAGGAATGGGAATCGATTATCATTTTAATGAAAAAATGACCAAAGATCTTAAAGGGACAATAACACACTTGCTGGCTTGGCAGCTCTAGAAAATAAATAATAGCCTTATTCTAAGTACTAGATGTTTATGTGTCATACCTGTTGTGTAAATTATCCATTACATCATATTTTACTTGTCCAGAGGGTTCGAAAATATTTCAAAATCCAAGTCACATTTGAAAAGGGTTACGTGAACCTTTTCAAATCATGTAGTTAAATTTTTCCAATTTTTTAAATTAGGTGTGTTAAGATGAAATTTGTATCATCAATTAATTGTAATATTGTAAAATAATACAATTTGTTGACCAGAATAAAGATTGGGACATATTATTTAGTTACAACAAGAGTGTTATTGGGGCTTTAAAAGGGTTACGTGTCCGGATAAGCATTTTTGACGTTCACGCCCAAAAGACTCAATATTTTGAGCTGAAATTTTGAGACAAAGTAAATGCACCATTCCTCTATAGTTTGTCGCTTAAATGTCATACATACCCGGCCTTTTTTTGTGTCTGTTCAAATCGGACTATAGTCCCTTTAACTGTATTTGTGTTCCAAAAGCTCCATTAAGGTTATTTGAATGGGGATACTTTCAGTATAACTAAGCAACATTGAGGAATAAACTCAGCAACATTGAAGAATAAAATTCCATCAGATGCCATTAGACTTGTAGCGTCGAGACATATAAGTGTATAGAGTTTAGCGCCTTAATATTGGTGTTATCAGGAACCAATCATGGCGTCATCTTGGAACTGTAACGTCATAACATAACAATCTAAGTCTTTCAATCAAAGCGCTTCTCATGAACAGGCATAGAATCCGATTTTACGCAGCTTTGGGCTTTTTTTAATTGCGTACATTTTTCAATCTTCTTTCTCCAGAGCAAGAAAAAGAGGATTGAAAACTGTATGGAACCATTTGATGTACTTACTTCCCTGACCCCGAGTTACACCCACCACTAAACAGACTGTAACCAAGGCAACACAAATCAGGCTAACAGAATTCATCTTATATACTGTAACAAAAATAAATTTAATTTATCGTCAGATATGTTATTATTAAAATAAATTGTTTGAAAGTCATTTGGGAAAATATTTAGAAAATACAACACAATACTATACGTATTTTAAAACTCAGCGATGGGTCATAAATAAATGGACATATAATTTCCATAAAGCGAACAGTAAAATATATGGAATAAAAATATACTTACTCAAATCAGTATTATCTGTTATAATTTCCCTCTGTATATATCACACCTCGAGCAAGGCGCGTGCTTATATACTCAACAACACATCCTGTTCAAGGTATATTACCAAACCCATCTTCTCAGAAAAATAAACAAACTGAGAAATTTCTATTGATTGCATGTTGTTCATTTCTAGGTCAGTCCTTGCAACTCCTTTTAGGGCATAACCCACCACAAATTGCACAATAAATGAATAATATTAGGGGAAGAGGGTCAAATATTCAACGTTTGAACATATCTGGGTCATTGGTGAGTTATCCGGTATTTTATGTTACCATGTATTATAAATCTATGATGGTAAATCTCTCGGATCTTTGGCGTACATGCCATGCCCGGAATAACTTGCGGTCTGAGAGTCAGGGGCGGCTTGGGATAAATACAGGGGAATTCGGGGTTATTCTTCTGAAAGTTTTTCTTTAAAGGATATCGCTAATATTTGGAACATAGAAATTGACCCGTTTTGACTTTTATTTCAAATCAGCTATGTTCAGCGAAATACCGCATAAGTCTCAACCGAAAAGAAATTTCTGGTGTCTGATTATTCCAGTCTATTGTACGGAAGCGTAATAGGGCCATACACTTTTTTTATTATTCTATTTTCAATTTTTCAAGTTAGTAACTTGAATTTTCAGGTTAGTAACTTGAATTTTCAAGTTAGTAACTTGAATTTTCAAGTTAGTAACTTGAATTTTCAAGTTAGTAACTTGAATTTTCAAGTTAGCTAACTTGAATTTTCAAGATACTAACTTAAATTTTCAAGATACTAACTTGAATTTTCAACATAATAACTTTCAAGATATTAACTTGAATTTTCAAGATACTAACTTGAATTTTCAAGATACTAACTTGAATTTTCAAGTTACTGTTATATTATAAAATAAGCGTTTTGCTTTAGGCAATGGACGGCACGGTTATAGATCCAAACACAAGGACATCTACCCCTGGACTTTCACCCCCTGGACATTCCCCCTCCTTCGGACATCTACCCCTGGATCTTCCCATCCTGGACATTTGCCCCCGTGTAACGTCTGCCCCCCCCCCCCAAGTGTTAACGAAGATATAACCGACTGTGATGTATATTTGGTCCAGGCTTTTATCCATTACATATCCGTTACATTTCTGGTAGCCTATATTTGTGTCAATGTTGCTGTGTGGGCGTATTATCTTTCTTGTATGGCATTTTACTACCCGGAATTGTCAAGTTATTGACTTACAAGCTTTGAAATTTAGAAGAGAATAAATTAATGGCCCTATTACGCTTCCGTAGAATAGCGTTTATACTCAGCTCTGATAAAAAAAAAAAAATATCTTCTCTTCATAAACTGGCAGTATCGACCTAAATAAATGAATGAGTGAATGTTGTTTATAGCACGTCGACACCGTAAATCATGTCAATCTACGTGTTATCGCCGATAATCTGCTTATGTTCTGGGAGTACCCCTAAGTGATCGGATAGGCTGCTCCCGCACCTTGTCACTAAGATAGCAGAGAATGGGACTCGAACCCTCGACATCCCAAGAGTCGCCTTCTACGACACCTTAGGAATGGTGCGATGGACGCATTCTACTATCTAACTCTGTGCTATTGACCTGTAAAATAATGCACTGTAAAAAATTTATATTTATTTTATATTGTTTCTTAGAGTACCTCGTAACGTCCAGGGTTCTAAAGGGTGTTACGAGGTACTCCAAGGGGGGAGGGGGTAAAACTCTGGGGGTAGATGTCCTAGGGGGTGGAGGTAGATGTCCCAGGGGGGGGGGCAGATGTCCGGTGAGTAAAAGTCCGGGGGAAGATGTCCTAGGAGGGAAGATGTCTTCAGCAGGAAATGTCCTCGGAGTAAAAGTCCTAAAAAGGAGGAGGGGTATCCGGGGGCAGATGTCCGGTGGGGGAGATATCCAAGGGTGGGGGGGAATGTCGTGTATTACGTCACTAAAGACTATTTTTAGAACTGGGAACTGGGACGTTTGATTTGTCATTTAATTTCTTTTTGGAATTCAAAAAGGGTTTCTGTAGGGCTCAAAACTGTTAAAATGAATGAATGAATGAATGAATAAATGGTGTTTTATGGCACGTCGACACCATAATAATCTGGTCAATTTGCGCCAATCTATGTGCTATCGGAGATGATTTGCCTAATGCGCGGGGATTAATTTCACTGCAGGGGGGAAACCTGCGTGATCGAATAGGCTAATCCCGCACCTTGTCATTGAGGTCTATAACCGTGCCGTCCATTGACTAAAGCATTGTATGACATACTATATCATTAGATCAAAACGCTTATTTTATAATATAACAGTAACTTGAAAATTCAAGTTTTTAGTATCTTGAAAATTCAAGTTACTAACTTGAAAAATTGAAAATAGAATTATAAAAAAAATATGTGGCCCTATTACGCTTCCGTACTATTGCGCATGCTCTCCAGAAAAGTTATGGCATCGCCGTTTTACATGAGTTGTGGAATATGTCTAGTCTCATTCTTCTGGTCACATGTTACAAATGACGTTGAAACGCACTTTGGTACACGAATGATAAAATGTTTATTTTGTCCTAAATATTGGATATCAGAAGCCTATCTTTTCAAGGTAAGAAAAAAACATCAATGTTGATTTGAATTGACAAATAATTCGTGTTTTCAACGTGTAAGACTTTGAATGATATCAGGATGATATGAGTTAGAGACTTAGGTACTTTAAACCTGTAACAGGTTATTCTTCTCATTTTAAGTACAAGTAAACATGCAGTGCTGGACTGGGCCCACCTGTCCACCTGTCCGTGGCAAGTGGGCCTAAGCTCATTAAAAAGTCTATAAAGAAAAAAGAAAAAAACAGAAAGAAAAAAGAAAAGAGAGAGAAAGACTTATGCTGGGGAAAGAAAGACTTCGGAAAAAAACCCTCGACGGCAACAACTCAGCCTATCGGCCTCATTTTTTTTTTCTTGGGATATTTTTTACAGTTTTTCGTTCTCCAGCATAAGCTCGGTCTCGTGTTTTATCCTACACTGAAATCTACTTCTTGGCATGACATTGGGTATTATATCATGAACGTTTTTCAGACAGCGAGCGTAATGGCGGTAAATAGCCCAAAAACAAGTCATCAACTTACAAGTTATAGTGCCCATGTAACACTATAGACTTAGTGTTCTGTTTAATATAGAATTTTTTACCTACATGATGTATGACGAAAACTAGGGTAATGAAGTAGCTTGCATTATTCTACTACTATCTTAGACTAACTCGCACACAGATATGTCAGTATCCATTTCTGGAAAGTAGGGTACTATCGTCCAGCCATGCGTGCACAGATTAGTACAATTAACTAGAATAGTGTTGATGTAAAACGGTGCCTTTATGAAACACTTACCCATAAATGGTAATTGTCCCGCCCTACTAGATGACGCATTAGGCTTTCTTTATAGGAGAGAACTCGTCTGATTTACGCTCAGACAACATTTGAGAGATCCACGGGGAAGTACAAACCGGGTGCTGACCTGTCTTACAGGCCGGACGCAGACAACATTCGAGAGAGCCAAGGGGAAGTTCACCCCGGGAGCTGGCGTGGGGTACTGGCCGGACGAAGCCGTCATGATGAAACCGTAGACAAGACATTATAGAAGTTCCGAGGGAGACGGTTGGGGACGGCTGGGCGAAAGAGCCAGGGTAGACAACATAGGTTTTAATCGTGGTTAACGTTTATATACCTAAAGATCAATAGTTGTATCTATGTTGTAGACTATATTATTGTAACATATAAAGAATATCTCAAGAGTACAGAAAAGAGTTTGAATTCTTATTGATCACAACGTCAAGTCCTACCTAGACAAACGACAGTGTGACACAGAAGATTTGGCCGTCCGGACACAGAATACGGACACAATCCCGTGTGTCAATTTCGGTTGTTTTATTTCTCATTTTATGTTAAACACACCAGAATAAAAACTTCTGGTCCTCTAAACTAGAACTAATCCGAAACACCAATAAGGCCAAGTGGATAGGGCGACCAGAACGAGAATCTCTAATAATGTCATTTGGTGGCGGCGCCCCACAGACCGATAATATAATATGAAATGTGGATAGGGCGACCAAAACAAACCCTCTAATGTCATGTGCTGGATCAGACGCTGACCTAGAAAGGGGTGATAGGAGGGGCATTTCATCTATGGGGGTGGCTCCCTCGTCTGGGGTCCACCCTCCGGAAATTTTGAAAACTATACCACATATATATGTGATATAAGAGTGTGGACACCCTTTTAACCGACCGATTGATCAGTGTCTTTCAAGAGCATCACCGTGTGATCATAACCACGTGTATTATTTTATAATTGAGAAATTGTTAAAGTTTTTGAGGGGACGCCATTTATCGGGGCATCATTTTTCTGGGGGTGCAATGTACCCCCTGCACCCCCGCTAGATACGGCCCTGCATATATCACCCCCCTCCTCACATGCAAGGAATATGGAATATATTATTATAAACAGGTCCGCTATGTGCATAATCAATTTGCTTCATAGAGAATTACCAAAGTCTTCTAATATATCTGTAAAAGATGACGGCCTTCAACATGTGACGTATCAGCACGCTCAATGGCGTGTTCATTGTTTACGTAATACGTTTCTGGTTCGGGCAGAATGGTACCTTTTACTCATTTTTACCTTCAAATACTTCAAAGGTCTATATTTATTTATTTTTTCAATACATAAAAAAAAATGTTTTAGAATTTAATTTATCGGTGGAAAAAATTTAATATTTGGGGCTCATTAAGTTGCATCGATGTCATCCTTATGAGTGATTGTAGCGGCCTAGCGAATATTCACCGTTGATCAGTGTGGTCATCCTGATCAGTGATTGTAGCGGCCTAGCGAATATTCACCGTTGATGAGTGTGATACACAACATGACATCATGGGAAACAAAGAAAATCTCTGGTATTTATTTACTATTTTAAAGATTATATCTCGGTAGAAATACAAAATACAAACTCCAAATAGATAAAATAAAAAGATTTTCCCACCGACCGACCCGACCCAATTAATCGTAAACAAAGATATTGTTTTGCTTGGCATAAAACAGTTTCAATCTAAACAGATGTCTGTCAATATTCCGGCTTGATGTTGCAATATGCGTATTTATTCATGTAAAAACTATATCTAACAGCCACAGGACAGTAGATTTCTAGGTATTTATTGAGCAATACAAGATCCGTGTTGAATTGAGGACAAATATGTCACTGATCTAGGTGAACTTATATTAACATCATACAGGTCATCTTATTGTTGCACCTCATACATACGCAATTACGCATGTACCATCAATACTATGGAAAAAAACACTTTTAAAGGGGGGAGGGGCAGGAGAGTAAGGGGTGGGGTGGGGATTTCGCGGTTGTAACGTCCACTCGACTCCATGTTCCTTAAAATAGCATTATGCAAGAGCAAAATCTGCTTATTACAGGTCGTTCTTTAGGCCTGAAATGTTATCTAAATAATCAATTAGACATTAATTAACATATCCAGACCATAATAAACTCTTGATGTTAAGGCTAGCCTTCGATGTTGGCGGATTAAAACCCTATATGCCGCTTAATGGCCGTTGATAATTAAATCAACCAAGTGGATAATCGAGACTATGCTGTTTATATTAATGATTTGAGTAATGATGACCGAGGCTATGTGAATATTTCAAACGCTTTTTTCTCGGCTAATAGTGGATCAATTTGACTGAAATTTTCAGCAAATTACCTTTACACTATCTAGTTTTTAACTATTATAGTGAGAACTACCAACTCTTTATCTTATCTCCCATAACTTTAAGCAACGTTCGCGAGTTATACAACATCTCTCCGTTGCTTGAATACTCAGCAATTCCCCTAACTTTGCGCTAGTTGTTTTTACAAGTGACTAATTAGCATTGTCCAATTAGAGTTCGTGGCACCAAACACACTATAAACAAACAGGGTTTTTTGAATTGAGAAACTCGTGGGAAAACAGCAACCGTGACATTGATCGATCTTTGAACTTTGCAACTCGATTGTCACATGTAGGCATTTTAGCTATAAAGCACGAGACTTGGTATTCACGGCGACCGATGAATCTGATAGGTTCCCAAGCTGGGCTTGTGACAATCGAACTTAGTGGCGAAATATACAGGGTATTACGTGAAGGGCTTGATAAGATGTATGTAGTTAAGGCGAGATCAAGCCTTCTATTGAAAATGACTCGATTCAATACTCAAACTAGATCATTTCTTCAGTTAGTTTAAACAATATTGTATTCAATAAACTGAAATGGATTGAACAACAGGCAAAGGCCTATCCAAGTTCTCTCCAAAAAATATAAAATAGTCATATCTTTTGTGATCCGTCTTCATTAGCTCAGTCGGAGCAGAACAGTAGGACGTTAAACCCCATTTCATTTCATAATGTGAACATATTATGCCGCCACCCTTGTCTGTGTGTCTGTCATTGAGTCAAGTGGTGTGGTTTCCAGCCCAAGCTTGTACATGACAAAGAGTAGGGTCGTCTGTCTAACCTCGTGGGTTTTCTCCGGGTGCATGCCCTACCCCGCGGGGTGGTGCCAATCCCGCTTTTTTGTTATTATTTTGTCTGTAAATATTCTACAGGTTGCAATTATTAACAGATTTTGTTCAAATTCGGCATGATCAATCATTTCAATAACAGGATGGTACCTATATTAATATTTTGTCTGTAAACACTCTACAGGCTGTGATTCTTAATGGATTTTCTTCAAATTGGGCATGAGCATTATTTTCAAAGAGAAAATGGCACCTACTGATGTAAATGCATGCCCGATCCATCGGGGCGTTGTCACGCCCACTTTTCGTGAATATTTTGTCTGTAAACACCTTTAAGACTGTAATTCTTATGAGATTTTGTTCAGATTTAGCATGATCAAGACAGGATGGTAAACACCCTACAGATTGTAAATTTTATACGCCCACATTGAAATATATCGTCGTCGCCCCCGTCTGTCCGTCAGTCCATCCGTCGGTCAGATTGTGGACTCTCTAGGGCCTAAAGTTATCATCCGATTGATTTTAAATTTATGTGCAGTGTTTATGGCCATGCGACGTAGAATCCCATTGATTTTCACTGCCAGAGTTATGGCCCATGATCACGTTTCACTTTTTAAAATCTTGTGGACGCTCTAGAGGCTAACATTGTCATCCGATTCGCTTGAAATTGATGCACAGTGTGTAAGTTCATGCGACGAAGACGCCTAATGATTTTCATCCTTTACTGACAGACATAAAACATAGGTTGTTGCATATTTATTCTTTTGTAGGGGCATTTAAAAATCACCCAAAACTGGTCAAGAGTAACAACCCATGAAGTAATTATCAGAAATAATAAAAATTTGGCTGGCTTCTATTTATTCATTGTGCTAAAATTTAATATGCACAACATGGGCTGGTAATCAGATGCTATAACTGTTCAAGTTATTGGAATAGGATTCTTCGTTTCATGAACATAAACACTTGGTATAAATTTCAAATCAATCGCATAATAACTTTAGTCACAAGGAGGACCGCCAGATTTTGAAAAAGGATCAAGGGCATGCAATAAGTCTGAAAGTAATTATCAGCTTATTTATCTCATGAACAAAACAATGTGTATAAATTCCACGTCAATCGGTTGATAACTTTAGCATCTAGAGCGTCCACAATATTTTCAATTTGATCAAAGGCCATAAATGTGGCAGTAATTATTGGACATCGCATGAACTTACACACTGTGCATCAATTTCAAGCGAATCGGATGACAACGTTAGTTTCTAGACCGTCCACAAGATTTTAAAAAGTGAAACGTGATCATGGGCCATAACTCTGGCAGTAATTATCTGGCAGTGAAAATCAATGGGCTTCTACGTCTCATGGCCATAAACACTGTATATAAATTTAAAATCAATCGGATGATAACTTTAGGCCCTAGAGAGTCCACAATCTGACCGACGGACGGACTGACGGACAGACGGGGGCGACGACGATTTATTTAAATGTGGACGTATGAAATTTGCAGCCTGTAGGGTGTTTACCATCCTGTCTTGATCGTACCAAATCTGATTAAAATCTCATAAGAATTACAGTCTGAAAGGTGTTCACAGATAAAATATTCACGAAAAGTGGGCGTGACAACGCCCCCATGGGACGGGCATGCATTTACATCAGTAGGTGCCATTTTCTCTTTGAGAAGAGTGTTTACAGACAAATATTAATATTGGTACCATCCTGTTATTGAAATGATTGATCATGCCGAATTTGAACAAAATCTGTTAATAATTGAACCTGTAGAATATTTACAGACAAAATAATAACAAAAAAGCCGGATTGGCACGACCCCGCGGGGTAGGGCATGCACCCGGAGAAAACCCACGAGGTTAGACAGACGACCCTACTCTTTGTCATGTACAAGCTTGGGCTGGAAACCACACCACTTGACTCAATGACAGACACACGGACAAGGGCGGCGGCATAATATGTTCACATTATGAAATGAAATAGGGCTTAACGTCCTACTGTTAAATCAGTAGTTGCCGCCAGGGTATAAGGAATAAGTATGCCAAGCTCCAAGACAATTCGTTCAGCATTATACAAAAAAAAGCTGGCATTGGGGGTAGTACATGTGCCAAATACAAAAATAATCATCCTTTGTTGGGACGATCTGTTAAGAATAATCAGCCCGTAGGCGATATAGACACAACAATTGGGCGCGGCTCTGCCCCTGTTGGCCAGGAATGCACCATAAACAATAGCAGTCATCCTTAGGGTATAAGCAATAAGTATGCAGAGATTCAAGGCCCTGCACCACTGACAAAGTGGCACCACGTACGTCCGAAAATCCAGATGAACTTTCTCGGCCAGTGCAGGGATAGAACACACAACCTCTTGGTTAGCACCCCAACCTGTCAAGCCGACGTGGCCGCCTTTATATTTAGTGTCTTTGCGATGAAGGGAAAAGAAATAGAATGTCAATGGGGAATATCAGAATCCACATAATATACGTGGAAATAGAGTAGGCAAAATAAAGTAGGCCTTTAATCCAGTTAAATGGGTTGAGACTTGTGGATTCCGATATTCCTCATTGACATTCTATTCCTGTTCCGCCGTCGCACAGACATCTTAACATATATAATCTGAAAATGAAATGAAATGGGGTTTAACGTCCTACATATACTGTTATGTCCCGACTAGGCTAATGAAGACGGGCACGTGTCATACAATTTGCTATTTGAGCAATTTTGCCCGGACATCGAAGCTACGGTATCGAATTCCAACCACCAAGGGGTCTTTTACGTATAAGTCAATGTGTTTTTTGTCTCGTCCGAACGACAATGTGTTGTCCCTCGTCAGACGCGATGGCCTCCCTTAGTGACAAGGAGGAACCACCCTGGAAAATCCCGATTTACTTTCTCCGCCAACGTTGGAGTGGAAGAAGGGATATGGAGGTTAATGAGCCAGAGTCTTACTCCCTGAGCCATCGTAATTCCTTATACATACTGACATGTGATTCACTGCATGTAAAATATAACCTTTATCATTCAAATTATTCGCCCGCAACAAGTTAGAGGCGCGTTCGATTGCAGTTCCGTTGGAGTGATAACGATGGGCTGATGATAATGATGGACCACGTCGAGACATGCGTATTTTAGTTTTCATTTCACTTTTCGATTTAGTTTTCTGTAAAAAAAACTTTTTAATCTTTTTTTTTTTCATTTAAGTTTTCAATTTAATTTTTTTTTTCTAAATTTTCTTTCATTTCATTTTTTGATTTACATTTATTTTATTTTACTTTTTTTTATCAAGATTTTCATTTAATTCAATTTATAGTTTTCTATTTTATTTTATTTAATTTAGTTTTTATTTTATTTAATTTAGTTTCTTACAATTTTTATTTTTTTGTGTTTTTTGTTTTACACATTTCTCTATGTTAACCATGGGCCACCATACATCTGTAACAATTACGATTAATATTACTGTGATGAATGAACAAACAGGATTCACGATTTATTGACAGTTTAATTATTTATTGCGTATTTCAATTGACCTTTAATTATCGTACTTGATGTCCGGTTGCACAATCGTAAACAAGCCATTGGTAAGAAACATTCATGCAAATAATAGTTAACAAAATTCTCCAGTTACTTTCAGCCTGATCTGACCTACAGGGGCGTTTTAACATTTATCATGGCGGACGCTATACTATTTTTGAGGGCCCTTTTTGCGGGGGCGGGGGTTCTTGATTGATGATTTTCATGTCAATGCAGTGACTGCATTCTTATTCGGTTGTGGATTCGACAGTAACAGTTTTAGCAATTTTCTCCCGTTTTTTTTTTCAACATCTTTGATTTTTTCGCGAGGAGGCTGGCTATAAACGTTTTTGCTGGGCTACCTCTATACATAGACCCTGAACAAGCAGGAAGACAAATGTTAGTATTGGTTATGATAGCTGTAATATATGCAGAATAATATTTATGGATGTCGGCAACAATTTATGGTTGTTATTATTACCCGTGTACGTCTGTAGTCGTGGAAATGTCCATTTTTGTACTTTATCTCCTTTCAAATTACTTCTATCAACATGGAAATGACATATTCGCGTTTTTTCGTCCCCACAACCCCCGAAACGACATATCACACGTGCAGGCATCGATATTTCCGCGCACATGCGCACGGTGTGCGCAGGCACATTTGCTTTAATAAAAATTTTTGCAGGCACATTTTTAAAAAGTATTACTGTCGCGTAAATCATGTAAAATAAAGAATACTTTTTTGTTTACTTTGATTACCGTATAATAATTTACTAGAATAAGCTAGTCGATGATAAAAACATCAGCACGCGACGTTAGCGATTCCACCTGTGACTTATGACCTATCACCTGTGACCTCTGCTTAATTTAGTGACAATTCTAGTAGAATGCCAGTCGATGAATAAAAGAATAGCACGCGACGCATGAACTATCACCTGTGACCTCGGCGAACCCGAAACACCAGTACCGTGTAGTAACCACACTTACACCTGATAATTCTATAACGATGGCTTCCTATCGAGTATCAAGTGCAAAAAAGAACAAAGTCTCTTGCCGAGTTTGTGGTGATGTTATTTTATTTCAAAATTATAAAGTGCATACAGAGAAATCACCCCGCCGAAGACTGCAATGCCCTACGGTCAAAAGCAGACAACTCCCGTACGTGGCTAACTAACGTATGAAAATTAAATGGTAGCTTCTCCGCAAGTAGGGTGAGTCTGTCGTTCAGGTTGGACAAGTCCATGAAATTTTTTTCTCAAAACCTGCTGATTCTAAGCCTTCGGTGTCCGGTTCTCATGATAAAATGGCAGCCATTGTCTAAGCTATAGATGTTGATGTGTCGGATACTGAGCTAAGTACAGAACTTGTTTGACGCCGGTAGGCATCTATTCTATGTTTATATCAACCCCAAACAACAACAATATGCACATCAAACATAATCTTTATTATTAAAGTAATCTATAATACATTAATACAATTTAGAAACCATAATAAAAAAGGTACTAAAAATTATTTATAATTTCTTTTTCTGCCGTAAGCCCCCCCCCCCCAATCAATCATACTATATACCTGGCAATTGAATGCTCTCTTTTTGAGTATGACCCTGCAGGCACATTTTCAAGTGTGTGCGCAGGCACACTCAACTTTTATAGAGCCCTGCACACGTGTATGTTGCTATTGGTAATGACAGAATACTTTTCCAGCCAATTTCTGTGGCCATATTGGATTTTGGTGGCCATATTGGATCAACCGTTTGTGAGGTGAATCGGAAACTGTCCAAAACGAGTCCAGTGACATATAAAATGATATATTATACTGGTCATTACGCCAACACCCTTGTGGGGATCACGGTGGCTAAGTGGGTAAGACGCTGCTCGCTAGTGGCCTGGTGTTCGATTGCTGCATTGGCCGAAAACGATCATCCAGATTTCCGGCGTGGTTTTCCCTTGTCAGTCATGCAGAACAGAGACAGGGGTCTGACAATGATGGGACGAAAAACCGAAGTCCCGTGTACACCTTGACATGCACGTAAAAGTTCCATCGGCCGTTGGAATTCGATGTAATTGTAGGCCGTAGAGCCGCTGTCCGGATGTCGTATGCCCGCCTTCATTAGCCCAGTTTAGGAGCAGAACAGTAGGACATTATACCCCATTTCATTTCATTTTCATTTCAAACCCTTGCAAACGACAACGTTGTGAAAGATGAATCCAAAACCGGTTCAGTCCCGTTTAGTATTTATAAATCAGAATGTTTACCAAGAAATATTGGGGGAATACCCTTTTTTATATATATTTTTTTTTAGTTAGACAGTTAAAGCTGCTGAGTCGTTTTATAAACTACAATATTCAGCATGCTTACTGCACCCATAGTCGGTAGTGCCTACTATAATAGTTAAAAACTACATAATGTAAAAGCAATTTGCAGAAAATTTCAGTCAAATTGATCCATAGTCTCGATTATCCATATTTAGTTTTAAAAAGGAAGCAGCAGATCGGGTTCTAATCCATTAAATATCGTAGGCTAGCGATGCCACCGAGAGTTGATTATGGTCTGGATAAGTTAATTAATGTCTAATTAATAATTAAATAACATTTCAGGCCTAAAGAAAGACCTGCAATGGGCAGATTTGGTTCTTGCATACTGTATATGTTTAACAAACGACATGACGAATTAACAATGACATAAACATGTAAACTGACCAGTATTAATTATGGGCTACAAATTTATTGTTGAGCTTCTTTTTAAACCGGCTGATAAAGATGGTATTTTAGTTTTGTTTTCTTCACGAAATGTTTTAACATCATGTAAGATTTTAATACAGATCTAAACGTTCAAAAATAGATGAAAATTTCATTCAAATTACTTTATTCTGAGTGAAGTTATCACTCCTTGAAGTTTTCACATGATGTGGCATAGATTGTTTATTATCGTAACAACGGTACTTGTTATTCGAGGCTTAACTTCGACTCGCCATTTTTAAATTAAAACATTAAATAGTGACCGTGTTTTAAGCCGTTTATATAACATTTGGAGCTAAAATAAAATCATGTACTAAGCATATTGAGGTCTAACATGATACATCTTTAACGAATTTGAGTAAATTTAACGTGGATCAAGTCATGACTTTAAATCCGAAGAAAGTATATGTCAACAAAGTGTACTAAAGTTGCCAAGGCGTCAGACATATCACAATAATGTGTCATTGCCTTCCTTGTACCTGGTTTGACTAGGTGTTCGGCTTGTTGTACCCGATTTGGCTCGGAATGACGTTAAACTCCATTTCATTTTTTACTAAAAGGTAGGAAAAATACAGAATTAACAGTCAATGGGCAAAAATTTCAATTGCGCAATATATTTTAGATCCGTTTCGACTTAACATGAGTTGTGTCCATTGCCATATCCACTACATGAGTTGTGTCCATTGCCATATCCACTGTTAAATAAATATATAATATTGTTTATTCACACATCAATACTGCCCAGGACCGGTTTAACAACGGGACATCTGGGCCCCTCCTTAAATTCTGGACAGTCGGGCCGCTTCCATCGATAGTGGATTCTAGTTGCGTTTGACATCCGGGAATTCGGTGTAATTCTGGCGAAAACGTATCAAGAAAACGCGGGCCCCTAGCCACGGCGTGCCTATGGGGTGGCTGAGCACCCCCCCCCCCCAATATTTCGCCGACAATAATGATTTTTTAGGAGTGTTCAAATTGGTATGCTCGTAACATGGTCCACCAGAGGCTGCATAATTTATAGCCTTTTCCCTGGGAACTGTCCTTTTATACCCGGGATACTGGATTAAAAGAGGCCCCGGTTTATTTGTTTGCCTACAAGGCACCGGTTCAAATGTCTGCATTTGCCTACACCCGATGTAGGATGCCTATTGTACCTAACATAAGGTGCCTATATTGGCAGCCTATACTGTATTTCTATGCATAGAATAATAAATATAATACATATTATGGTTCTTTTGACATTTGATACCACAGTTGTATTGCCCAGCCTAGAGTTCTCCCTCCATGTAAATCAAAAGACAATCTCTATTACCCACAAGATGATATCAGCGGGAGTCGAAGAGGGAAAATTTAACCCTAAAACTCTGTCTGTGGCACTTTAATTTGAGGCCCAGGAATGCACTCAGATGCGAGGAGAGAGCACCAAATTTTAAAAAAATTTGCGGGAGGACCCTCAGAACCCAAGACCCCCCCCCCCCCCGCCGCCTAACCTCGCGTCTCATATTCGCTAGGCCGCTACAATCACTGATAAGGATGACATCGACGCGACTTAATTAGTACCCCATATTAACTTTTTTCTTTCGACAAATTATATTCTCAAACATTTTTTGTATGTATTAGAAAAATAAGTAAAGACGTTTGAAGTATTTGTAGTTGAAAAGTATTTCCTTTTTAGTGTAAATAGATATTAAGATGAGTAAAAGGCATCATTTTGCCCGGAGCAGTTACGTGTTTTCAAACGATGCACAACCCTTTGAGCCAATGATTGTCGCCACGTGATGTCAATGCACGTGTTGAGGACAGTCATCTGTGACAGAGATAATTCGTAAGTATAATTGTCTGTGAAACAGATTGCTTCTTCCGTTGTTTGATCGCACAGTCTACTAGTTATCTAGTACAGCTCTCGTAGGTTTCATTATACACTCACCCTGAATCCTTGTCGAAAAAAAGTTTGGCTTCCCAGTCAATTTCAATGGGCAACTTTTCACTGCTAAACGCGTACGTAACTAACGTACGAAAATTAAATGGTAGCTGGCTTTTTTTTCGCACGTATACAATGAATGGCCATTTTGCTATGTAATTCCAGCCAGAATTTGGCTATTTTTTTAAAATTGCGTTAAAGTTTTAATTTTTGTTTAGACTGAAATAAATTAACCATTAATTAATCCCCATGCTGAAAACATTAACAGAATTGATTGTGTATATCTGAAATAGACACGACCGAAGCACAAAATAGTGCCAATATGCCGACGTCAAATCTAGTGTTGTAGATGTTATTTCTGTGAAAAATCATTGGAAGAATGGATAAGACGTTATGGCTGTGTGGAGTATACAGTCCTAAAGGCTGCGGGAAGACCTGTTTACAATGTAACATTGTGTCTTGTAATGTTGACATTTTGTTTGTTGATGTGACCTCATGACCTGCAACGTTTAGATAACGTCATATGGATATCGTGGCTATTCACTGTGTCAGAGTCACTTCTCTGCAGGTAGGGTGAGTGCAGGTAGGGTGAGTCTGTCGTTCAGATTGTGCTAAACGGTCGCGTGTCAGCCCCTGTGAATGCCTGATCAATGTAACTGAACATCTTGGTGAGAAAATAAGACCTTGCATACCTCGCTAGAACCAGTATGAGCGACATAACACGCTCCACGCCTCCATCTTCTAACCTACTTGACAGACTTGATTGAAAGGGTAACGCAGTTAAATTGACTGGGAAGCCAAATTTTTTCGACAAGGATTCCAGAGGACGGCCCCTGAACGTACAGGGCGAGTGTAATTAGACCTACAGGGAATCCTCGTATTCGAGCCCTCTCGTTATTAAGACCATGGGCTCAATAACGAGTTTCAATTTGGAATTTAAAGGAGCTAAATCGCTAACATTTGGGTCCAAGAAATTGGGTTGCAACGCATATAATAGCCTACTGTATATGGCCACAGATCACTAATTATTTCCCCATTGACTTTAATGTTAATTCTCTGTAACTTTTTCCCAAATATTCGTTGAGTAGGACGCTTTCTGCCACAGATGGAGCAACATGTGGCAAACTCTGGCCCAAAAGCATGTATGAGGTTCACAATGAAAAACTTGAGATACACAGGCCACTCCAGGCGCGGATACAGAAGGGGCGCACCCGGCGCACGCCCCCTCTATTTTTTGCGGTGGCGAACAATTTTTAGCTCCATATATTCTCGCGGGAAAGGAGAACAAAGACAGTTTAGGTTGGAAATCGTAATTTACAGTACTAGTATGAAATTAGTCCTTGTGAGCATTTTTGTCCACTCTAAAATCACAGGCCGGGCTTCGCACTCCCAACTTGGTGCAGCACGCCCCCCCCCCTTTCTGAAAATCCTGGATCCGCCCCTGCAGGCTGGAGGTAGAGACAACTAAACAAGCAATTTTCGCCCCCCCCCTTTCAACGTAACCAACCTCACAACCCTTGTATCCTTCCGCCTGAAAATCATCAATATTCACCAAAACATGGCAGAAAATGTATTTTTAAACCCTTTTCTTCGGTTCTACACCAAAAAGTTAACAAAAATCGCCATGCAAAAGGGGGAAAAGGGGAAAGGGAGAGAAAGACTAAAAATAGGTTGCCAGGCAACGAAACATACGCCCACACAGCAGCTCAATAGTCCGGGCAGTCAACAAGAGTTGTCGCATTTTAAGTTATTATCAGAAAATCATTAGAATTTGTTTGGTTTTTATAAAGTTCTGCCCCATGCTAACGTTTAAAATTATGACCTCTATAGGGTCCACAACCTTGATATACCACATTTTTACACTATTCACGTACAAACGGCAGCCATTTTGTTTGTCAATTTTGGTCTGATTTTCACGACATTCAAACCAGGCCCGTATCTAGACACCATTAAGCAGGGGGGCATTACCTTTCGGTAGGGGGGCGAACATTTTGAGGAAATTTTCGGAAAGGTCATTCTCATACGACCTTAGTACTGACGGTACTACTTATTTTAAGACAGACTCGGCTTTCCAATTTATAATATCTACGTCATTGGGGATTTCCAATTTATACTCACTGGTTGCTATGACCCGCTATGGCGTTGTCTAGAAACGCGCGTGCTCGCGTTAGTTTAAAATTTTTGCTATACGTTTAACATGGACTATTTGATGTAATTTGCCTGATTTGATTTGGCCCCATTTCCATAAATTTAGGTTGTTTTTTAGAAATTTTTAGCAAATGTTAATCTTAGGTGTTTTTTAATTCTAGCCGAAGTAAATTTTTTTACAATTTATAGCGAGTTAAGTTATCGTCTCTAAGAGGCGGGCGTAGTATTTTAAATGGCGGCCATTTGCCATCATGTGTAATCGTATGGGTCATTCTAACAGACTGTTGTAATCATCATGCTATGTAGTTACCTAGGCGTCTAATAAGCATTTTAAAATAAGTATTCAAACAAAAACAAAATAGCTTTTTTAGGTTAATATAAGGTACTGTGTATACTTTAATAATTGTTAGCAGTTTCTGAGCGGGGGGGCGAGCATTTCACGCGGGGGGGCCATGCCCCCCCGCGCCCCCCTGTAGATACGGGCCCGATTCAAACCCAACCTAGATTACCCTGTAACAGTGATATAATCAAACGTTTTTTTAAATCAGGTAATAATTGTGACCTCCAGAGGGACCATAAGCTAACGAAGGCAATTTTTCGTACAATCAGGAGCCATAATTTAGGTAGTTACGATCCGATATGCGCAAATATGGAATGAAACCAAGATCTTTAGATTATAAACATGTATTTCAAGTTTCATCAAAATCGAATTAAAATTGTGAGCTCTTTAGGGTCCACAACCTTGATATAACTTATTTTCACACTATTCGCGTACAAATGGCAGCCATTTTGTCCGTCAATTTTGGTCCGATTTTATCGAAATTCGAACTCAACCTTCATTACCATGTAACGGTGATATAAGCAAACGTTATTTTAAATCGGATAATAATTTGGACCTCCAGAGGGACCACAAGCTAAAAAGGGCGATTTGTCGGACAATCAAGGGCCATAATTCAGGAATTTACGATCCGATTGGCGCAAATATTGAAAGGAACCAAGATCTTTGGGTTATCAACATACATGTCAAGTTTCATCAAAATCGGTTCAAAATTGTGACCTCTATAGGGTCCACAAGCTAAAACATGATTTTTCGTACAATCAGGGGCCATAATCCATGAAGTTTCTATCCGATACATGCCAATATCGAAAGCAGCCGAGATCTTATGGGGATAAACCTATAGTTCAAGTTTTATCAAAATCGGATAAGAATTGTGACCTGTAGAGAGTCCACAACCTTGATATAACATTTTTTTTTACACTATTCGCGTACAAGCGACGGCCATTTTAGCCCTCAATTTTGGTCCGATTTTCATGAAATTCGAACTCAACCCGCCTTACCATATAACGGTGATTTAAGCAAACGGTCTTTTAAATCGGATAATCATTTTGACCTCAAGAGGGAACACAAGCTAAAAAGGGCGATTTTTCGGACAATATGGGGCCATAATTCAGGAAATTACGATCCGGTGGGCGCAAATATCGACAGGAACCAAGATCATTGGGTTCAGGCGCGGATACAGAGGGGGGCGCACCCGGTGCACGCCCCCTCTATTTTTTTGCGGTGGCGAACAATTTTTAGCTCCATATATTCTCGCGGGAAAGGAGAACAAAAACAGTTTAGGTTGGAAATCGTAATTTACAGTACTAGTATGAAATTAGTCCTTATTTTAGTCAACTCAAAAATCACGGGCCGGGCTTCGCACTCCAAAGTGGGTGCTGCACGCCCCCCCTTTCTGAAAATCCTGGATCCGCCCCTGGGGTTATTAACATACATGTCAAGTTTCATCAAAATCGGTTCAAAATTGTGACCTCTATAGGGTCCACAAGCTAAAAACATGATTTTTCGTACAATCAGGGGCCATAATCCATGAAGTTTCGATACGATACATGCCAATATCGAAAGCAGCCGAGATCTTACGGGGATAAACCTATATTTCAAGTTTCGTCAAAATCGGATAAGAATTGTGACCTGTAGAGAGTCCACAAACAAATTGTGGACGGACAGGGGCGACGACAATATACGTCCACATGAAAATGTGGGCGTATAAAAATAACTTTCGCCCTTGTTTCGTGGGTGACGGCCCATGAATATTTGGTGATCTGTGTCCTACATAAACTGATTAACATTCAATGGTTTCCGTTTTTACACTAATTTCAAATCAGTTATGTTCGGCGAAATAAACCAGCATGTCTCAATCGAATGTAAATTTCTAGCGTCTGGTTATTCCAGTCTACCTACGACGTTTGTTTTGGGTTGATGCTATACCGCACCAATCTAAATATAAAAAAGGGGAGGAGCTACCAATAACTAGCTGAGCAGTAATTCTAACGTGTTTGTAGGCGGGGATTAAGAAGCATAACCACGCCTTGACATGATCGGTGAAGGTCGCGTTAGCGCCTCATCAGCGAATTGATGGCGATACCCAAACCAACCGACAATTGAGATGTACAAGATGTTTAATAGAATTAGGAAGCTGAGAATTAAATGAAAGCGACAGAAGTACACGTGACGACACAATGTATAACACGAAACACCAGGAATTCCAATGCACCAGGTAGGAAGTGTCTTTTGATATCGATATACGGTCGTAGGCCTGTGTAGTAAATAAATTATAAATATGTCTTGCCAAATTACGTTAGTACCGGTATTGGTCAGTTGACGAGAATTGAGAAGTTCATCGGGATTTTCCCTTGTCAGTGCTGCTCGATGAAAGGTCTGACAGGGACAACTGTCTATAGTCTTTCGGATGGGAAGGAAAACAATGATCCCGTCAATACATTGAGTGATTGACGTGCATGTGTGACGTAAAGGACCCCTTGGCAAATGGCTCAAGACAAACTACGATTTCTTGTAGGCCTAGTTCAAAAACCAATATATGTTCAAATGTTGACAATTTTTTCTCAATAATAGGGCATAAACTGGTAATATGCAATGGTATGCTATGCCATTACTCGAAGAGTGGCGTTAAAATTCCATTTTTATTTTCACCTTCACCTAATTTGTAATGTTACCAAGAAGGTATCAATTGTGATTTGGCACTATTATTATCGACAGATGTCATGGCTGATGGGCCAACAGACTTGAGAGTTGATAATGCCACATGCTTGGCAAGTGAAGCAAAGCTTAAATAGTCTATGTAACAATGCATCTTTATAAAGCTTCATTTATTTGCATTTTAATTTTGTTCTATTTTCATTTTTTCTTCAGGATGATGCTCTGATAGTCTATTAAAAAATCTAATGTCAAAGTAGAAAATTGGTATACATGTAAGTGGTTTTATCCTTTGACAACAATTCAGCTTATATACTAAAAATAATAAAGTACCCCCCCCCCCCCTGCTCAGACTTGAAAATTTGAAACTTAAATCTATGCGATTTTATTGGCGATTTTTAGACCTGTAATTTTGGAATTTACCTTCCGGAAATACGTCAGAATGCACCAAATTGAATTTGATTTACCAAACCCCCCATTGATTGGTTGAGCGCAATTAGTTAAGAAATTATCAAACCTACACCCCCCCCCCCTGCAAAAAATCCTGGATCCGCGCCTGCCATCGTTAGTTCCCAGTGTTGACCAAGAAAATTCATCTCGATTTTCCGGCGTGATTTCTCCTTGTTAGTGAGTGGTGCAGAACATAGGGCCTGACAAGGACAACTGCCTAGTTGTTTGGATGGAAAGATTAACAGAGGTCCAGTCTACACATTGACGTGCACGTAAAAGTTCGTTTGCCAGTTGGAATTGGATATAAGTGTAGGCCGTAACGACAATGTCTAGGCAAAATATCCCTCATAGCAGTCAGAGTAGTACAGTAGGATGTTATCCCTCATTTTTATTTCTATAATATTGGGAGCCCCAAAGTCTCAGTGAGTAAAGCGTGGTTAGCAATAGCCAGACATGGACATCCTGTGTTTGACTCCTGTATTGGCTGAGAAAGTTCATGTGGATATTCCGTCGTGTAGGACGGAGGTCATGATAGTATAACAATATCGTTTGGTTCGCATAGCAGTAAAAAACGGGTCCGTGTACCCATTGGCATGCACATTTAAAAATAGGTTGCCAGGCAACGAAACATACGCCCACACAGCAGCCAAATCGTCCGGGCAGTCAACAAGAGTTGTTGCATTTTAAGTAATCATCAGAAAATCATAATTCAAACTCACCCATAACTATGGTGTAACTGTGATATAATCAAACGTTTTTTTAAATCAGATAATAATTGTGACCTCCAGAGGGACCACAAGCTAAAAAGGGTGATTTTTCGTACAATCAGGGGCCATGATTCAGGAAGTTACGATCTGATATGGGCAAATATGCAATGGAACCAAGATCATTAGGTTATAAACATGTATTTCAAGTTTCATCAAAATCAGTTCAAAATTGTGAACTCTATAGGGTCCACAACCTTGATATAACATATTTTTACACAATTCGCGTACAGATGGCGGCCATTTTATCCGTCAACTCTGGTCCGATTTTCACGAAATTCGAACTCAACCTTCATAACCATGGAACGGTGATATAATCAAACGTTTTTTTAAATCGGATAACAATTTTGACCTCCAGAGGAACCACAAGCTAAAAAGTGCGATTTTTCGGACAATCAGGGGCCATAATTCAGGAAGTTACGATCCGATGGGCGCAAATATCGAAAGGAACCAAGATCTTTGGGTTATAAACATACATGTCAATTTTAATCAAAATCGGTTCAAAATTGTGACCTCTATAAGGTCCACAACCTTGATATAACATATTTTCACACAATTCGCGTACAAACGGCGGCCATTTTGTCCGTCAATTTTGGTCCGATTTTCACGAAATTCGAATTCAACCTTCATAATCATGGAATGGTGATATAATCAAACGGTTTTTTAAATCGGATAACAATTTTGACCTCCAGAGGGACCACAAGCTAAAAAGGGCGATTTTTCGGACAATCAGGGGCCATAATTCAGGAAGTTACGATCCGATGGGCGCAAATATCGAAAGGAACCAAGATCTTTGAGTTATAAACATACATGTCAAGTTTCATCAAGATCGGTTCAAAATTGTGACCTCTATAAGGTCCACAACCTTGATATAACATATTTTCACACCATTCGCGTAGAAACGGCGGCCATTTTGTCTTTCAATTTTGGTCCGATTTTCACGCAATTCGAACCCAACCTTCATAACCATGGAACGGTGATAAAATCAAACGTTTTTTTAAATCGGATAACAATTTTGACCTCCAGAGGGACCACAAGCTAAAAAGGGCGATTTTTCGGACAATCAGGGGCCATAATTCAGGAAGTTACGATCCGATGCACGCAAATATCGAAAGGAACCAAGATCTTTGGGTTATAAACATACATGTCAAGTTTCATCAAAATCGGTTCAAAATTGTGACCTCTATAAGGTCCACAACCTTGATATAACATATTTTCACACCATTCGCGTACAAACGGCGGCCATTTTGTCTTTCAATTTTGGTCCGATTTTCACGCAATTCGAACCCAACCTTCATAACCATGGAACGGTGATAAAATCAAACGTTTTTTTAAATCGGATAACAATTGTGACCTCCAGAGGGACCACAAGCTAAAAAGGGCGATTTTTCGGACAATCAGGGGCCATAATTCAGGAAGTTACGATCCGATGCATGCAAATATGGAAAGGAACCAAGATCTTTGGGTTATAAACATACATGTCAAGTTTCATCAAAATTGGTTCAAAATTGTGACCTCTATAAGGTCCACAACCTTGATATAACATATTTTCACACTATTCACGTACAAACGGCGGCCATTTTGTCCGTCAATTTTGGTCCGATTTTCACGAAATTCGAACTCAACGTTCATAACGGTGACATAATCAAACGTTTTTTTAAATCGGATAACAATTTTGA
Source organism: Patella ulyssiponensis (assembly GCA_963678685.1). Taxonomy (NCBI): domain Eukaryota; kingdom Metazoa; phylum Mollusca; class Gastropoda; family Patellidae; genus Patella; species Patella ulyssiponensis. The sequence goes on along the minus strand of OY783225.1, from coordinate 58,703,934 downwards.
CCTCCAGAGGGACCACAAGCTAAAAAGGGCGATTTTTCGGACAATCAGGGGCCATAATTCAGGAAGTTACGATCCGATCGGCGCAAATATCGAAAGGAACCAAGATCTTTGGGTTATAAACATGCATTTCAAGTTTCATCCAAATCAGTTCTAAATTGTGACCTCTACACTGTTCACAAGCTAAAAAACGTGATTTTTCGTACAATCAGGGGCCATAACCCATGAAGTTATGGTCCGATACATGCCAATATCGAAAGGAACCGAGATCTTAGGGTGATAAACCTATATTTTAAGTTTCATTGAAATCGGATAAAAATTGTGACCTGTAGACTGTTCACAAACAATTGTGGACGGACGGACGGATAACAATTTTGACCTCCAGAGGGACCACAAGCTAAAAAGGGCGATTTTTCGGACAATCAGGGGCCATAATTCAGGAAGTTACGATCCGATGCATGCAAATATGGAAAGGAACCAAGATCTTTGGGTTATAAACATACATGTCAAGTTTCATCAAAATCGGTTCAAAATTGTGACCTCTATAAGGTCCACAACCTTGATATAACATATTTTCACACTATTCACGTACAAACGGCGGCCATTTTGTCCGTCAATTTTGGTCCGATTTTCACGAAATTCGAACTCAACGTTCATAACCATAGGACGGTGACATAATCCAGAGGGACCACAAGCTAAAAAGGGCAATTTTTCGGACAATCAGGGGCCATAATTCAGGAAGTTACGATCCGATCGGCACAAATATCGAAAGGAACCAAGATCTTTGGGTTATAAACATGCATTTCAAGTTTCATCCAAATCAGTTCTAAATTGTGACCTCTACACTGTTCACAAGCTAAAAAACGTGTTTTTTCGTACAATCAGGGGCCATAACCCATGAAGTTACGGTCCGATACATGCCAATATCGAAAGGAACCGAGATCTTAGGGTGATAAACCTATATTTTAAGTTTCATTGAAATCGGATAAAAATTGTGACCTGTAGACTGTTCACAAACAATTGTGGACGGACGGACGGACGGACGGACGAACAGGGGCGACGACAATATACGTCCACATGAAAATGTGGGCGTATAAAAACGCTTGATTGTTGGAATTCGATGTGAGAGTAGGTCATAGCACCTATGTCCAGGCAAAAAAGAGAGAGAGAGAGAGAAATGGGGTTTAACGTCCACTCCACACAAACTAGGTCATTTTTGGGACTATCATATGGTTTCATTTTATTTCAATAATTCGCTTGCGCGTAGGGGTCTTTAGCAGTGGGAGGAAACCGGAGTGCCCGGAGGAAACCCACGAGGTTAAGAAGGCGCCCCTATCTCCATGACACATACGCTCACACCAGGACTCGAAACCACAGCCGTAAGCCAGAGGTGACCGGCCAGCTAGAGGTCGAAGCGCGACACTCTAGACCACCAGGCCATCCCAACTCCACATGTCCAGGCAACCCTTGTACCTCATTGCATGGGGTTTGCCTGTTTTCATTAGCTCCATATTGGAATATAAACCCATTTAAGTTTATTTCATTTAGTATATAACATTGACAATGAATAACAATTGTTAACATTTTAGGCGTGCGGTCCTGAGAAAAGAAAAGCAGAAAAGATGCTTCAGATTTAACATTGTCAGCAATAAGGTAATTTCTTGTTCTTGTAAAACCCTTTTATACTGAGCCAAATATAGTACGAGGTTTGTCCGCCTAGATTTCATTTACAAAGCGTAATCTCATAAACCGTTTAAAGTATCTTTCAGACTGGCTATTTTGGGTTTTTCCTGGGTTTTCCTGATTCTCCTGGTTTCCTTCCGGTGCTAAAGACTCCCAATGTGCAATAAAATTTCATGACATTGTGTTGTAAACCTGCATCTGGAACAGACTCCAATTTGTTGATTCTTTGATGGTAGTAGTGGTAATTTGTAATTTTAGTTAATTTATGTACACTTACACTATGATTAAATTCATTATTAAAGAAGACTATTTACCATTATTCTTTCAGGCACTGGGATTCCAATTAGTTGTATATCTATGTACAAAAGTATTAAAAAGAAGATTCAAGAAAAACTCAGTATTTGCAATGCTACATTTACCATATCTCCAGAATTGCAACTTTGTGTTTGTAATCTCGACAATTTATATGCAACATTTTGTTGAAAGAATCCTCAGTATTTGTTGTGGTGAACAAAATAAATATTTGCTGTCGAGAGGCAAATTGTATGTTGACCAAATATGAAAAATAAAGTTATACATCTGCATGTTTTAATCACCCTTTTTGTTATGCCTGTTTTCTTTTACAAATTAAGGTCCCAATGTTTTCTACGGTATGGGGAAATGCTGCATTTCGGCCCAAACTGATGAAAAGAAATGAAATGGGGTTTAACATCCTTGGTTTTTTGCACCTACCTGGCTTATTAAGATAGGTATACATCATGCAGTGTGATATGATTGAAATTTTGACCAGACACCATCCCTGCAAAATCTCTTCTTTATTTCAAATTCCAAGCCCCCCACCCCCTTCTCCTTCCTAACATATTTACAAGAGGGAACAACATCAGAAAAGCATGCCATGATGACCTTTGATAAATACTCTTCTTTATTTCAAATTCCAAGCCCCTCCCCCTCAGCCCTAACCTATTCACAAGGGGGAACAACATCGGAAAAGCATGCCATGATGACCTTTGCAAAATACTCTTCATTTCAAATACCAAGCTCCCCACCCCACCCGTCCGTCCTAACCTATTCACAAGGGGAAACAACATCAGAGAAGCATGCCATGAATACCTTTGTCAGTCTACATTGAGTAGAACATTGAGCCACCGTGGCCCCTCTAAAGGAAACACCCAATATTTTCTGTAACACAAGAAAGTATAACACTTTTATGATAATTTTATCATAGAAAATCCTTCTGCAAACACCAAGCTGAAAACAAATTCTGCTGTCATGGCTATTGTGACGAAATTCTGCTGTCATGGCTATTGTGACGAAAATATTCTGCTCTGCTGAATAATCTAACCACAATTCCTGCTGTTGGGACTAATCTATATAAAACTCTCCTGTGGTATCTTTTCTGACGAAATTCCTGATATGACGGATAATCTAAAGAAAAACCCCTGCTGTTTAAACCAATCTATAGAAAATCCTGCTGTTGGAATCAAGCTTAAAACTGATTTTGCTGTGGTATATGGCTATTGTGGTGAAAGTATTCTGCTGCCATGGCTATTGTGACGAAAATACTCTGCCTTCTTGGATTTTCTAACGGCAATTCCTGCTCTGCTGAATATTCTAACCACAATTCCTGCTGTTGGGACAAATCTATAGAAAATTCTGCTGTGATGGCTATTTTGACGAGAACTCTGTTTTAGTGGTTATCTGCCGAATAACATTGCTGTGATGGATAATCTTTCGAAATTCCCGATATGATGGATAATCTGAAGAAAAATCCAGCTGTTTAAACCAATCTATAGAAGATATCCAAGCAGAAAACAGTTTCTGCTGTCATGGCTATTCTGATAAAAATATTCTTCTGTAATCGCTATTGTGACGAAAATTCCAGCTCTGTTGAATAATCTAACTACAATTCTTCAATTTAGGACCAATCTATAGAACATTCTTCTGTGATAGCTATTCTGACGAAAAAGTCTGCTGCGCTGGCTATTCTGCCGAATAAACCTGTTGTGATGGATATTCTAACGAAATTCCTTATATGATGGATAATCTAAAGAAAAATCCTGCTGTTTAAACCGAACTATAGAAAACCCTTCTGTTGGAACCAAGCTAATAACAAATTTTGCTGTTAACTGTTGTGATGAAAATGTTATGCTGTCATGGCTATTGTGACGAAAATATTCTGCCTTCATGGATTTTCTAACGGCAATTCCTGCTCTGTTGAATAATCTAACCACAATCCCTGCTGTTGGGACCAATCTATAGAAAATTCTGCTGTGATGGCTATTTTGACGAGAACTCTGTTTTAGTGGTTATCTGCCGAATAACATTGCTGTGATGGATAATCTTACGAAATTCCCGATATGATGGATAATCTGAAGAAAAATCCAGCTGTTTAAACCAATCTATAGAAGATATCCAAGCAGAAAACAATTTCTGCTGTCATGGCTATTGTAATAAAAATATTCTTCTGTAATCGCTATTGTGACGAAAATTCCAGCTCTGTTGAATAATCTAACCACAATTCTTCAATTTAGGACCAATCTATAGAACATTCTGCTGTGATAGCTATTCTGACGAAAAAGTCTGCTGTGCTGGCTATTCTGCCGAATAAACCTGATGTGATGGATATTCTAACGAAATTCCTTATATGATGGGTAATCTAAAGGAAGTTTCTGTCTATAGAAAATCCTGCTGTTGGAACCAAGCTAAAAAAAAATTGCTGTATAGGACTGTTGTGATGAAAACATACTGCTCTCATGGCTATTGTGAGGAAAATATTCCGCTGTCATGGATTTTCTAACGACAATTCCTGCTCTGCTGAATAATCTAACCACAATTCCTGCTGTTGGGCACCAATCAATAGAAAATTCTGCTGTGATAGCTATTCTGACGAAAAATTCTGTTTTGGTGGCTATCTGTCGAATAATATTGCTGTGATGAATAATCTAACGAAATTCCTGATATGATGGATAATCTGAAGAACATTCCAGCTGTTTAAACCAATCCATAGAAAATATGCAAGCAGAAAACAACTTCTGCTGTCATGGCTATTGTGATGAAAAAAATATTCTGCTGTAATCGCTATTGTGACGAAAATTTCAGCTCTGTTGAATAATCTTACCACAATTCTTCCAGTTAGGACCAATCTGTAGAAAATTCTGCTGTGATAGCTATTCTGACGAATAAGTCTGCTGTGTTGACTATTCTGCCGAATAAACCTGTTGGGGTGGATATTCTAACGAAATTCCTTATATGATGGGTAATCTAAAGGAAATTCCTGTCTATAGAAAATCCTGCTGTTGGAACGAAGCTAAAAAAAATTTGCTGTATAGGACTGTTGTGATGAAAACATACTGCTCTCATGGCTATTGTGAGGAAAATATTCTGCTGTCATGGATTTTCTAACGACAATTCCTGCTCTGCTGAATAATCTAACCACAATTCCTGCTGTTTGGCACCAATCAATAGAAAATTCTGCTGTGATAGCTATTCTGACGAAAAATTCTGTTTTGATGGCTATCTATCGAATAATATTGCTGTGATGAATAATCTAACGAAATTCCTGATATGATGGATAATCTGAAGAACATTCCAGCTGTTTAAACCAATCTATAGAAAATATGCAAGCAGAAAACAACTTCTGCTGTCATGGCTATTGGGGTAAAAATATTCTGCTGTAATCGCTATTCTGACGAAAATTTCAGCTTTGTTGAATAATCTAACCACAATTCTTCCAGTTAGGACCAATCTGTAGAAAATTCTGCTGTGATAGCTATACTGCAGAATAGGTCTGCTGTGCTGGCTATTCTGCCGAATAAACTTATTGTGATGGATATTCTAACGAAATTCCTTGTATGATGGATAATCTAAAGGAAAATCCTGCTGTTTAAACCAATCTATAGAAAATCATGCTGTTTAAACCAATCTATAGAAAATCTTGCTGTTGGAACCAAGCTAAAAACAAATTTAGCTGTATATGGCTGTTGTGATGAAGACATTCTGCTGTCATGGCTATTGTGACGAAAATATTCTGCTGTCATGGATTTTCTAACGACAATTCCTGCTCTGCTGAATAATCTAACCACAATTCCTGTTTTTTGGACCAATCTATAGAAAATTCTGCTGTGATAGCTAATCTGACGAAAAATTCTGTTTTGGTGGATATCTGTCGAATAATATTGCTGTGATGAATAATCTAACGAAATTCCTTATTTGATGGATAATCTGAGGAAAAATCCAGCTTTTTAAACCAATCTATAGAAGATATCCAAGCAGAAAACAACTTCTGCTGTCATGGCTATTGTAATAAAAATATTCTGCTGTAATCGCTACTGTGACGAAAATTTCAGCTCTGATGAATAATCTAACCGCAATTCTTCCAGTTAGGACCAGTATATAGAAAATTCTGCTGTGATAGCCATCCTGCAGAGTAAATCTGCCGTGCTGGCTATTCTGTAGAATAAATCTGTTGTGATGGATATTCTAACGAAATTCCTTATATGATGGATAATCTAAGGAAAAATCCTGCTGTTTAAACCAATCTATAGAAAATCCTGCTGTTAGAACCAAACTAAAAACAAATTTTGCAGTTATGCTTTTGTGATGAAAATATTCTGCTGTCATGGCTATTGTGACGAAAATATTCTGCGTTCGTGGATTTTCTAACGGCAATTCCTGTTCTGCTGAATAATCTAACCACAATTCCTGCTGTTTGGACTAGTCTATAGAAAATTCTGCTGTGGTAGCTATTCTGACGAAAAATTCTGTTTTGGTGGCTATCTGTCGAATAATATTGCTGTGATAAATAATCTAACGAAATTCCTGATATGATGGATAATCTGAAGAACATTCTAGCTGTTTAAACCAATCTATAGAAAATATGCAAGCAGAAAACAACTTCTGCTATCATGGCTATTGGGGTAAAAATATTCTGCTGTAATCGCTATTCTGACGAAAATTTCAGCTTTGTTGAATAATCTAACCACAATTCTTCCAGTTAGGACCAATCTGAAGAAAATTCTGCTGTGATAGCTATTCTGCCGAATAAGTCTGCTGTGCTGGCTATTCTGCCGAATAAGCCTGTTGTGATAGATATTCTAACGAAATTCCTTGTATGATGGATAATCTAAAGGAAAATCCTGCTGTTTAAACCAATCTATAGAAAATCATGCTGTTTAAACCAATCTATAGAAAATCTTGCTGTTGGAACCAAGCTAAAAACAAATTTAGCTGTATATGGCTGTTGTGATGAAGACATTCTGCTGTCATGGCTATTGTGACGAAAATATTCTGCTGTCATGGATTTTCTAACGACAATTCCTGCTCTGCTGAATAATCTAACCACAATTCCTGTTGTTTGGACCAATCTATAGAAAATTCTGCTGTGATAGCTAATCTGACGAAAAATTCTGTTTTGGTGGATATCTGCCGAATAATATTGCTGTGATGAATAATCTAACGAAATTCCTTATTTGATGGATAATCTGAAGAAAAATCCAGCTTTTTAAACCAATCTATAGAAGATATCCAAGCAGAAAACAACTTCTGCTGTCATGGCTATTGTGATAAAAATATTCTGCTGTAATCGCTACTGTGACGAAAATTTCAGCTCTGATGAATAATCTAACCGCAATTCTTCCAGTTAGGACCAGTATATAGAAAATTCTGCTGTGATATCCGTCCTGCAGAGTAAGTCTGCCGTGCTGGCTATTCTGTCGAATAAACCTATTGTGATGGATATTCTAACGAAATTCCTTATATGATGGATAATCTAAGGAAAAATCCTGCTGTTTAAACCAATCTATAGAAAATACTGCTGTTTAAACCAATCTATAGAAAATCCTGCTGTTTAAACCAATCTATAGAAAATCCTGCTGTTAGAACCAAACTAAAAACAAATTTTGCAGTTATGCTTTTGTGATGAAAATATTCTGCTGTCATGGCTATTGTGACGAAAATATTCTGCCTTCGTGGATTTTCTAACGGCAATTCCTGTTCTGCTGAATAATCTAACCACAATTCCTGCTGTTGGGACTAGTCTATAGAAAATTCTGCTGTGATAGCTATTCTGGCGAAATATTCTGTTTTGGTGTCGAATAATATTGCTGTGATGAATAATCGAACGAAATTCCTGATATGATGGATAATCTGAAGAACATTCCAGCTGTTTAAACCAATCTATAGAAAATATGCAAGCAGAAAACAACTTCTGCTGTCATGGCTATTTGGGTAAAAATATTCAGCTGTAATCGCTATTCTGACGAAAATTTCAGCTTTGTTGAATAATCTAACCACAATTCTTCCAGTTAGGACCAATCTGTAGAAAATTCTGCTGTGATAGCTATCCTGCAGAATAAGTCTGCTGTGCTGGCTATTCTGCCGAATAAACCTAGTGATGGATATTCTAACGAAATTCCTTGTATGATGGATAATCTAAAGGAAAATCCTGCTGTTTAAACCAATCTATAGAAAATCATGCTGTTTAAACCAATCTATAGAAAATCTTGCTGTAGGAACCAAGCTAAAAACAAATTTAGCTGTATATGGCTGTTGTGATGAAGACATTCTGCTGTCATGGCTATTGTGACGAAAATATTCTGCTGTCATGGATTTTCTAACGACAATTCCTGCTCTGCTGAATAATCTAACCACAATTCCTGTTTTTTGGACCAATCTATAGAAAATTCTGCTGTGATAGCTAATCTGACGAAAAATTCTGTTTTGGTGGATATCTGCCGAATAATATTGCTGTGATGAATAATCTAACGAAATTCCTTATTTGATGGATAATCTGAAGAAAAATCCAGCTTTTTAAACCAATCTATAGAAGATATCCAAGCTGAAAACAACTTCTGCTGTCATGGCTATTGTGATAAAAATATTCTGCTGTAATCACTACTGTGACGAAAATTTCAGCTCTGATGAATAATCTAACCGCAATTCTTTCAGTTAGAAAATCCTGCTGTTTAAACCAATCTATAGAAAATCCTGCTGTTGGAACCAAACTAAAAACAAATTTTGCAGTTATGCTTTTGTGATGAAAATATTCTGCTGTCATGGCTATTGTGACGAAAATATTCTGCCTTCATGGATTTTCTAACGGCAATTGCTGTTCTGCTGAATAATCTAACCACAATTCCTGCTATTGGGACTAGTCTATAGAAAATTCTGCTGTGATAGCTATTTTGACGAAAACACTGTTTTAGTGGTTATCTGCCGAATAACATTGCTGTGATGGATAATGTAACGAAATTCCTGATATGATGGATAATCTGAAGAAAAATCCAGCTGTTTAAACCAATCTATAGAAGATACCCAAACTGAAAACAACTTCTGCTGTCATGGCTAATGTGATAAAAAATATTCTGCTGTAATCGCTATTGTGACGAAAATTCCAGCTCTGTTGAATAATCTAACCACAATTCTTCAATTTAGGACCAATCTATAGAACATTCTGCTGTGATAGCTATTCTGACGAAAAAGTCTGCTGTGTTGGCTATTCTGCCGAATAAACCTGATGTGATGGATATTCTAACGAAATTCCTTATATGATGGATAATCTAAAGGAAAATGATGCTGTTTAAAACAATCTATAGAAAAGCGTGCTGTTTATACCAATCTATAGAAAATCTTGCTGTTGGAACCAAGCTAAAAACAAATTCAGCTGTGTGATGAAAATATTCTGCTGTCATGGCTGTTGTGATGAAAATATTCTACTGTGATGGATATGCTAATGACTATTCCTCCTCTGCTGAATATACTAAATAATCTGATGACAATTCCTGCTGCGGGAACAATCTATAGAAAATTCTGCTGTGATAACTATTCTGATGAAAAATTCTGTTTTGGTGGCTATTATGCCGAATAATTCTGCTGTTCTGATGATTAATCTAACCACAATTCCTGATACGAATGATAATCTTCGAAAAAATAATGTTGTTGGGTGCAATGTATAGAAAATCCTGCTGAGAACGAATTATTCCTATCGGGACCAATCGATAGAAAATTCAGCTGTGATAGCTATTTTGACCCAAAATTTGTGATGGCTATTGTGCCGAATAATTCTGCTGTGATGGATAATAATCTAAAGAAAGAAATTCCTGATATAATTGATATTCTAAAGAATCTAACGGAAATCCTGATGTGATGGATATCTAAACCAAAACCCTCTGTTGGGACCAATCTATAGAAAATCGTGTTGTGGGAACTAATCTGAAAACGAATTGTGCTGTGATGGCTATTCCGACGACAAAATTCTGCTGGGCCGAACATTCGCAGTTTCTGTAAGACTCTTATGGGGGCTGTTTTAGTTTTCAACTGTATGTTTTATAGAATAATATTCCATGCAGTATAAAAAAAAAACCCGTTTTAAAACGTTTATTTAAAGCCACTTTAACAGACACTGCATACAACTGATATGTCCATAATTTGGTTGTTGTTTTTTTTTTGTGTTTTTTATACGATTACATTGTCACTTTGTAAAGTGCCCCTAAACACGGAATATGAAAGGGGGCACTATAAATATGCTGTAATAATAATAATAAATATGATGTAATAGTAATAAATATGCCGTAATAATTTAGTAATAAATATACTGTAGTAATCTAGAGAAAATCTTATTGTTGAGACTAATCTATTGAACATCCTGCTGTGAGGGCAAATCGGAACCATTATAAATAATTACTGCTTTGAGGGGTGGGGTGGGGCAATCTTTAGAGAATAATGGTGGGGGCATTAATCTTAAGAAAAATTTTGCTGTGAAAGCCAAACTGAACAAAGCACTCTCAGACTTTAGTTTATAATTTACTCAAAATTGTTCGCCTTATTTTAACTAAAATATAGCCCTGTAGGCCTATAAAACCTTGGCTGTTTTAATGTATCAAATAGGCATACATGAATAAGAAACAATGTGCAAAGTTTTGAGTTTGGGGATCAAAGATATTTCTTATAAACAGTAATTGAAAGTTGAGTAAATTATTAACTTAAGCCTGAGAATGCTTAGTGAACTCAAGGCCCGACGTGATGGATAATCTAAAGAAAACTTTGTTGTGGGGGCTAATGCGAATAAAAATTCTGCTGTGACTGGCAATCTATATAAAATCATTGGGACCATAGAAATACTAATATTATTATAACATGCAATATTTAAAAAATCGTGCCGTGGGCGCTAATAAAAAAATCATGTTGTTGGGACCAATGGAGAAAATACTGCTGGGGACATTCTAAATAAAAGCAATCCTGCTGTGAAAGCCAATATAACTATGGTGTGTGTGTGTGTGTGGATGTGGGGTGGGGGTTATAGAAAAATTAAAACATTGAATGTTTATCTATTTCTTTCGTGACTTTTTGTGCATGTGCGGGGAGGGGGATTAATGGCATTATGGGCCATTGTCAAAGTTAGGGATATAAATATGGCTATATTATTATTAGTTTATGGTTCTACAATGTACTCTAAATTCGTGGCCTGGAATAGCAGTAGAACAGGTTTTAACATTTATATGGTCTGCCTCCAGTTGTTAGAATTATTTCCCTTGATATTTCTAAGGTGAAGGCTGACAGCTGTCAATCATTCTGCACTGGTGTGTATGATGCCTGTCACTTTGTGGTAGCTCTGAAATAGTGCTTACCTTTGATTTGGTGCAATGTTTCTAGCCTCGTTCCTCAAGTCTCTTGCTAGAACTGGAGCTGAAACGCATTAAATGTGACAATTATAAATAGAACCCAAATGTTTGTCGTGTTTTCGTCTTTTCGAATTTTAGCACTGGGCTTGATTCCAGAAGAAATATTTTTGTCTGTGACATGGTAAAATTCGAAATTAAGCCCAGGGCTTAAATACGAGAATTCCCGGTACGTTCAGAGTTGAACTAGGCTACTGGTAATTGAGTTTGACAGACGCAATGCAAGCCTACTCAAATTCTTGGGTAATCCCCTAAACCTCCCCTGAACATGGCCCTGACAACCAACTACAATCGGTAAGGCCGTTAAACCCGTGAACAACGGAATACAAGTTTATTGAGTAAAACATTTTATTTATATAACATTATATATAATATATATATAACAGGCCTCTATACAATATTGTACATGAGTAATCTCCCCTTTCCCCCAATATACACGTAACGTGGTTATTACAAATGGTTACCATGGTTACAGAATGTTTAAATAATCAAATAATTATATGATAGATGATAACAAGTTCTCGAACTCTTTAGTGTCAAATCAAAATAGACAATCGATCTGTAGCCTACCGTGGCGGACTGGGCCTGTACATATTCAATGATATTGGTTGCCAGGAGACAAAGGGGACACACCATTTAATTTCTTAAAATGAATAAATTAAATTTTTAAATAATATTTAAGTGGTTTCAAAAAGATGTAATTAGAATTGTCTAAACTCTAAGGGGTCCCACTTCCTCAGGGGCCCAGTTGCCATTGGCCAGTCCGCCACTGGATCATTAAAAATATCAACATGGGCTGAATTTCATTAAAAAGAACAAAAACTTGATGTTGTTTGGTGTAAATTAAGAAACATTTACATCTTATCCGTACCACTTCCTTATCGATGACGATCCTATCATGTTAGGCCTTGTTTCCATGGCCTATCATGTTAGGCCCGTTTCCGTGGATATACTCAAATAAAAAGGAAGTCGATTTTGTTGAAGCATGGAAATTTCAAAATACCTGATATAATATGATAACTATTATGAGAGAGCCTCTAGTCCTATACCCTGTTTCAAATATCTAACTTGTTTTATAACTTTATATTATACTACTCTAAAATATTACATTACAGAATACAGGTCTTGATAACAACTTTTAACCCCTGTAAAACCTCATTTGTTTTGGGGTTTCTTCATATTGCAAACCAACCTAACTAGTATAATATATATGAACTGTGTTTTTGTCCTGGAATGTTTGTTATACATGGAGTTTTTAAATACAAAAATGTTTTCAAAACTTTGTATAAATTCAAATGCTTTCAGATATCTAATATATATAAATCTGAAATGACCTTCAATATCTGAATCCAGTCATCCTTCACATACTGGAATGCTAAAATAAACTTTATGGAATGCTATTTGTAAAAAAATGTATAAAAATATATTTTAAATATTGATCAAGCAAATTTATAGTAATATGATACAGGTCTATTGTAATATGATACAGGCCTGGCCTATTGTAATATGATACAGGCCTGGCCTATTGTAATATGATACAAGCCTATTGTAATATAATACAGGCCTATTGTAATATGATACAGGTCTACTGTAATATGTGATACAGAATTATATTAACTACCGACTGTTCTGGAGCAAGGGTTTGAATCTGGGAGTCGGAAGTGGAAGACTACCATCTGATCTGGAGCGATGATTCCTGATATATTATTACGAATCCTCAATATCAATATCCGTTGGCGTTGGCAGTGCTATAAAAGGTGGGTTGTTTAAACAAGTTATTATGTTTTGAACCGATAGAATTGTAATCAATCGAGTGATTTTATATTTTAGAAATAATAACATGTCAATGCTGCTCTAACATAACATAACATAATAATATTTATTGTCTAACAAGTCTAATATAATGACATGATTTCATATCTCCAAATTCCTATAACATCAATCAAATTATAGAATAAATAATAATATTTGTATGACATGATTTGAAATGATCAAGATTAACTTTGAAAGGCAGCGTGATATGGTTGTAAGCTGGAAAATATTGAAACCCCCCTCCCACAAAATCTTTTTTTACCTAGCACAATATTTAAAACAATTCTAGCGAACTAAATACAATATGTACATGCACTATAAATTGTAAATTCATAATAAACAATTCTTATTTATTTTCACACCTTAATAGATGTATAATGGAAGCATATTGACAGAGTTATTGGCCCTAATATTTAGTTAGTGCCAGTTAATTTAATGATATATATTTCCAGTGATTTATAGTAACTTCTTATTACACATCCACAGATTGCTTCATCCTATACTAAAACAATAAATTCACAAAGGGATGTAACTCTTACATTAAGGGGGAGTAACTCTGTCACTATGTCAAGAGCACCATTGGTTTGGAATGGAAGGCACCATTCTTGGACAATCAAATAACATTGATACAAATATATACAATCTCGACCCCACAGGTAAATTTACCCATCATTTATTTCTGGTAAAAACTCGCTGGCCATTTTAACATCGCCAGCATTTCATTTGAACAAATCCTGCCAATCAGTAGTCATGGGGGCGAAGCTACACAATCAAATTCACGCTGATTAATGGCCGGTGAGTCTTACTGGAGATAAACCAAGGGTAATATTATCTCTGAGATCAAGATTGTAATATACGATTTGTAAAAAATTTTAAAAAATTTCCAGATGTCCTACCCACCATGTTGGAATTATTTTGGTTGCATAGTATATGAACACATAATAATGGATGATTTATCAGACCAAATATAAATATAAATTATCTACATTATCTAATCTGATCTAATGTACTAAGCTAGCGTACACATTCTTATAAAAAAACATTTGATTTTTTGGCTTTAAATAAGTCTTGAATCCGACGTTTCTGTTGCCATGGTTACCACAATAAACAGGATTCTTTATTTCACACAATCATCAAACAGGAGACATTGTTCTTTTTTTTGGTTTTGTTTTTTTTGTTTGTTTTTTTTTTGTTTCTTTTAAAGGAATTGTGGGTTCACCTATCTGTTCGTGGACCTTGGAGTTTTCGGTAACTGTCTAGTTTTTGTTAAACCTCTTGTTGGGGTTGTACTTCCGGGTCGAGATGGGGTGGAGGTCGTTCTTGGTGAAAATGCCGTAGGTGTTGTTGGTCGTGACCTGGAACTGTAAGGTGATGATGTAGGCGTTGGTGTCGTAGATCTGGGGAACATGGAACCGGATCTACGAGTTGTTGGGTTGGTGGCCGGACTAGAACCCGGGGTGGGTGTTTTTGATTTAGGACGAGGGGTACCATTAGAATGTAAACTAGTTGAAGATGTACTTAGTCGCTTGGATCGATTTAAACTTCCTGTAGAACCTACAACAGAAGAAAAATATTAAACAAAAAGAAAACAAATCACATGTATTTTATCCACCATAATCATTGACTAACAAATCAAAGGTTGAAGCGAATGGAAGCTGGTTGAACAATTTTCCTCAATTCTACTAGTGGATTGGTTTCAAACAATCGGAGATCTGGTAAGGAACAGTGACCAATCATTCAGTCCTGTGTACTCATTGACAACCATGTACAAGAACTCTTGACAACTGCCATAGAAGTGACGAACAGTTGGACGTTGAACTACATTGTATAAGATATTCTAATAACATCAATGAAGGTTTTATATGATACGGTGCAGTAAAACAAAAGGGTTAATAATGGAAGTGAAGAGAGAAGATTCTTACCAAAATCAGGGTTTTTGTGCAAACCGTTAGCGTTAGATAAGTTAACCATAGAGGATGTGATGCGACTTCTGCGTAAAGAGGTATCGGCAGAACTGCCAGCTGTAAACAAACAATTTCATTGGTTAGTTCCAGTGACATCACACATGCTATTTGCGTAAGTTAATTCATTAAAAGCATTGAATAAAATAATAATATGGTTGTTATTTATTGAAAAATTGAAACAAAAACTGTACTCATCCTTGAACCATCAAATATATCAAGGCCAGCCGCATGTTTCAGGTTAATAGGCAAGTTACAATGAGGTTAAACTATTTATTTAATCTGACCGTCTGTTCCTTGGTTCTAATTATTGAAAGCAAATCAGATTCAAAAGTAAACTCCACCCTATCCAAATAAACTCTAATAGAGATATTAATTTCTACCCATTCAAATAACACTTACAGAGATACACATTTACCTCCACCCCCCTTCAAATAATCTTAATGGGACATACCCAATTTCTCCCTTATCTAAATAACCCTAATGAGATACCCTCACTCAACCTCATTCAAAGAGTCCTAATAGAAATAATCTTAATAGATAGTATGACACAAAGATAGGTTGCCAGGCAACATAATATTGATGTAGACGGCATAAAAAAGATAACTTCCAAAACACCAAAATATAAATTGTCATGAAAAACCAAGAATTGAGGGAAGTAGCAGTAGGACTGAATAGAGAATATTGATGGAAGGAGGTACAGAGATGGACAATCTCTGTGTTATTGGTAATCAAATTCACTTCCAAAAATAATTAATCCAAAATATTGCTGATTAGGAAAAGGGTAAAATAATCAATGGAAATAAAAGCAAGGTAAAAGGAAGCTCTGAGTCCATTGCAATATAACTTACTTAAATTTTTACAGAGAAATAAGAGCATGCTAGATAGGAAACAGACAATACAGTCTACAGACTGGGTACCGAAAACGGGCTAAATTTTGGATGTTTGTGTTGTGTCCAGTTCACTGACATTTAATTGGCTGGTATGTTACTCTAAACAAAATGTCCCACTTGATAGCATTATTACCCTGTTACGTGTTGACAACTTTAAACCTGCCTGCTATTGGGGGGTATCAAATGACAACATTATAAAAAGCCCTTTATTAGACCTGATATCATTTCTGGGGAATCAGTTGTTTATTTCTTCCAAAAACCAAGTTTTATCACCCCAAAAAAACCTGGGCTATTTAAAATTATAATTCTATTTTTTCTGAAAACATAACATATTATGTATTATGTAGGTTAATTGGACAATGATTTGAATGTTTAAACCCAAAACAAAGTACATGCACTGTAGTAGTGTGTATTTTCGTACAGAATTTACAAATACTTAACTAGATAACATTTAAATTGCACATTTCAGTTTAAAATTAAAGGAGCTAAATTGCTAATATTTGAGATCTAGAAATTGACACAAATGGGTCGCAACGCATATAATAATGTAATATGAATGTATATAAATTGATTAACACTCATCGTTTCCGTTTTGACTGTGATTTCAAATCAGTTATATTCGGCGAAATACGCCAGTATAGTCTCAATCGAATAGCAATCTAAAGCGTCTGGTTATTCCAATCTACATAGTATTCATTGTGCATGTTTTACAGATAAGAATATGGGTCACGTTTGATATATCTAGCCTCGTTCTTTGAGGCCCCTGTTTAAACTCGGCCTGAAACCATTTTGGTACACGAGTCGTGTACCAATGGTAAAATGTCTATTTTGTCTTGAATATAGGATATTAGAAGCTCATCTTTTCCCAGTAATATGACAACATCCATGTTGATTAAATTGACAAATAATTTGTGTTTTGAATTCCGAAGACTTTGGATGCTATTGAATTATAGAGACTGACTTAGTTACTTTAAAGTAACATTTCTTAAACTGCCATTTTAAATATGGTGAATTAATATGATGAAGTTTAAGTTGATAGACAAGAGCTTAACCCTGTTACAAATGGAGACTGTCATATAACCAAAACCAAAGAATCATTGATTTTCTAATTAAAATATATTTCATATAGGCAGAAATATGAATAATGCTAAGTACATGTATATTGTGAGGTATAGGTACACTGATTATCAATGTCCCAACGAGTCCCAAACCACGTATACCAAAGTCCCAAACGTCGTATACCTGAGTCCCAAATATTGCGGTCATATTTCTTTGAGTCCCAAATGACGTGAGTCCCAAATGACATGTAATCCCCAAGATAACATGTTCTTTTTATTCGAGGAAGAACACAGATAACAGACCAGAGCTGTTATTTTAATTTTAGAGAGCTCATTTCATCAGGTCCTTATTTTCATCCGACGACATTATCTTGTGGATGTATACTGCTGTTGCCCCTGTCCATTTATCTTTCCAGAATTTTTAACCGACTTTGACGGAACTTGAAATATGGACATATCTCCCAAAGATCTTGGTTTCTTTCGATATTGTCATGTATCGGGCCGGATCTCGCTTTAGCTTCTAGATCCTCAAGAGGTCACAATTTTCATCCAGTTATATATTTATATCCCAAAGATCTAGGTTACTAATCTTGATACTTCAGACCGTAACTTGCTGGATTATGACCCCTGATTGTAATCTTGTTCTGTCCATGTAATGAAGATGGGCATACGCCATACAGGGAGCTATGGGATAAATTTTTCTCAGACAGCTGCATCATGGCCTACTCTTATATCGAATTCCAACTGCTAATTAGGGATCTTTTACATGCATGCCAATGTATACCCTGGGCCTCGATTTTTCGTGCCATCCAATTGACTGACAAAGGGGAAGCCAGACAAAAAAAAATCCTGATATGCTTTCTCGACCAATGTAGGGATCGAACATGCGACCTCCAGTCTAGGGAGCCAGTGTCTTACGGTCTTGCCCTCTTAGCTACCATTCCTCTCATCAATTTAAGATACTGGTGATGAATAGAAATTATAGAATATTTATTAGGATCTGTTGTATATCTGTTCACGTGTTTGTAAAGTGGTGTATCTTTGTATAATTGTTTACATGTATATGTATCTTTGCTCACTTCATGTATCTTTCTACTATTTTTATCTGTATATGCACATAACCTAGTAAGTTTTTTTTATGCAATAAAGTTTCTTCTATTGTATCTTATTTAAAATATCATAAGCTTAGTATAACTTTATGTTATATTTGAATCAAATGTAATTTTCATTTAGTAATTTTTTTTTCTACATTTAATTTGAATGTGAATTAAAAGTCTTATACAATCTGATCCCCAAGGCTTATAACTTGAACAATCTAAATATAGAGCAGTGTAATATGATACTTAACATGGCCTATACAACACATCATCTGTGTTAGATAATTAGACTACAAGGTATTGTCTTTGACAAGTTGATGACAGGATTCTCTTTAACAAAAATGTATTGTCTGTGGGGGTCACATTCCTAAATTTGAAGAAAACTGGCGAATTTGCACCCAGTCTGTAGACTGAATAGACAGACAACAATTAGGGTATTTCACCTTAGTCTTAGTAATTAGTGTATTTCACCTTAGTCTTACAAATTGGAGTTTATTGTGTTTAAATAACAAATGATGTTAAATTGTTCGTATGACATTTAAACAGATCTCAACACAAAAAAAATCTTCATAAAGATTCAAAGTATAGATTTTTCGAAAATTGCTGGTACAGAAGGCGAAACTATGAAAAGTTACATTTATTATAAATAATCAAATTAGAATTATTTCAATGAGCAATTCCAAATATCTGACAACTTTGAAAGTTTGTTAGATTTGGTTCGAATTGGTGACGATCGAAGGCATTTGATGAGAATAAAGATTATGGTTGTTATATATGAAGCGAAGAGATTTTATATATCATACACCCATATAAAGCATGCAATATAAGTTACAACATATATATATATATATATTAAATATTAGCATGCAACAAATGTTATCAATTGGGGAGATAACTCCTTGTCAGATTAATGACAATTCTATATGCTGAGATATTCTCTTTGTGCAGACGGAAATGATGCAATCTGATTTATTGTACTCTGACATGACAAGAGCTACCTGAAGAGTTCGATGATGCATATCCATTGTCCGTCTGTCGTTTTCTGCTGGCTCCAGTAGGAAATGGCGATGTGCTGCGTAGCGGTGTTCCACTACCTCTGCGACTAGATCTATAATCGATTGTTCCGTCTGGCAGCAGCGTATCCCGCAGGTCAACATTTAAGCGCCCTCTAGCTGTATAGATTATAATGGTTACGTTAATTATACATGGGTTAAATACAGGACGTTTCAACAGCACTGCCATAAAACAAATTTTCTATTATAGAAATTCTAAATTTTAAAATATCATAAAAATTTGATATGGTTTTCTGGAAACAATATCATTTTTTCTCATGCACTTTTGAAAGTTTCAGATATTTAATTTATTTGTGATTAAAAATCATCCACATAAAAATGCGGACAGATTTATGGATTTGAAAAAAAACCTGACTACTGGGTAATGAAAATACTTGTTGGTGTCGATATTCAAGGGAGATAATTATGTATAACGTCCCGTGACTGAAAAATTGTTTTGTGGCTGAATATCAAAAGTACAGAATTATTAGACTAATCTAATTTTACTAAAATGTTTAATTCTAATGGTCATTATATATAAATATCATGTTGTTTAATTCTAAAGGTCATGGTATATCATGTTGTGTAATTCTAAAGGTCATGGTATATCATGTTGTTCAGGAAGACAGAAACATGGGTCTTACTCGGTATAACCTTTAAAGCTGCTCATCGTTATTTTCATTCCCAGGAAAATATCTCATTTTTCCCATTTTAATACGGTACATGCTAAAACGTACTAAAATTGATTTCTTACTTTTGATTAAGAAAACAAAACGGGATCCAAGAAAAGATTTTATTTAACACCAATAGTGGCTTTCTTCTTTGTTCATCTTTAATAATATTGCACTTTCTAAATACTGAACAAAATTTAATAATTTGGGGAAAATCAATTTTGACAATATTGTAATTTACACGAGATTCGAAATCCCCCTAATAACGATCACCTGCTTTAAAAGTTATTCTCATATTAACAGAAATACTGTTGTTAACCCTTTACAGCACAGATTTAGTTCTTGAATTCTCACTTAGCATCTGATCACCAAAGGTTGGGCGTTAAATGGGTTAACAGTATTGTAATCAATACATCAAGTTTTATTACAGGTAAGGAGTTTCCTAAATTTGTCCCTGGTCATTTTATAAATAATATATTTTGTAAAGTAGGGACGGAGATTTGCCGTTTAAAATTACATGTAATTTCGCACCATCACACAATACCATCCATAAACCAAGGAGCTATCATATTCAACTCAACAAGTATATAGAAGCATCGACTTCTCATATGGTTACAGATCTTGGATACATGGATGTTTCATGATGTGAGTTAGCCAGGATACATCGACCAGTACTTGTTCAATTCAATATCTGATAGTTCAATCACCATCCACAAGCTTACAGCAGTTAAATCTCTTTCATTTACATCAAAACATTCAATTGTTTGGATCTGACTTTTTGTACATATAAGCCCTCATTGATTCAGTTTTTATTTTGATAATGAACCTGTAAGTTGGCTATAATTGGGTGGGTGGGGGCTTACATTATTGACCTTAGAACATAAAGTTCGAAACCTGTTACATTTCAACACTAACATTATCTATAGACATTGAACAATGATCATCCCACAGGGGGAATCCACCTACACATGTAAAATCCATTAGATAAATTAATTTTTAAGCGTAATATACTAACAGTAAGAATGAGCTGTTATTATTTCAATAAAAACATTTATCAAAATCATTATTAATTTTTGACGTAAATGAAAGAGACTTAGCCATTTTTAAGCAACATTATCCCCTGTCATTCATTCACCGAATGCACAACAATATTATACAATTCCCAAAACCATTATCTTTATAAAACAGGAATGAACAAAATAAATTCAAGGAATAAAAACTATAATAATCTTAAAATAGAATTATGGGAAAATTAAACAGCCACAAATGGGAGAGAATAGGCAATAATAATTTTTATTTTAAAGTAAAAAAAACCCCATCAAAGCCTGGGGGGAAAAAAAGGTCGAAATGGGACATGAAAATAAACTTACCATATCCTTAAAATAACCAAACATAAAAATTAAATGATTTTTTTAAACAATAATCTCTACATATATCAATTCTTATATGAAAATAAATATACAATGTTTCTTATTCTTTCTTGAATAAATTAATTTAAATTTGTGTCCTGTAAATAAAGACTAAACTTACCTCTACAAGGGTCATTAGTTTCTAGGAATTCTTCAAGAGTTATCCATCCTCCCCCTACACGCACCATCACTGTACTGTTCAAAAACCGCACTAAATATGTTCTCTGTTTCTCTCCAAACTGTAAAATAAATAATGAAAACACTACAACACGACTCTTTAATATATCCATATTCAATCTTCAACGATTATCATTTTTCTAACGATATTTAATTAGTTTATATATTTTTTTGGCTTTCTCTTATCTTGTGACAGTCAATTCTTTTTATGATTTGGTAGTTTCGAACAGATACCCTCTCAGTCTAATATAACAACTTTTTATCTTCGTAGGAATTATCAGTGACTATGTATTTGTTATCGCTCGTTACTTCAGTCAGTTGTATATAAGGATACGACTACTCACCCTATATTTGCCCTCGTCTAAATACACCGCCTTAAACTGATTTCTACACTGACATCCAGACACATCTCGTTCTATTTCATCATGGATTAATTCAGCATCAGATTTATTGGTCGTTACACTGGATTTTCTACCTCTCTACAAATACACCAGACATTTTAAAATAAAAGATTTATTTTATTTTGTGACAATGTTTAGATATATCTCCAGACCTTATAGATGTTGACAACAAGATGATAAGTAATTGAGGAATGGAACTGTATTGACCACCATTACTGATTATAATAACTAAGGTAATATTTACAAGTCATTGAACAACAGAATTCTAATAAGCAGCCCTACATCTGTTTATCATTTTATAATTTATCAGAATTGATCGACAGGGGCAACAAAAAATCTATGGTTTAATTTCCCTTTCATTTGCTCTATAAAAAGGTGTAGAAACTCTGTGTTTCTTGTGAAATGAAGAAGACAATATTTTACCTTATCAGCCTTCAATGCATCAATAAATTCTTTATAAACCATTCGCGGTTTCCGTAAAACAGTTTTCTCAAATATATCAAACACTGCATTTAATTCCGTTTTATTTGTCGGGAATTCTGGAAAAACAATTACAATGTATGAATAAAATGTGGGCATATATAACAAGCCTACCCTTTGTCTCGTATAGATGACTTGAGATTAAAATCAGACAACTCAACTGAATCAAGAACCTCCTACTATGTTATTTAAGTATGACAGTATCTTATTAATATCTTACTAGATTGCATCATTCCTGAAACAAATTCATCTCGACTTAAAGCACCATCACAATCCTTATCCTGCCGACGGAAAAAATCAGATATTCGAAATTTCTTCGCTTGAATCCATTTTCTGTATCTGACTCTCCAAACATCAAAATCAAAGTTTTTAAAACTCTCCAGCTAGAAAATAAAGTGAAAGTAAGAAAATGAAAGCATACACAAAAACACTTGTCTCCCTATCACATGGTAAACAAAAATATTTTTGCAGACTGCCATAGAGATATGTAACAGCTATATTGAAGATTATTAGGCTGTAGATAATTCTGTTGTTGTACGAGACTGTGAGAGGATTTCGGGCAGTGGATAATTCTGTAGTTTAACCGTTTCTATCACATATCAAATTACTGTTGTTGAATAATTTTTTTAGTTTAAACAACAATCCACATTATATCTGATTGTAAAATGTAATTATAATAAGATCACAGACCAGGGAGATATATTCTCACCTCGAGTAACGTATCATATGCATCTTGTAATTTCTTCTTCCTATCGACGGACATTCTCCACACTATTCTCCACCTATTCTGTAATGCTGTTACTCTCGGATTATAAACATCAACTTCATTTAATCTCATGTTACTATGGAATATAAAACACACCATAATACAATTCTCACCCTTTAAAATACATCATCCACTAAACACAAACTAGGTCATT
This sequence comes from Patella ulyssiponensis, assembly GCA_963678685.1. NCBI lineage: Eukaryota > Metazoa > Mollusca > Gastropoda > Patellidae > Patella > Patella ulyssiponensis. Next base: position 58,680,649 of record OY783225.1, on the reverse strand, counting down.
TCCAGGCTAACATATGGTTCAATTTTATTTCAATAATTCGACTTCAGTGGGTGGAAAATGGAGGACCCAGAGAAAACCCACGAGATTGGACAGGCAACCCTAGATCTTGTCACATACAACTGGGGAATCAAAACCATGCGAGTAGACTCAATAACGGACCTGATTAAACTAGTTTGCCTATACAGTTTTTTTAGGACTTCGAATTTTGTCTAATGGTTTAGATTGTTCGTACTTGTTTTATTTTATATTCATTCTGAGCAAAAACATAAATGTATGAAGAATAGCGTAATCTTGATTTTCATTGCTACCATTGTTATGATGATGAACATTATCCATCTTTAAATTAATTTATGAAAATGGCGATGATTCGATGGTCCAGAGAATTGATTATAGGTTTGTCATGCGAATAAATGTTAATTTATACTTCATATAACATTTGAGACCAAAACATTTACCTGCCAAAATTTTTACCAGGAGACATTTTTGCTTCCAATGTAACCAACTTTGTTAATCTTTCAGCATCAGCATTTCTAGTTGTCACCTCATCATGGAATTCCTGGAAGCAGAGAAAATCAAATGTAACATCTAGAATTATGGCATTCAATAGAAAAATGCAAACAGGACAATAATGTATCTTTCTGCTTCACAAAAACTATGGCTTAGTACACCAACGTCAAGAATAGAGAAATAATATGTTTGATATACTGACCAAGCATCAACATTTGGCATGTAATCCTGTATTTTTTACCTTAGAAGGAAATGATAAAACTATCTTACCAAATGTTCTTTAAGAAGGGTTTCAACCACTTTTAGATCTTCGGGTAATGGATCACGTTCTTTGGTAGCAAGTAATGACTGAGCATCTGTTAACCATGACAACAGTTCTTCTAATAATGCTGCGTTACCCTGGATATTACGTAGGGCTTCCTGTAGTCTGTCTGCTCGACTCTTGGCTCGTTGTATCAACTGGTAAAATTAAAACAATATTCCTAATGTTAATTGTGTATCAATTGAAATGAAATGGTGTGCAATATAAAATGCCCTACTCTTAATATCAAGCATAAAGGCCGAGAGTCAATGCGTTTTTTGAAATTAATTTTTGAGTCTATTAAACCAACAACAGCAAATTATTCATATTATTTTCATAGTAAAGGGGGGGGGGGGTAACTGATATGAATGCATTGAATAGTTGCTATGGTTACCTGATCCCATCTGGTCTGTGTAATAGTGAGGTAGTATTTGACGAAACGAACAGCGTTAGGATGACAACCCTGTAAAATATCTTCTGCTAATGTTTTTATTCTATCAACAGTGTCTTGATGATTTCTCAGGTCTTCTTGGAATTTCTACAATAAATGAAATAAAATGGTGTTTAACGTCCTACTTTTATGATCAAGGATTCTTTTACTATACACCAAAGACCACATGGTATTCTTGTCAGGCCCTTCATTCCACATCACTGATAAGGGTAACAAAGTGGGACAATCCTGAGAATGGGTCTCTGCCAAGACCAGAAGTGAACCCTAGACCTCCAGACAAGTGAGCCCACAAGAAGCTCCCTTTCTGCAAATATTTCAATCGGATGTAAAATACATGGTGAAGAATTTGGTCACAGCAGCTTCAATTCAACCCTCACCTACAAATAATGATGTGTCGTACACAAAGCAGAGTATGCTTTCTAGAATCCCCGATAACACTTCGCTTCACAGAAGTTCACATTTATAAACATGAACTACCTTTGTTTGGCTTGACGTAAAGTTTCTCTTTACAGAACATGTTATGCCACTTCTCGTTTGAGGAGTTTCTATAAATGTTATCTAATTTTCTTACCTCATGTCGTTCGATTAGTTGTATAATAGCAACCTCATCTTCTGGGAAAGCTCGGAATTTCAACTCAGATTCAGCTTGTGGTAAGAATTCTCTCATTACCGTGACAACATCCTGGAATTCCTCAGCCTACAATACACAACAATATTCAAATTCACATTATTTAATACCATTGCTATCAAATTCATGATGGTATAGCTACAGCCGTGTGCTATCAGCTTGCTTTTTATTGAAGGGTTTTCTCAAGGCATCATTTACATGCACGCTATAATGAAGTTTTCTCTCAAGGCATTATATACGTGCACGCTATAATGATTACATGGTTGGTTCTCACGGGGTAACTAGGCAGCAAAACTCTCAACAAACTTTCTAGTCCAACACCACAAGCGAACCTGCAGTTTATTGAACGTTATTCACTGACATACCAGACGCACAGAAAACATACAGCATCCTAAAGGACGAACAAAATTCCAATGGAGTAAATTAATCAAATTTTTTCTGAGTAAAAAACAGCAAGTGAAATATGTTGGTATATTGGTATAAAATGAAATGGGTTCTTACCAATCTCATGGCTTCTTTAAGTTTATTATCTCGGACATCTGACAGATAGTTGACTCTATCCCACAGATTACTCAGTTCTTCTTTCTGGGATTTTGGAACATTACCAGCTGTTCTCATAGTTTCAACAGTTGGTTCACGGACTAGAAGTTCTTGTTGTATACCCTGTAATAAATAATGTCTCATCTGTCATTTTCCCTGGACAACGCTTGGACAAGAAAAAGTAATATATAGATATGAAATGGGCTTTAACATCCTACTGTTCTGCATGTACCTTACAGTGTGCTATGAAGGCAATTTTGCCAAGACAGCAGCGCTATGGCCTACTCAATGTGTACAAGGGAACTCAGTTTTTCATCCCATTCAAACAACTATACGTTGTCCCTTTCCAGGCCCTCGGCCTCTCTCCTGATTAACTGACACGAGGGAAACATGACAGAAAATCCTAATGAACTTACTCCCTTAGTAACTGTGATTCTCTGGTAGTATATAGTTAAAAAATGCTAACAAATTATGTGATGTATAGCAACTCTCAGTAATACACAGTCTTGACTAAACATTCGATGAGTTGATTTGAAACTATACGGACCTTATGTTGTTCATTTAACATGTGAACTGTATCGAGATCTCCTAGAACAGGAACATCTTCCTCTAGTGTAGCTTCGGCCTTGTGTAGCCATTCTATCAATGATTGCAGGGCGTCGGACACACGGCCTGACGTTAACAAGGCTTCATCCAGTTTGTTCTGACTGAAAAACATCAAAATAAACACATTCAAATTAAACTATATCTTAAAAATATGTATCTACGTATTTCCCAAGGCCTACCTTGTCTTGTTTATATATGAAAACAACAAAAGATAATCACTTGATGGAATGTAGTATCAGATGTTCATGGAAGGTTAACAATCACAATGACAAATGTATAAATTAAAAAGAATCACAAGTAAATCTAACTGAAAAGAAAACATATACTTCAACAAATTATACTTTTAACAACACATTCAATTATACTTGAGCTAAAACACATCCAATAATACTTGAGCTAAAACACATTCAATTACACTTGAGCTAAAACACATTCAGTTATACTTGAGCTAAAACACATTCAATTACACTTGAGCTAAAACACATTCAATTATACTTGAGCTAAAAACACATTCAATTATACTTGAGCTAAAACACATTCAATTACACTTGAGCTAAAACGCATTTAATTACACTTCAGCTAAAACACATTCAATTACACTTCAGCTAAAGCACATTCAATATAATACTTGAGCTAAAACACATTGGATAATACTTGAGCTAAAACACATCCAATTAAATTTCAGCTAAAACACATTGAATTACACTTGAGCTAAAACACATTGAATTACACTTGAGCTAAGTCACATTCCATTAAATTTGAGACTAAAACGCATAAAATAATATCCATACACACATAGAAACTAGTTTATGTTATCCTTAGAAAGTAATAAAACAATATTTAAGGTGTTGACGCAGCTTACCTAGAATTATAACATGTATAATAATCCAGACCTGGCGGCCATATTCCAGATATACACAGATCTGACATGTTTAATTTATGTAGCCAATACTATCTATTTGTTTTGGTGAGGGGGGGGGGACAATTTACCCGATGTTAGAAAATAACAGTAAAAAGTTATCAAAATCCATTGGAAGACTTTTCAATAAATACGTTTTCTACAGTTGGTTATCACACGATATTTAAACATTAGGTTACCGTGGTGGTTATTTGGTGTCCATTTTGTCAATGTTTGTGATAATATCGCGAGGAGAACCTGTCGCCATTCATCACAGGGTCATCAACATGATTGTTATTAAACGTGTCACATTATACCCCACAGTTTCAGAGATTGACAGCTACCGTGAAATAATAAACTACGAGTGAATATAACAAATCGTAATGACCCAACAGGTCAACCAATCACAGATCTCATTACATAATTAACTCGGGTTAACATAGTGGAAGTTCTCCGCCATTATTAATGACTTGACCATGTTGATATATTGACTGCATGCCTACTAATTAATGTCGGTGTGTTTGTATAGGAGTAAGGGACATCCCCTGTAGTTTCAAACGATAATATTTAGATAAGATAATAGCAGGGATTCCTACCCACGATGTCACCACAGACAAGTGGAGAACACATGCGTCACAGACATAGCTTCACGATCGTCTAACTGCACTATGGGGCGCCGTTTGTAAATTAATTATTTAGCTTTTTATATAGCAAAAAACACTAGATTTAATTTAAATTTATATATATAGTTAAATCTCGACTTTTGTGCAAATTTTTCACTTTTAATATTTAAACTAAAAATACAACAAAAACTCAATATTTAACATAATATATATAAATATTTCTTGATTTGTCTCTAATTTCATATTTAACATTTAGCATTGAATATTAAGACCAAAACAAGAGATTTGATGATATATAAATATTTAGCTAAATATTTAGTTAAATGTTTAAACATTTAGCTAAATATATATATTTAGTTAAATGTTAAAATATTTAGTTAAATGTTAAAATATTTAGTTAAACATCTATATATTAATATTTAGCTAAATATTTATATATTTAGCTAAATATTTATATATTTAACTAAATAATTATATATTTAACTAAACATATAGTTAAATTTACAAAGCGCAACCGTACCACGCCGTTTGTAAAATAATTATTGTTGTAAGCGACTTCACACTAAACTATGACGTAGTGTACAACTTTCCATTGACTGCACAACACAGTACTATCTGGTACCTGAACGCTCAGCTTAGTTCTTACATCCGCAATTCGTTAATAATGCCTACAAATATTTAACGTTGGACATCGATCACTCTTAAATATGGTAAGTTCCCGACATATTACGGGTTAACGTGTCGGGTACACGTCATCATTTGATGCGCAGTTTTTTGTGTCGCTTACGATAATAGAAATATTGGCGGGACCACAAATATATATTTAGTTAAATATTTATACATTTAGCTAAACATATATATTTAGCATGATATTTATATATTTAGTTAACTGTTTATATATTTAATTAAATAAATATATTTAGTTAAATGTTTATATATTTAGCTAAATGTTTATATATTTAGCTAAATGTTTATATATTTAGTTAAATATTTATATATTTAACTAAATATATATATTTAGCTAAATGTTTATTTATTTAGCTAAATGTTTATATATTTAGCTAAATGTTTATATATTTAGCTAAATGTTTATATATTTAGCTAAATATTTAACTTTAGATTTTTCAGTGATTTAGTATTTAGCATTTATACCTACGAGAAACAGCACATTTAGCTATATATTTAACTAAGCGATGTGAAATCAAGATATAACATTTAAAGTTTTTCATAGACCAAAAACTCGACTTTTAGCTACAATATTTTTTGATATTTACATATATGCCATTTTTGTTCTAATATTTATCTAAATATATATATTCGGAGTTAAATCTAATGTTTTTTGCTATAAAAAAATTAAATAATTATTTTACAAACGGCGCCCCATACTGCACCATTTAAATCGGTTCGTTCACTTCCCAAGCTATCTGATTTCAATCTTATAACACAGTTATTCTTGTAAAGGTAAAATATTTCAAATAACTGAGTGCAATTTGTGAATTGATGACACTTCATCTGGAACGGAGTCTTATTCTGTATACGGGAACTATGTAGGAAGGAGTATTAATAAGAATCGTGTGGAGTATAAGTTATGATCAAGAAAATATTGTAATATTTTGGTTTTAAATCATCAACCTAATTAAGCCATTTCAATATCTGTAAAATCATAAAGGTATGTGCATCACTGGACGTTGCCGAGAGCATAGGCTACACCGTTGTATTTGCGTTCTGGCTCATGTTGGATTTTGCAAGCTCGTAAATTTGAACAAAACCTGTCAAGTTTGAAATAGAAAATGTTTACTGCAATCCGTATAATTAAAGAATGAAAAAGAAACCAGTTTAGCCTGAGGACTCTCAGTTCCTTAACAAAGGCTGGTCAAATTCACTGATCCCCGACAGGTACTTCAGTTCCTATAATGACTTTAATTTAGTTTTTAATATAACAAGGTCTTATCGGTTTAAAGATGAAAACACAGTGTTCAAATATCCCTTTTATAATCTCCATGGTTGAAGATATTCTATCGTGTCAATCTATTGACGCTACAACAGAATGTCATATCACTAGGAACGCAAGTGTAAATTATATGAAAACAAAGGTTCAATGTTCTGATAGGCACCGCGTGGGTGGAGTCTGAAGTCAAGTTAAATCTGAAAACAATAAGTAAAATAAGTAATATAATTGTCAGCTGTTGGAGATTAAATTGTGTGTAATAAAAATAGCTCTAGATGAAATTATCTCTATATGTGGATAGATCAATGAGGAAATAACCGTGACAGAGTTAACTCGAGATTCTATATCAGGTGGTACTGGACGAGCTGATGAAAACGTTTCTAGATAAGTTGGTGTTGGGCAGTAGTTAACCCGACATCAGTGAAGTCACGTCACTGTAGTCTTCTACTATCATATTCATCATCTTCACACATTTGTTGGGACTGTTCGTTCAGGGTCACTGCTGTGACACTGTCGCCATCTAAATCCTGTATCTTATAAATAATAGATCATACTTGTCTTTATCATAACAAGTCCCGTGTTTCTTTTAGGGTCAATACACTCTAATAAAACACACGTGACTAATTATACTCCAATAAAATGAAATTGGGAATAGCGTCGAACACTTCTGCACCAACAAGGCTAACAAAGCAGGCGCGGATATAGAGGGGGGCGCACCCGGCGCACGCCCCCCTCTTTTTTTTGCGGTGGCGAACAATTTTTAGCTACATATATTCACGCGGGAAAGGAGAACAAAAACAGTTTAGGTTGGAAATCGTAATTGACAGTACTAGTATGAAATTAGTCCTTATGGGCATTTTAGTCCACTCAAAAATCACGGGCCGGGCTTCGCACTCCCAAGTGGGTGCAGCACGCCCCCCTTTCTGAAAATCTTGGATCCGCCCATGCGAAGTGTGCTGGGATGGAAGATATACGCTTCATCGACTTCTCCTAATTTATCGGTACGTTAATTTTAAACGACTATTATATTGTACCTCACCAGGTCCTCGGTCCTGGCACTGAGTCCCGAGGAGATGAAACGAAGAACCTCCTGCGTCATCCAATACATCACATTGAATAAAATTCGCCCATGCCAGTTTTTGTTTATACCATTCCGTTTATCAAAAGTTATTTCTATTTTTCTTACAGTGCATGATCACCCATTTTGGTCTTTGCAATCACTGGTAAGTGTCTGGGACTAACACAACATATTATAGGGAACATTGTGTCCCTTTTAGTATCACAGATTGAAATTAACATATTTGATTATTCATGCACGCTGTAGTACATTGTAATCCTATTCAAGTGTCCAGTGATTATGCAGGTTGTAGTGCATTGTAATCCCATTCCGTTTGAGGTTTGAAAAATAACATTCAATAATATCCCAGTGACCATTGTTTTTTTATACAAAAGTTGGAAGAGTTCATCGTGGAATATTGAGTAAAATAACATGTCCGCTGATTCTCCGAGTTGGTATTCGGTCATCTACTCTAGACCATGATGTATTTATCTAACGATGGACAGTGGTTGGACAATATTTGTATGAGTTGTAACTGTTATTGTTTTTCTATGTCACAACTAGCCAACAATGTACAAGAGGAAAGGTAAATAAAGATTTGTTTACAGTTGTGACAAAGTTACATCCTATGTGGATGTTTTACTGGGTATTTTATCTATATTGAACATAGTAACTCCATGGACATGTGAGACGGTGTAACTCTGTAACATATTTACTCAGATGTTGCAATTTAAAGACAGTAATTCATTACCCCAGATCGACCAATTTAAAATGGAAGACAGTAATTCATTACCCCAGATGGACCAATTAAAAAACTCTGGAACCGTGTAAAATAAGTCCTTCATACCGTCACATAGTAGAAATAACATCATCAAAAGAAGTCTGTATCGTGATCTCGTTATGTGTCTACTCTCGCGTTTCTTTTTTAAAACGGATCAACTGTAACTCAAGGAATTCTACCAGCTTTTAACTCAATATGATGACAGATTTATAGTACCTGGTTCAACCAACCTGCAGTAGCCCAGACATTATCATCTAATCAGTACCCTGTTTCTCGAAATCTTAACTAAAGATAAAATCCAAATTTTAGTAGATGCTTCCATTTTGATTGGCTAAGCACTAAAATCAATCAAATATTATCCAATCAAATTGGCAAAATTGGGATTTTATCTTAGTTAAAAATTTATTGAAACAGGCCCCAGATGCTTTAAGAAACTCTGGTTCAAACCAACGCTTCATTAATGATGGATGTATGACACTAGACAGTGTCTGCTTTCTAGAACACCTCGCATCACTTCAACCTTTAATAGTACTATATACTTGTTGTGTGATGGTATGAACAGGAACTGGTATAACTAATGACGTCATGGTAGAAATATGCATGTAATATTATAACCTTGTCATGTCAAGTTTAACTGGCAAATAAAACAAATTTAGCTCGAGGACGAGGCTCTGTTTTATTTTATTTAAATCAACATGCATGGGTTGGTCACATTTTTCACTATATATTTTATATCAAACGCGTCATAAATGAGAAAACAGACCAAGTTATTTCTTTAAAGTTTTAAACGGATCATACATTCGTGTATGTAAAGCTGTACATGGCAGGGCGGAATATGGGGGAAGGGCTGACTAACCTGTAGCCCGAGGAGCGAATATTAAAGGGGTCCAGTTCTAGAAAATGTTTTGCACATAAGTTGTATATGTATGTGCAAAGTAAAGTAAATCTATCTGCAATACTGACATGGTGGGGGTGGGGGTGTCAGTATGACGGACAATGACCAAAATATGAAGCCTTTTCACTGTTGATACAAGGGTCCCAGATTGTACGTTTATATGACGTCGTGTTGTATACCACGTTGCGTTTGTATGTTTATATGACGTTATGTTGTGTATGACGTTATGTTGTGTATTTTTATCTAGACGTTATGTTTTATAACATTATATGACGTTATGATTTGTATGTTTATATGACGTTATGGTTTGTATGTATGACGTTATGTTGTGTATGTTTATATGCCGTTATAATATGTTTATATGACGTTATGGTTTGTATGTATGACGTTATGTTGTGTATGTTTTTATGACCTTATGTTTTGTAACATTATGACGTTATGATTTAGATGTTTATATGACGTTATGTTTTGTATGTATGACATTATGTTTTTTTATATTTTTAATGACGTTATGTGTTGTATGTTTATATGACGTTATGTTTTGTTTAATGTTGTGTTTTATATGTCGATGTGTTTTATATGTCGTTGTGTTTTATATGATGTTGTGTATTGTATGTGTTTATGACGTGTTATATATGACGTTGTGTTTTGTACGTGTACATGGTGTTGTAGCTTGGTTACCTGTTGGTTGTACTACCGCCCCATTCATGCTATAATTGAAATGTTTTATACCAGTAAACGTTATACAAACCAGTGGTGTTTATGTTTAATGTACATTGTACAAAAGTTAAAGGTGTTTATACATGAAGGGACTATGTCATGTCCGTTATTATATGAATGGTGGAAGGTTTTAATAGATCAAATTACTACTGCTCTATAACTGTGTTATACTAGTAAAAAGCTAAAAGCATTTTGGGGAAACATCGAATTGATTTAGCGTCATATTTACAAAAGTTCGTTTAAGTTAAATATACCATACCTCCCAACTAAAACTTAGATCAAGTTATTTTATTTGATGTATTGGTTTCCTGATATCTACATCAACTACCTACATACGTCTATAACCTATTAGTCTACCGTATATATAGTTATATCTATTAACCTACTGACTGGTATACATACATATACCCTAGATCAATACTAGACGAACATACGTCATGTAGTCGGCTAAACCTGACAGCGCCACTAACGCCAGTTTACAACTGTTAGGGGATGTTTAACGTGCTACGCAGTTTATTTCGTCCCATCGGAAGATCTAGTCACTGTTGCTTGCCAGGTCACTCGTCTCCGGCTACTGACGATGATCCTTGGCAAACACCAGGATCGAACTCCAGATTTCCTGGTGGCTCCCTCCAACCTTTAAGTTTTGTGAACAAATAAATAAACAAGCCAACAGTGAGGCTGATGTCCCCCGCCGAAATCCCAAAATAAATAGATGACACATATTAATTAATCGCACATTTATTTTTTTCAAAAGTATCGAGCAATCAAACTGTACACGAAGTGTCATCCAAAAGTGTTTTATAAAGAAAAATGCTAAAACCGACGAGAAAAATGAAAATGTACCCTAGTTAGGGGGACCCTAAAGGCAGACAAAGGGCCCCCACGCTTGACAAAAGGGCCCCTCTGGCCAAGGGAAAGGGCCCTCGTGTCCAAGTCAATCGTTTCTATACACTGTTACTGTCGAATCCATTACTGAATGAGAATGCAGTCATTGTATTGGCATAAAAATCATCAATCAAGATGAACCTAAGTTATCTTGTCCTAAAGTATCAACCAATCAAATTGCTTATCTCTGCCTACCCTAAGAAGAAATTGCTCATCTTCGAACTCCATCAAGGCATTGACCTAAGAAGCATACATGCCAATTTTGAACATTTTAATGCAATTCGAAGGAGAGTTATTGTGTTCCAAAGTCTCGGCAAATCAAATTGCTTATCGCTCTGCTTACCCTGAGCAGAAAATGCTCATTATCGAACTTAGTCAAGGTATTACTGTAATGAAACTATACACCAAGTTTCATCACTCTCACTTAATTAGAACTAAAGTTATCGTGTCCTAAAGCATCAACCAATCAAATTGCTTATCTCTGCTTACCCTAAGCGGAAAATGCTCATCTTCGAACTCCATCAAGGCATTGACCTAATAAGCATATACACCAAGTTTGAACATTTTAACTCAATAAGAAGGAGAGTTATTGTGTTCCAAAGTCTCGACCAATCAAATTGCGTATCGCTCTGCTTACCCTGAGCAGAAAATGCTCATTATCGAACTTAGTCAAGGTATTACTGTAATGAAACTATACACCAAGTTTCATCAATCTCACTTAATTAGAACTAAAGTTATCGTGTCCCAAAGCATCAACCAATCAAATTGCTTATCTCTGCTTACCCTAAGCGGAAAATGCTCATCTTCGAACTCCATCAAGGCATTGACCTAATAAACACATACACCAAGTTTGAACATTCTAGCTCAATTAGGAAGAGAGTTATTGTGTCCCAAAAAGTGTGACGGACAGACGGACAGACAGACAGACAGACGGACGGACGGACGGACGAACCCATTTTAATAGTCCCCCAACTTTCTTCGAAAGGCGGGGGACAATAAATAAAAATACGAGGGTTTCTTGTGTGTTTTATAAACTGTCATTCATCAAACAAATGAAGGTTGCTTGTCGTATATACTGTATGACGTAATACATTACACGACACAGTGACACACAACCAACTAGAATGATCAACCTGGACTGCAGAACAATATATTAATATCAACTGTATACATATTTTATAAATGTCTGTGTCTCTCTCTCTCTTAACGTCCTATATGTCTAATAATGTTTCAAGTTATTAACAACATGACTTGATTTGACATTCAGCTGTTGCAAGTGTCGATATATTATTCATCAATTACTGGTTGTTACTCGACTCTCCAGGTATCAATTTCTCTACCCATTACATTTTGATATACGTGTAACCAGGTGTAACTACAGGTAAATAATTCACACCTGATTATAATATAAATCATGTATATTTAATGAGTAAACCAATGAATAAATAGAACGACAGGAATATTTAACGTTCCGTTCCATTGATTATAAGATTTGAAGCAACATGATTCCACTCGTGGTTAAACTTTATCTCATATTGACAGTAAAACAATTAGATGAGTCGACATGGTTCATAGGTTTCTATTATACCGTGTATTTATAACAATTTAATTAAAATCCTATAATTTATTCACCAGGGACAACAAGTCTTGAATTAGGTAATCATAACAGTATAAAGTTCTCCTTCATTCCTACATTGCGGTGTTTCATACATTAACCATCACTTGGACAGAGCGGTGCAGGACGTGGGTCTGGTCACTATCAGCAACAAGTGGTTTGGGTGGGACGAAAAATCGAGGTCCCGTGTACACGTTGGTGTGAAAATAAAATAAGGCCTGAGTAGGCAGAAACGCCGCTGTCCAGTCAAAATACCCCTACTATAATAGCCCATACCAATCTTCATGGCCGTGTAGCTCATAACGTTACAGAGGGTCGTGTATATGGTATACAATCAAAATAAAATAAATATTGAATGTAATTCTGTTTGGTTGATTACGTTATAATCGTCTGTTTATTTATCACCAAATCTTATTGTACGTTATATTGATCTGCATTCATAATGTTCTAAATACATGACATCATCGTTTTATCAACATCATACGTTTTTCAATTTTCACAGTCCAGAGTTTGACACGATCTATTTCTATGTCAAATATACTTAAAAATAGTTTAGCATTCGTACGAGAAAGGATAGTTTAGTTTTCGTACGGGAAAAGATTTGAAATTATTGGTACGTTTTTCTGGTTTAACTTTTGAAACATATTCATGTTTACTGTGATCTGTGACGTATTTTTAAAACTTCTGTATTTATTTTACACATTTCATGACTGTATCTTTATCGAGAGTCTGTTAAAACTATGTATAAATGTACCCAGGGTTTAAACTGTTGTTAAATTGTAAACTATCAAACTATTCTACAATAATATTTTATACGACCATATCTATATTGAATAACTTTAAAGGTCCTACATGCCATTCATTCCATACAGTCGACTTTAAAACCTTCCATTTATGGTGAATAGTAGATTTCAATTCGAGTCAATATGATATTTGTCGAAGATACTTTAAGATAAAGTAAACAACGGGTCATCTCGGCGACTGGGTAGAAAGTTAAAGGCCTACACATTTGATTATGTGTAATGATTTGGCTGTAGATCCATATTATTCAAGGCCCCGTTTCACGAGACGCTGTGAACATAAATACGGTTTTATCACAAAGTAGAATGTTTTCCCCCGCCCCTATCGTGGATGTAGCTGTATGAAATAACTTGGATGTTACGGTATGTTCACCTATTGTCATACCTGACCTACTTACCTCACCTGTGATATTATCAGGTAAACTTCTTATACCTGAGTTATAATCATCGACCTCTATATTATTATAATCCAGGCGCAACATATCAATAATGTTGCACATAGTGTAAGATTAATTAAAATATCATCAATATTGACTACACGGGCCTATAACCCACGGTTAATATATCACGGCAGCCATTTTTAAAGCGATCACTTCCCGTGCAGTATATCTATTTAACAAAGATAGAAAGTTTAAAATGAACCCACCTATAACACATGTAGGACGGCATGGGATAAAATCTTTGTTCCCCATATCCTTCATCACTAGCACTATCTGCCATAATATACACTTTATACATTAATACTAAAACTCCATGAATACACACTACCCACACACGAGACACTGAATGGCCCTGATATTAGAGTCGAGTGACACACCAACAGGTAGACCAGATTGCTAATCACTCATCCATACTACATCACCGCTAGATGACACAGAGAAGCGGTCATTTAAAAGGCCGTTATCTTCAAGCCTGGCCATTACACCTCTATACAACACAGATTACTGTGATACAATATATGAAACATACACGGCCTTATTGAAAATAATCACCAGCTATTATTCTTTTTAGAAAAAGTACTCTAATTGTTCCCCTTGCCTTCAAGTTTGGCACAAGGCCATGTTTTTGTGTATTGAACAAGGAAAGATGAAAGACAAGACCAGAGTAAAATTGTTTTTAGGATTAGTTAAGAAGATGGGTTTTCTTTATTTAAAACCAACGAATTTAAAGAGACAGTTAAGGCATGTTTCATCAGGGCAGATTACATCCCTACCTTTCAGAATAAATCGGTCACTCTGCAAACTTTTTACCTTGAGTGAAATTAGAGTTGAGAGCAGTTTGTGTTCAACTGTGCAAGGTACAATACAGCTTGTCCTTGGTTGATTTCATTCTCCAGACAATCACGAAATTGGAAGAAGAAAATAACATTAGGCTTTTCTTTCAACTATTGATTAGCCAAAGTGATTTTGCATTCAATCAAATTTTCATCTTCATCGTTCCGTCTAATTCAAATCGATTACCCTAATCAACGAACTTATCGACTTTGATTTCCTAAGCGATTACCACCAATCGGCAATCACCTCTAGTTACGATTTATTCCGTTTATCAGATATTTTTTCAACTTTGTCCAACAACAAAAATTGTTTATCGCTAATTGGTGCATTTAACGAACAAACCAAGAACATTGAAATCAAGTATACTTTCACTGACATCTCCACTAAATTCAAATTGATAAACAAGCTTATTATGTTATTGAGCCACAGGCCTAAACTAAACGTGATTTAATGATATTTAGTGTGAGGGTGGGGGGGATTTAATGCAACTTTATGCTAGTGATTGCAGATTTATTAGCAAAATTCTACAAATTTATTAACAGGATTTCTAGCAAGCTGTGTAAAATAATGGACATGAATCTCTCACTCAAACAAAAGCTGTTAACAGGGATGTCAGGGACGTATAAAAATTGGGGAAAACATTGAAAATAGCGAACAGAAATTGGGGAGAACATTGAAAATAGCAAACAGAAATTGGAGAAAACATTGAAAATAGCGAACAGAAATTAAAACATGAGAAACAGGTAGGGAAGATAAGGATGTTTACAATATTCACGTGTAATAATAAAACTACTGTTGTTCAAATGAAACAGAAAAAAACCCTAAAGGATAACAAGCCAAGGAAAAGATAATACAGAATCCCCCCCCCCCCAAAAAAAGGCGAGCAAAAACAATGTTTTAACAATATTGCCACATCTAGAAAAAGCTGGACTATGAACTAAACTAAATTACAAACAGAACTAACCAAATTAAAAAAAAAAAAATAACAATAAAAATTCTAAGATGAAAAACAACATAAAATAAAGAATAAACTATTGAACCCAATTTATAACTACATGTACTTTTATGTTTAAGGTAGTCATAGTAACCAAAATGTTTATGGGTCAAGGTCAGAAGCAACACTGAGTTCAAAGTTCATAAATTAAACATACCTTTGCGCCAATCTAATTACAAAATGATATAAATATACAGAAATTACAATATTTTAAAAAAACATATATAACTGAGGAATAAGCATGAATATAAACTTAGTATAAAATACTAGACATCTAAGGAGGGTAAAATAACAATATATAAGCTACAAAATATAAAAAAAAATATTGTCTAACATATAAAGGATGAAAACCTCCTATGATTTGGATAAAATATAGAAGTGGTTGTTTTAAATAAATTTGATTAATTGTGGGTAGAATTGGGGATATCTGGTTTTTATTTAGGTCCAAACAATTAGAAAAAGTAAAAATAATTTAAGAGACAGACTTCGATTTTAATCTGATATGAAAATTTTGTAATTGATCAAATTCCATTGAACATTTTATTTTCACCACAATCAAAGAACATTCGAATATCCTGGTTGAAAGAGACTTGAAAATTAGAAAGTTGGGATTGTCAAGAGATTTAACTCGATTTCTTACCTTTTTGAGACGACTGATCGAACGGAATTCCACTTGTTCTTCAACTGATCTAACATATCCTGCAGGATCTCACGTTCTGGATCGTTCTTCGTACAACGATCTTTTAAATTTCTACCAAGACGAGTTGTAGAATAAAATGTTGGATGTTTCACGGAAATCTGGTGCTCAAATTTCTGAAAATAGAAGAAAATAGTGTAAAAAAACCCATTTGTTATGAACTGTAAAATGGCAGGTGTTATTTCAATGACCAGATGAAAGGATATAAAGACATTGATATACGAGTATCACAAGGTGAATTCTGTAATAGGTAAATCAGTCCAGAAATAATTCCATTCCATTCCGTATTAACAGAGATAAGATGAATTAAAAACTTGTACACATTTGGTTTTGGTTAAAATATTTTCATGGACCTGTTTGTAATAATCTGATTAGGTTTCCTCAATTAAATGTTTAATAATCTGAGTAGAAATTAGCAGTGACCAATTAAATATTGCATGAAAAATTTAAATGACGAAAATTGGATTTTAAAAGTGACAAGATCAGAAAGTTGACATTTGTAAAATGTAGATGATAAAGTTTTTGAACTAGAGACACGTTCCTTCAAACAAGGTCAATGGTAGGTAAAGATATGGATACATAAAGCAACTTACACCTGTTGGGTTTATAATCAAAGGTTACCATGGTTTCACAATGTTAATCCGAGGTTACCATGGTTTTAATATTAATCCCAATTGATTAAAACAGTGTAAACATAGAAATAATCATCCATTCATTCTGACATTGTCTTATCCAGGTAAACTGTTCGGAACAGTTAAAATAATCTTTGTATTTAAATAATAATATACCGTACTTATCGTAATAAATTTACCTGTATAAAATAAAATACTCATTTTCAAACTAACCCATGTTTACCTGTCTGACCTCTGGGGAGGAAAACAACACATTATTTTTAATGGTTACTTGTCTGGCTGGGGACGAGAATTTCGAGACTTATTGTTGTTGGTTTTTGGTTCCAATGTGTAAGGATGTGGTTCATTGAGTAAAATGTTCCTGGGTTTGATCCCGTTGTTGATCAAGAATGTTCATCATGATTTTCGGGCATGGTTTCCTCGTGTCAGTGGTACAGAACAGAGGGCCTATCAAGGGGCGATGTTATCATTAAAACAGATGTATTTTATACGTTAAGTACGGTAAGTAAAACAGGTAAAAGATAGGCTAGTACTGATAGGTAAACCTTGTTCACACTTCACTGACTTTTATCTTTTTAAAGTTTAACATCCTCTCATATTCATAGAATAACAAGAGAAGAAATATTTACTAGGTGGATCTAAACATGTTGATAACTCGACCGTTTAATACGAGTTCATTCTCAACACAATACATTAACTGTCATATACATCATCGTAATGTTAAATATTGAAATACATCTTACAGCATTAAATTAACATATCTTTGTCGTATTTTCAAGTACAGAAACATCAAACATGAATATTGGATCTAGAAAAACAGTTTTTTGACAAGACACCCATTGTATATGTTATGTTCCCAAGTTTTCAATATGTAAAATGTACATGGAGAGGTAACTGTTTGATTGGCTATGGAAAGAGTGAGAATATCGCGGACGAAGCAGCCAGTTTCAAACTGGACCAACACTCACCCTAATAAACTATAGTGGTCACTTTAAGGCCCGTTCTCACGGTGCGACTTGTAGTAACTACTTGTAGTATCTACGTGTAGTATCTACATGTAGATTACAAAATCGTATGTAAATGAGGTTGATACGACTTGGAATCTCGCGATAATCTCGTCATGTCTTAGCATAAGGCTTAATATGTAACAGGCCTTGCCTGAGTAGAGCGAAGCTGGTTTTTGCAAAAAGAACAAAAACGTGTGAGAATTTTCATTGACGTCAAAAATATGTGACGTCATTCATTCGACGCGTCATAGAAATATTTCTTAGAGACGCGAAATCTCGCTTGGGCGAGATTTGGTAAGTTGACATGCGCTGACATGCGCATTGCCAGACATGCGCATTGCCAATTTTGCCCAGTGTATCCGGTTCCGGTCTGAAATTTTTTTTAATCAACAGTCTGTGGGTGACATTTTGCTTACGCTCCTGTGTTACCGGAAAAGAGCTTTGCTCAAGCACCGCGCTTCGCGCGATGCTTTAGAGCTTCGCTCTAATAAGGGCGTCATCAAGCGACGAAGAGACACTGGCCTATGAAATGCAAAGATGATTAAATCTGGTAGCTACATAGTGTATACACTTGCATAGACATATGAAATCGGGATTCAGGAAATAAAATCACATGAATGAAGGTACAGTAGGCTAGTTAAAAGTTCATAAACTAAATTTAGTCTACCTAGTCTGTCGTCTGCTATAGGCCCACTCACCTGTCATAGCTCGGTCGCAGCTCTCCTGCATCTGCATGGCGATCATCGCCAATGCAGCCTGCCGCACGTCTCTCTTGGAATAAGTCTTATGACTCACATCGCATAAGCAAGGATGTGCAAGGTAAAAACTGACAAAATTATGTCTCAGTTTTGCCGAATGGTTCTTGATGGGTGCGCTTCGCGTCCATGTTTACAAACAACAAGGGGAGAGAACTCGTGTTTGTACTAATACTCGACGTCTCTGATTGGTCAATTTCATACGATCTGTTGACTGAAATAGGGAAGTTTCTATTTCACCCAACTCGCTTTCAACTGGTTGGGAGCTTGTAAAAGTTGGTACGACTTGGGCGTTCTCACGCTGCAACTCGGGTCGATACTACAAGTAGTTACTACAAGTCGCACCGTGAGAATGGGCCTTTACTACACAAACAAGATAAACAAAATGAAATGGGGTTTAACATCCTACTCTTCTGCTCAGAACTTGGCAAATGAAGACGTCAAGACAAATGAAAGTATTCTACATTACATAAACCTCAACATAAATGGTACGGGTCACAGATTACCCATCACTCCAGCTGTACTGATGTAGCGATATATTTCAATAGGGGGGGGGGGGATATTTCCAATGGCAGTGACTATCAAGTTTTCCCTTTCCATACCGACTCATCAACAACTCTTACCATGTCAACTTTCCATTATTCATAAAATAAGGACTGACTTGATTCAAATAATTCCCATGACTTTTTCTTATAAAATCAAATCAAATGATAACAAAAACTAAGTATTTATTTAAACTCATATACAAATCATATCTTCCTCTAGTTCCCAACGTAAAACTATTCCTCAATTTGTTTTGTCTCGCTTCGATACTTTTCACACTTTAGTAAACATGAAATAACCCCTTTATATCCCTCAATAAACCAGTTGATCATACCTCAATTATCTATTTCAATAGTAGATGGAATATGAAACTATATATATTCATGTGTTTATATGTCAGTGGAAGTGTAATATGTAAACTATTTAAGTGTATTTATTTGTATTGAGTAGATACAATGATTATTTACTTGTATAAGATAAAAAGTAAAACTCTCCAAATTCCTTAAAAAAATCAGTTACTTTCTTAACTTGAGTAAATGTGACAGAATAGAGAGAGAGAGATAGGGTTTGATATCCACTTGACACAAACTAGGTCATTTTGGGACTAACTTATGGTTAAATTATATTTCAATAATTGGCTTGCGCATAGTGGTATATAGCAGTGTGAGGAAACTGGAGGACCAGGAGAAATCTCACGAGGTTCGATATGCGACCCTACTCCTCATCACGTCTATTATAAAAATGCGAGCGGCGATTGACGTTATACTCAAGAAATACGGTGATTGACATCAGCCTTGATGAAATATGACAAGATGTTTGATATTATCCTTGAGAAACATGGCTATCATTAAACTGATACTATACTAAAGAAAGATTGAGAAACAACTAAGGAATAAAAACAACACCAGTTGACTGTAGTTTAGGTGGTCATGAGTAATGCAGTTAAATTTGTCATGAATAGCGTAGTTCAGGTGGCCATGAGTAATGTAGTTAAAGTTGTCATGAATAGCGTAGTTCAGGTGGCCATGAGTAGTGTAGTTAAAGTTGTCATGAATAGTGTAGTTAAAGTTGTCATGAATAGTGTAGTTAAAGTTTGCATGAGTAGTGCATTGCAGATAAGTACACGTGGATCAATTTTTAGAGTTTAGAAGAAGATAATACACAGAAACATTTTTGACAAACATGATAGAATTAAATACATTCCTGTGAAAGTAAAACAGATTAAGTTGAAGTTTCTTACCTTGAGTTCATCCATTTCCTGTTTCATCACTTTATCAGCTTTACCTCCAGACATAAATTTACTCAACTTGGTGGCGCTAGTATCCAACCAATCACATAGCTCCTTCCAGGCATCATAGAACTAACACAAAAAACAAAACACAATTACACATTTTAACCTTTATCATATTTTACCTAAGATAATTTTCAAATAAAGACAATTTCAAGATGAAGATAAAATGGCGTACACCAAGATTTTAAACAGGGACTTTTCCAATCTAATACAAATCTTTATTTCGTTTCATTTCTTTATACTTTCGATAGCTTCTACTACATGACGATCTGAACAGTTGTAGGAGGAGGTCATGTCAGGGGTCATACGAGTGGCTTTTGACCTATGACATCAGACATTTGATTAACCAATCAGGGTTGATGATTTTTGTAGGATATACAGTTCTGTGCATGGCACATTAAGAACTCGCTGCAACAGACTGTTTCATTGGCTGATCCCTCACATCATCCAGAACACGGGTTATATAACAACTTTTCCAGATTTTAGGGTAGTGAAGACACGTAAAACGAAATTTTGAACTACATAAACCAAACGAAACAAAACAGGTTCTGTGATTTAATCCGATTGTGACTGTTTGACTATCACAGCCCCAGACAATGAACTATTTTATAAATGATTTACTCACCCGCTTATCTTCTTTAAAGGCTTGTTGTAACAATCTTCCACGTTCATCAGCACGACGTAATAATTTCTTCCATCGTAGTCGAATACCAACCAATAAATTCTTGATATAAATCGTGTCCTGTTTTCGTCCGAAATATTTGAGATACGTTCCTGATTTATCTAGTGTGGACATCAACTCTGCCTGGGCTTCTAAATCACACTTCAAATTCTACAAATAAAACAATTTGTCGAGGCAACATTACAACTAACATATTTATCGTAGTAAACAAATTAACCAATACATTATTTTACTTGTAATTTTTACAGTATGATGGTCTATCGAGAGGGTTTCTACACTTGTAGTATGACTGTCTATTGACGGGGAATCTAGACTTACATTATGACTGTCAATTTGTCCGGTAATGACGTCAACCAGTTTACTGGGATATTTCATTCCACGCATCATAACCTCCGCATTATTCAACCAATCAGTAAAAGCCTTCAGTGTATCATGGAATTCTGTTACATTCTTGGCATGCTCTTCCATTTTTTCCTAAAATTACAAAAGAAATATTATTACATATATTATTAGTTCTGTCATTGTTTTATTGTGAAGTTATCTTGACCTATCTAATGTGTATATTAAAGCTGAGAGGGAGAGGTGGGGTTTGTTTTCAGGAATAAAATATGGTATATTCTTGGAGAAAACCAGAGTACTGGGAGAAAACGAGTAAAGGAGATGATCCTTCTTCTTGGCACTTACCAAAAACCCCTTTGAGAAAAACCCATGACTTACATAGACCTTATGGCTTATTGTTTCCAAGCTTGATGAACTAGAAAGTATGTGCCTCATCAACTTTTCTATCTGTGAGGACAAGATAAATATTAACGAGAATTTAACTTTCTTATTCTAGCTGATGATATTCACACAAAAATAGATCTCGAGCAATTGTGGCACCTGAACCTGTGGTCCTCCCATGCTCCCAAATCAAATAGTCCCACAACTAACCTTTCGTTTTCTAGCTCTTTCTCGTGTTTCATTCCAACGATCGCGAAGTTTTTTCATTTTATCTGAGATCTGTGTTGTATCATCTGGTTTACTTGAATCTATAATCTCCTGACCAGTCTGTAATAAACTCTGTACCTGTTTCTCACGCCCATCCATTTCCTCACATTTTTTCTTTTAATACAAAAAATAAAATAGCCAAGATTTAAATCAATTACTAGACAAGTGGGGTTTAATATCTATAAAACACAAACTAACATTTGATATATTTTTATTTAAATAATTCAGGTTTTTTTACATGGAGTGGAGTCTAGAGGTTAGGCGTGTACATGCTTGGAATCAATAACACAACATGCATGACATTAATGCCATATCGATCAACCCCGTCTTTTTCAAAATCCCATTTATTTCCAAATTCCAAGGTCCCATATTATAAAGTACATTTATTAAACCAAATATTGTTTCAAAATCACCAATATATTTATAAAATATCTACACCAGTGATTCTAGCTAAGAATTTTCCATACGTGGCCAATTCTTTTCCATTTAAACACATAATAAATATAGATGTGAATTTTGCCAGGGCAGTGTAAATACAATAATAACATTTACTTACCAAGAATTGTTCATATTGAGTATCTGAAGTATCTGGTAGAGCACCGAATGGTTGATTTAATTTTAACTCCATACGGAACTCGTTCACCCATTGTAATAGATCATCCACATCACCTAGGTAACGCTTAACCTGCCAATATAATATAAAGGCCCCGTAAAATCATTTACTTGTTTCTTGTAATATTATTCAAACACAATCAATATAAATAAATATGGTTAAATTTCCAAACAGAGATAAATCATAAATTTGTCCTAAACAGTCTGCTGTAAATCTAATTATCTAATCTCAGGGATGAATTAAAGTCGTACCTGTCTCAAGTTTTCCTGTAGTTTATTTTCCTTATCACGAGCGTTAGCTTGTACAACTCTAATCTTCTCATTCATCTGGTTTCGTTTCTTTTTAAGAGCTGAATCATCCTCGTTAGAATTAGCCAGAAGATCGTCAACAGCTTTATTTATTTTACGTCCAGTTCTGTCCTGATTGCTGATGTCACCTTGTTGAAGCTGAAAATGGAAACAAAATATCAAATTTGTTAATATGTTGAATTTTACCTGGACAGCATGTTGACAAAGAAATAAATGAAATAAAAAGTAGTTTAACCTGCTACCATGTGCTGTGACGGTGTAGCGTCACTGAGCCACCGTGGCCCCAGTCTTATCTACACAACAATGTACATGTAATATTGAAATGAATATTTGGTATATCGTGGAGAATTATATCAACTAAAACATAAATATACCTGAAGTTTTCTGATCTGAGTTTCTAAACATTTAGGATCTCCGTTCAAATTCTCAAATTTATCAAGATCTTTCTGAACGTGATTCAAAGCACCTACAACATCATCCATAGCGTGCTCTAATTTACCCACTTGTACTTGCATATCATTTAATAAACCCTGAAAATATAATAACATTCAATAAACACAGAAAATATGACATCACTTACAGCATTTGAGGGGAGGTGTCAGATTTTACCAGATAAAATGAAATGAAATGAAATAGGGTTTAACATCCTACTGTTCTGCTCCGAACTGGGTTAATGAAGATGGGCATATGCCATACAGTGTGCTATGAGGGAACTTTTGCCCGGACAGCTGCACTGCCTACTCTTATATCGAATTCCAACTGTCATGGGATCTTTTATGTGCACACCAATGTGTACATGGGGCCTTGGTTTTTTGTCCCATCACTGCCAGGCCCTCCGTCCTGCAGCACGGACAAGGGGGAAACCATGCTGGAAAATCTGGGTGAACTTTCTTGGCCAATGCAGGGCATGGAACACCCTCTTAGTCACCATAATCCCTATTTTACAAGGTATCTGTTAATTGCTGAAAGTTTGTTTAAGTATGTAAACCATGGAAACTTTCGATGTATTCTGTTTAACTCACTTCTCTGTCAGCTATTCCATGGATTAAATCATTCCATTTATCATTGACGATTTCAACAGGCTTCATCAACACCTCTGAGGCTACAGGTGACATGTCTTTAAGTGCTGCCACCTGTTGGTTTAACTGCTGCATGTCCGTAATGTGAGGATGAACATTTGATTTAAATAACTGAAAACAGATAAAATCAAATGAATCAAATATGAAAAGAAACTTACGGTATAACAATATTACCACACATTAGATCAGTTAAAATTATATTACGATTTTATCTTTTCATTACCTTGACTTCATCCATCTGATCCTTCAGGGCATCAGGGTTGCTGGACGGAGGTCGCATACCGGCCAGTTTATGTTCCGATAGAGGTAGCCAGGAGTTGATCGACTGAAAAACAAATGAAAATATCATTAATGTTTTTGAGAAATGTTATTTTTAGCGATGAGGACATTTAAATCCAGTTTAAAATGTTGAGATCAATTTATAAACCAAATACAGCTGAAGAGACTATTAATATCTTTAATACTTTAAGAAAAAAAATAGTCAAAAAATATACTTGATAATTAAAACTATATGAATTGTATCAGATGTAAATTCTATTTCAGATACAGTATCAACAAAATATTTCATCTACATATACATTACAGGCGTGAATTTAAAAAACTATTTTAAAATATATTGCTACAATAAATCAAGGATAAACACAAATAAAATAAAATAATTTTCAGAGTAATAATATGCAAATAAAGCTTTGATATAATATGATTTCTCAGTCCCTCGTGAACGAGTTAAAATATTACATGAAGGGACAGCAAGTGAAATC
The DNA here is from genome assembly GCA_963678685.1 of Patella ulyssiponensis. Taxonomy (NCBI): domain Eukaryota; kingdom Metazoa; phylum Mollusca; class Gastropoda; family Patellidae; genus Patella; species Patella ulyssiponensis. Next base: position 58,655,768 of record OY783225.1, on the reverse strand, counting down.
TACCTTGAAAAGGATCTTTTCAGTTATAGAGCACAGATTTATCACAGAGTTCAACTGGGGTAATTACAGGCCAACTCCATGTAGTGTCCGTCTGCCTCTATTTACATCAGGGTATTTTTAATGTGCTGCCAATAGACAAGACTTTTCATCTTGTCCGAATGACAAGAGCTTGCCAGGCCTTCAGCTCTAGACCACTGAATGACAAGAGCTTGCCAGGCCTTCATTCCAAGACCACTGAAAGGGGCTGGTATATCTTGTTAAACTTAAAGCGACATTATAAACTCTATAGAAATAAATATGACTTTCAAGCAGGTTACTTATTATAACAAAATCTGTACATATAATAAAATATAAATAAAATAGAAGCCATTCAAACTAACTAAGTTAAAAAAAAAAAAAATCATATTGAGGGCACAGCAAAAAATATGTAAACTGTTTTGTTAAAATATAGTTAATTAGTTTTCAATAAATAAAGAAAATATTATCTTTGAAATCACAGAAATAAAAGACTTCACTTCTAATGTATAAAAGAATTAGAAATAAAATTCTACTAGAACAATTTGAATTAGTTTTCAAATTTAAATCGTATAAATCTTACATCCATTTTCTTCTCAATGAAAGAAATGAGAAAAAAAAAAAATATTGAAAAATAAATTCTTGTCAAAATAAAACCATAAAAAACCTGAATGTTTATCAATTCACATTCTATTGATGAAAAAAAAAATAAATAAAAAAAATAAATTCTTGTCAAAATGCTAAAATAAATATGACATAAATCACTCAATTGTGATATCCATATTTCATGCAGTTAAAACATATTCCGTTTTTTCTATTTTTATATTGTCTACGTAAACAAACATGCTGTAGACTGAATCAGTCTTAACAAATTTATACTTCTATCACCAGAAAGACACCAAAACCTAAAATAGATGTTTCAAGTATAAATCCAATTTTTCTTACCTCAAGCAGATCTTCATATTTCTCAGCATGTTCCAAGGCTTTTTTTAATTCTTCTCTTCGGTCTTTAACAAGATCTGCCACATCATCGGCTAAATTCACCAAATCTTCAATCTGTTTCTTTACTTCAATTTTACCTGGTTCTCCACAGATGTCACAGAGATCATCCCCGATACGTCGACAATCTAACATCAATTCTCTCGCTTTATCTAACTCATTCATTAAACCCTGAAAATATACATTGTTACAATCTAGGATGAAATATATCACAGTATAAAAATAGGAGGGTATCTACTAGATGACATGGATGGTTGGATGACAAGGTTGAGTGAGAGATGTGACATGGACGGTTGGATGACAATGTTGAGTGAGAGATGTGACATGGATGGTTAGATAAAATGGTTGGGTGAGACAAGGTTGGTTGAAGAATGTGACATGGATGGTTGGATGACAAGGTTGGATTACATAGTTGGTTGAAGTACGTGACATGGATGGTTGGATGACATGGTTGGATGAGACAAGGTTTGTTGAAGAATGTGACATGGATGGTTGGATGAAGGATGAGCCATGGATGGTTGGATGATGATTGGAATTTGACTAAGGCAACAAGCAATTTTGAATATTAACATAATATTTTGAATTGTTGATTACCTCTAATTCACTCTGTTGTTCTTTAACTGTTGGTGGGTCAACACCTGCCGGTTCTTGAGAATACATATTATCCTTTAAATCCCGTAGACTGGCCATAACATCCGATGATATATCAAATAATTTATCGGAGTAAGCCAGAGCACTTCCCAATTGTTGTTCCTTTCCTTTGGCACCATATTGAACTTGACTGTAAAGTTTGTTGATTTCAACCACTTTACTCTGAACATCTTCAGCTGTGTCAGGTCAAAATTAAAATAAAAAACTTAATCATGCATAATTTCTTTTTAAAATTCGAATTTCACAGTAATTTTAAAATAAGAAACTGTTTAAATATGTAGTTCTAGTCATCTTCCATAATTCTCAAGTTTAAATCAAGTCAACCATTTCAACTTTCAATCAAATTCATGGCTAGCAATGTTTTTTCACAGCTAGCAATGTTTTTTTCACAGCTTATTGTAACGAAAGAATGATTAAGTCTTTGATTGTAATTTTAAGGATTTTAAATGTCTTGTCCCATCTCTTCAAATAATATCAACAACCTGAAAAATCTTTCTCATGGTCTGATTGAAACAAAACCATTAAATTTATCTTTTGTTGTTTTTATAATAACATGTTAGGATGGATTACGATGCTGATCTATCTACTTACCCTCAACAGGATCTTCTATACCATGTGCTTGTACGTTATTACTGATTTCTCTCGCTTTCTCTATATCAGGTTTCTGTCTCTCTAAATCTTCTAAAACAGCCTGATAATATAAATTATTACATTAATAACATGTCTAGAGTTTAACATCCCACTCTTCTGTATCAACCCAGTTAATGTAAACAGGGTTCTATTATTACAACTGTCAAGGGTACTATTATTACAACTGTCAAGGATACATGGATGGTTGGATAACATGGTTGGATAGAGACAAGGTTGGATAACATAGTTGGTTGAAGAATGTGAGATGGATGGTTGGATAACATGATTATCATTACAACTGTCAAGGGTACTATCATTACAACTGTCAAGGGTACTATTTGTTGAGTAAATGGGTGGACCTTGGTCTTTCATCTGAACGACTAGGTGATTTCCTTACCGGTTATCCCGTCTGACAAAGGAACCCAGACTGGAAATTGCTGGGGAACATTTTGTTCTAAAAATGGGATTCAACCTGGGACCTCCTCGTTAGTGAGTTAAAAAAATCCAGGTTATTTATTTTATTTCTAACGTACCTTCATTTCATCAATTTCATTTCGTAATTTTTCTGGGGCTGCTGGGATAGGATCAGAGTTGATGACAGCAGCATTTAACTGGGCTAGTTCTTCTACAAGATGATCCAATGAATCGGATACCTGGAAATATAAATCACATGGTTAGATAATTAAATACAAACTCGAACGGCTTAAACATTTGATACATAGGACCTGATCAACAGGTCAGATCAATGATGAATATCAATGACCACAATGGTCAAAATCCAATTTTCATTAAACTAGAAATATTATAAAACTGAGAGCCTTCATATACCTCCTGAGTGAATTTTTTCTTGGCGTCTGTCAGCTGCCTGGCTTTATGTCTGGCCTGATTTTTGAGTGCTTCATACTTCTGATTGCTGTCTATAAGTTTAGTTTGAATGTCATTACCATCTTCATCGCCACACAGATCCATGAGTTCCAGTCCTGTTGAGTTCAAGTCATCAATAAACGGTTTGTGATCCTGGATGATCTGTTGTGTTCCCTACAAAAAATAACACGTCCATTACATATTTCACCTTAACTAACACAATTAACAAAGTTATTTTAAATCATGCACGCAGTATTTCACTATTGGCAACTTTTTCTATTCTCAATATAACAGATGGACAATAATCATTTCACTGTAATTCAAGCAAAACCAGGATTTAGAAAATGAAACTGAATGTTTGTGGATAGAAATGACATGTCATTCAGGCAATGGTTAATAATCTTAAAGAAAAGAGAATATGGTTACATTAAATCAACAAAACCGTAACTGGCCATAATTTGTTTGATCTGAATGATATTAATATTAGACTGTCAGGCCATTGATATAAACTACTCTTTCTGTGTCATGTAACTTTCAGAATTTATAATAGGAAGCAATACTCCATATAGAATTTGATCAGGTCATGGTGTCATGTTTACTTTGAGATGATCATATTGTTTTCTGATTTGTTCGAGACTTTCACCAGGTTTACCCTGGGCCTTTAACTCAGCCTCCATTTCATCCAACCAGGCGGTGACTTCTGCTTGGGTATCACTGAAATAAACAAGCCAATCAATGATCATCGTTCAAATGATACACAAGATATTGAATAATTCAATATGGTGATGCTCTAGCAGAATCATAGTATCTCAAAGTTTATAACCTAATATTACCTCAGTTAAACAGAGTATTGAAATACGGAGAGCAAGACATGGTGTTTCATGTCATTTCAAACCATGAGTATTTCTAAGCAGAGGCAAAAACTTTACCTGTAATGTCCAGCCAATGGTAAAGCAGATTCCAATTGATGTAATCGTTCAGAGCTGAGTTGACAAACAATGTCTGCCTGAGTCTGTATACTGTCTAAACGACTCTTGATTTCGTCCGTCTGTGAGTTGGTCGTCTCTCGTAACATCTTATTACACTTGTTGATTATATCCTTCACGGCATTCTTCTTCTGGATCAAATCATCGTTAAACGCCTAAAAACCAAATAAACAACATCAATAACAGTGGTTCCAGACATTAGACAATCATTTCCCGGTAGGTTTTGGTTTTGTTAATGGTGTATCTAAATCAGTCTGGTGGTTCCGCAACATGAACAAACAACCTTGAAATTTGTAATTTTATTTCTAGATGTTTTGAAGTATGTGATGTTATTTGTTTCTACTGGTGTTTGATTCGATGAGCTGTATAAATACATACATTACTTCTAATGAAATAAAATGTTGTTTTCTTCAGGTTTATGTATTAACCAATAATGTTAAACCTCAAGTATAAAATCTTGAGAGTTGATTGAATACTGGTTGATTTCTTGTTGTAAACAGGAATCATAGACTCCCTTGCAATACTTACTGTATGATCTCGAAGTTGAACTTCTAGAGTTTCTGGATCAACACTGATTGGTTCAGCCGTATTAATCTCATTCTCAGCCTTATCCAAATATTTCAACATACCATCGATCTTAGACAACGCCTTAAATAATACACAAACAAACACACACTCAAAAATTATTTATTTTGAAACGGATTCAGAAGCCTTTGCTCATTGTGAAAACAAACCCTTAAAATTTGCAGGAAAAAATGGAGCATTTCTGGCAGAATACCAAAAGAGCTAATAAATTCAGTTTTAAAAATCTACAAACAAGCTATATTAGCTATTAAAATATTTGGGTGAGGTTTCGAAGAGTATTCACTCAACATTATCAATCTAATCTTAAGTCTGTCTAACCCTCAAGCTAGCTTGATAACTTTGGAAGTCTTTTTGAAACCTCGCTTGAATAAATTATGTGTTATAGTTTATTACCGTATCCAGAAATATCTCTAAAACATTATCTGAAAATAGGTTGATATAATTTCCAAACTACATACCTCCAGTGAAACTTGCTGAACTAAAAATTCTGTAAGATCATTCCACTTGCTTTCAACGTCTCCCAGCGTTTCCTTGACGGCATAATGATCACATACACGATCGTCGTTCATGAGATTATCACAAGCTTTACGTAAACTATCGATAGATCCCTCTTTTCCCTTCTTCTCCTCATACAGAGCGTCAATCTTTGCCTTGGAAATATTGTTTCCTCCCTTTGGCTTTGTTTTCAGCGTTTGCATCGACTCATTCAACCATGAATCAACTTCTGAAAGTTTATGATCGAAATCGTTGATTCCTGAAGAAATATCTTCCAGTTCTTGAGTTCGATCTTCCGCAAGACGCTCCAGGACATCCAGTCTCTCGCCAATATCTGTCAGCTTGTCTTCTGCTCCAGTCATGTCATGTGACTCTCGTGACAGACGGTCAACGAGAGCTTTGTTACTATTTATATCAGCATTGAGGAGTCGTTGCTCCTGAATCTGTTGAGATAGTATTTCTTTGTTCAAGCTAGCTGGGTGTTTAGATTTCAGTATTTTTTCTGCATTTTCCACAACATCTAAAATACCATCCAGACGACCCATCACATTCTGTTGCTCGGCAACAGCGGCGTCTAGTTTTTCCTCTTTACTTGTGATGCCATTCAGCAAATCTGTGTGTTTGTTCTGAAAGATTTTTAAAATATATTCACGACTATGATAATGTTGTAAGTAGTGATAGGTATCATGCACCCGACAGCATATACTACTCTATTTATCACCTTGGTGACTATGGCTTAAGTTCTCTTCAGAAATTTACATTTTGTACTGATGTGGATTTCAACATGGAATGATACTGAATTTGTTTAACGGAAAACTCACCTTATGATCCTCGATGATATTTCTAATATTTGCCGCTTCTTTCTTCAACCCAGCTTCAACAAGACCATTTGTTAATCTCTCTCCGGCGGCCATTAAATCCTTCAACTTTCTCTCCTGACCAATCACATCAGCTTTGAGTTGTTTCAAGTCCTTCAAATCTTTGGAATCTTTTGCAGGATTTTTTCCAAAGCCTTTGTCATTGATGCTCTTAAGTTGATCTGTGAGTTGTGGATATTGTGACGTCAATCTGTCGTTCACATCATCAAAGACACGTTTATTTTTCACGATGGATGACAATCTATCCATGTGTTTGCTACATTCACGGGAAACGTCCTTGTATTTAGCTTCCATCGATTCAATCTCGTCGTCAAGGATACCAGCTTCCGTCTCCTCATCAATGGTTGGCATGAAGGGCAGTGATTTACGATATGTTTCTAACTCTCGCTCAAAACACTGAAAAGATAACAAAATAAGGTAAGTTTAATATTCACTCGGCACAAACTAGGTTATTTCTAGACTTTAGTAGTGGATTAAAGATAGGATCAATAAAGAGAGCTGGGCATTAATCTTCACTTACCACAAACTAGGTCATCCTGTTCATGTACAAGTGGCTAAACAAAACCACACTACTTGACTAAATGCCAGATCTTCTGACCTAACGCATCACGTCAACCATTCGGACACTCAACCACACGGGATTAACAAAGGAAATGGCCGGATATACATAATATAAAAATAAGTTTCCGTACCTGAGCATGATCAGTGAAATTATCAGCCAGTTTTGATGTGTGCTGGATATCTTCTTCTTTACTTTTAACTTCTTCATAGAAATCCTGGTAAATAACAACAATAAAAACATTAACATCGATAATCTGACATCATGTTCTCATCATACCATCTTTTAAAGAACTCTTGTCTGCTTCAACAAGGGGGATCACATGGCTAGGTGGATAAGATGCTGGCTCGCTAGCCTGGAGGTCGGGTGATCGATTCCAACATTGGCCGAGAAAGTTCATCCAGATTTTCCAGTGTGGTTTCCCCATGTCAGTGATGCAGGATGGAGGGCCTGACAAGGAAAGCTGTCTAATTATTTGGATGGGACGAAAAACAGAGGTCCCCTGTACACATTGGCGTGCACGTGAAAGATCCCTTGGCAGTTGGAATTTGATATAAGGGTATGCCTTAGCACCACTGGCCGGGCAAACTTTCCCTCATAGCACACTGTATGTCCGTCTTCCATTAGCCCAGGTAAGGTGCAGAAGAGTAGGAAGTTAAACCCCATTTCATTTCATCAGTTGATTTAGATGACGATCAACAAGGGTGGGAGTTTGCACCACCATGGATCAAGAGTCGGGTGTCCACCATAGGTTAAAGAAGATATTGCCCACCAGGGCTCTCATTGTAATAAAGAGTTGAGTTAAAGAAGATAATATTTATTAGTCTACCTTAAAAGCATGGAATTGATCCTCTATATTGGTGTTACTAGATTGTAAATCTTGCGTCGTCTCGATGGCAGTATCTAACCAATGATCTAATTTCTCCATCTGGCCATAAAATTCCTCCAGATTATTGCACATCGAATCCATTTTCTCCACACGATTTATTACTTCACTTGAAGCCTGGATAATAAAGACATATATTTAACTCAGTACAAATAGGGCATTCTGGGACTAACATATGATAAAACCTTTGTTTAGGGATTCAAAACCACAGCAGAGTTGGTGATAAAACCAAAATGTTACCCTCATTAAATCACAACCACCGTTTCCAAAGGGTTACTTGATTTTCTTAACAGGGTTTCATAATTCAGTTGAGGCATTTACATTGTTAATAGTATGAGTGACTTGACAATCAGGACGATCATTTACCACTATAACTTGTGGAAGTATATCCAGACACTGATATAACATGTTATTGTGGGGACTTATCTGTGACAGTCTATCTACGTCTGCTGGATATAAACAGTTTAACTTACAGAATCAAGTCGAACTTTAAGATCGGACGTATTATATTTAAGTTTTTTATATTGTTGACCTCCATCTGTCTGTTTTTTATCCTGGTTGTTCTCGACTAAATCTTCCGATTGTTTGACGGCAGATCGTAATGCTGGTTCTTTTTCTTTTAAATTCTTCTGAATCATCTACAAAATATAACAAAAATCTTTATACCATAGACAATATCTAGGGAAAAAGCTAAAATAATAAAAATAAAGCAAGCAATTGTCAGTAATTCCAAGTTGTTGGGTGACATTTTGTTAAAGTATAGTGGGTAATACATTTCAATCCCTTGTGAAAGGTGAAGAAGATGTTAGTCCCGACTAAGATATATTAATATCCACCATCTTCTACAAATGATACCGAGAGTTACTTACCTTAGTTCCTTTTGTTTGTTCTTTCAATTTTCCAAGACGTTCGCTTGGTCGTCCTTGACAACCAAGAAGTTTCTCAACCTCAGTCAACCAATCTGAATTTTCTTTCACGTCAACAAGAGATTTTACAACATCTTCTTCCGACATCAGAATAACATTTCCTGTCTCAGGATCTAGTTTAACTTTTGAACTCATAGTCAAAAGACCATTGGCTAATCCATCCCTTAGTGACATCTTCATATCGTTAGGGGCAACAAATGTAGTAGATCTAGGATTGACCTTCCCAGAATCGATCAAATCTTTCAGGGTTGTAGTGATATCCACAAATTTCACAGGATCAACAACAGGATTAATGAGGCCGTCTGCTATGGCTTGTTCTATGGTCATAGCTTTTCCAGTTTTATCGCTGATGACCTTTCCAGAAGAAGGGTCAAATTTGCCACGGTCCATGAATGCACCAAGACTTGTCACACCTCGAGCTTCGTTATCCACAAAATAAACGTAATTAGGATTCCACAAACCCTTTTCTTGGGCTTTATCGATGGCAATGGCTTCTCCGGTTTTCGGATCGATATATTTTCCTTTTTTGGAATCCAGTGTTTTTGATTGGATGGCATCTTGTAGAGACAGACGTTGAAATGCCATGAAGAGAGCCATCCCACATTCAGGTTGAATCTTCTCGTTTTTAATGGCTGTTTGTAGCGTGTTGATTTCAGTTTGTGTCTCGTCTGCATAAGCTACAAGAGGGATGTTCAACACACCAGCAGACACGGCTTCCTCGATGTTGAGTATTTCTTTAGATGAAGGAATCTTGATGCCTTTTATTTTGGTATCCATGACTTGACGAAGGACAGAGAGCGTCTCTGCATGTTCCGCTACTGACTGAGGGTTAATGTGGGCGAGGATCTGACTTGTGTTGATGGCTTCACTGACAGATAACTCTTCTCCTGTTGCCGACTTCACGATTTTACCAGACACAAGATTACAACGTCCAGATTCTATGGCAGTACTAAGACTCATGATTCTTTGAGAGGGAACATCGTAAAAAAAGGTTGTATCAGGGTCGATGATGTTCTGGGAAACGGCAGCTTGTAGGGAAAGGGTGTGGCCTGTCGCAGTGTCAACAACCAATCCAGTTTCAGGATCAAACTTCCCGCTATCTATCAACTGACCAACACTTGCTTCTTGATACGTCTTTAAGATCTTCTGTAGAACAGACGGCTCAATCAAACCACGAGCAGTAGCTTCTTCAATAGGTAGAATTTCCCCATCCAGTGTATCAAACTCAGCTTTAGCAAAATTGATGATTCCTCTTTCAAAGGCATCTTCTATGCTGATTTCTTCCTTGGTCAACGGATCTTTGATGCACTTGACTTTGGGATCAACCTGCTCTTTGATCTTAGAAAACAGAAGCTCGTTAGGATCTTTGTGTTTCAACATCCCATCCACAGAATCACGACCGTTTGATATGGACACGTCAACACCAGATGGAACGAATCTCTGTTTACGGATCTGAAGTTGTTGTATAGATAACGTGTTCTCATCCTCTTTATCTTTACTGGGGTCGAATAATCTCCCTTTAATGAGGCCCAGTTTAAAGGCTTCTGCTATTGTCATGCTTTCTCCCGTCAGTGGGTTGCGATAAAGTCCGTTAACTTGATCAATGATTCCATCTTGGATTGCACGTTTTAACGAGAGTTCCTCTCCACTATTTGGATCTGTGACAGATGTGATGACGTATTTCAGATCCATCATTTCTACCGAGGTGAAGGTACCCTTCTCGTCTGGATCAGTGAAATACGATGGATCTGCAATCAGATATCCAGCTTTAATTGCATCCAATAGAGACATCTCCTCTTCAGTGATTGGATTTCTAAAGATTCCGCGTTTCAGGTCAATCAGACCCGTGGCGATGGCTTCTTTCACACTGATCAACTCCCCTGTTCGTGGGTCGATGACTCCCGAGATACCGAAGATTCTATAGTCCATCTGGTTCTGTAAGGTGAAACTATCTTCAGAAACTCCATTCATCATCGGGTTACGGAATTCAATGAGAATGTAACCTTTATTGATGGCTTCTGGGATAGTAATGGAGTAGTCTGTGTCAGGATTATTGTACGTACCATTGGCTTGATCTAAAACCCTGTTGGACAAGGCCTGGAAGACAGAAAGCTTCTCTTTATTCCTTGGATCAATCACGCCAACGATGACAAACGTTTTACTTTCTTCCGAATATTCAGTTGTTTCTGAGAAAAGGTCATCAGTTTTGATCCCTTGTTTGACCTGACGTTTTCGCCTAGGTGGAGCTACAGGTTTTTTTGGTCTATGGCGTTCGTGAATGTAGAGACTGGATCGAACACGAGTTATTTTGGTTTCTTTGGAAGAGGTATCAATATCTACCATTGGTAGGGCACTGAAACATAGAATAATATATTACTGACTATTATAATAAGGAGGGAAAGAGAGAGAGAGAGAGAAATGGGGTTTAACGTCCACTCAACACAACCAGGTCATTTCGGGACTAACATATGGTTTCAATTTTATTTCAATAATTCGCTTGCGCGTAGGGGTCTTTAGCCGTGGGAGGAAACCGGAGTGCCCGGAGGAAACCCACGAGGTTGAGAAGGCGCCCCTATCTCCATGCCACATACGCTCACACCAGGGCTCGAAACCACAGCCGCAAGCCAGAGGTGACCGGCCAGCTAGAGGTCGAAGCGCGGCACTCTAGACCACTAGGCCATCCCAACCCCCCAGGAGGGAAAGATGAGGAGGTGGAAGTAACATCCACTCAACACAAACTGGGGTCATTTTACGACTAACATGAGGTACATATTTTATAATAATTCAATTGGGTATTGGGGTCTTCATTAGTGGAGGTAATAGAAGAGTTGGAGACCACATGACAAACATGCCACTTGACCCAATGACAGACATTAAGTTCTAAAGCACATGCATCCACTCCCCTTTCACAGCTCCTTTACAACAGAACAGCGAAAAATGGGATTTAACATCCACTCGACACAAACTACGTGTTTTCAGGACTAACAAAATACGGTTCAATATTTTACTTCAAATATTTGCTTGTACATAATGTTCTACAGCTATGGGAGGAAACCAGAGGACACAGAAAAAACCCACGAGGATAAACAGGCGACCCTACTTCTTTTCACTTACAAGTGGAAATCGAAAAGTATGCCACTTGACTCAATAAAAGACCTTATGATCTAAAGTACACCTATTCGACCAAACTCAGACCCCCCCCCATCAAACAGAAGAGTCTGTGGGTATAACGTTTATTATCATCAAACTACCATTACAAACGAGTCTTTCAATATAATGTTAAATATAACAATCTACCTTTCAAAATAGGCTTTGGAAGTAAAGGTTGATGGAGTCTGGAGATCTCGAACTACGAAGTTTTCTTCTTCTATTTTCCTGGCTAAATCCCCTTTATATGATTTAATATAGGCTAACAAATCCTGAAAAACATCCATTATTTAATATAGGCTAACAAATCCTGAAAAACATCCATTATTTCATGTTAGGGGATTTAGTCTTTTGGCATATTTCCTAGTACTTTACATGAAATTGATCGACTGATTGAGAAATATACTTGTTGTAACACACATTTTATATCATCCTAAAGTATGTGTGTCCTGCCATTACTGGTGAATATCTGCCGTTACTGGTGAATACCAGTATATCAGTCGTTACTGGTGAATACTGGACAAATATCTGGACAATAATCAATCAACTTACAGTATATTGTCGGAAGACATGTCCTGTTCCCTGCCATTTTTGTACATTACCATTTTTTAAAATCTTCGTTCCTAGAAAAGAGAAACATTCATTACCATCCTGTCTACTTCCACCAGACTAACATCTAACGTATATTATTTTTATTAACTCGTGGAAAAATTTACCACAAATCAGCCTCAAATTCCTGAGGGTTCCACTCAGCCCTAAATTCCTGAGGGTTCCATTCAGCCCCAATTTCCTGAAGGTTCAAATCAGCTTAACATTAAAGAGATGTTGAGCACTGCTAAAAATAAATACAAACATTTCTTCATCAATCAACGAAGATGGGTTCCTAATCTTCATTTTAAAAAGAATCGGCCAGTCACTTGAGGTCAGGAAATGGGGTGAATGATCATCACTTCTGCTGTGGCGCTGTTTTGATCAACCATATGTGTATATATAGCTTGATGTGTGCTAGTGAGCCAGGATATGCTGAGTAACTTACCTGGTTTAACGTGTGTCAATATTTTACGAATCGACGTCATCTGAGATTTAAATGTATTATAATCAACATCTTCTCCTTTTACACGTAAAACTTGTATAGAATCATTGGTCAATTTTAAAAACTCAGCTTTCTGATTGGCTGATAAACCTTGGAACTATGTAATAGAAAAGCAGACATTTTATATAGCTGCTATCCCAATAATGACATCATTAATACAATAATTAACCAATTTAAAAAAAAAAAATGCTATTTAGGGAATTATTATTGACTTTAGTGTACCTCAAACAAAACTATGGAATAGAACATGTCTTAACACAACAATTTACTTATTTTAATACATTTTTATTTTTGCTTCATGTTGTTTACGTGTAGATCATTCTATCCGATGAACTAGGCACACTGTCATTTTTTGCAGGGGCCACCCCTGACAACTGAAGGGAGATTCTTCTTGGACCATCCTAAGACTTGAACTCCCTAGGCAATTGAATCAACTATCACAGAGCCTCCAAAAATGGTGACTGCCTACTCATTAAAAATAAAAATATAATTTTTGGATGTTCTTACCTCCCTTGATTGTGTTTCTTTCGATATAATTGTCATAAACTGCATGAGTTGTAATCGTAGACGTTTTAAACTTGTATCCCAGTGTACAACTAACTGTTCACGTAATCTATAAAATATACACATGTATATACAATATCTACAGACGATATGCAATCATTTCAAATGAAGTGATAATTGTATTATTGGTTAGGTTGTATTATCAATAATTAGGCTGTATCATCAATTGCATTATTAAATAGGCTGTATTATCAATTGCATTATTAAATAGGCTGTATTATCAATTAGCCTGGCTCATTAATTAGGCTGTATTATCAATTAGCCTGGATCGTTAATTAGGCTGTATTATAAATAAGACTGTATCATTAATTAGACCGTATCAGTAATTATACTGGATTTTAAATTAGGCTGTATCAATAATTAGACCATATTATTAATTAGGCTGTATCATTAATTAGGTTGTATTATCAATAAGGCTATCATTAATTTGCCTGAATTATTTATTAGGTTGTATTTATTAGGCTATATATTATTAGTAGGCTATATTAATTAGTATATTTTTTAGTTAGATAATTGTGGTTGACTCACTTCTCCGCTTGTAGAAAGGATCTAGGATCAGGAGGTGGTATTGTTAAAACTATGGCCGGTACATCCCCTTCTTTACCTGAGTCAGTCTTTACCTAAAATATCAAATATACACTCGATAACTCACTGTCTTAATACCAAAATAAGTAAACTTCCAGTCAAGACATTCACTTAATGAACACAAACTTCGAACATTCCACTTCAATTATAAAAATAGTTATTATGTTCAATGAGATGGACAAACCCATTTCAATGGTTTCAATAGCAGACGACAACAAAAACTTACTTTCCACTTTTCTGTATCAGAAATATCTAAAACTGTACAGGTTTCATTTCTCTCTAGACTAATCTGTTGATATAAAAACAATATAATAAACTCTCTAGACAAAACCCCATCTAACGTAAAAAAAAAATTATTGTTCAGAAAGCATCCACCTTCCTTAGAATTTTATTTACTATGGTTAACAGCGACCGCGTCCTGATCAAAATACATTCATGGTATTTAGTAAAGATGCACATGTAGTTTCAGTACCAGTCAAACTGCTTCATCTCATACAAAATTATCGTGTTTATTTGCTTGAAGCACTTTCGATATTAAATCCCCACCTTTTTATTCTATTTGATTGGACTAATACGCACCTCTTGATGTTTGTAATCGACCAATGATCTGGCTTTAACTGGATACGATGGTAATTCTTTACGAAAATATATCGGATAAATCTTTTGGGCAGTTTCTCGTAATCTGTCTACTCGGCCTTGATAGTCCAACAATCGCGTCGTTATGAACTGAAAACAAAAAAACCCCCTAAATTGTCATGTTCATTTGATTCCAAAACACAAACTCACCAACAATATATAACTAGCAGAAATTCCTGCCAATTTTAGGAAAGTTTTTTTGATTAAATGGTTCAATTTACAAATATATGATGGATTTGTCCACATTTCACATCCGCTGTAGGTGATATTAACGAGGTATGGTTAAAACTTACACGAAAATGGTTGATCATAACTTGTGGATCTTTGGTAATGACAGGTTTTCTGATAGTTTCTGAGTTTAACCACAGTAAGTAGGTCTCCATATCTTCATCTAGATGACGTACATCATGATGGTACTAAAACAAAATAATATTATTACTTATCATCTCTAATTAATTTACTTTTCATCTAACGCTAATAAAGATGAGCACACATCAAGCAGTATGTTGGGACGGAAATATTACCCAGGCAGTGGCATTCCACCTATTCTTTGTTCCATTCCAACCACAATTTAATCTCATTCGAAGGACTAGACACTCTTCTTAATCCAGCAAAACTGACAAGAGGAGACCAAGCTGGATAATTGCTGAGGAACTGGATGACATGTTTATAGCGTTTATTTACCTGATTAAATTCCGCAGCGTTTTTAACATGAGTATTTAAACATTGTGTCAAGTCTGATATCCACATCCATCCTTTCTTGATATCATACGCACAATCCTGTAACATGTAAACATATTATATATACAATCCTGTAATATGTAAACATACACAATCCTGTTATATATTATATAATAACAGATCTATATTTATATTATTGGTTTTCAAAGAATATATGAGAATATTACATAAGTTGTTGTAACAATTGAGAATTGAAAATTGACGTACCCTGTGCATTCTTGATGACGACTCCACCTCTTCATCTCTATAAACACTTTCAAATACAGGTTTTCTCTCCGTCAGGTATAACGATCGCTCCTCAAATTCATTCTGAACACTCTGATGAAATAAACATAAAAATTACATGTAGGCAGATACAGTAGCATCTCCTTTCAACCTTTCATTACATGATATCATACTAGAATTAATAACGTAGCATCTCCTTTCAATCTTTACATTACATCGGTATCATACTAGAATTAATAACGTAGCATCTCCTTTCAACCTTTACATTACATCGGTATCATACTAGAATTAATAACGTAAGATCTGGTGACCGGTAATATGAGGAAAGCCTAGAGTCAGGTTGACCAGTAAAAAATCCCAATGGCCATCATATATTCTTTACTGGTGGCAACTAAACCATGGAGTAGCTTAAATCATTGGATGAGGAGAGTATATTGTATTTTAGTTCAGCTCTGAACGTCGATCTCATTACACTCGCCCTGAACGTTCAAAAACTGTCCCATTCAATCAATGTCGAAAGAAAATTCTCGCCCCAGTCAATTTTACTGGGCAACTTTTCACTACTAAATGATGGGGTGTCAATCCGTTCGGACGCATGTACAACGTAAACGAACATCTTAGTGAGAAAATAAGACCTTGCTTACTTCGCTAGAGTCAGTATGAGCGAAACAACACGCTGTTAAAAATACGTCCCCTCCTATCAAGTTACAATTTCGCAGCCATGACACTCCTACTGTAGGTTAACGTCCACTTCAGGAATGTCAGTCATACAAGACAAAACGAAATGTACAGGCTTTACATTGTACAGGCTTTCACTCGGATTGACACCCCGTTGTTAAGCAGTGAAAAGTTGTCCAGTAAAATTGACTGTTCTCCAACTTTTTTCGACATTGATTCAATGGGACAGTCCCTGGACTAATTGTATTTATGATGAGAACTCCGACACCAAGAATTGTTTATCAGCAAGAATTGTTTATCTTACCTGAAACAGATTTTCAATTTCTGTAATGTATAAAACAGTTTCTAAACATCTCTTCTTCTGCCATGTCAAATCCTACAATATATTAAACATTATAAATAAAATGAAAGAGGGTTTAACGTCCTACTCTTCTGCTTGTAAACATCATAACAGTTCATTATACTATATATCATTGAGTAAAATCAAACTATCATTTCATTTCAAGTTGTACAACCTCTTTATATTATCAACAAAGTAAATTTAAAACATAAATTAGTAATTACACATTTGTTTACTTTATTGAAACAGAACTGTTATCATATTGTGTTTATCCAGTCATTGTATCAACACCATTCAATAACCTAGCTTCTTTTTGTCTTTTATACAGACAATACTCACTTCAACTAAATTATAATCACTCTCAGCTAATTCATAATCCTTCGTATGGCCCTGAAATATTCAACAATGGTGTACATCATCATAATTTACAAGACTATCTAGATTGTCTACAGTGCTACTATGTGCTTGTTCTCCCCAACTTTAGAACCTAGCTCCACCCCTGCTCTAGAGCCTGACTCCACCCCTGCTCTAGAGCCTGACTACACCCTAACTATACACCCACCCCTCAATATCCAATGTTAGTACCGGTACACAGAAACACGTTATCTGTGCCATCTTGCTTTTCAACTTTCATGAATAATACAATGAAGATGAATATTAATATCTTATGGAAATCAGGCAATTAAAGGTTACTTACTCGAGTTTTTTTAATGTCTTTTAATTTAGTTTTAATTTCTTTAACATGTTGTCTGTCTTGTAGAACATCGTCTATAGCCTGAGATACGGCTATATAATTCTTCTCGTAACTTGTGTCACATACTTTCCTCTGAAAAATACAAACATCAGAGAATATAGTGTTACTAGGTTCGATCAGGCTGTTTGTTATGTGTCCATATATTTGGTGGAAAATTGAGATATAACAGATTTTTTGTTCCACTATAGAAACATTTCACCTATTAGAGACAATAACTTCCAATTAATGGTTGAAACCAGATTGTAATTGTACAGACCTTGGCCCGTTATTAATGTTTTGAATCCAGATTTAAGTTTAAGAGTTTGCCCCATTATTTATTGTACAGAGTTTGCACCTGTGTTACTTTAAGAGAAAGGGAGGCACCAAACAAGACAAAGGGAGTGGATGATGACATAGTAACAGGATTAATCAAGGCAACATAATGTAAATCAATCAATATAACTTAAAACAAATAAAAACCAGCATGAATTCTACATGTAATGATAGCATGACAACATCTCATCAATTAAATATATCAACAATTGTTGGTCTGTATCAACAACATCTCTCATTGATAGAAAACAATATACCAGTAACTAGCTTTCATACAACACTGTTTCTAACACAAGGTATAATTTCATGGATAAACAATTACTGAGTTTAATAATAAGTGACTTTATGAATTTCTGCGATACAAAGTTTTAATTGTATTTGATTAATAATGTTTTTGTTGCATATTATGCCTACTATTCACATACCTGTATCGCTTGCTTGATAAAGACGAGAGTATCCTCGTCGAATCATTGCTCAGTATTAAACTCAGTAATTGTGTAATATATTCAATTACTAAATACCAATCAAAGAAGAACTCTGGGAGTTGACCAATTTACGTTCAATCGGATGTTGTTTTTTTTTGTGGGGAAGGGGGGACAGAAAACTGAATATCATCATTATAAGTGTTTGTAAGATCGTGCTGTGGCCAAATTGATGCTGGAAATCAGATTTCTGTGAACATGTAAGTCAGATTTCATGTACGTGTATGGTACAAGTAAGTCAGATTTCAGTGTATGGTACATGTAGTCAGATTTCAGTGTACGGTACATGTAAGTCAGATTGCAGTGTATGGTACATGTAGTCAGATTTCAATGTATGGAACATGTAAGTCAGATTTCAGTTTTCCCACCTGTTAAGAATACCATTGATCATTTACTCAGTTATGACTCCTACTGTTTATTGGATGTTTGGTTATTTGTTTTTATTATCAAGGCAAATACAAATATAGGATGAATAGAAACATTGTCAACATTTGCTGTCCTCTGCTGAAGATTAAACAAACGGTGGCTAAAATCGGAATGAATCCAAGTGGGGAAAATATCTACCATGGCTATTCTGGTTATGTTTTTTTACAGTATAAATAATCAATCGATCTAATTAACCTGTGTAAATTAAATATTGTTCGACAAAATGCTCCAAATCCGTCAAGGCTATAAATCAACTACGTATACAAGAGTATAAAAATCCTAACAATGTTTTAAATCGTGGCTTGTTGACCCTGAAAAACCTGTTTCAATAAGAAAAGGACATCTTTTATACTGGATAAAAAGAGGGCTGTCTACATCTCATTTATTGTCATACTGTCACAATAAATGATCTTTGACATCCCTGGTTTCTGGACTACCATATATAAATATATTCATCCAAGCGTAGGTTGAATATTTAATTGACCTTACAAACAGACAGGTCAGACATTTACGCTTGACCTTTCAACCAATTAAAATGATACCTTCATATATATATATATATATATATATATATGATTAGGGCATTAGGCAGACCATATTATATTTTGGGCATTAGGTAGACATTTATGAAAATCCAAACTTATTACTTTTTGAAGATAAAAATTTTAAAAATGACACCTTTTTGACCGTCTAATTGATTTCCAAAATTTGAAATAAAAAAATTCTCAAAAATATAAAATATACATTTTTTGTGGTCTGCCTAATATTTGTTAATATATAACAGTCATTAGGCAGACACGTACATATATATAGCCATTAGGCAGACACGTACATATATATAGCCATTAGGCAGACACGTACATATATATAGCCATTAGGCAGACACGTACACATATATAGCCATTAGGCAGACACGTATACACATATATAGCCATTAGGCAGACACGTACATATATATATAGCCATTAGGCAGACACGTACATAAGAATAGTCATTAGGCAGACACGTACATATACACGTACATAAAAATAGTCATTAGGCAGACACGTACATATATATAGCCATTAGGCATGAACGTAATATAGTCATTAGGCAGAGAGGTACATATAAATGACCATTAGGCAGACACATGCATAGGGATAGCCATTAGGCAGACTAAATAGCCACAGGACAGGCTAGTATTTATACTTAAAACACAGACGTGACTTCACTCATTCATGTTGGCGTACCATTATTTCAAATAATTTAAGAGCACCTTGTCCATTGTACATTCGTTATACTAGGTGCAATATAAGATTCACGTGTGAGATAGTGTCTGTATTTTAAATTGTTTAAAGGTCTTGAGCTTAAGACATTGTATACAGGTGTCTATAACATGATCATTAGGTAGGACAACATGTCTATGAAGAAGCAATTATATGGAATGTGGATAAGGAAACATTGCTAGACTTACATAAAGAGGCGGACTTTCAATGTTGTTTTCAAAATACAATATATACGTTGATTCTGTCATATGAAGTGATACTGAGTTCCAAGAACTATGAGCCAAAGAGTATAATCGCAGGAGCGTTTTGTTACACAGGTTAGGTCTAAGCTAATAGATGTTACTGATCAGCGTTGTTTGATGCACACTTAATCTTGTTTGCAGCAACAATAAATTTCAGAAACAACATTATACTTAAAAACATAAAATTTATTTAAGTGTTTGAAACGAATGCCAACAACCCAAATATATGACCTGTGGCACATGTCCAACAAAAATAAAGGTTTTTATAAATCAATCATTTAGTCTTAATATATGTTTGAGAAATTTAGAGCTAAACATAAACTCAGTATTATCCATAATAATAATTAAACATGAATCAAAATTTAATTTTCTTCCATTTCAATTGCACGGGTGTATTCAACCAGCGGTTGAATAGAGAACAAACTAAAAACAAAAGCGATTTTCCGTACAATCAGAGGCCATAATCCAGAAATGGGCAAATATCAAAAGGGGTTGAGATCTTTGGAATATAAAGATATATTTTAAATTTCATCAAAATCGGATAAAAACTGTGACCTCTCGAGGGTCCACAACCTTCACAGTATATACTTTTACACAATTTACGTAAAAAGAACGTCCATTTTGTTGGATATAGTTTCATTTTGATTTTCCCGAAATTCAATTTTCTCCTTCATTATGGTGGAATGGCGATATATTTAAATGGTTTTTAAAATAGGGGGAAAAATTGTGACCTCCAGAGAATCCACAAGCTAAAAATGACATAATCAAGGAAGTTACATTCGGATATGCGCGATCATCAAAAGAGACCAAGATCTTTGTGATACAAAGAAAAATCGGGTCAAAATTGTGGCCTATAGAGGGTCCACAACCTTAATATACCATATCTTTTTTACACTATTTGTGTACTAGGAACCGCTTTTTTCCCGTCAATTTTAGTTCGATTTTCTCGAAATTCGAAATCAACTGACATTACAGTGTAACGGTAATATATTTGGGCGTTGTTTTAAATATGACAATAATCATGACGAGGGACCCCACGCTATAAACGTGATTTTTCGTACAATCAGGCAGGGACGGCGACAATATACGTCCTCATGAAAATGTGGGGATATAAAGAGGGCCGATTCACAAACGACAAAATAATTATAAGAAGCCAACAGCGAGGTTGATGTTCCCCGCCGAAATCCCAAAATAAAGAATCAACCATTCAAATTGCTTATCTCTGCTTGCCCTAAACAGAAAATGTTCATCTCCGAACTCCATCAAGGAATTGACCTGGACCAAGTTTGAACATTATAGTGACAGACCGACAGGCAGGCAGACGAACCCATTTTAATAGTCCCCTGCTTTCTTCAAAAGGGGCAGGACAATAAAATCGTGTAGAATGAACTAACAAAGAACTAACGTTTGCAATTCAATTTGGACTGCTGGTGTTTTTACGAAACATAACAGATTGCAAATCATAATAATATTTTAAACATTGAATATAGTTCATTTTATATACATTCATACAGTAAATTTCTTGAGAATAGACTATTCCCTCATAGCGACAGCTGTCATCTCTTTACCGAGACATTTTTTTAAGGACTTTGGATGCTTTCATTCGGTATGTTTTTCGTACATTGAATAGTTTTACTCGTGTTTTTTTGTAAGCATCGGCTGCTGATATATAGGCACTTTACCGCACTTAAAAGTTGTTTGTTTTCACTCAAAAACTTTCTTATTTCCTTCTTACCTGAAAGAAAGAAATAATTCTGATTTATCTAAAAGTCTAATAGAGCATTACCCTAATAACTACTAAAGAAAGTGTTTTCAAATATCCACTGCAACCCATACATCAGTATTCCACTTAGTAATAAAACATAATATGTCCATATAAGCCATCCAAATATACAATGTTTTAATATTTTGATAATTACATTAATATTGCCCAGTCTACTGTGTATTATCGGTGTATACTCAAATAACGTAGTGTGAATATAAATGATGTAATTCTCATTAAGTACGATACAATATTCCAATGGTGTTTTAAAATTTATGGGGAGACCGACGAAATAAAATTGCACAATATATTAGTCCTGATCCAATTGAACTGAGAAATATTAAAGTGTTAAGGACCCGAAAGCCCCAATTTAATACATTCATTATGTTAAACACTTTTGTACCATCGCCGATAACGTGTGAGTCTCTAACAACTCCGTTAATTAATATGCTTGTCTCAAATCAACTGCCATTAGTATTGCATTAACTATACTAGAGCGATCGAGTTCAACTGATTCAATCATTTAGAAAACAAGTATATAACTTACTGGGCAAAGAACCTTTATTGCTGTTTTCAGTGCTGTATACTGTTGTACTAAAATAGTCAGTAGACTTGTTTCCTCACTATTCCATTTAACTGAAGAAATCATTATGCAAACATTATTTCATTGAATATTCTGCTGTATCAAAGATTTTGAAATCTTAATATTTTATTTAGTCATAAATATCGAGAAATAATTTGCACAATATTTGGAACCTCTAAAAGATGCAGTCTGATGTGTACTATTTTCAAATTCATCCACTAATAAGCCCCAACGTAACTTTATATGCCAAAGATCTTGGGATGAGTTCGAATTATAGCTTCCTGAATGACTGAACCTTTTTAATATTGTGGATTATATATGGGTCACGGTGATTACTTGATATTAAGTAACGTTCAAATATAATCATTGCACAACAATCGCGCTTGAGTTTGAATTGCGCGAAAATCAGACTAACACTTCTCAACAAATTGTACATCCCACCTTTACGGAAATAATGGCCTGCAACTTTCTTGGTTATGTCCCATGCCTTTTACGCACACACAATAGATAACCTATATTTTTGTCCGATTTAGATGCAACTTAAAATATACATATGAAAAAAATAGGTTGCCACGCAACGAAACATACGCCCACACAGCAGCTAAATCGTTCGGGCAGTCAACAAGAGTTGTCGCATATTAAGTAATTATCAGGTTTTTATAAAGTTCTGCCTCATGCTAACGTTCAGTATACGAAACATTTAATATTATGGATTTAGCTATTCAATTATCGATTTTCAAGAAATTCAAACTCAACCATCATTAATGTGTAACGGGGATAGAGTCCAACGTTTTTTTAATTCGGAATAAAATGGTGACCCTCATAGGGTCCAAAAGGCAAAAAACATTATTTCTTGTACAATCAGGGGCCAAAATTCAGGAAGTTATGGTCTAATGTGTCCGAATATCGAAAGGAGCCGCGATCTTTGGGTTATAAACTTACATTTCAAATTTCATCAAAATCGGATTAAAATTGTGACCTCTACACAAGGTTCTGACATGACCATCACAGATTTTGATGATTTTTGGTGTGCAAGTTAACCATGATGAAAAAACATGATGTGCAAAATTTTAGCGCTGGGAGCCCCATGGGGCCCCATCGGGGGTATTCCGAAATTTGGGCCTTTTCGGCTGACCTTCAAACTTTGAAAATCCATAACTTCGTCCCTAGTAATACTACTTACATGAAATTGGTATCAAATTGTTCAGAAAACATGGATCCTTCTAAAGATCAGGAGCACAAACTCGACAGAACAAAACCCAGGCAAATGTTGTTGACCTTGACCTTGGAACCCACGCCCTCGTAAAGGGACAGCTTCGATTTGGCCAATTTTTCGTGTGAACATTGCCCCGCCTATGATTAACGAACACACAAAAAATCAAAATGGGATCTCCATGGGAACAGATTTTAGGAGCCGGTCAAGTCAGGAGTTACTCAGTTATTCAAGTGCACACGACCTTATCACCACGACATGACGTCGTAACAACAACTCAGCGAACCTGATTTCGGCTAGAGCATCCACAAGTTTTTTCAAAATGATTAAGGCCCATAACTCTGGCAGTATTTATCGAATATTGCTGAAAATCAATAGGCGTCTTCATCTATTGACCTTAAACACCGTGTATAAATTTAAAGACAATCAACACGCGGAGTCCAACTAACATAGTACCTATAGTAGTGACATCGGCCACAGTGTTGTTTATTATAGTGCTTTAAGCTCGTAACGTTGCATTCTTATTACTCGCAAATTCGTGTGGGGAAAAATGTGGTTCTATTTTCGAGGTGCGGCAAAAATTTTGGGTCTGTACACTATTAATGGATCGTCCAGTGACAAGATAGGTTGCCAGGCAACGAAAAATACGCCCAGCTAAGTCGTCCTGGCGTCAACAAGGGTTGTCGCATATTTTTACTTTTGTCAGTAAGGAGAAAGTTTACAATGCATGAAAATCCTATTACTAGTAATAGCCCATTAAGTAATGGTTAGAATTCGTCCACAAGATATTTCAAAGTGATCAAGGACCATAACTCTGGCAGTAATTATGACCTTAAACAATGTGTATAAATTTAAAGTCAATTGCATAAAAACATTAGCCTCTAGAGCATCCACAAAATATTTCAAAGGGATCAAGGACCATAATTCTTGCAGTAATTATTGGATATCACTGAAAATCAATAGTCTTCTTCGTTTAAACACTGTGTATAAATTCAAAATCAATCGGATATTAACATTAGCATCTAGAGCATCCACAAGATTTTTTTAGGCCCATTACTCTGGCAGTAATTATCGAATATCGCTGCAAATCAACAGGTTTCTTCGTCTGATGACCTTAAACACTGTGTATACATTCAAAGTCAATCGGATATTATCTTTAACCGCTAGAGCATCCACAAGTTTTTTCAAAATGATTAAGGCCCATAACTCTGGCAGTATTTATCGAATATTGCTGAAAATCAATAGGCGTCTTCATCTATTGACCTTAAACACCGTGTATAAATTTAAAGACAATCAGATATTAACTTTGGCCTCTAAAACATCCACAAGATTTTTCAAAGTGATCTAGGGCCATAACTGTGACAATAATTATTGGATATCGCTGAAAATCAATAGGATTCTTTGTCTCATGACCTTAAACAATGTGTATGAATTTAAAGTCAATCGGATATTAACTTTAGCCTCTAGAGTGTCCACAAGAAAGTGTGGACGACGACGGATAGACAAACGGACGGACGGACAGGGGCAACGGCAATATATGTCCACATTTCCATGTGGGCGTATAAAAAACAGAGAGTACAAGTTATCATAGTGAAATTAGTGATCAGAAGTCAGCTTGCACAAAACAACCTACAGTGAATTCGAATAAAATCGACGTCTGTTTTAGCGACCAAGATGGACTTCATGTCCATCAAATCTGTTCCCATGGAGATCCCACTTTGATTTTTTGTGTGATCGTAATATATAGGTGGGGCAATGTGCACACGAAAAATTGGCTAAATCGAATCTGCCCCTTTTCATGGGCGTGGTTTCCAAGGTCAAGGTCAACAACATCTGCCTGGATTTTGTTCTGTCGAAATTGTGCTCCTGGTCATTAGAAAGATCCGTGTTTTCTGAACAATTTGGTACCAATTTCATGTACGTATGATGACTAGGGGCGAAGTTATGGATTTTCAAAGTTTGAAGGTCAGCCGAAAAAGCAAAAATTTTGGGATGTCGCTAAAGGGGCCCCATGGGGCCCCCAGCGCTAAAATTTTGCACATCATGTTTTTTCGTCATGGTTAACTTGCACATCAAAAATCATTAAAATCTGTGATGGTCATGTCAAAATCGTCCAAATTTTGTGTACACTTGACATGTAATGCCCCATTATTGGTTTTCATTATACATATAAAGTTGTGGTGCCTCGAAATGGAAACTGTAGACTACTGTAGGCCTATTCGAGATAGCTAGGCCTGTAAAAATTTCACAGGCTAGGCCGAATGTAAATTATGATTATGAATATTCATAGTATTAAAGTGAGCCCCACGCCGTCCTGGCCAAAATAAACCCCACATAAGACTAATCCATACTCAATCATACTCATTTGATTTAGTTTATTTACTTAAAATTCTTTCGGTATTCGAAATAATAATTTTACTTACCATCCGTTTTCCATATGGAAGATACGCTGCCATTTTTCACAAGCCAAAAAAAAGACCAAAAGCTCCGAAAGTTCCCGAGTTGACACCTGCCGTTTACGTCATCGAAACATTGACGTCATCGAGACGTTGACGTCATATACTCGTGCATGTTTCAATTAATAATGATTGCTCACATCAAAACGAAATTTGGACGGTAAAAAAATGACAAAATATTATTTTCGAAATCAATTAAAACCACGAAATAAATTTGTTTTTAAAATTAAAAGCAACGTTTCCTGAATGAAAAAATGAAAAAAAAATATAGACATTCATATGTTTTAAGAAAGCTGTTTAGGGTCAAAGACTGTCTGCCTAATGCCTATAATAATAGATAAAGAAATATACTCAGGTCAAAACTTAAGGTAAAAAAATAAATTTCATTGTTTTGTATTTTTAAAATCCAGATGCCTAAAATTACTGCGAGGGACAACTAAAATCCATTCCAACTATAGAAATGTGGTTTCTCACTTTTTAACTTGTAGAATTCATCGGTTAAAATATTAGGCAGACCGGTTTTTGTCTGCCTAATCCATCGGTCTGCTTAATGGCTATATATATGTATTTATGGTCTGCCTATTGCCCTGGTTATATATATATATATATATATGTTTTATACACCATGTTTACAAGGTTAATATTAAAATTCAACAATTTGTCTGTCATTCATATATATATACACTATATGGGTGTGAGCTGGCAGGTGAGAGGGGCTGGCAGGTGGGAGGAGCTGGCAGGTGAGAGGGGCTGGCGATAAGGTGCAGATTAACATTCCTGTGGCATCATACAAATTCTACTTGACAGGGTGAATGATGACATTGCTGTCATGGCAACGATCTTGAAACAAGAGAGAATTCTGCAAGGGTAGTGGTATTACACGATGTTTAATTCTGTAGACAGGTATAAAAGATTATTAACCTGTAGTTTTATCTACAGGTATGCACAATGTAAGACGACACCTTTTAATTTACAGCTGTCACATTAATTTACAAATTGTTCTCGTGTTTGTCAGGTGTATTATTGTTGTTCAGGTGTAACAATATACAGGTATTATATCTCACTCAGGTATTGGAATATAAAGCATATGGTTTGTCAGACATTGGTCATTCCGGGACTAAAATATTATCATCATATTATTATGGTTACATGGGCAATTTTCAGGGAGAATTCTACCAAGGCTGATTCCACTTCCATCTGTCAAGGAATGTTTTAATCTGAAGACAACCAGAAGTAAATAATCTTCTCCATGTAAACTGGTAAACACCATCAAGTTTAAATAAAGGTAGCGGGTACTGATGGTACATAATCCTCCGCCCCAAACTTTACCCCAAGCCTCGTCTTTAAATCATATTATTATCATGTTATACTGTACAATACTTCCTGCTGTGATGTAATATAAACCTCTACACTACACCTGTACAATACCTGACTCACAACAATAACCAACAAAACAACATCCATTCACAAAATCTCAATTGAAGATAAATCTGACAAAAATCTTTCTATATAAAAACTTAATGTTGAAAGGTGTATTTTTAGTAGTTTATTTGATATTTAAAAAATAAACCAATGTTAAACACTTCGTTAACATGCACTTTATTTTACTTCCTTTATAAAAACAAAACTCAATAATAAGTGCACAGAGACCGCACCACTCATAATTTACATAAAAACAAATATATGGACAACACACAGAAATCACAAACAAACAATTCTAATTAAGCGAATGTCCACTGCGCTTGTACAGTCCCAGGCCTGCAGTGATACAGAATTCACTCATATTTGAAAACAACCAGGAATACAACCCAAAGAAATCATTGTGTAATACCAGCATGAGTCATATGATCTGCTATATGCTACAAGAAATACAAATGTAAGCATATTGTAGTAAAAATTACCTACACAAGTACATGTAACCACATCGGTGAAATGTATAAAAAAAAAAGGTAGTCTAAAACTAAATGCTCTAAATCAATCAAAAAACGTTCAGGTATTCAATGGAATCGAGGTATATTGAAAACATTAGGACACACGTTCAACCCATCACAAAAACAGAGCAAATAACAAACAATACTAAATACAAAGAGGGAAATGAGAAAATGTCGATTGTCTCAAAAAAAAGCAGTCTGCTGACTGAATGACAGGACGTAAGAGGCAGTAGGTTGCCAATGACATTAAAATTAGATGTAGGTAGGTATGGTAAAATATTATTAAAGATTTATGACAAGTGATGTTAAATATAGTATAAATGTTATGTGATATTAATGAGTAATATATAAATGTATAACTCTTCTCATCACCATCTGTTGTTGGATATCAGCTTACACAATCTAACATCGTAAATTATCAACAACAAACTTCACTACTTACATTCATATCCATAAAAACATGGCTTGCTAGGTATATTGATGGTATATTGAACATGTAATTTAGATTTCTATAATGATATAACTGTTTATATGATAACTGTAGCCAATATTACCATGTAACACAGAAATGTTTCAATTCACACCATCGTAATAAACAAACATAACATTGAATGTTATTGAATCTAACACCATGATAAAAATATCCGACATTAAACATCGACAGATGAGTCAATGAAACATCCTACATTCACAATACTCTCATACACAGGACACATTACAGCACATGTATCATACACAGGACATGTATCATACATGGACATATTACAGGACATACACAAGACAGGACATGTGTTATACACAGGCCATATTACAGGACACACACAAGACACCATACAGGACATGTAGCATACACAAGACACAATACCGGACATGAGTCATACACAAGACATGACATGTTCCATACACAGTAAAGTACTATTTTCCCCATTAATGGCGACTGTAGCTAGTCTTCTGTCAGTACTACA
The DNA here is from genome assembly GCA_963678685.1 of Patella ulyssiponensis. Taxonomy (NCBI): domain Eukaryota; kingdom Metazoa; phylum Mollusca; class Gastropoda; family Patellidae; genus Patella; species Patella ulyssiponensis. The sequence continues at coordinate 58,626,894 of OY783225.1, read as the reverse complement.
AAATTAACCAAGTGAATAGTTTTCACCAGATTTGGATGGTAAAAGTCACCACTGCGTAAAGGGTACAACTCTCACCATCAAATTCTAGAGTAAAAACATTCAAAAGGAAGGAAAATAAAATGAAAGTAAGTATTAATATATATAACGCGTACTTCTGTATTCAAAGTGTAAACTATTGGTTAATTTAGCTATATTAGTAAGTGGAGGAGGACCACACTTCACACAAACAAAATACATGACAAACCTACATGTACAGACAAAACACACAAGCTACCCAGATATTACAACGTATACATGTATATCATCAGATCAACTGTATATATATCAGCTGTATATATATATATCATCAGATCAACCGTATATATCATCATTTGTGCTATCTCTGTATAAGGTAGTCTTCCTGCTAACCCCATTTTATGAATATCAGTGCAAGCTACTTGTAACAGAGGAGCATACTATAATCTCTTTGTAAATAAAACAAACTTGTACCGTTGCTCACCTCAATATATATTTAAATCAACATTTAAAAGGAATGTTGTGAATTTAAATCCTTATACGGTTTATATTTGTATTCACCAGGCGGTGTGTTACACAACACAACAAAACACATGAAATAAACACAGCAGGGGAGTATTAGTTTGAAACTTGAACAATAATCTTACAAACTGCGTCTGCCGTCAACAAACGATACTGTATTTAAACAGGAAGAATGATGGGCATGACAATGGTGAACAACCTGCAGAATTTTAATGAAGATGCTCAAAAATGGCAATAAAATATAATAATTTACTGCAGTCATGATATTACAAAATAAAGGTAGCCAGTCAACAAAACATGCCCATCAGCCATGCTATTTTTCAGAAATAGGTTTGCCAGGCAACAAAACATCCCACCAGTCAAATAAAATGAAATGGAGTTTGCCAGACATAAAATCATGATATTCGAAATCTTAGGTTGCCATGCAACGAAACAAATGACCACCAACCATGGTATTAGAGAAGAACATGTTCATACAATTTGATTTGATTACATTATCAAGTAGACATGGATGTTGAAAGATATTTTATTAATGTCTTCTGATACTAATAAATAAATAAGCAACTGTTAATTATGATAAACAACTGTTAATAATGATAAACAACTGTTAATTAGGATAAACATCTGTTAATAATAATAAACAACTGTTAATAATGATAAACAATTGTTAATTATGATAAACAACTGTTAATTATGATAAACAACTGTTAATAATGATAAACAATTGTTAATTATGATGAACAATTGTTAATGATTGAATATTTGTAAGAATGGTTGTTTATAATGAACAATACTACCTACATGTACTGGTACGTGTAAGATAGTATACGTGTATATAATAAGTTGTTGTATGGAGTTTTATATTGACACTAAAACTCATATAAATAACCAGATCATTGACAGATTTATAACACCCTCCATTTTATTATAAAACCCATCCTCTCTTCACAGCGGTTTCATTTTCTCTTGTGTCTTAGTTTTGTGTTTGGTCACAGGTTTGATCTTCTGGGTTGTCCTTGGAAAGATAAATTAAGGTTCACCGAAATACTTGCTGATGGACATATACAAGAAACTTTGACGGTGTGAATTCTTCATGAAAAAGTGTTGAGAGAGCATGCTCATTGACTTGGAGGTTCTGTATCGATCTCTGTGCTGTGCACAGAAACATTTAACAGGATTTTTTTGTAGTAGTTTCCCCCTTGCCCGTGGTGCAGGACAAACGGCCTGGCAAGGGACAATGTATAATTGTTCTGATGGGAAGAAAAACCCTGGTCCTGTACACATTGGCATGCATGTAAAACATACCTTGGCAGTTGGAATCAGGTGCAAGAAGACTTACACCCCATTTGTTACCAGTAGGGTATAAATGTAAATAAATATGTGACAAGAGAAAGTATGGAAACATGTTACTATGGCAACCAGAAAGTCTGGGAACATGTTACTATGGCAATTGTTACTACTCACAACTAGAATATTATAGGAGGCTGAGAAAAACATCAAATGATTCTTTCATGTCAAAGGTGGGGCATACAGAGAGAGAGAAATCAAATGAAATAAAAAGTGGTCTTATGGCGCGTCAGCACCAACTGGCCATTTCGTGACTAATATATGGTTCAATTTTATGCCAATAATTTGCTTGCGTGTCAGGGTCTTTAGCAGTGGGAGAAAACTGGAGGACTCGGAGAAAACTCATGAGGTTGGACAGGCGACACAACTCCTTGCAGGGCTCTATAAAAGTTGAGTGTGCCTGCAGGGTCATACTCAAAAAGAGAGCATTCAATTGCCAGGTATATAGTATGATTGATTGGGGGGGGGGGGGCTTACGGCAGAAAAAGAAATTATAAATAATTTTTAGTACCTTTTTTATTATGGTTTCTAAATTGTATTAATGTATTATAGATTACTTTAATAATAAAGATTATGTTTGATGTGCATATTGTTGTTGTTTGGGGTTGATATAAACATAGAATAGATGCCTACCGGCGTCAAACAAGTTCTGTACTTAGCTCAGTATCCGACACATCAACATCTATAGCTTAGACAATGGCTGCCATTTTATCATGAGAACCGGACACCGAAGGCTTAGAATCAGCAGGTTTTGAGAAAAAAATTTCATGGACTTGTCCAACCTGAACGACAGACTCACCCTACTTGCGGAGAAGCTACCATTTAATTTTCATACGTTAGTTAGCCACGTACGGGAGTTGTCTGCTTTTGACCGTAGGGCATTGCAGTCTTCGGCGGGGTGATTTCTCTGTATGCACTTTATAATTTTGAAATAAAATAACATCACCACAAACTCGGCAAGAGACTTTGTTCTTTTTTGCACTTGATACTCGATAGGAAGCCATCGTTATAGAATTATCAGGTGTAAGTGTGGTTACTACACGGTACTGGTGTTTCGGGTTCGCCGAGGTCACAGGTGATAGTTCATGCGTCGCGTGCTATTCTTTTATTCATCGACTGGCATTCTACTAGAATTGTCACTAAATTAAGCAGAGGTCACAGGTGATAGGTCATAAGTCACAGGTGGAATCGCTAACGTCGCGTGCTGATGTTTTTATCATCGACTAGCTTATTCTAGTAAATTATTATACGGTAATCAAAGTAAACAAAAAAGTATTCTTTATTTTACATGATTTACGCGACAGTAATACTTTTTAAAAATGTGCCTGCAAAAATTTTTATTAAAGCAAATGTGCCTGCGCACACCGTGCGCATGTGCGCGGAAATATCGATGCCTGACTCCTTGTCTGGTGGTACATACAGGGGCTACATTATGTTGGTGTTTATGATGAAGCATTGTTCCCGAATCTATTGTTAGAATCAATTGGTGAACAGATTCCAAAATTTTTCCGATCAATGGACCATAAAGAAATTCAATAAACAGGGGCAGATCTAGGAATTTTGAAAAAGGGGGGCACCCAAAATGAGGACACTGACCACGGAGACGGGGCACACTGCTGAGGGGGGGGGGGCCAAAGAAAATTATCCGTCATTTCCTTGCATTTGTAGCCATCCCAAGAGCTATTTGGCTGATATTTTTGTCTAAATAAACGTTCGGAATCGACATATTTGTGTCTGAGACAAAAAGGGCACTGTGGAAAATTAGGGGTGGGGGCTGATGAAAGTAGTTCATCTGTCTAGGAATTTGTTCTTGCATTATGAGTTTATAAATGATAAAGTCCTGTTCAAGTTAGTCCAGTCTGTATTATCTAGGAACACAATCACACCCATTATGGTCACTGATTGTGTCTAGCTTTTCACATTATACAGCTAGCCCCTGCATCCTTTCACTAGATTGAACTACACGTATTGTCATTTATAGCTTGCAATGTTCTTGTGTTGTATCTTGTGGTGTACGATCATCTCTACCAATTATAAGACTTTTACAAGAATCTCTGTAAGACTTGTGACACTATATGCAAATTGATTCCATTGTTGTTGTCAAGCTGGAGAAACATGTTGTAAAATAGTTTGGATTGAACCAGGCCAACATGTCAAGTGGAATATTTCAACAATTAAAACTTAAATATTGAACATGTTTCAAATTCCAGTGTTTTAATATTTATGTTTAAAATATTTGGCTGTGTGAACGTTGATGAAAGGGGTTGACAGTCAAGTTATTTGGTCTACTAGACCTAACATAAGTGGTCATTATATGTCCATCCCTGGCCACATTATACACAAATGTCAATATAGACTAAACTGATTTATAACCGGTAAATATAGGCCAATATTACACAGTATTAACTTAACTCTACACTCTATAATATATACTAATAATTCATTGCATAATTGCATTTCGTCATCAATCAAGGATGACGTGATTATAAAGGAAGGGGACATTAATTAAATGACCAGAAGCCAAAACACATACGATATGTGTGACAAAACTCTAAACATGACTTTTAAAAATGGTGTCGTCTGATTATCAAGACACCTGGTCATACCCCACAGGTAAATCGACGAGATCAAAGAAAGATTAATTATAATAGAACTTACCTTTTTGGTTTTAATCTGTGTGACGCAATGTTCGAGTGCCGTGGCGTCTCTTCGGGACCCCATTTTAACCTAAAAACACAAAATATAGTCGACATTCAGTCATACTTCATCTCAATTTTATCGAAGGGTCACCTGGTGAGCATGCGCAGATGACATATTTCACCTGTTTCCCCATCAATGACAAGGTAGAGCGAGATTATAAAATTGAAAGTAGAGATTGGTTTGTTTAAATTCTGACTGTAATGAGTATTTGTCATACATTCAGACATTCCGTTTAATCGGTGCAAATGAGTTGTTTTATTATATCAATAAATGTTGATGTGTCATCACATCTCTAATCAAGTCAGATTTACGTTTTTGATTTTTTAAAATTTAGTTTTTTTGTAAACCACGGCTGATATGTGAATGCAAATTTTAATTAAAAAATTTAAAAAAAGATAAAGACTGATTGTAACACGTGATGTTGCGTTTATTTATTTTGTAAATTAGGTACCCCCTCCCCCACCGCCCTCTCGTTTACTTAAATGTCATCATGACAGTTTGAGGATGATACTGAATGTAGATTCAGTTCGAGGGTAAAATTAGAATTACGTCTAGTCATTCGGATGAAATGATAAAAAATATATACCAATAAAATAAAAAATTGAAAACAACTCAAAACGTGTTGAAATTGATAGTGCCCTTGACAGATCCATTGTCATTGAAAGAAACGGCAGTGCACTTCCATATTTGTAATATAGGCTTAAATTTTTGAGACTTTCGTTGGTTGTGTGGTCGCTCATTGTACAGATGCCGTTTACTCTCATTGAAAGGTGGGCATGCTATCAGAGTAAGGTGGGCATGCTATCAGGGTATGGTGGGCATGCTATCAGGGTAAGGTGGGCATGCTATCAGAGTATGGTGGGCATGCTATCAGGGTAAGGTGGGCATGCTATCAGAGTAAGGTGGGCATGCTATCAGGGTGAGATGGGTATGCTATCAGAGTAAGTTGGGCATGATATCAGATTAAGGTGGGCATGCTATCAGGGTAAGGTGGACATGCTATCAGGGTATGGTGGGCATGCTATTAGGGTAAGGTGGGCATGCTATCAGAGTAAGATGGGCATGCTATCAGGGTATGGTGGGCATGCTATCAGAATAAGGTGGGCATGCTATCAGGGTGAGATGGGTATGCTATCAGAGTAAGTTGGGCATGCTATCAGATTAAGGTGGGCATGCTATCAGGGTAAGGTGGACATGCTATCAGGGTATGGTGGGCATGCTATTAGGGTAAGGTGGGCATGTTATCAGAGTAAGGTGGGCATGCTATCAGGGTAAGGTGGGCATGCTATCAGAATAAGGTGGGCATGCTATCAGGGTGAGATGGGTATGCTATAAGAGTAAGTTGGGCATGCTATAAGATTAAGGTGGACATGCTATCAAAGTGCCGTCAGGCAAATAACAAACAATTCCCGCGAAATACGTCATCCATCAGACAGGGTGAAATTGGATCCCGGAGCTTACATTAGAGGAGGTTGTAAGTGGGTTTTATTTTATATCAGAGTTTAACACCTTGCTAGATTAAGAGATTAGTAAATCATCAACACGTAGATTAGGTTACCTGGTAACATGAACATGAAGGGGGTGGGGGGTCGTTACAAGACCTCTATGATTACTACAAACAGGGACGGACGAGGCTTGGGTCCTCTATGATTATGTTTACAATACTAGGGAGGGGAATTCTGTCCGGGCAGTGGCGTTTCAACAAACCATCGTCGAATTCCGGTTGTAAAGGATTCTTCTAAACCATTGTCTGAGAGCACGAGTCATGGCAGACGAGAATGCCCCAGATTTGAACCATGGCGACGGCCCAGACTAATCTCGTCATTTTACAAGTCCGACTCCAACTTGCCCTGGGTATATATAGTATGTCACGTTGTTTGGATAGGACAAAAAGCCGAGGTCCACACGTGTACACAGTGGTATGTACTTACATCAACGCCAGGGCCATGAAATAAAAGCCAGAACAATGTTTAAGGTAGGTTCATGTTCAGACAGGTATCAGTAGTAATGGTTGATCTGTCTGACGCCGACATATAAACTTAATCTTAGATTAATCACAGGTAAATTAATCATGATGAACCAGACTCTCTAATCAATAACATGACGTCATATTCATGATGATAACTAACTAATATACCACACCTTGTACCTGTAATCTCGTATCGAGGTTTTAACGTTTTAATTGTAGATAGTTATATCGCTACGCGATGCTTACCTCACTAATACATCACTAACAGATTTACAGGTGCCATGATTTAAATAGAGTTAAACGTACTCAGCGAGGACAGTGTGATATGGGGGAAATGTCTCGTTTCCAACTTTTTTCTTGCAACTCCAACATACCAGGGCTTTCTTTTTCGTTTAAGATTCTACGGTTGTATTCAAGTTTTGCATACGCCCTGGTAGTCTAGTGGTAGGGAACTTGGGTAGAAAACACTAACCCCGGTATTCTTGTGGTAGGGAATTGGGTTTGGGAACTGGCACGAATTCCAACGTGGGTCGCGATAAACCGTCATCTGTGTGGATTGGCACCTGCTTGGTCTGGCAAGGAAATGGGTCTAATTCTCCCGAAGGTTCCCAAAATCGAGGTACACCCCTGTACATATTGGCGTGCACGTAAAACAACCCCAGACAGTTGAATGGAATGGAGGAGGGGTAGGCAGAAACTCTGTAGTCTTCTCAAAACTCTTCCACCGCGCATGGCATGGATAAAAGTTTCTCCCGAAATGTCGACGAGGAGCCTAATCCCTTTATAGCCACTCTATGCGTACTGCCCAACAATCAATCTCGCTGACCCCCGTCCCCCATTGGGAACCCCTGAAACTCATATACCTAATACATATATCCCCTGGTACCTATATACCTATATAAAGCTATGACGTGAGATATATAACAAACACTGTACAGGTAAATAGTAACTCGACCTTTACAGGTATATAGACGTATAAAAGATATAGGGCGGTCACATCAAAGAGTAAATAACTAACGGTGATTTAAAGTGGACATTATAAAAAACGTACTCCACCTCTTTTCTTACCATGCCACATCTATTTATAGCCAAGATAAATACAAGTCTTACAGAATAAACATATAGAAATGGTACAAGTTTTACAGAATAAATCTTAAACATAATTATATAAATAGTACAAGCCAAAAGTAAGGCTAATACCCCCTATCATTGATATACCACTAGATCCAACCCACCAGGATGGCCTTATACCACTAGATCCATTGAGTTATTATAGGAGGAGTTCACGTCAGGAGTCAAACGAGAGGCTTTTAACCCCATGACGTCAGACATTGATTAACCAATCAGCATTGACATTTCTAGGGGTTTACCCACAGTTCCGGGCATCAAAAGGCCAAGAACTCACCGTAACGGAACGTTTCATTGGCTAATCTCTCACATCATCCAGAAGACGCCAATGATAACAAATCTTCTAGATTTTCATTTTCATCATCATTATCATCTTTATTTATTTATTTATTTAAATATATCCGATTTCAAACAAATGGTTTTAACAAAAATAAATGTAAGCACCAGTGGGCAGCCCCCACCTGGTGTAGCCTGCCATAGGGCTAACAACCCTATGAGAAATTTTGTCCCTCTACACGGAACACCTTACGTGACTCCGCATGTCGACCTCACCAATAAGAATCTAGCAGGTAGTTCTGATGAATTGGCTGCGGGGGGAGGAATTTCGAATAATGTAATTAATAATCTTACCCATACGGGTAGTCAAAGTAGTCAAACTAATAATTCAATATGTTCAAGTATAAATTGTGAATTTTGTAGTCTGTCTTTCGGTGCTTGTGGCTATAGACAGTGTAAATTATGTACTGATTACAATGAAGCCCACACATTTAGTAGCTTCGTTACTGGTAGATGCTACCATGTTTCTACAGATCAAAACCTTAATTGTAATACACAAAATATAGTATATTTATTAACCTGCAATTACTGCAAACTACAGTATGTTGGGGAAACTAGTAAATCATGTAAAACTAGATTTAATAATCATAGATCTGCAGGAAATTCTGAAAATGCACACAAACTATTATATCAACATTTCAAACAAAATCCCTGTAAAGAATTTGGATATAGTATACAAATAATTGAAAAACTTCCCGGTTCTGGACACCATACTAATGGTAAAATTGATCCTGCTAATACACAAATTAGAACGCACGCAGAAGAAACTTGGATTATCAAACTACAGACCATTTTCCCTTATGGTCTTAATGATAGATTTAAAAATATCGATTATAGCAACCGGAATGAAAACACTTTGATCACCAGAAATTGTTACAAAAAACTTGACCATAAATTTCAAAATAAAAAACGTTCCATTAAAAAATCGAAATTTCAAAAAGATCCGGAAAGTATTTTGAACGAATTGTATTCTGCATGCCAATGCCATACTTCCGACAAATTATCTTGTGCAGCTTGTGTACTTAATCTAGCTCGACAAATTGTACATACCTTGAAAAAATCAACAGCTAAGAAACTTGGTGTCCTCATACAGGATATTATCTATTCTAATCAACTTAATGAAAGCTTTCTTCCTCAATATTACGATGTTATTACCGATTTGATAAATAGTAAATTTTCACCTAAACATTCAGCACAGCAAAATAAAGTACATAAGAAAAAACCCGAGATTTTATGTAAAATACTTTTTACAGATAAACATATACAAGATATTGGACTGAATAGAATTTTCCGAGATAGATCTGTAATCAAATCTATACCAGATACTATTCCTAAAATTTCACCTACAGTCGTATACAAATTTTTACCTCCAATTCGTAATAAAATATTTAACTACCATGAAACTATAGCAAACCTAAACGTTCACGAATTTATCAACAGTTACGACAATACAACATGTCAATGTCATAACTCTCCTTTTAAAGATAAATTTCACGACCATGTACTGACTGGAAACTTCGATATTGTTGAAGACAATTATCTTAAAAAACTATTCCGCTTTGGACCACAATTTCGAGAACAACCTAATAAAACTAACTTCAAAAAATTACATAATAATCTAAAATCAGAAATCAGAAAATGCATAGTAGCTTGGTCAGATAAATTTCGTGCACCAATAGAATCTTTTGGAGAATGGAGAAACACTGTTTTTGACCTCTTATCAAAGAGAATCAAACATATTAAAAACAACCCAAGACATCCACCACCCGAAGTCCTAAAAAATGCATCTGCAGCTGAATGCCTTTCTGCTCTTCAAGAGAAATTTGTTCTAACACCCGTCGATAAGGCTAGCAATAACATTGCCTTTATCTGTAAAAAGTACTATATTAAAAATATCCTTACCAAAGTTGGACTTTGGCCTAACACCAATAATAACACTTATAAATGTATTACGGAATTATCTAAACTAGATATTTTACAAAATCAATATTCGTTTAACAGGAGTAATTATATAAAAGACAATGTAAAAGTAGATGCCCTTCCATATATTTATTCTATACCGAAATTTCATAAAAATCCAGTAAAATTCAGATACATAATTTCCTCCAGCATCTGCCAGACAAAACCTCTAGCAGTGACTATTACGAAAGGACTTAAATTATGCCAGGCCCAACATGCCATCTGGTGCAAAACACTTCGCAATTGTACTGGAATTAATAGCTTTTTCATAATTGATAAAAATAAACCAATAGTAGACACTTTAGATAAAATCAATCAAAAAGACAATGCAAAATCTATAGAAACTTTCGACTTTTCTACCTTATATACTATGCTACAACATGCAGACCTTAAAAAGAATTTGGATTGGTTCGTGGATAAGGCCTTTAATGGTGCTTTTGGAAAAGGCAGAAATCTGATGGCCATCTACTCACAAGATGCAAGATGGATCATGAAACGGCGCAATGCCAATACTGTAGTTTTCGATAAAGAAAAATTTCAAAATATTATACATTTTCTCATTGACAATGCCATATTTGAGGTTGGGGATCAGATAATACAACAAACTATTGGTTTACCAATGGGAACTGACCCCGCCCCATTTATGGCAAATGCACATTTATATAAATACGAATTCGGCTTTCAAGACCATAAAAGAAAAACAGATTACAAGGTAGCAAAAAGTCTAAATTATACCTTCCGTTACATTGATGACATAACACCAATCAATGATAATGGTAATTTCAATAAATACAAAGATGAAATATATCCTCCTGAACTTATATTAAATAAAGAAAATTCGGGCACTATAAATGCATCTGTCCTTGACTTTATTTGGACATCAATATAATTAATAACAAATTTAATGTCGGTATATTCGATAAAACGGACAAATTTGGTTTTGAAGTAGTAAAATACCCGTCAGCTCATAGTAACATACCAGATACGACACTATACAATGTTTTCTATTCACAGGCATTACGATTTTTAAAAATATGCAACAATAAAGAACTATTTCTTTCCCGAATAAAAACTCTTAATTTTAAGTGCACGGCCAAAGGTGGTACACAATTACGCATTTTGAAAGAAATTTCAAAACTTCCATTTCTTCAACATAATAAGTTTTACATTTCTTATAACGATATTACTGACTACATATTGGATAATGATTCTATATAAATTGCTTCTAGATGTCTAGTCCTATTTGGATTATCGCCCTTATTTTTAGGCCTTTATTAATACACTAATAACTGACGATTTCTTCAGCATTCCTGTTTTGCATTTCTTACGTGGGATATTATATAATAATTATACTATGGTTTGTACAATTGCATGGTCTTTAAAACTAATAGTTTTTTTATATTTTAACGTAATTTTATCTAGATTATCGCCCTTTTATCGGGAAATTGCACCTTCTAAACCACGACGTCATAACAACTATTACGGCAGATTCACGTCACACCACTCAGTCAGCAGACGGCTGTCTCCCTAGATAGTCTATTCCTTTGCTTCTTTGTATTCAGTTGTGTTTTTGTTTCTGTGACGGTTGCAATGTTTGTCCTAAATGCATTAATATACTTCCATCCTTTTATTGATTTAGTTTTGAACTAGGCCTACTTCTGATACATTTAACTATGTGGTTACTTGTGTAACGGAATTTATACAACAATATGCTTGCATTCGTAATTCTTGCAACATATAATAGAACATGACTCATGCTGACACTATATAATTATTTCTTTGGGTTGCATTCCCAGTTGTTTTCAAATATGAGTGAAGTCTGTGTCACCACAGGCCCGGGACTGTACAGCGCAGTGGACGCTTACCTAGCCCCCGGATCCATTCACTCTCTTTGATTTGTTTATGTTTGTGGTCTTTGAGTATGATGTCTTGTCCATATATTTGTTTTTGTGTAGAATTGTGTGTGGTGCAGCCCTCCTGCACTTACTATTAGAGTAGAGTTTTTAGCCCTTCGTACTGTAGAATGTTCTCGTTGTCGGGTTTTGCTCCTGTTTGCTCACTGCACATTTTTTCATTTTCATCATCATTATCATCTTTATTTATTTATTTATTTAAATATATCCGATTTCAAACAAATGGTTTTAACAAAAATAAATGTAAGCACCAGTGGGCAGCCCCCACCTGGTGTAGCCTGCCATAGGGCTAACAACCCTATGAGAAATTTTGTCCCTCTACACGGAACACCTTACGTGACTCCGCATGTCGACCTCACCAATAAGAATCTAGCAGGTAGTTCTGATGAATTGGCTGCGGGGGGAGGAATTTCGAATAATGTAATTAATAATCTTACCCATACGGGTAGTCAAAGTAGTCAAACTAATAATTCAATATGTTCAAGTATAAATTGTGAATTTTGTAGTCTGTCTTTCGGTGCTTGTGGCTATAGACAGTGTAAATTATGTACTGATTACAATGAAGCCCACACATTTAGTAGCTCCGTTACTGGTAGATGCTACCATGTTTCTACAGATCAAAACCTAATTGTAATACACAAAATATAGTATATTTATTAACCTGCAATTACTGCAAACTACAGTATGTTGGGGAAACTAGTAAATCATGTAAAACTAGATTTAATAATCATAGATCTGCAGGAAATTCTGAAAATGCACACAAACTATTATATCAACATTTCAAACAAAATCCCTGTAAAGAATTTGGATATAGTATACAAATAATTGAAAAACTTCCCGGTTCTGGACACCATACTAATGGTAAAATTGATCCTGCTATATAAATACACAAATTAGAACGCACGCAGAAGAAACTTGGATTATCAAACTACAGACCATTTTCCCTTATGGTCTTAATGATAGATTTAAAAATATCGATTATAACAACCGGAATGAAAACACTTTGATCACCAGGAATTGTTACAAAAAACTTGACCATAAATTTCAAAATAAAAAACGTTCCATTAAAAAATCGAAATTTCAAAAAGATCCGGAAAGTATTTTGAACGAATTGTATTCTGCATGCCAATGCCATACTTCCGACAAATTATCTTGTGCAGCTTGTGTACTTAATCTAGCTCGACAAATTGTACATACCTTGAAAAAATCAACAGCTAAGAAACTTGGTGTCCTCATACAGGATATTATCTATTCTAATCAACTTAATGAAAGCTTTCTTCCTCAATATTACGATGTTATTACCGATTTGATAAATAGTAAATTTTCACCTAAACATTCAGCACAGCAAAATAAAGTACATAAGAAAAAACCCGAGATTTTATGTAAAATACTTTTTACAGATAAACATATACAAGATATTGGACTGAATAGAATTTTCCGAGATAGATCTGTAATCAAATCTATACCAGATACTATTCCTAAAATTTCACCTACAGTCGTATACAAATTTTTACCTCCAATTCGTAATAAAATATTTAACTACCATGAAACTATAGCAAACCTAAACGTTCACGAATTTATCAACAGTTACGACAATACAACATGTCAATGTCATAACTCTCCTTTTAAAGATAAATTTCACGACCATGTACTGACTGGAAACTTCGATATTGTTGAAGACAATAATCTTAAAAAACTATTCCGCTTTGGACCACAATTTCGAGAACAACCTAATAAAACTAACTTCAAAAAATTACATAATAATCTAAAATCAGAAATCAGAAAATGCATAGTAGCTTGGTCAGATAAATTTCGTGCACCAATAGAATCTTTTGGAGAATGGAGAAACACTGTTTTTGACCTCTTATCAAAGAGAATCAAACATATTAAAAACAACCCAAGACATCCACCACCCGAAGTCCTAAAAAATGCATCTGCAGCTGAATGCCTTTCTGCTCTTCAAGAGAAATTTGTTCTAACACCCGTCGATAAGGCTAGCAATAACATTGCCTTTATCTGTAAAAAGTACTATATTAAAAATATCCTTACCGAAGTTGGACTTTGGCCTAACACCAATAATAACACTTATAAATGTATTACGGAATTATCTAAACTAGATATTTTACAAAATCAATATTCGTTTAACAGGAGTAATTATATAAAAGACAATGTAAAAGTAGATGCCCTTCCATATATTTATTCTATACCGAAATTTCATAAAAATCCAGTAAAATTCAGATACATAATTTCCTCCAGCATCTGCCAGACAAAACCTCTAGCAGTGACTATTACGAAAGGACTTAAATTATGCCAGGCCCAACATGCCATCTGGTGCAAAACACTTCGCAATTATACTGGAATTAATAGCTTTTTCATAATTGATAAAAATAAACCAATAGTAGACACTTTAGATAAAATCAATCAAAAAGACAATGCAAAATCTATAGAAACTTTCGACTTTTCTACCTTATATACTATGCTACAACACGCAGACCTTAAAAAGAATTTGGATTGGTTCGTGGATAAGGCCTTTAATGGTGCTTTTGGAAAAGGCAGAAATCTGATGGCCATCTACTCACAAGATGCAAGATGGATCATGAAACGGCGCAATGCCAATACTGTAGTTTTCGATAAAGAAAAATTTCAAAATATTATACATTTTCTCATTGACAATGCCATATTTGAGGTTGGGGATCAGATAATACAACAAACTATTGGTTTACCAATGGTAACTGACCCCGCCCCATTTATGGCAAATGCACATTTATATAAATACGAATTCGGCTTTCAAGACCATAAAAGAAAAACAGATTACAAGGTAGCAAAAAGTCTAAATTATACCTTCCGTTACATTGATGACATAACACCAATCAATGATAATGGTAATTTCAATAAATACAAAGATGAAATATATCCTCCTGAACTTATATTAAATAAAGAAAATTCGGGCACTATAAATGCATCTGTCCTTGACTTTATTTGGACATCAATATAATTAATAACAAATTTAATGTCGGTATATTCGATAAAACGGACAAATTTGGTTTTGAAGTAGTAAAATACCCGTCAGCTCATAGTAACATACCAGATACGACACTATACAATGTTTTCTATTCACAGGCATTACGATTTTTAAAAATATGCAACAATAAAGAACTATTTCTTTCCCGAATAAAAACTCTTAATTTTAAGTGCACGGCCAAAGGTGGTACACAATTACGCATTTTGAAAGAAATTTCAAAACTTCCATTTCTTCAACATAATAAGTTTTACATTTCTTATAACGATATTACTGACTACATATTGGATAATGATTCTATATAAATTGCTTCTAGATGTCTAGTCCTATTTGGATTATCGCCCTTATTTTTAGGCCTTTATTAATACACTAATAACTGACGATTTCTTCAGCATTCCTGTTTTGCATTTCTTACGTGGGACATTATATAATAATTATACTATGGTTTGTACAATTGCATGGTCTTTAAAACTAATAGTTTTTTATATTTTAACGTAATTTTATCTAGATTATCGCCCTTTTATCGGGAAATTGCACCTTCTAAACCACGACGTCATAACAACTATTACGGCAGATTCACGTCACACCACTCAGTCAGCAGACGGCTGTCTCCCTAGATAGTCTATTCCTTTGCTTCTTTGTATTCAGTTGTGTTTTTGTTTCTGTGACGGTTGCAATGTTTGTCCTAAATGCATTAATATACTTCAATCCTTTTATTGATTTAGTTTTGAACTAGGCCTACTTCTGATACATTTAACTATGTGGTTACTTGTGTAACGGAATTTATACAACAATATGCTTGCATTCGTAATTCTTGCAACATATAATAGAACATGACTCATGCTGACACTATATAATTATTTCTTTGGGTTGCATTCCCAGTTGTTTTCAAATATGAGTGAAGTCTGTGTCACCACAGGCCCGGGACTGTACAGCGCAGTGGACGCTTACGGCTAGCCCCCGGATCCATTCACTCTCTTTGATTTGTTTATGTTTGTGGTTTTTGAGTATGATGTCTTGTCCATATAGGCCTATTTGTTTTTGTGTAGAATTGTGTGCGGTGCAGCCCTCCTGCACTTACTATTAAAGACAAGTAAAACGAAATTTTGAACTATAAAAACGAAACGCAAAAGGGTCTGTGTTTTATTCAGATTGTATTTATTTGCTATGAACGACTGAACATTGTTTATAGAAACTGGTAAGCATGAATGTTGAACCCCGTGTAGAGTTTCTACGGTAATATACATGTATAGATGCAAGTATGTAAATCATCATAAATCAACTTATAACCATGGTAATTGTTGAATATGTATATTAATTTATAAAATCTCTGGTATTTACATCATCCTTGAATAATAATAAATATCCATTATTTATCTTTCTATAAACCCACTTGCTGTAAACATAAGGCCTATTTCGGTTGTCGATCAATTTAACAACCCCAGTTTTCAAATGTTGTATTTGATAAAACTAAAACTTATTTTTACATACTGTATAGGGCCTATCGGGACTCGGTTCCGACTGAGCTAATGAAGACATACCGGTACTAGATAATATCCAGGTTTCAATTTGAAGTTCATTATGTATGGATTTATATTTCAAGCATGGATCTAATTATGTTTCTGTATGTGTAATCATGTTGCCGTAATTTCATGTTGAATGTCACAGTCTCATACAGGAATGTCCATTGACTAGACTAGTTTAACCAGTATTGTTTAGACTACTAGTCTAGAATAACCAGTAATGTTTTTTCTATAGAGTGTCTGCTGACTTACTGAAGTAAATAGTGGAGTAAATAAAGTGTCGTAGAAACTAGATTAAACTTGATATCTCTGTATAAATATCAACAACAATTTGTAAATACCGTTACATCAAACACTCAGGTATAAACATAGATGTCTAAATTTGCTCAGGTATAAAACAGATGTCTATATTTGGTATGAGAGAAATGGAATTGGATTTTAACGTCCTACTTTTCCGCTGAATCCGGGTTGAAAAGGAAGGCACGATAGCCTAGAAATGTCTAGTCGTTCGGATGGTAAGTAACACATAGGCCCCCGTTTACACGCGACGTGCACGTAAAAGAACCCTTGCCAGTTGGTATATGATGAAGAGTATGGGAATTCCCCCATCATACAATGAATGACGCTTGTATATCTTCATTATTTCAATTGACACATAGGCTAATATAGGGAGAGGGAGAAAAAGAAATGGCGTTTAACTTCCACTCAACAAAAACCACGTCAGTTAGGGACTAGGATATGGTACAAATTTATATCAAAAATTCACATGTGTGTAGGGGTGTGGGATCGAAACCACGCCACCTTGTTCAAAGAATGATCTTCTGATCTAAAGCTATCTCGTTAGAGAAAAGTATTGGGTTAAACTCCGTTTGATATATGTGGGAGTGAGTTAAAGGGACACACTCGGATATTGTAGGACACCGTAATTAAAGGGACAAACTAGGATATTGTATATAGGCTATAGGACACCGTAAATAACGGGGCGGACTCGGAAATTATATATAAATAATTGACAAATAATAGAGAGAGAGAGAGACTAACATATGGCTCAATTTTATTTCTATAATTCGCTTGGTTGGACAGGCAACCCCGCTCCTTGTCATGTACAAGCGGGGAATCGAAATCACACTACACCACATGACTCACTGACAGACCTTTTGACCCAATGCGCACGCGTTAATCATTCGGTCCTCCACACCCCGTCTTAAACATTATAGAACATATGATCAGTCTCGCACAGGGAAATTGAACAGTTCTATTTGAAACAGTATGACAGCTTTAGAAATCAGGATTGCCACCAACAAGTACATTTATTAAATGAATCATAGACATAAGAACTGCAATCTGTACTGTTATTATTGTCTTCGTACTAGACCTTCATGTGAACTTATCCATTGGAATCACCAGAAATGGCTATAGGATCGTCATCAAGTTCCTGCAACTGAAAGGACTAACTCCAAAACAGACCGAAGTGGTCTACGTTTTCAGGGATGATGCTCCATCCTTTTCAACAGTAAACAAGTGGGCTGTGGAATTCAAGCGTGACAGACAGAGACTTGACGATGACCGATGTCCTGGAAGGCCATCAACAGCAACCACTCAAGAAAACATTACCCCTGTGCAACCACTCAAGAAAACATTACCCTTGTCACCTTGTGCATGACATGGGGGTGACTGACCGGCATCTAGGTCCCGCAACATCGTTGGCAAAAGTGTGTACACCTCGAAGAGTATGTAGAAAAATAATGAAAGCTGTCGACTTTGTACGGGTCTTTCACAGATGGGCTTAAACCTTTTCAGTCAGCCGTCGTAGTTGATGTACCGGCATGGCCACAATCGTCTCTGATTGATCTACTGTCAAGGCCTCTCCCCTGATTGTTTATGAGTAGGTCTAATGGGTCTTTATCTACCTATATACAGCCATGTGGATCTATTTAGTAAACCCACTGACACACACAAAGATGGATCAGCTTAGACGAAGGAATATAAATAACATTCACTTGAATCAATTTACTCGACATTCAATCATGTGTGACATATTCACTGATTTAATGCACATTCTATAAAATCTACCAACCGTAAAAATATTTTTTTAACCTGTAAATATTCTATTGTTCTATGGTTGGTTGTTTTAATAATTATAAGGATATCCAGGTATGGAGATTAATTTCTCAATGACGGTGCGTAAACGTTGGCTCGCCAACCAGGAAGTTCCGCATTCGATCCCTGGAGTGTTGTAGGAGAAAGTTCATCTGATTTTCCGGCATAGTCCCCCCTTGTCAGTCGCTCCGATGGGGACCTGGCAAGGAGTGATGTATAGTCGCTCCAATGGGGACCTGGCAAGAAGTGATGTTTAGTCGCTCCGATGGGGATCTGGCAAGGAACGATGTATAGTCAATCCGATGGGGACCTGGCAAGGAGCGATGTATAGTCGCTCGGGTGTGATATATTAACCTGCAGGTAAAAGAACCATGGGTGTGACAGGTTGAAATCGATGCAAGGGTAGGCCGTCTCGTCCAAGCAACTAGACACTGCACCTTCCCCCTCCCAACACGACCTAGCGTCCTGCACCACGGATAAGTTGAAAACCACGCTGGAAACTCCAGCTAACTTATTCGGCCAGGTTACACTGAATCCAGTCTTGGTACACTCGATAATTAACCCAGTAGGTTATACTGAATCCTGTCCTGATACATTTTATAATTTATTCTATGTAAATAACCTGTTTAAACAACGCACCCTGTTACACTTATTTTCTTCTAAAAATCAGTAGTTTTACTTATTGTTGGTCATAGATACAATGGCTGGAGACCGTATACACATTGTCAACTTAAAACATATGTGGCCATTCTCGCTTTCCTCCTTGTTGAAGCTTTGGCACTGGATCTCGACCGATATGGAAAATATCTTGCCATGATTAAACCAATAATTCTAGCCTAACCCTTCAAAATAGTTTTACTCACAATCCACCGTTTTCACAGCTTTAATTTGTACGTTTGACATGTAAATTGTAAACCTAACCCAAACCCTAGGAATATATTTTCCAGGTCGGCCAATGACTACTCTTGGATCTGGAGGACTTGTTATTTAACTGGTGTTCTACCTGAAATGAGGGGTCAGCCAATCAAATGGTCTGTCGAATCGACCCTTTGACCTTTTCATGCGTGGAACTGTGGGTAGATATTACCAGCCAACGACGTCTATACTAACACCAGCGGATCGAAATCATAACAAAACACAAGTGGATTTTGAAAAGCATGGCGATCGCTAATTGGTTAATCGAATGACTGACGTTATCGGGTCAAATGTCCCGTGCTTGATACCTGACGTCATAGAACGTGAGCGTTCACTATAACTAGTGCCAATGTCTGGTATCAATCTGTTTCACAGAGAATTACTTACGAATTAACTCTGTAACAGATGAGTGTCCACAACACGTGCGTTGACTGCACCCGGCGTCAGTCATTGGCTAAACGGCTCGTGCAATGTTTACTTAACACATAACTGCTTCGGGCAAAATGATGCATTTTACTCATTTTAATACCCATTTACACTAAATAGGAAATATTTTTTAACTACAAATACTTCAAACGTCTTTATTTAGTTTTCTTTTACCTCAAAAAAATGTTTGAGAATTTAATTTGTCGGAGTAAAAAAGTTAATATGCCGTACTCATTAGGCCTCGTCGATGTCATGCTTATCAGTGATTGTAGCGGCCAAGCGAATATTCACTGCGGGATCAGTTTGGCACAATACTGGATCTTTCCGAACGGATAAATATTTTCCCTTGGGTTAGAATTAGGGTTAGGGTTAGGTTTATCTAAAACTATTCTGAAGGGTTAGGGTTAGAATTGTGGCTATAAACACGGAAAAATATTTATCCGTTCGGAAAGATCCAGTATCGTGCATCAGTTTGGTCTGGTATTTGCATCTTTTACTGAAAAAACCTCCTGTAGTACTTCGCGTTTATTCGCGATCTCCTAATACGAGAGAAATGTTATCATATATCCTCCTTTTCAGTAAGCTGCGAGCGATATGACCCTAGATGGGAATGGACGTTAAACCCCGGCCAGTAAGAAAGTTGTTATTGTTATTTTACAAGGTGTATATTGTATAAATTAGATGGAGGGTTAAAGCTGTATTAGTAGATATTGTTATGTTTGAAGGGTTGGTATTTGTAATTGATAAGTAGCTATCATTATTATTGTACGAATTGTTACTCTATAGCGACGTCGTAATTGTGTTTAAAGCTATATTCCCATACAGATAATTACACTACTTATTTTACCGAAATCTCTATTTAAGGGAAAGTATTGTATTATAAGGGCTAGTTTGTTAATAATAATAATTACGGCCACGACTAGTAAAGGAATATATGTTTAACAATATGTAAAAGAACATTTTCTTTCATACTGTATATTTGAAAAGGTTAATTTGTTATTTACATATAGTATATAATATAAGAACCTCTCCTAGTATCAAGTATTCACTTTATGTAGGTATTATTACTATATGAATATATTATAGTATACATATATAACACTATGTACCATATAACCCTATAACTCATAGTTCATATACCACATCCACTACTTTAATAATATCAGTTTATATGCAAATTCCTTATTTAATACACATTGAATTATATTTTATATGCAAATTATTCATTTGATAAACATTGTATTTTGATTCAGATATGAATATTCTTTCTTAAGGAATGTTATTATCATGCATGGAGAACAAAAGTTTTGCATGGAAATATTAAACGTTGAGAAACTGGGAAATATACGTCCGTGTTTCATTGTGTATGGCCGTCTTGATTTGAACTGTTTATAACACGGATTGGCCTTCTTACATATACACGTTACAATAGCAACATATATAGACAATGACCTCTGGGCATTAAAATCTTTTTAGACGATGACCTTTGAAATAATTTAAACCTTCAGTGATAAAACATTTAGTAGGTAACATTTAAAAGAAATAAATGTTGTTGAACTATAAGATACTTCCAAGAGTAGATACACCTGTATTATTATATACATGTACTTGGTCGAAGAGGGAAGACAGGTCGGTATCACACTTCCCATGAAACTAATAAGAATGTTTGTGTCGAGTGGACGTTAAACCCCATTTCTCTCTCTCCCAGTTTTTGAATTGTGAGAAACACCCAGCCATTGCTCGGAATATTCAGGTTTGATATTTTATAAGTAGGTCTAGTTTAAATCAAATATAATTCTATGTTAAGTAAGCTACTTGAATGATTATCAACATTAAATAATGAGACCAAGGTACATGTAGTTATAAATAATTATTTGTCATTAGTTAGAGTTGACGGAGTACGAATCGTTTAGACCAATGAATATCTTGGAGTAGAAGTTATATATTATTATACAAGCCCATGGCGGACCGCTAATATTACAATATTTCACTAATAATGTGTGTTAAAGAGCCACTTAGATTTCCATTCAATTCACTGTTATGGGGGAACGGAGATTCTCGGCCCTTTATATGTATAATATACTTTTGTATCAATTGAATTCGAATATAATGAAGCTGAAACATAGTTTTTAGTATCAATTAACACATGTATTACACGACAGTGAACCTTTAACAAGGGTTTTACTGTATAATTTATGATTGACCGTACATGTCCCTTTAATATGGGTTTTACTGTGTATGAATAAAAGCCTATTCATTTGACGTTATACATGTAACAAGGTATATTATTGTTATATATCTGACATATGACATCTGACATATAAACCATAATATTCCACACAATCCACAATGTCAATCAAAATAATTAAATATAAATTAGTTAACACGTCTTTCAACTTTTCTTACAATATTCGGGTATGGGGATTGCCATTTATCTATTTCTTACTATTATGTTCACTTTATTCTTAGCGATTTTGGAAATTGGCCCAATAATTTAAAGTTTACAGCCAAATAACCGTTAGGCGGATGTGTTCCAAAGATTCCCGGATTGATTATTGCCTGCTCAAACGTCCTATTAGACAGTGTGACACAACTCTGTACATTGTCAGAAATATTCACCATGACAACCCAGAAAATCGTCTTTTATTTAATCATTCTTCTGATTATTGTATTCTTGGACAAACTACAAGTTTTTGGCGCCCCCCCCCCCCCTCAACTCCTTCCGCCTACTATGGTATCTATTTCTAATTATCTAATTATTCCTTGAATTATTCATACCTCAGTTGTTATTGATGTTTAGACATGACTGGGTTTTAAACTATGTTAAGCTAATATTCTATCCATTAATGGGACATTACATCAACTAGATAAACCGGTGTTTAACTTTCAACAACCTCGTACTGTCTAGAATTATCTCCATCTACATTTTAATTATTCAATTAATCTGACCCTTGTCAGATACGATTTTGTCAAAGCAGCGCTTTTCGTTTCAATCATATCGAATTCATACTCTTTTTTTAGTATAAAAATAATAACCAATATAATAATTTACAACTTATTAATAAGCAAAATACAGTAATCTATATCTAGTACTTTTATTTTGAAAGAAAACAAAACCCCAACAAATCCTAAAATAGCTAAGATTTGTCGGGGTTTGTTTTTTTAATGTCGTGTAATAATATTTTACTCTTCTTGATGTCCCCTTAATAAAGATCTAACCGATATGGTAAATATTAGTCTATAAATAAAACAGCCACGCCCACTTAAAGATGATCTCATTTGAAAGGTAGTTTTATATGCCTATAGAAACATGGGTAACAGACAAACTTACCTGTTATTGGAAACACTGGATTAAAACATACTCCTAAAACACAAATATCCGTTATTTACTAGTCATATATCCAGGTGGGAGTTATTACCTTAGCTCAGGTGAGTTAATGATGTGAACGGTTAGACAGTTATACAGGTAACTGAATCACACGACTACTGGGACATTCACCGTGTAAATAATACCATATAAGGCCTGTAGTCGTGACTATAGTAGTCACGATTAACCAGACTATATAAAGTTGTTTAAATATAGATATTCTTTATTTCACAAACCGTACATAAATACAATGTAGAAACAATAACATATTTACATCAATATGAGTATAACATATATAGACATGTGTGGATATGAATTAACCAGTGGGGTGTAACCTTTCTGTTATAACCTTAATTAACCCGAGTACAATTAAACAATTCGCTAAACTTGTGTATATTTGGTCGTAAGTAGAACTTAGGCAATATCGACAATTTCCTTTTCTTTAAAATAACCGAATTTGTACAAATAAATAAATAGTGAAATTCGTCGCCAATTTCGTTTAGGTCGCATAGTTTACAGGTTCTATTTTCTCTTGGGATTTTCTTCCATCGGCCAGTTTCTATGGGTAGCTTGATATTACAAGTTCGAAATCTACATATTAATTTAGATTTGTACATGGGTAAAACTGATAGATATTTTTCTAAATCAAGACTATGCTGAAATAATCCATAATTTATACATCTCTCGGTATAAAACTATTTTAATCTAGTGTTTTTTTGTTTTTTTATATTTTTAAGGTTGACATCGAGGGAAGTAAATAAAAACAATGTATATTATGTTTACTCATATTGTGTAATATCCGTGCTTGTCATTACAGCCGCCTTTTTACCGACTCGACGAACATTTTGAGTTATTTGAGATAGTTTATATATTTTGAATATGCTGAATTATATAGACGTGTCAGACAATTGGTAACTAATGTTAAAGTAATGTAAGTATCCCCCCACCACCACTCCCCCAACCCGATTAATGCACGTACATGTTATATTTGTTAATGACATAGTTCAGTATAAATAAAACATAAACAAAGATAAAACAACGATTACCCGTATTCTATAGTGACGCAATCAGATAAATGGTCGTATTTCATCAAATGAAAGTTTATCTATCAGTTATTGGATGGTAATATTAAACCTGTTAACATTCCATTGTCCTCGAGGGGTTCATTGTTACTGAGATCCCTACAAGCCACGGGGCCCGCGCTTGTGGTTACTTCCTACCTGATGTCAATCAAGCAGGTGATAATTGCACTTATTTATTATAAGGTAATGTATTGGTGACTGTTTGAAATGACATTAACTGGGTTTCTGGGTTTTAAGTCAACTGAGTGTAGCCCTGGGGGTTTATTGAAATTAACGATGAACTGAAAATTTTACGTTGGCACAAAGACCCAATATTTCTATGGTTGGGGACGGGTGAGAGTACGGGTAGAGATGTTGTAGTATATATGAGTCAAGGTATCTAGCCCTAGGGACGGAACGGGACAGTACGGAGAGGGGTGTTATAGTTATAAAGTAATAAAGAGACCCCCCCCCCCCAGTATTTAGCCTCTGATTAGACAATGATTATCCCTGATTATTTTGTCTGACTTGTATTTATTGTTCCGTGATGTTGATCAGTCCATGTAGAACTCAGACCTGGGTTGATAAGAGATAGATTTATTCAATAAAATTTAAATAAACAGATTCATTTTACTTTGGTAGTGTAACCCTAGATCGGTGGGGTTTTACGTCCCACTTAGCATGTCTGCACCAACTGGTCTATGTATTATAAGGTCCACGGCATGCGGGACATTTTACCCGGGAACTTGGCTGACAAATCCCCTGTAGATCTCTCTAGTCAGCGAGCGACTGTGGTTCCCAGTATGGGTGCCATGTTCTATAGAGATCAGTGATATTGTAGAGAATAAAACGAGGAAAGGTGTTTATATTCAGGTTTATACTAATGCAGGTATTGAACCAAGGTTAATACATATTATTGATATCAGGCAAGGTGTATACAGGGATTAAATACAGGGATTAGACCACTGATTACCACAGGATATTACAGATTGATATACTCAAGGCGATTTAAATAGAAACTATATCATTATAATTCACTGATCTATATAACAGCAATCAAAGGACGTAAGGAGGGTTTAATGCCTAATCTGAAAAAAACCAAGCGATCATCATTATAGACAAAAGGACCATAAATCAAGGAAAGGTTGGTCAGTGAAAGAGTCACAGTGGGTCAGTGAGAGAGAAAGTTGCACGGGGTTTTACAGTAGTTGAAAGTCCATGATATACAAGCTCGAAATAAAAATAAGAATTGGTCGTCTCTCACTACATAGTGAATACTCATCTTCATTAACTCAGTAGGATGTTAAACCCCATTCCATTTGTTATTGTTCATCTCAGGGTTCATCCCAGTAAGCTCATTGTTATGTTATAGCATCTGGATTATAATGATAGATATTACAGGATTTATACCAGGGTAATACATAGCCTATATGTAGATACAGGTTTGATTATATTCAACAGGTAGATGTGTTATACCTGATATATATAAACAATGATATAACACTCAACAACCGTTGACACGTTGATTTGCTGGATTATAGATTATCTATTGGATTATCTCGACACCTGATAAAAGATTAACGCACAGTTAATAATTTACAGGTAAGACGAAGTTCAGGTGTAAATTACAGGGTGAATGGTAAATATTACCTGTAACACCATGACGTCATGAATGATTAAAACGCGAGGTCTCTCTCCTTGTGGTCTATATTGTTTGAGTAGTAGTGGATGATCCGCGACAACAGACATCAGCGCCACCAACACCGAAACCAACTGTGTTTATTAATTTAATGTATTGTCTGTATTTTAATAAAACAAGGAAATATCACAAATCAAATTTTCATCATCCTAGGTCAATGCTTATGTGGAGACTTGTCCTTTCACCGTTCATACTGGTTGTGACGACAGCTAGGTTGCACGAATAAATACTCTTCTGACAAATTGGACCCCCTACCCTCCATATCTCTAATAAATTTGTTTTCTTGAAATGGAATTGTACAAGTTCGAGATCTAGACACAAGAACAAGCGTGAACATATAGTTAATTAGCATACAGTATTCATGTTATTTTCAGCCCAGCTCCCGAGATCAGAACATCCAGTAACACGTCTCACAAGGATTAATGTTTGGATATAAAACTGGATTGATCGAGATAAAGATGATGATGTTGGAGGGATTAAAGGGTTTATTTTAAACATGTCTAGAAACGTCAGCTCGTACACAAGGTAGATATACGTGGCGCAACTCAGAAAGTCTGAGATCGTCGGCTTTCGTTTGATGAGGAATCCACAAAGCGATCAGGTTTTATTATTCATCTCCATGGCAAAGCGTAGATTTTAAACTCATAAGTAAAACTGGGATCGACAACAAACTACAAAACAAATACCAATAATCCAAAGATTTAACGCGAGGCGTCCTTTTAAGGAGTGTGTTGAGCACGTGTAATGGTGGTTGGTTTCCATGGCGAGGTCGCCATGACACCAAAATGCTAATATCTCGCGCCCTATCAAGAATTTAGATGTTGAAGTTTACGAGGTTTTTTATGGCACATCTGAGTACACTCCCTATTTCATCTTAAACGCCGTTACAGCTGATTATAAACACGTGATGGGCGCCGAATATCACAGGTGAATCAATGAATGAAATTGTGCTATGGGTTCTTTCACGTGCATACCATAGTTTACATGGAACCCCGTTTTTTCACCAGAACGACTTGGTGCTGTTCTTTGCTAGAACCCCGTCCTGTACTACTGACAAAGGGGAAACCACTTCCACAACTCCCGGGGACTTTCTCGACCAACACAGGGGTTGAACTTGATCAAGAAAGGGTCTCACCCGCATGTATATTATCTTGAATCCTTGGATTGTATAGATAAATACAACCTTGATCTCCCCATCACCATTATTCAGTTTAACGTCATCTATTCTCTTAAATAAATCTTACTACAAAAATTTGAACATTTCGCAATCTTAGGCACCATCTTAACATGATATAAACTATCCAGTGCCACCTATATCTCCTTTGATGGGCCTTATTTAATCCGGTTCTATCTAAACCAAAAACAGTTAAATACAAGATCTGGATCGCCCGTGATCTTTTCTTGGGCCAAGTTGTAGCTATATGGTTCAGAAATAAAAACTGGGTCAATTTCTACTTGAAATTCTTGTTGGAGTAAAGAAGGGCAAACTATAGGATGACAAACTCGTGTAGACGCCTGTAAAATACACAACAATATCAACATCTTATAAAGGTCAAACTTTCTACATCAGCACATTTACACAGGTTTAAACTCTATTTTACTGTTAAAAACACGATATACCCTGACCTCAAGATATATCATGACCTGGTGTAACACAGGTATAGAGAAATAAAGGAACATCTTTATAGAATATTATAATTACTCATCTATTCGACCTCATGCGAAATGACATTAGATAAATATGAACCGGGTAAATATGTAGTGAGCGGGAGTGGGGGGGGGCGGAGAGAGGTGTTTCATTCATCTGATTTCAACTGTCCTCGGATCTTTCTCCAACTCCAACAACTAGACGCCGATACTTGCCAGGACCTGCATCATCAACAAGTGGAAACCAGACCGGAAATTACCTGGTAACTCTATCAGCCAATCCCCGAGATCAAACAAGCAAGACTTTTGTTGAACGACGAATTTCATTAAGACGTAACATTTGTTGTTATAAAGTAGGCCATCTCTTATATCGATTCTATTTGTAATAGATTTTATAATATAAAATATATTACATGTATCTATTAGATGAATTTGAGTTGAAAGACAACCACTAATTGATTGATGACTCTCCAGTTCAGTTCCATCAAAGACATTAATGCATAACGCAACTAGACGTTTGAAAATAGGATTTTATTATATTTCCTGTATAGTAATACCGTGTGTTAGAAAATATGTTTATAGTATACCAAGAGTACCGCACTCGGTTCAGTTGAACGTCGATCGAACACCTACAGTCGGTTCATTAGAACGTGGGTCGAATGCCCGCATTCGGTTCAGTAGAACGTCGGTCGAACATCCGCAGTCAGTTCAGTAGAAGGTCAGTGGAACCTGATTGTTATTAACGGTGGTAAACGAGTGGTAGGTGTTAAATGTGTACTTGTACCACCGACGAAGGGGCGTACCTAGGTGGCACACATGCCTTAGCCACAGTTTATGAACTGTACTGCTTGAACAACATCAAGTAATGTAAATCAGAAAATGAGCATGAAAGTTCTTGTAAAAAAAACTCGAGAGGTAGCGTAACAACTTGCACAAAGCGTTCATTGCGTCCCACTCCCTCAGTATCCAGGACTGACTATCCCCACAAAATGTGTCCTTTGGGAATTCTTTACAATTTTTATAGAATTATTCAAAATACGCAGCCCTTTGATGCCAAGAGAAGATGTTTCTACAATACTTGTTATTGTAACAGATAGTTGTTACAACTTCCACACAGGTAAAATATATTGTAATTAGGCGACAGGTGAGACAATGTTTGATATTTATAAAGTAGTTGGATATTTGTTTGATTAAATACAGGTAAATAAATTAAACAGGTGTTAATTACCATCATTAACAGGTACAATGTAGGTGGTGAGATGAACCTTCATTTTACCTAGAATAATAGTAAATGTTACCTAGTAAAATGATTGAAATAAAATAGGGGTTGTGTACCAACCGGACTATTGAGAACGGTGATACACCATGTAGTGTACAATGCGGACGGTGATACACCATGTAGTTTGCTAACACCATGTAGTGTGCTATGAAGACGATGATACACCATGTAGTGTGCAATGCGGATGGTGATACACCATGGAATGTGCAATGACGGTGATACACCATGTATTGTGCTAACACCATGTAGTGTACTATGGGGACGGTGATACACCATGTATTGTGTTATGGGGACGGTGATACACCATGTATTGTGCTAACACCATGTAGTGTGCTAACACCATGTAGTGTGCTAACACCATGTATTGTGCTATGAGGACGGTGATACACCATGTATTGTGCTATGGGGGGCGGTGATACACCATGTGTTATTGGGGAAATTCGTCCTAACAGCACTTTCTGCTTACTCTTTATTGAATTGGAAATGTCAATGGTTCTTTTACATGTACGTCATCATGCGTACGTCATCTCGAGTCTTTCGTCCATCCCCGACCAAGCTAGAAAAAATCCAAACCACTTTCCATTTTCATGACCACGACAGTGGAATTACTATAGTAATATATAAACAAACGAAGCCTATCTGTGAAAGACCTGTATAAAGTTTCCATTTATTTTTCTACACCGATGTTACACGGTCTGAATACCGGCCAGGAATATATTTTCTTTATCCATCCTAACAAATGTCGGTCTCAATAGACAGTCATGGTTGCTAGGAAAATGATGACGACCGCCTAGTTTCGTTTTCATTTTTGGAAACTGGTCTCATCCATGGTTACAAACCTGGCCAAAAAATATCAGGATCTTCTTCAAAACGGCTATATTGTCGCAGTACGTCGGGATTCGGACACGTTTCTGATCAGCAGTCAAGAGCCTTGACGATAATGTGCGCAACGTTGTCATAAGAAATGCTCACAACACTGACAGTATATCCAGTGGTCAATCGTCGATCAGCCATCGCCATGTCATGCGCCCAGGTAATGTTTTCTTGAATGGTTGTTCTGCCACACTTAAATTCCGAACCTCTTCTTTACAATTTTAAAGGAAGGAGCATCATCTCCTCGAGTGGAGACCATGTCGGCATTGCAGGTCCTTGATGAGTATGACTGCCCTATGGTTTTCTCCATTTCTGGTGATTCCAATGGGTAGGTTCACAAGATGTCTAGTACGAAGACAATTATAACACTACAGTAGCAGTTCTTATGTCTATGATCCATTCAGTGGTACTTGTAAAAGGTTGTAAAAGTTTGTATCAAACCAGCTGATCTATTCAAGATTAGAACTTTTCAGACAGCCCTCGTATAATCTTACTTTATATATTTATTCATATTCACTGCGACTTGCAGACCATGATTTTAGTCATGTATATCCAGCAATTAACCGCAAATAAAGCAAATATTTGTTATTTTAGGTTGTAATGTGTTCGTTGTTCATTAAATGTTACTTAAACGAATATAAATCTTATTAAAGATGAACCCACATCGTGTGTTTAATAAGTAAAATGTGAGGCATGTAATGACGCCATGGTGTGTGAGGCAATGTAATGACGTCATGTATGGCAATGGGTTGTTTTTCGACCTTTGTTTCTTTCAAGCGTAACGAGAAACGAAGCTGGATTCATTGAGTTCACCGCACGCGACGTCAATAATCAATGCACAAAAATGGCTGACCTATTTACATGTCGCGGGTCACGTGACGGCCATTCTAGTCTATTTATATATTTCTATGTGTGAGGCAATGTAATGACGTCATGGTGTGTGAGGCAATGTAATCACGTCATGTTGAGTGGGGCAATTGTGTCTTTATCATTAGTCCGCGTGGATGTGGTACTAGTGACAACAAATGTTAAAATACTTTTACTTGTTTAATCGCATTCCCATATCATTGACATGCTGACAATATTCATAGACGGAATCAAGGTCAATAACTCTATAATCATAAGTAGTCTATAAATTTGAGAGTACCTTCAGTAGAAATTATGTGTTCGTCTGTGTTCGTCTGAAAACAGAAAACAATCTTTCTACCCTTACTCTATAGTACCCTTACTCATGTATTTGATGAAATAATTCCCTGTAATTTGACGGCTATAGAATATAATCAACATCCTGTTATACATACTTTATTTCTATCTGTTTCACAGAAAATTACGAAAGTCTTCTGTAGCGGCCAAGCAAATATTCACTGCTGACAAGTGTGGCTGGTGACTTTATTTTGAAAACTCCCCAGACATAGTGTTACATGGGAGACAACTCCGATCCTTCGATACTTGTTTTGAACCAATGTATTAGAGAGAGAGAGAAATGGGGATTAATGTCCACTCGACACAAACTAGGTCATTTTGGGACTAACATAATTATGGTTTCAATTTTGTATTTCAATAATTCGCTTGCGCGTAGGGGTCTTTAGTAGTGGGAGGAAACCGGAGTACCCGGAGGAAACCCGCGAGGTCGAGAAGGCGCCACTATCTCCATGCCACATACGCTCACACAAGGGATCGAAACCACAGCCGCAAGCCAGAGGTGACCAGCCAGCTAGAGGTCGAAGCGCGGCACTCTAGACCACTAGGCCATCCTAACCCCCAGAACCACTGTATTAAGGACAGCGATTCGCTCAATGTATCCCCCAACGCCGACGCAGTTATGTAATTAATGTGGAAGCTCACAATATCAAGCTCCACGAGTTAATTTACCTCTTTCTGATATATGTAAGATGTAATTGTGTTCAGTATCCAGGACAACATTATCATTGACAACATCCTGGTTACTGTAATTGTCCCCCTTTGATCATAAATGTCCCAATTGTCTTTTGACTTCTTAATATGTTTATTTGAATAATTCGCAGTCGAGCAAGTAGAAGTCCTGAGAAGTGAGAGCCCCCCCCCCCCCCCCCCACACACACACACCGGCATTTGATAACCTGTCGCCATTTACTCGTCGTCTCCATGCTTGTGGAGCTTTCGCTACAGACTCGAGAGTTTGGGCAAGCTCATTTTATACTAATATCATCTTCAATCTTTCAAAAAATATATTCAGGGCAGTATGCTACATATTCGGTCAAGACAATACCTTAGCCGGACACAGCGAGAATGTTATAGACTTGATGTAATAAAGGAAAACTTGCAAAACGTTCAATTAAACTCCGATTCAGTGATTGGAGAGATTCTGAATTAGGACCCCACCATTAATAAACTCCCCCCCCCCCTTGGAATATTCATATGACTAGATTTGTTAACTTTTCGTTAGTTAATTTACAGTAATATACCCCAACCCGAGCAGCTTATAATACACGGTATACATATCTCAGATAATTCTGTACGCTAGAGCATCTTCTTACACATTCTGTAGCAAAATTATTTATACTACCGGTTTGTGTCGAGTGGACGTTAAACCCCATTTCTCTCTATATATATACTACCACCACAGAAACGCAGAGAGAGAGAGAGAGAGAGAGAGAGAGAGAGAGAGAGATGGGGTTTAACGTCCACTTGACACAAACTAGGTCATTTCGGGACTAAGATATGTTTTTTAAAATTTTATTTCAATATTTCGCTTGCGCGTAGGGGTCTTTAGCAGTGGGAGGAAAAACCGGAGTGCCCGGAGGAAACCCGCGAGGTTGAGAAGGCGCCCCTATCTCCATGGATCGGACCACAGCCGCAAGCCAGAGGTGACCGGCCAGTTAGAGGTCGAAGCGCGGCACTCTAGACCACTAGCACCCCCCCACCCCCAAAGAAAAGCAGGACGTTTCTTTAGTTATTGTCAAGGATATTATGTTTTATCAGGCTGATATTAAAAATGCTACACACATAGATATAAAATAGATGATGTTTAATATTAACATATGTATATAATAGTTATTGATATAATTTATATAATATAACATAATCTTTATATACATTAAAACATGCATTTTACGATAACCTTTTAACCTTCATTATCTATATACACAGTAGAAATATTTTAATATTTGATGAACATTTTAATATCTGAACATTTAATATTTGAACATTTCAATATCTGAACATTTAACATTTGAAAAAATTGAACATTTTAATATTGGTGGTTAAAATTAAAACATGGATGAATCTTAGAGATTGTATCGACATATTTACACAAACACGCCCCTTTCCTTTCACACCACATAATATGCAATCAAAGACTCATAACAGAATCAATTATTATAGCACGTGAATATATAAATGACTCGTATATACAAATCATTATGTTTAGAAATAAATGTCTTAAACAACCACTGACGAATAGCAGTACACCATACACGATCAAAAAAACGTGATACCAGGGCCGACCCCAGGAACCCATCATACACTCTCACGAAACCGTCAAATACATGGGGGCCATCTCCAGGTATCCATCATGGTAACAGAATCTGTAACAACACTAGGGTTAAATAAAAGGAATTATTTTATCTGTATTTATAGTCAATCTTGTTTCAACATTTATTATGGTGGATCTATCCAAGACAAAACATTATATCTGGTATATAGTCTGATTATATTCTCATCTCAAATAGACACGTATCAACCACGAGGTCTTGCATTGTTTTTCGCGAGTTTTGATTTTAACAAAATAATGTTTAACATGTTGCCAGGCAACCACATCACAACATAAATCCTGCTTTCTTTCTCTGACTTTTATCTTTAAAATATCTAATAACAGGATTATTAATGCGAAGATTTTCTAATTCTGTGTCCTTTAAATTAGCGAATCTCTTTCCGTTAACTCCCTTTTTATGCATGTGTGCGATCATTCTGTCTTCCACCTTGAGATATTTGAAGAATGTTGCCATCTGATCGACTGTAAAACTATATAAACAACCATCCGATGGTATAACTACATCTTCCTCACTTATACTATCATATGTACTGTCTACAGGTTCTACAAATATATATAATTATTATACAACTATACAATTATTATACACTATACAGTTACTATACTATATCATATCAATTCATATTGTATTTTTATTTAATCTCGTCTTTATAGTTCTGGCCCCGAGTTCACAAAGCATTCTCAGACTTAAGTTAAGAATTTACCAAACTTTCAATCACTGTTAATGAGAAATATCTTTGATCCAGAAAAACGGACATTTGCACATGATTTCTTATTGATGTATTTGATACAGTAAAACAACAATTTTTTTAAATTGGGCAATATTTTAGTTAAAATAAAATCTAACGTCCCTTGTATAAAATCTAACATTCAGTCATAACGGATGACGTCCCCTGAATAAGATCTAACATCCAGTCATAACTGATGACGCCGCCTGTGTTATGTAACAGGAATATATAAACTATACTTACTGAGACTGATAGAAGGTGGTTTAAGGCTGGTTTTAGAACCCCAGCTACTAACTAAAGGTTTTCTAGGAGGTATGGACGGTACAGTAAAACCTTTCAAACTCTCACCTTTATTACTGAAATAAACAAAAAGTGACAAACACATTAAATGTTGATCAACAATATATAGACCTGAACTACTGGTCATTTGTCAGCAGTTTTTTGTTACTTTGAAACAAATGTTTATTTGTGAGAGCGAGTTGGGGGTGGGGTGGGGGTGGGGTGGTAATCGAATTCCTCGGGGTTATTTTACGTGGACTGACGCCCCAAGTAATTATACGTATATATCTATACCTATGTCAACCTGTCCTCCTATAGCTGTTAAACACAGTTTTATAGAAATATTATAAAAAAACTTTAATTTGAAATAGTCACGCTTCAGTTAATTTAATGCGCGAGCCACACTTCTAACTGGAGATGTTGATATATAAGTGCAATATACATATATATATATATATATATAGACGTATATATATATATATTATTGACCGGTTCAAACCGGATTTAAATGCTTAATTTGTCCCCTTCCCACCGTGTTAATATTCTAATTTTAAATAAAATCTTACTATGTATTTTTCCACTTTTTACTTCAACACCATTTAAGGGGATTTTAAACCCTGTATATCTTTATTTCTCTATAGTCAGTTTATTAGAGAATAAGGTGAATATAAACAAGTTTACAACCATATTACATAATTGATCTATTGACATTTTTTTAATCTCTTCACTTCTGTATGGTTCTATTGTCTAATTATACCAGGAAGATTATGTAGTTTAATGTCAAGTTATGTATTATATACCTTTAACCTTTTGTTATATGTTACTTAATATTATTTATAATCCATTGTCATGGAAATCTATTGTTCTAAGAATATATATATATATATATGTATCGTATTTGCAATATTTTGTATACATTATTAATATCTGAAGACGCCTATAGAGGGCAGACAGCTAGCTTATATAATTTAATGTATGTCAGAATGAAGTAAAGTGGAGAATTTTTTACCTGGACGTATTTTTCTATTTTTTTATGCATTATCTACCGTAAACAAAGAAGTACTTGTACTTTATTTACTTTAATATATATATATATATATAAAAATAGAAAAATACGTCCAGGTAAAAAATTCTCCACTTTACTTCATTCTGACATACATTAAATTATATAAGCTAGCTGTCTGCCCTCTATAGGCGTCTTCAGATATTAATAATGTATACAAAATATTGCAAATACGATACATATATATATATATTTTTAGAACAATAGATTTCCATGACAATGGATTATAAATAATATTAAGTAACATATAACAAACGGTTAAAGGTATATAATACATAACATGACATTAAACTACATAATCTTCCTGGTATAATTAGACAATAGAACCATACAGAAGTGAAGAGATTAAAACAATGTCAATAGATCAATTATGTAATATGGTTGTAAACTTGTTTATATCCACCTTATTCTCTAATAAACTGACTATAGAGAAATAAAGATATACAGGGTTTAAAATCCCCTTAAATGGTGTTGAAGTAAAAAGTGGAAAAATATATATTAAGATTTTATTTAAAATTAGAATATTAACACGGTGGGAAGGGGGCAAATTAAGCATTTAAATCCGGTTTGAACCGGTCAATAAAGTGTGATTCCATATTCCTTCTTTTGATAGTATTGTCAATATTGACTTTATAAAAAGGAAAAATACTGAATTTAATATTTAAATTCTTAGCACATGTATTTAGATGTTTGGACACTTTCAAGACCGGATTAGCTTGTAAACTCTGTTGCCTATGAACTCGGATACGTGCGCGTAATTCAGTTGAGCACTCGCCTATGTAAATCTTCATACAATTATTACAAATAAGAACATAAATTAAATTTTTAGTACTACAATTCATATTATGATTAATCCTAAATGTATAATTAGTATTAGAAAAGGTGAATTTACTATTAATTATCATATGTTGGCAACATTTACAAAGTGGGCTATGGCACTTCGAAGTAGTAAAAGTTCCATTATTAGAAGTTTGAAACTTAGCTCTAGTGAGTAACTTTTTAAGGCTAGGGGGCTGACGTTTACTATTAATTAATTCTATGCCGTGAAATTGATTATGAAGATTATCATTAGAAAGGAGAACATTCTTAGTATCATAAATATATTGAAAAAAATTATTATGTCTAGGATTATATGTCGAAATAAAGGTAATACAAGAAGAGATATTCTTTTCTTTTGGCGTTCTTAATTCTTCAGTAGTTAGGCCCCTAGCTTTATCAATACCTCACAGAGAAAAAAAAGTGGGTCAAAAACGCGTAAAACTTACTCATTTGGGTGAGTTATGAGAAAATACTCAGCTAGATGAGTATTTTGACTCAGATTGAGGGCAAATATAGGTCAGCTATGACTCGGTTTATTGAAACTTGCGGGAAACTTCTGAGTCACTAACTAGTCACCTCTGAGTTATTAAATATTCAGTGATGAATTTGACGTTATTGAGTCACAGCCTAGTTAAGGGTGAGTTACGTGTGAGTCCTTTCGGTCACACGTATTATGACGGCAGTTTGACGAAGCCTGGACTAAAATAACATCTATAGCATCTGCAAATATCAACAATGGAAAAAGTGAATCATATGTATTTTTTCTAACAAAACTTGTGGGATAATTCCCTGTTAATAAATAATCAGCGATGAAGTTTTTGTAAGTGAGTCACAACCTAGTCAAGGGTGAGTCAAGAGTGAGTTCTTCCGGTGAAATGAATTGTGGGTGGACGTTTTATGGCGGCAGTTTAACGAAGCCTGGACGATTGTTTGATTAAAAGAAAATCGAAGTCATCTACCGATATCTGCCACAGAAAAGGTAAATTATTGGTGTTTTTGTTAAGGATACA
Organism: Patella ulyssiponensis; assembly: GCA_963678685.1. Classification (NCBI taxonomy): domain Eukaryota; kingdom Metazoa; phylum Mollusca; class Gastropoda; family Patellidae; genus Patella; species Patella ulyssiponensis. The sequence continues at coordinate 58,589,665 of OY783225.1, read as the reverse complement.
CCCTTATTCAATATTATATTTACTATATTACACAGATTAGGTAGCATATGTGAAATAGACCACTGATTTTGTTTTTGATTAAAAATTCAGATTCAAATTTATGACATCGACGTGTGTAGACCTTGATGGGTCCCCTTTGCCTTGGATAGGAAATCATTATGATCCAATTAGTGCTTTATATTGAAATCTTAAGCTGATATTCAACATAATATGAATAGAATTGAAAATTTCACCATTCGGATAATTATACGTATGAGTCAAAACCGAGTCGCCAATTGGTTCACAGATGAGTCATATATATACACAAAAGCATATGAAAATGAGTCGGATTCTCTTTTGGCTTTTGAGCCCTAACTTGAAGGGTGCGAAAAGGTGCAAAGTGAAGACGCAAAATTAGATTTCGCGGTACGGTTGCAACGTGAAAAGGCATGAGGTGAAAAGCGAAATTATATATGAAATGAAATGGGGTTTAACGTCCTAGTGTTTTGCTCCTAACCGAGCTAATGGAGACGGGCATACGCCATACAGTGTGGTATGAGGGAAATTTTGCCCGGACAGTGGCGCTACGGCCTACTTTTGTATCGAATTCCAACTGCCAAGGGATCTTTGGGTACACGACACCTCGGTTTTTCGTACCATCCGAACGGCTGAACAGCCGTCCTTGCCAGGCCCTCTGTCCTGCATCACTGAAAAGGGGAAACCACGACGGAAAATCTGGATGAACTTTCTCGGGAAATGCAGTGATCGAACACCCGTCTTCCAGGCTACCAAAATTATATATGTATTATAGTCCTTGTAAGGTTTCTGCAGGTTTCAATGTCTGTTCTGTTATGTCCTGGTGGAGCGGAAGGTTTGCTTAAAATTGAATTATAGTGGCCAAGTAAGTATGACGCTGTACCACTTAATCGGCGGTCCATTGATTGATATCAGTGAGGGACGCGAAGGAAGATACTCGGAATTTGCCAAGTACGGTTGTCTCATTGTCATTGATGCAGGCCGGAGTGTCTGACAAGGAAAGAGAGTTCCTCTAACTGTGGAAAATCAAAATATGAAGTGCACACGAACACAATTTTCCTGGTGTGTAGCTGCCTGGTGGTAGGCTTTTCGCACGTCTAACAACCTTTTGAGTATTATTTATGGGCTGCCATGAATTTACAACTTTTGAAGGTATTTTAACTGAACACAAGGTATACGCTATTGGGTTCACTAAATCGCACTTTAATCGCCTTCCGAAATTCTCTTATAATATGATTGTTTTTACAGGGCGAGCTGGATATTCTGTAATTACAGTCCTATTCTGCTTAAAGAGGACCTAAGAAAAATGCTGTGTCCAACAGATGTGGTAAGCAAAAAAATATTTTAAGTTTTACAGAGGGGGAATTGGGTTGTCATATTAACACCTGCTATAACTTAAAACTTCGATTAAAACAATAAAATATTTATGAAATGAAATAAAATGGTCTTTAAATCCTACCTTTCCGCACCGACTAGGATAATGAAGACGGGCATAAGCCACAATGTTAAGGGGGGATTTTGCGAGGAAAACATCCACCTATTTCAAATTCCAACTACCAAGTTTTCTTTTACATTTTACGTGTACACGATACGTATAGGGTATTTGTCCGATCCTAGCGAGTCCTTGTCTTACCTTGGTTCCCCTAAATATTTTTTTAAGTCTTGGATGTTTGTTTTTGTATCATTTCAGACACCAGAGAGAATAACAACTCCCATTATTCTACGTCAAGGGGATATCATGGATGACGAAACTACATATAGATGACATCGTTCTGGCTCGTCCATTAGAATTTGTTGTAACTTAAAATGTAACTTTATATGCCAAAGATCGGCCTTCAACTTCTGAATGACTGAATGACTTATGGATTATATATGGGTCACGGTGATTACTTGATATTAAGTAACGTTCAAATATAATCATTGCACAACAATCGCGCTTGAGTTTGAATTGCTCGAAAATCAGACTGACACATCCCAACAAATTGTCCATCCCACCTTTACGGAAATAGTGGCCTGAAACTTTCTTGGTTATGTCCCATGCCTTTTACGCAAACTTTTGACACACAATAGATAACCCATATTTTCTGTCCGATTTAGATGGAACTTAAAATATATGATATGAAAAACACGAGTTTGGGTTTGGTGTGCCTCAGACCTTCAGTTACGGAGTTATACTCTCTTTGCCAAAAACCTTGTGAACGCGAACGGGGCTCTTCCTTTATCTATATTATGGTTATAAAAATTGGTTTGAAACAACGGGTCGCGATAGAGGCTACAACATTTAACGGATTTATTTCATATTTGGTGAGTAGCATTCGGATCACGAGGTAAGAACCATATCGATATTTAATGTTACGTTCTGGAGTATCTCCCTTAGATGTTACAGTGAATTTCATTAGAAGCAATAGGCAAATGGGTGAAAGCGCTTTCTTATTTTCGTTGTTCTCCACCCGCCAATTGTGCCCATATATTGCATGACAACCACTTTTACTTTTAGACGATAGAATAAAATATGTATAACTTATATGGAGTGCTTTATTTTTAAATTAAACATACGTTATGCAAGAGCTAAAACTTCTTGTTGCAGACCTTTCTTTAGGCCTGAAATGTTATCTAAATTATTAATTGGACATTAATGAACTTATCACTAGCCTGTGATATTTACTGGATTAGGAACCGATTTTTTCCTCAACTTTCATTCATGATTTAATCATGAAATAGATAATCGAGACTGAAATCTCTTTACATTATTTAGTTTTTAACTATTATAAAGTTAGAACTGCCAGCTGTTTATGATCTCGCATAATGTATTTTTAAGTTTTTATTTTAATGTTGTTTCCTTATTGAGCTGACATAATGCTGATCACATCGGGAGAAACGGTGCACTAATTGAAACATAACTTTATATTATGTTATTCGGCAAAAAAGATCGTCAATTCAAAGACGAACGCGGAATCATATACTGCAAATGTGGGGGTTAATACCACAGGCATAAGGTTGTTGGAAAACTAAGCATACACGAATCGCGTAATCTAATTGAAAAAAACCCCAACATCTTCGTATTCGTTTTTACAGATATTTTTCGTCAACTTTGTGCAATGGCCAACCAAAGAATCATTAAAAAAGAAGTGTTAAATCCTAATTAATTAGGATTCCAGCCTGTGTGGAGTCATTTGACTCGTTGTGTACGGCTAATTATGTGACTCAAATATATTTGCATTGATTCACTTTACTAGTCACTTGACTCACCGTAACTAGTTGTGTTACTCATCTCTTGTGTCACTAGACTCACTAAAGTAGTCACTAGACTCACAAAAGTAGTCACTAGACTCACTAAAGTAGTCACTAGACTCACTAAAGTAGTCGAAGAACTCACTTTACCTGACGAGTCACTTGACTCACTTAACGAGTCGTTTTATGGATTTTTTAGTGAGTCACAAAAATGAGTCTTTTGACTCATTATTTGAGTCCCAAGTAAGTTCCAAGTTAGTCCCAAGGTAGTCAACGGAAACTGAGTCCTTAATGAGTCGTTTTATGGATACTCACCCAAATGAGTCAACTGACCCACTTTTTTCTCTCTGTGATTAATAACCCCAAGTGGATAATCTTTTTTCAATAAATTGGATCTCAATTCATTAAGTCGTTGAATTATGAGATCTTCGTTTATAATAATAGTGCATAGTTTTCTGGCAAGAGAAAAGGGTATATTATTTTTGACATGACGGGGGTGACATGATTTATATGATAAATAGTTTTTAGTATCTGTTTCTTTGGAGTAAATATCTGTAATGATTTGATTGTTAAATCTCTTAACGAGAACATCTAAAAAAGCAATTTCCTTATAACTAGTTTCAATAGTGAATTTAATATTAATATCTAAGTCATTTAAAATTTGGTGCAAATCTGCTATATGGCCGAGATTGGTTTTCCAAATGAGGAAGACGTCGTCTAAATATCTTTTAAAATTTTCTTCGATGTAGTTTCTATAGTTAATACCAAATTTGTTTTCAGTTATTGTATATAATTTTTCTTCTAAGAATCCCATAACGAGGTTGCTAAGGTCAGGTGAACACACTGAGCCCATAGCACAGCCTTTAATTTGTATAAAATTACGTTTTCCGAATTCGAAAGTATTATTCCTAAGAATAATATCGATAGCTTTTAAAATAAAGGTTTTTGAAAAACGGGGATTTCGAAGTACAGGTAATCTATCTATCCAATAACTGACTGCCTCTAGGCACAAATTATGTGAGATATTGCTATAGAGACTACAGACATCCAATGTTACAAATATTTCCCCATCGTTTAATTCCTGAGGTAGTTTATTAAGGAAGTCAATGTCATCCTTTATATATGATTTAACTCTAGGGACAAAGGGTTTTAAAAGAATATCAATTAAATAGGATAATCTATTTGTGGCACACGACGTCCCAGCTATAATTGGCCTAAAGGTAAGATCACACGGTCTATTGATCATAACATATTCGCTATTTTGTTCTATGACGCTCTTTTTAATTAAATCCGATTTGTGTATTTTTGGAAGGCCATAGAATTTACTAGCTTTACAATCAAATTTGGTTAAGAACTGTTTTTCATTTTCTGTTAAACCGTGGCCTTCTTTTTCAATTAAAATATTAATTAGCGTTAAGGTCCCTTTGTCCCTATTTGAATCTATTTCAAGATAAGTACTTCTATCTTCTAAAATATTGAGGATCTTAGATTCATAAAAGTCTATATCCATTATAACTATGGCCCCGCCTTTGTCCGATTCTTTGATGATAATAGAATCATTATTCTGTAAGCTGTTAATTGCTTTATACTCGTCGTTGTTAATATTATTTATATATATATATATGACATTAATTATGAATAGTCCCAAGACGGACGAAAAGTACTTTAAAATGTTAAAATGTTATTAAACCAGTGTTGAAATCAGTTTGTGTCGGCATACCTTTTATCTTTTCATCGTTTACCGTGAAACAAAGTAGTGCAGCTTTACGGTTGTGCTGATTTTTCTGGATATATATATATATATATATAGAGAGAGAGAGAGAGAGAGAGAGATGGGGTTTAACGTCCACTCGAAGCAAAGTAGGTCATTTCTAACATATGGTTTAATTTTATTTCAATAATTCGCTTGCGAGTAGGGGTCTTTAGTAGTGGGGGGAAATCGGAATACCCGGCGAAAACCCACGAGATTGGACAGGCGACCCTACTCTTTGTCACGTACAACCGGGGATTCGAAACCACGACAGTTGACTCAAAGGTGCAATATAAGATACATATATCTATATATATATATAACATCCACTAGTCGTAGTTGATAATCTTTTACGAGCATTTCGTAACAGGATAGATTTATAAACCATAACACATAGTCATGAAAAACTGCTACTAATTTATTTGAGCGAAGTTTCGAAGAGTATTCTCTCAACGCTTTCCCATAAGTATGTGTTTTTGTGTATAAAGTTTTAATTGTTGAACAATTAGGGCCTACAACAATAGCCAGACAAACAAAATGACAACACGCACAATAGTGAAGATCTATCCAAGATAATCATTAATCAATCCTTATTATCACATCGGTTGGTTTTCATTACCAAGACAACACACTAACATACCATTACCAAGACAACAAACTAAAATATCACTATCAGGAAAGTACACTAACTGGTCACAACTAATTAAAACGTGTCAAATCAAAAAATAAATAACATGGATGAAACTTACCTAATAACATCCATAGCGATGTTTTCAGTTGACCATCTAAAGAACCAAGTGACTTAACTGTAGTAAGTAAGCAAGTAAAAAAGTAAGCAACAATGGCCTTGTATACACCCACAACCCCTTTCTGAGTCCTTTATAGTCTGACAATCCCTTACATGATTCATAACACAACTTCTATATTATAGACCCAAAACAAAGATGCATATGTGTTTTATATCGTAGTCATATCACACAACTGTCAATCAAACACAGAAATAGTAAGTAATTGAATAAATTATACGTCCAAAAATTACCCCACCCCCACTCAGTTTGAAGATCCTATAGAACACATTTCAGTCTATAAACACAAAGAGAAGGTTTCCTCTCAATAAAACGCAGTTAATACATTTAAAACTATTCATCTTAATCCGTTAATAAAATAAAGCATTTTCCATACATCGTCAGCATCACAATACTCTATTCATGGAGGGGGCGGGGTGATCTTTCGTCATTTTTATGGACTTAGACCGACTTTTGTTTGATCAAATTTAATACCTAGTTGATAATAAGTTGGATATATGTGCTGTACACGTTTGTTGACATGTCTGTGGGTCAGTTATACATCTAACTATACGGAAATGTAAATACAGATTTAAATAATAATAATAGGGTGTGGCCCATGTGTTATTGACAGAACATGCAGTATATAATGCTTTATTCAGTATGACGTATGTTGGATTTATAGACATTTAAAGAGAGAATTCGCTGTATAAGAAACTACAGGTTTTCTCGAACGCTAGTCATTATACACTCTTATAAATATATTTTTATTGATTGATGAAGATTTGTTTAGAAATCAACAGCGTCTTATAACGCTGTGTAGTCATATAACGCTGTGTAGTCATATAACGCCGCGAAGTCTTTATAACGCTGTGTAGTCTTATAACGTACGCTGTGTAGTCATATAACGCTGTGTAGTCATAATACGTTGTGTAGTCTTATAACGCCGTGAAGTCTTTATAACGCTGTGTAGTCTTATAACGCTGTGTAGTCATCGCTGTGTAGTCATATAACACTGTGTAGTCATATAATGCTGTGTAGTCTTATAATAGTAAGTGCAGGAGGACCGCACTACACGAAAAACAAAAACCTGCGGAAAATATCAAATCAAGTGAATGGATCCGGGGGCCAGCCGTAAGCGTCCACTGCGCTGTACAGCCCCGGGCCTGTTATGGTACAGGCTTCACTAAAAAGGATTTTAAAAAAAAGAGGTAAAAGAAATAATGCGACCGATCTTGACAATGGTCGTCTCTTCAATGGCGATACACTGCGTAGTCATGAACATCGTCTTATAACGCTGTGTAAACGCATTTGAGGATACTCGGATTATATTTGTGTAAAACAACTTGGGTATTTAAAAATCCTAAAATTGTCCGGTCGTGTGTCCATGTCTCGGGTCTGGTATATTCTGACTGTCTCGTGTATGTCCACGTGCCATGTCTGGTATATTCTGACTGTCTCGTGTATGTCCATGTCCCATATCTGTTATATTCTGACTGTGTCGTCTATGACCATAGCATTTGGCGTATTACAACCAATCACATGACGTATTAAAACAAATTATAAGACGTACTAACCACTCAATAAAATTTGACCATCCCAAGAGGATTATTTTTTTTCATGTTCCATAAAAGTTTTGAGAAACATGTCTTACTCGGGGTTTTACAAACATTTATTTGTGTCTTCTTATCCGTATATGTACAAACAACAAAGAACTGCGCATCTCATCAACTCACTACACAGTCTGTTTGTTTTTAAAATAATTATTTTACCAAATCCTGGGCGTTTCTGTCGATGCACGTTTATTGTTCAAGAATTGTATTCATTTAAAGGATTTCGATTTTGTGTAGAAAGCGTAAATAAAATACATTCAAAACTAAATAGAATACCAAATTGTCTCTCGTTTGGTGACTCAAGGTAACCTTATGTAGCGCCTTACTAGACAACATGACATAAATAACAAAATTCAATACCGCATGTATTACACTTTCCAGATACGCGGTAAAAAAATAAACCATTTATTGAAATTTCTATACATATGATAACCAGGTTAACCGTTTTCTTCAATGCTATGGATGGATGGTTTAGTATACATATGATATCAGTTTTTTACCACACAAACAGACCTAAACACTTAGATATAAAAATCATACAGGCACATTACAGACCTTACCACTACTTTATATATTTTAGCTCAGTTGTCGATCAGTGGACAATCTATTTGTGATGCCAGTTGTCGATCACTGAACAATCTATTCGGGATCCCAGTTGTCGATTACTGGATGATCTATTCGTGATCCCAGTTGTCGATCACTCGATGATCTATTCGTGATCCCAGTTGTCAATCACTCGATGATCTATTCGGGATGGGGGGTTGGGATGGCCTAGTGGTCTAGAGTGCCGCGCTTCGACCTCTAGCTGGCCGGTCACCTCTGGCTTGCGGCTGTGGTTTCGAGCCCTGGTGTGAGCGTATGTGGCTTGGAGATAGGGGCGCCTTCTCAACCTCGTGGGTTTCCTCCGAGCACTCCGGTTTCCTCCCACGGACTTTAAACCCCATTTCTCTCTCTCTCTCTATTCGGGATCCCAGTTATTGAACCGACGATTTATCATTGAGTGTAATTCTCGATGATCAATAACTACTCGAACCCTGGACAATGTAGTCAACTGGTAAGTCAGCTGGTCATAAAACATGCCCCCCACCATTCTCACCTGGGTGTATTTAATCGTTTAGGTGAAGCCTTCCCTGGTGTATATCTACCTCCTGATGTCCCAGCAGCACCTCCGGAGTTCACCCAATTATTAACAAATTCTTCGTTATTAGCTTGCCAATCATGATCTATAGAAACAATCGGTATGGACGACACCTTGTCAGCCATGGCAGCACCTTGTTTAACTTTATAACAGTTTTATGTGTGGTTATTTATCACAACAACTGCGGTTTGTCTTTAGTGTCCTGCAGAACAGATAGAATTCACATCCATCTCCCGTTCTCAAACATTATGGAATACAATAACTAGTTATTACTGAGGTACGTTTTCACGAGATTTTTCTGGTTTATTATCAAACTAACCCGAAGTATCACAGTCAACACTCTCTTGAATCAGTTGATCACTTTATGAAACAACTGAAATGACACAGTGTATTATTAAACTTGATTCTGTTGCTAACCCAATATCGAGTTGCTGCATGCAGAGTCGTGACGAGATCGATTTAGTTCACTGGAGAATTACGCAATATTAGACTCCAAACACTGTGTATAATTCACCCCTCGCTTCATCAAACCAAAAAACAGCTAAAAATTGTCACGTTTAAACAGGTCCTAGTCCTCTCAAATTTCCTACAGTTTTGCAAATGTCTGAACCTCAGTAGAGCAAGAGACGACGATGTGTAAACCGCCATTGCTCATATGATTGGCAATAAAGGAATACAACAATGAGAAATATATAAATGGCATACAACCCGTTTACCTAAATCTATTTTACACCCAGAATATATTACCCTCATTAAAGGGACACCAACGTATTTATGAGAAGATGGGATTTTATTTAAGTATCATAAAACATGACTAGGCATACAAGACGATTGAGGGTATACTTCACAACAGGTAGTAGGTATATATAGAATATATTTTGTTTGTATATGAAGCAGATTTTAATGTTGGTTTTACTATTTGTAAACAACGTTGTAAAACAACATTCAAATCTGCAATTAAAAATCAGCGAAGCATATCAAAAATAACAGTTGTATATACAAGTAGGCCCTCTCGTAAATAAAAATAGTTGGCGACATCCATATTGTGGAAGCAGACGTTAAACACCAACCAGTACATAAATAATAAGTAATTGAAGTGGCCAAAATTCAAATGAGAAGTGATATTAGGTGTTCCTGAGATAGAAGTCGACAGATACTGGGACAAGCGAGATTATGTAACTGACCAAATTAATTCTCAATAAAATCGCTTTACAAATCAAAAAAAAAAAAGATTTCATAGTGTTTAGACATTATCACAAACACACCTTACTTTAGGTCTCAAGTAGTATAACGCCGTGGTGTTATTGTTACTTCCGGTCTCCAATAGTATAACGCCGTGGTGTTATTGCTACTTCCGGTCTCCAGTTGTATAACGCAGTGGTGTTATTGATACTGCCGGTCCCCAATAGTATAACGCCGTGGTGTTATTGTTACTTCCGGTCTCCAATAGTATAACGCCGTGGTGTTATTGCTACTTCCGGTCCCCAATAGTATAACGCCGTGGTGCTATTGTTACATCTGGACTCCAGTAGTATAACGCAGTGGTGTTATTGATACTTCCGGTCTCCAGTAGTATAACGCCGTGGCGATATTGTTACTTCTGGTCTCCAGTTGTGTAACGTAGTTTAGTCATTGTGTTGTATTCCTACGTCCGGTGTCCAATAGTATAATGTGATAAGAGTCATTTTATTTTAGTTTGGTTATGTCCACTAAGAGGTTAAAGTGCTCGACTGATCCAACGAATTGACTGTAGAACTTAAGATTAAAACTTTTCATTGGTTACTTTATTTAAAATGTACTGACCCAAGAAATGATAATTATAAGGGAATGTGTCTTTAATGTGAAGCTACGTCTACCCAAAACATTCCTGCAGTGTATATAAACGTATAAAGATATCAATAAAAACCCACTCCCTATTATTAACACGTGAATTAACAGGGAACTATTGAAACCAACAATAACCCCTACTGACTTATACACGTCTCATTCATGACTAACAACAATACAATAAATATTAATTATTTGATCCAAGTCTTGAAGGGGCTGGTCGTCAATCAGGCAGAACGTTGGATATACCCACCATTGATAATCATTTATCTGGGTATTCGTGTCTCGGTCTGTGCGTATTGCGGTCAAGTTAATATTCATATATGTAGGTGTTACATGAATCAGTGATGGTTAGTCATTTAACACAAAGTTAGTGGTGGATGTCGCATACAGGACAGAGTGTGATTACACTGTAGTTTATTTCATGTAATAGCTCTAGTTTGTCTTCCCCGTAGGGTGGTTTTGTATATTTCCTGTAATGTCTGGTTTTGTTTATGTATAGTGCAGTTGGTCTGTACCTACTACTACAGTGAATTGTCACAGGAAGCTGAATATTGAATATAACACAATTATTCCAGTCCAGTCAATCTACGTTAAACTTAGGGCAACCTGGATTTAAGGTCCAAGAAGAGGGTCTACTTTTCATAAATTCAAAATGGCCACCAAATGTACCTTTCGAGTCTCATAACTCCTTTAATATGGAGTTTTTACCTTATAAACTTCTTACGTCAGAATGTCTTGATAGAAATTATTTTAAATGAACCCCGTGATGCCATCACTTCATATTTAGGCGTTATATGATGATGTCAGCATACAATTTTCAAAGACGTGACTGAGCTGCTTAGAAAAAGTAAATCCACAGAAATACACATTTAAATAATCACACGAGCTTTAATTTACTGTGCAGTCCTGAATTGTACCATTTCTCAGTAGTCTATCACATGTCCCAAATAGGATTTACCATGTTCAAGTTGGAACTCTACTTACTCCCGTATAACACTTCAAACCTTTACCTTGCTGCCTGATTCAGTTCACTCTAAACTGTTTCCCTCACTTTGATGTGGCACACTCTACTTTACTTGATGCTTTTGAGGATATTGTCTCTGGGGCAGGTACGGAATCACTTGTTTTGGGATTGGTCCCCATCCTCACTTTTCTGGGCTTGATTCACCAACTCTCCTCCTTCACCTGGTAATGCAGACGGAAACATCTGGAGTCGACAGCAAGTTCTAAATCCGGACACACGACAAGCGAACAAAGATATCAGTGTGTTCGCGGAAGGTTTTATCCTGGTGAATAATTTTGAAAGTGACTCCTTTGCCAATTTCAAACAATCTTGTGTCTCACACCGCTGACACATGTACTTTGGTATCACCATATGGATGGAGGTTACCATGCATCACATTCTCGCCCAGGTTTTCTTGATCTCACGTGGATGTTCAAACAACCAACTTTGAACTTATTATCAAGGTGCGTATCCTTGCCAAACCTAAAATACCAGGTTGAGTATGAGAATATCGGCATCCCCACTCGCCTTAAATGTTTTCACATTATCCCCTTCAAGTTGTTCAATAAAGTTATGCCTTTTGTTTGTGCATGCTATCGCGGGGTGTGATAAAACACCCAGAATGTTTAGAATTGGTCAAATTGTTCCCTTCAAAAAGAATCAAGAGAATTTGAACTTGGAACTGTGGATGTGTGGTGCGTAAAAAAATTAAACACCAGAACACTTGAGTATGAGAAATTCTTAGGGAAAAGGTAGTTGAAAGCTTGTCCTGTGTCAAGACTTAGAACTTGCCATCGACTCCAGATGTTGCAAGGTATCATGGTTTCATCATGCAGGCCTATTACCTGATGCAGTTGTAGATGGGGAGAGATAGTGAATTGAAAAAGATAACCAGATAAATACTATTTAGGACAGGTAACAGACTACTGAGACTCTACAAGAAATTGGACAATTCAGGACTGCACAGTAACTTAATGAGCAAGTGCTAATTTACATTTACATTTTTATCAGTTAACTTCTTCTAAGAGGCTCAGTCATTTTTTAAAGAGTATGCTGACATCATTTAATATCAAACTAAGATGTGATGACGTCATGTGGTTCATTTATGATAATTTCTAACTAGGCATTGTACTCACAATGGTCATCTTTCTATCTGTAATAAGTTTAAAACTCCATATTCCGAGACTCGAAAGGTACATTTGGTGGCCATTTTGAACTGATGTAAATTAAGCCCTTTCCCCGCCCAGAATGTCAGAGAACTTTAGATATGTTGTAGAGGATCATCCCACGAACACTAAATATTCTATCGCCATACGTTGAAATTAAAATTCAGTTTGGGATTGATTTTGATAAATTGATTGACATTTATTTCTCAATATTGTTGAGGATTATGATCCGGGTGGTAATGGTGGTCTTAGTCGGAATGATCATGATTGTTGGCCGAATGGTCTCGGTTAGCATGCTAAGGGTGGTCAGGTTGATGGTACGTCTGCTCCTGATGATCTCCATATAGTTGCCATCCAGCTGTACTGAACAATGCATCATGACTCAACGTAAAAACTAAATTGTTCTTGGGGTTGTACTGCAAATATCCCTGGTTGGTTACGCGGTCAGTTGATTTAAACAATATTTTATCAAAAAATCAATGATATATTTAAAACCAGCAGCTACCAGGCAAGATTCACCCACATTTTACACAAACTAAACAAAAAGCCATTTTTCGTACAATTGTCATAGTGTGCAACAAACATATATTGTGACAAGTTTACACTATTTGCGTAAGAAGGGCGACCATTTAGCCCGGAAGTTTCTTTCCGATTTTCACGAAATTTGAACTCTGCCGTCATTACAGTGAAACGGGGATATCTTCAAACGTTTTATTAAATTTTTTAATCGAATAATAATTGTAATCTCTAGAGGGACAAGAAACTAACAAATACGATCTTTTATACAATCAGGAGCCATAATTCAGGATGTTACGGTCCGATATGCGCGAATATCGACGGGAACCAAGACTTACGATATTTGCGTACGCCCGGACGGACAGGGGCAACGACAATATACGTCGAAACGAAAATGTGGGCGTATAAATACTATATATATGGATACATTAACAAGCATTGAAGCTTATATAAAATCGCTTCCATAGACAATGATCATTGAATAGTTAGACGACTGGATATATTCAATTTACATATTTGACAAGAATGTACAAAACATATACAAATAGATTATTACACTTGATGGTGCCTCCTCGTGTTTGTTCTGATTTAATTGTTCAGGGACAACAGAGCCTTTTGAATGTACATTCGCTGACTGACTAATGGACGACATTTTAATTTTAAGTTAACCACTTGCAAAACAAACGAATTCTTAATCACTTGCAAAACAAACAAATTCTTAACCACTTGTAAACAAACGAATTCTTAACCACTTGCAAACAAACGAATTCTTAAACACTTGCAAAACAAACGAATTTTTAACCACTTACAAAACAAACGGATATCATGGGTTGAAGAAAAAGTCGGTATCCTCTGCAAACGTTTTCAATCGGATGTGATCATCTCGTCTAAAGTGATGGGTTCGATTCGAAGCTTGTACGTGACAAGGGTCGTCCATCTTACCCCATGAATATTGTGTGGTAGGATAGTTCCGAAATACATCCTCGTCTTTTCTCATTTCAGACTTACATCGTTGTGTAAGGGTTTGTTCGGGTTCTTGTCGACACCAACGCATGTAAACAATATATTCTTCTAACTTTTATTATATTCTAAAATCTTTTTTATAATTTACTAAACGCCCCCAAATATCTTTTATCAGAGTACCTCTACCTACGATAAGATCTCTACATTCACCTGTTTCTATCAGAGTATGACAATATATATATAAAACTTTATATTTCATGTTAAATGAGACATTCTTATCACGCCAGGACATCTTTCAGTCCCTGTATGCTTTTATAATCCATCCATTGACAGACAACTACTTCAGTTAAAATATATTTTCTCAACTCAAGTAGAAGTCTTTGTCCGACTCATCATAGACATTATGAAAGCGCTGCGTCACTGACGTTTATACAAGTATTTTAAATGACCAAGTCTGATAAAATTATGGTGATTATCAGGTTCAAATACGAAGAAGAAAATCAAAAGTTAAAGTGGAATTAGCATTAAAAACTGAAACAACTTCCACCCTTTTATCTTTAAATCGTCAGAATTCTACATGGACATAAACTTTACTTTCTACTGTCAACTTTTGACTGTTGCCAGGCAACCAGAATATAACTATAGTACTCACAGTATATGTATTGCACGTGCACTCAACACTCGGAGAGTTAAGATAAGTTGTGCATACTCGTGGACAAGTTTGGAATGTTTACCCTTCACCCAAAACACCCCTCACCCTCCGTCAACATTTTATCTTTTTTCATTATTTTTGTTGATGAAATATTACGAGTTATTTCTGGTGCAGGCCTGAAAACCTGTCGCTTGCAGACAGAAGTATACATTACATGCGTGATCCACTGTACCAATGATATACAAGTTTATTTATAGTTCGAGGGATAAAGATAATAATAAAACTTTACATAAAATATGTGAAGACTCGGATAATAAATAAATATAATATAACTCGTCATATGACACCGGGTGTGGAATGTAGAATGCTGCATCTTAAGTAAACAATGGTATAAAGACGTTTTGTGTATATATCATGGGTAAATTTTTTATATCCATTCAAAAACTAAATTGGATGGAGATATAATAAATATGACAACGTTCGCACCTCTTGACAGAACAGAAACATTTGCACGTAGCTTTAAGTATGCTGTCACTTTGCGATCCGCAAATGCCACAAAAGTCTTTTAAGAGGTCGAATACATTAGAGTTTATGCAAATATGGGCTTGAGAATTTTTATTCTGCGAACAAATTTCTCTTTAAATTTTCCACAACCATTGTAAATAACACACCTATCTTATAAAACCCTTAAAATTGATTGAAATTGCTGGTAAAAATGAAAGCGCCCGAGGTGTGTTTATTTAGCATGTAAGTAGGAATATAATAATCGGGTAGATCTGATACATTACAAATACTTTAATAAACTTGTTAAACAAATATAATGTGTGTTTTAAATGTTAATTCTGGGTATATCTCTCTAATATTATCCGATCCTTATTAGGTTCTTTACTATTCTCTGGTTAGGGTAGGGTTAGGGTTAGGGTTAGCTAGAAACAGTCTCAAGTGTTGACTTTGAGGTAATTTGTTTAAAATCTGAAGCAGGCTTGAGAATAGTGACATGTGTAAAAACAAATAGTTTGTAGTGTTAGATTACGATTCGTGTAAAATGTATGAATCATCATTCAAATGACGCCAGTGTCCGGAATACCGGGATATTGGTGCCAGAGTACGAGAATGTCGGAATAGTGATGTCTGCAGAATCAAGATAATGATTGGAATATCTGGACGAGACATGACTAGACCAGTAGACAAGTGATATAGATACTGTGTCATTAATAGCGGTCAACTGACCACCTGTATGTACTCCAAGTGACCAGTGAGATCAAACAAACTCCCTATATATACAATACAATATAATACAATACAATAACAAATCTTTTATTTACAGGACAATGACGAGATGAAGACAAACATGACCTGCAGACTGAAAGGGGTATATATATATATATTGACGACAAGATCGTATATTTAACATACAGATTCCGTGGTGTTACATTATTGTTTTTTTATCATTCTCTATTTCAGTATTTTGTTCCGTTGGAAACTTCTAACATACCATTGGATCAACTAAACAAAACAGAACGATTTCCGCAAGTTCCTCGAGGCATCACCTACATTCATGACCCCCTGCTCACATCTCCCTACTCATCTAATTACCAAACCAGTCATGTTCCACCCTCCCTCAATTCGCCTATAATATCGGTCACGTTACCTTTAAGATTTTTTGCTTTAATGTAAATTTTATTGAACTAACTCACATTGATAAATTGTTCGGTATAAGATAAAGGAAAAAAAATGAAGGTAATATCATTGAACCATCGGGTAGACAATGTAAGCTGTTGGTCACCGGTAAATCCATCTATGGTCATAATTAAACCGATCCCTGGTTACGAGTTGAAAACCAACTGGTTGTCTTCTACCAGGACCAGGTTAATGTTATACTTCTTGTCTGTTATCTTAAAGATCTTAAAGTCATGTGTGTGTATGGAGGGGGGCTAGTGGTTGCATCATGAGGTCTGTCATTGAGTCAAGTCGTGTGGTTTTGATTCCCAGCTTGTACGTGACAACCTCGTGAGTTGTCTCCGGTCCTTCAGGTTTCCTTCGACTGCTAATGACCTCTACGCACAAGCGAATATTGAAATAAAATTGAACTGACCTAGTTTGTGCCGAGTGGACGATAACAACCCCCCCCCCCCTCTCTCTCTCTCTCTGTCTGTTAAATTCCATCTATTTCCTGATGGAACCAATTGTCATCACACGTACCCAATACGTGGTTGATACAGGGTTAAATAACTCATTGTATATCAGTAATTCAATATATGATAATATCACAATCATTAAATGTCCATCAAAACTATAGAATGTAGTTTATGTTATCTGATATATGATCGGCTTAATTATAATATAACAATTAAAACCTTACAACATTTGATCCTAAAATATCAACCTGTTTAAACCCGACTTAACCCTTTATTTAGGTAATGATAAACCGCTTATAATAATATCAATTCTTACCTATAATCAACACTATAATATCACAAAGTACAATTGGGGCACCGAGAGACGATCAGTTCTTATATAAACTAAGAAATAACGCGATTACTGACTTTAACTTCAATCAACAATAAAATGCAATTGGATTGAAGGGCCGAACGGGTTCAAGGGGTTGAATAAAGTTGGAAATAATTTTGGTTGTTGGTTTTATGGATGTATAAATATCTTATGTGGTCGGACTCCAATCGTCATAGTAAAACTAAGAACCGAGTTATAATATAATCAGCCAGTAAGACACCACATGAACTAAAATCAATCAATTAATCAATCATATTGATTCTCCTATCAATAAATCAATTCGAGACCGACATGTTAATCCACCGTACTTTTGGTATCAATAATAAGAACTTTTTGCGAAACCTAAAAAATATTTAATTAAGTAACCCTTACCCCGTTTTAATCGTCTGCTCCGTTTCGCTGTCTTCTGTTAAAAGGTATCCCCCTTCCAAATTTAACTTCTCACTCCCCCTCGAGCTCTTCGAACTCATGGAACTGTTGTTAGAATTCTGACCAAAAACATAATTTTCCGTGTTTTCATTTTTGAAAGTAATTTCATTAAAGTTTTCATTATTTGACGAATTAGAACCATTTACATGTACGCAATCGCCATTTTCCTTTAATATTCCATTATTATCAGCACTCCAGTCCGCCATATTGTTCGTCTGCTTCTGGTCTGTAAACACTAAAATAATACAGACATAAAAATGAGTGAGAACGGCGACTGTTAACTGTTGTAAGGTACGGGTTTATTGAGTAGAGATCGCCACATGTACACAGTAACCCCCCACTGTTTAATATATTCACTATATCTTATCATGCATGCCTGTATTTCATATCGTCATTGGTTGGGTTTCAGTTTTCTCGGTGACACAAACCGGTTTGACGGGTTTTCACAAGTAGCGATACTTCATTTATCATCGAAGCTGACTGAAGTGTATCCATATTTAATGTTCCATGCAATCAACACGGTTTATAATAAATAACCCTATGCTCAGTTATTATATAATATAACTCGATAGATTATTGTTGATTTCTCTCATATCTATTTATTTAATAATCAGTAAATTAAAAGTTATTTTTAATAAAGCATGACCGTCTCTTGCTAGAATTTGAACACCTTATATTAATTAACATATTTGATGACACGCCCACCTTTTAAATATGTTAGAGAAAAGGAAAATTGATGAGGTGGAGGGGGGGGCAAGATTTATTTCAGAGGGTCCTTAATACTACTTCCCTATAGAGCCTGCTCAGAACACAGAACACAACTCAACATAAACAGTATGTCGCTTAATTAATGAAATGTTTAGATGAGTTTTATATATTTGAATATTAAGATGTGGTCCGTGGTTTAACGGTTTAGCGTTCTACCATTGATTCGACTATATTGTTTTGTGTATCACATGTCACGGTTGAATGATTAGTAATTGTCAAGGTTATTGATTATCCAATCCTCGTCCGTCATTAAATAAACAATAAAACAAACCTATTGATTTATCGTCCACTTTAATTGATGGTCATATCATAGAAAATCTGAGAGAGAGCGAGAGAAAAAATAACCAGCTACAAATTTGTCGGAGAAGATGACCTGGAGATCGCCTGGCACCTGGAGATGACATAAGACGGAGAATTCTGAGACTACACGTTAGGGTATCTGACCACACCCATTTATAATTACTATTCTATTACATACTTGTCATATGAAGTTTTGAGTTTCACGTTAAAGGCCCATTCTGTATCTTTAAGATAGTTCTGTACATAGAATGAAACGACGTGGGCATCAATCCTACCAGTCACGACGAGCATTCTCGACAACAACCAGACTTATCTGTATACTTGTCAACTAGGCCAGATTATATGCTGATGACATCCAGCTGTTGACAGCATGTTGGTGAAGTACAGATTGTGTTCTGTGATAAGGTAAACAATCTTGGCGTGTATTTGGACTCCAACAACAGTATTCCAGTCATCTAAACCATTTAACCAAGATGTGCTACTACCATCTCAGGAACATCAGAAGCATCCGTCATATGTTAACAATAGAATTCCAAGCAACCCATGTACGATCATAATTTTATCGAAATTAGATTATTGTCTTGTCTTCTTACTGGCATGTCATCTGAATTATATATTACAAAAACTGCAGAAGATACAAAATTCAAAAGCCAGATTAGTTTCCAAATCACCAAAATGTTCGAGTATATCTCCAGTACTAAATTATCTGCACTGGATGCGCATAAGTTAAAGGATAGAATTCAAAATTTTAATAGTTGTATCAGTACCCTCATGGAAATGGTCCGTCGTATTTAAAGGAACTTGTTAATCCCTACCAGTCAACACGACCTTTGCGATCCCAATCTCAACATTATATTTACAGTATCATTGTGGAAACTGAAAAATATAGTTTTAAACCATTTGAAGTTTCGGCGGTTTTAAAGGGGAATGCACTTTGTGTGCGATTTGAGCGGACTTTATTGTGTGCAGTATAGCGCGATATAAGAATCCTATTATTATTATTATTATCAACCCAACTGATCACGACGATCGAGTATTCCCCTAGACCCCGTTTCCCTCCCAGGTTCGGTCACTGCCCAATGAATTTCTGGGCCACACCCCCTAGTTAGTGGACAGCGTTTTACTTTCTGAACCACCGAGTCAGGTGAAATTATCGTGTATAAAATAATTTAAATCTGTAAATCATAATGTATTAAAATACCCCAAACCGTATCTGAACGTTGTAGATTAAAATAGGAAACCATTCGGAAGCGATGCCAAAACTGTTTAATTAGTAACTGCAATATAAAATTGCTTTATTTGCCGTCGTGTCTTGATAAACTTGACTACCACACAGCTGTCACTGGTGGCTTGTTCCGAAAACTACACGACATTAGATACTTGCCTGTAACTTTTCCAAGAGTTAATTAATACAGCATTAACCAGTAGACGTGGTACAAGGGTTAATCAGTGAACTGGATGTATGAGATGTGTTGTTGACGTTTGGGAAAGTAGGTCGAGGGGAAATGTGTAGGGAGTGATAGTTAGATGTATTATGAATGGTTAGAGTGGCTGTGGTATTATGGTGAAATACTATGCCGCTACCGTAACACCACAGCTTTATGATTTGTTAGACAGGATTGATACCGTAAGTCCGACAATAATAAATAAACTATTTCTGATTTTAATGTTGTCTTTTCCCACCGGCACTGGCCGTACGCCAGCAACTGAAAATAGCTGACGAAACAGCTAAGGCGTCGATTGTTAGTTCGCGTACAACTTGAAAAACCGAATGTCGTACGCCATTGTGAAACTGAAAGTAGCTGACGAAGACAGTTAGGGCGCCGATTGTTAGTTCGCGTACAACTTGAAAAAACCGAATGTCAGTATGGTATTTCTGACATAATTGGTTATCGGTGTCCTGAAAGCTGGTAATCTCGACTCAAAGCGAGTAATCTCGACTCAACAGTATAGTGTATAACCTACTTACTGTCTACAGTCGTCGCTAGTCTTATTATAGTTCCTTCATGACTGTTTGTGGACGATTTACTACTCAGTAAGAAAGCCTGTGCCCAAAAAGAGTTCTCGTCTGTTATTATTAGTATAATGACTTCCTCATGTGCGGCAGGTTCGTTTGTTTTTAAAAACACTGTTTTTCGTTCCAAAAAATAGAAAAGTAATTTTTTACCAGATGATCATGGTTTTTCACCGAGACTAGATAATTTCTCTCGGTGTAAGGATATTATCGCTTATGGATAACTTCATACACTGTTGAGAAATTAGTCCCATTGGTTTGCTTAGCGGCAAATAGAACGGGAATAAACTTTGTACTGAAAAATTTTTGCGTGATCTATATAAACTGTCTTCACACACTCGATTTATAATTAGCGATACAGAGGTACAGTGGCAAGTGTTATGCTTCTCAGGCTAATACCTCAAAAGTACCTCCGCGCAAAAACCCAGATTTTGGTACATGCAAAAGAAAAAGAAATAGTGCCCGTGCGCGTGCCAGTAATAGGAAAACTAAGAGTTCGCGCATAAAAATGCACGAACGTACCAGGCGCTATGTCATCCAGTTTTATTCACTAATATATATCTGTAGCTCTCAGTGGGTAGTTGTTTGCAATGGAGCAGAGAATTTATAAAAAGATTTTCGTGGAAAGGGGTGAATAGGACAAGCTATATATTGGGCGTTATTTAAGAAACGAGTACATATTTACCATGCGTGCTATATATACGTCTCGTGTGTAATTATCACGATATTCATATAGAGAGAAGGGAATCTTGTTCATATTGACTGACTTAACTGAAGAACCATCTCGATTACAGAAACCGAATACAATGGGGTTTGCTCACCTAATATAATCTACTGATTGCACTTCGGATTATAAAGTTTGTTCACTATGCAAGTCGTGGGTACGATTCTAAGTAGTAGCACCAACCACCAAACTTCATGGCTTTTGTCCTGGTATTGTAGTTTCCTCGTAATGCAAGCGAATTATAGCAATAGAGATCTACCATATGTCTGTCTCCCTGTAAAAGAGCGTCTCGGCATTTTATAGTCTCGTTTCTCTTGGTCATTGGTGTAAGATGGACGAGACAGAAACACGCAGATGGTCAGTGGGACGTAAAATCGGGTATGAAAATTGGTAGTGCACGTTAAAGATCCATGTCAGTTGAGAATAGAAATAGGAATACGCCGTGGCAACTTATGTCACATATTGTATGTCGCTTTGTTGTCTTTATTGGTCCATGTGGTGCTGAAATGTAGGACGATAAACCTCATTTTGTTTCAATTTGTAAAACAGAGTTTAAAGCACGCACACAAAGGGCCATTTATATTATTTATATTAAACAAGAACACGACAACAAACATGAACACAAACACCGAGACTGATCACTGTGATCTTCCGCGCAAATCATCCTTCGTAATCGGAAGCCGAGAAGCCCGCGGAAATTTGCGCATGAAACTTGCATGCGCATTGATGATTTCACCATATATTCCGCTAGACCTCGCGAACTGTTCACAAAACTTCACTCCGGGGACTAGGCCTATCTGCGCAGTTTTCTGCGCCAATAAACGACTTAATTAAACTGGTACACATAATCATGTAATCGAATGTGACCGCGACCACGGACTGCGTCTTTTACGACAAACAGCACTAGAGAGTTAACATTCCAGTCTAGAATGTTCTATGTCGAGTTGTTCCTTGATGGTGTTTGGTGTAGTATTGACGAAATAACCTCACCGTTGTAGTAAACAAATTATCAATAAACAATGTTCTACCTGATAACACGGCTTATTTACTAAATATTCTGGACTTTTGTCAAAATATACGTATATATATTCTATACCCGTGTTGAACTATTTCTAAATATCTCTGATCTATAACATTCTTTCTCTCTCTTGTTGTTACATACAACACAATACAGGAACTTAAACTAATATACAGGAACTAGGCTACACCGGGAACTTGACGACAGGAACACATATAACAATATTAAATCCACCATTTCGCCCCTCTGTCAAGGCAGTGGCTGAACTCGGGTGAGTCTCTCCGTCTCCGTTCGTCTCTCTAGTCGTCTGCCTAACTGTCAGTATACTCCTCATTATATAGCACCGGAGAATAGAAAAGAATCATGATCATACATGCAATTGTCTCTTTATTACGTCATGGTATATTCCTTTAAAGTCATGTGGATCTTGTACGCAGAGCATAGCCAGCTCGTGTCTTAAGAGAAGTTTATACGGAGTTGAAACCTCAATATCATATATTGTCAATAACTAGCAGGGGTCATAAATGGTCGTTCACAGATGATAGTCGATATTGCAGACCAACTGCAGATGGCAGGACCAGAATATGGCGGCGACATGGCCACCGTTATTCTGACCAATGTGTCACGGAACAAGACTCGTGGGGAGGTCCAACCATAATGGTTTGGGGTGGAATCGACCTGAACCAGAGAGTGGGTCCTGTGGTGTTCCAAAATCTTGATCCAGGGAGAGGAGGCAAAATCACAGCAGTGCGCTACATCGATCAATCTCTCAGACCCCAGGTTATTTGCCGCATGACGTATGCGTTGATGCCAGCATGACGTATGAGTGTATGTTAGCCTAGATATTATAAATCATACTCTGGAATATAATATTAAATCAGCAAGTTTAATTTATGGTTGTGAACAAATACATTTCTCAAAGTGTCAAGGTGACACCAGAGTTATTATATTTATATGTGTCCAATCATCCACATCTTCACCAAGAATATAATGCCAAGTTCAACTAACTTCTCGAGATGAGATTTAAAGTTGCCAGTCAACCGTGGAGTACACGACTGATTGGTCGTTTAAACTATAAACATAATCGTGCACGAGGCTCATAAACGAGCATGTCAACATACATATTTCTGTCTATGATCTGCTTCCATAATTTGATATCCGGGCCAGGATGTGCTTCCATAGTTTGATATCCCTGGAAACCAGTCTGGAAAATCCACCGGAAATTTTTCGGTCAGAGTATAGGATCACACTCTGGACATAAAGTTAAGTGGATCAGCGTCTCGAGCCATCTTTAAAAAAAAGAATCTGTGAGAAGAAGAAATGTGATAACTTGACAAAATGTGTTTTGTGATGGTTAAATAAAATTAATATGAAAAACCACCTGAACAGCTCTTCCTATAATGGTGTTAGCAGATATTGTTTATATTACTTACTGGGTTGTAATTTATAGTTGTTTATATTGTTTACTTTGTTTACATTACTTCAAGTGTAACAATTGAACCATCTATAAACACAACCAACATTCAATCTGTTGATCAGGATTGAACAGGCTATTACAAAATAACATCAACAGGAACTGATATAAGATTTAATTTATCTGCTCTAAGAGGGGTACACGTCTACTCTTCTTCTAATTATAACTACCAAATGTTATTTTACGTGGTTTTTCGTCCACCCGAACGTTTAGCAGCTGTTCGATGCCCTATAGATATATGAACGGGTATAAAATAATATATTCGATACACTACGGTTATATGAACAGATATGATACAATATACTCGATGCCCTACAGATATATAAACGGGTATAATATAATATATACACGGTGCCCTATATAAGAAGGGGTATACACGATGCCCTGTATAAGAAAGGGTATAATATAATGTATACACAATGCCCTATAAAAGAAGGGGTATACACGATGCCCTTTGTATGAAGGGGTATAATATTATATATACACGATGCCCTATATAAGAAGAAGTATACCCGATGCCCTATGTAAGAAAGGGTATAATATTACATAAACACGATGCCCTATATAAGAAGGGGTATATACCTGATACGATATAGATAATTGTTGAAACACAGATTTAGTAGGGATCATGTGTTTGGGAGAAAATATGATGGTTCGTGACCAGATTAAAATATTTCACCCAATACGTTATGTGTACGTGACCAGATAACACTATTTCACCCACATTGTACATGATCGTATCTCTAGAGTTTAATATTCCTCATCGTACTTGGTTTCATCGCCAAATGTACAAGCGTGAGGATGATAGAGTTGTGTTTCTTTAATTGTTATATTTATACGTACGATTTGCTATTGATCTGTTAATTGTGTTTTGGAAAAGATGGGGAATTTTTGCCCTTTATCTAACCTTTGTGAAAAAATCTTAACATTCGAGGTGTCATGTGACGTATGGAAATAAACATACTCTGGCCTGTGCACTACACGCTACAGTAAAATTACTCCGGTTAGATATAAGCAGAGATTTCACCTCCTTTAAAACAATTTCTGGCTAGTGTGATAAATCCACATATGTGTTTTTGACTGGGGTATACGTTATTTAAGAATTCGTGGTAAATAAACAACGCAGACCGAACGGGGAAAATAAACAAGTTAAGAAGAAAAAGAATGAATAAATCGAGATAAAGCTGATATATATATATTCGGATAGATAGCCAGATATTATAAATGTGAACAAACTGTTATATTTTAGAAAAGGCTGGTATATCTACAGTCCATAGCGCTACTTATTTGGTTAGTTTAAAGAGATAACCAGTGAATTGGGGTAAGGAGTTTACGCCTTAAAGGAGTGTCAGTCACGAAATCTTAAATAACAAATAAGGTAAGGAGTTAAATAAGGCAAGGATTTAAATAACAAATAAGGTAAGGGGTTAAATAAGGCAAGGGGTTAATAACAAATAAGGTAAGGGGTTAAATAACAAATAAGGTAAGGCGTTAAATAACAAATAAGGTAAGAAGTTTAAGAACAAATAAGGTAAGGAGTTAAAAAAACAAGGTAAGGAGTTTAAGAACAAATAAGGTAAGGAGTTAAAAAAAACAAACAGGGTAAGGAGTTTAATAACAAATAAGGTAAAGGGTTTAATAAGAAATAAGGTAAGGGGTTAAATAACAAATTAGGTAAGGGGTTAAATAAGGCAAGGGGTTAATAACAAATAAGGTAAGGGGTTAAATAACAAATAAGGTAAGGCGTTAAATAACAAATAAGGTAAGAAGTTTAAGAACAAGTAAGGAGTTAAAAAAAACAAGGTAAGGAGTAAAAAAACAAGGTAAGGAGTTTAAGAACAAATAAGGTAAGAAGTTAAAAAAACAAACAAGGTAAGGAGTTTAATAACAAATAAGTTAAAGGGTTTAATAAGAAATAAGGTAAGGAGTTAAATAAGAAATAAGGTAAGGAGTTAAATAACAAATAAGGTAAGGAGTTTGATAACAAATAAGGTAAGGAGTTAAATAAGAAATAAGGTAAGGAGTTAAAAACAAATAAGGTAAGGAGTTTAATAACAAATAAGGTGTGGTATAAAAAATTTCATGATGTATTACATAATTAAATGTGTGTGTGTAGGGGGGGGGGGTCGTCTGACACGTGCGCTATAACATTATTAGGTCTGTCATCGAGTCTCTCTCTGGGTGGACGAATGGGTAAGGCGCGCGCGTTGTATGAGATGAGATGGTCTGTCATTGAATCAAGATGAATCAAGTGGCGTGGTTTCCATTCCCGGGTTGTACGTGACAAGGAGTAGGATCGCCTGTCCAACCTCGAGGGTTTTCTCCGGGTCCATCGGTCTCCTCCCACTGCTAAATAAATAAAATTGAACCATGCTAGTTCCGGAATGACCAAGTCTGTGTCGAATATGAGTTACTCTCTCTCTTAAGAATGTGTAAGCCATGTATGTATATATTGAAACCTGTAACATGTTTCAATGTTTATTTTATATTTTGTTTTAGTTTTAACCAACCAGCTGTAAAACATTAACTGGTGTGGAGGAAATCTACGGCTTTATAATTCCTTTATAGTTATGGAACCAAAAGGAAGTTTAAAACTCAATTCATGAAAATTGCTAACATGTTTTCACCTATAGAAATGAATGAGTGCTGCACACTGTTAGTCGATGTAGTGTAGGAATAATGGTGCAATACTCTACGGTTTAAATGTCACATCACTCTGGTTTGATGGCTTTCTGGCAATGTATTTAAGAAATAATCCATATTGTAATGGTTTTTATTTTAAACACTGTGTAGAACCTAATTTAAGAACATCCGGTATTTTTATGCGTTGTTGACTATTTTTGTGGAATCATTTTAATTTTTGTTCCTCCCAATTTTATCCTACTCAACATTTTATGGCAACCATTCTCCACGGAACAATTGTTTAGTTTATTTTGAAATGGAGAAGATAACTTTATTTATTTTGGTGTTTTTCTGTCGGATTTGTGATTTCGTAGAAACAGCAACATCGACGTCAAGATATTCCGGTGAAATTGCAGACAGTTACACAACAACATCACCTAATTTTGTAAACCTGGAATTGGAATTGGACAAGAATTTGATACCAGATCAAGTGAGCATGTGGGATATAAAAACCATGCTTCAATCTCAGACCATGATTCTCCGGGACGTGGTGACTGGACAACAAAATCTCCACTCACAGAATGCTAACCTAATAAGGAGATACCGAAGTTTGCGAAAATATCTGCGCAGAATAAACAGATCTTGTTTATGCCGTAATTCACAGATTACTAATATGGTGTCAGATGATTCCAGAAAGTTAGCAGAGGCCTCTCAAGATGGAGAGAAATCTACGAGGACCGGGCAAGTTAATCAGAAGTTTTCACTAAAACAACAATTGGATTCCAAAACTAACCGGGTGCTGCACGGGTCGAATCCAGAAGGGAGTGGGGCAGGTTCCCATTTATCCTTAAACTTGCAACCTTCTAACTTTCGCCGAGAAACAACATATGGTGCTAATGACTGGATAACCCGGACTAGCAGAGCACGACCAGGGATTACAGATCCTAGAACAACACAGCCATCGGCTTCAGATCCAACCAGTGACTGGATAACCCGGTCTAGCACGACACGACCAGGGGCTTCAGATCCAACCAGTGACTGGATAACCCGATCTAGCACAACACGACCAGGGGCTTCAGATCCAACCAGTGACTGGATTACCCGGTCTAGCACAGCCCTGGTCTCAAATGACGGTCGAATAACATTACCATCAACTACTACAGATGACAACACAACGTCCTTGACTACAGATGACCCAGTACGTTCCCATGGTGACCGATTTTTTAACAAGGACGTCCAAATCAATAATAACACGGGAGTAAGTCACGATAACGCGGAAATGGGTCGTGACGGTGATGTGAATATGATTGAGGGTACTACAGTGAATGACGAGAGAGGTGTGAATAGTAATATAACAAGGGAAGTGAATATTAAAGATAGTACAGTGAATGATAATCATACGGAAACAGGAATACGTCATGAATCGGAGAATACTAGACAAATGGGTGATAAAGTGATTGCTTACAGGGAAGGGGGTAGCCATGTTGGATTCAGGCAAGTTGATGATAACAGGCTAGTCAATGATAAAGACAGGTATAACAATAGAAATATGAATGATAAATATTATCACCGTGTAGTGAAACATGATCGTGACATGACTGATAACGGCAGGGTTGTAAATAATAATATGGGTAGTAATCGTGTGGGCGTGAATCACCGGGGCCACCAGGGCGTGAATAAAATCCAGACAAATAACAACATGGACGTGAATAAATATGTGGATGTGAATAGTGAAAGTGAAAATGATTTGAAAAAGAATGTAAACAGAAATGTATTGGGTGTGAATAATGCTGAATTAATAGGAACCAAAGTCCAAACTGATGTTCAGATAAATAACAATAGTGATACCAATAATGATCTGGGTGACCGAGATGGTGATACCAATAATGTTCTTGACGACCGGAATAGTGATACCAATAATGTTCTTGACGACCGGAATAGTGATACCAATAATGATCTAGGCAACCGGAATAGTGATACCAATAATGTTCTTGACGACCGGAATAGTTATACCAATAATGTTCTTGGCGACCGGAATAGTGATACCAATAATGATCTGGGCGACCGGAATATTGATACCAATAATGTAATGGGCTACCGGAATAGTGATACCAATAATGTTCCGGGTGAACGGGGTAGTGATACCAATAATGTTCCGGGCGAACGTGATAGTGATACCAATATTGATCTGGGTGACCGAGGTAGTGGTGTTAAATGGAATTATATGAATAGTTTGAGAAGTTCTGGAACCCTGAATAACGTTAATGGTGTAAGTGCCACTTCAAACCGCCATTCTCACCAGCCTTTACCAAAAGATAAAATCGCATCTTTTGGCGCCTCGTTATCAAACATTGTATCTCGTAATGGAGAGTTTGAAGGTTCTCTGAAAGAAAGATTCGGTAAACCTAGAGGGGGGTCAAGGACAGATTTACCTGTAAATACAGGTGAGATGCATTAATTACAGGTAAACTTAATATACATTTAATCATATGAATTGGTAATATGCATATTATGTTATAACTTCTAACAGATTAAGATATGTTACTTAAATGGGCATTATGCAAGATTCGATAAAGAGCTGGCGGTTCTCGCTATAATAATTAAACGTTTGATAATGAAAAGTGGATCGGTCAAGATTTCAGTCAAATCACGTCACTGTGAGCAGAGTTATCGTCGTTGAAAGAAATGTGTAGCCTCGATTGTCATTTCTACCGCTGTTACGATAATAAACAAAGTCTCCATTATCCATTTTTACGGTAAATCACCAACCGCAAATCATATTTAAATCTATCGAAAATCTAGAGTATCCGATGCCAAATCCAATTTTTCGAGTGAACCTGGAAATTATAAACAAAGTTTTTTTTTATGATTGATTTTAGTGGCCTAGGGTCTCCTCTTTCAGAATCTGCCGGGTCAACCTCGGTCACCCTTGAGCGTTTTGAGAAATTCAAGATGGCATCCATGACGACCGCCACATCAAATAATCCCCTATAGCTCCTATAGTATTTATTCTAGGATGATAATTTTGGTGTCTAACCGTATGTTTCTGGGGTCAGGGAATACACTGAAATTATTTATTATGTTGTGGGGTGTTTAGATGATAGTTAAATCAAACATGCCAGACAATATGGCCCTTTAATTCGTTAGCGGCGGTTGGGGCGATTATTTCACCGAACCAAACTAAATCTAGAGACAAACTATATATTCTGAACATAGCTATGAGTGATAGGATAACACCACATCACATACAGCCCTTTCGGGAGCCCCAGGGCCACATGGGTCGGTCCTGAAAAGGGAAACACAAGCAGATTGTTGAACATATAAAAAAAAAACTCTACCCGCAAAACAGGAACATAACTTCCACAAAACTAGGTGATATCCAGTTTAATCTTTTTGAGTTGCTTTTGTTTGTGGTCTCTGAGTATGATGTCGAATCCATATATTTGTTTTTGTGTAAAATTGTGTGTGGTCAAGTCCCCCTGCACTTACTATTAGTCGTGTTTCTGGCTACAACCTGTGACAGCAAAAACGCAAATATTGTATATTCTACGCCATCCCTAGTGCAGCTACAGGCACACGTACTATATGAGCTATCACCCTTGCGTCCACATCTGATGAGCCACATGTTAGACTCTGGAGCAAGTTTACCTGTTCTCAATTTGGTATCATTCTCCCAGCAATACTGTTCCAGATCAACTTCCGGTGGATTCCAATCTTCCAGTGAACGCCACACAATAGCTTGGTGGTGAGCTCTTTTTACATTCTCTGCAAATATACCATTCGTTGAGCAAGATTACATGGTTTGGGTGGGGAATTTCCAGTTTTAGATGTCCACACCCTATAGCGTGTTTCAGACATAGATTTTTAGAACTCTGTCCATAACAAGCTGGCATAAATACCGTGGCCTGTATAACTGTGTAAGCAATGATTCTATTGGAGTGTCTATTACTCCGACGAGAATACAATCAAGCTCTAACCACTTTCAAAACTGTTGATTTCCATACGACGTAGCCGCATGAGCTGGCGGTATTTCAATGAACTGTAGTTTGACCAATGTCAACGGTTGTTCTTTCCTGGATTGGCAATTCCACTGTAAGCTTGACTGAAACACATGGGGTGGGGGGTATAGGTATCCAAAACTGGAAATGTATCGACATCATCCCCACCAAAACCGTGTAGTCCAGCTCCAACAAATGATGCATTTGTAGCGAACATAAAAATATGACATCGCAAACCTATTGAGTGACAGCTCATGTAGTACGTGTGTTTGTTGCTGCACTAGGGATGGTTTAGAATTACAATATTTTGCGCTTGTGCTGTCACAGGTTGTAGCCAGGAACACGACATTCCTAGTTTTGTGGAAGTTATGTTTTTTTTTTTGCGGGTAGAGTTAGTTTTTTAAATCAGAATGACATAGAACGAGCTAAAGAAAATGCGACTTTTTGTACAATCAGGGGCCATAATCCAGTACGTAACGAGTTTCGCTCCCATTTTCACGAAATTTGAGGCCAGCCCTCATTACGGTGTAACGTTGATATACTAAACGTTTTTAAATAGGATAAAAATTTTGACAAACATACAGGGGCCATAATCCCTGAAGTTATGGTGGATGTACGCGATTATCTACAGGAACCGAGATTTATGGGTTATAAACATACATTTCAAGTTCTCTTAAAATCGGATAAAAATTGTGATCTGAAGAGTGTCTATAAGCTGAAAATATGAATTTTCGAACAATCAAGGGCTATAATCCACAAAGTTACGGTCTAATAATGCCTATTTTGAAAGTAACGGATATCTGTGGGAGATAAATCTGTATTTCAATAAATTGTGACCTGTGTCCACAAACAAATTTTGGGCGGATGGGCGGGCGGATAGGAGCGACGGCAATATACGCCCTCATGTAAAAAATTTAAATACGTAAAAATTTAGGGAGGGCTACAGCCATATTTTAACTTTATAACAATAGTGCTACTCTAATATAATAAACGAACAATAAAACAAATCAGTTGTTTGTTGACGGTCGATTGATAATATTTAAAAGCTTCGGCTCTTTAAGATCTTATTTTGAACTCTCACTATATCTAGAAAACAAAGCGGGTGTCGTCGCGCCTTTATCGCGAGTAACAGATATGAACTGTTTTATAATGATTGGTATATATTTCTATTCCTGAACAGACCAGCACCTAAAATAATCAAGCTTGTTTTTAAATGAAACCAGAATAATACGAGCACGGTATCAAATATATGACTGCAGAAATAAGACAAAATAGAATCCGACTGGTAAATTCACAATATTAAACTTAAACAGCAGTTGGAAACATTTACAGTTTGCCATATACATCAACTTTCAAAATAAAGAAAAAAAGAAATTGACCTTTTCAAAACAGGTCGAAGGTCGATATGCAGCCCAAACCGGTCGAAAGTCGCCATTCTACGAAACCCGATCGAAGGTCGATATGCTACTAAAACCGGTCGAAAGCTGATATTCTACGAAAACCGATCGAAGGTCGATATGCTACTAAAACCGGTCGAAAGTCGATATTCTACGAAAACCGATCGAAGGTCGATATGCTACTAAAACCCATACTCCTCGCAGTGTTCCGTTTGATTAGGGGTAATCCCACTACTCACTGCTGTAATGAGTTGATGTTGTTGTTTTAAATTTTGATTGGTCAGTAGTCCGACTAACAACCAATGACTAGCTCCTTTACAAAAGCTTTACATTTAATACGAGTGCGATTATTGGACCAAACATGTTTACATAACGTTACCTTAAATCACTGTCCAAAGTTTTAGGGAAGACCCAGATTAAACGTAGGACTGCCATGTTGATTGAACGGGAAGAATAGAAACACTCCCTCAAAAGTTCAAGAATCAGAAGTCAATCCATCAATGGGCAGAGAGGGATTTCTCTGGCCATTGCTTCAGGAATATGCTAAAATCGGTCGAAAGTCGATATTCTACTAAAACTGATCGAAGGTCGATATTCCACGAAAACCGGTCGAAAGTCGATATTCTATTAAAACCGATCGAAGGTCGATATTCCACTAGAACCGGTCGAAAGTCGATATACTACTAAAACCGATCGAAGGTCGATATTCTACTAAAACCGATCGAAAGTCGATATTCTACTAAAACCGATCGAAGGTCGATATGCTACTAAAACCGGTCGAAGGTCGATATTCTACTAAAACAGGTCGAAAGAAATTGACATTTTGAAAAAAGGTCGAAGGTCGATATACTACTAAAACCGATCGAAGGTCGATATGCTACTAAAATGCCGTTTCGGACACAAAAGTACAAAAGATAATTTATGCCGCATCATTTAATTGTATACCACTTCATACACTGTAACATTCGGTGAAACGTGAAGCATAATTCTCAGTGCTAAATTCTATTGACGATTACTGGAAGGCTACAACACCAAGCATCTGCTTAATACTACACTGGCGGTGAACGTGTAATTGTAAATTATTATAATATACACCATATGTTTAGGTTAGTGTCTATTACTACAGGTTGGCGAAACAAACATACACAGATCACGGTAAACAACCAATACAGACCCTACAAATGTTTCAATTCCTAGGTTTTCGACAATCCCCAAGTGGCCGTTCTTCCAGTAAAGATACATCAAATGTGTAATTTCCTCACTAGCCCCGCATGGTAACAATTCCGGTCCCGAATGGTTGCACTTCCAGCAATCGTCTCAGATGGTTGCACTTCAAGTAATCGTCGAATGATCGCCCCAGATGGTTGCTTTTTCAGTTATTCCGGATGGTTGTCCTTAAAGCAATGGTGCAAGTAATTCTCCCGTTATGGTACCGGATGGTTGCACTTCACGTAATCGTCCAGTAATCGCCCCGGATAGTGCAAGTAATTCTCCCGTTATGGTCCCGGATGGTTGCACTTCAAGTTTTCGATGGTGGGTACTACATTATCAATGCGTTTATGTCTATTTTTTCAGGATTCTATGATTTAGAGATTGACCTAACCTCAGGTCAGTACCATGGAAACCATTTTGCAATTACCTGGATATCCAATCTAACACGTGGTCTGTCTGAGAAATGTGGCCTACAAGGCGTGGTCGAACTGACATTTCCAAGAGCATTAGCCGATGAAGACCAAGTAACGGCAATGATTGACATGTGGTTTGATACGCCTACCGCCTGGGTTTTTAATATTGGTGATTCCAAATCAAACGACGGCTTTTGTAAGTATGCATGGCACTTATTCCAGAGTTTAATTATAATTACACTAACTTCTTTTTCTTGCTTATGGAAGGTTTTGATTATGATTCACTAACCTATATCCACAGATAAAATCGGAAGTCGATCAGTTTGTTAAAGTTTTGTTTTACTCTCTCGACAATGAAACACAAATTCGATTGTCAAGTGGGATATTCAATCACCACGGGCGGCAAATGAACCTATAAAATCCACTGAAGACGGGCGACAAATGAACCTATCAAAAGACGGACGACAAATGAACCTTTATAAAATCCAGCGAAATCGACCAACTACGAAGTCGTGTCATATTAAGAGAATTGTTCATGGCCATAATCGAGCAAACACTTCTGAACTGCTGCCGATCAATTAGGGTCAGGTGTGATTGTGGATGGTAAATGTAATGATTGTTTTGTTCGAAATGTTCTGGCTTTTTCAAATTGTGTTTCTCTTTTCAGCCGGTGATGGGCAAACTCAACAAAATGATTGCGAAGTGGAAGGATATGGATCTACATTTACTGTTCACGGTAGTGATAAGGCCCGCGACCCGCTCAACAAAATTCTTAACATTGAAGATGATTTTCTGAACAAAACGGCGTCGTTTCTGGTGACGAATGGGGAATTGGCATGGCGCGGACAAGGAGAATCAAGTTATCGGGGAATGAAGGATGAAAGTTTGTTCGCTTTAAAGGGCCAGTCTGATAACCAAGGGCCAGTGAATTATAATATCTATGTCGGTATGAATCGTGTTATTGGTGGAAATTATCGTCAAGGTCGAGGATTGTGTTGGATTGGATTTAAATGGCTGACATCTATAAATTAAACATAATCTCGTTTATTAAAATGGCATTATGCAAGAGCAAAATCTGCTTATTACAGGTCTTTCTTTAGGCCTGAAATGTTATCTAAATAATTAATTGGATATTAATTAACATATCCAGACCATAATAAACTCTCTATGTGAAGGCTAGCCTTCGATGTTGGCGGATTAAATTCCTATATGTCGCTCAATGGCCGTTGATAATTAAATCAATCAAGTGGATAATCGAGACTATGCTGTTTATATTAATGATTTGAGTAATGATGACCGAGGCTATGTGAATATTTCAAACGCTTTTTTCTCGGCTAATAGTGGATCAATTTGACTAAAATTTTCAGCAAATTACCTTTACACTATCTAGTTTTTAACTATTATAGTGAGAACTGCCATCTCTTTATCTTATCTCCCATAATGTAACTTTAATACATCGATCAATTTTGAAACAAATATCATAATATACTATTGTTAATCATTACTGGTAGTTAATTTCAATTCTATCAAGAAACTGGAGATTCTCGATCGAACATACGCGCTCGAAATGAATTGTTTCAATCCCTCGACAGGTATCAATGGATTAAAACCAGAATTGTGTGCGGCAGTGCACGCACCAACAGAATACGACTGATACCGTAAACTGTCGGCCAATCACTACAGTTTAAACGTCTGCTTACGTCAAGATGCTGTTCAGTAGTCGAGCAACTGGGACTATATGTCAAAGTGTATGTAAAACCAGTCCCTGATAATAGGGTGTTGATAGGAACCGCAGAAGGGTCACTTGGCATTGGACAACGCGGGTCTCTATCTAAAGACAGAGTTAGCGGGCCTGTGTTCCCCATTTATCTATAAATTTTGTGGGTTCTTTTATTGTTATACTGTACAAGTAAAACGAAATAAAAATGTTTAAAAAATAATGGAGTTTGGGCACATTAGTTATGCACGTAAACGATGGCTCGATGAGCAAGCGCTGACTCATTATACCGGTAGTGGTGGTGGTGGTGGTCATTCCCGGTTGATTAAACGTACCAAATGATAGGCTGACGTTTTGGACATACAGGGCAACTGGTTTGGATAAGGGTTAAATACCATTTAGTCCAATGGCTCAATTCATCACCTGAGAGGAGAATTTATGAGACACAGATGTTGAGTCTGGGTGGTGATAAGATTTTTGAGGTGGGGGGGGGGGGGGCGAGGGAGGGGATTGGGTTGAAGTGGTTCCAATGTCTTATATTGAGTGGAAATATAATAATATTGATGACCCGCTTGTATAACTGTTTTAATGTGAGTGTAAGTCCGGGATAGATGGGAACTGTATGCAGGCGATCCGATGCCTAAAATGGCGGGAAATGTGATAATGTTGATATGGTAATCCTGGTCTATACTATAGATAAGTAAAACAATAATTTCTTGCAATATGGATCTTCAATATAAGATGCTCTTGGAAAACTGTTTTTTCTTTGTGAGGAAGCAGGGGGTGTGGTGTTGATATGAAGAATGGCGATAATCTAGAACTGTACATATACCTAAACAAGTGTATAGGTTGTCCTTTAAACACTGGTCTTGGTGGTTGAAGATAGTTCCTAGGTTGGACGAGAAATGTGATAATGTTGATACACATTTTTAAAGCATAAAATGTATACCACTGAACGGCTCTAAATAAGTAGGCTACTCAAGTAACACGACTCACGAGTAAAAAGAATTGGACACGGTTCAATCCGACATGAGGACAACGGTTTAACTCGGGATCGGCAACCCGATTGAGCTATTGCCGGGCCCGTGGTATACCTTGTAATGGGTCTCGGAATTAATAATATTTATATAATATACTTTAAAACATCGATATATTTTTTGCCAATATTTTCGTATTTATGCGCCGCACATATATCATATTATTAGCGTACATTCCCATTATGTGATAAAATAATTAACCCAACTAAAAGATATAATTCGCTAGAATCGTTAAACTTAAACACACAGTGATGACAGTTTTTAGTGAATGCAATACTCTTTCTTTGCTTTTTTTAACAGATCAAGGGAGATCAATCGACTGAGATCAACAACTTGGAAGAAAATCTTGCTTACCAGGTATTTTAAATTGCTTACAAATAAACAAGATCCGCACAAAAACTGAAAAGTAACGGCGTAAACAAATAACAAGGATGTCCATGAAAAGTTTCCCACTTGCTCGCATAATGAACCTCACATGCCACGTTTAGTGGCTTGATTTATTTACAAATATATACCTGTATTTGATCATGTCCACTTGAATTGAATTTTTATATTATAGATCCGACTAAGTTACACCTCTAATGGATTTAAAATGAGTATTAAAATATTTAATTTAGAAAGACAAAGGCTTACGGGGGTTCGGCTATTTGCCACGTCGACCTATACAGGGGTATACCCATTTGCCACGTCGACCTATACAGGGGTACGGATATTTTCCACGTCAACCAATACGGGTGTCAAATGTCCTAGAACAATGTAAATAATTATTCGCCATCCACTATAAATAGGATATTCACTTGGGAAATTGCAACCCGGGTGGCAAATAACCGTGATGATTTAATCATAAGCGGCAGATCGGGTTCTAATCCAGTAAATATCGCAGACTAACGATGGCATCAAAAGTTGAGTATGGTCTGTATAAGTTAATAAATGTGTAATTAAACTATAAATAACATTTCAGGCCTAAAGAAAGACCTGCAATTGGCAGAATAAGCTCTTGCATAATGTACGTTTTAAGTTTAAGGACAACATACAATAGAAATGTGAACATAAACAACAATATGGCAAATAATATTGTTGGTAACAATGCCATAATGCACTTATATCAAAAGGGCAATGACCTTAAATATACAAATGCAGATAGGCCTACTATTGGGCGCGGCACCAAATCTATGGCCGCACTATAACTGTGAATATGATCAGGATGCGGTAGTATAAGACGACAGAGGAGTGGAAGAATGTGGACATAACGGAATGGAGCATCGATCGTATGCGCGGAAAACAATTTCAGATAGTGGGGTGCTGTCGACGTCGAGCGCCCCCCCCCCCACCGTTCCTCGCTACGCCAGTTCTTCGGGGCGCTTAGGCCTACTATTGTCTCGCGGGGGGGCGCTTTCTTGATCCTTGGAGGTTGGCATGATAAATTGCTTTGCAGACTTTAATCGATATTTTATTGTGATCTATTTGGCTTCATTTTAATAAATTAAATCCCTCACAAGTTACAACTAAAACTTTGGGAGCCTTTCGGGGTTGGGATGGCCTAGTGGTCTAGAGTGCCGCGCTTCGACCTCTAGCTGGCCGGTCACCTCTGGCTTGCGGCTGTGGTTTCGAGCCCTGTTGTGAGCGTATGTGGCATGGAGATAGGGGCGCCTTCTCAACTTCGTGGGTTTCCTCCGGGCACTCCGGTTTCCTCCCACTGCTAAAGACCCCTACGCGCAAGCGAATTATTCAAATAAAATTAAAAACCATATGTTAGTCCCGAAATGACCTAGTTGTGTCGAGTGGACGTTAAACCCCATTTCTCTCTCTCTCTCTCTCTCTCTCTCTCTCTCTATAGTTTGAAGGTAGGCCCTATATCCTACAGGCGCAAGAGCTGAAGAGGAACACATTTTGTTGTTTACCATAGGGCCTAACCAGGCTTTTCTTGCCTTTTTGTCAAAGTTCGATAGCAGCCTTAAACGATGAATTGTATTGACTCCAACCAAGATAAATATGAGATTACAATATCAAGTTTAATT
The DNA here is from genome assembly GCA_963678685.1 of Patella ulyssiponensis. Taxonomy (NCBI): domain Eukaryota; kingdom Metazoa; phylum Mollusca; class Gastropoda; family Patellidae; genus Patella; species Patella ulyssiponensis. The sequence continues at coordinate 58,551,351 of OY783225.1, read as the reverse complement.
TAAATTGCCAAAAGTAATTAAGACATTTTAGGCCATTTTCTATTAGTTTTATATTTATAAAGAGCATTAATCTTAGATTTATTAGCATTTACTTGTTATAACTGCCACTTTGTACAGAAGTCATATATGAAGATAGTATAAGGAGAATTTTGAAGACCTTGCGATGAAGTTGAGAATAAAACCAGTTATTTTTGTTTGGTTCAACAAATAACAAACACCGATGGCAAATTACGCCTTGCCAGAATAAAGTTTATAGTTTTTATGATTTGAACAAATAAAGTTCTTCCATATGTTTGAGTCAAGATTTGACAGTAGACACGTGGAAATAAACACCGCTAAAGGGTTTTGACGAGGAGTACTCATTAATAACTGGGGAGGGCTGTGTTAAGGGTTGAAATTCAGTCAAAATTATACCAATGACCAATATTTCCAACCAATCAAATACTATAATAATTGGCAATGTATCAAACTCCAAGAACAAATCGAAAGCAGACAATATCCAAATAATCGTATAATCTTCGATTACAACGCTAAATAATTACTCCCAACAAAAATGGCTGCGCCCTGTCGTCGTCTGCTGGGTTTCGTCTTAATTTATCTATTTTTCACATCGATATCTGCCTGGGACGAGGGAGATTTTGAGGTTTTTGATGCAGTGGAAGAAGTGAATCAGAACTTCTATGAATTTTTGGGAATTGGCCAGGTAAATAAATGTAAAATAATTTTGACAGTAGGGGGATTGTCGAATGACTGATCAGATAAATGACAAAGTCAAATTGACTTTCTAAAAACTTTACTAGAAACATTTATATAGTTGTCTATCAGAAAATAACAGTTGAATTATTAACGGTATTTTTCATGTCATAGGGACAGACAGTAACTGTGAGAATTAGCCTCATTGTAACCAGCATTGTGCCAGGTTGTAAACTTGTAATTGGTTCATTCCATGTTACATGTTAAATCACCCAAAAACCCCGTTTACATTACAAATTTTAAGCGTGCCAGGTACCGTTCCTGGTATGGCACGGTTAATTATTTTGTAGTGGAAAGGGTCCAACGCAAGCATGCCGTACGGAGTACCGTGCCCATCTGGCCCACTGAAATGAGATGGTCTCGGAACCGTACCAAGAACGGCTCGGTTTAAATTTACGTAGTGTAAACGCTAACCGGTCTGAGTACGGATTACTGCGCATGTGCCAAATGAACCTTGACCTTTTTTCCTTGCAAACTTTGACAGTTCTGTCATCGGTTCTGTCAAAATGACTGCTCAAACTAAATCAGTCGTCATAATTGTTTTCATCTGGGTAATTTGTACAGGGACTGAAATTAACTTTTCTCTGAAGAGTTCCACATTTGGCAGGCTTGGCACGGTTCTGAGACCGGTTATTTTAGAGTAATGTAAACGGGTCAATTTCTTGAAATTTATCGCGGCCTAGTACCGTGCTCAGTAGGCTACGGCACGCTTATCGCGGCCAAGTGTAAACTGGGCTAATGACAATGTGTTAAATCAGACCCCCTTTGATTTATCTAAAATCAGCATATATAAACCAAATTTAAAACTAAATCGAAAGGGTTTCAGTTTAATTTTGACATTTTTTGGGGTGATTTAAAATGGAATTACCCAATGACTTATACAGAAAAGTTCTCCATATCTTATTTGTACAGGGCCAGGGGAGTTGGATGGCTGAATGGTTAGCACATGCATGCTGTATCATAATTGCAATAAGCCTGTCATTGAGTCAACTGGCATGGTTTCGAATCCCAGGTTGTATGTGACTAGGAGTTGGGTCGTCTGTCCAATCTCGTGGGTTTTCTCCAGGTCCTTGGGTTTCCTCCCACTGCTAAAGACCCCTACGCCAAGTGAAAAATTGAAATAAAATTAAACCATATATTAGTCCCAAAATGACCTAGTTTGTGTCGAGTAGACATTAAAACCCATCTCTCTCTCGCTCTTATTTGTACACCAAACACTAACAGATTAATGTAGCTTCTGTTACCATGGAATACGGTACAACAAGTTCTTTCGCCAAGTAGTCTGTTGGGGTTAGCATGCAGGTTTTCTTATGGAACCTAGTCTAATCTAGCAATGTAACAATATACCTCTACTCAGTACTCACCCTCGAGTACTATTATCAAGAACTTGGTATACATGTAGCAAGGCATATGTTTGATTGTTGAACTATTGAATATTAATGGAAGAAAATTGTTTATGTTGAACTATTGAATATTAATGGAAGAAAATTGTTCAAGAGATTTTAAGCTTATATATGTTTTGTTTTAGGATGCCAAAAGTAGTGAAATCAGGAAGGCATATCGTAAATTATCTCTACAGCTTCATCCAGATAAAAACAGTGCTGCTGAGGCTGAATCCCAGTTTAGAAATGTAAGTTACATTTTCTCTTAAATGTTTAAATGTACATGTGTGCTAGTGTTCAAACTGAGTTGAGAACGAATAGCAAACAATAAATATGTGATTCTCAAATATTCAAATCTGAGTACTGCATCTCTGACTTTCTCAAATATCTATCATCATGTATAATTTAAATAATTACAAACTTTCCTGCAATTCAGTGTATAACATGAATGTTCATAAATTCACAAACAAAATCACAAATTGTGCATTTTACAGTTTCCAATTAGCATGACCTTAAGAGTATTCAGTAAAAACTTTGATTTTAATTTATTCAAAGAAAACCAACCAGCAACACCCAAAGTCTGGGTTTGTTTTAGGAAAGAAATTTCATCACTAATTAACTGCAATGGATTTATGTTTCAGCTTGTAACAGTTTATGATATACTTAGAAATGAAGACAAAAGGCAAAGGTAGGTTTCTTTAACTCGATTAAAATTTTTTGTACGACGAATTAGGACGGAGATTAATATTTTTTTAAAATGTGGAACAAGATGAAAAAAAAAATTAAAATATATACATGTATATTGTTTAGGCTGTTTGTTGCAATTTCAAGTATTTGTTATGATTTATTAACATAACTTTTTAGGCTATATATTTGTTTTGATTTGACCTACATTTGTAGTTCATTGGTATTAAAATGCTGAAATGACAGAAAATTGACAAAATATATATTGTTGATATTTTATTTGATATCACTGAAGTTGGATTAATTCTATTATATATATTGTGACGGACCGTATAACTACTGGTATTGTACAATAGTAATTGATTTTTTCATTATAAATATTAACTTGAATTCACATTAATTTGGTAGCTTTGTATAGAAATAATGCGCTTAAAAAACAGAATTATGGTTTCAAATTACTATATTAACCCACTTCATTAAAGTTATTATAGACCAACTGTTTTAGAGACCCAGTTCACGTTCAATTACATGTTTCTTAAAATGTTTTTTTTCACTGTTTAAACTTTAACATTGGTAATTATTGAAACAATTTATGAAACTAAATGACCCATCGTAGAAAATTCCTATTCCTGTTTGGAACTATTCTATGGTCATGGTAGTGGTTTTGTTCCCTATGTATGGTCATCTTGCTGTCGTACAATAAGTTATATATTGTTGTACCTATCTGTGATTATTTCAGATATAATAAAGTGTTGGAAGATGGATTACCTGATTGGAGACAACCAGTGTTTTACTATAGACGCGTTAGAAAGATGGGATTGGGAGAATTATTTCTATTATTGGCTGGTATTTTCACACTTGGTCAGTATTTGACAGCATGGTCTGTTTATCTTGAGAAAAAACTTGTTGTGGTGAGTATAACGACCCATTGAAAGCTGGCTTATTTCTACACTTCATTTCAAACTTGCATATATTTAGGGTTTCACACTATTATTATTCTTGTTGTGGAAATCTGTTTAACATTTCCATTGTTAAAGGAAGTAGGTCAGTTCAAGGGTAACGAAAATGTTTATTATTTAAGCCCACTGTTACTCATGGTTTTCGGGTTCTTCCACTTTTAAGATCACCAATGTTTTTATGATGGTTATTAAATCCATACTAAAATATAACTTAAAAACCAAACGAAACGAAACATAATCTGTGTTTTAATCAGATTGGTTTCAGACATATATTTATTTATGTTTCTTTTATATTTGTAGCAAGATGTTTTTATATTTATAGCAAGATGTTTTTATATTTGTAGCAAGATGTTTTATATTTATAGCAAGATGTTTTTATATAGTTGTAGCAAGATGTTTTATATTTATAGCAAGATGTTTTTATATTTGTAGCAAGATGTTTTATATTTATGGCAAGATGTTTTTATATTTATAGCAAGATGTTTTTGAAGGAAAGAGAAAACGTGAATTAAAGAAATTAAAAAAGATGAAGGGTGAGGGTGATGTGGATGATATTTTACAAGAAGAAATATCGGCCATTCCCAAACCTGAATTGATCAATTTGTGGCCAATACTTCTTGTTAAATTTTTATATAATTTTATTTTAACATCACCTCAACGAGCTGTTTCTATAGGACGTTATTTACGGGAGAAATATGAAGAACGTCGTCAACAGGTGGTTGAAGAGGAAGAAGAGAGTGAAGATGACAGCAATGAAGGTTTGTACATCTGTTAAACTGTAATTCTGTCATTTCCATGGTTATGTATACATTGTAAGGCTAAGAATTTTGGCAGACAGCTGAGTTTCTGTCTTATTTTTTACACACCCTTGTCCGTCTTGGATATTGGCTTGTATGTTTGTGAATGCCATCTATGTAATTAAGGGTTTTGTTTTGTAGGTTATGAAAGAAGGCCACGTAAGAAACCTGAACTACCAGAATATGATCCCGATCTTTATTGTAACAGTACAGCTGTATCATATACACCAGTTGTTTCATCACACGATACAGAAAATACACAAACAAAACTAATTAAAGTAAGTCTTTCTACAATCACATGATGATAAACAAACAGTTGATTATTATTATAACAGTGATTGGCCTACAATCAGACAAACAATTAATAACATGCATTTCACAGAGTAATATCACCTCTAACCAGATACAACGTTTTAGTCCCACAGCTTCTTTGTTTTCCCTGCTGGTAAAGACCACCAATATGTGGAAACCAGGCTTAAAAAGTCCTGGGCCACTTACATTAAGAGTATTTGCAAAAATATCAGAAGTTTAGATTGATTCTGCAAGATTTTTTTGCTTGAAAACTTTAAGTGTAGAAAAGAACAAATTTAGGCCAATTGCGAAACAAAGTTTGGCCACACGCTAATAAATTAAAAATTATTTATCGCAGAACTTGGATTTTCTGATATATCATGTATTTTATATTAATAAATTGAGTTATGCAAAAAAGTATTTTCAAAAGAACGGTTTTACCAGATTTTGGAATGATACTGACGATATATTGTGGTCCAAAACAAAGGTGCTTAATAATGGCTGATATCTGGTTGTATTTGTAGAAAAGTGATTGGTGTGAGGAAGATACAATTTTATTGGCCAAACTAGTCAATAAATTTCCTGGTGGAACACCTCAACGATGGGAGAAAATAGCTGATATGATGGGACGACCTGTTGAACAGGTAGGCATGACAGGGTTCAGATGTGTATCAAATCTTCGGTTGAAACAATATTTTATTAAATTCATCTCTGAGTGAAAATCTACCGGTAATTGAAATAATACCTTATTTAAGTTTCTGATAAAATACTCCCTATTGATTCATGTATAAACAAGTCAACCACTTCTGTTTTTTCACTTGCTGTTAGTTAAGAGTTGTTTTCAACATATTCACTGTGGATTTTAAATTTTTATTTGTAATTCATAAAATAAACACTCTTTCATTTATCTGAGATAGGCGGTTGTGGTTGTCAGGTGATCATGCCTTTATCTGAGATAGGGGGCTGTTATTGTCAAGTGATCAGGCCTTTATCTGAGATAGACGGCTGTGGTAGTCAAGTGATCAGGGTGCTAGACTCTACATGTATTCTAGAATTTGCTGGGTTTAATTCCCAGCTCTGTTCCCACAACACAATTAAAGTGTTGCCTAGTCAATCAGATGGGACAAAAAATGCTTATCTTAATGTTATCGTGCCCAAGATAAAGGTCTACAGCTACAGAGGCCAGTATGCTAACTATCACAGTCTGTAAAATAAGTAACTCTCAGTTTTTTATTTTATCTCCAGGTCACAGCCAGATCAAAGAAAGCTAAAGAAGTTTACGTGGCTAATTTGACATCTGTCAATAAAGTGGATAACGTGAAATTAAAGGGGGGTAATATAAGCAAGAAGGGAGGTGGGATAAGTGACAATATAATTACTAAAGGGGAGACAAATCAACCTCAGGAAACAAAAAATCAAGAAAATGTTGAATCTTTAGACATTTATTCCAAAAAGGATGTAGTGGAAAAGAAACGTCGGAAAAATGTAAATGAGGAAAAAGTTGCTGAGAGGACTAAAATTATAACGGAATATAAAACATCAAATAAATCTAATGAAAGTGAAAGTAGCAATATTAACCAATCAGACAATAGTAAAAGTAGTAAAGTAATTATTAGCGAATCAGATACATGGACACAAAATCAACAGATGGTATTGGAATGGGCGTTAAGACAATATCCGAAAGGTACAGATTTACGATGGGAAAAAGTATCAGAACATATTCCTGGTAAAACAAAGGTAAATAATAGAATAAATAATAATTACTCGTTCTTTTACACATTCTCACTGACCTTACAAAAATAATCATAATATGCAGTTCAGGTCCTCCAAAGGTCTTTTGAATCGCCTAAAGATATAATGTTATCTTAACCAATCAAAATAGCTCGAGATGATTATGTGCTACAACCACAAGTGGTAGAACTTTCACAGATCTCAATTCTGTGAGATTTGATTGCAATTCAATCAATTCAGATGGAGAGAGGAGCTGTGCTCTGAAATGGGGGTAAAGTTTGCATCCAGAAGCTTTTTATGTCTAATGGTACCATATTCCTGAAGCAATGGTCCGAGAAATCCCTCTCTGGCCATTGCTGGATTGGCTTCTGATACTTGAACTTTCGCGGGAGTATGTCTATTCTTCCCTTTCAATCAAAGCTATCACTTGAGTACAGCAACATGACAGTCCTTCGTTTAATCTGGGTCTTCCCTAAAACTTTGGACAGTGATTTAAGGTATTCAAAACGGTGAAAGTATGTTCGTTTCCAAACAGTATTGTTTACATTTTATTCGATTTGATAGCCTTGTTTGTCACGCAATTAGTTTTACTGCAATATTCTGCTATGCACTGGTTAATTGGGAATAATAAAATCGCGAGCCATGACGTAATGTTATGTAAACATATTTGGTCCAATTTGCCGCTTTGTTTCAAGGGTAAAGCCTCTGTAACGCAGTCAGCTACTGGTTGTTAAACAGTGAGTTAATACCTGTCTTTACAAGACTGATGTTGTTTATTTCAGGATGATTGTATTTTAAGATTTAAATATTTAGCTGATATGGTGAAGAAACGCAAGGTAACCAGCTGATCAATCAAAACATCTCATTCGTTAATAATATCTACAGATACCTATCTAACTTACAGTGATAAATCTCCTGTCTACAACTCAAACATTTTCATTCAGTTCTCTAACCCATTAAACATCCTTTAGGTAAGATTAGATAAGAGCTGACCATTCTTCCAATAATAGTTCAAATATACAGAATGAGAAATAAACATATAGCAAATTTCAGTCAAATTACTTTATTTTGTGCATAGTTATAAATTTTTGAAATCTTGACAAAATATAGCCCACATTGCTTATTAATTACAGTATCTAAAGAATTTGACAATTGAGACTAAATGCCCATTGTCTATTTCTTAAACACTAAAATGGCTGTTGTGTTCCAGTCTACTTCAAATCAATGCCATCCACTGATCAAGAGACTTGATAATGGGCTTGTCATGATAATAAATGTCTAAATAACAAAATAAATTTTAAAGCCTGAAAAAAAGACGTGCTTTAGGCAGAATCAGCTCTCACATACTGGATCTTTAATCTGATCTACCCATTATATCAACTCAGACTATTTCCCTACTTAAATCCACTTGTAATCACCCCTGTGGCCAGTGGAGCTCTTCCCCTACCCCACCACCCTCCCCGAAAGAATGATTCAGGGACTTACGCTTCATGGCTCGTTGACCTTATGATTGCCTCCCTTATAAACCTGACTGCCAGCGGGGTGGCTACCCACCAGCAAGTTGTAACATTGGGTACCTTGTGAAGACCGAATCCTCCTTTAGATAAAATATATTTATACCCATATTATATTTATTGTACTGAAAAGATAAAAAAAAACCTTTATTGATATAAAATAAAAAATCTTTATTAAAAATGTCTTGAGTTTTGTCACATTCTATTTTCAAGATGACTTCAAGCCTGTACTTCGTGTCTTCTGGTTTCCTCCCACTCCTAATGGCCCCATGTGTTAAAACCAATTTAGGTAAGCAATGGTGATAAGAACTGTTGTACTTTGATGGCTGCAAATGCGTTTTACTGCTATTCCAGCCCGTAAAATTAGTGTTTTATTAGATTTCGGGCACTTTATTTTGCCAAGTAGATGAAATATCTTTTTTTTTCACTTTACCCGTCTGTCCGAAAAATAAGCTCTCCCCCCCCACCCCCAACCCCGCCCTCTAGCTCGTACGCCTATGGCAGTGTCACAGCGGTCAAGTGATTGGAAACTGGCCTCTTGACAAGGGTTTGAATCATGACATTGGAAGAGAACAAGTTTCAATATTTTTCATGTCTGGTTCTAACTTGACAGAGAAATCCTGCTTAGTTGATCAGTGGGCTGGTCCCAAAAAATGAGAAGAAAAAGGGTTGATTGTCTGACTTTACTGCTCCAACTGGGATAATGGAGATGGGTATACGCTATAAAGTGTACTATCAGGCAAATTTGCCCAGGCAGCCTCACTATGGCCTATTCTTATATCGAATTTAAAAGGGGTCTCTTATGGCACCCCAGTGTGTACACGGTCCCTCAATTTTTCATCCCATCCAAATTATTAGTTAACTGTCCTAGTCAGGCTCTCCATCCCGCACCACTGGACTTGACTTAAACACAGAACCTCTAGACTTATAAGACTGTGTCTGACCCACTTAGCCACCCCAAAAACCAAGATTCCATTGTGCATATCATTATGTTAGGTTTCATGTAAAATAAACCATGTAAATGGAGTTGTCTCCCTTGCATTGTAATAGTAAGTGCAGGAGGACCGCACTACACGAAAAACAAAAACCTACAAGATTAACCTGCGGAAAATATCAAATCAAGTGAATGGATCCGGGGGCCAGCCGTAAGCGTCCACTGCGCTGTACAGTCCCGGGCCTATTATGGTACAGGCTTCACTAAAAATGATTTGAAAAAAAAAAGAGGTAACAGAAATAATGCGACCGATCTTGACAATGGTCGTCTCTCAATGGCGATAGACTGCCAGTTGACGTCAGATGTTAGAACGTCAAACAATTTCAACAATAAGGGCGATAATCCGGATAGAATCTCGGAAAATGCTAAAATAATCAGTGTAGTGTGCAAACAGGAGCAAAACCCGACAACGAGAACATTCTGCAGTACGAAGGGCTAAAACTCTACTCTAATAGTAAGTGCAGGAGGACCGCACTACACGAAAAACAAAAACCTACAAGATTAACCTGCGGAAAATATCAAATCAAGTGAATGGATCCGGGGGCCAGCCGTAAGCGTCCACTGCGCTGTACAGTCCCGGGCCTATTATGGTACAGGCTTCACTAAAAATAATTTGAAAAAAAAAAGATGACTACATACCGACACCAATGATCTCAATCTAAACATTATACCCATCCTATCTGCGCATGGCATGTAATGATCTCTGTTATATCCGATTTAGATAAAGAGCTGGTCGTTCTTGCTGTAATAATTCAAATATAGATAATTCAAAATGAATATATCGAGAATTTCAATTTATACATAGCTTTCTATTATTTACAACTTGATATATAATATGAGTATCTCACTTAGATATTCATTAAAAACGAACTCCAAACACTTTTTATTTTTTACTTTTATGGGATTTTATGACACACTGTAAATATCAGCATGTATGCAGAGGCCTTTATAATAAAAGAACCCGTAAATTATTTTTAAAATAAAATGTGTGTGAATGTGAGGAACAATGGTCAGAATGTGCCCCCTTTCCACTATTGATGCATAGGCCCGGATCATATTTTAAGTCAGGGGTGAGGGGCCCAATTGCATAAGAAACAAAAGAACCACAGACACAGGTCAAAATTCTATATGGAATAAACTGCTTATTGCAAAGAAGCTTAGCCGAAACATCGCTCAATAATAAGCAGTAATTATATTCAATAGGATTGTCAACTGTATATGCCAAGTTCAATTATTTGCCAACATAAGCGTGCGAGCCGGGGGGGGGGGGCAACTGCCCCCAAACTTTCGGGCAATTTGAATTTTTGGGCAGACGGGTAAAGTGAAAAAAAAAAGTTATTATTTCATTTAGTTGTGACAAAATAAAGTGCCCGAAATCTAACAAAACGCTAATTTTTCTTTTCTATTAATTGAATACCACGAATATGTACTGGATTCAGCGATTTAGTCTGGAGCCATTCTACTTGGTGCGACATATATCGGGCATCGATTATTAGTCTGATTGGATGGTTGGAATTCAGGTCGGCTTAGTGGAATTTAGGTTACAAAACCATTGGTTTCTTTGGAGTTGTTTGCCTCACGGGCTATAATAACAGAAAACGCATTTGGTAAATTGGAATAAGACTATATTAGATCACTTTGAAGTTGCTGTATTTACGGGCTGGAATAGCAGGAAAACGCGTTTGCAGCCGTTCGATTTTCCCAATTTTTTTCACGAACAGGGGCCTACACCATGCAGTATGCTACGAGGTATATGCCCTACCCTTATATAAAATTTCAATTATCAACGGTTCTTTTTCGTGTACAGGGGTGCCACGATGGCTAAGTGGGTAAGGCACTGGCTCCCTAGCCCTATAGCCTGAAGGTCGCGTGTTCAATCATGGAATGGCCGAGAAAGTCCATCGGGATTTTCAGACGTGGTTTTCCCATGTCAGTGATGCAGGACGGAGGGCCTGACAAGGACAGCTGTCAAGTCGTTCGGATGGGATGAAAAACCGAGCACCCGTGTAAACATTGGTTGACACGTAAAAGATCCCTTGACATTTGGATTTCGATTTAAAAGTTCTCGCTGTCGGCAAAATTTCCCCTCACAGCACACTGTATGGCATATTTTTGTCTTCATTAGCCCAGTCTAAGAATTCAAACAGAATGCAGCTCGATAATTCGAATGTACTTAAGTGTCATTCCATGAGAAAACCATGCAGAAGGTGATAAGGTGGGGGTCGGCCGATTCGGTTCATATTGTCAGGGTTTGGTGGTTCACCCGCGACTACTTCACAGCCAAAACGATTTGTTTCAAAATTCACTGGTTGTGGAGATACAGTATCCAAAGGTTTTTTATGCTATTTTTACCATTTTTTCGCAAAATTTTGGTCATTTTCCTCGGCGTATGACAGTGCCTAATTATACTGCGGCGATTAGGCAAACACTGGTATATAATGACAGATAAGGTCTTCTTGTATGATCGATTGCAGCGTTTCACTCCATAACATTATTGATGGGTTTGCCATTTGGTAAAATGTGAAGGGTGTCTATCGGGACTTCGAAAATACTCTAACTTTGAGGGTCAAAATATCCACTGTTCCGGGGTTAGGGGTACCGATGGTGGTATATTCTGGTAGAGGGACACCACTCCTACAGATTTCAAGAATAAAAGTTCTGTGATCTCTCAAGGAAAATGAGAAATAAATTCATGAAAAAAATCAATTTTTGGATATTTTTCGTTCAAAAATAGGTTTATTTCTTTCCAACAAACTGACCAATATCACTAATATCACTAATATACAAGTGCATTGCATAGTTGTGTGTATCACTTGGAAGAGCTAACTACTTACCCGAAAAAAAACCAAGCTCGACTAAGCTTACGACCCTCGAAGCAGTACTAAAATACATAGGGCTGAAAGACAATGAAATACCACACGTCTATTTTAATGCGTACTACTAGAGGGATATAGTAAACTACAGTACTTTCCTAAAAAAACAAGCACGACTAAGCTTTACATCCTTGAAGTAAAGCTATTATACAAGTGAACTATTACAATACTGCTCAGATTTCACAAAACTACTCGACAGATTTCCACGATTTATTAAGGGGCCAGAGTACGTTCAAAATATATTCCGAGTTCGATCAAAAATAGATAAACACAACACTTTCAAATTTCTCAAATAAGTCAAAGTTTCCAGCGAATTCATTTGGACGAAGACGAAATAAAATATAAACAGTACTAGAACGATGTCAACTGGATACAGTGACCAAACAGGCGAACCTTCCTGATCGATCCCACTAACCAGTGACAGTCGGTACTAGTTATCGCTTTAAAAACGATGAAATAAAATACAGGGGAGAAGATATTATATGAAATATGCAAAAAAAGAAAAGTATGACGAATATTATATACACTAACATGAATCAATCTGGAATTTACAGTGCCTGTTCTGTGACGCAAACGTAAGGAACGATACATGTAAATGAGAATGGCTATTAGTATGCTTCTACTATAAATTAATGAAAGAATAAAACCTTGTAAGTTAGCAAAATGAGTGATGGATATTAGCAAAATTAGTGAGTGATGGATATTAGCGAGGTTCCGCAAACCTAATATCATAAGTATATAAGAGAAACTCTCTATTATATACTTATGCCGACTTTCAGATATTTACAGAGGAGTATCATGGATAGTGAACTAACTCGCTATAAACTCACATCATACGCTCATAGTACATGAAGCCCTATACCTCACCGAGCTGGCTCACCCACGGCGGATCGGCCAGGTCGAAATCTGAGAGGATGAGATACTGTGAGCGTATGACATGAGTTTATATCAAGTTAGTTCACTATCCTCGATACTCCTCTGTAAATAACTGAAAGTGAGAAATACCACTCTATGTACGCATACTACAAAGGTTGGCTACAGCATAAGCTATAAATGAAACATGGTTGCCTCCAAAACAATTCAAAATTGACGACGGTTTACCACAAGATCGGCTGTTTCTCCCAAAATATCGCTGAGTGGGAGTGTTTTCCCTCACTGAGCTGGGCATTCCCTCACAGAGCTGGAACTTTGCTTCACCAGGGTTCGATTTGGAAAACTTTGACTACACTAACCTGATCCTATGGGTACAAGAACATTCCATGTCAGAAAGATTTCACGGCTTGTAATAAGATTGATATTTCTATATGGTTTGGTCTTTCTGGTACCATGTAATGGATGCTGACAGCTTCTAGGACATTTCCATCTCACACCCAAGCGATATCGATAAGCAGGACAAATCAGTTTTGTGTCCAGCAGAGGAGTATTCGTGTCAAAAAGTCCACATCGAAAAGCAATTAGTTCCCACTCAGTTTTAAGTGCTGACCCCCCACCTTATCACTTTTGCACGATTTTGCGTGGTTTTCTCATGGAATGACACTTAAAATGTTACACGAATTTATTCCAACAGAAATCGATGCTATCGATTCGCATTCAGCACATTCTGGCACGATTTGAAGTAGCATGTCGTTTCGATTCTGTCTCGAATGAGATCAGAATGTTTCTGAAAGCTGTTTGGATGCCGTAAGAATATTTAGAATGCAGTCAGAGTGCGTATTGAATACACTCCGAATATCGTTCGATAGTTCTCGATGTTGAATGCACCTCCAAATTATTGAGCTTGAATGGGTCCGACTATTTGAAAGAGAGAGAGAGAAATGGGGTTTAACGTCCACTCGACACAAACTAGGTCATTTTGGGACTAACATATGGTTTCAATTTTATTTCAATAATTCGCTTGCGCGTAGGGGTCTTTAGCAGTGGGAGGAAACCGGAATGCCCGGAGGAAACCCACGATGTTGAGAAGGCGCCCCTATCTCCATGCCACATACGCTCACACCAGGGATCGAAACCACAGCCGCAAGCCAGAGGTGACCGGCCAGCTAGAGGTCGAAACGCGGCACTCTAGACCACCCCAAACCCCCCGACTATTTGAAATACACTCAGAATGTTGCCAGAATTTTTTGAATGTACATCGAATTTCCAGGAATATGCAAAGAATGTTCCTGCATCTTGTGTGAATATGGCATTGGTTAGTCAACGGTCTTATCAACGGCGAGTCATTATTATTATATAGTTTTAAAAGACCATGCCTTCCACAATGGAATGGTGAATTACTGAAGTCAGAGGGCATTCCCGAACTTCGAATCCTTCCATTGAACTCAAGGGAATGTCTGGAATTTTATGCTTGTTCTGGTAGGCGATGGCGAAGCTTTGGGTATCTTAAGAATTTACAATTGGTTTCCATCTCTGGGTACAACATAAATGAAATCTTTCGATAGTTGGAGATGTGTAATATCAATAAAAGATGGGCTGTGATGGATTTAATTTATTCTTTATGATATGAATGATACATTAAACCATTAAAATAGACATGCACGTTCTTTTAATTGTTTTGTAATCAATCGAATGCCCGCTAGAAATATACTATTCAAAAAAAGTAGGGGATATTTGATTTTGGGGGCATAATACTAAAATATGCAAATGACTACGAAAAAAGTCACTATAGAACCAGTAACAGAAGAAACATTTCCAGTTACATGTGACGCCCAAACGCACCAATAGCTACCGCATGGAATGCAGGTGATGCTTGGGATCATCATGGGGGTCCAACCCAAGATTTGCACGACTCTGACTTTGAATGTTTCAGTCATTGTGGCATTGAATTCCAGGGTGGAAACATCAGTTTAATTGTTTTAGTGACCAGAAAACAAATTTTGATATGCGTCGGCTTACCCAAAATGAAAGGTTACGTGCCCTTGGCATGCTACAGATTGGCACAACACAGGCGGTTGTGGCGCGGACGATGAATGTTTCTCAGTCTGTCATAAGCAGGCTATGGTCCAGATACCGTGATACACAATCTGTACAGGACAGACCACGCCCAGGTCGACCAAGGGCGACAACTCAAGCCCAGGATCGATTTATCCGTACCTTGGCCTTGAGAAATCGTGTCATCACAGCAAATCAGATCAGCGCTCGTCTTCAAACAGACACTGGTGTGAGGGTGAGTGGCCAGACGATTCGGAATCGACTGCATAGGGATCGCCTTCGCGCCCGACGTCCTCGCGTGATCCCTTGTTTGAGAGATCATCACATTCAGGCAAGACGTCGTTGGTGTAGGGATCGTCAACACTGGGATACTCGACGCTGGAGCAATGTGACGTTTTCAGATGAGTCACGGTTCATTGTTGATTTTTTGGACAGACGTAGGAGGGTGTGGCGTCGTCGAAACGAGCGCTTCCAAGACGTTAAGGTTATCAGACATGATCGATTTGGGGGTGGTTCTGTTATGGTGTGGGGAGGCATCACTGTTGCTGGAAAAACGGCTTTACATGTTGTTGCAGGGCGTGTTACAGGCCAGTACTACCGGGACAACATCTTGGCAGTCCATGTTGTGCCGTTCGCACGACGTCATGGCCGCCGTTTCATCTTCCAGGATGACAACGCAAGATGTCACAGGGCCAGGATCGTTACGGGTTACCTCCAACAACAGAACATCACCACATTACCTTGGCCAGCACTGAGTCCCGACCTCTCCCCCATCGAGCATGTCTGGGACATGCTTGGACAGAGGTTACGTCAACGTCAACAACGTCCTGCCAATGTCCAAGAACTTGCTGCTGCGTTGCAACAGGAATGGGACAATCTGGACCAAAATGACCTTAGACGTCTCATTAGGAGTATGCCACGTCGGATCAATGCTTGTTTGGCAAACAGAGGAGGATTTACCCGTTACTGACTTGTTGTGATGCTGTGGTAACTTTGCTGTTTGACCCCGGGTATCATTTTACCCTTATAATGGTCAGTCTGTGTCTTACTTAGTCTAACGATCATTTGGAATAAATCGATGAATGTGAACTTCATTTCATTTTGTCATTTGTTTCTTCGTCAGTTTCATTAGGTGACTTTAAACACACCTAAAAATCAAATATGCCCTACTTTTTTTGAATAGTATATTAGCCAATCACAGTACAGGCTTGTATCGCGAACACACCGGAAGCTGATTCTTTACAAGTGATCTGAATTATGGAACGCCAAACTAACATAAAATCTATGTATTGCCAATGGGTACCGTCAATTAGATGAATATTTGTGTAATCTCACCTTCCATACAGATAGAGGAGACGCCGACTCGATCAAGCCAGTCACTTGGTAATGTGAGTACTGTTCAGGTCCAAACAAAGAAAAACCAACATCCACCAACCGCCTTTCAATTTGAATTTGACCGGTTAAGTGCAAGCATCTGTTCACATTAGCCAAATGTATGGCAAGTCTCTCGTATGAAACAGGTTAGTAAACTCTTAATTTTCTTTTAAAAAATGTTATTCAGGTAGGCTATTTTAGTATTACAGAACTGTAGGATTTTAAATTGCAGGTATATTCCCACTGCTAAAGACACCTCCGTACAAGCGAATTATCGTAATAAAAATATATTGTACCAAATGTTAATCCCTAAATTACCTAATTTGTGTCGAGTGGACATTAAATAAGAGTGTCGTGTTTTATTTCCATTAAACTGGACCTATAAAATTGCGCAATTTTTTTCTCTGTATCCCCAACAGCCTAGTTTAGCCTTTCCACCTAAATTACAAAACTTTTTTTTAAAAATCTAAAAATGTGTTAATATGATCCAGAAGTGTATATATTATTGTGAAAAACAATTTAAAACTGTGTCTGGTCGCTATCTTGTTTATTTTTCATAATCAAAAAATAATAAATTTTGGAGCTTATGTATTAAAGGGAGATAATGTTAGCAAAAAACTTGGTTGAAAATATAAAAGGGGAACAACTCTTGTTTTAATTTTCAGAGATTTCAAGCTATAGTCTGTTTCAAAATAAGAAGCTGCAACAAGATTGTGATATATTGTATTTGGATTATGTTAAAATATAGTTGCAGTGCCATGTTTATCTTACAAAATCATTTAGTTAAGCAGTAACCAGTTTTAAATGTGCAGATACATGCATTATGGTATAGACATGACCATATTTGTAGCACATACATATATTGAAATGAATTATAATCTAAGGAAGACAACTCTGTTAACAAAAATTAATATATTTCAGAAAAATTAGTACTGCATCAAAAGGAGAGTACTAAAAATTATAATAATTTCACCAAACATAGATTAGACATTAATAATCAAATTCATCCTGGATATTTCATAAAAACTGTCTAAATAGTATTAAAAAATAAATATTTTAGACACCACTCCTACTCCTTTGCCAGCAGAACATTAATTATTTTTTTTATAGATCTATAAGTCGATGACAATTTAAATAAATGGTTAAATATAAGATCTTGTACCATATACTTTGCACAGAAATTTTTATCTTTGGAGTATTGGTTGGATTTATCATAAAAATCATCTAAAACAACTTGTGACAGACTCTTCTCTATCATAACATTGAGCAGACATGGAATGATTTCAACTTCCTGTTTCAAGAGTTACCCCCCTTAGAGCAGATAACATGTTTAGTGGAAGGGCTACCTAGTTTTACAAACCATAGACATTGTACATCATTAAAGGGGCAGTGCCAGCTTTCTTCGGGTATACAAATCAAGGGACAAAATGTGAATTATTTTCTGATTTATCGCCCACCTCACATGAATAATGAAAGTTTGTATTTCTTTGGCATAACATCATACAGTTTTAGATTGTTGTATAAGGCAAGGCTAGAGTTTTTCACACAGAAACAACCAGTTTATTTACTTCCATATTTCTATTACATATTACAGACATATCTCCTGTTATGGGTCGGACGATGACGGCATGGTAGTTCTTTGGGTAAGCTACCTTTTTCTTTTAAATAAATGATCTTCAACATATTACTATATTTTCGTCACACTACATAGAATAGTTTCCGTCCTATATATCGAACTATTGTGACCTTTGGGACAGGTCTAGTCCAATGTTACCGACATGCTAATATTAATTCATGGGATTTTATTTTCAGATTACACTAGAGACAAGAAGTTTATGGTACCATAGGTTATAATTTATCTTATACTTGGCCTGTCTTTATATTTTGGCTTGTTGATGTCGTATAAGCGTGGCTTGTGCACCAGATTCGTTTGTAAATATCATGTGAAGTTTTCCATGATGTATTATTAGGTTTTATTTGGTTGAAAGTTGTAGACACGGGGAGTAATTAAATTGGGATATATTAATATGGCATCAACTAATCCCACATCTCCTTTAGGCAACCAATATTTTTTATTTATTTTTTGCATGTTTTTCACTATTTTGCATTTGCTTGCTAAGGGGTGCTATATTTAATATATTCTGATATTTGGTTTATCTGAGATTTTTAATGCCTTTAACGTATATTGCAATTTTCTCCTGAGAGTCCAGTAAAGATAATCTTGTATAACGTGTTCCTATGATAAGCTTAGATGTATTGTTGATAGCGGGGTCTAGAGAGTTTACGGATACAGGTGAGTTATGCATCACCATTGGTACATTTTACTATTTTTTGTATGACAATAGACAAAAGAAAAACACACTGTCTTTTTATTAGTCCATAAACACATTGTATTTTACACGATTATTATTGTTAGTTTGATTAAAAATAAATATAGGGTCTTGGAAGATCTAACTAAACATAAATATATTTTTCTATAAAAATAGTAACGACGCCGGTTAAAGTACATAAACTGAGATTAGATGCTGTCTGGGAATTTAGAATGTACATTACTAAATAATCCTTCTCTCGTGGGGATATGTTTGTGAGGGACGTATGAAGACGGTGATAGTTCAATTACTAAATGTCATTGAAACAGTTTACGGTGATAGTTGTGGAAGAGCAGCAGGACACACAGCATATTATACATGGTGGTATTATTATTATACAGGCAATTGCTATGCAATTGATGAGGTAAGCATTAATATCAATATTTTCTGTATTTCTAAGTGTCATAACTGTAATACCAAATTTCAAACATTATTTATGAGTTTTATTTAGAACACATAGGACTTTCACGATTGAAGGTAGTTGATTGTGTTAGAAGATTCCATTTCACTTCATATCTGGCATTCAAATATATATATATTTATGCGTCTCTAATAATTCACTGTTTCCTTTATTTTAAAACATTCAAAAACACACATACATACTTGTTCATTACAACTTCTCTAGTTCCTGTAGGCAGCAAGTTTGTCTTTGGCTATTGTGTTTGTTAGCATGCCAAGACACTCCCCTGTGTTATAAACACAAAATGTATAATTGTTCTATATTCTACAGGACCACAACAATGTTAAGGCGCCGAATGATCAATATGATGATGATTACTACGGGTATAGGAGAACAGACAGGGTAGGCATTAATACCAAACTTTAGTTATTTCTAAATCGTCCCTAAAATTAATAAATATTTCAAATTAAATTCCGTGTCCGTGATATACGTAATTTCATAATATGGTGGTCTTTGAATCAAATTATACATATTGACTGTTCAGGCATTCCTGGAAATAGAGATTACACCTTCAAAACTGTGACATTTCAACTTAACACATCACTTGGTCACCAAAGGTGTTCAGTGGTGGTTCATAGATGAATTTACTGTATTAGTTTACTTTGAACAAATCATACTTTATCTGCAAGCTGAGATTTTCTAGTCGCAAAACTATACAGCATGAAGATAGGAAACGTCCGATCGTAGTTTTCGAAAACGCTTCAGATTTGCCGAAATATTAATCGTGTTGTACAGATGGGCAAATTTTCAACTATGTGCTTTTTTCAAAGGATATTATTTATGTGGACATTTTAACTATCATAGTTTACCCTTTTTCCAGCTGTGATTTGGATGGATGTCAAGCGGCAGTTTATGGTACCAGGAACTCGACTGGGAAATGGATGTTGAAAGGGGAATTCTAGTTTAGCAATAAATGGTTTACCTATGTAATGTACATATTTTCTAAATTTTCATGGGTCCGTCTGATAGGTACAGTAAAAGACATTCTGTTGACAAGTTTGAAACACACCTTGAAGTAGGGACCCCTTGAACACATTGACTTTTAGTTAGGCTTGAGGTGTAAAACTACTTGACGGATCGAGTCCATCTGTTATGTCTAGGGTAACATGTCATAACTACAACAACACCGATCACACCGAAGATGTTTATCTCTATCGGGAGAAAACAAACCGACGGCCAGATGGGACGGACAGTTTCTTCATACACACCTTCTCCTGTCCAAACAGTTTCTTCTATTTCCCGAAAACACAACATAGACAGTTTCTTCACTAGTTATGACATTGTTAATCTAGATTCTGAATGAAATATATTACCGACTTCTGACTCGCTTCGATGACGTTTTCCGTCGATTCTGGTGTGCACACCACATTCATCGACGGGGCCAGTTATCTTAGCAGACCGATATCCTCACAGACGAAGATATATGGATATAGGCAGTTCGCTCCATTTCACTAGACCATAACATTTGGGCTTGTCTCATCGTGTAGTTTAAACCGATAGCCTCACTAAAAGTCTATCAAATCACTTCTCTATGTAAAGGTGTGTCCAAGACCTGTGAGCTCATGTTTCTTTACTGTAATATTTTGATTCAAATATTGATGGGGTTTGTTTGCAATTTTGATCTAACTATGGTTATATATCGCCAACGGTCATCAGTTTATCTAAATAAGCTTGTTATTGCCAAACTAGTTTTTTTTCTGATGGAGTTGTCTACAGATGTCGACTGCTATTTTTTTCATTGAAATTATTTGTATGATTATGTTTATTTACAATGTCAGAAACGCCCACAAAGATCAGAATGTTTAAATTTTAGGTAACATAATACTTTGTTTGGACTTTAGGTCAACATTCAAAATTTTTCATTGTCCATACGCAATATAAAACTTTATTGGATTCATAATGAGGTCAAATTACAATTCTTTTGAAACTTTCGACTGAGCAACAGGGTTTTTGAGGTAAAGAGATGTTACCTTTTCGTATATGTAATGTTTTTGAGGGGAGGTTTTGATTAAGGTTTATTTCTGTAATTCTCTGATATTACTCAAACAAATACCTTAAAATAATATATTTAAAGACGGTAGGCTTTTCTGACAGAATATTTAATGTAAATGTTTGTTTCCAAAAAAACATATTATTTATATTATTGTTTGTCGTTGGTATATATAGGTTGATTTTTGTTCTCCCACATTAAACAGTATTTTGTTTTTTTATACGCCCATATTTCAGAAGTCCAATGTTCAGAACAATTTGTTCTGTAAAGCTACATGTCAAACCTCTAAATTTTGCATTTTTCTAAACTTGGAACATATACCGTTATGGGAATTTGAACAGGGTCAAAATGGTTGAATCATGCCCGTCAGACCGTCATGGTATAGGTCAACATTCTAAATTTCCTATTTTTTCTAAACTTTGATCATAAACTTTTATGGGAATTAGAATGGGTCAAAATTATTTGGGAATTTTCGACATACCAACATGTAGTTGTGGGTGCGAGGTGGATATATTTTTGAGGCCAACCCCATTTCATAGCTTCCAGAATATTGTTTAATATAGACCAAATGATAATTTATAACTTTAAAGATTATATTATTGTTTCTTAATCAATTGAATCATAGATGTAGTTAAAAATCATTTACAAGTAAAATATTTCACCATTGCTGTGGTTTGAATCTGATAGGGTGGGAGAACACCAGCCTCGTAATTTTGCTGTAAAATTTAAACAAGACGATGCAGAATAAGCTTTGGAAACCCATGTTCAGGGAAGTGACGATTATCACGACAGAAGCACAAGACTCCTTATTAATTTGAGCAGAACAATTTGTTCTGTAAAGCTACATGTCAAACCTCTAAATTTTGCATTTTTCTAAACTTGGAACATATACCGTTATGGGAATTTGAACAGGGTCAAAATGGTTGAATCATGCCCGTCAGACCGTCATGGTATAGGTCAACATTCTAAATTTCCTATTTTTTCTAAACTTTGATCATAAACTTTTATGGGAATTAGAATGGGTCAAAATTATTTGGGAATTTTCGACATACCAACATGTAGTTGTGGGTGCGAGGTGGATATATTTTTGAGGCCAACCCCATTTCATAGCTTCCAGAATATTGTTTAATATAGACCAAATGATAATTTATAACTTTAAAGATTATATTATTGTTTCTTAATCAATTGAATCATAGATGTAGTTAAAAATCATTTACAAGTAAAATATTTCACCATTGCTGTGGTTTGAATCTGATAGGGTGGGAGAACACCAGCCTCGTAATTTTGCTGTAAAAATTTAAACAAGACGATGCAGAATAAGCTTTGGAAACCCATGTTCAGGGAAGTGACGATTATCACGACAGAAGCACAAGACTCCTTATTAATTTGAGCAGATCCCTATCGGCCCTCAGATGCTTTAGGCGTAGATTCCCCTATTTGCTGGCTATTCTGATAAGCGGGAGACATTGATACATCTATTGCACGAGAAAGCGTTGAACCCACATCGGATTAATCAACAAAAATTAATATTAGAGAAGTGTGACCTTTTAACATCTATACGGTACAGACTAGGTCATTTCGTGACAGACATGTGGTCCAAGCCTATCCAAGTAATTTGTCTATTGGTCTTTACCCTTTGGGAGGACTCTGAGAGAACCCACGCGGATACAACTCCCTACATGTAGTATTCATACTTCCTATTAAAGCCGGGGGTCACGTGGGTAGGGCACAGGCTAGTTATCCTGGAGGTCAAGGGTTCGATCCCTGCATTGGCCGAGAAAGTTCATCTCAATTTTCCGGCGTGGTTTCCCGTTGTCAGTGATGCAGAACGGAGGGCCTAACAAGGACAGCTGCCTAGTCGTTCTGATTTTACGAAAACCGACAGTTGGAATTCGATATAAGAAAAGGCCGTAGCGCTGCTGCCCTCACAGCACACTGTACGTGGAGAAGGAAGGATGGGGTAAAAAAGAGCGAGGTCCTGTGTTCGGATTCGGAATGAAGTTGGAGCTGCGATGGCTCAGTGTATAGTCCAGACTTTTCTGGCAAGACACCCTCTTATCAGTGTAGGACGCAAGGCCTAGAGACAGCATACACATTGGCGTGGTGTGTGTGTGTGTGTGTGTGGGGGGGGGGGCTCGGTTTCTATCCCCGCGTATATATGACATGGAGTACGGTCATCTGTCCACGCCCCCCCCCCCCAAAAAAATAAATTATATATAAAATAAACTGTGAAAGACCCATTTGCGCAAACAAATTATTAGTCCCGAAATTGCGTGATTTGTCGAGAGGGCGTTAACCCCCATTCATCCAGATTCACCCCCCCCCCCCCCGCTCTCATTTCATTTTGAAAGTCAATAAAAACAGATAATAATTGTTCCCTTCCCTTTGTATTAGAAAATAACAGTTGAAGACACATTAAAACATAATATAATTACTAGACCCAAAATAACCACATTACGTCATTACTGCACACACACTAAAATGTCGCACACTAGACTAAGTGAACACGTGAGGGTACCTGCATCAAAAAGTATTCATACCAGCTTTGGTGGCAGCATGCTTAAAGTCCCAATAACACTCTTGCTGTAACTAAATAATATGTCCCAATCTTCATTCTGGTCAACAAATTGTATTATTTTACAATATTCCAATTAATTGATGATATAAATTTCATCTTAACACACCTAATTTAAAAAATTGGAAAAATTCAACTAATTGATTTGAAAAGTCTAACGTAAACCTTTTCAAATGTGATTTGATTTTAAATATTTTCGAACCCTCTGGGCAAGTAAAATAGGTCGTAATGGATAATTTACACAACAGGTAGGACACTTAAACATCTAGTACTTAGAATAAGGCTATTATTTATTTTCTGGGGCTGCCAAGCCAGCAAGAGTGTTATTGTCCCTTTAATATTTCACAGAATCAAGGGGTGAACAAACTACTACACTGCAAAATTTCAGAAGCCTCATTTGCTGTTATGTCGACATGTACTACCATGGACATACCAAAAATATGGGAAATCGGGTTATTTTAGGTTAACTGCGCACATAATAACTTCTAAACTAGCTTTGTTGGCTCCAAGATGTTTATGTTTTAAAATCAATGTGCATTACCTTTCTATGATGCAAATATTATCAAATCACTCGTCGTATACCCGGCTTTACATGGGCCCAAATTGCTAGGGGTCTATATTCACCCAGTCATCACATTCCAAATGTCAAGGTTTATTTTACAATGCCCGGCCGTATGTAAACGGGACATCGGTTGTTTGTCCGTATCAGTGAACATGCTGTCGGAGTAAGAGTAGGCTACCTGTCAAGCCACGATTACTCAATTGGATTTCGATGAAGAGTTGTAGTAGTGTCAATTGAAAGAAGATTAAACCCTATCCCTCTGGCTTTTCTCTATATGCCAACTCTTTGCCAATTGCGCAACTGCTTGTAAAATAAACATTGCCAATTGTTGGGAAGGAGAATTTTATCAAGAATCCTTTTCAGTGCACGCCCTGGTGTTTCGCCCCATCCAAACGACTAGGCATAGTTACCGTGTCAGCATCAAAGACGCCCCCCCCCCCCCGCGCATCACAGACGCTACCCCACTAAGTGAAGGCCGGAATTCACAAATCACAATGATTCTTCTCGACCCACGTAGTGGCATTTTAGTCGACAGTCCAGTATAATAACAGCTCGACCGACGACGGGATATTTTACTCCACAATCCAATAAAATAACCGATCGACCCACATCGGGATTGGACAAATATTTCGACAAATATTCCGGTTTGTCAAGGTTTTAGTATCCCTTACACTATACGAATATAAAACACAGGAGTTCACGTAAATTTTATTGATAAATGATTAAAGATACATTATGTAAGATTTAGGTAAAGAGCTGGTCTGATCTGAAGTTGGATGTTGAGATATTTTTGACTGATCTGAGGTTGGATGTTGAGATATTTTTGACTGATCTGAGGTTGGATGTTGAGATATTTTTGACTGATCTGAGGTTGGATGTTGAGATATTTTTGACTGATCTGAGGTTGGATGTTGAGATATTTTTGACTGATCTGAGGTTGGATGTTGAGATATTTTTGACTGATCTGAGGTTGGATGTTGAGATATTTTTGACTGATCTGAGGTTGGATGTTGAGATATTTTTGACTGATCTGAGGTTGGATATTGAGATATTTTTGACTGATCTAAGGTTGGATGTTGTGGTATTATTATCAAATGAGGTAGAATCCGAGTTCTTGACTTGTTACTCCCACACCCTCCTCCGGTGTTTTTGGCATAGAAATTTTGGTCGAGCAGTGGAATTCAACCTACCATGGGATCTTTTACGTACGCAACCAATCTTTACGCGGTACCTCGCCGACCTCGGCCTTTTGTCCCATCCGAACGACAAGATGCCCTTTTGATGTGTCAGCCCCACATAAGCCACACCTGGAAAGTGATAACTCGGCATTGAAAATTCCACAAGTTCTTGTCAGTTCACCAGAAACTCAGTGCCTGGCGTTTTCAGTCACCATATAGCACGACAGATCTTACATAGACCGTCACCCGGTAACGACTTGATAGAATTTACTGACGTCATCCGGTAACGACTTGATAGAATTTACATACCGTCACTCTGTCACGACTTGATGAATAAATAATGTTCATAGAATTTAGATACAGTCATTCGTAGATTTTCGACTTGTTAAAATAAACAGACCGTTATTCAGTATCATAAAAATACTGTAAGAAAAGCTGAGATTGATATAATTTGACCTCAAGATCAGGTCCGGATAATTGAGGCCATTTAAATAATGGAGTGTCGTCATTCATATTAGGGGCAACATAAGCACAATTTGTATTATACCACCAGGCAAACTGATTGGAAGAAGCACAGCCGTGCTGATCGTGATCAACTGTACCAAATCCAGACCCATTCATATTCTTACCAGGTTGTCCATTTCCTGAAAACCCGTCCTCCCCATCGTAGCAATTAATTTGAATGCCAACCAATTCGCGACATTTTTCAAACGAATCATAATACATGGCGTAGTTATCAGATTCTGGACCCAATCTGAAATTGTTATAAAGCAATACTGAACGAATATCAGGCAAATCATGAATTATAACCATCAGATCATATCGTGCGTGTTTTGTCAGTTGGTGGATATCCTCCAACCCGGACCAGAGTCCTCTACCGGAACCAGCATAAAACCCATCTTTGTATTCCTGCCAACTCCTCGTGTACTGATTGGGATTGGGAATGAACAAAAAAAGACTGAACATAACAGTCCTCCCCTGGGAACAGTAAACTTCGTAGCTTATATCACTTTTCAGAGGTTTTAGTGGTATTTTGGTGTTGCCCGCTGGATTGACCCACTCGGAACAATCTGAAAACAAAATGATGATATAGCATTGGAGGTAGACCTGTCTAGCGTCTGTGCTGTACATCTACATGCTGGAACTTAATTCTACATACTGGGGTCGTAAGTCTACATACTGGGGTTATAAGTCTACATACTGGGGTTGTAAGTCTACATACTGGGGTTTAAAGTATACATGCAGGAGTTGTAAGTCTACATACTTGGGTTGTAAGTCTACGCACTGGGGTTATAAGTCTACATACTGGTGTTGTAAGTCTGTATACTGGTGTTGTAAGTCTGTATACTGGGGCTGTAAGTCTACATGCAGGAGTTGTAAGTCTACATACTAGGGCTGCAAGTCTACATGGTGGGGCTATAATCTATATGTTGGGGCCGTAAGTCTAGCTGTAGTCTGCATGTTTGGGCTTTCAGTCTACATATTGGGTCTGTAGTCTATATGTTGGGGCTATACTATTAGTGTTACACCTACCTCTAGGTACTCTGTGACAAGTTTTACCGATATATGGACTGATACACGTACAATTTTTATACACCCTATTCCATACACCACCATTTTTACATGGACTCTTCTGAAATATTTTTAAAATATTATAATCTTTGAACACGTCCATACAGTGAGAATATATTCACCCACCCTCCAAGTCAACAACTACGTACGAACCGCGTGCCCATTCTATTTCATTGTTGTGGTTGCGGCCCCCGGGAGTGACTCCTGATAAAGAAGATATGCTTCAAACCTATGTTCAAAAACCAGTCGACTCGAAAATTGGTTTCAAACTATTTTTAAAAACTGAGAAACGTAATTGGATATCGCACTGATTTAATGGGGGTAATGGAAAGCTGCAGTGATATAAAACAATAATAATTGCTGAAATATGAAATATTGACAGAACGGAATGTTATAAAATACTGTATAGCCATCTGAACAGTTGACACTCGCATTCGTGATTTAACTCACTCGCTCTGCCTACCTCTCTTTTAATTACACAGCTTCACACATTTCTCAAAAAAAAAAAACATTTCCTTTGATGACGTATCTATGTTCTGTCCCTATTAATCATATCTTCTCAATTCATTCACATCTTGTGAACGTTCTGTAATCGGTGGTGAAGACAGAACGATTCTGTTTTTACTTTATGTTCCAATTTGCGACTGATGAATTGTTTGCAAGTTTGGTCAGGGGTGGAAATTGACGTCAACCGGGGGTGGGGTTGATTTCTCTCTTTTAAAAGCTCAGATGCCCACGTAATTTGGAGACGATGGTGGAATCATGCACCCTAAGCCGTAACCCTACCCCTACCAGTCAAACCCCCTTCTGTCTCGGGGTGGTATCGCATCAGCTAAGTGAATGAAACTACAAAAGCTCCCCAAAATAAAGGATTTGGACGAGCGGAAAGAAACCTAACGACCCTCCCCCCCCCACAACAGATAACAGTATATAAAGTTATTTTTTTATGTTTTTATGAAACATGTAAGTTGGTGGTGTTAGTTGGTTACAGTATAGTCAGATTGTAGTTCATGTAGGTGATGACGTTCTGCTCATGTGACAAGCTGGGTGATAGAAACCGTGATAGTAAGGAAACGCTGTCCACGTGAAAATACGATTGAAAATACTTTCATTAACTAACTCTGGGGTGTAGCCATTACCGCTTTACATTTATATGTGTCGTTCGCGAGGTCGGGAATGCTTAACGTTTCTCCGACGCCCTACATGTTTTTTGCTCGTATCCGACTACTAACTGTTATACTACGTGCACTTTTAAGGGAGTGGATAAAACGACTACGCACATGTAGCAATATAGCTGGCTGGTCAAACGACGACGCACACGGAGCAATAAAGGAGCTTGCTCGAAATAATTTTAGTTATAAATACTTACAAATTCCAGGTATTTAGTGTTAACATCAGAGTGGAGATTACCACAGTTCTGATTCTCGTATCGGGTGGATAATTCACATTCCGTCGTCGTGGGGTTATAATTGACTGAATAACATGGCTGGGTATTGAGACAGAGAGCTGCACATCGTACTAAACTAGGCGCCATCAATAATTGCAGGATGTTAGTGGTTGTTCGTCGTTTTTTACAAACAATGAAAGGATTCTCTCTGTCGGGTAAACACGTGACCACACCCAGTAACACTACCCAACATACAACAGGTTTCATGCAACTTACAATCCTTGCCATGTTTCTTCCTTTAATCTTAACAGCGACCTACATGCGCAAATTGTAACATAGGTTAACCCAAAACAATATATGCGCAGAATGTGACCTGAGCTAACCCAATCACGTATATGCATAGGATGTCACGTGGGCTTACACAAACACGTATATGCACAAAAAATCAGACTAAATTAAACGCGTGTATGCATAGAATGTCACGTGGGCAAATCCAAACGCTTATATGCACATAATGTCACGTGGGTTAACTCAAACGGGCACATGCGTAAACTGTAATTTGGTCCAATCCAATTGCGAATATACGCAAAATGTCAGGTGGAATAACCTATGCGAGTATATACACAAAGTGCGCAAGTTTTGTTCTAGATTTTTCTGGTAGATTACAAAAACATTTAGAACAGAATTCATAAAACGTCACTCCTTTCACTTTTTTACGTCACAAATATAAATTCCTTCGTAAAAAATTAAAACCTAGTATATTAAAAACTTCATTGAACTACGCCATTGATTAGTGTATTAAAACCACCTGATAACACTTGTTTATTTCAGAATAAACCTGAATAACAATTGTCATTGCGGGTTGTACATCACTTATCATATCAATGTCTTTTTCTCTTCTAAACACAAACCCCGCTTGTCCTTCTGTATTTATTGTAAACGAATCAAACAATGTCCGACTCAAACAGAAGCTTGTTTAGAAGCGATTCTCTATTTCCTGTTGAACAAAACGTCCGTGAATTAATGTGTAAATAAGTGAGCACACTTCTATTTGCTGATCTGTAATTGCATAAAAGTTTAAAGATGTTGACAGCGCCGTGTTGATTACCCGTCTAAAACTCGGAACCTATAATCACTGGCAAAACTAACCATTGCACAGTTCTTCGCGCCCGGCTATCGATTAACCAATCACGTTCAACTTGAAATAATTATCCCAATGTTGATCGAGAACCAATGGTCAAATCGTCTCCAAGACAAATAAAACGAGAAGGTTTGTAAGTGTTATCAGAATAATGGCTGCTCAACTACTATATCACTTTACTTTATAATTGTTTTCTTCTTATGCTAATATATTGAACTTACAAAATGATGATGATGCGGCTAAAACACAGTATTTGTGACTAAAGTTTCTCATTAGGGTGACAAAATAAATAGCTTTTAAGTAATAATAGTACCATATTATTTGGTCATTGAACCTTTCACCACTTTTTGATATATTTAATTAACTGTCCGATGACCCCAGAATTAACTGTCCGATGACCCCAGAATTAACTGTCCGATGACCCCAGATCAAAGAGAAGGGTTGTTTTATGTTTTTGATATATTTAATTAACTGTCCGATGACCCCAGATCAAAGAGAAGGGTTGTTTTATGTTTCAACAAACTCGATACAAATACGACATGTGCATGATTTTTAGATAAAATAAAAAAAATCATGGATTTCTTTCGTTTAAACAATTTATATCTGAGATTTGAGTCAGGGTTTCATCGACGGTCATATTTACCGATATCGAAGGGTAAAATTTCTCATGAAATCAGCACTAACAAAGTCACAAAAATTCCTCTTATTTTATTTTACTCAGGAGAAATTTGATTGGAAGATCAGAATGGGGCACTCAAGTTTTCAGTCCCAGTGCATCAATGGCAAGAGATGAATTTCTCAGGGCCATTGCTTTGAATAAAAAAACCCAAAGAGAAATAAGGTGACATTGTTTTGTATTTAATTAAAAACATAGAAAATAATTGAGTATCGATCTTTATTCATTAATAAAGGTGAACTATTGTCAGATATAAATAAGGGATCTTGACAAAATAAAAACCATTTGATAATTACTCAATGGAATTGGTCATATTTATAGAGAGCAGTAAAACTTGTAAAATTAATTAATCATCATTTAATTAATTAATACACATACTATGGTGGTCATTTTATGTCTAAAAAATAAAATCATTTTATAAGCGTTTAGAAAAGATGTGTTGTCTTTAAAACTACAACGATGTGATGTCATTAAAACTGCAGCGATATGATGTCATTAAAACTACAACGATATGATGTCTTTAAAACTACAATCGACATTCGTGTCCATGCATTTAATATGCCTTATGCCGCACCATCAAAGCAGAAGTCGGTAAGTGACACTTGAATGCATCAATGGTTGCGCATGCGTCAACGGGAAGTTTACTTAATTATCGCTGTCTTGTTTAAGTTGAAATTCTGGGACCCAACAAATGTTCAAAGGTTTAAACTACCACAGCAAGTACATAAACTAATCAGGACCACATCATCAGCACTGAAAATATGTCTCAAAAGAGAGGAACTGGAGAAAATCCCCCAAATTCTCAGTCAGTGTCAACAAGCACCGGTAGGTCAAGGTCACGTGATCAAAGTATCCAACATGGCGACCGCCTGACGAGAGAAAACAGTAGTAAAAAAGATAGAAAAAAGGCAAACTCAAAATCCACAAATAATATAAGAGTAGAGACACTGACATGTAGGTACTGTTTACTTGAGTTTACGTCAGAAAAAGACAACCTCATCGAATGCCAACGTTGCATGTCATGGATATGTATAGAGTGCAGTAAGATTTCAGACCTAGAATATGACGCTCGGTCAGTAGACAGGTCCAGAATGCATTGGTTCTGTGATGATTGTACACCATCAGCGGTGTTATAGAAGAGAGGTGCAAAGAGTATTTCAAGGCACACAAATTGCATATGGACACCATGATAGAACAAAAAATAAATGTCGTTCGGGATGAACTAAAAGAATTTAGGCTCGAACAAGGAGAAGTAAATAAACCCGTCAACGCTCAATTAGAAGCTAACACTGCCAACGTCATAAAAGAGAGTGTGTTAGAAATAAAAGAAAGAGAGATAAGAAAGTTAAACCTAGTGCTGTTTAATGTACCAGAAAGTGATAATGAACAGAAGAGCGAGTTAAACATGATATTGAATATCTAGACTGTATTGCTAAAGAAATCGAGGTCAAAGATGTGAGTTTCACCCAAATCAAGAGACTTGGGAAGAAAACAGATAAACCTAGGCCCATGAGAACAACACTTGGAAGCTCAATGCGGTTAGCTGATATTTTGAGCGCTTCAAGTAAGCTAGCGGAATCAACACACGAAACCCTGATGAACATTAGAGTAAAACGTGATATGACCCCTTTAGAGAGAGAAGAGATGAGCATTGGTAAAAGAACGAAATGCCAAAAGGCAGGAGGCAGAAGTGAGAGGGCTGACAACCAACTGTGTGATCAGAAAAGGAAAGGTAATCAACACAGAGAGAAGACCAGGCGGGAAGCCAATTCATCCAATAGAAGATCAGTAACCAATTATAAAAAAGACAAAGAAAAAACTGTAAATATGTTGAGTAATAACTTAAGAACTGTAAATATGTTGCAAAATAAGTTAAATTGTTGGTGTTCAAATGTTGACTCATTACTGAATAAACGTTCAGAATGGTTACAAAGGAAGACCCTGACATTATGTGCTTTACTGAAAATCTGCCTAACAACTGCACTGCTTCTGTTCAGCCATCTGAGATTCAGTTTGAAGGTTACGACCGTTTCAACAACCTACATAATGCACATAGAGGGGTGGCAATATATGTTAGAAAGAAATTAAACGCAACTCTCAGTAAATTAAATGACTTATTCAATTTTCAAGAAGGTATTTGGTGTTAAATTTCCCTTAGCCAAGATGACAGACTATATGTAGGATGTATCTACAGATCACCGAATAGTAGTATTTACAACAACCAGATGTTAAATGACGTTCTGTGGGATATATCCATGGATAAGACCCATCTCCAAATTATGGGTGATTTTAATCACCCCGACATAAACTGGTCAAATTGCACGACACCGCCAAACCATCAACACAAAGCATCGCTTTTTATGGAGGCCATTAGAGACAGATATCTCTAACAACATATATCACAACCTACACATATCAGAGCCAATCAGCAACCAAATGTACTTGATTTGGTTTTTACCAATGAGGAAAACATGTTGGAAGATATCAAACACTTGGCGCCAATAGGTAAAAGTCACCACCAACTGATATCCTTTGGTTTCCTTTGCTACACAAATGAAACAGCACCTGAAACAGTCAGATTCAGCTACCATAAGGGAAATTATAACAAGTTAAGAAAAAAGCTAAACGAACATGATTGGAACAGTGACATGAAGGACATGTCACTAGATGATGCCTGGGAGTACTTTTATGCCAAACTCAGTGACGCCATAAAAGACTCGGTTCCAAAAAAGGGTTCAAACAGAAATTTCCCTAAGAAAAACCCCCGTGGATGAATACAGAAGCCATCACCAAGGTAAAAAAAGAAAAGATCATCTTATCAACGCTATATTCAGACCAGAGAGGGTAAAGACTATCTTCAATATACCAAAGCATGAAACCAAGCGAAGTGGGCTTGTCGTAAAGCCATAGGGGATTTTGAGAAATCTTTGGCAAAAGAAGCGAAGAAGGAGAAACTATCACGTCTGATGCAGGAAAAGCAGAGCTTTTAAACCAGTTCTTCTGCAGTGTTTTCACAGATGAAAATCTTGACGATTTGCCAGAATTTGAGAGGAAATCAGACAACCTGCTTCATGATATAGATATTGAAGAAGATATGGTCCTGAAGAAGCTATTAGTCCTTAAAGTGAACAAGACCTCAGGTCCTGACGGGTGTCACCCCAGTCGACAATATCTACCCAGATTTTGCTAAGGCCTTCGACTCAGTTCCACACCAGCGTCTGTCACTCAAGTTGACAGGCTACGGCATAGCAGACAATGTTTCCTCTTGGATTAAAGCTTTCCTAGAAGACAGAAGACAGCAAGTACTAGTACTTAACTCTACATCGCCATGGGCTTCAGTGACCAGCGGCACACCGCAGGGAAATGTTCTCGGCCCTGTGCTTTTTGTTATATTTATAAACGATATGCCAGAAGTGGTACGCACATGCGTAGAGTTCTTCGCGGACGACAATAAGTTATACTACGATTTAATGCAGCTAAATGTAAAGTTCTTCACATCGGTAGGTCAAACTCTCACTATCATTATTTTATGTCGGATGATCCCCAAACCACAGTACAGCTACAACCAACAGCACTAGAAAAAGATCTAGGGTTTCATATTGATGATGAGCTTAAATTCTCCCAACATGTAGAACAACAGGTCAACAAAGCAAACAGAATTCTTGGGCTCATAAGACGTTCATATGACCACATTGATGGAGCATCCATAAAGTTACTGTTTTGTGCACTAGTTCGACCCCACCTTGAATTTTCGAATGTGGCCTGGTCCCCAAGATTGATGAAAGATAAATTAATGATAGAAAGAGTACTCCATCGAGCGACAAAACTAGTGAGTGGCATGGAAGGTTTGTCCTACGAAGGTCGGCTGAAAAAGCTCAATATACCCAACATGATGTATCGAAGAGCGAGCGGGGACATGATTGAAAGTTGCAAAGAATCCTCTTCAAGTAGACAATCTCAGCTGCACAAGAGGACACGCCTACAAGCTGAAGAAGCGCTACTGTAAATCAGCGTTACGCCACAACTTATTTTCCTTCAGAGTTGTAGACACATGGAACAACTTGCCATCTGCTGTAGTAGAAGCTCCCACACTGAACTCTTGACAGAGTATGGACTTGACAGAGTATGGACCGACCACAAATATAAATCAGATTTTAACTTCCCTATCATGTCATGCAAACTAGATGTAAATGATATCGAGGATACTAATTACCAAGAACAACAGAGAGGCTACTAGCCTGAATATTACTGTTGAAGAGGATGTATGTATGATATGATGTCATTAAAACTACAACGATATGATATCTTTAAAATTACGAGGGCCGGCTAAAACGTTCTAAGGCTATCTATGAATGTTATGTACAAAGTCGACAGCTTCCATTTATTTTTCTTCATACTCCCCTTCAAGCTGTACATACTTTTGCCAACGATGTTGCATGGTCAAGTATGCATATTCTTTAGCCACCCTGAAATAGTCGTTCACATTTAACACGATATCATCATTACAAAACTGACGACCGGCTAATTCCATTTCATTTGTGGAAATAGGTCTCATTCCTCGTTACAAATCTGGCCAGAAAATTATCAGGATCTGTTTAAAAACGGCACAGATTGTTACGGTACGTACCGAAACTGACACGTTTCTGGTGCGCGACCCTTGGGATTTGGCGATGATATACCCAATGGTCTCAAGAGAGATACCCACAACACTGGCAATATGTCAAGTGGTCAATCGACGATAAACGACCAGGTTTTCTTGAATTGTTGCTGTTGATGGCCTCCCAGAACGCGGGTCATCGTCAAGGCTCCCTTTGCCTAGCTTTAATCCCACAGTCCCTTTCATTTCTGTGGCATATATGCCGGTATATATCCATATTCCTGAAGCAATGGCCCGAGAAATCTCTCTCTGACCATTGCTGGATTGACTTCTGATTCTTGAACTTTTGCGGGAGTGTGTCTATTCTCCCCGTTCAATGAAAGCTATCACTTAAGTACAGCAACATGACAGTCCTTCGTTTAATCTAAGTCTTCCCTAAAACTTTGGACAATGATTTAAGGTATTAAAAAAGGTATAAGTATGTTCGTTTCCAAACAGTATTGTTTACATTTCATTCGACTTGATAGCCTCGTTTGTCACACAATTAGTTTTACTGCAGTATTCTCCTATGCACGGGTTAATTAGGCATAATAAAAGCGTGAGCCATGACGTAACGTTATGTAAACATATTTGGTCCAATACTGGCACTCGTTTTAAATGTAAAGCGTTTGTATGGTAGGTAGTGATAGGTTGGTAGTCGGACTACTGACTAATCAAAATTTAACACAACAATATCCACTCAGAATAGCAGTGTGTAGTGAGATTACCTATAATCAAACGAAACGCTGCGCGGAGTATGGTATATATCTGTGTTTTTGTTAGTCCGTTCAGTTGCAGGTATTTGATGACGGCCTTACATCCAGTTTTTCCATCTCAGGTGATTTACAGTGGAAAAAGTGGGGGCAACATCGCCTTAAGTGGAGACCATGTCGACATGTGACTGTGTCTCCGTTGCAGGTGATTTCAATGGTGATTTCAATGTGTAGGTTCACATGATGGTCTAGTACGAAGACAATAATAACACTACACTAGCAGTTCTTATGTCTACGATTCAATTAATGATTGTACTTGTTGGTGGGAAAAGTTTGCTTCAACCAAACAGATCTAAACATTTCAATCTTAGAAGTTTTCAGCCAGCCGTTGGTACAATGCTAGGATATCTTTCATACCACAGCGGCGATTAGAAGTCTTTATAATGTACAACGATTTCCAGGAAGATTATAACGCATGGGTAAAATGAAAACCGGTACCTACATCTAGTCTCGGCTGTATGACAGTAAGTGATATGTACCTACGCCCATACATTTGCGTTGCGGCTACCGGTTTACTTTAACAGGAAAACATGACGCTATTACAAACAAACAAGGCACCATGGCCGCAGCCATGTTTCATCCGGGATCTTTAAAGTAGTTCCAAGACGCCATGGGCGCAGCCATGTTTCATCCGGGACCTTTAAAGTATTTCCAATATGGCGGAATTCGTCATACAACCGAGACTAGATGTAGGTTCCGGAATCTGTCGAGATTTGCCGAGTGCTTTCGCTCTATCACACCATCATTGGCCCTGCTTGATTTATCCATACCGGCACATACCGGCAGACCACAGTTCGGCAGTTTCCCCGGCGAGGTTACTTGATTTAACCGAAAGTCGACAAAAGTTCGACAGCGGCGATCACCGGCGCAAGATGGTGAACATGTCAACGAGATAAAATTCACGTTAGATATGAATGCCATTAAACACGAATATTAAAGCGTTAAAATTAAACTAAATGCTTTGAAGTTGAATTAAGGCTTCGTAAAACCACATGTCATTTATTTTTATTCGGTAATACTACAAATAATAATTGTCTCTTTATTTTGCAGTCACATGCTTTCATGAATACTGTTTTTATACGCCCACATTGAAATGTGGTCGTATATTGTCGTCGCCCCCGTCCGTCCGTCTGTCCGGCGTCCACAATTGTTTGTGGGCGCTCTTGAGGCCAAAGTTAATATATCCGATTGACATTAAATCTATACACAGTGTTTAAGGTCATGAGACGAAGAAGCGTGTGAATTTCAGCTATTTCCGTTAATTACTGCCAGCGGTATGGCCCTTGATCACTTCAAAAATTCTTCTTGACACTCTAGAGGTCAACGTTAATATCCGATTGACTTTAAATTTATACAAAGTGTTAAAGGTCGAGAGTCGAAGAATTTCCGATAATGACTGCCAAAGTTATGGCCCTTGATCACTTTGAAAAATCTTGTGGACGGTCAGGGGCCAAATTTATCATCCGATTGACTTCAGATTGAGGTGTTGAGACGAACAAGTATATTGATTTTCAATGAATTTTGTTAACTGAACAGCTAAATCCATGATATTGAATGTTTCGTATACTAAACGGTAGCATGGGGCAGAACTTCATAAAAACCAAACAAGTTTTAATGATTTTCTGGTAACTACTTAATGAATTGTTACTTTTAATCAGATTTTAGTGTATTATAAATGTTTCATTACCGAAAAAAGTAAAAATATGCGACAACTCTTGTCGACTGCCTGGACGATTTAGCTGTTGTGGGCGTATCTTTCGTTGCCTGGCAACCTATCTTTATTAAAACATGTCATGTAAACTGTTTAATATTATCCGACGCCAAAATTTTTATCAGCCGGGTCACTTGATTTGCTCTGATACGGTAACCTGACCGGCGTACGCCTTGTACAAACCGGCTCGCCTATCGGCGGACAAATCAAGCAGCCCCATTGCCTCTATCACACCATCGTTGCCTCTACCGGGCCGCCTTTCGCTCTATCACACCACCTCTCCCTCTATCACACCACCTTTCGCTCTATCACACCACCTTTCGGTCTATCACACCATCTTTCCCTCCCTGAACGAGTGAAGTAACTTTAATCAGTAAAACATTTGACTTAAATTTTATTCATAGGGTAACCATGGTTGATTTGAAACTGGAAAATAGAAATTGACCCAATTTCAGTAACTCATCAATTCACCATTATACACATCAAGTAAGTAAACCATCAACAACTATATCAGTATCTTTTTACCTATAACCTTTCATTCAAAAAACATCAATATATAAAACAATCACATATAGTCCCTTTTTATTTCAATTATTTCTATCAGAAAGTTGATCGATTATTAACAGAAATTAATCGATCTACTTAATTTGACCTCTTTTAAAGATTATTATCTTAGACAATATATTCACGTCTTTTTATTTAACAACATTTCATTGATTTTCATTTAACCAACCGCCATGTTGCTCCCCATTCGTCATTCTGATGCTGGAATTCTATTGTGGGGGGTCTGTTTGATGTTTGAAGGAAATCAGTCGGGTCCAGTAGGTAATTAACCAATCTATTTATAATAGTAACAATAGTCTTGTTCATCAAGAGGTTGTTGAAGTCAATTAGTACTTATAACACAACCTGTTCAAACCCCCGTATACACCCATTTATATTGTTAACAACGAGGACTTAATGTTCGAGACAAATATTTCCATGTTCATTAAAGACCAACATATGTCTTCGACAAATAATGTGTTACCGCCCAGACTCCACGGACAACATCTTAAAACATTTTTTCATGTAGGTTGCCATCTTCCATTATTTCTGTTGTCTGTTGTTACAATGGTGTCGGACAATGTACACAATATGAACAATGTTGTTACTGTTGTCAAGTAGTGTACATTGGTCTTCGCCAGAACAAAATTAGGTGATATAATTATTAACCTAGTGGCTTTAGCAATAAATCTAAGAGTATGTTCAAATTTATTTTAATTTTTATATTCAATATTCATGATTTATTGTTGCTGTTGCTTTTTAATGCAAACATTGATAAGATACAAAACAATATATAAATTATATCTTAAAAGATGTACAACGTAATACTTTAAAGGACGAACGTCTGATAAAAAAGGGTCCGATTATAAAAAAAAGGGTCAGATTATAAAAAAGCGAGGTTTTATTTGATAAAAAGGGAGAGTTTGAAGAGAAAGAAAGTTTTCAGGGCGGAGGGCCTGGTATAAAACAGTAAGTATCTAATCGTCCGGATCGGACGAACCGCCGAGGTCCCATGTCAACGCTGTGGTCCAAATGTAAACGCCGAGGTCCCATGTAAACGCCGTGGTCCCATGTAAACGCCGCGGTCCCGTGTAAACGCCGTGGTCCCGTGTATACGGTGTGGTCCCATGTAAACGTTAGCTTACGCATCAAAGCGCCAAGTTCCATTTCAATTGATTTCATTTTTAATAGTGAAGACATGATTTTTATCGTGGAGATTTTTTGAGTGCCATGAGCAACCGATAACCAGATGAATCAATTATTGACCACGAACAGACAAAAGAAATGATTTATCATGCTTACACTTAAAAGACGAAAATTGATTTTTTTTTTCTAAATTAGTGACAAAACCAACAAAGATGTTTTATTCCAGTATGGATTCGTTTGGGTTGAAGAAACAATCAACCTTTCACAACTTTCTTCTACCAATTAACTTTCTTTTAGGTTCTATGGGTGGAAAGTATTTATAATTGGTTCTATCTTTAAACAGCAGAATCGTAATTTCTTTCCTGGATTGACGTCTTGCTATACGCGTTAATTACATTCCGCCATCTTTTACTGCCAAAGTTTTTTCTGTCTTTTTTCGTAAATTTTCTCAAAAGTATTTCCCTATCAGGCTTAGTATAGTAAGAGCAGGGGGGGGGGGGGCTGCACCACACATAATTTACACAAAAACAAATATATAGACAAGACACAATACATAGAAATCACAAACAGATGAACAATTCAAATAAAGTGAATGGAACCGGGGTTAGATAAGCGTCCACTGCGCTGCACGGTTCCGGGCCTGTGGTGACAGACTTCACTCATATTTGAAAATAATCAGGAATATAACCCAAAGAAACCGTTGTGTAATGCCAGCATGATTCATAGCAATTCCTTATTTTACGAAAGTTTGCAAAATTTATTTTTACTGCTCACTTATGTTATCTATTTTATTTTTATCCAAATTTGATGGTTTTGCCGAATTGTTACTAAATTGTTTGATATATTATTTTTTTTCTATATTAATAAGTTTGCTAACCCTGAAAATGTAAGCTAGAAGCTGACATATAGGTTTTTGAATGTCGTGCCTATCAAACATCCACATTCATCTGGTCGTCAGCTGCCAGGCTAAAAGGTTTTCAGGGTTGCTTGGGACTTGGACCAATGTTTTTAGGAACCTTCGTCGTAGATGCAGATCTTTTATTCACACGATATTGGAAGAACTTTGTGTCAGTTTAGTTTACACGTATGCTCACAGGAACTGACAGATTCGTTGGCTTCTTGACACTGTGTAGACAATTCATGCTATTTTGTTTAAGACCAACATTCTTTTCGGTATTCGAGGGGCTGTATGCTGTCTGCATGTAGAAGCAGTGACGTATTGGGCTGGATAGATTGAGACTAGTGACATATTGGCCTAGATAGGTTGAGACTAGAATATTACCTGTATGTTAGGAACATGTCATATTCCTGAAGCAATGGCCCGAGAAATCTCTCTCTGACCATTGCTGGAATAGCGTCTGTTTCTTGAACTTTTGCGGGAGTGTGTCTATTCTCCCCGTTCAATGAAAGCTATCACTTAAGTACAGCAAGATGACAGTCCTTCGTTTAATCTGAGTCTTCCCTAAAACTTTGGACAGTGATTTAAGGTATTAAAAACGGTGAAAGTATGTTCGTTTCCAAAGAGTATTGTTTACATTTCATTCGACTTGATAGCCTCGTTTGTCACACAATTAGTTTTACTGCAGTATTCTCCTATGCACAGGTTAATTAGGCATAATAAAAGCGTGAGCCATGACGTAACGTTATGTAAACATATTTGGTCCAATACTGGCACACGTTTTAAATGTAAAGCTTTTGTATAGTAGGTAGTGATTGGTTGGTAGTCGGACTACTGACCAATCAAAATTTAACACAACAATATCCATTCATAATTGCAGTGTGTAGTGAGATTACCTGTAATCAAACGAAACGCTGCGCGGAGTATGGGAACATGTGCGTGATAGGAAGTAAGAACCCAATCAACCTAGATCAGTAACTCCTAATAAAATAATAACACTGACTTCTTATATAATATCAATAATCAATATATTAATTACTGACTAGTAAATTACACGGTTCGTATATGATGACCTTTAGTTGAATGGTTGAATGGTTGGATTACTTGGTGAATATAACTGTACACAACATATAATAGAACTAAAGGTGACGGAAAAATTACAAAACTAGCAGAAATTTAATTTCAGGGCCTTTCCACTGATTTTCTATTGTTCAAACGAAATATTTAATATCCAAACGTACACACAGAAATACCATCTAATATACTAGCGTCCTGACATATCATCTAATTTATACGCATGCTCACATCAATTTGCGAAGATACTGAAATACGCTCAAAGCCATTAAAAACGCAATGTCAGGTTCAAAGTTTATTTACTGCAACAACTTTTAACAAATGTACATAAATTGACAAAATCGAGATAAAAAGAACCTGCGGGTAATTACATGAAAGAATGCACAACAAATGCACAAAACTGACACGTCAGAGAACCGTGAAACAAAGCAGGAGTCAACTGAAGTCAATATCGGGTATGTCCATCTTGAACTCTTACAGTTAGCTGCAGACGCCTTGGCATGGGCTGGCGCAGATGTCTCGCATGATTTTGGTGTACCTGACCCAACTCTGCAGCAGTTCTTGTGGCACGTATTGAGTTCGAACCCGTCGTCCTAGTATACCCCAAAGGTGTTCGATCGGTTCATAACACGAACAGCATGACTGTTCAGAAAGTCTCTTGTCAACCTGGCAGTGTGTGGTCGGGCGTTGTCATACTGGAAAACAATCTGTCGATGGACGCCATACGGTCCATGGCCGGACGAAGGATGGCGTCAACATAATCGTGGGCGTTGAGATTGCCTTGGACCACAACCAACTGGGACCGGAAGTTGACGTTGATAGAAGCCCAAACCATGACGTCACCTGCCGCGAAACGACCCCTTTCCAGCATGCAGTTACGAGCAAAGTGTTCATGTCGACGTCGGTAGATACGGTGGCGTCCATCAGGAAAACTGAGATTGAATCGGGATTCATCCGAGAAGATGACATTTCCCCATGATGTGTTGTGCAGATAAGCCTGATTTCCGTCCATGGCTGTCTGGCAGGTCGATGACGATGCAAAAGGATTTGACCTTGGTAAGGTCGACGGTAGCGTAACCCAGGAGCAGCCAGGCGCCTTCGGACTGTTTGAGGGCTGATCTGACGTTGCCGTGTTCCAGTAATTCCAGTAGCTGACTGGAACCTGTTGCACAGTTGCTAAACTCGGATTTGACGATCTTGAGCAGCAGTTGCTACAGGTGGCGCTCCAGGTTGGGGTCGATCGGCAACTTTTCCATTTCAGTGGAAGTGTTGTCTGAGGCGAGCAATGGTCATTAAAGTGTTTGGCGACGGCTACCTATGATGCGCCATGATCCCGCATGCCGATAGCTCTGATCCTGTTTTTTTTGTGTAAGGCGTGGCATTTTTCGGAAGTGATGAATATTGAAATTTTGATCTGAATTTAAAAAGGAATGCATGTGAAAAACGTGTGACTTGGGACTGCTTAAAATCACTAAAAAAGACAATTGTTGCGTTTGCACAAACAAAGTTCATTACCAAGAACTGATATTGGGTTCAAACCGAGAACTCTACAAAAAGTGACTCGTCACAAGTTTCACCTATGTGCCATACCCATCAGATAGGAAAATCCAAGAAAACGTTTACCAGATATATTTGACGGAATAGGCCTTGCGTTTTTAATGGCTTTAGCACTGGTCGCTAAATGAAATCCTTTATATGTAACATGACTTTGCAATAGCGTAGTAGAGTAGGGTAGAAACAGGGCTTTACAACAATAGGAACAGGGTTTTACAGTAGTCACCATGCATGGTAGGGTAAGAACAGCGCTTTACAGTAGTAATCAGTTATGTTTAGTTCGGCAAAATACACCAGAAGTCTCAATTGAATGGTTATCTCTAGCGCCAAAGGAATTCTAGTCTTCACTGTTAGTATTTATTGGACATGCTCTCCAGATAAGAATTTGCTGACACCGTTTGACAAGACTTGTGGAATATGTCTAGCCTCGTTACAAATGGTACTGAAACACGATTCGTGTACCAATAGTAAAATGTCGATCGTCTTAAATATTGGATATCAAAAGCCCATCTTTTCCTGTAAGATCACAACATCAATGTTGATGTAAATTGACAAATAATGCGTGTTTTCAATGTCGAAGACTTTGAATGATATTGAGTTAGAGACTTTCGGTGCCTTTGTTGTGTCTGATATTAAGTTATATCATATGTAAAGTTATTAATAAGTTCATGATTTAGCTTCTGTATTGAGTATTACTGTACAATAATACAACTAATCAGTCGTGATGAATCCAGCCGTCTACATTCTCCTCACTTCAAATCACTTTTCTACAACACGTTAACTTCCTTGCGCTTAATTAGAAACGGAAGTTGATCTCAACAAGAAGTTGACCCGTCTAAACCAGTCATCTGTGCTTCCGGCTTCCGGTAATGATTTTATTATGTAGAAATAAATCTTTTTACTGTAATGTCGGTTGTTCTACTTGTTAATAGATAGGTGAACAGTCGCACCTTACAACTTTATACCTCTTAGATGAGTGCTACTACCGAGATTACCATTGAAAATCATCCTGAATCAATAATATTCTTCAGACAGGAGATAAACGCAACGTACGTAGGTCACTAGTAAATTGAGGACCCCAGGGTTGATCCATACGTTCCGTGACTTTGCAAACTCGTTTCGCCATTTCAGCTAGTGCAGGGCCGAAACGAGCTCAGAGCAACGAGGGGGTTGGGGAGTGTTCTCAGGGGTATATCTATTCAAGGGCGGGTCCAGGAATTTTTTCAGGAGGGGGTTTGCCAAGCTACTATTAAGGAAATTTGGCAGCTGACAATGCACGATGTCATTATCGTCTACGGGCCACAATTCTTAATCGGTCATCTTGAAACTTAAAATACTTATTCCTTACACCCTAAAGATGATCCCTTTTGTTTTGGGTGCATGATCATCTTTAGGGTGTAAGGAATAAGTATTTTAAGTTTCAAGATGACCGATTAAGAATTGTGGCCCGTAGGCGACACACAAAAAGAAAATGGGCGTGGCTCTGCCCCTGGAGGTTGGGCATGCACCCCAAATGATATGAATGTTTCTTAGGGTACAAAGAATAAGCATTAAAAGTTTCAAGATGATACATTAAGAAATGTGGCTTGTAGACGACAAACAAATAAATACAAGGAATGGGCGTGGCTATGCCCCTGGGGGTCGGGCATGCACCATAAACAATAGGGATCTTCCTTGTGGTATAAGGAATAAGTATACAAAGTTTGAAGAAAATCCATGAAGAATTGCGCCCTGTAGGCGACCCACAGACACACACACACACACACACACATACATATATACATACACACATACGTGTACAGAAGACTATGTGAGGTCTATGTATTTTTACCATCAATGTGAGGTCACCTTTTTATATTGAAGATAGAGACTTCAAATTGCAGAAATAGAATGACTATGATATCCTTTAACTAATGTGATGGTTTGATTGTACCTCAAAGCCTTCGAATCATATCTAAGGTTTTTCATACTCAGCATGATATAATGAGGACGACAAGATGATGACTAATGTGCTCCGT
Source organism: Patella ulyssiponensis (assembly GCA_963678685.1). NCBI lineage: Eukaryota > Metazoa > Mollusca > Gastropoda > Patellidae > Patella > Patella ulyssiponensis. The sequence continues at coordinate 58,506,808 of OY783225.1, read as the reverse complement.
GTACTTCAATTACAGACAAACCGAGGAATCTTGTGTGCTTTCCTAAAATAACCTGCTTGAGGGCATGAGCCCCAAATTTTTATCTTTTTTTTAGATTTCAAGGGTTTAGGGCCTTTCGATAGGGCATTCTAGAGGGTTAAACTAACCCTCCCTAAACCTAATAGTAAGAACCCTAACCCCAGCCCTAAAGCGTTTTCCCCTAAGACACGTTGGTGGGGGAGCATGCCCCCCCCCCCAATTTTTTTTTTTTCGAAAAAATTCGAATGTAGATTTTTTCCTCTCCTCACGCCCCCCAAACACCAAAAAATATAAGGTCCACGCCCCATAGGGGCGGAGCTATGGACTCGGAAAGAATTGAGACGATTCGTAAGGCCATGTTTGTGACACTGCCACGTGCACGATTTTGGGCCCAGGAGCCCCAAACTCTAATACGATGGAGCGGGTGGCCCAAAACCTGACCTTCACCCTAACCCTGGCAAGTCGTGACCTTGACCCGCTAGGGGCCCCGGAAGTTTGGCGGTTTTTCGCCCCTGGGGACCTAACGGAGGGTCGGCGGACCACGGGACCTTGACCAGTCGATATGGCTCGGATGCCCGCGTAACCCTAATGGGTCAAGGTCATCTCAAGGGGTCAAGGTCACCGAAATGTTTGCCCCCCTCGGTGCTTTTGGGCCTATTTTGGGGCCCCAAGGTCACGTGGGGGTCAAAAGGTCACAACCTTGGATGGAGAATTTATCGACCTTGACACCCATACCTTGACCTTTGGTCTGACCTTTGACCTTGGGGTCGAAAAATTCCCAAAACTTTATGTACCGTCCAGAAAATCGGTCGAGAGGTCAAGGTCAAGGTCATGACCCGCAAGGTCGGTGGCGGGACTGTCTCTGACGTAAAGGTCATGACCTACAATTCCCCACCCTGCCCACAAAGGGCACTCGAGTAAAATGTCGCCTTAAAGGACTCCGGGGGCCAGACATAGACGGATGTCGCGCATCTGGTTCCACCGTCAAAATCCGGAACTTCCGGTTTATTGGGGCTCCAATGTTTTTTGTTTTTTTGGCTCCCATTTCCTAACCGGAAGTCGAAGCGGCCATAAATTTGGGGGCCAGGCGTAGACGGATGTCGCTCATCCGGATCAATCGGAAATTCCGGTATCTTGGGGCTCCAATGCCAAAAAACCGTTTTCGGCACCATTTTGTAGGTTTTTTGACTCCCATTTCCTAACCGGAAGTCGGAGAGTTCCCAAATTTAGGGGCCAGACGTAGACGGATGTCGCGCATCCGGTTCCATCCGGTTTCTTGGGGCTCCAATGCCAAAAAAAACATTTTTTGGGCCCCTTGCACCCATTTTCTAACCGGAAGTCGGAGAGGCCCCAATTTTGGGGACCAGACGTAGACGAATGTCGCGCATCCGGATCCATCGTCAAAATCCGGAAATTCGGGTTTTTGGGGGCTCCAGTGCCAAAAAACCGTTTTCGGCACCATTTTGGGTTTTTTTTTGGCTCCCATTTCCTAACCGGAAGTCGGAGAGGCCCCAAATTCCGGTTTCTTGGGGCTCCAATGCCAAAAAAACATTTTCGGCACCATTAGGAGTTAGACGATTTCGTGGCAGTGCAGGCACGCCCGTTAGTAAACGCCCCGAAGGGGGCGTGGGCGGGTTTCCAGGCTCGGTATTCGATAAGAATATCCCCCTCGAAAAGTGGCTGGGTCGCGTCGAAACGGCCCTCCGGCGACCGGAAGTGGGCTAAACGACCCACTAGAGTTGGACCTTGACCTTGGCCCTGGCAGCCCCCCGGATGAGGTCACGCCCATGTGACCTTGACCTCTGGGGGTGACCTTTAGTGTTGCATGACCTTGGGGTCAAGGTCATCCCAAATGTTCCAGGTCATCACATAATGGTGTATTTTTATGTTGCTTCAATTTCGAAAACGGAAAGGTCAAGGTCAAATTCAAGGTCACGTGGCGTAAGGTCAGTGGCGGGGGTTTGCGGCGGACCCAATGTTGGCACCTTGCCCCACTCCTTCCGCCTACGGTGCGGGTAGCCCACCCTTTGGTCGTTATCGGTTGAGGTGACCTTGACCTTTAGAGGTCAAATCAAGGTCACCATGTGGGACCCCGGGTCCACTTTAGTACAAATAATCGCGACCTCGAGGTCGTGGGTGCAGATCCGGGCCGACCTTGACGTGACCTTGGCCCTAGCGGCCACCCGGATGACGTCACGACCACCGGACCACGACCGTTTAACATCACCTCTGGTCCTCACTCGGCTCATCTCGACAGATTCCGTAAACTACATCTAGTCTCGGATGTATGACAGTAAGTGAGATGTACCTACGCCCATACATTGCGATGCGGCTACCGGTTAACTTTAACAGGAAAACTTGACGCTATTACACAAATTGGGAACCTATACAAAGTTTGAAGATAATCCATGAAGAATTGCGCCCTGTAGGCGACCCACAGACACACACACACACACACACACACACACACACCCATACATATATACATACACACACACACAGAGACAGGGGCGACGGCATAATACGTTCACATTATGAATGTGGACGTATAAAAATGACACATTTGAAATTTGAAAAATAACATAATGGAAGGTGTTTCTCCTTTTTTATAATGGAAGGTTGACACGCGCACTACACCTGCCATTGCTGTCGTGTTGAATTAAGGTTGGTAGGATAAAAAGGAAACAGGTTGGGCGAGATGCAAGCAATTAGTTCTGGATGTGGGTGCATAATTGCCCTCCTATCGGGGAGTTTCGGAAGTCTAACGTCTTGCTCCGTTCAAATTCAAATAGTCACCAATAAACAAGTCATGGCTTTGTTTTAATACACTGCTTGCTATTTATTTCTAAAGAAAAGTACATTGTCCACTGATGACTATTTTGACGACATGATTGAAATTGAAATACAGATCGTATAGAACACGTGTTAAACTAGAAGCCTGGGTTCAAACACAATCAATCAAATGAGACGATGTAGAACAATTTTTGTCACCAGTTTATTGTTGATGCGGTTTCTGGGATAAAAAATGGAATATTATGACGTAATAACTACCAGTTATAAAATGTGTAGATAACCTGTGAAGAGGTTTGATCAATAAAGACAATATTTAGTCTGCAAATATGGACGATAGAATAAGCTATTTACAGTAATACATGTCCTTATATTCATCGTACTCATTAGCACATAATTTAGACAATCATTGAAACACCCATTGAGACGAGTATTTGTTGGTATTGGTTAATAATGGTGTTTTAATATCTGTACATTTTACCCACTGTCTTAATGATAGACCCATACTAGAGATGTTCTACAACACGATATTATAAGCTTATTATCTTGGCTGTTTCTAAACTACATCACAAGGTATTATTCCTATGCCGTCAGCAACAAAACAATGACCAAAGTTATTTTTAAGTCACCGTGGAGCTACCGTTATACCCATCGAGACACCGTGGAGCTACCGCCATACTCATCGAGATACCGTGGAGCTACCACCATACCCATCGAGACACCGTGGAGCTACCGCCATACTCATCGAGATACCGTGGAGCTACCACCATACCGATCGAGACACCGTGGAGCTACCGCCATACTCATCGAGATACCGTGGGGCTACCACCATACTCATCGAGACACCGTGGAGCTACCACCAAACCCATCGAGACACCGTGGAGCTACCGCCATACTCATCGAGATACCGTGGAGCTACCACCATACCCATCGAGACACCGTGGAGCTACTACCATACCCATCGAGATACCGTGGAGCTACCACCATACCAATCGAGACACCGTGGGGCTACCGCCATACTCATCGAGACACCGTGGAGCTACCACCATACCCATCGAGACACCGTGGAGCTACCGCCATACTCATCGAGACACCGTGGAGCTACCACCATACCCATCGAGACACCGTGGAGCTACCACCATACCTATCGAGATACCGTGGAGATACCACCATACCCATCGAGACACCGTGGAGCTACCACCATACCTATCGAGATACCGTGGAGATACCACCATACCCATCGAGACATCGTGGAGTTACCACCATACCCATCGAGACACCGTGGCTCCTTGACCGAGAACTCTAATAATTTAAAAGTGTAAAGGGTTGGATCGTGGCGATTATTTATTTTCAGGTTGACATCATTAGATCAGTCGGACAATGGGCACAACCCGGGCATGGATGACCTTGGTAAGTAATATATGCATGATTATATTTTGATGAACTGCACGTTACGGGCAATGCACACCTGAATACCGGGTACCTGTCTTCTTGGAATACACAATAAAACGGATATTAAGGAACCAAGTATCAAATTTGGTTACATATCAACGATTACGTGTATGTTACATGTGTGATTGTTAATTTCAAACGGAAGGTCGTTGGTCGAGAAAGTTCATCTGGAATTTCCTACATGGTTCCCTCCTGTCAGTGGTGCAAGACAGAGGGCCTGACATGGGACAACGGATAGTCCCCTGTACATATTGGCGGGCACGTAAACTATTGTCACATGTAGTTGCCATATTAGGAAACTTAGTATCCCAGTCGTTTTTGTCTCCATTTAAAGCCTAATCTGTGTTGAGTCAACCATTTTATATTTTTTAACTACAATATTTAGTTGATTCTACTATGAAAATAAGACCTTTCTTCTATCGATGTATAATAACCAACCGCCAATGCTATCTATCTTTTGCCATTGGCTATTGGACAACAACTGGAGCAGCGAGGACATGTCTTACCGTGCCAGTCAAAAAAACTACGTGGAGTCTGAATTTCACCTTGTGCAAATTGTATAATTGCACACGTGACATAAGGACATCTCTCCTGGAAAATAATAACACGGAGTTAGCAAGCAATAAATATACGACCAACAATACAAATATTATGTCTTAAAGATACATTATGGGAGATCTTTATACGGAGTTAGCCATCCCTGCTATAACAGTTCAAAAATAGATGATGAAAGAAGAATATATTGAAAATTTCAGTCAATTTACTTTATTCTGAACATTGTTATCACTGTTATTTTTGACTAGAAATGGTATGGAACTCCATCTTCACCGATGGCCGATCGTTTGATTGACAGGCGTTAACTCCACCTACATAATCTCGATTATCAAGTAATGTTTTCAATGACTGTGGTAAGCCTACATTTAGCCTATTTGGTTTGAGACGGGGCTGCAATTCAACTCGTATTGCATTTATTTTCAACTACAAATTAGAATTAAGACTTTTAATATATAGATAAGAAGAGAAAGTCGGCAACAGAATTTTAAAGTTTCAAAGGAATGGACCAAATCAATGAGGCAGTATTGTAAATAATTATACTATACTATAGCCGACTTCTTCCGTTGCCTGCGTGTATTCTTGTACTTTAGGTAGGCCTACGTTACTCCCGAAGCAGTCGAACAGAAAAAAGTTATCCGATGGGGCTGCAATTCAGCTGGTTGATCTTAGCTGCGATGTTTATCAATTTCCATAATTTTACTGTAAACGCAAGTGACAAAAGAGCGACAACGGCCTCGCTTCCTACACTCTATCATTCATAGCTTCGATCTAGGAGTATGACATCAACGTAACTGTTAATCTCCTCTCACGACGCCATTTATAATTAAATCAATGAAATCCTGTTTAAATCCAAGCTCAATCCAAGCTATCCGTGGGAATACAGCAGTGGTTCTCAACCTTTTGTTGTCAACGGCACACATTGGGACACATGAAAAAATAGCGGCACAGATGGCTTAATATATAAGAAAAATATTTAAATTTTGCACACAAACGTGTGCACAGACTAGTCAGAGAAACATAGAATGACTCAAACTCAATTAGGATCATGTGATTTTTCGCATTTTCTTAGTGTGTCGTTCACAATTTCGCGGCACACATGGGAAGTTTTTGCGGCACACCTGTGTGCCTCGGCACACTGGTTGAGAACCACTGGTCTACAGAGTTGATTTTATGCATGTTGTTTAAATAAAGATCTAATTTATAATTTCTATGACATCTGAAACCTAAATATATACTTGTAATAATCAGATTTAGCTCTTGCATAATGTATGTTTAATGTCGATACACATAATGCCTTACCCCACTACAGGAGGAATGGCTGAAAAGTTCTAAACCTGAAAGAGATTGATCAATTGGGTTGAAACCAACAAGTACAGTCATTAATTGAATCGTAGACATTAGAACTGCTACTGTAGTGTTATTATTGTCTTCGTACTAGACCATCATGTGAACCTATTAAAATCACCAGAAATGGAGAAAACTATAGGCCAGTCATACTCATCTAGTACCCGCAACGAAGAGAACTAACACATTTAGGTTGAAGCAAGTACAATCATTCAATGACTCGTACACATAAGAACTGCTACTGTAGTGTTATTATTGTCTTAGTACTAGACCATCATGTGAACCTATTAAAATCACCAGAAATGGAGAAAACTATAGGCCAGTCATACTCATCTAGTACCCGCAACGAAGAGAACTAACACATTTAGGTTGAAGCAAGTACAATCATTCAATGACTCGTACACATAAGAACTGCAACTGTAGTGTTATTATTGTCTTCGTACTAGACCAGCTTGTGAACCTACCAATTAAAATCCACAGAAATTGACAAAACAAACCCAAACACAGATGATGCCCCTTCCTTTTCCACGGTGAAGAAGTAGGCTACTGCAGATTGAGGCCAATGTCAAACTATAGGTCAACATTCTTCTGGAAAGCCACCAAACCAATAAGATCACCAACTAAAACACAACAACCAAGAACCTGCTAAACCTTCTCAGTATGTTATCACTCTTACCTTACGTTCCCTACTCACGGATGGGGGTGGGGGTCGAATGGCTAGCACGTGCGCGCTGTATCATAAGGCCTGTCATTGAGTCAACTGACGTGATTTCGAATCCCCGGTTGTACGTGGGTTTTCTGTAGGTCATCCGGTTTCTTCCAACTGCCACAGACCCCTACGCGCAAGCGAATTATTCAAATAAAATTAAACCATGTGTAAGTCCCCAAATGACCTGGTTTGTGTCGAGTGGACGTAAACCCCATTTCTCTCTCTCCCTACTCACAGGCAATCCCACGAACTAAAATGTGTATCCAAAACCAAACCTAAGAACTATGATGTTTGTATCGCCAGCACCAGAATCTGCAATATCATCTCCAAATACCCCAAACAACCACACCAGAAGAGAAATGAAGCTCTCCAAGAACTTAAGGATGACAAGGCCATCAGTATCAGCAGGCACAAAGACTACAGAAAAAGACAACAAATCGCTCCAAAATTCAGGAAACCAGCCCACAACTATCAGGATCTCCATTACAAACCAAACCACCAAGACATCTACCATCACGACACTGCCTTGCCAACCATTTAACCTCAAACTTCTAATCAACACCAGAAAGTCACACAAACTGACCCACCACCTACCGTGGCTGTTCACCCTACCTGTATTGTGGATATTAATAGTTGAACTAATAATATAATGTGTTGGGTGTGTTCATGGTTACTTATAAATTTATGATGTATTTAGAGGGCGTTAAGTTTAGGATAAATTAAATAAGGCAGTTTTATAAGCATCATTCATTGGAGGTCGGATACCAAAAATAAATCGTCCATAAAAAATGGCCCAAGGTAGATTGTGGTGGATTTTTTTTTCTTTTAGTACTATGTAGATACCTCCTTACAAACCAAGCAATAATCATTTGTTTGTGATTTTTGTGAACAGGTTGAAGTGTGTCCTACCAGCCTATGACTGGGGTTTAACAGTTTATAGAGTTATATATTGTATAATCCATCTAATTATCTCGTTCAACGTACCATTTTATTATTTATTGTATCTTTAGAACCACTTCAATAAATCAAAATGATTATTTTAAATTTTTAAATGTTGTATATATATATGATAATCTTACCTATAATATTAAACATACTTGTATACATCACCAAAAACTTAAACTGAACTGAAAACATTTTACAACTCTAATTATAAATCTTAATCTTATCTTTTAAATCTACCTCAAGAATTCTCTTTATCTCAAATTGACGTGAATTTTTAAACGTTGTGTATAAATATGTATATTAATCATATCTGACCGGTTTATATTTAAATCAGTTGTGCAGGTTATACAGGCGTAATCTTTTTAAAATGTTGGCTGTAATTTTCCTGGTAGCATTGGCTGGTAAGTATTCTATTCTCTTGGTTTGTCTGGTTTCCAATGGTAACACTTGCTTGCAGGTATAGGCCTATCCTGTTCTATTAGTTGTTTTGTCGGGTTTCTGAAGTTATTCTCGACCAGGCTTCATTCTCGACCAAATAAAGTTGCCCGATCAATTCGTTCGCGGTTGACGTAAAATATCCATTGGCAGTTATAAGACATTTATTTCATTACTACTCGCCTAAGTATATAAAAAAAACAACCCTAGACTCGCCTAATTATATAAAATCCGAGCACTTATACCTATTTAGTAAGTAAAGCATTTCCCTGATCGCGTGATGGACTCGTTGTGTGTGTAATACTCCCGTCAGACAGGAGTGGCGCCCTTACTGTCGCAGAGCGCGTCAAGATCGCCATAAGCGTAGTAATTTTGGGGACATTTTTTCGCGCTGTGTTGACGTTTGCTGGCGACATTGTATATTTTCTGGTCGCTGAACGGTCGTAGCAGCCCAGTAAGGATGCCACTACGGTCTGATGGTGGTATAAGCAACGTTATTTAAAGTTATAACTTATTTAGTGCTAACACTGAATGATATATGTTTATATTTACAGGTCATCTAGTTACTAGTGCTAACACTGAATGTATATATGATAGAACTGTACATCACGTAGGCGATGTGTGGACGACCGTAGAAGGATGTAATACATGTAGATGTACTGCTAATGGAATGATCTGTTCTTTCCAAGATTGTGAAAAACAAAGATTTGGTGAGCTTACTTTCGTTAATTCAAGTTCATTTAGTTAGCAGACTGTTTAAACGCGGAATAGGTTACTTTTACACGTACTGCCTGTTTTAAAGGTTCACTATTTCAACTGTAAATAAGAAAAAATCATATTGGTCGAGATCAGGATGCATGCACGTACGTAACTAACGTACGAAAATTATATGGTAGCTGGCTTTTTCTTCGCACGTATACAATGAATGGACATTTTGCGCAGTAATCCCAGCCAGAATTTGGCTATTTTTTGAAATTGCGTTAAAGTTTTAAATTTTTGTTTAGAACTGAAATAAATTAACTATTAGTCAATCCCCACGCTAAAAACATCAACAGAATTGATTGTGTATATCTGAAATAGACACGACCGAAGCACAAAATGGTGCCTAAATGCCGACGTCAAATAATAATATAATAATAATAATAATGTCTTAAAATCCAACCGAAGCTGCTCTTTGGTAACATTATGGTCAGTTAAAAGAAAACACTAGTTAAAAGGAGTATGTACGGAAGCGTAATAGGGCCACATATTATTTTTTTTTTATTATATTTTCAATTTTTCAAGTTAGTAACTTGAATTTTCAAGTTAGTAACTTGAATTTTCAAGTTAGTAACTTGAATTTTCAAGTTACTAACTTGAATTTTCAAGATACTAACTTGAATTTTCAAGTTACTAACTTGAATTTTCAAGTTACTAACTTGAATTTTCAAGATACTAACTTGAATTTTCAAGATATTAACTTGAATTTTCAAGTTACTAACTTGAATTTTCAAGTTACTAACTTGAATTTTCAAGATACTAACTTGAATTTTCAAGATACTAACTTGAATTTTCAAGTTACTAACTTGAATTTTCAAGTTACTAACTTGAATTTTCAAGTTACTAACTTGAATTTTCAAGATACTAACTTGAATTTTCAAGTTACTAACTTGAATTTTCAAGTTACTAACTTGAATTTTCAAGTTACTAACTTGAATTTTCAAGTTACTAACTTGAATTTTCAAGATACTAACTTGAATTTTCAAGTTAGTAACTTGAATTTTCAAGATACTCACCAGACATCTGCCCCTGGGACATTTATTTAATTAACATGGTATAACCTGTCACAATGGTTTTTCCCTTTTCATTCACCCCAGAAAGAAAATGTAATAAATATCAGACAAATGTGCTGCCAAACAATTTAAATACTCCACATATCGTGTGTCCTAATTTAATTTTTTTTGATAGTTTATCACTGTTTTTTTTTAGAAATAGGTTGGCCTATATCATGATGAGTAGTATTGTCTTAATTTCACAAACTGCTGTGAGATATCCTGCCTGCACATTGTGAAATGCTCACCTTTTCCATTATATCACAAGGCCTCGTATTTTTTTATATTTAGTTTTCAAATCTTCATAAAATACTGTGAGTAGGCTATTCTGCCTGCATATTGTGGCTTTTTTGTTTTTGACAGCTGCTCACGGTTTTCAGAAATAGGTAGGCCTATTTCATGAGGCCTAGTGGACCTATATTATTTTAACTTTACAAATCCTCATAAAATGCAGGGGGATATTTAGCCTGCTTATCGAGACTTTTGAGAGAGCTGGTCATTTTTTAAAAATATTTATGGTAGGCCTATATTTAAACTTTACAAATCTTCACAAAATGCAAAATCTTCATGGGCCCATGGGGCCTAGTATTATTTTATTTTTATAAATCTTCGGAAAATGCCGTGAGATAGGTCTGTCAAGTAAAACCATAAAATGCAAACAGGTACTAAATTATACTGAATATAGGCCTAAGTAAAATTAAATATTTTAATATTCGCCCATATTCGTTATTTGACAAATTACCTACACTAGTAGTACTACTTAAATGAGAATACCTACCACGTTACGGACATTTTTAGCCCATCCTCTCTGCGCTAAAAACTTTAAACTCATCACCATCATATTATAATTCATCAATCTGCTGAAATAAAACACATACATGTAGGAACTTGTCGAAAAATTCAAGGGAGATCGCGATAGTTTTTTTAGAATTTTTTTTTTTATTTTATTTTAAAACACATGTAGGCTTACTATAAATTTTTGCATTTTACCGGTACTTAGAATTATAACCCGTGGGAATAATTGTTTTAGCTTTATATAACAACCAAGGCATTAAAATTTAAATTTCTCGAAGCACTAAATGTACAGGCGGAGGAATAATGTACTGGTAATGGGGTTTGTTTGTAAACAAATCTAACTTAGACCGCTACCTATCGCAAAAAAACTACTGTGAAACCAAGGCTTAGTTAGACTAGAGCCTACTATTTCGAGATTAATGTGAAATATTTTATTAGGATATGTTTAAATAATTGATTTACATACCTTGATAAACAAACCAAAATATCTGTTATTTTTCTTTTGCAAAACAAAAGTAATTGGTACCGCGAACTCGTCATTGATTCACATTCAATGCCTTGCAAGGCATCGTATTTTTCGCCATTGCTCAATTGCTGGGTGCATACTGCATGTCACCCCTAGAGTAGATTCCGCGAGACTTAGCGGCCTTATTATTGTTGCTTGTCGATCATCGAGATTCCATAATTTCAAAAAAAAAAAAAAAAAACACAATTCATAGCCCATCCATCCAGTGTTTTTAATTTGTAGGCCTAGATGGAAAATAGGTTCATTTTGACATGGCATCTATAATCTATGTAGGCCTAGCCTAACTAATATGTTATGGACTGCCTCGCGAGTCATTCCATTAAATTAGAGAATGAAGATATTAAATTTTACAAACTGGTACTGCAAAATCCGTGAATATGTATGGCAATGGGTTGTTTTTCGACCTTTCTTTCTTTCAAGCGTAACGTGAAACGAAGCTGGATTCATTGAGTTCACCGCACGCGACGTCAATAATCAATGCACAAAAATGGCGGACCTATTTACATGTCGCGGGTCACGTGACGGCCATTCTAGTCTATTTATATATTTCTATGTATTGAATGAGCTGTTCACGTCATCGTATTCCTAGCAATATAACATTGAATGAGCTGTTCACGTCATCGTATTCCTAGCAATATAACATTGAATGAGCTGTTCACGTCATCGTATTCCTAGCAATATAACATTGAATGAGCTGTTCATGACATTGAATGAACCGTTTCCCTCCATTATATTCCCTGCAATATGACATGTATTTCTACCATTATAACTAGAAAGAGTCCAACATATCAAAACAATTGACTGGGTATTAACTGGGTTTTTTTTTCAAGGCCTAGTTTAATCTAACTATAGACAGAGAGTGACGCCATTTTAGTTTATGTCTGTGTAATTCCTGATCTTACTTCATGAATATTCATAAGAATCTGACAGAACATGAATATTCATCAGAATCTTCATCGATTCAAGACTAAATATTGCCATGTAAAAGGGTGGGGTATCTGGGTGGGGGAATCTGAGAAAAAGCCAAACAACAATGATTACTACGCACTATTTGTGGGACAGTTAATGGTAGTAGCCATGTTTTTCTCTACGCTGGGTTTATTCCACTCAAAGAAAGACAACATTGATAAATTAAAACTACCATATAAAATTATCAATAACCAAACTCATCCCTACCTCAAGAATCGTATAAAACTTGAAGCAACATTTCCACTTCGAGACGAAGATAAACAAACATTGATGCCGTAAAATAATCACCGACTATCTTTCTAAATCAGACATAAAAAGTGCATCGTTTTAGTACAGACGTGGGCAGGGCGGATTGGGGCCGGCAACCGGCCCGGGCTCCCGTGTCGGAGCGGCCCCTTTTACTGATCGAGGAGCCCGGAGTGGGGGGGGGGGAGTCCGGGGACTCTCCCCCGGGACATTTTTGAAAAACGAACCCGAATTATGCGATTTGGTGCAATATCTGATTATAATCTCTGTCAAATAATATATTTCATAAATCGATTAACTTAGGCCAAAACCACGACCTGCAAGTAATTTACAACCATCAACCTGTGAAATTATCACATCGTCATATTATTAATTAACATATTATCATCGTATCGTCAAGAGTGAAGAGAATTTAACTGGTTGAAAAATGGGACTAGTTGAGAAAATTTTCACCATTGGATTAACCAGTGAGAAATATTATAATCAGGAGGAATATTTTCATTAAAAAATGTCCGATTTTTGTTGCCGGGAGCGCTAGTTGATTCCTCCTGTGATGGAAGACCACGAAACACATTGGTACAGAGTGACGAAAATGAAAATCATAAAGCTGCTTTTTAATTTTGGATTCTGGCATATTAAGGTGACTTAATAATTAATCGGGTGAATCCGATGAAATTTTCGGTTGAATTTCGTATCCCCATTGCAAGATTCCGAATTCTGACCCACACCCAGCACACCCTTTCCAGAAAGTCTATTATACCAGCCCATTCCAGACTCCAGTGATGGCGTGGCGGCCCGTTAAAGCCACCGGCCACATACAATATGATCATCATGGCTCCATGGTCGGTCCAATACCCCCCTCTCCCATATAATGTTCATCAGAAAAAGGTTGGTTTTTTTTAGACGAATTGGACAAAATTATTTTTTTTCATTTTTTGTCCGACCGGCCCTTCGAGAGATCGTCCGACCGGCCCTTCGAGCGATCGTCCGACAGGCCCTTTGAGCGACCGTACGACCGGCCCTTCGGGCGATCGCCCGACGGCCCAATCCGCCCCTGGACGTGAGACCCTTTTGTCTCCCCAATCCCATTCAGACATGATGAATAAAAATACGCTTTTCAAAACAAAATAAAATAGTTATCTCCCTTATATTGAGTGTTTGATCTAGCATATTCAGCTTAAACTCCATTTCTCGAAGCCAAGAATATCAAATGCAAACAGAGTGAGATATATTTACAACCAGTTGATAGAATTGGCTGCTAATTTGTATATTTTACAGGTTTGTTAAATGAGATCGAAGGATTTGTATGGATTGTGTATTGTTGGTATAACACTGACTAACGCTACCAAAATTCAAGTATAAAGATCTACTTGGAACTTAACATGATTTTTCTTTGGACAATTGCGCTTAGATTTTAATATGACGTCACAATTTCAAGATGATTGTTTAAAAGCACTATAAAGATTTCTTTTCATATTCATTGTATTGGACGTTAAATCTGTAATAAACAACATCATGTTTTTGGGCGTTCAAGTATCTGGTGTATTTGTATATTACAGCTAAACCAAATGCTGGAGGAAGTGATTGTAATTCAGAAGGTAATTGGTATAAACATGGTGATTTCTGGTTGATTAAAGATGGTTGTAATACGTGTTATTGTCTGATGCCAGGTAACTTCCGGGGCTATCAAGTCTGTACAACCACAGATTGCTCTCTCGTTAGTCACCAGATTGGATAGATTCATCAAACATATAATGTTTATTTCTCAATGGTAAAAATATCGGCTTACTTTGAGTGAAAAAGAAAAGTCCTCACATTTAATTTGTTATCGTTTTTCTCTATTAAATGGGGCCAATTTTGAGATAATTCTTGTGTCTAAGTCAAAAAGGCCGTGTGTTGCGCATTCAATAGTCTGCGTCATATAGACCGTGTGTTGCGCATTTTATAATATGAGTCAAATAGGCAAGGGGGGGGGGGTGCTCATTTGATAGTACAAGTCAATAAGACCGTGTGTAGTATGACGATAACTGGCTAACAAGTAGTTCCTTTTGGAACTGTCTTTGAGCGAACGATATATTCGCTACACAGTTCCTATCCGGCCTTATATAACTGCAGTATGAAAATACCGTTCTTCCCCACCTCTGTTTTAGGGCTATTTTGGAATCACCTACTATTTTTCACCTTGATTCTACTTTATTCGCCAAAGGAATCATTTCAAGTAGAATTCTGCGAGTATAAACATACACCAAATACGTTTAAACTGAAAGCCAATACGAGACCCGGACATGCGCAAACCACATGTTTATTTCATCGCTAAAATTCTACTTGAAAATGGAGTTGAATTATTATAAATTTGTGTCAGATATAGTGAGAAAGGATTCCTTTTGGTGGAAAATAAAGAATTGTGGTGACAAATAGACAGTAAGGGTTCTAAAACAGACTGAGAACAGGGGTGGGGAATAGCGTTTTTTTACCGTATTTTCATACTGCAGTTATAGAAGGCCGGATAAGAACTGTCAGCGAAAGTTCGCTAAAAGACAGTTCTGAAAAGAACTAGCTAACAAGAACACAGATCGAACGTTGTGTATTATCTTGTTAACACATCAACGTTTACCTGCACTAAGCTAAGTGTACGCGGGTCGACCCTAATCACAGGCGCCTGTAACATGGAAAATATTTCTAAAATAACATCAAGCTATGACTAAGTATATAATGTCTTTAGTCTGTTACTAAGCGAGATTATTAATGACTGGTCTGATTCCAATTTCTAACTCAGGGTTAAATAACTCGTCTGAAACCGTTTCTCCTTCAGTAGATCATACCACTCGGCAAATCTCGGCAGATTACGTAAACTACATCAAGCCTCGGCTGTATGACAGTAAGTGATATGTACCTACGCCCATACATTTGCGATGCGGCTACCGGTTTACTTTAACAGGAAAACTTGACGCTATTACACAAATTGGGAACCTATTCGGCTAGCGACCTATTCGACCGATCGAGCTGCAATCTGTTCGTTGGAAACCTATTTAGAATAAAGACAACAGTCGCCTTAACTCATCTATTTATGAACCAATAAAATCCAACGTTATGTCTATCAAATGAAAGTAGAATATATTATTTTTTTATCCATTCCTTTAGCTCAGAATAGAAGTGTAATTTTGTCATTATCTTACAGCTGGATCGGTCGAATAGGTCGCCAACTTGTGTTCGGAATGGGCGCAGCCATGTTTCATCCGGGACCTTTAAAGTAGTTCCAATATGGCGGAATTCATCATACAGCCGAGTTTAGATTGTCCGAAATCTTCCGAGGTTTGCCGAGTGTAGATCATACAGGCTCCTGTGACCAGAATGACTTAGCACACGTTCCTCTTTCGCCTCTCGGGAGCCAACCTGACAAGTTTAAACCTGGATCGAAAAATCATGACGATCCTTCTTGAGCCACGTCTCGATTCGAATCCAACATATTTTTGTCAAATTGTTAGATATCTACAGCTCGACTACCGAGAAGCCACGTGACCAGACAAACTGATGTTGTCCTGGGAACATTTTAAAGTGAAAGAAGAAATATTAGCCTATCTATAAGGTGTGGCTTGATACAGGTCTGGCTACATTGTGACAGAATAAAACAGAAGACTAATAATCATATTGAGCATGGACATATTAATCTATATTCAAATATTTTTTATAACAATCTTATTAAATAAAGGCCCTTTAATCTCGCCAAAATCTCTATTTTACAATGTTACCATGGTAATCAGATGATTGACATTAATATACAGATTCCTATATTAGATTAAAGTTTTAAATTGAGATAGTTCTCTATTAAACATCACCCTCGATATAAATGATGACATATTGGAGGTTTTTATGTCTGAATCTAGACATGTATTCACGTGACAAGCCGATGTTACGTAGATTAGAACACTGCGACTATTTAATAGTTTAATGATAAAATATATATTTATTCTCGATAATGTCAAAACTTAAACACTCATAACTTCGCACAGAATAAACTAATTTGACTATAATAATATTCGATATATTCACTTTTCCTGGTCTATTTTTGAACTACGTGGCAAGAAAGACCAGCCATTTATCTTAATCTTACATATAAACAAAACGAGTGTCCAAAACTGGTCAACGATCAGGCTAATGTTGAGAAACATATTATATAGAAGATAAGGATTAAAATATTATATAATGATATTGGATAAGGGATGTTAAACTGAACAGTGTTTAAATACAGAGGATGCTATAAACATGGTAGGAAACATGGTTAACTATAATTACATAATATCAAATAGGGTATAAACAGTTGAAAGACTTGCAAGATATATATTCAGATATAGGACAATTTCAACTTTAAAACTATTTAAATGTGAACTGATCTGTCTACAGCAAGACGCTATAACTTCTAGTAGTAAGCGGAGGAGGACAGCTCTACACACAACATAAACTACATGCAACAACTAAACAACCATTATCAATTCAAGGAAATAAATCTGGGAAGAATGATTCGATACCGGTGTAAGTCCAGACAGTTGATTTCCCCTTGCCTCTGGTGGCGGACAGGAGGCCTAGCAAGGAGAAGTGACTAGTTCCAGTAAGCGAATAAGTTAAACGCGATTATTATGTGTTTTATCGAGTATTCCTGCCGAACCAAATTTAATGTACAAATCATTTCCCCTAATATTATTAAACGTCACCAACCCCTCTCACGTACTTGCTACCATAGCTCCTCTCGCTGACCGTAACGTCACGTACCTGCTATTATAGCTATTCTTGCTGTCTGTAACACGACCAGCTTGCTGTCTGAAACCCCACCAACCCTATCACGTACCTGCTGTCATAGCTATTCTTGCTGTCTGTAACCCCCACCAATTTGCTGTCTTTAACACGACCAGCTTGCTGTCTGAAACCCCACCAACCCTATCATGTGCCTGCTGTCATAGCTCCTCTGAATACTGGATCTAAAACTATTGTAGGAACGTAGGAACGTGTGCTGTTTTGTTTGTTTACAATCGGTGATAGTTCCTTTTATAAGACGAAGAAATGGCTTGCAATGGATTTTAAAGTCTTGTCTGCACAATATATTGTCAATTTTGAGACAAACGTGCCCGAACAGTGGCCTGTGTCTGCGAACTCGTTCTTGTCAACCCCTCAGACTCCAACCCTGGTTGAGTTGGAAAATTTCCCAATGTTTTTCTCAGCGTAAGCTGGGATTCATACCCGAAACATCGTAATTGTACGACTGTATATTACCCATGTGTAGATGGTCGATGTTAGAATGGTATTTAGACAGAGGGAAAACATTATTACACATGGCAGGAAATAGCTCTACATGTTCTGATCACCACACCCTTTCTACATATTAAATTTCTAGTTGATATAAATTACCTAACAGTGTAAAATATCTTCTAACGTTTTCAGTTTACATTAATGCTTTTATTTGAAGGCGATGTGATTATTAAGGTTGTGATTACAACGTCATCGGTTTTAACATTTGGATTATAACGTCACCGGTTTCAACGTCATGATTATAACGTCATCGGTTTCAACGTCTTGATTATAACGTCAACGGTTTCAAAGTTTTGATAATAACACCGCTGGTATCAAAAGTTTTGATCATAACATTAGTCTTTAACCGTTTCAATAAAAAATGTCGCATTTTAACGTTTACAAGTTAAACCTACAATATTTCATGGTAATGTCATTTCAGTAAATCTCCAATCACCTGGTTATCCGGGTAAATACAGTAGTAAGTAGCATTGTTGATAAAATGTAATTTATACACAGATTATTGTACTCGTTATGAATGTAGTCTGTCAGTGGGTTCAACCCAGGAATAACAATAGCCAGTTAGATTACTGATATATCACATTTCATAGAGGAACTGACAGCCAGATACATGCCCTGAATAACTAGACTATAGTCATGATTATCATGCCTTGAATAACTCACCTGTAGGAATGTAGGTAAGTGCTAAATATCATGAAGCGGGGACGATTTTGCTAAATTCTATAAAGCGAGTATAATTTAAGCCCCGCCCTTCTGTTGTTTAGGCCCTTCCCACTTTTTTGAAGGTTAAGGTTGCAAGGGGCCGTTTATTATTATTATCTTATGATGAACATAAAACTTATTCTCCCTGAAGTTAAGACTACTATCGTTGGATCTTTCTCTGAGGCAGTACGATTTCCAATACCACCTAATATGTCTACAGAAGTATTTCAATCTGATGAAAATTTTAATAAGTTTGTTGAAAATTTTGAAGTTAATTCCAATAATGGGCAACCGTTATTTTGTCAATATCTAGGATATATAGGATAATATTCTTAATTTATATATTCAAATCACCCTGATATAGTTTTTTTATGGAAATTAATTGAAAAAAATACTCCACAATCCTTTAAACATAAGAAAAGAACTCGCTATAAAACTAGGCCGATTGGGTTCCATGTATGGTATAAGGCAACGATTTTCTCTATTTCCAGAATTTATAGGGTAATATTCCTGAATTATATAATAAAATCAAGCTAATATCGCTTTTTGAATGGAAATTAATTGAAAGAATACTCCAACATCTTTTTAACATAAGAAAAAGACTCACTATAAAGCGAGGACGATTGGGTTCAACGTGTGATATAAGGCAACGATTTTCTCTATATCTAGGATATATAGGATAATTTTCTTAATTTATATAATCAAATCACCTTAATATAGATTTTATTTGAATAGAAATTAATTGAAAAAAATACTCCAAAATCTTTTAAACATAAGTAAAAAGACTAACTATAAAGCGAGGACGACTGGGTTCAATGTGTGATATATTTATAAGGCAACGATTTTCTCTATATCTAGGATACATAGGATAATATTCTTAATTTATATAATCAAATCGCCCTAATGTCATTTTTTGAATGGAAATTAATTGAAAAGAATACTCCAACATCTTTTAATCATTAGAAAAAGACTCACTATAAAGCGAGGACGATTTGGCTCTATATGTGGTAAAGGGCAACCATTATTTTGTCAATATCTATAGGATAATATTCTTAATTTATATATTCAAATCACCCTAATATAGTTTTTTGTATGGAAATTAATTGAAGAAATACTCCACAATCCTTTAAACATAAGAAAAGAACTCGCTATAAAGCGAGGCCGATTGGGTTCCATGTATGGTATAAGGCAACGATTTTCTCTATTTCCAGAATTTATAGGGTAATATTCCTCATTCATATAATAAATAAAGCTTATATCGTTTTTTGAATGGAAATTAATTGAAAAAATACTCCAACATTTTTTTAACATAAGAAAAAGACTCACTATAAAGCGAGGACGATCGGGTTCAATGTGTGTTATAAGGCAACGATTTTTTCTATATCTAGGATATATGAATGAATGAATGAATGAAAATACTTATAATGCGCCATTTCCAGAAAACTGCTCAACCGCGCATGGAAAATCATCAATGACACAAAGGTGAAAAACACTAGTCAAAACTTAAGTCTATCGCCGTAGGCTTCACGGAAAAAATGAGTCTTCAGTCTCGATATATAGGATAATATTTTTGATTTATATAATCAAATCACCCTAATATCGTTTTTGAATGGGAATTAATTGAAAAAAATACTCCAAAATCTTTTGAACATCAGAAAAAGACTCACTATAAAGCGTGGACGATTGGGTTCTATATGTGATAAATGGCAACCATTTTGTCTATATCTAGAATATATAGGAAGATATTCTTAATTTAAATATTCAAATCACCCTAATATAGTTTTTTTATGGAAATTAATTGAAAAAATACTCCACAATCCTTTAAACACAAGAAAAGAACTCGCTATAAAGCGAGTCCGATTGGGTTCCATGTATGGTATAATAATAATAATAATAATAATGTATTTCTATAGCGCCTCGTATCCAAAGAGTTTGCTCACTGGCGCTGAGTTAGTCTGTCGCATTTACGACAGTTTCCCATCATCTGCATTGAATAGGTGTGTTTTTAGCAAGGATTTGAATGTACTCAGTGATTTTGCATCCTTAATATGTGATGGTAGTCTGTTCCACAGTTTAGGAGCAGCAACAGAGAAGCTTCTGTCTTCACATTTCACATAGTTTGATCTTGGAATTACTAATAGAATTTTGTTTGACGAACGTGTTTCCCTTTGAGATGACTTTATGCGAAGTAGATCCTGGAGGTAGGTAGGGGAGGTGGTGTTTGGCTGTAGACATTTGTAGGTTAATAAAAGTATTTTGTAATTAATGCGCTGATTTATAGGAAGCCAGTGTAAATCTTTCAGTACGGGTGTGATGTGTTCAAATGGTTTCGTTCTGGTTATAATACGGGCAGCAGTATTTTGGATTTTTTGAAGACGTTGTAGAGTTGATGCAGGGATGCCAAATAGTAAAGAATTGCAATATAATAGTCCAGACGAGGTGTGATCAGAGCATTTACTATGGTTTTAGTTGTTTCTGTATCTAGGTATTTACGGATTCTGTTGATTTTGTAGAGATGATAGAAGGAAGATTTGCAGATTGAAGAAATATGCTGTGTCATGTCCATAGTGTTGTTGAAGATTACACCAAGGTTTCTAGCAGAATCTGAAGGTGTTATATTATCATTTCCAACCATAAGTGTGGTGTTTTGTAGTGATGAAAGCTCCTTCTTTGTACCAAGAGTCAAAAATTCAGTTTTGTCTGTGTTTAATTTTAAAACATTTTCACACATCCATTCACTTATCTTTGATATACACTTTTCAAGGGTGACCAGTTTATTGTGTATGATACTTGAAGGTCCTGCGACATACAATCAGGCCCGTATCTAGACACCATTAAGCAGGGGGGCATTACCTTTCGGTAGGGGGGCGAACATTTTGAGGAAATTTTCGGAAAGGTCATTCTAACAGACTGTTGTAATCATCATGCTGTGTAGTTACCTAGGCGTCTAATAAGCATTTTAAAATAAGTATTCAAACAAAAGCAAAATAGCTTTTTTAGGTTAATATAAGGTACTGTGTATACTTTAATGATTGTTAGCAATTTCTGAGCGGGGGGGCGAGCATTTCACGCGGGGGGGCCATGCCCCCCCGCGCCCCCCTGTAGATACGAGCCCGCATACAATTGGGTATCATCAGCAAACAGATGAAAATTGGTGTCGAACTGCCTAATAATGTCTCCTAGTGGAAAAATGTAGACCGAAAACAAGAGCGGACCAAGAACCGAGCCCTGGGGAACGCCATATCGCAGGCGACTTGGCTTAGATTTACTATTTTGTACAGATACTACTTGGCTTCGATCCGATAGATATGACTCTATCAGGTTTACAGCCGGATCTGACAAAAACAATTTGTATTTGAGACGATGCAGAAGGATGCTGTGGTCTATCGTGTCAAAGGCTGCAGACAAATCAAGCAGCACAAACAAAACAGTATGCTTCTTATCCATACTCTGCAGAACATCATTGTGTACACGCGTTAATGCAGTTTCGGTACTATGTCCTTCTCTGTAGGCCGACATAAATGGTTCAAGTAGATTATAATGTGTTAAATGTTCCTTGAGTTGAACGGAGATAACCCTTTCCAGAAGTTTAGAATCAAAAGAAAGATTCGAAACCGGTCGATAATTTTTTAAAATATTCCGATCAAGAGATGGTTTCTTTATCGAGGGTTTAACAAGTGCGGTTTTGAGGCACAGAGGAAATGATCCAGTTGTCAATGACAAATTGATAAGAGGCAGCAGTAATGGAGCAAAACAAGAAACACACTTTTTAAGCATCCAAGTTGGGATTGTATCTAGTGCACATGATTTTGTTGGTGCCGAAGTGATTAACTTCTTAACATGCTCAAGGGAAACAGTTTTGAAATAAAATGTGCTAGTTGAGGCAACGATTTCTCTATTTCCAGGATTTATAAGGTAATATTCCTCATAATTTATAAAATAAAATCAAGCTAATATCGTATTTTGAATGGAAATTAATGGAAAAAAATACTCCAACATCTTTTTAACATAAGAAAAAGAGTCACTATAAAGCGAGGAAGATCGGGTTGAATGTGTGTTATAAGGCAACGATTTTCTCTGTATCTATGATATATAGGAAAATATTCTTGATTTATATAATCAAATCACCCTCATATAGTTTTTGAATGGGAATTAATTGAAAAAAAAGAATGGAAATTAATTGAAAAGAATACTCCAACATCTTTTAATCATTAGAAAAAGACTCACTATAAAGCGAGGACGATTGGGTTCTATATGTGTTAAATGGCAACCATTTTATCTATATCTAGGATGTATAGGATAATATTCTTAATTTAGATATTCAAATCACCCTAATATAGTTTTTTTATGGAAATCAATTGAAAAAATACTCCACAATGCTTTAAACATAAGAAAAGAACTCGCTATAAAGCGAGTCCGATTGGGTTCCATGTATGGTATAAGGCAACGATTTCTCTATTTCCAGGATTTATAGGGTAATATTTCTCATTTATAAAATAAAATCAAGCTAATATCGTTTTTGAATGGAAATTAATGGAAAAAAATACTCCAACATCTTTTTAACATAAGAAAAAGAGTCACTATAAAGCGAGGAAGATCGGGTTGAATGTGTGTTATATATAAGGCAAAGATTTTCTCTATATCTATGATATATAGGAAAATATTCTTGATTTATATAATCAAATCACCCTCATATAGTTTTTAAATGGGAATTAAATGAAAAAAATACTCCAACATCTTTTGAACATCAGAAAAAGACTCACTATAAAGCGAGGACGATTGGGTTCTATATGTGATAAATGGCAACCATTTTGTGTATATCTAGAATATATAGGAAGATATTCTTAATTTAAATATTCAAATCACCCTAATATAGTTTTTTTTATGGAAATTAATTGAAAAAATACTCCACGATCCTTCAAACACAAGAAAAGAACTCGCTATAAAACTAGGCCGATTGGGTTCCATGTATGGTATAAGGCAACGATTTCTCTATTTCCAGGATTTATAAGGTAATATTCCTCATTTATAAAATAAAATCAAGCTAATATCGTATTTTGAATGGAAATTAATGGAAAAAAAATACTCCAACATCTTTTTAACATAAGAAAAAGAGTCACTATAAAGCGAGGAAGATCGGGTTGAATGTGTGTTATATATAAGGCAACGATTTTCTCTATATCTATGATATATAGGAAAATATTCTTGATTTATATAATCAAATCACCCTCATATAGTTTTTGAATGGGAATTAAATGAAAAAAATACTCCAACATCTTTTGAACATCAGAAAAAGACTCACTATAAGGCGAGGACGATTGGGTTCTATATGTGGTAAATGGCAACCATTTTATCTATATCTAGGATATATAGGATAATATTCTTAATTTAGATATTCAAATCACCCTAATATATTTTTATGGAAATCAATTGAAAAAATACTCCACAATGCTTTAAACATAAGAAAAGAACTCGCTATAAAGCGAGTCCGATTGGGTTCCATGTATGGTATAAGGCAACGATTTCTCTATTTCCAGGATTTATAGGGTAATATTTCTCATTTATAAAATAAAATCAAGCTAATATCGTTTTTGAATGGAAATTAATGGAAAAAAATACTCCAACATCTTTTTAACATAAGAAAAAGAGTCACTATAAAGCGAGGAAGATCGGGTTGAATGTGTGTTATAAGGCAACGATTTTCTCTATATCTATGATATATAGGAAAATATTCTTGATTTATATAATCAAATCACCCTCATATAGTTTTTGAATGGGAATTAAATGAAAAAAATACTCCAACATCTTTTGAACATCAGAAAATGACTCACTATAAAGCGAGGACGATTGGGTTCTATATTTAGTAAATAGCAACCATTTTGTCTATATCTAGGATATATAGGATAATATTCTTAATTTAGATATTCAAATCACCCTAATATAGTTTTTTTTTATGGAAATCAATTGAAAAAATGCTCCACAATCCTTTAAACATAAGAAAAGAACTCGCTATAAAGCGAGTCCGATTGGGTTCCATGTATGGTATAAGGCAACGATTTCTCTATTTCCAGGATTTATAGGGTAATATTCCTCATTTATAAAATAAAATCAAGCTAATATCGTTTTTGAATGGAAATTAATGGAAAAAAAAATACTCCAACATCTTTTTAACATAAGAAAAAGAGTCACTATAAAGCGAGGAAGATTGGGTTGAATGTGTGTTATAAGGCAACGATTTTCTCTATATCTATGATATATAGGAAAATATTCTTGATTTATATAATCAAATCACCCTCATATAGTTTTTAAATGGGAATTAATTGAAAAAATACTCCAACATCTTTTGAACATCAGAAAAAGACTCACTATAAAGCGAGGACGATTGGGTTCTATATGTAGTAAATGACAACCATTTTGTCTATATCTAGGATATATAGGATAATATTCTTAATTTAGATATTCAAATCACCCTAATATAGTTTTTTTTATGGAAATCAATTGAAAAAATACCCCACAATCCTTTAAACATAAGAAAAGAACTCGCTATAAAGCGAGTCCGATTGGGTTCCATGTATGGTATAAGGCAACGATTTCTCTATTTCCAGGATTTGTAGGGTAATATTCCTCATTTATAAAATGAAATCAAGCTAATATCGTTTTTGAATGGAAATTAATGGAAAAAAATACTCCAACATCTTTTTAACATAAGAAAAAGAGTCACTATAAAGCGAGGAAGATCGGGTTGAATGTGTGTTATAAGGCAACGATTTTCTCTATATCTATGATATATAGGAAAATATTCTTGATTTATATAATCAAATCACCCCCATATAGTTTTTGAATGGGAATTAATTGAAAAAAATACTCCAACATCTTTTGAACATCAGAAAAAGACTCACTATAAAGCGAGGACGATTGGATTCTATATGTAGTAAATGGCAACCATTTTGTCTATATCTAGGATATATAGGATAATATTCTTAATTTAGATATTCAAATCACCCTAATATAGTTTTTTTTATGGAAATCAATTGAAAAAATACCCCGCAATCCTTTAAACATAAGAAAAGAACTCGCTATAGAGCGTGTCCGATTGGGTTCCATGTATGGTATAAGGCAACGATTTCTCTATTTCCGGGATTTGTAGGGTAAAATTCCTCATTTATAAAATGAAATCAAGCTAATATCGTTTTTGAATGGAAATTAATGGAAAAAAATACTCCAACGTCTTTTTAACATAAGAAAAAGAGTCACTATAAAGCGAGGAAGATCGGGTTGAATGTGTGTTATATATAAGGCAACGATTTTCTCTATATCTATGATATATAGGAAAATATTCTTGATTTATATAATCAAATCACCCTCATATAGTTTTTGAATGGGAATTAATTGAAAAAAATACTCCGACATCTTTGAAACATAAGAAAAAGACTCACTATAAAGCGAGGACCATTGGGTTCAATGTGTGGTATAAGGCAGCGATTTTCTCTATATCTAGGATATATAGGATAATATTCTTAATTTATATAATCTAATCACCTTAATATCAATTTTATTTTAATAGAAATTAATTGAAAAAAATACTCCAAAATCTTTTAAACGTAAGAAAAAGACTAACTATAAAGCGAGGACGAATGTAGTACTAAGGCAACCATTTTCTCTATATCTAGGATATAGAGAATAATATTCTTAATTTATATATTCAAATTACCCTAATATCGTTTTTATTATGGAAATTAATTGCAAAAAATACTCCACAATAAAATCCCTCTAATATCTTTATTTTATGGAAATTAATTGAAAAAAATACTCCAAATTTCTTTCAAATATAAGATAAAGCGAAACCGATGGGTTCTAATTCTATGTGTGGTATAATGCGATGATTTTCTCTATTTCTAGGACATTTAGGATATTATTCTTAATTTAAAATAATAAAATCACTCAAATTTCGTGTTTTTTATGGAAATTATTTTAAAAGGTATTCCAAAATCTTTTAATTTAAACAGACGCAGTTACAGTGAGACCAAACAAATTAATATTTACAAGTAGATCCAACATCTGATTTTAGCCTCTACTATACATAATGTCAAGGCCGTACATTGAACTGTCAATCAAATTGACTGACATGTTCCTCGCTCTATATCTTACTCGCTTTATATGATTTAGCATTTTCCAGGAATGTCAATGTTTATATGCTACATGTAACACCATTTATACTAACCCAGCACCATTTATACTAACCCAGCACCATTTATACTAACCCAGCACCATTTTCAAGTACAAAACGACAAATGGTGAATATTTTTAAACAATTTGATTTTCCAAATAAAGTGCCTCTGTAAGTGACTAATACCACAGGAATCTGACCTTCTGTTTGTATATATGCATACACCATACCGAACTAGACAATATATAATAATTCTTTTTTATTATATATTGTCTAGTTCGGTATGGTGTATATACAGATAGAAGGTCAGATTCCTGTGCTAATACTAAGTGTGAACCATCCAATTATTGAAAGGGTCAAATTAATTTTTGTCACCCGGATAAATGAAGTGATGTTTCAAGAATATACCAAAGTAGGTATGTCCAGTTGGCGTATTGATGTCTGTTTTAAATAATACTAGACCAGATGATCTATAATAACTATTGTATTATTTCAATATGGCGATAAGTAGGCAGTAAATGTCACTTCCGGTCGCCGGTATGTCAATCGTATAATCATGATACCTGATATTTCCAATACATCGTGTAAATCCGGCCAGTTTTTACATCTAAAGGGTGGAGACGATATACAGAGAAATAGTCAAACCATTTACTTTTATTCCTAATGTCAGGCAAAGAATCAAATCATTATCTGTCAAATAGAAGACAGGTCTATTTTTTTTACATGTGGATAAAAAAAACGAACTAGAATTAATTTGAAGAGGGGTGACCATGTTTTCTATATATGTGAATTCTTTTTGAACAGATACCCAGAAACCCAAGACAGACCTAACTTACACAAAATGAAAATAAATCCCAATTTTAATTGTTTTATAAAAGGAGTGTATAGAGAGAGTATGTGTTGATGTTGATGTGTGATTTATTTCTGTTAGTCGATAATCAACAGGGATGTGATTTATGTGTGTGTGCTGGGTGAGTTGTTAAAACCAGCAGAGTGTAAAGTAATTGATATAACATATTGCTTCTACACGACACATTCCTCTCTCATTTTCTCTTTCTTTACTTGTCAAAATCAATATGACCAATAGTTCTCATCTTCGTTCCACGATAGTATACAATCGTCATCTCACATAGCGTCCACTTCTCGCAGGTTACAGGTTCCTGTAACCGTATGCCATTAGGTTATGGTGGGTTAGTTGGTCGTTCTAGTAAACGTATGACATTGCGTTGGTGGGTTAGTTGGTCGTTCTAGTAAACGTATGACATTGCGTTGGTGGGTTAGTTGGTTGTTCTAGTAAACGTATGACATTGCGTTGGTGGGTTAGTTGGTCGTTCTAGTAAACGTATGACATTGCGTTGGTGGGTTAGTTGGTCGTTCTAGTAAACGTATGGCATTGTGATGGTGGGTTAGTTGGCCGTTCTAGTAAACGTATGACATTGCGTTAGTGGGTTAGTTTGTCGTTTCAGTAGACGTATGACATTGTGTTGGTTGGTTAGTTGGTCGTTTCTATTGGTGGGTAATACGACACTATTGGTAGGTTGGCTTTTTCCGTGGTCGCGGACGCTATCGGCTGTTTCACTGGACGTGCTACAGTAGGTAGGTTGGCTGTTTGGTTGGTCGTGCGACACT
Organism: Patella ulyssiponensis; assembly: GCA_963678685.1. NCBI lineage: Eukaryota > Metazoa > Mollusca > Gastropoda > Patellidae > Patella > Patella ulyssiponensis. The sequence goes on along the minus strand of OY783225.1, from coordinate 58,478,414 downwards.
ATCGGTGGGCTGGGTGTTTCGCCGGTCGTTGGACACTATCATGATATGCGAAGATGCTTTTCTTTTTGTTCTATATTCGTATTTGTTCTATGACGGCGATTTCCACCTCCTTATATGTAACAATTCGTCGTCAAGCCGTATTTTTTAAATTAAAAAAACATTTCAGGTCGACGCACAAGGGTATATCAGAAAAGAAACACGTGAAAAGATTTTTGATTGTACAATTAAATACAGAAATAGGTTTTTGAGAGCAGCACTGACTATTTGGAGTTGATATTAACCTTGATGTCCTTCAACCAAAACGATCTCGCATATTGGGAAAAAAACACATTTTGTACCAGGGCTGTTCGGTGAACAGTGGTTCAAAAAGAGGGCATGACACGGCAAGGCTGTTCGGTGAACAGTGGTGCAAAAAGAGGGCATGACACGGCACCGTGTATACCACGGACTGTACGTATGCCACGGACAGCACGGATACCACGGCACCGTTTATACCACAGACAGCACGTATATCACGGCACTGCTAAAGAACTACGGACAATCTTCGGGTTTAGCCCCGCTGTTCGGACGAAATTTACCCAAGACACTCCCCAGCGTAAGCTTGTCGTGAAACCGGTTGGTGCAGAGTTTATTTCAACATGTATTGTGTATGCCGAGTTGGTGCAGAAACAACACCATGTTAAAATTACAATTCATTATAGAGATACTATAATCTTTCTCTATATGGTGTATATATTCTAATCGATAATCTAATTGATATCCTATAATCAATCAGATTGTTTATTACATAATCAATACTCATATTCTACCTGATTACCCTAATCGTTATATAACCATCGCGCGTGCAGGTACATAGCCATTTATAATAATGGTGGCAGTTTGATTCTAGAGTGTAATTAATAAACAAGTTATAGCTGCAACTCGTGCGTAATAGTCGGGGGAGGGGGGGGGGGGGTGAAATTCTACGAGTCCATTCCTAGCAGTGCAAAATATAGGTCGAATACAATTTAAGTATGACGTCATAATCTATTTGGGTTAAAAGTACGAGATGAGTTTAAGTGAAGGTTAAAGATAGGATATTTTATACAACACACCACATTTATTACAAATAACACACATTTAATTCTTGATAATAACTGACACTCGTAGGTACAGGCTGAGACTAGGTAGCAACTCGTTGGCCCAAGGTAAAAACTGAGACTCGAAGGTCCAAGATAAAAACTGAAACTCGAAGGTTCAAGGTAAAAGCTGAGCTTTGAAGGTTCAAGGTAAAACCTGAGACTCACCTGTTTTAGACAAAGGAATAGGGTATCGATAATCATATGAGATGGAAGGCCAAGGTGTTGCAATCATGTCATATGGAAGGCCAAGGAGTTACAATCATGTCATATGGAAGGCCAATATAAACATGGTTACCACAAGTTCACACAGCAGGGATGTAGTACACGAGGCAGATAGTACACAAATGTATCCAGTTAGTTTATTCTACAATCCGAACTCCGTCCAGCACCAGGTTTGGAAATCTCCAGAAATCTTGTCGACCAACACCGGGATCGAAGCCTGGACCTCCTGGTAGTGTATTTACCGGGATCGAAGCCTGGACCTCCTGGTATCGAAGCCTGGACCTCCTGGGATCGAAGCCTGGACCTCCTGGGATCGACGCCTGGACCTCCTGGGATCGAAGCCTGGACCTCCTGGGATCGAAGCCTGGACCTCCTGCTAGTGTATTTACCGGGATCGAAGCCTGGACCTCCTGCTAGTGTATTTACCGGGATCGAAGCCTGGACCTCCTGCTAGTGTATTTGTAATGATTATTTGCCTCGGTGCATGTGTCGATAACTATAGGTCAAAAACAGACATCATTAGTATTTCCTACCATAGGTTAATATGTCTGCTGTGCAATATTGTTGTATATACCATAGGTTAATATATGTCTCACTATAACAAATATAAAATCATAAATACGAAGAATTTCTTGTAAGTTTAAAATAGGAGAAGGCGGATTCTAGGCAACGGGTATGATGCGCCTCCAAAATTTATTTCGCCAAGACGACCTCCAGTATTCCCAAACTTGGCGCAAATCAGTTACGACCCGTTTGGAAAGGGCGTCATAATAAGATATTTATTTGTATGTACATGTATATAGGAATCTAGGTACGTTGGTTATTTTGATATAGATAACATCTGGTAACCAGTCTGAACGTAATCTGTATAGGTTATATCTGAACTTATTCTACCCATGTCTGATATAACCCTCACATAGATTAGATTAACTAACATTTTATATATTAAACCTGTTCTACACAAATTCCAAAAGATTAAATAACTTACGATGAAGAAACGTGACTCAAGTTAGTTAAAGAATTTTAGAGTTAGTGAATGGGGGAGATTGGGGCAATGTTGAGCGTAAGATAAGTTAGGGGTAATACGTGGTATAAAGTGTAGAGAGTTGGGGATAATGTGGGTCGATGCATGGAGAGTTGGGGTGATGTGGGTCGATGCATGGAGAGTTGGGGTGATGTGTGTTGGTGCATGGAGAGTTGAGGGTAATGTGGGTCGATGCATGGAGAGTTGGGGTGATGTGTGGTGTATTATATTAATTAATTTTTTTACATAGTCAATAAGACTTTCTAGGGCCGATTCGGCACGTGAAACAACGTCTCGTGAGAGCAAAAAGGCACTGGGGCGCGTGTGTTGGGGACGGGTGTGTCTGGAACGGGTGTGTCTGGAACGGGTGTGTCTGCGTGAAACATATCTGATTCGAAATTTAGCATATCTGAGCTACGGTGTTTCACCTCTTTCTTTCTTGTTTTCACAAACCCACTTACGCTCTAGAACCCACCCATGCAATGTCTGTCGTGACATGCAAATCTTCTTTTGATAGGTTATCTACTCGATATGTTTTACAGGCGTGTTTTTAGTTTTAAATAAAATAAATAGAATCTAGTACAATATTTACTACCATTACGTTCTGGGTGAGATTGATAAATATTCCATCAGTAAATTATATACAAGCTTATAACCCCAGGTGACCTCACGTGAACCCATCATGTCAATTACTACACACGAGACACGGTGTTCTAATTTCGGTGCCTAATTTATCTTCTAGTAATGCCATTCAGACAGCTATGTATCAGCCTTCAGACGACAAAGGTAAGCTTGCTCAGAGATTGTCACAGTTTTTATACGTCACCCCCGTTCGCCCCTCCGCTCTCCTCTAGAGGCCACAGTTAATGTCCGATTGACTTGAAATTTATCACTTTAGATTGTTACACAGAGCTTAAGGTCTTGAGACCAACAAGTATATTGATTTTCAAAGAATTTTGATAACTTGAACAGCTAAGCCCATGATATTTAATTCGAATACTAAACGTTAGCACAGAGGAAAACTTTATCAAAGCCAAACAAATTCTAATGATTTTCAGATAATTACATAATCAGATTTTAGTGTATTACAATTGTTTCATTACCGAAGAAAGTAAAAATATGCGACAACCCTTGTTGACTGCCCGGACGATTTAGCTGCTGTGGGTGCATGTTTCGTTGCTTGGCAACCTATCTTTTTTAAAAACAACATTAATATAAAGGGACTGAACGTCATATTGGTATCACACTTTCTCGCTAAAATACGGTTGAAATTACGAAAAAACTTGCTTTATGAATACCATAAAAATATTCTTATAAACGCTCTAACATCCTGCTATTCCTGAGAATGTGGAGAAGGGGCTACACCATGCAACCATATTTTACATACCCGTAAAACTACCTGAAAACTAATATTCCTTCATAATGGTTCCTTCTAACGTTGCCCCAGCAAAACTGGGCCATGATGTCGATCAATTTCATTTTCATATAAACATATTTTATTGCATCAACAAAAATAATTCCTGATACATTGGATTGGACAAAAGTTATTAAAACTTACAAACGTCCTTTCCTTTCCATAGTCAGAAATTGTATAAATATAATATATCTTGCAGTTTACTTGAAGGATTTTGAAGATCTACCGGTACATGATAAATAACAGACAAATAAACAAACAAACATAAATGAACAGGGTGCAAGTGAACACAGCTTACAAACAACATTTCAAACGTTTAGTTGCTTTTATATATGAACACACATTTTCGAACAATGAGTTGTTTTGGTGGTTGGGTAAATTGCTGTCTCCCCACATGAGCCGGATGAAGTCACACCTAACACAGTTGTTGTTGTTCTTGGTGTTTAACGTCCGCTTCCAAATAACGTCTTATTTTTCATTTTCATTATCTTAGCGCACGCGTAGGGGTCTTTGCTGTGGGAGGAAACCGGAGTGCCCGGAGGAAACCCACGAGGTTGAGAAGGAGCCCCCATCTCCATGCCACATACGCTCACACCACGGCTCGAAACCACAGCCGCAAGCCAGAGGTGACCGGCCAGCTAGAGGTCGAAGCGCGGCACTCTAGACCACTAGGCCATCCCAACCCCCCAACAGATGAAGCGATCGAATATGGTTGAATTCCCTCAAACAGAACAGATGAAGAGGTCGAACGTGATTGATTTCAGAGATAGAGACGTCGAATGAGATTTAGCTGTAGATTATGGCTATTGAAGTCTTCATCTTCACCATTAAGATCGATGTGTGTAGATTGAATGGTGCATGTATAATATTGTTTTCATGGTTAATCTGTAACATCCAACACGACGAGCAGAATGTCATTATATAATAATCTACACCTTTATACCAGTCCGTAATAAATCACAATCAATAACCGCTTAAATTCTTTATCTTTCAACTGTTTGTCGGTAATACAGGAATATTAGAATAAAGTGTTCGCGGGGGCGGCGGCTTTTACATGGATTTTAACCCATGAATCGATAAACATGAAGATAATGTTTCAAAATGATTTGGGCTAGATGATTGATAATTAATATACACGGAGTTGCCAGGCAACCAGATATAAAATACACGGAGCTGCCAGGCAACCAGATATAAAATACACGGAGCTGTAAGGCAACTAAATTAAAGTACCTTGCAATATGAATGAAAACAACCCTGATTTATAATTCTGTTGTTAGGTTGTGTAATAGGTGAAGTTTGCCATGACAGCGACATATCGACCTACCCTGTTTCATTTCCTCCAGATCCACATATCGTAATTCTGTTATATCAGCAAGTTCTTTTTTAAGTAACGATGCTAAATTTCTCACGGTTTTATCCATGCTAAGGTCTACTCAGAATGATTATTTGACATTTAATTAAGAACACAAAATACCAACGCTCGATAACTTCCCGTCTTGGATTCAGTTGAATTTGGTGTAGCTGTTGCTAGTGGGTAAGACGATGGCTCGATAGCCTGGAGGTCGGGTATTCGATCCCTGCATTGGCCGAGAAAGTTCATCCAGATATTCAGGCGTGTTTCACCCTTGTCAGTGATGCAGGACGGGGGGCCTGGCAAGGACGAAAAACCCAGGTTCCGTGAACACATTGGCGTGCACGTAAAGGCTGTAGTGCCGCTGTCCGGGCTAAATTCCCTTCGTAGCACACTTTATGGTGTATGCCCGTCTTCATTAGCCCAGTTTAGAGCAGAACAGTAGGACGGTTAACTCCATTTCATTTCATTTCATTTCAGTCGAATATCGTTGAAATGATCGGCAATATATTTGATACTAATCAGGATCTGTTAATCAAACCGAAGACGTCTATTCAAGGAGAATCGAGACTCGGCAGGTCATGGATTAATCTGATTAGGTGTACTTATTACACTAACCAATGATATCAAGTGTAGCATATTTACTGATACACTAGACTAACCAATGAGATCAAGTGTTGGATATTGACTGATACAGTGATTATAACAATGATAGACTATTAATATTGACCACGGGTTGATTTAATATTGACAGAAGGTGGGTTTATATTGACCGGACTGGTTAACTCCAGAACGAATCTTCCATCAAGCTTTTCCTCTTTAACCGGTAATTAAGTTAATCGAGAATCCATTTGCTGATAAATCCACATATTAACAACCAATAAGCTAGAATAATGTAATTATAGAACGTTTATTACAACCACTTCTCGACGTGTTTCACTTATAGTTATTAAAACAACTTTTGTTACATGTGTAGTAGTAATATTATGGCCCATGTCTAATATTCATGAATCAGTTTTAATAGATAGGGCATGATTTCATGGTACGGAAATACATAATATATTCATTAATTAAAACACTGCAGTACTGTCATCGCCCTTTTCACCATTTCCTCTCCTGATTACCAAACCAAACGGTAGAATGTACCGACAGTGACGCAATATTATCTGGTTGACCAATTGAGGAAATAATTCCAGTTAATTTGAAGGAAAATGTGCCCCTCCATCTCTATATGGAAATTTTTACTTTGGTTGGTCAGACTCCAAATTAGGTGTGAAAACCATGGATATTTCTGACTTAATTTAACCAATCAAATAATTATTATATGATTGGTTATGTGAAGAAGTCCGTTTTCCGTTAACTCGCACACCACTTAGTAAAGGGGACGATCTATGTCTAATAATTAGTCTCTATACTATAATACGGAGCTGGAACGAAAAGCAGGAACAGCAGGAAAGGCTGTAATAAGTTTATAGCTGGTAGACAAGTTTCTTGGGTTTATATATCTCACGAACTATAGACGTTTATTACCTTGCAACTCATAGAAACCTTCCCGGGTTGCTTCTTACTACATGTATACTCTATAAGGGGAACAATTTCGGTTGGGGGAGGGGGAAGGTTTCCCGAAAATTTGCTTTGTCACCCGGGGAGGAGGGGGGCCGAAAATTTGCTTTGTCACCCGAATTTTCAGAATAAATCTATCATTAACTAAAACGAATTTCCCACAAAGCTGTGGTGGTTGTTTGCCGTCAATAATTACACATCAATTAAAATTTACAATATTTTCAACAAAAAACAACTTAATGATACCCACAGTCTGATGTTTGTTCCCAAAAAACGGAAATTCAGTGCCCGAAACATAGACGGGCAATGTGGTAAGTAAGGGTCGGGAAAACGATGAAATTGGGAATACCTTAAGATGAGTTTTAGGATGTGATATAAGTATGATGTTAGTTTCCTGAAATAACACCAGAAGTGTTTCATTCTTACTTCATATACTAGAATCTGTCTCCGATCACTGGTATATAGCTTGTAGACAATCACCAACATTTCTATATTCTCCTATAGTTTACCATTTCCTGTCGTTTGAAGAACCTTCCGTGAGACTATTTCATATCGATTGTCATTTCACGAAGGATTAATGGCCGTCTTTCAGTTTGAACGAGGTGGATGGACAGACAGTTTCTGGTTTATTGGAATTCATTCTCTACAATAAATTCTACCCTGATTTATGCGATCTAGATGTGATGCCAGCGACTCTATCTCCTACCCATGATACAAGTTTGCACGTAAATTTCGATATGTCATGAATCCGGACGATTCAGTCGGACAAACTTGGGGGTGTCAGAATATCATCTTCTTATTGTTTCGTTAGTAAATGATCTCAATGATGGTGAAAAATAAATTGACCATTTCATTAAATTAGAACTGATTTGTTGATAACAAGCAGTCTACAAAGATAACGATGAATTAGCCAATGTTGCGTTATATGCGAGTGTTATGTCGATACGTATAGTACAATATAAAACCTAACTTATTTCACCCAGTTAACAGATCTAGCACAATTCTAGACGTTTTGTGTCTCGGTACTATGATGACCAGATGAAAATGTCCAGTAATTGTTTTACATTTTCTTGCAGTTTTATGGACAGTTGAAGATTTACCGGCACAGTTTTTAATACTTTCTGGCCAAATGGTTCATATAATGGAAGTAGTCGAGGAAATCGCCCGTTGACCAAAGATTTCAGGTTTGATAGTATTGTTAGTAGGTCAGATGATCAATAATTGAATATAGGTTTCGGTAAATAAAATACAATAAAGTCACAATGTAGATATTTATTCTTGGATAAACTTGAAGTCAGTATAAATCTGATAAGCACGACGATATTTGACACCTTACGTAATGGTGGTATTTCATTAAAAACGCTTCACAGAATGTGGGACTACATCGCATAGCGTGGAATTACATCGCATAACATGGCACTATATCGCAGAACGTGCAATTACATCGCATAAAATGGCACTATATCGCAGAACGTGGAATTACATCGCATAACATGGCACTATATCGCAGAACATGGCACAACATCGAATAACGTGACTACGTCGCATAACGTGGGACTAAATCGAATAACGTGACGTCGCATAACGTGGGACTACATCGCAGAACATGGGACTACATCGCAGAACGTGGAACTACATCGCATAACGTGGAACTAATCGCAGAACGTGGAATTACATCGCATAACGTGGGACTATATCGCAGAACGCGGAACTACATCGCATAACGTGGAACTAATCGCAGAACGTGGAATTACATCGCATAACGCGGGACTACATCGCAGAACGTGGAACTAAATAGCATAACGTGGAACTACGTCGCATAATGTGGGGCTACATCGAATAACGTGGGACTACATCGCATAACGTGGGACAACATCGCATAACGCGAAGCTACATCGCATAACGTGGAACAACATCGCTTAACGTCCGACTATATCCCATATCGTGGGTCACATTTCAGAATCTAGCATTATCATTTACAAGTGTATTTTTTTTTTCTAGCCATATATTTATCAGAAATTGGTGTGTGATATAGGCTGGTGTGTCTGTCTATTAAGTATTGTAATGTAGAAATATGATATTCGCCTTGATGGGTTATTGACTGCAATTGAAAGGAAAGGAAATGAAGAAATTATTGAGAAAATGACTGGAGGGTGAAGACTATGAGAGATGTTGATAGACAGTGATATCGATGTCAAGACCAGGTTCATTGACAATAACAACACAATTCTCATACATTCTATTCAAGTGTCAAATATCCTACAGCCACACTCATATATAGTCCGTCCAGACGCTTAAGTTGAACTCGGGTAAAAACCCATAGTTACATTCCTGGGAAAATGGCGGCGTCGTGCAGTTCCAGAGCTAGATGTTGAACATATAAAGCTACCAACGGGTAGTTAACTCTAGCGTGTGAACGCAACAACACCGGCGATTTTAAACTGGTTTTAAATTAAGCGTCTGAACGAGGTATTAGCTTTATTTAACGCCCGCTTCCACCTAAGTAATATCGCAGACAAGTACAATAGTCGTTCTATCCACGATTTATATCTTACTTTTAAACAATGGAACCTGTTGGTGTACATTTAAAGGTAATCTGGACAGATTTGACGACTGTATCGCATATCGCCATTAGTTCGGTTTGGTGTAAAAAAGTAGGACGTTAAACTCCATTCTATTTCTTATTTTTCTCACAACCTCACTGTTGCTGTTGATGGCTACATTTTACCCCCATGTGCAGCTCAGTCCGTCCGATAGTCATGTTTGTTTTCCAGACGTTTTTAAATATACATCTATATATACATGTAGCAGTATTACAGAGCACGTTCGCTTTTCATGGAATTTTTTTTATTGATTTCTGACCCTTTTGTAACTTCAAATCCATTTAATATTAATCTTTGCCAATTTATTTCATCTACACGTATTTTGATTTTTGTTTGACAGTCTAATCGTAGAGTGATTAATGCAACTATTTTAATGTCTGCATTGTTTGGTAAAATGTTGACCAATTATACCGGGGGTACCCACATGTTCACTATACATGCAATACGGTCAATCCGATAGACGAACGGATGTTTAATACTAATCTCAATTATTGATTGACTAGTTTCGGTCACCCAGAACCCCCTAGTCTTCAACGTACGGAGGGTCTGGGACGGTTCTCAATTGTTGACGAAAATTACTGGATAATCTACCCCATAAAAAAAAAAACTCCCGGTTACGCATGGGCAATGAAACTTTTTGGTTAAAGTCTCGGTAAGTGCTAGATCTTATGAAGCCGGGTCGATTTTGCTAGATTCTACAAAGCGAGTCTGAAATATATCCCACAATTCACTTGGTACATCTATTATTAGAAACAAAATAGATACGAGGAATGAAGCGTGAATCGCGATGAAGAATTAAGAAGATTGTGAGAAGCCATACGTCTGATTCATGTCGAGAGAAAATTACCATTTCAATTAAAACCTTTACAAACAAAATTTTAGAGAGTGTCATTGTTGACAAGCGAGATGTTTCGGTAGATTCAGTACGTGGTAACTTAAAAGACTGGATAATCCAGACAATGACCTGCTTTCCGTCAAATTTTGAGGACGCATCCAGACTTATATTCGTAGAATATTTGTTTGGATGATAGAGACTATTGATTGACCGAAACTAACAATCTTTCACTCGTTGGAGTGACTAGTCCACCTCGTCCCAAACCCTAACGCCACTGAACTGAACCTCGGCGGATCTTCCTGGACCAGCACCAAGCGTGTGGAACAGTGTGGATAGGCATCGTTTACTGCAGCTATAAAACGTCCGTCTCCCAATACCATACCACAAAAGTATTTTAATACTTAAAATAATTTTCTGCCCTTTTGTATGTCGCTTGTTGGTTGATTTTGTTAGAGAATCGAGAAAGAGCGGTTGAATTAATATTATCTACAAGGTTTATGTAAATGCTGATGATTTAGAGGCGGAGGCCGAATGATGGTTAACGTGGATAGTTCTTACATGTTCACTTCAAATTTTTGTACATATATCTTCACATTTCCATGATCAACCTCATACAGATTTCAGCCAATATTGTCCAGTAAATGGACAAGAATTAACAGTAAAGTTTACCTCCATGCCTTTACATATAGTAACCTATCAGACGTCGGTTTAATAACGTGTGTTTGTGTTTCAGCATTAATTGTACTGAATGAAACAGAACATCTTTATAAACAGGAAAACCATCAGAAATACACCAGGTTTATAACTTAAAGAAACGGCGCAGGCTTAACAAAATAAACACATTTTTTTACTGACATGCGTTTTTTTAGGATTAAATCAAATTGTCGGGGGGGGGGGTCAAATTGAAACTATTAATGAAGTTTCATATAAGCGGAAAAGCTGTATAATTTGGAGAAAGGCGTCCTTTCATCTGGGCGGGAAAGGGCGTTTATTTAACACTGTTAAGTGCAAGAGGGTTTATTTAAAGACGTTAACCATGCATCCATTATACAAGAGCTAAATCTGCCTATTACAGGCCATTCTTTAGGCCTTAAATATTATCTAATTATTAATTTGATATTTATTAACATGACGAGACAATAATCAACTATCGATGCCATCGGATACTGGAAATTTTAACTAGATTAGAACCGTCAGTTCTTGTTCTGAATCTTACATAATGTATCTTTAACTGGAACAGGGTGCATCTTTAAAGTAACATTGTCCTGCTCAACAAAAATATATACATAACTAATTTTAATATCTCAGATTTAAAATATAAAATTACATGAAACAGGGGTTCACCGTGCTAATTTATTGTTGGAACCGATAAATGAAGACGTATAAACACTATACCAACTGGTTTAATTGAAACACTATATATTTGCAGTAAATAGAAACTCTGTATAATGGGCGGTGAATGAGCCATAACTATCTGGGAACCTATACCAATAATGGAAGGGCTTACAAAATCTAAATTCGGCTGTGTATGAAAGGGCTTACAAAATCTAAATTCGGCTGTGTATGAAAGGGCTTACAAAATCTAAATTCGGCTGTGTATGAACGCGCCTCTTTAAAATTGTTTATAAATTGAGTTAATTACTATGTTAATAAGTTTAATGTCGAGAACAGATGTTTAGATTATATATGTACATGGTTTTCAACAACAGACATATTGTCTCGTGCAACACGTGTTTCTCGTCAGATGTAAAACCACGCCCTTTTAAAATAGTTCCAATCTTGTTTGACAACGGCCGCAGAATCTTCAGGCTTCGTTCCCACTGGCACCCACGACTTGCATATTATAACAGATCGCTCGCTTTCCACCACCTTCGTCTGATTAAATCTAATTTAATATCAAATAGAAGATGTTAGCAGCCCCCCCCCCCCCACCATCCAACAGACGTGGTCGGTTTCTAACTCCATCCATTCAACGTTTGACCATACCCACCCCCTCTCCAACCAACATACGACCGTCCCTACCTACTGCTAGGTTAATTTAACCTGAAAATTAAGACGTGGCACCTTCAATTCTCCTGTCTTCATTTCTACAGAAGTTAGTCGTCGGCCAAACTTGTATGATTTGTACAAACCCATGAAAGGAAATTAAAGTTGAGTTAAAAAAAAATCCATTAATTTAAAAGGTAGATTGTGTATTACTGTAATATACAAGATGTTTCCATGACAACCAAGTAAAACTCCACTACAATAAACTCGCTAATTATTGAACAGAAAAATACGTTGTCCTTTTTTATGATTACAATTTTCTCTTTTGCTTTGATTTACATGAGATTAATAAAGTAGAGAATATGTTTTGATTGCCTCTATGGTCCTCAGACCCTGTTTTATACTCATCAATACAGTAATCGGTGGTATACGTACCGCTATGTTCTCGTCTCTAAAATGATTCCATTACGCGAACAAAAACAACCAAACCAATATCCTGTTCTATTCTCCGGGGGATTCCATTGGAATTTAGTTCCTTATAATCCGGATAAAAAAGTTCGCAAACAAATTGCCTTGAAGATTGAATTGGAATTTGTATGAGTTTTTACAACTTAATGATTTAGATTTTTTCACTGGATGGTCGTCATTTTGATTTGGGGAGGATATCTAATATTTCACGGTTTTGTCCGGGCTATAATTTATTTCTATTTAACAAGTAACAACAAAAGACAAAATGTAGACTAGGATTCCGTTAGATAGGAAGAGGCCCATCAGAAGATAATACTCAACATTTATAGGTAGCACTAGCTTGTTGATATCACCAGTAGGGGATGCCGGAACTTTGTTCAAAATTAAATAATTTCACTGTGAATATAATATAATCTGAATACCGTATTATATATTTAAGTATGTCGTGAATTCTGCTCCATAGCTTTAGCGGGATGTAAATTATATCATTACGGTTACAGCCTAACAGTAAATATCTAAATGTGTGAAATGTCGGCACAGCCATGTAATGGCGCATATTTTACATTTCTTTTGCAAATCGACATTTAATTCACTTTAGTAACACATTCGTTCATTCATTTATTTAGTTATAGCTATACTCCTGGTTTCGTTGTCATTCATTCATTCATTCTAAACTAGATATTTAAAAGTAATTTTAGACCTATGTAAGCCCATCTGTATCTCTTTAATTTCCTTATTACTTAATGTCCTACATTTCAATAGAAATAAAGGTCCGTATATTCTGTAGACGATTATAGCGGGGCCCCATATTCTTTTTCAAAATCTCAAGCAATAAAACTTAAAGTAGATACCGAATGCGGACAGAAAATTTGATATGAACCCCTGAGGCAGGCCTCACAAGTTGTATGTCGAACCCCGGACCTGTTTTTCGCTAGATATGTGGAACGAATTCATCGGTTCCAGTATGTAGGCCTATTTAAATTTACAATTTTCAAAAATTTCTTTGAGGGGTGTCCTCGAACACCCGTGTCTATGGCCATTCGGAGTGCACCGCCGCCGATCCCTTTATCCTTCGCGTATATTTCTCAAGTTCCAACAGCCTTGTAAATAAAACAGAGTCTCTCCTGGCAATAACTTTGTGAACACGTCTTGAAGCTAACCACAGGACTAATTTAATCCATTCACGTCGACCAATTCTAACCAGGTCTTGGCACTAATTTCTATTTGAATGGCAGGCAACTCAATCAGCGGAACGTGAAAAACAATTTCCATACAATCAGATTGGTCAAAGTCCCCTAATTTACCCAAATTACAACTCAAGTCAATGCCTTAATTAATAAAAAAAAAGAAATGATAACTTATCGGATATATCGCCGGTTATATAAAAACCATCATGTTCTAGCGTATCAATATGTTATTTGAAACATCAAAGGACTGCCGATGCCGTTTGCCATACTGATATTTCCCTAGTAAATCACGTCACGTGACTCATGCTTCACGCGCTTGTAAACAGACAAAAGAGTTGTGGCTGTAAACGTTGCTCGCGTGCATCTGGTAAAATAGCGGGATCGAGTACTTTAGGATTTATACTTTTAACAACACTATGTTCCGCCAGGATTCATAAGCTAATAAGTTTTAAAAACTCTCATAAAACGATCTGTGTTTTATTTCTCGGATATTTGTGGATTAGTTTCGCGAACACCCAGCGATTCAAGGCCCGCGGTTACTTTCTTCAGTTGCTTCTCAAAGCCTGTGTGTGGAGTGCTGGAGTAGAAATTTGAAACCCACTCGGCCATGTTTGACCTGTTATCTGAGTGAGTGAATAAGGGTCACAGCACAGGAGTTCCCCCTATTCAAGAAGGCGTGAGTACATTTTTAAAATATATCCTTTCATATCCCGTGCGTGGAGGGATAGAAAATGGGTCAGTTGCACTTACAGACAAAGAGCTAACGGTGTTTAAATTGGTTGAATTTGTTTTCACGATTTTTGTGCGACTGGCACGTGCTTTGTTCGTAATCGTAATCTATCATGAACTTTTCAGCAGAGTGAGAAAAGTTTATGTCTGATTCTGATATGACGGTTTGGTAGCGGCTGTTGGAGTTTAAAGTTATCATACTCCGCTGGCTTGCACTGCTTGCAGACGAATACCTCCAAAGATGAAAATCTTAATTTCCTCGGCGTACGTAATTCCAACATGTTCAAAAGTCAAGATAAAAAAATTTTCTTGAGAAAATGTAGGTTGAAATGTATGACTGAGAGGGTGTTTTATTGCTGTAGTAATTTCCTTCGTTATAATTAATACATAATCTGCATTCGAAATGAAGTAAGCCTACATATTACTACATGAGTACATGTTCATGTTTTAAAAATACTTGAGACTTGATTCTTGATACGGTACATATTTTAGGAATATCACTAGTACACTACGGTATCAGAATCTGCTGTCGGTAGCCTAAATCACATGGTCCCACTCTCTAGGAGTCGTAGGAGAGGTGAAAAAAAAATTGACCTGTTAGTGTCGTGACTGTTGGATTTTGGTAGAGAGCAATTTGTACCAATTTATCGCATTCATGAACTAAACTAAGGTGTGGGAGGAGGACCTACAAACCACAAGTACAAGACAAACCCTAGGACATGACACACAATAAACACAGACATCAAGCGTACACACATATAATATACATGTTTTTATTTAAATCGATGACAGCCTCAATAAAATAGAGTTTAATTTTGTATTACTTGAGTATGATCCCTGTTTATAAGACACTACCATATTTTTATTGAACACAAGTTTGTGTGTAGTCAGGTCTGTTTGGTATGTGTTGATTAATACAGCTTCAAGTTTGTGTATTGATGATCTAACTCTCTAACTGTATAATGTTAGCTACTTGTGGTTTCCTCAATATACATACCAATAACTTTTACATCATTTATAATACACATTGTTTTACAATAAATATACCGGTACATCAACTTCCATTGATAAAAAAAAACCTACCCAGGGGAAAGACTAATATCATATCATCATACTGTATAGGCCCAACCCGTATAAAAACCTTTTAAATTAGGTGAGCCAGTTCACACCCTATTCATTCAATAAAATTAAATAATGAACAAGGTGAAGTGTTTTAACTTCCTTTCCGTCCAGATTAAATATCACACCAAACTTGACCCTGACCTAATGAATATCCCTTGTCGTGGGTGGTCGTCGTATATAATTAACATTAATCTTGACATTTTGTTGTCATCTTGAGGTGAATAATTTAATGAGCCCCATCCTTTATTTTTGTCTTGCTGGAATCAGGTTGTGTAAATTGTGGGTTGGGAGGATGGGGTGTTTAATAGTTTGGGAATCCCTGACAAGGTTGATGTTATTTATGTAACAGGTCTAATATATTTTATTCCAGCAAGCAATGATTATGGATCATGTGAAGAACAACAGTTTGTATATTACATATATAAGGCAAACTTTAAACTTTAGTCTATGATCACCTGAAATGTTTATTAGTATTTACCAGTGTTGATAATATCTTGATGAACCTCTTTATAATTTGATTGAATCCGGGATATTATCTGATTGAATCTAGGAGAATATCTGATTGAATTCGAGATAATATCTGCCTTTAAGATATATGTGTTGTTTTCTCATGTAAATGTAAAATCATCAATAAGGTACAGTTTACTGTATTGTCTAAACAATGCAAATAATGATAGTGAATGCAAGGTGCTGTCCTGACCCGTATGTCCTATATTGAGATATTGTCATGTATAAGTACATGTATTTGGTTTAAGTGAGATTGTACACTCCTTTCATGTCGGAGTAATAAATTCTTTCTCAGAAAATCATCACATAATTCTCGGCAAACATAACGTACACCCTTTGTATTTGGCTCAATTTCTGGAAAAATACATGTATTTCACAAGAACTTATTATTGTCCCTCGATTTGTAATACTCCAGAGAATATAAACTTGCAGGTGATGTTCATTTCCGTTCCTCACCTTGATTCACAAGGAGGTGCTTTTATCCCCCCTCACCCAACTCATGCCTTGTTTCACTAAATGTTACTTTATTATAATTATATTGTGTAATGTTGGTGTAGACCTGGTAATTGTTTTCACCTGTAGTTATATAAGTTGAAGATATTTGGCGCTAGTGTAAATATCATATACATGTAAGTAGGTTTATATGGTGCTTTACTTTTATTACCTGACATTATCATAGGGTTCACACTATAATTAAGTTGACACTACATGTATAATACATATAGATGTATAGTACCCTACCTGTATAATATACACACACCCTACCTGTATAGTTAGGTATAGTTGAGGTGTGCCAGTATTTGATCATGTACAGTTTAAAGGAATCACCTGTTAAGATTTGTATCAAGCGCCAGAAAAACAGCTGGCACCATTAGTCTAGGTGGGTCCACTATCTCATGGACGCTGCAAAAATCCAACCTTAATCTGTACTTGTCAATCCCAGATTGATCAATAGCCGTATTATTGATTACCCAATTCAGTGATAATTGACTGAGCATGTGTAAATGTTGAAAGACATGAAAAATTTAAACATAGCTTAGAAAACAATTGTCTGACCAAAAATCACTAGATTCATATTTTATGGCCCAAATTATATATTTATCGTAATTGGCAGAACAGGATTTTATCTGTGAATAAAACTACAGAATCTTTTAAATATTGAAGTTTTAGTTTTTGTGATTAAAAATGTTTCTGGTACAAAAAAAGGAATAGAACAAACATTTTTACGCCTTGAATTATTTGAAAATTGTTTGTAGTTGGTGAATTTCTATAAAGCGAACATTTCTTCTATGTGTGAAATGAACTCAATATGCAGGTCTTTATCGTGATGAAAGAGAACAATTCCAAGTTTGTCTGAAACTTATATTAGAAAACTTGTGTTAAAGTCTGATTCCTGTCCATTGGTGAATGTTGTGAAATGTTTTTATAAGCTTGAATTACTCAGTCGACCCAACAGTCTAACAAGTGTAAAATAACCTTGCTATGTTGTTTAGGGTTGCTAGATTGTTGAACAGTTAGTTGACAGCAAGTTTGTTAAATGTTCTTCTACTGACATTCTTATCCTAGTGCTGTGTTAGAATGTTCTGAGTCCTACTATTCCACTCAGACTTGGTTAATGAAGAGAGGCATAAGCCATACAGCCTCTTATTTGGGAAATTTTGCCTGAAGATCGGAGCGGTGCTAGGCCTTATTCCAACTGTCAAGGGTTGTTTTACATGCAGCCCAATGTATACACTGGGCCTCAGTTTACCATCCCTTCCAGACAACTACACAATATTTTGGTAATTTTCATTTCATTGTTCACATTCATTGTCATGGAGCTAATTTTGCCTTCTTCGAATTTTAAAGGAGCTAAATCGCTAACATTTGGGACCTAGAAAATTGACAGGGGTGAGTCGCAACGCATATGATACTGTAATATGAATGTATATAAACTGATTTACATTCAATGGTTTCCGTATTTACTCTCATTTCAAATTAGTTATGTTCCGTGAAATAAGCCAGAAGTCTCAATTAAATGCAAATTTCTGACGTCTGGTTATTCCAGTCTACATACGCCGTTTGATTTGTTGCCAAGTTTTAAGCCTTGTTCCCTGAGTCTCTTGCTAGAATTGGGGCTGAAATGCATTATGGTACACGATTCATGCTCTAAATGGTAAAATTTTCATTTTGTCTTAAATATTGACTATCAGAAGCCCATCTTTTCCCAATAAGATCACAGCATCAATGTTGCTTTAAATTGACAAATAATACATGTTTTCAATGTTGAAGATTTTGGATGATGTTGAGTTAGAGACTTGGCTACTTTAACAAAGGTTATTGTATGACTTGGCAATGTGAGTGAAGAGTGACCCTACTATTAAACCACTATGGACCCAGCCCCACAACTACAACAGACCCTACTATTAAACCACTATGGACCCAGCCTCACAACTACCACAGACCCTACTATTAAACCACTATGGACCCAGCCCCACAACTACAACAGACCCTACTATTAAACCAACGTGTACCATTCTGTTCAACCATCACTACCACTGCAGACCCTAGAACATTGTTATCTTATGATCATGTGACAAGACCAATTGAGAAAGATGTATATTTAATCTCTGGGTCACCACAGAATATATTCATTTCATTGTTTTTGTGTACAGTTATTACTTAACACAGTATCGTACAAGAATGGATTATTCTTTTTTTTAAAAAAATGCTTCAATTATTTCATTAATAATCAACAATTGTTGATAATCATTAGGATTCTTCATGGTGGATGAATTTCATGACAGTTGGTTTTATTAATGTATTTTTGTGTCAAGTTGTTCACTGGCTATGAATGTTGAGGATGTACCCCGACTGGTATAATATGTTGAGTGTGTACCTTGACTGGTATAAGTTGAGGATGTACCTTGACTGGTATAATATGTTGAGGATGTACCCCGACTAGTATAATATGTTGAGGATATACCTTGACTGGTATAATATGTTGAGGATATACCCCGACTGGTATTATATGTTGAGTGTGTACCTTGACTGGTATAAGTTGAGGATGTACCTTGACTGGTATAATATGTTGAGGATGTACCCCGACTAGTATAATATGTTGAGGATATACCTTGACTCGTATAATATGTTGAGGATATACCCCGACTGGTATAATATGTTGAGGATATACCCCGACTAGTATAATATGTTGAGGATATACCTTGACTGGTATAATATGTTGAGGATATACCCCGACTGGTATAATATGTTGAGGATATACCTTGACTGGTATATGTTGAGGATATACCTTGACTGGTATAATATGTTGAGTATGTACCCTGACTGGTAGTGGTATAATATGTTGAGGATGTACCCTGACTGGTATAAGTTTATAATGCTGTTGGTGTTGGATATACCTTGACTCGTATAATATGTTGAGGATATACCCCGACTGGTATAATATGTTGAGGATATACCCCGACTAGTATAATATGTTGAGGATATACCTTGACTGGTATAATATGTTGAGGATATACCCCGACTGGTATAATATGTTGAGGATATACCTTGACTGGTATATGTTGAGGATATACCTTGACTGGTATAATATGTTGAGTATGTACCCTGACTGGTAGTGGTATAATATGTTGAGGATGTACCCTGACTGGTATAAGTTTATAATGCTGTTGGTGTTTGTAGTGTTGTACATGTAAGTGATGGATGTTTTTGTAGATTTAATATAATACTGTCTAAAGTTACATGTTGATCTAGACTATATCAGTGATTTACAGGTCTTTTTTTAGGTTGTAAAGCCAATCTTCACCTCATAAATAATTCTTAACTTGAATCTTTTTGGCATTAAAAGAAAAGTGAAATATATCCCGAACTTGAATAAATGTAGCAGAGAGTTAAGTCAAGTATATGTGGTGTGTGGCTGAGAGTTTCTGATTCTATGAATTGACTTCTAACCAGCTGAATGGAATATTTTGTTGAGAATGTGTAAAACCTTGGTTTTGAGACACCTACTGTTTGAGTCATGGTAAATAATAAACAGATTTCTTCGATTATGAACAAACTAGTTAACGTTGGTTATTATAAACTTACCTGTGTGTTTGAAATAAACTTCCGTTAAATAAAATCCATTGCAGCACTAAATATCCCAACGAATAAAAACAGTTCTCTCTTGAAAAATTGAAATCCCACAAACTTTCGGCTAAGAAAAAAAGCAATATGGAGGCTAGTTACGTCACACCTCGGGAGATATCACTTTGTATTAGGGGTGACAGGATAGGAAATGTGGCATTTTTACGACAATTCAAGTTTGGTTTAAGTGTGTCTCGACTCCGCATGGAGTTTGAGCGTTAGCACACATAACAACCTGTATTTGTCAAATTCAAACCAACCTCGCTTCAGTGTGTTGGATTCGTCCAATATGTGACGAAAGCAATGTTGTTATCCACTCTGTCGAAATTACAAGTAAATATTCAAATTTTTCAAGAGGGAACTGTTTTTATTCGTTGGGATATTTAGTGGTGCAATGGATTTTATTTAACGGGAGTTCATTTCAAACACACAGGTAAGTTTATAATAACCATTTGAAGTTAACTAGTTTGTTCATAATCGTAGAAATCCGTTTATTATTTACCATGACTCAAACAGTAGGTCACCTACATGTAACTGATATTGAGTACGACCAAGTTGATCTGACTAGAGACCAGGGGGAGTGAAATGTTGCTTGAATCAGCACACCGTTGATTGGGTTCACATTGAAAGGCAACCCCTAACTATTGTATCAAGATCAGACTTTTTACTGACACAAAACTGATTGTTCCTTGTTTCAACTGTTTACTCACTGCTCAAGTATCTGGGAAATACAAATCACCGTGACGATACAGGTATGTGACAGTGTGTATCATAAAATGGAAATAAAATTATACCATATGTTAGTCCCGTTCCAAGCTAGGTTGTGTAGTGTGCATGTTAAAAACCCATTTCATTCTCAAAATAGTGAGATATTCATGAAAAAACAAAAGCGTCTACCTGCTGCATGGAACCCTTGTTGTTGTCAATGGAAACCAACCAGTCATTGAAGTACAAACATTATTTATAATAACGAGTCAATTGTTTTGGTTTTTTGTATAAAATTGGATGAACACAGACAAAAGAGATACATTTTGTTATAATTTCGTGGCAGATTGATCGGATGTTGATTTCTGTTGTTAAATCAATATAGACAAACTAAGTGAGGTCTAAATAAAATAATAAATCTGTCAGTCAGTAAGAAAAATAAAACTTGACCAATTTTAACACTGGTTCATCATGAACAATTCTTAAAATTTGGCTTCAAACGCTATTGGTGGCCTTTTGGCACCGCAAAACATGAATTGATGAAGATTGAGATGGGTTGATCTGAGTCTAAGTACATGAATCAGAAATCGTGAATAGATCAAAGTTAAAGGTATGTGTATGGTGCATCATTGAACAAGGTATAAACATCAGGTACATTCAACTCTGGTGCATCATTAAAAATAAAAGTAAAGTAAGATGATTGATAATAGAAAGTGTTACACAATCAACATAAAAGACTGGATGATATTAAATATTTATTAATAAGCAATATGAGTTACTATCAGCAACAGACAACCAATTCCAAATATCAGATTGATATTGAAGACGTGACCAGCCAGATTGAGATAATTAGAGACATGACAATCGAGATCAAAATGTCAATGACATATACTGTAGGCCCTACGATATAAATGTAAACACTGTTATTATATAAAGAAAACCCAACATTCATGGTTTAAAGGAAGATAGGTTGCCAGGCAACAAAACATACGCCCACAGCAGCTAAATTGTCCGGACAGTCAACAAGGGTTGTCGCCTATTTTTTTTGGGGGGGGGGGTTATGAAACATTTGTAATACACTAAAATCTGATTAAGAGTAACAACTCATTATGTAATTATCAGAAAATTATTAAAATTGGTTTGCCTTTTATAAAGTTTTGTCCCACTCTAACAATTAGTATACGAAACATTTAATATCATGGATTTAACTGTTCAGTTATCAAAATTCATTGAAAATCAAACTACAGTGTACTTGTTCGTTTCAACACCTTAAACTCTGTGTATCAATCTGAAGTCAATCGGATGATAAGTTTGGCCTCTATAGCGTCACAAGATTTTTTGAAGTTTTCAAGGGAGATAACTCTGGCAGTAATTATTGGAAATCGCTAAAAATCAATAGGCTTCTTCGTCTCATGTTCTTAAACACTGTGTGTAAATTTAAAGTCAATCGGATATTAACTTTGGCCTCTAGAGATAACTCTGAAAATCAATGGGATTCTTCATCTCAGGACCTTAAACACTGTGTGTAAATTTAAAGTCAATCGGATATTAACTTTGGCCTCTAGAGGGCCCAAAGATTTTTTGAAGTAATAAAGGGCCATAACTCTGGCAGCAATAATCGCTGAAAATCAATAGACTCTTTGTCTCATGACTGTAAACACTGTGTATAAATTTGAAGTCAATCGGATATTAATTTTGGCCTCTAGAGCATCCATCCACAAGATTTTTTTAAGTGATTAAGGGCCATAACTCTGGCAGTAATTATCGGAAATCGCTGAAAATCAATAGTCTTCTTCGTCTTATGACCTTAAACACTGTGTATGAATTTAAAGTCAATCGGATATTAACTTTGGCCTCTAGAGCGTCCACAAGATGTTTTGAAGTGATCAAGGGCCATAACTCTGGCACTAATTATTTGAAATCGCTGAAAATCAATAGGCTTCTTCGTCTCATGACTTTAAACACTGTGTATAAATTTAAAGTCAATCGGATATTCACTTTGGCCCCTATAGCGTCCACAAGATTTTTTATACATACGTCCACATTCATAATGTGAACATATTATGCTGTCGCCCCTGTCTGTGTGTGTGTGTGTATGTATGTATGCATGTATGTGTGTCTGTGGGTCGCCTACAGGGCGCAATTCTTCATGGATTTTCTTCAAACTTTGTATACTTATTCCTTATACCCTAAGGAAGATCCCTATTGTTTTTGGTGCATGCCTGACCCCCAGGGGCAAAGCCACGCCCATTTCTAGTATTTGTTTGTTTGTCATCTACAGGCCACATTTCTTAATTTATAACCTTGAAACTTTGCATACATAATCTTTGTACCCAAAGGAACATCCCTATTGTTTTGGGTGCATGCCCAACTCCCAGGGGCAGAGCCACGCCCATTTTCTTTTCGCATGTCTTTGTGTCGCCTACAGGGCTCAATTCTTACTGAATTTTCTTCAAACTTTGTATATTTACTCTTTACACCCTAAGGATGATCCCTATCGTTTGGGGTGCATGCCCAACTCCCAGGGGCAGAGCCACGCCCATTTTCTTTTTGTGTGTTGCCTACAGGCCACAATTCTTAATCGATCATATTGAAACTTAAAATACTTATTCCTTATACCCTAATGATGATACCTTTTGTTTTGGGTGCATGCCCGACCCCCTGGGACAGCAACGCCCATTTCTTGTATTTGTTTGTTATCTACAGGCTGCATTTCTTAACGTAATCTTGAAACTTTGCATACTTATTCTTGATACCTTAAGGAAGATCCCTGTTGTTTTTGGTGCATGCCCGACCCCAAGGGACAGTGCCACGCCCATTTTCTTTTTGTGTGTCTGTGTGTCACCTACAGGCCACAATTCTTAATCGATCGTCTTGAAAACTTTTTTATACTTTTATACCCTAAGGCTGACCCCCTGGGACTGAGCCACGCCCAATGTTTGTGTTTGCGTTCGCCTACAGGATGCAATTCTTAATAGATCCTTTTAAAACTTTGTATACCTATTCCTTATACCCTAAGGATGACCCCAATTGTGTTTGGTGATTTCCTATCCCCCAGGGGCAGAGCCATGTCCATTTTTACTTCGTGTCTGTGTGTGTTGTCTACAGGCCATGATTCTAAATGGATCGTCTTTAAACTTGGGATATGTATTCCTTATAGCCACGCCCAATTTTTGTGTTTGTGGTTTACAGGCCGCAATTCTGAATGAATCAGCTTGGTACTTGGCATGTGTATTCCTTATAGCCTGAGAGCGTCCACTATTGATTTTGGTGAATGTCCCGATCCCCAGGGGCAGAGCCACGCCCACTTTTTGCCTTTAACATCTGAAAGCCACAATTCTGAATGGATTATCTTGATGTTGAAGCACGACCCTCAACGCTAAACAAACCAAACGCCTAGCCTTCTTGACAAAGTACCATATCAATCAAAGCAGGAATGTGGACTTATATTGTAGCGTTAGCGTTATGTTTGAAGTGATCAAGGGCCATAACTCTGGTAGTTATTATCGGAAATCGCTGAAAAACCATAGGCTTCTTCATCTCATGACCTTAAACACTGATATTAAGTCAAGCAATTGTGGACGCCGGGGCGACGACAATATACGACCACATTTCAATGTGTTAAAAATATATAAAACTGCCATTTAAAACCATCATACATGTCCACTATCCTGACTAGTTTCGTCAAATAAATTTCAAAGGAACAGAAACAGGAAACAAATTTGAATAATGATGTCATATGTTGATGACATCACTAAGTTGTTATGGTTGCCCTGTCGTTGGTAACATGTAAGTTCTTCATTTTCTAGAAAGGTGATCTATCACATGAAAATATGATGATATTTATTTGACGAAACTAGTCAGGATAGTGGATAGGATGGTTTTAAATGGCAGTTTTATATATTTTTAACACTACACTTATGCTGTTTATGTATCCAGTTACCAAGTAATTGTGATCCCATCAGAAATTCGTTGGAAGATTGGTTTAAGGATGCCTACTGTAAATATTTGCACATTTCAATGTGGGCGTATAAAAAAGGATTGCTTGAGACGCTTAAAGATAATTGGGTCCAGGGTGGTGGTGTAGATGGGGTAGGCAGGGGTAATCGATAGCCGTATATTCAAATTGCAATTATTTTTATACCTTTTTTTGCCTATTTTTTTTTCTTTTGCTAAAGTGGAATTGACTGAGTATGGTGAATGTTGGGATCCGTTGTGGATTTTATAATATGTGATATAAACCACTACTGGATTTTTCGTTATACGCCCACATTGCTTGTGGACCCTCTAGAGGCTAAAGGTAATATCCGATTGACTTTAAAATTATACACAGTGTTTAAGGTCATGAGACGAAGAAGCCTATCGTTTTTCAGCGAAATCCGATAATTATTGCCAAAGTTATGGCCCTTGAAAACTTCAAAAAATCTTGTGGACGCTCTAGAGGTTAAAGTTAATAACTGATTGACTTTGAATTTATACACAGTGTTAAGGTCATGAGACAAAGAAGCCTATTGTTTTTCAGCGATTTCCGATAATTACTGCCAGAGTTATGGCCCTTGATCACTTCAAAAAATCTTGTGGACGCTCTAGAGGCCAAAGTTAATATCCGATTTACTTTAAATTTATACGCAGTGTTTAAGGTCATGAAACAAAGAAGCCTATTGATTTTCAGCGATTCCCGATAATTACTGTCAGAGTTATAGCCCTTGATCATTTTGAAAAATCTTGTGGACGTTCTAGAGGCTTAAGTTAATATCCGATTGACATTAAATTGATACTCATTGTTTAAGGTCGTGAGAGGAAGAATCCTCTTGATTTTCAGCGAATTCTGATAATTACTGCCAGAGTTATCTCCCTTGATCACTTTGAAAAATCTTTTGTAACGCTCTAGAGGTCAAACTTATCACCCAATTGACTTCAGATTGATACACAGAGTTTAAGGTCTTGAGATGAACAAGTATATTGATTTTCAATGAATTTTGATAACTGATCAGCTAAATCCATGATTTTAAATGTTTCGTATACTAAGCGTTAGCATGGGGCAGAACTTTATAAAAACCAAACAAATTCTAATATTTTCTGATATTTATGAATTGTTAATCTTAATCAGATTTCAGAGTATGATAAATGTTTCATTACCGAAAATAGTAAGAATATGCGACAACTCTTGTTGACTGCTCGGACGATTTAGCTGCCCTTGGCGTATGTTTCGTTGCCTGGCAACCTATCTTTAGTTCGGTTTTGCCCACTGCTTTTTTGTTTGTATCAGTAATTTTCAATCTGCTCTTGCCTGATAAAATATGGGGGGGGTTGGGAATCTTGGGATGGCCTAGTGGTCTAGAGTGCCGCGCTTCGACCTCTCGCTGGCCAGTCACCTCTGGCTTGCGGCTGTGGTTTCGATCCCTGGTGTGAGCGTATGTGGCATGGAGATAGGGGCGCCTTCTCAACCTTGTGAGTTTCCTCCGGCACTCCGGTTTCCTCCCACTGCTAAAGACCCCTACGCACAAGCTAATTATTGAAATAAAATTGAAACCATATGTTAGTCCCAAAATGACCTAGTTTGTGTTGAGTGGACGTTAAACCCCATTTCACTCTCTCTCTCTGATAAATTATATTGCTTCAATGATCACGTATGTATAAGTATAGCTGTAATACAGAGTTTATGTTATTGATTATTTGTCCAATTCAACGGTATTCAATACAGAAATTAAATAAATGCATTATGGTGTTTTGATTGTTGGGCCTTTGTGTGTTGGTCAACTTTTAATTATATTGTCATAGTGTCTCTTTATGTGGGAACGTTTTAGTGCTTGACACCCTTGTGCTTTAATCTATTGCCATGACTGGAGTGATCCTTGTAGGATGTATTTATTACCATGATTGGGGTTACCGGTAGAGAATGAGAGGTTTTATTGGTCCACATTGAATGACTGTTTTATTGTAAAACTGGTATTAAATAATAACAGATTGATTTATAATCAGACGGTAACCATGGATGAAGACAGTTGAAAAGATTATTATTATTAACCTGTTTAAACATGTGACTACCACCATTACCCACACCGGTATACGACCATTTCACTTTTCTGATTATATCACGTGGTTGTCATGACAATATCACCTGGCCGTCATGACAATAACACCCACCCCTGTCTCGATATTATCACCCATCACAGTTTAATTAAATTCTGCCGATAATTTTGTTGATCAGCAGCCACAACAAACATGTCTCTCTTTATTTGATGGAGTAGGTTGTGATCAATTAATAATGAACTTTGATAGGCTTAATGTATTTTCTAGAATGTAAGAGCTGATACTGATTGTTGTTGTTAATTGATTTGAATGTGACATACCTGTAGAATATTATTGATTACAGTGATTACTTGTACATGTATATATATATACTCCTGCCACATACATGTACATGTACCTGTATACAGGCTACAATTTCATCCAATCTTTTAAAATTTATATACATGTATCCATGGAAGTTGATTGAATTATTGGTCAAAATGACAAACATAGTTATTCAATCTTTTTGAAATGAAATGGGGTTTAACGTCCTACTCTTATGCACTTAACCTGGGCTAATGGAAAACGGGCATAC
Source organism: Patella ulyssiponensis (assembly GCA_963678685.1). NCBI lineage: Eukaryota > Metazoa > Mollusca > Gastropoda > Patellidae > Patella > Patella ulyssiponensis. The sequence goes on along the minus strand of OY783225.1, from coordinate 58,450,845 downwards.
GCCTTACAGTGTGCTATGAGGGAAATTTTACTCTTATATCGAATTCCAACTGCCAACGTGTACTCCAATGTGTACAGGGGACCTCGGTTTTTCGTCCCATCCGAACGACTAGACAGCTATCCTTGTCAAGCCCTCCGTTCTGCATCACTGACAAGGGGAAACCATGCTGGAAAATCAAGATGAACTTTCTCGGCCAATGCAGGGATCGAACACCCGACCTCCAGGCTAGCGAGCTAGCACCTTACCCACTTAGCCATGTGATCCCACAATCTTTTTGAAGTTTATATCCGTTAGTAATTCAAGATGAAGTGAACGAAAGAGGCCTATGCAATATGAACAGTATTTGTATAGAAAAATCTTATAAATGCTCAAGCTGACTTGAGAGTTTGAAGAATAGGTGTTATGGTTGATTACAGCTATAATTCCACTGGTTGTGTGTGAACAATAGTTTTATTCTGTAAATATATGCCATTCATTACGAACATGGCTGTTAAAAACACAATCAATAACATGGAATAATATTACTGTTCATTACTGAGAAACGTTTTGACTAGATGCAGTCTGAACAGAAAACCTGGAGTAAATAAAATACAGCCTCCTGATTTAAGATCCAAGGGGAATGTTTGAGGTTAGTTCATTTGTTACAATCCATACAGCATATAACACATTGAAGTTTTGATATTTTTCTTCTTGACGAACATTATTGTGTTTCCACCATCTCCATGTTCTGCATAAAAACGTTACAAGTACATCATGGACTCTGGTTTTATACAAGATAGAACTAGGTCAACTTCTACATTAAAAACACTCCTTATACACCCACATTAAAACACCCTCCTTACACACCTACATTAAAACACCCTCCTTTACACACCAACATTAAAACACCTTCCTTACACACTAACATTAAAACACCTTCCTTACACACTAACATTAAAACACCCTGCTTACACACTAAAATTAAAACACCTTTCTTACACATGAACATTAAAACACCCTCCTTACACACTAACATTAAAACACCCTCCTTATACACCAACATTAAAACACCCTCCTTACACACTAACATTAAAACACCCTCCTTACACACTAACATTAAAACAGTAAAAACACCCTCCTTATACTTATACACACCAACATTAAAACTTATACACCAACGTTAAAACACCCTCCGTACACACCACCATTAAAACACCCTCCTTACACACCAACATTAAAACACCAGCATTACATTAAAACACCCTCCTTACACACCAACATTAAAACACCCTTCTTACACACCAACATTAAAACACCCTCCTTTACACACCTACACGTACATTAAAACACCTTCCTTACACACCAACATTAAAACACCTTCCTTACACACCCACATTAAAACACCCTCCTTACACACTAACATTAAAACACTAACATTAAAAACTCTGTATTTTCACACCCACATACGTAGCTAAATACATGCATAAACCTTATTGGTCTACATTTTATCTGCTACACCAGTACATTAGCCTCCTGCATCCGACACAATCCAAACTTAGTTGGTTATGCTGACGATCATAGCCTGTATGACAGTTTCAAAGCCGGAGACTTAGATGCAGAATTAAGTATTGCCTCCCAACTATCAGAGTCCTTAGACGACGTTAAAATCTGGATGCTACACAATCGACTAAAAATGAATGACGACAAAACTGAGGTTATTACCTTCGGTGCCAACCGCCAGCTCCAAAAGTCTACCATCCACAAATTAAGAGTTGGGGACTCTATAGTTAAGTCTTCGTCCCGAATTAAATTCTTGGGAATGCATATGGACGAAAACTTAAATTTCAAGCATCACATTGCCCAAAAAACTCGTTCTGCTGCCTTGGCAATGTTTAACTTGCGAAAATTGAGACCATTTCTGTCCAGAGAATTATCTCTTCAAATTGCGAGCTCTCTAGTTTTTTCCCATATGGATTATGGAAATAGTCTGCTCTGTGATCTACCAGCATCCACTGTTAAACCTCTTCAACGAATTCAAAATTTTACAGCAAAACTTATTCTTGGAGTTAGTTACGACCATATAGTCCAGGAGCTAATGACAAAATAATATGGTCATCAGTTACAAAAGGTTTGACCCCCCAAATTTGTAGCAGGTGTCCGTACGAGTAAAAATCAATTGGTCAGATCGTGCACTGCTGGGGCGTTTAGCCACAGCAGCACCTTAAACGTTTGGGGGCTTTCCCCAGGTCAGATCACTCTAAAGTATGGCTGACCACGCCCTAAAAATTAGGCTTTTTATATGGTCATCAGTTACATGGCTGAAACTTACCAGAAACAAAGATTCCCACTTGGTAAATACAATTTTCAAAAATCTAACCAAAAGTTTGGGGGCTTTCCCCAGGTCAGATCACTCTAAAGTATGGCCGACCACGCCCTAAAAATTAGGCTTTTTATATGGTCATCAGTTACATGGCTGAAACTTACCAGAAACAAAGATTCCCACTTGGTAAATACAATTTTCAAAAATCTAACCAAAAGTTTGGGGGCTTTCCCCAGTCAGATCACTCTAAAGTATGGCCGACCACGCCCTAAAAATTAGGCTTTTTATATGGTCATCAGTTACATGGCTGAAACTTACCAGAAACAAAGATTCCCACTTTGTAAATACAATTTTCAAAAATCTAACCAAAAGTTTGGGAGCTTTCCCACAGTCATATCGCTGTAAAGTATGCCTTACCACACCCTAAAAATGTGACTTTTTATATGGTCATCAGTTACATGGCTGAAACTTACCATACTTGGAAAATCTAACCCAAAATCTTGGGGCTTTCCTCGAGTCAGATCGTCCTAAAGTCCACCTGACCACGTCCTAACAATGGGACTATTTATATGGTCATCAGTTACATGGCCAAAACTTACCAGAAATATTGTTCCATGCATGGCAACTGTATTTTTTTGAAAATCGAACCTTAAATGTGGGGGCTTTCCCCAAGAAAGATGGGCTTTAAAATTGCAACCCCACTCACCCTTTCTATATCATCTAAATATATTTGCATTTCTTCGAAGGTCTCTTAAAATTGCTGATGAATGTGGAAAAACATGCATCTGTGTACCATATGATTTAGCTATTGCAAAGGTTGCACTACAAATCCAAGCTGAAGAATCACCAACATTTGATTCTGTATTTGTTCAACTTGGTGCTTTTCACACTGAATTGGCCTTTTTCAAAGCGGTTGGGAAATTCATTGCTGAATCCAGAGGACCGTATCTTTTAACAGAATGTGGAGTGCTGGCTTCTGGTTCACTTAATGGATTTATTAGTGGAAAACATTAAAACAAGTATAAGAGAGTACACCAGTTGCTTTCTTTATCAATGGAAACATTACATTTTAGATCATTCTATTACTGCAGTCAGGATATTGATATCAAGGAGTCATGTAATCTTGAAACTGAAGTCAAAGCCAAGCAATCTGCTGAATATTTTATTGAGCGCGCCATTTCTATGGAAATGCAGAAGATTTTGACAAGAGTACAAACATTTTACCCAAGAAACATTAGATTTGCAGCTAAATACTGGATGATATATATCGAAATGATTCACCTGTATCATCAATTTTCTCGAAGTATTCGAACTGGAGATGAATTATACATACACTGTTTGCCAACATTAACCAAATTTTTTATTACATTCAACCAGCCAAACTATGCTCGATGGTTAGTTCGGTTTCATGACAACTTGTTGGAGCTTAAGGATACACACCCCGAATTAGACAGTGATTTCCGGAAAGGAAGAGAACTTGGAAGCCCTTTTCAAGGATGCCTGTAGATTTGACATTGGAACAAACTATTAACGCTGCTAGCTAAAGAACAGGAATCAGTCCATTCACGAATTCCATTTTAGCTTGGCAAAGATGGGCCAATAGCCATTCAATGCGCGTCAGTATTCTTTCCAACTTATTTGATACAAAAGAAGATATTTCCTGGGATTTAAAGGCAAAGAAATGCATGTGATGTAGAAACCATAATTCTAATGAGTGAACAGCTCATGAGTCCATTCACTTAAGACGAAACAAATCATCAATTTCTTTTCAACATTGGATCAGCAAAAGCAGCCATCATAGCAACAAAGGAATTCCTATTAAATGATCCTGATATAAATCAAAAAGAATAGAAGAGCCGGTGCAACCAATAGAGAATTAGAGTATGATATTGTTGGCCCGTGACAAAAAAGACCTACAGATTTTTTACAGGCCTTAAGAAATGACAAATTCAAAGAGGCCTCGATTACCTTTCTAGTTATGAACTGGCAGTTTGATGGCTCAGCCATTATATTGAACAACAAAGAAGTATTTGTGACCTGCCAAGAAAAATGTTTTTCCTTCTGTGCCTCCAATGGAAGAGTTTATAAAAAGAGAAGAAATTGCGCTTAAAAGTCAACACGAGGAGGCCGATTCAAGAATGATATTCCACCTCAATTCCCTTTTAGCTCCTAGTAATTTTGTCAACCGAACAGTTGATACTGATGTGCTGATAATCTTATTGGGAAATTAGCATGTTATTGTTCCGGAGATTAATGTTTGGCTGGAAGCAGGTCTTTGTAGCAAAAACACACTTCGATATATAAATGTGAATGAATTAATCAAGAATCTGGGCACAACCTTATCTAAGTCTATACCAAGCATATCATACACTCACTGGCTGTGATTATTATACTGCATCAGTTAGTAGGAAAAGGAAAGTCCGACCTTTAAAATTATAACGAACGGCAGTTGATGTCCAGAAAGCCTTGTTTTCTCTTGGTAAAAGTGAATCCATTGACAGATTTGTTTGTAATATCTATGGGCTGCCTATAATGTCCTATAGAAGCAAGTTCTTTGCCGCCATGCTCGCAGGTATTAAATTTGATAACCGAGAGAGCGAATTATATTTGTACTGTCTGAATGAATGTGCCAAGGGAATAATATCCCCAATTTCCACCCAGAGAATAGTGGAAGGGTTTTACATGATGATGGGATGTACAAATTAATGTGGTGTGATGGTGATGTTGCTCCTGTGTCAGTTGGGAGTATTTGCAGAGAAGATAGTGACCAAGAAAGTGAGGACCACAATGACGAGTCAAACATTTCTTGTAGTGATGATGAAAGTGAGATAGATTAACTATTAAGTTATATATATATATTAAAACTATAAATAGATTTCATAATTCATCGTTGACTTACATTTCTAAAAAATCCATTAATTGTCATTCATTAACGAAGATCAGAAAAAGCAAATACTATCGAATTCAAACCAAAGCAACTTATTAATGCAATAAATACTTTCCACTTTGTTATAAGATGTTAAATAACATTCTGAATCAATGGGCTGTTGTGGTGGAATATGGAACGTTAGAAGGCATAAATTTACAGCAGTCCAGTCCTAACTATATAGTCATGGCATGCGTCGTGAATGGATTATGATATGCTTACTCTTCCTATAGCACTTGATACCATTGTCCATTTTAGGACTCCACATAGCTTATAAAAAATTATTCTATTTTTGTGCCTATAACTAATAAATATTTCTTCTATTTTTGTGCTTCAACAATGTATTATCAATATTACATTATTGTAAATTTGCATAGAGGGGGTGGGTGGGACTGCAATTTTAAGGCCCATTTCACTTGGGGAAAGTCACCACATTTATGCTTAGATTTTCGAAAAATACATTTTCTACGCATTGGGCGATATTTCTGATAAGTTTCGGCCATGTAACAGATGACTTTATAAAAATCCCATTGTTAGGGTGTGGTCAGGTGGACTTTAGGACGATCTGACGCGAGGGGTTAGATTTTTGAAAAATATGCTTTCCAAGTATGGATCTTTGTTTTTGGTAAGTTTCAGCCATGTAACTGATGACCATATAAAAAGTCCAATTTTTAGGGCGTGTCGGCCATACTTTAGAGTGATCTGACCTGGGGAAAGCCCCCAAACTTTTGGTTAGATTTTTGAAAATTGTATTTACCAAGTGGGAATCTTTGTTTCTGGTAAGTTTCAGCCATGTAACTGATGACCATATAAAAAGCCTAATTCTTAGGGCGTGGTCGGCCATACTTTATAGCGATCTGACTTGGGGAAAGCCCCCAAACTTTTGGTTAGATTTTAGTAAATTGTATTTACCAAGTGGGAATCTTTGTTTCTGGTAAGTTTCAGCCATGTAACTGATGACCATATAAAAAGCCTACGTTTTAGGGCGTGGTCGGCCATACTTTAGAGTGATCTGACCTGGGGAAAGCCCCCAAACTTTTGGTTAGATTTTTGAAAATTGTATTTACCAAGTGTGGATCTTTGTTTCTGGTAAGTTTCAGTCATGTAACTTATGACCATATAAAAAGCCTAATTTTTAGGGCGTGGTCAGCCATACTTTAGAGGGATCTGACTTAGGGAAAGCCCCCAAACTTTTGGTTAGATTTTTGAAAATTGTATTTACCAAGTGTAGATCTTTGTTTCTGGTTAAGTTTCAGCCATGTAACTTATGACCATATAAAAAGTCCCATTTTTAGGGCGTGGTCGGCCATACTTTAGAGCGATCTGACTTGGGGAAAGCCCCCAAACTTTTGGTTAGATTTTTGAAAATTATAATTACCAAGTGTGGATCTTTGTTTCCGGTAAGTTTCAGCCATGTAACTTATGACCATATTATTGGTCCCGTGAGGCAATATTGGGCGTGGTCTGACTTGGGGAAAGCCCCGGAAATTTTGGTTAGATTTGTGAAATATTTACTCCGACTAAGGATACCATTGTCCCTAGAAAGTTTCAGCCATGTAACTTATGACCTAATTTTAGGCCCCCTGGGCGCTACTTTAAGGTGCTGCTGTGGCTAAACGCCCCAGCAGTGCACGATCTGACCAATTGATTTTTACTCGTGTGAACACCTGCTACAAATTTGGGGGGTCAAACCTTTTGTAACTGATGACCATATTATTTTGTCATTAGCTCCTGGACTAATAGCTCCACTGCTGCTCTAAAAGGGCTTCATATATTACCTATTGAAGCCCGATGTCAATTTAAGCTTCTGGTACTTGTTTATAAATGTATCAACAATATTGCCCCTTCCTACCTAACTGAATTATTACAGTTCCAAACTTCATCTTACAATACAAGATCTTCATCACAAAACATGTTATTAATACCCAAGACTAAATATAAAACATTTGCAGACAGATCATTTAGTATGATGGGACCGCGACTATGGAATACTCTTCCAGAAAGTGTAAAACAATGCAAAACTGTCACTGATTTCAAAAAGAAACTCAAAACATACTTTTTTCGAAAAACATTTACTTGACATTTTTGTGACAGATATTGTAAAGCGCCATAGAATGCATGGCAGTTATGTGCGCTATACCAAATGTAATGTGTTATGTTATGTTATGTTACATTTAAAATCCATGTATTACAGACCAATCAACTGCCACCATATATTTTTACCAATTAGCAAAAATGTCAAAGAATTAATGTGTTAATCACATTGAGACCAGACCTGTAAAAGACTGATTCCATAACTCTTTACTGAGACAACAAGATGAATGAATACCGTACCTGTAAAGGAGTACCTTTAATACTAGGCTCTGACTGTCTGTTAAACTGATGATATTATCAGAAGGCAGTTACTGAAGATAAAGTCTGTGTAATATGAAACATGTAGGGCGGGTAAGGTTTCTCCATCACCATGGTAACCCATGTTGTAAACAGCAGGTGTACACATTAGCTACACTTCTTACTATAATAGATATCTACATTTGTACAAATATACTACTCCTTCCTCCATCTACCATACTATAATATATAATACATGTACCATCTACTATATACTAGCTATATGTATCATCCCTGTCTAACATACACTACTATACACCAATATTACCGCGAATCCTCGTAATTCAAGCCCTCTCGTTATTAAGCCCATTGGCTTAATAACGAGTTTAAATTTTGAAGTTAAGCCCATTGGCTTAAATTTAAAATTTATTTTAGAGTGGCCTCCCTATTAAATTTTCAAACCACTTCTGTTGACATTGATGGAGTCTCATAGAATTGGTGTACATTATACTGTTAGTGCCATGAGAGGGTTACATCTTTAAAACTCATTGGACTCCAAATGCAGGTGACATCTTAGACACTAAATATGACAATTATAAAAAGAAATCAAATGTTTGTCGTTTTTTATACGCCCACATTGAAATGTGGTCGTATATTGTCGTCGCCCCCGTCCGTCCGTCCGTCGGTCCGTCCGGCGTCCACAATTGCTTGTGGACGCTCTAGAGGCTAAAGTTAATATCCGATTGACTTTAAATTTATACACAGTGTTTAAGGTCATGAGACGAAGAAGCCTATTGTTTTTCAGCGATTTCCGATAATAATTGCCAGAGTTATGGCCCTTGATCACTTCAAAAAATCTTGTGGACGCTCTAGAGGTCAAAGTTAATATCCGATTGGCTTTAAATTTATACACAGTGTTTAAGGTCATAAGACGAAGAAGCCTATTGATTTTCAGCGATTTCCGATAATTAGTGCCAGAGTTATGGCCCTTGATCACTTCAAAAAATCTTGTGGACGCTCTAAAAGGCAAAGTTAATATCCGATTGACTTTAAATTTATACACAGTGTTTAAGGTCATAAGACGAAGAAGCCTATTGATTTTCAGCAATTTCCGATGATTAGTGCCAGAGTTATGGCCCTTGATCACTTCAAAAAATCTTGTGAATGCCCTAAAAGCCAAAGTTAATATCCGATTGACTTTAAATTTATACACAGTGTTTAAGGTCATAAGATGAAGAAGCTTATTGATTTTCAGCAATTTCCGATAATTAGTGCCAGAGTTATGGCCCTTGATCACTTCAAAAAATCTTGTGGACGCTCTAAAAGCCAAAGTTAATATCCGATTGACTTTAAATTTATACACGGTGTTTAAGGACATAAGACGAAGAAGCCTATTGATTTTCAGCGATTTCCGATAATTAGTGCCAAAGTTATCTCCTTTGATCACTTCAAAAAATCTTGTGGACGCTCTAAAAGCCAAAGTTAATATCCGATTGACTTTAAATTTATACACAGTGTTTAAGGTCATAAGACGAAGAAGCCTAATGATTTGCATCAATTCCCAATAATGAGTGCCAAAGTTATGGCCCTTGATCACATCAAAAAATCCTGTGGATGCTCTAGAGGCCAAAGTTAATATCCGATTGACTTTAAATTTACACACACTGTTTAAGGTCCTGAGACAATGAAGCCTACTGATTTTCTTTGATTTCAAATAATTACTTCCAGAGTTATCTCCCTTGATCACATCAAAAAACCTTGTGGCGCTGTAGATGCCAAACTTATCATCCGATTGACTTCAGATTGATACACAGAGTTTAAGGTGTTGAAACGAACAAGTATTTTGATTTTCAATGAATTTTGATAACTGAACAGCTAAATCCATGATGTTAAATGTTTCCTATACTAATTGTTAGCTTAGGGCAAAACTTTATAAAAAGCAAACAAATTCTAATGATTTTCAGATAATTATATAAGGAGTTGTTACTCAGATTTTAGTGTATTACAAATGTTTCATTACCAAAAAAAGTAAAAATATGCGACAACCCTTGTTGACTGCCCGGACGATTTAGCTGCTGTGGGCGTATGTTTCGTTGCCTGGCAACCTATCTTTCCACTTTTCGAGTTTTAGCCCTGCGCTTAATTTCAGAAGAAATGTTTTTATCACTGACATGGTGAAATTCGAAATTAAGCGCAGGGCTTATATACGAGAATTCCCGATACATGATGGACCCTGGCTAGTACCGGTATTGTATTTGATTTTAGGATAAATGAATGTAGTTTTTTTTGTCTTGTTCACTTTTGCATGGATGGCATTTTTTATTGACTTTTTGATCTCGTATCGAAGAGGGGTGTTTTGAATTTATATTTTTTGGCAGTTGATGGTAAACTGATGTGGATTAGGGAATTCATGTATGAAAAAGGGTTAGACATGAAATACCGGTGCCATAGGCAGCATGTTGATGTTACCCTCACTCTCTCCTTCATAGTACACCACATGTTCATGTTGCCCTCACTCTTGGAAATCAAAATACATGCAAGGGTGTTTCCTTCATAGTATACCACATGACATAAACCCGGCTTCATTGGCCAGGTTAGTGTAGTAAGATGGTAAAATTCATCTGAAGCAATGGTTAAATAAATATATGTAAATTTCTTGAGACATGATTACATTCTTGTGGTATTGTCCCTGTAAATAAGTAGCAGGTATATTGAATGTAGGTGGTAGTAGTATGAACATTTGTTTGTTTACCATAATACATAAATAATTGTTAATCTGTGTGTCTATCTGTTTACAAGTCTGAAGTGTCAACTAAGCCTAGTAGTATCGGACAACAGAGTCTGTCGTTAGTCCCAAGATATTACAATTTTGCCCTCATACTACATTTTGTTGAGCTTGGTAAGATACATTTTGGCCAGTCGTAAGCCCTTCCTACTACACATGTACTTGTATAAATACAGAAGCAACTGTGATTTAAAAGGAAGTTTATTGTTAATTGTTTGACATGAGTTTATTCAAGTTTTACAATCAAGGACACTATTCTTCCCCTGTAAAAAAAGGAAATGTTTTTAATAATGTTAGACATATAATGATATATAATGTTAGAGATATGATGAGAGAGAGAGTATCCTGTTTGTAAATGTTAGAAAGTCATCATAATTTTGGGGTGTTTTTCTTGATCGCAAAAATTATTCACCATGAATAAAAACATATTTATAGATTTATATATTCAAGATGTAATAAGATGCGTTAATCTGTTATTATCCCATTATCACCTGGCCCGCCCGCAATCATTATTATCTTACTATTGAGACAACTGGCGTGGTTTAGATTCCCCTGATTGTACCGTAGAGGCGCTTGTCCAACTTTATGGATTTTTCCGGGTCCTCCCACTGCTAAAGACCCCTACACACAAACAAATTATTGAAATAAAATTAAACCAGGAGTTAGTCCTGAAATTACCTTGTTTATGTCGAGTGGATGTTAAACCCCATTTCTCTCCCTCTCAAAGTTTATCAATGGAATGGTCTATAAACAAATATAGACACTAGTTAATTGGTATATATATACACCATTGCTCTAAAGCTGTTGTCTCTAAATTCAATTGAACAACATATAACAAGGGTTGAAAGAACCTTAAAGGGCCAATCCCAAAAATATTTTGGAGAATAAAAGTGTTTAATTTTGTATTAAAAGCCCTTAAAATCCTCTACCTTAAGGCCGGGCAATTAACTCAATATTTGTGATACATCCAAACAACTTAAACCCCTTAGTATTCATCTTGAAATGGAGACTTTTATCTTATAAAACTAGTGTGTAGCTGCAATTTAACCTTCATTATCAAGTGCAGCACACAGCACATTCATTGTAAAGACCTCCAAAGAAACGAGAATCGATTATCGGGTCACCCAACAAAAACATTGACCCAAAATCTTTAAAGGTTTACGTATCCGGATAAGCAGTTTTGACGTCCACGTCCAAACACCTGCATATTTTGCGCTGGAATTTTTAGGCAGGGCAAATACACCATTCCTCTATGTTTTGGTGCTTAAATTTCATACATACTCAGACTTTCGTTCAAATCGGGACACTCCCTTTAATCTAGTAAAATATAAACCAAACCACATTTCATAGTTGATTTGATTTTTCTGTAATTTCAGATTGTGACAAGTGAAGCTATGATAACCATTTTTTGTACTTTATAAAAGAGAAAGAAATCTGACAATATCACCATGATGTCTGCATCTGTCAGAAGTGTCATCATATTCCTGATAGTGGTAGCCATCTTTGTGTCCATAGCAACAGCTAAGAAAGGCAGAAAAAAAAGTGAGTAACAAAATTTGACAAAAACAGAACCAGATGGTTGAGTGATTACAGGGATTTATTCCTCACAAGGACTGTAGTCGGCCCCTCAAAACCATCATATTTTTTTGTCCCCCGCCTTTCGAAGAAAGTTGGGGGACTATTAAAATGGGTTCGTCTGTCTGTACATGTATGTCTGGGACACAATAACTCTCTTCCTAATTGAACTAGAATGTTCAAACTTGGTGTGTGTATTTATTAGGTCAATGCCTTGATGGAGTTCGAAGATGAGCATTTTCCGCTTAGGGTAAGCAGAGATAAGCAATTTCATTGGTTGAGGTTTTGGGACTTAAGTTCTAATTAAGTGAGAGTGATGAAACTTGGTGTATAGTTTCATTACAGTAATACCTTGGCTAAGTTCGATAATGAGCTTTTTCTGCTCAGGGTAAGCAGAGCGATATGCAATTTGATTTGTCGAGACTTTGGAACACAATAACTCTCCTTCTAATTGAGTTAAAATGTTCAAACTTGGTGTAAATGCTTATTAGGTCAATGCCTTGATGGAGTTCGAAGATGAGCATTTTCCGCTTAGGGTAGGCAGAGATAAACAATTTGATTGGTTGATGCTTTGGGACACGATAACTTTAGTTCTAATTAAATGAGAGTGATGAAACTTGGTGTATAGTTTCATTACAGTAATGCCTTGACTAAGATCTATAATGAGCATTTTCTGCTCAGGGTAAGCAGAGCGATAAGCAATTTGTTTGTCGAGACTTTGGAACATACTAACTCTCCTTCTAATTGAGTTAAAATGTTCAAAATTGGTGTGTATGCTTATTAGGTCAATGCCTTGATGGAGTTCGAAGATGAGCATTTTCTGCTTAGGGTAGGCAGAGATAAACAATTTGATTGGTTGATTCTTTGGGACAAGATAACTTAGGTTCATCTTGATTGATGCTTTGTATGCCAATACAATGACTGCATTCTCATTCAGTAATGGATTTGACAGTAACAGTGTATAGAAACGATTGACTCGAACACAAGGGTCCTTTCCCTTGGCCAGAGGGGCCCTTTTGTCAAGCATGGGGGCCCCTAACTAGGGTACATTTTCATTTTTCTCGTCGGTTTTAGCATTTTTCTTTATAAAACACTTTTGGATGACACTTCGTGTACAGTTTGATTGCTCGATACGTTTGAAAAAAATAAATGTGCGATTAATTAATATGTGTCATCTATTTATTTTGGGATTTCGGCGGGGGGCATCAGCCTCACTGTTGGCTTGTTCAAATACACTTTCCATCAATCAAGAATAAGTTTTGTGAGAAGATTTGTCTAGTTGCTAGGATAGGACAACAATCTACATCCTGTGTACAGACAGGAAGTATATATGTAAAAATAGCTTAGAAGTTTAGATGGAATTCTTTCTCTTTCTATTGGTTGTATAATTTGAGATATGAAACGTTTATTTGTTTCAGAGCATGAGGCACCTAAATGGAGAACGAACAGTATGCCTAATTTACAGGAAATAGATATTTCAACTGTTGCTGGTGACCCTATACAGTTGGATTGTTCAGCTAAAGGAAAACCTCGACCTAAAATACAGTGGATTATTAATGGAGAAGAGATTGATCCAGACACACATGTGGAATTTAAGGTAGGCACCTACATTGGGAGGGTTAAATGGCTGTTTTATTGTGTACAGTGGTAATTTGTAAACAATATAGGTAATTCTGACTAACTCTGATAGATGGAATAATGACTAATAGTGGGAATGATGACTGACATGGGTAATTATGTCTAACTTGGGTAATTATGACTTACAGTGGGTAATTATGACTTACAGTGGGTAATTTTGACTTACAGTGGGTAATTATGACTTACAGTGGGTTATTATGACTTACAGTGGATCATTATGACTTACAGTGGGTCATTATGACTTACAGTGGGTCATTATGACTTAAAGGACAATATTGGTGCCAGTCATTATCACATATGTGATAGAACTGATTAAACACTTTCCAAATATACTATTAACACAGAGATCATTGCTACCATAGTGGAGTAATAAAGGATTCATGATTCGGAAGTGACGAACGCCAAAGGAAAACACGAGTTATCTCTCTATGTGAATGACTGAAGTGACGAGTGATGACAGATAAACGACCGAATTTCTGCTCACTAATAATTCCTTCGAAGACAAAAAGTTGTTATTTAGGACGAGCATATCTGACGATTCAATAAAGTAATCAAGTGTCATAAGATAAGAGAACACTGGAAAAATAGAAATACTCCGTACAGCCCCTTGTTTTTTAGGGGAGACCGGGGCACATTGAACACTGTATAGCGTTGGGTTGTATAGTATTATTTATAAAGGATATATCCATGGTGGTTCAATGTGCCCCGGTCTCCCCTACCTTATAAAAACATGGTAATGCACGAACTTTTTTCTGTTTTTCTTTCGTGTTCTCTTATGTAGTGGCAGTCAATTCTTTTTATGAATTGTAAGATATTCTCTCACAGTGTCACACAGCAACTTTAGGTCTTCGAGGGAATTGTTAGTGAGCAGATATTCGCCCATGTATCTGTTATCACTAGTCACTTCAGTTAGTTATATAGAGGAATAACTTTTCCTTTGGTGTTCGTCACTTCCGATAAATGAATACTTTATTACTCCTCTATGGTAGCGATGATCTCTGTGGTAATATTATATTTGGAAAGTGAAGTGTTTAATCAGTTCTATCACATATGTGATAATGACAGGCACCAATATTGTCCTTTAAAGTATATTATCTGACTAATGATCATAATTATATCATTGGTGGTATTAATAACTATCAATGGTAATAATGACTATCAATGGTAATAATTACTATCAATGGTAATTGTCAATGATTAATGTGGTAATAATTTAATGACTGATGTGGTAATAATGACTAATGTGGTAATAATGACTAATGTGGTAATAATGACTGTATTTTCTAGTTAAAGAAGCACGTGTTAATGATAGCGGAAGCGAAGTCATCAGATAAAGGAAACTATACGTGTATTGTACATAATAAACAAGATCGATTGACCTGGAGTTTTAATGTTTCGGTTATTAGTAAGTATTTCATCTTGCCATAGTAACCTGACTTATTATTATATATACCCTGAATCAGGGTTTTGTTGAAAGCATGATTACCAGTCTTGTATCAGGGTCCCTGATACAAGACTGGTAATCATGCTTTCAACAAAACATCCCAACACCAATTTATTTGAGGGCATTAATTTCGCTGGCTGTTTTTAGTCCAACCCTGGCTCTTCATTTAAACAATAAAAACATTTACCTTAAATAAGAGTAAATATGTCAGAAACTACACTATGTTTACAAATAAAATTTATTTGTTTACAGGAAAGATCTGGCCACTAGAAGTTGAAGGTCCTACAAATATTACCACTAATATTGGTGATACTGTGACGTTTACTTGTAAGGTGAAGAACGATCCTAACGCTACAATCAGATGGTTGAAACGACAGGAACCCACATCACAAAAACATGAAAATTTCGCAAAAACTGAGGTTGGTCATCTTTGTTATATGCCCATAATTTATCCTGATGATTTCATTTAGGCTCACAGTTTAAGGCCTTGAGACGAACATATTGATTTTTACGTGACAAGGAGTAGGGTTGCCTGTCCAACCTCTTGTGTTTTCTCCAGGTCCGGTTTCCTCCCACTGCTAAAGACCCCAACGTGCAAGTGAATTATTGAAATAAAATTGAACCATGTGTTAGTCCGGAAATGACCTGGTTTGGAGCGAGTGGAACTTAACCCCGTCTCTCTCTCTCTCACTGTCTAGTCGTTTGGATGGGATGAAAAATCAAGGTCCCGTGTACCCATTGGTGTCCATGTAAAAGATCCCTAGGCTGTTGGAATTCAATATAAGAGTAGGCAGTAGCACCGCTTTCCGGGCAAAATTTCAATCCTTGCCCCCTGTATGGCGGATGCCCGTCTTCATTAGACCAGGTTAGGAGCAGAACAGTAAGACATTAAACCCCATTTCATTTCTCTCTTTCTCTCTCTTTCCATTTCATTTCATTTCTCTCACTCTCTCTCTATCTCTGGACAGCTGTCTGAATGCTCAACATATTGATAAAGCATACCAATCTTAAAGTGTCATGTATAGGTAGAATCTGTTTAAACAATCCAAACCAAGAGATTATCTACTGTTGATTTTAATCTGGATTATTTCAATGTTTCTTGTTATTTCAGTTTATCGAGAGTGGTCCGAATCCAGAATATTTGATTATATCTGATATTGGTATTGAAGATAATGGGGAATATCGATGTTTGGCTGGTAATAAATGGGGAGTAACATACGAGACAGCTTATCTTAAAGTTATCGAGCCTACCACCACAGGTAGGGATTATTTAAACATTATTACAGACAGAACTGAATCACTGACATAGACTCTTGTATTATATCAAGATGTTACTATACAAATAATAGTCTATAAAAACTCAACATTTCAAAAATAATTCTCATTTAAAAACATAAGGTTTAAAAATAATACTCATTTGAATACTTAAGACATAATGACTATTAATGATAATAAACTAGTCTTTGTAATGGACCAGTGGATTAGTGGATTAGGGCTTGATGGTTGTACTATAATATATATATTTACAGAGGAGATGACGACAACCCCTATTACCATGCCAACAACAACATTGCCAACAACGACAGAAGATATGGTTACATTTTTCCCACCAAACAGACGACAGAATGGAAAAGATCGCAAAAATAAAAATAAAAAACGTAATAAAAATAAAAATCGAAAGAAGCACACAAAGGCTCCACCTGTGATTTATCAAGAACCAACGACGATGTATCCCCCTTTTACTCGAGAATGGGAACCTAATCTTGAGATGAATCCGACCAGGAATTACGATGTTATCCGACCAAGTATTCACAACACCAATCAGATTCCTGATGTTGAAGCTGAATATAATCCTGATCCACAAGAAAACGAGAACCAAAAGGTTGGTGGTACAATTGGAGGTGAAGATACGATTAGTTTGTGGACTATTTATACGATAGTAGGCTCTATAGCAGGAGTTATATTGTTGTTAGGTTTGGTTGCTATTACTGTGGCGTTGTGCTGTCGTCGCGATAGTAACGGTGTATATAAATCAACGCCTGTGTAACCATGACAACACTAATTATATCTATATTTAGAGAAAGCATGATGCATGACTAGAGGTTAAATATATAATGTCAAACAAGGATTTACAACATAACATTGTAACAATGGTTCGCTTGGTCAACGCAAGATGAAATGACAGAAGGCAAAGATTTTGAGGCTTGAAATATATTTTGTGTAAATATTTAGGATGCTTTGAATGAATAATTTTGTAATTCATAAAAGACTTCTCTTCAAGTGAACATGAGGATACCTACTCAATAACAAAGTTAAATTTACTGCTACAATATTTCACAGCTTATTGTGTTTCTTTGTGATTTTCTCGGTTATATCTGAACATGTGTGGATCAGAGAGGATATGTGCTGGTAACCTTGGACTAACATCTATATGATGTTAAATCTAGGCCTTGTTTTAATGGGTTGAACAGAAGAAATATTCTTACTTGGTGGACTAGTATAGGATTACTTGGTGGACTAGTATAGGATTACTTGGTGGACTAGTATTTCAAGTTGGTCTGTGTATCTTATGTGAAATGAGAATCTAGAATAAAGCAAAGTAAGATATGGTTGACATACGCAAGATAGGCGGATATGAGAGGAAATACAATCTGTTTGCAAAAAGATTTGAAGAGAAAACTGATCAATTAGATTGAATATTCTGTGTTTTTATACTTGTTACATGTTTTATATGTAGCTATCATGATTTTGTTTAAGCATGGGGTATTGTTTAGTCTGAAGGATATCAAGGAAGATGAAGCTAGTCTGGAGGATATCAAGGGAGATTTGTTTAAGCATGGGGTATTGTTTAGTCTGAAGGGTATCAAGGGAGATGAAGCTAGTCTGGAGGACATCAAGGGAGATGAAGCTATCATGATTTTGTTTAAGCATGGGGTATTGTTTAGTCCGTAAGACATCAAGGGAGATAACTCTAGTTTTATGTTCATTCTATTTATGTAGATATTAATGAGCTTTTATGTTAATTGAACATCTATGGAAATTCATTTTATTTCGTTTTGCTCTCATCATTACTTATTAGGTTTGTAAAATACCACTTGTCTGTTCTATGGAAATAAGATATTCAATAATTAATAGAATACAATATCAAAAAAACATTAATTTATCCAACGTTTCATAAGAATTAACGAAACATTCATAAGAACTAACAAAACGTTGAGTAAAACAAGGTTCAACAAAGTGAAACCAGGGCCATAATGCTATAAGTTATTAATGGAAATTGCTGAAATTCAATAGACTTATCTGCATTAGTAAATTTGAATTGAAGTAGAAGACCATGACGTAGTGTACATGTAAAACAATGGAACGATATTTAAACCTTACTTGTAAACTATTCTACATGTATAATACGGCAGAAAGCTAGCTATTCACATATTTCGAGCATTTAATCTGTCCACCAGATATATAGCAATATATTACCTTTCACTAATACCCCGTTCATTTTGAACTGGTTTATAAACCCCGGGGATCGTTAAACCAGTTTAACTTAAGCGTCTGAACGCACATGTGGGGCAAATAAACCAGTTTAAAAACCCCAGCTTGCGACCTGTCTTTGAGAAGGCTTTTATTTTAAACTGGTTCATCTTAGCCGTCTGAACGGGTTGGCTTAAAAACCCCAGCTCCAGCTTGCTTTGAGCATGCGCAGTATGCAGTAAGTTACATTCCTGTGAAAATATCGGGGTCAGACAGTGCCAATGTTATCGAAAGCATGCGAAAACGGAATAAAGATGGTGAAGCTGCCCATGCGTAGTTAAGTCTAACCTCCGACCGAAGAGGTCAGAATAGTTAAACTGGTTTGGCTAATAGTATGTGTGAACTGGTTTAAAAATAAGCGTCTGAACGGACTATAATTCTCTTTAAGGTACTAGGGGAATATATTTAGAAACATTGTATTCTAAAAATACACAACAAGGAAATAGTCAATATACATTTAAACAATATCAAGCTATGTAAATACAGAAATATGGGCTTAAAAAATAACTTATTTAGTTGTGGTACACTTTTAAAAAAATATTATGTCAGAACTTGCTGACCTAGAATTATTCAGTGACAATAAGTGAAATATTTTTATCATTTTTGTTTTAAATAATGTTTAAACTATTATTACAAAATACAATGATTTTGTAGCCGAGCCACTGTAGAAAAAGTTTTAATTTTAAGGACATTCTAAAGTATTTATAATGTTGACAAGAAATAACAGTAAAAAATATTTTACAATTTCCTTTCCTGGTCAAGTCCAAAAAATTCTGAATAAATTGAAACAATTAACCACAAATAGGTAAGGAATTTTTTTAAAGTTTTTTTTTTAAATTAATATACTTTTATTTTGCCCATAGTCCTGTACATCCAATCACAGTTTGTACCTAGTCCTTTACAACCAATCACAGTTTGTCCATCATTTAATAATATCTCGAATATTGGTGGTATCATGAATGATAATAACTTTGTATTTTGTCTTGAACAGGTTTTTTTGACAATATACAGGAGTTATAAGAGTTTTAACTTATTAATTATATGTAGAGTAAACTATAAATTTGAAGATAAGTAGAAAGATAAGTACCACTTACTCTACAAGATCTCTACAACATTTAAAACAGTTGCTCAATAAAACTTTATCATTTCGTCAAAAAGTGAAGTTATTTAATATGTGAGTACGGTAATTTAGATGTAGTGTGGTATTTGACATGTCTATATATCGTCCTACATTTAACTAGGTTTCAGGCCAAACAGGTAATGTTTTGTATCTTAAAAACCCATTGACTTACATGTAGTAAGGTCTTTCCTGAAACGGTGTTTTTCTATCAAATTTCAAAACTTTGAACCTAAAATCTTCATTTTTATACGCCCACATAGAAATGTGGACGTATATTGCCGTCGCCCCCGTCCGTCCGTCTGTCGGTCCGTCCGTCCGTCCGTCCGTCGGTCCGTCCGTCCGTCCGTCCGTCCATCGTCCACAATTTCTTGTGAACGCGCTAGAGGCCAGGGTTAATATCCGATTGACTTTAAATTTATACACAGTGTTTAAGGTCATGCGACGAAGAAGCCTATTGATTTTCAGCAATATCCGATAATTACTGCCAGAGTTATGACCCTTGATCACTTTGAAAAATCTTGTGAACGCTCTAGAGGCTAAAGTTAATATCCGATTGACCTTAAATTTATACACAGTGTTTAAGGTCATGAGACGAAGAAGCCTATTGATTTTCAGCAATATCCGATAATTACTGTCAGAGTTATAACCCTTGATCACTTTGAAAAATCTTGTGAACGCTCTAGAGGCTAAAGTTAATATCCGATTGACCTTAAATTTATACACAGTGTTTAAGGTCATGAGACGAAGAAGCCTATTGATGTTCAGCGATATCCGATAATTACTGCCAGAGTTATGACCCTTCATCACTTTGAAAAATCTTGTGAACGCTCTAGAGGCTAAAGTTAATATTGGATTGACTTTAGATTTATACACAGTGTTCAAGGTCATAATACGAAGAAGCCTATTGATTTTCAGCAATATCCGATAATTACTGCCAGAGTTATGACTCTTGATCACTTTGAAAAATTTTGTGAATGCTCGAGAGGCTAAAGTTAATATCCGATTGACTTTAAATTTATACACAGTGTTTAAGGTCATAAGACGAAGAAGCCTATTGATTTTCACGGATTTCTGATAATTAATGCCAGAGTTATGGCCCTTGATCACTTCAAAAAATCTTGTGGATGCTCTAGAGGACAAAGATGATGTCCGATTGACTTCAAATTTATACACAGTGTTTAAGGTCATGAGAAGAAGAAGCCTATTGATTTTCAGCGATTTCTGATAATTAGTGCCAGAGTTGTGTCCCTTGATCACTTCAAAAATTCTTGTGGATGCTCTAGAGGCCAAAGTTAATATCTGATTGACTTTAAATTTATACACAGTGTTTAAGGTCATGAGACGAAGACGCCTATTGATTTTCAGCGATCTCTGATAATTATTGCCAGAGTTATGGCGCTTGATCACATCAAAAAATCCTGTGGACGCTCTAGAGGCCAAAGTTAATATCTGATTGACTTTAAATTTACACACACTGTTTAAGGTCATGAGACAAAGAAGCCTACTGATTTTCAGCGATTTCAAATAATTACTTCCAGAGTTATCTCCCTTGATCACTTCAAAAAACCTTGTGACGCTATAGATGCCAAACTTATCATCCGATTGACTTCAGATTGATACACAGAGTTTTAGGTGTTGAAACGAACAAGTATTTTGATTTTCAATGAATTTTGATAACTGAACAGCTAAATCCATGATGTTAAATGTTTCCTATACTAATTGTTAGCGTTCAGATAATTACAAAATGAGTTGTTACTCTTAATCAGATTTTAGTGTATAA
This sequence comes from Patella ulyssiponensis, assembly GCA_963678685.1. Classification (NCBI taxonomy): domain Eukaryota; kingdom Metazoa; phylum Mollusca; class Gastropoda; family Patellidae; genus Patella; species Patella ulyssiponensis. Next base: position 58,429,416 of record OY783225.1, on the reverse strand, counting down.
CAAATGTTTCATTCCCAAAAAAAGTAAAAATATGCGACAACCCTTGTTGACTGCCCGGACGATTTAGCTGCTGTGGGCGTATGTTTCGTTGCCTGGCAACCTATCTTTTTTCCTGGAGATGTAGGGAGTAGGGAGCACAATTTTAATATGTGTCTCCAAAGGACAAAAATTTCAATTTAGTTGACCTACATTTTGTAGATAACCTAAAACTATCGTGTATTCTCAATTAAGGCTTCATTTGCTCATCAAAATCATATTAAAATATGGGGAGTAGTACGTTTCTTATAATTTATAAACCGTCCTGAAGAAGTTTTGTTACTTAAAATTTGTTTAAGAAATTAAAACATTATTGTTTTAAAAGCATTTACATTTTTTAATTTTATATGATAAACTTACATTTCATGCAAGAAATCAGAAGATTGTTTTAATGAAGATGATATTAATACATTTGTTTTCTAATGTATTTTGATTTGTTTTGTTTTATGTATGGTTCATTTTCATAGTAATTTTAGTATTTTATTATATTGTAGTTTGTATTGTTTGCTAATTGTTGTTTTCAAGATTTATGTATTTTGTTTTGTGTAATCCAAGTCGTCATGTTTTCATTATACATACATATATAGTATATGTAATTTTTGTATCAATAGTGTGGCAGTTCTTGGTTTTATGACCATAATATAAAATCAAATTATTTCAAACACATCATTTAGCTGTTTAATCAAAGCAAGGGTTTAAATTAATGTATGGAAATGAAATGAATTGTACATCAGTGCAGTACTTTGGTCATTATGAGACTAACATATGATTAAACGTCTGTGGTCACATATACAATACTAGGAAGGAGAGTTTGGCCTGGACACCAGTTGTCTCACCTGCTTCAACGCCATACATGCACAAGGAACATAAGTATAATAAATAATGGACGATGTTTAGTTTATTGAAACTAAAACCAACTCATTTTAAAGTCAATGTTGTTTGCCATTATAAACAGCATTTCTACAATTTTCTACCAGTATATATTGTTATTATTTAACCATAGTCAATGCTATATAAGGGCTTCTTGTTTAATTCATAAATCAATCTCTTCCTACCTCCAAACAAAAAGATCTGATAAATATTTACATATTAAATGTACATTCTCTTTATTTAAAGTTTTGTGACTGTGATGCCTTAAAATCTGTTAAGTATGTTCACTCCGCATATGATTAGCCCATGTGACTACTAATAACTGAATGTAGGATTTAGAAATCCCAACAAATTCGACATTTTACAATATTTTACAGTTTACCGAATCAAACTACTAATTGATGTTATGAAGATTGTACGTTTAATTGTGAATATTTATATCTGTATATATATATATATATCACGTGGTACTTGTTAGTGTAATATATTGTGTGCCATATTGGATTATCGGATATTAGAGAGTTTCTAGTCTTTATATTAAAATAACCATGGCAGGTTATAAATGTTTGTATTACTACACTTTATTTAACACATCCCTTTATGACTATGTTTGTCAACTGCCGGGATACTATTTAATTTAAACTAGGAACTTAGATGTATTACTTAAAAGTTCCTATTTTAAATTAAATACCTTAAGGTTCTTCCTTATCTAACTTTTTTCTAAATTATCGACATACATGTAGTAATGGTTGAATATACATCTTTATTTTATAATTCCTGTCATTTTGTATAATTACATGAAAACCAAAACTCTGTATGTATTTATAATCCATCTAGTAGTTTTAAAGGTGTATGGTCACATGGTCAATCACTACAGTTATGTGTAATAAGTAATAAATTTTTCTTTTTAACAATCTGCTGTTCTGGTTTATCCATTGATTTCAACAATAAGATCATAGGGAAGATAAACATTCATCATTTTTATACGCCCACATGGAAATGTGGTCGTATATTGCCGTCGCCCCCGTCCGTCCGTCTGTCGGTCGGACCGTCCGTCCGTTAATATCCGATTGACTTTAAATTTATACACAGTGTTTAAGGTCATGAGACGAAGAAGCCTATTGATTTTCAGCGATATCCGATAATTACTACCGGAGTTATGACCCTTGATCACTTTGAAAAATCTTGTGAACGCTCTAGAGGCTATAGTTAATATCCGATTGACTTTAAATTTATACACAGTGTTTAAGGTCATGAGACGAAGAAGCCTATTGATTTTCGGTGATATCTGATAATTACTGCCAGAGTTATGACCCTTGATCACTTTGAAAAATCTTGTGAACGCTTTAGTGGCTAAAGTTAATATCCGATTGACTTTAAATTTACACACAGTGTTTAAGGGCATGAGACGAAGAAGCCTATTGATTTTTGGTGATATCCGATAATTACTACCAGAGTTATGACCCTTGATCACTTTGAAAAATCTTGTGAATGCTCTAGAGGCTAAAGTTAATATCCGATTGACTTTAAATTTATACACAGTGTTTAAGGTCATGATACGAAGACGCCTGTTGATTTTCAGCAATATCCGATAATTCCTGCCCGAGTTATGACCCTTGATCACTTTGAAAAATCTTGTGAACGCTCTAGAGGCTAAAGTTAATATCCGATTGACTTTAAATTTATACACGGTGTTTAAGGTCGTGAGATGAAGAAGCCTATAGATTTTCAGCGATATCCGATAATTACTACCAGAGTTATGACCCTTGATCACTTTGAAAAATCTTGTGAACGCTCTAGAGGCTATAGTTAATATCCGATTGACTTTAAATTTATACACAGTGTTTAAGGTCATGAGACGAAGAAGCCTATTGATTTTCGGTCATATCTGATAATTACTGCCAGAGTTATGACCCTTGATCACTTTGAAAAATCTTGTGAACGCTTTAGAGGCTAAAGTTAATATCCGATTGACTTTAAATTTATTCATGGTGTTTAAGGTCGTGAGACGAAGAATCCTATTGATTTTCAGCGATATCCGATAATTACTACCAGAGTTATGACCCTTGATCACTTTGAAAAATCTTGTGAACGCTCTAGAGGCTATAGTTAATATCCGATTGACTTTAAATTTATACACAGTGTTTAAGGTCATGAGACGAAGAAGCCTATTGATTTTCGGTGATATCTGATAATTACTGCCAGAGTTATGACCCTTGATCACTTTGAAAAATCTTGTGAACGCTTTAGAGGCTAAAGTTAATATCCGATTGACTTTAAATTTATACACAGTGTTTAAGGGCATGAGACGAAGAAGCCTATTGATTTGTGGTGATATCCGATAATTACTACCAGAGTTATGACCCTTGATCACTTTGAAAAATCTTGTGAATGCTCTAGAGGCTATAGTTAATATCCGATTGACTTTAAATTTATACACAGTGTTTAAGGTCATGATACGAAGAAGCCTGTTGATTTTCAGCGATATCCGATAATTACTAGTTATGACCCTTGATCACTTTGAAAAATCTTGTGAACGCTTTAGGGGCTAAAGTTAATATCCGATTGACTTTAAATTTATACACAGTGTTTAAGGGCATGAGACGAAGAAGCCTATTGATTTTTGGTGATATCCGATAATTACTACCAGAGTTATGACCCTTGATCACTTTGAAAAATCTTGTGAATGCTCTAGAGGCTAAAGTTAACATCCGATTGACTTTAAATTTATACACAGTGTTTAAGGTCATGGTACAAAGAAGCCTGTTGATTTTCAGCAATATCCGATAATTACTGCCAGACTTATGACCCTTGATCACTTTGAAAAATCTAAAGAAAATATCCGATTGACATTAAATTTATACACGCTATTTACGGTCATGATACAAAATAGCCTATTTATTTTCAGCGATATCCGACAATTACTGCCAGAGTTATGACCCTTGATCACTTTGAAAAACCCTGTGAATGCTCTAAAGGCTAAAGTTAATATTCGATTGACTTTAAATTTGTACACAGTGTTTAGGGTCATGAGACGAAAAATCCTATTTGATTTTCAGTGATATCTGATAATTTCTGGCACTTGATCACTTTGAAATATCTTGTGGTCAAAGGCCTTGAGACAAACCATCAAAACTATTCTAATCATTTCTGATAATGATTTAATGGGCTATTACTCGTAATAAGATTATCATGTGTTGTAAATGTTCTCCTTACTGATAAAAGAAACAATATGCGACAATCCTTGTTGACTGCCGGGACGATTTAGCTGTTGTGGGCGTATGTTTCGTTGCCTGGCAACCTATCTTTATACAAGCACGGGTTCAGCTCTTAACAGTATTCTGGCCACAGTTGAAATGCGACTAAAGATTATGCCACGACGACGTGTTTTCCCAAATAAAGTACTTCTAGAGTTATTGCCCATGGGTGTTTTTATTAAGATATACGGTTGACTTGTTGAACCATTTTCACAAAGACTGTAGTTTAAGCATTTAATCTCCAAACCCAGGCTGCAGTTTAAGCCTTTAATCCCCAGACCTTGCATATTAATATGTACATAAATGTTGTTGATTTGGTCATTTGCTGTGGATGTGGTGGGGGAATTGTTACTGTGTGAACTATACATAAATATGGCTGTTGGGCTTGGGGTTTAACGTCTGCATCAACCAGTCAAAAGAAGATAATCATACGCCATGGTCGATGGTCATAAACCATGCAGTGTGCTGAGGGGAAATTTATCCCGTTCAGATGGCGTTATGAACTGTTGTTCTTACGACTGCCAACCATAGGCGTACGAGCCAGGGGGGCACCGCCCCCCCCCCCCCCCCAAATATTTTCATGAAAAAAAATAGAAATCTGAAAAGAGCTCAGAATTGTGAGATCGGTCATTAGCCGAGGAGTTTTTGAAAATGGGGTGGGGTAGGGGTATGGCATTGTCGGGTCCTGTCGGGAATGAATGCTCAGTTTGTCGGGAAGCGTCGCGCCGTCTGTCGGGTTTGGAATATTTTTAATAATGGAAGCGGAAAGAAAGCAGTCCAGTCAATGATAAACACGTTAACCATCTGAATAGAACTAGCACGTACACATGGCCTTTCTCAGTTCTTGAGTACGGTACTGTGTTAGTAATAATCGTTTGACTTGTTCTTCTTTTGGTTTAATATAGTGCACTAGATGTAAATAAACTTGAACTAAAATGGTCATTCATATATTAAAAGTATATAAATTTACGAGTTCAAAAAGTCTTCTATCTTGATTCTAGATCTATCTATCTTAGATATGGATAAACAAGCCAACAGTGAGGCTGATGTCCCCCGCCGAAATCCCAAAATAAATAGATGACACATATTAATTAATCGCACATTTATTTTTTTCAAACGTATCAAGCAATCAAACTGTACACGAAGTGTCATCCAAAAGTGTTTTATAAAGAAAAATGCTAAAACCGATGAGAAAAATGAAAATGTACCCTAGTTAGGGGGACCCTAAAGGCAGACAAAAGGGCCCCCACGCTTGACAAAAGGGCCCCTCTGGCCAAGGGAAAGGGCCCTCGTGTCTGAGTCAATCGTTTCTATACACTGTTACTGTCGAATCCATTACTGAATGAAAATGCAGTCATTGTATTGGCATAAAAATCATCAATCAAGATGAATCTAAGTTATCTTGTCCCAAAGTATCAACCTATCAAATTGCTTATCTCTGCCTACCCTAAGCAGAAAATGCTCATCTTCGAACTCCATCAAGGCATTGACCTAATAAGCATACACACCAATTTTGAACATTTTAACTCAATTAGACGGAGAGTTATTGTGTTCCAAAGTCTCGGTAAATCAAATTGCTTATCGCTCTGCTTACCCTGAGCAGAAAATGCTCATTATCGATCTTAGTCAAGGCATTACTGTAATGAAACTATACACCAAGTTTCATCACTCTCACTTTATTAGAACTAAAGTTATCGTGTCCCAAAGCATCAACCAATCAAATTGCTTATCTCTGCTTACCCTAAGCGGAAAATGCTCATCTTCGAACTCCATCAAGGCATTGACCTAATAAGCATATACACCAAGTTTGAACATTTTAACTCAATTAGAAGGAGAGTTATTGTGTTCCAAAGTCTCGACCAATCAAATTTGTGTATCGCTCTGCTTACCCTGAGCAGAAAATGCTCATTATCGAACTTAGTCAAGGTATTACTGTAATGAAACTATACACCAAGTTTCATCACTCTCACTTAATTAGAACTAAAGTTATCGTGTCCCAAAGCATCAACCAATCAAATTGCTTATCTCTGCTTACCCTAAGCGGAAAATGCTCATCTTCGAACTCCATCAAGGCATTGACCTAATAAGCATATACACCAAGTTTGAACATTTTAACTCAATTAGAAGGAGAGTTATTGTGTTCCAAAGTCTTGACCAATCAAATTTGTGTATCGCTCTGCTTACCCAGAGCAGAAAATGCTCATTATCGAACTTAGTCAAGGTATTACTGTAATGAAACTATACACCAAGTATCATCACTCTCACTTAATTAGAACTAAAGTTATCGTGTCCCAAAGCATCAACCAATCAAATTGCTTATCTCTGCTTACCCTAATGGGAAAATGCCTATCTTCGAACTCCATCAAGGCATTGACCTAATAAGCATATACACTAAGTTTGAACATTTTAACTCAATTAGAAGGAGAGTTATTGTGTTCCAAAGTCTCGGCCAATCAAATTTGCGTATCGCTCTGCTTACCCTGAGCAGAAAATGCTCATTATCGAACTTAGTCAAGGTATTACTGTAATGAAACTATACACCAAGTTTCATCACTCTCACTTAATTAGAACTAAAGTCATCGTGTCCCAAAGCATCAACCAATCAAATTGCTTATCTCTGCTTACCCTAAGCGGAAAATGCTCAACTTCGAACTCCATCAAGGCATTGACCTAATAAGCATATACACCAAGTTTGAACATTTTAACTCAATTAGAAGGAGAGTTATTATGTTCGAAAGTCTCGACCAATCAAATTTGCGTATTGCTCTGCTTACCCTGAGCAGAAAATGCTCATTATCGAACTTAGTCAAGGTATTACTGTAATGAAACTATACACCAAGTTTCATCACTCTCACTTAATTAGAACTAAAGTTATCGTGTCCCAAAGCATCAACCAATCAAATTGCTTATCTCTGCTTACCCTAAGCGGAAAATGCTCATCTTCGAACTCTATCAAGGCATTGACCTAATAAACACATACACCAAGTTTGAACATTCTAGCTCAATTAGGAAGAGAGTTATTGTGTCCCAAAAAGTGTGACGGACAGACAGACGGACGGACAGACAGACGGACAGACAGACAGACGGACGAACCCATTTTAATAGTCCCCCAACTTTCTTCGAAAGGCGGGGGACAAAAATGTGAACTGTCATATAATGAAAAACGTGGCAAAAGTAAATCGTAATACGGAATACATAGATTGTAAATTTGAACTCTTTTAAAATGGTCATTCATATATTAAAAGTAGATACAAGTCTTCTATGCATCTGAGATCTGGATAAAAAATGTTAAGTCTCATAAAATGAAAAATGTGGCAAAAGTAAATCGTTCGACTTGTTCTTGTTTTCGTAGTAATAGAGCTTATCTTAAAGATGACTTTTTACCAGTTTTTATGCTGCAACTGACATAATTTACTACCCACTCCAAATTACTAGAAAGTATTCGAAATGCCTGGAAATCGCGTCTACGGCCCCCATACCCCCGTCGGTCGCTTCGCGCCCCCGGCGCTCGCAGTGGGAACGGCTTCGCCGCGCGCCGCTCCGCGGATTCTAATGAAATATATTTGTTGGGAAAATATGACGCCCCCCCCCCCAAACAAGTTCGGCTTCGTACGCCTATGCTGCCAACTGTCTTTGTATACACAGGACTCTGGTTTGTCATCCCAGTTGAACAACCAGGCGCTCTCATCAAACTTGTACCATTGACCAGGGGAATGGAGAGTGGAAAATCATCACGGAATAAAGATAAAACAGGGAGCCCACGATCTTCACATTGCCCACATCACCATTTCAATTATCGGCACAAAATATTTGGTTCAGCAAGGGTTCCTACTCATCATTTAAAATTATTGTCAACATTTAAAAATTACTTGTGGTAATTACAACCCAGATTTTTGATAGAAAATAAAAACAAATATTCTCCCAGGTTCACCCATTATGTACACTCTATATTGGTTGAAAGCTGCACCCAGAAGAAAAGATGAGAGGTGGTCAGTAAAATATGAAACACTCGAGTCGTATAAAATATAATGAATTTATTCTCAACTTATTTTTAGTCATTAAAACAAAATGTATTTTCTATAAAATTTGAATCTGAAAATAAAATGATTATATACATATATATAACAATATGTTTTTGAATTTGTTACGAATCCAGATTAAACATTTCTATTGTATTATAATCAGCAAAACAATTCCAATTAACACTTCGATCGGTCCAACTTTGATGTGTTAACTGATTTTAGTCTCCATGTCGACTCCACACAATCAACTTCCGCTTTTATGTGAATGTAGAATTTTGAACATGGAGACACGGTCATCAGGTAATTAAGATCAAAATGAAAGCTTTTTGAAATTGCACTCCTCCATTCACGTGGCATCTAACGCCATTCCGTGGTGTAAATGGGAATCTTGCGAACACAACCATGTGTGTAATGTTCATGTAAAAAATAAGATGGTTAAAATCTATTCTGAAATATTATCAAACCTGTATAAAAATAAACTAATAGCAGAGATATAAAGTTGATGTAATATAATAAAGAACAAAGAGTCATGTGATATAGTCACATGATGTGCAGGCATCAACCAGTTTTCATTCACCGACAGGAAGCACACTTGTTAATGGGAGAAAAACGTAACGATTAACCAGTTAACTACAATGACCAAAGTAACAGTTAACCGGTTTACCACTAAAAAAACCGGTTAACCGGTTTATTACTAAAGTAACGGTTAACTGGTTCACTACTAAAGTAACGGTTAACCGGTTTACTACTAAAGTAACGGTTAACTGCTAAGGGAATTATGGAAATGATATATCCTTTGTCAAACACGACACTCGCCACTTATTATTCTTATTTTATACATGTTTTATTTTGTAAGTAAATGTTGTTAATATTTTCAACTATCTGAAAAATCTGTATTAAGAATGATTAAATTAACAATAGAGCATAAATAAGTGGGATACCAATAACAACTATTATCATGGTTGAAACGAAGCCATATTTCAAATAACCCATGAATGTCAGTGGTTCGTCCAACGTTTCCTTGGCTTTCTGTGCGACCAATAAATTGGCTACACTACCAAATAATGTCAGATTACCCGCTATGGTAGAGCACCATCCTAAATATAAAACCAGAGCAAATTGGTTTTTGCAGGGTTCCAACTGATCTAGAACTATAATAGTCAAAGGAACATTACTGAAAATATTTGAACAGAAAATAACAAAAACACAGAGAATAATAATGGTCTGAGTATCATCTAAGTTGGCATCAGCCAGACCCATTTGTTTCCAGATCCATCGAGGAATTCTGGTAGTGTTGATACCATGAAGCCAGACAAAGATACCAAAGAACATCATAATCACTCCCCAATCAACTCTTCCCATAATAACAGACGCATTTCTCTTGTTAAAAGCTGCATCAACAACCAGCGCTATTGTTGCACCAAGCATAGGCACCAAACCTGTAGAAATATAAATGTATGCTTAATGGTTTAAACCAGATAAACAGAAGGATACACAATACATACTCAAGCCATAGAGAATAGAACGAACACAAGCTAAGACAAAATGACATCGATAAGTAAAAAGATCGTAGCGATCCATTCCAGGTAGTAATTTTATAGTCACATGAAGATTGCCGAGACATAATTGATGGATACCAACCACTACTTCACTATTGCTACTTTCCCCTTCAGCTCGTCCAAGCACCATTTACCTGATCGTTTTATAGATAGCACCATTTACCTGATCGTTTTATACATTCACTTTGTTTAGCGACCCTTCAGAATTTATTACCTACTTTGAAATAATAAAATGAGGGAAGACTTGGATTAAGAGGGTTTCGGGTTTTTAAATACAATTCCTTTCAGGTTGTATTAATTTGATGATTTAAACAGAAACGTTTTGTCAAACTTCCATACTACCATATCGTAATGGTACGCCCGTCTTCTAACCTTCACCGAACCGTATAGACTAACCTAGTCAAACTAACACAAGGTCTTGTAACACTGACACGGGGTCTAGTATACACTGTGATAGTCGAACTGACACGAGGTCTAGTCATACTGACACAGGGTCTAGTCAAACTGACACGAGGTCTAATATACAAGTATGTCTAGTATGTGATAGGCAAACTGACATGAGGTTTAGTCAAACTGACACGAGGTTTAGTCAAACTGACACGAGGTTTAGTCAAACGGACAAGAGGTCAAGAATATACATTGTTATTATCAAACTGACACGAGGTCTAGTATAGATTGTCCTATTCAACGACGCAGCGATTACCCCTATGATTTGGAAACTTGGCCTGAAAGAATCTCAAGTTAGCCTTCTAGCTACATCTCCAACCTCACCTCTCCTACTGACACTACCCCATCTCTATTACGTTTACCTAAAAATATATGAATCTGACTTACCTATGTCAAACGAAAAGTCACCAACTTTTATAAACATGAGAATAATCACCACCAGCAGCAAAACACAGAGAAATATTTTAAAGCCTCGAGAATGACTCTGGTTGAACGAGTAACCTGGATCCTGTTCGATAACAATTTGCTTGTTTTCTGATTTAGTTGTTTTGTCTATAGTATTAATAACTAGAGCACTGTCAGCTTTATAGTTAGTTTCCAGGGCGTTATCCTTATCCAGATCAAGATCATCATCATTATTAACACGTCGGGATTTACCATTTCCGTTTTCTGAAAAGATTATGGACCTCTCAGTTGTTCCTAGATCACCACCACCATTAACTTCATCGTCTCCTTTTATCATACCCGGTTTGGGTCTTGAATAATTCCCAGAGGAACCATATTTCCGGATCTTTAATCGAAGACGTACTCTGAAGTGCAATATTAGAAATCCATAATTTATCCCAAAACCGATAATGGCTGGCACGCCCAAATAAATGATACTTCTAACTAAGGTAAGGGTGCTCTCTCTATACTTTTCATTGTCCGTTCGAGAAGCGATTAACGCCATTTGAGGATTTCCAAATATTGTGGTGACGCTACCGATATTAGCCGATGTTGCTATGGCTAAGAGAAGGGTCTGAAGTTCGGCAGCTCGGCGATTCTGTTTTTCCCAGTATTTTAAGAAGATTGGAGTAAGAATAACGCAAGCCGCATCATTTGTAAACAAAGCGGAAAAGATGAACGTTACTAGACTCACTCTCCAGATATAGTTGGGGAACGAATGAGACTCTTTTAATGATATTTTCAGGATTTTTCCAATCATTTTCTCGCGTTCGAAGAACTGTGACAGCAGCATCATCCCAAGAAGCAGGAATATGGTCCGGAGATTCTCTGTTTCACCCAGAAGATGGTAAACTTCTTTCTGGGATAGTACGGTTGATAACACCATTAGTGCTGCACCGGTTAAAACCGACGTGGTGGTACCAATAGGAAACTTTCGTATCGTGAACAGAACGAAAGGTAAGATGAGAAGGAAAGATAGACTGCCGCAGACGACTGTAGTGGTGTCTGCCAGGGTATAGTCCAGTTTCATCGCTGGCAGTGTGGTGTTGCCATCACCACACACCGATGTGGCTCTAGCTGAAGTTCCGTTCACCGCCATCATCTTGTTTACTGGTGGTTAATACCTTTAAAATAAGACAAACAAAACTTAGATCATATACAAAATTTAAATTGTAACAAAACAAAAATGTTGTTCTACAGAAATGAAACAAAGTGTTCTATAACTCTAATGTTTTGCAAACATCTACAATTCTTAATTAACTTCACAGCACAGTCATCGCCGGGTGTCCAAAGTGTTATCTCTCTAGTACTCTTGTCCGCATGTACTGCATTTGTATGTATTTATTCATTGTAAGCATGCGCAGGACTGTTTTACCAATTGAAGTCTAACACATTTACAAAAGATAGCAAATCCACAAGTAATTCTTTCCCTGAGTTACCAAAACATCTCAATAATAGGTTAACTAAAACAATAACTGTGGGTGTTTCAACTCATGTCTTGTTCGTCTGTACCAATAGTGCCGAGTTTGAATAGTGTGCCTAGTGCCGAGTTTGAATAGTGATGGAACCCCTTTAAACCGGTCTCATGGATACCGACATTGGCATCTTTGGTTAATGGTATAACAGGGCGTTAAATGGGGTTTCAGTAATTTTATGGGGTTTAACGTCCACTCGACACAAACCAGGTCATTTCGGGACTAACATTGACATTATTATTCATGTCACATTTGAATATTATAATAACTTGCAAATAAAGCTACTGGAAGGTCAACCACCTTAACAAAATATAGACTCGACCCAAGAGATAATATGTCATGTGTCGGGATTCCCTTTTCCATCCACTCACATGTTACTGTGTTATATCTATCACTTACAATGCCCGTATGATGTGCGTGTGTGTGTGTTCTGTGTGTTGTCTGTTGTATATTGTGCGTTGTATATGTTATATGTGACGCGTTATGTGTGTTGGCGGGTTTATGTTTGTTTTTGTATGGTGAGGTTTCCATACACTACTGTAAGTGGCTCAGTGGTTAAGGCGTTGGCTCAGTAACAAGGCCCAGGGTTTCACGGCACACTTCATGTCGTATACCCGTCTTCCGTAGTTCGGCCGTATGCCCGTTGTCAGTCGTCCGGCCGTATGCCCGTTGTCAGTCGTCCGGCCGTATGCCCGTTGTCAGTAGTCCGGCTGTATGCCCGTTGTCAGTAGTCCGGCTGTATGCCCGTTGTCAGTAGTCCGGCCGTATGGCCGTTGTCAGTAGTCCGGCCGTATGGCCGTTGTCAGTAGTCCGGCCGTATGCCCGCTGTCAGTCGTCCGGTCTTTGGTGAAAGGAAGACGTTCAACCCCATTTCATTCATTCATTCATTATAATATAAAAACCCAAGTCTTCACCCGCATTAGATTTAATTTGTGACGTCATGGATAGTAGGTCCACGATATACTTGTATCAGTTTGTAGATAATATTGTAACAGTTAATATTGAACACCAGTATACAAAAATCAAACACAGCTGACCTTAATTTGTGACAACAGCGTCATAATGAAAAGGGATACAGGGTATCTATTTAAAAATGGCAAGCATACCCCATACTCCGCGCAGCATTTCGTTTGATTATAGGTAATCTCACTACTCACTGCTATTATGGGTGGATATTGTTGTGTTAAATTTTGATTGGTCAGTAGTCCGACTACCAACCAATCACTACCTACCATACAAACGCTTTACATTTAAAACGAGTGCCAGTATTGGACCAAATATGTTTACATAACGTTACGTCATGGCTCACGCTTTTATTATGCCTAATTAACCCGTGCATAGGAGAATACTGCAGTAAAACTAATTGTGTGACAAACGAGGCTATCAAGTCGAATGAAATGTAAACAATACTGTTTGGAAACGAACATACTTTCACCGTTTTAATACCTTAAATCACTGTCCAAAGTTTTAGGGAAGACTCAGATTAAACGAAGGACTGTTATGTTGCTGTACTTAAGTGATAGCTTTCATTTAACGGGAGTTCAAGAATCAGAAGTCAATCCAGCAATGGCCAGAGAGAGATTTCTCGGGCCATTGCTTCAGGAATATGGCATACCCTGACACAGACAATAAAACAAACAGTGGATTGTAGATAACAACTCATTATAATTTTCCACAATTAAAATGTTCCGTTGATCTTATAATGTCAACACTTTCAACGTTAAATATTTGAAATTTTATTATGCAATATAATCAATTTGAGTGGACGTATATTTTACAAGGTATAATAATTCATCAATTTGGGTACAGGTATATATTTTACAGGTATATATTTTACAGGTATATTTTACAGGTATATATTTTATAGGTATATTTTACAGGTATATATTTTATAGGTATATTTTACAGGTATATATTTTATAGGTATATTTTGTAGGTATATATTTTATAGTGGAAAATTAAATATTGTCCGCAAATAAATTTTTTTTTTTAGATCGGCCAGATATAAGACTTCTTTAGATGTTGACATGATCAAGTGAAAGGGGAAGATACTAAATTCCATTTTAAAAAAATCGATACATTTATCTTTTTTTTAAAAAAAAAAAAAATATGTGTAATAATTTAAAATCAGTATGTATAATTATACAGAAGAACTAAGCTATATATGTATATTGTTTCATCAGAAAGTATGTCACCCATTTGAATGGAATGTCACTTGAAGATAACTGACCTCAATGATATGTAGCTTGCATAAACCTAATTTACGTATGTAAGTTATGCATTGCACGGTTTTATATGTATATGTAATATATTTCAGTATGTCACATACTAGTTTGAATATGCATATAATAATATATAATACACGCATTATGTTAAATTCAATATTCACATTATATGTTTGATATTTTCAACAACAGATATACAAAACAAATCAAACTAATGCTTCAACTGAAATTTATGTATACAATGTCAATGTTTTCAGTTATTTGTGAGATGATTTAAATTGTATTTGCTTTAGTTGTAACCGTCCATATTTTTTTCATTATGATCAGTTCTTACCACTATAATTAATGTGTTAAAGCAATATAATAATCATTGACAAAGTTGGGGAGTCTGCAAACATAGAAATATCAGGGGTTGAACACATCACATAGAATTAAAACTATCAAACTGCAAGTAAAAAAAAAAACATTCCGACGACACATCAGAAAACAAACGCCCAACGACAAATAATTTAGAAATAAACAAGTAAGTAAGTTGTATTCCATATAATCGTGTCATATGTTATAAAGTAAGATAGTCGCCTATAAATCATAGCGTTATATTTACCTTGTAGAGGTCCTACTTGTTGTAGCTACTATCATATCTCTGTCTTAAAATCAAGTAGAGTGGAAGTTTTAAATAAGTAATCAAATTTACATACTGTTTTTATTATTTATAAATCTACCTAGGTACCTGATATCCTACCTGAGATGTCATTTACACCATCGTAACACTTGGTTTTTATACACGTTTCAATAACCAACAACAATTCTTTATCCCTTTATTTTTGCACCAATCACGTTTCAGGGGGACGTAAAGATATTCCGGGGTCCTGTCACCCCCTGCGTATGTGCATCCATTTTATCAAACCGCCATGAAGCGGATCCTAGGACGTCGAAGCTGACGTCTTTCTTGTGACTCTATCAATTAAAACTATAAAATGATGAAGCACATACATCAAGCAGACCTTTCAATGTCAACCATTATTTCATCTTTCTGGATTTCATCCAAGAGTTAGAATACCAGGCAGATTAATCTAAATTTTAATAATAAAAAAAAGAAGAAAAATACGAAAGTAATTTCTGAAGTTAGCTTTTTATCATTCCATGTTGGCTTATCACATGACCTTATATCAATCTATAAATAACATCTGACACCACGAGAAACCGTAGATAAATTTCAATACGTCATTATTCTGTAGTATGCTTTTATCTTAATTGTAGAAAAAAAAGGAAAACAAACATCTGTTCTCTTGAAGAACGATAAAAAGGGAACCGTATCTCCTGTAATTCACATAAAACGGATATAACACAATATAGTGGGTATTAAACAAACATCAGCCATCTCTTTCAAAGCTTCCACGTGGTCATTATCATTGTATATTTATGTAAAAAGAACATGTTAAAAAACTTATTGATTTTTTAAACACCCAGTTCTAAGTATACATGTAAACATATTCGGTCATTACTTGCACAATTAGTGAAACTTTTGTTCAAAGGGGTTTTGCAAATGGACCTCGCTAGTGACGCCTGCACACAAATCGATCGGCCATCAACAAACTAGTTTATGTGTAAACCATTGGGAATCGACCTAATATTCCTTGCCGCTTCAAGTCAAACCTGATCTTGTTGTGGGTCTTGAGAGTGCATTAAAATGAATCGTAACCTATGGTCACTATATACAGTCCATTTGATGAAGTCGGCAGGATTTGGACTAGTAGCTAAATGGAAAGTAAACTAAGTGTTCATACAAAGGTAATGCTAAGCATGCACTACCTTGTGCGTGACATCCACAACTACATCTTATTTACACCCCTTATTACAAGGGACGTTAAAATACAATTGCATTCTATGGTGTAAACTTTACACCAGGGGCTAAGTGAGAGGGACGCAGTGACCACCTTTGCGTCATGGTTTTAGATTTTGCCCCCCCCCCTCCTTTATATTTTACGCCCTTCGCAAATGGCAACAAATGACACGGTTTCAATGTGGTTTTCAACATTATGATCATAATCAGCATGCTCCACACAGCCCAACATTGTTCTTGCCTGAGACTGCACCACTGACCGATGAACTTTCTCAGCCAATACTGGGGTCAAACCAAGGAACTCCTTGTCATAGTTTTCTGTATAACAAGACGCAGTGTGTTATTCACCATTTTTTAAAAATATTTTTAAAACTAATGATTTCTTAGTTTAGAAGAAAACCATAAACAATAGTAAATTCAAACAGTAATTCCTTTCTATAGGGAGCTTTTTATCTTATTATTAAATATATTTTTCTTAATATGTAGTCATCTATTCTCCTGTACATGGGACCCAAAATATGTGTCTCAGCTAAATCTGCCTATTGCAGGTCTAATTTAATGTAAAACTGGATAATTTAGACGCCAGTAATGATGATCGAGACCATAGCTAATATCTCGGTTCAGAGTGAAGCAATTTGACTGAAATTTTCAGCATATTTTGTTGTCATTATCCATGTTTAACTATATTAGCGAAAACTTACAGCACTTGATCTCATCGTACATAATGCCCCCTTAATTATAAATTATTTTACACAATATTAATTATTGTCTTAATTCAGACAACATGTGTTCTTATCCTGAACCGCGACATTTTATGTGTAAATATGTTAAAAGTTAATCCAGATCATGTAAAGACACGCGAGGTCAACATCTAACACGAGAGACATACAATACTTGTATGTGGAAGTAAAAAAACCTAAAACACAGCGGGGATAATTTTAATAGTGTAGTTTATATGTTTTTGTGTGAAGTTTATTAAGAACAAATCATCTTTGTATGCTGCTGGTTTCTATATGATTATTATGAAAAGATACCATATCAAATTTATCAACGTTACCATAAATATTTACTTCTTTTTATACTTGACAACGTCATTTATTATGAAGATCTTATGCGCATAATTGACACATAATAATATATTTTAAACGGAAAATTAACCAAATATGGTACGTGAATCCGATCAATTTCTTTATGTGGTGGCCTAATTTTGATTTCAGTTCAAACAATCCCTATCGACTCCTCGACCCCCCTACCCCCTCCCCCTGTGGTCGTAGTACCGATACCATATAAACTATGTCAGTAGTTAATGCAGTTTTAAACACCACCGGTGAGACATTATGGCTGCAATAGATTCTTCCGTTTTAGCTGTTTTTGAGAAGTAGGGCAGATTTTTTACATCGGGTAAAGACACTGAATCGACCAATGCAATCAAATGCAGCTCTTCATTGGGAAGGGATGCAATTGTCCATTCAGTAAATCAATGCATAATAATCTGAATTAACCGTAATGACCTCTCGAATTATATATTTTGTTTTCAAGATTAGTCATTTAATTTATAAATTTAAAGCCTGTCGGTCCCCACAAACACTACAATCGGGATTCAATACGGTAGGTTTTCATCAGACGCATTCTAGTCCGACAGCCAAACCCAATTCTGAGCCTTGACGTGGAAATATAGTCCACCTAAGCCGAGATATCCTGATCCCGAACCTACACATAGGATACTGAAGATATATAATCCATCAAAAATATTAGGTAGACTATATTTCCAGGTTTGTTAACCTGCTGTTGGACTATTCGTCGAGAAATTGGCACCGACATTTGCCATGATTGTCCACTGTGATGCTTTGGTGGCGAATACTTCAGCGGAACTATAAAATAGGGCCAATAAAATTCACATCTTACTAAGTCACACTGATTGACAATCACTGAAAAGGATGACATCGTCGCGTCTTAATGAGCCACAAATATTAACTTTTTCCATCCGACAAATTAAATTCTAAAACATTTTTTATTTTTTATGTATTAGTAGTATTTGTAGGTAAATCTTATTGTAAACAATGCACGCGCCATTGAGCCAATGGTTGACGCCGCGTGATGTGACGTCACGTGTTGAAGACAGTCGTCATTCTCTGTGAAACAGATTAGAAGACTTTCGTAATTCCCTGTGAAACAGATTAGAAGACTTTCGTAATTCTCTGTGAAAGTGATTGTAATTCAGTTATTAACGTACAGGTGAGACTGGTGTCCCCGGTTTCAATCGTAAAATAAATAAAAAAATGGCCCCAGCTATTAAATTATAGTGTATCACCCGGATCTGACGTCACGACCAATCAGTTTATTTACTTACTCGAACATGTTCATCGTCGAACATGCTTAGAATGTGTAATTGTAACACCCTGTCGAGAAAACTTACGCTAAGCAGAATACACGCCGCACTGTTTTCAACCCGTCAGTTAATTAACACGCTCCCTACAGTTTCCAACCCCTGGGTTAATTAACTCGCTTTTCAGTCAATTTCTAACGGTGTGTTCCCACTTAGCCGGCAGACTGTTAATCCTTTGATTGATCTTAAAACTATAGTATGTTTAAAAGTAGTCACTCAAGAACTGTTCACTAGTGTTCAGCGTTAATGAGCTCTTAATCCCTCTTAATAAAATTTATTAACCAACTAATTAATGACATTTTGAACACAGTTCATGCCGGCGTTATGATTTCAAACATGAATTCAATTCACTATATTAATATAAATTTTAGTGGGGCTGTAAAATGATTGTTATGTTGTAAGGCATTTATTTATAAATTATATAATGCTATTTAATAAAAGTTAAATGTGTAAATTGTAATGCATTTTTATATGTGTAAATCATTTAATGTTATTTAATAAATATTAAATTTGTTAAAATCAATATATTTTTATATGTGTAAGCTATTTAATGTTATTTAATAAAAGTTAAATTTGTTAAAATCAATACCGTTTTAGTCTTAAAAAAAGATATGGACTATAGTTTATAACACCATTGTTCTAGGATTAACTCTGGATTAGCGGCAAAATTTGACATCAAAACCTGCCGGCTAAGTGGGAACACCCCTTTCTAACACCACCGTAAGAAACCTTATTTTATAGTGTTTTAATATTTGTTCTTGTTTAGATTTTTAGTTATTTACCAATGGAACAAACATTTGCTTGACAATGGAACATACTTTTGCTTGACAAGTTAATGGCTGCGGGAAGTTATATCGTTTATTAGAATAACCACTGACAGATATCCATGACCTTATGAGCGTTCTGGGAATATCTATTTAATCATTGATGTTTTTAGTTCATATAGATACTGAAACAACCTTGAAGAAAAACAACATAGTAAACATCTTAATAACCTCATAACCTCAAAAACCATTTCCGTGAAAAAAATAATCAAATTAGTTTTAAAAATCATATTTTTAATGTACCCAACAACCTTGGTTTATTCTTAAAGCCACAGATATCTCACTTGTTACGCTTATGGATTAATTCAAGCTAATCAACTTGATTATTTCACATTTCATTAAAAAAACAAAATAAAAATATGAAGACCAGATAATCACCCGTCATTCATTCAACCTAGATTACAAACAGGCCTATCAGAAGATTACAAACAGGCCCATCAGAAGATTACAAACAGGCCTATCAGAAGATTACAAACAGGCCCATCAGAAGATTACAAACAGGCCTATCAGAAGATTACAAACAGGCCCATCAGAAGATTACAAACAGGCCCATCAGAAGATTACAAACAGGCCTATCAGAAGATTGCACATAGCGCTGACAAGTCTTCACCCCTGTAGAGGATGCCCAATTTGGCAAATTTTCAATTCATCATTATCTTTGTATCATTTTTGGACAGATATTCCTTTTATAGATTCACAAAATTAAAGAGGTTTAAAACTCTATCGTCAATACTGTAATAAATAGAATGGGGTTTAACGTCCTACTGTTCTGCCCCGAACTGGACTAATGAAGACGGGCCGGTAATATAAAATAATACAGACGTTTGTGAGTTGTTTTTTTGCGGCCAACGGAAATATACTGTCGTTATACAAATACTTGGGCGTGTTATATTTGTTTGTGGACACACGTGGAAACACATCTTGGATATGTTTGGCTTTGGTGCGCATCGGACCGCAACTTTTGGGGTTATGATCTCCTTCCGTTTAAGTCTTATTGTAAATTATGTACAACGGATGAGGTCACAATTTTTGGGTCGATTTAAATGAAACCTATGGTATATGTAAACGACCAATCGATTAATTTACTCGTGACTTTTACTGTACCTGGAAACCCAACAGAACGTTCTCCAAACTATCTTTGCGTGGATGTATTATATGTTTATTTCTGTAAACTATCTTTATATACAAAACAATCCCTAGTCTATACACAAAACAAACAGTTTTACTTATATAGCATATGTTTTACAATGCTTACTCAACATAAATATACAGCAAGCTCGTTTACAATGTCCACACCATATAAATAACTACTCAGTGTAGTTTAATGGTCGAGAACGAAACATTAAGTAATATACTGATACTTCCATGTCTTGCTTGAGAACATTAAACAACTTAAAATGCAGACACTATGCCGGTCGGTCATTTCAACGAAATTGTCACGTGAGTCCAATATTTCAACGTATAAATAATGTACGATTGGCACGTTGCAAAGTTACTGCAACATCAACGATGACGTCACATCTGTATTTTAAACATATATAACAAGTTGTTTTACGTGAAGGAATATTACATTGAATATAATAAACAGTAAATATCATTTATTCGTTGGTTATAATTCATGTATAACTATACTATAATATACAGACATCTATATACACTTATATTCACAATGTCCGGATTCCCTTAGTCTTGTAACCTCAGTGATATCTGACGTCATGGTTTATGACTACAGAACGTTTCTATTACAACCCGATCAACAGCATTGAATATTTATACAGGCAACTTTGAAAGTCAATTAAAAGAACTGAATGCTAAAATTCATAAATTCCTTTTTCATTTCCTTCCATTTTTGCTGTGAGAGGTTCTATTTTGATTGACATATATGAAATTGAATGCTGGATTGTCAGAGTTTGTTATTGAAAGGTCTGATAACACTATTACAAGGTACAATTACAATATTACAAGATTAGACACAGTGTGGTCTCTCGTCGTATCACCAACAATACCATCCAGTTGAAATGGTTACATCGACTGGTACTGTTGGAGAACTGGGAAACACAAATGGTACTTTCAAGATAATTGTTATTCCAGATTCAGTGCCAGAGTTATTTTAATTGATTAAATTAACAAGAGACCGTAGATTATTGGAATACCAATGATGACAATTATAAGAGTTGAAACGAAGCCATATTTCAAATAACCCATAAAGGTCAGCGGTTCGTCCAACGTTTCCCTAGCTTTCTGAGCCACCAATAAGTTGGCTACACTACCAAATAATGTCAGATTGCCCGCTATGGTAGAGCACCATGCTAAATACAAAACCAGAGCAAATTGGTTTTTGCAGGGTTCCAACTGATCTAGAACTATAATAGTCAAAGGAACATTACTGAAAATATTAGAACAGAAAATAACAAAAACACATAGAATAATAATGGTCTGGGTATCATCTAAGTTGGCATCAGCCAGACCCATTTGTTTCCAGATCCATCGAGGAATTCTGGTAGTGTTGATACCATGAAGCCAAACAAAGATACCAAAGAACATCATAATCACTCCCCAATCAACTCTTCCCATAATAACAGATGCATTTCTCTTGTTCAAGGCTGCGTCTACTACCAGAGCTAACGTAGCTCCAGCCATTGGGACCAAACCTGAAACAGATAGTCAATTGATATGCTTGTATTAAACATTGGATTATAGTATAATATGTTGAACTGATCTTACACGAAGAATACAACCTATGCGCTAATCCTTGGTCTATCAAGACCAACAAGCAATGACGTATAAAGACATCGTTTGAGCATTCATATCAAACCAACACTGGTGTTAGACATATAATTTGATTAAATTTCTGTCAGTTGTATTGAATTCTAATATAAACAGATTCTAAATTAAAACCTACTTACCTATATCAAAGGCGACAACATCCAGTTTGATGAACATGAGAATAATGACGACTGTTAGAAGGACACACAGGAAGACTTTAAATACCATAGAGTGACTTTGTTTAAACTGATAGGCTACGTCAGACTGCTGCTCAATTTCTACTTTTCTGTTGTTCTTGGTGCTAGATTTACTGAGAGCGATGTCGAAGGCATTGTCAGTTATAGGATTGGTGTTTGGTACAGGAACTTCATCCATCACACAGTTACCGTTGTTAGAGTCTACTTTTGTAAACGTCTGCACGTCCACTTGGCCATCCTGGATTTGTCCGACTGCGTCCTGGCCGCCATAGAAAGCATAATCTTCCCCAGGAGAGTTTTGTCCATTGGTACATGGATCGTTTGTTCGGGCTTTGGAGAAGGTGCTGGCGATCCCATATTTTCGCATCTTCAATCTGCTTCTGACTTCAAAGTGCAACATTAAGAATCCGTAATTGATGAAAAATGCTATCAGAGCGGGAACTCCCAAATAGATGATACTTCGGACTAAAGTTAATGTACTCAACCTAAACATTTCGGTGTCCGTTCGAGATGCGATCAACGCCATTTGCGGGTTTCCAAATATTGTCGTGACGCTTCCGATATTAGCTGATGTTGCTATGCCCAACAGAAGTGTCTGGAGTTCGGCAGGTTTACGTTTCTGCTTTTCCCAATATTTCAAGAAGATTGGAGTAAGAACAACGCAAGCCGCATCATTTGTAAACAAAGCCGCAAAGATAAACGTTACCAGACTCACTCTCCAGATATAGTTGGCAAACGAATGAGATTCTTTTAAAGCCATCTTCAGAATTTTTCCAATCATTTTCTCCCGTTCAAAGAACTGGGCCAGTAACATCATACCGAGCAGTAAGAAAATGGTTCGGAGGTTCTCCGTCTCTCCTAGTAAATGATAGACATCCTCCTGCGTTAGGACCGTGGTGATGACCATCAAGGCAGCTCCGGTCAGAACGGAAGTTGTGGTTCCAATCGGGAAACATTTAATCTCAAATAATACAAACGGCAGAACAAGTAGAAAGGACAAACTTCCACAAACGACTTTGGTGGTGTCCGCCAGAGTGTAGTCGAGTTGGAAGTGAGCACCCAAGGAGTCGGAGCCATTATAATTTGCACAGATTTGTCCTGGGGCTGGAGGACCTGTTATACCAGAACCATTACTCGCCATGATCAATAATCTGACTGACTTGGAAATCTGTTACTGAATATCAAAGTCCTGAAAATATAAATATTGACCTCTAAAGAAAAATAATCAAATTGTGTTTTGCAATGTTTTCCATAAATAAACGGTATTAAAGAATGACCACACTGTACACAATAAAAGAAATCAATCCTATCCAGCAGATAGAATACAGACAGGGCATAATAATCTCCAACCTAATTAATGATTAGTGGTATCAAGTCGTCTAGACAGGATAACCAAACACAACTTACAGCTGAACAACGGAGAACAGATTTCCTTTGCCCAATTACAAATAACTAAAGACAAACCGCAACAATCGGAATCGGGAGATATTGTATTGACCCACCCACACACTAAAAAAGTGTCTTGGAAATCTTTTAAAATTCCCCTAAAAGTCAAGGTACAATGTTATGACTTACCAAGAAGCGCTCCCAGAAAGATACAATCCTTCCTGTGAGGAGTTGTCAATTCAAATGTTTCTCGAACAAATTTACACTTAACATGGTGGGATATTTGAGATGCTGCATTTTCCTAATTAAGAGTTAATAAAGGTTTTTAACTCATAGAAACCAACACGTTCTGTACACATTTTCAGAACTAAAGGCGAGGATATTACTAGTTTACCTAATGGCACGTAATAATATAATTATCACAAAATGCTTATAAAATATTTTTTGAAAATGTACAATTAAGACGCAGATGCTTTGTAAATTTAAGAAAATATATTTCAAGTTTGGCATGAACGGCTCCACTCATGTTGCTTTGGTATAAAAAAGCGTAAGAACCCGTGGGGTTCGGATGTTCTTTTAAATCTGAATCGAAACAAAAACGAACTTTTTGTGAACTTTTCATTAGACAGTTCACAAATGTTCCATTTGTTTTAAACATGGGTATAACAAAATGAACATATTAGAAGCCAGTAACAACAAAATCTACACAACGTTGAACGGATTGACAGGCACTGGGTCTTTGCTGTAACGGCAAATACTGCATTAGAGTTCGAAATCTTGTGTTGTAATTGTAAGAAATTAATTGCGCTAACATTCGAATAACATTGCTATTTTATTTACCTTTCCCAACCCCGAACCTTGCCACACCCGCTATAGAAATTCTTCCATACACCAATAGTTTTACGTTCCTTCCAAACAACTAGAAGCTTGTCTTTGACATACTATACAACCAGACTGGTACAGGAACTTGGACCCAACTGGGTATTGAGCCAAAGTTATACCATATTTTAAAATGGAGCTTACGAACGCACTTCTCAATTAAACCACATAACAACAAAAGAATCGGAAAGGACACATCTCTTCATAAGGACATCAGTGACGATCGACAGGAATTATTTACTCTGTAGAGATAATTTGTTATCGTCTTATATCATATGAATACAGATTATCCTAATCCATACCATACTGATACTTCAACGAAGCTACCAAGCACTTATCTGAAAATTAGTTACTCCATCAAAATGATGTACATGCCATTACAAATAGATACATGTTTGGAATAACTTCTCCCTTTCTTATCTGAAACAATATCTCCTCCATCTACAATCCCGGAGAAATTCGATTTACATATCAGAATTTAAGGAACTAACTTTTGCCTCACACGGACGTGCGTTACCCTGGCGTTGGTAGGGCGTAGACTCCATAGTGACACCACAGTAACGCGGCGTAACATTACCGTAACTATAGCGTCATCCTTTCGCCACCAGGGGGGGGGGGGGGTAGGGGTGGATGGCCGAATGGTTAGCATGCGCGCGCTGTATCATAGGCCTGCCATTGAGTCAACTGGCGGGGTTTCGAATCCCCGGTTGTACGTGGCAAGGGGTAGGGTCGCCTGTCCAGTCTCGTGGGTTTTCTTCGGGTCCTCTGGTTTCCTCCCACTGCTAAAGACCCATACGCGCAAGCGAATTATTGAAGTAAAATAGACCCTATGTACCGACTGGCTGATACTCGTATGCCACTATCCTACGTAACCTCTTGTACCACCCAGTGACGTATTTAATTCTATTTCAATAATTCGCTTGCGCGTACGGGAGGACCCACAGAAAACCCACGAGATTGAACAGGCGGACCCTACTCTTCGTCACGTACAACCGTGGATTCGAAACCACAGTTGGCTCAATGATAGGCTTTATGATTCAGCACGTGCTAACCATTCGCCAGTCTGAAAGGTCTGGCAAGGACAAGTGTTCGGATGGAATAAAAAGTTTAGGTGTCGGACAAACTTTCCTCCAATAAGCTAGGTTGGTACAGAAAATCAAGTGCATGCAAACTGTCTCTAAACTGTCTTTAATGTTCGAATTTTCTATCGTAGTGCAAATAAAACTGTTAAAAAATAAATTGACCAAAGATGTTACACCTATCTCTATTCTATTTCTAAACTATAATTACTTCAAATTATTTTTTAATTTATTTTTAATGCAGATCTGTTCTTAGAGAAGACAAATATTTCTTTAATCTGTGAATAATCTCCCATATTACCTGTCACCTCACGCGCGCATATATAACAGAAAAATTATAAAGGTCATAAGGTTATAAGTGTTAAAATATTTACCTCGATTATCAAAACACCAAAATAAGGTTAATCCAAGCCGGTGTTGTTTTAAAAAAAACAACCCAAGACGACACTCGATTTTTAAGTGTTTTAAAATGAAATCATGTTCATATTTTAAAAAATGAGCATGTGTCTAGCTTCATGGTTTGTACTGGTAAATATAATTTCAACGTTTATATACCTTGTACGTCTTTTGTTTTATTCTCTGTGTTTCTAAGGAACATTGTTATTGCATGTTTCTATTCATTAGTTATAGTTAATTAACAGCTTAGTTATTGTTAATTATTATTATTTTATTTGTCTGGTATTTTGTCAACCTCTGTTTCATCACGTTTAAGTTTAAACTCCTATTTAGTATTCACATAATCAGAAATGACCCACTGTTACAAATGGACAATTAATTCCATCAGAATTAATTCCATCAAATTCTAACATCTTTGTTTCTTTCTAGTTGTTATATTTCAAGTTCTTTGTTTAATCTTTTTATGATGATTTCCCAAACGAGCTAGAGATTTTAACAAACTCTATTCGAATCAGGTTAAATGAGTACTGTACAGTTTGTTTTTTAACATTTTAGATTGTTTATAATATTTCAGATATTTTTAAAAAGTATTTCGCATTGCAAGAAATATTATAGTTTACCATAATTGGCAATAGAATCGAGGCATATTGAATACAGTTAGGACACATGTTCCACCCATAACAAAAAACAGAGCGGCGGGAGTCAGTTTTCTAAGGCGTTCGCTTGAATCATTTGCATGACCTTGCGGGTCCCCTCCCGTCGCCAAATGTCTCCTCACTCCCCTTCCTCGCCCCACCTCAATGCCCCCTACTCCCCGTTTGAAATAAAGATTATCCATATGTTAATTCCGAAATGACCTTCGGGGTCTATTAAGTCGACTTCTAGGGTTTATTGAGTCGACTTCTAGGGTTTGGTAAGTCGACTTCTATCGGTTTGGCAAATCGACTTGAACATGATAACTAGTAGTAGGTGTACCGTCCGGGATCATTACTATAATTGTTTTTTTTATTTAGGTGAATAAAGATCTAGATGAAATACCACAAACTAATTTGTTTATAATACCAGGGTGTTCTGTCATGAATATCTTTAGAGATAAATTAGGTGTAGGTTCAGGACTCGGTTTATACTGAATAATAAGATGGTAAAATTTTATATCAGATGAATATTAATAATAGGATTGTAATTATCTAGATTTATTTATTATAAACTTCAATTTAAATTACCTCTCATCCTTTCCAGACATCAGCGACAATATGTGATTATTATATCAATTAGTGTTTTAAAGACGATTATTCCACTTTGATCACCAATACACACCAACCCTGCCAAAACAACCAGGAAAATATCTAATCACAGGACAGACAAAAATAAAATTAATTTACCTGGTAACAACGTGAGAAAGATGATTCGTGGGACATTAATGCCAATGATGAGTCACAGCCTGGTTGCGTGGAATAATTCGAGAGTTTATATACAGGTGTTAGGGTAGGAGAGGAATGGTCTATGGAATGGTGGATTATACAAGGATTGAATACCACCCCTTTCTTCTTATATGAAGATATTAATAAACAATGAGCAATAAATCTATAGAAGTTATTGACTTTACTTCAACCAGTCATTCTGTACACCTTGTATAAATCTTAATCTTTGCTACCTATCTGTCTTCACAAAACTAAATAAACACCGTGCTACCTATCTGGTTGTAATACGAGCGATATCTTGTAGGATACCTATAGATCCGCTGCATTGGCTAAACCTTCACATCAACAAAAGCGCGGGTTATATAACAACGCTTCCAGATTATAGTGTCGTAAAGACAAGTAAAACGAAATTATGAACTATAAAAAAAAGTCCAGGAGTGAGTCTATAGGGTCACAATTAATCAAAGTATTATATGAGATATAACCAACCCATTGCAATATTTTATTTTCAAGTGCTGAGAGTTGCTCGGATCAAAGGACTTCTTTGTGTACATATGGGCGTAAACCGAAAAAATAAAAACACCTTTGAATGTTGGAATTCGATGATGAGATGACGGAAATTCCGTTGTCCATGTAAACTTCTCCTTCATAGCAAAATGAAATAACATAAAATGGGTTTTAACGTCCTACTGTTCTGCATCGACAAGGGTAATAAAGACGGGCATACGTCACACAGTGTGCTAAGAAGGAAATTGTGCCCGGAGGAAATCACATCGGAAAATCCCGATGAACTTTCGAAGTGAAAACTGGGATCAAACCAACATCTTGGACGCCGAGTCACCCTGGTCACCCTACCCTGGTTCCCTGGCATTCTTAGCATTCGAAGTGTGATCATAGAATCAACTAACTAGATGCCAGTCTCAAACTTTTTATCTCTCGGCTTTTAAAAACCTGAAGTAACAATATTGTCAAAAAAAACCCACGTCCAGTCTTTGTACGGAGTTCCAAGATACTGTATAATGTTTGAAAACTGTTAATTTAATATTAGTTGATTATAGAAATCATGGTCTATTTATTGTAAGTGATGGCGATTAACCTTTTACAACTATTAGTTTATATGACATAGGAAAGTTTTCTGATCATCAGCTGTGAAGCCGCACATTCCACTTGTCGATTTAAACTAGGGACCATTCGTTTCATTTCTATCAATCTTAGTTTTTATTGTGACTATTATCTTCCCAGATTATTGTCTTTTTAAACAATTCTTGTTGACCATCTCACGGCCACAGGTTAAAAAACCTTAGCCATGTTGACTTTGAATAGGCAGTTGTTTATTACAGAAGACATTAATATATACTTCATAATGTGCTTTAATATCCATAGGGGGTTATAAACTACCACACGTCTATTATACAATACTAGCTTTTATCTAGAAATATGGAATGTAATATATGGACATTATACACGTTACTGTATTCAACTCTTCTTCTTTCAGAAAAACGAAAAAAAATCCTTTACAAATCCGTTCATACCTTTTTTCTTTCTTTTATAGAAAAATATGGCTTTTTTTCATATTTCATATTAAATGCCGCATAAATATTTTAAAGTGTTTTATTCATTTAATTGAAAAACATAAAACCTGTTTTTAGATGTTTTTGAAGACAATGAAAATCTTCTAGAGAAATATGTGAACAATAAAAGTGTACATTGACACTAGTTAAATATGGCTAATTATAAAGTCTAATACTTGAAGGCCACAGGAAATAACACATTTTATTGTTTGACCTTAATATTAACTTCAACATATTTCCTATACTACTCACACCCTCACACTACACCAGGGAAGTATTCCAAGACAATGTAAAATCTATTAGATTTTTTAAAAATATTTTCATTGTAATGTGGATTCTTTCCTGATGTAAGATGTTAGTCCCGACTTTGTAATTTGGTTTAATCTCCGTGTGTATAGGAATTCCAAACCTTCCATCAATATTCTAACTGATTAAAGGCAGCTCGCTCCTCTAAAAGGTTAATTGTCATTGAGAAGGCTGAGATTTGAATCATTTAACCCACGATCTTCTCAATGAAAATATGAAAATAGATATTAATAGGTAAACTTTAACATTTGATTATCTCTGTTGACTTGGTTCTTTGTCATAGGCAAACTCATTATCCGGTATTTTGGTGGGTATCGAACAAGAGACAATATGGCATATAGCACTTGTAACTACCAGGCAAAGAATGGTTCCTGATATACATCTGGTCTGTCTACTACCTGGTACCAGCAATGTCTGATTTTATTTCTTTCTTTGCCTGAATTAGGTGGTAATCTTTATAGCTGTATCTAAATGGGAGGTTTTGTAGTCAATAAGTATAACACTAGACCACTAGCCATGGAAAGAAATCAAATGAAATAGGGTTTAACGTCCACGGCCAATGAAAAGAATGACGAAACAGGAACTGTCGATTTAGATCTCGGTGTTCACAAAGCTTTCACTTGTCAGTGGTGCAAGGAACAGGAAGGGGGGGAGGGGGCTAGATGGTTGGATTATACGTAAACCGAGGTCTAGTCATAATAATTATAGATCGCCGAATCGAAATAAATGTAAGTCGTAATGCCTCTAATTTCCCCCACAGCACAGTGCATGGCGTAATTCAATCTTCTTTAGACAGAAGAGTAGGACGTTAAACCTCATTCTATTTGTATTTAACTTACATTATGGCGTGTTAGAGTATATATTTGGTTGGCCAGATATAGAAGGGTATTTGATATGTTTTTAGAATAAGATATTTAAATCATCTTAATTTACGTATTTAAAATGTAAATATAGTATAATTTATACAGCTCCACGAACACTATATATCACCCACAAATCCCTTCGTTATATGCATGGAATCCCGTGTTCACCATTAGAACGTATTAGGGTTTCTATACATGCTGTTAGTAAGACTATAAATTAGAGATTAGAATGAATAATCCATGAACAGCATGTTGTATAACTGATTAGATATAATATATTATCATGACAGCTCTCTCGCTAATAAATAATATCTATATTAACCGGGTTTCCAATAACAGTCATATTCAATTACATATACTTATTCACAAGTCTGGCTAAATATTTGTTGATTTTTCATTTTTTTTTTTATTAAACTTTACTCTTTTGTACTGGGGGATTTTATATACGACACACATTGTTGAGTAAAGCTGTACAAGTGGCGTCAGATTTTCATGTTAAACAATTTCGGCTGTTGTAATGCTTTATCACAAATTGCTCCATTTATCTTTGGGTTGCATTTTCTACAGACGGCGTCTGAAATCTGTATTTTAAAATATTATATATTCATATAGATATGTTTGATAAGTTCAACCTGAAACATTATACATGTCTCTAGTAGCTCTACGAATTGCATTAAAAATTCAAACTTAATAATCTAAAATAAAAGAAATTAAAGAAATGAAAGAAAAGTTTTGAATTTTTTGCATAGTAATTCCATATTATTGTCCTAAAATTGGTTAAAATTGCATCAGCTATCATTCTAGCAGTTTGGTCTAAATATGTATTATTGCTCATTAAATTATTATATGATGAGACACACACATTTGTAGTGAAAACAATTAAAAAGGCTTGAATTCCAATTTCAAATAAATAAAAAGGAAGAAAAATGAAAACATGTTGATTGTTTTGTGGTAATTGTTTTTCAAGTGTACAATACGGAAGAGAAAAGTTTAAACCAGCCATTATTTTTTTTCTCACAAGGATATATTTATTCAAATCAATTATAACATTGACACCGTTTGAGATACCAATCCATAAACTTTATATACATTTACCACAAATATCATTACTAATTGTTTTATAGCTTATATAAAGACACATCTGAATTAATTTTATAAAACAGTTTATATTTAATTGCTGTAGATTGAGGAGTTCGCACGGATTACTGTGTTTTTGAATATTTAAATTCCAAACACTAACTCTGAAGACAATAATTTAAATGAACATGTTTTGAATAACGTGATATGATTTATCGTTGGGTTACTACCATATATTATTTACCACAGGGTTAAGTACTACCATAAATTATGTACCGCAGGGTTAATTACTACCATATATTATGTATCGTCGGGTTACCAACATAGATTATGTACCGCAGGGTTACCACCATATATTATTTACCACAGGGTTACTACCATATAATTATTATGTATCGTAGGGTTACCACCATAGATTATGTATCGCAGGGTTACCACCATATATTATGTACCGCAGGGTTACCACCATATATTATGTATCGTAGGGTTACCACCATAGATTATGTATCGCATGGTTACCACCATATATTATGTACCGCAGGGTTACTACCATATATTATGTATCGCAGGGTTACCACCATATATTATGTATCGTAGGGTTACCACCATATATTATGTATCGGTTACCACCATATATTATGTATCGTAGGGTTATCACGATATATTATGTACCGCAGGGTTACTACCATAGATTATGTATCGTAGGGTTACCACCATAGATTATGTATCGCAGGGTTACCACCATATTTTATGTACCGCAGGGTTACCACCATATATTATGTATCGTAGGGTTACCACCATAGATTATGTATCGTAGGGTTACCACCATAGATTATGTATCGCAGGGTTACCACCATACATTATGTACCGCAGGGCTACCACCATATATTATGTATCTTAGGGTTACTACCATATATTATGTATCGCAGGGTTACCACCATATATTATGTACCGTAGGGTTACCACCATATGTATGGCAGGGTTACTGTTATCAATATTTGTTGGGTCACATTAATGTCATCTTTTTGTTTTTGCACCGATCGGTTTAATGAACTGTGCTATGGAGAAATTCTGCACAGGCGGCAAATGGATTCGAATTGTCAAGGATTCATTTACCACTAAAAGCGTAAAACCACGCTGGAGAATTCGGGGGAACTTAATAAGCGCCATATGAAACAATATTTTCAATTGAAGCTTTACAATTAGTTTATTAACACAATAAATAAATAATTTAATACATAACGTGACCAATGTACTCCTATATAGACTCACAATATTGTAATATTATAGTCATTATCTATATTAATATAATAACAGAAATGATGAATAACGATCTTCCACAAGGTGATGTATCTCAGTAAGTTGAACCTGTATGGTTTGTTTAACACTGATTATTGTCTCACATCTTCTACCATGCCCGAACAAACGCAAGTGACACGAGTTCCCCTTTAACAGTCGGTAGTAGCACTACGGCGAATTGAAAGCTAGGCTTAAGAGAGCCGTATAACGTTAGTGCATTGGTTAATCCATCCAGAATAACGAACTTGTGACATTGTGATTTTCAAGATTAAAGATAGGTTGCCAGGCAACGAAACATACGCCCACAACAGCTAAGTCGTCCGGTTAGTCAATAAGTATTATCGCGATTTTTTTTCTTTTGTCAGAAATGAGAACATTTACAACACATGAAAATCTGATAACGAGTAATAAGTAATTATCAGAAAACATCGGAATTTGTTTCGATTGTTTGTCTCATCACCTTAAACAATTTATATCAACTTTAGAGAGAGAGAGAGAGAGAGAGAGAGATAGAGAGACAGAGACAGAGAGAGAGAGAGAGAGAGAGAGAGAGAGAGAGAGAGAGAGAGAGAGAGAGAGAGAGAGAGAGAGAGAGAGAGAGAGAGAATGGGGTTTACCGTCCACTCGACACAAACTAGATCATTTGGGGACTAACATATGGTTTCAATATTTTATTTCAATAATGCGTGTAGGGGTCTTTAGCAGTGGGAGGAAACCGGAGTACCCGGATATATCAACTTTAGCCTCTAGAGTATCCATGAGGTATTTCAAAGCGATCAGTAACTCTATCAGTAATTATCGGAAATCGTCTAAATCAATAGGCCTTTTCGTCTCTGAGTCTTAGACACTGTGTATAGCCCAACAGATATTAACTGTCGCCCGCAGAGCGTCCACAAGCAATTCAGCCTCCCGGACAGACCGACGGAGGTGACGACAATATACGACCACATTCAATGTGAAAATATAAAAATCATTACCTATTCCACAAAGATTTATTGATACCTGTTGAGGTGCATCCCACGCCCATGCGCACTTGTTTACATTACAATAATCGGCGAAATACGTAACATGTAATTGTACTGTTAGCTGAAAGGAATTGCAACCAATAGATTGTAGAGGGGATGGTCGGAGAGACAAATATTCCATTAATTGTATTGTAAAACAGCTAGTTGACTTTGTATACTTTTATAAAGCAGAACACATTTAAAGCGCATGCGTGCTGTAGCAATAAATATCTTTAATATGTGGCCTATTATATAATAGCTTTAAGGTACCATTACAAGGCGTGAATATATCATAATATAATACATTTAAACACATTAAGTCACGGCAGCGTTATTGTTCACATGATGCCAGCACCTCTACCGTGTTGCACATATATCAATATCTCACAAATGTACACATATAAATATCTCACAGATGTAAATAAGCAGAAACAAACAAAAAACAACCTTGTCAAGCTAAGAGAATATAATTATTATAAATGCAAATGGTCAATTCTACTGTGTATTTTAAGTTAATGGTTTAGAGTTTATTATATCTGATAGTATGACCATATTATATATTTGGCTAACCTTCAAAGAAAGTTTTTCCAATATCTGGTTGTTTGATAATATTATGACAAACACCTAGGTCCATATCTAAAACCATTGTCATGCGCATATATGAAAGTTTGACTAAAGTACCAGTTGGGTTTTAATACGTATTTTGCGAGAAAATAAAGTACAAAGTTATCCGTTGAAAATGTCTTATATAAATTATCTTTAGCCACGTTCAACTGAAAATAGGAGACCGGAACTGACGTCATATAACTAAACCCCCAAACCAGATATAAACTATGCAACCGTCCTTTAAAAATCCGTGATTTTATAACTAAAATGGTGGCGATCGTTTTGTCCTGAGAAAAGGTAAATATCATGTTCACACGTGGTTGTCATATTTTGTTGTATAATGAATAAATAAACACAGAATAAAAAAAACTAATTACCCAGCAACATAAATATGTGTTGTACGTCACTTGTATTGGTGTAAACCAATCCCTAGCTTAGCTATCAGTAGTGACGGTTGTCAAAAAACGGGACAGAGTATGCTTTCCCTTTCTAGAACACTCGACAACACTTCTCATATGAGGCATTCATCTAGCTCACCGACCTTTTGTTTTGTGTATTTTTTATTCCATTACGTCACACATCGAATGAATATCAAGCACATCAACACAAAATATCCACCATATTTATAACAAGCTTGTCGTCAAGGAAAAACATAATTCACCAAATTACGAAATTTCCACTGAAAGAAATTGTTGCGAGCTTGAAGAGCGCTTGGTTTAAATGTTGACGGTGAATTCAAGTGTAAGTAGGATATAAGGTACTCTTGTTACTTTTAGCAAAAACAGATTCATCATATCTTTAATCTTAACGATAAAATTTTACTTCCGATTCAGTCAAATCTTTAAACAGATCGTTGACTTCATCTAACTTTGTCTTGTCAAAATTCTGTAAATATTCCGATACATCCAAAACACACTGAATTTCTAAACTTTTCATCGTCTGCAGCAGCCTCTTGCCTGTCTGACTTCCACCTTCCATGAGTTCCCTCCCCTTTTCATGAGCTTTGTACAACATGTGGCGCCTGTCGGCCACTGATTGAAACGTCGGTTTACCTTCCGGTGCTGGCGAGATCGTAACCTTGCCAATGGTCGGCTCCTCGCAGAAAATAAATGGTTTGAACACAGATAGACCTGGATTCGGGGTGCCAGTAAACCAGTGAACGTCGGGAACCATGGAACCGTTCTTGGGCTGTAGAACTGAAACTTGACTAGACATGGTCTCCAACTCACCGCTAAAATTGATGCTACTAGCCTCATTCCGAAGCAGCTGGAACATATTATGCTGAGAAAATTCACCTGTAAAATAGGAGGTGATTTGAGATTCTAACACAATGTAAAATTGATCAACACACACACACACAGTAGGCCTAGACTATATAAACCTGTTTCTATTTAACCACACCGCCAAGATAACTTGTCAGGATTAACCAGGCCACTGAGAAAAAGGGCCAGGATTAGCAACGATTAACAGAAAAATAAATCCTGGATGACACACAACTTTTTAAAACTCAATGAATTCATAGTTGGTTCAAAAATGAATGTACGTGGTTGCCTGTGCATTTCAGATTTCAATGTAAGAATTTACTCTTAACGTTTAAATGTATCCATAATCTAGCGCCATCATATCTGTCTCGTCGTTTACGCTTTTATATCCCATGTAGAAACTTACGGTCTGCAGCAAACTTATGTCTTTTAGAAGAAAATAATAATAATAATAATCAACGCGTCAGGATTTACCAGGTCACCTGGAGAAAGGAGAGCAGATAGATGAATATATTGATCCAACTGCTGGAAACTCGGTGATTATAGGGCTGACTCCGATCCTCGGGATATGGCAGCCTGGGCTTATTGTCAGTGATGCAAGAACAGGCGTCTGGTGATTCTGGTCAAAATAAGACGTTAAACCTCATTGTATATATTCTCTAACAGTTGGTGTCACAAAACAAACATTTTCTTACCGGGTTTTGCTAATGTCTGTAGGAGTTGTTTCCCCTGTTCTAGTCGGTTTTCAGCTGCTTGTTTCTCTGATAAAGATAAACCACTGAAGGACGAATGAAATGTTTTAAAGAAATTAAAATCTCCTTGGTCAGGTTTATAAAGTCCAGCTTTCTCTGCCTCTTCTTGTAATCCATCAGAACTTAAATCAAAATCTGATTCAATCGACAACATGCTGGTGATATTATGGGTCCCATCTGAAACAAAATAATTAGTGATCAAAATCCTTAAATACGCTCATTTCTTCACTATCTTATGTCATACATTGATTTCATGAAGTCCATAGACAGCAGACGTTATAACTCCACTCGACCACAAATAAAATCTAGGTGTAGCCCACAATAAGATGTACAAGATTTGGTTACCAGAGATCAGGACCCTGTTTCTCGAAATCTTAACTAAAGATAAAATCCAAATTTTAGTGGAGACTTCAATTTTGATTGGCTGAGTCCTAAAATCAATCTAACATTATCCAATTAAATTACTAAAATCTGGATTTTATCTTACTTAAAATTTCCTGAAACAGGCCCCAGAACCATATATATAGAGAGAGGGCAGTTGTCATTGGGTAAGATAGCGGCTTCTGTTGTCTAATCTCAGTATATTCAATTACAGTTGCCGTCTCTCACCCATCGTATATTATACAGAATGTTCACTAATATTTATTATTTTACATCTAGTCAGTTTATGGACTGGTTAGAGCCTCGAAACATAGAAATAAGTTGCACTAGACGTTCTGATAATGATCCGCATACCATGTTTGGTGTACGCCACCCGTATCTACTATATGGTAATTATTTTATAAGAATCATAATCTAACTGTGTGGAGTAAACTTACTTGTTATTTTTTTGGCCGCCCAGAAGAGACCAGCTGTATCAAGTACCCATGCCTCATGTCGGTCGGCCAACAGGTAGCTGTTGTGATACGTCCATTGGCCAAAATTAGGATCCTCACAGCAATGACCACCTTGTCCATGTACCTTCAATAATTCCGTTATAGCAACTACTGCTTCCTTAGCAGTCTTCCCTCTCTCCAAACCCAGCCTATAAAATATGAAATAATGTAATGTTACAATAGCACGGGTAGTAAATCATAGATTATAGATTATATTTATAGATGAATGTCAGAATTCTGATCCTTTTTACAGATAAACTATTCGATTATTTCAGGCTGTTTTGGTTTTCTAATCGCCAATAACTAATTTATACACCCATGTTGTGTCGAGTACTATCTGTATGTGGGCCTGTGTTATGCGTAAAAAGTAGTCAACACTCGACTATCAATTGTCCTCAGTTAGCCTACAAGTAAAAACACAACAAACCTGACAAAATCCACACCAATCAACTTTTCATTGTGATCGCCTGGATGACATAGTTTGGTCCATACCGATGTATTACCAATACATACGCCGTGTTCGTTAGCGCCCATCTCCGCTCCCCATGTCCATGCAGCTTTACTCAGTACCACAGCATTGGTATGCGTCACCTGTTCCACTTCTATAAATGTGCACTGAAAAAATACAAATATTTTTAAAACCATTATATCAACAGGTGATAATCACAAGACTTGGGTTTCGAAAGAAGTTCATCAAAAGATTATAGCTGGCGCTGGATTATTTATATCGAATCTGGTAAATTTTTCAATTCACTATTTCTTTGTAAAGAGTGAAAGTGAGACAATCAAGTGGATATTTTAATTAGTAAAACCTCAATTATGGTCGACTGTCTGAGAAGTTTGAAATATAGACCATCGCGTAATTCCTTTGATTCTTTCTATGTTTGATGTAGTCTGGAATAATACTACAGAAGTAATCCACAACAACCCAACGTAGATGCGTTACGAACTAGAAGTGGCCTATCTTGTGGAACCTCCCATAATACACTTTATACCGAATTCTCATCTTTATCAGTGCCACGCCATGCTCATAAATTAATACTGTTTCATAAAATGGTAAATAATATAGCTCTCACATAATCCCAACCACATTACACAAATCAAATGTACTATAAAAACTTAAAAACACTGGTATGGATATACGACTTTTGAATTTATAAGCATGCTACGTTTCGATACACATACAGATAATGGTTTTTTAATTTCTACTCCACTGTCCAAACTACACACACTCCAGCGTAATAATACCATTGATATAATACGGTACCAATACATTTTAGAAATATTACTTATCTATCTCTAGATTGTTTACAAATATATTAAACTTACCAAACGTTTTACTCCATAAAATACAAGGTTGTGGATTACTTATTTATTTATTTAAATTTGCTAACCATAACTAAAATACTGTGTTTAGTTTTTGTCTATATCACATCTAACACACCCAACCCAGCATGAAGCAAATTTATATATATTATTAGACCCGCCTTGTTTTTTGTTTAAGTACTTTAAAATGTTATTAACATACTTGTTATCGTGATTGCCGTCAAAGAAAGAAGTACAACTGAATCTGATTCAAGTACAGATCTACATGAAGATCTGACGTGTTGTAGTGGAAGGTCGCGTCACGGTCATATAGCAGGCCTTTAACCCTAGCATTTAAGTCATTCGCACTCGATTAAACAATTAGGTATTTGTAAATACAACTTTTGCTTTGATTTGTCTTCCATTGCTGCAAACGTGTACCCACAGTTCCACACACCGTACCCTAAAATCTCATACCCTAAAATCTCAATCCAACTGATCATTTGATTGGCTAATCCCTCGCATCAAGAGATAATACCAACATGAAAGAAACGTGGTCAGTGACAGGTCAGTGACCTTATTTGAAATGTACAATAATTATCCATGGAATATAAATTGATGAGTGAAATATGAATAGCTATTGATCAATTCATGAGTCTCCACACTCACCACGTGTATTAATTGATATTGACCTATAACTGAGTATCCACACTAATTATGTACTAATTGGCCAATTATAAACTTGGAGGTTATTTTAAGATTTTATCATCATTGTATAAATATAATTGGCTACAATAACACGGGTGTCTAACCGACATGACTTATAATGCAATAGTTCGAATTTCTTTCAATAATTTTAGAAGTCAAATTCGACAACCAAGCACAGTTTATTTGTAAGGGGGGGGGGGCAGGACAAGGCAGCACCAGGGCCTATATATAAGGCTCTAGACAGAACCAGGGCCTATAATATAGGAATTATTAACTTTATATACAATTTAAAGGGGCGTATGATTCTATGCTTTGGAAGATTAAAATAGGTGAAAACTGGTGTAAAAGCTAATATTAATGTAAAATGAATTTATGTAAAGCGTTTTATATTCAATTTTTAGAACAAATATTGTAATGTGAATGGCGCAGGATAGTGGGAAAGAAAAAGTAACTATGTCATTGCATAGCTTTAAGATTAGACAAACCAGCCGTATGCTCGTCTTCCATTAGCCCAGGTTAGGTGTAGAAGAGTAGGACGTTAAACCCCATTTCATTTCATTTCATTTATTATCGACGACAATAATAGAGACGCGTATTGTTTCTGTAAGTGTTTTTATTATTCATTTTTTGGCCGGGGGGGGGGGTCGTCAGTGCAGCTAAAAGTGTACGTAATGCAAACATTCTGTCATTCTGTCATGGCGACCCTCATGTCTACTATCAATTAATGTCAAAATGGTCGGTCTTGAAGTATAACTTCCGGTTTTATTAGGAGTTCAAAATGACAGGTTTTTCCACAAACACAGATCCTATTTCGTTTCGTTTTACAGTTCAAAATTTCGTTTTATCTGTCTTTACTACACTAGGATCTGGAAGAGTTGTTATCATTGACGTGTTCTGAATAATGTGACGAATTAGCCAATGAAACGGTCTGTTAGGCGTGTTCTTGCCTTTTAGGTGCACGGAACTGTGGGTAAACTACAAGAAACGTCAACGCTGATTGAATAATCAATGTCTGACGCCAAATGGCCCAAAGTCTCTCGTATGACCTCTGACGTGACCTATCGCTTCATCTTGTCAGATCTTCATGTAGTAGAAGCCATCGGAAGTATAAAAAACGAAACGAAATATAGATCTGTATTTTAATCACATTGTAGCCGGGTCGACCAATAAAACGAGGCTATTCTTAGTCCAATTGAGCGATTTATCATTATTTGAAATATGCCTGTGAAGTGTTACCTGTACTTTTGTTCCCGGTTCATGATCTTGAGAAGGCTGATAAACAACCTCTTGGACCTCGGATGGTGGACGATCGGAATTTTTACCAAAAATTACACAACCTCCAGTAGCAGGTGGCAAGGCAACAAATATATCCGACATTTTCCTCACTAAATACAGCAACACTGAAATAACAAAACAAACAACATTAATGGGCTGTATAGGGAGTTGATGGGTTGTAGAGGGGGTGTTGGGCTGTATAGAGAGGTGAAATGGGTTGTATAGGGAGGTGTCGGGCTGTATAGAGAGGTGAAATGGGTTGTAGAGGGAGGTGTCGGGCTGAAGGTGTATAGGGTAGTATGTTGCTATGCTTTATGGGTAACGTTATTGCTATTACACAAATCATTAGGCGAATGTTAAAATTCTTTGAAATAAATAATTTGCGCCCTGGCGTTCAATATATATTATTCCAGGTTACAGAGTTCCAGACATTTTATGCTATTTATAACCAGGGGACATTTTAAGCTAATTATAGCCACGCGATATTTCCATAAACATAGATAATTACATTGGATTGGTAGTTTAACGTCACAGGTCACGTCATACAATACGTCGCGTCAGAAAATCATTATTATTGATACAAGCTAATCTTCTATCTAAACAGTTTGTCTTTTGATGTGAGTGAACCCGTCTACCTATAGCCATCTGTAAAAATAAAAGATTGATCATATCCTGCCCAGTACACTGTACTCGATATCAGTTATAGCTGAACTTAGCGATGATTTGTGTGCATGCTTGGATAGACACCAAGCATCAAAATCACTGCAATGTTTAATGGATTGAACTAGCACGTGTTTCACTCTATACAAAGTTTTAAAATGAATTCTTGACAAAGTAAATATAACCGTAGTAAGGACGTTGTTGACCCTGGCTACTGTTGTTGACTACTGCTGTTGATCCTGACTACTGTTGTTGACCCTGACTACTGTTGTTGATCCTGGCTACTGTTGTTGATCCTGGCTACTGTTGTTGACCCTGACTACTGTTGTTGACCCTGACTACTGTTGTTGACCCTGACTACTGTTGTTGACCCTGACTACTGTTGTTGACTACTGTTGTTGACCCTGACTACTGTTGTTGATCCTGGCTACTGTTGTTGACCCTGGCTACTGTTGTTGACTACTGTTGTTGACCCTGACTACTGTTGTTGATCCTGACTACTGTTGTTGTAAATTATCTTACAATCATCTGGTTTCAATAGTCCCGCCCACTTAGTCTCTATCGTCTCAATCGCCTAGGTTTTATCATCTAGTCTCAATTGATAAAAACGGACATGATAAAATGACAACGCTCCATGTCGAGTCTGGCTAATAACGAACCCTAATGATCAGTCCGACCTAAAATACCAGCACATGTTATAGTCTATCAAAAACTTATTGATTCCCCACAATATCTAGATGATACAAACCCACGTGGATCGGACTTCCGCTCGTTGGGAAATAATACACTATGTTTCCAGGACGATAATAACTGACAGTAACACTGATTCTATCGTCCTAACACCGACCGGTACACCATATAAACACTGATTCTAGCGTCCTACAACCGACCTGTACACCATATAAACACTGATTCTAACGTCCTAACACCGACCTGTACACCATATAAACACCATAACAACGTACTTGACAATTCGACATTTGACCTAACAAAACTCCTCCATTACTGACACATGCATGCTACTCCATTTACATTCCACCGTGTATATAATACCACCGTGTATATAATACCACCGTGTATACCTAATACCACCCTGTATATTACTGTAGGTAAATAAACGCGCACCTGTTTATGGTATATATGAGGTCAACATAGAAAGAACATAAATCGATATTTACTTCTATTCTTGAAAGTTGAACATTCCTAGGATATTAGTCATATTATAGACTGACTATATCACATGCTTATATATGATCAATAACACTTCCATGTGTTTCAATCGACAATATCAATGAGTGTTTTCTCTCACTATAAAATCATGGTTAATTTCTACAACTATATGTTATTAGATATACGATATGCATGGATTATTCTCACTATTTCACCAAAATCCGCTTTCCTTTTATAGGTGTTTTAGTAGTCATTAAAAATAAAACGGGGTTTAACATCCTACTTTTATATATCAACCGGGCTAATGAAGTGGTTTCCTTTACGTGCACGCTTCGGTCATGTGTATACACGACGCCGCTGGTCGTTGCCAGGTCCTGCGTCAATGACAAGCGGAAACCCGTCTTATCCCACGCCGATAGTAAATATTGTCATTCCGATCAGCCCATGAAAAATGACATGTTACTAGTCGGGGATGTATGCCACGACTTGCATAGATAACTCGTCGTATTACCTACAGTGCACCTGTTATATCCTGCCTCTCGCCATTAACGCCCAAAACTATTTGGAAAAATTGCCAAATTGCGATAAAAGTAGATTAAGAAAACATAGCCAGAGGGGTATAATCTCATCTATTAAATTCTTGACTTTTTACTTATATATGACCACGTGTTGTCTCTAACTACCTTTAGTTACCCTACTTCTCATAGCCGTTGGACGGTGTGTGTGAGTGGGGGGTGAGTGTGTGTGTGTGGGGGGGGGACTAAAGATTAGAGACAATTTGATACATAAGATTATACATCTCGAGGGAATTTCGGGGCCAACACCGACATCGGAAACCTTCTTCGAAATACAACTTGTATGCGCACGACTAATTGGTATACGGCATAATTTAAGTAAAAACCAGACACCCAAACATCCCGCATGTAACATCTAATAAACTACTATTTTAAAATGAAAGGTACAACACTACAGCCTTAGGCTACATTTGAACGATAAATGAAGCTACGACATATTCTAGTTAAACAACGATTACATTCGTACTAATTACACCCTTCAGGGGCATTACAATATGCAAAACAGCAGAGATAGAGACAGAGAGATAGAGAGAGATAGACAGGGGTAGAGAATTGTTGAACAGCAGAGATAGAGACAGAGAGATAGAGGGAGATAGACAGGGGGGTGGGGGAGAGAATTGTTGGTTAACATTCACTTGATACAAAGTACGCCATTTCAATATTTCACTTTCTCGTAGGTGTATTTAGCATTAGGAGGAAACTGGGGGACCCGGAGAAAACCCGCGGGGTTGGAGGCTTCTGTACAATATACTATACTATAATAATACAAAGGCTATATTTATGACGACGTATTAAATGAAATAAATAGGGTTTCACGTCCTATGTTTGTATATAAGAACAATCCAACAAGCCCCTCTGATGTGCTACCTGAGTACCTAGTGCACGACACCAGTTACT
The DNA here is from genome assembly GCA_963678685.1 of Patella ulyssiponensis. NCBI lineage: Eukaryota > Metazoa > Mollusca > Gastropoda > Patellidae > Patella > Patella ulyssiponensis. The sequence goes on along the minus strand of OY783225.1, from coordinate 58,385,699 downwards.
AATTATAGCTAACTGCCACATCGTCGTGAACCGTTCACTTCAGAGGCGAACTAGAACAGATCTATGGTTTGTCCATCAATCAGTGAGATTTGAATGCTTTAGGGTTCGTACACGTCGTACCAGTCAAACAGATCGTATAAGTCGCTCACATCACACATGAAGGTCAAGGGAAGCTTTTACACAACGTACTGACCTAGGTGGGCCAGTCTTTGGATTTTAAATATGTAACTGAACCTATAGTTGTTTTGAACAAGGTGCTGAGTCAATGGTTGTTTTGAACAAATTGTTGAGCTGTATATAGAATTAAACTGGACTGATTCCAGGAATAATTAACCACGTGCTTGTATTTAAAGATTGGTGTTGCTAGGAAGCAATTGATTGAAGTAATAGATATAGTAATGGTGAGGTCGACGATGACAATGATGATGATTGGGAATAGATGGGGAGATGATGTTGATCATTATCACAGCAATAATGAAATTGACGATGTTGATGGTGTCATGGAAGACAATAATAACCAATGATTACTAATAATAAGTGCACACTAATTGATGATGACGACGATAATTAATGATAAATGATGCTTACGGCGATGTGTTAAAATGATATGAACATCTATGATAAAAATGATGACGATGATGACGATGATGACGATGATGAAGACGATGAAGATGGTGACAATAATAATGTCGCGATCATTGAACCTATTGATACAAGTTAAGTATAATATTAACCTAGCTATAATGTCATGAAATACAGTTTTAAACTTGTGACTTTCTTTATTTCAGGCAGATGTCGGTGATGTCATTTATTCAGCCGTTGTTAATCTAACCAACGCCCAATTATAAACATTCCCATCCCTTTAATGATTGGGAGAATTGTTTGCCTTTAGTATTATCGATTCTATCAATATAGAACTATCAATTCTAAAAATATAGTATTTTCAATTCTAGTGTCTTCGATTTAGAACTCTCGGAATACAAATAGACGTAATTGTTTAATAGTACGTTGGTGTTACTAGAAAATACTATTCTCAGTATGGCAGACCAATTAAAACATTTTACAACAGGAGATACTATTCTCAGTATGACAGAGCAATTAAAACATTTTACAATAGAAGATACCATTCTCAGTATGGCAGAACAATTAAAACATTTTACAATAGGAGATACTATTCTCAGTATGACAGAACAATTAAAACATTTTACAATAGGAGATACCATTCTCAGTATGGCAGAACAATTAAAACATTTTACAATAGGAGATACTATTCTCAGCATGACAGAACAATTAAAACATTTTACAATAGAAGATACCATTCTCAGTATGACCGAGCAATTAAAACATTTTACAATAGAAGATACCATTCTCAGTATGACAAAACAATTAAAACATTTTACAATAGGAGATACTATTCTCAGTATGACCGAGCAATTAAAACATTTTACAATAGAAGATACCATTCTCAGTATGATAGAACAATTAAAACATTTTAAACCATGTTTGTTCTCTTTACGCACACAGAAGGCTCGGTAGTCCAGTCTATTCGCTAGGATGGGTCGAACCCCGGAATTTGTGCATACCATTGGCATAACGTTAAATATTTCCAGATAAAATGTCGTTTGCCGGAGTTTATTAGCCCCGTGGGTGTAGAACTAGGATATTTCTATTCAACCACCTTAGTTCAATATTATACCCTAGTCACTGTATGTCAGTATGACTCGTCTATTTAAAGAACAGAAATTCTAGACTATTCCTGATAGTGAAGATAATTATGCAATAACCAGCCCCAGTAGATCAATACCCTTGTACATCAGGTGATCCAGTAATTACTCTGCTTACAGAATCACTTGAACTGTATGTGTTTGTATACCGGTCGATTAGAAACAATAGCTGTATGTGAGACAATGGTTGTATGTGAGCAATGTCTCACCAATGGCTGTATGTGAGCAGTGTGTCACCAATGGGTGTAGGTGAGACAATAGCTGTATGTGAGACAATGGCTGGATGTGAGACAATAGCTGTATGTGAGCAGTGTGTCACCAATGGCTGTATGTGAAATGAAGTGGGGTTTTGCGTCCTATCTTTCTGTAATAACCAGACTCATGGAGACGATCATAGATCATACGTCAATCATACACCGTTTTATGAGTTTTTCCGCCAACTCTTCATTGAATTGTAACCGTCATGGGTTGTTTTTACGTTCAAACCGAATGACGACACATCCCTCATTACCAGGTCTTCAATGGCGAAGTGCCCCACCATTGCCAGCCCTTCAATATATTACGGTCAATGAACCAGTCAGTCACGCTTATAATCTAAAAACACACTTTATGGAATAACATTTACTATGGTTTATTTCACTGCGACGTTTCGACAAGATTTCACAAGTCGTTATCAATCATTATACACAAATACATTACTAAATGCCATTCAAAGAATGAATAAGTCACGCTTATAAAAAAAAATAAATTGTGAGAATCACTGTCTCGAATAACGCAATACAAGAGCGATATTACTTTGATAGGTTTATATGCAGATATTTCCGGCAGAGTTGATCGGGGGTGGAGTAGTGCACGGGGACGAGTAGGCTCACTCTTTCCTCCCGATATACTGTAAACTTTGTATTTAATTACCCAGTCTCTTACCATGAATTTATATGCAACATTACCAGTACTTTCTCGGTTCAGTATTATGTGTACCATGGTAACTCGGTGGAACGGGTGCATTTAAAACGGTCTTGACAGTATTTGTATGTCACCTGATATTCCATGCATTGGCAGCTCATTTGATTAGTATCATATAAAGAATGTATGACCTATGACCTATGACCTGTATAAAAAAGCAAGGTTTATATTTAATCTACTGGGTCTATAGAGAGGAAATATACCATCGATTGATAATGTGTATGTATATATATAAAGGTCACCTTCTGCAATGTTATAAATTAATTAGTAGAACTAATCGATAACCAATCGATATTCTCAGTTACTAGTATTACCTACACTCGTCTTCATCAACCAGTTTGTTGGATATTCAGCGCTTGATAAATATATTGTTATTATACGTATGATAGTATATAACTAATACATAGACTATGGCCATATTAGGGTATTGGTCATGCGACGCAGTCTGTCTTAAAGAAAATATGAAGATTCCAAGGTTTTGGGTAATTGCTGTACCTTGAAGACGCTGACGTTCGCCTTCTACCACGACTAGACGCTGTCGTTCGGATTCAACGAAACCCCAACAAAAGTCTTGAGTACTGGCAGATGACGTACACGACGAGACAGATTATTCTCACTCTTTCTACAACAACGGCATTCGAACTATTCGGTGCTCTAAAACAAGAAAAATCCTACCATTCTTTATCTACTGGTGCCGTAAAGTCTAGCTACTATACGAGAGAAATAATATATCGTTTTATATACCGTTACTTGTAAACAGGAAGTTTGTGCTTTAACACATGTGTCCGATATATCACGTGATGCAGATAAATAAACAGAGTACAACGAAAAAAAATAAACACCATTTGATTTCTACATATAGCCTAACATGTATGACCATACGCTTTAAATCGTAACATGGCTTGTATATACGCTTTAAATCATAACATGGCTTGCATATACGCTTTAAATCGTAACATGGCTTGTATATACGCTTTAAATCGTAACATGGCTTGTATATACGCTTTAAATCGTAACATGGCTTGTATATACGCTTTAAATCGTAACATGGCTTGTATATACGCTTTAAATCGTAACATGGCTTGTATATACGCTTTAAATCGTAACATGGCTTGTATATACGCTTTATATATAACACGGCTTGTATATACGCTTTAAATCGTAACATGGCTTGTATATACGCTTTATATATAACACGGCTTGTGTATGCGCTTTAAATTATGAAATGGCTTGTGCATGAGAAGCCCCATTCATACTGCGTTATTTAAAATTTATTAATTTTTGTTGACCATTTTAGGTTTGAGATCATCCACACTTTACCAGACAGTGGCTCGTAGCTGTGTCTTACTAAGACTCACATTGCGTCTTGATATGGCCCACTTTGCGTCTTGGTAAGCCTTACAAATTGTTTGACAAGGAAACGAGTATTGTAATTTGTTACATTTAGTCCTGGTCAGGTTGTTAAGGGTAATGGTTAGGTCTAGTGATTACAATGGGTTCTGGTGGTGTTGTATTGGGTGTTGTTTTCACCTCTCAAACGTCTCGGTTCGTTCATTAAAATCTTGTTATAATCACAAATTAGGATTCTAAATGTACGTTATGACGTCGTTGTGGCGCTAGATTTGTTGGTTTATAGAAGCTATAAAACATGTCGACTCGATCTGTCTGGGTAACAATATGTCTGTCGGTCTTGGTGACCACATGGTGTCCAATCTATAAAACTACTGATACAAATACCGTTCCGCACCCAATATTAATTAATGTTATTCTGTCTGGATCAATTAAATAAATATGATAATATAAGCTCTGGGTGGGTTCTTCTTGCCAACTTTACCTAACAACCAAATCTCAAATATCATGCCTTGTTAAAAATTATAAATGTACGGCCTGATTTACTGGAATAAAAATAAAATTTATTCCATGTACTTATATAGGTAAGATGGCGAGTCGCGGGTTCATGTTGTCACGGTAACAGACGTTAAACCCAGCTTTGGTCACCATATAAGCCGAATTGGCAGGAAGTCTGGTGGATTCTGATTGTGAAGTGTAACAACAATTAAACTAATTTCAATGCTGTAGATTTGACTAGTGATATTGACGGGTGACAAACTGATACATATTTACACCATTTTGATTTAAACATGATATAAAAACAATATTACTGGGATCATCCTGACATTATTTCATATAAAACAACATCACCAGAATGCAGTAAATAAAATGTCTGTCTTGTATTTCTAGATCTTCCCACCAATGACATAATAGATATTTTATATAATGTTAGCTATTGAACAAGAAACCAAACGAACATCAATGTATTCCATCGAGAGTCTTTACATTATACAAGGTAATATTAATAGGTTTTACGACAGAACGAGGCACGGAGGGCGGAAACCACGCCATAAGGACCCATCGCATATATTTAACCCAACACAGACATTCATTACGGCACAACAGATATATTTTATACCACCATAGAACTCTAAAATAGTTCATAACAAGTATTTGTTATGCCAACACATATATTTATTACGTCACAAATTCAATCACATATTTATATTACGTCATGGGCATATATTTCTATTTCTATGGCATTAAGTACCAATCACAGACAACTATTACGTCATAAGGATACATGGGGAATATATATCACGCGATGAGGACCTAAAGTACCGTGTTTTACCTGACATTAAATATGTTGTATATTATAACAGTGTGCCATAATACTGACCTAGTAACATTATTTACTATATTTAATCTACAAACCAATTCTGAAATAATTTGTGCTAGACAGACTATTTTTATAGTTTCTAGATTCATGTTTACCATCTTATATCAAGTTATCAATTCAACAACAAATACACTTGTACATTATCTACACTATATTATCTCACAACATTGTTCACGTACCCTACGATTATCATTTGTCATTAGCGTATGTAATATCGGTGTATGTTATTTGTTATTAGTGTATGTAATATTGGTGTATGTTATTTGTTATTAGTGTATGTAATATTGGTGTATGTTATTTGTTATTGGTGTATGTTATATGTTATTGTTTATGTTATATTGGTGTATGGTATTTGTTTATAGTGTATGTTATATTGGTGTATCTTTGTTTATAGTCTATGGTATTTGTTTATAATGTATGTTATGTTGGTGTATGGTATTTGTTATTAGTGTACAATGTATGTTATTTGTTTTTGGTGTATCTATTTTGGGAATCACACTGACTCATCGAGAAAGGCCCTGGCTTACTTACCGGAGCGTCCTGGGTTCGACCTCGGTATGGACAAGAAAGTCCCTGCATATGATTATATCCCAGACAGTTTGAGTTAGATGACACATCACGTGATCTCTAACTGGTGCCGTAAAGTTAAACATTATTTCAACAATCATTGTTTCATTTAGCATCTACAAGTCTTATACGACATGACGTCACATTACTTATCACCTCTAGTCTCGTATCAAGCAATTAACATATAACATGCAGGGTGATACATTGCGGTATTTCAAGATTGATATATACAAACAAATGGCGGTATATAATGGGTATATATACCATAGTTACATTATGCCATAGTTACAACATATATACATTATACCATAGTTACGACATATACATTATATCATAGTTACGACATCTATACATTATACCATAGTTACAACATATATACATTATGCCATAGTTATAACATATACTTTACATAGTTACAGCATATATAAATTAACTGGGAGATATTAACTATAGTAATACCAGTGGATGATGCATGGCGACGTAGATTACTATGACATATTAGATATATACGTGTTGATTATTGACATCTACTAACATCTGTTGGTACGTTTAAACTAACTGGCTGATGAATGATTGGGGCAAGTAATACATGGAGCTGGTATTCATGATACACTAATCACGAATTATAATAAAACACTAGTACAATAATGGAGGATAGATTGATTTTATTTGAAACGTACCAGATGAATTCAGCGTTTTAAACATATAGAATGTACTTGTCGTATGTAAAAATACTTACATATAATCTATAGATGAAACATCTGCTAGGTTGATTATAATTCCTACACAAAAGATAAAAGGCTGTTGAATATAGACAGTAGACAGAACGTTACTAGTCCCGGTTCTATTTATAGTCCTACACCTTCTCCTGTGGTAGTCAACAACCAGTATGAACAGTCTTAACTTACACGCCAGAACATTCGTCAATACGCATGCCTATTATCGACTGGAACCCGGTGGTTATTGGCATTTCGTGAATAGAAATTTATCAACGACACAGGAACAGCGGTTGGTTGCATTGCATATTTATATCATTTATGATATTTTTCTGATAAAAGCGGAATTCAAACGAGCTGTTACGCAACGATCTTTTGTCGAGAGAAATGTAAGATCATTGTTTGTACCACAAGGGAAAATGATATCAAATGGCATAGGCCTACCGAATTATAGTACAGGCAAAGTAGAATCTATAGAACATGTCGCCGATATTAGTCTTAAAGGAATGGTCGGAGTTGATGGTTTAACCTTTAAGTATTTTTTGAAATGGGGTTTAACGTCCTATTCTTATATCGAATTCCAACTGCCAAGAGATGTTTTACATGTACACCAATGTGTATACGGGACCTCGGTTTTACTTCCAATCATTGACAAGGGGGAACATTGCCGGAAAATCTGAATGAACTTTCTCGGCCAATCCGGGAATCGAAGACCCAACCTCAAGACTAGCGAGCCATCGTCTTACCCACTTGTTAGACACCGTGACACCCCCCCCCCCACCCACGATAATAAACGAATGTAATCAATTCATTGTAAAAATGCCTTAGTGATAATCACTATAGGGATAGTGAACAGTTTTATTCAATGAAATTTATTATCTGGGGTGAATGCTTTAATGTTATATTCTATAAGATATATCTGGGGTGAGTCCTTTAATGTTTTATTCTATAAGATATATCTGGGGTGAGTCCTTTAATGTTATATTCTGTAAGATATGTCTGGGGTGAGTCCATTAATGTTTTATTCCATAAGATATATCCGTGGTGAGTGAGTCCTTCCTTCAATGTTTTATTCTATAAGATATATCTGGGGTGGGTCCTTTAATGTTTTATTCTATAAGATATACATGTATCTGGGGTGAGTCCTTTAATGTTTTATTCTATAAGATATATCTGGGGTGAGTCCTTTAATGTTTTATTCTATAAGATATATCTATAAGATATATCTGGGGTGGGTCCTTTAATGTTTTATTCTATAAGATATACATGTATCTGGGGTGAGTCCTTTAATGCTTTATTCTATAAGATATATTTGGGGTGAGTCCTTTAATGTTTTATTCTATAAGATATATCAGTGGGGAGTCCTTTAATGTTTTATTCTATAAGATATATCTGGGGTGAGTCCTCTAATGCTTTATTCTTTAAGATATATCTGGGTTGAGTCCTCTAATGCTTTATTCTATAAGATATATCTGGGGTGAGTCCTTTAATGTTTTATTCTATATGATATATCGGGGGGGGGGGGTCCTTTAATGTTTTATTCTATAAGATATATCTGGGGTGAGTCCTTTAATGCTTTATTCTATAAGATATATCTGGGGGGGGGGGGAGTCCTTTAATGTTACATTATGTAAGATATATCTTGAGTGGGGGGGGGTAGTGAGTCCTTTAATGTTACATTCTGTAAGATATATCTTGAGTGGGGGGGGGGAGTGAGTCCTTTAATGCTTCATTCTATTAGATATATCTGGGGGAAGTCCTTTAATGTTTTATTCTATAAGCTATAGCTGGGGTGAGTCCTTTAAGCTTTTTTCTATAAGATATATCTGGGGGGAGTGAAGTGTGAATGGATACCAGGAGGGCCATGCCCATTCAAGCGAAAAGGCAGGTCAGAGGTGGCAATGTCACAAGGTTTTATGTTTTTATGCAAGAGTTGTGAAGAACAGAGATTTGGCCCTTCACTGAGTAGACAACTGAACAAAGTTACCTCTATTAAACCTACAATGTCCAGTGTTAACAACAACAGTGAGCAGTGTAATGATAATGTTTCATCTGAACTCACTTTAGTGGAAATTGCCCAACCTTGTACAAATAATGTCAGCAATGGTCAGGTTATACTCTGTGATGCTTTATTGTGTTATATCGTGTTCTCTTTATAAAACAGTTCAATTAACAATATCAAAAATGTAGTGCTGGGCTTTTATACACTAGAGAACATGGAGTAAATGTGAAAGTCAATTGATAGATGAGAAAGCCAAGAGAAAAGACTCAAATGTAAGGTCAGAGGGAGAAGCCCATGTTTTTGACATCATTAATGCAATCGACAAATTAGATAAGTCAGATACCATTCCTCAGTTTACAGTGGGTGCCTTTGAGCTTGGAAATATCCCCAGGGCTTATCCTGAAGAGACGAATAGTATATCGATAGCAGAGAGAATGAATGGTCTAGAAAAAAAAATGGTTAATCTTCAAGAAACTTTGGATCGAACAATCTGCGAAAATATATCCATTAAAGATAGACTTGATAAACTAAATAATCCTGTCTCGCAAATAAAATAAAAGACCCAGATAAGGTGATAAATCCTATGATTAATGTGACAAAATTCAGTGATCAAGTGTCCACAAATAAGAACACTCACTTATCAAGTCATTACAGTAATGCCTTAAGAAAAAACATGGGTCGCCAAACTACTACAGATATAGACCAGGAAGGTGTAGCATTCTGGGTGAATTTGAACTTCCCCACCATGTCCAGAAGAAACACAAGAGGGACGAAAGAAGGTAAAGAAAAATAATTGTTGGAAAGTCAACACATGACCCAGGATCAAGCTTCCGAGGAGCACCAAAACCAACTAGACATCTTTTATGTATCGTGTTGAGAGCAGTACAACAGGCGCCCAGATTTCCAGTTTCTTGAAAGATAACAAATTTACTGTAAGTGCCATAGGACGTGTATCACATCCCATGTCGAAGTTCAAATCCTTTAAATTGTCTGTTCCAATGTCAGAATTTAGTAGATTGTTTGATAAATCTCTCTGGCCAAGTGGTGTCCGGATTAGAAAGTATGTGCCCCCAAGATGACGCTTCGTCTAGCTAGTTACAACTCTCATGGCCTGGTAGCGGGGCGCTTCGAATATATCCGGAAACTATGCAAATCTCACGACTTTGTTATTCTTCAAGAGCACTGGCTCTTAAATGAACAATTATATCGCTTTGAAAAGGAAATTCCAGGAATCTGTGTTCATGGGGTATCTGGCATGCTGTAATACTTTTAGAAGAATTTTTGCTCGAGAAATAAGATGGCATATTATTTCATTAATTAATATCTTTGGTTCACATATATGTAGGTGTGTACTAAAATCAACTTAGTCAATGATTGACATGGTTACATAAAAAAGAGTTGTATAGCCATAACAAACTAGTTCTATCTTTCAACAAATTACATGTGCATAGAAGTTTACCTATTGCGTCATTTGGCTTAATTTATCCAATCATATTCTTAATTGCACAGGTTCATGGTCATGAACATGCACGACTGTGCGTGATACCCTTACGGCTATAAAGGAACTATAGTATGTCTTTAAATCAGACTTCGATTAGATTCCAGAGGGTTACCATCTAAGAGTCCTAGACACCGCGAGGTGTCTAGGTTGAGAAGAGTTTAGTTAGCATTGACTGTAATTGTAATATGCTTGTATGTATACCCATGCTACATAAAAGGTAAAAACGAACTGTTGCATTGTTATAACTGAAGAAGACAAACGTCTTAAGAAACCAGTAAGAAGTGAACACAACGTGAAGGAGAAGCAAAGACAGCTAGAGACAAATTCTAGACGATCACAAGGCTAACGGTAATATGTAGCAAAAAAACAAGATGCATGGGTCATCCGTAGGATGTGGCGACCGGTTTGTGAAAGGTCCGCTCTCCGCGTCAGACAGGAAAGGCTTATATTACTACATATTCGATTTGGTGCCATGACAAAGTTTCGACCTTTTGGGCAAGCAGCAACATTTGGAAGAAGAAAACATATTCTTTTTGGTGCACACGACCAAAAGATCCAGTACCCAGGAAGAAATCTAGAAGAAGAAAACCCGTACAAACCATCAAGAGAAAAATTTTTGGGCCGAATTATTAGCAGAATTGGATAAGTACATTTTTTCCAGGTAAATCTAATGTGTTCAATTTGTTTAAAGACCAAATAATATTAATTTAAGTTTAAAAATCTAATTAGAAACTAAATTGTTAAAATTTAACTGTAGGAAATACATTATATCCATTCATAAGTTTTGATTGATAGGTTTAGTAAACAATATAATATCATGAGTTAGGTATGTATATTATCGGGTTAACATGACCTGTAGTAAATTCGAGTAATTAAAGTTAAAGAGAGTCTCTACGGAGTAGGTTTTAAAACAAACAAAATTTTCTTTGATATAACTACGAATTAATAAAAATAAAGGAACAGAGTAGGGAATATAACTAAGAAATAATAAATAATGATAAAGAAACGGAATAGGGAATAATAAAATAGGAACTAATGTTGTCTCCGAATTGCAGTGGTAAGACGGCAGATCTAAGCATGACGTTTGTGAGTGTTTAACTCAAGTTTTCAAGATGGCCATGCTCTCTACTGTAATTCGTTAATATGTGTTATTTGTTGTTTCGTATATAATATAATTTTTGAGATCCTTGTCCAAAGTCTCAAGAATTAGGATTTTAGTCGAGTTAGGCTAAATGTGGGTAATTCAGCTTTTGACTAAAAGGTTGAATTGACATTGTTTGTGTTTTGTGTCGTCCATATATGTGGTTAGATAAGTAGAGTAAGGTAATTTTGAAGCTATAGTCCAAGGTTTCAAAGATTACGATAATTTAACTTTTGCCTACTAAGTTGGGTTATGTTAAAATCCCATGTGGTTAAAAATCTAGGGATGTAGGTACAGTTTTCCTTGGGGAAAAAACTAAAATTACCGGCTCGTTAAATTGTGAGATTATCGCAAAGTCATTAATACGAGTTTTATACGAGGTTAAGGTACGATTAGGTCACTTTTTAGAAAAGTGTGTAAATATACGGTATCTTTTGTCCGTATATATTTTTATGAATTTAATTTTTGCTTAGGAACGTGATATATAGGCTACGTTTAATATATTTTTGCTGTTATACGCTGTCGACATAATACGCGATGATTAGAATGTGTAATTTGACATTAGGTCGAATTACTACAAACCCTAGGTTCTAACTAACACCTGGGTTAATGTATATAGAATATAATATATATTGGATATAGTATTGTATGTGTAGCTAAAAATTAGGAATAGTTAGTTCTTGGTCTGATGGCAATGACATGTTTGATTGGCGGATAAAAATTGTATTTTGTCTCCAACCAATCATACTTAGAAGAAAAATAGAAAGTTTTCAACTTGAGACTATGGTAGCAGAAACAGACCAATAGAAATCCAAGAAGAAATGGTTCACCCAATTGAGATATCCTGTGACAGAATTTAAAGTGAAACCCGAACTTTGTAAATTAGCAGTGATGTGTTATAGTGTTGTGATATTAGGACACTTGAAGATTTTAAAAAAGACAATTTGTGTTTTCTGTGTTTAGGCTTAAGTGAATTTTCATAGGACTTTGAAGTACATTGGTGAACTTTTGGAGAGTTTTTGCATGCGACTTTTGATTTTTGATTATATTTCTTTAATTGATACTTATATGTTTTTAGAACAGATTGATGCAGGTTGTGGTTATAATGTAATCTTGTATGTTAATCACATAGCAATCACACATATGTGCCTGTTGCATGAATAATTATAGGGTTTAGTATATGGAAGTTTTTAGGACTCTCCTACCCGTTCATTTCGCATAAATCTTAGTAGTGGGGGAGGTGATATATATTGACTTTCCAGATTTCTGCTACATTTATGAATATTTATATAGTTTTACAATTTTTAGTATGTTTATTGTAAAGGATTTAAGGGATCTTTTACCTAATATCGAGCATAAAAACTTAAAGAAAGGGACGAATGTAATACTTTTAGAAGAATTTTCGCTCGAGAAATAAGATGGCATATTATTTCATTAATTAATATCTTTGGTTCACATATATGTAGGTGTGTACTAAAATCAACTTAGTCAATAATGGTTACATGAAAAAAGAGTTGTATAGCCATAACAAACTAGTTCTATCTTTCAACAAATTACATGTGCATAGAAGTTTACCTATTGCGTCATTTGGCTTAATTTATCCAATCATATTCTTAATTGCACAGGTTCATGGTCATGAACATGCACGACTGTGCGCGATACCCTTACGGCTATAAAGGAACTATAGTATGTGTTTAAATCAGACTTCGATTAGATTCCAGAGGGTTACCATCTAAGAGTCCTAGACACCGCGAGGTGTCTAGGTTGAGAAGAGTTTAGTTAGCATTGACTGTAATTGTAATATGCTTGTATGTATACCTATGCTACATAAAAGGTAAAAACGAACTGTTGCATTGTTATAACTGAAGAAGACAAACGTCTTAAGAAACCAGTAAGAAGTGAACACAACGTGAAGGAGAAGCAAAGACAGCTAGAGACAAATTCTAGACGATCACAAGGCTAACGGTAATATGTAGCAAAAAAACAAGATGCATGGGTCATACGTAGGATGTGGCGACCGGACCGACAACACACGCTCTCCACGTCAGACAAAAAAGCCCATGGTGCTACAATGCACAGTACATATGTTTTAGGCGACCGCCCATTCGGAGGAGTCGCTATTCTATGGAACAATTCATTAGTATGTGACGTAAAGCCGGTACCACAAAACTCCAACAGGATATGTGCTGTTATTGTGAAATGTGGTGATATTAATTTTTTACTGTGTAATGTTTATATGCCATGTGACGGACACAATATATGTGGATTCGATAAGACATTAGAAGAGATATGTCAATTAATAGATGACAATTCGGTGGATAATTTGATTATTAGCGGTGATTTTAACACTGATTTTAAAAGGACCAGTTCTCTGCAAACGGTGCATCTTGAACGTTTTATCTCTACGAACAGTATAGAACGCGCCGAGAAGTATAAATAGTAATGTATTGTTTACTTACGAAAGCAACATTAACTTTGAAAAGTCTGTAATAGACCATGTATTAGTTTCCAACAATCTACTCAAATATTAAATGTAAGTCGATTCATGATGGAGATAATCTCTCTGATCATGTCCCTGTAAGTTTGGATCTTAAGATTTCTGTTGGGTATTATGATTACCCTAACGTAGACCCTAGGCATCGATCTCTTAAATGGCATGAAGCTAGTCAAAATCAAATTGATGATTACCAAAATAATGTCGATGTTTTATTATCAAAAATGAGTATCCCTACTGATGCTTTACATTGTAAAGATATTACTTGTTCGCGTCATAATGAAGACTTAGAACAATACTTTAATGATTTGGTTAATATTAGTATTGAAGAAAGTCAATCATGCATACCTTCCACGTGTGGCCATTCTAGAATTCCAGGCTGGAATGAAAATGTTGAGGAAGTCAGAAACACTGCCATGTTTTGGCTCAACTTATGGAAGGACAATAACTGTCCGAAATCGAGCGTATTGGCTAACATTCGGCGTAGAACTAGAGCCAAATATCACTATGTCCTTAGATCAGTTCAGAAAAACAAAGAAATTATTTGTTTGAATAAAATGGACGAAAATCTACTCGGTAACAAATCCAGAAATTTCTGGGAATCTATAAAAAAGGCTGAACGGTTCTAGTAGCTCTCTGCCTGATAATGTTGACGGCCAGATTGGCCTAGAGAATATAGGTTGTGTGTTTACTAATAAATATAAACAACTTTTTAATAGTGTATCCTTTGATGATGGTGACATGGTTAAATTGCAGAATGACATCCAGTCCAATGTAATACATAAATGTCAGAATAGTAAATGTTGTAATAATCATATTATTCGATACGAAGAGGTTCATATTGCTATTAAGCACCTAAAACATATCAAGAATGATGGCGGACTCGGACAATCATCTGAACATTTAAAGTATGCGCCAGGGTCTTCTTTAGCACTTATTTTAATGTCTTTATTCGTCCATGGTTTTACTCCTAGTAATCTTGTCTTGACAACAATAATATCCATTCCAAAAAACAGAAAAAAGTCTTTAAACGATTCCGACAATTATCGCGGAATCGCCTTAAGCAGTATCATCGGTAAGTTTTTTGATTGGATATTGTTCCGTCTTACAATATGGTTTTAAAAGTTCTCATTCAACCACACACTGTTCATTTATCATTGATGACACAATTCAGTACTACAATCAGAACCATTCTGATGTCCTGGTTTGCTAATTGATGCCAGTAAGGCATTCGATCGTATAAACTTTATTAAGCTCTTTAAATTACTCAATCAGAGAGGATTATGTCCCCTTATGGCCAGATTTTTGCTGAACATGTATATCAATCAGACAATTAGAATAAGATGGGGAAATTATACCACAACAACATTCAATGTGTCGAATGGTGTAAAACAGGGGGGTGTTCTATCCCCAATATTGTTTACTATTTATCTTGCTAGTAAGATGCCGTAAAAGTAAAATTGGTTGTTATATCGGGCATGTGTATGTCGGTGCTATAGCTTATGCCGATGATATGACCTTTGTAACCCCGAGTAGGGAGTCTCTGGTTAAGCTTCTAAACATTGCAAAAGACTACTCAGAAGAGTATAATGTAAAATTTAATCCTGATAAGAGTAAACTTCTTGTTTTTCCTGCAAAACAAAATCAGATTGTTGCTGTGAAAAATGTTTTACATTGATGGTAGATGTGTAGACATCGTCAAATCTGAACTTCATTTGGGTAATACATTTGCTTGTAAGGCTAAAGATGAGTTAATTGAAATATGCATACGTAATTTTTATTCTAAGGTTAATATCACTCTAAAAAGTTTTCAATTTGTATATACATGGATAAAATATAACCTGTTCAAAACATTTTGCATGTCATTATATGGTTGTCAGCTATGGGATTTTTCGCATAAATCAATTGAAAGGTTTTATTGTGCTTGGAGAAAAAGCATAAGAAGATTGTTAAATGTATCACAACTAGCACATAATAGTTTATTACATCATATTTGTAATGACATCTCAATTGAAGCACAACTTCATAAAAGGTTTATTAAATTTACCTGCAGTATTATAAAATGTAAAAATGAATGCACCCGTATATGCGCCCTGGAGGCTCTACACGGAAGTCAGTCTACAATATGTAATAATATTAATATCATTTGCTATAAGTATAATCTGAATAAATATGTACATTTTAATACACTCAAATTATCAGAATTATTAAATATTGTTAATACACGTGATACGGATTAAAACACACGACACCGCCCATAAAGCATAAAATGAAATGAAATGAAATGAAATGGGTGTTTAACGTCTTACTGCTCGCTCTGCCCCTACTGTGTGCTATGAAGGACATTTTGCCCGGGTAGCGGCGCTACGGTCTACTCTTATATCGGAACTTCGGTTTTTCGTTGATAAAGTTCAATACAATGATGACAGATACAAGGTAGATATATTATCACAGACTGTTTTTATATGGAAAACCAAACAGCTCTTTATTCAATGTTCTTGATTCATAGTCCTTAATTCTTATTTCTTCATTTGTTGTCGTATTTCGACATTTGTTGTCGTATTTCGACATTTGTACACTAAAATTAACATTTGTATCTTAAAATCAATATTTGTTTCACAACTCATACATTTGTCATATCAGATATTTGTAAAATGCATTTTTGTTTTATTTAATTCTATTTTAATATAATGATAAAAATTACTACAAATCAAAAAAATAATCTACATTCACATTTCATCATAGACATACAACGAAAAACTTATCTCGAACAACAAATTTTTAAATACAAATCTCCAAATACAAATCTTAAAAAGCTTTTCTCCAAAAAACATATATTTTCTTCAATAACTTCCCCCTTTAGCCAACCCCCACCCTCACTAAATAGATGAAATTATGAAAAGTCTTCTGCTCCTGAACTGGGTTAATGAAACATTATACATTATACGTTTTCACACATTATAGATTATCACAACACAGTATTGTAGACAAACAATAAAATCATAAATTATTTAGTAAACAACACATTATAATGAAGGTATAAAACAAAATAACAAAGATTATGGTAGACGTGTCTGGTAGAAAATGGAAGCTTGTGCCATGCAATTGGCGCTCGTACACTAACAGCCCTATATTACCTAAAATTAATGTATCAGAGGAGGAACGAAGCGTTCGGGACAGTGTATATAATTCTATAGGAGATACATCATCGGTGAGCAACATTTAGTTTTGACTTCGTAGACATCAATATCACATAGTTTTATATGCCATGTAGCGTTGCGTATCGTCAGCATATAGATGAAAATCAACGCCGCACCTTTGCACAATTTTAACGAGGGAGTCGTGTGAACAGTGAAGAGGATTAGACCCAAAATTGAGCCCCGAGCACACCACACTGAGGCACACCACACTGAAGATCGGTGGGGTTAGATAGTTTCCCATGGATTAGCAGTGACCAGCCTCTACCAGCTTGATACGAACAGATTAAGGGGAAATAACTGTGATATAAATTTGGGTGCGGATCATCGACGGTTTTTACAGTTGGTAATTTAATTCTCGTCTCTTTGCCTGTCTAACGCTTTCCTATGAAACACAACCTGACAATGCATTGGTCTAAAGCGTGTACCCTGTCTATGGTGGGGTAATCGTCTGTAATCAAGGCTGATAACCTCATGATATATTTAGCTCACGACCATATTTATGTTCCATAGAGGGAGAAATGGGGTTTAAAGTCCACTCGACACAAATTAGGTCATTTCGGGACTAACACATGGGGTCTTTAGTCGTGGGAGAAAACTAGAGGATTGGAGAAAACCCAAGGGGTTGGACAGGCGACCCCACTCCTTTTCACGTACAACCGGGGATTCGAAACCAAACCAGTTGACTGAATGACAGACTGTATGATACAGCGCGCACGTGATAACCATTTGGTCCCAACCCCCACCCCATGTTTCATACAATTTCATTATTTGTCCTATTTTAATTCACTTGAACACAAGCTTTATGACAAGTACGTTTTTACACTCCCACGAACAGATATACCACACATCGGACATTTTGTTAAAACAGGGGCACATGATTCACATGCAACAAGATGGCCACATGGAAGGAGAACAATATTAGATTCAGCATCCATACATATTTTACACATTCGCCGCTCTTTTAATTCTTCATTCTCCCTCGCCAAATTCGAGGATTCTGTAAATATTTGAACAATGATAAATGAGTGTTACATGGTATATGGTGATACATTTCTAATAACGTTTATTTACATTTTTAAATATGAAACAAATTAGACATTACAGATCGAGTGATATTGTTTTCGCTAGATTACCCACAATGTTCTTAAAGTCAAACAAGGGTCATCACTCTAGAAGTAATAACGAAAATTGATGAAATTAAACGGACTTCTTCGTTTCACTTATTTAAATAATAGAAATAAATTTCATACAGATCCGATGTAGGCATAGAAGAGGCCATTTTAATCATCAATAGTAAGACTAAAATTTGAAGCTTCTTTTGAATTATCTGGAATTTGTTAAACGAAATAAAAATAACATAAACAGAGCTGCATGATCATATTCTATTCGCAGCGTGCTGTATTAAATTTACTTGAATCTTAGTACCTTCATTTTCTCCTGGTTGTAGATTGGGTTCAGCTCCTGTCCTTGGTGTTGTATGTGACCCTTGTTGTTCTGCTGGAGTCGCTTCAACAGCTGTCAAAGTATCGTTAGGTACACGGTGCTCCCCATTGGTGCCAAGTGGATGTCCCCTTTTCATCACATTGTCAGTTTTAATATCTTCCTGTTTTGTTGAATCCAGGTCAAGAATATCGTTAATCAACTCAGACGTGGTCTTGAAAGTTTTACCTAAAACAAAACTTAAATGAGCCTTTTAATCCACAACTTATAAATCAATAAGTCAGTGGGGATTTACTCTTTAATCGGTGGTTAATTCTCAATACAATAATAAACAGCCTCGTGTATTCTGTTACATTAAATGAATCGGTCGTATAGTTGGTATGTTATATTAAAGGCGAAATCCAACTTTTAACTTAGGCCCTGAAAACACCAAACACAACTACAAATACAGGGTCATTTGCCTAGGCAACATAAACAGTCACCTATCAAGACACGTGGCTCTTTCCCCCTACTGTAGGCTGATATCACAGATCGAGGGGATTAACTAGCTTTATATCATATATGTGGCATTGTGAATTGGTATATTCGTTCTAGTAGATGGCACATAAATTATCTTGATTTCTCCTCATTCGATTTTCTATGGCTTTGATTATAAGGGCTTTGCTAATCTGTAATCCCAACACTTCTTTTACCAGTGGTTGGTCAAGTATTTGTTGAACAGTAACTCCATGATTACCTCAACACCGTAATGACAAAATCATTGTGCAATTCCATTATCCATTTAAAGATGATATAGATACTAGAACAATTACCCCATCAATTAGACCATAGAACAGAGATGGGACAGAATGTTGTAATATATAATACTAAAATGGTTACTGTGACAAAGCGCCTCATAATCTTTATCGACGTTAGACTATATACCATCATATAAGCGAATTATTAAAATAAAGTTGTCCCATATCTTAGTCTAAAAAAGCCCTAGTTTGTGTCGAGCGGACGTTAACCCCCATACCCTCTCACCCGGTGGTTGGTGCCGTGGCCAGGATGCTGACCATTTTGGAAACTTCTGGAAATGTTCATGATGGGTTTGTGCATTATTCATATTAATAGCAGACCAGCGTATACATTCATTTTAAATTTAGGGATTAAGTAAATTACGAAACTGGGTAAAAAGATTGTTGAATAATTTGATAAAGCAAAGAAGGGGTTTTCTTGAATTAGGGAGTCCTGAATCAATGTTTAGACGTAAGAAAATATTGACAAGGTAGGCAGTTTAATGTGTGTTACCTTAACCAATATATTAAGGTTTGTTAATTCAAGTATATAGGTACTATTAAACAGCAAAAATACTATATCTCGACCATTAAACTACACAGACTAAACTATGGCCTTTTAGTTTATCTACAAGTATAAGCTTTTTTTTTATCTATTTTATATACTGACCTGTAGCTCCGTTACCCTCAACAACCTAAAACAACAATTTGAAAACAGTAATGATAATTTATCATGTTAATATAGTGAGCTCCTTTCGGTGTTTTGAGGTAAATTAAAATGCCTTTTCAGTCAGTAAAAGAAAACTTGACGTTTAAAGAAGCTCAAGTTAATCAGCTTAGTATTTGCTGGATAAATAATGAAACACATGTAATAACCATCAATAGTTGAGTTACCTTTGCCGTACCGGTACCAGGACGATGCATAGACTTCACAAAGTCTTCACCTTTGATCCTCAGTAAATATGGACATTTAGGAAACCATTTTGCATGTTCTTGCCACGGGATATCGTCATCTCTCCAGGACTTTAATATTCCAGCACAGAAAAAACATTTTACAGAGTCTTCCCTACCTGAATATTTAGAAACATTTATAATTTGTACAATATAAACAACAAATACTACCCATAGTATAATATAAAATGCTGAGGTAATATTTTACAGGTTTTAGAGGTTCTGACGACCTCAGTTCTTACCTGAACATGTTTTAAAATGAAGCATATAACATGTTATATGTTGCGTTGTATAACATCTGTAGACTCCATGTGATAGGCTAAGTCCTTGGCTACGTCCTATATTGATATCTATTGTATACAATCTAAATATTATACAGACGCTAGTTGGGAATTATATCAACCAGACGTAATTATATTGTTTATGTAATTATCTTTTAATTCGTCTACTTTAAGCCATACCAGGTTTCTAAATTATATTTAACATGCTTACCAAGAAAATAAAATCCAGCTTCAGCAATTTGTGCTTTGCTTGGCAATGGCGATTGTCTCGGCCAGTTGGCAAATGTTGCCATGCGGGTAGCGAGTATAGCTTTATCTGGTTGGGCAGCTGTTTGGGTAATGATACCCAAATCTTCAGCAGTTGCTGGGGCATCTCTTTGAACTAGTTTTAAATTTCCATTCTTTAAGATAGTTGACAGTGGATTAAGAGCTGTTCTGACATCTTCATCAGTAGAACTCAGGGGATGAGCTGATACATAATCATGTATATAAGTATCATTTGGTATAATAGGAACATTAGATCGGTCAGCTCCTCTCAAGAATTCACAACTAGAAAAATATCTCCAATGTTCAGCGACGGGACTTTCTGCTTCTTCCCAATCCCTTAAAATACCTCTACAGAAGGCACATTGTACTCGATCAGCGGAACCAAGATAGTAGAATCCTGCTCGTGCTAATTCAGCAGGTCTGACAGCTAAATATCTTGACCAGTTCCCAAATGTTCTAAGTCGTGCTTCTTCTACAACCATAGTTTGTCTGGTAGAGTCTGCTGTTAATACAACACTAGCAGAACTGAAAGTAAACAGTCAAGTTGATATACACTAGATGATAAATGTCACTGTATGGTATCACAATATTTAAAAGACAATGCCACAAGTCTTCCACATCGTTTAAATGATAAAACCAACATCACTAACATATAATTACTTCTGACTAGCCCATCAGAGACTTCTTGCAATGGTATATAATTAAGGAAGCCCTTTAATTTTGTGCTAATTTTAAAACATAATTAAATAATTGACTGGCCAGTACAGTCTCAATATTGTATATATACTCAAAGCCATTAAGAACGCAATACCTATTTCTGGCAAACGTTGTCTTGGACTTTCCTATCTTATGGCACATAGGTGAAACTTGAGACGAGTCTCTTTTTGTAGAGTTCTGGGTTTGAACCCAATATCAGTTCTCGGTAATGAACTATCTGCACCATAACACCATGGCGAAATGTCATCTTCTCGGATGGATCCCGATTCAACCCCCAGTTTTCCTGATGGACGTTTTCGTATCTACCGACGCTTTGCTCGTAACTGCATGCTGGAAAGGGGTCGTTTAGGGGGAGGTGGCGTCATGATTTGGTGGTGTTCAACTCTCAACTCTCAACATTATGTTGACGCCATCATTCGTCCGGTGTTGCTTCCATTGCTGGCCCAACATGACGTCCGTCGACAGATGGTTTTCCAGCATGACAACGCCCGACCCCCCACTGCCAGGTTGACAAGAAACTTTCTAAGCAATCATCATGTCCGCGTTATGGATTGGCCCACTATGTCTCTCGGCATGAACCCGACCGAACACCTTTGGGATGACGGGTTCGAACGCAAGTTTGCACAGGCTTTCCGAGATCATTGACAAACAATCTCACAGGGTGTAGTGAGGCATCTGTGCCAGTCCATGTCAAGGCGACTTCTTGCAGGATGGACCAGTTGACCCCTGCTTTGTTTCACGGTTCTCTGACGTTTCGGTTATTTGTAGTGAATTCTTTCATGAAATTATCCACAGATGCTTGCTATCTCGATTTTGTCAATTCTTTTGTACTTTTGTTAAAAGTTGTTGCAGTAAAAAAAACCTTTGAATTTGGCATTGCGTTTTTAATGGCTTTGAGTTATAACAGACAAGGATAATCTCTGACCTCATAGATTGATTGAGTACCATTCTACTCCTATCATTTGGTCCGGTTCTATCATCAGTTACTTGTACCGGCTGGTTTATATCTGGTCTGGTTCTATCCTCAGTTACTTGTACCGCCTGGTTTATATGTGGTGGAATATCGTATGTTTGTCTGATTCCTGGGTCTGTTATCCTAGAGTTAATACCAGTACAGAATGGTGGTGAACTTCGTGTTTCCGGGTTTCTATCACAGTAAGTCTCATGTAGTGTCATCGATATTTTATCATATACGTTTGATTCGGGAACTAATAAGGGTACATTTTCAGATGTATTATTTATAAAATGACATCTTGGATTCAGATCTTTGTGAATTTGGAGTGGGTCGTCATATTTCAGCCAGTTATTTTTAGTAACACCACAAGTAAAACAAGTGACAGTATCATCTCTGGTACCAGTAAAAACAAACCCAGCTTTAGCTAATTTTATTGGTCTTCCTTCAGATTGTCTAGGAAATGATTTGAACGATCCTAGTCTCATCCATTCATATTTCATACAATCTGATGTAGGCTGTAAATCTTGATCGGTGCTTTGTTTTAAGACGTCTGTGGGAAGTGATTGATAACTACACGTCATGTTAATTTGCCGATGTATTTTCACATAAATATTTTGTTTACAGTAGAATTAGAACGTAAATAGAAAAGATTATTTATATTAAATATGTAAAATCTTAATTCTAGTAGGTATTGAATAAAATATAAATACTTGGATTATACAGCGGTTATATAATTGTTGGAATATATCTTAATGTGTTCAAACGAAATATAAGCAAACTACTGTAATAATTAACTTTAAAACTATAATTTACGTGCTAGAGTTCTTATATGCGGTTATGTGGTAGTATTCTTATTTATTTGAAGCTACAGTTTCATACCTTAACCTTTATTTACACGATTAAAATTCTTCGCGTTGTGGATATATAGGTGTAAAAAAAAGTAAAATAAAAACAAGGATTACCAGGGAAGAAAGGATACTTTCATCCAAATATGGTTCGTTACAATAATTACGTTTATTTAATGGTGTCACGTGATCTGTGTTATTGGGATTGGGGTTGAAAGGTTCTTTCCTGTCCTCTATTTCAATTCTAAAAACAGTTTCATATAAGAATGGAGTTTGTTTAATTTCTCGCAACTCTATATATACTATGAAGATATTTGAAAATTCATATGCGAAATCGAATACGTCCAAAACTGAATGATGTCTAAATAACTGACATGCCATAGTCATAATATCATTTTTATAGATTCTTCTTTGGATGTTAAATGGAATTGTCACATTAATATAGTATTGTTCATCCTTCCTGATACATTTCACGACAGTTAGTACACAGGATCTGAAATGATAAATGACATATTTTGATATGATGTGTAGAATATGCATGTCTATAACATATTTGTCCATTTCTGTCACTTTTTGCAACACCTCGATCCTCAAATGAAATGGGGTTTTACTGTTCTGCTCTGACTGGGCTAATGAAGACGGGCTTACGCCATACAGCGTGCTATCAGGGAAATTGTGTGCGTTCAGCGAAGCTACGGCCTTCTCTTATATCGAATTCCAACTGCTATGGGATATTTTAAGTGCACCCAATGTGTCTGAACGACTATGCGTTGTCCGTCGTCAAGCATCTCTCCTGCACCACTAACAAGGAGGAACCACTCCCGAAAATCACGATGAACTGTCTCGGCAAACGCAGGGGACGAGCCAATACCTACTCACTGTGTCACCGTGGCTCCCTTGTCAATTCTTGTATTATCTTATAACTAGCAGGATATCCGGCTTCGTCCGATGCCGAAATACGCACGGTGCCTAATCCCCCTGTGACCCAAATCACTGGGGACCCAAATCCGATTATCGATTATAGTTTACCGGTTCACGATCCACCTAATGTACCTGGACCACACAAATCTACAACCAGATGAATAATCCTTCAATCGGTATAATTAGACGTAGTAATAATCCACAACACTAATCCTAAACTTGTGAATTACTACAGAGGGATAATGTTTCTGGCCCTGGACTGGTGTGATCCGGATTATATAGTTCCTGGAACATTCTCAAATTTCCCCAACTTTCCAGAACCTTTCAACTTCTACTAGAACCCTCTAGAACCTTCTAATTATTTCTAAACGCTGTTTCCAGAAATTTCCATTCTTTTTAGAAGTTTCTAAATAAATATTCTACAAATTGATATCGCCTGAAATGGCAATAAATGATAGATCTCGAGGAATTGTCATGACCTCGTCACACGCCTAGGGGCCACAAATTCGATGGCCTAAAACAGCCATGGGGTCATGCAGGTTACATTGATACGTCATACGCAGGAGTGGATCGCGGCAACGAAGCGTGGTGGGCTAGCATACACACATCATTGACTTTATATAGATAGATTAGTCATCACACTGCTTAGCAGTGAATATTCGCTAGGCCTCTACAATCAGTGATAAGGATGACATAGATGCGACATGAAGAGACACAGATATTACCTTACCTCCGCCGACAAATTAAATTCTAAAAATCATTTCCTATTTAGTGTAAATGGGTATTAAAATGGGTAAAAGGCAGCATTCTGTCGGATTCAGAAACGTCTTTTGTAAACAATGTACGCGCCATTGAGCCAATGATTGACGTCGCGTAATGTGACGTCACATGTTGGAGGCAGTCATCTTTTACAGAGATATTAGAAGACTTTCGCAAGTCACTTCACGCAAACATGACCTCTTTTGATGTTTTATAGCAGGGTTGTTGCCTGACAATTACAATAATTACAATATTTCCACTAGTATAGATAATGTACACTTGTCACTTCCCCCCTACCGTTATTTAAAATAATGACACGCCAGTATCAAAGGATGTCGTCAAATCCCTTTACGGTAAGTTAAAAGGGTGCTTACGGTAAAAGGATATCATACATTCTAAAATATTAAGTAGAAAATACTACTAAAGAAATTTTATATCAATGCCTACATGTTTCGCCTACTGCCGAGTGACTAGCCTCACTACCTCTAACACTTTCCGTCGTTTTCATCGCCAAAGACACTATTTTGGTGGTTCAAATACAACATTAACATAAGCACTACTAGTAATGCTGTCTCCGATAGTGACCATGACAATTGTAGTATGCTAGCTCTTCGGTGTCTATACATTCCACTGGACAGGGAGGAAATTCTTCGGTGTTAATTAAATGTACAGGTTTCGTTTCTTCTCGTGAACGTTTTCTGGGGCTACTTTTAAATTTGATTTGGTCTTGATTTTCTGGGCGGTGATTGTTTGAAACATTTCGAAAGTATATATTCCATTGTGGTACATTTTCCACTGCAGGTTGACGTTAAACACTTCCAATGAATACATTCACCTAGAAATGGTTCTACTACTGATGTCTTGCGCCTTACTCCAGACACAGTAGTGGCTCATCCTACAGAGTTCCTTTGCGCAAGTTTTTATAGTCAAATGACTACAAAAAGGTTACTGGCCTATAACTGCTTTAATTTACACATCAACTGGCCCAAAACAGTACTGCACATAACTTAAAGATACATTATGGGAGATTTTTATAAAGAGTTGGCCATACATACTATAACAGTTCAAATACATATGATGAAAGAAGAATATGTTCAAAATTTCAGACAAATTACTTTATTCTGAACAAAGTTATTACCATTTTAATTTTGACTAGAAATGAGAGTTAATTGTATGTTCGCCTTTTACGGGAATGGCCGATAGTTTGATTGACAGCCGTTAACTCCACCTACATAATTTACTTTTTACTACAGATTAAATATAAGACTTTTGATACATAGATAAGAAGAGAAAGTCTGTAATAGGATTTTAAAGTTTGAAAGGAATGGACCAAATCAATAAGGAAGCATTTGTACATAATTATAGCGGACTTCTTGTTAGCCGGTGTGCACTCGTGTACTGTAACTGGTAGGCCTACGTGACTCCCGAAGCAGACAAATAGGAAACATTGATCCTATGGGGCTGCAATTCAATTGGGGTGATGTTAGCTGCGATGTTTATAAATTTCCATAATTTTATCCTAAACGGGTAAACGCAAGTGACAAAAGAGCGTATAATACCGACATCCAAACTCCCAATTTAACCAACAACTAAACAGGCGTTTTTATCGACCACTGATTAGCCAAAGTGATTTGCATTCAATCACATTTTCATCTTTAACGGCCATCTAATTCAAATTGGTTACCTTAATAAACAAATTTATCGACACCGATTTCCGAAGCGATTACATCAAATCGTCAAATCACTTCCGGGTGCGATTTGACGATTTGATCGGGTGGTCATGTGTTTTTTTCAACGGTGTCCAGCCACAAAAATTGCTTACAGCTAATCGGAGCATTTAACTAACTCGCCAAAGTACTTTGAAATCGACTATATTGTCACATGACATCTCTACTAAATTCAAATCAATTTGGCAAGTCGATAAAAAAGCCTATAATAATATCAAGGCCGTATTGGTATTATTTAGACATAAGACCTATCTGTCTGTTTACGTCATCACACGGTCTCCGGGAATTGCATAATTTGTCATTATCTGTGTTTGGTTTATTGCACTTTAGTTTAGATGTCGTTCGTTATGGCTTCGCGGCCTTGCTTCGTACATTAATTTCCACTCACGACGCCATTTATGATTAAATCAGTCAATGAAATCCTGTGTAAATCCAAGCCGAATCCAAGCCATCCGTTGGTCTACAGGGCTGATTTTATGCTTATTGTTTAAATAAAGATCTAATTTATAATTTCTATGACATCTGAAGCCTAAATAAAGACTTGCAGTAATCAGACCTAGCTCTTGCATAATGTGTGTTTAACATATAATAAATCAATTCCCATTAAAATAAAGGTGGCGCTTACCGCATAATTATATGATTTGATGAAACACAACTGCTTCGCGAAATTTCAACTGACCGGTGTCATGGCGGCTTACGTACATAATTTGTCATTACAAGAAAAATCGCTATGTAAATGTAGAACGCATTACCACAAAGAAAAACTGTTCGGTAACTATTTAAGTGGTCCATTCTTCACTATTTGTGATAGACCTGTAATGATATGCGTTGACACATAGTTTAACGTTACAAGTATATATAGTAACTAACATTCACCGTGCTCAATATTTTTTCTATACCCATCCAGCAGGACTTGCGATTTACTGCCCTGGGAAACTACGAAATCTGCGTCACGAAGTCCCGCCATATTCATATAAAACAATGTTATTGTTAATAAAAATTTTTTAAGCAAATAGGAATTTAAATAAGATAAAAAAAAATTGATTGAATGATAGCGAACTTGCAGAATAAATGTACAAAATTTGGTTGGTTGGTTTGTGGAGTTTTAACGTCCACTTCCGCCAGTGCATCTTATATAGATAGATAAGTTTTAAACTACAGCTTACGATGTGATTATATTGGTCAACTTAAAGCTTTATTAATTACAAATCGAACAGAAGCGCTATCACTTTAAAAGAAGTTCTTCGATTTATTTATTGTATTACTTGAAATATTTTAAAACATTTACCATACAATCACCTGATAACACCGGTTCGCCAGTTTACTCAAAACTCTGGGGGTAGTTTAGTTTCACACAGCATGTTACGAACTTGTGTGAAACTCCCCGTCTGTCTTGACTCTTTTATATGAGTTTTATCTAAATTTAGGGAGTGAGTAATACAGAACATTCTACTGCGCAATCAATTCAAGAAGGGAATTTATCACAATTTCGCAGAATATTTGTCATAAAATCAATAATGACATAATATAACCTAATTAGGAGAAGTAAACAAACAAATAACTAAAATCTGTAAAAGAGATCAGAATTTTATCTAAATATTAAAGACCCCCAAGACTTGAGACGATTTAACAATCAAACACTATGATTCAGCATTTTTCTCTAAGTAATAGCGTTATTGGCGGGTTGTCAATAAAACATTCATGATTGAGTTCAGTTGTGAGAGAAATTCGAAATCCCAATCGCCGTTGCTCCTGTGCGATTCAAGAACTTTTAAGAAATTTATCACAATTTCGCAGTTTATTTTTTTGTAATAAATCAATAATGACATAATATAACCTAGTTAAGAGAAGTAAACCAATGAATAACTAAGACCTGTAAAATAGATCACTGTATACAACTAAATATAAACAAAAGCTGGAAATTCCCTTTCCTTAAATAGAATGAATGACATATGTATTCCTACCATGAATTATAATCTAAACAATAAGCTGGACCATTATGATGTTGTAAACACAAACTGTTAAAATATTCCTATAATATCTTGACTACTCTGTTAATCAGTAAACACCAAATGATAATAATCTATAAGTTGACTACCTTATAAATTAAATATGTAAACGTTCCTTTATAATATTTAGTATTTGACCTTCGGTATGATTTGATATTTAACTGACGTATCACGTGTATCGATGAGAAGTACGCATGTTGGACGAAAACTGTTGGACGAAAAGGTATACAAACAAATGTAGAGAATGAAAGAGAAATGTATCGTATCAGACATTGCGTCTTGGGGACGTCGGCATCTAGGTGTACTTTAAATTTTGGCAATTTGAGCCGGTAAAAACAATAAGGTAAGTGAATAAATTTACAATTACACGTTGTTTGTGTATAATGAATGCATTAGATGAATTAGTGGTGTAAATGTGAAGGGATTAGATAGTATATACGTATAGTAGATGTGTTTTCTATTCACTATATTTTATACTCAGACTAGTATTGTATAATAATACTATAGCAGATACCCTACACAAGACAAGTATTGTGCATGTATTCTACAGCAAATTTTTGATTTATTATGTACATGTAGTTTTAAAAATCCCGTTAATGAACTAATTAGAGGGAACTGTCACTAACTGTAAACAAACAAAACAGCCGCATGTTAACAGCACGTGATGTTTTATTTAATTATCTTAATTTTATTTTATTTTTTTATATTTTTTTATTTTTTTGTTGTTAAATTTTAAAAGATTGACAGTCTGATAACGAAATTTAACCGATTTTGTGTCAAACGATCATCATCTTGATTATTATTATTATTATTACTGGGTTTTTGTAAGCACTTTCCGCTTTATTAAACTTCGTAAGTCCCGAAATGACCTAGTTGTGTCGAATAGACTTTAAACCCCATTTCTCTCTCTCTCTCTATTAAACTTCGTCAGGCCAACTCAGCTTTTTGGTGCCCAAATGCGCATTAGAAAAGTAAAAAAAAACATGTAAATAAAATGCATAAATAAAGAAAAAAACAGAAATTTAAGAAAGATAGACTTACATCAAAGAGAGAGGAAGATTCGGGTTGAACGTCCACTCGACACAAACTAGGTAATTTCGGGACTAACGTTTAAGCGGGGAATCAATCCCACACAACTTGACTCAATGACAGATCTTCTAACACACACGCCCCCCCCCCATCCGAACTTCCAACAAAAACACATATAAACCAGGCCCTACTCAATTAGAATTGTATCCATACCTAATTGAAACAAAAACCCTAGTCCATCACTTTCATTTCACACAAATCAGACACGTTGAAGTTTAGCTAATATATCATCGAGTTGATTCATTGTGTTAATTATCCGAAAAGAAAAAAAATGATATAAAAAAAAACAATTATCTTACATGACAACAGCATCTAAGATTCAATATTCAGTCTGACCAACGTGATCAGACTCGGATCTTTATAAAGGTCCATCCTCGAACACCACTCATTTAGGATCCGGCCTTAACTTCCAAGAATAGGTAGACCAACCTCTCTTCCGCGTACGTTATATCCCATTATTACTAATAATACTAAACAGAAAATAAAACTGGGTTTATTAAATTGCTATGGCACGATTTTCAACAAATCAGGTATAACCAAATACCGACTGATCACGTAATGGATATACCGGAGACTAAAACAGAAACGATACCGCCTCTGTATTCTGGAATTCACTACCTCAAACTGTGAAACATGCGTCTTTAAGTTTTAGCTTCAAAAATGAGTTAGTAAAACACGTTAAATCTTTGAACCCTTGTTAATTACTGTTGCACTCTGAATGTAGGTTTATTTGCCTTTCTTTTCGCTCTCTCTTGTTTGTTTGATATTTCTTTTTCTTATTATAAGCTTATATAATATGATATATATGCACTTTGTAAATATTATTACCATATTCTTTTTTGTTTGATATTTTCTTTTTTATTATTATAAGCTTATATAATATGGTATATATGTACTTTGTAAATATTGATACTATGTAGTTGCTAGTTTTATAGAGTAGGAGGGACATGTTGAAAATTAGAACTCATGTACTAAATATGTTCCCTCAGTAAATAAAGTCATTATTATTATTATTATTATTATAATTATAAATCTAACCGCTCAAAGACCTAGTCAAGATTCATGTAAGACAAATACAAAAGCTGTTTTTGCTTAACCTTGTAGAAATAGCATGTCAGACAGAGCCAGCATCAAAAAGATTTTCAACATTTTATTGAAATATGTACTTTAAATTAGTAAAAAAAAATGGTCAAATGTATGAGATTTAGACCTGAAACCGTGTTCAGTCATCTCGACAGATAAGAGGAAGCACCCATTTTGTTCAGCCATGCAACAGCAGCTTACCCGAAAGGAATACTTGGCTTCTTGATCATATAAATAAGGATCTAGCATCTCGATCATGTCAGTAAGAGAGAACGTCCACTTGACACAATCTAGATGATTTCCGAATTAACATATTTCTTGTGCTTAGGGGTTTTGAGCACTGAGCAGTCGGAGGAAGCCGAGGAAGCCACGCCAGTTGAAGCCAGTTGAAGCAATGACAGATGTTATGATTCCACGGTCCCGTGCTAACCACTCGGTCATTCAAATACACCCCCCCCCCCCACATGTCAGTATCAAACATTATATACTTACTAGAAAAATACAAACAAATTATTACATACAAGTTCAGTGTTTATATGAGGCACTTCGCAATAAGACAAGATAGGGTATAACCGTTTGACAAGATAGGGTATAATCGTTAGACAAGATAGGGTATAACCGTTTGTAAGTTTTACAGGTAATTGTATTGATATAAACTTTATACAGGTACATTTAATAGCTATTATTAATGTGGTTACAGTCAGTCGGGAGCATTAAAACGTGTAAATGGTAGGTCTGCGGTATATTGTGGGGATTAGGATGTGTATTATTGTGGGGATAAGTATGTGTATTATTGTTTGGATTAGGATGTGTGTATTATTGTGAGGATTATAAGGATGTGTCTATTATTGTTTCGCATAGTTGGTAGATCACACAGAGCTATTTGGATATATTGAACAATCCGTAAGTCGGGGTACACTATCATATTAAAAAAAAGACCCAGGTGATATTGTTCCTTTCAATCTGTTGTTTATTTAGTTTGTTTGTATATTCTCTTTCAGATCAACACTAGCTGATATGATTCGCCAATCCCTTTCCGCGGACACTTTAAACCAAGCATTAGGATGTATGAAGTATGAATTGATGAGACTAGGATCGTTCAAATCATTTCCTAGACAATCTGAAGGAAGACCAATAAAATTAGCTAAAGCTGGATTTGTTTTTACTGGTACCAGAGATGATACTGTCACGTGTTTTACTTGTGGTATTACTAAAAATAACTGGCTGAAATATGACGACCCACTCCAATTTCACAAAGATCTGAATCCAAGATGCCATTTTATAAATAATACATCTGAAAATGTACCCATATTAATTCCTCAATCAATCGTATATAATAAAATATGGACAACACTACATGAAACCTATTGTAGCCAGGAAGATACTGGAAGGGGGGTTACAGGTAAATTGGTCATGTTACGTTACTAGTTTTAAAGAAATATATTGATGGTAAAAAGGTACTCCTCTGTATATGTTACGGTGAAACTGGGAGATACCCTTTAAGTATTTATATTAAACATAGAATGGTTAGCTTTTGGATTAAAATGATAAGTGGTAAAACTGGAAAATATTCCTTGTTATTTTATAAATCCACCTCCAGACTTCGACCGGAAGTTTAGGGTTACACGTTATCTTATGAAACTATCTTTTTAAGATACGTTGGGTTTTTGGGGGGTTTTTTAAGTTTCGTATTACAAATTCTATAATTAACAGAATTATTCGATTTCTGTATATTAGACGACCAGGTTTGAAAACACTGATCTTTTAGTCGTTGTAAA
This sequence comes from Patella ulyssiponensis, assembly GCA_963678685.1. Taxonomy (NCBI): domain Eukaryota; kingdom Metazoa; phylum Mollusca; class Gastropoda; family Patellidae; genus Patella; species Patella ulyssiponensis. The sequence continues at coordinate 58,353,062 of OY783225.1, read as the reverse complement.
AATCCATATTCAAGTATAACTGGGTTTTGCTCCTGTTCCATACATAACTATATCCACGTGAAGAGACACACCATATTTAAATTCAACGCTCTTCGACCTTTCGCACTAGAATTATGCCAATTTTCCGAAAACATTCTGAACGCAATTAGGGTACAGTCTTTCGCAGATTTATTTCAAATTTGATGTCATTAGAGGATACACCCTATCGATATTCAAAATTCAGTGACTTTCCGTTCTTGAATTACCCCCACCCCCCACCCACCCACCCCACCCTGTCGGAAACCTTATGAACGCTACCGAAACTTCCTTGTTTCAAGAAATGTTTAAAAATTGGATCAACCTATCGATTTTCAGATTTCCGTGAACGCGATTGGGGCTCCAGCTCTCTTGTCTCCGATATCACTTCGGTGGAAGCGGACGTTCAAAAAGGGCTATTTCAAACATATTTGGTGAGGTGCATTTGGTTCACACTAAGCGTTCTGCGACTGTCCCTTCAGGCGTCATCAAATTTGCTCAACATCAAAGTTTTCCAACCGGATAAGATGCAGTTGAGACAAACTAATAATATTTACCGGCAATTCTACGTTTCACAGTTTGTATAAAGTTTCTTTCAGTGCGTCAATTTAAACTTAAGTGTAGTAAACTGTCAACATTCGATATATTTTTCAGATTATGATTTAAGTTTAGTAAAAAGTCATAAGCGAATGAGTTTACATTTGAAGCTAAATATTAAGAAAGAAGACCTTGATATAAACACAGGTTCTTGGGGTAACTAATGTTTTATTTCACCCTCTATTTAACTGTAGGCCAGTATAAATGTTTCATCCTGGATCCTGTGTTCTGACTCGGGTGTTGAAGTTACTGATCAAACTGTAATGTGTTGTTGTACCACGTGCATAGGTGAACATTTGAGAAGAAAGTAGGTGTTCATATGATTTTGAAAATAGAGCATGAATTTTTAGCTGTGTTTTATTTGTTAATAACACTGCTTTCCATATCACCATTGCTATCCCAATCACCTAGACAGAACTTCATTTAATGATAATTATGATCTGGTTTTTAGATTCTATATTAACTCCTACGGACGATATGTCCTGTGCTTCTCGAGAATTTAATGGTAATGATGGAACCAACCTACGTCTACATGTAGGTGACAATATAAGGTCAGTGAATGGAGGACAAGAAGTATTTGGTGACGAACCTGCTCGTGACTCTATAATTTCTATTAGAACAGACATGGAAGCAGCCGTAGAAAGAGTTGGGATAGTTGATCATGAACCTTCAGGTAATCTTAATATCAGATAATACTGGCATCATATGGGGGACAAATAATTAATATTTTTTCCCCTTTTACGACAGGTTTTGGAACAAATTTACCGTGTTTGTCCCCATAATTACCCTCCTCATTTATATAGTTGTTTGGGGCATCTTTTTTAAGCAGGCATATTTCAGTCATGCTAATGGAACTGTTAATGTGCTGTCAATATGTTTATTTTCAGATCCTATTGGTATAACGGGTGTTGTCCAACAGTTAAGTCCCAGTTTTAATGATACATCGTGTTCTGTGCTAGCCCCGGTTGCTTTCGGTGTACTTTGGTTATACAATAGATGTATATACCAACCGGAATAATCAATCCAATCTTTTACAGTATTTATGTATTACATGCAAGTTTTATTATATTAAAGTTTTTATCTCCATGGTATTTGTAGATGTTCAGGCTATATAAAACATATGATCCCTCGCTTCGAAAATATTATTGGAGTCAAGACTTCAACTCCACTCAATGTGCCTTGAAGTTTTCGCTTATACTTTTGTCAATGTTTTATTTTATGCGCATAAATCATTCAGAAAATATCCAAATTTGTTATCTGGTTGTTACATATTCAAAGTTATAAGTCAAACAATGTCAAACTATCCCCTCTACTTTCAATCTATGACATACGTGATTTTATTGCTGTCACGGTCGTCCAGCGAATTTCTTATAGCGTGCAATCTCGATTACTGCTTATCACTACTACTACCTGGTGTTTTAACGTCCGCTTCCACAGAAGTGATATCGCAGACAAACTGCTTATCACGTGGTGAGTAACTTTATAGCGTGCCATGTGGATCTCGTCTCGGCATATTGTTGTGAACGTAAACAATGCGGCTAAGATCGTTTTATAAACTGTTTACTGATTGCTTCGCAGACTCAAGCTACGATCAAGGGCAGATAATTTGAAATCGTGGAAACTCTATGAGTTAACCCTGGCTATCGTGAAGTTACACGAAATGAGACCACTGGGGATACGTAGGATGACTGTAACCAGTCGATCAGCGGCAGCGTTGATCGGTTCCCTGGTGCATCAATGGTGTATGTACGTACATTGAACGCGATAGATTTTTATTAGCATTACTGGATCTGGTCGGAACAAGGAAAAGGCAGCAGGGAAAAAGGGTGGTACCCTATTGACATTGAGGCAACCGGAATATGATGACACTGAAACGTCCATTTCCATGAGTATTTGAGATGATTTTTGCAAATATTTAAAAGAGCTTTGATTTTCGTACTCAAATTGTGGCCCCCTCTAAAAGCGTTAAAAATTAGGACACGGCCTGTGTGGTCTTTTGACAACCCGCTACTAGCTATTTATTAAAATGCGCACCGTCATCCAGGGGTGTTCCCACTTTGCCGGTAGGCTTTGATGTCATATTTTGCCGCTAAATCCAGAGTTAATCCTAGAACAATGGTGTTAGAAACTATAGTCCATCTTTTTTTAAAGAATGAAATTGTATTGATTTTAACAAATGAACTTTTATTAAATAACATTAAATAATTTACACATATACAAATGTATTGATTTTAACATTAAATAATTTACACATATAAACATGCATTACAATTCACACATTTAACTTTTATTGAACAGCAATGTATAATTTATAAATAAATGCCTTACAACATAACAATCATTTTACAGTCCCACTAAATAGGAAATACTTGTTCTATACGGATTTACACTAAAAGTGCCATTTATTAACTGTGTTTTCAAATGGTCAATTCTTGCATCAAGGTGTCGATATTTCTTATTCGGGGCCGTTTGGTACCCCCAAATAATATCTGTGAAATGTTGATTTCGACATAAGATTGCTCTTGTTTTATTAAGTTTAATGAACTTGTAAATATAAGGATGGCATGCTGCCATTTTATTCAACTTAGAACGCCAACCTTCTACGTGGATGGTAGTATCAAAATGGTTCCACACATTACGGCCATTGTTATCAACCCACTGCTCCTTCATAATATTAACCTGAACGTTTTCCAGTTTAATATAAATACAATTTCGACACAGGTCGACCATGTATTTATATTAACATAGTGAATTGAATTCATGTTTGAGGACATAACGTCAGCATGAACTCTGTTCGAAATGTCATTATTAGTTGCTTAATATATTTTATTAAGAGAGATTAAAGGACAATATTGGTGCCAGTCATTATTACATATGGGATAGAACTGGTAAAATACATTCCAAATATAATTTTAATACAGAGATCATTGCTACAGAAGACGTGTAACAAACTCTTCAATATAAGGGAAGTGACGTCAAACATGACTAACACCAGTTGTCCTTCTATATAACCTGGTCAACTAACGAGCGATAACAGACACGCAGGCGAATTGCATTTCACTGATAAATCCGTTGAATATGGAAAGTTGTTTTATAAAACGACGAGAGGATATCTGACAATTCAAAAATAGAATTGGCTGTCACTAGATAAGACAAAACGAAAAAAATAGGAAAATCCCGTGCATTATACTGTTTTTATTCACCCTGCTCTTAATAAAAACAATATGGTAATGCACGGACTTTGTCTATTTGTTCGTTATCTGTTATCTACTGACAGCCAATTCCTTTTGTGAATTGTCAGATATCCTCTCACCTTCTCATATAACAACTTTTCATCGTCAACGGAATTGTCAGTGAAATGAAATTCGCCTGCGTGTCTGTTATCGCTCGTTAGTTGACTAGGTTATATAGAAGGACAACTGGTGTTAGTCATGTTTGACGTCACTTCCCTTATATTGAAGAGTTTGTTACACGTCTCCTGTAGCAATGATCTCTATGTTAAAATTATATTTGGAATGTATTTTACCAGTTCTATCACATATGTAATAATGGCTGGCACCAATATTGTCCTTTAAGAGCTCATTAACGCTGAACACCAGTGAACAGTTCTTGAGTGACTACTTTTAAACAGGGTATAGTTTTAAGATCAATTAAAGGATTAACAGTCTGCCGGCATAGTGGGAACACACAGTCATCCAAAGCCAATGCCCTACTTATACAACCATATATAGAGCAATTGGGGCCGTGATGGCCGCAAAGGCGTTTTATAGCTGAGGCGCCAGCCTCCTTGCGAAAAAAATCAAAGTAGTTGAAAAAATAACACGGGAGAAAAATGCTAAAACCGATGAGAAAAATGAAAATGTACCCTAGTTAGGGGGCTCTAAAGGCAGACAGAAGGGCCCTACGTCTGACAAAAGGGCCCCTCTGGCCAAGGGAAAGGGCCCCCGAGTCCGAGTCAATCTTTTTCTTTTTCTGTAGACTGTTACTGTCGAATCTACTACTGAATGAGAATGCAGTAATTGCATTGTGTTGCGAATCCTCTGCCAACGAGAGGTTCGTCTTTGTTTTGGGAACGCCTCTGAGCTAGATACGTGGAACCAAAAGAAAGGACAAGACAATTAACTTTTAATAAAACTTTACTAAACACAGAAAAGCAATAATACAACAATATAATTTAAATAACATGTACAATAATCTTAATCAATTAAATGGAAACCGGAACTCGAACTTCTAATGCCACTGGATGACTAGGGTTGCTTTAAGACGACAGTCTCTGAAATTTAATACAAATACAAATGCTAATCGCGGAATAAAATAATATGCTATACACGGAAATATATTCGATGGATAGCTAACTTCGCTGGATGACTAGAATCACTGGATCACTTGAGTGACTGGACAACTTCAGCCACTGGAATATGTCATTATATGATAATACAAAAAATATGCTATACACGGAAATATATTCGCTGGATAGCTAACGTCGCTGGATGACTGGATAACTTCAGCCACTGGAATATGTAATTATATGATCATACAAAATAATATGCTATACACGGAAATATATCCGCTGGATACCTAACGTCGCTGGATGACTGTAATCGCTGGATGACTGGAGTGACTGGATAACTTCAGCAAATGGAATATGTAATTATATGATAATACAAAATAATATGCTATACACGGAAATATATTCGATGGATAGCTAACTTCGCTGGATGACTAGAATCACTGGATCACTGGAATGACTGGACAACTTCAGCCACTGGAATATGTCATTATATGATAATACAAAATAATATGCTATACACGGAAATATATTCGCTGGATAGCTAACGTCGCTGGATGACTGGAATCGCTGGATGACTGGATAACTTCAGCCACTGGAATATGTAATTATATGATAATACAAAATAATATGCTATACACGGAAATATATTCGCTGGATAGCTAACGTCGCTGGATGAATGGAATCGCTGGATGACTAGATAACTTCAGCCACTGGAATATGTAATTATATGATTATACAAAATAATATGCTATACACGGAAATATATCCGCTGGATAGCTAACGTCGCTGGATCACTGGATGACTACAGTCGCTGGATAACTGGAATCACTGGGTCACTGGAGTGACTACAATCGAACCCAAATTATTGCTAACTACAGAAATGCAAAAATCATTTTAATACTCAAATGTCGCTATGTGTGGCTGCAGCCACTGGATCAGACCACTGGAGAGGTTAATACGCTCAATATGGTTATCGGGTTTGTGATCATCCTATCATCGGATTGACCTTGGCTAGTGTACGTTAAACTTGAAATTCGACAGGCCTATAATGGGGCTTGTATTATTGCTGACTGGAGGGCGGGCGCTGGCTTGGTTTACTTAATCCGCCGTCCCGCGGCTGGATCCAGACTGGATTACCGTACTATTAAAGATTCCATCTTTAGCTCCAGTTCCAGTTTAGAGTTCACCTTCGTAAGGCGTACAGAAAACCAATGCAACGAATTCCTGACGTCAATCCAATTTATACCGGCGGTATGTGACGTCATGACGTCAACATACCCTCATCCAATAGGAACGTCTACCAGGGGACGTTAGGAACTGTCATGGCTGACCATGTCAAGTTTTGTCCCAAATTTGCCGTGTGAATTATGTAGAAAATGCGATATACGTCTCAATGAAGGAGTCTTGAACATTAATTTGGACTCCTTGATGATCCTAGTTACTGACTCGACAACGTATATAATTTCTTTGGATATCATGCCGTCTATACACGGTAAGTGCTACTTTTGTTCCCACGTTAAGGCTGACGTTTCATCCCGACGTCAACGGAATAGAAAGATTAATTGTATACACTGTACAATACTAATAAAATAGGGCTTAGCTTGCTTGTGTGGGCAATCAATAGGTATCAATTGACTAGATTCGTAACACTGCCCCCCTCCTTGGGAAACATTCGTCCCGAATGGCTGGATCATTTTAAATTCTTTAGGATACACATAAAAAAAAACAACAATTTATCGGTTCATGTTTATTTAACTAGTACAACGGTACTAGCTAGCAAGTCTGTCTTCTATTATTCTTTCTAGTCCCTCTAAATTATGAAAGACGGCCTCTGCCAACAACTCTTCCAGTTGGCTGTGGCTGAATGGAAGACCCCGAGACAGCGGCACCAAATTTTTGTTACGCAGGTAATTCAGGATATATTTAAAGTAAGTTGGATCTCGATCCAAGAAGTAGGTGTAAACGTTGTTTACCTCGTAGGGCTTGCATGGTGAATCTGGGCTAATCATCATCGCGAAAAGACTGGACGGGTCCGACTGTAAAGTGCGGACACACGTCTCAAACTTTGTCCCACCAACGTTTAAGAGTAGCCTCTTCTGCTGGTCCGATGCCACGGAGGAAAGTCGAAGTTTCAGCCGGTCTGTCGGGGTGTAGGTGACTTCTGGAATAGTTGATGACGACGACGAGGATGATGACGACGACGATGACGATGACGAGGACGGTGTTTGTTTTGGTGGCTTCGGTGGCTGTTGAGGCTCCGGCGGTACGGGAATCGGGCACGGGTCTGTCTGTGGCACCAAGGGAATATCTTGTGGTTCTTTCTCTGCTTCTGCGATCTTCACTGGGGGTCCACAAGAGGTCAGCTGCTCCATTTCCCCGAGGCTATCAAGCTCGATAACCCCCGGCGGACATTGGTCAAACACCGGTAAACAATTAAAAATTTTGATCATCCACTTTCCTGTTTTCATCTTTCTCTGGTCTGGTGGACACGCCCCTCCTTCTCTCTTGGCTGATAGCGGCTGTCTTCCTACTCCGTCTTCTCTCTTCTCTTTCCTTACTTCTGCTCCTCCTCTTATCCTCCCTACTCCTTCTTCGCTCTCCCCTATCTCCACTCCTGCTCCTTCTCAAACCATCCTTGCCTTTCCTATCTCTTTCTCCACTCCTACTCCCCCGTCTATTCCTGCCACACCTTTCCTCCCTCCTGGCTTCACCCTTCTCCCCCCCCCCCCGCTTTCCTTCTCACTTTAATTACTCTTAATTTTCGCCCACTCTGGAACTGCCCAAATTCTTGCTCGACATCCTTTCCAGATTCCATGGTTGAACGTTTCACCAGGCTGAAAACTGAGTCGGGTGGACATGATTGGTGGCGAAAATCGTTCCTGGCTGAGACGGACTTACACCCCGAGCATCTATAACCAAAACCACTGTGGGCCGAAGTTAGGTGTCTCTCGCAGTTGGAGGCTATTTTATATTCCACGTCATCATTACATATAGAACACCGATACCTCACAACCTGGAAAATATAACCACCCCGACAGAAAAAAAAAACTGTGAAACAAAACTTTTTTGAATATGGACATAGTTATTCATGATTGTTTTAACTCCGTCCATGATAAGGTTTTATTATATTATGATGTACTATCTTTGATTTCGTTCTGGGGTTCTTCCTTATCTCATAAATAACATCGTTGATTCTTCTCAGCACAGTAAAAGGCCCTTCCCAGGAACATCGCAGCTTTGAACCCACACCCTGAGTTCTTGGATTATACGCCCACACCAGGTCACCAGCTTTGTATAGGTTCAACTGGACAAGCCTGTCGTAATCTCTTTTCATTTTCTTAGAGCTTAGGGAAAGTTTTCCTCTAGCAAAATCATGAATTATATCTAGTTTTGCCGACAACTCATGGGCATAACTGGAATTAAACTTATGGGGTTCCCCACTTAATTTACCAAGCACAAGATCCACTGGTAAATTGATCTTACGCCCAAAAACCATCTCATAAGGAGATACACCAGTTGATTCGTGCTCAGCAGATCTATAAGCCATCAATAGAAGATATATATGTTCATCCCAATCTCTTCTATTTGTGGATATAAAGGCGGGCAACTTGCCTGTATTGTGCGGTTGGCCCGTTCTACCATTCCATCCGATTGTGGTCGATATGGCGTTGTTCGAGTCTTCTCTATTCCTAACATTTGACATACTTCCTTAAATAAATTTGATTGAAAATTTGAACCTTGATCGGTATGAATTTGCATAGGTGTACCAAATATCGTAATAATTCTTTCTATTAATTTTTCAGCTATGGTGGCCGCTTTCTGGTCTTTGATGGGGATAGCTTCCACCCATTTAGTAAAATAGTCGGCAGCTACCAATAAGAAAGAGTTGCCATTATTTGATTCTGGAAGAGGACCCATTATGTCGATTGCCCAGCGTTCCATAGGCGCACCAACTTGGTATATTTGTAACGGAGCCTTTGGATGTTTGTGTGGAGGCTTACGTGACCCACAAGTGACGCAGTTTCTGCACCAATTCTGGATGTCATTTGTCATTTTAAACCAATAAAATCTCTCTCTGACTTTTGAAGTTGTTTTCTTTATTCCCAAATGTCATGCAGTTGTTCTAAAAATAATTTAACCAGACTACCAGGCAAACAGTTTGGTGTACGACTCCTCTCCTACTTGGCAATTCCCATTTATGGCAGAGTAAGGCATCGTGATATTCGAGTGAGTCAAAACGCGCCCAATAAAATTTTACACATTCGTTCTCTGGGGAGATATCAGACCACGGAGGTCTTGTACCCTCTTTTACCCACTTCAAAACTTTGGATAGGTTCGCATCGTTTTCTTGCTGAGATCTAATATTAACACAATTATCATCGTCGGCGCGAATATCGCCATTTTTGGCATCATCAGCATTCAAGGGATTTTTGTTCAATTCGGTGATCGAATTGTCTATAGCTCGAACCGGAAATTCTACGTCTTTGGTTTCTGCGGCTGTCTCGGTTTCATACCGTTGTTCTGCTCTGCGACAGTGGGTACATACTTCATCGCATGGGCGACGGTATAATGCGTCGGCGTTGTTATGAACTCTGCCAGCTCTAAATTTTACCTTAAACTGATATGAAGACAATAGCTCGAACCAGCGCGCAAGCTGTCCCTCCGGATTCTTGAAATTAATCAACCATGTAAGTGCGCCGTGATCTGTTCTAACTTTGAAAAATTGGCCATACAAATAATGATGAAACTGCTTTATAGACATAACAATGGCGAGAAGTTCTCTTCGGGTAACGAACGCAATACTTTCGTTCTGTTCGACTGAACGCTTTGCTAAAATAACATAGAACTTTCTCTTCTCCGTTCTGATGCTGTGATAGCACCGCGCCCATTCCAACATTTGGGGCATCGGACTCAAGGATAAATAATCCGTCGCTTCTTGGATATGCTAAAATAGGCGATTCGGCTAATGCTTTCTTCAGGAGATCAAATGCGGACTGACAACCCGTTCTCCAATTGTACTTAGTGTTTAACTCTGTTAATTTGTGGAGTGGTTTAGCAATGTCAGCAAATCCTTTAACAAACCGACGGTAATAGGAACAAATGCCTAAGAATTGTCTAATCTCTTTGACGTTTTTTGGAACCGGCCAATTTTCGACCGCCTCTATCTTTGATGGATCAGTCGCGACACCATGCTCGCTAACGATATGGCCTACAAGTAAAACTTCCTTCCCGTACAATGAACATTTTTTGGGGCTCATTTTTAGATTCGCCTTACGGAGTCTTGTAAAAACCTGCTCCAAATTTTCCAAATGGTCTTTAAATGTTTTCGAAAATACAATAATATCATCGAGATACACCATACATTTCTTCCAGTTAAGTTTTGATAATACTTTTTCCATAAGCCGTTCAAAAACTGCAGGTCCGTTACTAAGTCCGAATGGCATAGTTACGAATTGCCATAGGTCTCCCCCCCCCCTCCTGAATTGAGAACGCGGTTTTCGGTCTATCTTCAGGTGCAGTTTTAACTTGCCAATAACCACTTTTAAGATCGAGAGTTGAAAAATAACGAGAGCCGGAAAGGGCATCTAATGTGCTATCAATTCTTGGTATCGGATGACTGTCTTTTATGGTTACGTCATTTAATTTTCTATAGTCGATGCAAAAACGTAAACTATTGTCCTTTTTCCGGACTAATACTACTAGAGACCGCCATGGGCTATCTGAGGGCTCAATAACTCCCTTGTTCTCCATGTCTTCTATCTCCTTCTCTACTTCTCCTATGTTAGATAAGGGCACGCGCCTCGGAAATTGTCGAATAGGTAATGCATCTCCCGTATTTATGTGGTGCTCCACTAAGTGGGTAAGACCCAAATCGTCTGCGGATTTGGAAAATACGTCGGCATACCGTATTAACAACGATTTCAGGGCTTCCTTTTCTACACTGTCAAGGCCTAAAGAGGATTCCTGAAACATATCGGTTAAATGTACTGGTAAGTCATTATCATGACCTTCACTTTTTGGGTTTGTAGTAATCTCATTTACTCATACCTCCCTTGAACATTTTTCGACTAAGCAGTTGTCGACAGTAGCTACAACGGAATTTTTATATATTTTATATTCGTTATTATTTATATTTAAAAGTCTGACGGGCACGATACCGGCGCCTGGATTAACCAGGGCTTTCGCTAACAAAATATTATGTTTTTCTGTGAATCTGTCAGTTGGTTCGACAATAGCCGTGGTTCCCCAGGGAATGGGATCCATAAATTTACAAGGGACTACCATCTCAGTATTCGGAGGAATAATCAGCGTATCTATCAAAGCGATTCTACTTCATGTAGAGACTTCCTCGTTTTGGTATTGGAAACAGGGTATACTATCTCTCTTTATTTCTATACGATTCTGTTTTAGTAAAATGTTAACTGAATGTTCACCCATGAAGTCCATGCCAAGGATTCCATCTTGGACTATATCGGCGATTAAAAAATTATGCTTAAATTTTGTATTCCCTATCTTTATATCTAGACAACATCTCCCCAGAAATGGTTTCCTCTCTCCAGTTGCGGTTATCAATTTCAAGTCAGTGGCTTCGATCTGGAGTTTGCCTTAGATATTCGGCTCACTGACAAAATGGTGTCCCAAAATGGAGACTGTTGCACCAGTATCAATTAGTAATGGTAATTGTTTTCCTAATACACTAGCATGGACAAAAAGTCCACTGTTTCTATCATTTGAACAACTCAAGATAATTTCTCTGGGTCTTAGATTAGATGCAATTAAAGCTGAAAACTGACCCCCGGATTCAGCATTTACTAGTTTTCCGAAACCGGATTTTCTTTCATGACCTGATCTATCGCACAGACCAGGTGTACTTCCTTCTGAATTCCTAAATTTATCGAAACTATTCCTACTACCTCTATTGTTCCCCCTATTCCAATTTGCTCCATTATCAGTCCCCCTCGGAAAGTTGCGATGAATTACTCGAGTTAAAACCTACAACACGTGGGCTATATTGTCTTGCATTCCAATAATTCCTACGCCTAGGCTGGTTATTGCCTGGTATTGACCCCCTATCAGTTTTTAATACGTCCAGCAACTCATTTAAAGACTTAGTCAACGACGAAATTTCGGAACGGTCTGATTTCCCGGAAGCACATTCTCTAATTTCCAAGGGCTGTTGGGCGCTTTCTCGACTAAGCGTATGAACTGTCCGCCCTCTCTGTCTATCAGCCAGTCTATGGGCCTCCAGCCTAATGGCATGCGATTCCGCTTCTGCTATATCTTTTGGTTGTAGCTCACGGATGCGCAGACGCATTTCGGAGTCTGGAAGAGAATCTACGAAATAGTCCAGAGCTAATAGACTTTTTAGGGAAGAGTCGGCCATTGGGTATGCCTGTCTCGTCAGCTTCAGTATTGATTGTGCCAGCTCCGGTAACGTTTCGTTTCTACCTCGCGCTCTGGTTTGGAGGCGAGCCCGATATACTTCCGATCTTTCCGCCAAGCCGAAACGCACCTGTAGGTTCTTGCTCAGAGTTTCAAAATCATGTTTTTCTCTAATTCAGTAAGCACGGCACGAGCACTTCCGGTTAAGCTGCTGGCTAGACAAAGAGATTTATCATGATAGTCCCAGTCATTTATTTGAGCGATGGTTTCAAACTGACTTAAGTATTCATTTAAATCGTTAGATCCATCGTACAGCTGTGGCTTAATACGAACAATGCTCTGTGTGTGTCTGAAACGTCTTTCGGGCAATGTATGGTTCTGATTTTGATCAATAAGTGACCTATATTCATAACTGGAATCCCTAGCAGGGGTTTGTCTTTGGGCAATCCCTACCCTTTCTTCAAGGAGATTTACATTGGATCTCAGTGGAACGAGGTCTCGTCTCAATTCGTCGACCGTGTCTTTTATTTCTTGCCTAACTTTTTGAAAAAAATCTAATCTCTCCCCTATCTTTTCTAATAAATTATCAGTAAATATCTCTGCATTTTCAGCTGAGGTTGCCGACTGGGAACTTGGAGAGTCACTATTCCTATCCTGTCGTGGACTCTCAGGCTCCCTTTCAGCGAATTCTACTTCTGAGTCTTCCAATGAAGCCATTATTTTCCGATTTCTGTGTTTTTTTTCCGGTAATTTTATTACTTGTGAATTATCTATCCTGATCATTTGGTCCGCTAGACAACAGAGGAAAGCTAGATCCCACTTCTGACACCGGTGTTGCGAATCCTCTGCCAACGAGAGGTTCGTCTTTGTTTTGGGAACGCCTCTGAGCTAATTACGTGGAACCAAAAGAAAGGACAAGACAATTAACTTTTAATAAAACTTTACTAAACACAGAAAAGCAATAATACAACAACATAATTTAAATAACATGTACAATAATCTTAATCAATTAAATGGAAACCGGAACTCGAACTTCTAATGCCACTGGATGACTAGGGTTGCTTTAAGACGACAGTCTCTGAAATTTAATACAAATACAAATGCTAATCGCGGAATAAAATAATATGCTATACACGGAAATATATTCGATGGATAGCTAACTTCGCTGGATGACTAGAATCACTGGATTACTGGAGTGGCTGGACAACTTCAGCCACTGGAATATGTCATTATATGATAATACAAAATAATATGCTATACACGGAAATATATTCGCTGGATAGCTAACGTCGCTGGATGACTGGAATCGCTTGATGACTGGATAACTTCAGCCACTGGAATATGTAATTATATGATAATACAAAATAATATGCTATACACGGAAATATATTCGCTGGATAGCTAACGTCGCTGGATGACTGGAATCGCTGGATGACTGGATAACTTCAGCCACTGGAATATGTAATTATATGATCATACAAAATAATATGCTATACACGGAAATATATCCGCTGGATAGCTAACGTCGCTGGATCACTGGATGACTACAGTCGCTGGATAACTGGAATCACTGGGTCACTGGGGTGACTGGATAACTTCAGTCACTGGATCACTGGATGACTACAGTCGCTGGATAACTGGAATCACTGGGTCACTTGAGTGACTACAATCGAACCCAAATTATTGCTAACTACAGAAATGCAAAAATCATTTTAATACTCAAATGTCGCTATGTGTGGCTGCAGCCACTGGATCAGACCACTGGAGAGGTTAATACGCTCAATATGGTTATCGGGTTTGTGATCATCCTATCATCGGATTGACCTTGGCTAGTGTACGTTAAACTTGAAATCCGGCAGGCCTATAATGGGGCTTGTATTATTGCTGACTGGAGGACGGGCGCTGGCTTGGTTTACTTAATCCGCCGTCCCGCGGCTGGATCCAGACTGGATTACCGTACCATTAAAGATTCCATCTTTAGCTCCAGTTCCAGTTTAGAGTTCACCTTCGTAAGGCGTACAGAAAACCAATGCAACGAATTCCTGACGTCAATCCAATTTATACCGGCGGTATGTGACGTCATGACGTCAACATACCCTCATCCAATAGGAACGTCCAATGACGTCTATATTAACTAGACCGCGCGCTCCCACTGATTGATGCAAGACGCCGTGGCCAATCAGTGTTGACTTCCGGTAGTGTGTGAACATAACCAGAACAACTGGTTTCTAACGTAAACACACGGGGATGCTCTCGATAATAAAACCTAAATAGACTTGGTGTTAATTCCCAATAGGAAATTTTAATCAAGAAAGAATATATACGGTTCTGGAATCTTCGGTTAATTTAACAAATGATACAATTTCACTTGTCTAAATATGGATTCATATTGAAGTAATTAACGGCAAAACTGAGCAACCTTTCACGCCTGAATGACTGAAGTAAATTCTTGAAAATATACAATAAAATTACGACTATCATTAATAATAATAATTTTTCTAATTCAGTATGCATATCATACGATGTATAAATTCAAATAACACTTGAAGATATGTAGAATGGTTGTTCAACCAATTGTAAAGAATTTATTGTGTAATGGATAAGTAATAAATTATGAAAAAAATAATTTTTGGATATAAATATAAAAGTGAATATTTAAGCAATCAAAAATAACTTAATGTCTGATTTCTGGACTTGTAATTTTAATATGATAAATTATATAATTTTTGGATAAAAATCAACGGGTGATGGTTCTCGTAATTATAACGAATTTAAATTTAGTGTAAAATATGGACGGATAATTTTAACATAATAAATTTTTGGATATAAAAATAAAGAGTGATTAATCATAAAGGAAAAATAAATTAGTTCATAATAAATGGAAGGATAATTTTAACATAATAAATTTGGCATTATGCAAGAGTTAAATCTGTCTATTGCAGGTCTGTCTCAATATGGATTCATAATGAAGTAATTAACGACAAAAATGAGCAACCTTTCACGCCTGAACGATTGAAGTAAATTCTTGAAAATATACAATAAAATTACGACTATCATTAATAATAATAATTTTTCTAATTCAGTATGCATATCATATGTATAAATTCAAATAACACTTGAACATATGTAGAATGGTTGTTCAACCAATTGTAAAGAATTTATTGTATAATTGATAATTAATAAATTATACAAAATTAATTAATTTTTGGATATAAATATAAAAGTGATTATTTAAGCAATCAAAAATAACTTACTGTCTGATTTCTGGACTTGTAATTATAATATGATAAATTATATAATTTTTGGATAAAAATCAACGGGTGATGTTTCAAGCAATTAAAACAAATTTGAATTTATTGTAAAATATGGACGGATAATTTTAACATAATAAATTTTTGGATATAAAAATAAAGAGTGATTAATCATAAAGGGAAAATAAAGAAATTAGTTCATAATAAATGGAAGAATAATTTTTTACATAATAAATTTTGCATTATGCAAGAGCTGAATCTGCCTTTAGACCTGAAATGTTATTTAAACTATTAATTAGACATTTATTAACACGAAAAGACCTTAATCAACTCTTGATGCCATCTTATGCATCAGACTTTCACTGGATTTGACTCTGCTCTACTGTTAAACACTCATTGATGATTAAATCCAAACATGGATTATCAAGACTGTGAGTGTGTTTTTTATGATCGAGGCTACGCCTAAAATTTAACCGCTAATATCTTGGCTCAGAGTGTAGCAATTTGACTGAAATTTTCAGCACATTCCCTTTACATTGTCTAGTTTATAACTTGTTATTTTTCAAGTGACTATAAGAAATTTAGTGCAATATATATGGACAGATAATTTTTGTATCATCGTAAAAGTTATGAAGCTGGGATTTTTATACATCTATATTATACATAAAATTGTAGAACAATAAGTATGTATTCTGTTTACAGTTTAACTGTCTGATATACAAAGCTTTATAATATGACGGGATAAGGAGGCAAGTGTATATATTTAAACTATTACATAGATGTTGGAGTTCTGCTTTATCAGGCAAATGGGTTATGTTGACGTATATAAAATAATTGCAAATGTTTGTGATAATTACAGCAATAAGATTTATGTGATAATAAAGAACCTGATGTAATTGTCTTACATGTACTTCCATTTCTATCTACTAGTACTTATGATTACATCCCCACTAATGAAATGAAATAGGGTTTAACATCCTATTGTTCTGCTCCTAACTGGGCTTATACGCCATACTGTATGCTACGAGGGAAATTTTGCCCGGATAGTGGCACTACGGCCTACTCTTATATCAAATTCCAACTGTCAAGAGATCTTTTATGTACACGCCAGTATGTACACGGGACCTTGGTTTTTAATCCCATCTGAATGACTAGACATCTATCCTTGTCAGGCCCTCCGTCCTGCATCACTGACAAGGGGGTACCACGCTGGGAAATCAGAATGAACCTTCTCAGCATATGCAGTTATCAAACACCAACTTCCAGGCTAGCGAGCTAGTTTCTTAACCACTAAGACAAAGTGAAATGATAAAAGCAAATATAATGAAATGAAATGGTGTTCAACGTCATACTGTTCTGCTTGATGGGCTATTGAAGATACGCATATGCCATATAGTGTTGCAGTTGTATGAGCGAAATTTTGCCCAGACTAAAAGCAAATGAGGCAAAATAGTCATAAGTTAGAATCATCCACAGAAACTGTACATTCAGAAAATGTGATCAGTATGTGTTTCATATTATCTTCAAATGCAGGGGTATTTAATGTTCCATTTGTGACGATAAATATTGAGCAAAAAAGGAAAGAGTGAGGAAGAAAATGTACATGACATCAAAAAAAACCAAACTCACTTAAACGCTTTGAAAAAAAAAATAATAACTTCATCTATCAACTATGACAATAGATATTATTTTGTTCACTTGGATAGGGTGGGGGATGGCTAGTGTCAGATATGAGGGAGGATATTGTCATCACTATCAAAATAACAAGCCAACAGTGAGGATGATGTCCCCCGCTGAAATCCCAAAATAAATTGATGACATACTGATTAATAGCCATACATCTCTTTCAAAAGAATTTCAAATCCAACTGATGATCTAAACTTAGTCTAAGCAGGAGATGTTCATAACCAAACTGAATAAATATTTAGAAGTACCTTGTAGTAAATCTATACACTAAGTCTCATTACTCTCCATCAGTTAGAATCAAAGTTATCTTGTCTCAAAACATCGACAACTGAAACTGATTAGCTCTGCTAAACTTTACTGGGAAATGTTAATCATTGAACTCCGTCACCCAATGAACATTTACATCAAGTTTAAACAATCAACCTCAATTAAAAAAGCTGATTTGTTATGTTTCAAAGTCTTGACCAATCGCTAAGCTAATTAAAACTAAAATTATTGTGTCCCAGGCATCAACCAATCAAATGGCTTATCTCTGCTTACCCTTAGTAGAAAATGGTAATGAACACCTACACCAAGTTTGAACATTCTACAGGAATTAGGAGAGTAATTGTGTTTTAAAGTCTTGACAAATGAAATTGCTTATAACTCTGTTTACCCTGAGCAGAAAATGCTCATTATAGATCTTAGTTAAGCTATCTATTGATGCATAAATAAGACCTTCTTTATTAGAGCAATGTCTCACACTGGCACCTGTTAAGTGGAGGTTAACTGTATGATACCTTCGTAGCCTGATGAATTCCTTGCATATATGTTGTTTTAATATGTACTCATGAGTATTTATTCCTCTGAATGTCTCGATGAAATGTTGTTGAAGTTCTGCGAAAACATTTGGCAGGTTTGTAATCATGTTCGAAATCAAAACTTTTTCCCACTGACCTGAGTGAACTTTCTTAATATTCAATGTCGATCGTAAGGTAACTTCACACTCTCTTGTGATTTTAACAACACTGTCTGATGGAAAAACTAGTCCTCCATTATTCTTTAAGACAAGTAAAGATGGAGATGTTGATGATTTCTGAACAGTTGATGGTTTGATCAATGCAAAAGAGCAATCAACACAGGAGAGCTTTGATGTAACTTTGCGAACAACCCAACCAGCAACATACTCTAAAACTCACTCAACAAAGGGACTGAGTCCAATTTCACTTCTACTGTACAGATGATCACACAATGCTTTATCAAAAGTGATTATTGGTTTTGATTTGTCATCATCATCACAATTTACAACATTTAGAAGGGATGTTTTGTCTTGAGGTTGACAATTTCCATTTTCAGAGGCTTTTATACTAACTCCGGCATGGCTAAGCAGCGATCTATATGCGGCCCTGAACTGTAGATCAGAAGGATTATTGTTCCAGCCACCACACTGTCGTATAGCTGAAAACAAAGTCTCCAAATGGTCCTGTGAGAGTTTGTAAGTGAGTAGGTACTTAAGGACAGGTGACGGTGTAAGTAACAATTCTTTGCTCAGGTTCAAGAGACTTGTTATATTACAAAGAAAGCCAATAACACACTGTTTTCTTTTTCCATCACAAATTCTCTTCTTTGTCATATCGGTCATATTAATAAAAACATCCTTGACCTCCAAAAGGAAGGACGTAATTCTATCAAAATTATCAGGTCTAACTGGACTTTTATAGCCTTTAGCAATGGGTGATCGACTGTTGAAAATATCGAATAAGTGGTCAACCATAGCAACAAATTTTGCAGTGCTGGAAACATTTTGAAAGCTTTCAACTCCAAGGTTATCTAAATAATACAAGGCAGAGGCAACTGAGGAACTTAGTGTTTGCACTGCTAACCGAACATTCATTTTCTGCTTTTCAAATTGAATGTGCCTGATAGTCAACTTATTTGCAGCATGAAGCCCTTCTCTAACTTGTAATTCTTGTAAGTTAACAATGTCTTGCCACTTCACAACACCAAATGTGGTATTAAATTCCCTGTATGCATGCAATGCACCACGCAGATTTTTTAAAAGGTGACATGCATCAAAAAACACATGAATAATACTTAAATTATCACATGGATGATTGAACTGACTGACAATATTGTTAACTTCTAGTGAGCAACCAAGAAGAGATACCATTCTTTGATTCGTGCTATGCCCATCCATAACTAAAGCTACAACAGTTACGTTGGCTTCGTATAAAGCTTCAATAGAAGACAACAACAACTCCTTTTGTACATCTGCAGATATACCATTAACTAAAAAATAAGCCACAGGAACCTTCCAGTGATTCTGTAACCCAACGGCCAGTATAACAATAACTTCGGTGGCTTCTTCAGCATTTTCAAGACTTCCAGCACCAGGGTCAACAAATCCAGTCATTTCTTGATATTTGGGATCCCAATCAATATGTTTACGTATTGACATACCATCAAGCATTAAACTGCATCTACTGTAGTTATCTGGATCTATAGATGCTTTTTCTTTCAACATATCTAACACTTGATTGGCCACACCAGGTTTTGATTGGACATTACTTAGCCATCTGTAAATATAAAAAAAAATATTATTTTTTAATATGATATATTTTGTTGTTTGTTTTCATTTAGAACTAAATAAAAAGGGATTTATTATCCACTCAAAGTCCAGGTAGTTTATTTTGGTTCAAACCCCAATTTATTTTTATTCAATGCTCAGCTCTGCAAAGTGGGAAAATTGCCTTAGGGAAGTGGCAAATACATCTACTCTTTTCAGTTTGCAACTCCCTCTGACTCCTTACAGTGTGCTGGCAATTTGCACAAGGGACCTTGTTTCACAATTTCATTCAATCAGAAGGAATTCTTCAAACTGTGAATCACCAAAGTCCATCCTGGTTTGCTTGGATGGTTTTTATAAGTTATTGTACATTATGTTGAAAGTGATATTGAAATTTGTTATGGTTTAAAAGAATTGTTTAATGAAGTCTCTTCTGTAAGTTGCTATGGTTTGTATCTAATATATAAGTTAAAAAACTAAATGATAACATTTGCCTTTTATTATTTTTAAAATGTACCATGTCAAAAATATAATACCTCCATTGTATCATAATGCAATGCACCACACAGATTTTTTAAAAGGTGACATGCATCAAAAAACACATGAATAATACTTAAATTATCACATGGATGATTGAACTGACTGACAATATTGTTAACTTCTAGTGAGCAACCAAGGAGAGATACCATTCTTTGATTCGTGCTATGCCCATCCATAACTAAACCTACAACAGTTACATTGGCTTCGTATAAAGCTTCAATAGAAGACAACAACAACTCCTTTTGTACATCTGCAGATATACCATTAACTAAAAAATAAGCCACAGGAACCTTCCAGTGATTC
This sequence comes from Patella ulyssiponensis, assembly GCA_963678685.1. Taxonomy (NCBI): domain Eukaryota; kingdom Metazoa; phylum Mollusca; class Gastropoda; family Patellidae; genus Patella; species Patella ulyssiponensis. The sequence goes on along the minus strand of OY783225.1, from coordinate 58,332,451 downwards.
TGTAACCCAACGGCCAGTATAACAATAACTTCGGTGGCTTCTTCAGCATTTTCAAGACTTCCAGCACCAGGGTCAACAAATCCAGTCATTTCTTGATATTTGGGATCCCAATCAATATATTTACGTATTGACATACCATCAAGCATTAAACTGCATCTACTGTAGTTATCTGGATCTATAGATGCTTTTTCTTTCAACATATCTAACACTTGATTGGCCACACCAGGTTTTGATTGGACATTACTTAGCCATCTGTAAATATAAAAAAAAATATTATTTTTTAATATGATATATTTTGTTGTTTGTTTTCATTTAGAACTAAATAAAAAGGGATTTATTATCCACTCAATGTCCAGGTAGTTTATTTTGGTTCAAACCCCAATTTATTTTTATTCAATGCTCAGCTCTGCAAAGTGGGAAAATTGCCTTAGGGAAGTGGCAAATACATCTACTCTTTTCAGTTTGCAACTCCCTCTGACTCCTTACAGTGTGCTGGCAATTTGCACAAGGGACCTTGTTTCACAATTTCATTCAATCAGAAGGAATTCTTCAAACTGTGAATCACCAAAGTCCATCCTGGTTTGCTTGGATGGTTTTTATAAGTTATTGTACATTATGATACAATGGAGGTATTATATTTTTGACATGGTACATTTTAAAAATAATAAAAGGCAAATGTTATCATTTAGTTTTTTAACTTATATATTAGATACGAACCATAGCAACTTACAGAAGAGACTTCATTAAACAATTCTTTTAAACCATAACAAATTTCAATATCACTTTCAACAAAACAATCAAAATTCCAATAACAGTTGACTAAAATAAAAGTGAACAAACAATAAAAGTGATGAAAATCATCAAACATTTAACACAAACGGCATTAGCAATTAATGAAACCAGCAGCTTCCAGGCAGGATACACCAACATTTTGCAAGAGATGGATAGAGAACAAGCTAAAAACAAATGGGATTCTTTGTACAATCAGGGGCAATAATCCAAATCTTTGGGATATAAACCAGATAAAAATTGTGACATCTCGAAGGTCCACAACCTGGTCCACAACCTTCATATAAAAATACTTTTACACAATTTATGTACAAAGAGCAGCCATTTTGTTGTGTAGTTTCATTTTGATTTTCCTGAAATTTCAATTTAACCTTCATTATGTTGTAATTGTGATAAATTTAAACGACCAAAAATTGTGACCTCCAGAAAATCCGCAAGGTAAAAAGGTGATTTTTCAAACAATAAGGGGCCATTATCCAGGGAGTTTTGTTAGGATGTGCGCAATTATCAAATGGAACCAAGATTTTAGTGTGTAATGGTGATATATTCACCCATTTTTTATAAATCAGATAAAAATTGTGACCTTTACGACGACCACAAGATAAAAACGTGTTTTGGGGACAATCAAGGGACAGAATTCAGGACGGACGGACAGGGGCAAAACGACATTTTCATGTGGACGTATAAAAAAAGTTTCAAAACAAATATTTTATAAAAGATGCTAAATAATCACCTTCGAAGTGTGGCTGGATGTGGTAGGTTTAATTTCTCCCTCACACACAAATTTGTAGGCTTTCGGACCATAGTAATAAAGAGTAGTTGCAAACTGACGTTGTTCTAGTGTGTAGCAACCTGGAGGCCTTGTAAAAAGATCTACTGGTATATCTGAAAGTACACCAAATATCGTATGTAGTTTAATTTCAGGTCCAAATGAATGAAATGAAATGAGTTTAGAAACTTACTGTTCTGCTTCAGATGGGTCTAATGAAGACAGGTATACGTAACACACTTCTCGTCCAGCAATGGGAGGTAACCTCCAACCAGCATCTTACTCACTTAGCCACCGTGGCTCCTTATTGGTCATATACAAGCACTCACTTTCAGTACCAGTAATAATAGCATAGCCCGGGATGGTGTAAATTTTGAAATATGAAATTAAAGACCTACTAATAAATTTAAAGTTTTTTTTAAGTCATATTTTCACAGGATTTACCTTTATAACTATTTAACATTTCACAAGCCTTTTCATTAAGTTGTTTGGATTCTTTTAAATCATCTAGTGTCAACTGAACTGAATGTCGTGCTCGTTTTTCTCTTTTCTGGGAATTACAAAGGTTTTTCGTAGTGGTCTGGAGCTCTTGTAATACATCATTATATTTCTGTTTTAATGTAGCTGGATCACAAAAATATGTGTGGTCGGAAGCTATATAATCTGTTGATGACTGAAGAGATGTGCTGGTCTTGAGAACTACCTGGTTTTCCCCTGCTTTCAGTGATGTCGCTGATGTACGGTGGGTAATCTGAGAAATAGATGGTTTTAGGAATAAACACAAAAATGTAAACAAAAAAATGATGAAATATACATTCTTAGTAAATTCATTATCATAGACTAGATATACATAAGATTTAAATAGGAAAACTATTGCTGTTGAGAAAACTGTGAATTATATTGATGATTTTATCTGACAAAAACTGGAAATATTATCTGAACAACATGTAGATATGATACCTACATGTACACTGTGCATGTCAGCAGATGAAGAAGGGTACTAATAGTTCCTTCTAGCTACTTGGGCTATTTCCATTGATCGAGAAAAAAACCCATCAATTTTTAAAAGCTACCTTTTGATAGCTATTAGGGTTTAAGTGAGTATGTCTTTCAATGTCTATATAATTTGGTAAGAATTACATATTTATTCATTTGTTTTTACTTACCTTAACATCAGTTTTCCAACTAAAAACAGATGGAACAACACCCTTTTTAATGAGTTTCATACTGCCATGCTTTGACATATAAAAGTCGTCAGGCTTAAAATGGTCAGAGCACAAAAAATGAAATTTTGATGGCTTCCAAGGCTTTTTAGTTGTTGGATCCAGTCTTTTAACTGCTTGACACCATTTCATACATATTGTTTGGTCAGCTGGAAACCTATATAATAAAAATATAATATATATTATAATTGTTTGCTAAAGCAAGTTACATAATTTTTGCACATATTGTGCGAAGTTCTGTGATTACCCGGTTGACTTGTTTACTGTGTATATGAGTGTGTGTGAAATAGCTTTATCTAACGTCCGCTTCCACCTAGGTGATATCGCAGACAATTACATGTTATATTTATATGTAGGCCTACTGACTACAGAGTGAAATTATTTTCAAAGTTATTGATGAAAAGAATCTAAAGGATTATTGAATATTTATATTTATATAACCTGGTACATGGTACAGAACGAGTAGAATAATTAATGACTGGAAGATAGCAGTTATATAATAATTAAAGTAGCTAAGTCTCTAACTCAATATCATCCAAAATCGTCGACATTGAAAACAAGAATTATTTGTCAATTTAAATCAACATTGATGTTGTGGTCTTAACGGGAAAAGATGAGCTTCTGATATCCAATATTTAAGACAAAATAAACATTTTACCATTGGTACATGAGTCGTGTACCATAATGCGTTTCGGCGTAATTGTAATATTAATAAGGGTCTCGAAAAACGAGGCTAGGCATATTCCACAAGTCATGTAAAACGGTGAGGCCATATTCTTATCTGGTGAGCATGTGCAATAAATATTATAGTTGTAGACTGGAATAACCAGATGCTACCGGTTGCATTTTGATTGAGACATCTGGTGTATTTCGCCGAACATAACTGATTAGAAATTAGAGTAAAACAGAAACAATTCAATGTAAATCAGTTTAAATATACATACACATTACATTACAATATGCGTTGCGACCCATTCGTGTCAAAGAAAGGTCGCAAATATTAGCGATTTAGCCCCTTTAAAGGAAGTGCTAATGAGTATCAGCATGGACCTTATATTATGCCACTCGACTCATTTTGTGTTTACTTTATAACATTTAGCTAAGTTTCTTACTCAAATATTTCCACTCTGAACCAAAATGTTAGCGATTGAATTTTAGGCCTAGCCTCGACCATCATCCATGTTATCTATCAATCAGTTGACAGTTTATTTATGGGTTGACTTGATCAGGAATAGCCATGCCATATAGGTGAGGTCCATAAGATATTTTTATTGTGTCATGATTCATTGTGTTAGTCCAGGGACTGTCCCATTGAATCAATGTCGAAAAAAATTGGAGAACAGTCAATTTAACTGGACAAGTTTTCACTGCTAAACGAAGGGGTGTCAATCCGGGTGAAAGCCTGTACAATGTAAAGCCTGTACATTTCGTTTCTTCTTGTATGACCGACATTTCTGAATGTGGACGTTGACCTACAGTTAGAGTGTCATGGCTGCGAAATTGTAATTTGATAGGAGGGGACGTATTTTTAACAGCGTGTTGTGTCGCTCATACTGACTCTAGCGAAGTAAGCAAGGTCTTATTTTCTCACTAAGATGTTCGTTTACTTTGTACATGCGTCCACACGGATTGAAACCCCGTCGTTTAGCAGTGAAAAGTTGCCCAGTAAAATTGACTGGGGCGCCAATTTTCTTTCGACATTGATTGAATGGGACAGTTTCTGAACGTTCAGGGTGAGTATAATGAGACCGAGAGAGAGAGAGAGAAATGGGGTTTAACGTCCACTCGACACAAACTAGGTCATTTTGGGACTAACATATGGTTTCAATTTTATTTCAATAATTCGCTTGCGCGAAGGGGTCTTTAGCAGTGGGAGGAAACCGGAGTGCCCGGAGGAAACCCACGAGGTTGAGAAAGCGCCCCTATCTCCATGCCACATACGCTCACACCAGGGCTCGAAACCACAGCCGCAAGCCAGAGGTGACCGGCCAGCTAGAGGTCGAAGCGCGGCACTCTAGACCACTAGGCCATCCCAACCCCCCTAATGAGACCGACGTTCAGAGCTGAACTATTAAATATTCAATATTGTGTATGCAGTTTTTGAGCATTTGGATTTGTTGTAGGCTTAGGCTAATGCTTTTTAATTGGACACGATGGGTAGGAGATGACTTCATAAATAATTATAAGTCATTGATTAGTCCCGCGGCCGGCTCTATCAATATGATTATGATTATGAATACGATATACGGATCCGATTCCGATTCCGATTCCGATATGACATTTCTTTCACGATTTGTTTATATCAAGCAGACGATGAGCTACGTATCTCACTATCTGTAAGGGTCATTAACAACAGATAATTCTGTTTGTTGATCTTACTGATGAAAAGTTAATCTTGATCCAGTTTGATAGTGATTAGAACAACCAACGGCACAACAAAACTTGACCATTATTATATTAACGTCAAAATCGTCCTTGGCGCTGTGTCACCCACTTCCGGAAGTCAGAGGTGGTTTTCCATCAGTTTGGCGTCAGCGCGCGGTCTAGTTAATATAGACGTCATTGGGAACGTCCACCAGGGGACGTTAGGAACTGTCAGTGTCATGGCTGACCATGTCAAGTTTTGTCCCAAATTTGCCATGTGAATTATGTAGAAAATGCGATATACGTCTCAATGAAGGAGTCTTGAACATTAATTTGGACTCCTTGATGATCCTAGTTACTGACTCGACAACTTATATAACTTCTTTGGATATCATGCCGTCTATACACGGTAAGTGCTACTTTTGTTCCCACGTTAAGGCTGACGTTTCATCCCGACGTCAACGGAATAGAAAGATTAATTGTATACACTGTACAATACTAATAAAATAGGGCTTAGCTTGCTTGTGTGGACAATCAATAGGTATCAATTGACTAGATTCGTAACAATTGACATGAAAATCATCAATCTAGACCCCCCCCCCCCCCGCGAAAAGGGGCCCTCAAAATAGTACAGCCTCCGCCATGATAAGCCTTAGAACGCCCCTGGATGGCCGTCTGGTTATTGAATAATGAGGGTCAGTACATGTTGCTCTCCTCATTACTACTCTCACCACGTCACAACAATTGACTAATGTCTATGGCCAGACTATTATCATACTCCGCGCAGCGTTTCATTTGATTACAGGCAATCTCACTACACACTGCTATTATGAGTGGATATTGCTGTGTTAAATTTTGATTGGTCAGTAGTCCGACTTCCAACCAATCACTACCTACCATACAAAAGCTTTACATTTAAAACGAGTGCCAGTATTGGACCAAATATATTTACATAACGTTACGTCATGGCTCACGCTTTTATTATGCCTAATTAACCCGTGCATAGGAGAATACTGCAGTAAAACTAATTGTGTGACAAACGAGGCTATCAAGTCGAATGAAATGTAAACAGTACTCTTTGGAAACGAACATACTTTCACCGTTTTTAATACCTTAAATCACTGTCCAAAGTTTTAGGGAAGACTCAGATTAAACGAAGGACTGTCATGTTGCTGTACTTAAGTGATAGCTTTCATTGAACGGAAAGAATAGACACACTCCCGCAAAAGTTCAAGAAACAGACGCTATTCCAGCAATGGTCAGAGAGAGATTTCTCGGGCCATTGCTTCAGGAATATGGACTATTATTTAGATATTCTCTTTCAACCCTGGAGAACATTTCACTCTTCAAAAGTACAACCTTGTTTTATGTAACAAATTGTGTATGATTTATCTAGACATGTATTTCCCTTTGTGGCTTAGGTAATTAAGGGGGGGGGGGTGTGAGGCGGGGAAAAATGAACTACCTTGATATAAGCCCCATTGTGTACATGTTATGTTCAACACTATCTGTATAACTGTGCTTTGACAATCACCTCACCAGTCTTAAGTCAACCCTAGTAGTAAGTGCAGGAGGGCTGCACCACACACAATTCTACACAAAAACAAATATATGGACAAGACATCATACTCAAAGACCACAAACATAAACAAATCAAAGAGAGTAAATGGACCCGGGGGCTAGCCGTAAGCGTCCACTGCGCTGTACAGTCCCGGGCCTGTGGTGACACAGACTTCACTCATATTTGAAAACAACTGGGAATGCAACCCAAAGAAATAATTATATAGTGTCAGCATGAGTCATGATCTATTATATGTTGTTGCAAGAATTACGAATGCAAGCATATTGTTGTATAAATTCCGCTACACAAGTAACCACATAGTTAAATGTATCAGAAGTAGGCCTAGTTCAAAACTAAATCAATAAAAGGATTGAAGTATATTAAATGCATTTAGGACATACATTGCAACCGTCACAGAAACAAAAACAAAACTGAATACAAAGAAGCAAAGGAATAGACTATCTAGGGAGACAGTCGTCTGCTGACTGAGTGGTGTGACGTGAATCTGCCGTAATAGTTGTTATGACGTCGTGGTTTAGAAGGTGCAATTTCCCGATAAAAGGGCGATAATCTAGATAAAATAACGTTAAAATATAAAAAAAACTATTAGTTTTAAAGACCATGCAATTGTACAAACCATAGTATAATTATTATATAATGTCCCACGTAAGAAATGCAAAACAGGAATGCTAAAGAAATCGTAAGTTATTAGTGTATTAATAAAGGCCTAAAAATAAGGGCGATAATCCAGATAGGACTAGACATCTAGAAGCAATTTATATAGAATCATTATCCAATATGTAGTCAGTAATATCGTTATATGAAATGTAAAACTTATTATGTTGAATAAATGGAAGTTTTGAAATTTCTTTCAAAATGCGTAATTGTGTACCACCTTTGGCCGTGCACTTAAAATTAAGAGTTTTTATTCGGGAAAGAAATAGTTCTTTATTGTTTGCATATTTTTAAAAATCGTAATGCCTGTGAATAGAAAACATTGTATAGTGTCGTATCTGGTATGTTACTATGAGCTGACGGGTATTTTACTACTTCAAAACCAAATTTGTCCGTTTTATCGAATATACCGACATTAAATTTGTTATTAATTATATTGATGTCCAAGTCAAGGACAGATGCATTTATAGTGCCCGAATTTTCTTTATTTAATATAAGTTCAGGAGGATATATTTCATCTTTGTGTTTATTGAAATTACCATTATCATTGATTGGTGTTATGTCATAATTTAGACTTTTTGCTACCTTGTAATCTGTTTTTCTTTTATGGTCTTGAAAGTCGAATTCGTATTTATATAAATGTGCATTTGCCATAAATGGGGCGGGGTCAGTTCCCATTGGTAAACCAATAGTTTGTTGTATTATCTGATCCCCAACCTCAAATATGGCATTGTCAATGAGAAAATGTATAATATTTTGAAATTTTTCTTTATCGAAAACTACAGTATTGGCATTGCGCCGTTTTATGATCCATCTTGCATCTTGTGAGTAGATGGCCATCAGATTTCTGCCTTTTCCAAAAGCACCATTAAAGGCCTTATCCACGAACCAATCCAAATTCTTTTTAAGGTCTGCATGTTGTAGCATAGTATATAAGGTAGAAAAGTCGAAAGTTTCTATTGATTTTGCATTGTCTTTTTGATTGATTTTATCTAAAGTGTCTACTATTGGTTTATTTTTATCAATTATGAAAAAGCTATTAATTCCAGTATAATTGCGAAGTGTTTTGCACCAAATGGCATGTTGGGCCTGGCATAATTTAAGTCCTTTCGTTATAGTCACTGCTAGAGGTTTTGTCTGGCAGATGCTGGAGGAAATTATGTATCTGAATTTTACTGGATTTTTATGAAATTTCGGTATAGAATAAATATATGGAAGGGCATCTACTTTTACATTGTCTTTTATATCATTACTCCTGTTAAACGAATATTGATTTTGTAAAATATCTAGTTTAGATAATTCCGTAATACATTTATAAGTGTTATTATTGGTGTTAGGCCAAAGTCCAACTTCGGTAAGGATATTTTTAATATAGTACTTTTTACAGATAAAGGCAATGTTATTGCTGGCCTTATCGACAGGTGTTAGAACAAATTTCTCTTGAAGAGCAGAAAGACATTCAGCTGCAGATGCATTTTTTTAGGACTTCGGGTGGTGGATGTCTTGGGTTGTTTTTAATATGTTTGATTCTCTTTGATAAGATGTCAAAAACAGTGTTTCTCCATTCTCCAAAAGATTCTATTGGTGCACGAAATTTATCTGACCAAGCTACTATGCATTTCCGGATTTCTGATTTTAGATTATTATGGAATTTTTTGAAGTTAGTTTTATTAGGTTGTTCTCGAAATTGTGGTCCAAAGCGAAATAGTTTTTTAAGATTATTGTCTTCAACAATATCGAAGTTTCCTGTCAGTACATGGTCGTGAAACTTATCTTTAAAAGGAGAGTTATGACATTGACATGTGGTATTGTCGTAACTGTTAATAAATTCTTGAACGTTAAGGTTTGCTATAGTTTCATGGTAGTTAAATATTTTATTACGAATTGGAGGTAAAAAATTTGTATACGACTGTAGGTGAAATTTTAGGAATAGTATCTGGTATAGATTTAATTACAGATCTATCTCGGAAAATTCTATTCAGTCCAATATCTTGTATATGTTTATCTGTAAAAAGTATTTTACATAAAATCTCGGGTTTTTTCTTATGTACTTTATGTGGCTGTGCTGAATGTTTAGGGGTAAATTTACTATTTATCAAATCGGTAATAACATCGTAATATTGAGGAAGAAAGCTTTCATTAAAGGGGAAGACCAACGATTTTCAACAAGGTTTCCATAAATCTGAAATATATATTCAGAAAGAATCCCCACTGTAAAAAAAGTAAAAAAGTTTTTGTGAACGAGAAATTAATTTTTATTAAAACCGGAAGTGACATAGTTGGTTCAACACGCTCACTGGGCTCTATAGAAAGCATACGGATTTGGCATAAGTTAACTGATGTATTGTATTCACGTCCCGTCCTTGGGCCAAAAATCTTATGAAATGGACTGTTTGTTAGGATATTATAAACACGAATTTATGTTTTTTTAACGTTTAGTACACAAAGCCGTCGCGTAAATTCACTCACACTGAACAGTCCGCTGTGGACCAATTCACACCGCATGGCTAATTATTTGCATCACGTCTGCCCCAGGATGAGGCGTTAACACAATACAGCAGTTAGACTGGTGGCCAGTCTTCTCCACACACCAAAAATTGGCCAGTCCTCTCAAAAAAAAACGAAAAAAAAACGTAATCTCTAGAGACTGGGCAAATAGAGCTTCATTCTCATCTAGCAGGTCAATCTGCATTATGTAGGTCGTGTGACGTCGTGCGCGTGATCACGACATATCTAACATCAAGTGATAATAAACATGGCTGTCGACTAACTGGCAAACTGGTGTATTGAAATAAAAATGGAGCAGCCTCAAACGTCAGCGACTTTCCCGAACCACACGGCGCGCACAAAAAAAACGTCTTTCCTTTGTAAATAAGCAGTCATTATTGACCTCTGATAAGCCGGTAAAACATTTGCAATCGCCTCGTCAATATCCGCTAATTCGGACATGATTCCACAATTACAACGGCGTGTGTGTGAAGCCGCGATAATTCGTGTCACGTGACTCGGGGCTTGCTTGACAACTGTCAATCATTCCAAATAAGGAACAACGTAAAACAGGACAGGAACGCCCATTTTATTGTGAAGCTCGCAAATTGTCCAGTCTCTGGTGCTGGTTACAGGTTTACTCAAAAAAAATTTTTTATACAAATGGAAACGAAAGTGTTGGTTTACTAAAAATTAATACTTTTATATAAATCGAAATGTAAAATAAATAGAAGAGACTGGGCCAGTCTATACAGCAGTAAACGTATACCAAATCTGTATGCTTTCTATAGAGCCCAGTGAGCGTGTTGAACCAACTATGTCACTTCCGGTTTTAATAAAAATTAATTTCTCTTTTACAAAAACTTGTGTTACAGAGGGGATTATTTCTGAATATATATTTCAGATTTATGGAAACCTTGTTGAAAATCGTTGGTCTTCCCCTTTAAGTTGATTAGAATAGATAATATCCTGTATGAGGACACCAAGTTTCTTAGCTGTTGATTTTTTCAAGGTATGTACAATTCGTCGAGCTAGATTAAGTACACAAGCTGCACAAGACAATTTGTCGGAAGTATCGCGTATCACGGTTTACGATTTCATAGACGGGGTGAGACTGACAAGTTAATTTGTGGTATTTCTACCCCGGGTCTGGGGACTTTCCCTAGGGTATAATAGAGTAACTAGTACCCTGTGTGTAGCCCCATTTCAGATTATCAAGGTAGCCCACTGGTGGAAGGTGCATGCCCAGTTTATTATATACCAGTTATTTTACTCACTTACAAAAATGATGGCAACGTTTTGGAGGAGATATTAGAAATAGATTGAACTTGATAAATTATTCTATAAATGACAATATGAATTGACTAGGATTAATCTAACAATTGTATTTACTGCGTGTTTTTGGTTTCATCTTTAAGTAACGGAAGATGGAAACCACTTTTCCTTTCTCCAAGTCATAAAATGAATATGCAAGATTTTTTTGTGGATTTTTTCCATGTCAGTTCACTTTACAAGACATGAACGAACTTTTTCAAAATATAATGAAAATGGGATCTTTCAGCCAAATCATTGTAAAACATATAATGATGTACATTTAAAACATATTTGTTAAATTTTATTTAATTTTCAGTTATTGTTTCTAATTAATTGGTGATTATATACTTTGATTTGAGATGTTTAGATAATCACTTCTAATAACATGGTACCAAGTTAAGGCCAAGGCAACTTTTTGTTTAGTTCCTTAGTTCAGAGTCTTAATAAAACAATATCCACTTGAATATCTTTGTATATATTCCTGTGGAACAATAATTCAGGTGGATGGGACTTTGTAAATACATTATTAAAGAGTTAAATCTGCCTATTGCAAGTCTTTTTTTAGGACTGAAATTATTAATTAAACACTAATTAGCTTGATCAAGACCATAACCAACTCCCAGTGCCATCGTTAGCCTGTAATATTTACTGGATTTGAATACCTTTTATGACAGATGATTTAACGTAAAATGGATAATCGAGACTTTGTTATACCAACGTCAGTAATGATGACCCAAATTAGCCTAACATTGAATTGCTAATATCTCGGTTCAAAGTGAGGCAATTTGACTGCTTAAAATTGAATTGCTAATTGTTCTTGAAGTATTGACAGCAAGTTTTACCACATATAGACGTTGTTACACTGGTTTTCAATTCCCAGGTGGAGTGGGTGGTCGAATGGTTAGCGTGGGCGCGCTCTATCATAAGGACTGTCATTGAACCACTGACGTGGTTTCCATTCTGCGGTTGTACGTGACAATCTCGTGGGTTTTCTCCGTGTTATCTGGTTTCTTCCTACTGCTAAAGACCCTACACACAGTTTGTGTATAACCCCATTCTGTCTCTCGCACTCCTCTCTCTCTCCGTCTTTCTCTCTCTTTCCCTCTGTCTCTGAATTCCCAAACATAACTACCTTATCTATCTTTAACACAGACACGTGAACGATATTGTCCAATCAGAGGTTGTAACACAGACACATGAACGATTGTGTCCAATCAGAGGTTGTGTGACAGACACACTCAAATCAAACTTGGCGACCTCTACGGAAACCTTGAAATTGAACGAGACGTACATTTTACCTTGAAATTCGCGATGATCGAGGAATCTGATAGGCTCCCCAGCTGGGTCAGTATCCAATCAAAATATGCAGGGTATTACGTGAAGGGCTTGATAACATGTACACAGTTGAAGCGAGATAAAGCCTTATATTGAAGATGCCCCTCTATTAGCCCCCTGACAAAATGTAAACCCTCTAGGCCGATTTGGTTTGTTACATAATTCCCATCCGTCGCCTTTTCGGGTAGAAATCGGGGCACAGATTCCATTTCGACCAGTAACAACTGTGTAAAATGATCACAAGTTCGCCTATTTTTCATATTTACATTATGGCGGTCATTTTGACGGGAAAATGGGGCGATGTGCTGATATTCATTGAGTAGTCGTCTGTGGTGCCAGGATATATTTATTTTTTTTCGAGGCGCAGATTCCAGTTCTGTCACATGTTCACATATTTCTAATATGGCTGCTATTTGTGGCGGGAAAATGGGGCGATCTGCTGATTTTGATTAAGTAGTCGCATTCTTGTGACTTCTGTCAATATAGGTATGGGTTTTGGGGGGCGCAGATTAGAATTCTGCCATTTACAACTGGGTGAAATAGTGGTATCTTCACACATTCAGTGTATTTCCAAGATGGCCGCCGTTTGTGGCAGGACGTTTTCTACAGACATTACTGAAAAGTTTTCTGAATTCAATTCTGCTATGTATAAGCTTGTATCATGTTTTTAGAATGTCGTGCCTCGTTTTCACCTATAGATATATTATCCAACAATAAAAATTGTCCATCCGAGTTGACCACTGAGCTAATATCGATTTTGTTGGAGAATAGCACATTTACTTGGTCGATCGCATTGTAGTAGTTGAAGTCCAGTAGACTGGACTTGGAGACGCCATCGAGACTTTCAGTGTTGTCTCTCATACAAAATTAACGATGGTTAAAAATGGGAGACTTGCAACTTTTGAAAAGGTAATTCATAAATTAAAAAGTAGAACAGAAATGTATGATATTCTGTTGCGTTGGAAAAACAAACTATATCACCACTTTAACGACCCGTTATTTATGGTATCTCAGCCATCTCCATTGCACTGGTGGCAGTGATATAAAAGTAGCCAGCCACGTTGTTGTGTAAGTGGCCACATCCTTGCTACACAGTTACGACCTTTATGTACATATAGGAAAGATTCTAGGCCTCTTCCATCAGTTCCAGTCTAGTATCCAATGAGGAAACGGCAAATGTTCTTGATTGCTTGACTTTTGATTGTTCTTTGCTTTGAAAGCGAATGAGGGCGGGTGAGTAGACTCAAAAGTGCGGTAAGAGCGTACCCTGGTGTGACTGCTAGCCACGAGATCATGATTGGGACACTTTGCGTGTTGCAATAGCGCGTAGTGTGGTCGTGACAGGAGCATGACGAGCGCGTGTTGTAAGCCCCACGCTAACGTTACGACCTCTTTGACTTCACGCCAGCAATATAGGCTTTTCGCTCCCAGGAAAATCGTTTCAGCTCAGTGGTCATCCCGGATGAGGAATTATATCGTCGGATAATATACCAAATGGATTCGACATGGTACTGGCTTTCAGGAATGTGCTACAAACTAATAGACTACATACCAGAATTGGGGCCAGCAACCTGTAAATACCAACGACAAGTAAATAAATGATAATACGGTGTTAAGAAAACGTTCCACCATCTTTGAAATAAGCTACATTCGTGAACATATTTTACTTACCTGTATGTAATTAAAACGCAGCAATAGCTTGCAAACGTTTGAAACACACTGCATTGAAAAGCTAAAAACAAATGAAAGTATGACTGAAATGTTGAATGCGCGCTCGCCTTGGTTACAAACAGATATATCGAGATACACCAGGCCCAAGATCATCAGGATCTTACCCTTATTCACTCAGAACTGTAATCAGCAAATGGACTATTCACCGTGTACACAATGCACGACAAACATGTCAATGATTTCTACGTTAAAATTAGCTTTTCGTTACTATCATGATATGGAATGCTAAATTTATTATCCCTGAACATTTTTAACTATTAATAACAAAAAGGTGAAATTTCTATCGTATAAATAAAAACCTTATGTATACCTGCGACAGTATAAGGACATTAATCCAAAAACTAACATGAATAAAGAGACAGAGAGAGAGAAGGGGGGAGAGAGAGGTGGGGTTAAACGTCCACTCGACACGTCCGGTATAATTAGCTAGCTGAGGACAATTAGCCATAGGTCACTTCGGGACTAACACATGGTTCAATTTTATTTCAATAATTCGCTTGAGCAGTGGGAGGAAACCGGACGACCAACATAAATAAAAGTTACATTTACAACATTTACAGATATAAAGTAGTCGCCTACTATAAGCTGTATGTTTTAACATAGGCTACTCATTTTGTAACAGCAGATAGAAACAATTATCAAATCTCAAAAGTACCCAAAATCAAAATCATAATAATTATTGATAAACAATTATTGCTGGGAAGGGGGGTGGGGGCAACTTAAATTTCTATGGCAACGTATATGAACAGATTTGTTTCCCAATTACACCGTACTAAAATCAACTCAATGGTTTTCCCAGCGGTATCATTGTATTTCTGGACGCTCAGATTGTATGTTTAAACAACAACAACAAGATGGTAATGGTAACTGATTCAGAGGTTAAGATATAATTATACGGCTATATTTCAACTTAGATAAGGTAATCAATATTTTCTTATTATATTTTCTAGGATAAATATGTTTTAACCCTTCCTTTAACATTTTTCCGACACATGGGACATTTTGTTAAAACAGGGGCACATAACTCACACGCAACAAGATGGCCACATGGAAGGAGGACAATATTAGATTCAGCATCCATGCAGATTTTACACATTCGCCGCTCTTTTAATTCTTCATTCTCCCTCGCCAAATTTGAGGACTCTGTAAATATAAAACCAATATACATGTATAATTATTGTAAATCGTTAACTCAAAATTGATTTTTTACCAAAATATTTTCAAATTTTCATTTTTTCGGAAAACAAAATAAAAATTGACAGAAGAACAGCCTATTACTACAGTATATCCATTCCATTTTGTTTGTTGGACGCATGGTAAAAGGTATGAAAAGTTGGGGTACAAACAAACTTTTTGTTCCTAATGAGGCATTATGTAAAATTCCGATAAAGAGATAGTCATCAAGAGATAGTCATCCTTGCTATAATAGTTCAAAAACAGATAATGTTAAACGAATAATTGAAAATTCCATTCAAATAACTATATTGTGAGCGAAGATATTATCCTTTGAAGGTTTGACAAGATGTGTGCAATAATTTCTACCACCGTACTGGTTGTTCGAAGCTAAGTCTCGCGCCTCCATTTTTAGCTTAAATCAAAATATGGCTGAACTGTTCTAATCTATTTAATATCGAGGGAATCCGATGCCATCGAGAGTTGATTATGGCCTGGATAAATTAATTAATGTGTAATTAATAATTTATAAAACATTTCAGGCAGATTTAGCTCTTGCATAATGTATGTTTAGAGAGTCCTACCTTCTTTTTCTATTGTTGTTGGTGTTGATGTTGTTGGCGATGTTGTTGGCGTTGTTGTTGTTGCCGATGTTGATACTGTTACTGCTGATGGTCTATAAAATGGTTCAACGTTCGTCTTATTAACGTTGTGTTGTTGAAGAGGGATATTAGTATTCTCTGGAACACTCAAATCCAGGACAGCATTCACTATCTCCTCACTTGATTTAAAAAATTCTCCTTAAAATAATATAATATATCCAACATGGTTGTTATGAAATGAAGACCCAGGTACTCTCAACTCGACCAGACAGATAGGTCGATTCATTTCAGAAATTTTAAAATGCCACAAGTTTTTTTTTTTTTTAGAAAATATTACAGTGAGATTTGTGTAAATTAACTATTCATTTCGACCAAAGTAGTATCATAGAAGACGAAGACCAATGGACAGATCATCATCTCGCGAACCTAATTCATTACCAGTATCATCTAATCTTCTTAATTCCCAGTACTGTGGTAGAAAGCTGGTTTTAACCCTGAGTTCTAGTCCGACTCACATCATGTAGTCCACACGTTTACATATATATATAAATACTCATTGATCATTGTACACAAGTCTACCTACATATAAAACACATTGTTTATTCTTTATAGTGTATATTATTATATTACCTAATTGTCGTTTCTTGTTTTCTAGAACTTTAATAACGGTATTTTTATCAATGGATAACTTCAAAACATCTTGTACGATCGATAACTTCAATAACTCGTCGATACTCATCAACCTACCATCATTACCTTCAAATATAATATATACCACAATACTAAACACATTATCAAACATTAACTCACACAAAACTTATAGTTTCTAAACATCTGTAATCAGTAGAAAACTTTGTCAAATTTGATTACTTTTAGTTAATAGTTATTCCGTCATGGCTACATGTTTTATATTCATTCCGTTATCGACAAATGTTTTATATTTATTCCGTTATGGCCACATGTTCTATGGCTACATGTTTTATATTTATTCCGTTACGTAGGCAATGCACAATTTGAGCTGCAAAATGTGTCCCAATGATACCAGCTTCGTTACGTGAAATGACGTAATTTGAATATTAAAAAAGTTGCCTTTGGCAAATCAAATTTGACACATTGCCATGTGCTATGGCATGTAAATTGTAGGAAACACAGCGTTAGAACATCAACACAATTAATATCACTTAAACTAAAGACTTTAGCTCCTTTAACATTCGGTGTCGTTATCCATTAAATATATCATTTAAATAAACTCACCTGCGGCACCATTATTTACAACAATCTATAAAATATATAAATTATACATTATATGATACAAACTACAAATATTGTTAGTAATGTAACCGTAAATAATGCTGTTACTCTAAGAAATATACAAAATTAGACAATTACACTAATATTAAAAATGTTTTTGTTGTGGTATAATTTGCTTTGTTTGGGCGGGGGACACTAGTATGTATCTTTGACGTCTTCGAAAAAGTTGAATTTTTAAAAAAAAAAAATGGTTTAATGATTCTTGGCATTGGTATTTATTTTTTTAAAACAAAAGAAAAACATTTAATCCATGTCTTACCCGCGCTGTACCGGAATCCGGGTTACGTATCGAATGAATAAAGTCTTGACCTTTGATCCTCAGTAGATATGGACATTTAGGAAACCATTTCGCATGTTCCTGCCACGGGATATCGTCATCTCTCCATGATTTTAAGATACCAGCACAGTAAAAACATTGCACAGCATCTTCTCTACCTGTTGATTAATGCATATATGAAACGAAGATCCACATATAAATAACCGATATTTATTTACATTGATATAGTAAACTTTTATCTTTTAGTAAGATGATAGACAAAACCAGACACCTGGGCTATCGAAAATTCAATTATAACACAACGATCAAACTATAACACAACGATCAAACTATAACACAACCACCAAACTATAACACAACCACCAAACTATAACACAACGATCAAACTATTACATAAGATAGATAGATAGATAGATATTCTTTATTTCTCAAACCGTACATAAATACAGTGTAGAAACAATAACATATTTACATCAATATGAGTATAACATATATATACATGTGTGGATATGAATTAACCAGTGGGGTGTAACCTTTCTGTTATAACCTTAATTAACCCGTGTAAACTGTTTAGTACATGAGGGTGAGTACAATTAAACAATTCGCTAAACGTGTGTGTATTTGGTCGTAAGTAGAACTTAGGAGATATTGACAATTTCCTTTTCTTTAAAATAGCCGAATCTGTACAAATGAATAAATAGTGAAATTTGTCGCCTATTTCGTTTAGGTTACATAGTTTACAGATTCTATTTTCTCTTGGGATATTCTTCCATCGGCCAGTTTCTATGGGTAGCATGATGACATCGCGCCTGGTACCTTCGTGCATTTTTTATGCGCGAACTCTTAGTTTTTCTATTACTGGCACGCGCACGGGCACTATTTTTTTTTGTTTTCCATGTACCAAAATCGAGGGTTTTGCGCGGAGGTACTTTTGAGGTATTAGCCTGAGAAGCATAACACTTGCCACTGTACCTGTATATCGCTAATTATAAATCGAGTGTGTGAAGACAGTTTATATAGATCACGCGAAAATTTTTCAGTACAGAGTTTATTCTCGCTGTATTTGCAGCTAAGAAAACCAATGGGACTATTTTCTCAACAGTGTATGAACTTTTTCATAAGCGATAATATCCTTACACCGAGAGAAATTATCTAGTCTCGGTGAAAAACCATGATCATCTGGTAAAAAATTACTTTTCTATTTTTTGGAACGAAAAACAGTGTTTTTAAAAACAAACGAACCTGCCGCACATGAGGAAGTCATTATACTAATAATAACAGACGAGAACTCTTTTTGGGCACAGGCTTTCTTACTGAGTAGTAAATCGTCCACAAAAAATCATGAATGAACTATGAGTAGCGACGACTGTAGACAGTAAGTAGGTTATACACTATACTTTTGAGTCGAGATTACTCGCTTTGAGTCGAGATTACCAGCTTTCAGGTCACCGATAACCAATTATGTCAGAAATACCATACTGACATTCGGTTTTTTCAAGTTGTACGCGAACTAACAATCGGCGCCCTAACTGTCTTCGTCAGCTACTTTCAGTTTCACAATGGCGTACGACATTCGGTTTTTCAAGTTGTACGCGAACTAACAATCGACGCCCTAGCTGTTTCGTCAGCTATTTTCAGTTGCTGGCGTACGGCCAGTGCCGGTGGGAAAAGACAACATTAAAATCAGAAATAGTTTATTTATTATTGTCGGACTTACGGTATCAATCCTGTCGAACAAATCATAAAGCTGTGGTGTTACGGTAGCGGCATAGTATTTCAACGTAACACCACAGCCACTGTAACAATTCATAATACATCTAACTATCACTCCCTACACATTTCCCCTCGACCTACTTTCCCAAACGTCAACAACACATCTCATACATCCAGTTCACCGATTAACCCTTGTACCACGTCTACTGGATATTACAAGTTCTAAATCTACATATTAATTTAGATTTGTACATGGGTAAAACTGATAGATATTTTTCTAGATCAAGACTATGTTTAAATAATCTATAGTTTAAACCTTTTGGAGATAATGCGATGTTACTATGCCATGATTGTAAAAATTGGTCTTGCAGGGTTTGGGTAATTCGGGTTTTCAGCCATTTAATATTTAGAAAGGTTTGTGTTACATATATATACGATAAGCCACATTCGTCAAGGATGTTTTTGATACATTTCATCCATTGTGTATTGCACGATTTTGACAGTATATACAGTTTAGTTGTCAGTTTGTTTTCATCCGTTACTACTTTAGCCCAGAAGCATACCATTCGTACTTTAATATCAATAATTAACGGGTACCTGCCCAGTTCACCTAAGACGATCGACGAACTAGTGGAATTATTTAGTGATAATATGTATTTACAATATTTCATATGGATTCGTTCGATATTGTTAGTGTTAGAGTAGCCCCAAACTTCGCAGGCATATAATAATATAGGCTTTACTACTTTATCAAACATATCCAATTTACATTCTATACTTAAATTATGTTTAGTACATTTTGATAAAACTCCGTACATAGCTTTCGTAGATTTGTCATTATTATTCTTGCTATGATAGTTAAAATATCCATTTTTCGTGAAATGAACACCCAAATACTTTTAAGTAAAAAATTATCAACAATATCAATACTAGAGTTACTAAAATATAATGTACAATCATTTGGTTCTTTTCCATTAAAAATCATTATCTTAGTTTTATGTGTATTCACGTTTAATTTCCATAATAGGCAGTATTCATTACAAATATTTAGTTGTTGTTGTAGGTCCTCGCTTGACTCTGCAAGGAGTATAGTGTCGTCAGCATACAACAATATAAATAGTTTTAAATAGATCCCCAGTTCTTTTCGGGCTTTGCTAGATAAAGTGCTAAGGCCGTTTACATTATTTCTATTTAGAAATTCTTCTAAATCATTCAAGAAGATGGAAAATAGGAATGGGGAGAGATTTTCGCCCTGTCGGATTCCATTTGTGCATTCGAAACTAGCCGATTCTTCGCCGTTTAGTTTGACCTTGGCCATGATCAAACCATAACACAGCCACCAAACTATAACACAACGATCAAACTATAACACAACGATCAAACTATAACACAACCACCAAACTATAACACAGCGACCAAACTATTACATAACCACCAAACTATAACACAACGATCAAACTATAACACAACCACCAAACTATAACACAATGATCAAACTATAACACAACCACCAAACTATAACCCAACCAACAAACTATAACACAACGATCAAACTATAACATAACGATCAAACCATAACACAACGATCAAACTATAACACAACCACCAAACTATAACACAACCACCAAACTATAACCCAATGATCAAACTATAACACAACCCAATGATCAAACTATAACCCAACCACCAAACTATAACACAACGATCAAACTATAACACAACGATCAAATTATAACATAACGATCAAACCATAACACAACGATCAAACTATAACACAACGATCAAACTATAACACAACAATCAAACTATAACACAACGATCAAACTATAACACAACCACCAAACTATAATACAACGATCAAACTATAACACAACCACCAAACTATAATACAACGATCAAACTATAACACAACGATCAAACTATAACACAACCACCAAACTATAATACAACGATCAAATTATTACATAACCACCAAACACAGCTATCAAAATAAATCACGTTGGTTTGGAGGATTAGCAAAGTTTTGGACCAAATCTGGCGATTTGTATTTTCTTTTCCAGTTTTGTTTTCTGAAAAGTATGTTCATACCAGCCCCATATGGATTTTCGGCTTACTTTGTTGACATTCATTGACAATGCTTTTAAAAATAAAATAAAACAATTTTTTAAAAAAAACCGTATAACTATAGGAAATACCCGACGTCGTCATCATTTTACTAGCAAGCAAATCAAAACATGTTTCAAGCACATATAACAATTTGGTTTTATTTTGGATTTGGGTATCTTTCACATGCGCCTGTAATCAAATTTAATGTTCACCTACAGCTGACGTTCACGATATCTTAACTGGATTAGCTAAAGTTGTGATACTGTTACGACTACAGGGCTCTTGTCCACAGGGCCCACTCCTTCGTAACTCGTAGGGGTGTTACAGGTTAACCAGGACCAAAGATTAATGATATAAAACATGAAAACAGTTCACTAGCGTCTACGTCACGTCCCCACGCCCAAACACAAGAGCCTATGATAAATCTCGACTAACAAGGGAGGTTACTACAAATAGACCAATATATTCATACTGCGATATCATTTAGAGGAGAACGAACCATAACAATAAATGTAAACCAGAACTAAACTATGCAAGGCACTAAACTATGCAAGGCGTGCCCACTTAACATTGCTACAATACAGTAGGCTTAAACATACATTATGCAAGAGCTAAATCTGTCTTTCTTTAGGCCTGAAATGTTATCTAAATTATTGATTAGACATTGATTAACTTTTTTGGTTGGTATTTCATTTAGTAATTGAGCATATTAACACAAGGCAAATATATATAGAATATGCAACAAAGATAAGAATCAAATACAATTAAAGTTAAACACCTTTGATTAGGGGCCATTAAGGACTAACCCTACACAACGGAAAACTCTTACAGGGATTAAAAGGAGGCGAATGCTATTATTTATAAAAAGATCAGTGTATTAACACTAATAATTGAAACCAATTAACCTGAGCTATAGATAAACAATAATTAAAGTGCCGAATTCGTTGCATATTCTGTATATATTTGCCTACTATTCACATTTTTGTATCATTTGCATGATAAAGACGAGAGTATCCTCGTCGAAACGTCGCTTAGGATCAAACTCAGTAATGGTGTATCCATAAAATTGTAGCTTGTGTTAATTGACCTATCCAGACCATAATCAACTCTCGATGGCATCGCTAGTCTGCGACCTTTACTGCATAACTTTCCTTCGCGATTTTATTATTAAATGGGTAATCGAGACTATGCTTTTTTTATCTTACTTTAGTAATGATGTTCGAGGCTAAGCGGAAATTTCAATCGCTTAATTCTTGATTCATAGAGGATCAATTTGACTGAAATTTTCAGCAAATTGCCTTTACATTATTTAGTTTTTAACTATCATAGTGAGAACTGTCAACTCTCTCATAATGTATCTTTAAAAAGAATCTTAAAAAATTAAATGACCAAAATTACGTGAAAATCCGAGAAGGTTGAATCATTCATTAGCTCCAGATATCTTACCTGGTCAATGAAAACAAATTAGATTAAAGTACGCTCTTCAAAAAAAAGTTTGAATACGTCAATTTATAAACATGATATTATTGAAAATGAATTTCCTGATAAAGGTAATAATTGCTGTTTAAGGCGTCCAGTGTCTGTAATATAGTGATGACAATCTTCTAATGGTTATTTACTGAAATATATGACGTACAATGCCTGGGATTAAAGTTCTAGTTGATTCACGCTTACCAAGATAATAAAACCCTGCTTCGACAATTTCTTCTATACTTGGTGTTGGTGATCGTCTTGGCCAATTAGTAAATGTTGCTACCCGACTAGCCAATATAGCCTGATTTGGAAATGAAGCTACCCGAGTTATAATACCTAGATCTTCTATTGTAGCTGGGGAACTGCTTGGTACTAAATTTAAATTAGAGGTTTTCAAAATGGTTGCCGTTCTAACATCTTCGTCAGTTGAACTCAGAGGATGAGCTGATACATAATCATGTATATAAGTATCATTTGGTATAATAGGAACATTAGATCGGTCGGTGCCTCTCAAGAATTCACAACTAGAAAAATATCTCCAGTGTTCAGCGACTGGACTTTCTGCTTCTTCCCAATCCCTTAAAATACCTCTACAGAAGGCACATTGTACTCGATCAGCGGAACCAAGATAGTAGAATCCTGCTCGTGCTAGTTCAGGAGGTCTCACATTTAAATATCTTGGCCAGTTCCCAAATGTTCTAAGTCTTGCTTCTTCTACAACCATAGTTTGTCTGGTAGAGTCACCGGTTAATACAACACTAGCAGAACTGAAATGGAAATGCATTAAATAAATCAACAACAGATAGAAGAACCCCTTCGGATTTATAGAAGAAATAAGTCAACTGCCAAGGCATTCAAATGTAAGACTGTTTAATAATGTAAGTTGGATACTACTAACTACAGAACATGAAAATAGAAGATTACTGTAATTAGTATTCGTTCAATTAAATAGGACTTACCTCATGGATTCATTTGGTAACATTCTACTTCTAAGATCTGATTCGAGCCTATCTGCAGGTTGAATATGTACGAACAGGCTATGCCGGTGTTCATGTCCGCGTCTGTAGTCGTGAATCTGTGAGTTATTGATTGGTGTTGTCTGCTGTCTGTCTCGTTCCCCGATGCGGTATCTCAATCTATTACAGTCGTGACTAGAGGTAACTTCCGGTGTCTCGGTGTTTCCACCCATATAACTGTCGTGCAAGGTCTTCAGAATTTTATCATAAACAATTACCTCCGGAACTAGGACACCAACATTTTCAGATGTATTATTTATAAAATGACATCTTGGATTCAGATTTTTGTGAACTTGGGGTGGGTCGTCATATTTCAGCCAGTTATTTTTAGTAATACCACAAGTAAAACACGTGACAGTATCATCTCCGGTACCAGTAAAAACAAATCCAGCTTTAGCTAATTTTATTGGTCTTCCTTCAGATTGTCTAGGAAATGATTTGAACGATCCTAGTCTCATCCATTCATATTTCATACAATCTGATGTAGGCTGTAAATCTTGATCGGTGCTTTGTTTTAAGACGTCTGTGGGAAGTGATTGATAGGCCCTTGTAATACACATGGTTTTAGTAGATATTTAGTGATGTTTTAGTCTGGTTCTTTGACTGTATATAATTATTGTTTAATTATTCCTATAGCATCCGATGTTATCAACAATAATAAAAATAGAGCCAATACAAGTTGGCACACTATATTAACATTTAATTCCGGGTCATTAAGGAAACTTCGTTTATTATTATTTATAGATTTTATATGTTTGGATTTTTTACAATGTGCAGAACGTCGATTCTTATTCACCTTAGGTTTTTCCGTGTGAAATGTTGGTATTTCAAGAGAAGACGATAAAGGTCTTGGATATATGGAAAAAGTCCCAAATAAACGTTTTATAATAATTTTTACATCAAAAAACAATTGATCCAAACATAGCATTGTCCCCTATTTAATGACTGCTCATGGTATTGGTATATTTTGATTATTCCTGTTAACCTGTAATGAAAAAATATGCAACCAGTAAATGACTTAAACAATAAGTAAATTTGGTTAATATATTACATTTTTGTCTTGTTTCGTGTATAGAAACGTATGTTGGACAGAATCTGTACACAAGTAAATATCCTGGCTATCGGAAACTGTGAAACTACGATGTCGCCTTGGTCATCCTGTCACTTGCGTCCTAGTCACAGACTTCAAAAATGAGGTATGTGATACTCCACGACCACATAAACCTGCGACATGTCTCACACGATCCTGCAACACGTCTCGTGCAATCCTGTGGCACGTCTCATGCGATCCTGTGGAACGTCTCGTGCGATCCTGTGGCACGTCGCATGCGAACCTGTGATATGTCTGCTGATTAGGGACTGGTCTCCGGTTTCGTAATAAAGAATGTGACACTGCTGAGCACGGTAGCTTTACATATAAAGGCATCAGTTGTAGTATTAGAGAACTTTAAATGGTATCTTTATAGAATCTGGGTTTCAGGTATGAATAACAGAATGTAACGACAATGTAATCAATAACTTGTACTTTCGTCTTATTGTAAGAATAGCTTGGGTGAATTTCTGCAGTGGCTTTTAAGGAATAGTGAATTCTTTGTAAACGGTGAAACCCGTTTCTCTTCAACTATATAAAATAAATTCCCAGAAAACGAGTTTCGTGTTAAAACGTTATGACTATATAAACTACCATTAACGATGTTGTCTATGTTCTGTTTCCTAAACCAACCTTTATAATAAAACACCTAATTCAACGTTTCATTAAAGCTGATATAAAAACATATACTGAACAGGTTTCAGGGGTGACGGCTTATTACAGTGTAACGTAAACTCCAAATGCTATATTATGTTTGTTTAAACATGCATTATGCAAGAGCAAAATCTGCCTATTATAGGTCTTTCTTTAGGCCTGAAATGTTATAAAAACTATTAATTAGACATTAATTAACTTATTCAGACCATAATCGCTTAAATATTTTCCTTCGTGATTACCGGTTTTGTCATACCGACTTTAGTAATGATGACCGAGGCTAAGCGGAACTTCGCTTACTTCTAAGTTCATAGTGGATCAATTTGACTGGAATTTTTAGCAAATTGCCTTTACATTATCTAGTTTTTAACTATTATAGTGAGAACTGCCAACTCGTTATCTAATTCCCATAATGTATCTTTAAGTGCTGTGAATAATATAAGAACCAATTTCGTTTGGTTAAAGAACCTTTGATTGACTATAAGATTTTGATTTTCAAAACAGGAAAAAAAAAGTTATACACAGATTTATTACATCTGAACAGAACAAAGTTTGCCTACCCCAATCGGAGAACTTATACTTCATAACCAATAGTGAAAGTGAAAATGTATTTCATGTAATATGTATGGTCTTCCAGGTAATACGGCTGTCTTCATGTATAATCAATGTGGGATATAGGAAGGTTTACTGTTTTAATTTATACCAACATTAAGGAAGTGTCGTTTTATTTCCTCAATAATATTCTCTTCTCATTGGCTTGACGACATCATGTATTTACTTCCCTTGTGTTTGGATGGGGAAACTTTCGTAAAAGGTTTTAGTATATCAATCGCGTAATTGAGGCCTAGAATAGTCTAATGAAGAAACATTCAGTGGGGTTTTTTTGAGGTGTTACATAAATTCTCCTCCACAAATTCTATCAGTTAAGACGTTTAACAGTTTAAACACCCCCTCTGTTCACACTGATTACCAGTGAATATTCGCTAGGCCGCTACAATCACTGATAAGGATGACATTGATGAGACTTAATGATCCAAAAATATTAAATTATTTCATCCGACAAATTAAATTCTAAAAAATGTTCTTTTATGTATTCTAAAAATAAATAGAGACGTTTTAAGTATTTGTACGTAAAAATTAAAAATAATTTCCTTTCTAGTGTAAATAGGAAATGGAATGAGTAAAAGGCACCATTATGTCCGAAGCAGTATCGTTTTACGTAAAGAATGCATGCGCCATTGAGCCAATGATGGACGCTGCATGATGTGACGTCAAGTGTGCAAGGCAGTCGTCTTTTACAGATATATTAGAAGACTTTCGTTATTCTCTGTGAAACAGATTGCTCCATGAACTTTAAATCTATATTTGGCCCAAGGAGTGTTGTTATTAACGGAATAAATCATACGTATTTGTATCTGCTATTTTTGAATGCTTCTATGTTTAGCTAATTCTGTAGAATTATTTTAGTAGGCCTATACAGAGTTAAGAGATCTTTCATATCGTAAATTAATTAAAGACAGTGAACATTACTCTATACAGATCTTGAATATCGTGGTCTTCAATTAGTTCTTTACAGTTTATACCGCTATGGTGTACACAAGCTCGTGTATTTTTACGATATCTTATATTTGGTCAGTTGGTCGATAAATTTGGTCATCTATCTAATCTAATAAATGGCGCAGATAATGAATGCTCGGAATAAGACGCCTCTCGGCCGGAACCATTTCTTTTTTTTAATGAAAGGATTAATTTTAAGTCCAACTTGATGTCATCCAATAAAATACCTTGAAAGGGTTGCAGGTTTAGCCCAATAAAATAACTTGAACATGTTGTAGATTTAACTAAATGCCTTACCTGGTAGTAATACGTTAATCAGTTGTATAATATTAAATTTGAATACCTACCTGAAATTATATTCAACACTATACCCTATCTTATTTATATTATCATATATAATCGGACATTTGAAATATTTTCCGACTTTTCAGTTTGAAACAAAAAGTCGGACAATTTTTTCCGAGTTTTTCGAGTTTTGTGTTTTCAATCGAGTCAAATCATAAAACTCGGAAAAAGAAAAAGTTGCAAAACTATCAAAACTATTATTTTTTTTTAAATTGGCGAAAGTAGTTGTAGTAATACATCTATTTGATAAGTTGGACATAATCTGTAACTTTTCAGTTATATTTTAACCAAAATAATGCAATATGGCAGTTATAATCGAATATCCGAGTTTTCCGAGTTTTGTATTTTTCCCTATACGAAAATGTAAAACTCGGAAAACTCGGAAAGTGGCAAAAAGATATCAAAATAAACTAGTTTTCATTGGATAATTATAATTGTGACAGTAACACATCTATTTAATAAGTTGGACATGATCTATAACCTTTTCAGTTAGATTTTAACCAAAATAATGCAATATAGCAGTTATAATTAAATTTCCGAGTTTTCCGAGTTTTGTATTTTCGCCTATACTAAAATACAAAACTTGGAAAACTCGGAAAGTGGCAAAAAGATATCAAAATAAACTATTTTGCATTGGATAATTATGATTATGACAGTAACACATCTATTTAATAAGTTGGACATGATCTATAACGAAGTTTCGAAGAAATTCGACCATTTTTTAAAAAAAAATCTTCTTTAGGCCGTTTTAGCTGGATTTTCCTTCGCGCATGCGTAGCGCCGAAACCAAAGACACGATGCCTACCAAATTTCGGCCAGCAACTTGTCTCCCTGTTCTTGGCACCCCACTTTTTCGCCGAAAATATTCAAAGTTTTTTACTGACTCCATAAGTGGAAAAAAGTCGTTTATGCCCGCGAAAGCGGCCCAAATTGTCCGAGGAACCTGAAATTTAGACACAACACGTACATTTACACTAGCCACACCTGGGTACCACTCCGATTTCGATCCGATGAAAATATGGCAGTTATAATTAAATTTCCGAGTTTTCCGAGTTTTGTATTTTGGCCTATATGAAAATACAAAACTCGGAAAACTCGGAAAGTGGCAAAAAGATATCAAAATAAACTATTTTGCATTGGATAATTATGATTATGATTATTTAATAAGTTGGACATGATCTATAACGAAGTTTCGAAGAAATTCGACCATTTTTTAAAAAAAATTGTTCTTTAGGCCTTTTTAGCTGGATTTTCCTTCGCGCATGCGTAGCACCGAAATCAAAGGCACGATGCCTACCAAATTTCGGCCAGCAATTTGTCTCCCTGGTACCCAGGTACCCCGAAAATTTCAAGGCTCTACCTGCATTCCTTCTAGGCGTTTGTTCTTGGCACCCCACTTTTTCGCCGAAAATATTCAGTTTTTTACGGACTCAATAAGTGGAAAAAAGTCGTTTATGCCCGCGATAGCGGCCCAAATTGTCCGAGGAACCTGAAATTTAGACACAACACGTACATTTACACTAGCCACACCTGGGTACCACTCCGATTTCGATCCGATGAAAATATGGCAGTTATAATTAAATTTCCGAGTTGTCCGAGGAACGCAGTAATAATTTTTTTTTTTTGCCCCGTGTCATTTTGACCCCCGGGGGGTGCATGCCCCGGGGGCTTTCCGGAAATTTGACCTGGAAAAAGCAGTCGGAGAGGTCTGAAATTTGGGGGCGTGGCATAGACTGATGCCTCACGCCTGGATCCAGTGTCGTAATCCGGAATTTCCGGTTTCTTGGGGCTCCCCCGCCCCTAATGTGCATTTGCCAGTCATAATTTTTTTAACCATTGTCAACTCTTCCGAAGAACTAGTTCTCGCGGCTCCCCGCCTAAAAAATCATTGCGCGTCGCGTGGTGACCTTGAAATTTTTCTCCGGCGACCGGAAGTGGCTCAAAAAGAACTTTTTTTTCTCGATTTGACCTTGACCTTGACCAGGATGTCATTTAGTTTAAGAAGCCGCGAGCTCCAGGTCGTCGGAATCGGTTTTGGAGGGGCGAGTTACCCCCCCCCCACACTTTGACCCCAGCTGGATTTTCAGTTCAGCTCAAATTGAGTTTTTTCCAGAATTTTTCCAAAAAAAGGTCTTCCGATCTGCCCCAAATTTCGTGAGGGGGTAGAGCGGAAATTTGGCGGTTTTTTGCCCCTGGGGCCCCAACGGATGGTCGCAAGACCACGGGACCTTGACCTGTCGACATGGCTTGGAAGCACGCGTAACCCCACTGGGTCATGGTCATCTTAAGGGGTCAAGGTCACCGAAATTTTCGCTCACCTCGGTGTTCCGGGGCCTTTTTTGGGACCCTAAGGTCATTTGGGGGTCAAAAGATCACGACCCTAGATAGAGAATTTATCGACCTTGACACCCATACCTTGACCTTTGGTCTGACCTTTGACCTTGGGGTCGAAATATTCCCAAAACTTCATGTTCCGTCCAAAATTTCGTCCGAGAAGTCAAGGTCAAGGTCACGACCCGCAAGGTCGCTGGCGGTGCTGTCTGACCTAGAATGCCCCACCCTGCCCACAAAGGGCACTCGAGTGAAAAGTCGTCTCAAAGCACCCCTTAAAGGCCCACTTTGCCTGACCGGAAGTGAATTCCGAGGTCATTTCCTGATTCGCCGTGTCCGATTCTGGGATGTGGGGCCCCTTTCCGGGGCCCAAGGATCTTCCCGGAAATTTGACCTGGCCGACACACCCCATTTTTGGGGTTTTTTGGCTCTCATTTCCTAACCGGAAGTCGGAGAGGCCCCAAATTTGGGGGCCAGACGTAGATCGATGTCGCGCATCTGGATCCATCGTCAAAACCCGGAACCGATTTTTTTGTGCACATTTTTTATTTCCCCATTTCGTATTTGTAATTAACGGCCTTCCCGAAGGAATTTTGACTTGAAATTTTTACAGCAGCTTCGTATCAGAAGGCTGTATCAAAATTTGAGACTGATAGGTTCAAAATTAAGCGTTTTAGGCTTCGGTTGCATCGGGTGAATTTCGGTGCATGTCCAATGCGAAATTTTTCGGTGAATTTTGTTGTCCGTCGGATTTCAGTCAGTAGGGATCTTTAACGTGCACAGTTAGGATTCAAATTTGCACCAAAATGTAGCCTGACATTCTGGCTACCACATATCAAAAGGAGAAGTGGTTTCGACACCGGGAACAGGGTCAAAAAATTCAAGTTCCGACCCTACCCCAAAACGATTTTTTTTAATAAAAAAAATGCCGTTTTTCGTCGAATTTTCATTGAATTTAATATTTTATCTTTTGAGCTTTTAATATTTGATAGATACCACTATTGCGCAACCAGCGCTCGAAATTTCGAGAGAATTAGTCCTTCGGAACGATGCCTCAGCAGTCAAAATCTGAAAAAATGACCGATTTTGGTTTCTTGGCCCGTAAACATGGTTCCCGTAAATCAAAATTTTTTAAATTTAAGGATAATGTGGCCAGGACAGGTACCTATCGCATACGTAAGAGGCGATAAAATCCGTTGAGACTAACAATTTCAAAAAAAATTAAAACCGCAAAATTTTTGAAGAAAACGTTTTTTTGGCCAAATTTTTTTTTGTTTTCATCGGATCAAAATCGGAGTGGTACCCAGGTGTTTCGGGTTCCTCAGACAATTTGGGCCGCTTTCGCGGGCATAAACGCCTTTTTTTCCCTTATGGAGTGCGTAAAAAACTGAATATTTTCGGCGAAAAAGTGGGGTGCCAAGAACAAACGCCTAGAAGGAATGCAGGTAGAGCCTTTCCTGGGTACCTGGGTACCAGGGAGACAAGTTGCTGGCCGAAATTTGGTAGGCATCGTGTCTTTGGTTCCGGCGCTACGCATACGCGAAGAAAAATCCAGCTAAAAAGGCCTAAAGAAGATTTTTTTTAAAAAAAATGGTCGAATTTCTTCGAAACTTCGTTATAGATCATGTCCAACTTATTAAATAGATGTGTTACTGTCATAATCATAATTATCCAATGCAAAATAGTTTATTTTAATGATATCTTTTTGCCAAAATACAAAACTCGGAAATTTAATTATAACTGCCATATTTTCATCGGATCGAAATCGGGGTGGTACCCAGGTGTGGCTAGTGTAAATGTACGTGTTGTGTCTAAATTTCAGGTTCCTCGGACAATTTGGGCCGCTTTCGCGGGCAAAAACGACTTTTTTCCCCTTATGGAGTCCGTAAAAAACTGAATATTTTGGGGGGAAAAAGTGGGGTGCCAAGAACAAACGCCTAGACGGAATGCAGGTAGAGCCTTGAAATTTACAGGGTACCTGGGTACCAAGGAGACAAGTTGCTGGCCGAAATTTGGAAGGCATCGCGTCTTTGGTTCCGGCGCTACGCATGCGCGAAGAAAAATCCAGCTAAAAAGGTCTAAGAAGAATTTTTTTTAAAAAATGGTTGAATTTCTTCGAAACTTCGTTATAGATCATGTCCAACTTATTAAATAGATGTGTTACTGTCATAATCATAATTATCCAATGCAAAATAGTTTATTTTGATATCTTTTTGCCACTTTCCGAGTTTTCCAAGTTTTGTATTTTAGAAAAGGCGAAAATACAAAACTCGGAAAACTCGGAAATTTAATTATAACTGCTACATTGCATTATTTTGGTTAAAATCTAACTGAAAAGGTTATAGATCATGTCCAACTTATTAAATAGATGTGTTACTGTCATAATTATAATTATCCAATGAAAACTAGTTTATTTTGATATCTTTTTGCCACTTTCCGAGTTTTCCGAGTTTTATATTTTCGTATAGGCCAAAATACAAAACTCGGAAAACTCGGATATTCGATTATAACTGCCATATTGCATTATTTTGGTTAAAATATAACTGAAAAGTTACAGATTATGTCCAACTTATTAAATAGATGTATTACTACAATTACTTTCGCCAATTTAAAAAAAATAATATTTTTGATAGTTTTCCAACTTTTTCTTTTTCCGAGTTTTATGATTTGACTCGATTGAAAACACAAAACTCGGAAAACTCGGAAAAAAATATTTTCCGAGTTTTCTATTCAAACAAAAAAGTCGGACAATTTTTTCCGAGTTTTCCGAGTTTTGTATTTTCAATCGAGTCAAATCATAAATCTCGGAGAGGAGAAAAGTCGGAAAATATTTTCCGAGTTTTCCGAGATTTCCGAGTTTAACGAGTTTTGTACCTGACCGGTTTTGTAACCGAAATCCCACTCCGAATTCCAAGCATGCAATCAGACTGTTGCAGCTGCATTCAAAAATACTAATCGATGCCAGACAAAATGTTTTAATCTATAGTCAACTCAGTACAAATTCGTGATATTCAATTAAAAGAAAAGTAAAATTAGTTTTTTATTAGGGCTCGATGACAGTTAGGGAAGCAAAACTAGAAATGCCCGAAAATTTCAGGTTTACATAGCGGCGTCGGTTTTATCCGAGCGAAAAGACCCCCAAGAAAATTTTGGAATATTTGACGGCCGCAAACGCGTTTTACTGCTATTCCTGCCCATAAAATTAGTGTTTTATTAGATTTCGGGCACTTTATTTTGCCAAGTAGATGAAATAATTTTTTTTCTCACTTTACCCGTCTGCCCGAAAAGTCAGCTTGCCCGAAAGTTAGGGGGGCACCCCCCCCCCTCCCGCCCCCCTGGCTCGTACGCCTATGCATGGCGAGATGTTGTGTAACACATTTACGTCATATAAAATAACCTGATATCATGTCGATATAGACACAGTATTGATTCAATTATATGGGCCATGTTTATGATATTTCACATTCCATTCTGTAGGCTTTTACAAGGATTGTGACGACAATATACTCTCACGTGAAATGTTTGCATAAAAAAATTTGGGTCTGAATCGTCACTAGGTTAAGATTCTGGTATGTCACTTTAAGGAACGCCCATTTCAAAGTGACACCACTCATCGGTATGGCTCCATATTGCCTTTAATATACCGCTTATAATATCAGCTTTGATAAGCAAATTAACTAAGTAATGGACTATATATCAATTTATATATCTATAAACTACCTAGAAGTTGGTAAACATTTATCATACTTTATCATATATAACTTTACTTACGTGTCACCAAACTGATCCCGCAGTGAATATTCGCTTCGCCGCTACAATCACTGAAGCATGACATCGACGAAGCTTAATGAGTTCGGCATATTAACTTTTTTACTCCGACAAATTAAATTCTCAAACAGTCAACGCACGTGTTGTGGACAGTCATCTGTTACAGAGATAATTCGTAAGTAATTCTCTGTGAAACAGATTGACGTGTCACCGGTTTACTTTATTCAACAATGAAACAAAGTATACGTCAGTTGAGATAAAAAGGAAATGATACGCAGTGACCTAGTTAATGAATAAAACCGGGTATTCCAGATATATATCTATACGGAAACCCAATGTGGTCCTTTTATGGTGGTAAAGTTTCTTTAATTGGTTTAATGACACATTATATTGGTATATATAAAAAGTTGCATTATGGCTTGGCATGCGTGTTGGCTTCTTTTAATAAATTCAAAAATATAACTAAGTCGAAAGTCGACAAGACGATTCACAAGCCAAATTGCGAGTAGAATATAAGAAATTAGAAAAAAAGAGGAGTGCTCCTATTTTCGTGTCGATTTTGACTTTTATAGTGTGCTGTTGCCTCACATTTTGTCGTAACTAATCATGCCTGGAAATAAGCGGCCGGTCACGGACACTGTCCGGCACGAAATCATGCCTTGTCAGGCACAAATCATGTGGCACTGGACACTGTGTCCGTCACCGAATTTTGAGGCATGTCGGTAATCGATTACCATTCAAAATTCAAAGCTTTTGTTTACTTCGGTGACCATTCAAAGGGAAACAACTCGTACATTATGCCAAAGTATGCACGCATTTATTTTCGTATTCCCATACAGTGGATATTTTTGTACTAGTATGCAATCGAAGGTGGCTTTTAATGATCTAAGCTACTATACTCCTCTGTTAATAAAATTTATTTTAGACTCGGAATATTGTCTCTATATTGTCTCAAGCAAACCGATGTATGCAGTCTTCCATCGGCAGTTGCTCTGAGTGGCTGCTACGAACGGTTGCTACGGCCGTGTGATCAGCATAATCAGTAGAAATGAGTCATATATGTCATATATCCTGATAGTATATAACAGCTCTAATCAACATACATTGTGTCCGATAGCTTGTCTGTGATATATTTTTCGGTGGAAGTCGAAGTTAAATAAAGATATTTCACACACACGCATGGCCCTTACAGTAATTAAAATGAAAGTAGACATCTCGCGAGACACGTGAAATTAAGAGATGTATTCGTGCCGACTGTAATATTCCTGATGTCGGAGAAAAGATTCTTATTTTGATGGCACATTGTCGGATTTATGATCATTTTTTGAACGGGGTTTATTTCTTTAAATAAATAAATAAACACGTTAAGAAATGTTGACGAATATTTCGATTGGAATGACGTAAGTAGTTAATTGTTTTAGACGATAGCGCGTGATAGAGTCGAATGCAATTATTTAGCAGTTGGTGTCACTCGCTCGTTGTATTAGAGCGATGTTTACTGCCAAATAAATTTCGTGGTGTCATTTTTTTTATCGTCCATATATAAATCGAAACGAAGTATAAGACGAATGCCGGACGTTGCTGAAAAGAATGTATCGATTTATGACCTGAAAAATACGGTAACTTTGGGGGAGTTTTGAAACAGATACGGATCAGCAGCAGTCGGCACATTTTCATTCTATGGTATTATGATGTCAAGTAATTTAGAAGGAATATTAGTGACATAAATTTATACCGTACGGGAATTAAGTATGAAAAATAACGAGGTGCACCTTTTTTTCTTTTACGTATGATTTGAATATTTTCTTGACACATGATTCTTAATTGTGGTTTGAAAACGTCTGCTTAAATTACCATACATTGAATTCTAAATGCTCTGCATTTTGTGTTATTATGTGGTAAAAATACTCAGCTACATTACACTCAAATACATACATTGTACACAAAAAAATATTAACCGTTTTTGTTCTTTATTTTATTCATAAAATTAATAATGAAATAAGCAAGGAGAACTTTAGTAGGCAGCCTATACTGGAAGTATCTATTATTTTGTTGATACTTTGTTGGTGACAGGCGCTAGAGTGGACATGTCAGGCACAACTGTCTTGGTGCCTGACATTTTGTCAGGCACACTATTTTACGTTATTTCCAGGCCTGTAACTAATGCTTTTCGACTTTCTTGTTTTGAAGGGGCGAAAAGTAGAAATTATGAATGGTAGTTATAGGCTTCCATAGGGGAGAGACAAGGCCGTGCGTGATATTTTTACCTGTCAAATGACCTCAATCGGGTACAGGTAACACCTATCTTATAAAAATCGGGTATTCCCAACCAACCTGAGCTGATCGGGCGATATTACATCGCGCAAAACTCAAACAAATTATCAGTGAAAGCATGCATAGGATCCTCTGACTGGGCGTAAGTACACTACTTCAGTAGTTATATATACTATTCAAAAAAAGTAGGGGATATTTGATTTTGGGAGCATAATACTAAAATATGCAAATGACTACGAAAAAAGTCACTATAGAACCTAACAGAAGAAACATTTCAAGTTACATGTGACGCCCAAACGCACCAATAGCTACCGCATGAAACCCAAGATTTGCACGACTCTGGCTTTGAATGTTACAGTAATTGTGACATTGAATTCCAGGGTGGAAGCATCAGTTTAATTGTTGTAGTGACCAGAAAACAAATTTTGATATGCGTCGGCTTACCCAAAATGAAAGGTTACGTGCCCTTGGCATGCTACAGATCATCACATTCAGGCAAGACGTCGTTGGTGTAGGTATCGTCAACACTGGGATAATGGACGCTGGAGCAATGTGATGTTTTCAGATGAGTCAAGGTTCACTGTTGATTTTTTGGACAGACGTAGGAGGGTGTGGCGTCGTCGAAACGAGCGCTTCCAAGACGTTAACGTCATCAGACATGATCGATTTGGGGGTGGTTCTGGTGTGGGGAGGCATCACTGTTGCTGGATGAACGGCTTTATATGTTGTTGCAGGGCGTGTTACAGGCCAGTACTACCGGGACAACATCTTGGCAGTCCATGTTGTG
The DNA here is from genome assembly GCA_963678685.1 of Patella ulyssiponensis. Lineage (NCBI taxonomy): Eukaryota > Metazoa > Mollusca > Gastropoda > Patellidae > Patella > Patella ulyssiponensis. Next base: position 58,295,726 of record OY783225.1, on the reverse strand, counting down.
CCGTTCGCACGACGTCATGGCCGCCGTTTCATCTTCCAGGATGACAACGCAAGATGTCACAGGGCCAGGATCGTTACAAGTTACCTCCAACAACAGAACATCACCACATTACCTTGGGCAGCACTGAGTCCCGACCTCTCCCCCATCGAGCATGTCTGGGACATGCTTGGACAGAGGTTACGTCAACGTCAACAACGTCCTGCCAATGTCCAAGAACTTGCTGCTGCGTTGCAACAGGAATGGGACAATCTGGACCAAAATGACCTTAGACGTCTCATTAGGAGTATGCCACGTCGGATCGATGCTTGTTTGGCAAACAGAGGAGGATTTACCCGTTACTGACTTTGTTGTGATGCTGTGGTAACTTTGCTGTTTGACCCCGGGTATCATTTTACCCCTATAATGGTCATTCTGTGCCTTACTTAGTCTAACGATCATTTGGTATAAATCGATGAATGTGAACTTTTGTCATTTGTTTCTTCGTCAGTTTCATTAGGTGACTTTAATAACACTTAAAAATCAAATATCCCCTACTTTTTTTGAATAGTATATTTTCATTTATTCGGACTATCGCCATTGCCATTGGAGAGACAATCACTGTCAAGATGGGTCGCATTATTTCTGTTACGTCTTTTTTGTAAATCATTTTTAGTGAAGCGTGTACCATAACAGACCCAGGACTGTACAGCGCAGTGGACGCTTACGATTGACCCCCAGATCAATTCGCATTTGATATTTGTTTATTTTTTGCAATTTCTGTGTAGTTTGACATGTCCGCAGGTTTGTCTTGTAGATTTTTGTTTTGCATGGTTTCTGATTTGTTGTTATTGCTTGTCGATATATATTACCCTACACATTTGTTACTGTACTTGCTTGAAAACTTTGAGAGAATACTCTTCGTGACGTCGCCAAAATAAATCAGTAATTTGTTTTATGTTTATTTCAGTCAATGGAAGCAATACTAAAACATCAGTAGATAGTAGTGAGATACTTTCATCTTCTATATTGTGCTTAATCTGTGCATCGTTAAATTTTCCACGATTTAATCCAGGCTAAAATTGACCTAAATTGATTATTTAACATTTGATTAAGAAAACAAAATCAACGGTGACGGTTTGGATACAGCCATGTGCCGGTATCAAATACCGGCTGCAGTGGAACTCTTAATTTTGACAAAAAGTCGTGAAATGTGTTTATAACCATGCACTCTATTTGTGGTATATATTTCGTAGTTGCTGTGCTTCAACAAAGATATTATTTGTATTTCGAGTTTAATAGATCAGCCAGTGATCACATAATTAAACTAAACAAAAACTGTGAGGTATTCCTAAAACTGAATAAATCCATTTTGGATGAAATAGATCCTGTTTATAAATGTGGTTGCTACCTTGAAGCCCCGTATAGCAAGAACATCTTGCATCAACTTGTATGTTTTTTTCTACTGTGTTTATCGAATAGTGGTATTATCGGAAACTGTGATGGTGATCATCTTTCAATATTTAACACAAATGTAATTTAAAAAGAATTTCCGTATGTCTCAAAACATATCTACAGCAATTTACCAGTCCATTGTCGTGGATGCACTGGAGTCTTCGTCCAGAGAACATGGGGTCTATGAGGATCTTGCATCTAAATCAGATTGTATGAAATATGAATGGATGAGACTAGGATCGTTTAAATCATTTCCTAGACAATCTGAAGGAAGACCAATAAAATTAGCTAAAGCTGGATTTGTTTTTACTGGTACCAGAGATGATACCGTCACGTGTTTTACTTGTGGTGTTACTAAAAATAACTGGTTGAAATGTGAAAACCCCCTCCAAGCTCACAAAGATCTGAATCCAAGATGTCATTTTATAAATGATACATCTGAAAATGTTCCCATATTAGTGCCCGAATCAAACGTATATGACAAAATATTGAAAACCTTGCACGACAGTTATTGTGGCGGATCCAGAACTAAAGGGCCTGTACCGTGTGATGATTCCTCGCCTAGGGATGACAGCGAACCGGCGGATGCAAGTACAGGTTCAGATCTCTCATTCTCGGTTCGGACCACACATCAAATACCCGAACATGGGTGTCGATTGACTGACGCTGTGTACATCAGTTTTTCACAAAGTTTGACAAATAGAGTAGTTACGGCAAGGTGGGTGACACAGATACTTTATATTAAAGTTTTTATTTCACATCCAAGAAAATTGAAGAGCTTAACAATAAAATAGATAATCGAGATTTAGTCTCGATCGTCAAGTACCGTTGTAACGATAATAAACGATATACGCTACATTTTGTCAAAACTTGAAACACTCAGAATAAGTTGATTTCACTTAAACTATTAAATTTAGAACGAACAGCCTGCGCTTTACCAAAATCGTGCATCATTCATCTTAAACAAAAGCAAAACTAAGACCAGTTTATTGTCAATTTGCCTTTCCATTTCAGTTCTACTAGTGTTGTATTAACAGCAGACTCTACCAGACAAACTATGGTTGTAGAAGAAGCAAGACTTAGAACATTTGGAAACTGGCCAAGATATTTAAATGTGAGACCTGCTGAACTAGCACGAGCAGGATTCTACTATCTTGGTTCCGCTGATCGAGTACAATGTGCTTTCTGTAGAGGTATTTTAAGGGATTGGGGAGAAGCAGAAAGTTCGGTGGCTGAACACTGGAGATATTTTTCTAGTTGTGAATTCTTGAGAGGAGCTGACCGATCTAATGTTCCTATTATACCAAATGATACTTATATACATGATTATGTATCAGCTCATCCTCTGAGTTCTACTGACGAATATGACGCATTAACTGTTATTATAGGTGGGCCAACAAGGCAATAGGTCAACATTTGGGACCTCCAGGGGCGTCTGGTCTTCCCCCTTTCGAATGCTGAAGGCCAGATTTGTATCATGAGTACCAAGGGGTGGATTTGGGGTTGAAGCTATGGATAAAGGGATTGTAAAGGCGTTTTGCCCCATTATAGTACGTGATTTGCCATTATTTCAGTAGGCCTACTTCGTTTTACAATATGTTTAATTAAAGAAGTGGTAGTGGTAAAACAAAACTCTCGTGATTAATTTAAAATTCATGTCCTGAATCAACATTAAAGTTCCAATTTCATATTTTCTAAGAAAGTCAAAACATAATTATTTCTATGTCTTTTGCTCAAAAGGTTGTCAACTCACTATTATACGATCATGGGCAAAATTTTTTGGGCATTAAAATGGCTGACATAGGCTGATTGAGGAAACAGTTACTAAATTACCTCCCTTGTTTTCCCATTCCTCTCCATGGACGGCCATCTTCAAACGTTTGAATTTGAAGTTGAAAATGATATTTTTGCCAATTTCTCAACTGGCAATAGTGAATTATAGGATTAATAGGATTATTCTTTAACAAGGTAGGACTGTTTATAGGTTCAATCTATTTTAGGGCTTTATTTTAATACATTTTAAAAATATAACTTAAAAAAATGCTATTGGAACTTTAAAAGGTAAAAATATAGACTAGAATGCTCCAATGGATGATTTTTTGGTGGTGGTTTATATTAATCAGGTGGTGTTTTTGGTGATAATTTTTGTCCAAGGATTTTATGTTGATAATCTTCTATATTTACTCATCATTTGTTTTGAATGAATGAAATGGTGTTTAACGTCCTAATCGTGAATTGTTTTTTGAAAAGTTCCGGCAATTGTTGATACAATATGGAAGAGTTAAACTGGATAATAATAGTTCACGTTAATCATTACCATTTAAACAACATGCATAAACTTTACCGAGGCCTGGGAGCCGCGATCCCGAAGTTTGCAGAATTTTCCGGCATGGTTAACACTGGTCAGTAGGGACCACGTATTTTCATTCAGATAGTATATGTATAGTATATATATAGCAGACATGTGACATAGGCCCGTTTTCATTAGTCGAGTCGCAGCAGAACAGTAGGAAGTTAAACCCCTCTTCATTTCTCTGGTTTTGGAGTTTGTATATTTATTTTAATCCACGCTTTAATCATTGTCGCTTTTATATATGCATGCATTGTTCTTCAATAAAAATATTTCGAAGTTGGGACTACTAGGTTGGTTTTATTCCCAATTCGACCCATCTTCCTTGCGAGCCCGAGGTTTCAATTGTTTGATGTATTGCATCCATTACAATTATCTGGACAAATTGAACCCATATCATTGCAGTCTCTGATGATGCATCACACATTGTTACACAGATAAGCCGAGAGAGAGAGAGAGTGGGGGGGGGGGGGGGTAGCGTGGACAAAACGCCTACTCAGGACACCACATAGTTCAATTTTATTGTAATAATTCGCTTGCACGTGGGTATCTTGGGCATTGGGAGGGAAAAGAAATAAGCAGAGAAACCCCATGCGGGTAGGCGGGTAGGCAGGTGGCCCTACTCCTTGTCAAGTACAAGCGGTGAGTCGAAACCTTGCCAGTTGACTCAATGATAGCTCATGCCAATCTGTCGGCGAACCCACAGTTATTGAAATGTATTGGTTTTAAATAATGGAATCAGCGGCTGCCAGGCAACATACGTCCACATTTTCGAGAGATGGATAGAGAACAAGCTAATAAGAAAGTGATTTTCCTACAATCAGGGACTATAAGTCAGGAAATTACGATTCGATATGAGCAAATATCGAAAGGGACTAAGATCTATGGGTTATAAACATGCATTTCAAGTTTCATCAAAATTGGGTTTAAACTATGACCTCTACAGCGTCCACAACCTTGATATACCATATTTATTTTACACTATCCACGTACAAGAGGCGCCATTTTGTCCGGCAATTTTGGTCCCATTTTCATGAATTGAATGTTATGCATGGTTTTTGATTTCAGGGCACAAACTTCTTAAATTAAGTGAATAAATATTAAAGGGGGTTGTGGGTGGGTGAAATAGTTGTTCATTGTAAGTGTTTGTATTCATTACCTTCCTTTAAACTCCATCTGATCATCAGTTTAAACCTCCTATCTTATATCCCTATAATACTACTAAATAAACATGAATCAACTACCATGGCCTGGGAGCCACCATGGCTCAATGAGTTCACTTGCTAATCTGGAGGTCCAGTGTTCAATCCTGGAGTTGGCAGACTGGGGTGGTTCCCCTTGTCAGTGGTTCACGACAGGGAACCAGGCAGGGGACAATGCATAGATGTTCGCATGGGATGAAAACGGAAGGTCCTGTTTACATATTGTTGTGCACGTAACATCCATACCACACTGTGGGATGTTTTAACAGTGTTAAGTTTCATTTTATTTCACCATGGCCATTGGTGTGGTTTGGCATATTTAATTCTTTAGGAGCTACACTTGAAGGCACCAAATAATTTCTCCTCAAACTTTAAATATATTTGTCAAGGGGAATATGTATAGGTAAGGAAATGTCAACACAAGTCTTTCTAGTTTGATCACATTTTCTGTGGTTGAAAACACATTTTGTTTCCCCAATAACAATAGAGTAAATAGTTGGTCCGACTCTAATAGTTGGGGTATATAGAGGTTTATGTTGTGAGTGTTTCCTCCCACAGGAAAGACCACTGAGATAAGATAATACAAATGAAAATAATACAACTTGTCCGGGATTAAGATTAATAGGACAGTACCCTGCCACTTGCAGCTCAAGGGATTAAGATTAATAGGACAGTACCACTGCCACTTGTAGCTCAACATAGTAGTAAGACATAAACGTAATTAGTAGAACCATTTCAGAGGAAGACTCTGCAGCTGTAGAAAACACCATCTTTCTATCCAACTCTAATAAGGATTATTTCATTTATTGATTGACTTTTACTAAAATCCTGACTATACAATCAAACTAAAATCTGTAAATTATTAATGTTAGTTTTATAAATCTTCCCCCGGTAATGTTTCACCACATTCAAACCTAATAAAGTCTTTAACTATTAAACAATTCTCTTTTAAAACATCTTTAACTAAGAGGGTGGGATCAGTGAGAAACTCCTGATATATCAACATAGTTTCCTCATCTTTATAACACATTGGTTCCTCATCTTGTGATCCCACCGTTTTAGGATTTAGTCCTACAATATGCTGACATATTTGTTGTTTAACATGAAAAGGATCTGCTACAAGATACAATGTTTGATCTTCAGTCTCTAATCTTTCAAATTCAACAATGGTTCCATATTTTCCAAGTTGACAGTTTTCACTGGCATTTATTTCATCGCCTACAAGAGAAATAAATATGAAAGTAGATTAGTTAACAATAGTATGTCATACTTTTAACGGTGGGTGATATTTAAGATTTTTAATAAAACTGTTTCAATAAAACCATAGAGCCCATGTTCCCCAGATTATAACTATATATGTGTACAACCACAACAAGCCAACAGTGAGGCTGATGTCCCCCGCCGAAATCCCAAAATAAATAGATGACACATATTAATTAATCCCACATTTATTTTTTTCAAACGTATCGAGCAATCAAACTGTACACGAAGTGTCATCCAAAAGTGTTTTATAAAGAAAAATGCTAAAACCGACGAGAAAAATGAAAATGTACCCAAGTAAGGGGGATCCGAAAGGCAGACAAAAAGGCCCCACGCTTGACAAAAGGGCCCCTCTGGCCAAGGGAAAGGGCCCTCGTGTCCAAGTCAATCGTTTCTATACACTGTTACTGTCGAATCCATTACTGAGTGAGAATGCAGTCATTATATTGGCATAAAAATAATCAATCAAGATGAACCTAGGTTATCTTGTCCCAAAGTATCAACCAATCAAATTGCTTATCTCTGCCTTCCCTAAGAAGAAAATGTTCATCTTCGAACTCCATCAAGGCATTGACCTAATAAGCATACAGTAGAACTTGTATTAAGCAAGCACCCAAGGGAAATTTAAAAATGCTTGCTTAATGGAGGTGCTCTTTGACTAGAGGTATCCAATATTGCCCCAACCCCTACCACAAAAAAAATAAAGTTATAGATTGCATACATTTTTTTATTCATGTAGTATAACAATAACAATACATGTACTTTTTATCTAGTTGTGAATTCAAAGTAGTCGTGTATACATGTTTGTTTAGTAATACTGGATCTCTGGCCCCCAATATTTCTTTTACTTTCATCATTGAGTCTAAAAGCGTTTCAAAATGCCGTGAATTTGAGTATTTCCCACCCCAACTATTTTAGCGATTACGCGACCACTTAATAAAATCTCGATGCTTTTTGTGCTGACATAAATTAATTACGCTTGGGTGCATTGGGAGCGAACATCAATACTTGCATCGATAAATTTGACCGTCGTTGAATCTTGCGCCGAACGAAAATACTTTACTCAAATCTCGAACATAACTTCTGTGAACTTGTCATTTTGTACCAACCTCCGATACTATTGTCTACCATTGTGATGCATTCGATGTTTATCCATTTTTGTGAAGCAAATCGATGAATTAATTTCATATTATCAAAAAAGCACATGAACAAAAATCCATCGCTGATTTGCTCACCGATATACAGGGGGTGTAACTCTGTATGTAATATTATAGGGGGCGCTAAAACGTCTGTTTAACAACAAAGTTGCAATGGAAAAGAGATACTAGATGATCGTAACAAAACTCGGTACTTTCATTTTATTCAATCAGTATCAAATAATGTGTCGTTACGCGTGAAAACAATGATACGTTTAATAAAACAAAAGATTAATAAACAGATAATCCCGGGTTGATTGTTATTTTTACATTTCTTTTTACCTGATCAGTGGGAGTCCAGTTAATTAACTACTACTCACGGGATTAGCGGGAGTGTTGCAAAGAAAGAACGACAAGGTGGTATCATTCAACAATGGCCGTTGAATGGGCGATGTTTTGTTATTAGAGGAGTGACCGTTGAAACAATAGAATTTTTACGGAGGGAATTAATCGTGGTGCCCGTTGCACGCGTTGAACAGGTGCGTGTTTAGTAGAGGTTAAATTACTTAAAAATCGCTCGGGGGGATTTTTTGGTGCTCGTTGAAGCAAGTGTTCGCTGATTAGGAGTGCACGCCAGAGCAAGTTCTACTGTACACACCAATTTTGAACATTTTAACTCAATTATTGTGTTCCAAAGTCTCGGCAAATCAAATTGCTTATTGCTCTGCTTACCCTGAGCAGAAAATGCTCATTATCGATCTTAGTCAAGGTATTACTGTAATGAAACTATACACCAAGTTTCATCACTCTCACTTAATTAGAACTAAAGTTATCGTGTCCCAAAGCATCAACCAATCAAATTGCTTATCTCTGCTTACCCTAAGCGGAAAATGCTCATCTTCGAACTCCATCAAGACATGGACCTAATAAGCATATACACCAAGTTTGAACATTTTAACTCAATTAGAAGGAGAGTTATTGTGTTCCAAAGTCTCGACCAATCAAATTGCGTATCGCTCTGCTTACCCTGAGCAGAAAATGCTCATTATCGAACTTAGTCAAGGTATTACTGTAATGAAACTATACACCAAGTTTCATCACTCTCACTTAATTAGATCTAAAGTTATCGTGTCCCAAAGCATCAACCAATGAAATTGCTTATCTCTGCTTACCCTAAGCGGAAAATGCTCATCTTCGAACACCATCAAGACATTGACCTAATAAACACATACACTAAGTTTGAACATTCTAGCTCGATTAGGAAGAGAGTTATTCTGTCCCAAAAAGTGTGACGGACAGACAGAGGGACAGAGGGACAGACAGACGGACGAACCCATTTTAATAGTCCCCCAACTTTCTTTGAAAGGCGGGGGACAAAAAACAGCCTGGATACCTTCAACAGAAAAAGTGTCTACATTCATTGATTTTCTTTATCTAATAGTGGATCATACTCCGCGCAGGAATATGATGGTGGATTGGTAAGAAAATATAACTTTCAGTTTTCTTATATTCACAGTGAACCCATATTCCTGAAGCAATGGCCCGAGAAATCTCTCTCTGGACATTGCTGGATTGACTTCTGATTCTTGAACTTTTGCGGGAGTGTGTCTATTCTCCCCGCTCAATGAAAGCTATCACTTAAGTACAGCAACATGACAGTCCTTCGTTTAATGTGAGTCTTCCCTAAAACTTTGGACAGTGATTTAAGGTATTAAAACGGTGAAAGTATGTTCGTTTCCAAAGAGTATTGTTTACATTTCATTCGACTTGATAGCCTCGTTTGTCACACAATTAGTTTTACTGCAGTATTCTCCTATGCACGGGTTAATTAGGCATAATAAAAGCGTGAGCCACGACGTAACGTTATGTAAACATATTTGGTCCAATACTGGCACTCGTTTTAAATGTAAAGCGTTTGTATGGTAGGTAGTGATTGGTTGGTAGTCGGACTACTGACCAATCAAAATTTAACACAACAATATCCACTCATAATAGCAGTGTGTAGTGAGATTACCTATAATCAAACGAAACGCTGCGCGGAGTATGCAGTGAACCGGGCTGTTCATTTCAGTCTTATTGTGAAAACAAAGAAATGGTTAGTTTATTTTATAAAGTTAGGGTGCCCCACCATAAATAAATATCTCCAAATAGCTCGACAATTACACCACAATACTAATATATTTACCAAGCCTTAAATCTGTTTCATCAAGATGGTGGCGGACTGAAGTGAACGTGATGTAGATCGAGGGGACAACTACTCCATTATCTGACTTATTATATTACATAATACTATATGATTCTCCAATAATATTTGAGGTACATCACAGCAAGTATGTATGTTATCTGGGAAACAATATTTAATCGATATAATAGTGTTATATTGATTCAATTTATAAAAAGAAAATCAACCTGCTGTGATATCACTGAGTAGTGAGCTCAGCTCACAGTCGTCTGCCACCAGTGTGTTTATACAAACCTAGCTTGTGTCCTGATCAAATCAAGTTAAATTGTTACCTCTGGTTTGTGTTTTTGAAATAATATAATGGGTAGACCTAAAGATGTTAAAGGGAAAGATAAAGAGAGGCGGACAGAATCTGTAAAACGACACCGCTCAGATATTTCATCAAGCTATGATTCAGCAAGTATAAATGAATTTCTTGATTCAATGATGAAAGATGATGTAAGTTTCAAACTTCTAATCTCTGAACTTTTAAAGCGCGACCAAGCTAGGGGCTATCTAATGTCATGCTTACAGCCGGAAATTATTGAATCCATGTCCAACCATATCCACATGCTTGAAAACCGAGTTGACGATATGGAGCAATATTCAAGGCGTACGTGCCTCAAATTTAGTGGTGTACCCGAACCGCATGCACAGGTTACAGAAGACACTGATAAAATCGTCCTAGACGTGATAAATAATGAAATTCTAAAAGATGACGGGTCACTCACAATAACAAAAAACCAAATCGGCCGAACACATCGTGTTGGTAAAAGAAAACGGGGATCCAACCGCGACATAATTGTTCGTTTTATAAGTTACAGGGACAGGGCTCTGATATATGGCAAAAAAAGTAATTTAAAAACTAGAAACTTGGACCCAGATAAACCAACAAAATTATTTGTCAATGAAGCACTCACAAGAAAGCGCTCCTTTCTCTTCAAATCCTGCAGGGAACTTTTTAAAAAGAAAAATATAAAAAACTGTTGGACCTTTGACGGAAGAATATATGTTAAGCTACTGAATGAAGAGATAATCCTCATCAAATCTGAAGAAGACCTTAATAAACTTCATACTCGTGAAACTGATACTCCGCATAATGCTACTCTAAACCAACGACCCTTCCTGGATGAAAATTTACAGGGACGTTCCAGTCAACGGCTACCACTTAACCCAGACCATGACTTGATGTTTTCATCAACACCGAGACATGGAGCTATCGGCAATCTTCCTTAGATTAACCCACCTTATACGAGTCTTTATCCTTAAGTTAATGTCATTAACTAATCCTGTGTTTATTTTACATGTATGTTTATATAATGTAATATCATCAGTACAATTAATATAAACTTTCCATAGGTAAATGTCAACAAAGATTCGTCAGCTATATGCACGCTTTAAACATTAGGTGGTATAAGATGCTCTAGAGAGAGTAGGGCATTTTCCATAAACCCTATATCCTATAAATAAATGACCTCAATTATTCTTTTGTTTTATGATGCAATTGCATTACCGCGATTAACATCATTAGGTGGTATAAGATGCTCTAGAAAGAGTAGGACATTTTCCATAAACCATTATATCCTTTAAATATAAATAAATGACCTCAATTATTCTTGTGTTGTATGATGTAAGAGCATTACAAGATTAATATCAACTTCATGCAAAAATCTTCGGTTATCTATGCGCACGTCTAATTCGAGAAGTGGCAATAGATGTTCTTGAAAGAGAAGTATATTTTCCCAACGTACCCTTAACAACAGCATCTGTCAATTTGATTCCTAGCTGATCTCTATTCTTAGTATAAGATCCGTTAGTAATGGGGTACATCTTAGCTAAAACCGCCTATTACTTACTGATTGAAATACATGTATGTATTAATCAAAGTTTGTTTCCAATACTCATTTATGTATTAAAATCATTGAAATAATTCCAACTGTTTATAGCCACATACATAACGGTTTGTATATACTGTTTTCGACTGATGTATTTTATGTTTAATACAGATAGAGACAGAATGAATTTGCTCGAATATCTTAGTAATCGTATGTGAAAAGCAATGCATAGTAGATAGTTGCCTATAACATGTCTATAAGATTATCACCCCATATAGCAATCTAGAATCGCCGAAAATTATTACTAATCGAGAATAGGCCTACAGTAACAAATTAACAAATTTATTTAATGTACTGATATCTGTGAAATGTTTTCTCTCTTATTATGTTTGTACATCATATCCCTCTTTGAGAATGTTATAAACTCTGATATATGAGTTACCCCCCCTCCCCCTCACACAACGTGGACATTGTGATGGTTTTCCATGATGCATATAGTATGTTAATCTCTTATTACGTATTAAACACACTTAGATTTCGTACACTGAAAATGAAACTTTGGTGTTTAGAACTTATATGCGAGTATAAGGAATATATAAAAATAAACAGTATATTATTTTTGTATTTTCTTAGATATAAATGCACTTCTATTTATTCAACGCACATAGAAATAATATATTGTTATTATTATTTTTATTATTACATACAATTATGTTCTCAAAATGGGTTTTCCTACACACAGATCTATTATCTCCTTCGTAGCTTTAAATTTGTTTATCTAATTTTAAATAGTATTAAATGACGTCAATTAAACTTCTATCCATCAATGTAAGAGGAATTCGAAATGCCTTAAAAAGGAAAAAGATATTTAACTGGTTAAACGAACAATCATGTGCTATTAATTTCCTTCAAGAAACTCACAGCAGTGTATGCGATGAAACCGATTGGCAAAGCGAATGGGCTGATCGCATATTTTTTTCTCACGGTAGAACTAACTCAGCAGGGACAGCTATTTTTTTAAAAAGTAATAACAACATAAATATTATAAAAAACCAATCCGATGAAAAGGGTTATTTTAACATTTTAGTAATAAGTATCTATAATGATATCTTAGTTTTAGTCAATACATATAGCCCTATATCTGACAATGACCAGGCCACTTATTATACAAGATTACTTAAATCTTTACAGCAGCTGTGTGGTGAACTGGACTCGTTCTCAATGGTAATTGGCGGAGATTTTAACAATGTCCTAAATGTTCAACTTGATAGATATGGCGGCAATTATAAACCGAAACGAAAAGGCCAAACTGCCATATTCAATATAATTAATTATTTTAACCTCTTAGATATATTCAGAAATTTAAATCAAAATAATAAACGTTTTACTTGGAAACAAAGGAAACCATTGATACAAAGTCGAATTGATTTTTGGCTGATATCGGAAAAACTTCAAGATTGTATAAAATCATGTACAATAAAACCAACTTCCTTTACTGATCACTCATCAATTCATTTACAAATCAAAGTAACTAATTAGGTTTAATCTCACTGTGCCACCTAATCAACTGGTGTTATAGGGTAGTGGTGTGAAAGTTTAAGTAAACAAAGGATTATAGACTGTATCCTTATTAGTACATGTACTATTCACCTAGTTAGGATTTAATTATTTTAATGATTAAAATATATAAGTTAAGTTAACGTTTCATCGGTTAACGAGTATATTAAATATTATTCCGGCCTCCCATTTGTGAGATTATTTGATATAGACAGCGTTGGGTTGAATGCCTTAGAAGAAGCTGATTTGGAGGATGACAATATTTTAAAGTTTGCAGCTTATGTTACTGAACAAGTGGTAGAAAGCGATGGAGGAGGTATGTGGAATCACTTCAACACAGATGGTTCACGGATATCTAATCACGTTAGGGGATGGCACAGTAAAATGAAGAAGAACGGAACAAGCCATCCAAATATATTTAAATTTATTATCATTGTGTCGAAACAGCAGACTTTTACTGAAAATACCATAGTTCAATTGGATAACGGGGGACGATTGCCCCCTAAAAGTCGAAAATATAAAAGAGTAGAAAAATCTATTAATGATCTAAAAATCGAACTGTTAAATGGAGTAAAAAATGCTATTGAATATACTAACGTCATATCCCATTTAGTAGGGTTATGATTCATGTTTGATACATGTATTTGTTGTTACTTTTATGTAATTTATTGTAAATAAAGTTGTTAATTAGTTTAAACCTAGTAGTTTTAAAAAGCGGACTATACATTTAACACCATTGTATTCGATAATCCCCTGGCTTGATTAATCCCCCCATGAGAACAATAGCGGGTGGCACAGTGAGATGTTCCCACTAATTATCCTCGCGGACCAAATCTGTGGATATTTAACTCTTCGTTAACAAAAGACAAGACATATACTAAATTGATAAAATCATCTATACCGATATGGAAAAGTAAATATTTTGACAAACAAAATAAAAATGGTTTATGGGACTTCATTAAATTTAAGATAAAAGAATTCTCTATAGAATATTCCAAAAAGAAACAAAGAATTAAAAAAGCTGTAAAAAATAGTCTAACTGAGGAAATGATCAAGCTTGAATCCCTTATCAGTAAACAGGAACCTTGTGACAACAAAATTACCGAAAAACTTTATGATCAGTATACCGAGGTTAAACAATCATTAGACAACATTTACATTGATGAGACACAAGGAGCAATTATTAGATCCAAACAAAACTGGTATGAAAAAGGTGAAAAGAACACAAAAGGCTTAAAAAATCAGACGATTCTACAATTTTTGACCCCATTGTAATATCGGGTGAAATATTTCTATTTTATAAAAACTTATATGCGCTGCGAGATACGTCTTTTAAAAGGGAAAGCAATTTTATAACACATTTTAGACCCGTAGAAAGGCTAAATGAATATCAGAAGGATTTATTTGAATTCAAAGTTGATTACTTCGAACTTCAGAAAGCCTTAAACTCGTTTAAAATAAATAAGTCTCCAGGAAATGATGGTATCACAATTGAATTTTATCGACATTTTTGGCCTGATATTTATGTATTATTATTAGACTCGTATAACTGTAGCTTTGAAGAAGAATCTTTATCCGTAACACAACGTCAATCGGTTATTAAACTCATTCCTAAAGGTAATAAAGATAGAACATGCTTAACTAACTGGAGACCGATTACGCTTGTTAATGTCGATGTAAAGTTGGTGAGCAAAGTTTTGTCTAATAGGTTAAAACCATTTTTGAACCAGTTAATACACCCCAATCAATCCGCGTTTATACCAGGTCGCCACATTCATGAAAATACCCGTATCATCTCCGACTGCTTTGATCTTGCAAAACAAAAAAGAATAATAGGCTTTCTTTTGGCTATAGATTTCCAAAAAGCCTTCGATAGCATAAACCATAACTTTTTAATACAAACTTTATCGTCGTACGGTTTCGGACGTAACTTTATTAGATGGATAAAAACCCTTTACAAGAATATCACCTGTTGCGTAATAAACAATGGATTTACAACCCCTTATTTTCATGTAAAACGGGGTGTTCGACAAGGCGATCCAATGTCATCCAATCTTTTTAATTTGATCATAGAACTTTTGTTATACGCTATTAGAGACGATGTAAATATAAATGGAATAAAATTTGGTCAAAAATCCATAAAAGTTATAGCTTTTGCTGACGATATAACAGCATTATTAAAAGATTTTAGCTCTGCACCACATTTGCTTGAGATATTGAGACTTTTCGGTTTAGTTTCGGGGCTTATAATTAACGTTAATAAAACAGAGGCGATAGATTTAAATAGCTGTGATATGAATTTAATGCAAAAATTAAAATCAACCGGCATAGTATTATGCGAAAAAGTCATAAAAATCCTTGGGATACATTTTTCAAAAGACACTCAAATTACCAGTGAATTAAACTTTACAAATAAAATAAATGAAATAGAACAAATATTAAAAGTATGGGATAAACATAAATTATCTTTAATTGGAAAAATACAAATAATTAAAACATTCTGTATTTCAAAAATTCTTTACCCGGCAACTGTTAATCCAGTGCCGGATTCTACTATTCAACAACTAAATTCAATATTTTATAAATTTATATGGAACGGTCCTGACAGAATAAAGCGAGATATTCTTATACAAAACAATAAAAATTGCGGATTAAAAATGATTGACTTAAAAGAATTCCTAATATGTAATAGCATTTTTTGGATAAAAAAAATATACCAGTCACCAATCCAAACATGGCTCATACCATATGATTTCATTATGGCGGAATATGGTGGAAATTTATTACCTGCATGCAACTTTCCAGACAAATTAAATATAAACATTCCTTTTTACAAAAACCTGTATGCCAACTGGTATACAATTTACACAACGCATATAAAGAACATTGCCCACACTGAAAATCAAATTGTTTGGAATAATACAAATATAAAGATTAATAATAAAATTATATTTTTAAAATTTCTTTTTAACAATAATATTCGGTACGTTAGTGAATATTTTGATAAAATAAATAAGATCGATAATCAATATTTAGAAAAACATCAATTTATCTTAAAAGGAATAGAAAAATGTATCTTGCAGTATATGCAGGAAACGAGCGAATTTGAAAGTGTGGTACATACGAATTTTAATTATAATAGAACTCCTTTGGAAGATATAAATACTAATTTTTACAAAATATATAATATCGATTTTAACAACGTAGACTCAAAAGATATTTATGATAGCCGGATAAAAGCAAAGTTCAGTAGGCCAAAGGCTATTAAAGAATGGGAACACATTTTAGATACAGAGTTAAGCGATTTAGACGTAGAAAATATATTTAAAATAATAAACACTGTATGTCTAAGCACAAAACTAAGGAGTTTTGAATACAAATATCTCCATAGGATTATATTCACAAATGATAAATTATTCAAAATTAGAAAAGTTGATAACACACTCTGCACTTTCTGTGAATCTAATATAGAAAATGTAGAACATCTCTTTGCTCTTTGCCCATTTTCACAAATAATATGGAATCATTTGAATACTATCTTAGATCGCGGTAATATAAAGAGAAATTTAAAAACACATATCATACATCTTGGCCTAACTAACAAACCAAATTATATAAATTATCCCGAATGGATCTTCATTAATCATGTAATTATTTTAACTAAATTCTATATATATCGGGCTAAACTGCGAAATGAAACACTCAATATTAATAAGTATGAAAGCTTCTTAGTAAAACATGCTAAAATGGAGATTGAGATATCTCCGGAACTATACACAAATAAATGGAAATATCTTTTTAAGAATGAACAGACAGCCCCCTAAACAATTCCCCATTGATGGATTTATGTATTTCAGATCTGTGATTTAGGAATCCTGCGATTTACCTTTTATATAGAACAATGTATGTTATTTGTTAAGATATATTATAAATGTACATAATATGTGCTTGTAGAAATTTGATGTAAATAAAGTGTGTTTTAAAAAAAAAAAAAAAAAAAATCTGTTTTGCACTAAACAAACTAAACAAACGGTCATGTTGTACTTAAGAAGCTATGACCATTTAACCATCCATAAATATAACACTGAAAAATGGTTCAGAGTGTTGTACATAAAATCCAGAAACTTTTGAGCAAATAATAGGTTACATGCCCTTGTTTTGAAATTAGTCTCACTTAACAAGTCTACCGACCATATTTTTTTACGAAACATGACAGAAAGCTGGAACAAGAAATTGAATTTAGAAATAATGCATGTTGGGCGACTCGATAATTGTTTTAAGAACTTTATAAAAGTTAAATGAAACTACTGCTAGTATCATGTTCCTGTCCAACCTGCGTTATTCTGAGATATTATTTCAGGGTTCAATTTAGTCTAAAACCAATGAGTAGCAAATTTTTGTGACAGATTCACATTTTGGCTAATAAATTCAAAATTTGAATAGCATTTGTTCAAATTTGAGTAAACTGTACCGTACATCACATAAATAAACAATATTATGTCTTGTTATTATTCATTTACAAGTAGTCATGTACATATAACACTTAACAAATAAACAATTAACATTAACAATTAAATGAATGCCCTACTGAAATTTCTTGAGCAGTTTATTTTATGTTCTTTTTACGCACAAAGTTTGCAGAAAACTTTATTTACAATACCGACTCCTTCAAGTATAGTTTAACCATGTATGAGAGAGAGATAAATGGGGTTTAACGTCCACTCGACACAAACTACGTCATTTTGGGACTAACACATGGTTTCAATTTTATTTCAATAATTCGCTTGCGCGTAGGGGTCTTTAGCAGTGGGAGGAAACCGGAGCGCCCAGAGGAGACCCATGAGGCTGAAGCGCCCCTATCTCCATGCCATATACGCTCACACCAGGGATCGAAACCACAGCCGCAAGTCAGAGGTGACCGGCCAGCTAGAGGTAAAGCGCGGCACTCTGGACCACTAGGCCATCCCAACCCCCCTTAACCATGTATGATCTTTATCATATTTTTGTATCCACGAATGTACTGTGACTAATTTTATTCCATTTGTTTGTTTGTCGTTGAGAGCTAGCAGACGACAACATTTTATCTTAGCACACGCTCACTGTAGTCTAAAACAGGGCTCACACTGGCTTTCAATTTTTTTCCGCCAAAATGGATGATAATTTTTATGTAAAGAAATGTTCATATATTTTTTCCGCCAACTTGAATATTTTATCCGCCAAAAATATATGATAAAAAAATTATACAATATTTAAGAATTTTATGTCTCAGTAAGGCAGGCTTATTATAAACAATTACCGATATATACAATATACAACAACTTTTAACAAATCTGTCTTTGCATTATACATTTAGCACAGTTTGGGTTTACTAAGATCGGATTTTATTTTTGGTAACTTTAGTCTCTTTGAACATCGCCGTATTGCACTATATATTCAGTATTTACACGTCAAATCTCGTCCGAGGAATTGCGTGTACAGTAGACCTATTGTTATTTTCAGGTACCGTAACGGTATCTGAATCTCTGATAGAATGATATTTACTTCAATTATATTTGTAAGAAATGCTTACAATTATACCCGTCGTTCACCTTTAGACCATTTTAGCAGCGGTAATATTATGATACAAATATGGCGAACTACTTTCTCGCTCTAGAATCGCCGATATTCAAGTAGCCTAGTTCATACGTTTTCGACCAGTGATGATAATTTGAAATAATGATATCCAATAGGCATACTTGTATGTTTTACATGCCGTATATGATGCCACAGTAAACGGAATTGAACTATCACAATATTTACTTCTTTTTGATAGAACTGTCGGCCATTTAGGTTGCATGTATTACCTTTCTTCGTTTTAAGACGAAACGAAACATCAAATAATCACCGCTTAATTTAATCATTAAAATCAAATAGTGACTTGAGATAGTTTTAATATACATCATTGGCAATTATCAATCAACTAATCATTAATCCGAGACAATTGATTAGTATTACTCGGCGACACGATCCGGATTATCAGCTGGTTGATTAATTTATTATTGTGTTTAGCCACGTGATTGACACTCAATAATGGATTAAAATACAGGATAAATACGATTAGAATTTTAAGATTTTTTTTCCGCCAGTTCTCAAAAAGAATCGCCAGTACTGTAAAACTTTATCGCAAAAATTATCACCAAAATCAATTTTTAATCGCCACTTTCATTTTTATATCGCAAATTGCGACTTTGGCGACCGACAGTGTGAGCCCTGGTCTAAAATAACCAGACGGACATAATTTTGGTAACTGTGCTTAATTGCTTACTGGATAATTTGGACTTGTGAGACTATTTTCACAGTAGTTTTCTCCAATTACAGTGGACTCTGTCACTTTCAAACTCTTATCACTCCGGCACTCTGTCACATCCGACATGATTGTCTTGTCCCGATTTATTTCCTTTGTGAAACTTTTATCCAAATTATAATGAGTCGCACTTCACAAGTTTGAAAGCAATTTTTGGCTAATGAATAAAATAATTCTATTGCTGTTCAGACCATAATCAACTCTCGATGTCGAGGCTAGCATGAGATTTTTGTTGGATTGTAGTTCGATTCGCTAAAATAAAAATGGATAACCGAGACTACTGGTATTGTCTTACTGACTTTAGTAATGATGACCGAGGCTAAGTGGAAATAGTTTTTAACTATTGTAGTGAGAACTGCCAACTCGTAATCTAATCGCCTATAATGTATCGTTAACCAAAAGATGCAGCTCCTAACGGTCTTGTTAATGATAAAGCAATTTAAAAAATAAAACGAGCGTAATTGCTAAAGCTGTTGTAATAACCAAAAAGCTAAATATTACTGCAATTCAGAAACGTCGACAACAGATTTTTTACGGCTGTAATAGTTGATAGTGTGTTGAGAATTTCACGTGCTATGGCTATTTATAGACTCAACGTTTCAAGTACAACTTTTAGTAGGGAAATTTTTTGGCCGACGGGGCACTCTAACAAAGTGTGACAATTAATTATACCTGCTGAGTTACCTCCCCTGTTGAAAATACTTTGACTACACAAGGTATAGGTAGCCAGATGATATCCATCGATAGAAACGTATAAGAAAATAATGAGATTTAACCCCTTAAGGTATATAGTCATGACGTAACGTCAGTGAACACCTTCATGTTCAACAATTGGGAATAATATTGAAATTAGTGGTAAACTTTATCAGCATGTTCTATTTGTTAATAATTATATTGTTAATGGATAGGGTAACAGCTGTATATACCCTAACCCTAAGCTAACCCCTCCAAACGAGGGTATTGAAATGTATATATGTTGACCTGTCAGCCAATATAAACCTAGGTAATAATCTCACCTGAAACATGAACATATGTACTGATTGTTGTATTAGGTGAAGTCATCATATGAACTGCTCTACGTAAAGCCATATTTTCACCTATATTACCTACTTCATATGCTACTAGGTCCCCTATTGTTCTACCATCTGATGATAATATACAATTTACATCTTCTTTCTCTACAGATATCTGAAATAAACAAGCCAACAGTCAAAATCCAAAAATAAATGTTAATTAAACACACATTTGTTTTTTCATAAGTATCGGGCATTCAAACTATATACTAAGTTTCATCACTCTCTATCAGATAGAATCAAGACTATCTTGTCCCAAAGCATCGACCAATGAAATTGATTAGCTCTGCTTAGCTTCAGTTCGAAATGTTAGTCATTCAACTCAGTCAAGACATTCACCTACTGAACATCTACATCAAGTTTAAACATTCTACCTCAATTAAAAGCAGAGTTGTTATATTCCAAAGTCTTGACCAATCAAATTGCTTGTCACTCTTTAACCTAAGGAAAAAATTCTCATCATCGAACTTAGTCCAGACAGACAGACGAACCCATTTTAATAGTCCTTTGCTTTCTTTGAAAGGTGGAGAACAATAAACCCTGGACAGATCATTGGTTAAAAATAGATATACCTTATAGTCCAACACAAACTGAAGTGGTTATTTATATCTAGTGCCTGACCTATCAAATCTTTACGACTATATCTAGTTAATCTTGATCATCCAGTCACATCTTTGGCTTTCAGCGTACTTTGATTGATGTGTGTACTATAATAGAATGACCAATATACATAGTAAAGATACTCTCATGTTTTTTACCTTTTTATTATTGAATGAAGTGAAATGATTATTACACACTGTTGTTAAGATGGTTACTAGGTCCACAAACTTCTTATTCCTGGCTACAAAATCAGTTTCACAATTCACCTAAAAAATACAAACACCCAAATTCATAGTTGGTCAAGTACATTTGTGACAAACTGAATCTCAATCGACTACAATTTTCATTTGTGTGTGAACATATTTCAACTGATAGCTGAGCCTGTCACATGCAAAACTATTTATAGATTAGCTCATTCTGATAATGCTGCATCTTTCGTGTAATCATGTGAGACCTCATCAATTGATGGTGAACATTCACAGAAATAAGTTCAATATTTGGCAGAGAGGGAGAGAAAGAGAGAGAGAGAGAGAGAGAGAGAAATGGAGTTTAATGTCCACTTGACAAAAACTACGTCATTTCGGGACTAATAAATGGTTTAATTTCAATTCAATAATTCACTTGTGTGTAGGGGTCTTTAGCAGTGGGAGGAAACCGGAGTACCCGGAGAAAACCCACAAGGTTGGACCCTACTCCTTGCCACGTACAACAACCAGGGATTTGAAACTACGCAAGTTGACTCAATGGCTGGCCGTCGGATAGCCATACACAATTAGAAATGCACAGTTAAACAGTTTGAATCCAAGGGACGGTTATTCGGAGATGTCCCCCATTACATCGAGTTATGTCCGATAATATTCCTCTTTATAACAAAACTTGTCAACTGTCCTGTATATTTAATGTTTGAAAATATTAGAATGTAACAATCGTCCTACGAAGTAGACGGGTAAAAAAATAATAGGCTACTATTAATAGCACTTGTCATTGTCATACGACAAAGTCAACGGACTTGGTTCTGAATTTAGCTATTGTTAATACAATCTAAATACTTTGCGGCATTTCTAACTATATTCTACCTTGTTTAATATTCAATTAGAAATGTAACCTCCATTCAAAATATAATCAAAAAGACTAAAAAATGACATTATGGTAGATTCATACAATATTCAACACGTTTCATATCTCATAAATTCTCGCAAGAATTCTACTTTGGATTTTAGCTAAATTAGCCAATCATAAAAATTCTACTTGCATGCGTGGAATTATTTCTCAAAAGACGTCTTCCATATTCTATTCTTAGTAACATTGTGTAATCGTAATATTATCGTCATAGTATGCCATGTACGAAGGGAAACAAAGTATTGTCTTGTACATATATATATATATCATCATAGATATATAGTGAATTAAAAAATGGTTCAAATAAACCAAGTTAACCAGGTAAACAAATAACTACAACCTTCGATGTTTTAAATTTCCATTAAAGAATTGTACATTTCTATGAAAAAATTCCTGAAATTTTTGTGCGAGTAATGCCTTTAGGTGAGCAGTATCCACACAAGTAATGACTTGCACCCTCTGACAAGCTCTTTTTTATGTTACCAAACCTGGTAATAGCTACGGCTATTCGAATAACAGAAAGTCCTAACCGTAGGAGCACTAGCCCGCACGCCAACCATTTGGTCATCCAACCCCCCTTGGCAGAGTGTGACACCCTAACTAAAGTATTATGTAGTTTACCTCTATTAATGTAGCTGATGTATTATCAGGATTTGTTTTTAATCCAACTAATCCATGTGACATTGGACGACTCTGTAACTTAGTAGCCTTTGCCCATCCTTCTTTTTGAGCTTGTTCTCTCAACCATTCTTCGGCCTAAATTAACAACAGATGATGACACTGAATTACTCACAATACATACCAGTTTTAAATCTAGAAGACAGTCATGGCAGAACTTAAATAACTACATGGCATCCTGTTCACCTCACATCATGGGGGTGGGGGTCACGGTGGGTTAAGTAGGTAAGTCGCTGGTTTGGAGGTCAGGTGTTTGATCCCTGCATTGGCCGATAAAGTTCATCCAGATTTTCTGACGTGGTTTCCCTTTGTCAGTGATGCAAGACGAAGGGCCTTTCAAGGACAACTGTCTAGTCACTTGGATGGGACAAAAAAAATGAGGTCCTGTGTACACATTGGTGTACACATAAAAGATCCCTTGATCGTTGGAATTTGATATAAGAGTAGGTCGTAATGCCACCGTCCAAGCAAATTTCCCCTCATAGCACACTGTAGGACGTTAAACCCCATTTCATTTATCTCACAAGCTGCATCAATGTAAACCTGAATATTACCAATAAATAGAGGTACCTTCACTAAATCATTTTCAAATTGAAGTAGAGCATTCTTACAGTTGATGAATGAAAACCCGGTCTTTTTACGTAATTTACTTAATGAAGATTTATCTATGGCTGTTGTCATTCTACGAACAGATCCAAACAGAGACGTCCAATATTTTAAATAAAGCATCTGTAATATAAAAATATAATCTAGATATAGACTGCAAACAATTTGTATCAAATTTCAACTTAGGGTTTTGAAATTTAAATTACCGATTCGTTGCAGATGCCAGTGTGTTGTAATTTGATCATAATCTCAAAATGAAATTAAACAAGAGAAATCAAACATAATCGTTTCTCGAAATTGAATGAATGAATGGTTGAGATACACAGCAGAGGGCCCAGGATATATATTTCCTTTTATTTTTTAAAAATTAATGTTTATTTGCAAATACATACAAGGCTTGAGCAGAGGCGGATTACACTATAGGCAACGTAGGCAGCTGCCTAGGGCCCCAAGAAAAAATAGGGCCCATAAAATTTTTGACGACCTTTTTGAATTTGATGTTTTACATTATAATTTAGTTCATTGGACTACGTTTCCGATAAACCTCACTCGGCTGTGCTGGTCGTTCACTGAGGGAAGAAGGCCCACACGGTCAGAAACTCCATAATGCTCAGGATGAGCTTGTCATTTCAATGTAGGCCGGTTCGTCGGTGATATGACCCAAATTTAAAGGTGTGGATGTGAGTAGAGAGAACAGAAAAGACATTAAGCTGAAATGTTGATAAAAGCGGCTCAGACTATGGTCAAAATCACAGTGGTTTTCAGTGACCAGGGACAGAGTGACTGCTCAGTGGATGTAAACACAAATGATATCATCGAGAATAATGAATCACCGACTGACCAGGAGGGAGGCCCAGCGGTCGAGCTGTCTAGGCCCCCCCCAAGAGTCTTCATCCGCCTCTGGGCTTGAGATAGCTTTTAAGAGGCATAAGATTATAAACTTCTTAACTTCAGTAACATGACATGATGATAGCCATACGGTATCCTTGATTTTTATTGAGTATGTGTGAGGCGATTGTTGTTGTTCCCAGGGTTGACACTCCGCTTCCACCAAGAGTGACATCACAGACAGGTCTTACTTCATTATATTCAGCGCGGGCGTAGGTGTCCTTCCTATGGGACAAAACCGGCGTACCCGGAGCAAACCCACGACCTTTAAACTGATATTATTATTAGTGAATGTGATATCATCATATATCATAATCATATAGCAATAGCCATGCTGTGGTACCAATCTGCATAAGGCTTTCGCACCACACTGCTTCTGAGGCCCATAATTAACCTTTTGTATCACAGGGAACTGATGACTTTACCTTTATGATTAATAACTTAATCCAGTTTGTATTTGGGTTTATAACTTGGGCGCTATTGCACTTTCGCACCTCTACCAGTTCCCGTGGTCGTAGCGACTTGAAACTTTCAGGGCATGTACAGGAGGACAAATGATGACCCCACACCACATTTCAGCCGAATCGATCAATAACTTGTCATTTTACCGACCTTTTACGTTCAGCTCCCAGATAGTCTTATCTGGTCGTCGCCATTTTCTTTGTTTAACATTTTAGGTTTTAGGTCTAAGGGAAGTAACTCCTGTTTAACATATTAGGGATAAGACAGGTAATTCTCTACAGTTTTACTTTAGCGGAAAATCGATGATATTTCTTGGCCTATAACATTTTTCCAGTAACATTCCTATGATCTTAATGCTTTTTAAACACAAAGGCTCCGGCATGTGACAGTCATCTAATAAAAATATCGTGGCCTGTGGAGGTCACATGCACCTTTCACATTGACCACACCCATTGACTTCCTTTCCGACACGGACCCTCAGCGTTTGATCGTTTTCTGATCAAGCGGTGTGCGACAGGACCAAGGTCAAGGTCGGTGGTTCAAGCCAAGATTGTGGCCTTTGAAAAAAGGTTACTGGGTAAAGTTCGTAAGTCAAGGTCAAATGTCCAAAAACTGACTTTGAAAAGTTTCAGTTCAGTTTACTGTAACATGACCTTGACCCACGGCTTTGACCTAATTACCTTTTTTGAAGGTCATCGTCTCTGCTTTCACCTCGAACAATGAACTTGATAATACAGCGAGAAATAGGGTCATGGCAAGCATAAACGGAAAGGCCCCGAGATCGACGGGAAGTTTGGACTCAAGGTCAAAGTCAAGGTCACGGTTCGTTAGCCTTGACTAGTGCAAGTCACCACGACCGTCTACATTGACCAAGCCCATTGACTTCCTTTTCGTCACGGACCCTCTGCGTTTGACCGTTTTCTGATTGAGCAGTGTGTGACAGGACCAGGGTCAAGGTCGGTTGTTCAAGCTCAAATTGTGGCCTTTGAAAATGGTTACTGGATGAAGGTCGTAAGTCAAGGTCAAATGTCCAAAAACTGAGTTTGAAAAGTCTGAGTTCAGTTTTCTGTAACATGACCTTGACCCATGGCTTTGACCCAGTTACCTTTTTTGAAGGACGTTGTCTCTGCTTTCACCTCGAACATTGACTTTGATAATACAGCGAGAAATAGGGTCATGGCAAGCATAAACGCAAAGGCCCCGAGAACGATGGGGAGTTTGGACTCAAGGTCAAAGTCAAGGTCACGGATGGTTAGTCTTGACTAGTGCAGGTCACCACGACCATCTACATTGACCACGCCCATTGACTTCCTTTTCGTCACGGACCCTCGGCATTTGACAGTTTTCTGACCAAGCAGTGTGTGACAGGACCAAGGTCAAGGTCGGTGATCCAAGTCCAGATTGTGGCCTTTGAAAATGGTTACTGGATGAAGGTCGTAAGTCAAGGTCAAGTGCCCTAAAACTGAGTTTGAAAAGTCTAAGTTCAGTTTTCTTTAACATGACCTTGACCCACGGCTTTGACCCAGTTACCTTTTTTGAAGGACGTTGTCTCTGCTTTCACCTCGAACATTGATTTTGATAATACAGCGAGAAATAGGGTCATGGCAAGCATAAACGCAAATGCTCCGAGAACTATGGGAAGTTTGGACTCAAGGTCAAAGTCAAGGTCACGGTTGGTTAGCCTTGACTAGTGCAGGTCACCACGACCGTCTACATTGACCACGCCCATTGACTTCCTTTTCGTCACGGACCCTCGGCATTTGACAGTTTTCTGACCAAGCAGTGTGTGACAGGACCAAGGTCAAGGTCGGTGGTCCAAGTCCAGATTGTGAACTTCAAAATATAGTATTGGGTGGAGGTCGTGCCCCAAGGTCAAGTGTCCAAAAACTGACTTTGAAAAGTTTCAGTTCAGTTTTCTGTAGTATGACCTTGACCCACGACTTTGACCCTGTTACCTTTTTTGAAGGACATCGTCTCTTCTTTCACCTCGAACATTGAATTTGATAATACAGCAAGAAGTATGGGGACAGCAAGCATAAACGCAAAGGCCCCGAGTTCGATGGAAAATTTAAAGTCAGGGTCAGCATCAAGGTCACAACGTTATTAACACGTAAACGACAATCCAAATGGTCAATGCCAAATAGTCATTTACAGAAAATGGTGGCTTAGCGCAAAAATTAAAATATACCAAAATTATTATTATTATTATGAACTGCATCGTTAGGCGTGTAGCGTAGAGTGTCGGGGTCCGTCTGAGTGTCTTGTTATTCGAGTCTAAATAGTCAACAAAGAAAATGGCGTCGAACGGATAAGATTATCTGTGAAACAGAACGTAAAAGGTCGGTAAAATGAAAAGTTATTGATCGATTCGGTTGAAATTTGGCGTGAGGTCATCGCTAGTCCCCCTTGACATCCCCTGAAAATTTCAAGTCTCTACAACCACGGGAACTGGTAGAGGTGCGAAAGTGCAATAGCGCCATAACTTGCACATGTGATGCTTTGACAGTCACTGGTTCGTCAGTGTATAAACGTTCGGACTTCTTCGTTTTTATCAACCTTGCATTGCTCATGAGTTAGATAACAAACTTTCTTGCTTAGTAAATGTAAAGCTATTCATGTAACACCTATTCACGAGTACCGGTATAGTAAATTATAAAAGTTTTTAAACTTTTAGCTATTTTTGTATCCTTAAATAAATCATACTATGTTAGAAAGCCATGTTCAATCGTGAAAACAGGTAAGTTTTGGAATTTGTACTCCCCCTGAACGTACCGAGTATATTGCGGAGCTTATGAAGTCCGCCCAAGGTGAGTAACTCTAGTTTTCAAAAAGCCTTTCGGAGGCAGACCACCATTAATTTCCCCACAGACTTCAATGTTAATTCTGGCCGCTTTGTCCGGCGCCAACTTTTCCCAAAATTTTAGTTGGGCTGAATGCTTTTCATGACAGACAGAGAAGCAAATGGCCATGTCTTGACACTAAATTTTTATGAGGTTGACCACCAAAATTTTGTGATGCACAAACCTGATATAAATAATTATTTGTTGATAACTAGATGGAGAAATTTAAAGGTGGTCTACCTCTGTTTAATCATTATTGAGGGGTTCAGAGGGGTGGGGCAATTCTTTAGTGAAAATTACGTGCCAAAAATTATGACCAAATCCGGATTACTCGATGCTGACGGTCAGGACACCTAATCAAGTTCAAGACGGCAATTGTTAGTAGTTCCTTTAGGAACTGTCTTTGAGCAACTACCGGTACATGATTCTATAGCATTATAGAATCACAATACCAAGTTCAACTTTATGTAGGCAGTGACTATCCGTTATTTTGTGGGGTTTTACTCTTGAATTGCAATGCACGTTCCTTGTGTGCTCAACATTAAATCTGTACACATGCTGTACACAGACTGCTGAAAGTTGTCTCACCTGATTATGACTTAATAAGTTTATATACCGGTATTTATCAATAGAAATTAATAGAAAACACTTTCTCAGAAACGCGCGTCATAGTCATTCCATCGGTAGTTTTTCTAGGAGAAACCCCGTTGCACTGTGCATAACAACTAATACAAGGCCCGACCAATCACGCTGTAGGATTATTTTAGGCGGGGCTCGCAAAATTGAATAGAAAGTACTGTAATGAAAAAAAACCTCTGAAAATACAATCTGTATCGACGTTTCTGGAAAATATCACGCAATAAGTATTTATATTAATGATTCCATGTGCAATGTGTGTGGGTCGCCTATGTGGGTCGCCTCTACGGGCCGCAATTCTTAACGGGTCGTCTTGAAACTCTGTCGTGCCTAGTCCCTATATCCAAGAAGACACCTACTGGTTTTGGCGCATGTGTATCGCCTACAGGCTGCTATAATAGATTCTTCCTGTTGATATTGGCCCATGTCCACCCAAACGAACAGTGCCACGCCCACGTTTTTTGTTGCTATTTAGTGGCCGCAATTTTCCATCGATTGTCTTGAAACTTTGCATTATAATGGCCCCTATAACAAGGGCGATCTGATTTGACGAAAACCGAGTTCCAGTCGTGCACTCTTTGGCGTACACATAAAACAGCCTTTACTAGCTGGTAACGCAACTAATTAAACCTTGCTTCTTCAGAGAGAGAGAGACATGGGGTTTAACGTCCACTCGACACAAACTAGGTCATTTGGGGACTAACATATGGTTTCATATGTTGCGCGTAGGGGTCTTTAGCAGTGGGAGGAAACCGGAGTGCCCGGAGGAAACTCACGAGGTTGAGAAGGCGCCACGTACGCTCACACAAGGGATGCCTAATACGCTCACACCAGGGATCGAAACCACAGCCGCAAGCCAGAGGTGACCGGCCAGCTAGAGGTCGGAGCGCGGCACTGTAGACCACTAGGCCATCCCCCCTACATGCCGTATAACTATTCATTATCCGGGCACGTGCAGTGGGACGTTATTTACAATTTCCTCTATGTATATTAATACAATTACATTATTCAAATGATGAAAAAAACATTAATCAACGCCCGATTAGGAAGGGGGGGGGGGTCCCCAGCGTTCAACCGGATTTATTTATTAACTTTAGATCATAAAAAAAAAAATCAATTTACAAAAATTGGGCGAAAACGTAAAAGTTTCTAAATGCTTCATTAGTAAATTTGATACTTGTTTGGCAATAACCTGGTTACCCATAGAAACTAGAGGTTACCGGAAACTGTACCTGCGGTTACCAATAGAAACTAGAGGTTACCGGAAACTGAAATAATCCAAGAGCTTTATATCAAGAAATCTAATTTCCAAACGTATTAAAGCGGGATTTACATAATGAAAGAGAAATACAACCTGGCATAACACGCATATCGCAGTCAGAAAATCAATCTAATTAAAATATAGATCTATATTTCGTTTCGTTTTTTATACTTTCGATGGCCTACACTCATGTAGATCTAACTAGTTGTAGTGGAAGCTCACGTTCTATGACGTCAGGTATCAAGCACGGGACATTTGACCCGATAACGTCAGTCATTCGATTAACCAATTAGCGACCGCCATGCTTTTCAAAATCAACTTTTGTTTTGTTATGATTTCTATCCGCTGGTGTTTATAGTATAGACGTCGTTGGCTGGTAATATCTACCCACAGTTCCACGCATGAAAAGGTCAAACGGTCGATTCGACAGACCATTTGATTGGCTGACCCCTCATTTCAGGCAGAACACGACTTAAATAACAAGTCCTCCAGATCCAAGAGTAGTAAAGACAAGTAAAAATGAAATTTTGAACTATAAAAAACGAAACGAAATTGGATCTGTGTTTTAATCAGATTGTCAGAAAATATATTATTAAATTGTCATTTAATTACGAGACATTTGCATTCAGAGAATATATCTACTTAAAACCCCACCGGGAAACAGTCCCGCCAACATGATCTGTCGTATCATCAGCACGGACTCACAACCTCACACTCACTCGGTAACATGACCAATGACTGCTACAATTTAATCAAGCCGGCAATAAAACAGTCGCGAACAACGCAAACGGACAACCAGAAAATCGCCGGTTCCATTCCAGTCGTGACGTACCCGCGGTATTATGGCCCCTGATTTTGCGAAAAATCAAGTTTTTAGCTTATGGACTCTCTAATGGTCACAATTTTTGTCC
Source organism: Patella ulyssiponensis (assembly GCA_963678685.1). Lineage (NCBI taxonomy): Eukaryota > Metazoa > Mollusca > Gastropoda > Patellidae > Patella > Patella ulyssiponensis. The sequence goes on along the minus strand of OY783225.1, from coordinate 58,265,317 downwards.
GATTTTAAAGATAGGTTGCCAGACAACGAAACATACGCACACAACAGCTGAATCGTCCGGGCAGTCAACAAGAGTTCTCGCATATTCTTCTTTTTTTTTCGATTATGAAACAACTCTGAAATCTGATTAAGATTAACGACTCATAAAGTAATTTATTATCACAAAATCATTAGAATTTGTTTGGTTTTGATAAAGTTCTGTCCCATGCTAACACTTAGCATACGAAACATTTAAAATCGTGGATTTAGCTGTTCAGTTATCAAAATTAATTGAAAATCGATATACTTGTTCGTCTCAAGACCTTAAACTATGTGTATCTATCTGAAGTCGATTGGATGATAAATTTGGCCTCTAGAGCGTTACAAAAGATTTTTCAAATTGATCAAGGGAGATAACTCTGGCAGTAATTATCTGAATTCAGTTGGATTCTTCGTCTCATGACCTTAAACAATGTGTATAAATTTAAAGTCAATCGGATATTAAGTTTGGCCCCTAGAGCGCCCACAAGATTTTCTGAGGTGATGAAGGGCCATAACCCTGGCAGTGAGAGAGAGAGAAATGGGATTTAACGTCCACTCGACACAAACTAGGTCATTTTGGGACTAACATACGGTTTCAATTTTTTTATTTCAATAATTCGCTTGCGCGTAGGGGTCTTTAGCAGTGGAAGGAAAACGGAGTGCCCGGAGGAAATCCACGAGGTTGAGAAGGCGCCCCTATCTCCATGCCACATACGCTCACACCAGGGATCGAAACCACAGCCGCAAGCCAGAGGTGACCGGCCAGCTAGAGGTCGATACGCGGCACTTTAGACCACTAGGCCATCCAAACCCCCACCCTGGCAGTAATTATCGGAAATCGCTGAAAATCAATAGACTTCTTTGTCTCATGACCTTAAGCACTGTGTATAATCGGATATTAACTTTGGCCTCTAGAGCGTCCACAAGATTTTTTGAAGTGATCAAGGGCCATAACTCTGGCAGTAATTATCGGAAATCGCTGAAAATCAATAGGCTTCTTCGTCTCATGACTATAAACACTGCATAAATTTAAAGTCAATCGGATATTAACTAGAGCGTCTACGAGATTTTCTGACGTGACCAAGGGCCATAACCCTGGCAGTAATTATCGGAAATCGCTGAAAATCAATAGGATTCTTTGCCTCATGACTTTAAACACTGTGTATAAATTTAAAGTCAATCGGATATCAACTTAAGCCTGTAGAGCGTCCACAAGCTATTGCGGACGCCGGACCGACGGACGGGGGCGAAGACAATATACGACCAGATTTCAATGCGGGCGTATAAAAAGCGTTTGAATGTATTACCCTTACGGCCTAAAGACGGCTGAGTTCAAATTTGAAATATATCTTTATATCCCAAATATCTCAGTCCATTTCGATCTTCGCACATTTCAAACCATTATGGTTCCTAGTTCCTTTAGGAACTGTCTTTGAGGTGGACATATATGGTCCCTAGTTGTATGAAAAATCGCCCTTTTTTTGCCTGGCATGAACCGCGGGCCCTTGGGCTCTTCCTGCCCATGCCTTCACGTGACGCCCAGGGCAGATGCCCTTCGGCTAATTATAATTCCTAAGGACATTTGATGATTTTGTCAAGGTCGCTGATTTATAAATAAGGTTAGAGTGTCTGACTGTTAATGAGATTGTTGGTTAGGGTTTGGATAAGTGTTGACCATCGTCAGGTGGCCTTGAAAAACAAATGCCGATTTCTCCTGGTCAGTTCTTATCAAGGTAGATGGGAAAAACCGAGGATCAAAGGACAGTTAGTATTCGACGACGAGAATTCCATTTCCTTTGCATACTGGTAGGTGGATCTGTTGAAATGAATAAATGTACCTAAAATGATAAGTTAATGAAATTTAACCCTTTCTTAGATACGTAGTTGTATAAGGGAGACCACGGCAATTTTCGGTTTGGGCTTGAAGATGTTATGAAACAAACCCGTGTTATGTTATTATGCTGCTTCAAAATATCAATGCATCAGATCTTTAAAAAGATAAGGAATAGGTTTTTGTAATTTAAAGCGATAGTTTCATATTTTCAAAGAAAGTCAAAACATATTTATTTCTATGTCTTTTGCTCAATAGGTTGTCAACTCACTAATACATGTATACGATCATAGGCATTATTACTCACCCTTATAACTCATTAACACAGGAAATGAGAACACGATTACCTCCCTTGTTTTTATATTGCCCCAATGCAATAACTATCTTCAAACGTTTGAATTTGAAGTTGAAAATGACATTTCTGCCAATTTCTCAACTGGCAATAATGAATTATAGGATTAATAGGATTATTCTTTAACAAGGTAGGACTGTTTATAGATACCTTCTATTTTAAGGCTTTATTTTAATAAATTTTAAAAATATAACTTAAAAATATGAAATTGCAGCTTTAATAGTGTATGTCCTGTATGGAGACAATAGTCCATGAATTTAAGTGGACAGATGGACCTTGGGATGGGTGGGGGCTCTTCTGGAACATGATTATGAGTAACAATATGATGGCTTGCTATGCCAACTGTTGTTCAGGGTAACCAGCTATGCCCTTGTAGTAGTCACACACATATTTTCTGAGTACATGTATGTCTCATTCAAAATGATCAGTTTGCTAAATTTCCTTGTCGTCCACTTACAGAAAGTACAAGTTCTTTGCATAATGATACCTAAATCCCCAATCACTGGAAACTGCAGTGTTTTGAGCAGGATGACATTTTTCACAATATTCAGACAACTTAAAATATTTGATCGCTTAACAAACTTCTTAGGCCAAAATTTCTTTTAAAAATTATTTATATATCAACATTGTCATGTAAACAATACATACATGTACATAAAAACAGAACATCAATCAATGATGTAGATGTACAGTATATAACGTAGATGGCATCAGTTCAACTTATAATATATGTAATGTACAAACTTTTCTTATAACTACACAGGTGGAAATATTGGATAAAACATCAACAATTTTATAATATTATGAATTCAATTCTTTATCATTCTCAGGATACATTTGTATACAATATAAGCTGATAGGGTGTAACAATTTCTACTTTAATCCATTTCTTCAAGAATATATTTAGAATGGTGATAAAACTTTATTAGACTAAGGTTGTCAGGTAAATACCATATTGCACCAGAGAGAGAGAAAGACAGAGAAAGAGGGAGAGAGGGAGGAATGGAGGTTTAATGTCCACTGACACAAACTAGGTCATTTCAGGACTGACATGGTTCTATTTTATTTCAATAATTTGCTTGCGAGTAGGGATCTTCAACCCACGTAGTTGGACAGACGACTCTACTCTCTGTCACATACAAGCAGGGAATGGAAACCACATCACTTGACTCAATGACAGACCCACCAGACCACCCAACTCCCTAGCAACACTTCACAATTATTGATATATTTTTAGAAAACAAATTCACATATTCAAGCATTCACTTCTGCCAGTTGTGATTGTTATTTGACAGCATGGATATCGTGCTATATAAATACAGTATTAATACAGTAATAAAGACTTGATTTAACACTTGTATACATTTTATACTACATAAAGATTTACAGGAAGAGTTTCAAATGTATTTTGGTAGTTCTGTACTGACAACAACAGATGCAGGCGCAGATCCAGGAGGCCATGCCCCCCCCCCCTCAGCTCCAGTGAGACTACTGAGACTGGTCATCACTGTTCAGACCAGCACCTGCAGCCAGCCATGGGATTCCCAGATTTTAGTTTTTGTTTAGGGTCAGTATGTATGCCCCCCCCCCTACTCGTCAACAAAATCCTTGATCCGGGCCTGCGTATGCAATCCTTCTGTTTTACTTTTCATGTCACCAAATGCAAATACCTGGCTATCAATTCCAGACAGTTTTATTCAGAATTGAAATGTCCAGACAAAAGGACTGGGCTATTTCTTTACATTTTGGCATTTGATTTAGATGTTAACCCTAGTTTTCTCATTGCACCCTTAAACTTGCGTTGACAAGATATTCAACAAATCAGGTCTGATAAGTTGCCCAGAACATGAGCTGTCAAACATTTGTCATATGTATTCCTCTGAGAATTAATACAATCTCCCATCCAGTAATTCTTATTGCTAAACAGCCAATGTAAATACACCCTGGTCTTTGATTTAATTTATTTTGTGGAACTAATTTGTGAATGGTCTACAAGAAGGTTTAAAGGTTTTTTAAGTTTGTGTAACCTGAAAGAGCATCTGTATGAAATTAATAGCCTGACAAGAAAATATGTCTAAATTATGGTGAAGTAATAAGTATTAAGATCTACATTAGGTAATTCTAATCTGTCTTCACTTATTTTAGTACTCATATTGTTGCACCCTGATCATATATTATAAAAAGCATAGTTTCCAATTCATATTATTATCTATAACAAGACCTTCATATTTCATGTTTATCCATGAAAAAAATTCATACTTAAGTGTTTGTAATTAACCCTGAATTTCATGAATTTTTTTAACAAAATGGAATGAAATGCCTCGATAATATTAATAATAACGATAATTGATTATTCAATTAATTCATTAAATTTCTAGTTATTAATTAATTAACATTAACTATGAATCTAATCATGTCACATTATTTAAGTCAGCATGTCTTGTTAAAACATCATTAACAAATTCGGCCATGTCCACTTCAGGAGCGTCATCTTTCATTACAAAAAATGGATGTTCCATTAATTGAGTGTAGTTTGGTCGCATTTTGTAATCTTTCTGCAAACACTGTGTAATAAAATCTTCAAATTCTGGGGAGAATTCATTTGCAGGTAATTTAGGTGGAGCATCCATGACTACTTGTCGAATTTGCTCAAATGGAGTACTCCAGGTTGAGTATGGGAAGACACCTGTGGCTAACTCAATCATTGTAATACCCAAACTCCACACATCGGATCTTATATCATAACCCCCGGAAACATTTTCAGGATTGATGCGTTCTGGTCCCATATATGGTCGACAGCCAGCATCTTTTGTTCGGGCAATAGAGTCTACTAAGTAACCGCTGATACCAAAATCACAGATCTTCACCTCTCCTTTGCGATTGATCAGTATGTTCGACGGTTTAACATCTCTATGGATAACTTGTAACTCCGAGTGGAGGTAATGTAAAGCTTTAACTACGGACAATGCTATATTTTTTAAGACAGCTTCTGGAATTTTATTTCCATCACTAATGATTGCTTTATACAGCTTGTCTAAAGACGTTTCCATAACTTCCATACATATCCATACATCTCCCTCTCGAAATAAGGCTCCATAAAAATGCACTGTGTAAGGACAAGATCCACTTCTCATATTAATATCCAAGTCCATTAATAAACGTTTTTGCTCTTGATTATTCACTGTAGCTTGGATTCTTTTCACTGCAATTACAATACCACTGTGTGTGTGTCGCATTTCTTCCACAATACCATAAGCTCCACGTCCTAAAAGTCTGATTTTTACCAAATCATTTGCTTCGCACACAAACGTTTGGTCGCCAATTGTCAAGGTTGCTCTGGAGTCCATATCGGGCCTCGGAGGTTGAGGGCTTGGAGGTTGACCCTGCGACACATTTAGCTTGGGCAACCGTGGCCCTCTTGCGCCCCTCATTTTCGTAACCCTTTTGCAATAATGCTTTCTGCACACAATTTAAATTTACATAGTTATTAAATTGAAAAGATAACTTAGAACTATTCCTGTTGTGGGTGTTAGCCTCCAGTCTAAGGTGCACAAAGGTGTCTCACCAAGCTAATTTTGCCCGACTTGTTTTCCGATGAGTCACGAGCCGAGTTCAATTGTGTAATATCGGTATGAATATTTGTCATCGCTTGTCATCGTAATAAACGTACTTTTGGGAGCATGGGTTTAATTAAGTATATGACGAAAAGGGAATTCCTCAAATTATATTGGTTTTTGTTATCAGCAGAGTGAGCGAATATAAGAAAAGAAATACTAAATTTAATGGATGAAAAATGATGTATATTTCAATATTGTACAGAAATCCCATGCACGTGGGTAGTGGTTGCAGCAAGTGGGGCGGTTTTCATTGCAATCTCTATGTATGACTATATTTTATAGAAAAGTATATTTAAATATTTACGTTCGGACCGTCACTATATACAACAGTCGATGTAAACATCATTTTTACCAAGTCTTTCCCTTATTATAAATATGAACACTATATTTTATTTTATCATTTCTTATTCTAATTTGGATTTAAAGTTTATCCCTCCACGCATTTCTTATGCCTAAATATTCAAGTAGGCTAATATATTCTCGGCAGTCTAATTTCTTGTTTGTTTTATTCTTTGGGCAAATTCGTTATTCGCCCAAACTAATAACATATTTGTGTGAAACGCGGCCCAAAATGTCTAGCAGGTAGGTTTGACCATGGACCTTATTATAAGGTCCATGGTTTGACATAGGGTTGGGGTTGGGCTACTGTTTTCCTTCAAAATCTAGTTTAAAGCCCCAACTTATTTTTCTAATCGTGGAGTTTTTGATGAAAACAAAGACAAGTTCTGGTAATCAATATTTTTTATATCAAATATGTAAACTTAGTTTGTGTGATTTTTAAAGATGTGTAGTTTGCACGAGTGCGATAGCACGAGGATTATATCTATTTAAAATACAGATTCATGTGACGTCATCCTTTGATGTTGGCGTACCATTATTTATAATAAAGTACGGGCAACATGCCAATCGTACATTATCTGTACTAGATAAAATATTGGACTTGTGCGACGCATTTCATTGAAAAGTTGTTTAATGGTCTCGAGCTATATACATTGCGTAAAATATTGAAACAACACTCAGCTGACGCCTCGAGCAGTATCAATATATTACTTTCTGTCTCGCTCTCGACCATTAAACCACACATATTACGCTATGTCTTGCACAAAAACCATTAAAAAACTTAAAATACAGACACTATCTAGCACGTGCATTTCAATGAAATACGTCAAGTAAGTTCAATATTTTAAACTTGCATTATGCAAGAGCTAAATCTGCCTATTGCAGGTCTTTCCTTAGGCCTGAAATGTTTTCTAAAGTATTAATTAGACATTAATTAACTGATCCAGGCCTTAATCATCTCTCGATGGCATCAGATTTCTCCGATATTAAACAGATAGGAATGGTTCAGCGATCCTTCGATTTAATCAAATATGGTGGGCCGAGACATAGCTTTGATCAACCAGTACCGTGGTTGAAATTATTGCACACGTCTGTCAAACCTTCAAAGAGGCTAATATCTTCGCTTGCAATAGAGTATAATTTGAATGAAATTTTACATTATCTACTTTCGAACTATATAGCAAGGATGGCTAGTTCTTTATCTAAATCTTACATAATGTATCTTTAAGTGACATAATGTACGCTTGGCACATTGCCCGTACACTTATAAAATTAGCGAGTCGTTCACAAACGACAAAATACTGTAAAAAACGTGTAGGATGCACAAAGCAAGCGTAAACGATTGCCGTTCAATTTGAACTGTACACGTAGTTCACCGAACGTAATGCATTACAAATTGCAAATTTTTTAAAAATTAAATCTAAATCACTTTACATGCATTCATATTACATTTATAAGTGCTTTTACAGGCATTCTTTTTTTTTTTTTTTTTATCTATTTCAAGGTTTCAAAAATTGAGTCATAGTACGCCTGTAATACTTGAACAGTCTGACGTCATTATGGTTCTACGTCACGGACACCTGTTCAATCGAAACACCATGATGGCATTCACTGAATTATAAATTGGCCATGAATTAAAAGTATTGATGGCGAAATATGAGATTCATGATTATGAGCAATCATGTAATAGCCTGAATTTGTGCACACATCATATAACCTAGTTCAGCTCTGAACGTCGGTCTCATTACACTCACCCTGACCGTTCAGGGACTGGCCTATTCAATCAATGTCGAAAATAATTTGAACCCCAGTCAATTTTACTGGGCAACTTTTCACTGCGAAACATCGGAGTGTCAATCCGTGTGGACGTCTGTACAATGTAAAGGAACATCTTAGTGACAAAATAAGACCTTGCTTACCTCGCTAGACTCAGTATGAGCGAAACAACACGCTGTTTAAAATACGTCCCCTCCTATCAACCTATCCTTTCGCCACCATGACACAGCGTGTTGTGATGCTCATACTGACTCTAGCGAAATGAGCAAGGTCTAATTTTCTCACTGAGATGTTCCTTTACACTGTACACGCGTCCACACGGAGTGACACCCATCGTTTAGCAGTGAAAAGTTGCCCAGTAAAATTGGGGGTCAAATTATTTTCGACATTGATTGAATGGGCCAGTCCCTGAACGTTCAGGGTGAGTGTAATGAGACCGACGTTCAGAGCTGAACTACATATAACCCAAACTCAACTTCATTTTCACCGAATCGTGCCACTCCAGCCCATTGAAAGCTACAGATCTTGGGACTTATACTGCTTATTTAAAACCCAAATCCCCAGTACTGAATGTCGCCTTGATACAAAAACAATGACAGCACGACTTACTTCCCACTTACTTCAAATGGAAGTGAGCAGATACATCTATGTAAGAATATGCCAACAACGTGCTATGCAGGAAGTTGAAGATAAAACTCTTCTTTTTTTTTACTAGAATACCAACTGTATGAAGATCTACGTACCATTCATCAACATTTGACTGATAATTATGTGCTGTAAACTCTTGAAAATATATTTAAACCGCACAAAACAGTTGCAAAATCAGTGTGTTATAAATTTTTTGTTTGCATTTAACTTTCTTCCTTTTTTTAGTTTATTGGTAAAACCAAAATATCTGTATTTTCAGGCCACCTTAGCTTTCAAAATGTGCCTTAATTCGGCACTACTCGTGCATTATGGTATTGTATGTTGTCCTCAATTGCCGTGTCAGGGAACGTGGTTGGGATTGGAGGGGGGGGGGCTGTTTGAGCTTTAACTACTTAAACTATAAATAAAATAGGGTACAAATTGATACATTCAACACAAATAGGCATACCACAAAGTAAAATGTAACTTAAGTGATTAATGGGTCATGCTGGGCATAGGCGTACGAGCCCCCCCCCCCCCCCAAATATTTCCATGAAAAGAAATAGAAATCTGAAAAGAGCTCAGAATTGTGAGATCGGTCATTAACCGAGGAGTTTTTGAAAATGGGGTGGGGGTAGGGGCATGGCCTTGTCGGGAAAGGCTATGGTCTTGTCGGGAATGAATGCTCAGTTTGTCGGGAAGCGTCGCGCCGTCTGTCGGGTTTTGAATATTTTAATGATATGGAAGCGGAAAGAAAGCAGTCCAGTCAATGATGAACACGTACGCCATCTGAATGGAACTAGCACGTACACATGGCCTTTCTCAGTTCTTGAGTACTGTGTTCCTGTATACTGGCCAACGCCGGATTAACCATGGCACCATGGGGCACAGGCCCCAGGGCCCACCACATTAGGGGGCCCCCCACAAAAATCTCAGTTGCGCGCTTCGAGCATGGTCGGACCGAGGACTCCAACGGCCGGTGACCTAGTGACGGGGCCCCTCCGATGCTTCGACGGCCCTCCATCGGAAGTCCCTAGGGCCCCCTCAATCCATGGTGTGTTGAGATCGACATCCGAGAATTCGGTGTAATCCGGTGATGGGTGTAACACATGTTTTTTTTTTATTGTCGTGAGATCTTCTATCGTCTAACTCGAATTATCGTATAACTCGAACAAATTACACGTCCCCATCATTTCGAGTAGCGGGAATTTTGCCTCAGTTTGACGTACGATTGTATATAAGCTGTAGTTGTTGTTGTTGTTGTTGATATTTGTTGTGGGTATAAGCTGAATTTGATTAGATGCACATCATGATCACACGAAATATTCACATCTCTTGATTAAATCTCGTATTACCATTTTGTTTGTCAAACATCGAGTCCGGCTTTGTCGTAACGTTACGGCCTCCATTCATCAAATCATCGTGGGGGTATAATACGATTCCGAATCAAGTAACCCCGTTATTTTTCACTGAGCGACTTCAAAATTAGGTTTGATGTCGCTCTGCCCACTTACAGTCCCCTCCTCTAGAAATGTCATCATTTCATAGCACTCGTATGGGTTGGTCCACTGAAATAACGCCAGAATGCGCTAATTTGGTGGCAGAATTTTATTTTTTTCTGGGGGAAGTACTTCTAAATGGCTCCAACACAAGTGCCTGAAATGCCAGGAAATCACATTTCTTTGGGGGGGGGGAGAGAGATAGAGAAACCCCCAGACCCCCTATCCGGGGCTTCGCGCATTCGGCGCTCGCGGCCAGTGATCAGGGGCCCCACACATGTTCCAGGCCCCAGGGCCCCCACCATGGTTAATCCGGCGTTGATACTGGCACCCAACTCCATGCACCGGACGAGCCCAGTGATAGAAGTGAGCAGCTGAAAATTTTCTTTAATAATATTTGATAAGTTTGTAATAATATTGTACCTTGTAGACACATATAATATACATGTACGTGGCTCAATAGGCCGTAAATAATTCGATATTAAGCCCTTTTCTTTGGAAATAAATATTCATAGGTGAACGTAAAGTGCCACTGTCAAGAGTTATATAAAGATAATGTGCTCAACAACGCTTATTTTACTTATAAAACTGACATAATTTACTACCCACTCCAAATTACTAGAAAGTATTCGAAATGCTTGGAAATCGCGTCTACGGCCGATTGGTTTTCAAAATTTTCTGGGAGTGGATACGCCGCCCGCCGCTACGCGGACTCTAAAGAAATAATTTTGTCGGGAAAATATGCCCCCCCCCCCCAAACAAGTTCGGCCTCGTACGCCTATGATGCTGGGTTGTTAAAAATCACTCAATATTTGAATAACCGCAAAGTTAAGTATTCAAATTATTGTGTGTATTATTATTGTAATGACCCTTGCATGTTTCGGTTGATAAATGAAGGCTTATTACAACCATACTCGTGCATGTATCATAACGTTTAAACGAGTTTGTTAACAATAAATGTTTCCATTTTCCTTGCAAGTTGAAAGAAACGTGTAAAATTCAAGAACCGGAACAAATTCGCCTGGGTTTAAACATACCGTTCACAAACGGGAGATTTGTTCATGACGAGATACCCGTTATACATCACGTGACACTCACCTTGCAAATTCACTAAAATGGCCGACAGGCGTAGAAGGCGAGAACCTGTTGATAGTAAAGAGGATGCAGAGAAAATTGTGACTGACAAACAACCGATTAGAAAATCGGAATGCGTAAGGCGACTGTTCTTTTAATTATATGTTTGTGTAGAAACAAGCACTTGTACAGTGGATTATATAATGTTACTCTGGTACTTCTAGCCTATATTTGGTCACATTAGTTTGTGCCATGCTTTCGGATTCCCCCCTATTTTGGTGAAGTCGCCGATAGAAAGGCCCATAACTCTTTTCATTGGTCATTATGAAAACATTTACGTTTTATTATAGATTAAATTTGGTCACATTAGTTTGTGCCATGCTTTCGGATTCCCCCCTATTTTGGAGAAGTCGCCGATAGAAAGGCCCATAACTCTTTTCATTGGTCATTATGAAATCATTTACGTTTTATTATAGATTAAAATCTTTTGTCTGTGGCGTGTATATGTTTACAGAATACACTACGGTACTTCAGTTGTGTACCCAGTCTGATAATCTGTAGCCTAGTCTGACAACTAAACTTTATAATAATAATAATTATTCGAATTGTCATTTTGTTGTCAAGTTTATTATTTTGAGTCCGTAACTTGGGATCTACTGTCATGTCTGCAGGGTTATCTTGCTGACTTTTGTTTTGCATGTAGTGCGATCCTCCTGCACTTACTATTATTAGTCCTTTCTGTATGTTTTTTATTATTATTTTTTCATTTATGAATCAACCATTACTGTTTAAATCAACTCCTTCATTGATATTACCTTGAATTGAAGAAAGGGAGAGTGCCTCATCGAAATTTTGGATCAATAATATTTTGACGATGTTAAATGTCTATTTTGTCTCTTGTGGGATATGTCTTCCTTTCTTCGTTACAAATGGCACCCGAAACCCCATATAATACTCAACTCGTGTGGTGTACTGATTATAATTGTGTCATATTGGATATTAGGATCCTATATTTTCATGGCAAGTTAACAACATGAAACAATATTGTTTGAAATTGGAGCAATATTGAATTCTAATTTGTGTTTTCGTAGTGGATATTTTACCGAATTTGGCAAAGTATCTACTTTCGCTGTTTTACCGTACATCGTTTCTGATTGGTTAAATATCCACTTCCGTCACTTCCGTTCGACATGCGCAGTTGTGCCATTCTTGATATATTCCACCACGATTTTACTGGAAAACATAAAACACCACTGACAGTCTTAGTACTTAAATTAAAAACCAAAATCTGCAGAAATGCGCCCTCAACCAAAATAGGAGTAAAATTCTAAATGCTTTTTCTACAATTTACATTTATTATCTTTTTTCTTTTAAAAATAATTCAATCAAATTCTACCATAGAAATTCAAGTAGGCTATTTCGTCTCTTTACAAGAAAAGGAGAAGGAAACACTGGTAGTCACAGGACGCAGAGAACTGTTGGGTTAGGGTGAGGGTTTGCTTTGGGTTAGGGTTAGGGTTAGGGTTTGTGTTATGGGTTATTGTCAGACGGCAAAATAGCCGGCATCATTGCCTTAGCGAAAACGGCTAAGTCCAGGAATCAGAGAACTGCGCATGTCAAACGGAAGGTACGGCAAAATAGTAAAGTAGAGTAAAGTGCCGAATTCGGTAAAATATCCACTGCCTTGTGTTTTTGGTGTCAATTTGAGTAATCATGTCATATAGAAAATCAATCTGATTTTGAGTATTGTGTGCAATGATTGGAATACAGAATCAAATTTAGACCTTGACCGTATTGATCTGTTGTTTCATCAATGTTAAAGTAGCCAAGTCTCCAACTCAGTATCATCCAAAACCTTCAACATCGAAAACACAAATTATTTGTCAATTTAAATCAACATGGATGCTGTGATCTTACCGGAAAAAGATAGGCTTCTGATATCCAATATTAAGGACAAAATAAATATTTTACCATTGGTACAAGAATCATGTACCATAATCCATTTCAGCCCCAGTTGTAAGAAGGGACTCGAAGAACGAGGCTAGACATATTTCCACAAGTCATGTCGAACGGTGACGCCATATTCTTATCTGGAGAGCAGGCGCACTAAATACTAGGTAGACTGGAATAACCAGATGCTAGAAATTGGCATTCGATTGAGACGTCAGGCTTATTTCGCCAGACATAACTGATTTGAAATTAAAGTAATAAACGGAAACCATTGAATCAGAATGTAAATGAGTTTATATACATCCGGACCATATACATGTACATATTGCGACCCACTTGTGTTAATTTCTAGGTCCCAAATGTTAGCGATTTAGCTCGTTTAAATGATTCAATTTGATATTTAAGTCCTGATGCACCTTTTCCATTTTCGCTAAAATATCAAATATCTCTTAGCTCCATACATGATAAGCATATAACCAGATTGATTATTTAACATTTGATTAAGAAAACAAATTACCAACGCTAGATAATGTCTTAGCTTGGATTCTATCAGATTTAAACTAGGCCCATCACATTCCTCCACTAACAATACTGGAGCAGCATACTGTAGGTTGATGAAATTTCAATCAAACTTTCCTTGATAATTACTCGAAGGAATTGGTCCATTTTTACAGTGATATTCACATTACCCATTCATCTTTCAAAATATTGTGAATATATGATTCCTATTCCTATTGCTTAAAAATAATGCATGATGAGGACTTGGTTGAATCAAGAAGAGTAGTAATATTAAAATTGTAATTTTTTGTAGGAAAGTGAACATGGAGACGCTGATGGAGGTAAGTACATGTCAAATATTCTATTATTTTATATGGGTATCACAAGCACTGGCAAGCAGTATCGAAAATCTTGAATCACTACAAACAGTAAGCAATAACATACGCGAATTATTGTTTACATACAATTTCTTTGAAAACATTCATAATTTGTATGAGTTTATATGTGAGTTTATACTGTAATATCATTATGTATCAGGGTTCAATTTAAGCGGTATCGCATTGCAAAAAGCGACTCAAATCACGGTAAAAGCGATAGAATTATTTTATTCATTAGCCAAAAGTTGCTTTCAAACTTGTAAAGTGCGATTCATTATATTTTGGATGAATGTGGAGTATATTTAGGCCTACGAAAAAATCAATTTATAAATGCAGGACTAACTTATTTAATACTCCAAGTTGTGATTAATTTGAACCAGTTTTTATTTCAATATATCCGATAACTACAACACAATGCCGACTCCGTTTTTAATCACACGTGTTTATAAAATATGTTACTAAAAATAGAATAAAACAACGCAGTATAATATGATTGGTTAATTTAACTGAAAACTAAAAGTAGACATCTCGCAAGACGCGTGAAACGTGCCATTTTTGACGAATGTCTGACAAAAATTTTATGCTGATGGCATTTTCTCAGGTTGATAATATTTTGAAGGCGGTGAGGGGTATGTTTTTAAATAAAGAAATAAACAAGCAAAGCTACGTCTACAAATATTTCAATTGGAATGGTGAAACTTAAAGTACATGCATGTAATGTTGTTTTAGACGATTATAGTGCGTCCGGCATCGTGGAGAGACCGTAACTGATTTTTTTTTATCCATACATAAGTCGAACGGAGTATACAACGAAGACCGGACTTCGGCAGGAAAAAGTATCCACTTATATACCCCGAAATATCAGGATTGCAAATTTTTGTGATGTAAGGCTATGTTTTACTGCTCCTCAAATCTGAGCAAATGCTATTCAAATTTTGAATTGATTAGCCAAATTGTGAATCTGACACAAAAATTTGCTACTCATTGGCTTTAGACTAAATTGAACCCTGTTATGTATACATGTAGAATTCATTCATTCATTTGCCAATAAGTTAATGTCATTCCATACCAAGACCAAGGTGTGGAATTTGATCAACTTAGTTGGCATATTTTTGTTGCTTAGAATAATCCAAAAGAACAATAATGTCAATGTGTGAAATGTAAATTGTTTCAATGTAGTTATTGTCCCCCGCCTTTCGAAGAAAGTTGGGGGACTATTAAAATGGGTTCGTCCGTCTGTCTGTCTGTCCTTCTGTCTGTCTGTCCTTCTGTCTGTCTGTCCTTCTGTCTGTCCGTCTGTCTGTCCGTCACACTTTTTGGGACACAATAACTCTCTTCCTAATTGAGCTAGAATGTTCAAACTTGGTGTATGTGTTTATTAGGTCAATGCCTTGATGGAGTTCGAAGATGAACATTTTCCGCTTAGGGTAAGCAGAGATAAGCAATTTGATTGGTTGATGCTTTGGGACACGATAACTTTAGTTCTAATTAAGTGAGAGTGATGAAACTTGGTGTATAGTTTCATTGCAGTAATACCTTGACTAAGTTCGATAATGAGCATTTTCTGCTCAGGGTAAGCAGAGCGATACGCAATTTGATTGGTCGAGACTTTGGAACACAATAACTCTCCTTCTAATTGAGTTAAAATGTTCAAAATTGGTGTGTATGCTTATTAGGTCAATGCCTTGATGGAGTTCGAAGATGAGCATTTTCTTCTTACGGTAGGCAGAGATAAGCAATTTGATTGGTTGATACTTTGGGACAAGATAACTTAGGTTCATCTTGATTGATGATTTTTATGCCAATACAATGACTGCATTCTCATTCAGTAATGGATTCGACAGTAACAGTGTATAGAAACGATTGACTCGGACACGAAGGCCCTTTCCCTTGGCCAGAGGGGCTCTTTTGTCAAGCGTGGGGGGGCCTTTTGTCTGCCTTTAGGGTGCCCCTAACTAGGGTACCTGGTACATTTTTGGATGACACTTCGTGTACAGTTTGATTACTCGATACGTTTGAAAAAAATATATGTGCGATTAATTAATATGTGTCATCTATTTATTTTGGGATTTCGGCGGGGGAAATCAGCCTCACTGTTGGCTTGTTTCCCTTTAAAATTGATACGTCACATACATCAGTTGACAATAACAGTTTATTTCTCTTAGTGATTTCACATAACAGCATTCCCTATATAGTGGCTTAATGCATATATTCACTCTCGGTCATTATAAGATCTATATAAATTTCAACATTCCACCATTTGCTCTCATTATTAGCGGCTGACTTGAATGTGGCCGTATATATTGCCGTTGCTCTTCCCGGCTAAAGTTAATAATATCTGGCGTACTTAAGATTTATTCACATTGTGTAAGGTCATGCCACGAAAAAGACTATAATTACTGCCAGGTTTATAGCCCTTGATCATTTTGAAAAAACTTGTGGATGCTTCTAGAGGTTAAAGTTAAAGAATTCCCAGTATGTTTTATTATCACAGAGAAAGAAATTGACAAGATTTTTGATATGATGATTTTTTTTGAAGATGATTTTGTTTGTTTTGTAGATGTAGATCTCTCTGAGTATGAAAGTGCTGATGAAGAAAAAAAAGATGATGAGGTATTGTATGAATATAAAGTTGTATTTGGGCTTTTTATAACCATTGAGAAGTAAAATAACAAATACATGAAGAGGAGACAACCAGTTTATTTGTACCTGGGAATCAAGTTATTTCTTAAATTTCCAAATAGTGTCTGACATACATTACAGGCATAAAAAAATCTGTGGCTGACTGAATGCAAGGTTTTCCCCCCCACCCCCCACCCACCCCCCACCCCCACCTTTTCCTTTTCATGAAGTACCTTTGTCTCAAGGGGGGTTGGGATGGCCTAGTGGTCTAGAGTGCCGCGCTTTGACCTCTAGCTGGCCGGTCACCTCTGGCTTGCGGCTGTGGTTTCGATCCCTGGTGTGAGCGTATGTGGCATGGAGATAGGGGCACCTTCTCAACCTCGTGGGTTTCCTCCGGGCACTCCGGTTTCCTCCCACTGCTAAAGACCCCACGCGCAAGCGAATTATTCAAATAAAATTAAACCATATGTTAGTCCCGAAATGACCTAGTTTGTGTCGAGTGGACGTTAAACCCCATTTCTCTCTCTCTCGCCTTTGTCTCAAAGAAAACTTTATTGTTATAGGATGATGAATCGGAAGAAGATAGTGATGAAGAGACGGATGATGATGATGATGATGATGATGATGAAACAGATGATGATGATGATGGTCAAGATATAAATGTTGTTATAGAAGGTGATGATGATGATTGGGTTGATGAAGAAAGACAGAGTGGTGATGGAGAGGTAACTTTAAACATTAACTGATTATCAATTCGTCAACTTCTCCTCACAACATGAGCTGAATAGAAAGTCTAATTCAACTATTACTGATATTTCATTTCATTGTTCATCTTTTTTAGGAACAGCCAGACTCAAAAGATGTTGATGATGATGAAGATAGAAAAAATCCAGCTTTTGTTCCTAGAAAAGGTGCCTTTTACGAACATGATTCCAGAGAGAAAGACTCAAAGCCACCTAAAGAGGAAGAGGAGGGGGATAGGTAATTTATATATAATTTTGTTGCAAGCCATGGTATTTACCAAGAGTTTTAGAATGTTTATTTTGGCACGATAAACTCATCTGTTTGTTGATAACTTGATGAGATTTGTTTCTAGAATTGAGTGTCTCTAAAGTACTATTGTCGTAGTCATACCCTTTATATCATCATCAGTTTATCCACCATCTATTGGTTGTTATGTATCCACCATCTTTTGGTTGTTATGTATCAACCATCTACTGGTTGTTATATATCCACCATCTATTGGTTGTTATATATCCACCATCTGATTAGGTATATTTTTTTAGGTCTAATAGTAAGAAACGGTTGTGGAAGGATGATGGGAAATGGTTACATGATGGTTATAACGAAGCACAACAAGCACCGAAAACACAGGAAGAATTGATAGCTATATATGGGTATGATGTTAGAGCTGGGAGTCAACCACCAGAATATAGACCTAGACCTAGGAGAGGTGGTGGCAGGTTAGTCTTTATATACTCCTGTGTACATGTTTAATAATAGTTCAAACTAAGGGAGCTCAATGCTTTAACATATTTTAGCCCAATTCCATCGTCTAAATAACATTAAAAACGTAATATTTCACTTTCACTGACAAATAAAAATACTTTCTTAGTTGACTAACCGTAAAGTGTGGGACAGACTAGTGTATTTTTTCGCCAGATCGCAGCGATTTTTAAAATCTCTCTAAAATATGCCAGCGTGCCCCTTCAAGGCGACAACCATTCGCCCGATCAGTCGCTCGTATCTAGCATGTTATATATTATCGGTCGAATATTTTTCGCCTGCGATTTAATTTGCTTGTGTGCCTGTATATTGTCGGGCGATTCATTTGTATAAGCCAATCATGGACATCGTTGATATTACGTGGTCTCAAAATGGCTGCCATTTTGTACAAGTCACATGATCGACATAATTACTCATAGAGTGGCGTACGCTCTTGAGACAATCGCTACTTGTGCCTGTTCGTTATCGGCCGTGACAAATCGCTGCGAATTTCAATGCCACAATCGGGCAGAAAAATACAATCATCTGTCCATAGCATAAATATAGTTGATTTCTTACCCTGATTGTCATGTGTATAATACATGTATTATATAAATCAAGTTGTGATTTTAGGTAAAGTAGACAAAAATGGTGTTAATATTTCCTCCCTCAAATTATACAGTTTGATATTATTTATATTCTTGATAAGATCATTTGTATTGTTACAGGGTTAGAAGACCAGGAGAAAATACCAGATTTGGTGATTATATACAAACAGATAAAATAGAGGATAGAGAAACTTCTAGTCAGTTCTGTAGATCACATTCAGAAGAAACCGAATACATACCCATGGAATATCGTACACCGCCGTCTTTCAGGAACGATGACAATCGTTCAAAATCAGATTATAAACCTCGAAATAAACCGTATAACAACCGATCTAAAAATAGATCATTTGAAAGCGACAATAGACAAAGAGAAGATATCTATCAATATGACACTCGTAATAAGGGAGATAACTATCAATATGACAATTTTTCTAAAGGAGGTAACTATCAATCTGAAAATCGTAGTCGAGGTGAAAGGTCAGATTATCGTTCACGCGATAATAAAACTTACAATGACTATAACAAGTCAACAACAGATCATAGAAATAATGCATCAAATCGAGGATATTCTACAGATAATTATAGTAAATCTTCAGATTACCGACAAAATACTGGCTATCATTCTCAAGACTATGAGCATCAGGAGAGTGACAGCTATCAATATCGTGGTCAAAATAAGGCCCAAAGGGGTAGAGGTCGCGGTCAAAAGCGCTACCAAGATAGCGAAAATGAAAGTCGAAACTTTGCTCCAGGCAGTCAAAATAATTCACCAAGACAATTTACAAATTCGAACTATCGAGCCCCAGAGAAAACGGACAAAACGCGGTTCGAAAATAATGAATCTGCCGACATCCAGCAAACAAAAGAAGATGTTGTCATATCCAATAAAGAAAATGTTCAGACAATCAGTGTAACGATAACAAATACAACTACGGAGAAAAAATCGTACAGTAAAGATCGTAGAATGAAGTATGTAGGCGGAAGACCACGACAGCAGGATGAAGCAAGTAATTATGTAGCTTGTCAGGGTGCTGGAACTGTAAAGTGTGAAGTACCCGATACTGGTACACAATCTACACAACCTTCTACTCAAGGTAAACACAAAAAACATCATAGATAAACTACCTCTCTCTCTCATAAAATATTAACTACATGTACATGTAGCTGCATACTTCTCAAAGTGTTTCTTTGATTAGAGCTAATCCCACTTTATACTGCTGTAATGGTAGCAAATTTATGTTCCAAATTATGACTGGTCAATAGTCCGATTAAAAAACAATAGCTAACTGCATAACAATATCGTTACGCTTTAAACAAGAGTTCCAAATCCGATTAAATATGTTTACTTAACGTGACTCAGGGTTTTATAATGCCCAATTAACAAATGCCTAGCAGAATATTGCAGAAAAACTAATTGCGTGACAAACGGGGCTATCAAAAAACGGATACATTGTAACAACACTGTTTGGAGACAAACAATACTTGCACTGTTTTTATACGCCCACATTGAAATGTGAACGTATATTGCCGTCGCCCCCGTCCGTCCGTCCGTCTGTCGGTCCGGACGTCCGTCCGTCCACAATTTCTTGCGAACGCACTAGAGGCTAAAGTTAATATCTGATTAACTTTAAATTTATACACATTGTTTAAGGTCATGAGACGAAGAAGCCTATTGATTTTCAGCAATATCTGATAATTATTGCCAGAGTTATGACCCTTGATCACTTTGAAAAATCTTGTGAACGCTCTAGAGGCTAAAGTTAATATCTGATTGACTTCATATTTATACACAGTGTTTAAAACCATGAGACGAAGAGGCCTATTGATTTTCAGCGATTTCCGATTATTACTGCCAGAGTTATGACCCTTGATCACTTTGAAAAATTTTGTGAACGCTGTAGAGGCTAAAGTTAATATCCGATTGACTTTAAATTTATACACAGTATTTAAAGTCAGCAATTTGCGATAATTACTGCCAGAGTTGTGGCCCTTGATCACTTTGAAAAATCTTGTGGATGGTCTAGAGATCAAAGTTAATATCCGATTGACTTTAAATTTATACACAGTGTTTAAGGTCATGAGACGTAGAATCCAATTGATTTTCAGAGATTTCCTATAATTACTCACAGAGTTATGGCCCTTGATCACTTTGAAAAATCTTGTGGATGCTCTAGAGGCCAGAGTTAATATCCGATTGACTTTGAATTTATACACAGCGTTAAAGGTCATAAAACGAAGAAGCCTATTGATTTTCATCAATTTCCGAAAATTATTGCCAGAGTTATGGCTCTTGATTACATCAAAAAATCCTGTAGACGCTCTAGAGGCCAAAGTTAATATCCGATTGACTTTAAATTTACACACACTGTCATGAGATGAAGAAGCCTACTGATTTTCAACGATTTCAAATAATTTCTTCCAGAGTTATCTCCCTTGATCACTTCAAAAAACCTTGTGACGCTGTAGATCAGATGCCAAACTTATCCGATTGACTTCAGATTGATACACAGAGTTTAAGGTGTTGAAACGAACAAGTATTTTGATTTTCAATGAATTTTGATAACTGAACAGCTAAATCCATGATGTTAAATGTTTCCTATACTAATTGTTAGTGTGGGGCAAAACTTTATAAAAAGCAAACAAATTCTAATGATTTTCAGATAATTACATAATGAGTTGTTACTCTTCAGATTTTAGTGTATTACAAATGTTTCATTACCAAAAAAAAGTAAAAATATGCGACAACCCTTGTTGACTGCCCGGACGATTTAGCTGCTGTGGGCGTATGTTTCGTTGCCTGGCAACCTATCTTTAATACCTCAAATCACTGTCAAGAGTTTTAGGGAAGACGCCATAGTAAACGAAGGGCTGTGGTGTTGCTGTACATGGGATAGATTTGATTGAACAGAAAGTATCAGAAGCCAATCAAACAATGGCCAGAGAGGAATTTCTCAGGATGTTGCTTCAGGAATATGATGTAGCTGTAGCTCTAAAGTTATTAAATTAATATGTGTTTAAAACCGAATTATTATTTTGAACAGGAATATTACTCAACAAATTACACTTCTTTTTCTTACAGAAACAAGTCAATCATCTACAAAACCTAGTAAAAATCCAACATCTTCTACAGGAACAACTAAGGCTGATAACTCTTTACAAACTCGTCCTAAACGTTATTCATCACAACGTCAACGACCTGGACCTGATGTTAGTTATAATAAACAGATAGAGGGCAGTAATTATTATAATCAAGGTATGCTTGTATTCAGGTTGAAATAGTAATGTGATTTTACAGCATCTCATTTGTTTATAGCTTAAACATAATTCATGCTTAAATAAACTGATATTGATTACTGAATATAAAAAGAAGACAATAAATCTGATATTAAGAAACATAATTATTGTTTTTCTAGGTTATCCTAATACCCAGTTATATTCTGGTAGTGATCACCCGCATTCACCATCACAAGATAGTCCAACATTTCAACCAATTCTACAACCAAGTGGTATAACAACATATCCTCTGCCAGGTATTCATCGCTCTCTCTCTCTCTCACTCTCTCTCTCTCTCTCTCTCTCTCATGCTGCTTGTTTCGATTTGTCTGTATTCAAGTCATTGATTTAATAAACTATTAGATATTCGAATTTATCATCTGTTAGTCATCAGTGATTTTATCTCTTAAACTGACATGGTTGGCCATTTTGATTTTTATACGCCCACATTGAAATGTGGTCGTATAGTGTCGTCGGCCGTCGGTCCGGTGTCCACAATATCCGATTGACTTTAAATATATACACAGTGTTTAAGGTCATGAGACGAAGAAGCCTATTGTTTTTCAGAGATTTCCGATAATAACTACCAGAGTTATGGCCCTTGACGTCTTCAAAAAATCTTGTGGACGCTCTAGAGGCCAAAGTTAATATCCGATTGGCTTTACATGTATACACAGTGTTTAAGGTCATAAGACGAAGAAGCCTATTGATTTTCAGCGATTTCCGATAATCAGTGCCAGAGTTATGGCCCTTGATCACTTCAAAAAATCTTGTGGACGCTCTAAAAGCCAAAGTTAATATCCGATTGACTTTAAATTTATACACAGTGTTTAAGGTCATAAGACGAAGAAGCCTATTGATTTTCAGCGATTTCCGATAATTAGTGCCAGAGTTATGGCCCTTGATCACTTCAAAAAATCTTGTGGACGCTCTAAAAGCCAAAGTTAATATCCGATTGACTTTAAATTTATACACAGTGTTTAAGGTCATAAGACGAAGAAGCCTATTGATTTTCAGCGATTTCCAATAATTAGTGCCAGAGTTATGGCCCTTGATCACTTCAAAAAATCTTGTGAACGCCCTAAAAGCCAAAGTTAATATCCGATTGACTTTAAATTTATACACAGTGTTTAAGGTCATAAGACGAAGAAGCTTATTGATTTTCAGCCATTTCCGATAATTAGTGCCAGAGTTATGGCCCTTGATCACTTCAAAAAATCTTGTGGACGCTCTAAAAGCCAAAGTTAATATCCGATTGACTTTAAATTTATACACAGTGTTTAAGGTCATAAGACGAAGAAGCTTATTGATTTTTAGCCATTTCCGATAATTAGTGCCAGAGTTATCTCCCTTGATCACTTCAAAAAATCTTGTGGACGCTCTAAAAGCCAAAGTTAATATCCCATTGACTTTAAATTTATACACAGTGTTTAAGGTCATAAGACGAAGAAGCCTATTGATTTGCATCAATTTCCGATAATTAGTGCCAGTGTTATGGCCCTTGATCACATCAAAAAATCCTGTGGACGCTCTAGAGGCCAAAGTTAATATCCGATTGACTTTAAATTTACACACACTGTTTAAGGTCCTGAGAGGAAGAAGCCTACTGATTTTCATCAATTTCAAATAATTACTTCCAGAGTTATCTCCCTTGATCACTTCAAAAAACCTTGTGGAGCTGTAGATGCGAAACTTATCATCCGATTGACTTCAGATTGATACACAGAGTTTAAGGTGTTGAAACGAACAAGTATTTTGATTTTCAATGAATTTTGATAACTGAACAGCTAAATCCATGATATTAAATGTTTCCTATACTAATTGTTAGCGTGGGGCAAAACTTTATAAAAAGCAAACAAATTCTAATGATTTTCTGATAATTACATAATGAGTTGTTACTCAGATTTTAGTGTATTACAAATGTTTCATTACCAAAAAAAAGTAAAAATATGCGACAACCCTTGTTGACTGTCCGGACGATTTAGCTGCTGTGGGCGTATGTTTTGTTGCCTGGCAACCTATCTTTATTTGATTTTTTGGTTGATGAATGATATAAGAGAATAGTTGAAACACCCTACCTGTGTTTATTTTGATTATATTGACTGTCTATAACTAGACTAACTAGTATATGATTATATTGACTATGTCTATAACTAGACTAACTAGTACAGGATTATATTGACAGTATCTATAACTAGACAAACTAGTATATGATTATATTGACAGTATCTATAACTAGACAAACTAGTATATGATTATATTGACAGTGTCTATAACTAGACAAACTAGTATATGATTATATTGACAGTGTCTATAACTAGACAAACTAGTATAGGATTATATTGACAGTGTCTATAACTAGACAAACTAGTATATGATTATATTGACAGTCTCACCTTTTATCTGCTTTCAGTTTCCTCATCAAACATGCCAACAGCTCCAAGATTATACCCTCCTTCCCCAGCACCTATGGCAAGCACTGTACCTATACCATCTACCTTACCACCAGCCCCTCACGCTCAGATAATACCACCACAGTATCTGGGTCAGGGTACAGTTATATATGGGGCTGCACCACCCGGCATTACCCCAGCCCCACCTTTTTCTGTACCTATGGGTTTTGCTGGTGGTACCCCCCCTCAGGTAACTTCTACTTCTATTATAGGTTTACTCTAACTGTTTTCAGAAATAGTAACCCAAGCCATATTCCTGAAACAGATTTTGAAAGAGTTATGTGACTATTCTGATTTTGATTTTCAAACGCTTAATTAGTTTATTCCCAAAATTCCATTCACAGCTTGATGAGAATCATTGAATATGGCAGTTTTTTAATATTCTACATTTTTGGCTTGTGATTAGAAAGTCTAAAGCTAATTTTTGCATAGGATATATCGAAATTTAGGGTTGAAAAACAATTACTGTAACACATTTAGGGTAATATTGTAAAGTCACTTTTTCAAAATGACAATATAATTAGCTAGTTAAACTGAAGATGAGATGAGATGAGATTATCTACTGGGTCAAGTGATGAATCGTCGTGTGTAATATGCAAGATCCACTGTTCATAATCATTGCACTTATCTTATTGCAGCCGATCCAGTCCCCACCATCACAACAACCAGAAGTTTATCGAGGAGGAACAATCTATTATCCTCCAGAACTTCAACCAGCGAATCCCCACAGATCCCCTGTGAGAAGACTGAAGTCAGCAATACCAATAGTCAACCCACAGGTAAACTTCATACATCACTCATGTCTGTTTATAAATCAAGTGGCGTGGTTTCGATTCGCAACCATTTCATTGGCTAATTTCTCACATCATCCAGAACGCGGGTTATATAACTATTCTTCCAGATCCTAGTGTAGTGAAGACATAACTGTAAATTTGAACTGTTACAATCAATACGTAAGAGGGTCTGTATTTTAATCACATTGTCAGGCCTCAGGCATAATAAAAACATAATTATTTTTATACGCCACCCCCGTCGGTGCAATATCCACAATTGATACATAGAGTTTAAGATCTTGAGACAAACAAGTATATTGATTTTCAATGAATTTTGATAACTGAACAGCTAAATCTGTGATATTAAATGTCTTCTATACAAAACGTTTCAATCAATTTTGATAACTGAACAGCTAAATCCATGATATTAAATGTTTTCTATACAAAACGTTAGTATGTTTTTTATAAAAAAACAAAAAATTCTAATGATTTTCTGATAATTACTTTATGAGTTGTTACTGTTAATCAGATTTTAGTGTATTATATTACCAACAAAAGTAAAATGATGCGACAACTCTTGTTGACTGCCTGGACAATTTAGCTGCTATAGGCATATGCTTCGTTGCCTATCTTTATATCTAGTTTGTATAAATATTGTTTTCAGGAGATAAAACAGGGCAGTAGAAGACAAGCTGAATTACTAGAATCTGATGAAGCAGTGGAAGGGCATCAGCAATATATACAACAGGAAGGCAACTATGACCCTTCATCAGCTGACGGAGATGACACCGACGACGTTAGACAAGAATTAAAAGAAATTACATCCGCTTTAGTAAATCTGGAAGGGGAACTGCGAGCAGGCAGTACAAAAATACGACAGAAAGAAGAGGATATGAAAACAAGAGATTTGCAACAAAAACTTGATTCCTATCTTCAAAGTGTTGACACATCTGACAGTCACGTCACAAATACATCTGACACTGACGTCACAAAGACTGTTTGTAGTGTTGTTGATTGTTTGGATAAAACTGTGTGTGAGAGTGAAACTTGTGTAACAGCAGCTGGGAAGAGAGATTCTATCACATTTAAAAAAGAATCTTTAATTCAGAATCTAGAAATGGGTGAAATGCGCTC
Source organism: Patella ulyssiponensis (assembly GCA_963678685.1). NCBI lineage: Eukaryota > Metazoa > Mollusca > Gastropoda > Patellidae > Patella > Patella ulyssiponensis. Next base: position 58,239,009 of record OY783225.1, on the reverse strand, counting down.
AGAAAAAATCCCTGAAAGAAGTAAAATAAAAGTTAAAACAGAGGATGAAGATGCGGACAGTGTTAAGACTGAAATAAGTGTAGATAACATCAAATCAGCAGTTCCAAGTTCGGAAATTCCAACATCCAAGACGGAAATTAAACTGGAGAAAGAGTTGGCTGTGAGTCAGACAGAAACTCAACAAATTATAAAAACTGAGGCAGTTGTAACTACTGATGGTTCAGTTCATCATAGTGAAGCTGAACTTGAGGAAACTGTGCATGCAAAAATAAAAACTACTGCAGATTACATACAAAATAAAAGCGAAGTAGTTGAAGATAATACAAATTTAGATGCAATTAGTCAAACAATAAGCGAAACAGACTGTAAAACTAGTGAAATTACAGAACATGCAAATAAATTATAGGATTTGATGTTTACTAGACCTCTACATGACGACGTATTGTTCTAGAACATTTAACTTGTATTTATTACTGCTTCTTTTCTATTACTAATATTTGTACAATAAAATTGGTAGGCCATCCCAATAGATTTATCAGGATTCATAATTTTATAATACCAAATTCTGAGCGTGTTTTACAGTCCCAACATAATGGGAATATTCATTGGATTACAACACTAGTTCCCATCCTTTTGATTATTGTGACCTCGATCAGGTGTTATAAGAATAAAACCCTCATGATTTAAGCTAAAATTCATGAAATATTTTAAACTTGATATTGGACCAGATTTATTGATGGTACATGTATTTTAAAACCTTGGTGGGGGGAAAGACTACATGTTGGGTCTCTATCCATCTCTTGCAAAATGTGGATGTATCCTGCGTGGGAGTCGCTGGTTATCTCTATATTTTCAATGTTTATTGATCTTATTGACAAGGCCCCGTCGGAGCAATACAGTAGAATGTTAAAACCCATTTCATTTATTTACAGGACAGTCACCCTTATTTGTCATAGTCAGTCACACTTGTCATACAATGTAGTCAGTCACGCTTATTTTTTTGAAAAGGCTATATTTTTTTTTACTTACTGTTTTGTGTTTGGAGCATTCTTGTGTGTTAGAATGTGAAAATATGTGGAAAGTTTGCCAAGTTTATCTTGTGTTTATATACTGTAGAGGTGGTTGTACTATTTACAGTTCTTTAAATATCAGTGTATGTAAAGCAGAGTTAAATAGTAAACACATAATTTACACAAAACAAACGTACATATCAAATGATGAATAACAAGTTATGATGAACTAATAGATTATTTACAATTCTGTCCAACTTGTATTTAATCCCACACCAATATGGCCTCCTTGCTTTAACTCTTTGATCAAATAAATTCTGCAAAACAACCAATTTTTATACGCCCACATTGAAATGTGGTCGCATATTGTCGTCGCCCCGGTCTAGAGGCTAAAGTTAATATCCGATTGACTTTAAATTTATTCACAGTGTTTAAGGTCATAAGACGAAGAAGCCTATTGATTTTCAGTGGTTTACGATAATTAGTGCCAGAGTTATGGCCCTTGATCACTTCAAAAAATCTTGTGGACGCTCTAGAGGCCAAAGTTAATATCAGATTGACTTTAAATTTATACACAGTGTTTCAGGTCATGAGATGGAGAAGCCTATCGATTTTCAACGATTTCCGATAATTAGTGCCAGAGTTATGGCCCTTGATCACTTCAAAAAATCCTGTGGAAGCTCTAGAGGACAAAGTTAATATCCGATTGACTTTAAATTTACACACAGTGTTTAAGGTCATGAGACGAAGAGGCCTATTGATTTTCAGCGACTTCCGATTATTACTGCCAGAGTTATGACCCCTGATCACTTTGAAAAATCTTGTGAACGCTGTAGAGGCTAAAGTTAATATCCGATTGACTTTATATTTATACACAGTATTTAAAGTCATGAGTCGAAGAAGCCTATCGATTTTCAGCGATTTGCGATAATTACTGCCAGAGTTGTGGCCCTTGATCACTTTGAAAAATCTTGTGGATGGTCTAGAGATCAAAGTTAATATCCGATTGACTTTAAATTTATACACAGTGTTTAAGGTCATGAGACGTAGAATCCAATTGATTTTCAGAGATTTCCGATAATTACTCACAGAGTTGTGGCCCTTGATCACTTTGAAAAATCTTGTGGATGCTCTAGAGGCCAGAATTAATATCCGATTGACTTTAAAATTATACACAGCGTTTAAGGTCATGAAGAGAAGAATCCTATTGATTTTCAGAGATTTCTGATAATTACTGCCAGAGTTATGGCCCTTGATCACTTCAAAAAATCTTGTGGTCACGGTAGAGGTCAAAGTTAATATCAGATTGACTTTAAATTGATACACAGTATTACAGTCATGAGACGAAGAAGCCTATTGATTTTCAGCGATTTTCCATTATAACTGCCAAAGTTATATCCCATGATCACTTTGAAAAATCTTGTGACGCTCTGGAGACCAAACTGAACGGCTAAATCCATGATAATGGATGTTTTGTATACTGTACTGAATGGGCCAGAACTTTATAAAAACCAAACAAATTCGAATGACTTTCTGATAACTACTTTATGAGTTGTTACTCTTAATATCAGATTTTTGTGTAATATAAATGTTTCATTATCGAAAAAAGTAAAAATATGCGACAACTCTTGTTGACTGCCCGGACGATTTAGCTGCTGTGGGCGTATGTTTTGTTGCCTGGCAACCTATCTTTAAACCTAATGTATATTTATGAAATAAAATGGGATGCGATTTGTGAATAATTAAAAGACTTGAAGTGGCAATAAGCTTATGCCTTTTGTTCTAATTGCTGAATGAATATATTAATTGAACTTCAGTTATAGAAAACACTCCAATCTTGTAGGTTAACTGCTACTGGCAACTAATGTTGGATGGTGTAACATGTTGATGCGCTGTAGTCTGTAATCCCAAGGAAAAGACAGAATGTTTAAAGTTGGAAATGGTCCTGACTCCTGATACATGTCTGTATTAACAAGTGGTGTCTTCTTTTATAGCTTGACAAAAAAAAGCTTCAATTTTCCGTTTATTTGTTGGATGGAAATCATTTATTAAAACTGATTATATATATATATTCGGTTGTTTCATTTTTTTTTTTATTCTTGAAGTCAAATGTTTCCAACTGCTAAATGTTTGTTAAATTTGAACAAAAATAATAAACAAAGAATAATTAATATTGTTTGTTAACGATCCTAATAATTGGTAAGTATAGAGAATGATTCCCCAATCCGTGCCTCACCCCACAATAAATGCAATTTTCAACTGGAAATATTTAGGAAGGATAAGCCATAATAGAATAAAGATTGATGAAACCAGACTATCTCATGTATGAATGTGTTACTTGTGTGTTCATGTGTTTTCGATGCTCTATGTATTATTAAATATATACGATGATGTCTAAATATATTGTGGGGGGGGGGGGATGGATCAATGGCCGAATGCTTTAGCATGTGTGTGCTGTACCGTAATGTCTGTCACTGAGTCAACTGGCTTGGTTCTGTATCCCCAGTGGTACGTCACAGAGAGAAGGGTTGCCTGTCCAACCTTGTGGGTTTTCCCACTGCTAAAGACCCCTACGCACAAGCGAATTATTAAAATAAAATTGAACCATTACATGTATGTCAGTCCAAAAATGAGCTATCATGTGTCGAGTGGCCATTAAACCCCATTTCTCTCTCTCTCTACATATATATTTATGCATGGACCTTTTGATGTTATTAACCAATCTGTTTTACAGAGAATTACTTACGAATTATCTCTGTAACAGATGACTGTCCACAACACGTGCGTTGACTGCACGCGGCGTCAGTCATTGGCTCAACGGCTCGTGCAATGTTTACTTAACACCTAACTGCTTCGGGCAAAATGGTGCATTTTACTCATTTTCATACCCATTTACACTAAATAGGAAATATTTTTTAACTACAAATACTTCAAACGTCTTTATTTATTTTTCTTCTACCTCAAAAAAATGTTTGAGAATTTAATTTGTCGGAGTAAAAAAGTTAATATGCCGAACTCATTAAACATACATTATGGGAGAGCAAAAACAGACTTTTGTCGGTCTTCCTTTGGGCCTCAGAAGTCATAGAAATTATAAATTAGATCTTTATTTAAACAACAAGCCTAAAATGAACTCTGTAGACCCACGGATGGCTTGGATTGGGCTCGGATTAAAACAGGATTTCGTTGACTGATTTAATCACTATGGCGTAGTGGGCGGGGCTTCTCCGTGATGTTGACGTCATCATACTTCCGGACTGTTTTCTATTCGTCTGCTTAGGGAGTCGCTTAGGCCTACCTGAAGTACAAAACAGTACACGCAAGCAACGCAAGAAGTCGGCTATTTATTATAATTTATTTACAATACTGCCTCGTTGATTTGGCCCATTCCTTTCAAACTTTAATATCCTATCGCAGACTTTCTCTTCTTATCTATATATTAAAATATTAATTCTAATTTATAGTAAAAAATAAATGTATACGAATTGAATTGCAGTCCTGTCTCAAACCGAATACGCTATCAGTACTAGTCATTGTAAACATTACTTGATAATCGAGACTATATAGGTGGAGTTAACGCCTGTCGATCAACAATCGGCCATAATGGGAAAAGGGTGTCGATGAATTTAACCCCCATTTCTAGTAAAAAATTATAGTGGTAACAACTTTGTTCAGGATAAAGTAATTTGACTGAAATTTTCAATATATTCTTGTTTCAGCATCTATTTTTGAACTGTTATAGCAAGAAAGGCTAACTCCTTGTAAAAATCTCCCATAATGTATCTTTAAGCCTCGTCGATGTCATGCTTATAGTGATTGTAGCGGCCAAGCGAATATTCACTGCGGGATCAGTTTGGTAATAACATCTTATCAGTTACAGACATCTTGTAAGTAAACAGTATAAGCAAGTCTCGATAGCATTATGCTGAAAATCAGCTTCCGATTTCGAACCTTTTTTCACCAAAGTTGCATTATTCTTAACCAGTGATGGGTTTTCAATTTTTTTCTGGTCAGAATCCCCCCCCCCCCGTAAATTAAAGGGGCGTAACTGTTATGGCGAAATCCTATCATTGGTCCCAGTGACAGTTCATTTTCATTTTCCTTGTTACTGTTGTAGTTCACATATCTGCTCTTTAATAGATGATATAAACATGATTTTCGCATTGTCTCGGGCCCAAGCAATCCAAGGTTGCAATTTAACATACATTACCCTTTGCTCCAATGTATGCGCCCCCCCCCCACCCCGACAAAATCCTGTATCCGGGCCTGCTTAGTGTTGAGTATGAAACGTTTGCAAGAAAATTGTGGATGGACATTGGATTTCAACTCCTATTAAATGTGTGGAGGGCTGGGGGATGTGCTCCAAGGTATGCTGCACACGTTTCAGGTTACATTGCCTTTCAAAAATTATCTAAGGGTAAAATTATGGCGGTATATTAAATTCAAAATTCTAACATGCTATCGTCTAATTTCTAACGTCCATTCATGTAATTTCTAAATTAAGACAATGTATAATCCAATTTCTTTATTTATTTCAATTATTAAGACGAAAAATGTCTAACTTCATTGTTGTATTACATGTTAAGCATGAACGTCAAACAAATTTAGAATTTTGATTCATCTACCTAGCAACCATCGTTATGACATCGTTTGGTGTCGCCACCGTGTACTCAATTTGGCGATTGACCACCTGATCGGGTTGAATCTTTTGGCGAGATGAAATGAAATGGGGATTTAACCCCCTAGCTCATTTACTGGTCTATCAAATACGGGCTTACGTCATACAGTGTGCTATACCGGAAATTCCATCTGCCATGGGATCTTCTACGTGCACGCCAATGTGTAATATACGGGTCCTCGGTTTTTCGTCCTACCCGAACGACTAGACAGCTGTCCTTGTCAGTCCCTCCGTCCTACACCACTGACTCGAGGAAACCACGCCAGAAATCGCGATGTTGTTTCTCGGCCAATGCAGGGATAGAACAAGCAACCTCCAGACTAGCGAACCAGTGCCTTACCTACTTAGCCACCGTGCCTCTGGAATGGTTTTGCTGAGTGTTAAAGTTGAAAACATCCAGAGAGAGAGGGGCACGAGTGGGGGGGTAAAGTCCACTCGACACAAAACTATTGTCTGAGCCATGGTAAATAATAAACGGATTTCTACGATTATGAACAAACTACTCTCCTTTGGTTATTATAAACTTACCTGTGTGTTTGAAATGAACTCCCGTTAAATAAAATCCATTATACAACTAAATATTCCAACAGAAAAAAAAGGTTCTCTCTTGGAAAAGTCAATGTTTTTGCTTGTATTTTCGTCTGTGTCCATCACAACATTATACACGTGACGTTATGGGCTAAACCATCGTAATTATGTTAAAGGGGGTAATTTGTGACAACCACGTATGTTGTAATCAAAACAGCACATGGCCTTTTCGATCGTTTGAGTTTGAGCAAGAACGCAACTGGAGACAATGACATTAATTTTGAACCAATTGATTGTCAGTCTACTAAATTTTATTTACCGATTATACGAATACTCGTAAATACACGTATAATTTTGCTTTTCAGCCCATAATTTCACCCGTGTATATTATATATATTTTTATAAAACACATTACAGCCCAGTCAATTATAGTCAACTTTGTGGCTAACATATATAAATAAACACACGTTATTTCATAATTTTAATTGATCATATTTCGTATAAAAAACGACCGCCGCTTCTCAATTATTTCCATATTTTATTCACGTCCCGACTGTTCATATCATTAATGCTACTGATTAAATTAATGTTTTGTTCATCGAAATCGAAACATTCTTAATAGAACAGTTCGGGATGTCTAAACATCGTTTATCGTCTTTATAAAAATGTATTTAAAACAAAAAAATCACACGTCAGAAGGGCATCGCAGATTGCGTGTATTATTGGGTTTTGTGTTTATTATGCAGCCAGTGGTGAAAATTCATGCAAGTTTCGCGGCTCTAAATTTAACCATCTGTGTAGCATACAATAACTCATATGACGTGGTACCTTTTACGGCAATAGAATTCAAAGCGTTGATTAGCTGGGGCATGATCGCGATCCAAGAAATGCCATCGGAAAATTCCATTCTCCGTGGATTTCAAGATAGGTAACAACTGAGAGTACAATCATATGGATAAACTGCCTTGTGAATTTCACGATTATAAAATTCTGAACACACCATAAATAATATTCAAAGAGAAATAGAAAGATATGGAACTATCTACCGATAATTAAACCGATGGTATTTATATAATATATAAAAAAACGTTATATACCTATTCAATGATTCAATGGCCTCGGCTTTTAATTTTGCCGAAGCAAATGTAAAATACATCAGAATTTAGGCCTACCTCGGCTACAGCAGATTGTCGAGGTTAATTGGCAGGACTGCTTAAGCTCTTCTTCACGAAATATTAATAAATATTCAAGGGTGAGATTCAAAGCCAGTAAAACAAATGTAATTCAAAAGAAAAAATCCCACCGAACTCAACAAATGCACTGTATATGTCGCACAGTTTCTAAAAAAAAAACAAGTTATATTTATAACACGGCTTTCATGAGTTAACAGGTTTAACACAGAGACCGAATGAAGCGTGCTATAAATGACTTGTAATACTGACACCTGCTCAACATGATCGTTGTAATTGCACGGAAAACCTACCCCGCGTCTTTATATGATTTCTACTAAAACTAGCGTAAACCAGCAAAAGTGCAATAACACTGCAAATGTCTAGTTATTGGACAGTTACGCCCCAGTGAGTTTAGTAGAGGTAAAACAATCTACTTATTGAACGAAAAGAACAAAGGAAGATCTCCTGTCCGTGTTAAAATTGCCCATTGCCCCACAAACGTCAAGAAATTTATAACGGTTTTGCTAAATATTGTAAATTTTCCGGAATAATCGGCGGTATGGATGGCTGTCATATTCGAATTATGGCGCCCAAGATTAAGGACAATCGAATATCATACATAAACCGCAAAAAAGGTCACTCGGTCGTACTCCAGGCTGTAGGCTATGTGATCATCGAATTCGATTTACTCATGTTAACATCGGCTGGTCTGGGTGTACACATGACGCTAGGGTTTTGAAGAATTCTTGTATTTTCCTCCAATCAGATACCAAATTCAGTTGGAAGAATTCCTACTTTGGATTGGGACCCAGTCTGCCCTCTTTAGCCATGGCTTATGACTCCATACATTGATTTGGGGAAACTGATCCGTTATCAACAAAAATATTTAAAAAACATCTTAGTTCGGCGATGGAACGTGCCTTTTGGCAATTGAAAGGACGCTGTCCTTGGAATCGTTACATCAAGATGTAGAATCACTAAAACACTACTGTGGAACGTAAATATGTTAGTTTTAATCCGGGAAAAGTGTCAACAATATTCGTCCGTCGCCTAAACTTAATCTGCAAATATAACTTCGATCAAATAATTGCATCCATATTGAATAATGGGATACTTCCACAAGTAACCGGCTCCTTAGGGAGGTGACTTCGGCCTGGCGCGAGTAAGCCGTTCAAATGACGTCATCGGTAACCCGAACGCATTCGTGGTGGCTAGAGTAAGCGCGGCGCCAGTAAGTAATCGAACGCACCAACACAAAATTTGAATTGTCGTAAAATAGCCTTGCTTTGACCCCCTCATACGAAATGATCTATTCCGATAAGTGACGTAATAAGCTTCCATTTTTTTATTTCTCGGTGTCAAAGTTTGTGAGAAGTTCAATTTTACAAGAGATAACTTTTTTATTCGTTGGTATATTTAGTTGTATAATGGATTTTATTTAACGGGAGTTCATTTCAAACACACAGGTAAGTTTATAATAACCAAAGTCGAGTAGTTTGTTCATAATCGTAGAAATCCGTTTATTATTTACCATGGCTTAGACAATAGGTAGGGGTCTTTAGCAGTGGGAGGAAACAGGATGACCAGGAGAAAACCCATGAGGTCGGACAGGCGACCCTACTCCTTGTCACGTACAACCGGGAATTCGAAACCACAGCAGTTCACCTAGTTCAGCTCTGAACGTCGGTCTCATTACACTCACCCTGAACGTTCAGGGACTGTCCCATTCAATCAATGTCGAAAAAAATTGGAGAACAATCAATTTTACTGGCCAACTTTTCACTGCTAAACGACGGGGTGTCAATCCATGTGAAAGCCTGTACATTTCGTTCGTCTTGTATGACCGACATTCCTGAATGTGGACGTTGACCTACAGTTAGACTGTCATGGCGGCGAAAATGTAACTTGATAGGAGGGGAGGTATTTTTAACAGCGTGTTGTGTAGCTCTTACTGACTCTAGCGAAGTAAGCAAGGTCTTATTTTCTCACTAAGATGTTCTATTACATTGAACAGGCGTCTACACGGATTGACACCCCATCGTTTAACAGTGAAAAGTTGCCCAGTAAAATTGACTGGGGCTCCAATTATTTTCGACATTGATTGAATGGGACAGTCCCTGAACGTTCAGGGTGAGTGTAATGAGACCGACGTTCAGAGCTGAACTACAGTTGACCCAGCAAGAGAAAGAGAGAGAGAAATGGGGTTTAACGTCCACTCGACACAACTAGGTCATTTCGGGACGAACATATGGGTTTTTTTTTATTTTTATTTCAATAATTCGCTTGCGCATAGGGGTCTTTAGCAGTGGGTGGAAACCGGAGTGCCCGGAGGAAACCCACGAAGTTGAGAAGGCGCCCCTATCTCCATGCCACATACGCTCACACCAGGGCTCGAAACCACAGCCGCAAGGTGACCGGCCAGCTAGAGGTCGAAGCGCGGCACTCTAGACCACTAGGCCATCCCAACCATGACAGGCTTTATGATACAGCGCGCTCGTGCTAACCATTCGGCCACCCAAACCCCAAACAACACTGATCGTGACATGGTTTGCAAATACTATTTCTTTTAAAGACAGGATTTGGAGAATTTAATTTGATTTTTAAAAGTTGAGCCAATTAATAGGCCTATTTATGTACGGTTGGTCTGTATTAATACAGGAGTACAATTTTATGAATACACAATTACTGAGTTTCGACGAGGATGCTCTCGTCTTTATCAAGCATCTCTCTCTCTCTTTCTCTCTCTCCAAATTTCAGCACAAAGTCCAACCTTCAACCAGACGAAGAGCGAGTCGTTTATATTCAACATCATGTCACACCAGGTGCGCAATCACCAAATGGGAACGCATGGCAGTGGCGACACCAAACGACTTCATAATGACGGTTGCTAAGCAGATATGGCGGAATATTAGATTCAAAATGCTAACGTGCTTTCGTCTAACTTCTGTTCATGTAAATTTTAACTTTTATTCATTTTTAGTCTCAATACATGTAATAGAAATAAGATGAAAAAGAATTAGGATTTACACTGAACAAATAAAGAAATAAGATTATAGGCTACATTGTCTTAATTTAGAAATTACATGAATAGAAGTTAGAAATTACATGAATAGAAGTAAGAAATTAGACGATTGCATGTTAGAATTTTGAATCTAAAATACCGCCATATAAAATATGTGTTGTATACCTCAATCCTTCCTTTTGGTCTCAATAGCGTCATAGTATTCCGGTGTTTTCAAGTAAATTCCAGTGAATTCCGAAAATTTTCTGAATTTTGAGCTTTGTATGTATATATTATACAAAGTACCAAATTCATGCTTACATATTTTTCTGCAAACACATGCATTCGGAAAAATACCCACCAGTATATACAAATACAATAAATCGGAAAATTTCTGAATTCATAAAACCTGTGGAAAATATAGTCCCAACCCAAAACAAATTAACAATCATACGTTTTGTCTATTCTTGATTTTCTAAAAACCCATATGACAACGTTTCAATCATGATCAACGGATTCATTTTCCATCGAGTGAAACAAACAAGGTCACTGCATACGCAGTTTATTTGTGATTTTTATTACTGGTGGAATTTTCCCGTAGCCTCCAGTACAGAAACACGTGACACTCCAGTTTATGTGACGTAGACCACAGCTTCGAATGGTGAATTTTATCCAGATATCACGCTTTAGATTTGTTAAAATATCAGTCAGTTGAGAAAATTGCAAGCATGTCAAGTACAGACGAAACAGAATTAAAAGCTGGGCATCCGCCAGCAGGTATTGCTTTTAAAATCTTTCATTTGAATGCATAAATTTGTTTACAGCATACAGTTGTTAATGTCTCGATTGTTCACCTTTTCATACTACTACTGTAGCCGTAGGTAAAATATACTTAACGTAATGCAAAGCTGTTTAAGTTCCACGACAGCAAATTTTACTGAGACGAAGAAACACGACATTTTAATCAATGCATTCATTAGGAAATAAGATATGGGCCTAATGATGTTTGTGCTAGATTTAGTAGTTTATTGTTTAGATCACACCAGATCGCCAACTTTTGAGCTGCCGTTAGGCGTTATAAGAATAATAGTAAACTCTATTTATTATGACAAAATAATTTGTATTTAGGTCAGTCGAATATACTAGTGGATTCTGTGTTTCAGTTAACTATGGAATAAACTAATAAATAAATTGATAACTGTTTTCAAAAAAGTGAGAACTGGGATTATATTAAAAGGCTGATCTATAAGTAACAAATTTTGCAACTATGTTGCAGTATGTGAATTGATATACCATATGCCATTTTTTATAGATACATGTAGCCTTGAACAATTAGACAGATGACTCATTGTTTATGCATTAATATTGCCAACAGACTTGGTGGATGTGGCTATATAACTGTCCAAGCCTATCAGGGTTATATTAGACCTAGCTGTTTATTATTAAAAACATCTTCAAATTATAAATAGAACAATTTGACAACTTCCTGACCACTGTTATATAGACGGGGATCACGTGGCTAAGTGGGTAAGGCACTGGCTCGCTAGTCTGGCCGATAAAGGTCAACTCGATTTTCCGGCCTGGTTTCCCTGTGTTAGTGATACAGAACGCCCTAAAAGGACAGCTGTCTAGTTGTTTGGATGGGACAGAAAATGGGGTTGGTGTGTACTCATTGGCATGCACGTGAAAGATCCCTCATTAGTTGGAATTTAATATAAGAGTAGGCCGTAGCGCTGCTGCCTGGGCAAATTTCCCTCATAGCACACTGTATGGCTTATGCCCGTCTTCCATTATCCTAGGTTAGATGCAGAAGAGTAGGACGTTAAAACTCATTTCATTTCATTTTTAATATAGACTGTATATTATTATATTAGTAGCTACATGTAGCTAGGCTATATTCTTATCAGTTTGTTTGGTGTTACATTAACCTAGTTGAGTTGTGAACTAACATATACTTTGCTACTAGAAGGCATGTATGATTTTTACTGGCAACATCTGGTTCACATAATAATAATATTCTTCATGGTTAAGTTGTTTGTCCGGTGGACAACGAAGACATTGTAAAAAAAATATGTTAAATACAAAACTAATACACAGTTCATCCGACTTGATAAAGTTAATTTATTAGGAGGTATTCATATACCATAATACATGTTGACATACCAATATAGAAAGCTCTGTCCAGAGCTGTGATTCAGTCAAGAAGATAGAAAATAATCAGATGATATTGACCATAAACTGGTGGTCAGGTAACCCCAGGACCACTTGTGTGAAGGAGCCACTGAAAATTTATAACATGTTACAACTTTGAAAATTTATAACATGTTATACAAGATTATTAATAAACATTTTGAATATTTGACAGTTAAAGTTGGTGGAATGAGGGTTGCCAAGACAACCAAACCTCATCATGAGGGTGCAGCACAAGACGACGACTCTGAAAAAAAATCTATTCAACCAAATTCGACCAGCTTTTTAAAGTGAGTTTTTGATGCAGTAATTTATAATAATATATTTGACCAGGTGGATGAAAATATAATCATCTAATTGTGGGGATAGAGAAGGCAAAACAACCACGGTTGATTTACATCTCACATGTCAGGGAAGGTTGATTAAAATAATTGTTCAAAAAGACCAGAATAAAAGTAGTTTTGACTGTTAATGGTGAAAACCTGTCTATTTTAATACAATAGTTCTGCCGACCAGTGATGGGATTTCAAAATTTTTCTTGTCGGACATCGGACATTTTTTCCCGAAAATAAAGGGGCATAACTCTTATTGTAATGTAAGCAGCCAGTTGATCCAAAATGTCTTTCTACAGCCAAATGGAAATATGGTCGTATATTGCTGTTAACTTTGTCCGTCCATCCGTCTGTCCGTCATTGACAAATGTACAGACTACATTTATGTTTTCATAAAATTATTATAAATTTAGAAAATATCTTAAAAAATACGAAATATCACCATTTCACATAATATCATAAAATGAAACCAAAAATTTTCAAATTATAAAATTAAGCATAACTCAGTATAGTCTTCATAATGAATTTCTATACTTATAAATCCAGATGTTTCATTTAAATTAGGGAAATGAAGAATCCTATCGAATTTCCGCAATTTCTGTCAATTACTTTGAGAGCTATGGCCCTTGTTTTACTTTGTTGAAATTTGTGAACACTCATACAACAAAAGTTACCATCCGATCTGTATAAAATTTATATGCATTATTTAAATTAGTGATATTTAAAAGTCTGTTGACTTTCAACAAATTCTGTAAATTACTAGCCTATATACTGTTGATGTTTCAGTACACAACCCAATACAGATTTAGATGGTGTTGTTACCAAGGTATGTAAAACTCTAACACAAATTTAATCATTTCCTGTGTCAATAAACCCTGTCTTAATAGCTAGCTTGAATAACTGTGTATAACACAATTACAGTGACTTTTGTTCATTTTTATGCTCAATGATCTTCCTCAACTCCCATCTATATAGTGACAAACATCTTCAAGAAAATCTACACAAATTGACAATCATACCATAGCAATATGGCCTACTCTCAAACCGAATTCCCAAGGAATCTTTTATGTGCACGCCAATGTATACACAGGACCTCAGTTTTTGTCCCATTCGAATGATAAGACAGCAGTTCTTGTCATGTCCTCCGTCCTGCACCACTGACAAAGAGAAACTACGTGGGGAAATGTACTTTCTGGCCAGGTTACAATAGTTTTTAATGAAGGTATATGTTGTATATTGCAGGGATATAATACTCCTCAACATGGTGAACACATTAAACATGTTCATGAACCAAAGCAACCAACGCACGAAAGACGAGCCCCTAATCCTCAAATCAATATGCATATTAACCAACCCAGATAGAAAGGATGTAATTTGCTTATAACATTTATATTATTGGCAATCACAATTATGCACAATATTTGTTTCATCTGATTATTATTAAACACAACATTCGTAATTTGGGTTATGTGTCAATTTTATGTCAACAAAATCATGATTTGATTTCTTTTAATCTAATGTTATCTTTTATTTACATCAAAAACCCCCAACATATTATCAATACATATATTCATGATAATGTATTCAATTTGCCAATGAGCACAAATGAATAGTGCCGGTCTTAAAAACAAGAGAAAAATTATCAGCCTGTGTTGATCTATCGTATATGATCAGTTGAGATCAGTAAATGGAAAATCGTTAACACCATCTCAAGATTCTGAAAGAAAGCTACATCAGTCTTTGTTCGTTTTTGGTATATTCTGTCTTAAGATTTCATATTGTTGAATTATTAAAAAGAGATGTCTTAATTATATTTGACAGTTATTTTATGTATGGTTAATTTCACCTTAGGGAGTGGAAGTATATTTTGTTGGTAAAAGGGATGTTCTATAAATATCATATAAGTATAGCTACTTAAGATTAAATGTGGTGATTCTGTGAAAACATAAATTATGATTCGAAGTGCTAATTCTGTGAAAGAAATAAATATATTATCTATTTAAATTACTTTCTTTATTCATTTTATACATCACACCACACTCATTATATTTAGGGGTGGTGGATGGCCCAGTCACACCCTTTATAATCAAGACAGGTGGGTGGCCCAGTCACACCCTTTATAATTAGGGCAGGTGGGTGGCCCAGTCACACCCTTTATAATTAGGGGAGGTGGATGGCCCAGTCACAATCTTTATAATAAGGGTTGGTGGATGGTCAAGTCTCACCCTTGATAATTCGGGGTGGTGGATGGCAACAACCACCATTATAAATTAGGAGCAGGTGGGTAGCAGAAACACACCTTTATAACTAGGGGCAGCTAAGTGGTAGAGTCATATCCTTTGTAATTAGGAGGCGATGGGTGGCCAAGATACACCCTTATAATTACGGGCAGGTGGGTGACCAAGACACACCTTTATAATGACGAGCAGGTGGGTGGCCAAGACACACCTTTATAATTACGGGCAGGTGGGTGGCCGAGACGCATCTTTATAATTTCGGGCAGGTGGGTGGCCGAGACGCATCTTTATAATTACGGGCAGGTGGGCGGCCAAGTCACACCTTTATAATTACAGGCAGGTGGGTGGCCGAGACGCACCTTTATAATTATGGGCAGGTGGGTGACCGAGTGACACCTTTATAATTACGGGCAGGTGGGTGCCCGAGACACACCTTTATAATTACGGGCAGGTGAGTGGCCGAGACGCATCTTTATAATTAGGGATAGTGATGTTCAAAATAAATTTCACATGCAATACATAATCTTTGGATACCATTGCAATAAATTCATCATATTCTCTTATCCAAACTATTGGCAGGGAGTTGAAAGGTCAAATGAAATAGTGAATTCTGCTGGTGCAATATTTTTATTAGAAAAGACCTGGTAGCAGAGTGAAAATATAAAAAATATGAGACGCCTCTTATCTGTAGGTAATCGTGCAAATAAATATATCGTACAACTAAATATAGCGTAGCATGCTGACATTAACTAATTCTCAAGCAACAAAATAAAACAGCATACTGAGAACGAGAAAGGTGTTATATTAATATCTGCCTGTAACTTTAACCATCAAATCAGGTTTTAAACAAACAAACTATCGTCATAGTAACAATATAAACAGAATAATCATGTATTTATCAATGTCACAACTTTCCCTAGTCTTTTTATTGGTGGCTACAAACAATCATAAATATATAGTGTTGAAACATGGAACAATTAGCATTGAAATATTGAACAAATACACATAATTAAGATAGGTTGCCAGGCAACGAAACATACGCCCACAGCAGCTAAATCGTCCGGGCAGTCAACAAGGGTTGTTGCATATTTTTACTTTTTTTGGTAATGAAACATTTGTAATACACTAAAATCTGAGTAACAACTCATTATGTAATTATCAGAAAATCATTAGAATTTGTTTGCTTTTTATAAAGTTTTGCCCCACGCTAACAATTAGTATAGGAAACATTTAATATCATGGAATTAGCTGTTCAGTTATCAAAATTCATTGAAAATCAAAATACTTGTTCGTTTCAACACCTTAAACTCTGTGTATCAATCTGAAGTCAATCGGATGATAAGTTTGGCATCTACAGCGCCACAAGGTTTTTTGAAGTGATCAAGGGAGATAACTCTGGAAGTAATTATTTGAAATTGATGAAAATCAGTAGGCTTCTTCCTCTCAGGACCTTAAACAGTGTGTGTAAATTTTAAGTCAATCGGATATTAACTTTGGCCTCTAGAGCGTCCACAGGATTATTTGATGTGATCAAGGGCCATAACTCTGGCACTTATTATCGGAAATTGATGCAAATCAATAGGCTTCTTCGTCTTATGACCTTAAACACTGTGTATAAATTTAAAGTCAATCGGATATTAACTTTGGCTTTTAGAGCGTCCACAAGATTTGTTGAAGTGATCAAGGGAGATAACTCTGGCATTAATTATCTGAAATCGCTGAAAATCAATAGGCTTCTTCGTCTTATGACCTTAAACACTGTGTATAAATTTAAAGTCAATCGGATATTAACTTTGGCTTTTAGCGCATCCACAAGATTTTTTGAAGTGATCAAGGGCCATAACTCTGGCACTAATTATCGGAAATCGCTGAAAATCAATAAGCTTCTTCGTCTTATGACCTTAAACACTGTGTATAAATTTAAAGTCAATCGGATATTAACTTTGGCTTTTAGGGCGTTCACAAGATTTTTTGAAGTGATCAAGGGCCATAACTCTGGCACTAATTATTGGAAATCGCTGAAAATCAATAGGCTTCTTCGTCTTATGACCTTAAACACTGTGTATAAATTTAAAGCCAATCGGATATTAACTTTGGCCTCTAGAGGGTCCACAAGATTTTTTGAAGTGATCAAGGGCCATAACTCTGGCACTAATTATCGGAAATCGCTGAAAATCAATAGGCTTCTTCGTCTTATGACCTTAAACACTGTGTATAAATTTAAAGCCAATCGGATATTAACTTTGGCCTCTAGAGCGTCCACAAGATTTTTTGAAGTCGTCAAGGGCCATAACTCTGGTAGTTATTATCGGAAATTGCTGAAAAACAATAGGCTTCTTCGTCTCATGACCTTAAACACTGTGTATAAATCTAAAGTCAATCGGATATTAACTTTAGCCTCTAGAGCGTCCACAAGCAATTGTGGACGCCGGACCGACGGACGGACCGACGGACGGACGGACGGACGGACGGACGGACGGGGGCGACGACAATATACGACCACATTTCAATGTGGGCGTATAAAAAATGTAAGTAAAATGCAATAAGCAAAATAACCAGGGATAGAAAAATACAAAAAGTATAAATTAAAAAAAAGACATTGACTTTGAATTCTAATGGTAGATAAATACATTTATCACCCACTCATATTCACTGTAACAATCACTTGGATGATATTTATTCAAATTGTTTTTTTTACCAAAATATCCAGTT
Source organism: Patella ulyssiponensis (assembly GCA_963678685.1). Lineage (NCBI taxonomy): Eukaryota > Metazoa > Mollusca > Gastropoda > Patellidae > Patella > Patella ulyssiponensis. Next base: position 58,221,149 of record OY783225.1, on the reverse strand, counting down.
AACTTGATATTCACTAATAGTAAGTGCAGGAGGACCGCACAACACACAAAACAAAAATCTACAAGATAAACCTGCGGACAGTGCAGAAAATAGACATTGCAAAAAATAGACAAATATCAGTTTTATTCTGTTTTTTCCCCTGTAAAATAATATTGAGTGATGATGTTAACCTCACCCTCAAATGTATCAAGTCATCCTGGAAGTAAAATTCCTCAGATTTTATTACATCAACCTGTGTTGTTCAGAATGAGATTCTGTCAAATAGGTATTTATTTCACCTCATCACCATCATAATTTTATCACATAAACTAAAAGTAGATGTCCTACCTGTATGAGTAAAATTCTTGAACATTTAAAATTTGCTTCTAAATTCTAAAACCCCCTGTACAGTATACAGTATATATATTGGATAGTATTTTGGTCTAATCAAGCCTCAGGAAATGTGAATTAACAATGATTGTCAACTATTTACTTCATGAGGTTTCTAATGTTGAAATTTAGCAAAAGGGAGCTGACTTTTCTGTTTTTTAACTTTGTTCATCATTTTGAGCATTCCTCTAAAATATAAACAGACATTAATTAACAGATTATCAATCTCTTGTGATAAACTACATAAATACAATACAAATTTGTAAAATCAAAATTACATGGAATTCAAAATTTAACTTCACACAATATAAATAAATAAATGTAAATGAAACTCGAAAAAAAAATAAAGGTAAAAGTTTGTAAATGAGCACTGATTAGAAATATTTAGGTAACAATTTGATTAAAACTAGATGAGATATTTGTCAATGATTCAGATGAAACAGTCAATCAACTGTCTTCATATTTAAAGTCTAACAAAATATTTGATGGAATTATCGTTTGGTCGATATGATTTGGTCAAAAGCCACCTGTAACATTTTGATGAGCCTCGCTTTAATGCAACTGAATTTTGATTTGGTTTGCTTAATTAAATGTTAAATAATCCATTTAAGCAGATTTTAGCATGGCATGGATTAACCAATGGACAATTTAAGTACATGAATTTTAAAAATATTACAAAAGTTGTTTGATTATACTGGAAATTTCTTCATTATAGTATCAGTTGGCACTTCTCACCATAATAGTTAAAGATAGGTTGCCAGGCAACGAAACATACGCCCACAGCAGCTAAATCGTCCGGGCAGTCAACAAGGGTTGTCGCATATTTTTACTTCTTTGGTAATGAAACATTTGTAATACACTAAAATCTGATTAGGAGTAACAACCCATTATGTAATTATCTGAAAATCATAAGAATTTGTTTGCTTTTTATAAAGTTTTGCCCCACGCTAACAATTAGTATAGGAAACATTTAACATCATGGATTTAGCTGTTCAGTTATCGTAATTCAGTGAAAATCAAAATACTTGTTCGTTTTCACCTTAAACTCTGTGTATCAATCTGAAGTCAATCGGATGATAAGTTTGGCATCTATAGCTTCACAAGGTTTTTTGAAGTGATCAAGGGAGATAACTCTGGAAGTAATTATTTGAAATCGCTGAAAATCAGTAGGCTTCATCGTCTCATGACCTTAAACAGTGTGTGTAAATTTAAAGTCAATCGGATATTAACTTTGGCCTCTAGAGCATCCACAGGAGTTTTTGAATGATCAAGGGCCATAACTCTGGCACTAATTATCGGAAATCCCTGAAAATCTATAGGCTTCTTGGTGTTATGACCTTAAACACTGTGTATGAATTTAAAGTCAATCAGATATTAACTTTGGCTTTTAGAGCGTCCACAAGATTTTTTGAAGTGATCAAGGGCCATAACTCTAGCACTAATTATCGGATATCGCTGAAAATCAATAGGCTTCTTCGTCTTATTACCATAAACACTGTGTATAAATTTAAAGTCAATCGAATATTAACTTTAGCCTCTAGAGCGTCCACAAGATTTTTTGAAGTGATCAAGGGCCATAACTCTAGCACTAATTATCGGATATCGCTGAAAATCAATAGGCTTCTTCGTCTTGTGACCTTACACACTGTGTATAAATTTAAAGTCAATCGGATATTAACTTTGGCTTTTAGAGCGTCCACAAGATTGTTTGAAGTGATCAAGGGCCATAACTCTGGCACTAATTATCGGAAGTCGCTGAAAATCAATAGGCTTCTTCGTCTTATGTCCTTAAACACTGTGTATAAACTTAAAGTCAATCGGATATTAACTTTGGCTTTTAGAGTGTCCACAAGATTTTTTGAAGTGATCAAGGGCCATAACTCTGGCACTAATTATCGGAAATTGATGCAAATCAATAGGCTTCTTCGTCTTATGACCTTAAACACTGTGTATGAATTTAAAGTCAATCGGATATTAAATTTGGCTTTTAGAGCGTCCACAAGATTTTTTGAAGTGATCAAGGGCCATTACTCTGGCACTAATTATCGGAAATCGCTGAAAATCAATAGGCTTCGTCGTCTTATGACCTTAAACACTGTGTATAAATTTAAAGCCAATCGAATATTAACTTTGGCCTCTAGAGCGTCCACAAGATTTTTTGAAATGATCAAGGGCCATTACTCTGGCAGTTATTATCGGAAATCGCTGAAAAACAATAGGCTTCTTCGTCTCATGACCTTAAACACTGTGTATAAATTTAAAGTCAATCGGATATTAACTTTAGCCTCTAGAGCGTCCACAAGCAATTGTGGACGCCGGACGAACGGACGGACAGGGGCGACGACAATATACGACCACATTTCAATGTGGGCGTATAAAAACTAGATAATGTAACGGCAATTTCAGTCAAATTGATCCAATATGAACTGAGAATTAAGCGATTGAAATTTCCACCAAGCCTTGATCACCATTACTCAAGTCGATACGATACAAAGCATAGTCTTGATTATCCATAATCGTGAAGGAAAGTTATGCAATAAATCGGATCGTAATCCACTAAATATTACAGGCTAGCGATGCAATCAAAAGTTGATAATGGTCTGGATAAGTTAATGTTTAATTAATAATTCAGATACCATTTCAGGCCTAAATAAAGACATGCAATAGGCAGATTTAGCTCTTGCATAATTTATGTTAAATTAACCATATATATACAGATCATATACAGTATCACATAATACTGTCTGATATATGACTACATAGTATTCCGGTCTATCTGTGGTCTAAGGGGAGATAATATGGATCAAAGGACAATTAGAAAGAGTTATTACCCCTTTAACAGAAATGAGATTACACGTCATAAAACATATAAAAAAATACAAGATTAATTTAATTCTTGTAGAAATAAAATCCTATCTAGTAAAATTGAAAGAAAGATGGAAATAGATCAGTAAAGATCAGCCATTTAATACAGCTACATGCATGCTTTCTATAGTTGTATTAAACAATACAATTAAACAAAAGCTCTCAATGTTTAAACATGTTATTTGCAGGTTTTGCCTATCACTGATTAATCCATTTTCATCACTTGTGAAAGAATTAATAATTTAAAACCATATTACACAGTTATTCTTGTCATTGTATTGGAAAGCAGCGGTCAAACAACTTTCAGTCACAGCATTTAGTAATGCCCCTTTTAAGTAAATCTTAAAGTCACCACATGTGGCAATGCCTCTTTAAGTAAAGGAATAATTTTACAAAAAAAAACCTATTCTTGTGATCTTCCATAAATAGAACTACTAAAATAAAATAAATATAACATGCATAGATATAAATTAATAATAAATCATAAAAATCATTATAAAATTCATTTTCCAATACATGCATAAACTATTCCAGGATTTATTGATTACCAGAAAAACAAATATCTTACTACATAATTCTCTAACTAAAGTCTACACATTTGATACAGCTATACATTCAGTACTGTGATTTGATACAGGTCAGGTATACATTCAGTACTGTGATTTGATACAGGTCAGGTATACATTCAGTACTGTGAAATTAAATTGTTTTAGCTCACAGACTCCCTGTGAATAAAACTGCTGATACTATTGTCATTAATAGACAGCAGAATGTATGCAACATGTAAAACATATTTTACTACAAACAAATGCTACAGATTAAAACTGATGATGATTTGCTCAAGTTTAAAATCCTTGTTTCAATAACTATAAACTTTATACAAATCTTTCATGTGATAAATATCATGTGTGCCGCTATGCTTGCATATTTCACTTGAAGCATGAGCATTGTAAGCTTTTGGCTTTAACTTAGAAGAGCATCAAGAATTTGATAAGTAGCATGTAAATCTAGTCTACTATCAGCAGGAACATCCAGAATATCATTTTGAATTTTAATGTTGAGAGCTGTCAAGAGTGAATCTATTGGTATGGCTGTAATGTTCTCAACTTCTTCCTTTGTCAACTTCACTGTTTCTTTATTGTCAACCAATTTCTTCAACTAAAATATGAAATAATAATTAAATATATGTTATTACTATTATGGTTTGTGATATCAGACCACGGATGATGACCACTGTACTTGATTCATCACAAAATCAGACAATGTCATTTCACCACCCACAGTTAATCAAAAAGCAATCCTACTGGCTACAATTTTCAAAAACAAAATAATAAAATAATATATTTCTAGACCAATTAATTTCAAGCAGATAAGATGATAACTTGGATGACCAGAGTGTTCACATGATTTTTAACTACATAGTGAAGAGGGACGGTATATTAGTGTAGAGTGTTCACAATAAATTGCAGATGGCAGCAATATACAACTACATTTCAATACAGGTATATGAAAACATAAATTTTAATGCAATTAGGGACAGGGAAGATTGATATATATTCCATTCAAATATACATAAAAAAAAGAAGATTTGTGTGAATATTATATATGTTATAATAAAAGTGTAATACGTACAATAGGTAATGCTTTTCTCGTTGTTTCGGTAACCATTAAAGCAAGAGATAACTGTGTAATAACACCATCATCTAATTCATCTAATAACGTTAACAATAGATGAAATACATCGAATACACCACTGGATGAACTATCTGGTATAGTTATACTTTCATCCTGAAATACCATACAAACAATTATACCCACAAACACACTATCAGCCAAGTATTTTAACATCACAAAGTTCTTCTTGTTTCGCTCAGGGCCATTCTTCTAGTCAAATCCCCCTCATTTCTAAGAACAGGGAAGAGGATTTGTAGAATATATACTAAACTGGTGCTATCAACAAGATGAACCTTTATAGTCTGTTAAACATTTTAAAATAGTTAACATTAAACTTTATTCTACAGAGACAAACTTACAGTGACAACAAAATCAGCAATATTCAAAAATGGCAGACAAGTGTGATTTGGTTCCAGATTAAAATCCTGTTGAAGATCTTCCATTGTGTACATTCGTGGAATATCTAAATCAAGACTCACTTCAACCTCACGGAACTGAAATAAATAAATAAAGCTGCATAATCTAGCAAAATTGTAAATATGCTTGTCAACATTTTACGGTAAAGTGAAGATAAAGATAAAAACAAAACAAATAGAAAGTAAGGTAAACTAATGTAACAATTCAAGGATAGGTGTATTTTATGGCGCAAAGAAGTTCAGTCATTGCTCGTTTTTATACTACTTTATTCATTATCTTATATTAAACTTGATTCAACACAAAGTGTTTCAATCTTTCATCACGATCAAGTTAACCCAACTGTAATCTAACAAGGCATTAAATGTCTACAACAATGTGTTCTCATGAAAATGTTGCTATTTATAAACACTGACTGACAATTACTCTGATGATGGAAAAATTATAAAGAATGTGGTTGGACTGAGAATGGCGTTTAACGTCCACTCGACATAACCTAGGTCATTTCGGGATTAACGCATGGTTTAATTTTATTTCAATAATTCATTTGCAGGTAAGGGGTTTAGCAGTGGGAGGAGACGCTAAAATAAAAGTAAATAAGGGTTAGGCTCTCATTAGTAAGACTGCAACGTGTATGTAATAGCAGTTCTAGGTCAATGGTGCTAGATACCTGTAAATTGAGAGTTTTTTGTATAAAGACTATCATTCTCCTCGCAGTGTTCCGTTTGATTAGATCTAATCCGACTACTCACTGCTGTAAATAGAGAAAATTCTTGTTCTTAATTAGTATTGGTCCCATTAACAACCAATGCCTTACTGCGTAACAAAATCGTTAAATTTGAAACAAAGTTCCAAATTGGACCAAATATGTTTATATGACGTTACGATTTTATTATGCCCAATTAACCAGTGCGTAGCAGAATATTGCAGACAAAGAAATTGTGTGACAAACGAGGCTATCAATTAGAATAGAATGTAAACAATGCTGTATGAAGACGAAGATTATTTTCACCGTTTTTAATACTTTAAATCACTGTCCAAAGTTTTAGGGAAGACGCCACAGTTAAAGGAAGGGCTTTCATGTTCCTGTACATGTGATTGATTTGATTGAACGGGAAGAATACACACATTCCCTCAAAACCTCAAGAATCAGAAGCCAATCTAGCAATGGGCAGAGAGGGATTTCTCAGATCATTGCTTCAGGAATATGAAAGACTATACATACCAGTTCATTAAGAGGTTTTATAGATTTTGGTTGTTCTAATAATTGTTGAACAGCTAATAAAGCTTGTTTTGTTTTATCTCTACTCCTTATCACATTAAACAGATCTCTTGTTCTTCCTTCTGTAATAATAATAATAATAGCATCGAAACAAGCTTCCTGGAGAGATATCAACAGAACAATAGCAATAACAGTCATTTTTTAACCAAATTAGAACCGAAATTTTGCAATTATACGGTAAGATTTCACCTTTATTCAAATGAGAATTGGTTTATTATATGTTAAACTATGTACAATACAATTTGGGGTCAGTGTTATTGGAAGTTAAGGGGGTAAAAGGCCAGTAACTTTCTTGTGGTCAATTGCTCAAAGGAAGGCCTTTAGGATGAGCCACGAATGTGGCTGGAGCAAGACCGAAGACATCAGTAGTGGAACCATTTCTAGTCTGCACATACAATTTAATAAGAATTTTTATGTAATGTACCTTTAAAATTTCCATCTGTTGACTCTACTTCATGTTCTGTAAACCCCCCGTCATCATCAGGCGATAATAATAATTCAAATGCACCATCTTTTAAGGAGATTAATAATTCAATCATAGAGAAAGCCATAGGTGTATTTTTTGGTATGGTCATGGATTTCGATTTGTCTTCATTAAAATCTGTATTACCATCTAGATCTACAAGCTATAAAACATTAAAACAGGTAGATTAAATACCAGGTAAAACCAGGTAATACCAGGTAACCTGGTTTTATATCCATATGTATTTTACAATCTTTCTTTGCTTGCTTCTTTACTAAATTTAAATGTATTTCTTTGATTACGAAAAAACTAATTAATTGTGGCTATGTATTTGAAATCACCTACCGTTAATAAAACCCATTGTACAACTAAATATCCAAACTAACAAAAAAAAAATTCTTGTAAAATTGAACTCATCCCAAATTTGGACATCGGAAACACAAAGATAGGTTGCCAGACAACAAAGCATACGCACAAAGCAGCTAAATCATCTGGATTGTCAACAAGTGTTGTCGCAGTTTTTAACTTTTGTCGGCAATAAAAAGAATTATAAAACACTAAAATTTGATTAAGAGTAACGACTCATTAAGAAATTTTCAGAAAATCATTACAATTTACAAGGAAAGCTGTCTAGTTGTTCAGATGGGACAAAAAACTGAGGTCCTGTGTACACATCGGTGTGCACATAAAAGATCCCTTGACAGTTTGAATTCGATATAAGAGTAGGCCGTAGTGCTGCTGTTCGAGCAAAATTTCCCTCAAAGCACACTGTATGACATATGCCCATCTTTATTAGCCCACTTCAGAGCAGAACAGTAGGACGTTAAACCCCATTTCATTTCATTAGATTTAATGTCATGGAGTTAGCTGTTCAAGTTATCAACAAAAAAAATGAAAATCAATATACTTTTTTCATACGAAGATCTTTAACTCTGTGTATCAATCTATAGTCAATTGAAAGATGATAGACATAAACACGATGTATAAATATAAATCAATCAGATGATAACTATCGTCTCTAAAGCATCCACAAGATTTCTCAAAGTGATTAAGGGCCATAACTCTGGCGGTAATTATTGGAAATTGTTAAAAATAAAATGTGTTTATTTATTAATGTTAGTCACAAAGCTGTCTATAATAATTGACAGGGATGTATATAATTCATCAGAATACCAGTATATATAATATACATGTACAGGATATTTACAATTATGGGGTAATGATGATGAGAAAAGCAATATCATATTTACAAGGAATGTGAGCTGTTTCCTACCCAGTGCATTATTGTGATGAACACAGGGTTCAATTTAGTCTAAAGCCATTGAGTAGCAAATTTTTGTGACAGATTCACAATTTGGCTAATCAATTCAAAATTTGAATAGCATTTGCTCAGATTTGAGGAGCAGTAAAACAGCCTTACATCACAAAAATTTGCAATCCTGATATTTCGGGGTATATAAGTGGATACTTTTTTCTGCCGAAGTCCGGTCTTCGTTGTATACTCCGCTTCGACTTATGTATGGATAAAAAAAATCAGTTACCGTCTCTCCACGATGCCGGACGCACTATAATCGTCTAAAACAACATTACATGTATGTACTTTAAGTTTCACCATTCCAATTGAACTATTTGTAGACGTAGCTTTGCTTGTTTATTTCTTTATTTAAAAACATACCCCTCACCGCCTTCAAAATATTATCAACCCGAGAATATGCCATCAGCATAAAATTTTTGTCAGACATTCGTCAAAAATGGCACGTTTCACGCGTCTCGCGAGATGTCTACTTTTAGTTTTCAGTTAAGTTAACCAATCATATTATACTGCGTTGTTTTATTCTATTTTTAGTAACATATTTTATAAACACGTGTGATTAAAAACGGAGTCGGCATTGTGTTCTAGTTATCGGATATATTGAAATAAAAACTGGTTCAAATTAATCACAACTTGGAGTATTAAATAAGTTAGTCCTGCATTTATAAATTGATTTTTTCGTAGGCCTAAATATACTCAACACTCATCCAAAATATAATGAATTGCACTTTACAAGTTTGAAAGCAACTTTTGGCTAATGAATAAAATAATTCTATTGCTTTTACCGTGATTTGAGTCGCTTTTTGCGATGCGATACCGCTTCAATTGAACCCTGGATGAACACTGTCGAAAGTACAAGCAAACACATTGACTTTTCAAGAAATAATATTTGTTTTATGTTGTAATATTGAATTGTGAAATGGATTTTATTTAACGGGAGGAGATCTCAAACATATAGGCAAGATTTTAATAACAATTATGAAGTTCGCAATCAAAGAAATCGGTTTAAAATTGACAAGGGTTGAGAGTGAGACAGTAGTGGTCCATACCAAAGAAAAAATCAAATACCATTCAAAAATACAAGAGAAGTCAAATATTTTGTTCCTTCAATCTGTATCAGTATTGTGCCTAATAACGACATGAGAATCATTGTTGAAACGTAGCTTAAATAGAAATATAGTAATTGTTATCCATAGAACTGTTGTGTTTATTTCATAAAGTTAAATACCTTGGAATCCATTTCCCCACTAACATCTAAATTGACATGACTGGATATTATTCCATCATCTTGTAACTGTATGACTGATGTTATCACACATAATGACTTCCGCCCATCTCCTCGTGCAACTTTTACAATGGGATGATCAATATTAATCTTTCTATAATATAAAAAAAAGTTCAAGATTACCTAGCCACACAGATCAGCATTTCTAGTGGAGACAGGTAGGAGGGGTACTCATATTGAAAGTGCAAGCATGTGTGTAGGATCCAAGTCCTAAAAATAGAGTCCACAAATTGACTACGGGTACTGAAATAATCAATACATATTTTTAAAGATAGGTTGCCAGGCAACGAAACATACGCCCACAGCAGCTAAATCGTCCGGGCAGTCAACAAGAGTTGTCGCATATTTTTACTTTTTTTCGATAATGAAACATTTATATTACACTAAAATCTGATTAAAAGTAACAACTCATAAAGTAATTCTCAGAAAATCATTAGTTCTGGCCCATGATAACATTCAGTACAGTATACAAAACATCTAATATCATGGATTTAGCTGTTCAGTTATCAAAATTCATTGAAAATTAATCGGATAAAAAGTTTGGTCTCTAGAGCGTCACAAGATTTTTCAAAGTGATCAAGGGAGATAACTTTGGCAGTTATTATGGGAAATCGCTGAAATTCAATAGGCTTCTTTGTCTCATGACCTTAAATACTGTGTATTAATTTAAAGAGAAAGAGAGAAATGGGGTTTAACGTCCACTCGACACAAACTAGGTCATTTTGGGACTAACATATGGTTTCAATTTTATTTCAATAATTCGCTTGCGCGTAGGGGTCTTTTAGCAGTGGGAGAAAACCGGAGTGCCCGGAGGAAACCCACGAGGTTGAGAAGGAGCCCCTATCTCCATGCCACATACGCTCACACCAGGGATTGAAACCACAGCCGCAAGCCAGAGGTGACCGGCCAGCTAGAGGTCGAAGCGCGGCACTCTAGACCACTGTGTATCAATTTAAAGTCAATCGGATATTAACTTTGACCTCTAGCGGGTCCACAAGATTTTTTGAAGTGATCAAGAGCCATAACTTTGGCAGTAATTATCAGAAATCTCTGAAAATCAATAGGATTCTTCTCTTCATGACCTTAAACGCAGTGTATAAATTTAAAGTCAATCGGATATTAACTGTGATCTCTAGACCATCCACAAGATTTTTCAAAGTGATCAAGGGCCACAACTCTGGCAGTAATAACTGCAAATCGCTGAAAATCAATAGGCTTCTTCGTCTCATGACTTTAAATACTGTGTATAAATTTAAAGTCAATCGGATATTAACTTGAGCCTCTACAGCGTTCACAAGATTTTTCAAAGTCATCAAGGGTCATAATAATCGGAAATCGCTGAAAATCAATAGGCCTCTTCGTCTCATGACTATAAACACTGTGTATAAATATGAAGTCAATCAGATATTAACATTAGCCTCTAGAGCGTTCACAAGATTTTTCAAAGTGATCAAGGGTCATAACTCAATTATCAGATAATTATCAGATATTGCTGAAAATCAATAGGATTCTTCGTCTCATGACCTTAAACAATGTGTATCAATTTAAAGTTAATCGGATATTAACTTTAGCCTCTAGTGCGTTCACAAGAAATTGTGGACGATGGACCGACCGACAGACGGACGGACGGGGGCGACGGCAATATACGTCCACATTTCCATGTTGGTGTATAAAAACTAATTTACTATTGTTTCATGACCCTGTCGATCCAAATATGTTTAATTGTGCAATAAAACCCATGATCACCCACGAGCAAAATGAAATGTTTATATCAGACTCCTAAAGAAAGAGAGGGAGAGAGAGAGTTTAACGCACACTCCACATGGACTAGGTCATTTCAGGACTAACATATGGTTCAATTTCATGTCAATTTTTCGCTTGCACATACAGGTCTTTCTTTAGCAGTGGGAGGTAACCGGAGGACCCAGAGAAAACTCACGAGGGTTGCCAGGCAATCCTACTCACGTACAACCGACGCAATGACAGACCTTATGATACTGCACATGACATGCACTAGCCATTCACCCCCCCCCATACAGAAAGAGTATGTAGTATTTTATTTACTTATGACAAAGCAGAGCTAACAGTTTGGGTGTTGTAAGCTCTGTTTTAATCAGTGTTCCCAGTTGACTCCTGACATTCACAGCATCCGCTGTCCCAAGTTTAATGTCCAGTAATTCTTTCGTTAAATCGGCACCAAATTTTCCCTTTAGAGAAAAATCTGTCTTGCTGTTATATGTGGTTAGGACATGGGTATCTGTGGGAACATCTTTGATTCCTAGGCCACTGCTATCTTTAACCAACAAATCAGAGAGTGTAAATTCAGTTGCTTCATAGTGTGGTTTTCTGGAAATAAATAACCATTTTCTACGTTTCTTTATAACTACTCTAAGAACATCAATATTATCTGCTGTGTTTATACTTGGTACGGGTAATAACGTGTCTTTTCCAAGAGCTGTCGCTACTTGATGAGCAGTCGCTGAAAACATTGCTACACTTCGTTTTAGCAAAACAAACAAGTCACTTAGTGCGTCTCAAATGTACACGGATCAAAAGACCTTTGTTCTTTTCATATTAACGGTAAAGAATAACAGATAATAATAAATATGATGTATGTAGTAGCTCCACACTAAAAACAATTCTAAAATCAAACCAAAGTCAGGAAAACACATAAAAATTCAGATAATTCCCCAAATATTAACACATTTGTCACAATAAACAAGGGCAGATAACTGTTACATTTGATACCCGAATATCAGGTCGTAAGTTCACAGAGAATTACGAATGTCTTCTAGCGAATATTCACGGCCAATCGGTGTGTAGTTCCTATTAGGAACTGTCTTTGGGCGAACGATATCATCTGACAGTTCCTATCCGGCCTTATAGCTACAGTATGAATATACGGTAAAATACCGCTATTCCCCACCTCTGTTCTCGGGCTGTTTTAGAACCCTTACCGTCTATTTGTCACCACAATTCTTTATTTTCCGCCAAAAGGAATCAATTCTCACTATACTGGACACAAATTTATAATAATTCAACTCCATTTTCAAGTAGAATTTAGCGATGAAATTGTGATAGAGTGATTTTATTTATTTTATGGGTATTTTAATGGGATCACAATACTAATTTAATCTTAGATAATATGTTACACATCACTGCTTCTTTAAACTATCCTGTCCTATACACTCTTCTTAAAGGGGTTTCCAGTGAGTTCCAGTTCACTCAGCTCACTGGTAGTTTATTTCAACTTTGACCTGAGGTTTTCTTAGTTTTGTATCATCCTCACTATGGTCACTTCTTAGGAATGATTTCATGAAGGTCAGAGGATATTTTCATCCTCTGTAATTCATGTTTAGTTTGTATTTAATTTAATAGTTTTGTGGTTGTATAGTATATAGTTTATTACGGTGAAAATCAAGAGCAGTGGTTTTAATAAGTTGCAAGGATAGAATTTAAAGGTATGTGTTAATATTTGTTTCAAAAGTTTTATATATATTTCATTGTGTAATTGGTCTTTGTTAAATTGGCGGCCATGTTAGTTTTATTGGTAAAGTTTTCAAATAAGTTAAAGTTAGTCTAGTTTTCATTAATTATATTCTGCAAATACATCTTATATAGTCAATAATAATAACGCTATTTAAAGCATTTCGCTTTAAATCCACATTTATTACTTTCACACGACTTATATTATTTTATTACAGACTTCGTAAGGTACTTCACCTTTGTTAAAGTCTGGTTAGCCAGGAAAACCCCTTTTCAGGGTAAGATATGTTATGAATTATGATTTTATTAATTAGATTTATAATAATTAGGAGCCTACGAGTTTCTGCATATGTCATGCGGGTTAACAGGAGGTAGTTTTACCTTTATAGATCAATATTATAGATTAAGTATAAGTAAATAGTAATTAGAAGTGTTTTATTATTAATATGTAATATATTATTTTAATGAATATGAACGCATTGATTTTTATATGTTTGATTGTATTACTTATATTATAAATGTATACTTTCAGGGTTTTTCTTTACTGGAATAAAGTTGTTAAACTGAACCCTTGTGTGGTCGCTTTGTATAATAATTTGACCCCCTACAACATTTGGAGCCCGATAAGGGACTACAACAGTTAAACCTAATTAAGAGGTACAACATTTGCAGTCTGGTTTATGGTAATGGTTTACAGTACATTCATCTCAACAAGTCAACAGTGAGCTCACACGCGTGCGCGTTCGCGAGATCAGCTTTAAGTTCAACAGCAATAGCAGTGACATTAACTTTATTTGTGTATTCATTTCTGTTTTGTGTTCTATGTGGATTATTATAAGGATATCTATGTAAGGTTCGTTACAATTTATTTCATTTTCATATATATATATATATATTAATAAGTATTGGTATGTGAATTATCTCCCTTTACAACAAGCTTTACTTATTATATATTTATTAACTTATAAGTAAAGTACATTTATTATGTAACTTCTATATTTATTAGATTATTAAAAATAATATTTTCCGCTTGATATTCAGTAAACCTGTAGTATTTGCATTTAAGTCTTATTTAGTGAAAATTAGAGCATTTGAAATTTTGTGTCATAAAACTTCAACCATTTTGTTTACGTTTTCAACTTCCTGTTGACATATATTTATTTATAGCTACTTCCTGTTAACCTACATTTGTACTTCCTGTTCACCTACATTTAACAACTTCCTGTTTTCCCATTGCATTCACTTCCTGTAAGTTTGCATACAATTTTCTTTTAAAATAAAAACATTATACATTTACATTAGGAAATAAACATTAGTACATTACAAATATTACATACATTTATACGGTACTTATAAATTGGTGTTTTAAAATCTAGTTAGGCGTTTGTTTTCAGAATTCATTTTTGTTTTTCAGAATTAGAATTTTTTCATTTTCAGACTTTGTAAATTTAACTTTATTTTGGTCTTTACTTTCAAATTTGTGGATTTTGACTTTCAGATTTTGAATTTTGATTTTTGAATTTGAACTTTGAAGATTTTTCGTATTTGAACTTGTGTTTGAGTTGAAAGGGTTTGTTTATATTTGGGTTGATTGTGAATTGAAAGTTTTTGTGTATTGAAGTTTGGACTTGAGTTTGTGGGAATTTATTTTCCGGATTGATTGTTCAGCATTCATGTTTTGATATTTCTTCATTGTCTGTATTGTTTCGACTTTTCATTTTGTTCTTATACATTTGAAAAGTGTGTTTCCTTGTATTTGTATGGAAGGTTTTGTCTTCTGAACTTCGACGTACATATATATTCTACTCTGATCTTTATTTTTCCGTCTTCATTTCCGTCTTATACCACTGCACTTAACCACTAACTAACAACCTGCACTTAAACATTTATTTGATTTATATTGAGGGTTGGGTTTGAATTTTGATGTCATTGTTGAATAGTTTTATGCATTGATTGTGGGATTATTTATTTATCAGTTTGGTATTTCGAATTTTGTTTCGAAATTATTTTCAGTTTATACCGTTTTGATTTGATTGTTGTTCTTAGTTGGTCGTTTGATTATCAACTGATGTATTTTACAGTGTAAACTAGTGGTGAACAGATCCAGCATTAGTGTTTGTTGATTCCATGGTTAGTGTGCTTCATACTGACACCTTCAGGGAACAGCGTGTTGTTTTTTTTGTTGGATTGCTTGTATTTTCATATTTTTAGTTTTATATTTTGATAATTTGTGTTTTGTGTCATAATGGCAACAGGTGGAGATCGCGATAATCCTGATAACTCCATGTCAGAACAGGAAAAACAGAATTTAATTGATGCATTTTCAGATATGGGTGTGAAGCCGAAAACAGATTCGCCAGAACACTTGATCGACTGGATGTTCGGTTATCTGAAGTCACAGGGTAGGATTAAGGAAGAGATACCTGAAGAAAGAGTTGAACAACAACAAGACCATTTAGCATCTAGTTCGTCACCATCAACCGCAGACAGGTTTAAGTTTGTTCCGCAACTGCCAAGAGTATCAACTTTTTCAGGAGATCCAACGACGAAGGCTGATACATCATTTGATCTTTGGAGATTTGAAGTGATGAGCTTAATGAAAGACAGACAGCATTCATCAGAATCCATCAAGTTAGCTGTCATGAAATCTTTAAAGGGGGAAGCTGCTAGAGTGTCAATGCGACTCGGACACAGCGTTTCAACAAGAACCTTGTTAGACAAGCTACAGAGCCGATTTGGTGAAGTCGAGCAAGGCCAGTGTCTTCTTTCACAGTTTTATTCTGCTACCCAAGCACCTGATGAGTCAGTTTCGAAGTGGGCTTGCAGAATTGAAGATCTACTGGATAAAGCTAAAGAAGAAGGTGAAGTCGACGTTGAGACATTCGATAGCAAGTTGAAATCAAAGTTCTGGAGTGGTCTACACCAAGACTTAAAGGACAGATCAGCTCACAAGTTTGACAGAATTATGGATTTTGACGATCTGCTAAAAGAAGTGCGCCGAATTGAACGCGATACTGTCGTAGCCTCGTCGCCTAGTCCTTTGAAGCCTCCAACCAAATCGCACATGAAGATGGTGCAGCAACCAGCAGAGGACGATTTGAGAGCACTAGTGGCAAGTTTAACTGCGTCAGTGCAATCGTTGCAGAGAGAGATGAAAGAGATGAAAGAGGAGAAAGAAAGACCACCAACATCGTCATTCTTACCATCTCAGATTTCAACACCAAAAACGTCATCACGTCATAATCCATCACGTAGTCCTACACAGCGCCAACCTGTACCCGACAATTTCCGATGTTACAGATGTGGACAACGGGGTCACATTGCTTTGGGCTGCCGAATGATTTTGCCTGGGGATTTAAACTAGGAAATGTCTCTGTCGAGGGACAGCCAGATGACATTTGTAATTCCAGTCCCAAGAAAGTAATTGGACACAGCAACACAACAGTTATGGAAATAAATGATAGAGTGTGTTCTTCCTTCTTGGATACAGGGTCTACCATCTCAACAGTGTGTTTGTCATTTTATGAGAAGTACCTTAAGTCAGAAGATTGCGTAATGACTCCATTGGACCAGTTGCTTCTAATTGAAAGTGCTGGTGGCCATTGTTTACCATACCTAGGATGTATTTCTGTTACAGTCAAGATTCCCAGTTTGAAGTCAAAAGCCATTGACTGTTTGTTTCTCGTGGTTCCAGATACTTCGTTCCATGCTACAACACCAGCTCTTGTAGGAACTAATGTGCTGAAGCCCATGTTGAATCAACTTTTAGCAGTTCATGGCCACAATTACCTTAACCAGTCAGTGTTGCCAGAAATTTGGAGTTTTACTTTTAGATGTATGCAAGTGCAGGAGAAACAACTAGTTGGAAAGGTTGGAATTGTTAGGTGTTCCGAAGAATTACCAATAAGACTTGGTTGTAATAGATCAGTGTGTCTTGTAGGGAAGATCAAGGATTTGAACTTAACCCATCGACAGCGTTTGATTTTCCAGAATTCACCCGATTCCCGGATATCGACTTCGATTGAGGTGACGCCTACCGTTTTGGAGGTATATCCAGGGGAAGAGGAGAAAGAAGTTATCGTTCGGCTGTCAAATCTATCCTTGTCACCAGTGAGAATTTACCCACACAGTATCCTTTGTGAACTTCAAGTAGTAGATCTAGTTCGGAAGACGTCAGTGAATAGTGTTTTGCCATCATGTGACACAGACACCACAACTACCGGTACGTTCCTTGATCAGATGGACTTTGCTTCTTCAGCGTTGACTTCTGACCAACTCCATTCCTTCAAGAACTACCTACTTGAATGGTCGTCTATCTTTTCACAGAGTGATAACGATATAGGAAGCATAAGCCTGGTGAAACATGAGATCAACCTAACTGATAATGTTCCTTTCAAACAACCACATCGAAGAATACCACCTGGGATGTACGAAGAAGTGAAAGACCACCTTCAAGATTTGATGGAAGCAGGAATTATCAGGAAGAGTCATAGCCCTTACGCATCACCAATAGTGTTGGCAAGAAAGAAAGATTCATCATTACGCATGTGTGTTGACTACAGAATGCTGAATAAGAAGACCATACGTGATGCCTATGCCTTACCCCGCATTGAAGAGATGCTAGACAACTTAGCCGGTTCGAAATACTTTAGTGTTGTTGATATGAAGAGTGGTTACCATCAGGTCGGCATTGAGGAAGCAGATATTCCTAAAACAGCTTTTACTGTCGGACCTCTAGGATTCTACGAGTACCAGAGACTTCCGTTTGGACTCACGAACGCACCAGCCACATATCAAAGATTGATGCAGGATTGCCTTGGAGACCTTGATTGGAAGATCTGTGCTATTTTCATCGATGATCTTATTATCTTCAGTAAGACGTATGAGGAGCACCTTGACAGGTTATCTAAAGTGTTTGAGAAGCTGAAAGAACATGGCATCAAGTTATCACCGAAGAAATGCGAGTTCTTTAGGGAGAAAGTTAAATATCTCGGCCATATTGTGTCTGAAGATGGTGTTTGTACAGACCCAAAGAAGACTGATAAAGTTGAATCTTGGCCAGCTCCTACCAACGTTGATGAACTTCGTAGATTCCTTGGATTTGTGGGATATTACCGGAGATTTATTAAAGACTTTTCGAAGATTGCCAAGCCACTCAACGATCTGTTAGTTGGAGGTCCAACTAAAAAGAAGAGGGGGAGAAGAGTACAGGAGAAAGAAAGGAAAGAATGGATGTGGGAGAAAGAACAACAAGCAGCATTTGAGAAGTTAAGAACATCATTAGTTGAGCCACCAGTTCTTGCGTATGCTGATTTTTCGAAGCCATTTATTCTACATACAGATGCCAGTGGTTTAGGACTGGGTGCAGTACTATACCAGGAACATAATGGCTTAGAGAAGGTGATTGCCTATGCCAGCCGAAGTCTGAACCGGTCTGAACGCAACTACCCAGCACACAAACTTGAATTTTTGGCATTGAAGTGGTCTGTAACAGAGAAATTCCACCAATATCTATTTAACAACTACTTTACAGTCTACACTGATAACAACCCTCTCACATACATCCTTACAACAGCGAAGTTGGATGCCACAGGACATCGGTTGTTAGCTGCCCTCACCAACTATAACTTCTCCATACGATACCGAGCTGGAAAGAAAAACATGGATGCTGACGCTCTGAGCCGGAATGTGAAAGACGATTTCGTAGAGGTCAACCAGGATGTGGTAGAAGCCATAAAGAACATCGACCTAGAGGATGGGTACATTCAGACTGTGAGCATGTCTCATCAGGTGGTACCAGATATTCCGAACATCACCACACCCTTAGCAAGTATCAAAGAGTGGCAGAAGAACCAACGTCAAGATCCCTTACTGTTTCAGTTGTGTCAACATATAGAGCATGGAAGACCACCTAATCATACTTCTACATCTCCAGAAGAAGCCGCACTTTACCGCGATTTTGAACACTTCGTTCTCGAGTCTGGTATTTTATACAAGCGTGCCACTATAGCAGGAGAGGAAATATTTCAGCTGGTTTTACCCAACACCTATAGAAAGTTAGCAATGGAAGGGGTACATGACGAACTAGGACACCAAGGCAGGGATCGTACCATCAGTTTGGCAAGAGAACGGTTTTATTGGCCCAAGATGACAGCGATGATAGAGACTTACATTCAGAACTGTCCACGCTGCATCAGAAGAAAGAGTTTACCATCTACATGCCCCTTGATAAACATTACCTCCAGTCAGCCGCTTGAACTAGTCTGCATGGATTATATGTGCGTAGAAGAGTCGAAGGGAGGCTACGACAGTATCCTTGTCATCACCGACCATTTTACGAAGTATACCCAGGCAGTCCCAGTTAGAAACACCACCGCCAAGACCACAGCTAAAGCGTTCTTTGATTATTTCATTGTGCACTATGGGATTCCTCAACGAATACACAGTGACCAAGGTCAACAGTTTGAGGGAAAAGTGATCAAAGAATTGTGCCAGCTGACTGGGATGGAGAAATCTCGAACAACACCATATCATCCACAAGGGAATGGCCAATGTGAGCGTTTCAATCGGACGCTGCTCAACATGTTAGGTACCCTACATCCTGAGCAGAAGTCTGATTGGAAGTCTTACGTTGCGCCGCTGGTTCATGCCTACAATTGTACCAGACACTCTTCAACAGGGTATTCTCCGTATGAGCTAATGTTTGGTAGGAAGCCAACATTAGCTATTGATGTTATGCTCGGACTCGTACGGGATAAAGAGGCCACTAAGAGCTATCATTCATACGTTGAATCCCTGAAGGAGAGACTGGAACATGCGTATTTAACTGCATCAGCCCTTGTGGATGATACGCACCAGAACCAACGAGATAAGTACAACTTGAGAGCCAGAACTAACACCCTAGAGCCTGGCGATACAGTTTTGGTGCGGAGATTAGCTTTCAAGGAAGGAAGACACAAGTTAGCAGATAAATGGGAGGATAAACCATATAAGATCGTCAGACAACCCAACGAAGGAATTCCAGTGTATGAGTTGTTGGAAGTAGGAGGAAAGAGAAAAAGGACATTACATCGTAACCATTTACTACCGATTAGCAGTCTTCCTGAAATAGAATCCATCAGTAACACTAACAGACCAACACCTAAACCACGGACAGTCCAACTACCACCGAAGGTGACAGAGGTTAGAGAACCGGAAGATACAGAAAGTGAAGAGGATGAGCCTGTTTATCTAATGGAGAGCGCAGATTTCCTGCACCCAGCTAGCCCAGCAGAGACACAGGATAGAGTAGATGTAATTGAACCTGAGCTTGATAGTATACATCAAGATGGTGCAGAAAGGCCTCAAGCATCAGCCTCAGATTCGGAAACATCAGATGAACCACTTTTGTCGGAAAGCCCCGCTCCAAGAAGATCAGGGAGAGAGAGGAAACCACCAACCCGGTATATGGATTACGTCATGTCGCAGCAGCAGGAAGTAATTTCTACTCCGCAGTTTCGAGCTGAGTTGGCGAAATCATTACTACCATCAGATTTTATGAGCCTGTCACCGGATCGATTACAGATTGTCCTGAGTTCGTTACCAGTTTTATGCAAGAGTTTGTTTCCAGATGTTTTTTATTAGTAGTTTTGGTTTTAAATGTTAGGGACAACATTTTCCCTAAGGGAGGGAGTATGTGATAGAGTGATTTTATTTATTTTATGGGTATTTTAATGGATCACAATACTAATTTAATCTTAGATAATATGTTACACATCACTGCTTCTTTAAACTATCCTGTCCTATACACTCTTCTTAAAGGGGTTTCCAGTGAGTTCCAGTTCACTCAGCTCACTGGTAGTTTATTTCAACTTTGACCTGAGGTTTTCTTAGTTTTGTATCATCATCACTATGGTCACTTCTTAGGAATGATTTCATGAAGGTCAGAGGATATTTTCATCCTCTGTAATTCATGTTTAGTTTGTATTTAATTTAATAGTTTTGTGGTTGTATAGTATATAGTTTATTACGGTGATAATCAAGAGCAGTGGTTTTAATAAGTTGCAAGGATAGAATTTAAAGGTATGTGTTGATATTTGTTTCAAAAGTTTTATATATATTTCATTGTGTAATTGGTCTTTGTTAAATTGGCGGCCATGTTAGTTTTATTGGTAAAGTTTTCAAATAAGTTAAAGTTAGTCTAGTTTTCATTAATTATATTCTGCAAATACATCTTATATAGTCAATAATAATAACGCTATTAAAAGCATTTCGCTTTAAATCCACATTTATTACTTTCACACGACTTATATTATTTTATTACAGACTTCATAAGGTACTTCACCTTTGTTAAAGTCTGGTTAGCCAGGAAAACCCCTTTTCAGGGTAAGGTATGTTATGATTTTATTAATTAGATTTATAATAATTAGGAGCCTACGAGTTTCTGCATATGTCATGCGGGTTAACAGGAGGTAGTTTTACCTTTATAGATCAATATTATAGATTAAGTATAAGTAAATAGTAATTAGAAGTGTTTTATTATTAATATGTAATATATTATTTTAATGAATATGAACGCATTGATTTTTATATGTTTGATTGTATTACTTATATTATAAATGTATACTTTCAGGGTTTTTCTTTACTGGAATAAAGTTGTTAAACTGAACCCTTGTGTGGTCGCTTTGTATAATAATTTGACCCCCTACAACAAAATAAACAAGCAGTTTGCGCATGTCTGGATCTCGTAATGGCCCTTAAAGTCCCAATAACACTCTTGTTGTAACTGAATAATATGTCCCAATCTTCATTCTGGTCAACAAATCGTATTATTTTACAATATTCCAATTAATTGATGATATAAATTTCATCTTAACACAGCTATTTTAAAAAATTGGAAAAATTCAACCAATTGATTTGAAAAGTCTAACGTAAACCTTTTGAATTTTAAAATATTTTTGAACCCTCTGGACAAGTAAAATAGGTTGTAATGGATAATTTACACAACAGGTAGGACACTTAAACATCTAGTACTTAGAATAAGGGTATTATTTATTTTCTGGAGCTTCCAAGCCAGCAAGAATGTTATTGGTTTTTAATCGCAGAATTCTACTTGAAAATAGTGTTGGATCTTTATAAATGTGTGTCAACTGTGGCAAGAAATGATTCCTTTGGCGAATATGTAACCGGTAGCCGTAGCTATCTTATTTGTATTTCGTTTTCCGGAAAAGCGCTCCGTAGTTCTATATTTAGAATATGGGTGTAAGTTTTTGGTAACTACCCCTGCTTTAGTAAAATCTATTGTTTTCTCGGCACAGTCATTGCCTATGAAATATTTCGATAGTTTTGTATTGTGTAAGAGTATACAATTCTAATTACGTATGCTGCCTATGTTTTTATTATTGTTGACTGTGTCTGCCGACTGTATTTTCATGCCAGAACTTTACTATGTATTTATATGTACTTTCACTTAGTTTGTTGTAATATTTAGTGGGCAGAATATATAAGTCAATAGTTTTGATAGAAAATTATTTGTATCTGGTAGATAAATTATCTAGCTATCCGTGCCTATCATTGGTTTTGTGGTGCCTACACTGTGTCAAAAGTTCTGCATATATTTTAGATGGTACTCGTGTCTGGATTTTAGATTCCGTGCCGACTTGTCCAAGGGAGATAATTTTAGCTTCTTGTTTATCAAGGATTTATTAATTAGAAGGCATGATTAGTTTAAGATTTATTTAGTATATATTAACATTTCAAATTATTGTTTATGCATGTGGTAAGCCATGTGTTATGTTGGTTTAGTCGAGGCATGGGTTCTTTCATTTATTTAGTATCTGTAAGTTTAAGATTTCACCTCGCCTTCTGTGACTTAGGTGGGTTAATAAATTGAGTCTCATTGCCTCCCTGCATATGGTGGAAGTGGACGTTAAACTCCCAGTAACGAACGAACGAACTCCCTGCATTAGCGTTCGTGTCTAGTAGACTGGCACTCGGCTAATCTCGACAGATTCCGTAAACTATATCTAGTCTCGGATGTATGACAGTAAGTGATATGTACCTACGCCCATACATTTGCGATGCGGCTACCGGTTTACTTTAACAGGAAAACTTGACGCTATTACACAAATTGGGAACCTATTCGGCTAGCGACCTATTCGACCGATCGAGCTGCAACCTGTTCGTTGGAAACCTATTTAGAGTAAAGACAACAGTCTCTATTTATCAACCAATAAAATCCAACGTTATGTCTATCAAATGAAAGTAGAATATATTATTTTTTTATCCATTCCTTCAGCTCAGAAAAGAAGTGTAATCTTACAGCTGGATCGGTCGAATAGGTCGCTAGCCAAATAGGTCGCCAACTTGTGTTTGGAATGGGCGCAGCCATGTTTCATCCGGGACCTTTAAAGTAGTTCCAATATGGCGGAATTCGTCATACAGCCGAGTTTAGATTGTCCGAAATCTTCCGAGGTTTGCCGAGTGGTAGACTGCATGTTAATATCCTGGCTCGAGTGAGTGGTTTCTATCAGTGTTCAAACAAAGTGTTAAACGTTTATTATTTATCCTGTATGTCCAGTCGATTGAGTATTATAGAAGAGTGTGTTAGTAAGTGTTTAATTAGTACATAGTTAGAAACGACCACAAATCGTCCCGAAGTCACGTAATTCCGGATACCCGAATTTTACCCTTGCTATCCCCAACCAAAAATTATATGTATTGTATGTTTCTTTCATTGTTTTAGTAACGCCTTTTTAAATTCCTGTTTTAGTGTCGATTAATTTATTAGACTAGCAGTGTGCGGGTAACACTAAAGTTTAATTGGTGGCTGGAGTGGGATAGTTTTGTGAAGAATTTGAGTTGATGTTTGGTGTTATGTTTTTTTGCTGTTTGGATGTCATCAATTGTTAACATGAACAGACTTGGAGAGTTGGAGGCTTCTATTGCAGAATTGACAGATTCGTATAACAGCGACATTGCAACACTTGAGAGGATGTTATCTCAAACAAGGGTTGATGCTGTTCCTCCATCATTCATGAGTCAGAGATCGACAGTTCCTGTTAGATCAAGGACGTCTACGCCAGTAGGTGCACAACGACAGAGGGATAATAGATATGAACCTATGTCTAATATCTCAACCTTCGCCAGTAATTCCAGTCGCTGTTCTCCAGAATCTAGCAGAAGGACAAGACAGGCAGACAGTAAAGTGTCTGGATTTGACAGAGCTCAGACCAATGATGCTAGATCATTACAGAGGTTGGCAAAGCCTATTGCAATGCCACCTAAATATAATGGTGAAACACGATTGCGTGATTATGTGGTTCAATTTGAAGTCACTGCTGAGATTAACGCATGGAGTGAGGGTGATAAAGCGAGATTTTTGGCTATCAGTCTTTCAGGTAAGGCAAGTGATGTATTTGGTACGTTGAAACGAACTGATGTTCTTAACTACCCCTGTTTGGTAGAAGCTTTAAAGCAGAAATTTGATCCCCCTGAGTTAGCGGAGATGCACCATGTACAGTTACGAGAGCGACGAAGAAAGCACAACGAAAGGTTATCAGAGTTTGCTCAAGCTGTCCATCGCCTGGTGTATTCTGCTTATCCCAGAAGTAGTGAAATAACTAAAGAAGAGATGGCTAAAGACCATTTTATCCAGTATTTTGGAGATAGCCACGTGAGGATGCTTGTTAGTCAAGCACGTCCTCGAGATTTGAATGCCGTACTACACCATGCTATGGAGTTAGAAGCCATTAAACATTCAGATCCCGATGTACGCTCAACTCATGTAGCTAATGTAAAAGCCAAGGCTGGAAAGAAGGCAGACTCTGAGAGTTCTGAACTGCATAAAATAATAGCAAGTCTGAAAGAAGAATTGAAAGAAGTGAAAGAGAAGTTACGAGAGTCAGAAAATAAGATTTCAGATAGGAAGAAGAGAGACCTGTCTGAAGTAACATGCTTTAATTGTCTAGAGTTAGGGCATTATTCTACGATGAGTCCCTCACCTCGCAAGAGTCCCCCTGTTGGCTCTTGGCGAGATGGGAGGGTACCATTTCGGCAGACTAATCAGAGAGATACAACTGCTGTACCAGTTCCAATGCCAGCACCTTCAAGGCCACATCATTCAAGCTTAGACAGAACTGTTGGTGTTGTTAACCCTTCCAGTTCCGGTATTTTTGTTGAAGGCAAATTAGAGGGGCTGGACACAGAATTCTTAGTTGATACAGGTGCTAGCCTGACGATGATTTCAGAAGATTTTTATGATTCATTTGAAGATAAACCTGAGTTGCGTCCGATTAATTGTAAGTTGTTACAAGCAGATGGTTCGCCTTTAAAGGTTAAGGGTTGTGCATCTCTTAAGATTGAAGTTACTGATAAGACTTTCGTTTTCCCCTTTGCAGTTGTGACCAATTATTGTTTATGCATGTGGTAAGCCATGTGTTATGTTGGTTTAGTCGAGGCATGGGTTCTTTCATTTATTTTGTGTCTGTTAGTTTAAGATTTCACCTCGCCTTCTGTGACTAGGTGGGTTAGCCCTGCATCAGCCTTCGTGTCTAGTAGACTGGATGTTAATATCCTGGCTCGAGTGAGTGGTTTCTATCAGTGTTCAAACAAAGTGTTTAACGTTTATTGTTTATCCTGTATGTCTAGTCGATTGAGTGTTATAGAAGAGTGTGTTTGTTAGTGTTTAATTAGTACATAGTTAGAGACGACCACAAATCGTCACGTAATTCCGGATACCCGAATTTTACCCTTGCTATCCCCAACCAAAAATTATATGTATTGTATGTTTCTTTCATTGTTTTAGTAAAGCTTTTTTAAATTCCTGTTTTAGTGTCGATTAATTTATTAGACTAGCAGTGTGCGGGTAACAAATAAAGTAGAATCAAGGTGAAAAATAGTAGGTAAGGATTCCAAAATGGCATTAGAATAGAGGTTGGGAATTCAACGGATAGGAACTGTCAGTGGACATTGTCCGCTCAAAGACACTTCCTATAGGAACTAGGTCATAACAACTTAATTGATAGGGCACCCAAAACGGCGTGATCTATCGGGTACTTTCTCACGCCAATATCGCATATTCAGTCTCGAAATTGAAATTTTACGTCATCACTATAGTTCCTCTTCCCAGGTGCAAACTTTTTTTTCCAAAATTTTCAGGGAGAGAGTACCCTAAACCCATCGACGCCCCACTCCCCTACATGTTTGGACTAGCTACGGACCTGCCCTGTTTTAGCAAGTAATACACAAGTATGTACAACTTTTTTATCATTCCAAACATTACCGAAATTAATGTAACATTTCGAGATCAACTTCGCTTGATATCACACTATGTCAGCGGCAAAAAAATACTTCTTAATATATTTCGCGCATAGCTTCATTTGACACCAAGGCAAATATAATATATCTTCACATATATCAAAACAAAAAAGACATTAGAAAGTTTTAAAGATTCGACTTGATTGGAAAACGCTATTAGCCCAGGTTTGGAGCAGAACAGTAGGATGTTAAACCCCATTTCATTTCATTTCTAGGACATTCTGTAATAAAATAGATAAAACTTGGTTAACTTTAGTTATAGTTTCTGTCTGTGTCCATCTTATCAGTTTTATATGTTAAAGATATAGAGTTCTTATCTATCAAATCTACCGGAATCAGCCATTCACATTCAATATGATTTTCTTGGCACTACTCGTAATTCTTTTACATGGTGGATTTGATTCCAGCGCAGGTCGTAAGTTTCTTGTACATGTTGAGTTATTTAATCGCTTCATTGTTTTTAGGGGTATTTATCACACAAACATACAGATGGGGTGAGAATAGGCCTTTCACCCCCCAAAATCGATTTAAATAATTTTTAAATATATGGTCACGCCATTCTGAAATCTGGAATAACGATGCTGATTGTTTCATCATCTCAAATGTAAATTCCAGAAGAAAGTGTAGTCCGATCCTTAATGTAAATCAGTCGAGTTTCGGGTTGAAATCGTGGATCAAGCTTTATTTTGGTGTTTGATGACAAAAAACCCAACGTTGACATTTTTTATGAGTAGTTTTTTTATAGTATGGAACGCCATTATTCGAAAGGTAGCCATTTTGCCATCGATAATATTCCAACTTGATTTATTTTATTTTCACCTTATTTATAATGTTATCGACATGACAACTGTGATTTTACAGTGTATTAATATTGACAGAGACCGTGACTATATTTCAGATATCATCACATCGTAATTCTTTTGCATAGTGGATAATGAAACGATGTGCAGATTTCGATTATTGGTGCCAATAAGTATTCGAGTTCTGCGCAGATTCGAGTTCTGCAATATACATCCGCATCAAACGATCGTACATGGATGTTCACCAATTTAGTTTATTTCCAAGATGGCGGAACGTTTTCTAAAGATATCATTATTTTTTATTTAGGCTACTTGTCGTTGTTATTTACGGGTTTCTGAGTTCAAGCCGCCACCGTGTTGTAACCATTTTGTGTATTATCCAACGATGAAAATTCCTCATTCCAGATGACCACTGAGCTGATATCGAATTTCCTGGGAAAGAAAAACCTATTCAATCGGACTCGTGGCTTGGACTTGGAGGCAGCGTGGGGCTAGCTTGGAAATAAATGCTCTGACCACGACCACATCAAGCGCTTACTACGCCCAAGCTGTCAATCCTGTATACCATTTTTATACGCCCACATGGAAATGTGGTCGTATATTGTCGTCGCCCTCTCCGTCCGTCCGTCCGTCGGTCCGTCGTCCACAATTTCTTGTGAACGCTCCAGAGGCTAATATCCGGTTGACTTTAAATTTATACACGGTGTTTAGGGTCATGAGACAAAGAATCCTATTGATTTTCAGCGATATCCGATCTTTACTACCAGAGTTATGACCCTTGATCACTTTGAAATATCTTGTGAACGCTCTAGAGGCTAAAGTTAATATCTGATTGACTTTAAATTTATACACACTGTTCACGGTCATGATACAAAAAAGCCTATTTATTTTCAGCGATATCCGATAATTACTGCCAGAGTTATGACCCTTGATCACTTTGAAAAATCTTGTGAACGCTCTAGAGGCTAAACTTAATATCCGATTGACTTTAAATTTATACACGGTGTTTAAGGTCATGAGACGAAGAAGCCTATTGATTTTCAACGATATCTGACAATTACTTCCAGAGTTATGACCTTTGATCACTTTGGAAAATCTTGTGAACGCTCTAGAGGCTAAAGTGAATATCCGATTGACTTTAAATTTATACACAGTGTTTAAGGTCACGATACGAAGAAGACTATTGAGTTCCAGCAATATCAGATAATTACTGCCAGAATTATGACCCTTGATCACTTTGAAAAATCTTGTGAATGCTCCAAAGGCTAAAGTTAATATCCGATTGACTTTAACTTCATACACGGTGTTTAATGTCATGAGACGGAGACGCCTATTGATTTTCAGCGATATCCGATAATTACTGCCAGAGTTATGACCCTTGATCACTTTGAAAAATCTTGTGAACGCTCTAGAGGCCAAAGTTAATATCTGATAGACTTTAAATTTATACACAGTGTTATAAGTCATGATACGAAGAAGCCTTTTGATTTTCAGCAATATCCGATAATTACTGCCAGAGTTATGACCCTTGATCACATTGAAAAATCTTGTGAATGCTCTAAAGGCTAAAGTTAATATCCGATTGACTTTAACTTCATACACGGTGTTTAATGTCATGAGACGGAGACGCCTATTGATTTCAGCGATATCCGATAATTGATGCCAGAGTTATGACCCTTGATCACTTTGAAAAATCTTGTGAACGCTCTAGAGGCCAAAATTTATATCCGATTGACTTTAAGTTTATACACAGTGTTATAGGTCATGATACGAAGAAGTCTTTTGATTTTCAGCAATATCCGATAATTACTGCCAGAGTTATGACCCTTGATCACTTTGAAAAATCTTGTGAACGCTCCAGAGGCTAAAGTTAATATCCGATTGACTTTAAATTTATACACGGTTTTTAATGTCATGAGACGAAGAATCCTATTTGATTTTCAGTGATATCTGATAATTTCTGCCAGTTATGGCACTTGATCACTTTGAAATATCTTGTGGACGAAGGCCTTGAGACAAACAATCAAAACAATTCTACTGTTTGAGTTCTGGTAAATAATAAACGGATTTCTTCGATTATGAACAAACTAGTTAACTTTGGTTATCATAAACTTACCTGCGTGTTTAAAATGAACTCCCGTTAAATAAAATCCATTGCACCACTAAATGTCCCAACGTATAAAAACAGTTCTCTCTTGAAAAATTGAAATCCGAAAAACTTTCGGTTAAGAAAAATATCAAATATGGCAGCTGGTTACGTCACACCTCGGGAGATATCACTTTGTATCAGGGGTGACAGCATCGGAAATGTGGCATTTTTACGTCAATTCTTTGGTTGAAGTTAAAAGCACGTCTCGACTCGGCATTGAGTTTGAGCGTTCGCACACATAACAACCTGTATTTTTTAAAATTTGTTACCGACTTAATTATTTGATTAGCGGCTCGGATGGGATAATTTTCTTTTTAACACGCATGAGGAACAAAAATAACTACATTCTTTTCATGGGCCTTAAATATTACCCATCTTTATAATATGGTAAGATAATATTATTATTTAACATATATGCAGGCCATTTACAATTAATGTTCCGCTTCTTACAGGGTGTTACGGACTTATCGGCATTGTATCCGCCCCCCAATGCCATTAGCCACTTTGAACGCTGCCGCAACACGCTTAAAAATGTCACTGAAGCGGTTATTATTTGATCCAAAGAATGAGATCAAATTAATAATACACTCAGAGTCCTCAGACACCTCGGAGGTGTGCTTCTTGATCCGTGTTAAACTATTTATAACATAAAGAAGATAGGATATTAAAATTTATATTTTATATATGACTTTATTTTTACGAGTATCCGTGCAATCAGTGATTCTTTCATTGTGAATAAAATTTGATAGACTGGCGATCAATGGTTTCAATATAAAGCTCCTATGTAATTGCCTTCAATTGATATTTTCGTCGCCCAAACTCAAACGATCGTAATGTTGGCGCTTTGCTTTGAGTATAGCACGTGGTTGCCAAAATATGCGTCAAATTTAAACAACCTCGCTTCAGTGTGTTGGATTCGTCCAATATGTGACGAAAGCAATGTTATTATCCACTCTGTCGAAATAACAAGTAAATATTCAAATTTTTCAAGAGAGAACCGGTTTTATTCGTTGGGATTTTTAGTGGTGCAATGGATTTTATTTAACGGGAGTTCATTTCAAACACACGGGTAAGTTTATAATAACTAAAGTTAACTAGTTTGTTCATAATCGAAGAAATCCGTTTATTATTTACCAGAACTCAAACAGTAATCATTTCTGGTAATTACTTAATGGGATATTACTCGTAATAAGATTATCATGTGTTGTAAATGTTCTCCTTACTGACAAAAGAAACAATATGCGACAATCCTTGTTGACTGCCCGGACGACTTAGCTGTTGTGCGCGTATGTTTCGTTGCCTGGCAACCTATCTTTAGAAATAATTATCCCAAGTTACTGTAATTTTACAGCTGTTTATTTTATAATTTCAGTATTAGACTGTATATGTTTTAGTAAAGATGCACGTGTAAAGGGAGATAATGGAGAATTCCTTGTGCCAATGAATAAATGTGTTCAATCATTTGATGAAGTCTCAGGTCTGCGAGGTGAAGTTTGGCACCATATTAAATACACGTCAGAGGTACAACAGATATTTCGTTAAATGTTCTATCTGTGCGGTTCTCTGTAATCGCGATTCAAAACAAATCTTTGGATCTTTGGACGGGTTACTTTTTAAATTGATGCGTTATCATTGGAAATACAAACGTATGTAAATTCTCAAGTGGGAAATGCCAACTATTTCTCAAAAATAAAAACAAAATAACACTCAAAAACTGACCTTTCATTCTGTTGGAAGAAAGAAATCGATATGTATAGCTAGTAAACGACGTTATTACGACTTTTTTTTAACCCAACTTAAAGTCTTGGCGAGGGCTCGAGATTACACGTGAGGGTGGATGGGCGATTACTCGTAAGGGTGGTGGTAAGATAACTCGTGAGTGAGATTATCCGTTAGGGTGGTGGTAAGATTACTTGTTAGGGTGGTGGTAAAATAACTCGTGGAGGTACTGGTAAGATTACTTGTGAGGGTGTTGGTAAGATTACTCGAGGGTGGTGGTAAGATTACTTGTTAGGGTGGTGGTAATGGTAAGATTACTCGTGAGGGTGGTGGTAAGATTACTCGTTAGGGTGGAGGTAAGATTAATCGTTAGGGTGGAGGTAAGATAACTCGTGAGTGAGATTATCCGTGAGGGTGCTGGTAAGATTACTCGTTAGGGTGGAGGTAAGATTAATCGTTAGGGTGGAGGTAAGATAACTCGTGAGTGAGATTATCCGTGAGGGTGCTGGTAAGATTACTCGTTAGGGTGGAGGTAAGATTAATCGTTAGGGTGGAGGTAATTTAACTCGTGAGTGAGATTATCCGTGAGGGTGCTGGTAAGATTACTCGTTAGGGTGGTGGTAAGATTACTTGTTAGGATGGAGGTAAGATAACCCGTGAGTGAGATTATCCGTGAGGGTGGTGGTAAGATTACTCGTTAGGGTGGTGGTAAGATTACTTGTTAGGGTGGAGGTAAGATTACTTGGTAGGGTGGGGGTAAGATTACTTGTTAGGGTGGGGTTGAGAATACTCGTTAGAGTATGAGTCAGATAATTACCCCACTCCATTATATTTTCATATGTTTGCAGTACATGTATTTAGTTCAAGGGCAATCGGATTATTATATAGAGATCTATATTTCGCTATATTTCGTTTCGTTTGTTATACTTTCGATGGCCAGCACAACATGAAGATCTAATCAGTTGTAGTGGAAGGCCGCGTCAGGGGTCATACGAGCGGCTTTTGACCGTATGACGTCAGAAATTTGATTAACCCCCCAAATAGAGTTGTCTTCAATTGCAGTCCACACTAATGCTGGATAACGAGACGTGTGTGCAGTGTAGTAAAGACAAAATTTTTAACTTTAAAAACCGAAATAGGATTTGTGTATTAACGGGATGGATTCGAGAAAGTCTGGGCAGAATGACATCTTATTAGGGATTTGGGGGAGTGGGGTGGCGTAGACCCTATTTTATTACGCCGCTGCATATAACTATGTCCAATAATCTATAGCCTTCAGCTTTAGAAGAACTATTTCTTTGTTTTGTCAGACTGGTTGGATTGAACACGATAAGCAAATAATGAAGTTAGTTATATGTGGAAGGGAAGGTATGGATTTAGTCATATTATTGTTCTTTAACTATTTACTTCAAGGCTTGTTCCAGCCATACAAGACCGAGTACGAGTTCCAAGCATTTATAATTGATAGTAAACGTATAATTTAGACATATTTATTTATTAATACAGAGATCGCGCCAGGGGTCACACGAGCGGCTTTTGACCTGTTACGTCAGACATTTGATTAAACAATCTCCGTTGATGTTACTATTAGGATACCTAGAGTTCTATTCATCACACACCAAGAACTCGTCGCAACATACCGTTTCATTGGCCAATCCCACACATCATTCAGAGCGCGGGTTATATAACAACCCTTCCAGATCCTAGTGCATTAAAGACAAGTAAAACGAAATTTTGAACTATAAAACCGAAACGAAATAGGATGTGTGTTTTAATGAAACTGTATATTTGATTGTAGAGTTATCCCACCGTATATGTTTGGATAATATACTTGACTGTAAACAATACAACGACACCAATCCAAGTCTTTGTAACCATTACCCCGAGTGGTCAAGAGATAATTGTCGAAGGTTTTGTGGATTTTGTGGTAGTTTCTCTTTATTCATTATTTTTTGAATTTCATAAAAATAAATGATATTATGAATGATGAACATGTCGCCTAATTAAAGTATAGTCATGTTTAATGGATACCGTATGATTACAATATACTACGTTGGTGATATCTCCAATAATCATAATCGTTCAGAATCCTTGCTTATGTGGGGCCTACGCAGGAGAGACCCAGTAGAGAGACTTTACATTTAAAAGAGTAAATGTCATATAGAAATGATCTCAGATGCAAGGAAATCGATTGCAAACTTTCATTATTTTCTGGCGGGGGTGGGGAACATTTTTTTTTCACGTCCCCCCGGTTTGGGGTATATATTGCCGGTGCTTGTGTGTTATTTCTTGATGACATGTCGGATGTTTTATTCTACAGATGAAGGGTGTTTAGATAAACAAGATAATTGTCATCTTCATACTCAACAAACATGTAAAACATATTCTCATTGGGCGAAATTAAACTGTAAGAACTACTGTGGATTGTGTGGTAAGTCTGGGTATACACATACATATATATATATATATATATATATAAACTAAATTAAAGAAAGACACCAAAATACTAATTTGACAGTTAGCGCTTTCTGTTCGTACTGAACATCATCAGACCATTTTTATTTATGAAGAATTACGTAGAACAATAGACGCAACGTCATGACGTTACTATAAATATCAAATACAACATAAAATATCATTTACACATTTTTACATTTAGTAAATAATCACTAAATAGAGAATTACTTCATCTCTTACTATAATATCCGTTTATTGAATTCGGGTTTGTACTTTTTGATGAAATAGTTTTCTTTACATTCAAGTAAATCATTATTCAAAAAATTCAATTTGTACAAGGGAAATACATTGAATTTTCCACCTCCACACGTTTCGATGTGTGCACTTAAAGGTATCGTTCGATTACTGGGTATCTTAATTTGGGATCTATGAAGGTTCATTCGAAGGTTTAGTTGACCTTCTGTTTTACCAATGTATTTCCCTCTACAACCATAGCATACGATTAGATAAATTACATTTTTTGATTTGCATGTCATGCTTTGTTTTACATGAAAATCATTGGATTCATTTATTTTAATGGAGCTTCCTTCGACTATCATATTACAAGTTAAACATCTTTCATCCCCACATTTGGAAACAACAGGTTGTTTAGTTTCTAAATCAAATTTTGAGGAAGTGAGAATTCGTCTCAAGTTCGGGGGTTGTTTAAGACTGTTGATCACATTTGTTTTGTTGATAATATATTTAAGTTTTTCACTTTTAAATAACTGTGGTGAATGTGATCTAATTATGTCCATACCCCGTTCTTGAAAAGGATTATATGTTGTAACTAAAGTCAAAATTTCATTTTGTTTTCCTAAAACTTTAGGTTTTCTTAAAATTTCCTGATCTATTTTTAATGCTTGTTTTATACCATTTTCTATTAAACCAAAAGGATAGTTTTGATTTCGATGGAATTGTTTTAATTCTTGTAACCTTATGAGTTTTTTCTTTTCACTTGATACGATGGTACAAATTTTCCTAGCAAGATTAAACGGGATGTTTCTTTTTGTATGTGAAGGGTGACATGAATTGAAATCTAAATACTGGTGCGTGTCAGTAGTTTTATGATATAGATCCGTTGTAATGTCCCCATTTTCAGATAATGGTATTGTTACATCTAAAAAGTTAATTGATTTAAAGTTTTTTTTCTATTATAAAATTTAAACTTTCATTTAGTGAGTTAAGCATGAGATATAATTCATTTAATAAAACATTATCCTTAACAAATATGATAAAGCAATCATCTAAGAAACGTTTCCATGAATGTTCAATCTGTAATTTTAATTCCAAACCGAAACGTTCTCCAATATTAGTGTACCAAATTTCTTCAAGGTAGCCTAGTGTTAAAGTCGCGTATGTTGGGCCTATTTTTGTTCCCATAGCCACACCTTTAATTTGTTCGTAATAGTGTTTATCAAAATAAAAAATGTTATTGGAAATGACTATCGTGACTGCATTTATGATAAAAGTATTGGAGAAACGTATGGGTATTTCGGATTCGAATCTATCGAGCCAGAAATGTATAGATCTTATGCCCAGTTCAATTTCAATATTACTATACAAGCTTTCAACATCAAACGTGACAAGTACGCTATTTGGTCCAGCTTTACTAGGTAAATTACATAAGAAATCTATATCATCACGTATGTAGCTCTTGATGTGCTTACATAGAGGTTTGAGAATAATATCTATAAAATTACTTAAACGTTGTGTTGAGCTATTTGGTCCACCTACAACCGGTCTAAATTTCAAATCAGTAGGGTCTGGAATGGTAATCACTTCCTGTCTTTGTTCCATTACTGCATTTCGAATTTCCTGGCTTTTATGAATCTTTGGTAATCCATGGTTAGGCTCAAATTTGGTATATAGGCTTTAATATCCGACCCCACTGTTTCCAAGGAAGTCAGGGCTTGACAAGAAACAGCATGCGGATGGAGTGATGAATAAATGTGGCTCCGTATAGAATCCTTGAACCGTATTCCCTTATTTACTAGCCCTGTAGGGCGTTATAAAACCCTTTAATATATTCCTCTGTACCCCCACTATAAGCAGCCAGAGATCGTAAAACTATGTACACTGACCGGGTCTTGTCTGTGGTGCAGAACGACTGAAAATATACAATGCCTGATCTTTCGGATGATACGATAAACCCAGGTCTCATGTACACCACGTTAAACATCTCCCGATAATTTGAAGTAAAAGAAGGCCGTAGTCGCTCTCAGAGAAAAAAATGTCGCATAGCAAGTCTTTATCTGCCTGGTTGATTAAAGTTAAAGTTAACTCCCATTTTATTACATTTCTTCCGTTTCAAGGGAAAATCTGCGAGATGGTGACAGACATGGGTTTTCATATTTCAGAAAAAAACTAACATTAAAAAAAAATCATGCTCTGTTTTTTTTTTAGATTATCCTGTGACGACGACACCATTACCAACTACTACCTTTTCGTGTGTGGATCTTCCGCATTATGACTGTCCCTTCCTCAAATCACAGGGTGTATGTGATGATCCAGATGATGCCAAGGCATTCTGTCCTAAATTCTGTCAAATTCCTGAATGTAAAACATAAAACTTTCTATAAAATCCATTATAAAACTACTTGTTTTCTAGTTTATGATGTGTGTTGTCTGTCGATTCATTGTCGTATACTAATACAATTAACACCAATTAAATGTATTTGATAATTAGTGGGAGCTTGACACTTGACACACAGAACAGCGGGTGACGAACCTAAAGGTGCGCAAAGAGAAAGGGTATTCACATTTTTTTTTAAATAACTAACCGTGCACAGAGTAAGAAAAATTGAGCCAAGCGACCCCCACCCCACCCTTCCCCTGATTTCATTTCCATGTATTAAAATGAATGAACATGGGTATAACCTAATATCATGACGTGCGCTTTTGGATATAAACACATAATTTAAGTTTCATCGAAATTGGTAAAAATTGTGGCCTCAAGAGCGACAACAAACTAAAACGCGATTTTTCGTACAATCAGGGGTGTCATAATATTTTTCACACAATCAGGGAAGTTGGATAGGGTCTGATATCTTTGGGTTAAAACCACACATTTCAAGTTTTATCAAAATCTGATATAAATTGTGACCTCCAGAGGTCCACTAACTCAAAACGCGATTTTGTGTACAATCTGCCCGAGTCATAATCCATGAAGTTACAGTCCGATACATTCCAATACCAAACGGAAAAGAGATAAAAGATGTGGCATGTAGGGTGTCCGTATAAAATAATACCATGCCAGGTTTCATTCATATACGTGAAGAAACTAATTCGAACGTTCCCTGGTTCAAACTACCATGTACATTAAAAAGTAGAAGATCAAAAACAGCAAGCTTTTCAACTTCAGAATTCTCATGGATACAGTTTCTTTTGATTTTTTTTCTACTTTTCAATCTATATCGCATTTTGAACCCAATACCCCACCATAGAAGGTTTTCATTTGGGTCACGATAGAGCACCATAATACAATTCAGGATTATAAACTGGCTACAGGACAAAGTTATCGGTGTTTGGGTTGACAAAAAAACAATAAAAACCTACTTGGCGTGTTTGTTCAATCGAAATCTTATGAACCAGATACATGACACAGTTTTGTAAAAAGTTCTGTGGACTTAGCTTTTAGGTCAACGTGAAGAAAAACCTACTGAAATTATAGAAATGTTCGGATCACAAAAATTTGGAACGCGAATCGTGGAATTATTAACATTGTATTACCATTTACATACATGATAACTGTTTTACACCTGTTTTACATGATAACCGTTTTACATGATAGCTGTTTTACATGATAACTGTTTTACATTATAACTGACCTGTTTTACATGATAGCTGTTTTACATGATAACTTTTGTTCGTCATAACTGTTTTACACGAGCACCGTTTTACACGATAATTGTCTTTACATGAAGGCTGTTTAACTGATAACTGTCTTACATGAAGGCTGTTTCACGTGATAACTGTCTTACATGAAGGCTGTTTCACGTGATAACTGTTTTACCTGAAAGTTGTTTCACGTGATAGCTGTGGGGAATGTTTTATAACTTAGTGAGATGGCAAATTAAGGTAAAAACAACGCAAGCAACTTTGCATCTGATTGTCGTATTAGGCTGTATGAGGCTTAAATCTGACAAAACTACATCTTTATTGATTATTTCTATTGGAGGCACACTTGAAAATTAGCGTACAATAACGATTTACATTTTCTTAATTGGCATTTTCAGATATAGTCATTATATACACCAAATTCTTTTCTGTCTTTTCTATTTTGTTTTAAAATAATATGTGACAAAATTTGCTTATCATCCCGTGTAGAGTTAATTATTGTAAAGATCATATATTCTAGTCTTTACACTACACCAGTCACAAATCAAAAATCTGATTTTATTCTAAAATAAAAAATCTTATGAATTTTATTATCAAAATTTATGTCTATATGTATATTACGGTGGCTGATAAGTATGGTGGCTGATTGGTATCATGTCGTATTGTCGTGGTGTCGCCTTTCATAACGCGACAACCCGACAAGCCGACAACCCGACATCACGACATTTCTACCCGACAACACGACAACCCGACAACCCGACAACCCGACATCACGACATTTCTACCCGACATCACGACATTTTTACCCGACATTACGACACTAAAAATGTCGTGATGTCGGGTAAAAATGTCGTGATGTCGGGTAAAAATGTCGTATTGTCGGGTTGTCGGGTTGTCGCGTTATGGAACAAAAAACTGGCAATAAAGAAAATGGTTGATCAAGTGGAAGTAGATTCACACCCACATTGCAGTTTGAGTTGCATTCGTATCCATTTGTATACGTCCACATTCATAATGTGAACCGTCTTCATTAGCTCACTCGGATCAGAACAGTAGGACGTTAAACCCCATTTCAGTTCATAATGTGAACATATCATGCCGCCGCCCATTTTATTTCATAATGAGAACATATTATGCCGCCGCCCTTGTCTGTGTGTCTGTCATTGAGTCAAGTGGTGTGGTTTCCAGCCCAAGCTTGTCCATGACAAAGAGTAGGGTCGTCTGTCTAACCTCGTGGGTTTTCTCCGGGTGCATGCCCTACCCCGCGGGGTGGTGCCAATCCCGCTTTTTTGTTATTATTTTGTCTGTAAATATTCTACAGGTTGCAATTATTAACAGTTTTTGTCCAAATTCGGCATGATCAATCATTTCAATAACAGGATGGTACCTATATTTATATTTATTCTGTAAACACTCTACAGACCGCGATTCTTAATGGATTTTCTTCAAATTTGGCATGAGCATTATTTTTAAAGAGACAATGGCACCTACTGATATAAATGCATGCCCGACCCATAGGGGCGTTGTCACGCCCACTTTTCGTGAATATTTTGTCTGAAAACACCTTTCAGGCTGTAATTCTTATGAGATTTTGTTCAGTTTTAGCTTGATCAAGACAGAATGGTAAAAACACCCTACAGGTTGCAAATTTCATACGTCCACATTTAAATAAATCGTCGTCGCCCCCGCCTGTCCGTCACACCGCCCGTCGGTCAGATTGTGGACTCTCTGGGGCCTAAAGTTATCATCGGATTGATTTTAAATTTATATACAATGTTTATGGCCATGAGACGTAGAAGCCCATTGATTTTCACTGCCAGATAATTACTGCCAGAGTTTCATGAACATAAACACTTGGTATAAATTTCAAATCAATCGGATAATAACTTTAGTCACAAGGACTGGCATGAGCATTATTTTTAAAGTTATGGCCCATGATCACGTTTCACTTTTCAAAATGTTGTGGACGCTCTAGATGCTAACGTTGTCATCCGATTCGCTTGAAATTGATGCACAGTGTGTAAGTTCATGCGACGAAGACGCCTAATGATTTTCAGCGATGTCCAATAATTACTACCAGAGTTATGGCCCTTGATATATTTCAATGCGGGCGTATAAAATTTACAGCCTGTAGGGTGTTTACCATCCTGTCTTGATCATGCCAAATCTGATTAAAATCTCATAACAATTACAGTCTGAAAGGTGTTTACAGACAAAATATTCACGAAAAGTGGGCGTGACAACGCCCCTATGGGTCGGGCATGCACTTACATCAGTAGGTGCCATTGTCTCTTTAAAAATAATGCTGATGCCAAATTTAATATGACTAAATATTAATATAGGTACCATCCTGTTATTGAAATGATTGATCATGCCGAATTTGAACAAAATGTGTTAATAATTGCAACCTGTAGAATATTTACAGACAAAATAATAACAAAAAAGCGGGATTGGCACCACCCCGCGGGGTATGGCATGCACCCGGAGAAAACCCACGAGGTTAGACAGACGACCCTACTCTTTGTCATGGACAAGCTTGGGCTGGAAACCACACCACTTGACTCAATGACAGACACACAGACAAGGGCGGCGGCATAATGTGTTCACATTATGAAATAAAATGGGCGGCGGCATAATATGTTCACATTATGAACTGAAATGGGGTTTAACGTCCTACTGTTCTGATCCGACTGAGCTAATGGTTCACATTATGAATGTGGACGTATACAAATGGATACGAATGCAACTCAAACTGCAATGTGAGTGTGAATCTACTTCAACTTGATCAACCATTTTCTTTATTGCCAGTTTTTTGTTCCATAACGCGACAACCCGACAACCCGACATCACGACAACCCGACAACCCGACATCACGACAACCCGACAACCCGACAATACGACATTTTTACGCGACATTACGACATTTTTACCCGACATCACGACATTTTTAGTGTCGTAATGTCGGGTAAAAATGTCGTGGTGTCGGGTAGAAATGTCGTGATGTCGGGTTGTCGGCTTGTCGGGTTGTCGTGTTGTCGGGTAGAAATGTCGTGATGTCGGGTTGTCGGGTTGTCGGGTTGTCGCGTTATGAAAGGCGACATCACGACAATACGACATGATACCAATCAGCCACCATAGATAAGGGACATGAAAAATAATATAATTTGTTATTTTTAATATTCACCCAAGTAAAAGTATATTGACTTACCATTCAACACACTAAAATTTCAGGACATATGATAGTCAAATTATATGGGCCCATACAAATATGTCGAGTTAACCACACACATATATATATATAACACACCTGTTAAGATCTACATGTCTTGTCTTGTTGCTATAGTGATAACAACACTGACGGCTAATATTTCACACGTGGTCCTGAAAAGGTGTTAATAGGGTTAAATCTTAATGAGTTGAACTATAGACTGTGTTGGATTCTATAATCTATAAAATTAACTTAGTCAATGGTCTGTACACCGAACGGTAGATATATAAGTTTACTGAAGCGAGTGTGGAAACGAAAATATGTACATGACTGCTTTCTGAATTATTTACCTTCAATATTAAGCCAAGAAATTTAAAGAAGTTTTATAGCATTTGAACCACAGGAAAAATACTGTAGAAAAACGACAATATTCAAGATAAAATGAGCAATCGCGGAACATTATTATCCGCTTATCGAAGAGAAAGGGCGAGACAGTATCAGAACTGTCGGAAACCTATGGGTGGACTTTTTTCAGCCTTACTGTTAACTACCATAGCAGTCATAGCACTCAATTCTAAATCATGGCTTCATATATCACCAGGCTTTCAGATATTTCAACAAAAAAATATACAGAATTTCAGTGAAGCGAGGGAATGTCTTCTACCAGATTCGGTAAGTATTTGTTTTAAAAATACGAGCATTAATTGTTCAACTGATGTTCAAACTGAAATGTTGTAAATTTTATCAAACTGTTTTAACTATCAAAATAAGTTATAGTAAGGCAAGGAGAAAATCTTTCCCCTGTCTCTTCTCAATACTTCTGAACGATCTAGAATCATGTCTGGTCGACAACGGCCCGTCTTTCATTAGCCCAGTTTAAGAGCAGAACCGTAGGACGTTAAACCCCATTTCATTTCATTTTTATTCGACAAAGGAATTGATCCTCTTGAAATATGCGAAAGATAAACTACTGTTATATAATAGTAAAACAAGTTGTCAATAATCACTCGATTCTTGTAATGTGCTCACACATCGTATATTGTCTAATTGTTAATAAACATAATATACTATAGTAAGTTATGCTCCAATTCTCAGCTGTTATTGATTTCAGACGTAACATCCGCTTTCATATAGGGTGATATTGCAGACAAGTGTTTGCTAGGAAACTTACTTAAAAGAGTTTTCGATTGAGGGTTAACGGCTAGATTTTTGTTTATTTAAGTGTCCTTGATATACATTTACACAACATATTATGCAGCTTAACGCTCTCATAAACACGATAAGACGGGCCTGGCACCTAAACACTAAACCCCAAAAGATGACTTCTACCAATCCAGAGACGAGACGCATATATGTCTGCGTAAATGCTGTCTCTACAGATCAACTACCAAACAATATGTGTTTTATTAAATAAAGGGAAGAAATTCTCACTAAACCTACTCCATGGCTCGAAGCCGCAAATGGAAAGATTGCAAAATCATATTATAAAAACAGGAAGAAGCCTCGGCTCTCCTATGTCTTGTCTGCGATATCACTTCTGTGGAAGCGGACATTAAAACACCAGGTAGTAGTAGTCTCATAAACATATTATTCAACTTAACGCTCTCAACTATAGTCGTCTCTAATATACAGAATAATATTTAGTAAAACAAACAGTAATAAACATACGACCGTTGTCTTTACTGTACTTTACTACAAGGTTGTAGCCAACATAGGTACATAGAATATATAGGGTGAGTATTCAACGACAGGGAGAGACAGAAAAATGGGGGTTTCACGTCCACTCGACACAAACTAGGTCATTTCGGTACTAACATATTTACCATTATATCGAAATATTAATATCCTTTTATATGGAAATTCCGATTTTTCACTAAAAGAAAATACCAAAATTTTTGCAGCTGTCCATGATTTTATTGAAAAATCGAAGCGTTTCAGCCATTGAGTAACTATACTTTTCATCTTAAATTTTTTTCTTAAAAAATGTTAATATATTGCCAAAATTTTTTATTTTATATGAAATGTATGTAATTGTATATTTGTATATATGTTATAGTTTAACTATTATTTCCCATAATTCTTAATGTTAATATTTTTCTTTGTATCGGAGAGGGGTGATATAGGCTCTGTCCTGTTCCCCAATCCTATTCACTAGTTTGAATAAAATATTGTTTAAAAAAAAAAAACAAAAAAAAACATATGGTTTAATTTGCGTGAATTGGTGTTTATAACTGGGAGGATACCGGAGGACCCGGAGAAAACCCACTAGGTTGGCCAGGCGACCCTAATCATTGTCACGTCAATCCCGGGGATTCGAAACCACACCAGTTGTCTCAATGGCAGGCATTATGATACAGCGCGCACGTGCTAACCATTAGACCACCCATCCCACTTATTGCACAAGGGGCATAATTAAAATAGAAGAAAAAATATATAATATGTATGTTTATAAAATAGTTTCATGTCACGATGATAATACAAAAGTACATGTATATACAAAAAAAGTTCCCAAGAGGTGTACAATTTCATTTTTGGGTGTTTAATTATATATTTACGTTCAGTGTTCGTTAAAATATATTTGAATTTATGTAAATAAGGAAAGGACAAGAATCTACGATGAAAGAACTGCCGACGTAAATTTATTTAGGAGAAAGTAGTATTCGCCTTCTACGGCGATCGGTGCATGCAGCATGATTGTACAAATTATATTTTCACGACGCTCAGTTTCAACATTCAATTTTCAATACGACCGTCATAATAAGAGCGGATGTAAATGAGGAGGGGGGGGGTGTGTATAAAATGTCCATAATGGAGGTTCTTATATATTTTGTATTTAATCAATGACTTAGATACTGTACCATAAGGGATATTGTAACAGTGTAAATCTTCGGTAATAAATACACACTGGAATTATCCCTTAAACTGTTTTATACCGGAAAGCATAAAATATCATATACACAGAACAGCACGTCCGACAGGCAGAGTGACTGTCCTG
The DNA here is from genome assembly GCA_963678685.1 of Patella ulyssiponensis. Taxonomy (NCBI): domain Eukaryota; kingdom Metazoa; phylum Mollusca; class Gastropoda; family Patellidae; genus Patella; species Patella ulyssiponensis. The sequence goes on along the minus strand of OY783225.1, from coordinate 58,177,496 downwards.
GAAACGGGATGAAACCTAGAATTTTGAATGAATGTACAATTCGGTATATAAGGAAGCTCGTATCTAAGGATTAAATTAAATATATACAATTAACGAACGTAGGTATAAACAATAAAACATTAAAAAGACAAAAATTACATAAAATAGAAATAATTAAGGATTAAGCTTATCATACCGTCAAAACTATTAATGAGTTGGCTGTCCACCAAGGATCGGGTGTTTTCGCCAATATTTAATCTTATGTCAACTTCAGTATCTTTAGTAAAACTATAGCATTTACTAAGACTTGAGAATTATGACGATTTTCATCGGGCTCTAAATCTAGTTTTTCTTGGAAATGTCGGTTTGTTGTCCCAGTGTTACCACTAATGGAGGAGTTCTGTTCCACGGTGCCCACTGACAAATAATTCAAATAACATAAATATATGAATAGTTGCATATAAATCGTATATTATTGGAAATAAAATAAAATTATTTCTATATTTGAAATTTATTATATTTTGTACATGGTTGTGTGAATATTTCAGGAGAGTGTTTTAACTAGAGTGGGGGAGCAGTGTATTTATGTACAGTCGGTTATAGCTAGTTATAAGGAACCGGAATCTACTGTAATCAGTGTTGTCGTAAACGCATGGGATGGAACGTATACATCGCCCGATTTTGTGTGTTGTTTGCGTGCGGATAGAGACGTTATAAAGGTGATGCCACATGGTTTCTATAAATATTCCGTGGAGAGTCCGTTTCGGGCCACTCAGTTTAACTGTCTCGTAAATGCAGAACGATTGAAGCCGACACACATAGCTTTTACTGACCATTCTTGTGACCAAACAGGTTTAAATTATTCAGCGATAACATATCCAGAAAAGGCTGTTGATCAATTAGCCGTTTGCACAGGAGTAGCGTATGGAAGATTGGTACCGGAACGATTAACAGAATGGTTTGAACTTCAGAAGATTCTTGGGGTAGAAAAGGTTGTGACATTCACATACAATTTAGATAGAGATTCGATGAAAGTGTTGAAATATTATGAGAATGAGGGGATATTAGAGATAATTCCGTATGATATTCCACAGATTATTAAAGGTAGGTGTAAAAGGTGGGGTATATACACAACCCAATATTAGGTAGGTTATTATTCATGGCGCATACTCCTCGCAGTGTTCCGTTTAATTAGATTTAGAGGGATTTCTCGGACAATTGCTTCAGGAATATGTTCATAGTGGGGTATATATACAAAACATGATATTACGTGGACATTAAAAAGGAAACCATTGATAATTTCAGTCAAATTACTTTTATTCTATAGATATGACTGTTGCAGTTTAGATAAGAGTATCGTAGTCTCGATTTTCATTGCTTAACCATTGTTACAATGATACACAAAGTCTGTACTACATGCAGTTATATACATGCTACCTTAGGATAAGTCCATGTCATTATATGAGTATTAATAATGATAAACCACCGGAGAATTACAATAATAGCCACAGACTACATAATTAATTTTGTAAGGTGAGAAATATATCAATCTGATTAAAACACAGATCCAATTTCGTTTCGTTTTTTATAGTTCAAAATTTCGTTTTTACTTGTCTTCACTACTCTTGGATCTGGAGGACTTGTTATTTAACTGGTGTTCTACCTGAAATGAGGGGTCAGCCAATCAAATGGTCTGTCGAATCGACCCTTTGACCTTTTCATGCGTGGAACTGTGGGTAGATATTACCAGCCAACGACGTCTATACTAACACCAGCGGATAGAAATCATAACAAAACACAAGTGGATTTTGAAAAGCATGGCGATCGCTAATTGGTTAATCGAATGACTGACGTTATCGGGTCAAATGTCCCGTGCTTGATACCTGACGTCATAGAACGCGAGCGTTCACTATAACTAGTTAGATCTACATGAGTGTAGGCCATCGAAAGTATAAAAAACGAAACGAAATATAGATCTATATTTTAATTAGATTGGAAATATATGGATATTAAAAGTTTTAAGAAATGAGTAAAAGCATATAAATAAATCTTATGCAGCTCAGGTCGTGGTAGATTTCCTATAAAGCCAATTTTATTAAGTAAGTGATGGCGCTGTAATATGTATTTTGAGCAATCAAAAAAGAAGTGAAATGAATTTTCAGTGCTTTTATTGTTTCATGTACAGTATATATGTTTTGAGCAATTAACAAAATAGTGAAACGAATTTTCAATGCCTTTATTGTCGCATGTGAAGTATGGATTTTAAGCGATGTTTGATTTATTAATTACATATATATGACTATGATAAATGGGTAATCGTATTTTGAACAAACGAAATACTTGATGATGTTGTTCATGCGACCATGATCAAAGACATGGAAACGTTTCGCAGTTTAGGAATACCTATATTCCCGAAGCAATGGTCCGACAAATCCCCCTCTATCCATTGCTGGACTGACTTCTGTGGGAGTGTGTTTATTCTTCCCGTTCAATCAAATCTCTCCCAAGTACAGCAATTGGGCGTAATAAATTTCGTGAGTGATGACGTAACATTATGTGAACATACAGTATGTGAAGCTCTGTTTAATACTCAGGTATTGGTTGTTAATCGGACTATTCGTTGCCTGGCAACGTATTGACCAGTCATAATTTGGAACTGAAATTTGCTTTCCTTACGACAGTGTTATGGGATTAGGTCTAATCAAACGAAACACTTCGAGGAGTATTAGGAATACCCGCCATTGTTTTGGGGGATATGTGTGTGGTATGTTTATTATAAGTTAATTAAATACTTGATGCGTGTGATATTCATGGCTTGACAATGTTTTATGGTTTATGCGTTTAATAATAAAGGGATATGTTAATATTATGCAGAGCTCCAAACCCATCTGCGATCGTTCGATCATATAGTTTGTTTTATTTTAATCTATTTAATAAATGTAGTTCCACACGATCGGCGAATCATTTGTATATAAACTGACCCCTTCCCCTCCCCAAGAAACAAACCATAACATAAACATTATACCCTCTCAAGAAATACAGCTGTAACTCAGTTGATAATCCATTGTAATGTAATTTATGAGTAAATGTTTGCAGCACTTTACCTCAGATGAAAGGTTAATATCCACGGAAATTGTATTATAACTCCTGCTGCACTCCTTCTCATACCCTCTCTTGTATGATTGGCATTTCAGTGCCAGAATGGAGTTCGTTGTTGCAATTTATGATTTTTGCCCGTCCGCTCACATTTAATCTCCATTGTTGCGATAAGCCCCATTGTTTTTTATTTTTTCAGCTAAACCTGACAGAGGTTTTGAATTAAACCAAAGATGTCCTGCCCAATATTTAAATGATATCCAGATGTCGTTATTGGATTGTAAAGAACGATTGCAAGGGTATAGATATATGATGGTAACAGGTTTTAGTGAAATTATTATACCAAAAGGACAAATAGCTAACCTATATGATTTATTAGAGGTATGTTATAAATAGGCCACATAATTCATTAAACTGGTGGGGTTTGTTGGGGGGGGGGGGCGAGGGGCATTGTAGTTTTAAATTTCAATAACTGGTTAATTTGGAATAATCTTTCAGTTATAATTGTCACTCTTACTGTTTATTTACTTTTATTACGGACTTGGAACACCTTAAAGGAATATAACCTCAGTTAACTTATATAATGATTGGCTTATTTTTGTATTATCTGTTAGCATCGTCTTCGGGTAGAACATCCACAAGCATTGAGCTTCAGTTTCCCAGTAAAAACGTTTATAACAGATTGGAATAAATCTGATCCGGATAATCAACTGTTTTATCTGCAATATCTACAGAGGACTCCCTTAAATACCAGTAATACGAGATCAGTTCATATTCCTGGTAGAATCATAGAATTTACTAACACACATGTTGTACCACAATATCACTATCAACGGTACGTACAAATACAGCCTTAATATACATAACCATTGTCAGAAAGATACATTCATCTGTACGTTGCTAGATTACATCACAATTCCCTAACGTTATCTACAAGACACGTGAACAGTAGAGCCCAATCCGAGATTGTGACATTGGGACCCCCACGGAAACCTTGACATTGAATGAACCTTAAACTTTGCAAATCGCTTATCACCGGTAGACATTTTAGCTTGAAAGCGCGGGACTTGGTATTCGCAACGACCCAGTGAAAACTAGTGCCGAAATATGCAGAGAATTACGTGAAGGTGTTCTATTGAAGATGAGATGCAACCTGCTGTAGGGTATTTGGACATTGTCTAATGTCTACCGTCTATTATACTATATCTTACTTTAGACATTATTTGATTATTTTTTTGTATTAAGACATTATCTATCTTTACATAAATATCTTGAAATATATCCCAGGACATTATCTATCTTGTATTTTTCAGAATTATGTTATCCGCAGAAATGGCATATGTGCATCAATACATATCTTGTCCGCCATACCTACAGGATTGTTATACCTCAACACGCTATCATGATGGTGGTTTGTTTTTCTTTGAAAACATCCTGAAAGATAGAATGAAAAATGTTCCACCTGAACTTCGCCAAGAATTCTGATGGATATAGTATCTAGAGCGTGCCACTATGATATATCTGTCTGATGGATATAGTATCTAGAGCGTGCCTCTAGGATACATCTGTCGGGTGGATATTGTATCTAGATCGTACCTCTATGTATGATACTACCGGGACAGATGTGACTAATCAGGATCTTCCAACAAACGACCCGTGGCACTAGGGTGACACTTATCCAGTTAGGAACTAACTTTGACTTCACTTCGTGCATATGATCAACAAACTCTGGAACACTTTTTTGGGTTAACTATGTATTTATAGCTTTATAACAGCCATAATAGAACAGTTATATACAGGAAACTACACATACAGCTATGATATACAGCTTAATGTAAGTTCCCTATCTCCTAGCCTGTGTTATGCGGTGGTGTTTCCCAGTCTCTAAGCCGATGAGGTTGTGGGTATGACGTTCCCCTGAACTCCGGATGACGTCTTCTCTGAGATCTCTCAATGATGTCTGACGGGAAAGTTTGCTCGCGTGTCTAAACCATGGATTGCCATATTTGGTTTATCAGACTATGATGTTATTGTCCAAGTTTAACCTACCAGACATATCTTTGTTAAGCTAGTTCCCGTTGTCATTTGTACTAGCTAACGACGTCTAGAGAACTCGGGTAACCTCTACTGTATATAAACTCTATAATATTATATATGTAAAATCTGTCGGGTCAGTAGACGTGTTTGTATTTATTGCCCAGCTCCATGACTCAATTTTACATAGAACAGCCACCAGACGGACTTGTTACGGGAATTTATAAATGTGGCTATACTTTCATTGATGAAACAGTATCATTGTAGATTAGGCATTTGGTACTCCTTTCAAATCATTAACATATTCCTAGATATTATATATCACATCTGACTACATCATTTCACCGACCTTCATTCTTAGGACATTAGATAATGGTATTGTTTAAATTCCCCGATGAATTAAAAACCTCTTATATCCCCCACCCCTCGATCCACAACCCTGACTTCTCATTACCAACCGGTGTTTTGTTGTGGTTTTTGTATTTAGCAGAAAGTAGGAAAATGCGTGTGCATTGCTTAGCTGTTCCCACATTGTGTGATTGTTGACGTAGTTCCGTGTTTGTTTGTATAAATTATAAGTTGTTCTATTTATTATTAAAGTTTACTATAACAGTGTATTGGTATTAAAGCCGTTTGTTATTTGTTTATAAAAATTAGAACAAGGCCTAGGGAAGTGGTATCAGTCGTTCACAGAAGCCGACGTTACAATTTATTTAAACATACATTATGCAAGAGCTAAATCTGCCTATTGCAGGTCTTTCTTTAGGCCCGAAATGTCAAGACCATAATCAATTCTCGATGCCATCGGATATGTCCGATGTTCAGTAGAACGATTCAGCCATACATGTATTTTGATTTGAATTTAAAGTAAGTTGAAAGACCACCAAACATACATTCAAAGCAGCTAAATCGTCCGCGCGGTTGTCACAAATTTATTCTTTTGTAGGTAATAGGGATTTTGAGGGCAATGTCATACAAATCCGATTAGAATTTGCGTGAGGGTCAAAGTTAAGGAAAAACAAGGACGATAATTCTACAGAAATTGCTGAAATTCTATAGGATTCTGCATTTCAGTAATCTTATATGATGCATATGAATATCATACCGGTCGGATGATAATGTTTGTAGTTAGACGCAATTAACATAAAATGCTGATATATAAATGTCATAAAGATCGTGTGATAAATTTTGTCGTAAGAGCGTTCATAAGGGGTTCATTAAAGTGAAACAAGGACCATAACTCCAGATGTAATTCACGGAAATTGTTGAAATTCAATGGGCTTCTTTGCTGTACTTATTTAAAATGATGCATATGAATTTCATATAGATAAGGTGATAACTTTTATCGTTAGAGCATAGTGAAACAAGGGCCATAACTCTACATGTAATTAACGGAATTTTGTGAAACCAATTTAATTAATGCACATCAATTCCATACTGACCCGATGATAACATTGGTCTTTAAAGAGTTAAAATGGTCTCAACAAAGTCAAACCATGGCCATCATAAGTCCAGAAGAAATTAACGCAAATTATTAACAGTAATTGCCTCAAACAGTTGAAAAACAATAGACACGAGATTGTCAAGCTCACAAGTCCATCGTTTGTAAGTTACTATAACCGTGGACTATTATAACAATTCATAACATATAATGAAAAGACGAGGTTTAGGTGCCGGGGACACTATAGATAGTACGGGTTAAAATTGAGGGAGGTGCCACCTAGAGAGGTAGAAATTCTCATGTGGTTTTTCTAGACCAGATTTTTATGCCGAACAAGAATATACGAGGTAAACAGGCCATATCCTGAACCTTTTTCCGTTAGGGCACTTTTTCAAAATGGCCTCCAAAATCTCACATATAGAGTGACTATGATGTTAAGTAAGTACAAATGATGCATGTTTGACCACTTTTGCATTAGTTATCCTTAGAGTTATTCCCAAAGAAGCTGCGACTGTATTCCAGACTCTTGAAAGTAAAAAAAAAGTGAGGGCGCTCTTCATATGCCGTATTCGTCAAGGCCCTCGCACACTTTTGATGAGGGGGCGTCTTAAGCTGCGGGTATGTCAGAAGTTGTTGGAGACCACACCCAGGTTTGTTAAGGCATTGTTTTCTGGAAGCCTATTGAAAATGAGTGAGGGCACTATTCAGAATGCAGTGATCTGACCGACTTTGAAAATTAATGATATAACATTGTGATTTGTCATGCCAGAATACATTGTAAGGACAATTTGGTATAAGCCCTTACCCTTTAAGCTCCCTCAAGAATGAGATGTCAAACATATTTTCAGTTATCATATAGAAACAACTTCACAAATTTTAACTTTCTATCTGGACATATAAACATATTACGCTTTGTAATGCGTATTTAAAGCTTAATGACACAAACACGTGAAGCCAAAAGACTTTTGTATAGTTGTTCTATGCGCTATGATCATGATTTGTGGATTTGGCGCCATATAAATGGACATATTATTATTAATTTAGAATGGATTTTAGCGGCTATTTTGACGAGCGCCCTCACTTTTTATCATTTTCAAGGGTCTGGAATACAAACAAAAGTTTTTTGGGAATAACTAATAAAAACTAATGAAATACGTGGTCAAACATGCATCATTGTTACTTACTTAAGCCATATAGTCACTCTATATATGGGATTTTGGCGGCCATTTTGAAAAAGCACCCTAACGGTAAATGGTTCAGGATCTGGCCTGCTTACCTCATATATTCTTGATCAGCAAAAAACTCTCGTCAAGAAAAACCACATGAGAATTTCTACCTCTCCAGGTGGCACCTCCATCAATTTAAACCCGCACTATAAATGGACCAATGTGTGAATATTTGAAGTACAACATTCTGGGTGAAAGGTGTGCCGCCATGTTTTCTAGAATAAAAGTTAAACTCCTATATCAGTAATTTGTTTGGTTATATTTTCAACTCCATATTTCCAGAATACACCAGCTCAAGCAATCGTTATATTTTGAAATGATGGCTTTAGCTAGAATCCATGTTTTTAATCACTGGGATAGTAGTCCATCTTACTCAATAACAACCAACAATCACTATATTTTATCAGCATTTTAATATAGATAAATTATAAAAATCAAATGTAGATTGTTCATGAATACAGACATTTTACTGGAGGATCTAGTCTAACATAAAGAGTACTAACAAAATCTCTTTAATCATTCAAATAAACAGATTATATAACAAGTTATTAAACGGGATAATAAACAGGTTATATAACAAGTTATTAAACGGGTTAATAAACAGGTTATATAACAAGTTATTAAACGGGTTAATAACAAGTTATTAAACAACATGAAATGTTAGAATAGAGATTGGGGTAGTGATAACCAAGCCGTATAATATAATATATCTGAATATCTTGTGATATATCATGTCTGGACAACTCATACTCTTACACAATTGTCAATCATACTTTAACATATCATTTATACATCAAATATTATAGATTTACTTAATCATTGTCAAAGGCTTTCAAAAACCAAAGGAAGTTGTCTTATTTTAAAAAAAACCCCAAAACGTCTCATTTGCTGATTTAAATTGTTGATATCTTTTGCAAATTGGGTATGAGTGTAAAGTTAAAGTAAAGAAATGAAGTCATTGTTGCAATATAAACTAGAAGATGAAAACCAACAAATTAATCTTTAACCATATTTCACATTCATCACTTCTTTTTTTTACCAAAATCAGGTTTAGGTCACTTAACCTATGAATATTAAATAACTCTGGTTACTGTCACTGTATCTGTTAGCACTATGAATTCTCTATTACTTCTAGTCTTTGAATGTCTGAAATCAGAAAAAAACTCTACTTTAATTTTCATAAATTAATAAATGAAACCACCACCGAGTACTTGTATGGCGGATAAAATATTCAAGTTGGCGGAAAAAATATATGAACATTTCTTTACATAAAAATTATCATCCATATTGGCGGAAAAAAATTGAAAGCCAGTGTGAGCCCTGTGCCATACCATAGTTAAATGGACATCCATCAACTGAACTCTTGAATTGATGAGTCCAACCAGTATTTATGTTTTAACTGGTAATTGTCAAGCTGTTATATAACAATGATTTGTTAAATGTCAAGCTGTAATATAATAATGATTGGTTAAATGTTAAGTTTTAAAGTTTATTAAAGTTACATTATGGGAGATAAGATAGAGAGATGGCAGTTCTCACTATAATAGTTAAAAACTAGATAGTGTAAAGGTAATTTGCTGAAAATTTCAGTCAAATTGATCCACTATTAGCCGAGAAAAAAGCGTTTGAAATATTCACATAGCCTCGGTCATCATTACTCAAATCATTAAAATAAACAGCATAGTCTCGATTATCCACTTGATTGATTTAATTATCAACGGCCATTAAGCGGCATATAAGATTTTAATCCGCCAACATTGAAGGCTAGCCTTGACATCGAGAGTTTATTATGGTCTGGATTACTCTGGATATGTTAATTAATGTCTAATTGATTATTTAGATAACATTTCAGGCCTAAAGAAAGACCTGTAATAAGCAGATTTTGCTCTTGCATAATGCTATTTTAATAGTTTGCTTGTGAATATAGAATGTATTATGTTACCTGTATAAATCAGTTCTCTAGGAAGGAAACATAATCAGTTAATACTGATAACTGTCGTTCACTCGGTAGAGGTGGATCTCCTATTTTCTCTACAACATTTTCAAAACATTTATATGTTAACATTTTATGATGCGGAAAAAAATATAAACAAGGACAATTTATTTTAGACCATGAAGAAAAGATTGGTGGAGACAGGGTGCTGGTGACTGTGGATACTACAGACATGTTTTAAACAATATCCCACCACCAATTATATTCACTAATACTTTCAATCTGATTGATTTTCATACAAACATATACAATACTGGTAATTACCTGCTTTTTTAGGTGTTAATATTTTACTTTGAGCATCTGCTGTCCAACCTTTAGCAACAGCAGCTAGAAGAAATATGATCAAAAAACAAAATATAGAATTTTCAACAATAACATAACATCATACATTGTCTAAAATAATTGACTACAATAATAAACTTCAATCTTTTATAGATATAGTAGAGTGTAATTGATATTTTACCGTCTGCTATTGTTGAGGATATTGGTAAATAAATACAGTGACCAGGATACATGTATGCTGGGAGTTACCCTTTCATTTTATTATTATTGTAAAATGTTTTACCTTGAACAGCTTCGCTAACAGGCATCCCCACAAAACTTGCAAATTCTTCACTATTTATAGATGAGTAAGCTAAAGACACTAAACGGAAAGCTCCTTGTCGTATAGATTCTACAAAACAAACAACAAAAACATTATATAAACATCTATACAAATAGAAACAAGATGACTAGTCATCAAACATCCCGCGCCCTTGCACTTGTTTAGGAGAAATAAGGAAAAATAACTTCTTTATGTTATTGGTAATCAATGTAAAAATTATCATATTTCGCAAACAGTGTCACTGGTCCTAATATTGTGGCCCTGTTCAGTAGGTATTGCTCTCTATTTCTGAAAACTAATGACTGATTGCTATTTACCAGAAGGTTTGAGATTATTCATGATTAAGCTCTGGTTTTAAAAATTAGACATGACTACATAGCATATGTATATATATATATGACTTTTATGTAATCTATAGCTGTTTGTATTGTTACAAAGTTTTGAGAAAATCAATGAAAGAATAGTACAATTGAAAATACCCAAATAACCTAGAACAGGCATCATAAAAATTATATATTATAATTTGTGCAAAGTATCATTAGGATTATACTGCAGACACTAATAAATGTACACGATTTATTACAAGTAAGATTTTAAAAATTAATGATGAATAATTGAATGAACTTTATGAGGCACAACTACAGTAATAGGTTGATGTATGTACAAAGTTTCATGACGATATCTTGCATGGTTTATGAAATATGCCCCGGAAACAAAATTGTACACCAAAAACTAAGTCAAACTTGTTTCCATGGAAACACAAAAAATGTAAATCCCAGAAATTCCTAAATAGCAAAAGGCACAACTACTATAATAAGTTGATGTTTGTACAAAGTTTCAAAAAGATATCTTGAACAGTTTATGAGATATGCCCCGGAAACAAAATTGTACACCAAAAACTAAGTCAAACTTGTTTCCATGGAAACACCAAAAATATATATCCTAGAATTTCCTAAATAGCAAAAGGCACAACTACTGTAATAGGTTGAAGTGTGTACAATGTTTCAGAGAGATATCTCGAATGGTTCAGGAGATATGCTCCGGAAACAAATTTATACACCAGAAACTAAGTCAAATTTGTTTCCATGTAAACACAAAAAATATAAATCCCAGAAATTCCTAAATAGCAAAGGCACAACTACTGCGCTCTGTTGATGTGTGTACAAAGTTTCAGATAGATATCTTGAATGGTCTATGAGATATGCTACGAAATTGGGACGGACGGACGGACTCGTTTCAATATCCCTCCCTAACTTCGTTCATTTAAAGTGGCACATAAATCAAAAACAGTGCTTCTTATAAATATTAATTTATTTCTAATTTAAATCCACGTTTATTTTCCAATATCGTTAAAGCCATTAGGGTCGTGGCATAAATCATTGTGAGATCAGGGGAACAAATACACGTTATCTTATCTGACAATGATCAATAAACTAATGCACTGACTAGATTAATGATGACGGGCTGCACTGACTCGACGAATGAAGGATGATAAATATAATAGGTAAGCTTACTAAAGTTTTACCTGTTAAAGAATTCATAATAGGTTTAATACGATCTGACCAATCATATTTTAAAGTTTCATATACACCAGGATAGTCTCTCTGCCACATTTTCTGTCCAACAGCCCAGATCTGATTTAACTCTGTATTACTCTGGAAAAAATTGGAATTTCTACACTGAAATAATATTATAGAATCTTGAGAAAACCCACAACGTTAGTATGTGAGCCTCGTCATTGGATGGAACATGACCAGACAGAAGACAGAAATACTATCTATATATTTCATACTTTAGACCACTGTATAAACAACAAGAATTTATAACATGCTCAACAAAAAATCAAAAAACTTTGTTTATGTTTCTTTATATGGTAAAATCGTACAGTATCATAATTTCACAAACTTTAAAATTGAAAATTTCTAATAATTATGAAGAATTTCTGTATAATCAATCATAATAATATAGGATTCTTGAATAGTGCCAAACTTCAGTTCTGATAATAAAATCTATTCTAAGTAATGTTAAAAGTTTTGAATACAGTATTTAGAAAACTGGAATGTCTTTGTCACATTTACACATTAAAACATGACTTACATTTTTTATATTTTGTGGTATTCTTTTCCACAGAAATTTAGCATTACATCTGTAAAAACAATAACTAATTTATAACTTCAATTAATACATTCAGGAATTTAGCATTAATCTGAAAGATAGGTTGCCAGGCAACGAAACATACGCCCACAGCAGCTAAATCGTCCGGGCAGTCAACAAGGGTTGTCGCATATTTTTACTTTTTTGGGGAATGAAACATTTGTTATACACTAAAATCTGATTAAGAGTAACAACTCATTTTGTAATTATATCATTAGAATTTGTTTGCTTTTTATAAAGTTTTGCCCCACGCTAACAATTAGTATAGGAAACATTTAACATCATGGATTTAGCTGTTCAGTTATCAAAATTCATTGAAAATCAAAATACTTGTTCGTTTCAACACCTTTAACTCTGTGTATCAATCTGAAGTCAATCGGATGATAAGTTTGGTATCTATAGCGTCACAAGGTTTTTTGAATTGATCAAGGGAGGTAACTCTGGAAGTAATTATTTGAAATCGCTGAAAATCAGTAGGCTTCTTTGTCTCATGACCTTAAACAGTGTGTGTAAATTTAAAGTCAATCAGATATTAACTTTGGCCTCTAGAGTGTCCACAGGATTTTTTGATGTGATCAAGGGCCATAACTCTGGCAATAATTATCAGAGATCGCTGAAAATCAATAGGCATCTTCGTCTCATGACCTTAAACACTGTGTATAAATTTAAAGTCAATCAGATATTAACTTTGGCCTCTAGAGCATCCACAAGAATTTTTGAAGTGATCAAGGGACACAACTCTGGCACTAATTATCAGAAATCGCTGAAAATCAATAGGCTTCTTCGTCTTATGACTTTAAACACTGTGTATAAATTTGAAGTCAATCGGACATCATCTTTGTCCTCTAGAGCATCCACATGATTTTTTGAAGTGATCAAGGGCCATAACTCTGGCACTAATTATCGGAAATCCGTGAAAAACAATAGGCTTCTTCGTCTTATGACCTTAAACACTGTGTATAAATTTAAAGTCAATCGGATATTAACTTTAGCCTGTCGAGCATTCACAAGATTTTTCAAAGTGATCAAGAGTCATAACTCTGGCAGTAATTATCGGATATTGCTGAAAATCAATAGGCGTCTTCGTATTATGACCTTGAACACTGTGTATAAATTTAAAGTCAATCCAATATTAACTTTAGCCTCTAGAGCGTTCACAAGATTTTTCAAAGTGATCAAGGGTCATAACTCTGGCAGTAATTATCGGATATCGCTGAAAATCAATAGGCTTCTTTGTCTCATAACCTTAAACACTGTGTATAAATTTAAGGTCAATCGGATATTAACTTTAGCCTCTAGAGCGTTCACAAGATTTTTCAAAGTGATCAAGGGTCATAACTCTGGCAGTAATTATCGGATATTGCTGAAAATCAATAGGCTTCTTCGTCTCATGACCTCAAACACTGTGTATAAATTTAAAGTCAATCGGATATTAACCCTGGCCTCTAGTGCGTTCACAAGAATTTGTGGACGATGGACGGACGGACGGACGGACCGACGGACCGACACACGGACGGACGGGGGCGACGGCAATATACGTCCACATTTCTATGTGGTTAAAATATATAAAACTGCCATTTAAAACCATCATACATGTCCACTATCCTGACTAGTTTCGTCAAATAAATTTTAACTTTTTCAAAGGAACAGTTCAACAGAAACAGGAAACAAATTTGAATAATGATGTCATATGTTGATGACATCACTAAGTTGTAATGGTTGCCCTGTCGTTGGTAACATGTAAGTTCTTCATTTTCTAGAAAGGTGATCTATCACATGAAAATATGATGATACTAAGGTGCCTATACACAAATTATTCAAATTTGTTTCCTGTTTCTGTTGAACTGTTCCTTTGAAAAAGTTAAAATTTATTTGACGAAACTAGTCAGGATTTAAAACCATCATACATGTCCACTATCCTGACTAGTTTCGTCAAATAAATTTTAACTTTTTCAAAGGAACAGTTCAACAGAAACAGGAAACAAATTTGAATAATGATGTCATATGTTTATGACATCACTAAGTTGTAATGGTTGCCCTGTCGTTGGTAACATGTAAGTTCTTCATTTTCTAGAAAGGTGATCTATCACATGAAAATATGATGATACTAAGGTGCCTATACACAAATTATTCAAATTTGTTTCCTGTTTCTGTTGAACTGTTCCTTTGAAAAAGTTAAAATTTATTTGACGAAACTAGTCAGGATAGTGGACATGTATGATGGTTTTAAATGGCAGTTTTATATATTTTAACCACTACACTTATGCTGTTTATGTATCCAGTTACCTAGTAATTGTGATCCCATCAGAAATTCGTTGGAAGATTGGTTTGAGGATGCCTACTGTAAATATTTGTGGATTTTCACATTTCTATGTGGGCGTATAAAAATCAATAAGGAATTAATTACTTTAACTAATACTTACAGAAATTTAACATTACATGGAAACCATGTAGAAAGTTGATGCCAACCGTAACCCTACATGTATTGTAATGATATTCATGTACAGTATAATACCTAATATTTATCTAATTTAACTTACGTGTCATTATGTACTAAATAAATCGAGAGTAGTTGACTATATATATAACTTCCTGCAACACCACCAGGTGACTACAAAATAAAATAAAATGGCTGTTTGAATGTACAATGTACCAAGATGCTGTTTCTGAAAAACATTGAAAATCAAGGGTCATATCGGTAAACTACCAACATGTATTTTATGACCATCAAATATCATACACCATTAGACAAAGTCCCCTCAGACCCAGTCACAAATTACATATTATCTGAAATTATTTAGCGTCTGCATGCATGGCACAAAAAAATCAGTTACATAACTATTATATGTAGCTCGATTCCATTATATCCTCATTCTTCCACTCCTGGATCTGTAGTCTTATACTCTCTCATCACTATCATATTCACAGTTATAGTGCATCGCACAATTAGTACATGTAGTACCACTTGTGAGTCCATCGTGACATTAATAATAATAATAATGTATAATGTCTCATGCGCTTAACAATCCATCCATACATGTAAACGCATGATCAAAGAGCAACATTTAAAGAGTCTCTCGTCAATAAAAACACACAAAAGGAAGCAAATTGATATAAGCCTACTTGGCTTGTTTTTGTATCCTAATAATTATGCTTTTTATATTATATAATATTCTCGAAATAAATACTGTTTAAACCATAAAAACACACATAAACAATCTGTTTTTATCTGGATAATAAATTTCAAACAAATGAATTTTGACTTTAAGATTGTGAAAGTCTGATATTCTTTAATGTTTACTGGTAACTGATTCCAAGGGCGAGGTGCAGCAGCACTGAAATTCTTTGTCACCAAATTGTTTTAGTTTTGTTTTGCGGGAACAGCAGGTATATTTTTGCCATACGACCTTAGCATACGTTTGAGTTTATAGTTGGTCAAAAGTTCCAACAAAATTAAGGGAGCAAGATTATTTTGACATTGATACACTAATGACATAACTTTATACTGAATCCGGAGTTCAATAGGCAACCAGTGAAGAGACTTTCAAACTGAACTTATCGATGAATATGTTGAAGTTCTTGTTACAATCCTGGCAGCAATGTTCTGGATTCTCTGTAATTTATTTGTAAGTGTTTGGGTGAGTCCGAAGAGCAGATTGTTTGCATAATCAATGCGGGACAGTATTCGTGCCTGAACTAGTGTCTTACATTAGCAACATCAGGTTCCAACTAACACTGCTTCAGTTTTTCCATCATTTAATTTTAGACTGTTGTTTGTCATCCAGGACTTAATGGACTGCGAAAACATGCTGCTTTACGATTGAAAACGTCAACTAGCTGTGTAGGAGTAATGTTGGACACAATGTTGGTCAGTAATAATACCACGGGGCGTAGTGTAAAGTACAAACAATACAGGACCAAGCACTGATCCCTGTGGCACCCCACAGGACAATGTGACATCATCTGGTTTTTCTTTGTTGACCAGAACAGAATGGGTTCTATTTCTCAAATATGATGAAAACCAGGCACGATAGGTACCGGATATATTAAAATTTCTGGGCAGATGATTCAAAAGAATTTTATGATCAACAGTACCAAAAGCCGCTGATAGGTCAAGGAGGATGACAGAAGCTGTTGTACCGTCATCAACAGCACATCGCAGATCATTTACTACTCTTAGAAGTGCAGTTTTTGTGCTGTGGTTGGGTCGATATGCAGACTGAAACTTTTCAAGGAGATCATCAATCTGTTTCACAGAGAGAATTACTTACGAATTAACTCTGTAACAGATGACTCTCCACAACAAGTGCGTTGACTCCACGCGGCGTTAGCCATTGGCTCAACGGCTCGTGCAATGTTTACATAACACCTAACTGCTTCTGGCAAAATGATGCATTTTACTCATTTTAATACCCATTTACACTAAATAGGAAATATTTTTTAACTTCAAATGTCTTTATTTATTTTTCTTTTACCTCAAAAAAATGTTTGAGAATTTAATTTGTCGGATTAAAAAAGTCAATATGCCGTACTCATTAAGCCTCGTCTATGTCATGCTTATCAGTGATTGTAGCGGCCAAGCGAATATTCACTGCGGGATCAGTTTGGGAGATCATGTGTTGAAAGGAAGGAGCGCAATCTAATATTAACCGCTTTCTCTGTAATTTTCGATAAAAAGGAGAAGTTTGAGACTGGACCGTAGTTTTTGAGCCGGTTACGATCCATTGATTTGTTTTTAAGTAGCGGTTTTACGATAGCTTGTTTCGGTATGTCAGGAAATACATGTACTCCGGTTGTCAGACTAGAATTTATAAGTGAATTAAAACATCCAAGTATTCAAGCAGAAGTCTGGTTGGAATTGAGTCAAAAGAACATGTGGTTTTCCTTGATGATTTGATGATATTCTTCATATCATTTTCACTGAATGGATCAAAGTGTGAAAATGGTTCACATTAAACAGGTTCTGCAATATTTATAAAAGTATCTGTCTGAGAATTCTGGTCAAGTTTATTCCCAATTTGAACAATTTTATCAGTGAAAAAATCTAAGAATTTATTTGCAAGTTGAGAGTTGTTATCAAAGTCCGGCAATTTTGATATACATTTGTATATTTCTTGCCTAAAAAAGTATTGGGCGGGATTGTTTTGACAAATAGCTAGTTTTGCACTACAATAACAGATTTTTACAGCTCGAATGACCTGATTGGCGTGGTTTCGGGCAGACTTATAAATCTGAGGATGAACCTCTAGGCTAGATTTCCGACACTGTCTTTCAGCTTTCTGCCAAATGTATCTCCTCATTGTACCATGATGAATCTGATCGTTTGACGACTTTTCTTGTGACAAGTGGTGCATGTTTATCTAGAATGTCAGATAGAGTCACATTATGTAAATCGGTAGGAGGGTTACAAATCAGATCAGAGGATCTGAGGTCATTCAACAACTGTTCTCTACTGATGTTCTTTAAGTTCCGACACCTTCACGTTTGGGTTTAGTCACTCAGGGTAATGAAATAGTGGTCCGATATTTGTATGTCACGTACGTCAACATGCTCAATCACATTACAGCTATCTGGGGTAATAATCCAGTCCAAAATATCACCTGATTTATGAGTTGAGGTAGTCAGGTGTTCATTTAAATTATGGGTCTTTAACTGTTTTTAAAATAGCCTTTTTACTAACTTTTTAGAAGGTAAATTTTTGGGGTCATCAAAGTGAACGTTGTTTTATGATTAGTTAGTAGAGTTTTGAATTCATCAAGAAAATCAGTAATTGTTATTTTATTCTTTTTTGATGGTGGTGGACGGTAAATACACACTATATGAACATGTGTACAGTATTTATTGCACTGACTTTAAGATTGAGTGACTCAAAAGTTTTATAGGTATCAAACTGCTTCAAGAATTCAACATTAAGAGAACTGTGAAAGATTATAGCTATTCCTCCGTCTAAACGATTAGGTTTTGGAATTTTGTAAATTGAATAACCGTTTGGCGTCAATTCAGAAATATTGGCCTCATCGCCATGTAGCTTTAACCATGTTTCCGTGAGAAACAAAATATCCAACTGTTCTTCAATTATCAAATCGGCTAAATCAAGAGTTTTATTTTGACAAGATTGGCTGTTAAGTAGTGAAACTTTGTAGGGTGATACTGTGGGAATTTGAAACGAGAGTTTACGATAATACACAATCAATACACACATCAAAACTACAAACAATGTTCACTTCATTCAGAATAAAGTAATTTCATTTATTTTGCATTATCTATTTTTGAACTATTATAGAAGGAAAGCTCTTTCAAAATATCTTTCTCTTTAGCTAAATCTTACAATAAGGTAAAGGTATCTTAATCATGTTTTGATTTTCTCATTACAAATATGCAACTATGACAATGGCTTTAATTTTGGGATGAAATACAGACCATCAATGTAATCATGTACTAATCCAACAAGTTCGATGTTACTCTTTGATATTCTGACGACGTAACATCTAACATCAGAACAGTCAAAAGCTTATCGCAAAAGTTGATAACTAGTTTACTTCGTTCAGCGGATGGCAAGGTTCATAATTTTCAGTTATCTGCACTGCTAACACATTAAACTTGCATATCATATCCATCTATGCTCTGAAAAATATTTTTGCTGTCTTATTTAAGAGATTTCACAAAAATCTTCGCCGACAACCAACAAAACACAGTGAAACATTGGAGAAAGGTGAAATCTGGCAGGGTGCACATTACGAAAGGAATTCTTTAAACAAAACAAAATCATGAGACTATAATTTGAAGGCGATCTTTGTAAAATTATTTTTAGTGATGGTCCGATTATCAGTTTCACCATTCAGTAGCCTAATTGGCTGATGAATGGCCTCTCAGAAGAAATTTTGCCGATATTTGAGTAGCCAATATCTGTTCAAAAAGACTGTCAAATACCTTTTCATAAAATATTATTTAAATTGTGAACAAATCATTCTCTTACCTAAAATGGCACTCGACCCTTTTATTTTAGTTGCCGTCCGTGTGTGTGATACAAGATTGGTGCTTTATTATAGATATTTTCAACTCTATAGATAGAAAATGCAGGAAAATGTCATGTGACATAGACAAAGACAGAAGCTATCATAATCAACCGTTAACGATGAAATATTCTACAGATTTATATTGTAATCAACATTTAATAATTTAATAACATTTTATAAATAATAATCTCAATCATACAGCATATGCTAGAAATTGCCATGGCAAAATTGTTGTAAAAAGTAAACGCTACACTAATAAAAATAGCCTAAATTGTGCCGTTGCCCGGAACGTGTACATGTATCAAAAAGTTATGCCTTTTATATACATGTAGATGCATGAAATGCATAGGTAATAGCTATTCAATATCATACAGCTGTTCAGAGGCGAGTGGGCTTGGGATTAGGTCAATAATTCAGAGATGCAAGATTTAGTTGTAAATACATGTAGTGTCCAACCGCTCCAGCGCCTACCGTAATAATTTATTTTTTCATAAGAATGTTCATTTTCTAAAATAATCCCCTTATTATAAAAGGTTACATGGCAGAGCCGTGGGAAATTTGATGAATCAATTTTAGTTATGTCAGTATGAACGACACAACACGCTGTTAAATTTTAAAGAAAAAACAACTTTGTTATTTATGTATTTTTTAAATTTTGTTTTTTTGGAAAAAATAATAAAACTTAAGAAACAAGCCTCAATAAATACTGAATATGAAAGTAAATGGTTTTATCCTTCATTATACACCTGGATTGTTTGTTTTATTCTATTGTAATATTAAAACGTGGGCGCAGGAATAAATGACTGAAGATTCTAATTTTTTTTTTCAAAGATTCCATAATGTACCTATAACGGGTAAATCCTCCCCTGTTTGCCAAAAAAGCATTGATCCGACGTGGCATACTCCTAATGAGACGTCTAAGGTCATTTTGGTCCAGATTGCCCCATTCCTGTTGCAACGCAGCAGCAAGTTCTTGGACATTGGCAGGACGTTGTTGACGTTGACGTAACCTCTGTCCAAGCATGTCCCAGACATGCTTGATGGGGGAGAGGTCGGGACTCAGTGCTGGTCAAGGTAATGTTCTGTTGTTGGAGGTAACCTGTAACGATCCTGGCCCTGTGACATCTTGCGTTGTCATCCTGGAAGATGAAACGGCGGCCATGACGTCGTGCGAACGGCACAACATGGACTGCCAAGATGTTGTCCCCGTAGTACTGGCCTGTAACACGCCCTGCAACAACATGTAAAGCCGTTCTCCCAGCAACAGTGAAGCCTCCCCACACCATAACAGAACCACCCCCAAATCGATCATGTCTGATGACGTTAACGTCTTGGAAGCGCTCGTTTCGACGACGCCACACCCTCCTACGTCTGTCCAAAAAATCAACAGTGAACCTTGACTCATCTGAAAACATCACATTGCTCCAGCGTCGATTATCCCAGTGTTGACGATCCCTACACCAACGACGTCTTGCCTGAATGTGATGATCTCTCAAACAAGGGATCACGCGAGGACGTCGGGAGCGAAGGTGACCCCTTTGCAGTCGATTCCGAATCGTCTGGCCACTCACTCTCACACCAGTGTCTGTTTGAAGACGAGCGCTGATCTGATTTGCTGTGATGACACGATTTCTCAAGGCCAAGGTACGGATACATCGATCCTGGGCTTGAGTTGTCGCCCTTGGTCGACCTGAGCGTGGTCTGTCCTGTACAGATTGTGTATCACGGTATCTGGACCATAGCCTGCTTATGACAGACTGAGAAACATTCATCGTCTGCGCCACAACCGCCTGTGTTGTGCCGATCTGTAGCATGCCAAGGGCACGTAACCTTTCATTTTGGGTAAGCCGACGCATATCAAAATTTGTTTTCTGGTCACTAAAACAATTAAACTGATGTTTCCACCCTGGAATTCAATGCCACAATGACTGTAACTTCAAAGTCAGAGTCGTGCAAATCTTGGGTTGGACCCCCATGATGATCCCAAGCATCACCTGCATTCCATGCGGTCGCTATTGGTGCGTTTGGGCGTCACATGTAACTGGAAATGTTTCTTCTGTTAGGTTCTATAGTGACTTTTTTGTAGTCATTTGCATATTTTAGTATAATGCCACCAAAATCAAATATCCCCTACTTTTTTTGAATAGTATATATTAATTATATTATATTGATTTCGGGCAATTTTCTCTTATGCCCCCCTGAATTACTTTGAGCTCCTACGCCTATGTGAACAACGTTTGTGTGTCAATAAGTGTTATTGTTGTTCAGAGATGGATCACACATTAAGGTAGGACATGCATTTAGAATTTATCGACTGACATCTTTCAGCTCGTGGCTATTTGATACGCCAACAATTCAGTCGGAGTTTGCTTCAACTAAATAAAGCTTGAGGAATCTTGAGGTTTTGCAACTGTCCTTTAGTGAACGATATTCGCTGACAGTTGCTATCCGGCCTTCTATAGCTGCAGTATGAAAATACCGTTCTTCCCCACCTCTGTTCTAAGGCTATTTTGGAATCCTTACCTACTATATATTTTCCACCTTGATTCTACTTTATTCGCCAAAGGAATCATTTCATGCCACAGCTGACACATATTTATAAAGATTCAACACTATTTTCAAGTAGAATTCTGCGATTAAAAACATACACCAAATACGTTTAAACTTAAGAGCGATAACGAGACCTGGACATGCGCAAACTGCATGTTTATTTCATCGCTAAATTCTACTTGAAAATCGTGTTGAATTATTATAAATTTGTGTCAAAGTCAAATGTAGTAGAGGATTCCTTTCGGTGGAAAGTAAAGAATTGTTGTGAAAAATAGACGGCAAAGGTTCTAAAACAGCCTGAGTATATGGGTGGGGAATAGCGGTATTTTACCGATATCTTTTCATACTGCAGCTATAGAAGGCCGGGTAGCAACTGTCAGCGAATATCGTTCGCTAAAGGACAGTTGCAAAAGTAACTACGTCACGTGTGAACGAAACCTCAAGCAAGAGGTAAGATCTACCCAGCTATATAACATTTTAAATTTTCAAGCGAAAATTCCCCTTCATTTTTATAAATTATGAATCAAAATGTCCTTTCCCATTTTCCACAGTCGGTAAAACATTGTTTTAGAAATACCTCCAATTCTTGTGCCTCTAAATCCCTTTCCAATCTGCGGAAATCAGTTTTTCTTCCATGTACAGCCATCTTACTTCCGAAACTACAGGTCCGCACAAAATAGTTTTGAGCAAATTGATCAATTAATTCAATTACAAAATTTGTGTTACTACTATCTCGAAACAAAAATATGAAACCATTAAAGTTCAATCAAAGCATAAATAATAATAAAAAGATAGACATCTGCTTAAACATTTGACCAATAGAATCGTCCGATTGAACATTTGTCGCCTACAGGAAGCACATGTAAACAAAGACGTCAAGAAGTGCACAAACTTGTAAAAATATTGAATCAAAATAAAATGGGTAAATAAGGTTAACTCGATAGGAACTTCGCTTGCATGTAAATTTTGAGTTTATAGTCTTGGATATCAGTTAACGTCTTTATTGTCAAGGTTGTCAGAATCCTCAATTTTCGAATAGAGCACTTTTTTGAGTTGAGGAGGAGTGTAAAAGTCAAAGTAAAATGAGAGATTTTAAATTGGATTGAAAGTTTCAATCCTTTTGGACCACACAGCCCTTATTGTTCCCAGCCTTTAATGCAAAGCAGGGGACTGTTACAGTATTAGAGTGGGTCTGTCCATCTGTCTGTTGTCACACTTTTTGGGACACAATAACTTTGCTTCTAATTGAGCGAGAATGTTCAAACTGGACATTAGAGCTAGGGTCACAGGCCAGGGTGGGTTAGATCCAGGCTCACTAGCCTGGAGGTCGCATGTTCAATCCCTGTTTTGGGCAGAGAAAATTCATCAAGATTTCTCAACATGGTTTCCCCTTTTTAGTGATGCAGGACCAAGGGCCTGACAAGGACAGCTGTCTAGTCGTTTGGATGTGACGAAAATCAGGTGTCCCGAGTACTGGTATGTTTTCCATGCCCATGGTGTGCACGTAAAAGATCCCTTGGCAATTTCCCTCATATGACATTGCATGGTGTATGCCTGTCTGCTTAAGTTTCATAGTAGAGTCACTAGAGAGGGAGCCCCAAAATGGAGTGATGACTGTTAATATCTTCCCCCAAAAATGTGAACACGGCCAGTTTTGGGTCTTTCTGCTTTGGACCAAATTTTGTTTACTGTATGCATATTTTGTCAATTTTTGATATGTTAACATGGTGGTTCAATTCTGTCATACGTGGTCTGAGACCATTATTATTTATTTGTATTATGTTTAACTTATTGAATATACCGATGTAAGTTAAATTAGTAGTTTATTTAGATTGGAGACGTTTAATTCTTATCAATGAACCAGTTAGAGAATTCGTTAGTATTTTTCTTATTTATTTTGTCATTATTTTGTCATTGGCTGGTATAAATGGGTTATTTACAACATTTCTCTTACCTTATACTGTAAGTAAAAAAAAAAACAAATGATTTATGTCTAGCCTAAATTACCTAATCATTACTACTTAATCACCACTAATCCTATGTAACTATTTTCAAAGAGATATCAAAGAGCATTTTAATTGGATGTGATGAGTAGTTGATATGTTCAAATGATTATGTTATGAGTGAATTGTTATTTTTGTCGAATGATTTTTAGTTTTATTAAAAAGGTAAGTAAAATTTGGTAAATTATATTGTTTTTCATTGAATTATTAGTGTTTGACTGTTATAACTAAAGTTTTTGGTTGTTATGACTAAGTATTTTGGGCGTTTATTGCTGGTATAATCAAACTGTTTGGTCGTTATGACCAAAGTAGGGCTGTTTTACCAAAATCAATTTTGGCCGTTTTAACTACATCCCTTCAAACTTGGTGTAGGTGTTTATTAGGTCATTGCCTTGATGGAGTTCGAAGATGAGCATTTTTGGCTTAGGGTAAGAAGAGAAAAGCAATTTGGTTGGTTGATACTTTGGGACACGATAAGTTTAGTTCTAATTAAGTGAGAGTGATGAAACTTGGTGTATAGTTTCGTGACATCAGTACCTTGAGTAAATTTCATAATTAGCAGCTTTGGGTAAACAGAGCGATCAGCTTCGTTGAGACTTTGGAGCTGGAAAATTTGATTCTATTTGAGTGATAGTGGTGAAACCTCATGTATAGTTTTATTACATTAATACCATAACAAAGTTTGATGCTAGCATTACATATAGAGACTTCAATCTAATTGGTTGAGATTTGAAACTCAATAACTCTCCTTCTCATTGAGGTAGAATGTTCAAACTTGGTGTAGGTGCTTATTAGGTCCATGCCTTGATGGAGTTCGATCATGCACATTTTCCACTAAGGCAAAGCAAAGTTAAGCAATTTGATTGGTTGAGACTTTGGAACACGATAGATTCATTATATCCATGATGTGTAGGTGTAAGTTGAATGCACTGAAGGAGTTCCATCATTCGCATTTTCCACTAAGGCCAAGCAGAGATAAGCAATTTCATTGGCTGAGACTTTGGAACATGGTAACTTTGGTTCTAATTGGGTGATAGCGATGAAACTCTTGAGTATAGATTCACATTATATCTTTATCTTGACTAAGTTCGATAATGAGTATTTTCTGATAAGGCTAAGTAACGATAAGCAATTTTATTGGTCAAGACTTTGGAACATAACAACTTTGAAGTTTAATTGAGGTATAGATGTTCGTTAGACAAATGTCTTGACTTGATTAATATTTCCTGCTAAAGCTAAGCAGAGCTAAGCAGCAATTTCATTGGTCAATGCTTTGGGACAAGATAACTTTGATTCTAACTGATGAAGAGTGATGAAACTTAGTGTATAGTTTCACTCACTACCAGGTACTTCAGAATCTTGACTGAGTTTGATCGTGAACATTTTGTGCTTAAAGATACATTATGGGAGATAAGATAAAGAGTTGGCAGTTATCACTATAATAGTTAAAAATTTCAGTCAAATTGATCCACTATAGGCCGAGATCAGAGCGCGTGAAATTGCTGCATAGCCTCGGACGTCATTATTAAAATCATTAATATAAACAGAGTAGTCTCAATTATCCATATTCCTGAAGCAATGGCGCGAGAAATCCCTCTCTTACCATTGCTGGATAGAAGTCATATTCTTGAAATTGGGCGGGGCGTGTTTCTTTTTAACGTCCAATCAAATCCCTCCTCTCTTCTCGCATGTGGCAATGTTGACATTTGCAGCCATTTTGTATAGACTCGTTTGTCACACAATTATTTTTTCTGCGATATTCTGCTGCACACTGGATAATCGAGCATAATAAATTTCGCGGGTTATGACGTAAACTGGTCGCGATTGTCACTAAATACATTGCGGTAACATATTTTGAGGTCTGGTTAACCCCGATATTGTTTGCTACAATGTTGGTCATTGGTTGGTAATGGCACTACTGACCAATAATAATTTAGCACAACAATGTTCACTCAAGATAGCAGTGTGAAGTGGATTAGTTCTAATCAAACGAAACACTGCGCAGGAGTATGCAATTATCCAATGTTGTGATTTAATTACAATGGCTGTTCAGCGGCATATTTGAATCTAATCCAGCTTACATCGAAGGCTAGCCTTGACATCGAGTGTTTATTATGGTCTGGATAAGTTAATTAATGTCTAATTGATAATTTAGATAACATTTCAGGCCTAAAGGAAGGCAGATTTTGCTCTTGCATATGCAAGTTTAAACTAAGCATAGATAATCGGTTTGATTACTCGATACTTTTGAAAAAGATAAATGTACAGTTAATTAAAATGTGTAATTTGTTTATTTTGCGAGCACTCCGGTTTCCTCCCACTGCTAAAGACCCCTACGCGCAAGTGGATTATTGAAATAAAATTAAAAACTATATGTTAGTCCCGAAATGACCTAGTTGTGTCGAGTGGACGTTAAACCCCATTTCTCTCTCTCTCTCTTTTATTTTGCGATTTCAGCAGGGGACATCAGCCTGACTTTTTTCTGGAATTAATAGTCGTCCATTGTCTGCAGTTAAAGTTCTTGTAAGACTATTTTATCACACTTTATATTGAAGAGTATCCAGTATAACATATTCCTGAAGCAATGGCCCGAGAAATCTCTTTCTGACCATTGCTGAAATAGCGTCTGTTTCTTGAACTTTTGCGGGAGTGTGTCTATTCTCCCCGTTCAATGAAAGCTATCACTTAAGTACAGCAACATGACAGTCCTTCATTTAATCTGAGTCTTCCCTAAAACTTTGGAAAGTGATTTAAGGTATTAAAAACGGTGAAAGTATGTTCGTTTCCAAAGAGTATTGTTTACATTTCATTCGACTTGATAGCCTTGTTTGTCACACAATTAGTTTTACTGCAGTATTCTCCTATGCACGGGTTAATTAGGCATAATAAAAGCGTGAGCCATGACGTTATGTAAACATATTTGGTCCAATACTGGCACTCGTATTAAATGTAAAGTTTTTGTATGGTAGGTAGTGATTGGTTGGTAGTCGGAATACTGACCAATCAAAATTTAAAACAACAATATCCACTCATAATAGCAGTGTGGAGTGAGATTACCTGTAATCAAACGAAACGCTGCACAGAGTATGCCAGTATAAAGACAAAATAATGTCCACTATAGACCTAGTTAATTTAATTAAACATGGGCTCGTTGAGTTTGTCAGACTATTTTTTCGTGGACTTGATACATATTTAATTTTTTCAGAATTAATAATGTATTTTTAAAGTATCTAGCATATATCACAGTCCGTTCTTTGATCAGACTCTTGAAATCTTATAGAATATCCATGGTTATATAGGAGGGAATGATAAAAGATTAAACTAAACAGCTCATAATTTCAGCTACAGAACTAGTAGAGGATAGTAGTAATATATCACAAGATATCAACATGAAATACGATGAAGAAGAAGACGCTGGAACATCGGATGAAGAGTCATCAATTTCATCTCACGAGAAACGTTGGTATGCTCTGAATAAAAGTCGCGGTGTTACGTTATCAATGTTGATGTCAGATGGAATGATTAAACCAGGGAAACGAGTTCTCAGTATTGATTATTTGGTATGATATTTAACATTCCTCCTTATTACTACTCTACTTAACATGTGTTTCTCAAGATGATTTTATCGTCAACAGTCCTTTCAACTTCTGAAATCCACCTCTAAACTATTAGACCATTTATCTGTAATTAAAAGTGACAAGGGTTGTGCAGGGGACATAGTATACATCTTGCATGTCATTTATTTGCGGAAATTCACTCAGCTAATTAATTTTTGATACCGGATTTGTCGGTAGGCAGACTACAAGTAATTTCTACAGATACGTGAACATTTACTCCGGTAGCTTTTTGATATTTAAAAATTCATAACAGCCATAAATATATTTTCTTTTTCTTCAGGGAAGACAGTTTGTAGCTGATTTGTTAGATAATGGAAAAATAAAAACCCATGATAATTTGTATAATACACCAAGTGCCTGGGCGACACATTGTAAACGTATTGTAAACCCGGATAAAAAATCCGGTTGTGGTTGGGCTTCAGTAAGTTTGATTATTGTTAGAGTTAACAGAATACCTGATACCATTCCTTGTTTAACAAGTACACATAGTTAATAACTGCATTAAACCACTGTTCTGGTCCCTCTATTGCTGGCATCAAGGAAACAGTACAATAATATATTAGAACTATACAAGCGATGATGAAAAATTTTAGTGTGAATTATTGTTATTAAATTTTAAAACTGTAAATGCTCATCGAATGGTTCTTGTCTTACAGGTAAAATATGGTGGTAGAAAACTAGATACATGGAAATCTATTTGGTGTCGTAAACAGAGACCACACAGTCCATATAGCAATAATCGATCGGTAATCATCTATTCAAAAAAATAGAAATATAACCAATTGTCACTCAACATTCTGTCATTTGAATGAATTCTTGTTTCTCAATTTTAAAAATGAAACGGATAATACTTGTATATTATATGTGTGAAGGAAAGTTGTCTGTTTATATTATAGTCCCCGGCATCAGTATCAGGTGAAAATGGTCACGGTGAGAACGGAAGTCGTGTATCAACACCGAGAGGTTTTGATGATTCCCGATCAGATTCACGTTTTATTGATTCGCCACGATCAACAAGTTCACCATTAACTATTTATAATGGTAACAATACAGCAATAAACAAGTAGGTTTCATCTCGTTTATTTACATCAAGTAGGTTTCATCTCTTTCATTTACATAATGTTCTACTTTCACCTTACCTCAAACTATCTTGACTTATGTTAGTATTTAAAGTAAGCTGTATAGGTTGGGAACCAAACCAGGGCTTCCACTTCAAAATTTTCTCTACCGGTCATTTTTGATAACGCACGAAAACTTTGCAAAGTAAATTCATATTTCATATTTTTTATTCATCGTGGAGTATTGTAAATTCACGTGTCTACACCACTTTGTCAGCATGGGGTACACAAAAAAATATATATTGGACTTAAGAATGAAATATTAGTAAGACTTATGATAATCATTTAGTAATTAAATATTCCCTTTGGGCTACTTAATTAATCGAAATAGCTGAATTGGCTGTAGAAAAACCATTCCAGTGGGTGACACGTAATTACCACATGCTCTATAGAAAACACACTGACCTGGATAATTTAGGAGTTGTAATACAAAAAATACGATATGCTGATAAATATATAAGTATCCATGGCATATATCTCACATTTATTTGTTTTAGAACATCTCTTACGGCATTACGGGCCGCAAAATTGTGACGCAAATGTTAATAATGAATAACTAACTTCGGACTGCTAACTTCCAAGCTAGCGCCCCCTATAATATCGTCGTGTGTAAGATCTCGGCTTCCATATATACACGGCATTTTTATAACATGTGGAATCATCAATATTGCTACACGATAGCACTGGAATACTGTACGTAATCTTCTAAATTTTTTGGTAATCAAGTTATAATGCAGTTTTCTCCAAACACGTACGTTGTTGAGGATTTACGTAATTTCTATGCTGTTTTATTTAATATGACAGTTGGTTGGATTCGAAGAGCAGTACTTCATATAAACGGCCCTTTTTTCGAAGATCATAATAATCTCGTTTATATCGTACGTAACTTTGTTCTAGAAAATTCTTATGACACGTGGGCAAAGCGTGGACCGCATTACGCCTTTGATAAAATTCCCAAATATCAATTAACTTTTATTGTTCTACTACAAGACAATCATCATTAATTATCAACACAAAGCCCAGTATAATCTATTGACGACTATGTTTTCAACTCTTATAACACCAATCATGAGATTATGTGGCTTCTCTTATCTTTACGTGCGCTGGCAGTACAATTTTATTGCCGATGTTGATCGTAGCCATGTTTGAAAATTTGGGTTTGGAAAAAAAAGCCTATTTTTCCGGCGTGCAAAATAACCGTTGGGTCAGATCTAGTTACGGTCATTTTATATAGCCCCCGGTCCCGACCGGCATATAGGGTCGACGTGGAACCCATGAACCAAACAATTCACAGATGACACAAGAAAAGTTACCCCTAAAAGTAAAAGTTCTTATTTACAGATTTTTGATCAATTCCCCTTGGACCAGTCCATGTACATACAGCCCAAATTATGGAACTGAATTGAAAGAAGTGTTATTTTATATTTTGCAGGCCATTTTTTAATCTTTATTGTGATGAAATTCAAGAAGAAGGTAAGAAGGTTAATGAACTGTTAAATAAATATATTCTAGGTTAAAAATAGATTCCCTTCAGTATAGAGCTGGGCAATATCCCTAGAGACAGATATCGCGATATTTTCAAAAAATATCGCGATATAATCACTATATCGCGATATTTTATAAAAGGTCAATACTTTCAGTTTATCACATTTTAAATGTAAATAAACATGCATAAAAAGTTGGAAATACCCCCCAATATTATTATTTCTAGTCAATATTATTTTTAGCATACAGTAGGCTATCAAATTTACAAAACAATAATTCGAGCTGGTTCAAACCAAGATCTATAGCAATGAAAACTTGCTAAAGTTGTTGTTTATTACAATTTTAATATTCAAAATATTAATTATAATATTTTATTTAAATCAAAAATATTTCGCATGTTGTTTATTATAATTTTAATATTTAAAATATTAATTATAATATTTCATTTAAATCAAAAATATTTCGAATGAAGGAGGCCCTGAAAACATAAAAAACAGTTTGTGTTCTTTTGGCCGTGCATATTGTATAGCTACGCTACGAGTGAATGCGGTTCATTTAAACTTGTAAACTCGTTTTTTCTCATTCACGAGTATACCTTTTTGAAAATGCATTATACAATACAAGGATACTAAATTAAACTATAATCTACTATATCAAAAAGTGTCCATTGATTTAGTCAAATATTTTTCCCGGATCATGACCGCCAGACACGTCCGACGCTGAATGATAATCACTACTAGACACTAGTGTCAGTCTACCGGAACTCTCAATGTAGTTGGCATTATCTATATTTCTGCTTTATTAAAATTTAATCCAATCCTAAAACCAAAGATTACTTTCGAAAATCAAAGTATCGGTCTTCACAATTCGTCAAGATGTATAAATTGAACAGAAACGGGGAAAATTCTAACGGGTTGAAAGGTGAGCGAGAAGTCACGTGATCGACGTAAACAAAGCTCCTTATGTCGGCATTTGCAATTTTTATGAAATTAATACTCGGGAGTTTATAGCAGTATTTGTCATCATTAAGCAATAAAATATCGCAAATAACATGAAAAAGAAAACATTTTCTTCAATATTTATGTTAAATATCATCTAGAAAATCAAAACCGCGATATATCGAGGTATGTTCGGTTTTTCGATATTTTTCTGATGACGGTATTTTTCACGGTTTTCATTTCCGTGACGGTTTTATATCGAAATACCGAAATATCGCCCAGCTCTACTTCAGTATAACTGGGTCAATTGTAAGACTTGTCTGATTTATTTCATTTTAAAGTATGACCAGAAACATCAAATGACGTCCTCAAATTAACTAATAAACAAATTAATGTTTACTGCAAGTGTAGCACCATGGGCCTTTTTGTCTGACGGGTGTTGTCGGTCCGGTCGCCACATCCTACGTATGACCCATGCATCTTGTTTTTGCTACATATTACCGTTAGCCTTGTGATCGTCTAGGATTTATCTCTGATCGTCTTTCCTTCTCCTTCACGTTGTGTTTACTTCTTACTGGTTTCTTAAGACGTTTGTCTTCTTCAGTTATAACAATGCAACAGTTCGTTTTTACCTTTTATGTAGCATAGGTATACATACAAGCATAGTACATACAATTACAGTCAATGCTAACTAAACTCTTCTCAACCTAGACACCTCGCGGTGTCTAGGACTCTGGAATCTAATCGAAGTCTGATTTAAAGACATACTATAGTTCCTTTATAGCCGCAAGGGTATCACGCACAGTCGTGCATGTTCATGACCATGAACCTGTACAATCGACGTAATGATTGGTTAAATTAAGCCAAATGATGCAATAGGAATATCTCGAATCACATGTATTTTGTTGAAAGATATTACCGGTCTGTTATGGTTCTGTAGCTCTTTTTATATAACAATATGTCCATCATTGACTAAGTTGATTTAAGTACTTTAAGTACATATATGTGAATCTACTGACTTGCCAAAGATATTAATTAATGAAGTAATATGCCATCTTAATTCTCGAGCAAAAATTCTTCTAAAAGTATTACACAAGATAATCACAGCTGTTTTATTTATGGTGAAATGCCAACTGTTTGTTTTTAAGGTGAAATTTAATGGTGATCTACCTTCATTGACCCTTGAATCTTGTTATCTCCCCTTAGATCTGAACCTGTATTTATTCTATGGAAATTTTATTTATAACTTTATAACAATTGCAGCTTTAAATTTATCTTTACATCATGAGTCTGATGAGAATAAAAATGTTATAACAGAAAGAAAATGTTTTACTTTTGATAAAAATGGAGCAAAACCGTCAGTGAAATATGAAAGTATTGGAAAGAGAAGTCTTGACATGTAAGTATATTGTTGATATAATTGTTATATGTACTATTTAATACCTTATTTAAAACCTTCATGAGGAGCTCTAATGACTATAGTTTTCATCTGATCTATATGACATTTATATTATTTACATCAGTTGAATCTGTTGTGAATGCTTTAATGACGAAAGTTATCAACTGCTATGTATTAAATTCATATGCATTTTTCAGATTAGCAAATCAAATAAGTCTATTGAATTTCTGTTAATAATTTTTACAGTTATGGTCTTTATTTTTGAACCTTGTGAAAAGTTGTAACAACGAAAGTTATCAATCAATCTGTATAAATTGATATCAGTGTCTTGTAAATGCTCACAATACCTACAAAAGCATTAATATGTGACACTCCTTGTCAACTGCTCAGACGATTTAGCTGCTGTCTGTGTATGCTTCATAACCTGGCAACCTATCTTTATTTCAGTGATCCAAACACACTAGTAGAATGTGAATTCTTCCGTACCTTTGGTAAACTACAACCATTTACTATCACAATAACATCTAATGCTGTTTTACTCATGGTAAGTAAACAACTAGTCATACCATCATTTGGTGAATATACTCAGATTTAAACTATAAGTCAGGTTTAATACAAGCATTGTCACCTGTCATTGTTATATTGTAGGCCTTCAACCTGAATATTAGTTTACTAATCTTTTACAGGTGTTTACAAACTTGATATACGTATATATAGAGAGAAATGGTTTTTTATACGCCCACACTTTCATGTGGACGTATATTGTCGTCGCCCCTGTTCGTCCGTCCGTCCGTCCACAATTGTTTGTGAACAGTCTACAGGTCACAATTTTTATCCGATTTCAATGAAACTTAAAATATAGGTTTATCACCATAAGATCTCGGTTCCTTTTGATATTGGCATGTATCGGACTGTAACTTCATGGGTTATGGTCCCTGATTGTACAAAAAATCACTTTTTTATACGCTCACATTTTCATGTGGACGTATTATGTCGTCGCCCCTGTCCGTCCGGACGTCCGTCCGGCCGTCACAATTCTTATCCGATTTTGACAAAACTTGAAATATAGGTTTATCACCATAAGATCTCGGCTTCTTTCGATATTGGCATGTATCGGATGGAAACTTCATGGATTATGGCCCCTGATTGTACGAAATATCATGTTTTTAGCTTGTGGACCCTATAGAGGTCACAATTTTGAACTGATTTTGATGAAACTTGACATGCATGTTTATAACCTGAAGATCTTGGTTCCTTTCGA
Source organism: Patella ulyssiponensis (assembly GCA_963678685.1). Classification (NCBI taxonomy): domain Eukaryota; kingdom Metazoa; phylum Mollusca; class Gastropoda; family Patellidae; genus Patella; species Patella ulyssiponensis. The sequence continues at coordinate 58,143,582 of OY783225.1, read as the reverse complement.
TATTTGCGCCCATTGGATCGTAACTTCCTGAATTATGGCCCCTGATTGTCCGAAAAATCGCCCTTTTTAGCTTGTGGTCCGTCTGGAGGTCAAAATTATTATCCGATTGAAAACAACGTTTGATTATATCACCGTTACATGGTAATGAAGATTGAGTTTAAATTTTGTGAAAATCGGACCAAAATTGACAGACAAAATGGCCGCCGTTTGTACGCGATTAGTGTGAAAATATGTTATATCAAGGTTGTGGACCCTATAGAGGCCAGCATCTTACCCACTTAGCAACATGATCCCCAGTCGAATTTGAAGCCTACTGAAATGCACCTTTATAACCCAAAGATCTTAATTCATTTCGATATTTGCACATATCAAATTCTAACTTAATGATGTAGGAAAAATCACTTTTGGTATTGCTTGTTCTCTATCCATCTCTCGAAAATGTGGGCGTATCCTGCCTGGCAGTGCCAGCCTATCTTTTAGCTTGTGAACAGTGTAGAGGTCACAATTTTGAACCGATTTGGATGAAACTTGAAATGCTTGTTTGTAAACCAAAGATCTTGGTTCCTGTCGATATTTGCGCCAACCGGATGGTAACTTCCTGAATTATGGCCCCTGATTGTCCGAAAAATCGCCCTTTTTAGCTTGTGGTTCCTCTGGAGGTCAAAATTGTTATCTGATTTAAAAAACCGGTTGAGTTCGAATTTCGTGAAAATCGGACCAAAATTGGCGGACAAAATGGCTGCCGTTTGTACGCGAATAGTGTGAAAATATGTTATATCAAGGTTGTGGACCTTATAGAGGTCACAATTTTGAACCGATTTTGATGAAACTTGACATGTATGTTTATAACCCAAAGATCTTGGTTCCTTTCGATATTTGCGCCCATCGGATCGTAACTTCCTGAATTATGGCCCCTCATTGTCCGAAAAATCGCCCTTTTTAGTTGTGGTCCCTCTGGAGGTCAAAATTGTTATCCGATTTAAAAAAACATTTGATTATATCACCGTTACATGGTAATGAAGAGAGAGTTTGAATTTCGTGAAAATTGGACTAAAATTGACGGACAAAATGGCCGCCGTTTGTACACGAATAGTGTGAAAATATATTATATCAAGGTTGTGGACCCTATAGAGGTCACAATTTTAAACCGATTTTGATGAAACTTGATATGTATGTTTATAACCCAAAGATCTTGGTTCCTTTCGATATTTGCGCCCATCGGATCATAAATTCCTGAATTATGTCCCCTGATTGTCCGAAAAATCGCTTTTGTTAGCTTGTGGAGGTCAAAATTATTATCCGATTTAAAAAACCGGACCAGAGTTGACGGATAAAATGGCCGCCGTCTGTACGCGAATGGGTTATGGCCCCTGATTGTACGAAAAATCACGTTTTTTAGCTTGTGAACAGTGTAGAGGTCACAATTTTGAACTGATTTTGATGAAACTTGAAATACATGTTTATAACCTAATGATCTTGGTTCTTTGGCATATTTGCCCATATCAGATCGTAACTTCCTGAATTATGGCCCCTGATTGTACGAAAAATCACACACACTAACCATTTGGCCACCCAACTCCCTCCCTGTAACTGGATAGAGTAACAAACTATAACACATACTCATCGAAACAGGTACTGATATAGTTTGGTGACATTTCAAAGAGTATTCTCTCAACGTTAGCTATATTATTGATATTTTGAAGAGTATTCTCTCAACATTAGCTAGATAACTAATATTTGGAAGAGTTTTCTCGTAAAGTTAGCTTGATAACATTTCATAGAGTATTCTCTCAAAGATATTGTTGAGAGGATACTCTTTAAAACGTCACTAAAGTATATGAGTATCTGTTTGAATGAGTTTTATAGTGATGGTCTAGAATGTATTTAAGATTATTTTTTTATTTATATTTAAGGATTATCATTGTCATTTGACTCATTCAGAAGTTGTGGGTTATCTAGGTGGTAAATGGGATTCCAAATCACAACGTAAGTTTTTTTTAGTATGACACTTTTATAATTATACACATCTTGGCTTATAGGCTTGTCATAATAAACTTGTAGTAGATGTCTAGAGTTTTTAATGTTATAGTATTATTATTATAGATATGAGTATTAGACAGATATATCCTTGTAGATGTCGTCTAGGAGATAAAGAGAAAGCTCCTCTTATAGAGGAAGAGGTAGGTACTCTGTTTCTTTGCTCAATGTACCCAAATGAATATGTGTATAAAGATGATGAATAGACTGATTGGTATATTGCAGAGTGTGGACATGAGGAATATATGATTATAAATGAAACCCAAGAATGATTTAAAATCAACCAATGAAAGGCCAAAGTCCTGGACCCTGTTTCACTAAAACTTAAGCTAAAATCACTAAAATAGATTTTAACTAAAATCAAAATGAAATTTTAAATTTTATGCGTTTCACGAAGATTGATTGTAACTTATAATGCAATATTAATAGATTTTAGTTAAAATCGCTTGCTACCCCGCGCAGTGCACATTTCCGCTGTGGGTACTTACGGTGAAAGCAAATACGCTTCAAAACTGAAAACTGTTGACAGGCTGAATTGACGGTAATAATATCAATGGAGAGAGCTTTATACGCTGTAGCAATGTTTGCACATGGTCAGACAGTCGTGGAGAGATGAATTAATAGAGTATAATTCATTTTGATATGTATCGGTATGTCATTTGATATACTCGCAGGCTTCAATAATGTGTATCGATAAATTAAATCGCCGGAATTTTTGGACAAGAGAATCTATTGATATTTGTCACAAACATATTATGATATTTGTGAATCAAACGACTAATCTAGGCTGTAAATTTTGTCGTATTTTAAAAGTATTTATCAACTTTGAAATTAATACACCAAATAGCCGTTGTTCCGATGCCTATAGACCCTTTCAATAATACTTTGAAAATGCCAAGGTGCCTATCTTACTCAGTTAAATAGCACATATGGTATGTCTAGTACATATGGTGCCTATCTTACTCAGTTAAATACCACATATGGTATGTCTGTTTTTTTCTTGGAGTTCTAATATTGGGCGCCATCCAAATGCTTACATTGCCGTATAATGAAATAAACGGGTGGACCGTAGCTGTATTTCCCATACTATGAAAAGAAATTGAATAAAAATTGTTTTTGTGAATGATTGTATGTTAAAATTATGTGGTTTGGGCCGTTCACAATATTATCATTATTCCGATTATATCTATATGTCACAATAGATCTAACAATGTAGCTCAAATCAATCTTTGTTAATGTCATGATTTTAGGTTAGGACAGGGCGACGACTATCCTAAGTTAAAATTGATTTTAGTTAAAATTGTCCTTAAAATAGGTTTGTGAAACACCACTATTTTAAGTTAAGATTAAATTTTAACTTAAAATAATATTTTAGCGGATTTTAATTAAAATGTTTAAAATAGTTTTGTGAATCTCATCTATCTTAAGTTAGGATGAAATTTTAGTTGAAGATTTTAAGGAGATTTAAGTGTTTGTGAAACAGGGCCCAGGTCTTGGAAGAGGTTTGTATTTACAGTATATTCCGATATTAGTTGGTTGATACTAATTTATAGCAAGATATTACCCCAGTACGTTAGATTGTCTAAATTCTTTATATAGATCATTTAACCGTTGTAATTGATCCTTTTATTTAGATCCGTCGACAAATGTCACATGCAGGATTATCATTGGTCGGTTGGTATCATAGTCATCCTCATAGTCAAGCTGATCCCTCCCTTAAAGACATCGGTTGTCAGATGTCCTATCAACTTAAGATGAAAGGAAGTGGAAGCAGTTATCACCCTTGTCTAGGTTTTATTGTTGGTAAGGAAGATTAAGCTCTTATTATATTTAAAAGCAACCTTGGTGTCAAGCAGGGGCGTAAAAAAATTTTTTAATCCACTAGCCCCGGGCTAGTAGTCTGCAGTCAGGCACTAGCCCGGCATTAATATCCACTAGTCCATAGTTCGACAAAGTAAAGGGCTACACAGTTAACCGGTCACGGTTCGGTTGCACTGGTGAAACGATTAAAAAAACGTACAAATTGATATTCATTTCATATCATGTCTGACCTTCAAATCCAGGAATGGTAGCCACAGCAATGTTTTCTGTCACTAAAGACCATATAAATACTTCATATAGCACATGTCATTTGTAATATATCTCCGTAAATTAACGTCCTTAAATTCCCGCTCGAAGATTTGTTTACGCAAAACCCGAGAACGCCTCGACTAATTGACAAATTAATTGTTTTGCCGTATTTATTTACCTGGTCACTCTGTAAAGAATCTTAAAACGAAACAAATCAGTTTGATTTGCTGATAATAGTATTGAAATAGACAGGATAGTAAAATTGTTTATATTATTACTGAGTAGTGAGTGCCAAGCTGCATGTCGATAGGGTCAGAGTTGATGACACACAGGTCACTGGAACCATTCGGCATGGCGTGTGTGTAATGAACACGTGTAGTAAATTCTTTGGAAATACTTGACATGTTAAATAATCAAAATTATCTTGTGTTTAAAAATACAAAGGTATGCTTTCAAATATTTATGTCAGAACTAATCTAAAGTTTTTAAATCAACCTGATTTCAACTGGTTTATACTGACCTGTCAAAGCGTGCAAGATGGAGAAATGAAAATGTCATGGATGAATGAATAAGAGTAGTACAAAAAATGTCCATACAGTTTTAAGTTTTACTACAGAAAATCTATTGATATGACTGATCTTTCCTTGGAATTTGAGAAATAAATGTGGGATGTTTTACAGTTTATTTATCTATATCGTCACAAATAAGTGATGGCACTAGTACGGCAAAATAGGTCATTAGCCCGTAATTTATTTTTGGTAGCCCCAGGCATCGGGCTAGTAGATTTTTACGCCCCTGGTGTCAAGGCTAAATTTTCTCAAGGTCGCTGAGATGTAATAAGGGTAAGCATTAGGGCTAGGTCCAGGTTTAGGTTTGGGATAAGCGCCAGCCTTGTTTACAGCTTGTCACCTACGAGATGACCTTATCATTTAACACTAACGGTGTTGTCAAACTCCGATCCTCAACATTCATATTGTCACATGTGACAATTCTACAAGGCAGTTTAAAAGTTATGTTGCATCCAATAAAATGCTCCATTATATATATTATAGAATTATTATAAGAAATTGTATGGTAAATAGAAGTAAATATATGTTCATTACACAAAGTATAGGTTAAATAATCTAATTGGAGGTGGATCATCATAAACCATGTATTAGGTTATTATAGATGTATGGTTCTGATATAAGGTTACTCTGTCTTGTTTCTCTGTCTACATTAACTACTATTATAATTGACTTTGTTTATCAGCACCATATGATAGAAAAAAGATCAAAGATAATTCAGCTGTTCAGGCATACTGGGTGATGCCCCCGCCAGAGGTAAATACATTTAAGTATTTTGAAAACATAAAATAAATTTCTGATAAACATATATACCAAGTAAAGCAATGATTAAAAACATTTAAAATCTTTGTTTAATCTTGTAATTAGAGAAGTGAAGCTGCTGTATGAATGAGTAAGTAATTTGTATTAAAGATAATAATGATATGTTTGATTTAGAACCGACCCAGTGATTATGGTATACCCATGTTAATGAAGTATTCTATCAGTCAGAATGAATGTATTAGTGAAGATTTACTATCGGAAATGGTGAGTTCTTGATGATTCTTTTAAATAATATATAGTTTATATGTATGAGAAGGATGGGATTTAACCACCACTCCACACATGCTGTCATTTCGGGACAAATTTCCAATAATTTGCTTGTGTATAGGCATGGTGGCCTTAATCAGCGGAAGGAAACTGGGGGAAAAACCCACTAGGTGTGACAGGCAACTCTCATTAGATTATCGTCTTTTTGTCCCCCGCCTTTCGAAGAAAGTTGGGGGACTATTAAAATGGGTTCGTCCGTCTGTCTGTCTGTCCGTCACACTTTTTGGGACACAATAACTCTCTTCCTAATTGAGCTAGAATGTTCAAACTTGGTGTATGTGTTTATTAGGTCAATGCCTTGATGGAGTTCGAAGATGAGCATTTTCCGCTTAGGGTAAGCAGAGATAAGCAATTTGATTGGTTGATGCTTTGGGACACGATAACTTTAGTTCTAATTAAGTGAGAGTGATGAAACTTGGTGTATAGTTTCATTACTGTAATACCTTGACTAAGTTCGATAATGAGCATTTTCTGCTCAGGGTAAGCAGAGCGATACGCAATTTGATTGGTCGAGACTTTAGAACACAATAACTCTCCTTCTAATTGAGTTAAAATGTTATTATTATTATTATTAAACATTTATATAGCGCTAGTTTCACTAACAGTGTTCAGAAGCGCTTTACAATCATAAAAAACCAGTAAAACAAAATAAAAACAACTAAAAGACTACATAAAGATGCAATATAATAAAATAAGAAAATATCTATGTAAAAGCTTTTTGAATAAGTAAGTTTTAAGAGCACATTTAAATGATTGTACTGAGGGGCTGGAACGAATATCAGTATCAGAAACCAGACAGTTTTAAAACATTACACAAAGAGTAAAATTATATAGCAGTGAAACAAAATAAATCAACTAAAAGACCACAAAAAGATGCAATATAATAAAAAAAAAAAATATATATCTAAGTAAAAGCTTTTTTGAATAAGTAAGTTTTAAGAGCACATTTAAAAGATTGTACTGAGGGGCTGGAGCGAATATCAGTATCAGGACCAGACGGTTTCAAATCATTCCACAGGTTTGGGGCTAAAAATGAAAACGATCTTTCACCATATGTAACCGTTCGAGCAGATCTTGGTTTGAGACGATAAATGTCATTTGAACTACGGAGACTACGAAAGTTTGTTTGTTTTTCAATTAGCTGACATAAATAAGATGGGGCTATGCCATGAAAACATTTATAGGCAGTTAAAAGAATCTTATATTGAATACGATATGGAATGGGTAGCCAGTGAAGTTGTTTAAGTATGGGAGTAATATGGATATGCCTTTTTGTGAGGGTAATGAGTCGTGCAGCAGTGTTTTGAACTTTTTGCAATTTGTATAGTAATTTATGTATAGTAATGTTCAAACTTCGTGTATATGCTTATTAGGTCAATGCCTTGATGGAGTTCGAAGATGAGCATTTTCTGCTTAGGGTAAGCAGAGATAAGCAATTTGATTGGTTGATGCTTTGGAACACGATACACACTTTTTGGGACACAATAACTCTCTTCGTAATTGAGCTAGAATGTTCAAACTTGGTGTATGTGTTTATTAGGTCAATGCCTTGATGGACTTCGAAGATGAGCATTTTTCACTTAGGGTAAGCAGAGATAAGTAATTTGATTGGTTGATGACTTGGGACACGATAACTTTAGTTCTAATTAAGTGAGAGTGATGAAACTTGGTGTATAGTTTCATTACAGTAATACCTTGACTAAGTTCGATAATGAGCATTTTCTGCTCAGGTTAAGCAGAGCGATACGCAATTTGATTGGTCGAGACTTTGGAACACAATAACTCTCCGTCTAATTGAGTTAAAATGTTCAAACTTGGTGTATATGCTTATTAGGTCAATGCCTTGATGGAGTTCGAAGATGAGCATTTTCTGCTTAGGGTAAGCAGAGATAAGCAATTTGATTGGTTGATGCTTTTGGACATGATAACTTTAGTTCTAATTAAGTGAGAGTGATGAAACTTGGTGTATAGTTTCATTACAGTAATGCCTTGACTAAGATCGATAATGAGCATTTTCTGCTCAGGGTAAGCAGAGCGATAAGCAATTTGATTTGCCAAGACTTTGGAGCACAATAACTCTCCTTCTAATTGAGTTAAAATGTTCAAAATTGGTGTGTATGCTTATTAGGTCAATGCCTTGATGGAGTTCGAAGATGAGCATTTTCGGCTTAGGGTAGGCAGAGATAAGCAATTTGATTGGTTGATACTTTGGGACAAGATAATTTAGGTTCACCGTGATTGATGATTTTTATGCCAATACAATGACTGCATTCTCATTCAGTAATGGATTCGACAGTAACAGTGTATAGAAACGATTGACTCGGACACGAGGGCCCTTTCCCTTGGCCAGAGGGGCCCTTTTGTCAAGCGTGAGGGGCCTTTTGTCTGCCTTTAGGGTCCCTCTAACTAGGGTACATTTTCATTTTTCTCGTCAGTTTTAGCATTTTTCTTTATAAAACACTTTTGGATGACACTTCGTGTACAGTTTGATTGCTCGATACGTTTGAAAAAATAAATGTGCGATTTATTAATATGTGTCATCTATTTATTTTGGGATTTCGGCGGGGGACATCAGCCTCACTGTTGGCTTGTTTACAATTTATTAGTCAAAAGGGGTGAAAATGTTTTCACCAAAAGATAGAAATACTTTTCACACTGCAGTATGAAACAAAAACCTGTAATCCAACCAATAAAAAATCTTGTAGCTTGTGTAGTGCGGCCCTCCAGCACTTACTATTAGTATAAAAATGTCCTGAGTTTTAGTGGATATCATCACTATAGTAATCTCTGTGTCTTAGTTTTATATCAGTTGATAAACTTTATTTAAAATGATGTTGGTAATAGCTGATGGTTGTACACATCCTCCAGTTGTGCTGTTTTCATCTGTTTTGAATGATTGATTTACAGAAAAAGTTGATAGAGTATTATAAAGGTAGTCTCGATCTAGTGGATTATGGAGATGAATGGAGGGATGCAAAAACTTATATAGATAAAATACAGGTAAATATGTCTGAATGCATGGTCTTTTAGAATTATACAAATATTAGTTGTTTTCTTTGATGTCAAGACATTATTGAGGAATAAAATAGCTTTATGATTTATTTCTTTTAGAGAATGATCACTGTCATTACCATATTATTGGGTTATAAATAAGATCTTGTACCATATTATTGGGTTATACATAAGATATTATACCATATTTATGGGTTATACATAAGATATTATACCCTTATAAAAAGATTAAAACATCTCGCAGAGCAATAAACTATAACACAGAAGAACAATTACCAATTTATTTAGGCAACGTTTGAAGAGTATTCTCTCAACATTTTCAAGCAAATACAGTAACAACTGCTTCTAAAGGATCATCTTGCAGAGCATTGATATATTTCACTAGAATATTGACATGTAAGATCTTGTTGAATTTATCGTATTGTTTGTCATAAACTTTAACTCACACTGTTCTTGTTCTTTATTTCAGGCATCTCTTTCAACAAGGTTACCCACAGATCAAAGTGAAAAAGGTTCACTGATGGATTTTGTAAAAGATTTACTTCTTAAATCAAAATAAGTTGCTAGGTGAAGAAGAAATCTAGGTGCAATGTACATAGCTGATTATTAACTACGTATATAGGTGATAATAATTTGATAAAATATGTTTGTATAATGATCCAACCACTTGAAGAGTATGGTCTATGTAACTAATAATCTAATAATTAGGTATTTACTTTATTAACACAAATCTGATTGTTTGTTTTATAGTCTTCCATAAAATAATCATGGAGAGTTGATGATGATCATTGAGATATGTTGATAAAGATTTATCCATATTCATCAATATTAGACTGCATTACGGACAGTAGCATCATACTCTGCCACCCATTACTGACGGTAGCATCATACTCTGCCACCCATTACTGACGGTAGCATCATACTCTGCCAGACATTACTGACAGTAGCATCATACTCTGCCACCCATTACTGACATTAGCATCATACTCTGCCACCCATTACTGACATTAGCATCATACTCTGCCTGACAGTAGCATCATACTCTGCCAGACATTACTGACAGTAGCATCATACTCTGCCACCCATTACTGACATTAGCATCATACTCTGCCAGACATTACTGACAGTAGCATCATACTCTGCCAGACATTACTGACAGTAGCATCATACTCTGCCAGACATTACTGACGGTAGCATCATACTCATTTAGTCCAATTTTTATGCAGATTTATCAAACTACAGCTTTAGTGGATGAATTTAAAAATTAGATTGATAATGTATATCTACTCCGTGTTTTAACTTCATACAAGCCTTCAATAGTGAAGATTGTTGTGTTTAAACCTATCAACATAATGTACATCTACTCTGTGTTGTAACAGATATATCACAACCTCATACAACCCTTCTCTAGCAGCTATCAACATAATGTACATCTACTCCCTGTTTTATCAGATATATTATAAAACCCTTCTCTAACAGCTATAAATATAGTTGTCTCTTTATCTTCATTCGGGGCTTGCATGGCCGAGTGGTTAAAGACCAATTGAATTATTAAAAAAAATGTAAACCATATTATTATGTTAAACCTGAAATAACCTTGTTTATGTCGAGTGGACTTAAACCCCATTTCTCTCTCTCTCTCTCTCTCTCTCTCTTATCATTCATCTGGTTGACATCTACACCAGTATCAACTAGTTTAATTACACACTGTAACAACAAATCAGGTCTATCTGGTTTGTGATATCTGTCCTGTCATCCTAGTTATCTAAAAGTGTATCAGGTTGTCATGATGTATGTCAGTACCGTGTTCTATCAGATATATCACAACTTCATGAAACAAATCACAAATCCAATTTCCTTTGTTTTTATGTTGTGGGGTTTTTTTTATCTGCGTTCTTCCAATTTTCCAAAGATTTCCCTTTTCACTGCCAATCGTGATGTGCCTTATACTAAACATAAGTTAATAAAACAATTGACCACACCCACTGTAAATATTGTAAATACAAGACATCATCATCACACCCCAACATCCTTAATTTGAATTTTGTTTCATTAACTGTTCGATGTCCACGATTTATTGAACTTATTTTGTTTTTGCTGTTCTACTGGGTATTTCCCAGAATTCCTGACACATTTTCAGCAGCTAAACATAGAAATTTAATTAAACTCATTACAAATCCTACTGTTATAAAAAAAACAAAAACAAATTCTACTATTATAAAAAAAAACATATAAAATTATATTTGAATTACATTTAAACATACATTATACAAGAGCTAAATCTGCCTACTGTAGGTTTTTCTTTAGGTCTCAGATGCCTTTACACTATCCAGTTTTAACAATGATATTATGGTGAGAACTGTCATCTCTTTATCTTATCTCCCATAATGTATGTTGAATGAAATAAAATCTGTATTTTTATGAGATTTTGTTAATATTAAAATGAAATGGATAGATGATATAGTAATACCATGTTTAAATTACAAGTTGATTTAAAGTTGAAGGATCATCAGTAAAACTGTCTGCTATATTGATCAAACTTTAATATTGTACATATAAATACTGTCACATATGGAACATAAAGAAGTTGTACCAATTGTTTTTATCTTCAACTTTACTTCTTTTCATCATTTTACTCAATTTCTCTGTTATTAGTAATAATTTCAATGAAATGTTTGCTTTTTGTTATAAATAGTGTTGGTTTTGATATTGGGTTATTTATGATTGTGTCTATGTTTTAGGTTTAATGTTAAATTGGAACTGGATATTTTTTGAGTATAAATGGGCTTCCGTAGTATTGATAATGTATTATAATAAGTTATATATGAAGAGGAATAAAAGGCAGCAGATTCCATGTAATAAGTAATAATATACATGTATCTATTTTCACTTTGTATCAAATATGTACTACATGTACATATTCCACTTATATTGAGATCTCATCAGAAAATGAGGGTTTTTTTAAAGCCAGTTATTTTTCCTTATTTCCCTATAAAATTTGATCTAAATCAGAATATGAATCTATTTCTCATCACAAAATACTTTTTATATGACCAGTTTATTTTTAATTCCCCCCACACCCCCTAAAAAACCTAAATTATTTTAAGAATACAGTGTTTTTATATACCGATATTTGGACTGAATGAATTCGATGTAAGAGTAGGCCATAGTGCCGCCCATTTGCAGCAGAACATTAAACCCCCATCTTATTTGAATTTGTATGTCTGTGCGGTTATTTTTACTGAATGTCTACAATGTTTTATTACATTAGGTACTTCTTGTAGTCTCGGTGAATATCCAATTTGCCATTCAAAATGATTCGCTAACATTTAATTAACAAAACTAAATCAATTAGAATAATAATCTGTAGACTTGGATTCAATTCGATAATTAGATAGCCTCATCAAGAGATTTCATGCTATGGACTAGTACTCCTGATATTTAAGGTTTTATATATAGATCTTCATCATCCAGACTCTGATATTCTCTTAAAGCAATAATTTCATATTTTCTAAGAAAGTCAAAACATAAATATTTCTTTGTCTTTTGCTCAATAGGTTGTCAACTCACTATTATACGATCAAAGGCATTATTTCCCGCTCTTATAAATCACTAACACCGGAAATAATAACACAATTACCTCCCTTGTTTTTCTATTTCCCCATGGTAGCTATCTTCAAACTAATTTCGCAACTGGCAATAGTGAATTATAGGATTATTCTTTAACATGGTAGGACTGTTTATAGTTACCATCTATTTTAAGGCTTTATTTTAATATATTTTAAAAATATAACTTAAAAATATGGAATTACCACTTTAAATAGTAGAGGACTGGATGATTTGTATTTCAGAATTGGCCATGAATCAAATGCACATAGTTTCCAATCAACTTAATACATCTTCTTGAATGTATTTGTAATTATTTTTGTGTACAACTATGCAATAAAGGTATATTTATGTAGAAACTGTTAATTGTATTTCTTCAAATGAGTAAAGACCTATATTGACTCAGTAAGACTGATCGCAGCAGGTTCACCTGGTACCCACGGTGACTCAGTAAGGCTGATAACGGGTTCACTTGATATCCACGGTGACTCAGTGAGGCAATGGTTCACTAACCAGGTGTTCTGAATTTGGAAGTTTCCAGGAATAACTATATCACGACTCAAGTTTCCTGTTGTACAGGGTCCAGAACGACATTCGACCTCAATCGGACATAGAGTTCCTGTGTTTCAAAGTTAAGGATAATATAACTAGCACCACTGTACTGACTGATGTGATATTGTGAACCTGGTTCTGACTATGATGTCATACTGTGAAGTGTGAACCCGGTTCTGACTATGATGTCAAGTTTCATGGCAATATAGCATAAATTAGCAGAGCCTTAGGCTTTATACGCCCACATTGAAATGTTAAAAATATATAAAACTGCCATTTAAAACCATCATACATGTCCTGATAATACATGTCCACTATCAGGACATGTATGATGGATTTAAATGGCAGTTTTTATATATTTTTAACACTGCACTTATGCTGTTTATGTATCCAGTTACCTAGTAATTGTGATCCCATCAGAAATTCGTTGGAAGATTGGTTTGAGGATGCCTACTGTAAATATTTGTGGATTTTCATATTGAAATGTGGTCGTATATTGTCGTCGCCCCACAAGCAATTGTGGACGCTCTACAGGCTAAAGTTAATATCTGATTGACTCTAAATTTATACACAGTGTTTAAGGTGATGAGACGAAGAAACCTATTGATTTTCAGCGACTTCCGATAATTACTGCCAGATTTATGGCCCTTGATCACTTCAAAAAATCTTGTGGCCGCTCTAGAGGCCAAAGTTAATATCCCATTGACTTTAAATTTATACACAGTGTTTAAGGTCATGAGACCAAGAATCCTACTGATTTTCAGCGAATTCCGATAATTACTGCCAGAGTTATCTCCCTTGATCACTTTGAGAAATCTTTTGTAACGCTCGAGAGGCCAAACTTATCATCCAATTGACTTCAGATTGATACACAGAGTTTAAGGTCTTGAGACGAACAAGTATATTGATTTTCAATGAATTTTGATAACTGAACAGCTAAATCCATGATTACTAAGCGTTAGCATGGGGCAAAACTTTATAAAAACCAAACAAATTCTAATGGTTTTCTGATAATTTCTTAATGAGTTGTTACTCTTAATCAGATTTTAGTGTAGGCTATTATAAATGTTTCACTTCCGAAAAAAGGAAGAATATGCGACAACTCTTGTTTACTGTCCGGACAATTTAGCTGCTGTGGGCGTATTTTTCGTTGCCTGGCAACCTATCTTTGCAAATAGTTTGCCCTCAAGAAGATAATAAAACACTTGTGGACCAGTTCTTGGTAAAAAGTTTGCTAATATCCACAAAACTGACATAGGTAGTCAAGGAATTAAAATAACGAAACAATGCAACTTTTACCATTCTTAATCAATTAGATTCAAAGTTACCTCGGCCAATCAGTTTCACTTAAAGAATCAGAGACATTGTGTTCTAAACAACACCACTGCATTAAAATTGCTTCTCTCTGCTTAGTCTAAAGCAGAAAATGAGTAAAGAATTCACTACATGTCATCAACCCCAAGTCTGAATATTCTACCTCAGTAAGCAACAGTATTGTTACGTTCCCAACAATATGATGAACAAACCCATTTTAACATTTCGCTGCTTCCTCTGAAAGGCAGGGGACAAAAAAAACCTTCATTAAGAAAACGTAAAATAAATATTTTTTATTTATTATTTGAATCTACAATTAATGAAAGATCAAATAGCTTGAACAATTTTTGAAATACATTTAAAAGAATAGATTGTTTTAATAGAAACATGATTAAATATGACGCAATACATAATCTAACAACCTGTTGGTACCTGAGACGATTCATCGGATAGTAACTGACAACCTCTGTAAATCACATTATAACTGTCAACACCGATTGAAATTAAACATTGAGATAAATATATCAATCTTGTTTACGTACGATAGCTAAGCACAATGGAAGACATTGATCAACTAAACTAGGCTTTATCCTACTCAAACAAAATAATCCAATATTGAGTATCAATATTTCTAAAAATAATCCAATATTGAGTATCAATATTTCTAATATACATCTAAGTATGTTGACGAGCAATCATCTTTACTTAAAAATTGACTCCACTTGGCATCAGATACTTGATCAGTTAAACCATACTCTAACTGGTAGCAATTAGCAATAAGTACATATATAAAAAAGCATGTTCTTTCATCAAAAACTGCAAAAAGCATTTGTGATTTGTGCATTCATTATTTGGGTAATTTTCCTCTAGCATGATATACTGTATAAGTATATAGATAAAGATACTAAAGTACAGTCTTTTATATATTAAAGATCAATATTAAATGCTAAGAAACAAAACAAAAATAACACAATTTACGAGAAGGTGGAATTGGTCATTGGAACGGGGATTTGATCATGACAGATGTTATTATGAAAAATGCCACATACAGAATATATAATTCATGTCATGTTTGACCTTTTGATAAAGTAAACCTTTGATTTAAGTAATATACGTTGACTAGATAAATATAATAGAGAGAGATATCACATGATATCAAAATGATACTTACAATTTTTTGTTAAGAAAATAATTACATTTAAGACTTTCAATACTTCACAGATTACCATAGAATTATTCATAAATTACTATTTGTATATATATTAAAATAAATTTCATATTAAATGTAAGTAAATTTCATATTAAATGTAAGTAAATTTATTTGTTATAACTGTAAACAAATTACAATAACAGTAATTATCGCCAAAATGCAGATTGGGATTACTTGATAAAGAATATTGATTTAAAAATGACAGATCTATATTAAATATATTAAGGCATGAGTTATGAAGAGTAAGGCATTGTGTGAAAATACATATGAATGAGACATTTCGCAAACACTAATCATATATTTATTTCTTAACTTTAAAATTTTGTTCATTTTGCATTTCTGGATTAAAGTGTGTAGTGTCTAAAATTGGGACCGAATTACATTTTTACCCTGGCTGGTATCTTTTTAAAAGTAAATAGAAACAATCTCATTTAAAACATAATGCCATCGATTTTTTTTAAGTTTTTAATTAAAGTAAAATATTCCTTTATATAATTTAATGACATGATGCAATAACAAACATATGACTGCATGAAAACAATATAAATGTATGTGCAGGATTTAAATCAATTTCTGTATATTTTTTATGGGTATTTAAGTTGCTTTTCCTCATATAAACTGGGTTCAATTTACCTTCTATTTGAAACTATATTCACTCAAAAAAAAGTTTAATTTTTATCTTTCACAATTGAATCAAATTTATTTTAATTTGATGAAATTTCTAAGCAGGGCTCACACTGGCTTTCAATTGTTTTCCGCCAAAATGGATGATAATTTTTATGTAAAGAAATGTTCATATATTTTTTCCGCCAACTTGAATATTTTATCCGCCAAAAATATGTGATAAAAAATTATACAATTTCTAACAATTCAACTAGGATTATTATAAAATGATTACCGATATATACAATACAATATACAACAACTTTTAACAAATCTGTCTTTGCATAATACATTTAGCACAGTTTTGGTTTACTAAGATCGTATTTTATTTTTGGTAACTTTAGGCTATTTGAACATCGCCGTATTGCACTATATATTCAGTATTTACACGTCAAACCTTGTCCAAGGATTGCGTGTACAATAGACCTATTGTTATTTTCTGGTACCGTAACGGTATCTGAATCTCTGATAGAATGATATGTACTTCAATTATATTTGTAAGAGATGCTTACCATTATACCGGTCGTTCACCTTTAGAACATTTTAGCGACTATAAATATGATACAAATGGCAAACCGTTTTCTCGCTCAAGAATCGCAGATATTCAGGTAGTTCATACGTTTTCGACCAGTGGTGATAAGATAATTTTAAATAATGATATCCAATGTTTTACATGCCGTATATGATGTCACAGTAAACGGAATTGAACTATCACAATAGTTATTTTTTTTCGATAGAACTGTCGGCCATTTTGGTTACATGTAGGGCCTACTACCATTTTTCGTTTTAAGTCGAAACGAAACATCAAATAATCACCGCTTAATTTAATCATGAAGATTAAATAGTGACTTGAGATAGGTTTAATATACATCATTGGCAATTATCAATCAACTTATCATTAATCCGAGACAACTAATTAGTATTACTCGTCGACGCGATCCAGATTATCAGCCAGTTGATTAATTTATTATTGTTTTTAGCCACGTGACTGACACTCAATAATGTACAGGATAAATACGATTAGAATTTTTAAGATTTTTTCCCGCCAGTTCTCAAAAAGAATCGCCAGTACCGTAAAACTTTATCGCAAAAATTATCGCCAAAATCAAATTTTAATCGCTACTTTCATATTTTTATCGCAAATTGCGACTTTGGCGACCGACGGTGTGAGCCCTGTTTCTAAGTGTTTTAATTCCTGCACACAGATTAAATGATTAAAATCCTAAAAACATTAACAAAGGTTTTTTTTTATAATTCGTCATGTTTTGGTCCGCTAAATTCTTCATGAGAAATATACCCATCTTTATCTTTATCTTCATGAGCCATGATTTCTTTTATCATATTATTGTGTTGTTCCTCAACATTCTCTTCTTCAACATTGTGTTTAGATGCTTGTTCTTTTAAATATGTAGCAATCTGAAAAAACACATAAATATATAGTCAGATAATGTTAATACCTTATTAATTTACCAATAACATTCAAGTTCCACATTTGAAATGTGTCTGTTATCCAATATATTTTGAGTTTAATTTGTCTATTCTGATGACAAAAGTCTCCACCACCCAATCCATTTTGCAATTTAGTTAAAGCACAGGAATCTGACCTTTTATCCGTGTATACATGTATATGTATAGGCCCTACACCATACCGAACTAGACATAAATGTATAATAAAAAAAGAACAGGAATGCAATGCCTGTTGAAGCATCGATTTTACCAGCTCTCGCTTGGCACGTTGAGGACAAATGTCAACGAAGGAAAAAAATGTAAATTTTGGAATCAAATGGCTATGATATCGTTTTGTGGGGAGTATTTGTGCAAATCAACACGGCTAGATTGAAGAAAAATCATATCTGAGTGAATTGGCAGAGGTTAGATTGCCTGACATTAGGAATTGTGGTGTATGCATATATATACAGATAGAAGGTCAGATTCCTGTGGTTAAAGTCAAGTTTAAGTTTTTGGCAATCTAATTAAAATACAGATCTATATTTCGTTTTTTTATACTTTCAATCGCCTACACTACATGAAGATGTGAATAATTGTAGTGGGGAGGGTTTTGGGATGGCTTTCACGTCAGGGGTCATATGAGCGACTTTTGACCCAATGACATTGACATTTGATGCCATCACTAAATGAAGATCTGAACAATTGTAGTGGGGAAGGGTGGGGGATGGGGTCATGTCAGGGGTTATATGAGTGGCTTTTGATCCTATAATGTCAGACATTATATTAACAGTTCCTTGCATCGCATGCCAAGTAATCGCTGTAACAGACCCTTTAATTAGGTAATCCCTTATATCAACAGATACGGAACAGACTTACTTCATCAACAGATAACAGTTTATCTCCATCTGTATCAATTTCTTTAAAAACATTTGGTGGTGGTTGACCTTCTTGGATATCAACTAATTCAACATCAAATAATAAATTAGCATTAGGAGGAATAGATTCACCTGAAATAACAAAAATACATATTACAACATGGTTCTGCAATGATATCCGCAAATATTCAAAATATGTAGCAAAAATATATCCAGAACATCAATTAGAAGGGGGGGGGGGTACCGTCCATTCGACACAAGCTATGTCTTATCAAAACTAACATGGTTCAATTTTATTTCAATAATTCGCTTGCACGTAGGGGTCTTTAGCAGTGGGAGAAAACCCGAGGACCCAGAGAAAACCCACGACGTTGGACAGGCGACCCTGATCCTTGCTACATATAACCGGGCAATCAAAACCATGCCAGTTGACTCAATGGTGGACGTTATGATACAGCGCGTATGAGTTAACCATCTGGCCATCCAACCCCCTGCATAAATTAAGCCTGGTTTACTGCGCCTTTGATAAGATGTTAAATGTAAAAGTTGAAGAGTAAAACGTACCAGCTCCAGATTCACCATAACCTAGATGTGATGGAATAACTAATTTACGTTTTTCACCAACACACATATCTGTTAAACCTTGGTCCCAGCCTTTAATAACCTGACCTACACCAAGTTGAAAGCTAAAGGGCTGCCCGTGATCTTTACTACAAAAAGAAAAACAGATACATTATTACTGATTAAAACTGTTAAAAACATTTTGTTTAGATGATATTTTAAAAGATATCAGAAAGTGATCATCACACAGGGTTCCCTTAATAACTCATGTACATGTAGTCATATTTTGGCATTTAATTTACTAAAACCTCTTTTAGTTATGATGTCCTGTGAAATCTAGGACTCTAGTTTGAAACATTGAGAGAGAAATGGGGTTTAACGTTGACTCGATCCAAGCTAGATTATTTCGCGACTAGAGAGACTATAATTAGATTACAATCTGATATTAGGTATTATATATTCATTATCAGGAGTTGCCGTAAAGTCTGTAAGACATGGTCTAAAACCGATAAATGTGAGAAATACATATCGTGGATAAGTATATATTTATCTTCATTTTAAAGTTATTACATTATCGAGGTCAGTGTATTTTCCAGAGCATTTGGTCTGACACCAAGTGGTCTGACACCATGAGCAACTACAATGATTTTACACACTTGTAATATGTAAACATTATATTGGACAAGCAGTAGTTTAAACATGTTTCATCACCTTTCAAATCAACAAATAACTAGCAAATATTTTTAATTTAAAAAAATTGCTGGGTTATAGAAGCCACCATACTGATTGACAGACCCCTTGAATATGATTATGTAGTTTATTACCGGTATTGTTGCAATGACAACAGTTAATGGAAAAACATTGGAAATATCTCTTAACATCTTTAGAAATAAAAAAAATACTGTTCTTATAGTTTAAATCATATCGTGTTTGTTTCAAAAATTTCCGTCAAAATGCAATTTCTAAGAAAGCTCCTAAACTGGGCTACTCTTATATAGAATTCCAACTGCCAAGGGACCTCGTTTTTTTTGTCCCATCCTGCATCACTGACAAGATGAAATAACGCAGGAAAATCTGAATGAACTTTCTCTGCAAATGCAGGGATCAAACACCCGACCTCCAGCCTAGCGAGCCAGTGTTACCCACTTAATTGAATTAACCATTATGATCCTGTGAAATAGGCCTACACATGTTATGTCCCTTAGTTACAACTTATAATTATAAACTTGCCCCAAAATAGCATTTTAGCAGGGAATTTTGACACAAATATGTTACAATTTAATATCAGAAATTGACAATTTACCTTAAAAAACGGCATATTAATATTATCAAATATATTAATATATATAATTATATAGTGATAGGGGCCTACGAATTAAATAATCGTGAATTTTTCCAAACTTGAAATCCCATTTTGAAACAAAACAAACCATTGTAAATCAAAATTGACACAATTTGGTATAAACAACGGTATAGCATCAAAATATCGATATAAATTATTGTTTTTGGGATAATATTGGATTTAGGTTGATTTGGGTGGATTTGATAAATCCTGCTACCCAATCAAGAATCAACCCCTTCTCCCTTGAGATAAGACATGAATTCATGAAAAAGAAATTACATGCTGGACGAAAATCACCATCCATATGTTTACTACATCAGGAACAAATATTTTACTTACCTAGAATCGAATTTAGAACCATCTTTTTCTAGTGTACCTGTATAATGCATTTGTAGCATATCGAACTTTTTACTGAGACGTTCACAATTCTCAGGTTTCTCAACAACTTCTATCTTTAGTTCATCTTCAGCAAAAGACAGACACACACACGCTAAAAGCAGTCCTATCAGTTTAAACGACGCCATATTGAGGGTATTATTAGCAGTTGGATATGGAAGTTAGTTACGATCTCGAGATAATGTATCCCAGATAACTTGCCTTAAGATATTTATCGAGTCCACCTCTATTTATTTTCGACGTGGCGGACTGTGAACTCGACAGCCAAAATATACACCGGTAGCTCAAATACTTTGATCTGATTGGTTGGTGGAAATCTAATAATAGACCCCTACCACGTGCATTCGTACACGTGGTATTTGGCCGTAAGTAGAATTATATTAACAGGAGACAGGAGTCGATAGATTTATATTTTAAAGCCATTATTATATAATATAAATTGACTGCTTTCAATCAAAAGTCATGACATAAATGATGACCACTTGCCTGAAGATCAAAATGACATTTAAAATGCCTTTCATATGTAATTAATTATAGCTGTCATCACCCTAAGGCTAAAAGCAGGAGTTAGGCCTAAATGAGATCTCGGTACTATAATAAATAATGATTTAAAATCGATAAAACATTTCTATGATGTGTATCATAGTAAAATATAATGATAGTTTTGATATTATGATTACAGCTTTACTATCTGTTTTTCATCTAAACAGCAGCAAACCTTTTCTTGAAAACATTCGATATTTATGCAAATAAATGGTTTATAATTGAATAACGTTTAATTACGTGATATAATATGTGAAGTGTTGATCGAAACACCCGTATTTAGACAGACACAACTAAAACATTAGTACAACATATTGATCTATTAATATATATCGTTTAGTACGCTGGGCTGGTAAAACCACCTCGTATGAGCGATTGTGTTAACCAAGGAGTATTAATATTTATACTCCTTGGTGTTAACCATGCCTGTTTGGTAGAGAATATTACATACACTGTTAGGAAAAATCTGGTAAATTTACATGAAAAACACCGGCAGCTATAGTTGCCAGTAAAATTACTGTAAATAAACATTCAGCTGTAAAATTACAGAGTTTCTGTAATTTGACTTTGTGTGTAACTTTACCTGAAAAAGGTAAATGGAAAATAACTATGAGTTTGTTTTTTAACTTTGAACTGTAAATTCACCACAACACTGTAAATGACCGGATACAGTAAGTTTGTTTTTTAACTTTGAACTGTAAATTCACCACAACACTGCAAATGAACGGTTAGTAAGCTTGTTTGTTAACTTCCAAATGTAAATTCACCGCAACACAGTAAATGAACGGTTACAGTAAGTTTGTTTTTTAACTTCCAAATGTAAATTTACCTGAAAGCAATAACTGAAGAATTACAGACATATGTTAAAAAACACAATGCCATCCCTCTTTTAGGCTATTAACAATTTCTCAGCTGAATAAAAGGCATTTAAAACTTCGCTTGTTGTTGCGTAGCGAGGTCATACGACCAATCCTGTAACCAAACACAGGTTGAAACCGCCGATCGTCAGTGATTATGGCGGTTCCAGGCCTTCAGATGTAAGCTTGCGACACTGTCTATTGCAGGCATTGGAACTGCTTTAGAGACAGTCCAGCTTACACTGGCCAGTCGGTTTAATTAAAGTTACATTATGGGAGATACGATAAAGAGATGGCAGTTCTCACTCTAATAGTTAAAAACTAGATAGTGTAAAGGTAATTTGCTTAAAATTTCAGTCAAATTGATCCGCTATTAGTCGAGAAAAAAGCGTTTGAAATACATGTATTCACATAGCCTCGGTCATCATTACTCAAATCATTAACATGAACAGCATAGTCTCGATTATCCACTTGATTGATTTAATTATCAACGGCCATTAAGCGGCATATAGGAATTTAATCCGCCAACATCGAAGGCTAGCCTTGAGATAAAGAGTTTATTATGGTATGGATATGTTAATTTTGATTTCTAATTGATTATTTAGATAACATTTCAGGCCTAAATAAAGACCTGTAATAAGCAGATTTTGCTCTTGCATAATGCTATTTTAACTGTCTTCAGCTTGATTACGAGATAATACAACCTATGGCCGGAATGATAAAACATTTTTTGTAATACTTTTATGAACATACTTACAATCTGATTATTTTACGATGAAAAATAATACACCTTATAGATTGTATAAGTAAAGGAAATTAGATATACATAACATGCAGTATACCAAATTTAACAAAATGTGATTGTCCATATTATGGTTAATAAATTAGAATGAATACTATTAGAAGATAGTTATCAGGAATGGTTCGTTGCTATGGAATACTAAAAGAAAATAAGAGACATTAAATTTACCAATAATTTACAAAAAAAAAATGTGAATAAACGTAAATGTGTTCAATATTGAAATACTACATTTTTTACCGGGTTTTAATGTGCTTTTCATTTCATAAAAGTTTATTAGAAGGAAGAATGAAACTTGGTAAATATACATCATTTTGGTAAATATTCCGACCATTTTGGTAAATATTCCAAACATTTTGGTAAATATTCCGAACATTTTATGGTAAAAACAAATACTTTAATTGCTGTAATTTTACTAATGTTTATAACGTGACAGTTTACAAAATAATGTGAGTAAACGTAAAATCTGTAAGATTGCATGTTAATAAGAGACAATAAATTTACCGAATACGAAAACTACCAATAAGTTAAACATACATTATGCAAGAGGTAAATCTGCCCATTGCAGGTCTTTCTTTAGACCTGATGTGTTATATAAACTATGAATTAGAGATTTATTAACATGAAAAGACCATAATCAACTCTTGATGCCATCTTTTGTGTCGGATTTTCACTGGATTTGAGTCGGATCTGGGAGTCAATGCTCATTGGTGATTAAATTCAAAAATGGAACAATCAAGATATAAAAGTTTTTTTATTTTTTTTATTGTACAGACTTTAATAATGATGACCGAGGCTAGGCCTACGATTCAATCGCTAATATCTGGATTCAGAGTGGAGCAATTTAACAGATTTTCAGCATATTCACTTTACATTATCTAGTTTTTAACCATTATATTTCTAACCTAATAGTAAATTTACAAAACAAAATGTGAATAAACGTAAGATCTGTAAAATTACATGCTTGCCTATTAATTTCCGGATCAGTTTGTAAATATTACATATATGTAAGAATGTATTTTTACCGATTCTGAATGTGTTTTTGATTTCATCACCGTTTATAACAAAAAAAGGGTTGGCAAGATGGCGGCAAGTGTGGACCGAAAGAAAGTTGTCTCCACAAAATATTCCAAAATGAGCGTAATACTTTATATGGCATTAATTTTACTATGTGGAGACGTTGAAAGTAACCCTGGACCCAGTAGTGCAAGAAGGGGGAGAGGAAAAGGCGATTTGGAAGAAGTTAGAGAGACTGAAGATTATAGTATTGCCGACATGGTGAAAGCGCTGTATGATGACATGAAATAAGTGAAAAATGGCGTGAAGGAGATCAAAAGTGTAGCCGATCAGGTCAACAGTTTAACAGAAGAGGTAAGAAGCTTGAACAGTGAAATATGAACTTTAAGAAAATCTAACACCGAATTTAAAAGAATAAACCAGAAACAAGCGGATCAGATTGTTGATTTACAACAGAAATTTGATAATTTTGAGAATGAGGCCAAAAGAAACAATGTGATAATTCGCGGATTAAAAGTTAATGCCATCGGTAATCTTGAAGAACAGAGAAAGGAATGTGAGACGGTTGTTGCAAAACTGTTTACAGAGACATTAAAAATTGAAAGATCTATCGATGTTGAGAAATGTTATTTATTGAACGATAAAAGGGGTTTTAGTGAAGTTTAAAAGTGGTAGCGATAACAATGTTGTGTTCTCCGGTGTCAAAGAATTGGACTCTGATATTAAAAGTTTTAACGACTTCTCTTATAATGTCCGACAAACCCGGAAAAAACTTATCCCTCCCATGTTGGCTGGTAGAGAGGAGGGTAGGAGTTCTAACCTAAAATTTGACAAACTCGCTATCGATGGTAAAATATTCTCACTTAAAGATTTCGAGCAAGACTGAAATGTAGGTCAGACCCGTCAGGTCAACACACGTGATACAAATAGTAACAACAATCCCGTGAAGTGTGTATATCGTGGAATGTAAATGGTTTGAAGAGACACCTTGACGATGTTGAATTTATTTCTTACTTATCAAACTATGATATTATCAGTCTTATTGAAACATGGTGTGGTGATGATGTAGTTAATTTTGAGGATGTGTTTCCAAATCACAAATATTTCACGTGTGTACGCGAAAATCATAGGCGTGGTGATATTGTGGTACTGGTTAACAATAAACTTGCTTAAAGTATTTGTAGGATCAAAGAGAATTTCTTTAAGTTCGATTGTGATCTTATATATGGAACAGTGTATGTGGCACCCGAAAATTCCCCAGTGCATGATAAACAGTGTGGAATTGATTTGTTAGAAGACAAGCTTTTTGAACTTATGACAGACTACTCAACTTGTGAACTTGCCTTAGTCGGTGATTTCAATGCCAGAACCGGCGATGGCTCTTTGCATGATCATCTATTCAGTGATTCAGTCAAACATTTACCATGCTTAGATGATGCTATATCTATGACATTGATGATGTTGACCTTCAAAGAAAGTCTCAGGATAAACAGACAAATTCTTTTGGACTCAAACTTTTAAGCTTGTGTTCAATCTACAATATACACATTGTAAATGGTCGGAAACCAAGTGACTTAAGTGGCCGACACAGCTGTATCAAATATAATGGCACCAGCGTCGTTGATTATCTAATTGTGTCACAAAATGTGTTTGATATTATCACAGGTTTTCAGGTTTCTTCCAGGACAGAGTCAGATCATCTACCCTTAACCTCTAATATACACGTTTCTCCCCAACAGGAACCGACAGTTTCTGAGACAGCGAATAGGCAGAAATACTCTAGACTAGTATGGAAGCCCAAAAAGGCAGAATACTATATAAGAAATATTCTCGAAAATTTTGGTAATTTTGAACAAAATTTCTATGACACTATCAAATGTGACGTAGAGAAATCTGTTGATCTTATAACCAACTCTGTGTGGACAAATGCGCAATCCGCAAATCCCCCCAAATACTGCATGGTCAGAAAACAACAGCCCCTATGGTTTGATGATGACTGTTTGCTTCTTAAGAATAAGAAATATCAGGTTTTAAACCAAGTTAGAATTAACAATACACAAGCTAATCTAGAATATTTAGCTTGTGTATTATTAATTCTAACTTGGTTTAAAACCTGAATTATAATATTATAATAATGTTCAAAATGAATTTAGAAATGTTTGTAAAGTGAAAAAGGGTAATTATCAGCAGCAGGTATATAGCGATCTCTTGAAATCCCTAAATGATCCATCCCAATTCTGGGGTGTTATTAAACAATCAAGACGTATACAACGCAAATCAGATTACTCTATTATTAGTCCGGATTCATGGGTGAGTCACTTTAACACCCTTTTGAACAATGATGTACACATCTCACAATACCAGACTGATGATTACCCTTCATATTCAGATGATGTCAGCAATAGTATTGATTGTCAATTATTGAATGGACCCATTACCCAGACTGAAGTGAGACGATGCTTTCTTAACTCCAAATCTGGTACATCACCTGGGCCAGACGGCATTGGCATCGATTTTTTCAAATCTTGCCCGGACAAATTTGTCCCTATTTTCACAATTTTATTTAATGAACTTTTTAATTCTGGTATTTTTCCAGAATCATGGTCAAAAGCAATTATCGCCCCACTTCATAAAAAAGGAGTCAAATCAGACGCAAACAATTATAGGGGTATATCCTTGTTGGACTGTATGGGTAAGTGGTATACATCCGTGCTAAATAGCAGACTGAAGGTTTGGTCAGAATACCAAAACAAATATGAAGAAGCACAGGCAGGGTACCGTAGTGGATATTCGACAACAGATCACATATTCACTTTGCAGGGCTTAGCACAAACGTATTTATCCAAACAACGGGGTAGAATGTATAATCTGTACGTTGATTTTTCCAAGGCATTCGACCTTTTGAATAGGGGAAAACTCATGGATCTCTTGTTTGCTAAAGGTGTCTGTGGTAAAATGCATCATGTATTGAAAAATATGTACACATCGGTCTCGTCTTGTGTAAAACTGGGACGAGAAATAAGTTCATATTTCCCTTGTTTATCTGGGGTACGCCAAGGTTGTATACTTAGTCCAATCCTGTTCTGCTTATACCTAAACCAGTTAGTCGATTGTTTCAGATCGGAACAAAATAGTGGTATTTTTACAATTCAGGAGGTCCAGGACATCTTGTTATTGCTTTATGCTGACGATCTTGCGATTCCAGCGGATACTGTTGGAACTCTGCAGTCTAAAATCAATACACTCGAAAAATTCTGTGATAGTTTCAGTCTCAAAGTGAATCTGTCGAAGACAAAAATTGTTGTTTTCCGAAACGGAGGAATTATTCGAAAATCAGAAAAATGGTATTTTAAGGGTGACAAGTTAGAATGTGCACCTTATTATTGTTATCTGGGCCTCGTTTTCTTATCTCGACTGAATTGGAGCAAATGCATTTCAAATCTGGCGTTAAAAGCTGAAAAGGCGCTGCTTCCAATTAAAGGTCTGATCAGAAGTGTAGATCGCCCATATTTGAAAACATCTTTTAAGATATTTGACTATATAATGCGACCGATATTCTTGTACGGATGGATCTGAAATATGGGGATTCGAATACAGACCCGATATCGAACGTGTCCAAACTAATTTCTGTAAATTTCTCCTGGGGGTATACAAAAATACTTCAAATGCCGGTGTCCTTGGAGAATGTGGACGTCAAAGTCTCTCTGTCATGTATATGACAAACAGTATAAAATATTGGTGCGAGGTCGTCCGAATGCCGACAACTAGGTACCCAAAGCAGGTTTATTTAATGCTTAGAAGCATAGACAGTGCTGGTAGGATGTCCTGGGTATCAAAAGTAAGAATACTATTATCGTCGCTAGGATTCGCCTTTGCATGGGAGTCACAAATTATAGGGGATATTAATTTATTCATTTGTGATATTAAACAAAGACTGTCCGATATCAATACCCAGGAATGGTCTTCTAAGCTAGATTCTAGTGAATCATTAAACGAATATAAGTTATTTAAGATAAACATTTGTCAAGAACAATATTTATTTGGATTATAGTCTTGATATACACTTTAAACGAAACATTACTCGACTCAGGTTAAATTTGTTACCATTGAACTCAAGCCTATGTAGAAGGAATCCTCATATTGATTCGACTTGTCCTCTGTGTAAATCAGATATTGAAACCCTTCACCACTTTCTGTTCATATGTCCAAAATTGAACCATATACGATATCTATACATTCCGAATACTTTATATAAACACTCTCTGTGTCCAGCGGCACTAATCAAAATCTGCACGTCAATTGACATTGGATTATTAAAATCTATATCTCAGTATATCGATGTCGCATTATCACATAGAAAATTGGAAATGTAAAGAAATGAATTGTTTTACTGTTATCATAAATTGTAAAATATATCTACACTTGCTGTCGCCCACCTTTTTAAAGTGTTTGTTAAATTGTACTTTAGGTCTATGACCTTATTACTGAAATAAACATATTATTATATTATATATATCAAAAAAAGACACGAAACTCGGTACACTTACACGAACTTGGTAAACATACACGAAACTCGGTAAACATACACGAAACTCGGTAAACATACACGAACTCGATAAACATACACGTAACTCGTAAACATACACGAAACACCGTAAAAATACGACACACTTGGTAAAACTACTATATTGTGGAGAATATACCGACAATTAAGGTATAAAAACACTTGTACTTCTGTAATTTTACATAAATTCTCACTGGAAAGGGGCGATTAAAATTGTCAGAGGTTTCCTCACGGGACCTTGGTGGCTCTACGAAAGGCCCCCTTCTCCTGCAAGAAAAGTTCTATAGGACTGAAATAAAAACGAGGTCCCCTATATACACGATAGCGTTCACAAGAACCCTTGAATAGTAGGCAAATACTCTTAGTTAACAGGTATGTATAACGGTTTATTAAAGCACCGTAATTCACATAGCCGAATGTAAAACAGATATAGATTTATGAAATTACGAAATTACCATTGAAGCACATTGCGTGGTGTATGCCTGTCTTCAGTAGACCTGGGGTTGAATATGAAATGAATATGAAATGAAAAGGTTTTCAATTCAATTTTATTGGTTATGATATGTAAAGATTTTCTGTTGGGTAAATTACAAGGATGATGATACCACCGGATAGTTTGTGCTGTAAAAGACCTCTTGTAATCAGTGTCATAGACACATAGACTATTAGTAGAGTGGTTCAGAGACACAGTATTTGTCCTTATAAAAACTGACCCGCTTATCTGTGTGATTGCTCCGTCGAGAAATCTTCTGAAGTGAGCAGAAGTTAGCGCCGCGCACGTGGTTTAGGAAGTCGCAGCAAATATACGTCACATGAGGTATTTTTACAAACATGTATTGGTATATAACGCGGAGTAAAAAATACACTCATTACGGGCTTCGACTTACGTGTTTATTTAATAGCGAACGTGAGCAAAAATTTAGATTTCACTCCTTGATTTGATTTTTGATTTTGGTGATTTAAATACAGAGCTAGCTATAATAGCTTCGTTTCATTTCTAACTTTCAAGTAGGTGAAAGCGCCTAGATAAATTCACTACAACCTTTCGAGATTTACTTTTATTAAGTGGCTACATTCTTGGTTTACGCTGGCGACTATTGTGGTTAGGAAATAAATATTTGTTAGCTCTAAATACGCAGAACTATTTGAGACCGGAAAATAACCGAAACAAACTTTTTATTTGTAGTCTTTATTTTCCAGACCCTTTTCGGTAACATGGTGTAAATTATTTTTATAATCATAGTATATTATCTAACCATCCTGTAGCCATAGACTTTGATCGACGGACTTTTTTTTTTCTAGATTTGAGACTGAGCCCTGCAAGATATCGTCCACGGATGATTTGCTATCCAGCATTGGATTGGACAAGTACCCCTATGATTTGGGAACTGTAACAAACTACCTATGACAAAAATCACAAATAGGCTTTATGCTAGACAAATGTTAATAAATTCCCGACAACTTCGGAGCATCGGTCTATCATGACTGCTTTACATGACGACTGTGTGACTTTTGGTGACAAATACATTCAAAATAGACTGGTCAGACTGACGACAAAGACTAGGAAGGTGAGTAAAAGTAAGGTTAAGTCCACTAAGTATGAAATCATACGATGATTTTCTTGACACCCCATTTTTTCCGTGATAGTTTACGTTACTCCATCGGCAGACACAAGTGAAATTAATTTAATAAACAGAGAAACTCGGACATCTGCCGATGCGACCTTAACTGATTTAGATAGAAAGAAAAGTATTTGCGGCGATTGTCATAAAAGCACAATCACCAAGTTTAAAAAAAAAATCAACTTCCGAAGACTAAAAAAGAAATGATTCGCATGAAGGCTAATAATGAAAATAAAAAAATATTGGGAGGTAAAAAGAATGGTTGCAAGTCCAAACCTTTTTAGATGAACGAAGGAATTTAGTATGATGTCAAAAATCAAAGATACACAGCAGAATGCCATAATTTGGTCATGAAACTTAAAAATCTAAACGTTTCCAATGGTAACGTAGCAGTGGTTATAACCGCATGTTTGGCTCTCGCGGAAAAAAAAAATATAATTACACTCCATCAAAATCTACAGTTCAAAGAATATCATGTGAGCGCGTCGGTGTCTACATGTTTAGGAAACCTTGAAGTCGGCGAAAAATACCACCCTTTATAGGCCTACAGACGAAACTACAAAATTTGGCTCTAAATTCGGTACATACGCAATAATCGCTGGCTCGGCGCATACGCCACTTACCCAGCAATGTGTTTTTTTTTTCATAACAAACATCATGCAGTACAAAATATTTATTTATCTGAGGGACAAAAAATAAAGTCTTAAATTAATAGTTTTATTGGGGTGTTTATCCCTCTCTCTCACTCCCCGTATTACATGTCATTATATTTTCCTCGTACTTTACCCGGCAATTTATTTTTCATAACAAACATCGTACTGCACAATATAATATTTAGTTATCTTTGAGATAAACATTAAAATGTTACATTATTAGATTTATAGACCCCTCTCGCTCCCTCTGTATAACATGCCGTTATAAATAGGCCATTGTCTGGGTATAAATAAGTAAACGCACTGTTCATTTTAATATATGTATGAGACTAATCTTGAAATAATTCATGTCAAATGCCGATCTTTTCATCTCCAGCTTACATGTATTTTAATTTCTACTGTAGCATTATAAACACGGTTAATATAAAGACATTTGAAGGCGCGGGTTAGACTGGCCCAGTCTCTTCTATTTATTTTACATTTCGATTTATATAAAAGTATTAATTTTTAGTAAACCAACACTTTCGTTTCCATTTGTATAAAAAATTTTTTTTGAGTAAACCTGTAACCAGCACCAGAGACTGGACAATTTGCGAGCTTCACAATAAAATGGGCGTTCCTGTCCTGTTTTACGTTGTTCCTTATTTGGAATGATTGACAGTTGTCAAGCAAGCCCCGAGTCACGTGACACGAATTTGTAAATAAAGTCTCGATTATCGCGGCTTCACACACACGCCGTTGTAATTGTGGAATCATGTCCGAATTAGCGGATATTGACGAGGCGATTGCAAATATTTTACCGGCTCTTGGTTATAAGGATCCAAAGGAGTATCAGAGGTCAATAGTGATAAAGTATCACTAAATAACAATAACTGTTATCCACAACAAACATCTCGCACCTACACCAGTTTGCCAGTTAGTCGACAGCCATGTTTATTATCACGTGATGTTAGATATGTCGTGATCACGTGCACGACGTCACACGACCTACATAATGCAGATTGACCTACTAGATGAGAATGAAGCTCTATTTGCCCAGTCTCTAGAGATTACGTTGTTTTTTTTGAGAGGACTGGCCAATTTTTGGTGTGTGGAGAAGAATGGCCACCAGTCTAGGCGCGGGTTTACTGTTAAAACAACGAAGCGTTCGCGCATGCGTACATATGTCAAATCCAATCGTCTCATAGAGTGTATTCGGTTACTTTGCAGTATGGAAATAAACGATATTTTCCGACTGCGATCAAGTTATTTCGTTTCCGGGACGTGCGTAGCTTGGAGCATATTTTTTTTAGTACAACCAAGGGACATAGCTCTTATTCTCACTAAGAGATAACTCCTTTGATTATGGAAGCCGGGAAGATTTTGAGCCATTTATAATATATGTCCAAATGATTATATATCCTCAAAATTCAGAAGTGGCCAGACTTCCATTGTTGATCAATGAAGTTTTTATAAGTAAGTCTTATCATATAATGTCTTTACTGTCCCGAAATAGTGTCTGTTTGTTATAAAACATTTTTAGCCTGAACCACTCTAACATAGAATGGCTCAAACTATAAACAAAGCAAAAACACAACTATGAACATGATTTATTGCAGCACACTGCTTGAGAATCACTGATTCACATAGTGTCACGTCCTACTCTTCTGCACCTAACCTGGGCTAATGGAAGACGGGCGACCAAAGGCCCACCGGTCAGGTCATTGACCAAGGCCCACACAAGTATGCGCCGACGGCGCGTCACAAACGGGGTCTGGGGCTGGGGGTCTGTTCTCCTCCCAGGAAAATTTTGAAAATTGACAACCGCGAAACCCATTTTTCAAGCATTTCATACCAACGCAGAAAAAGGCAAATTTTTGATTTCCTGATACAATTAGATAACAGAATGACCTAAGAGCACTATCATTAGATGAATTTGAGAATTCTCTTGAGTGTCAAAAACAAAAACCTTTTATTCTCTTAAGGCCCCCCTCCTTTGTTTCTCTTTTCTTTTTTTTCTTTCTCTTTTTTCTTTCTTTCTCTTTTCTTTATAGGCTTAGGCTCACTTTTTTAAAATGAGCTTAGGCCCACCTGTCACGGACAGGTGGACGGGTGGGCCCAGTCCGGCACTGGACGGGCGTACGCCATACAGTGTACTATGAGGGAAATTTTGCCCGGGCAGTGGCGCTACGGCCTACTCTTATATCGAATTCCAACTGCTAAGGAATCTTATACGTGCACGCCAATGTGTACATGGGACCTCGGTTTTTCGTCCCATCCGAACGACTAGACAGCTATTTTTGTCAGGCCCTCCGTTACGCATCAATGACATGGGAAAACCACGCCGGAAAATCGACATGAACTTTCTCAGCCAATGCAGGGATCGAATTCCCGACCTCCAGGCTAGCGATCCAGCGCCTTACCGACTTCACGTGATCCCCCGTTACGTCATACAACTGAGCAGATAAATGGTTGTATAAGCGTAGAGGCCCGAACAATATTGTTTCTATATGTACATGCATACTCAATTCGTCGCTGGTTCAACTGCTACGTCCCGTGTTTTTAAAGGGACAATAACACTCTTGCTGACTTGGCAGCTCTAGAAAATAAATAATAGTCTTATTCTAAGTACCAGATGTTTATGTGTCCTACCTGTTGTGTAAATTATCCATTACATCATATTTTACTTGTCCAGAGGGTTCGAAAATATTTTAAAATCCAAGTCACATTTGAAAAGATTTACGTTAACTTTTTCATATCATGTAGTTGAATTTTTCCAATTTTTTAAATTAGGTGTGTTACGATGAAATTTGTGCCATCAATTTATTTGAATATTGTAAAATAATACAATTTGTTGACCAGAATAAAGATTGGGACATATTATTTAATTACAACAAGAGTGTTATTGGGGCTTTAAGGGTTCATTCAGGGCTAAGCAACGAACGACGTCAAGTTATTCGGATAGGACGAAAACCGGAGGTTCCATGTACATGCACGTGGATAATTGGAATTCTATGGGTACAACACACCACGTGGTGGAAACAACGATGTTGGGATACAGCACACCACATAGTATAAACAGCACACTACAGCAAAATTTCCCTGATTGCACACTGCATGGCGACGACTTCATTAGTCGGGTCGGTACAGAATAGCTGACATTAAGCCAAAGGAGCCAAATCACTAATATTTGGGACGTAGAAATTGACACAAATGAGTCGAAACTAGCATTGTAATATGAATTAATATATACTGATATTTGCATTCCATCGTTTGTTTTTTTTTACTGTAATATCTTATCAGCTATGCTCGGCGAAATATGCCCGAAGTCTCAACCGAATGGCAATCTCTAGCGTCTGGTTATTCCAGTCTACACCGATAGTATTTACTACGCCAGGGGCGTTTAAAGGTTTATCATGGCGGAGGCTACACTATTTTGAGGGCCCTCTTTCGCGGGGGGGGGGGGGGCGTCTTGATTTATGATTTTTATGCCAATGCAATGACTGCATTCTCATTCAGTAATGGATTCGAAAGTGTATATAAAACGATTGCCTCGGGCTCGGGGCCCTTTCCCTTGGCCAGAGGGGCCCTTTTGTCAGACGTATGGCCCTTTTGTCTGCCTTTAGGGACCCCTAACTAGGGTACTTTTTCATTTTCTCATCGGTTATATTCCGAGCTCCGAGATATCCTGAAACTCAACCAATGGAAGAACACAGCATCAGTTTTAAACTGGTTCAACAACGTTGAAAATAAACACCAATGTAAATTTATCGAATTCGATGTTGTCGACTTTTACCCGTCCATTTCAAAAGATTTACTTAACTCAGCACTGGACTTTGCATCACAATATTGCACCATTAACCAAGATGATCGAAAAATTATACTACACTCTTGTTTATATAATTGTGACGAACCATGGGGAAAAACACAGTCGCCTAATTTGTTCGACATTACCATGGGTAGCCATGACGGGGCTACCATGACGGGGCTGAAGTATGTGAACTCGTTGGTCTATATCTTCTAAATGAAATTACAGAGAAGCATGGGAATATTTTTGGATTATACAGAGATGATGGCCAAGGCATTACTAAAGCACCACCAAGACAGGTTGAACTTATAAAGAAAGATCTCTGCTCCATATTTCATAAACACGGATTAAAAATAACCATTGAAGCAAACAAAACCATAGTGAACTTCTTGGATGTAACATTGAATCTTGCAAATGGTAAACATTCCCCATTCAACAAGCCGAATAACACCCCCCTATTTGTAAACAAAAAGTCTAATCATCCCCCAAGTATACTCAAAAATATCCCTGTGACCATAAACAAACGTTTAAGTGAAATATCAAGTGATCAAGAAACATTTGACAAGGCTGCCCCCCTATATCAAACAGCATTGGATAAAAGCGGATATACACACAAACTCTCCTACTCGCCGAGTGTACCACTGAACTGCAGCAAACAAGCCGATTCCCGAAAAAGACAGAGAAACATCATTTGGTTTAACCCCCCATATAGCAAAAACGTGCAGACAAATGTTGGGAAATTGTTCCTAAAATTATTAGATGAAGAATTTCCAGCTACCAACAAACTTCATAAACTTTTCAACAGGAACACCGTTAAAATAAGTTACTGCACTATGAGCAATATCCAACAAAGTATCAATAATCACAATAAATCGATCCTGAATAAAAGTGAACCTCATCCAAATAATAAAGTACCGTATGTAATTGTAGAACGCGCCAAGATTGGCCCTTACAAAATAAATGTTTAACCGAATCCGTAATATATCAAGCTACAGTCTCTGCTAAGAACAAACAAGATGAAACTTATGTGGGTCTAACCATAGATAACCGGAAGTGACCAATCCCCTTTCTCGCCGTTTCACGCTTTTCGCAACATAACGTCGAGAATTCATGAGTCGGCAATCATACGGTATTATCTATGGTCTAACAGGGGGTCCCTTTAAAACAAGATTCAACAACCATACCTATTCTTTTAGAAACCCCAAGATGATAAACAGCACAGAATTAAGTAAATATATATGGAAACTAAAGGAAGAAAACACCGCCAACATTATCAAATGGAAAATTTTAAAGCGATCCCTACCATACAACCCCTCGTCCAATAGATGCAACTTATGCCTATGGGAAAAATATTTCATAATTTGTAAACCGGAACTTTCTACCCTTAACAGAAGAAATGAACTTGTAACAACCTGTAGGCATGTTCATAAACATTTATTACAAAACTTTAAGTGATAGCTTTTAGCACGTGGTTCCTTTCGACATCTGTTGTTTTTGTTGTTTTGTTGTCTTGTTACCTTGTTGACGTCATTAACGTAACTATGTTTTGTATATTCAAATTTCATTTTATAATTGTCCTCTGATGAGTGTGCATCGCACATGAATAATTTCATCTTAGCTTGTGGGTGAAGGCGCTAGCTAAGATGAAATTATTAGTTTTTTCTTTCTAGAAACTTCATATTTCTATATACTTTTACCTGAGAGTAGAATCTTTTATTTATTCTATTTTATGTGTATATATATATATATAAACTAAATTAAAGAAAGACACCAAAATACTAATTTGACGGTTAGCGCTCTCTGTTCGTACTGAACATCATCAGACCATTTTTATTTATTTATTTATAAAAATGGTCTGATGATGTTCAGTACGAACAGAGAGCGCTAACCGTCAAATTAGTATTTTGGTGTCTTTCTTTAATTTAGTTTATATATATATTAACTGGGAGTTGTATTTACCTATATTTTATTTTTTTTATATATATATATATATATATATATATATATATATATATATATATATACATATACATATATACTATTCAAAAAAAGTAGGGGATATTTGATTTTTAAGTGTTATTAAAGTCACCTAATGAAACTGACGAAGAAACAAATGACAAAATGAAATGAAGTTCACATTCATCGATTTATTCCAAATGATCGTTAGACTAAGTAAGGCACAGACTGACCATTATAAGGGTAAATGATACCCGGGGTCAAACAGCAAAGTTACCACAGCATCACAACAAAGTCAGTAACGGGTAAATCCTCCTCTGTTTGCCAAACAAGCATTGATCCGACGTGGCATACTCCTAATGAGACGTCTAGGGTCATTTTGGTCCAGATTGTTCCATTCCTGTTGCAACGCAGCAGCAAGTTCTTGGACATTGGCAGGACGTTGTTGACGTTGACGTAACCTCTGTCCAAGCATGTCCCAGACATCCTCGATGGGGGAGAGGTCGGGACTCAGTGCTGGCCAAGGTAATGTGGTGATGTTCTGTTGTTGGAGGTAACCTGTAACGATCCTGGCCCTGTGACATCTTGCGTTGTCATCCTGGAAGATGAAACGGCGGCCATGACGTCGTGCGAACGGCACAACATGGACTGCCAAGACGTTGTCTCGGTAGTACTGGCCTGTAACACGCCCTGCAACAACATGTAAAGCCGTTCTTCCAGCAACAGTGATGCCCCCCCACACCATAACAGAACCACCCCAAATCGATCATGTCTGATGACGTTAACGTCTTGGAAGCGCTCGTTTCGACGACGCCACACCCTCCTACGTCTGTCCAAAAAATCAACAGTGAACCTTGACTCATCTGAAAACATCACATTGCTCCAGCGTCGATTATCCCAGTGTTGACGATCCTACACCAACGACGTCTTGCCTGAATGTAATGATCTCTCAAACAAGGGATCACGCGAGGTCGTCGGGCGCGAAGGTGACCCCTATGCAGTCGATTCCGAATCGTCTGGCCACTCACTCTCACACCAGTGTCTGTTTGAAGACGAGCGCTGATCTAATTTGCTGTGATGACACGATTTCTCAAGGCCAAGGTACGGATAAATCGATCCTGGGCTTGAGTTGTCGCCCTTGGTCGACCTGGGCGTGGTCTGTCCTGTACAGATTGTGTATCACGGTATCTGGACCATAGCCTGCTTATGACAGACTGAGAAACATTCATCGTCCGCGCCACAACCGCCTGTGTTGTGCCGATCTGTAGCATGCCAAGGGCACGTAACCTTTCATTTTGGGTAAGCCGACGCATATCAAAATTGGTTTTCTGGTCACTAAAACAATTAAACTGATGGTTCCACCCAGGGTGTCGTTCCTCAAAACGAATGTATCCTACAATAGTTGTAACAGCTACAATCAACTTTACAACTATCGTAAGTAACAGTTTAATTGCGTTCCTCAAAGCTATTGTAAGGGAATTGTAAGTCTAGCAATTGTAAATCGTGCGATTGTAAACTTACAATCGTGATATGGTACCCTTTCCGGCAAACGTAGGCTTGCTCCACATCAATAGGTGGCCGTTTTATGGGAATGAGGGTCCCGTCAACGCACCCCAACACCCTCGGAAATCCCCCGATTTCGTAAAAACCGATCATGGTGTGTGGGGTGGTCTCCAACGTGGGAAAGGAGATGTTGTCGAGGACATTGATAATTCCCTCGACTGTTGGATGAAATACCCGAGAGACGCTCGACTTCGCCGTGCCGTGGATGTCCTGCAACTCCGAAAAAAATCCCCCTTTCGCAAGAAATCTTAGTGTTATCAAGACTTTGTTTTCAACGCTGAGTGCGTGAGAACGCTTTGTGTCGGAAGACAGACGTGGTTCCAGCATGTTAATCAGCTTAAAATTGACAACCTCGTCATCCTATAGCGGGAGAATATATCAACATCTGAGAAGACATCTAAAACACGGGTCCTGTCCCTGAATATCCTATCAGGACCAATCTTTCCCTTCTTTTGTTGTTCTATTGCAACAAATAACGCCATTTTGCATTCGACTACATTCGATTGTAAGTATAGGTTACAGACGGTCATAGTAACTTACAGAATTGATTGTAACTTACAACTATTGTAACTTACAATTGCTTTGAGAAACAATGTAGTGATTGTAAATAAAAGTTACAATTGGGTTGTAGTGACTTACAACTATAAGGGTTACAATCGTTTTGAGGAACGGGGCCCTGGAATTCAATGCCACAATGACTGTAACATTCAAACTCAGAGTCGTGCAAATCTTGGGTTGGACTCCCATGATGATCCCAAGCATCACCCGCATTCCAAGCGGTAGCAATGGGTGCGTTTGGGCGTCACATGTAACTGGAAATGTTTCATCTGTTAAGTTCTATAGCTACTTTTTTCGTAGTCATTTGCATATTTTAGTATTATGCCCCCCAAATCAAATATCCCCTACTTTTTTTGAATAGTATAAATATATTCAATTATCTATTTTCCACTAATCACTTTGTAAATATTCTCACCATGTACAAATAACATGTTATTGTATGCGATATATCACCTCGGTGGAAGCGGACGTTAAATAAAGCTATTTCACACACACACACACACACACACAGATAAGAATATGGCGTTACCGTTTGTAAACATGACTTGTGGAAATATGTCTAGCGTCGTTCTTCGAGTCCCTTGTTACAAATTTCGCTGAAACGTATTATGGTACACGATTCGTGTACCAATGGTAAAATGTTTATTTTGTCTTAAATATTGAATATTAGAAGCCCACCTTTCCTGGTAACATCACAACACCAGTGTTGATTTAAATTGACAAATAATTCGTGTTTTCAATGTCTAAGACTTTGGATAATACTTAGCTACTCTAAGTCAGGTGATTTTATTTGATGGGGATTTTGTGTTTTGTTACATCACTTCGGTCATCTTTATACAAAGACTGTTAAAAACGAGACGTGAGGTGAGGATTTTCCAATGTTGACTTTATTCCACTTAAGCAAAGAGTGTCAATATTAACACAAAACATTCTAGAAATTAGTTTTCTTCCCAGCATTTCAGTAGGACGTGACTCGCAGGTCAACGTGGTAAAATACTTTGACGTGGTTAATATGGCTTCACGGTGTTTTGTTGGTTTAATTCATTTACAACCCAATATTTAAGTTGTTATTGTTTGTAGAAGGATATATTGACCATTAACAGTGTATCTTATAATATATATATAAACTATAACACATACTTATGGAAAAAACAGCTACTTATTTATTTAGGCGACGTTTCGAAGAGTATTCTCTCAACGTTATAAAGCTAATGCAGTAA
Source organism: Patella ulyssiponensis (assembly GCA_963678685.1). NCBI lineage: Eukaryota > Metazoa > Mollusca > Gastropoda > Patellidae > Patella > Patella ulyssiponensis. Next base: position 58,103,701 of record OY783225.1, on the reverse strand, counting down.
TACAAAATTGTGAGGTCAATATATACAGAAAAACTATAACAATTCACTTCACCCTTGTTAATTAGTCTTTGCAGAGTAGAACCTCCTTTGAACCTGTTGTTGTCCTGTGTGGTTTCAGGAATTGTTGTTATAGTTTTTCTGTATATATTGACCTCACAATTTTGTAATACTGTATTAGCTTGATAACGTTGAGAGAATACTCTTCGAAACGTCGCCTAAATAAATAAGTAGCTGTTTTTTTCCATAAGTATGTGTTATAGTTTATTGCTCTATCCAGTTACTAAATGCCACTCAATGATTAATATATATATACTATATATATCGCAGGTTTTGCCGCTAATCCAGAGTTAATCCTAGAACAATGGTGTTATAAACTGTAGTCCATAGTCCATATCTTTTTTAACCAGAATAAGACTGTATTGATTTTAACAAATTTAACGTTTATTAAATAATTTACACATAAAAAAATGTATTGATTTTAACAAATTTAACAATAAACATTACCATTAAGCGCTAAAATTATTTCGCCTTTTAATAGGAAATCGTAAATATGAGGAAAAGTTCTCTAGGCTTCTGGAGTTAAATTTCGAACGTCATAATAATAGAAGATCAGTCAATTCTTCGGAATACCGTTAATAAACGTAAGCCTGCGTAATATTTGAGACTATACAGGTAAATATACAATTAACCTGAGACTATAAAGGTGAATGTAAACACTCAAGAGACTATACAGGTAAATGTAAACCTTACCCCTGACTATAGCGAACAGCTAATTCCTGTTGTTAAAGAGGAGGTCCCATTTTACAGTCATGATTTAAGTCTGCAAAGCAAACGCCAAAATGTGAGTGTAGCGTGATAATGTGCTCAATATGCTGAGTGGTCAATCGTCGATCAGCTATCACTATATGTCATGCACCGGGGTTATGTTTCCTTGAATAGTTGCTGTCATCGTCAAGGCTCTCGCTGCCACGCTTAAATTCTGCAGTCCACTACTTTACAGTGGAAAAAGTAGGGGCATCACCCCTAAAAGTGGAGACCATGTCGGCATGTATCTGTGTTGTGTTAGTCCTCTCCGTTGCAGGTACTTAATGAGTATGACATAGTTTTCTGCATTTCTGGTGATCTTAATGAGTAGGTTCATAAGATGGTCTAGTACGAAGACAATAATAACACTACAGTAGCAGTTCTTATGTCTATGATTCATTCAATGGTTGTACTTGTTGGTGGCAACAGTTTGCTTCAACCTAAATGATCTATCCCTTTCTGACTTAGAACTTTTCAGTGTCAAACCTCGTAACGCTTACTACCCAAATGACCCACGGCCAAAACATATAAGTCTGAATGGCATATTTCGGTACCCGTTCTCAAAAGTCTGCAGCACGGCGTATTACGATTAATATTTAAACTCGCAACCAGAACTAAGAATGGCGTATCATGGGTAACTGTCTAATAATGCATAGTCGCAAAGGATACATCAAAACGTCTTGGAATGCCTAGAGGCCAATTATTGATCAAAACTATCGGAACATAGATTTTAACAGATTTATTTCAAATTGGATTTGAGCATTTGGTTCATGGCAGGACGAAAACTATCGATAATCAGCGTTTTACGACCTTTTGTTCCAGAGTTAACTTATCGGAAAACCTTGAACTTTGTGAACTCTGTAGAGGCTACAGTTTTTGAAGTATTCTTAACTTGATGGATATTCAGGCTTCCACCCTCTCCGTTTCTTCTTTGCCGAAAACGTTGTAAATGCGATTTGGGTTACTTTACATTTAAACATGCATCATGCAAGAGCTAAATCTGCCTATCGCAGGCTTTTCTCTGGGCCTGAAATGTTATCTAAATTAATAAATGGACCATAATCAACTCTCGATGCCATCTCTATAGACTGTGGTATTTACGGGATTTGAATACCTTTTGGATAATCTAGAGATTAGTCTAAAATGCAATGGCTATCTTCGTTCAGGATGAAGCAGCTTTGACTGAGTTTTTCAGCATATTTGTTTTCATCGGCTATTGTTTAACTATTATAACAACAACAGTCAGCTCTTTATCTAATCTTCCATAATATTCCTTTGGTAACTGGTTTATCTTGTGCAGTGTTTCTCAACCGGGATCCGTGTGCACCACCAGGGGTGAATTCGAAATGTTCGGGGTAAAACTCATTTCAGAAGTTATCCCCCTTTTTGAAGAAACTGGGAATTGATTACCAGTCCAGAACGTCCCGAATTGACAGAATTGCAATCGAGTGACGCGGAATTCAACCCTGTCACAGTTCTATCAGTCCCGACGACGGAGGTGGTGTGAGTATAATTGTGACGTAATTATACACAACAAATAGGTTTCGGCAGTATGATTGGTTGGGATATTTTCTTATCCAGTCAAGGCATACGTTGTAGCCCGAACTACCCCTTTTCACTCGATTGCCACTATTTTAGGGATTGAGAGAATTCAATTCCGGAACGTTCAATCGAGTACCCCACGTGTAAATGCGATAGAGGATACAGTTTTTAACAGATTTAGTTTTTTTGTTCGCTATGCAGCATTGGGACAATGAGATGATGAGGCCTATTGGTTTTCTCTGTTCTCCGCCCACATCATCGATTGCAAAATGTAGGATAAGTGTAGCCTACCTCGCATGGCAACCGCTTGTTAATTTTTTTGATTTTTTGACAGGGAAGGGTGAGGTCTAAGAGCCCGATAACTATAAAATTATACACGAGTTATCTGTCTTTTGGCTATCAAGTCATAACAAAATATATTTCTATGTATCAAGAGAGCTTGAAAGATTTACAAAAAGCGCTATATATAATCTAACCCTATACGTTATGCAAGAGCTGAAGCTGCCTATTGTCGGTCTTCTTTTGGGCCTCAGACATCACAGAAATTATAAATTACATCTTTATTTACACAACTGGCCCCAAATCAACTCTGTAGACCCAGGGTGGCTTGGATTTAAACAGGATTTCAATGAATGATTAAGTCTATAAATGGCGTCGTAAACGGAGATAAGCCGTTACGTTGACGTCATATTTCCGGAAATTTTTCCATAAAAGGCGGTGTTGGTGATCGAGAGTAAATGATAGAGCGTCCGAAGCGAGACCGCTAATGAGCGAGGCCGCATGTCAGTCAATTTGATTAACAGTTCGATATACGGCCTTTGGTATTATGTTCAGTTGTGGTTAAAATGAGAGTTTGGATGTCGGTATTATACGCTCTTTTGTTACTTGCGTTTGCAGTAAAATTGCAGCCCCATTGGATCATTGTTTCCTATTTGTCTGCTTCGGGAGTCACGTAGGCCTACCAGTTACAGTACAAACGTACACGCAGGCTAACAAGAAGCCGGCTTTAATTATGTACAATTTTTACAATACTGCCTAAATGATTTGGTCCATTCCTTTAAAACTTTAAAATTATACTATTGCAGACTTTCTCTTCTTATCATATATTAAAAGTCTTATTTTTAATTTGTAGTAAAAAATAAATGTAATACGAATTGAAATGCAGCCCCGTCTCAAACCGAACAGGCTAACGGTACCACAGCCATTGAAAATGTTACTTAATAATCGAGATTTTGTAGGTGGAGTTAACGCCTTTTAATCAAACACAATCTGTTTCACAGAGAATTAATTACGAATTAACTCTGTAACAGATGACTGCGTCCACAACACGTGCGTTGACTGCAGGCGGCGTCAGTCATTGGCTCAACGGCTCGTGCAATGTTTACTTAATACCTAACTGACTCGGGCAAAATGATGCATTTTACTCATTTTAATACCCATTTACACTAATAGTAAGTGCAGGAGGACCGCACTACACGAAAAACAAAAACCTACAAGATTAACCTGCGAAAAATATCAAATCAAGTGAATGGATCCGGGGGCCAGCCGTAAGCGTCCACTGCTCTGCACAGTCCCGGGCCTGTTATGGTACAGGCTTCACTAAAAATGATTTAAAAAAAAAAGAAAAAAAAAGAGGTAACATAAATAATGCGATCTTGACAATGGTCGTCTCTTCAATGGCGATAGTCTGCCAGTTGACGTCAGATGTTTGAACGTCAAACAATTTCAACAATAAGGGCGATAATCCGGATAGAATCTCGGAAAACGCTAAAATAATAAGTGTAGTGAGCAAACAGGAGCAAAACCCGACAACAAGAACATTCTGCAGTACGAAGGGCTAAAACTCTACTCTAATAGTAAGTGCAGGAGGACCGCACTACACGAAAAACAAAAACCTACAAGATTAACCTGCGAAAAATATCAAATCAAGTGAATGGATCCGGGGGCCAGCCGTAAGCGTCCACAGCGCTGTACAGTCCCGGGCCTGTTATGGTACAGGCTTCACTAAAAATGATTTGAAAAAAAAAGAAAAAAAAAAGAGGTAACAGAAATAATGCGACCGATCTTGACAATGGTCGTCTCTTCAATGGCGATAGTCTGCCAGTTGACGTCAGATGTTTGAACGTCAAACAATTTCAACAATAAGGGCGATAATCCGGATAGAATCTCGGAAAACGCTAAAATAATAAGTGTAGTGAGCAAACACGAGCAAAACCCGACAACGAGAACATTCTGCAGTACGAAGGGCTAAAACTCTACTCTAATAGTAAGTGCAGGAGGACCGCACTACACGAAAAACAAAAACCTACAAGATTAACCTGCGAAAAATATCAAATCAAGTGAATGGATCCGGGGGCCAGCCGTAAGCGTCCACAGCGCTGTACAGTCCCGGGCCTGTTATGGTACAGGCTTCACTAAAAATGATTTGAAAAAAAAAGAAAAAAAAGGAGGTAACAGAAATAATGCGACCGATCTTGACAATGGTCGTCTCTTCAATGGCGATAGTCTGCCAGTTGACGTCAGATGTTTGAACGTCAAACAATTTCAACAATAAGGGCGATAATCCGGATAGAATCTCGGAAAACGCTAAAATAATAAGTGTAGTGAGCAAACACGAGCAAAACCCGACAACGAGAACATTCTGCAGTACGAAGGGCTAAAACTCTACTCTAATAGTAAGTGCAGGAGGACCGCACTACACGAAAAACAAAAACCTACAAGATTAACCTGCGAAAAATATCAAATCAAGTGAATCAATCCGGGGGCCAGTCGTAAGCGTCCACTGCGCTGTAAGTCCCGCTACTACTGGTGTACAGTCCCGGTGTCACAGTTTCAGTTGGTCGCTGGTGTTGGTTGGTCGTTGGTGCATGCGCAGTTGTAGGAGTCATCTCACACTGTTATAGACACAGTGTGTGTTGACTCCCTGTGATAGGATTACCCCTACGATTTTCTTACGGTCAGATCGGTTTCTACTATTATCTACCAATATATAGTATTACTACTGACAGTAGCCGAGGATGTTGAGTTTCTATTGTTTGTTTATTTCATTAAAAAGGAGAAATACAAATTAACGATCTTATAAAAATTGAAAAATTCCCGTCCACATGCAGAAACAGAAAAAATAATTACCCCTTGTATAAACGCAGAATTTAATTTGGGTGATTCATGTTCAAGAAATAGTGGTATTTTCAGATTTAGTTTCAGATGTAGATCCCTAGTTACTATAAAAACGGATGTTACCGGTTTTCGGATAGAGGCCAAAGCCCATAAATATCCGATACTTATAGTAACTAGTATAGTAGATCCCATGGTAAAGTATTTGTATTTGACAAATAAAACACATAGGCAAATATGAAGCCACGAGAATATCAAAGGCCTTAATCTGCCTTTGGAGGTGAATTAATTGACAATTTCAAGCCAATCATCAATGTGTATGGTTTCGAGTTCCACTGATTGTACGCGTGTAACGACTAATCACTAAAAACAACGGCAACAAATTACGAACGATAGAACAATTAATCTCAAGCCAATTAACTTAAATCCGTTGATCGTGCAACTACTGATTTATAAAACAATATTACAGTAAAAACCCAAGTGTTTATAAACTAATACAACTTCTTGCCACTAAGAACACAACAGAATTAGAGAATCTAGGTAGGTTTCTATTTCAAGCCAATAAGAGAAGATCTGAACTTATCATTAAATTATAATCACTTCTATAAACCTTTTTGTACATCTCATAAACATACTCTCCTTGTCCATTCTGTATATTTCCTTTTGTATGTTTTGTATGTATTGTTGTATGTGTGTTTTACCCGATGGGCTCTTGACCTAAGGGAATAAAGAAGAGAATAGAATAGATCACTAAAAAAAACAGCTAATCACGATAACAAGTATGTTTATTAATGACAAAACTCTAACTAAGAATATAACACTTTTTCCTAAAGTGATCAGTTATTTGAGTTATGCGGAACCATCTCACAATGGCGGAAGTGGATAAAGCTGTGCTGTCCGTGTTTCTAACACAAACATCCGTCTCGAACATGCGCAAGTGCCCAGGCGCTAAGCAGATGTCAAAGAGCTGTCTATACCTCAAAATATGGAATTAGCTGTAGGAACTTTTATACTATGTTGTAATATATTACCGTATGTATATCATTCATATTGACTTATGTATATAACAATTGTAAATAATTCTACTGTATTAAATTATAAATATTGTCAATTGCATTGTTAATATCATTATAAATGAATAATGTAACTCTGAATTTTGTAAATAAACTTTAAAAAAAAAAAAAAAAAAAAAGGAACCAACACACAACAGGGACCAACAGAAACTGTGACACCGGACCTGTTATGGTACAGGCTTCACTAAAAATGATTTGAAAAAAAAACAACAAAAAAAAAAACAGAAATAATGCGACCGATCTTAAATAGGAAATATTTTTTAACTACAAATACTTCAAACGTCTTTCTTTATTTTTCTTTTACCTCAAAAAATTGTTTGAGAATTTAATTTGTCGGAGTAAAAAAGTTAATATGACGTACTTAATAAGCCTCGTCGATGTCATGCTTATCAGTGATTGTAGCGGTTGATGCTATACCGTATCTATCTAAATATAAAAAAGGGGAGGAGCTACCAATAACTAGTTGAGCAGTAATTCTAACGCGTTTGTAGGCGGGAATTAAGAAGCATAACCACGCCTTGACATGATCGGTGAAGGTCGCGTTAGCAGCTCGCCTCACCAGCGAATTGATATATTGATCATCAATTTGAATTTGATGGCGATACCCATTTACGGTATTTACCTACCGACATTTGAGATGTACAAGCTGTTTAATGCATTTAGGAAGCTGAGAAATAAATGAAAGCGACAAAAGTACACGTGACGACACAATGTATAACACGAAACACCAGGAATTTCAATGTACCAAGTAGGAAGTGTCTTTTGATATCGATCGATATACGGTCGTTTGGTCCGTAAATATGTCTTTCCATATTGTAATACAGTAGAACTTGCTCTGGCGTGCACTCCTAATCAGCGAACACTTGCTTCAACGAGCACCAAAAAATCCCCCCGAGCGATTTTTAAGTAATTTAACCTCTACTAAACACGCACCTGTTCAACGCGTGCAACGGGCACCACGATTAATTCCCTCCGTAAAAATTCTATTGTTTCAACGGTCACTCCTCTAATAACAAAACATCGCCCATTCAACGGCCATTGTTGAATGATACCACCTTGTCGTTCTTTCTTTGCAACACTCCCGCTAATCCCGTGAGTAGTAGTTAATTAACTGGACTCCCACTGATCAGGTAAAAAGAAATGTAAAAATAACAATCAACCCGGGATTATCTGTTTATTAATCTTTTGTTTTATTAAACGTATCATTGTTTTCACGCGTAACGACACATTATTTGATACTGATTGAATAAAATGAAAGTACCGAGTTTTGTTACGATCATCTAGTATCTCTTTTCCATTGCAACTTTGTTGTTAAACAGACGTTTTAGCGCCCCCTATAATATTACATACAGAGTTACACCCCCTGTATATCGGTGAGCAAATCAGCGATGGATTTTTGTTCATGTGCTTTTTTGATAATATGAAATTAATTCATCGATTTGCTTCACAAAAATGGATAAACATCGAATGCATCACAATGGTAGACAATAGTATCGGAGGTTGGTACAAAATGACAAGTTCACAGAAGTTATGTTCGAGATTTGAGTAAAGTATTTTCGTTCGGCGCAAGATTCAACGACGGTCAAATTTATCGATGCAAGTATTGATGTTCGCTCCCAATGCACCCAAGCGTAATTAATTTATGTCAGCACAAAAAGCATCGAGATTTTATTAAGTGGTCGCGTAATCGCTAAAATAGTTGGGGTGGGAAATACTCAAATTCACGGCATTTTGAAACGCTTTTAGACTCAATGATGAAAGTAAAAGAAATATTGGGGGCCAGAGATCCAGTATTACTAAACAAACATGTATACACGACTACTTTGAATTCACAACTAGATAAAAAGTACATGTATTGTTATTGTTATACTACATGAATAAAAAAATGTATGCAATCTATAACTTTATTTTTTTTGTGGTAGGGGTTGGGGCAATATTGGATACCTCTAGTCAAAGAGCACCTCCATTAAGCAAGCATTTTTAAATTTCCCTTGGGTGCTTGCTTAATACAAGTTCTACTGTACAATAATTGTACCGGGCGGTATTGGTCAGTGGGCGAGAATTGAGAAGTTCATCGAGATTTTCCGACGTTACTTCCTTTGTGAGTGCTGATCGACTGAGGGTCTGACAGGGACAACTGTGTAGTCTTTCCGATGGGACGAAAAACAAAGGTTCCGTCAATACATTGATGTGCATGTGACGTAAAGGATCCCTTGGCAAATGGCGAAATGGCTCAAGTCAAACTGCGATTTCTTGTAGTTCAAAAACCAATGTTCAAATGTTGACATTTTTTCTGGATAGGGCATAAACTAGTAAAATGCAATGGCATGCTATGCCATTACCCGAAGAGTGGCGTTAAAATTCCATTTTTATTTTTATTTTCACCTTCACCTAATTTGTAATGTTACCCAAGGTATCAATTGTTATTTGGCACTATTATTATTGACAGGGGTCATGGCTGATGGGTCAAGTTAAGCAAAGCTTAAATAGTCTAAGTAACATGCATCTTTATAAAGCTTCATTTATTTAATTTTGTTCTATTTTCATTTTTCTTCAGGATGATGCTCTGATAGTCTATTAAAAAATCTAATGTCAAAGTAGAAATTGATGTAAGTGGTTTTATCCTTTGACAGCAATTCAGCCTATAATACTAAAAATGATAAAGTACCCATCATTAGTTCCCAGTGTTGACCAAGAAAATTCATCTCGATTTTCTGGCGTGGTTTCTCCTTGTTAGTGAGTGGTGCAGAACATAGGGCCTGACAAGGACAACTGCCTAGTTGTTGGGATGCAAAGATTAACAGAGGTCCAGTGTACACATTGACGTGTACGTAAAAGTTCCTTTGCCAGTTGGAATTGGATATAAGTGTAGGCCGTAACACCACTGTCTAGGCAAAATATCCCTCATAGCAGCCAGAGCAGTACAGTAGGACGTTATACCTCATTTTATTTCTATAATATTGGGAGCCCCAAAGTCTCAATGTGTAAAGTGTGTGCAATAGCTAGACATGGTCATCCTGTGTTTGATAGCACCTATGTCCAGGCAAAAGAGAGAGAGAGAGAGAGAGAGAGAGAGAAATGGGGTTTAACATCCACTCAACATAAACTAGGTCATTTTGGGATTAACATATGGTTTCATTTTATTTCAATAATTCGCTTGCGTGTAGGGGTCTTTAGCAGTGGGAGGAAACCGGAGTGCCTGGAGGAAACCCACGTGGTTGAGAAGGCGCCCCTATCTCCATGCCACATACGCTCACACCAGGACTTGGAACCACAGCCGCAAGCCAGAGGTGACCGGCCAGCTAGAGGTCGAAGCGCAGCACTCTAGACCACTAGGCCATCCCCCCCCCCATGTCCAGGGAAAATTTCCCTCAAACCTCATTGCATGGGGTTTGCCTGTTTTCATTAGCTCCATATTGGAAATTAAAACCCATTTAAGTTTATTTCATGTAGTATATAACATTGACAATAACAATCGTTAACATTATAGGCGTGCGGTCCTGAGAAAAGAAAAGCAGAAAAGAGGCTTCAGATTTAACGTTGTCAGCAATAAGGTAATTTCTTGTTCTTGTAAAACCCTTTTATACTGAGCCGAATATAGTACGAGGTTTGTCCGCCCAGATTTCATTTACAAAGCATTATCTCATAAACCATTTAACGTAACTTTCAGACTGGCTATTTTGGGTTTTTCCTGGGTTGTCTGGATTCTCCTGGTTTCCTTCCGGTGCTAAAGACTCCCAATGCGCAAGCAAATTGTTGAAATGTTGAAATCCTGATTCTCCTGGTTCCCTTCCACTGCTAATATTGAACCCTATGTTACTCCCAAAATGACCTAGTTTGTGTCATGTGGAGGTGTATTTATAAAATTTCATTACATTGTGTTGTAAACCTGCATCTGGAACTGTCTCCAATTTGTTGATTCTTTGATGGTAGTGGTGGTAATTTGTAATTTTAGTTAATTTATGTACACTTACACTATGATTAAATTCATTTATTAAACATACATTATGGGAGAGCAAAAACTGACTTTTGTCGGTCTTCCTTTGGGCCTCAGAAGTCATAGAAATTATAAATTAGATCTTTATTTAAATAACAAGCCCAAAATTAACTCTGTAGACCTACGGATGGCTTGGATTGGGCTCGGATTAAAACAGGATTTCGTCGACTGATTTAATCACTATGGCGTCGTGGGAGGGGCTTCTCCGTGACGTTGACGTCATCATACTTCCGGACTGTTTTCTATTCGTCTGCTTAGGGAGTCGCTTAGGCCTACCTGAAGTACAAAAGAGTACACGCAGGCAACGCAAGAAGTCGACTATTTATTATAATTTATTTACAATACTGCCTCGTTGATTTGACCCATTCCTTTCAAACTTTAATTTCCTATCGCAGACTTTCTCTTCTTATCTATATATTAAAAGTCTTAATTCTAATTTATAGTAAAAAATAAATGTATACGAACTGAATTGCAGTCCTGTCTCAAACCGAATACGCTATCGGTACTAGTCAGTGTAAACATTACTTGATAATCGAGACTATATAGGTGGAGTTAACGCCTGTCAATCAACAATCGGCCATAATGGGAAAACGGTGTCGATGAAATTTAACTACTATTTCTAGTAAAAAATTATAGTGGTAACAACTTTGTTCAGGATAAAGTAATTTGACTGAAATTTTCAATATATTCTTGTTTGAGCATCTATTTTTGAACTGTTATAGCAAGAATGGCTAACTCCTTGTAAAAATCTCCCATAATGTATCTTTAAAGAAGACTATTTACCATTATTCTTTCAGGCACTAAGATTCCAATTAGTTGTATATCTATGTACAAAACTATTAAAAAGAAGATTCAAGAAAAACTCTCTATTTGCAATGCTACATTTACCATATCTCCAGAATTGCAACTTCCGTGTTTATAATCTTGACAATTTATATGCAACATTTTGTTGAAAGAATCCTCAGTATTTGTTGTGGTGAACAAAATAAATATATGCTGTGGAGAGGCAAATTTTATGTTGACCAAATATGAAAAATAAAGTTATACATCTGCATGTTTCAATCACTCTTTTTGTTATGCCTCTTTTCTTTTACAAATTAAGGTCCCAATGTTTTCTGCGGTATGGGGAAATGCTGCATTTGGGCCCAATCTGATGTAAAGAAATGAAATGGGGTTTAACATCCTAGTTTTTACACCTACCTGGCATATTAGGACAGGTATACACCATGCAGTGTGATATGATTGAAATTCCAAGCCCCCACCCCTTCTCCTTCCTAACCTATTCACAAGAGAGAACAACATCGGAAAAGCATGCCATTATGACCTTTGCAAAATACTATTCTTTATTTCAAATTCCAAGCCCCGCCCCCCCTCCGTCCTAACCTATTAGGGGGAACAACATTGGAAAAGCATGCCATGATGACCTTTGTCAGTCTACATTGAGTGGAACATTGAGCCACCGTGGCCCCTCTAAAGGAAACACCCAATGTGTAGGCAAATATTTTCTTTAACACAAGAAAGCATAACACTTTATGATGATTTTATCATACAAAATCCTCCTATCATAACCAAGCTGAAAACAAATGCTGCTGTCATGGCTATTGTGACCAAAATATTCTGCTCTGCTGAATAATCTAACCACAATTCCTGTTTTGGGGACCAATCTATAGAAAAGTCTGCTGTGATAGCTATTCTAACGAAAAATACTGTTTTTGTGGATATCTGCCGAATAACATTGCTGTGATGAATAATCTAACGATATTCCTGATTTGATGGATAATCTGAAGAAAAATCGAGCTTTTAAAACCAATCTATAGAAGATATCCAAGCAGAAAACAACTTCTGCTGTCATGGCTATTGTGATAAAAATATTCTGCTGTAATCACTACTGTGACGAAAATTTCAGCTCTGATGAATAATCTAACCGCAATTCTTCCAGTTAGGACCAGTATATAGAAAATTCTGCTGTGATAGCCATCCTGACGAATAAGTCTGCCGTGCTGGCTATTCTGTCGAATAAACCTGTTGTGATGGATATTCTAACGAAATTCCTTATATGATGGATAATCTAAAGAAAAATCCCGCTGTTTAAACCAATCTATAGAAAATCCTGCTGTTTAAACCACTCTATAGAAAATCCTGCTGTTGGAACCAAACTAAAAACCAAATTTTGCAGTTATGCTTTTGTGATGAAAATATTCTGCTGTCATGGCTATTGTGACGAAAATATTCTGCTGTCATGGATTTTCTAACGGCAATTCCTGTTCTGCTGAATAATCTAACCACAATTCCTGCTGTTGGGACCAATCTATAGAAAATTCTGCTGTGATAGCTATTTTGACGAAAACTCTGTTTCAGTGGTTATCTGCCGAATAACATTGCTGTGATGGATAATCTTACAAAATTTCCGATATGATGGATAATCTGAAGAAAAATCCAGCTGTTTAAACCAATCTATAGAAGATATCCAAGCAGAAAACAATTTCTGCTGTCATGGCTATTGTGATAAAAATATTCTTCTGTAATCGCTATTGTGACGAAAATTCCAACTCTGTTGAATAATCTAACCACAATTCTTCAATTTATGACCAATTTATAGAACATTCTGCTGTGATAGCTATTCTGACGAAAAAGTCTGCTTTGATGGCTATTCTGCCGAATAAACAAGATGTGATGGATATTCTAACGAAATTCCTTATATGATGGATAATCTAAAGAAAAATTCTGCTGTTTAAACCGAACTATAGAAAACCCTTCTGTTGGAACCAAGCTAAAAACAAATTTTGCTGTTAGCTGTTGTGATGAAAATGTTATGCTGTCATGGCTATTGTGACGAAAATATTCTGCCTTCATGGATTTTCTAACGGCAATTCCTGCTCTGCTGAATAATCCAACCACATTCCTGCTGTTGGGACCAATCTATAGAAAATTCTGCTGTGATAGCTATTTTAACGAAAACTCTGTTTTGGTGGTTATCTGCCGAATAACATTGCTGTGTTGGATAATCTTACGAAATTCCTGATATGATGGATGATCTGTAGAAAAATGCAGCTGTTCAAACCAATCTATGGAAGATATCCAAGCAGAAAACAACTTCTGCTTTCATGGCTATTGTGATGAAAAAAAATATTCTGCTGTAATCGCTATTGTGACGAAAATTTCAGCTCTGTTGAATAATCTAACCACAATTCTTCCAGTTAGGACCAATCTGTAGAAAATTCTGCTGTGATAGCTATTCTGGCGAATAAGTCTGCTGTGTTGACTATTCTGCCGAATAAACCTGTTGGGGTGGATATTCTAACAAAATTCCTTATATGATGGGTAATCTAAAGGAATATCCTGTCTATAGAAAATCCTGCTGTTGGAACCAAGCTAAAAAGAATTTGCTGTATAGGACTGTTGTGGTGAAAACATACTGCTGTCATGGCTATTGTGAGGAAAATATTCTGCTGTCATGGATTTTCTAACGACAATTCCTGCTCTGCTGAATAATCTAACCACAATTCCTGCTGTTGGGCACCAATCAATAGAAAATTCTGCTGTTATAGCTATTCTGACGAAAAATTCTGTTTTGGTGGATATCTGTCGAATAATATTGCTGTGATGGATAATCTAACGAAATTCCTGATATGATGGATAATCTGAAGAACATTCCAGCTGTTTAAACCAATCTATAGAAAATATACAAGCAGAAAACAACTTCTGCTGTCATGGCTATTGGGGTAAAAATAACCAATCTATAGAAAATCTTGCTGTTAGAACCAAGCTAAAAACAAATTTAGCTGTATATGGCTGTTGTGATGAAGACATTCTGCTGTCATGGCTATTGTGACGAAAATATTCTGCTGTCATGGATTTTCTAACGACAATTCCTGCTCTGCTGAATAATCTAACCACAATTCCTGTTTTTTGGACCAATCTATAGAAAATTCTGCTGTGATAGCTAATCTGACGAAAAATTCTGTTTTGGTGGATATCTGCTGAATAATATTGCTGTGATGAATAATCTAACGAAATTCCTTATTTGATGGATAATCTGAAGAAAAATCCAGCTTTTTAAACTAATCTATAGAAGATATCCAAGCAGAAAACAACTACTGCTGTCATGGCTATTGTGATAAAAATATTCTGCTGTAATCACTACTGTGACGAAAATTTCAGCTCTGATGAATAATCTAACCGTAATTCTTCTAGTTAGGACCAGTATATAGAAAATTCTGCTGTGATAGCCATCCTGCAGAATAAGTCTGCCGTGCTGGCTATTCTGTCGAATAAACCTGTTGTGATGTATATTCTAACGAAATTCCTTATATGATGGATAATCTATAGAAAATCCTGCTGTTTAAACCACTCTATAGAAAATCCTGCTGTTGGAACCAAACTAAAAACAAATTTTGCAGTTATGCTTTTGTGATGAAAATATTCTGCTGTCATGGCTATTGTGACGAAAATATTCTGCCTTCGCGGATTTTCTAACGGCAATCCATGTTCTGCTGAATAATCTAACCACAATTCCTGCTGTTGGGACCAATCTATAGAAAATTCTGCTGTGATAGCTATTTTGACGAAAACTCTGTTTTAGTGGTTATCTGCCGAATAACATTGCTGTGATGGATAATCTTACGAAATTCCTGATATGATGGATAATCTGAAGAAAAATCCAGCTGTTTAAACCAATCTATAGAAGATATCCAAACTGAAAACAACTTCTGCTGTCATGGCTATTGTGATAAAAATATTCTGCTGTAATTGCTATTGTGACGAAAATTCCAGCTCTAGATCTGTTGAATAATCTAACCACAATTCTTCAATTTAGGACCAATCTATAGAACATTCTGCTGTGATAGCTATTCTGACGAAAAAGTTTGCTGTGCTGGCTATTCTGCCGAATAAACCTGATGTGATGGATATTATAACGAAATTCCTTATATGATGGATAATCTAAAGAAAAATCCTGCTGTTTAAACCGAACTATAGAAAATCCTTCTGTTGGAACCAACGCTTAAAACAAATTTTGCTGTTAGCTGTTGTGATGAAAATATTATGCTGTCATGGCTATTGTGACGAAAATATTCTGCCTTTCTAACGGCAATTCCTGCTCTGCTGAATAATCTAACCACAATTCCTGCTGTTGGGACCAATCTATACAAAATTCTGCTGTGATAGCTATTTTGACGAAAACACTGTTTTGGTGGTTATATGCCGAATAACATTTTGGTGTGATGGATAATCTAACGAAATTCCTGATATGATGGATAATCTGTAAAAAATCCAGCTGTTTAAACCAATCTATAGAAGATATCCAAGCAGAAAACAACTTCTGTTGTCATGGCTATTGTGATTAAAAATATTCTGCTGTAATCGCTACTGTGACGAAAATTTCAGCTCTGATGAATAATCTAACCACAAATCGTCCAGTTAGGACCAATGTATAGAATGTTCTGCTGTGATAGCTATCCTGACGAAAAAGTTTGCTGTGCTGGCTATTCTGTCGAATAAACCTGTTGTGATGGATATTATAACGAAATTCCTTATATGATGGATAATCTAAAGAAAAATCCTGCTGTTTAAACCGAACTATAGAAAATCCTTCTGTTGGAACCAACGCTTAAAACAAATTTTGCTGTTAGCTGTTGTGATGAAAATATTATGCTGTCATGGCTATTGTGACGAAAATATTCTGCCTTTCTAACGGCAATTCCTGCTCTGCTGAATAATCTAACCACAATTCCTGCTGTTGGGACCAATCTATACAAAATTCTGCTGTGATAGCTATTTTGACGAAAACACTGTTTTGGTGGTTATATGCCGAATAACATTTTGGTGTGATGGATAATCTAACGAAATTCCTGATATGATGGATAATCTGTAAAAAATCCAGCTGTTTAAACCAATCTATAGAAGATATCCAAGCAGAAAACAACTTCTGTTGTCATGGCTATTGTGATTAAAAATATTCTGCTGTAATATTCCTTATAGGATGGATAATCTAAAGAAAAATCCTGTTGTTTAAACCAATCTATAGAAAATACTGCTGTTTAAACCAATCTATAGAAAATCCTGCTGTTCAAACCAGTCTATAGAGAATCCTGCTGTTGGAACCAAACTAAAAACAAATTTTGCAGTTATGCTTTTGTGATGAAAATATTCTGCTGTCATGGCTATTGTGACGAAAATATTCTGCCTTCGTGGATTTTCTAACGACAATTCCTGCTCTGCTGAATAAACTAACCACAATTCCTGCTGTTGGGACTAGTCTATAGAAAATTCTGCTGTGATAGCTATTTTGGCGAAAGTACTGTTTTGGTGGTTATCTGCCGAATACCATTGCTGTGATAGATAATGTAACGAAATTCCCGATATGATGGATAATCTGAAGAAAAATCCAGCTGTTTAAACCAATCTATAGAAGATATCCAAGCAGAAAACAACTACTGCTGTCATGGCTATTGTGATAAAAATATTCTGCTGTTATAACCGCTGCTGTGACGAAAATTTCAGCTCTGTTGAATAATCTAACCACAATTCTTCCAGTTAGGACCAATCTGTAGCAAATTCTGCTGTGACAGCTATTCTGACTAATAAGTCTGCTGTGCTGGCTATTTTGCCGAATAAACCTGTTGTGATGGATATTCTAACGAAATTCCTTATATGATGGATAATCTAAAGGAAAATCATGCTGTTTAAACCAATCCATAGAAGCGCATGCTGTTTATACCAATCTAAAGAAAATCTTGCTGTTGGAACCAAGCTAAAAACAAATTTAGCTGTGTATGGCTGTTGTGATGAAAATATTCTGCTGCCATGGCTGTTGTGGTGAAAATATTCTACTGTGATGGATATGCTAATGACTATTCCTCCTCTGTTGAATATACTAAATAATCTAATGACAATTCCTGCTGCGGGAACAATCTATAGAAAATTCTGCTGTGATAGCTATTCTGATGAAAAATTCTGTTTTGGTGGCTATTATGCCGAATAATTCTGCTGTTCTGATGAATAATCTAACCACAATTCCTGATACGAATGGTTATCTTCGAAAAAATAATGTTGTTGGGTGCAATGTATAGAAAATCCTGCTGAGAACGAATTATTCCTGTCGGGACCAATCGAAAGAAAATTCAGCTGTGATAGCTATTTTGACCCAAAATTTGTGATGGCTATTGTGCTTAATAATTCTGCTGTGATGGATAATAATCTAAAGAAAGAAATTCCTGATATAATTGATATTCTAAAGAATCTAACGGGGAACTCCTGATATGATGGATATCTAAACAAAAACCCTCTGTTGGGACCAATCTATAGAAAATCGTGTTGTGGGAACTAATCTGAAAACAAATTGTGCTGTGATGGCTATTCCGACGAAAAATTCTGCTGGCCCGAACATTCGCAGTTTCTGTAAGACTCTTATGGGGGCTGTTTTAGTTTTCAACTGTATGTTTTATAGAATAATATTCCATGTAGTATAAAAAAACCCCGTTTTAAAATGTTTATTTAAAGCCGCTTTAACAGACACTGCATACAACTGATATGTCTATAATTTGGTTGTTGTTTTTTTGTGTTTTTTTATACGATTACATTGTCACTTTGTAAAGTGCCCCTAAACACGGAATATGAAAGGGTGCACTATAAATATGCTGTAATAATAATAATAAATATGATGTAATAGTAATAAATATGCTGTAATAATTTAGTAATAAATATACTGTAGTAATCTTGAGACTAATCTATTGAACATCCTGCTGTGAGGGCAAATCGGAACCATTATAAATAATTACTGCTTTGAGGGGTGGGGTGGGGCAATCTTTAGAGAATAATGGTGGGGGCATTAATCTTAAGAAAAATTTTGCTGTGAAAGCCAAACTGAACAAAGCACTCTCAGACTTTAGTTTATAATTTACTCAAAATAAGAAACAATGTGCAAAGTTTTGAGTTTGGGGATCAAAGATATTTCTTATAAACAGTAATTGAAAGTTGAGTAAATTATTAACTTAAGCCTGAGAATGCTTAGTGAACTCGAGGCCCGATCGCGATGTGATGGATAATCTAAAGAAAACTTTGTTGTGGGGGCTAATGCGAATAAAAATTCTGCCGTGACTGGCAATCTATATAAAATCATTGGGACCACAGAAATACTAATATTATTATAACATGCAATATTTAAAAAATCGTGCCGTGGGCGCTAATAAAAAAATCATGTTGTTGGGAACAATGGAGAAAATACTGTTGGGGACATTCTAAATAAAAACAATCCTGCTGTGAAAGCCAATATAACATGGTGTGTGTGTGTGGGGGGGGGGGGTATATAGAAAAATTAAAACATTGAATGTTTATCTATTTCTTTCGTGACTTTTTGTGCATGTGCGGGGAGGGGGGATTAATGGCATTATGGGCGAAAGACAGATTGTCAAAGTTAGGGATATAAATATGGCTATATTAGTTTATGGTTCTACTTTAAATTCGTGGCCTGGAATAGCAGTAGAACAGGTTTTAACATTTATGTGGTCTGCCTCCAGTTGTTAGAATTATTTCCCTTGATATTTCTAAGGTGAAGGCTGACAGCTGTCAATCATTCTGCACTGATGTGTATGATGCCTGTCACTTTGTCGTAGCTCTGAAAGAGTGTTCACCGATTGTAGCTGCCTAGTCTCTGTCACCCAGAACCCCCTAGTCTTCAACGTACGGTGGGTCTGGGTCGGTTCTCAATTATTGACGAAAATTACTGGATAATCTACCACATAAAAAACCAAACTCCCGGTTACGCATGGGCAATGGAACCTTTTGGTTAAAAGTCCAATTACCCCTAAGTACCACACGGATTTCCAGTCAGCAAATTCGGTCGATGGTTGGGTTAAAATTTGGGAATAGTTTGTTTGAGTTAAATAAAAAAGGCACTAACCCGAATATCATTTTAGGTTTTTTTTGAATGTTTTGTTTATTTTCCCCCTAGTTCAAATCTGACAGTTGAAATTAAAACTTTATTGAGATTTTCCTTCAATACCAATCCCTAAAACAACCTGTTGACCGCTCTTTGCGAGTAAGGTCATCAAGGTTAAGGGTCAAAGACTGAGTTCATCGCCTGAAAACAAATGGCCGTACATATCAACATCTTGTTTTTATTCCAATTACCCCTAAGTACCACAAGAATTTCCAGTCAGCAAATTCGGTCGATGGTTGGGTTAAAATTTGGGAATAGTTTGTTTGACGTAAATAAAAAACGCACTAACTCAAATTTCCTGAAATGGTTTTTGTCTATTTTGTTTATTTTCCCCCAAGTTCAAATCTGACAGTTGAAATCAAAACTTTATTGAGATTTTTCTTCAATAGCAATCCCCTAAACAACCTGTTGACCTCTCTTAGCGAGTAAGGTCATCAACTTCGGGTTAAAGGTCAACGACTGATGTCATAGACTGAAAACATAAACATAAACAATGCCCGTGCTAGAAACAGCTAGTGAGCACCTGCAAACCATTCGGCCATCCACCCACCCCGATTACTGAAGGAGTCAGGCGCTCGGTAGGGAAGGGGAAGGGGCGGGGAAGGTTTTATCATTCTAAACATCAGTCAAATAGCTTAGTCAAATAATCCAGTCGAATAATTCAGTCGTATACTTCAGTCGTATAACTCAGTCGTATAGTTCAGTCGTATACTTCAGTCGTATAAGTCAGTCGTATAGTTCAGTCGTATAATTCAGTCGTTCAATATTAAGCAGTGGTATTGGACTAAGATAATATAGTAGCAAATCATGCTCGTAGCCATAGCTGAAGGTGCCGGGGCATAAGGTAGGGGCTGGGGCATGAGGTAGGGGCCGGGGGCTTTCAAGTTCGATTTTACGGGCAAAAGTAGTTTGATACGTATGGTATTCGGGCGATATTTAAGCCATAACCGAAAGAGAGAGAGAGAGAATATATAGAGAGGGGGAGAGACAGGAATGGGGTTTAACGTCCACTCGACACAAACTAGGTCATTTCGGGACTAACATATGGTTTTAATTTTATTTCAATAATTCGCTTGCGCGTAGGGGTCTTTAGCTGTGGAAGGACCAGGAGAAAAATCCACGAGGTTGGACAGGCGACCCTTCTCCTTGTCACGTACAGCCGAGGACCCGGAGATAATTCAGTCGTTCAGTATTAAGCAGCGGTGGCAGTGGACTAAGATAATATAGTAGCAAATCAAGCTCGTAGCCATAGCTGAAAGTGCCGTGGGTAGGGGCCGGGGGCATGGGGTAGGGGCCGGGGGCTTTCAAGTTCGATTTTACTGGCAAATGTAGTTTGATACGTGAGGTATTCGGGCGATATTTAAGCCATAACTGAAAGAGAGAGAGAGAAAGGGAAAATAGAGAGAGGAAGAGGCAGGAATGGGGTTTAACGTCCACTCGACACAAACTAGGCCATTTCGGGACAACCATATCTTTTTAAATTTTATTTCAATAATTCGTTTGCGCGTAGGGGTCTTCAGCAGTGGGAGGAAACCGGAGGACCCGCGGAAAAATCCACGAGGTTGGACAGGTGACCCATCTCCTTGTCACGTACAGCCGAGGATGCGAAACCACAGCAGTTGACTCAATGACAGGCTTCATTATACAGGGAGCACCTGCAAACCATTCGGCCATCCCCCACCCCCACCCCATAACTGAAGGAGCCAGAAGCTCGGTATGGAAGGGGTGGGGTGGGGAAGGTCTTATCATTCTTAACATCAGTCAAATAGCTCAGTCAAATAATCCAGTCGAATAATCCAGTCGAATAATTCAGTCGTATACTTCAGTCGTATAAGTCAGTCGTATAGTTCAGTCGTATAACTCAGTCGTATAGTTCAGTCGTATAATTCAGTCGTATAATTCAGTCGTTCAGTATTAAGTAGCGGTGGCAGTTGACTAAGATAATATAGTAGCAAATCAAGCTCGTAGCCATAGCTGAAGGTGCCGTGGGTAGGGGCCGGGGACATGGGGTAGGGGCCGGGGGCTTTCAAGTTCGATTTTACGGGCAAATGTAGTTTGATACGTGAGGTATTCGGGCGATATTTAAGCCATAACTGAAAGAGAGAGAGAGAGAATGGAGAATAGAGAGACAGGAAGAGGCAGGAATGGGGTTTAACGTCCACTCGACACAAACTGACCATTTCTCGACAACCATATCTTTTTTAATTTTATTTCAATAATTCGTTTGCGCGTAGGGGTCTTCAGCAGTGGGAGGAAACCGGAGGACCCGCGGAAAAATCCACGAGGTTGGACAGGTGACCCATCTCCTTGCCACGTACAGCCGAGGATGCGAAACCACAGCAGTTGACTCAATGGCAGGCTTCGTGATACAGCGAGCACCCGCAAAGCATTCGGCCATCCACCCCACCCACACCCCACCCCATTACTGAAGGCGTCAGAAGCCTTCATTGATGTAATATATATGTATGTATTGGAGAAGACTTTTATAAGTTGTAAAACTTGTGTCTTATCCAGTTGTTTATTGAACAATAAAATATGTTTAAATCAGTAGGGAAGGGGGTGGGGTGGGGAAGGTCTTATCATTCTAAACATCAGTCAAATAGCTCAGTCGAATAATCCAGTCGTATAGTTCAGTCGTATAGTTCAGTCGTATAATTCAGTCGTATACTTCAGTCGTATACGTCAGTCGTATAGTTCAGTCGTATAACTCAGTCGTATAGTTCAGTCGTATAGTTCAGTCGTATAATTCAGTCGTATAGTTCAGTCGTATAATTCATTCGTTCAATATTAAGCATTGGTGGCAGTGGACTAAGATAATATATAGTAGCAAATCATGCTCGTAGCCATAGCTGAAAGTGCCAAGGCATGGGGTAGGAGCCGGGGCCTTCCCAACTGCTTTCAAGTTCGATTTTACGGGCAAAAGTAGCTTGATATGTAAGGTATTCAGGCCATAGCTAAGCCATAACTGAAAGAGAAAGTGAGAGAGAGGGGGGGGGGATAACGTCCAGTCGACACAAAATAGGTCGTTTCGGGACTAACATATGGTTTTTATTTTTAATTCGTTTGCGCGTAGGGGTCTTTAGCTCTGGGAGGAAACCGGAGGACCCGGAGAAAAATCCACGAGGCTGGACAGGCGACCCTTCTCCTTGTCACGTACAGCCGAGGAGCCGGGGAAAAATCCACGAGGTTGGACAGGTGACCCTTCTCCTTGTCATGTACAGCCGAGGATGCGAAACCACACCAGTTGACTCAATGACAGGCTTCATGATACAGCGAGCACCTACAAACCATTCGGCCATCCACCCCACCCACACCACCATCCCATTACTGACGGAGTCAGACGCTCGGTAGGGAAGAGGGTGGGGTGGGGAAGGTCTTATCATTTTTAACATCAGTCAAATAGCTCAGTCAAATAATCCAGTCGAATAATTCAGTCGTATAGTTCAGTCGTATAATTCAGTCGTATACTTCAGTCGTATAAGTCAGTCGTATAGTTCAGTCTATACGAGTGGACGTTAAACCCCATTCCTGTCTCTCCCCCCCTCTATTCTCTCTCTCTCTCTCTTTCGGTTATGGCTTAAATATCGCCCGAATACCTTACGTATCAAATTACTTTTGCCCGTAAAATCGAATTTGGAACTAGTTGGGAAAGCCCCCGGCCCCTACCTCATGCCCCCGGCCCCTACCATATACCCCGGCACCTTCAGCTATGGCTACGAGCATGATTTGCTACTATATTATCTTAGTCCACTGCCACTGCTTAATATTGAACGACTGAATTATACGACTGAACTATACGACTGAGTTATACGACTGAGCTATACGACTGAACTATACGACTGACTTATACGACTGAAGTATACGACTGAACTATACGACTGAACTATACGACTGGATTTTTTTTTCGACTGAGCTATTTGACAAATGTAAAGAATGATAAGGCCTTCCCCACCCCCACCCCCTTCCCTACCGAGCTTCTGGCTCCTTCAGTTATGGGGTGGGGGTGGGGGATGGCCGAATGGTTTTCAGGTGCTCCCTGTATCATGAAGCCTGTCATTGAGTCAACTGGTGTGGTTTCGCATCCTCGGCTGTACGTGACAAGGAGAAGGGTCACCTGTCCAACCTCGTGGATTTTTCCCCGGGTCCTCGGCTGTACGTGACAAGGAGAAGGGTCGCCTGTCCAACCTCGTGGTTTTTTCTCCAGGTCTTCCGGTTTCCTCCCAGAGCTAAAGACCCCTACGCGCTAACGAATTATTGAAATAAAAATAAAAACCATATGTTAGTCCCGAAACGACCTAGTTTGTGTCGAGTGGACGTTACCCTCGAATTGTTTGCAGGTGCTCGCTGTATCATGAAGCCTGTCATTGAGTCAACTGGTGTGGTTTCGCATCCTTGACTGTACGTGACAAGGAGAAGGGTCACCTGTCCAACCTCGTGGATTTTTCTCCGGGTCCTCGGCTGTACGTGACAAGGAGAAGGGTCGCCTGTCCAACCTCGTGGATTTTTCTCCGGGTCCTCCGGTTTCCTCCCACAGCTAAAGACCCCTACGCGCAAACGAATTATTGAAATAAAAATAAAAACCATATGTTAGTCCCGAAACGACCTAGTTTGTGTCGAGTGGACGTTACCCCCCCCCCCCCTTCTCTCTCACTTTCTCTTTCAGTTATGGCTTAGCTATGGCCTGAATATCTTACATATCAAGCTATTTTTGCCCGTAAAATCGAACTTGAAAGCAGTTGGGAAGGCCCCCGGCTCCTACCCCATGCCCCGGCACTTTCAGCTATGGCTACGAGCATGATTTGCTACTATATTATCTTAGTCAACTGCCACCAATGCTTAATATTGAACGACTGAATTATACGACTGAACTATACGACTGAATTATACGACTGAACTATACGACTGAATTATACGACTGAACTATACGACTGAGTTATACGACTGAACTATACGACTGACTTATACGACTGAAGTATACGACTGAATTATACGACTGAACTATACGACTGGATTATTCGACTGAGCTATCTGACTGATGCAAAGAATGATAAGACCTTCCCCACAACACCCCCTTCCATACCGAGCTTCTGGCTCCTTCAGTTATGGGGTGTTGGGTGGGGGTGGGGTGGGATGGATGGCCTAATGGTTTGCAGGAGCTCGCTGTATACGACCTCGTGGATTTTTCTCCGGGTCCCCTACGCGCAGGCAAATTATTGAAAAAAGTTTAAAAACCATATGTTAGTCCCGAAATGACCTAGTTTGAGTCGAGTGGGCGTTAAACCCCATTCCTGTCTCTCCCTCTCTCTATTCTCTCTCTCGCTCGATCTCTCTCGCTCTCTCTTTCGGTTATGGCTTAAATATCGCCCGAATACCTTACGTATCAAACTACTTTTGCCCGTAAAATCGAACTTGAAACTAGTTGGGAAAGCCCCCGGCCCCTACCTCATGCCCCTACCTCATGCCCCAACCTCATGCCCCGGCCCCTACCTTATGCCCCGGCACCTTCAGCTATGGCTACGAGCATGATTTGCTACTATATTATCTTAGTCCACTGCCACTGCTTAATATTGAACGACTGAATTATACGACTGAACTGTACGACTGAATTATACGACTGAACTATACGACTGAATTATACGACTGAACTATACGACTGAGTTATACGACTGAACTATACGACTGAATTATACGACTGAACTATACGACTGAATTATTCGACTGGATTTTTCGACTGAGCTATTTGACTAATGTAAAGAATGATAAGACCTTAGCCACCCCCACCCCTTCCCTACCGAGCTTCTGGCTCCTTCAGTTATGGGGTGGGGGTGGGGGATGGCCGAATTGTTTGCAGGTGCTCCCTGTATCATGACGCCTGTCATTGAGTCAACTGGCGTGGTTTCGCATCCTCGGCTGTACGTGACAAGGAGAAGGGTCGCCTGTCCAACCTCGTGGATTTTTCTCCGGGTCCTCCATTTTCCTCCCACTGCTAAAGACCCCTAAGCGCAAACGAATTATTGAAATAAAATTAAAAACCATATGTTAGTCCCGAAATGACTTAGTTTGTGTCGAGTGGACGTTAAACCCCATTCCTGTCTCTCCCTCTCTCTCCCTCTCTCTCTCTCGCCCGAATACCTTACGTATCAAACTGCTTTTGCCCGTAAAATCGAACTAGAAACTAGTTGGGAAAGCCCCCGGCCCCTACCCAATGATCCCGGCCCCTACCGCGTGCCCCGGCACCTTCAGCTATGGCTACGAGCATGATTTGCTACTATATTATCTTAGTCCACTGCCACCGCTGCTTAATATTAAACGACTGAATTATACGACTGAACTATACGACTGAATTATACGACTGAACTATACGACTGAATTATACGACTGAACTATGCGACTGAGTTATACGACTGAACTATACGACTGACTTATACGACTGAAGTATACGACTGAATTATACGACTGAACTATACGACTGGATTATTCGACTGAGCTATTTGACTGGTGTTAAGAATGATAAGACCTTCCCCACCCCACCCCCTTCCATACCGAGCTTCTGGCTCCTTCAGTTATGGGGTGGGGGTGGGGGGTGGCCGAATGGTTTGCAGGTGCTCCCTGTATCATAAAGCCTGTCACTGAGTCAACTGGCGTGGTTTCGCATCCTCGGCTGTACGTGACAAGGAGAAGGGTCGCCTGTCCAACCTCGTGGATTTTTCTCCGGGTCCTCCCACTGCTAAAGACCCCTACGCGCAGGCAAATTATTGAAAAAAGATTAAAAACCATATGTTAGTCCCGAAATGACCTAGTTTGAGTCGAGTGGACGTTAAACCCCATTCCTGTCTCTCCCTCTCTCTATTCTCTCTCTCGCTCTCTCTCTCTCTCTCTCTCTCTCTCTTTCTCTCTCTATTTCGATATGGCTTAAATATCGCCCGAATACCTTACGTATCAAACTATACTTTTGCCCGTAAAATCGAACTTGAAACTAGTTGGGAAAGCCCCCGGCCCCTACCTTATGCCCCGGCACCTTCAGCTATGGCTACGAGCATGATTTGCTAACTATATTATCTTAGTCCACTGCCACCGCTGCTTAATATTAAACGACTGAATTATACGACTGAACTATACGACTGAATTATACGACTGAACTATACGACTGAGTTATACGACTGAACTATACGACTGAATTATACGACTGAACTATACGACTGACTTATTCGACTGGATTATTAGACTGAGCTATTTGACTGATGTTATAGACTGAACTAAATGACTGGTTTTATTGAGTGGACAAGGCCACATGAAAATGTCAAATACCTCATGCTCAAAACAAACGCCGTGACTCGGCGATCATTGGCGTTATATTGGAGTTAGTGCGTTTTCTCTTTAACTTATATTGATCACATACTATTCCAAAATTTTAATAAGCCATCGACCGATTTATACGACTGACTATTTGATTTAGACTTAGGGTCGACTCACATTCGTACCCATGAATATTTAGTGATCTGTGTCCGTTAGATCCACTGCGGACCAGTTTGATACAGAGACGAGTTTGCGCCCCCATTGGTCCATGCATTTCAATATTTTGCCACTAAAATATAGTGATGAAAACTTTCAAATCTGATCGATAGATTTGGCTAAAAAGACAGATATATTATAATTATTATTAAATTAACTTTTATTTCGTTTTAAAGGATTTTTTTAAAATCATTTGGAATTTCGTTTTTCGTTTCATTCACCGGTTGTCAATCAAGTGCATTCTTCGTTTGGGTACAACATGGAGGATTTTCCGCTAAGAATTTACAATTATGTTTGGGATTCTTATTTTTGGTTGCCTGAAGGAATGTCATGGGTAGATTTAGAAAGCGAAGATCCAAATATTTACTATGGACGGGCAAAAGATATCCATTGGTGTGTTGTGGTGGGATTGTGTTTTCTCGTAATACGTTATGTCTATGAGAAGTGAGTGGATTTTTTTTGTCTCCCCCCCCCCCCGACTGACAGGTCTGTGACACACTCTGCACTTTTACTCTAACCGTAGTTAGTCGAATAGAAATGAACACATATTTCAATCGTGGTATTCAAAGATCAATTTAGGTTTAGTTCTAGTCTATCCAAAAATAACTACACAAGGGTTAGAATTTAGTTAGCCCGGAGGATTAGAAAATAAAATGGTGGACAGTGTCAGTGTGAAAACACTCCCCAAATCAAAACAGGATAATGTTCAGCCCAATATGAATATATTAAATATGAATGTTGGGCACATTCTTCACCCCTCATGCTGATTGCAAACTTCACTTTATCCGAGAAGATTTGACCTTATGTACAGCGATTGTAATCTACGAGTATCAAGCGGTTGTGCAGATTGTCAACTTTGCACTGATTAGCCTACTCCTCAATGTTTTTATGGATCAAAGTAGGGAAACCAAGCTGATTGGGACCATGGCTGATTGGGACCACATTCCAGGCTTATTCAGACCACCACTAGGCTGATTCGGACCACACAATAAAAGATAGGTTGCCGGGCAACTAAACATAAACCCACAGCAGCTAAATCGTCCGGGCATTCAACAAGAGTTGTCGCATATTTTTACTTTTTTTCGATAATGAAACATTTATATTACACTAAAATCTGATATTAAGAGTAACAACTCATAAAGTATTATCAGAAAATCATTAGAATTTGTTTGGTTTTTATAAAGTTCTGGCCCATACTAACATTTAGTACGGTATACAAAACTTTTAATATCATGGATTTAGCTGTTCAGTTATCAAAATTCATTGAAAATTAATTGGATAATAAGTTTGGTCTCTTGAGCGTCACAAGATTTTTCAAAGTGAACAAGGGAGATAACTTTGGCAGTAATTATGGGAAATCGCTGAAAATCAAGGCTTCTTCTCTTCATGACCTTAAACGCTGTGTATAAATTTAACGTCAATCAGATATTAACTCTGGCCTCTAGACCATCCACAAGATTTTTCAAAGTGATCAAGGACCATAACTCTGGCAGTAATTATCGGAAATCTCTGAAAATCAATTGGATTCTACGCCTCATGACCTTAAACACTGTGTATAAATTTAAAGTCAATCGGATATTAACTTTGGTCTCTAGACCATCCACAAGATTTTTCAAAGTGATCAAGGGTCATAACTCTGGCAGTAACTATCGGAAATCGCTGAAAATCAATAGGCATCTTCGTCTCATGACTTTAAATACTGTGTATAAATTTAAAGTCAAACGGATATTGACTTTAGCCTCTAGAGCGTTCACAAGATTTTTCAAAGTGATCAAGGGTCATGACTCTGGCAGTAATAATTGGAAATCGCTGAAAATCAATAGGCCTCTTTGTCTCATGACTTTAAACACTGTGTATAAATATGAAGTCAATCAGATATTAACTTTAGCCTCTAAAGCGTTCACAAGATTTTGAAAAATCTTGTGAATGCTCTAGAGGCTAAAGTTAATATCCGATTGACTTTAAATTTGTACACAGTGTTCAGGGTCATGAGACGAAGAATCCTATTGATTTTCATATCTGATAATTTCAATCTGATTAAAACACAGATCCAATTTCGTTTCGTTTTTTATAGTTCAAAATTTCATTTTTACTTGTCTTTACTACTCTTGGATCTGGAGGACTTGTTATTTAATCCGTGTTCTGGCTGAAATGAGGGGTCAGCCAATCAAATGGTCTGTCGAATCGACCGTTTGACCTTTTCATGCGTGGAACTGTGGGTAGATATTACCAGCCAACGACGTCTATACTATAAACACCAGCGGATAGAAATTATAACAAAACAAACCTAGATTTTGAAAAGCATGGCGGTCGCTGATTGGTTAATCGAATGACTGACGTTATCGGGTCAAATGTCCCGTGCTTGATACCTGACGTCATAGAACGTGAGCTTCCACTATAACTAGTTAGATCTACATGAGTGTAGGCCATCGAAAGTATAAAAAAACGAAACGAAATATAGATCTATATTTTAATTAGATTGTGATAATTTCTGTCAGAGTTATGGCTGTTGATCACTTTGACGAAGGCCTTGAGACAAACAATCAAAACAATTCTAATCATTTCTGATAATTACTTAATGGGCTATTACTCGTAATAAGATTTTCATATGTTGTAAATGTTCTCCTTATTGACAAAAGAAACAATATGCGACAACCCTTGCTGACTGCCCGGACGACTTCAGCTGTTGTGGGCGTATGTTTTGTTGCCTGGCAACCTATCTTTACTGACAGCCACAATAGGGAATTTGTGTAATTGTTTATGGGTTTACTGGGGGTACTCCCACTGTGCCAGTTTTTAATCCCTGGATTATCGGATTTTAATTAACAGCCTTAATTGGCTTAATCAAGTGGTCCAATTTTATGGTGTAGAGAACCCTGTCCAACAGATTATTCGTTCAGCATATGGCATGTAAACTGTGTTCATCTTATTTTATCATGATGATAAGCAATTTTTTGTTAAAACTTACTTACATGTAAGAGGTGAACTCCGTTCAGAGGACACTATATATATGGAACCACTGTCATTTGGTGGAAGTGGACGTTAAAGACCCACTAGCGAACGAACATTTGTCAACACCATTGATCTGACAGATATCACAATCCAGGCAAACGTTCAAGTAGATGTTAGTTTCATACCAGCTTGCTGCTGGTGCCTCCAGCAACCCAGAAAAAGAAAGTACCGGCAGTTGGAAGACAGACTGGTAACGCCTCCATGAAGGGCAAATTGCACCGTCATTGAGTACGGGGATGCTGTCTCCCATTTAGTTGGATTGTAAGATGTATTTTGTTGAAGATGTAGTTTTAATAGAAAAATGTTTGATTAAATAAAACGTTTAAATGATAACTTGTACATTGATTTAAACAATATTTTATTCAAATAATATATATATTATATACATACACTGTCTGAAGGTAAGGATTCAAAAACAAGCCAAAGGCTTATATTAATTCGTCTCCTTATTTAATAAATATACTACAAATACAACTGTGATATGTACACTTCACATACAAAATACATTTAACAATACGGTATTTTGTATTCACTATTAATCGTGCAAGACTTTAAATTTATACGCAGTGTTTGAGGTCATGATACGAAGAAGCCTATTGATTTTCAGCGATATCCGATAATTACTGCCAGAGTTATGACCCTTGATCACTTTGAAAAATCTTGTGAATGCTCTAGAGGCTAAAGTTAATATCCGATTGACTTTAAATTTGTACACAGTGTTCAGGGTCATGAGACGAAGAATCCTATTGATTTTCATATCTGATAATTTCTGTCAGAGTTATGGCTGTTGATCACTTTGACGAAGGCCTTGAGACAAACAATCAAAACAATTCTAATCATTTCTGATAATTACTTAATGGGCTATTACTCGTAATAAGATTTTCATATGTTGTAAATGTTCTCCTTATTGACAAAAGAAACAATATGCGACAACCCTTGCTGACTGCCCGGACGACTTCAACTGTTGTGGGCGTATGTTTTGTTGCCTGGCAACCTATCTTTACTGACAGCCACAATAGGGAATTTGTGTGATTGTTTATGGGTTTACTGGGGGTACTCCCACTGTGCCAGTTTTTAATCCCTGGATTATCGGATTTTAATTAACAGCCTTAATTGGCTTAATCAAGTGGTCCAATTTTATGGTGTAGAGAACCCTGTCCAACAGATTATTCGTTCAGCATATGGCATGTAAACTGTGTTCATCTTATTTTATCATGATGATAAGCAATTTTTTGTTAAAAACTTACTTAAGTGGTGAACTCCGTTCAGAGGACACTATATATATGGAACCACTGTCATTTGGTGGAAGTGGACGTAAAACTCCCAGTAGCGAACGAACATTTGTCAACACCATTGATCTGACAGATATCACAATCAAGGCAAACGTTCAAGTAGATGTTAGTTTCATACCAGCTTGCTGCTGGTGCCTCCAGCAACTCAGAAAAAGAAAGTACCGGCAGTTGGAAGACAGACTGGTAACGCCTCCATGAAGGGCATTGCACCGTCATCGAGTACGGGGATGCTGTCTCCCATTTAGTTGGATTGTAAGATGTATTTTGTTGAAGATGTAGTTTTAATAGAAAAATGTTTGATTAAATAAAACGTTTAAATGATAACTTGTACATTGATTTAAACAATATTTTATTCAAATAATATATATATTATATACATACACTGTCTGAAGGTAAGGATTCAAAAACAAGCCAAAGGCTTATATTAATTCGTCTCCTTATTTAATAAATATACTACAAATACAACTGTGATATGTACACTTCACATACAAAATACATTTAACAATACGGTATTTTGTATTCACTATTAATCGTGCATGCAAGTAATGTAGTAGTTGTACATTATATGCTAAAAATTTTAAATAATCCAAAATCAATTATAATTAATTATGGACCTTTTTGTAAATTTTATTGTTAACTTATCCTTATTTACAATCATTTTTTTTTAACTGTCATTACTTGGTCTTTCCCCCTCGGGGCCTAATTACAATGTGTTCTTAGTTAATTTGTTTCATCTTAGCAGAACACACTGTGGTTTCTTCAACTTACATCCTTGTCAACCTAGTGATGTTTACATAGTTGTCTGGACTTAACACCTGTTAATTATAATGCAAAATGGCTTCATGATTACCCATTTGATGTACCTATAGTGATCTTTAGTTCTTTGTCGGTATATACTATTAACTATATTTATTTGAAACCTTAATAATCATTAACAATAATTAAGCATGGCTTCATATTGTACATTTGTATATATATATAGACCATCTAGTTTACTAAATGTCATTGTGCATGATAACGATAGGATGATACTTATCCAAACGTCGTGCTTGTTTATAATAAATCAGTGATTGTTTTCCCATATAACTGTGTTAGTTCTGTTATGTCTCCAATCGCTAAATGCCACTAAAGAATTATTTTAAATATTGTATTTTAGTATAATAATGTGTTAAAAAAGGTAGATTTAAAATGGAATAAAATATTAAATTAAACCCTTAACCCTTAATCCTACCTAATCCCTATTGTTGTATTGTTAATTAATTGATTAATCCCTAAACAATAAAACTGGCACAGTGGGAGTAAACCGTTTACTGAACTTGTCATTAATTAACAATAAATGGTGTGATTAATTAGGTTCTTGTATATTCCTACCTGAGTTTAATTAAAGACCACATCAAATGATTCAAAAAGTTTTTACGTACGGGTACTCAATAGTTACAAAATCCATTTTACGGCAAGTTCAAACTAATCTGATTAAAATTAATTCAGATATTTACGTTTTAGTATCCGACTGCCAAAAACGGTTTTCAAATTTTCAATTACAACCTTAATCTGGTTGATTGGCTGGTGACGTCACAGGCACTACACATAGTATACACATCATCTGTACAATATATCACACAGCCAGTTGACACGTGTGTATTTGTCGGTCCAATAAACATTTGACTGGCGTAATCATTAACGCACAATTATTTACACGTAAGTTACATATCACTATATCAGTCAAAGCATTTTCAAAAGCCGACCTTTCTCGTCTTGGGTTGTAATAGATTATATATTTGTGACTAGAATATTACCAAGTGTATTTCAAGATGCCATATTACCGTTGTGTTATTGAGAGTTGTGGAAATCCCAGCAAGGGAAAGGGGAATAATGTACCAGCATTTCATAAATTTCCCAACAATGAAATCGTACGGAAAAATTGGAAAGGTTTGGAAACAATTCAAATCCTGATTGGCAACCTACAGTCACAGCAGTGATATGCAGTGAACATTTTACGAACGATTGCTTAATTACCTATACACACCCGGCGTGTGTATTTATTAACACCTGACTGATTCCTTAATCCCCCTAATTAAATAAAACAATTGACTACGGAATAATTTGTTTTGTAATACATTTTAATCCAAGATCCATTTTAAAATTTGTTTCATTATGTACGGCCGTTTTGTTTTCTCACGGCAGCGATTTTAATACAATCTACCTGCGTGTGCAGTCCAAACGATTCGAGATACATTTTCGTCAGTATTGTGGTTCTAATTTAGAAGGGTAAATATAATTTTTTTTTACGCCGGCCACATCATTTTGTAATAATGAATATCAAATACACTTGATCAAATGTGGAGTTCCTGGTGCCGTTTGGTGAGTGATTAAACTGTCAATTTAATTGTAAAATACTTGTATTCTTTATAAAAAAGTTAAATGATGTTAGACATTATAACCTTATCTTATCACAAACGTATATCCATCGAAGGATTTATATTTAGATATTGTTTAAACACCAATCAACAAATAATACGAGGCTACTTTATTACAAAAACATCGGTGAGCAAAGAAAAAGATAATTACCTAATCAACATTCTTAATTACTTTAGTCTGATTGATTAATGACAGGTACATGTATTAACGACGTTAGGTGTTCCTTCTCAATCTGTTAATTCTAACGTATATTGAGATATTTCCTCGTATTTCATTTTTACGGTCTATTTCAGAGTAATAAAGTCAAATTCGCAAGCAGAAATAAAGGCGCCGTACGTTGATAACGGATCGGTCATTTACAAATCGCGTTTCAATCACGTTTGAAATTTATGATATATTTTGCGTGACCACTTCTTTTTACTCCTATACTCTTTTAATTCGAACTACAATACTCTTCTAACGAAAATATATCTCGAATAGATGGGACTGCACACATAGGAGAGTGTATGACATCGCTGCTGTGTGAAAATGAACGACCGTACATTATGAAACAAATTCTAAATTAGAACGACGACACTCTTCTGACGAAAATGTATCTCGAATCGTTTGGACTGCACACGATGTGGTAGATTGTATTAAAATCGCTGCCGTGAGTAAACAGAACGACCGTACATAATGAAACAGACAAGCGCTGAAATAAGGGGCCGGACACGGACAATGTCCGGGCGAATTGACCCCCTTTGACAGGCCGAATTGCCTTTCGTCCGGACATAAATGTCCGACCGATTTTGAGTAAAACAGTAAGCCAAAAATTTACCGAATTCGAGTCGATCGCTAATTATTACACAAAAATATCAACGACCCGAGTCACAGTGAAAATGTTACTATTTATATCTCGGCAGCGTGCAGATAAAATAATCAATAATTTTTAGAATCGGCTATTTTACGCTGGTTATATCAACGACCCGAGTCCTAGTAAAAATATTACTATTTTTTTATAGAATCGGTTCAAAATCCAGGCCCAAAAATATCAACGACCCGAGTCATAGTGAAAATGTTACTATTTATATCTCGGCCGCGTGCGGATAAAATAATCAATAATTATTAGAATCGGCTTTTTTACGCTTGTTATATCAAGGAACCGAGTCATAGTAAAAATATTATTATTTTTTAGAATAGGCTCTTTTTCGCTGGTTATATCAACGACCCGAGTCATAGTAAAATTATCACTATTTACATACATGTATCTTGGCCGCGTGAAGATAAAATAATGAATAATATTGAGAATCGGCTCTTTTACGCTGGTTATTCGAGCCTACGTGTTGTAGCTAGCTTTGCGTTACTTTCGTATATGATTAGCTCTAAATCAAACCTAACATGACATGTAATTATACAAATTATTAGTAATAAAAGTAATAATATTTAAAATGTTACAAGAAAATGTTCAAGTTGACTATGGATGTAATTAGGGAGAGACTTTTTATACGAAAATTAAAATATCTCACTTTGTTGGACACTTCCGATGATCGATGTGAATGTAAATAGACGAGCTTTGAAAACATGTCGAATAAAATAACTTCTTATTTTCCCCAACCCGCGGACACGGGATATCCCGGCTAGTGGGACCGTTCCAGAATATTTTAAAACTGGTATTGTGTCTAATGTCTCTCAAAATGACACTTCTAATCGGGGGCCATCGCCGTCACTAGTTCGAAAATTACATACAATAAGAACCGTAGAAAAGTGGATCAAACCTGACGTAGCAAAATGCAATGCTGACGTGTGGCTAACATACGAAGAAGACGATGGTTTTGTGACTACATTAAATTGTGAACTCTATATAAAGTATTTTAAAAATATGAATTATATGATGGAATTTTCCACTGCATGGAATAATGGTATTTGTCAGGCTGAAAATCTGAAATGTCCGGCCGAAAATCAGTTCAGCCTGACATGATGTCAGGCTGAACCTTAGCAGTTATTTCAAGGCTTGGAAACAGATTCTAAATTCGAACAATAAACTTCTGATGAAAATGTATCTCGAATCGTTTAGACTGTACACGATGGTAGAGTGTACTAAAATCGCTGCCGTGAGAAAACAGAACGACCGTACATTATGAAACAAATTCTAAATTGGATCTTGAATTAAATTGAATTATAAAACAAATTATTCCGTAGTCAATTGTTTTATTTAATTGGGGGGATTAAGGAATCAGTCAGGCGTTAATGAATACACACGCCGGCTGTATATAGGTAATTAAGGAATAAACATTCCGAATATGCATTCGGTCACTGTGACGTCACTGGCGTCTGAGGAGATTAAGAGTGTTTTCAATAATTGGCAAAGTCGTTTTTACGGGAGGTCTATTTTTACAACTTTGAATGAAGATAGCTGATTTAATTTTAGTGGGATTGATGTGAATTTGCCGCAAAGTGGATAAAATAACCATGGACTGCTCACATAGAGAAGTTTTCAGGGCCATTTTATGTGCACTTTAACTTTGTTTCATGTGTGTTTGTGTTTATTGCTAAGGAAATTTTACACATTTCTCAACCATAGTGTATTGCATTCAACACCTTTCTAGATCAGGAAGGTCTCTGTCGCGGCCAGTTGGTTAGATTACATTTATCAGAATATATAAATATGTGCTCACATCGACTGGAGGAGCTTGTGATAAACGAACACGACCCACCATCGATCGCTCCTTGGACACTTCCAATACCACCGGTCAATCTAGATCTGCTACAGAAAACCGACAAGAAAAACAACCCCACTGCAGCACGGGCTCTCTCTCTAAAGGGGCACCAGCTCGTTTGGTATATACCTGCCAAACGGGGAACAGGGAATAAGCAGGAAACTGCCCAATAACTGTTCGGTGTACACTGCAGAGATTGTGGCCATCCGTGATGCTATATCATGGATCTCTTATCAAAAGACTAGTAAGTTCGTCATCCCAAGCGACTCTCTGAGCAGTCTGATTTCAATCCAAAATGACAACTCGGAATCAAGACCAGAAGTCATTTTGGAAATCAGGCAGCTGTACCAGAGGGTCCTAGAGAAGGGAAGCAAATTAGAGCTCGTGTGGATTCCATCACATGTGAACATTAGAGGAAACGAGGAAGCAGATCGACTCGCAAATGAAGGTCTCGGGGACACATCACCACTCCGCACCATAGAATACAGCACCACGGAAATCTACAGTATGGTAAAATGACAGGTCAATTCACTCTGGGAATTAAAGCTCGTTGAACTTGACACATACAGATTCTGGCTGGATGACAAGATCTACACGAAGACAGCTATCAATCACCCTAGAAGAGATATATGCAAACTTATATCGAAACTAAGGGTGAAAGAGCGGCTGCGAGACTACTAACACCAAGTCATCGTCTGTGAGTGCGGAGAAGAATGTACCACCAACCATATCCTGGTAGACTGCGAGGTATACAAGGAAGAGAGAACGGAACTAGTGGAGATGATGGAGACCAACAACATACCGCTCAACACTAAGAACCTACTCTTTCCAAGACCCGATCTGAAGCTGCAAATCTTCGAACTAATTCACGATTTAATGAACACCGTTGGATTAAGTAGAATAGTGAAGTAAGAGGGGGCTACGATAAGACGAGCTCGGCATCTAAACACTAAACTACATAGGGGATATACACCAAAGTAGTGGGCTAGTGGAGTAAGGGAGGGTCACGGTTAGACGGGCTCGGCATCTAAACACTAATCCACTACAAAGACACCAAACCTGCAAAGTGGGATAAGTGGAGTAAGGGGAGGCCACGATAAGACGGGCCTGGCACCATAAACACTAAACCCCAAAAGATGACTTCTACCAATCCAGAGACGAGACGCATATATGTCTGCATAAATGCTGTCTCTACAGATCAACTACCAAACAATATGTGTTTTATTAAATAAAGGGAAGAACTTCTCACTAAACCTACTCCATGGCTCGAGGCCGCAAATGGAAAGATTGCAAAATCATATTCTAAAAACAGGAAGAAGCCTCGGCTCTCCTATGTCTCGTCTGCGATATCACTTCTGTGGAAGTGGACGTTAAAACACCAGGTAGTAGTAGTAGTAGTGCTCACATCATTGCTCCTTGAAACTTGGTTCAAGATGCCTTGAATGATATTTACTGATTAAAATATTATACAAAGAACAATCTGGTTCCAATCAGCCAAGAATGTGGAGCATCTTCTACATGATTTAGCTCATTGGTATTGAAAAAATTACACTATTTATTGACATTTTTGTCTTATTATCAAATATATGCAACTATATGAAAATATATGTATGCAAACATATTTTAAATACTCTCGTCATTCAAATAATGGTCCGAATCAGCCTTATCGTGGTCCGAATCAGCCAAAAATCTGGTCCCAATCAACCAAGAATCCCAATCAGCCAAGAATCTGGTCCCAATCAGTCTGGTCCCAATCAGCCTGGTCCCAATCAGCCATGGTCCCAATCAGCCGATTACCAAAGTAGGAAGATAGCAAACCTCGTCTCTCAACCCTCCGTGTTTCGAGATAAGAGATGGTCCTGTACAGTTCCACGTAGCAGAGCCAAACGTGAATCGCATCGGGGATCTGTAAACTATATTGACAATATTTTTCATCAAAACAACGTTTGATAATTGTTATTTATAATATTTCTGCCACATCCAACTTCAATAAAACATATAATCCTACCTGAAATGGGTATAAATCGTCTTATTTAATATTGAGGCGTTAAGATTGACATGTTTAAACGGGAGATGTATGTGTGTGTTGGATAAAAACAACGCTTCATTAATTTAAACGCCAATATTTGGAATAAGGTGATAGTTGTGTCACTTCATTGGCCCTTGTAAGTTAAATAAGTCATAATAGTATAAAATTATCTTATTTTTAAGATGTTTGCGTGCATTAAACATACATTATGCAAGAGCTACATGTATATCTGATTATTGCAAGTCTTTATTTAGGCTTCAGATGTCATAGAAATGATAAATTAGATCTTTATTTAAACAACAAGCATAAAATCAACCCTGTAGACCCACGGATGACTTGGATTGAGCTTGGATTTAAACAGGATATCATTGATCGATTTAATTATAAATGGCGTCGTGAGAGGAGATTTACAACGTCATACTCCTAGATCGAGGCTATTAATGATAGAGTGTATGAAGCGAGGCCGCTGTTGAGCGATGAGCGAGGTAATTAGGTCAACATGCTGTCGCTCTTTATCGTTACTTGCGTTTACAGTAAAATTATGGAAATTGATAAACATCGCAGCTAACATCAGCCAGCTGAATTGCAGCCCCATCGGATCACTTTTTTCTGTTCGCCTGCTTCGAACTGCCTCATTGATTTGGTCCATTCCTTTCAAACTTTAAAATTCTGTTGCCGACTTTCTCTTCTTATCTATATATTAAAAGTCTTAATTCTAATTTGTAGTAGAAAATAACTGTAATACGAGTTGAATTGCAGCCCCGTCTCAAACCCAATAGGCTAAATTAGGCCTACCACAGTCATTGAAAACATTACTTGATAATCAAGATTATGTAGGTGGAGTTAACGCCTGTCAATCAAACCATTTCTAGTCAAAAATAACAGGGGTGATAACTATGTTCAGAATAAAGTAATTTGACTGAAATTTGCAATATATTCTTCTTTCATCATCTATTTTTGAACTGTTATAGCAAGAATAGCTAATTCCTTATAAAAATCTCCCATAATGTATCTTTAATAAAGAAACTGAGTTTGTCATTTGGAACTACATGTATAGGCATCCAATCGTAGCTGAAACAAACACATCAGTACCGGTATATCGCAACATATTTGTAGGATGTTAGATGCCCTGTGTAGGATCTGTCCTCTATCAACTTTGTGCGGTAATGATTTTACAAATAATTTGTGTGCTTTGAAATAGATTTAAGTTTGAGTCCGCAATTAATCTTTGCAAGTCAACTGATCACGTCACTGACTGACCAAAAATATTAACTTTCATTACCGTAAACTTCAATGTTAGTTTAGTATAGTTGAAATGATTACATTTATTACAAACAGTTGACAAATTTTTAAATATTTTATCAAGTGCAAAGTAAGTATTGCTCATAAATCCTGAGGTACATGTGTGTAAGGTGATTAGCAAAATTAGTGTATGTGCAGAGGTTATCTGTCCATGAGGGGCAGTTTCGGCTCAACATAAACAAAGGTAGTCTGGCGAAAAAAAACATACACAGGATCAATAAAAAAGACCATTCAGGCCAATTAAAAAGACCAACAGAATGCCTTACAATGTTTCATAGTGAAAAGAGTTTATGTTCTGGACAATTTGTATATCAGTAGGGTCCTAAATAGTCCCTTCACTTTTTACACCTTTTACACTGTAAGTAAAGGTATTGGTGAATAACAAGACTTAGATCATTATAAGGAAACTGATTCTTTACAAGGCAGTGAGTGCTATTGGACGTGATTTATTGTCTGTATATAACAGTCATGTGTAAGTTAAGGGTAGCAATTTTAGATGAAAGGGTAAGAAAACTTGCTGTAACTGGGGGGTGTGGAATGATATCTGAGAATTAGAATGTTTTTTGTTTGTGTAGCTAGATTATTATTTTTTATCTTTTATAGAGTTTTTGTAACACCAATTGCAAGATGGATTGGAATAAAAGAAAGAAAACGAAGAGTGAAACCAAATGCTGTTTTAGAATCTGCTTTTCTTAAATACAATATAAGAATACCTGAATCCGTACTGAAGGTTTGTATATGTATATACCTACAGATTATATGAAAGAAAAAGATAATAATATATAAATTATGAAGCACCTGTTTACTGAACTACATTATACTGTATTTCAGAGTTTATCTAAACAGACAGATATAAGAGAACAGGACATACAGAAATGGATGATGATTCGAAGAAGACAAAATAATCCAACAGCTATGGCCAAATTTTGTGAATGCAGGTAGATATATGATTTTTTGTGAATGCAGGTAGATATATGATTTTTTTGTGTGAGAGTAATTTATAATTAGTAAAGTCTGTCTAAAACCCATACATATTGAAGGTTAGCTTAATTTAAAGTAGCTAAGTCTCTAACTCAATGTCATCCCAAATCTTGATTATTTAAAACACAAAGTATTTATCAATTTAAATCAACATTGATGCTGTGATCTTACCGGAAAAAGATGGGCTTCTGATATCCAATATTTAAGTTAAAATAAACATTTTACCATTGGTACACCATATTGTGTTTCAGCCCCAGTTGTAACAAGAGACTCTAGGAACGAGGCTAGACACATTGCACTAATTCAAACGTCGTCGCCATATTCTTGTCTAGAGACCACGCGCAATAAATACTATGTAGACTGGAATAACCAGACGCTAGAAATTTGCATTCGATTGAGACTGCTTGCTTATTTCGCCGAACATAACTGATTTGAAATTAGAGTAAAAACGGAAACCATTGAATGTAAATCAGTTTATATACATTCATATTACAGTATTATTATATGCATTGCGACCCACTTGTGTCAATTTCTAGCGATTAAGCTCATATTTGGGCAGTTTTGGATAATGTGTTAAGAGTTTTTGCTCTTATTCACTTTTCATCAAAAATTAATTTGTACGATGTGGTCAGAATGATGAAATTGAATTCCATTTAAAATTGTTATCCTTACTTAGTACAAGGCTGTTACGATGAAAGTTTATGTGAGTTGGTCCGATCACGTACTTTGAAGAATATTAGAATTTCAACAATTTCCAACATTTATTTCTAAAGTCACTGCCCAGGTTCACTTTGTAGAATACTAGTATTACAAATGATCTCAAAACTATTATTGCCATTGTGCACCTTTTCAGATTATGGAACAACTTTTGGTCCTCAATAGAATTTTGACATTTAATTTGCCTAATTACAAAGTTTTTTTTCAGAAATCCAATCAATGGTTTTCCTGTGAATCATTTTCACGGTTATTTATTTCTATTTTCAGTTGGCATTTTTTGTTTTATTTAACAATATTTGTATATGGTTGTGTTATTCTTTATGATGTAAGTAAATCTATTCTTTCTAAACATTTCTCATTGTTCCCAGGCTTTTGAATGGATGCAAGACTAGGCACAAACTAAACGTCACCAGAAATAAATCTTGCAAGTAACTTGTTGTTTGTATAATAATTGTGTCATATGTTATTCTCATTCAGTTACTAAATACTGTTTAAACAATCAGTATGTTTTTGTCCCTCGCCTTTCGAAGAAAGTTGGGGGACTATTAAAATGGGTTCGTCCGTCTGTGTCTGTCTGTCCGTCTGTCCGTCACACTTTTTGGAACACAATAACTCTCTTCCTAATTGAGCTAGAATGTTCAAACTTGGTGTATGTGTTAATTAGGTCAATGCCTTGATGGAGTTCGAAGATGAGCATTTTCCGCTTAGGGTAAGCAGAGATAAGCAATTTGATTGGTTGATGCTTTGGGACACGATAACTTTAGTTCTAATTAAGTGAGATTGATGAAACTTGGTGTATAGTTTCATTACAGTAATACCTTGACTAAGTTCGATAATGAGTATTTTCTGCTCAGGGTAAGCAGAGCGATGCGCAATTTGATTGGTCGAGACTTTGGAACACAATAACTCTCCTTCTAATTAAGTTAAAATGTTCAATGCCTTGATGGAGTTCGAAGATGAGCATTTTCCGCTTAGGGTAAGCAGAGATCTCGTTCGAATTGAGTTAAAATGTTCAAAATTGGTGTGTATGCTTATTAGGTCAATGCCTTGATGGAGTTCGAAGATGAGCATTTTATTCTTAGGGTAGGCAGAGGTAAGCAATTTGATTGGTTGATACTTTGGGACAAGATAACTTAGGTTCATCTTGATCGATGATTTTTATGCCAATACAATGACTGCATTCTCAATCAGTAATGGTTTGACAGTAACAGTGTATAGAAACGATTGACTCGGACACGAGGGCCCTTTCCCTTGGCCAGGGTCCCTTTTGTCAAGCGTGGGGGCCCTTTTGTCTGCCTTTAGGGTCCGCCTAACTAGGGTACATTTTCTTTTTTCTCGTCGGTTTTAGCATTTTTCTTTATAAAACACCTTTGGATGACACTTCGTGTACAGTTTGATTGCTCGATACGCTTGAAAAAAATAAATGTGCGATTAATTAATATGTGTCATCTATTTATTTTGGGATTTCGACGGGGGACATCAGCCTCACTGTTGGCTTGTTTTTTTACAGAAAGAATGGATGTGGGATTCAAAACTGTTTTGGAAAAATTGGCCTCAGGTTTGTTTCCTACTTTTAGCTTTGATATATTTACAAGTACTGGGTCACGACTACTGTGGTGGAATTCAATCTGAAACTCTAGCTGTAAATTGAGATATTATGATTTACTACAGGTTCTTCCTGTTTAACCCATTGATATTCAGCAAACACTGATTTCCCTTATGTGCTGTACCGATCTGAATAAAATACACATCTAGTTTTTATTTTCTTAATTTAAACTTTCGATGGCCCACACTACATGAAGATCTGACCAGTCGTAGTGGAAGGTCGCGTTGGAGATCATTTAAGCAGTTTTTGACCCTATGATGTCAAGCATTTAATTAACCGATCAGTCGGTTACCCTCAGTTCCCCGCACATCACGCCCAAAACTTGCTGTAACAGACCATTTCATTTACTAATCGAGAACATGGGTTATTTAACTAGTGTACTTAAGACAAGTAAACAAAATTTTGAACTTTAAACTGTGTTTTAACGTGATTGGTACTGTTTGTGATTGGTTGGTTATGATGTATTGTGTATTGTTAATTTCAGCCTGTAACCAATGATGTTTATTGGTATTATTTGGTAGAGATGGGATTTTATTGGTCGTTAGTATTTACATTATTTACAGATGTTAAAAGGAAGGTAATCACAACATACCAGTTTGTCTTTATTCTTGGTTCTATGTATATTTTCAAGAATACCAATTGTTGATTTTGGTATTTCATTTGTGCCATTGATTTGAATAGCACTTTGTGATTTTATGTAAGACACTATATCGAAAATAAATCTTTGATTTTATTATATTAAACACTGGCATGAACATGAAATACCTTACCACACAGAGAAAATATGGAGAGCACACATAGAATACAAGAACATATATATTATAACTAACTACTATTACATATTATAGCATTCATTTCTTATATTTGCTATATTTTTCAGGATTTTTACGAAATGGTGATACATCATTTTGCTACTTTGACATTGACATATTTATCGTGGGTTTTATGTTTTTCCCGGGTTGGATCATATATTCTAGTTCTACATGATGCAGCTGATTGGTGGTTAGCTGTAAGTATATTTATACAATACTTGACTTGAGAAATGACAAGGCCTCATTATATCAATATGTTCCTATAGTTATTGTTATTTTTCTTGTAGTTGGCTAAATTGGCTAAATACAGTAATCATCAAACTATCTGTGAAGGTGCCTTTACTATGTTTGCTGTAGTCTGGATAATTACTAGGACTGGTGTATATCCATATATGTAAGTTATTTATACATCAACTTATTTATAACTCTAGCAATATATAACACATTGATTCACTCTTCTTCAAGGTAATAAATAAAACATTTAAAAATCATCTCTAAGGAAACAGAAATGAGAACTATGACCAAGAGTGCTGATGCCAAGAGTGCTGGGGCCAAGAGTGCTGGGGCCAAGAGTGTCTGAAAATGGGGGAAGTAGTGAAGAAATAGCCACCTTAAAACCCCTCTCCCTCTCTGTAATATCTGTAGCTTGTCCTTATTTTGAAATGATTTTGTTTTTTTATTTTTCAGTCCATTAGCCAGTTCTATTTTTGAGTTAGTAATTTATATTAAACCTTTCATGATGCATAGAGTGTTTATATGTTTGCTGGTATTACTACAAATTCTACATGTTATGTGGACGTTTTTTATACTTCGTGTTTGTGTTCAGAAGATGAACAGTGGACAGGTATGTGATCAGATAGTTTAACACTTGCTAGGTCAACAACAACTTGCCAATATCTGGACCCATATATATAATTCGTTTTTTCTGCTAG
This sequence comes from Patella ulyssiponensis, assembly GCA_963678685.1. NCBI lineage: Eukaryota > Metazoa > Mollusca > Gastropoda > Patellidae > Patella > Patella ulyssiponensis. Next base: position 58,058,924 of record OY783225.1, on the reverse strand, counting down.
GTGATGAGGGTATTATCAATAACCACTTCCTGCTATTATATATGTGTTATGGAAGGTAATTGGTTGTTGTTAGTGACCATTACTTCTCTTCTGCTGGTGGATTATGGATCCAGTGGGGGAGGCCACGGGGGTATTCAAGGTGATTTGGGGAATACTCAAACTCAATTGAATGTTCTTGAATTGAATCTCAATGCCTCAAAAGTTGTGACAATTGAGTAAAAGGGGAATTCTGGCTTCAATGAATGTGGCATTTGGATAAGAAAATATGTCAACCGACAGCTGAGAGATGTTTGTTGTGTTTGATTATATCACAATTCTATTCACACCACCTTTGTGTCAGGACTGACATTACTGTTACTCGATGGCAATTCTGTAATTTCAGTACATTCTGCGTGGACAATCTACCAAGGGAAGTAACTGTACTTTTAAGTTAAAACACACATTCTTTATTGCCACATTACACAATAATATGTGACTTGCTGAAGTTTGAGTGTCTTCTCAAACCTGTCAGGAATTTTCTTAAAATAACTTATAAACTGTGGTCCTGGATTGTAAATAACTTGTAAACTGTGTGCCTGGGTTGTAAATAACTTGTAAACTGTGGGCCTGGATTGTAAATAACTTATAAACTGTGTACCTGGGTTGTAAATAACTTGTAAACTGTGTACCTGTGTTGTAAACTACTTGTAAACTGTGGGCCTGGATTGTAAATAAACACCAGAGATTCTGAGAGAATGTTGACATTATAGTTGTAGGTAATATAAAACGTGATCTAATATAACTTAATATAAGGGAACAACTCAATATAATTGACTTACACTAATAACTCTCATTGTTTTCTTTGATTGTAGCTTCAGAGAGATTCACGAAGTGATTCAGACAGTGTAGAAACAAGCGAAGGAGAGGAAGAAATTAATGGCCATGCTCCAAACCACACGAATCCTGATGTAGCTCAAGTAACACGAAGATCAAAGAGATTAGCCAATATTACATCCTGATGTTAATCCTTCATCTTTAATTAAGGGTATTTTTTGTACCTGTTTGGGTTTTTTTTGACATTGTTATTGCTTGATATATCACAATTCACAATATTAAAGAATTATCTTACAGGACTTGACCTTGTTTATTTCGATTGAAAAATGAAATTCTTGTTCCGATATGGTTTTTTTTTTTGTAATTTCTCTTAGATTCAATCATTAGACTTGATGTAATGAATCTAGTCTTATAGACAGACAGAGGTATTCACCTTCATATTTTATTGTCCCCCGCCTTTCGAAGAAAGTTGGGGGACTATTAAAATGGGTTCGTCCGTCTGTCTGTCTGTCTGTCTGTCCGTCTGTCCGTCACACTTTTTGGGACATAATAACTCTCTTCCTAATTGAGCTAGAATGTTCAAACTTGGTGTATGTGTTTATTAGGTCAATGCCTTGATGGAGTTCGAAGACGAGCATTTTCCGCTTAGGGTAAGCAGAGATAAGCAATTTGATGGGTTGATGCTTTGGGACACGATAACTTTAGTTCTAATTAAGTGAGATTGATGAAACTTGGTGTATAGTTTCATTACAGTAATACCTTGACTAAGTTCGATAATGAGCATTTTCTGCTCAGGGTAAGCAGAGCGATACGCAATTTGATTGGCCGAGACTTTGGAACACAATAACTCTCCTTCTAATTGAATTAAAATGTTCAAACTTGGTGTATATGCTTATTAGGTCAATGCCTTGATGGAGTTCGAAGATGAGCATTTTCCGCTTAGGGTAAGCAGAGATAAGCAATTTGATTGGTTGATGCTTTGGGACACGATAACTTTAGTTCTAATTAAGTGAGATTGATGAAACTTGGTGTATAGTTTCATTACACTAATACCTTGACTAAGTTCGATAATGAGCATTTTCTGCTCAGGGTAAGCAGAGCGATTCGCAATTTGATTGGTCGAGACTTTGGAACACAATAACTCTCCTTCTAATTGAATTAAAATGTTCAAACTTGGTTTATATGCTTATTAGGTCAATGCCTCGATGGAGTTCGAAGATGAGCATTTTCCGCTTAGGGTAAGCAAAGATAAGGAATTTGATTGGTTGATGCTTTGGGACACGATAGCTTTAGTTCTAATTAAGTGAGAGTGATGAAACTTGGTGTATAGTTTCATTACAGTAATACCTTGACTAAGTTCGATAATGAGCATTTTCTGCTCAAGGTAAGCAGAGCGATACGCAATTTGATTGGTCGAGACTTTGGAACACAATAACTCTCCTTCTAATTGAGTTAAAATGTTCAAACTTGGTGCATATGCTTATTAGGTCAATGCCTTGATGGAGTTCGAAGATGAGCATTTTCCGCTTAGGGTAAGCAGAGATAAGCAATTTGATTGGTTGATGCTTTGGGACACGATAACTTTAGTTCTAATTAAGTGAGAGTGATGAAACTTGGTGTATAGTTTCATTACAGTAATACCTTAACTAAGTTCCATAATGAGCATTTTCTGCTCAGGGTAAGCAGAGTGATACGCAATTTGATTGGTCGAGACTTTGGAACACAATAACTCTCCTTCTAATTGAGTTAAAATGTTCAAACTTGGTGTATATGCTTATTAGGTCAATGCTTTGATGGAGTTCGAAGATGAGCATTTTCCGCTTAGGGTAAGCAGAGATAAGCTATTTGATTGGTTGATGCTACGGGACACGATAACTTTAGTTCTAATTAAGTGAGAGTGATGAAACTTGGTGTATAGTTTCATTACAGTACTACCTTGACTAAGATCGATAATGAGCATTTTCTGCTCAGGGTAAGCAGAGCTATAACCAATTTGATTTGCCGAGACTTATGAACACAATAACTCTCCATCGAATTGAGTTAAAATGTTCAAAATTGGTGTGTATGCTTATTAGGTCAATGCCTTGATGGAGTTCGAAGATGAGCATTTTCTTCTTAGGGTAGGCAGAGATAAGCAATTTGATTGGTTGATACTTTGGGACAAGATAACTTAGGTTCATCTTGATTGATGATTTTTATGCCAATACAATGACTGCATTCTCATTCAGTAATGGATTCGACAGTAACAGTGTATAGAAACGATTGACTCGGACACGAAGGCCCTTTCCCTTGGCCAGAGGGGCCCTTTTGTCTGCCTTTAGGGTCCCCCTAACTAGGGTACATTTTCATTTTTCTCGTCGGTTTTAGCATTTTTCTTTATAAAACACTTTTCGATGACATTTCGTGTACAGTTTGATTGCTTGATATGTTTGAAAAAAATAAATGTGCGATTGATTAATATGTGTCATCTATTTATTTTGGGATTTCGGCGGGGGACATCAGCCTCACTGTTGGCTTGTTATAAATCAAAAAGCTTTTACTCATTTATGGGTGTAAAATTTAAAATTAACCAGATTGAAATGTTTTTGTAAGGTATATTCTGTAATAGTTAAATAATTCTCTGAAAGTCAGCGCACTTCAATATATTTCTCTGTAGTGTGGAATATACTGCAGTCAAAGATTTTCCAGTGTTTGTATTTTCTAATGTACTTATAATAGTGTCGAGTAATATATGAAAGTGTTAATTATCCTTGAGTTAGTTTTACAAATGATTGTTTGAATTAAACATTGTTTCAAACTTACGTATCTGTATTGTACTTTCTGTTGAGATCCACGAGTAGATAATGCTAGAAGTAAAGTTTATTTTTTCACTTGTTTCATATGTAAATAAAATGTTTGTTCATAGGAATCATTCTTGTTCTTTATAAAAACTTCATAATATTTGCAAGTAAAAATAGAATCGGTGATATATATATCACAAAACATGCTTTTTCTCTATAAATATATTGTGTTTTTTATTACTCACTGTAAATTAGACTTAATTACAAGATATAGTGGATTAATATTCTTAGATGATAATCCTTTGTTTAAAGTAATTAATCAGTGCCAATACAACATTACTTGAATCACTTGAACTCGGATCAATGTTAAAGGCCTATTATTTCTATTATTACTATTTACTGCATCACTTGCATCTTGCTGGAAAGTGTTTTTATTTTAACTAATATACCGTATTAAAATGGACTTCTATCAAAATATTCTTATAAATGTTATATTTTAATTTTCTGACAATTTTAACATTTGTTTCAAATACAAAGACTGCTCTCTTACTTACACTTGTATTTAATTGTGTTAATTAATAATCAGCTGTATTAAAGTCTTTTTTTATTTGTATTTTTATTACATAATGAAATTATGTAATGAGGTTGTGATTTGTACAACATGCAATCATTTTGTATATTTGATGATCAGATAATAAGGAAAGTAAAAAATAGGAGATCAATTTGTATATTCAGTGATAAGAAAAAGTCAAACGTGAAATTACTTCAAGGGAACCAACTTATTATAGTCTGTAATTATTTAAAGTAACAGGGTTATTTATTTATTTATTTCTAATGTTACAGACTGATCTAGTTCCATCTTTGTAATGACCTACTTAAATTAATTAATATTTATTAGATGTCTACTAAAAATTATATGTGAAAAATATGTGCCTTTAATGATATTTTTGAAAAAGTAGTTTTATTTAACGAAGGCGTAAAGAATACCCTAAAATGACACCTATTTTTATATGTATCCTGTAAATGAAAAAGTTATCGCACATGTTTGGTCAGTGACTTCTCATCCCATCCTACAATACAGCTTAGTATTTTACATGATATTAATGGTGTTTTAAGAATGATAGCCATTACTTAAAAACAATTATTTATAAAGATTTGTCACTGTTTAACCTGATAGATACCGGTAGATATACATTCCGCTATATGACCTGTAGTTTATCATCTAACATATAAAACTCGTGAATGTGGCTGTGTGAAAATAGCCTAGATATACCAATAAACAAGGCGTTACATGAGACCAGGTTCATTGTCCTAAAACAATCTGCAAGTTATATTTGATTGGTTAAAATCCTTGCACAAGTTAATTGTATATGAGGTTAGTGTTGTGTATAGAAGATATGTTAATAACAACCCATTATTCTGGTCCAGTCAACATTCCTCTCTTACGATTAGTGCACTCGGTCGGATCTATAAACTACCTGCCTCTTATCACTGTGTCTAGAGCAGGGCTTTTTATTTGCTAATTATTTTGTACCAGTATAGTATAGTATAGCCTAGTTGGTGCTGATGTGCCATTAAATACCATTTCCTTATTTATTATTTTGTATGCGATATGTTAAATGAACTTGTACAGATGAGAGTTACTGTCAGTACATGTATGATATAGATTGTTATGTATGAAGTATATTAATTCTGATTGGTTGTAAATAGAAATCAAACCATATTTACACAAATACATGTATATTAATGTTTACCACAATAAATTCTTTATATCATGTACATCAGCACATTATTCATCTATACTTCTGTTCAGTCAGTCCAGTTTTATACGCCCATATTTCAGTGTGCAGATTATGTGTCACCTTGTACGTCAATCTTGTCATATTAGGGTTAGGGTTCTAAAGATTAGAGGTAATCCCACTATTCACTGCTGTAATCAGTGGATATTGTTGTTTTAAATTTTGATTGGTCAGTTGTCCGACTAACAACCAGTGACTAGCTGCTTTACAAAAGCTTTACATTTAAAACGAGTGCCAATATTGGACCAAATATGTTTACAAAACGTTACGTCATGGCTCACGATTTGATTATGCCCATTTAACCCGTGCATAGCAGAATACTGCAGTAAAACTAATTGCGTGACAAACGAGGCTATCAAGTCGAATGAAATGTAAACAATGCTGTTTGGAAACGAACATACTTTCACCGTTTTTAATACCTTAAATCACTGTCCAAAGTTTTAGGGAAGACCCAGATTAAACGTAGGACTGTCATGTTGATTGAACAGGAAGAATAGAAACACTCCCTTAAAAGTTTAAGAATCAGAAGTCAATTCAGCAATGAGCAGAAAGGGATTTCTCTGGCCATTGCTTCAGGAATATGAGAAAAATTATGTTGTTACGGAGCATATAGTGCTGTAATAAATGGGGAAATGCCTAGGGTTAGGGTTAAGCAGGTACAATTAAATTTGAAAAACACTAAAAAAGCAACTGCTAATAATGTGATAAATTTCAGGAAAAAGCTCAATAGGATTTTTGATATGTTGTAGATGGCACTATTTGTTCATTGTAGGCTCCATAGGTATTTTCAGGTGTGTTTGGACCCAATAGACATAAATATTGGCATTGTTGGGGAAGTAGAAAATTCCACACAATGAGTTGGGACCCAACGAGGGTCAGTAATTAAACACTATAAGTGATGATAAATTTTATTGCATAAAAACGACTAATTACTTTAGTAAATGTCTCGCCTTTCACAGTTACCACCCATCCTTACTGTAGCCTAACAAGTTATTTGAAAACAATGCTTTACACCACCTGATCGGTTCTAAGGCTATTTTAGAATCTTTACCGTCTAATTTTCACCATGATTCGTCTTCGTTCGCCAAAAGGGGTCCATAAATTTACTCAAAACAACCTACAATTCGAATAAAACAAAGACCCACGTCCGTATAAAACCCACGTTACTATGACAATCACACCCCTCTCTAACCCTAACCCATATACGGATCGTTATTTGATAACGTGTCGTTTGCTGGAAAGTCAATGTCATTACATTAAAGTTAATCCAAGAGAAAACTGTATGATCATTGACAGGATTTCACAATTACGTGTATATAATGTACATGTAACAACTTCATAGAATTTGGTAGGCCTACTAACAAATTAGAAATTGAAGACAGTGGGACAACTAACTGTGCAAAGATAATTTACTACAGAAAAAACTATAGAATACTTTATTTTTCTTCCTTTAGAAATTTTAGCATAAATCTATATGAAAAATTATGGGATTTTTACTACAAAATATTTGGGGCCACTGTTTTCCACAGGCCCCAAAATTCTGCAGAATACTATAGAATTTCATCCTATAGAAAATGGAATAGCCCGCCCCATCGCCCCCGCCCCATCGCCCAACACCTCCGTTAACTATGACGACGTGCTAAAGTTAATGGGACTTCCAGCAACAACCCTTCTCCCCGTTAAAGTTAACAGAGCTTTGAGGAACCGGCCCCTGTTGACTACTTTTAGATGAATTGTCCGTATGGAAATAACACCCCCACTCTCCCTCTGTACGGACAAACAAATAGACACTAAAAGTTGAAAAACCACAAATAGTTGCTTACTTTCACTTTCACTTTCGATGAATTACGTGTTTCCTGGAAGAGAAATTGAGTTTAAGGTTGAAACAGGTAAGTGGGATAAAGAGAGGCAGGTGATAGGCGATTGGGGGCTATTCCATTTTCTATAGGTTGAATTATTGTATTCTGCAGAATTTTGAGGGTTACTTTCTTTCTTTTCATAATGTTAAATGTTATTATGTGGGCTATTTTATACCGTTATGTCTGACTGAAGATATCATTTTAATTTCGAGATTCCTTGTAAATGTAAAGTATTTATAAGATCAATGATGTGGACTTGTTTGGCGATCTATTCCTGCAAGGTTTTCTAGCTGACTATCGTACATAGGACTCAATAAGTAAAATTTAGTTGTGCTATATATAGTAACAAATATAGGAACACATAGATACTGGATGCATGGTTAGTATGAGCGACTATATGCGTTCGTTGTATATAATATGATGGGTTATTCACATTCATACTGCTATTAGTTTGTTGACACCGCGAGTAGTTTGCTATAGGCCTATATATTTAAACATAGTCAGACAAGACAATGTAGGCTACACTCCACTGCGCCGTAAGAGTCCCGGGCCTGTTAGGTTATAATACAAGATTCACTCAAAAAGAAAAACAATATACGATTTACAAAAAAAGACGTAAGAGAAATAAAGCGTCCGATCTGTTTCAAATTTATATGCCTTATTAAAATTAGTAAAACGAAGAAGTCTATATAATTTCAACATTTTCCTGCTAGCGTCATGGCCTTTGTTTCACGTTGTTGAACCTTGTGGACGCTCTAACGACAAAAGCTTTAATCCGACCGGTTTTAAATTCATGTGCATTATGATCCTCGGTTTCCCCAGTGGTCTCATTCCGTTCTACTCCACTACCACGTGGGATAAATCCATAGGGAATTATCTGCCCTGGCCTACAATGTAGCTACAGTCTACGAACCAATTAAAAAACAGTTTACAAACCAACCGTTTCGCCTTCGTTTTATAAGGGTAGATAATCATATTCAAGTCCGTTTACGGAATGATTTGTGTAATTCATGTATATAGTTCTAATTTATTTATATTCAACTGTATTATCAAAAACTCCGGGGAACGAATGAACGATTCCCAATAAAACTCATGACCCAACATAGATATAAACGTTCGATCTTCATAAAAATAATTTGTTCTTAATAAATATTTTTAAATTTGTATTTCTTTATTTTGTTGTTTCAGGTGATCAGTCGTCTTTCAAGCTGTAAAATGGATCTTGGCGAATTCTTGGAAAGTTTAAATTTCGTTCCCAGTTTGTTTACTTTGAATATTGTAAGCATACCGACTGCAAAACTAAAAAGCACGAGGGCGAAACTGGAAAACTTGGATGATGAAGAATACGATATAAATGTAAATAACAATCTAGCATCATTCCTTGCCTTTTTATTTCAAGACCTTGACGAATGTGACGCTAAAAATACGTTGGTTTTACAAAACAAACCACGCAACATCCAAGCCAATGTCATGAAGGCTGTTCTTTATTGCGAAATGGACAGGGTTACCGACAAAGAAGATAGATTTAAAAAACTTAAAGAATTAAGTGAGGACGATTATTTAATGACCGAAGCGAAAGCAGAGAAGGCTTATGCTTACTCCAAAATGGGACCATTATATTATAATGCCGCTATTGATTTGTATGATGACGTCACTAAACGATATCCAGACCAATATGCCTGGAAACATCGGATGGCCCTTACTATTCGTAGATGTCAACATCCAACTATTATGGCCCTCTTGTCCATACAAGAACCTTTAGTAAACTATCATCGGGCTAAAGAACTGTTCGAAGAAATCATTGACAATAGCGAGGACTCGGAGATAAGAGGTTTATCATATATTGGTTTGGCCAACCTACATTCCGGACCGTGTGCTAAGAAGGTCGACTTTAAAAGGCTTGGTCTTCAACCAAAGGCCCTTTTGGAGAAAACAATTCAATATTTAGATAAAGCGAATGGAGAGGCACCTCAAAACGCCACGATTTTATCGGAAACTGGCAGAATGCTGAGGGTAATGAAGGAGTTCAAAGCAGCAAAAAAGGTTTTAGAATCAGCTATAGCAATGAAACCAACCAGTATAAATTGTCATCATCTGGCTTTGGTATTACAAAAACTTCAAGTAGAAAACTTCAACCAACTGGCCATAGACTTGCTAGAACAATCTGTCAGACTAAGTCAAGGAACAAATCTACCAGCCATTGAAGAACTAGGCAAAGTGTACATGGAGCTATCGCCCCCTAATTACGAACAGGCTCTGGAGTGTTTTCAAGTTCTCATCGAAGATTCTAACTATATGTGGCGGAGACACGGCAGTGAGAGGGCCATTAATTGCTATAAAGGGTTAGCGTTAAGACCGGGCATATCCCATGTTGAAAAAAGAGGATACTTTGCTGACGCTGATCATTGTAAACGTGAAAGTATCGTAAATGCAGCCATGGAATATCTGGCGGAATCTAGTACTGGACAGCGTCAAAAGGTTCCTTTAAAAGAATTGTTTCGTGATGATAGATATGGAACACGTTCTTTCTATAACATTTATTCTAGCCTGGATCAATTTAAACGCATCGTCCGATTTTTCAAATCTGGTCTGAGGTTCAAAAACGATATTGATAGAGCATGTTCAAGTTCTGATGTCAATGGGGCTTTTAAAACTTTGGTCTATAATTATCTGGAGGGGAAGAAATATTACGATTGTTTGGATCTGGCGACTATTCTGATGGTAACAGATATACCAGATATAGAGATAGTAGCTGTTGGGGCTATGATGGACATTGTCCAACAAACAGCTGATCAAATAGACCAAATAACCTTGACAAAAACCTGCTTCAAGCGAGCCTTGGACAATTCTTACAACACAGAAGAAGTCGATTCACATGTTCGAATTATTTATAATACCACAACCTCCGATGAAGAGGCTGGTTTCATCGAAAATTGTTTATCGGAAATAGGTCTGAAAGTGGCCAAGAATGACGAAGACATCTTTTCCTATCAAAGCAGGAATGATTCCTTATTGTCTGCAATGTCTGGTAATGTTGCTGTAATTTGTATTTTCAAAAATAACGACGAACACCTGTTGGACAACTATCCCATTGACGTCATGCCTCTAGAGCAACCTGTTGTAATTCCATTGCTTGAAAACGGCAGTCGAATGTCCCCGATATTACGTCGTATTCAGCCAATGGCGTTTCCTGATATAAGTGACGACAACAAACCAAAAGGAACATTTTTAAAAGGTTTGGGCAACCGACTGTTTGTAAAATGAAATATATCAGTAATGTACTTTAATGGGTAAATGTGATCCCCTGATTGTCGAACAAGTTATGGCAATGTCTCTATGGGTACAGACTGACCATTTATACGTGTTAATTGTCGGGAATGTTTGATATGATGTCTTATTACCGTAATTATTTTGTAATTTGCCATTCTTTCAAATTGCTGCCAGAGTTGTTGCACAGGATCATTTTAAAGGCCGACATTTCGACGTGGCTATCTCGTTTCAAATTTAATGTGAAGTATTGGGGCCGAAGCCTATAGATATTTAGCCTTCCGCGAATTTCCGTTTCAGAGTTATACCTCTTTTGTCGAATGCGACAGGGGCTCAATCTTTGATGGAAGCACTATGCTCATGAGAGGACAAACCCTATCCATATACAGTGTATCGTGACTTTTCGTTTCGAAGTCCCCCACCCCACCCCACTAGAGGGCGAGGTCACATAGGCGTACGGGCTCGATGACAGTTAGGGGGGCAGAACCTGAATTGCCCGAAAAATTTTCGGCTTTACAGACACCACCACCCCCACCCCCCCTCCGTCCTCAAGAAAATTTTGGAATATTTGACGGATGCAAACACGCTTTCCTGCTATTTCAACCCGTGTGAACAAAGTAACTTCAAAGTGGTCTATTATAGCTGAATTAAGGTGACTGACTCGAATTTCAATGAATCGTTTACAGTCCACGAAGACAAGAAAATTTTTGAAAATTTAAAAGCCGAAAACGGGCTTCTCTGCTATTCCAGTCTGTGGATAAAGCAGCTTCAATTTGGTCCAATACAGCCAACCTGCTGAGCTGAATGCCAAACAACCAATCAATCGTCGCGAGGTATGGGGGTCTCGCCCTCCCGGAGAAAATTTTGAAAATTAAACCACCGTAAATGCGTTTTCTGCTATTCTAGCCGGTGTAAGTAACTCCAAAAGTATCAATGATTTTGTAAGCGAAATCCCACTCCGAATTCTAACGATCCAATCATTCACAAATACTAATCGATGCGCTTAGTAGAGTAACTCCAGACAAAATGTTTTAATCCACAGTCAACTCAGTACAAATACGTGGTATTCAATTAAAGAAGAGTAATATTAGTGTTTTATTAGGGAAGTTAGGGAAGCAAAACTAGAAATGCCCGAAAAAATTTCAGGTTGACAGACAGCGGCGCCGGTTTTCTTCCAGAGGCGAAGAAGCGGAGCTGACCTTGTATAGATCTCCCATCCCCACCCCAAGAAAATTTTGGAATATTTGACGGCCGCAAGCGCGTTTTACTGCTATTCCAGCCCGTAAAATTAGTGTTTCATTAGTTTTCGGGCACTTAATTTTGCCAAGTAGATGAAATAATTTTTTTTTCTCACTTTACCTGTCTGCCCGAAAAGTCGGCTTGCCCGAAAGTTAGGGGGGCAGCTGCCCCCCCCCTGCCCCCTGGCTCGTACGTCTATGTCCCCGCCCCCCTTTGTCGTAAACTGCGTGGACGCGATAGAGGTTGTAGGTTTTAGTAGGTATTGTTTCTTCAGATTTAGTTTTAAGGCTGAAGCAATGGAGTCATAAGATGATGAGCTCTAGAGATTTTTTTCAGGGTTCCTAGATCCTTATCACATTTCCTCAACACCCAAGTTTCCCTTTCAGATAAGCTACAGTTGAGACCGAGCTGTTGTGTGGACGTATTCCATGCTGTTTGACATGATTCGGTTTGGGTGTATGTATGTATGTATGAAACAGCTTTATTTAAGATCAGCTTCCACGGTGTTAAAATATTCCTGGCGTAGGTACATTATAACGATTCTTGTCAAACTGCAGTAGGAAATATACCCCATTACTTTTTATACCGATCAAGGAGATGCGGTAATGTCTCGTATTAATTATCTTAACGTTTCTTCTGACGAATTATTAAATATAAATAAGAAAATATTTCTTGTAGTTAATTATGCCCCGATTTATTGATCAATATTTATCATTGTTTGGATGGTTATTAATAGTGAATAATTTGTATTAGAGTATGAATTAATTAAAATGATATAACTTATGCTAATTGCAACAAACTATGTAAATACAATAAATAGATGATGCATATGTATTATAAATATGTGTCTGTCTAGATTATTTATATCTGTGTCTTGTGTATGTTATATTGTATCATTATATTCACTGGGAGAAGGTTCATAATTACCCCAAGAGGTTGCTGTCCGGTACAAACAAGTATCAAATTCCTTCACCTTTGTCTTAAGTGTTCAGATGGCCTGTACAAGTTTCAATAAGACTATGCTCACTTAGAAAACTCTTGGGATGCTTAAACGGCTCTATTTTTGGAACCTTGAAATAAACAAAAATAATTCTTACGATCATATAGTTTCACTGCAAGATTGAAACAGATCAATATATTGAATTCTAATTCTAGTGTTTTTAATTTCGAATATTATGGAAAATATTGAGTTAGAGACTAAGCTACTTGAAATACGTGTAGTATGCAGTAAATTAGCTATTAACACAACAACAAATGAAATTGTAAACAGGATATAACCTAAATAAAAGGTTATTGTTGCTCCAATTCAAACTAACAACCGATATGCCCAATCGGTAGCAGGAAATAGTTTTAAACGCATACTCTAGGCAAGTGTATGTACGGTGACTGAGAAAGGACATTTAACAATTTTATTTTTCTCAAAGTATCTTAATATCTCGATTGATCCTATTACAGCCCAAAGACCAATCAGCCAGGCGGAAAACCTAACATTGCCAGGTCTCGCCACAGTCACTCCAGCACAGTCCCATCGCTAAGACGATCTCGTTGCCCTCGGTCGCCATGAGGAATTTCTCCCCACCAACCCCTTCCCCGTATCTGTCTCAAACTCCGATACAGGAATTCGTCCTGTTCTCTCGATTGACGTCAGGTCTCCAGGACGCTACTTGTACGTACGCGTATCGCCGCAGCGGTCGCATAGCCCTCGGTAGCGAGTTTTTTTTTAACACCCTACTGTTCTGCCCCGGGTGCCATATAAGGTGTACCACAGCCTACTCTAATGTCAATGTCCAACTTCAAAGGGATCTTTTACGGGAACTTTTGGAGAAATAAAATCTTTGGGTGTCCTTTTCCAGCCACCGTAGATATGCGCCTTCTCTTTCTAAAATAGACATACACACATTGAGTAGATTTCAAAACCCCGCATCAGGAGGTGGAATGTAACCATGGAGAATCAATCAATATTTAATAATCATCATAAACATTCTTGTAACAGGTAAATATTATATAAACATATACCTTTACTTCTTATCATTGTATACAAAATTAATACCTTTAGAATGAACGTTTGAATACTTTATAGGGCAATTAGCTATTGCGACCATTTTAAACGATTTCGTTGTCACTGCTACCGTCGGTGTCAAAATTAAAATCAGCGGAGTGTCAGAACCTTGAGGCCTGTTTATCAGTTTCCAGTACTGGATATACCTATAGACTTGGTAGACTTAAGCCTAGTGCCTCAATATCTATATAGGTGACCCCCGGTCAAGGTATATGATAACTTTGACACTTTCATACGCCCTTCTTACACGAGTCTCTAACTCAATTTCATCCAAAATCTTCGACAATGAAAACACGAATTATTTGTCAATTTAAATCAACATTGATGCTGTGATCGCACCGGAAAAAGATGGGCTTCTGATATCCAATATTTAAGAAAAAAAAAAAATTACCATTGGTACACGAATCGTGTACCATAATCCGTTTCAGGCCCATTTTTAACAAGGGACTTGGATAACGAGACTAGACGTTGGCGCATGGAGAGCATCAATCTGTTTAACAGAAAATTACTTACGAATTATCTCTGTAACAGATAAGTGTCCATAGCACGTGCGTTGACTGCTCACCGCGCCAGTCATTGGCTCAACTGCTCGTGCAATGTTTACTTAACACCTAACTGCTTCGGGCAAAATGATGCATTTTACTCATTTTAATACCCATTTACACTAAATAGGAAATATTTTTTAACTTCAAATACTTCAAACGTCTTTATTTATTTTTCTTTTACCTCAAAAAATGTTTGAGAATTTAATTTGTCGGAGTAAAAAAGTTAATATGCCGTACTTATTAAGCCTCGTCGATGTCATGCTTATCAGTGATTGTAGCGGCCAAGCGAATATTCACTGCGGGATCAGTTTGGGAGAGCATACGCAATAATGTAGACTGGAATAACCAGACGCTAGAGATTGGCATGCTATTGAGACTTCGGGCGTATTTTGCGGAACATAACTGATTTGAAATTAGAGTAAATACAGAAATGAATGAATGTAAATCAGTTAATATACATTCATATAAGATTAGTTTATGCGTTAAGACCCATTTGGGTAAATTTCTAGGTCCCAAATATTAGCCATTTAGCTCCTTTAAATATCCCTCGCCATCCCCCAACCTCGATCAATTGTTGTGTTTAAAACATAAGTGGGTAGAAAACAGTGTATTTTAGTTAATTGTAAATCGTCTTCTGAATCTGTTTTGTCATCTGGGGTTCCCCAGGGTTCAGTTCTTGGACCGATTTTATTTACCCTCTATGCGTCGCCATTAGGTGATATTGTTAGAAAATATGGTCTCAGCTTTCACTTGTATGCCGATGATACTCAATTATATATTTCATTTAAACCTAATTGTCCATCCTCTTTCAATTTATCAAAACTGCAACTTGAGAACTGTATTAGTGAAATTAGAAAATGGATGTCAAAGAACTTTCTAAAATTAAATGATGATAAAACTGAATATTTGTTATTAGGCTCAAGACATCACTTAAGGAAATTTGCAGATGATAATCCCCCTGTTGTAATAGGTAATTGTGATATATTTTCATCTGATTCTGCTCGTAATATTGGCGCAATCTTTGATAGTTCTATGCTTATGGGAGCTCAAGTAAATAATATTTGTAAATTGTGCTATTTTAATATTAGAAATATAGGTAAAATACGTAAATTTGTAACTGAAGAGGCCACTAAGTCACTTGTTAATTCTCTTGTCACTTCTCGACTAGATAACTTTAATTCACTTTTAGTTGGTTTACCGTTAAAGCTTATGGATAAATTACAAGAAGTACAGAATACTGCTGCTAGACTTGTTACTTTAACTAAAAAATGTGACCACATAACTCCTGTTTTATACAATTTACACTGGTTACCTGTTAAATATCGAATTGATTTTAAGATTTTGTTGCTTACTTTTAAATGCTTAAATAATCTAGCTCCTGTTTACCTCTCAGATCTTTTAGAACCATGGAGGTGTATATATTGACTAGAGTGTATGGTGGTCACGTGATCGCGTGCCGACTATGGAGGTTGGCAGCCATTTTACAACCGGGAAGATTTAGCCTGCGTTGGCATATACCAATATGTCGGAAAGTTGTTATTATTTTGGTAAATTCAATGTCAGGCGAAAAGGGAGTGGATTATCATTTCATAAGTAGGCATGATAAGTTATGAGTGAAATAGTGAATTAATAGATATGGTAAAATCATGATAATTGTGTAAAATAATTAAATAAACACGGCGAGAAGACGTCGAACACTCGAAGCTTGAGGCCGAAAACCCGGTGGGTCCATTCACTTAATTTATTAGTACTGATACTTTTATTATGTAATGATTACAAGGTCCGTCTGTTTAGCAAAACTCCAAATTAATGTTTTATTTAATTATTCAAAAATTGCGCAAATTATATATTATACACACATGCGGCTTTGTACGAAAAATATCGCGGGGAGTAAGTCTGTTTATTGGAGTGGAGTGTTTAGTCACAGACATGCACTCACTGGCCAGTAGTTGCTTTGTTATCTTTTAGTTTCACTCCCTCGGATTTAATTAATTAGGACAACATTGTGTTCACAGATGTACAGAATGAATATAAAGCGAAAGTTTCTTGCAATATCAGTTTATGCTTCTTTTATTTTCTTCAGAAAACCCGCTTAAAACCCCCGAACTAATTTTTAAAAAAGGAAGGTTAATTATATTAAGGACAAATAAGTGAAAGTCTTGAAAACTTCATTCCCCAAACAAATTTTGTAAAAAATAAATTTTTAATTAGGCCTTTAATCGCTGCTGCTACTACGAAAATCTCATCAAGAGGTTTGTCTTTTTTTTTTGTAAAATTTAATATACCGCAGTATTTTTCAAGCAAAGAAAAATCAGACACCGGTTCATGGAAATAATTGAAAACCATATAGGCCTACTAAGGCCTTGCTAGTCCTGTTTATATTTTCTTTTTTTTTAAAAAAAAAAAAATCCCATCGGCATCAGATATTATTCTACTGGTAAATGATAGCAGTCCTAGATAATTTTTAAAATCTATTTTATTTCTTTATTCATCACCTGGATGACGCTATTTGTAGTATAGTCAGTTATCTGTGCCAATCAAGCAGAACATTCATTTCAAATCGTCCAACAAATTATTTAGATCTATCCAAAATAAAGTTTTATGTGAACTGCGAGGAGCAATGTTCAAAATTTTGTTGAATACTCTAAGATATCTGGACATTCGAGGACGTTCACTTAATAATAAAATAAACATGATTTCGTAGTTCTGCGCACAATTTACACATTGCCACATTATTATTTAATAATAAAGCCCCCAAAATATGCCAGTTGACCAAAGCGATTTTGTTTTTAGGACTGTAAGGTAAGACCTTTCAATCATCTTTTTTTTTTTTTTTTTGGTTGATATTGTTGAATTAGAACTGCTTTTTAATGGATTTACCAACACTTCGTCATTCTATTTCCTTTTGTTTACATAGCGTTCATCCGGGCACTTCCGTCATTCTTTCCCGGTTGAAACATGGCGGCCGGTCTCCAGTGTCGGCCCACCATAGAACTGTATATACGATCTATGGGCCCACGGCGTTAACGTTACGTCAATGGGTATCACGTGACCACAATACACTCTAGTCAATAATGCAGCTCTATGTTTAGAACTTTATACACCCGGCCGAACATTACGTACGTCAGATAAACTACTTTTAAAGCCCAAAACTATTCAACTAGTTAGTCTCTTATGGTCAGCGCTCTTTTAGTTATCAAGCACCTGTTTTATGGAACAATCTACCATTTAGTTTAAGATGTTGTACATCTCTATATTCTTTTAAAAAACAACTTAAAACACATTTATTTAATCAGGCTTTTAACTGACTCTGTATGCAATCGTTAACATCTTGTTGTTTATTTATGATTACATTGTCACTTTGTAAAGTGCCCCTGAACATGTTATATGAAAGGGTGCACTATAAATATGCTGTAATAATAATAATAATAATAATAATAATAATAATAATAATAATAATAATAATAATAATAATAATAATAATAATAATTTTATTTAAACATCAGTCTTTTTCCTCGACGTTGATCAATTGTGTTTAAAACACACTTTCATTTACCTGTGGTCGTAAAGCTGGGGAATTGGAAGGGTTCTTGTAAGTGGAATATCCTAGAGCCTCTTCACCCCAATCAAACTTTGTCAGTTTCAAAGTTTGATTCGCCCAATACCCCCTTTTCTACTTATATCCACATGCAATCTGTAATCATGCATGACCCACGGCATATTTCAAACTTAAATATAGACATATAATATAATATATGACCTAAGACGTATATAAAATATTTATATGACCTAAGAGCAAGAGCAATATAAAACTTAAAGAAACTTTATAAATCTTTACAACCCATTAATACATATGATAACTTTGATCGTTCAAAATACAATATTGAAAGCTGTATATTGGAAATAATATCATGGATGTCATCAAATGATTTAGAGTTGAATTCTGAGAAAACCATATATATATAAATGTTAATTGGCTGGTTAAGCCAGGAATACAGGTGTTTTATTTGATGTATCCACAGTGTATAAGGTAAATTAGTCAGATTGACACAAACCATACAACAAAAACAGAAATTAATCCGTATGGCTGGATAATTTCTTACGTCTGGTGTTCTTCTCACAACTTAAAAAACTGTTGCTAGGTTAATAACTCACAAATTGATAAACTGTTGCTAGGTTAATAACTCAATAAACTGTTGCTAGGTTAATTAATAACTCACAAATTGATAAACTGTTGCTAGGTTAATAACCCACTAATAAATAAACTGTGGCTAGGTTAATAACTCAAGTTTCAAGATTCAAGTTTTTATTCTTTGAGTCATACGAGACATCAGATACATAAATATATACAAATATTTACAAGCTTATTTACAACATACATATTTGTAGAATGTAGAGAGATAAACAATGTAGACTAAATAAAGCCGATAATTGAATTCTTTAAATGTTTGTCTCTATTTGTAAAAGATAAATATAAAAATATACCAAGGTTACACAATTCTTTGAAATTGTTGACTTTTAACAGCTGGATCAGTTTATATACACTTGGAGTTGTAAAATAATATGGTTTAAACATACATTATGGGAGAGCAAAGACTGACTTTTGTCGGTCTTCCTTTGAGCCTCAGATGTCATAGAAATTATAAATTAGATCTTTATTTAAACAACAAGCCCAAAATGAACACTGTAGACCCACGGATGACTTGGATTGGGCTCGGATTAAAACAGGATTTCGTCGACTGATTTAATCACTATGGCGTCGTGGGTGGGGTTTCTCCGTGACGTTGACGTCATCATACTTCCGGAAATTATTCATAAAAGACAGTGATGACCGAGGCTATACACAAGCTTCACTAGATACCGTTTAAACATTACTTGATGATCGAGACTATGTAGGTGGAGTTAACGCCTGTCAATCAACAATCGGCCATAGTGGGAAAAGGGTGTCGATGATTTTAACCCCCATTTCTAGTAAAAAATTATAGTGGTAACAACTTTGTTCAGGATAAAGTTATTTGACTGAAATTTTCAATATATTCTTGTTTCAACATCTATTTTTGAACTTTTATAGCAAGAATGGATAACTCCTTGTCAAAATCTCCCATAATGTATCTTTAATATAACGTTTGCGAATATCGTTAAAAAAGGGGCATACTAGAATATAATGAAGCGTTTCGTCTTCAATCTCTCTAGGTTACATAATTCACAGAATCTTTTTTGTCTTTCTATATTTTTGTACCTACCAATTTCTACATTTAGACTATGTGCAGATAGTCCAATTTTTGCAATATTTTTAATATATTTAGAATGTATGGGTTCACGTAAGTAATACTGAAGAGAAAAATTAAAAATACAGTGCTGATACAAGTAGCCTTTAGGAAATGAACAAATGTTTTCAAAACAATTCTGCTTAAAATATCAACAACTATACTCTTAATTAATATAAATAATTGACGACTGTTGCTAGGTTAATGACTCACTCGATAATACACTGTTCCTAACTTCCTACGTTAATAACTCGTCGAAGTTGTGCGCTATAAATATCTACAAATAACAATGATGTTTATTATCTTTCAGCTTTCTCGTCGACACCATCCAGCCCTGAAGAGTCAGTCGCCATAAAAGCCGTTCCATGCTTGGTTACTAATCTCGGACCGGACGACTGTAAAATAAAAATGGTTGGTATGTTTTGGAAAGCTGTATTCGTATTTGGCATAGGTGTGCTCCTGCCAAAAGTAAAGGGAGATAACTGCACACGTGATCTAAACACCATCATAGATGCAGCACTGATTGACAATAAAAGAATAATTCAACTGGATGTTGAGAATTCAACCGACATGGGAGGTGATTGTCCATTGTTTAAACCTATGAGGTGGTTTCTGGTCCGTGGCGACAGGTCAAATCGTCTGCTTCTGCTGATATATTATTACTATAACTTCTTTGAATCGTTTATCCCATTGACAAAAAACAAAACCCTAATTTTGGGAAATAAGACTCATTCTGAAACAGAACAATGTTTATTACAATCAGTTGTAGGCACAGATTTCAATGAGGTGTGTTCAATGTTTATCAAAGATGAACTAGGTTTTGGAATATTAGTCTATCACTGTTGTAAACTGAATGAACCTTGTATTGATATAGTGGAAGATGCTGCGGTTTGGATCTTGCGACTCTTCTTTCTCCTCGTCACAATATTCCTCTTTCTCTATTTTCCCAAATTCCTTCCCCAGAAATATGCACGTCCCATATTCAGGTTTAATCTCACTCCACCTATGATTCTGCGAATTGTTAAAACGAAAACCCCTGATAAATATGTGGTAAAAGGTACCCGCGTCCCATCTGTTATTTTTGATCAGATGAGGGAGCTAACTAGAACTATGAAGAGTGCAGCTATAGCAAGTGATATTGTTTATCAAGTCAAGATAAATGTTTTGGATCTATTAATTCATAGAGTAGATATTTTATCAGAGAGTGACCAGGCTATAAGTCTGACTAAACTTTTATATGATATGATTATTCGATGTAAAATCCGCAGAGCTAAACCCATCAAGCAATGTCTGGATACCCCAATCTGTGGCTGTTTGTCGAGATCAAGTAAACCGATTCGTCTTATGTCCTGTTTGAACATACTTAAAACTATAGTCATCTATACTGTACTCGCTCTTCCAGCCATACCATTCTTCTACTTGATGTCAGCCGACGGTCTGGAATATCAAGACTTGGGACAACAGATAGAATCCTGTGGTCTACGTCAGACATCTAGTTTTTATATAGGAACTGTGGCCGGTAAAGTCTTAACCGCCATTTTATGCTTGCTGTATGCAGTTTATGTAGTTATAATAGTTATAATGTCCAACAGCATTCATGAAGAAATGGCGGACCTCATGACTGACTCCATTAATGAATCACAAAACAAAAACACAGCAGTTTCTAAGAGAGTTCTGGAACTTTTGACGACACCCTTCACTAAATGTGGTACATTTTTCGTCCCTTTCTTTATAATAGGGCTCCTCCTCAGCCCTTTAATTCTTCTAGTTTTCGCCATCATTGCGTCGCCTGTTATGCGAATGTTAATTCGCCGATGTAAGAAACTATTTTGTACTGGCGGTTTGAAGTTTTACTCCAATCCAATTACTTCTGGACCCAAATTATCATTGTTTTTATGTGTGACTTTATTGTCAGTATTTGTTATTTTAACAATAGGATTTAACTTTCTACTTCATGCTGTATGTATAGGTATCATCAATATCTTGATTAACTTAAGTCTTGTAATGAGCATTGTATCTTTGTGTATACTCATAGGAATTTACGTTCGAGACACTTCCAAGCGTCTGACTGGAAAATATGATGCGTATCACAAATCACTGTTGCTGAATGTCCTTTCTCTTAAACAAGAACCTGTGTTAGCAGAGGCAAGAAAAAGATACCAAGACCAAACTAATATGGCGTTTCAGCATACAGTCGCAGATTTTGTTGACGACAATTTCATAGAGAACGGACTCGTTGATGAAAGTCCTCCAGCGCTATGGGATGTACAAAATGGTTATCTACGCATGTGCATCAAGGGAATTGTATTATTTTTAGATAGAAATGATATACCGTATATACCACACGCCTTCTTTCGTGAAATGACGGAAATAAATTGTCCCGGATGTCCCGGAACTTTACGATCTTCTATAATTGATGCCCTAAAGGATTTAGGAAGGATTGTGCTATTTTTATTTTTTCTATTTACTCTACTCGTGGCGTATGGAGACACACTATACGTATCACCCACTAGTAAATTATTTGCTACCATAGCAACGGGTCTCATCCCACTGCTTCTCCGCTCTTTCTTTTTCAAAAACGCGCCAATTCCTTCACTGGATGCCTCTAACGTCAGATTTCAGAATATTTTCCGAGACAAAGTTCTGAAATTTATGATGAGATGGCCAGTTGTTGACGCAGAATTAGAATTCACGACAGATTCTAATTTGAATTTGCCACAAGCAGAAGTTGATTTAGTATTTGGTGATGACGTAACTCATGACGACATAGACTGTGGTGAATCTAACGATGGTTTTGTTCCTAGTGACGATGGAGAACTGGAAGAAGAAGGAGAAGAAGATGAAAAAGAAGGAGAAAACACTGAAGAAACAGGTACAGAAATACAAGTAAAACCGAACGAAAGACAATTGGGAGATAAAGA
The DNA here is from genome assembly GCA_963678685.1 of Patella ulyssiponensis. Classification (NCBI taxonomy): domain Eukaryota; kingdom Metazoa; phylum Mollusca; class Gastropoda; family Patellidae; genus Patella; species Patella ulyssiponensis. The sequence goes on along the minus strand of OY783225.1, from coordinate 58,036,375 downwards.
AACTAATTTCTGATTATAAAACTGGCTTTAATATGGTAACACATTCCACTAACGTCACTCTTGGTAACACATTCCAAATTATCACTAACTAACATCACTCTTGATAACACATTCCACTAACATCACTCGTGGTAACACATTTCAAACTACCACTAACATCACTCATGGTAACACATTCCAAACTACCACTAACATCACTCTTGGTAACACATTCCACTAACATCACTCTTGGTACACATTCCAAACTACCACTAACATCACTTTTGGTAACACATTCCAAACTACCACTAACATCACTCTTGGTAACACTTTCCACTAACATCACTCTTGGTAACACATTCCAAACTACCACTAACATTACTTTTGGTAACACATTCCAAACTACCACTAACATCACTTTTGGTAACACATTCCACTAACATCAGTCTTGGTAACACATTCCACTAACATCACTCATGGTAACACATTCCAAACTACCACTAACATCACTCGGATCCTGACGACCGGGTGGTGGTGGAAAGAGATATTAGAGTAGAATACGCTGTCATTGTATAGAGGGGTATCAGAAGTAAATGGGATTTTTTTGTTTATCACATTTCGTCTATATAATTTGAATATAATCAAATGTTTTTTGTTTTTATCTTTTAATATCTAAAATATCTCAATTATTGTATATTTATATATTTGATATAATACAAATGTGAGAATCTTCCAATAAATAGAATTTTATCTTTGGGCGTAGTTGATTTAATCTCCAAACTACATAAATTATGTTATTTGTAATTGGATAGATGTAGTGTAAATATTTGGTATTACATCCACACCAGATTCTATAACTCTCACGATTTTATTTTCACATAAACCATGTTTCAGTGCGTCTAAACTGTTAGATTCAAATATGGTCGTATATTATGGACACCTTTGTCTCTCATCCAGTCTTCGACAATGGCTTGTGGACGCTATACGGGCTAAAGTTGTCATCCGCTTGACATTCAACTATTATACAGTGTTTATGTGGATGACACGATGAAAATTAATTAATTACAAGTAATGGATTTTGATCACATAGACAACTGCAGTGGATGCACTAGAGGCTAAAGTTATCCACATATCAGGAGTGGATCAAGGAATTATTGCAGGAGGGGGGTTGCAAGGCTCCGGTTAAGAAAATCTGACAGTTGACAATTCATGATGCCATCATCATCTCTAAATTACAAAGGCATTCATAAATACTGAGCTTTTGATGTCAAGTATTGTAAGGGAATCACGATGGCTAAGTGTGTTCGATCCCTGCATTGGCCGAGAAAGTTCATCTCGATTTTCCGGCGTGGTTTCCCCTTGTCAGTGATGCAGAAGGAGGGCCTGACAAGGTCAGCTGCCTTGTCGTTCGGATGGTACGAAAAACCGAGGCCCCGTGTACACATTGGCGTGCACGTGAAAGATCCCTTGGCAGTTGGAATTTGATATAAGAGTAGGCCGTAGCGCCGCTGCCCGGGCAAAATTTCCCTCATGGCATATGCCCGTCTTCCATTAGCCCAGGTCAGGTGCAGAAGAGTAGGACGTTAAACCCCATTTCATTTCATTTCAATTATTGTAATGATATAGGATCACATTGTGATTCATTTTCATCGATGCAAGGCATTCAATTATGTGTTTATAGCTGAGCAGGATGTGGTTTGGACCCCCCCCCCCTTCTGTCTATTTACTGGGAGGTTGAAGACTGTATGTATCTCATTGAGTCAACTGGCGTGGTTTCCATTCCACGGTTGTACGTGACAAAGCGTAGGGTCGTCTGTCCAACCGCGTGTATTTTTGCCGGGTTCCCCGGTTTTTCCCTTCTGCCAAAGACCCCTACGCGCAAGCGAATTATTGAATAAAATTGAACCATATATTAGTCCCGAAATCGCCTAATTTGTGTCAAGTGGACGTTAAGCCCCATTTCCCCTCCCTCTCCTTAACAGGAAGCTAGCAAACCGTCTCCTGTAAAAATTCCTGGATCCGCTCCTGACACTGTACTCATTCCTCCATGTAAGCCTACATTTAATCTTTAATTAAACTTAGTATGGGCCACATTAATACAAGCTATTTTATAAAAACAGACGATTTAACTTTTTTATTGCAGACCCGACGAGTAATTTTGAATATGTCCCTTCATAGCGTCATAATTTCTGATCAGCGTGTATGTGAAATAAATATTATAGGGATGATAAACGCCTTTAACAATATATTATGCCAGTCTTGTCAGGGGGCCAATCATACAACAGAATTTTATAAATCAACGGCAAGGATATGCGTTTGCTTTGCTTAAAATAGACATATTGTTTTAAAACATGGCAGTAGGAAAGTCGATAACTGAGATGACATGTAACCATGGAGAATCAATCAATATTTAATAATCAACATAAACACTCTTGTAGCAGGTAAATATTATATAAACATAGACTTTTACTTTTATTATTGTATACAAAATTAATACCTTTATAATAAATTGCGATTAGGCAGAAAAACACCACATCGGACAATTGGTGTTATTGCTTTCATTGCTGTCATCTACATCCAAATTATTGACATTGTGACTTCTCCAAAATGTCGGACTCGCAAACTACACTTTTTAATAGGTATTTAGATGGTTGATGCAGCGTAGAGTCAGAATTTTAGGGACTTGTTTATCATTTTTTGGAATGTTTCATGCACCTACATGTAGCATTGATCTTAATATTTTTTCAAAATATATATCCCTAATCTGTTGGTGGCTTCTGTGTGTTAGCACCAGTTGGTATGTCTAAATGGTGGATATCGTATTGGATTCAAGTTGGTGGTAGATTACATCAAGGTTATATTTCATATGTTCATCGGTATGTCATGCATCACCTATGGCCTATATAAATCTTAAATGACGTATATAAATCTTACATATTCACTATATTATATATATATAGGATATAAACGTATCCATCTGAGCGTGAGACGCCTAACTATTTCTTCTGGTTTCTTTCCTTACTCTTTTGTTTACGTTAAAGGACAATATTGGTGTCAGTCATTATCACATATGTGATAGAACTGGTTAAACACAATATAAAATATAATTTTAACACAGAGATCATTGCTACGGTAGAGGAGTAATAAAGGATTCATGAATCGGAAGTGACGAACGCCAAAGGAAAACACGACTGACTGAAGTGGCGAGTGATAACAGATAAACGGCCGAATTTCTGCTCACTAATAATTCCTTCGATGACAAAAAGGTGTTATATGGGACCGCAAGAGGATATCTGACGATTCATAAAAAGAATAGACTGCCACTAGATAAGAGAACACGAAAGAAAAACAGACACACGTCCGTGCATTACTATGTTTTTATAAGGTAGGGGAGACCGGGGCACATTGAACCACCATGGATGTATCCGTTATAAATAATACTATACAACCAGACACTATACAGAAGTGAGATAACTTCTTAGATCCATTTCTCCTTCAATAAGCAGTAGCCACATGCTGTCAATTAGTTTTTTTAGCAATGGATTTTTCAAAAAATGTCCATACATGTTAACTTCTTAGCCTAGGAAATTCTTGTACTAAATCAGTTCATATATGTCTAATCTACAATCCAGATAAACCGGGGCTTGATCCGTATAAGAGGGCACATTGATTTTTTTTTGCAAATTTTGATCATGAATCTGTGATGGGGCACATTGAACCACTGTCAGCGGGGCACTTGGATATTTGTTTTTAACTATAAACTGATTGTTTGCAGATTCATTAGATCACTGCGAAATAAGTGACCCTGTTTAAGATCTAAATCCAGATCTATGTTAACATGGAATTTTTATCACTACTCAATGTGCCCCATTATTTGGTTAAACCTGCCCCGACTATTTTGTAAAGAGGGATACACTGAACCATTACAGTCAAGTGGATTAAAATATGTTTGTTTTGAAAAAAAAAATAAGTTAAAGATTAATTTAATTGAATCTGATACACGATAGCATCTATGATATGTCTTTAAACAATACAATAAAATACAATATCTTCTAATAAAAACATTTGATATGAAATGAGGACAAACATTTTTTGTGAACAAGATGGTTCAATGTACCCCGGTCTCCCCTATAGAAGGAACAAAAACAAGGGGCTGTACGGACTATTTATATTTTTCTCGTGTTCTCTTATCTTATGATACTTAATTACTTTATTGAATCGTCAGATATCCTCTTGCGGTCCCATATAACACCTTTTTGTCATCGAAGGAATTATGAGTGAGCAGAAATTCGGCCGTTTATCTGTTATCACTCGTCACTTCAGTCAGTCACATAGAGAGGTAAGTCGTGTTTTCCTTTGGCGTTCGTCACTTCCGATTCATGAATCCTTTATTACTCCTCTATCGTAGCAATGATCTCTGTGTTAGAATTATATTTTATATTGTGTTTAACCAGTTCTATCACATATGTGATAATGACTGACACCAATATTGTCCTTTAAAACAGAGTTGTTTTGGTTGGGGAGGAGCAACCTGAAGAATTCTCTTGTTTACGTTAAAACATGGTTGTTCTGGTGGGGAGGGGCAACCCGAAGAACTGTCTTGTTCTGGAGCAACCTAAAGAACTATCTTGTTCACGTTAAAACAGGTTGTTTTGGTGCGGAGGAGCAACCTAAAAAAACATTCTTGGTCCAAGATATATTTCTGTGTAATGTACAATTTACACTAATCTGTTGTATTATTGTTATATTATTTAGAATACAATTATTTTTGAGTTGTAATTTTTAGGTAGTTGCGGTGATATGCTAATGTCCTCTAAGGCCCCTATCGGTAACAGGGGCGGATCTAGGAATTTTGAAAATTGTCCGTCATTTCCTTGCATCTGTAGCCATTCCAAGAGCTATTTGGCTGATATTTTCGTCTAAACGTTCCGAAATCGTTGAAAAAGAGCCCCAAAATCGAGCAAAAAAGCCAGTTGAAAGGCACTTTCAGTAGTAAAAGAGGGCATTGTCGAAAATTAGGGGGGGGGCGCCTCTGGGTATCAGTGTGTTCCTTGTAGTAAGCTGTCTACGACTAGCCTGTGGCACGCACTAAATCTAGGGATATGACAATACCTGTTCGCAAAGTTGTACCCCTCGTCGTACAACCGTAATACGTGTACCCTGGCTATTATCGCCCAACCGTCTGTCGGGGAAACACAAGGCTCTAATTTATGAATTGTCAAAGAACCCTATTGATTTTCAGTGATTTCCGATAGCTAATGCTACAGTTTTCACCCTTGATCTCTTTGCAATATCTTGTGGCTAAACTTTATATCCGATTATCTATAATATCATGCAGTGTTTAGGCGCCTATTGAATTTCAACGATTTCCGATAATTACTGTCAGAGTTATGGCCCTTGATCGATTTGAAATATCTTGTGGGCCCTCTACAAGCTTAAGTTAACCCATTCTAGAAACTGGTAGAATTGTGAAAGAACAACCACATTTAGTAACATCAAGGTAGCTGTTACATGTCATCCCCTGATGTAGAACAAGAAAGTTCCAGGGTTAGGGTTTAAATCACCAATTATTTTATGATCTGACTAACGCATGCATCATTTTAAATATATACATAATGTTTATTATCTTTCAGCTTTCTCGTCGACACCATCCAGGCCTGAAGAGTCAGTCGCCATAAAAGCCGTTCCATGCTTGGTTACTAATCTCGGACTGGACGACTGTAAAATAAAAATGGTTGGTATGTTTTGGAAAGCTGTATTCGTATTTGGCATAGGTGTGCTCCTGCCAAAAGTAAAGGGAGATAACTGCACACGTGATCTAAACTCCATCATAGATGCAGCAGTGATTGACAATAAAAGAATAATTCAACTGGATGTTGAAAATTCAACCGACATGGGAGGTGATTGTCCATTGTTTAAACCTATGAGGTGGTTTCTGGTCCGTGGCGACAGGTCAAATCGCCTGCTTCTGCTGATATATTATTACTATAACTTCTTTGAATCGTTTATCCCATTGACAAAAAACAAAACCCTAATCTTGGGAAATAAGACTCATTCTGAAACAGAACAATGTTTATTACAATCAGTTGTAGGCACAGATTTCAATGAGGTGTGTTCAATGTTTATCAAAGATGAACTAGGTTTTGGAATATTAGTCTATCACTGTTGTAAACTGAATGAACCTTGTATTGATATAGTGGAAGATGCTGCGGTTTGGATCTTGCGACTCTTCTTTCTCCTCGTCACAATATTCCTCTTTCTCTATTTTCCCAAATTCCTTCCCCAGAAATATGCACGTCCCATATTCAGGTTTAATCTCACTCCACCTATGATTCTGCGAATTGTTAAAACGAAAACCCCTGATAAATATGTGGTAAAAGGTACCCGCGTCCCATCTGTTATTTTTGATCAGATGAGGGAGCTAACTAGAACTATGAAGAGTGCAGCTATAGCAAGTGATATTGTTTATCAAGTCAACATAAATGTTGTGGATCTATTAATTCATAGAGTAGATATTTTATCAGAGAGTGACCAGGCTATAAGTCTGACTAAACTTTTATATGATATGATTATTCGATGTAAAATCCGCAGAGCTAAACCCATCAAGCAATGTCTGGATACCCCAATCTGTGGCTGTTTGTCGAGATCAAGTAAACCGATTCGTCTCATGTCCTGTTTGAACATACTTAAAACTATAGTCATCTATACTGTAATCGCTCTTCCAGCCATACCATTCTTCTACTTGATGTCAGCCGACGGTCTGGAATATCAAGACTTGGGACAACAGATAGAATCCTGTGGTCTACGTCAGACATCTAGTTTTTATATGGGAACTGTGGCCGGTAAAATAATAACCGCCATTTTATGCTTGCTGTATGCAGTGTATGTAGTTATAGCTATAATGTCCAACAGCATTCACGAAGAAATGGCGGACCTCATGACTGACTCCATTAATGAATCACATAAAAAACATAAACCACTTTCTAAGAGAGTTCTGGAACTTTTGACGACACCCTTCACTAAATGTGGTACATTTTTCGTCCCTTTCTTTATAATAGGGCTCCTCCTCAGCCCTTTAATTCTTCTAGTTTTCGCCATCATTGCGTCGCCTGTTATGCGAATGTTAATTCGCCGATGTAAGAAACTATTTTGTACTGGCGGTTTGAAGTTTTACTCCAATCCAATTACTTCTGGACCCAAATTATCATTGTTTTTATGTGTGACTTTATTGTCAGTATTTGTTATTTTAACAATAGGATTTAACTTTCTACTTCATGCTGTATGTATAGGTATCATCAATATCTTGATTAACTTAAGTCTTGTAATGAGCATTGTATCTTTGTGTATACTCATAGGAATTTACGTCCGAGACACTTCCAAGCGTCTGACTGGAAAATATGATGCGTATCACAAATCTCTGTTGCTGAATGTCCTTTCTGTTAAACAAGAACCTGTGTTAGCAGAGGCAAGAAAAAGATACCAAGACCAAACTAATATGGCGTTTCAGCATACAGTCGCAGATTTTGTTGACGACAATTCCATAGAGAACGGACTCGTTGATGAAAGTCCACCAGCGCTATGGGATGTACAAAATGGTTATCTGCGCATGTGCATCAAGGGAATTGTATTATTTTTAGATAGAAATGATATACCGTATATACCACACGCCTTCTTTCGTGAAATGACGGAAATAAATTGTCCCGGATGTCCGGGAACTTTACGATCTTCTATAATTGATGCCCTAAAGGATTTAGGAAGGATTGTGCTATTTTTATTTTTTCTATTTATTCTGCTCGTGGCGTATGGAGACACACTATACGTATCACCCACTAGTAAATTATTTGCTACCATAGCAACGGGTCTCATCCCACTGCTTCTCCGCTCTTTCTTTTTCAAAAACGCGCCAATTCCTTCACTGGATGCCTCTAACGTCAGATTTCAGAATATTTTCCGAGACAAAGTTCTGAAATTTATGATGAGATGGCCAGTTGTTGACGCAGAATTAGAATTCACGACAGATTCTAATTTGAATTTGCCACAAGCAGAAGTTGATTTAGTATTTGATGATGACGTAACTCATGACGACATAGACTGTGGTGAATCTAACGATGGTTTTGTTCCTAGTGACGATGGAGAACTGGAAGAAGAAGGAGAAGAAGATGGAAAAGAAGGAGAAAACACCGAAGAAACAGGAACAGAAATACAAATAAAACCGAACGAAAGACAATTGGGAGATAGGGAAACTAATTTCTGATTATAAAATTGTCTTTAATATGGTAACACATTCCACTAACATCACTCATGGTAACACATTCCAAACTACCACTAACATCACTCATGGTAACACATTCCAAACTGCCACTAACATCACTCGGATCCTGGCGACCGGGTGGCGGTGGAAAGAGATATTAGAGTAGAATACATTTGATATAATCATTTTATTGTCCGTTAAAACAGTTTAAAATCTAATGATGTTTTTAAAACATTGTATTGCTAAATCAAAATGTGAGAAGCTTTCAATCTGAAAGTGTAGTTAATTAAATCTGAAGACGAAATTAATATATTATTCTGTTAGGAGAGGCGAGTTTCTGGCTATTTATTATATTTTTTATAGTAATTGATTTTGAAAGATTTAATTTCAAGTTATATGTATCTGTTCATCTTTATATTAGAGTAATATGTGATAATTTTACAACTTATTTTATAAAACTATAATTAACTCAGTAAATATAATCATCTTATAAGCTGCTTCAGTCTTCGATTTTAAAGTAATTTGTCATCATTGTATTACTTACTTAAAATAAAGAATAGATTTTGGAAAATATTATTTTCGACTGACTTACTACACTTTCTTGTTTTAAAAGGAAGTTCGACGAATAGGTCGCGATTGTCACCCTTTTTGTTATGCATCACAAAGATATGTTCATTTTAGCAATCACGCCCACATTTTCGAGAGATGGATAGAGAACAAGCTAAAAAGAAAGTGATTTTTCCTACAATCAAGGGCCATAATTCACGAAGTTACAACTTGATATGCGCCAATATGGAAAAGGGCCCAGACCTTTGGGTTATAAACATGCATTTCAAGTTTCATCCAAGTCGGTCCAAAATTGTGACCTCTGTAGACTATAGGTTCTAAAAGCTAAAAACGTGATTTTTCGGACAATCAGGGGCTATAATCCATGAAGTTTCGATCCGATACGTGCCAATATCCGAAGCAGTCAACATTTTATGGGGATAAACGTATATTTCAAGTTTCGTCAAAATTGAATAAGAATTGTGTAGATGGACGGACGGGCGTCCGGACGGAGAGGGGCGTGGGTGTATAAAGACTGTTAGGTAAAGTAATATGTATGGCATATTGTGTATGACTATGTCGTTTACATGTGAAACACCTTTATTTAACGTCCGCTTCAACTGAGGTGATATCGCTGACAATTACATGTTATGATATATGGAAATAATTATTTACGAAGTAATAAGCATAAAAAATTACACCAAACTAATCAGCAGAAGATAATTGATTGGCCGTTGGAGCCAGTTAATTAGCTCTAAAAATATTAACCTTTTTTTTCCTTCTGCAAATAAAATTCTAAAAAAAAAATTCTCAAGTATTAAGACAAAAAAAAAATATAAAAAATCCTATTTAGTGGGATAAAAGATAGTAAAATGATTAAAGGCACAAATTCGTGCCGGACCAGTTTGCTATACTGCGTCCGATGTAAACAATGAACGTGTTATCAAATCTGTAAAGGACAGCCACCTTGTACAGATGAAGGCTTTCACATTACAGTTGAGAAATAGTTTGATGTCACATGCCAAAGGTGCACATTATTTGAATAATTATCGGCCCAAAGACTGGTTAAATTAATCTGATTAAAACAAAGATCCTATTTCGTTTCGTTTTTTAAAATTCAAACTTTCGTTTTACGCGACCTTCCACTACAACTGGCCAGATCTTCATGTAGTAAAGGCCATCGAAAGAGTAAAAACGAAACGAAATATAGATGTGTATTTTTAGATTAGAATTTTTCATTCTGGTCCTTAAAGAAAGTAAAATGTGTCTTGATGAATTTATTGAACAACTGACAAGTATAACAAGACGATTATTTGATGTACGAGGCTAAAGCGGAAGAGGTTTATGCTTACGCAAGAATGAGACCAGAATATTATAACAAAGTCACTGAATTGTATGACGACGTCATTTAAAAATATCCAGAACAATATGGCTGGAAATATCGCATGAGCCTAACTATAACGTAGATGCCAACATCCAGGTAGTCAAGTTGCCAAACCCCATTTTATGCCTTAACCTGGAAATATTGTCCACCTAATGTTTTTTGGTAGATATATCTTCAATATGTGTAGATTAAGAATCCAGATGATGCCACCCTGGCACTCTTGGGGAAATTTAAATATTCAAGATGGCCGCCATTGGCCATTTTCTGGTTATTTATAGTGGGGTAAAATATGTGACAGATTCTCTCGGACCACGGGTTGAAGATGGGTTTTCTAAGAATTCGACCCACTGAATCCAATGAGCATGGGTATTTCTCCTAAAAGTGACGTCTAATTCCGCTAGGGAGCCAAATTCAAGTTGTGATTTATTTTAAGGAAACTGATAAAGTTCCCTAAAACTGTAGGTTTTAGGTGTATTACATATCTTCAATATGTGTAGTTTCAGCATCCGGGTGATGCCTACCCGGCATCCTTGAAGAAATTTAAAAATTCAAAATGGCCGTCATGAGGTATTTTCTGGTTATTTACTTTAATTTAGTGGGGTAAAATTCGGGACGGATTCTCTCGGACCTCGATATAAAGGTGAAATCTGTCAGAATTTGACCCTCTGAATCCAATGAACTTGGGTATTCTTCCTAAAATAGCTCTCCAATTCCCCTAGGGGGCCAAATTTAAAATGGAGGCTCATTTTGAAGTCGCTCCAAAACGCTGTGCAATATATTAAACAATATATTTTCGGTGTCAGTTACTTCAGATATAAACATAAAGACGTGTTCCGATCAAAAAGTATTCCAGATTGAGCTTAAATTCAAAATGGTGGCCATATTTGGCAAGACATAACAATATTAATCATGTATTAAACTATAAGTTTTCGGGTTCGCCGAATTCGTCTCTGAATGGCGAAATATGTCATGAGCGAACGAAACGCCAATATGGTTCCCAAATTCAACAAAATAACTAAATTTGGTATACCATGGAAGATAATAGAACCTTTAACATAAAAACCTATGTATCACAGGACTAAGAGCAGAAATTTACAGTCATATGAACAGAAGCTAAAGGAGGACGAATTGTCAAGCATAAATTTTATTATGATCCACTATGACAATCGTCCGTGTCACCTTCTCTACTAGAAAACAGAGTGGAATAAGGGATGAAAAATGTTTCTCAGCGTGATACAAACCCCAGCTTTACCGCCGCGTATGAATGACCAAATAACGTGCAAGACCAATGCCATCCCCGTTGCATAACACGGATGAAATGGGAAGAATCAGAATGTCCTACCGATTGCGAGTATTCCAGTGATTCAAGAGAGGGTGAGTTAGACAAATTCCCGAGGTTGCACAAGACAAATATGTGCGCCCGAGTTAGATTTATGTTTATATCTGAACAAATAGACAATGAAAACCTATATTTCAATATATTACACACCGTTTCAGGGAACTTTGTAAGTTTCCAGCCAAAATAAGCCACCCCATGCTCATTGGGTTCAGTTGGTCGAGTTATTACAAAACCCATCTTTAAACCGTGGTCCGAGAGAATCTGTCACATATTTACCCCACTAAATAACCAGAAAATGCCTCATGGCGGCCACCTTGAATATTTGAATTTCTCCAGGGATGCTAGGGTAGCATCATCCGAATTCTTAAAGATGGGTTCCCAGATAAGTATTTTAACGGGTGGTTATTGCCTATAAAAGTATGACAATTTTGGTATATATATGGAATGTAGAGATATCCAATCTTACTAGAAAAATACTGGATTCTGTGAAAAACACTAATGGAGCGTATACAGAACAAAAATGTAAGTGGTTCCCTTAATAGTCAGCCCGACAATACCTGCATGCGTGGCGTCGAAGGCTGCACGCGAACTTGAGCGCTTTGTGTACATGTTGATAAACTTTATGAAGAGTTAGACGTACGACACTTTCTGGGATAAAGTCACGGCAGCTTCGGTTATTATGGTGGTATATTTCACCAGTCTTTAAAATCGGAAAAACATTAATTTCAAGGAAGAATCCCGAAAGTTACGGTCCGATATGTTAAATGTGGAAAGACAACACCCCACCCCTCAAACACCCAAAAAAACACCCACATCCATACTCTCTCCTCTGCTACATAATTTAATAGTCATGCGATCGTCTAGTATTGTCTCTAGGTATATTTATTTTCTATTCTCTTCTAGGGACTCACGTTGTGTATATATAACAATTCATCAATTTGTTTCCACATTTTATATCAACCACTGGATACACAAATGCCTAGGGCCCAAAATTTTGGAGACTAATGAATTATATAAGATAATGTAAATACATTACGATAAAATAAAAGGGAATTAAGGTTGGTTATATAACATAATATAAAATGAATAAGATGTAATAAAAAGAAAATTAGGGTTAATTGAGATCTATTAAAATAAGTTTTACTGTGGTGATTAGCACGTCATAGGCTACTAATGTATTCAGTTTACTAAATTGGTCAAATCTTGACTGATTTAGTCCATTCGGTTTGATTCACAATTCCCATCCGTCGGCTTTTCGGGTAGAAATCATTGAATAAGCTTTATTTTGTAGGTTTTGGTGTTCGATTACAAAAAAACCAAGGTCTTCATAATATGGGAGGCAAGTATTATCGACGTATCAACTATGATTTATCAATGTAATAACATTGGCAGGGTTCATGACTATATTTCAGATTATTTTCCATCATTTCATGATATTTCCAAGATGGCGACCATTTCTGGCGGGAAAATCGGACGATGTGCTGATTTCGATTAAATAAAAGTAGTATTGTTTGGGTCAATATATATGTTTTCGGGGTCACAGATTCCATTCACAGCCTTGTAAAATGATCACATGTTCATATAATTAGCATATTCCTAAGATGGCCGTCATTTTTGGCGGGAAAATATGATGATGTGCTGATATTGATTAAGTAGTCGTCGTTGGTGTCAATATATATGTTTTCAAGGGCACAGATTCCATTCCGGTCAGTAACAACTGTGTAAAATTATTATAAGTTCACCTATTTTGCATATTTACAATATGACGGCCTTTTTGGCGGGAAAATAGAACGAAGTGCGGATATCGATTAAGTAGTCGTCTATGGTACTAGGATATATTTTGTCGTTTACTACAGTGTAAAATGATCACATGTTCACATATTTAGCATACATGTATTTCTAATATGGCTTTCGTGTGTGGTGGGAAAATGGGACGATGTGCTGATTTTAATTACGTAGTTGCGTTTTTGTGTCAATATTTGTTTTTTGCCGGCGCAGATATGATTTCTGCCATTTACAACTGCATGAAATGGTGGTATGTTCACACATTCAGCATATTTTCTTCTTTTTTTTTGAGGCAAGGCGTTTTCTAAACACATTACAAAAGGTTTCTGGACGGACGGATTTGATTTGGATCGAGAATGTAATGGTTGACCCCATTGTATTTCATAGATTGAATGACAATTAAACTGTATACTTCTTTTTTTTATGTTCTTCCTGTTTTTAGGTTTTTATATTATCATACCACGTTAACGACTGTACGTGCTTAGCTCCTATACGTCACGCAATGGGTATATTTAGTAAAATACATCCAAATATGTAGCTCAGACTCAGGTTAAATTGCTGATCCTATATAGAAATAAAACAACAAATATATGTAATACAACTGACTGTTTGAGTAAATAATACAATTGATTGTTTGTCTATATATTACAAATGTAAACGTAGACTAATAATTTTCAGTAAAGATATTTTTGTTTTAAAACAATCTATAATTTATTTGTATCGAGTCGATGATACCCAGTGTATTCCAAACAACCAGAATTCATGTTCCTGTTCAAGGATAATACAACCAAACAGATGTTGATGTAACATCGACGTCCATGCATTGAAGAGTGAGGGGAGCGTTAGGATAACAAGAGGTACAAGTAGCAGTACCATCAAACCACCAGCCACCTTTATAAGCCTTAGCACACACAGTATCTCCACTATCATAGGTACTGAATCTTTGACCAGACGATCCTGTCATAATATCATATAATCCATTATTCCAGCCACCGGCTGCACTGATAGTGATGGTATAACTCGTAGACTGATCACCCATACTAAATGTTGGGTACTGTCGCATCTTTCCGTTAATAGAAACATAAAACGATCGTTCGGACCGTGTCGATGCTAAATAATACATTTTCTTTAAGCCAAGCCAATAGTTTCCGTTCAAATTGCCAAAACCTTGCTCATAGTCGACCCAACTTCTGTTAAAATTAACTTGGATGTTGGAATCGGACCGCTGTTGAAAGATCGTATTTCCGTTATTATTCATGTCACAGCGAACCTTGAACTGGTCAACTGATGTAGACGGTTGAACGACAAATATATCCACAACCCCTGGCCACTTCTCTAAATCCAACCCTTCTTTACAATCTGAAAACAAAAATACACAAAACAATAACACCACACACAGGTCATTATTAGTCGCACCTGTCTTTTAAACTATCTCAATGTTATCATGTAGCCTTTGAATAATAATAATACTGTACCTTTGATAATTTGAGCACAAGTTGGACCATGATAACCTCGTGTACAGGAGCATTTATTATCGATATTACAACCAGCGTTAAGACATCCGGAAGGTGTTGTCTGTAAAGGAAAACATAACCATTATACACATATATAAATACACACGTTTACAGGAGACACCAACATTTAACTCTAATAACAACAGATATATCAAACAGTAATAATAACAAAGCATTCTTAGGCTTAAGTTAAGAATCTACTCAAAATGGGTTGCCTTATTGTAATGTATCAAATACATCAATAAGCAACTATGTACAAAGTCTTAAGTTTCTGAATCAAAGATATTTCTTATAAGCTGTGATTGGAAGTTGAGTAAATTCTTAACTTAAGTTTGACAATTCTTTGTGAACTCAGGGCCCGGTTATTGAAAACAATGTCAACGATCTGACTGGTTTTGTTGTGCCGTTTTATGTCTAATAATACATTTATTCATTTCAATTGACCTCTAATTTAGCTATAATTGTTAAGACACTTCAGGTGGTTTAAATGAGATACCCGTATAATCTATGACGTGTACTAGTCTTAACGGTACGTCATTTATAGATGTCAATAAGACACCCGCTACGTCAGAATGGCGAAATAAAGATTTAATGGATGAAACAGTATAATAACAAACCTTGTTACACAGTTCACCACAGAAATTAGAAGGACAATCACAGAAACCATCCACTCTCTCTTTACCGCCATTATAGCATCTGTTTATCTGTAGATTAAATTAAACATACATTATGTAAGTATTCGTCGTTCTTGCTAAATAAATAATATAGATAACGCAAATTAAATATTTTGAAAATTTCATTCAAATTACTTTATTCTGAGCGAAGTTATCACTCTTTATCATAGATTGTTTATTATGGCCACAGCGGTACTTGTTATTCGAGATTTAGCCTCGATTCGGCATTTTCGAATTTAATCATTAAAAGGCGACAAGACATGTGGATGGATGTCTTATTAAAATAGCATTATGCCAGAGCAAAATCTGCTAATTACGGGTCTTTCTTTAGACCTGAAATGTTATCTAAATAATCAATTAGACATTAATTAACATATCCAGACCATAATAAACTCTTGATGTCAAGGCTAGCCTTCGATGTTGGCGGATTAAAATTCTGTATGCCGCTTAATGGCCGTTGATAATTAAATCAATCAAGTGGATAATCGAGACTATGCTGTTTATATTAATGATTTGAGTAATGATGACCTAGGCTATGTGAATACTTCAAACGCTTTTTTCTCGGCTATAGTGGATCAATTTGATTGAAATTTTCAGCAAATTACCTTTACACTATCTAGTTTTTAACTGTTATAGTGAGAACTGCCATCTCTTTATCTTATCTCCCATAATGTAACTTTAATGACCTATATAAAATTTGAAACTAAAAGAAAGACTGCAATAAGCCGATTTAGCTCCTACATGTTTAACCAGGTTATTGTTACAAAAACATACATGTACTTATCTAAACTTACCTGTTGACATAATTTACCTACATAGGGATAAATACACTGACATGTGCCAGACACATAGTTTCCATCATTCAGGCATGGGTTAGTCTAAATAAATATAAATATATATTACTCCTTCATACACAACAAGAGGACCAACAAGCAAGAAATGAAATGGAGTTTAACGTCCTACTGTTCTCACCCCCGGCTAAATAAGACAGACATATATGCAATGAAGTGTGCAACCCACTTCGCAACCGTCGCGCCCGATCACTAAACAACCCGAGAAAGAACAGGGGTACCGCTATGTGTTTCCGGGACCAGAATAGGTGTTTATTGACTCTAAAAATGGCTTCAAAAAGGGTTCGCGTTAGTATTTCCCAAAATACCAATTCATATAAAGCGGCCATTATGAATTCCCGGAAAGACCCGAACCTCCCCCATATTCTATGCATTAATGAAATATATAATATGACTTTATAGTAGCTAAGTCTCTATCACCCAAAGTCTTCGACATTGAAAACACAAATTGTTTGTCAATTTAAATCAACATTGATGTAGAAAATCTTACCGGGAAAATGTGGGCTTTTGATATTCAATATTTAAGACAAAAATGCACAATTTACCATTGCTAATGCTGGACATTCCAGAAGTCATGTCAAACGGTTACCTCAAAATCTTTTCTGAAGAGTATGCGCAATAAATACTATCGGTGAAGACTGGAATAACCAGACGCTAGAGCTACTAGAGATTGCCAATCGATTGAGTCCCCTTACGTATTTCGCCGAACATAACTGATTAGAAATTACAGTAAAAACAGAAACAATTCAATGTAAATCAGTTTATATAGATTCATTTAACCTTATTATATGCGTTGTGTCAATTTCTAGGTCTAAAATATAAGCGATTTTGCTCCTTTAAGTTGATTTTAATGTCTACATGTATGTTTCATCTGTATTTTAGTTTATTAATGTCATTTGTCTTAAGTTCTTAATCGTGATCTATGGAAAGGTTTAAGGAAAATATCCGTATGCGGCTAGATGATTTTTCACAAACAAAATCATAAAATAAATCCAGTTTTATCGTCTATTTCTTTTATTTGGACTGAATGTCTACCAAGTAATAATCCTTTTCATTGCCGTCGGGAATCTCTGAATACAGAAAGTTTCTTGCATTTCAAAACAAAAACCAAAGAAATGAACCACAATCGAATCAAGTGAAATATGTAAATGTCTTCGAATTCTTTGCCCATAATGGCGCTTAAACCGATGTTGTTTTTTGTTAAAACAGAAACAGGGTGTTGTAATCCGTTCCAGTTAACAAAGCAAAGAAAGAAACAGGAAATTCGTCTGCTGATATTCTTCTTTTAAATTTAATAATTTAATGAAATAATTGTCGACATACATCAATAAAAACTCAATATAAACACAGTAGAAATTGTCCTTCTACATTTTCAATAATTATTGAAAGGGCTTTTCATATTCAATATTTAATAAAAATAAATACTAGACAATCGAAAACAGTTTAATTCCTGTTTATAAAATGCCTACCATGAACGGTCTTGTCAGACATTCGTATTAGAGTTGAGTCCCATGACAAGTTGCAATTGCATAAAGTATCCCCACGTCATTGGGTTGTCGGAGTTTGTAACAATGAAACGAACTTTAGACTACTTTACGAAATGTAATACTCTTTCGACTTTCTCTGGACGTTTGTAATTTTACATATACACTTTCCCACCTCGCTTCGCTCGACACATCCTCGACATATTTCCTACATCTAGGGCCACCAAGTTGTTGAGATTATGGCCTTTTACAATCCCGCCATTCTCTTTTATCTCTCTATTTTCGTATTATTCTCAAAAGAAATAAAATCATTTGTGGGTCGTAGTTCATATTGAAACGTATGTAACGTATGCAACGTATACCCAACAACCTTACTTCACATCCTGGACCGTAACTAGGGGGTGGGGGTCGTCTCAGGGGGAGGGGGGGGGGGGGGGTAAGACTCTGTATATCTGATGTTATCCCGAACCTTTAAACGGTTTCTAAGTTTTAGGTAAGTCTGATGATATTCCTACTAAGAGACATCGTACACTCTATCGTTACAACCACTACTACCGTTATGTAAACATTTTTATAAACATTAAAGATACATTATGGGAGATTAAATAACGAGTTGACAGTTCTCACTACAATAGTTAAAAACTACCTAATGTAAAGACAATTTGCAGAAAATTTCAGTCAAATTGATCCACGTTTAACGTAGAACCAAACGAATGAAATTTCCGCTTAGCCTCGGTCATCATTACTAGAGTCGGTAAGACAAAACCAGTAGTCTCGGTTATCCACTTTTATTGGTAAATCACGAAGGAAAATATTTCAGCGAATCGAACTACAAGTCTACAATCCATCAAAAATCTCATGCTAGCCTCGACATCGAGAGTTGATTATGGTCTGAATAGGTCAATTAATGTCTAATTAATAGTTTTCATAACATTTCAGGCCTAAAGAAAGACCTACAATAGGCAGATTTTGCCCTTGCATAATGCATGTTTAATACAATCAGGGGTATAGAAGTTGTTTGCACGTGGCTAGGCATGATGAGTTCACACACATGTAGCTAATAAAGTTTTATCACATCATAACTACTGGAAAAAACATTAATTTTGTTGAAAATGTTTTTAGTTTGATTCAATTCTCAGTAGAACAGAGAACCACAGTAAAATAGTAGGGACCCACGGAGGTCACGTGTTCGATCTCTGCGTTGGCCGATAAAGTTAATCGTGATTTTCCGGTGTGGGGTGAAGGCCTGATATGAGGTGACAAGGGACAACTTCAGTCGTTCGGAAGGGAGGAAAAAACAAGGTCCCGTGTACACATTGAGTAAACGTAAAAGACCCCTTGGCAGTTGGAATTCGATATAGGAATAGGCCATAGCGCCACTGTCCGGGCAATATTTCCTTCATAGCACACTGTATGACAAACATCCATCCAGTCGGTGCTGAAAATTCGTGAAAGATAAAACCGTGGACTCTAACGGCCGAGAGGAGCTCGTCATTCGCCTCCAACGACCGAGAGGAGCTCGTCAGTTGCCTCTTAACGGCCGAGAGGAGCTCGTCAGTTGCCTCTAACGGCCGAGAGGAGCTCGTCAGTTGCCTCTAACGGCCGAGAGGAGCCCGTGGCGAATATTTAAATTGTGGTGATCTGAAGCGCAAGTTCATAGCCCGATCCACGTCCTCAGTTTAGACGATCTCATCGCGCAGGTCTCAGTCATTGTTATTGGTCACTGGGCGAGGATGGCCGTTTCCCTCTCACTAGTATTTAGTAATTAGTAATTACCTAATTTAATTGTACATTTTTAAGAACTTTAGCTTTGTTATTGTGTCGCCTATATTTTAATGGTTATGTATATTATTAATTCATTTTCGAAACTCCGTCCTTACACGCGTCTATCAATCTGATTAAAACACAGATCCAATTTCGTTTCGTTTTTTATAGTTCAAAATTTCGTTTTTACTCGTCTTTACTACTCTTGGATCTGGAGGACTTGTTATTTACCTCGTGTTCTGCCTGAAATGAGGGGTCAGCCAATCAAATGGTCTGTCGAATCGACCGTTTGATCTTTTCATGCGTGGAACTGTTGGTAGATATTACCAGCCAATGACGTCTATACTAACACCAGCGGATAGAAATCAAAACAAAACAAAAGTAGATTTTAAAAAGCATGGCGGTCGCTAATTGGTTAATCGAATGACTGACGTTATCGGGTCAAATGTCCCGTGCTTGATACCTGACGTCATAGAACGTGAGCTCCCACTATAACTTGTTAGATCTACATGAGTGTAGGCCTTCGAAGGTATAAAAAACGAAACGAAATATAGATCTATATTTTAATTAGATTGGCTTTCTATTGGCTGCACGTGCTTATGATTGGCAGTCACTGTAGGCGCACATTGTACCACGTGGTTACACCACGTGATTTTAGGGTACATTATACCTTGTCTTATCCCGTAGCAGTGAGTCTGAGTCTGAGTCGGAGTCGAGTCGTAGTCGTGATTGGAGTAAGACAGAGACCATTTCTCTAGTCGATTTCAAATCTGACCCCGACGTACAGGGAGCGATAGAGAGAGCCCGGTTAGGAGCGTTTTAGAGAGCCCGGTAAGGAGCGATTTAGAGAGCTTGACAACGAGCGATAGAGAGAGCCCGACAAGGAGCGATAGTGAGAGCCCAACAAGGAGCGTTTTAGAGAGTCCGATTAGGAGCATTAGACAGAACTCTATTAGGAGCGAGAGCTAACGAGCGGTTGACGGAGAATCATTTATTTGTGTATCCGAAGAATAATAAAGAGAGTTGCTGATCGATCTGGTGTTAGTCTTTCTGAGACAGGTGCTTGGTTGGCTACTCCCACACCTCTACAGTAGTGAACCCTCCACGGAACAAACGGATAGAGCCAGACACACTCTACCACAGTAATCTGCTCTATCCGGAGATCCAGTTCGCTACAGAAGTTTTCTGGTGGCAGAGGTGGGATTACAGATAGACAACCCGGATTACAGATAGACAACCCGGGATCCAGACAGACGACCCCCAGGTGGGATCCAGACAAACAGATCGGATGGAGCCAGATATCCAGACTTTCAGGGTTGAAGATCAACTTGTCTTTCCTGGTGTTAGCTCAAATATAGAATCCATAAAAGAGCCGAAGAGAAAGAATGCATTAGAAAGACTTCGCGATATGATCTCAAGGCCAAGAGAGAAACTGAGTGGTTTTGATGCACAGAGCCTGATGATGAATACGTCGGGAGCCAGAGCCAAATGCTGAAGAATCATTTGATGCTGGTTTTACCGAACAGAAGAAAGAACTAGTTTATCAACAGTCGGATATGTTGACTCCAAGGAACAGCTCTGAAGCTTCAGCATGTGATAACTGGCGATCAACAAGTAATTATAGAGCCCCCGTCAGAGCGGCGACTCCTGATGTCATGGAAAGTCCGGATTTAATGAGAAATGAGAAACTTTATCATCAGGAAATGGCGAAGCTCAACGAAAATGAGCAAGATTTTATTTCTGGACCGAGCCGCGGTATAAGAGAATTGAATAACAGCAAATGGAAGGAGCATGGTCAGAGGAAGTCTAGTATGTCCGGAAGGAACATGATTACTCCTCAGCCATTTGATGGAACAAGCTCCATTATGGATTATCAGATTCATTTCGAGACCTGTGCTGAATTGAATGGATGGGATGAAACAGAAAAGGCTTTGTACTTGGCTGGAATCTTAAAGGGCAGTGCGCAATCTGTGTTGCCATCGATGCCGACGGAAGAGCGAAGAAATTATAAAAGACTAATGCAAGCTCTCAGAAATAGATTTCTACCTCCAAACCAAACCCAGATGTACAGAGCAGAGCTTAGAGCAACGCGCAGAAAAGTTGGAGAGACCCTACCAGAACTGGGACAGGCGGTTAGAAGAAAAGTGAGTCTAGCGTACCCTACTGCTACTTTAGAGCTACAAGATGTCCTTGCACGAGATGCATTCTTTGATGCGCTACGGGAGAATAGAGAATTGGTCTGGCGAATTCAGCAATCAAGACCATCGAACTTAGAGCAAGCTATCCAGGTTGCAGTTGAATTCGAAGCTTTTATGTATGCAAGTAATCGAGTTCAACAACCAAGTCGTGCAAGAGCTGTTGAGACTGAATCAGAGACCGAGAGACTTCGAAAGGAGATTTGTGAGCTGAAAAGTACTATAGAGCAAATGAAGACCTTGAATGTTAAACCAGAACCGAAAGAACGTCACGCAGAAGCCAGCAGACACCAATTTAAAGCAACAGGGAGGGACGGAGCAAGTTTTGGCAATCAATGAGCATGCTTTCGATGTGGTGGAAAAGGACACATTGCTCGTCAGTGTAGTACTCCGAGAGCTGAATTTAGAGGAATTTCAAGGAGGCGTAGGATAAAGAGCCGAATATCGTCAGCTGTGTTTCGTGAACCAAGCGAGTCTGGTCTTCATATAGCTGCCAGGGTTTGTGGTAATCACGCTTATTGTCTCCCGGATACCGGTGGAACGTTGACGATCGTTTCATTGAGATTGTATGAGAGCATCCCGAATCGACCAGAGTTATCACCAGTTGGACACGTCCTAAAAGCTGCCAATGGTGAATCACTGAAATCATATGGAAAGTCCATTTTCACTTTTAATCTTGATGGAGCTGAATATAGACAGGAAGCTGTAGTCCCCGAGATTGGATCCCAATGTATCATGCAAGCTCACAGATGTACTTTGGATATCACTGGGAAATCATTGACTGTCGAAGATGTAGAGCATCCCACGCAGATGCAAGGATCTATTGGTATTTGCAGAATTAAATTAGCTGAAACAGTTACAGTACCCCCGAAACATGAACAATTGGTTAAAGCTTACTTGAAGGGAAACCAGTCAAAGCTCTTCATGTCTACCCCTGGAATAATTGAGCCCGTTGAAGATTTCGTAAATAGAAATAATGTAATACCTGCCCGTACGTTAGTTGAGGCGAAGGAAGGCAGACATGAATTTACTATCAGAGTCATGAATCCTTCAGATAGTGCAATGACGTTGCACAAAGATGTGACCGTTGGAAGTTTTGCCCCCGTTGATAGTGTGGAGAAACCTGAAGGACGTAATGACCTCCCAAGGCATCTACTAGACTTATATAGCCGTTCAGTGGCAGGATTAACGACGGAGCAAGCACAGGATATTGGAAAACTTTTGGCGCGTCATCACCCTTTATTCGCTGCTTCATCTGATGACTTGGGACGAGCCAATAAAGTGAAACATGAGATAAAGACAGGCTCCGCGAAACCAATTAAACAAAAGATACAAAACTCTATTGAAAAGATATTGAAACTCTATTGCAAGACATGCTCAAGAGAGATGTAAGTCCTTGGGCGAGCCCAATTGTATTGGTGAGGAAGAAGGATGGATCCCTTAGGTTGTGTGTGGATTATAGAGAACTAAATATGGTTACCGAGAAAGATGCGTACCCCTTGCCACGGATTGATCAAACATTGGACTGTCTTGGAGGTGTCAAATGGTTTTCAACTGTAGATCTATTGTCAGAATACTGGCAGGTGGAGCTGAAGCCAGAGGATAAGACTAAGACAGCGTTTACCACGATGCACGGTCTGTTTCAGTTCAGAGTCATGCAATTCGGTTTGTGCAATGCCCCAAGTACTTTCGAAAGACTTATGGAGTCAATTCTTGCTGGACTACAGTGGGACATCTGCTTAGTGTATTTAGCCGATGTGATTATTTCCCCAAAGACTTTTTCTGAGAGCATGTACAACACCTAGATCTAGTCTTTAGTAAGATTAAAGCCGCTGGTTTGAAGCTGAAACGCTCGAGGTGTTTCCTGTTGAAGCATAAGGTAGAATTTCTGGGGCATATTGTGTCGCCAGAGGGAGTATCAACGGAAATCAATTAGAGAATGTCCAGTTCCCGCCGATGTGACACAGCTTAGGAGTTTCTTGGGAATTTGCAGCTACTATAGGCGTTTTATTGAAGGTTATGCCAAAATAGCAGCACCTCTTCATAAAATGACCGAGAAGGGAAGAGCCTATTTGTGGACCTCGGAGTGTCAAGAAGCTTTTGAAATGCCATGAGCGCTCCTGTGTTAATTTATCCAGATCACACCATTCCATTTGTACTGGATACTGATGCTAGTGAGTATGGCATTGGAGCTGTACTATCCCAGATTATCGACGGAAAAGAAAGAGTCGTGGCTTACGCGAGCCGGGGCTTAAGTAGGGCAGAGCGTAACTACTGTGTAACAAGAAGGGAACTCTTGGCTGTAGTACATTTCGTAAAATACTTTAAACCATATTTGTATGGAAGAAAATTTGAGATAAGAACTTACCACGGAGCACTACGGTGGCTGCTGCACTTTAAGAACCCCGAAGGACAACTCGCCAGATGGCTTGAGGTTTTGGCTGCTTATAATTTCAAGATTATTCAAAGAGCCGGAAGAGTCCATGGAAACGCTTGCGCACTATCCAGGAAACCTTGTGTTCAGTGTGGACAAACACATGCATCTGCGAGACCACCAGGAGCAGTGAACGTTATAGAAGTTGAAAATACAAGGATGAAGGATCAACAAGGATCTGATCCAGATATCTCAATGGTGATTGGTTGGAAGGAAAGTGATCTTAAACCAGAATGAAAAACCATATCTCCAGAGAGTCCTGTGTCTAGAAGAGAGAAAAGAATTACGTCCACTATGAAAAAGAGTCGTTGTACCCTTATCTGCTAGAGGTGAAATTATTGCTCTTTCACATGACCCCCCAACGAGCGATCACTTGGGTATAACGAAGACGATAGACCGAATAAAACAGAAATAATTTTGACCAGGGGGGACAGCCGATGTAGAAGACTATGTGACAACGTGTAGCATATGTTCTCCAATTAAACTCAGGAAGCGAAAAGCTGCTATGGAAGCATACACTGCAGGAGCACTAATGAGACTAGCTGTTGACATCGTTGAAAGAATTGAGCCTGCTACCACTCAAAGAAATAGTTATATTTTGGTCGTGACCGATTACTTTACTAAGTCTGCTGAGGCCTACCCGATGCCGAATATGGAAGCAATAACGGTTGCCAAGGTTTTGGTGGAGAACTTCTTCCTGAGGTTTGGACTCCCCCGCCAACTTCATTCGGATCAAGGGAGACAGTTTGAGAGTGAACTTTTTCAGGAGATGTGCAGACTTTTAGGTATCAACAAAACCAGAACGACACCCTACCGCCCGCAATCAAATGGTCAAGTCGAACGAATGGACAGAACTCTGAAGTCGATGCTGTCATCGTATGTACAAGAGAAAGAAGATAACTGGGATGATGTGTTGCCCTATGTGATGTTTGCTTATCGTTCCACTGTACATCAATCTACAAACAGTACTCCGAATTGCTTGATGCTTGGGCGAGAGGTAAATACACCTGTCGACCTCCAGTTTCGTTTGCCACCTAATGAAGTCTACAAAGAGACCCATTATTAGAGTCGAGCTCTTCGACAAACGATGGAAGAGGCACATTCGTTTACGAGACATTACCTTAGCGGACAATTAAGAAGACAGAAGAATTATTACGACCTAAAGCTGGGACGAGAGCCGTTACATGAAGATTCACTTGTATGGTTGTATTCCCCTGTGAAGAAGAAAGGGATTCCGAACAAGTTACAGAAACAAAGGAGTGGTCCGTATCGTGTCACGAAGAAAATCTCGGACATAACGTATGAGATTTTGGACGAGGAATCCGACCGACGACAAGTGGTACACATAGATCGTCTTAGAGAGTACCGGAAGAGAATTATCATAGATCCCGAAGAAGATTATCACAGTGCCGTGTCGGAGCAGGAATCTGACCAGGAACTCTCCGATGATTGTATGATTGCTAATGACGAAGATAGCGAAGACGACGATCCTTTGAGGCTAGGATTTCGTTCCCGTACCGGTCGACTCTCACGACGTCCCCATGACTTACAAAATTATGTGTGTTAATAGAATAATGGTGCTCTTTAATTAGATGTTCGGAAATCTATAGTTTATCCTGTTATTATTAGAGACTTTGCGGTTATGGTGTGATTTGTGTTAATCATGTACGTTACTGATGGAACCCTAATGGTGGATGAACGTTGGTGATATCTGTGAAACTTTGTGAACTTTTAATTATTTTGAGAAACTTTATTTTTAGGAAGTGACAGTACAGTTGCTTCATAGTTTTATTATATATAGATGTATTTGATACTTTATGTGTTTTATTTCATAACTCTTTTGTAGCTTTGTTCATTTTGTATAATGCGAGACGCATTAGGCGGAGGCGTGGGTTATGTGGTGATCTGAAGCGCATGTTCATAGCCCGATCCACATCCTCAGTTTAGACGATCTCATCGCGCAGGTCTCAGTCATTGTTATTGGTCACTGGGCGAGGATGGCCGTTTCCCTCTCACTAGTATTTAGTAATTAGTAATTACCTAATTTAATTGTACCTTTTAAGAACTTTAGCTTTGTTATTGTGTCGCCTATATTTTAATGCTTATGTATATATTCAAAAAAAAGTAGGGGATATTTGATTTTGGGGGCATAATACTAAAATATGCAAATGACTACGAAAAAAGTCACTATAGAACCTAACAGAAGAAACATTTCCAGTTACATGTGACGCCCAAACGCACCAATAGCTACCGCATGGAATGCAGGTGATGCTTGGGGTCACCATGGGGGTCCAACCCAAGATTTGCACGACTCTGACTTTGAATGTTACAGTCATTGTGGCATTGAATTCCAGGGTGGAAACATCAGTTTAATTGTTTTAGTGACCAGAAAACAAATTTTGATATGCGTCGGCTTACCCAAAATGAAAGATTACGTGCCCTTGGCATGCTACAGATCGGCACAACACAGGCGGTTGTGGCGCGGACGATGAATGTTTCTCAGTCTGTCATAAGCAGGCTATGGTCCAGATACCGTGATACACAATCTGTACAGGACAGACCACGCCCAGGTCGACCAAGGGCGACAACTCAAGCCCAGGATCGATTTATCCGTACCTTGGCCTTGAGGAATCGTGTCATCACAGCAAATCAGATCAGCGCTCGTCTTCAAACAGACACTGGTGTGAGAGTGAGTGGCCAGACGATTCGGAATCGACTGCATAGGGGTCACCTTCGCGCCCGACGTCCTCGCGTGATCCCTTGTTTGAGAGATCATCACATTCAGGCAAGACGTCGTTGGTGTAGGGATCGTCAACACTGGGATAATCGACGCTGGAGCAATGTGATGTTTTCAGATGAGTCAAGGTTCACTGTTGATTTTTTGGACAGACGTAGGAGGGTGTGGCGTCGTCGAAACGAGCGCTTCCAAGACGTTAACGTCATCAGACATGATCGATTTGGGGGTTAGTTCTGTTATGGTGTGGGGAGGCATCACTGTTGCTGGAAGAACGGCTTTACATGTTGTTGCAGGGCGTGTTACAGGCCAGTACTACCGGGACAACATCTTGGCAGTCCATGTTGTGCCGTTCGCACGACGTTATGGCCGCCGTTTCATCTTCCAGGATGACAACGCAAGATGTCACAGGGCCAGGATCGTTACAGGTTACCTCCAACAACAGAACATCACCACATTACCTTGGCCAGCACTGAGTCCCGACCATTCCCCCATCGAGCATGTCTGGGACATGCTTGGACAGAGGTTACGTCAACGTCAACAACGTCCTGCCAATGTCCAAGAACTTGCTGCTGCGTTGCAACAGGAATGGGACAATCTGGACCAAAATGACCGTACACGTCTCATTAGGAGTATGCCACGTCGGATCAATGCTTGTTTGGCAAACAGAGGAGGGTTTACCCGTTACTGACTTTGTTGTGATGCTGTGGTAACTTTGCTGTTTGACCCCGGGTATCATTTTACCCTTATAATGGTCAGTCTGTGCCTTACTTAGTCTAACGATCATTTGGAATAAATCGATGAATGTGAACTTCATTTCATTTTGTCATTTGTTTCTTCGTCAGTTTCATTAGGTGACTTTAATAACACTTAAAAATCAAATATCCCCTACTTTTTTTGAATAGTATATTAATTCATTTTCGTAACTCCGTCCTTACACGCGTTGTCGTTGGCCCGCTTTCTATTGGCTGCACGTGCTTATGATTGGCAGTCACTGTAGGCGTGCATTGTACCACGTGGTTATGCAACGTGATTTTAGGGTATATTATACCTTGTCTTGTCCCGTAGCAGTGAGTCGGAGTCGAGTCGTAGTCGTGATTGGAGTAAGACAGAGACCATTTCTCTAGTCGATTTCGAGTCTGACCCCGACGTACAGGGAGCGATAGAGAGAGCCCGGGTAGGAGC
The DNA here is from genome assembly GCA_963678685.1 of Patella ulyssiponensis. Taxonomy (NCBI): domain Eukaryota; kingdom Metazoa; phylum Mollusca; class Gastropoda; family Patellidae; genus Patella; species Patella ulyssiponensis. The sequence goes on along the minus strand of OY783225.1, from coordinate 58,008,256 downwards.
GTTTTAGAGAGCCCGATAAGGAGCGTTTTAGAGAGCCCGAAAACGAGCGATAGAGAGCGCCCGACAAGGAGCGATAGAGAGAGCCCAACAAGGAGCGTTTCAGAGAGTCCGATTATGAGCATTAGAGAGAACTTTGTTAGGAGCGAGAGCTAACGAGCGGTGGAATCATTTATTTTTGTATCCGAAGAATAATAAAGAGAGTTGCTGATCGATCTGGTGTTAGTCTTTCTGAGCCAGCTGCTTGGTTGGCTACTCCCACACCTCTACAGTAGTGAACCCTCCACGGAACAAACGGATAGAGCCGGGCCCACTCTACCACAGTAATCCGCTCTATCCGGAGATCCAGTTCACTACAAAAATATGTACATTTAAACTTATATTGGTCCTCTAAAATCTATAAAATGATAACTGAACAAATATTATTTTCTGACGTATCATTCTGTGACGGGTTGTTGATAGACGGAAGCGGATCTATATCAGATAAAATGGCGTCGGTATAAAACCGGTTTTCATTATAAATCTTAACAATCGTGTAAATAAAGAGATTATTTATATTATTGAACTTTATACAAACCCGTTTATCATAATAAACAGCGTTCAGTGCTTCTGCCATTGACGAATTGCAAATCATATCAAATTCATGGCCAAAAAATACACAAGTTTTATCGTTTGGTAAATAGTTGACGCCACTACAATCTGGGTCACGTGCACAATTACTTAAACAAGATATGACGTCTATAAATTGTATACCAACTTCTGTTCCATTTTCAGGTGTAATTTTTACACCCTGACATCCTGGCGTTTTGAACATTTTATTCCATTTGAAGTTTACATTACAACAACTGAAAGATGATAAAAATGAAACAATTATACAAGATGATAACAATGAAACAATATATAAATTACAATACAATCACTGAAAGATGGTAACAATAAAACAAATTACTACCACTGAAAGATGATAACAAAATCTATATTTTCATTTATATATCTCATTCGTCTGATCGTGAAAATTACCATCTTCAGACCAGATGCGCGCATGCTGTGCGACCAATTTCCTGAGCCAAGGATTAAAGCTGCCCCACTAACCTGGCCCTAGCTTCTATTTGGGAGAGTCTCGGTGGCACAATGAGTAAGACGCTGGCTCACTAACTTAGAGGTCTTGTGTTCAGTGCCGGATTGGACCCACCTGCCCGTGACAGGTGGGCCTAAGCTCATTAAAAAAGTGGGCCTAAGCCAATAAAGAAAAAAGAAAAGGGAAAGAAAGGCGAGGAGGAGGAAAGAGAAGAAAGAAGGAAGGAGAGAGGACAGGACACAGGAAAAAGAAAAGATAGGAAAAAAATGACTGACAACCAACACAAAAAAAGAAGTGTTTTACAGGGAAAGAACTCTATGAGTTTGCCCTCATTATACCGAGAACCGTGTAATTCATTTTTTAACCTCTGCTTTGCTCTGAAATGCTTTGAAAATGGGTTTGCGGTTGTCAATTTTAAAAATTTTCCAAGGGGGAAGACTCCCCCCCCCCGGCGCGTACTTGTGTGGGCCTTGGTCAATGACCTGACAGATAGGCTTTCAGCACTGCTTGTTTTCCATCCCTGCATTGACCAAGAAAGTTCATCGGGTTTTCCGACTTGGTCCCCATTGCCAATAGTTCAGGGCAGTGTTTCTGGCAAGAACAACGGAAGGGACGAGAAAACGAGGTCCCGTGTACACAGCGGCACGTAAAAGATCCATTGGCAGTTGGAATTCGATATAAGAGTAGGCTGTAGTGCCACTGCCTTGGCAAAATTACCCTCATAGTACAATGTATGGCATATGCCCGTCTTCATTAGCGAACAATAAAACGTTAAACCCCATTTGATTTGATTTCCATTTCGCTTCCATATGATTTTTGTTGGGTTTTGTTTAACAAAGTAAATATGGCAACACTCGCCCTTGTATGAAGAAAGTTATATTTTATCTATCGAATATTTACTGTGTGAATCTTACGTCTCCCTCTACAGGCTATACTACAGGCTATACTTATCATACTTATCCAAATACTGAAACCACAGACAGATTCAAATGATTATTTATGTGTGTTTTGATTATCTGTTGCGGGCATTTTTAATAATTTCAAGTGTCGTATATTTTTAATAATATTCTGGTGAAAACCCGTAATATTGTAATTTTTATATTATAGAAGGTTGGAAATCTGGTTCAACACCGAGAGTCCGGCGGTATTAATGATATTAGTAGTAATTAATATTCGGCAGAATTAATATAAATATAAAATACTTACCTTATGAGGGTTATTGTGAAAATGTTAAAGATATTGATGAATCTAGAGACAATCATATTACAAGTTTTATCCTTGGTATAAAATACACGTATAGCGCGTTAATCAACCACAACTGAAATATTCTCTTTATGTTGATTAATTCATCGATTAATGAAAGTACACTCCCAAGTTGTTAATCAGGGGCGGGGTCAGTGCAGTTAATGACATGGGCGAGGTCAATACGTTCTAGTCCAATTGGATGAAAGTTACAGAGTACTTTGTCACACAATCTGTTTCACAATGATAACTGCCATTTAAGTTCACGTGTACATAGGTCTACGTTAGAAATGGTTCCACTTCTGATGTCTTCGGTCTTAATCCAGCCACATTAGTGGACCGTCCTAAGGCCTTCCTTTGAGAAAGTGTTGTAGTCATTTGACTACAAGAAAGTTACTGGCCTTTTACTCCCTTAACTTCCAATAACACTGACCCCAAACTGTATTTTACATAGTTTAACATATAATAAACCAATTCTCATTTGAATAAAGGTGAAATCTTGACGTATAATTATATATGATTTGATTAAACCACACTGTTTGAAATAGCTGCCGTACGAGAATCACTGTTCGGTATGATAAGATTCAGATTTCTGTGTTCCCCTCTTCACTACAACGCCGGATTAACCATGGGGCACAGGCCCCAGGGCCCACCACATTAGGCCCCCCCCCCAAAAAAAAAAAAAAAAATCTCAGTTGCGCGCCTCGAGCATGGTCGGACCGAGGACTCCAACGGCCTGTGACCTAGTGACGGGGCCCCTCCGATGCTTCGAGGGCCCTCCATCGGAAGTCCCTGGGGCCCCCTCAACCCATGGTGTGTTGCGATCGACATTCGAGAATTCGGTGTAATCCGGTGATGGGTGTAACACATGTTTTTTTTTATTGTCGTGAGATCTTCTATCGGACCGACCATCGTCTAACTCGCATTATCGTATAACTCGAACAAATTACACGTCCCCATCATTTCGGGTAGCGCGAATTTTGCGTCAGATTGACACTGTAGTTGTTGTTGTTGTTGATATTTGTTGTGGGTATAAGCTGAATTTGATGAGATGCACACCATGATCACACGAAATATTCATATTTCTTGATTAAATCTCGTATTACCATTTTGTTTGTCAAACATTCATCAAATCATCGTGGGGGATATAATACGATTCCGAATCAATTAACCCCGTTATTTATCACTGAGCGACTTCAAAATTAGGTTTGATGTCGCTCTGCCCACTTACAGTCCCCTCCTCTAGAAATGTCATCATTTCATATAAGCACTCGCATGGATTGGTCCACTGAAATAACGCCAGAATGCGCTAATTTGGTGGCAGAATTTTATTTTTTGCTGGGGGAGGTACTTCTAAATGGCTCCAACACAAGTGCCTGAAATGCCAGGAAATCACGTTTCTGGCCTCCAATTTCTGAAAATTTCTTTGGGAGGGGGGGGGGAGAGAAAACCCCCAGACCCCGCTCGCGGTCAGTGATCAGGGGGCCCCCACATGTTCCAGGCCCCAGGGCCCCCACCATGGTTAATCCGGCGTTGCTTCACTGTTTCTAACATGGTTACTTACATGTATTTCCATGCAAACTGTGATGATATGTGTTGAAAATTTGGCAGCTGAACCTAATTTTACTTGCTCAAAGAGTCAAATAGTGTATCAATCGCAGCCGTAGATAAGAATTATCACGGCTACAAATTGCAGCTGAGTAAGGTGTGACGGCAGATCATGCGGCGTCGATAACGCGTGCATTGTTTACATCGTACATGAAATTTATTCGTACCTTTTCTTATGATGTTGAAATCAGTTGAAAGAAATTGAATTATGCCAAACCATAAATAGAATACGCACCAGATTGCTACCTCAAACTGAATTTTGCCGAACCAGAAATAGAATATACACCGTACCTTTTCTTATATGTTGTCGAAATAAGTTGAAAGAAAATAAAGTAAATCTATATGTTGTTGAAGAAACTGAAATAATAAACGATTGTCTGCTTTTTGGCAAGTTAATGATTATTGACGACAATTGATTGGAGATTGTTAAAGCACTTTAAAAAACGATTGAAGATGGGCGTACGCGTGTCTTCGATCTGTTACATCACGGGGTAATTCTGTTATTGAAACCTAACTGTATGAAAATGGCTTTCGATTGTAACCGATATAAATTTAGTGAAATGCTGAAGCAATTTTAGTTTTAATATATCCTTTATTTGAATTACTACTATTGGGCAGGCTGTGTTGTATTATCAATATGGAAATTTTTATTCTATGGACGTTTTTTTTTCTTTTTAATATTTTTTTTCAGACTGTGGCAGGCGCGGCGCACCCGGCGCACGCCCCCTCTATTTTTTTGCGGTGGCGAACAATTTTTAGCTCCATATATTCTCGCGGGAAAGGAGAACAAAAACAGTTTAGGTTGGAAATCGTAATTTACAGTACTAGTATGAAATTAGTCCTTGAGGGCATTTTTATCCACTCAAAAATCATGGGTCGGGCTTCACACTCCCAACTTGGTGCAGCACGCCCCCCCTTTCTGAAAATCCTGAATCCGCCCCTGTGTGGTATATTTTAAATGTTTCATATTCATGTAATAACCGGTGCATGCACTTCGGTTTTAGTTATTTAAATATCATAGCAAATTCTCGTTTATACGGAAGCGTAATAGGGCCACATATTATTTTTTTTTTATTATATTTTCAATTTTTCAAGTTATTAACTTGAATTTTCAAGTTATTAACTTGAATTTTCAAGTTACTAACTTGAATTTTCAAGTTACTAACTTGAATTTTCAAGTTACTAACTTGAATTTTCAAGTTACTAACTTGAATTTTCAAGATACTAACTTGAATTTTCAAGATACTAACTTGAATTTTCAAGTTACTAACTTGAATTTTCAAGTTACTAACTTGAATTTTCAAGTTACTAACTTGAATTTTCAAGTTACTAACTTGAATTTTCAAGTTACTAACTTGAATTTTCAAGTTACTAACTTGAATTTTCAAGATACTAACTTGAATTTTCAAGATAGTAACTTGAATTTTCAAGTTACTAACTTGAATTTTCAAGATACTAACTTGAATTTTCAAGTTACTAACTTGAATTTTCAAGTTACTAACTTGAATTTTCAAGTTACTAACTTGAATTTTCAAGTTAGTAACTTGAATTTTCAAGATACTAACTTGAATTTTCAAGATACTAACTTGAATTTTCAAGTTAGTAACTTGAATTTTCAAGTTAACTAACTTGAATTTTCAAGTTACTGTTATGTTATTAAAAGGGCGTTTTGATCGAATGATATAGTATGTCATGCAATGCTTTAGTCAATGGACGGCACGGTTATAGACCTCAATGACAAGGTCCGGGAGTAGCCTATTCGATCACGCAGGTTTCCCCCCTGCAGCGAAATTACTCCCCGCGAATTATGGTGTCGACGTACCATAAAACACCATTTATTCATTCATTCATTTTAACAGTATTGAGCCCTATAGAAAACATTTTTGAAGTACAAAAAAAAAATTAAATGACAGTCTTTAGTGACATAATACACGACATTCTCCCCCCCACCCCGCCACATGGATATCTGCCCCCGGATAACCCCCTCCTTTTTAGGACTTTTACTCCCAGGACATTTCCTGCTGAAGACATCTTAACTCCTAGGACATCTCCCCCCGGACTTTTACTCACCAGACATCTGCCCCTGGGACATTTACCCCCACCCCCTAGGACATCTACCCCCAGAGTTTTACCCCCTCCCCCGACATTTTTCCTCTGGAACATCTGCGCCCTAGGACATGTCTGCCCCCTCCCCGCCACCCACCCTTTAGAGAGAGAGAGAGAAATGGGGTTTAACGTCCACTGGACACACATTAAGTCATTTCGGGACTAACATATGGTTTTAATTTTATTTCGATAATTCGCTTGCGCGTAGGGGTCTTTAGCAGTGGGAGGAAACCGGAGGTGCCCGGAGGAAACCCACGAGGTTGAGAAGGCGCCCCTATCTCCCTCCATGCCACATACGCTCACACCAGGGATCAAAACCACAGCCGCAAGCCAGAGGTGACCGGCCAGCTAGAGGTCGAAGCGCGGCACTCTAGACCACTAGGCCATCCCAACCCCCATCCTTTAGAACTCTGGACGTGTAAAATAATGCACTGTAAAATAATTATACTTATTTTACATTGTTTCTTTGAGTACCTCGTAACACCCTTTAGAACCCTGGACGTTACGAGGTACTCCAAGAAACAATGTAAAATAAATATAATTTTTTTACAGTGCATTATTTTACAGGTCAATAGTACAGAGTTAGATAGTAGAATGCGTCCATCGCCCTATTCCTAGCGTGTCGTAGTAGCCGACTCTTGGGGAGAGGTTCGGGTGGCTACGCCTTGATCTGCCATCAATAATGTCGACGGTTCGAGTCCCATTCTCTGCTGTCTTAGTGACAAGGTGCAGGAGCAGCCTATCCGATCACTTAGGGGTACTCCCAGAACATAAGCAGATTATCGGCGATAACACGTAGATTACAATTATTTAGGGATCGAAACCACAGCCGCGAGCCAGAGCTGACCGGCCATCTAGAGGTCGAAGCGCGGCACTCTAGACTACTAGGCCATCCCAACCCCCACATTTAGAACCCTGGACGTGTAAAATAATGCACTGTAAAAAAAATATACTTATTTTGCATTGTTTATTGGAGTACCTCGTAACACCCTTTAGAACCCGAGGTACTCCAAGAAACAATGTAAAATAAATGTAAATATTTTACAGTGCATTATTTTACAGGTCAATAGTACAGAGTTAGAAAGTAGAACGCGTCCATCGCCCCATTCCTAGCGTGTCGTAGACGCCGACTCTTGCGGAGTGGGTCGGGTGGCCGACAAGCTACGCCTTGGTCTGCCATCAATGGTGTCGAGGGTTCGAGTCCCATTCTCTGCTATCTTAGTGACTGATTTTCAAGTTACTGTTATATTATAAAATAAGGGTTTTGCTTTAGGCAATGGACGGCACGGTTATAGACCGAGACACAACGACATCTACCCTGGGACTTTCACCCCCTGGACATTCCCCCTCCTTAGAGCATCGTGTAACGTCCCCCCCCCCCCGAAGTATTAATGAAGTTATAACCGACTGTGATGTATATTTGGTCCAGGCTTTTATCCGTTACATATCCGTTACATTTCTGGTAGCCTATATGTGTGTCAAGGTTGCTGTGTGGGCGTATTATCTTTCTTGTATGCCATTTTACTACCCGGAATTTTCAGGTTATTGACTTACAGGCTTTAAAATTTAGAAGATAATTAATTAATGACCCTATTACGCTTCCGTAGAATTAACTGAGGCGGAAAGCGCATTGCGTTTATACTCAGCTCTGATAAAAAAAAACATGTCTTCTCTTCATAAACTGGCAGTATTGACCTAAATAAATGAAAGTTGTTTATAGCACGTCGACACCGTAAATCTTGTCAATCTACGTGTTATCGCCGATAATCTGCTTATGTTCTGGGAGTAACCCTAAGTGATCGGATAGACTGCTCCTGCACCTTGTCAGTAAGATAGTAGAGAATGGGACTCGAACCCTCGACATCATTGATGGCAGACCAAGGCGTAGCTTATCGGCCACCCGACCTTCTCCCCAAGAGTCGGCTTCTACGACATGCTAGGAATAGGGCGATGGACGCATTCTACTTTCTAACTCTGTACTACTGACCTGTAAAATAATGCACTGTTAAAAAATTTATATTTATTTTACATTGTTTCTTGGAGTACCTCGTAACGTCCAGGATTTTAAAGGATGTTACGAGGTACTCCAAGAAACAATGTAAAATAAGTATCATTTTTTTACAGTGCATTATTTTACACGTGCTGGGTTCTAAAGGGTGGGGTGGGGGTGGGATGTCCTAGTGGTCTAGAGTGCCGCGCTTCGACCTCTAGCTGGCCGGTCACCTCTGGCTTGCGGCTGTGGTTTCGATCCCTAAATCATGTCAATCTACGTGTTATCGCCGATAATCTGCTTATGTTCTGGGAGTACCCCTGAGTGATCGGATAGGCTGCTCTTGCACCTTGTCACTAAGATAGCAGAGAATGGGACTCGAACCCTCGACATCATTGATGGCAAACCAAGGCGTAGCTTATCGGCCACCCGAACCTCTCCCCAAGAGTCGGCTTCTATGGACGCATTCTACTATCTAACTCTGTACTATTGACCTGTAAAATAATGCACTGTAAAAAATTTATATTTATTTTACATTGTTTCATGGAGTACCTCGTAAGGTCCAGGATTCTAAAGGGTGTTACGAGGCAATCCCAGAAACAATGTAAAATAAGTATAATTTTTTACAGTGCATTATTTTACACGTCCTGGGTTCTAAAGGGTGGTCTAGAGTGCCGCGCTTCGACCTCTAGCTGGCCGGTCACCTCTGGCTTGCGGCTGTGGTTTTGATCCCTGGTGTGAGCGTATGTGGCATGGAGGGAGATAGGGGCGCTTTCTCAACCTCGTGGGTTTCCTCTGGGCACTCCGATTTCCTCCCACTGCTAAAAACCCCTACGCGCAAGCGAATTATCGAAATAAAATTAAAACCATATGTTAGTCCCGAAATGACCTAGTGTGTGTCCAGTGGACGTTAAACCCCATTTCTCTCTCTCTCTCTAAAGGGTGGGTGGCGGGGAGGGGGCAGACTTGTCCTAGGGCGCAGATGTTCCAGAGGAAAATTGTCGGGGGGAGGGGGTAAAACTCTGGGGGTAGATGGCCCGGGGGGGGGGTAAATGTCCCAGGGGCAGATGTCTGGTGAGTAAAAGTTCGGGGGGCGATGTCCTAGGAGTTAAGATGTCTTCAGCAGGAAATGTCCTGGGAGTAAAAGTCCTAAAAAGGAGGGGGGCAGATATCCATGTGGCGGGGGTGGGGGCGGGGAATGTCGTGTATTATGTCACTAAAGACTATTTTTAGAACTGGGACGTTTGATTTGTCATTTAATTTTTTTTTTTGTACTTCAAAAAGGTTTTCCATAGGGCTCAATACTGTTAAAATGAATGAATGAATGAATGAATAAATGGTGTTTTATGGTACGTCGACACCATAATGCGCGAGGAGTAATTTCGCTGCAGGGGGGAAACCTGCGTGATCGAAAAGGCTACTCCCGGACCTTGTCATTGAGGTCTATAACCGTGCCGTCCATTGACTAAAGCATTGCATGACATACTATATCATTAGATCAAAACGCCTTTTTATAATATAACAGTAACTTGAAAATTCAAGTTAGTTAACTTGAAAATTCAAGTTAGTTAACTTGAAAATTCAAGTTACTAACTTGAAAATTCAAGTTAGTATCTTGAAAATTCAAGTTAGTATCTTGAAAATTCAAGTTAGTAACTTGAAAATTCAAGTTAGTAACTTGAAAATTCAAGTTAGTATCTTGAAAATTCAAGTTAGTATCTTGAAAATTCAAGTTAGTAACTTGAAAATTCAAGTTAGTATCTTGAAAATTCAAGTTAGTAACTTGAAAATTCAAGTTAGTAACTTGAAAATTCAAGTTACTAACTTGAAAAATTGAAAATAGAATAAAAAAAAAATATGTGGCCCTATTACGCTTCCGTACGTTTAGCAGCAATTTATATAAATGTTCTTTTTTTACTATTTTAACAGACTGTGGTATATGACTTAAATGTTTTATATTCATGAAATTATCACCCTTTACCCATTCTATGCCTTCGAATATTATGTTATAACTTTAACCATTTACGCTAGGACATATATATTTTATCCAGATATAGTTTAAACACATTACTTGTTTTCTTAATAATTAAAAAAAATGTTTTAGAATTTAATTTGCAGAAGATAAAAACTCACCAGTGAAAGGTTAATTAACTGACCCCGATGTCATGCCTCTAATTTTACATACATTACTATATAGTAAGTATAAATTCTAACAGAGATATCGCGGTCAGGGGATCAATGATCGAACTAAGTGATCGATAACTTATCCACGTCCGCTTTAGATCGTAAGATCTGTTATTGGCGAAACGTAGGACGTGTAGGACGTATTACACTTGCGAACTGGGCTGAACCAATCTGTTTCACCGAGAATTCACTGCTGATCAGTGTGGGGCTGAACCTAACCTCGTTGGTTCAATCAGGGTGCTCCTGTTTTATATTTTTGTCCTTGAATTATCGAGTTTGTGTTGAGTGGATTCCGCTCGGAACCGGTACGACAACCAGGGTTTCTGGCGTGCGTAGAAACTTAATTTCATATCCTGCATCTAGCAGCTAAACAAACTATACATTTTTGGTCAGCTAATTAAACAACCGGAAAACACGCATTCGCATAGTTCTAAGCACAATGTTTGCACGAACTCGATTTTTGGCCAGATGAAAATCGTCAAATAAATGCTATGGTTATACCATGGACTTTATAATACATGGTTATAAATTGCAGCTTGAATATATCATGTACTTTATAATACATGGTTATACTCAAACTGATCCCGCAGTGAATATTCGCTTGGCCGCTGCAATCACTGATAAGCATGACATCGACGAGGCTTAATAAGTACGGCATATTAACTTTTTTACTCCGACAAATTAAATTCTCAAACATTTTTTTGAGGTAAAAGAAAAATAAATAAAGACGTTTGAAGTATTTGAAGTTAAAAAATATTTCCTATTTAGTGTAAATGGGTATTAAAATGAGTAAAATGCATCATTTTGCCCGAAGCAGTTATGTGTTAAGTAAACATTGCACGAGCCGTTGAGCCAATGACTGGCGCCGTGTGCAGTCAACGCACGTGTTGTTTACACTCATCTGTTACAGAGTTAATTCGTAAGTAATTCTCTGTGAAACAGATTGGGTTATACCATGGACCTTGGTTATACCATGGACTTTTAATGCATGGTTACTACATGAAATAAAATACTGGAAAAATTACATAATGCTTTTATCCTTGGCCAAGAAAATGTATTGGTTAAATATTGATCCGAACAAGCTAGAATACTCAAAATAGAAAGGACATATGGGCTCACGAACGAACGAAAGGTATTTTAGAAATCCATTAACAGTACAAATTGTTATCTCCCTTTATGCCGATCGTCAGCAATTATTGATAACAGCAGTATATTTTAAACAATAAACTGAATCGTATTGAACAACAACTAAAGGCCTTTATAAGTTCTCTTTAAACAGTATTCCTTACTAGTATATAGCTGTAAACCTTTATTTCACATAAGTTTTGATCTGAAACAATACTATAAGTATTTAGTTTTCACACTAAAATAAACATGTCCAAAACTAAATAATACTGTAATGGGAGTGGTAATTGTAATGAAGAAAAAAGAAATCAAATGGACTTTAATTTCTTACTGTTCCACACAAACAACATTCACAAGAATTTTCAAAGTGATCAAAGGCCATAACTGACAGATTTTTTTTCAAATTTGGCATGCAGTGTTCCGCGCTTTTTTTTCCTTCATTATGCCCCCTTTTCCAAAAAAGATTGTGACCATGATTTCGGCTACAACCTGATTTTAGTCCATAGTTTCATCTCCACCTCTACTACAAGTAAAATATTTTATAGGACAGAATAAAGAAGACTGATTTGATTGTTAGCGAATATATTTTAATTACCTTTTATAATAAATATAAAATATAAAATATATACAAAACAGTACATGGCATCTCCATTATTGAACACTTCATCTTTATTTACACTTAAATACAAATTATTTACAAAAAGCTTTATGTATTATTTATAAAAAGCTCTATGTATTATTTACAAATAGTTCAATGTATTATTAACAAATAGTTTTATGTATTATTAACAAATAGTTCTATGTATTATTTACAAATAGTTCAATGTATTATTAACAAATAGTTTTATGTATTATTAACAAATAGTTCTATGTATTATTTACAAATAGCGCTATGTATTATTTACAAATAATAACTTTATTTTGGCTTTCTTATAACATACCATATTTGAAGTATAAAATAAGCATGATAGTGTTATAAATATGTTTTAAAAATTTGGAATGCAAATTGCTGTAAACAAAAACAATAACAAGCTATATTTAACAGCATCAACAATGAAAAACAAGCAGTTGCCATTCAAGATAAACCCATATTTTACAAGAGATGGACAGAGAATGAGCTAACAAAATAATGTGAGTTTTTGTACAATCCTTGAAGTTACTGTCTGATATGGATGAATATCGAAAGGATCCACGATCTTTGTGATGTAAACATCAATTTAAAGTTTCAACAAAATCGGATCAAAAATGTGACCTCTAGAGGGACCACAACCTTGATATGCCATACTTTTACACTAACTGCGTATGAGGAGCAGCCATTTTGTCAGTCAGTTTTGGTCTGATTTTCACGAAAACCGAAATCAATCGCCATGTTTTTTTTTAAATCATAAAATCGTGATTTTTTCGTAAATCAGGGGCCATAATCCAGGCAGTCATGATCCGGGCCGGTATGCGCAAATATTGGCAACATACATAACATACATTTCAAATATCATCTAAATTGGATAAAAATTGTGTCCTCTAGATTGTCCATTAGCTAAAAACATGATTTTTCATACAATCAGTGACCATAATCCATGGAGTTTTGAACTGATACATGGCAATATCGAAAGGAACCAAGATCTTTTGGAGCTAAGCCTATATTTCAAGTTTCGTCAAAATTGAATACAAATTGTGAGCTGTAGAGTGTGTTCACAAACAAATTGTGGACGGACCGTCAAGGGCAAAAACAATATACATCCACATGAAAATGTGGGCGTATAAAGACTTATTAAAAGTATAATTTAAGGAATTCCTAATATTCATCGGAAATAAACTTAACTGTTGGCTGGCTATTTCACTACTTTTTTTTTAAAAGTCATTTCTAAAAATTTCATCCTTTAAAAGAATAAGTAACATTTGAATAGAGTTTGATGTTAAATTATTAATTAACATCCTACAACCTTGTCAGTAACCATACATACAAATATATTTACAGTTTAACTTTAAAATATAAAACATTTTATAAAAATAATTTTGATATGTTTTGCTCGGACAATTTCAGATATGTAATGATTGGACATTAATGGGGTACTGGTGGAAACTTCTTTTACTGTTTAGTTTGGGTCACATCATGGTGTTTTTATAATACATAAATAAATAAATAAATTATCTACATTCTGGACAATCAACGCTAAACTGATATAGGAAATATTTGAAAGACTGGGAGTTATATATATAGACTAGATTATTCAGTATTTAATATAATCTTGTATTCCATATTGTCTGGTATAATGCTTCACAATATTACCATATACAAGTTTAACACCATGATTTATACCATTGGTAATAAAACAACCAGTTAGGGACTAAACGAATAATTGTTATAATAAAATCATTAACAAAATAATTTCATTGAGATTAACACACCATCTCCTGATATATTCTGATTTATAGTTTAGTGTCTTATAGTTCAGTATTTTATTGTCAGTATTTCATCTGAAACATTCACAATCAATCATACTCCATAATGGCTTCATGTTCTTCTTGACCACTCTCATCACTTGGTCTCACTTTTATCTCTTCAACACATCTTCTGTGTCACTCATCAGCTACATACAGTCACACAATTTCAATCTACAACTGAATCAGACATCATCCACCAACATATAACCTGATATAACAACAGGCACTGTCATAATGATGTTATACAGACACTGTTATAATGATGTTACGACATTTGTTTTAACATTATATTAGGTAAAGCATTCCTTCGTTTTCTCCATTGACTTAAATCACGCGTCTGTTGTTTTAAATGATTCACCCAAACTTTTGTATCTCTAGCATCTTCACACTGAAAATATTTAAAAAATTTCAAAATAGTCAAAAAAACCCAGAATGAATTCTATGAATATTTTTGTTATTGAGTATGTTTATTGTGGTATTTGTAACAAGTACACGTATTAATACTCTGCATCTTGTTATAACAATGAGAAACGGGAATGGCCTTTATTCAACCCCTCTCCCCAGTGTTTCTATCTTTAACAGGGTTGCCCAAAAACAAGAAGAAGAAGATGAGCAAGTGTATATGAAATCTACATTTTGAGAAACACAAAATATAAAATATTTACCTTAAGAAGATACGATTCTTTGCCCCATTCCTGAATTTCAAATACTTCTTCACATTCGGGATCAACTGTGACCACACATTTATCTAATGCTAGTGGATCCTAAAATACATTAAATAATCCTTTTGAAATATGTAACAAATAACCTGGTTAGCAATGATAAGTTTCGTTCCTATTCAACTCGTCAAACTAATTGCACTCACATTGCTGGTTTTATTACTATTCCCAAGCTCGATCACAAGTCCTTGTGTTACTGTGGGCTTTAACGTCCTACTTTTCTGCCTCGACTGAGCTAAAGAAGACGGGCATACGCCATACAGTGTGCTATGAGGGCAATTTAGTCTGGAGAGAGGCGCTACAGCCTACTCTTATACTGAATTCCAATCACCGCAAGGCATCTTTTAAGTGCATGCCAATGTGCACACAGGACCTCGATTTCAGAAAGCTGTCGTTGTCAACTTGACAACGACAGCTTTCTGACAGGAGGGCTTGACAATGTCAAGCCCTCCTGTCCTGCACCACTGACGATGGGAAATCACTATCTCAATAACTTGTGACCTACAGGCTAGCAAGTCAGCGATTTACTTACTTACTTAGCCACTGTGGCTCCTGTCATCAAAATTTCTAATAATAAATAAGACATTGTCTAATATGGAATGGTTTCATCAACTATTTAACTTACCCTCACTGGTTGATATTTTCCATTTTTTTCTCGAACTAAAACAACTACTGCTTGTTCTACGGATGTGCTTTCATTAGGAAAGACCATACCTGTACTTCCTCGTCTTTCTTCTACTCGACCTTGATTACTCTATAATATAAAAATAATCTCCAGTTCATTCCACGTTTCTTATCACAGTATCATTTATTCCATATTCAAAGGGCAGACAATTTCAGATCTTACCTAACAAAAAACAGTCTTATTGAAAGGTCCATTAAAATCATTGAATCATTGTTTTGTTCAATAAAAATAAAGTAAAAGATCCCCTAAGTTAGCCTATAATATTCTGAGTATGGGAATTTAAGTTACTTTGTGTCATTGAATATAATTATAAACAAAACTAGATATTAACCTTGTCAAGAACTAGTAACACCGCATGGATCTGTATAAACTTGATATTTTTACATTTTTTTGGTGCCCAACTGTGATCGTTTGGTAATCCATACCATAATTTACTACAAACTAAATCTGAGACTTCTTTCTTATTCCATCCCAACATATCTAAGGCAATCTAAAAATAATACACAATTATACTTTATAATTCATAGAATTGAAGGAATTATTGTTGTGAAGATAAAAGTTGAATGTTATCCTGCCACTGGTATCAGCAGCAGATTTAATTTGCCACAGAAAGACAATTTAAATATAAACAAACCTTATGAACTTCATTTTTATCAGTTATACTAAAGCTTTGTCTTTGGTTACTTTCAGACATTCTCTTTCTTTTAGGGCGTAATGTTGCATAATTTGTTTTCTGCAAAAAGTATAAAAGAAAAAGATTATTTCCCTCCTTGACCTAGGTGATAATATTTTATATCTCCACATGGGACCTTGATTTGGTTTACAAAAAAGATGCCACCAGTAGTAGGGTAATAATAAAAACATACGGTAGGTAAACAAGTGAATGATGAAATAAACTTACTGAGTTGATATGTAATAAAATATCTTCTATTTGTGTCAAGGCAGCTTGTATATTTACTTTATCAGTATGATTACTGCATGTAACTTTACACAGACGCTTTAATAATAATGGATATCTAAAGAAATGAAGAGAGAAAACATTTTTACATTCACTATATAGTAAATACATATATCTAAATTCTTAATCAAACAGATATTCAATTATTAAAGTACCTTAGTGTCTAACTAAATATCATCCAAACTAGCATTTTGACTTTGAAAACACAAATTATTTGTTAATTTAAATCAACATTGATGTTGTAACCAGGACAAGATGAAAATAAGCATTTTACTATTGGTACATGTACATGAATCGTGCACCATAATTCGTTTCAGCACCACTTGTGACTCGAAGGAAGAGGCTACACATATTTCACAAGTCATGACCAATGGTGACCACATATTCTCATCTGGATAGCATGCACAATAAATACTATCATTGTAGACTGGAATAACCAGACGCTAGAGATTGTCATTCAACTGAGACTTTTGGAGCATTTCCCCGAACATAACTGATTTGTAACTAGAGTAAAAATGGAAACGATTGAATGTAAATCAGTTAATAAATATTCATTATTATATGCCTTGGATGCAAACCCATTTGTTTCAATTTCTGGGCTCCTATCAATTTACATTTTAAATTTTCATAATCAATTGACTGAAATTATCTTCAACTTACTTGACAATTCGTTGGACAGGAACCATTAGGAAAGACTTCAGATGCATTCTTCGGAGGGCTGAGTTTTCGTTTTGAGACACTTGTAGAAAAATTCGTAACAATTCCTTTTCCTTGGCCACCTGTTCTAAAACTATAGACGCTAAAGGCTGAAAAATAAAGTCGAGAAAAATAGTAAATTTATTTGAAATGAAATATTTGAGGAATAAATTTCAGGTAACCTTGTACTAACAACACAGACCCATTACCGAATTACCTGTATGTTCGTCAGAATTACGTTTGAAGCTGCTTGTTTTTATGATTGTCAAAATTTGATTGATGTTGATTGAACCCTTTACAATCATTCCCTCTTTTAATATTCTACAATGTTTCACTTACCTGATTAATACAGTAATTTTCAAACGCAGAAAACATGGATGAAGACTCGAGGAAGAGGAAGCCTATATGAACGCTGGATGTATTACTTCCCACATTCTGTAAATATACAAATTAATTCATATTGATTATAAATAAATAAGGTAAACATTTTAAAATCTATAATTAATTATTTAATTTAATCTCCAGTAATGTTGAAAAGGCTTGGAAAACATTTGCTTCAATTTGTTGCTCTTAAAATAATAGGTGATCTATGACTAGAAATAATAGGTGATCTGTGACTAGAAATAATAGGTGATCTGTGACTAGAAATAATAGGTGAATATAGTTGATCTGTGCCTAGTAATTGCTCATTTTGCAGGATAACACAATTGTTTTGGTTTGTACTCAAACCATGAGTTGAAATGATGAAATGTTTTTGTGTTTAATTATAAGTATTTATGTATAAGGTTCTAGGAATAGATCTTGTTGCTGTTATTTTTGTATTTTTGAAGTAAATTATTAATAAAATAAGACAATTAGTCATTTCACAATTCAGATCTTACTGATAATCTGTTTACCAAATTCTATCAATTCACTTAAGTTTTACAAAAACAGAGAGATAATTTGAATGTCTGGGTTGATTCTCAAACTCAATGGTTGTTTTTCACATCAATGGTGGTTAAATTTTCTCCAGGGCATTCCGGCAATTTTACAATAATCTTCATGCCAAATGGAAATGACTGTTGAGTTTTATAGATAGTATTTGATAGACGAGTGTCAATGAGTCAAGAACAGCAAGATATATAACAATACACACAGGTTTGTAACAGTCAAAAACATTTTACTGGATCAATAATAATCTCCAACATAATTTCATTTAATACAATTAGTTATTTACAGCAAATATTGGTTTAATATTGGCCACCAATGTAAAAAAAATGAATGACCATCTAGTTTTTATGACATTGTATGTAGTATTGATTGTATAAGCTTGCTAGTCATCAGTATATGATTGAATGGATGTAATTGATTCAAATATATCATCTCCTAGTATCTTAATATACAGCCTGAAATCAATATGCAAAATTCCCCTACACCCCAGTAGTTTCCAGTAGTTTTTAAATTTTTATATCAGAATTACAAGGTTTTGAGGAATGGGTAAATAAGCAAATTTTCTGATACTTCATCATTCAGACTTTTTACAAAAATGTTTAGTAATACTATCTTGATGACATCAACGACCTCCAGACAGAGAATAAACTACAAGTAGATGTTAATAATCTTCATTTTCTTTTATTGTTTGATTCAAATCAAAGTAGTATTATCTTTATTAAAAGACTATAAATAACTATGTTTTTACAGAAAACATATTAATGAAGCAAAAACAAGTCTATTTTGGTTGCAGCCAAGACTAAATAAGGAAAGTTGCATTTACGAAGACGTATAGTGTTTATATTCAACATGTCTTAATGAAGCCATAGTTTATACTTGGTAAGGATTTGTTATATAAGTTCAGTAATCAATAGAAAAATAGCATCATCAAGGTCCAACCACACAATCGAATCCTTACTAACATTTCCTTGTATTGAAATAGTCTGATTTATAACCTTGATCAACTGATGGTTACAGTTTCACATTTTGCTTGGCCAATCTTAAATTAAGTCACATGTGTAGTTTCGCTTGATTTCAATTTTAAATTATCAAAAATATTGGAACATATCAGGGGCGGATCCAGGATTTTCAGAAAGGGGGGGGCGTGCTGCACCAAGTTGAGGGTGCGAAGCCCGGCCCATGATTTTTGAGTGGACAAAAATTCCCACAATGACTAATTTCATAATAGTACTGTAAATTACGATTTCCAACCTAAACTGTCTTTGTTCTCCTTTCCCGCGAGAATATATGGAGCTAAAAATTGTTCGCCGCCGCAAAAAAATAGAGGGGGCATGCGCCGGGTGCGCCTCCCTCTTTATCCATGCCTGCATATTGGAAATAAATGTTAAGCTTTATAATAGAATACAGGAAGAATGTTTACATGCATTTCACTTCTTTCACATTGAAGCAAATTAAAAGAGGATAATTCCAGGTAACAGGATTCTTAACCACCAAAAAATAAAATCTTAAATTTTGCCAAATAAATGAGCCAATGTTATGTTGATTGTGAGTTGAGAGAGAGTTTTATTGAATCCGATGGAATAAGTAAAAATATTATTTACCTGATCACCACTGTTACTGGCAGATTGAATGCTGGTCTGTAATTGTTTACAGAACTGAGTATTGTTAAGAATTAAATCATCAAGGTTCCCAAACACTTGTTCAAGCTGTTCGGAATTTAATAATCCTGCTAACTTCATGGGATTATAGAACTCCTGGAAGTAAATATGTTACAGATAGAATTATTGTCCACCTATTTTATTCTGACCTTCCTACAAATATTAATACATGTCACACATTTAATTACCTCTTATGCTTCCTTTTATTTATTTTTACCATTTTCAAACATTCTATATTTAAAAATAAAATTCTGAAAAAAATATGAAAAGTACCTCTTTAAGAATATTTAAATCCCTGCCATAGTTTAATTCTGTTTCTAAAATTTCATGAATGATTTCTTTTTGTTCCATTCTACGATGTGTACAGGATTCTTTGGAGGAATGTTGTTCTGTATTGTCCATTCTCTTATTGACACTAGTTAAACACAGACAAGCATTATGAAAGGCACTCTGCAACAAAACACCCAATAAAAAAAATGATACAATTTTTGTTAAATCTCGTTTAAAAAATAAAGTTAGAATCATTCGATAATTATAACAACCATCCACTAAGACGAACTGTCTCCATGTAAAGCACTTCAACGTCCAGCACGTGTCTTCATTTCAGATAATCTGAGTCGCAAAAAAAACGTGACTTCAATGTCACAACATATAACAATTGATCACAGAAGAACTGGGAGCCATGACGGCTCTGCGCGATAGATTTATGGATTCTTTGACAGGTTTTAGATGCCCAACTAATATTCTCTAACAAAATAATGGATTTGAGAAGAAAAACAATCACTGGCACAATCGCTAATTCAGAAATTTTGTAAATGGAGGAGAGGTTGATGACCCACAAATTTGAAATTACTAATAGAGGACAGTATGTAGACACAGACCCTGAAAATTCTCCGAAAACAGTCATATTGGTTAAATACTCCCAAAACAGTCATACTGGTTAAATTCTCCCAAAACAGTCATATCAGTTAAATATCCAGCAATATTGGTGTCAGCCATTATCACACATGTTTCTAGTATTAAGAAAATTGTCTCACGAACACAAACAATTCATATAAATCTGAATTAAATAAGATGATAATTTTGGTTGCTAGAGCTACCACAAGAGTTTAAAAGTAAGCAGGAACAGTTATCAAAAACATCACAAAACATTGAATTCAAGAGAATTTTTTGTCTCATTATAATACATAGGCGATCATGCAATTTCAAGCAAATCATATAATAAAATTAGCCACTAAAGTGTCCACAAGATTTTTTTCAAGTGATCAAGGGCAATAACTCTGAAATTAATTATCAATTATAAATGAGAGTTGACAGGGAAGAAATGTATCTAATGATGGTGTATGAATATTGAGAGTGTAAGACTGAGGTGTAAATATACAGGCTGACTTTATCATAGTTTTATAAAACCTGTATACTTAAAGATTACAGAGAGCAACAACATATTGAAGTTCAAACATAAAACTATCTGACATTGAAATAACATGATTCCTATATGCAGGTGAGTAGATTTATAAGTTATATCAAGTAATGGTAATATCATACAAACTATATGATTTACAGAATTGTTGTATACTCGTATCTCGTATCAGGTATAAAGACTTGCTCATCAAACTTCTTATACAACATTTATTAACATCAATGTCTCTATTTTTACATAAAGATCTTTGTACAATCTGTTTAGATAAATAAAACATTGATGTTAAATGATAAAAACTAGGTACATGTAAATCCTATAGAATTAAAATATACATACCATATATATATCACACAACATAAAAAGTAAAATAATGTGAGTTCCAAATGTACTGTCTAAGAAGAGTACATGATCTGTTGAATATAAGGAAGACACTGCCTGTATGTGATGTTGTACTGACATCAAGTTATTAATCAATAAACGTGAACTAGGCGGCTATATAGTTAGAGATATATACGTCATGTGAGTCTCTTTGTTTTATTACAACATCCACACACGAATACTTTCTTCATTGATTTTCATTGTTCAACTGTTAAAAAACACTTTTAAGATAAAAGATCTTTGCAAAAATAATAAAATATTTTTCAATAAATGAGTAATGTGCCGTGAACTAGAAAACTTGTTCTGAATCAACTAATGAAACTCTTTAAAAAGGCTTTTTCAATTCGGACAATGTAACTACTTAAATAGGCTTTATCACTTCGATCAAGAAAATAAATGTAACTAATTTGATATCATTTTATATGCAACATAACTGTTCAATTAACCTTAGTATGGAGTATCCAAGCAGCACTGGTGTCTGCTCAGGTTAAAACTACTAAAATGTTTTTATGGACCTTCAAACCATGGGTTCCACGTCGACCGTATATGCCGGTCGGGACCGGGGGCTATATAAAATGACCGTAACTAGATCTGACCCAACGGTCATTTTGCACGCCGGAAAAATAGGCTTTTTTTTCCTAACCCAAATTTTCAAACATGGCTACGATCGACATCGGCAATAAAATTGTGCGGCCAACGCACGTAAAGATAAGAGAAGCCACATAATCTCATGATTGGTGTTATAAGAGTTGTATACATAGTCGTCAATAGATTATACTGGGCTTTGTGTTGATAATTAATGATGATTGTCTTGTAGTAGAACAATAAAAGTTAATTGATATTTGGGAATTTTATCAAAGGCGTGAAGCGGTCCACGCTTTGTCGATCACCTATTGTCCACGTGTCATAAGAATTTTCTAGAACAAAGCCGTTTACCGCTATTACAGTTACGTACGATATAAACGAGATTATTATGATTTTCGAAAAAAGGGCCGTTATGAAGTACTGCTCTTCGAATCCAACCAACTGTCATATTAAATAAAACAGCATAGAAATTACGTAAATCCTCAACAACGTACGTGTTTGGAGAAAACTGCATTATAATTTGTTATAGTGATATTACGGCTTTGCGGGAATTGTAGAAATAAAATCTAGAGATTAGTTAACTTGCTTACCCAAAAATTTAGAAGATTACGTATTCCAGTGCTATCGTGTAGCAATATTGATGATTCCACATGTTATAAAAATGCCGTGTATATATGGAAGCCGAGCTCTTACACACGACGATATTATAGGGGGCGCTAGCTTGGAAGTTAGCAGCCCGAAGTTAGTTATTCATTATTAACATTTGCGTCACAATTTTGCGGCCCGGAACGCCGTAAGAGATGTTCTAAAACAAATAAATGTGAGATATATGTCATGGATACTTATATATTTATCAGCATATCGTATTTTTTGTATTACAACTCCTAAATTATCCAGGTCAGTGTGTTTTCTATAGAGCACGTGGTAATTACGTGTCACCCACTGGAATGGTTTTTCTACGGCCAATTCAGCTATTTCGATTAATTAAGTAGCCCAAAGGGAATATTTAATTACTAAATAATTATCATAAGTCTTACTAATATTTAATTCTTAAGTCCAATATATATTTTTTTGTGTACCCCATGCTGACAATGTGGTGTAGACACGTGAATTCACAATACTCAACGTTGAATAAAAAATATGAAATATGAATTTACTTTGCAAAGTTTTCGTGCGTTATCAAAAATGACCGGTAGTGAAAATTTTGAAGTGGAAGCCCTGCTTCAAACATTGATGATAAAAGTTTGCACCAATACATCAGGTTGGGTTGAGTCCAGGTCGGACCGCGATGAAGACAGGAACACCTGTGATTTACAAGATTAAAATTTTATTTTTTAGTCGAAACATTATTTTATATTTCACCAATGTTTGGACAAGTTTGAACCAAATTGTCTCAAAATCCTATATATCTAAACAGTAAGTCAATATTTTGCATATATATCGAATTACAATTACAAATACTTTGATTAACCTATTTTCATTGGTTTGGGGTTATTTAGTAACAATTTGTATAAAATTGGCTAAAGATAAAATATATTACAGTACATACTATCTTTTACTGATATTAGTGGGAAATTCTGATATACGATAATTTGACATTAACGACACCGATGAATTGTATACCCCATCGGCGAATAAAGCACAGAGATACGACATTTTGACATTTTTTTTTTTAAATTTCAGAACGGTTTCTGTCTTTTTAAATCTACATCAGTAGCCAAAAGCCTTATCAAGGGGTCAGATACTCGTAAATATGGCCCGGGCTTAACAAGCACCAAAAGCGACGAGTTTGATTACTACTAATTCGAATAATGCTGCATTTCCTTTAGTCCGGCTCCGGTCCGGCAGCAGACATGGCACACGGCAGGTTGTATATCTTCATATGCGGTTATTCAAGCCAAAGGGCTCTCTTTTCATCATGGCACGTGTCTAAGAAAGGGCGAAAATTGGAATCTCCCTTCCTATTGTTAGCTTTTTGCATTGCGGGCTACCAAACTGTGTTTCCTAATGTGCGTTTATGTACACGGTTCCGTATGCGTTTCCGTACCGAACGCGACATGGTCCGTTTCGAAAAATCGTTCCGGAAGCCGCATGGAGAACTGTATCCGCATCCACACACAATGAATCACTCTTACTAAAATTCTATGAAAGTGTTTATTTTCCGTATCCGCAACTGGACAGGATCCGTACTAATGGAAATGCAGCTTTGGGATGACTTTTCAGATGATTTAAACCTTTATCCTACCCTTATCCACTCAAATAAAATAAAATTCGAACACTTAAAACAACCCGAAATAGAAAATATGGATAAACCTCTATCACTAGAGCCAGAAATAGAGGTGTTGCTTCAAACGTTCCAACTCGAACTGTATTCAGGGCACAGTGATTCCAGTTATGATGAAATCTGTTTAAATCTCTCCACAATATAAGCTTTTTGATACTAGTGGGAACGAAAATATAGAAAATTGCCTAGAAGATAAAATAAATGAAATAAATGAAGAGTGCTGAAAAGTTGGATGTTAAACTTCATTTCATTTCAATTATCTTAAATAAAAGTGTCTCAATAATCAAATGAATGACATCGAGATACTCAAGCCAGAATAAGGATTTTAACCACGTAATGGTATACGGCCACGCCCGTTTTGTTATCGACAAATTATCGTACATCGTTTTTTGGGACATATGCATCATATCCAAACTTCGTATGTCCAATTTTGGAGAAAATAAAATGCGTCAAATCATCGTATGTCTGGTTTATGACGTCATAGATGTCCCACCCCCACCCCACTACATGCAATAATATATGTTTAGTTTATAAGTCATTGTGTGAAAAAATTGTAGAATTTGGTTTAGTAGTAACATTTTTATAATGTTTTTTGTTTCCCCTGAAAAGTTGCACAAATCGACATACGAGATTTGGATAGCGCAGCGACGATATTATGTATTCTTTTTGCAATTTCTAAACCTGCTTGTTACAGTCACACGTTGAAAAAGTATTCCTGTATTTGAATTTTTTGTCTGTGTTTTGGAGTCAATGACTTTGGGTGTAAAACTATTGATTATTGTAGTTGTCCATGTGAATGATTCTGTTCTGGAAGATAATCCCCCTAATAGACACCGGATATAACATTATTATAGATAATCTATCACATCTTCTCTACGTTCCTCTATACTAATATTATTACCAATCCTTAACTATAATTAAATTAGTGAAAGGAGGACAGGTTTCAACTATATTTAGACATGGTGACGTCATGTTGTATCTATTTGACCCACTGTCCCATGGTTCTATGTTATATAATCTATTATACTATCAGCTTACAATCGAGTCTTTGAAAACCACAAACCAAATACAAAGCAGAAATAATCTACCAGCGTTTGATGATGTCTTTCGTGTAATTAACATATGTATGCAGGCAGCATTAAATTTGTTAGTAAGCTTTTTGTAAAGATCAGAAAAGCTCTGAGAACTTTTTTGTGACTTCTATACTGTAAAATATGAAAGAGTTTTATGTGTTTGGTTTAGTTATAGCTCCAAGCAATACAGTTATACAAGTCAACGAACACGTTTTTTGATATTTGGAATTGATTAAATCATCTCGACTTTCAATCCTAACCATTAATCACAATTCATGTCCTCATTCAACAAAAAACCTTTTAATTTAACTTGATGAGATCTAGAAACCAATCGTTATTTTAGGATTGGTATCATCAATATCGGAGTAAATAACAATTAGGGTTTTTATTATCGGAAGTATTTATTAATATTTACAGTGGAAACTTGTTAAGGATGTGTAAGTAATTAATGAGAGAAAGGTTTTTATATTGATTCTCTGGTTGGGTTGTATTAAATTAAAAAGCGAAACAAGATGAAACTAACCATATGACTCTAGACAAATGAAATAGGGTTTAATTTGCTCCTAATGGGCTCATGAAGAAGATTTTTTTTACTTTTCCACCATATATTTTCCTGTTAATTTAAATAAAGTGAAATGTAATGTTGTTCAACATCCTATTGTTCTACACCAACTAAACTAATGAAGGTACCTGTACTACACCAACCGAACTAATGAAGGTAGCTGTTCAGCGCAGAACAAGGAAATGCTTTAAAGACATCAAAGACATTTAACAATCATAGGTTTTAATCCAGACAACTATTTTTATCACACTCGTCCTTCTTAGAATTCAGAGTGTATCAATACATAAATCAAAATAAATATATCGCAGACAATAATATAATTAAAATAAATACACATAAATATAAATACTTAAAAAGAAAATAGCATGCAATTTAAATTTATAATAGAAGAATTTTCCATACAGGTGGTGTTTAGCAAACAGTTGGTTTAGTGACTGGCAACAGTGGCAACGGTAATAGTTTGTTCTTACAGTCTTGAAATGATTGCATATATATATACATGCATATAGGCCTATGTTCACATAAACATAATTTCCCTCCCATAGTAATGGTGGATTATTTATTTTTATTTCTTTTTCATACAAAACAAATTACTCATTATAACAAAAATAAATTTTGTGATAAAAAAAAATCTACCAGTATTAAAAACTGTTTGAGACAAGATTGTGAAAGCCTTTGTATATATATATATGTTGTTCTATTTTCAGCAGAAACACTATAAATAATAAATCTCATGGTGCCTTCAAACTTCACTTATATCGGTATTTATAGTCCGCATTGTAATCTTCTCTTTAATTAATCATTTACCTCTGTGCATCAAAAGAATTCAACATTTCATTCCATTTGTAATTTGAAAATAGATCAATAACAAACAGGCAGTTGCCTTAAAACATAAATTCTATAATTTGACCAGAGATCTTTTGTCTTCTTTGCTGGAGACCAAATATATTTCTGTATCATTATCAATTAAATGAAGCCAAAGATACAGCACAGAAACAAACATTTATAAAACAGACATATATCACTGATCTATTTATTATTATTTTTAAGTTAGTTACCAACTGTAATCATGGAGTTATTCATGATTTTGACACTATCCTCAAAGTTGTATTTGCAGCCATGGTGATGACGTGTTGCCTAATTAGGCCATAAAAAGGACTGTGTTGCTGGAAGTTAATGCTTGTGTAAGGTTGTGGATGTTGCTGTGTTGATTGTTGTTCAAGGTTGTGGATGGTTGTTGATTGTTGTTTAAGGTTGTGGATGGTTGTTGATAGTTGTTTATTAAGGTTGTGGATGGTTGTTGATTGTTGTTTAAGGTTGTGGATGGTTGTTGATTGTTGTTTAAGGTTGTGGATGGTTGTTGATAGTTGTTTAAGGTTGTGGATTGTTGTTGATTGTTGTTTAAGGTTGTGGATCTTATTGTGTGGATTATTTTAATTGTTTCATAAGTTTAGAGAGCAGAAGGTACATGCGGCAGGAGCGGTGTTGGTAAGGTGGTAAAATAAAACTTGGCTTGCTGACTCTTACATCACTTGTTACTATGACATCTAATTCCTGAAATAATTTCCCCTATTGATGGCGTTCTTAGCATAAACAATACAAATATGCTTGTCTTTGTCAATGTACATCTGATCGTGATGGTACCCTATTTTCTTGCTTATTAAAGATACATTATGGGAGATTTTTATAAAGAGTTGGCCATTCTTGCTATAACAGTTCAAAAATAGGTGATGAAAGAAGAATATATTGAAAATTTCAGTCAATGTACTTTATTCTGAACAAAGTTATTATCACTGAAATTGTTGACTAGAAATAGTTGTTAACTGTGTGTTCACCACTCTTCTGGGAATGGCCGATCATTTGATTGACAGGCATTTCATCCACCTACATAATCTCGATTATCATGTAACGTTTTCAATGGCTGTGGTACCATTAGCCTATTCAGTTTGAGACGGAGCTGCAATTTAAACATAAAAACAAACAAAACCATCATCAAATATTATAGGATGCTCTACATTATCTCAGACATTAACTTCAAACCAACATTCAACTGTCATTCCCACTTTTACCAATTTCAAGGTTAGACACGGATCTTCCATTACAAAGAACAGAAATTCAATCTATTCATCTGTCAAAACTAGGATAATTGAGATATCTTTTACATTGTTTCTATCTTATAAACAAAATTTTATTGTCAGAAAATGATTATATTATTTTTTATAAAAAAGAGATATTCATTTTTTCTCTGTTGACATCTTTTGAAGAGATTATCAGGATAAAATAAACAAACCTATACGTTCCCTTTTGACTTTCCCCCACTTATATTTATTGGCTCGTCTCGACTAACAGTATCTCATTATTCGGTTACTAACCTTTATTTCTATCAATTGACTGACATCGTATTTAGGTAGCACAAATTGGAAACAATGGCAATTCAAGGGTATGCAAATGTTTGACTGTCGAACAGACATTGATTTTACAGAAGTAGGAAAAATATTAGTTGATTTTCCTCTATTTTAATATAGTTATTTATGGTATATATAACCAACTATAGACCACTTTAGCCTACACAATATCCTACAATATAGGGGAACAACATGGAAACCCATCATGGTAACTTAATAAAAAAAAACATTCAAGATGCATTATGTAAGATTTCAATAAAGAGTTTATCGTTGCCAGGGCTTCCACTTCAAAATTCTGTCAGTCAGTCATTTTTCAAACGAAGAAAGTGGTGCTTTTTTTTAGCACATAATAAGAAGCTATAAAACAACTCTACAAATGACAATCAGGTTTAATTGGGTCAAGGACAGTTACATAGAAATTCAATCTCACATCAGCATTTACACCCACCCACCCCACTATTAATGAATAAAGGAACACATGTAATCAATTATCATCATTTATTTATTCATAAAATATAACAATAGTTGTGCTATAATAGTTCAAAAGAATGAAAAATGAATATTTTAAAAAATTCATTCTTATTACCATATTTTGAGTTAAGACTGTTTGACGAATGAAGTAGCGAGGTTGAGACTGTTGAAGAAACTTACTGACTGTAGCAATGGTAGTTTTCAAATGAGATTAAGTCTCAATTATTCATTTTGACGTATATTTTTTCAAAATCTCATGCCCATGGGTGTTTAAATCCATTTAAATCTGTGCCATCTGATGTTCTAGAGAGCTGATTATAGGATTGTTATGTTTATAAATGTTTAAATAATAATCTATATAACATCTGAAGCCCAAATAAACATCTGCAATAGGACGATTCAGCTCTTACATAATGCATCTTTAATACTTTAAAGTGCACATAAAATGGCCCTGAAAACTTCTCTATGTGAGCAGTCCATGGTTATTTTATCCACTTTACGGCAAATTCACATCAATCCGACTAAAATTAAATCAGCTATCTTCATTCAAAGTCGTAAAAATAGACCTCCCGTAAAAACGACTTTGCCAATTATTGAAAACACTCTTAATCCCCTCAGACGCCAGTGACGTCACAGTGACCGAATGCATATTCGGAATGTTTATTCCTTAATTACCTATATACAGCCGGCGTGTGTATTCATTAACGCCATACGATTACATCATGTGTACCTACTTCAAGAATACACATGATGGCAAATGGCCGCCATTTAAAATACTACGCCCGCCTCTTAGAGACGATAACTTAACTCGCTATAAATTGTAAAAAAATTTACTTCGGCTAGAATTAAAAAACACCTAAGATTAACATTTGCTAAAAATTTCTAAAAAACAACCTAAATTTATGGAAATGGGGCCAAATCAAATCAGGCAAATTACATCAAATAGTCCATGTTAAACGTATAGCAAAAATTTTAAACTAACGCGAGCACGCGTGTTTCTAGACAACGCCATAGCGGGTCATAGCAACCAGTGAGTATATATTGGAAATCCCCAATGACGTAGATATTATAAATTGGAAAGCCGAGTCTGTCTTAAAATAAGTAGTACCGTCAGTAAACAAGATGGAAGCCATCTGCTATCGTGTTTGATCATGGAGTAGGCAAGCACAGGTGTGTCGTATGCATTAACGCCTGACTGATAACTTAATCCCCCTAATTAAATAAAACAATTGACTACGGAATAATTTGTATTATAATTCAATTTAATTCAAGATCCAATTCAGAATTTGTTTCATAATGTACGGTCGTTCTGTTTTCTCACGGCAGCGATTTTAATACACTCTACCATCGTGTACAGTCTAAACGATTCGAGACACATTTTCGTCCGAAATTTATTGTTCGAATTTAGAATACTGTTTCATTATGTACGGTCGTTCTGTTTACTCACGGCAGCGATTTTAATACAATCTACCATCGTGTGCAGTCCAAACGATTCGAGATACATTCGTCAGAAGAGTATCGTCGTTCTAATTTAGAATTTGTTTCATAATGTACGGTCCTTCATTTTCACACGGCAGCGATGTCATACACTCTCCTGTGTGCAGTCCCATCTATTCGAGATACATTTGCGTCAGAAGAGTATTGTGGTTCGAATTTCCCCGAGTAAAAGAGCATAGGAGTAAAAAGATGTGGTCACGCAAAATATATCATAAATTTCAAACATGATTGAAACCCGATTTGTAAATGACGATCCGTTATCGACGTACGGCGCGTTTATTTCTGCTTGCGAATTTGACTTTATTACTCTGAAATAGACCGTAAAAATGAAATACGAAGAAATATCTCAATATACGTTAGAATTAACAGATTGAGAAAGATCACCTAACTATCTATGTGTATCGCAAGTGTAGTGTCGTTAATACCTGTCATTAATCAATCAGACTAAATTTGAACAGTGATTGGGTCGTAAAGTAATTAAGAATGTTGATTAGGTAATTATCTTTTTCTTTGCTCACCGATGTTTTTGTAATAAAGTAGCCTCGTATTATTTGTTGATTGGTGTTTAAACAACATCTAAATATAAATCCTTCGATGGATATACGTTTGTGATAAGATAAGGTCATAATGTCTAACATCATTTAACTTTTTATAAAGAATACAAGTATTTTACAATTAAATTGACAGTTTAATCACTCACCAAACGGCACCAGGAACTCCACATTTGATCAAGTGTATTTGATATTCATTATTACAAATTGATCTGGCTGGCGTAACAAAAATGATAATTACCCTTCTAAATTAGAACGAAAATGTATCTCGAATCGTTTGGACTGCACACGATGGTAGATTGTATTAAAATCGCTGCCGTGAGAAAACAGAACGGCCGTACATAATGAAACAAATTTTAAAATGGATCTTGAATTAAAATTTATTACAAAACGAATTATTCCGTAGTCAATTGTTTTATTTAACTAGGGGGATTAAGGAATCAGTCAGGCGTTAATAAATACACACGCCGGGTGTGTATAGGTAATTAAGCAATCGTTCGTAAAATGTTCACTGCATATCACTGTTGTGACTGTAGGTTGCCAATCAGGATTTGAATTGTTTACAAACGTATTCCAATTTTTCCGTACGATTTCATCGTTGGGAAATTTATGAAACGCCGGTACATAATGTACCGTACATTATTCCCCTTTCCCTTGCTGGGATTTCCACAACTCTCAATAACACAATGGTAATATGGCATCTTGAAATACACTCGGTAATACTACTACTACTACCTGGTGTTTTAACGTCCGCTTCCACAGAAGTGATATCGCAGACAAGACATAGGAGAGCCGAGGCTTCTTCCTGTTTTTAGAATATGATTTTGCAATCTTTCCATTTGCGGCCTCGAGCCATGGAGTAGGTTTAGTGAGAAGTTCTTCCCTTTATTTAATAAAAATAAAACACATATTGTTTGGTAGCTGATCTGTAGAGACAGCATTTATGCAGACATATATGCGTCTCGTCTCTGGATTGGTAGAAGTCATCTGGGGTTTAGTGTTTAGGTGCCAGGCCCGTCTTATCGTGGCCTCCCCTTACTCCACTTATCCCACTTTGCAGGTTTGGTGTCTTTGTAGTGGATTAGTGTTTAGATGCCGAGCCCGTCTAACCGTGACCCTCCCTTACTCCACTAGCCCGCTACTTTGGTGTATATCCCCTATGTAGTTTAGTGTTTAGATGCCGAGCTCGTCTTATCGTAGCCCCCTCTTACTTCACTATTCTACTTAATCCAACGGTGTTCATTAAATCGTGAATTAGTTCGAAGATTTGCAGCTTCAGATCCGGTCTTGGAAAGAGTAGGTTCTTAGTGTTGAACGGTATGTTGTTGGTCTCCATCATCTCCACTAGTTCCGTTCTCTCTTCCTTGAATACCTCGCAGTCTACCAGGACATGGTTGGTGGTACATTCTTCTCCACACTCACAGACGATGACTTGGTGTTTGTAGTCTCGCAGCCGCTCTTTCACCCTTAGTTTCGATATAAGTTTGCATATATCTCTTCTCGGGTGATTGATAGCTGTCTTCCTGTAGATCTTGTCATCCAGCCGGAATCTATATGTGTCAAGTTCAATGAGCTTTAATTCCCAGAGTGAATTGACCTGTCTTTTTACCATACTGTAGATTTCCGTGGTGCTGTATTCTATGGTGCAGAGTGGTGCTGTGTCCCCGAGACCTTCATTTGCGAGTCGATCTGCTTCCTCGTTTCCTCTAATGTTCACATGTGATGGAATCCACACAAGCTCTAATTTGCTTCCCTTCTCTAGGGCCCTCTGGTACAGCTGCCTGATTTCCAAAATGACTTCTGGTCTTGATTCCGAGTTGTCATTTTGGATTGAAATCAGACTGCTCAGAGAGTCGCTTGGGATGACGAACTTACTAGTCTTTTGATAAGAGATCCATGATATAGCATCACGGATGGCCACAATCTCTGCAGTGTACTCGGTAATATTCTAGTCACAAATATATAATCTATTACAACCCAAGACGAGAAAGGTCGGCTTTTAAAAATGCTTTGACTGATATAGTGATATGTAACTTACATGTAAATAATTATGCGTTAATGATTACGCCAGTCAAATGTTTATTGGACCAACAAATACACATGTGTCAACTGGCTGTGTGATATATTGTACAGATGATATGTATCTCGAATAGATGGGACTGCACACATAGGAGAGTGTATGACATCGCTGCCGTGTGAAAATGAACGACCGTACATTATGAAACAAATTCTAAATTAGAACGACGATACTCTTCTGACGAAAATGTATCTCGAAGCGTTTGGACTGCACACGATGGTAGATTGTATTAAAATCGCTGCCGTGAGTAAACAGAACGACCGTACATAATGAAACAGATTCTAAATTCGAACAATAAACTTCTGACGAAAATGTATCTCGAATCGTTTAGACTGTACACGATGGTAGAGTGTATTAAAATCGCTGCCGTGAGAAAACAGAACGACCGTACATTATGAAACAAATTCTAAATTGGATCTTGAATTAAATTGAATTATAAAACAAATTATTCCGTAGTCAATTGTTTTATTTAATTAGGGGGATTAAGGAATCAGTCAGGCGTTAATGAATACACACGCCGGCTGTATATAGGTAATTAAGGAATAAACATTCCGAATATGCATTCGGTCACTGTGACGTCACTGGCGTCTGAGGGGATTAAGAGTGTTTTCAATAATTGGCAAAGTCGTTTTTACGGGAGGTCTATTTTTACGACTTTGAATGAAGATAGCTGATTTAATTTTAGTCGGATTGATTTGAATTTGCCATAAAGTGGATAAAATAACCATGGACTGCTCACATAGAGAAGTTTTCAGGGCCATTTTATGTGCACTTTAAACTAGTTGAACACAACTCTACAAAGATTATTAAATCAAGGGTAACTAAGATGAAATAGACATCCAATATCACACACATTATTATTTATTGTTTGACAGGTAGGCTTGTATTGTACTTTTAAAGATCTGAAAGAGGTGGTGGCACCACAGGAGGTTATAGTGTAATTGGATCAATGGCGTGTGTCTTGATCTGTGCAATATGTAGAAAGATAGGTTGCCAGGCGAGGAAACATACGCCCACAGCAGCTAAATCGTCTCGGCAGTCAACAAGAGTTGTCACATATTTTTACTTTTTCCAGTAATGAAACTTTTATGATTCACTAAAATCTGTTTAAACTCATTAAGTAATTATCAGAAAATCATAAGAATTTGTTTGGTTTTTATACTGCACCACAGTATATGCGTGAACTTTTTTCATTTAATACCCCCTTGCGAAAGAACTTGCGATCTTCTGCAGATAAAACATTGATTTCGGTTCCGAGATATAATAAATTGTATGGAAAATACTCTTTACCAGTTCATGGTGCATATCTATGGAATGAGCTTCCTCTACAGATACGCTCAACAATCCTATTTTCAAGTTTTAAGACAACACTAAAGACGCATCTGTTTACCAAATATTTGTGCAAAAACAATTAGTTGACATCACTGTGAAGCGCTTAGAAATGACCAGCGGACATAATTTAGCGCTATATAAGACAATTTATTATTATCATTATTATTATTTATAAAGTTCTGCCCCATGCTAACGTTTAGTATACAAAACATTTAATATCATGGATTTAGACCGTCCACAAGATTTTACAAAGTGATCATGGGCCATAACTCTGGCAGTAATTATCGGATATCGCTGAAAATCAATAGACTTCTTCGGTTCATGACCTTAAACGCTGAGTATAAATTTAAAGTCAATCGGATACATGTATTAACTTTGGCCTGTAAGCGTCCACAAGCAATTGTGGACGACGGTTGCTTGTGGACGACGGACGGACCGACGGAGGTGACGACATTATACGACCACATTTCAATGTGGGCGTATAAAAAGTGGCATCATAGACTGCAATTCATAACCTTATTGATCCTGGTCTTTAATGTTAAACTTATTCGTAATATACAGAATACATTTAAATGATTGATTGTTGTTTTAAAGCGAAGACAAGTTGGCTATATTCATACTGGTATGTTTACAATAAGTTACAAAACGGTAATTCTGACCTTGATCGTTATTGATCAGATTTTGTATTTTCGCATCTACAAAACAGTAATTACAAATGATGAGGTCAATAGAGATTGAAATCCATGTCCAATCAATTCATGTACGTTATAAAGGACAGTGAATAATATAGAATGGGCAATAGAATTTATATTTTAGATGGTATCGGGATATAATTGACTCTGTATTTCAAAACAAACCTTCACTGAACCTTTCAAAACCCAATTTAATTGATCATAGTTCAAAACTTATCTTATACTTTACATTCCAGCACTCAATATCATACATTCCAGCACTCAACACTGTATATCATACACTTCACACTCCAGCACTCAACACTGTACATCATACACTTTACACTCCAGAACTCAACTCTTCTATATCATGCACTTTTACATTCAAGCATAGATTCTATGACTCCAGCACGCAGCTCTCCCCTCATTTACCATAAGTTTCATTAATTCCTCTCAATCTTTCTAGAGAAACGTGATGCAACATGTGACTAGAAGACATTACATATGTGCCATGAATTCCTCTCAACCTTTATGGAGAAACGTGATAGAACATGTGACTAGAAGACATTATATATCTATTTAGAGTAGAGTATTTTGAGAGCTGGAGTCTGTTAATTGACGTGACGTGTTATCGTATCTAATAAGATGATTAATACTTCCACATATAGTCATATAATCACCTGTACAAGTATTTATTCCTCTCATATAACACACTAAAACATGTCACTCTTCATCCACACCAGTTGACATGAACTTCAACTAAAAGATAGTCATGTCATTTTAATAACTGAAACCATATAAAACTGGTGAGAGTAGCTGACACGCGTGACCCACATATACACTTTAACACAACTCTACAAATTACAAAAATTACCAAATCTTAATCAGGAAGAAATTGAAACTTTTTAAGGATGGGGGGTCAAATATTCTGTCAAGAAAATATTTGCGTGGGGGAAATAGAAGACATGCAATAGACAAGAGTTCAGATGTTAATATTTCCAATTGCAATAGAACTAAATCAGAGTGGTAGACTATTGAACCAAATTATCTTTGTAATAATTTAAAACTGTCTCAATCTTAATAATCTCATTTTTACTTTCAATTTTCCGATTTTTCCAGAGATTGGGAGGAGAATAAAGTTTATGCTTGGAAGTGTCTACATATGATGGTAATTTAACCTTGTTTTCACCTCACATTGATTTGTTTTTTTTTACATCAGACAAGATTTTCATGTGGCAATACCAGGTAGATATCATCAAGGTTATTCAACTTTTAATCAAACGCCTTCAGACAGTAGTCAATCAAAATAAACCTTGCGGTCACTGATGTAGCGTCATGCTTCCAGTATGTAAACATGCCACAAGGGTTCTTACTACCACGTAACCAAATGTTATAGGAATGTAGTAAGATACAACACAAACTAATTAATAACTATCCTTTATTCCTTACAGCCAACTTCCTAACATTACAACGCAAACTGGCAAACAAGTGCAAAATTTTCCTCTTTATGTGATTCATTTGTTTTCTTGTATCATCTTAACTTCAATCAATCATCTCCAACAGCATCTATATATTATACACGTTTTCTAGGATATAGTCGGCAGGGTGTAACTTAATTAACAACTAGGGTAATTCTACAAGTCGCGTGTTCAAACATGATGATATGGTAAGATTATTGGTTTAATCCTCTATATAACACAATTTCAGGGTGTGGTGTTCTAAGCTATCATCAGTCTACACAATTACTATATATCATGTAATTAATGTTCTACTAACTACCTTCCATATCCATATCAACTACCTTCCATATCCATATCAATATCCATATCAACTACCTTCCATATCCATATCAACTACCTTCCATATTGGAAGTCCATATAACCAGTGCAACGTGGACAAACGTTTCGCCCAGTGGACATTTCGACCTACTATCTTTTAGCCAGTGGACATTTTGGCACAGGAAATTTCGGCCATGGGATGTTTCAGCCAACTTTACAAAAAATTTGAAAGTGAGTAAAGTAAGTTTTTAAAGCATGGTTGATTCAGACAGCAGGAGTTAGTATTCGATAAAACAATTAGTAAATTAACCTTATTAGTATACCAGTTGAAATCAACATCGTCTGATTGACAGTTGACTATATAACAATTTACCAAGAGACCTTTTAAGGAAATGTCATCAATAATTAAGACAATTGCTTGTTGTGTATCTGCCAATTGTTACATTTGATAGTTTGCCACGTGTGGATATAGCCTCAAGTCGTGTTTGTCTACAAGTCTTTGACCATCTACTATCAAATACCAAATATGTTTACAAAAATTCTACCGTTTCTTCCTATAATTGACAAACTGACATTTGAACTGTCAATTATCTGAGTAAAACCCCTTCACCAGTTACAAGGTCATATTATACAAGAAGGCCTCAGGTGTCACAATAAATGACTTGGTATGAAACTGTTGCTGTTGGGGAGGTTACGCCTTTAAAATACATGGTTTTTAACATGTAAAATATAGAAGAACTAACGATAGCTTAACAGTGGCATTATTTTTAGTGTTACATCAGAAAATTATTGTTTTACCAGGTTAACATGATTTTATAGAGCAGGACACAGGAATATAATAATATATACTATTATCAACCAAGTCAATGAATAGTGGAATACAATGAATATCAAGTAACGTAAGGTGGCATGTTTACAGTTAATTATAAATAGAATCTTTAAAAACATCACATGACCACACAACCCTGTTTCCACAACTAATATCCTGGCATAATTAATGTCAAGTTTACCCAAATTAAATTGTTTGCGGAGAACTTTTCACAGAAGGCAATATATTGTGAAACTGTATTTACAGAGAGTAGGCCGAAGATATTACATGTGATTATTAAATTTGTTGACGTGTCTGAACTCAATGATAAATATCTAAACTAATTAAACAATATTGCTTTAATAAAATGTGAAACATTGTTTATAATAGGACAAGTTTATGGGTGTACTACTTGCTTGATAAAGATAAGCTGTAAGAGTATTGAACCGAGAAGTATTATTATAAATATCATATCTCTACTTGTAAATGTCATTTAAGAAATATATTCATTCTATAAACACAATACAGCTGATTATTTGTAGAAAAAGTTTTGTATGGTGGTCTGTTGAAGACAGATGATGAGGTCAGTAGCCTGGGTAACAATGTAACGTTATACTGGTACCAGTATGTCAGCCTAAAGAAGACAAGATATGTAAGAGATCCTAGAAAGAAAAGCTTCGGCCAGGGTATCAGGGAAACAGTCAAGGAACTACGACTGGAGGAGCTCGTGATAAACGAACACGACCCACCATCGATCGCTCCTTGGACACTCCCAATACCACCGGTCAATCTAGATCTGCTACAGAAAACCGACAAGAAAAACAACCCCACTGCAGCACGGGCTCTCTCTCTGGAACACCTGGAAGACAACTGGCCGTCGGATGACTGGGAACATGTTTATACGGATGGCTCACGCAATCCTGAAAGGGGCACCAGCTCGTTTGGAAAATACCTGCCAAACGGGGAACAGGGAATAAGCAGGAAACTGCCCAATAACTGTTCGGTGTACACTGCAGAGATTGTGGCCATCCGTGATGCTATATCATGGATCTCTTATCAAAAGACTAGTAAGTTCGTCATCCCAAGCGACTCTCTGAGCAGTCTGATTTCAATCCAAAATGACAACTCGGACTCAAGACCAGAAGTTATTTTGGAAATCAGGCAGCTGTACCAGAGGGTCCTAGAGAAGGGAAGCAAATTAGAGCTCGTGTGGATTCCATCACATGTGAACATTAGAGGAAACGAGGAAGCAGATCGACTCGCAAATGAAGGTCTCGGGGACACAGCACCACTCCGCACCATAGAATACAGCACCACGGAAATCTACAGTATGGTAAAAAGACAGGTCAATTCACTCTGGGAATTAAAGCTCGTTGAACTTGACACATACAGATTCCGGCTGGATGACAAGATCTACACGAAGACAGCTATCAATCACCCTAGAAGAGAAAAATGCAAACTTATATCGAAACTAAGGGTGAAAGAGCGGCTGCGAGACTACAAACACCAAGTCATCGTCTGTGAGTGCGGAGAAGAATGTACCACCAACCATGTCCTGGTAGACTGTGAGGTATTCAAGGAAGAGAGAACGGAACTAGTGGAGATGATGGAGACCAACAACATACCGCTCAACACTAAGAACCTACTCTTTCCAAGACCCGATCTGAAGCTGCAAATCTTCGAACTAATTCACGATTTAATGAACACCGTTGGATTAAGTAGAATAGTGAAGTAAGAGGGGGCTACGATAAGACGAGCTCGGCATCTAAACACTAAACTACATAGGGGATATACACCAAAGTAGCGGGCTAGTGGAGTAAGGGAGGGTCACGGTAAGACGGGCTCGGCATCTAAACACTAATCCACTACAAAGACACCAAACCTTCAAAGTGGGATAAGTGGAGTAAGGGGAGGCCACGATAAGACGGGCCTGGCACCTAAACACTATACCCCAAAAGATGACTTCTACCAATCCAGAGACGAGACACATATATGTCTGCATAAATGCTGTCCCTACAGATCAACTACCAAACAATATGTGTTTTATTAAATAAAGGGAAGAACTTCTCACTAAACCTACTCCATGGCTCGAGGCCGCAAATGGAAAGATTGCAAAATCATATTCTAAAAACAGGAAGAAGCCTCGGCTCTCCTATGTCTTGTCTGCGATATCACTTCTGTGGAAGCGGACGTTAAAACATCAGGTAGTAGTAGTAGTAGTTAAATCGACAGATCAGCCATTCAGTTACATCAACAATCTCTTATATCTTTAAACAGGCTCTAACACTTTCAGCTAGACAATAAATGCAATTTATATAATATTAAAATAACCAATGACACCTAACTAATGAAACTCTAAGCACCATCCTGCTCAAGTGGCACCACATGCATGGTTCCAGTAACCACCCACCTGATGTCTTCTCTTGGTACTTAAAACCTTGACCAATCCATAATTCTTACATCACCAATCCAAAATGTTTCTGGTTTCTACAAATTATGGACTAGCAGCTTCATTTAATATCCATGTTTCACTAGACATAAACATTGTTCCAAAATTCTGGAAATTTGCAAATGCTATAGCTATTTTCAAAGCAGTTAAGGGTACTAGCTATGGAAACTTGACACAAATTAAAACCACTATACAAAATAATCAATAACGTAACTCCCATCTTTAAAAATCTCCTAAATCTGGAACCAAGAAATATATATTACCTTTGAAACGAAGATCACTTAAATAGATGTTGTAGCAAACCTTTATCTAAATCATTTATCCCAGTCAGAAAGTAATACTTCAAGAAACTCAACAACTCTTAAACTATTCTCCATCCATCTCTCTAAATCATTTATACCACTCAGAAAGTAAAACTTTAAGAAACTCAACAACTCTTAAAATATTCTCCATCCATCTCTCTAGATCTGATATAAAAGTTACATTGTTGGAGTGGTTAGTGGATTCGTCCTGTATCATTGAATCAACTGGTGTGGTTTTGATTCCCCAGTTGTATGTAACAAGGAGTAGGATCACCTGTCCAACCTCGTGGGTTTTCTTCGGGTCCAACTGTTTCCTCCCACTGCTAAACACCCCTATGCATAAGCCAATTATTGAAATAAAATATTGAACCATATGTTATTCCTGAAATGACCTAGTTTGTGTTGAATGGATGTTTAATCCCAGTTCTCTCTCTCTCTTGTATTAATATTATGTATATATATTATATATTTAGGGAGAGGAAAGCTCACATAGGCTAAGACTATTCCCCAATCCCATTCAGGTATCCTGAATATAAATATTGTTTAAAACATAAAAAGTTGCCAAGGCTAATGTTTGCAACTGAATGTACTGATACAATGTATATATAAAATACAGTTGTGTCTCGTGGGAAGTACATCTAATTTTAAACCTCGGAAACTTACATCAGACACTCATTCATTTGACAGAATTGATCTATAAATGTGTCAGGGTATTAGACAAATGCTGAAATCCTCTCGCTTGGGAAAACCGTTAGATAGGTAATACTATTTTAAAAATCAACCCTGTTACAAGTTTCTATTTATATGGTATACTTATTTCAATGGCCGTATATCTCAATTTACTAATTCTAATTTTAACTTTTTAAAATCTCAATTCTCAGAAATATAAAACGAAACAGATGTAGAGAACACCCAGCAGAAGAGCCGAGGGAAATGTTCCTGGATGTAATAGACAGCCCTGTCAAATTGTTTCATCCAAATCTCAATCTGATTAAAACACAGATTCTTTTTTCGTTTCGTTTTTATAGTTCAAAATTTGGTTTTACTTGTCTTTACTACACCAGGATCTGGAAAAGTTGTTATCATCACAGGAATCTGACCTTCTATCTGTATATTTATATATGCATACACCATACAGAACTAGACAATATATAATAAAGATAGGCTGGCACTGCCAGGCAGGATACGCCCACATTTTCGAGAGATGGATAGAGAACAAGCAATACTGAAAGTGATTTTTCCTACATCATTAAGTCCTGTATTTCATACTGTATTGGGAGCAGCCATTTTGTTGGTCAGTTCCAGTCTGATATTCATGAAATTCGAAGCTGACAATGATTATGGTGTGACGGTACAAAACCTAGAAATTTGTACAAACGGCGGCCATTTTGTATGGCAATTTTGGTCCGATTTTCCCGAAATTCGAACTCAACCTTCCTTAGGGTGTAACGTTGATATAATCAAACGGTTTTTTAAATTGGATAATAATTGTGACCTCCAGAGGTACCACAAGCTAAAAAAGGTGATTTTTCGGACAATCAGGGGCCATAATTCAGGAAATTACGTTCCGATAGGCCAAATATCGAAAGGAACCAAGATCTTTGGGTTATAAACATGCATGTCAAGTTTCATCAAAATCGGTTCAAAATTGTGACCTCTATAGGGTCCACAAGCTAGAAACGTGATTTTTGGTACAATCAGGGGCCATAATCCATGAAGTTTTGATCCGATACATGCCAATATCGAAAGCAGCCGAGATCTTTTGGGGATAAACCTATATTTCAAGTTTCGTCAAAATCAGATAAGAATTGTGACCTGTAGAGAGTCCACAAACAAATTGTGGACGGACAGGGGCGACGACAATATACGTCCACATGAAAATGTGGGCGTATAAAAAAGAACAGGAATGCAATGCCTGTTGAAGCCTCGATTTTACCTACTCTCGCTTCGGCACGTTTTTGTTCCACAATTCGTAATGTCAGGCAATCTAACCTCTGCCAATTCACTCAGATATGATTTTTCTTCAATCTAGCCGTGTTGATTTGCACAAATACTCCCCACAACACGATATCATAGCCATTTGATTCCAATATTTACATTATTTGCTTT
Source organism: Patella ulyssiponensis (assembly GCA_963678685.1). NCBI lineage: Eukaryota > Metazoa > Mollusca > Gastropoda > Patellidae > Patella > Patella ulyssiponensis. The sequence goes on along the minus strand of OY783225.1, from coordinate 57,966,086 downwards.
CGTTGACGTTTGTCCTCAACTCCATGCACTGACGTCATACAAAAACCTAACCAATCCCTGAAGTCTTGTATACTTCCGCCTCAAAATCATGAATATTCACCAAAACCTGGCAGAAAATGTATATTCAAACCCTCTTCTTCGATTCTACACCCAAAAGTTAACAAAATTTTCCATGCAAAAGGAGGAAAATAGTATGGAAGAGAAAATCTTAAAATATCTTTGGCACTTGATTCAGTGATCTAGTCACTGTGGAGTGATTTTGTATGACGTCAGCGCATGGAGTTGAGGACAAACGTCAACGAAGGAAAATAATGTAAATATTGGAATCAAATGGCTATGATATCGTTTTGTGGGGAGTATTTGTGCAAATTAAAACGGCTAGATTGAAGAAAAATCATATCTGAGTGAATTGGCAGAGGTTAGATTGCCTGACATTACAAATTGTGGAACAAAAACGTGCCGAAGCGAAAGCAGGTAAAATCGAGGCTTCAACAGGCATTGCATTCCTGTTCTTTTTTATTATATTATATTGTCTAGTTCGGTATGGTGTATGCATATATACGCGGATAAAAGGTCAGATTCCTGTGTTATCATTGACGTTTTCTGAATGATGTGAGGCTTTAGCCAATGAAATGGTCTGTAACGGCTAGCTTAAGGCATGTTTTGAAGGGAACTATGGGTAATCCACTAGTAACATCAATGCTGGTTCGTTAATCAAATGTCTGACTTCATAAGTTCAAAAGGTGCTTGGATGACCTCTGACATGAACTACCACTATAATATAGATCTGTATTTGTTTCCGATTGTTTAAAATATATACAAAAATAAATCTCCATAAAACTTGTGCCAGGGATCACGTGGCTAAGTGGGTAAGACGCTGGCTCGCTAGCCTGGAGGTTTGATCCCTGCATTGGCCGAGAAAGTTCATCCAGCACACTGTCTAGTCGTTCGGATGGGGTTTAACGTCCTATTGTTCTGCTCCTAACCCGGGCTAATGGAAGACGGGCATACGCCATACAGTGTGCTATGAGGGAAATTTAGCCCAGACAGCAGCGCTATGGCCTACTCTTATATCGAATTCCAACTGCTAAGGGATCTTTTACGTGCACCCCAATGTGTACACACACAGGACCTCGGTTTTTCGTCACATCCGAACGACTAGGCAGCTGTCCTTGTCAGGCCCTCCTTCTGTATCACTGACAAGGGGAAATCACGCCTGAAAATCGAGATGAACTTTCTCGGCCAATGCAGGGATCGAACACCCGACCTCCAGGCTAGCGAGCCAGCGCCTTGCCCACTTAGCCACCGTGATTACCATAAAACAGATGAGTCTTTAAAAGTTTCTTAAATGATGATAATGACGCGATTTTATTTTACCAGAACCATTATTAAACAGGTCGGTCAGTTTCTAATGTCAATGTAAGAAACCTGACGACGGATTAAAACAGACTTACCTTATAAGGATTTGATGATGACTGTTGATGTTGGGGATGACGAGGAATATCACTCACTGTATCTGGTGCCGTGATTGAGTTTGGTACAGAAGATATATTTTGAGTGTTGTTTGTAGAATCTAGAGAACTTTCATAGCCAATGACACCACTATCATTACTACTGGCTAAACTTAAATTACTTAATCTTGTACCAGTAGCGTTTATATCATAGTTTGATTCCGTTTCACTCTGTCATTAAACACAAATATTAAACTAGTCATTAACAAGACCCGAATTGTAACTAACGCAATAATTCCTGGAATTTGGACATGAAATATTAAATGATAGTCATTCAATGAAATCTAAAAAGTTGAACAAGCAATCAACAAAAGTTGTTGAGATTCTGACATAATCAAAGGCAATAATTTAGGTAAGTTTTAGAAATCATTGACATTTGATAGGATCCTTCAATTGAGAAGATTTTGCCATATTGTTTTGCAAGATTTTACAGTGTAAATAAGGGTTGTACTCTAGACGTTATCAACACAAATAAGGGTTATACTCTAGACTTTATCAACACAAATAAGGGTTATACTCTAGACTTTATTAACACAAATAATTAAAACAGAAGTCTTTATTCGTTTTATCTGAGGGAGTGGTAGTAACTCAGTGAGTAAGACGTTGACTTACTTGCCTACAGGTACATGACAGAGGGCCTGGCAAGGGACAACATATAGTTGTTTGGGTGTGTATCAGCGTACAAATTGGTGTGCACATAAAAGACCTCTTAGCAGTCGCAATTCGATATAAGAGTAGGCAAAAGTGCCGGCAATATCTTGGTCATAGCACATTGCACGGCGTATGCCTGTCTTCATTATCCCAGTAGGGGCAGAACACTAGGACATTAAACCCCACTTCATTTCATTTTCATTTATCTGTAGATGGCATACATTTCTAGCAGATTGACTGAATATATTAAAATATAATACACAAAATTACCTCAGATACATCAAATTCAGCCAAACTAAGATAACTTGTAGCTTGTGAAATATCACCACTGGTATAAACAGGACTACTATATTTATCAACCAGACATAATGTTTGTGAACCACAATCAATGTTTTTGTCAAGCAGTCCTGGAGTATCTGCAATTAGAAATAAAATGTAAATTGAAACTACAATGAATTACTTTCATCAATATACTTACAACCCAGGCTGTATTAAACAAGAAGTTGATTGAACTCATTGAAGATCTCTTGATCCTCTACGTACAGTTAATCTAATGACAAAAATTGTAGCCTGTTGAGGGTCTACCAATTTCTTTAACGGACGTGTTAAGTTTCATCTTAATCAGACGCAAATGTCCACAAACCTGGACATATGGGCCAATATCGAAAGGAATCGAAATCACATAAAAAAAATCTGATCGAGAGATAGAAACTAGGTCATTTCTGGACTCACAAATACTTTAATTATATTTCAATAAAATAGGGGTCTTTAGCAGCGGGAGAAAAACGGAGTTCCTGGAGAAAACCCAGGAGGTTGGACAATTGGGGAATGAAAACCACGCGGGTTGACTCAATACCAGACCTTATGATACAACATAGATGCGCTAACGGAAATCTTGGACTGGCAGACAACAGATGGACAGACAATATAGACCACCTTCTGATGTTGTCATATTTATTCGGCTTTGAAATAATTTTGTGACAAGCACATTGGCTAACATCTGTATATGATATGAGTAGAGAATTGACAACCTTGATATCAAATAAACAATACTCTAATTGTAAATGGTTTTATCCTACTTACCTAAATATTGGCTGGCTCTTATTTCTGGTCTGGGTATATTTACAAATGGTTCACTTTTACATTGTCTCTGCTTGCGTAGTTTTATTCGACGTCTCTGTGCCTCAGCCGTTAAGCTATAGTTACATATGTCTGATGTTGATCGAAATACTGGAGACTGGAAGAACAAAATAAACAGCTGACTAGACCAACAAAATAAACAGGTGACTGGACGAACAAATGCAAATGAAATGAAATGGGGCTAAACGTCCTACTCTTCTGCTCTGAACTGGGCAAATGAAGATGGGCATAAGCCATACAGTGTGCTATGAGGGAACACATCAATTACAACACATTTGACATCTGTGTCGTACTTTTTGTTTTGACCCCTCCGACTTTGTACCGTTGATTACAGATTAAACATCCATAAGTGTACAAATGTGTTGTTATTGATGTGTTCCCATTTGAATATTGTTCACAATAAGAAGCAAAATAAATAAGATATGTTTACAGGATCATTTATTTGTTATACAAAAAACTAAGTGATGCGTTTTCTATGGCGCTCAGTATATATTCACATCTTGTAAAACAGCTGTCCTAGATTTTGTCAGACACCAATTATCACCTGTGACATGTGTCATATGTCCAGACTTCTTCTTCAATACTCTAATTAACTATAAAGGTTATTTGTTCTACTGGAAATCACAGCTTTATAGTCGTAAATATCAAACAATACAACTTCAGCTAATTTCAATTATCACCATATTCCTGAAAACAACATCCAGGAATAATAATAACAACCCTTTTCACGGTAAACATGTACAACTTATTCAAGATCGCAGTAAACATGTACGACTTATTCAAAATCCGAACAATAAGGGTAATTGATAATCCTCCAAATACTGGTACCAACAATATTTTTCTGGTTTTATTATCAACTGGCATCTAATGTGCTAAAAAACTTTGATATAAATAGTTTAAGAGACCATAAACATTTCAAAGAGACCTTAAAAGTGCTAACTAGGGCAGTAATTATATGGAATAAATTGTCTAAAATTATTCAAAATGAAAAACTTAGTTGCTGTCATTGATCGGTCATTGTATAATTATAGCATCTACAGTCTCAACAAGTTGTCTGATGTTAATTGTGACCTCTGGAGTGTAGAATTTGAAGAATGGAACTCTAGAGTGTGAACAAGGGAACTCTAGAGTGTGAACAAGGGAACTCTAGAGTGTGAAATTAATGGGTGCCCTCTTTTCCAATTAAATTTACACCTCAAATAATCAGGAGATAATATGGCTTATAGAATGGACAGCAGCCGATGTACTACTATTTAATAATTTATGCGAGATACAGATATTTTTTGGTATTCTTTATTGTTGGTACATTAGTTGTGGTTTGAGTTTATCTAAAACGCAAATTAAATTGTTTATGGAATAGTGTGAGAATAACAGGAAAGGGAAACTATGTTCCAGGCTAGAATCTGGGTCAAGAAACACGCACTAGAAAGTTACCATTTCATACTTAGCATGAGTGACCAATCATAATTAGCCAATAGAATAAAAGATGGTTGTGAATCTGGGAAAATATAATTAATAGAAAGTGTTTTCTAAGTAGACGCCCTGAAGACTTAAATTTGTTAGGAGAGACTGTTGGGGTTGGAAGGATGACATCTGGGGTGAGAGTAGAGAATGACTTTATCATAATTATGTTTTTAACAGTGTAACCAGCTTAATATAAAACTGTAGAAACCGTACTTTTGTTCCTAAACGATCAAGCGTAGAAAAGGTGAAGAGGTTCTAATGCCGGATGTAGCGACTGGTTTTAATGGATGTCCGCTGGCCACGTCTGACAACCCATAGTGCTACACCAGAAGATCCTGAAAACTAAGTGTTGATTTGTACCAGCTATTAAAACAGTAATAAACTCAAACAATTATCAATCATCCATCTCAATCCTAAATCTAGAACAGAACAAAATTACTTACTATTCTCTCCTCGCAATTTTCTTCACAATTCTCTCTCATTTCACATAGTTTTACATCTTCCATAAAAACCTATAAAACATAAGAAAACACTGGTTTAAATCTACCAACAAGACCTTTAATAAATAATAAAGCACTGGTTATATCTTCCAGGTATCACATTATAAAAGTCAGGGGGGGGTATTCATCGTTAAGACAAGGGATTCTACATATCAAATTTTTGGAAGTATATAAATATTGTGTCCATTACATGTGTAATTACAATTGATTTGAACAATTATACCCTATCTAGAAGTTTCAACAAGAACTTTATGATTGGTTCTGGATGTGATTAGTTATATCCACCTGTAAACATGAAACATGTATTGCTGTATTTAAGATGAATCTGACACAATGCTACAAGCAACAAACACAGCTCTTGTTCTAATAACCTGACGAACTGGGTCAAAACATTGCTATAAGCTATAAATATTGCACAAGAAAATATCAAAATCCCCTTAATCCATGATGACGAACAGTGGCTTGTTCTTCTTGACATCATGCCGGAAGTTATAAAATCTTATTCCATTCTCTCAGATATAACATGCTGATGGATAATGAAAATTGTAGATTTATCATGGTGGAGTGAAAAACTTGTATCTGACATGTTTCTTTGCGTATCTTTTCATCTCGTTGTCATATTCCTTGGCCAATAAAAGGGGGTATTATAGATAATGCTTCAAAATGTAGTAATCTATATGAGTCAATGAGGAATGTTGTATTTTATAGATAAACTGAACTCTACGACTGATGAATGAATGTACATGTTTGTATTTGGTCATGTTTGTAATAGAGCTCCTGGATACAATAACAAATCTTTCTTTCAAAATTTGTAAAAATTATTCAAAATCACCAAAAAATATCTAATTTGTACTTGTGTCAAGCTTAAAGCTGACGGATAAATTTTTTCATGGTCAGTTTTAAACTAGACACAAGAACAAATTAGATATTTTTGGACGATTTTAAATAATTTTTACAAATTTTGAAAGAAAGATTTGTTATTGAATGAGTGTTAAAGAAATTAATGAGACCATGGTTACCATTGGTTACAATTGAATGGCAGTGAAATTGACTGTCTGAGGTATCTATTTGTTAATCAATCTAATTACTCAAACTTTTCAACTTCAAACGAAATAAATTCAATTAAATGTTTAGTTTTTTATATGTAAAACCAGTTAAAAATGTATTTAATGAAGAATGATATTAAATGAAAATAAAATGAAATTAGAATTATATTTGAAATAAAGGTAAAAATTGTTATAGTGTTGGAGAGTGAGATGCCTGGTATGTAATGTATGTATGGTCATACTTAGTCAACCTAATCAAGAGCCCAGTCTGATTAAAACACACGTTCTATTTCATTTCATTTTACTTATCTTTACTACACTTGGGTTCTGAAATGAAATGGGGTTTAACGTCCTACTCTTCTGCACCTAACCTGGGCTAATGGAAGACGGGCATACGCCATACAGTGTGCTATGAGGGAAATTTTCCAGGGCAGCACCGCTATGGCCTACTCTTATATCGAATTCCAACTGCCAAGGGACCTTTACGTGCACGCCAATGTGTACATGGGACATCGGATTTTCGTCCCATCCGAACGACAAGATAGCTGTCCTTGTCAGGCTGTCCTTCTGCATCACTGACAAGGCGAAACCATGCCGAAAAATTGAGATGAGCTTTCTCGGCCAATGCAGGGATCGAACACCCGACCTACAGGCAAGCAAGCCAGTGCCTTACCCACTTAGCCACCGTGATTCCCCACTTGGGTTCTGCATGATGTGAGGGATTAACCAATGAAACTGTCTGGTATGGCGAGTGGGTAAACCACTTGAAATGTCAATAATGCTTGATTAATCAATGTCTGACATCATAGGGTTCGTTCGTTCGTTACTGGGAGTTTAACGTCCACTTCCACCAGAGGTGATATCGTAGACTAGTCATAGGGTCAAAAGCCTCATAGGGTCAAAAGCCTCCCACTATAACCGGTGAAATGTTCATGTAGTCTAGGCCATCAAAAGTATAAATAAAATGAAAGGAAATATGGATGTGTACTACTATTTGAATGAGATTGTCAAGGGCGATTCTACTATGGAACTAATGAAAGTTCAGTTGCAGCCCCCCTCATCTCAGGGGTTCAAACTTCAAATGTTTAGGTTTACTATAGTGGCTGAACCATTAGCATTACCTCGTCAGAATTGTCTGTGTCAATTCCATCAGCAGTAATGATTGAAGAGTTATTTCCCTTGTCTTTATAATCTACTAACTGATGTACATGTATACGGGAAGCACTATCTTTCATTAAAGTTGATAAATTATTTTCACTGTGTAAATAAGTTTCACATGGTTGTACAGTGATGACTTTTGTTGTTGTTAATTCCTGACTATAGCCATCATGTTTAGACTGATCATCCTCATTTATCGTGTCCAAGGAATACGAGCACAAATTGTCTTTCATTGTTTCAAGTTTATCATTTACAACAAACTGTCTGGTCTTTTTAAATTCTCCAAATGAAGGAATGTATGAACGTCGTTTAGCTGTTACAGAATTATTTGAAGCTGCCTGAAATGCTGCCGTAATTTTATTTTGAAGAAGCTCTAGAGATGGCCGATCACAGGATATAGATTTACGTCTCTCACGAGTAATTGTTTGGTTTTTGGTAGAGAAATCATAACTACTTTCTCCAATTGTATTTTGTTCATTATTTACTGCTGATACAGCATCATGCAATCCTAAGGTCGATAGATCAATATTAGACATAGATTTACGTAATCCACAATGTTTGGAGGATAATGTGTGACGCTTCAGAAAATCAGCATGTTTTACTAAATGTTTTTGAAATAATTCATTATTCAATAGCAGGCTAACCCTTGATACTCCTTCAGATTTAACATCACTACAACTTGACGTTCCTATCGAATCTTTACTCAAACTTTCACCATGTCTTTCATAACCACAGTTCGGATTTTGTTGGTGGATTTGAGCGCTATTTTGTAGCATACCCACATCATCAGTGATGTGTCGACGCCAAACAGGAACAGGGATCTTGGAGGATCTTCTTGATGTCACTGACTTCTGTTCAAAATTCATGGCAGCCATCTTGGTTTTATGTATCCCAAATCACAGAATTATGCAAAACATTGATCTTTATGACGGTTTATTTTTTGTGCAGGATCAGTTTTATTTGATATAAAATCCCATTTCTAAAGAGTTTCACATTTTAACATGTTTCTGTCCATTCCACTAGGTCAGGATTATATCCTCCATATTGTTAATTGTGATATAGAAATTCCATTCTGAAAAGAAAAAAGAAAAATATTATATATATAATATTTACAGTTAAACTTTCAAATAACCTGAATGAAATATAAATCCACATCTGTATTTTTCTGAAAGCCAAAGTTTGTATAAAGTCTTTCATTCAAAAATAATACACAATAATGTCCTGCTTTTTACCGTAAAAATTCAATTTGTTTAGATGGAGTGACCGAAAACACAAAATGTAAATAAGATTTCGAAGTGGTTTAATTAGATTGATCTGTATCAGAAGAGTAGGATGATGTTTAAACCCCAGCGGTGTTTGGGGAAACCATCATTATGACCATATACCAGAAATTAACTCATTGATGATTTCACAGAAGTTGAAGTAGTTTTTGATGTACTAACAGGTAAAACACGATACCTGTAACACCTGACAGTAATAATTATCCATTTCTTCCTATACATTACAAATAATTGTACAACACACAGAAACACAAAAAATATTTTCTTTACCTTATCATTCCATGGAAATTATGCCTTGTATTTAATGCCAAGAAATGTATAAAGGTACAAGTATATCCAGAAACACACCTACATGTAAAATCATATTAAACAATTAATTAAATAAATACAATGTTAAACACTGCTAATAGTAACACTCAGATTGACCTCAATTCACGACTTCAATGTTTGAACACAGAAAACATATTGACAAAACATTCCTCAGATTAGCTCTACACTTAATCTCCCTTAATCCCAACTGTTGGACCAACCCCAGTATTCCTATTACATAATAGACTTTAACAATCAATAACACAGTTGACAAGTGTTATAGTACAAATATCTCAGATTTAGACCAGATTTATTCAAAACTATCTGTTCAACAGATTTACCTACCAATAAAATATATTATAATACAGCAGTGAAATTATTTAAATACAGCCATCAGAGCGGTTTCACACCACCATCATTATTTCTCTTATAATAATCTGGCGATATTTGAATGTTAAATCATTTCTATCCTTGATGGCATCAACATCCATATTAAAATGGAACCAACACTTTTAAGCCCTTAATTATTACTGCAGTGTATCTTTAAAATATGACTTCATTTTCTTGAAAGTAAAATTTGAAAGTAATTTACATGAGAATTTAGAGATTTTAATTTGCTGATCGTATGTTGGGTGAATAAAGATCTACACCTCTTACATAGTAAATACTTGAAATAAAATTCTCAAACAATATAAACATAATTATCAGACATTTTAATTAATTTATTAATTGGTTTTTAAATGGATTAAGTGATTAGGATAAACTAGTATAATCAGGGGGCTTGTGAGTAGCCACTGTCTGGCTCACCTCTCAATAACTTTCTAATGAAACTAACAATAACTTGAAATCATCCCGATATGGAGCCACTGTGACTCAGTGAGTTATATATGAGCAATATAACAATATAATTAATGTACCGTAATGACCTGAGGTCAGACACAAATTGTTATTTAAAGAAGAGATTAACTCTGTGAATACAATATATATAGTCTATACCCAATGTTGAATTTCATAACACATTTCATAACTCTGTGCGACATTGTTGAAATTTACAATAAAATATAAATATTGTCAAGTATATAATAACAAGTCATCAACCACAGTCCATGTTAATTCATTCATTTTATTGAAACAACTAAGCTGATGTACCATTATAAAAACCTATAACTTCTATCAATCAATAAGCTGCCTAGTGGTTCTTTGTCCACATGAAACAGTATATTATTTAGCTAAAGTTAGTGATGTATGATTTGCATGAGACAAAGAACATCAGATACCACATTATTTCATTTATCATAACCCCTGTAGCAATATTACACTGGCGTTCCCCACCGCTCCCCCCCCCCCTAGTAAAAATCAGCAGTTGCCATCCAAGATAGCTAAGAAAAAACATGATTTTTGTACAATCAGGCGCCATAATCCAGGAAGTTATGGTCTGATTTCAAAAGAACTGATATCTTTGGCATATAAACATGCATTTGAAGTTTCATCAAAATCAGATAAAAATCGTGACCTCCAGACTGTCCACAAGCTAAAAATGTGATTTTTCGTACAATCTGGGGCGATATCCATACGGTCCGAGATAAACCTCAATTTCAAGTTTTGTCAAAATCGGATAAAAATTATGACACGTAGAGGGTCGACAAACGAGGGTCGACGACAATATAATGTGGGCGTATAAAAATAGTGTCTCAAAATAGTGCAGTTGTTCTCAAATTTATGCCAAAATAGAAGGGAAAAATCCCAAACACTTGTATGAATATATCTTCTTCTTCCCATTAACCAGTTGGCCCCTGTTAGAGTGTATACGTTTGATTGCTTTGATTTGATATCACAATATGCGCCAGTTTTTTAAAAATCAAATTAGTAAAAACTGTTACAAGTTCAGTAATGAGACAGGAACTCCTCAATGAACTATTGACTCTTGTGTGTGAGCTTGGCCTGACTGAGACGATCGATCGATCGACAAAATTGCTGATCCATGGTCAAACTTGACAAATTGCGGCTGTTTGATGTAAGTATGGGGATATAGTCATATCTTTGCTAATACATGGTACAACGACATTGTTTTTATATCTGATCAATCACAAACAATATAAAACGTAAAAAAAAAGAAGAAACTTACTTTTTGAAAGAAAAAACATGCCTACTTTCAGGTGTCACAGTGTTTATAATCCAAGTCCAAGACACAAATAATGTAAACTCATTGAACTTCAGTGTCAATCTTACAACTATAAAATAGATAGAATTATTTGATGATATTTTATTAGAGGTGAAGAAAAGTTTGAAAATGTTTAAACAAGATTTAAGTGTTTGAACAGCTTATCTTATATAGTAAATCAAGAAATTTCTCTTTTAAAAACTATTTTCATCTGTCACATTGGCTACATATAAATTTAATTCTGTAATTTAATGATCATCAACTGGATACACTCCCCCCTCTCCCCTCCTCCCCCCAAAACATGTCTTTAACCAAGCTAAACCTCTATTGTTTGGCACCTGCAAATGGACACAAGTGGGTCGTAATGCATATAATAATATAATATGAATGTATATAAACTGATTTACAGTCAACTGTTTCTGTTTAAACTGTAATTCTAATTAGTTATGTTCCGCTTTATACATGAAAAGTGCAGATTGTATGGCAGTCTTTGGCGTCTGGGTATTCCAGTCTACACCAGTAGTATTCTCCCCTGTGGAATATGTTTAGTCTCGTTCATTGAGGCCCTTCATTACAAATGGTGCTCAAAAGCAATCTTGCACGCGATTCATGTGCCAATTTTCATTTTGTCTAAAATATTGGATATCAGAAGTCCATCTTTTTAGGGTAAAATAACAACATCAATGTTGATTGAAATAGACCAATGAATAAATTGTGTTTGCAATGTTGAAGATTGTAGATGATAACAGGGATAGGCCTGTTACACCTATTAACAGGTGACAATAATATGTCCACAAGGAAATATAAAAACATGTTTGCTTTACATGTGATATATTATACATTTAAACATGATGAATATATGAATACTTTAATAAGTGGTCTCTTTACCATTGAATAGAGAATTAATAGTGAAGATATCTATAAATAGATTGTCAATGATCAGAGATGTGTTTATGATGCAATCAATAATAACTGTTTATATACCCACCAAATCAAACTAACATCAACATTATTGACTTACATAACATTTGATTTAAAGATATATATTTCCTTGGCACTCTCAATACTAAATAATTTCTTTCTTTCGAGATTCTTCAAGGGAAACGTTTTGCACAATCTACAAATTTTAATTACAGCAGCCATTACACTTGCCATATAACAGACGAGTGGCCGGAGTTGTTACCTAGTAACATGTGAGTACACCTAGTAGTAAACATTAGGATTTCTACCAATTTTAATCTATTCTAACCTTATTAGGAAATAGGAGTACATAATTTGATTTTTCCTGGGTATTACAAATTTCAGATAAAATGAAGTGTATAGTGTCACACAGATGATCTTATTATAAACATAGAAAAAAATTGAGTTGGGTAATTAGATATTACTTACCCTAAGACTTGATTGTCCATTTTTATATTAAATTATTAAATCAAAGCCATCCGATGGCCAAGAGAGTTGATAATACCCAAACAATTTATATAACATTTGAAGCCACAAAATGCATCTTTTAACAACGCAATGATTTCCAAATTTCAATACTGAATACAGAATATATATTCCCTTCAAAGTGTAAGATGGCTTGTTTAGTTGACTATGTTTTATATGTTGTTGTTTGTCTATTTAAACAGAACAAGAAGAATGCAGTTTTATTGTCGTGTTTACAGAAACAAACTAACTGAAATCAGGAAACAAAAAGAACAGGATTAAAGTTCACTGTTTATCAACCCTTTTATAGACAAAGATGCTTAAAAATTTACCTATTTTGCCAGATCTTTTATTTCAACAACTTTTCCATTTATCATTAAAAAAACAGTTTAAGATTAACTAAAATCACAATAAGAAAGTATGTAACTTGGTTTCAAAATACCATCGTAGCAACATACCAGACCATTCATCAAGCTAACAAACAAACAACATATACAAACCCTTTCAGCCAATATTTCAAAAATAGGTTACCAGGCAACGAAACATACGCCACCCAGCAGCTAAATCGTCCGGGCAGTCAACAAGAGTTGTCGCATATTAAGTAATTATCAGAAAATTATTAGAATTTGTTTGGTTTTTATAATCAAACGTTTTTTTAAATCAGGTAATAATTGTTACCTCCAGAGGGACCACAAGCTAATAAAGGCGATTTTTCGTACAATCAGGGGTCATAATTCAGGAAGTTACGTCCAATATGCACAAATATGCAATGGAACCAAGATCTTTAGGTTATAAACACGTATTTCAAGTTTCATCAAAATCGAATTAAAATTGTGACCTCTATAGGGTCCACAACCTTGATATAACTAACATACTTTCACACAATTCGTGTACAAACGGCGGCCATTTTGTCATTTTGGCCTCTAGAGCTTCCACAAGATTTTTTGAAGTTACCGAGGGCCATAACTCTGGCAGTAATTATCGGAATTTGCTGAAAATCAATAGGCTTCCTCGTCTCATCGCCTTAAACTCTGTGTATAAATTGTAAGTCAATCAGATATTAACTTTGGCCTGTAGAGCGTCTACAAGATTTTTTGAAGTGATCAAGGGCCATAACTCTAACAGTAATTATCGGAATTCGCTGAAAATAAATAGGCTTCTTCGTCTCATGACCTTACTATGTATAAATTTGAAGTCAATTGGATATTAACTTTAGCATCCACAGCGTCCACAAGATTTTTTGAAGTGATCAAGGGCCATAACTCTGGCAGTGATTATCAGAATTCGTTGAAAATCAATAGGCTTCTTCGTCTCATGACCTTAAACACTGTGTATTAATTCAAAGTCAATCGGATATTAACTTTGACCTGTAGAGCGTCCACAAGAATTTTCAAGGACCATAACTCTAACAGCAATTATCAGAATTTGCTGAAAATCAACAGGATTCTTCGTCTCATGACCTTAAACACTATGTATAAATTTAAAGTCAATCGGATATTAAGTTTGGCCTCTAGAGCGTCCACAAGCAATTGTGGACGCCAGACCGACGTACGTACGGACGGACGGGGGCGACGACAATATACGACCACATTTCAATGTGGGCGTATAAAAACTAGCTAATGTAAAGGCAATTTGCTGAAAATTTCAGTCAAATTGATCCTTTATGAACCAAGAACAAAGCCATGATCATCATAACTAAAGTTGGTAAGACAAAACTAGTAGTCTCGGTTATCCATTTAATCGTTAATCACGAAGGAAAATTTTCCTACAAATCAAACTACAATCCAAAGGCTAGCCTTGACATCGAGATTTAATTATGGCCTGGATAAGTTAATTAATGTCTAATTAATAGTTTTTATAACATTTCAGGCCTAAAGAAAGACCTACAATAGGCAGATTTTGCTCTTGGATAATGTATGTTTCAATCTTCAGAATTATTAAAATATTGACAATAAGAAGATAAAAATATAAAATATAACCTATGAATATGATTGATCACGGATTGTTGTTAAAATATTTAAATCAGTAACCAACTGCAGGTAAACCAATCTACTGATTCAAGTCAAGTTCAGGTATACCAATTAACCCATTAACTCAAGTTTTATAATTTAAACAATATCATATATCAACTTGAATTATAATATCTCATAATAAACAGTTGGCTCATTGAATGTATAAAAAAATAAAGATCAAAACATCATAAAATTATTCTACCTCAAAAAAGCTGTAAAAATTTAGAAATTTCAAACACTTATACCTTCACTTAGTATTTAAGTAATTTGACTAAAATTTTCAACATATACAGTTTTAATTACCTATTTTTAAACTATTATAACAGGAACGGCCAGCCCTTTATCTACATCTTACTGTGACGGTTTTTATTTTATAGCTTACTGTTTATACGGAAGATGTATCCGTATCCACCCACATTCCCTAGTCTTTCGTCACATTTTGCACTTAGTATATATTCATTTGTTCATCCATAATTTAAATGTATTAATCCTGATCCTGTGATCTTCCGATGTTGATGTTATTCTACTTTCGATTTATTTATAAATAAACGTTGTCTCGCGAATGAACGTCACGTTCGCGAGTAGGCGTGTTTGCAAGGTATTCCGGGAGTTATCGCTGCCCGCTATTTTACGGGATTTTATATTGTATAATAAGCTGTCACACAGCGCATTTTCATTAGATTAACTTAGATCGTCGACTTATAATCTTAACTTGGCAGTATTAGAACGTGAGTGGATGTCTGAAGGTTCCTTATATTGTGTTCTTTTATTATTCAGTGAATAGTGTCTTACTAACTCTGGACGTCTGGTGTCATTATATTAGAGATTAGATTATTGTTCGTCATGACGTGTGTGTCAGTTTACCATATTTTATATATTGTTTCTGATCGTGTACACGTGTGTTTGTGTTTCGACCATAATTAGGGTTTCGCCTTAAAGGGACAATAACACTCTTGCTGGCTTGGCAGCTCTAGAAAATAAATAATAGTCTAAGTACCAGATGTTTATGTGTCCTACCTGTTGTGTAAATTATCCATTACATCATATTTTACTTGTCCAGAGGGTTCGAAAATATTTTAAAATCCAAGTCACATTTGAAAAGGTTTACGTTAACCTTTTCAAATCATGTAGTTGAATTTTTCCAATTTTTAAAATTAGGTGTGTTACGATGAAATTTGTATCATCAATTTATTTGAATATTGTAAAATAATACAATTTGTTGACCAGAATAAAGATTGGGACATATTATTCAATTACAACAAGAGTGTTATTGGGGCTTTAAAGTGATTTGTGATATTAATATCATTTTCATCATTATTATTATTGTGTTATATCTTTCTTTGACGTTGATCAGAATATAATATATTTTTATATAAATAGGCCTATTTACTTTGTTGTTTGTGTTATTGAGTAAGGGGAGACATTGTGCAAGGCGACATCGCAGTCGCATTTCATTCAACTATTGGAGATCCCGGTCAAGAACTTGGGAAGGGATTCCTTATAGTCACTCTTTAGCTGACACTTACTCATTACCAACCGAAGAGAGTTGTGATCCCAGGCGAGCTTAGCAAACCCCTCCCTGGATAACAGATCAGTAGCCGACATTCCACTAGTGAGTCTTTGCGGTAAAGGGGCCTATTATATTGTGGATACAGCCGTTGAACGCTACATTACAAATGCATTTTTTTTTCAAAAACCTAAAACATTATTACATTATTCAAATTATTTATTGTGTTATTGCTATGGATGAATAAATATGAATTATCTTCTTTGTTGTGTCATTTAACAATAGGATTGTTACCAAAATCAATGGACAATAAAATATCACACCTGGAAACAGATAGTTACACCCAACAATTAATATGGCTACCAAAAATAACCATACCAACCATTTCATAAACAACCTGTACCAACCATTTCATAAACAACCTATACTGATCACTTCATAAACTAAATAGATTGATTATTGGTTGTTTTTATATAGGTAAACAGGTTGTTTATTAAACAATGTTAAAGTAATGTTGTCTTGTAGTTTGTTTAGCAGATTATTATATTATGACAATTTGACATGAGAATGGATTTATATGTGTTATAAATGAACTAAATAGATTGATTATTGGTTGTTTTTATATAGGTAAACAGGTTGTTTATTAAACAATGTTAAAGTAATGTTGTCTTGTAGTTTGTTTAGCAGATTATTATATTATGACAATTTGACATGAGAATGGATTTATATGTGTTATAAATGATGAGACAATAATGTAATCCTTGACCAGTTAAATCATTGGCTTAAGATGAAATAAATATGAGATACCTGTAATAATAATAATAATAATAATAATAAACTCACCTGTATATACCTGTAGTTGTATATTGATCTAAAATAAACAATAGGTTAATCAACCATTATATTAATCATCATATATTATTCATACAATATCAGGTTTGTATACACTGATATATAGTCAACAGTTTAAAGGAGTAGTGCCATATTTCACCAGCGGTTGCCAAGCAAGATACACCCATATCACCAGCGGGGGACAGAGAACAACTAAAAAAAGTACTTTTTCGTACAATCTGGGGCCATAATCCAGGAAGTTATGGTCTAAATTGCACCAATATCGAAATGGAGTTGAGATATTTTGGATACAAAGATATATTTTAAGTTTAGTCAAAATCAGATGAAAATTGTGGCTTCTACATGGTCTACAACCTTGGTATTACATACTTTACACTATCTGTGTACAAGTAGCAGCCATTTTGTCAGGCAGTTTCGAAGTCAACCATCATCGGGGTATAACATAATTCAGCTCTGAACGTCGGTCTCATTACACTCACTCTGAACGTTCAGTGACTGTCCGATTCAATCAATGTCGAAAATAATTGGAGCTCCAGTCAATTTACTGGGCAACTTTTCACTGCTAAACGGAGGCAGTCCACCATTTATTTCCCCATTGACTTCAATGTTAATTCTGGACTCTTTGCCCACCTCCAACTTTTCCCCAAATTTTCGTTGGGCGAAATGCTTTTCACCACAGACAGAGGAACAAATGGCCATGACTTTGCACTAAAAATTTTATGAGGTTGACCACCAAAATTTTGAGATACACGAACTTGAAGAAGCATACTCAAAACATGTATCTAGTTGCCGTACATATCACCGTAGCCAACCTCATAACGCCGTTATCCTTCCGCCTCAAAATCATGAATATTTACCAAAACCTGGCAGAAAATATTAATTCAAACCCTCTTAGTCCATTCTAGGCCAAAAAATCGACAAAAATGGGCATGCAAAAGGGGAGAAAAGAGACAGAGAGAGAACTGCTATAAATAGACGAACTACGATTTGTGGGTACCGAGATGGTGAAATTTAATGGTGGTCTGCCTCCAAACGATGGGGTGTCAATCCGTGTGGACGCCTGTACAAGGTAAACGAACATCTTAGTGAGAAAATAAGACCTTGCTTACTTCCCTAGAGTCATTATGAGCGACACCACGCGCTGTTAAAAAATACGTCTCCTCCTATCAAGTTACATTTTCGCCGCCATGACACTCTAACTGTACGTCAACGTCTACATTCTGGAATGTCGGTCATACAAGACGGAACGAAATGTACAGGCTTTACATTGTACAGGCTTTCACACGGATTGACACCCCGTCGTATAACAGTGAAAAGTTGGCCAGTAAAAATGACCGTTCTCCAATTTTTTTCGACATTGATTCAACGACGGGACAGTCCCTGAACGTTCAGGGTGAGTGTAATGAGACCGACGTTCAGAGCTGAACTAGGTATAACGGTGATATATTTAAACCGTTTTTAAAAATGGATAAAAATTGTGACCTATATAGGGTCCACGAGCTAAAAACCTGATTTTTCGAACAAACATGGTCCATAATCCACGAAGTTATGGTCCAAGACATGCTAATATCAAAAGGAACAAAATCCCAAATTTCAAGTTTCGTCAAAATTGGATTAAAATTGTGACCTGTAGAGTGTCCACAAACATTGTGAATGGACAGACAGACAACAGCATTATATGCATCAGTCGATAAAAGTATAGGTTTATGCAAATGAAATGTCCAAATTGACAATGCCAAAAATTCCAGGTCAAAATATTTTGCTGTTTAGAAATAAATAATTAGCTTCATGAGGTTATATACATATTCCTGAAGCAATGGCCCGAGAAATTAGTGAGATTACCTATAATCAAACGAAACGCTGCGCGGAGTATGGGTTATATAGGCCTAATCAAATACGTGCCTATCTCTTCCACATGTTGACGGATGATGGGATTGGTTCTGGATACATGTCTCTAACAGGTTTAAAATATAGATTTAACCAGGTTTCTTCAAAACATTGATATTAATATTGTTAAGCATCTCGTACAATACCGAATACATGTAATATTATCCTAAATAAAACCTTCTTGTAGTCCTACATGAACAGCTCTTTTCTTAACGACAATGAATACAATTTTCATATTTGCTACACGCTCTTCTCATATTTCATACAAGTCATTTGTGAAAGACCAAAAGCAATATATTTTAAAATGATTGACAAATTATCCTCATTTTGTGGTTGGTATTTTTACAGAAAACTATTATTAGTAGTTTTTACCCCCAAAATGACATAGTGGAAAAGAGCTCCTCTTTAAGACGTGCACCCATGGTTTACTGCATCCAATGTTTTGATAGACAATATGGGCGAATATGTCACAATATCCTTCACATTTGAAGTGTGATTAATCCAAGTATTTTAAACTCTTTTAGTGTCAATAAATAATAAATTAACTTAAACAACAAAATGATGATGTTCTTTGCCAAAATTACAATACCATTTCAGAAATGTATTTTGTAGAAGCCCTGTTGTAAAGCACCTTACCTGGCCGGTATATCAGGTTGATGTTCTACTTGTAACAATGGATAAATATGGTGGATTATAACCTGACATTTAGAAGATAGAACAGTGTATATCTTTTAGTCAGGTGTAGAATCAATACAGTTTATTGATCATCTAATGGCAGATATAGCTGTAAGAGAATACAACTTGTCATTATTTACTATCATCACTAGTATCTGGGTTACTCGTACTATCATATAATCATTGTAACACCAGCTAAACAACCATCTCAATGCAAGGTTCCAGTCACAGATCGTAATATACAATGTCAGCTTCAGTTTAACCCCACAAACTAGGTCACTTCAGGACTAACACATGGTAGAATTTTACTTCAATAATTAGCTTTCACGTAGGGGTCTTTAGCAGTGGGAGGAAACCGGTGGACCCAGAGAA
Organism: Patella ulyssiponensis; assembly: GCA_963678685.1. Classification (NCBI taxonomy): domain Eukaryota; kingdom Metazoa; phylum Mollusca; class Gastropoda; family Patellidae; genus Patella; species Patella ulyssiponensis. The sequence continues at coordinate 57,946,136 of OY783225.1, read as the reverse complement.
AACCCATGAGGTTGGACAGGCTACCCTATTCCTTGTCACGCACAACCAGGTAATCGAAACCACGCCAGTTGACTCAATGACAGACGGTATGATACAGCGTACACTCTGCCAAAGAAGCACAAGTATATATAGCCCAATTAGTTTTTGACACTGTGTCCTTAATTTGATTTATCATTGGTTTTGTCAACTTTTGCGAAAATGACAAAAAAAAAGATGATTACAGGTGATTTTTAATTTGAATCATTTTTTTTTAATATTCTGCTATTTCATAAAACAGAGAAAATGCACAGTCATGCGGTTCAATGTTTCAATAAACAGTGCGCCACTGTGACTCAGTGAGTAAGACACTGGATCATTAGCATCAAGTTCACTCCTGGCGTTGGCCGAGAAAATACATGGAATTTTTTGGTATGGTTTTGCCTTGTTAGACGGAGCTGACCTGACAACGACAGATGTCTAGTGTTCGGAGGAGTTGGAAACTGAGGTCTGTGTACACAATGCACGTAAACGCACCCTTGACAATTTTAATTTGATAAAAGAGTAGGCTGGTTAACATTTTATTTTCCTGCTACCTGGACAATTTAACTCACAAATTTCAGTAATGCCTGTAAATTTCATACAGATGACATGTAAACTGATTGACAGTTAGACATTTGGACAAGAGCGATATGACCAAATATTATAAAATCACAGCCCCATGTAATGCACTGACATGAGGTAGTCTGCTTGAACGATAAACCCTGATTGTAATAAATGTGAATTGATGAGAAAACAAGATATTTTATAATAGATACATGTAAATATAATGAAGTGGACATTGATTGACCAGTTGTCTCTGACAACACGCTGTACATGTAGATTACTGGTGAATGATTGACAGATCAATAATATTAAGTGAACAATGAATTTGATTGGAAAGAGGGTAATTGTACAGTATTTCTTTATTGTTTGTGCAGTTTGTACTGAGCACAGTGGCGGCGCCAGCCTTCGGTGGTTGGAGGGACAAGGCTGGGACAAAGTCCAGGGTTAAGGGGCCAAAGGCACGAGGTATCAACTAAGGCGGGGGGGGGGTCTCCCCCGGAAGATTTTGAAAAACAGGCTGCCGGAAATGCAACCTGGCAGTATTTCAGGCAATGATCGTTGAGGTAAAGTGTCAAACGAACGGACTTGCGAACCTCGACGAATCCCACTCTCGAGCGCCAATGTCGGGAGTATTTATGGAGGGTATGGGGGATATTTGAAAAATAGACTCTCGGAAATGCTCTCTGACAGCGTATTCAGTCAGGCACCGATCGTCGAGATAAATAAATCTGACACATACTGTCCGTAGCCTGATCACTAGTTTATACGATAAGAGACCAAAATGGCTAACGAACGGACTTGCGAACCTCAACGAAGTACCTTTGTGAGCGCTAAAGTAGCGAGTCCTTGTGGGGGTTTTGTGGACCTCCCCAAGAAAATTTTGAAAAATAGACTGTTGGAAATGCTGCCTTACAGTATTCGGGCACCGATCGAAGAGATAAATAGAGCTGATCGGATGTCACCTGTGGCCTGATCACTAGTCTTTCCGACCCCGGAGAGGAAAGTGTCACATGAAACTCAATGAAGTCCGGGGGTTGGGATGGCCTAGTGGTCTAGAGTGCCGCGCTTCGACCTCTAGCTGGCCGGTCACCTCTGGCTGTGGTTTCGAGCCCTGGTGTGAGCGTATGTGGCATGGAGATAGGGGCGCCTTCTGAACCTCGTGGGTTCCCTCCGGGCACTCCGGTTTCCTCCCACTGCTAAAGACCCCTACGCGCAAGCGAATTATTGAAATAAAATTAAACCATATGTTAGTCCCGAAATGACCTAGTTTGTGTTAAACCCCATTTCTCTCTCTCTCAATGAATTCCCCAATAATTTGAAAAGCATTGATCTTCGGGATAAAGATACCGCCTGTCGCCAAATTACTAGTTTATCCGACCAGAGAAGAATGTGACAAACGGGCGGAGTGAGTGACTCAAAGTGAATGAATATTTTCGCCACTATATTTTGTGAAATGAACGGACTTGCGAACCCCAACGAAAATTTGAAAAGTAGACGGCCCGAAATGCAGTCTGGCAGTATTTCAGGCACTGATCGTCGAGATAAATAGAGCTTAACAGATACCGCCTGTCGCCAAATCACTAGTTTATCCGACCAGAGAAGAAAGTGTCGACCGGGCGGAGTAACAGTGACTCAAAGTGAATGAATATTTTCGCCACTATATTTTGTAAAATAGAATGCAGCCAGGTAGCATTTCAGACATTTTTTTTCCGAAAATTATTGGGGGGGCAAACAGAGGGCAGGCAAGATTTTTGGGGGGGCAAATGCCCCCCCTTGCCCCCCTTTGGCGCCGCCACTGACTGAGCAGTTCTTGACACATTTTACCAGTATTCACATATATACCAGCTATGTGATGGTTGGCATGCCTACCTGTGACATAAATGATGGTTGACATGCCTACCTGTGATATAAATGATGGTTGGCATGCCGTCCTGATTCTGTCTAATGGTTTGGATTGTTCGTACTTGGTTTTATTTTATTTATAAATGATGGTTGGCATGCCTACCTGTGATATAGATGATGGTTGGCATGCCTTCCTGAGATATAAATGATGGTTGACATGCCTTCCTGAGATATAAATGATGGTTGACATGCCTACCTGAGATATAAATGATGGTTGACATGCCTACCTGAGATATAAATGAATATCTGAGATACATTGACAGGGCACTACTGATTGACTTGACTGGAAGCGCTGGTAAACACCTCAAATTTATTTTTGGTTTTATTGTAGGCTGGACATTTACTGACACATGAGAATCAACAAATCATGGAGGCTATACCTACTTTACAGTGAGTGAAACTAGGCATACACAGTAAAGATAGGTTACCAGGCAAAGAAACATACGCCCACAGCAGCTGAATTGTCTGGGCAGTCAACAAGAGTTCTCACATATTTTTACTTTTTTCGGTAATGAAACATTTATAATACTACTAAAACCTGGTTAAGAGCAACACCGCTTTAGTAATTATCAGAAAATCATTAGAATTTCTTCGGTTTTTATAAAGTTCTGCCCCATGCTAACGTTTAGTATACGAAACATTTAATATCTTGGATGTTGTTTAATTATCAAAATTCATTGAAAATCAATATGCTTGTTCGTCTCAAGACCTTAAACTCTATGTACCAATCTGAAGTTGGGATAGTAACTTTAGCAATTGTGGACGACGGACGTTTAATGTGGGCGTATAAAGATTTATATGTTGATCTGTAGCAGATGATGATACTGGTGTTATCGAGGTGTTATTATATGTTGATCTGATGGAAAAGATAGACCAACTGTGGCTCTGTTCAATTAATGCTTCTTCCACACACCTGTACCATATACAGGTCACAATTTTATGGAATACAATTACTGCTAATTACTGAGCGACGTTTTGATAATGACTGGAGAAAACTAGTACGTACTAGCCCTAGTTTTATAAAACGACATTTTGTACTATACACCCTATCAGCATCATCAAATCGTGGTTTTCAACTGTCCCCATCCTCCCGAATTCAACCTTATTGTGTAAGACCATCCTCCCAAATTCAATGTTATTGTGTATGCCATAGGCGTAGGCGCCAGGGAGGCAGGGGCAGCTGCCCCCCTAACTTTCGGGCAAGCTGACTTTTCGGACAGACGGGTAAAGTGAAAAAAAAACTTATTTCATCTACTTGGCAAAATAAAGTGCACGAAATCTAATAAAACACTAATTTTACGGGCTGAGATAGCAGTGAAACGCGTTTACGGCCGTCAAATATTCCAAGATTTTCTTGAAGGGGGGGGGATCTATACAAGGCCAGCTCCGCTTCTTCGCCTCTCGAAGAAAACCGGCGCCGCTGTCTGTAATCCTGAAATTTTTTCGGGCATTTCGCTTCCCTAACTGTCATCGAGCCCTAATAAAACACTAATTTTACTTTTCTTTTAATTGAATACCAGGAATTTGTACTGAGTTGGCAATGGATTAAAACATTTTGTCTGGAGCCACTCTACTTTATGTGACATTTTTCGGGCATCGATTAGTATTTGTGAATGCAGCTGCAACAGTCTGATGGATGCTTGGAATTCGGAGTGGGATTTCGGTTACAAAACCATAGGATACTATTGAAATTGCTTACACGGGCTAAATAGCAGAAAACGCATTTGTGGTGGTTAAATTTTGAAAATTTTCTCCGGAAGGGTGAAGCCCCCATACCCCGGCCGCGACGATTGATTGTTTGGAATTCGGGTCAGCAGGTAGACCGTATTGGACCAAATTGAAGTTGTTGTATTCACAGGCTGGAATAGCAGGAAAACGCGTTTGCGCCACTTAAATTTTCAAAATTTTCTCCAACGGTCCCGTCTCCATCGACTGTAAACGATTGATTGGAATTCAAGTCAGCCCCCTAATTAAGCTATAGATTAGACCACTTTGAAGTTGCTTTGTTCACGGGCTGAAATAGCAGGAAAACGTGTTTGCAGCCGTCAAATATTCCAAAATTTTATGGGGTGGGGGGGCATACACGGTAAGCTCCATTTCTTCGCCCCTCGAGGAAGACCAGCGCCGCTGTCTTTAAACCCAAATTTCCATAATTTTCTACAGAATGTCATAGAAAACCATAGGATTACACAACTAGTTCGAGGATACAAGTTAGTTCTATAGAAAACTATAATTTTACCACCAATTCTATAGCAGTACCAATGTATCAGGTTTACTTTTTCCCAATAATTTCTTAATGTATTGTATAGAATTCTATTGGAAATTACACTTGGAAATAACTCATATACCGATGCTACACAAAACTATAGTATTTTGTTTTTAATCTATAATCATGTAAAAAATACTATGGATTCATTTTGCTGTAGTATTTTATAGTACTCTAAAGAATCCCACAAACTTCTATAGGAACCTATACTTTTATATAGCACCTTTTCATAAGGGACGGGGGACAATAAAATATTGTTTACAAAAAAAAAAGTGTTTATGTTGCTTGATATAAAGTGAGTTCGCAAGCCCCAGTGTTCATTGTTTTACCCAACCACTGATTACCATCGGCGTACGAGCTGGGGGGGGGGGGCTGCAGGCCCCGACCCCCATTTTGGGCACCAAATGCTGGGAAAATTTGGGCACATAATTTGAAAGTTGTATAAAAAAATATTGTGTTCTTGAATGTGTCCAATTTAACAGCGAATTTAAATTCAGAGTGTCTATAGTTAGGCAATTAAATAGAAATCTTAAGACTCGAACCCTCTATTGTTTGGAGTACAATAAGCCACGAGTTACAGTTACATAAACAACTGTTTTTATGTATATTACAAGTAAGTAAAATTTAGTTCTCTTTTATTGATTATTTAGAAATTAAGAACTTATTCATCGCAAAAGAGATATTGTAGAACCTGTCATTATTATTATTATGAGTACTATAAAATACTACAGCAAAATGAATCCATACTGTAGTATTTTTTACATGATTATAGATTAAAAATAAAATACTATAGTTTTGTGTAGCGTCGGTATATGAGTTATTTCCAAGTGTAATTTCCAATAGAATTCTATACAATACATTAAGAAATTATTGGGAAAAAGTAAACCTGATACATTGGTACTGCTATAGAATTGGTGGTAAAATTATAGTTTTCTATAGAACTAACTTGTATCCTCGAACTATATAGTTGTGTAATCGTATGGTTTTCTATGACATTCTGTAGAAAATTATGGAAATTTGGGTTTAAAGACAGCGGCGCTGGTCTTCCTCGAGGGGCGAAGAAATGGAGCTTACCGTGTACGCCCCCCTCCCCCACCCCAGACGATTTTGGAATATTTGACGGCTGCAAACACGTTTTCCTGCTATTTCAGCCCGTGAACAAAGCAACTTCAAAGTGGTCTAATCTATAGCTTAATTAGGGGGCTGACTTGAATTCCAATCAATCGTTTACAGTCGATGGAGACGGGACCGTTGGAGAAAATTTTGAAAATTTAAGTGGCGCAAACGCGTTTTCCTGCTATTCCAGCCTGTGAATACAACAACTTCAATTTGGTCCAATACGGCCTACCCGCTGACCCGAATTCCAAACAATCAATCGTCGCGGCCGGGGTATGGGGGCTTCACCCTTCCGGAGAAAATTTTCAAAATTTAACCACCAGAAATGCGTTTTCTGCTATTTAGCCCGTGTAAGCAATTTCAATAGTATCCTATGGTTTTGTAACCGAAATCCCACTCCGAATTCCAAGCATCCATCAGACTGTTGCAGCTGCATTCACAAATACTAATCGATGCCCGAAAAATGTCACACAAAGTAGAGTGGCTCCAGACAAAATGTTTTAATCCATTGCCAACTCAGTACAAATTCCTGGTATTCAATTAAAAGAAAAGTAAAATTAGTGTTTTATTAGGGCTCGATGACAGTTAGGGAAGCGAAATGCCCGAAAAAATTTCAAATACTCAAAGAAAAAAGAATTAGTAAAACCTATATTTTGTCGATTTTTTTGAAAGGTTTGATCTTTAATATCTCCAAGGGGAGATAAGTTCGAAAATTTCTCAACTTCCGGGACGAAATGACAGCGACATATTTTCGAAATTTCGAAAATCTGAAAAAGGCAGGCGAAAAAGATTTTTTTCAAAATACTTCAGGAAAACATGATTAGTAAACATATATTTTGTCGGGTTTTTATTATAACTTTGATCCTTAATTTTTCCAAGGGGAGATAAGTTTAAGAATTTCTAATGACATTTTTCAAGTCACATTAGTAATATCTACAAACATTACAAATTTCATGAAAATTGCGAAAAATATTAAAGAAGTTGTCAAGTTGGTCTCAACTTCCGGTACGAAATGACAGCGACAAATTTTCAACATTCAAAAATCTGAAAATGCAGGTGAAATTTTTTTTCAAGGTACTCACAGAAAAGTATTAGTAAAACCAGTCAAAAAACCACAAAGTTACAACTATGCATTGTTAATTTTTTCGTATTTTTTTTCAAGGTACTCAGAGAAAAGTATTAGTAAAATCGGTCAAAAAACACAAAGTTACATCTATGCATTGTTAATTTTTTCGTACATAAAATTTCGGCGATTTTAAATTCGTAAAACGTTTTGAAAATATATCTAATCCACAGCTATGGGAAAATAACAACAAAAAAATGTTAACAGAAACAATAAGCTTTCATAATATATTATATGAAAGCTTAATAATCCTTCGCACAAAATAATGTCACCTGAAACGATCGAGTGACACTCAACTAGTACGGGATTCAGTGAGTTTCATAAAAAATTTTAAAATATCAATACCATTAAAAGTAACATCTAGTAGCTACTTCATTACAAAAACGGCCAAACAAAAAGTGGAAATACACTGACATAACAGCCATAGACAGCAGATTATCCCAAAGAAAAAACTTTGATGTTCAGCAAAATTGATAATCGAATCACTATAGTGTTCACAAGCTTTTCCAATCTGATTAAAGCACAGATCCAATTTCGTTTCGTTTTTTATAGTTCAAAATTTCATTTTTACTTGTCTTTACTACTCTTGGATCTGGAGGACTTGTTATTTAATCCGTGTTCTAGCTGAAATGAGGGGTCAGACAATCAAATGGTCTGTCGAATCGACCGTTTGACCTTTTCATGCGTGGAACTGTGGGTAGATATTACCAGCCAACGACGTCTATACTATAAACACCAGCGGATAGAAATCATGAATTATGTTTAATGTTTATTTCAATTGATAACCTTGTTATATTTGTTATTTTTATTGTTTTTGTTATAAAGGGCACAACGTGTCAGAAAGGTCCATCCATATCGGACCTAGATTGTTCACCCTTTTGAAATAAAGATATTATTATTATTATTATTATTATTATTATAACAAAACAAACGTAGATTTTGAAAAGCATGGCGGTCGCTGATTGGTTAATCGAATGACTGACGTTATCAGGTCAAATGTCCCGTGCTTGATACCTGACGTCATAGAACGTGAGCTTCCACTATAACTAATTAGATCTACATGAGTGTAGGCCATCGAAAGTATAAAAAAACGAAACGAAATATAGATCTATATTTTAATTAGATTGAAGCTTTTCCAGAAACAATGAACACGGTTTATCCTCTTTTATCCCAATCCGCCACTTAGCCATAATGCTTAACACCAAATTAATAAAACTAATACAAGTGTTAAAATTAAAAAGTGGTTGCTATGCAAGATACATCCACATTTGGCAAGCGATGAACAAAGAACGGACGGGGGTGTAACTGCAGAATTTCTACTAATTACACAATAACAAGGTCGTAGAAAGTGTTGCGGGTGTGGTAGAAAGCTGAATGTTCATCCTTTTGCATTCACTCCAAATCTAACAAAGAAATCCAACAACACTAAAAATTGTGGCCTCTTTTACCCTAAAAAATGCTTTTGGAAAGGCGGTGGAGTGGGCCGGACTACCTTTGGAAAGCTGAATATCGATATGGTTCATTTCATTCTCTTGTGAAACCAGTGCTATATTGCAAATTTGAAACAAATACATTAAACCTGGACTTTCACATTAATAGGGTTTTTGGAAAAGTGGACCCGTGTTTCATGATGTGTGTATAGAAGGACTAAGCTGTTGAAACTTAAGAAGGCTGAAATGATTTATTCATACATTGACTTTTAGTAAAGATTTCTAATCAGATTACAGGACTAAACAGGCCTATATATTTTTGATTTTGTTAAACAGAATACATTGTCTGTCTTTCCATACTTTACACTGTATGAAATCCACCAGGCTTCTAACAGGCCATTTAAAACAACTGATAAAAGCCATCAAGGCTGTAAATCAGAAGTCGGCCATCTTGAGTGGTCTCCATCTTGTATTATGGCATCTTCATCTTGTACAGCTGGGATATGAGGTTATGACAAATGTTACACCTTACAAGAACACAATATACCTCAAATTCCAAAATTCCCTAACTAGTGATCAGAAAGATATCCAAAGTCCACAATCATAGATTAGTTATGGACTGCCAACTATCGGTCAAAAGAAATAACTGAATCCGAAAATCACAGAAGAAAGTAATCAGAAATGATGTGCACACATCAGAAGCAGTCTAAACCAAACAAAGAAAGGTCTGTACCATAGTGTGAATCACTAAAATATCTCAAAGAAGTAAATCAAACAACAATACTACAAAAAACATTGTCATAAACCTCATCTTCTGTTATATTGTCTATCTGACTGTAACTTACAAATGTTGATCTTCACAACCCTACAACTGCCCTTTAAGATAAACTAGAGACACAGATTGTGAGAATATCAGGAAGAAATAAACAAAAACAGGCACATTATGGATCGTAAAAGAAACAGCTGAATGGAGAAAGACAAGTCTCTAGAAAATCTCTCAGGAATAAAACCAAACAACCTCAACAGATCAACATTGTCCCAACACTTCATCTGTTTGGGCACCTCTTGTAGTCTGTTTATTATATACAAATCAGACTATGTGGATGGTCTCTATAATGCAATCTGGACTGCCAGAATCACGTTTTATAACGCCAATAAACGCATCTGGTTACCGATAGTAACCTGTATACAAAATACAAAAACATTCAATCCGGTTTCATCTTGTGACCGGAATAGAAATCTTCAATAAAAGTCAATGTATATCGGAATCAAATGAAATCTATTCTTTTAAGTAGAATAGAGTTTAGATATGTAATGTCTCGTAAGTGTTTACTGGAGTCATTTTGAGACTAACACATGGTTATATTTTGGTCACTATAGGATTCAAGGGGTCACGGTAAGATACTGGCTCGCTAGCCTGTAGGTCAGGTTTCGATCCCGTCATGGGCCAAGAAAGTTCATTCCGACTTTCCGGAGTGGTTCCCAATTGTCAGTGACAGTTGTCTAGTCTTTTGGATGGCACGAAAAACTGAGGTCCAGTGTACACAATGGCATGCACGTAAAAGATCCGTTGACAGTTGGTATTTGATATAGGCAAGTTGGCAGCAGAACAGTCGGACATTAAACCCATTTCATTTCACTAAGATTCCGCATAAATCTGAATCTGGAGAATTTAGCTGAGTGGTGGCATCTCTACTTACTCTCTCTCTAATTCTGATTGTGAAATTGGTCCATAATCAAAGGAAATCTTTAGTCACTCAACTATTAGATTTGACTTTTGTGTCGAGTGGATGTTAAACCCCATTTCTTTCTCTCTCAGATTTGACTTAAACTATGCATTATGTTAGATTAAGATAAAGACCTTACCGTTCTAGTTGGTTTAAATCTCTGCTATCCAATGGTCTAGAGAGTTGATTCTTCAGGCGCGGATCCAGAGGGGGCCGCACCCGGCGCAAGCCCCCTCTATTTTTTTTGCGGTGGGAACAATTTTTAGCGCCATGTATTCGGGAAGGAGAATAAAAATAGTTTAGGTTGGAAATCATAATTGACAGGACTAGTTTGTAATTAGTCCTTGTGGGCACTTTTGTCCACTCGAAAATCACGGGCCGGGCTTCGCAATCCCAAGTGGGTGCAGCACGCCCCCCCCCCTTTCTGAAAAACCTTGATCCGCCCCTGATAAGCTTGTCATGTGAATAAATAATAGACTGAAAAATGGTTACGAGTGTCGCCCATAACATCTGGGCACTTTTGAGTAAAAAATTGGTTACGCACACTTGTTTTGAAACTAGTCTAGCTTAACCAGCCTAATGACCTTTCTGTCGGATTGACAGAGTGAACTGGTCAGCTGTAAATACCCTTAACATCAATATCAATCAAAAGACAACTAGAAGATTAATGGAGGGAGTACAAATTAAGAGACATCAACCAGAACTTAACAGAGACAGTGGTTTATATATCCCCAGAGCCTATGATGAATTAATAAAAACAGACCAAAACTAATAATTAACATAGACTTTACTCTCATACATATCCTTAGTGCCTTTTACTTAGTTCAAGAAGTACAGTTTAATTGTTACAATTATATGCAGCACATAATTATTATAGTAGTTATAATTAATAACATCAATATATATTTATTAAAGGGACAATAACACTCTTGCTGGCTCGGCAGCTCTAGAAAATGAATAATAGTCTTATTCTAAGTACCAGTTGTTTATGTGTCCTACCTGTTGTGTAAATTATCCATTACATCATATTTTACTTGTCCAGAGGGTTCGAAAATATTTTAAAATCCAAGTCACATTTGAAAAGGTTTACGTTAACCTTTTCAAATCATGTAGTTGAATTTTTCCAATTTTTTAAATTAGGTGTGTTACGATGAAATTTGAATCATCAATTTATTTGAATACTGTAAAATCACACAATTTGTTGAACAGAATAAAGATTGAGACATATTATTTAATTACAACAAGAGTGTTATTAGGGCTTTAAGTTTCTCTGTAACTTGTTAACACACAAATAATTGCATACAGTTTCACGGTGAAGAATTCCAACAGGTTAATCAAATGGCCTCGCAATTTATCTATTGTAGTGCTATTTATACACATCAAAGGTCCTAACCTTATGTTAATCAGTGGTTTTCCATTCATGTGTATATTACAATTAGAGGTTTATGTTTATCTATATGGTTTCATTAATTAGAACAAGGGTCACTGTTTTCCCAATTTCATTGAATGTTGTGATTGTACATAGTATATATATATCTCATTCCTTCTATCTGTACCCTTTAGGTACTGACAACACCTAAGTGCTCCAGAGCTCCAAAGCTATTGCTGAGTTTATCATAGATAAAGAAGCCTAGCCAAGACTCAAGAATCCAAAGACTCCTCAAATCCAGAAAGACTACTAGATACTGCAAAGATCTTCCAGTCCTAAGTAATTTAAGGTTGTTTTTATTTTTATACCCTCACAAGGTATAAGCCTTTATTTTCTTTTATTTTTCTCTACTTTTTTTTCTGTTCATTACTATTTACCTTTTTTTCTTTTTTGTTAATTTCATTTTTCTTTTGTCAAATTTCCCTTCTTCCTTGCTTTATTAATAGGATAATATCTCTTCTTACTTATTCAACATATATAGGCTTTTTTTTATTATACTAGTTTTACCCATCTCTCATTTATAATCTACGCTATTTAGTTACTTTTTCTTTTTATTTATTCTTTTTGTCTTACCATCCATCACTCATTAGTCGAAAAGCTCAGTGAACAAGCCAATCAACTGATTGTACTCATAACAAGCTTCTTAATAAAAACAAGAACAAGCTAAACTATTCTTACAGTTAACAAGCCTGACAACTGTTAAGTAAACTCACACAGGCAATAAGAGCCCATAGTTAATTAGCTTTAAATAACATTAATTAACTAGCGGCTCTCTGTGGAAAGGGTTAACAACAGTTAAATCAGCTTACAAACTTAATTAACAACAGCTTTAAACTCCAATCAACACTGTTCGGTCCCTCCTTTTGTTTTTTGATTATTTCGACAGCATAAGAACGATGGCGTCAGAGGCTAGCTCAACCATGTCCATGGCTGACGCTTTTAAAAGCAGCCCTGCACCAAAGTTCTTTCCTGTGACAAAAAGGAGAGAGGAACAGACCCACGTCGTTCTAGTGAAGCCACTTGAAGGCAAGTCCTTCCAAGGGGCCAAACTTACGGCTGTGGGGAAGGGGATAAAAAGTAAGTGGGGTATCACCTGCATACCCGATATCAAGATAGCAGTGCCAGGCCATCTCAGACTAGCCCTAAAAAGCAGGTCTGGCATGGATATGGCATTGGGACAGAAGGCACTTCTTGCCAAATAAATTTGGCATACCAAATAAATGTTCGAACTGCAAAGGCGGTCACGCAGATTCAAAAGATTCAAAATACCAAGGCAGCCTTAAAAATACAGGTGAAAGAAAAAGTAAGTTTTAATGAAGCCTCATTAATCCTGAAAAAGAAGGAGGGGAAGTCCAAAGAGGTCAGGAATAAGGCTCCGGTCGCAAAACCAATCCCGGAGCCGATTCCTTCGACACCGCAAGTACAGCCGAAGGAACCAATCGCGGCACCCCGCCCAGAACAACAACCAACCACACCCAAGAAAAAGACAAAACGCAAGATGAAAGAGGGGGAACCGAAAACGAAAGCTGATGAAGGCCACTTCGTCCCGAAATTTAAATCGGAGAGTGGGTTCATGAGCTTCATGATCGAGTTCCTGAGGGTGGCTGTGTCCAATGACGACCAAACAACAAAAATGGCCAGTCTCCTCGGTAAGCTACGAACGTACATGGTCAACGCCGATGTACTGATTGTAATGATTAACTCCATCAATACAGTCAAAAAAAGATCAAGAGAAGAAGACGACGAAGAATCTATAAAAGCCGATCAATCAGTAAATCTCGCGCTCCGTAGGATATCGCATGTTCGTCACTACAGCACTGGCGATATGCCCAGTTGCTTGCCGGTGTTAACACCAAAGGCGAACACTAATGAGGTACCTACTACGGAATTAGAGACGCCGATAGATCAGTAAACCCCACAAGACTGAGAGGCATCCATCCAGGCAGTCATCATGGCGGGCCAGGTAAAAGTCCTAAAACTTAATATCAATGGACTGGCTCCCAGGTGTGCTGAACTGAGAAAATACATAAACCGCAACCCCAAAGATGTAATATGCCTCCAAGAAACCAAGCTACTACCAACGAAGAGCGACATCTACTAACCCGGATATACTTGTCAGAGAAGGGACAGACCGGGCAGCACGACACGTGGCGGCGGCCTTGCCATTTACGTCAGTGACAACATAAATTACATTTCTGTTCCACTGAATGTAACCACCCCCTAGAAGCAATGGGCATAGCCATCACATTGAGCAATAAAACAAAGCTGACAATAGTGAATGTCTATGCACCCCCAGAGGTCACAATAGAACCAGATGACTTCCAGTCACTTCTCGATCAGCTTCCACGGGGCGAATCGGTGCTTTGTGGAGATTTCAACGCAAAGCACGCTCTGTGGGGGTCACCGAGGAATGACTGCCGGGGGACTAGCCTATGCTCAATAATAGAAGGGAACGACCTATGCGTACTGAATGATGAGAGCCCTACATTTGTTGGAGGAAATGCCCCACCTTCACACCTAGATCTCACATTCTGCACGCCTGGTATGGCAAACCGCTGCGATTGGCTAGTACATGAAGATGAGACACTTGGCAGTGACCATTTGGTGATAGAATTTAACATCCAAACTGAAACCAACAGAGAAGTCTATAACGGAAGACCCAATTGGAAAATGATAGAAGCTGATTGGGCTAACTTCCGTGTAGGCTGCCTCGATTGGAAGGAAGAAGATATCATCGACACCGACATCGACGTGTACTCCGCCAATATCACGAATGCAATTATAGGTGCAGCAGACAACTCCATTCCAAAGACTTCTGGCAGGAAACCAAGGAATACAAAACCCTGGTGGTCTTCAGAATGTCAAGAGGCAGTTTACGAAAGAAAGAAGGCACTTCGTCTACGAAAACGCCACTTCAATGAAGTCAACCACCAAAATTACCTGAAGTTGAAATACGCCGCAAGAGACACCATCTATATTTTAATTAGATTGAAGCTTTTCCAGAAACAATGAACACGGTTTATCCTCTTTTATCCCAATCCGCCACTTAGCCATAATGCTTAACACCAAATTAATAAAACTAATACAAGTGTTAAAATTAAAAAGTGGTTGCTATGCAAGATACATCCACATTTGGCAAGCGATGAACAAAGAACGGACGGGGGTGTAACTGCAGAATTTCTACTAATTACACAATAACAAGGTCGTAGAAAGTGTTGCGGGTGTGGTAGAAAGCTGAATGTTCATCCTTTTGCATTCACTCCAAATCTAACAAAGAAATCCAACAACACTAAAAATTGTGGCCTCTTTTACCCTAAACAATGCTTTTGGAAAGGCGGTGGAGTGGGCCGGACTACCTTTGGAAAGCTGAATATCGATATGGTTCATTTCATTCTCTTGTGAAACCAGTGCTATATTGCAAATTTGAAACAAATACATTAAACCTGGACTTTCACATTAATAGGGTTTTTGGAAAAGTGGACCCGTGTTTCATGATGTGTGTATAGAAGGACTAAGCTGTTGAAACTTAAGAAGGCTGAAATGATTTATTCATACATTGACTTTTAGTAAAGATTTCTAATCAGATTACAGGACTAAACAGGCCTATATATTTTTGATTTTGTTAAACAGAATACATTGTCTGTCTTTCCATACTTTACACTGTATGAAATCCACCAGGCTTCTAACAGGCCATTTAAAACAACTGATAAAAGCCATCAAGGCTGTAAATCAGAAGTCGGCCATCTTGAGTGGTCTCCATCTTGTATTATGGCATCTTCATCTTGTACAGCTGGGATATGAGGTTATGACAAATGTTACACCTTACAAGAACACAATATACCTCAAATTCCAAAATTCCCTAACTAGTGATCAGAAAGATATCCAAAGTCCACAATCATAGATTAGTTATGGACTGCCAACTATCGGTCAAAAGAAATAACTGAATCCGAAAATCACAGAAGAAAGTAATCAGAAATGATGTGCACACATCAGAAGCAGTCTAAACCAAACAAAGAAAGGTCTGTACCATAGTGTGAATCACTAAAATATCTCAAAGAAGTAAATCAAACAACAATACTACAAAAAACATTGTCATAAACCTCATCTTCTGTTATATTGTCTATCTGACTGTAACTTACAAATGTTGATCTTCACAACCCTACAACTGCCCTTTAAGATAAACTAGAGACACAGATTGTGAGAATATCAGGAAGAAATAAACAAAAACAGGCACATTATGGATCGTAAAAGAAACAGCTGAATGGAGAAAGACAAGTCTCTAGAAAATCTCTCAGGAATAAAACCAAACAACCTCAACAGATCAACATTGTCCCAACACTTCATCTGTTTGGGCACCTCTTGTAGTCTGTTTATTATATACAAATCAGACTATGTGGATGGTCTCTATAATGCAATCTGGACTGCCAGAATCACGTTTTATAACGCCAATAAACGCATCTGGTTACCAATAGTAACCTGTATACAAAATACAAAAACATTCAATCCGGTTTCATCTTGTGACCGGAATAGAAATCTTCAATAAAAGTCAATGTATATCGGAATCAAATGAAATCTATTCTTTTAAGTAGAATAGAGTTTAGATATGTAATGTCTCGTAAGTGTTTACTGGAGTCATTTTGAGACTAACACATGGTTATATTTTGGTCACTATAGGATTCAAGGGGTCACGGTAAGATACTGGCTCGCTAGCCTGTAGGTCAGGTTTCGATCCCGTCATGGGCCAAGAAAGTTCATTCCGACTTTCCGGAGTGGTTCCCAATTGTCAGTGACAGTTGTCTAGTCTTTTGGATGGCACGAAAAACTGAGGTCCAGTGTACACAATGGCATGCACGTAAAAGATCCGTTGACAGTTGGTATTTGATATAGGCAAGTTGGCAGCAGAACAGTCGGACATTAAACCCATTTCATTTCACTAAGATTCCGCATAAATCTGAATCTGGAGAATTTAGCTGAGTGGTGGCATCTCTACTTACTCTCTCTCTAATTCTGATTGTGAAATTGGTCCATAATCAAAGGAAATCTTTAGTCACTCAACTATTAGATTTGACTTTTGTGTCGAGTGGATGTTAAACCCCATTTCTTTCTCTCTCAGATTTGACTTAAACTATGCATTATGTTAGATTAAGATAAAGACCTTACCGTTCTAGTTGGTTTAAATCTCTGCTATCCAATGGTCTAGAGAGTTGATTCTTCAGGCGCGGATCCAGAGGGGGCCGCACCCGGCGCAAGCCCCCTCTATTTTTTTTGCGGTGGGAACAATTTTTAGCGCCATGTATTCGGGAAAGGAGAATAAAAATAGTTTAGGTTGGAAATCATAATTGACAGGACTAGTTTGTAATTAGTCCTTGTGGGCACTTTTGTCCACTCGAAAATCACGGGCCGGGCTTCGCAATCCCAAGTGGGTGCAGCACGCCCCCCCCCCCTTTCTGAAAAACCTTGATCCGCCCCTGATAAGCTTGTCATGTGAATAAATAATAGACTGAAAAATGGTTACGAGTGTCGCCCATAACATCTGGGCACTTTTGAGTAAAAAATTGGTTACGCACACTTGTTTTGAAACTAGTCTAGCTTAACCAGCCTAATGACCTTTCTGTCGGATTGACAGAGTGAACTGGTCAGCTGTAAATACCCTTAACATCAATATCAATCAAAAGACAACTAGAAGATTAATGGAGGGAGTACAAATTAAGAGACATCAACCAGAACTTAACAGAGACAGTGGTTTATATATCCCCAGAGCCTATGATGAATTAATAAAAACAGACCAAAACTAATAATTAACATAGACTTTACTCTCATACATATCCTTAGTGCCTTTTACTTAGTTCAAGAAGTACAGTTTAATTGTTACAATTATATGCAGCACATAATTATTATAGTAGTTATAATTAATAACATCAATATATATTTATTAAAGGGACAATAACACTCTTGCTGGCTCGGCAGCTCTAGAAAATGAATAATAGTCTTATTCTAAGTACCAGTTGTTTATGTGTCCTACCTGTTGTGTAAATTATCCATTACATCATATTTTACTTGTCCAGAGGGTTCGAAAATATTTTAAAATCCAAGTCACATTTGAAAAGGTTTACGTTAACCTTTTCAAATCATGTAGTTGAATTTTTCCAATTTTTTAAATTAGGTGTGTTACGATGAAATTTGAATCATCAATTTATTTGAATACTGTAAAATCACACAATTTGTTGAACAGAATAAAGATTGAGACATATTATTTAATTACAACAAGAGTGTTATTAGGGCTTTAAGTTTCTCTGTAACTTGTTAACACACAAATAATTGCATACAGTTTCACGGTGAAGAATTCCAACAGGTTAATCAAATGGCCTCGCAATTTATCTATTGTAGTGCTATTTATACACATCAAAGGTCCTAACCTTATGTTAATCAGTGGTTTTCCATTCATGTGTATATTACAATTAGAGGTTTATGTTTATCTATATGGTTTCATTAATTAGAACAAGGGTCACTGTTTTCCCAATTTCATTGAATGTTGTGATTGTACATAGTATATATATATCTCATTCCTTCTATCTGTACCCTTTAGGTACTGACAACACCTAAGTGCTCCAGAGCTCCAAAGCTATTGCTGAGTTTATCATAGATAAAGAAGCCTAGCCAAGACTCAAGAATCCAAAGACTCCTCAAATCCAGAAAGACTACTAGATACTGCAAAGATCTTCCAGTCCTAAGTAATTTAAGGTTGTTTTTATTTTTATACCCTCACAAGGTATAAGCCTTTATTTTCTTTTATTTTTCTCTACTTTTTTTTCTGTTCATTACTATTTACCTTTTTTTCTTTTTTGTTAATTTCATTTTTCTTTTGTCAAATTTCCCTTCTTCCTTGCTTTATTAATAGGATAATATCTCTTCTTACTTATTCAACATATATAGGCTTTTTTTTATTATACTAGTTTTACCCATCTCTCATTTATAATCTACGCTATTTAGTTACTTTTTCTTTTTATTTATTCTTTTTGTCTTACCATCCATCACTCATTAGTCGAAAAGCTCAGTGAACAAGCCAATCAACTGATTGTACTCATAACAAGCTTCTTAATAAAAACAAGAACAAGCTAAACTATTCTTACAGTTAACAAGCCTGACAACTGTTAAGTAAACTCACACAGGCAATAAGAGCCCATAGTTAATTAGCTTTAAATAACATTAATTAACTAGCGGCTCTCTGTGGAAAGGGTTAACAACAGTTAAATCAGCTTACAAACTTAATTAACAACAGCTTTAAACTCCAATCAACACTGTTCGGTCCCTCCTTTTGTTTTTTGATTATTTCGACAGCATAAGAACGATGGCGTCAGAGGCTAGCTCAACCATGTCCATGGCTGACGCTTTTAAAAGCAGCCCTGCACCAAAGTTCTTTCCTGTGACAAAAAGGAGAGAGGAACAGACCCACGTCGTTCTAGTGAAGCCACTTGAAGGCAAGTCCTTCCAAGGGGCCAAACTTACGGCTGTGGGGAAGGGGATAAAAAGTAAGTGGGGTATCACCTGCATACCCGATATCAAGATAGCAGTGCCAGGCCATCTCAGACTAGCCCTAAAAAGCAGGTCTGGCATGGATATGGCATTGGGACAGAAGGCACTTCTTGCCAAATAAATTTGGCATACCAAATAAATGTTCGAACTGCAAAGGCGGTCGCGCAGATTCAAAAGATTCAAAATACCAAGGCAGCCTTAAAAATACAGGTGAAAGAAAAAGTAAGTTTTAATGAAGCCTCATTAATCCTGAAAAAGAAGGAGGGGAAGTCCAAAGAGGTCAGGAATAAGGCTCCGGTCGCAAAACCAATCCCGGAGCCGATTCCTTCGACACCGCAAGTACAGCCGAAGGAACCAATCGCGGCACCCCGCCCAGAACAACAACCAACCACACCCAAGAAAAAGACAAAACGCAAGATGAAAGAGGGGGAACCGAAAACGAAAGCTGATGAAGGCCACTTCGTCCCGAAATTTAAATCGGAGAGTGGGTTCATGAGCTTCATGATCGAGTTCCTGAGGGTGGCTGTGTCCAATGACGACCAAACAACAAAAATGGCCAGTCTCCTCGGTAAGCTACGAACGTACATGGTCAACGCCGATGTACTGATTGTAATGATTAACTCCATCAATACAGTCAAAAAAAGATCAAGAGAAGAAGACGACGAAGAATCTATAAAAGCCGATCAATCAGTAAATCTCGCGCTCCGTAGGATATCGCATGTTCGTCACTACAGCACTGGCGATATGCCCAGTTGCTTGCCGGTGTTAACACCAAAGGCGAACACTAATGAGGTACCTACTACGGAATTAGAGACGCCGATAGATCAGTAAACCCCACAAGACTGAGAGGCATCCATCCAGGCAGTCATCATGGCGGGCCAGGTAAAAGTCCTAAAACTTAATATCAATGGACTGGCTCCCAGGTGTGCTGAACTGAGAAAATACATAAACCGCAACCCCAAAGATGTAATATGCCTCCAAGAAACCAAGCTACTACCAACGAAGAGCGACATCTACTAACCCGGATATACTTGTCAGAGAAGGGACAGACCGGGCAGCACGACACGTGGCGGCGGCCTTGCCATTTACGTCAGTGACAACATAAATTACATTTCTGTTCCACTGAATGTAACCACCCCCTAGAAGCAATGGGCATAGCCATCACATTGAGCAATAAAACAAAGTTGACAATAGTGAATGTCTATGCACCCCCAGAGGTCACAATAGAACCAGATGACTTCCAGTCACTTCTCGATCAGCTTCCACGGGGCGAATCGGTGCTTTGTGGAGATTTCAACGCAAAGCACGCTCTGTGGGGGTCACCGAGGAATGACTGCCGGGGGACTAGCCTATGCTCAATAATAGAAGGGAACGACCTATGCGTACTGAATGATGAGAGCCCTACATTTGTTGGAGGAAATGCCCCACCTTCACACCTAGATCTCACATTCTGCACGCCTGGTATGGCAAACCGCTGCGATTGGCTAGTACATGAAGATGAGACACTTGGCAGTGACCATTTGGTGATAGAATTTAACATCCAAGCTGAAACCAACAGAGAAGTCTATAACGGAAGACCCAATTGGAAAATGATAGAAGCTGATTGGGCTAACTTCCGTGTAGGCTGCCTCGATTGGAAGGAAGAAGATATCATCGACACCGACATCGACGTGTACTCCGCCAATATCACGAATGCAATTATAGGTGCAGCAGACAACTCCATTCCAAAGACTTCTGGCAGGAAACCAAGGAATACAAAACCCTGGTGGTCTTCAGAATGTCAAGAGGCAGTTTACGAAAGAAAGAAGGCACTTCGTCTACGAAAACGCCACTTCAATGAAGTCAACCACCAAAATTACCTGAAGTTGAAATACGCCGCAAGAGACACCATCCAGAAGGCACAAAGTGGGCACTGGAGGACATTCTGTAATGCGCTGAACCAAAACACGCAAACAGGTGTCGTCTGGAAGAAACTGAACGCCATGCACGGAAAACGCAGATCGTTCAACATACCAAACCTTGAAGATGGAGACAAGTACGTTACCAACGGCAATGAAAAGGCAGATTTACTTGCTAAGACATTTGCAGATGCAAGTAAAGATGAAAACCAACCACCAGAATTCATGAAGAGGAAAGAAATCTTTTACTCACAGCAACCTTCATTAGTAATTGAATCTAATGTAGAGGCTGAACCAGTCAATCTGCCCTTCTCAGAGGAAGAGTTAAATAAGACTCTTTCCCTCAAGAAGGATAGTGCGGCTGGTGAGGACAAAGTAAAGTACCCAATGCTCAAACATCTGCCCAGAAATGCCAAAAAGATACTACTGAACTTCTTCAACACATCTTGGTTGACAGGGGAGGTACCTAAAGAATGGCGGAAAGCCAACGTCATCCCTCTTCCGAAACCAGGGAAAGAGAGAACAAATGCAGAGTCGTATCGACCAGTAAGCTTGACATCCACACTGTGCAAAACCTTGGAGACAATGGTTAACATCCGACTTCAGTTCTACCTGGAGAGTAACCGACTGATCGACGAAAATCAAAGCGGGTTCAGGAAGGGACGATCAACAATGGACCACTTGGTGCGACTACAGCAAGTCATGTCTCAGTCAATCCTTTCGGGGCATCTGCTATGTGCCGTGTTTGTAGATTTAACCAAGGCTTTCGATTTAGTTTGGTTGGACGGGCTGCTTTTCAAGCTGGGACGTATCGGAATAACGGGCACAATGTTTCGGTGGATCAAAAGCTTTCTGAGCGATAGAAGGATACAGGTGAATGTTGGCAGATTCCTGAGTGCCGAGCAAACATTAGAAAATGGCACGCCTCAGGGGTCGGTCATCAGTCCCACTCTCTTCAATATTATGATCAACGACATACAGAAATCTTCATATCTCGACGCCAGAACTGAGCTAGCAAAATTTGCTGACGACAGCACAATATGGAGGAAAGGGACGAGGTTCTGTGAACTTCAAAAGAATATGCAAAAGGCCTTAGACAAATTCATGACATGGGCAAACGACTGGGGATTTAAGGTCTCAGAGAAGAAAACAGTCGGCATGCTTGTGTGCAGGGGTAGAGGGATAAGCAGAATGACTCTGTGTATGAACGGGAAAACCATCGAGTTTAAAGACCAAACCAAGTTCCTTGGCGTAATCTTTGATCGAAGGCTGACCTGGAAACCGCACATCGACTGGGCTGTAGATAGATGCTCCAAAGTCCTAAACTTAATGAGAAAAATAACGGGTAGCACCTGGGGAGCCAATAGAGTTACACTTATAATGGTGTATCGTGCTCTAATACGCTCTGTATTAGACTACGGATCTTTGGTCTTCATGAACTGTGCGCCAACACTCTTATGTAAGCTTGACACCATCCAATACAAAGCTCTGTGTATTGCGACTGGCGTAGGGCTTGGGACCTGGAGAGAGGCATTACTACAGGAAGCCGGAGAGTTGCCCCTATCCCTAAGAAGAAAAGAACTAGCAACAAGGTATTGGGCTAAGATCTCGCAATTGGGCGAGAGATCCCCGGCCTTTGTCAGCCTAAAGAAGACAGGATATGTAAGAGATCCACCGGTCAATCTAGATCTGCTACAGAAAACCGACAAGAAAAAACAACCCCACTGCAGCACGGGCTCTCTCTCTGGAACACCTGGAAGACAACTGGCCGTCGGATGACTGGGAACATGTTTATACGGATGGCTCACGCAATCCTGAAAGGGGCACCAGCTCGTTTGGAATATACCTGCCAAACGGGGAACAGGGAATAAGCAGGAAACTGCCCAATAACGGTTCGGTGTACACTGCAGAGATTGTGGCCATCCGTGATGCTATATCATGGATCTCTTATCAAAAGACTAGTAAGTTCGTCATCCCAAGCGACTCTCTGAGCAGTCTGATTTCAATCCAAAATGACAACTCGGACTCAAGACCAGAAGTTATTTTGGAAATCAGGCAGCTGTACCAGAGGGTCCTAGAGAAGGGAAGCAAATTAGAGCTCGTGTGGATTCCATCACATGTGAACATTAGAGGAAACGAGGAAGCAGATCGACTCGCAAATGAAGGTCTCGGGGACACAGCACCACTCCGCACCATAGAATACAGCACCACGGAAATCTACAGTATGGTAAAAAGACAGGTCAATTCACTCTGGGAATTAAAGCTCGTTGAACTTGACACATACAGATTCCGGCTGGATGACAAGATCTACACGAAGACAGCAATCAATCACCCTAGAAGAGATATATGCAAACTTATATCGAAACTAAGGGTGAAAGAGCGGCTGCGAGACTACAAACACCAAGTCATCGTCTGTGAGTGCGGAGAAGAATGTACCACCAACCATGTCCTGGTAGACTGCGAGGTATTCAAGGAAGAGAGAACGGAACTAGTGGAGATGATGGAGACCAACAACATACCGCTCAACACTAAGAACCTACTCTTTCCAAGACCCGATCTGAAGCTGCAAATCTTCGAACTAATCCACGATTTAATGAACACCGTTGGATTAAGTAGAATAGTGAAGTAAGAGGGGGCTACGATAAGACGAGCTCGGCATCTAAACACTAAACTACATAGGGGATATACACCAAAGTAGCGGGCTAGTGGCGTAAGGGAGGGTCACGGTAAGACGGGCTCGGCATCTAAACACTAATCCACTACAAAGACACCAAACCTTCAAAGTGGGATAAGTGGAGTAAGGGGAGGCCACGATAAGACGGGCCTGGCACCTAAACACTATACCCCAAAAGATGACTTCTACCAATCCAGAGACGAGATACATATATGTCTGCATAAATGATGTCCCTACAGATCAACTACCAAACAATATGTGTTTTATTAAATAAAGGGAAGAACTTCTCACTAAACCTACTCCATGGCTCGAGGCCGCAAATGGAAAGATTGCAAAATCATATTCTAAAAACAGGAAGAAGCCTCGGCTCTCCTATGTCTTGTCTGCGATATCACTTCTGTGGAAGCGGACGTTAAAACATCAGGTAGTAGTAGTAGTATCTGTGTCAGTATTGTGCTTGATAACGACAAGAGAATCATTGTTGAAACGTAGCTTTAATAGAAATATAGTAATTGTTATCCATATAACTTTTGTGTTTATTTTTAATTAGTTTAGACGAGTCACGCAGCAGAGTTTGGGCGACCGATAGTGATTCTAATGAAATACGACCGTGACAATTGTCTTCTGAGATGAGCACCAGCAAGGAAAATAAATGTAATAGCGGCATCCTCCTCATCCTTCCGATTTTCAGTAGTTAAGTTCATCGTCGAGCTATCAATAAAACAACTGTTCGCATAACATTAGTTGTGTCGTGTCTTTATTTTATTTTCAGGCTTATTTAATGCTTAATTACTGAAAGTCTGAGATCACACACTCACACAAGGTTGTAAACTGTTCCATAATGGACCCAGCATTACCAGGACTTACTTGTCCACTGCAGTGATAGTGCAAGTGATGACGATTCCGATGAAACTTCAACTTCTGAATCTGAACAATCCAAACTGGACCTATCTTTTGAATCGGATGTTGATTAGTAAAACTTTGACTGGATAAGTTGGTGATGTTGATTATCATGCGTGATTAAATATTACATGGCTCCATTATTAAGCGTTGATTAAATTAAAATCAAAATCAATGGACTACAGAGTATATCAGATGATAAATATTATTGCTGGTTGCCATCTATAGACACAAATTCATCAAAATTGAAGACATCAACCCCGAAACTATTTACCAGGCCAAAAATGGTGGCCATCTTGGATTTTTCGGCCATATTGGCAAAACTAGTGGCTGGATGGATTTTTGATTACAATATTTCGATTCAGAGACCCTTAAAACATACGAATAGACACATCAGAAGCCTATATTACATAATTTTTTATTTCCCCGCCACATCTGACCATTTTGAATTTGGCCCTCTAGCGGCTCCCGCCAGCATTTTAGAGAGAGGCACCCAAGCTTAATCGCTTCAGCAGGCTTTTTTCATACAGAAACCACCTTCAAAACAACTTCCCCGCAAATTGGTCAAGGATTTTAGGTCTCGTACCCAACTAACATTTCTTTAACGGTTGTGTCATATTATTTATTTCTATTTATGTAAATTCTTTTTTATTTGGAAACCATTAAAACACACACTTATAGTTAAATTATAGAAAATCACACGAGAAGCTCGAATCCTCGATTGAAGGGTGTACGTGATCAAACAACAATTTTTTTGATTGGTCAGAAGCGTTTAACCGCGGGAAAATTTACAGTTTCTATTGGATGACAGCATACATGCACAAATCAAACCATCTTATTTGCATATTGCATATTTTATACAATAATGGTTGGATCGATAACCTCAACGACCAAAATGTATTACCTTTTATTAGTGTGCTACCTAGTTTGCCCTAATATACAATACAAATAAGGAATATTTTCACGTTAACAAAAATATTTATTTGCCATTATATACAATAATAAATGGAATATTTTCACGTTATATAATTACTTGACGCATCATGTTTCCAGCACCCAGAATCAAATTTAGCGACATTTTTCGCGTGGGCCAAAATCAATATGGAGATTCTGTCGGGGAAAACATCCACTCTTTCCTTGTGTATTCGATGTTCCATCTGAGAATTATATTCAGTGAATCCATCAATGTATTATCCAGTTATTATTTTAATATCTACCGGTACCTGAAATTCACACGGACACAGCGTGGAAGACGTGCAAGCTTGTTTTGTTTATTTTACCGGATTATCAAAAGAATATCCATATCATGAAATATACGACTTTACCAACGTATTGCTATATCTTCAAATTAAACTAAGTCTTGTGGACGACTCCACCAACGTATTACTATATCTTTAAATTAAACTAAATCTTGTGGACGACTCCGCCAACGGGTGTGAACGACTCCACCAACAGGTGTGGACGACTTAACCAGGTTTTTCGTGTGGACGACTTGACTGGCATCCCTCTCAAATAGCTTGACAACGTTGAGAGAATACTCTTCGAAACGTCACCTAAATAAACCAGTAATTGTTCTTCCATAAGTATTGTGTTATAGTTTATTGCTCTTTCCAGTTACTAAATGACACTAAAAGATCATATTAAAATAAAGATGTATATTTCTCGTTTCGTTTTTTTATACTTTCAATGGCCCACACTACATGAAGATCTGACAAGTTATAATCACTCCTCAGACTAACGCGAAAAAAGAGCTAAAATTTGGATGTTTGGGTTTGCCGGGTTCACTGACTTTTAATTGTCTGGAATGCTAACGTAAACAACCGAGCTGAATCTCTCACCCGTATTCCAGCACCCGGATTCGAGATCAAGTTAGCACCCATGTTCTCTCACCTTATTCCAGCACCTGGATTCGAGATCAAGTTAGCACACATATTCCTAGCGCCAAGAAAACACTAGATGTAATTATCACGAAAATAATTGTTACCCTCATATTACAAAATAAAAATTTTTAAAACATATTAATGCAAAGTTTATATCTAATAGACACCCCAAAATATACTATTACCGTAAACATACTAACATATCGCACACCAGGGTAACTAAGCATGCAAAAAAAGGTGTACGTCCATTCTGCATCAAAAAGCACCCAAAATCATCTTTGGTGGGAAAATGTTTTTTGATTCACGGAATTAAAAGATGAATAACCTACTAGAATACAAAATTTCAGAAGGCTCCTATGCTGGCGTTTTGAGATATATTACCGTAAACATACGAAACATATGCTATAATATGGGGAAATCGGGTTAGGGTAGGCCCACTTCACACGCCATAACTTATGAACTGGCTCAGGTGGTTTCAATATCTTTATTTCACTAAATGGACAGATGCATAAGGCATGCACATGCCAAATTTCATTATCTTTCTATGTTGGCCTTTTGAGTTATACCACCGCAAAGTTCCTAGCACCCGGATTCGAGGTAGAGTTTGTGGGTTCAATAAACAACGGGTACGCATCAAAAATCAACCCAAACCAGCTTTGGTGGGAAAATATTTTTTGTTTCATGGAATCAAGTGATGAATAAACTACCAGAATACAAAAATTCAGAAAGCCCCTATGCTGGCGTTTTGAGATATATTACCGTAAACATACTAATTATATGATATGGGGCAATTGGGTAAGGGTAGGCTCACTTCGCACGCCATAACTTCTCAACTGGCTCAGGTGGCTTCAATATCTTTATTTCACTACATCGACAGACACATAAGGTATGCACGTGCCAAATTTCATTAACTATCTATGTTTCCCTATCGAGTTATACCATCGCAAAGTTCCTAGCACCCGGATTCGAGGTAAAGTTTGTGGGTTCAATAAACAACGGGTACGCCCACGCATCATAAAAAAAACGACCAAAACCAGCTTTGGTGGGAAAATGCTTTTTGCTTCACGGAATCAAGAGATGAATAAACTAGTAAAATACAAAATTTCAGGAAGGTTCTATGCTGGCGTTTTGAGATATATTACCGTAAACATACGAAACATATGCCATAATATGGGGAAATCGGGATAGGGTAGGCTCACTTTACACGTCATAACTTTTGAACTGACTCAGGTGGTTTCAATATCTTTATTTCACTAAATGGACAGATGCACAAGGCATGCCTATGCCAAATTTCATTATCTTTCTATGTTGGCCTATTGAGTTATAACACCGCAAAGTTCCTAGCACCCGGATTCGAGGTGGAGTTTGTGGGTTCAATAAACAACGGGTACACCCACGCTGCATCAAAAATCGACCCAAACCAGCTTTGGTGGGAAAATGTTTTTTATTTCATGGAATCAAGAGATGAATAAACTACTAAAATAAAAAATTTCAGAAGGCTCCTATGCCGGCGTTTTTAGATATATTACCGTAAACATACGAAACATATGCCACAATATGGGGAAATCGGGTTAGGGTAGGCTCACTTCACACGCCATAACTTATGAACTGGCTCAGGTGGTTTCAATATCTTTATTTCACTAAATGGACAGATGCATAAGGCATGCACATGCCAAATTTCATTAACTTTCTATGTTGGCCTATTGAGTTATACCACCGCAAAGTTCCTAGCACCCGGATTCGAGGTGGAGTTTGTGGGTTCAATAAACAACGGGTACGCCCATGCTGCATCAAAAATCAACCCAAACCAGGTTTGGTGGGAAAATATTTTTTGTTTCATGGAATCAAGTGATGAATAAACTACCAGAATACAAAATTTCAGAAGACTCCTATGCTGGCGTTTTCAGATATATTACCGTAAACATACGAAACATATGCCAAAATATGGGGAAATCGGGTTAGGGTAGGCTCACTTCACACGTCATAACTTATGAACTGGCTCAGGTGGTTTCAATATCTTTATTTCACTAAATTGACAGATGCATCTGACCATTTTGAATTTGGCCCTCTAGCGGCTCCCGCCAGCATTTTAGAGAGAGGCACCCAAGCTTAATCGCTTCAGCAGGCTTTTTTCATACAGAAACCACCTTCAAAACAACTTCCCCGCAAATTGGTCAAGGATTTTAGGTCTCGTACCCAACTAACATTTCTTTAACGGTTGTGTCATATTATTTATTTCTATTTATGTAAATTCTTTTTTATTTGGAAACCATTAAAACACACACTTATAGTTAAATTATAGAAAATCACACGAGAAGCTCGAATCCTCGATTGAAGGGTGTACGTGATCAAACAACAATTTTTTTGATTGGTCAGAAGCGTTTAACCGCGGGAAAATTTACAGTTTCTATTGGATGACAGCATACATGCACAAATCAAACCATCTTATTTGCATATTGCATATTTTATACAATAATGGTTGGATCGATAACCTCAACGACCAAAATGTATTACCTTTTATTAGTGTGCTACCTAGTTTGCCCTAATATACAATACAAATAAGGAATATTTTCACGTTAACAAAAATATTTATTTGCCATTATATACAATAATAAATGGAATATTTTCACGTTATATAATTACTTGACGCATCATGTTTCCAGCACCCAGAATCAAATTTAGCGACATTTTTCGCGTGGGCCAAAATCAATATGGAGATTCTGTCGGGGAAAACATCCACTCTTTCCTTGTGTATTCGATGTTCCATCTGAGAATTATATTCAGTGAATCCATCAATGTATTATCCAGTTATTATTTTAATATCTACCGGTACCTGAAATTCACACGGACACAGCGTGGAAGACGTGCAAGCTTGTTTTGTTTATTTTACCGGATTATCAAAAGAATATCCATATCATGAAATATACGACTTTACCAACGTATTGCTATATCTTCAAATTAAACTAAGTCTTGTGGACGACTCCACCAACGTATTACTATATCTTTAAATTAAACTAAATCTTGTGGACGACTCCGCCAACGGGTGTGAACGACTCCACCAACAGGTGTGGACGACTTAACCAGGTTTTTCGTGTGGACGACTTGACTGGCATCCCTCTCAAATAGCTTGACAACGTTGAGAGAATACTCTTCGAAACGTCACCTAAATAAACCAGTAATTGTTCTTCCATAAGTATTGTGTTATAGTTTATTGCTCTTTCCAGTTACTAAATGACACTAAAAGATCATATTAAAATAAAGATGTATATTTCTCGTTTCGTTTTTTTATACTTTCAATGGCCCACACTACATGAAGATCTGACAAGTTATAATCACTCCTCAGACTAACGCGAAAAAAGAGCTAAAATTTGGATGTTTGGGTTTGCCGGGTTCACTGACTTTTAATTGTCTGGAATGCTAACGTAAACAACCGAGCTGAATCTCTCACCCGTATTCCAGCACCCGGATTCGAGATCAAGTTAGCACCCATGTTCTCTCACCTTATTCCAGCACCTGGATTCGAGATCAAGTTAGCACACATATTCCTAGCGCCAAGAAAACACTAGATGTAATTATCACGAAAATAATTGTTACCCTCATATTACAAAATAAAAATTTTTAAAACATATTAATGCAAAGTTTATATCTAATAGACACCCCAAAATATACTATTACCGTAAACATACTAACATATCGCACACCAGGGTAACTAAGCATGCAAAAAAAGGTGTACGTCCATTCTGCATCAAAAAGCACCCAAAATCATCTTTGGTGGGAAAATGTTTTTTGATTCACGGAATTAAAAGATGAATAACCTACTAGAATACAAAATTTCAGAAGGCTCCTATGCTGGCGTTTTGAGATATATTACCGTAAACATACGAAACATATGCTATAATATGGGGAAATCGGGTTAGGGTAGGCCCACTTCACACGCCATAACTTATGAACTGGCTCAGGTGGTTTCAATATCTTTATTTCACTAAATGGACAGATGCATAAGGCATGCACATGCCAAATTTCATTATCTTTCTATGTTGGCCTTTTGAGTTATACCACCGCAAAGTTCCTAGCACCCGGATTCGAGGTAGAGTTTGTGGGTTCAATAAACAACGGGTACGCATCAAAAATCAACCCAAACCAGCTTTGGTGGGAAAATATTTTTTGTTTCATGGAATCAAGTGATGAATAAACTACCAGAATACAAAAATTCAGAAAGCCCCTATGCTGGCGTTTTGAGATATATTACCGTAAACATACTAATTATATGATATGGGGCAATTGGGTAAGGGTAGGCTCACTTCGCACGCCATAACTTCTCAACTGGCTCAGGTGGCTTCAATATCTTTATTTCACTACATCGACAGACACATAAGGTATGCACGTGCCAAATTTCATTAACTATCTATGTTTCCCTATCGAGTTATACCATCGCAAAGTTCCTAGCACCCGGATTCGAGGTAAAGTTTGTGGGTTCAATAAACAACGGGTACGCCCACGCATCATAAAAAAAACGACCAAAACCAGCTTTGGTGGGAAAATGCTTTTTGCTTCACGGAATCAAGAGATGAATAAACTAGTAAAATACAAAATTTCAGGAAGGTTCTATGCTGGCGTTTTGAGATATATTACCGTAAACATACGAAACATATGCCATAATATGGGGAAATCGGGATAGGGTAGGCTCACTTTACACGTCATAACTTTTGAACTGACTCAGGTGGTTTCAATATCTTTATTTCACTAAATGGACAGATGCACAAGGCATGCCTATGCCAAATTTCATTATCTTTCTATGTTGGCCTATTGAGTTATAACACCGCAAAGTTCCTAGCACCCGGATTCGAGGTGGAGTTTGTGGGTTCAATAAACAACGGGTACACCCACGCTGCATCAAAAATCGACCCAAACCAGCTTTGGTGGGAAAATGTTTTTTATTTCATGGAATCAAGAGATGAATAAACTACTAAAATAAAAAATTTCAGAAGGCTCCTATGCCGGCGTTTTTAGATATATTACCGTAAACATACGAAACATATGCCACAATATGGGGAAATCGGGTTAGGGTAGGCTCACTTCACACGCCATAACTTATGAACTGGCTCAGGTGGTTTCAATATCTTTATTTCACTAAATGGACAGATGCATAAGGCATGCACATGCCAAATTTCATTAACTTTCTATGTTGGCCTATTGAGTTATACCACCGCAAAGTTCCTAGCACCCGGATTCGAGGTGGAGTTTGTGGGTTCAATAAACAACGGGTACGCCCATGCTGCATCAAAAATCAACCCAAACCAGGTTTGGTGGGAAAATATTTTTTGTTTCATGGAATCAAGTGATGAATAAACTACCAGAATACAAAATTTCAGAAGGCTCCTATGCTGGCGTTTTCAGATATATTACCGTAAACATACGAAACATATGCCAAAATATGGGGAAATCGGGTTAGGGTAGGCTCACTTCACACGTCATAACTTATGAACTGGCTCAGGTGGTTTCAATATCTTTATTTCACTAAATTGACAGATGCATAAGGCATGCACATGCCAAATTTCAGTAACTTTCTATGTTGGCCTATTGAGTTATACCACCGCAAAGTTCCTAGAACCCCGATTCGAGGTGGTGTTCGCGGGTTCAATAAACAACGGGTACGCCCACGCATCATAAAAAAAACGACCCCAAACAAGCTTTGGCGGGAAAATGTTTTATGGTTCACGGAATCAAGTGATGAATAAACTACCAGAAGACAAAATTTCAGGAAGGTTCTATGCTGACGTTTTGAGATATATTACCGTAAACATACTAATTATATGATATGGGGCAATTGGGTAAGGGTAGGCTCACTTCGCACGCCATAACTTCTCAACTGGCTCAGGTGGCTTCAATATCTTTATTTCACTACATCGACAGACACATAAGGTATGCACATGCCAAATTTCATTATCTTTCTATGTTGGCCTATTGAGTTATACCACCGCAAATTTCCGAGCACCCGGATTCGAGGTGGAGTTTGTGGGTTCAATAAACAACGGGTACACCCACGTTGCATCAAAAATCGACCCAAACCAGCTTTGGTGGGAAAATGTTTTTTATTTCATGGAATCAAGAGATGAATAAACTACTAGAATAAAAAATTTCAGAAGGCTCCTATGTTGGCGTTTTGAGATATATTACCGTAAACATACTAATTATATGATATGGGGCAATTGGGTAAGGGTAGGCTCACTTCACACGCCATAACTTATGAACTGGCTCAGGTGGTTTCAATATCTTTATTTCACTAAATGGACAGATGCATAAGGCATGCACATGCCAAATTTCATTAACTTTCTATGTTGGCCTATTGAGTTATACCACCGCAAAGTTCCTAGCACCCGGATTCGAGGTGGAGTTTGTGGGTTCAATATACAACTGGTACGCCCACGCTGCATCATAAATCAACCCAAACCAGCTTTGGTGGGAAAATATTTTTTGTTTCATGGAATCAAGTGATGAATAAACTACCAGAATACAAAATTTCAGAAAGCCCCTATGCTGGCGTTTTGAGATATATTACCGTAAACATACTAATTATATGATATGGGGCAATTGGGTAAGGGTAGGCTCACTTCGCACGCCATAACTTCTCAACTGGCTCAAGTGGCTTCAATATCTTTATTTCACTAAATCGATAGTTGTATAAGGTATGCACATGCCAAATTTCATTATCTTTCTATGTTGGCCTATTGAGTTATACCACCGCAAAGTTCCTAGCACCCGGATTCGAGATGGAGTTTGTGGGTCCAATATACAACTGGTACGCCCACGCTGCATCAAAAATCGACCCAAACCAGCTTTGGTTGGAAAATGTTTTTTATTTCATGGAATCAAGAGACGAATAAACTACT
This sequence comes from Patella ulyssiponensis, assembly GCA_963678685.1. NCBI lineage: Eukaryota > Metazoa > Mollusca > Gastropoda > Patellidae > Patella > Patella ulyssiponensis. The sequence continues at coordinate 57,912,786 of OY783225.1, read as the reverse complement.
AGAATTGTGTATTCAAGTAGTTTTATGACCTCTTGATTCCGTGAAACAAATATCATTGTCCCACCGAAGCTGGTTTGGGTCGTTTTTTCTTGCAGCGTGGGCGTATCCGTTGTTTATTGAATCCACAAACTCCACCTCGAATCCGGGTGCTAGACACTTTTCGATGGTATAACTCGATAGGCCAACATAGAAAGTTAATGAAATTTGGCATGTGCATACCTTATACAACTATCGATTTAGTGAAATAAAGATATTGAAACCATCAAAGCTACTTTAGAAGTTATTGCGTGTGCAGTGAGCCTACCTTAACCCGATTCCCCCATATTATGGCATATGTTTCGTATGTTTACGGTAATATATCTCGAAACGCCAACATAGGAGCATTCTGAAATTATGTATTCTTGTAGTTTATTCATCTCTCGATTTCGTAAAACATAAAACATTTTACCATCTAATCTGGTTTGGATGCATTTTGATGCAAAATGGACGTGCGTCTTTTTTTGCATGCCCAGTGAGCCTAGTGTGCGACATTTTAGTATGCTTACGGTAATGGTATATTTTGGGGTGTGGGTTCGGATCGGGGGTTCTATTACAAATATACTTTGCATTAATGTGTTTTAAAATGTATTTCATTTTATAATATAAAGGTAACAATTATTTTCGTGATAATTATTTCTAGGTTTTTATTGGCGCTAGGAATATGCGTGCTAACTTGATCTCGAATCCGGGTGAGAGAATATGGTTGCGAAAATATGTATGCTAACTTGATCTCGAATCTTTGGAGATACATTAACGTAAACTTACTAAAACTATGGGGGAATCGGTTTAGGAGAGGCTAGTCGCCTAACTTCTAAACTAGCTTTGTTGGCTTCAAGATCTTTATTTCACCAAATAGACAGATGCATACGGTATGAATATGCACAATTTTATTTACTTTCTATGTTGTCGTATCAAACTTTACCTCGAATCCGGATGCTAGGAACTTTGCGATGGTATAACTCGATAGGGCAAAATAGAAAGTTAATAAAATTTAGCATGTGCATACCTTATGAGTCTGCCGATGTAGTGAAATAAATATATTGAAGCCATCTGAGCCAGTTGAGAAGTTATGGCTTGTGAAGTGAGCCTACCCTTACCCAATTGCCCCATATCGTACAATTAGTATGTTTACGGTAATATATCTCAAAACGCCAGAGCAGGGGCTTTCTGAAATTTTGTGTTCTGGTAGTTTATTCATCACTTGATTCCATGAAACAAAAATTAATTTCCCACCAAAGCTGGTTTGGGTCGATTTTTGATGCAGCGTGGGTGTACCCGTTATATTCTAAATAAAGAGCAGTGTAATATGACACTATACACTGCTTCATCTAAATAGATAATAATTGGAGGACAATTTGTTATCTTTGGGAAGTTGATGACAGGATTCTCTTCAACAAAAATGCATTATCTTTGAGGTCAAATTCCTAAACTTGAAGAAATCTGGCTGATTTCGGGGGATAGTCTGGGGAGTGTCATGGGAGTTCAAGTCATGGGTCAAACGTGATGCTTTTGACCTTCTGACGTCAGGCATTGATTAATCAATCAGCATTGAGGTTTCTAGTGGTTTACCCACAGTTCCATGCACCATAAGGCCAAGAACTCACCGTAACAGACCGCTTCATTGGCTAATCACTCAAGATCATATCATTTAGAACACGTCAACTCTTTCGAAGATCCTTGTTTAGTAAAGTAAAACAAAATTTTGAAACATAAAAACGAAACGAAATAGGATCCGTGTTTAAATCAGATTGCTTGTAGGCTAGGGTTTGATCTTTTGTATTTAATAAACAATGTTAAAGTCAACTAATTTTTCATTCTAGTTTCGAGAATAATCTCATTCAACAAAAGAAGGGTGGTATTAATTGAAGACCATGGTAATGGAGACTGGAAGTGGGCAAAATCTAGTATAGACTCCAGAAACCTATTCTACAAATATTAGACTAAATATAGTATAATAAGTTACGGGTGGGTTTTTCTATGTTCATACTCCCACATTAAGTTGTCACCCATATCCATTCACAGTTCTTCGACTACAGGTTATTTTTGCGAAATTCTTTTCAATCCTTGCTGGGATTGTTCGGCTGGTCAGTGGTCATAAAGAGTAACCTCAGCACAAGCACCTGTCTATCATTAAGCTGTGACTAAGTAAAGTGCAAGAGCAGTACAGCCTTAGCGAAATTATAAAATAACTGGTCTGATCCCGAATTTCTAATTCAGGGGAAATAACTCGTCTGAAACGGATTCATGTTGCCAATTTGAATTTACCTTGCCCTACTACTGGCATTAATATATTATGTTGTTTGTATGTTTCAGTAGGCCTATAAATCTGTATTGATTAATGACAGAGATTGGGTGTAGTAGGTTGAGATAATGACCGTACTACTGACCGGTGAAGATGGAACAGTTTTATATTATGGATCAGGTAACCTTTAAAAAGTAAGTCTTGGTTGATTTTATTTTACCATCGCCAGAAATGTCTAAGAACCAGACCATGTTTTATAATAGTCCGGATTATTTAGTACGATAATTAAAAAGGTGAATATTTATTTTTAAAAAAGCACTGCCATTCTCAACAGGTCTTATGTGTGCTTGGTAGCTGCTTGGGTGTCATTGTTGTTGGCTGCAAACCCCACCACTGTTTGCTATAAATCCTCTTCAAGTAAATACAATGTTGTAGGCAGAACATTATAATAATATTCTGTGTCTTTTCAGGTATATGATTGTTCAACGTACTTCCAGTCCAAACAATGTAAGATGAGAGTTTCGGGAATTCTGCAATTATTTAGTTATAGCTACTACCCAAGTTGGAAAATGATATAGATCGGCAATAACAAGGTTATTTTTTTAAAACTATTAATAACCCGCTTCCATTTCATTGCAGTAATGTGTTAATTGAGAATTTCTGTATAAACCGTCCTAATTTGTAAGAACAGCGAGAGACCTGGCAGGGACCAGTGTGTTGCCTTAAATCAGTATTCTTGGCTAAGTGAAAAACTTAACTTTATGAAGAGCACTAGTTTCATTTTACTTTTGCAAGATTCTTAAAACAATTGTTGAGTTGCCTATTTTCTAAATTCAATTTCTCATTCCAGCTTTCTGTTATGTTTCGTAAAAAAGTAGTCTTGATTGTCCCAGCCTGTCAATCCGACAGAAAGGTCATTAGGCTGGTTAAGCTAGACTATTTTCAAAACAAGTGTGCGTAACCAATTTTTTACTCAAAAGTGCCCAGATGTTATGGGCGACACTCGTAACCATTTTTCAGTCTATTATTTATTCACATGACAAGCTTATCAGGGGCGGATCCAGGTTTTTCAGAAAGGGGGGGGCGTGCTGCACCCACTTGGGATTGCGAAGCCCGGCCCGTGATTTTCGAGTGGACAAAAGTGCCCACAAGGCCTAATTACAAACTAGTCCTGTCAATTATGATTTCCAACCTAAACTATTTTTATTCTCCTTTCCCGAATACATGGCGCTAAAAATTGTTCCCACCGCAAAAAAATAGAGGGGGCTTGCGCCGGGTGCGGCCCCCTCTGGATCCGCGCCTGAAGAATCAACTCTCTAGACCATTGGATAGCAGAGATTTAAACCAACTAGAACGGTAAGGTCTTTATCTAAATCTAACATAATGCATAGTTTAAGTCAAATCTGAGAGAGAAAGAAATGGGGTTTAACATCCACTCGACACAAAAGTCAAATCTAATAGTTGAGTGACTAAAGATTTCCTTTGATTATGGACCAATTTCACAATCAGAATTAGAGAGAGAGTAAGTAGAGATGCCACCACTCGGCTAAATTCTCCAGATTCAGATTTATGCGGAATCCTAGTGAAATGAAATGGGTTTAATGTCCGACTGTTCTGCTGCCAAATTGCCTATATCAAATACCAACTGTCAACGGATCTTTTACGTGCATGCCATTGTGTACACTGGACCTCAGTTTTTCGTGCAATCCAAAAGACTAGACAACTGTCACTGACAATTGGGAACCACTCCGGAAAGTCGGAATGAACTTTCTTGGCCCATGACGGGATCGAAACCTGACCTACAGGCTAGCGAGCCAGTATCTTACCGTGACCCCTTGAATCCTATAGTGAACAAAATATAACCATGTGTTAGTCTCAAAATGACTCCAGTAAACACTTACGAGACATTATATATCTAAACTCTATTCTACTTAAAAGAATAGATTTCATTTGATTCCGATATACATTGACTTTAATTGAAGATTTCTATTCCGGTCACAAGATGAAACCGGATTGAATGTTTTTGTATTTTGTATACAGGTTACTATTGGTAACCAGATGCGTTTATTGGTGTTATAAAACGTGATTCTGGCAGTCCAGATTGCATTATAGAGACCATCCACATAGTCTGATTTGTATATAATAAACAGACTACAAGAGGTGCCCAAACAGATGAAGTGTTGGGACAATGTTGATCTGTTGAGGTTGTTTGGTTTTATTCCTGAGAGATTTTCCAGAGACTTGTCTTTCTCCATTCAGCTGTTTCTTTTACGATCCATAATGTGCCTGTTTTTGTTTATTTCTTCCTGATATTCTCACAATCTGTGTCTCTAGTTTATCTTAAAGGGCAGTTGTAGGGTTGTGAAGATCAACATTTGTAAGTTACAGTCAGATAGACAATATAACAGAAGATGAGGTTTATGACAATGTTTTTTGTGGTATTGTTGTTTGATTTACTTCTTTGAGATATTCTAGTGATTCACACTATGGTACAGACCTTTCTTCGTTTGGTTTAGACTGCTTCTGATGTGTGCACATCATTTCTGATTACTTTCTTCTGTGATTTTCGGATTCAGTTATTTCTTTTGACCGATAGTTGGCAGTCCATAACTAATCTATGATTGTGGACTTTGGATATCTTTCTGATCACTAGTTATCTTAAAGAAGGGAATTTTGGAATTTGAGGTATATTGTGGTCTTGTAAGGTGTAACATTTGTCATAACCTCATATCCCAGCTGTACAAGATGAAGATGCCATAATACAAGATGGAGACCACTCAAGATGGCCGACTTCTGATTTACAACCTTGATGGCTTTTATCAGTTGTTTTAAATGGCCTGTTAGAAGCCTGGTGGATTTCATACAGTGTAAAGTATGGAAAGACAGACAATGTATTCTGTTTAACAAAATCAAAAATATATAGGCCTGTTTAGTCCTGTAATCTGATTAGAAATCTTTACTAAAAGTCAATGTATGAATAAATCATTTCAGACTTCTTAAGTTTCAACTGCTTAGTCCTTCTATACACACATCATGAAACACAGGTCCACTTTTCCAAAAACCCTATTAATGTGAAAGTCCAGTTTTAATGTATTTGTTTCAAATTTGCAATATAGCACTGGTTTCACAAGAGAATGAAATGAACCATATCGATATTCAGCTTTCCAAAGGTAGTCCGGCCCACTCCACCGCCTTTCCAAAAGCATTGTTTAGGGTAAAAGAGGCCACAATTTTTAGTGTTGTTGGATTTCTTTGTTAGATTTGGAGTGAATGCAAAAGGATGAACATTCAGCTTTCTACCACACCCGCAACACTTTCTACGACCTTGTTATTGTGTAATTAGTCGAAATTCTGCAGTTACACCCCCGTCCGTTCTTTGTTCATCGCTTGCCAAATGTGGATGTATCTTGCATAGCAACCACTTTTTAATTTTAACACTTGTATTAGTTTTATTAATTTGGTGTTAAGCATTATGGCTAAGTGGCGGTTTGGGATAAAAGAGGATAAACCGTGTTCATTGTTTCTGGAAAAGCTTGTGAACACTATAGTGATTCGATTATCAATTTTGCTGAACATCAAAGTTTTTTCTTTGGGATAATCTGCTGTCTATGGCTGTTATGTCAGTGTATTTCCACTTTTTGTTTGGCCGTTTTTGTAATGAAGTAGCTACTAGATGTTACTTTTAATGGTATTGATATTTTAAAAATTTTTATGAAACTCACTGAATCCCGTACTAGTTGAGTGTCACTCGATCGTTTCAGGTGACATTATTTTGTGCGAAGGATTATTAAGCTTTCATATAACATATTATGAAAGCTTATTGTTTCTGTTAACATTTTTTTTGTTGTTATTTTCCCATAGCTGTGGATTAGATATATTTTCAAAACGTTTTACGAATTTAAAATCGCCGAAATTTTATGTACGAAAAAATTAACAATGCATAGATGTAACTTTGTGTTTTTTGACCGATTTTACTAATACTTTTCTCTGAGTACCTTGAAAAAAAATACGAAAAAATTAACAATGCATAGTTGTAACTTTGTGGTTTTTTGACTGGTTTTACTAATACTTTTCTGTGAGTACCTTGAAAAAAAAATTTCACCTGCATTTTCAGATTTTTGAATGTTGAAAATTTGTCGCTGTCATTTCGTACCGGAAGTTGAGACCAACTTGACAACTTCTTTAATATTTTTCGCAATTTTCATGAAATTTGTAATGTTTGTAGATATTACTAATGTGACTTGAAAAATGTCATTAGAAATTCTTAAACTTATCTCCCCTTGGAAAAATTAAGGATCAAAGTTATAATAAAAACCCGACAAAATATATGTTTACTAATCATGTTTTCCTTAAGTATTTTGAAAAAAATCTTTTTCGCCTGCCTTTTTCAGATTTTCGAAATTTCGAAAATATGTCGCTGTCATTTCGTCCCGGAAGTTGAGAAATTTTCGAACTTATCTCCCCTTGGAGAAATTAAAGATCAAACTTTTCAAAAAAATCGACAAAATATAGGTTTTACTAATTCTTTTTTCTTTGAGTATTTTGAAAAAAATCTTTTTCACCTGCATTTTCAGAATTTCGAAAATTCGTCGTCATTTCGTCCCGGAAATTGAGGCTAACTTGACAGTGTGCGCCAATCACCAAATCTAGTGACTTTTAAATCCGGACTAAAAACATTTTATTTTAAAAAACAATTCAATTTATAGTCTAGTCAGTCGTTTGTTTTAATTTGTTTTTTAAATGTGTAAACTGTCTTATTTATATTTGTACAGCGCTCTGAAACGAAGTGTAGATCGCTTTAATCAATAAATATTATTATAACTTCTTTAATATTTGCACGATTTTCATGAAATTTGTAATGTCAGTAGATATTACTAATGCGACTTGACAAATGTCATTAGAAATTTTCAAACTCATGGAGAAATTAAGGATCAAACTTTTCAACAAAAAAATCGACAAAATATAGGTCAGATTGGCTTGAAATTTTTTTTCTGTACTAGATAAGAAATTACTGATTAGTACACAAAATATGGAGTTTGTTGAACGAACCGGACGTGCCACCATCTTATATCTCAGAATCTAAGCATGGGATCTTTCTGAAACTTTAACCTACCCCCCAAGAATGGGTGGTGGCTGTGGATTAGATATATTTTCAAAACAGTTTACGAATTTGAAATTACCTACGAAAACTTTGTGGTATTTTGACCGAGTTTACTAATTCTTTTGTCTGTGATTACCTTGAAAAATTTTTTTTACCTGTATTTTCATATTTTTGAATGTTGAAAATTCGTCGTTGTCATTTCGTACCGGAAGTTGAGACCAACTTGACAAGTTTAATATTTGCACGGTTTTCATGAAATTTGTAATGTTTGTAGATATTACTAATATGACTTGAAAAATGTCATTATAAATTTTCAAACTTATCTCCCCTTGGAGAAATTAAGGATCAAAGTTTTTAAAAAAAATGTGTTTTACTAATCCTTTTTTCTTTCAGTATTTTGAAAAAAATCTTTTTCAAACTTATCTCCCCTTGGAGAAATTAAGGATCAACCTTTTGAAAAAAAAATCGACAAAATATAGGTCAGATTGACTTGAAATTTTTTTTTCTTTTTCTGTACTAGCTAAGAAATTACTGATTACCGGTAGTACACAAAATTTGGAGTATGTCGATCGAACCAAAAGTGCCACCATCTCAGAATCTAAGGACAATTTATGCCTTTAATTTTCAAAGTTTACAAATTTAACCTAAATATTCGAGGAGCTGAGGTCAATCCGATTCAAAAAATATTAGTTTCGTTCAGTCAGCTCAATTAATTTTTTCGATATTTTGCGGTGATTTTCATTTCATCTTCAAATCTGTCCGGTTTTTAGACGGCTTGATCCATTTTTCTGAAACTTCTGGAATGGGAAGTCATTCCGATTACAGCAATCCAAGTCTCAGTAATTTCCCATTAGTTTTCAAATTATTTTTTTGCCCGGGTGCAATGTTTCCCACTATATTTAGACTTGTAATTTTCCGATGTTTTCACCAATTTTGATAATTATTTTTTCTTGTTCATTTTTCTTTTAAGATACTTGATATAATCCATGTCACATGACGATGAATATAAAGGCTTTTATATTTGCAGATCTAGTTTTTCTTTTATTTGTATGTTTACAGCATAGTTTGATTACTTAAGAATACTTTTGGAAAACTTTCATATGGGCGAGATTACAAATAACTTAGTATTTGTATTTATTTTTTTATTAACAGATCAAAGTGAAGGAGATAAGATTTACGTTAGATGGTAGAGATGATAGCTATATTGATGGCTGAAGATGACAGTTTATACCAAGATGTCCATATTCTAATAAGGCTAATCATAGCTGCGTTTGATTTTATACAATAGAGTAGTTTATAATCTGCATTTTATTTCCCCTGCAAAAAGCCCCCACCCCCACATGAAAAAAATAGGTTGCCAGGCAACGAAACATACGCCCACACAGCAGCCAAATCGTCCGGGCAGTCAACAAGAGTTGTTGCATTTTAAGTAATCATCAGAAAATCATAATTCAAACTCACCCATAACTACGGTGTAACTGTGATATAATCAAACGTTTTTATACGCCCACATTTTCATGTGGACGTATTATGTCGTCGCCCCTGTCCGTCCGTCCGGATGTCCGTCCGGACGTCCGTCCGTCCACAATTTGTTTGTGGACTCTCTACAGGTCACAATTCTTATCTGATTTTGACGAAACTTGAAATATAGGTTTATACCCATAAGATCTTGGTTCCTTTCGATATTGGCATGTATCGGATCGGAACTTCATGGATTATGGCCCCTGATTGTACGAAATATCATGTTTTTAGCTTGTGGACCCTATATAGAGGTCACAATTTTGAACCGATTGTGATGAAACTTGACATGCATGTTTATAACCCCAAAATCTTGGTTCCTTTCGATATTTGCGGCCATCGGATCGCAACTTCCTGAATTATGGCCCCTGATTGTCCGAAAAATCGCCCTTTTTAGCTTGTGGTCCCTCTGGAGGTCAAAATTATTATCCGATTTAAAAAACCGTTCGATTATATCACCGTTACATGGTAATGAAGGTTGAGTTCAAATTTCGTGAAAATCGGACCAAAATTGACAAACAAAATGGCCGCCGTTTGTACGCGAATAGTGTGAAAATATGTTATATCAAGAATGTGGACCCTATAGAGGTCACAATTTTGAACCGATTTTGATGAAACTTGACATGCATGTTTATAACCCGAAGATCTTGATTCCTTTCGATATTTGCGCTCATTGATTCGTAACTTCCTGAATTATGGCCCCTGATTGTACGAAAAATCACCCTTTTTAGCTTGTGGTCCCACTGGAGGTCAAAATTATTATCCGATTTAAAAAAACCTTTGATTATATCACCGTTACATGGTAATGAAGATTGAGGTAAAATTTTGTGAAAATCAGACCAAAATTGACAGACAAAATGGCCGCCGTTTGTACGCGATTAGTGTGAAAATACGTTATATTAAGGTTGTGGACCTTTAAGAGGTCACAATTTTGAACCGATTTTGATGAAACTTGACTTGCATGTTTATAACCCAACGATTTTGGTTCCTTTCGATATTTGTGCATATCGGATTGTAACTTCCTGAATTATGGCCCCTGATTGTACGAAAAATGACCTTTTTTTTAGCTTTTGGCCCCTCTGGGGTCAGAATTATTATCCCATTAAAAAAACGTTTGATTATATCACCGTTACATCGTAATGAAGGTTGAGGTCGAATTTCGTGAAAATCGGACCAAAATTGACAGCTGTTCTTGTCAGGCCATCCATCCTTCATCACTAACAAAGGGAAACCACGCCAGAAAATCTAGATGAACTTTGTCACCCAATGCAGGGATCAAACACCTAACCTCAAGGCTACCGAGCCAGCATCTTACCCACTTAGCAACATGATCCCCAGTCGAATTTGAAGCCTACTGAAATGAACCTTTATAACCCAAAGATCTTAATTCATTTCGATATTTGCACATAGGAAAAATCACTTTCGGTATTGCTTGTTCTCTATCCATCTCTCGAAAATGTGGGCGTATCCTGCCTGGCAGTGCCAGCCTATCTTTTTAAATCAGATAATAATTGTGACCTCCAGAGGTATGGAGGGGGATCCTCGCCAAAACTCTCGATTTGTGAAAATACATTTGTCGATTTGTGAAAGTACATTTGTTAATTTGTCAAAATACATTTATCGATTTGTGAAAGTACATTTGTTAATTTGTGAAAATGTAAAATACATCTGTCGATTTGTGAAAATCCATTTCTTGATTTGTCATACAACAAAAATACATTTTTTCATGTGTGAAAATAAACCTGTCGAACCTACAAAGCACAAATTTTGAAATAACACAGCTTAACTTTATAGTTTCAACATATGTAATTTCAACATTTGTATTTTCAAGATATGTAATTTCAACATTTGTAGTTTCAACATTTGTAGTTTCAACAGTTGTATTAACGACACTTGCATTATCGAGCCTTGCATTAGCAAGCTATGCATTAGCGAACTATGACCATATTTGGGTTGATGACGTTGATCATTAATCCGGATAACGCAGAGTTTGGTCCTACAATGATGTCTCCCGTCTCAATAAAAATATCTCTTCTTGGGTGGAGTTTTTCAAGGGGAACTACTCTCATTATTTATGTGTCTGTTTCAAAGTGTCACCCCAATTCGTGCAAATATCTTCAAATATAAATTTTGTCAACAAAAACTAATTTCACCTGTATTATTGATATGTCTGTTGATATATGATTTTACAAATTAAAACTGTCTAAATTTACTAATTAAAAAATATTACTCTAGCCTATAAACTAGTTTAATTTGCTGTTTGATATGAATATCCCCGCCATCCCCCTTCCCTTTCCCCACATCTTCCACGGGTATCTGTCATAAAAGCGCCCCTTCCCTACATCTTCCGCAGGTATCTGACATTCCTGTGATATATCCGACTGCTTGAAAGTAATTCCCCTCTCATCCACAAGAGGGAATGTTACACTGGGATTTTTGTTTTGTTTTTAAGTATGCACTTTTTGTCCCCCGTCTTTTGAAGACAGTGGGGGTTATTAAAATGGGTTTGTCCGTCTGTCTGTCCGTCCGTCACACTCTTTGGGACACAATAACTTTCCTCCAAATTGAGCTAGAACGTTCAAACTTAGTGTAGGTGTTGATTAGGCCGATGCCTTGATGCAGTTTAATGGGCATTTTCTGCTAAGGATAAGCAATTTGATTGATTGATGCTTTGGGACACGATAACTTGGTGTCACAACAATACCTTGACTAAGTTCGATAATGAACATTATCGCCAGGGGGTAAGCAGAGCGATAAGCAATTTGATTGGTTAAGACTTTGGACCATAACAACTGTTTTTAATATAGGTAGAATTTTTTAAGTTGACCATGATGTTCATTAGGTTGATTCTATCTGATAGAGTGTAGTTGATAATCAGTTTCATTCCTCGATACTTTTGAAAAAGATAAACGTGCAATTAATTAATATGTGTCCTCTATTTATTTCAGGATTTCGGTGGGGGACATCAGCCTCGCTGTTGGCTTGTTTGTTTTTTTATATATTTATATATATATATTATTATTATAATGTACAAATCTAGAATAAAAGAAAATATCTCCATCTTTGGATGGGGTGACACAAACTGATCCCGCAGTGAATATTCGCTAGGCCGCTACAATCACTGATAAGCATAACATCGATGAGGCTTAATAAGTACGGCATATTAACTTTTTTACTCCGACAAATTAAATTCTCAAACATTTTTTTGAGGTAAAAGAAAAACAAGCTAAAAAGGGCGATTTTTCGGACAATCAGGGGCCATAATTCAGGAAGTTACGATCCGATTGGTGCAAATATTTAAAGGAACCAAGATCTTTGGGTTATAAACATGCATTTCCAGTTTCATCCAAATCGGTTCAAAATTGTGACCTCTACACTGTTCACAAACGTGATTTTTCGTACAATCAGGAGCCATAACCCATGAAGTTACAGTCCGATACATGCCAATATCAAAAGGAACCAAGATCTTAGGGTGATAAACCTATATTTTAAGTTTCATTGAAATCGGATAAAAATTGTGACCTGTAGACTATTCACAAACAATTGTGGACTGACAGACGAACAGGGGCGACGACAATATACGTCCACATGAAAATGTGGGCGTATGAAAATGTAGTTTTATAATATAGATTTTATTTCCCCTGCAAAAAGTCCCCCCTGTGAAAAATATGTCGACCATAAAAACAATAGATTTTCCGTCAATTTTATAACAACCCTGAGAATATTTCCCAACCCCTCTTTGCCGTGAGCTCGTTACAACCCTGGTCTCAATTATCCATTTCATCATTGAGCAGAAAATTGGATCCTAATCTAGTAAATATCGCAGGCTAGCGATGACAGGAGTTGAATATGGTCTTGATAAGTTATTTGATGTGTAATTAATAATATAGAAAACATTTCAGGCCTAAAGAAAGTCCTGCAATAGGCAGATTTAGCTCTTGCATATTGTATGTTTTATCATACTACTTCATTCCATTAAATTGTCCTAGTTTGTAAATGTACAGTGAGAGACATTCCTTTGTTGTATTAAAAAATAGGTTGCCAGGCAACGAAACATACGCCCACACAGCAGCCAAATCGTCCGGGCAGTCAACAAGAGTTGTTGCATTTTAAGTAATCATCAGAAAATCATAATTCAAACTCACCCATAACTACGGTGTAACTGTGATATAATCAAACGTTTTTTTAAATCAGATAATAATTGTGACCTCCAGAGGGACCACAAGCTAAAAAGGGTGATTTTTCGTACAATCAGGGGCCATAATTCAGGAAGTTATGATCCGATATGGGCAAATATGCAATGGAACCAAGATCATTAGGTTATAAACATGTATTTCAAGTTTCATCAAAATCAGTTCAAAATTTTGACCTCTATAAGGTCCACAACCTTGATATAACATATTTTCACACTATTCGCGTACAAACGGCGGCCATTTTGTCAGTCAATTTTGGTCCGATTTTCATGAAAACCGAAATCAACCTTCATAACCATGGAACGGTGATATAATCAAACGTTTTTTTAAATCGGATAACAATTTTGACCTCCAGAGGGACCACAAGCTAAAAAGGGCGATTTTTCGGACAATCAGGGGCCATAATTCAGGAAGTGACAATCCGATTGGCGCAAATATCGAAAGGAACCAAGATCTATGGGTTATATATATGCATTTCAAGTTTCATCAAAATCAGTTCAAAATTGTGACCTCTATAAGGTCCACAACCTTGATATAACATATTTTCACACTATTCGCGTACAAACAGCGGCCATTTTGTCAGTCAATTTTGGTCCGATTTTCACGAAAATCGACCTCATCCTTCATAACCATGGAACGGTGATATAATCAAATGGTTTTTTGAATCGGATAACAATTTTGACCTCCAGAGGGACCACAAGCTAAAAGGGCGATTTTTCGGACAATCAGGGGCCATAATTCAGTTTTTTAAATTTCGGTTTTGTTTTTGTGCCAGTTCGATTGAAAAGGTGAAAAACTGAGCTATTCAGGCCATTCATATTTCAAAATATTTCTTTGCAACTTTCGTAAACTTGTAGCATTAATCTATAAAAAGACAATGTTGCCGAGAAATAACCAATTTCGTCAACATCACTTTTTACGGGGTGGGGTGTGGCTGAATGGTTGGCACGTGCGCGCTGTATCATGGTGTGATTTCGAATCCCTGGTTGTACGTGACAAGGAGTAGAGTCGCCTGTCCAGCCTCGTGGGTTTTCCCCGGGTCCTCCGGTTTCCTTCCACAGCTAAAGACCCCTACGGGCAAGCGAATTATTGAAATATAATTAAACCATGTTATTCCCGATATGGCCTAGTTTGTGTCGAGTGGACGTTAAACCCCCTTTCTCTCTCTCTCACTATTTACGATGTTTCGCATTTTAATTTAAGCTTATGAGTTCTTGGTTAATTAATTATTGCCTGAATTGTATTTTAAAAAAAATAGCTCATATGCTCTGTGGTGCAAATTCTCAACTTTTTTTTATACAGATAAACTTCTCTGTCGGCACAGAAAGTGGCATAATTTTGCCCAAACTTCAATTGTGATGTGTCGAAAGGTGTTTTCAAAAGAAAATATTTATTTGAACATTCTAAAAGGTCAAGATGAATGCTCCTACTAAAGACGCAAAATGTTTCGGGCTTAGTTTTTATTTTATTTCGGTTTAATATTTGCGACGTTTGGTTTAAAGGTGAAGAAAAAGTGTAAAAATGAGTTATTTACAATGCATTCAGGCTCTTTATACTTTGAAATATTCCTTGACAACTTTCATAAACCTGTAGCAATAATCCCAATGAAGACAGTGTATGTCAAAATTAATTTGTAATATCTTGGACCTTATTGTATTATAAGGTCCATGGTAATATTAGCAGTTGCCGAAAAATAAGCAATTTTACATGAGTCACTTTTCACGTTATTTTGCCGGTGAAGGCTTTAATTATAGTCAGATTTTCGATTTCTTTCACCAAATGATGCCTAACGACACTTTTGACTGGGCGGAACCAAATTTCACATTTTCAATATCACCGGAAATGATGTTATTTCTGCAAAAACTCTATTTTTAGCCTTGAATACATGACATCTGGGACAAGGTGATACACTGACTTAAAGTAACTAAGTCTCTAACTCAATATCATCCAAAATCTTCAACATTGAAAACACAAATTATTTGTCAATTTTCACCGGGAGACTGAGGCCCCTATACCCCGCGACGATTGATTAGTTGTTTGGGAATTTAGTCAGCAGGTAGACTGTATTGGACTAAATTGAAGTTGCTGTATTCACAGTCTGGAATATCGTTTGCGGCAGTTAAATTTTCAAAATTTTCCCTGTCTTCGTGGACTGTAAACGATTGATTGAAATTCGAGTCAGCCACCTTTATTAAGCTATATTAGACCACTTTGAAGATGCTTTGTTCACGGGCTGAAATTGCAGGAAAACGTGTTTGCAGCCAACAAATATTCAAAAATTTTCTTGAGGCAGGGGAGGTGGGGTGGGGCGCTGTCTGTAAACTCGAAAATTTCCGGGCAATTCGGGTTCTGCCCCCCTAACTGTCATCGAGCCGGTATGCCTATGGTGTAAGCGAATTAATCTTGGTGATTTATATCATAATCCAGATCTTATTAGTATATTTACCTTGCCATCAATTTATTGGGCAAATAATAGTTTTATTTATTAGGATATCTAGCAGTACCCCGACTGACATATTTGATATATCCTAACGGGGGTGGGTGGGGGGAACCAAGGATAAATATGCCACATTAATAATAGAAGCAAGAGGACAGCCGTGCATACATAATGAATTTTAAATATATGGGTATAGTCCACAACTCTACATCAAAAACACAGAGAAAACACAAACATTTTCATTTATATTTTTAATGTGACACAAACAATTACATTTCAGCAAATTTATAAAAATAACATCAGGTATTTACATGTTAATTAAATGTTTGTAGGTAAAAATTATCACATATTTAAAACAGGATTTTTTTCTCTTGATAACAGATATATTAATTCTTTTATTGTGCCTGTATTTTCAAATTTTATTACAGAACGCACTGATTACATGCATTAACAAGAAATATTACAACAAATACAAGTTTATATACAAATTAACATCACATAGTAGTCAGTTAAATGTTTTAGCTATTATACATAAATTATCCTTTTAGAGAAAAGCTATTGTTAAAATGAAGAGTTAGCTAACCCTGGCTTTCTCATCACAACTGTAACATATAGTTTTAACATCACTAGTTTGTTGCATATCGTTTTGTTACTTTTCCTTTCTTTTATCATTTAAATTTACACTACAGTCAAGTACAGTTTGAAAAATAGGTTGCCAGGCAATGAAACATACACCTACAGCAGGTAAGTTGTCCGGGGAGTCAATAAGGGTTGTCTCATATTTTTTCTGTTGTCATTTATAACACACTAAAATCTACTTCTGAATAACAACCCATTAAGTAAATATTTGATTGTTTGTCTCATGATCTTAAACACTGTGTATAAATTTTTATTAATATTAGAAACTACCATGTCCACAAAATTTCTCAAGCAATCAAGGGCAATAACATCGGAAATCTTTGCAAAGCACTGGGTTTGCTCGTCTCCTAACCATAAACACTGTTTTTAAAGTCAATTGGATATTAACTGTAGCCTTTAAAGGATCCACAATAAATTTCAAAGTGATTAAGGGCCATAACTCTGGTGCTAATAATCAGAAATTGTTGAAAATCAATAGGCTTATTCATCTCATGACTTTAAACGCTATGCATAAATTTAAAGTCATTGTATATTAACTTTAACCTCTTGAGTGTCCGCGACATCTTTTAAATAGATCAAGGGTACTAAATCTGGCAATAATTATTGGAAATTGTTGAAAATCAATAGGCTTTTTTGTCTCATGACCTGAAACACTGTGTATCAATATATAAAGTCAATCAGATATTAGTTTTAGGCTCCAGAGTGCCAACAAGCAATTGTGGATGACGGATGGGGGCAACTGCAACATATGACCACATTTCAATGTGGGTATATAAAAAGAAACAAAGCTATATGTTCTAACCTGAATTTGACCAGATCAATCAATTTAATCAAGGAGCTTGTGAAGAACTCATAAATAGGATTCTTCCTCTCATGATCGTAAACACTGTGTATAAATTTAAAGTCAATCGGATATTAACTTCAGCCTTAGGGTCCAGAAGATTTCTTTTTATTTGATCAAGGGGCCACCACTCTAGTATGAAATATCGGAATAAATTATCCTTTTATACATGTACGTCATTCATTGCTCTAAAACAGTCACAGTCTATGGCAGGAAAAACACTTCAATTGTGTATAATTATTATAAAGACCATAAAAATATTTTTTTACACACTTTCAACAAAATATATATATATATATATTATAGGATACACAAATGTCTTAACCCAAGTCTGATTTAACACAACATCACAAAAACACAACTCTATAAAAATGAAGAAACACGACAGGCTCGTAGTGTTCATCATCTCACATTTGAGATGAAATGTATTTGATTAAGTTTATTCATTAAAATCACAATAAGTCCAGCTTGTTTTGTCCTTATTTTAAGTTCTGTTGGTTGCTGTCGTTTATGTCGTGATTCTGATTTTAAGATTTGAATTTCCAAAATGAATTCGCGTTCGTGCCACTTCTTGAGTTCAGCATATGAATATGAATGAATCATTATCTGGAAAAAAAAAAAATTTTTTTGCTGACGAGCCATGTTTTCTTCATGGTGACCCTCGTCCTGGAAGGCCATCAACAGCAACCAATCAAGAAAACATTACACAGGTGCATGACATGGCAATGGCTGATCCACGATTGACCACTCAGCATATTGCCAGTGTTGTGGGCATCTCTCTGCGCGGCGATGATGTCTCTTCCGTGTCCACAAGTAAAAAACTGGGCTGTGGAATTTAAGTGTGGCATAGAGCCTTGATGTTGACAAGCGTGCTGAAAGGCCATCCTCTATGTAGAAAAATAAATGAAAACCATCGACTTTGTACAGGTCTTTCAGCCCAGCTCTCCTATCTAGGGAACCACTGGAACCATACAACCCTACACCAACGTCACGTACAATCAAACAATCACTGTTTCAGATTCACTTGAAAGAACTTAAAAAATGAGATGACAACAGTGGTTTTGATGATGAATGTCAATTTAGCTACTGGTAATTATGTTCATAATTGTCTGATAAAAGGGAGATAAGCTGTTGTGGCAGGAGGGGAGATAAGCTGTTGATATTGGTGGTGAAATGAAGATTATTAGTGGTGAATGGTGAGCAGGAAATTGACTACTGACTGGCAATTAGCTGATGTTGCTGATGGTGAAGGGGAAAATAGCTGATGATAAAATGAGATACATGTTGCGAACAGATCTGATGATAAATATTTACAATACAACTTATAATACAACAAAAAGTTACATACTTTAGTTTGTGCATTGATAATATGAAGCCCAACATCATTTACACCAATATGACAGCGACACTGATTCTAAAATAAATAAAATAATATTCCAAAAAAAAAAAAAATTTTCATCGTTAGTTTCATTTGGGCAAAATCCTTTTCAAAGTGAAGGCACTAGACATAAATGTGTATTGAAATATATGTAATCTGTATAATAATATTTATAACAATAGTCTAAGTAACAACATTAATTAGGGTTTCACACTGCGTAGCTTGTGTGAAACACTATTGTTTTTGTTAAAATTATTTTTATTATTTTTCTTATTATTATTATTTTTTTTTTTCCAATTTGCTTATATCTCAGCAACTTCTTGTCGGATCGATACAATGTCTTCAGTTTTACTGGGAAAGTGGGTGTGACTTAGAGATTAAAGCTATTCCCGGCATTCTGCGACATTGCGAAATGTCCGAAATCACCGAAAATGTCGTTTTTTGAAATATTGCCGTAATATTAACAATAATCATTGAATTTTAGCATATGATGCATTTTGACATAGCCAGAAACAGGGGACATAGCTATGTTACTTTTGATTTTTGATTTTCCACGAATCTTGGAAGATATTAGGCGCCAAATTTTGAAAATTTAAATTTTTACAAAAAACTTTTTTATTTATTAATATTTTTATATGACATTTTAACCAAGGTTAAAGAGTCATCTGATTTGAACAAAAATGTCAACATTTTTTGTTTCCGTAATTTTCCTTGGCCGCCATTGGCTAATTCAGTTTTTCAGTCCTACATTAATTATTTATTGTTCGATTTGTATAAAACCATGTTCATATGTTCCGTGGTTCAAAATGCCATTTTTTTTGTTACCGGTAAAGTTTCCTATAGGCACCGGAAGTGGCGTAAATTGAGCAAAAACTACAATATTGACAGTTCGGTACAACTTTTTGAAAGCAAATACTATTTTCTACTAATCCGATCTTACTCAAAAGATGCGCCCTGTAAAGGTGCACAAAATCTCGGACTCAGTTTTTTTAATTTCGATTTTGTTTTCGGGCAATTTCGGTTAAAAGGTAAAAAAAGGGGTAAAAATAAGCTATTTACAACCCATCCAGTGTCTTCATATATTAAAATATTTCTTCGATACTTTCATAAACTTGTAGGAATAATCCATACAAAGAGAATGTATGTGAAATTTAGTTTGTAATATAAGCAGTTGCCGAGAAATGGGCAATTTTGCATGAGTCACTATTCACGTTATTTTGGCTGTAAAAGAATCAATTATTATTCGATTTTAAATTTTCTTTCACTGTCTGTTGCCTATTGCCACAGTCGACTATTCCAAACCATTTTAACACTTTCACTGTTACCGGAAGTGACGTCATTTAGGCAATAACTGAATTTTTAGCCTTATTTTTAGAATTATGAAATTTGGTTCCCATCAACAAATAGAATGAACCCATACGATCATATAGATACCACAAAATGGTTTCTAACTTGTACGGTTGCAGAGAAATGGACGATTTTCCACAAGCCACTTTTTACTTTATTTTGGCTCTAAAAGAATCAGTTATTATTCGATTTTCACAAAATTTTCACCATATGATGTCTTATGCCATTTACGATTTCATAGAACTAATTTAACTTTTTTAGTATCACCGGAAGTGATGTCATTTTGTCAAAAACTGAATTTTTAGCCTGCAAAACAGATATTTTATTCAAATGAGTCTGATTTGTAATGTTTTAAAAATTATGATATTTGATTCCATTCAACAAATAGATTGAACCCATACGATCATACAGACAACACAAAATGGTTTCTAACTTGTGCAGTTGCAGAGAAATAGTCGATTGTCTACAAGTCACTTTTCAAGGTTTTTGGTCTATAAAAGTGGCAACTATTATTCTATTTACATAAAATTTTCACTATATGATGTCATATGCCATTTCGGATTTCATAAAACTAATTGAACATTTTCATTATCACCGGAAGTAATGTAATTTTGTCAGGATCACTTACAAGTAACAAATGTATAAAATGAATTGATATTTGCTGGATTTGGTTGATTCTGCGTCCAATTTATTTGATGTGTGCAATGCTTATGGGGAAACCTGTTTAATGGTTTCATTGGTACCGGAAGTGACATATGTTCAAGGGTAACGTGGCACCGGAAGTGACATGTTAAAGGGTAACGTGGCACCAGTGAAACCCGTCATTCCTGCATGCAGGTCTAGTTTTATTATTACAATATTTAAAGAAACTAACTCCTCTATAACATAGATGAAAATAAAATAGCCAATTTGGTTGATCTGGACAAACACTACATATTTAATTTTTTTCTTTAAAATAATAACAATACTGGCTTTATCTGCTGGTGTAAAATCATTAATGAAGACGGATATTCATTATTCATATTATCATTTCCTACTACTTCAGGCATTACTTTCCTACTAGCACTGCTTTCCTACAACTACTAGCACTGCTTTCCTACAACTACTAGCATTACTTTCCTATTAGTTTCCTACAACCATTGCTTTCCTACTAGCACTAGTTTCATACTACATGTAGCATAACTTTTTTGTTTTACTGTATAGATAATAAAATTATAAATATATGTTAAACTTTATTGTAACTGGTATTTCTCTGTACCATTGAGTTAAAATACAAAATAACACCAGCAAATTAGTTGACTGTATATAATATACATATAAAAAACTAATCATAATACATATAATAAAATTATTAACCTTGTGCTGAAGTAGATTTCCTTCAAAGAAAGCTGAACCATAAACAGTTAGTACATAGCACTTATTGAGAAATTTACGCTGTAATGTCTGAAATTGGATAACAAAATAATATCTACTTAGCTAGCTGCCTTATGCAAGACTTGATATAAGAGACTAGTTAAATAATAGATAATGTAATGGGAATATTCTGAAAATGTTAGTCGCATCACTTCACTCGGATCTGAGAAAACCTCGATTGTCATTGTTACCTTGGTCACAATAATAAATAAAGTCTTGATTATCCATTATTATGGTTATCATGAACAGTCGTTGACCTGCAGATCGGATCCAAATCTGTTCAACATCGTACCCATCAGATGACATCGAGAGTTGATTATGGACTTGTTATGTTAATAAATGTCTAGTTTATATACATGTAACATATAAGGCCTTGCATGTTTAAGAGCTAAATCTCCATTTTTTACCCTAAGATAGACGAAAAAGGGTCAAAAAGCACATATTAATATAAACAGATTTACATTTATGCTTTAAAACTTTTATTATAATTTCAAATCAGTTTTGTTTGCAGAAATATATGAATAATCCAAAATGAATGGCATACGCTTGCCATCGGAAGTATGTTTGACATTTTCTTGCCTCGTTCTTCATCCTGTCGATCTCTAGAGAACTGAGTACATATCTTCATTGATGGATTTGAAAATTTTTCTATTTTGTCTTAAATATTTGATGAGGATCTCTTATTTTGACAATAAGATGACAACATTAAGACTGATTGGAATCAACCAATAATTTGTGCTTGCAATGTCATATACTCGGGATAATATTGTGTTCTTTATGCCATTTTGCAAGGGATGGATGGAGAACAAGGAACATCAAAAGGGTTCATCTTCTTATGGTCCCAATGCTTCCAATCAAATTCAAAAAAAAAAAAAAAAAAAAAATGAGTTAAAAACTGATTCAAGATTTACCATTTTAATTTAGTCTGTTGTACACAAGCTGACAATGGCTCAGTTTTAAAAAAAATTGTTGTTAGTTATTGATGAAGGCTATAGCATAGTTTTAGGGAACTTGTCCAAATTGTGGACGATGAACAACCATCATCAAAATATCCATTGTTGAATATATTGATTGTAACATGTTTATATTCTCCAGTATATTCACAGTGAATATACATCATATAACTCAAAGTGAATATACATCATATAACTCACAGTGAATATACATCATATAACTCACAGTGAATATACATCATACAACTCATAGTGAATATACATCATATAACTCACAGTGAATATACATCACATAACTCACAGTGAATATACATCATATAACTCTCACGTTTTAAAAGATACAGTGTACATATCAGACAAAGATTCCTCTGGAGGTTCTACAAACTTCATATATATTAAACTATTTACATAAAGGGAAGTTTCCATTTTGACAGGCGGTTTCAGCCTGATTTTCACAATTTGAACAATTTTTCAAATCAAATTGTGATCTTAAAAGTAAACGCTCAAAAAACAATTATTCGTACAATCAGGGGCCACAATCCATGAATTTATGGATTGATACATGTCAAGTACCGGTATTATCAAAATCGGATAAAAATTGAGACCTGTGGACCATGGGTTCCACGTCGACCGTATATGCCGGTCGGGACCGGGGGCTATATAAAATGACCGTAACTAGATCTGACCCAACGGTCATTTTGCACGCCGGAAAAATAGGCTTTTTTTTCCAAACCCAAATTTTCAAACATGGCTACGATCGACATCGGCAATAAAATTGTACGGCCAGCGCACGTAAAGATAAGAGAAGCCACATAATCTCATGATTGGTGTTATAAGAGTTGTATACATAGTCTTCAATAGATTATACTGGGCTTTGTGTTGATAATTAATGATGATTGTCTTGTAGTAGAACAATAAAAGTTAATTGATATTTGGGAATTTTATCAAAGGCGTGAAGCGGTCCACGCTTTGTCGATCACCTATTGTCCACGTGTCATAAGAATTTTCTAGAACAAAGCCGTTTACCGCTATTACAGTTACGTACGATATAAACGAGATTATTATGATCTTCGAAAAAAGGGCCGTTTATATAAAGTACTGCTCTTCGAATCCAACCAACTGTCATATTAAATAAAACAGCATAGAAATTACGTAAATCGTCAACAACGTACGTGTTTGGAGAAAACTGCATCATAATTTGTTATAGTGATATTACGGCTTTGCGGGAATTGTAGAAATAAAATCTAGAGATTAGTTAACTTGCTTACCCAAAAATTTAGAAGATTACGTATTCCAGTGCTATCGTGTAGCAATATTGATGATTCCACATGTTATAAAAATGCCGTGTATATGTTGGGGTTTGCTATGAAATAGGGGGGTATTAATTTTTAAGATTAAGCCATTAATATTTACAGAGTATTGTTAGTGCTATTGAACTAATAGTGGTCTGATACTTAAAGGGAGATAACTCATTTACGAAAATCTTCAATGAGTGAGGCTGTAAAGGTCACTTTTACAAGCCGCCATTTTCCCTGAATAAATAGTCCTATTTCACAAGCTTTATTCATTTTCTTCCACAGATCCAGGATCCGGATATATCTATATATTAAAAGCTACAATAAATAAGCTTCACATTTGGGGGCATTGTCCGGGATCTGACAACATGGAGGAAGGGAAAAAGCTAGCCCTGAAGTATGGCGTTTTGGGAAGACTGTATCAGTCACCAGTAGATGTCCTGATAAAATGCCTAACACAACTGAAACTGGTAAAAAAGGTGCCAACTGATATCAATCCTATAGAGGCTCAGAAAATCATTACAGATCTCCTTGAAATAGAATGTGGTGAATAAGATGGGGGCGAGGGAGTTCTCATGCGGCTAGATGAGATTTTGACTAATTTTCAACTTTTGAGGAGGGAGTCAATGGTTAGGTCTGAATCAACTGGGGTTGAGTCTAATTGTGTTCCGGAACCCGTTAAATCACCAAAGTATGAAAATCCAACGGAGACCAAACATGTTAGCATTTTCAAAAAAGACTTCAAATTAACAGGAACAATCGGTGAAAACAGCAAAACAAACGTTCCATTCATCTCGTTAATGCGACAAATCGACAATGCTGAGAAGAAGGGTTTCTCTGAAGTCGAGATTGTTGAGGGAGGTGTGCGAGCGATATCACCTTTTTCACAACTGCGAGTGTACCTGGAGGGTAGGACAAACATTTCCATCAGTGATTTGAAACAGATGCTAAGACCCTTTTATCAAGAAAAATCAGCGACGGAACTATATCAGGAATTGGGATCAACTCTACAGAAAAGGGGTGAATCAAGTACTGACTTTTTACTTAGATTGTTGTCTTTGAAACAAAAGATACTTTTTGTAACTGATGTAGATCTAAAATATGATCCAGAATTGGTCAGTCAGCAATTTTGTAAAACACTATACTCAGGTCTTATCGATGAAACCATTCGTAGGGAAATTCAGCCATCTT
Organism: Patella ulyssiponensis; assembly: GCA_963678685.1. NCBI lineage: Eukaryota > Metazoa > Mollusca > Gastropoda > Patellidae > Patella > Patella ulyssiponensis. Next base: position 57,888,199 of record OY783225.1, on the reverse strand, counting down.
TAGACATGAAAATATCGGATGAAACACTTATCCAAAAGATGAGTTTAATAGAGTCTAGAGAATCAGATAGACAAATTAAAATGAGAGGGCACTGTAAAGTGAGTGAAGTGTCACAGGCTGACTCAACTCTGAAAGAAAAACCAAAGAAAAACAAGATAAAGAAGGAGGAAAGATCCGAGTTACAAGAGTTGAAAGCTGAAGTCGCGCATTTAGCAGAAATGATTAGAGAAGATAGAAAGAAGAAAGTGTTTGATAACAGTTGTAATAAGTGTCGTGAAAAGAAACTTTCAAATTGTAGACATTGTTGGGAATGCGGTAGCTCAGGTCACTTCCGGTCGTTTCATTATAAGTCGGAAAACGGGAGGAGATCACCTCGAAAGGGGGGCAGGTGATCTGTGAAACCACACCCCCAGCAATGTCAGTAGTCAAGGGTCAGGTGTTTTGTCTATCACCTCGCAAGCGTTCAAAATTAGTTAAGTTAGTTGGTGAAAAATGTCATGTTAATTGTAAACTAAATGATGTAAATGTAACTGTTTTATGGGACTCTGGGGCTCAGGTGTCATTAATTAATAAGTTGTTATTAACCAAATATTTCCCGAACCTGGAAATACGCAGCATACAGGAATTGACTGGTGAACAACCACTCAAACTTTTATCAGCAAATGGGTCAGATATCCCTTTTGAAGGATGGGTCGAATTTAAATTCAAATTAGGTTCTAGTGCCCCATTGTCTGTGCCATTCTTGGTAACTGAGGCTGCAGGTTTAGATGTTCCAATTGTTGGGTATAATATTATTGAACAATTTATTATGGGTAGTGATAAGGACAATCTGGTAGAAAATCTAAAATATTCTTTCGGAAAATTGTCAGTAAATCAAGTATCGGGTTTAGTAGATATTGTACGTCAAAATAATCAAGAGGCTATTTGTCAAGTGTACTCTGGATCACGCAATATTCGTATAAAGAAACAAACCTCAAAGGTAGTACGTGTATCCATACGTACAGGCTCTTTTCAAAACTCTCTTGATTGTTTATTCAAACCTGAATGAAACAGTTCTGGGTTAGATTGTCAAGAAATGTTAATTAAGGTAAACAAATCCAATAGAGTGAATTTAATTGTTAGTAATCCTACGAAATGTGATATTGTTCTCAAAAAGAAAACACATTTAGGGGAGCTTCAGTCAATTCGGTCATTGTTTTACATTGTACAGTCAAATAATAATACCCAAGTAGATGAGGTAAATGTTGCATCATTATCTAACACTCAAAATTCTGATGTATGTGAACCGCCAATAGATTTAAAACACTGTGATATTACGTCTGCTCAGGAAGACATTATTCATACATTATTAAAATCTAATAATGACGTTTTCTCTAAAACGGATGACGACATTGGGTACATACCGGACTTGAAACTTGATATACATTTGAAAGATAGTATTCCGGTAAAACAGTCATATGTTTCAATTCCAAACCCACTGTATGAAGAGGTCAAAGATTATCTGAGAGATTTGATAGCCAAAGGATTTATTCGGAAATCAAAATCGAGTTATTCTAGTCCTTTAATCTGTGTGCGAAAAAAAGACGGCGGGTTAAGACTATGTTGTGACTATAGGAAGATAAACCAAAAATCAGTAATAGACAGTGGGCCGTTACCCCGCATTCAGGATGCACTGGATAGCTTAGGGGGTAGTCAGTGGTATAGTCTGTTAGATCAGGGACGCACTTACCATCAGGGAGTTGTAGGGGAGGAGAGCAAACACATAACTGCTTTCGTCACCCCCTGGGGTCTATATGAGTGGGAAAGGATCCCGTTCGGGCTCTCCGGGGCGCCCTCTGCATTTCAGAACTATATGAACGATTGTCTAGATGGACTAAGGGATAGGTGTTGTCTCCCATACTTGGACGATATCCTCGTATACAGTAAGATGTTTGATGAACATGTGGAACATCTCCAACTTGTGTTTAATCGCCTTCGTGAAAAGGGTGTTAAACTGAAGCCTGCAAAGTGCCTAGTATTTCGAAGGGAAGTGAGATATTTAGGGCACCTTGTGACTGCATCGGGTTATACCGTGGATCCTGAAGATAAACGTGCGGTTTTGGAGCTTAAAAACAAAATTCCTGTGAATGTGGGAGAGCTACGTAAGATTTTGGGTCTTTTGTCATACTATCGCAAATTCATTCCTGATTTTGCACGAAGAGCTAAACCTTTGTACAATCTTTTGCGGAAACCACCAGACTTATCCAAGGAAAGAGTTAAAAGATTAAAGGGAGGTCAGTTGTTGTCGAAGGAAAGAATAGGATGGACTAAAGAACATTCGGACGCTTTAGGGGATCTCATAAACTTCCTTGTGTCGCCACCAGTAATGGCTTACCCTGTGTTCGATCGACCGTTCTCTTTACATGTAGATGCATCTGGCGAGGGTTTAGGGGCCATTCTCTATCAACTAGGTAATGATGGACGTCAACATGTTGTGGCTTACGCATCAAGGACACTAACTCCGGCCGAGCAAAATTATAATCTACATTCGGGTAAATTGGAATTTTTGGCGCTAAAGTGGGCTGTCGTAGATCGCTTTAGGGACTATTTGTACTACACGCCACATTTTACGATCTATAGTGACAATAATCCGTTGAGTTACATCATGACAACGCCACGTATAGACGCAGCGAGACTACGATGGGTAGCAGAACTAGCAGACTTTAATTTCAACATCAAATATAAACCTGGACCTTTAAATACTGATGCTGATTGTTTAAGTAGGATGCCACTGAAGTTTGAACAATACAGCCAAGAATGTTCCGAAGAAGTTAAATCCGATATTGTTTCAATGAGTATAAACTCGGCTCAAATTCAAGAGAATCAATCACTTATTTGGATGTGCGGGCTAAATGTTCAACCGGCAAAGACTGAACCTTCAGAAAGGGTGAAACTTCGGTTTAGTACGGACGAATTAATTAAAGCTCAAGAAGACGATGAGGACATTCTTGTGGTACAACGATTTGTGCGGAAGCGGGAGAAACCCAGCAGAGCCGATCGTGAGCGTATGTCATCAGAATCTTTAATGTTAACCAGAGAATTTACAAATCTTCAAATTGATCAAGATGGGCTTTTAAAACGTAAACGGTGTATTCCAGGTCAAGATACAGGTTATCAATTAGTGCTGCCGAAGAAATATAGAAAGTTGGTCATAGATGAACTGCATTGCAAAATGGGTCACCTTGGGACGGAAAAGGTGATATCCCTTATTCGAAATAGATTTTATTGGCCAAAAATGGTGTCTGAAGTTGAACACTTTATAACAAAAATGTGCACCTGTGTGAAATCAAAGAAACCAAATCGTCTCAATGAAGCACCTTTAAAACCGATCGAAATGACACACCCATTCGAGTTAGTTTCGATTGACTTTTTACATTTAGAGAAATGTAAAGGGGGGTATGAGTACATATTGGTTGTTGTTGACCATTATACCAGATTTGCTGCAGCTTATCCAACTACCAACAAATCTGGAAAGACAGCTGCGGACAGAATATTCAATGATTATGTTCTGAAATATGGTTTCCCTGAAAAGTTACACCATGACCAAGGCAGAGAGTTCGAAAACGAGCTTTTCCATCGACTACAAAAATACTGTGGAATAGGACGATCACGTACCACTCCATACCACCCAAGTGGTAATGGACAATGGGAGAGGCTGAACAGAACTTTATTATCAATGTTAAAGACTCTGCCTGAGGATCATAAATATGATTGGAAAAACCATATTAATAAAATGACTCATGCATATAACTGCACGAAAAACGACACTACAGGTTTTTCGCCATTCTATTTGTTATTTGGAAGACATCCTAAACTTCCCATTGACATTATATTTGGATTCGAAAATAGTGGAAACGGTTCGTATCGTGGTTATGTTCAAAAGTGGAGTAAATGTATGAATGACGCTTATAAAATTGCATCACGCAATGCCCAGAAATCTAGTGCAACTGCAAAGAAGCACCATAGTAATAAACCTACTAGTGTGACTCTTGTCCCAGAAGATCGCGTGTTAGTGCAGAACTTAAGTGAACGCGGTGGTCCAGGGAAATTACGCAACTATTGGGAGGACAACATTCATACCGTTTTAAGGAGAATGTCCGACGATTCGCCAGTGTATGAAGTCAAATCTTCACACAGAAATGGAAAAATACGGAGACTCCATAGGAATTTATTACTTCTGTGCAACGATTTACCACTCGACAAAGACTTTGTGATTGACACTACAGAAACTCATGTTACACGGAAACGTTCGAGATCTAAAACAGTGAATATATCAAAAAATGACTCAAATAGTGACTCTGAAAGTGATGAGCCATTTAACTGTTTGCCATTGTCAGATAAACGCATTGAATTAAATCCAGAAGCGGAAGAGTTTGTTCCTGCTTTGCCGGAAGCTGTGAATGTACCAGAACCAGAAGTTCAGATACAAGACACAGAGACGGAAGCGCAAAATCAAAATTCATCCGAAGGAAATGAATCAGGATCTACGGGTCATGTTTCTAATGAATCCAATTTTCAAGCAAACGACAATGATACCATTGAAAGTGATTCGGGAGCTTATGAAACTTCTTTGGAATCTGTGGAATCAGCGGATGAACATGTTCGACAAAATCGTCGTGCTGTACAACCGCCCCTTAGGTTAACATATGACCAGTTGGGTCAACCTTCAAATTGTGCTTGGTCTAATACAATTGGTGAATGCCCCTTAAGTGTGGTTTTCTAAAGTAGTCCAATTTTATTACAATATTGCAGAGGTAATAATGAATCTTGAATGATTATGTACAAAAATATGATCATACATCACGATTATAGCATTATTAGAATTTGTTAAGAGTGTTGGGAGTTAATTAGTTCAAAGTTGTTTTATTACATTTTGGTAAACTCTTGTTGATAAACCAATAATATTTTACTATTTGTATTTAGCATGTTGGGTTAGTGAAAAAAAAAAGAAATTGTTGAAACTGACAAGTCAGACATTTAATCATACAGTATTACAAACCATTATTATGAATGATTGTCAATTATATGTGTTTTCCAGACTGATCACCTGTAAAACTCCATACTGCCATGCGATATTTTAGAATATCTGAGTAATACATGTATTTGAAGTATGTGTCAACATTATTAGTTATTACTAGAAAGTTTATTTTTTTTAGCGATGTGAGTTTCAAAGCGTGAAACCTATTGTGATTACATATGTTGTTTAAAGCTATCTTGATGGTTCAAATGTCGGGACGCCATTTAATTTAGTGGGGGAGTATGTTGGGGTTTGCTATGAAATAGGGGGGTATTAATTTTTAAGATTAAGCCATTAATAGGGTGCCCCGAGCTAAAAAAAATCTCGAAAACTATTTACAGTTATTGCACTATATATATACAAACAACAACCCCAGATAATTCTTTATTATAAACTGTCAAGAAACTGTACCTGCGTGCTTTATTTCACAAGATATATTCATTCGACTGTACGGTAAAATACACTGTTTGGTGTACTAGCGGCGGACATTTGTATTTTGGGATTTCAATGTTGACAGAGTTATGTTTTCTTGGAAATTGAAAATTATGGATTTCTTTTCCGATAAGAATTAACCACCACTACCATTCGGGACTATTCGTTTAAATCGTAATTTGCTATGTAACAAAATCTGCTCCATGTATCGATTGGATTTCAGATCTCCAAGCATGCGCAATACGGCTCTGTGTTTGGATCGGCCATTCCTGTGTAATTTATGTGTGCAGTCCTATTTACATTTGTTTAAGTTTTTGTTGATACAATGGACCGATCTATTTATAGTTTCTATACCCATAGATGTGAACGTGCCTTTGTAAATTTATATTTGATGTCCCATTTAACCCTTGTGCGTACACATCGCGCGAAAAATGTTGTCGGCAACAATTGGTAACCTGAGACCCCAAACATAAATAGGTTTTGGATGAATAACTGTATTCAAATACGATCAAACTACAGCTTCATATCAAGACTGAACAATAATCAATCAGATTAAAACAAATTATTTCACGTATTGTCACTCATGACATTCTAGCTAGACAATTATGAACCAATTTCTCACAAACGTTAATAATAGGGTCCTGGGGGGCCCGAAAACCCCCTCGTATAATGTTAGGAAGTATGTTTATTTCAGGAAAGTTTTATGGAATAATTAAGAGTATTAAATGAAAAATGACAGACTATTTTAAACAATCTGAATGAAAAATATGCAATAGCTCATCAAGTTATATACAGATTTGAGATGTACTTTGACATTTTGAAGTCAAACTAGAATACAAACTAGAAGATACATAATTAAGAACAAATTCATATTCGGGATCCCGTGCCTTATTGTATGATAGCATTTACACAAGAATAAATATACTGAATATATTATTACATGTATGTATTTCCTATAAATTTAATGAAATGGGGTTTAACGTCCTATTGTTCTGCTCCGAACTGGGCTGATTCCTATAACTTTATTGGGACTGAAAGCGATCGATTACATTAACAAAAACACATATCTTCGTGACCAGTATGTTAGATCTTCTTTCGTAACGGTATGTCAATCTATTTTCTGTTTTAAAATCACCAAGAAAATTTGTTATAGGTCTATGCTTGGTCATATAATTCACAAATTGCGGCATTTTATTTCTAATTTCAAAATTACGGATTTACTAATGGACCCAGCTATATCATCAAGATCTGCCAAAATAATTTGCGCAGATTTATCAGCCACATTTCGAAGACCAATAATCTTTGGCGTATGAGTCGAGTCAGCGGTTATTGCATATGTGTGCCAAATTTGGAGCCATATTTTGGTGTTTCGTCCGTATATAAAGTGGTGTTTTTCGCTGACTTTGGGGTTTCCGAAACATGTTTTAAAGATACACCGACGCGCTCACATGATATTATTTGGACTGTAGTTTTTGTTGGAGTGTAATTACATTTGAGTCCCACAACAGCAAAAAATGAGGTTATAACCGCGTCGACGTTCATACAAAATTACTTCTTCCACACGAGGTTGGGACTTATTATTAGCCTTCGTGTGAATCAATTCTTTTAATGTCTTCCTTAGTCGATTTGTTAAACTGAAAATTGTTTTTTTTTTTATACCTATTGATCCTACTTACTAAATACCTATTTTTCCTATTTAATTTGGCCAAAGTCGAATCGACAGATGTCTGTGTCTCTCTATTAATTAAATGTGTTTTGCTGGTATCTTTCGATGGTGTATTGTCCACTATCCCGGGAACAAGGGGGCTGTCGAGATAATCGTTACTATTCAAAAAAAGTAGGGGATATTTGATTTTGGGGGCATAATACTAAAATATGCAAATGACTACGAAAAAAGTCACTATAGAACCTAACAGAAGAAACATTTCCAGTTACATGTGACGCCCAAATGCACCAATAGCTACCGCATGGAATGCTGGTGATGCTTGGGATCATCATGGGGGTCCAACCCAAGATTTGCACGACTCTGACTTTGAATGTTACAGTCATTGTGGCATTGAATTCCAGGGTGGAAACATCAGTTTAATTGTTTTAATGACCAGAAAACAAATTTTGATATGCGTCGGCTTACCCAAAATGAAAGGTTACGTGCCCTTGGCATGCTACAGATCGGCACAACACAGGCGGTTGTGGCGCGGACGATGAATGTTTCTCAGTCTGTCATAAGCAGGCTATAGTCCAGATACCGTGATACACAATCTGTACACGACAGACCACGCTCAGGTCGACCAAGAGCGACAACTCAAGCCCAGGATCGATTTATCCGTACCTTGGCCTTGAGAAATCGTGTCATCACAGCAAATCAGATCAGCGCTCGTCTTCAAACAGACACTGGTGTGAGAGTGAGTGGCCAGACGATTCGGAATCAACTGCATAGGGGTCACCTTCGCGCCCGACGTCCTCGCGTGAGAGATCATCACATTCAGGCAAGATGTCGTTGGTGTAGGGATCGTCAACACTGGGATAATCGACGCTGGAGCAATGTGATGTTTTCAGATGAGTCAAGGTTCACTGTTGATTTTATGGACAGACGTAGGAGGGTGTGGCGTCGTCGAAACGAGCGCTTCCAAGACGTTAACGTCATCAGACATGATCGATTTGGGGGTGGTTCTGTTATGGTGTGGGGAGGCATCACTGTTGCTGGAAGAACGGCTTTACATGTTGTTGCAGGGCGTGTTACAGGCCAGTACTACCGGGACAACATCTTGGCAGTCCATGTTGTGTCGTTCGCACGACGTCATGGCCGCCGTTTCATCTTCCAGGATGACAACGCAAGATGTCACAGGGCCAGGATCGTTACAGGTTACCTCCAACAACAGAACATCACCACATTACCTTGGCCAGCACTGAGTCCCGACCTTTCCCCCATCGAGCATGTCTGGGACATGCTTGGACAGAGGTTACGTCAACGTCAACAACGTCCTGCCAATGTCCAAGAACTTGCTGCTGCGTTGCAACAGGAATGGGACAATCTGGACCAAAATGACCTTAGACGTCTCATTAGGAGTATGCCACGTTGGATCAATGCTTGTTTGGCAAACAGAGGAGGATTTACCCGTTACTGACTTTGTTGTGATGCTGTGGTAACTTTGCTGTTTGACCCCGGGTATCATTTTACCCTTATAATGGTCAGTCTGTGCCTTACTTAGTCTAACGATCATTTGGAATAAATCGATGAATGTGAACTTCATTTCATTTTGTCATTTGTTTCTTCGTCAGTTTCATTAGGTGACTTTAATAACACTTAAAAATCAAATATCCCCTACTTTTTTTAAATAGTATATAATTTTGTATATGTTTACCTAGCCTTTGTCTTCAGTCTGATCAGTGTCTTTCGAATACCGTTGTCTTCAAACGTCACACTAACGTCATGTAAAGCAGTAATTATAGACTGGCGCTCTGTATTGGTCGGAAATTTATTAATGGTACCTAGTACTAGCCTGTAGTTCTTGCAAAGGCAAATTTTATTATTGTGCCGAGATCATAGTTATCGCCCGAACCACTGCTGGATAGTAATTCATCGTTGGACGTCATGTCTGCTAATTGAATCGATTGACAACAATTTTAAAAAGACCGTCGGTCAATTCCTTAACAAAATAAAAAGATTTGTTTCCCCTTAACCCTAAAAGCAAGTAGTCTCGAACAGAAATCTGGTCAATCGAGACTACATTTCGCTTCGATAAATTCCCGGTAGCAAATTTAAAAATACGAAACAATTGTTATATTTCCTAATTTGGTATAACACATCTAGGCCAGTACAACGACGATTTCACGAACCTTTCAAAATTAAAAGAAAAATACCGGTTGTACTCTTATCTTTTCCAAAACGTGTCATTAGGAGATGTTAAATCGCCGAAACTAAACAACAGCACTCTGTAAATAAATAGCGAATTGAAAAATAAAAACGACAATCATTTTTAGAATTTTTAACGTAGTTAGCGATCCAATAATATTGAAAGACAAACGCGTGATGAAAATATTTTTAACGTGTCTTTATTTACAATTTTATGTTGTGACAATACCACGTGCATGGCTGTATACAGTGAATATTTGGTCCGTGCATGTGCTCCCATTGTGCCCGAGCCTGTTTCGTCATCATTGAGAAATTCGTCTTGGCAGAGTAAACACCTCTCGAGGTAAGACAAACTTTCTTAGAGAGCTCGGGGCACCCTACCATTAATATTTACAGAGTATTGTTAGTGCTATTGAACTAATAGTGGTCTGATAGATACTTAAAGGGAGATAACTCATTTACGAAAATCTTCAATGAGTGAGGCTGTAAAGGTCACTTTTACAAGTCGCCATTTTCCCTGAATAAATAGTCCTATTTCACAAGCTTTATTCATTTTCTTCCACAGATCCAGAATCCAGATATATCTATATATTAAAAGCTACAATAAATAAGCTTTACATATATATGGAAGCCGAGCTCTTACACACGACGATATTATAGGGGGCGCTAGCTTGGAAGTTAGCAGTCCGAAGTTAGTTATTCATTATTAACATTTGCGTCACAATTTTGCGGCCCGTAACGCCGTAAGAGATGTTCTAAAACAAATAAATGTGAGATATATGCCATGGATACTTATATATTTATCAACTCCTAAATTATCCAGGTCAGTGTGTTTTCTATAGAGCACGTGGTAATTACGTGTCACCCACTGGAATGGCTTTTCTACGGCCAATTCAGCTATTTCGATTAATTAAGTAGCCCAAAGGGAATATTTAATTACTAAATAATTATCATAAGTCTTACTAATATTTCATTCTGAAGTCCAATATATATTTTTTTGTGTACCCCATGCTGACAAAGTGGTGTAGACACGTGAATTCACAATACTCCACGATGAATAAAAATATGAAATATAAATTTACTTTGCAAAGTTTTCGTGCGTTATCAAAAATGACCAGTAGTGAAGATTTTGAAGTGGAAGCCCTGCTGTGGACGGACGAACTGACAGATTGAAATGGGCGAAGGACCAACGGTATAACTTATCCACATGAAAATATGACTGTATAGAAAAAAAGATAACTTTCATGCAGATGCCACAAGAACTTGATGTCATGTGAGCAATTTGTTATGGTCAACTAAATTGTCCATTATGGAATGTACAACTCCTACTCATTTAGATTCTAGTTTATAGTCAGTCATATGAAGAGTTTTACATGTATCTGAATGTGTTCAGTTTCTACTTACCATATGATTTCGTTCTTTACCCAGAATCTGATCCCGATTATTATATTCTCTCAATATTTTATTGGTTATCGACGCCCCTTTAGCTTTTAGCACTACACCTGGCACTAACTGTTTCATATTCTTATCACTAAAAATACAGATAGAATACAGATTCAGCCTTGATTCATTACCAGGGTTCGAAATCCGTTTTGAAAGGAACCAGCCACGGGTAGGCATAACAGATAGTCGTCTTTTCAACAACTGACATGCTGGTTTATAATTTATACATACTTTGTTCACCTCAATAATAGCAGAACATATTCTGAATAATAATAGCTGAAACTTGAATAAACAAAGCCTTTGTTGTAATTGCATACATTTATTCATATATCGAAAAAAGATCGAAATTTATAGTCAAATTTCTGCAACTTGCATAAAGCATATTCCTGAGTCATGACCCACTTATTAATAGACAATATTTGCAATTCCTTTTGAAATAAAACTGATAGGAGTTTGGGATGACATAATAGATTTAGACAGAATAAATTGTACGATAACTTACTTTGATAGAATAGATTTAGCAGCAGAAGACTCTTGTTCTCCATACCATAAACACAACAAAATGGAGGCAAATGTAAGAACATCATGGTCCGTACATGGATAAAAAGCATTAATATAGTTATCATAGGCTTCATGAAACAACATTTTAATGGCTTCAGGATGAGTCAACTGAAATTAAATCAAGAAAGATTAAAGTCTTGTCCACAGAATCCTATTGCTTTAAAGAGAGAGACACACTAGGCCAATCATTTACCACCGAGTCGAGATGCCAAATTTGTATATGGAATCAAATGTGTTTGATATTTTCGGTCGATTGTGTTTATATTCTCCGAGTGTGTCCGGTTGGCTGATGTTGTAGTTTTGACACAAAGTGAGCATGGATTGTTTATTATCGTAACAGCGGTAATGGTATATTTGATTCTTAGCCTCGCTCCTCCATTTTTAAATTAAATCATTCTAATCTAGATAAAATCTCAAGCATCCGATGGCACCTAGAGTTGATTATGGTCTTATTAATAAATGTTTAATCAATAATTTATCTAACATTTCAGGCCTAGAGAAGAAGTGCAATAGGCTGATTTAGCTGTTGAATAATGCCTGTTTAAATGATATAGAGGTAGAACATTACATGCTAGCTACCTTTTTAACAGAGGTACAACATTACATGCTACATACTTACCTTTTTCTCTCTTTCTACACTAATTTTGGCATTTCTACGCCATTTTAAAACTGGTTCCTCATCTGTAGCCGAGTTAGTTAACATATGAACAGTTCTATTCCACATCTTCAGTTGTTGGGTAGGTTTATGTTCGGGTCTCAATTGTAATTCTGTAATATTTGACGTAGAGAACGGATGCAAATTAAGGCAAGGACAATAAATTTGATACTCGATACTGCCATTTATCAACTATTGTAACCAGGATGGCTATAATTCAATTATTCTTACATGAGTTATAAAAGAAAAGATGACTGACTATAATTCAATTATTACATGGGTACTTACGTAAACTAGGAGAACATGTCCATATTGTAAAAATATCTTTATAAATTTCTAGAGGCAGATCAAACTCCTGTAAAAGAGTAATTCATGATTAATTATCAACTCTTGAAACATATTTCTGTAGTTATCATGTATGAAAATAAAGAAATATATCAAATATAATCGCTATGTTAAACTGACATAACATAAAAACAGTTAATTTACCTCTAACATTAATTCACATAATTGTTGTACCGTTGTATGATGACCTGCTGGTAGTTTCACTAATTTTACTGATTTATCCATTAAATATATCTGTATAGTCATACTCTATTAAAATATAACAATTAAATACCGGTATACATACATGTGTATCTGTATATTCATACTCGGTTAAAATATAACATTCATCGGCGTACAAGCCAAAGGGGTGGGGGGTGGAACTGAAATGCCCGAAAACATTTCCGTTTACAGACAGCAGTGCCAGTTAACACAACCGCCAGGAGAGGAGTTAATGGCTGCAATGTGTTTCCAGCCCATGAATATAGCAACTTTGATGTGGTCCAATATGGCATAACTTAGGTGACTAACCTGAATTCCAAACAACCAATCACTCAATCAGTCAACCCTGAGAAAGTTTTGACAATAGATGCCCGGAAAATTGTGCGCAGAGTGGCTCTACATAAAATGTTTTATTAATCTATCGCAAATTCAATTAAAGACAAAAGTAAAAGTAGAGTTTTATTAGATTTGGGGCACCTTATTTTGCCAACTATATGACGTGTTAATTTTTGTTCTTACTTTACCCATCCGCCCGAAAAGTCAGATTGACCGAAAGTTAAGGGGGCACCTGTCTGGCTTGTAACCGGTAAATACATCTGTTTGATCATCCTGATATGATAAGTGGTTTCAGCATATTGTGAGGAAATGTTGAACATTGTAATAATTGATGACTTACAGGTTGTATTTGTGCTTCACGAATAAAATTCATGACTTCTTCATGTCGCCTGTTTCTATCTGGTGCCTGCAGACATATATCTAGAGCAGTTTTACCTTCACAATCTCTAGCATTCTATAAAAACATGGAATCATCAAATCACCACATATCATCAGGTATTATAATCAACATATATCATCACAGTAATATCATCCAATAAACCACTGGTCAATCATTTTATAGTCTGTCAGATATCAATCTTATCATACTTATCACATTGACAGGATCAGGTAAACTTAACACATTGTTAGTATCAGGTAAACTTACCACATTTATAGATCGATTGAGTAACAGTGATTTTGCAACCTGTGGATAACCCTTCTTGGCAGCCATATGTAATGGTGTACTATCGTTTCTATCAGATAGATTAGGTGAACAACCTAACTCTAACAGAGCAGAAACAACATCAGCCTTACCATACCTAAAATATATTATACATCATTTCTTCTATCTGATGTCATTTCAAAATAACTATACCTCATTGAATTTGATGCATTGATTTGTGTACGAATGGGTATCCGACTAAATTCAAAATGTCTGGTTCACAGATAGAACTAATGTTGAAATGTAACTGATTTTGTTTTTAATAGTTTAACTTTAAACCATAAAGCGGTTGCCATGCAATTTTTCAAGAGTTGGACAGAGAACAAGCTAAAAAAGCCATTTTCTTTCGATCAAGGGTCATGATCCAACATGTTTCAATATCAAAACAAACTAAGATCTTTGGGATATAAAAATATAAGTTTCAACAAAATCTAATCAAAATTATGACATCTAGAGGATTCACAACCTTTGTATTACATACTTTTACACAATTTGTGGCCATTTTGTTTGGCAGTTTTGCCTAGATATGCAAATATCAAAAGAAAAGCAAGACCTTTGGTAGGGTGACCCACCCCAAATGAATATCTCCAAATATCTCAACAATTACACCACAATACTAATATATTTACCAAGCCTTAAATCTGTTTCACACATTTATAGTCACTAAATAAACGACCATGTTGTACTTAATAAGCTATGACCATTTAACCATACATAAATAATACTGAAAACTGGTTTGGAGTGTCGTCCATAACATCCAGACACTTTTGAGTAAAAAGAAGATAGGTTATGTGCCCTTGTTTTGAAATTAGTCTCGCTTAACCAGTCTACCGATCATTCTACGTCTAATTGACAGGTCGGGATAATCAAGACTACTATTTTACGAAACCTAACAGAAAGCTGGAACAAGAAATTGAATTTAGAAGCACACACATTAGACAACGCAACAATATTTTTAAGAACCTTGTAAAAGTAAAATGAAACTACTGCTAGTATCATGTTCTTGCTTTACGAACGTGATTCAGAGATATTATTTGTACTAAACCAAAATATGCAGCTTCTAACGGTACAGTTAATTATAGGGCAATTTAAAAAATAAAACGAGCGTAATTTCTAAAGATGCCGTAATAACCAAAAAGTTAAATATTATTGCTATTCAGAATCGTCAACAATAGATTTTTAATGACTGTAGTAGTTAATAGTGTGTTGAACATTCCCACATGCTATTGCTATTTATAGCCCCAACGAGTGTGCGAGACTGTCAGAAATCAGTAGTTAGTGATTCAAGTAAAGCGTGCACAATCAATGTGTTAAGAACAACTTTTCAGTAGGCACGTGGGGCACCCTACCTTTTGGTTCCAAACCTATATCATAAGTTTTGTCAAAACTGGATGAAAATTGTGACCTGTATAGAGTCCACATACAAAATGTGAATGGACAAACGGACGGGCAGGGGCGACAATAATATACATCCACATGGAAATGTGGATTTATGTAGAAGTATTTAATTGCAATACTCACCAAGCTCCATAGTGTATTGGTGCCCATGATATGGAATCTTTTTTGGAATGATGTTGGCCATGTTGAATGAGATCTTTAATACCTAAAACATCTCCTCTGGCGGCTAGATTATGTACTGGGTATTTATCACGCCAACCCAATTCTCTGTCAAACATAAATATAAATCATATTATCTACTTAAGCCGCGGTTAATTAATTGTCAGTTTCTTATGACCTGAGTTGGTGAAATATACATGCTACATGAGGTAATTATTAATTATTGAGACGAAATTTAATTTTGATCTATTTCATCAATGACTTATGTCAGTTTCTTTGTCATGGAAAACCCAAGGGACCCAAGGGTAATCAGTGTCCACAATTTATTCAATATTAATAATTCAATAAATATTTATGTATTAAAATATCTGTTGCCGTTGCACAATATCCGAAAATCGGAAGACTTCATAATAAACAAGCCAACAGTGAGGCTGATGTCCCCCGCCGAAATCCCAAAATAAATAGACGACACATATTAATTAATCGCACATTTATTTTTTTCAAACGTATCGAGGTATCGTGTCTCAAAGCATCAACCAATCAAATTGCTTATCTCTGCTTACCCAAAGCGGAAAATGCTCATCTTCGAACTCCATCAAGGCATTGACCTAATAAGCATATACACCAAGTTTGAACATTTTAACTCAATTAGAAGGAGAGTTATTGTGTTCCAAAGTCTCGACCACTCAAATTGCGTATCGCTCTGCTTACCCTGAGCAGAAAATGCTCATTATCGAACTTAGTCAAGGTATTACTGTAATGAAACTATACACAAAGTTTCACCACTCTCACTTAATTAGAACTAAAGTTATCGTGTCCAAAAGCATCAACCAATCAAATTGCTTATCTATGCTTACCCTAAGCGGAAAATGCTCATCTTCGAACTCCATCAAGGCATTGACCTAATAAGCATATACACCAAGTTTGAACATTTTAACTCAATTAGAAGGAGAGTTATTGTGTTCCAAAGTCTCGACCAATCAAATTGCGTATCGCTCTGCTTACCCTGAGCAGAAAATGCTCATTATCGAACTTAGTCGAGGTATTAATGTAATGAAGCTATACACCAAGTTTCATCACTCTCACTTAATTAGAACTAAAGTTACCGTGTCCCAAAGCATCAACCAATCAAATTGCTTATCTCTGCTTACCCTAAGCGGAAAATGCTCATCTTCGAACTCCATCAAGGCATTGACCTAATAAACACATACACCAAGTTTGAAGATTCTAGCTCAATTAGGAAGAGAGTTATTGTGTCCCAAAAAGTGTGACGGACAGACGGACAGACAGACAGACAGACAGACAGACAGACAGACAGACAGACGGACGGACGAACCCATTTTAATAGTCCCCCAACTTTCTTCGAAAGGCGGGGGACAATAAGTTTAAATTATTAGTGATATGCTTCTTAGTCATTCATTCTTGGCATTACATTTCTTTATCTTTACCTGCTTTGACAGGTTATGAAATGACCTGTTCCAAACTGGTTGATGATTTTTTCTGACATAAATAATTAAAAGTATACCCTTGGATTTTTTAATACAAAATACATCACTAAATTTGACCAAATAATTATGGAAGTGCGTAATTAATACGAATGAAAACGAACAAGAGGGCGGGTCATGAGAAACAAACAATTAATGAAGCGCGGCCTAATATATGATAATATTTGTGGAGTGAAATGTTGTTTTCATCAGGGTTTATGGATTAAAAGTACAATAACTTACTGTGGAGCACTATTTCTTCTATCTGTAGTATTTAAAATAATTCCCTGATCCCAGAATCTATTAATCACAACACAATTAGCCTAAAACAAATATCAAATAACATACATGTATTGTATATAATCACTTTAATACTCTTACATTGCTACCTGGACAGTTTCTATCACACTAGGAAACAAGGTTGAAAAACACTCCCCAGAAAAATAAACAGTTGCCATGTAATTTACATTCGTATTTTGGAACAGATGAACAGAGAACACGCTCAAAAAAGACAGAAATTATTTGTACTGGTGCCATAATCCAGGAAATTACGATTCGATATATGAACAAATATCGACAAATACCAAGATCTTTGGATTATAAACATACATTTCAAGTTTCATCAAATTCGGATAATAATTGTTACTTCTAGGGTGCCACAACTTTGGTATTACATACTTTTTCACTATTTGCAAACAAGGAGCGGCCATTTTGACTTGCAGTTTCAGTCAGATTTTTATGAAATTGGAACTCAACCTTCATTGATGTGTAACGGTGATATAGTAAAATGTTTTTTAAAATTGATTACAAATTGTGACTTCAAGTGGGTCCACTGTGATTTTTCAAACAATCAAGGCAATAATCCTAAAAGTTATGTTCGGATAAAAGCAATAATCGAAAAGAACCATGATCTTTGTGACATAAACATAAATTTAAAGTTTCAACAAAATATGTGCGATGATGGAAAGGATTCATAATCTTTGTGATATAAACATAAATTTCAACAGAAGTTTCAACAAAATCGGATCAAAATTGTGACTTCTAGAAGGTGCACTACCTTGACATAATATATTTTTACACTATATGCGTACAAGAGGCGACCATTTTGTCGGGAAGTTCAGGTCCAATTTTCACGAAATTCAAACTCAACAAACATTACAGATTAACGGTGATATTTTCAAAGTTTTTTTAAATCGGATAATAATTGTGACCTCTAGAGGGACCACTAGCTAAAAACATGATTATTGTAAAATCAGGGACCATAATTCAGGAAGCTACTATTCGATATGCACGAATATCGATAGGAACCAAGATGTTTGGGTTATAAACATCCATCTCAAGTTTCATTGAAATCAGATGAAATTGTGACCTCTAGTATTGTCTCAAAAAAAGAAATTGAAACAGATTTAGGATTTCATCAATACTTAATTTCATTTGAAAATAAAATACAGCAATTTTTATCTGCTCCATCCAAATGTGAGAATTTTGCCGAGACAGAACCCATGTTTCTATTCTCAGTCAAATGACTGGACATTTCTCAAACCCTCTCCTCCAAAAACATATAGTTGTTCTACACTCTTTTGTCTTTCATGCAATTTCTTATTGTAGCTATTCCTTTAATTACCTAATCTGATCGAGCCCCAAATAAAGAAGAGTACTTGCCTTAGTTTTATAAGGAAGACCTGAACCAAATAAAGGATTCATGACCACAATATCACATTTTTCTATGGACAACATTTTAGTTAGAGCCTCATTAGCCGTCATTTGAACGTCTGTAGGGAGATGACCAATATTAGTAACACTATCATGATGTGCCATGTGGCTAGGAATGAAGACGGGATTATGTACAGTTAAACGTATTCTATAGTCTGTTCTTGAACGAAATAAACAATCAATAGAACCTGGACAGGAATGTTTTTCACGCAACCAACTACAAAATAAAATAAATAATAAAGCCATTAATAAATCATAATATTTTGTTATATTTATGATTAGTGATGGTCCGATATGGCACCTATCGGTTTTACTGATACAAATAAATTACCGATAGTGGTGGATATGAAATCATTACACATTAAAATGTCTCGAATGGTATGAAGATCTATGTAGATATTTGTCTTTATTAGTCGGGAAACGCATGGTACTATTTTACTGCGGGAATCAAACACGAACCCTTCAAACACGAACCCTGTGTTTTTGAAGTAATAATTGGGTCGCGCAATCAAAAATACACACCATCTATCATGAATTTAATTAGTTGGTGTATCATTAATGGTTGAGATTATCATATTATAAGTGTTGATTACGATATAATTCCTTACATTAATCGACACGGCATCTGTATGTCTATACATGCATTATTTCATGCGGTAATGAAACGATACATCAAAGCAATAGCTTCGTCACCTGCCTTCTAGAACTATTGTTGAAAATAAAATATCTAATGATCTTTATAATGAGTTTTTAATTGTTGACACAAATTATGTCAAATTGTCAAAATATCCATGCATAACAATATAAATCACTAAATTCTTTCTAAATTTTTATCGGCAACTAGAAGTTGGAATGTCAGACCGTAATCACGTGACATCAAAGGAATATCCCCCCCTTTCATCTTACATTCCAATCCTGCGAAAACGACGTGATATTTTTCCACCTTTTCCCAAAGGTCTACTCATTATGATAGTGACAGACAATACTAGCAGTGAACTAGATAAAACAAAGTAAAAAAAATGCCTATTTGGAACCATTTCTCGATAATTAACCGACGCTTCATACTAGCACGTTATGTAATGATGAGCCATTGTTGACATCTTTAGTTTTGCTATCACTAACCGTGACAGACATTGTTATTTCATAGTTAATAAATTTGTTATTACTTATAAGAAACAATTTAAAAAAAATTAAATAGCTTTATTAGGAATTGTGTATGGCGAGAGTCTTAGATTATCGGTATGCCTAAAAAGCAAAGGTTGTCGTGTGCGTAGCAATTTAGATAAAGGAGACCGATAAGGATTTTGTACTGTTTATCATTTCTTTTTTACGGCTGCTATGAGTACGATTCGTGGAATTACTGGTACATCTAAAAAGCAACAAGCACGCGTGCGCGCGACTATTTTGCTGCACCCTGTGTCAAACAAAATAATGATTTGTTCACACCTCAGATAATATTTTAAAGGTATTTACCGGGTCGTTTTGAACAGATATCGGCAACTCCAGTATCGGTAAAATGGCTATTGATTGGCTGACACCGATTTCTCTCGACAGTGCAGTTATTGGCCAATTACCGATATTGAAACCGATTATCGAACCATCACCATCAGTGTGAATAGTACATACACCCCCAATCCTAGTGATTTCACAACAATTATAATACTACAAATAATACATTAAATATATGTTTGAAGTGGAATAAACGTCAACACAATAAGAGAAGAAGATAAATCAAGATTCTGGTGCAATTCACTGAACTAACACAGATATCATGAATATGATGTTTCCTCAAAATCATGGCAACATGTTTTACTACAATCAAGGGAAATAATTTTTGTTATATTAATGTGCTTTGATGGCAAAAATATTTAGTTAAGCATACCTCTCAAGATGAGCAAGTAAAGTTTTAGTTGGAGAGGGGAAGTTGATAGAACCAGTACTCAATACATCCATTACATAATCTAATGGATAAAATCCTGGAGTATTCTGAGCTTGTTCTACAAAACGCTTATTCAATTTATCTACAGCATAAAAAAATACAATTTAAAAAACACATAAAAATAATTATACTATTGTTCAAATATTGGAGAAGGAAATGTTCTTGTGTGTCAAATCCTTGAGTCTATGAATAAAACTCTGGCATGTTCAACAGTTCAACCCAGCCCATAATTTGTGGAGACACCCATCAACCAACCCTCGCAGGCCTCTTGGACCCCATTAACAATATAAATATTGGGCTTGTGTACTCCCACATGATCTTGTACATCATACGACATCAGCATTCACCAAACAAAGAATATACTTTTATCAATGGCCCTAGATAATTGTGACAATTTTCATCAGACCCTGAATCAAGTTATTGCAAACATTTTTCTTGGAACTTCCAGATTTGTGTTTCTGGAGTTAAAAGCTTTTTGAAAATGTATAGTTTGTTGAGCTTTAAGAACCATGTAGCAGAGGTGTAGGATTATTTTGTTGATCTTACCATGAGGATTAACAGCAACAAAGAAGAGAGAAAATCTTGATAATGACTCTCTCTGATGAAGTCTTACATCAGTATTGTTACATGGTATCTGTATAGCACGTTCACCTACACAAATATATTAAAACAGAAATCAAGCACCTGTTTTATTTAAATAGAATACAATGTAGTAGGAGACATTTCTTGTTCTGGATAAATTTAAACAATGATTGAGTTTTATTACAGTGAAAATTAAGTATGATGATTGACTAACCTTTTAAACCAACGCCATGATCACCACTACCTGTAATCTTGAATACATGTCCTAAAACTAATTCCCTTGGTTCCTCTTCCACTATATTCATAGAGAACATTGGTAAATATTTGGCCTGTTTCACCTTCTCACCAGGTGGTGTTTTACTGTCCAACAATAAAATATCGTAAAGACGTGGCCGGAAATCTTGATTAGCAACATTAGGTTTGGGCCGGATCACTGCTAACACAACCTCCATCTGAAACAGAAAACACATAATGACATCATTTTTATAGCTAGTATATTATTCAGATTCAAGAGTTCATGAATATGTATAGCAAGACATTAGCATAACAGACCGAGATAGGTTGCCAGGCAATGAAACATACACCCACAGAAATTTCAAAAGGCTTCTTCGTTTTACTAATCTAAATAATGCATGTAAATTTAATACAGATCAGATGATAATTTCAGTCGTTAGAACGTTCACAATGTTCAACAAAGTGAAAAAAGGACCATAACTCTAGCAGTAATTAACAAAAATTGTTGAAATTAAACAGTCTCCTTCGTCTCACTAACGTAAACAATATATGTAAATTCTGAACTGATCAGATAATAAATGTATGAAGTCTGTAGTGTTCACAAGAAATTGTGTACAATGGACGGAGGCAATAGCAATATACAATTTACATGTGGGCATATAAAACTGACTCCTTCCCTACATCTTTTCCTGGCTATTTTGAACGTTGATAATCGATAGGGATTTACAACTATAACACACTATTTATCTCTCAGGTTTAAGGCTTCTGGGTTTATGAGAATTTGGACACTGATTCTCAGCTGAAACCCATTATGCATTATCAATGCATTATCAAAGCTTAAAGGTGCAATATTCCATACTATGATAAATATATGCTTTCAGACCACACACAGTACAAAATAGTCCTGCCAAAAAGGAATATTGATCCATTAAAAGTCCAGCCAAAAAGGAATATTAATCGTTAAAATGTTAAATTTGATCAATCCTAAAACAATTTTCTGTTGATGAACATGAAGCTGGTATCTTCAAATAGTCTCAATTTAATCACAAAATCTTCCAGATTGTAATTTTGGAAAGATACTTTTTAGGGTTTCACACTGCGAAGCTTGTGTGAAACACAATTGTTTTTGTTAAAATTATTAGGGTTTCACACTGCGAAGCTTGTGTGAAACACTATTGTTTTTGTTAAAATTCTTATTCTTATTAAGCTTTCATATTACATATGAAAGCTTATTGTTTCTGTTAAGATTATTATTATTTTTTTTTTTTGTGTATTTTCTGCAAATCGGATTTCTCAGAATCTAACCATGGGATCTTTCTGAAACTTTGACCTACCCCCCAAAAAATGGGGTGCGAACGTTGATTAAATATATTTTCAAAACGTTTTACGAATCCGAAATCACCGAATTTTACGAACGAAAAAACTGAAAATGCATAGTCGTAACTTTGTTATTTTTTGACCGATTTTACTAATTCTTTTTTCTTTGAATACCTTGAAAAAAATCATTTTCATCTGCAGTTTCACATTTTTGAATTTCGAAAATTCGTCGCTGTGATTTCGAACCGGAAGTTTAGACCAATTTGACAACTTCTTTAATAGTAGTACGATTTTCATGAAATTTAGCATATAATTAAGTAGATCTTACCGATGTGACTTCAAAAATATAATTAGAAATTTTCTAAATTATCTCCCCTTGGTGAAATTAAGGATCAAAGTTTTCAAAAAAATCGTCGAAATATAGGTCAGAATGACCTAATTTTTTTTTTCGATACTAGACAGGTAATTACTGATTCCTACACAAAATATGGAGTTTGTCGATCAAACCGGAAATGCCACCATCTTGAAACATGAAAAATCCCTAAGGCTTTTTTGCTATCTTACTTACAGACACGGGATTTATATTTTCTGAATCCTTGAAGGATGGCCCGAAAATCGTAGGGAGCAGAATTTTGATTTAGGTCAACTGATGGTTGCCATTTTGAAGTGAATATGAAAAGTAGTAGCAATTTGAAGGGCCGAGATTTTGAAACACAATAACTCTCCTTCTAATTGAGCTAGAATGTTCAATCTTGGTGTAGACGTTCACTAGGTCAATGTCATGATTGAGTGCAAAGATGAACATTTTCTGCCTAGGGTAAGCAGAGATAAGCATGCTGATTTGTTGATTCTTTAGGGCACGATAACTTCGGTTATAATGAAGGGAGGGCGATGAAACTTTTGTCAATAGAGAGTCTAAAAGCTAGCCTGTTGTTTGAAATCATTGTATCATTTTTTTAAAATATCAGGGATAGCCGAAAAAAAGAGATTGAAAATCCAAAAAGTCGTATTTTTACAATTTGGAGCATGTTTAGAGGTCTTTCTCGTAAAGTCAACATAATATTTTTTGGGAACTTCTTCTACAAAGAGTCTTATTGGTAGTCTTTTATATGAAACCATCGATCAACAGTCCAACATATCAGGAGTAGAAGAACAAAAGGATCGAAAATTGAAAATGGCACCCTTTCATCGTTAAGCGAAACATGCAGTGTGGTTGACTACAATCTACGCATTTAGTCATTGTATAGAGCTTATTCAACAGTATCGAATTCCAACTGCTTAGGGATATTTTACGTGCACTCCAATGTGTACACGGACCTTGGTTTTTCGTCCCATCCGAACGACTAGACAGCTGTGCTTATCAGGCCCTCCGTTCTGCCTAACTGACAACGGGGAACCACGCCGGGAAATCGAGATGAACTTTCTCCGTGCAGACCTTTCAATTCAGGCCAAACGTTTATTGCATACGATTAAGCTGGTCAGTTGGAGCTTATTTTCAAACGTTTTGTAATAATCGGTTGGTAATTAAAGTACCGTGCACATTAAACTGTTAAAACAGAAAATTTCGCCCGGTTGAAATGTTTCTTGCTATAAGTCAGCAATTTTCCGAATTCAGGGAGGCTGAATGGCTGAATGGTTAGCATGTGCGCGCTGTATCGTAACATCTGTCATTGAGTCAACGGGCGTCGTTTCGATCTCCAGGTTGCACGTGACATGAAGTATGATGTCCAACCTCGTGGGTTTTCTCCGTGTCCTTCGGTTTCCTCCCAACGGCTAAAGACCAGTAAGCGCAAGAGGAGTTTTTAAATAAAATTAAAAAACATATGTTAGTCACGAAATGACCTAGTTTGTGTCGAATGGACATCAGGCCGCATTTCTCTCTTTCTCTTTTATTTTTAAAGTTTTGTAATAATCGGTTGGTAATCAAAGGTACTGTAAAAGTGATAAAACAGAAAATTTCGCCCGGATGTAATGTTTCTCACTTTAAAGTCAGCAATTTGCCGATTTTAAGGGGCAAACGTTTATTGCGAACGATTAAGCTGGTCAGGGGGCGCTTATTTTTAAAAGTTTTGTAATATTCGGTTGATAACTAAGGGTACCGTGCAAATTAAACTGTTAAAATAGAAAATTTGGCCCGGTTGAAATGTTTCTCGCTGTAGGTCAGCAATTTGCCGATTTTAGGGAGGTTGCGTGGCGGAATGGTTAGCACGTGCGCTCTGTATCATAAAGTCTGTCATTGAGTCAACTGGCGTTGTTTCGGTTTCTTGGTTGTA
Source organism: Patella ulyssiponensis (assembly GCA_963678685.1). Lineage (NCBI taxonomy): Eukaryota > Metazoa > Mollusca > Gastropoda > Patellidae > Patella > Patella ulyssiponensis. The sequence goes on along the minus strand of OY783225.1, from coordinate 57,863,515 downwards.
CGTGACAAGGAGTATGGTCACCTGTCCAACCTCGTAGGCCGTAACGCCGCTGCCCGGGTAAAATTTCCCTCATTGCACACTTTATGGCATATGCCCGTCTTCATTAGCACATTTTAGGAGCAGAACAGTAGGACGTTAAACCCCATTCAATTTCATTTCATTTTCTCTATGTTGCTTATTTATTATAGTGGATAAATATTTTTCTGGTTCTAGCAATTATTTAATTTCTGCATAGAAATCTTGCTTTGGCCAGTTTTTTTATTGCAGAGTGCCATTCTTGTACAATTCAGTCTATGATCCTTTGTTTAAAACATGCTTAAGAAGTCGTCACGATTTCGTACTTATAACCAAACAAATTGGAAATATTAGTCTGACATTATTAAATCGTAATTTTATTGGTCTTATTTAAAATTAAACTTTCATTTAACTATGAACAACCCTTAACGTGTCTCTTTAAAACTATTAAGTACTCTAAAACAGTAGCTCAACCTTTTGACCTAAACTCATTAATTTACCATTTTGTTGTGAGCGACTTCTTATTCTTCCTATATGACATATTGCACGTGTCTGATTTCAAAGGGGGGTTGGGTGGCTGAATGGTTAGCACGCGCGCCTGTAATTGAGTTAACTAGCGTGTTTTCGAATGCCCGGTTGTACGTGACAAGGAGTAAGGTCGCCTGTCCAACCTGCCATTTTTAATTTTTTGTCCCGCCATTTTCATTTCATTTTCTCATCCGTCTCATTACAGTAATACAAGTTTCAGTTATTTCCCTTTAGTTTTCAGATTATTGTTATGCCTGGGTGCAATGTTTCATACTATATTTAGACTTGTAACTTCGCGAGTTTTTGACCAATTTTGATAATTTTTTCTTCTTATCCTTTTATTTAGGATACTTGATACAATCAATGACACGTGACGATGAATATGAAAGCTTTCATATCTGCATGGGACAGTAGCAGATCTAGTTATTATTATTATTATTCTTTTGTTTTGAGTAGATCTCAGCAACTGCTTGTCGCATCGTTACGATTTCTTCGGTTTTACTGGGAAAGTGGGTGTGACTTAGAGGATAAAGCTATTTTGAACGTTCTGCGACAATGCGAAATGTCCGAAATCACCGAAGTTATCTTTTTTAAAAATATTGCAGTAATTTTAACAATAATCATGGGATTTTAACTTTCGATACACAGGGCACATAGCTACGCTACTTTCGATTTTTGATTTTCGGCAAATCTTTGGAGATATTAGGCGCCAAATTTCGAAAATTTAAAATTTTACAAAAAACTTTTTTATTTATAAATATTTTTTAGTCGTGTTCTGCACAGAAGTAAAGAGTCATCTGACTAGCGCCAAAATGTTAAAAAATTTTGTCTCAGTAATTTTCCTTGGCCGCCATTGGCTAATTCAGTTTTTCAGTCCTAGATTAATTTTTTATTGTTCGATTTGTATAAAACAAAGTTCATATGCTTTGTTGTCTCAATTGTCATTTTTTTTATTACCGAAAGTGTTATCTGTCGGCACCGGAAGTGGCATAATTTTACCAAAAACTACAATTTTGACAGTTAGGTACCATTTTTCGAAAACAAATATTATTTTTTTGAAAAATTATATGACTCAAAGAGTGTGTCCTTTAAAGGCGCAAAAAATGTCGGAAGCAGTTTTTTTAATTTCGATTTCATTTTCGAGCAAATTGGATTAAGAGGCTAAAAATGGTGTAAAATTGACCTATTTACAACCCATTCAGGCTTTTCAGATATTAAAATATTTCTTCGTAACTTTTATAAACATGTAGCTATAATCCATACGAAGAAAATGTATGTTAAAATTAGTTTGTAATATAAGCAGTTGCCAAGAAATGGGCAGTTCTGTAAAAGTCACTGTTTTCGTTATTTTGCCTGTACAATAGTCAATTATTATTGGATTTTTATAAAAGTGACATCATTTGATTCAAAAAGCATGTTCCGTCATATCAAGTTGACTACAATTTAAAATTGACACCGGAAGTGACGTCATTTTGTCAAAAACTGCATTTTAAACTTTTTAAATCAATGTTTTATTCAACCAAGAATTACTTAATATGTATTAATAATTTTAACTTTTGGTTTAAATTCACATATAAACACAACTCATATGGTCATATATAGATATCATAAAATTGTTTCTAACTTGTTCGGTTGCCGAGAAATAGACGGTTTTCTACAGGTCACTTTTGAAGGTTTTTGGGCCATAAAAGTGTCAATTATTATTCGATTTTCATAAACGTTACACCATGTTATACCTAATGCCATTTAGGATTTCATACAAGTAATTTAAGATTTTCATTATCACCGGAAGTAACGTCATTTTGGCAAAAACTGTATTTTTAGCCTTCAAAACAGATATTTTATTCAAATGAGTCTGTTTTGAAATCTTTTTCAAATTATGGTATTTGATACCAATCAACACATAGAATGAACCCATACGATCATACAGATACCACAAAATGGTTTCTAACTTGTACGGTTGCAGAGAAATAGCCGATTTTCTACAAGTCATTTTTCAAGTTTTTTGGTCTTTAAAAGTGGCAATTATTATTCGATTTACATAAAATTTTCACTATATGACATCGTATGCCATTTCTGATTTCATAAAACTAATTGAACATTTTCATTAACACCGGAAGAAATGTAATTTTGTCAAGATCATTTACAAGTAACAAATGTATAAAATGAATTGATATTGCTGGATTTGGTTGATTCTGCGTCCATTTTATTTGTGTGCAATGTTAATTTGGAAACCACTTAAATGGTTTCGTAGGTACCGGAAGTGACATATGTTCAAGGGTAACTTGGCACCGGAAGTGACATGTTTAAGGGTAACGTGGCACCAGTGAAACCCGTCATTCCTGCATGCAGGTCTAGTTATTAGGCTTTCAGACTTTCGTCTGAAAGACTATTGTTTTTACAAAAATTATTATTAGGCTTTCAGACTTTCGTCTGAAAGCCTATTGAGATTACTAAAATTATTATTATTATTATTATTTACCGCGGGGGCCTAGATCTCCATGATCGAAAACAGATATCGATCTGGAATTAGATTTTCTATAGGGAAACCATGTGGTGGCTACTTGATAAAATATTTTTGAAATTTCTGCGCACACCGGAAGTGACCGAACTTTGCACGTTGTCTAAAAATAGTTTCGTCAATTCTTTATCCATTTTCAAACAAATTACATTTTTGGAATCCCTGAATCTTTTCTGAGACAATGGCTATCTCACATTTTTCAATTTCGAACATTCGTCTATGACTTTTATCGTTCGAAAATCGAAAACATGTTGTTTACGAGACCATTTTTGTCATTTTTCAAAATTTTCAAATTTGACCTACATTTTTGGATACCTGAAGTCCATCCAATTCCAGTAATATAAGTTTCATTCCGAGTTATCGCCCTTTATTTTTCGATTTTTTTCGAATTTTCTTCCCATTTTGTCAGCTCGGGTTTCGTTTTATGGTAGAATTGACGTTTCTGAAATTTCGGGAACATGAAGTTATAGTCCAATACCAACGTATAAAGCAATTTCGACAAGAATCCTTAAACCGGAAGTGGTCGAAATAATGTGCAATATTTTGAAAAAAATGCAAAAAATGGATGTTTTGGGGAAAAACGGGATTTCTCCGCCCGATATCAATGGATTAAAGAAATTAGGGTACCATTGGACTGCACTAGGATTGTGCTATCGTATGATACCCAACTCGTACGAATACGATGAGCAGGCAGCAAAATATGGCACGCTGAAAATCAAGTATTTTCTGATTTGGAGCGTTTTTGGACGCCTGTATCTCGAAAACTTAACCACAACTTTTTTTGTAATTTTTTCTATCGAGAGTCCTTTCGGAGGTATTTTGCATGAAGCCATCCAATAAGACTTTGAAATATCTGGAATAGGTGAAATAACGGACAGAAAATCGAAAAAAGTCGAAAAATCGTGAAATTTTGGAAAATGCTCTGCTATTTTTTTATTTTCAAAGATTTCCAAAAAAAGATTGTATATTCAGATAGCTGACCTAATTACGATTCTAACGATGTATAATATGTATGTAGTTATTGAAATTTAATTTTCGATATTTTAAATTTTTTCCATTTTTGGCACTTTTGAACCTAGGATTTCTCAGGGGCATTTTATCTGATCAGATAATGTAATATATCATTACAGAGCACTGTGGCTATTTTAGTGCCCAAACCGGTTATTAAAACTATACCGACAATAATAACCATACCGGAAGTATTCAAAAAATGAAAAAAAAGGTTAAAAACATTGTCGCACTTGCGAAAAACTTGATTTCTCCCTTAGGTAATAGCGGACCAAAAGAACTAAAGTGTCGTTGGATAGCCCTATTAATGGACCATCATATGGTATCCAAATAATACGATATCGATGGTAAGGAAATAAATTATTGTATGCCAAAAATCTAGTATTTTCCGATTTTTTAACATTCTGAGACGCCCTTTTCTCGAAAACGACGCCGCAGATTTTTCTTAAACTTTTCTAACTCAAAGTCCTATCGGTTGTCTATATACTGAATCCAAAATGAAAAGCATTGAAATAATATAAGTGGTCCAAAAATGGCATCAAACTTTGGAAAAAATTGAAAAATCGTTAAATTTTTGTAAACGCTCTTTTATTTATCTTTTTTTCCAAAACTGCTCGATGGATGTTTCTGACACTTCTGGTACAGAAAGTTATGTATCCAAAGAACTTCGTAAAGCTATCACAACAACGATCGTAAAACCGGAAGTAGTCGAAAAAATGTCCGATATTTTGAAAAAAATTATTTTTTTTACGAAAATCTTTTTTATTTATGAATATTTTTTGATGATATTTTACACTGGGTTAAAATATCATCGTACTTGAGCAGAAATGAGAAAAAAAATTGTCTGGGTAATTTGCGTTAGCCGCCATCGGCTAATTTAGTTTTTCGTACCCAGAAAAATTATTTATTGTTCGATTTGTATAAAACAAAGTTCATATGCTCCGTGGTCCCAATTGTTATTTTTTATGTTACGGTGAAATTTTTCTGTCGGCAACGGAAGTGACGTAATATTAACAAAAACTACAATTTTGACAGTTCGGTACCACTTTTTGAAAGAAAATATTATTTTTTTTCAAAACTGATATAACTAAAAGGATGCACCCTGCGAAGGTGCACAAAATCCTTAGCTCATATTTTTAAATTTCAATTTCATTTTCGGGCAATTTTGAATAAAATGTAAAATAAAGTGTAAAATTCAGCTATTTACAATTCATTCAGCGTCTTCATATTTTTAAATATTTATTTGTAATTTTCATAAACTCATAGCAATAATCCAGACGAAGAGAATGTATGCGAAAATTAGTTTGTAATATGAGCAGTTGTCGAGAAATATGCAATTTTGCATGCATCACTTTTCACGTTATTTTGCCTATACAAGAGTGAATTATTATTCTATTTGCAATATTTTTTTTCCATTTGATGTCTAATGCCAATTTGGACTAGGTCAAGCCAATTTTACATTTTCACTGTGACCGGAAATGACGTCATTTGGGCAAAAACTGTATTTTTAACCTAAAAAACTAATATTTTATTCAAATCAGTCTCCCTTATAATATTTTTAAAATTATGATATTTTATTCCCATCAACGAATAGAATGAAGCCATACGACCATACAGATACCACAAAATGGTTTCTAACTTGTACGGTTACAGAGAAATAGGCGATCTTCTATAAGTCATTTTTCGAGGTTTTTGGTCTATAAAAGTGTCAATTATTATTCGATTTTTATAATTTTTTTACCATTTGATGCCTTAGGCCATTTATGACTTCTATGAACCAAGTTAACATTTTCAATATCACCGGAAGTAATGTAATTTTTGCAAAAAACGTATTTTTAGCTTTCAAAACAAACATTTTTTTGAAGTGATTTATATTCATTATTCGTTTAACTTTATAACGTCTGGCTCTAATGGGCAGTAAGATTGAATCAATACCATCATATTGATATCAAGAAAAGGCTTCTAGCATGTTCCCTTGTCGAATAATAACCAATTTTCCCAGGGTCACTTTTAAGTTTTTTACCTTCTTAATTTCAGTTTATGGGTTATAGGTTAATTATTTATTGCCTGATATGTATAAAACAAAGTTTGTATTTTGTGTGTTGCGAATTTTCGACTTATTTTTCACCTATAAAAAATTCTTTCGGTACCGGAAGTGACGTAATTTTGCCATAATTTACAATTTTGACCGGTCTTTTCGCCAGCAAATATTACTTTTACATATGATAGAGGGTGTCACTGAAGCAAAACAACTAAAGTATAGTTTGGTAGCACATGGGATCGGCTATGGTATAATAAACTTCCTGTATGATTCCTGAAAGCCGGTTCAGTGCTGCTTGCAGGTCTAGTTATTATTATTATTTTTTACCGCGGGAGCCTATTTCTCCATGATCGAAAACAGATATCGATCTGGAACCAACATTTCTATCGGGAAAACATGTGGTGGCTACTTGATAAACTATTTTTCAAACCTCTGCGCATACCGGAAGTGGCCGAACTTTGTACGTCGTCTAAAAATTGAAAATAGGCCATAGTTTCATCAATTCTTTACCCATTTTAAAACAAATGACATTTTCGGGAACCCTGAATCTTTTCGGAGATAATGGCTATCTCACATTTTTCAATTTCGAAAATTCGTCTAGGACTTCTATCGTTCTAAAATTGAAAACACGTTGTTTATGAGACAATTTTTGTTATTTTTCAAAATTTTCAAATTTGACCTACATTTTTGGAATCCTGTAGTCTATGCGATTCCAGTAATATAAGTTTCATTCAGAGTTATCGCCCTTTTTTTTTCGAATTTTTTCAAATTTTCTGCCCATTTTGTAACCCTTATATTTTTTGGAACGGATAAATTTATATTTCTGAAACCTCTGGAACATAAAGCCATATAGTCCGACAGTTGGATAAAGCAATTTCAACACCGATCCGTAAACCGGAAGTAGTCGAAATAATTTCTGATGTTTGGGAAAAAATGGAAAAAATAGGTGCTTTGGGGAAAAACGTGATTATTTTGTCCGATATCAACGGATTAAAGGGATTAGGGTATCGATGGGTTGCACGGGAATTTGGGTATGGTATGATACCCAATTCATACAGATACGATGACCCGGAAGTAAAATATAGCACGCTGAAAATCAAGTATTTTCTGATTTGGAGCGTTTTTGGACGCCTGTATCTCGAAAACTTAACGCAACTTTTTTTAAAATTTTTTCTATCGAGAGACCTTGTGGTAGTCTAGTATACGAAAGATTCCATTACGACTTTGAAATATCTGGAAAAGGTGAAATAATGGACTGAAAATCGAAAAAAGTCGAAAAATCGTGAAATTTTGGAAAATGCTCTGCTATTTTTTTATTTTAAGAGATTTTCAAAAAAAGATTGTATATTCAGATAGCTGATCTAATTATAATTCTAACGATGTATAATATGTCTGTAGTTATTGAAATTTAATTTTCGATATTTTAAATTTTTTGCATTTTTGGCACTTTTGAACATAGGAAATCTCAGGGGCATTTTATCTGATCAGATAATGTAATATATCATTACAGAGACCTGTGGCTATTTTAGTGCCCAAACCGGCTATAAAAACTATTCCGACAATAATAACCATACCGGAAGTATTCAAAAAATGAAAAAAAAAGGTTAAAAACATTGTCGCACTTGCGAAAAACTTGATTTCTCCCTTAGGTAATAGCGGACCAAAAGAACTAAAGTGTCGTTGGATAGCCCTATTAATGGACCATCATATGGTATCTAAATAATACGATTTCGATGGTAAGGAAATAAATTATTGTATGCCAATAATCTAGTATTTTCCGATTTTTTAACATTTTGAGACGCCCTTTTCTCGAAAACGACACTGCAGATTTTTCTTAAACTTTTCTTACTCAAAGTCCTATCGGTTGTCTATATAGTGAATCCAAAATGAAAAGCATTGAAATAATATAGGTGGTCCAAAAATGGCCCCAAACTTTGAAAAAAATTGAAAATTCGTTAAATTTTTGTAAACGCTCTTTAATTTATCTTTTTTTCCAAAACTACTCAATGGATGTTTCTGACACTTCTGTTACAGAAAGTTAAGTATCCAAAGAACTTCGTAAAGCTATCACAACATCGATCGTAAAACCGGAGGTAGTCGAAAAAATGTCCGATATTTCGAAAAAAATTAATTTTTTTACGAAAACTTTTTTTATTTATGAATATTTTTTGATGATATTTTACACAGGGTTAAAATATCATCGTATTTGAGCAGAAATAAGAAAAAAAATTGTCTCGGTAATTTGCGTTAGCCGCCATCGGCTAATTTAGTTTTTCGTACCCAGAAAAATTATTTATTGTTCGATTTGTATAAAACAAAGTTCATATGCTCCGTGGTCGCAATTGTAATCTTTTTTGTTACGGTGAAATTTTTCTGTCGGCAACTGAAGTGACGTAATATTAACAAAAACTACAATTTTGACAGTTCGGTACCACTTTTTGAAAGCAAATATTATTTTTTTTCAAAACTGATATAACTAAAAGGATGCACCCTGCAAAGCTGCACAAAATCCTTAGCTCAGATTTTTTAATTTCAATTTCCTTTTCGGGCAATTTCGAATAAAATGTAAAATAAAGTGTAAAATTCAGTTATTTACAATTCATTCAGCGTCTTCATATTTTGAAATATTTATTTGTAATTTTCATAAACTCGTAGCAATAATCCAGACGAAGAGAATGTATGCGAAAATTAGTTTGTAATATGAGCAGTTGCCGAGAAATATGCAATTTTGCATGCATCACTTTTCACCTTATTTTGCCTATAAAAGAGTGGATTATTATTCGATTTGCAAATATTTTTTTTCCATTTGATGCCTTATGCCAATTTGGACTAGGTCAAGCCAATTTTACATTTTCACTGTGACCGGAAATGACGAACTTTGGGCAAAAACTGTATTTTTAACCTAAAAAACAAATATTTTATTCAAATGAGTCTGCCTTATAATATTTTTAAAATTATGATATTTGATTCCCATCAACGAATAGAATGAAGCCATACGACCATACACATAGAACAAAATGGTTTCTAACTTGTACGGTTACAGAGAAATAGGCGATCTGCTATAAGTCACTTTTCAAGGTTTTTGGTCTATAAAAGTGTAAATTATTATTCGATTTTTATAATTTTTTTACCATTTGATGATTTATGCCAATTATGACTTCTATGAACTAAGTTAACATTTTCAATATCACCGGAAGTAATGTAATTTTTGCAAAAAACGTATTTTTAGCCTTCAAAACAAACATTTTTTTGAAGGGATTTATATTTATCATTCGTTTAACTTTATAACGTGTGACTCTAATGGGCAATAAGATTGAATCAATACCATCATATTGATATCAAGAAAAGGCTTCTAGCATGTTCCCTTGTCGAATAATAGCCAATTTTCCCAGTGTCACTTTTAAGTTTTTTACCTTCTTAATTTCAGTTTATGGGCTATAGGTTAATTATTTATTGCCCGATATGTATAAAACAAAGTTTGTATTTTGTATGTTGCGAATTTTCGACTTATTTTTCACCTATAAAAATTTCTTTCGGCACCGGAAGTGACGTAACTTTGCCATAATTTTACAATTTTGACCGATCTATTCGCCAGCAAATATTACTTTTACATATGATAGAGGGTGTCACTGAAGCAAAACAACTAAAGTATAGTTTGGTAGCTCACTGGATCGGTTATGGTATAATAAACTTCCTGTATGATTCCTGAAAGCCGGTTCAGTAGTGCTTGCAGGTCTAGAATAAGACTTTAAAATGTCTGGAATAGAATAAAAAAGGGACTGAAAATCGAAAAAAGTCGAAAAATCGTAAAATTTTGAAAAATGCTCTACTATTTTTTTATTTTAAGAGATTTTTAAAAAAAAGGTTGTATATTCAGATAGCTGACCTAATTACGATTCTAACGATGTATAATATGTATGTAATTATTGAAATTTAATTTTCGATATTTTAAATTTTTTGCATTTTTGGCACTTTTGAACATAGGATTTCTCAGGGGCATTTTATCTGATCAGATAATGTAATATATCATTACAGAGCCGTGTGGCTATTTTAGCGCCCAAACCGGCTATTAAAACTATTCCGACAATAATAATCATACCGGAAGTATTCAAAAAATGAAAAAAAAGGGTTAAAAATATTGTCGCACTTACGAAAAACTTGATTGCTCACTTAGGTAATAGCGGACCAAAAGAACTAAAGTGTCGTTGGATAGCCCTATTAATTGACCATCATATGGTATCTAAATAATACGATTTCGATGGTAAGGAAATAAATTATTGCATGCCAAAAATCTAGTATTTTCCGATTTTTTAACATTCTGAGACGCCCTTTTCTCGAAAACGACGCCTACGATTTTTCTGAAACTTTTCTTACTCATAGTCCTATCGGTTGTCTATATAGTGAATCCAAAATGAAAAGCATTGAAATAATATAGGTGGTCCAAAAATGACATCAAACTTTGAAAAAAATTGAAAAATCGTTAAATTTTTGTAAACGCTCTTTAATTTATCTTTTTTTCCAAAACTACTCAATGGATGTTTCTGACACTTCTGGTACAGAAAGTTAAGTATCCAAAGAACTTCGTAAAGCCATCACGACAACGATCATAAAACCGGAAGTAGTCGAAAAAATGTCCGATATTTTGAAAAAAAAATATTTTTTTTACGAAAATCTTTTTTATTTATGAATATTTTTTGATGGTATTTTACACAGGGTTAAAATATCATCCTACTTGAGCAGAAATGGGAAAAAAATTGTCTCGGTTATTTGCGTTAGCCGCCAACGGCTAATTTAGTTTTTCGTACACAGAAAATTATTTATTGTTCGATTTGTATAAAACAAAGTTCATATGCTCCGTGGTCCCAATTGTAATTTTTTTTGTTATGGTGAAATTTTTCTGTCGGCAACGGAAGTGACGTAATATTAACAAAAACTATAATTTTGACAGTTCGGTACTACTTTTTGAAAGCAAATATTATTATTTTTCAAAACTGATATAACTAAAAGGATGCACCCTGCAAAGGTGCACAAAATCCTTAGCTCATATTTTTTAATTTCAATTTCATTTTCGGTCTATTTCGAATAAAATGTAAAATAAAGTGTAAAATTCAGTTATTTACAATTCATTCAGCGTCTTCATATTTTGAAATATTTATTTGTAATTTCCATAAACTCGTAGCAATAATCCAGACGAAGAGAATGTATGCGAAAATTAGTTTGTAATATGAGTAGTTGCCGAGAAATATGCAATTTTGCATGCATCACTTTTCACGTTATTTTGCCTATAAAAGAGTCAATTATTATTCGATTTGCAATATTTTTTTTCCACTTGATGCCTAGTGCCAATTTGGACTAGGTCAAGCCAATTTTACATTTTCACTGTGACCGGAAATGACGTCATTTGAGCAAAAACTGTATTTTTAACCTAAAAGACTAAAATTTTATTCAAATCAGTCTCCCTTATAATATTTTTAAAATTATGATATTTGATTCCCATCAACGAATAGAATGAAGCCATACGACCATACAGATACCACAAAATGGTTTCTAACTTGTACGGTTACAGAGAAATAGGCGATCTTCTATAAGTCACTTTTCAAGGTTTTTGGTCTATAAAAGTGTCAATTATTATTCGATTTTTATAATTTTTTTACCATTTGTTGCCTTATGCCATTTATGACTTCTATGAACCAAGTTAACATTTTCAATATCACCGGAAGTAATGTAATTTTTGCAAAAAACGTATTTTTAGCCTTCAAAACATTTTTTTGAAGAGATTTATATTTATTATTCGTTTAACTTTATAACGTCTGACTCTAATGGGCAGTAAGATTGAATCAATACCATCATATTGATATCAAGAAAAGGCTTCTAGCATGTTCCTTTGTCGAATAATAACCAATTTTCCCAGGGTCACTTTTAAGTTTTTTACCTTCTTAATTTCAGCTTATGGGTTATAGGTTAATTATTTATTGCCCGATATGTATAAAACAAAGTATGTATTTTGTATGTTGCGAATTTTCGACTTATTTTTCACCTATAAAAATTTCTTTCGGCACTGGAAGTGACGCAATTTTGCCATAATTTACAATTTTGACCGGTCTGTTCGACAGCAAATATTACTTTTACATATGATAGAGGGTGTCACTGAAGCAAAACAACTAAAGTATAGTTTGGTAGCTCAATGGGTCGGCTATGGTATAATAAACTTCCTGTATGATTCCTGAAAGCCGGTTCAGTGCTGCTTGCAGGTCTAGTTCTTATTATTATTATTATTATTCTTCTTCTTTTGTTTTGAGTAGATCTCAGCAACTGCTTGTCGCATCGTTACGATTTCTTCGGTTTTACTGGGAAAGTGGGTGTGACTTAGAGGATAAAGCTATTTTGAACGTTCTGTGACAATGCGAAATGTCCGAAATCACCGAAGTTATCGTTTTTAAAAATATTGCAGTGATTTTAACAATAATCATTGGATTTTAACTGTCGATACATTTTGGCATAGCCGGAGACAGGGCACATAGCTACGCTACTTTTGATTTTTGTCAAATCTTCGAAGATATTAGGCGCCAAATTTCGAAAATTTAAAATTTTACAAAAAACTTTTTTATTTATGAATATTTTTTAGTCGTGTTGTGCACAGAAATAAAGAGTCATCTGACTAGCGCAAAAATGTTAAAAAATTTTGTCTCAGTAATTTTCCTTGGCCGCCATTGGCTAATTCAGTTTTTCAGTCCTAGATTAATTTTTTATTGTTCGATTTGTATAAAACAAAGTTCATATGCTTCGTTGCCTCAATTGTCATTTTTTTTATTACTAAAAGTGTTATCTGTCGGCACCAGAAGTGGCATAATTTTACCAAAAACTACAATTTTGACACTTAGGTACCATTTTTCGAAAACAAATATTATTTTTTTGAAAAATTATATGACTCAAAGAGTGTGTCTTTTAAAGGTGCAAAAAATGTCGGAAGCAGTTTTTTTAATTTCGATTTCATTTTCGAGCAAATTGGATTAAGAGGCTAAAAATGGTGTAAAATTGACCTATTTACAACCCATTCAGGCTTTTCAGATTTTAAAATATTTCTTCGTAACTTTTATAAACATGTAGCTATAATCCATACGAAGAAAATGTAGGTTAAAATTAGTTTGTAATATAAGCAGTTGCCAAGAAATGGGCAGTTCTGCATACGTCACTGTTTTCGTTATTTTGCCTGTAAAATAGTCAATTATTATTGGATTTTTATAAAAGTGACATCATTTGATTCAAAAAGCATGTAGCGTCATATCAAGTTGATTACAATTTAAAATTGACACCGGAAGTGACGTCATTTTGTCAAAAACTGCATTTTAAACTTTTTAAATCAATGTTTTATTCAACCAAAAATTACTTAATATGTATTAATAATTTTAACTTTTGGTTTAAATTCACATATAAACACAACTCATATGGTCATATAGATATCATAAAATTGTTTCTAACTTGTTCGGTTGCCGAGAAATAGACGTTTTTCTACAGGTCACTTTTGAAGGTTTTGGGGCCATAAAAGTGTCAATTATTATTCGATTTTTATAAACGTTACACCATGTTATACCTAATGCCATTTAGTATTTCATACAAGTAATTTAAGATTTTCATTATCACCGGAAGTAATGTCATTTTGGCAAAAACTGTATTTTTAGCCTTCAAAACAGATATTTTTTTCAAATGAGTCTGATTTGTAATATATTTCAAATTATGATATTTGATTCCAATCAACAAATGGATTGAACCCATACAATCATATAGATACCAAAAAATAGTTTTTATCATGTACGGTTTCCGAGAAATAGACGATTTTCTACAAGTCACTTTTCAAGGTTTTTGGTCTATAAATGTGGCAATTCTTATTTTGGTCAAATTTAAATAATGAAAATAAATAATGAAAATAAATATTGGAGTGTTGAGACATAAATCAATTTCTGGTAAACTTTTTTCTATAATTTGTTTGTTGGACAAAACAATACCACCTATCAATATTGTAATTTTGACACATGTATCTGGTATGGTTGAATAAACCTTTGTGCACAATTTTCTAAAGAAATGTCATTGATATGTCTTTGGAAAAATAAATGTTTCAGCTTTTAATAAAACATAAGTTATGATAAAAGGCTGTTCTAAATATTAAGCATTTTTTAAAAAAAAACCCTGAATCTTTGGAGCTGGGAAAAAAAGAACATATAGACCGGGAGCCCAGAGGGTCGAACCTAGACGAACGAGGTACCAATATCTGACCATATAGGCATCTACATACTAACCTGGGATGCACAGAAGTGGGCGTCTGCCGGGGCCCAGTCCATGGGTGTGACCCTGGTGACCCGTATAATGACCCCCAAAATGGGTTAAACTCATACATTCGAGGTACCGGTCAAAACCAATTTTAAACGAAAGAATACATCCTACTGAGTACGAAATGGCCCATAACAGATGATTTTGGCCCTGGGATGGCCCAAACTGACACCCAAAATATGGATCCCAGAGGGCTTGAAAAAAAAATTATATTCATACATTCGAGGTACCAGTTGAAACCAATTACAAATGGAAGAGTATATCCCACTGAGTACGAAATTACCCGTAACAGACGATTAGACCCCTGGGGTGGCCCAGACTGACACCCCAAAGCCGAAGGGGGTGGGGTGGGGCAGAATAGGGTTTGCTCATACATTCGAGCTACCGGTCAAAACCAATTTAAAATGAAAGAGTACATCTCACTGAGTACACAATTGCTCATAACAGAACATTTCAGCCCTGGGACTTCCCAAAGTGGCACCCCATCCCAGGGGCTTAAAGGGACAATAACACTCTTGCTGGCTTGGCAGCTCTAGAAAATAAATAATAGTCTTATTCTAAGTACTAGATGTTTAAGTGTCCTACCTGTTGTGTAAAGTATCCATTACATCATATTTTACTTGTTCAGAGGGTTCGAAAATATTTTAAAATCCAAGTCACATTTGAAAAGGTTTACGTTAACCTTTTCAAATCATGTAGTTGAATTTTTCCAATTCTTTAAATTAGGTGTGTTAAGATGAAATTTGTATCATCAATTGATTTGAATATTGTAAAATAATACAATTTGTTGGCCAGAATAAAGATTGGGACATATTATTCAATTACAACAAGAGTGTTATTGGGGCTTTAAAAAAGGGTCATATTCATACATTCGAGTTACCAGTTGAAACTAATTTCAAATGGAAGAGTATATCCCACTGAGTACAAAATTACCCATAACAGACGATTGAACCCTTGGGATGGCCCAGACCAACACACCAAAGCCGAAAAGGGGTGGTTGGGGAGGTGGGTGTCAAAATAGGGTATACTCATAGAATCTGTGGTACCGCTCAAAACCAATTGCTCATAACAGAAGATTTCAGCCCTGGGACTAGGGGTGTAACGATACATGGAACAATCGATGCATCGCGATAGTTCGACTGTCGATAGTATGTATCGATATTAAAAAGAAACTATCGATAAAAATTGCGATAGTCAAGCAAACTATCGATAGTTTCGATAGTTTGTAATAGCGAAAGTAAAATGGCTCAAATTCACTCGTATCTGTCGAATAATTACTCTGTTATCACTAAAATAGCGAAATAGCGTTACACGATCTCAATATCACATGGAAATCTTCGTCTACCATATTAGGCATGGTTTACTAAGAAATGTGTAAAATGTTTGATTTTAGCGCGAAAAAGCTGAAAATGGTCACGTACGCCAATAACAGACATGCTGAAAGCATGCCGCATATGACAGGAAAGTTGGCTATGCTTTTTTCACAAGTTACTAAACTACCAATGTAATATACCATTTTATATAATATAAAGAAAAAACCCCAATGTACTTTATTATTTAACTTACTATCAGAATGCGACGTTACCGTGTACCCGAGATACCAGCTAGGAGGCTCTTCTATTCGCCCCCACCCTTTTGCCGTACCATTAGAAGACACGTGTTGTTTTTGTTTTTATCTGTACCGTCTTGTGTCGCTTCTGTCGTTTTTTTGTCGATATGATTACCGATATCCCTGTTAAAATATTACGTACTGATTTACGGAGGGGGATGTTGAACTAGTGAATTGTAATCTATTGCCAGTACTGGATTTTTAATTAGCAGTTAAAGCAGTAGGGGTAAGTCAGAATGCGGGAATGTCTGATACAGGCCAACCGATACCATTTTTGGCGAGGCGATTACCCTATTCAAGAATTTTGTAATTGTGACAACACTAAAAATCAGTATGGTTATTTTCTGGGAAAAGCATTCCAGTCACCCATAATATAATCAGTAATATCATTATTTTGTTCTGCTTATTCGAGAGTCCGTTATAAAAATTGACTCTTACATTGATTTGTCAATTAAACGATTGTCCGTTATAGAGTGTCCGTTATAAAAAGACTTTGAAAACAAAGAAATTTTTATTACAAAAATCGGGACTAAACTGTTGTGTCCGTGTAAGCGATTGTCCGTTGTATGCACATCCGTTATATTATTCGGGGTCTACTTTTATTATATTATCTAACATTACCTGGAACTTTCTAAATGTTATAATAAATGTATACATGACAGTGTGTTTTAAACCTAAACTAATAAACAGATCAAACTATCGCAATAGTCCAATAGTATCGCAATATTTAATCCCCAATAGTAATAGTATAGCAATAGCTGTTTACCCAATAGCAATACTATCGCAATAGTGAAAATTACCAACAGTAGTCACCCCTACCTGGGACTGCCCAAACTGACACCCAAAACATGACCCCCTGCGTTTAAAAAAGGGTTATACTCATACATTCACGGTACCAGTTCAAACTAATTCTAAATGAAAGAATATATCCCGCTGAGTACGGAATTGTCCATAACAGAAGATTACATGTGACTGAGTACGGAATTGTCCATAACAGACGCTTGTGACCCTGAAACGGCCCAAACTGACGCCATAGTTATGACCCTTGGAGCTTAAAAATGGTTATATTCATACAAACGATGTACCAGTTGAAACTAATTTTAAATGAAAGTATAGACCCCACTGAGTACAAAATGGCTCATAACAGATTTATACCCCCACATTGTTTTTAAATTATCTGTTATATATGGTCCAGGTTAATTGGTTTCCCTTTAAAACGGCAATGTCATATTTTTTAATTATATTTTTAAAATATATCAAAATAAAGCCCTAAAATAGATTGTATCCATAAACAGTCCTACCTTGTTAAAGAATAATCCTATTAATCCTATAATTCACTATTGCCAGTTGAGAAATTGGCAAAAATATCATTTTCAACTTCAAATTCAAACGTTTGAAGATCGCCATTGCATGGAGGGTAATGGGAAAACAAGGGAGGTAATTCAAGTAATTTTCGGTGTCAGGGGTATTTATGCCCAATGAAATATTGCCCATGATTGTATGATAGTGAGTTGACAACCTTTTGAGCAAAAGACATAGAAATAATTATGTTTTGACTTTCTTAGAAAATATGAAATTTCTGCTTTAATAGTGTTAAATACATTGATCTTGATAAATCAATAGGTTGCCAGCCCACTGCCTTTTAATGCCTGAAAGAGTTTCCGCTGTGATGGTTCAGTTATAAATGGCCCCCTAATCGAAGGTCTTGCGATTTTATTGTATTTCATTGTCGTGTTTGTGTTGCATGTTCTTTGTATATTTGTGTACTATTAATATATTTGCATTGTCTGTGTTATCACCCTAGGTGGGAGTGGACGTAAAACCCCGGAACGAGCGAACATATCTGTATCATTTGCTTGATAACGTCGAGAGTATCCTTGTGGAAACATCGTTTAGTACCTTGTACATGTATATAGACGATTTTGGTCTAAACTGACACCCTAAATTTTACATCCCTAGGCTTGAAAAAAGTTATTCTAACAAATCTTGCCCCCCCCCCTTTCTAGATGGAAGTAGATGTAAAACCCAAGGAACGAACGAACACATCTGCATCGTTGGCTTGATAACGACGAGAGTATCCTCGTCGAAACGTCGCTTAGTACCTTGTATGAAGATGATTCTGGCTCCGAGATGGTCCTAACTGACATCCTAAATTTTGCCCCCTAGGTTTGAAAAAATATATACTGACAAGTTTTGCCCCCACCCCGTCCTCCACTTTGATTTGCCGAGGACTGTATGAAATGTTCTGGACCATTTTTTGAAAAAATTGTACAAAGCCGATGGTTCCATAAACTTTTCTACACTATTGCCAACGATGCTGCAAGGCCTGGATGCCGGCCAGGAAGAATTTTTTTTATTTTTTATCCCCCCCCTCCCTAAAAAATTTCACATAGCTGAAATGGTGTCATCTTAACTAAGAAAATGAGGGCTGACATGTTACTTTTGTGTTAGGGCTAGTCCTTTCAGTGGCAGGTATTTGATAGCTGCCCTATAGCCAGTTTTGTCCATTTCTGGTGATTCCTGATGGGTTAATCACAAGATGGTCTGGTATGAAAACAATATTAACACTACAGGTGCAGTTCTTATGTCTATGATTGTACTTGTTGGTGGCAAAAGTCTGTTTCAATCTGGCCTCACAATACCATTTTATGCATTTTGTCAGTTTGAACCATCATCTTTTATGGGTCATTTCGTTATCAGCGAGATGCACACTTTCATTTAAAATTAAATTGAACTGATACCTCGAATGTGTGAATATAACTTTTTCTCGAGCCTCGGGTCGATATTATGGTGTCAGCTTGGCCCCGAGGGCTAAAACCAACTGTTATGGACAATTTCGAACTCAGTGAGATGTACACTTCCATTTAAAATTGGTTTGACTAGTACTTCGAAAATATGAGTATAACCTATTTTTGACCCTTCGGCTCTGCGGTCCATATTTAGGGTGTCAGTTTGGGCCGTCCAAGGGCCACAAGCGTCTGTTATGGGCAACTTCGTACCTAGTGAGATGTACTCTTTCATTTAGAGTTGGTTTTGACCGGTACCGTGAATTTATGGCCCCATCGTCTTTGGGCGTCAAATTGGGTCATTCCATGGGTCCAATCGTCTGTTATGGATAATTCCGTAATCAGCGGCATATAGTCTTTCATTTAACATTAGTTTCTACTAATAACTCGAATGTATGAATATAACCCTTTTTTTAAGCCGCCCGGGGAGGACGGGTGGTCATATTTAGAGTGTCAGTTTGGGATGTCCCAAGGCCAAAATCGTCTGTTATGAGCAATTTCGCACTCAGTGAGATGTACCCTTCCATTTAAAATTGGTCTTGACTGGTACCTCGAATGTATGAGCAAACTCTATTTTGCCCCACCCACTCTCTTCGGCTTTGGGGTGTCAGTCTATGCCACACCAGGGGTCTAATCGTCTGTTATGGGCAATTTCGTACTCAGTAGAGTGTATTCTTTCATTTAAAATTGGTTTTGACCGGTATCTCGAATGTATGAGTTTAACCCATTTTTGGGGTCATTATAGGCGTCACCAGGGTCACACCCATGGACTGGGCCCCGGCAGACGCTCACTTCTGTGCATCCCAGGTTAGTATGTAGATGCCTATATGGTCAGACATTGGTACCTCGTTCGTCTAGGTTCGACCCTCTGGGCTCCTGGTCTAATACATGTAGCTGTCAGTCATTACAATAGCAATCAGAAAGGCAAGGAGACGGTTTAGACATTCAAAATAAAAATCTTAATGCAAACGGAAAATTGGCAAAATAAACTGAACCTCACTTTTGCTTTATTAAACGTTTGCAGGAACCAAGATCCTATCAATGCCAAAGATAATTCTGCAACCAAGTGGATCTAAGCAACCGTGAATCATTATTTTAACTTCCATGTGTTTATGCCTCTTAATAAAAATACAAGTTACATGTATGTAGACCTACACCTACCAATCAGTACCAATAGGAGAGTATAAAGTCAATTAAACGACAAACTAAAATATAACCTGCCCTGCATGCAGGAATGACGGGTTTCACTGGTGCCATGTTACCTTTGAACTTGAACTTGTGTCACTTTCGGTGCCACGTTACCATTGAACATATGTCACTTCCGGTACCAATGAAACCAATATACAGGTTTCCACATAAGCATTGCACACATCAAATAAAATGGAAACAGAATCAAACAAATCCAGCAATATCATTTCATTTTATACATTTGTTACATGTAATTGATCCTGACAAAATTACAGTACTTTCGGTGATAATGTAAATGTTCCATTAGTTTTATGAAATCAGAAATGGCATAAGGCATCACATGGTGAAAATTTTATGTAAATCGAATAATAATTGCCACTTTTATAGACCAAAAACCTTGAAAAGTGACGTGTAGAAAATCGTCTATTTCTCGGCAACCGTACAAGTTAGAAACCATTTTTTGGTATTTATATGACCGTATGGGTTTAATCTATTTGTTGATTGGAATCAAATATCATAATTGTATAAACATTACAAATCAGACTCATTTGAATAAAATATCGGCTTTGAAGGCTTAAAATACAGTTTTTGCCAAAATGACGTTACTTCCGGTGATAATGAAAACTTTAAATTAGTTTTATAACATCGTCTATGACATTAGGCTTCAAAGGGTGAAAATCTTATGAAAATCGAATAATAATTGACACTTTTATGGGCCAAAAACCTTCAAAAGCGACTTGTAGAAAATCGCCTATATCTCGGCAACCGAACAAGTTAGAAACAATTTTATGATATCTTTTTGACCGTATGAGTTTTGTTAATATGTGAATTTAAACCAAAAATTAATTTTATTATTATATGTTACATAATTCTTGGTTGAAAAAAATATCGATTTTAAAAGTTAAAAATTGAGTTTTTGACTAAATGACGTCACTTCCGGTGTCAATTTTAAATAGTAATCAACATGATATGACGCAGACTTGCTTTTTGAATCAAATGATGTCACTTTTGTGAATATCCATTAATAATTGACTATTTTACAGGCAAAATTACGAAAACAGTGACTTATGCAAAACTGCCCATTTCTCGGCAACTGCTTATTTTAGAAACTAATTTTAACATACATTCTCTTCGTATGGATTATAGTTACAGGTTTATAAAAGTTAAGTAAAAATATTTTAAAATCTGAAAAGCCTGAATGGGTTGTAAATAGGTCAATTTTACGCCTTTTTTCACCTCTTAATCCAATTTGCTAGAAAATGAAATAGAAATTAAAAAAATTGCTTCCGACATTTTTTGCGCCTTTAAAGGACACACTCTTTTAGTCATATAATTTTTCAAAAAAATAATATTTGTTTCCGAAAAATGGTACCTAACTGTCAAAATTGTAGTTTTTGGTAAAATTATGCCACTTCCGGTGCCGACAGATAACACTTTCAGTAATAAAAAAAAATGACAATTGAGACAACGAAGCATATGAACTTTGTTTTATATAAATCGAACAATAAGAAATTAATCTAGGACTGAAAAACTGAATTAGCCAATGGCGGCCAAGGAAAATTACCGAGACAATTTTTTTTAACATTTTTGCGCTAGTCAGATGACTCTTTAATTCTGTGCACAACACGACTAAAAAATATTTATAAATAAAAAAGTTTTTTGTAAAATTTTAATTTTCGAAATTTGGCGCTCAATATCTTCGAAGATTTGCCAAAAATCAAAAATTGAAAGTAGCGTAGCTATGTGCCATGTCTCCGGCTATGCCAAAATGTATCGAAAGTTAAAATCCCATGATTATTGTTAAAATTATTGCAATATTTTTAAAAACGCTAACTTCGGTGATTTCGGACATTTCGCATTGTCGCAGAACGTTCAAAATAGCTTTATCCTCTAAGTCACACCCACTTTCCCAGTAACGATGCGACAATTAGTTGCTGAGATCTATTCAAATTGGAATCTGAATAATAATAATAATAACTAGACCTGCATGCAGGAATGACGGGTTTCACTGGTGCCATGTTACCTTTGAACTTGAACTTGTGTCACTTTCGGTGCCACGTTACTCTTGAACATATGTACCAATCAAACCAATATACAGGTTTCCACATAAGCATTGCACACATCAAATAAAATGGAAACAGAATCAAACAAATCCAGCAATATCAATTGATTTTATACATTTGTTACATGTAATTGATCCTGACAAAATTACAGTACTTCCGGTGATAATGTAAATGTTCCATTAGTTTTATGAAATCAGAATGGCATAAGGCATCACATGGTGAAAATTTTATGTAAATCGAATAATAATTGCCACTTTTATAGACCAAAAACCTTGAAAAGTGACGTGTAGAAAATCGTCTATTTCTCGGCAACCGTACAAGTTAGAAACCATTTTTTGTTATTCATATGACCGTATGGGTTTAATCTATTTGTTGATTGGAATCAAATATCATAATGGTATAAACATTACAAATCAGACTCATTTGAATAAAATATCTGTTTTGAAGGCTTAAAATACAGTTTTTGCCAAAATGACGTTACTTCCAGTGATGATGAAAACGTTAAATTAGTTTTATAACATCGTCCATGACATTAGGCCTCAAAGGGTGAAAATTTTATGAAAATCGAATAATAATTGACACTTTTATGGGCCAAAAACCTACAAAAGTGACATTTAGAAAACCGCCTATATCTCGGCAACCGAACAAGTTAGAAACAATTTTATGATATCTAAATGACCGTATGAGTTTTGTTAATATGTGAATTTAAACCAAAAGTTAATTTTAATATTACATATTAAATAATTCTTGGTTGAAAAAAATATCGATTTTAAAAGTTAAAAATGCAGTTTTTGACCAAATGGCGTCACTTCCGGTGTCAATTTTAAATTATAATCAATTTGATATGACGCATACTTGCTTTTTGAATCAAATGATGTCACTATTGTGAATATCCATTAATAATTGACTATTTTACAGGCAAAATTCAGAAAACAGTGACTTATGCAAAACTGCCCATTTCTCGGCAACTGCTTATATTACAAACTAATTTTCACATACATTCTCTTCGTATGGATTATAGCTACAAGTTTATAAAAGTTACGTAGAAATATTTTAAAATTTGAAAAGCCTGAATGGGTTGTAAATAGGTCAATTTTACGCCCTTTTTCACCTCTTAATCCAATTTGCTAGAAAGTGAAATCGAAATTAAAAAAACTGCTTCCGACATTTTTTGCGCCTTTAAAGGACACACTCTTTGAGTCATATAATTTTTCAAAAAAATAATATTTGTTATCGAAAAATGATACCTAACTGTCAAAATTGTAGTTTTTGGTAAAATTATGCCACTTCCGGTGCCGACAGATAACACTTTCGGTAATAAAAAAAATGACAATTGAGACAACGAAGCATATGAACTTTGTTTTATACAAATCGAACAATAAAAAATTAATCTAGGACTGAAAAACTGAATTAGCCAATGGCGGCCAAGAAAAATTACTGAGACAAAATTTATTAACATTTTTGCGCTAGTCAGATGACTCTTTAATTCTGTGCTCAACACGACTAAAAAATATTCATAAATAAAAAAGTTTTTTGTAAAATTTTAAATTTTCGAAATTTGGCGCCTAATATCTTCGAAGATTTGCCGAAAATCAAAAATCGAAAGTAGCGTAGCTATGTGCCCTGTCTCCGGCTATGCCAAAATGTATCGAAAGTTAAAATCCAATGATTATTGTTAAAATTACTGCAATATTTTTAAAAACGATAACTTCGGTGATTTCGGACATTTCGCATTGTCACAGAAAGTTCAAAATAGCTTTATCCTCTAAGTCACACCCACTTTCGCAGTAAAACCGAAGAAATCGTAACGATGCGACACGTAGTTGCTGAGATCTATTCAAATTGGAATCTGAATAATAATAATAAGAATAATAATTTTAACAAAAACAATAGTGTTTCACACAAGCTACGCAGTGTGAAACCCTAATAACTAGACCTGCATGCAGGAATGACGGGTTTCACTGGTGCCACGTCACTTTCGGTGCCACGTTACCCTTAAACATATGTCACTTCCGATACCAATGAAACCAGCATTTCCACATAAGCATTGTAAACATCAAATAAAATGGACGAAGAATCAACCAAATCCAGCAATATCAATTCATTTTATATATATGTTACTTGTAAGTGATCCTGGCAAAATTTCATTACTTCCGGTGATAATGAAAATGTTCAATTAGTTTTATGAAATAAGAAATGGCATAAGGCATCATATGGCGAAAATTGTATGTAAATCGAATAAGAATTGCCACTTTTATAGACCAAAAACCTTGAAAAGTGACTTGTAGAAAATCGTCTATTTCTCGGCAACCGTACATGATAAAAACTATTTTTTGGTATCTATATGATCGTATGGGTTCAGTCTATTTGTTGATTGGAATCAAATATCATAATTTGAAATATATTACAAATCAGACTCATTTGAAAAAAATATCTGTTTTGAAGGCTAAAAATACAGTTTTTGCCAAAATGACATTACTTCCGGTGACATTGAAAATGTTAAATTAGTTCTATGAAATCATAAATGACATAAGGTATCATATGGTGAAAATTTTATGAAAATCTAATAATAACTGACACTTTTATAGACCAAAAATCATGAAAAGTGACTTATGGAAAATCGCCCATTTCTCTGCAACCGTACAAGTTAGAATCCATTTTGTGGTATCTGTATGATCATATGGGTTCAATCTATTTGATCAATAGAATCAAATATCATAATTTTAAAAAAATAACAAGTACGACTCATTTGAATAAAATATTGTTTTTGAAAGCTAAAATTTAAGTTTTGAGCAAATGATGTCATTTCCGGTTGCAGCGTAAGAGGTAAAATGGTTTGACATAGTCCACTATGGCATTAGGCATCCAATGGCGAAAGAAAATTGAAAATCGAATAATTATTGATTCTTTTACAGCCAAAATAACGTGAAAAGTGACTCATGCAAAATTGCCTATTTCTCGGCAACTGCGCATATTACAAATTAATTTTTACATACATTCTCTTTGTATGGGTTATTACTACGAGTTTATGAATGTTACGAAGATATATTTTTTAATATGAAGACGCTGGATGGGTTGTAAATAGCTTATTTTGACACCTTTTTTCACCCTTTAATCCAAATTGCCTGAAAACGAAATCGAAATTAAAAAAACTGAGCCCGTTGTTTTGTGCGCCTTTACATGGCACATCTTTTCAGTCATATAAGATTTGAAAAAAATAATATTTGCTTTCAAAAAGTTGTACCGAACTGTCAAAATTGTAGTTTTTGCTAAATTTAAGTCACTTCCGGTGCAGACAGGAAACTTCATCGGTAACAAAAAAAATGTCATTTGGGGCCACGGAGCATATGAACTTTGTTTTATACAAATCGGGTAATAAATAATTTATCTATAACCGATCAACTGAATTAGCCAATAGCGGCCACGGAAAATTATCGGGACAAAAAATGTTAACATATTTGCCCAAATCAGACGACCCTTTAACCCTGGGTAAAAGGCCATCAAAAAATATTCATTAATAAAAAAAATTTTTGTCAAAATTTAAATTTCCAAACTTTGGCGCCAAATATTTCCGAAGATTCGTTGAAATTCAAAATTCTAAAGAACCGTGGCTATTTGTTTTGTCTCTGGCTATGCCAAAATCTACCAAACGTTACAATCCAACAATTGTTGTTAATATTACGGCATTATTTCAAAAAACGACAACTTCGGTGATTTCGGACATTTTGCATTGTCGCAGAACGTTTGAAATAGCTTTAATCTCTAAGTCACACCCACTTTCCCGGTAAAACCGAAAAAATTGGATCAATCCGACAAGTAGTTTCTGAGATATGATCAAAATGGAAAAAAAAAAATAATAATAATAAGAACTAGACCTGCATGCAGGAATGACGGGTTTCACTGGTGCCACGTCACTTTCGGTGCCACGTTACCCTTAAACATATGTCACTTCTGATACCAATGAAACCAGCATTTCCACATAAGCATTGTAAACATCAAATAAAATGGACGAAGAATCAACCAAATCCAGCAATATCAATTCATTTTATATATATGTTACTTGTAAGTGATCCTGGCAAAATTTCATTACTTCCGGTGATAATGAAAATGTTCAATTAGTTTTATGAAATAAGAAATGGCATAAGGCATCATATGGCGAAAATTGTATGTAAATCGAATGAGAATTGCCACTTTTATAGACCAAAAACCTTGAAAAGTGACTTGTAGAAAATCGTCTATTTCTCGGCAACCGTACACGATAAAAACTATCTTTTGGTATCTATATGATCGTATGGGTTCAATCCATTTGTTGATTGGAATCAAATATCATAATTTGAAATATATTACAAATCAGACTCATTTGAAAAAAATATCTGTTTTGAAGGCTAAAAATACAGTTTTTGCCAAAATGACATTACTTCCGGTAATACTGAAAATGTTAAATTAGTTCTATGAAATCATAAATGACACAAGATATCATATGGTGAAAATTTTATGAAAATCGAATAATAACTGACACTTTTATAGACCAAAAACCTTGAAAAGTGACTTAAGGAAAATCGCCCATTTCTCTGCAACCGTACAAGTTACAAACCATTTTGTGGTATCTGTACGATCGTATGGGTTCAATCTATTTGATCAATAGAATCAAATATCATAATTTGAAAAAAATAACAAATACGACTCATTTGAATAAAATATTGTTTTTTGAAGGCTAAAATTTAAGTTTTGAGCAAATGACGTCATTTCCGGTGGCAGCGCAAGGGGTAAAATGGTTTGACATAGTCCACTATGGCATTAGGCATCCAATGGCGAAAGAAAATTGAAAATCGAATAATAATTGATTCTTTTACAGCCAAAATTACGTGAAAAGTGACTCATGCAAAATTGCCTATTTCTCGGCAACTGCTTATATTACAAACTAATTTTCACATACATTCTCTTCATAAAGATTATAGCTACAAGTTTATAAAAGTTACGTAAAAATATTTTAAAATCTGAAAAGCCTGAATGAGTTGTAAATAGGTCAATTTTACGCCTTTTTTCACCTCTTAATCCAATTTGCTAGAAAATGAAAAAGAAATTAAAAAAACTGCTTTCGACATTTTTTTGCGCCTTTAAAGGACACACTCTTTGAGTCATATACTTTTTCAAAAAAATAATATTTGTTTTCAAAAAATGGTACCTAACAGTCAAAATTGTAGTTTTTGGTGAAATTATGCCACTTCCGGTGCCGACAGATAACACTTTTGGTAATAAAAAAAATGACAATTGAGACAACGAAGCATATGAACTTTGTTTTATACAAATCGAACAATAAAAAATTAATCTAGGACTGAAAAACTGAATTAGCCAATGGAGGCCAAGGAAAATTACTGAGACAAAAAATTTTAACATTTTTGCGTAAGTCAGATGACTCTTTAATTCTGTGCACAACACGAGTAAAAAATATTCATAAATAAAAAAGTTTTTTGTAAAATTTTAAATTTCCGAAATTTGGCGCCTAATATCTTCGAAGATTTGCCGAAAATCAAAAATCGAAAGTAGCGCAGCTATGTGCCCTGTCTGCAGCTATGCCAAAATGTATCGAAAGTTAAAATCCCATGATTGTTGTTAAAATTACCGCAATATTTGTAAAAACGCTAACTTCGGTGATTTCGGACATTTCGCATTGTCGCAGAACGTTCAAAATAGCTTTATCCTCTAAGTCACACCCACTTTTCCAGTAAAACCGAAGAAATCGTAACGATGCGACAAGTAGTTGCTGAGATCTACTCAAAACAAAAGAAGAAGAATAATAATAATAACTAGATCTGCTACTGTCCCATGCAGATATGAAAGCTTTCATATTCATCGTCACGTGTCATCGATTATATCAAGTATCTCAAATAAAAGGATAAGAATAACAAACTATCAAAATTGGTCAAAAACTCGCGAAGTTACAAGTCTAAATATAGTATGAAACATTGAGTAATCTGAAAACTAAAGGGAAATAACTGATACTTGTGTTGCTGTAATCGGGATGACTCCCGACTTCAAAACTTTCAGAAAAATGAAATGAAAATGGTAAGAAAACATCGAAAAATTAAATGAGATAACTTTGAACAAAACTAAAACTTTTTGAATCAGGTTGAACTCAACTGTTTGAATATGTACGTTAAATATGTAGATTTGGAAAATTATAAAGACATAATATCAAAATCGGTCAAAAACTCACAAAGTTACAAATTTAAATGTAGTGAGAAACATTGCACCCGGGCAAAAAAATAATCTTTAAACTAAAGGGAAATAACTGAAACTTGTATAGCTGTAATCGGGCTTCCAAGATATGTTATATAATTATGGTTTCCAATATGTTCGGTTATAAGTAGGAAATCGTGACGACTTCTTAAAGTTGGGTTCCCAGATAAGTATTTATCGGGTGGTCATTGCCTATAAAAGTATGGCAATTTTTGTATATATGGAAAGATAAGATATCCAATCTTACTAGAAAAATACTGGATTCCCCGAAAAACACTCATGGAGCGTAAACAGGACAAAAATGTAAGGGGTTCCCTTAATAGTCAACCCGACGAATAAGGGTACCTGCACGCTTGGCGTTGAAGGCTGCACGCGAACTTGAGTGATTTGTGTACATTTTGAAAAACTTTATGAAGAGTTAGACATACAACAATTTCTGGGGTAAAAATCACGGAAAAAGACGCATGGAGTGGATAATCCGAGAATTAAATTCGGATTCTATATTTGTAGTAAATAGTCAGTGCTTACAGACAACATCGTCTTGTGTATGCAATGCATTCTCCCCTGTCGTCTGCCACCGTTGCCATTGGTTACGGCGAGGGGTAATCGCTTGACGCAAACATGGTCTCTTTCGATAGATTTTTATAGCAGGCTATTCTCGGCAATTACAATGTTATGAGAACGATTTGAAGCAAAATTATGATAAGATAATTAGTCTGCATATGTTTTTAATTCTAATATATCATCAAATCACCCAGTTTGTATCCGGGAACCCAACTTTAAGCATATTTTAAACAAAGGGTCATAGACTGCAATATACAAGAATGGCACTCTGCAATAAAAAAAATGGCCAAAGCAAGATTTCTATGCAGAAATTAAATAATTGCTAGAAGCAAAAAAATATTTATCCACTATAATAAATAAGCAACATAGAGAAAATGAAATGAAATTGAATGGGGTTTAACGTCCTACTGTTCTGCTCCTACAATGGGCTAATGAAGACGTCACGCACAACCAAGAAATCGAAACAACGCCAGTTGACTCAATGACAGACGTTATGATACAGAGCGCACGTGCTAACCATTCAGCCACGCAACCTCCCTAAAATCGGCAAATTGCTGACCTACAGCGAGAAACATTTCAACCGGGCCAAATTTTCTATTTTAACAGTTTAATTTGCACGGTACCTTTAGTTATCAACCGATTATTACAAAACTTTTAAAAATAAGCCCCCCCCTGACCACCTTAATCGTTCGCAATAAACGTTTGCCCCTTAAAATCGACAAATTGCTGACTTTAAAGTGAGAAACATTACAACCGGGCCAAATTTTCTGTTTTATCACTTTAACAGTACCTTTGATTACCAACCGATTATTACAAAACTTTAAAAAGAGAAAGAGAGAAATGCGGCCTAACGTCCATTCGACACAAACTAGGTCATTTCGGGACTAACATATGTTTTTTAATTTTATTTAAAAACTCCCCTTGGACGTACTGGTCTTTAGCCGTTGGGAGGAAACCGAAGAACACAGAGAAAACCCACGAGGTTGGACATCATACACCATGTCACGTGCAACCTGGAGATCGAAACGACGCCCGTTGACTCAATGACAAAGGTTACGATACAGCGAGCACATGCTAACCATTCAGCCATCCAGCCTCCCTGAATTCGGAAAATTGCTGACTTATAGCAAGAAACATTTCAACCGGGCGAAATTTTCTGTTTTAACAGTTTAATGTGCATGGTACTTTAATTACCAACCGATTATTACAAAACTTTTGAAAATAAGCTCCAGCTGACCAGCTTAATCGTATGCAATAAACGTTTTGCCTGAATTGAAAGTTCTGCACAGAGAAAGTTCATCTCGATTTCCCGGCGTGGTTCCCTTGTCAGTAAGGCAGAACGGAGGGCCTGACAAGCACAGCTGTCTAGTCCTTCGGATGGGACGAAAAACCAAGGTCCCGTGTACACATTGGAGTGCACGTAAAATATCCCTAAGCAGTTGGAATTCGATACTGTTGAATAAGCTCTATACGATGACTAAATGCGTAGATTGTAGTCACCCACACTTCATGTTTCGCTCAACAATGAAAGGGTGCCGTTTTCAATGTTCGATCCTTTTGTTCTTCTACTCCTGATATGTTGGACTGTTGATCGATGGTTTCATATAAAAGACTACCAATAAGACTCTTTGTAGAAGAAGTTCCCAAAAAATAGTATGTTGACTTTACGAGAAAGACCTCTAAACATGCTCCAAATTGTAAAAATACGACTTTTTGGATTTTCAATCTCTTTTTTTCGGCTATCCCTGATATTTAAAAAAAATGATACAATCATTTCACACAACAGGCTAGCTATTACACTCTCTATTGACAAAAGTTTCACCGCCCTCCCTTCATTATAACCGAAGTTATCGTGCCCTAAAGAATCAACAAATCAGCATGCTTATCTCTGCTTACCCTAAGCAGAAAATGCTCATCTTTGAACTCAATCATAACATTGACCTAGTGAACGTCTACACCAAGTTTGAACATTCTAGCTTAATTAGAAGGAGAGTTATTGTGTTCCGAAGTCCGGGCCTTTCAAATTCCTTCTATTTTTCATTTTCAATTCAAAATTGTGACCATCACATGACCGAAATCAAAATTCTGATCCGATAGATTTTTAGGCATTCCTTCAAGGATTCCGAAAATATAACTCCCGAGTCTGTAAGTAAAATAGCAAAAAAGCCTTTTTGATTTTTCACGTTTAAAGATGGTGGCACTTCCGGTTCAATCGACAAACTCCATATTTTGTGTACGAATCAGTAATTCCTTGTCTAGTATCGAAAAAAAAAATTAGGTCATTCTGACCTATATTTCGACGATTTTTTTGAAAACTTTGATCCTTAATTTCACCAAGGGGAGATAATTTAGAAAATTTCTAATTATATTTTTGAAGTCACATTGATAAGATCTACTTGTATACTAAATTTCATGAAAATCGTACAACTATTAAAGAAGTTGTCAAATTGGTCTAAACTTCCGGTTCGAAATCACAGCGACGAATTTTCAAAATTCGAAAATGTGAAACTGCAGATGAAAATGATTTTTTTCAAGGTATTCAAAGAAAAAAGAATTAGTAAAATCGGTCAAAAAATAACAAAGTTACGACTATGCATTGTCAGTTTTTTCGTTCGTAAAATTCGGTGATTTCGGATTCATAAAACGTTTTGAAAATATATTTAAACAACGTTCGCACCCCATTTTTGGGGGGGTAGGTCAAAGTTTTAGAAAGATCCCATGGTTAGATTCTGAGAAATCCGATTTGCAGAAAATACACAAAAAAAAAATAATAATAATCTTAACAGAAACAATAAGCTTTCATATGTAATATGAAAGCTTAATAATAAGAATAATAATTTTAACAAAAACAATAGTGTTTCACACAAGCTTCGCAGTGTGAAACCCTAATAACTAGACCTGCATAGCAGTGCTGAATCGGCTTTCAGGGTCCTTTATATCATTGCCATGCTTTTAAATTTACCTTTATACTCTAAACGACCGATAGGACTCGGGGTAACAGAAGTTTAAGAAGTGAAATAGAAGTAGTTTTCGAGATAAACGAGTCTGAAAAGGCTCCAAAAAAAAGAGGAAAATACTACATTTTCGGCATCTCATAATCTATTGCCTAACCATCGAATTTGTATCATTCTGATATCATATAAAAGTCCAAAAAGGAAAATACTAGATCTTCAGCGTCCTGTAATATTTGTCATTGAACACGCCATCTTGAGTCGGATCGCGCAAAATCTAATTTTGGAGTAGAGGCAAATTAGTAAAAATATTGATGAGATGTTCTCAAAAATGAGTCTATAAATATACTATCTATCGACACAAAAGATCAAAATAGCAATGAAAGATTTTAGAACACCTTTATTTGAACGTTTTGTAAGAGTACTGTATTTTTAAATCTGTCCTATTTCTTAAAATTCTCGGCGAAATTAGTTATGTTTCTTCGCTCGCTATGGAACGACCTCTGCAGACCTGCAGTGCTAAATCGGCTTTCAGGAATCAGACAGGAAGTGCGTCATACAATAGCCGATCCATCGAGCTACCAAACGATACTGTAGTTGTTATGAATCAGTGACACCCTTTATCAGATTTGTAAAAGTAATATATGCTTGCAAATACACCGGTCAAAATTGTAAAATCTGGCAAAATTACTTCACTTCCGGTGCCAAAAGAAATCATTATCGGTAACAAATAAGTTGAGATTTCGCAATTGAGAATTGTTTTATACATATCAGGCAATAAATAATAAACTTGGAACTCATAAACTGAAATTAAAAGGTAAAAAAACTTAAAAAGTGATCCTTAGAAAATTGGTTATTTCTCGACAAGGGAACATGCTAGAAGCAATTTTTTGATATCAGTATGATTATATTGATCCAATCTAACTGGCCATTAGAATCAAACGTTATAACGTTAAACAAATAACAAATATAACTCACTTCAAAAAAATATTTGTTTTGAAGTCTAAAAATACGTTTTTTGCAAAAAAGACATACTTCCGTGATAATAAAAATCTTAAATTAGTTAAATGCAACTATAAATGGCATAAGGCATCACATGGTGAAAATTGTATGAAAATTGAATAATAATTGACACTTTTATAGACCAAAAAGCTTGAAAAGTGACTTGTAGAAAATCGTCTATTTCTCGGCAACCGTACAAGTTAGAAACTTTTTTGTGGTATCTGTATGATCGTATGGGTTCATGCTATTCAGTGATGGGATTCAAATATCATAATTTTAATAATGTTCTAAAAAAGACACATTTGAATAAAATATTTGTTTTTTAGGTTAAAAATACAGTTTTTGCCAAAATGACGTCACAGTGAAACTGTAAAATTGGTTTAAACTAGTCCAAATTGGCATTAAGCATCGAATGAAAAAAAAATATTGAAAATCGGATAATAATTTACTCTTTTATAGGCAAAATAACGTGAAAAGTGATGCATGCAAAATTGCATATTTCTCGGCAATTGCTCATATTACGAACTATTTTTTGCATACATTCTCCTCGTCTGGATTATTACTACGAGTTTATGAAAGTTACGAATAAATAGTTCAAAATATGAAGACGTTGAATGGGTTGTAAATAACTGATTGTTACACTTTTTTTTACATTTATTCGAAATTGCCCGAAAATGAAATTGAAATTAAAAAATCTGAGCTAACGATTTGTGCCCCTTTACAGCGCGCATTCTTTTTGCTATATCAGATTTCGAAAAAAATAATATTTGCTTTCAAAAAGTGGTACTGAACTGTCAAAATTGTAGTTTTTGTTAATATTAAGCCACTTCCGTTGCGTGCAGAAAAAATTCACGGCAACAAAAAAAATTACAATTGAGACCACAGAGCATATGCACTTTGTTTTATACAAATCGAACAATAAATAATTAATATAGGTACAAAAAACTAAATTAGCCAATGGCGACTAAAGAAAATTACTGAGACAAAATTCTTTCTCACTTCTGCTCAAGTAGGGTGATACTTTAACTCTGTGTAAACTACCATCAAAAAATATTCATAAATAAAAAAGTTTTCTGTAAAAATGTAAAAATAATTCAAAATATCGGAGATTTTTTCGACTACTTCCGGTTTTACGATCATTGTCGGAATAGCTTTAACAAGTTGATTAAATACTTAACTTCCTGTACCAGAAATGTCAGAAACAGTAATTGAGTAATTTTCGAAAAAAAGATAAATAAAAGAGCATTTTCAATAATTTAATGATTTTTCAACTTTTTTCAAAAATTGAGGTCATTTTTGGACCACCTATAATATTGCAACGCTTTTATTATTAAATGCACACGCTAGGCCACCGATAGGACTCTGAGTAAAAAATATTTAAGAAAAATCGTAGGCGTCGTTTTCGAGAAAAAGGCGTCTCAGAATGCTCCAAAACGGAAAATACTTAGTTTTCGGCGTACCGTAATTTATTTCCTAAGAATCAAATTCGTGTTATTTAGATGTTATACGATCGTCTATTAATGGAACTATCCAACGACACTTTAATTGTTTTGATCCTGCATACATATTATACATCATTAGAATCGTAATTAGGTCAGCTTTTTAAATATATATCTTTGTTTTGAAAATCTCTTAAAATAAAAAAATAGTAGAGCATTTTCCCAAATTTCACGATTTTTCGACTTTTTTCGATTTTCAGTCCCTTTTTTGTCTTATTCCAATTATATAAAAGTCTTAATGGATGGATCCATGCTAAAGACTAGCGGAAGGACCATCGATAGATAAAGTTTAAGAAAAATCGCTGGAGCAGTTTTCGAGATACAGGCGTCCAAAAACGCTCCAAATCAGAAAATACTTGATTTTCAGCGTGCCATAGTATCCGTATGAATTGGGTGTCATTCAGTGGTCCAATCACCGCTAGACCAAATGATACCTTAATTTGTTTAATCCGTTGATATCGGACGGAGAAATCGTGTTTTTACCCAAGACACCAATTTTTCACGTTTTTTTCAAAATATCGCATATTATTTCGACTACTTCCGGTTTACGGATTGTTGTTGAAATTGCTTTAAACGGTGGTTTGACAATATTGCTTCATGTATCAGGAATTTGAGAAACGTTGATCCGGCCGTAAAACGAAACTTAAGCTCACAAAATGTGAAGAAAATTCGAAAAAAATCGAAAAATAAAGGGGGATAACTCGGAATGAAACTTATATTACTGGAACCAGATTGCCTTCAGGTATCCAAAAATGTAGGTCAAATTTGAAAATTTTGAAAAATAACAAAAATTGTCTCTCAAATAAAATTTTTCATTTTTCGATCGCAAGAAGTCAGCGATGAAGTTTCGAAATATCGAAATTTTCAACTGCTATCGTCCGAGAAAAGACTCAAGGTTTCCGAAAATGTCATTTGTATGAAAATAGGTACAGAATTGACGAATCTACGGCCGTTTTTTAATTTTTTGGCACCGCACGAAATTCGGCCACTTCCGGTCTGCGCAGAAGTTTCAAATACAGTGCAAGGGATAGCCACCATATGGTTTCCTGATAGAAAATTATGTCCCAGATATGTATCTGTTACAGACACTGAGAAATAGGCTCCCCCGAAAAATAAAATAATAATAATAAATAACTAGACCTGCAAGCAGCACTGAACCGGCTTTCAGGAATCATACAGGAAGTTTATTATACCATAGCCGATCCATTGAGCTACCAAACTATACATTAGTTGTTTTGCTTCAGTGACACCATCTATCATATGTAAAAGTAATATTTGCTGGCGAAAAGACCGGTCAAAATTGTAAATTATGGCAAAATTACGTCACTTCCGGTGCCGAAAGCAATTTTTATAGGTGAAAAATAAGTCGAAAGTTCGCAACATACAAAATACAAACTTTTTTTTATAGATATCGGGCAATAAATAATTAACCTATAACCCATAAACTGAAATTAAGAAGGTAAAAAACTTAAAAGTGACCCTCGGAAAATTGGTTATTATTCGACAAGGGAATATGCTAGAAGCCATTTCTTGATATCAATATGATGGTATTGATTCAGTCTTACTGCCCATTAGAGTCAAACGTTATAAAGTTAAACGAATAATAAATATAAATCCCTTCAAAAAAATGTTTGTTTTGAAGGCTAAAAATGTTTTTTGCAAAAATTACATTACTTCCGGTGATATTGAAAATTTTAACTTGGTTCATAGAAGTCATAATGGCATAAGGCATCAAATGGTAAATAAATTATAAAAATCGAATAATAATTGACACTTTTACAGACCAAAAACCTTGAAAAGTGACTTATAGAAGATCGCCTATTTCTCTGTAACCGTACAAGTTAGAAACCATTTTGTGGTATCTGTATGGTCGTATGGCTTCATTCTATTCGTTGATGGGAATCAAATATCATAATTTTAAAAACATTATAAGGCAGACTCATTTGAATAAAATATTTGTTTTTTAGGTTAGAAATACAGTTTTTGCCCAAAAGACGTCGTTTCCGGTCACAGTGAAAATGTAAAATTGGCTTGACCTAGTCCAAATTGGCATTAGGCATCCAATGGAAAAAAAATATTGCAAATCGAATAATAATTCACTCTTTTATAGGCAAAATAACGTGAAAAGTGATGCATGCACAATTGCATATTTCTCGGCAACTGCTCATATTACAAACTAATTTTCGCATACATTCTCTTCGTCTGGATTATTGCTACGAGTTTATGAAAATTACAAATAAATATTTCAAAATATAAGACGCTGAATGAATTGTAAATAACTGAATTTTACACTTTATTTTACATTTTATTCGAAATTGCCCGAAAATGAAATTGAAATTAAAAAATAGGAGCTAAGGATTTTGTGCACCTTTGCAGGGTGCATCCTTTTAGTTATATCAGTTTTGAAAAAAAAATAATATTAGCTTTCAAAAAGTGGTACCGAACTGTCAAAATTGTAGTTTTTGTTCATATTACGTCACTTCCGTTGCCGACAGAAAAACTTCACCGTAACAAAAAAAATTACAATTCGGACCACGGTGCATACGAACTTTGTTTTATACAAATCGAACAATAAATAATTTTTCTGGGTATGAAAAACTAAATTAGCCGATGGCGGCTAACGGAAATTACCGAGACAATTTTTTTTCTCATTTCTGCTCAAGTACGATGATATTTTAACCCTGTGTAAAATATCATCAAAAAATATTCATAAATAAAATTATTTTTTTTCAAAATATCGGACATTTTTTCGGCTACTTCCGATTTTACGATCGTCGTTGTGATAGCTTTACGAAGTTCTTTGGATACTTAACTTTCTGTACCAGTAGTGTCAGAAACATCCATTGAGTAGTTTTGGAAAAAAAGATAAATTAAAGAGCGTTTCCAAAAATTTAACGATTTTTCAATTTTTTTCAAAGTTTGAGGCCATTTTTCGACCAGTTATATTATTTCAATGCTTTTCATTTTGGATTCCCTATATAGACCACCGATAGGACTTTGAGTAAGAAAAGTTTAAGAAAAATCGTAGGCGTCGTTTTCGAGAAAAGGGCGTCTCAGAATGTTAAAAAATTGGAAAATACTAGATTTTTGGCATACAATAATTTATTTCCTTACCATCGAAATCGTATTATTTAGATACCATATGATGGTTCATTAATAGGGCTATCCAGCGACACTTTAGTTCTTTTGGTCCGCTATTACCTAAGAGAGAAATCAAGTTTTTCGCAAGTGCGACAATGTTTTTACTCTTTTTTTTCATTTTTTGAATACTTCCGGTATGGTTATTATTGTCGAAATAGTTTTAATAGCCGGTTTGGGCACTAAAATAGCCACAGGGCTCTGTAATGATATATTACATTATCTGATCAGATAAAGTGCCCCTGAGAAATCCTATGTTCAAAAGTGCCAAAAATGCAAAAAATTTAAAATATCGAAAATTAAATTTTAATAATTACATACATATTATACATCGTTAGAATCGTAATTAGGCCAGCTATCTGAATATACAACCTTTTTTTAAAAATCTCTTAAAATAAAAAAATGGTAGAGCATTTTCCAAAATTTCACGATTTTTCGATTTTCAGTCCCTTTTTTATCCTATTCCAGACATTTCAAAGTCTTATTGGATGGCTTCATGCAAAATACCTCCAAAAGGACTCTCGATAGAAAAAATTAAAAAAAAATTGCAGGTTAAGTTTTCGAGATACAGGCGTCCAAAAACGTTCCAAATCAGAAAATACTTGATTTTCAGCGTGCCATATTTTGCTGTCTGTTCATAGTATCCGTATGAATGGGGTATCATATGATATTCCAGCAATCGTGCCATCAAACGGTACCTTCATTCGTTTAATCCATTGATATCGGATGGAGAAATAGCGTTTTCCCCAAAAATATCCATTTTTTGCATTTTTTTCAAAATATTGCACATTATTTCGACCACTTCCGGTTTAAGGATTCTTGTCGAAATTGCTTTATAAGTTGGTATTGGACTATAACTTCATGTTCCAGAAGTTTCAGAAACGTCAATTCTGCCATGAAACGAAACCCGAGCTCACAAAATGGGAAGAAAATTCGAAAAAAATCAAAAACAAAGGGCGATAACTCTGAATGAAACTTATATTACTGGAATCGGATGGACTTCAGGTATCCAAAAATGTAGGTCAAATTTGAAAATTTCGAAAAATAACAAAAATTGTCTCGTAAACAACATGTTTTCAATTTTCGAACGATAAAAATCATAGACGAATGTTCGAAATTGAAAAATGTGAGATAGCCATTGTCTCAGAAAAGATTCAGGGATTCCAAAAATGTAATTTGTTTGAAAATGGATAAAGAATTGACGAGACTATGGCCGATTTTCAATTTTTAGAGAAAGTACAAAGTTCGGTCACTTCCGGTATGCGCAGAAATTTCAAAAATATTTTATCAAGTAGCCACCACATGGTTTCCCAATAGAAAAGCTAATTCCAGATCGATATCTGTTTTCGGTCATGGAGATCTAGGCCCTCGCGGTAAATAATAATAATAATAACTAGATCTGCTACTGTCCCATGCAGATATGAAAGCTTTCATATTCATCGTCACGTGTCATCGATTATATCAAGTATCTCAAATAAAAGGATACGAATAACAAACTATCAAAATTGGTCAAAAACTGGCGAAGTTACAAGTCTAAATATAGTATGAAACATTGCATAATCTGAAAACTAAAGGGAAATAACTGATACTTGTGTTGCTGTAATCGGGATGACTTCCGACTTCAAAACTTTCAGAAAAATGAAATGAAAATAGTAAGAAAACATCGAAAAATTAAATGAGATAACTTTGAACAAAACTAAAACTTTTTGAATCAGGTTGAACTCATCTGTTTGAATATGTACGTTAAATATGTAGATTTGGAAAATTATAAAGACATAATTATCAAAATCGGTCAAAAACTCACAAAGTTACAAATTTAAATGTAGTGAGAAACATTGCACCCGGGCAAAAAAATAATCTTTAAACTAAAGGGAAACTTGTATAGCTGTAATCGGGCTTCCAAAATTAGAGAAATGTTATATAATTATGGTTTCCAATATGTTTGGTTATAAGTAGGAAATCGTGACAACTTCTTAAGCATCTTTTAAACAAAGGATCATAGACTGCAATATACAAGAATGGCACTCTGCAATAAAAAAACTGGCCAAAGCAAGATTTCTATGCAGAAATTAAATAATTGCTAGAACCAGAAAAATATTTATCCACTATAATAAATAAGCAACATAGAGAAAATGAAATGAAATTGAATGGGGTTTAACGTCCTACTGTTCTGCTCCTAAAATGGGCTAATGAAGACGGGCATATGCCATAAAGTGTGCAATGAGGGAAATTTTACCCGGGCAGAGGCGTTACGGCCTACGAGGTTGGACAGGCGACCATACTCCTTGTCACGTACAACCAAGAAATCGAAACAACGCCAGTTGACTCAATCACAGACGTTATGATACAGAGCGCACGTGCTAACCATTCAGCCACGCAACCTCCCCAAAATCGGCAAATTGCTGACCTACAGCGAGAAACATTTCAACCGGGCCAAATTTTCTATTTTAACAGTTTAATTTGCACGGTACCTTTAGTTATCAACCGAATATTACAAAACTTTTAAAAATAAGCTCCCCCTGACCAGCTTCATCTTTCGCAATAAACGTTTGCCCCTTAAATTCGGCAAATTGCTGACTTTAAAGTGAGAAACATTACAACCGGGCGAAATTTTCTGTTTTATCACTTTTACAGTACCTTTGATTACCAACGGATTATTACAAAACTTTAAAAATAAAAGAGAAAGAGAGAAATGCGGCCTAACGTCCATTCGACACAAACTAGGTCATTTCGGGACTAACATATGTTTTTTAATTTTATTTAACCCCCCCCCCCTTGCGCGTACTGGTCTTTAGCCGTTGGGAGGAAACCGAAGAACACGGAGAAACCCCACAAGGTTGGACATCATACACCATGTCACGTGCAACCTGGAGATCGAAACGACGCCCGTTGACTCAATGACAAACGTTACGATACAGTGCGCACATGCTAACCATTCAGCTTCCCTAAAATCAGGAAATTGCTGACGTATAGCAAGAAACATTTCAACCGGGCGAAATTTTCTGTTTTAACAGTTTAATGAGCACGGTACTTTAATTACCAACCGATTATTACAAAACTTTTGAAAATAATCTCCAACTGACCAGCTTAATCGTATGCAATAAACGTTTTGCCTGAATTGAAAGTTCTGCACGGAGAAAGTTCATCTCGATTTCCCGGCGTGGTTCCCCTTGTCAGTGAGGCAGAACGGAGGGCCTGACAAGCCCAGCTGTCTAGTAGTTCGGATGGGACGAAAAAAACCAGGGTCCCGTGTACACATTGGAGTGCACGTAAAATATCCCTAAGCAGTTGGAATTCGATACTGTTGAATAAGCTCTATACGATGACTAAATGCGTAGATTGTAGTCACCCACACTGCATGTTTCGCTTAACAATGAAAGGGTGCCGTTTTCAATGTTCGATCCTTGTGTTCTTTTACTCCTGATATGTTGGACTGTTGATCGATGGTTTCATATAAAAGACTACCAATAAGACTATTTGTAGAAGAAGTTCCCAAAAAATAGTATATTGACTTTACGAGAAAGACCTCTAACCATGCTCCAAATTGTAAAAATACGACTTTTTTGATTTTCAATCTCTTTTTTTCGGCTATCCCTGATATTTAAAAAAAATGATACAATGATTTCACACAACAGGCTAGCTATTAGACTCTCTATTGACAAAAGTTTCACCGTCCTCCCTTCATTATAACCGAAGTTATCGTGCCTTCAAGAATCAACAAATCAACATGCTTATCTCTGCTTACCCTAAGCAGAAAATTCTCATCTTTGAACTCCATCATAACATTGACCTAGTGAACGTCTACAACAAGTTTGAACATTCTAGCTTAATTAGAATGAGAGTTATTGTGGTCCAAAGTCTCGGCCCTTCAAATTGCTTTTTTTTTTCATTTTCAATTCAAAATGGTGACTCCCGGTTGACCTAAATCAAAATTCTATTCGCAACATTTTTTAGGCCTTCCTATAAGGATTCAGAAAATATAACTCCCGAGTCTGTAAGTAAAATAGCAAAAAAGCCTTATTGATTTTTCACTTTTAAAGATGGTGGCACTTCCGGTTCGATCGACAAACTCCATATTTTGTGTACAAATCAGTAATTACTTATCTAGTATCCAAAAAAAAAATCAGGTCATTCTGACCTATATTTCGATGATTTTTTTGAAAATTTTGATCCTTAATTTCGTCAAGGGGAGATAATTTAGAAAATTTCTAATTATATTTTTGAAGTCACATCGGTAAGATCTACTTATATACTAAATTTCATGAAAATCGTACAACTATTAAAGAAGTTGTCAACTTGGTCTAAACTTCCGGTTCGTAATCACAGCGACGAATTTTCGAAATTCGAAAATGTGAAACTGCAGATGAAAATGATTCTTTTCAAGGTATTCAAAGAAAAAAGAATTAGTAAAATCGGTCAAAATATAACAAAGTTACGACTATGCATTGTCATTTTTTTCGTTCGTAAAATTCGGTGATTTCGGATTCGTAAAACGTTTTGAAAATATATTTAATCAAGGTTCGCACCCCATTTTTGGGGGGGTAGGTCAAAATTTCAGAAAGATCCTATGGATAGATTCTGAGAAATCCGATTTGCAGAAAACACACAAAAAAAAAAAATAATAATAATAACTTTAACAGAAACAATAAGCTTTCATATGTAATACATATGAAAGCTTAATAACTAGATCTGCTACTGTCCCATGCAGATATGAAAGCTTTCATATTCATCGTCACGTGTCAACGATTATATCAAGTATCTCAAATAAAAGGATAAGAATAACAAACTATCAAAATTGGTCAAAAACTCACGAAGTTACAAGTCTAAATATAGTATGAAACATTGAGTAATCTGAAAACTAAAGGGAAATAACTGATACTTGTGTTGCTGTAATCGGGATGACTTCCGATTTCAAAACTTTCAGAAAAATGAAATGAAAATGGTAAGAAAACATTGAAAAATTAAATGAGATAACTTTGAACAAAACTAAAACTTTTTGAATCAGGTTGAACTCAACTGTTTGAATATGTACGTTAAATATGTAGATTTGGAAAATTATAAAGACATAATATCAAAATCGGTCAAAGTTACAAATTTAAATGTAGTGAGAAACAAAATAATCTTTAAACTAAAGGAAAATAACTGAAACTTGTATAGCTGTAATCGGGCTTCCAAGATATGTTATATAATTATGGTTTCCAATATGTTTGGTTATAAGTAGGAAATCGTGACGACTTCTTAAGCATGTTTTAAACAAAGGGTCATAGACTGCAATATACAAGAATGGCACTCTGCAATAAAAAAAATATGGCCAGAGATTTCTATGCAGAAATTAAATAATTGCTAGAACCAGAAAAATATTTATCCACTATAATAAATAAGCAACATAGAGAAAATGAAATGAAATTGAATGGGGTTTAACGTCCTACTGTTCTGCTCCTACAATGGGCTAATGAAGACGGGCATACGCCATAAAGTGTGCAATGAGGGAAATTTTACCCGGGCAGCGGCGTTACGGCCTACGAGGTTGGTAAGGCGACCATACTCCTTGTCACGTACAACCAAGAAATCGAAACACGGCCAGTTGACTCAATGACAGACGTTATGATACACAGCGCACGTGCTAACCATTCAGCCACGCAACCTCCCTAAAATCGGCAAATTGCTGACCTACAGCGAGAAACATTTCAACCGGGCCAAATTTTCTATTTTAACAGTTTAATTTGCACGGTACTTTTAGTTATCAACCGA
This sequence comes from Patella ulyssiponensis, assembly GCA_963678685.1. NCBI lineage: Eukaryota > Metazoa > Mollusca > Gastropoda > Patellidae > Patella > Patella ulyssiponensis. The sequence goes on along the minus strand of OY783225.1, from coordinate 57,820,286 downwards.
ATATTACAAAACTTTTAAAAATAAGCTCCCCCTGACCAGCTTAATCGTTCGCAATAAACGTTTGCCCCTTAAAATCGACAAATTGCTGACTTTAAAGTGAGAAACATTACAACCGGGCCAAATTTTCTGTTTTATCACTTTAACAGTACCTTTGATTACCAACCGATTATTACAAAACTTTAAAAAGAGAAAGAGAGAAATGCGGCCTAACGTCCATTCGACACAAACTAGGTCATTTCGGGACTAACATATGTTTTTTAATTTTATTTAAAAACTCCCCTTGCACGTACTGGTCTTTAGCCGTTGGGAGGAAACCGAAGAACACGGAGAAAACCCACGAGGTTGGACATCATACACCATGTCACGTGCAACCTGGAGATCGAAACGACGCCCGTTGACTCAATGACAAACGTTACGATACAGCGAGCACATGCTAACCATTGAGCCATCCAGCCTCCCTGAATTCGGAAAATTGCTGACTTATAGCAAGAAACATTTCAACCGGGCGAAATTTTCTGCTTTTAATGTGCACGGTACTTTAATTACCAACCGATTATTACAAAACTTTTGAAAATAAGCTCCAACTGACCAGCTTAATCGTATGCAATAAACGGTTTGCCTGAATTGAAAGTTCTGCACGGAAAATGTTCATCTCGATTTCCCGGCGTGATTCCCCTTGTCTGTGAGGCAGAACGGAGGGCCTGACAAGCACAGCTGTCTAGCCCTTTGGATTGGACGAAAAACCAAGGTCCTGTGTACACATTGGAGTGCACGTAAAATATCCCTAAGCAGATGGAATTCGATACTGTTGAATAAGCTCTATACGATAAATAAATGCGTAGATTGTAGTCACCCACACTGCATGTTTCGCTTAACAATGAAAAGGTGCCGTTTTCAATGTTCGATCCTTGTGTTCTTTTACTCCTGATATGTTGGACTGTTGATCGATGGTTTCATATAAAAGACTACCAATAAGACTCTTTGTAGAAGAAGTTCCCAAAAAATAGTATGTTGACTTTACGAGAAAGACCTCTAAACATGCTCCAAATTGTAAAAATACGACTTTTTGGATTTTCAATCTCTTTTTTTCGGCTATCCCTGATATTTAAAAATAATGATACAATGATTTCACACAACAGGCTAGCTATTAGACTCTCTATTGACAAAAGTTTCACCGCCCTCCCTTCATTATAACCGAAGTTATCGTGCCCTAAAGAATCAACAAATCAGCATGCTTATCTCTGCTTACCCTAAGCAGAAAATGCTCATCTTTGAACTCAATCATAACATTGACCAAGTGAACGTCTACAACAAGTTTGAACATTCTAGCTTAATTAGAATGAGAGTTATTGTGCTCCAAAGTCTCGGCCCTTCAAATTGCTTCTATTTTTCATTTTCAATTCAAAATGGTGACTGCCGGTTGACCTAAATCAGAATTGTATTCGCGACATTTTTTAGGCCTTCCTACAAGGATTCAGAAAATATAACTCCCGAGTCTGTAAGTAAAATAGCAAAAAAGCCTTATTGATTTTTCACGTTTAAAGATGGTGGCACTTCCGGTTCGATCGACAAACTCCATATTTTGTGTACGAATCAGTAATTCCTTGTCTAGTATCGAAAAAAAAAAATAGGTCATTCTGACCTATATTTCGACGATTTTTTTGAAAACTTTGATCCTTAATTTCACCAAGGGGAGATAAGTTAGAAAATTTCTAAAGTCATTTTTCAAGTCGCATCATTAATGTCTACTTACATATTAAATTTCATGAAAATCGTACAACTACTAAAGAAGTTGTCGAGTTGGTGTAAACTTCCGGTTCGAAATCACAGCGACGAATTTTCGAAATTCGAAAATCCGAAATTGCAGATTTGAAGTAAATGTCTTAGGATACTCAAAGAAAAAAGAATTAGTAAAATAGATCAAATAGTCACAAAGTTACAGCATTGTAGGTCAAATGCATTCGTTCGTAAAATTCGGTGATTTCGGATTCGTAAAACGTTTTGAAAATACATTTAATCAAGGTTCGCACCCCATTTTTGGGGGGGTAGGTCAAAATTTCAGAAAGATCCTATGGATAGATTCTGAGAAATCCGATTTGCAGAAAACACACAAAAAAAAAAATAATAATAATAACTAGATCTGCTACTGTCCCATGCAGATATGAAAGCTTTCATATTCATCGTCACGTGTCATTTATTGTATCAAGTATCCTAAATAAAAGGATAAGAAGAAAAAATTATCAAAATTGGTCAAAAACTCTCGAAGTTACAAGTCTAAATATAGTATGAAACATTGCACCCAGGCATAACAATAATCTGAAAACTAAAGGGAAATAACTGAAACTTGTATTACTGTAATGAGACGGATGAGAAAATGAAATGAAAATGGCGGGAAAAACAAATTAAAAATGGCAGGTTGGACAGGCGACCTTACTCCTTGTCACGTACAACCGGGCATTTGAAAACACGCTAGTTAACTCAATGACAGGCGCGCGTGCTAACCATTCAGCCACCCAACCCCCCTTTGAAATCAGACACGTGCAATATGTCATATAGGAAGAATAAGAAGTCGCTCACAAGAAAATGGTAAATTAATGAGTTTAGGTCAAAAGATTGAGCTACTGTTTTAGAGTATTTAATAGTTTTAAAGAGACACGTTAAGGGTTGTTCATAGTTAAATGAAAGTTTAATTTTAAATAAGACCAATAAAATTAGGATTTAATAATGCTAGACTAATATTTCCAATATGTTTGGTTATAAGTAGGAAATCGTGACGACTTCTTAAGCATGTTTTAAACAAAGGATCATAGACTGAATTATACAAGAATGGCACTCTGCAATAAAAAAACTGGCCAAAGCAAGATTTCTATGCAGAAATTAAATAATTGCTAGAACCAGAAAAATATTTATCCACTATAATAAATAAGCAACATAGAGAAAATGAAATGAAATTGAATGGGGTTTAACGTCCTACTGTTCTGCTCCTAAAATGGGCTAATGAAGACGGGCATATGCCATAAAGTGTGCAATGAGGGAAATTTTACCCGGGCAGCGGCGTTACGGCCTACGAAGTTGGACAGGCGAACATACTCCTTGTCACGTACAACCAAGAAATCGAAACAACACCAGTTGACTCAAAGACAGACGTTATTCAGCCACGCAACCTCCCTAAAATCGGCAAATTGCTGACCTGCAGCGAGAAACAGTTCAACCGGGCCAAATTTTCTATTTTAACAGTTTAATTTGCACGGTACCTTTAGTTATCAACCGAATATTACAAAACTTTTAAAAATAAGCTCCCCTTGACCAGCTTAATCGTTCGCAATAAACGTTTGCCCCTTAAAATCGGCAAATTGCTGACTTTAAAGTGAGAAACATTACAACCGGGCGAAATTTTCTGTTTTATCACTTTTACAGTGCCTTTGAATACCAACCGTTTATTACAAAACTTTAAAAATAAAAGAGAAAGAGAGAAATGCGGCCTAATGTCCATTAGACACAAACTAGGTCATTTCGTGACTAACATATGTTTTTTAATTTTATTTAAAAACTCCCCTTGCGCTTACTGGTCTTTAGCCGTTGGGAGGAAACCGAAGGACACGGAGAAAACCCACGAGGTTGGACATCATACTCCATGTCACATGCAACCTGGAGATCGAAACGACGCCCGTTGACTCAATGACAGACGTTACGATACAGCGCGCACATGCTAACCATTCAGCCTCCCTGAATTCGGAAAATTGCTGACTTATAGCAAGAAACATTTCAACCGGGCGAAATTTTCTGTTTTAACAGTTTAATGTGCACGGTACTTTAATTACCAACCGATTATTACTAAACTTTTGAAAATATGCTCCAACTGACCAGCTTAATCGTATGCAATAAACGTTGGCCTGAATTGAAAGTTCTGCACGGAAAAAGTTCATCTTGATTTCCCGGCGTGGTTCCCCGTTGTCAGTGAGGCAGAACGGAGGGCCTGACAAGCACAGCTGTCTAGTCGTTCGGAAAGGACGAAAAAAAAATATCCCTAAGCAGTTGGAATTCGATACTGTTGAATAAGCTGTATACGATGACTAAATGTGTAGATTGTAGTCACCCACACTGCATGTGTCGCTTAACAATGAAAGGATGCCGTTTTCAATGTTCGATCCTTTTGTTCTTCTACTCCTGATATGTTGGATTGTTGATCGATGGTTTTATATGAAAGACTACCAATAAGACTCTTTGTAGAAGAAGTTCCCAAAAAATATTAAGTTGACTTTACGAGAAAGACCTCTAAACATGCTCCAAATTGTAAAAATACGACTTTTTGGATTTTCAATCTCTTTTTTTCGCCTATCCCTGATATTTAAAATAAATGATACAATGATTTCACACAACAGGCTAGCTATTGGACTCTCTATTGACAAAAGTTTCACAGCCCTCCCTTCATTATAACCGAAGTTATCGTGCCCTAAAGAATCAACAAATCAGCATGCCCATCTCTGCTTACCCTAGGCAGAAAATGCTCATCTTTGGACTCAATCATGACATTGTCCTAGTGAACGTCTACACCAAGTTTGAACATTCTAGCTCAATTAGAAGGACAGTTATTGTGTTTCAAAGTCTCGGCCCTTCAAATTGCTACTACTTTTCATTTTCAATTCAAAATGGTGACCATCACGTGACCGAAATTAAAATTCTGCTCCCTACGATTTTTGGGCCATCCTTCAAGGATTCAGAAAATATAACTCCCGTGTCTGTAAGTAAAATAGCAAAAAAGCCTTAGGGATTTTTCATGTTTCAAGATGGTGGCACTTCCGGTTCGATCGACAAACTCCATATTTTGTGTAGGAATCAGTAATTACTTGTCGCGTATCGAAATTTTTTTTTAGGTCATTCTGACCTATATTTCGACGATTTTTTTGAAAACTTTGATCCTTAATTTCACCAAGGGGAGATAATTTAGAAAATTTCTAATTATATTTTTGAAGTCACATCGGTAAGATCTACTTGTATACTAAATTTCATGAAAATCGTACAACTATTAAAGAAGTTGTCAAATTGGTCTAAACTTCCGGTTCGAAATCACAGCGACGAATTTTCGAAATTCGAAAATGTGAAACTGCAGATGAAAACGATTTTTTTCAAGGTATTCAAAGAAAAAAGAATTAGTAAAATCGGTCAAAAAATAACAAAGATACGACTATGCATTGTCAGTTTTTTCGTTCGTAAAATTCGGTGATTTCGGATTCGTAAAACGTTTTGAAAATACATTTAATCAAGGTTCGCACCCCATTTTTGGGGGGGTAGGTCAAAATTTCAGAAAGATCCTATGGATAGATTCTGAGAAATCCGATTTGCAGAAAACACACAAAAAAAAAAAATAATAATAATAATAACTTTAACAGAAACAATAAGCTTTCATATGTAATACATATGAAAGCTTAATAACTTTAACAGAAACAATAAGCTTTCATATGTAATACATATGAAAGCTTAATAATAATAATTTTAGTAATCTCAATAGGCTTTCAGACGAAAGTCTGAAAGCCTAATAAGAACTAGACCTGCATGCAGGAATGACGGGTTTCACTGGTGCCAAGTTACCTTTGAACTTGAACTTGTGTCACTTTCGGTGCCACGTTAACCTTGAACATATGTCACTTCCGGTACCAATGAAACCGATATACAGGTTTCCACATAAGCATTGCACACATCAAATAAAGTGGAAACAGAATCAAACAAATCCAGCAATATCATTCCATTTTATACATTTGTTACTTGTAATTGATCCTGACAAAATTACAGTACTTCCGGTGATAATGTAAATATTCCATTAGTTTTATGAAATCAGAAGTGGCATAAGGCATCACATGGTGAAAATTTTATGTAAATCGAATAATAATTGCCACTTTTATAGACCAAAAACCTTGAAAAGTGACATGTAGAAAATCGTCTATTTCTCGGCAACCGTACAAGTAAGAAACCATTTTTTGGTATTTATATGACCGTATGGGTTTAATCTATTTGTTGATTGGAATCAAATATCATAATTGTATAAACATTACAAATCAGACTCATTTGAATAAAATATCGGCTTTGAAGGCTTAAAATACAGTTTTTGCCAAAATGACGTTACTTCCGGTGATAATGAAAACTTTAAATTAGTTTTTTAACATCGTCTATGACATTAGGCTTCAAAGGGTGAAAATTTTATGAAAATCGAATAATAATTGACACTTTTATGGGCCAAAAACCTTCAAAAATGACTTTTAGAAAATCGCCTATATCTCGGCAACCGAACAAGTTAGAAACAATTTTATGATATCTTTTTGACCGTATGAGTTTTGTTAATATGTGAATTTAAACCAAAAATTAATTTTATTATTATATGTGACATAATTCTTGGTTGAAAAAAATATCGATTTTAAAAGTTAAAAATTGAGGTTTTGACTAAATGACGTCACTTCCGGTGTCAATTTTAAATAGTAATCAACATGATATGACGCAGACTTGCTTTGTGAATCAAATGATGTCACTTTTGTGAATATCCATTAATAATTGACTATTTTACAGGCAAAATTACGAAAACAGTGACTTATGCAAAACTGCCCATTTCTCGGCAACTGCTTATTTTAGAAACTAATTTCAACATACATTCTCTTCGTATGGATTATAGTTACAGGTTTATAAAAGTTAAGTAAAAATATTTTAAAATCTGAAAAGCCTGATTGGGTTGTAAATAGGTCAATTTTACGCCTTTTTTCACCTCTTAATCCAATTTGCTAGAAAATGAAATAGAAATTAAAAAAACTACTTCTGCCATTTTTTGCGCCTTGAAAGGACACACTCTTTGAGTCATATAATTTTTCAAAAAAATAATATTTGTTTTCAACACACACAGACACGAAGTAAAAATGGGCATGGCTCTGCCCCTGGGGGTTAGGAAATCACCCAAAACAATACGGATCATCTTTAGGGTATAAGGAATAGGTATGTAAAGTTTTAAAAGGATCTGTTAAGAATTGCATCCTGTAGGCGAACACACGACACAAAAGCATTGGGCGTGGCTCTGTCCCAGGGGGTCCGGCATGCACCAAAAATAATAGTGGTCAGCCTTAGGGTATAAGGAATAAGTATAAAAAAAGTTTTCAAGACGATCGATTAAGAATTGTGGCCTGTAGCTGACACACAGACAGACAAAAAGAAAATGGGCGTGGCACTGTCCCTGGGGGTCGGGCATGCACCAAAAACAATAGAGATCTTCCTTAACGTACCAAGAATGAGCATTCAAAGTTTCAAGATGATACATTACGAAATGCAGCCTGTAGACGACAGACAAATAAATACAAGAAATGGGTGTTGCTGTCCCACAGGGGTCGGGCATGCACCCAAAACAAAAGGGATCATCCTTAGGGTATAAGAAAATGGGCGTGACTCTGCCCCTGGGGGTTGGGCATGCACCCCAAATGATAGGAATGTTCCTTAGGGTACAAAGAATAAGCATTCAAAGTTTCAAGATGATACGTTAAGAAATGTGGCTTGTAGACGACAAACAAATAAATACAAGGAATGGGCGTGGCTCTGCCATTGGGGGTTGGACATGCACCAAAAAACAATAGGGATCATCCTTAGGGTGTAAAGAGTAAGTATACAAAGTTTTAAGAAAATCCAGTTAGAATTGCGGCCTGTAGGCGACAGACACACAAAAAGAAAATAGGCGTGGCTCTGCCCCTGGGAGTTGGGCACGCACCCCAAATGATAGGGATCATCCTTAGAGTATAAGGGGAAAGTAAACAAAGTTTGAAGAAAATCCAGTACGAATTGCGCCCTGTAGGCGACACACAAAAAGAAAATGGGCGTGGCTCTGCCCCTGGGGGTTGAGCATGCACCCCAAATGATAGGAATGTTCCTTAGGGTACAAAGAATAAGCATTCAAAGTTTCAAGATGATACGTTAACAAATGTGGCTTGTAGACGACAAACAAATAAATACAAGGAATGGGCGTGGCTCTGTCCATTGGGGGTCGGGCATGCACCAAAAAACAATAGGGATCATCCTTAGGGTGTAAAGAGTAAGTATACAAAGTTTTAAGAAAATCCAGTTAGAATTGCGGCCTGTAGGCGACACACAGACACACAAAAAAAATGGGCGTGGCTCTGCCCCTGGGGGTTGGGCATGCACCCCAAATGATAGGGATCATCCTTAGAGTATAAAGAGTAAGTATACCAAGTTTGAAGAAAATCCAGTAAGAATTGCGCCCTGTAGGCGACACAAAGACACACAAAAAGAAAATGAGCGTGGCTCTGCCCCTGGGGGTTGGGCATGCACCCCAAACGATAGGGATGTTCCTTAGGGTACAAAGAATGTGTATGCAAAGTTTCAAGATTATAAGTTAAGAAATGTGGCCTGTAGACGACAAACAAACAAATATTAGAAATTGGCGTGGCTATGCCCCTGGGGGTCGGGCATGCACCAAAAACAATAGGGATCTTCCTTGGGGTATAAGGAATAAGTATACCAAGTATAAGGAATAAGTATACCAAGTTTGAAGAAAATCCAGTAAGAATTGCGCCCTGTAGGCGACACAAAGACACAAGAAAAGAAAATGGGCGTGGCTCTGCCCTTGGGGGTTGGGCATGCACCCCAAACGATAGGGATGATTCTTAGGGTACAAAGAATGTGTATGCAAAGTTTCAAGATTATACGTTAACAAATGTGGCTTGTAGACGACAAACAAACAAATACTAGAAATGGGCGTGGCTATGCCCCTGGGGGTCGGGCATGCACCAAAAACAATAGGGATCTTCCTTGGGGTATAAGGAATGAGTATACCAAGTATAAGGAATAAGTATACCAAGTTTGAAGAAAATCCAGTAAGAATTGCGCCCTGTAGGCGACACAAAGACACAAGAAAAGAAAATGGATGTGGCTCTGCCCCTGGGGGTCGGGCATGCACCCCAAATGATAGGGATGCTCCTTAGGGTACAAAGAATGTGTATGCAAAGTTTCAAGATTATAAGTTAAGAAATGTGGCCTGTAGACGACAAACAAACAAATACTAGAAATGGGCGTGGCTTGGCCCCTGGGGGTCGGGCATGCCCCCAAAACAATAGAGATCTTCCTTGGGGTATAAGGAATAAGTATACCAAGTTTGAAGAAAATCCATGAAGAATTGCACCCTGTAGGCGAACCACAGACACACACACACACACCCATACTTGCATAGCTCATTATGTGAGGACTATGGTTTTTCAAAGCCTCCCGAGGACCCAGGTTTCCTGTCGTCTTATGGCTTTAATATTTTATACAGTTATTGTCAGCGCCACCATGTACATTGTCTGCTACGTAGATTGCATTGATTCAGTCATAAAAATATAACATGTTTTACAGACTATATGAGGCCTTTTCTTATATTTAATATCTACAGAGGACTTGTGTAAGATTGATTTACATTTATATACTAGAGAGGACTTGAGTTTATAGTAGTTTACATATATTACCATGAGAGGACCTCTTAATACAACTTACTTTACCTTATTTCTGAGGACTTTAGTGTTTAATACTTTACTTTAAGGACTACCTGAGGACCTGTGTAAGATTGATTTACATTAATACACTAGAGAGGTCTTGAGTTTATAGTAGTTTACATTTATTACCATGAGAGGACCTCTCAATACAACTTACTTTACCTTATTTCTGAGGATTTTAGTGTTTAATACTTTACTCTAAGGACTATCTGAGGACCTGTGTAAGATTGATTTACACTGATACACTTATGGGAACTTGAGTTTATAGTAGTTTACATATATTACCACGAGAGGACCTCTCAATACAACTTACTTTACCTTATTTCTGAGGACTTTAGTGTTTAATACTTTACTTAAAGGACTACCTGAGGACCCATGTAAGATTGGATTACATTTATACAACTTACTTTACCTTATTTCTGAGGACTTTAGTGTTTAATACTTTACTTTAAGGACTACATGAGGACCTGTGTAAGATTGAATTACATTTATGCACTAGAGAGGACTTGAGTTTATAATAGTTTGCATTTATTATCATGAGAGGACCTCTTAATACAACTTACTTTACCTTATTTCTGAGGACTTTAGTGTTTAATACTTTAGGACTACAATGTAGATTTAACACTATTAGAGATTTAACAAACTTTGCTATTCCTCAAAGGACTTGGGTAGTTATCTGCCCTTTGACCACGAATGACACCATAATGACACACATGAGTATAGTGCGAAAAAAAAAAACGAAATTGTCCAAGATAGCAGAACTGAACACCACCGCCTTGGTCTCTTCTAGTCACCCAACCTCCTTGAAATTTATATATGTTCTCAAACATTACCTGCAGAGGTAACTCTCCAAATTACAATCCAAAGCAACACACAGCGTTACATAATGACATTTCATGAGTCAGAAAATGACATTTTTTGACAGTAATAGAGTCCATATCTCCATTTTGGCTAAATGAATAGAGCTGAAATTTGGGGGGCCTCTTGTAATGTATCTGGGGAGATTCTCTGCAAATTGCAGCTTAATTGCTCCAACATATTGATGTCAAATTCATTTTGTATGTTAGTATCAAATATTGAACTTTTGGAGAAAAAACGTATTCATTTTCATTTCTGTCTATTTGAATTTCTCTTACATCTATGAAGCTGACATTTTTCGGCATCCATTATGTATACATTATCAAAGTGCATTCCAAATTTCAGACTAATTGAATGAATATTAAAGTTTTTAGACCATATATTCCTGTTGCTTGCAGCCGATATCTGACTACGTTCAGCTATTCGGAATTTACAACGGATTGCGATTGCGTAATATTGTAGCTATGGACCTCAAATATTTTATACTGGCCACGTCATGTATTTAGAAAGGTTGTGGAAGAATGGCAGGTTCTTCGTAGCAATATTAAAGATTTGGAAGCAGTTACTTTTGTCGTGATAACACTAAAATCTGACAAACGACACAAATACCCCTAACCGAGCCAGTCTTCAAACTCTTCATTTTTGAAAAAACAGGCTGACATTTTCACACCACCATCCGGAATATACTACCAAAGTGCTGTGCAAATTTCATGTTAATAGGTTCAGCCAAAATTAAATGACAGCACATTCACTTGAGCCAAAAACTGCATTTTGTTCAGCTTTTCATTAAAAATTGTCATTTAATGCTTATGACAGCCTAAACTATACAGTTCTAATTGAGCTATCAAGCTGAAATTTGCACAGCTACCCCAGAATACATGTAGAAAGATTCTGTAAAAATTTCAGCAGACTTGCTCCAATATTTCCCCAAAAAAACAGGGGTTGTACATGAGCACAGTGCGAAAAAAAAAAACCAAAATTGTCCAAACAACCGAAATACCCCGAATTGAGCCAGCCCTCAAACTCTTAATTTTTGACAACACAAGCTGAAATTCTAACACCACCATCCGGAATATATTACAAAAGTGCTGTGCAAATTTCAGGTTAATAAGTTCAGCCAACATTAAATGACAGCACATTCACTTAGAGCCAAAAACCGCATTTTGTTCAGCTTTCCATAAAAAATTGTCATTTTATGCTTATGACAGCCTAAAATATACAGTTCTTATTGAGCTATCAAGCTGATATTTGCACAGCCATCCCAGAATACATGTAGGAAGATTCTGTGAAAATTTCATTAGACTTGCTGCAATAATTCCCCCAAAAAACAGTGGTTGTACATGAGCACAGTGCGAAAAAAAACCCAAAATTGTCCAAACAACCGAAATACATGTACCCCGAATTGAGCCAGCCCTCAAACTCTTTATTTTTGACAAAACAGGCTGAAATTCTAACACCACCACCCGGAATATATTACAAAAGTGCTGTGCAAATTTCAGGTTAATAAGTTCAGCCAACATTAAATGACAGCACATTCACTTGAGCCAAAAACCGCATTTTGTTCAGCTTTCCATTAAAAATTGTCATTTTATGCTTATGACAGCCTAAAATATACAGTTCTAATTGAGCTATCAAGCTGATATTTGCACAGCCACTCCAGAATACATGTAGGAAGATTCTGTGAAAATTTCATTAGACTTGCTGCAATAATTCCCCCAAAAAACAGTGGTTGTACATGAGCACAGTGCGAAAAAAAACCCCAAAATTGTCCAACCAACCAAAATGCCCCAAATTGAGCCAGCCCTCAAACTCTTAATTTTTGACAAAACAGGCTGAAATTCTTTCACCACCACCCGGAATATATTACAAAAGTGCTGTGCAAATTTCAGGTTAATAAGTTCAGCCAACATTAAATGACAGCACATTCACTTGAGCCAAAAACCGCATTTTGTTCAGCTTTCCATTAAAAATTGTCATTTTATGCTTATGACAGCCTAAAATATACAGTTCTAATTGAGCTATCAAGCTGATATTTGCACAGCCACCCCAGAATACATGTAGGAAGATTCTGTGAAAATTTCATTAGACTTGCTGCAATAATTCCCCCCCAAAACAGTGGTTGTACATGAGCACAGTGCGAAAAAAAACCCAAAATTGTCCAAACAACCGAAATACCCCGAACTGAGCCAGCCCTCAAACTTTTGACAAAACAGGCTGCAATTTTAACACCAGCATCCTGAATATATGACCAATGTGCTGTGCAAATGTCAGGTTAATAGGTTGAGCCAACATTAAATGAGGGTACATTCACTTGAGCCAAAAACCACATTTTGTACAGCTTTCCATTGAAAAATGTCATTTTATGCTTATAAAGTTATGACAGCCTGAAATATACAGTTCTAATTGAGCCACCCGCAAATATATGTTGGATGATTCCCTGAAAATTACAGCTTCATTGCTCCAATATTTCCAAAAAAAGCAGGGCTTGTACATGAGCATAGTGCGAAATTGTCCAAGATAGCAGAACTGAACACCACCGCCTTGGACCCTTCTATTCACCCAACCTCCTTGAAATTTATATATGCTCTCCAACAGTACCTGCAGAGGCATCTCTACAAATGACAGTCCACGTGGATTAATAGAAAGCAACACACAGCTTAACATAGATGACATTTAATGAGTCAGAAAATTACGGTACGTTGGGTGAAAAATGCCATTTTTCTTTTTATTGCCCCTTCTTAAAGTCTCTCCAGCAGAAATAGCCAAGACTTTCTCTAGATAGTAGAAAAGGATATCTTGCATGCAGCAAAAACTACATACATTAACAAAAGCTAAATGTTCAATTATAAAATTTATTCATCCATATAACACAACACAGTTCTATGGATAACACTCACTATATTATATACAGACGACGTTTCGATTATAGAATTTATTAATCCAAATAACACAACACAGTTCGATGGAAAACAATCACTTTGAATCACTATATTATATACACACGACATTTCAACAAGAATTCACTGGTCGTTATCAGGCATACAAATTATCCATTCTTCCCCCATTCCTTCTTCTGCAGCTGTCTCCTTCTTAGTCCCGAAATGGCCTAGTTAGTGTCGAGTGGACGCTAAACCCCATTTCTCTCTCTCTTTCTCCTCGTCCTCTTCCCCTCGTTTTTGTTCTTCTCCCATTCAACCATTTTTTCCAACATTTTTAAAAATATTTTCCATGGCATCCTTGTGGTGAAGTTTGATCACACCTTCAATAAATGCAAAAAAATGTACATAAAAATTATTAAAAAACATGTCTATCCTTCTTTATATCAAGCATGGCGGCCTAGGGGTCTGTTAATGCAAGTGCCAAAGTTTAAGTCAAATAATTCTTATTTGCCAAGGTAAAAGAATAGTGAAATGAAGTTATTTAAATAATAAAATTACAAAAATGCAAGGAACTGTGACAATGGCTGACTGTGGGTAACCAGCGTGATGTCATAAGAAAAGCATATTTTGGCAGGTAAACTAAAATGCATACAGTATTGATATAAGTCGCCTATTTAAAGAAATGACATCACTTCAACGAAAACATATGAGCTACTGTCTATGAGTAGACAACACAGAGTCAGAAAAAAAACCTAGGCCTAAACTCGACGCCATATTGTTTCAACCACGACGTGTTAAATTGAAAATACGTTCGTTGGCTTCAAAGTCAAAGACCAAAATAATTTTACTTGTTATTCACTGCAATATGCTCTTGAACGAACAAATGTCCTGTGTCCTGTGCAAAAATATAAACTAACTCATCTACTAGTAATTCACACTTAAATTAAGGAAACGTATTCTTCGTTCTTACCTCAAACATAACAGCCTCTCTGAGGAACATGTGTTTGCTGGGTGACGTCACGTGATTCGCTAAATTACCCAGGCACCTCGTGTGTTTGTTGACCGAGAGTAAAGTGTGTGAAGAGAGCACACACATAACGGGTGTTAAGCATTAAGCGTGGACCACGTAGAAATTTTGTCAGGTGAAGTAGACTAGGTTATCCAACATGGAAATAGACTTCACTTCTCCGAGGACCACGATTTTGGTCCTCGGAAGATTTTTTGGTCCTCGGGTAAAAGCTGTGTTTTCTAACGAGGGTCCTCTGGTGATGGTCAATGCACACGCACACACACACACACACACACACCCATATACACACACACACACACACACCCAGACAGGGGCGACGGCATAATACGTTCACATTATTAATGTGGACGTATAAAAATGACAATTGAGACAACGAAGCATATGAACTTTGTTTTATACAAATCGAACAATAAAAAATTAATCTAGGACTGAAAAACTGAATTAGCCAATGGCGGCCAAGGAAAATTACCGAGACAATTTTTTTTAACATTTTTGCGCTAGTCAGATAACTCTTTAATTCTGTGCACAACACGACTAAAAAATATTTATAAATAAAAAAGTTTTTTGTAAAATTTTAAATTTTCGAAATTTGGCGCTCAATATCTTCGAAGATTTGCCAAAAATCAAAAATCGAAAGTAGCGTAGCTATGTACCCTGTCTCCGGTTATGCCAAAATGTATCGAAAGTTAAAATCCCATGATTATTGTTAAAACTATTGCAATATTTTTAAAAACGCTAACTTCGGTGATTTACATATTCCTGAAGCAATGGCCCGAGAAATCTCTCTCTGGCCATTGCTGGATTGACTTCTGATTCTTGAACTTTTGCGGGAGTGTGTCTATTCTCCCCGTTCAATGAAAGCTATCACTTAAGTACAGCAACATGACAGTCCTTCGTTTAATCTGAGTCTTCCCTAAAACTTTGGACAGTGATTTAAGGTATTAAAACGGTGAAGGTATGTTCGTTTCCAAACAGTATTGTTTACATTTCATTCGACTTGACAGCCTCGTTTGTCACACAATTAGTTTTACTGCAGTATTCTCCTATGCACGGGTTAATTAGGCATAATAAAAGCGTGAGCCATGACGTAACGTTATGTAAACATATTTGGTCCAATACTGGCACTCGTTTTAAATGTAAAGCGTTTGTATGGTAGGTAGTGATTGGTTGGTAGTCGGACTACTGACCAATCAAAATTTAACACAACAATATCCACTCATAATAGCAGTGTGTAGTGAGATTACCTATAATCAAACGAAACGCTGCGCGGAGTATGGTGATTTCGGACATTTCGCATTGTCGCAGAACGTTCAAAATAGCTTTATCCTCTAAGTCACACCCACTTTCCCAGTAAAACCGAAGAAATCGTAACGATGCGACACGTAGTTGCTGAGATCTATTCAAATTGGAATCTGAATAATAATAATAATAATAATAAGAATAATAATTTTAACAAAAACAATAGTGTTTCACACAAGCTACGCAGTGTGAAACCCTAATAATAATTTTAACAAAAACAATAGTGTTTCACACAAGCTACGCAGTGTGAAACCCTAATCAGTTAAAGACGAATCTTGCTGTCACAGTTCTCTTTCATCTGTTTGCACAATAAATTGTTACAAGGACTTAAATAGACAGCAGGCTTGGTGATGTAGTGAAGCATGAACACATCAAATCACAGTCAATCAAAACAACCTTATCATGTATATATATATATAAATAATTTACAAAATATTTTCTATCAGCACATGATTTATATTTTTAACAAATATCAAGCAATAAATAAAGATGTACTTATACAACACAACAGCTATTAGTCATTTTGTAATAAAGGGCAGTGCTTACATACATCACTGTAAATTTATATTTATATTATACTGTAGGTATCCTTCAAACAACATTACATTTATATTATACTGTAGGTATCCTTCAAACAACATTACATTACCACATGTACACTAACAAGCAGCTCAAGGGGTTTTATTACCCATTGGTTAACAGTAAACATCCATTCAAGAATTAACTGTGAGAATATTTATCATTTAGCTTTCGTTAATTAAATCAGCGATACTATTAAACCTTTTGAAAAAATAAGAAGGTGAGGTCTGGGTTCTGAATAAAATTTTGTTGAAATATGTAAAGTTTTGATTTTGGTCACAATCTATTGAGAGGGATAGAAAAATGCCTGTATATATTGAAAATCTGCCATTTAATTTAAGACTTTCATTCAATATCACAGTCAGTCAGTCAGTTGCTCTAAGATTAAAGATATATTATGTAAGATTTAGATTAGGAAACTAGCTATTCTTGCTTAAATAGTTCGAAAGTAGACAATGTAAAATGAATAATTTGAAAATTTTATTCAAATTACTCTATTGCAAGCGAAGATATTAATTAGCCTTTGAAGGTTTGACAGACGTGTGCAATAATTTCAACCACAGTACTGGTTGATCGAAGCTAAGTCTCGGTCCTCCATATTTGATTAAATCAAAGGATCGCTCAACCATTCTAATCTGTTTAATATCGGAGAAATCTGAAGCCATCGAGAGATGATTAAGGCCTGGATCAGTTAATTAATGTCTAATTAAAGATACATTATGGGAGATAAGATAAAGAGTTGGCAGGTCATCACTCGTACTGACAACACCTAAGTGCTCCAGAGCTCCAAAGCTATTGCTGAGTTTATCATAGATAAAGAAGCCTAGCCAAGACTCAAGAATCCAAAGACTCCTCAAATCCAGAAAGACTACTAGATACTGCAAAGATCTTCCCGTCCTAAGTAAATTTAGGTTGTTTTTATTTTTATTTTTATACCTTCACAAGGTATAAGCCTTTATTCTCTTTTATTTTTCTCTACTTTCTTTTTGTTTTTTGTTCATTACTATTTACCTTTTTTCTTAATTTCATTTTTCTTTTGTCAAATTTCC
This sequence comes from Patella ulyssiponensis, assembly GCA_963678685.1. Lineage (NCBI taxonomy): Eukaryota > Metazoa > Mollusca > Gastropoda > Patellidae > Patella > Patella ulyssiponensis. The sequence goes on along the minus strand of OY783225.1, from coordinate 57,803,080 downwards.
CTTCTTCCTCCTGTGCTTTATTATTAGGATAATATCTTTTTTTACTTATTCAACGTATATAGGCTTTTTTATTATTCTATTTTTACCCATCTCATTTATAATCTACGCTATTTAGTTACTTTTTCTTTTTATTTATTCTTTTTGTCTTTCCATCCATCACTCACTAGTCGAAAAGCTCAGTGAACAAACCAATCAACTGATTGTACTCAAACAAGAACAAGCTAAACTATTTTTACAGTTCACAAGCCTGACAACTGACAAGCAATAAGAGCCCATAGTTAATTAGTTTTAAATAACATTGATTGACTAGCGGCTCTCTGTGGAAAGGGTTAACAACAGTTAAATCAGCTTACGAGCTTAATTAACAACAGCTTTAAACTCCAATCAACACTGTTCGGTCCCTCCTTTTGTTTTTTGATTATTTCGGCAGCATAAGAACGATGGCGTCAGAGGCTAGCTCAACCATGTCCATGGCTGACGCTTTTAAAAGCAGCCCTGCACCAAAGTTCTTTCCTGTGACAAAAAGGAGAGAGGAACAGACTCACGTCGTTCTAGTGAAGCCACTTGAAGGCAAGTCCTTCCAAGGGGCCAAACTTACGGCTGTGGGGAAGGAGATAAAAAGTAAGTGGGGTATCGCCAGCATACCCGATATCAAGATTGCAGTGCCAGGCCATCTCAGACTAGCCCTAAAAAGCAGGTCTGACATGGATATGGCGTTGGGATAGAAGGCACTTCTCGGTATGTCCGTGATGGTGTCCGAACCGATCACCTTGTCAATAGACAAGGTGGTTGTCCATGGGATACCAGCCGAATATACCGGGGAAGAAATTCTGGAAGACCTGAAAGAGAGGGGGTACCAGACAACCGAGGTGTACCGGTTTAAAGTGGCCGAGGGGAAGGACCAGGGAAGCGTCGCCCTGTCCTTCAGTAAATCTCGCGCTCCGTAGAAGGATATTGCATGTTCGTCACTACAGCACTGGCGATATGCCCAGTTGCTTGCCGGTGTTAACACCAAAGGCGAACACTAATAAGGTACCTACTACGGAATGTGAGACGCCGATAGATCAATAAACCCACAAGGCTGAGAGGCATCCATCCAGGCAGTCATCATGGCGGGCCAGGTAAAAGTCCTACAACTTAATATCAATGGACTGGCTCCCAGGTGTGCTGAGCTGAGAAAATACATCAACCGAAACCCCAAAGATGTAATATGCCTCCAAGAAACCAAGCTACTACCAACGAAGAGCGACATCTACCTACCCGGATATACTTGTCAGAGAAGGGACAGACCAGGCAGCATGACACGTGGCGGCGGCCTTGCCATTTACATCAGTGACAACATAAATTACATTTCTGTTCCACTGAATGTAACCAACCCCTTAGAAGCAATGGGCATAGCCATCACATTGAGCAATAAAACAAAGTTGACAATAGTGAATGTCTATGCACCCCCAGAGGTCACAATAGAACCAGATGACTTCCAGTCACTTCTCGATCAACTTCCACGGGGCGAATCGGTGCTTTGTGGAGATTTCCTCCAACAAATGTGGGGGTCACCGAGGAATGACAGCAGGGGGACTAGCCTATGCTCAATAATAGAAGGGAACGACCTATGCGTACTGAATGATGAGAGCCCTACATTTGTTGGAGGAAATGCCCCACCTTCACACCTAGATCTCACATTCTGCACGCTTGGTATGGCAAACCGCTGTGATTGGCTAGTACATGAAGATGAGACACTTGGCAGTGACCATTTGGTGATAGAATTTAACATCCAAGCTGAAACCAACAGAGAAGTCTATAACGGAAGACCCAATTGGAAAATGAAAGAAGCTGATTGGGCTAACTTCCGTGTAGGCTGCCTCGATTGGAAGGAAGAAGATATCATCGACACCAACATCGACGTGTACTCCGCCAATATCACGAATGCAATTATAGGTGCAGCAGACAACTCCATTCCAAAGACTTCTGGCAGAAAACCCATGAATACAAAACCCTGGTGGTCTTCAGAATGTCAAGAGGCAGTTTACGAAAGAAAGAAGGCACTTTGTCTACAAAAACGCCACTACAATGAAGTCAACCACCAAAATTACTTGAAGTTGAAATACGCCGCAAGAGACACCATTCTGTAATGCGTTGAACCAAAACACGCAAACAGGTGTCGTCTGGAAGAAACTGAACGCCATGCACGGAAAACGCAGATCGTTCAACATACCAAACCTTGAAGATGGAGACAAGTACGTTGCCAACGGCAATGAAAAGGCAGATTTACTTGCTAAGACATTTGCAGATGCAAGTAAAGATGAAAACCAACCACCAGAATTCATGAAGAGGAAGGAAATCTTTTACTCACAGCACCCTTCATTAGTAATTGAATCTAATGTAGAGGCTGAACCAATCAATCTGCCCTTCTCCGAGGAAGAGTTAAATAAGGCTCTTTCCCTCAAGAAGGATAGTGCGGCTGGTGAGGACAAAGTAAAGTACCCAATGCTCAAACATCTGCCCAGAAATGCCAAAAAGATACTACTGAACTTCTTCAACACATCTTGGTTGACAGGGGAGGTACCTAAAGAATGGCGGAAAGCCAACGTCATCCCTCTTCCGAAACCGGGGAAAGAGAGAACAAAGGCAGAGTCCTATCGACCAGTAAGCTTGACATCCACACTGTGCAAAACCTTGGAGACAATGGTTAACATCCGACTTCAGTTCTACCTGGAGAGCAGTGACCGCCCTAGACATTCGCCAATTAGCCAATGACGACAAATATTTTTATTGGCGAATAAAGTGATGATTCTGGCGAAAATTTTGGCGAATGAATTATTTTGTAAATCTGTTAATATTAAAGTTGAAATCGTTCGATCATTCAATGGAATGTCTATTTTTAGTACATTAATTACTCTAGTCTCAATCGTACAAGTCGCAAATCAGTCAATGTCACGCATTAAAACGACTGAAAGATCGTGTCTAGAGACTGTACAACACAGTTACGCCCCTTTTGTGTGGCACTGCACTGTTTACATATTATTATGCTCGCCGCTTGCCGAGTGTACATTCGCTTCACCATAGATCGTATATACAGTTCTATGGCTTCACTGCAAGTAGCGATGTTCCGATATGACACCTGTCGGTTTTACCGATATCAGATATTGACAGCGAAGTATATCGGCCAATACAAATAAATTACCGATAGTGGTGGATATAAAACCATTACACATTAAAATGTCTCGAATGGCATGATGATCTATGTAGATAGTCGGGAAACGCATGGTACTTTTACTATTTTACGGCGGGAATCAACATAAATTTAAACCCTGTGTTGTTGAAGTAATAATTGGGCCACGCTTCTTACGCAATCGTCAAAAATATACACCATCCATCATGAATTAAATTATTTGCTGTATCATTAATGGTCGAGATTATCATATTTTAAGTGTTAATTACTATTTAATTCCTTACAGTAATAGGCACGGCATCTGTATCTATACGTGTGCATTAGTTCATGCGGTAATGAAATGATACATCAAAGCGATACCTTCATGACCTGTTTGTCAACAGTGGCTATCACGTGACATTCTCCCGCCATTTCTAGAACTATTGTTAAAAATAAAACATCTAATGGGAACCTATTTATTGATAATATTATTAATTAATAAAGTATGATCTTTATTATGAGTTTTTATTTGTCGATACAATAACCAAGCATAACAATATAAATCACTAAATTATTTCTAAATTTATATCGGCATCCAGAAGCCGGAATGTATTAGACAGTGATTACGTGACATCAAAGGAATATCCCCCCTTTCATCCTTTATTCCACCACGCGCAAACCACGTGATATTTCTCACCTTTTCCAAAACTTCTACTCATATATTGACAGACAATATAGTGAACTAGATAAAACGAAGTAAAAAAAAAAAAAAAAAAAAATACGTAGCAATTTAGATAAAGGATACTCATAAGGATTTTGTACTGTTTATTATTAATGCTGCTATGAGTCTTGTATTACCGGTACGTTTAAAAAGCAACAAGCACGTAGTTTCATTTTTAATTAACAAACATATGAGTAAAAATGATATAAAATATTTGGCTAAAACTCTCTGAATTGGCTAATAAAATTTTGATTTGGCTAAAAATTTGGCTAATGGTTTTAAGGGTCTAGGGCGGTCACTGGGAGAGTAACCGACTGATCGACGAAAATCAAAGCGGGTTCAGGAAGGGACGATCAACAATGGACCACTTGGTGCAACAACAGCAAGTCATGTCTCAGGCACTCCTCTCGGGGCACCTGCTATGTGCCGTGTTTGTAGATTTAACCAAGGCTTTCGATTTAGTTTGGTTGGACGGGCTGCTTTTCAAGCTGGGACGTATCGGAATAACGGGCACAATGTTTCGCCGGATCAAAAGCTTTCTGAGCGATAGAAGGATGCAGGTGCATGTTGGCAGATTCCTGAGTGCCGAGCAAACATTAGAAAATGGCACGCCTCAGGGGTCTGTCATCAGTCCCACTCTCTTCAATATCATGATCAACGACATACAGAAATCTTCATATCTCGACGCCAGAACTGAGCTAGCAAAATTTGCTGACGACAGCACAATATGGAGGAAAGGGACGAGGTTTTGTGAACTTCAAAAGAATATGCAAAAGGCCTTAGACAAATTCATGACATGGGCAAACGACTGGGGATTTAAGGTCTCAGAGAAGAAAACAGTCGGCATGCTTGTGTGCAGGGATAGAGGGATAAGCAGAATGACTCTGTGTATGAACGGGAAAACCATCGAGTTTAAAGACCAAACCAAGTTCCTTGGCGTAATCTTTGATCGAAGGCTGACCTGGAAACCGCACATCGACTGGACTGTAGATAGATGCTCCAAAGTCCTAAACTTAATGAGAAAAATAACGGGTAGCACCTGGGGAGCCAATAATGTTACACTTATAATGGTGTATCGTGCTCTAATACGCTCTGTATTAGACTACGGATCTTTGGTCTTCATGAACTGCGCGCCAACACTCTTAAGTAAGCTTGACACCATCCAATACAAAGCTCTGTGTATTGCGACTGGCGTAGGGCTTGGGACCAGGAGAGAGGCATTAATACAGGAAGCCGGAGAGTTGCCCCTATCCCTAAGAAGAAAAGAACTAGCAGAAGACAAGATATGTAAGAGATCCTAGAAAGAAAAGCTTCGGCCAGGGTATCAGGGAAACAGTCAAGGAACTACGACTGGAGGAGCTCGTGATAAACGAAGACGACCCACCATCGATCGCTCCTTGGACACTCCCAATACCACCGGTCAATCTAGATCTGCTACAGAAAACCGACAAGAAAAACAACCCCACTGCAGCACGGGCTCTCTCTCTGGAACACCTGGAAGACAACTGGCCGTCGGATGACTGGGAACATGTTTATACGGATGGCTCACGCAATCCTGAAAGGGGCACCAGCTCGTTTGGTATATACCTGCCAAAAGGGGAACAGGGAATAAGCAGGAAACTGCCCAATAACTGTTCGGTGTACACTGCAGAGATTGTGGCCATCTGTGATGCTATATCATTGATCTCTTATCAAAAGACTAGTAAGTTCATCATCCCAAGCGACTCTCTGAGCAGTCTGATTTCAATCCAAAATGACAACTCGGAATCAAGACCAGAAGTCATTTTGGAAATCAGGCAGCTGTACCAGAGGGTCCTAGAGAAGGGAAGCAAATTAGAGCTCGTGTGGATTCCATCACATGTGAACATTAGAGGAAACGAGGAAGCAGATGGACTCACAAATGAAGGTCTCGGGGACACAGCACCACTCCGCACCATAGAATACAGCACCACGAAAATCTACAGTATGGTAAAAAGACAGGTCAATTCACTCTGGGAATTAAAGCTCGTTGAACTTGACACATACAGATTCCGGCTGGATGACAAGATCTACACGAAGACAGCAATCAATCACCCTAGAAGAGATATATGCAAACTTATATCGAAACTAAGGGTGAAAGAGCGGCTGCGAGACTACAAACACCAAGTCATCGTCTGTGAGTGCAGAGAAGAATGTACCACCAACCATATCCTGGTAGACTGCGAGGTATACAAGGAAGAGAGAACGGAACTAGTGGAGATGATGGAGACCAACAACATACCGCTCAACACTAAGAACCTACTCTTTCCAAGACCCGATCTGAAGCTGCAAATCTTCGAACTAATTCACGATTTAATGAACACCGTTGGATTAAGTAGAATAGTGAAGTAAGAGGGGGCTACGATAAGACGAGCTCGGCATCTAAACACTAAACTACATAGGGGATATACACAAAAGTAGCGGGCTAGTGGAGTAAGGGAGGGTCACGGTTAGACGGGCTCGGCATCTAAACACTAATCCACTACAAAGACACCAAACCTGCAAAGTGGGATAAGTGGAGTAAGGGGAGGCCACGATAAGACGGGCCTAGCACCCAAACACTAAACCCCAAAAGATAACTTCTACCAATCCAGAGACGAGACGCATATATGTCTGCATAAATACTGTCTCTACAGATCAACTACCAAACAATATGTGTTTTATTAAATAAAGGGAAGAACTTCTCACTAAACCTACTCCATGGCTCGAGGCCGCAAATGGAAAGATTGCAAAATCATATTCTAAAAACAGGAAGAAGCCTCGGCTCTCCTATGTCTTGTCTGCGATATCACTTCTGTGGAAGCGGACGTTAAAACACCAGGTAGTAGTAGTAGTAAGAGTTGGCAGTTCTCACTATAATAGGTAAAAACTAGATAGTGTAAAGGTAATTTGCTAGTGTAAAGGTGAAATTTTCGCCTTGCCTTGGTCATCATTACTAAAATCATTAATATAAACAGCATAGTCTCGATTATCCACGTTTTAAATTTAATTATCAATGGCCATTAAACAGCATATAGGAATCTAATCCAGCCAACATCGAAGGCCAGCCTAGACATTGAGAGTTTATTATGGTCTGGATAAGTTAAAGTAGCGAAATCTCTAACTCAGTATCATCCGAAATCTTTAACATTGAAAACATGAATTATTTGTCAATTCAAATCAACATTCATGATGTGATCTTACCGGAAAAAGATGTGCTTCTGATATCCAATATTTAAGACAAAATAAACATTTTACCATTGGTACACGAACCGTGTACCATAATACGTTTCAGCCCCAGTTCTATCAAGAAACTCGAGGAACGAGGCTATAACCATTGCAATAAATCAAACGGCGTATGTAGGCTGGAAGAACCTGACGCTACAAATTTGCATTCGATTGATACTGTTGGCTTATTTTGCCCAACATAACTGATTTGAAATTAGAGTAAAATGGAAACCATTGAATGTAAATCAGTTTTTATACATTCATATTACAGTATGATATGCTTTGCAACCCACTTGTGTCAATTTTTAGGTCCAAAATGTTAGTGATTTAGCTCCTTTAATTAATGTCTAATTGATAATTTAGATAACATTTCAGGCCTAAATAAAAACTTGTAAATGGCCGATTTAGCTCTTGCATAATGCATGTTTAATGTTATATTTAAGCTAATGATAACAAGCTAACAGTGAGAGGAAAACCACAAGATTAGAAGGCAACTCTACTCCTTGTCACGTACAAGCAGGGAATTAAGACCATGTCACTTAGCTCATCAACAGACTTTATGGTTTAATGTGCATGGCTTGAAAACACTAGACCAGCTAATCAGACATGGAAAGAGTGATGCATTTTGAATGAATGCCAGCTAAACTACCGCTTGCGAATAAACATACAAAGGGGTTTCCATACAAGATACACCCACATTTGGACAGAGACTGAGGTAAAAATAAAGATAGGTTGCCAGGCAACGAAACATACGCCCACAGCAGCTAAATCGTCCGGGCAGTCAACAAGGGTTGTCGCATATTTTTACTTCTTTGGTAATGAAACATTTGTAATACACTAAAATCTGATTAGGAGTAACAACCCATTATGTAATTATCTGAAAATCATAAGAATTTGTTTGCTTTTTATAAAGTTTTGCCCCACGCTAACAATTAGTATAGGAAACATTTAACATCATGGATTTAGTTGTTCAGTTATCGTAATTCAGTGAAAATCAAAATACTTGTTTGTTTTCAACACCTTAAACTCTGTATATCAATCTGAAGTCAATCGGATGATAAGTTTGGCATCTATAGCTTCACAAGGTTTTTTGAAGTGATCAAGGGAGATAACTCTGGAAGTAATTATTTGAAATCGCTGAAAATCAGTAGGCTTCTTCGTCTCATGACCTTAAACAGTGTGTGTAAATTTAAAGTCAATCGGATATTAACTTTGGCCTCTAGAGCATCCACAGGAGTTTTTGAATGACCAAGGGCCATAACTCTGGCGCTAATTATCGGAAATCCCTGAAAAATCTATAGGCTTCTTCGTGTTATGACCTTAAACACTGTGTATGAATTTAAAGTCAATCGGATATTAACTTTGGCTTTTAGAGCATCCACAAGATTTTTTGAAGTGATCAAGGGCCATAACTCTAGCACTAATTATCGGATATCGCTGAAAATCAATAGGCTTCTTCGTCTTATGACCATAAACACTGTGTATAAATTTAAAGTCAATCGAATATCAACTTTAGCCTCTAGAGCGTCAACAAGATTTTTTGAAGTGATCAAGGGCCATAACTCTAGCACTAATTATCGGATATCGCTGAAAATCAATAGGCTTCTTCGTCTTGTGACCTTACACACTGTGTATAAATTTAAAGTCAATCTGATATTAACTTTGGCTTTTAGAGCGTCCACAAGATTTTTTGAAGTGATCAAGGGCCATAACTCTGGCACTAATTATCGGAAATCGTTGAAAATCAATAGGCTTCTTCGTCTTATGACCTTAAACACTGTGTATAAATTTAAAGTCAATCGGATATTAACTTTGGCTTTTAGAGCGTCCACAAGATTTTTTGAAGTGATCAAGGGCCATAACTCTGGCACTAATTATCGGAAATTGCTGAAAATCAATAGGCTTCTTCGTCTTATGACCTTAAACACTGTGTATAAATTTAAAGTCAATCGGATATTAACTTTGGCTTTTAGAGCGTCCACAAGATTTTTTGAAGTGGTCAAGGGCCATAACTCTGGCACTAATTATCGGAAATTGCTGAAAATCAATAGGCTTCTTCGTCTTATGACCTAAAACACTGTGTATGAATTTAAAGTCAATCGGATATTAAATTTGGCTTTTAGAGCGTCCACAAGATTTTTTGAAGTGATCAAGGGCCATAACTCTGGCACTAATTATCGGAAATCGCTGAAAATCAATAGGCTTCTTCGTCTTATGACCTTAAACACTGTGTATAAATTTAAAGCCAATCGGATATTAACTTTGGCCTCTAGAGCGTCCACAAGATTTTTTGAAGTGATCAAGGGCCATAACTCTGGCAGTTATTATCGGAAATCGCTGAAAAACAATAGGCTTCTTCGTCTCATGACCTTAAACACTGTGTATAAATTTAAAGTCAATCGGATATTAACTTTAGCCTCTAGAGCGTCCACAAGCAATTGTGGACGCCAGACCGACGGACGGACAGACCGACGGACGGACAGGGGCGACGACAATATACGACCACATTTCAATGTGGGCGTATAAAAAGCAACTTTTTTTACAAACGTGGACCATAATCCAGTAAGTTATGGTTGTTACACACAAATATCGAAAAGAACCCAAATCTGTGGGAAATAAAGTTTATATCCCACAGTTTATAAACAGTATTTTAAGTTTCACAAAAAATTGGATAAAAATTGTGAACTCTAGAAGGTCCACAGGACCACAATATTCATATTACATATTTTTACACTATTTGCTTACATGGAGCAGCAACTATGTCACAGTGATATATTTAAACTTTTTTTATAATCGGATAATTATGGCCTCTAAAGCTAAAATGTGAATATTGATATTCGTACAATCAGGGACCGTAATCCTGGAAATTACGCTTCTGTAAATGTTCGCATATTGAAAGGAACTAAGATCTTCGTGACAGACATTTCTTGAAAGTTTCATTCAAATTCTATAAAATTTGTAACATCTGGATAATCCACCGCCTTCGAGTTCGTATTAGTAGTATTACATACGTTAACACTATTTGAGTATGGGGAGTGGGGAGTTTGTCTGGCTTTATTTCCCAGAAAGGGTGTTCCAGTCCTCATGGGCTCATGGCTCATCATGCAGGCCTACTTGTGATCTGTTTACCTTCTAATAGTTTTCTTATCAAAAAGTTTTCTCCTTCAACTGAGTTATCTACTTTAAAAAGTGAGTGGCTGAGTATCGTCAGTAAACATTCAACATAAAGAAGGTGTGGCTTAACTCATTCACTTGTCTTCGATTTAATTCGGGGAACCCTTCATTCAGTCAAGTCTGCTGACACTCCTCTAGTTTGTAATTGTTCGTGTTGTCATTCTATCTATCTGTCGCGAGAATCTTTATCGGGTATTATCTTTTTACGCGACACAAACTTTATATGATTCACATATTGAACAGATTATACATCATTAAATGGCTACAGCGTCGCGTCAACATCATTAATCAACGCCAAATCAATTACACTTTAATTACAAAACGATGTAAATAAACTTCCACTTGCTCTGCTAAACCACTAAACATTTCTTAATAGAGTAGAGATCTTTTCAGGGGAGGTAAATGAACCGAACACAAATTGGCCACCTATTCGGCTAGCCAGCTATTCGACCGATCCAGCTGGCAACCTGTTCGTTGGCAACCTATTGTCAAAGTTGCTTTGTTGAAGTGCATTATGTAAAAAGATTGTGCTTTTTGTAACGTTAGTGGATTTTTTCCCAAAAACATTTGTAATTTGACATTTGGCTTTTACTTTAACGGTATTATGTATGCAATGTATTTTACATCTTAGGTATTAGGTATTTTCTATGTTATATAATAGCACTTTCAACATACATTTAGTTTTGGCCTTTAAACCCCGCCATAGCTGGCAACCTGTTCGTTGGCAACCTATTCAGAATTAAGACAACAGTCGCCCAAACTCATCTATTTTTACCAACCAATAAAATCTAACGTTACGTCTATCAAATCAAAGTAGAATAATATATTTTTTTTTATCCATTCCTTTAGCTCAGAATAGAGGTGTAATTTCGCATTATTGTACAAAATTCTAGACATTCAACTAAATATATCCCAAAAGGTAATTAAATAGGCTTTCCAGATATTATTAGTAAAAGTTGGCACAATCATATTAAAGGGGTGCGCTCTCATCCTAAACGTCGACAATTTTTCAATATTTTAAACTCAAAGAACGGTAATATTCCGAGTCAAAATTCGCACCATCGTACAAAATTCTGAGCAACCAGCTATATATATTCTGAAAGGTAATTGATTACGCTTTCCAAATATTATTAGTAAAAGTTGGCACAATCATATTAAAGGGGCGCACTCTCAACGTGAACATAGCCAATGTTTCAACATTTAAAGTGAAAGAACGGTAATATTCCGAGTCGAAATGCGGACCATTGTACACAATTCTGAGCATCCATCGATATATATTCTGAAAGGTAATTAGATAAGCTTTCCAAATATTATTAGTAAAAGTTGGCACAATCATATTAAAGGGGGGGGGCGCTCTCAACGTGAACATAGCCAATGTTTCAACATTTAAAATGAAAGAACGGTAATATTCCGAGTCGAAATTCGGACCATCGTACAAAATTCTGAGCATCCAGCTATATATATTCTGAAAGGTAATTGGATAAGCGTTCCAAATATTATTAGTAAAAGTTGGCACAATCATATTAAAGGGGCGCGCTCTCAACCTACAAATAGCCATTTTTTCAATATTTTAAACTGAAAGAATGGTAATATTCCGAGTCAAAATTCGGACCATCGTACAAAATTCTGAGCAACCAGCTATATATATTCTGAATGGTAATTAAATACGCTTTCCAAATATTATTAGTAAAAGTTGGCACAATCATATTAAAGGGGCGCGCTCTCAACGTGAACATAGCCAATGTTTCAACATTTAAAATGAAAGAAAGGTAATATTCCGAGTCGAAATGCGGACCATCGTACAAAATTCTGAGCATCCATCTATATATATTCTGAAAGGTAATTGGATAAGCTTTTCAAATATTATTAGTAAAAGTTGGCACAATCATATTAAAGGGGCGCGCTCTCAACCTGAACATAGCCAATTTTTTAATATTTTAAAGTGAAAGAACAGCAATATTCCGAGTCGAAATTCGGACTATCGTACAAAATTCTGAGCATCCAGCTATATACATTCTGAAAGGTAATTTGATAAGCTTTCCAAATATTATTTGTAAAACTTGGCACAATCATATTAAAGGGGCGCGCTCTCAACCTGAACATAGCCAATTTTTCAATATTATATATGTAAAGATAGACCGGTATTTTATTCGAAGTCCAAATTCGGACCATCGTACAAAATTCTGAGCAACCAGCTATATATATTCTGAAAGGTAATTGGATAAGCTTTCCAAATATTATTACTAAAAGTTGGCACAATCATATTAAAGGGGCGCGCTCTCAACCTGAACATAGCCAATGTTTCAACATTTAAAATGAAAGAACGGTAATATTCCGAGTCGAAATTCGGACCATCGTACAAAATTCTGAGCATCCAGCTATATATATTCTGAAAGGTAATTGGATAAGCGTTGGCACAATCATATTAAAGGGGCGCGCTCTCAACGTGAACATAGCCAATGTTTCAACATTTAAAATGAAAGAAAGGTAATATTCCGAGTCGAAATGCGGACCATCGTACAAAATTCTGAGCATCAATCTATATATATTCTGAAAGGTAATTGGATAAGCTTTTCAAATATTATTAGTAAAAGTTGGCACAATCATATTAAAGGGGCGCGCTCTCAACCTGAACATAGCCAATTTTTTAATATTTTAAAGTGAAAGAACAGCAATATTCCGAGTCGAAATTCGGACTATCGTACAAAATTCTGAGCATCCAACTTTCAGAATATATATAGCTGGTTGCTCAGAATTTTGTACGATGGTCCGAATTTTGACTCAGAATATTACCATTCTTTCAGTTTAAAATATTGAAAAAATGGCTATTTGTAGGTTGAGAGAGCGCCCCTTTAATATGATTGTGCCAACTTTTACTAATAATATTTGGAAAGCTTATCCAATTACCTTTCAGAATATATATAGCTGGATGCTGAGAATTTTGTACGATGGTCCGAATTTGGACTTCGAATAAAATACCGGTCTATCTTTACATATATAATATTGAAAAATTGGTTATGTTCAGGTTGAGAGCGCGCCCCTTTAATATGATTGTGCCAACTTTTACTAATAATATTTGGAAAGGTAATTCAAGTACCTTTCAGAATATATATAGCTGGTTGCTCAGAATTTTGTACGATGGTCCGAATTTCGACTCGGAATATTACCATTCTTTCAGTTTAAAATATTCAAAAATTGGCTATTTTTAGGTTGAGAGCGCGCCCCTTTAATATGATTGTGCCAACTTTTACTAATAATATTTGGAACGCTTATCCAATTACCTTTCAGGATATATATAGCTGGATGCTCAGAATTTTGTACGATGGTCCGAATTTCGACTCGGAATATTACCGTTCTTTCATTTTAAATGTTGAAACTTTTGCTATGTTCAGGTTGAGAGCGCGCCCCTTTAATATGATTGTGCCAACTTTTACTAATAATATTTGGAAAGCTTATGCAATTACCTTTCAGAATATATATAGCTGGATGCTTAGAATTTTGTACGATAGTTCGAATTTGGACTTAGAATAAAATACCGGTCTATCTTTACATATATAATATTGAAAAAATTGGCTATGTTCAGGTTGAGAGCGCGCCTCTTTAATATGATTGTGCCAACTTTTACTAATAATATCTGGAAAGCTTATCCAATTACCTTTCAGAATATATATAGCTGGATGCTCAGAATTTTGTACGATGGTCCGCATTTCGACTCGGAATATATATATTCACGTTGAGAGCGCGCCCCTTTAATATTTGTGCCAACTTTTACTAATAATATTTGGAAAGCTTATTCAATTACCTTTCAGAATATATATAGCTGGTTGCTCAGAATTTTGTACGATGGTCCGAATTTCGACTCGGAATATTACCATTCTTTCAGTTTAAAATATTGAAAAAATGGCGATTTGTAGGTTGAGAGCGCGCCCCTTTAATATGATTGTGCCAACTTTTACTAATAATATTTGGAAAGTTTATGCAAATACCTTTCAGAATATATATAGCTGGATGCTTAGAATTTTGTACGATAGTTCGAATTTGGACTTCGAAAAAAATACCGGTCTGTCTTTACATTCAGAATATTGAAAAATTGGCTATGTTCAGGTTGAGAGCGCGCCCCTTTAATATGATTGTGCCAACTTTTACTAATAATATTTGGAACGCTTATCCAATTGCCTTTCAGAATATATATAGCTGGATGCTCAGAATTTTGTACGATGGTCCGAATTTCGACTCGGAATATTACCGTTCTTTCACTTTAAATGTTGAAACATTGGCTATGTTCAGGTTGAGAGCGCGCCCCTTTAATATGATTGTGCCAACTTTTACTAATAATATTTGGAAGCTTATGCAATTACCTTTCAGAATATATATAGCTGGATGCTTAGAATTTTATACGATAGTCCGAATTCGACTCGGAATATTGCCGTTCTTTCACTTTAAAATATTAAAAAATTGGCTATGTTCAGGTTGAGAGCGCGCCCCTTTAATATGATTGTGCCAACTTTTACTAATAATATTTGGAAAGCTTATCCAATTACCTTTCAGAATATATATAGCTGGATGCTCTGAATTTTGTATGATGTTCCGAATTTGGACTTAGAATAAAATACCGGTCTATCTTTACATATATAATATTGAAAAAATTGGCTATGTTCAGGTTGAGAGCGCGCCCCTTTAATATGATTGTGCCAACTTTTACTAATAATATTTGGAAAGCTTATTCAATTACCTTTCAGAATATATATAGCTGGTTGCTCAGAATTTTGTACGATGGTCCGAATTTGGACTTCGAATAAAATACCGGTCTATCTTTACATATAGAATATTGAAAAATTGGCTATATTCAGGTTGAGAGCGCGCCCCTTTAATATGATTGTGCCTACTTTTACTAATAATATTTAGAAAGCGTAATCAATTACCTTTCAGAATATATATAGCTGGTTGCTCAGAATTTTGTACGATGGTGCGAATTTTGACTCGGAATATTACCGTTCTTTGAGTTTAAAATATTGAAAAATTGTCGACGTTTAGGATGAGAGCGCACCCATTTAATATGATTGCGCCAACTTTTACTAATAATATCTGGAAAGCCTATTTAATTACCTTTTTGGATATATTTAGTTGAATGTCTAGAATTTTGTACGATAATGCGAAATTACACCTCTATTCTGAGCTAAAGGAATGGATAAAAAATAATATATTATTCTACTTTCATTTGATAGACGTAACGTTACATTTTATTGGTTGGTAAAAATAGATGAGTTTGGGCGACTGTTGTCTTAATTCTGAATAGGTTGCCAACGAACAGGTTGCCAGCTGGATCGGTCGAATAGCTGGCTAGCCGAATAGGTGGCCAATTTGTGTTCGGTGGTAAAAATGACCACCATGAGGATGCAGACCACCATTAATTTCCCCATTGACTTCAATTTTAATTCTGGACTCTTTGTCCACCTCCAACTTTTCACCAAATTTTTGTTGGGCGAAATGCTTTTCACTACAGACAGAGGAACAAATGGTCATGTATTTGCACTAAAATTTGTATGAGGTTGACTACCAAAATTTTGAGATAAACGAACTTGGAGAAGCATACTCAAAACATGTATCTAGTTGCTGTACATATCACCGTAGCCAACCTCATAACGCCGTTATCCTTCCGCCTCAAAATCATGAATATTTACCAAAACCTGGCAGAAAATATTAATTCAAACTCTCTTCATCCATTCTAGACCAAAAAATCAACAAAAATGGGCATCCAAAAGGGGAGAAAAGAGACAGAGAGAGAACTGCTATAAATAGACGAACTACAATTTGTGAGATGGTGAAATTTAATGGTGGTCTGCCTCCATGAAATTTCACCATCTCGGTACCCAAACTTTACTGTAGGCACGCCGCAGTGACTATTTGCAAGGCCGCTATATCAAGATTATGTTTTGGTTTTGTTTTATTGAACATAATTTGCCCTAATTTTGAACTTAGAAAAGAAAATTAATTATTAGTGTTCTTTTTTCAATTTTTGAATAAATCTATTTGAAACGTTTAAAATCTTTAATAAATGGCTAAATTAAGCCAAACATATCCACAAAATGTTCCGATCCTCTCACCCGTATACAAATATTATTATCGCCTAGATTTTAATAATGACCCAAAAAGTGACCTATAATAAGGAGGTAAAACGGCAACCCATTTTACCGTCCGGTAAATTTATGACCCCCAGCATAGACTATGGTCTTTAAGACCATGTAATATTGTGTCTTTGGAAAATTGTTAAACCACTCTTTCTATAGAAGTCAAATCACGCGTACTTTATAGTGAACGGAATAGATAGTATACATAAAAAACAGTGATATTTTGGTAAAATCATAACTATAAGTGTCAAAATGTTATTTGACCTGTGATATACACCGAATGGGGTAATGTAATTCCTTTACTCCAAATTTGGAATAGAAACTAGCGTCCAGGCTTATCTTGGACGTGCAGAAATTGGGGGGTATAAATTAGGGTGTAAAGCGAGCTCCATCCATTAGAGCTCACCCAGCTATTCCAAGCAGCCATTATCTGTTGAGAACAAGGAACCTTCGAAGTTAATTCAGCTTTGTAATAAAGTTGTTATACCATTGATGCTGTAGTATTATTTACGATCACAAGAAGAAACACAACAAGGAAGAAGTCCAATAGTACTACACAATAATAATACACAAGGGAACATAGCGGTCCACTTTCCAGAATATCTTTAATAGGCTTTCCATAATAATTTTTCTTTTTGTGCAGTTATCTCGACTGTCTTCAGGATTTAAAGCTTCCGTGTGGTTTAATAGATGTTGAAGAGAGCTGACAATGCCGACGTAGTCAGCCGTATCCGTTATTACAGCTACCATCTCTTTGTCTTATATTGAATGCCAAGGGATCTTTTACGTGCACGCCAATGTGTACACGAGCCCTGTTTTTTCGTCCCATCCGAACGACTAGGCAGCTGTCCTTGTCAGGCCCTCCTTCCTGCACCACTGACAAGCAAGGGGGAAACCACGCCGGAGAGTCTGGATAAACTTTCTCGGCCAATGCAGGGATCGAACGCCCGACCTCCCGACTAGCGAACCAGCGTCTTACCCAAACAAGTTTCGTGCGATAAGGAAGGGGATTCATCTGGCTTCGCCATTGGTGGGAAAATGGGAACGTCGAGTAGGATCTGGATGTGATGACGAGAAGTTTACCCAATACTACGCTGAAGTATTATGGGTCATTCCATGTCAAGTGGGTCAATTTTCAGAAATTTGGGAAATTGACCCCCTTGAAAAAATCTGGAAAAAATATATGTTATTGTACATCTAAAATCTAGAAACTGTCCAAAATATGTGGTCTGTAGCATGAAAATTGACTGAGATACGGGCATTTAAGTTTCATGAGTTACCAATAAGTTTTCGAAACAAAATATATATCACTAATTTACTTGAGTTTCAGATATCTTGATTTTACCTTTATAGTGAAGATATACCGCTCAAATTTGGTAGTCTTGGAGAACTTTTTGTGTAGATTATGAATCTGCAATCAGATTACCGTACCGGTGAGTTGTAGGGTTCACATGCTACTTGGCCACGAAAATGACAAAAATTTGGTGCAGTTGTATATTGTCTGGATTTTGAAGTGCTCCAGGTGCTACAAAGTAATAGATATAGACCCAAATATTGGTATATCCAGAGATTGCCAGTAGTACTACATACGAAACGAATGAAAACGCACCAGTCTTGAATAGATTCCCAGAAAACTGACCGCGAAAATGGTTTCAGGCACAAATTTTAGAAAATTGTCTCATATTTTCGAGCCGATATAACCCGGTAGATGAGCACCTAAAAATCTGATATAGTTTGTAAATATAGTTTGTGCTTATGTTTTCAACATATGTAAAAGCCATTCTTGTCCCGGGCCATTTTGATATTTTTTCAATTTTTTGAAAGTCCGTGTTCTCCAAGACTACCAAATTAATTGAGCGGTATATCTTCTCTGTAAAGGAAAAATCAAGATATCTGAAACTCGAGTAAATTAGTGATACATATTTTGTTTCGAAAACTTATTAGTCACTCATGAAACTTAAATGCCCTTATCTCAGTCAATTTTCATGCTACACACCACATATTTTGAACAGTTTTTAGAGTTTAGATGAACAATAACATATATTTTTTCCAGATTTTTTCGAGGGGGTCAATTTCCCACCACTGGCCCACTTGACATGGAATGACCCTTATGCTAGTTTCACACTTTGGTAGCGTCTAGTTGTAGCGGTGATAGTAAATCGCCCAGCACGGCCGAGGGTCTGGAGAGGGTCTTTTTTAAATTTTCTGATCATTTTGCAATATGTTCCGTGTGGTTATAGTAAATTGGCTAGTGGCGTTTGGTGGGACAGTTATAGGATGTCTGACGAGTTTAACTCACTCGAAAAAAAGAACACCTTGAGCGATTTTTGCATAAAGCCGATTCGGTGGATATTTTTGTAGGTATAGTATAGACCTTTCATACAAAGCAAAAATCATTTGTTTCTGAGTTTTTCCCCCGCTCACGTAAATCCGAAGTTCTCCTAACCAAATATGCGATTTGTATTATTATTTTGTTTACTGCTTGTGATAGGGACATGTGAGACGATGGTCACTTTAGAACTAACTAGTAAGACGGGCGATATTACTGAAAATATCATATTAAAGGCATTAATTTCTTTTATTCGTCAGCAAATTAAATAATTTGACTATAGAATTCGTATTCGTCAATATAAATCCAAGATTGTCAAGCGTCCAAGTATCACACTAAATGACTCAGTTATACACGTATAGATTATATAATCATGATAATTTTGTCGATAATTCTTTCTTGGAAAAATTGTGTCAGATTTTCATACCTTCACATTATAAGTATATCGGTCAAAGCTATCTAACGCCAATATACGCCATCATCCCTATTAGAAATGGTTTCGTCCATCCACCTATTTGCAGAGTTATGTCAACGCTACTCCCTCCGTAAAATCGAAAGTTCTTTTGTCATATTCTTCATATTTATTTACCTGTAAGGCGTATGGTTACCATAACTACCAGATTATAAGTTTGTGGTTTAAAGATGTAAAAAATAATACTAAATAATGAACTAAATACGCTTGTAAACAGTAATTTCATTTTAAGTATTAAGTCTGTGAAATATCAGTGGGGGGTGGAAGGAACAGCCTAATGACAACCTGATACTTAAAGACGCGCGACAGAAAGGGATATAATATATCCGTATTATATAGGGTAATTTGTTAATTGATTGAACTTTTATTATAATGGATTGTAAGAATCATTTATCCTTTATACTACCTGTTTATTTAGACCGGGTTTAATGTTTATTAATAGAGGGAAGAGGAAATAACGAGACGTACATCTCTAGATAGAATTAGAGAAGAAGCTTGACCGACCCTATCATACGTGCATGTGTTACTAACTAGTAACTTTACTATATTTAGTCGATAAATATTGAACGACATTTCCTTGATTGTTGAATAATGTGATGAAATTGTTAACTCCGCAATATATTATTCATTTTCTGTCACTAGTCTGTCTGTGTGAATTCATGACATCGCATTAGTCATATTTTCAAGCTACTACTGGCTTCGTTTCGTAACCGTACGTGGAAAAATGAGAAATTCCGTTTTGATGCCTCTGCGCGGAATGCTTTTAAAAGACTGAAATTAGTAAAATCGTCATTTATTGTGTCATGCACACTTTAGATCACTAATCATAGTAAACACGTGGTTCATTCTTATCACATTTAATTTTATTATTCTTCGTTCCAGAGCCAGAGTAAAGTAGAGTTGGGGAAATAATGTCAACCACACGGCCATCGAATCAACCATCAGGGTCTTCAACTTCGAGTCAACAAGTAGAGTCTCGACCAACGTCTAACGAGAAAGAATCGACAAAAACGCCTACAAAACTGCCAAAAACTTTGAGCACGAGCGCCAGGAGGTATTATTCCTGCTAAACGCTAACGGTTTTATCTGGTTTTAAGCGGTTGTCTGTAATAGTTTAAAGGCCTATCAATCGCTGTGTTTTGCACTGTCTATAACTATAAGTAGCATGTTCACTCGTCCACCCAATCTAATTTGCATATAATGTTTTTTGAACTCTTACCCCTTATAAGTACTTTTCTGGGGGCCATATTATTTAATTTTAGAACCTTTGTAACCCAAGCTTTAAAATGGTATAAAAAATATTGGCTAAAATAGAAACGGAAGAAATTATAGTGAAATACACACCGGTTGCACAAAGCTTGACAAAGTGTAGCCTACGTACATAACGGTTTATGATCTCGCCATATTTTTTTTATTTTATATTCTACCTTACAGAAGTTATTAATTTTCCGAATTATTTTCTTGATATTGGTTCCAGCATCTGTTCAATTTTTGAAATATGTAAACACAAATTTTAGTAGGGGTCGAACTCCCAGATCCGTGACCAATTTCCGGGGAGGAAGGTTTGACGATTGATTCTGGTAGTGGGGACTGTTCTGAGGATTTGTGCAGTTTGCAACCTCTGGAAAGTGTGGGCAACTCTCAGGAGAAGCAAAAATCCAAGATGGCGGCCGAAATAGCACAGAGACTTATAGTTGGGTGCTAATGTCATCAAACCGTCCTTGTAATATGTCATTTTTATAGTTTTCAGGGTCGCTGAAACCATTAAGATCATTCGCAAGTCAATTTGATGCACCCATATCCCAATATTGCGGAAATCTGGCGGAGATGGTGGAAAAAACGAATAATAATATTATATATTCTAGTAAGGCAAATATGGGCTTGTAATATATCGTTTTCAGGGTTTTCATGGATGCTTAGTTCAGTTTTGATGGTCTCGTGTCAATGAAATCTACATTACAGGGTGTTAAATATGAAACAAATGTCAGAGCACAGAAGATACAAAGATACGGAAAACATCATTATATATGCAATACGCCATTCATATAGCACCTACTAATATCATAATTTCTATTCATAGGCATATATACATTTCACACAAATCTTTCAAGACGGCAGCCTTCAACCAGAGTCCGTGTCTAATGTACTGTCAGACCCAGATGTGTCACTAACAGAGGTACCATTATCCTCATCATCATTTAACCATCATCAATGTCTACCGATGATCTGAATTTAAATGGCAAGGCCGGGTTTATATTCCCTACAGGAACACACACATTCCCTCTTTCAACTCCAGTCCCATCCATGTTCGAGTGAACCAGCTACGTTTCTGACATTGTAACTTAGCATGATATATGCTTGATAGTTCACTCTTTTTATGTGCTGTTCCAGACTATCTTCACCAGGTGGGATACGGCGTGTGCATTGCTTTTCATCTTTAGCCATTTACTAGCTCTACCACAAGCTACAGTTGTGGATTATTTGTCATTATAGATACATCTCAGCACAAATTGTTCCATGGAGGCTACTGGGTTATCGGATAAAGTTAATGCGACACCTAAACCATCTAACAATGATGCATCTGCACTAAATGTGGACTTATATAGAGTCTTTTTTGAATATCTGTGTGTGTTTTTACTAATTTATCTAACTCTTTATGTAGAAACACTTGTAGTCTCACTTTATAAGCATCGTTTGAGAGGAAATTGGAGAATTCTCGAGCGTTCAGAAATTTACTATCGGCCTTGATATAAATGTTCTTGGTACCACCTTGGTACTGTTCTGAACGCAGATTGCGTTCAGAATATTTTGTCGAGATCGGAAGATCTTATGGGTCATTCACAAATACGATTGTTTTCGCTTTTGGATGTCATTTCAAAGCTAGATAGAAAATTTTCACTGCATAATCCTACCATGTGTATACACTACCACCATCAATAAGTGTTTCCACATAAAGAGTTCGATAAATTAGTAAAAACACACCCAGGCATTCAGTTCATTTACTCTATCCGAAAGAACTGTTATGATCTAACAGCCGACAACTGTAGGTTCCAACTTTTCGAATGTGACCACTTTGTATGCACAACTGAGATCCATTGGAAGCGACGAACTTGTAGTTAGTTCTAGACGCAGAAGATACTGATGTTTTGGTTTTATCAAGCTATGTTTCTCAGATGAAGCCGGGGTCTCTAGCAGTAAGACGAAAAGGGGCAGTCTTTACTGCCATGTGATGTGGCGCTACGTATCATTCAGTTCCACTGGATAACCGGTAGTGATATAAAGTGTCAGGATTTTTTGGCCATTCCAAACATAAGTCCACATTTAGTGCAGATGCATCATTGTTAGATGGTTTAGGTGTCGCATTAACTTTATCCGATAACCCGGTAGCCTCCATGGAACAATTTGTGCTGAGATGTGTCTATAATGACAAATAATCACAACTGTAGCTTGTGGTAGAGCTAGCAAATTGCTAAAGATGAAAAGCAAATGCACATGCCGTATCCCACCTGATGAAGATAGTCTGGAACAGCACATAAAATAGTGAACTATCAAGCATATATCCTGCTAAGTTACAATGTCAGTAACGTAGCTGGTCCACGCGAACATGGATGGGAGTTGAAAGAGGGAATGTGTGTGTTCCTGTAGGGAATATAACCCCGGCCTTGCCATTTAAATTCAGATTATCGGTAGACATTGATGAAGGTAATGATGATGAGGATAATGGTACCTCTGTTAGTGACACATCTGAGTCTGACAGAACATTAGACATGGATTCTGATTGAAGGCTGCGGTCTTGAAAGATTTGTGTGAAATGTATATGCCTATGAATAGAAATTATGATATTAGTAGGTGCTATATGAATGACGTATTGCGTATATAATGATGTTTTCCGTATCTTTGTATCTTCTGTACTCTGACATTTGTTTCATATTTAACATCTAATGTAGATTTCATTGACACGAGACCATCAAAATGAACTAAGCATCCACGAAAACCCTAAAAACGATATATTACAAGCCCATATTTGCCTTACTAGAATATATAACATTATTTTTCGTTTTTTCCACCATCTCCTCCAGATTTCCGCCATATTGGGATATGGGTGCATCAAATTGACTTGCGAATGATCTTAATGGATTCAGCGACCCTGAAAACTATAAAAATGACATATTACAAGGACAGTTTGATGACATTAGCACCCAACTATACGTCGCTGTGCTATTTCAACCGCCATCTTGGATTTTTGCCTCTCCTAAGAGTTGCCCACACTTTCCAGAGGTTGCAAACTGCACAAATCCTTAGAACAGTCCCCCCTACCAGAATCAATCGTCAAACCTTCCTCCCCGGAAATTGGTCACGGATCTGGGAGTTCGACCCCTACTATTTATGATTATTTCCTGGATAGGCCTACTACCAGGCTGAGTGGAAGAATGCAGGGAGAAAGTTCTTTCTTTATTCATGATTTTAGTGGTATAAAATAATTGTATCAGCACTTGCAGATAGTTCAGCTCTGAACATAGGTCTTATTACAATCGCCCTGGGTTAGACCTGCGTTCATAGTTGAACTAAATATTAGACTGAATTAAACCAAGTCAACTAGACATTAACATGATTAAAAACTGGTTAACGAGGGCATGCACAATGAAATACCAACAGGCCTTAATAAAGAAAGTAATTTGTTTACTGTTGTTTTACATATTTCTTTCAGACTACAA
Source organism: Patella ulyssiponensis (assembly GCA_963678685.1). Classification (NCBI taxonomy): domain Eukaryota; kingdom Metazoa; phylum Mollusca; class Gastropoda; family Patellidae; genus Patella; species Patella ulyssiponensis. The sequence goes on along the minus strand of OY783225.1, from coordinate 57,779,165 downwards.
AGAGAATTGGCAGAGATCACTTTAGACCCACCACCTAATTGCAGGTACATGTAGGCGTTATATTTTTATATGCCCCAGACTACAATTAGGTTGACCATCTGTTTTTACATTGCTGTCGCCCCCGTTAATATCCGATTGACTTCAAATTGATACACAATATTTAAGCTAATGAGACGATGAAACCTAACGATTTTCAACAATTTGATTTTCTGTTTGAAACTTTTCCGATAATAACTGCCAGAGTTACGATCCGTGCTAAACACAGAAAATCTTGTGTTTATCTTCAGTTGATTGACATAGAATTTATTCACAGCTTTTATTTTCACCAAACGACATAGCCTTTTAATTTTCATCAGATGACATAGCCTTAACAATTTCACATGATAACTTCTGTAGGGTTATTGCCCTTGACCACTTTAAAAAGTTTTGATAGATGTTCAATGGGTTGTGACTCTTACCAACAATAGAATGAGTAGTGAAAATCCTTTTTGTCTCACTAATTTTGAAGAAAGCAAGGGACTATTATAATGGGACTGACCGTCCGTCTGTCTGTTCAAACTAGGTGTAGGCTTACATTTAGTCAATGCTTTAATGGAGTTCGAAGGTGAGCATTTTCTGCTTAGGCTAAGAAGAGGTTAGGAATTTTATTGGTTGATGCTGTGGGACTTGGGTTCTAATTAAGTTGGTGCCAATTTCATTATATCAATACTTTATCTAAGTTTAATACGGAACATTTTCCGCTTAGAATAAGCAGAGTGATAAGCAATTTGATTGGTTGATACTTTGGAGCTCAGACACAATGAGTCTACTTGAGTAATAGTGGTGAAACTTTGTGTATAGTCTCATGACATCAATACCTTTATTAAGTAATGAACATTTTATCTCAGGATAAGCACAAAGATAAACAATTTGATTGGTCGAGACTTTGGAACATGATAACGCGCCTTCTAATTGCGCTAGACTGTTCGAACTAGATGTAGGTGTTCATAGATGACCAGTTTCTGCTAAGGGTGAGTAGAGATAAGCAATTTCATTCTTTGATGCTTTGGGACACAATAACTTTAAAGTATCAATTGTGAGAGCGATGAGAGTTCGAGGATAAGAATTTTCTACTTAGGCTAGTAGCGATATGCAATTTGATTGGTCAAGACTTTGAAAGACGACAACTCTGCTTTTAATTGAGGTATAGATGTTCATTAGGTGAATGCCTTGACTGAGCTAAGCAATTTCATTGGTTGTTGCTTTGGGACGAGATTACTTTGATTCTAACTGATAGAGAATGATGAAACTTAGTGTATAGTTTCAGTACCAGTTGCTCCAAAATCTGACTGAGTTTGATCATTTTATGCTTAGATTATTTTGATTGCTTTAAAATCTTGAAAAAGCTAAACGTGCAATTAATCAATTTGTGTCATCTATTTATTTTGGGATTTCAGTGGGGGGACATCAGCCTCACTGGTTGGTCGAGAAAAGTAGGACGATGAACTCATTTTATTTATCTTTTCAAGTTTGATGATACGACTTTTCATTTGACTATAAGAACTTTCTCAAAATCATTAGGGAGGGTGACCCGTGCTCTATACAGAAAGTTGGACTCAACACAGCTAATGTGCACGCTGCAGTGGCTGGGTCTCGAAACTATGAATAGCCAGACGTGGAGTCTATGATACTATAAATTTCTAAATTCAATTTCTTGTTCCAGCTTTTTGTTATGTTTCGTAAAAAGGTATTCTTGATTATCCCGACTTGTCAATCAAACGTAGAATGGTCGGTAGACTGGTTAAGCGATACTAATTTCAAAACAAGGGCATGTAACCTATCTTTTACTCAAAAGTGTCTGGATGTTATGGACGACACTCAGAACCAGTTTTCAGTCTATTATTTATAGATGGTTAAATGGTCATAGCTTATAAGGAACAACATGATCGTTTATTTAGTGACTATAAATGTGTGAAACTGATTTAAGGCTTGGTATATATATAAATATTGTGGCGTAATTGTCGAGATATTTGGAGATATTTATTTATGGTGGGTCACCCTACATTAGGGAGGAAGGAAGAATGCTATCAAAAATTAGAATTCTGGTTTATATTTTTTGAATTCTTCCTACTGAGAAGAACAAGTGTTCATGGATATGGCCTATTGCTGGGTCATGTCAGAAAGAGTAAGGACAGATGTTGGACAAACTTTTGTAGTCTTCAGATATAAATCTTATGACATTATTGTAAGTGAATAAATTTTTTTTATATTTTTCATTGTTGTTGCAGTGCGGGACCTAAAGGAGATAATCTATATGAATGGGCATCAACGATATTGGGGCCTAAAGGATCAGTTTATGAAGGAGGGGTATTTTTTCTGGATATTTTCTTTTCACAAGATTATCCCTTTAAACCACCAAAGGTATATTTTTTTTTTACTCCACGACTCTTGCAATTTCATTTTCCGGAGTTGTTTTATTACTATTAAACTTTGAGATATTTGATTGAAATTTAAGTAAACTAATCATATAGCAGTGTTGTGATTCTGTAGTCAATTATTTAATCAATAAAAATTGTGTTTTCTGGAAAACTTTGAGCTATATCTGAGTAACAGATAAATGAAGAATAAGTTCTACAGAATGTATTTCATCTTATTTTATTTGGATAATATATTCACAGCATCAGCATGCATTTTAAAATGTTTGTTTAAAGAGGCATTTTGTAAAGCGGTGGACACACTAGCCGAATGATTCGGCCAAATCAATCGGCGTCAAAATTCGCCTAGTGTTTCCACTTGTAATTCGGCCGAATCATTCGCCTGAATCAAACAAGTTTGATATATTCGGCCGAATCATATTCGCCTGGTGTGTCCGCTTCACCGAAGCAATCGGCTGAATGTAGAATTCATTAGCCAATCGTCACTCATATCGAGAAGTCACGTGATTGTTTGAAGACATTAACGCCGCCCTGTTTTAATCATGTGACGTGAAAGGTGATGTAATCGACTGGTGAATCGGGCAAAGCATTCGGCTAGTGTGTCCACCCATTTCGGCCGAATAAAATTCGGCGCTGATTGATTCGGCCGAACCCTTTCGCCCGAATGATCGGCTAATGTGTCCACTGCTTTAGACTTACATAAAGAGCTGGCCGTTCGTACTATACTGGTCAAAAGAAAAATTAATTCAAAGTGAATATATTGAAAATTTCATTGAAATTATCAATTTTCTTTATTCTGAGACATGATGTGGCAAATATTGTTTATTACCGTAGCAACATTATCGGTACTTGTTAGAAATAAACTTTCATCATCTTTTGTTTTATAGTGACTGGTTAATTACGTCTATTGGCGTATGAATACATGCATGCTATTTTATGTAAATGTAGTACAATTAAAGCATGTGACATGCACTAGAGAGTTCGTACCATCAACATCGTGTTTGTTTCTTTTTTTCACCCATCGTAACTCGAAGCCATGAGTATGCTATTTATGGGCCCAGCCTGAGAATCCATTTCGGGATTTCTCATACATCGTTCGCAACATAAATCTGGTAGCAGAGCGTGGTTTTGCTGTGTGAAAAATATGAAATTTGAATGGTAAGATGGTACAACTGAACTCCATGATAGCTGTTTACATCGAGCTCCACGTGCATGATGATCAAGTCGCCAGAATGTCAACCAAGGACAGTCATCGTCGTAAACCAGGTCATTAATTATTTATTTTTTTATGAAGTAGCCAACAACCATTAGAATGTCTGAACGTGATGGAACAGGTATCGTCGATGAAGAAATACACGATCGTGACCAACAGGAAACTACAGCTGATCGTAAGTCAGAATTATTAAAACAAAAACGTTTGTTGAAAACTTGTTTTACGAAAGCTAAGTCTTATTTAACTAGCTTACTATGTTCAGAAACTGCGAACTTTGAACAATTGAAAAGTGGTGTTGATCAGGTCTTGAAAACACAAGAAGATGTTATCAATGTTTTGTTGTCGCTATGTGAGCTTGATACAGATAGGTACGATGACGAACTAGATGCGATACAAGATGATCCACGATTTACAGAAACTGTATTTAGTACATTAGCCTTGATCAAGTCAAAATCGAGTGAGATAGACACAGCGCGTCAATCATCGTCGAATAACCCGTCACTTAGAGAAGAATCTCCTCAGAATAGTTCTGTGACTGAAAACGACCATCCCACCCCAGATAATATTCAACAGAGTCCAAGTAATTCTATAACTGCTCAATCCCGTGTGCCGTATTCAATAGATAGTGATATGCATAATCAGTTGAAACGCGTTACTATTCCACGCTTTGATGGTAATAAAAGAGACTACCCACTTTTTAAGGACGCGTTTGAACATTGCATTGATAGGGTTGCGTGTAGTGATGGTTACAAAATGCTTCAGCTCAGACAGTACCTACACGGTGATGCTTTGAGGGCTATCGAAGGGTTTTCAGCGTCGTCTTTGGGTTACGCGTCCGCTAAGAAAAGACTCGAAGAATAATACGGTGGTCATTGTCGTACTGTTCTGCTACATTTAGACTATATTCGTCAAATGAGACCTATTAACTCCTCCGATTTACAAATGCTTGAAGAATTTACTGATAAGCTCGAACTTTCGATCGTCGCACTGAAAGATGCTGGTCGTGTCGAATAATTTGAAGAGAATTCAATGTTTTATTCTGTGGTGAAGTCAAAATTATCGCCAATGAACATCGCAAACTTTAAGCGTTGGGTCTGTATAGAAAAGAAAACTGTAAATCTTGTCAATCTCCACGCATGGTTGGCTTTAGAAGTCAAGTTTAGAATTGAAGCCTTGGAAGAGGTTGGCGGTTTCTACGCTCCTAAGACGAGTCCTAATCAAGGTGGTACCGGTAACGCTTACAAAAAGAATCGCGCATATACAACTAACCATAACAGCAGGCCGAAATGCGACTTGTGTACTAACAATCACCGACTTGTCGATTGTCCAGACTTTCGATCGCTTTCTGTTGACCGGAGATGGCAAGTTGCAAAGGATAAGTCATTATGTTTTCGATGTCTAAGTCTAAGTCACGAAGGGCGCTATTGCAAAAACTCTCGTCGCTGTGGAATAGACAATTGTCCCCGGTCTCATCATACTCTCTTGCACGGAGGGGGATATCCAGTTGGGCCACCGTTAGTTGAATCGGAAGGTAATCGCCGATGGCCGCGAACAAATATGACCACATCTGGAGATCACGTGGGAATGCGCATAATCCCGGTTATTGTTAACACCGGACATCGTACAATCCAACTGAACGCCTTGTTGGACGAGTGTTCAACCGACTCTTATATTAGTGAATCTGTTGCATCGGAATTGGGACTTAAAGGGCCAGTTTCCGATTTGAACATTTCTATGCTCGGTGGTAAACGCGATTGTCCAAAAAGTTGTAAAGTTAACTTCATTATCACTAGCCTTGATGGACAGACTAGTCTCAACCTTGACGCCTTTACAATTGCAAACGTTACCGATGACTTGCAAATGATAGACTGGAATAAGTATGCACATAATTGGCCCCACTTGCGTGATATTGACTTTCCTCGTGTTGGCGGTAGAGTTCACGTCGATTTATTACTAGGACTTAATGTATCTGATGTACATCGCTCACTCGTCGAAATTAGTGGTAGGCCTGGAGAGCCCATCGCCAGACTTATGACGTTGGGATGGACATGTATAGGCCCATTGTTTGAACTTAACTCGTATAGACAATCATCGAATCACTTTGCTCGAACATTCTTTGTACACGATGATACAAACACTTTATTGCGCAAAATGTGGGAACTTGATACATCGGGAGTTAGCAACGATTCCGCTGTTATTTCGTCAATCGATAAGCAAGTTTTAGAACAGTCAATGTCAACTTTACAGGTGCTCGTTATGAAGTTGCAATACCTTGGAAACGGAATGAACCAGTGATCATGAACAATTACAATCTAGCGCTCTCTCGTTTGCGAAATTTAGAATGAACTTTGGCAAATCGACCCCTTGTTTCATCGCAAGATAGTTGGATCATTCGTGACTATGAGCGGAAGGGTTACATTAAAGAGGTATTCCCCTCGGATTGTTACAAAAACAATGCTTGGTATATCCCCCATTTCGCTGTCGTCCGCCTTGATAAGACAACTACGCAAGTAAGAATCGTTCTAGACGCCGCAGCAAAGATTAACGGTAAATCTTTAAACGATTGCATTCATGCTGGCCCAAAACTTCAAAGGGAATTAATAGACATCCTTGTTAGATTTAGGAGTAATTCAATCGCGATTGCTGCTGACATCGGTGAAATGTTCTTGCAGATAGAGATGAAACCTACCGATAAACCTTATCATAGATTTATTTGGAGAGACACGAATCCCCATCAGCCTGTTCGAATTTATGAATATCAAAGACTCGTTTTCGGGAATGCATCATCGCCTTACTTGTCACAACTTGTAATAAGAGAACATGCAACGTCGCATACTTCGAAATATCCTAACGGAGCTTTATCTATTCTGGAGTCTATGTATGTAGACGACTTACTGGATAGTGTGGATTCAGTTGAAGAAGCAACCCGTCTCAGGCGTGAAGTAACGGAATTACTCGCTATGGGAGGTTTTCACATTCGCAAATGGATATCGAATTTGGTTGATGTATTGTCGGAAATTCCAAGCAATGATCGAATCGGTAGTTTGGAAATCGCAGATCCGTCTGGTCTTCCTACTCTTAAGACCCTGGGTGTTTTATGGGACGCAGTGACAGACTGTTTTATCTTCAAAATAGACCCGATTCTCGTTGACGTTTTGACAAAACGGATTGTCGTTAGTAAAACTGCAAAATTGTTCGACCCCCTTAATTTGCTAGCACCCTTTACGGTTCGCGCTAAAATAGGAATTCAAGAAACGTGGGTTAAAGGACTTAGCTGGGATGAACCCCTGCCGTTAGAACTATCAAGCCAATGGAATAACTGGTTTAGTGAACTAGCGCTTCTCGAAGGAATCAATATCGTTAGATGCCTAGTCAGTAAAAAAGTGATTATCCGCAAGACCATCCACGCGTTCGTTGACGCATCCTCCTCTGCTTATGCCGCAGCTATTTATCTTCATTGTGAATATGCTGATCAGTCCTGTTCTTCGAACTTATTGGCTTCTAAAACCCGCGTCGCCCCTCTAAAATCAATCACGATTCCCAAACTAGAACTATCGGGAGCGGTATTAGGTTTACGACTCGCGCAAACTATTTGTCGGGTGCTTAATGTTTTCAGTTCGGCAGTAATTTACTGGACTGATAGCCAAAATGTTCTGTTTTGGATAAAAGGAGAATCGAGGAAATACAAGCCATTTGTGTCAAACCGTGTTGGTGAAATTCATTCGCTGTCTGAACCCTCTCAATGGCATTATGTTGACACTAAATCAAATGCTAGCGACCCGGCCACACGGGGATTATCGGCTTCCGCTTTATCGAATTGTGACTTGTGGTGGCATGGACCTTTATTTCTTAGTCAATCGTCGCAGAATTGGCCTCTTGCTAATGAAACAAGCTCAACTTCGTCTGAAGATGCTTTATTGGAGCTTCGTTTGGCTCAGAAGTCGTTCCTTGTCGCGACTCTACCGCGCGATCTTGGTAGATTAGAGCCTTCTAGATATTCAAGCTGGATTAAGTTGTTGCGAATAACTAGTTGGATTTTTCGCTTCATTAAGAACATTCGTGTTTCGCCAAAAGATAGATGTTTTCAAGAATATTTGACAACAAACGAGTTATCGGCCTCAAAGACTTTTTGGCATAAAGTCGCGCAAAAAGATTGTTTCGCAAGTGAACTACACTCTATTCGTTCAAATAAATAAGTTGACAGTTGTTCTCCTTTAGCGTCGTTAAATCCTTGTCTCGATGAAGATGGTGTTTTTCGTTTGGACGGTCGTTTGAGACAAGCCGATCACATTTCGTATGAATCAAGATTTCCGGTAATACTACCACGAAGCCACGATGTGACGCGATTAATTGCGACTCACATTCATGCTGAAGGAAACCACGATTTAGGAACTTCTCATTGTATTAGTAAAATTCGAGAAGAGTATTGGATTTTGCGATTAAGGCAAGTGATCAAGTCCGTAGAACATCATTGTAATGAGTGTCGAAGGAGAAAATGTAAGCCAGCTAAGCAATTAATGGCACCGCTTCCTTTGTGTCGAATAGGTATCCCCTCACATGCATTTTCGGAAGTTGGTGTTGATTTCGCAGGCCCCTTTGTAACAAAGCAAGGACGAGGTAAAGTTAGGACAAAACGGTACCTATGTTTGTTTACATGCTTATCGTCTAGGGCTGTTCATTTGGAAATGGCTTGGGGACTTGATAGTCATTCATTTTTACTGGCCTTCGATCGTTTCGTTAACAGGAGAGGAAAACTGAATTTCGTTTTAAGCGACAATGGGACTAACTTTGTGGGAGCAAATAGAGAACTTAGAAATTTGTATAAGTTGGACAATTCAACGATTGGAAGTGACCTCGCTACTAAGGGTATTGAGTGTAGATTTAATCCCCCGGCGGCTCCCCTTTTTGGAGGTGTTTTCGAGGCTCTTATAAAGTCGGCTAAAAGAGCTATTAAGGCCGTATTAGGCGATGCGGATGCAAATGATGAAGAATTGATGACTGTTTTTATTCATGCAGAGGGATTACTAAATTCTCGACCCCTCTGTTATCAAGGTGATGACCCGAAGGACGAATCGGTTCTCACTCCAAATCATTTTCTCTTTGGTCGAACAGGTGACCAATTAGTGTCGTCCAAATTAATCGATGGCGCTCGATTTAATCCACGTAATCGTTGGCGCATGGTTCAAAATTTGGTTAGCTCTTTTTGGAAACGCTGGCAACGAGAATTCTTACCCACATTAAATAATTGTTCGAAATGGCAAACTCCCTACAAGGACTTATTGGAGGGTGACTTAGTACTAGTTGTTGACTCGCTTTCCCCAAGGGGTAAATGGCCCTTAGGTCGTATAGTAAAGTCGTATCCTGGAATTGACAATCGTGTTCGAGTAGTTGACGTCAAAGTGGGCGATAATGTACTTAAACGACCGATACATCGTCTGTGTCAGTTGGAAGCTTAGATAACTAAGTATTGTGTGAAAAGTGACTATCGATAATGTGTTTAGTTATATATCGTCATCGTTCGGAATTCGCTGTTCGTGTCTATCGTTAAATGGTGTGCCTATTATCCATATGGAAATGCGGATGTAAAGTGTTACATCGTTGGAGTCATCGTAAAGTTCATCGACCAGTGAGTGTTTCATTGTTGGATTCATCGCAAAGTGTTCATCGAAATAGTGATGTGTATATTATAGTTTGCTATTTAAAGTAGTATTAGTTATATCGTCTATCGTCGTCCAGAATTCTACTATTTAAAGTAGTATTAGTTATATCGTCTATCGTTGTTCGAGGATGTTCAATTCTATCGTATTTCGCGAATCTGTAATGTATCTTAGAATCAGTGTTTTAGGATGTGCCATCGCATGTTACATCCTGGAGGGGGATGTGTTAGAAATAAACTTTCATCATCTTTTGTTTTATAGTGACTGGTTAATTACGTCTATTGGCGTATGAATACATGCATGCTATTTTATATAAATGTAGTACAATTAAAGCATGTGACATGCACTAGAGAGTTCGTACCATCAACATCGTGTTTGTTTCTTTTTTTCACCCATCGTAACTCGAAGCCATGAGTATGCTATTTATGGGCCCAGCCTGAGAATCCATTTCGGGATTTCTCATACATCGTTCGCAACAGTACTTGTTAATCGAGACTCAGCCTTGCTTCTCCCATTGTTAAATTAAATTAGATGGCTATTTTATTACAATCGGTTTAGATCTCTGCCATTCAACGGTCTAGAGGGTAGATTATAGGCTTGTCATGTGAATAAATGTCTAAATGATAATTTATATAACATTTGAAGCCTAAAGAAAGACGTGAAATAGGTAGATTTAGAACTTACATAATTCATCTTTAATTTAATATTTTACTCTTAGTCTCAAGTCGTCTTTTTACTTTATTATGGTTTGAGTAGCATAGAATTTCTTTTGTTTATATGTCGAAAACAATATTGTTATACCATGCTAGTTAATAATAACTGTGTATTACAAGTATTAAAGTCAGTACAGGAGGGCCACACTTCATGCAATCAAACCGATATACATGTACAATATACATGTGGTCCATGTGGACAAGACACAAGCAATAAACAACAAATATCAATATACGTCCACAGTGCTGTACAATCATGACCTGTAATAATGCTGGCTTCAATCAAACTGATAAACAAAATAATGATAGAAATAACAGTCTGGTCTCTGAATAGAAATAACGGTGTGGTCTCTGAATAGAAATAACAGTGTGGTCTCTGAATAGAGTTTCTTGATGGCAATAGTTTGCCAGTTGACATGAGTCTGACCGTTACAAATTTAACATGTAATTTTATTTGCAGGTAATATTTCGTACCCGGATATATCATTGTAATATTAACAGTCAAGGTGTTATTTGTTTGGATATATTAAAAGACAATTGGAGTCCAGCCTTAACAATCTCGAAAGTTCTTTTATCTGTGTGTTCTCTTCTAACAGACTGTAACCCGAATGATCCCCTAGTGGGGAGTATCGCACAACAGTATTCAAGTAGCCGAGAAGAACATGATAGAATAGCGCGTCAGTGGACCAAACGCTATGCCACATGAACAGTAGCAGATGTGAATTAATCTAATGTTATTAATTATTTTCCTGTCCTCATCAGTTTGGCAAGTGAGAATTTATAAAACATTGTAAAACTTAACATGGTTTCTCAATTTTTATGTGGTTCTACCATATTTTGTAAAGTACATACTATTAGCACTTCGTCATAAATACATACAATAATAATAGTATATTGTAGTCACGCTCGTTTGTCGTCCAGAATTGCTTCTCGATGCTTTAGAGGCTTAAGTTGACTTGAAATTCGTACAAAGTGGTTTTAAGATGAAGTAGTCTATTGAGTCATAGCCCTTGATCCCTTCGAAAAATCCTCTGGACTGGAGACTAAGATATTTTTCGATTGACTGTAGCCTATTTATAAAATCTTGAGACAACTTTATTAGTCTTTCTTTCTGAAATAGTATATCGGTTAACCTTTTGAAAGGAAGAACGGTTTTAAGAATAACTGGTTATGAAATTTGTATTGGTTTTTTTACCTCCAGAGTTATTTCCCTTGTTACAATACAATGTCTTTTTTTGCAGGGTATTGTCTTTTTGTTTTGGTTGAATGATCTTGTTGCTTACTTAGCAAAATATGGTTAATTAATACTCTGCCATTCTTGTTATCCCTGCAGGGGCGGATCCAGGATTTTCAGAAAGGGGGGGGCGTGCTGCACCCACTTGGGAGTGCTAAAGCCCGGCCCGTGATTTTTGAGTGGACAAAAATGCCCACAAGGACTAATTTCTTACTAGTACTGTCAATTACGATTTCCAACCTCAACTCTTTTTGTTCTCCTTTACCGCGAGAATACATGGAGCTAAACTAAAAATTGTTCGCCACTGCAAAAAAATAGAGGCGGCGTGCGCCCTCCTCTGGATCTGCGCCTGCCCTGTACAGGTAGTTTTAACAACTAGCAAAAGAAACAAAGCCACTTGTCATTTGTCTGGTTATAGGAATATCAGTAAATAACGAGACATACTCCATATATATTGAACAAACACGAGGGACGTTAGTTGCAAAGGGACGTGCTTTGCAATGATATGTCACACAAGGTCCAACATTTCAACTCAATACTGTACGCGTGGCACATTGTCCGTACCATTATTTGAAACAATGGTATGCCAACATCAAAGGATGACATAACATCTGTATTTTAAAGATACATAATGTAAGGTTTAGATACAGAGCTGGCTGTTATTACTATAATAGTTCAAAAATATATAATGCAAAATGAATATATCAAAATTTTCATTTAAATAAGTTTATTCTCATTAAAAATATAAATCTTTGTAGTTTTAACAAGATGTGCGCATTGATTGTTTATTATTTTAACAACGGTTTCCAGACTTAGCTTCGCTTCTCAAACTTTTGATTAAATCATCAAATAGCTTAACTGTTCTAATCTACTAAACATTTGAGGCATCCAATGAATGACCTACTGAGTTTGTCGTGGGGTTGTCATGTTAATAAATGCACATGCAATTGGGCATCTTAAAAACTATTAATTTGCTATTTATTAACATGAAAAGACTTAAATCAACTCTCGATGCCATCTTATGTGTCCGATTTACACTGGACTTAAATCCAATTTGCTGCTCAATGCTCATTGATGATTTAAATCCAAAAATGGATAATTAGGGCTATGTTTTTTATTGTACCATCTATAGTAATGATGATAGAGGCTGGCCTAAAATTCAAATGCTAATATCTCAGTTAAGAATGGAGCAATTTGACTGAAATTTTCAGCATATCCTCTTTAAATTATCTAGTTTTGAGCTATTATAGTGGGAACTGTCAGCTCTTTATGTAAATCTTACCTTATGTACCTTTAACTGGAAATCATGTGGGCAGGTATTGTTTTCATTCAAGAGTAAAAAAAAGTTACATTTTATGTGATAATTATGTTATGCTTGCCGCAGTAAAAAATATTTATGTAGCTATATGTAGAAATATGATTATTTAAATATATTATTATAAACATTGTGTGTAATAGATTCAATATGAATGATACTTTTCTTTCACCATTTGGATGAGTATCCTAAAAGATAGCATTTATAATCTATTTCCATGGTTATTTGTGGAGAAAACTATTGAGTCTCTCAATTGACTCAAAGGAGTGAATGTATTTTCTTTGAGTATTACTGGTAGACCTCATGCTATTGGGCTGATATTTGATGTAATATTTCTTGTCAGAGCAATTAACGAGGACTAAAGGTTATGTTTGGAATCCTTTAAATCAGGTTACCGTACCTTTTTTTAAAAAAAAGCCAATATTGTTATTCAGGATATCTGAATGGGACTAGAGAATCAGACTTAGCCTATGTAATATACATACATTTTAATACATATATAGTAAGATATCACACTCACAAGCTACTACGATATGTTGCTTATAATCAGAGATGGATAAAAACTCATTGGTTAATTTATACATGGCTATTGCAATATCTAGCTCTTTTAAAGAATTTTTTTAAACTATAAATTTGGAAAAGCTTTTTTCCATATACCCATAACATATTAAAATATGAATAATGAAGCGATTTATTTCAATTTCCGAGAATTTGATCCAAATCTATGAATATAAGAACTCAACAAGAAAAATAGTATTTTGTTGTTTATATGTATATATATATATGAACTGTTGAAATGAATGAATTATGAGCAAGATGAGATGTTATATTTAATCATATAACTTTATCATGGAAAACAAATAAAATAATTGTGTATTTTCAAAATTATGTGTATAGTTTTTGATCTAAACTGCCTGAATGAATTTGTTTGGAGTTTGGAAGGAAATATGCTTAGATGATCAACATAAATGTTTGTGGAAATTAAAGGACTGGACAGCATTGCTATTTAAGAGGACAGGGGCACCGCAGAGTGCAAACTATTATATGGGTGTATAATATCGTCACCCCTGGACCATCTAGGCTCTAAATATATCATCCGATTTATACTGTGTTATGTCAGGAGACCAAGTACACAGCACAAGTTTTTGTCCCATCCTAAAGATTGGATTTTGATTCTAGGCAGAAGGATTTTGTGTACTGGTATCCAGAATGGGCGTCCTCACTGAAGAAATTCCCACCAGGTGTCGCCAGTAAAAAGGCGGTTCTACGTGACCTTATTAACGACAAAAAGTAACGTTTATCAATAGATCAGTTTGTATTGAATGTACAGGAAAACAATGCTGTGCGATATACAATGAGGTCACATGGGACCCGCTCCTCTATGAAATTATGTCCCTTTATCTCTAGTGAGGACGCCCATTACGATTGTTTACTCACAAGGAGTAGCATATTCCTGAAGCAATGGTGCGAGAAATCCCTCTCACCATTGCTGGATAGAAATCATATTCTTGAAACTGGGCGGGGCGTGTCTCTTTTTAACGTCCAATCAAATCCCTCCTCTCTTCTCGCATGTGGCAATGTTGACATTTGCAGCCATTTTGTATAGACTCGTTTGTCACACAATTATTTTTTCTGCGATATTCTGCTGCGCACTGGATAATCGAGCATAATAAATTTCGCGGGTTATGACGTAAACTAGTCGCGATTGTCACTAAATACATTGCGGTAACACATTTTGAGGTCTGGTTAACCCCGATATTGTTTGTTACAATGTTGGTCATTGGTTGGTAATGGCACTACTGACCAATAATAATTTAGCACAACAATGTTCACTCAAGATAGCAGTGTGAAGTGGATTAGTTCTAATCAAACGAAACACTGCGCAGGAGTATGAAGGAGTAGTAGTATAGGATGACTTGATTAAATATATTCTTGAAAGTAGCCAAGACTCTTATTAAGTCTTCAACATGACTTATTTTTGTCCCCCGCCTTTCGAAGAAAGTTGTTTTTGTCCCCCGCCTTTCGAAGAAAGTTGGGGGACTATTAAAATGGGTTCGTCCGTCTGTCTGTCCGTCCGTCTGTCTGTCCGTCACACTTTTTGGGACACAATAACTCTCTTCCTAATTGAGCTAGAATGTTCAAACTTGGTGTATGTGTTTATTAGGTCAATGCCTTGATGGAGTTCGAAGATGAGCATTTTCTGCTTAGGGTAAGCAGAGATAAGCAATTTGATTGGTTGATGCTTTGGGACACGATAACTTTAGTTCTAATTAAGTGAGAGTGATGAAACTTGGTGTATAGTTTCATTACAGTAATACCTTGACTAAGTTCGATAATGAGCATTTTCTGCTCGGGGTAAGCAGAGCGATACGCAAATTTGATTGGTCGAGATTTTGGAACACAATAACTCTCCTTCTAATTGAGTTAAAATGTTCAAACTTGGTGTATATGCTTATTAGGTCAATGCCTTGATGGAGTTCGAAGATGAGCATGTTCCGCTTAGGGTAAGCAGAGATAAGCAATTTGATTGGTTGATGCTTTGGGACACGATAACTTTAGTTCTAATTAAGTGAGAGTGATGAAACTTGGTGTATAGTTTCATTACAGTAATACTTTGACTAAGTTTGATAATGAGCATTTTCTGCTCAGGGTAAGCAGAGCGATACACAAATTTGATTGGTCGAGACTAGGTCAATGCCTTGATGGAGTTCGAAGATGAGCATTTTCCGCTTAGGGTAAGCAGAGATAAGCAATTTGATTGGTTGATGCTTTGGGACACGATAACTTTAGTTCTAATTAAGTGAGAGTGATGAAACTTGGTGTATAGTTTCATTACAGTAATACCTTGACTAAGTTCGATAATGAGCATTTTCTGCTCGGGGTAAGCAGAGCGATACGCAAATTTGATTGGTCGAGATTTTGGAACACAATAACTCTCCTTCTAATTGAGTTAAAATGTTCAAACTTGGTGTATATGCTTATTAGGTCAATGCCTTGATGGAGTTCGAAGATGAGCATGTTCCGCTTAGGGTAAGCAGAGATAAGCAATTTGATTGGTTGATGCTTTGGGACATGATAACTTTAGTTCTAATTAAGTGAGAGTGATGAAACTTGGTGTATAGTTTCATTACAGTAATACTTTGACTAAGTTTGATAATGAGCATTTTCTGCACAGGGTAAGCAGAGCGATACACAAATTTGATTGGTCGAGACTTTGGAACACAATAACTCTCCTTCTAGGGCTGTGTATTGCGGCCAAAAATCGTATTGCAATATATTGCGATACGCGAAAAAAAGTATTGCAATATATTGCAGTATTGCAATACTTTAAATAAAGGTTTAGTTTATTATAATACACATTTATTATAATGTTGCATATGAAGAAAAAGAAAAACGAATTTGAAATACCGGTAATCTAGTCTAGAATAGCTTACATAGCATAGATACAAGACAAGATCACTTGAAATTTGAATATATTCAGATGGATAGGATATTAATTATTATTTTCTTAGTCTATGGCACATTTCATGACAATTGGACCGATAAAATGAGTAGCCGCAATTTACGTGACTTGGCTCCCTGCCATCATGGTGCCAAATTCTTCACGTGCAATTTGTTTGTAAAACAAACTTTTTATGACTTGTCGCATTTATTGGCTTCTAATATCAACCAATTGCTATCTTATCTCATTATCTACCGCAAAAATCTGTTCCGCTGACATTTTATTGTTCATGAAAAAATTTACTAAATTTTACTTCGTTTTTGCCGACTTTTATCATAGTACTTCGTGGTTGTCGTAAATTTGACCGAGATTTATTTAATTTACGCATTACGACAATATAATGCTATAACGAGTGACTATGGGCTAAAATAGGAAAGAAAATAAGAATTCTAGGTACGAACGTCGGGTTGAAAAAATTATAAATAAGATTTACGACAACCGGCAAAAATAAAACGAAAGTAGAAAAATATCGATACAAAAAAAACGTATCGATACAGTGTATCGCGGGAAGGTCGTATTGCAATATATCGATATTGCAATTATTTTTGACAGCCCTATCTCCTTCTAATTGAGTTAAAATGTTCAAACTTGGTGTATATGCTTATTAGGTCAATGCCTTGATGGAGTTCGAAGATGAGCATTTTCCGCTTAGGGTAAGCAGAGATAAGCAATTTGATTGGTTGATGCTTTGGGACACGATAACTTTAGTTCTAATAAAGTGAGAGTGATGAAACTTGGTGAATAGTTTCATTACAGTAATGCCTTGACTAAGATCGATAATGAGAATTTTCTGCTCAGGGTAAGCAGAGCGATAAGCAATTTGATTTACCGAGACTTTGGAACGCAATAACTCTCCTTCTAATTGAGTTAAAATGTTCAAAATTGGTGTGTATGCTTATTAGGTCAATGCCTTGATGGAGTTCGAAAATGAGCATTTTCTGCTTAGGGTAGGCAGAGATAAGCAATTTGATTGGTTGATACTTTGGGACAAGATAACTTAGGTTCATCTTGATTGATGATTTTTATGCCAATACAATGACTGCATTTTCATTCAGTAATGGATTCGACAGTAACAGTGTATAGAAACGATTGACTCAGACATGAGGGCCCTTTCCCTTGGCCAGAGGGGCCCTTTTGTCAAGCGTGGGGGCCCTTTTGTCTGCCTTTAGGGTCCCCCTAACTAGGGTACATTTTCATTTTTCTCATCGGTTTTAGCATTTTTCTTAATAAAACACTTTTGGATGACACTTCGTGTACAGTTTGATTGCTCGATACGTTTGAAAAAAATAAATGTGCGATTAATTAATATGTGTCATCTATTTATTTTGGGATTTCGGCGGGGGACATCAGCCTCACTGTTGGCTTGTTCAATTTAAATCGACATGGATGTTGTTTCAGCACCATTTATAACAAGGGCTTAGACATATTCCACAAGTCATGTGAAATGGTGACGTCTTATTCTTATCTGGAGAGTAGGCCTACATTCACATTACTAATATGCGTTGTGACCCATTTGGGTCAATTTCTAGCTCCCAAATATTAGCGATTTAGCTCCTTTAATTATATTACTAGGGGGTGGAATTAATTTTAAAATTGTTTGCCCCCCATCGGAAAACTTGGAGACATAGAAGACATTGAAAAAGCAACAAAAAATTTTGGGGTGCAAAGAGGGTTACCCCCCTGTACACCCCTCCTGAAGGTACCGCACCCTGATTTTCGGTAGCTTTATTTGATTTTACCATTTTTTTTCGTTAAAAGAAGTCGTAAGTACACCCAGTTGTTCTGTATTGATTTTTTTGGGTCGTGTAGTTGATTGCCGGTGTGGTTATTTATGTAGTTATGTTCAAAATGGCGAAAATCCAAGATGGCCGCAAAAATCTTAGGTGGCAGAACAAATTTTATACAAAATCTTAACACGTCTATTCTAGGATTTTCGGGGTCGAAGAATAAGTTTTTATTGTCAAAATGTGGCTCCGGATTTGATCACAGTCACCAGATGCTCTTCTGACTTCATCACAGTCTTCTGACGTCATCTAATTTCCAGATACATGTATCAATCAACATAATATGTGATCTTGCTGAACTTCATGTCAAATCTCTTAATATCTCACATTTCATTATGCCAATCTCTTTCGCAGAGAATTACGAAAGTCTTCTAATATCTCTGTAAAAGATGACTGTCTTCAACAATTGCAATCACATCACACGGCGCCAATCATGGGCTCAGTGGCGCGTGCATTGTTTACATAAGACGTAATTGTTTCGGGTAGAATGGTGCCTTTTACTCATTTTAATACCCGTTTACACTAAATAAGAAAGTTAATATTGGGGACTCATTAAGTCGCATCGATGTCATCCTTATCAGTGACTGTAGCTGCCTTGAGAATATTCACTGCTGATCAATGTGGCATTATGCAAGTAACCATTGCGAGGGAACATACATCATTATCACACATTAATATAAATTCAAATGTTTCTATGAAATGAGCATTTATCGTAGCAATTTTCAAACCATTATCATGGAGATTTTCCGAATAGGTGCTAGGCGATACATTGCTCAATGAATGTATAAATCGACGACTGCAACATACTTTACTTAGATACACCTTCAAATTGCTCAAGTAAGTATTCAACGGTCTTTTTTTCATATGAATAATATCGCCAGTAGTGACATGTCTCTAAGATACTTAACATCAAGTTAGTGTCTACTGCTTTTGACGGTTTCTTGTATGTCTTGGTTGGTGATTTAGTCGTCTACTTCACCAACCGATGCAAATGGACCCCCATGATTTCAATTTGTAGTTTATGAAACCAACACTTCTCTCAGTGTCTATTATGTGTACCGGGGCCCTTTCCAGTTCCTGAGCGTCCATTTGTTAAAGTGCATGTCCCGAATCCTCCGAATTCAAAAATATCACACTTTTGTTTTTGAATACCGTTGGCTAATCTTGATAAAATCATTTTGATCACTTTGATGACCTCATTGCGATGATGACTGGTCACCTTTTCTATGGCATTACACACTGGTGCTCTGGAACCGTTCTTTTGAAGGCAGGAGTGATCACATCCAGGAACTTCACTTAGATCCTGGAAGAGGACCCCATGTGTTGTAGAAGCCAGCGTGGTGAACAATAAGAACGGTTCAACAAGATGTACAAACCAATTAGTGCTCCGCTCGCGAACAGAACTTTTACTCCTTATATCGACCGACTTCCAGCTGTCACGGGATCTTTTTCGTGCACGCTAATTTGTACATGGGACCTTCGTTTTTGTCGCATCCGAACGACTAGACAGCTGTCCTTGTCAGGCCATCCGTCCTGCATCACTGACGAGGGGGAACCACACCGATAAATATGGATTAACTTTCTCGGCCAATGCAGGGATCGAACACCCAACTCCCAGCCACCGTGACCCCTCAGAATTGAAGTAACATCGTCCTAATGATAAAGAGTTACAGCACATGTCATACCTGACAAATAATTCAAACATCTATTTTTATACACATTATATGGCATCAACACATTATTTGCAATTTGTTCATGGGAACAATTTCAAATTTCAAAACACCATTGTATATACCAATTTCACAGTTATATGATACACAGACAACTTTATAATGAATATAATAGTTCATTATAATAATTTGAATAATCCAAATGTATCATACAACCCTTAAAGTCGTGAAAGCAGTCTAGAAAATAAATTCTGAAAGCAGATTCAATTTTGATAGGGTATAGCATAAAATCTTGTCGGCCATCTTGGGTTTTTGGCTGCCGTCTTGGATTTCCGCCATTTTGGATAAAGTTACGTTCGTTTTCACATCACATATGAACTCAGAGATTCAAAACCCATCAAAATCGAACGATTTGAGACACCTATGACGCCTTACCACAACAGAAATTGGTAAAATCCGTTAAAAATAACGGAAATCAGGGTCGGATATTTTCAAGGGGGGTGTACAGGGGGGTTACACCCTTCGAAGCTCAAAATATTTTGTTGATTCTTCAATGTCTTCAATGTCTCCAAGTATTAAAATGGGGGTCAACTTTGAACTCAACAATTTGTAATTTTATTCCACCCCCTAATATTACATTTACAATATTAAATCTGTAGTATGCAGCTGACTTTATACACAGGTTATGGCTCATGAGAGAAAAAAACACAAATAATTAGTCAAAATTATCGCCTTTTCATTTTGAAAAATATTTTGGATACTCTGGAAATTAAAGTTATCATTTAGTTGGAAGTAATTAATAGCTGACAAATCATTTATGTAAACAATACCAATGATCGAAGTACCGGTATATAAACACTAATGAAGTATGGGTATTTATATAAGTTGGATGTCTCTAAAGCAACGGGCCAAGATCATTTTAATGCTAAATTTCGGTGTTCGGTGCATCATTTTTATGTCTGCATATATTATTTAACTTTCATCTAAAATCTTTGTCTATCAAGTATACTGTATCAAAATTAACCAGCTAGCTTTAAACGGGACACAAGTACAAATTAGATGATTTGTGGGCGTATAAAAAGCAACTTAAAATGGTAATTAAATGAAATGAAATGGATTAAGTGTGTCCAACAGTGTGTCGTTCTTGTTGGCTAAGTGGGTAAGAGACTGGCTCGTTAGCCTGGAGGTCGGGTGTTCGATCCCTTGGCCGAGACAGTTCATACAGATTTTCCGGCATGATTCCCCCTTGTCAATGATGCAGGACGGAGGACCTGACAAGGACAGACGTTTATCATTCACATGGGACGAAAAACTATAAGGTCCTGTGTAGGCCTACACATTGGCGTGCATGTAAATGATCCCTGGGCAGTTGGAAGTCGATATAAGAGTCTGCATAGCGCCGCTTCCCTCATAGCACACTGTATATGGCCCTCTTCATTAGCCCTGGTTAGGACGAGAACAGTGGGACGTTAAACCCCATTTCATTTCGTTGTTCTTCATCTTGTTGGGTGGGGGGAGCGGGGTATCGTAGAACTTAGAAGGTAGATTAGAGAAGTGATCAGCGAATTAATCCCTAATCAATGAAATAGTAATCTCTAATTTTAGTCTTATCACGTTAATTTGTTTTAACGTGTGTAGGCCTATCCCACAATCTCCAGACAATCGGTTAGTGATTAGGATCACTAATCAGAAAATTTTGTTTGTACGAAACTAATGGCAACTAGTTATAGGGTGAGCTCTGTATACCCGATCAGCTTCCGTCGTCTGATCTTGGGTAAGTGCTAAATATCATGAAGCGGGGACGATTTTGCTAAATTCTATAAAGCGAGTATAATTTAAGCCCCGCCCTTCTGTTGTTTAGGCCCTTCCCACTTTTTTGAAGGTTAAGGTTGCAAGGGGCCGTTTATTATTATTATCTTATGATGAACATAAAACTTATTCTCCCTGAAGTTAAGACTACTATCGTTGGATCTTTCTCTGAGGCAGTACGATTTCCAATACCACCTAATATGTCTACAGAAGTATTTCAATCTGATGAAAATTTTAATAAGTTTGTTGAAAATTTTGAAGTTAATTCCAATAATGGGCAACCGTTATTTTGTCAATATCTAGGATATATAGGATAATATTCTTAATTTATATATTCAAATCACCCTGATATAGTTTTTTTATGGAAATTAATTGAAAAAAATACTCCACAATCCTTTAAACATAAGAAAAGAACTCGCTATAAAACTAGGCCGATTGGGTTCCATGTATGGTATAAGGCAACGATTTTCTCTATTTCCAGAATTTATAGGGTAATATTCCTGAATTATATAATAAAATCAAGCTAATATCGCTTTTTGAATGGAAATTAATTGAAAGAATACTCCAACATCTTTTTAACATAAGAAAAAGACTCACTATAAAGCGAGGACGATTGGGTTCAACGTGTGATATAAGGCAACGATTTTCTCTATATCTAGGATATATAGGATAATTTTCTTAATTTATATAATCAAATCACCTTAATATAGATTTTATTTGAATAGAAATTAATTGAAAAAAATACTCCAAAATCTTTTAAACATAAGTAAAAAGACTAACTATAAAGCGAGGACGACTGGGTTCAATGTGTGATATATTTATAAGGCAACGATTTTCTCTATATCTAGGATACATAGGATAATATTCTTAATTTATATAATCAAATCGCCCTAATGTCATTTTTTGAATGGAAATTAATTGAAAAGAATACTCCAACATCTTTTAATCATTAGAAAAAGACTCACTATAAAGCGAGGACGATTTGGCTCTATATGTGGTAAAGGGCAACCATTATTTTGTCAATATCTATAGGATAATATTCTTAATTTATATATTCAAATCACCCTAATATAGTTTTTTGTATGGAAATTAATTGAAGAAATACTCCACAATCCTTTAAACATAAGAAAAGAACTCGCTATAAAGCGAGGCCGATTGGGTTCCATGTATGGTATAAGGCAACGATTTTCTCTATTTCCAGAATTTATAGGGTAATATTCCTCATTCATATAATAAATAAAGCTTATATCGTTTTTTGAATGGAAATTAATTGAAAAAATACTCCAACATTTTTTTAACATAAGAAAAAGACTCACTATAAAGCGAGGACGATCGGGTTCAATGTGTGTTATAAGGCAACGATTTTTTCTATATCTAGGATATATGAATGAATGAATGAATGAAAATACTTATAATGCGCCATTTCCAGAAAACTGCTCAACCGCGCATGGAAAATCATCAATGACACAAAGGTGAAAAACACTAGTCAAAACTTAAGTCTATCGCCGTAGGCTTCACGGAAAAAATGAGTCTTCAGTCTCGATATATAGGATAATATTTTTGATTTATATAATCAAATCACCCTAATATCGTTTTTGAATGGGAATTAATTGAAAAAAATACTCCAAAATCTTTTGAACATCAGAAAAAGACTCACTATAAAGCGTGGACGATTGGGTTCTATATGTGATAAATGGCAACCATTTTGTCTATATCTAGAATATATAGGAAGATATTCTTAATTTAAATATTCAAATCACCCTAATATAGTTTTTTTATGGAAATTAATTGAAAAAATACTCCACAATCCTTTAAACACAAGAAAAGAACTCGCTATAAAGCGAGTCCGATTGGGTTCCATGTATGGTATAATAATAATAATAATAATAATGTATTTCTATAGCGCCTCGTATCCAAAGAGTTTGCTCACTGGCGCTGAGTTAGTCTGTCGCATTTACGACAGTTTCCCATCATCTGCATTGAATAGGTGTGTTTTTAGCAAGGATTTGAATGTACTCAGTGATTTTGCATCCTTAATATGTGATGGTAGTCTGTTCCACAGTTTAGGAGCAGCAACAGAGAAGCTTCTGTCTTCACATTTCACATAGTTTGATCTTGGAATTACTAATAGAATTTTGTTTGACGAACGTGTTTCCCTTTGAGATGACTTTATGCGAAGTAGATCCTGGAGGTAGGTAGGGGAGGTGGTGTTTGGCTGTAGACATTTGTAGGTTAATAAAAGTATTTTGTAATTAATGCGCTGATTTATAGGAAGCCAGTGTAAATCTTTCAGTACGGGTGTGATGTGTTCAAATGGTTTCGTTCTGGTTATAATACGGGCAGCAGTATTTTGGATTTTTTGAAGACGTTGTAGAGTTGATGCAGGGATGCCAAATAGTAAAGAATTGCAATATAATAGTCCAGACGAGGTGTGATCAGAGCATTTACTATGGTTTTAGTTGTTTCTGTATCTAGGTATTTACGGATTCTGTTGATTTTGTAGAGATGATAGAAGGAAGATTTGCAGATTGAAGAAATATGCTGTGTCATGTCCATAGTGTTGTTGAAGATTACACCAAGGTTTCTAGCAGAATCTGAAGGTGTTATATTATCATTTCCAACCATAAGTGTGGTGTTTTGTAGTGATGAAAGCTCCTTCTTTGTACCAAGAGTCAAAAATTCAGTTTTGTCTGTGTTTAATTTTAAAACATTTTCACACATCCATTCACTTATCTTTGATATACACTTTTCAAGGGTGACCAGTTTATTGTGTATGATACTTGAAGGTCCTGCGACATACAATCAGGCCCGTATCTAGACACCATTAAGCAGGGGGGCATTACCTTTCGGTAGGGGGGCGAACATTTTGAGGAAATTTTCGGAAAGGTCATTCTAACAGACTGTTGTAATCATCATGCTGTGTAGTTACCTAGGCGTCTAATAAGCATTTTAAAATAAGTATTCAAACAAAAGCAAAATAGCTTTTTTAGGTTAATATAAGGTACTGTGTATACTTTAATGATTGTTAGCAATTTCTGAGCGGGGGGGCGAGCATTTCACGCGGGGGGGCCATGCCCCCCCGCGCCCCCCTGTAGATACGAGCCCGCATACAATTGGGTATCATCAGCAAACAGATGAAAATTGGTGTCGAACTGCCTAATAATGTCTCCTAGTGGAAAAATGTAGACCGAAAACAAGAGCGGACCAAGAACCGAGCCCTGGGGAACGCCATATCGCAGGCGACTTGGCTTAGATTTACTATTTTGTACAGATACTACTTGGCTTCGATCCGATAGATATGACTCTATCAGGTTTACAGCCGGATCTGACAAAAACAATTTGTATTTGAGACGATGCAGAAGGATGCTGTGGTCTATCGTGTCAAAGGCTGCAGACAAATCAAGCAGCACAAACAAAACAGTATGCTTCTTATCCATACTCTGCAGAACATCATTGTGTACACGCGTTAATGCAGTTTCGGTACTATGTCCTTCTCTGTAGGCCGACATAAATGGTTCAAGTAGATTATAATGTGTTAAATGTTCCTTGAGTTGAACGGAGATAACCCTTTCCAGAAGTTTAGAATCAAAAGAAAGATTCGAAACCGGTCGATAATTTTTTAAAATATTCCGATCAAGAGATGGTTTCTTTATCGAGGGTTTAACAAGTGCGGTTTTGAGGCACAGAGGAAATGATCCAGTTGTCAATGACAAATTGATAAGAGGCAGCAGTAATGGAGCAAAACAAGAAACACACTTTTTAAGCATCCAAGTTGGGATTGTATCTAGTGCACATGATTTTGTTGGTGCCGAAGTGATTAACTTCTTAACATGCTCAAGGGAAACAGTTTTGAAATAAAATGTGCTAGTTGAGGCAACGATTTCTCTATTTCCAGGATTTATAAGGTAATATTCCTCATAATTTATAAAATAAAATCAAGCTAATATCGTATTTTGAATGGAAATTAATGGAAAAAAATACTCCAACATCTTTTTAACATAAGAAAAAGAGTCACTATAAAGCGAGGAAGATCGGGTTGAATGTGTGTTATAAGGCAACGATTTTCTCTGTATCTATGATATATAGGAAAATATTCTTGATTTATATAATCAAATCACCCTCATATAGTTTTTGAATGGGAATTAATTGAAAAAAAAGAATGGAAATTAATTGAAAAGAATACTCCAACATCTTTTAATCATTAGAAAAAGACTCACTATAAAGCGAGGACGATTGGGTTCTATATGTGTTAAATGGCAACCATTTTATCTATATCTAGGATGTATAGGATAATATTCTTAATTTAGATATTCAAATCACCCTAATATAGTTTTTTTATGGAAATCAATTGAAAAAATACTCCACAATGCTTTAAACATAAGAAAAGAACTCGCTATAAAGCGAGTCCGATTGGGTTCCATGTATGGTATAAGGCAACGATTTCTCTATTTCCAGGATTTATAGGGTAATATTTCTCATTTATAAAATAAAATCAAGCTAATATCGTTTTTGAATGGAAATTAATGGAAAAAAATACTCCAACATCTTTTTAACATAAGAAAAAGAGTCACTATAAAGCGAGGAAGATCGGGTTGAATGTGTGTTATATATAAGGCAAAGATTTTCTCTATATCTATGATATATAGGAAAATATTCTTGATTTATATAATCAAATCACCCTCATATAGTTTTTAAATGGGAATTAAATGAAAAAAATACTCCAACATCTTTTGAACATCAGAAAAAGACTCACT
Organism: Patella ulyssiponensis; assembly: GCA_963678685.1. Classification (NCBI taxonomy): domain Eukaryota; kingdom Metazoa; phylum Mollusca; class Gastropoda; family Patellidae; genus Patella; species Patella ulyssiponensis. Next base: position 57,753,100 of record OY783225.1, on the reverse strand, counting down.
ATAAAGCGAGGACGATTGGGTTCTATATGTGATAAATGGCAACCATTTTGTGTATATCTAGAATATATAGGAAGATATTCTTAATTTAAATATTCAAATCACCCTAATATAGTTTTTTTTATGGAAATTAATTGAAAAAATACTCCACGATCCTTCAAACACAAGAAAAGAACTCGCTATAAAACTAGGCCGATTGGGTTCCATGTATGGTATAAGGCAACGATTTCTCTATTTCCAGGATTTATAAGGTAATATTCCTCATTTATAAAATAAAATCAAGCTAATATCGTATTTTGAATGGAAATTAATGGAAAAAAAATACTCCAACATCTTTTTAACATAAGAAAAAGAGTCACTATAAAGCGAGGAAGATCGGGTTGAATGTGTGTTATATATAAGGCAACGATTTTCTCTATATCTATGATATATAGGAAAATATTCTTGATTTATATAATCAAATCACCCTCATATAGTTTTTGAATGGGAATTAAATGAAAAAAATACTCCAACATCTTTTGAACATCAGAAAAAGACTCACTATAAGGCGAGGACGATTGGGTTCTATATGTGGTAAATGGCAACCATTTTATCTATATCTAGGATATATAGGATAATATTCTTAATTTAGATATTCAAATCACCCTAATATATTTTTATGGAAATCAATTGAAAAAATACTCCACAATGCTTTAAACATAAGAAAAGAACTCGCTATAAAGCGAGTCCGATTGGGTTCCATGTATGGTATAAGGCAACGATTTCTCTATTTCCAGGATTTATAGGGTAATATTTCTCATTTATAAAATAAAATCAAGCTAATATCGTTTTTGAATGGAAATTAATGGAAAAAAATACTCCAACATCTTTTTAACATAAGAAAAAGAGTCACTATAAAGCGAGGAAGATCGGGTTGAATGTGTGTTATAAGGCAACGATTTTCTCTATATCTATGATATATAGGAAAATATTCTTGATTTATATAATCAAATCACCCTCATATAGTTTTTGAATGGGAATTAAATGAAAAAAATACTCCAACATCTTTTGAACATCAGAAAATGACTCACTATAAAGCGAGGACGATTGGGTTCTATATTTAGTAAATAGCAACCATTTTGTCTATATCTAGGATATATAGGATAATATTCTTAATTTAGATATTCAAATCACCCTAATATAGTTTTTTTTTATGGAAATCAATTGAAAAAATGCTCCACAATCCTTTAAACATAAGAAAAGAACTCGCTATAAAGCGAGTCCGATTGGGTTCCATGTATGGTATAAGGCAACGATTTCTCTATTTCCAGGATTTATAGGGTAATATTCCTCATTTATAAAATAAAATCAAGCTAATATCGTTTTTGAATGGAAATTAATGGAAAAAAAAATACTCCAACATCTTTTTAACATAAGAAAAAGAGTCACTATAAAGCGAGGAAGATTGGGTTGAATGTGTGTTATAAGGCAACGATTTTCTCTATATCTATGATATATAGGAAAATATTCTTGATTTATATAATCAAATCACCCTCATATAGTTTTTAAATGGGAATTAATTGAAAAAATACTCCAACATCTTTTGAACATCAGAAAAAGACTCACTATAAAGCGAGGACGATTGGGTTCTATATGTAGTAAATGACAACCATTTTGTCTATATCTAGGATATATAGGATAATATTCTTAATTTAGATATTCAAATCACCCTAATATAGTTTTTTTTATGGAAATCAATTGAAAAAATACCCCACAATCCTTTAAACATAAGAAAAGAACTCGCTATAAAGCGAGTCCGATTGGGTTCCATGTATGGTATAAGGCAACGATTTCTCTATTTCCAGGATTTGTAGGGTAATATTCCTCATTTATAAAATGAAATCAAGCTAATATCGTTTTTGAATGGAAATTAATGGAAAAAAATACTCCAACATCTTTTTAACATAAGAAAAAGAGTCACTATAAAGCGAGGAAGATCGGGTTGAATGTGTGTTATAAGGCAACGATTTTCTCTATATCTATGATATATAGGAAAATATTCTTGATTTATATAATCAAATCACCCCCATATAGTTTTTGAATGGGAATTAATTGAAAAAAATACTCCAACATCTTTTGAACATCAGAAAAAGACTCACTATAAAGCGAGGACGATTGGATTCTATATGTAGTAAATGGCAACCATTTTGTCTATATCTAGGATATATAGGATAATATTCTTAATTTAGATATTCAAATCACCCTAATATAGTTTTTTTTATGGAAATCAATTGAAAAAATACCCCGCAATCCTTTAAACATAAGAAAAGAACTCGCTATAGAGCGTGTCCGATTGGGTTCCATGTATGGTATAAGGCAACGATTTCTCTATTTCCGGGATTTGTAGGGTAAAATTCCTCATTTATAAAATGAAATCAAGCTAATATCGTTTTTGAATGGAAATTAATGGAAAAAAATACTCCAACGTCTTTTTAACATAAGAAAAAGAGTCACTATAAAGCGAGGAAGATCGGGTTGAATGTGTGTTATATATAAGGCAACGATTTTCTCTATATCTATGATATATAGGAAAATATTCTTGATTTATATAATCAAATCACCCTCATATAGTTTTTGAATGGGAATTAATTGAAAAAAATACTCCGACATCTTTGAAACATAAGAAAAAGACTCACTATAAAGCGAGGACCATTGGGTTCAATGTGTGGTATAAGGCAGCGATTTTCTCTATATCTAGGATATATAGGATAATATTCTTAATTTATATAATCTAATCACCTTAATATCAATTTTATTTTAATAGAAATTAATTGAAAAAAATACTCCAAAATCTTTTAAACGTAAGAAAAAGACTAACTATAAAGCGAGGACGAATGTAGTACTAAGGCAACCATTTTCTCTATATCTAGGATATAGAGAATAATATTCTTAATTTATATATTCAAATTACCCTAATATCGTTTTTATTATGGAAATTAATTGCAAAAAATACTCCACAATAAAATCCCTCTAATATCTTTATTTTATGGAAATTAATTGAAAAAAATACTCCAAATTTCTTTCAAATATAAGATAAAGCGAAACCGATGGGTTCTAATTCTATGTGTGGTATAATGCGATGATTTTCTCTATTTCTAGGACATTTAGGATATTATTCTTAATTTAAAATAATAAAATCACTCAAATTTCGTGTTTTTTATGGAAATTATTTTAAAAGGTATTCCAAAATCTTTTAATTTAAACAGACGCAGTTACAGTGAGACCAAACAAATTAATATTTACAAGTAGATCCAACATCTGATTTTAGCCTCTACTATACATAATGTCAAGGCCGTACATTGAACTGTCAATCAAATTGACTGACATGTTCCTCGCTCTATATCTTACTCGCTTTATATGATTTAGCATTTTCCCTGATCTTGTTGACGTTTACATTGACATTCACTCCAGTGGCTTTTCGAAATACAGGTAGACCTACGCGTTGCTGCATTCATTTGTAATTTAGGTTGGAGTTTGTGAAAGTACAGAAGATATGTTCAAAGCAATTATTCTGATAGGTGGGCCGTTGAAAGGTATAATATAATCTTAATTCATCCATAAAATAGACTGTAGACATAGAGAGTCTAAGAGTAAGACGGCGTAGAGGCCGGAGATGATGAGATCGATTGAAATTGGTGTCACTTGTCAGGGGCATGACACAATAAAACAAGTTTCATTTCAATTATATCTGAGTAGCCTATAGGTCTTTTCTAGATTTATAATGATAATAATTTGAATCGTGAATGTGAATGGCTTTTACTTTTATATATTTTGGCTTCAAAAGTTATTATAAATAAACTATTATGTGTCCCATGGTAAATAATAAACGGATTTCTACGATTATGAACAAACTACTCTACTTAAGTTATTATAAACTTACCTATGTGTTTAAAATCACCTCCGGTTAAATAAAATCCATTATACAACTAAATATACCAACGAATAAAAAAGTTCTCTCTTGTAAAATTGAACTTATCACAAACTTTGACACCGAGAAATAAAAAATGGAAGCTTATTACGTCACTTATCGGAATAGATCATTTCGTATGAGGGGGTCAAAGCAAGGCTATTTTTGTGTTGATGCGTTCGATTACTGGCGCCGCGCTTACTCTAGCCACCGCGAATGCGTTCGGGTTACTTCTGGAAGTAACCCATTATTCAACATGGAAGCAAATAAATTATTTGATCGAAGTTATATTTGCCGATAAAGTTTAGGCGACGGAAGAATTATTGTTGACAATTGTCTCAGTAGTGTTGTGTTTATTTTGGTGATTCCACATCTTGGTTTAACGATTTCAAGAATTAGAAAAATCCACTCGCAGAACTGAGATGTTTATTAAATATTATTTTTTTCTTGATAACGGGTCAGTTTCCCCAAATCAATGTATGGAGTCATAAGCCATGGTGGCTATAGAGAGCAGACTGGGTCTCCAAGTAGGAATTCTTCCTACTGAATTTGGTATCTGATTAGAGGAAAGTCTTCAAAACCCTAGCGTCATGTGTACACCCAGACCAGCCGATGTGAACATGAGTAAATCGAACTCGATGATCACATAGCCTACAGCCTGGAGTACGACTGAGTGACCTTTTTGCGGTTTATGTATGATATTCGATAGTCATTCATCTTGGGCGCCATATTCGAATATGACAGCCATCCATACCTCCGATTATTCCAATCCGGGAAATTTACAATATTTAGCAAATCCGTAATAAATTTCTTCACGTTTGTGGGGTAATGGGCAATTGTAACACGGACAGGAGATCTTCCTTTGTTCTTTTCGCAGATTGTTTTACCTCTGCTAAACTCACTGGGGCGTAACTGTGCAATAAATAGACATTTGCAGTGTTGTTGCACACTTTTGCTGGTTTACGCTAGTTTTAGTAGAAATCATATAGAGAAGTTGGATGGGTTTTCCGTGCAATAACAACGATCATGTTGAGCAGGTATCAGTGTTACAATCATTTATATCACGCTTCATTCGCTACCAGGTTTAACACAGGTCTCTGTGCGATCATAACCTTGCCCTTCTAACTACAATTCTTGTAAGCTATGGAGCTCGTTAACAAAGCTAACCAAAGGTTACATTGGTTGAACGAAAATGTGATTTAAAGTATGTTCTGCATAATATGGGCTTTATTTCGCTTCTCTGGATTTGATAATTCCAATGAGATACCAATGAAAAAGTCTAAAGTTTGTTGATGGATTATTGTCTGCTCGTTGTTATTCATCAGAACATCGAGCACAATTAATTGTTTAGTGGCGTTCATCTTCCATTTTGATATCCGAAGAAAGTGCCGCGCCGTTTGATTACCCATTCCCACTGTGCATGTCGAAACGTACTCGAGGATCCTGGCCGAGTAAGCACGGAGCAAATAATCGAACGCGACATGTATGAATAAGCTTTTGCTCTGAGACCCAGTAATGAGTTTGAGCGTTTACAAACATAAATACGCCCATAGTCCGATATTTTGTTTCCGCCTTGTATTAATTATTTGGTTAGAGAGTTCTGGGGGAATTTTTTTTCTTTTGAATTACATTTGTTTTACTGGCCTTGAATATCACGGTTGAATATTTTTAATATTTCCTGATGATGAACTTAAGCAGTCCTGCCAGTTAACTCCGACAATCTGCTGTGGACGAGGTAGGCCTAAATTCTGATGTATTTTACATTTGCCTCGGCAAAATTAATAGCCGAGGCCATTGAATCATTGAATAGGTATATAACGTTTTTTTTTTATAGATAAATACCAATAATTATTATCACCAAATCATACCGCGCATCGGTTTTATTATCGGTAGATAGTTCCATATCTTTCTATTTCTCTTTAAATATTATTTCTGGTGTGTTAGAATTTTATAATCGTGAAATTCACAAGGCTGTTTATCCATAAGATTTTGAAATCCACGGAGAATTGAATTTTCCGATGGCATTTCGTAGATCGCGATCATGTCCCAGCTAATGAACGCTTTGAATTATATTGCCGTAAAAGGTACCATGTCATATGAGTTATTGTATGCTACACAGATGGTTAAATTTAGTGCCGCGAAACTTGCACGAATTTTCCCCGCGGTCTGCATAATTAACACACAAAACCAAATAATAGGCCTACACACAATCTGTCGTGTGATTTTTTGTTTTAAATACATTTTTATAAAGACGATAAACGACGTTGAGACATCCCGAACTGTTCGTATCAAGAATGTTTCGATTTCAGTATCTGTCGAATGAACAAAAACAAGTAATTTAATCAGGAACATTAATGATATGAACAGTCGGACTGTGAATAAAATATGGAAATTATTGAGAAGCGGTGGTCTTTTTCATACGAAATATGATCAATTTAAATTTATGATTGACTGTTCTGTAATGTGTTTTATAAAAATATATATAATATACACGGGTGAAATTACGGGGTGAAAAGCAATATTATACATGTATTTACGAGTATTCGTATAATCGGTAAATAAAATTTAGTAGACTGACAATCAAATGGTTTAAAATTAATGTCATTGTCTCCAGTTGCTATTTTCTTGCCCAAACTCAAACGATCGAAAAGGCAGTGAGCTGTTTTGATTACAACACACGTGGTTATCATAAATTACCCCCTTCAACATAATTACGATGGTTTAGCCCATAACGTCACGTGTGTAATGTTGTGATGAACACAGACGAAAATACATGCAAAAACATTGAATTTTCAAGAGAAAACCTCTTTTTTCCGTTGGGATGTTTAATTGTGCAATGAATTTTATTTAACCGGAGGTGATTTTAAACACATAGGTAAGTTTATAATAACTTAAGTAGAGTAGTTTGTTCATAATCGTAGAAATCTGTTTATTATTTACCATGGGACACACAATAGGCTATATTATTTAGACATTTATTTACATATTGTCATATTTACATCAACCCTCTAGATACATGGCATGGATTTAAAAGTGGACTATAACATGATGGCCATTTACTGTTATTAGTGATATAATTTTAAGGAACTGTTGTGGTCGAGTGGTATTTCTATTCAAGTACCAAGTCCCAAGTCCCACTTCTTCTTCTTCTTCCATTTAATTGACCAACTTCAACACTTTGAAGGTACTGTCAATAACAAGTTACCTATTTGAAGTCTAATGCATAATCTGAACAGTAGCCACGGCAAATCCGCTATATATTGGTGGAATCCCGCTGGTAGCACGGGACTCTGTTGAAAGGCGGAAGTAGTCCCGGTTATCCTGATGGACATCTGTATTCTACAGGGCAAAATCACAACACACCTCCCAGTCTTTATTTGAAAGGATTGGTTCCTGGTTCTGAAAAATAAATCCTGCTCTTCACATTCACACTTTCAATCACACTAGTAACGGTATACAGGTACACCGTATCATTCACGCATCAATCACAATCAAATCGGTTATAACTTCACTGAAAAAATCTTCATACACACAGCTATTTAACGGTTTACAGGAAGGTCACCGTAGTAGGCATATGGACAGGTAAATAATCAACATCGTAATGTTGAAAACATCTTCGCTTTAAATTTTGTTCCTTTATTTCGAATGAAAGATTGAATCTTATTTCTTAAACTCCAAAAATAGCATTTTATTCTGGCCAGATATTCTTGTATTCGTAACAAATAGTGCATGTTGACTACAGTTGATCGCGCAGATCGTTCAAACAAATTCTCGGAAATAGTTAAAGATCCAGACGTAAAATCAGTTAATTGATTGTAGATATTACACCGTGAGATAGTCAACGGTGAGGCTAAGTTACTATTTGTAACTTCCGATTCGTAACGCGCATCAAAAACATCGTCGATGGTGAGCAAATTATCAATACATAAATCGGCGTTCACGATATTTACAGGAACATTGTGAAGGGGCAATGACAATTTATCTTTGAGGAAACTGACACACAGCTTAATTAGTTCTGCTATGAACAAATTCATTTCTTCTTGAAATAACTGTTTCTCCAAATTTACTGGTACAGCCAAATAATGCACTGGAACTTCGGACCATTTATCTATGGTAGATCTATTTAACTCTACTAATTTATGTCTAGGAGGCTTTTCATTTTGTTGCTCAAAGAAACAATCGGATATTGAATATTCCCCAGCGGTAAATTCCGTAACAACTAGAGTTGATAGTCCGTGAAACTGAAGTCTCGTTTGACTATTTGATATCGAACGCAACCAGTTCATAACTGAATTTTCAAACGCATTAAACTCGGGAACCTCTTTAACTTTTGGTACTTTCTCCTTTAACTCTGGACTGCGATGCTCGGAAAGTTTTGTCACTTGTTGACTTTGAGCTTTTAAATTAAACTGATCGATATAATCTAAATGATTACTGTGGATACACGTCGATTGAGTCGATTCTTGGAATGACACCAGTGGTAACGGTATCAAGGAACTTTTGATCACCCCCCGGGGTGGTGATATTTGTTACATCACCGTATAAATCGGTGTTAGCGAAACCGTTCGATGCCTTTGCGGTTTCAAAATTGGCGATCGTCCCTCGTCTATCCGACCCGTTCGTAGTCGAAGTTTCAGATATTCCTAAATGCGAATCCATGGACAAGCTTGGGACACAAGGCTTGCCTTCTTGATCGAGTTCAAGTTTTAATTCTATTGCAGCCTGTTCATTGTCAATGTGTGGGTCGCACGTTAAATTCTCCGGAATAAGCTTGGAGAGTGGAGTTACCGACTTGGGCATTATTGCATGTGACCGATGAGTTACTTCTGAGAAATTACAAATATCGGTTAACTGACGGAACTGATCAGTTAATTTTTCAAGTTTGGTAATGGCGTCATCCCACTTCTGGTCCACTCTGTCACAGCGCTGCTCTGTGTTTTCTAAACATTCTTGTTCGGATGAAGTCATGGCCTGTGATTTGGGAGTTTCGGCTTGGGTTTTGTTTGCTGCCAGTATATTATCATTAGGCCTACGATCAATTCTTTGGGTAGGTGATGATCGATTCCGAAACGAGTTTGCGGTCCTAGACATTTCTGCACGATTGAAACATTCCTGGAGCTTAGTCATTAGTTCAAAGCATGTCAAATTGCCATTACGTAAAAGGACAATTCTATGAACATCGACCGCATATCCCTTTAAACAAAAGAACAACTGTTCCTTACATTCCTGATGGGACCAGGACTGAGATATTCCAAATCGGGTAAATTTATTTGCAAAGTTTGGCCAGTTTGAATAGCCGTCATAAAACAATGACTCTGGGATGTTATGACACCGTTGAGATCGGTTAAACGTACTGTTGTTACCCGTATAAAACTGGCGGGGTGAGGAATTGCCACCGGTCGGCGACGGTGGAATATGTCGCCCATCTAGCCATGACGATCTCATTATTTCATCATCAATTCCTTACAAATAAACAACTTGGTGAGGTAATCATAAACAAAGTTACAATCGTATACAAACCACGTGCAGGCACACAGTGTAAACACACAAGCGCCGCACGTGCAACTCGCTCAATAAAGTTTCAGTCTATTCGATTACTCATCCCAAAGACAACTCATCCCAATGAATAAAAGACAACTCATCCCACATTTAAAGACAACTCATCCCAAGTTATAAGACAATTCATCCCAAGTCAAAAGACAACTCATCCCAACTTTTACCCCCCCACTCATTCTAAGTTACATTCATTTTTCCTCGTTCGGTACCATTATTTACGACCTTGCATGTCACCATTGCCTCTGTCATTGATAAATCTGATGCTTTCACTGCATGTCTTGAAAAGTGAATTGAAAGTGTTGATTAACTGAATTTTCTTTTAAAGAAGAATCCTACATAAAAAGTTAAAAAGGAAAATGTTGAATGCCTTCTTATAATTTGTTAAAACCGATTTAAATCTATAAAAAAAAAATAAAAAAAATAATGAATTGGATTTGTGTCAGATACACCTAATTTATTTCTTTGTTGCTATCAAATTTGATGTTTATCATATGTAAATATTTATATGTAATTGAAGAGTAATTGAAATGTAATTGACCATTACATGATTTTTGGAATGCAATTAATTACATTTCCATTACTCATTACTTTTGAAATCTTCCATTACTCATTACTTGACATTAAAGTCTTACCAGTATTACATGTTCTATGCTGCCATCGTTCACACCCGTCACACTGAACAGCCCCCTGTCTTGGGCAAACTACTGATTCACAAACTATACAGCTATCAGACGTTTACAGATTTAACATCCAATACATGTTATATGATATTATGGACAGGTTGATTAAATTAAATTACATGTATTTACACTTCGTGGGTTGAAAGTTGGTAAAAACATGCAATTGGTTAACACACAAAATAAAAAGTCCTTGTATATTAAAAAGTTAATTTAAAATATTTGATTTCGGTATTTTTATACAATACCCCAGCTTTGACAATTACTCAAATAATTTTAATAAACATTATAATATTTGTCTTTGAAGTGCTTCGCCAATTTAATTAGCTTGTAATAGAGGTAAATAAAAACAGTAATCATCAATTTATTACAATATCGATTTTAATAAAACAAACACTAATCATCAATTTGATTAAAACAACAATATCAATTTGATTAAGATAACAAAATGCGATTGGTTTTGGTCTGAGTGGTCTTCAAAGATGGCAACTGTATTGAAACAAATATCACTTATATTTGTTGGGATGAGTTGTCTTATAATTATAACCTGAGTCTCTCTCTATCCATGTTTTAACGTTGGGATGAGTTGTCTTTTATAGTGGGATGAGTTGTCTTTTGACTTGGGATGAGTTGTCTTTTGACTTGGGATGAGTTGTCTTCTAACTTGGGATGAGTTGTCTTATATTGGGATGAGTTGTCTTGGGATGAGTTGTCTTTGGGATGAGTTGTCTGGATACCGCAAAACAATATAATTTATATATTATCCTTCTCCCCTTGTTAATTAAAAGTTTTTTCCGTTCCTACCATTTGTTGTGGTCGAGTGGTATTTCTATTCAAGTACCAAGTCACACTTGGTGATCCAAGGCGTCCGCAAGCAATAACAAGTTACCTATTTGAAGTCTAATGCATAATCTGAACAGTAGCCACGGCAAATCGGCTATATATAGGTGGAATCCCGCTGGTAGCACGGGACTCTGTTGAAAGGCGGAAGTAGTCCCGGTTATCCTGATGGACATCTGTATTTTACAGGGCAAAATAAGTTTTAATTCAGCAATATCATCCAGTCTTCGACATTGCAAACATGACTTATTCTTATTGGTCAATTTGTCTCAACATTGGTGTGCTAGAATGCCTTTGGTGAATGAGGCTGAATATATCCAATGGCCTTTCACCCTATTTTACATACTAGTAGATTTTGTCTAATATGGTTTGGATGCAGCTAAGGCGGGTGTGGCGTCGGGCAGGCCGGCGGCAGGGTGGTAGAGTGGTAGAGTATGCTTGCTCCTCCGGACACGTTACCACTTTTTGACGTATATTTTGTACACGGTGAACAGTCCATTACCATTTAGGATTTCGAATTTTGTCTAATGGTTTGGATTTGTACTTGGTTTTATTTTATTTATGTAGGAGAATAGCCTATTCAATGTAGACTAGAAGAGTCATACGACAAAGATTGTCTTTCAATTCAGACTCTTTGTGTATTTCGCCAAATATAAGTGATTACAGTATAAACAGAAACGAATATAAATCAGTTTATATGCATTGCAACCCATTTCTGTCCAAAAAATTAGACTCTTGTTGTCATCAACACAATTTATTATAAAGCATTTTGGCCAAGTTAGATTTGATTTAATGGTGCTTTGATATTTAATATCACATGCCTGGCTAATTGTTACTAATGTTAGCCCAGTGCAAAAACTGGAATTGTTCAAAGCGATGAGTAGGACTAAGGTGCAGAATTATTGAAAAGATACATGTTACTTAGCTAAAAAAAAAAATTAAAATGACACTGTTGATCATGAGATGGGTTCTCATGCTGACTGAATGGGCAACAAAGATCCAGTCACTAATACACAATGCTTTATTTTTAAAAGGGACCAGAATAATCAATTGTAATTTATAAAACACCTGCTTTAACATGTAGGTGTACATATAACTAGTGAACAGTTTAAATGAAAGTTATTTATTATTTAAAGTTATTGAATCAGCATTGAGCGTCTATTGATTTACTCTGTTTATATCAAGTGTATTTAATTTCATCATGAAATGTCCCACTTCTTTCACCTATCATGAAATAAGGTTTTACGTCCTTCCTACTGTTCTACTCCTACTGGCTAAGGAGACGGGAATAAGCCATGCGGTAATATGAGGGACATTTTGCCCTGACAGTGGCACTATGGCTTATTCTTCTTTTGAATTCTAACTTTCAAGGGACCTTGTGCACAGGACCTTGGTTTCCTATCCCATTCGAAATACCTTTTGTCCCTTGCTAGGCCGTCTAAATGCCCAATATTCCGTTTTGCAGACATGTTTCTTTCTGAAATGTTATCTGAATTATTAATTCCAGATCATAATGAACTTTCAGACGATTGCCAGTCTATGATATTTACGGGATTGGAATATATTTTGTGAAGGATAATTAAACGTAAAAATGGATAATCATGACTTTGTTTTTGAATAGTAAAATTCAAAGGCTAATATCTTGGTTCAGACTGGAGCATATCCTATTTACCATACCTATTTTTTTTAACGATTATAGCGAGAGTTGTCAAATCTTCGTCTAATGTCCCATAATTCCTCTTTACGACAACTGACCATCGCCTCAGCGCAGGCATGTTGGAATTTTGATAATATCAAAATTTGAGGTCTGCCATTTTATACTCAAGTTTATACAAGTATATGACCAGGTAGAATTAGAGCAAAATTAATTTGAAGTCCTGGTCATTATAGATTAGCCAGAAGTCTAACCAAGGTCAACTACCTTTCTTTTAATATACAAATTTCAGGACTTTTATACCTTTAGCTTTGTTTTGTAGTAACTTTATAATTGAAATACATTACAATACTGCATACAGGATTAACTGGACAATAGATAATAATTTATAAAACAATGTCTCTAATGCTAAGTTTCATCTCGTTCGTTTTTGAATTGACAGACCTTTGTTTGAAGGGTGTCGCCCCGCAAAGGAAAAGATTACCCAGTAGATTAAAAAGTGAAAAAAGAGTTATCCGTAAAATAGAAATGATATTTATAAGAAAATATTGCAATATGTCGTTAACATCTTGTTTATTAAAACAACACAACAGTCAGTGTCAATTAATGTCTTTATTTCACTAAAATCAAGTTACTTGTACACTTAATTTCTAATAAATTTCAAATTTTGTTGTGAATGCAGAATGATATATTTCAGTGATTGTCAATAATGATGCTATAGGTATTTTAATTCTATTATTTCAGGCACTCGGTTTAGACCACTTTCACTAGAAATCCCCAAACCTCTATTTCCTGTTGCTGGATTTCCCATGATCTACCATCATATTGCAGCTTGTTGTCAGGTAAAACACATAACAATTCTATACTTTAACACAATCGTTCATTCATATTTCCAGGGCTCGCTGAAAAGTTTTAAGCCTATCTATGAACGACCTGCACAACATTAAAGTCAATGGTTTCCATTTATTTTTTTTAATAGTCCCCTTCAAGGTGTACACAGTTTTGCTAACAATGTGTCAAGGCCGGGATCCCAGTCAGGAAGACCCAGGTAACGTTTTCTTGAATGGTTGCAGTTGATGGCCTTCCAGGACGCGGGTCATTGTCATGTGTGTCTTCCCCACTTAATTTCCGCTGCCCACTTCTTTACTGTTGAAAAGGAAGGGGCATCAACCCCTAAATTGGAGACCATGTCGGCATGTATCTGTAGAACACTATATGCTTACTTTACTTCTAAGAAAGGTGTTCTGTTTAATATAGAAATTCTTTACCTACATGATGTGTTACGAAAACTAGGGTAATGAAGTAGCTTGCATTATTCTACTACTATCTTAGACTAACTCATCGACAGCTATGTCAGTATCCATTGGATTGCTAAAAGTAGGATATTATCGTCCAGTCATCTCGTGCACAGATTAGTACAATTAACTAGAATAATGTTGACGTTAAACAGTGCCTATACGAAACACTTATCCAACAATAGTAATTGTAACGACGGAATAGATGACCTATTATACATTCTATATAGGAGAGAGCTGGTTTGATTTACCATCATAGCCTCCTTGGTGGGGGCTAGGGTGGACACCTCATCCTAGCGCGAACATTATGTAGAACTATCAAGAAGTTCATAGCTCTTGCCACATTTAAGGTGTTAGGTTTGCGTTACATGGGACATTAAACTCAGACCGTGATATTTAAATAACTCTTAAAGTAACTATCATAGATATTGTAGTTTCCTGTATTTAACATTTGTAGTTTCCTGTATTTGTATAAACATAGTAACACCATAAATGGTGTTCTAGAGTCAACGTGATGTCAAAGAAAGGCCTAGACGACAGTCACATCTACCCCGTAGTGTCACATCTGTGTTAGTGTTAGTCCTTTCAGTTGCCAGTTTTGTATGATGATCTGGTACGAAGAAAATAATAACACTACAGTAGCAGTTCTTATGTCTACGATTCATTCAATGATTGTACTTGTTAATGGCAAAAATTTGTATCAAGCCAATTGATTTATCCTTTTCGGGTCCTCGTATTTACCTGTAGATGTTTAATAAGGAGAATCCTTGTTGAAACATTGCCCAGAGATAAACAGTATTTTTATTCCTTGGAATTGTATCTTTTGTGTTTTAAGTTTAATTACTTGAAAAGTATGATTTTCGTGTTTCAGGTTAAAGGACTGAAAGAAATCATATTGATTGGATTTTATCAACCAAACGATGCTCTTAATAAATTTATAATAAGTGCTCAACAAGAATTTAAAATTCAAATCAGGTAAACAAATATCACTGTTAAATGTATTTATATGATTTGATGCCTTTGGATCTGTATGATAAACCTCATACTCCGCACAGCGTTTCGTTTGATTACAGGTAATCTCACTACACACTGCTATTATGAGTGGATATTGTTGTTTTAAATTTTGATTGGTCAGTAGTCCGACTACCAACCAATCACTACCTACCATACAAAAGCTTTACATTTAAAACGAGTGCCAGTATTGGACCAAATATGTTTACATAACGTTACGTCATGGCTCACGCTTTTATTATGCCTAATTAACCCGTGCATAGGAGAATACTGCAGTAAAACTAATTGTGTGACAAACGAGGCTATCAAGTCGAATGAAATGTAAACAATACTCTTTGGAAACGAACATACTTTCACCGTTTTTAATACCTCAAATCACTGTCCAAAGTTTTAGGGAAGACTCAGATTAAACGAAGGACTGTCATGTTGCTGTACTTAAGTGATAGCTTTCATTGAACGGGGAGAATAGACACACTCCCGCAAAAGTTCAAGAAACAGACGCTATTCCAGCAATGGTCAGAGAGATTTCTCGGGCCATTGCTTCGGGAATATGGATAAACCTTGCCATGAGAAATATTAAAAGAACAAAGGATCATAGGCCCAAAATTTTGGTTGACGGCAAGTAGGCAAACGTCAAAGTCTACAATAAGTATAATACAGTGGACTCTGTCACATCCGATCTCTGATAAATCCGAATCTCTTTGACATCCGACATGATTTTAATGTCCCGATTTATTTCCTTATTGCTTCAGCCAAAAAATCTCTGGTAGATCCGGACTCTGTACGTTCCGGATTCCGACATCAATCAGCCGTCCCGTCACATGATTTTTCATTGAATCGACACGGTATAATCCGACTTTCAAACGGTGGGTGTGAAGCATCCAATTATCGGTGAGATTAAAACTCGATCGGTGTGAAGCCAGAAAAGATTAACAAGCAATCACCAATCAATTATCGGTGAGATTAAAACTCGCAAGCGCCGGTCTGTGTTGATTACTTTGATAATGTTATAAATTCTTCGTTGATTATTTAATCTCTTGTAAGCGTGCGCTTGGTATTTGATTTTAGTTACTCATGTGATCGGTAAAGCAGAGAACCCGCGATGCTTTAGGGGCGTGGACAAGATCAACCTGCCAGTCAATTGGTCGGCCAATCGTAAAGCTTGGATGACAGGTGCCATTTACTCTGATTGGCTTGAAAAACTCAATCGTCAGATGAGGCGTCAACGACGTAACATTCTTTTGTTTATGGACAATGCACCATCCCATATCTGCGACACGTATAGCAATGTCAATATTAAATTTTTGCCACCAAATACTACATCAATATTACAACCATTGGATCAGGGTATTATTAGAGCGTTCAAAGCACGCTATAGACACCACATGATGACGCATTTGATTACGCGAATTGATGAATGTGATAAAGCCGGGGAGTTAGTGAAGGGTGTGACTGTTCTAAACGCCATCAATTGGACTGCCAAGGCATGGCGTGAGACATCCGATTCGACAGTAAGTAAATGTTTTATTAGATGTGGTTTTAGTGTGGACTTAACTGCTGACGACGAAGACGACAATGTGCCACTCGCGAGATTAATCGAGACATTAGTGCCTGAATCCAATGTGACTGAAGACGATTTTGTAAATTTTGACAGAAGACGAAACGATGATTGCAAAAATTCATTTGTTAGAAGACTGTGTACAAGATTCCGCCTTAAGAAATGCTTCCGACAACCTCAAGCAAGCTACTATATACCATTACATGCGTTGAATGATGTTATGAAATGAATTATATATCGTACGCATACATTGATATTATGAATACATACATTGTACGCATACATTGTTATTGTTTGTTATTTAATGTAATGTAATAAAATTCTGAAAGTGCATAAAGGTTTATCATTTTTAAAGGGAATAACATGGTGATTCGAAGCTACATTATAAAAATACAATGTACTTCCGGTTTTAGAAGACAGTATTTCCGGTTTTGGAGAAAACTCGGTATTCCGATCCTCTTTGTGATCCGACATATTGTAACGATCCCGTAGGATGTCGGATGTGACAGAGTCCACTGTATTTAGTCACTGAATGTTTTTCTCGAACTTTTCAAATCGATGTAAGTTTAGGTTGAGTGAGTGATTGGGGTGTGTAATACTAGATGTCATTGTTCAGTTCAGTATTAGAAGTTGATAATTTTTATGTGGCATTTCTTTAGTCATTCTATCATTGTTTGGCCTCAGATCAACTATCCTTTTAATGACTGGTTTGAAAAAATTAAATACCATTATGAAATAAAAAGTAAAGATTTCATATTAATGACATTGATAATGTATTAGTTGACCAGGAATTTTAAAGAATCATTTTACCCACATGGTAAGTCTGTCTGTAATCTTGACAGAAGAACTTTTACCTGGTGAACAATAAATACCCTGTATACTAAATACAAAATATTAATGAAGTAGCGGTGTAAGGAAATTTAATTTCAGCCATATTTGATATTGTGTATTTTTAGATATTTACAAGAATACACAGCATTAGGTACAGCAGGAGGTATTTATCATTTCCGCGATCAAATACTGACAGGAAATCCTCAATGTTTCTTTGTTCTTAATTCGGATGTTTGTGGAGATTTCCCTCTCCAAGACATGCTTGATTCTCACAAGAAAAATCCTGAGAGCTCCATTGGGACGGTTTTAGCTACTGAAGTAAGTCTAGTACTGGTACACATAATATTCTAGATGTCAGTTCACATTTTGATTGTGGGCACTTTATACGGGTCACAATTTTTATCTGATTTTGACGAAACTTTTGATATTTCCTCCAGTTGACGTTAAATTTATGCATAGTGTTTATGGTCCATACTAATATTTGTGGCAGAACTAGAAGCCAAACAAATTCTAATGATTTCTGATAAATAAGATTTGTTACACTTAATCAGATTTTAGTGTTGACAGCTAAGATGACGTAGTCGATGTGGGTGTATGTTTCGTTGCCTGGCATCCGATCTTTATCAGATTGTGACGAAACTCAAAATATGTGTTAAAATGGAGGTTCCCCTTGAATCAAAATTGTGGAAAAGCATGGGTTACCTATTTCAAGGTTGTGTACCCTCATTTAGAAAATCCCCTCCTCCCCAATGTATATGCCGCTAATTTATGGACTGTGTGATAGGAGGACTATATCATATTTAGAATATGGTTATAGTTTGAGTTTTAAAGGGGACATGTAAACTACTAGCTAGATGATATAATTTTTAAACGCCCACATTTTCACATGGAAGTATATTGTCGTCGCCCTTGTCCGTCTGTTCGTCCATCCACAATTGTTTGTGAACGGTCTACAGGTCACAATTTTTATCCGATTTCAATGAAACTTGAAATATAGCTTTATCACCCTGAGATCTCGGTTCCTTTCGATATTGGCATGTATCGGACTATAACTTCATGGATTATGGCCCCTGATTGTACGAAAAATCACATTCTTAGCTTTTGAACACTGTGGAGGTCACAATTTTGAACAGATTTTGATGAAGCTTGAAATGCATAACCCAAAGATCATGGTTCCTTTTCATATTTGCGCATATCTGTTCTTAACCTCCTGAATTATGGCCCCTGAATATACGAAAAATTGCCTTTTTTGGCTTTTGGTTCCTCCAGAGGTCACAATTATTATCTGATTTGAAAAACCATCGTATTGTATCACCGTTACACAGTAGTGAAGGTGGAGATTTAATTTCGTGAAAATCAGACCAAAACTGTCGGACAAAATGGCTGCTGCTTGTACGCGAATAGTGTAAAAATATGGTATATCAAGTTTATGGACCCTGTATAGGTCCCAATTTTAGTCTGATTTTGATGAAACTTGACATGCATGTTTAAAACCCAAAGATCTTGGTTCCTTTCGATATTTGCGCATATCTAATGGTAGCTTCCTGACTTATGGCCCCTGATTGTACGAAAAAATCTTCTTTTTAGCTTGTTATTATTATCTGATTTAAAAAAATGTTTGATTATATCACTGTTAAACTGTACAGAAGGTTGAGTTCGAATTTCCTGAAAATTGAACCAAAACCGCCGAAACAAAATGGCCGCCGCTTGTACGTGAATAGTGTAAAAATATGGTATATCAACGTTGTTGACCTTGGAGAGTTCACAATTTTAATCTGATTTTGATGAAACTTGAAATGCATGTTTATAACTCAAGGATCTTGGTTCCTTTCGATTTTGCGCATATTGAATTGTAACTTCATGAATTATGGCCCTTGATTGTAGGAAAAATCACTTTCTTTTTTGCTTGTTCTCTATCCGTCTCTCGAAAAAGTGGGCGTATCGTGCTTGGCAGCTGCTGGTTATTATATTTTAGGCTACTAGGCAGCAATCATTAACATTTGGTTGTATAGTTGAAGATCAGAATACTCATGAGGTAAGTTATATCTTTATTTCTCCAAAGGTGGGTCAGTCCCACCACACACATGGGAACCAACTTTAAAAGCCATCTTTGTAAGCTGAATAATAAGATAAAGTAAGAGAATGAACTTGTTGTGTTGAGAATATAACAGTAATATACACAACATTTGGGTTGATTGTAACACAGTACCTACCAACACAAATCACATTAAAATTAAACTACACTCCAATTCTCTCTCATCTCTTTGCATCTCAAAAGCAATTTGGACATCTAATGCCACACGTCAATTTGGACATCTAATGCCACACGTCAATTTGGACATTTATTGCCACACGTCAATTTGGACATTTATTGCCACACGTCAATTTGAAAAAATATGAATTGGTGATTAATTAGCGTAATAGTTAAAGATAATTTAAATATCATGTTCTTGTTTTATTCTTTATGAAAATTTGGATAGAAAAAATATTGCGATATGTATGGTATTGTAAGTAAGCGTGTTGTTGCAGCCTGAATAAACATTGTGGTTGATAATTTATAGAACATTGTAACTATGGTAACATGTTCACTTTTCCTAATTTTAGGAAAATGGTAGTAAATTGTATGTTGTGGCTAATTTTCAACACATCTTGAAGGTGTATCTTATCAGTAAACAGTATTTGGTTCTACTATTTTACAGGTATTACATTATGCAGAGAAACCAGAAACATTTGTCAGTACTTTAATTAACTGTGGTATATATTTGTTTTCACCACTGATTTTCCAAACACTGGAAAAAGCCTTTAAAAGTAATCTGGAAGAAAATTACAAGTAAGTGTGGAAATTTATAAATTTATTTTGTTACCCTCTTCTCTACTGAAAGTGAATTATATCTGTTTATTGTGCTTATACATGACAATATTTATAATAAACAAAAGACAACTGCTGCACAAGGGTGGTAATTGTATTATATTTATTTATTGACCAGCAAGTTTTCCTTATATTCAATTCTCACTAGGCCATGCATCAAAGAGTTAATAAATAACGCAACAGTTGATCACAATTGATTATATTTTCACTTTGTAAATTTTCTAAATTCTAGTATTGTTTTTTCTCCTCAAGTGTTTCTAGTTTTGACTATGTGGGGTAAGCAAATGTCTGCTCAACTATGTTCAAGAATGACATTTGCATGATTTTGTTGCGATTGCACTCTAAGTTTGAAATGTATCACTATTATAATGTTATGTTTATTAGTGTGTGTTGCATGATTTGTGGTAGTACCAATAAACAGGAACACGACTTCTCTATCTGTTGACAAGCCCTGTATTAAAATATGAGTGGGTCAATGATCTCTGGTATTGTTTGGTAATTCATAACTAGCAAACTAACAAATTTCTCGGCATTATTTGGAAGAGATTTTAGTTCATTCATGCATGCAGCCACTATGGATGGACCAGGATAACATAAATACAATAATTCATTGTATCATTTTTGGACAGCCCATGTTTCGCTTTAAATTTACACTAATTTTTAGTCACTGTATTAATTTTTGTTATAAAACACGATGTTCTCTGTTTGATAATTAATTGTCCCCCGCCTTTCGAAGAAAGTTGGGGGACTATTAAAATGGGTTCGTCCGTCTGTCTGTCTGTCTGTCTGTCTGTCCGCCGTCACACTTTTTGGGACACAATAACTCTCTTCCTAATTGAGCTAGAATGTTCAAACTTGGTGTATGTGTTTATTAGGTCAATGCCTCGATGGAGTTCGAAGATGAGCATTTTCCGCTTAGGGTAAGCAGAGATAAGCAATTTGATTGGTTGATGCTTTGGGACACGATAACTTTAGTTCTAATTAAGTGAGATTGATGAAACTTGGTATATAGTTTCATTATATTAATACCTTGACTAAGTTCGATAATGAGCATTTTCTGCTCAGGG
The DNA here is from genome assembly GCA_963678685.1 of Patella ulyssiponensis. Classification (NCBI taxonomy): domain Eukaryota; kingdom Metazoa; phylum Mollusca; class Gastropoda; family Patellidae; genus Patella; species Patella ulyssiponensis. Next base: position 57,731,799 of record OY783225.1, on the reverse strand, counting down.
TAAGCAGAGCTATATGCAATTTGATTGGTCGAGAATTTGGAACACAATAACTCTCCTTCTAATTGAGTGAAAATGTTCAAACTTGGTGTATATGCTTATTAGGTCAATGCCTTGATGGAGTTCGAAGATGAGCATTTTCCGCTTAGGGTAAGCAGAGATAAGCAATTTGATTGGTTGATGCATTGGGACACGATAACTTTAGTTCTAATTAAGTGAGAGTGATGAAATGTGGTGTATAGTTTCATTATAGTAATACCTTGACTAAGTTCGATAATGAGCATTTTCTGCTCAGGGTAAGCAGAGCGATACGCAATTTGATTGGTCAAGACTTTGGAACACAATAACTCTCCTTCTAATTGAGTTAAAATGTTCAAACTTGGTGTATATGCTTATTAGGTCAATGTCTTGATGGAGTTCGAAGATGAGCATTTTCCGCTTAGGGTAAGCAGAGATAAGCAATTTGATTGGTTGATGCTTTGGGACACGATAACTTTAGTTCTAATTAAGTGAGATTGATGAAACTTGGTATATAGTTTCATTATATTAATACCTTGACTAAGTTCGATAATGAGCATTTTCTGCTCAGGGTAAGCAGAGCTATACGCAATTTGATTGGTCGAGAATTTGGAACACAATAACTCTCCTTCTAATTGAGTTAAAATGTTCAAACTTGGTGTATATGCTTATTAGGTCAATGCCTTGATGGAGTTCAAAGATGAGCATTTTCCGCTTAGGGTAGGCAGAGATAAGCAATTTGATTGGTTGATGCTTTGAGACACGATAACTTTAGTTCTAATTAAGTGAGAGTGATGAAACTTGGTGTATAGTTTCATTACAGTAATACCTTGACTAAGATCGATAATGAGCATTTTCTGCTCAGGGTAAGCAGAGCGATAAGCAATTTGATTTGCCGAGGCTTTGGAACACAATAACTCTCCTTCGAATTGAGTTAAAATGTTCAAAATTGGTGTGTATGCTTATTAGGTTAATGCCTTGATGGAGTTCGAAGATGAGCATTTTCTTCTTACGGTAGGCAGAGATAAGCAATTTTTGGATGACACTTCGTGTTCAGTTTGATTGGTCGATACGTTTGAAAAAAATAAATGTGCGATTAATTAATATGTGTCATCTATTTATTTTGGGATTTCGGCGGGGGACATCAGCCTCACTGTTGGCTTGTTATACTAGTCATTATACAGGTCTGGCCTGACGGTATTTTACTGTATTGTCATTGACACCAAATCAACCCATGATATGTTATCACTACAAAATCTACAGGTGTTCTGCCCTAATACAATTTAAAGATACATTATGTAACATTTGATAAACAGCTGGTTGTGCTGGCTAGAATTGTTCAAAAATAAGTAATGCAAAATGAGAATATATTAAAAATTTATTCAAATTGTTTTATTCTGAGCCAAGTTATCACTGTTTGATGTGTGTATTGATTCTTTATTATTGCAATCATGGTGCGGGTATATTTGAGACTTAGCCTTGCTTCTCCATTTGTAAATTTAATAATTAAATGGCTGAACCGTTCTAAAATGGGAGCCATGTGATGGCCTAGGGAGTTAATTAATAAATATATATAAGAGGTTTTTGTAGTCCAATTTGATGTGTTCATACTGTAATATGTGCATGATTAGTTCAAGGATTAGGAAAACCAGATTTGTATCCGTATATGGTGTTTGATTGACAGATAAGCTGAACCAATGAAAATTTTGGTAAATCTACATTTTTCCCCCTCTGACTACCAGATTGGGTGAAACGAGGGTCACAATACATGACCTATAAGTAATTTAAGAGTCATTTAGACTAGGTTCTCTATGCATAATGATATAATCTAAAAGGGTGCTTACTGTAAAAGGATGTCATACATTCTAAAAAATTAAGTAGAAAATACCACTAAACAGTGACCAAAATAACGGCCTGCCCGCCTGCACATAGCTGGTAAATTTCATGTCGGCGTGCCTGGAAAAATTCCCCCACCAGCCCGGTTGTCAGGCTCATAAAATTGACAAGATATAATCTACTAACTCACTCATTCTAATCTAACACTCACTGAAGTTTACATTGCCATGTCTTGTTTTGATGATAACGTTTATGAAAGCGAGATGCGAGTTTCTTATCGATGTTTTCTAATTATAACATGTAGGGGTTTCAGGTCACGTGACTTTAGTGTGAAATTGGACAGCCAATGGCTGAAATATATTAAGCCCACTTCAATCTACGATTTTGAATTACTTTTTCATGTAAATGTATTACAAGCAATTGTATTGTAATAGTTTAATATCAATCTCAATATCTGCAAAGATTCAGGCTCAAAAATTATCGATATGTAAGCGAAATTACCGTTTGTTTACACGAGACGCGCGCAGGAAAATACTGCTCTAACGTCACACGACCGAGAATTTTCCATTGCTACGACTAACTTCATTGGTTTTCCGCAGCTTGGTTTCCGGTGGATTTGGTATAGAACCAATCAAATGATAGATAACATTTTTGTTATTATTATGGTTCACGACACCACGAGATCCGACAATTACAACAGGATTTATCTGTTTTGATGACTGAAATTTGCTAAATTTCGACTTAATACAGCCAACGTTTTTTGTGGTATCATCTAGATTATATATATACAATCTGATTAAAACACAGATCCAATTTCGTTTCGTTTTTTATAGTTCAAATTTATGACGTCACTCAGATATGACTGAAAAGCACTTATTTTGGTGCCATTCCACGCATTGACTGGTAAAGAGCGTTTTGACATCGGTCTCCATAACTTTGAATCTAATTAGAATATTTTGATGAAATAAAAAATATTTTCAAAATGTGGGCAGGCAACATTCTAGATAGGCTGGCAACTTTTATGGGTCACCTGCCCGACTGGCAGGTTAAGTTTGCAAGTTATTTCAATCACTGCCACTAAAGAAATTTTTATTTAAATGCCTACATGTTTCGCCGTTAGGTTTTCAAGGCAATAATAGATGGCGGTACGTCATTATGTAGTGTAATTATGGATATATAATTATAATAATTTTTCATATACCAGTGAATTAAAATGAAATAATATTATTGGTTAAGTTTGGGTTTGAATTTGTTTATAAAATACTCTTCTTTAACTTAATTTTGTGATATTATTATCAGACAGTTTATAAATGGGGAAAATATGAAAATGTGGCAATTTATTTTTAGCACACTGCGCGATATGCCCACTTAATGTAATTTTGCGGTATATTTCCTCTTTTATATGCTGTTTATGTACAGTCACACTCTTCCGTAATTCATTTGTGGATCCGATTTATAATTTATTACACCTATGGCATGTAATTACATATACTACAGATCATGTGACAGAACATGTCTTACTATTATTTATTTCAAATCCACAGTTTTTAAAGTTAAAAGAATTGCCTTCAATCAGGTTCCACAGTTTCCTTGTCAACATCTTGTTACCGCGTACTCTGCTTCGAGGCTATCATATTTTGCTTTTTTAAGTTTGATGGTTGGTGCTTTGAAGGAATGAACTTTGTTTCACTCAGGATTTTGTTCATTCGTTCACTACGTCTCAAGCCTTTTCTCTCACAAGGCTGAATAGAGTTTCTAGACTTGGCTGATTACCTGAAAGATCTTCGTCGTTCTTATATTAAAGTGGTACATATTTACATGAGAATATTAAATTGTTCTATTAATTTCCAGTGTTGATGTAAACAGGTATAATTGGTGGTAAGCATGTGTTTGTAATAACGCATTGATTATATTCTCATTGTGGTATCGGGACTATTGAATTAAATGAATAACTTGTGTATCATACAGATGTTCTTCTGTTAATCTATTTACTGTGGTTATACATCCTGGTTTCACAGAAAATCGCTGTCTCTCTGATGTCTTACATTCCTTCTTGTATTTCATAGCTATTAAGTGTCATTCCATGAGAAAACCATGCAAAATCATGCAGAATCGGGAAGGTGGCGGGTCGGCAGATCAAGTTCATCTTGGGGGGATTATATGGACTCCTCAAGACTACTTCACACCCAGAAGAACCGATCTCAAAATTTAACCGTTGTTGAGATACAGCGTTGGGCTAATTTTTCGCCAATTTTGCCCGTTTTCAGGTCATCTTTGGTCAATTTTCAGCCACCTATTCTGGCGAGTCTAGGGTTTGGATGAAAATAGTGGTGGTTGGTGAGGTTAGTGGGGGTCTTCCTGTGCCCCCATGTACAGACCTTAAGGTTACATCTATTCTCTGGGAGTAATGGTCAGCAAAATTGTAACATATGGCGAATAAAGTAGAAAATATACACCTTCGGAGATTAGCAATATTTTTTATGATGCAGGGGTAGGTCAAAATATCGAAATGGTTTTATGCACAGCTTGAGCCCCTCTATCAATATAAGAAATAAAATCTCTGTCACCTCTTTTCATTCAATGTGAAATCATAAGTCAAAGTTGGTGGATTTCACATATTGTAAATCTCTAATTCTCTATGAAATGGCCAACAACTTCATACAGGGTAAGTCAGCTTTCTCCAGTACTTTTCCAAATCATTCGCCCATGCTCGCTGGTAGCAGCAGTAAACCGGCTCAAGCAAAACTGGTCTCTTTGATGAAGCTTGGTATCCACAGAAAATTGAGGTTTTTCTTCATTTTTGGCCATTGAATGTGGCACATATCCCACACATCAGAACTAAAATGACTTCATACAATTGAAAGAGTGTACTAAAAACATTAAGGTCCACTCTTTAGCACATTACATAGCAATAAGTGAGACTGAGAACCGAATGGGAACTGATTTCTTGACGAAGTGGGAATTTTGATCTTAATGTGCTGTCTTTTGCTATCGCCTGGATTTCAAACGCAATATTCCTAAAGGACGTAAATATCCCCTGCATGGTATCACACCTAAGGGAAATACATAGAAAAACCGTGCTGTGTCAATTAGAATCAGCTAATTCCTACTGGATCGGTTAAGTGAAATAAAATACTATTGAAAAAAAGGAAGGAATAAATTGTGTCTTTGAAATATCAATAAAAACCTTCTATGTGTGCTTGACCACAACTAATTTATCAGAAAAGAGTTGTGCGGTTTACACACAATTATCTGAAAAGAGTTGTGCGGTGAACCTCGAGTTGACTGTGTAAAGCCAAACGTGCTGCCTTGAGTCTGATATAGCTGTAATACCTTTACTGAAAGTGTTGTTTTTTTTAACCTGGCGGCATTAAAAAATTCTTGTTAGTTTTAGAATTTTTTTCTTCTATTCTAGGTACATGCCGGCAGGGAATATGATAAGCGGTATCGCATCGCAGTTTGCTAAACAAAAACGACGTAAGTGCGAATCAAATATTAATTTGATTAGCAGAAAATTTTCAAATTCAAGGGAACCCGCGAATCAAATTTCTCGTCCCAAATCAAGCGTGAAAAAATGTATAACAAACATGATTTACCGTTTCACTGCGTACGGACATTTTAATCCCCTGGATGTCGGTCCCTAAATTAGTCAGTAATCTACGGTAATTGTAAGCTAACCTTGTAACAGTCATCCAGTTCACGATCAAATTAGGTAAACAATCCCGTAAATATACAAGCTCCTCGATAATTATTCATAAAACAATAATTTGTATCTGTAACCATTTCCCTTTGTAAGAATTGAGCACGTGTTCCCAACTGGTATCCTCTTTGCCATCACACAAATATTTTAATTATTTTCCATTCACTGAACAACAAAATATCCCGTTGTCTTTAATCGTACGAAAAATGTATCCATCTGATGCGTGCACTATTATTAGCTCTAGACACCAGTTTAATTTTTATTTGTTTGACAAACTAATTTGCGACAAAATTGCACTTGGTTCATTTGGCGGGAAAAAAGTTCACGTGGACAAATAACAACAACATGGCGACAATGCATGCATTGCACTCGGCAGATCTTCCGAGGTTTGCCGAGTGGCATGCATTGCAGACGGGTGTCGAAGCTTCTATGTAATTTTAGAATAAAATCTACCGTTATATAACAAAGTCAAACAATGCTTCGACATCAAAATTTTCTTATCAGAGATATTTTGTTTTCATTTTCTGTCGTGTAAAGAAAGACATGTAAAAGAAGAGATAATGGTGGCTATGAAGACCTGGTTATCCCGAATGTCAGTGACTAGTTTCGTTCGTATTGAACTCATCAGACTGGACTGATAGGACTCACGTGTTGGGCGTTTTTATTTATACTATTCCGAAACCCCGGTGGGGTTTCTATGGTTACTAATTGGCGGGGTTACCGGGGTTAACCCCTTGGCGGGGTTTCCGAATATTTTACCGGGGTCGGCAGCTCGCTTACCGGGGTTTGTACAGAGGTTTGACAAAATGGCGGGGTGCCAAATTTGTTACCGGGGTCGCTAGCTCGCTTACCGGGGTTGTACTGATCGTATAGATTGAAGTGCTAGTGTCCATAATTTTGCTAACTAGGATGCCTTGGGTTGGTTTGTAACATTGTTACTTGTCATAACAAAGAAGGGATAGTATATAGACAAGGGTGTTGATGTAACACCCGTGAGAGGGGCAAAAGGCTAAATAAATAAAAACGCCCAACACGTGAGTCCTATCAGTCCAGTCTGATGAGTTCAATACGAACGAAACTAGTCACTGACATTCGGGATAACCAGGTCTTCATAGCCACCATTATCTCTTCTTTTATCTCACTCTCTGCTTACGATCTCGTTATGGCAAATTTTGTTGACCAGACCGGTCGGTCGTGATTCCTTCCCTTGCCTCGGAATCAACCACTATTTTGACGGAAGATATTCTCTCGGCTAAAAAATCTTTTTTCTCCCAGCTACGAGAGATACGTAGAATCAAACTGATCCAGAGCCGATCGTGTCGATAAGAAGCCTCTTATTTGACATTGACAAATAACCGAAGGTGAATAGGCCTACCCGTCCAGTTAACACAACGGACAATCTCACATCGGTCCACAAAATAGATAGACACATACTAGTCGCCTCCTACTTCCGATTTCCAAGGCATTTTAGTCAACCTTGACACTCACACAAATAAACCATTTGGTACTGTTTCGTACCTCTTCATATTAAACCCCTCGGGCGCCATGTTCAATCACACAGTATTTAACGTTCTAAAACCTAACTTCCGGTACTTTATGGAATCAACGACAAATCTAAACTTGGGCACTCCAACCATTTTTATTTTTGTTTTACAAAGAAAGACATGTAATTTTGGAGGAATATTTTGCCGGCATGAAATTGAACCAGGTACTAAATAGCCGAAGCGTCGGTACGCTTAGATTCTAATCTATCGTATTCGTATTACAAAAAATAATATTGTAGAAATAATATTGATTTAAATTTGAATATTGTATGGGAATTGAATATGAAAAATAGCGAGGTGCATCTATTTGTTTGTATTGAGAACAATATACATAACACTATTATTAAAGGGAGTTAATAATGTCCCCCATTATTACACCATGTCATCAATATTACTTGTATACCGGAAGAAATTATGGCCTCTAGAGATCGTTCAATACGATACCATGAAAATTTACTTTTTTGCTATTCATTTAAGAGGAACTGCTAATCAATTTTCAGATTGATTAGCACTTTTTTTTTTTAAACATCCTATGACCGCTAATCAATTTTTTTTTTTTACCATATACCATGCCGGAAATGTTATGTAGCCCATAACGAGGAAATGGACCGTGAAAAAAAACAGGCTAGTTCTTCACTTAAATAATATGGCATGGGGTCCAAAATTCAACTTCATCATATGATCATTTTCAGAGCCCAAAATGGATCTTGCCAGACCTTCTGAAACTAAATGTGTACATGAATGGAGTCAAAAGGTTGTATATAGGCTAGCATATTTTGCAAAGTTCACGTTTTTGCTTCGTCAGAATGAGAATGTTCTTGCACATCTTTTCATCTGGTTGTCATATTTCTAAGCCAATAAAAAGAGGGTTTATAGATACTGTTTCAAAATGTCGTATATGGGGTGTTCCAAAAAATAATATTAAGAGGGAAAATGTTGTATTTTCTTGAAAAAATTAACTTTGTGTCTTGCCTAAATATTACAATCAAACGAAATATAGTGTTTCATGATTAAATGCGTATTATTGAAATTATTGTTGAGGCTTTACTTTGTGAAATTTATGAAATTGATGCAGGTAAAGGTGAATATTTTCCGGAGATACGTCTTTGCTGTATAAAATTGCAAATAACGAGCTTTTACTTTTATTTCTGTACTAGATGTTGAGCTTGATATGCGCAGATAGTTACATACTGTTTAAATAGCTACGCATACATTTTGTTATACGCCCACATTTTCATGTGGACGTATTATGTCGTCGCCCCTGTCCGTCCGTCCACAATTTACTTGTGGACTCTCTACAGGTCACAATTCTTATCTGATTTTGACGAAACTTGAAATATAGGTTTATCCCCATAAGATCTAGGTTCCTTTCGATAGTGGCATGTATCGGATCGGAACTTCATGGATTATGGCCCCTGATTGTACGAAATATCATGTTTTTAGCTTGTGGACCCTATAGAGGTCACAATTTTGAACCGATTGTGATGAAACTTGACATGCATGTTTATAACCCCAAAATCTTGGTTCCTTTCGATATTTGCGGCCATCGGATCGTAATTTCCTGAATTATGGCCCCTGATTGTCCGAAAAATCGCCCTTTTTAGCTTGTGGTCCCTCTGGAGGTCAAAATTATTATCCGATTTAAAAAAACGTTCGATTATATCACCGTTACATGGTAATGAAGGTTGAGTTCAAATTTCGTGAAAATCAGACCAAAATTGACAAACAAAATGGCCGCCGTTTGTACGCGAATAGTGTGAAAATATGTTATATCAAGGTTGTGGACCCTATAGAGGTCACAATTTTGAACCGATTTTGATGAAACTTGACATGTATGTTTATAACCCAAAATCTTGGTTCCTTTCGATATTTGCGGCCATCGGATCGTAATTTCCTGAATTATGGCCCCTGATTGTTTAAAAATCGCCCTTTTTAGCTTGTGGTCCCTCTGGAGGTCAAAATTATTATCCGATTTAAAAAAACGTTCGATTATATCACCGTTACATGGTAATGAAGGTTGAGTTCAAATTTCGTGAAAATCAGACCAAAATTGACAAACAAAATGGCCGCCGTTTGTACGCGAATAGTGTGAAAATATGTTATATCAAGGTTGTAGACCCTATAGAGGTCACAATTTTGAACCAATTTTGATGAAACTTGACATGCATGTTTATAACCCAAAGATCTTGGTTCCTTTCGATATTTGCGCTCATTGATTCATAACTTCCTGAATTATGGCCCCTGATTGTACGAAAAATCACCCTTTTCAGCTTGTGGTCCCACTGGAGGTCAAAATTATTATCCGATTTAAAAAAACGTTTGATTATATCACCGTTACATGGTAATAAAGATTGAGGTAAAATTTTGTGAAAATCGGACCAAAATTGACAGACAAAATGGCTGCCGTTTGTACGCGATTAGTGTGAAAATACGTTATATTAAGGTTGTGGACCCTATACAGGTCACAATTTTGAACCGATTTTGATGAAACTTGACATGCATGTTTATAACCCAAAGATCTTGGTTCCTTTCGATATTTGTGCATATCGGATTGTAACTTCCTGAATTATGGCCCCTGATTGTACGAAAAATGACCTTTTTACACACCCACATTTTCATGTGGACGTATTATGTCGTCGCCCCTGTCCGTCTACAGGTCACAATTCTTATCTGATTTTGACGAAACTTGAAATATAGGTTTATCCCCATAAGATCTCGGTTCCTTTCGATATTGGCATGTATCGGATCGGAACTTCATGGATTATGGCCCCTGATTGTACGAAATATCATGTTTTTAGCTTGTGGACCCTATAGAGGTCACAATTTTGAACCGATTGTGATGAAACTTGACATGCATGTTTATAACCCCAAAATCTTGGTTCCTTTCGATATTTGCGGCCATCGGATCGTAACTTCCTGAATTATGGCCCCTGATTGTCCGAAAAATCGCCCTTTTTAGCTTGTGGTCCCTCTGGAGGTCAAAATTATTATCCGATTTAAAAAACTGTTCGATTATATCACCGTTACATGGTAATGAAGGTTGAGTTCAAATTTCGTGAAAATCGGACCAAAATTGACAAACAAAATGGCCGCCGTTTGTACGCGAATAGTGTGAAAATATGTTATATCAAGGTTGTGGACCCTATAGAGGTCACAATTTTGAACCGATTTTGATGAAACTTGACATGTATGTTTATAACCCAAAGATCTTGGTTCCTTTCGATATTTGCACCCATCGGATCGTAACTTCCTGAATTATGGCCCCTGATTGTCCGAAAAATTGCCCTTTTTAGCTTTTGGTCCCTCTGGAGGTCAAAATTATTATCCGATTTAAAAAAACGTTTGATTATATCACCGTTACATGGTAATGAAGGCTCAGTTTGAATTTCGTGAAAATCAAATCCAAATTGGCGGACAAAATGGCCGCCATTTGTACGCGAATAGTGTGAAAATATGTTATATCAAGGTTGTGGACCCTATAGAGGTCACAATTTTGAACCGATTTTGATGAAACTTGACATGCATGTTTATAACCCGAAGATCTTGGTTCCTTTCGATATTTGCGCTCATTGATTCGTAACTTCCTGAATTATGGCCCCTGATTGTACGAAAAATCACCCTTTTTAGCTTGTGGTCCCACTGGAGGTCAAAATTATTATCCGATTTAAAAAACGTTTGATTATATCACCGTTACATGGTAATAAAGATTGAGGTAAAATTTTGTGAAAATCGGACCAAAATTGACAGACAAAATGGCCGCCGTTTGTACGCGATTAGTGTGAAAATACGTTATATTAAGGTTGTGGACCCTATACAGGTCACAATTTTGAACCGATTTTGATGAAACTTGACATGCATGTTTATAACCCAAAGATCTTGGTTCCTTTCGATATTTGTGCATATCGGATTGTAACTTCCTGAATTATGGCCCCTGATTGTACGAAAAATGACCTTTTTTTTAGCTTTTGGACCCTCTGGGGTCAGAATTATTATCCCATTTACCCACTTAGCAACATGATCCCCAGTCGAATTTGAAGCCTACTGAAATGAACCTTTATAACCCAAAGATCTTAATTCATTTCGATATTTGCACATAGGAAAAATCACTTTCGGTATTGCTTGTTCTCTATCCATCTCTCGAAAATGTGGGCGTATCCTGCCTGGCAGTGCCAGCCTATCTTTTTTAGCTTTTGGCCCCTCTGGGGTCAGAATTATTATCCCATTTACCCACTTAGCAACATGATCCCCAGTCGAATTTGAAGCCTACTGAAATGAACCTTTATAACCCAAAGATCTTAATTCATTTCGATATTTGCACATAGGAAAAATCACTTTCGGTATTGCTTGTTCTCTATCCATCTCTCGAAAATGTGGGCGTATCCTGCCTGGCCGTGCCAGCCTATCTTTAATAAATATTTAAGAAAATCTTCAGAAATACAACATTTCACATACAACATTTTGACGTGACGATTTTATAAGACATTTTGATTCTTATGCTTGGTCTGTGCTTGTTCAGACTCTCCTGGACAATTTCGCAAAATCCAGATACGACCTTTTGACTCCCCATCGACGATATTTCTATCAGGGGCCACCTCTCTAACTATTCTTTATATCAACCGCAACGTATATTTGCCATTGTAAATTTTCTAGTATCTAGTCTCCGAATGATGGACTCGCTGGTAACGGGGACCAGGCTAGTTGATCAGTTGGACACTTAATTGATTTCTAAAGAAAATGTTTCAAATTTTGATCCATGCAAATACTTAGAAAATAAATTTAGTAAATTATTTTATATGGAATAAGTTTAGAAAATTATTTTATGGGGTTTGAAGTTACTGATGACATCCCTCCCACTTTTGGCAGTTCAAAGTACTAGTAGCTGTTACAGGAAGTTGAGGCGGTATGTCAATTCTACTACCCATAGCTGCGGATGATGTAGTAGCAGTAGATTGATAATGGGTGTAAGAGGCCCTAACAGTAGCAGTGGGATGGATGTCATCAGTTCCCACAGTAATATCAAACCACGTGAAATAATTTAGTTTTAAAAGCCCTGTCAAGATCCATTTTGGGCTCGGGAAATAATCACATGATGAAGTTGAATTTTTGACCCTGTACCATATTATTTATTTGAAGAACTAACATGGCTCTTTTTACAGTCCATTTCCTCATTATGTAACATTTCCAGCATATACCTAGAACAGAAATAAAAAATTCAAAAATTAACAAAAAATTTTTTAATGCTGTCAAAGTTAGCCTTCAGTAAAGGTATTACAGCTATATCAGACTCAATGCAGCTAGTTTGAGGACTTCTGAAGTCTATCGTTTGACTCAGTCAATTGTTTTCGAGCACACATACAAGATTTTTTATCGATATTTCAAAGACACAATTTCTTCCCTCATTATTTTTGAAAAGTATTTGATTTCACTTACCCCATGCAATAGGAATAAGCAGATTCTAAGTGACACATCAAGGTCTTTGTATGGATTCCCCTTAGGTGTGGTATCATGCACTGGATGTTTACATCCTAATGGAATATTCCGTTTGAGACCGGGGCGGTAGCGATGGGCAGCACATATCACCTTTCTATCTAGAATCGACGAATCAAGATAAGAAAAATACACTTCGTCAAGCAATCGGCTCCCATTCGGTTCTCACATCACTTACTGCTATGTAATCTGCTAAAGGGTGGACCTTAATGTGATGTTCTTATATTAGTACACTCTTAGTACACAGCACAGTCTTTGTATGATTTCCCCTTAGGTGTGGTACCATGCGGGGAATGTTTACGTCCTTTTGCATTTGAGATCCAGGCGGTAGCGACTGGCAGCACAATAAGATCAAAATTTTCACTTCGTCAAGAAATCAGTTCCCATTCGACTCCCACATATCTTATTGCTATTTAATGTGCTAAAGAGTGGACCTTAATGTTTTTAGTACACTCTTTCAACTGTATGAAGTCATTTAGTTCTCATATGTGGGATATGTGCACATTCAATGGTCAAAAATGAAGAAAACCCTCAATTTTCTGCTGTCCCGGGCGCGGTCATCTTGGATTGGATACCAAGCTTCATCAAAGAGACCAGTTTTGCTAGAGTCGGTTTACTGCTGCTACCAGCGAGCATGGGCGAATGATTTGGCGAAGAATTGGAGAAAGCTGGCTTACCCTGTATGAAAGTAGTTGGTCATTTCATAGAGAATCAGAGATTTATAATATGGAAAATTCACCAACTTTGACTCATGTTTTTGCATTGAATGAAACGGCGGCCTCGAGTAAACCAATCGAGATACAATAACCTAATTGGAATACAATGTAGTCAATGTTGTTCTCTTTCAGTAGGCCTACATATTAGTTAACGTTTGAAATCTGCACAGTGGCCCATATTCAGACTGGATGCCAAACCCAATCCTAGGAACCGTAGATTTGATACCCTAACTTTGAGCGATGTAGCGCTCCCTTTGCAGGGTTGCGGGAAAAATATGGTACCCGGGGAGAAAAAGCATGACCACTAGAATCATATTCAAGAAAAAAAACCATTGCAGCCCAATGTTGTGGATCACAGTGAACGATTAAAAATAGAGCAAAAAAGAAGAAAATTTAAGAAAAACAGCAAATTTGATATATATGGCATAGTGTATTTCTCAATATTATCATAGTGAAATGCTATAAAAGAGTAGAGGATATCGCACCAACGATAATATTGATAAGATTCGTAGTAAAAAAACGTACTAGATGCGCCATGAAACAGAAGTGGGTGTGGCACATTCATTTGCTTATGATGTAACTGATCCTTAGGGTTGATCAAGTTTGAGTGAGCATTGACCTGGCGTAACAGACGTACTAGTTAGTTTTCGTTAATTGATGCATGCAGGTGGTCAAACGAAATCAATACCGAAGTTTTGCTACTGCCTCTCACTGGGAGTCCGCTCGTGCACATTGAATCACAGTGAGAGGCCACTGCCATGCTTCCGACATGATGTCTGTACCAATACCTCAAAACTAGCAAATATGGTGACAAGACAGACAAAAGGACTATTTAGACATACATTTGACACAATTTTGAGTATAGCGGGACATTTGCACAATAAAGCTATGCTGATCAGATGGGTTACCGCGTATCGCAGGTACCCGGGAGAATATAGCAAGGACACCGTATACAATGCGGAAAAGCGCGCTCCATCGCAGTCCTACTGATCTATGCCAAATTCATCCTAAGAAAAATCACAATGTAAAATTGAACAGGGAGAACATGGTGCAAAAAGAACAATTTGGATTCCATCGTAGTGTCGCTGTCCTATGACTAGACCCAATAGAAATAAAATGCAGCAATGAGAATGGTACAATTTGTTACAAGGAAAATAAAATACAGCAACGAGAAAGGTACACTATCTCTAATTCAGGGGCGGCAGCACTAAGGAACATAAATAGGTTTAGAGATCATACTATTGCATATTAAAAAGTGTTCATGACACAAGGTCATGTCGGCCACGGAAAATAATGGACACAAAAATATTCAGAATCTTGTCAATATGATAGGATAAATGCAGTTTTTGCTTTTTCATTTAAAAGAATCGAATTTGCTGCCAGCTCGGACCCAAATTGTATCGATGAACTGGGCATACAGTTTTTGAGCAGTTAAACTTTTGAAACTCTAACCAGAATGAGTTTCCATTCAGTTTGAAGAACTGTATCGTTGCCTTGAATCAACAAACCACCCGGCCTCCAAATTTTTACAGGTGACCCAAGATCTGCTCCTAACACAGCTCGTCATATTTTACGCCCACCATAGAAAACAGCAGAAACCATCTCTAATCGACTTAATATTTTCAAACTAGCCCAACATGGTGGAACAATTAACTCACGAACCGCTGATAGCTAAAAGTCATCACGATTGCCTAAACTTTCAAATCAAGCGTTAAACTGCCACTAGTGCTGTCCCGAAGGTGATTAAAAAGTACCATAAAGGTGACTATGACAGCCTCAGAGAAAACGTGCAACATTATCAATGGAATTACAACCATGACTCTTCTGTTAAAGAGATATGGTCAGAGCTGAAAGATGTTCTCAAGTCGGGCACCAAAAACAATATCCTAACAGTAACACTTAACCAAAGCGCCACTGAGCAGTCAGACTGACTGAATGTTCAGCGCTATAGAAAACTAAAATTAGGGTTTCACACTGCGTAGCTTGTGTGAAACACTATTGTTTTTGTTAAAATTATTATTCTTATTAAGCTTTAATATTTCATATGAAAGCTTATTGTTTCTGTTAAGATTATTATTAAGCTTTCATATGTATTACATATGAAAGCTTATTGTTTCTGTTAAGATTAATATTATTATTATTTTTTTTTTTGTGTTTTATCCACAAATCGGATTTCTCAGAATCTAACCATAGGATCTTTCTGAAACTTTTACCTATCCCCCCCAAAATGGGTGGTGGCTGTTGATTAAATATATTTTCAAAACGTTTTACGTATCCGAAATCACCGAATTTTACGAACGAATGCATTTGACCTACAATGCTGTAACTTTGTGACTATTTGACCTATTTTACTAAATCTTTTTTCTTTGAGTACCTTGAGACAATTACTTTAAATCTGCAGTTTCAGATTTTCGAATTTCGAAAATTCGTCGCTGTGATTTCGAACCGGAAGTTATGACCAATTTGACTTCTTAAATAGTTGTAGGAATTTCATAAAACTTAGCATGTAAGTAGATCATGCTGATGCGACTTCAAAAATATAATTAGAAATTTTTTAAATTATCTCCCCTTGATGAAATTAAGGATCAAAATTTTCAAAAAAATCATCGAAATATAGGTCAGAATGACCTAAAAAAAATTTTTGATACTAGACAAATAATTACTGATTCGTGCACAAAATATGAAGTTGTAGATCGAACCGGAAGTGCCACCATCTTGTAACGTGAAAAATCCCTAAGGCTTTTTTGCTATTTTACTTACAGACTCGGGGGAGTCATATTTTCGGAATCCTTGAAGGAATGCCTAAAAATCTATCGGATCAGAATTTTGATTTCGGTCACGTGATGGTCACCATTTTGAATTGAAAATGAAAAATAGAAGCAATTTCAAGGGCCGGGAATTTGGAACACAATAACTCTCCTTCTAATTAAGCTAGAATGTTCAAACTTGGTGTAGGCGTTCACTAGGTCAATGTCATGATTGAGTTCAAAGATGAGCATTTTCTGCTTAGGCTAAGCAGAGATAAGCATGCTGATTTGTTGATTCTTTAGGGCACGATAACTTCGGTTATAATGAAGGGAGGGCGGTGAAACTTTTGTCAATAGAGAGTCTAATAGCTAGCCTGTTGTGTGAAATCATTGTATCATTTTTTTTAAATATCAGGGATAGCCGAAAAAAAGAGATTAAAAAAATTCAAAAAGTCGTATTTTTACAATTTGGAGCATGTTTAGAGGTCTTTCTCGTAAAAGTCAACATAATATTTTTTGGGAACTTCTTCAACAAAGAGTTTTATTGGTAGTCTTTTATATGAAACCATCGATCAACAGTCCAACATATCAGGAGTAGAAGAACAAAAGGATTGAACATTGAAAACGGCACCCTTTCATTGTTAAGCGAAACATGCAGTGTAGGTGACTACAATCTACACATTTAGTCATCGTATAGAGCTTATTCAACAGTATCGAATTCCAACTGCTTAGGGATATTTTACGTGCACTCCAATGTGTACACGGGACCTTGGTTTTTCGTCCCATCCGAACGACTAGACAGCTGTGCTTGTCAGGACCTCCGTTCTGCCTCACTGACAAGCGGAATCACGCCGGGAAATCGAGATGAACTTTCTCCGTGCAGAACTTTCAATTCAGGCAAATGTTTATTGCATACGATTAAGCTGGTCAGTTGGAGGTTATTTTCAAAAGTTTTGTAATAATCGGTTGGTAATTAAAGTACCGTGCACATTAAACTGTTAAAACAGAAAATTTCGCCCGGTTGAAATGTTTCTTGCTATAAGTCAGCAATTTTCCGAAATTCAGGGAGGCTGGATGGCTGAATGGTTAGCATGTGCGCGCTGTATCGTAACGTCTGTCATTGAGTCAACGGGCGTCGTTTCGATCTCCAGGTTGCACGTGACATGAAGTATGATGTCCAACCTCGTGGGTTTTCTCCGTGTCCTTCGGTTTCCTCCCAACGGCTAAAGACCAGTAAGCGCAAGAGGAGTTTTTAAATAAAATTAAAAAACATATGTTAGTCACGAAATGACCTAGTTTGTGTCGAATGGACATCAGGCCGCATTTCTCTCTTTCTCTTTTATTTTTAAAGTTTTGTAATAATCGGTTGGTAATCAAAGGTACTATAAAAGTGATAAAACAGAAAATTTCGCCTGGTTGTAATGTTTCTCACTTTAAAGTCAGCAATTTGCCGATTTTAAGGGGCAAACGTTTATTGCGAACGATTAAGCTGGTCAGGGGGCGCTTATTTTTAAAAGTTTTGTAATATTCGGTTGATAACTAAAGGTACCGTGCAAATTAAACTGTTAAAATAGAAAATTTGGCCCGGTTGAAATGTTTCTCGCTGTAGGTCAGCAATTTGCCGATTTTAGGGAGGTTGCGTGGCTGAATGGTTAGCACGTGCGCTCTGTATCATAAAGTCTGTCATTGAGTCAACTGGCGTTGTTTCGGTTTCTTGGTTGTACGTGACAAGGAGTATGGTCACCTGTCCAACCTCGTAGGCCGTAACGCCGCTGCCCGGGTAAAATTTCCCTCATTGCACACTTTATGGCATATGCCCGTCTTCATTAGCCCATTTTAGGAGCAGAACAGTAGGACGTTAAACCCCATTCAATTTCATTTCATTTTCTCTATGTTGCTTATTTATTATAGTGGATAAATATTTTTCTGGTTCTAGCAATTATTTAATTTCTGCATAGAAATCTTGCTTTGGCCAGTTTTTTTTATTGCAGAGTGCCCTTCTTGTACAATTCAGTCTATGATCCTTTGTTTAAAACATGCTTAAGAAGTCGTCACGATTTCGTACTTATAACCAAACAAATTGGAAATATTAGTCTGACATCATTAAATCGTAATTTTATTGGTCTTATTTAAAATTAAACTTTCATTTAACTATGAACAACCCTTAACGTGTCTCTTTAAAACTATTAAGAACTCTAAAACAGTAGCTCAACCTTTTGACCTAAACTCATTAATTTACCATTTTGTTGTGAGCGACTTCTTATTCTTCCTATATGACATATTGCACGTGTCTGATTTCAAAGTGGGGTTGGGTGGCTGAATGGTTAGCACGCGCGCCTGTCATTGAGTTAACTAGCGTGTTTTCGAATGCCCGGTTGTACGTGACAAGGAGTAAGGTCGCCTGTCCAACCTGCCATTTTTAATTTTTTGTCCCGCCATTTTCATTTCATTTTCTCATCCGTTTCATTACAGTAATACAAGTTTCAGTTATTTCCCTTTAGTTTTCAGATTATTGTTATGCCTGGGTGCAATGTTTCATACTATATTTAGACTTGTAACTTCGCGAGGTTTTGACCAATTTTGATAATTTTTTCTTCTTATCCTTTTATTTAGGATACTTGATACAATCAATGACACGTGACGATGAATATGAAAGCTTTCATATCTGCATGGGACAGTAGCAGATCTAGTTATTATTATTATTATTCAGATTCCAATTTGAATAGATCTCAGCAACTACGTGTCGCATCGTTACGATTTCTTCGGTTTTACTGGGAAAGTGGGTGTGACTTAGAGGATAAAGCTATTTTGAACGTTCTGCGACAATGCGAAATGTCCGAAATCACCGAAGTTATCGTTTTTGAAAATATTGCAGTAATTTTAACAATAATCATGGGATTTTAACTTTCGATACGTTTTGGCATAGCCGGAGACAGGGCACATAGCTACGTTACTTTCGATTTTTGATTTTCGGCAAATCTTCGAAGATATTAGGCGCCAAATTTTGAAAATTTAAAATTTTACAAAAAAACTTTTTTATTTATGAATATTTTTTAGTCGTGTTGTACACAGAATTAAAGAGTCATCTGACTAGCGCAAAAATGTTAAAATTTTTTGTCTCAGTAATTTTCCTTGGCTGCCATTGGCTAATTCAGTTTTTCAGTCCTAGATTATTTTTTTATTGTTCGATTTGTATAAAACAAAGTTCATATGCTTCGTTGTCTCAATTGTCATTTTTTTTGTTACCGATAGTGTTATCTGTCGGCACCGGAAGTGGCATAATTTTACCAAAAACTACAATTTTTACAGTTATTTACGATCTTCAAAAACAAATATTATTTTTTTGAAAAATTATATGACTCAAAGAGTGTGTCCTTTCAAGGCGCAAAAAATGGCGGAAGCAGTTTTTTTAATTTCTATTTCATTTTCTAGCAAATTGGATTAAGGGGTGAAAAAAGGCGTAAAATTGACCTATTTACAACCCATTCAGACTTTTCAGATTTTAAAATATTTTTACATAACTTTTATAAACTTGTAGCTATAATCCATACGAAGAGAATGTATGTGAAAATTAGTTTGTAATATAAGCAGTTGCCAAGAAAAGGGCAGTTTTGCATAAGTCACTGTTTTCGTAATTATGCCTGTAAAATAGTCAATTATTAATGGATATTCACAAAAGTGATATCATTTGATTCAAAAAGCAAGTATGCGTCATATCAAGTTGATTATAATTTAAAATTGACACCGGAAGTGACACCATTTGGTCAAAAACTACATTTTTAACTTTTAAATCGATATTTTTTTCAACCAAGAATTATTTAATATGTAATAAACTTTTGGTTTAAATTCACATACTAACAAAACTCATACGGTCATATAGATATCATAAAATTGTTTCTAACTTGTTCGGTTGCCGAGATATAGGCGGTTTTCTAAAAGTCACTTTTGTAGGTTTTTGGCCCATAAAAGTGTCAATTATTATTCGATTTTCATAAAATTTTCACCCTTTGAAGCCCAATGTCATTGAGGATGTTATAAAACTAATTTAACGTTTTTAGTGTCACCGGAAGTAATGTCGTTTTGGCAAAAACTGTATTTTTAGCCTTCAAAAAAGATATTTTATTCAAATGAGTCTGATTTGTAATGTTTTTTAAAATTATGATATTTGATGTCAATCAACAAATAGAATGGACCAATACGATCATACAGATGCCACAAAATCGTTTCTAACTTGTACGGTTGCCGAGAAATAGCCGATTTTCTACACGTCACATTTCATGGTTTTGGGTCTATAAAAGTGGCATATATTATTCGATTTGCATAAAATTTTCACCATTTTATGCCTTTTGCCATTTCTGATGTCATAAAAGTAATTGAACATTTTCATTATCACCGGAAGTACTGTACACTTTACATGCAACAAATTTATAAAATGAATTGATATTGCTGGGTTTGGTTGATTCTGTGTCCATTTTATTTGATATGTGCAATGCTTATGTGGAAACCAGTTTATTGATTTCTTTGGTACTGGAGGTGACATATGTTCAAGGGTAACGTGGCACCGAAAGTGACACAAGTTCATAGGTAACGTGGCACCAGTGAAACCTGTCATTCCTGCATGCAGGTCTAGTTATTATTATTATTATTATTAAAGCAAGAAAAATAGTGACCAGCCATGGATGATTAAAGAGCTGAAAGTTCTTTGCAAAAAGAAATCCAATGCTACTCCATCGCCAGGAGTGAATGTACTGATGACACGAAAAATGCTTATGACTAGACGGTTCGGGAAGTAAATCGAGTGAAAGCCAAAGCTATCAAAAACTATGAGAATGTAGTTGCTGAACTAGCTATGTCCAACCCATCCTCTTCTACAAAGCAGTTAGCAAGCGCACCAAAGTCAAAGAAAGTAGGGGGGGTTGGGATGGCCTATTGGTCTAGAGTGCCGCGCTTCGACCAGCTGGCCGATCACCTCTGGCTTGCGGCTGTGGTTTTGAGCCCTGCAGGTGTGAGCGTATGTGGCATGGAGATACGGGCGCCTTCTCAACCTCGTGGGATTCCTCCGGGCACTCCGGTTTCCTCCCACGGCTAAAGACCCCTACGCGCAAGCGAACTATTGAAATAAAATTAAAACCGTATGTTAGTCCCGAAATGACCTGGTTGTGTTGAGTGGACGTTAAACCCCATTTCTCTCTCTCTCAAAGAAAGTATTCCCATACTCGAAGTCGAAAGCCAAGATAGTAAAGCAGTCACCGACTCCGAAATTCATTCTTTAGTTACGTCTTCGTTGACATCATACAGCGCAGTGGACGCTTACGGCTGGCCCCCGGATCCATTCACTTGATTTGATATTTTCCGCAGGTTTTTGTTTTTCGTGTAGTGCGGTCCTCCTGCACTTACTATTAGAGTAGAGTTTTAGCCCTTCGTACTGCAGAATGTTCTCGTTGTCGGGTTTTGCTCCTGTTTGCTCACTACACTTATTAGTTTAGCGTTTTCCGAGATTCTATCCGGATTATCGCCCTTATTGTTGAAATTGTTTGACGTTCTAACATCTGACGTCAACTGGCAGAATATCGCCATTGAAGAGACGACCATTGTCAAGATCGGTCGCATTATTTCTTTTACCTCTTTTTTTTAAAAATCATTTTAGTGAAGCCTGTACCATAACAGGCCCGGGACTGTACAGCGCAGTGGACGCTTACGGCTGGCCCCCGGATCCATTCACTTGATTTGATATTTTCCGCAGGTTTTTGTTTTTCGTGTAGTGCGGTCCTCCTGCACTTACTAATAAAGTGATTGACATCAAAAGTGACAAGTTACTTATAGACATAGTTTTCACAGTGGATGACGTCAGAAAACTATTGTAAGAGGTCAACCCGAATAAGAACACGGGGCCCGATGAGATCCATCCCACTATTGGCCGACATATTTGCCTTACTCAAAAAGTCCATCGAGACCGGAATGATCCCATCTGACTGGAAGTTAGCATACGTTTCTCCAATCTACAAAAAGAGCAAAAAGAGTGACCCTGGAAATAACCGTCCGGTAAGTTTCATTCCATGTCTTTGCAAACTGTTAGAGCCCCTCATAACCAAGCCCCTCATACTGTCGCACATATAAAACGATTTGCTTTGATCAGATCAGTTTGGATTCAACGGAAAAATGCTTTGTTCATGGCAACTACTTAACATACTCGAATGCTGGATAGATATGCTTGAAGAAGGTAAACCCTTGTCCTCGCATCCGTAAGAAACTACTTATCTAACCGTTCACAAGTTGCAGAAAATGGTAGGTTGTCCCAACCAACAGCAGTATGCAGTGGTGTCCCTCTACGTAGCGTTATCGGTCCCATTCTAATCCTAATAATCATTAACAATCTATCTGCTCTAGCAGCAAATTTCGTAAAGTTATTCACCGACGACACAAAACGCTTTAGTGATGCAAATTGTGACTCAATCCAACAAGACATCCAGACTTTCGAAGATTGGGCTACAGAATGGTGTGTGAAATTCTGACCCGACAAATGTAAAGTGATGAGATTAGGTAAAGGTCACCACCAGTAGGAATACACCATGCATAACGAATACACAATGAGGCAGAAGTGGTGAAACTCACAACCGTGAAAGAAGAAAAGTATCTTGGTGTATTAGTCGATGATCAACTTGAATTCCATTCACACATTCTTGAAACAACAAAGAAGGCAAACCAAAAAGTGGGAATGATCAAATGAGGGTTCAAGTATCTCGAAAAAACAACACCCAATAAACTCGTCCAATCCCTAGTCCGCCACAGTTTAGAGTACCGCCACTATATTTTATTTCTTATTTTGATAAAGCATGCTATGAACTTCACAACGACCGTATGGGATACTATGACATACCTGCAAAGGGGGTGCTACAAGGATATTTTGGATAGCTGTATTTTGCCTCTGACAAGATATACCATTTTCACTGAGCTCTGAAACCCCCATAATGCAACATTTGCTAAAAATGGTGCCCAAGTTAGAAAGTCGGAGACATGGCCTTTGCAATGAGAGCATGACAACTACCCTACATAACATACTTTATGAACAACGATATTTCAAATATTTGCTATTTTCAATGAAAATTCAATGAAAAATTGCTATTTTCGCATGAAAAACTACTGTTCCAGCTGTAGGCCCCAGGGTAGGTTTTGAGCTCTGGGACTTCACCACATTTATAGCAATGCTTAGGTTGTCCAATAACCAGAGTAAGGTTAAAAATTTTGAACTTAGCACTTTGGCGTTTTTTTCCGAATTTTGCATGGTTTTCTCGCGGATTCATTCTTAATATTAATATAGTGATAGGGACAGTTACATATATACCATT
Source organism: Patella ulyssiponensis (assembly GCA_963678685.1). Classification (NCBI taxonomy): domain Eukaryota; kingdom Metazoa; phylum Mollusca; class Gastropoda; family Patellidae; genus Patella; species Patella ulyssiponensis. The sequence continues at coordinate 57,708,408 of OY783225.1, read as the reverse complement.
GAATTACTGCAGCCCAATCAGCTTATTATCTGATATAAAGGTGTCAGTGTTTATGATGGTGACATTACATATTGATTTGTTTAAATTTATTAATCATCATCCCTCCGTCTTTCTACTTAATCCAAATCATTAAATAGTGGACGCTTTCATATTAAATATGGATAGAAATCTGTTGCTGTGTGTTTCAGTGTCTGAGTTGTGTTGGTTTGTGTCTTCAGTTGTGTTGGTTTGTCTATGTCAGTATAAGCTGTTGTTATATATGCAATTCATGTATCATGGAAATTCTTTCTTTTAACTTAAAGCTGAACTCTGATTATAAATCTACAGAAATAATTAAATAAAAAAAGGTAATGCTCAAAACAACCGCCCTACTTGTTTTCAATTAGTGGACAAGCATGGCGATCGCTTTGGGCGGTCAAGTACATAGGCCACACCCACTTCCAGTATTTGCCGTGTCAACCGAAGTGTCTACATCCGGTTAGTTATATAGTCAACTACCAATTACTTCCTGACTGATTGAAATTTTTTACACAATCAGCTCACAGAAAATATTATTGCTACACGATTATTATGTCTGATCAGGTATATATTAGTTTACTAATTTGAAGAAATAAGTAAGATATTGAGTAAGATATCAATAAGATTTGATAGCCTGGCCTGAAAGGGTGATTGTTTGGCTGAAAAATACTGATAAATTAGGCATTTTGGTGTAGGGCGGTTGTTTTGGGCATCAAATTTTGTTTATTTAATTATTTCTGTAATTTTGTAATCAGAGTTCAGCTTTAACTAACATTTCACACCTAGGCTATAGAAATCAGTTTAATGGCTTCCGGAAACTTGTAAATCTTTAGTTATTTGTCTGTTAACTTCTTTGTCTTTTTTAACATGTTAGATGCCTAAAGGCTAAATATACGATTGTCCCCTGACTACTAAAATGGGTCTGTCCCTCTGTCTGTCTGTCACACTTTTTGAGACACAATACCTTTACTTCTAACTGAGTTTTTGACCTATAGTATAATGTTCAAACTTGGTGTAGGTATTTATTAGGTGAGTGTTCTGATGAAGTTCGAAGATGAGCTGTTTCTCTTTAGACTGAGCAGAGATAAGCAATGAATTAATATGTATCATGTATTTATTTGGGGGTGGGGGATGGGATGACCTGGTGGTCTAGAGTGCTGCGCTTCGACCTCTAGCTGGCCGGTCACCTCTGGCTTGCGACTGTGGTTTCGATCCCTGGTGTGAGCGAATGTGGCATTGAGATAGGGGCACCTTCTCAACCTTGTGGGTTTCCTCCAGACACTCCGGTTTCCTCCCACTGCTAAAGACCCCTACGGGCAAGCAAATTATTGAAATAAAATTGAAACCATATGTTAGTCCCAAAATGACCTAGTTTGTGTCGAGTTGACGTTAACCCCATTTCTCTCTCTCTGCGTATTTATTTGGGGATTTCGATGGGGGACATCAGCCACACCTGTTGGTTTATGTACAAGGTTCTATTGGAAGTTCAGTACAACACATCACTAATGTTGTACCTGCCTTTCGAGGAACACAGCGAACTATTAAAATGGGTTTGACTGTCTGTCACAATCGCTTTGCTTTTTAATTGAACAAGAATGTTTAAACTTGGTGTAGATGTTTATTTGGTAAATGCTTTGATGGTGTTTGATGATGAGCATTTTCTGGCCATGAAAAGTAATCTGTTTTGATTGTTTGATGCTCTGGGAACGAAAACTTTGATTCTAATGGAGTGGGGTGATGAAAGTGTTCAATCATGAGTATTTTGTGACCACGTTATTTCTGGTCTTATTAAATCAAGACTGAGTCCAAGTAACTTCTATGTGATTTATTAAACATAGATAATTCAACAATTATGTACAAGAAAGAGAGAGATCAGGTCTGTTCTAAACCATAGCTCACTCTATCTCGAAATACAGTTCTTACCAAATATATAACAGACAATTATGACATATTGACAATTAAACTATAAAATATGGCCTCTAAGTTGAAAACTAAAACAATAGTTTTTGTTTGTAGAGAGTTTGGTCAATGACCAACTCTTAATCCCTTCATTGTTAGACTTCAATGCCTAGTCTAAATTATATCTGACGTAATAGCCCTTAGCTGGATTAATAAAGTTCTATAGCCCAGGGGCCAGTTCATATTGGACTCTAGCTGTTTTATAAGGACAATATGTCACTCATGCCAGTGTCTGTTTAATTCAACACGTATCTTACATGAGAAATAATTAGGTAAATAAAATAGATTTAAAATACATTAATGTTCTCAAAGATATGGTTTACCAAAATGGGGAATATAATATTGGATATTTTAATATGTAGAACTCATATGACTTATGTCGGTCATAATTTTTTGCCTAGACTAAGTTAGATTCTCGGTACTTATTTATATCTATTCATGTTGGGATTGCGGTGTCGGACATCAGCTTCACTGTTGGCTTTTTCCTCTTGTATTAGCAAAATATAATTGATATTAACTGTATGTTATTGCTCCAAATATAGTTTTCAAAGGCCTTGCATAGTTAAGAATGTGAAGTCCAGAAACTTTTTTACTCATTTTGCTTACTTTTCAAAAGAATAAATAGGAAAGAGTTAAAAGATATTTGTGATTTCTGCTGTAGCAGATCTTTGGGATGAATATTTGAGATAAAAGAATAAGGAGAATAATACTGTTTTTTCTTATATAGTTTTGATTTCAACATCCAATCTAAAGAAGTAATACGATTAGAACAAGATGTGTTAATACCTTTAGCTGGTGATGGAAAATTATTTGTTCATCAAACAAAACGATTCTGGAGTCAACTTAAATCTGCTGGGTAAGATCAGTTAAAAACAAAGTTGTTATACGCCCACATTTTCATGTGGATGAATGTTGTCGTCGCCTCTGTCCGTTTGGATGTCTGTCTGTTTGTCGGTCCGTCACTGTTTGTTTATGGACACAGTACAGGTCACAATTTTTATCTGATTTTTCATAAATCTCCCAAAGAAATGGGTTCGTTTCGAGATTGGCATGTAATGGACCATAACCTCATGGATTCAGGCCCCTGATTGTACGAAAAATCACGTTGTTAGCTTGTGAACACTATAGAGATCACAATTTTGAACCGATCTTGATGAAACTTGAAATGCATGTTTATAACCCAAATATCTTGGTTCCTTTCGATATTTGCGCATATCGGATCTTAACTTCCTGAATTATGGCCCTTGATTGTACGAAAAATCACCTATTTTAGCTTGTGGTCCCTCTGGAGGTCAAAATTATTATCCGATTTTAAAAACCGTCTGATTATATCACCGTTTTACCATAATGAAGGTTGAGTTCGAATTCGTGAAAATCGGACCAAAATTGCCAGACAAAATGGCCGCCACTTGTACGCGAAATGTGTAAAAATATAGTATAACAGGGTTTTCGACCTTGTAGCGGTAACAATTTTAATCTGGTATTGAGGAAACTTGAAATGCATATTTAAAACCCAAAGATCTTGGTTCCTTTTGATATTTGCGCATATCGAATTGTAACTTCCTGAATTATGGCCCCTGATTGTACGAAAAATTGCCTTTTTTTAGCTTGTGGTGTCTCTAGATGCATAATTATCATCGATTTAAAAAACTGTCCGATTATATCACCGTTACACTGTAATGAAGGTTGAGTTCGATTTTCGCGAGAATCGGACCAAAATTGCCAGACAAAATAGCCGCCGCTTGTACGTGAATAGTGTAAAAATATGGTATATCAAGGACCCTGTGGAGGTCACAATTTTAATCCGATTTTGATGAAACTTGACTTGCATGTTTATAATCCAAAGATCATGGTTCCTTTCGATATTTGTGCATATCGGATTGTAACTTCCTGAATTATAGCCCCTGAGGTCTCAATTATTATCCGATTTTGAAAAACGTTTGATTATATCACCGTTACACTGTAATTAAGGTTGAGGTCGAATTTCGTAAAAATCAAACCAAAACTGCCGGACAAAATGGCTACCGGTAATACGCGAATAGTGTAAAAATTTGATATATCAAGGTTGTGGACCCTGTAGAGGTCACATTTTTAATCCGATTTTAATGAAATTTGAAATGTAAGTTTATAACCCAAAGATTGCGGTTCCTTTCGATATCGCGCACATTGGACCATAACTTCCTGAATTACGGCCCCTGATTGTACGAAAAATCATGTTTTTTACCTTGTGGACCCTATGGAGGTCTCAATTTTATTCCGAATTAAAAAAAACGTTCGACTATATCCGCATGATACATTAATGATGGTTGAGTATTGTCAATATTATTGATGTCAATTTTATTGAAGCAAATGTCGGTTTTCCACACAAGTTCAATTATATTGTCTCAATATTCATTTTGAGAAAAGAAGCCATGACTGACGGAACTATTTGTTTAGCATTAGCTAGGTCGGTTCCAAGTCCCGAGAAAAGGAAAATACATGGAAAATGGTCATAACAGTGGTGCACCCAGGGGGAGAAGCTTGGGCCCACACACTCACTTCAAGAGCTTTGTGAAAATGAAATATTGCGTCAATATTATTGAAGACGCCCATACACGATCAATTCTTGCACAAAAATTGACGGTTCGTCAATAAAAAATCTACAGAATTTTGATTTCTTCAATCATATTAACATCAATTATTTCGAGTTTCAATATCACACACACACGCTCAATATGATTGTCAATATCAAGTATTGACAATATTATTGACAATTATATTGAGCGTGTTAGGGCCACTTTAATATCCGATTCACTTTAAATTTACACACAGTGTTTAAGGTCATGAGAAAAAGAAGCCTATTGATTTTCAGCGATTTCCAATAGATCACTTCAAAAAATCTTGTGGATGCTCTAGATGCCAAAGTTAATATCCGATTGACTTCTAATTTTTACACAGTGGTTAAGGTCATGAGATGAAGGAAGCTTATTGTTGTTTTTTTTTAGCTATTTCCGATAATTACTTCTGAGAGTTATGGCCCTGGATCAATTCAGAAATTTTATGGATGTTCTATAGGCCAAAGTTAATATAAGATTGACTTTAAATTTTCAGTGTTTTCTGATAATTACTGCCAGAGTTATGGCCCTTGATGACTTTGAAAAATCTTGTGGACAGAGTTTAAGGTCTTGAGACAAACAAGTATATTGATTTTCAATGAATTTTGATAATTGAACAGCTAAATCCATGATATTAAATGTTTCGTATACTAAACGTTAGCTTGGGGCAGAACTTTATAAAAACCAAACAAATTCTAATGATATTCTGATAATTATTAAATATGCGACAAGTCTTGTTGACTGCCCGGACGATTTTGCTGCTGGTGGGCATATGTTTCGTTGCCTAGCAATCTATTTTTGTCCCCCGCCTTTCGAAGAAAGTTGGGGGACTATTAAAATGGGTTCGTCGGTCTGTCTGTCTGTCCGTCACACTTTTTGGGACACAATAACTCTCCTCCTAATTGAGCTAGAATGTTCAAACTTGGTGTATGTGTTTATTATAGGTCAATGCCTTGATGGAGTTCGAAGATGAGCATTTTCCGCTTAGGGTAAGCAGAGATAAGCAATTTGATTGGTTGATGCTTTGGGACACGATAACTTTAGTTCTAATCAAGTGAGAGTGATGAAACTTGGTGTATAGTTTCATTACAGTAATACCTTGACTAAGTTCGATAATGAGCATTTCCTGCTCAGGGTATGCAGAGCGATACGCAATTTGATTGGTCGAGACTTTGGAACACAATAACTCTCCTTCTAATTGAGTTAAAATGTTCAAACTTGGTGTATATGCTTATTAGGTCAATGCCTTGATGGAGTTCGAAGATGAGCATTTTCCGCTATTTGATTGGTTGATGCTTTGGGACACGATAACGTTAGTTCTAATTAAGTGAGAGTGATGAAACTTGGTGTATAGTTTCATTACAGTAATGCCTTGACTAAGATCGATAACGAGCATTTTCTGCTCAGGGTAAGCAGAGCGATAAGCAATTTGATTTGCCGAGACTTTGGAACACAATAACTCTCCTTCTAAATCTAATTGAGTTAAAATGTTCAAAATTGGTGTGTATGCTTATTAGGTCAATGCCTTGATGGAGTTCGAAGATGAGCATTTTCTGCTTAGGGTAGGCAGAGATAAGCAATTTGATTGGTTGATACTTTGGGACAAGATAACTTAGGTTCATCTTGATTGATGATTTTTATGCCAATACAATGACTGCATTCTCATTCAGTAATGGATTCGACAGTAACTGTGTATAGAAACGATTGACTCGGACATGAGGGCCCTTTCCCTTGGCCAGAGGGACCCTTTTGTCAAGCGTGGGGGCCCTTTTGTCTGCCTTTAGGGTCCCCCTAACTAGGGTACACTTTCATTTTTCTCGTCGGTTTTAGCATTTTTCTTTATAAAACACTTTTGGATGACACTTCGTGTACAGTTTGATTGCTCGATACGTTTGAAAAAATAAATGTGCGATTAATTAATATGTGTCATCTATTTATTTTGGGATTTCGGCGGGGGACATCAGCCTCACTGTTGGCTTGTCTAAATATTTATCAGTCTTGTGTATTATCTATACTAGATTGATGTGTAACTGATAGTTATTATGTTTTCAGAGCTGCCATCTATGCAAACCGTCATTATCTTGCTATATATCAACGCACTGGATCCAAACAATTGGCCAAGAATGGTGAAAATAAACCTCAAATAATAGGAGATGTTTTTATTCATCCGACAGCTCAAGTTCATCCCAGTGCTGTTGTAAGTTATTTTCTCTTGTGTTGTAATGATCATAAATATATTATGAGGAAAATGCCACTTTTATGCTTATAATCCCAGACATATTATATAATATAATGTGTTTTTGATTATTTTTTAGCTTGGTCCTAATGTAACTATTGGTAGACATGTGGTTGTAGGTGAAGGGGTTAGATTAAGGGAATCTATTGTTTTAGAAGGAGCTACACTACAGGTAAATTTGTTTCTTCAAATTAAAACTCTTAATTTAAATTCTTTTAAAAACCTGACAGCTAAATTCTCCAGTTGCAATTAGGCTATAATACTGTGTTTAATTGCTTGGATGACTTTTTATATATTTTAATCCTATACTTTATTATATTGTAGGATCATTGTTGTATTTTATATAGCATAGTAGGTTGGCATTCAACCATAGGTGTCTGGTCGAGAGTAGAGGGTACACCTAATGATCCCAATCCTAATAAACCATTTGCTAAATTAGAAATACCTTCAATGTTTACCACTGATGGTAAATTAAACCCGTCTATAACTGTAATAGGTAAGATTTCTCTATTAACTATTCAGCTATAGTGTATTCATCTTTATGCCCACACAACGATTATCACCCCTCATTGTACAGAAACTCATAGCACACAGTATGGCATATGCCCGCCTTCATTAGCCCAGTTTTGGAGCAGAACAGTAGGTTGTTAAACCCCATTTCTGTAAAGGTCACAAATTTATCAGATTTATGTTTATAACCCAAAAGTCTTTGGTTTTTTTATCCTGGATTACCGCTTCTGGTGCCTCAAGAGGTCGCAATATTTATCTGATTTTAAAAGCCAGTCTGGAGGTCGCACAATGGATCTCTGCTTTGGTCGAAATATCATTGGGATTTCCAGACGTGGGTTTCTCTTTGTATTTGATACAGGTAGAGGGCCTGAAAAGAACAGCTGTCTAGTCGTTTGAATTGGACAAAAACGGGGTCCAGTGTGCTTATTGGCATGCACGTAAAAGAACCCTGGACAGTTATAATTCAATACATGAGTAGGCTATGGCACTGCTGCCCGGGCAAACTTCCCCTCATAGTGCACTGTATGTCATATGGCCATCTTTATTAGCCCAGTCGGAACAAAACAGTTTGACATTAAATCCCATATATTTAAATTGATTTGGATATATATATATTTAAATTGACTTTTTCTTTTGTTCTTTTTGTAGGTTCTGATGTTCAAGTACCATCGGAAGTCATTATATTAAATTCTATAGTTTTACCACATAAAGACTTAGCTGGATGTTACAAAAATCAGATTATTTTATAGATATTTATTTATTCATCTTTTTTAATGCTACTACAGTTCGTTTATATTGAGTGGATTGTCCAGCCAATATTTATATTGAGTGGATTGCCCAGCCAATATTTATATTGAGTGGATTGTCCAGCTAATATTTATATTGAGTGGATCGTTAAGCTAATATTTATTTCTAAATTTTCTAGGGGCTAGAAATGAGGAAAATATGTCATTATGCATTAAACACAATTCTGTATTTATACATAGCTACTAGTATTTATTTAAAGAAGGTAAAGAAATAAATTGAGATGATTATTACTACTGTTTTTGCTCCAAAATCTTACTGTTGGATTGTTTGCATATAATTTAAATATAAAGAACGGTCAGGTCTAAATCTTACATTATGCAACGTTAACATGCATTATATAAGCGCTAAATCTGCTTATTGCAGGTCTTTCTTTAGGCCTGAAATGTTATCTAGATTATTAATTAGACATTGGTTAAACTTATCCAGAGACAAGACCATAATCAATTCTCGATTTCATATTTTGCAGGGTGGAATAGTTAAAAGAAAATGAAACTTTGTTTTTTATCGTACTGACTTTAGTAATGATGATCGAGGCTAGGTCTAAAATTCCAAAGCATATTCTATTTATGTTATCTATTTTTAACTATTATACAATAAACTGTCAACTTTTTTATCTCACATGATTTCCCTTTAAGCTTGAAATTATTGTTTAAAAGAAATTAATGGAAGCAAGTAAGGAACATGCGGTGTAACGTTAATACACCTTCAATCTATTAACACAATTAACAGTAATTTCTTTCCTTTTGAAATTACGTATCTGACTTTTACATCACCCATTGGATCCCAAAGAGAGAGAGAAATGGGTCATGTCGGGACTAACATATGGTTTAATTTTATTTCAATAATTCGCTTGCGTGTAGGGGCCTTTAGCAGTGGGAGGAAACCGGAGTACCCGGAAAAACCCACAAGGGTTGGAGGATTCCAAAGAAGCAAGCACAAAGGTTATTATCAATATTAATAATTTTAATAGGCAACCACACCTTTCAGTTATAAAGTATTTTAATTAAGCATGAATAAATCAGTTTTAAATAATAATAAGTTGGAGTGAGAAAGAACTGAAGAGGGATTTTATATGTTATGGTGTTGTATTAATGTTTGTTAAATAAGTACCAGTATATATTAATATGTTATATATTACCGTTTATTTTTCATTTTATCTTTCTGCCATAGTTCATATTGAGTTTTTGTTTTCTTACAGCATAGTTTTCTTTGTTATATTTCATCTGTTTGCTGGACAAAACACTTATTCATAAACTCATACAAGGATCATAAAACATGTATATTTCATAAATCATGCAAATTAATTGAAAGTTGTTGAATTTTGTATCTGTTGATGATCAGCGGCCATCAAGTGTAATAGAATTAGAAACTGTAGTATCAGTAGAAATTGATTCTTGATATGACTTTCATACTGATATAATAATATAAAATTGAATAACAATGGCTTTAATTAAGCTTATTGTAATTATGAAGTATATTTTATATATTATTATACATATTAGTTGTATGATAAAAACAGGGAATAAATAAAATAACGTTCAATATTGAAAGGTATAAATTTGTTTTTTATTTGAGCACATATTCCATGATCACATTATATAATGGTTAATACAGTTGACACAATAATACTTACATGTTTATTTCTCACTGATCATGTTAACATTACTACCATGGTTCTGTAGTCTCGAATTCCATATAATTGTCACAGGTTACCGGGGTTGGGTGTAGATGTGGGGCCCAATTTGATAGAATTTTTGCTCTTTAAATTAATTATAGGGTTCACGTACATGTATTGATTTCATAGCAACACCCGCACATCAAAATGAGTGAATACTTTACACAAAAAAGATTTTAAAGCCAAAACATAATTGGAACAAGCCAACAGTAAGGCTGATGTCCTCCGCCGAAATTCCAATATAATTAGATGACACATATTAATCACACATTTATTTTTTCATAAAAGTCGAGCAATCAAACTATTACACATGGTTTCATAACTCTCTATCAGACAGAATCATGGTTATTTAATTGTCCCAAAGCATCGATCAATGAAATTGCTTAGCCTAAGCTGAAAATACTCATCATTAAACTTAGTTATACCCAAAGTATCGTGCCCCAAAGAATCAACCAATGAGATTGCTTATCTCTGCTCACCCTAAGCAGAACTTGGCCTAAAGAACGCCTACACAAAGTTAAAAATTTCTACCTGAATTAGAAGGAAAGTTAATGTGTTCCAAAGTGTCAGCCAATCAAATTGCTTATCGCTCTGCATACCCTGAGCAGAAAATGCTCATTATCAAATTTAGTCAAGGTATTGATGTAATAAACTATACACCAAGTTTCATCACTCTCACTGAATTATTACCAAAGTTACCGTGTCCCAAAGCATCAACCAATCAAATTATCTCTGCTTACCCTGAGCAGAAAATCCTCATCTTCAAACTCCATCAAGGCATCAACCTAATAAACACCTACACCAAGTTTGAACATTCTAGCTCAATTAATTATTGTGTCCCAAAATGTGTGACAGACGGACAGATCCATTTTAATAGTCCCCTGCTTTCTTCTAAAGGCAGGAGACAAAAATAACTGGTGTAAAGTTTATGGAGTCAAGGATAATTTATTGTGTAATTTACTAATTGCATTACATAGTGTAACAATCCCTCTGGAGGGAGAAGATGCAGCAATTTCTATCAGCAGCGTCACAGCAAGTCAGAGGGATGAGGTCATGGTGGCTAAGTGGGTAAGTGGTCCGGTGTTCCGATCCCTGCATCGACTGAGAAAGTTCATCCAGATCTTCCAGTGTGGTTCCCCCTTGTCAGTGATGCAGGAAGGAGGGACTGACAAAGACAGCTGTCTAGTCGTTCAGATGGGACAAAAAAAGAGGTCCTGTGTGCAAACTGTCATGCACGAAAAAGGTCTATTGACAGGTGGAATTCACTATCAGAGTAGGCTGTAGTGCCGCTGTCCGGGCATACACCATACACTCTGCTATAAGGGAAATTTTGCTCAGGCACCATGGCTCCGTCCTGATCCAAATCTCATTGACATTTCAATAATGTAAAATATAGAGGTGAATATTACATCCACTTCTACACAATACTTTTTGTGGAATCATCTCACTGTTGATCCATCTCTATTCCACACAATAAATTCATAATAAATCTTTCATTTCTTTTTTTATTTTGAAGATAATTGGCTTTTAAATTTAAATAAGCGGTTGCCATGCAAGATACACCCACATTTTGCAAAAGATGGATGGAGAAGTTAATAATCAATTGGGTTCACTCTGTAATTGTCCGAATGCTTCATATCTAATTTGAAAAAAGTAAATCAGTTAAATAATTAAGTTTGTCTTACTCATGCTCGGTTTTAAAAATAGTGTCCATGTTGATGAAGGCTATTGCATAGTTTTAGTGAACTTGTCCAAATTGTGGACAATGAGCAACCATCATCAAAATATCCATTGTTGAATATATTGATTATAACATGTTTTTATATTGTCCAGTATATTCAAAGTGAATATAAATCACATAACTCACAGTGAATATACATCATATAACTCACAGTGAATATACATCATATTATAACTCACAGTGAATATACATCATATAACTCTCACGTTTTAAAAGATACAGTGTGCAATACAAGTGTCAATGTGCATTAACAACAAGCTGTATTAGACAAGAAGTCCAGTTTTGATGCACACGATAAATCTTATAAACCTGATCTTTCGTCAAAATCAACATGTAGAGAGAGTGTCAAAAAACGAATGTAAATGGACATCCAGACGGACACTTGTGACGACTTAATACATCCACATGAAAATGTTTGTGTATAAAAAAAGAAAGATGAGCTATCAAGATAAAACAATAATATAAGAATGGAAAAGAAAATGTCTGAATATATGGTAAAATTAACAAATGTAAGCTACATAACATTCATTTATCACTGGGTCCAATAACCTAATTCATCTTATGTTTTTATTATTATCCATTTCTTAATCGAATAAATACCTTGAAATAAAGTGAAAAATAAAAATGTTACAAACAAACATGAAGATCCATGTTTTTATCAAATAAAACTATTAATACAATAACAATAGTTGATATTAAAATAGTACAAACAAATAATCACACATGAATAAGACAAGATTCTAGGTTCTACTGCCTCAATCATTATATCAAATCTCATGCATATTAACCGAAATAACACTAAACATTATTTGTCAAAAATTACTGAAAATAGACCACATCAAATAATGAATTAAAGATAGGTTGCCAGGCAACGAAACATACGCCCACAGCAGCTAAATCGTCCGGGCAGTCAACAAGGGTTGTTGCATATTTTTACTTTTTTTGGTAATGAAACATTTGTAATACACTAAAATCTGAGTAACAACTCATTATGTAATTATCAGAAAATCATTAGAATTTGTTTGCTTTTTATAAAGTTTTGCCCCACGCTAACAATTAGTATAGGAAACATTTAATATCATGGAATTAGCTGTTCAGTTATCAAAATTCATTGAAAATCAAAATACTTGTTCGTTTCAACACCTTAAACTCTGTGTATCAATCTGAAGTCAATCGGATGATAAGTTTGGCATCTACAGCGCCACAAGGTTTTTTGAAGTGATCAAGGGAGATAACTCTGGAAGTAATTATTTGAAATTGATGAAAATCAGTAGGCTTCTTCCTCTCAGGACCTTAAACAGTGTGTGTAAATTTTAAGTCAATCGGATATGAACTTTGGCCTCTAGAGCGTCCACAGGATTTTTTGATGTGATCAAGGGCCATAACTCTGGCACTAATTATCGAAAATTGATGCAAATCAATAGGCTTCTTCGTCTTATGACCTTAAACACTGTGTATAAATTTAAAGTCAATCGGATATTAACTTTGGCTTTTAGAGCGTCCACAAGATTTTTTGAAGTGATCAAGGGAGATAACTCTGGCACTAATTATCGGAAATCGCTGAAAATCAATAGGCTTCTTCGTCTTATGACTTTAAACACTGTGTATAAATTTAAAGTCATTCGGATATTAACTTTGGTTTTTATAGCATCCACAAGATTTTTTGAAGTGATCAAGGGCCATAACTCTGGCACTAATTATCGGAAATCGCTGAAAATCAATAGGCTTCTTTGTCTTATGACCTTAAACACTGTGTATAAATTTAAAGCCAATCGGATATTAACTTTGGCCTCTAGAGCGTCCACAAGATTTTTTGAAGTCGTCAAGGGCCATAACTCTGGTAGTTATTATCGGAAATCGCTGAAAAACAATAGGCTTCTTCGTCTCATGACCTTAAACACTGTGTATAAATTTAAAGTCAATCGGATATTAACTTTAGCCTCTAGAGCGTCCACAAGCAATTGTGGACGCCGGACCGACGGACCGACGGACGGACGGACGGACGGACGGGGGCGACGACAATATACGACCACATTTCAATGTGGGCGTATAAAAAGTAAATTAAACATGTAGTTTTTTCCCTTTTTTTGTTATTTGGCCTCAAATTTTATATAAATAATTAATTTAGATGACAAGCTCATAATCAACTATCCAAACCATCCGATGGTTATGATTTTGAACGGACTGAAAAGTGATTGCCATTTAATAACTTAATTTAACAAGCCATTATTTTGCAAGAGATGGATAGAGAACAAACTAAAAAAACAATGCAACTTTTGGTACAATCAGGGGCCATAAACATATATATTTAGTTTTATGAAGATTGGATACCAATTGTGACCTCAAGAAGGTCCACAATCTTAGCATTACATACGTGTACATTATTTGCGTACAAGTAGCAGTCATTTTGTCAGGCAATTTCGTTCAGATTTTTACCAAATTTGAACTCAACCCTCATAAGGATATAACGACAATATCTTTAAACAATTTTTAAATCAGGTAAAAATTGTGACCTATAGAGGTTCCACAAGCTAAAAAACATAATTTATTGTACAATCTAGGGCCATAATCCAGGAAGTTGTGGTCCGATATGTGTGAATATTGAAAGGAACCAAGATCTTTGGGTTATAAACATATATTTCAAGTTTCATTTAAATTGGAGAAAAATTGTAAGCATAAGTTAAATATGTGTTTTTTCATATAATCAGGGGCCGTAATCCATGAACTTTCGATCTGATACATGCCAATATCGAAAAGAACCAAGATCTTTTCGATAGAAACCACAGGGGTGACGACAATATATGTCCACGTGAAAATGTGGGCGTATAAAAATTGATACTTGTGACTTTGTTTATAGTTATAACATTGAAAATCGTGACTGTGCTATTTTTAAAACATTCATTATTTGCTCTGAATGAAGTACTTTTCTGAAATTTTCAATATATTCCTTTTTCATGATCTTTTATTGAACTGTCACAGCTCTTTATCTAAATCTTTAATTATCCCCCCCATTTGATGTCTTTTCCCAGTAAGATAACTCTCCTAGAACATCTATTATCTACCTTCTGACTTCTGACCACAAAATAATATTCTATGTACGAACATACATAATATCAAGACATAAATATAGAAAATAAAATGACTATATTTTGTAAGGACAAATTCACAAATAATAAATTTACATGTAGAAGTGTAACAGACACACCAATGAGCAAAAATATGGAGAATTTTACATTCAAAGTCAAAATTTAAATCATGTTGAGAAAACTGATCATTTTAGAAATAAATAAACAACATAATTCTACAAATTATAATATTATGCCTTCAATAATTCATTCCACCATAAAGATTTCAATAAATTAAGAGAATAATGAAGAAATTACTATGAAAATACTGAGAAATATACATTAAATACAGAGAATTAAAATGGATTTGAAAACTGTAAGTTATCTGGATATAAATTATTAAAAGCGCTAAATCGCTAAAATTTGGGACCTAGAAATTGACACAAATGGGCCGCTTTGCATATAATAATATAATATGAATGTACATAAACAGATTTACATTCAATACTGGATATCAGAAGCCCATCTTTATCCAGTAAGATCACAATATTACTGTTGATTTAAATTGACAAATAATTCAGGTTTCAGTGTCAAAGACTTTGAATGATATTGAGTTAGAGACTTAACTACTTTAAGATACAGTGAAATGTACATATTATGTCATCTTATTTGAGTACAATATACACCAATATTGCTAAATAAATTTCAATTGAAATAATAAAGCTACATGTAAAAGGAAATGTTTTACAGTCATAACTGATATACTAAACATGATAAAACAATTTTTAGAGCTATCATATTATTGAAGCATGATTTCTTGTTGGGTATTTAGCTACAACAAGAGTTTATAATGACGTTCCTCCTGTTTTTCTAGACAACTAACTTGGCCTGTAAAACTAACGCAAATATAAAAAGCTACCATTTCTTTACTTATCATTCAGTGCCATTCTATATTCCGTCAATAAAATAACCAACATGATTACCGGTAATTTACATATATAAAGAGAAATACATAAAAAATACTATTCATCAAACACTCAAGTACTGATCAAATTATCATTTTATAGATTACCAATCATCAATATATTAATAATTTGTATGTCAAGAACAGAATGTTGACAGTGTAACACAACCTATTAATCTTCCTCCAGTGATTCTACATAATACTGATTTTCTCGTAAATAATTCTTCACCTTTTCAGGAACAGGAAGAGTGTCTATGTGATCTCTACGAACCCAACGTAAAATAAGAAAGCGACACATGTGTTGTAGGGACTGTAATCTGAAGAAGCGGGATATCGGGTGGACTAGCCGTATAGGAAGTGGTGGGGTACCTGGACCAGACGGGCGCAGAAAGTAATGAAATGTTCCATTTTTGGAGTTTTCAACAGCTTGTTCTATAAATTCTCTGATGGTATCTTTACCATGGGATAATGGTTGAGACCAGAAACTGAATACCCCTGTAATAAACAAAAGGAAATGTTTACAATGATATTCAACAAACAAGTCAACGTCACAATCCAATAATAAATAGATTATACATACTAATTACAAATTTATCATTTTCCAACTTGTCAAGCAATCAAACTGTTTATGTTTACTTAGTCTAAACATAAACTGTCCACGATCAAACTCAGTAAAGGTAGTGAAAGGATACAATAAGTTTCATTACTCATCATCACTGCTGTAATAAAAGTATACGCCAAGTTTCACAACTCTCAATCAATTAGAAGGAGAGTTATTGTGTGCCGAATAGTTTGACGGATGAACAGAAGTATGGGAGACTACATGTAGTGTGCAATACTAGACTATAAAATAATCAATTTATAAGATATATATCATAAAACAATCAATTTATAAGATACATAACATAAAATAATAATTACACCTCCAGTCTAAGTGAATCAATCAAATCTTCATAACTTATAAAATACGCATATCATATGGTAAATAAACACCAGTCGCTGCCAGGCAGGATACGCCCACATCTTCGAGAGATGGATAGAGAACAAGCCAAAAAGAAGTTTCAATTCGATATGCACAAATATCAAAAGGAAGGAACCAAGATCCTTGAATTACAAACATGCATTTCAAGTTTCATCAAAATCAGATTAAAATTGAATTAAAATTGTGACCTCTACAGGGTCTACAACCTTGATATACCATATTTTTACACTATTCGCGTACAAGCGGCGGCCATTTTGTTTAGCCGTTTTGGTTTGATTTTCACGAAATTAGAACACAACCTTCATTACGGTGTAACTGTGATATAATCAAACGGTCTTTATTTCAAATCTAAACATAAACTGTCCACGATCAAACTCAGTAAAGGTAGTGAAAGGATACAATAAGTTTCATTACTCATCATCACTGCTGTAATAAAAGTATACGCCAAGTTTCACAACTCTCAATCAATTAGAAGGAGAGTTATTGTGTGCCGAATAGTTTGACGGATGAACAGAAGTATGGGAGACTACATGTAGTGTGCAATACTAGACTATAAAATAATCAATTTATAAGATATATATCATAAAACAATCAATTTATAAGATACATAACATAAAATAATAATTACACCTCCAGTCTAAGTGAATCAATCAAATCTTCATAACTTATAAAATACGCATATCATATGGTAAATAAACACCAGTCGCTGCCAGGCAGGATACGCCCACATCTTCGAGAGATGGATAGAGAACAAGCCAAAAAGAAGTTTCAATTCGATATGCACAAATATCAAAAGGAAGGAACCAAGATCCTTGAATTACAAACATGCATTTCAAGTTTCATCAAAATCAGATTAAAATTGAATTAAAATTGTGACCTCTACAGGGTCTACAACCTTGATATACCATATTTTTACACTATTCGCGTACAAGCGGCGGCCATTTTGTTTAGCCGTTTTGGTTTGATTTTCACAAAATTAGAACACAACCTTCATTACGGTGTAACTGTGATATAATCAAACGGTCTTTATTTCAAATCCGTTAATAATTGTGACCTCCAGAGGTACCACGAGCTAAAAAAAGGCGATTTTTCGTACAATCAAGAGCCATAATTCAGGAAATTACGTTCCGATATGTGCAAATATTCAAAGGGACCAAGATCTTTGGGTTATAAACATGCATGTCAAGTTTCATCAAAATAGATTCAAGATTGTGACCTCTATAGGTGAAATGAAATGAAATGTGGTTTTATGGCACTTCGGCACCAACCGGGCTATATTGCGCCAAACCTACAAAGATTTATGCGAGACAAGTTAAATAAATATCACAGAAAAAGTTTTATATGCATAAATAAAAACAGTATCACAGTAAATAAGATTAAAAAACCAAATAAATCTTTTATGCATATAAATATTTAAAACATACAAAATGAAATGATAAATATACAATTAAAATTTATAATAAAAGCTTGTCTCTTTTAAAAAGTCCAACAATTTACAATACAAGCCCGGTTGGGCAAATAATTGATGCAGAGACTGGCAACGGTAATATTTCGATCTTAGGTTCTTGAGATGCTTGCACTCAATCAAAATGTGCTTCACTGTCAAAGGAACATGACAGTGTTCACATTCTGGTTGAGGCTCTCGTTTCAAGATGAAAAAGTGTGTTAAAAAAGCATGACCTATACGAGAGCGACACAGAACAACTTCATCTCTCCTGTTGGTTCTATAGGAGTTTGGCCAATCTCCTAAGAGAGGCTTAATGTGATGAAGTTTGTTTGTGCCTGCAAGATCCCAAGACCGTTGCCAGCGGTCATAAATAAAATGATTTATTGTCGATTTAAAATCTTTAAATGGTAATAAAAATGGTGATTGGGGAAGATCCAAAGCAGCTTTGGCAGCAAAATCTGCTTTATCATTCCCCTTTATATCAACGTGACTGGGAAGCCAGCAGAAGACGACGTCTTTGCTGCTGAGCTCGTACGATAGTAGCAGACGATAAACATCTGCTACTAATGGGTGTTCAAGCTGTTTATTGTTAATTGCTTGAAGCGAGGACAAAGAATCAGTAAAAATGATATCCTTTAAAGCTGAAGAGGACTGAATGAACTCCAAGGCCTGAAGAATGGCCTGGAGTTCAGCTGTAAATATGGAAGCAGCAGGTGGGAGACACACAGTAATGGTCTCAGATGGCGTCACTGTAGCTGAAGCTACCCTATCACCATCCTTAGAACCATCTGTGTAAATAGGAGCATAATCACCATATTTAGACCTTACTTCTCCGAAGAGAGTTTGAAACACGGTGGAACTAGTATCTTTCTTCCTGTTTTTTGTAAGATCTAGATCGATCTTAGGGGAGATATAGCCCATGGCGGTGTCTCAAAGAAAGGGGTATTCGCAATACTGTCAAGGCTGATACCAGCCTCAGACAGAAGGGGTTGTATGCGAATACCAAATGGTGGAACGACTTTAGTCTTGAGCAGATATAAATGCTCATGATAGGGTCTAAATATGGTGTTAAATGAAATATGATTTGGTAAAGATGCTATTTTCGTAGCATACTGCAGGGCCAGCTTATCACGTCTGTTGTGCAGTGAGGGCTCATGCGCCTCGACGTATAAACTGTCCACTGGAGAAGTACGAAAGGCTCCTAAACTGATTCTAAGTCCTTGGTTGTGTATGGTGTCGAGCTCTTTGAGATAAGACTCGCGGGCAGACCCATACACTATACACCCATAATCGAGTTTTGATCTTATTAACGCTCGATATAATCTGAGCAAGACCTTACGGTCTGCTCCCCAGTCAGTATTTGATAAGACTCTCAATATGTTGAGGGCTTTCAGACATTTCTTCTTTAGGTTTTTAATGTGGGGGATAAATGATAATTTCTTATCAAATATCAGCCCCAGAAATTTGGTTTCATCCACAACTGGAAGGCGATTGCCATCCAAGTAAAGTTCTGGATCTGGATGCAAACCTCGTTTCTGACAGAAATGCATGCAGACAGTCTTGGATTTCGAAAAACGAAATCCATTTTCGGTTGCCCATTGTTGAAGTGAATTCAAACAAAGCTGCAACTTACGTTCGATTATCCGCATGTCTGAAGAACCATAGCACATCTGAAAGTCATCAACATAAAGAGCGCCGTTTGTACCTGGCTTAAGGCACGCTGGGATAGTATTAATTTTTATTGCAAATAATGTTGGAGATAAAATACTTCCCTGAGGAACTCCCATTTCCTGAGGAAATGGATCAGAGAATATTGATCCCAGTCGTACCTTAAATGACCTATCTTCGAGGAAATTTTTAATGAAGATAGGTAAGCGACCTCGTAGGCCGAGGTTATGGAGGTCGCGCATGATACCATGTTTCCATGTAGTATCATAAGCTTTCTTCAGATCAAAAAATATTGCAACTAAATGTTGCTTCTGGATGAAAGCGTCCCTGACGAACGTTTCAAATCTGACGAGATGATCAAGAGTGCTCCTTTGGGACCGAAATCCACATTGGAGGTCAGTAATGAGGTTGTTGGACTCTAGGTACCAAACAAGCCTTCGATTGATCAATCTCTCCATGGTTTTGCAAATGCAGCTAGTTAAAGCGATCGGACGATAGTTGGTAGGATTCGTATGATCTTTTCCCGGTTTAGGGATGGGAATTATTGTGGCTTCATGCCACGAAGGAGGGAAATTCCCATCAACCCAAATCCGGTTGAAAAGATCCAGTAAGATTAAGAGTGTGGGAAAAGGTAAATGTTTTAAAATTTGGTAGTGTATTTCATCTGGACCAGTTGCAGTGTCCCGAGCTCGCTTTAACGAATCACGGAGTTCTGCAATGGAAAAACGACCATTATAACATTCATCATTGCGGGACTTGAAATTAAGTCGCCTTTTCTCCTGTTGTTGTCTTATGCCTCGAAAGGCATCGGAGGAGAAATTGGATGATGAATTGAATGAAAAGGTACTGGCCAGAGAATTAGCAATATCAGGAAATGTTGTTAGGGTGGTATCATCAACATTGAGATGGTTAACTGATAAAGCACTACTTTTACCTTTAATCCTACGAATCCTATCCCATACCGACTTAGATGTGGTACGGGAATTGATCCTGGAGACATATCCTTGCCATGAAGATTTCTTTGCTTGGCGTACGGTTCTACGGGCCTTCGCCCGGACCATTTGGTATGCTGCAATATTCTCCATGGAAGGGTGGTTCTTTAGTCGTCTCAGGATACGATCACGCTCTTTAAGAGCGGATTTGCAATCGTCATTAAACCATGGTTTATTGAAACGTTTTGGTTCAGTCGTGGTTCTTGGAATCGCCTGCTCAGCTACATCTTGAAGAATGGAAGTGAATAAGGCCATTGGCTCATCTGCATCTTCTAACTCCTTTGCATCAAAAGAGAAGAGACACAAAGATTCAAACAGAGCCCAATCAGCCTTATGCAACTTCCACCTCTGAGGTCTTTCAACCGGGGAAGGACCAATATTTTCCACTATGATGGGGAAATGATCACTACCACAGAGATCATCATTCACTCTCCACGTGAAATCCTGAAACAGGACCGGGGAGCAAATGGTAAGATCAAGAGAGGAAAAAGAAGCAGTGGCAGGATGTAGATAAGTTGGCGATTCGTCATTTAATAAGCACAAATTATTATTGTTAATGAAGTCTACTATTTGTCTACCTCTGAAGTTATCATCAGAACTACCCCAGAGTGGATGATGACCATTAAAATCTCCCATAAGAACATATGGGAGAGGAAGTTGGGAAATAAGGATCATCAAGATCTCTGGGTTTTAAATTAAGGCTTGGTGGTAGGTATAGCGAACAGAGCATAAAAGGAATGTGTAATGTTACCCGAGCGGCTACTGCCTGCAAGGGAGTATTAAGGGTGACTTGACTCTGTGGAATGTCTCCATTGACAATAATGGAAGCGCCACCAAGTGCTCTACCATCATTATCTGCAAAATGATGGTAGGAAACAAAATGCCTGAATGATAAACTATCAGAATGTTTCAAAAAGGTTTCTTGTAGACAAATAGCTAATGGATTTTTATTTTGAATTAAAAGTTGGACTTCATTAAAATTTGGCTTAAGACCACGACAATTCCACTGTATAATGGAATTAACCATGTTCAGGGAGGTTTTACAGGACTTCTATGTGGTTTGTTGTGGGGAGGGGGGTTGTGTATTTCAGCAAAAAAAATACCTTCCTCCTCCATTGACTCTACTCCAAAACGATTATACAAGTCAATTGGACCAGAACCTTTCCGGTTTCCTTGTTTGTATTTATCTAAAGAAGAGTCTATTTTTTTATTTGGCTTCTCAGGAATGGAAGGTTTTTGGTTATTACCTCCTCCCTTGATGCCAGTCTGCTTATTATTTTTATTTTTATCATTATTTTTATTCGAGCTGACAGACGTTTGTGATGAGCTTGCATTACCCGTAGCAGTAGTTTTATTTTTGGTATTATCCTGTAAAACCTGTGTTTCTCCTTTAAGGCAGGATTCTGATGTCTGAACGCTAATAGATCTTGTCTGGATCTTTGCTTTACTAGCGAAAGATCCAGTAGGCGGAATAAATGTTGTTATTTCCACCTGTTTTTTAGCGTCATAATAAGAGATCTTCTTTTCAGACATCACCTGTTGAATTTTCTTTTCCTTTTGCCAAACGGGGCATTCTCTAGAATATGCAGAATGCTTACCCTAACAGTTAACACAGCAAAAATCAGCAGCACAGGAAGAGCTCTCGTGACCGTCAAGGCCACACCGTGCACACGTCTCTTTACCTCTGCATACAGTTTTGCTGTGACCGTACTTCTGGCATTTAAAACATCTCAAAGGATTAGAAATGTAGGCATCAACAGGTATGTTAAGATAACCTGCCTTTATCGATTTCGGAATGTCGGGACGGTTGAAAGTGAGGATATATGTACTAGTGGGAACTATATTATCACCACGTCGAACACTGATTCTTTTAACATGTGTGACATTTTGTGATGACAAATGTTCAACCATTTCTTCCTCACTGCTGCCTTCAAGGTCCCGGCAGCGAATAACACCGCTAGATGAATTTAGTGACCTATGTGGAGTCACTTTGATAGAGTAATTAGCAAGCATGTCAGATTTAAGTAACATAGTTGCATGTTGCTCTTTTACGCATTCTACCAATAATGCTCCACTTTTCAGTTTCTTGATATTTTTGGGTTCTCCAGCCAAGCCAGAAATACCTTTCGATATCAAGAAAGGTGACACTTTTGAAAAATCTACATTGGAGGTGCTCTCGATAAGGAGAAACCTCGGCCAAGATCTAGATACCTTTACAGGAATACTAGAATCTTCGTCTGTCTTCCTTCTTTTTAGTGTTGAGTTGGGGATTTGGGGATCCATGAAACAATATCTTGGAGATTCACCCTTCACCATCCCCCAGGTTACTTCCCTGCCTACTAGGGGAGGACTAGCGCGGATGACCAGCGCATTGCCTCAGGGCTTGGCGAAGGGTATACCCAAGCATGATGTAAAAAATAATATATCACACTTGATTGACCCCGGCCACGCGTCAAAGAGGGTACCTAGGACACAAAGGTTAAACAGCTTAGTTGAAAAACAAAGCATGAGAAAAAAAGAAAAAGTACCCTCTTTGATGCTGAAATGACCATAGCCGATTGATCAGAGTGGGCCACTCTGACCTCCCGTCTAGGTGAACCATGGGCCAAAGTAATGTGTTGCAGAGAAAGGGCTCGCAAGCCAAATCCCCACTCAATTACCAGGATTCCACTCTCCACCGACACGGGTCGCAACGCACGGCAAACACGTTGCCCCATTACAGGGATCCTTTTAGTCGCCTCTTACGACACGCAGGACATACGAAGGGTATATTCTTATCACCCCCTACACCCCAGGGGGGGGGACCTCTATAGGGTCCACAAACTAAAAACGTGATTTTTCAGTCAATCAGGAGCCATAATCCATGAAGTTTTGATCCGATGCATGCCTATATCGAGAGCAGCCGAGATCTTATGGGGATAAACCTATATTTCAAGTTTCGTCAAAATCGGATAAGAATTGTGACCTGTAGAGGGTCCACAAACAATTGCATATTATCGTCCGGACAGACAGGTGAGACGGCATGAAAATGTGGGCGTATAAAAATAATTAATACCTACATATTTAATATATATAAAGAGTATACCTTCACCAAATCTAGCCCCCCTGATGTTAAATATAATAGTACATACCTCTATGATGTTCTATCCGTGTATGATGTACTATATTATTACAAGTAAATGATAACGATAGGATGTAGTTTTCATTAGAACTATCTCGTACTAAAAATGATCCATCAGGTTTATTCATTAATTTAGCTTCAGCTTCTTCATAACTTAATGGACCCCAATACCATCCACACTAAAATATAGCAAATTTAATACGCATTACAATTTATTAAATCAAACTGAAATGGGGGGGGGGTAACGTCCTACTTTTCTGCCCCAAATGAGTTAATGAAGACAGGAAAATGCCATACAGTGCGCTATGAAGGAAATTTTGTCCGGGCAGCGGCACTATGGCCTACTCTTATATCGAAATCCAACTGCCAAGGGATGTTTTCTGAGCATGCCAATGTATACACAGGACCTCAGAATGACTAGACAACTGTTCTTGTCAGACCCTCCGTCCTGCACCACTGACGAGGCGATACCAGGTCTGAAAATCTCAATGAACTGTCTCAGCCAAAGCAGGGATCGAACACATGATCGCCATACTAGTGAGCCAGCGTCTTACACACCAAGACAAATCGACTCTTAATTCAGTCCGTACAATATTCTTCGTTCACAGAGTAGGGTCTCCTAAAGACATCTGACTAACTGTAGTACGTATCGATGATATAATATATGTAACTTACATCACGTAACTGTCTCATATTCTCCAGGAAATCTCTATGCTTAATTTCAGTTGATTCTGTAAAAAAAATAACAAAACATTAATTTTAACAAGAAGTGAATTCCCTGAAAATTGATTCTGTAAAAAAAATAACAAAACATTAATTCTTGCCTTAAAATTGACTATCCATACTGTATAAGTCATCACTGACAGTACTGTAATTAAAGTTATATTAGGACAGTTTAGACACAATATAACCTTGTAAAGTATATTAGGTTTTAATCCTTGTCGGTTATATCATCAATTAGCTTCACAGCATGCAACAAAGCAGGGTTTATAGGCATATCACCATATATGTATATTGTATAAAATCATATATATTATATAACATTATACAATATATACTGTATAGAGAGAGCGAGAGAAATGGGGTTTAACGTCCACTCGACAAAAACTAGGTCATTTCGGGACTAACATATGGTTCAATTTTATTTCAATAATTCACTTGCGTGTAGGGTTCTTTAGCAGTCGGAGGAAACCACAGCCGCAAGCCAGAGGTGACTGGCCAGCTAGAGGTCGAAGCATGGCACTCTAGACCACTAGGCCATCCCAACCCCCCATATACTGTATAACATCACACCACCATACATACTGTATATAATCATACCACCATGCACATACTGTATAACATCATACCATGTATATTGTGTAACATCATACCACCATACATGTAATATGGTGTTCTACCCATTTTAAACACACCCATCACTGTTTGTTTTGTTCTTGAAAGGGTGTAATTTGTAGCTACAAAAGATTTGTTATTCAGCAAACATCCTCAACCCATCTTATTATAATATTCATAAATATTTTAAATGAATTTAATACAAAAACAGATTTTGGTCGCCTTATAAAAATACATGTATAAACACAGAGCCTTCCTCCGTAAAGATAATGGTATAGAGTCTATTATAGACCTACATGTATGTAGAATACATGGCAACCTTCTTAATCTTTCAAATTATCTTCCAAAAAATGTACATTATTATAAAATGATCAATTTAGTATTTTTACAACTAGAATTATAAAATGAAGAATTTGGTATTTTTACAACTAAAACTATAAAGTAGATAAATCACCTACATGTAAACAATTCACTATTTTTGATGTAAGGATCAAAATTGTTGACTTTCATAATGTTGCTGAAAATTCATTTATTCTAACAATCCGTTAAACTCTAACAAATCGTAATCTGTCTAAGCATACGACACACCTGTGCTTGCCTACTCCATGATCAAACACGATAGCAGATGGCTTCCATCTTGTTTACTGACGGTACTACTTATTTTAAGACATACTCGGCTTTCCAATTTATAATATCTACGTCATTGGGGATTTCCAATTTATACTCAATGGTTGCTATGACCCGCTATGGCGTTGTCTAGAAACGCGCGTGCTCGCGTTAGTTTAAAATTTTTGCTATACGTTTAACATGGACTATTTGATGTAATTTGCCTGATTTGATTTGGCCCCATTTCCATAAATTTAGGTTGTTTTTTTAGAAATTTTTAGCAAATGTTAATCTTAGGTGTTTTTTAATTCTAGCCGAAGTAAATTTTTTTACAATTCATAGCGAGTTAAGTTATCGTCTCTAAGAGGCGGGCGTAGTATTTTAAATGGCGGCCATTTGCCATCATGTGTATTCTTGAAGTAGGTACACATGATGTAATCGTATGCTGTCTAAGGTGTCGTTTGTTAACGGTCTGTTATATTCCTGTTGCTGGGAAGTCAATTTCATTATCCATTAGCTAACGAACTGATAAAAGTTCATCAAAGAGGGGAG
Source organism: Patella ulyssiponensis (assembly GCA_963678685.1). Classification (NCBI taxonomy): domain Eukaryota; kingdom Metazoa; phylum Mollusca; class Gastropoda; family Patellidae; genus Patella; species Patella ulyssiponensis. Next base: position 57,682,136 of record OY783225.1, on the reverse strand, counting down.
TCAGGGGACTGTTTGATCATTGGCTGAATGTTAAATGCAATGTACATGTATAACAACTTCACAGAAACTGAAGACAATGAGACAACTGTACGTGCAGAGTCTGTTCACAAAACTAGATTAAGGACAATAAGACAACTGTAAAATTTACTACAGAAAAAAACTATTAAAAAATGTATAGTATTTACTTACAAGGATATTATAGGATTCGCACTACAGGCCCCAAAAATCATGGAGAATACTTCGACTGGCAGTCAACTTATTCTATCGTTAAACAGATAACAGAGTCAAAAATGAAATGAAATCGGGTTTAACTTCCTACTGTTCTGCTCCTAAACTGGACTAATGAAGACAGGCATACGCCATACAGTGTGCTATGAGGGAAATTTTGCCCTGGCAGCGGGGCTGCTTCCTACTCGTATATCATATTCCAACTGCCAAGGGATCTTTTATGTCCACGCCAATATGTACATGGGCCCTCGGTGCATCACTGACAAGGGGAAAACAACCTTGGAAAAATGGGATGCACTTTCTCTGTCAATGCAGGGATCGAACAACCGAACTCTAGGCTAGCGAGCCAACGCCTTGCCCACTTAGCCACTGTGATCCCCCACCCTGATAACAGAATCTGGCACGTTCTCTAAATATAACAGCAAGTTAACAAAATGTTAAAACCTCACAGGGCTTCCAGCAACAGACTCTCTTTTCGTTAAAGATAACGATCCATTAATTCCAAGTTAACGCGTCTTTGTAAGTTAACAGATTTTAAACAACTGGCCCCAACAAAATCATTTGACCACGATAAACATTTGCATAAATTGATTTAAATACCGGTATAGCATTTGGACTACAGAAAAGAAGGAGGAAAAGTCTTTCTAAGGAGAAAAAGATATTCATATTTTAAAAAATGATATGCATGCGGTACAAAATGCTAAAAAGAATGTCAGTACTCTTACTCTTGGACTACCCAAAGCCCAAACCATACAATGAAATTTGAATATTTTTGCATTCTCTGAAGATCTGTTTAGTTTGAACTTTGTGAACTTTCTGAATATCATAAAATCAGTAGTTGATATACATCTGTTAAAACTAGACTGCTGTACATTAATCACACTATCAGCTGTTGATAAATCTATCAATTCTACATAAGCTATATCATATTACTGTTTATTAGTGACCAGCAGAGCAACTCAAGTCTAGATCATAACAAATGTAGAGTGGTACATTTAGAAGTATAACTCCCACTATATTTTTTTTTTTTAACAAAAATTAAGAGATTAGAATTGACTTCATTTATCATTCCATTGATAGGAACAATGGTAAATATATATATTTATTTCAAGAAAAATAACTCTGGCATGGCATTAATCCATTTAATGGCATGGTCACTCAAATGGGATGTAACCCATTTGGAGCAGAACATTAGGGAATGGCATTAATCCATTTCATTTCCATGGTCTTTAATGTACTCAATTGGAAAATTCCATGTTCTTTAGGGCACGATGATAAAGATAAATCCACCTAATTGATTTGAAATTTATGATTCAAAGGCATGATTATGGTTGAATCGAAATTTCCACTGAAAAAAGTTTCATTAAAGATACACTATGGAAGACTAGATAAAGAGCTGGTAGTTCTGGCTATAATGTGTACTATCACTGCAAGGTGCATAGTGTGTAGAAATGTCGTCAGAGCTTTTAGTATTGGGCTTCTGCGTTAGAAAATCCTCTGAGCAAGTAGTAAAGCTTAATTATGGTTACTATTAATGAAAACTAGTGAGAAATATAGGTGTTGTCAGTTGTCGCTTAAACCCGTCAGTACTTGTACAGTACGTCAGTATTTCTGTTAATGGTCAGTAATAATCATACGGTGAGTATGTGAGTTAATTGGTTAGTATTCCTTACTTCTGTCAGTATGTAAAAAAATACGTGAGTAATTAAATAAACGTGAGTTTATCCAAACATATCACTATTGAGGCACGTGCGGGAGAAATTGACGAAAGCGTGATTAATTAAGAAAACGTCACTATTTGAGCTACCGCTCACTATCCGAGTATAACCGCCAGTTACCTTTGATGTGCGTCGGTAATCGGACCTGACGTCAGTAGAGCGTGAAATCATTAACTATTTAAAATACTGGCGAGTATCGTTACTGTAAGTGATCATAATATTTTTATTACTAACCTGAATATCTCCTCCGTTTCGAGAATATTAATTATTTTCATTATTTATTAATAAATATTAATAAATAATTAAAATTATTTATTAATATTCTCGAATCGGAGGGGATTTTTTAAACCATAATTGGTGGCAATGAGTAAAGGGACTATTTGTCGGCAATTTCGCTTACCGCCGTAGTTTGCAAAAAAAAAAAAAACGCCAAAGATAGTTAGATAGATCGATCTCTAAATACAGTGATCAGAGTTCGGATGAGACAGAGTCCACCTCATATATAAATATGAATTTAAATGCTCAGTGGCGAGGTTTGATTCGTCACATTATCTGTACACGTTCTTACAACGGGGTTCCCATGCAGAATACGGCGCAATATATATTACAATTTATATGTATTCTCGTTACATGCGGATTGGCACATATTTTGGGGTAGGTGGCGCGGTAAGGATTAGTAAATTTAGAATCAGAACTAATGGTTTAAGAAGATCATCAACACAAATCTGTTTTCGGTAATTTTATTGAAACAGATTATGATAGCAGATATTATTGAACTTCATACACATATATACACGCTGAAATTCTGAACACCGAAGAATCGTGTGATTATCTATTTACTTTTGAGAAATAACAGTATTAAACAATATATATAGCAATGAAACAATATAAATAACGATGAAAATAATAATAGCATATAATAAGGTACGATACACAATGTTAAAATACAATATGATCGTACGTAACAGAAAAATAATAAATTTCATTCAAGTAATTCGAAATTATGAGCACAGAAGATTCTATAAATAATTTAGAAATTGTTTTATTTAGCACACGATAAATATAATTGATACATTGCATGCAACGGTGTAATAGTAAAACCATGCCCGACGTTCGATCTTGGGATATTTTTCATGTAGATATCCTGTGCGATTAATTCTTTATTAAAACAAAAGGCTGATAGAAATACTTCTAAAGAAACATTGAAAATCATCCCCTAAAAAAAAACACATTTATAACTACACTATATTACATATTCAAAACTGAGACAATTCTAAACACGGGAAATTTCAAGAAATTGAAAACACAATAGCAAAACTTTTGTTAAAGATTTCCAACAAATTTATAGAGCATTTTTATTTCTTAAAGTTTGTCACTTACATATCCGAAATTGTCGTTTGAGTTTTTGTACAATAGTCACACCGGTAACAAATTGTCTTTTAATGATACAGTTTATCAATAAACATAACAGAAATTTATATAGTTAATGATTTCACGCTCTATTGAGGTGATAAACCTAGCCAATCAACATTCTTAATCTCTTGAGTACTATAACACAAAGGTGCTAATTAAGTGGTGAGATTAACAGAATTTAATCCCATAAAAGATTTAATATACAAGACCTATATTACTAATGTACGGACTATTCTCTTTGGTTCTAAATTCTAACACCGAGCAAAATATTAAACAAACATTAACAAATATATGACATGGTTGTTACGTGATTTAGTGTTAAAATCTAACGATAACTTTAACTTGCTTTTTCTCGAAAATGTCGCAAAATCATTAGTTTATCCGACCAGAGGAAAGTGTCACGCTGAAATTCGGAACACCGAAGAATCGTGTGATTATCTATTTACTTTTGAGAAATAATAGCTATTAAACAATATATATAGCAATGAAACAATATAAATAACGATGAAAATAATAATAGCATATAATAAGGTACGATACACAATGTTAAAATACAATATGATCGTACGTAACAGAAAAATAATAAATTTCATTCAAGTAATTCGAAATTATGAGCACAGAAGATTCTATAAATAATTTAGAAATTGTTTTATTTAGCACACGATAAATATAATTGATACATTGCATGCAACGGGGTAATAGTAAAACCATGCCCGACGTTCGATCTTGGGATATTTTTCATGTAGATATCCTGTGCGATTAATTCTTTATTAAAACAAAAGGCTGATAGAAATACTTCTTAAGGAACATTGAAAATCATCCCCTAAAAAAACACATTTATAACTACACTATATTACATATTCAAAACTGAGACAATTCTAAACACGGGAAATTTCAAGAAATTTAAAACACAATAGCAAAACCTTTGTTAAAGATTTCCAACAAATTTATAGAGCATTTTTATTTCTTAAAATTTGTCACTTACATATCCGAAATTGTCGTTTGAGTTTTTGTACAATAGTCACACCGGTAACAAATTGTCTTTTAATGATACAGTTTATCAATAAACATAACAGAAATTTATATAGTTAATGATTTCACGCTCTATTGAGGTGATAAACCTAGCCAATCAACATTCTTAATCTCTTTAGCACTATAACACAAAGGTGCTAATTAAGTGGTGAGATTAACAGAATTTAATCCCATAAAAGATTTAATATACAAGACCTATATTACTAATGTACGGACTATTCTCTTTGGTTCTAAATTCTAACACCGAGCAAAATATTAAACAAACATTAACAAATATATATGACATGGTTGTTACGTGATTTAGTGTTAAAATCTAACGATAACTTTAACTTGCTTTTTCTCGAAAATGTCGCAAAATCACTAGTTTATCCGACCAGAGGAAAGTGTCAAACGGGTGACTCAATGTGAATGAATATATTCAGCAAAATATTTTGTGAAATAAACTGTCGGAAATGCAGCCAGGCAGCATTCCAGACACTGGTTGTCGAGATAAATTGAGCTGGTCAGATACTGTTCGTCGCCAAATCAGCAGCTTATCCTAACAAATAGGGAGGTGTCAAATGAACGGAGTGAGTGTATCAAGTGAATGTATATTCTCGTCGCGTTGGACCTATAATATTACTAATGTATGGACTATTCTCTTTGGTTCTAAATTCTTACACCGAGCGAAATATTAAACAAACATTAACAAATATATGACATGGTTGGGTTCAGATTCATGCCGTATTTCACTGAACGTAACTGATTTGACATTAGAGTCAAAATGGAAACAATTGAATGTAAATTAGCTCATATACAATCAGTTTACATTATTATATGCGTTGCGACCCATTTGGGTCAATTTCTAGGTCCTAAATATATTTATAGTGATGGCCCGATATGACACCTATATCAGATATTGACAGCAACATAAAATATCGACTGATAAATATAATTACCGATAGTGGTGGATATAAACATTGAAATGTTTCGAATGACATAATAATCCTTGTAGATGAACGTCACTGTTAGTCAGGAAACGCATGGTGCTATTTTACCTCGGTTATCAAGCACAAACGCCGCGTTTTTGAAGAAATAAAATTGTGTCACGCTTCCTACGCAATCACAAATACACTCCATCTATCTTGTCAAGCGGACGTTAATTGTTTGCTGTATCATTAATGATGTTGAAAACCATCTGTACTCGGAAAATTGTCCATCCATTCCTCTAGATACCACGAACCTTTTCCTTTTAATGTATGCGGACGACAAGGCAGTGTTCTCGGAAACTCCCGAGGGTTTACAACATTTGCTTCACTCATTATGTAAATATACTTGTAAATGGAACCTCACTGTAAATACGAACAAAACTAAAATTGCTGTTTTTAGAAATAGTGGAAAATTATCAGAAAATGAAAGATAGGTTGCCAGGCAACGAAACATACGCCCACAGCAGCTAAATCGTCCGGGCAGTCAACCAGGGTTGTCGCATATTTTTACTTTTTTTGGTAATGAAACATTTGTAATACACTAAAATCTGATTAAGAGTAACAACTCATTATGTAATTATCTGAAAATCATTAGAATTTGTTTGCTTTTTATAAAGTTTTGCCCCACGCTAACAATTAGTATAGGAAACATTTAACATCATGGATTTAGCTGTTCAGTTATCAAAATTCATTGAAAATCAAAATACTTGTTCGTTTCAACACCTTAAACTCTGTGTATCAATCTGAAGTCAATCGGATGATAAGTTTGGCATCTATAGTGTCACAAGGGTTTTTGAAGTGATCAAGGGAGATAGCTCTGGAAGTAATTATTTGAAATCGCTGAAAATCAGTAGGCTTCTTCGTCTCATGACCTTAATTAAACAGTGTGTGTAAATTTAAAGTCAATCGGATATTAACTTTGGCCTCTAGAGCGTCCACAGGATTTTTTTTATGTGATCAAGGGCCACAACTTAGGCATCCATAAGATATTTTGAAGTGATCAAGGGCCACAACTCTGGCACTAATTATCATAAATCGCTGAAAATCAATAGGCTTCTTCGTCTCATGGCCTTAAACACTGTGTCTAAATTTGAAATCAATCGGATATCAACTTTGGCCTCTAGAGCATCCATAAGATTTTTTGAAGTGATCAAGGGCCATAACTCTGGCACTAATTATCGGAAATCGCTGAAAATCAATAGGCTTCTTCGTCTCATGACTTCAAACACTGTGTATAAATTTAAAGTCAATCGGATATTAACTTAGACCTCTAGAGCGTTCACAAGGTTTTTTTGAAGTGATCAAGGGCCATAACTCTGGCACTAATTATCGGAAATCGCTGAAAATCAATAGACTTCTGCGTCTTATGAACTTAAACACTGTGTATAAATTTAAAGTCAATCGGGTATTAACTTTGGCTTTTAGAGTGTCCACAAGATTTTTTGAAGTGATCAAGGGCCATAACTCTGGCACTAATTATCAGAAATCGCTGAAAATCAATAGGCTTCGTCGTCTCATGGCCTTAAACAATGTCTATAAATTTAAAGTCAATCGGATATTAACTTTGGCTTTTAGAGCGTCCACAAGATTTTTTGAAGTGATCAAGGGCCATAACTCTGGCACTAATTATCGGAAATCGCTGAAAATCAATAGGCTTCTTCGTCTCATGACCTTAAACACTGTGCATAAATTTAAAGTCAATCGGATATTAACTTTGGCTTATAGAGCGTCCACAAGATTTTTTGAAGTGATCAAGGGCCATAACTCTGGCACTAATTATCGGAAATTGCTGAAAATCAATAGGCTTCTTCGTCTTATGACCTTAAACACTGTGTATAAATTTAAAGCCAATCGGATATTAACTTTGGCCTCCAGAGCGTCCACAAGATTTTTTGAAGTGATCAAGGGCCATAACTCTGGTAGTTATTATCGGAAATCGCTGAAAAACAATAGGCTTCTTCGTCTCATGACCTTAAACACTGTGTATAAATTTAAAGTCAATCGGATATTAACTTTAGCCTCTAGAGCGTCCACAAGCAATTGTGGACGCCGGACCGACGGACCGACGGACGGACGGACGGACAGGGGCGACGACAATATACGACCACATTTCAATGTGGGCGTATAAAAATGGTTTTATAATGGTAATGAATTAGAAATTACTATAGTAACTAGTGTTGATTCCGATGTAATTCCTAAAATGATTGGCACCTGTATGTCTATAATAGGTGTCTGAACTGAAAGGTTCACGCGGCAATGAATGAAACATCAAAGCGAAGATCAATCACGTGACATTCTTTCGTCATTTCTAGAACTATAAACCATCTAATGGGAACTTATTTGTTTGTAATATTATTAATAAATAAAGTATGATCTATATCATAAATTATTACTTGTTGATACATATTATGTCTAAATTCTTAAAGTAGCCTTGCATAACAAAAGAAATCACTAAATTATTTCTAAATTTTCACTGGCGTCTAGAAGCTGGAATGTCAATCTTGTGACATCAAAGGGATATCCTCCCTTTCATCTTTCATGCTACTCACACGTAAACCATGCGGTATATTTTCCCGCCTTTTCCAATACTTCTATTCATAATGATTAAGTATCCAGACAATACCAGCAGTGATCTAGATAAAACTAACGTGAAGTAGTAAGATTTGGAACTATTTCACGATAAGCGACAACCCAAGATGTGCGATGCCTCATACCAGTCCGGTATGCACACGACTCTTCAGTGCTAAGAATTTCAGCTTGTATGCGTATGTTTGAAATTCATTATTTCTGTTATCATGTTATCTGTTTCAATAAAAATTAGTGAAAACAGATTTGTGTTGGTGATCTTTTTTAACCATTAGTTGTGATTCCAATTTAAACCATACAGATATTAAAGCGCCGCACGTCCCAAAACAAGTGCTAATCCGCATGAACGAGAATAAATATAAATTGTAAATGAAATAACACTATACACATTGCCCCGTATTCTGCAAACTACACATTGCCTCGTATTCTGCAAACTACACATTGCCCCGTATTCTGCAAACTACACATTGCCTCGTATTCTGCAAACTACACATTGCCCCGTATTCTGAAAACTACACATTGCCCCGTATTCTGCAAACTACACATTGCCCCGTATTCTGCAAACTACGGCGGTTATGGAAATCGCTGAAAAATACACCCGTTAATGTTTAAAAACAGTATTCTGCAAAATACGGCGGTAACCGGGAAATACCCATGTTCACTACCATCCATTATTGTTAAAACAAAAAATAAAACATTTTCTGATTCGAGAATAATAATAAATAATTAATATTTTATTCAGAAGGTAGCGACAATTTAACGGGAAGTTAAATTACCTATAGTAACAATACTCACCAGAAATGTATATAGTTAACGATTTCACGCTCTACTGGCGCTGTGTCCAATTACTAACGCACATCAAAGGTAACTGGCGGTTATACTCAGATAGTGAGCGGTAGCTCAAATAGTGACGTTTTCTTAATTAGTCACGCTTTCGTCAATTTCTCCCGCACGTGCCTCAATAGTGATATGTTTGGATAAACTCGCGTTTATTTAATTACTCACGTATTTTTTACATACTGACAGAAGTAAGGAATACTAACCAATTAACTCACATACTCACCGTATGATTATTACTGACCATTAACAGAAATACTGACGTACGGTACAAGTACTGACGGGTTTAAGCGACAACTGACAACACCTATATTTCTCACTAGTTTTCATTAATAGTAACCATAATTAAGCTTTACTACTTGCTCAGAGGATTTTCTAACGCAGAAGCCCAATACTAAAAGCTCTGACGACATTTCTACACACTATGCATGTTACCGTGTATAATAGTTAAATAATAGCTAAAAGTGGTTCACCAATCAATGTATACATACATACATATATTTCAGTTTTATCAGCCGAGAACACATCAAATATAATAATTCACTTGATCCACAAAGAAAATAAAACAGTGCAAAAGATGAAATAAAATAATTTACTTGTCGCACAAGTGATTAATGTAAAGACATTTGACTTCCTTTTCAATACATTTGATGCAGAATGTTTATTTTATCACATGGTTTTAAAAAACTGTATACATTTACCATATACACTCTGTATACTGACACTCAGTGTGTGTTATTTTCATGTAGGTGATAAATTGGTCCATATCAAGAAAGATATCATGACTCAGAAAGGGAGAGAGAAAGAGAAATTTAACTCTGTTCAATACACACTAGCTCATTTTGGGACAAACATATGGTTCATTCTTATTTCAATAAATCGCTTACTTGCTTTGGAGTTTTAAGCAATTGGAGGAAACCTGAGAACCCGGAGAAAACCCACATGGTCGACAGGCAACCCTATTCCTTGTCACATATATGCAGGGAGTTGAAATGAAGTACAATGTATTTAATATCCTCCTTTTAGTTTATAATCATCCAGCATCAATCACCTTAGGGTATCTTTAACCCTGACCATCCTGCATTGTATCTTTAAGTATGTTGCCATGTCTAAGATTCACAGTAACTTTCTAAACTAAAGAGCAGTGCATTATTTACAATCCAGAAATAGGGTCACATTTTATGCATCAATGTTTAATAATACAATAATTGTAAACATTGATAGTCGTAATTATACATCAAGGAAAGGAGTATGATACAAAAGCGAACAATGTAGAAGCCAACTTCATTAATGTGATACAAAAACAACTTTCTTCCCTTTTCATTGTTTATTATTGTTATACAGAATATGAAAGTCATTTCTATTTCCATTCAATAATTTCACTCAAGGAATACTTCCTTCTTCTGTATTTTCATTCTATACCTATACGGTACATTAAATATGTAAGTGCTAAATCTGCCCATTGCAGGTCTTTGTTTAGGCCTGAAATATTATATAAACTATTAATCAGACATTAATTAACATGAAAAGACTTTCAACTCTTGATCGATGCCAGATTTCTCACTTTCAGTTGTTTTAAGGAATATGTAATCTCAATGGCCTACACTACATTAAGATCTGACCAGTTATACTGGAAGGTCATGTCACGCCATCCAGAACACAGGTTATACATGTTTAACAACTCTTCCAAGTCTTAGTGTAGTACACACAAATAAAACAAATGTAATGTGTATGGTATTTATATCAGGATTTGTCTTCACCTGTGACAATGCCTGGGTTTATAATATACAATAGTAGGCCTACATGTATTCTACTCAGCATTTTAATTTCTAGCTATACCTACAGTTGAATGTACAGTATGTTTTATAAACAAGTGTTCATACATGTATCTGGTTGGTAATTTCAGAACTTCTAATCAACAAAATTGTATTGTGTAATGATGTAATAATGTATGTGAAGGAGAAAAAATCATCCTCTTACTTAAAGAGAAAGAGAGAGCAATGGGGTTTGACGTCCACTCGACACAAACTAGGTCATTTCGGGACTAACATAAGGTTTTAATTTTATTTCAATAATTCGCTTGCGCGTAGGGGTCTTTAGCATTGGGAGGGAACCGGAGTGCCTGGAGGAAACCCACGAGGTTGAGAAGGCGCCCCTATCTCCATGCCACATACGCTCACACCAGGGATCGAAACCAAAGCCGCAAGCCAGAGGTGACCGGCCAGCTAGAGGTCGAAGCGCGGCACTCTAGACCACTAGGCCATCCCAACCCCCCCTCTTACTTAAAACTTTTACAATGTATATCAATTCTTATGGACCAGTATGTATGTATATCAATTCTTATGGACCAGTATGTATGTATCAATTTTTATGGACATGACATGTACGCTAATTTTTATGGACATGTCATGTACGTTATGGACATGTCATAATTTTAATGAATATGTCATGTACAATAATTTTTATGGATATGTCGTAATAAGCTTAACATAAATAAATTAACTGTGAAATACATGTATATGTAAGAGTTTAGACAATAAAGTAGTTAAGAAAGAATCCGAGCTACATGTATATGGCTTTGACACGCTTGTGTTTTTCAAAGTGATTAGGGAATATGGAGGATTATATTCGTAAACAAATACTTCACAAGACAAAACAAACAAAAGCAAGATTAACTGAGGCTGTAACCTTATTTAGGTTTGCTGAACTTAATCCAAATCTGGCCACTAAGAAGACATCTACATGTAAAATAAAGCTAATCGCCTAATTTATAGTGAAATCTATTTCTATATGTCTTACAAGGATTAAATCTCCTCCATGTATGTACATGCATGTTAAGTTTCTAATTAAAAACAAATATTATATAACATTTCCTTTTTTTTTGCTTTATTAACTTTTACCCAGTACTGATGCTATTCTGATAAATGTATATTTCATAAAAACTATTTTTTATACTTTAAGCAAAGGCTACATTAAAACAACAAATGTTTAATTGTTGTACACATACACAGTCATTAGTGTTTAAAGTACTCAATCGCGGGCTATTCTTGATCACAACTTCTGTTTCAAATACCTTACAGTCGGAAAACATATCCCTCCCAGTACCGATAATTTCAATATTTCAAATAAACACTCTTCTCTATTTAGATTCAGTGGCTGTCCTCCATCTAGATTCAGGGACTGTCCTCTATCTGGAATTCAGGGACTGTACTTGAACTAGATTCAGGGGCTTGATTGGTGTTATTGAGTGTAGAAGACTTGGCTATTATTAAATGTAGGTAGACTGTTACAATAACAAAACATACAACAAAAACTGTGTTATTTTACTGGAATATCATAAAAAATGTACACATAACACATACATGTACATGTAATACAACAGTACTACGTACATGTTACAATTCCCCAGTGTTTTTGTATCACAGGTAGTGGTAGGTAGTTGAGTTTTATTAATGCTGAACACATCAATAGTGATTACAGCTGAATGATCAGGTGTTACGTCAGTAAGACTGTTTCTAATAATAACTTTAATAATTTCAAGTTTAAATTAAGTCATTTGAGAAGGTCAACTATAACTATGTTGGTAGCAACCTATATGTACATGTACAATGTATACATAATCAAATAATTTTGTTTCAATATAACGGCAAACAAACAAAATATTCTGTTTTTTTTCGATACGGTACTTCAATGTCACTTAAAAAGACTTGCTTTTATTTTCGAAACTAACATGCGATTGCCATGCAAAATGTGCCAACATTTTGCAATACATGTATATGGACAGAACAGGGTAAACAAAAATGCAATTTTTCTTACAATCCAGGTCCATAATCCAGGATATTACAAAACCAACATTCAACAATACTGAAAGGAATGGAACCAAGATCTTTGGGATATAAACATAAATATTTACAACCCTGGCGACTGGGTGTTTCAACTTTGGATTTTTGTACCTTCCAATCCTCTCACAGGTTTTACACTTACAACCGTCCACTGGTATACTTACATGTATATGTACCCTGTATGTATGTCTGTCACTCCAACAATACGTCACAATCACACACTTGACGTCACAATCACACACTTGACGTCATACCAACAATCACAAATGATACTGAATAATCTTACATTCAAAACTATGATGACATAAATGTTATGACACGAGTTGAAATACGATACTGATGAGAAATCCTCTTTAGCCCAGTAGTGATCCTTTAACAAAATACATGTAAGAACATAAAAACCTCTGTCCAGCAACAGGTTTTTGTCGCAGAATCAAAATACTTTTGTATGGCCTAAGTTGTCTTTAGTGAAATAAAGTAACAAAGATATAAACATGTCCAAGTAAACAACTAATGAAAAACGATACACTGATTAGATTATAAAACATATATGTATGTTATCCTTATTTCAACTAAAACAAATAAATCCAAAACTTACCACTCATAACTTTGTTGATTTCTTCATCTGCAGAACTACTTTCATCTGCTTCTTCCCCACTACTGATACATATAGCACTGCTATCTCTTTGATTGGTATCACGCATCTGAAGCTGTAATTCCGACCATGACATGTGTATTACTTCCTTGGATTGATGTCTCTTGGAGGAAGTATGATGAGTCACGGTTTGACCTTGACTGGATTGATCATCATCAACAGATACACCAGCACCATTTGGGTTGTGATTAGGAATACATTTATGTACTTCAATATGTGAGCTACTTACAGGACGATTTTTAGCATTTCCTTTCTTATTTGAGTTTTTATTGCCAATCAATCGAATCTGAGCAATCATTTCATCTACTTCTTGTAAATCAAGGGGTGGTGGTGGTGGTGGTGGCGGTAAAATGTCTTGGAAATCACACAGGCCTGAAGAACTATCGTCTTCTACAGAATTATGTTTAATCAGATTTGTGTCAGTTTCATTAAAACAATGTCCATCTGTGTCGGTCTGATTTGATTCAGCATTAAAAGAACACTGATGTTCATTACTCCGTATATTTTCATTGTTCAAGTCTTTTCTTAATTCCAAGACATTATTACTTTGTTGCGGTACTGAATTGCAATTTTTGGAAGTAATTGTTTCAGCACTTTGGTTTGATATGTTTATATTTGATATAAGATTGGTGGTAGAATTAGATGATGATGAATCATGATTCTTGCGTTTCATATGAGAACATGAATTTTGAACAACAGTATTTTTGTTTTTGACTTCATGGGAGTCAAATTCACAACCATAGAATCCTGAATTTACAATACCTTTGGAACTTCTTTCTGTGGTCGAAGATGCACCCTTTTCAATGATCAATGTACTAAAATCTTGCTTAGCTATGAAATCATGAACGTCGAATGGTTTATTTCCAACATCACAGTTACTTACTTGACTGGGACCAGTTTCAGATTCTGCAGAAAGATGACCCTCATTTTTCACTAAATCTAACTTGTTCAACTCAGTTGAGGTAGTACAGAGTTTATCTTTCTGTGATTCTATTGGTTGTAATATTTGTGGTAGATGACGGATTGGCTGACTGTCAGGGTTATCAGAGTCAATGACTGTACAGGATGATGATTGTTTCGCATCTTTTTCCTGATTGTCATCAGTTTTTAGCTTATTGGCTGATAATCGGGTCGAGTCAATGTCTTCATAAATAGCAAAACCAGATTTAAGATTTTCTGTATCATGAAAATTATCGTCAGTCACATGATCTGTTTGGTGTGGGGTAGCTGAGGGACTAACTGATAATGGGTGACAATCACCGGTTGGTTTAGAAATATCTGCGTCACTTGTTTCGACCATATTAACAGCTTCTGATTTTGTGTATTGTCTAAGTGGAAGTGGAGGGGGCATATTATTAGCTTCATTCACTGAAAATGCTCGACTTATTACCAACTTTTCATTTGATAAATTGTTTTCAGAAACACATTTTCCAGTTAGATTTTGATGTAAATTTCTTGTGTCACAATCAGAATGCCTATCTCTTGGTAAGCTCAATTCAGATGATTTTGGATTAACTGATTTGTCCGACTGATATTGAGATCGTTTGCGGATTAATATAGAACTGTTAGCATACAGTGATTCCTCAGTTTCACCGGATTTATTATTAGATAAATCGGAACTATGTCTATTTTCATGATTTTTGACATCCACGGCAGGTTTCTGCCATGGACAGCTGTTAGGTCTGTTTTGAGGTTTGATGCCTTCCTCTTTTTGGAGATCAATGTTAGCTTCACCTATAGATAAAGTTGTATCACTAAATACAGAACTGGTAGCACTATTAACATGTCTGTCTCTAGTTTGATCATCAATACGAGGACTTCCTAATCCGCTGTCACGACTCGAATCGTCTGCAACATGATCCACACATAGTGATGTTTTATTAAGAATAGAATTTTTCATATGTTTCTCTAAAAGCAGATCCCTTGATGACGGTGGAAGTTTTTCGGATTGAGACCTTTGAACCAAAGATTTTGTGTTTATTTTCTCTTCATGTGTTATAACTTTACGTCGAATTTCATCCAGACTTTCGTAGCCTGGTTCCTCAAATACATCTTCCAGTTCAGCTCCTGCCCCAGTTGATAAACTTGATGTGGGCTCTTGATTAGCTGGTTGAAGGAGACTCTCTTTTAGCAATACTCGTCCTTCTGATGTTAATACCACCTCTTCTTTATCTAGAAAACTATTACGATGTGCTACACGAACTGAGCTTGACCTCAAAGCTGGCTTTCCACGACGAAAATCATCATCAAATTCATCTCTTTTCTTTTTAGATTTGGGGTGGAAATCAGCACTTGCAAAATCATATTTACCCTTGCTGTTAAATCGGAAGATTTTCTTTATTTTTGTGAAGAAGTTTCCATTTGAAGAACCAACAACTGGTGAAAGGTGGGTGTTTGGAGGTAAAGTTTGACTCTTCTTTGGGGTTGAAGTTACAAGATTTGCTTCAGCCATGGTGTCCTTACCTGATGAAAAGAAATGGTACCAGATTTTAGCATAGGCCTTAATAAAATGGCTCCTACTCAATTTGACTAGAAAAGATAAAATGATGTTTCTGATGTACGTTATCATTTGCCGGGTAATTATAATATCCTGCATACTGAGAAGATCAATGACTGGCTTTTATATCATACATAACTAAATATTTACAGGTCAAATGTCATTAAAAAATGATTCATCTTATAACACATGCTTATGTACCGATACACAAAGACACATAATTCATAAATCTTTCTTTCCAGAGCCAGATTGACCCAAATTAACAAATTTTACCTCTTCATATTACAATAATTTATATTGATTATTGATAATGCCAAGTCTTTATGCCAAATTGTCAATTTTAGTTTAAAATGGTAACATTTCTGTGTCTTGGGCACAGGTTATTCCCCTATTTTTTACGACTTCAAAACTTCATGGAAATTGTACAGGTCTAGGAGCATTTTCAGACGAAATTTTTAATTAAAAATGACAATGTGGCATAAAGATTGGCGTAACAGCATTTAATCAATTATCGACGTAAATTATTGTGTACATCTTCTGCAGGAGTTAATTTACATGTAAATTTGGGTGGAGTTCGGTAAATCATGATATCTCACTTTTTTCATTGTACTGGTCTTTGTGTATCTTCAGTGTGACAGAGTTCACCTTACATCAGACTATCGCCAAGCGGGAATTTCTGTCTTTTCTGTGTACGTGGATTTAAGTCTGCCCATGGTATTAAATGGATTAAGGCAATGTCCATGCTTGTTTTGTACATACATTACATCACATGTACCATACATTCAATTTTCACTAATCTTTTATATCCCTTGGGTGGAAGCGGGTGTTTAAAATACATTGTCCCGAAAATATTTATTTAATGCAGATTGCAATCTGTCTGAGTATTAAAATTTTGCCCAACATCTGAAATGGTGAGCGATCCACATGAACTTGTCATGAATTAAGACCTGCATACAGTGAAGTACATGTAGCTGCATAAATGATAAAAGCTTAATTGTCTTCTTCATTACATGATTGTTAAATTCTCAGAACAATATTATAAATATGTACACCTTAGCCAAGACGCCAGTAACTAACATTATATTCCCAAATTGAAATTAAATACAAACTAAAAAAAACCCTGGCCTATTCCGATTACATGTCATTTCGGTCCCGCGTCATTTCGGACTTACGACATTTCGGACTCCAAAAAATATTGCCTCGACGTTTCGGACTCGGGCACATGACATTTCGGACTCGGGTATATGACATTTCGGACTCGGGAATAAGTTGGAAGGAAAGGTTGAACACAACTGTCAAATCAATATAAAATACACCGTGGCTATTCTTAATAGCCCAACAAAATATAACTTAAAGGTTAAATTATATAATTTACCGCTCGCCATCAAGTACTAGTAGGCCTTCGGCGTGGAGTCGTGCATCACGAACCTACACGACAAAATTTCCAATGTTGAGTGTTTACGAAAAGAACGTTTTACTTCTTTATACATGTATTGCTGTACTGATGAATTTATTAGGAATAGGCCAATTTAAAACGCGAAAGAAAATATTTATTAACATGAAACACGTGGTTAGTAAAAGGCTCCACCAAACGATAAAACATTAGATTAGTTGCACTTATACGGTTCTTTGATAATCGTCGTTTCCCGTAAAATTAATGTATTTGTTTAAATCCAATAATATGCTGATGAATTTATTTGAAAATGACCTACACAAAAACAAAAATTTACACGACATTCACTCTTTTTACAAGTCCCTAGAAATTGTTAACGATAACCCGGTGAGCTGCACGTTGACATGCAATTCCTCCCGCTTGGCAATACCAATCGATAAATTAGTGCGTACCTACAAAGCAAAGTATTTCTGAGGAAAATATTCGAAATAGCAACGATCAAAGCGGGATAATTAAAGCTGATTAAGCGATAATCCCGATGTTATTGTAGTATGTGCAAAGAAATCTTGCGGTTCTTTGGTGGATGATGAAAAACCGTGAGTTGTCAATCATCGATAATGGCGGCCGTGTGTTGATTGCAATTATTCCGTTTCACAAAAAAAACCATTGGCAGTGATCGATCAATCAAGCTTGTTTAATTTTTGACAAAAGAAAAACAATGAAGTATTACTAAATATACACAAATTTTCAACAATATTTTATTGCCAAGTTCAATACTCGCCGATGAAACAAAAGAGAACTAGCAGTGTTAATCGCGACGTCAACAATCGCTGATCAATTAAATAAACTATCAGTCTCACATAAAACGAAAAAACAAACAGTTGTACTATTAGTGTTACACAAATTTTCTACAGTATTTTAATTATTAATCAGAGTCAGAAAAGTCGCTTGACTGAGTCCGAAACGACGCCAAGTAAGTCCGAAAAGTCGCCAGACTGAGTCCGAAACGACGTTTGCGTTGAGTCCGAAATGACGCGGGACCGAAATGACGTGCTACCCCTATTCCGTATTCGATTCAATCAAAATAAGCAAAAGAAAGAGAAGAGCTTGTTTGTTGTGCTGTACTTTCAGCTCAAAAATTAAAACCCATTCGATACTCACCCAAGCCGTAAAAGACTTATATCATTTTCAGTGTTATCACCGGGTTACAATTTGTTCGGTGGTTTCTTCTGCATTTTTCTTGCAAGTGTCAAAACAGATTCGTGATCTCATTTCTTACAAATTAGCTTCCTTCACCTTAAAGCGGAAGTATGCGGTTTAGTATTCGTAGTTAAGATCATTCTAGTATCTAAGTTTATGCGGATGTTTTATATTAGTTAACCACGACTACATTGATTGATGTAATTTCAAACAGTAAGTAATCTCCGAATAAAGAAGTATTCATATAATTTAGTATTCAATTTATTAACATGTATTAAAAGTAAATATTATCATATATTTTTCGAATAATTTTCAGGGATTATCGCCATGTATTTGAATAGTGATATTTTACCTAATTTTAATTCTGCGCTTCGCTTCATTTTATATGGACTGTAATTTTAATGCTGTACCAATTTGCGCATGCGTAGATTGGTTATTAAAAGCCACGAGGTTTTGGAGCCGAGTTGTAAACATGTTGGTGTTGTTTGAAACAGCGGCGGGTTATGCCGTATTTAAGGTATAACAAACAATTCTCAAATGAAAAAAACAAACTATAATGCACTAGATTTTTAGTTTTCGGTTGTTATCAATTGCGTCATCAATGTAACCTGAAAATATTGGGGGTTTTCTGTGTAGTCTGAACACGTGGTGTACTGACTTAAGGCCCCCGCACACGAGCCGAAAACTGCGTACGCAAATGGCGCAGCGTCATTTTCGGCTCGTGTGCGGGGGTATTTTCGAGCGCATTTTGACGTTCGCCAAATATCTGTCATGTTTGATATTTTTTTGACGCAGCGCCAACTGCGCTCTCGTGTGCGGGCAACTCAGCGCTATTTGCGTTTCATTCGTCGTCAATGCGCATGCGTCATCACTACTGCAAAATGGCGGCACCCAGTGAGTTCGTCAGTGACGCAGTTTTAGAGGATAAAATCGTCGATTTATGGCAGAAGTAACACTGCAAGGGCAGTTTCTTCATCTTCCGATGACGATGACAAGGACGACGATTCACTCACGGCTGCCATTTTCGGATGAGTGGTGGTCACGTGAACGACACACTTGCCGCAGTAGCTTTCGCGCAGCGTCGTTTTCGGCTCGTGTGCGGGCGCCGTATTTCTGCGCCAAATGCGCTCGTGTGCGGGGGCCTTAAGACTGTAGTATCTGTATCTGTGTGAGTACATCGAATTAACCACTACTGGCACTTGTCCTGAGGGGGAGCGCTTATTAAAAACTAAACTAATCACGGCGCTATTGCACTTTCGCACCTCTACCAGTTCCCGTGGTTGTAGAGACTTGAAATTTTCAGGGGATGTCAAGGGGTACTAGCGATGACCTCACGCCAAATTTCAATCGAATCGATCAATAACTTTTCATTTTACCGACCTTTTACGTTCTGTTTCACAGATAATCTTATCCGTTCGACGCCATTTTCTTTGTTGACTATTTAGACTCGAATAACAAGACACTCAGACGGACCCCGACAGTCTGCGCTACACGCCTAACGATGCAGTTCATAATAATAATAATAATTTTGGTATATATTAATTTTTGCGCTAAGCCACCATTTTCTGTAAATGACTATTTGGCGTTGACAATTTGGATTGTCGTTTACGTGTGAATAACGTTGTGACCTTGATGCTGACCCTGACTTTAAATTTTCCATCGAGCTAGGGGCCTTTGCGTTTATGCTTGCTGTCCCCATACTTCTCGCTGTATTATTAAATTCAATGTTCGAGGTGAAAGAAGAGACGATGTCCTTCAAAAAAGGTAACAGGGTCAAAGTCGTGGGTCAAGGTCATACTACAGAAAACTGAACTGAAACTTTTCAAAGTCAGTTTTTGGACACTTGACCTTGGGGCACGACCTTCACCCAATACTATATTTTGAAGTTCACAATCTGGACTTGGACCACCGACCTTGACATTGGTTCTGTCACACACTGCTTGGTCAGAAAACTGTCAAATGCCGAGGGTCCGTGACGAAAAGGAAGTCAATGGGCGTGGTCAATGTAGACGGTCGTGGTGACCTGCACTAGTCAAGGCTAACCAACCGTGACCTTGACTTTGACCTTGAGTCCAAACTTCCCATAGTTCTCGGAGCCTTTGCGTTTATGCTTGCCATGACCCTATTTCTCGCTGTATTATCAAAATCAATGTTCGAGGTGAAAGCAGAGACAACGTCCTTCAAAAAAGGTAACTGGGTCAAAGCCGTGGGTCAAGGTCATGTTATAGAAAACTGAACTTAGACTTTTCAAACTCAGTTTTAGGACACTTGACCTTGACTTACGACCTTCATCCAGTAACCATTTTCAAAGGCCACAATCTGGACTTGGATCACCGACCTTGACCTTGGTCTGTCACGCACTGCTTGGTCAGAAAACTGTCAAATGCCGAGGGTCCGTGACGAAAAGGAAGTCAATGGGCGTGGTCAATGTAGATGGTCGTGGTGACCTGCACTAGTCAAGACTAACCATCCGTGACCTTGACTTTGACCTTGAGTCCAAACTCCCCATCGTTCTCGGGGCCTTTGCGTTTATGCTTGCCATGACCCTATTTCTCGCTGTATTATCAAAGTCAATGTTCGAGGTGAAAGTAGAGACAACGTCCTTCAAAAAAGGTAATTGGTCAAAGCCGTGGGTCAAGGTCATGTTACAGAAAACTGAACTCAGACTTTTCAAACTCAGTTTTTGGACATTTGACCTTGACTTACGACCTTCATCCAGTAACCATTTTCAAAGGCCACAATTTGAGCTTTAACAACCGACCTTGACCTTGGTCCTGTCACACACTGCTCAATCAGAAAACGGTCAAACGCAGAGGGCCCGTGACGAAAAGTAAGTCAATGGGCTTGGTCAATGTAGACGGTCGTGGTGACTTGCACTAGTCAAGGCTAACGAACCGTGACCTTGACTTTGACCTTGAGTCCAAACTTCCCGTCGATCTCGGGGCCCTTCCGTTTATGCTTGCCATGACCCTATTTCTCGCTGTATTATCAAGTTCATTGTTCGAGGTGAAAGCAGAGACGATGACCTTCAAAAAAGGTAATTAGGTCAAAGCCGTGGGTCAAGGTCATGTTACAGTAAACTGAACTGAAACTTTTCAAAGTCAGTTTTTGGACATTTGACCTTGACTTACGACCTTTACTCAGGAACCTTTTTCAAAGGCCACAATCTTGGCTTGAACCACCGACCTTGACCTTGGTCCTGTCGCACACCGCTTGATCAGAAAACAATCAAACGCTGAGGGTGCGTGTCGGAAAGGAAGTCAATGGGTGTGGTCAATGTGAAAGGTGCATGTGACCTCCACAGGCCACGATATTTTTTGTTAGATGACTGTGACATGCCGGAACCTTTGTGTTTAAAAGCATTAAGATCATAGGAATGTTACTGGAAAAATGTTATAGGTCAAGAAATATCATCGATTTTCCGCTAAAGTAAAACTGTAGAGAATTACCTGTCTTATCCCTAATATGTTAAACAGAAGTTACTTCCCTTAGACCCAAAACCTAAAATGTTAAACAAAGAAAATGGCGTCGACCAGATAAGACTATCTGGAAGCTGAACGTAAAAGGTCGGTAAAATGACAAGTTATTGATCGATTCGGCTGAAATTTGGTGTGGGGTCATCATTTGTCCTCCTGTACATCCCCTGAAAGTTTCAAGTCGCTACGACCACGGGAACTGGTAGAGGTGCGAAAGTGCAATAGCGCCCTAATCACTGTGTAGCTATGTGACAAAAAAAATTAAAGTCAATGGATTGCAATGCAAATACCACTATTAGAAAGCCCTTTTTGCATGCCATTCCAATAAATAGCAAGAAAGTTAGAGCAATTTAAATGTTGCATAATTAGTCATTAACGTGTCAATTAATTTTGTAAGAAACAATAGCGCTCGCGAAATAACTTTGTGACCCAATTTAACACCTCACTAAATGTTTTGTAACTTTCTCAATTATTGTTCAATTTCAATAAACTTGGTATCATTGGAAAGCACAACAAAAGCCCCACGAGTCTAAAACATGATTAATTGCACAGGTCAATATCAGTTGTATTTATTATTATACGCCCACATTTTCATGTGGACGTATTATGTCGTCGCCCCTGTCCGTCCGTCCGTCCACAATTTGTTTGTGGACTCTCCACAGGTCACAATTCTTATCCGATTTTGACGAAACTTGAAATATAGGTTTATCCCCATAAGATCTCGGCTGCTTTCGATATTGGCATGTATCGGATGGAAACTTCATGGATTATGGCTCCTTATTGTACGAAATATCATGTTTTTAGCTTGTGGACCCTATAGAGGTCACAATTTTGAACCGATTGTGATGAAACTTGACATGCATGTTTATAACCCCAAGATCTTGGTTCCTTTCGATATTTGCGCCCATCGGATTGTAACTTCCTGAATGATGGCCCCTGATTGTCCGATAAATCGCCCTTTTTAGCTTGTGGTCCGTCTGGAGGTCAAAATTATTATCCGATTTAAAAAACCGTTTGATCATATCACCGTTACATGGTAATGAAGGTTGAGTTCGAATTTCGTGAAAATCGGACCAAAATTGACATACAAAATGGCCGCCGTTTGTACACGAATAGTGTGAAAATATGTTATTTCAAGGTTGTGGACCCTATAGAGGTCACAATTTTGAACCGATTGTGATGAAACTTGACATGCATGTTTGTAACCCCAAGATCTTGGTCCCTTTCGATATTTGCGCCCATCGGATCGTAACTTCCAGAATTATGGCCCCTGATTGTCCGAAAAATCGCCCTTTTTAGCTTGTGGTCCCTCTGGAGGTCAAAATTATTACCCGATTTAAAAAACGTTTGATTATAAGCCAATGATCTTGGTTCCTTTCTATATTTGCGGCCATCAGATCCTAACTTCTTGAATTATGGCCCCTGATAGTCCGAAAAATCGCCCTTTTTAGCTTGTGGTCCCTCTGGAGGTCAAAATTATCATCCGATTTAAAAAAAATGTTTGACTGTATCACCGTTACATGGTAATGAAGGTTGAGTTCAAATTTTGTGAAAATCGGACCCAAATGGACAGACAAAATGGCCGCTGTTTGTACGCGATTAGTGTGAAAATATGTTCTATCTAGTTTGAACCGATTTTGATGAAACTTGACATGCATGTTTATAACCTGAAGATCTTGGTTCCTTTCGATATTTGCGCCCATTGATTCGTAACTTCCTGAATTATGGAACCTGATTGTACGAAAAATCACCCTTTTTAGCTTGTGGTCCCACGGGAGGTCAAAATTATTATCCGATTTAAAACAACGTTTGATTATCAGGGATGTAGCCACGCTGGGCGGCGCTTGCGCCCGGCACTTTTTTTTGCCGCCTAGCACAAAGAAAAAATCGACGAAACCCGCCCAGTCGTATTTAATAAACCCATTCATGATTCATCCTTCTTTCACTCTGACTGTAGGTACACAAATCGCTCGAAATTTACCACTGCAAACGGCAAAGCCATAGTCATAGAGTAAAAGCCGACGCAAACCATGTCTGCCACGGCATAATTTAATTTTGTGTGCCGTAGTAAACCCTTCCATCCTAAATTAGTTTAAAAAAGGAGTATTCATCAATTTATAATTCTGATTCTATACGGTCTTTGAATTGTGTATTTGCCGTAAATAGGCCACCCAGACCAATTTACGGCATTTCAATGTTAAAGTGTTGGATGTCGTAAATGATGTTGTACGTTCGGTTTTACGACCAATTTTTAATGTACTCATTCTTGCGTTAATTCTACCGAATCTAAATTAAATCCGACAGACAGTTGGGCTACAGTTAGGGCTGGGTAAAATATCGATATAAATCGATAGTATCGATTTGACGGCCCAGAAAAGCACTATCGATAGCGGTGGGTTACTATCGATTATCGCTCTTCGTCTATTTTTCTTGCGTCTGAAATGTCAATGTTTTCTTTCAGTTAATCATAATACACCGCTCACTTTAATTACTATCAAGTATCATTGAAACACATAACAAAATTGTGACTGCTTATTGAACAGCCGTTTTCATAAATTCACTCTCATTGAAACGTTACTTTAGTTTTGAAGAAATTATTGTTCAATATCGCTAAATCGGAAATACCCGGATGTGTAAATAAAGTTAGAGTTATTTCCCTTTGCAAGCTTCAAAATTCGTCTGTACAGTTCACTATTTCTGTACGTTTTCTGTACGTGTGCCTCAGTAATAGAGTACCCGGTACAATAAATAGCACACATGGACGACAAAACGCTTGTTGATTTTCCCGGCAAAGCTAAAATCCTTAGACAGGAGCAAACGATCTTTCGCAACTTCGTATGGTTTTGAACTTTGAACTTACACTGTATCCAGTCTTGATGACGACCGTGAAAATAAGTTTGTTTTCGATACTATCGATTATCGACCGACATTTCATTGCCGATTATCGATAGTAAAAATCACTATCGATACCCAGCCCTAGCTACAGTCCATTTTATTTACACTTACCACAAAATAAATCAATTAGGCGGCAAGGCGAGTGTACTGTTTTACTTATCATTCACTATAGTATTACGTTAGTCACTACCACGTTCGTTACGACTACCACTACGAGAGGCTTTTGACTTCGAATCTTTGAAACTGATCTTTTTTTAGTAAATTAATTTGAAATGGTATATGTAATACCAATTACCATTTACATAAGTTTTTAGCTCCCTGCAAGAGTCTCTGTATCATTGAATCATTGATGAAATTAAGTTAATTTGGTAAAAATTTGATGAATATATGTAAATATAAAAGTTAAAGAAATTTGATTTGTACTGAAGCAAATACAACAAAAAGACAGCAGATGCTTTGGAAATACACCTGGAAGGATAGAATTTTCATAAAAGACCACGCCCCCCTCCAAAAAAAAAAATTTTGCCTCGCTTCGCTCAGAATTTGTTTTTTCCACCACTCAGCAAATCCTGGCTACATCCCTGGATTATATCACCGTTACATGGTAATGAAGATTGAGTTCAAATTTTGTGAAAATCGGACCAAAATTGACAGACAAAATGGCCGCCATTTGTACGCGATTAGTGTGAAAATATGTTATATCAAGGTTGTGGACCCTATAGAGGCCAGCATCTTACCCACTTAGCAACATGATCCCCAGTCGAATTTGAAGCCTACTGAAATGCACCTTTATAACCCAAAGATCTTAATTCATTTCGATATTTGCACATATCAAATTCTAACTTAATGATGTCGGAAAAACCACTTTCGGTATTCCTTGTTCTCTATCCATCTCTCGAAAATGTGGGCGTATCCTGCCTGGCAGTGCCAGCCTATCTTTAAATATAATAGGCATAGTATTTCTTGTGCCAAACAATTCAGCCAATGGGTGTGCGGGGAAATGGGTCACGTGACCAACAAACCTCAATGAAATACCGGAGGCGAAAACTGCGCGGACAAATTCATTCCATGGGAGTCAATAGATTTGCCTGAAATTTGGCAAGTAGATCGTCAGATAACCACAGTAAAATATTATCATAGTTTTGAAAAATAGTTTACTTATTTTTAAGCGAAGTGATTTTGATGACTTGAAAAATCGCAGAAAATGCCGATCTTCGTGTTAAACTTCTACAAATCCAATCGGAAAAAATCAAGATGAGCGTAATAGCGGGCTTGTTATCTAGGTCAGCAAAATGTGTGTAGACCCCCCACTAATGTAAATAAACATCAAAACACCGAATTATGAGTGGGGGGGTACCAGCGCTGAACTTCCGGCAGTCCAAACGAAAACGAGGCTGTTGACAAAGTTTGCACTGTCGAGAAGCCAGAATTGTCACATAGCTACACTGTGGAGGCAGGCTTTAAATGTTTCCACAGATGGTGATGATACTTGGCTCTCTGATAGTTTCAAGTCAAACGTGTTCATTTAGCGTGAAATGCCAAATCATCCGGATGTAAACATTCTTTACTTTAGACTCGATTATCACGCGTTTGTTACTGGTGTTCGTAGGAAAACCAGTCATGACGTTCAGGTATAAAGTGTATTTTTAGTAACACGACTCATTAGCCAATCAAATTTAAGGACGAAATGCCGCGTGCAGCTTGATGAATCTCAGTTTGACCACAGGAATCTGACCTTCTATCTGTATATATATGCATACACCATACCGAACTAGACAATATATAATAAAAAAGAACAGGAATGCAATGGAGTTCAGGACAAACGTCAACGAAGAAAAATAATGTAAATATTGGAATCAAATGGCTATGATATCGTTTTGTGGGGAGTATTTGTGCAAATCAAAACGGCTAGATTGAAGAAAAATCATATCTGGGTGAATTGGCAGAGGTTAGATTGCCTGACATTACGAATTGTGGAACAAAAACGTGCCGAAGCGAGAGCAGGTAAAATCGAGGATTTAACAGGCATTGCATTCCTGTTCTTTTTTATTATATATTGTCTTGTTCGGTATGGTGTATGCATATATATACAGATAGGTCAGATTCCTGTGGTTTGACAGACGAATTTATGACGTTATTGACATTGTTGGATTTGTTTGGGCAATACAGTACACTTCAGGGCTAAGTATGAAATTCCTCCGGGGTCCGACCTGGGCGGAATTGAAAAATCGCGGACTACAGGCTATTAATTCGTTCAGGTCCCGCTGTAAAATCCGCTCTAAATTTCCGCCAAGAATTTGAGTAAACCACCGAGGATTTGTTAAACCACCGACTGCCGCGGAATTGTTAAACCACCGACTGCCGCGGAATTGTTAAACCACCGACCCCAGCGCGAAATTTAATTTTATGAAATTTTTGTTACACGTATGCTTTACATTGTTTTCGTATCCATAATTCAGTAGTCCAATCCCGAAAACAGCATTATCGGCATGCTTTTAAAACTTTGAAATAAAATATATGCATATATTATCGATGTATAATTTACAACATCGCATACTCGTTTGTTACATGTACGGCATATATAACAAACCTTACAAATAATCATATGGACGAACATTCGTAAAAAGGTATTATTCAGCTTTGTTTTTGTTTTGGATTTTTAAAACAACAATGTGCTACGAAGTCGTTTACCGTTTATGTATGTTGGCAAAGAATAAAGAAAAGTGAGTAATCTCATTGTTACAAAGCGGTGGTTTCAATCCGAAATGTGTTGAGCATGTTATTACAAGTGGTTCTAGAGCCTCTATTCAAATAATTAAAAAAGGTGAGCTCACTCATAGTTTTAAAGCCGTGGTTTCAATCCGCAACGCGTTGGCATGGTAATTGTAAGTGTTTATACTATTAAAGTATTGTTTTATTAGACTTAACTATAAATCACAAAAATGGAATATTAAAATGGGTCAGTTCATCCCACGATCGTTTCACCCTATATCGATACATTACTTCATTAACATGTTCGATATTTTTAAAACTTGAATCGTTCGACTATTTCAAACTCATTCAAATTAGGAAAATTTCAAAATTTACACACATAAATGCTGGCCTTACCTTGGGCAAAAGTGTTGTACATTAAAATAGCCATTTCCATTCTGACAAATAAGTTACAAAATTCACACCTCAAGTAATATATTCTGATTTAATTCCCAAATGAATGAAATGCCGTCATCTCCTGTTTTTAAGCACACATCGCCAAAATTCACCGTCAACCTTACTGAACACATGTACATTAAAACTATCAGTCGGAAAATACCGTGATGACATTTCATTTAGGCACCAAGGAGTCTGAGTCAATGCATACTGTCAATCAACTTT
This sequence comes from Patella ulyssiponensis, assembly GCA_963678685.1. Lineage (NCBI taxonomy): Eukaryota > Metazoa > Mollusca > Gastropoda > Patellidae > Patella > Patella ulyssiponensis. Next base: position 57,654,024 of record OY783225.1, on the reverse strand, counting down.
CTTTATTAGGCGAATTCACACGTGCCATCAAAAGGAATTGATAATTGACTAAAATACAAACCCCTTTAACACACACATGGCTAAATTACGAACGGGCTGCGATGAATAGCACCTCCCCACCTCCTACAATTTACATCACGTATTACCAGTAATTTGCATAAGATTCTATTAATTTTATTAACGATAACATAAAACTCGGGCTTTAAAAATTATGGATATTAAAATAAGAGATAATTTAATTTTTGAATCGGTACAGACTTGAAGGTTGGCGCATGCAAATTATGAAATCAATACTTAATTCGCAGTTGACATATTCTGTCAATAGAATTATTCCTTTAACCGGTGGTAATAAGGGGAATGCTCACTAGCCCGCGGGTTCTATAATATATTATTAGGGTTCATTAGTTAGGGTTAGGGTTAGGGTTGTGTTAGGGTTAGGGTTCATTGGTCAACCGATATCTGTTATTAGGGTTAGGCTTTATTGATACCCACATTTATAGTACACGTATTTCTTACAGCGACAGACTAGAGAGTAGAGCACCTGCGGACTAGTGAGGCCCTTTCAGTGTATTTTTAATTTGGCACAAAAATCATCCCTTATATCACGCCAAGCCGCTTTAACTAATGCATGCTTTTGTTGTTAAGCATTTTCCTTTGTAATCTTTGGTGCGACAATTACATCCTATAAATCTAAGTTCAGTCCGCACAAGATTTGATTCATATATGGTCTGGTTGTTAGGTGTTTTATTTATTGAAAGCTTCATCGATATGTTCACTGGAAAAATGAAATTTAATATTTGTTTCTGTGATAATTATTGGAAAGAAACCGAACCGGATTATTATCTAGGATATTTATCGTCAGCTGTATAAATACGGTAAGCAGTTTGTGTGTTGCATTTATAAGTTAAAGCATAAAATAATATATCTATGAAGCGACCATTTGAGACATGATACTTTGAAGCCATATGCATATAGCGCTATCTGAAACGATTTGACATGTTGATCTGTATTGAAATGTGGGGAATAGCGACTCTGTATCTTAAAGTCAAATACGAAACTGAAATAAGTAAAGAATCTTTCAGCTTCTATACATTACATGATATTTGATTCTCGGGACATAAAGTATTATTTGAACGTTGGGAGCCCAATCGTCATTTTAATCGAATTACCGTTAAATTAAATATCGGGGAGAAAATATACCTTCCAAGAATTAATGCTAATTTGTTTATTTCTACGACTGTCATTAAATTCTTCTTCATATTTAAAATCGATAATAAATCAGTATATAAAAAATCGACAGCATATTTTAAGACGCCCACATGCAAATCTCTAGATATTATGTTTATTGTCATCCATTTTCAGACAATGTTATTAGAATTCACGAAACACGGTTTCATTGTCTGCTTGTCGGATGAACTAATGACATAGAAAATTGATATGTGTATGCACTTTGTGGTGCGATTTACGAATTGAATACCGATGTACATGTACATTATAAATGAATCGAGCATAACAGATATTTTAGGATATCAATAAAATAATACTTTGGTACAATTTAGTTAATTTTCAAAAAACAATTTGAAAATAGTATTATGAATATATAAATTACAGGTTAACTAAAACGACTAATATACTCGTGATATTATTCCATTAACTATTAAATAACGCTGTGACAATATTGACTAAATTACTCAGACTATTTTGAATCACTATGGAACATAATCCTCCGCGAATTTTATGTTTCCACCGACAATTATCCGCCGAGAATTTCAAATTTTCGCGGACAATAATCCTCCGCGAATTTTATCTTTTCGCGGACTTTTTTCCGCCCAGAACGTCGCAAATTCCGCGGAGTGGACATGAGAAAAACACCGCGATTTTTGAGTGGAAAAAACACCCACAGGGGGGATTTTCATACTTAGCCCTGAAGTGTACTGTAAACTTGTCAGTATTATGATTATTTTTACAGGTTTTTCCTAAAATTTTGCGCGAGCAACGAACAGCTCGCCTAAATCTACCTTTGCGCGAGCAACTGCTCGCGTCTCGTGGCAAGCCCTGAAAGCGAAGTGATTTTGATGACTTGAAAAATCGCAGAAAATGCCGATCTTCGTGTTAAACTTCTACAAATCCAATCGGAAAAAAATCAAGACGAGCGTAATAGCGGGCTTGTTATCTAGGTCAGCAAAATGTGTGTAGACCCCCCACTAATGTAAATAAACATCAAAACACCGAATTATGAGTGGGGGGGGGTACCAGCGGTGAACTTCCGGCAGTTTCAAGTTTGTTCCAGTCTATCACGGTTATAATAAAAAATGAATGATTGTGAATTAACGTTTTCGTGTTAGTAACTGAAGCACCTCGCATTGGAAATGAAATGAAATGGGGCTTAACGTCCTACTCTTCTGCACCTGACCTGGGCTAATGGATGACGGGCATACACCATACAGTGTGCTATGAGGGAAATTTTGCCCGGGCAGCGGCGCTACGGCCTACTCTTATATCGAATTCCAACTGCCAAGGGATCTTTTACGTGCACTCCAATGTGTACACAGGACCTCGGTTTTTCGTCCCATCCGAATGACTAGGCAGCTGTCCTTGTCAGGCCCTCCTTCTGCATCACTGACAAGGGGAAACCACGCCGGAAAATCGAGATGAACTTTCTCGGCCAATGCAGGGATCGAACACCCGACCTCCATGCTAGCGAGCCAGTGCCTTGCCCACTAAGCCACCGTGATTCCCCCTCGCATTGGAGGTAGCAGAGTTTTCAACAATGTTTGTTGCATTAAAGTCTGTAAATGTTTTGGGTATAATACGACGCTTGTTTCTAATGGGTTTTAGATATTTATTAGGGGGTATGGCTGGTACCAGCCCCTCAACCACCTTAAATAGGAATGTAAGCCTCAGGTCTTTTCGACGTTCATGGAGTAACGGTAGGTCCAGGTTTGTTAGCATCTGTGTGACGTGGCCAGTGGTCCTTGTCCTGTAGTCTGTTGTGATGAACCTGGCTGCCTTTCTCTGGATCCTTTCGAGTTTGTCAATATCAGACTTGAGGAAGGGATCCCATATGATGGCTCCGTATTCCAGCGTTGATCGGACTAGGGCGATGTAGGCTGATTTCATGGTTCTTTGCGGGCAGTGGTGGAGATTTCGGCGGATGAAACCTAGTGTAGAACTAGCCTTTTTGCATATGTTGTCGATGTGGGTTCCCCACTTCAAGTCAGATGAGATAGTCAATCCTAGGTACGGGTTGTTGTTTACCTCCTGGAGGAAGATACTATCTAGTTGGTTGAAGTGGGTTGACTTTGGTTTAACGCACAACACATAGCATTTTTTAGCGTTGAAACGCATACCCCATATCTGGGCCCAGTTCTCAAGGTTTTGTAGATCCTGCTAAAGGGTTATGTGATCCTTGGTTTTGCGGATTACCCTGTACAGTAGGCAGTCGTCGGCAGAGAGACGTATTGTTGATTAGACAGCATCTGGCATGTCAGTCACATGGCAAAGAAATAGTAGCGGGCCAAGTACAGTCCCTTGGGGTACTCCGGATTCAACTGGCAAGGCTCTGGAGTGTTCACCTTCTACCATGACCGTCATCAGTCTATTGCAGAGGAATGACTGGATCCATGTGTGGAGTTTACCCCGGATTCCTTATGCACTAAGCTTATGTAGCAGTTCGTTATGTGGGACCGTATCAAATGCCTTGGAGAAATCTAGAATGATAACACAGGGTTGGTAATAAGTGGCGAACGGTCATTTGGGTTACCTGGAGGTCGCCATGCTTAGAAAACGGGCCAACGACCCTTCGTTCCCGTGTAAATCGTAAAAAAAAACATGCAGACAGCGGATGAGATTTCCCCGTACTCCACGCAGCAATCCATCTAGATTTCCCCAGCGAATAAAGGGGTATTCCGATCACGTGATAATCGATGACGCAATTGTACTCCCTTGTCAACAGCACAGCCTCGTTTTCGTTTGTTTTAAAAATGGCATCCCCCACAATGAAACCGGAACCGCGACACATTGCATTCACTCGGCAAACCTGGGAAGATCCCCGTACCCTACATCGAGCAAGATACCGGGATCTGTCGAGTGACATATCATTAAAATTAAAGACGTTTGTTGTGGAGACATCATTATGACTTTTCGGACGAGGTGAACAACGACAATAAATTGACAATACTGATATGTAGTTCGTACATGTTCAACAATGAAATAGAATATGAAGCAAGGTGACGGGCGACGGTTTTGTCTTGACTCGTTGCTTGCGTACCGGTACGTATTTCACTATTTGACACGGTTAACTAGTAAACTACTTTAACTTTAACTACATTTCACATGGGTGGAATAATTGATTCATATTCTGTTTGTGTTACTGTGTCTCAGTTTATATTATATCAATATAATATAAATTTAAACAAATCAAAGAAATAAAAACTTGAATTTTCCGTTTTATTAAATTCTGATCTTTTACTCCCCAATTCTTATAGGTCACTATATAGACGTTCTCACATAACACTACTCTGAAAATTTAATGGGTTACCATAAATCATTTTCAGGCAACCTGTGTGGTAACCTGTTAGGTTACCATCCGGTATTTTGTGGTAACCTTGAACCAGGTTCTCACGCCCGGTCCTTAATTCCAGTCCTGATAACATCCGTCTGCAGGCCTCTATTTAGGTTGGATGATAGGTCGTCTATGGTGGTTGCTAACTGGGTTTCACAGCGGAAGCCTATAACTATAACCCCGTTTACATTACAAATTTTCAGTAGGGTTGTCACGATTACAGAATTCTTGAATCGGTTAATCGGCCAGCCAAAAATCGTATCGGTGCCGATTAATCGGATGCCGTATAAATTCCATAATTAAATGTCAATCAATGTCGTTACGGCGTTACAAGGTTTTTTTCATGTGATTGTTTGTTATAAGTAAATTATAAAATGATGTATCAATAACGAATAGCTGATTGTATATTATTAATTATTGTAGTACATTTATTTCAGTTTATACTAAAGATATGTCGGAATAAATCGTTTAAATTGGCAATAAACAACATTTACGTTAAGTCATCAGTTTTGATATTCAGTTACGAGGTTGAGCGAAGTAAAACATTCCCGTGTGCTGACTTACCCCTACGGCTTTAACTGCTAATTAAAAATCCAATACTGGCTATAGATTACAATTCACCTGTACAACAATTCCCCTACATGATATTTAAACATATATAGCAATAATCATATTGACGAAAAACGAGAGAAAAACCCACAAAAGACGATACAAATAGAAAAAAAAACACGTGACATTTACAAAGACCGAAACATATGCCGAGGGGGCTGAATAGAAGATCCTCCCGATTGGCAATGTTAGGAACTAGTTTATTCGTCGTCTCGTATGCAGTAACGGCACATTCTGATTGTGAATTTAATAATAAATTACAACTGGATTTAAAATTAATTTATACTAGAGAAATTTCTGAGGAAATCGTTTGATTATATAGTTGGAGAATCGTTTTCTTCTTTATAAAATGAAATTTCAATAAAATTACATTGCTAGGTTATCACTCGTAAAAAGGCACAGCCAACTTCCCCGTCTCGTGCGGCATGCTTTCAATCCATGCCTAAGATATTATCATGTCTGTTATTCATGATTCCGAGATTTGGACAACTATTTCCCGCCAATATCAACTATTTTACACATTTCGTAGTAAGCCATGCCTAATATGGTAGGCGAAGAATCCTGTGCTACATTGAAATCATGCCACTGTATTGCGTCTTGAAAGACGTAGTTTTCGTATGGTTTTAATACGCAGCAGTGTGTTTAGCAGAGAGTAAAAGTCTAAATTTATATGTATTTGTATAAATATAAATTGGATGAAACGACTACCGATTTTTCAAAGTGTGAATCGGTTTGAGCTAGAAACCGAATCGACTACGACTAAACCGATTAATCGTGACAACCCTAATTTTAAGCGTGCCAGGTACCGTTCCTGGTACGGCGCAGTTAATTTTTTTGTAAACGGGTAAAACACAAGCGTGCCGTACTGAGTACCGTGCCAATCTGGCCCACTGAAGTGAGGTGGTCTCGGAACCGTACTAAGTACGGTTCGCTTTAAATTTTCTTAGTGTAAACGCTAACCGGTCTGAGTACGGATTACTGCGCATGCGCCAAATGAACCTTGACCTTTTTTCCTGCAAACTTTGACAGTTTCTGTCATCAGTTCTGTCAAAATGGCTGCTCAAACTAAATCAGTCATCATAATTTATTTCATCTGGGTAATTTGTACAGGGGCTTAAAATTAACTTTTCTGTGAAGAGTTCCACACTTGGCGTGCTTGGTATGGTTCTGTGACTGGTTATTTTAGAGTAATGTAATTTGTAAACGGGTCAATTTCTTGAAATTTATCGCGGCCTGGTACCGTACCTAGTACGGCACGTTTATTACAGGTACGGCACGCTTATCGCGGCCAAGTGTAAACAGGGCTAATGTTGATTTCCGTGAGGATCTTGTGGCGATCGAAGTGATTTAGCATGTGATGACACATATAGATGTATCATTGTATGTAAAATCACAGGAATCTGACCTTCTATCCGTATATATATGCATACACCATACCAAACTAGACAATATATGATAAAAAAGAACAGGAGTGCAATGCCTGTTGAAGCCTTAATTTTACCTGCTCTTGCTTTGGCTCGTTGTTTTTCAACAATTCGTAATGTCGGGCAATCTGACCTCTGCCAATTCACTCAGGCTCCGATATGGTTTTTCTTCAATTTAGCCGTTTTGATTTGCATAAATACTCCCCACAAAACGATATCATAGCCACTTGTTTCCAATATTTACATTATTTTCCTTCGTTGACCCCCGACTCCATGCGCCGACGTCGCACAAAACCTAACCAACCTCTGAAGTCTTGTATACTTCCGCCTAGAATTCATGAATATTCACCAAAACCTGACAGGAAATGTATATTCAAACCCTCTTCTTAGATTCTACACCCAAAAGTTAAAAATTGCTATGCAAAAATGGGAAATTGGAATGGCAGAGAAAATCTTAAAATATCTTTGGCACTTGTTTTAGTGATTTTGTCACTGCGGATTGATTTTGTGACGTCGGCGCATGGAGTCGGGGATAAACGTCAACGAAGGAAAATAATGTATATATTGGAAACAGTCAGATATGACTGAAAAGCACTTTTTTTGGTGCCATTCCACGCATTGAATAGTATAGAGCATATTCAATTGATTACATTATTGACGTCAATTTCATATTTTAAAATTCTATAACTTTGAATCTTTGGAATATCTTGTGGACAAAGGCATTGAGACAAACAATCGAAACAATTCTAACCAATTCTGATAATTACTTAATGGGCTATTGCCCGTAATAAGATATTCATGTGTTGTAATCAAAAGAAAAAATATGTGACAACCCTTGCTCACTGCCCCGTCCGTCACACTTTTTGGGACACAATAACTCTCTTCCTAATTGAGCTAGATTGTTCAAACTTGGTGTATGTGTTTATTAGGTCAATGCCCTGATGGAGTTCGAAGATGAGCATTTTCCGCTTAGGGTAAGCAGAGATACGCAATTTGATTGGTTGATGCTTTGGGACACGATAACTTTAGTTCTAATTACGTGAGAGTGGTGAAACTTGGTGTATAGTTTCATTACAGTAATACCTTGACTAAGTTCGATAATGAGCATTTTCTGCTCAGGGTAAGCAGAGCAATACGATAACTTTAGTTCTAATTAAGTGAGAGTGATGAAACTTGGTGTATAGTTTCATTACAGTAATGCCTTGACTAAGATCGATAATGAGCATTTTCTGCTCAGGGTAAGCAGAGCGATAAGCAATTTGATTTGCCGAGACTTTGGAACACAATAACTCTCCTTCTAATTGAGTTAAAATGTTCAAAATTGGTGTGTATGCTTATTAGGTCAATGCCTTGATGGAGTTCGAAGATGAGCATTTTCTGCTTAGGGTAGGCAGAGATAAGCAATTTGATTGGTTGATAGTTTGGGACAAGATAACTTAGGTTCATTTTGATTGATGATTTTTATGACAATACAATGACTGCATTCTCATTCAGTAATGGATTCGACAGTAACAGTGTATAGAAACGATTGACTCGGACACGGGGGCCCTTTCCCTTGGCCAGAGGGGCCCTTTTGTCAAGCGTGGGGGCCCTTTTGTCTGCCTTTAGGGTCCCCCCTAACTAGGGTACATTTTCATTTTTATACGCCCACATTTTCATGTGGGCGTATATTGTCGTCGCCCCTGTCCGTCCGTCCGTCCGTCCGTCCGTCCGTCCGTCAGTCCGTCCACAATTGTTTGTGAACAGTCTACAGGTCACAATTCTTATCCGATTTCAATGAAACTTAAAATATAGGTTTATCGCCCTAAGATCTCGGTTCCTTTCGATATTGGCATGTATCGGACTGTAACTTCATGGGTTATGGCCCCTGATTGTACGTTTTTTAGCTTGTGAACAGTGTAGAGGTCACAATTTTGAACCGATTTGGATGAAACTTGAAATGCATGTTTATAACCCATAGATCTTGGTTCCTTTCGATATTTGCGCCAATCGGATCGTAACTTCCTGAATTATGGCCCCTGATTGTCCGAAAAATCGCCCTTTTTAGCTTGTGGTCACTCTGGAGGTCAAAATTGTTATCCGATTTAAAAAACCGTTTGATTATATCACCGTTCCATGGTTATGAAGGTTGACTTCGAATTTCGTGAAAATCGGACCAAAATTGACTGACAAAATGGCCGCCGTTTGTACGCGAATAGTGTGAAAATATGTTATATCAAGGTTGTGGACCTTATAGAGGTCACAATTTTGAACGGATTTTGATGAAACTTGACATGCATGTTTATAACCCATAGATCTTGGTTCCTTTCGATATTTGCGCCAATCGGATCGTAACTTCCTGAATTATGGCCCCTGATTGTCCGAAAAATCACCCTTTTTAGATTGTGGTCCCTCTGGAGGTCAAAATTGTTATCCAATTTAAAAAACCGTTTGATCATATCACCGTTCCGTGGTTATGAAGGTTGACTTCGAATTTCGTGAAAATCGGACCAAAATTGACTGACAAAATGGCCGCCGTTTGTACGCGAATAGTGTGAAAATATGTTATATCAAGGTTGTGGACCTTATAGAGGTCACAATTTTGAACGGATTTTGATGAAACTTGACATGCATGTTTATAACCCATAGATCTTGGTTCCTTTCGATATTTGCGCCAATCGGATCGTAACTTCCTGAATTATGGCCCCTGATTGTCCGAAAAATCACCCTTTTTAGATTGTGGTCCCTCTGGAGGTCAAAATTGTTATCCAATTTAAAAAACCGTTTGATCATATCACCGTTCCATGGTTAGGAAGGTTGAGTTCGAATTTCGTGAAAATCGGACCAAAATTGACGGGCAAAATGGCCGCCGTTTGTACGCGAATAGTGTGAAAATAAATATGTTATATCAAGGTTGTGGACCTTATAGTGGTCTCAATTTTGAACCGATTTTGATGAAACTTGACATGTATGTTTATAACCCAAAGATCTTGGTTCCTTTCAATATTTGCTCCCATCGGATCGTAACTTCCTGAATTATGGCCCCTGATTGTCCGAAAAATCGCCCTTTTTAGTTGTGGTCCCTCTGGAGGTCAAAATTGTCATCCGATTTAAAAAAACGTTTTTTATTATATCACCGTTCCATAGTTATGAAGGTTGAATTCCAATTTCGTGAAAATCGGACCAAAATTGACGGACAAAATGGCCGCCGTTTGTACGCGAATAGTGTGAAAATATGTTATATTAAGGTTGTGGACCTTATAGAGGTCACAATTTTGAACCGATTTTGATGAAACTTGACATGTATGTTTATAACCCAAAGATCTTGGTTCCTTTCGATATTTGCGCACATCGGATCATAACTTCCTGAATTATGTCCCCTGATTGTCCGAAAAATGGCTTTTGTTAGCTTTTGGTCCCTCTGGAGGTCAAAATTGTTATCCGATTTAAAAAAACGTTTGATTATATCACTTTCATGGTTATGAAGGTTGAGTTGGAATTTCGTGAAAATCGGACCAAAATTGACGGACAAAATGACCTCCGTTTGTACGCGAATAGTGTGAAAATATGTTATATCAAAGTTGTGGACCTTATAGAGGGCACAATTTTGAACCGATTTTGATGAAACTTGACATGTATGTTTATAACCCAAAGATCTTAGTTCCTGTCGATATTTGCGCCCATCGGATCATAACTTCCTGAATTATGTCCCCTGATTGTCCGAAAAATGGCTTTTGTTAGCTTTTGGTCCGTCTGGAGGTCAAAATTATTATACGATTTAAAAAAAACATTTGATTATATCACCGTTCCATGGTTATGAAGATTGAGTTCGAATTTCGTGAAAATCGGACCAAAATTGACGGACAAAATGGCCGCCGTTTGTACACGAATAGTGTGAAAATATGTTATATCAAGGTTGTGGACCCTATAGAGGTCACAATTTTGAACCGATTTTGATGAAACTTGATATGTATGTTTATAACCCAAAGATCTTGGTTCCTTTCGATATTTGCGCCCATCGGATCATAACTTCCTGAATTATGTCCCCTGATTGTCCGAAAAATCGCTTTTGTTAGCTTGTGGTCCCTCTGGAGGTCAAAATTATTATCCGATTTAAAAAACGGTTTGATTATATCACGGTTTCATGGTAATGAAGAGAGAATTTGAATTTCGTGAAAATCGGACCAAAGTTGACGGATAAAATGGCCGCTGTCTGTACGCAAATTGTGTGAAAATATGTTATATCAAGGTTGTGGACCCTATAGAGGTCAAAATTTTGAACTGATTTTGATGAAACTTGAAAAACATGTTTATAACCTAATGATCTTGGTTCCATTGCATATTTGCCCATATCGGATCGTAACTTCCTGAATTATGGCCCCTGATTGTACGAAAAATCACCCTTTTTAGCTTGTGGTCCTTCTGGAGCTCACAATTATTATCTGATTTAAAAAAACGTTTGATTATATCACAGTTACACCGTAGTTATGGGTGAGTTTGAATTATGATTTTCTGATGATTACTTAAAATGCAACAACTCTTGTTGACTGCCCGGACGATTTGGCTGCTGTGTGGGCGTATGTTTCGTTGCCTGGCAACCTATTTTTCTCATCGGTTTTAGCATTTTTATACGCCCACATTTTCATGTGGACGTATTATGTCGTCGCCCCTGTCCGTCCGGACGTCCGTCCGTCCACAATTGTTTGTGGACTCTCTACAGGTCACAATTCTTACCCGATTTTGACGAAACTTGAAATATATGTTTATCCCCAAAAGATCTCGGCTGCTTTCGATATTGGCATGTATCGGATCAAAACTTCATGGATTATGGCCCCTGGTTGTACGAAAAATCACGTTTCTAGCTTGTGGACCCTATAGAGGTCACAATTTTGAACCGATTTTGATGAAACTTGACATGCATGTTTATAACCCAAAGATCTTGGTTCCTTTCGATATTTGCACCTATCGGAACGTAATTTCCTGAATTATGGCCCCTGATTGTCCGAAAAATCACCTTTTTTAGCTTGTGGTACCTCTGGAGGTCACAATTATTATCCGATTTAAAAAACCGTTCGATTATATCACCGTTACACCCTAAGGAAGGTTGAGTTCGAATTTCGGGAAAATCGGACCAAAATTGCCATACAAAATGGCCGCCGTTTGTACGCGAATACTGTTAAAAAATGGTATATCAGTGTTGTGGACCCTGTAGAGGTCACAATTTTAATTCGATTTTGATGAAACTTGAATTTCATGGTTATAACCCAAAGATCTTGGTTCCTTTCGATATTTGCGCATATAGGATCGTAACTTCTTGAATTATGGCCCCTGATTATACGCAAAATCGCTTTTTTTTAGCTTGTGGTTCCTCTGGAGGTCACAATTATTATCCGATTTAAAAAAACGTTTGATTATGTTACCGTTACACCGTAAGGAAGGTTGAATTCGAATTTCGGGAAAATCGGACCAAAATTGCCATACAAAATGGCCGCCGTTTGTACACGAATACTGTTAAAAAATGGTATATCATGGTTGTGGACCCTGTATAGGTCACAATTTTAATTCGATTTTGATGAAACTTGAAATGCATGGTTATAACCCAAAGATCTTGGTTCCTTTCGTTATTTGCGCATACCGGATTGTAACTTCCTGAATTATGGCCCCTGATTGTCCGAAAAATCGCCTATGGTCTCTCTGGAGGTCACAGTTATTATCCGATTTAAAAAAACGTTTGACTCTATCACCGTTACACCCTACGGAAGGTTGAGTTCGAATTTCGAGAAAATCGGACCATAATTGCCAGACAAAATGGCCGCCGTTTGTACACATTTCTAGGTTGTGTACCGTCACACCATAATCATTGTCAGCTTCGAATTTCATGAATATCAGACTGGAACTGACCAACAAAATGGCTGCTCCCAATACAGTATGAAATACAGGACTTAATGATGTAGGAAAAATCACTTTCGGTATTGCTTGTTCTCTATCCATCTCTCGAAAATGTGGGCGTATCCTGCCTGGCAGTGCCAGCCTATCTTTTAGCTTGTGGTACCTCTGGAGGTCACAATTATTATCCGATTTAAAAAACCGTTCGATTATATCACCGTTACACCCTAAGGAAGGTTGAGTTCGAATTTCAGGAAAATCGGACCAAAATTGCCATACAAAATGGCCGCCGTTTGTACGCGAATATTGTTAAAAAATGGTATATCAGTGTTGTGGACCCTGTAGAGGTCACAATTTTAATTCGATTTTGATGAAACTTGAAATTCATGGTTATAACCCAAAGATCTTGGTTCCTTTCGATATTTGCGCATATCGGATCGTAACTTCTTGAATTATGGCCCCTGATTATACGCAAAATCGCCTTTTTATACGCCCACATTTTCATGTGGACGTATTATGTCGTCGCCCCTGTCCGTCCGGACGTCCGTCCGTCTGGACGTCCGTCCGTCCACAATTGTTTGTGGACTCTCTACAGGTCACAATTCTTACCCGATTTTGACGAAACTTGAAATATATGTTTATCCCCAAAAGATCTCGGCTGCTTTCGATATTGGCATGTATCGGATCAAAACTTCATGGATTATGGCCCCTGATTGTACGAAAAATCATGTTTCTAGCTTGTGGACCCTATAGAGGTCACAATTTTGAACCGATTTTGATGAAACTTGACATGCATGTTTATAACCCAAAGATCTTGGTTCCTTTCGATATTTGCGCCTATCGGAACGTAATTTCCTGAATTATGGCCCCTGATTGTCCGAAAAATCACCTTTTTTAGCTTGTGGTACCTCTGGAGGTCACAATTATTATCCGATTTAAAAAACCGTTCGATTATGTCACCGTTACACCCTTAGGAAGGTTGAGTTCGAATTTCGGGAAAATCGGACCAAAATTGCCATACAAAATGGCCGCCGTTTGTACGAGGATACTGTTAAAAAATGGTATATCAGTGTTGTGGACCCTGTAGAGGTCACAATTTTAATTCGATTTTGATGAAACTTGAAATTCATGGTTATAACCCAAAGATCTTGGTTCCTTTCGATATTTGCGCATATCGGATCGTAACTTCTTGAATTATGGCCCCTGATTATACGCAAAATCGCCTTTTTTTAGCTTGTGGTGCCTCTGGAGGTCACAATTATTATCCGATTTAAAAAAAAGTTTGATTATATTACCGTTACACCGTAAGGAAGGTTGAGTTCGAATTTCGGGAAAATCGGACCAAAATTGCCATACAAAATGGCTGCCGTTTGTACACGAATACTGTTAAAAAATGGTATATCATGGTTGTGGACCCTGTATAGGTCACAATTTTAATTCGATTTTGATGAAACTTGAAATGCATGGTTATAACCCAAAGATCTTGGTTCCTTTCGTTATTTGCGCACATCGGATCGTATCTTCCTGAATTATGGCCCCTGATTGTCCGAAAAATCGCCTATGGTCCCTCTGGAGGTCACAGTTATTATCCGATTTAAAAAAACGTTTGACTCTATCACCGTTACACCCTACGGAAGGTTGAGTTCGAATTTCGATAAAATCAGACCATAATTGCCAGACAAAATGGCCGCCGTTTGTACACATTTCTAGGTTTTGTACCGTCACACCATAATCATTGTCAGCTTCGAATTTCATGAATATCAGACTGGAACTGACCAACAAAATGGCTGCTCCCAATACAGTATGAAATACAGGACTTAATGATGTAGGAAAAATCGCTTTCGGTATTGCTTGTTCTCTATCCATCTCTCGAAAATGTGGGCGTATCCTGCCTGGCAGTGCCAGCCTATCTTTTTAGCTTGTGATCCCTCTGGAGGTCACAATTATTATCCGATTTAAAAAAACGTTTGATTATATTACAGTTACACTGTAAGGAAGGTTGAGTTCGAATTGCGGGAAAATCGAACCAAAATTGCCATACAAAATGGCCGCCGTTTGTACGCGAATATTGTTAAAAAATGGTATATCAGTGTTGTGGACCCTGTAGAGGTCACAATTTTAATTCGATTTTGATGAAACTTGAAATTCATGGTTATAACCCAAAGATCTTGGTTCCTTTCGATATTTGCGCATATCGGATCGTAACTTCTTGAATTATGGCCCCTGATTGTCCGAAAAATCGCCTATGGTCCCTCTGGAGGTCACAGTTATTATCCGATTTAAAAAAACGTTTGACTCTATCACCGTTACACCCTCTGGAAGGTTGAGTTCGAATTTCGAGAAAATCGGACCATAATTGCCATACAAAATGGCCGCCGTTTGTACGTGAATAGTGTAAAAATAGTGTATATCAAAGTTGTGGACACTGTAGAGGTCACAATTTTAATTCGATTTTGATGAAACCTGAAATGCATGTTTATAACCTAAAGATCTTTATTCTTTTCGATATTTGCGCATATCAAATTGTAACTTAATGAATTATGGCCTTTGATTGTAGGAAAAATCACTTTCAGTATTGCTTGTTCTCTATCTATCTCTCGAACAATTATTATCCGATTTAAAAAAAACTCTGATTATATTACTGTTGCACCGTAAGGAAGGTTGAGTTCGAATTTCGTGAAAATCGTACCAAAATTGCTGGACGAAATGGTTGCCGTTTGTACGCGAATAGTGTAAAAATATGGTATATCATGGTTGTGGACACTCGATAGGTCACAATTCTAATCCGATTTTGACGAAAAGTCACATTTCTAGGTTGTGAACCGTCACACCATAATCATTGTCGGCTTCGAATTTCATGAATGTCAGACTGGAACTGACCAATAAAATGGCTGCTCTCAATACAGTATGAAATACAGGACTTAATGATGTAGGAAAAATCACTTTTGGTATTGCTTGTTCTCTATCCATCTCTCGAAAATGTGGGCGTATCCTGCCTGGCAGTGCCAGCCTATCTTCCTTTATAAAACACTTTCGATACGTTTGAAAAAAATAAATGTGCGATTAATTACTCATTCAGTAATGGATTCGACAGTAACAGTGTATAGAAACGATTGACTCGGACACGGGGGCCCTTTCCCTTGGCCAGAGGGGCCCTTTTGTCAAGCGTGGGGGCCCTTTTGTCTGCCTTTAGGGTCCCCCCTAAATAGGGTACATTTTCATTTTTCTCATCGGTTTTAGCATTTTCCTTTATAAAACACTTTCGATACGTTTGAAAAAAATAAATGTGCGATTAATTAATGTGTCATCTATTTATTTGGGGATTTCGGCGGGGGACATCAGCCTCACTGTTGGCTTGTTTAATTTAGTAATTATCATACCTGCACAACATACTACAGAGAGATAAGCACGATTTACCCTTGTTCAGCTCTTCACGACACATAGGTCTCATCACATTTGCCATGATGTTCAGGAACCATTACCATCCCATTCCATTGAATTTTTATGCAGCCTTGCCGAAAACGTATCGGTCCCAGTCAATTTTACTGGTCAACTTTTTACTGCTACACGGTCCTGTGTCAGTCTCTGTGAACGCCTGAACAATGTAAAGCAAAGGAACATTTCTTTAGTGAGAAAATAAGACTTTGCTTACCTTGCTTGAGTCAGTATATGCATCCCCTTCTGCTAAAAGTAAAAGGCTTTGCAGAAGCCATTGAAGTTACATATAGGGTAGGGCTCCAATTCAAGTAATTCCAGAATGAAACAGTGAAAATCGGGATAGTTGGTCGGACACCCTGTCATAGTTACATGTTAGTTGATTGCAAAGATTCTAATAATGCTCTAACAGCTTAAAGCTTATCTTTTTATCTTCTAATTTTCAGCTGTTAAATGAAAAAAAGTTGCAGAAAGCAGAAAATTTGTATGATGATTTTGAGAGTCCAGAAAAAGCCAGTAAGATGTAAGTTGGCAAACATGAAATAATTGAATTTCACATCAGTTATTTTTGAAAAAATGTCCATTTTTTATCCACTGTAAATAATGAAATCTTATGTTCTACTCTTGCCCTAGATAGCCCTATTATTGATAACGCAATTGAATGATAATTGGTGGAGCTGGCTATTGACAGGGTGATTGTAGATTGTGATACAGGTCTGACCTTGCTGTGTACAAATCTTCATGCACACCTGGTCATATTGGAAATTAAAAAAGTTTTGATGTCACCTGTATTGAAAGAGTATTGTATGATAAAGTTACACAAGTATGTTAATTTTGAAAATGTTAATGGTACATGTATTTGTTTACAATATTCTATTTTGATTTTAGAGTGAAGTTAAAACATTTTCAGAAGTTTGATGACATGACAGAGGCTTTATCAGGTAATTTTTGAAACTCAGAACTGGTAATTGACATTGAAGTTTTACGTATTGAAAGTAACTTTTTGACTCTTACATGGATAATATGAAAAATTATATGCCTATATTTGATCCTGGTGTGTTAAATGTTATGTGATATTTATTTATTTCTAGCTGCCACGGCTGCTGTGGAAGGAAAGATGAGTAAAACTTTAAAGAAAGTAATGAAGAAACTTGTTGCATCAGATGCACAAGAAGAATTGGCTGTATCAGATGCTAAACTAGGAAATATTATCAAGGTAATCCAAATATAAAAACCCATCAATACAAAATTAAATCTAATATTCGACTTGTTATACACTAATATAAGAAAGTGGATTTGATTTTGGGAAGCGTTGGTATCGGTTAACAGTTGCAAATTGGTGAAAAAATACTTTATTGGGAAAGTATTGATCAGCAGGCCTCGAAATAAGACGGCACAGGGTGATCAATAAATCGATCCCCTGATTTTTCGTCCAGGTGATCGATTTTTTGATCACCTGAGGTATCAACCAGGTGAGCAATCGATCACCTAAAACCAGAGATTGCATGATGTTTGAATGTTTTTGCGTGGCCATTTTGGCAACTCGACCAAAATCTTGTCAAATCCACACAACCACGTGTTGAGATAATTGTGACAGCCGGGGCATCTTGCATAAGCTGTCAGCGAAAGAGTCAGTCTACTAGGTCCTGTCCAGGGGCGTAAAAAATTTTTGAATTCACTAGCCCAGGGGTAATACTCTACTGTCAGGCACTAGCCCGGCATTAATATCCACTTGTCCATAGTTTGACAAGGAACAAATTTAATCTTCAATATTTGGGCATATGTTATGTTGCCTGCCAACCTATCTTTTTTTTGTAATAAAGATCGTAGACTAGCCTAATGATTAAGGATGCACAGGGCTACACAGTTAACTGGTCACGGTGAAAAAAACTACAAACCGATATTCGTTTCATATCATATCTGACCTTCAAAAACAGGAATGGTAGCCACAACAATGTTTTCTTTCACTAAAGACCATATAAATACTTCATATAGCGCATGTCATTTGTAATAAATCTAGGTAAATTAACGTCCTTTAATTCTGACTCGAAGATTTGTATACGGTATGCAAAGCACGAGAACGCCTCGACTGATTGACAAATTAATTTGCCTTATTTATTTACCTGGTCACTCTGTAAAGAATCTCACAACGAAACAAACCAGTTTGATTTGCTGATATAATATTAATATTGAAATAGACAGGATTAAAATTGTTTATATTATTACTCCAGTGCCATGCTGCGTGTTGATAGGGTCAAAGTTGACACACGGGTCACTGGAACCATTCGGCATAGCGTGTGCGTAATGAACACGTGTAGTAAATTCTTTGGAAATAACTGACATGTTGAATAATCAAAATTATCTTGTGTTTAAAAATACAAAGGTATGCTTTCAAATATTTATGTCAGAACTAATCTAAAGTTTTTAAATCAACCTGATTTCAACTCGTTTATATACCTGACCTGTCAAAGCGTGCAAGATGGAGAAATGAAATGTCAAGAATGAATGAATAAGAGTATAAGAATATGTACAAAAAATGTCCATAAAGTTCTATGTTTTACTACAGAAAATATATTGTGTCTGAGTTTTCCTTGGAATTTGAGAAATAAATGTGGGATGTTTAACAGTTTATTTGTCCATATCGTCACATATAGTGATGGCACTAGCCCAGGACTAGTAGTACGGCAAAATAGGTCACTAGCCTGTAAGTTATTTTTGGTAACCCCGGGTGTTTGGCCAGTGGATTTTTACACCCCTGGCCCGTCCCACGTCACCGCTGAATATGTAATTTACGAAATCACAAAGTCCAATGGTATGCTATGAGATGTCACTTCGTGAAAGATCGTAAAACAGACGAAGTCGCCGATTTCCTTATTTGGACACGAGCTTGTCAATTTGACCATTGTGTTCAACGTCACAAACTATGGAATTCCCCAGAAACCACCAACTCTGCGCATGACGCTTTGAAGAATTGGAATACAGATTCAGACATCAGGACGTCTTTTTAGGCTGTGTTGAATTGAAACTATGTTTCTTGTCACTAACTTCGTGACAATCCAATGAGGGTGTGAGGCAAACACGACACAAAGTGTATTTTTCAACACAAAGTATACAAACCAACACAAACCATCATTTTGATTTTATTCTACCCCCAAAAGCTCAAAGTTAATTCATATTCCCAGGTATTAACCTATATGGTACTGAATGAATGAAATAATGAAGTAAAATACAAAAGTTGTCTGAAATACTTTTTAAAACTTGAATGCCATCACCAAATAAAAGTTGGTTTGACCAATATTCCCTACTAAATTAACTTTTTGATTCAACAAACAATTGGCAAACAATATTCTACACCAAATGTTTTACTTGGTGCAATACATCAGCAACTATTTTGCAGACTTCAAAAAAAAATTCTCCTATTGCACAAAGTCAGTATAGGAAGTGGTTCCAAGGTTCAATAAAATCTGACCATAACTTTCAGAGATATAATTTTGACTAAAATTGTTAACTGTAGAAAAAAATGAATTGGGAATCTGTTAGGCAGATATGTTCCATTAATTTATTTTACTTTAATAAAATGACTTTTCATATATATGTATTTCTTATAAATTATACAATATTTCAATATTGGCTTATTTTATTTCTTGTTGTGTGTATATTTTCATGTGTAACTTTGACACATAATAAAATACATGTAACTTTGACATACAATGATATAAATGTTATTCAAAACAACAGAACTTAGTAATGGTATTATTATTCTTTAATGAATTATGGGTGTCTGTCAAACTTATTGAGTGATAGATATCTACAAAAAATTTAAAGCCATTTTATTTGAAAGTCTTCAAAAATATCTACAAACAATGACGTATTTATCAAGAATATTAGCGATAAACTGACGAGAAGGAATATCTAGGACATCAGCTCAGTGCACATGCCTAATAACCTGACCTGCTTGTTTCTGATTGGACACATCCACCATTGACCTTAGCGACCGACCAATCAAATAACTAATTCTTAAAATAACTTCATTATGTATGCAAAAACATGGCCGCACCGAGCGAAAGCCGAGAATTTCGCTTGTGGAATACCTGTTTTTAGATTTATATTAAAAGTTTTACTAGTTGAAATACATCTAATAGAGCAAAGTGGCCATGGGCGCATAAAATTTATGTAAATTGCAGCTATCCGCCAACGAAATCGACTGTTATATTGCTCTGTATTAAACACGGCAACAGACCGCAACATAATGTCACTTATTTTTGTTTAGCCGGTAAATATTGATAAACGAGACATTACGGGGTAACTTATTTCTAAAATAATTGTTAAAAATGTCGGAAACATTCAAATAAAACTTCAAAATTTTTTGTGTTCAAAAGCTAAGCGGCCGAAAATAGACCCCCCGATCCTAAGCGCGCGGGCGACAAGAAACATAGTTCCAATTCAACACAGCCTTACCGATCACCCGACATAACCGGGGAGATCAATTTATCGTTCTCCTGAAATCTTGTCCAGGTGATTGTACTAGAAAATGCTAGATTACCTGAAAAACACCCATGGGCAAACATGTCTGGGTATCACTGTCTTGTCCGATGGCTTATTGTGTGCTAGGATGACTGCGGGTGTTATTTCTTGATCAAAATATTGAAAATATGGAGAGGTGTCCACATTGCAATAAAACATCGGAAAAGGAAGTTGACAGAAAATAATCAAGAATTTACTTAAGCCCCAATATTAAATGCTTAATGTACAGTAAATACATTCAGTAAATACATTCTGGAAACTGGGCGCTGCCACAATGAAGTTTAGTTGAGACGTGGTGGCTAACAGCAGTTTATTTATAACTATATGTATCCCCAGCAAATACAGGGTTTTAAGAGGGAATTGTTGCAAATTTTTGATAGATTGATTAGTGTGAGTATGTCTGTAAGCCAAATATATCAAATCACATGTTTGTATGCGGGAAAGTATCTTCAATATTTGATTGTATTTTTGTAGGATAAATATGAACTACCATGTGTGTCAAACTCGGCTATCCATGAATTGATGAGATGTATACGAAGTCAGATGGAAAGTTTAGTAACAGGATTACCTCAGAAAGGAATAATGGCCATGTCTCTAGGGTTAGCTCACAGGTAGGTTGGACTTGATGTTAACCGACTACTGGAGTTGTTGCAATCGGAATGTCTCGCACGTCTAGTCCCAATACCCATCTGGGCTTAATAATTATAATAATAATACATTCTTATATAGCGCATTCTAAAACATAACAATTTATACAGTAAAAAGCATGGCACATTTTCAACGCGCTTTACAAAAAAATAAATATTTTAAATAAGATTGTTACAGATAATAAAACTACTTGATGTTAACCAACTACTGGAGTTGTTGCAATCGGAATATCTAGCACGTCTAGTCCCAATACCCATCTGGGCTTAATAATTGTCCGTCCGTCTGTCTGTCTGTCCTTCTGTCTGTCCTTCTGTCTGTCCGTCACACTTTTTGGGACACAATAACTCTCTTCCTAATTGAGCTAGAATGTTCAAACTTGGTGTATGTGTTTATTAGGTCAACGCCTTGATGGAGTTCGAAGATGAGCATTTTCCGCTTAGGGTAAGCAGAGATAAGCAATTTGATTGGTTGATGCTTTGGGACACGATAACTTTAGTTCTAATTAAGTGAGAGTGATGAAACTTGGTGTATAGTTTCATTACAGTAATACCTTGACTAAGTTCGATAATGAGCATTTTCTGCTCAGGGTAAGCAGAGCGATACGCAATTTGATTGGTCGAGACTTTGGAACACAATAACTCTTCTTCTAATTGAGTTAAAATGTTCAAAGTTGGTGTATATGTTTATTAGGTCAATGCCTTGATGGAGTACGAAGATGAGCATTTTCCGCTTAGGGTAAGCAGAGATAAGCAATTTGATTGGTTGATGCTTTGGGACATGATAACTTTAGTTCTAATTAAGTGAGAGTGATGAAACTTGGTGTATAGTTTCATTACAGTAATACCTTGACTAAGTTCGATAATGAGCATTTTCTGCTCAGGGTAAGCAGAGCGATACGCAATTTGATTGGTCGAGACTTTGGAACACAATAACTCTCCTTCTAATTGAGTTAAAATGTTCAAACTTGGTGTATATGCTTATTAGGTCAATGCCTTGATTGAGTTCGAAGATGAGCATTTTCCGCTTAGGGTAAGCAGAGATAAGCAAATTGATTGGTTGATGCTTTGGGACACGATAACTTTAGTTCTAATTAAATGGGAGTGATGAAACTTGGTGTTTAGTTTCATTACAGTAATACCTTGACTAAGATCGATAATGAGCATTTTCTGCTCAGGGTAAGCAGAGCGATAAGCAATTTGATTTGCCGAGACTTTGGAACACAATAACTCTCCTTCGAAATTGAGTTAAAATGTTCAAAATTGGTGTGTATGCTTATTAGGTCAATGCCTTGATGGAGTTCGAAGATGAGCATTTTCTGCTTAGGGTAGGCAGAGATAAGTAATTTGATTGGTTGATACTTTGGGACAAGATAACTTAGGTTCATCTTGATTGATGATTTTTATGCCAATACAACGACTGCATTCTCATTCAGTAATGGATTCGACAGTAACAGTGTATAGAAACGATTGACTCCGACACGAAGGCCCTTTCCCTTGGCCAGAGGGGCCCTTTTGTCAAGGGTGGGGGACCTTTTGTCTGCCTTTAGGGTCCCCCTAACTAGGGTACATTTTTGGATGACACTTCGTGTACAGTTTGATTGCTCGATACGTTTGAAAAAAATAAATGTGCGATTAATTAATATGTGTCATCTATTTATTTTGGGATTTCGGCGGGGGAAATCAGCCTCACTGTTGGCTTGTTATAATAATAATACATTCTTATATAGCGCATTCTAAAACATAACAATTTACACAGTAAAAAGCATGGCACATTTTCAACGCGCTTTACAAAAAATAAATATTTTAAACAAGATTGTTACAGATAATAAAACTACTATAAGAGGAAAACTTCAGTAAAAGACATGTTTTGATTAGTTTTTTGAAAGTTTCAATGTTCATCACAGCTCTAATTTCGCATGGCAGTCCATTCCATAAGATAGGGGCATATCGTGAGAAGATTCGATCTCTGTAAAATTTATTGTTCGCTCGACCTTTTGGGTAGGCAAGTGATGGTGCTTGCTGACATCAACCAGTTTACAATTTGCATAGAAATGACGGTGCCATATCTAGAAGTGGGCGATATTTCGATATAAAACAGTCACAGAAATAAAAAACGTGAAAAATACCGTCTTCAGAAAAATATCGAAAAAACGAACATACCGCGATCTATCGCGGTTTTGATTTTCTAGATGATATTTAACATAAATATAGAACAAAATGTTTTCTTTTTCATGTTATTTACGATATTTTATTGCTTATTGATGAAAAATACTGCTATAAACTCCCGAGTATTCATTGTCTCCCGCTTTTCGTCTGTTCGTCACACTTTTTGGGACACAATAACTCTCTTCCTAATTGAGCTAGAATGTTCAAACTTGGTGTATGTGTTTATTAGGTCAATGCCTTGATGGAGTTCGAAGATGAGCATTTTCCGCTTAGGGTAAGCAGAGATAAGCAATTTGATTGGTTGATGCTTTGGGACACGATAACTTTAGTTCTAATTAAGTGAGAGTGATGAAACTTTGTGTATAGTTTCATTACAGTAATACCTTAACTAAGTTCGATAATGAGCATTTTCTGCTCAGGGTAAGCAGAGCGATACGCAATTTGATTGGTCGAGACTTTGGAACACAATAACTCTCCTTCTAATTGAGTTAAAATGTTCAAACTTGGTGTGTATGCTTATTAGGTCAATGCCTTGATGGAGTTCGAAGATGAGCATTTTCCGCCTAGGGTAGGCAGAGATAAGCAATTTGATTGGTTGATACTTTGGGACAAGATAACTTAGGTTCATCTTGATTGATGATTTTTATGCCAATACAATGACTGCATTCTCATTCAGTAATTGATTCGGCAGTAACAGTGTATAGAAACGATTGACTCGGACACGAGGGCCCTTTCCCTTGGCCAGAGGGGCCCTTTTGTCAAGCATGGGGGCTCTTTTGTCTGCCTTTAGGGTCCCCCTAACTAGGGTACATTTTCATTTTTCTCGTCGGTTTTAGCATTTTTCTTTATAAAACACTTTTGGATGACACTTCGTGTACAGTTTGATTGCTCAATACGTTTGAAAAAAATAAATGTGCGATTAATTAATGTGTCATCTATTTATTTTGGGATTTCGGCGGGGGACATCAGCCTCACTGTTGGTTTGTTCCATAAAAATTGCAAATGCCGACATAAGCCTCATAAAGAGCTTTTACGTGGATCACGTGACTTCTCGCTCACCTTTCCACCTGTTAGAATTATCCCTGTTTCTGTTCAATTTCTATACATCTGGACGAATTGTGAAGACCGATACTTTGATTTTCAAAAGAAATCATTGATTTTAGGATTGGATTAAATTTTAACAAAGTGGAAATATAAATAATGCCAATTACATTGAGAGTTCCTGTAGACTGAGTGATTATCATTCAGCGTGGAACGTGTCATGGCGGCCGTGATCCGTGAAAAATATTTGACTAAATCAATGGACACTTTTTGACAGTATATTATTGTTTAATTTAGTATCCTTGTATTGTAAAATGCATTTTCAAAAAGGTATACTCGTGAATGAGAAAAAACGAGTTTACAAGTTTAAATGAACGGCATTTACTCGTAGCTATACAATATGCACAGCCAATAAAAAAATGTTATGTTTCCGGTAACCCATTACAAAACCTGCCGACTCAATTTTTTTTTTTTTTTAGTGTCAAGAGAAATAAAAAAGTTTTTGTTCACCAAGCGACCGTTCAAAATACTTATTGTTTCTGTTAAGATTATTTTTTTTTGTGTTTTATCCACAAATCGGATTTCTCAGAATCTAACCACAGTATCTTTATGAAACTTTTACCTATCCCCCCAAAAATGGGTGGTGGCTGTTGATTAAATATATTTCAAAACGATTTACGAATCCGAAATCACCGAAATTTACGAACGACATAATGGACAATGCATAGTCGTAACTTTATTGTTTTTTGACCGATTTTACTAAATCTTTTTTCTTTGAATACCTTGAAAAAAATAATTTTCATCAGCAGTTTCACATTTTCGAATTTCGCAAATTCGTTGCTGTGATTTCGAACCGGAAGTTTAGACCAATTTGACAACTTCTTTAATAGTTGTGCGATTTACACGAAATTTAGAATGTAAGTAGAACTTGCCAATGCGACTTCAATGATGTCTTCGGAAATTTTCTAAATTATCTCCCCTTGGTGAAATTAAGGGTAAAAATTTTCAAAAAAATCGTCGAAATATAGGTCAGAATGACCTGATTTTTTTTTTTTGATACTAGATAAGTAATTACTGATTTGTACACAAAATATGGAGTTTGTCGATCGAACCGGAAGTGCCACCATCTTGAAACATAAAGTGCAATAAAACTTTTGTGATATTGTACTTACAGACACGGGAGTTATATTTTCTGAATCCTTGAAGGAATGGCTAAAAAACGTTCAGAGTAGAATTTTGATTTAGGTCAACTGATGGTCGCCATTTTGAAGTGAATATGAAACATAGTGAAAAATCGACATTTTGATATTTGAATATTTCAAAAATTCGAATTTTGCCTTTGATGTTTTTCGTGCCGACAAAGTTGTTCACGAGTGAAAAATCACATTAACTTCACTAGATTGTTACCAATTTTAATGATTTTTTGGGGGGATTATTTATATGACCTATGACATGTGACAGGAATGACTGTGAATATGAAAGCTTTAATATCTGCTTTGCAGATCTAGTTATTCTTATTATTATTCAGATTCCAATTTGAATAGATCTCAGCAACTACGTGTCGCATCGTTACGATTTCTTCGGTTTTACTGGGAAAGTGGGTGTGACTTAGAGGATAAAGATATTTTGAACGTTCTGCGACAATGTGAAATGTCCGAAATCACCGAAGTTATCGTTTTTAAAAATATTGCAGTAATTTTAACAATAATCATTGGATTTTAACTTTCGATACATTTTGGCATAGCCGGAGACAGGGCACATAGCTACGCTACTTTCGATTTTTGATTGTGCACCAAATTTCGAAAATTTAAAATTTTACAAATTTTTTTTTATTTATGAATATTTTTTAGTCGTGTTGTGCACAGAATTAAAAAGTCATCTGACCAGCGCAAAAATTTTCCTTGGCCGCCATTGGCTAATTCAGTTTTTCAGTCCTAGATTAATTTTTATACGCCCACATTGAAATGTGGTCGTATATTGTCGTCGCCCCCGTCCGTCCGTCCGTCCGTCGGTCCGTCGGTCCGGCGTCCACAATTGCTTGTGGACGCTCTAGAGGCTAAAGTTAATATCCGATTGACTTTAAATTTATACACAGTGTTTAAGGTCATGAGACGAAGAAGCCTATTGTTTTTCAGCGATTTCCGATAATAACTGCCAGAGTTATGGCCCTTGATCACTTCAAAAAATCTTGTGGACGCTCCAGAGGCCAAAGTTAATATCCGATTGGCTTTAAATTTATACACAGTGTTTAAGGTCATAAGACGAAGACGCCTATTGATTTTCAGCTATTTCCGATAATTAGTGCCAGAGTTATGGCCCTAGATCACTTCAAAAAATCTTTTGGACGCTCTAAAAGCCAAATTTAATATCCGATTGACTTTAAATTCATACACAGTGTTTTAGGTCATAAGACGAAGAAGCCTATTGATTTTCAGCGATTTCCGATAATAACTGCCAGAGTAATGGCCCTTGATCACTTCAAAAAATCTTGTGGACGCTCTAAAAGCCAAAGTTAATACAGTGTACTCTGTAACTTCCGGCTTTTGATCAATCCGCCACTCGCCTAGATCCGCCCAAAACCTCTGGTCCCGATTTCTTTCCTTCTTGATTGCTTGTAAAACGTTTTGTTCTAACCGCCATTTTGTCACTTCCGCCTTTCGCCATCGACTCGAGGTCCGATGAGTGATTATCCATTGTTATTTAATCCTATAATCCGCCACTGTTAACTCCCCAATCACAAAAACACCACAGTTTATCAGACACTAATAATTAAAGTACATGTATAAACAAACACTACTCGACAAAGGGTTCGTTGATTGGCAATCATTTTCAATAACTAACGTTAACACGTGACCGTGTCGGTGTCTTTATACTCCCAAATTGGCCGTGTCGGTTTCTTGAATTCCCGAACAAAGCATTTGAATTTGAGTTTACATGTATTTATATGATAAGTATAAATACAGGTGTTAAATTAAAAATGGGTATCAGTTATTTGATATCTTATTCTTATGCGCTATTCTCTTTTGTGATTTATTTTGTGATATATTTTGTGAATTATTATGTCTGAACGTCCTGCTAAACGTGCCCGTACTGACGTAACTCTGGATGTAAAGCGTGACGTATGGGGAACACGATTATAGATCAAGGGACTGTACTCTGTTTTACAAATATTCCATTCACATTCACTTCCTGTTATTGGATAAACCGCCACTCGCCGACATCCGCCATTTCTATTTGGTCCTGCTTGATGACGGAAGTTACAGAGTACACTGTATCCGATTGGCTTTAAATTTATACACAGTGTTTAAGGTCATAAGACGAAGAAGCCTATTGATTTTCAGCGATTTCCGATAATTAGTGCCAGAGTTATGGCCCTTGATCACTTCAAAAAATCTTGTGGACGCTCTAAAAGCCAAAGTTAATATCCGATTGACTTTAAATTTATACACAGTGTGTAAGGTCACAAGACGAAGAAGCCTATTGATTTTCAGCGATATCTGATAATTAGTGCTAGAGTTATGGCCCTTGATCGCTTCAAAAAATCTTGTGGACGCTCCAGAGGCTAAAGTTAATATTCGATTGACTTTAAATTTATACACAGTGTTTATGGTCATAAAACGAAGAAGCCTATTGATTTTCAGCGATATCCGATATTTAGTGCTAGAGTTATGGCCCTTGATCACTTCAAAAAATCTTGTGGGCGCTCTACAAGCCAAAGTTAATATCCGATTGACTATAAATTCATACACAGTGTTTAAGGTCATAAGACGAAGAAGCCTATAGATTTTCAGGGATTTCCGATAATAAATGCCAGAGTTATGGCCCTTGGTCATTCAAAAACTCCTTTGGATGCTCTAGAGGCCAAAGTTAATATCCGATTGACTTTAAATTTACACTGTTTAAGGTCATGAGACGAAGAAGCCTACTGATTTTCAGCGATTTCAAATAATTACTTCCAGAGTTATCTCCCTTGATCACTTCAAAAAACCTTGTGAAGCTATAGATGCCAAACTTATCATCCGATTGACTTCAGATTGATACACAGAGTTTAAGGTGTTGAAAACGAACAAGTTTTTTGATTTTCACTGAATTACGATAACTGAACAGCTAAATCCATGATGTTAAATGTTTCCTATACTAATTGTTAGCGTGGGGCAAAACTTTATAAAAAGCAAACAAATTCTTATGATTTTCAGATAATTACATAATGGGTTGTTACTCCTAATCAGATTTTAGTGTATTACAAATGTTTCATTACCAAAGAAGTAAAAATATGCGACAACCCTTGTTGACTGCCCGGACGATTTAGCTGCTGTGGGCGTATGTTTCGTTGCCTGGCAACCTATCTTTTATTGTTCAATTTGTATAAAACAAAGTTCATACGCTTCGTTGTCTCAATTGTCATTTTTTTTATTACCGAAAGTGTTATCTGTCGGCACCGGAAGTGGCATAATTTTACCAAAAACTACAATTTTGACAGTAGGTACCATTTTTCGAAAACAAATATTTTTTTGAAAAATTATATGACTCGAAGAGTGTATCCTTTCAAGGCGCAAAAAAGTGTGAGCTCAGTTTTTTTAATTTCGATTTCATTTTCGAGCAAATTCGATTAAGAGGCTAAAGGTGTAAAATTGACCTATTTACAACCTATTCAGGCTTTTCAGATTTTCAAATATTTCTTCGTAACTTTTATAAACTTGTAGCTATAATCCATACGAAGAAAATGTATGTTAAAATTAGTTTGTAATATAAGCAGTTGCCAAGAAATGGGCAGTTCTGCATAAGTCACTGTTTTCGTTATTTTGCCTGTAAAATAGTCAATTATTATTGGATTTTTATAAAAGTGACATCATTTGATTCAAAAAGCATGTAGCGTCATATCAAGTTGATTACAATTTAAAATTGACATCGGAAGTGACGTCATTTTGTCAAAAACTGCATTTTAAACTTTTTAAATCACTGTTTTATTCAACCAAGAATTATTTAACCCATTTTTTACGGTAGCGAAACAACTCGCGGCACGTGGGTCACGGTAGCGAATCAACTCGCGTACCCTTCATACTTGGCAACGGCATTAGCGAACCCAATCGAGAAATCAATCAACTTACTTCTATTGTTTCTATGTCATTAATTAATGGTGATTGGGTAATAAAAGTAAAACCCACGATGAAAAGGAATGTTTAATTCGCTAATCATCCAATAAAAAATATATGTTTCAACACCGGATCCTTCAGTATTTACGTAAAAGGTCAGAGGTGAAAATTCACACCGTGTCATTCAATTTGGCACTATTCCAATATTTTCACGCTGTCACTTACGGCTAATAATTATATGATATTGAGAGTGAAATAGAATCAGATTTTATGATTTACTGCCAGGTATATTGTGGAATATGATAATGTCGAAGAAATCAACTGTCATTAATTAATGGTGATTGGGTAAAAAAAGTAAAACCCACGATGAAAAGGAATGTTTAATTCGCTAATCATCCAATAAAAAATATATGTTTCAACACCGGATCTTTCAGTATTTACGTAAAAGGTCAGCGGTGAAAATTCACACCGTGTCATTCAATTTGGCACTATTCCAATATTTTCACGCTGTCACTTACGGCTAATAATTATATGATATTGAGAGTGAAATAGAATCAGATTTTATGATTTACTGCCAGGTATATTGTGGAATATGATAATGTCGAAGAAATCAACTATTTATTATTTTTTTTGACGTTATGATGCGAAGAATGCGTTTACTCGACCCGAGATCAAGCGTGTCGCCGCCATTTTGGATTCGCTCGCTCAAACAGATGACAACAGGAAACATACGGCTAATAATTCTAGACTTTGGAAAGCTAAATTGAATCAAAACTTT
This sequence comes from Patella ulyssiponensis, assembly GCA_963678685.1. Taxonomy (NCBI): domain Eukaryota; kingdom Metazoa; phylum Mollusca; class Gastropoda; family Patellidae; genus Patella; species Patella ulyssiponensis. The sequence goes on along the minus strand of OY783225.1, from coordinate 57,623,878 downwards.
TAGGATTTAATACAAGCTAAATAGGGGAATATTACACTGTCGAAGATTTCAAATATATATTTTTATTTTCGACGCAATGAAGCAAAGAAAACGACAATTCCCGTCATATATATCCAAAGAAAGGCAGAAATGTTAAATGCCGTAGGCGATGAAATGACCGTTATTTGGGGTGATATTTCTTTTTAAAAGTTATATTTATATATTTAGAACACTGCTGCCAACACGAGGGATTATGTTTTTGATTTATTTTTTTAAAAAAAACTCGTAAGGGATACTTTTTCACATTGTTTTGCCAATATGATAGAGAAAAGTCATAATTTTAGTGGAACTGGCTTTTCAATATTATTTATAGTAATATACATGCTACTTTGTAAAATTGAATTTTATATCATTGGAAAGAACACGACAATGTGTACATTTTTGTAACAGAGTATTTTTATGTATAAAAAATATTTTTTTAATTATTTGCAATTTTGTAGAGGGTATTAGGATTAACAATAATCCTGTAATTGGCTTAGGAAGATGGGCCCTGCTGATTCAATGAGCTTAGGGTTAGGGAAGATAATCTTTTAATTGGCTCAGGGTTAAATGGGTTAATATGTATTAATAATTTTAACTTTTGGTTTAAATTCACATATAAACACAACTCATATGGTCATATAGATATCATAAAATTGTTTCTAACTTGTTCGGTTGCCGAGAAATAGACGGTTTTCTACAGGTCACTTTTGAAGGTTTTGGGGCCATAAAAGTGTCAATTATTCGATTTTCATAAACTTTACACCATGTTATACCTAATGCCATTTAGGATTTCATACAAGTAATTTAAGATTTTCATTATCACCAGAAGTAACATCATTTTGGCAAAAACTGTATTTTTAGCCTTCAAAACAGATATTTTATTCAAATGATTCTGTTTTGAAATCTTTTTCAAATTATAATATTTGATGCCAATCAACAAATAGAATGAACCCATACGATCATGCAGATACCACAAAATGGTTTCTAACTTGTACGGTTGCAGAGAAATAGCCGATTTTCTACAGGTCACTTTTCAAGTTTTTTGGTCTTTAAAAGTGGCAATTATTATTCGATTTACATAAAATTTTCACAATATGATATCTATGCCATTTCTGATTTCATAAAACTAATTGAACATTTTCATTAACACCGGAAGTAATGTAATTTTGTCAAGATCATTTACAAGTAACAAATGTATAAATTGAATTGATATTGCTGGATTTGGTTGATTCTGCGTCCATTTTATTTGATGTGGGCAAAGTTTATTTAGAAACCTTTTTAGTGGTTTCGTTGGTACCGGATGTGACATATGTTCAAGGGTAACTTGGCACCGGAAGTGACATGTTCAAGGGTAACGTGGCACCAGTGAAACCTGTCATTCCTGCATGCAGGTCTAGTTTAGTTTATAATCGTTGAAAAAAAACACCACTGTAAACGGTAAAGCATGGATATGCACAACACATATGGGTTAAAAGTGTACCGGTATTCGGTAATTGCAATATATTTGTCAGACTTTCGTATACAAAATGATAAATATATGACGTTATTACACTGTCCTGAAGACGACATCCTCCCGGTACTATTCTATAACCGGTACATTTAGTCATAATTTTAACGATCGTAAGATCTACCACGGCAAAAAAAAATGAATTATGCCGTGGCAGACGAGGGTTGCGTTGGCTTTTACCACGGCTTTGCCGTTTGCCGTGATTAATTTCGAGCGCTGTAAAAAATACTCTAACACAACATTAAAAGGATAATTTGACAAATAATAGCCTTTTCTTGGACATGATTAACATGTATTGGAGGAGTTTCTTCTGTATACAGTTAAAGATATTACTGACATTATAATATTTATATTTCAGTTTATCTCGTTATAAGTTAAAGTTTAGTCCTGATAAGGTTGACACCATGATAGTACAAGCTATATGTAAGTAATATTCTATTTATTTCACCGTGTAAAGCGGACTGTCAATGATGGATTAATACTATTTACTGGTACTCTGTGATGATATCTAGTATTCGTCACTACCTCTGAGACAGTTACATATACAGCTTAACATCTCAACGTATTCAATATAGGTTAACACATTTTCAAAAAGTTTCAAGATTAAACTTACCATCCTATAAAAATAATAACAAATATTACCCTGCTAGGAATTTCAATACATGCTTTGCCACAGAATTATGAAATTTAGGGCCTAAATTTGAAAGCAGTATTTTGTTGTCCCTCGCTTTTCAAAGAAAGCAGGGGACTATTCAATTGGGTTCATCTGTTCGTCACACTTTTTGGGACACAATAACTCTTAATTGACCTAGAATGTTCAAACTTGGTGTAGGTGCCTTGATGGAGTTCGAAGATGAGCATATTCTGCTTAGGGAAAGCAGAGATAAGCGATTTGATTGGTTAATGCTTTGGTACACGATAATATTAGTTTTAATTAAGTGAGTAATGAAACTTGGTGTACAGTTTCATTACATCAATACCTCGACTAAGTTCGATAATGAACATTTTCTGCTCAGGGTAAGCAGAGCGATAAGCAATTTGATTGGTCGAGACTCTGGAACACAACAACCCTACTTCTAATTGAGTTAAAATGTCAAACTTGGTGTATATGTTTACTAGGTCAATGCATTGATGGAGTTAGAAGATTAGCATTTTCTGCTTACAGTAAGCAGAGATAAGCAATCTGATTGGTTGATGCTTGGGGCATGGTAACTTTGGGGCACGGTTATAATTAAGTGAGAGCTATGAAACTCATAGGTTCATTATACTATTACCTTAACTAAGTTTGATAGTGAGAATTTTCTGCTTAGGCTAATGAGCGATAAGCAGTTTGATTGGTCAAGACTTTGATACCTAACAACTCTGCTTTTAATTGAGGTAGAATGGTTAAACTTGATGTAGATGTTCATTAGGTGTATATCTTGACTGAGTTCAATGATTAACATTTCAAGCTGAAGCTAAGCAGAGCTAATCAATTTCATTGTTCGATGCTTTCGGACAAGATAATCTTGATTCTATCTGATAGTGAGTGATGAGACTTAGTGTATAGTTTGATTGCTTCATACTTTTGGAAAAAGTAAATGTGTGATTAATATGTGTCATCTATTTATTTTGGGAATTTGACAGGGGTCATCAGTCTCACTGTTGGCTTGTTAGTCTAGTTTTTAACACCATATTTGTTGCTATGTTATCCAAACTATTTTACATGTATTAGTCTAGGCCTCATCAAGTATCTGTTGCTTAGTAATCCAAACTGTTTTACATGTATTTTTGTAGCTTTATTAGATGATTTAGATAAAGAATTAAATAACTATACAATGAGAGCAAGGGAATGGTATGGTTGGCATTTTCCTGAACTTGGAAAATTAATAACAGATAATTTAGCCTATGCTAAATCTGTCAAACTTATGGGTAAGGCTTAAAGATTTGCTGTTACTTGCTTTATACGGTATGGTAGTGATTTGGGTTTTGGGTTTCTTACTACTTTTATAGGCATTGTCAATTCTACCACTAAGATATGAAAATTTAATTAACATTATATTTAGTAATAGCAAGACAATGTAAAAGTGCTTATTAAGAATACAAAGTTGGTAAGCCAATTATAAAATGGCAAGTTTAATTTAAAGTGAAGTTAGACCTTCCTCCTGTTCCCTCTGATGATCATACCTGCTTTTATAAACAGGTGATAGAACAACAGCTGCTACCACAGACTTCTCTGATCTTCTACCTGAAGAGGTTGAACAGGAGGTCAAAGATGCTGCTGAAATATCCATGGGAACAGAAATATCTGAAGAAGATCTTGAAAATATAATATATTTATGTGACCAGGTACTATATGAAGATAAAATTGAAATATATAGGTCATTACGAGGTTGATTTCAATATCATTACTGCAACAATAGAATATTAAATGGATTAGAATGAAACTATTAACATCAAAAAAATCTAATGAAGATATATGAACTTAACTTAACCACATCTGATAAACCCTAGATATGGAAAGAGTGCATTTCTTACAGACTTGTTAGTCTAGACGGTAATATTTGAAGTAGAATGTTTCTATTTGACAATATAGGGGAAAGTTTTAATTTGATTCTATTTGGACTTGTTTATTACAGGTAATAGATATAACAGAATATAGAAATCAGTTATACGATTATTTGAAAAATAGAATGGTTGCCATAGCTCCTAATGTAACTGTATTAGTTGGAGAATTAGTTGGAGCAAGACTTATTGCACATGCAGGTAAAACAGCAGTCAATTTATGAAAAAAAAGGGGACAAAACCTTCAGAACAGATATTTTGGTACTTTTGTTAGATTTGGGTACACTGAATGACACTCTAAACGAAATAAAAACCAGTTAAGATGTATAGTACAATGAACTGTCAATGATGCATTCTAGAATTATTGTTAAATCTGATATCGGTGATGTGAACAATATTTCGTCACTACCTCTGAGACAGTTCTACTATTATATGATGAAATAAAACCCATCTCTCTTTATATATACGGTAATCCAGTGACCGCCCTAGACCCTTAAAACCATTAGCCAAATTTTTAGCCAAATCAAAATTTTATTAGCCAATTCAGAAAGTTTTAGCCAAATATTTTATATCATTTTTATTCACGTTTGTTAATTAAAAATGAAACTACGTGCTTGTTGCGTTTTAAACGTACCGGTAATACAAGACTCATAGCAGTCGTAGAAAGGAAATAATAAACAGTACAAAATCCTTATGAGTATCATTTATCTAAATTGCTACGTATTTTTTTTTTACTTCGTTTTATCTAGTTCACTATATTGTCTGTCAATATTTGAGTAGAAGTTTTGGAAAAGGTGGGAAATATCACGTGGTGTGCGCGTGGTGGAATAAAGGATGAAAGGGGGGATATTCCTTTGATGTCACGTAATCACTGTCTAATACATTCCGGCTTCTATAGATGCCGATATAAATTTAGAAATAATTTAGTGATTTATATTGTTATGCTTGGTTATTGTATCGACAAATAAAAACTTATAATAAAGATCATACTTTATTAATTAATAATATTATCAACAAATAGGTTCCCATTAGATGTTTTATTTTTAACAATAGTTCTAGAAATGGCGGGAGAATGTCACGTGATAGCCACTGTTGACAAACAGGTCATGAAGGTAAAGCTTTGATGTCTCATTTCATTACCGCATGAACTAATGCACACGTATAGATATATATATATATATATATATATATATATATATATATATATATATATATATATACAGATGCCGTGCCGATTACTGTAAGGAATTATATAGTAATTAACACTTAAAATATGATAATCTCGACCATTAATGATACAGCAAATAATTTAATCCATAATGGATGGTGTATATTTTTGAAGATTGCGTAAGAAGCGTGGCCCAATTATTACTTCAACAACACAGGGTTTATGTTGATCCCGCCGTAAAATAGTAAAAGTACCATGCGTTTCCCGACTAAAATAAAGACAAATATCTACATAGATCATCATGCCATTCGAGACATTTTAATGTGTAATGGTTTTATATCCACCACTATCGGTAATTTATTTGTATCGGCCGATATACTTCGCTGTCAATATCTGATATCGGTAAAACCGATAGGTGTCATATCGGAACATCGCTACTTGTAGTGAAGCGAATGTACACTCGGCAAGCGGCGAGCATATGTAAACAGTGCAGTGCCACACAAAAGGGGCGTAACTGTGTTGTATAGTCTCTAGACTCGATCTTTCAATCGTTTTAATGCGTGACATTGACTGATTTGCGACTTGTACGATTGAGACTAGAGTAATTAATGTACTAAAAATAAAAATAGACATTCCATTGAATGATCGAAAGAAGCGTTTAACGAAACGATTTCAACTTTAATATTAACAGATTTACAAAATAATTCATTCGCCAAAATTTTCGCCAGAATCATCACTTTATTCGCCAATAAAAATGTTTGTCGTCATTGGCTAATTGGCGAATGTCTAGGGCGGTCACTGGTAATCAGGCGTTTCATTACTTTACATCTACAGTAGAATCCGTATGAGCAGCCACTCCTATTCAGCGACATCTCCTTGTAAGCGGCCACAATAAATTCCCCCCGTAAAAATTCTATTGTTTCATCTCTTTATTCAACGGTCACTCCTCTAACGCGGCCAGCGGTCACTATTTTGCTAATGAATTTAACAAAACATCGCCCATTCAACGGCCATTGTTGAATGATACCATCTTGTCGTTCTTCGTAACACCCCCGCTAATCCCGTGAGTAGTAATCAATTAACTGGACTCCCACTGATCAGATAAAAAGAAATGTGAAAATAACAATTAACCCGGGATTATCTGTTAATTAATCTTTTGTTTTATTAAAAGACAAACCTGATCATTGTTTTCACATGTAACGGAACATTATTTGATACTGATTGAATAAACTGAAAGTACCGACTAAAAGCCGCTATGTTGTTAAATAGACGTTTTTAGCGCCACCTGTAATATTACAGAGTTACACCCCCTGTGAATCGGGAGCAAAGTCAGCAATGTTTTTTGGTTCATGTGCTTATTTGATAAAATAAAATTAATTCATCGATTTTCTTCACAAAAATGGATAAATATTATCGAATACATCACAATGATAGACAGTAGTATTGAAGGTTGGTACAAAATGACAAGTTTGCAGAAGTTATGTCCGAGATTCAGCGACGGCCAAATTTACCGATGCAAGTGAAGTATTGGTGTTTGCTTCCAATGCATTCAAGCGTAAAATTAATTGATGTCGGCACAAAAAAACATAAGATTTTACAAAAAAAGATAAATATTATCGAATGCATGACAATGATAGACAGTAGTATTGAAGGTTGGGACAAAATGACAAGTTTACGTAAGTTATGTCCGAGATTCAGCGACGGCCAAATTTACCGATGCAAGTGCACCCAAGCGTAATATTAATTGATGTCAGCACAAAAAACACGAGATTTTATTAAGAGGCCACTCCCGTTAAGCGGTCAATCGTAAAAATTCCCATGGGTGGCTGCTTAATGCAGATTCTACTGTATTTTAAATTTGGTCAAAATTTATTATCAAAGTTGAAATTAAATACCTTGTTGGTCAAAATTTAAAGTAGATAAGTCTCAATATCATCCAAAATATTCAACATTTTACCATTTAGTGCACGAATCGTGTACCATAATGTGTTCAGCCCCAGTTCTAATAAGAGACTCGGGGAACAAGGCTAGACACATTGCACCAAATCAAATGGCGTATGTAGACTGGAATAACCAGACGCTAGAAATTTGCATTCAATTGAGACTGCTGGCTTATTTCACGGAACATAACTGAATTGAAATTAGAGTAAAAACGGAAACCATTGAATGTAAAATCAGTTTATATACATTCATATTTCAGTATTATGTGTTGCGACCTACTTCTGTCAATTTCTAGGTCCTAAATATTAGCGATTTAGCCCCTTTAAATACAGGTTGAAAATAAATACCTTTATCCCCAAATATTAACATATTTAATTATAAAGCCTACAAAATGAGAAATTGAAATTCAATAATTACTACCAATCACACTAATAATTATCCAGATAAGTTAATTAGGGTTTCACACTGCGAAGCTTGTGTGAAACACTATTGTTTTTATACGCCCACGTGGAAATGTGGACGTATATTGCCGTCGCCCCCGTCTTGTGGACGCCCTAGAGGCTAAAGTTGATATCCGATTGACTTTAAATTTATACACATTGTTTAAGTTCATGAGACGGAGAAGCCTGTTGATTTTCAGCGATATCCGATAATTATTGCCGGAGTTATGACCCTTGATCACTTTGAAAAATCTTGTGAACGCTGTAGAGGCTAAAGTTCATATCCATTTGACTTTAAATTTATACACAGTGTTTAAGGTCATGGGACGAAGATGTCTATTGATTTTCAGCGATTTCCGATAATTACTGCCAGAGTTATGACCCTTGATCACTTGGAAAAATCTTGTGAACGCTGTAAAGGCTAAAGTTAACATCCGATTGACTTTAAATTTATACACATTGTTTAAGCTCATGAGATGAAGACGCCTAATGATTTTCAGCAATTTCCCATAATTACTGCCAAAGTTATCTCCCTTGATCACTCTGAAAAATCTTGTCATACTTTATTAGGGGCCAAACTTATTATCCGATTGACTTCAAAGTGATACAGAGTTTAAGGCCTTGAGATGAACAAGTATATTAATTTTCAATGAATTTTGATAACTGAACAGCTAAATCCATGATATTAAATGTTTTGTATACCATACTAAATGTTAGCGTGGGCCAGAACTTTATAAAAACCAAACAAATTCTAATGATTTTCTGAGTTGTTACTCTTAATCAGATTTGAGTGTAATATAAATGTTTCATTCTCGAAAAAAGTAAAAATATGCGACAACTCTTGTTGACTGCCCTGACAATTTAGCTACTGTGGGCGTATGTTTCGTTGCCTGGCAACCTATCTTTGTTAAAATTATTATTCTTATTATTATTATTCTTTTGTTTTGAGTAGATCTCAGCAACTGCTTGTCGCATCGTTACGATTTCTTCGGTTTTACTGGGAAAGTGGGTGTGACTTAGAGGATAAAGCTATTTTGAACGTTCTGCGACAATGCAAAATGTCCGAAATCACCGAAGTTATCGTTTTTAAAAATATTGCAGTAATTTTAACAATAATCATTGGATTTTAACTTTCGATACATTTTGGCATAGCCGGAGACATGGCACATGGCTACGCTACTTTCGATTTTTGATTTTTGGCAAATCTTTGAAGATATTAGGCGCCAAATTTCGAAAATTTAAAATTTTACAAACAACTTTTTTATTTATAAATATTTTTTAGTCACGTTGTGCACAGAATTAAAGAGTCATCTGACTAGCGCAAAAATGTTAAAAAAAATTGTCTCAGTAATTTTCCTTGGCCGCCATTGGCTAATTCAGTTTTTCAGTCCTACATTAATTTTTTATTGTTCGATTTGTATAAAACAAAATTCATATGCTTCGTTGTCTCAATTGTCATTTTTTTTTATTACCGAAAGTGTTATTTGTCGGCACCGGAAGTGGCATAATTTTACCGAAAACTACAATTTTGACAGTTAGGTACCATTTTTCGAAAACAAATATTATTTTTTTGAAAAATTGTATGACTCAAAGAGTGTGTCCTTTAATAGCATTACCACATCAAAATTTCAAATAACAGATAATGTGTTTTTCTCTGTTTTACTGTATGCAGGCTGCTTTAAACATGAAGAAACTTTTTAAATTTTCAAAATCGGTTAATAAATAAGTGTTTTATGAACATTTTTCTCATCAAAATTGGCAGTATTTTTGTGACAAAAAGTAATGGACTTCTCTATAGGCCAAACACGCCCTTGAATTATGGCATTTTGGGGCCAAATTAGTATTTCAAAGATCCTACAATAACTCTGGTAATAATGAAAGCAATTAGTTGAAATTTTGAAACCCAGATGAAAAATGGATGACGAGTTCAATTCTGTCGTCAAATTGGCTCTGTAATAGGCGCGTTCCGAGAAACGGTGGCCATCTTGGATTGTTGTTAAAACTGTCATTAAAATGTACTACAACTTTGAGGTTAGCATCAAATGACACTACACGGCTGTCAAAAGTTCTTAATTTTGCACTCCATAAAGTAAGTTTGATCTGCTTATTGACCTCAACGGAAAATGGCAGCCATTTTGGAATCCAAGATGGCCGACATGCCAGATTCCGTTACAGTCCGACGTAATTTATTCGGTGCTCTAAATATGGGTTGTAATATATCATCTGAAAGGTATTGAAGAGGGGATTACAGTTTCCAAATGTCCAATACCCACCAGAGAACATAGTAAATAAAGAAGTTGTTTTTAGACATTGTTTGTTTTTGTTCAATATTAAAAAGTTGAATCAGAAGGCTAAGAGTACAACAGACTTGTGAAAAAACTAAAAGTCCGGAATTGAAACCGAAGTTATACTAACAACCTAAATCTTAAATTAACTAATTTTAATTGAGTTACATTTTAATAAGAATAATATTAATAGGCCTAGATTATTAATAATGTTTGATAAATAATTACAGTTTTCCATCCATATTTACTAATTATATTAATATCTAAAATAAAACAATTTTAAATGAGTTACACAAAATAATAATATTAATAAGCCTTCTTGATTACTGGTAAAATGATTGGTAAATAATTAAAGTTTTACATAATTTTATTAATTATATTAATATTTAAAAATCAAACTATTTTTATTGAGTTTCATAATCAAAATGATAATATTAATAGATAGGCCTATCTTATCTAATTATTGATGAAATGTTTGGTAAAAAATTATAATTTTACTAATTCAATTAATATCAAAAATAAAATTAGCTAATTTGTTAGACATATATGTTTGTCTTTCGGTTTCAAGACAACTATCAAGTCAAATCCACTAATGTCAAAATAATAAGTTTTTTGTTTATATCCTGCGTGAAATAGCTTCCGTCGAAGGATTTACCCACCTGCAACCCCCTATTGCTGAAATGGCACGCGAGCTTGTCCAATCAGACTCGACAAAGTCAATCACGTGACTTCAACCATGCTCGTCATAAGGGATCGTCATTTTGCTATGAATGGAATCTTCTGTGAATTCATCTTGGCAACCAAACTTCTGCGGCTTATTCTTCGATGAAAATAGCTTTTTTTACCGACGACACATATATCACTATAATCTACGATATTTCATAAAGGTACTCAGCGTTTTAAAATTCAACCCGCAACATTGGATTTCAGAGAATTTTCGCTTCAAACTTTTAAAACAGTTGTATCTCAACAACTATACCCGCCATTTTCATCGGGGAAGCCGCGGAACCTTGCGGTGGGTCTCCTGGTGATTCGTGGAAAGTTTCAATGACGTACGGGCAGAACTTTCCGAGCTATGAGAATCCCCAGCGAGATACCGCTCCAAAACCCGGGCGTGCCGTGAACAATAATTAATTCGCTAATGGAAAAACAGTGGTTAACTGTGAGTGACCTAATATTAGCGTGGGTACTTTTTATACGCCCACATTGAAATGTGGTCGTATATTGCCGTCGCCCCCGTCCGTCCGTCCGTCGGTCCGTCCGTCGGTCCGTCCGTCCGTCCATCGTCCACAATTTCTTGTGAACGCTCTAGAGGCTAAAGTTAATATCTGATTGACTTTAAATTTATACACGGTGTTTAAGGTCGTGAGACGAAGAAGCCTATTGATTTTCAGCGATATCCGATAATTACTACCAGAGTTATGACCCTTGATCACTTTGAAAAATCTTGTGAACGCTCTAGAGGCTATAGTTAATATCCGATTGACTTTAAATTTATACACAGTGTTTAAGGTCATGAGACGAAGAAGCCTATTGATTTTCGGTGATATCCGATAATTACTGCCAGAGTTATGACCCTTGATCACTTTGAGAAAAAATCTTGTGGACGCTTTAGAGGCTAAAGTTAATATCCGATTGACTTTAAATTTATACACGGTGTTTAAGGGCATGAGACGAAGAAGTCTATTGATTTTCGGTGATATCCGATAATTACTACTAGAGTTATGACCCTTGATCACTTTGAAAAATCTTGTGAACGCTCTAGAGGCTAAAGTTAATATCCGATTGACTTTAAATTTATACACGGTGTTTAAGGGCATGAGACGAAGAAGTCTATTGATTTTCGTTGATATCCGATAATTACTACCAGAGTTATGACCCTTGATCACTTTGAAAAATCTTGTGAACGCTCTAGAGGCTAAAGTTAATATCCTATTGACTTTAAATTTATACACAGTGTTTAAGGTCATGATACGAAGAAGCCTGTTGATTTTCAGCAATATCCGATAATTCCCGCCCGAGTTATGACCCTTGATCACTTTGAAAAATCTTGTGAACGCTCTAGAGGCTAAAGTTAATATCCGATTGACTTTAAATTTATACACAGTGTTTAAAGTCATGATACAAAGAATCCTATTGATTTTCAGCAATATCCGATAATTACTGCTAGAGTTATGACCCTTGATCACTTTGAAAAATCTAAAGTTAATATCCGATTGACTTGAAATTTATACACTCTATTTACGGTCATGATACAAAATAGCCTATTTATTTTCAGCGATATCCGATAATTACTGCCAGAGTTATGACCCTTGATCACTTTGAATGTGAATGCTCTAAAGGTTAAAGTTAATATCCAATTGACTTTAAATTTGTACACAGTGTTTAGGGTCATGAGACGAAGAATCCTATTTGATTTTCAGTGATATCTGATGATTTCTGGCACTTGATCACTTTGAAATATCTTGTGGACGAAGGCCTTTAGACAAACCATCAAAACTATTCTAATCATTTCTGATTATTACTTAATGGGTTATTACTCGTAATAAGATTATCATGTGTTGTAAATGTTCTCCTTACTGACAAAAGAAACAATATGCAACAATCCTTGTTGACTGCCCGGACGACTTAGCTGTTGTGGGCGTATGTTTCGTTGCCTGGCAACCTATCTTTAACTTGTGTTTTGAGTGCATTATCAATAAAAAACAAAAACGAAACTTGTATCACTAGAAAGGTAATTTAATTGGCTTTTTATCCATATAGGTTAAAATATGTTGACACAAAATTTGAGTTTTATATCGGTTATTTTTTCTTGGCACTCTGTCCGCGAAGAGTGTAGGGCACAGTCAATACGCTGACAAAGTGTCACACTGCAAAGAGGACGAATGTGGTAATGCTACCTTTAAAAGCGCAAAAAATGTCGGAAACAGTTTTTTTAATTTCTATTTCATTTTCTAGCAAATTGGATTAAGAGGTCAAAAAAGGCGTAAAATTGACCTATTTACAACCCATTCAGGCTTTTCAGATTTTAAAATATTTTTACATAACTTTTATAAACTTGTAGCTATAATCCATACGAAGAGAATGTATGTGAAAATTAGTTTGTAATATTAGCAGTTGCCGAGAAAAGGGCAGTTTTGCATAAGTCACTGTTTTCGTAATTTTGTGTGTAAAATAGTCTATTATTGGATTTTTATAAAAGTGACATCATTTGATTCAAAAAGCATGTAGCGTCATAACAAGTTGATTACAATTTAAAATTGACATCGGAAGTGACGTCATTTGGTCAAAAACTGCATTTTTATACGCCCACATTTCATGTGGTTAAAAACAAAGTCAAAGGTATCACAAAACCATCTTTAAAAGTATCTAACGTTTCATAAGTAAAAACCTACTTCTTCAGAGAATATAAGCTACAAAAATGATGCAGTTGAAATACAAGGTTAGTCATGGTAACAAGTGATGTCATAATGTAAATATGACGTCATAATAACATTGATGACATAATAATTATAAAGGATGTAAAGTTAAAAAATGTTAGAATTAATTTACAGGCATTTCATTTAAACCATATAGGCCATACAGTATTTAATCTGTGGATCCAAAGTGATTCAGCAATATTAAGTTTAGCTCTATCATTCTGAGTGATTTTATCGAGTACAGTACAAACATAAGATTCGTGACCAAGTGTATTAAAATGTGGGGTGATTTTCCAATTTTTTTTAGTTTAATGTTACTTCTATGGCTGTTAAGTCTCGAGCTAAAAGGGGTGATCGTTTGGCCTACATATTGTTTTTTTACAAAATTGACAAGTTATGCAGTATATTACATAAAAACTGTGGCAATTTAAACAATTAGCTTTAATATAAAAAAATTTTTGGTCCATACTAGTAATATGATTGGTGGTTTCAATAGTAGCACACGCTTTGCATTTCGGTCTGTTACAAGGTTTGCATCCTCTATAAAAAATATTAATTACAGGCACTTCTGTTTTTTTCAATTTGTTTCTGCATTTTTTCTGTGAAATTACAATTTTAGAATTATCCAGTAGTTTAGACATACGGGCGCTAGTCTCTAAAATTGAAGTGTCTTGAGCTAAGGTACGTAAATTTGGTTGACGGGGGTCATAGGTGGTTACCCAAGGTATAACTTTCTTAACATTAAAATCTTTAATAGTATATTGTAGTTATTCATTTCTGCTTTTTTGATGTATTTATTTTTATATCCGCATTGTTTAAGGTAGGTTTCAAATTTAGTAAGGTGGTAGCTGGTCCATTCTGGTTTGCTGCAAATACGTTTAATGCGGATGGCTCCACTGTAAATTATTGAATTAAAGATATGATGGGGATGACAGCTGGATGGTTTAAGGTATTGATGACTGGCTGTTTCTTTGCAGAATAAATTAGTTTCCAGTTTGTTGTTATGATTGATGACTTTAACGTCTAAAAATGAGACTTCTGTATTACTGATATTCGTAGTGAATTTGATTTTAGGGTGCTGTTGGTTGAGGGTTGTTAAAAAATTATGACATTCTTCTAGGGTAGACGAAGAAATAGCCCATATATCATCGATAAATCTAAAGTGTTCATCTGGTCTATTTGGTAAATGATTCCAATATTTTTTTAACCAATAAGTCATATAAATATTACTATACGTAACTGCGAACGGGGTCCCCATAGCCGTTCCACTAATTTGATGGTAAAATTTTCCATTAAATTCAAATTCATTGTTAGTATAAAATTAGCTAGTTGAAGGATAGCGTCGATTTCTGTAGGTGTAAGTTGCTGTCTTCTTCACAAGCTACTTTAATTGCCTCTATTCCTTCTGGTATAGGAATATTGGGGTATAGACTGATAACATCAAATGTGAGTAGGTAGGTATTATTATTTATATTTTGTAATTTTTGTAGAAAATTAGTGGTGTGTTTCACGACTTCGGTGCAGTAAGATTCTGCGATTGGTTTCAATTTCCAGTCAAGCCAATATGATGCTTTAGCTGTAGGAGATTTATTCTTAGTCTTATGTATTTTACCTAAGATGTAAAATTGTGGGGTTCGCTGTTTAGGCCAGTGAAGAATAGCTTTTTTCTCATTTTCTGGTATTGCCAAATTAAGAATTATTTTCTCAAGGTTCTGATGAATCATATGGGAGTTATCACTGGGTACTTCTTGATACACGCTCAAGTCGTTCAGGTGTTTAAAACATTCCTTAATATAATCATGTTTGTTCCATATAATTATGCCACCGCTTTTGTCACTATTGCCAATTACAATATCTGTATCTGCTTTAAGGGAGTAGATAGCTTGTTTTTCTTCTTCATTGAGGTTGTTTCTTACTTTATGTTCTCTGTAATTTTTTAATAGTCTATACTGATTTTTACAATGTAACTCAAGTGCTTCATCTCTGTTGGAAGGGGGTGACCAATTGCTCTTTACATAAAGGGAAGGTGGTAAAATTTCTTTTGCTGGTTTTTCAAGAAAAAATTCTGAAAGTCTTAATCTGCGTTGAAAAGATATGAGGTTTTGAATTTCTTGGATTTGATCAAATTTAGGGGGTAGTGGACAAAATGAAAGACCTTTTTGAAGTACACTGTATTCTGAGTGTGTGAGAGTCTTAGAGCTGAGGTTATGGATAATACAGCCAAATTTTCCATCAAGTAGTAGTTTCTTATTGGTTTTACCTTGTTTTATATCATGGCGTTTAAATCTTCTGGTCTTCTTTTTTCTTGTAACTTTTTTAGTAGCAGATGAATCCCCCTTGTAAGCAAGTAGATTTCCTAATTTATTATGGTGAGTATGTTGAAGAGATAATCGGAGTCTTATCACATGATGATTGAATTTTATTCATTTCCTCCATAAAACTATTTACGGGAAAAACATTCTTTAATTCAGTGATTGCACTATTATAGTTTTCTCTAGTTTTTTTTATCTTTCTACTGAGAAACGTAATGGTGATGTGGTTAAGTTTTTGGGAGGCTTGGTTGAGACTTGATGCCCATAGTTTTGATAATTCTGCGTCATTTTTATACACCCACATTTTTATGTGGACGTATATTGTCGTCGCCCCTGTCCGTCCGTCCGTCCACAATTTGTTTGTGGACTCTCTACAGGTCACAATTCTTATCTGATTTTGACGAAACTTGAAATATAGGTTTATCCCCATAAGATCTCGGCTGCTTTCGATATTGGCATGTATCGGATCAAAACTTCATGGATTATTGCCCCTGATTGTACGAAAAATCACGTTTTTAGCTTGTGGACCCTATAGAGGTCACAATTTTGAACCGATTTTGACGAAACTTGACATGCATGTTTATAACCCAAAGATCTTGGTTCCTTTCGATATTTGCGACTATCGGAACGTAATTTCCTGAATTATGGCCCCTGATTGTCCGAAAAATCACCTTTTTATACGCCCACATTTTTATGTGGACATATATTGTCGTCGCCCCTGTCCGTCCGGACGTCCGTCCATCCGTCCGTCCACAATTTGTTTGTGGACTCTCTACAGGTCACAATTCTTATCTGATTTTGACGAAACTTGAAATATAGGTTTATCCCCAAAAGATCTCGGCTGCTTTCGATATTGGCATGTATCGGATGAAAACTTCATGAATTATGGCCCCTGATTGTGCGAAAAATCATGTTTTTAGCTTGTGGACCCTATAGAGGTCACAATTTTGAACCGATTTTGATGAAACTTTCGATATTTGCGCCTATCGGAACGTAATTTCCTGAATTATGGCCCCTGGATGTCCGAAAAATCACCCTTTTTAGCTTGTGGTCCCTCTGGAGGTCACAATTATTATCCGATTTAAAAAACCATTTGATTATATCACCGTTACACCCTAAGGAAGGTTGAGTTCGAATTTCGGGAAAATCGGACCAAAACTGACATACAAAATGGCCGCCGTTTGTACGCAAATACTGTTAAAAAATGGTATATCAAAGTTGTGGACCCTGTAGAGGTCACAATTTTAATTCGATTTTGATGAAACTTGAAATTCATGGTTATAACCCAAAGATGTTGGTTCCTTTCGATATTTGCGCATATCGGATCGTAACTTCCTGAATTATGGCCCCTGATTATACGAAAATCGCCTTTTTTATACGCCCACATAGAAATGTGGACGTATATTGCCGTCGCCCCCGTCCGTCCGCCCGTCCGTCCATCGTCTACAATTTCTTGTGAACGCACTAGAGGCCAGGGTTAATATCCGATTGACTTTAAATTTATACACAGTGTTTAAGGTCATGAGACGAAGAAGCCTATTGATTTTCAGCAATATCCGATAATTACTGCCAGAGTTATGACCCTTGATCACTTTGAAAAATCTTGTGAACGCTCTAGAGGCTAAAGTTAATATCCGATTGACCTTAAATTTATACACAGTGGTTAAGGTCATGAGACGAAGAAGCCTATTGATTTTCACGGATTTCCGATAATTACTGCCAGAGTTATGACCCTTGATCACTTTGAAAAATCTTGTGAACGCTCTAGAGGCTAAAGTTAATATTGGATTGACTTTAAATTTATACACAGTGTTCAAGGTGATGATACGAAGAAGCCTATTGATTTTCAGCAATAGCCGATAATTACTGCCAGAGTTATGACCCTTGATCACTTTGAAAAATCTTGTGAATGCTCGAGAGGCTAAAGTTATTATCCGATTGACTTTAAATTTATACACAGTGTTTAAGGTCATAAGACAAAAAAGCCTATTGATTTTCACGGATTTCCGATAATTAGTGCCAGAGTTATTCAATGAATTTTGATAACTGAACAGCTAAATCCATGATGTTAAATGTTTCCTATACTAATTGTTAGCGTGGGGCAAAACTTTATAAAAAGCAAACAAATTGTAATGATTTTCAGATAATTACATAATGAGTTGTTACTCTTAATCAGATTTTAGTGTATTACAAATGTTTCATTCCCCAAAAAAGTAAAAATATGCGACAACCCTTGTTGACTGCCCGGACGATTTAGCTGCTGTGGGCGTATGTTTCGTTGCCTGGCAACCTATCTTTTTAGCTTGTGGTTCCTCTGGAGGTCAGAATTATTATCCGATTGAAAAAAACGTTTGATTATATTACCGTTACACCGTAAAGAAGGTTGAGTTCGAATTTCGGGAAAATCGGACCAAAATTGCCATACAAAATGGCCGCCGTTTGTACGCGAATACTGTTAAAAAATTGTATATCATGGTTGTGGACCCTGTAGAGGTCACAATTTTAATTCGATTTTGATGAAACTTGAAATGCATGGTTATAACCCAAAGATCTTGGTTCCTTTCGTTATTTGCGCATATCGGATCGTAACTTCCTGAATTATGGCCCCTGATTGTCTGAAAAATCGCCTATGGTCCCTCTGGAGGTCACAATTATTATCCAATTTAAAAAAACGTTTGACTCTATCACCGTTACACCCTACGGAAGGTTGAGTTCGAATTTCAAGAAAATCAGACCATAATTGCCAGAAAAAATGGCCGCCGTTTGTACGCAAACAGTGTAAAAATATGGTATATCAAAGTTGTGGACCCTGTAGAGGTCACAATTTTAATTCGATTTTGATGAAACCTGAAATGCTTGTTTATAACTTAAGGATCTTTAATCCTTTCGATATTTGCGCATATCAAATTGTAACTTAGTGAATTATGGCCTTTGATTGTAGGAAAAATTACTTTCGGTATTGCTTGTTTTAGCTTGTGGTCCCTCTGGAGGTCACAATTATTTTCCGATTTAAAAAAACGTTTGATTATAACACCGTTACACCTTAAGAAAGGTTTGAGTTTGAATTTCGGGGAAATCGGAACAAAATTGACAGAAAAAATGGCCGCCATTTGTATGCAAATACTGTTAAAAAATGGTATATCATGGTCACAATTCTTATCCGATTTTGATGAAAAGTCTCATTTCTAGGTTGTGTACCGTCAACCCATAATCATTGTCAGCTTCGAATTTCATGAATATCAGACTGGAACTGACCAACAAAATGGCTGCTCCTAATACAGTATGAAATATAGGACTTAATGATGTAGGAAAAATCACTTTCGGTATTGCTTGTTCTCTATCCATCTCTCAAAAATGT
This sequence comes from Patella ulyssiponensis, assembly GCA_963678685.1. Classification (NCBI taxonomy): domain Eukaryota; kingdom Metazoa; phylum Mollusca; class Gastropoda; family Patellidae; genus Patella; species Patella ulyssiponensis. The sequence goes on along the minus strand of OY783225.1, from coordinate 57,604,883 downwards.
GGGCGTATCCTGCCTGGCAGTGCCAGCCTATCTTCAACAATAGGTTTTAAACTTATCTCTAGACATTTTGGGAATATTTTGTGGCTTCTACATTTGGTTAGAAATTTTTGATGTTCTTCAAATCTGACTAACCTTGATGCTTCATTCTTTGTGCTATTTAGTTGTTTCATGTTTATGTTTAAAAATGGTGATCTGTCTGTTGACGATGCGCCCATCGGATCGTAACTTCCTGAATTATGGCCCCTGATTGTCCAAAAAATCGCCCTTTTTAGCTTGTGGTCCCTCTGGAGATCAAAATTATTATCCGATTTATAAAACCGTTTGATTATATCACCGTTACATGGTAATGAAGGTTGAGTTCAAATTTCGTGAAAATCGGAACAAAATTGACAAACAAAATGGCCGCCGTTTGTACGCGAATAGTGTGAAAATGTTATATCAAGGTTGTGGACCCTATAGAGGTCACAATTTTGAACTGATTTTGATGAAACTTGACATGTATGTTTATAACCCAAAGATCTTGGTTCCTTTCGATATTTGCACCCATCGGATCGTAACTTCCTGAATTATGGCCCCTGATTGTCCAAAAAATTGCCCTTTTTAGCTTGTGGTCCCTCTGGAGGTCAAAATTATTATCCGATTTAAAAAAAAAATTTAATTAGATCACCGTTACATGGTAATGAAGGCTCAGTTTGAATTTTGTGAAAATCGAACCAAAATTGACGGACAAAATGGCCGCCGTTTGTACGCGAATAGTGTGAAAATATGTTATATCAAGGTTGTGGACCCTATCGAGGTCACAATTTTGAACCGATTTTGATGAAACTTGACATGCATGTTTATAACCCGAAGATCTTGGTTCCTTTCGATATTTGCGCTCATTGATTCGTAACTTCCTGATTTATGGCCCCTGATTGTACGAAAAATCACCCTTTTTAGCTTGTAGTCCCACTGGAGGTCAAAATTATTATCCGATTTAAAAAAATGTTTGATTATATCACCGTTACATGGTAATGAAGATTGAGGTAAAATTTCGTGAAAATCGGACCAGAATTGACAGAAAAATGGCCACCGTTTGTACGCGATTAGTGTAAAAATACGTTATATTAAGGTTGTGGACCCTATAGAGGTCACAATTTTTGAACTGATTTTGATGAAACTTGACATGCATGTTTATAACCCAAAGATCTTGGTTCTTTTCGATATTTGCGCCCATTGGATCGTAATTTCCTGAATTATGGCCCCTGATTGTCCGAAAAATGACCTTTTTTAGCATGTGGTTCCTCTGGAGGTCAGAATTATTATCCCATTTAAAAAACCGTTTGATTATATCACCGTTACATCGTAATGAAGGTTGAGGTCGAATTTCGTGAAATAGACGGTTTTCTACAGGTCACTTTTGAAGGTTTAGGAGCCATAAAAGTGTCAATTATTATTCGATTTTCATAAATTTTACACCATGTTATACCTAATGCCATTTAGGATTTCATACAAGTACTTTAAGATTTTCATTATCGCCGGAAGTAACGTCATTTTGGCAAAAACTGTATTTTTAGCCTTCAAAACAGATATTTTATTCAAATGAGTCTGTTTTGAAATCTTTTTCAAATTATAATATTTGATGCCAATCAACAAATAGAATGAACCCATACGATCATGCAGATACCACAAAATGGTTTCTAACTTGTATGGTTGCCGAGAAATAGCCGATTTTCTACAAGTCACTTTTCAAGTTTCTTGGTCTTTAAAAGTGGCAATTATTATTCGATTTACATAAAATTTTCACTATATGATATATATGCCATTTCTGATTTCATAAAACTAATTGAACATTTTCATTAACACCAGAAGTATTGTAATTTTGTCAAGATCATTTACAAGTAACAATGTATAAAATTAATTGATATTGCTGGATTTGGTTGATTCTGGGTCCATTTTATTTGATGTCAGCAATGTTTATTTGGAAACCTGTTCAGTGGTTTCGTTGGTACCAGAAGTGACATATGTTCAAGGGTAACTTGGCACCGGAAGTGACGTGTTCAAGGGCAACGTGGCACCAGTGAAACCCGTCATTCCTGCATGCAGGTCTAGTTTATATATTATTATATTTTAGGTTCATTGATGAATTTAGCTAAACATCCATCTTCCACTGTACAGATATTAGGAGCAGAAAAAGCTTTGTTTCGTGCTTTAAAAACTAAAAAAGATACGCCTAAATATGGTTTGATTTATCACGCTTCTTTAGTGGGACATTCTTCAACCAAATTAAAGGGAAAGGTAAAATATTTCTGTTTTTATTTTGAAGGGAGGGGTTGATCTGAGGTTTATATAATTGTACTAGATTGCTGTTGATGGCTGTCAATAGTTTGATCGAGATCTGTATTGGACTAGTGTATAAATTACTGATATTTGAATCAATCAGAAATTATGTATTTTACTTTCTAGATATCACGTATGTTAGCATCAAAAACCTCGTTAGCTATCCGAGTTGATGCCCTTGGTGAAGACACTAACGCTGATCTTGGTTTAGAACATAGAGCAAAATTAGAATTACGATTGAAAGCCCTAGAAGAAGGAAAGGTACGTTATGATTCATCTTACTGGTCTAGGTTGGTTTCATATTTAGGAAGCCACCATGACTCGGTGAGTTAGGCATTGTCTCGCGTGAAGGTTACGTGGTGACCGACAAAGCTCATCGGGATTTTGAAATTCTAATAACCTATGTGAAACAGATTGGCAGAACAATAGGATATTAAAGCACGCCCCTATTTTATTTCCTTGTTGATTGGATTACGTAGTTATTGTCCCCTGTCTTTCGAAGAAAGTTGGGGGACTATTAAAATGGGTTCGTCTGTCTGTCCGTCCGTCTGTCCATCACACTTTTTGGGACACAATAACTCTCTTCCTAATTGAGCTAGAATGTTCAAACTTGGTGTATGTGTTTATTAGGTCAATGCCTTGATGGAGTTCGAAGATGAGCATTTTCCGATTAGGGTAAGCAGAGATAAGCAATTTGATTGGTTGATGCTTTGGGACACGATAACTTCAGTTCTAATTAAGTGAGAGTGATGAAACTTGGTGTATAGTTTCATTACAGTAATACCTTGACTAAGTTCGATAATGAGCATTTTCTGCTCAGGGTAAGCAGAGTGATACGCAATTTGATTGGTCAAGACTTTGGAACACAATAACTCTCCTTCTAATTGAGTTAAAATGTTCAAACTTGGTGTATATGCTTATTACGTCAATGCCGTGATGGAGTTCGAAGATGAGCATTTTCCGCTTAGGGTAAGCAGAGATAAGCAATTTGATTGGTTGATGCTTTGGGACACGATAACTTTAGTTCTATTTAAGTGAGAGTGATGAAACTTGGTGTATAGTTTCATTACAGTAATGCCTTGACTAAGATCGATAATGAGCATTTTCTGCTCAGGGTAAGCAGAGCGATAAGCAATTTGATTTGCCGAGACTTTGGAACACAATAACTCTCCTTCTAATTGAGTTAAAATGTTCAATATTGGTGTGTATGCTTATTAGGTCAATGCCTTGATGAAGTTCGAAGATGAGCATTTTCTGCTTAGGGTAGGCAGAGATAAGCAATTTGATTGGTTGATACTTTGGGACAAGATAACTTAAGTTCATCTTGATTGATGATATTTATGCCAATACAATGACTGTAATGGATTCGACAGTAACAGTGTATAGAAACAATTGACTCGGACAGAAGGACCCTTTCCCTTGGCCAGGGGGGCCCTTTTGTCTGCCTTTAGGGTCCCCCTAACTAGGGTACATTTTCATTTTTCTCGTCGGTTTTAGCATTTTTCTTTATAAAACACTTTTGGATGACACTTCGCAGAGGCGTAAAAATATTTTTTAATCCACTAGCCCCGGGCTAGTAGTCTACTGTCAGACACTAGCCCGGCATCCAGTTCCACTAGTCCGTAGTTGGACAAGGTACAAACTTTAATCGCCAATAATGTACACTGCAGATTGTCACCCATTTGACCACATTAAATGTATTCTTCCTAACTGAACTGTATTCCATATTATATGGGGTATATGAGTCGATGTGGAGTTTACAGTTTTTCCGGGCCTCAATCCATAGGACGAATATTTTTCAACTCCACCGCATATCAAATTACCGCACGGGATACTGTTCCTGGTCTAATACTGTGCCGACGTACGCCAACAGAAAGTGGCTTATATTATTAATTAATGTAAAATAATCAGTTTAAAAATGAAGGACTAATTGATTAATATTCCAAGTTTTGTTCTTGGTTAATTTGAACTAGTTTTTTATTATATATCCGATAAATAGCAGACAACGCAGGTCCTTATCTATATCTACGATATCACTAAAAACTAAAGTAGAGATCTCCCATCATGCATTGTAGTCTAGATTGTCACATGACTTTGAATTGAGAGGGGGGAAGTGCTTCTTACATCCCCCATCATGCATTGTAGTCTAGATTATCACATGACTTTAGATTGTATTTACTGAGATCTATATTTAGCCCCACTATAAATAGAAGAGGTACAATATTCCAGTGTTCACTACAGTCACAGAAAAACTATTGTTATGCTTCCTTTGGATTGGAGAAATAAAAGTGCAGTATTTCACATCTCATTTATCTAGTTTAAATCGCAGAAAAAATGAGCAATGAAAGGGCACTAGCCCAGGACTAGTACGGCTAAATAGGTCACTAGCCCGTAGGTTATTTTTGGTAGTGTCGGGCTAGTGGATATTTACGCCCCTGACACTTCGTGTACAGTTTGATTGCTCGATATGTTTGAAAAAAATAAATGTGCGATTAATTAATATGTGTCATCTATTTATTTTGGGATTTCAGCGAGGGACATCAGCCTCACTGTTAGCTTGTTTTTTTCCCTTTGTATCAGTGCAATGCAGAGCTGAAATTTTGTAATTAAAACTTGTGTACATGATATTTTAATTTGAATAACACAGGTGCTTTGCCAAGAATATATATATATATATCATTGATTTTTGAAAGTGTGGAATAAATATGTATTTGTTTTTGGCAGATGTAATTTTAGAATAGCATGGTTTTTTTTTTCAGTCGAAGAGAATAAGTGGTACTGGTAAAGCCCAAGCTAAATGGGATAAATATGAAAATAAAAGGTAGATACATCAAACTGATTAATTTGTAATTAGAACATAGATTGATTCTACCATTGATAGAAGTAGTATAAACTTGATTTAGATGTTTATAACCCAAAGATCTTGGTTGTTCGATATTCACGCATATCGAATTTTAACCTCCTGGATTATGGTCGCCGATTGTAGAGGTCACAATTTTATCTCATAACTGTGTTAAAACCTAATAAAGGTTGAGGTAGAATTTGGTGAAAATCTGACCGCAACTGATAAAATGGCTGTGCCTTATAATATACTATTTGTATATTTTGATGAAACTGATGTAAAGGTTTGGCCAGATAGTTGATGTTTCTACAATACCCAACTTAAATCACTATTTCCCAGATTGCATTATGTTTGTTTTAAAATACTCATTGGGGTTTCCCCTTGTCAATGGTGCAGCAAGGAGGGATCTGCCCAAGACAGCAGTCTAGTCAGTTGTTGGGATGGGACAAGAAACCTGATGTCCTGTGTACACATTGCCGTGCACGTAATATGTTAAAACCATATATTAAATACAGTAGGGATTAAATATTTTGTAATATTTAGATAAAGAGCTGGTTGTTCTTGCTATAATAGTCCAAAAGATAATATACAAAATGAATATATTGAAAGATTAATTCAAATGACTTCATTCTGAGCATACATGTAGTTATGACTGGAGAGGTAACATTGATTATTATAATAGCATAGTAAGTTAGAAATCTAAGCCAAAATAAAGACCTGCAATAGCTCTTACATAAAACATGTCGTGCATCTACTGTTTCAATGATGACAATTTACATGACGAGTCATATTTATCTACTGTTGTATTCTGGGTAGTTTTTATCTAGAATTACATCATGATGATAAAAATGATGTTTTGAGGCATTTGTCTGAGAAACATTTCTAGGTCTAACGTTCTTGTAGTTGGTAGAGTAGTTTTATTTACATTCATAGTTGTATTAAATGACAAATTTTGTCTTTATTCCAGTCAAATTAGAACATATGATTCATTAGCAGATTCAACCATACAACCGGTTGCTAAGAAACGTAAAATGAAAGATGAAGAAAATAGCACTCCATCTAAAGTAAAAAAAGAAACAGAAGATGGTAGGTGTTATGTCATCATAGTTAATGATTGTGATTCTAAAACACACACTGCATTGTTTTTATGTGCCCACATTTGTAGATGTATATTGTCATGGCCCCTGGATGTCCGTCTTCTATCATGGCATGTAATCGGATTGTGAATTATGGCTTCCATTGTACAAAGATTCACATCTTTAGCTTGCATGTGCACACTCTTGAGATCAAAATTTTTATTCGATTTTGATTTTCCTTTCAAAATTTGCACATACTGGACGATAACTGCCTGGATTCTGGCCCCGAATTGAGTGAAGAATCAACATTTTAGTGTGTGGTCCCTCAAGAAGACACAATTTTTAACCAATTTAAAAAAAGTTTAAATTTATCGCCCTTGCAATATTATGCTGATTGAGTACGTGAAAATCTGACAGAAACTGCCATACAAAATGTCTGCACCCTCGATGCAAATAGTGTTACAAGTATGTTATATCAATGTTGTGGACCCTCTAGAGGTCAATTTTTATCCAGTAGTGATGAAATTTAAAACAAGTCAATAAAAGGATCTTAGTTCCTTACGATGTTTGCGCTAAACAGACCAAACTTCCTGAATTTTGGCATCTGATTGTATGAAAAAAATTGCAATTTTAGTTTGTTGACCCCCTTAAGGGCGTTGAGTAGTCTAAAATGCAAATTTTAAAGCTAGCACTGTAATTTTTGTTGATAAGATATGACATTTTTTGTTATTTGGGGTGATAAACTACATATTAATCAGCAAATAAATACCAATTTTATTTACCAACTATGTTCCAAACTTGGCCCAAAAGCATGATAAAAAGGGGTATTGATGACAACAAAAGTAGAATTTTCTCAGTTATGCCTGCAGATATTTTCATCAAATTTCGCATGAACAATGCTAATAGCAAGTCCCAAAAATACACTGGTCAATTTTTGGCTATAGGTTGTGGTTTGTCTTGTATCCATGGAAACGCAAAAAAACGATGCGTTTTCTTGGAAATTCTATTAGTACAAGCTCAAAAGATTTATTGATAATCCCACCAGTAGATCGAAAGTGGAGGTTATAAGCTACATTTCGACACCAAAAACGTTAAAAAATACCAACTCAAAGTATTTTAAAATTGTTGTTCATTATTTACCTTCAAACGAGATTTTGCGATTTTGGGTTAATTCTTTGAATACGTCGACAACAAGTATTAAAATACAACAATTCGGATGTAAAAGTAAATAATTACTTCACTGCACCACTCCACCGCACTCTAAATCATGTTATGCATTCAAAAAATAGTAATCTTTGACCATAAAAAAAAAAATCCGTCATGTTCCTTTCGTGATAGATAAATAGACCTGGATAATCGCGTCATACAGGGAATTCCTTCTGGTCACGTGACATCTTCCACTCCCGTTGAAGCCACGTCTGTGTTGATCACGTGACTGGCGTGCACGACGTCATAATTTATTCAACACCTGATCTAGGTCGGGGAATCAGTCTCGTTTGCTATAAATAGTTTTATTCCTCCGCCTCGTATCTCCATTGTTACACATAAAACGACGCGACTTTCGAGAGTTTTCTGAGTTATTTTATAAGTGGAACAAGTTTGCAAAGACTTAATAAGATTGGCGTTGAAAAGTTAGTGCGAATCTTAGACTGATCAACGCCCTTAAGGTCACAATTTTCATCAGATTTTAAAAACTGTTTAAGTATATTAGGTTTGAATTTCGGGTAAACTGTAATGATCTGCTCAACAAAACGCTGTCCCTTGTAGGCATGTTATGTACAAGTATTTAATACGAAGGTTGTGGACCCCCTAGAGGTCGAAACTTAAAATATATATTTATATCTCTAAGTTCTCAGTTCAGACCATAACTTATTGGGATTTCCTTTGGCATGTTCTTTGTCCATCTCTTGCAAAATGTGGAGGTATCTTGCCTGGCAACCCCTGTTAGTTCTTGGATTGATTTATAGAATAGATTCAGCGTAGTTATTTCATTCACAATAATCCATTGTTAAATCCAATTACAAATTGAGATGCATATGGGATCTAGCGCGGATCATATATTACCTGTATTTCTACAGCTGCTGATGAGTCTGTTCAAGGTTTTGATATAAGACAGCCAGAATTAGTCACAAGCGCTGGATGTCAACTTCATATAAATGTCTTTTACCATCCACTAACTTGATAACCTTACTTCTGTCTTAGAACCTGTAAAGAAGAAAAAGAAGAAGAAGCAATTGGCTGATGATTCAATGAATATATCACAAGAATCTATAGGTAAGTAATGTTATATTACAAGGTCGAGTACATGGTACCCACCACCCTACAACATCAATATTATATTCAGATGAATAGATCTGAGTATTCATATAGTCTTCTTAATAATAAGCCTATTTGATGAAACATCTTTGCTGTACATTTCAATGATGACAATTTACATGACGAGTCATATTTATCTACTGTTGTATTCTGGGTAGTTTTTATCTGGAATTACATCATGATGATAAAAATGATGTTTTTGAGGAATTTGTCTGAGAAATAATTTTATGACTGCTATATATTCGGAACGGTTAAAACTTAGGATTACATTTGCAGGTTCTCCTAATGGTCATGGTGATGGCAGCGGAAAGAAGAAAAAAAAGAAAAAGGTGACAGATTCAGATTGATGTTAGAAATATTGAACCCATCAAAGGATGTGACATTTATATAGATCATACACTTTATATTGTATATATAATAAGGAGGGAAACTGAATGGTAACTTTTGGAAATTAGTTGGCATTCGGTGAAGCTGAATTTGTAGAGGATGTATTTTGAGAAGACATTGTTAATGATATATCAACAGGAGATATTGTTGATGTTTTTAATGAAACTGAAAGTGTCTGTATAAACTAGTGGCAAGTTGTATAAAGTTTTACAACAGGTCATATAATCGTTTCATTTATATTTCACTCACTGTGTTCATCTATTCACCATTTTCAGTCAATTGATCACTGTTGATATCTACTTATTTTAATACGAGTAAATGTTCAGTAGATATCTACTTATTAAGAGTCATTCCACGAGAAAACCATGCAATATCATGCAGATGTTCGAAGGTGGGGGTCGGCCGTTTTAGTTCATATTCACAGGGTTTGGTCGACCCCTCGAGCCTACTCTTCAGCCAAATTCACTGATTTCAGAAATCAACCGTTTTCGAGATACAGGCCTTTTATGTGTTTCGGCTGTTTTTTGCCATTTTCAGGCCAAATTTTAGGAATTTTCGTCGCACTACTACCGCTGTTACATGACCCTAGAGAACTAGGATTGGGTTGTTCATGACAGTCGGGGTCTTGCACTACCACATTATCATGGTCATCCGGTTCAAGTTCATTTTCCAAAGGTGTCCGGATACTTCACAAGATACGTGTCTAGAGATGCCTGAAATGTACCCCATCTTCAGATCGTGATAACTCCACTGGAGCAGGGTTTGCGATAAAAATTAAAATCAATTTATTTGCAGCTTGACCAGTTCTAACAACATAAGAAATAAATTCGTTGTCAACTAACTTGCAACAGTATGAAAATTCGTGTCGAAAGTTTGCAAAAACTTCAGTTTTGATTGGGATACATTGGCGGATTATTCAGGTACCCTAGCGCCTATATTGTTATTCAGAGGGTCAATATATCAACTCCGCCTCCCCTCCAACCGGCTTTGCCAAAATATTCACTCCCCGTATGATTTTGGTATTAAGTCTGCAAATCCAAGATGGCGTCTCCCCAAGAATATGGATTTTCACAAATTTTCGATCTAAAGCAGCAAAATTATGAAAAACGGCCAAATTCGAGCAGATAAAAATAGGTGCGACTCGATATTTTTCATATTTAATTCCCGTATGGTACAAAATAACGTGTCTTCGTTTATTCGACAGCAAATGAATGCAGAATTTTCCAAATAAGAATAGTTTTGCGATGTCAAAACATCGTTTTCTTCGTTATAAAATGTCTAAAAAATATTCAAAATCCGCCCGTAATAAAAATAGGAGTACCTGGCTATTTTTGTACATCTACATTCTCGTGTGGACGCGCCTATCCGTCCACAGTTTCGTGTGGACGTGTATTGTCGTCACCCCTGCCCGTCCGTCCGTCCACATTCTGTTTACGGACACTCTATGGGTCACATTTTTATCCACTTTCTGTAATATTTGAAATAATTATAGGTTTATCTCCCTAATATCTCGGTTCCTTTCAATACTGGCATGTATCGGATCGTAACTTCATGGACTATGGCCCCTGATTTTACGAAAAATCATGTTTTTAGATTGTGGACTATGGAGTTCACAATTTTTGATGAAACTTAAAAGGAGCGTTTATAACTCAAAGAGCTCGGCTCCATCCGATATTCCCGGATATCGGATATTAACTTCCTGGATTATGGCCCATGAGTGTACAAAAATGGTGTTTTTAGCTTGTAGCCCGCCTAGAGATTACAATTTTCATTCGATTTTTAAAAACGTTTTGATATATCCCCTTACACGCTAATATTGCAGAGTTCGAATTTCGTAAAAATCGAACTGAAACTGCCAGACAAAATGGCCGCTTCTCGTACGCAAATAGTGTAAAAGTATGTAATTCCAAGATTTTATCAGATTTTGATGAATCTTCAAAAGTATGTTTGTATCCCAAATGTTACGGATTGAGAGAGTTCACCCTGACCCATCACTGACCGTGCTTATAGTATAAAATATATCAATGACAGCTGATTCATTGTGTAGTTCTTTATATGGTATATTAAATATCAATAATATGTATATGATTGACTTTATACGACATCTAAGTTTAGTATAAATTAGCTGTGGTTGTTGAGACAAATGAGTGGAGCTTGGAAGCTCACCATAGAAGGGTCTCTCTGTCTCAAGAAGACGGGGAGCAAAGACGAACAGGGACATAGCAGAGAGACGCACAGACAGGCTTATGGACTCACCTGAGTTAACCGCTGTCTTAGCAGAGAGGCGGAATGGTAGACTTAATATAATTATGTACCGTTCTGATGCGTTCCTGTATATAGGTTAATCACCTGTAGTTATGTAGATGTGTTGTATTCTGTTCCGATGTAAATAAACCATATATTTATGAAACTGGTCTCTGTAATCACTAAGATAGTGTTACACAAAGATCTCGGATTCTTTCGATATTTGCGTATATCACAACGTAAAATCACGTTTTTTGCTTGTAGCTCCTTTCTTTTCGACTTTGATGAAACTTTTATATATTCTTTTATATCACAAAGTTGATTCCTTTTGATTTTGTCGCATGTCGGATTGTAACAAACTGGATGATGGCCCATGATGGTACAAAAAATCGCTTTTTATATAGCTTGTTCTCTGTCCATCTCTTGCAAAATGTGGGCGTATCTTGTATGGCAACCGCTTATTCATATTTAATTCCGGTATGGTATTCAAATTTATGTCAGTAATATTCTTACAAGGACAGCTGTCCAGTCGTTCGGGTGGGACGACAAACCGAGTCCCGTGTACTCATTGGCGTGGACGTAGCGATCCCTTGACAGTTGGAATTCGATATAAGATTAGGCCGTAGTGTCGCTGTCCGGGCAAATTTTCCTCATAGCACACTGTATGGCGTATATGCCCATCTTCATTAGCCCAGAACAGTAGGACGTTAATTCCATTTCATTTTAGTTTTTTGTAACATTCCTACAAAATTACGTGCTTTCATAATACGATAGAAAAGAAAGCTTGTCGACCCGTGTCTGCTTCAATCAAATTCAGGCCAGTAATATTAATTTCTCAAAAATTTATTCGTTTATACGGTAGCAAATGAAAAAAAGCTTCCGAAATAAGAATTGCTTGTGGTTATGTCAAATCGTTTCCGTAAAATGTTATTTTAAAATTACATTGATAGTTAAATTACTTGTAAGGTAGATTAAGCAGGTAAACAAGGTAGGTGTATAAAGGGAAAAACACGATAAATACGCTGATCAACTAATTATCTAATAAATCCAGCCTAATATCAGGTTGCGTGGTAGTTATACACTCAATACACATATTAATTTTGAAATTCTGAATATTATTCAATATATCGATGTACAATTGGTGAATATTGATGTTCAATTAGTCATATTCCTGGTCTGACATCTGAAAAATATTCTAGGACATGTCCGGAAAGTACGGGCGAAATCCAAACACTTAAGAAACCGAAATATGACGCGAAAAATGACGAATTTCGTAACTTTCGACACAAATTTTCATACTGTTGTAGGTGAGTTGACAACGATTTTATTTTTTACGTCGTTAGAACAGGTCAAGCTGCAAATAAAACGATTTACATTTTGATCGCAAGCCCTGCTCCAGTGGAGTTATCGCAATTTGAAAAAGGGTATAAATCAGGTATCTCTATACACGTATCTTGTGTAGTCTTCTGTTACCTATTAAAAATGAACTTGAACCGGATGACCATGATAATGTGGTAGTGCAAGACCCCGACTATCACGAACAACCCAAACCTAGTTATCCAGGGTCACGTAACAGCGGTAGTAGTGCGACGAAAATACCTAAAATTTGGCTTGAAAATGACAAAAAACAGCCGTAAAACGTAAAAGGCCTGTATCTCGAAAACGGTTGATTTCTGAAATCAGTGATTTTGGCTGGGGAGTAGGCTCGAAGGGTCGACCAAACTCTGTAATAGTAAGTGCAGGAGGGCTGCACCACACACAATTCTACACAAAAACAAATATATGGACAAGACATCATACTCAAAGACCACAAACATAAACAAATCAAAGAGAGTGAATGGATCCGGGGGCTAGCCGTAAGCGTCCACTGCGCTGTACAGTCCCGGGCCTGTGGTGACACAGACTTCACTCATATTTGAAAACAACTGGGAATGCAACCCAAAGAAATAATTATATAGTGTCAGCATGAGTCATGTTCTATTATATGTTGCAAGAATTACGAATGCAAGCATATTGTTGTATAAATTCCGTTACACAAGTAACCACATAGTTAAATGTATCAGAAGTAGGCCTAGTTCAAAACTAAATCACTAAAAGGATTAAAGTATATAAATGCATTTAGGACAAACATTGCAACCGTCACAGAAACAAAAACACAACTGAATACAAAGAAGCAAAGGAATAGACTATCTAGGGAGACAGCCGTCTGCTGACTGAGTGGTGTGACGTGAATCTGCCGTAATAGTTGTTATGACGTCGTGGTTTAGAAGGTGCAATTTCCCGATAAAAGGGCGATAATCTAGATAAAATTACGTTAAAATATAAAAACTATTAGTTTTAAAGACCATGCAATTGTACAAACCATAGTATAATTATTATATAATGTCCCACGTAAGAAATGCAAAACAGGAATGCTGAAGAAATCGTAAGTTATTAGTGTATTCATAAAGGCCTAAAAATAAGGGCGATAATCCAAATAGGACTAGCCATCTAGAAGCAATTTATATAGAATCATTATCCAATATGTAGTTAGTAATATCGTTGTAAGAAATGTAAAACCACAGGAATCTGACCTTCTATCTGTATATATATATGCATACACCAGACCGAACTAGACAATATATAATAAAAAAGAACAGGAATGCAATGCACTGTTGAAGCCTCGATTTTACCTGCTCTCGCTTCGGCACTTTTTTGTTTTCACAATTCGTAATGTCAGGCAATCTAACCTCTTCCAACTCACTCAGATATGATTTTTCTTCAATCTAGCCGTTTTGATTTGCACAAATACTCCCCACAAAACGATATCATAGCCATTTGATTCCAATATTTACATTATTTTCCTTCGTTGACGTTTGTCCTCAACTCCATGCGCTGACGTCATACAAAATCAATCCGCAGTGAGTAGATCACTGAATCAAGTGCCAAAGATATTTTAAGATTTTCTCTGCCATTCCATTTTCCTCCTTTTGCATGGTAAATTTTGTTAACTTTTGGGTGTAGAATCGAAGAAGAGGGTTTGAATATACATGTTCTGCCAGGTTTTGGTGAATATTCGTGATTTTGAGGCGGGAGTATACAAGACTTCAGAGATTGGTTAGGTTTTTGTATGACGTCAGCGCATGGAGTTGAGGACAAACGTCAACGAAGGAAAATAATGTAAATATTGGAATCAAATGGCTATGATATCGTTTTGTGGGGAGTATTTGTGCAAATCAAAACGGCTAGATTGAAGAAAAATAATATCTTAGTGAATTGGAAGAGGTTACATTGCCTGACATTACGAATTGTGGAACAAAAACTTGCCGAAGCGAGAGCAGGTAAAATCGAGGCTTCAACAGGCATTGCATTCCTGTTCTTTTTTATTATATATTTTCTAGTTCGGTATGGTGTATGCATATATACAGATAGAAGGTCAGATTCCTGTGGTAAAACTTATTATGTTGAAGAAATGGAAGTTTTGAAATTTCTTTCAAAATGCGTAATTGTGTACCACCTTTGGCCGTGCACTTAAAATTAAGAGTTTTTATTCGGGAAAGAAATAGTTCTTTATTGTTGCATATTTTTAAAAATCGTAATGCCTGTGAATAGAAAACATTGTATAGTGTCGTATCTGGTATGTTACTATGAGCTGACGGGTATTTTACTACTTCAAAACCAAATTTGTCCGTTTTATCGAATATACCGACATTAAATTTGTTATTAATTATATTGATGTCCAAGTCAAGGACAGATGCATTTATAGTGCCCGAATTTTCTTTATTTAATATAAGTTCAGGAGGATATATTTCATCTTTGTATTTATTGAAATTACCATTATCATTGATTGGTGTTATGTCATCAATGTAACGGAAGGTATAATTTAGACTTTTTGCTACCTTGTAATCTGTTTTTCTTTTATGGTCTTGAAAGTCGAATTCGTATTTATATAAATGTGCATTTGCCATAAATGGGGCGGGGTCAGTTCCCATTGGTAAACCAATAGTTTGTTGTATTATCTGATCCCCAACCTCAAATATGGCATTGTCAATGAGAAAATGTATAATATTTTGAAATTTTTCTTTATCGAAAACTACAGTATTGGCATTGCGCCGTTTTATGATCCATCTTGCATCTTGTGAGTAGATGGCCATCAGATTTCTGCCTTTTCCAAAAGCACCATTAAAGGCCTTATCCACGAACCAATCCAAATTCTTTTTAAGGTCTGCATCGGCCGACCCCCACCTTCGAACCTTCTGCATGGTTTTCTCGTGGACTGGCTCTTAACGAGTAAATGTTCAGTAGAGACAATGTTATACCACTATTATACCACAAATTTACCATTTTATTTTTTGTGAACCTGGAAATAGAGGTGGCTGATCGACTTGACTTATCATAGACATGTCTCCAGATAAAGTGCTACAGTATTTCTGCTGTTGCCATAGATTTCTTGTTAACTTATCTAAACACTGATTTATTACTTAATGCATACCTTATAATAAGTTACTATTATTGAAAAAGAGTGTAGAATTTTCTCTGTCTGGCACAGGGATGTGGCCACACGGACAATTTATTCAAGCATATACAAAATATTTGCAGAAGTATTTTGTCACCTGTTGGAATAACAGCTGTAAGATTTTGTTTGTTTGAAGATATCTCTTATTTTATATAATAATGAAATAAACATTTTGAACAGATCAAAAGTTTCAAGTTGTCGGCCATGCAATAGATAAAAAGCTAGCCATACAGTGTACACAACAATGCTATGGCATGTATATTTGTGTACAAATGTTTTTATTGTACAAAAGTAAATTTTAAATGGTTTCAAGATAATTTTGGCACAGCATATCTCTCAATAGAACAATATTTGAAAATATAAATGTGTCATGGGGCCAGAATTATTAAATCTCTACCAGTGAATCTGGATTAGACTGGGTTTTTTTTTCTGTTTTCGAATTCCGAAAGCTTTGACATTTACCGTTTGAAGACAGCGGGGACAATAACTTCGTGATCTAGAATGTTTAAACCTGTTTATGTGTAAACTAGGTGAATGCATTGAACCAAGTTCTACAATGGGCAATTTCTCTGTACGTTTATTAAGGGTTGGGTAGAAATCGTCAAACCATTAAATCGCGATAGTTGAAGGCAAGGGGTCACGAGCGAACTACATGTATCTGTCTTACATTATTACAAAATCTAACATCTTGCTTGGACATAGCTGGACAGAAGTGGATGGGTAATGATTGTCTACATGATACAAAACAAGCCAACAGTGAGGCTGATGTCCCCGTGCTGAAATCACAAAATAAATAGATGACACATATTAATTAATCCCACATTCATTTTTATACGCCCACATTTTCATGTGGACGTATATTGTCGTCGCCCCTGTTCGTCCGTCCGTCCGTCCACAATTGTTTGTGAACAGTCTACAGGTCACAATTTTTATCCGATTTCAATGAAACTTAAAATATAGGTTTATCACCCTAAGATCTCGGTTCCTTTCGATATTGGCATGTATCGGACTGTAACTTCATGGGTTATGGCCCCTGATTGTACGAAAAATCACGTTTTTTAGCTTGTGAACAGTGTAGAGGTCACAATTTTGAACCGATTTGGATGAAACTTGAAATGCATGTTTATAACCCAAAGATCTTGGTTCCTTTCGATATTTGCGCCAATCGGATCGTAACTTCCTGAATTATGGCCCCTGATTTTCCGAAAAATCGCCCTTTTTAGCTTGTGGTCCCTCTGGAGGTCAAAATTGTTATCTGATTTAAAAAACCGTTTGATTATATCACCGTCCCATGGTTATGAAGGTTGAGTTCGAATTTCGTGAAAATCGGATTAAAATTGACGGACAAAATGGCCGCCGTTTGTACGCGAATAGTGTGAAAATATGTTATATCAAGGTTGTGGACCTTATAGAGGTCACAATTTTGAACCGATTTTGATGAAACTTGACATGTATGTTTATAACCCAAAGATCTTGGTTCCTTTCGATATTTGCGCGCATCGGATCGTAACTTCCTGAATTATGGCCCTTGATTGTCCGAAAAATCGCCCTTTTTAGCTTGTGGTCCCTCTGGAGGTCAAAATTGTTATCCGATTTAGAAAAACGTTTGATTATATCACCGTTCCATGGTTATGAAGGTTGAGTTCGAATTTCGTGAAAATCGGACCAAAATTGACAGACAAAATGGCCGCCGTTTGTACGCGAATTGTGTGAAAATATGTTATATCAAGGTTGTGGACCTTATAGAGGTCACAATTTTGAACTGATTTTGATGAAACTTGACATGTATGTTTATAACTCAAAGATCTTGGTTCCTTTCGATATTTGCGCCCATCGGATCGTAACTTCCTGAATTATGGCCCCTGATTGTCCGAAAAATCGCCCTTTTTAGCTTGTGGTCCCTCTGGAGGTCAAAATTGTTATCCGATTTAAAAAAAAAAACGTTTGATTATATCACCATTCCATGGTTATGAAGGTTGAGTTCAAATTTCGTGAAAATCGGACCAAAATTGACAGACAAAATGGCCGCCGTTTGTACGCGAATTGTGTGAAAATATGTTATATCAAGGTTGTGGACCTTATAGAGGTCACAATTTTGAACTGATTTTGATTAAAATTGACATGTATGTTTATAACCCAAAGATCTTGGTTCCTTTCGATATTTGCGCCCATCGGATCGCAACTTCCTGAATTATGACCCCTGATTGTTCGAAAAATCGCCCTTTTTAGCTTGTGGTTCCTGTGGAGGTCAAAATTGTTATCCGATTTAAAAAAAACGTTTGATTATATCACCGTTCCATGGTTATGAAGGTTGAGTTCGAATTTCATGAAAATCGGACCAGAATTGACGGACAAAATGGCCGCTGTTTGTACGCGAATGGTGTGAAAATATGTTATATAAAGGTTGTGGACCTTATAGAGGTCACAATTTTGAACCGATATTGATGAAACGTGACATGCATGTTTAAAACCCAAAGATCTTGGTTCCTTTCGATATTTGCGCCCATCGAATCATAACTTCCTGAATTATGTCCCCTGATTGTTCGAAAAATCGCTTTTGTTAGCTTGTGGTCCCTCTGTAGGTCAAAATTATTATCCGATTTAAAGCCCCAATAACAGTCTTGTTGTAATTGAATAATATGTCCTAATCTTTATTCTGGTCAACAAATTGTATTATTTTACAATATTCAAATAAATTGATGATACAAATTTCATCGTAACACATCTAATTTAAAAAATTGGAAAAATTCAACTGCATGATTTGAAAAGGTTAACGTAAACCTTTTCAAATGTGACTTGGATTTTAAAATATTTTCGAACCCTCTGGACAAGTAAAATATGATGTAATGGATAATTTACACAACAGGTAGGACAAATAAACATCTGGTACTTAGAATAAGACTATTATTTATTTTCTAGAGCTGCCAAGCCAGCAAGAGTGTTATTGTCCCTTTAAAAAAACGTTTGATTATATCACGGTTTCATGGTAATGAAGAGAGAGTTTGAATTTTGTGAAAATCGGACCAGAGTTGACAGATAAAATGGCCGCCGTCTGTACGCGAATTGTGTAAAAATATGTTATATCAAGGTTGTGGACCCTATAGAGGTCACAATTTTGAACTGATTTTGATGAAACTTGAAATACATGTTTATAACCTAATGATCTTGGTTCCATTGCATATTTGCCAATATCGGATCGTAACTTCCTGAATCATGGCCCCTGATTGTACAAAAAATCACCCTTTTTAGCTTGTGGTCCCTCTGGAGGTCACAATTATTATCTGATTTAAAAAAACGTTTGATTATATCACAGTTACACCGTAGTTATGGGTGAGTTTGAATTATGATTTTCTGATGATTACTTAAAATGCAACAACTCTTGTTGACTGCCCGGACGATTTGGCTGCTGTGTGGGCGTATGTTTCGTTGCCTGGCAACCTATTTTTTTTTCAAAAGTTTGGAGCAATCAAACTATACACTTAAGGTTCATCACCTTAGATTAACT
Source organism: Patella ulyssiponensis (assembly GCA_963678685.1). Lineage (NCBI taxonomy): Eukaryota > Metazoa > Mollusca > Gastropoda > Patellidae > Patella > Patella ulyssiponensis. Next base: position 57,585,699 of record OY783225.1, on the reverse strand, counting down.
TGTCAAAAAAAAAGGACCAATGAATTGATTAGCTCTGCTTAGCTTCAGTTCAAAACGTTAATCATTGAACTCATTCAAGACATTCACCTTATGAACATCTACATCAAGTTTAAACATTCTACCTCAATTAAAAGCAGAGTTGTTATGTTCCAAAGTATTGACCAATCAAATTACTTATCCCTCCTTAGTCTAAGCAGAAAATTCTCACTATTAAACTTAGTCAAGGTAATGATATAATGAATCTATATTCTGAGTTTCATCACTTTCACTTCATTGTAACCAAAGTTACCATGCCCCAAAGCATCAACCAATTAGATTGCTTATTTCTGCTTACTGTAAGCAGAAAACTCCACCAAGGCATTTACCTACTGAACGCCTACACCACATTTGAACATTCTAGCTCAGAGAGTTATTGTGTTCCAAACTTTCGGCCAATAAAATTGTTTATCATTCTGCTAATCCTAAGCAGAAAATGCTCATTGTCGAACTTTGTCAAGGTATTGATGTAATGAAACTATACACACTCGCACTTAAATAGAACTAAAGTTATCGTGTCCCAAAGCATCAACCAATCGAATTGCTTATCTCTGCTTACCCTAAGCAGAAAATGCTCATCTTCGAACTCCATCAAGGTATCGACCTAATAAACACATACACCAAGTTTGAACATTCTAGCTCAAATAGGAGGAGAGTTATTGTGTCCCAAAGAGTTTGACGGACAGAGACTGACGAACCCATTATGATAGTCCCCCACGAAAGGCGGGGAACATTAACAATACACAATTTAAGTGCACAAGTCTATTCCCATCAGTGTGAAAAGGGCATATATTCGTGTGTCTTGCCCCCCATAAAAGAAACCCGTCCCAGGTGCGTGTCATTGGTATTGAATTGTGAACATTAGCGCCAATTTCTGTCGTCATATTGGATTAACCGTTTCAGGTGAATAGGAAAGTCTAAAATGAGTCCGGCGACCAACAAAACCTGTTAAATGATATAATTTTAAGGGTGTTTCCCCCCATGTAAAATTCAATGACTTAGTAAGACGTTAAACCCCATTTCATTTTCACGAACAGAAATTAAAGTAAACATTTGAAAAAATGTGTAAATCTCTTTCCATACGCTCTGCATATACATGTACATTTACAACCATTTTTGTCCAATTTAAGGTTACAAAGAAAAGAGCTCAACATCATTTAACACACAACGATTTTAATTTGTTCTTATAAAATTGTAGTTTGTTCGATAGGTTTAAGTTTGGTGGCTGATTGGTATCATGTCGTGATGTCGCCCTTCATAAGGCGACATTATAACCCGACATCACGACATTTTTAACCCGACTTCACGACATTTTTAACCCGACACTACGACATTTCCACCCAACTATTGAAGTGTATTTGGGTCACTACTTATTGGGGTAATATCCCCACATATCGAGGGGGGGTTGGGATGGCCTAGTGGTCTAGAGTGCCGCGCTTCGACCTCTAGCTGGCCGGTCACCTCTGGCTTGCGGCTGTGGTTTCGAGCCCTGGTGTGAGCATATGTGGCATGGAGATAGGGGCGCCTTCTCAACCTCGTGGGTTTCCTCCGGGCACTCCGGTTTCCTCCCACTGCTAAAGACCCCTACGCGCAAGCGAATTATTGAAATAAAATTAAACCATATGTTAGTCCCGAAATGACCTAGTTGTGTCGAGTGGACGTTAAACCCCATTTCTCTCTCTCTCTCTCTCTCCCACATATCGACTAAAAATATGTCAACTTTATGAGTTATATTACAAGAAATCGACTTTATAAAGTTGACCTGACGCATTAAATTCACCCTATACCAACATAAACTATGTCGATATGTTTACATCATGTCCAATCTAATTAAAATATAGATCTATATTTCGTTTCGTTTTTTATACTTTCGATGGCCTACACTCATGTAGATCTAACAAGTTATAGTGGGAGTTCACGTTCTATGACGTCAGGTATCAAGCACGGGACATTTGACCCGATAACGTCGGTCATTCGATTAACCAATTAGCGACCGCCATGCTTTTTAAAATCTACTTTTGTTTTGTTTCGATTTCTATCCGCTGGTGTTAGTATAGACGTCATTGGCTGGTAATATCTACCCACAGTTCCACGCATGAAAAGGTCAAACGGTCGATTCGACAGACCATTTGATTGGCTGACCCCTCATTTCAGACAGAACACGAGATAAATAACAAGTCCTCCAGATCCAAGAGTAAGTGAAGACAAGTAAAAACGAAATTTTGAATTATAAAAAACGAAACGAAATTGAATCTGTGTTTTAATCAGATTGCATCATGTCAACAGTCGATTTGACCCTAAATCGATATGTCATGTTTTATTGCATAATATATTTAAAAATATGGCCACAGACCACTAATGTTCTCCTCATTAACTTTTATATTAATTCTCGTCTCTTAGACCGGCTCTAACTTTTCCCCAAATTTTTGTTGGGTAGAACGCTTTCTGCCACAGATGAAGCAAAATATGTGGTAAACTCTTGTGCAAAAATGTATGAGGTTCGCCATGAAAAATTTGAGATATACAAGCTGGAAGTAAAGACAAGTAAACATGCAATTTACGGCCCTACGTTTCAACGTAACGAACTTCTCAACTCTTCTATCCGTCCGCCTCAAAATCATGAATATTCACCAAAACCTGGCATAAAATGTATTTTCAAACGCTTTTCTTTGATTTTACACAAAAAATGCAAAAGAAGGGAAAGGGGGAGAGAGAGAGAGAAATGGGGTTTAACGTCCACTCGACACAACTAGGTCATTTCGGGACTAACATATGTTTTTTTTTTTTTTTAATTTTATTTCAATAATTCGCTTGCGCGTAGGGTCTTTAGCAGTGGGAGGAAACCGGAGTGCCCGGAGGAAACCCACGGGGTTGAGAAGGCGCCCCTATCTCCATGCCACATACGCTCACACCAGGGCTCGAAACCACAGCCGCAAGCCAGAGGTGACCGGTCAGCTAAAGGTCGAAGCGCGGCACTCTAGACCACTAGGACATCCCAACCCCCCCTAAAGGGAAAGGGAGATGAAGGCTAAAAATAACTATCGTCCTACGGCTTGGAAATATTTGGTTAGATGTGTCGTATATAGGGGTAAAACTTCAGGTATCACCAAAAGGCCTTTGTTATATGCTCCCCATATGTTCTAGAAACATAGCGGTGAAAGAAAAACAAAATCAAAGAATAATTGCAAAAATGATGGCCCTTTAAGTATACATGCTGCTTTATGTACATCGGCGCATCTCAGGTCCATGGACCTTTTGGGCTAAAATCTTTCTTGTTAAAGGCAGTATTTGATATAAACAAATTACGCAGAAAACACTCATAATTTGTTTTTTTTTTCTTCAAAAATATAATTTACGAAATTTACATGTTGCATCTTTAAATAACCAGCGACTGCCAGGCAGGATACGCCACATTTTGCAAGAAATGGATAGAAAACAGGATAAACCAAAGGCGATTTTACGATCAATCAAGGGCCACTATTCAAGAAGCTACGATACGATATGCACGAATATCGACAGGACAAAGATCTTTGGGTTATAAAGATATACTTCAAGTTTCATCAAAATCGGTTAAAATTGTGACTTCGAGATGGCCCACAACTTTGATATACCTCATATTATACCCTTATATACGACACAGCGCACCAAATATTTCTACTACGCCGTCACCTACGAATGTACAGCGAAAGATATTTTTAGTCTTTCTCTGCCTTTCCCTTTTCCCTCTTTTTCATGGCTATTTCTGTTGCCTTTGGGGTGTAGAATCAAAGAAAAGGGTTTGAAACTAAATTTTCTGCCAGGTTATAGCATGGGCGTCACACGGGGGGGGGGGGGGGTCTGAATATACTTGGACACCCCCCCCCCCCCCCCCCCAAAAAAAAAAAAAAAAAATTGGCAAAATAAAGTGCCCGAAATCTAATAAAACACTAATTTTAGGACTGGAATAGCAGTAAAACACGTTTGCGGCCATCAAATATTCCAAAATTTTCTTGGGGGGTCCATACCAGGTCAGCTCCGCTTCTTCGCCCTGCGAAGAAAACAAACTGGCCGCAGCCCGTAAACCTGCTTCGGGCATTTCTAGTTTTGCTTCCCTAACTTTCTAATAAAACGCTAATTTCACTTTTCTTTTAATTGAATACCACGAATTTATACTGAATTGACTATTCATTAAACATTTTATCTGGGGCCACTCTACTTTGTGCGACATTTTTCGGGCATCGATTATTACTTGTGAATGCAACTGCAACGGTGTGATTGGTTGGTTGGAATCAGAGTGGGATTTCGGTTACAAAACCATTGGACACTTTTGGAGTTGCTCACAGAGGCTAGAATAACAGAAAACGCATTTGCGGTGGTTAAATTTTCAAAATTTTCTCCGGGAGGGTGAGGCTCCCATAGCCCGCGACGATTGATTAGTTGTTTGGAATTCTGGGCAACCAGGTAGGCTAAATTGAACCAAATTGAAGTTGCTGTATTCACAGGTTACAGACTGGAATAGCAGGAAAACGCGTTTGTGGCAGTTAAATTCTCATGGGTGTAAAGGCCCCCGCACACGAGAGCGCAGTTGGCGCTGCGTCAAAAAATATCAAACATGACAGATATTTGGCGAACGTCAAAATGCGCTCGAAAATACCCCCGCACACGAGCCGAAAATGACGCTGCGCCATTTGCGTACGCAGTTTTCGGCTCGTGTGCGGGGGCCTTAATCGATTGATTGGAATTCGAGTCAGCAAGCCGCCTTAATTAGGTAATATTAGACCACTTTGAAATTGCTTTGTTCATGGGCTGAAATAGCAGGAAAAGGTGTTTGCAGCCGTCAAATATTCCAAATTTTTCTTAGCTGAGGGTAAGCCACGCTTCTTCGTCTCTCGGGGAAGACCAGTGCCGCTGTCTGTAAACATGATAAACGTTGTATTGGTGTGATGTTTTAGTTTAACCCCGTAAAATATGCCAAACAATGTTTACAGAAGACTGAGACTTTAAACAAAATTTATGGGGGTACCCCCCCCCCCACCGTTGCGGACCCCCCAATATATATTTCACGGCTACGCCCCTGGGTTATAGTAATATTCATGTTTTTGTGGCGGAGGGATACAGGGGTTGAGAAGTTGGTCACGTTGAAATGTAGGGCCGAAAATTGCTTGTTTTCTTGTCTCTACTTACAGCTTGTGTATCTCAAGTTTTTCATGGTGAACCTCATACATACTTGGGGAATCACGTGGCTAAGTGGGTAAGGCGCTGGCTCGCTATAGCCTGGAGGTCGGGTGTTCGATCCCTGCATTGGCCGAGAAAGTTCATCTTGATTTTCCGGCGTGGTTTCTCCTTGTCAGTGATGCAGAACGGAGGGCCTGACAAGGACAGCTGTCTAGTCGCTCGGACTGTACGAAAAACCGAGGTCCGTGTACATATTGGCGTGCACGTAAACGATCCCTTGGCAGTTGGAATTCGATATAAGAGTAGGCCGTAGCGCCGCTGCCCGGGCAAAATTTCCCTCATAGCACACTGTATGGCGTATGACCGTCTTCGTTAGCCCAGAACAGTAGGACGTTAATTCCATTTCATTTCATTTTAGTTTAGTGCAGAAGAGTAGGACGTTAAACCCCATTTCATTTCATTTCATTTTCATACATGCTTTGGGGCATGAGTTTGCCACATGTTGCTTCATCTGTGGCAGAAAGCGTTCTACCCAACAAAAATTTGGGAAAAAGTTAGAGCCGGTCTAAGAGACGATAATTAACATTAAAGTTAATGGGGAAACCGTTAGTGGTCTGTGGCCATATTATTTAGTCTTATAGAGGATATTTGTCGTTTTAGAGAGAATAACATAGTTTATTTCATCGAGAAGCAAGAAAACTTATATTTTCACGAATGCGTAGCATGAGTGAAAATATAAACGTTTTCTTGCTTAGAGATGAAATAAATATAATTATGCAATAAAACATGACATATCGATTTAGAGTCAAATCGACTATTGACATGATGTAAACATATCGACATAGTTTATGTCGGCATAAGGTGAATTTAATGCGTCAAGTCAACTTTATTAAGTCGATTTCTTGTAATATAACTTATACAGTTGACATATTTCTAGTCGATATATTTGGATATGATCTCAATAAGTAGTGACCCAAATGACATCACGGCATGATACCAATCAGCCACCATATTTTTAAAAAGAACACCTCGCATGTGAAACTTAACGTGACACTTATAGCCTACAATAGCTCATGTATGTCCCCGTACATTCTAATTATAGAATTAATAAGCCCATAGATAAAGCGGTAAACAATAAATCATTAGCCTTAAAATAGGGGGGGGGGTTATTTAACAAGAAACAGAAGCTTTTGTAGCAAGGAAATAGCAATCTTATTCCTTGATTATATCGAAGTAAGATAATGCTTTAGGCGCAGCCTTGTTAGTACCTACACAAAGTGACATTTTCTGTTTATTAAAGGACCATAAAATATTGCCAGCATCAGTTTATGGGGCCAATTGGAAGATTTACATGAGCAATAACAGCTGTAAAGCAGATGTAATGATGAGTGATTTGAATTCAGTCCGAGATAGCTTCACTTTGCCAAAATAATGATACTATGTAACCGCATTCGAATTGATGAATATTTCACCACATGATAAATATGTTGTAGGGGGTTCCTTCTGTGTTTGAAATAACCACAAATTCGGATTCTACAACCTCAAAAACATAGTAGTCGACATATTACCACACTATGTTTCGTCGAAAAGCACAGAATACATATTTGCGGCGCCATTTTGGTCGCCATATTGGATTGCTGCGGGTCATTTTCAATGTCATATTCAGACTCACAGACAATGAAAACCTACATATGAATCTGTCACAGGCATTCTAAACAAACGTTTTAGTGGTGAAATGACAGAAAAACTTATAATTTGGTTCATTAAGGGGCACCCATATTCAGGGGGTATGTACATGGGGGTTAGGGTTGTCGAGGGTCCAAATTTTTTTTATATTATTAATTTTTATACCTCTCCACATGTTTTTAACACCGTACCAAAGGAATCGACTATTATCACACCCCCTACTTAAAAGGAAAAATCGACATATCATTTTCGTGAAGTGTTTAGTTATTTCCACTGAAGTGGACCGGTCCTACTACCAACCACCCAACATACAAACCAATAATCTGCCTATTTACAAAAACAAATCTACGGACATGACACAATTTAAGACCCAGAAATCACAAACAAACAATTAAACACTTCAAATTAAGTGAATGGATCAGAGACTAGAGAGGCTAGTCGTAAGCGCCCATTGCCCTGTACAGTCCCAGGCCTTTAGTGGCACAGAATTCACTCCCATTAGAAAACAATCAGAAATATAACCAATAGAAACCATGATCTGCTATTATTATATGTTACAAGAAATATGAATGTAGTAGGCTAGCATATTATTATTGAAGTAAAATTTAACTATCCCTATGTATGCATAGCCTACAACAACATTGGCGAAAAAATACTGTAATATGAATGTATATAGACTGATTTACATTCAATGGTTTTCGTTTTTACTTTAATTTCAAATCAGTTAGGCCTATGTTCGACGAAATAAGCCAGCAGTCTAAATCGAAAAAAGAATTCTAGCGTCTGGTTATTCCAGTCTACATACCAAACTGATCCCGCAGTGAATATTCGCTTGGCCGCAACAATCACTGATATGCATGGCATCTGTTTCACAGAGAATTACTTACGAATTAACAGATGACTGTCCACAACACGTGCGTTGAGTGTACGTGGCGTCAGTCATTGGCTCAACGGCTCGCGCAATGTTTACATAACACCTAACTGCTTCGGGCAAAACGATGCATTTTACTCATTTAAACTAAATAGGAAATATTTTTTAACTACAAATACTTCAAACGTCTTTATTTATTTTTCTTTTACCTCAAAAAAATGTTTGAGAATTTAATTTGTCGGAGTAAAAAAGTTAATATGCCGAACTCATTAAGTCTCGTCGATGTCATGCTTATCCATAGAGCTGTATATATTGACTAGAGCATGGACTAGAGTGTATTGTGGTCACGTGACCCCCATTGACGTAACGTTAACGCCGTGGGCCGACACTGGAGACCGGCCGCCATGTTTCAACCGGGAAAGAATGACGGAAGTGCCCGGATGAACGCTGTGTAAACAAAGGGAAAAAGAATGACGAAGTATTGGTAAGTCCATTAAAAAGCAGTTCTAATTCAACAATATCAACCCCCCCCCCACCAAAAAAAAATGATGATTGAAAGGTCTTACCTTACAGTCCTATAAACAAAATCGCTTTGGTCAACTGGCATATTTTGGGGGCTTTATTATTAAGAGTCACCGTGGCAATGTGTAAATTGTGCGCAGAACTACGAAATCATGTTTATTTTATTAATTGGGCTAAGTGAACGTCATCGAATGTCCAGATATATATAGAGTATTCAGACTATACTATAAATAGCGTCACCCAGGTGATGAATAAAGAAATAAAATAGATTTTAAAAATAATCTAGGACTTCTATCATTTACCAGTAGAATAATATCTGATGCCGATGGGAATTTTTTTTTTTTTTTAAAAAAAAAAAGAAAATATAAACAGGACTAGCAAGGCCTTAGTAGGCCTATATGGTTTTCAATTTCCATGAACTGGTGTCTGATTTTTCTTTGCTTGAAAAATACGGCGGTAGGCCTATATTAAATTTTACAAAAAAAAAAGATAAACCTCTTGATGAGATTTTCGTAGTAGCAGCAGCGATTAAAAAAAAAATTTAGGCCTAATTAAAAATTTATTTTTGACAAAATTTGTTTGGGGAAAGAAGTTTTCAAGACTTTCACTTATTTGTCCTTAATATAATTAACCTTCCTTTTTTAAAAATTAGTTCGGGGGTTTTAAGCGGTATACTCATTCTGTACATCTTTGAACACAATGTCGTCCTAATTAATTAAATCCGAGGGAGTGAAACTAAAAGATCACAAAGCAACTACTGGCCAGTGAGTGCATGTCTGTGACTAAACACTCCACTCCAATAAACAGACTTACTCCCCGCGATATTTTTCGTACAAAGCCGCATGTGTGTATAATATAAAATTGCGCAATTTTCGAATAATTAAATAAAACATTAATTTGGAGGTTTGCTAAACAGACGGACCTTGTAATCATTACATAATAAAAGTATCAGTACTAATAAATTAAGTGAATGTACCCATTGGGTTTTCGGCCTCAAGCTTCGAGTGTTCGACGTCTTCTCGCCGTGTTTATAAATTATTTTACACAATTATCATGATTTTACTATATCAATTAATTCACTATTTCACGTATAACTTATCATGCCTACTTATGAAATGATAATCCACTCCCTTTTCGCCTGACATTGAATTTACCAAAATAATAACAACTTTCCGACATATTGGTATATGCCAACGCAGGCTAAATCTTCCCGGTTGTAAAATGGCTGCCAACCTCCATAGTCGGCACGCGATCACGTGACCACCATACACATACACCTCCCATACGACACACCTGTGCTTGCCTACTCCATGATCAAACACGATAGCAGATGGCTTCCATCTTGTTTACTGACGGTACTACTTATTTTAAGACAGACTCAGCTTTCCAATTTATAATATCTACGTCATTGGGGATTTCCAATTAAAACTCACTGGTTGCTATGACCCGCTATGGCGTTGTCTAGAAACGCGCGTGCTCGCGTTAGTTTAAAATTTTTGCTATACGTTTAACATGGACTATTTGATGTAATTTGCCTGATTTGATTTGGCCCCATTTCCATAAATTTAGGTTGTTTTTTAGAAATTTTTAGCAAATGTTAATCTTAGGTGTTTTTTAATTCTAGCCGAAGTAAATTTTTTTACAATTTATAGCGAGTTAAGTTATCGTCTCTAAGAGGCGGGCGTAGTATTTTAAATGGCGGCCATTTGCCATCATGTGTATTCTTGAAGTAGGTACACATGATGTAATCGTATGATACACCTCCATGTAGTTATCAGTGACTGTAGCGGCCAAGCGAATATTCACTGCGGGATCAGTTTGGACATCGACGAGACTTAATGAGGCTTATATGGCCACAGATCCTAATTAATTCCCCATTGACTTCAATGTTAATTCTCGTCTCTTAGACCGGTTGTATTATAACGTTTTCCCAAATATTCGTTAGATAAAACGCTTTATGCCACAGATGGAGCAACATGTGGCAAACTCTTGCCCAAAAGCATGTATGGGGTTCTTCATGAAAAACTTGAGATAGACAACCTTGAAGTAGAGACGGCTAACCTTGCAATTTTCGGCCCTCCCTTTCAACGTAAACTACCTCACAACTCTTGTATCCTTCCGCCTCAAAATCATGAATATTCACCAAAACCTGGCAGAAAATGTATTTTCAAACCCTTTTCATCGATTCTACACCAAAAACGCAACAAAAATCGCCATGCAAAATGGGGAAAAAGGGAAAGGGAGTGAAAGACTAAAAATAACTTTCGCCCTGGGTGACGGCCCATGAATATTTGGTTTCTCCTTGTTAGTGAGTGGTGCAGAACATAGGGCCTGACAAGGACAACTGCCTAGTTGTTCGGATGGAAAGAATAACAGAGTTCCAGTGTACACATTGACGTGCACGTAAAAGTTCCTTTGCCAGTTGGAATTGGATATAAGTGTAGGCCTTAACGCCACTGTCTTATGGCGGTATACTAGTGCCAAAATTCTAACATGCTATCGTCTAATTTCTTACTTCTGTTCATGTAATTTCTAACCTCCATTCATGTAACTTCTAACTTCCATTCATGTAATTTCTAATTTAAGACAATGTATAACCCAACTTCTTTATTTGTTCAGTGTAAATTTCAATTCTGTTCCAACTTGTCTTCTTAATAGATGCTTTACATGTTTAGCTTCAACATCAACGAATTTAGAATTTATACATTTCTGCCTAGCAACCATCATTATGAAGACGTTTGGTGTCGCCACTGCGTGCTCAATTGGGTGATTGCGCACTTGATCGGGACCATTATTTGGTATAAACGACCCATTCTTCGTTTGGTTGAAAGTTGGAAGGCGTGCTGAGAGAGAGAGAGAGAGAGAGAGAGAGAGAGAGGTCACTTAGTATTAAACTCAGTATCTGTGTAGGCCTATCCATAACATTTATACCCTGTGTTGATATAGACCAACTGCATATAAATATTAATTATTGGCTCAACCGTAAAAAAAATAAAACAAAATTCTCCAAATCCCGTTTAGCTTATATTTGAAATAGAAAATGAAATGAAATGAAAGAGGGTTTAACGCTCTACTGTTCTGTTCCAAATCGGGCTAATGGAGACGGACATACGCCACACAGTGTGCTTTAGGGAAATATTGCCCGGAGAGCGGATCTACGACGTGGACTTATATCGAAGTCTAACGGTCACGGGATCTTTTACGTGCACGCCAACATGTACATGGAACCTCGGGTTTTCATCCCATCGGAACGACAAGACACTAATAAGGGGGAACCACGCCAGAAAATCTAGATGAAGTTTTTTCGACCCATGCCGGGATCGAACTCCCGACCCACAGCCTAGCAAGCCTGCGTCTTACCCACTTAGCCACGGTATTCGAAATAGTATTTGCAAACCATACATTTATATCATGTTCAATGTTGTTTAGAGGGTAGGATGGCCGAATGGTTAGAACGTGCACGCTGTAAGATAAGGTCTGTCATTGAATAAACTGGCGTGGTTTCGATTTCACGTTTTTACGTGACATGGAGTAGGGCCGCCTTTCCAACCTCGTGGGTTTTCTCTGGGTCCACCGGTTTCCTCCCACTGCTAAACACTCCTACGCGCAAGCCAATTATTGAAATACAAATGAACGGTGTTAATACTTGGTGTCGAGTGGATGTTAAACCCCATATCCCCATCTCTCTCTCCCGATGTTGTTTTCAATTTTAACACTCAGGCAAGCCACTCAATCTGACGAAGAGCGAGTCGTTTGTATCAATAGAATGGTCCCGATCAGGTGCTCAATCGCCAAACTGAGCACATAGTGGCGACACCAAACGACATCATAATGATGGTTGCCAGGTAGAAGTATCATAATTCTAAATTTGTTTGCCGTTCATGCTTAACATGTAATACCACAATGAAGTAGACATTTTTCGCCCCAATAATAGAAATAAGATGAAATAGAATTGATATTTACACTGAACAAATAAAGAAGTTGAATAATACATTGTCTTAATTTAGAAATTACATGAATGGAAGTTAGAAGTTACATGAATGGAGGTTAGAAATTACATGAATAGAAGTAAGAAATTAGACGATAGCATGTTAGAATTTTGGCACTAATATACCGCCATACTGTCTAGGCAAAATTTCCCTCAGACTGCTTATTAAATTGTGGGTTTTTCCTGGGTTTTCCGGGTCCTCCTGGTTTCCTTCCGCTGATAAATGCGCAAGCAAATTATTGAAATCCTGGTTCTCCTGGTTTCCCTCCACTGCTAAAGACTCCCAATGCGCAAGCAAATTACTGAAATAATATTGAACCCTATGTTACTCCCAAAATGACCTAGGTGTAGCCTATTTATAAAATTTCATGACATTGTGTTGTAAACCTGCATCTGGAACTGTCTCCAATTTGTTGATGCTTTGATGGTATTGGTGGTAATTTGTAATTTTAGTTAAACATACATTATGGGAGAGCAAAAACTGACTTTTGTCGGTCTTCCTTTGAGCCTCAGATGTCATAGAAATTTTAAATTAGATCTTTATTTAAACAACAAGCCCAAAATGAACACTGTAGACCCACGGATGGCTTGGAGTGGGCTCGGATTAAAACAGGATTTCGTCGACTGATTTAATCACTATGGCGTCGTGGGTGGGGTTTCTCCGTGACGTTGACGTCATCATACTTCCGGAAATTATTCATAAAAGACACTGATGACCGAGGCTATACGCAAGCTTCACTAGATACCGTTTAAACATTACTTGATGATCGAGACTATGTAGGCGGAGTTAACGCCTGTCAATCAACAATCGGCCATAGTGGGAAAAGGGTGTCGATGATTTTAACTACTATTTCTAGTAAAAAATTATAGTGGTAACAACTTTGTTCAGGATAAAGTTATTTGACTGAAATTTTCAATATATTCTTGTTTCAACATCTATTTTTGAACTTTTATAGCAAGAATGGCTAACTCCTTGTCAAAATCTCCCATAATGTATCTTTAATTTATGTACATTTACACTATGATTAAATTCATTTATTAAAGAAGACCATTTACCATTATTCTTTCAGGCACTAGGATTCCATTTAGTTGAATTTCTATGTACAAAACTATTAAAAAGAAGATTCAAGAAAACTCTGTACGTGTATTTGCAATTTATATGAAACATTTTGTTGAAAGAAAATCCTCAGTATTTGTTGTGGTGAACAAAATAAATATTTGCTGTTGAGAGGCAAATTGTATGTTGACCAAATATGAAAAATAAAGTTATTTATACATCTGCATGTTTCAATCACCCTTTTTGTAATGCCTCTTTTCTTTTACAAATTAAGGTCCCATTGTTTTCTGTGGTTTGGGGAAATGCTGCATTTGGGCCCAATCTGATGAAAAGAAATGAAATGGGGTTTAACATCCTAGTTTTTAGCACCTACCTGGCTTAATAGGACAGGTATACATCATGCAGTGTGATATGATTGAAATTTTGACCAGACACCGGCCCTGCAAAATACTCTTCTTTATTTCAAATTCCAAGCCCCCCCCCCTCCGTCCTAATCCATTCACAAGGGGGAACAACATTGGAAAAGCATGCCATAATGACCTTTGCAAAATACTCTTCTTTATTTCAAATTCCACCCCCCCCCTCCGTCCTAACCTATTCACAAGGGGGAACAACATCGCAAAAGCATGCCATCAGGACCTTTGTCAGTCTACACTGAGTAGAACATTGAGCCACCGTGGCCCCTCTAAAGGCAACACCTAATGTGTAGGCGAATATTTTCTGTAACACAAGAAGGTATAACATTTTTATGATAATTTTAATTATCTTAAAGTCATAATACAGGAGTTACCCCCGGTCTCAAAGACCAACAGATCAGGTACGCCCTGGATATGAATTAATGGGGTTTAACGTCCTAGCGTTCAGTTCTGCCAATCTATAGAAAAGCCTGTTGTGAGCACCAATCTGAAAATAAATTCTGCTGTTATGAATATTCCGTGCAAAAGTTCTGATGTGGTTGATAATCTAATAGAATTCCTGTTGTGATGCATAATTTAAAGAAAATAAAATGCTTCTGTTTGGACCAGTATATGGAAAGTCATGCGATGAGGACCAATCTGCAAATATATTCTGCTGTGGTGGCTTTCTGACAAAAAATTCTGCGGTGATTGATAATCTAACCAATATAATTCGTGCTGTCATGGCTATTGTGACGAAAATATTATGCTGTGGTGGATAATCTACCGAACATTCCTGCTCTGCTGAATAATCTCCCATATTTCCTTGTGTTGGGACCAATCTACAGAAAATTCTACTGTGATAACTATTCCGACGAAAAATTCTGCTGTGACGGCCTTTCTTCCGAACAAGTCTGTTGTGATAGATAATCTAACGAAATTCTTGACATTATTGATAATTTAAAGAAAAATCCCACCGTTTAAACCAATCTATAGAAAATCCTGCTATGAGAACTAAGCAGAAAACTAATTCTGCTGTCATGGATACTGTGACGAAAACTTCTGCTATCATGGCTATTGTGACGAAAAATTCTGCTGTGGTGGATAATCTAACGAAAATGCCTGCTCTGCTGCATAATCTAATCACAATTTCTGCTGTCGGGATAAATCTATAGAAAATTCTGCTGTGATAGATATTCTGACGAAAAATTCTGTTTTGGTGGCTATTCTACCGAATAATTGTGCTGTGATGGATATTCTAACGAAAATGCCTGCTGTTGGGACCAATCTGTAAAAATTCTGCTATTCTGACGAATAATTCTGTTGTGGTGGCTTTTCCGTCGAATAATTCTGATATGATAGATAATCTAAAGAAAAATCCTGCTGTGAGAACCAAACTGGAAACATATTCTGTTATCATGGCTATTATGACGAAAAATTCTGATGTTATGGCTGTCGTGATGAAAATATTCTGCTGTGATATATAATCTATATTCCAGCTCTGTTGAATAATCTAACCACAATTTTTCCAATTGGGACCAATCTATAGAAAATTCTGCTGTGATAGCTATTCTGATAAAAAAAAATGTCTGTTATGCTGGCTATTCTGCCGAATAAACCTGCTGTGATGGCTATTGTGGTAAAAAATATTCCTCTGTAATCGCTACTGTGACGAAAATTCCAGCTCTGTTGAATAATCTAACCACAGTTAGAACCAATCTATAGAAAATTCTGCTGTGATAGCTATTCTGGCGAAAATGCCTTCATGGATTTTCTAACGGCAATTCCTGCCCTGCTGAATAATCTAACCACAATTCCTGTTGTTGGGACCAATCTATAGAAAATTCTGCCGTAATAGCTATTCTGACGAAAAATATTGCTGTGATGAATAATCTAACGAAATGCCTGATATGGTGGATAATCTGAAGAAAAATCCAGCTGTTTAAACCAATCTATAGAAAATCCTGCTGTGAAAACCAAGCAGAAAACAACTTCTACTGTCATGGCTATTGTGGTAAAAATACTCTGCTGTAATCGCTATTGTGACGAAAATTCCAGCTCTGTTGAATAATCTAACCATAATTCTTACAGTTAGAACCAATCTATAGAAAATTCTGCTGTGATAGCTATTCTGACGAAAAGGTCTGCTGTGCTGGCTATTCTGTCGAATAAATCTGCTGTGATGGAAATTCTAACGAGTTTAAACCAATCTATAGAAAATCCTGCTGTTTAAACCAATCTATAGAAAATCCTGCTGTTAAAACCAATCTAGAGAAAATCCTTCTGTTGGAACCAAGCTAAAAAAATATTTTGCTGTTACGGCTGTTGTGATGAAAATATTCTGCTGTCATGGCTATTGTGACAA
Organism: Patella ulyssiponensis; assembly: GCA_963678685.1. NCBI lineage: Eukaryota > Metazoa > Mollusca > Gastropoda > Patellidae > Patella > Patella ulyssiponensis. Next base: position 57,569,625 of record OY783225.1, on the reverse strand, counting down.
CAATATTCTGCCTTCATGGATTTTCTAACGACAATTCCTGCTCTGCTGAATTATTATAACCACATTTCCTGCTGTTGGGACCAATCTATAGAAAATTCTGCTGTGATAGCTATTTTGACGAAAATTCTGTTTTGGTGGCTATATCTGCTGAATAATATTGCTGTGATGAATAATCTAACGAAATTCCTGATATGATGGGTAATCTGAAGAAAAATCCAGCTGTTTAAACCAATCGAAATTCCGAACATGATGGATAATCTAACTACAATTTCAGCTGTTGGGACCGACCAATCATTCTGCTGTGATAGCTATTCTGGCGCAAAATTCTGTATTGGTGGCTATTCTGTCGAGTAATTCTGCTGTGATGGTTACTTCCTGGTATGATGGATAATCTAAAGAAAAATCCTGCTGTTTAAACCAATCTATAGAAAATCCTGTCGTTTAAACCAATCTATAGGAAATCCTACTGTGGGAACTAAGCTGAAAACAACTCCTACTTTCATGGCTATTGCGACGAAAAACTCTACCGTGGTTATTGTGATGAAAATATTCTGATATGATGGATAATCTAAAGAAAAACCTTCTTGTTGCTAGCAATGTATAGAAAATCCTATAGTATACAGGTCACAATTCTATGGAATACAATTACTGCTTATTACTGAGCGACGTTTCGACTAGGCTTCTCTAGTCGTTATCAAGCAATGATAAAATCTAAAAAATAAGACAAGTCAATATATACATGTACATAACAATACATTCTCAATGCTGACAAAACAGGGGTCTCCCTACGTACCTAAAAGAAGTCTAATTTAATTAAGGATTAATAATTAGGCCCTTGGGTACTATACCGGCATCCCTGCATCGCATTAAGAAAGTAAGATTGTTACATACATGTATATATTTTCCTTCTGTTCTTCGTATCTGATCAATGAGTTTGACTGCCACATCTCCATATTGATGTCTAATAAACTGTTTCAATGGCATTTAGTAATTGTATTCCATAGAATTGTGACCTGTATACTTTAGTTCAATTACTAAATGCCATTGAAACAGTTTATAGAAAATCCTGCTGTTAGAACTAAGCTGAAAACAAATTCTGTTGTCATGGCTATTGTGACGGAAAATTATGCTGTCATGGCTATTGTGACGAAAACTTCTGCTGTGGTGGATAATATAACGAAAATTCCTGCTCTGCTGAATAATCTAACTATAATTCCTGCTGATGGGACCGATCTATAGAAAATTCTGCTGTATAGCTAATCCGGCGAAAAATTCTGTTTTGGTGGTTATTCTGCTGAATAATTTTGCTGTTATGGATAATTCCTGATATGATGGATAATCTAAAGAAAAATCCTGCTGTTTAAACTAATTTCTAGAAAATTCTGCTATTTAAAGCAATCTATAGAAAATCCTGCTGTTTGAACCAAGCTAAAACAAATTCTGCTGTCATGGCTATTGTGACGAAAAGTTTTGCTGTTATGGCTGTTGTGATGGAAATATTCTGCTGTGGTTGACAATATAATGACAATTCTTGCTCTGCTGAATAATCAAACCACAATTCCTGCTGTTGGGGCCGATCGATAGAAAATTCTACTGGGAGGTCAAGTCTGAAAAGAAATTCTGCGGTCATGGGTATTTCGACGAAATATTCTGATTTAGTTTAGGGTCTAACAAAAATACCGGCTGTGATGAATCCTGTTCTGATGAATAATCTAACCACAATTCCTGATATGATGGATAATCTAAAGAAAAACCTTGTTGTTGGGAGCAATGTATAGAGAACGAAGCTGAAAATAAATTCTGCTGTCATGGCTACTGTGACGAAGAATTCCGCTGTGATCGCTATTGTGACGAAAATATTCTGCTGTGATGTATAACGTAACGAAAATTCCTGCTCTGTTGGATAATCTAACTAGAATCCTTCCTGTTGTGACCAACCGATAGAAAATTCTGCTGTGATAGCTATTTTGATCCAAAATTTGTGATGGCTATTCTGCCGAATAATTCCGTGTGGTGGATAATCTAAAGAAAACAATTCCTGATATAATTGATATTCAAAGAAAATTCTCGCTGCCGGCGCCAATCTATAGAAGTACTGCTGTGAGAACTAAACTGAAAACAAATTCTGCTGTCATGGCAATTGTGACGAAAAATTCTACTGTCATGGTTATTGTGACGAAAATATTCTGCTGTGGGGGATAATCTACCGAACATTCCTGCTCTGCGGAAAAAACTCCCACGTATGGACCAATCTACAGAAAATTCTAGTGTGATAACTATTCTGACGAAAAATTCTGCTGTGACGGATAATTCCTGAACTGATGGATAATCTAAAGAAAAATCCTGCTGTTTAAATAGAAAATCCTGGTGTGGGAACCAAGTTGAAAACAAATTCTGCTGTTATGGCTATTTCGACGAAAATTCTGCTGTCGTGGCTATTATGATGGAGATGTTCTGCTGTGATGGATAATCTAACGAAAATCCCTGCTCTTCTGAATAATCTAACCGCAATTCCTGCTCTTGGTGCCAATTAGACTGGTGGCCAGTCTTCTCCACACACCAAAAATTGGCCAGTCCTCTCAAAAAAAAAAAAACCGAAAAAAAAACGTAATCTCTAGAGACTGGGCAAATAGAGCTTCATTCTCATCTGGTAGGTCAATCTGCATTATGTAGGTCGTGTGACGTCGTGCACGTGATCACGACATATCTAACATCACGTGATAATAAACATGGCTGTCGACTAACTGGCAAACTGGTGTAGGTGCGAGATGATTGTTGTGGATAACAGTTATTGTTATTTAGTGATACTTTAACGATCTAAGAATTTTGTCGACGGACAATATCTGTCGAATGAACGGATACAACGTATGGGATGAGGTGAATGAACATAAATAATTACACGTGTCACGTGACTCGGGGCTTGCTTGACAACTGTCAATCATTCCAAATAAGGAACAACGTAAAACAGGACAGGAACGCCCATTTTATTGTGAAGCTCGCAAATTGTCCAGTCTCTGGTGCTGGTTACAGGTTTACTCAAATTTTTTTTTTATACAAATGGAAACGAAAGTGTTGGTTTACTAAAAATTAATACTTTTATATAAATCGAAATGTAAAATAAATAGAAGAGACTGGGCCAGTCTAGGTGCCAATCTACAGAAAATTCTACTGTGATAACTATTCTGACGAAAGATTCTACTGTAACGGCTACTCTACCGAAAATTCTGCTGTGATGGTATCTATAGAAAATCCTGCTTTGAAAACCAAGCTGAAAACAACTTCAGCTGTGATGGCTATTGTGACGAAATTCTGCTGTCATGGCTACTGTGATGGAAAGATTCTGCTGTGGTGGATAATCTAACGAAAATTCCTGCTCTGCTGAATAATCTAACCACAATTCCTGCTATCGGTGCCAATGTACAGAAAATTCTACTGTGAAAACTATTCTGCTGTGATGGATAATCTAACGTTTAAACCAATCTATAGAAAATCCTGTTTTGAGAACCAAGCTGAAAATCCCTGGTCTGCTGAATAATCTAACCACAATTCCTGCTGCTGTGACGGGGGTGACGGCCATTCTTCCGGCCTTATATAGCTGTAATATGAAAATAGCGCTCTTCCACACCTCTTAAAGGTATTTTGGAATCCTTACCTACTATTTTAACCTTGATTCTACTTTATTCGTCAAAGGAATCATTTCTTACCACAGCTGACACACAGTCATAGTAATTGAACACTATTTTCAAGTAGAATTCTCCGCTTGAAAACATACATAAAATACGTTTGAACTGAACAACCATTATTTAATCGCTAAATTCTACTTGAACATAGTGTTGAATTGTTATAAATTTGTGTCAGATATGACGAGAAATGCTTCATTTTGCGAAAAATAAACATTCACGGTGAAAAATAGAAGGTAAGGGTTCCAAAATAGCCTGAGAACAGAGGTGAGGGAGAGCGGTATTTTACCGTTTTTTCATATTGCAGCTATATAATGCCAGATAGGAACTGCCAGTGGACATCGTCCGCTCAAAGACAGTTCCAAAAGGAACTATAGAAAACCCTACTGTGAATCAAGCTGAAAACAAGTTCTGCCAATTTTTCTAAGACTGTTATGGTCGGGGCTCTCTTAGTTTTCAACTGCCTGTTTCATGGAATAATCTTCCATTTAGTATAAGATCCAAGATCGTATACATCTCTATATATTCTTTTTATAAAAAAAAACCCAACTTAACACTGACACTGAAAATACGTCCATAATTTTGCTGGTTGGTTTGTTTTGTTGGGTTTTGTTTTATATGATTGCATTGTCACTTTGTAAAGTGCCCCTGAACACGCTATATGAATGGGCGCACTATAAATATGATGTAATAATAATAATAAATATAGTGCACTGAATATGCTGTAATAGTAATAAATATACTGTAATAGTAATCTATAGAAATCTTACTGTTGAGACCAATCTATTGAACATCCTGGTGTGAGGGCCAGTCTGAACCAATATAAATCAGTCCTGCTTTGAGGGGTGGGGGGCAATCTATAGAGAATAATGGTGTCTGCACCAATCTTCAGAACAATCTTTAAGAATTTACTTAGAAAACAGGAATCTAGATACTATGTGCAAAGTTTGGGGTTTCTGGGTCAAAGATATTTCTTATAATTAAACAGTAATTGAAATAAGCTGAGTAAATTCTTAACTTAAGCCTGAGAACGCTTTGTGAACTCGGGGCACGATGTGATGGATAATCTAAAGAAAACTCCGGTTGTGGGGGCTATCCCAAATAAAAATTCTGCTGTGAGGGGGAAATCTACCTAAAACCATTGGGACCATAGAAATATTTATATTATTATAGCAATATAAATAGACGGAACCATGCAATCTTTTTAAAGTCGTGCTATGAGCGCTAATCTACAGAAAAATCCCGCTGGAGATTAATCTGAGCAAAATCCCTGCAGTGATGGATCTAAAAAAAATCCTGTTGTTGGGACCAATGAAGAAAATCCCGCTGTGACACGAATATTAACTAAAAAAATCGTGTCTTGGGGCCAATTTAAACAAAAAGAAATCCTGTTGTGAAAGCCAATCTACGATATAAATATGGTGTTGAGTGGAGGGGGGGGAATCTGATTATAACACAGATCCTATTTCGTTTCGTTTTTAAAGTTCAAAATTTCGTTTTACTTGTCTCCACAACAGTAGGATCTGAAAGATTTGTTATTTAACTCGTGTTCTGCTTGAAATGAGGGATCAGCCAATCAAACTGACTGTCGAATGGAGGGTTTGACCTTTTTTGCGCGGAATTGTGGGTAGGCATTATCAGCGATAGAAATCAAAGCAAAGCAACAGCGATTCTGATTGGTTAATCGAATGACTGAGGTTATAGGGTCAAATGTCGCGTGCTTGACATCTGAACTGGCTGAACGTGACCTCCCGCTATAACTTGTTAGATCTACATGTAGTGTAGGCCATCGAAATTATAAAAACCGAAACGAAATATGGATCTGAATTTTAATTAGATTGGAGGGGGGGTAGAAAAATTCAAACATTGAATTTCATTTCTTTCTTTCGTCACTTTTTGTGTATGTGGTGGGTGGGGGTGAGGTAATGGCGTTATGGGTGAATAACTGATGGTCAAAATTAGCGATATAAATATGGCTATATTAGTTATTACTAATTTTTAACATTTTTGTATTAGTCAATGTGGTCTGCCTCCAGTTGTTCAAATTATTTCCCTTGATATTTCCAAGGTGAAGGCTGACAGCTGTCAATCATTCTGCACTGGTGTGTATGATGCCTGTCACTTTGTCGTAGCTACGAAAGGGTGTTCACCATTGACGTCATATATAGATAGACAATTATGAATGGTCAATCTCAGTTAGAAATTACATGAATTGACGTCGTTAGGTTAGAAATTAGATGAGATGAATAGAAGTGTTAGACTGTAATATACCGTCATAAGAAACTACTATTTCAACAAGATTGGAAGTTCAGCATGCCTAACGCCAGTCAGTTGATTACCACAAAACATTGATGACGTCAATGGTGTTCACCGTTTGATTTGGTGCAATGTTTCTAGTCTCGTTTCTCGAGTCTCTTGCTAGAACTGGGGCTGAAACGCATTATGGTACACGATTCGTGTACCAATGATAAAATGTTTATTTTGTCTTAGATATTGGATAGCCGAAGCCGATCTTTTTCTGGTAAGATCACAGCATCAATGTTGATTTCAAATTGACAAATAATTCGTGTTTTCAATGTTGAAGATTTTGGATGATATTGAATTAGAGACTTGGCTACTTTAAACGGAAAAAAACGAATAGCTCTACTGCGCATACACATGTTGGGGTAGACAACTCTGAGAAAAAAGGCAAACGGCACGTCAACAAATAAATTAGCTGTTGTCGTATTGTTTTCTATTATTTGACGATTTAGGGCATATTTTCAGTCAATGTTTTGTGGTAATCAACTGACTGGCGTTAGGCATGCTGAACTTCCAATCTTGTTGAAATAGTAGTTTCTTATGACGGTATATTACAGTCTAACACTTCTATTCATCTCATCTAATTTCTAACCTAACGACGTCAATTCATGTAATTTCTAACTGCCATTGACCATTCATAATTCAACTTCTTTATTTGTTGAGTGTAAATTTTAATTATGTTCCATCTTATTCTTAATAGATGCTTTAAACGTTTAACATTACCATCAACGAATTTAGAATTTTTACATTTCTGCCTAGCTACCATCATCATCATTATGAAGTCGTTTGGTGTCGCCACTGCGTGGTCAATCGGGACCATTATGTTGGTATAAACGACCCATTCTTCGTCTGGTTGAAGGTTGGAAGGAGTGCTGAAATTGAGAGAGAGAGAGAGAGAGAGAGGGAGGGAGAGAGAGAAAGTTTCCCCGTCCCCGTCGAAAGGTCGCTTAGTATTAAACCCAGTACGGTAACTGTGTAGGCCTATCCATAAAATTGTATCCTTTGTAATATAGACCAACACTGAACAGTATAACTATAAAATATTAATTGTTGGCTCAATTGTAAACAAAAATCAATAAAATTCTCCAAAATGAACAAATATTGTTTAGCCTATATTTAAAATAGAAAATGAAATGGGGTTTAACGTCCTACTGTTCTGCTAATGGGAACGGACATACGTCATACAGTGTGCTTTAGGAAAAGTTTGCCTGGAGAGCGGATCTACGACCTAGACTTACATCGAATTCTAACGGTAAAGGGATCTTTTACGTGCACGCCAATTTGTATACGGGACCTCAAGTTTTCGTCCTAACACTAACAATGGGGAACCACGCCGGAAAATCTGGATAAACTTTCTGGACCAATGCAGGGATCGAACACCCGACCCCAGCGTCTCACGTTCAATGTTGTTTGTGGGTGGGGGGAGGCGAATGGTTAGTACGTGCGCGCTGTAACATAAGGTCTGTCATTGAATCAACTGGTGTGGTTTCGATACCCCGGTTGTACGTGCATGGAGTAGGGTCGCCTGTCCAGCCTCGTTGGTTTTCTCCGGGTCCTCCGGTTTCCTCCCATCGCTAAACTCACACACGCGCAAGCGCATTATTGAAAAAAATGAACCATGTTAATACCGGAATGCCCTGGTTGTGTCGATTGGGTTTTAAACCCTCTCTTTCGAAGTTGTTTTCAATTTTAACACTCCGCTAAACCACTCAACTTGACAAAGGGCGAGTCGTTTGTATCAATAGAATGGTTCCGATCAGGTGCTCAATCGCCAAATTGAGCACACGGTGGCCAAACCAAACGACCCCATAATGATGGTTGCTAGGTAGAAGTATCAAAATTCTAAATTTGTTTGCCGTTCATGCTTAACAAATATACGCCTCAATAATAGAAATAAGATGAAACAGAATTGAAATTTACACTGAACAAATAAAGAATTGAATTATACATTGTCTTAATTTAGAAATTAGATGAATAAAGTAAGAAATTAGACGATAGCATGATGGAATTTTGAATTTAATATACCGCCACAGTTTCTGCCCTAGTTGCTAAGTTAGGGTTAGTAGGAAAACACACAAATTGTCGAGTGTCATAGCACACAAACTTGATCATGGGGCCCTAGCTAGCTAGTCCAGTATTTTGATCAGATGCTAAATCGCTACAGAATTTGAACCCAATTTTCTCAAATATATCGACCTCGACCTCGCGGCTTTCAGGTATCGATATTCCATTCCTTCCCCTCAAACCGTCACATTTATTTGGTTAAATCTATTTTCTTCGTTTCAGAGAGGTATCCCTGGAAATAGATTGTCTCTAAACAAGTGAATAATTACTGACCTTGGTGTTTGGACAAAGCAATTTTTATAGAATGGCAAACAAAAGAAAAGAGCCAAAGTATTGTAAGTAAACCATAATCGGCTTTGCATACTGGCCACACAAACCAACACGAACACGACAAAAGATACATTAATTTTCAAGAATAACACACACACACACACACACACCATCACACACAAATGTATATACGCCCACATCTTAAAGATACATTATGGGAGATCTTTATTAGGAGTTGGCTATTCTTGCTATAACAGTTCAAAAATAAATGATGAAAGCAGAATATATTCAAAATTTCAGTCATATTAATTTATTCTGAACATAGTTATCACCACTATAATTTTTGACTAGAAATGGTGGTTAACCCCATCTTCGCCGATTCTTAGTATGGCCGATCGTTTGATTGACCTACATAATGTCTGCTGTCATCATATCCGAATTTGTGTTTTACCTTTTTTGATTTTTATAACAATTGGACAAAATGAGTGAGAGTGTAAATTTTCATTCCTACTTGTCTTTTGGGCATGCATTAAAATCAATTGGATATAGGACATAATATTATAATACAATTATGATAAATCTATAGGTGTACACTAGTGGCGTCGTGTCTATTTTGGAAATATAAATATTTTTATTGATATTATTATGGCAGAAGACCTGTCCTTCTGTATTAGTCATCACACGGTCTCCAGGAATTGTATAATTTGTCATTATCTGTGTTTAGTTTATTGCACTTGAAATAGTTTAGATGTCATTCGTTAAGGCCTCGCTCAACATCGGCCTCGTTTCGTACACTCTATCATTTAGCCTCGATCTAAAATTTCCGGGAGTATGACCTCAACGTAACGGTTAATCTCCGCCCACGACGCCATTTACTTTTAAATCAGTCAACGAAATCCTGTTTAAATCCAGGCTGAATCCGTGGGTCTACAGATTTGATTTTGTGCTTGGTCAGGCATTTCTGATTTAATTTGAAATGGGCGACTATTTAAATCCGAGCTGTATCCAAGACTTGCAATAATCGGATTTAGCTCTTGCATTATGTAAGTCTTTATGTAGGCTTCAGATGTTATAGAAATGATTAATTAGACCTTTATTTACACAACAAGCACAAAATCAACTCTGTAGGCCCACGGCTGGCTTGGATACAGCTTGGATTTAAACAGTCGTCCATTTAAAATTAAATCAGAAATGGCTGACCAAGATAACGTTTACTGTTACTCGGTGACGCCGCTACCGGAAACTGGTGATGAAAGGCCTGTCAAGCGAGAGTACTATTGCTATTGAGAACGTTACTGGATAATCAAGAATATGTGTGTTGAGTTATCGTCTGTCAATCAAACGATCGACCATTCTCGTAGATTACTAGAAGATGTAGACGCAGTTTGTACCCATTTCTTGTTCAAATTTCCAACACTGATAACTCCGTTCAGAATAAAATAATTTGACTGAGATTTTAAAGACCTTAGATTTAGGTCCCATGCGAACTGCTCGCGAAGTTGTTAAGGCCTTGTGTCTTGGTGTAAACAAGCGAAAACAAATTTCGGAAAAAAGTATGACCAGTCACAATTAGTGACCCTACCTTTAAAACCAATAATGAATTTCTTTTATCCTTACATAATGGCATTAAACACAAGTAAGGTTAATCGAAACAACGACCTCTTTCATTTAAAAAAAACTGATGAAAAATTGGCTGTACGTTTCCCTTTTTTGAAGAGTATAGGTTAAGGAGGCATTATGTAAGAGCTAGATCTGTCGATTACAGACCTTTATTCACAAGACAAACCCAACTCTCTAGACTATTGTATGGCTGGTGTATTGAATGAACTAGTCAATAACTACACTCACATAAACTACCGATTCAACAACCGAAAATCGAGACTCGTCTTCTACGCAAAATGTGTAGAAAAGTTGTTTTGTTCTCAAGCTAGAGATTTTTTTGTCCGCTTTACATGAAACACAAACACAATCGAAAGGTCTCAGTTGATGACCCCACCCCCACCCCAGCTCGGAAAGCCAGTTGCGCCACTGGGTGTTATTGTTACATGTTCTGACACTAAAATCTTTTTGTTTTATCTTTTATGAAAGACTTTGGATTGATGGAAACACCACATTCAGCGAATTCAACATTTACTACACCCCTGTGTCCGCCTAGTTCCGGTAAAACCAGAGAGAAACATCCGTCAACACCAGCAAGGTAGTATGTACCTATAGTCTTTATTTTACACTACAACTTTTATTTAGCTCCTGTTTACCCCTCAGATCTTTTAGAGCTTTATACATGGGGCCGAACATCACCTACATCTCTATATTCTGTTAAAAAAACATCTTGAAACACATTTATTTAATCAAGCTTTTAACTGACTTACAATCGTTAACATGTTTATTTATGATTACATTGTCACTTTGTAAAGTGCCCCTGAACATGTTATATGAAAGGGCGCACTATAAATATGCTGTAACAATAATAATAATGAAAGCAGTTGTTATATATAGGCGTTATTTCATTTGTTACTGTACATGTAGTAATACTATTCCTAGGAGATGAAATTATAACTAATTGTATAATGTAGCAATCAAGAAAAATTAAATATTTGCAGAGGTACGAGTTCGTCATCTTTATGTACACCAGCCGAGTATAGGGGTACAGTAAAAAGCAACAAGACCCCGGGATCTCGGTCTTCTTTATCTACCACGACAGCTACACCAGCGATTGATACTGGTACTAGTAGTGTTATAGTTGGTGAGTATTCACAGTACAGGTTTTAAATCACCTCCTCTCAGTTCTTAGTTTGAGATATGATCTGTCATCATAGACGCAGTTTGTGTTTTTCTCCACAATTTTAGCTCATAAAGCAGTAAGTAGATAAGCACTGTTCATCAATTTTGATCTGGCCTGAAAAATCAAGCTTTCGTGTTTAAATCCAATGGATTCAAATTGAATTTCCGTTGTTGTTTTTGTAACTCAGACAATTAATAATGTTTTACCTGGTCTTGCAATCCATAAGGTTCAAATATAGTAATTCCTTCTAATTCCTTCTAGTGTCAAAGGTGCCCGGTTGTTCGTCGGTTCATCTCTGAGCGTATCTGTTATTGAGTCAACTGGCGTAGTTTCGTTTCCTCGCTTGAATGTGACTAGCCAGGAGTTGGGTTGCCTGTCCAACCCCGTGGGTTTTCTCCGGGTCCCCGGTTCCCCCCGCTTCTAATAAAGACCCCCTAGGGGGTGGAATAAAATTACAAATTGTTGAGTTCAAAGTTGACACCCATTTTAAAACTTGGAGACATAGAAGACATTGAAGAATCAACAAAAAAGTTTGAGCTTCAAAGGGTGTAACCCCCCTGTACACCCCCCTTGAAAATATCCGACCCTGATTTCCGGTACTTTTAACGGATTTTACCAATTTCTGTTGTTGTAAGGCGTCATAGGTGTCTCAAATCGTTCGATTTTGATGGGTTTTGAATCTCTGAGTTCATATCTGACGTGAAAACGAACGTAACTTTATCCAAAATGGCGGAAATCCAAGACGGCGGCCAAAAATCCAAGATGGCCGACAAGATTTTATGCTATACCCTATCAAAATTGAATCTGCTTTCAGAATTTATTTTCTAGACTGCTTTCACGACTTTAACGGTTGTATGATACATTTGGATTATTCAAATTATTATAATGAACTATTATATTCATTATAAAGTTGCTTGTGAATCATATAACTGTGAAATTGGTATATACAATGGCGTTTTGAAATTTGAAATTGTTCCCATGAACAAATTGCAAATAATGTGTTGATGCCATATATAATGTGTATAAAATAGATGTTTGAATTATTTGTCATGTATGACATGTGCTGTAACTCTTTATCATTAGGACGATGTTACTTCAATTCTGAGGGGTCACGGTGGCTGGGGTGGGGGTTCGATCCCTGCATTGGCCGAGAAAGTTAATCCATATTTATCGGTGTGGTTCCTCCTCGTCAGTGATGCAGGACGGATGGTCTGACAAGGACAGCTGTCTAGTCGTTCGGATGCGACAAAAACCAAGGTACCATGTACAAATTAGCGTGCACAAAAAAGATCCCTTGACAGCTGGAAGTCGATATAAGGAGTAAAAGTTTTGTACGCGAGCGGAGCACTAATTGGTTTGTACATCTTGTTGAACCGTTCTTATTGTTCACCACGCTGGCTTCTACAACATATGGGGTCCTCTTCCAGGATCTAAGTGAAGTTCCTGGATGTGATCACTCCTGCCTTGTTTTTGCTTCAAACGAACGGTTCCGTAGCACTTACAAATGGATGCTCAGAAACTGGAAAGGGCCCCGGTACACATAATAGACACTGAGAGAAGTGTTGGTTTCATAAACTACAAATTGAAATCATGGGGGGTCCATTTGCATCGGTTGGTGAAGTAGGCGACTAAATCACCAACCAAGACATACAAGTATCTAAGTAAAGTATGTTGCAGTGGTTGATTTATACATTCATTGAGCTATGGATCGCCTAGCACCTATCCGGAAAATCTCCATGATAATGGTTTGAAAATTGCTACGATAAATGTTCTTTACATGGAATATTTGAATTTATATTAATGTGTGATAATGATGTATGTCCCCTCGCAATGGTTACTTGCATAATGCCACATTGACCAGCAGTGAATATTCACAAGGCCGCTACAGTCACTGATAAGGATGGCATCGATGCGACTTAATGAGTCCCCAATATTAACTTTCCTATTCAGTGTAAACGGGTATTAAAATGAGTAAAAGGCACCATTCTACCCGAAACAATTACGTCTTATGTAAACAATGCACGCGCCACTGAGCCAATGATTGGCGCCGTGTGATGTGATTGCACGTGTTGAAGACGGTCATCTTTTACAGAGATCTTAGAAGACTTTCGTAATTCTCTGTGAAAGAGATTGATAATGAAATGTGGGATATAAAGAGATTTGACATGAAGTTCAGCAAGATCCTATGTATCACATATGTTGCTTGATACATGTATCTGAAAATTAGATGACGTCAGAAGACTGTGATGAAGTCAGAAAAGCATCTTGTGACTGTGATCAAATCCGGAGCCACATTTTGACAATAAAATCTTATTCCACGACCCCGAAAACCCTAGAATAGGCGTATTACACAGCATATGTTCGGATTTTGTATAAAATTTATTCGGTCACCTTAGATTTTTGGCGGCCATATTGGATTTTCGCCATTTTGAATATAACTACATAAATAACCACACCGGCAATCAACTACACGACCCAAAAAACATCAATACAGAACAATTGGGTGTACTTACGACTTCTTTTAACGAAAAAAAAATGGTAAAATGAAATAAAACTACCGAAAATCAGGGTGCGGTACTTTCAGGAGGGGTGTACAGGAGGGTAACCCTCTTTGCACCCCAAAATTTTTTGTTGCTTTTTCAATGTCTTCTATGTCTCAAAGTTTTCCGATGGGGGGCAGACAGTTTCAAAATTAATTCCACCCCCTACCCCTACGCTCAAGCAAATTATTGAAATAAACATTGGACGATAATGTAAGTTCCGAAATGATCTCGTTTGTGGACGTTAAACACCATTCATTTTTATCTATCCACCTCTTTTGAGTAAAATATTGGTTAAAGTTAATGTTAAAAAATGATTATTTAGATTGGAAAAATAATCGTTTTGAAATTCTAAAGGCACATTGTTTGTAATAAAACTTCGTCTTTAAGTACGTACGTTAAGACAGTTATAGGAAAGACAGATTATGTATTTTGTGCTAGAAACTAGATGTCGAGGACGAGTATCAGTTTATTCTTATTTGTCCCAGATACAAAGACCTTCGAAATAATTTATAAAGCAATATTACATAGTAAAGACCGTACTGTCTATAAACTAATACATGTTCGCGCCGCTAAGAACACCACAGAATTAGAGAACCTGTGTCGGTTTCTATTTGGTGTTAAATGATTTTGTGATCCCCTGACAGACATTCGGGCCCGTAGCCCCCCCCCCCCAAAAAAAAAAATTAGCCAAATATTTTGCCAACAATAATGATTTCTTATGAGTGTTCTTAGCCGGCCACATCCTCAGCCCCTCCAAAAATTCAGTAGCCCCCCCCCCCAAAAAAATTTTTTTTTTTTTTTTTTTATGAGCTGGCTACGGGCCCGCAGACATCAATCATGCAATTGTTCCAACTTCACAATTTGTTTGGGGTGAGCGTATTATACTGTGTGCACCACCCATAATAAAAAAACAATTTAAAGGGTTGATTTCACGTGTTGTATTACAGCTATTGTGGAAGGACGTGGTGTGGCACGCGGAGAAATAGGAATGACAAGTTTAGATTTAAAATCACCAACATTAATTTTATCACAGTTTTCTGATTCTCAGACATACGTAAAAACATTGACTAAACTTCAAACTCTTCAACCATTGGAGGTCAGTGTATTATTTCTAATATATCTTTTATAAGCAATAATTTTCTATGCATATTATATTAATCTTCCCAATGATTGTAGTGCTGATAAAAAGTAATGGGAAGAGCGGGAGCGAGGTTTAAACTAATTCATCATTAAAATCGATGTTGAAACCCACATTCAATTTCAAGTGTTTGAAAAATATTAGAATCCCAAATACACTGTACTAATATCCTGCAATGTTGTACATCATTTATGGAGTATATGTTTTTCAGATTATTGTACCGAACACAACGTTTGAAAATGGTCAGAAAACCACATTATTAAAATTAATAACAGAGCAGTACACAACTACGTGTGTTTCTACTGTACAGAGGAAATACTTTAATGAAACAAAAGGTACCAATAGTTATTATGATATGTTAAAAGAGGGGAGAGGAGTATAGAAACTAGAACATTAAAATGGGTAAAACTCAAATTAGGTTCCAGACAACACCACATTTTCAGTAATTGTAATATATTGAGAATTCCATATGAGTCTTGTTTGATATTTTTTTATATCAAACAAGACGAGTTGCAGATTTTATTTATCACCCAATCCTTTCTTACATGCACCAATAAATAAATGTAATTCTTTGGTATAGATTTCACTTTTACTGAACCCGATTACATTACCCGAACCACTCAACAATTGCAAAGTCCTTTATATTGCCCAGTGTTTCCATCCAGGTCAATAAAATAAAAATAGTTAATTTTTAATAAACGTGAAGTTACTTTTAATAAAAAAATCAACTGTTCTTTGAAATTACAAAAAGGTAATTCCTTTTTAATTGACCAATCAAATTCAAATTCCTAAGGAGATATCGCAGCAGATTATGAAATTTACCACACAAGCCTATCTACAGTAGAATGTTTTATAGGGTGACAGAAGCCAATATTACAAATACTGAAAAATGTTTAATAAAAACGTTTAGTTTTATTTGTTTTAGTCAATATGTTTATATTGATCCTTCTATCATTCGACTCTCTACACTCAAATGTCCTATCTACTACTGTGTTCACAAGTTCACAATATTTTCCATTTATTAAGCTAAGGTTAATTTTGCGCAATATGCAAAAAAAGGCACTGAACTGTTGCTATGGAAAAAACTTTATTGTTGTTTTAATTATAGTAGCATACTGGCGTCTTGACAAATTTACTGATAGCTTTGCCTGATAAATGGGACTTAAATCCATTCTACAGACTATCTTTTTCTGTTTGACCATTTTCACCCCAGAACAGAATACGAAGATGATGTTCTTACTGATATGAGTATGAGTAGAGCCGGACAAATAAAATGTCCTACATAATGTGATTTCCTGCACTTCAATGTGGTAGTGATTCAGCGTTTTGAATATTAGATTGATCTGTAAACATAATGAGCTGTGATTCCTTATTTTTTTATAATAAACACGACACTGATATCGGCTAAAATGAATTAAAGTGGCTTTGTCACTCTCAATAATAGAAGAATTATTTATCTTGTTAATATTAATTTAGAATAATTCTATATGATGGGTATAGAAAAATATTTTCCTTTAAATTTGCTTTGTGATGCAGTCTCTTTAATATTCAATGCATATGAAAAAAACGAGACGTTATTAATAGATGAGCGGGGACTGAAGTAGTTATTTCCGTAGGCTCCATGAAAGAAATTGATATATGAAACACACATCTCGTCTGCCTGTATATAAATAAAAGATCCAGTATAGGAGTATTCTGATGCCGATAGAAACAAAATTAAAAACAAGAAAAGACAATTATGAAATCGAAATAAAGTGATAATTGAGACTTGGTGATAAGATAGTTTGACAGAAGACTTGATGATGAATATGTTTTAATGTTTCTTGTTTACCATATTGATTTTATTTCTAGGTTTAGAAATGTTGAAACATTTGTGTATAGATTTTCAGACAATGGAGATGGTTTTATCATCCAAGTAAGTAGGTTTAAATACGGTCTGGTCATCAAGTTTACACACGAGTAGATTTACCCGACTGTCGTCCTAGTTTCTGTGTTTCCTAGATATATGTTCAGGGCAGGTAGATCCTTATACCAGTTTGTCATCTTGGGTCCTAATGATCTCAGGACATGTGTACTGGACAATAACACCCGTCTATATGCGAAACAGGAAGTGTTCATCGGCTTTGTAACATGCTATTTTAGCATTTTAAACGAAATTACTAAAACAGAGGGTGTTATTGTACAATCGACCAATCAAAACGCAAGATTCGCCCTTAAACAGTTTCGTTTAACTTGTACATTCTTTAAATAACAAGTTTGCTGGAGTAAAGTTAGTACTGCACTATCACGCCATTTATCAAATTAATTAGATTCCAGGGTTGTGCGTGACAAGGAGTAGGGTCGCCTGTCCAATCTCGTGGGTTTTCTCCTGGTCCCACGGTTTCCTCCTACTGCTAAACACCCCTAAGCGTAAGCAAATTACTGAAATAAAATTGAATCATATGGTAGTCCAAGAATGACCTAGTTTGTGTCGAGCAGACTTTAAACCACATTTCTCCTTCTGTGTCAAATTGTATACGATAACTGTAACTCGTTTGGGTGACGCTGTAATATAGAATATATAGACTGGACATGCTGTCATTTATCCTCTTGACACAAATATTTGGATATTTATCATTTCGCTTGTATTTATCAAGAACCAAACACATTTGGGATTTTAAGCCCTCTTTTTATGTGGCTGTAGTATTTGAGTGTAATTATAATATGTTGGACATCTTATATCTTGCAATACAAGATATACTATTCAAAAAAAGTAGGGGATATTTGATTTTGGGGGCATAATACTAAAATATGCAAATGACTACGAAAAAAGTCACCATAGAACCTAACAGAAGAAACATTTCCAGTTACATGTGACGCCCAAACGCACCAATAGCTACTGCATGGAATGCAGGTGATGCTTGGGATCATCATGGGGATCCAACCCAAGATTTGCACGACTCTGACTTTGAATGTTACAGTCATTGTGGCATTGAATTCCAGGGTGGAAACACCAGTTTAATTGTTTTAGTGACCAGAAAACAAATTTTGATATGCGTCGGCTTACCCAAAATGAAAGGTTACGTGCCCTTGGCATGCTACAGATCGGCACAACACAGGCGGTTGTGGCGCGGACGATGAATGTTTCTCAGTCTGTCATAAGCAGGCTATGGTCCAGATACCGTGATACACAATCTGTACAGGACAGACCACGCTCAGGTCGACCAAGGGCGACAACTCAAGCCCAGGATCGATTTATCCGTACCTTGGCCTTGAGAAATCGTGTCATCACAGCAAATCAGATCAGCGCTCGTCTTCAAACAGACACTGTGAGAGTGAGTGGCCAGACGATTCGGAATCGACTGCATAGGGGTCACCTTCGCGCCCGACGTCCTCGCGTGATCCCTTGTTTGAGAGATCATCACATTCGAGCAAGACGTCGTTGGTGTAGGGATCGTCAACACTGGGATAGTCGACGCTGGAGCAATGTGATGTTTTCAGATGAGTCAAGGTTCACTGTTGATTTTTTGGACAGACGTAGGAGGGCGTGGCGTCGTCGAAACGAGCGCTTCCAAGACGTTAACGTCATCAGACATGATCGATTTGGGGGTGGTTCTGCCATGGTGTGGGGAGGCATCACTGTTGCTGGAAGAACGGCTTTACATGTTGTTGCAGGGCGTGTTACAGTCCAGTACTACCGGGACAACATCTTGGCAGTCCATGTTGTGCCGTTCGCACGACGTCATGGCCGCCGTTTCATCTTCCAGGATGACAACGCAAGATGTCATAGGGCCAGGATCGTTACAGGTTACCTCCAACAACAGAACATCACCACATTACCTTGGCCAGCACTGAGTCCCGACCTCTCCCCCATCGAGCATGTCTGGGACATGCTTGGACAGAGGTTACGTCAACGTCAACAACGTCCTGCCAATGTCCAAGAACTTGCTGCTGCGTTGCAACAGGAATGGGACAATCTGGACCAAAATGACCTTAGACGTCTCATTAGGAGTATGTCACGTCGGATCAATGCTTGTTTGGCAAACAGAGGAGGATTTACCCGTTACTGACTTTGTTGTGATGCTGTGGTAACTTTGCTGTTTGACCCTGGGTATCATTTTACCCTTATAATGGTCAGTCTGTGCCTTACTTAGTCTAACGATCATTTGGAATAAATCGATGAATGTGAACTTCATTTCATTTTGTCATTTGTTTCTTCGTCAGTTTCATTAGGTGACTTTAATAACACTTACAAATCAAATATCCCCTCCTTTTTTTGAATAGTATATAATAAATAACGACAGTCCCATTTCAAGTTTAAAAGTAGGCTTCACTCCATTATTGTTTTTTCTTCTTCAGATATTACTGTTTAGCTACGACAGCCGCCTTAGTGAAATATGTAGAGTTTATTCAAAATGTCGTGCATGCTCCAAACTCGATACAACTAGTGTTTAGAGGCAGTGAACATTCTACAATGATTGGTAAGAATCCCCCGACTATGGTATTTGAGATATTTGAGTTTTATAGGGTTTTGATTGATCATTGATCAAGTGTATTGTCAAATTAAAAATAAAAATAAAGATAGATTAGTTAAGAGTTTAATAAAGAGTTGGCCATTCTTGCTATAATAATTCAAAAACAGACGATAAAAAAACAAAATATTGAAAATTTCAGTAAAATTATTTTATTCTGAACGGAGTTATCAATGTTGGAAGTTTGGACAAGAAATTGGTACAAACTGCGGCGACACTAGATAAAAAAATTCATCTGTCAACCCTCCGTGTTTCCAGATGAAATTTCTTCCCATTTACTTTAGCTTGCAAGTGCGATTGTGATCCACAATCGCTAATAATATGCAAAATTGACAATATTTTTCATCAAAACAACGATTAATTTTGTTATTCATAATTTTTCTGCCACACCCAATTACAATTAAGCATATAATCCTACCTGGAACGGGTATAAATCATCGTATTTAAAATGGAGGCGTTAAGCCGTTACTAAGACCGCCATCTTTTTAGACCAGAGACGTCTAGGCGCTGTCATCATGAAGGCGGGGGCTAAATATAAGGCTTTATAACAGCCAATCAAAAACGCAATTGCCTGTGGAAAAACGTAAACAAACTAAATGACATCCACATGGATTTCAATGGCGGTGAATGTCGAACTAAAATACCGTTTCAGTAATATTTGGAGTTAGGCGATAGTTGTGCCACCACATTGGCCTCTGTAATTTTGATTAGTGATAATAGTATTAACTTATCTTATTTTAAAGATGTTATATGCATTAATAAAGAAATTGAATTTGCAACTTGGAACTAAAGGCCTCAAATCGTAGCTAAAAACAAACACATCAGTATATCTCAACGTTTTTAGCAACGTTCTCGTAGCAACGGCGACACCTTCAACAACAGTTGTCGATCGTTTGATTAACAGACGATAACTCCACCCACATATTCTTGATCATCCAGTAAGACGTGCTCAATAGCAATAGCACCCTTGCTTGACAGGCCTTTCATCGCCAGTTTCCGGTAGCGCACGTCACCGAGTAACAGTAAATGTTATCTTGGTCAGCTATTTCTGAGATAATTATATAGAAGGACGACTGTTTAAATCCGAGCTGTATCCAAACCATCCGTAGGTCTACACAGTTGATTTTGTGCTTGTTGTCTAAATAAAGGTCTAATTAATCATCTCCATAACATCTGAAGCCAAAATAAAGACTTTCAATATGTTGATTTACCTCTTGCATAATGCATGTTTAACTGACATATTTTTGTAGATATGTCGACATCTAGAAACCTGGAGCTACTGCAGAATATTCGTGATCCGAAGAGTCACCATACTTTATTCGGAACTTTAAATTTTACTAAGACAGCTGGTGGCACAAGATTGTTGCGATCTAATATACTTCAACCACCATCAGGTACGATATAGTTACAACCCCACCTATCAAGTACTGTATATACGATATAGTTACAACCCCGACCCATCAAGCACTGTATATAAGATATAGTTGCAACCCCATCCATCAGGTACTGTATATACGATATAGTTACAACCCTACCCATCAAGTACTGTATATACGATATAATTACAACCCCGACCGATCAAGCACTGTATATACGATATAGTTACAACCCTACCCATCAAGTACTGTATATACGATATAATTACACAAGGTACAATTTTATGGATACACAATTACTGAGTTTGATACTAAGCGACGTTTCGACGAGGATGCTCTCGTCTTTATCAAGCAATGATACAAATTTGTGAATAGTGTAGGCAAATATATACAGAATATGCAACAAAGATAAAAATCAAATACAATTAAAGTTTAACACCTTTGATTAGGGGGGCATTAAGGACTAATCCTACACAACAGAAAACTCTTACGGGGATTAAAAGGAGGCGAATGCTATTATTTATAAAAAGATCAGTGTATTAACACTATTAATGGAAAACCAATTAACCTGAGCTATAGAGAAACAATAATATAAAGAGAAGTGTGTATATATAAGTAAAAAAGAGTGGTTGTTGATGCATCTGCAAAGAAAATGAAATAATAATTTGAAATTAAGAAATAAAAAATATAAAATATATAATCATGAAAGATATCCTGATATATCATATAAACTGAAAATCGATGATTATAAAACGGGTTAAGTACTGAAAAGAAAACATTTATAAAATGTATGATTAGATTATGTAAAAAACCCACAAAAAAATGGATAAGCACTGAAAGAGAACAAAAGTATTGGAACCAATAAGCTGCAAGTCCTGAAAGATATAACCTATTATTACAGTATAAATCTGGAAGAAAGAAACCGTAAATATATTATTCCCACGTATTAAAGGTCAATACATATGAACTATATTCTGACTGTAAAACTGGATAATTACTGCAAACCAAGATATGTAAAGTATATAACTAGACTGTGGAACTGGATAATCACTGAATTGTGTTAATTCTGAAAGCTGAAAATCATGGAAGAAACCTATCATTAGACTTAAACATGGGTGGGGGGAACCTTAAATATATTCTTCCAATAAACTGAAACCAATAAATGTGAAAAATTATCCCCCGACTGTTAAATTGGATAAGCGCTGAAAGTTAAGATATGTGCGTTGTGTAATTAGACTGTGGAGACCGGATAAACACTGAAATAGAAATAAAGTATTAGAATTAATGTATAAGTTGGTCGTAAGCCCTTGGTATAAATAGTCCGACATCCCGGTTTAACTTGGGCTTGATCCGCTTTATATTGATGGCCTCAAGAAGTTTCCTGGTTTTCTTCTGGTGATGATGTACTGCAAGGGTTCTGGTTTGGTCCCACAGGATTGTATGATCTGCGTTGTTAATAATATGCTCTGCTACTGCTGAGGTATTGGTGGAAGCTAGTGACTTGTGTTCTTTTATTCGTACATCAAGTGGTCGCTTCGTTTCCCCCAAATATTTTTCGAGGCATGAGCATGTTATTTCGTAAATGCATCCTTTTGGCTGTGGGGGGTTGGTTTGTGTTGATCTACCATTGGCTTGCAGTAAGTTCTGTATGGTTCTGCCGCTAGAGAAAGTCACGTCTATGCCCACTTCTTTTTTCATCAACCCTCTGATCTGGTAGGAGATTTTGCCGTGGAACGGGATGGTTATTCTGATTCCAGAGTGGTCAGTATTTGGCGTTCTTGGCTTGTGTTGGTTCCCCATGGTGGTGGTGATGACGTCATTAACTAGTTGGATGGGGTAACTGTTGTTGTTTATGAAGACGTTCCTTAAATGCTCTAATTCCACGGGTAAACTTCCTTCATCACATATCTTGGTGGCGCGTCTGGTTAGAGTGGTTATGATTTATACTGTAATAATAGGTTTTATCTTTCAGGACTTGCAGCTTATTGGTTCCAATACTTTTGTTCTCTTTCAGTGCTTATCCATTTTTTTGTGGGTTTTTTACATAATCTAATCATACATTTTATAAATGTTTTCTTTTCAGTACTTAACCCGTTTTATAATCATCGATTTTCAGTTTATATCGATATATCAGGATTTCTTTCATGATTATATATTTTATATTTTTTATTTCTTAATTTCAAATTATTATTTCATTTTCTTTGCACATGCATCAACAACCACTCTTTTTTACTTATACATACACACTTCTCTTTATATTATTGTTTCTCTATAGCTCAGGTTAATTGGTTTTCCATTAATAGTGTTAATACACTGATCTTTTTATAAATAATAGCATTCGCCTCCTTTTAATCCCCGTAAGAGTTTTCTGTTGTGTAGGATTAGTCCTTAATGCCCCCCTAATCAAAGGTGTTAAACTTTAATTGTATTTGATTTTTATCTTTGTTGCATATTCTGTATGTATTTGCCTACACTATTCACAAATTTGTATCATTGCTTGATAAAGACGAGAGCATCCTCGTCGAAACGTCGCTTACTATCAAACGCAGTAATTGGGTATCCATAAAATTGTACCTTGTGTTAATATGTTCAATTACTAAATGCCAATCAAAGAAGATATAATTACAACCCCGACCGATCAAGCACTGTATATACGATATAGTTGCAACCCCATCGATCAGGTACTGTATATAATAAGATATAGTTACAACCCCACCTATCAAGCACTGTATATACGATATAGTTACAACCCCACCCATCAGGCTCATAGATATATACCTCATGCCAATACGTATCCCTACTTTGTGATTTGCAGGCTAGCCATCCCACCTCGTGTACATATTTTAATATTTTAGATGTAGAGACTATTAGATTACGACAGGATGTAGTATCAGAATTAACCGAGAAAGAAGAATTATTCTATAATCTACAATCAACACTGTCTAAGTTTATAGACCTAGAACATCTTATAACAGCCTGTGTACAGATACCTAAACAAGAGTCTTTAAAACTTGCTGAAAATAAAATTACAACTGTTATTTTACTCAAACATACATTAGACCTAGTGCCACCATTTCTCGACTTCCTTAAAGATTGTGAGAATGAACTTGTCAAGGCTTATTGTCAGGTATATCCTTATTTCTTTAAAGTAATATAATTCAACCAGGCTACAGCACAAAATATTGTTTGGTGACAGCCTCATAGGGTCGCCTGTCTAACCTCGTGAGTTTTCCCCGAATTCTCTGCCTTAAAGTGAACTTTTAGAGGCCTACAGCAGACAAAGATGGGCGACAGATTTACACCGACGGATAAAATAAAAGAAAGCTGTTAACAACCGACTAAAAGAACACCTCATTGCAAATGCTCTTTTCAATAAATTTCAGTCAGCATATAGACAGAACCATTCCACTGAAACGGCTCTACTAAAGGTAGTGAATGGCATCCGGTGTGAGGTAGATAATGGTAACTGCTGTTCTTTGGTAATGTTAGACCTATCCGCAGCCTTTGACACCATCGATCTAAATGTCCTCCTGCTAAAGCTTGAATGTGAATTCGGTATTACAGAAAGAGCCTTAACATGGTTCAAATCATATCTTCAATTTCGGACTTATGGCGGGGGAAAGCGGCAAAAACCTAATGCTATGTAAAAATGTCTACTTCAAAACACACATGTAACATAATGCCATACCAAATACCTAAAACGCCTAATGCAAAAAACAAAATACAAGAAACCTCTAATACAAAATACCTCATACGTCTATTGCAAAAGACAAAATACAAGAAACCTCTAATACAAAATACATATAACCTCTTATGCACAATTGATTTTACAATCTGAAACATCTACCATAAGCATTAGATGACATATCTCTCATGCATTACTTGCGTTTCTCCACTGAATTATCTTTATTTAGGTCAATGTCAAGGTCACCGAACACAACTTGGCGACCTATTCGGCTAGCGAGCTATTCGACCGATCCAACTGGCAACCTATTCAGAATTAAGACAACAGTCGCCCAAACTCATCTATTTTTAACAACCAATAAAATCCAACGTTACGTCTATCAAATGAAAGTAGAATAATATATTTTTTTTTATCAATTCCTTTAGCTCAGAATAGAGATGTAATTTCGTATTATCGTACAAAATTCTAGACATCCAACTAAATATATTCCGAAAGGTAATTAAATAGGCTTTCTAAGTATTATCAGTAAAAATTGGCACAATCATATTAAAGGGGTGCACTCTCTTCCTAAACATGACCAATTTTTTAAAAATTTTAAAGAGAAAAACTGTTAATATCCCGTGTCAAAATTCGGACCATCGTACAAAATTCTGATGATCCAACTAAATATATTCTGAAAGGTAATTGAATAAGCTTTCCAAATATTATTAGTTAAAGTTAGCACAATCATATTAAAGGGGTGTGCTCTCAACCTGAACATAGCCAATTTTTCAATATTTTAAAGTGAAAGAACGGTAATATTTCGAGTCGAAATTCGGACCATCGTACAAAATTCTTAGCAACCAGCTATATATATTCTGAAAGGTAATTGAATAAGCTTTCTAAATATTATTAGTAAAAGTTGGCACAGTCATATTAAAGGGGCGCGCTCTCAACCTGAGCATAGCCAATTTTTCAATATTTTAAAATGAAAGAACGGTAATATTCCGAGTCGAAATTCGGACCATCGTACAAAATTCTGAGCATCCAGCTATATATTTTCTGAATGGTAATTCAATAAGCTTTCTAAATATTATTAGTAAAAGTAGGCACAATCATATTAAAGGGGCGCGCTCTCAACCTGAACATAGCCAATTTTTCAATATTCTATATGTAAAGATAGACCGGAATTTTTTTCGAAGTCCGAATTTGGACCATCGTACAAAATTCTGACCATCCAGCTATATATATTCTGAAAGGTAATTGGATAAGCGTTCCACATATTAATAGTAAAAGTTGGCAAAATCATATTAAAGGGGCGCGCTCTCAACCTGAACATAGCCAATTTTTCAATATTTTAAAGTGAAACAACGGTAATATTCCGAGTCGAAATTCGGACCATCGTACAAAATTCTGAACATCCAGCTATATATATTCTGAAAGGTAATTGAATAAGCTTTCTAAATATTATTAGTAAAAGTTGGCACAATCATATTAAAGGGGCGCGCTCTCAACCTGAACATCGCCATTTTTTTAATATTTTAAAGTGAAAGAACGGTAATATTCCGTGTCAAAGTTCGGGCCATCGTACAAAATTCTGATGATCCAACTAAATATATTCTAAAAGGTAATTGAATAAGCTTTCCAAATATTATTAGTAAAAGTTGGCACAATCATATTAAAGGGGCGCGCTCTCAACCTGAACATAGCCAATTTTTCAATATTTTAAAGTGAAAGAACGGTAATATTTCGAGTCGAAATTCGGACCATCGTACAAAATTCTTAGCAACCAGCTATATATATTCTGAAAGGTAATTGAAAAAGCTTTCTAAATATTATTAGTAAAAGTTGGCACAGTCATATTAAAGGGGCGCGCTCTCAACCTGAACATAGCCAATTTTTCAATATTTTAAAATGAAAGAACGGTAATATTCCGAGTCGAAATTCGGACCATCATACAAAATTCTGAGCATCCAGCTATATATTTTCTGAATGGTAATTCAATAAGCTTTCTAAATATTATTAGTAAAAGTAGGCACAATCATATTAAAGAGGCGCGCTCTTAACCTGAACATAGCCAATTTTTCAATATTCTATAGGTAAAGATAGACCGGAATTTTTTTCGAAGTCCGAATTTGGACCATCGTACAAAATTCTGACCATCTAGCTATATATATTCTGAAAGGTAATTAGATAAGCTTTCCAAATATTGATAGTAAGAGTTGACAGAATCATATTAAAAGGGCGCGCTCTCAACCTGAACATAGCCAATTTTTCAATATTTTAAAGTGAAACAACGGTAATATTCCGAGTCGAAATTCGGACCATCGTACAAAATTCTGAGCATCCAGCTATATATATTCTGAAAGGTAATTGAATAAGCTTTCTAAATATTATTAGTAAAAGTTGGCACAATCATATTAAAGGGGCGCGCTCTCAACCTGAACATCGCCAATTTTTCAATATTTTAAAGTGAAAGAACGGTAATATTCCGTGTCAAAGTTCGGACCATCGTGCCAACTTTTACTAATAATATTTGGAAAGCTTATTCAGTTACCTTTCCGAATTTATATAGCTGGATGCTCAGAATTTTGTACGATGGTTCGAATTTGGACTTCAAAAACAAAATACCGGTCTATCTTCACATATAGAATATTGAAAAATTGGATATGTTCAGGTTGAGGGCGCGCCCCTTTAATATGATTGTGCCAACTTTTACTAATAATATTTGGAAAGCTTATTCAATTACCTTTCAGAATATATATAGCTGGATGCTCCAAATTTTGTACGATGGTCCGAACTTTGACACGGAATATTACCGTTCTTTCACTTTAAAATATTGAAAAATTGGCGATGTTCAGGTTGAGAGCGCGCCCCTTTAATATGATTGTGCCAACTTTTAATAATAATATTTAGAAAGCTTATTCAATTACCTTTCAGAATATATATAGCTGGATGCTCAGAATTTTGTACGATGGTCCGAATTTCGACTCGGAATATTACCGTTGTTTCACTTTAAAATATTGAAAAATTGGCTATGTTCAGGATGAGAGCGCACCCCTTTAATATGATTGTGCCAACTTTTACTAATAATATCTGGAAAGCTTATTCAATAACCTTTTAGAATATATTTAATTGGATCATGAGAATTTTTTACGATGGTCCGAATTTTGACACGGGATATTAACAGTTTTTCCCTTTAAATTTTTTAAAAAATTGGTCATGTTTAGGAAGAGAGTGCACCCCTTTAATATGAATGTGCCAATTTTTACTGATAATACTTAGAAAGCCTATTTAATTACCTTTCGGAATATATTTATTTGGATGTCTAGAATTTTGTACGATAATGCGAAATTACATCTCTATTCTGAGCTAAAGGAATTGATAAAAATAATATATTGTTCTACTTTCATTTGATAGACGTAACGTTGGATTTTATTGGTTGTTAAAAATAGATGAGTTTGGGCGACTGTTGTCTTAATAGGTTGCCAACGAACAGGTTGCCAGTTGGATCGGTCGAATAGCTCGCTAGCCGAATAGGTCGCCAAGTTGTGTTCGGTGACCTTGACATTGACCTAAATAAAGATAATTCAGTGGAGAAACGTAAGTAATGCATGAGAGATATGTCATCTAATGCTTATGGTAGATGTTTCAGATTGTAAAATCAATTGTGCATAAGAGGTTATATGTATTTTGTATTAGAGGTTTCTTGTATTTTGTCTTTTGCAATAGACGTATGAGGTATTTTGTATTAGAGGTTTCTTGCATTTTGTTTTTTGCATTAGGCGTTTTAGGTATTTGGTATGGCATTGTTACATGTGTGTTTCGAATTAGACATTTCTACATAGCATTAGGTTTTTGCCGCTTTCCCCCGCCATACGGACTTAGTCTATTCAGATCTCAACCAGGTTATCTGATTCGGTCACCCTATTAAATGGAGTTCCCCAGGGTTCCGTACTTGGTCCTGTGCTGTTTGCAAAAGTTCAATTTTCTTTATCATTGTTACGCGGATGATACTCAAATCATTGATACCTTTCATTCCTCAAACTACAAAGACTCCTTTAATAATATTGAATTCTGCACAAAAAGCATAAAATTCTGGACGACGAAGAACATGCTTAAGCTTAATGATGACAAAACAGAGGTCATGTTAATCGGTACCAAAAACAGTTGTCCAACAGAAATGAAACTGATATTACAATAGCTCACTCAAAAATCTCTCTTGTCTAAGATCTTGGTTAATCACCTTTGCAAGACCTGCTACTTCCATCTGCTATCCATTCGTCAAATGCGTTATCTAATTTTAAAAGATGCCGCCCGTCCCCATACACTGGTTCTTTGCTTAGTATTATCAAAAATTGATTACTGCAATGGTCTTCTCTCGGGTATCAATCAAAAATATATCAATAAATTACAGCTAGTACAAAACACCGCAGCTAGGATAATTTTTCAGTCCGACAGAAATCATCACATAGCACCGCTCTTGAAAGATTTTCGGTGCCTTCCAGTCAAAAGCAGGATTAATTTTAAACTTCTTTGCACAGCTTATAAATGCCCTAATAATGGAACAGCACCTATTTATCTAATTACAAACCACAAAGAACTCTCAGATCGCACAATGAATATCTATTTATTGTGCCTACTTATAAACTTAAATCATTTGGACACCCAGCTTTTTCCTACATAGTACCAACACTATGGAACTATCTTCCTTTCAAAATTAAGAATTGCAAGAGCTTGGATTCTTTCAAGTCACAATTAAAGACATATCTATCTGCTTTACCATACTAACTTTTCAATTATATGTATATGTGAAGAGCTGACAATTGCGCCATGAGCATACACGAATAGAATGTGCGCAATATAATTATCCGCTATTATTATTATTTTTATTAAAATAACATGGATCATAGTTTAATTATTACATATTCCTTGCTGTTGTAGGACACAGAATGGTGTCACATAGCAGACTTGCTGCCCCATAGGCGACAGTGGCATATTGTTGGGTATTTTATTTCAGACATTACAAGATCCAAGATATGAAGAGATGAGAAGAAAGATTAGTACAGTTATACATGATGATACAAAATACCAAAAAGGTTCTCTTAACATGAGAACACAGAAATGTTTTGCTGTAAAGGTATGCACGTTTCAATTGTTTATTATACATGTAGGTAACTTAACAGATGTTACAACCATCATGGTGAGACGGAAACAGGTTGGAATATAATACGAGATACTGATTAATATATTATAAATTATCTTGTTGTAATTTGTTTTATATATTTAATAACTTGTAAAACTTGTGGCTCAACCTGTTGTATTTCTTTCTCTCTTTTAGCCTCACATTAACGGTAAGTGTTCCAACTTAATTGTTATTATATTAATGGAAGCTGTTTTTTTTAAACTTTTCAATGTTTATAATATAAGGAAATTTAATTAAATCAAACCTGAAAGCCTTACAATAATATGGCGATGTGTTTTATAATACTGTTATAGGTTTATTGGATGTAGCTAGACGTACTTATTCTGAAATTATAGACGACATATCAGGTAATTATCTGTAATTATCTGATATAGAATTGATTCACCATTAAATATGTCTAGATTGGAACAACAAGACATTCAGTGCTATTCACCCATTACTCTTCAGTGAATCACTCGGTAGTGTAGAATTTGACAAGAATATGCGCAAAGCAATTCTTGGCACAAGGAATAAATTCATCTCGTTGCCATAATTATTGTTTCATGGAATAGTTTTATACAATCTGTAGTTGAGTGATTCGGACATATTGTAGAACTTCTCCCCTACTGATTTTAATCCAGTGAGGTTTATCGCTTACTGATTCGAATCCAGTGGGGTATATCGCTTCAATTACTTGCCCCACCTTAATATATATATATATATATAGAGAGAGATGTGCGATGGTGTTGCGTGTATTAATTGTCCCAATGATTTCGTTACAGAATTAATACAACAGTTAGGGGAAGAGAATGGTCGTCTACCATTAAAGATGGCGCATTCTACAACACGAGGGTTTTATATTCAGTTATTCTGTGGTACTAATAATCAATATACAGCCCAGTCTCTTCCTGGTAGCTTTATTAAAGTATCAAAATTTAAAAACACCCTCAGTTTTACAACCACAGACTTGGTAAGTTTAACCAATGATGACATATTTATAATATGGGTGGTACTTGACTTGCTCCACAGTCGTACCTTATACCAAAGCTTGTATAAAATGAACAAGAATACCACCCCCCTCTGCAATAGATGAATTTTACGACATGGGCATATTTTGTACCATTTGAAATGCGACAGAAATAGGCTTTTACATATAACAATTCATTTTCTATATTCAGATCAAATTAAATGGTAAAATTAGGCATTGTTTATTTATTATTACATCGTTTTGACGTTTTATTTGCATGCTTGTTTTGTTGTTAGCCCATCCTTACAGTGATTCAAAGTACCAGTCACCTGATTTCCGATTTAAACAAACAATTAAATCAATTTTCATATGTAAATATTTTACGTTGCCCCATGATGATTCGGTGAATGACCTCGAAACTTATTTATTGGATAGAACCAAAGACAACGACCATGTCGGATTTCTGTCATCAGCCTCACCCCCACCTACTGCTAATATAGACATACATATTCTCAACAGTGTTTCATTTATTCATCGTGTCTTAAACTGGGTGATAAACGTCGACAGTCCGAGTCCGAAATGTCGTTTATGTCGAGTTGGAAAGGTTGGGGGACCGTACAGTCGTGCCACCGACGCGATATAGTTACAACAGATCAAAACGTGAGCCAAATTGTAAATAATCTGTTCATTATGTGAATATTTCTAATTGGTAAAAAAATAACGTAATCTATGAAATTAGTTGTAGGAATTCGAGAGATAATTCAGCACGAATCCATTAAGTGTGGTAATTAATATAAGGGGCAAATACGACATTTTATACTTGAGTACTTTGATAACTAAGATTCTCATACTTTATAATGATGGGTTAACAATGACATTCATCTCTCCATTATTCAATGTTTTCATGTTTTTACAGTAACTCAAGCATCGACTGTATGTTTGTTTTATCACCACACAGACAGATAAAAGTGATGGTGACTCAAATGTTTAGTATGTATAGAATATGATTAGAAGTTGTACATAGATAGGTCAAATCTCACTCGCCAATACCATTGTCATTCTCAATAAAAATATTCTTTCCAAAAATAAAATTAGAACTGGTTGTAAATTTCAATCACCCTGGACCGAGAAATGCTGATTTTAATCACACTGTAGCCTCGATTGTCTTTGTTACCGCTGTTATGATAATTAACAAAGTCTCAATTATTTGTTTTTACGGTAAATCTTCAACGTCAAATCGCATTCAAATCAGTTGAAAATAAGATCCATCAGATGGCCCCAATCTTACGGGATCAACATGTCCTTGATGAGCCTTCATTTATTCTGATTCATTAAAATCCGGGGAATCCTCTTCTTATCTGTTTTGTCTGACAAGACGGAAAAATCATAGTACCAACGTTCAACTATTATTCAATACAATATTGATTGGTATTTAATGTCAGTTTTATATCTATATACTGTTTGTGGAATTCACTTTTAATGATGTTGAACGATTGCAGAAAACATGTTTTTTTATAGTAAAAATGGTTTTGACTGAAATAACTTTTTAAAAAACAGTATTTTTAATGAGTTAATATTTTGAATGCCATCAGCAAATAGTCAGACGTTGAAGTACAATTAAATATCACCGAACTTAGCCCTATAATAATCTTGTCTTTCATTAGAAAAACAAGTTGTGATATAAGGTTTTTATACAAAGAAACTCAATATTTATTAGTCATCCTAGTGCTCATTAAATGTTACAAACAATTTTTGATATCTGTTGATTGGTATTGATTCATTCTATAATTTTATGAAAATTGAATGATAATTGGCACATGTATGGACAAAAAACCTTGAAACGTCACGTGTGAAAAATTCTCTATCTACAGTTAGAAACCATTTTGTGATAAACGTCAAAATTGTAAAAAAAAAACAAAGATACAGCTTTGGACAAAATGGTGTCATTTCCGAGGAAAATTCGCCTAATGTGTCCACTGTCATTCGGCCGAATCAAACAGGTTTGATATATTCGGCCGAATATTTAATCGGCCGAATTATATTCGCCTGGTGTGTCCGCTTCGCCGAAGCATTCGGCCGAATGTAGAACTCATTAGCCAATCGCTACTCATATCACGAAGTCGCGTGATTGTTTGAAGATAATAGACGCCGCCATGTTTTAATCGTGTGACGTGGGAGCACTGCTTGACGTGGGGGATGGTGCAATCGATTGGTGAATAGGGCGAAGAAAGCGGCTAGTGTGTCCACCTATTCGGCCGAATAAAAATCGGCGCCGATTCATTCGGGCGAACCATTCGGCCGAATGATTCGGCTAATGTGTCCACTGGTTGGGGTCGATCTTGCGTTGTCTGATACATTTTCGGGGCAAAGTCCAAGATTAAGGGGGCAAAGGCAAGAGCCTCAAATACGGGTGGGGGCCTCCCCCAGAAAATTTTGAAAATAGGCTGCGGGAGGTTCAGTCTGGCTGTATTTCAGACACTGATCGTTCAGATAAAGTGTCAAACGAACGGACTTGCGAAACGAGCGCCATTATAGGGAGTCCTTACGGAGGGTATGGAGGATCTTCCTCAGAAAAGTTTGAAATATAGTCTGCTGGAAATGCTGTCTAACAGTATTCAGTCAGTCACTGATCGTCGAGATAAATAGAGCTGACCAGATACCGTCCGTCACTAATTTATCCGGCCAGAGAACAAAGTGTCAAACGAACGGACTTGAAAACATCAACGATGTCCCATCATGAGTCCTTGGGACCTCCCCAAGAAAAATTTAGAAAATAGACTGCCGGAGATGCTGTCTGACAATATTCAGACACCGATTGTCGAGATAAATAAACCTGATCAGATACCGTCAGTCGCCTGATCACTAGTTAATCCGACCCTAGAGAGAAAAATGTCAAATGAACGAAGGTAGTGAATCAAAGTAAATGAATATTTTCCCCACGATATTTTGAGAAATAGACTATCGGAAATGCAGCCTTGCAGTATTTTAGACACTGGTCGTCGTCGTCGAGATAAATAGAACTGACCCGATACTGTTCGTCGCCACGTCACCAGCTTATCCGATCAGAGAGGGAGGTGTCAAACGAACGGAGTGAGTGTATCAAGTGAATGCATATTCTCGCCGCGTTGAACCTATACCTAAAAACATTCAGGGTCGTAAAAAGCACTTCTCAAGTAAACACAAGTGTTTTAATTAATACATTGTTTAACATAAACCTTGTAAGACTTATATAGATTTCACAATGTACGATATACATGTGTATAGATTTTACTATGTAAATTTGGTGGGGGGGGGGGTCGGACCCCCCCATGTGTGACGCCCATGAAAAGACGATAAGATGAAATTAGACATATAGTTACTATTCCTTTCATGTCAGTTAAACAGTTTCCGTCTCAAGTGGCAATACAACTCACACACTTATCATTATTTTACTTCGTTAGGAGAATGTGCACAAAGTTGTAACGGTACCGGTAAGAAGATTTTAAGAAGGCAAGACAACTAAAGGGTCTTTTTTGTTTTATAAATCTGAAAACCTGGACAGAGTTACGTTATCTTACACACTGCAGACGCTCAAACACTCAGCAAACCTCGGAAGATTTCGGACAATCTAAACTCGGCTGTATAATGAATTCCGCCATATTATTGGAACTACTTTAAAGGTCCCGGATGAAACATGGCTGCGCCCATTCCAAACACAAGTTGGCGATCATTTGGCTAGCGACATATTCGACCGATCCAGCTGTAAGATAATGACGAAATTACACTTCTATTCTGAGCTGAAGGAATGGATAAAAATAATATATTCTACTTTCATTTGATAGACATAACGTTGGATTTTATTGGTTGATAAATAGAGACTGTTGTCTTTACTCTAAATAGGTTTCCAGCGAACAGGTTGCAGCTCGATCGGTCGAATAGGTCGCTAGCCGAATAGGTTCCCAATTTGTGTAATAGCGTCAAGTTTTCCTGTTAAAGTATACCGGTAGCCGCATCGCAAATGTATGGGCGTAGGTACATATCACTTACTGTCATACATTCCATGGTTGAGTAGACAGGTTACAACTGATACAGAAAACATACCCCCCCCCCCCCTGGGCATCATTACTTTCTTATTCTCTCTTTGTTTTTAACTATTTGAAATTTAATTTGTTAGGAGTTATTACTTTTAATACTAATTATTTAACATTTTTATACGCCCACATTTTCATGTTGACGTATATTGTCGTCGCCCCTGTTCGTCTGTCCGTCCGTCCGTCCACAATTGCTTGTGAACAGTCTAAAGGTCACAATTTTTATCCGATTTCAATGAAACTTAAAATATAGGTTTATCACCCTAAGATCTCGGTTCCTTTCGATATTGGCATGTATCGGAGTGTAACTTCATGGGTTATGGCCCCTGATTGTACGAAAAATCACGTTTTTTAGCTTGTGAACAGTGTAGAGGTCACAATTTTGAACCGATTTGGATGAAACTTGAAATGCATGTTTATAAACCAACGATCTTGGTTCCTTTCGATATTTGCGCCAATCGGATCGTAACTTCCTGAATTATGGCCCCTGATTGTCCGAAAAATCGCCCTTTTTAGCTTGTGGTCCCTCTGGAGGTCAAAATTTTTATCCGATTTAAAAAAAACCGTTTGATTATATCACTGTTCCATGGTTATGAAGGTTGAGTTCGAATTTCGTGAAAATCAGAACAAAATTAACGGACAAAATGGCCGCCGTTTGTACGCGAATAGTGTGAAAATATGTTATATCAAGGTTGTGGACCTTATAGAGGTCACAATTTTGAACCGATTTTGATGAAACTTGACATGTATGTTTATAACCCAAAGATCTTGGTTCCTTTCGATATTTGCGCCCATCGGATCGTAAATTCCTGAATTATGGCCCCTCATTGTCCGAAAAATCGCCCTTTTTAGTTGTGGTCCCTCTGGAGGTCAAAATTGTTATCCGATTTAAAAAAACGTTTGATTATATCACCGTTCTATGGTTATGAAGGTTGAGTTCGAATTTCGTGAAAATCGGACCAAAATTGACGGACAAAATGGCCGCCGTTTGTACGCGAATAGTGTGAAAATATGTTATATCAAGGTTGTGGACCTTATAGAGGTCACAATTTTGAACCGATTTTGATGAAACTTCCTGAATTATGGCCCCTGATTGTACGAAAAATCACCCTTTTTAGCTTGTGGTCCCTCTGGAGGTCACAATTATTATCTGATTTAAAAAAACGTTTGATTATATCACAGTTTCACCGTAGTTATGGGTGAGTTTGAATTATGATTTTCTAATGATTACTTAAAATGCAACAACTCTTGTTGACTGCCCGGACGATTTGGCTGCTGTGTGGGCGTATGTTTCGTTGCCTGGCAACCTATTTTTAAGATTTTACTTCAGGCGTGACCAATTTCATTATTTTGTTATTGAAATACTTTATTTATTAAATAAACTAAAGATTAACGCATTTTTTTTATTGATTCATCATATCTATAAATCTAAGATTATGATAATTTACAGATTTGATAACTAAATATTATTATGTATTTATGTAGAAACCAGTCTTAGTATGTCCTATCATCGAGAGTATTCCCATATGGGGGTTGGGATGGCCTAGTGGTCTAGAGTGGCTCGCTTCGACCTCTAGCTGGCCGGTCACCTCTGGCTTTCGGCTGTGGTTTCGATCCCTGGTGTGAGCGTATGTGGCATGGAGATAGGGGCGCCTTCTCAACCTCGTGGGTTTCCTCCGGGCACTCCGGTTTCCTATCCTACCACTGCTAAAGACCCCTACGCGCAAGCGAATTATTGAAATAAAATTGAAACCATATGTTAGTCCCAAAATGACCTAGTTTGTATCGAGTGGACGTTAAACCCCGTTTCTCTCTCTCTCTCTCTCTCTCTCTCTCTCTCTCTCTCTCCCGTAATTCCCATATCTTTACCATAGAAACCAGTACAGGTGGCCTACTTACTTTTAGTGTTTACCCACCTCCGGAAGTTATGACTGATTGGCCATGGCATTTGACGTCTCTGCGTGCTATTTTATATATCTATTTATTATCGAAACAGGCAAACCGATGAGCAACAATGCCTAGTAACAATTCAGTATGTCCAATACTTGTACCATGTTAGTTGGGTACGAGACCTAAAATCCGTGACCAATTTGCGGGGAAGTTGTTTTGAAGGTGGTTTCTATATGAAAAAAACCTGCTGAAGCGATTAAGCTTGGGTGCCTCTCTCTAAAATGCTGGCGGAAGCCGCTAGAGGGCCAAATTCAAAATGGTGGTCAGATGTGGCGGGAAAATATAAAGTTATGTAATATAGGCTTCTGATGTGTCTATTCGTATGTTTTAAGGGTCTCTGAATCGAAATATTGCAATCAAAAATCCATCCAGCCACTAGTGTTGCCAATATGGCCGAAAAATCCAAGATGGCTACCATTTTTGGCCTGGTAAATAGTTTCGGGGTCGATGTCTACAATTTTGATAAATTTGTGTCGATAGATGGCAACCAGCAATAATACTCACCGATATTTATCATCTGATATACTCTATAGTCAACTGATTTTGATTTTAATTTAATCAACGCTTAATAATGGACCCATGTAATATTTAATCACGCATGATAATCAACATCACCAACTTATCCAGTCAAAGTTTTACTTCTCAGAATCACAGTCATCCGATTCAAAAGATAGGTCCAGTTTTGATTGTTCAGATTCAGAAGTTGTAGTTTCATCGGAATCTTCATCACTTGCAATATCACTGCAGTGAACAAGTAAGTCACTTAAACGTCCTGGTAATGCTGGGTTCACATATCTAATTGAGCCGCACTGTCGATTATGGAGCAGTTTCCAACCATTACCAACGGAAAAGAGTGCGATCTCAGACTTTCAGTAATTAAGCATTAAATAAGCCTGAAAAAAAATAAACACAAGACACAACTATCGTTATGCGAACAGTATTGATAGCTCGACGATGAACTTAACTACTGAAAATCGGAAGGATGAGGAGGATGCCGATATTGCATTTATTTTCCTTGCTGGTGCTCATCTCAGAAGGCAGCATTGCCACGGTCGTATTTCATTAGTATCACTATCGGTCGCCCAAACTCTGCTTCGTGGCTCGCCTAAACTATTTACCTGTAATATATTAAGGCTCGCCCAAACTTTCTACCCGCAATGCACGTGCATACAGGTAGTATATAAGCCTGCCCATCGGGAGAGTGAAATTATACTTTTAACTTTGTAGTCTTAGGTATCGTCGTTGAATAGTAGCCGATACCTGGTATCGTCGTTGAATAGTAGTCGATACCCTGGTATCGTCGTTGAATAGTAGCCAATACCTGGTATCGTCGTTGAATAGTAGCCGATAAATGGTATCGTCGTTGAATAGTAGCCGATAAATGGTATCGTCGTAGTATGGTCTTGCCGATGGGTGGACAGTTTCTTCTTGGAATGGAATCGTCTAAGAATAGTCGCTGATAAATGGTATCGTCGTTGAATAGTAGCCGATAAATGGTATCGTCGTAGTATGGTCTTGCCGATGGGTGGACAGTTTCTTCTTGGAATGGTATCGTCTAGGAATAGTCGCCGATAAATGGTATCGTCGATAGTTTGTTCCTGGAATGGCATCGTCGATAACTGGTCGCCTATAAATGGTATCGTCGAAGTATGGTCTTGCCGATGGGTGAACATTTTGTAACGTCATAATTCATTTAGTGCGGCATTCGTGAAGGAATTATGTTGTATATTTATGTTGTACTATATAAACTGAATTCTTTTTTATCTTAGTTTTCTTTATTCCCCAAAACGGTCACGCCTCGCCCATCCTGTGACAAACATGTCTTCAGACAACGCCCACGGTGCTGGGTCCGGCCAATTTTAGAACTCGCAATGAACTGGGTGAATTTCACACAAGTTTCCAGGCCTTGTAAGGCCCTGTATCCATAGGCTGTTCCCTTGTGGCGTGTTCCCTTGAACATGTGGCCTTGTGACCGGGAACACAGACAATGAACTTGTTAATTCTTTTGCAGCTGCACAAGAGGGAACATGCCACAAGAGTAAGATATTGTATGGAGATACATCTACCAGTCTGTTTCAAGGTCGGGAAACTTGTGTGAAATTCCCACAGTTCATTGCGAGTTCCAAAAAATGACCAGACCCAACGTTGTTTGAAGACATGTTGTCTTCCGAGATGAGCACCAGTGAGGAAAATAAATGCAATTAGCGGCATCCTCCTCATACTTCCGATTTTCAGTAGTTGAGTTCACCGTCGAGCTATCAATAAAACAACTGTTCGGATAATGATAGTTTTGTCTTGTGTTTATTTGCTTTCTCACCAACGTTCGTGTGTAAACTTTTCTTTTATCTATCTTTCCATCGTACATTGCACACGCCACAAGGGAACAGTCTATGGATACGGGCGGGTACATGGTCAGGTCGTAAGGTCACAACGCCACAAGGGAACACGCCACAGGGGAACATCCTATGGATACAGGGCCTAACAGACAGGGAGATGCATCTCCATACAATATCGTACTGGTAATTGCGTGTTCCCTCTTGTGCAGCTGCAAAAGAATTGACATGTTCATTGTCTGTGTTCCCGGTCACAAGACAACATGTTCCGTGCGCGAGGCCAAATGTTCCCTGGGTACAACCTATGGGAACAGGCACATTAAAAAAACAAAGGTTCATTGTCCTTGTGGCGCGTCACAAGTGAAAAGCCTATGGATACAGGGCCTTAGATGGGTCCATTATTAAGCGTTGATTAAATTAAAATCAAAATCAGTTGACTACAGAGTATATCAGATGATAAATATCGGTGAGTATTATTGTTGGTTGCCATCTATCGACACAAATTCATCAAAATTGAAGACATCGACCCCGAAACTATTTTCCAGGGCAATAATGGTGGCCATCTTGGATTTTTCGGCCATATTGGCAAAACTAGTGGCTGGATTGATTTTTGATTATAATATTTCGATTCAGAGACCCTTAAAACATACGAATAGACACATCAGAAGCCTATATTACATAATTTTATATTTTCCCGCCACATCTGACCACCATTTTGAATTTGGCCCTCTAGCGGCTTCCGCCAGCATTTTAGAGAGAGGCACCCAAGCTTAATCGCTTCAGCAGGCTTTTTTCATATAGAAACCACCTTCAAAACAACTTCCCCGCAAATTGGTCACGGATTTTAGGTCTCGTACCCAACTATGTGTCTAGCTGTTGTTTATTCTTTATATTAAATTAACAATATTTCTTTGTAGATCGCGTGAAAGAGTCGTTACAAGAAATATATCTTATGACGAATGTGTAAGTTTTATTTTAATGATATCTTTCCACGTACAGCTGGCTGATTTAATGATATATTTGGACTAAAAACATATTCAAACTAGTTAATTTATCAAAAATTTGCTTCAAATCCTTCTCATAACCTGTCATTGAATTAACTGGCGTGGTTTCGATTCCCCGGTTGTATGTAGTGTGTAGGGTCGCCTGTCCAATCGCGTAGGTTTTCTCTCCAGGTCCTCCGCCCCCCCCCCCACTGCTTTAAGACCCCCACGCGCAAGCCAATTACTGAAATAATTTCCCTTCTCATAACATTGTATTCGTAGGGGATACCCCTGCTATAACCCACTAACGCTGAGAGATCAACCTTTGATGTCACTCAAGCATAAATCCCTAATCGTCGGATTGCCGGTTAGGGAAACCAATCCTTCCATGTTTCTCCTGTATGCGCTCCATGAGTGTATTTCTGGGAATCCAGTATTTTTCAATAATTTTATTATATGTGTTAATTGTATTTGTAGTGTTGTTACTGAACTGATGAAAGATGTTAGACAACATGTCGGATGTCTGTATAAATTATCAGAAGCTGTATCAATGATCGATATGCTGGTTTCATTTGCTCGTGCTTGTACTCTTTCATCTTATGGTAAATATATGATTAACTCATACCCGTCTTATGTCATCTAATAGTACATGTATAATAGACCAGGTATCGGGTGAAACATGCAAGTAAAAACCTAGACTAATATATTATTGTAAGAATTGATGATTATTATTTACAGTGAGACCTGTATTCACAGATACTTTAGCCATCAAGCAAGGAAGACATCCTATTTTAGAGAAAATTGGTTTAAATGCCCCGGTACCAAATAATACAGTAAGTCACCCCTGTCAGGATTTTATTATTATTTCCTCAATGTTTTTATGATTAGAAGATAACATGTTTGGATACATTTTTTCTTCATATATATTATATTATAACTAACAAATAACTCAATGTATTTGTCAAATATTAATAAGGATTTGTTTTATTCTAGTATGCTGCAGAAGACAACAATTTTATCGTTATCACTGGACCAAATATGGTAAATCCATTTCTTTAATATTTTTTGTATGTGGTACTGACATCAGTACTCTCCTCAATATTATGCTAAACTGCAGATCACAACACCTCAAACATCCGTATAATTATTAAATATACATTATGAGTAGATGACTATTGCTATAATAGTTCAAATATAAATTACATTATTCTGATCGAGCCGAGTTATCATAGTTGTCAGAACAGAGCAGTCTCAATTGTCGTTACTATCGTTCTTATGAAAATAAAAACAAGTATAAA
Organism: Patella ulyssiponensis; assembly: GCA_963678685.1. Classification (NCBI taxonomy): domain Eukaryota; kingdom Metazoa; phylum Mollusca; class Gastropoda; family Patellidae; genus Patella; species Patella ulyssiponensis. The sequence goes on along the minus strand of OY783225.1, from coordinate 57,528,510 downwards.
GCCAATCGTAATAAAACCTGTTGAAAATCAAAAGTTCTGGAAAGTTAAATGTGGTATTAGCAAGTCAATTATTTATTAACATAGACCTATAGAAAGGCCCGCAATAGGGCAAGCTCCTGAATAATGCAACTTTAACTTAGGTCATACATCGGTAGGCGTGGTTATCGGATTGTTTTGATATGTTTTAGAGTGGAAAGTCCACCTACCTAAGACAGGTAGCATTGCTACAGATAATGGCTCAGACGGGATCATTTGTTCCTGCCCAGTATGCATCCTTCCGATCAGTTGATCATATCTTCTCTAGAATCGGCAGTGACGATGATATAGAAACAAATTCTTCTACATTTATGGTGGAGGTGAGTAGTTTAACCAAATAAAGCTACCACATACCAGCTAATTGGTTATTACATAATACAGGTGAAACAAGTCCACCACGTACATTACACGTGACCTTATTATAATATATATTCATATAAACATGTATTAATAAATATCACCGAGAAAGTTCACCAGGATTTTCCGACGCCGTTTCATCTTCTCATGTGTACAGAATGGGGGGCCTGACAAGGACAGCTCGCTAATCGTGCGGTTGGTCCCGTGTATACAATTACAGTTGGATTCCATATAAAAGTAGGCCATAGTGCCGCTGCCCGGGCAAAATTTCCCTCATATAATACTGAATTGCAAGTCGGAGCAGAAAAGCAGGACATTAAACCTCACTGCTTTTGCCGGTGATAAGAAGGTTGATGGCCTTCTTCCAAGCCTTTCCTTCGTGAGGCAGTATCAGCGTGAAATCGGCCCACGGAAATTGTTTCTCTGTGGGTCGAGCCTAAATAACCCGACCGGAGTAGTTTATTGTATATAGTTGTGTATGTCCGTATTATCTTTAAGTCTGTATACCCGAACACTCTGTAGGTCTGTATGTTCATATGATAAGAATTCGGTTAAAACAGCCCCCCCCCCCCTATTTTCACGTGATAGTACCGACCCAGAAGAGGTTTATAACTTTATACAATGTCATTGATCGAATAATTGATCTATGAGGAGACTAGGGTGAAAGCAGGACATTTTGAATATTATGACTCGGAAATCGATATGTTAACTGAGTCTGCTGATTTGATTACTTTTGTAAAGTGCATACTTAACAGTCCAATGGACCGTTTTATGGAATACGATGAACTAGATTCTATTTTAAAAATATCAAACATAAATATTGATGAAATAAACCGTTAGGATTTAATCCTTTCTTATCAGCTCCCCACCGACTTTTCTATTTTACCTTCCCTTATTAGCTCCCCACCGACTTGTCTATTTTACCCTCTCTTATGAGCTCCCCACCGACTTGTCTGTTTTACCCTCCCTTATTAGCTCCCCACCGACTTGTCTGTTTTACCCTCCCTTATTAGCTCCCCACCGACTTGTCTGTTTTACCTTCCCTTATTAGTTCCTTGTCGATTAATCCGAGCATACTTCATACCGTGTATAATAATAATGATTTTGAGAGGTGTGCAACAAGTCCGTGACGAGTATAATATTGCCACCCAGTTATAAAATAAGGTGGGTGTAATGAAATACTTACCCAAATTAGGTAATGGTCCACCCTAAAAGCAGATGTAACGGAACATTTTATATAAATTAGACCAGTGCAATAAATGTTCTTTGAGAACGGTGGCTGGAGGGTTGGGTGGAGCCCGCAGTAGAGACAGTATGTAGTGCTGTAGTCTCCTGTATTCCGTGTATAACAAAGTCTTTATAAACATACAGGTTCTCCGAGTTTTATCTATTTAAAAACAAATCGGACAAGGGTTACCATGGTGTCACAGTCAGTTTTATTGGTGCAGCGATGACGGATAGGCACGACGTAACATTGTAGTGTCACAACAGAATACACGTTAGTTTTGAATATTTATTTTCAGTCGTGACCAAAGAATATAGCAACAGATGAATTGTATCTTTAAAACCATACGGACGCAATGATCTGTACTACTCATTTACTATTAAAATAGTATAGATATTTATTCTGTAGGACAATTTGATCTATGGTTATCCATAGCACCTCTGTAAATGACACAATTATCAGAAAGGGTCCTACTACTATTGTTAAATGCGTGTGTTTAGTGACGTCTACACCATTAATCCCACTTTTATCTGGGGTTTTGCCTTAAAAATACCTTAGTTTTTTAATACCTAACGCCATAAACATTTATAAAGGTTGTCAGTAAATATTGTTTTAGTTCAATCACTAGAATTACTAGAATCTGGATAACAAGAGATTAACGCTCTATGAAAATGGACGATAATTGGACTAAAGTACATGAGCTATTGAGAATATCTGCGTGAAACAATCGATTTAATGGTAAGATTATTGTCTTAGCGAGTGTATTAATAGAAGTTTTTATGCTATAAATTTTAAAAGATTAAGATGAATGTTGTTTTGTAGATGAAAGAAATCAACTATATTATACAGAACGCCAGTGAAAATTCATTGATTATTGTTGATGAATTGGGTAGAGGTCAGTTATACCCGTTTACATATAATAACCAGAGCCAGTCCCGATATTCTACATATATAATAACCTGATAGAGTCTGGATATTTTACATATAATAACCTGAGCCAGTCTGGACATTCTACCCATATACAACTATATATACCTTGCTCAGCAGTTGTTGGCTTTAAAACATGCTGTCGTCAACAGTTGCTTGACCACTCTTCTTGCAATCAAACTTGTCATCAGGATAAATCTTCAGTTCTTAGCTTCTTTGTTCACCTTGATTTGATATATAAGTAACCTTCCATATTTAAAGGACAATATTGGTGTCAGTCATTATCACATATGTGATAGATCTGGTTAAACATATTCCAAATATAATTTTAACACAGAGATCATTGCTACGATAGATGAGTAATAAAGGTGTCATGAATCGGAAGTGGCGAACGCCAAAGGAAAACACGAGTAATCCCACTATATAACTGACTGAAGTGACGAGTGATAACAGATACATGGGCGAATTTCTGCACACTAATAATTCCTTCGAAGACCAAAAGTTGTTATATGGGACTGCAAGAGGATATCTGACAATTCAATAAAGTAATTGAGCGTCATTAGATAAGAAAAAACGAGAAAAATAGAAATACTCCGTACAGCCCCTTGTTTTTATTCATTCTACAGGGGAGACCGGGGCACATTGAACCACTTTGTTCACATACATGTCTGTCCTCATTTCATATCAAATGTTTTTATTAGAAGATCTCTTTACTTTATTGTATTGTTTGAAGACACATCATAGTTGCTATCTTTAACTTTAACAAACAAACCCACACATTTTAATCCACTTGACCATAATGGTATAATGTTCCCTTCTTTACAAAATAGTCGGGGCAGGCTTAACCACATAATGGGGCACATTTAACAGTGGTAAAAATTCCTTGTTAACATAGATCTTGATTTAGATCTCAAACCTAGTCACTTGTGTCGTAGTGATCTAATGAATCTGCAAACAATCAATGTTTAGTAAAGAACAAATATCCACAGATTTGACATCCGTGCAACGATACAAACGCACAGGAGTCTGGATCGCCTAGTCACAGGGGCGTAGCCGTGAAATATATATTGGGGGGGTCCGCAACTTCGGGGGGGGGGGGACGGGTACCCCCATAAATTTTGTTTAAAGTCTCAGTCTTCTGTAAACATTGTTTTGCATAATTTACGGGGTTAAACTAAAATATCACACCAATACAATATTTATCATGTTTACAGACAGCGGCACCGGTCTTCCCCGAGAGGCGAAGAAGCGTGGCTTTTTGGAATATTGAATGGCTGCAAACACTTTTTCCTGCTATTTCAGCCCATGAACAAAGCAATTTCAAAGTGGTCTAATATAGCCTAATTAAGGTGACTTGCTGACTGGAATTCAATCAATCGTTTACACCCACAGCAACTTCAATTTGGTACAATATAGCCTACCTGGCTGCCCAGAATTCCAAACAACCAATCAATCGTCGCGGGCTCTGGGAGCCTCACCCTCCCGGAGAAAACGTTGAAAATTTAACCACCGTAAATGCGTTTTCTTCTATTCTAGCCTGTGTGAGCAACTCCAAAAGTATCCAATGGTTCTGTAACCGAAATCCCATTCTGAATTCCATCCAATCACACTATTGCAGTTGCATTCACAAAGTAGAGTGGCCCCAGACAAAATGTTTTAATCAATAGTCAACTCAGTACAAATTCGTGGTATTCAATTAAAAGAAAAGTGAAATTAGTGTTTTATTAGGACTCGATGACAGTTAGGGAAGCAAAACTAGAAATGCCCGAAGCATTTTACGGGCTGCGGCCAGTTTTCTTCGCGGGGCGAAGAAGCGGAGCTGGCCTTGTATGGACCCCTCAAGAAAATTTTGGAATATTTGATGGCCGCAAACGCGTTTTGCTGCTATTCCAGTCCTAAAATTAGTGTTTTATGAGATTTCGGGCACTTTACTTTGCCAAATTTTAGGGGGGGGTCCAAGTATATTCAGACCCCCCCAGGAAAACAATTGGGGGGGTCGGACCCCCCCCCCCCCCCCATGTGTGACGCCCATGCCTAGTCATCTACACATCGCCGTAAATTGCACATAAGTTGGCAGTTTGATGGGATCAAATTCAACTTTTGTAGTGAATGAACAAAAATTCTGTCTTAATTCGAACAGCCCGATTTGCTGACGAGCGACTCTTGTCCGGGAGACCCATTGCGACCCTGCATGGCCCAGCCAAGTTTCGAACACTGCTCGCATGAAGTTTTAATTCCTTTTATATGATAGGCCTACAGAGTTGGATCAACTGGTATTCTAAATCTTTTGTTTTTATTTTCAAAGATATTTTTTTCAAAAATTCAAAATAGATCAAGCCCTTTGTTTATCTGGATTGTAGATTAGACATGCAAGAATTCCCTGGGCTAAACAAATTATTAAATGATATATAGTCCATAATGCACGAGGATACATTGAAGCATGGTTCAAAGTACCCCATTAACAATATTTCAATCTGCCCGATCACAGTTTCATGATCAAAATTTTTAAAAAAAATTCAATATGTATGGAAAATGATAAGTGGAAGTGGTGCATTTTCACTTTTAAGCGCTCTTTTGAAGAAAAAAATCATTGCCTAAAAAAATAATTGACAGCATGTGGCTACTGCTTATTGACGGAGAAATGGATCTAAGAAGTAATCTCACTCCTGTGTATAGCCTTGGTTGTCTATTATTATTTATAAAGGATATATCCTTGGTGGTTCTATGTACCCATATGTGACCGGTGACAGCCAAATGAGTCACTTGGGGTAAAAATAATATTTTCTGCGACAATCGCGCCATAACTCTATTTCAACTTTGTTTGAGCATATTTTTTTTTCTATTGTCTATTTTCATCCAATCTTTACATTTTATATATCATCGAAAAGCTTATAACACGTACTTTCTGAATATATGCAAACTCAAAAATACTATTCAAAAAAAGTAGGGGATATTTGATTTTGGGGGCATAATACTAAAATATGCAAATGACTACGAAAAAAGTCACTATAGAACCTAACAGAAGAAACATTTCCAGTTACATGTGACGCCCAAACGCACCAATAGCTACCGCGTGGAATGCAGGTGATGCTTGGGATCATCATGGGGGTCCAACCCAAGATTTGCACGACTCTGACTTTGAATGTTACAGTCATTGTGGCATTGAATTCCAGGGTGGAAACATCAGTTTAATTGTTTTAGTGACCAGAAAACAAATTTTGATATGCGTCGGCTTACCCAAAATGAAAGGTTACGTGCCCTTGGCATGCTACAGATCGGCACAACACAGGCGGTTGTGGCGCGGACGATGAATGTTTCTCAGTCTGTCATAAGCAGGCTATGGTCCAGATACCGTGATACACAATCTGTACAGGACAGACCACGCTCAGGTCGACCAAGGGCGACAACTCAAGCCCAGGATCGATTTATCCGTACCTTGGCCTTGAGAAATCGTGTCATCACAGCAAATCAGATCAGCGCTCGTCTTCAAACAGACACTGGTGTGAGAGTGAGTGGCCAGACGATTCGGAATCGACTGCATAGGGGTCACCTTCGCGCCCGACGTCCTCGCGTGATCCCTTGTTTGAGAGATCATCACATTCAGGCAAGACGTCGTTGGTGTAGGGATCGTCAACACTGGGATAATCGACGCTGGAGCAATGTGATGTTTTCAGATGAGTCAAGGTTCACTGTTGATTTTTTGGACAGACGTAGGAGGATGTGGCGTCGTCGAAACGAGCGCTTCCAAGACGTTAACGTCATCAGACATGATCGATTTGGGGGTGGTTCTGTTATGGTGTGGGGAGGCATCACTGTTGCTGGAAGAACGGCTTTACATGTTGTTGCAGGGTGTGTTACAGGCCAGTACTACCGGGACAACATCTTGGCAGTCCATGTTGTGCCGTTCGCACGACGTCATGGCAGCGGTGTCATCTTCCAGGATGACAACGCAAGATGTCACAGGGCCAGGATCGTTACAGGTTACCTCCAACAACAGAACATCACCACATTACCTTGGCCAGCACTGAGTCCCGACCTCTCCCCCATCGAGCATGTCTGGGACATGCTTGGACAGAGGTTACGTCAACGTCAACAACGTCCTGCCAATGTCCAAGAACTTGCTGCTGCGTTGTGCAACAGGAATGGGACAATCTGGACCAAAATGACCTTAGACGTCTCATTAGGAGTATGTCACGTCAGATCAATGCTTGTTTGGCAAACAGGGGAGGATTTACCCGTTACTGGCTTTGTTGTGATGCTGTGGTAACTTTGCTGTTTGACCCCGGGTATCATTTTACCCTTTTAATGGTCAGTCTGTGCCTTACTTAGTCTAACGATCATTTGGAATAAATCGATGAATGTGAACTTCATTTCATTTTGTCATTTGTTTCTTCGTCAGTTTCATTAGATGACTTTAATAACACTTAAAAATCAAATATCCCCTACTTTTTTTGAATAGTACCCCAAGAGACTCATTTGGCTGTCACCGGTCACATATGTTCAATGAGCCACTACCTTATAAAACATGGTAATGTACGGACCTTTTCTGTTGTCACTTTCGTGTTCTCTTATCTAGTGACAGTCAATGCTCTTGATGAATTGTCAGATATCCTGTCACAGTCTCATACAACAACTTTTGGTCTTCGAAGGAATTATTAGTGAGCAGACATTCGCCCGTGTATCTGTTAACACTCGTCACTTCAGTCAATTAGTTATACAGAGGAACAACTCGTGTTTTCCTTTGGCGTTCGTCACTTCCGATCTTCTGATTCATAAAACCCTTATTACTCATCTATCGTAGCAATGATATCTGTGTTAAAATTATATTTGGAATGTGTTTAACCAGGTCTATCACATATGTGATAATGACTGACACCAATATTGTCCTTTAAGTTGATTTTGTTGTCCTTGAACCCTATTGTTGTATTTATTGTTTTAAATTGAAAACTAATAACTAGTATTGTAGCTGTGTTTATGTATTTGAAGGTACAAGTGCTGATGAAGGGGTTGGTATTTGTCATGCTATATCTGAATATCTTCTAAACTGTAAAGTAAGCACCATAAAAACTGCCTCCACATTCAATACGTAGAATCATAGTTAGAGTGGTAGAGGGAGGGGGTGGGGATTTCTAAGTCCCCCCCCCCCCTTATTTACGAACTGTCGAATTTATAAAGTTTGGATCATAAACTTGGAATGTGTTTTGTGGATTTATCTTCCTTGAGATATTTTGACTTTTAAAGCTCATGAACACTATGTAGGACAAAATCCTTGGCGAAATTTGTATATAACGATAATCAGTGTAAAGTTGCTATTCATTCCGTGTGTATTCCACGATTCGCGTGAGCAGCTTTAACAAATTAATGTGATTGTTCATTTGGGCCTAAAGGTGATTTCTATCGAAGATAGGAATTCTCAACATTTACAGCCTAGTTTGAAAGAAGAACACCATCCAGTTTCCAAAATATTTTCGAATATAATAAATATACGTTTTGTTTAGAATGTAATTTACAAACTGCAAGTAACTTATGTATAGAGAAAATACGAATTTTACAAAGTTAACGTTTTTACATTTTTCCAGGCTTTTACGTTGTTTGTAACACATTTTATGGAGCTGACCAATATGGCCTCCCTTTATCCTAACGTCGAGAAGTAAGTATAAACATTTGAAGTAAAATGTGAATTTATTAAATTTCTAGTAATTAACCTTAACAAAATATCTTCAATACCAACCGATAGTAAGGTTTTATGGCGGTATATTAGTGCCAAAATTCTAACATGCTATCGTCTAATTTCTTACTTCTGTTCATGTAATTTGTAACCTCCATCCATGTAACTTCTAACTTCCATTCATGTAATTTCTAATTTGTTCAGTGTAAATTTCAATTCTGTTCCAACTTGTTTCTATTATTTAAACGAAAAATTCTTAATAGATGCTTTACATGTTTAGCATCAACATCAACGAATTTAGAATTTATACATTTCTGCCTAGCAACCATCATTATGAAGACGTTTGGTGTTGCCACTGCGTGCTCAATTGGGTGATTGCGCACCTGGTCGGGACCATTATTTGGTATAAACGACCCATTCTTCGTTTGGTTGAGGGTTGGAAGGCGTGCTGAGAGAGAGAGAGAGAGAGAGAGAGAGAGGTCACTTAGTATTAAACTCAGTATCTGTGTAGGCCTATCCATAACATTTATACCCTGTGTTAATGTAGATCAACTGCATATAAATATTAATTATTGGCTCAACCGTAAAAAAAATAAAATAAAATTCTCCAAATCCCGTTTTGCTTATATTTGAAATAGAAAATGAAATAAAATGAAAGAGGGTTTAACGCCCTACTGTTCTGTTCCGAACCGGGCTAATGGAGACGGACATACGCCACACAGTGTGCTTTAGGGAAATATTGCCCGGAGAGCGGATCTACGACCTGGACTTACATCGAAGTCTAACGGTCTGTCATTGAATAAACTTGCGTGGTTTCGATTTCCCGTTTTACGTGACATGGAGCAGGGCCGCCTTTCCAACCTCGTGGGTTTTCTCCTGGTCCTCCGGTTTCCTCCCACTGCTAAACACTCCTACGCGCAAGCGAATTATTGAAATACAATTGAACGGTGTTAATACCGAAATGACCTGGTTGGTGTCGAGTGGATGTTAAACCCCATGTCTCTATCTCTCTCTCCCGATGTTGTTTTCAATTTTAACACTCAGGCAAGCCACTCAATCTGACGAAGAGCGAGTCGTTTGTATCAATAGAATGGTCCCGATCAGGTGCTCAATCGCCAAACTGAGCACATGGTGGCGACACCAAACGACATCATAATGATGGTTGCCAGGTAGAAGTATCATAATTCTAAATTTGTTTGCCGTTCGTGCTTAACATGTAATACCACAATGAAGTAGACATTTTTCGCTTCAATAATAGAAATAAGATGAAATAGAATTGATATTTACACTGAACAAATAAAGAAGCTGAATTATACATTGTCTTAATTTAGAAATTACATGAATGGAAGTTAGAAGTTACATGAATGGAGGTTAGAAATTACATGAATAAAAGTAAGAAATTAGACGATAGCATGTTAGAATTTTGGCACTAATATACCGCCATAAGGTTTGGATACACTGGTGATATATAACCCAGATTGGTGTGGGCTATGATGGATATTGAACACGTGATATGTATGGGTTTTTTTCAGCTATTTTTTCGAAGTTCAGCGTACTTTTAGTGTGGAAGGAAACTGTGAAAAGATGACATACACTCACACTTTAGCTAAAGGCAGAACACGAGAAAAACATTATGGTGATTATTCAATAGTTACTCGATCGATAATAATTAAACTAATCGATTAATAGAACATTGATAGACCATTAAATAATATAATAATTGATTATCAGAATTATCAATTATTACATGAGTAAGGGGCGGTTGACATTAAACTTCCTTCGTTAATATATTCAGCTCGTGGTCACATGTTCTCCTCCATCCATCATGTCGGTCAGCCTGTCCAATTCCCGTTATTATACCCTTGTCTTCAACACCGAATATTAACTAATCTTAATTATGTCGTCATCAATTCGGCGATAAACATTGGCCTGTTTCCCCCTTCCTTCTGTATGTTGAGAATGCGAAAGGGGCTTCGGTTTTCAAATTATGGTCTTGAGTCGACATGATTTGTAGCCTTCCGCGACGTTCCGTTCAAGATTATAATCTAAAAGTGCGGTCAAAATTCAACAAGCTACAAATTAACGGTTTGAGAACTGGTTTCAAAACTTTATATTGATTGAAAGGAAGTGGGTTTTGATTATTCGTCTCGGGTATTTATATAATCTGTGGAGCTTTATTGGGAATAAATTGATATATTGTTTATTGGGCCTGTATTAAGAAATAATCCCATCGCAATTAAGAATTATACATTAGTTTGTGTTTGACTTGGTCACTCTGCCACCAAGACCGGATAAACATGCCACAGCAAAGATACATAGAAAGTTAATTGATAGAATTTAAATCATTGTTAACAGACTTGGTCAATTCAACAAGATGATGTTTTTATTATTCCCATTCTTATTATAATTTTAACTATTCTTATTGCAGGTTTAAAGCTGGCCGAATTATCGACGATGCCGAGACGCGTAATAGAAGAGGCTAATAATTTAGCTCAACTGCTTGAACAACAGGAAGAGGTGTCAAATTTAATAACGGTCCTCTGGGGTATATTTAAGTGGAAGTCATTGACCCTTTCCCTCACAGCCAAGGAGAGTCGGAACGAAAAGCACTGGTTTTAGTTCTTTAGAATTTTCCCTGATTTCTTCACTGACATATCTTGACACATTAAACAGTTAAATAGCTGAAATGTTTGCCTTTCTGAAGATGCACTTCCGGAAGTTTCTTCGGCGTATTTATTTATATTGATAAACAATCCATCTTGCGATGAATGTAGAATCTAAATTGTTTCAGGGAATAAAACTGCTTGAAAACTCTCCATCCCTCGAACATTTACATAAACTGACGCATCGTTGTCTTGGTAATGTGATTATTTTTACATCACATCATATTCAATTACCAATATTCAATATCTAAAATTAAATGACTTGACAATTTATTGAAAGGCATCATGGAAACCACTACACACTATAATCAATCTATTATATACAAGATTGTAACTTGTGTTTTCTTTACAGAAGAATAAATCAGAAGATAAAGCCTCACAATATCTACAATCTATATTTAAATTGGGTTCCCGATTAATTCAGACTGCTAAAAATTCTCGCCTTGACCAGCAGAGCTTACGTGGTTTTCTCAAGACTTTACGGCAACAGTACCTTAGAGAAACCGGTTCAACAGATACATCAACAACTGAAGAATAACATAACACAACACACCACAACAACTGGAGAATAATATAACAATTACAAACTCTTCACCAATCATCTATAAATGAATAGTGATTAAAGTTTTGTTTAATTTATTGGGTTGTATTCTTCAAATAAAAGAATTATTATTTTTCAGCTTGTCTCCTAATATGTTCACACTATAGATAAATTATAATACAGCCATTTCACACCAAATGTGTACGGCGTGGTTTCCCCTTTTCAGTGATGATGGATGGAGGCCCTGATAAGGACAGCTGTTTAGTCGTTCGAACCGAGGTCCCGTTTATACATTGGCGTGCACGTAAATGATCCTTTGACAGTTGGAATTTTTCGATATCAGAGTAGGTCGTAGCGCTGCTGCCCGGGCAAAATTTCCCTCACAGCACACCGTTTGTCGTATGGCTGTCTTTATTAGCCCAGTTTGGAGCAGAACAGTTGGACGTCAAACTCAATTTCATTTCAGTGCCGGATTTAGGATAAATGAGGCCCCGTACTATATTAAGTTATGTGGCGCCTTACTTGGGCCCTGAAGGAGATAAACCCCTAGGAGTGGTTAGAATAGTACATGTAACATGATTATTATTATTTCTTAGTGAATCACAGATGCATTTACATACTATATATGGATACAATAACAAGCCATAGACAATGATCATTGAGAAGATAGACGACTAGATGTGTTGGATTTACATATTTTACAGGGTGCAGAAGGTGAAGGTGATGACGCCTGGATGGTGTATACCAACGAATGTGTGACGTTGAATCATAACAAAATTCGTGTCGTGTCCAGTCTGTGATATTTCACAACGTTATTTCTTGAGGTAGTTATAATAGGGTAATCTGTTACATTAGAAATTCAAAGTTTAAAGATATGTTCACACGTACAAACTTGGTGATTTAATTTGCACTAATTAATCTATCAAAAATTTGCTTCAAATCCCTCTCCAAACTCTGTATTCGTCGGGAGATACCGCAAGTCAGCTCAATTCATTGAGGGAGGGTCCATATTTCAGAAGGTATTTTTCGTTACTTTACTGCCCATTTATCATACATATTGAGACCTAAGTAAATTCTTAATTATTTTTTGTCAACTACGTTTTCTGCAGTTTAATGGCAGGTTATTTTGTACGTTGATACCCTCAATATTCTCAGAGAAATACCAAACGCTTAGAGAAATTAAACAACTAAAGCCTCTTAGCCGGATTTTCACTAGAAACACACTGTTCCAAATTAATAGGATTAGAGGAAAGTTCTAATAGGTTGTTAATAATTTTATACATTGATTTATGACTTCGGCGTTTTTCTGACAAGGAATGGAACAAACCCAGTCTCTTTTTTAAGCTTTCTGGACCATCGCCTTGCTGTACAGTTACTCCACTGTTGTCATTCCAACGGCATATCAAAAGACCAGTGGACGTATCAATAACAGATTCAGAAAAACCTCTATCTGTCTTCTTTACCTCTGTTGCTGGTGTTAACGGACATGCCTGTAATCTGTTTTGTCTAACAGTCCCTGTTTGATTGGAAGATTAGACCTAAATGTTTATGTCCATTTACTTCTTGGATTTGTACCTAGTTCATAAATAACGGTGGTTCAGCTATGTGGGGTTTAGTAGTAATAGTCAGTGTTTCTGTTTTTAGGGGGTTGAAAGTAACTAGGCTGAGACGGTGTCGTCACCAAATAAATTGATGTTTGAATTTATATTGTGTACAATGTCATTAATATATATTAAGAATAATAGAGACCCCAGTACAGATTCCTGGGGTATACCCTCTTGAGGGTATATGAAGAGTCCGGCGTGCCAAACCCCGTCAAAAGCCTTACTGATATTACGTTGGTCAATGGCCTTGCAGAAAAGTGTGTTAGATGAATAACTTGAAATAGGGTAGAATGACCAGGAACAAGACACTCAGGAAAGTATGGAGTTGTATTTATGGAAGTTAAAGGCACTATCCCGATTTCAACCGAGTTTCAAAATTAAAGTCGCAGTATGTGTGTAATTTATGCGCCAAAATATAGAGGAATGGTGTATTAACCTTGTCTCAAAATTTCAGCTCAAAATATTGAGTCGTTTGAACGTGAACGTATAAACTGCTTATCCTGACACGTAACCCTTTTAAGATTTCGCGTCATTTTTTTCGTTGGGTGACCTGTTTATCGATTCCAATTCCTCTAGAGTTTTATACAATGAATGACCCATGTGCTGTAAATGTCACCTACAGGTTATTTTCATGACATAAATCTCTGGTCTGGTTTTATCCAGACACCCTATAATACAGCTTGGGAAACCAGTCTGTATTTCCAGATGAAGACTGGTGGGTTTAACTTGTTTGAAAATCCCATATATTGACTGTTCCTTTAAAGACAAGTTTGTGAATGATTTTTTCAAAAATGGACTTTGGTTCTACTCGATTTATCCATACCGGCTGACCGCAGTTCGGCAGTTTCCCCGGCAAGGTGACTTGATTTAACCGGAAGTCGACAAAAGTTCGGCCGCGTTATGGACCTTGATAATATCACTCCCAAACGTCTTCTGGACGCCAACGTTAATATCCGATTGACTTTAAATTTATACACAGTGTTTAAGTTCAAGAGCCAAAGAAGTCTATTGATTTTCACCGATTTCCGATAATTACTGCCAAAGTTATCTCCCTTGGGCACTTTGAAAAATCTTGTGAGCTCTAGAGCAGTGATTCTCAACCAGTGTGCCGCGGCAAGAGGTTCCCGGGTGTGCCGCAAAATTTTGAACGACACACTAAGAAGATTATAACTGATAAATTCATAGCTGTGTTTTCTTTATTTAGTTTGAGTCATTAGAAGTGTCTATGACTATAGTCTGTGTCTACGCTTGTGTGCCATCAATGACCTAAAATTGCCATGTTTTTATTTTGCAAAATTCAACTATTTTTCCTATATAATTAGGCAGGTGTGCCGCTATTTTTCCATGTGTTCCAAAGTGTGCCGTTGGCATAAAATGGTTGAGAATCACTGCTCTAGAGGTCAAATTTATCATCCGATTGACTTCAGATTGATACACAGAGTTTAAAGTCTTGAGAAGAACATGGAACATGTATATTGATTTGCAATGAATTTTGATAACTGAACAGATATTAAATGATTCGTATACTAAACGTTAGCATAGGACAGAACTTTACAAACACCAAACAATTTCTTATGATTTTCTGATAATTACTTAATGAGTTGTTACTCTTAGTGAAGCTAAGTCTCTAACTCAATATCACCCAAAGTCTTCGACAATGAAAACACGGATTATTAGTCAATTTAAATCAACATTGATATTGGATAGGCTTCTGATATCCAATATTTAAGACAATCGTGTACAATAATGCGTTTCAGCAGCACTTGTAACAAGGGACTCGGAGAACGAGGCTAGACATTCCACAAGTTATACCAAGCGGTGAGAGCATGCACGACAGACTGGACTAACCAGACGCTTGAGATTTCCACTGGATCGAGACTTCAGGCGTCTATTTCGCCGAACCCAACTGATTTGAAATTAGAGTAAAAACATAAAAGATTGAATGTAAATCAGTTTATATACATCCAGATTAGCGATTTACCTCCGTTAATCAGATTTTAGTGGATTTTAAATGTTTCATTACCGCAAAAAGTAAAAATATGCGATAACTCTTGTTGACTGCGCGGACAATTTAGCTGCCGTGGGCGTATGTTTCGTTGCCTGGCAACCTATCTATATAAAAACATGTCATGTAACCGGTTTAATATTATAATATTATCTGACGCCAAAATTTTTATCAGCCGGGTCACTTGATTTGCTCTGATACGGTAACCTGATCGGCGTACGCCTTGTACAAACCGGCTCGCCTATCGGCGGACAAATCAAGCAGGCCCTATTACACTTAATAATAAGTGCACTACACCCAAAACAAAAATCTATAAGATAAACCTGCGTACAAGACAGAAAAAAGACATTGCAAAAAGATAAACAAATATGAAACCAAGTGAGGGAGCTTGGTCTATAATTACTAGAATCTTTGGATTTTTTAAATATAGCGACCAAGTTAGCATATTTCCCAATTTTTGGTGCAATATGTAGATCTAATGATAGTTTAAAAAGTTGACAAATTGGAAGACAGATTTCTTTGGAGATTTATTTTAAAATTCGTATATTAATGTAAATATATTGTACATTTCATTATTACATGTATTTACATTTATATTTGTATGTGTTTGTCGTATTAGACACCTATTTTGTTCCTTTGTTGTAATACTATGTATGTATATCCTAAATAAAAATATTGTTTAAATAAAAATTTAATGTTCCCAAACAAATGACAACTGCTCCAGTATTTTCCCAGTAATATTGGGTGTCGGTACTTTTCATGTATATCAAATTTACAACGTATCTTTAGCGATTGCATTAAATATAGGAAAATACCAGCACTTAAACAAGAACAGGAACGTTTATACTCATATGTTGGCCTATTTTAGGTAGAATTGACAAGGTGTAGACACTCGGCAATCCTCAACAGATTCCGGTTCCGGAACCTACATCTAATCTCGGCTGTATGACAGTAAGTGATATGTACCTACGCCCATACATTTGCGATGCGGCTACCGGTTTACTTTAACAGAAAAACTTGACACCGTGGGCGCAACCAAACACAAATTGGCGACCTATTCGGCTAGCGACCTATTCGACCGATCCAGCTGGTAACCTGTTCGTTGGAAACCTATTCAGAATAAAGACAACAGTCGCCCAAAATTACCTTTCCGATTATATATAGCCGGATGCTCAGAATTCTGTACGATGGTCCGAATTTTGACTCGGAATATTACCGTTCTTTCACTTTAAAATATTGAAAAAATGGCAACGTTTAGGATGAGAGATCGCCCCTTAGATATGATTGTGCCAAGTGTTAATAATAATATTTAGAAAACTTATTCAATTACCTTTCAGAATATATATGGCGAAATTACACTTCTATTCTGAGCTAAAGGAATGGATAGAAAATAATATATTCTACCTTAATTTGATACACGTAACGTTGGATTTTATTTGTTGATAAAAATAGATGAGTTTGGGCGACTGCTGTCTTTGTTCTGAATAGGTTGCCAACGAACAAGTTGCCAGCTGGATCGGTCGCTAGCCGAATAGGTCGCTAATTTGTGTTAGGTGTGGGCGCAACCATGTTTCATCCGGGACCTGTAAAGTAGTTCCAATATGGCGGAATTCGTCATACAGCCGAGTCTAGATTTCGGAATCTGTTGAGGCATGCCGAGTGAAGGTGTAGACACAATAACAAAAGATGCTCTACTTATTACACGACATTTATCAATACCAACTTAAACAGCTCTTAATATCATCTGAAAGAACGGGATATAGTTATCGTTAAAATCATATTTCCAAAAGGCTTCATCCACAGCGCTCGGATTTCGAGGCTTCGTGACAGGACCATTTGGGTTGCAATCAGCGCATGCATTATACCACCAACCACCTTTATAATCTTGAGCACAGTTTCTACCAGCATCCAGATCATTATCTCTGTCAAAAGTACTGAAAGCTGAACCATTTAACCCAATCATAGAATCACCCAATGGTGTCGACTCTAAAGATTGGAACCAGTCAGGATCAGCACTCGCTTCTGTCTGAGTCCATGGAAAACTTCCAGAATACGACATACGATAATTGGTGGTTTCATCTTCAACTTTAAAGTTTTCATATTTCCGCCATCTTCCTTTATAGTCTACATCACTGAAGACCTCTGCAAATAAATGATGTGGACGACTTGTGGTGATGTAGTGAAGTTTGTCAAGACCAAGCCAATGATTATCTGCAGGTAAGCCAAAACCATCTTTATAGCTGTTCCAGTTTAAATTTCTGTTCACGAAAGCCCACCATTCTGAATTTTTCATGAGTGTGGAGCCCCCACCACTGTTTTTCATATTACAGTGAATTTCAAAAGCTGTTGGGGCTAAAGTAGGTTTAATAAAATAATCGTCGTATGTATCCTCATCATAATGCCCTGATTTAAACCCTTCCGTACAATCTGAAATGTGGAAAACATGTAAAACCAGTCAAGAACTGGTAAACTCAAACACATGTGAAAGGTAAATACCACATCACACCTTATAAACAAATATGGACCAAGGGGTTGAAACCCTTTCAATGAAAATAAATCAGTGTTAGGAAAAGTAATACAGACAATGACACTGATCATCTCAACATCCTGAGATAGACATAATTACATGACCGAGATAGGTATACGCACAACTCCGTTACAGAGGTATGCACCGCCCCATAACAGAGATAATTGTGGGGTTTTTTTGCGAGTGTCGTTATATCATAGAGATTTGCTTAAGCCAGAGCTGTTTTCCGCGCGATTGATCAACCATTCAGCATAATATTCTTGACCAGATTATTATCCTGGGAGCCGTTCTGAGTCATGTCCTGTTCACAATATACACTGCTCTAAAAGGCAACATTATTCAGGAAAACACAACCCAATTGTCATCCCATGGCCAAAGACGCATAATATTGCATCCAATTTAAAAAATGTACATTGGCTACCTATTAATCATAGAATCAATTTTACGATCATTATCTTGACTTTCAAGCTAGGACTAGTTGTTTTGTTCTGTGCCCTAATCTCAACATGGAGAAAGCGCAAGTGTCTACTCTGCTTCCAAAGCGTTAAATAAATTAGCATTGACCTTCGGTGATAGGGTCACTTCACGAAGCTCAATGGATGTTCGAAAGCGATTGCAATGCAAGATACACCCGCAGCTCCAACAAGTGGGCGACGAACAGTTGAAATTAATACGGTTCATCCGATCATGGTCTCTATGCATCACAACAAATTGGGCAAAAAGTCTTTCAAGAACTCTAGCTTCCATCACCTTTATAAGATTTAATCCTATAAACATATCTTATTTATTTTGCTTCTTATTGTGAACAATATTCAAATGGGAACACATCAATAACAACACATTTGTACACTTATGGATGTTTAATCTGTAATCAACGGTACAATGTCAGAGGGGTCAAAACCAAAAGTACGACACAGATGGTTAATTCCATGCTACGTCGCTGCACAGCGTGCGTTTGAGCCAGTGGGGGACACACGCGCTACTGACATCTGTGTCGTACTTTTGATTTTGACCCCTCTGACTTAGTACCGTTGATTACACATTAAATATCCATAAGTGTACAAATGTGTTGTTAGTGTTTTCATTTGAATATTGTTCACAATAAAAAGCAAAATAAATAAGATATGGTTACAGGATCATTTTGTTATACGAAAAACTAAGTGATGCGTTTTCTATGGCGCTCAGTATATGTGGTCCATACTCTCGTGGTCCAAATGCATCAAATTGAATTTGATCGGTTTAAAATTGTCCAAACTCATCACTTTAGTAAGATATTGTAAGCGGACGTTGCCGAAAATTAATATGGTTCACCATCAATCGTTTACATCGAATTGGAGGGGTATAACTATTTCAAACGGTAACCAGAAAGCCTAGAATCAAAATTTCATGTCTTACCCATCATAATACGTTCACATGTATCTCCTATATAACCATTATAACATTTACATGTTTGTGTTGCATGATTCAGGATTCCACCATTGAGACAGGTCAGTGGTGTGGTCTCTATTATCTCCTCCGTAGTAATAACGGTTTCCATGGTTGTTGTTTCTGGTTCAGTAGTTGCTGCTAGTTCAGTAGTTGCTGCTAGTTCAGTAGTTGATGCTAGTTCAGTAGTTGGTGCTAGTTCAGTAGTTGATGCTAGTTCAGTAGATGGTTCTGTAGTTGCTTGAGGTATGGTCATAGTTGTTAATGAAGTAGCCTATAAAATTCAAAACGACACATCACACAAACAAGCCGGCATTGCATAACTTTATCAACCATATTGATCGCTCAATTCCAGAATGGATTTTGATTGATTTATTTGTTTCGTTTTGTTTTCTAAATAATAAATATCTACAATGTGTTAATGAATGTGGCGCAGACTGGTCTTATTCTTTCTTCCACATTTGTTTTAGAGGGGAGAATTTATTTAAGAAAACAACAACAAAGGAAAACCTTAAAAAACAAGCAAAAAAAAAACCCACAATTTTCTAAATGCAAATTACTCTCTAAAGATAGATTTCAGTTGTTCACTTTCACTCTAGAAGGACAATGGAAGTAAACTTTCAGTGCAGAGAGGAGACATTCCATTCAATATCAGAGTGAAAGGTATTTACAATGTGTCTACCTTTCGAATTAAATCAGAACTGGTAGCCTCACAAAAGAAATCCAGCTCTAAAATCATTAGTACCAACAAAACTTAAGATGACAAATTCATCGTTGATGCAGAAATACAATGTTGTGACACTGCTACTCAATGCATTCATAAATAACCATGCAAAGAGTTTAATATGGTGACTGATGGCGGCCATTCTACATTATCGCCTTCACAAGTCGAAAATGTTAATAGCCATCACAGTTTAACACCATAGTTACTGCACAAACGGCAAGAATATTGGTTTTAATTTCAATTCAGATCAACGCCTGCTTTATCTAGTATATGAATCAGAAATAAATACACAATATAATAGTAAATCCTAGCAGAATCTTGAGTGACATAATACTTCCAATTATCAATTAACGCCATTATGGCCTCGTCTCGTGTAAAACATTTGACAACAGTTAAAGAGCATGAATTTAATTACCTTCAATTTTATCATGAACATTCCGCCTGATCCTTGAGTCACCGTACAGTTCAGCTGGTCATCAGAAAACATGTAACAAGTTTGAGAGCCATCAAAAGTTGCCGATAAACAACTGGAATTATGACTACATTGACGAACACAATCCAACATCCAGTGAACAGTAAGGGATTTATAAGCTGTAGCTGTTGGTACTGTCAGATGTTGACATGATTTGGGCGATTTGTATTTATATTCCACCGAACCTGCTTCAGTTAAATAAAATAAAACCGATACGAGTACTAACTGAATCATGGCACCTGTACAGTAAGTACAACACTGTGTATAAATAAAAAATATTAACAGTTACACACGGTTTTATGATGTCTGGTTTGTTAAAGCAAATACATTATAACAATGAAATCTGTGGTATACAAACACGGATGAAAAAACTTGAAAGAAAACTCATCACTTTGTGTATAAAGCAAACCGTCTTAATTAGAAATGAAATATCCCGTCCTCGACAAACGATAACTACCGATCGTTTGTATTTATAGATCGATTGCAACACTCGACGAGAGCCTTCCCCTTAACATAAACATGTCATTAAAACATTTCTATACGATATCAGAGTTTTGTCTTTATCAACAAATGTACGACAGGGCGTTGAAGCAACTGATTGACATGAACTGTAATTTTGTAATTCGGAAAGTAACATCAGATTACGACGATAGCACATCGGAATGATGTTATCACGGTCGGATAAAGTCAACACACCTATCAGTTCCCTCACACACAAAAACAAACTGAATATGTGAATTTAGAAATCACATGGATACCAACGGAGAAGCATTGCATGGAGAGATGAGGGGGCTAAGATATGTGTTATACGTAATTAAAGTACATGTATTTGAATATTATAATCTCCTTTTTTCCATCAGCGATACAAGACTGGAATTACTTAACCCCGACCATTAAAGAATCTACTAAAACCTAAAGAAAACTTCTTCTTTGGCAAGAGAAACTTGCAAATCATCCATCGTAAAATGCGAAACTCAAAAAGCGATCTAAACCATCATAAATACCTCATGCACATAAGTAATGAACCTTACTGCTTTTGTGGGAAAAAATTTGAAAATCGCGACCACTATTTCTTCAAGTGTCCATTGTACACAAATCACAATCGACATATTGGACGCAAATTTGAAAAGTGTGGTCCATACTAGATGACGGAGTCGAATTCCAATAAACTAATCATTTGTTTAAAGTCTACGGAGACGGGACCGCTGGGAGCAAATTTTGAAAATTTAACTGTTGCAAACGTGTTTTCCTACTATTCCAGCCCGTGAATACAGAAACTAAAGCGTGGTCCACACTATAGTCTACCTTAGGTGGCTTACCATACTCTCCGTAGTGTTTTGTTTGATAGAGCTATATATAACTTAACACTGGTCAAAGTCCGATTGACAACCAATATCTAAGTGCGTAACAAGACCCCAGATTGAACGAAGGGCTGTCTATTTGGCATACATTGAATGAACAGAGGAACAGACACACTGCCTCAAAAGTATTAGAAATGAAATGGGGTTTAACGTCCTACTCTTCTGCGCCTGACCTGGGCTAATGGAAGACGGGAAGGGTATTAGAAGCCCATCCAGCATTGGCCAGAGAGGGATTGCTTCAGGAATATAGTAGCTTACCTGATTCCCAAACAACCACCACATATGCATGAGTAAAGCAATTTCCAAGTTTCCAATCGTTTTGTAATCGGTCTGTTGCAGCTGCATTCACAAACTATAATCGATGCCTGAAAAATGTGGCACAACGTAAAGTGGCTTAAGACAAATTGTTTTAATCCACAGTCAATTCAGTACAAATTCGTGGTATTCAATTAAGAGAAAAATACAAAAAATGATTTATTAGATTTCGAACCCTTTATTTTGCCAACTAAATGAAAAAATATTTTTTTGGTTTTCTCTTTACCTATCTGCCCGAAAAGTCGAATTTCCTATGGTGCTCTCCCCCACCCCCTCCCCCAGAAAGTTTTGGAAAATAGGGTTCGACCTGAAAATGACGGTAAATTTCTATTTTGAGGCTGAATTTGCGATATTGGCGTATTATGATACTTTGAAATGAACATTATAAACATGTATAGTGAGTCTTCTTGCGCTTAGAAGCTGCACTGAGGAGCTCTGCCAAAAATGTGATTTATCTGTGTATAGAGTGAATGCCTATTTACAAAAAGTTGCATGGACCTGTATAACTGTGGTGTTACACCAAATAAGTTATTTTTTGGAGAATTCAATTTTTGAATTTTGCAGTATTTGGACCATTTTGTTTATTTATTTTATGTCTAAGTACAACATCTTGTGTTCAGGATTACAACCAAAGGGTCTATCAATTTCAATGTCAACACCTACTCAGATAAAACCATGTTGACAACAGAATTTCATCTCACTTATTTAACATACTACTGGAGTTAAGATTAAGTGTTCACCGTAGAAAAAGAGGGGAAGAAGAAATGGAGTAAAGTTTAGATCATTCATTAACTCACAAAAAGACATTGTAAATTTTGATCGACATTTACAACAAAATGAAAATGAATCTTCCTGTCCTGATAGTATTCTATCAAAGTCGACAAAAACCATACCAAATGTATTTTTAATAAAGAAAATTCATCCCCCGCGTCTAAAATTATGTCTTTTGAATATCCAATCTGCTTGTAATAAAGGACTTGACATTGAGGAGACTATTATACATCAGGACATTGATATACTTGCTTTGACTGAAACCTGGCTTTAAACCACAAGGTGATGAATCAAAGATTGCTACCATGACACCGAATGAAATTTGAACATAAACCCCGCATGTCCAAAGGTGGTGGCATAGCCGTGATTTATCGAGAACATCTCTCACTAAAATTCTATCCTCCCAAATTCATAGAAGTTAAATCATTTGAATATTTAGAATGTTTACTGACATCTGCACAAACTGCAACAAGAATAATTGTTGTATACCGGCCTCCAATATCAAAGAAAAATCAATTGTAGACAGCAATATTTCATGATGAATTTTCCAATGTACTTGAATATGTTCTTTCTTCAAAAGCCAGACCAATTATACTTGGTGATTTCAATTTTCATTTTGATGTTCAAACTAATCCTGATACAGTTAAAGTCACAGACTCGGTTACTCACAAACAATCTTATTCAACATGTTAGTTCTCCAACCCACAACACTGAAAAAAACTTGTGTTGAAACAACACAAACTTGTGTTGTTTTCAACACAAGTTGGGTGTTACTATTTAACAACACAAACTTGTGTTGAAACAACACAAACTTGTGTTAAATGCTGAAACAACACAAGACTTGTGTTAAAATTTGTCAAACAACACAAACTTGTGTTGAAACTTGTGTGAAAATCTACACAATACTTGTGTTGAAATTTCTGAAACTTGTGTTGAAATTTCTGAAACTTGTGTTGAAATTTTTGAAACTTGTGTCCAATATAGCAACT
The DNA here is from genome assembly GCA_963678685.1 of Patella ulyssiponensis. NCBI lineage: Eukaryota > Metazoa > Mollusca > Gastropoda > Patellidae > Patella > Patella ulyssiponensis. The sequence goes on along the minus strand of OY783225.1, from coordinate 57,504,900 downwards.
TTTCCCATGCAGCATCCCCCCTTTTGCTCTGTTTAACCTGCAAAGTTTGATAAATGAGGTAACAATAATTTTTTTTTGTTAAATTATTATTTATTCATAAAATGATATTTGGAATGTTAACAGAAAAATAATATTAATAATTTGTGTTAAATAATGCCCCCCCATCCCCCAAATCACAAACTATAAAATAGCTATTTAAATTTTTCTTTACTCATCAACAAGTACTAAGCATATAAAGACAGTATCCCTACCCCATACCCCCAAAATATATAATTCAAATATATTTAAATTTAATAAGATATATACCAAGCACTAATAAGATAAATTATCCACTTATTTGAATTACTTTCAAACAGTGAAAAGTGTTATAAGTCGAATTACATGTGATTATTGAGAAATCTAGAAATAACTAGCATACACAGAAAATTAACAAAAGAAAGTAGTAATAAAATGGTGTAGAACTCTTTCCTCATTAGGAAAAAAACACCAAATAAAATGAATATTTTGTACATATAAGGAGCAAAGCATCAAGACTGCAGGATTAAAATATAAAAATATGAGAGACAATGGCAAATATTGAATAATATGTACAAAATATTTATATACAATTACAAATCATAAGCAATGGGAAGCCACGGTGAGTATAAGTGGTTGGCCGAGAAATTTCAACTGGCGTTCCAAGCATAGTTCCTCCATGTCAGTAGTGTAGGACGTGGGAAGGGACAATATATAGTTGTTTGGATAGGACAAAAAACCTCGATCTAATGTACACATTGCCGTGTATTTTAAAGAAGAGATAGAAATGAGGTTAAGCGTTCACTTGACACAAACTGGGTACAAGCCTGAATCAAAGCCAATTTGACTGTGTTCACTTTAAAGTACCCTTGACAATTGACATATTTGACTCATTGCCAGACCCCCTGATCCAATGTGTGCCTGTTAACCATTCGACCCCCTGAGTTCCCTTTAATGAACCCTTGACAGTTGAAATATTAGATATAAGAGTAGACTGTAAGGCAGAATCACCCTAATAACACAGAAAAGTGGCATATAAAACCTTATTTCGTTTCATAAGCAAGGAAAAGTCACCATAATGTAGGTCAAGGTTTTTTGTAATTCTGGGTATATCTGATCTACATTTGGTTTTTAGATAATGTCTATTAAATACTTTTATGTTTTCCGACCAAATTTTACGTGATTGATATGTCACTTTACTTTCTATATTATACAGAAATTAATAAGAGGATTAAAATCTAATCGTTTTTTCGAAAGAATACTTAATATTAAAAACCAAAAATAAATATTTAAAATTGGGTCAAATGCATTCTTTTCCAGAATTATAAAATAAATTGATGCTTGGTTTCTCTTCTTTTTATCATTCATTAAATTCTCCTCCGAGGGTGCTTCAGCCTAAAAAATAAAAAGTGGGAAATAAGAATACTTTCTATATGGTTCATAATGTTTAAAGAAACAATTTATTTTGCCACATCGAGACTTAGTTTCTATTTTGTTTCAACTTTGCGTAACACTCCTTTTGTCTTGTCAAGTTACAGGCCCAGACAGAATATAATGCTCAAATGAAATGGGTTAGAGTCAGAAAAGGATAGAAATTTGGTTTTAACATCCACTTGACACAAACTAGGTCATTTTTGGACCAACATACAGTTTAATTTTATTCCAATAATTCGCTTGCGCTGAGGGGTCATTATGAGTGAGAGCAACCGGAGGACCCGCAGCTTTATGATACAGCGCGCATGTCCTAACCATCCAGCCATCCAACCGGCAATTCACCCCCACCCCCTTAGAAGTCACAAAAAGGCCTTGAGATTTTGGACTGAAATTTTGCACGGTAATGCGACCCTAAGGCATACTCTTGTATCAAATTACAATTGCCAGAGGATCTTTTACATGCATGCCAATTGGAACACAGGACCATGTTTTGTTGTTCAATCTAAACAACTAGACGAATGTCCTTGTCAGGCCCTCCATCCTGAATTTTCTATGTCAACATTGGGAGCAAACCTGCAGCGTCTTACCCACCTCGACTCTCCACAAATGAGACAGTCATATGTGCACATACATGTGTGTGTATACTTTTACTATACTAAATTGAATTTTATATTTCAAAATAATAAACTGAAATGGAGGCTAATGTCACCTCCGCTCCAACCGGGCTACATTGTGCCAAACACATTTAATGGTGAGATTTCAAATTACCATATCAACAATCTTTTCTATTAGAATTGAACACTCACTCTCCAAAAACCTCATTCTTTCAGCTCTTTCTTCTCCCGTATTTGTTTTTTTTTTCTTATTTTATTATATGATGTTTTATTTGCTATGGCATCTAATATGGAAACTGAAAAATATGAATATGTGACATGTAATTAACTGTTTAAGATATCTTACCATATACAAACTGTGTGATATGAAATTGAAACTAAAATATCTACGGTATCCAAAACCATTTGAATCCTGAAGATTTCACATAAGCCGTGAAAATCTATTTTAATAACCCTTGTTTGTCATTTGACTGGACTGTCACAGTAATTAGACGATAGCCATGTGGCTGAGTGAGTAAGGTGCGGGTTGCTATTCTGGAGGTGGCGGGTTTGCTCTCAGTTTTTCCTGAGAAAGTGCATTTGTATTGTTCCATGGAACCAAAAACCTGCAGTCCCATTGGCGTGCATGTAACCCGATAGCATGGTATGGCCTTATATTTTTGTTCTGGGGCCATTGTTGGTTTTTAGAAAATACAGACTTTTCTAGTAAAGCTGTGGACACACCAGAATGATGTGCTCAAATTATTTGCCCAATTCAATTGGCACATAATTGCAGCCGAATGAGTGGATACTCCAGGCCTAGTTGTCTAGAGTGCCGCGCTTCGACCTCTAGCTGGCCGCTCAACTCTGGCTTGCGGCTGTGGTTTCGAGCCCTGGTGTGAGTGCATGTGGCATGGAGATAGGGGCGCCTTCTCAACCTTTTGGGTTTCCTCCGGGCACTCTGGTTTCCTCCCACTGCTAAAGGCCCCTACGTGCAAGCGAATTATTGAAATAAAATTAAACCATATGTTAGTCCCAAAAAGACCTAGTTTGTGTTGAGTGGACGTCAAACCCCATTTCTCTCTCTCTGTACCTCCTCAGATTCACCACTCAGTTGACAGTTACATTACCTTTTAGGTCACATGATTTAACATTTGTCTTCAAAAAATTAATGTGACTTCTTGATATGAATGTGTGCTTATTGGCACAACAAAGCGAGCACACCAATCAAATATAGTTCAGCCAAATATATCAAACCTGTTTGATTTGGGCGAATGTCAGTGTACACACTACATGAATTTAGCGCTGATTGAATTCAGCAGAATCCTTCTGCTAGTGTGTCCAGCACTGCCGATTTACGTTTATACTTATGCAAATATCATATTTGAAATAGACCATTCTGTTATGCAACAAACACTAACAACAACTCCAAAGTTTATGTCGAATTAATATAAACACAACATAACACATTGGTCATGTGCTCAGGAAAATGGCGGAAATGAAAGACCAGTCCTACTTGATTCTAGGATATATATCATGCATTCGACCAATTTAATACAAGGACATGTATATCGCACAGTTCTGTTAAGTGAAATTAAAACCCGATTTCACCTCTCTCTTGACTGAATATTACTACTGATCGTGATATTATTAAAAAAATATATTAAAATGAAATTCTTACCAGTTTTTCTTTGTGGAGTAGGCCTGTGTATGCTAACATCAATGACTGAAAAAAAAAAGAAGACATTATAGAAAAACTTCAGACGGCAGGTGTTAGTTTCTGAATCAGTACGTTGCATTGATTAATATAAAAAATAAAAGGCTGATTTGTTTGTTTGTTTTTTTCTTTTACACAGATAAGATTACATTTTGGAGATGGCGTTCTAAGTTGTAAAACTTGTACCTTATCCACTTGTTACTTAGAACAATAAGATATGTTTAAATTAAGATTAAATTCCAATTAAACTAGTACAAAAGTTAGTATCTAGCTATAGTCCATGCCTGATATACACGTATTTCCCATTTTGCCCGAAACAAAGATGGCTGCCTGGCGAGTTATAAAATGAAGAGAAATTCTTACCTGCTGGTCCCAGTTGGTGTTGTTTTTTGCAAGTACAAGTATTTGAACAACGATGTAGCGCCGAATAATATTAATAAAGCACGTTTTCAGAAAAATTAAGAAAAATTCGTTAGACTGCTGAATTACCGGGTCCGGGACGCTTTAGAAACAATCAAAAAAAATTCTTGTCCGCCATTATCAAATACACACTTCCGGTTTAATTGTTCTGAGTTAGTCTCTAACATCCAGAACAAGTCTTGGTCTGACTTGTTTGTTTTTAATTATTAGTAATATAAATATAAACAATAAATCGATGCTAAATTAAATACACGGTTTTATTTTTTTTTAAATTTCACAAACCTGCGGTCTTGTATTCTGTGTGACAATTATATTTTTAAAAATATCACTCTCGGTTGACACTACTACGAAACATGGCGTCCTACAGTTAAATGTCTAACTGAATGTCGCTGATAAAATATCAAATAGAGTATAGATAACTTGGAGAACCATTGTATCAATAAATCAATTATGAGACAAATCTGGAAGATTAATTAAATTTGATTGGTTATTGTTTAGTTAATCAATATACTGTCCAATTTCGATTACATCAACCAATTACATTACGAAGAGTTTTACTCATTGTTTTCCAATGCACATTGGATCAATTTTGACAAACACAAGGGTGCTGAAAATCACATGTACACTATATATTCCTTTGATATATCAGTTTATTGGATCAATAAAAAAAAGACAACCATTCTGCCTGGCAATTGTTTGATTAATTAGTGCGCACACTCTTCCAGTGAAGAACCCCATGTAATTTTCGGGATTTGAATTAAACCTTTTATTTTATTACTTTTCTTAAACTTGTGAACTCCCGAATTTTGACTTTGTAAACAAAAAAACCCCCCCCAAAAAAAAAAAAAAGAAAAAATCTTTGGTTGACGGTAGGCCTACACAATACTTGTGTAACTGATATGAAAACACCCAAGATTTTTACAAATCTACACAAGTTTGTATAAATGCAATGCAAAACAACACAAACTTGTGTAGATTAGTTTTAACACAAGTACTTGTGTTGCGATCCAACACAAGTTTTTTTTCAGTGCAAGAAAGATCATATTCTGGATTGGTTGCTTTCAAATGACGCTGACAAGGACTGTGGAAGAAGTCACTGTGTCAGATTTACAAATCTCAGACACTTTCTGTTGTCATACCTACTTAATATCCCCCCCCCCCTCAAACCGTTGACAGAAATCAAATTCAGAAATCTGAGACGCATGAACAGTGAGGCTTTCCGTCATGATCTAATGACATCAAAGCTTTTTCTTCACCCACCATCTACTCTTGACGAATTTGCTCTCAATTATAATAGTACATTGAGGGTTCTTCTGGATAAGCATGCTCCGACAAAAACCAAGAAGATTCCGTTCAGACCTGATACGCCATGGGTGTACACTGATGATGTGCGATTGCTTGAATCTGAAACGTAGAGCTGAACGAAGATGGAGAAAATCCTCTCTGGAGGTTCATCGTCAAGCATATGCAGACGCCCGAAATCGTGTTGTCAAGGAAAACAGAACAGCTACACAGAGCTACATGAATACCAAGATAGCTGAATCACTGAAGGACTCTAATGCTCTCTATAAATTAATGTTTCGACTTATGAGTAAGACAGACAAAGATATCAAGCGATAGCAGAGGCTTTCTCAAATTATTTTACAGAGAAGATACATAGCATCCGAAGACAACTTGATGACACGGAGTTTGTATCATCAAGTACTACCTTCTTCCCACCCCCTTTAGTTGAGTTTGCAATCTTACTGAAGCTGATGTATTGCCTATTCTAAACATAACGTTAACACTACAATATACGTCCACATTCCTGCTTTGATTGATATGGTACTTTGTCAAGAAGGCTAGGCGTTTGGTTTGTTTAGCGTTGAGGGTCGTGCCTCAACATCAATAGTTGCCGTCCTTAGAGTATAAGGAATAAGTATACCAAGATAATCCATTCAGAATTGTGCCTTCCTAACGCTAAAGGCAAAAAGTGGGCGTGGCTCTGCCCTGGGGGTCGGGACATTCACCAAAATCAATAGTGGACGCCCTCAGGTGATAAGGAATACATATGCCAAGTACCACGCTGATTCATTCAGATTTGCGGCCTGTAAATGACAAACACAAAAATTGGACGTGTCTTGCCTGTGGCTTGTAGACGACAAACAAATAAATACAAGGAATGGGCGTGGCTCTGCCCCTGGGGGTCGGGCATGCACCAAAAAACAATACGGATCATCCTTAAGGTGTAAAGAGTAAGTATACAAAGTTTTAAGAAAATCCAGTAAGAATTGCGCCCTGTAGGCGACACACAGACACACACAAAAAAAAATGGGCATGGCTCTGCCCCTGGGGGTTGGGCATGCACCCCAAACGATAGGGATCATCCTTAGGGTTTAAAGAGCAAGTATACAAAGTTTGAAGAAAATCCAGTAAGAATTGCGCCCTTTTGGCGACACAAAGTCACACGAAAAGAAAATGGGCGTGGCTCTGCCGCTGGGGGTTGGGCATGCACCCCAAACGATAGGGATGATCCTTAGGGTACTAAAAATATGTATGCAAAGTTTCAAGAATGTGGCCTGTAGACGACAAACAAACAAATACTAGAAATGGGCGTGGCTCTGCCCCTGGGGGTCGGGCATGATCCAAAAACAATAGGGATCTTCCTTGGGGTATAATAAAATCCATGAAGAATTGCGCCCTGTAGGCGACCCACAGACACACACACACACACACACACACAGAAGGGTGACGCCATAATACGTTCACATTATGAATATGGACGTATAAAAAGGTCAAAACCAACAACCTGTAAGATTGATCCTGTCCCAACAACACTGATTTTTGATCATCTCGACCTCTTTTTGCCTGTTATTACACAATTAGTTAACCTGAGCATAACTGAAGCGAGAATGCCTACAATATTCAAAACAGCACTCATTAAAGCCTTGCTGAAGAAACCAGGTCTTAATTCTGAGGAGTTAAAGAACTACCGCCCAGTATCAAACCTTCCATTTATTTCCAAAGTTATAGAACGTGCAGTTTGTCTTCGTCTTTCAGAACATCTGTCACTACATAATCTTTTCGAGCCTTATCAGTTTGCCTATCGGCCATTCCATTCTACAGAATCTGCTCTTCTCCGCGTGTCCAGTGATATACGTTCTGGTATTGACAGTGGCAATGCTGCTCTCTTGGTACTACTTGATCTGAGTGCAGCATTTGATACCATCAACCATAATAATCTACTTTCGAGGCTAAAAGATTACTATGGACTTGCTGGTAAGGCACTGAAGTGGTTCGGGTCATATTTAACAGACAGATATCAAAGTGTTGCAGTTCACGATTGTGTCTCTACTCCTGTTGATCTAACCTGTGGAGTTCCCCAAGGATCTGTATTGGGGCCGGTACTGTTTACCCTATACACTAAAGACTTGGGTTCACTTATTAGTGACCATGACCTTCTTAAACATTTTTACGCTGACGACTCTCAAATTATGTCTATATTCAAGCCTACACCAATGTCAGCTGCTACAACCAATTCCAAACTTTCAAGATGTTATGACCAAATTAAATTGTGGATGAACAGCAAATAAACTTAACGATGAGAAAACTGAAGCTTTACTTCTTGGTCCGGAATCTAGACGTGATCTCTGCGGTTTAACCCATGTTCATGTTGGCAACCTTTCTAACCCAACTTCAAATAGCATACGAAATCTTGGAGTGATGTTTGATAGCAGTTTTAATATGGAAACCCATATCAACCATATATCTAAAGTGTGCTATCTCATTCTACGGAACATTGAATGCTGATTCTGCTAAGATACTGGTGTCCTCGTTGATTCTTTCCAGAATAGATTACTGCAATAGTTTACTGGCTGGCGCTCCTACTTCTCTTATTTCGCGACTCCAAAAGATCCAGAACACGGCAGCTAGAATAATATCTCTGGTTTCTCGTCACAGTCATATATACCAAATTGGTATTACCAATTCTCAAAGAACTCCATTTTCTTCCGTATAGTTACAGAATCAAATTTAAAATTCTGTGCTATACATTTCGATGTTTAAATGGCACAGCCTGAGTGATCTCTTACAATCATATACTCCTGCAAGAACCTTAAGATCTGTAGATAAGAAACTCCTTGTTGTGCCTAAACCGAAAACAGTCCGTTTTGGACAAAGGACTTTTTCCTACTCAGCCCCAACAGAGTGGAATGATCTGCCACTGGAAATAAAGAACTCTCCAGATACTGCGGTGTTTAGATCCAGACTTAAAACCTTTTTGTTTAAGAAAGCATTCAATTTATGACAGTTGTGGTCATTTTTGGACTGCGCTTTGAGCATGCTCATGCATGGATATTGCGCAATATAAATAGACTATTATTATTATTATTATTTGAAGGAATGAATACGACTTAAACATACCTATAATAATTTATGAGAGACCGGGTTAGTGCGATTTGTTGAATTTTGAAGCTTATCACGCCTTTTTGGCCGCCCAATTCATTCGTTGGTTCCAAACTAATCTCACTGGCATTATATAATTAGCACCCAAGATCTCGACATCACGGGCACCCCTTCCGAATGAGGCACCCCACAATTCATGCCCTTTGGACGCTCCATCCATCAAGTCGTTGGAGCCCAGCCAATCTTACTCGGCATTATGCATTATGTGCGGCCCGACAATCGGGATATGGCACCCCACAGATCAAGCCGTCTTGGGCGCCCCATCAGCTTGCGGTGTTAATCGTGTGGGTCATTATGAGACACCTCACCATTTGAGCTAATGCTGCCTCAAAATGAAGACGCAATAGGCTTAAGTAGAAAAGTGAAAGGGGCACAATTCCCTATAGACCCCCAACCCTCAACAGTACTGCAGTGTGATGAATGTTCGGCTTATGCTGGCTTAGATTTTTAATCACATAATGACAACTAGAAAAATGCCCTGTTTAGATTAAGGAAATGAATTTTAGTACTTCACATTTAACTATAACGATAATGAATGAAACACATAACAATTTTATAATAATTCTTCAAAATGTCGATTTAACAATGTTATGAAACGCCAATATGCCTGAAGATACTAGTAACAGTGCACTCCGTTACACTAGAAATTCACAGTTTAACGATTGCATTAAATATACAAAAATACTGGAACTTAAGAAATGGCATGCCATTTTATATTTAACGTAGACCCAATTTTTTACATTTAGCAAGGCAAAGGATGTTCTACTGTTTGTACGACATTAACCTTAAACAGCTCTTAATATCATCTGAAAGAATGGGATTTTGTTATCGTTAAAATCATATTTCCAAAAGGCTTCATCAACTACGCCTGAATTTCGAGAATTCTTGATAGGACCATTTGGGTTACAATCCGCGCATGCATTGTACCACCAACCACCTTGATAATCTAGAGCACAGTTTCTTCCAGCATCCAGATCATTATCTCTGTCAAAAGTACTGAAAGCTGACCTATTTAACCCAATCATAGAATCACCCAATGGTGTCGACTCTATAGATTGGAACCAGTTAGGATCAGCACTCGCTTCTGTCTGAGTCCATGGAAAACTACCAGAATACGTCATACGGTAGTTCATGGATTCATCTTCAACTTTAAAGTTTTCATATTTCCGCCATCTTGTATTCCCCTCACTGATGATCTCTATAAATAAATGATGTGGACGACTTGTGGTGATGTAGTGAAGTTTGTCCAGACCAAGCCAATGATTATCTGCAGGAGATCCAAAACCATCTTTATAGCTGTTCCAGTTTAAATTTCTGTTCACAAATGTCCACCATTCTGAATTTTTCATGAGAGTGGAGCCCCCACCACTGTTTTTCATATTACAATGAATTTCAAAAGCTGTTGGGGCTAAAGTAGGTTTAACTAAATAATCGTCGTATGTATCCTCATCATAATGCCCTGATTTAAACCCTTCCGTACAATCTGAAATGCGGAAAACATGTAAAACTATAAGTCAAGTACTGGTAAACTTAAACACATGTGAAAGGTAAATACAGAAAGCATGTAAAACTATAAGTACCCGTGCAAATGTAAATGTGAACGTGGAAATATAATAAATCATGGACGAAATAGGCTGAAACCCTTTCTATGAAAATATACTATACTATGCGCCAATTTATTATGTAACTGACATAATTAAAATATATGTGGTCCATGCTCTCATGGTCCAAATGCTTCGAATTAAATATGGTCGGTATAAAATTGTCCAAACTCATCACTTTAGTAAGATATTGTTCGCGGACGATGCCGGAAATTAATATGGTTCACCACCAATCGTTTACATCGAATTGGAGGGGTATAACTATTTCAAACGGTAACCAGAAAAAGCCTATAATCAAAATTTCATGTCTTACCCATCATAATACGTTCACATGTATCTCCTATATAACCATTATAACATTTACATGTTTGTGTTGCAGGATTCAGGATTCCACCATTGAGACAGGTCAGTGGTGTGGTCTCTATTATCTCCTCCGTAGTAATAACGGTTTCCATTGTTGTTGTTTCTTCATTAGTTGATGCTAGTTCAGTAGTTGATGCTAGTTCGGTAGTTGATGCTAGATCAGTAGTTGATGCTACTTCTGTAGTAGATGCTAGTTCAGTGGTTGCTACTAGTTCAGTAGTTAATGCTAGTTCAGTAGTTGGTTCTGTAGTTGTATGAGGTATGGTAATGGTTGTTAATGAAATAGCCTATAAAACATATTTCAATTCAAAACGACAAATCACACAAAAAAACCGGCATTGCACAACTTTATTCGCCATATTAATCGCTCAATTCCAAAACTGATATTGTTTGATTCATTTGTTTTGTTTCCTAAATAATAAATATTTATAATGTGTTAATGAGTGTGACGCAGACTGATCTTATTCTTCCTTCCTCATTTGGTTTAGAGGGGAGAATTTATTTCAGAGAAAGCAACAATAAAAGAAAACCTCCATAAACAAAGCGAATTATAATTAACTAACAAACGAATGAACCAAACCCTGACATGTTTATGTATTGAAATTATCTGTAACTATGAGAAAAAATAAATTATTTTAAATACAGATTTGTCTCTAAATATTTGAATCAAACGCAAATGATTCCATTCAATTTTATCACAACCAATATCCAGCTCTAAAATCATCAGTACCAACAAAACTTCAAAAGATAAATTCATCATTGATGCAGAAATACAAGAGTCGTAGTCGAGGTTGTGACACTGCTACTCAATCCATAGATAAATCACCATGCAAAGAGTTTAACACTTTAGTTTGTGTTATTACTGGCATTGGTGATGGCACCAACGGCAAAAACATCGGTTTTATTTCAATTCAGATCAACGCCTGCTATATCTAGTGTGTATGGTATATGAATGTTATTTTTTTTTAGAAATAAATATACAATATAATTGTAAATCCGAGCATAATTCTAGAGGACTTGTCACACAATATTCCAACTATCAATTAACGTCATTATGGTCTAGTGTAAAACCTTGTTTTTAAACATTTTCCAAAGAAAATGAATTTAATTACCTTCAATTTTATCATGAACATTCCACCTGCTCCTTGAGTCACCGTGCAGTTCAGCTGGTCATCAGAAAACATGTAACAAGTTTGAGATCCATCAAAAGTTGCCGATAAACAACTGGAATCATGACTACATTGACGAACACAATCCAACATCCAGTGAACAGTAAGTGATTTATAAGCTGTAGCTGTTGGTACTGTCAGATGTTGACATGATTTTGGCGATTCGTATTTATATTCTACCGAACATGCTTCAGTTAAATAAATTAAAACAGAGAAAAGTAGGAACTGAAGCATGGTACATGTACAATCAGTACAACACTGTGTACATGTACAATCAGTACAATAAAAATTACTAACAGTTACACACGGTTTTATGATGTCTGGTTTGTTAAAGCAAATACATATAACAATGAAATCTGTGATATACAAACACGAATCAAAAGCCTTGAAAGAAAACTTATCACTTTGTGTATAAAAAAAAACACGTGCTCGTCCAATGATATATAACTATTGATTGTTTTTATATATAAATCGATTGAAACACACCACAAGAACCTTCCCAACACCGTACATATAAAATTCAACAACAAAGAAAAACATTTCTAAACGATATCAGATTAAGGACCATTTAATGGTAAATCAACTACTATAAGCCGTGGACTGGAGCGAATTATTGTTTACTCTAGTGGAAAGCCTTAAGATCCGTATTTTTTCTGCACAGGCTGATTTAAAAATACATAAAATGAATAATGACATTCCTTCACGTCTCCATTTCCATTACGGACTGCTTGAAAATATTTTTAATTATTTTGTTTTCGCGGACTTGGTCTTTTTCACCCCCATATTAATGCGCGAGTGAAAAGGTTGGGAGAATTTGCGACTGAAAGTTCTGGATCCGGGATTTCAGCCAATAAGCAAACAGGAAAATCGTCATTACGGACAGTCATATCAACAAAGACACGTGTTTATTTTTTCGTCGTTTTGACAAAGTTTCTCGAAGTACAAAGTGCCTTTTCACCAAGCGATCAAATTAGTTCAATTTAGTGATGCTAGTTGGAATTCTGTTGTGAACTACGCTTCTTAGTAGCAAAATCTCGACGGAGAAGAGCAGAAAATTGCCGTTTCTTATTGTAAAGTAGGCCTTATTATTTTTCTCTCTTTTATTTTACACTAAAATGACTACGGATTCTTTATGATCCCTTTCTTACACTAAAATGACTACGGATTCTTATGTCTGTCTATGCCTTATTCAAACAGACACATTTTTGGTTTAAACAGTATTGATTTAGCATATTTTCATAACAAACTATATATGAATTCGGAAACAACCTATATGCTGGTAGCTTATTAATCTGTATCGGCAAATGGTAATAAACAAAATAAAATATAATGGCATGTTGAAGATAAATGTTTAAAGCAATATCTAAGTTTATTTTGATATTGCAGAAGATCTCTTTCATACTGACTAGATACTGCAAAATTTTGAAAACTAGGTCATGCATTTATTTTTTTTTTCAAAATATAAACTTTATTCGAAGGTGGGCTGTAATTTTTAACTTTTTGTACGCTCAAAACAGAAGTATTGATGGTGTACGGTTATCACTCAAAATGTTAGTCTCGCTTCTGTACTAAACAACGGACCCAACGTTCAGAAAAGAGAGCCTTGAAAAGGGCAGCACCCGAGAACCGACAACATAGTCCTTCAACTCCTTCACCGAACCAAAGATTTATTATATACTATTCAAAAAAAGTAGGGGATATTTGATTTTTAAGTGTTATTAAAGTCACCTAATGAAACTGACGAAGAAACAAATGACAAAATGGAATGAAGTTCACATTCATCGATTTATTCCAAATGATCGTTAGACTAAGTAAGGCACAGACTGACCATTATAAGGGTAAAATGATTCCCGGGGTCAAACAGCAAAGTTACCACAGCATCACAACAAAGTCAGTAACGGGTAAATCCTCCTCTGTTTGCCAAACAAGCATTGATCCGACGTGGCATACTCCTAATGAGACGTCTAAGGTCATTTTGGTCCAGATTGTCCCATTCCTGTTGCAACGCAGCAGCAAGTTCTTGGACATTGGCAGGACGTTGTTGACGTTGACGTAACCTCTGTCCAAGCATGTCCCAGACATGCTTGATGGGGGAGAGGTCGGGACTCAGTGCTGGCCAAGGTAATGTGGTGATGTTCTGTTGTTGGAGGTAACCTGTAACGATCCTGGCCCTGTGACATCTTGCGTTGTCATCCTGGAAGATGAAATGGCGGCCATGACGTCGTGCGAACGGCACAACATGGACTGCCAAGATGTTGTCCCGGTAGTACTGGCCTGTAAACACGCCCTGCGACAACATGTAAAGCCGTTCTTCCAGCAACAGTGATGCCTCCCCATACCATAACAGAACCACCCCCAAATCGATCATGTTAACAACTTGGAAGCGCTCGTTTCGACGACGCCACACCCTCCTACGTCTGTCCAAAAAATCAACAGTGAACCTTGACTCACATTGCTCCAGCGTCGATTATCCCAGTGTTGACGATCCCTACACCAACGACGTCTTGCCTGAATGTGATGATCTCTCAAACAAGGGATCACGCGAGGACGTCGGGCGCGAAGGTGACCCCTATGCAGTCGATTCCGAATCGTCTGGCCACTCACTCTCACACCAGTGTCTGTTTGAAGACGAGCGCTGATCTGATTTGCTGTGATGACACGATTTCTCAAGGCCAAGGTACGGATAAATCGATCCTGGGCTTTGAGTTGTTGCCCTTGGTCGACCTGAGCGTGGTCTGTCCTGTACAGATTGTGTATCACGGTATCTGGACCATAGCCTGCTTATGACAGACTGAGAAACATTCATCGTCCGCGCCACAACCGCCTGTGTTGTGCCGATCTGTAGCATGCCAAGGGCACGTAACCTTTCATTTTGGGTAAGCCGACGCATATCAAAATTTGTTTTCTGGTCACTAAAACAATTAAACTAATGTTTCCACCCTGGAATTCAATGCCACAATGACTGTAACATTCAAAGTCAGAGTCGTGCAAATCTTGGGTTGGACCCCCATGATGATCCCAAGCATCACCTGCATTCCATGCGGTAGCCATTGGTGCGTTTGGGCGTCACATGTAACTGGAAATGTTTCTTCTGTTAGGTTCTATAGTGACTTTTTTCGTAGTCATTTGCATATTTTAGTATTATGCCACCAAAATCAAATATCCCCTACTTTTTTTGAATAGTATATAAAACAGACTTCGGATGCTAGTAAGTAATTGTTTACAATGTTAGACGAACAGCTCCCTTCGCATTCATGTGACACAATTGCCATGGTGATTAGGTAGCACGTCATTTCGATCCCACGTCATTTCTGACTCAACACAAACGTCGTTTCGGACTAGGTGAAGCAATTTTTCAAACTCGGCCTGGCGACGTTGCGGGCTCTAAAACCTGAAAAACTGTGTGTATATATTTGTAATAACCGTTTTTTCTTTCGCTTTAGGCGAGACTGAACACAGTTCATTCACGATAATAAAGAAATTAAACATGAAGCTTGACTATAAGAGTGCAAATTATTGTAATATAAACAGTGTCGATCACCGGACTGATTAAATGTGTGTAGCATGACAGTCTATCAATTAAAAGTTCAAACTTTCTTAATATAATTTCTTTTCAAGCTGATGCTCATGACTTATCAGATAATGATGTTGATGAATATTGAAATGCAAATAATAAATTCCATTTTTGAGTGCAAAATCCACCCATTAGCATGCTCAAAGTGTTTTGGAGAGCAATATACCGGGGTACTATGTGTACATACATGTCTTTTCAATTTTAGTAATATTTTTTGAACAAGTGAGATTTTAATTGGTTTTTACTGTCATGAATGTTTTTGGGTCTTTCAAACATCGTATTATGCAATGTTATTGTTATGTCTATTTTTTTCTAAACTTATCTCCCAGTTGGACTTGTTAATAAATACAAAATTAATAATATTTTTGACTTATTATTGTGCATTGCCCTTTAAAAGACATTAATTGCTGTATGTAGCATTGTTTTGCATATCAAACATAGACAAAATAATAGAGGCGGATCAATGCTCTGATGGGCCCTAGGGATATCGACCAGCTGGGCCCCTTGCGGAACTGGATTCAGAAATTACCCCTTCCTTGTCGGTCAGCCACTCACTATTCTCGATGATGTTCGTGTTTTCATCAACTGAGCAGTGCACGACTCTGTCCCTGGCCACCGAAAAAACATTGTGATTTTTGGCGTAGTTTTAGCCGCTTTTTTCAGCATTTCAGCTTCAAGTTTATTTTCTGTCTCTCTTTTCCCATCCATACGCTTGCCTTTGGACCATATCAACGGCGAACCAGCTTAGGTTGAAATGACGCAGCCTTCACACAATGAAAGAAAGGAATAAATTCAAGAGAAAATCGTAAAAACTTTTTTAAAATGAAAGCAAATCAGGATACCATGCTAATGCAAGGCGAGCCTGTGACCAGTCTCCCAGTTGAAGTAATTGATCACAATAAAGCTCATCTCGAGCGCTATGGTATCACTGACCGTGTGGGACTATTTTCCTCATAGTGAACGGCCAACACAAAATATTTTATGGGCACTATTTTGTCCCTAGGCAGCTGCATAATCCGCCACTGGCAAATAACCTGCGGTTAGTCGAACATTCTTTGATCTATTTTGGTTTGCCATGCCCGCACATATTTTGCAAAATGATGAGAATTTAAATTTTAGCATAGAGGTCTAATTAGACCGGGAGTCCAGAGGGTCGAATCTAGACGAACGAGGTACCAATATCTGACCATATAGGCATCTACATACTAATCTGGGATGCACAGAAGTAGGCGTCTGCCGGGGCCCAGTCCATGGGTGTGACCCTGGTGACCCCTATAATGACCCCCAAAATGGGTTAAATTCATACATTCGAGGTACCGGTCAAAACCAATTTTAAAAGAAAGAATACATCCTACTGAGTACGAAATGGCCCATAACAGATGATTTTGGCCCTAGGATGGCCCAAACTGACACCCCAAATATGGATCCCAGAGAGCTTGAAAAAAAAATTATATTCATACATTCGAGGTACCAGTTGAAACCAATTACGAATGGAAGAGTAAATCCCACTGAGTAGAAAATTACCCATAACAGACGATTAGACCCCTGGTGTGGCCCAGACTGACACCCCAAAGCCGAAGGGGTGGGGTGGGGCAAAATAGGGTTTGCTCATACATTCGAGCTACCGGTCAAAACCAATTTAAAATGTAAGAGTACATCTCACTGAGTGCACAATTGCTCATAACAAGATTTCAGCCCTGG
The DNA here is from genome assembly GCA_963678685.1 of Patella ulyssiponensis. NCBI lineage: Eukaryota > Metazoa > Mollusca > Gastropoda > Patellidae > Patella > Patella ulyssiponensis. Next base: position 57,487,870 of record OY783225.1, on the reverse strand, counting down.
GACTTCCCAAAGTGTCACCCCATCCCAGGGGCTTAAAAAAGGGTCATATTCATACATTCGAGTTACCAGTTGAAACTAATTTCAAATGGAAGAGTATATCCCACTGAGTACAAAATTACCCATAACAGACGATTGGACCCTTGGAATGGCCCAGACCAACACACCAAAGCCGAAAAGGGGTGGTTGGGGAGGGGGGGGGAGCAAATAGGGTATACTCATAGAATCTGTGGTACCGCTCAAAACCAATTATCTCTGACTACGAAATTGTTCCTAACAGAAGATTTCAGCCCTGGCCCCTGGGACTACATTCACGGTACCAGTTCAAACTAATTCTAAATGAAAGAATATATCCCGCTGAGTACGGAATTGTCCATAATAGAAGATTACATGTGACTGAGTACGGAATTGTCCATAACAGACGCTTGTGACCCTAAAACGGCCCAAACTGCGGTTATATTCATACAAACGAGGTACCAGTTGAAACTAATTTTAAATGAAAGTATAGACCCCACTGAGTACAAAATGGCTCATAACAGATTTAAACCCCCACATTGTTTTTAAATTATCTGTTATATATGGTCCAGGTTAATTGGTTTCCCTTTAATAGTGTTAAATACATTGATCTTTTAATGCCTGAAAGAGTTTCCGCTGTGATGGTTCAGTTATAAATGGCCCCCTAATCGAAGGTCTTGTGATTTTATTGCATTTCGTTGTTGTGTTTGTGTTGCATGTTCTTTGTTTATTTGTGTACTATTTATATATTTGCATTGTCTGTGTTATCACCCTAGGTGGGAGTGGACGTAAAACCCCAAGAACGAGCGAACTTATCTGTATCATTTGCTTGATAACGTCGAGAGTATCCTTGTGGAAACATCGTTTAGTACCTTGTACATGTATATAGACGATTTTGGTCTAAACTGACACCCTAAATTTTACATCCCTAGGCTTGAAAAAAGTTATTCTTACAAATCTTGAACCCCCCCGCCCGCTCCCTTTCTAGATGGAAGTAAATGTAAAACCCAAGGAACGAACGAACATATCTGCATCGTTTGCTTGATAACGTCGAGAGTATCCTCGTCGAAACGTCGCTTAGTACCTTGTATAAAGATGATTCTGGTCCAAACTGACATCCTAAATTTTGCCCCCTACGTTTGAAAAAAAGTATACTGACAAGTTTTGTCCCCCCCCCCCCTTCGACTTTGATTTGCCGAGGACTGCATGAAATGTTCTGGGCCATTTTTTGAAAAATTTGTAAAAAGCCGATGGTTCCATAAACTTTTCTACACTATTGCCAACGATGCTGCAAGGCCTGGATGCGGGCCAGGAAGAATTTTTTTTATTTTTTATTCCCCCCCCCCTAAAAAATTTCACATAGCTGAAATGGTGTCATCTAAACTAAGAAAAAGAGGGCTGACAAGTTACTTTTGTGTTAGGGTTAGTCCTTTCAGTGGCAGGTATTTGATAGCTGCCAGATAGCCAGTTTTGTTCATTTCTGGCGATTCCTGATGGGTTAATCACAAGATGGTCTGGTATGAAAACAATATTAACACTACAGGTGCAGTTCTTATGTCTATGATTGTACTTGTTGGTGGCAAAAGTCTGTTTCAATCTGGCCTCACAATACTATTTTATGCATTTTTTATGGGTCATTTCGTTATCAGCCAGATGCACACTTTCATTTAAAATTAAATTGAACTGATACCTCGAATGTGTGAATATAGCTTTTTCTCGAGCCTCGGGGTCGATATTATGGTGTTAGCTTGGCCCCCAGGGCCGAAACCAACTGTTATGGACAATTTCGAACTCAGTGAGATGTACTCTTCCATTTAAAATTGGTTTGACTGGTACTTCGAATATATGAGTATAACCTATTTTTGACCCTTCGGCGCTGCGGTCCATATTTAGGGTGTCAGTTTTGGCCGTCCAAGGGCCACAAGCGTCTGTTATGGGCAATTTCGTACCTAGTGAGATGTACTCTTTCATTTAGAGTTGGTTTTGACCGGTACCGCGAATTTATGGCCCCACCGTCTTTGGGCGTCAATTTGGGCCATTCCATGGGCCCAATCGTCTGTTATGGACAATTCCGTAATCAGCGGCATATAGTCTTTCATTTAACATTAGTTTCTACTAATAACTCGACTGTATGAATATAACCCTTTTTTTTTAAGCCGCCCAGGGAGGACGTGGGGTCATATTTAGAGTGTCAGTTTGGGCAGTCCCAAGGCCAAAATCGTCTGTTATGAGCAATTTCGCACTCAGTGAGATGTACCCTTCCATTTAAAATTGGTCTTGACTGGTACCTCGAATGTATGAGCAAACTCTATTTTTGCCCCACCCCACTCCCTTCGGCTTTGGGGTGTCAGTCTATGCCACCCCAGGGGTCTAATCGTCTGTTATGGGTAATTTCGTACTCAGTGGGATATACTTTTTCATTTAAAATTAGTTACAACTGGTACCTCGAATGTATGAATATAATTTTTTTTTTCAAGCCCTCTGGGGTTCATATTTGGGGTGTCAGTTTGGGCCATCCCAGGGCCAAAATCGTCTGTTATGGGCAATTTCGTACTCAGTAGAGTGTATTCTTTCATTTAAAATTGGTTTTGACCGGTACCTCGAATGTATGAGTTTAACCCATTTTTGGGGTCATTAAAGGGGTCACCAGGGTCACACCCATGGACTGGGCCCCGGCAGACGCCCACTTCTGTGCATCCCAGGTTAGTATGTAGATGCCTATATGGTCAGATGCTGGTACCTCGTTCGTCTAGGTTCGACCCTCTGGGCTCCTGGTCTACTTGTATAGCGGAATTTATACTACAATATGCTTGCATTCGTAATTCTTGCAACATATAATAGATCATGACTCATGCTGACATTATATAATTATTTCTTTGGGTTGCATTCCCAATTGTTTTTCAAATATGAGTGAAGTCTGTGTCACCACAGGCCCGGGACTGTACAGCGCAGTGGACGCTTACGGCTAGCCCCGGATCCATTCACTCTTTTTGATTTGTTTATGTTTGTGGTCTCTGAGTATGATGTCTTCTCTATATTTGTTTTTGTGTAGAATTGTGTGTGATGCAGCCCTCCTGCACTTACTATTTGAATAAGTTACAGTAGTTGACAGACATTTTAAATGTTGCTTACCCCCTGACAGCCGCCCCTTACTTAGTGCTAAGCATTACTAACATAATACTTCAATTATGCTGGATAGTATTGGGCAAACTAACATAATTCATGATTCCGAGATTTGGTGTTAAGCCCCGCCCCCTTAGATACTGTTACTATGTCCCCCAAGCTTAACAGCATTAGCGGTTCAATATGGCGACCCAGCACCTTACAGTTTGATTCGTGCATGCATATTGTCATCAAATAGTAACTGTATAGTGTGGTTTTAATGGTTTTCAAAAAAAAAAAGAGTTTACATAAATAGAAATAAATAAATATAGAGTATAAACTTTATTCAGACAGGCCTCGAAATGTCGCTTTAGTACCGTAACTAACCTGTCATTTATAATTTTCCACGTCACACTACTCACACATTATCCATGGCATGTGCACAAACACGATTAAATGGTTCATATTTGATATATGTGAATATCATAATTAATTTCTTCGACATCGGCCGGACTAAATATTCACACGAATCGCCGCAATTTTTAGCGGTAAGTTTCTGACTCGAATTGGCGTGGATTTCGCTTAGTAAAAGCATGCATCCCAAATGATGCTTTAAATTGAATGTACTACAGGTGTATGACACTGCCTTTGAGAAATGTGTAGATTTCGGACTCTAAAATATCGGTAAAAAATTTAAATTGAATGTCAAGCCCGACATTGCACCTGTACATGACACTATTCCAATCACGTGCCGAGGACAGCTGATCACGCCCCCCTGTAATTCCTTTCTCGCATTCCAACTAATTTACGATAAAAAATTATAATGTGTAAAATACTCTTTTGGCCAAATTATTTTCTATTGTCAAATTGTCCTGTAAATTATACATAAACTTTATTTTCGGACAATGTTCTGAATTTATATTGTTATTGGAGACAAAACGGAAACAATTGTTACGGTGCAGGCTTTATTGTGTCCAAATTGTTAATTGTTATGCATGATATTATTAAGGACAGGCTGATTTAATTAAATTATTTACAATCACACTGTCGTGAGAAGAGAGGGCGATCATCTTCTCCCTTTATCATAAATAAAAACATGTTAAAACAGAGCTGACGTCAGATGTTGTTGAATTAAATATTATCTGGCTTCTTACTTAAAAAAAATGTATAAATACAACTCAACCCTCACCACATGGTTTATTACTAATCCATAACAATCAACTAAGTGTTTATTTAATAATAAATAACAAAGGACATGTTTATTTAACAGTAAGTGGACCTAAATGGGGAAACAATCTGGGATAAAAAAAAAATTAGGTTGGGATTAAACAGCCCGGGTTGAAACGGTCGTGGGATAAACTGACCGTATCCCCTTGATCCAGGGCAAACACATTTTTAATTGTTTCTTTTTGATTTCTGAAAAAGTATAAATTTTTGCGCCATGCCGTCTTTCGGGGTAACGTTCGTTCATGCTTGTTACAAGTTCCCCACGCGCAGCGTAATACCATTTCGACGATAAATGTAGAAATAACAAACTTCCCACAGAGCACGGCCTTGTTTGTTTGTGGGACAAAAATGGCTGCCAATCTTGAACTACGCGGGCCAAATATAATCGGGCTTTCTGATTGGTCAATATCTTTACAATGATTGACAGGTCGGATTCATCAATACTTCAATTATGCTGTGTAGTATTTGGCATACTAACATAATACTTCAATTATGCTGGGTAGTATTGGACAAACTTATGCCGTCCCCTCCCGTCGTTTCGTTCCTATTTCCCCACACAAACTGCTATAACCCAAATAAACATATTTACTTATCGCACGAAACTTGATGCAAAATGCTCAGCATAAGAATGGCAATAGCCAGATTGTTTCAATAGTGGGACATCCCAACAAGAAATCTAATTGCTCCACCCTAAAAACTATTCTACATTACCACATGACTGACGTATAGAATTGTATTAAAAAAAACATCAACATATTCCCAGGCATTTTTAGTTGATGAAATATCCCTGATACGTGGAACGTGTAAACTGGAAATCGGACCGTTCTAAATAATAATTGACCAATCGCGTTCACTGTAACTCTTTATCGCGAGAAAGAACGCATCTCTTGGTGAGTTCAGCTATTCTAGTCATGAACCCTTGACACACGAATCCAATTCTGATCCAAATGAGGGCGTATACTAAAGGGGCCCCATGGGGCCCCCAGCGCTAAAATTTTGCACATCATGTTTTTTCGTCATGGTTAACTTGCACATCAAAAATCATCAAAATCTGTGATGGTCATGTCAAAATCGCCCAAATTTTGTGTACACTTGACATGGAATGCCCCACGTACTCCATTTACAGGTATGTAATTTTACCTTGGATGTAAAATAGCTAGAGGTTAATTTACATTACAGACTGTTAAATAACATGCAATGTTAAAATACAGTTAAAACGATGGCAATATTTCTGCCAGTTAAAACGAGGTAAAAATACATAAAAAAATTTAACAGTTCACGTGCATTTACAGACATCAATACAGATAAAATGCGCCAAGTCCGAAGTACGATCTTTAGTTCCACAGTTTAGTTAAATAAAAAGTAAAGAAAGACGTGCCTGTATGAATTAACAATTGTATTATATACAAAAGTAAAATAAAAATTGCCTTGATATGAAGTGGCATGGGGTGTATTGAAACCAGATAACGGCTTTTAAAATGTGTAAATCTGGTCTGATCAACAATCGGGATGATAGGCCAGCGTTTGTAGTTGGTTGTAGATATCAATAATTGGACATATGGTTGCTATTTTGTACGCGGACGTTTTTATTTTGTGTGTTTACCAATTTTAAACCTATTAAGTGTAAATAACTTAATTAAATCAACCTGTCCATAATATCATATTTAATTACATCAACCTGTCCATAATATCATATTTAATGTATTGAACGTAAAATCTTAATAAACAGCAATAACTCCTGTGTATACATTCGCCCATCAGACTTCGCCGCAGCACCACCACCCCCATCATCCCCCATCACTTCTCCCCACAACCACACATGAATTTATGAATGACAAGGTCATTAAGCTTTGGCCCCGGTTGAAATCGAATTCCTAGTTGCTAGTCATAAATATTTACCAAATAGACAAACCGAGTAACGAATTTAGAGGGAATTCTGTTTACAGAATATATCCCGTCGTTGTGTATTTGGTTTATCTATTCATTGTAATGTATTTGTAGCATCAAACTCGGCAGCGGTTCACGTATTTGTAATACTCACAGAATGCTTGTTTCAAAGAAAATCGTGGTGTCGGCCAATATTATATAATATGTCTTTGACATGGTTAAACAAATCCCAAATAAAATTCAGTCGAAAAGTTATTTGAAACGTTGTGCGGATTTCGGTTTGTTGTCAACATACGTGAGAATATATGGATGGGTTGTCAACATTTGAGAATAATTAGGTCATTGGCTAGATTATCAAATTTATTAAAACTCAACGATGACAAAACAGAAATAAAGAAAGTCAGCACCGGGCAGCAACTACTATTATCTAAAACAGAAAACTGACAATATCTCTATTACATCAACAGATTCTGTAAAAAAAATCTTGGTGTTTATTGTGACTGGACTTGAATAAACAATTTCGATCGCATGTAAAAGTATTAAATTTCAGATTTATTATATTGGAAAAACTATATCTTTCATTGTTAGTGACACGACTTAAATACTGGTGAACATTATGGTTACATCAACACTCGACTACTGTAATTCACTTTAGTACACTGTACCTGAAAATAAAATTAAACAACCTCAAAAACTTCAAAATAAACAAGCCCGGATCATAACCAAGACCAAACCAAATGAACATATGACACCAATTCTGAAGGATCTCCATCGGCTACCAGTCCGTCAACGTATCAATTTTAAAATACTATTTTTACCTATGACGATTCTTCACCTCAATACCTCAGAGACCCTCATAGCGCCAATAAACCTTGCAAACCCTTCGATCACAACCAGGCAACCTCCTAGATAGGTCTATTTCAAAAACCAACTCCGGCGATAGTTCTTTCGCAGAAGGTGCTCCGAAGTTATGGAATTCGATATCAAAAGAAACTAAAAGCGCATTAAAGGTATTAATAAGAATCTCAAAACGAATGCGGTTCTAACAGACTTTGCCGTATACACTACATGATGTTCTCTGTTTTTTGTTTATGTGTTTTTTATGGGTTAATATGTTGTAATTTTATATTAGTTGAACTTATGTTATTATTATTTGTTTTAAATTTAGAGATTATATATAGTGACTTATTATATGGTTGTCATAATAAAACGAACAGACAGATCAATCATGTCTACAGGATTCAACAGAAACGCCTGTTTCACCGGAAGTTATTGTCTTATATTTTTACATCAATAACTTGGATATATATATATACTTTAACCAATATTTATGGGAAATAACGCTCACTTCTATCTTGTATAATATCGCAGACAAATGTTAATTACGTCACACGGGTGAGATTCAACGGATTCAATTCACAAAATAACGATTCCTGAAGTAATTTACATTATATTGGCAAAACAAAAGTACAAATTATCATTATTATTATTACAGCATATTTATAGTTTGCCCTTTCATATAACATGTTCAGGGGCACTTTACAAATATGAACTCACTTTGGTAGGCAACTTGTCACGTATTCAAGTTGGGAATCAACACCATGCAACTTGACTCACTGACATACCTTGTTGGAAGTATGTCTGGATACAAAATATTTCCTATTTATTCTGAATATCTCATAAATAGTCCGCGGAGCTGTAAAATGAGAAAAAGGTGCCAATCTGACCTGACTAGTTAGTGTTACTACGTCCGGTATAAATAATGTACGTGTTGCCGTCGCCATATGATGTGACGTCACACGTAGACCTATATTACACGTGACATTAAAAGCCAATCGTCTTACACAACGTTATAAAACGGCTTTCGTTGTGATACTAAGTCTAGGTTATGAATAGACCCAACTCAACAATCAGGTCTTATCTCGGCACTATCACACACGACGTCCCTAACAATAACGTCTCCCTACATCTGGCCTCGGATGTATGACAGTAAATGATATGTACCTACGCCCATACATTTGCGGTGTGGCTACTGGTTTACTTTAACAGGAAAACCTGCCGCTTTAACAAAGAAGTTCCAAAGATGGCGTCTTTTGTTGCAAAGTTGTCCTTTGTTTAAAGAAAATCGGATAAACTTGAAAGACAAACAGCTTCAGACATTGAAAGCTATGTACGATTGTATCTCTATTCCTACAAAACACAAATCACCATGGGGGCAGCCATTTTCCATCCGGGACTTTTAAAGTAGTTCCAATATGGTGGAATTCGTCATACAGCCGAGGTTAGATTGTATCGGAATCTGCCGAGGTTTGCAGAGTGGGAGCGTGTACATAGGGTTCACACCACATCAAAATATAAACGTCCTAAATATCAATAGAATTTTGGGCAGTATGTTTAATTTACCTAACTGGTAAAATAATGTTGATGTCACTACTGAACTAATTAGGAGATCATCGGTTAAAAGTTGTGAAACACAAAACGAAATAATATATATATTATCTTCCTTCGGGGTTTTGTAATTTAGATATACCGCCATTAGATTGGTGGCGTTTGGGATATTGACCCAAGTTGAACAGTATAATATAATATGCAGTACAGAAGCTTAAAGGGAATATCCATCTATCTATACTAATAAAATAACATCTGTATTATACTCAGATTAAACAACTCAAACTTCAATCAATGGAATCAATAAAGATGTGAAGATTAACAACAATACAAAGAAATTTAACAAAACTCTGATAAATGATAATGTTTTATTGGGTGTTCTAATCAATGATAAGTATTAACAAAATATTATAAATAAAAAGTGTGTTCATGGATATATGGCTAAATCTATAGTAGAAAACAATGAATGTCTGACATTAACAACAATATGATAAATGTACATAAAACAAATACTTGATTAAAGCATTACAATACGTATAGAATCTATAAATAGACAACAAATATTTGATTAAAGTACGTTTCAACTGATCTGGATTACCTACTTTCTAATATAAATAAATAACCAATTGTCTATTCAAAATAAAATCAAAATTTGTCACAGAGGGATCAGTTGGTAAGACACCGGCTCGCTAACCTGGAGTTCGGGTGTTCTATCCCTGAATTGGAAGAGAAAGTTCATCCAGATTTTCCGACGTGGAAGGGTGTACTGGATGGAGGGCCTGGCAAGGACAGATGTCTAGTCGTTCGGATGGGACGAAAAACCGAGGTCCCGTGTACACATTAGCGTGCAGGTAAAAGATCCCCTGGCAGTTGAAATTCGATATCAGAGTAGGTTGTTGTGCCGCTGCCCGGGGAAAATTTTCCTCATAGCACATTGTATGGCGTATGCTCCTCTTCATTAGCCCAGTCAAAGAGCAGAACGGTGGGACGTTAACCCCCATTTCATTTCATTCCCTTCGATGTGCAATTTCTGTTAGTACATTTGTATATACTGTAAAATCCAATAATATTCATGATATAGTTTCAACTACAACTAATAATACTTCACAACAAATTATAATTATTGATAAATACTTTTTAAAATGCGGTCGTGAATTCTTTGTATCAAATCATTATCTATATAAATAGTTCAGTAATAATTATATATATATTTATTGATACAAATCTTTATAAATATATATAATTTATAATCATTATCTATATAAATAGTTCAGTAATAATTATATATATATATATATTTTTAAAATGCGGTCGTGAATTCATTGTATCAAATCATTATCTATATAAATAGTTCAGTAATAATTATATATAGATATATATAATTATTACTGAACTATTTATATATAATTATTACTGAACTATTTATATAGATAATGATTGGATACAATGAATTCACGACCGCATTTTAAAAAGTATTTATCAATAATTATAATTTGTATATATATATATATAAATCTTAAAAGGTTTTATAAAATAAATTGATATATTACTGACATTAGTTTTGTCTGATCGTCATGGTTGCAACGTGAAGTATGTTTTAGCTTTAACATGTCTGTACCATATCTAAATCTACGTTTACAGAAAGTGCACGAGGTCTAGTTCGAATGGTTTGTAAAAGATCTGTTATTACTAAAAAGGCGGTGTTTATATCATTATCATTAATAGTTTTTTTATTTATGGCATTAACATTTATAGTATTATCATTTATAGCATTGTCACTTTGTATTTGGCTCTGGAGAAATGGATTCCGGGTGAAACAGTCAACCAGAATATGTGTGATTCTGCCCGGCGAAACTGTCATACCAGAATATGTATACGGTTTAAGCTGCTTTGAGAATCCACAAGATTTTTCTAGGCCATTACTCTGGCAGTAATTATCGAATATCGCTGAAAATCAACAGGTTTCTTCGTCTGATGACCTTAAACACTGTGTATACATTCAAAGTCAATCGGATATTATCTTTAACCGCTAGAGCATCCACAAGTTTTTTCAAAGTGATTAAGGCCCATAACTCTGGCAGTAATTATCGAATATTGCTGAAAATCAATAGGCTTCTTCATCTATTGATCGTACACACCGTGTATAAATTTAAAGACAATCAGATATTAACTTTGGCCTCTAAAACATCCACAAGATTTTTCAAAGTGATCGAGGGCCATAACTGTGACAATAATTATTGGATATCGCTGAAAATCAATAGGATTCTTTGTCTCATGACCTTAAGCACTGTGTATGAATTTAAAGTCATTCGGATATTAACTTTAGCCTCTAGAGTGTCCACAAGAAAGTGTGGACGACGGACGGATAGACAAACGGGCAGACGGACAGGGGCAACGGCAATATATGTCCACATTTCCATGTGGGCGTATAAAAAACAGAGAGTACAAGTTATCATAGTGAAATTAGTGATGAGAAGTCAGCTTGCACAAAACAACCTACAGTGAATTCGAATAAAATCGACGTCTGTTTTAGCGACCAAGATGGACTTCATGTCCATCAAATCTGTTCCCATGGAGATCCCACTTTGATTTTTTTGTGTGTTCGTAATATATAGGTGGGGCAATGTTCACACGAAAAATTGGCTAAATGGAATCTGCCCCTTTTCATGGGCGTGGTTTCCAAGGTCAAGGTCAACAACATCTGCCTGGATTTTGTTCTGTCGAGTTTGTGCTCCAGGGGCCGGTTGTTCAAAACTAAGTTATTTTAATGATCCGTTAAACACTAACGGATCGTTAATTTGCCAACCTGTCGTTTGTTAACGGTCCGTTAAATTTCTGTTGCTGGAAAGTCAATTTCATTATCCGTTATTTAACGGATTCATTAAAGTTAATCCTAGTTCATTGGCTAAATTTTAAATTTACATATATGTAATATGAGAGAGAGAGAAATGGGGATTAACGTCCACTCAACACAAACTAGGTCATTTTGGGACTAATATATGGTTTAATTTTATTTCAATATTTCGCTTGCGCATTGGGGTCTTTAGCAGTGGGAGGAAACTGGAATGCCCGGAGGAAACCCATGAGGTTGAGAAGGTATATATAATGTACATGTATATAACAACTTCATAGAGGTTATTAACAAGAAACTGAAGACAGTGGGACAACTAACTGTACAGTCTGTTCACAAAACTTGATTAAAGACAAAAAGATAATTTACTACAGAAAAAAATATAGAATACTTTATTTTTTCTTTTAGAAATTTTAGCATAAATCTGTATGAAAAATTATGAGATTTTTATTACAGAATGTTTGGGGCCATTATTTTCTACAGACACCCAAAATTCTGCAGAATGCTATAGAATTTTATCGTATAGAAATTGGAATAGTCCCCCATCGCCCAACCCTCTAGAACTAGATTGTTCTATAGAAAATTACACTAGTAATCTACATGTATGACTTATGCTACAGCCCACTATGCCACCGTTAAACAGATAACGGAACCCAACACCTCTGTTACCTATAACGGCAAGTTAACGATACGTTAAAGTTAACGGAGCTTCCAGCAACAACCTTTCTCTCTGTTAAAGTTAACGATCCGTTAACTCCATGTTAACGGATCGTTAAAAGTTAACGTAGCTTTGAGCAACCGGCCCCTGGTCATTAGAAAGATCCATGTTTTCTGAACAATTTGGTACCAATTTCATGTACGTAGGATGACTAGGGACAAAGTTATGGATTTTCAAAGTTTGAAGGTCAGCCGAAAAGGCCCAAATTTTGGGATGTCCCTAAAGGGGCCCCATGGGGCCCCCAGCGCTAAAATTTTGCACATCATGTTTTTTCGTCATGGTTAACTTGCGCATCAAAAATCATCAAAATCTGTGATGGTCATGTCAAAATCGCCCAAATTTTGTGTACACTTGACATGGAATGCCCCACGTACTCCATTTACAGGTATGTAATTTTACCTTGGATGTAAAATAGCTAGAGGTTAATTTACATTACAGACTGTTAAATAACATGCAATGTTAAAATACAGTTAAAACGATGGCAATATTTCTGCCAGTTAAAACGAGGTAAAAATACATAAAAAAATTTAACAGTTCACGTGCATTTACAGACATCAATACAGATAAAATGCGCCAAGTCCGAAGTACGATCTTTAGTTCCACAGTTTAGTTAAATAAAAAGTAAAGAAAGACGTGCAATTAGCAGATTTAGCTCTTGAATAATGCATGTTTAACTCTCCTGTTGTAATTCGACTATATGTCTCATCCATCAGTTCTATGTATTGTTGAATATCTTCTGGTCAAGTATTCGGAAAATGCAAACCAGACAGCCTGTATGAATTAACAATTGTATTATATACAAAAGTAAAATAAAAATTGCCTTGATATGAAGTGGCATGGGGTGTATTGAAACCAGATAACGGCGTTTAAAATGTGTAAATCTGGTCTGATCAACAATCGGGATGATAGACCAGCGTTTGTAGTTGGTTGTAGATATCAATAATTGGACATATGGTTGCTATTTTGTACGCTTGACCCCTGAAATTGAGATAGACAAATCTTGAAATAAGATACCAAAACATATAACTATTCTAATTACATATCACCATAACTAACTAACCTGATAATTCTGTAATCCTTTCCCCACGTTGTTTTATTTCTATCCGCACTGATGACGCCAAAAATGAGTCAGCTGGTCCCCCTGTTTTAACCTGGGAGAAGATGACCCACCCTCTCTTCTCTCGCCAGTGATTTTACAAGTGTGTTTTAAAATGACTTTTTGACAAACATGGACTTTTTATTTTGTGTGTTTTTACCAATTTTAAGGTGACTTTTGATATACACGGACGTTTTTATTTTGTGTGTTTACCAATTTTAAACCTATTAAGTGTAAATAACTTAATTAAATCAACCTGTCCATAATATCATATTTAATTACATCAACCTGTCCATAATATCATATTTAATGTATTGAACGTAAAATCTTAATAAACAGCAATAACTCCTGTGTATACATTCGCCCATCAGACTTCGCCGCAGCACCACCACCCCCATCATCCCCCATCACTTCTCCCCACAACCACACATGAATTTATGAATGACAAGGTCATTAAGCTTTGGCCCCGGTTGAAATCGAATTCCTAGTTGCTAGTCATAAATATTTACCAAATAGACAAACCGAGTAACGAATTTAGAGGGAATTCTGTTTACAGAATATATCCCGTCGTTGTGTATTTGGTTTATCTATTCATTGTAATGTATTTGTAGCATCAAACTCGGCAGCGGTTCACGTATTTGTAATACTCACAGAATGCTTGTTTCAAAGAAAATCGTGGTGTCGGCCAATATTATATAATATGTCTTTGACATGGTTAAACAAATCCCAAATAAAATTCAGTCGAAAAGTTATTTGAAACGTTGTGCGGATTTCGGTTTGTTGTCAACATACGTGAGAATATATGGATGGGTTGTCAACATTTGAGAATAATTAGGTCATTGGCTAGATTATCAAATTTATTAAAACTCAACGATGACAAAACAGAAATAAAGAAAGTCAGCACCGGGCAGCAACTACTATTATCTAAAACAGAAAACTGACAATATCTCTATTACATCAACAGATTCTGTAAAAAAAATCTTGGTGTTTATTATGACTGGACTTGAATAAACAATTTCGATCGCATGTAAAAGTATTAAATTTCAGATTTATTATATTGGAAAAACTATATCTTTCATTGTTAGTGACACGACTTAAATACTGGTGAACATTATGGTTACATCAACACTCGACTACTGTAATTCACTTTAGTACACTGTACCTGAAAATAAAATTAAACAACCTCAAAAACTTCAAAATAAACAAGCCCGGATCATAACCAAGACCAAACCAAATGAACATATGACACCAATTCTGAAGGATCTCCATCGGCTACCAGTCCGTCAACGTATCAATTTTAAAATACTATTTTTACCTATGACGATTCTTCACCTCAATACCTCAGAGACCCTCATAGCGCCAATAAACCTTGCAAACCCTTCGATCACAACCAGGCAACCTCCTAGATAGGTCTATTTCAAAAACCAACTCCGGCGATAGTTCTTTCGCAGAAGGTGCTCCGAAGTTATGGAATTCGATATCAAAAGAAACTAAAAGCGCATTAAAGGTATTAATAAGAATCTCAAAACGAATGCGGTTCTAGCAGACTTTGCCGTATACACTACATAATGTTCTCTGTTTTTTGTTTATGTATTTTTTATGGGTTAATATGTTGTAATTTTATATTAGTTGAACTTATGTTATTATTATTTGTTTTAAATTTAGAGATTATATATAGTGACTTATTATATGGTTGTCATAATAAAACGAACAGACAGATCAATCATGTCTACAGGATTCAACAGAAACGCCTGTTTCACCGGAAGTTATTGTCTTATATTTTTACATCAATAACTTGGATATATATATATACTTTAACCAATATTTATGGGAAATAACGCTCACTTCTATCTTGTATAATATCGCAGACAAATGTTAATTACGTCACACGGGTGAGATTCAACGGATTCAATTCACAAAATAACGATTCCTGAAGTAATTTACATTATATTGGCAAAACAAAAGTACAAATTATCATTATTATTATTACAGCATATTTATAGTTTGCCCTTTCATATAACATGTTCAGGGGCACTTTACAAATATGAACTCACTTTGGTAGGCAACTTGTCACGTATTCAAATTTGGAATCAACACCATGCAACTTGACTCACTGACATACCTTGTTGGAAGTATATCTGGATACAAAATATTTCCTATTTATTCTGAATATCTCATAAATAGTCCGCGGAGCTGTAAAATGAGAAAAAGGTGCCAATCTGACCTGACTAGTTAGTGTTACTACGTCCGGTATAAATAATGTACGTGCTGCCGTCGCCATATGATGTGACGTCACACGTAGACCTATATTACACGTGACATTAAAGCCAATCGTCTTACACAACGTTATAAAACGGCTTTCGTTGTGATACTAAGTCTAGGTTATGAATAGACCCAACTCAACAATCAGGTCTTATCTCGGCACTATCACACACGACGTCCCTAACAATAACGTCTCCCTACATCTGGCCTCGGATGTATGACAGTAAATGATATGTACCTACGCCCATACATTTGCGGTGTGGCTACTGGTTTACTTTAACAGGAAAACCTGCCGCTTTAACAAAGAAGTTCCAAAGATGGCGTCTTTTGTTGCAAAGTTGTCCTTTGTTTAAAGAAAATCGGATAAACTTGAAAGACAAACAGCTTCAGACATTGAAAGCTATGTACGATTGTATCTCTATTCCTACAAAACACAAATCACCATGGGGGCAGCCATTTTCCATCCGGGACTTTTAAAGTAGTTCCAATATGGTGGAATTCGTCATACAGCCGAGGTTAGATTGTATCGGAATCTGCCGAGGTTTGCAGAGTGGGAGCGTGTACATAGGGTTCACACCACATCAAAATATAAATGTCCTAAATATCAATAGAATTTTGGGCAGTATGTTTAATTTACCTAACTGGTAAAATAATGTTGACGTCACTACTGAACTAATTAGGAGATCATTGGTTAAAAGTTGTGAAACACAAAACGAAATAATATATATATTATCTTCCTTCGGGGTTTTGTAATTTAGATATACCGCCATTAGATTGGTGGCGTTTGGGATATTGACCCAAGTTGAACAGTATAATATAATATGCAGTACAGAAGCTTAAAGGGAATATCCATCTATCTATACTAATAAAATAACATCTGTATTATACTCAGATTAAACAACTCAAACTTCAATCAATGGAATCAATAAAGATGTGAAGATTAACAACAATACAAACTAAATATAACAAAACTCTGATAAATGATAATGTTTTATTGGGTGTTCTAATCAATGATAAGTATTAACAAAATATTATAAATAAAAAGTGTGTTCATGGATATATGGCTAAATCTATAGTAGAAAACAATGAATGTCTGACATTAACAACAATATGATAAATGTACATAAAACAAATACTTGATTAAACATACATTATGGGAGAGCAAAAACAGACTTTTGTCGGTCTTCAGAAGTCAAAGAAATTATAAATTAGATCTTTATTTAAACAACAAGCCTAAAATGAACTCTGTAGACCCACGGATGGCTTGGATTGGGCTCGGATTAAAACAGGATTTCGTTGACTGATTTAATCACTATGGCGTCGTGGGCGGGGCTTCTCCGTGACGTTGACGTCATCATACTTCCGGACTGTTTTCTATTCGTCTGCTTAGGGAGTCGCTTAGGCCTACCTGAAGTACAAAAGAGTACACGCAGGCAACGCAAGAAGTCGGCTATTTATAATAATTTATTTACAATACTGCCTCGTTGATTTTGCCCATTCCTTTCAAACTTTAATATCCTATCGCAGACTTTCTCTTCTTATCTATATGTTAAAAGTCTTAATTCTAATTTATAGTAAAAAATAAATGTATACGAATTGAATTGCAGTCCTGTCTCAAACCGAATACGCTATCGGTACTAGTCATTGTAAACATTACTTGATAATCGAGACTATATAGGTGGAGTTAACGCCTGTCAATCAACAATCGGCCATAATGGGAAAAGGGTGTCGATGAATTTTAACTACCATTTCTAGTAAAAAATTATAGTGATAACAACTTTGTTCAGGATAAAGTAATTTGACTGAAATTTTCAATATATTCTTGTTTCAGCATCTATTTTTGAACTGTTATAGCAAGAATGGCTAACTCCTTGTAAAAATCTCCCATAATGTATCTTTAAAGCATTACAATACGTATAGAATCTATAAATAGACAACAAATATTTGATTAAAGTACGTTTCAACTGATCTGGATTACCTACTTTCTAATATAAATAAATAACCAATTGTCTATTCAAAATAAAATCAAAATTTGTCACAGAGGGATCAGTTGGTAAGACACCGGCTCGCTAACCTGGAGCTCGGGTGTTCTATCCCTGAATTGGCCGTGAAAGTTCATCCAGATTTTCCGACGTGGAAGGGTGTACTGGATGGAGGGCCTGGCAAGGACAGATGTCTAGTCGTTCGGATGGGACGAAAAACCGAGGTCCCGTGTACACATTAGCGTGCAGGTAAAAGATCCCCTGGCAGTTGGAATTCGATATCAGAGTAGGTTGTTGTGCCGCTGCCCGGGGAAAATTTTCCTCATAGCACATTGTATGGCGTATGCTCCTCTTCATTAGCCCAGTCAAAGAGCAGAACGGTGGGACGTTAACCCCCATTTCATTTCATTCCCTTCGATGTGCAATTTCTGTTAGTACATTTGTATATACTGTAAAATCCAATAATATTCATGATATAGTTTCAACTACAACTAATAATACTTCACAACAAATCATAATTATTGATAAATACTTTTTAAAATGCGGTCGTGAATTCTTTGTATCAAATCATTATCTATATAAATAGTTCAGTAATAATTATATATATATATATATATATACAATAAAAAGATATAGAATCAAAAAGTCTTTACTAATAGTTTCATGTGCGATGCACACTCTTCATAAGACAATTTCATTATCTTTATAAATATATATAATTTATAATCATTATCCATATAAATAGTTCAGTAATAATTATATATATATATATATTTCTAAAATGCGGTCGTGAATTCATTGTATCAAATCATTATCTATATAAATAGTTCAGTACTGAACTATTTATATATAATTATTACTGAACTATTTATATAGATAATGATTGGAATACAATGAATTCACGACCGCATTTTAAAAAGTATTTATCAATAATTATAATTTGTATATATATATATATAAATCTTAAAAGGTTTTATAAAATAAGTGCCCGACCCAACACACAAACAAATATCTTAAACATAAACAAATGGATTATATTGTATTTTAAATTGATATATTCACTTCCATTGAATACTGACATTAGTTTTGTCTGATCGTCATGGTTGCAACGTGAAGTATGTTTTAGCCTTAACATGTCTGTACCATATCTAAATCTACGTTTACAGAAAGTGCACGAGGTCTAGTTCGAATGGTTTGTAAAAGATCTGTTATTACTAAAAAGGCGGTGTTTATATCATTATCATTAATAGTTTTTTTATTTATAGCATTAACATTTATAGTATCATCATTTATAGCATTGTCACTTTGTATTTGGCTCTGGAGAAATGGATTCCGGGTGAAACAGTCAACCAGAATATGTGTGATTCTGCCCGGCGAAACTGTCATACCAGAATATGTATACGGTTTAAGCTGCTTTGAGAATCATCTCTATATGTGGTGTATAGTTATTCATAAAATCAAATTTCCAAAACGCTTCATCCACAGCATTTGAATTTCTTGGTTTCTTTAACACGCCATTAGGGTTACAATCTGCGCATGCGTTGTACCACCAACCACTTTTGTAATCTTGAGCACAATTTCTACCAGCATCCAGATCATTATCTCTGTCAAAAGTACTGAAAGCTGAACCATTTAACCCAATCATAGAATCACCCAATGTTGTCCACTCAACAGTTCTTCCCCAATCCGGATCGGCACCAACGTCTGCCTGAGTCCATGGGAAACTACCCGAATACGTCATACGATAGTTGGCGGTTTCATCTTCAACTTTAAAGTGTTCATATTTCCGCCATCTTCCTTTCCAGTCTATATCATTAAAGACCTGAACAAATAAATGTTGTGGGTGACTTGTAGTGATGTAATAAATGTTCTGTAAACCAATCCAGTGATTTGCGTCTGGAACTGTACCAATTAGAAACTTGTATGTATTCCAATCCACATTTAGGTTTATAGCAGCTCTCCACTCACTATTCATCATAATATACGTTGCACCCCCTGCGTCCTTCATGTTACAATACACTCGAAAAGCTTCAGGAGCTAAACTTGGTTTTATCAAATAAGCTTCAAATGTATCATCCTTATACTGACCAGATTTAAACCCCTCCGTGCAATCTGAAATAATAGTCAATCAGAATAGGAAACCTGAATATATAGTCATCTAATATTTTGCTGTTTGACAAGTATCTGACATTATATGAAAGAAGTCTTTGTTTTAAAGTAGCTAAGTCTCTAACTCAGTATCATCAAAAGTCTTCAGCTTTGAAAACACGAATTATTTATCAATTTAAATCAACATTGATGCTGTGATCTCACCGGGAAAAGATGGGCTTCTGATATCAAATATTTAAGACAAAATATACATTTTACCATTGGTACACGAATCGTGTACCATAGTGCGTTTCAGTCCCCGTTCTAGCAAGAGACTCGAGGAACGAAGCCACACTGATCCGCAGTGAATATTCGCTTGGCCGCTACAATCACTGATATGGATGACATCGACGCGACTTAATTAGTCAGGCATATTAACTTTTTTACTCCGACAAGATAAATTCTAAAACATCTTTTTGAAGTATAAGAAAAATAAATAAAGGTATTTGAAATATATCTGGATAAAAAGTATTCCATATTTAGCATAAATAGGAACAGAAAATAGTACGCGGAGGCGTAAAATGGGTAAAAAAATATAATTCTGCCTGTACCAGTTCATATTACTACGTTTGGTGTAAACAACTCACGTGTGATCATCAATTATGATGTGACGTCACCCGTAGAACTATAGCCGTCTGACCGGCACTTATTATTAAAGGTCAGTCATCTTGGACAGAAATAAAAGACGCCCGTCGCATAATCTCTGTGAAACAAATTGGAACGACACTAGACACATTGCGCCTAATCAAACGGCGTATGTAGACTGGAATAACCAGACGTTAGAAATATGCATTCGATTGAGACTGCTGGCTTATTTCGCGGAACATAACTTATTTGGAAACCATTGAATGTAAATCAGTTTATATACATTCATATAACAGTATTACATGCGTTGTGACCCATTTGTGTCAATTTCTAGGTCCCAAATTTTAGCGATTTAGCTCCTTTAAATTTCTATGAAGAATTGGGGTAATGAAAGGACACGAACACTTGAACAGTTGAAATTCGAGTAGGCTTTAGCGTCACTGTATGCCTATGCCCATCTTCATTAACCCCGTAGGAGTAGAACAGTAGCACGTCAAACCCCCCTTTGTTTAATGTTTTACAAGAATAAAGTAATGTGACTTTGGTTAACCCTGGCAAATTGTCTCGGGATGTTGCCACTACCATTAAAAATTCTGAATGGTTCTCCTCCAATAAACCCATGGAAAAAAAATCGCCCACGATCGAAATTAAATGTCTTACCCCTCATAATACGTTGACACGTATCTCCTATATAACCATTATAACATTTACATGTTTGTGTTGCAGGATTCAGGGTTCCGCTGTTGAGACAGGTCAGTGGTGTGGTATTAACAGCTTCTTCAGTTGTTGTTGGTATTGTCTTCTCCGTTGTTGTGTCTTCAGTTGTTGTTGGTATTGTCTTCTCCGTTGTTGTCTCCTCGGTTGTTGTTGGTATTGTCTTCTCCGTTGTTGTGTCTTCAGTTGTTGTGGGCATTGTCTTCTCCGTTGTTGGAATGGTTTGAGGTGAGGATGTTACCCTGTCCTGCAATATAGTGATATAAACAATCCATGCAACAAAAATACCGAACACACTGTTTATCTTTTCTCTCCATTTATATCGAATTCAAACCATCAGGGGTTCTTTTACGTGCACGCCAATTGGTACACGGGGCTTCGTTGATCGTTTTAGCCAAAAGACTAGACACAGTTTTTTGTTCTTGAGATGGAATTTGAGAACTTTAGACAGGTGACCAAAAATGGTGACTGTCAACTTTAAAGGCAAACAGAACATCCCGACCTTAGTCATCCAGAACACTCTAAATAGGACCTTAGTCATCCAGAACATTCTAAATAGGACCTTAGTTATCCACAAAGGACACATTGGTTATCCTGAAAATTTCAAATAGGACATTAGTTATTCTGAAAATTATTCGTTGTGTTACAACATGGTGAGGAAGCCACGGTTGCTCAGTGAGTAAAACATTGGCTCATTTACCTGGAGGTATCGAGTATGATCCCTGTGTCTACCGAGAAAGTTTATCGGGATTTTTTAACGCACGAACGAGGACCTAGCAACGACAACGTGTATTCGTTCAGATAGATGAAAAATCGAGGTCCCGTGTTCTCATTGGCGTCCCTCGGCAGTTTGAATTCGACATTTATTTCATGTTCTATATGGACGCTAATTTAACACCTGTTGCTGTGCGTATTGTGAGGTGAGCGTGTGTGTATTGTGAGTTGGGCGTGTGCGTATTGCGAGGTGAGCGTGTGCGTACTGCGAGGTGGGCGTGTGCGTATTGATAGGTTGGCGTGTTTAGTGTATTGATAGGTTGGTGTGTTTAGTGTATTGGGTTCATTACCTACATAATGCCCGAGGTTGATCTTGGTGTAGTTATGCTGTATTGCTCCACATATGCACATAGTTAAGACATCTTAATGGCAGAAGAGGCTGTGTATTCATACGATTGAGAGGTCGGTCATGATTGGAAATAAGATTTTGGGTTAATTATGTATCCTTGAAACATACTGTTTCCGTGTCGTCAAATGTCTGAAAATCCAAATTTGTTCATATTGTTTGGTACCCATCGTTAGTCTTTCAAGACCCCCCCCCCCCGCCCTGTTAGACATATTGGTAGGCTGTTTGCATATTGGGACATTGTGTTTGAATCTCTGCTGACGTCTTTGCATATTACCATCATTTGAAGGTCTTCTCGAGATATCTTGTTGCAGAATTTCAAGAGTTAGGTCTGGGTTCAATATGATGCTTTCCTTAATGTACTAGTCGCTTACTAATTGAAGCATTATAAATTTAGCGTTTTCGGTATTGACCATGCTTCGTAGCCGAGATCCACATCCACATTATGTGATATCAAATCAAGAACAATGAACCCATGAATGTTATAGGCCATCGAATTTGGGCTACCGTGCGAATTGGGCCCAGGGCAAATTTGAGGCATCGGCAAATAGAATTTAATCTAAGAAAGTCAAATAAGTTTTTGTACTCATACGGGGTAAAGTCGAGCGGTTGTGGATTAGAACAATTTTAAGTCGTAGAACGTTGAATATCGATAGACTTCATCCTCTCATTGATACAACAAATCACACTAAAACTATAGTCTATATCGCGTTCACAAGCCAAATGTTGTCTATATCGCGTTCACAAGCCAAATGTTGTCTATATCGCGTTCACAAGCCAAATGTTGACGTATCGACACACATGGTGGCGACGTAATACGCCCACGTAGGCGTTTAATAACAGTTCTAGAAAAATGAATGACTCAAACCTGAAACAAACCTTCATGAAGTTTCATTAAAGATACATTGGTTAAGAGTTTAATAAAAAAAAAGTTGGCCATTTTTGTTATGATAGTAATAAATAGATAATGTAAAATGAATAATTTGTAAAATTCATCCAAATTGCTCTATTGTGAGCGAAGATATTAGCCTTAAAAAGTTTGACAAGACGTGTGCTATAATTGCAACTACCGTCCTGGTTGTTCGAAGGTAAGTCAGCTCGTCCATTTTTAAATTAATCAAGATATGGTTGAACCTGTTCTAATCTATTTAAAATTGGACAAATCCTATGCCATCAAGAGTTGATTATGGCTTGGATCAGTTAATTAATTTTTAATAATATATAAATAACATTTCAGGCCTAAAGAAAGACCTACAATAGGCAGGTATGTTTAATATATCATGAACGGTATGAGATATATCTCTGTATCGATTTATATACCAAAGACTTGTAGAGCAGGAGCCCGGGGGGTTCAACATAGCTGAAAAGCTAACCAATTTCTACATATGTCACAAGGTTCCCCATGGGTCACTGTCACAGGATATGAACGTCTGCCGCGCCAGTTGTGGTGGGTGTGGTCACAAGAGGGGCAAAATAAATGGACTCAAAAATAGGCTAGACTAGCTCGTTTTATTAACCACGTAATACTTGTTGCAATATGTTAAGCATATCAACATGTATTGGGAATGACCACCGCCAGACATTTTAGGTGGTGGGGCGTGTCTGGCAGACTAAATAAATGGGTACCCCAAAACTAAGCTAGACTAGCTCATTTGCTAACCGCATGAAATTTGTTGCAAAATGTTCAGCATATCCACATCTATCAAGAATCACCGAAGCCAGACATTTTCAGTGGTGGGGTACCCCCGCGAGACGTCCCAAATTGACCCAGCCCTAAAGCTAAGCTAGACTAGCCCATTTACTAACCGCATGAAATTTTTTTGCAAAATGTTCAGCATATTCACTTATATCAGGAACCACCGGTGCCAGACATTTTCAGTGGTGGGGTACCCCCGCGAGACGTCCCAAATTGCCCCACCCCCAAAAGCTAAGCTAGACTAGCCCATTTACTAACCGCATAAAACTTGTTGCAAATTGTTCTGCATATCCACATGTATCGAGAATTACCGATGCCAGACATTTTCAGTGGTGGGGTACCCCCTCCAGACGTCCCAAATCGACCCACCCCTAAAGCTAAGCTAGACTAGCTCATTTACTAACCGAATGAAATTTGTTGCAAAATGTTCAGCATAATCACTTGTATCAAGAATCACCGATGCCAGACATTTTCAGTGGTGGGGTACCCTTGCCAGATATCCGCAATTGCCCCACCCCAAAAGCTAAGCTAGACTAGCTTATTGACTAACCGCATAAAACTTGTTGCGAATTGTTCAGCATATCCACATCTATCGAGAATCACCGATGCCAGACATTTTCACTGGTGGGAAACATTATGTTGTTATGTTTAATGTTGGGGTATTATTATTAATAAACGATATTTGGACAGCGATTGTCTTCCATCGCAGAGCAATGCTCAGAGGCGCTGAACAGCAGTCATTTGATTGTTGTTATTTTTTACTCTAGAAGGACGACACTGGGCGGCAGCATGTTCACCCAGTTCAAGACCAGCAAATGTCCTAAGCTCTGTGACAGCCGCTGCCCAATGACCATCGTTGCATGGTATTCTCTGAATTGTGGAATGCAACTATGCCCTTCATCTGGGATGCAGCATCACGGTTGACGGACTGTTCCAAAGACAGGTCGACAACTGATCTACTGTTGTCCTTTTTGGTGCGTTGAATTGAAAAAGCACCCTGATCAAGAATTTGTAACCGTTTTGGCTCCGCACTTTCCAACTTCTTAAGGAAAAGTGTTCCCCATCTGGCATAGTTTGGACGGTTGAGGGCAAAAAATACATCCAGAACAGCAGGGAAGATACCAATGTATGCACTAACATCGTTAGTTTACACACCACTGTAAGTCTCTGTGACGGCGGTTGATAAGGAAGATGTATGTCACCCAGAATTGGGCAGCTGGTCCATGACTCCCATGAATACCCCCCTGGATCAGCAAGATATGCCTCTACTTCCTTTGTGTCCGAAGGACCTTCATTCATGAATCCTTGTGCAGTGGTTATAAAACATCTGCCTCTGAAAGAACATATTCAATTCCAGATTCATTGATCAGGGTACCAACAGCACCGTAGAAGGCGTGTAGTGCGGTCCTCCTGCACTTATTAATATGTAACAACTGTATACTTTTGTCCTGTTTCTGTTGCTACGTTCATGGTACGGATCCACAAAACAGATTCGTTGAATTGGTAAGGTGTCCTTGATATACAAGTTGAAAAATCAAGGATGCATTGGTGTACTTCCTTCCTTCAGTCTCCAAAACCAGTAAATATTCAATACGTTGAATGGAAGTTGTATTTTGCTGTCTCCAAAAGAGGGCTCAGGAATATTTGCTGATTTGTCAGCGGTTTCAGTAGTTGCTGTAGTACAGGCAAATTGAGCTTTGTTGAGTGGCTTTATACTACGATCTTGTCCCTGAAACAGTCATTGGTTTCTTCCATCTAGAAACTGTATTGAACAAAAAATGTTGCTTTCTGTCATCATTTAATACATTTTGGTAATTGTGACCTACAGTAGCATGTAATGTTGCTTTGCGATCTAGAGTTTCAACATTCGTGTCATTGTTGTCCCAGACAGTTGCTAAGGTGTATACCGTCAAGCGCATCACATTGCTTAGACTGTACTAAATATTCAAATTCAGTCTCGAGACCCTTTGTTTCAATGTAATTATTCAAACTCTGAAGGGATAATTTTTAGCCGGTTAGTGAAGCTAATCTGAAGCCTACAACAGTGTGCTTCCATGGCTTGACACTACCACGAGAAGCATTGTAAATGGCATCGGATGCCATTGCAGTCACTCTGTGGTCAATGTTCATCACATCCCCTTCGTGCTGCACACCGTAACTTGTCGTCCTATTTGTGTTGCTTGCATCATTGTGGAGACGTGTTACAGACTCTTAACTTGAAGTGGTCTCTGATCTTTCGGTTTAGCATTTGAACCTGATAGTAGATGATATCAACCTTAGTCCCGCCATTGCTTGTAAACTCAGCTTTATACATTTCAAGAAACTGGGCGCGACAGGTTTTATGATATTCCACTTCTAATAAGACTCTTTATGCGATTATTGGTTGATTCATTAGGCCGTTCAAGCAGGGAGTGACAACCTGCTAATATAGCAATCTTGACTAAATTGTCTTGCATGTTTTTCCAAAGAATGCATTCACCCTTGAGCAATCCTTTTTGGCTTGACTTCGGTAGAGAACTACTCTGCCTTGTCCGGGCCTTTTTGGAAAGCACATCACTGAATGGTGGTTTATGATGTTTACGCCTCACTGCTGTATATCTCTTCTGACAAACAGGATAGTAACTTAGAGCAGATTTATCATTACAACTTAAAATCCTACTTATAGTATCAGAGTATATGTTGGACTTAAGGTCTGTACGTGAGGCAGCAGCATTATTTATTGTTGCCCATATGTTTTTGACATCCTGACCCTGGAATTAAATAACAAGGCCTATAACAGTGGATTGTTAATGGTGTATTTAAAATATAAGCCAGACTTTTTCTTACAAATTGCATCATTATAATTTTTTTTTAAAAGAAAACTTATATCAAAACCTTGACTATATTTCATCAAGAATATTTTCTGTCACAGAGCTTAGAACATTTGCTGGTCCTAAACTGGGTGAAGATGCTGCTGCCAAGTGCCGTCCTTCTTGAGTAAGAAATGACTATAATCAAATGGCTGCTGTATAGAGCAACTGAGCATTGCTCTGCGATGGAAGACGATCGCTGTATAAATATCGTTTTATTAATAATAATACACCAACAATGACGTTAAAGTGTGAAAACATTAAACATAACAGTTTAGATAGAAAAGAAACTTACCCTGTGTCCAATATGTTTACCACCACTGAAAATGTCTGGCATCGGTGATCCTCGATAGATGTGGATATGCTGAACAATTCGCAACAAGTTTTATGCTTAGCTTTTGGGATGGGACAATTGCGGACATCTGGCGAGGTTACCTCACCACTGAAAATGTCTGGCATCGGTGATTCTTGACACAAATGAATATGCTGAACATTTTGCAACAAGTTTTATGAGTTAGTCTAGCTTAGCTTTTGGGGGTGGGGCAATAGTTGACGTCTGGCGGGGTTACCCTACCACTGAAAATGTCTGGCACCGGTGATTCCTGAACAAGTGAACATGCTGAACATTTTGCAACAAATTTCATGCGGTTAGTAAATGGGCTAGTCTAGCTTAGCTTTTGGGGTGGGTCAATTGGGGACGTCTGGCGGGAGTACCCCACCACTGAAAATGTCTGGCATCGGTAATTCTCGATACATGTGGATAAGCTGAACAATTTGCAACAAGTTTTATGCTAGCTTAGCTTTTGGGGTGGGGCAATTGCGGACGTCTGGCACTGAAAATGCCAGCACCGGTGATTCCCGATACCCGTGATTATGCTGAACATTTTGCAAAAAATTTCATGCGGTTAGTAAATGGGCTAGTCTAGCTTAGCTTTTAGAGTGGGTCAATTGGGGATGTCTGGCGGGGGTACCCCGCAATGAAAATGTCTGGCATCGGTAATTCTCGATACATGTGGATATGCTGAACATTTTGCAACAATTTTTATGCGGTTAGTAAATGAGCTAGTCTAGCTTAGCTCTTGAAATAGGGCAATTAGGGGGGGCGTCTGGCGGGGGTACCCCACCACTAAAAATGTTTCTTGATACATTTTGCAACAAATTTCATGCGGTTAGCAAATGAGCTAGTCTAGCTTAGTTTTCGGGTACCCATTTATTTAGTCTGCCAGACACGCCCCACCACCTAAAATGTCTGGCGGTGGTCATTCCCAATACATGTTGATATGCTTAACATATTGCAACAAGTATTACGTGGTTAATAAAACGAGGTAATCTAGCCTATTTTTGAGTCCATTTATTTTGCCCATCTTGACCACACCCACCACAACGGGTGCGGCAGACTTCCATAACCTGTGACAGTGACCCATGGGGAACCTTGTGACATATGTAGAAATTGGTTAGCTTTTCAGCTAGGTTGAATCCCCCGGGCTCCTGGTCTATTGTTTCCAGGAAAACACAAATTTTCATGCTCGGGATTTCAAACTGGTTTCCATGGAAACACAAAAATAAAGAGAAATCTAAAATCCGGACCTACGGACAATGGGGATAAAAACGATAAAGTGTGTTGTCGTTTATATTTATTTAAATCATAAATAGGTTTGTTTGTTGGTTCCAGAACTAACACAGAATGTAATGCAAATAAACATTTTGTAAATAAACCAAAGATGTCTTGATTTTTTTTTTACTTACTGTTAGCTGTACCAAAAATATCTCTCCTGGGCCCGAAGTTTCTGTACAGTTCAGCCGATCATCAGGAAACATGTAACAAGTTTGAGATCCATCAAATGTTGCCGATAAACAACTGGAATTATGACTACATTGACGAACACAATCCAACATCCAGTGAACAATAAGTGATTTATAAGCTGTAGCTGTTGGTACTGTCAGATGTTCACATGATTTAGGGTGACGGTATGTGTATTCTATTGATGCAACTATCGTTAATCCTGTTAGCAACAGAAACATTTTAAGCATCGCCGTATGAAAGAACATAACAGGAGCCAACATTTGCATTGCTTGTCAACAGAATATATCTTCTTCCGCTAAGATTTGCATGTAAAAGACCAACATCACATCTTTTGAAATGTGTGATATATAATCGATATTGTTTTATTGTTATGATAAATACACTGTGGTGTAATCCAATAAGATAAAAAATGAGAAGAACGCGACCTTAATATCTTGAAAACAGGAAATTCTAAACGGCTTTAATATATATACCTATATAGCACATATATCATTTCCTGGAGGCTAAAGCAAATATGAATGTTTATAGAGATCCAAGCTTTGAATATATATCGTGTTTTCTTATTGAAATTTAGAATAATGAGACAAAACGTGTTTCGTTGTTCGGGATTGTCAAGTAAATAATGTTTTCTCTTTCAATGAACTTCTAAGAAAGCTGCGTGTCATGCAGTAGTGTATAAAACCTATATCACTTCTATCTCTTAAAACATACCAATTTGCTTTTTTCGAGCATCAATAACGAATATGTATTAAAGTAGATAAAGTACAAGTACTTCTTTGTTTACGGTAGATAAACGCATAAATAAATAACAAATACGTCAAGGTAAAAAAAATTCTCCACTTTACTTCATTCTGACATACATTAAATATAAGCTAGCTATCTGCCTTCTGTGGGCGTCTTCAGATACTAGTAATGTATACAAAATATAGCAAATGCGATAATATATACATTAAATATAAGCTAGCTATCTGCCTTCTGTGGGCGTCTTCAGATACTAGTAATGTCAATCTGATTAAAACACAGATCCAATTTCGTTTCGTTTTTTATAGTTCAAAATTTCGTTTTTTCTTGTCTTTACTACTCTGTAGGCCATCGAAAGTGTAAAAAACGAAACGAAATATAGATCTATATTTTAATTAGATTGCTAGTAATGTATACAAAATATAGCAAATACATTATTAGTATCTGAAGACGCCCACAGAAGGCAGATAGCTAGCTTATATTTAATGTATATTTAAAATATAGCAAATGCCACACTACTTTATTCTGACATACAATAAATCATAATATAAGAGACGTCTTCAGATATTAATAAGGCATACATAATACATAGCAGGGCATTAATTTACACAGTCTGCCTTTGACGTTACTTTCACAGACAACATGGTGTTGTGTTCCCGAAAGGAAGACTTCCTTGCTTTCAGAATAACAAGCAGCGCTTTATATACCTCCTCGCCTTTGCTCTCGAAAGACAAAAATGTATAATTTTCCATGCCACTGGGGATGCTGAAAGCAAGAGAAAACCAAACAACTACCAATGATGGAGACACTACAGATTTACTTGTTCTTCTGTGTTATCATGTATGCCTAAAGTCTTAGGATAAGTTTTTATTTCATGTCCGAAAGAAAAAAAGAACGTCAAGAAAGATAGAAGGATCAAAGACGTCAAAGATGTGCATCAACTTCCAGTGGCCGATCAACAAATAAAATAAAACCAAGTACGAACAATCCAAACCATTAGACAGAATTCGAAGTCCTAAAAACGTTATTAGGCAAAATAGTGTAATCAGCAAATGGACTGCTCCCCGTGAAGCAGAACTCATGGCATCTGGAGAGAAACTATCCACCAGCTGTGTTTTTGTGCAGTCCCAAGTACTGCTTCTGACAGTAGCAGCGACCAAACAACTCTTACTTATCAGCTATCATGTTAGAGAACGCCCAAAAGACTGTTCTAGTGATGTTATATCGTGTTCAGTAAAAGATCGTATCTTTATCTTGAACCGGCTTCAAACAAGACTTTTGTCCTAAATGTAGAACATTTTGCGTATGTTTACTACTATTTATCATTGTTATGGCGGATAGAACGAGTACACGATCCTCTGCATGTGGACGAAGATCGCCATATTATAGACGCTTCAATATCTGATTCTATTTATAGAAACCTTTTATCATGTTATATAACAGCACTTTCTCCTTTTTATTTGTTTTAAATAGTATGTATATGATGTCGGGTTGTCGTGGTGTCCAATAATTTTAGAAAATATTTTTTTTTTGTGATACGTTTTGGTAATCAATACTCTCTGCGGTGATTAAATCCGACATCTCCACTCAGTCATAGACTTGCATGTTGAGTGATTTCTTACCAAGCCCATCCTGCTGTAAACCTGCTTGAGAAGTGCTTTTTACGGTCCTCAAAGTTTTTGGGTATAGGTCCTACGCGACGAGAATATGCCTTTACTTGATACACTCACTCCCTTCGTTTGACAACCAGTCTTTGTTCGGATAAATTTGTGATTTGTCGCCAGCTCTATTTATCTCAACGACCAGTGTCTGAAATGCTGCCTGGCTGCATTTTCGGCAGTTTATTTCACAAAATATAGTGGCGAAAATATCCATTCACTTTGAGTCACCCTAACCCTAGTTCGACACTTTCCTCCCTGGTGGGATAAACTAGTGATTTGGCGACAGACGGTATCTGGTAAGCTCTATTTATCTCGACGATCAATGCCTGAAATACTGCATTACGGGCAGTCTACTTTTCATTGGGGACTTCGTTGAGGTTCGCAAGTCCGTTCATTTGACGATTTCCTCTCTGGGGTCGGTAAGACTAATGATCAGGGGACGGACTGCATCCGATTAGCTCTATTTATCTCTACGATCGGTGCCTAAACATTGTCAGACAGCATTTCCAACAGTCTACTTTTCAAACTTTTCTTGGGGAGGTCCCCAAAACCCCCACAAGGACTCGCTACTATGGCGCTGTCAAGGGTACTTCGTTGAGGTTCGCAGGTCCGTTCGTATGAACTAGTGATCATGCGACGCACGGTATGTGGTTAGATCTATTTATCTAGACGATCGGTGCCTTTCTGACAGTGTATTCTTCAAAATTTTCTGTACCCAAATCCCCCTAGTTTGAAGCTCGTGAGTATGCCCTAACATTGCCCCTCAAACCACCGAGATTAAACGTTGGACTGGCATGTTGCTGTACTCAAGTGATAGATTTGTTTGAACGGGAAGAATAGACACACTCCCTCAAAAGCCAATCCAGCAATGTCCAGTCAGAGATTCCTCGGGCCATTGCTTCAGGAATATGCTTACTACTATCTGTGATATTTGTTCTCTCTCGGGCATATCACTAAATACAAATACGTGTAAACATGAGCATATAATAACATAAACATGAGCATATATAACATTAACATGAACATATATGTGACAGAATTTCGTTCTTTGAGTCGGGTTCTTTGATGAAAACACTGGTATAACTTCTAATAATACTTTTATTCTGCTTCTTACAATATTAGGTACAGACATCGTAATGTAAATGACCGTAGAACTATCTATATGGAGGGAGTCATGACTTAATTAGCTTGGCTTAGCACGAGTGTGCTAACTCCAGAAGCTCTCGTCTCCGACTCCCAAACCTGACTATAGTACCCCTGAGGTACCTTAACTAGGCGCCCGCCTAGCCTCCCACTCCTAGACCTGACTGGACCTCACTGACCATTCGTTTCTGTTCTGAGTTTATAAAAGTATTCAAGACAAAGGAGCTCATTAGAGACCTAATGCATCATATCAGGTTTAACATTCAGTATAGTTTATCAGACAAAGAAAGTTAGATAAGACATGCCAACAACAAGTTAAAGTTACACAATGACATAAGGAATGCTATCAAGATCTCCAGTCGGGTATTGATATCAGGTTGATGTTACAATCACTAACACGTATTTTAATATGGCAGGACGCTTCTATGACATATGTCATTGTGTTATATATAATAACATATAATGACGAAATCTCTTGTGAATGTAACGAAGTTAACATGTTCTCTTTTAGTTCTATTTTTCGTGTGTTGGTGAATATGGCATCAAGAAATCTTGGAATTATTTATTCAAAATCCGAAAGCGTTGAAATATCGAACCAAATGTGTTTAGTTAATTTAAGAATAACACGACAGACGTCTCTTAAGAAAAGTCTAATGGTTTTTCTAATAATTGTACTTTAGATCGATATTACTTTATGCTTTTGATTTTGACCGGATATTCTATATCCAACTTTAGAACAATTCTGTCTGTTTGTTTAGTTTTGTCTTACAGGTCTTTTATCTCGCGTGACACTCCCAACTTGTATGTAGTATACGTGCAATTTAAACATTCAATAAAGAAAATAATTATATCTACATTGTTAGGGATTTATATTTACCCACCAGAAAATATGGAAGGACAGGACCTTAAATATTTCTAAAACCAAATTTCTAAACAATTGTTGCCGATTACAATGTATCATACACATCCAGTCATTTGACTTGTACAAACATCTAAGTAAGGCCTTCACTTCAGAAACTGATTGTTTTGAATTAAAGTTATTTGAATATTGAAATGTTGAATGTGCCATGTTTGGTGGTTGCGTGGTTAGATATTGATTAGACTTGAAATAGTATAAACTCGATGCACAATTATCTTTACTATCATTATTGATCTCTTCCTTACTACTGGAATTTTTCTTTGTTATAAAATATACTAAACAGCAAAAATAAACCCCCAAAACGTCAGTACGATCAAAATCAGGGAGGCACTTTGATCAGATCATTCTAGAAAACAACTTACTACATATGGATCAAAGCAAGTTTTTGTGGACATGTGAAGAGCGCCCTCACTTTTTATCATTTTTAAGAGTATGGAATTACATCTCGTGAGATGTTAGCGACTATTTTGAAGAGCGCCCTCATCGGTTTATATCTCCATAAAATTGTGCAGTAAATCATCTACTATGAACGACAGACAGTTTAAACAGTGCTTGCACCCTCTAGTGAGGAATATTTATGTTGGTGCCAGACTCGGTGTTTGAGATACCACAACAAATTAATTTTATTACCTTAGTGTACTTTGAATAAGTTTGCAGTAGAAATTTTAAATGGTGCTTACTCCCTGACAGACGCCCCTTGGTGAGTCATATTTATGTCTTGACAACATCTGCAACAGACAAGATTTTTTTAATGCATAGTTTCATTTGAATGAATCAAAAATCAAGCAGCTATGGCCGATATAAGGAAATTAAATAATCAATTGAAAAAAATGAATTATTTTTCATGGCTAACAAGTTTAGGATACAGCGTTTGTAAACATTTGCTTATAGGCTGGTAGGAGACACTCCGACCTGGGGAAAGGTTTGGGTTAGGGTTAGGGTTATGTATGTAGCACCCACAGCAAAAATCCACCGCAATCTACCTTGGGCATTTTTTTATGGACGATTTAGTTTTGCTATCGGACCTCAAAATGAATGATCCTTGTAAAACCGCCTTATTTAGGTTATCCCCAACTTTACGGCCTTTACGCACTCTAAATGTGTTATCAAATTGCAACTGCAGGCCCGGCTGCACCCCTTGGGAAATGTTTCCCCCCCCCCCCCCTATGGGCGCCGCAGGCTCCCTTTGGCCGTTGGGGAAAAATCGGCTCCGTTAATGGGGCGCCAAAGGACGCAACACGAGGTCAACGACCAAAGTCTCCATATTTGTATGGGCGACACATAAAGCCGAGTGACATTGGTTGGGCGCCCACGAGATTGGCGCCCAACCAATGCCACTTGGTTTTGTGGACTCCTCGCCAATCATGTCGCTATATATGAGCCCATAATACCGACATGATTGGTGCGGTATCTTATAATAATGGGCTGCACATAGTGCATAATACCGAATTGCACTGGTTGGGCGCCAACGACTTGATCGTGGGCGCCCATAATACAATGCTAGTGAGATTGGTTAGGCACCCATGAATGAATTTGACGCCCAAAACGGCGTGATAATTATTTAAATTCAAACAGCAGGATTTGTGGGCTGCCTCATCCCGGAGGGGTTCCCATAATACCGAGATCACGGGCGCCCATGATATAATGGTTAGGCGCCCACGAATGAATTGGGCGCCCAAAATTGCGTGATAATCTTCAAACTTCAAACGGCAGGATTTATAGGATGTGCCTCATCCAGGAGGGGCGCCCACAATGCCAAGATCATTTAGTGTCAGTCATTTTTTTTTCTTTTTGCAGGTTATGTAAATATACATTTTGTAGCAAAGCAAATACCAATCTGATTAAAACACAGATCCAATTTCGTTTCGTTTTTTATAGTTCAAAATTTCATTTTTACTTGTCTGTAGGTCATCGAAAGTATAAAAAACGAAACGAAATATAGATCTATATTGTAATTAGATTGAGCAATTACATACTTTCCAGTAGTATATCAACAAATATCTTGAATTTCGTATTGGGATCTTTTTTTCGTAAAATTTAAATCCCCTCCACCTCCCCTCACTTAATGAATGAAATGAAAGGAAACGGAGTTTATCGTCCTACTATTCTGCTCCGAACTGGGCCAATGAAGACGGGTATAGACTAAACAGTGTGCTATGAGGGAAATTTTGCCCGGACAGCGACACTACGACCTACTTTTATATGGAATTCCAATTGTCAAGGGATCTTTTACGTGCATGCCAGGCACAGTCGTGAAAACATGATTTAGACGAGGTAAAAAACTCCTATGCTTGAGCAAAGAAGGGGATGGGGTGGATGGTCTAATGAATAGCACGTGCGCGCTGTATCATAAGCTCTGTCATTGAATCAACTGGCGTGGTTTCGATTCCCCGGTTGTACGTGACAAGGGGTGGGGACGCCTGTCAAATCTCGTGGGTTTTCTCCGGGGCCTCCGGTTTCCTCCCACTGCTAAAGACCCCTACGTGCAAGCTAATTATTGACATAAAATTGAACCATGTGTTAGTCCTGAAATGACATAGTTGTGTCGAGTGGTTGTTAAACTCCATTTCTCCATTAAACCTAATTTCTGAAAATAGACTACTTTCAATTTATTTTCATTATCGAAGGCCCGGTCCAATTAGTCGTACTACGCATGTGGTTTCACTAGAGAAATAAAATGAAATGGGGTTTAACATCCTACTGTTCTGCTCCTAAACTGGTCTAATGAAGACGAACATACGCCATTGGATCTGTGTTTTAATCAGATTGGTATTTGCTTTGCTACAAAATGTATATTTACATAACCTGCAAAAAGAAAAAAAAATGACTGACACTAAATGATCTTGGCATTGTGGGCGCCCCTCCTGGATGAGGCACATCCTATAAATCCTGCCGTTTGAAGTTTGAAGATTATCACGCAATTTTGGGCGCCCAATTCATTCGTGGGCGCCTAACCATTATATCATGGGCGCCCGTGATCTCGGTATTATGGGAACCCCTCCGGGATGAGGCAGCCCACAAATCCTGCTGTTTGAATTTAAATAATTATCACGCCGTTTTGGGCGTCAAATTCATTCATGGGTGCCTATAAACCAATCTCACATTGCATTATGGGCGCCCACGATCAAGTCGTTGGCGCCCAACCAGTGCAATTCGGTATTATGCACTATGTGCAGCCCATTATTATAAGATACCGCACCAATCATGTCGGTATTATGGGCTCATATATAGCGACATGATTGGCGAGGAGCCCACAAAACCAAGTGGCATTGGTTGGGCGCCAATCTCGTGGGCGCCCAACCAATGTCACTCGGCTTTATGTGTCGCCCATACAAATATGGAGACTTTGGTCGTTGACCTCGTGTTGCGTCCTTTGGCGCCCCATTAACGGAGCCGATTTTTCCCCAACGGCCAAAGGGAGCCTGCGGCGCCCATAGGGGGGGGGGGGAAACATTTCCCAAGGGGTGCAGCTAGCTACGGGCCTGCAGTTGCAATTTGATAACACATTTAGAGTGCGTAAAGGCCGTAAAGTTGGGGATAACCTAAATAAGGCAGTTTTACAAGGATCATTCATTTTGAGGTCCGATAGCAAAACTAAATCGTCCATAAAAAAATGCCCAAGGTAGATTGCGGTGGATTTTTACTGTGGGTGCTACATACATAACCCAAACCTTTCCCCAGGTCGGAGTGTCTCCTACCAGCCTATAAGCAAATGTTTACAAACGCTGTATCCTAAACTTGTTAGCCATGAAAAATAATTCATTTTTTTCAATTGATTATTTAATTTCCTTATATCGGCCATAGCTGCTTGATTTTTGATTCATTCAAATGAAACTATGCATTAAAAAAATCTTGTCTGTTGTCAAGACATAAATATGACTCACCAAGGGGCGTCTGTCAGGGAGTAAGCACCATTTAAAATTTCTACTGCAAACTTATTCAAAGTACACTAAGGTAATATAGAAATTAATTTGTTGTGGTATCTCAAACACCGAGTCTGGCACCAACATAAATATTCCTCACTAGAGGGTGCAAGCACTGTTTAAACTGTCTGTCGTTCATAGTAGATGATTTACTGCACAATTTTATGGAGATATAAACCGATGAGGGCGCTCTTCAAAATAGTCGCTAACATCTCACGAGATGTAATTCTATACTCTTAAAAATGATAAAAAGTGAGGGCGCTCTTCACATGTCCACAAAAACTTGCTTTGATCCATATGTAGTAAGTTGTTTTCTAGAATGATCTGATCAAAGTGCCTCCATGATTTTGACCGTACTGACGTTTTGGGGGTTTATTTTTTCTGTTTAGTATATTTTATAACAAAGAAAAATTCCAGTAGTAAGGAAGAGATCAATAATGATAGTAAAGATAATTGTGCATCGAGTTTATACTATTTCAAGTCTAATCAATATCTAACCACGCAACCACCAAACACGAAATTCAAGATATTTGTTGATATACTACTGGAAAGTATGTAATTGCTCAATCTAATTACAATATAGATCTATATTTCGTTTCGTTTTTTATACTTTCGATGACCTACAGACAAGTAAAAATGAAATTTTGAACTATAAAAAACGAAACGAAATTGGATCTGTGTTTTAATCAGATTGGTATTTGCTTTGCTACAAAATGTATATTTACATAACCTGCAAAAAGAAAAAAAAATGACTGACACTAAATGATCTTGGCATTGTGGGCGCCCCTCCTGGATGAGGCACATCCTATAAATCCTGCCGTTTGAAGTTTGAAGATTATCACGCAATTTTGGGCGCCCAATTCATTCGTGGGCGCCTAACCATTATATCATGGGCGCCCGTGATCTCGGTATTATGGGAACCCCTCCGGGATGAGGCAGCCCACAAATCCTGCTGTTTGAATTTAAATAATTATCACGCCGTTTTGGGCGTCAAATTCATTCATGGGTGCCTAACCAATCTCACTAGCATTGTATTATGGGCGCCCACGATCAAGTCGTTGGCGCCCAACCAGTGCAATTCGGTATTATGCACTATGTGCAGCCCATTATTATAAGATACCGCACCAATCATGTCGGTATTATGGGCTCATATATAGCGACATGATTGGCGAGGAGTCCACAAAACCAAGTGGCATTGGTTGGGCGCCAATCTCGTGGGCGCCCAACCAATGTCACTCGGCTTTATGTGTCGCCCATACAAATATGGAGACTTTGGTCGTTGACCTCGTGTTGCGTCCTTTGGCGCCCCATTAACGGAGCCGATTTTTCCCCAACGGCCAAAGGGAGCCTGCGGCGCCCATAGGGGGGGGGGGGGAAACATTTCCCAAGGGGTGCAGCTAGCTACGGGCCTGCAGTTGCAATTTGATAACACATTTAGAGTGCGTAAAGGCCGTAACCCAAACCTTTCCCCAGGTCGGAGTGTCTCCTACCAGTCTATAAGCAAATGTTTACAAACGCTGTATCCTAAACTTGTTAGCCATGAAAAATAATTCATTTTTTTCAATTGATTATTTAATTTCCTTATATCGGCCATAGCTGCTTGATTTTTGATTCATTCAAATGAAACTATGCATTAAAAAAATCTT
Organism: Patella ulyssiponensis; assembly: GCA_963678685.1. NCBI lineage: Eukaryota > Metazoa > Mollusca > Gastropoda > Patellidae > Patella > Patella ulyssiponensis. The sequence continues at coordinate 57,449,396 of OY783225.1, read as the reverse complement.
GTCTGTTGCAGATGTTGTCAAGACATAAATATGACTCACCAAGGGGCGTCTGTCAGGGAGTAAGCACCATTTAAAATTTCTACTGCAAACTTATTCAAAGTACACTAAGGTAATATAGAAATTAATTTGTTGTGGTATCTCAAACACCGAGTCTGGCACCAACATAAATATTCCTCACTAGAGGGTGCAAGCACTGTTTAAACTGTCTGTCGTTCATAGTAGATGATTTACTGCACAATTTTATGGAGATATAAACCGATGAGGGCGCTCTTCAAAATATTCGCTAACATCTCACGAGATGTAATTCCATACTCTTAAAAATGATAAAAAGTGAGGGCGCTCTTCACATGTCCACAAAAACTTGCTTTGATCCATATGTAGTAAGTTGTTTTCTAGAATGATCTGATCAAAGTGCCTCCCTGATTTTGATCGTACTGACGTTTTGGGGGTTTATTTTTGCTGTTTAGTATATTTTATAACAAAGAAAAATTCCAGTTGTAAGAAAGAGATCAATAATGATAGTAAAGATAATTGTGCATCGAGTTTATACTATTTCAAGTCTAATCAATATCTAACCACGCAACCACCAAACATGGCACATTCAACATTTCAATATTCAAATAACTTTAATTCAAAACAATCAGTTTCTGAAGTGAAGGCCTTACTTAGATGTTTGTATAAGTCAAATGACTGGATGTGTATGATACATTGTAATCGGCAACAATTGTTTAGAAATTTGGTCCTGTCCTTCCATATTTCCTGGTGGGTAAATATAAATCCCTAACAATGTAGATATAATTATTTTCTTTATTGAATGTTTAAATTGCACGTATACTACATACAAGTTGGGAGTGTCACGCGAGATAAAAGACCTGTAAGACAAGACTAAACAAACAGACAGAATTGTTCTAAAGTTGGATATAGAATATCCGGTCAAAATCAAAAGCATAAAGTAATATCGATCTAAAGTACAATTATTAGAAAAACCATTAGACTTTTCTTAAGAGACGTCTGTCGTGTTATTCTTAAATTAACTAAACACATTTGGTTCGATATTTCAACGCTTTCGGATTTTGAATAAATAATTCCAAGATTTTTTGATGCCATATTCACCAACACACGAAAAATAGAACTAAAAGAGAACATGTTAACTTCGTTACATTCACAAGAGATTTCGTCATTATATGTTATTATATATAACACAATGACATATGTCATAGAAGCGTCCTGCCATATTAAAATACGTGTTAGTGATTGTAACATCAACCTGATATCAATACCCGACTGGAGATCTTGGTAGCATTCCTTATGTCATTGTGTAACTTTAACTTGTTGTTGGCATGTCTTATCTAACTTTCTTTGTCTGATAAACTATACTGAATGTTAAACCTGATATGATGCATTAGGTCTCTAATGAGCTCCTTTGTCTTGAATACTTTTATAAACTCAGAACAGAAACGAATGGTCAGTGAGGTCCAGTCATGTCTAGGAGTGGGAGGCTAGGCGGGCGCCTAGTTAAGGTACCTCAGGGGTACTATAGTCAGGTTTGGGAGTCGGAGACGAGACGAGAGCTTCTGGAGTTAGCACACTCGTGCTAAGCCAAGCTAATTAAGTCATGACTCCCTCCATATAGATAGTTCTGTACCTAATATTGTAAGAAGCAGAATAAAAGTATTATTAGAAGTTATACCAGTGTTTTCATCAAAGAACCCGACTCAAAGAACGAAATTCTGTCACATATATGTTCATGTTAATGTTATATATGCTCATGTTTATGTTATTATATGCTCATGTTTACACGTATTTGTATTTAGTGATATGCCCGAGAGAGAACAAATATCACAGATAGTAGTAAGCATATTCCTGAAGCAATGGCCCGAGGAATCTCTGACTGGACATTGCTGGATTGGCTTTTGAGGGAGTGTGTCTATTCTTCCCGTTCAAACAAATCTATCACTTGAGTACAGCAACATGCCAGTCCAACGTTTAATCTAGGTCTTCCCAAGTGGCGGCACCGGCCGTCGGTGGTTTGAGGGGCAATGTTAGGGCATACTCACGAGCTTCAAACTAGGGGGATTTGGGTACAGAAAATTTTGAAGAATACACTGTCAGAAAGGCACCGATCGTCTAGATAAATAGATCTAACCACATACCGTGCGTCGCATGATCACTAGTTCATCCGACCAGAGAACAAAATGTTAAACGAACGGACCTGCGAACCTCAACGAAGTACCCTTGACAGCGCCATAGTAGCGAGTCCTTGTGGGGGTTTTGGGGACCTCCCCAAGAAAAGTTTGAAAAGTAGACTGTTGGAAATGCTGTCTGACAATGTTTAGGCACCGATCGTAGGGGTGGGACGATTTACCCAATACTACCCAATTCTACCCAATACTACCCAATACCACCCCAGTACCACCTCAATATCACCACATACTACCCAATACTACAACATAATACAGCAAAATGTGTATATCAATTGAATTTTTTCAAAAAAAAATAGTTACACCGTGGGAAATGTACTTCAAATGCGATTACCGATGTCTGGCTGTTCCTTTTGCCTCCCTATATCAACTAAAACAAGCAAAAACTAACCCAATACTATCAAATACTTATCACATACTACCCACTATCATCAAATAACAACCTTATATTGTCAAATAGCAAAACATTAATTTAATTACTACGACAAATATTCGATAATTCGCAGAGAATGGAAATGAATATGCAGTTATCTCGCTTTACAACCGATAAATAGATTTTCGATTGCTATGCAGATTATTCATCTTCTTTTGTGTTGCAGATGATTTCCAAGTCGACGAAATTAAAATAAGAAAAACAAGTATTTTGTTGTATATATTTTAATCATTGTATATAATTAACTACTGTATTATTACATAAGATGGCTAGCAGTCAAAAATAACTATTTCAACCCCTCAAGTATCGCCATGAGGTATGTCCTTGAACAAAATAACAAACAAAAAACAACTGTATATGTTTATATTTATTTTTTCATGTCAGCTAATAAGTTATTGCAAATTTACTTTGAAAATAAACTTAATTTGTTTATTACAAATGTATAATGCTCTACTCGTATATACATTCCACCTTACTTAACAATTAATCAATGGGGGTTAAGATTGTTGATTGGGTAATCAAGTTCTGCTTTATTTATTTTATCTCTCGATTACCAAATAATACACTTGACGATTTTCTTTTGTCAATATTGGTTTTAGCCTCTTTATTTTGCTATTTGACAATATAAGGTTGTTATTTGATGATAGTGGGTATTATGTGATAAGTATATGATAGTATTGGGTTAGTTTTTGCTTGTTTTAGGTGATATAGGGAGGCAAAAGGAACAGCCAGACATCGGTAATCGCATTTGAAGTACAATTCCCACGGTGTAGCTGATTTTTTTTGAAAAAATTCAATTGATATACACATTTTGCTGTATTATGTTGTAGTATTGGGTAGAATGTGGTGATATTGTGGTGGTACTTGGGTGGTATTGGGTAGTATTGGGTAGAATTGGGTAGTATTGGGTAGTATTGGGTAAATCGTCCCGCCGGATCGTAGAGATAAATAGAGCTAATCGGATGCAGTCCGTCCCCTGATCATTAGTCTTACCGACCCCAGAGAGGAAATCGTCAAATGAACGGACTTGCGAACCTCAACGAAGTCCCCAATGAAAAGTAGACTGCCCGTAATGCAGTATTTCAGGCATTGATCGTCGAGATAAATAGAGCTTACCAGATACCGTCTGTCGCCAAATCACTAGTTTATCCCACCAGGGAGGAAAGTGTCGAACTAGGGTTAGGGTAACTCAAAGTGAATGGATATTTTCGCCACTATATTTTGTGAAATAAACTGCCGGAAATGCAGCCAGGCAGCATTTCAGACACTGGTCGTTGAGATAAATAGAGCTGGCGACAAATCACAAATTTATCCGAACAAAGACTGGTTGTCAAACGAAGGGAGTGAGTGTATCAAGTAAAGGCATATTCTCGTCGCGTAGGACCTATACCCAAAAACTTTGAGGACCGTAAAAAGCACTTCTCAAGCAGGTTTACAGCAGGATGGGCTTGGTAAGAAATCACTCAACATGCAAGTCTATGACTGAGTGGAGATGTCGGATTTAATCACCGCAGAGAGTATTGATTACCAAAACGTATCACAAAAAAAAAATATTTTCTAAAATTATTGGACACCACGACAACCCGACATCATATACATACTATTTAAAACAAATAAAAAGGAGAAAGTGCTGTTATATAACATGATAAAAGGTTTCTATAAATAGAATCAGATATTGAAGCGTCTATAATATGGCGATCTTCGTCCACATGCAGAGGATCGTGTACTCGTTCTATCCGCCATAACAATGATAAATAGTAGTAAACATACGCAAAATGTTCTACATTTAGGACAAAAGTCTTGTTTGAAGCCGGTTCAAGATAAAGATACGATCTTTTACTGAACACGATATAACATCACTAGAACAGTCTTTTGGGCGTTCTCTAACATGATAGCTGATAAGTAAGAGTTGTTTGGTCGCTGCTACTGTCAGAAGCAGTACTTGGGACTGCACAAAAACACAGCTGGTGGATAGTTTCTCTCCAGATGCCATGAGTTCTGCTTCACGGGGAGCAGTCCATTTGCTGATTACACTATTTTGCCTAATAACGTTTTTAGGACTTCGAATTCTGTCTAATGGTTTGGATTTTCGTACTTGGTTTTATTTTATTTGTTGATCGGCCACTGGAAGTTGATGCACATCTTTGACGTCTTTGATCCTTCTATCTTTCTTGACGTTCTTTTTTTCTTTCGGACATGAAATAAAAACTTATCCTAAGACTTTAGACATACATGATAACACAGAAGAACAAGTAAATCTGTAGTGTCTCCATCATTGGTAGTTGTTTGGTTTTCTCTTGCTTTCAGCATCCCCAGTGGCATGGAAAATTATACATTTTTGTCTTTCGAGAGCAAAGGCGAGGAGGTATATAAAGCGCTGCTTGTTATTCTGAAAGCAAGGAAGTCTTCCTTTCGGGAACACAACACCATGTTGTCTGTGAAAGTAACGTCAAAGGCAGACTGTGTAAATTAATACCCTGCTATGTATTATGTATGCCTTATTAATATCTGAAGACGTCTCTTATATTATGATTTATTGTATGTCAGAATAAAGTAGTGTGGCATTTGCTATATTTTAAATATACATTAAATATAAGCTAGCTATCTGCCTTCTGTGGGCGTCTTCAGATACTAATAATGTATTTGCTATATTTTGTATACATTACTAGTATCTGAAGACGCCCACAGAAGGCAGATAGCTAGCTTATATTTAATGTATATATTATCGCATTTGCTATATTTTGTATACATTACTAGTATCTGAAGACGCCCACAGAAGGCAGATAGCTAGCTTATATTTAATGTATGTCAGAATGAAGTAAAGTGGAGAATTTTTTTTACCTTGACGTATTTGTTATTTATTTATGCGTTTATCTACCGTAAACAAAGAAGTACTTGTACTTTATCTACTTTAATACATATTCGTTATTGATGCTCGAAAAAAGCAAATTGGTATGTTTTAAGAGATAGAAGTGATATAGGTTTTATACACTACTGCATGACACGCAGCTTTCTTAGAAGTTCATTGAAAGAGAAAACATTATTTACTTGACAATCCCGAACAACGAAACACGTTTTGTCTCATTATTCTAAATTTCAATAAGAAAACACGATATATATTCAAAGCTTGGATCTCTATAAACATTCATATTTGCTTTAGCCTCCAGGAAATGATATATGTGCTATATAGGTATATATATTAAAGCCGTTTAGAATTTCCTGTTTTCAAGATATTAAGGTCGCGTTCTTCTCATTTTTTATCTTATTGGATTACACCACAGTGTATTTATCATAACAATAAAACAATATCGATTATATATCACACATTTCAAAAGATGTGATGTTGGTCTTTTACATGCAAATCTTAGCGGAAGAAGATATATTCTGTTGACAAGCCATGCAAATGTTGGCTCCTGTTATGTTCTTTCATACGGCGGTGCTTAAAATGTTTCTGTTGCTAACAGGATTAACGATAGTTGCATCAATAGAATACACATACCGTCACCCTAAATCATGTGAACATCTGACAGTACCAACAGCTACAGCTTATAAATCACTTATTGTTCACTGGATGTTGGATTGTGTTCGTCAATGTAGTCATAATTCCAGTTGTTTATCGGCAACATTTGATGGATCTCAAACTTGTTACATGTTTCCTGATGATCGGCTGAACTGTACAGAAACTTCGGGCCCAGGAGAGATATTTTTGGTAAAGCTAACAGTAAGTAAAAAAAAAATCAAGACATCTTTGGTTTATTTACAAAATGTTTATTTGCATTACATTCTGTGTTAGTTCTGGAACCAACAAACAAACCTATTTATGATTTAAATAAATATAAACGACAACACACTTTATCGTTTTTATCCCCATTGTCCGTAGGTCCGGATTTTAGATTTCTCTTTATTTTTGTGTTTCCATGGAAACCAGTTTGAAATCCCGAGCATGAAAATTTGTGTTTTCCTGGAAACAATAGACCAGGAGCCCGGGGGATTCAACCTAGCTGAAAAGCTAACCAATTTCTACATATGTCACAAGGTTCCCCATGGGTCACTGTCACAGGTTATGGAAGTCTGCCGCACCCGTTGTGGTGGGTGTGGTCAAGATGGGCAAAATAAATGGACTCAAAAATAGGCTAGATTACCTCGTTTTATTAACCACGTAATACTTGTTGCAATATGTTAAGCATATCAACATGTATTGGGAATGACCACCGCCAGACATTTTAGGTGGTGGGGCGTGTCTGGCAGACTAAATAAATGGGTACCCGAAAACTAAGCTAGACTAGCTCATTTGCTAACCGCATGAAATTTGTTGCAAAATGTATCAAGAAACATTTTTAGTGGTGGGGTACCCCCGCCAGACGCCCCCCCTAATTGCCCTATTTCAAGAGCTAAGCTAGACTAGCTCATTTACTAACCGCATAAAAATTGTTGCAAAATGTTCAGCATATCCACATGTATCGAGAATTACCGATGCCAGACATTTTCATTGCGGGGTACCCCCGCCAGACATCCCCAATTGACCCACTCTAAAAGCTAAGCTAGACTAGCCCATTTACTAACCGCATGAAATTTTTTGCAAAATGTTCAGCATAATCACGGGTATCGGGAATCACCGGTGCTGGCATTTTCAGTGCCAGACGTCCGCAATTGCCCCACCCCAAAAGCTAAGCTAGACTAGAGGCGTTTTTACGAGAAACCGATTATGGCTAATCGATTTGCAAATCCTTTTAAAACGCATTTACGGCAAAAATTAGCCTAATTGGTTTCACCTAATTTTAGTATTTACCACGACAATTTGCCAAATCGATTATGCAAATCTTCCAACTTGCTCGCCTGGCGGATTGGCGATTCGATTTCTAAGATGGCGTCCACAACAAGCGACACGACGTGCCTAACGTTAGTTCATTTTTTTCCGAATTTCACGTTAAAATATGTATATCATGGACATTTCTAATACGAATTTGTGGCAATTGGGAACAGTCAACTGGTACATTTATCGTTTTTATTTTTGGGTGTTTTCCCAAAGACCAGAATAAAGAAAATTCATTTTTTACAACATTTTTCCCAATTCTTCTGTCTTCAGCCATCTTGCGAGGCAACTCGTCGCGTTTATGAGAACCGATTCGAATACCAAACCCGAGACCTACGTCATGTACAAACCGAGATAGGTAATCGAAACCGATTTGTTTTCTCGTAAAAACGCCTTAGCTCATTTACTAACCGCATAAAACTTGTTGCAAATTGTTCAGCTTATCCACATGTATCGAGAATTACCGATGCCAGACATTTTCAGTGGTGGGGTACTCCCGCCAGACGTCCCCAATTGACCCACCCCAAAAGCTAAGCTAGAGACTAGCCCATTTACTAACCGCATGAAATTTGTTGCAAAATGTTCAGCATGTTCACTTGTTCAGGAATCACCGGTGCCAGACATTTTCAGTGGTAGGGTAACCCCGCCAGACGTCAACTATTGCCCCACCCCCAAAAGCTAAGCTAGACTAGCTCATAAAACTTGTTGCAAAATGTTCAGCATATTCATTTGTGTCAAGAATCACCGATGCTAGACATTTTCAGTGGTGAGGTAACCTCGCCAGATGTCCGCAATTGTCCCATCCCAAAAGCTAAGCATAAAACTTGTTGCGAATTGTTCAGCATATCCACATCTATCGAGGATCACCGATGCCAGACATTTTCAGTGGTGGTAAACATATTGGACACAGGGTAAGTTTCTTTTCTATCTAAACTGTTATGTTTAATGTTTTCACACTTTAACGTCATTGTTGGTGTATTATTATTAATAAAACGATATTTATACAGCGATCGTCTTCCATCGCAGAGCAATGCTCAGTTGCTCTATACAGCAGCCATTTGATTATAGTCATTTCTTACTCAAGAAGGACGGCACTTGGCAGCAGCATCTTCACCCAGTTTAGGACCAGCAAATGTTCTAAGCTCTGTGACAGAAAATATTCTTGATGAAATATAGTCAAGGTTTTGATATAAGTTTTCTTTTAAAAAAAAATTATAATGATGCAATTTGTAAGAAAAAGTCTGGCTTATATTTTAAATACACCATTAACAATCCACTGTTATAGGCCTTGTTATTTAATTCCAGGGTCAGGATGTCAAAAACATATGGGCAACAATAAATAATGCTGCTGCCTCACGTACAGACCTTAAGTCCAACATATACTCTGATACTATAAGTAGGATTTTAAGTTGTAATGATAAATCTGCTCTAAGTTACCATCCTGTTTGTCAGAAGAGATATACAGCAGTGAGGCGTAAACATCATAAACCACCATTCAGTGATGTGCTTTCCAAAAAGGCCCGGACAAGGCAGAGTACTTCTCTACCGAAGTCAAGCCAAAAAGGATTGCTCAAAGGTGAATGCATATTCTTTGGAAAAACATGCAAGACAATTTAGTCAAGATTGCTATATTAGCAGGTTGTCACTCCCTGCTTGAACGGCCTAATGAATCAACCAATAATCGCATAAAGAGTCTTATTAGAAGTGGAATATCATAAAACCTGTCGCGCCCAGTTTCTTGAAATGTATAAAGCTGAGTTTACAAGCAATGGCGGGACTAAGGTTGATATCATCTACTATCAGGTTCAAATGCTAAACCGAAAGATCAGAGACCACTTCAAGTTAAGAGTCTGTAACACGTCTCCACAATGATGCAAGCAACACAAATAGGACGACAAGTTACCCCCAAAAGCTAAGCTAGACTAGCTCATAAAACTTGTTGCAAAATGTTCAGCATATTCATTTGTGTCAAGAATCACCGATGCTAGACATTTTCAGTGGTGAGGTAACCTCGCCAGATGTCCGCAATTGTCCCATCCCAAAAGCTAAGCATAAAACTTGTTGCGAATTGTTCAGCATATCCACATCTATCGAGGATCACCGATGCCAGACATTTTCAGTGGTGGTAAACATATTGGACACAGGGTAAGTTTCTTTTCTATCTAAACTGTTATGTTTAATGTTTTCACACTTTAACGTCATTGTTGGTGTATTATTATTAATAAAACGATATTTATACAGCGATCGTCTTCCATCGCAGAGCAATGCTCAGTTGCTCTATACAGCAGCCATTTGATTATAGTCATTTCTTACTCAAGAAGGACGGCACTTGGCAGCAGCATCTTCACCCAGTTTAGGACCAGCAAATGTTCTAAGCTCTGTGACAGAAAATATTCTTGATGAAATATAGTCAAGGTTTTGATATAAGTTTTCTTTTAAAAAAAAATTATAATGATGCAATTTGTAAGAAAAAGTCTGGCTTATATTTTAAATACACCATTAACAATCCACTGTTATAGGCCTTGTTATTTAATTCCAGGGTCAGGATGTCAAAAACATATGGGCAACAATAAATAATGCTGCTGCCTCACGTACAGACCTTAAGTCCAACATATACTCTGATACTATAAGTAGGATTTTAAGTTGTAATGATAAATCTGCTCTAAGTTACCATCCTGTTTGTCAGAAGAGATATACAGCAGTGAGGCGTAAACATCATAAACCACCATTCAGTGATGTGCTTTCCAAAAAGGCCCGGACAAGGCAGAGTACTTCTCTACCGAAGTCAAGCCAAAAAGGATTGCTCAAAGGTGAATGCATATTCTTTGGAAAAACATGCAAGACAATTTAGTCAAGATTGCTATATTAGCAGGTTGTCACTCCCTGCTTGAACGGCCTAATGAATCAACCAATAATCGCATAAAGAGTCTTATTAGAAGTGGAATATCATAAAACCTGTCGCGCCCAGTTTCTTGAAATGTATAAAGCTGAGTTTACAAGCAATGGCGGGACTAAGGTTGATATCATCTACTATCAGGTTCAAATGCTAAACCGAAAGATCAGAGACCACTTCAAGTTAAGAGTCTGTAACACGTCTCCACAATGATGCAAGCAACACAAATAGGACGACAAGTTACGGTGTGCAGCACGAAGGGGATGTGATGAACATTGACCACAGAGTGACTGCAATGGCATCCGATGCCATTTACAATGCTTCTCGTGGTAGTGTCAAGCCATGGAAGCACACTGTTGTAGGCTTCAGATTAGCTTCACTAACCGGCTAAAAATTATCCCTTCAGAGTTTGAATAATTACATTGAAACAAAGGGTCTCGAGACTGAATTTGAATATTTAGTACAGTCTAAGCAATGTGATGCGCTTGACGGTATACACCTTAGCAACTGTCTGGGACAACAATGACACGAATGTTGAAACTCTAGATCGCAAAGCAACATTACATGCTACTGTAGGTCACAATTACCAAAATGTATTAAATGATGACAGAAAGCAACATTTTTTGTTCAATACAGTTTCTAGATGGAAGAAACCAATGACTGTTTCAGGGACAAGATCGTAGTATAAAGCCACTCAACAAAGCTCAATTTGCCTGTACTACAGCAACTACTGAAACCGCTGACAAATCAGCAAATATTCCTGAGCCCTCTTTTGGAGACAGCAAAATACAACTTCCATTCAACGTATTGAATATTTACTGGTTTTGGAGACTGAAGGAAGGAAGTACACCAATGCATCCTTGATTTTTCAACTTGTATATCAAGGACACCTTACCAATTCAACGAATCTGTTTTGTGGATCCGTACCATGAACGTAGCAACAGAAACAGGACAAAAGTATACAGTTGTTACATATTAATAAGTGCAGGAGGACCGCACTACACGCCTTCTACGGTGCTGTTGGTACCCTGATCAATGAATCTGGAATTGAATATGTTCTTTCAGAGGCAGATGTTTTATAACCACTGCACAAGGATTCATGAGCTCCTTGCAACAGTTCTGGGAAAGACCAAGATAAATGCGAATCTTATCAAAAAGTCATGAATGAAGGTCCTTCGGACACAAAGGAAGTAGAGGCATATCTTGCTGATCCAGGGGGGTATTCATGGGAGTCATGGACCAGCTGCCCAATTCTGGGTGACATACATCTTCCTTATCAACCGCCGTCACAGAGACTTACAGTGGTGTGTAAACTAACGATGTTAGTGCATACATTGGTATCTTCCCTGCTGTTCTGGATGTATTTTTTGCCCTCAACCGTCCAAACTATGCCAGATGGGGAACACTTTTCCTTAAGAAGTTGGAAAGTGCGGAGCCAAAACGGTTACAAATTCTTGATCAGGGTGCTTTTTCAATTCAACGCACCAAAAAGGACAACAGTAGATCAGTTGTCGACCTGTCTTTGGAACAGTCCGTCAACCGTGATGCTGCATCCCAGATGAAGGGCATAGTTGCATTCCACAATTCAGAGAATACCATGCAACGATGGTCATTGGGCAGCGGCTGTCACAGAGCTTAGGACATTTGCTGGTCTTGAACTGGGTGAACATGCTGCCGCCCAGTGTCGTCCTTCTAGAGTAAAAAATAACAACAATCAAATGACTGCTGTTCAGCGCCTCTGAGCATTGCTCTGCGATGGAAGACAATCGCTGTCCAAATATCATTTATTAATAATAATACCCCAACATTAAACATAACAACATAATGTTTCCCACCAGTGAAAATGTCTGGCATCGGTGATTCTCGATAGATGTGGATATGCTGAACAATTCGCAACAAGTTTTATGCGGTTAGTCAATAAGCTAGTCTAGCTTAGCTTTTGGGGTGGGGCAATTGCGGATATCTGGCAAGGGTACCCCACCACTGAAAATGTCTGGCATCGGTGATTCTTGATACAAGTGATTATGCTGAACATTTTGCAACAAATTTCATTCGGTTAGTAAATGAGCTAGTCTAGCTTAGCTTTAGGGGTGGGTCGATTTGGGACGTCTGGAGGGGGTACCCCACCACTGAAAATGTCTGGCATCGGTAATTCTCGATACATGTGGATATGCAGAACAATTTGCAACAAGTTTTATGCGGTTAGTAAATGGGCTAGTCTAGCTTAGCTTTTGGGGGTGGGGCAATTTGGGACGTCTCGCGGGGGTACCCCACCACTGAAAATGTCTGGCTTCGGTGATTCTTGATAGATGTGGATATGCTGAACATTTTGCAACAAATTTCATGCGGTTAGCAAATGAGCTAGTCTAGCTTAGTTTTCGGGTACCCATTTATTTAGTCTGCCAGACACGCCCCACCACCTAAAATGTCTGGCGGTGGTCATTCCCAATACATGTTGATATGCTTAACATATTGCAACAAGTATTACGTGGTTAATAAAACGAGCTAGTCTAGCCTATTTTTGAGTCCATTTATTTTGCCCCTCTTGTGACCACACCCACCACAACGGGCGCGGCAGACGTTCATATCCTGTGACAGTGACCCATGGGGAACCTTGTGACATATGTAGAAATTGGTTAGCTTTTCAGCTAGGTTGAACCCCCCGGGCTCCTGCTCTACAAGTCTTTGGTATATAAATCGATACAGAGATATATCTCATACCGTTCATGATATATTAAACATACCTGCCTATTGTAGGTCTTTCTTTAGGCCTGAAATGTTATTTATATATTATTAAAAATTAATTAACTGATCCAAGCCATAATCAACTCTTGATGGCATAGGATTTGTCCAATTTGAAATAGATTAGAACAGGTTCAACCATATCTTGATTAATTTAAAAATGGACGAGCTGACTTACCTTCGAACAACCAGGACGGTAGTTGCAATTATAGCACACGTCTTGTCAAACTTTTTAAGGCTAATATCTTCGCTCACAATAGAGCAATTTGGATGAATTTTACAAATTATTCATTTTACATTATCTATTTATTACTATCATAACAAAAATGGCCAACTTTTTTTTTATTAAACTCTTAACCAATGTATCTTTAATGAAACTTCATGAAGGTTTGTTTCAGGTTTGAGTCATTCATTTTTCTAGAACTGTTATTAAACGCCTACGTGGGCGTATTACGTCGCCACCTTGTGTGTCGATACGTCAACATTTGGCTTGTGAACGCGATATAGACAACATTTGGCTTGTGAACGCGATATAGACAACATTTGGCTTGTGAACGCGATATAGACTATAGTTTTAGTGTGATTTGTTGTATCAATGAGAGGATGAAGTCTATCGATATTCAACGTTCTACGACTTAAAATTGTTCTAATCCACAACCGCTCGACTTTACCCCGTATGAGTACAAAAACTTATTTGACTTTCTTAGATTAAATTCTATTTGCCGATGCCTCAAATTTGCCCTGGGCCCAATTCGCACGGTAGCCCAAATTCGATGGCCTATAACATTCATGGGTTCATTGTTCTTGATTTGATATCACATAATGTGGATGTGGATCTCGGCTACGAAGCATGGTCAATACCGAAAACGCTAAATTTATAATGCTTCAATTAGTAAGCGACTAGTACATTAAGGAAAGCATCATATTGAACCCAGACCTAACTCTTGAAATTCTGCAACAAGATATCTCGAGAAGACCTTCAAATGATGGTAATATGCAAAGACGTCAGCAGAGATTCAAACACAATGTCCCAATATGCAAACAGCCTACCAATATGTCTAACAGGGCGGGGGGGGGGGGGGGTCTTGAAAGACTAACGATGGGTACCAAACAATATGAACAAATTTGGATTTTCAGACATTTGACGACACGGAAACAGTATGTTTCAAGGATACATAATTAACCCAAAATCTTATTTCCAATCATGACCGACCTCTCAATCGTATGAATACACAGCCTCTTCTGCCATTAAGATGTCTTAACTATGTGCATATGTGGAGCAATACAGCATAACTACACCAAGATCAACCTCGGGCATTATGTAGGTAATGAACCCAATACACTAAACACACCAACCTATCAATACACTAAACACGCCAACCTATCAATACGCACACGCCCACCTCGCAGTACGCACACGCTCACCTCGCAATACGCACACGCCCAACTCACAATACACACACGCTCACCTCACAATACGCACAGCAACAGGTGTTAAATTAGCATCCATATAGAACATGAAATAAATGTCGAATTCAAACTGCCGAGGGACGCCAATGAGAACACGGGACCTCGATTTTTCATCTATCTGAACGAATACACGTTGTCGTTGCTAGGTCCTCGTTCGTGCGTTAAAAAATCCCGATAAACTTTCTCGGTAGACACAGGGATCATACTCGATACCTCCAGGTAAATGAGCCAATGTTTTACTCACTGAGCAACCGTGGCTTCCTCACCATGTTGTAACACAACGAATAATTTTCAGAATAACTAATGTCCTATTTGAAATTTTCAGGATAACCAATGTGTCCTTTGTGGATAACTAAGGTCCTATTTAGAATGTTCTGGATGACTAAGGTCCTATTTAGAGTGTTCTGGATGACTAAGGTCGGGATGTTCTGTTTGCCTTTAAAGTTGACAGTCACCATTTTTGGTCACCTGTCTAAAGTTCTCAAATTCCATCTCAAGAACAAAAAACTGTGTCTAGTCTTTTGGCTAAAACGATCAACGAAGCCCCGTGTACCAATTGGCGTGCACGTAAAAGAACCCCTGATGGTTTGAATTCGATATAAATGGAGAGAAAAGATAAACAGTGTGTTCGGTATTTTTGTTGCATGGATTGTTTATATCACTATATTGCAGGACAGGGTAACATCCTCACCTCAAACCATTCCAACAACGGAGAAGACAATGCCCACAACAACTGAAGACACAACAACGGAGAAGACAATACCAACAACAACCGAGGAGACAACAACGGAGAAGACAATACCAACAACAACTGAAGACACAACAACGGAGAAGACAATACCAACAACAACTGAAGAAGCTGTTAATACCACACCACTGACCTGTCTCAACAGCGGAACCCTGAATCCTGCAACACAAACATGTAAATGTTATAATGGTTATATAGGAGATACGTGTCAACGTATTATGAGGGGTAAGACATTTAATTTCGATCGTGGGCGATTTTATTTCCATGGGTTTATTGGAGGAGAACCATTCAGAATTTTTAATGGTAGTGGCAACATCCCGAGACAATTTGCCAGGGTTAACCAAAGTCACATTACTTTATTCTTGTAAAACATTAAACAAAGGGGGGTTTGACGTGCTACTGTTCTACTCCTACGGGGTTAATGAAGATGGGCATAGGCATACAGTGACGCTAAAGCCTACTCGAGTTTCAACTGTTCAAGTGTTCGTGTCCTTTCATTACCCCAATTCTTCATAGAAATTTAAAGGAGCTAAATCGCTAAAATTTGGGACCTAGAAATTGACACAAATGGGTCACAACGCATGTAATACTGTTATATGAATGTATATAAACTGAAATACATTCAATGGTTTCCAAATAAGTTATGTTCCGCGAAATAAGCCAGCAGTCTCAATCGAATGCATATTTCTAGCGTCTGGTTATTCCAGTCTACATACGCCGTTTGATTAGGCGCAATGTGTCTAGTGTCGTTCCAATTTGTTTCACAGAGATTATGCGACGGGCGTCTTTTATTTCTGTCCAAGATGACTGACCTTTAATAATAAGTGCCGGTCAGACGGCTATAGTTCTACGGGTGACGTCACATCATAATTGATGATCACACGTGAGTTGTTTACACCAAACGTAGTAATATGAACTGGTACAGGCAGAATTATATTTTTTTACCCATTTTACGCCTCCGCGTACTATTTTCTGTTCCTATTTATGCTAAATATGGAATACTTTTTATCCAGATATATTTCAAATACCTTTATTTATTTTTCTTATACTTCAAAAAGATGTTTTAGAATTTATCTTGTCGGAGTAAAAAAGTTAATATGCCTGACTAATTAAGTCGCGTCGATGTCATCCATATCAGTGATTGTAGCGGCCAAGCGAATATTCACTGCGGATCAGTGTGGCTTCGTTCCTCGAGTCTCTTGCTAGAACGGGGACTGAAACGCACTATGGTACACGATTCGTGTACCAATGGTAAAATGTATATTTTGTCTTAAATATTTGATATCAGAAGCCCATCTTTTCCCGGTGAGATCACAGCATCAATGTTGATTTAAATTGATAAATAATTCGTGTTTTCAAAGCTGAAGACTTTTGATGATACTGAGTTAGAGACTTAGCTACTTTAAAACAAAGACTTCTTTCATATAATGTCAGATACTTGTCAAACAGCAAAATATTAGATGACTATATATTCAGGTTTCCTATTCTGATTGACTTTTATTTCAGATTGCACGGAGGGGTTTAAATCTGGTCAGTATAAGGATGATACATTTGAAGCTTATTTGATAAAACCAAGTTTAGCTCCTGAAGCTTTTCGAGTGTATTGTAACATGAAGGACGCAGGGGGTGCAACGTATATTAATAAATTATGATGAATAGTGAGTGGAGAGCTAATGTGGATTGGAATACATACAAGTTTCTAATTGGTACAGTTCCAGACGCAAATCACTGGATTGGTTTACAGAACATTTATTACATCACTACAAGTCACCCACAACATTTATTTGTTCAGGTCTTTAATGATATAGACTGGAAAGGAAGATGGCGGAAATATGAACACTTTAAAGTTGAAGATGAAACCGCCAACTATCGTATGACGTATTCGGGTAGTTTCCCATGGACTCAGGCAGACGTTGGTGCCGATCCGGATTGGGGAAGAACTGTTGAGTGGACAACATTGGGTGATTCTATGATTGGGTTAAATGGTTCAGCTTTCAGTACTTTTGACAGAGATAATGATCTGGATGCTGGTAGAAATTGTGCTCAAGATTACAAAAGTGGTTGGTGGTACAACGCATGCGCAGATTGTAACCCTAATGGCGTGTTAAAGAAACCAAGAAATTCAAATGCTGTGGATGAAGCGTTTTGGAAATATGATTTTATGAATAACTATACACCACATATAGAGATGATTCTCAAAGCAGCTTAAACCGTATACATATTCTGGTATGACAGTTTCGCCGGGCAGAATCACACATATTCTGGTTGACTGTTTCACCCGGAATCCATTTCTCCAGAGCCAAATACAAAGTGACAATGCTATAAATGATGATACTATAAATGTTAATGCTATAAATAAAAAAAACTATTAATGATAATGATATAAACACCGCCTTTTTAGTAATAACAGATCTTTTACAAACCATTCGAACTAGACCTCGTGCACTTTCTGTAAACGTAGATTTAGATATGGTACAGACATGTTAAGGCTAAAACATACTTCACGTTGCAACCATGACGATCAGACAAAACTAATGTCAGTATTCAATGGAAGTGAATATATTAATTTAAAATACAATATAATCCATTTGTTTATGTTTAAGATATTTGTTTGTTTGTTGGGTCGGGCACTTATTTTATAAAACCTTTTAAGATTTATATATATATATATACAAATTATAATTATTGATAAATACTTTTTAAAATGCGGTCGTGAATTCATTGTATTCCAATCATTATCTATATAAATAGTTCAGTAATAATTATATATAAATAGTTCAGTACTGAACTATTTATATAGATAATGATTTGATACAATGAATTCACGACCGCATTTTAAAAATATATATATATATAATTATTACTGAACTATTTATATAGATAATGATTATAAATTATATATATTTATAAAGATAATGAAATTGTCTTATGAAGAGTGTGCATCGCACATGAAACTATTAGTAAAGACTTTTTGATTCTATATCTTTTTATTGTATATATATATATATATATAATTATTACTGAACTATTTATATAGATAATGATTTATCTGTTTAACGGTGGCATAGTGGGCTGTAGCATAAGTCATACATGTAGATTACTAGTGTAATTTTCTATAGAACAATCTAGTTCTAGAGGTTTGGGCGATGGGGGACTATTCCAATTTCTATACGATAAAATTCTATAGCATTCTGCAGAATTTTGGGTGTCTGTAGAAAATAATGGCCCCAAACATTCTGTAATAAAAATCTCATAATTTTTCATACAGATTTATGCTAAAATTTCTAAAAGAAAAAATAAAGTATTCTATATTTTTTTCTGTAGTAAATTATCTTTTTGTCTTTAATCAAGTTTTGTGAACAGACTGTACAGTTAGTTGTCCCACTGTCTTCAGTTTCTTGTTAATAACTTCTATGAAGTTGTTATATACATGTACATTATATATACCTTCTCAACCTCATGGGTTTCCTCCGGGCATTCCAGTTTCCTCCCACTGCTAAAGACCCCAATGCGCAAGCGAAATATTGAAATAAAATTAAACCATATTTTAGTCCCAAAATGACCTAGTTTGTGTTGAGTGGACGTTAATCCCCATTTCTCTCTCTCTCTCATATTACATATATATATGTAAATTTAAAATTTAGCCAATGAACAAACAGCCTTCTCTAGGATTAACTTTAATGAATCCGTTAAATAACGGATAATGAAATTGACTTTCCAGCAACAGAGCGAACAGGTTGGCAAATTAACGATCCGTTAGTGTTTAACGGATCATTAAAATAACTTAGTTTTGAACAACCGGCCCCTGGAGCACAAACTCGACAGAACAAAATCCAGGCAGATGTTGTTGACCTTGACCTTGGAAACCACGCCCATGAAAAGGGGCAGATTCCATTTAGCCAATTTTTCGTGTGAACATTGCCCCACCTATATATTACGAACACACAAAAAAATCAAAGTGGGATCTCCATGGGAACAGATTTGATGGACATGAAGTCCATCTTGGTCGCTAAAACAGACGTCGATTTTATTCGAATTCACTGTAGGTTGTTTTGTGCAAGCTGACTTCTCATCACTAATTTCACTATGATAACTTGTACTCTCTGTTTTTTATACGCCCACATGGAAATGTGGACATATATTGCCGTTGCCCCTGTCCGTCTGCCCGTTTGTCTATCCGTCCGCCCACTTAACATGGATGGTTAGATTTACGTTACTTTTACGTCATTATGGTTAGATTTAGGTTAGCGTCCAATAATGGTAAAATTGTATGGTTAAATTTTACGTCAGAATGGTTATGGTTACTTTTACGTCAGAAAATGACGTAAATCTAACGTAAAATTTATGACGGTTATCTAACCAATTTTTTTCGCTTTGAATACTTCTGGATTAAATAACCATACCAGTGTGTGCACATTATAACAATTGATAAATAGTCGGAATTCAGACATAATAATTATTTATGTATTATTGGTGATAATTCTAACGTTAATGTAACGTAAATTTTGCGTCCGGTTTCTAACCGTTAGTTTATGGTTAGTTTTCTAACGCAAATCTAACGTTAGTTTTGTAACGTAAATCTAACGTTAGTTTTGTAACGTAAATCTAACGTTAGTTTTGTAACGTAAATCTAACGTTAGTTTTCTAACGTAAATCTAACGTTAGTTTTCTAACGTAAATCTAACATTAGTTTTCTAACGTTAATCTAAATTACTGTTAGTTTTCTAACGTAAAACAAGATGATCCATTCAGAATTACAGTCTGTAGATTAGAAGCACAAAAATTGGGTGTGGCTCTTCTTCGGGGGATTGGATATAGACCAATATAAATAGGTACAACCGTGGATGTCGAAATGGAAAAAAAATCTGTTAATAACAAACTAGTAGACAACGGTACTTACAGACAAAATGTTAACAAAAAAGTGGGTGTATTCATTTCCAAGTGCCCAAGAATAGAGATTTAGCTCCTTTAAGAATTGCGGTCTGTAGGTGACACACAAAGAGAAAAACAAGTGAATGAATGACCTACTCTCATTTCGAATTCCAACTGTCAAGGGTTCTTTTATGTGTACACGCAATGTGAGCACAAGATATTGTTTTTTTTTCCTATTCGAAGGACTAAACACTGATTTTGCCAGATTCTCTATCCTACACCACTAACAAGGGGAACTTTCTCGACCAACACCGAGATTGAACCCCTCATTTGCTAGCCATTGTATTACTGAGTCACCGCAGCTCATTCAGAAAAATAGGTTAAATCCAAAACAGAAGTTTGTGAAATGTAGGTTTGTCCTCATGACAACAATGCTTCACACTAAATTTGAAAAAGATCTGTTAACTGTAGCTTCCATTGAACGTATAATAAAATTACTGAAATGAAATGGGGTTTAATGTCCTACTATTCTGCTCTGACTGGGCTAATGAAGACGGGCATATGACATACACTGTGCTATGAGGCACTATGGCCTACTTATATCGAACTTCCAAGGGATCTTTTACGTGCATGCCAATGTATACATGGGACCTCAGTTTTTTGTCCCATCTGAATGACTAGACAACTGACCTTGTCAGGCTCTGACAAGGGGAAACATGTCGGAAAATCCTGATGAACTTTCTCAACCAATGCAGGGATCGAACACACAGACCTCCAGACTTGAGAGTCTGCGTCTTACGCACTTAGTCACTGTGGATCTATCAAAATTAGTAATGAATACGTGCTATGACAGAAATTTTGTCTGGACAGCGGCATTTCTGAACTTACTAATGAAAGAGAAAGAAATGGGGTTTAACGTCCAGTCGACACAAACTAGGTCATTTCAGGACTAACATATGGAAAGAAATTTGGACTGGACTGCATTATTTCTGCATTTACTTTTGAAGATGTCCTAGGAAAGAAATTTTGCCTGGACAGCAACATTTCCGCATTACCGGTAGTCATTACCAATAGTTCTATGTGGAAAAATATCTTTAATTTAAAGTAGCTAAGTCTCTAAAACTCAATATCTTCCAAAATATTGAACTTTGAAAACACAAATTATTTGTCAATTTAAATCAACATTGATGCTGTGATCTTACCAAAAAAGATGGGCTTCTGACAACCAATATTTAAGAAAAAATAAAGATTTTACCATTGATACACGAATCGTGTACCATTAATGCGTTTCAGACCAAGTTCTAGCAGGAGACTCAGGAAACGAGGCTAGACACATTGCACTAAATCAAACTGCGTACATGTATGTAGACTGGAATAACCAGATGCTAGAAATGTGAATTTGATTGAGACTGCACTGTCTCTAGAAAATTCTCAAGACCGTTCTTACATAAGCACAAGTCAAGTATGAGTCTAAGCACATTGTGATTGGTAAACTGAGACTATGATACTCTCTAACGTCATAAAAACAGTTTTTGGTATGAGAACTACGTCATAAATTTGTTGTCTACTTCCCGGCAAATCGTCGATTTAGATGCATTTGACATTTCCCCTATACACATAAAAAAAACAGCTAAAAAGAACCCCCCAAAACGAAAGCACATGCAAACATTCTGAATAATTGTGAGAGCGCCTGATCTTAAAGTAGCATGTGTGTTTGTGTTGTTTACTAATTGGTCAATAAATAAAACAGTTTCAGGGTAGAAGTGAAATTTTCTTTAACATACTTCTTGAGAATATGTTTCTAAAGGATTTTCTCTGCCTTTCAATTGTCTTCAATTTATTAAATGTACTGTAGTAACTTTCATCATTAGTAAATATAAAATTAACGATTATCCTTTAAGATCTACAAGTGTACATTCTTGTAATAAGGAGATAAATTAAAATAACATTGTGGCTTGTTTATAAATCCTTACATTTTTGGTAATTCAGCTCTTAACATGAAACTATCTAAACCAAATATTGCTTAAATCAGTGGGTATAGGCTAGGCCTACTGTCAATCAAAATCACCCCTGTCTGTAAATACATGTATATAAATAGGTCATGATTCGACTGTTGCTGTTTTATTATTTCGAATTTAAAAGCTCAACACTTAAATATATAAGTTGTAAAAGCATATAAAAAATGTGTATAAAATTATTGAAGGTATTGGCAAACTTATAAACGTATGGATTTAGCCCAAGACAAGTTTCATTATTCTTAAGTTACGATAAAAACCTCTCTCTGAAAATTAAAATTCCCGGATCTGATTATTCTTTTAACAATATTACGTAGTTACGTAACCTCATATAAAATATGAAAATATAGCAGAGCGTACAGAAAAGAATTGTATGAATAGATTCATTTTCAGAAATGGCCGCCATTTTTGTTATACCTACAAGGTACGTACTGCCGAGCAAGGTCAAGGTCACGATTTTAACACAATTGATGGTTTTTAGATCGATTTTTATTATATTATTTCTATTGACATTACATTTATTTTACTAGGGTACGTTTATTGTTGTTATTTATCTACATCGCTTTAATAATTTTTTAAATATATTTTTTCGTGTGTTGTCAAACATGAAACTACGGAATTCTGGGAATTCAATATGGCGGCATACGTTGTAATTGATTTCCCGTAGAATAGAAAATATGCTTTATTTTAGAGTTTACTAAAGTTATTTCATATACATGTACGATCTGAAGTTCAGCCAAGTAAAGTTGAAGGTAAGTTCCTTTTTTATTTGAACATCTGTCGAAAGCGTACAGATAGATCTACTGTTGGCAAAAATCAGTCAAAACCAATAGCCATGCCTGAATGCCATAGGACAATAGATAAGACAAGTGGGGAAAAAAGTTTGTACGTAAAATTTGTATTTTAAATAGCTAGTATTTTTATTAGCACGACAGTCCTTCACGTTTAGGAAATGGTGCAGGAGCCGCAAAACTCTCCCGCCAATTTGAAAATTGAGAAAAAAAGCTCCAGTGAAAACAACTCTTCTTATTTATGTTGTATTTATGCTTTAGTTTTGTCTGTATTTATGCTTTAGTTTTGTCTCAAATTCTTTTTATTTCATTTATATTTTCCTTCAATTGTCGTCAGTTTGATCACTTTGTCAGAGATAGATAGATAGAGATGGGGTTTAACGTCCACTCTACACAAACTAGGTCATTTTGGGACTAACACACGGTTCAATTTTATTTCAATAATTCGCTTTCGCGTAGGGGTCTTTAGCAGTGGGAGGTAACCGGAGGAAACCCACGAGGTTGAGAAGGCGCCCCTACATGTATCTCCATGCCACCTACGCTCACACCAGGGATCGAAACCACAGCCGCAAGCCAGAGGTGACCGGCCAGCTAGAGGTCGAAGCGCGGCACTCTAGTCAGTGACTATAGGCCATCCCAACCCCTCACTTTGTCAGAGTGATTAGCGTACAAATTGAAATCCTATTTTTGTCCCCCAATTGCTATTTGTCCTCGAGTTATTCCAATTTAAAAATGTCGCATACTTGACAGTTCTTACCATCTCCAGATGTATTGATAGCGATAATCAACGCAATGGACAAAGCGGTTCATAAAAAATTTTAAACAACGTAATGTTTTTACTACAAGTGTCATTTTATCATTTTCCCAGATATTCTCCATCAACATCTGGCAACATATTATTAGGTTGTCAAGTACATGTAACATTGTATTCTATTGGCCGATTTTAGATTTCTATTCAATTAAAACGAGCCTTACATTAGCATCCAATATGTTGGGTGAATAATTATGGCAGCCCTACAGTAGTTTTACCATGGAAACACTCACTGCGTGGAGGAGGTCACTATACTCTAACACATGCTGTTTTATTAAAAATAAACAAAAACTAAAAGTACGGTAGTTTATGAATCTAAATAAGGAGAGTGAATTAGATAATAAGTGGGCGTATTTTTTTTTTTTTTTTAGAAAAATTTTACGCATAAGCTCTCTTTCTGAGATTTGGGTGAATTTCTAGCCCTGGAATAACCAAAAGCATTTTCTAAACATTTATAGGGTTGTTTCAGTTTTTTGACATCGAAAGCCAATGTGCATTGAGAGGAGCAGGAGCAAAAGCTCGCCTTAAACGTGAAGGGCTGAATGTGGGCATATCTTGCTTGGCAGCCTTTGGTTAACTATTGTATTGAGAACTGTCAGCTTTTTATCTAAAACTTACATAACGCATCTTCAAGCTTATATCTATATAACATTCACAAGCTTTGCCCTTACATACATGTACGTAAAGGCTTGAGCAATCCCCTCTCAAGCACGCGCAGGGTATATTTTTTCTTTTATTTTCAAATGAAATGAGGTTTAATGTCCTACTGGTCTGCTCCTAACCTGGGCTAATGAAGACGGTCATACGCCATACAGTATGTTATGAGGGAAATTTAGCCCGGGCAGCGGCATTACAGCCTTCTCTTATATCAAATTCCAACTGCCAGGGATCTTTTACGTGCAGGTCAATGTGAACACAGGACCTCAGTTTTTCTTTTCATCTGAATGACTAGACAGTTGTACATGTCAGTCCCTCCGTCCTGTATCACTGACATGGAAAATCTGGATGAACTTTCTTGGCCAATGCAGGGATCGAACACCAAGATCTTTCGTACACATTGGCATGCATGTTGGAAATCAATATAAGTGTGGGCAGTAGCACCATGGCCTGTGGAAAACTTCCGTCATAGCACACATTATGGCGTTTTTCCGTCTTCATAAGCCCAGTCGGAGCAGAACAGTATGATATTGAACCCCATTTCATTAAAGATACGTTATGGGAGATTTTGACAAGGAGTTAGCCATTCTTGCTATAAAAGTTCAAAAATAGATGTTGAAACAAGAATATATTGAAAATTTCAATCAAATAACTTTATCCTGAACAAAGTTGTTACCACTATAATTTTTTACTAGAAATGGTGGTTAAAATCATCGACACCCTTTTCCCACTATGGCCGATTGTTGATTGACAGGCGTTAACTCCACCTACATAGTCTCGATCATCAAGTAATGTTTAAACGGTATCTAGTGAAGCTTGTGTATAGCCTCGGTCATCACTGTCTTTTATGAATAATTTCCGGAAGTATGATGACGTCAACGTCACGGAGAAATCCCACCCACGACGCCATAGTGATTAAATCAGTCGACGAAATCCTGTTTTAATCCGAGCCCAATCCAAGCCATCCGTGGGTCTACAGTGTTCATTTTGGGCTTGTTGTTTAAATAAAGATCTAATTTATAATTTCTATGACATCTGAGGCTCAAAGGAAGACCGACAAAAGTCAGTTTTTGCTCTCCCATAATGTATGTTTAAAGATCTGCAGTAGGTTACCTAAAAAAGGCTATAATCTACCTTAAAGGGGTTTCTTTGCTCCGTATAGTCATTCGGGTGGAACAAAAAACTGCCCTGTGTAACATTGGTATGCACGTAAAAGATTCATGGCCATTGGACATCAATTTTAGAGTAGGCTGTAGTGCCCCTGACCAAACAAAATTTACTCATAGCACACTGTATGGGGTGTGTTTATTTTTATTAGCCCAGTTGGTGCTAAACAGTTGGACGTTAAATCCTATTTCATTTGTATTTTGGGGAAGTAAAAGTTGCTTTTCATTTTTTTTTTTTTTTACAGATCCTATATTTGAAACCTTTGGTGGCAGTAATGTCTAAGAAGATATAAAAAGGTTTATAAGTGCTTTGTATATGGAAGCCAGACATCACTACTACTTGTAGTAGTATTGGAAATCAATATAAGTGTGGGCAGTAGCACCATGGCCTGTGGAAAACTTCCGTCATAGCACACATTATGGCGTTTTTCCGTCTTCATAAGCCCAGTCGGAGCAGAACAGTATGATATTGAACCCCATTTCATTAAAGATACGTTATGGGAGATTTTGACAAGGAGTTAGCCATTCTTGCTATAAAAGTTCAAAAATAGATGTTGAAACAAGAATATATTGAAAATTTCAATCAAATAACTTTATCCTGAACAAAGTTGTTACCACTATAATTTTTTACTAGAAATGGTGGTTAAAATCATCGACACCCTTTTCCCACTATGGCCGATTGTTGATTGACAGGCGTTAACTCCACCTACATAGTCTCGATCATCAAGTAATGTTTAAACGGTATCTAGTGAAGCTTGTGTATAGCCTCGGTCATCACTGTCTTTTATGAATAATTTCCGGAAGTATGATGACGTCAACGTCACGGAGAAACCCCACCCACGACGCCATAGTGATTAAATTAGTCGACGAAATCCTGTTTTAATCCGAGCCCAATCCAAGCCATCCGTGGGTCTACAGTGTTCATTTTGGGCTTGTTGTTTAAATAAAGATCTAATTTATAATTTCTATGACATCTGAGGCTCAAAGGAAGACCGACAAAAGTCAGTTTTTGCTCTCCCATAATGTATGTTTAAAGATCTGCAGTAGGTTACCTATAAAAGGCTATAATCTACCTTAAAGGGGGTTCTTTGCTCCGTATAGTCATTCGGGTGGAACAAAAAACTGCCCTGTGTAACATTGGTATACACGTAAAAGATTCATGGCCATTGGACATCAATTTTAGAGTAGGCTGTAGTGCCCCTGACCAAACAAAATTTACTCATAGCACACTGTATGGGGTGTGTTTATTTTTATTAGCCCAGTTGGTGCTAAACAGTTGGACGTTAAACCCTATTTCATTTGTATTTTGGGGAAGTAAAATATGCTTTTCATTTTGAAACCTTTGGTGGCAGTAATGTCTAAGAAGATATAAAAAGGTTTATAAGTGCTTTGTATATGGAAGCCAGACATCACTACTACTTGTCACATACAGACTTGGGACCGAAACCATGCCACTAAACTCAATGACAGACCTCATGATCAAAAGCACTTGTGAACCAAACCGCCCAGATGGCAAACAAATAGACTTTTTAGTAATGTACTGATAAAAATATATATGTATCTATTGTAGCACAAAATTCATCAGAATGTAGGCAAAAGCTTTACTTTATGAGCAGCATGCCTAAACTTTTTTCTGTGTGATCTTGTGACAGTCAATTCTTTTATGAATAGTTTTGT
Organism: Patella ulyssiponensis; assembly: GCA_963678685.1. Classification (NCBI taxonomy): domain Eukaryota; kingdom Metazoa; phylum Mollusca; class Gastropoda; family Patellidae; genus Patella; species Patella ulyssiponensis. The sequence goes on along the minus strand of OY783225.1, from coordinate 57,422,107 downwards.
TTCAAGCAGATATGCTGTCACAGTTCTTTAGTTTAAATTGAGTTGTATCAGTGAGTTGAAAATCATCTGTGTACCAGTTATTGCTCTCCCTTATAAATAGTTCAAATTTTTGTGATAGATGAACCATAGCAAAGTTCTATGATAAACTTAGATTTGTAATGTAATATTGATGTTGTTAGACCCTTTTCTTAAAGAGCTGTTTCCTAAATTGTCACCAAATTAGTGCTGTGGATAAATTGTTTCAATTTAAATGTCTACTTTTATTCTATTACATTATACATTTATCTTTTAAAATAAAGTATAGATACTTGTAGTACATTTTGTTGTAATTTTTTGGGGATGACGTGGCTAAGTGAGTAAGACGCAGGCTCGCTAGCCTGGAGGTAGGGCAAAAAGTTGATTCAGATTTTCCGGCGTGTTCCCCCTTGTCAGTGATGCAGGATTGAGGGCCTGACAAGGAAAGTTGTAATCGTTCGGATGGGATGGAAAATCAAGGTCCCATGTACACATTGGTGTACACGCAAAAGATCCCTTGGCAGTTGGAAATCGATATAAAAGTAGGCCGTAGCACAGCTGCCCTAGCAAAATTTCCCTTAGAGCACACAGTATGGTCTATACCAATCTTCATTAGCCCATTTTAGGAGCAGGACGTTAAACCCCATTTCATTTCATTTGTTGTAATTATGTAAATTGGTTGCAATTACATTTAGAATTCTGAATGGTTATTGGTAAATAGAGAGAAAAATGGGGTTTAACATCAAATCGACTCTCACAAGGTCGTTTTGGGACTAACATATGGTGCATTCGACCACCCAAACACCTATGGGTAAACAGACATAACCTACTATTCAAGTTAAGCACATGTACAATGATTTTCTTGTGCTAGGGAGGATACAGAGAGAATTGATGTCACGCCTGGGAAAATAGAAAGAAATGGGGTTTAACATCCAATAGACATAAACTGTTATTTTGGGACTAACATGCAATTCAATGCAAGTTTAATCATTTGCTTGCGCCAGGAGTCTTTAGAAGTTGGAGGAACCAAAGAAAATTGACGGTAACGTCTGGTATGGAAACCACGCCACTAGGTATCACAGACAGACCTTATGATCTAAAGGGCATACTTAGACCACTTGACCATCCAGCCCTTCCCGTGGTTAAAGAAGGTTTGGTTATTGGTTGATTGAATTTCGCATTTACAAATGCAAATGATAGATTTTATTAACGATTCTAATTGTTATATTTTTATCACTCTGTTCATCAAAATTTGATATTAGAATTGCATCCAAAAATGATGTTTATTTAATGTTAGATTTACGTTAAAATGGTCGGTTAGATTTCAATCATTTTGCTCATCCTTTTAACGACAATTTAACGTCAGGAAATGATGATAATCTAACGTAAAGATTACGTCATTTTAACGTTACATTTACGTCATTTTCTGACGTAAAGTTTACGTAATTGTTTGTTATATTTTTATCACTCTGTTCATCAAAATTTGATATTAGTATTGCATCCAAAAATGATGTTTATTTAATGTTAGATTTACGTTAAAATGGTCGGTTAGATTTCAATCATTTTGCTCATCCTTTTAACGACAATTTAACGTCAGGAAATGATGATAATCTAACGTAAAGATTACGTCATTTTTACGTTAGATTTACGTCATTTTCTGACGTAAATCTAACGTAAAGTTTACGTCATTTTCTGACATAAATATAACCTAAATGACGTAAAGTTTACGCAAAATTTACGTTAGATTTACGTCAGAAAATGATGTAAACTTTACGTTAGATTTACGTCAGAAAATGACGTAAATATAACGTAAAAATGACGTAAAGATTACGTTAGATTAACGTCATTTGCTGACGTAAACTTTTCATTAAAAAGATGAGCAAAATGATGGTAAAGTGACTGACCATTTTGACGTAAACTTTACGTAAAATTAGCATCATGTTGTTAAGTGGGCGTCGTCCACACTTTCTTGTGGACACTCTAGAGGCTAAAGTTAATATCCGATTGACTTTAAATTCATACACAGTGCTTAAGGTCATGAGACAAAGAATCCTATTGATTTTCAGCGATATCCAATAATTATTGTCACAGTTATGGCCCTCGATCACTTTGAAAAATCTTGTGGATGTTTTAGAGGCCAAAGTTAATATCTGATTGTCTTTAAATTTATACACGGTGTGTAAGATCAATAGATGAAGAAGCCTATTGATTTTCAGCAATATTCGATAATTACTGCCAGAGTTATGGGCCTTAGTCACTTTGAAAAAACTTGTGGATGCTCTAGCGGTTAAAGATAATATCCGATTGACTTTGAATGTATACACAGTGTTTAAGGTCATCAGACGAAGAAACCTGTTGATTTTCAGCGATATTCGATAATTACTGCCAGAGTAATGGCCTAGAAAAATCTTGTGGATGCTCTACATGCTAATGTTAATATCTGATTGATTTTGAATTTATACACAGTGTTTAGACAAAGAAGACTATTGATTTTCAGTGATATCCGATAACTACTGCAAGAATTATGGCCCTTGATCCCTTTGAAATATTTTGTGGATGCTCTAGAGGCTAATGTTTTTATGCAGTTGACTTTAAATTTATACGCATTGTTTAAGGTCATAATTACTGCCAGAGTTATGGTCCTTGATCACTTTGAAATATCTTGTGGACGAATTCTAACCATTACTTAAAGGGACAATAACACTCTTGCTGGCTTGGCAGCTCTAGAAAATAAATAATAGTCTTATTCTAATGTTTATGTGTCCTACCTGTTGTGTAAATTATCCATTACATCATATTTTACTTGTCCAGAGGGTTCGAAAATATTTTAAAATCCAAGTCACATTTGAAAAGGTTTACGTTAACCTTTTCAAATCATGTAGTTGAATTTTTCCAATTTTTTAAATTAGGTGTGTTACGATGAAATTTGTATCATCAATTTATTTGAATATTGTAAAATAATACAATTTGTTGACCAGAATAAAGATTGGGACATATTATTCAATTACAACAAGAGTGTTATTGGGGCTTTAATGGGCTATTACTAGTAATAAGATTTTCATGCATTGTAAACTTTCTCCTTACTGACAAAAGTATAAATATGCGACAACCCTTGTTGACGCCAGGACGACTTAGCTGGGTGTATTTTTCGTTGCCTGGCAACCTATCTTGTCACTGGACAATCCATTAATAGTGTATAGACCTCAAATTTTTACCGCACCTCGAAAATAGAACCACATTTTTCCCCACACGAATTTGTTGTTACGACGTCATGTCGTGGTGATAAGGTCGTGTGCACTTGAATAACTGTGTAGCACCTGACTTGACCGGCTCCTAAAATCTGTTCCCATGGAGATCCCATTTTGATTTTTTGTATGTTCGTTAATCATAGGCGGGGCAATGTTCACACGAAAAATTGGCCAAATCGAAGCTGCCCCTTTACGAGGGCGTGGGTTCCAAGGTCAAGGTCAACAACATCTGCCTGGGTTTTGTTCTGCCGAGTTTGTGCTCCTGATCTTAAGAAAGATCCATGTTTTCTGAACAATTTGATACCAATTTCATGTAAGTAGTATTACTAGGGACGAAGTTATGGATTTTCAAAGTTTGAAGGTCAGCCGAAAAGGCCCAAATTTCGGAATACCCCTGATGGGGCCCCATGGGGCTCCCAGCGCTAAAATTTTGCACATCATGTTTTTTCGTCATGGTTAACTTGCACACCAAAAATCATCAAAATCTGTGATGGTCATGTCAGAACCTTGTGTACACTTGACGTGGAATCCCCCACGTGTAAAATTGCCATGATGTTAATTTACATATAGTTGTACAATAACATTTAAATAAAAAAAATATTGGGTATTTTAACAGAGTTTATGTAATAATACCTCTTAAATGTTGTAGAATTACATATTATGTAATTTGCCAAGGTAACATTATTCAAAGGAATGTGTTTGTCTCGGCTTGGCTAATTAGTCCTAGGTTCTATCCTGGCGAACACAGATAGTTTAGCGGAACTTTAAGCCGAGCATGTAAAACAAAATTCGATAATGTAAAGCAAGTGAAATGAAGTTTAATGTGCTACTGTTCTTCTCCTTATACTGGAAAGAGTAGGTGATACAGTCCAAGCAAAATTCCGCACCCAACTCAATATATGGCATATGCCTGTCTTTATTAGCCAGTTCGATACATTCAGATTTTGAATAACCTATTTCTCTAAAATAGACTAAACTGACTGACGGAGCAGTAAATATTTTGTATAAAATTCGATACGTGGTCAAAGGGGGAATAACCTATGTGACCACTATTTGACGGTAAATTTACAATTTTCTGTAAAAATAATATTTACAGCGGCATTTCTGTTAATATACAGTTCACGTGATGTAAACTGACATGTGGTTGTATTACTACATTAAATTTGATGTAATTTTACATAAGCCTTGTATTCTTATGCGTCTACATGTTTTAAATGTAAGTTAACAAACCATGTGATATTACAAATCATGTACTGTATTTTTACTATAATTATAGCTGTAAATATACATATAATTTTAACAGTGTGGTGGTGGGGGGGTATCTTATTATTGTAACCCTTGTTTGCTACACGACACCAAGAATAACATCAATCCTGTGTCATGACAGCAAAACCGCGTTGTTCTAAAGGCTAAGGCTCCGAGAATAACGTGGTACTAATTACTCGATGGGTCCATGGGACAGGAATTCATCTTAGAATGGAAATTGTGTAATGAACAATATTCTCCAATATTTACGGTATATTGTGTTGTTGATAGATATGGTTTAGCGTGACACTTATCCCGTGTCGCGGCAGCCAAATCTTCAATGTGACTCTGTCGGATGTCGCGGTAGGACTCCACTTTAGTTGTGTAAAAACTTCAAACTCTTTTTTTTAATTCAAAGTATCTTTATATATTAAAATAACATTTTCCTCCTAACATCCACAATGCCAAGGTTATATACCGACAACTTCACACACAGCTATGAAATTAAATGTAGGTTCCTATCTCGTAGCGTGTATTCTGTGGTGCAAATTACACGCTTCTTGATAAATGTACATGATGGCCCCGGAATTTCCTACGGGAGAACCAGTCATACTCACCTCATTGAACTCAAGGCTCTGTGGTCAGTTACGCCGGAACATACCCCCGCCCCTCTCTAATCGTTTTTATGCACACGCCCCTGATTTGTGGTTTGGATAATAAAGGGTTGCAAACATTTGTAAGTCAGGAACGATTTTGACGAATCATTTAATATTCTTTATAGAACAAATGAAATGCTTATCTAATCAGACATTATATAAATAGATGCTAATTCAGGGGTTAGAGATAGGTCTATTTTTATAATAATAATAATGATATTATCATCATTTATAAACCGCGTTAATACTGAAGAAGATTTTTAAAGGTGCTGTTGGTTGTTATATTCACTGATTATTTACAGATCAGGGTTTTGAAACAAGAAGGTATGTTCAAATATTTAATCAATTACCTAGTAGTTATATCAATTAAACCATATCGATATTTTATGGTTATGGTTGGTTAAAAAAATAGATAAAACACACAATCGCAATTAGAAATATAATGAAGGGAATTTGTGACCTCTTCACAAAACGACAAGGGCAGTGACAGTGATCGGACATCGTCAGAATGTGGATACTTGTACTTTTATTAGTAACAGAACTGACGGCTTTAGAATATAAATACAAATCGCCCAAATCATGTCAACATCTGACAGTACCAACAGCTACAGCTTATAAATCACTTGCTGTTCACTGGATGTTGGATTTTGTTCGTCAATGTAGTCATGATTCCAGTTGTTTATCGGCAACTTTTGATGGATCTCAAACTTGTTACATGTTATCGAACGATCGACGGAATTGCAGAGGTGAGTATCCCTACTTTCAAATGAAGGATAATCCATGACTATAGATGTAACCCAGAGCTATAGATGACTATAGATATAATCCGGGGTCATATAGGTAACCCAGAGCTATAGATGTAACCCAGGGTAATATAGGTAACCCAGGGCTATAGGTGTAACCCAGGGTAATATAGGTAACCCGTGGCTATAGGTGTAACCCAGGGGATTTTTTATTCTGAAGTAGTGTCTTATTTACTTCGGGACCATACCCTCTCAGCTGAAACAGGATTCAAAGTTGTCCGTCATATTTGAAATAAACCTACATACTTGGGTCACTAGAGGGCGTTCTGAAGCCAGAAGCCATGGAATTTTTTTTTGTTCTGAAGGACACTTTTAACGTTTGCATTAGCAACGTGAACATATGGCCACCAGTAGTTAAACTCCTCTTAGAGAGCTTTATTAATTAGTGAAAAGCGATTGAATAACACATAGTAACTAAGGTATGAGATAATATCCAAACATCCTGAAGTGCCCGAAGTAAACGATATATAAAATTTTAACACATATTGAACTAAAAGGACCTTTGAGAGAAGGGGGGGGGGGGGTGGGATGGCCTAGTGGTCTAGAGTGCCGCGCTTCGACCTCTAGCTGGCCGGTCACCTCTGGCTTGCGGCTGTGGTTTCGAGCCCTGGTGTGAGCGTATGTGGCATGGAGATAGGGGCGCCTTCTCAACCTCGTGGGTTTCCTCCGGGCACTCCGGTTTCCTCCCACGGCTAAAGACCCCTACGCGCAAGCGAATTATTGAAATAAAATTGAAACCATATGTTAGTCCCGAAATGACCTGGTTGTGTTGAGTGGACGTTACATCCATTTCTCTCTCTCTCTCTCTCTCTCTCTCTTTTGAGAGAAAATATCCAACTTACTTTGTGGGCAGCCAGACTCTAGGGAAAATCAACAACAACTTATCGGTGGTATGATACTGTTTATTATTATTAAATCATTACTACCAATAAACATTCAAAACTTAATATATACCCCTGTCAGGGCTAAAGAAGACCGACAAAGAAAGGGTTCATTTTTCCCATTTCCAATACAAACCGACTTACTCTACTGGAGTTAAAAGTTGAAACTCCACCAAAGCACAATTACTACCTTCATGTCTGCTTCATGTCTGCAAATATCGAACCTAACACCAGCTACGAGTATTTAGAAACCACCATGAGTGACGCGGAATCTCCAATAAGGACAAGCCTGAAAACTCCACCCCTCTGTCATCCACGCCTGTCCCTGATGAGGGTTTTTACCCACACTCTCAATGTACGTACTCTAAAATTAAGAGCATTTAGGAGACCAGCAGTACAGAATGCTATTCGACCTATGATAACACTGATTCTAAGACAAGAAATTGATAAATATATTGCCCCCTTAAGAAAGGAAATAAATGACCTTAAATATGAGATTTCGTCTGTCACCCTGCAACTAAATGGTATGTTAAATGAACGATGTGATGACCTAGAGCAATATGGTAAGCGAAACTGCATCCGTATTAGTGGTATTGCCGAAACGCCAAACGAAATTGTCGAAAATAAAGTAATTAAAGTCATTAAAAAAGTCATCCCAGCCATTACATCGTCTGACATAGTCAAAAGGTAGGTACACCTTTCCCTTGGAAAAAATAAGGATCAAAGTTTTCAAAAAAATCGACGAAATATAGGTCTGATCACATTGATTTTATATTCTGTACTAGCTAAGAGACTACTGATTCGTAAACAAAAAAATAGATTGCCAGGCAACGAAACATATGCCCACACAGCAGCTAAATCGTCCGTCCAGTCAACAAGAGTTGTCGCATATTAAGTTATTATCAGAAAATCATTAAAATTTGTTTGGTTTTTATTAAGTTCTGCCTCATGCTAAATTACCATGTAACAGTGATATAATCAAACGTCCAGAGGGACCACAAGCTAAAAAGGGTGATTTTTCGGACAATCAGGGGCCATAATTCAAGAAGTTACGATCCGATGGGCGCAAATATCCGAGGAACCAAGATCTTTGGATTATCAACATACATGTCAAGTTTCATCAAAATCGGTTCAAAATTGTGACCTCTATAGGGTCCACAAGCTAAAAACGTGATTTGTCGTACAACCAGGGGCCATAATCCATGAAGTTTCGATCCGATACATTCCAATATCGTAAGCAGCCGAGATCTTATGGGGATAAACCTATAGTTCAAGTTTTGTCAAAGAATTGTGACTTGTAGAGAGTCCACAACCTTGATATAACATATTTTTACACTATTCGCGTACAAACGGCGGCCATTTTGTCCGTCAATTTTGGTCCGATTTTCACGAAATTCGAACTCAACCTTTATTACCATGTAACGGTGATATAATCAAACGGTTTTTTAAATCCGATAATCATTTTGACCTCCAGAGGGACCACAAGCTAAAAAGGGCGATTTTTCGGACAATCAAGGCCATAATTCAGGAAGTTACGATCCTATGAGAGAAAATGTCGAAAGGAACCAAGATCTTTGGGTTATTAACTAATTATGTGGATGCCGAGCTGGAGAAGACTAGTTCGATGAAGTTCACCCCACTAAATTATTCACATGACACCACTATAAATCTAAGCTAGTCCCTTTTCAGCATATCGTTACATACGCGCTTGACGAAAACCCGTGTCCATAAGAAATATGATACTGCAACATAACAACTATTTATTCACCTTCACATATTACACAAACGTTCACTGGTTGCATGTCACATTCTTATATGAATACATAGATAATCTTAGCGGTAGCGGTAGAAAACAGTACGCTGTCACCAGTTCACATCACGCACTTTCATCTTCACTTTCATCGCACATGTTCTCAACATCCGCTCGGTTGCTAAGCAATTGACTCGATTTTCAAGACACTAGGTACTATTCTACAATATGCAATTAGACTCGATTAACTCACATTTAACCTAATATTCTGCTTGTATGCACTGACACATTATATTGCCATATGTAGATTTTGAACATTACATTCCGGCCCCTATCTTATGATAACAAAGAATAAGATATACAAACATTACAATGTTCAATGATCAAAAATAAACAAGAAACTCTTAACTAGAGCTAATTCACCAAGCTAACTCACTTCACAAATACTGTTTCACAATTCAGCATTCACACTTCACGACTTTTACAATCATAATCAAACTAAACAAATGAATAAAACTGTAATTTACAACAAAATAAACAATAATGTTATAAAGAATGATGTCACAATCTACAAATTCACAAGTTAAGTTTTACTGAGGTTCACAATTAAAGTTAAAGATTACATGATTCACACATAAAGAAAAGATCACTAGTTATACAGATTTCACAAATGAAAGTTAGCTTTAAACTTAAAGTTATGACATTCTAAAGTATTTAGAAAGTTCACGGGTTCACGGTTCAGCACGATTCACAGTTCAGCACAATTCACTCCTATTGCGCTAATAAAAAGCATAATTTAGTTATAGGTCTGACCAAGGTAGTGGTCTTTGTCCTTAGCTGTACACTTCTCACTAGACCTTGTTTATTTGGATATACATCAATAATAACACCCATAAGCCACGAACATCTAGGTGCATTATCGTCCACTATCAAAACTACGTCACCTATTTTAAGGTTCCTATTTGGTTTTAGCCACTTTTGTCTTTGTTGCAACATTGGGAGATATTCCCTTGTCCACCGTTTCCAAAATAACTCGGCTAGATATTGTATCTGCCGCCATCTACGTTTTGAGTAAATGTCACGGTCACAGAATACACCTGTAGGAAATGACGTCACGGGTTGCAACAATAATAATGAGTTTGGAGTAATTACTTCCAAATCATTCGGATCTTCAGAGACACGAGTTAAAGGGCGACTGTTTATAATCGATTCCACCTCACAAAGAAATGTTTGTAATTGTTCTTCAGTTTGACTGGTTTTCAAATATTGTTCACTCAACAGCGATTGTAATATTTTGCGTATTGTGCGTATTTGTCTCTCCCATACACCACCGTGGTGAGAGGCAGTAGGAGGGTTAAAATGCCACTTAAAGTTAAGTTCTACAGCAAATCTGTTAAGATCAGCTTGATTAAGTTCTTTCACACCATCGCCGTAGTTCTTTACTTGCACTTACTAAATTAGTTCCATTGTCAGAAAATATGTCCTTTGGCACACCCCTTCTAGCAATAAACCGACGGATAGCACTAACACAAGAACTAGTATCTAAAGAAGTTGACACCTCTATATGGATGGCACGGGTATTAAAACATGTAAATATCCTTCCATACCGCTCATAGGCGTACGAGGCCGAACTTGTTGGGGGGGGGGGGCAGCATATTTTCTCGACAAATATATTTCTTTAGAATTCGCGGAGCGGCTTCGCCCGCGCGCGCCAGAGGCGCAAAGCGTCCGATGGGGGGCCTCCCTCAGAAAATTTTGAAAACCAAACGGCCGTAGACGCGATTTCCAGGCATTTCGAATATTTTCTAGTAATTTGGAGTGGGTAGTAAATTATGTCAGTTGCAGCATAAAAACTGGTAAAAAGTCATCTTTAAAATAAGCTCTATTACTATGAAAACAAGAACAAGTCGAACGATTTACTTTTGCCACATTGTCAGAAAATATGTCCTTTGGCACACCCCTTCTAGCAATAAACCGACGGATAGCACTAACACAAGAACTAGTATCTAAAGAAGTTGACACCTCTATATGGATGGCACGGGTAGTAAAACATGTAAATATCATTCCATACCGCTCATAGGCGTACGAGGCCGAACTTGTTTGGGGGGGCCAGCATATTTTCCCGACAAATATATTTCTTTAGAATTCGCGGAGCGGCTTCGCCCGCGCGCGCCAGAGGCGCAAAGCGTCCGATGGGGGGCCTCCCTCAGAAAATTTTGAAAACCAAACGGCCGTAGACGCGATTTCCAGGCATTTCGAATATTTTCTAGTAATTTGGAGTGGGTAGTAAATTATGTCAGTTGCAGCATAAAAACTGGTAAAAAGTCATCTTTAAAATAAGCTCTATTACTACGAAAACAAGAACAAGTCGAACGATTTACTTTTGCCACATTTTTCATTTTATGAGACTTCACATTTTTTATCCAGATCTCAGATGCATAGAAGACTTGTATATACTTTATCTACTTTTAATATATGAATGATCAAGAACTGAGAAAGGCCATGTGTACGTGCTAGTTCTATTCAGGTGGTTAACGTGTTCATCATTGACTGGACTGCTTTCTCTCCGCTTCCATATTATTAAAAATATTCCAAACCCGACAGACGGCACGACGCTTCCCGACAAACTGAGCATTCATTCCCGACAAGACCATAGCTTCCCCGACAAGGCCATACCCCTACCCCACCCCATTTTCAAAAACTCCTCGGCTAATGACCGATCTCACAATTCTGAGCTCTTTTCAGATTTCTATTTTTTTTCATGAAAATATTTGGGGAGGGGGCGGTGCCCCCGGCCACCCCGCCTCGTACGCCTATGATACCGCTTTTTCACCGATCGACCTACTTTAATCTCAAAATGACCAAAATAGTCGATGCCTACATGGGAAAATGCTTAAAGATCAGCTTGTAGACACGAGTTTTAGGCAAATCAGCCATCTTTTGCTGACCAGCACGAGTATTTATTTTACGACATATGACACAGTTACGGATTATCTCTTTCACTAAAATACCAGATCTTATGATCCAGAATTTCTGACGTATCTCAGCAGTCGCATGATTACGACCCTGGTGACCTACTTTATGACGAGAGTATTTAACAATTAAGGTCGACACATGATTATTCTTTGGGAGAATAATTTGATGTTTAGCATCACTAGGAATGTCAGCATTTCTTAATCTGCCACCGACACAGATTAGACCATTTAAAAACACGGGATCCAAATTTGACAAAGCACTATTGGACTTCACAGAATTATTTTTATCACCAGAGATTATTTTATAATCTTCAGAAAAAACAGATTTCTGAATACACTGAATGATAGATTTCTCAGCACTTGATACTTCATCCACGGTCAAGATTCCATTCCGTAAGCTATCAGGAATTTCGAGTTTTTGGCTTTTCAATTTTAAAATAGCCTTTAGTCTTAACCACCACGATATACCGCGTTTAAGACGATTCCAGTTCGAATAATGATTAAATAACTTGTTTACATCGTCTTGATTTACATTGATACACCCGACGTTTATTTCACTCACAGTTTCATTGTCAAGTTTTTCACTAAATACTGGCATAGGCGGCCATTACTCAGATGACTCATACAGAAAACCTGGACCCGTTATCCAGTTGACAGATGTAAGGCCATCTCCGCTAAGACCTCGAGAGGCATGATCAGCGGGGTTCTGCTTAGACGGAACATACCTCCATTGATCAATTTCCGATCCATCACGTATTACTGCTAAGCGATTAGACACGAACACCTGATAACGTGCTTTCTCATTCGCGATATACTTCAGTACCGTCTGGCTGTCTGTCCAGAAGCACACTTGGTTCACTGGTATAGTCAATTCCATATTCAACATATTGTTAATTCTTACAACTGACGTAGCAGCTGATAATTCCAACTTTACAATTGTGTGCGGTTTAATAGGCGCAACACGTGATCTCCCCATCACAAATGACACATGTACTTCACCACGGTCACTTTCAAATCTTACATAAGTAACCATTGCGTATGCATTTTGCGACGAATCTGCGAAATGATGCAATTGAGTATTCACAATATTACCGAAAGACTTCGGCTTTAAACAGCGATCAATTGACACGTTTTCTAAGTTCGGTAAATCATTTACCCAGTTTCTCCAATCGCGTTCATGTTTTTCTGGTATTTCTTGATCCCAACCAAGTTTTTCGCGACATAAATCTTGAATAATTAACTTAGCACGGAGAACGAACGGAGAAGCGAACCCAAACGGATCGTACACAGAACTCATAACCGATAAAATGTTACGACGAGTTGCTTTTGGATTCATAGAGCTCACACTAAATTCAATTTTATCGTTTTCGACACCCCATTTCACACCCAATGCACGTTGCACTGGTAAATTGTCATTGATATTGTCGAAATCCAAGTTTTGGGTTTCATCAACTCTATCAGATGCCGGGATAGTTTTCATCAAATTGCGACTGTTACTGACCCATTTTGTCAAATTAAAACCACCGGATCTTAATACAGTACGAAATGGCTTCAGATTCACTCGGCAACGATTTTAAAAAGTCATCCACGTAAAAATCATTGTTGATTGAGTCAATGACACTTTGATCTACTTTACCTATATTATCACTTGCTACACGCTTGAGAGCGAAATTGGAACAGCTCGGAGAACTGACAGCTCCAAATAAATGGACTAACATACGATATTCAGTTAATGTTTGATTTATGCCCCCTTTTGGCCACCATAAAAATCTCATAAAGTCTACATCAGATTTACTAACACGGACTTGATAAAACATGCTCTCTATATCGCTCATTACAGCAAAATAGTCTTGTCGCCATCTTAAAAGCACACCGATTAATTTATTTGTCAAGTCTGGGTCTGACAATAATTGTTCATTGAGAGATGTATTATCATACATCAAAGGGCAGTTAAATACCACTCTCACCTTATTGGGTTTTCTTGGATGCACAACATTATGGTGATTTAAATACCATACTTTACCATCTAATTTCACCAATTCACCCTTTGGCACTTTTTCGGCATAGTTTTTCGATTCTAAATTATTCATGAAATCAGTATATTGTTTATGAAGAGATTCATTGACACTTAATCTCTTTCTCAGTTTATAAGCGAACACTTCGGCTTGAAGTCGGTTATTTGGCATCACAACATCAGGATTTCTTAAAGGCAGATTGGTTTCATAATGCCCATCTTTTAATTTTATAGAATTGTCAATAATACTGATAAACCGTTTACCTTCTACAGACATGAATTGTCGGTCATCACATAGACTTTCACCGAATTTGAGATTAAAGTACTTTTTAACTTGTAGCTCTAAATTATGGTCAACATGACAATAATTAACACTAATATGATTTTCAAATTTCCCGTTAAGACCGTAGAACAACCAACCCAAAGGTGATCTTACAGCATACGGTTCACCGATGTTTCCTGTACGAATCTCGAGTGGCTGTGTCGCCAATGGAAAGTTCACACCAATCATCACCTTCACTCTGGGTATACAGTTACCACCCAAATCAGGTAATTTAATGTCCTTGAAATGTTCCCATTTATTGATATCGGACTGTTGAGGTGCATCCCTCATAGTAACTGGAATTTCAAGTTGAAACTATATCGTCATTCACTTTTGGTTTTAGGCAGATAGGAACAATTGCCATTAAAGGGTTTCCGCCCATAATTTCAGCTTTAACACAACCTGAAGTTATTTTGTAGTTCGTATTATCAATACTTTTCTTGACACTGGTTTCACTATTATTATTAAAGTTTTTCCTGTCTCCTGCGGGATCATGCATAACAGTTTGGTGAGTTCTCGTACACTTGTCACATTTTGACCATTCAGGATTTGGACACGTATCCTTCATATGACCAGGATTTAGGCATGCATAACACAAACCAAGTTTTCTTACTGACATATCACGATCAGATTGAGTGATTCCAGCAAATCGTCTACACTGCAACAAAGAATGATATGTTTGCTGTCCACAATAAAGGCATGGCGACTTTGCTGCTAGATTTTCACGTTTCGTACCATGTTGTACCACAGGTTGAATGTTTGTTGCGTTCACTCTCCTTTGTGGGATTTTTGGTTGAACGCTGAATTACTGATAATTTGATCTCTGTTGGTAACCCAATCCACTAACTCTCGGATCGTTCTCGTTACTTGATAAAACACCCACAAAGTTTTCAAAGTCACTTAAAGTAGGAGAACGATTTTCCTTTTCACGGAGTCGACCAACTTCCAAAATCCACTTTTGTTGTATGGCTATAGGCAGTTTACAACACAATGTCTTAATAAATTCAAACCCATCAAGAAAGTTCATGTCTTTATTATTTTGTTTTGAATTAACACAATTGGTTAAGAATATTGAAAACTTTCTTAACCCCACTTTATCACCATTCTGAATTTTTGACCAATGTTCAGCTTTTGATGCAAATGCAGAGGCTATGAGTTGCGAATTACCATAGTCCCTGTCTAACAGTCTTCTTGCTTCACGATACGCATCAACAGGCGGTTCTATCAAAGGGCAGAATTTGATCAGCTCGTGTTCTTCACCCTTTGTGTATTTTAACATAAATTCTAAAAGTCTGGCAGGGTCACTAGTGTTCCGTTCAATAATAAATTGAAAATTTTTCACAAATGTTTGATAAGATAACACATCACTTCCATCAAAATAATGTAATTCCTGACTAGGAAGTACTTGGTCCATCTGATTTTCAACAAGTTTAGCCAATATATCGGATATGTCAACATTATTCACAGCCGTTTTTGGGCAATTATCAGAACTCACAGGGATTTCCGGTTCAATATTCACACAACTTTCAGGTTCGGTCACATGATTAGAAACACTGCTGGGAGAATGTTCAAGAATTATAGGTTTTTGTTTGAATGTTACTTCTGAATCTGAGACTCTACTTTTATTTTCTAACACTGTTGCTATTTCTGTTGCTGCCTTAAGTTGTGCACGCAGACGTATTTCCTTTTGTTTTCTGTTGATTTCTTCCATGGCTCGTTGCATTTCAAGTTTTTGTTTTTCTAGTTGATTGGATTCTTCCAAAGCAAACAATTCCTCCTTTAATTTAATTGCACGCATTTTGGCAAACTGATCCCGCAGTGAATATTCGCTTGGCCGCTACAATCACTGATAAGCATGACATCGACGAGGCTTAATAAGTACGGCATATTAACTTTTTTACTCCGACAAATTAAATTCTCAAACATTTTTTTGAGGTAAAAGAAAAATAAATAGAGACGTTTGAAGTATTTGAAGTTAAAAAATATTTCCTATTTAGTGTAAATGGGTATTAAAATGAGTAAAATGCATCATTTTACCCGAAGCAGTGAGGTGTTAAGTAAACATTGCACGAGCCGTTGAGCCAATGACTGGCGGCGTCTGCATTCAACGCACGTGTTGTGGACACCTATCTGTTACAGAGTTAATTCGTAAGTAATTCTCTGTGAAACAGATTGGCATTTTGGCTCTAGAGGCTGAAGAAATTTTACCCCCTTTACTACTAATATTCGAGATACTATCTTCGGGATTCACAATGGGTTTATCAGCAACCATAGACATAGTACCGGCCCCATGTGGCGCACGTGCTGCTGTCACTTGTTCGTCATGAATACCGGCCCCGTGCAGGTCAGTCGGCGTGTCGTCATTCTCAGTTATTTCAATGTCATTTTGTATCACATCATCGGAAATCAATCCAGGATCCGGGACAGTTTCACGACTAGAATTTGTACTTACAATTTCTATGTGTGGCTCCAAGACAGGCGGAGGGGGAGTTCTGTTTCCCGCTTCACGTTTCTTCATTCCAGACATCAGAAAAACACAAATTAATGTCACAAAAGTGAAAGTCACACAACACGATGTTTTCATCGAAATGTCAATTTCAGATGTTTTCTACTTGATTATGTGGATGCCGAGCTGGTGAAGACTAGTTTGATGAAGTTCACCCCACTAAATTATTCACATGACACCACTATAAATCTAAGCTAGTCCCTTTTCAGCATATCGTTACATACGCGCTTGACGAAAACCCGTGTCCATAAGAAATATGATACTGCAACATAACAACTATTTATTCACCTTCACATATTACACAAAAGTTCACTGGTTGCATGTCACATTCTTATATGAATACATAGATAATCTTAGTGGTAGAGGTAGAAAACAGTACGCTGTCACCAGCTCACATTACGCAGTTTCATCACTCGGCAAACCTCGGAAGATTTCGGACAATCTAAACTCGGCTGTATGATGAATTCCGCCATATTGGAACTACTTTAAAGGTCCCGGATGAAACATGGCTGCGCCCATTCCGAACACAAGTTGGCAACCTATTTGGCTAGCGACCTATTCGACCGATCCAGCTGTAAGATAATGACGACATTACACTTCTATTCTGAGCTAAAGGAATGGTGAAAAAATAATATATTCTACTTTCATTTGATAGACATAACGTTGGATTTTATTGGTTGATAAATAGATGAGTTAAGGCGACTGTTGTCTTTATTCTAAATAGGTTTCCAACGAACAGGTTGCAGCTCGATCGGTCGAATAGGTCGCTAGCCGAATAGGTTCCCAATTTGTGTCATAGCGTCAAGTTTTCCTGTTGAAGTAAACCGGTAGCCGCATCGCAAATGTATGGGAGTAGGTACATATCACTTACTGTCATACATCCGAGGCTAGATGTAGTTTACGGAATCTGCCGAGATTTGCCGAGTGGCAGTTTCATTTTCACTTTCATCACACATGTTCTCAACATCCGCTCGGTTGCTAAGCAATTGACTCGATTTTCAAGACACTAGGTACTATTCTACAATATGCAATTAGACTCGATTAACTCACATTTAACCTAATATTCTGCATGTATGCACTGACACATTATATTGCCATATGTAGATTTTGAACATTACAATACATGTCAAGTTTCATCAAAATCGGTTCAAAATTGTGACCTCTATAGGGTCCACAAGCTGAAAACGTGATTTTTCGTACAATCAGGGGCCATAATCCATGAAGTTTCCATCCGATAAATTCCAATATCGAAAGCAGCCGAAATCTTGTGATGAAAAAGCTATATTTCAAGTTTGGTCAAAATTGGATAAGAATTGTGACCTGTAGAGAGTCCACAAACAAATTGTGGACGGACGGACGGACGGACGGACGTCCAGACGGACAGGGATGACGACAATATACGTCCACATGAAAATGTAGGCGTATAAAAATGAAGTCTGTAGCTCAATCCGGAAGTGCCACCATCTTGAAATGTGAAAAATCTACAGGGCTTTTTCGATATTTTACTTACAGACTCGGGAGTTATATTCTCTGAATCCTTGAAGGAATGTCTAAAAAACATTCAGAGTAGAATTTTGATTTAGGTCAACTGATAGTCACCATTTTAAAGTGAATATGAGAAATAGTGAAAAATCCACTTCAACGGACGAGAAAATGAATACAATAGGCCCTAGTACGTTCAATGCGTGTCCTATTTCTGAAATTAATACATTTCAGGATAGTCGGGATATGGGTCGAATTTCGCCTTTAGCCTTGTACGTGCCGATAATGTTGTTTACATGACAATTTATGACTTTAATTTTCCAAATTTACAAATTTAACCTAAATATTCGAACAGCTGAGGACAATCTGATTAAAAAAATATTAGTTCCGTTCAAAGTTATCTCATTTTATTTTTTGATGTTTTCCTGCCATTTTTAGTTCTTTCCCACCATTTTCATTTCATTTTCTCATCCGTCCCGTTTTTAAACGGTTTGATCCATTTTTCCGAAACTTCTGGAAAGGAAAGTCATTCCGATTACAGCAATACAAGTTTCACTTATTTCCCTTTAGTTTTCAGATTATTTCGGTCCATCATAATCACTATTAATCAATCGTGCAATTGTTTTACGCTATTACTAAATGAGATCAATCAGTCTGACTATTTTAAATCATAGTAGACCCTACTTTTATGTTAAAACCCATAAGTAACATCAATTAATCAAGCCATAGTGATTTGTGATGGCTAAATGGTTGAAACACATATCTACTAGCACGCGGTCAAAACAAGAGTGTAACAGCGAATGCAAGCTTTTAAAAGGAACCAGCACTTTGGGGGAAAAATGTCCCAAAATTACAAAGTGAAAAAAGTCGCGTTCTTACTGCGAACTGTGCGATTTAACCGTGTTCTTACGACGGGCTCGTCACGATCTGTCCGCGCTTATGACGTTTCTATTGAGATCTATTAGCATAGCAACGGTGGTTATGGTTATAAATTATTGTAAATGGCCCCTAGTAGTAGTACTAGTACACTGTGCGGACACACGCTTTCATTAAAATACAATTAAGTTGAATGTTAAGTCTTGAATACATTCGGATAGGACAAAGTTAGGACCATTGCTGAAGAAAGACGGAAATGAAAATTGAAAATTCATCCAAATTGCTAATGCCCCCGTCAGACCGGAGTTGTTTCCTTACTGCGCTGCTGAACCGTTCAGAGACCAGAAAATGCACGCGGTCTCTGGCAAGCGTGAACACTACGCTGAAAAATGTCCCCAAATTACAAACTGAAAAAAGTCGCGTTCTTACTGCGAACTGTGCGATTTAACCGTGTTCTTACAACGGGCTCGTCACGATCTCTCCGCGCTTATGACGTATCTATTGAGATCTATTAGCTTGACAACGGTGGTTATTGGTGAATCCGCGGCACTCTATAAACCACGCTCATGGAAAGTTCTTACCACACCACTCGGCATTTCTCGACAGATTCCGAAACCTACATCTAGACTCGGCTGTATGACGAATTCCGCCCATATTGAACTACTTTAAAGGTCCCGGATGAAACATGGTTGCGCCCATATCGAACACAAATTAGCGACCTATTCGGCTAGCGACCTATTCGACCGATCCAGCTGGCAACTTGTTCGTTGGCAACCTATTCAGAATAAAGACAGCAGTCACCCAAACTCATCTATTTTATCAACAAATAAAATCCAACGTTACGTCCAACAAATGAAGGTAGATTATATTATTTTTTATCCATTCCTTTAGCTCAGAATAGAAGTGTAATTTCGCCATATATATATTCTGAAAGGTACTTGAATAAGCTTTCTAAATATTATTAGTAACATTTGGCACAATCATATCAAAGGGGTGTTCTCTCATCCTAAACGTCGCCATTTTTTCAATATTTTAAAGTGAAAGAACAGTAATATCCCGAGTCAAAATTCGGACCATCGTACAGAATTCTGAGCATCCAGCTATATATAATCGGAAAGGTAATTTTGGGCGGCTGTTGTCTTTATTCTGAATAGGTTTCCAACGAACAGGTTGCCAGCTGGATCGGTCGAATAGGTCGCTAGCCGAATAGGTCGCCAATTTGTTTGTTTGATATAGCGTCATGTTTTCCTGTTAAAGTAAACCGGTAGCCGCATCGCAAATGTATGGGCGTAGGTACATATCACTTACTGTCATACAGCCGAGATTAGGTGTAGGTTCCGGAATCGGAATCTGTCGAGGATTGCCGAGTGCTTACCACACGTCTTCTACGTGTATCTGGACTGCACGTGCGTTTCCCCCACGTGATCACTGCGACTATATAAGCTGTTTAGATTTTTTCGAAATTCCAAGATGACCTTTGAATCGCCCGTTGTGGTGAGGGTTGTGGCGAAGACGCCACGAAGGCACCGTTGCAAATGTTACAATTTTCGCAGCGTCTTTGAAACCAACCAATAGCTACATGTGTGAAAATACATCTAGCAAAATTATGTAATTTAAGACTTATAAATATATCAGCACCGTCATAAATGGAGAGAAACAAGTTGAATACCAAAACGAAAGTCAAAACAATTGTCTCCATGGAAATACAAAAATATAAAACCGATAAATTCTAAATTAGCAAATATTATTAGGCTGATGTTTGTATAAAATTAAAACGATTTTGAACGGTTGATGAGATATGCTTTCTGCGTGGAGTAATAAAACAAAACGAAATATAGATCTGTATATTGATCAGATTGCGTTGTATTTACATGTATATACATCGGGTTTCTATATCTGGGTTCGCCCCGAACTTAATTCACGAAAAATAGTCGTCTTTATTCATTAATCCAACTGTCTTATTTGACCAAATATTGGAGTTATTAATTAGATTGATTGTAAATTAAACACGTGACTCGCCCACTGACAAAAGATTTGCCACACATATACTGAGTTTTCGGACGCCTAAAGGTATATATACGATTCTATTGTCGTCATAAATATAACATAAATTGTTGCCAAGTACCAGCAACAACACAATATTCGATGATATATTTTACCTCTATTATAGGAGGAGTTCAGTGAACCTTACACATACGGTAATCATGGACGTGCTAAGACTGGTTTTAGTTTTTAGTTTCTCTGCGGCTTCTTTGGCTGAATATAAATACAAATCGCCTAAATCATGTCGACATCTGACAGTACCAACAGCTACAGCTTATAAATCACTTAATGTTCACTGGATGTTGGATTGTGTTCGCCAATGTAGTCAAAATTCCAGTTGTTTATCGGCAACTTTTGATGGATCTCAAACTTGTTACATGTTTCCAGCTAACGATGGAAACTGCTCTGTACCTTTACAACATGGTGGATCTTATTTCCTGAAGGAATCGGTATGTCTCGATAAATTATGCTATTTTTGTTTCTATTTTGACTGGTTGTCCACTGTCATTATATAATTATAACGGGTTCATTTAATTTTGTTTATAGATCAACTGCTTGAATAACGGGACGTTCAACACTACAACTCATACCTGTAAATGTTATAATGGTTATATCGGTGATAGATGTCAACGTATTATGATAGGTAAGAATTTAAATCTCTCATACGCCCCCCGGTGGGTTCGTTTTTGCTAACTGTCAAACTAGCCAAAAGGTTACAAAATAAATTTATTATATCTACTTATAAAACGAAGCAATTTAGTCAAGATAATCGATAAAAATATATGTTATTAAATCAGCGATATTATTTATCATCATTTGTATTGAAGAACAAAGTTGTGTAATTGAGCCCTGTTGTAATTTTATATTTTGGGGGGATATAGGTTGGCAAGTATGTATGTACTGTTAGGCTAGGGAAATGTTAATAAAGAATATTCCTGATTTTATTATATTTTTTTTTAGGATACTTCTATCATTAAGATTTGTTTACACATACCTTAATCTATTGTTTTCAGGCCTATTTATTACATATTAGTATCCCTTGGAAGGTTTCGACCAATTCCTCAAATTGTTACGGAAAATGTGTTGCCATCTATCTGCATGAAATGATCTTTGGTAGTCATTTTGTCTATGTAAATCACTTTCACTGGAATTCGAGGAAGCGACAGGGAATGTTTTTTTAAAGGTAGTACGCCCGATTAAGGACGTTAATGCCTTCCAGCAAACAGCGACATACACATCTAAGTTTTAACGAGGCCATGTTTTTAATGAATAAGTTCAAACACAATTAAATACGTGTAGGAATATAAGGGCCATATCTGTTTCAATCCTGTATTACACATTTAACTTATAAATGTCTAAATGTTTATCTATATTTTATTCTATTTTATTGTACTCCAGATTGTACGGAGGGTTTTTATTCTGGACATTATAAAACTGATGAGTTCTCCCAATATCTCATCAAACCGACCCTCGCACCTAAACCTTTCTATGTAGAATGCTACATGAAAGACGTTGGTGGTGCTACAGTAATCATGATGAATTCCAAGTGGGCGCCATCACTAGACAGAACATTAAATTGGGAAAATTACACAAAGGGCTTTGGTAACCCGATAGCCAATCACTGGATTGGTCTACAAAATATGAATTATATAACCAACAGTCGTCAACAGCATTTATTTGTTGAAGTTATAAGTGGTTTGGACTGGAAAGCAAGATGGAGAAAATATGAAAACTTCAAAGTTGAAGATGAATCCACCAACTATCGTATGACGTATTCTGGGAGTTTTCCATGGACTCAGACAGAAGCAAGCGGTGATCCTGGCTGGACCAAGGCCATCGAGTCCACACCATTGGGTGATTCTATGATTGGGTTAAATGGTTCAGCTTTCAGTACTTTTGACAGAGATAATGATCTGGATGCTGGTAGAAACTGTGCTCAAGATTATCAAGGTGGTTGGTGGTACAACGCATGCGCAGATTGTAACCCCAATGGTCCTATTGATGAAGTATTTTGGAAATACGATTTTATAGATTATGAAATTGCATACATTGAAATGTTATTTAAAGCTTAATGTCAAAACAATAACCATTCATAACTTCGATCAAAATAAACTAATTATAATGAAATTTTTAATATTCGTTTTTCATTATCAATTTTTGAACTATAATAACAAGAACAACCAGCCCTTTATCTAAATCTTTCGTAATACCACTTTAATATTACACATTTTTTGTTTTAGTAGGCAATGAGTTTGTTTTGTTTTTTTTTGTACTGGGCAATCTGTTTTGTACTTGAATGTACTCAATAATATAACGACCATTCTACATGCACATTTTTACATACTATAGTTATTGTGTGACGTCATGTATTAGATCTATTATTATTGTTTGATATAATTCAATATACCAGATACATCCCAGATACAAACGTTTTGTCCGTTTTGAAAACTTTATGTACGAGATAAATACGCTTACATCCTTTCTATTTCTGTGCTGCTAACGATGTATAGACGTTCCATGTACCTTATCTTTCCTACCTCTTTCCGTTTTCAGCTGGAGCGGATGTGAGTTACGAGGATGCAGAGAGGATATAGTGGACGTTTAACGAATGATAACGGACATGGAACGTTTGTTGCTCGTATATGTCGCGCATTTACATCGTACACGGCAGAACGTTCATCCGTTATAAAAGTTTTGTGCAGCTCAAAACTTATTGCGCGGATGAAATCAAAGTGAACGGATGCTCGATGGATAGAGCGTATGAGTACACAACGGATGCATGGCGTTTTCAAACGGACGGCACGTTTTTTTCCCTGTTTTACATCCTCTTTGCATCCATAAGTGCAGTGGGACCGGGTCTTTAATCAGTCCGTGGTGTGTCAAACGACTAAGGGGAGGTAACTCCAATTATTGTAATGAGCCTCTATGGAGGCAGACCACTATTAATTTCCCCACTTCAATGTTAATTCTGGCCTATTTTGCCCACCTCTTTTCCCCAAATGTTTGTTGACCTGGTAGCTTTTCACCACAGTCAGAGGATCAAATGGCCTTGTCTTTGCATTTAAATTTGTATGAGGTTGACCATCAAAATTTTGAGATACATAAACTTGAAGAAGCATATTGAAAACCATATTCCTGAAGCAATGTCCCGAGAAATCCCTTTCTGGCCATCACTGGATTGGAGAGAGAGAGAGAAATGGGGTTTAACGTCCACTCGACACAAACTAGGTCATTTTGGGACTAACATATGGTTTCAATTTTTATTTCAACAAGTCGCTTGCGCGTAGGTGTCTTTAGCAGTGGGAGGAAACCCGAGTGCCCGGAGGAAACCTACGAGGCCACATACTCTCACACCAGGGTTCGAAACCACAGCCGCAAGCCAGAGGTGACCGGCCAGGTAGAGGTCGAAGCGCGGCACTCTAGACCACTAGGCCATCCCAAACCCCCTCGCTGGATTGGCTTCGGTCGTTCGGATACATGAACTTTTGAGGGAGTGTGTCTACTCTCGTCCTTACATCAAATCTATCACAAGTACAGCAACATGACAGGCCTACGTTTAATCTGGGTCGTCCCGAAAACTTTGGACAGTGATTTAAGGTATTAAGAATGGGGAAAGTATGTTCGTTTCCATTTTATTCGATTGGATAGCCTCGTTTATCACGCAATTAGTTTTACTGCAATAGTGTGCTATGCACTGGTTAATTGGGCATAATATAACCGTGAACCATGACGTAACGTTATGTAAACACATTTGGTCCAATTGGGCTCTCTGTTTTAAGCGTTAATCGGACTATCAACAAATCATAAATTAGAACAAGAATTTTCTAATTTTCTTACAGCAGTGAGTAGTGGGATTAGCTCTAATCAAAGGAAACACTGCGAGGAGTATGACTAAAAACTAGTCGCCATACATATCACTGTAGCCAACCTGGTAACCCCGTTGTCCTTCCGCCTCAAAATCATGAATATTTACCATAACCTGACAGAAAATGATAATTCAAACCGTCTTCGTCCATTCTAGATCAAAAATTCAACAAAATTGGTGTGCAAACGGGGACAAAAGAGACGGAGAGAGAATTGCAATAAATAGACGAACTACATTTTTTGGGTACCAAGATGATGATATTTAATGGTGGTCTGCCTCCCTGTATGGATAGAGAAAGAAGGAAAGCATGAAGCCCTTGATTTGTTTGATCAAGTTAGGAATGTTTATTGTGTTTAAACGTAACGTAGTAATTATATATCATTCAACCAATCGTGTATTATTCACAATCATCAATTAAATAGAGAGAAAATATATTAGTTTGTTACGTGTTGTTATATAATTCTTTATCAACAAGAACAGGGGAATAATCTAGTAGAATGAACAGGGAATAATCTAGTAGAATGAACAGCGGTAGCTACATTATGATTTTTGTTTCTACCTCTTATCAAATGAAGAGATCATACAGAAATCAATTTGTGGAATTAGATTGGTAAGACACGAATCCGATTTATTTTACAGTGGCATTGAAGTCCAAATCATTGGTTGAATTATCAATACGTGAGGTGTATACCTCATACGAGCCTCGTATAGTTCTCATATAGCAATATCCATGGAGTTAACTGAAAAATGTAAACATTATTTAACAATAAATAGACAAGTGATGGCGTGCCAACCAAACAGTAACCCGTGGGTTAGCTAGTCCACCCATCAGCTATATATATTTTTATACCCGTCGCTGGTCACTCTTAATCGAGTAGGACATGACCACCATAATCGTATCCTAAGATCGCATCGGTTCCTGGTGACCGTGTCGAAATGTATCCGAACATATTATCTGCCCTGACCAGTTCTAGGATTCAATAGTGGCTATTCTAACGGAACGTATGTATCTGATTTTTATCTCAAGGGGAGACTAGATCGTGACAATTGGAAGAGACCAATCGTGGTCATCTTGCACCCAAGGGTTCCAAATCGTACCAAAATCACCTCGTATCCAAACTTGAAATACGAGAGAAGTAAATATGAATAGCCAATACCACATAACCTAGCATAAGATTGTAAATCGGCACGTGTATAACTTTAGGTCATAGATCTAACAGATTATATTCTATAAACCCACGCTAACAATAGGAAACCTGTTACTCGCCTTCATTCAAATTGACGAGTTATAAAAACACGTATTACCATTATAATACACCTTTCATTTGATATTTATAATATTAAAGGAGTCTGGCAGACTAATTGTATTAAAGATCGCATGTAATGTTGGTGTAAATGAATATTTCCTTGGTCTGGACAGAAATGGGGTTTCACTTCGCACTTTTCTGTGCCAATGGAGCTAATGGAGACGGGGCATGATATGCAGTGTGCTAGGGCGGGCGGCGTCGTTCCCACCTATCCCTCATCGAATTCCAACCGTCAACGTCGGTTCTTCGTTTCGTGCGTCATTGACCATTGGTTACTATGGCTGGACTGGAACTGGGATTTATGTCTCGCTAGACAATTTTCATTCCTATATAAACCGTATAGACGCTAACAACAGAGACGCGAGAACACGCTCGGTGTGAGATAACACCGCCCCTTTAAGGCGATCTGTGTAATTTGTATAATTCGTATTAAATGATTATTTTTGGTTTAGATGCCAAACTGAAACCGAACCAATATGTTGGTGTTAACTTTCATAACAATAATTGGTGAGTAATACACGGATTTTATTTTTATAATATTTCAGAAATTCGTGGGCAAAATTAATATTAAATTGCCCACGGCTTAACATGTCCTTTTCAAGAAGTAAATCTGCTTATTGCTATTGCTGCTCATTCTTTACATAAATTATTAATTAGACATTTATTAATATGACAGGACCACAATCAACACTCTAGGCCATGGGATGCTTTTGATTTTTATCAGAATTAAAGGGTGGCAGTTAATGATTTAATAAAACAACGAATAAACCAGAGTTGCTTTTACTGTCGTAACAACGGTAGCAATGAGATCTATTCTCCATACAGCCCTAACTTAGCCTCTATTATCAAAATATCAACACCAGATAATCTCCCGGCTAGCCCATCCATGTTTCTCTGTTATCAAAAATAGTTGATACGGAAATGGTGATCCAAATCCATACACTTTTAACGTTAGGTGTCGATTTTATTGGAATGGCAAAGCAAATTTATTACAATTATTACAATAGGGGTTGACTGAAATTTTATTACAATAGGGGTTATGCCATGTAACCCCTATTGTAATTTCAACCCCTATTGTAATAAATGTGCAGTCTAAGCTTCGAGAAGGATTTTAAAAATGCTATCAGGAAGATTATTTTATCTGATATTCACACGGAAAAGATGTTTAAAATCCTTAGACGACAGATATTTCAGAGAACATGCTTTACGTTTATTTAATTCGGCTAATGTGTTTATTTATTGATTTTAAAGGACTGTCGAGTGGTGCAGTTTACAAAATCCCAGCACCATTAGAATGGGTACCTGTCACCAATGGGGTTAATCCACCGAATTCTGTACACGTGGGCTCGAAGGAGAGTTTTTGCGAGGTTAATGACCCGAAGGTACGTAATATGAAAATGAAATGAAATGGGGTTTAACGTCCAATTGTTCTGTGCCGACTGGGCTAATGAAGATGGGCGTACGTCATACAGTGTGCTATGAGGGAACTAGAAATGTAATTATTATACCATGTGTACAAATACAACATCGTCATTATCAAACACCATATTTTTAATTCATTTTTACA
Organism: Patella ulyssiponensis; assembly: GCA_963678685.1. Taxonomy (NCBI): domain Eukaryota; kingdom Metazoa; phylum Mollusca; class Gastropoda; family Patellidae; genus Patella; species Patella ulyssiponensis. The sequence continues at coordinate 57,394,552 of OY783225.1, read as the reverse complement.
AGTGCAGGAGGACCGCACCACAGACAAACATGTACGAGATAAACCTGCGGACAAGATAGAAAATAGAACAAAGCCGGTGGTGCACCCCACCCATGGTCCCTACTCGTGCTTTTATTTCTTAATGGTAAATCCAGTCCCACATTCTTTTCTTCTATTTCGCTAGGGACTGATACCTGGTGTTACAAACAATGGCAAATGTGAATATGAAGTCGGCGGTGAGGTTAAATCATCGTCTTCCTACAACGTGCTGGTACGTCCAGAGGGCGTACATACCGGATGGAAGTACAGTACTGGCCACCCTCCAGTTGGGGCCGTCAAGTGTCACGAGGGACCACAATGTTACCTTGGAATGAGTGTTTATAGTGACGGACTGTGTGAAGAACTTCCGGGAAAGATTTTTGCCGGTGAGAGACAAATGATCATGACTTCGGGCGAAAAAGTATATAAGTGTCCCTCTAAATTATATTTAATTGAAAAAATGATACGAGCATAACAGCATATAGATTTATTCTGCAGCATTATGATCTGTTAGAAATTAAATAGAAATTAATATCCACAACGACTTCTCTTATAATTCACCAACAACTTAATGCCTCATAAAGTCAAATATTCAACCTCAGAATTTAAGATATGACGGAGTTAGTATGCTTGAAGTTTGTAACCAACTATTATAAACCATGCTTGTGCAATGCACGAGGGTAGACTTAACATGTGATGGTTGTCATCTCTAACACACAAAATTACCCATTGATATGGACAAGAAGTGGGGCGGGGATTGTCCGGATTCATTTGAATAGCACTGATTAGACAAGTCCTTGGTCCTTTCCGATCCGACAAGACCCCCTAGTGTCTCAGTTAAAGCTGACGGCCTGGTACGCAGACAGAGACACAGTTTACCAAGATGGAGGCACGTTGACGCCTTTGTTCTGAAACACGTCACACAAACTTCGTTGACCCGTGCCTTATAAACAAAATGGCACTATGCCATCGCCAGTCTATTTAAGACCTAATATTTTATAACGATCCACAAGGGGATAATTGGCTTGTAAGTAATTTGTAAATTAGATTTTTAGATGTACATGTTTGTTTAAAATAATGTTATTTTGAATTCGTGCAAAAATATGTGTACCTCTATTATTGGTTATGAAACAGGATCCGCGAGAACAATTGTCAGAAGTTACAGACTATGGTATGTTGTTCAAATGTTTGGGTTTTTTTTATTAAGCGTGCCGCACAACATGAAATATTAAATTCCTTCCGTTTTATGATGTACTAAAAATTATAACACCATAGTCTCAACTATCAAATAATTCCATTAAGATGGTGTTCTTCAGAGAATGTGATGGAAGGGGATTTAGCTATTCAAAAACCCAGTAATTCACTCGGAGACTACCTGTACTGTTTTTCATACCCGGATAACTAGACATCACCAGAAAAATGGGGAAGGGGCACACACCAATCCCTACATTTCCTTAGAAAGCTGACAAGTTGGATACTTACGAGTCTATTTACTGATATAAGCAGAACCGGGTTGCTTGTTTGTGTACGTGGTCAATGATATACCATGGAAAACTGTTTTCTTGTTTCAGCATCTGTCCACCCCAATCATCGTCTTATTTTATCACCCATCTATCATCATTAAGGCTATCTTACCTGTCTATCTGACCTGTATATCTTACCCGTCCATCTTACCTGTCTATTATACCCAGGTCGATAATCACAGAAAACAACACATGTTAATCGTACATCAGACGTCATCACGCGTTCGCCAACTTGGAGAAGAACAAGAAGAATGTACTAAAATGAGGGTATAATTTGTTACCGTTTTCATTTTGGATATGTAGGTATTTTGAATTATCCGCCTGTTCTGTCATTAGAATTAACTCAGTGTCAAAAGCAGACTTGATCACTTTAAAAATGAAATTATTAAATGTAATAATTATAGGTGATTCCAAGTCTTACGTTACACGCCCATGTTGTGGTGGTCGTCCCTTTCAATCTGTTTTCTACAGCAAATTGATAATTGTCTAATTATTATTTAGTTAAGGCGTAAAAAGCACCTGCAATCGGTAAATTTAGCTCTTGAATAATGTACCTTTAATAAAGTAGATTAACAAGTTATCGTTACAATAGACAACTGACAAACATGTGACATCTTAGTTCAGGATTCACCTAGGAATACTTAAAATTACATTATAGGGGATTAGATAACGAGTTGGCAGTTCTCACCACAATAGTTAAAAACTAGCTAATGTAAAGGCAATTTGCTGAAAATTTCAGTCAAATTGATCCACTATTAGCTTAGAACTAAGCGATTGAAATTTCCGTTTAGCCTCGGTCATCATTACTAAAGTCGGTAAGATAATACCAGTAGTCTGGGTTATCCATTTTTTAGTGGTAAATCACGAAGGAAAATATTTCAGCGAATCGAACTACAATCCAAAAATCTCATGCTAGCCTCAACATCGAGAGTTGATGATGGTCTGAATAGGTTAATTAATGTCTAATTAGTAGTTTTTATAGCATTTCAGACCTAAAGAAAGACCTACAATAGGCAGATTTTGCTCTTGCATAATGCATGTTTAATACTTGACAAAATCATTTACGGAAGAAATTCACGTGTTCACGCTTTTTACTTGACGAAGGGTGTCTAAATTACAGATAAATTAAAGAACTGGACACCATATTTAATCGCCCGTGGGATGTTGCTGATCATATTCTCAAATTTACGACTCACATATTTAGTACAACAAAGGTGCTTTCACCACACTTCCTTCACATCTCCCAATTGGGGGTGTTGGGTCGATAACGTCTGTCATTGAGTCAAGTAACGTGGTTTTGACTCCTGCATGTACGGACAAGGTTATAGGGCCACGGGCTTTTCCCACTGTACAAGGGAGGTATAGAAATAAAATTGAACCATAATTATGTTAGTCCCAAAAAGACCCCCTGCTCTCTTTCTAAATAGCTGTTCAGTATGACCTCTATTGTAAATAGCTGTTCAATATGATATGTAATTTAAGTGTGACACTACGGTGTCGGATGTGACACTTTCTTGTAGGGTTTTCTTCGGACTTCACGTTGTTAGAAAATTATATACAATGACCAATTAAGTCTAAAACACCGTTTATCTTGTTACTATTTTTATATAACAAATACAGCAAACTACAGTGGTTACAGGTACAGGAAACGACAATATTATTGAATGTAAGTTCAATATCCTTAGCTTGTGTTCTGAGGTGGCATTTCCTCTCCTCTCAGCCGGGAAGGATGTGGTGCTCCCAGCCTCCCAATGGTATCTATTTCCTACCGCCTCATCATGATATCTAAAGAAATGAGCCCCGGGAAATTGACCAGGTGCCTCCTTTATCGGATTGGTCAGCTGCACAAACACTACCCTGGATTTAAAGATAGTGTACTTATATGGGCACATAGGAGAGTAGATAACCACGTTTCTAACTCATGGGATTACCATATTTGGATTATCAGACTTATGATGTCATTGCCCCACTTTAAAAATCCAGACATATTCTTGTTAGCCTAGTTCTTGTTGTCACTAACAATTTCAATACATAAACCAGAAGATATTTTACAAACTAAGGTAACCCCTACAGTATATAGGGTCTATAGTGTAACATAAGAAACTAGATAAAGTGACCTGTTTAGATTATGATTTGAGAACTGTATGTGTTATTCCAGGCTCATAAACCCTTATCTTAAATGCTTCATTACACGACAGGGAGCCACGACACCTATCTTAAATGCTTCATTACACTTCAAGGAGTCACAGTGGCTCGATAACCTGCATCGGCCCAGAAGTGGTTCCTCCTTGCCTGTAGTGTAGGACCAGGGCCTGGCAAGAGACAGCGTTTAGTCGTTATAATGGGTAAAACCCTGAGATCCCGCGTCGCGTACACATTGGTTGTTAGGGATTCCGGTCAGTCACCTAAGATAGGCTATATTGGACCACACTGAAATTAATGTATTCAACAACTGGAAAACGAGTTTGCGGCAGTTAAATTTTCTCCCGACGGTCCTATCTCCGTAGGGCCACTTTGGAGTTGCTGTATTCAGGAAAACGCTTTTCCAACATTGTCTTTGGCGTCGCCACCTGTAACGCAAAATTTTTTCGGGCATTTCGGGTTCTACCCCTAACTGTCATCTAGTCCGTATGTCTGTGCGTGTACGTGAAATATCTCTTGGCAGTTGGAATTCGATATAGGCCGTAGCGTCGCCATCAGGGCCAAACTTCCTAATTGAACTATAAAGGGCGAAACGAAATGGGATGTGTTTTAATCAGATTGCAAAACTAGTATTTATCACATCGAATATATATTTATTTATTCATTTTCATAAATATACTAATTAAATTTCTATCATGTTATCGTCCCCACAAACAACAATAGATAAATACATAAATCCGAAAAATCGATGCTGAATGATAGAGCGATAACTAGTAAGTTATGCATTTTTATAAAAAGAAACATTGCACCCGGAATCAAATTTTATAAATTTATAGCGTATTGCTGATTCCATTGAAAATATCTGATAACAATTGAATTTAATCTTATCCACGTCATTCATCTTGTTTTGAAAAACGTTTATATTTTCGACAGAAAGCGATATCGTGCTAATACCAGATTATTTCATTTCAAACATTGTTTTATTTGTACTGGCAACCTCTTCTAGTATAAACATTAAACAGTATGTTTAACTATAGAAGTATACTTCTAAAATATAGTTTATCTTTACACACAATGACTAACCAAATATTTTATAGGTTTTCATTTTCAATTGTTTTAATGACTTTGTATATTTAAAGCTTATTGAGCATATTGTATGTTGTATTATAATACTATATTTAACTGCTACCATAAAATATGTAACAAAGAATGATGACTATATGAAACTGAAATTGATCATGTTCTTTAAATTCAAAGACAATTAACGTTAAGCGTTATAGTAGCTCTAGTGTTACGTCTTATACAAATAGATATTCATCCCAATCCGGGCCCAATTGATATTAATTCCAAACTTTCACTTTGTCATTTAAATGCGAGATCAGTAAGGTCTAAAATAGACTTCATTATAAAATAGCAAAATAATTTTAGGTGATTTGAACTGTGACCTTTTAACATCAAATAATAAGTTACAATCATTGATTAATTCTTATGATTTAAAAAACATTATAACTGAGCACACCAGATTATCAAACACAAAATTTACTTTAATAGTCGCTATTATTATCCCATCGTTTATGACTTACGCTATAGCCGATACTTCAGACGTTCCCAGATTTGTATCTGATCACAGAGCAACATGTATCTATTCAAACCATAGTATGCCTTCTAAAAGATCTTTTAAAAGGGAAATTTATCTTCACAAAAGAGCAAATTTTACTGTCTTAAATAATGAAATAAACAGTTTCAATTGGCGTGAAATTATTAACGATTCATACCCAATTGATAATATTATTGATAAATTTGATGAAAAAATTGAACAACTAATATCTCTATATATTCCTACTAAAACAGTTATAGTTCCTCTTAATGATAAACCATGGTTTAATAATCAAATAAGACGACAAATTCGACACCGTGATAAACTAAGAAAGAAAGCCTTTCAAAAAATCAAAAGTGAATCGCATATTGCTCTCTTTAAAAAAAAAGCGGAATAAAGTTAATAACATGAAACAGGATATGGAAGTGTTATCCGAATTCCCAACACGCTGTAACAATATGCCCCCCGTATTCCTTTACTTTAACGGATATCAAAAATGTATTAAATCAATAAATGAATCCAAAGCGAACCCCGGTCAGTTAACAATAAAGTATTAAAATCTGTGAAACATAGTATTTGTAAACCACTGTATTTACTTTTCAAAGTAATTATAAAACAGAAAATATTTCCGAGTAAATGGAAACAAGCCAATGTTACCCCACTGTATAAAACAGGTGATAGGTCGGATCCAAAAAATTATGGACCCATTTCCCTGCTGAATACTATATCTAAAGTCTTCGAACGATTGATTCATCAGAATCTTTTAAGTCATTTCTCTAAAAATGAACTTTTTAACAAGTATCAATCGGGGTTTTTACCAGGCATATCTACGGTACATCAATCAATACATTTGTAATTCTTTAGAAAAAAAAGAATACACAGGCTTAGTGTTCTGCGATATTTCCAAAGCTTTCGACAAAGTTTCGCAGAAAGGATTGTTGCATAAATTGAACAGTTATGGAATCCAAGATGACTGTCTCGCATTAATTTCAAATTACTTGAATAATAGAAATCAAATTCTTGTGTTAAAAATTGTTTATCTGATACTTTTTCTACCAATTCTGGGGTCCCACAGGGCTCTATTCTTGGTCCTCTGCTTTTTTTTATTTATGTAAACGATATATCTGATCAACTTAAAGACTTAACGAGATTATTTGGTGATGACACAACGCTATGTTCCTCTTCAACAGATTTATTTAATGTTGAAGCTGCACTGAATTATGATTTAAACCATTTGTGTATGTGGGCTAATAAATGGTTAATAACCTTTAAGCCCGAAAAAACTAAATTAATGATCTTCACCAACAAAAATGTCACATTCCCTTTAACTATTAAATTTCAAAGCACGTATTTACATACAGCTTCTTTTCATAAACATCTAGGTGATCCAAGATGACCTTAAATGGAATTATCATATTTAATCTATAATAAAACAAGCTTCGTTTAAACTAAGGCACCTACGTAGAGCTAAATTTCAATTAACACAATCCAATTTAAATACATTATATAAATGTGATATCTTACCAATTCTTGAGTATGGCTGCGAGGTATGGGATAACTGTTCAAATTATAATTTTGAAAAACTTGAGAAATTGCAGCTTAAAGCTGTCCGAACGGTAATAGGTTGCACTATTTATGCATCTCGTGAATCGCTCTATTTTGAAACTGCATGGTCTAAATGACACGATCGCAGAAAGATTAGACGATTATGTATATTACATAAGCTTATTCACAAAACAGGGCCCTCTTATCTCCCAAGAGATAATCGGTTATCATAACAATAATTATAATCTTAGGAACTGTAATGATCTAAAAGTACCACTTTGTCGTTTAACAGTTACAAAAAACTCCTTTTTCCCTAAAACCATCCAACAGTTTAATAGTTTACGTCCCGATTTAAAATCCACAATATAAAAACTAAAGTCAAACCTACAAAGTTAAGAAACATCGGCAGCAGAAAATTATCAATCTACCAAAATCGTATACGCCATACCTGTAGTGGTCTAAATTATGATCTTAATAAAACAAACATCGTTCAAAATCCATGTTGCACATGTGACAATAAAAGCATTGAAAATTCATTTCACTACTTTTTTGACTGCCCAAAATATGTGCTACAGCGTGATCATTTATTCGATAAACTTGGCTTTATAGCCGAACAAACAAGACCTGAATTGCATAAAATTTGTTTAGATGGCACTACACTATTTCCAGATTCTTTTAATATCCATATATTTCACACCGTACAAAATTATATTAAAGAAACGAAAAGATTCACATGTACTTTGTAGCTAGTATTGTATTTCGACAGTGGTTTATCTCTATTAATATTCATATTAATAGTATATAACGGCATGGTCATATTATCCTAAGGTAGCATGTATATATGTATATTGACAATACTATCAAAAGAAGGAATATGGAATCACACTTTATTGACCGATTCAAACCGGATTTAAATGCTTAATTTACCCCCTTCCCACCGTGTTAATATTCTAATTTTAAATAAAATCTTAATATATATTTTTACACTTTTTACTTCAACACCATTTAAGGGGATTTTAAACCCTGTATATCTTTATTTCTCTATAGTCAGTTTATTAGAGAATAAGGTGGATATATACAAGTTTACAACCAAATTACATAATTGATCTATTGAAATTTTTTTAATCTCTTCACTTCTGTATGGTTCTATTGTCTAATTATACCAGGAAGATTATGTAGTTTAATGTCATGTTATGTATTATATACTTTTAACCTTTTGTTGTATGTTACTTAATATTATTTATAATCCATTGTCATGGAAATCTATTGTTCCAAGAATGTATATATATATGTATCGTATTTGCAATATTTTGTATACATTATTAATATCTGAAGACGCCTATAGAGGGCAGACAGCTAGCTTATATAATTTAATGTATGTCAGAATGAAGTAAAGTGGAGAGTTTTTTACCTGGACGTATTTTTCTATTTTTTATGCATTATCTACCGTAAACAAAGAAGTACTTGTACTTTATCTACTTTAATATATGTATATAACTATGTAGTAAATTAAATTTCAGTGGTATTTGTAAACATTTTACATTATTCGTAAATTGTATAATTTGCTCTGATCCCGTTTGTATATACACATATACTTCTATGTATTTGCAAATAAACTATTTACTATTAAGAAAATTTCCACATTGCAATGCGTATGCTCGCCCAGGGCCGTATGTAAGATTTTAAAAGTGGTGGGGCACCAATATAATGCCTAAGTTACTGCGCGCCCTGTGGGAAGTCTGGGTGGCAAACAAACTATAACCAGTCAATAAACTCTCACAACATGGGCGCATCAAATGCAGATTATACCGGGCCATCAGTGAGAAATACCGTTCTTCTCCAACTCTGTTCTCGGGCTACTTTGGAACCATTTCTCGTCTGACACAAATTTATAATAATTCAACACTATATTCAAGTAGAATTTAGCGATTAAACAAACATGTGGTCTGCGTATGTTCGAGTCTCGTAATGGCTGATCAGTTCAAATGTATTTTGTGTAGGTTTTTAATCGCAAAATTCTGTTTCAAAATAGTGTTGAATTATTATAAATATGTCAGCTGTGGCGAGAAATGATTTAATCGGCTAATAACGTAGAACGAAGAAAAATAGTCGGTAAGGATTCAAAATAGCCTTAGAACAGAGGTGGGGATGGGCGGTATTTTCATATTGCAACTATATAGCAATCGGTAGGAACTGTAAAAGTGCATAACTGGGGTCGCGCCTGTCGTGGCGCCCCATAGCCTCCTCATGGGCAATATAAGAAAGGTACCCATGGGTCTGTGCTCGCCTTCATTTGCACAGTCGGGGCAAAAGGTTAAATCCTATTTCATTTGTAAAAGGAACTTGTTTATCGGCGTTTTTGTAAGATGAGTGACACACTGACCATATTTTAATCTTAAGGGCTGACTTCCCCCTTTACGCATTAAACACATAACGAGAATAACTGGCCCTGAACAATTGAACTAGATACATACCTGTCCTCATATGACCAGAGAATCACTGACCGCGATACATATTAACTAGACTATAACGCGTATTCACCTTCTCTATTCTAGCATATAATATACATATTAACAACAGGCCAGGTTTGCCTTTTGTATTAGAAATCGCTCGTCTGCATCGCTCGATGTATAGCAGATAGTGATCCAATTGCCGCCCACAAACTTTTATATAGTGGGGCTTCATCACAGGACAAGGCGTTCGGCTCTTTTTCTCAGAACAATAGGGCCAAAATTATTTAAAAATAACCGTATACAAAAATAAATATCCACTTGTTTTCGCAAATCCCCTTGTCGGTATGATACTCCGCATTTAGTGTTTTGTGTAAATGAAGTTCGAGTGTGTTAATGGTTATAATTCTTCCATGGGTTTATCATAATTGTGGGAAATGTACTTACTGTGTTACACACTAATAAACAGATAGATTACCCAGATCTTTCTATACGTTATTAATCAACAGTTTAATCAAAAACTGACAAAACATGACCACATGGTACCGTCTTATTGACAACAGAAATCATTGACTCCAGTATTATATATAGTAAAATAACTATTAAAAAAGCATGACAAAGGTAAGCCACCCGGAACAGACTGAAAGCAACGCAGAAGATCATAACGCTAACAAAAGTATTGGATGGACAATCTATAGATTCGGATATTTCTATTTCCCTATAAAATGAATTCAATGATTTCTGTAATTAACAGCCAGTTATGTCATGTCAGACCCAAGGATACTACAGAGCTCAATATATCAAAATCTGTTACTTCTCAAGGTGAAGACAAACAGTGAATTATGTTAATATATTTCTTTGTTCGGGTTATAGATTATAAACATATGATGTATATGCACATATCATTATATTGCATATAAATATTATTGGAAAAACTACTTTAAAAACTGTAATCTGTTTTATATATTGTATTTATTATTTCATAAATACCCCGTAATGGCTGACCTATTTCATATCTGTATTTCCGGTCCGAAACACTCCAACTCGTCAAGAGCATTACTGCCGAAGTTGGGATAATGGATCTTTTTATTACATCCTGATGGTAGAGAGTGATCGGGGGGTCAAGATAATATACGGTACATCGTGGGGTCAAAATGCTAGTCAAAAGTACTATCCCGAAGATGCACGACACTATGGTGGCTGATTGGTATCATGTCGTAATGTCGTGATGTCGCCTTTCATAACGCGACAACCCGACATGACGACATTTCTACCCGACAACCCGACAACACGACATTTCTACCCGACATCACGATCACGACATTTTTACCCGACATTACGACACTAAAAATGTCGTGATGTCGGGTAAAAATGTCGTATTGTCGGGTTATGAAACAAAAAACTGGCAATTAAGAAAATGGTTGATCAAGTGGAAGTAGATTCACACTCACATTGCAGTTTGAGTTGCATTCGTATCCATTTGTATACGTCCACATTCATAATGTGAACCGTCTTCATTAGCTCAGTCGGAGCAGAACAGTAGGACGTTAAGCCCCATTTCATTTCGTAATGTGAACATATTATGCCGCCGCCCTTGTCTGTGTGTCTGTCATTGAGTCAAGTGGTGTGGTTTCCAGCCCAAGCTTGTACATGACAAAGAGTAGGGTCGTCTGTCTAACCTCGTGGGTTTTCTCCGGGTGCATGCCCTACCCCGCGGGGTGGTGCCAATCCCGCTTTTTTGTTATTATTTTGTCTGTAAATATTCTACAGGTTGCAATTATTAACAGATTTTGTTCAAATTCGGCATGATCAATCATTTCAATAACAGGATGGTACCTATATTAATATTTTGTCTGTAAACACTCTACAGGCCGCGATTCTTAATGGATTTTCTTCAAATTTGGCATGAGCATTATTTTCAAAGAGAAAATGGCACCTACTGATGTAAATGCATGCCCGAACCATAGGGGCGTTGTCAAGCCCACTTTTCGTGAATATTTTGCCTGTAAACACCTTTCAGACTGTAATTCTTATGAGATTTTGTTCAGATTTGGCATGATCAAGACAGGATGGTTAACACCCAACAGGCTGCAAATTTTATACGCCCACATTGAAATATATCGTCGTCGCCCCCGTCTGTCCGCCAGTCCGTCCGTCGGTCAGATTGTGGACTCTCTAGGGCCTAAAGTTATCATCCGATTGATTTTAAATTTATATACAGTGTTTATGGCCATGAGACGTAGAAGCCCATTGATTTTTCACTGTCAGATAATTACTGCCAGAGTTATGGCCCATGATCACGTGTCACTTTTTAAAATCTTGTGGACGCTCTAGAGGCTAACGTTGACACCCGATTCGCTTGAAATTGATGCACAGTGTGTAAGTTCATGCGACGAAGACGCCTAATGATTTTCAGCGATGTCCAATAATTACTGCCAGAGTTATGGCCCTTGATCAAATTGAAAATATTGTGGACGCTCTAGATGATAAAGTTATCAACCCATTGACGTGGAATTTATACACATTGCTAAAATTTAATATGCACAACATGGGCTGGTAATCAGATGCTATAACTGTTCAAGTTATTGGAATGGGATTCTTCGTTTCATGAACATAAACACTTGGTATAAATTTCAAATCAATCGGATAATAACTTTAGTCACAAGGAGGGCCGCCAGATTTTGAAAAGTGATCAAGGGCCATAAGTCTGAAAGTAATTATCATCTTATTTATCTCATGAACAAAACAATGGTTGATAACTTTATCATCTAGAGCTATCTAGAGTTATCATCCGATTGATTTTAAATTTATATACAATGTTTATGGCCATGAGACGTAGAAGCCCATTGATTTTTCACTGTCAGATAATTACTGCCAGAGTTATGGCCCATGATCACGTTTCACTTTTTAAAATCTTGTGGACGCTCTAGAGGCTAACGTTGTCACCCGATTTGCTTGAAATTGATGCACAGTGTGTAAGTTCATGCGACGAAGACGCCTAATGATTTTCAGCGATGTCCAATAATTACTGCCAGAGTTATGGCCCTTGATCAAATTGAAAATATTGTGGACGCTCTAGATGATAAAGTTATCAACCCATTGACGTGGAATTTATACACATTGCTAAAATTTAATATGCACAACATGGGCTGGTAATCAGATGCTATAACTGTTCAAGTTATTGGAATAGGATTCTTCGTTTCATGAACATAAACACTTGGTATAAATTTCAAATCAATCGGATAATAACTTTAGTCACAAGGAGGGCCGCCAGATTTTGAAAAGTGATCAAGGGCCATAAGTCTGAAAGTAATTATCAGCTTATTTATCTCATGAACAAAACAATGTGTATAAATTCCACGTCAATCGGTTGATAACTTTATCATCTAGAGCGTCCACAATATTTTCAATTTGATCAAGGGCCATAACTCTGGCAGTAATTATTGGACATCGCTGAAAATCATTAGGCGTCTTTGTCGCATGAACTTACACACTGTGCATGAATTTCAAGCGAATCGGGTGACAACGTTAGCCTCTAGAGCCACGTTTCTCAACCTTTTCTCACCGTTCACCCCTAAATGAATTCTCAACCGACCCATTTACCCCCAGAATTTTGAGGAGGTTACTGACCACGGAGCAGTGACGGCGAAGCCGGTCACTGCGAGCGCCGTAGTCGCAGGCGCGGATCCAGAGGGGGGGTCCAGGGGGTCCGGACCCCCCCTGCTCAGGCTTGAAAATTTTTTATGCGATTTTATTGGCGATTTAGACCTGTAATTTTGGAATTTACCTTCCGGAAATACGTCAGAATGAACCAAATTGAATATAATTTACCAAATTTTTCTGGGGGAGGGCCCCCAAACCCCCCGTTAATCGGTTGAGCGCAATTAGTTAAGCAATTATCAAACCTAGACCCCCCCCCTGCAAAAAATCCTGGATCCGCGCCTGAGCCGGAAACCTTACCACAGATGAAATACTGAGGCTTCTAGACGCCATCCGCGCCTGCTATCGAACGATGCATACTCTTCTTGGTGTTTACGCTTCTTTGGATTGGAGGCATGATTTTGAATCAAAATCACATGGAATCAAAAGCACGTATAAGAATTCAAAATGAAAATAAATTGGGGATTCGTCTGTTGAATGAGCTAGCCATACAATGACAATGGACACCTGCACTGTTTCCCACTCACACAGCCAAGTAAACTAGCTATCACACGGCAACCACTGATGGACGGATCGACAGATCGAGGCCTAAACTGCCCGGATCGAGCACGATCATCAATTCAAATTGAAACTGAGAAAAAGTTGACAACTGAAATCTTGAAATGCAACTTCACCTCTCATAGGACTGCTGGAACAACTGCACAACCTTTATATGACCATTTTTGAAGTTATTGGGAGTGTGGTCATTCCCCCCCCTGGACGCGAGCCATTCCCCCCTTGGAGGTGAATTCACCCCAGGTTGAGAAACGCGGCTCTAGAGCGTCCACAAGATTTTAAAAAGTGAAACGTGATCATGGGCCATAACTCTGGCAGTAATTATCTGACAGTGAAAAATCAATGGGCTTCTACGTCTCATGTCCATAAACACTGTATATAAATTTAAAATCAATCGGATGATAACTTTAGGCCCTAGAGAGTCCACAATCTGACCGACGGACGGACTGGCGGACAGACGGGGGCGACGACGATATATTTCAATGTGGGCGTATAAAATTTGCAACCTGTAGGGTGTCTTGATCATGCCAAATCTGAACAAAATCTCACAAGAATTACAGTCTGAAAGGTGTTTACAGACAAAATATTCACGAAAAGTGGGCGTGACAACGCCCCTATGGTTCGGGCATGCATTTACATCAGTAGGTGCCATTTTCTCTTTGAAAATAATGCTCATGCCAAATTTGAAGAAAATCCATTAAGAATCGCGGCCTGTAGAGTGTTTACAGACAAAATATTAATATAGGTATCATCCTGTTATTGAAATGATTGATCATGCCGAATTTGAACAAAATCTGTTAATAATTGCAACCTGTAGAATATTTACAGACAAAATAATAACAAAAAAGCGGGATTGGCACCACCCCGCGGGGTAGGGCATGCACCCGGAGAAAACCCACGAGGTTAGACAGACGACCCTACTCTTTGTCATGTACAAGCTTGGGCTGGAAACCACACCACTTGACTCAATGACAGACACACAGACAAGGGCGGCGGCATAATATGTTCACATTATGAAATGAAATGGGGCTTAACGTCCTACTGTTCTGCTCCGACTGAGCTAATGAAGACGGTTCACATTATGAATGTGGACGTATACAAATGGATACGAATGCAACTCAAACTGCAATGTGAGTGTGAATCTACTTCCACTTGATCAACCATTTTCTTAATTGCCAGTTTTTTGTTTCATAACCCGACAATACGACATTTTTACCCGACATCACGACATTTTTAGTGTCGTAATGTCGGGTAAAAATGTCGTGATCGTGATGTCGGGTAGAAATGTCGTGTTGTCGGGTTGTCGGGTAGAAATGTCGTGATGTCGGGTTGTCGCGTTATGAAAGGCGACATCACGACATTACGACATGATACCAATCAGCCACCATAGTGTCGTGCATCTTCGGGATAGTACTTTTGACTAGCATTTTGACCCCACGATGTACCGTATATTATCTTGACCCCCCGATCACTCTCTACCATCAGGATGTAATAAAAAGATCCATTATCCCAACTTCGGCAGTAATGCTCTTGACGAGTTGGAGTGTTTCGGACCGGAAATACAGATATGAAATAGGTCAGCCATTACGGGGTATTTATGAAATAATAAATACAATATATAAAACAGATTACAGTTTTTAAAGTAGTTTTTCCAATAATATTTATATGCAATATAATGATATGTGCATATACACCATATGTTTATAATCTATAACCCGAACAAAGAAATATATTAACATAATTCACTGTTTGTCTTCACCTTGAGAAGTAACAGATTTTGATATATTGAGCTCTGTTGGGTGTTAACCATCCTGTCTTGATCATGCCAAATCTGAACAAAATCTCATAAGAATTACAGTCTGAAAGGTGTTTACAGACAAAATATTCACGAAAAGTGGGCGTGACAACGCCCCTATGGTTCGGGCATGCATTTACATCAGTAGGTGCCATTTTCTCTTTGAAAATAATGCTCATGCCAAATTTGAAGAAAATCCATTAAGAATCGCGGCCTGTAGAGTGTTTACAGACAAAATATTAATATAGGTATCATCCTGTTATTGAAATGATTGATCATGCCGAATTTGAACAAAATCTGTTAATAATTGCAACCTGTAGAATATTTACAGACAAAATAATAACAAAAAAGCGGGATTGGCACCACCCCGCGGGGTAGGGCATGCACCCGGAGAAAACCCACGAGGTTAGACAGACGACCCTACTCTTTGTCATGTACAAGCTTGGGCTGGAAACCACACCACTTGACTCAATGACAGACACACAGACAAGGGCGGCGGCATAATATGTTCACATTATGAAATGAAAAGGGGGCTTAACGTCCTACTGTTCTGCTCCGACTGAGCAAATGAAGACGGTTCACATTATGAATGTGGACGTATACAAATGGATACAAATGCAACTCAAACTGCAATGTGAGTGTGAATCTACTTCCACTTGATCAACCATTTTCTTAATTGCCAGTTTTTTGTTTCATAACAACTCGACATCACGACAACCCGACAACCCGACAATACGACATTTTTACCCGACATCACGACATTTTTAGTGTCGTAATGTCGGGTAAAAATGTCGTGATGTCGGGTAGAAATGTCGTGTTGTCGGGTTGTCGTGTTGTCGGGTAGAAATGTCGTGATGTCGGGTTGTCGGGTTGTCGCGTTATGAAAGGCGACATCACGACATTACGACATGATACCAATCAGCCACCATACGACACCCAATCATCTCTGTAATACATTTCTTGGCCTATAAATATTTTAATTCATTCTCTCGATGATTTTACTGATTATTACTAGATTCCTCGGTACTTCATTGAACTGAACAGGTAAATAAATGGCCATTATATCCGGCAAAATAGGTTACGGGCCCTTGGTTTGAAATCACAACTGCTAAACCAGTCTACCGACCGTTCTTGGACTGTTTGCCAGGCCGTGATAATCAAAACTTTTTCTAGGAAAGATTATGTATATAGTAAGCTAGATCATTAAATGTAATTTAGTAGCAATTGTTTTGAGAATCTTGTTGGTTTACCAGGTAGCTTCGGAGAGATTAAGTGTACCAATATTATTGCTATTGAGAATGGTTAAAGTAATTAAATCTGTAATATTAGCCACCTAGAAATGGACACATATTTTAATGTAATTTCTAATCAGTTATGTTCGGCGACATAGGCGAAGAGTCCAAATGCACGACAATATTTGGCGTATAATTATTTAAGTCTACGCTGGTAGTTACTCCTGTGAAGTATGTTTTTCGAGTCGCTTCATTACAAATGCGCTCGATATGATTCTAGCACGCCATTCGTGTGCCAATTGTAAATTTTCATTTTGTATTAAATATTGCATATGAGAAGCCCACATTGCCAGGGTAAGATAACAACACCAATGTTAATTTAAACTGATGAAGACTATGGGTGATATTCGGTTAAAGATTTGCCTCGTTTAACAACAGTTCGTTCCTACTTTCAACATGGGTGATATCATAGACTAGTATTTCCTGAGAAACTTGCCAGAGGAAGACACAAAATAGGCTTGATCCAAAAGGAGGAAACACCGAGTATAAGAAATGAACGAATAGCGAGCGGGCGCAGTCTGACCCGCTTTGCCATAAATGCTACGATCGTAGGTAAATTTAGGTTTGATCCAGGTTAGGTGATGAAGGCTAGGCGTTGTTGTGCCGTTGGCCGTGTCAACTAAACAACGTGAGTAAGTGTATATTATATAAAATGTTAAGTCAAGACAAGCTGATGAAGAAAAGTGACGCGGTCTATAAAAATATACCGGTTGATTTATTGCAGTATGAGATAAATAATTATAGTCCGCAAAACAAATTTCCCTTCAATCAACGAAGCCTTATTACACACAGAAACGTAACCGTCCATTGTCACAGTTAGAATCTGCCGACATTATTATCGCAAACGAAAACATATGTTGGACAGGCGACCCAACTTATTTTCGAGTACCAGCGGGGAATCGGAACCACGCCACTTGACTCAATGACAGACCCTGTGATTCCACGCGCACGCGATAAACCACAAGACCACCTATACTTAAACAACAGATGTATACAGGCCCAATTCAAACTTAAAAACTAGAAACAACTACACAGTTTTCATCTACAGAATGCACACAGAATCTTATTCAAATGACAGTATAATAGTTATAAATGAGATGAAATGAGGTGTAACGTCCTACTGTTCTGTCTGACCGAGATAATATAATGGTTGTAATAATTATGACGATATTTGGGTAACCTGTTTTTGACCATGTACTATTTAACTATTTAATCCCCCCTACCAGTAATAATGTTATGAATATTAATAAGATATACTCATTTACCTATAAGCATAATATTGTCAAAACCACTGAATAGAAAACAATTACGTTTCTTGTTGTAACCGGTGAACCAGCTAGTCATTGAGCCGTTGTATAAAAGGAGAGAAATTGTAGGTTTTCATCAATCACGAGTGTAGATTCAGATCGAGTAAGTTCCATTCAATAAGTAATAGGAAAGACCTCAATATGTACCCGTTCTTTGGTTTGTTTTTACGTCTGCTAGGTGAGTAAAGTAGATTTATTCTAATTTATAGTTAAATATGTATTATAATATGTAAGATGAGAGAGAGAGAGGCACAGCTGGGGGAATGGAAACCACTCAAGTTGATTCAATGACACACCTTATGATGCAGCGCGCACGTCATAACAATTCGGTCACCCACCCCCTGTATACGTTTGGTAAGGAGCTGGCAATATAATATTTCAAAAATAAATAATGAAAATTCCAGTAGTAGTACTTCATTCTGAGCGACGTAAGGGGCTGTTTGGAGAATAGTGTAGTCTTAATTGTCATAGAGCTACCGTTGTTTCCCTTTTTTAAAAAATTAAATCATTAACCGCTAATGGTATTTCATCTGTTGAAAATCAAAATCACGCGATGTTCTGGACAGCTAATTATGGTATTGGCAAGTTAAAAAAATGTCTCATTGATAATTTATATAATGTTTAAAGCCAGAAAAAAGACGGATTTTGCTCTTTCAAGTTTCATTTTTAAATGAATAATAATAATAAAACAATATTAAATATCTTAGTGAAATATATGGTTAATTCAATCAATAAAGACAATAATATACTTCAAACTGTGTTATAACTGTATCTAGACACTTTCTGGTTTATATCAAATCCCATACCGTTCGTCTCTACTTTTATTTAATACTAGTGTATTATGTTTCACCCGAAACGACCCGTTTGTAGATTCGACTCATTGACGTAATGGACTTAGATTCACTTATAAAACAACACCTTCCACTACCTTGGGTGACGGACTAACGTTTAAATTTTAGTGACAAAGGTGCGTAGCACAGGCACGTGACAAAGGGGCGTAGCACAGATGCGTGACAAAGGTGTGTAGCACAGGCGCGTGACAAAGGTGTATAGCACAGGCGCGTGACAAAGGTGTGCAGCACAGACGCGTTAAAAATATGAAAAATATTTACTTTTAAGGGAAATAAAATCTCTTTGTTCAGAATCAAAGACATTATTTGAAATTAGATGCGATTCAAACGACCAAGAAGTAAATTTGCGATATTTTAATTTTATTTATTCTAAAATTATAATCGGGGGTAGAAGCGACTCGATCCACACGGATCCACGATGGTTCAGTGAGTAAGAGGTTGGGTCGCTAGAGGCCCTGTGTTCGATCCTTGCGTTGATCGAGACAATGACAAGAGTCAACATATAATCGATCAGATGGAACGAAAAGAACCCTTAACAGTTGAAATTCGAAATAACTGTATGCCGAAGAGCATAGTGTATGCCCATCTTCATTAGCTCAGTTGGAGCAGTATGGTGGCACGTTAAACCCCATTTCATTTTATTTATTTCGTCTGCTGGTATACATCTATTTCAATGGCAGGGAAGGTATCACGACAGGGTATTGCGGAAAAACAACATCTGAAGGGCCAAGGAATAAAACAGTACAGGCTTTGTACATACCTGTTTTACATACAGGTTCAAACAAACAATATCATGTCGCATCTTTCGCACTAAGTAGTTTTTATACGCCCACATTTTTATGTAGACGTATATTGTCGTCGCCCCCGTTCGTCCGTCCGCCCGGACGTCCGTCCGTCCGTCCACAATTGTTTGTGAACAGTGTACAGGTCACAATTTTTATCCGATTTTAATGAAACTTAAAATATAGGTTTATCATCCTAAGATCTCGGTTCCTTTCGATATTGGCATGTATCGGACTGTAACTTCATGGGTTATGGCCCCTGATTGTACGAAAAATCACGTTTTTTAGCTAGTGAACAGTGTAGAGGTCACAATTTTGAACCGATTTGGATGAAACTTGAAATGCATGTTTATAACTCAAAGATCTTGGTTCCTTTCGATATATGCGCCAATCGGATGGTAACTTCCTGAATTATGGCCCCTGATTGTCCGAAAAATCGCCCTTTTTAGCTTGTGGTCCCTCTGGAGGTCAAAATTGTTATCCGATTAAAAAAAGGGTTTGATTATATCACCTTTCCATGGTTATGAAGGTTGAGTTCGAATTTCGTGAAAATCGGACCAAAATTGACGGATAAAATGGCCGCCGTTTGTACGCGAATAGTGTGAAAATATGTTATATCAAGGTTGTGGACCTTATAGAGGTCACAATTTTGAACCGATTTTGATGAAACTTGACATGTATGTTTATAACCCAAAGATCTTGATTCCTTTCGATATTTGCGCCATTCGGATGGTAACTTCCTGAATTATGGCCCATCATTGTCCGAAAAATCGCCCTTTTTAGTTGTGGTCCCTCTGGAAGTCAAAATTGTTATCCGATTTAAAAAACCGTTTGATTATATCCCCGTTCCATGGTTATGAAGGTTGAGTTAGAATTTCGTGAAAATCGGACCAAAATTGACGGACAATATGGCCGCCGTTTGTACGCGAATAGTGTGAAAATATGTTATATCAAGGTTGTAGACCTTATAGAGGTCACAATTTTGAACCGATTTTGATGAAACTTGACATGTATGTTTATAACCCAAAGATCTTGGTTCCTTTCGATATTTGCGCCCATCGGATCGTAACTTCCTGAATTATGGCCCCTCATTGTCCGAAAAATCGCCCTTTTTAGTTGTGGTCCCTCTGGAGGTCAAAATTGTTATCCGATTTAAAAAACCGTTTGATTATATCACCGTTCCATGGTTATGAAGGTTGAGTTAGAATTTCGTGAAAATCGGACCAAAATTGACGGACAAAATGGCCGTCGTTTGTATGCGAATAGTGTGAAAATATGTTATATCAAGGTTGTGGACCTTATAGAGGTCACAATTTTGAACCGATTTTGATGAAACTTGACATGTATGTTTATAACCCAAAGATCTTGGTTCCTTTCGATATTTGCGCCCATCGGATCATAACTTACTGAATTATGTCCCCGGATTGTCCGAAAAATCGCTTTTGTTAGCTTTTGGTCCCTCTGGAGGTCAAAATTATTATCCGATTTAAAAAAATGTTTGATTATATCACCGTTACATGGTAATGAAGAGAGAGTTTAAATTTCGTGAAAATCGGACTAGAATTGACGGACAAAATGGCCGCCGTTTGTACACGAATAGTGTGAAAATATGTTATATCAAGGTTGTGGACCCTATAGAGGTCACAAGTTTGAACCGTTTTTGATGAAACTTGACATGTATGTTTATAACCCAAATATCTTGGTTCCTTTCGATATTTGCGCCCATCGGATCATAACTTCCTGAATTATGTCCCCTGATTGTTCGAAAAATCGCTTTTTGATAAAACTGATTTTGATGAAACTTGAAATACATGTTTATAACCTAATGATCTTGGTTCCATTGCATATTTGCCCATATCGGATCGTGACTTCCTGAATTATGGCCCCTGATTGTACGAAAAATCACCCTTTTTAGCACGTGGTCTCTAAGGAGGTCACAATTATTATCTGATTTAGAAAAACGTTTGATTATATCACAGTTACACCGTAGTTATGGGTGAGTTTGAATTATGATTTTCTGATGATTACTTAAAATGCAACAACTCTTGTTGACTGCCCGGACGATTTGGCTGCTGTGTGGGCGTATGTTTCGTTGCCTGGCAACCTATTTTTTGTTATTTTCCGAGTCAATGAAAAAGAAATTCCACACTGAATAGGTAATACTCTTAATCTACTCTACACGATGTATACACGACAACTCTTTAATCTCGACAAAACCAATCTCTACACCATGTATACACGACAATTACTCTTTAATCTCGACAAAACCAATCTCTACACCATGTATACACGATTACACGTTAATTCCAATAAAATATTCTTCAACTGGATGCTGTAGATTTTTTTATAATGTCTAAGAAATTTGTGTAAATCGTGATAATTTGTGTAAATCGTGATAATTGTACTGAACTTTATTTAATTAAATGGATGTGACGATATTTATCATTGTGAACGTAGAATTTGAGGATTGGAAGGCCGTGTCCTATATGATTATATCGTTTAAAATCACTTCCATCTGAAACTAAAAACCCCCGATTCCCACGATTGGACAGAATATTACGTATGACTACAACAAAAGACTTTGGACGACCGATTGGAAGTCTAAAGTAAAATTATTATTATTCTAAGAAAGCTTTTTCCGGATAGCGCCACTCGGTGGGTCATTTATAGGTATACGCACACTTCAAAGAAAGAAGTTTAATTGCATTTTATTTACAAGATTTTCTCGACCTGTTAGGACACGTGAATGCAATTGTCGTACGACTATGAATTTCTAATATTTTGTATAAAATGTTATAGAACCTGTAAATTAAGATACAGTACAGTCTCGTTTAGGTTCAACATAAACAACACAGCATATTGAAACGAACACAGCCAGGGACACATTTATTCAGATGAACACGAAACAGAAACCCTAATGGTGTAGCTGGTGTGATGATAAACGTAGTAACAAGACAAGTTTACTTAAATTTCCTATACAAAGTCATATGAATTTGTACACGGAACTTGGGTTTGTCGTCCCACCCGAATGATTAGACAGTTGTCCTTGTCAGACTGTTCGTCCTGCACCACTGACAAGTGGGAGCCACGCCGGAAAACTCCGATGAACTCTCTCGGCCAAGCTCGGGATTGAATCTAGGACCTCCAGACTATTAGTGATAACAGCGATCAGTTTGGTAAATATAGGCTTTATTTACACCAGGAAGAGAATATAAAACAGCTCCTCTCCCCTTGTGGATCCCCCGTCCCCTGGTTATGGAGCACTTTGTTGTCACAACAGCTTCTTACTCACTCAGCGACTACTGTTTCTTATATTTGTTCTGAACAAATAGTAACTATAGTAACCTACTGATGTTGATAGCTTCTGGTGAAGCCAATTCTACAGAACACCTGATGTCACTTCTTGTTTGAGGAGTAGGTATAGGTGGAACCAGTTGTTATTTTACCATGGTATGTTATTCAATTCGATATATTTAACTATCGGGGCGTGAAAAACTTCACTAGTTTTATTATATATTTCAGGATTCAGCTCAATAACACAGCCAACTACCAACTTAGAGTGGCTAGTAAAAGCACCAAATGGTAATATACCATCTACGGCTATCCAAATCAAACCAAATCACAGTTCTGTTTTTTATTTCTGTGAGGTTATCAATCACGAGGTAAACATTAGTTTATTTCATTGCCAGGTTTACATATATAATATTACTATGTTTCAATACAAATATAAGTACATTCCTCAAATGAAAAGTGGCATCATGATTTCTATAAAGAGTGAGCATACCATGGCTCTTACACTACAACCTTCACTACTTTTAGATTATCGGGCAGGTAGAATGAGAAGGACAGTTGATTAAATACAGTGCAATTTAATTCGCCAAACCCGCAATGGACGGAATTTTATCCGTTTGACAGCCAATATGAATAAATTAAGATTGATACGAATAATTTAATTCATGTATTATCATGATATTTTAATTCATTAATAAAGATGGGAAATGTATGTCTTTATTCTGTCATTAACTATACAATTATCAACTAATTTTTACCCCCCCCCCCCGTCAACCAGCACGCCATTATTACGTTGTTACTAAAGTATTTGAATGCGTCTCAAATGATTATCTTACATATATTTCAGAGACAGAAAATAGTTGGAACACTAAAATCAACAGACAATTCCTGTCAATACGAGTCAAACGGTAGTGTTACAAGCTCAACGGAGTTCAGCGTTCTCAGTAACCCTAAAAGAGCCAAGATAGACTATAAATTCAAGCAAGCGAATCAGTCTCCTCCTGATGGTGCCGTTCAATGTAATCAAGGCAATTACTGTTTCTTAGGCATAGGTGTTTACAATGACGGAATATGTGAAGAACTCCCCGGAAAAATCGTCGTCCCTAGCGGTCAGTTGATTATGACGACTTCCAATAACGAAGTTAAAAAATGTGGTTCTATACTGTACTTGACAATAAACTGATTTAATTTCTTATAAACAAGGTGTATAAATTAAAACAAATGGTGTGATAATTAGTCGTGTTGATATTATTATTATCCAAGATGGCCGCCATTCCCTATAACTGACATCGTATTGAGACTAGGATGATAGTTTTATTGTCTAACTGTATGATTATATGATACATGTAGTAAAATCCAAACCGGCAGAACATTTAACTCGTTAGGGGCAGTTATTTCACCAAACCCAGTCTGACCGATACGATAACATATCAAACTTGTCTAGCACAGATAACCCCACGAAAGTAGGTAGTTCAGTTTAATCCTTTAGTAGTGTGTCTGAATGCAGCTACAAGCACTCGTACTATTCTGGCATGGCAGACTCACGAGCTAGTTGACCGTAATGTGTTATATTCTAGTATAGTAAGAGTCGTGTGAGAACCATCAATACGGCTAAAGGGAGATAACACCATTTTACTCGAGTAGGTTAACTCCAAAAATACGAAACTTGCATTTTATATTAGAAACTAGCTTAGTCTCGTGACTGAGCCGCCATGTGCTTGATCTTGTAAAAAGTCAGTTGAATAAAATGTAATATTGAAGTTATCCACAAATTGTTTGTTGACAATGTCTAATAAATTAATCGACTCTTAAACAACAGGAACTTAAAAAGGCTTTAATAAAATTTAAAGAAACATAGATGATACATATAATTTTCGGTCGGGGATAGCAAGGTAGTATGGGTATCCGGAATTGCGTGAATTCGGGACGATTTGTGGTCGTCTCTAACTATATAATAATAATAATAATAATCACTTACAAAATACTTTCTACTACCAGACGTAAAACACTTTGATCAAACGCTGTTAATAACGCTCTCTTCTATAACACTCACGAAGCCAGTCTACTAGACATACAGGATAAATAATATACTCAAAACACTTTGTTTGAACACTTAATAACACTTTCTCAAAAACACTTTCTCGATCCAGGATAATAAATCCAGTGTGCAAGACTCGAAGGCTAATGCATCGAGGCAATGAGACTCAATTTATTAACCCACCTTGTCACAGAAGGCGAGGTGAAATCCTAAACTAACAGACACAAAATAAATGAAAGAACCCATTCCTCAACTAAACCAACATGACACATGGCTTACAACATGCATAAACAATAATTTGAAATGTTAATATATACTAAATAAGTCTTTAATTAAACATGCCTACTAATTAATAAACTCTTGATAAACAAGAAGCTAAAATTATCTCCCTTGGACAAGTCGGCATGGAATCTAAAATCCAGACACGAGTACCATCAAAAATATATGTAGAACTTTTGACACAGAGTAGGCACCACAAAACCAATGATAGGCACGGATAGCTAGATATTTTATCTACCAGATACATATAATTTTCTATCAAAACTATTGACTTATATATTCTGCCCACTAAATATTACAACAAACTAAGTGAAAGTACATATAAATACATAGTAAAGTTCTGGCATGAAAATACAGTCGGCAGACACAGTTAACAATAATAAAAACATAGGCAGCATATGTAATTAGAATTATATACTCTTACACAATACAAAACTATCAAAATATTTCATAGACAATGACTGTGCCGAGAAAACAATAGATTTTACTAAAGCAGGGGTAGTTACCAAAAACTTACACCCATATTCTAAATATAGAACTACGGAGCGCTTTTCCGGAAAACGAAATACAAATAAGATAGCTACGGCTACCGGTTACACTACCCACGACTCCGAAAATCGATCGTCCTCGATCGAAATATTAAAAATAATGAAACAATTAAACATTTTAAAACACCGATAACTGGAATAAACTGATAAAGTTTTAAACTGATAAAGTTCAAAATATCAAATCATTAAAACACAGTTCAAGTCACTTTATCTCCAACACGCGACATATTGTGTAGATTTTCTGTTCGCAAACGCGATGTTTCCGCGAAATCAGTTCACACTACCTGATCATCAGTTACACTCTTCAATAATATCACAGTTCAACGAATTACCACGTTGATTTCTTCCCGCGAAATATATATTCACCACAACACAAATTCACCATGAACCATGATCAGTTCAACACAATAATCGTCGATTAAACTCTCAAACATTACTTAAAGTTCACTTCGCGTTATCGCGTAATCTCCTTTCTTCTAATTTCTCCAAAGGCGGTGGAGGAGCTTCATCGACGGGCCAATACAAAGACTGTAGGGTTGTCCTGAATCCCTTTAGTTTCCCATTACCATCAAAGTCAGCCACTTCCTGTCCCCATCTAGGAATAAGTCGGTAAAGGCATTCTTTTCCACCAGCCTCTGATGTTTTGTGTATGGATTCTTTAATCGTAAATCCCAATGGCTCATCTGAGTTCGAAATAGCAATAGGCCATAAGGGCGGGGGAGATGTTGATACACTGGAAGTTTTAGGCCTTGCATCAGGTTTCAAAGGTGAATTATTCTTCCTGGGACTCAAAGATATCGTAGACGGTTTCTTTGGACTTAAGGAAACTGCAACAGATTCTTTAGATCTAAAAGACATATCAACAGGTATTTCAAGATCAACAGTCTTCTCTTGATTCGATAAAGGTGATTCGGGCTGCTGAGAAATTTGACAAACAAAACGTTTGGTAGCCTCCCAATCCACAACACTAGCTGGACTAGAACCAACAGAATTACTTGTTAGCGTTGCTACCGGAACAGTCTTCGGTGTAGATTTAGACTTAGCAACTTCATCCATGACAAGTTTAGCATAAATATCATCTGTATTGTCGTTTTTCGGCAAATGCTTAGCTAGATGCCTTCTCCAGAAATATTTTGAGCGAAACCTCCCTTTACAATCAGCAAAATTGCAATACCAATTGTAAGATAAAACATCTGGCGATAATTTGGATAATTGGCAAATCGGTGGATGACTCCCAGTTTCTATGCGATGAGATGTAAGTTCTGTTCTACCAACATCATCACCATCAACCGCAAAAGCATTTACATGCCTGGCCAAAGTGGTCGCCGCATTATTAAACTGCTGACTTGTTAGGCTCTCCGTACAAGTATCAATCAAAGAACCACGAACCAAATCATCCTTTTCGGTAACTGATTCAGGGTTAACCCTATCAATATTCCGCAAAAGGGCAACAATAGTTCCCTTTCTAAATGTAACCAATTCCTTACTTGGGTTATAAACTCTAAGGGGAAGCGAACCATCACTCTCTGGTTTAACTAAGGTACACCCAATTAAAGGATAATCCACAGGTGGATTTCTTAGAGGCTCCACAAGACAATCCCCAACTAGATTGGTACCCTCCTTAATATCAGCTTTAGCAGTGATGACTTGCTCATGCCCTGGTAATAATGTTGTGTCTTCTACAATTTTAACACGACATACACCAATTCCACCTTTAGACTGACATGGGATCACATGACCACCGACATAAATCTCTGACAAAGGAACATTAATAATAACATTTTCCTCTTTTGCAAAATCTAGACCAAGAATAGTCTTTGTTGGCATGCTCACAACTGCAAAGGGGAAAACAAAACTCTTATCAGTAACTTCAATCTTAAGAGATGCACGACCCTTAACCTTTAAAGGCGAACCATCTGCTTGTAACAACTTACAATTAATCGGACGCAACTCAGGTTTATCTTCAAATGAATCATAAAAATCTTCTGAAATCATCGACAGGCTAGCACCTGTATCAACTAAGAATTCTGTGTCCAGCCCCTCTACTTTGCCTTCAACAAAAACACCGAAACTGGAAGGGTTAACAACACCAACAGTTATGTCTAAGCTTGAATGATGTGGCCTTGAAGGTGCTGGCATTGGAACTGGTACAGCAGTTGTATCTCTCTGATTAGTCTGCTGAAATGGTACCCTCCCATCTCGCCAAGAGCCAACAGGGGGACTCTTGCGAGGTGAGGGACTCATCGTAGAATAATGCCCTAACTCTAGACAATTAAAGCATGTTACTTCAGACAGGTCTCTCTTCTTCCTATCTGAAATCTTATTTTCTGACTCTCGTAACTTCTCTTTCACTTCTTTCAATTCTTC
Organism: Patella ulyssiponensis; assembly: GCA_963678685.1. NCBI lineage: Eukaryota > Metazoa > Mollusca > Gastropoda > Patellidae > Patella > Patella ulyssiponensis. The sequence goes on along the minus strand of OY783225.1, from coordinate 57,366,512 downwards.
TTTCAGACTTTCTATCATTTTATGCAGTTCAGAACTCTCAGATTCTGCCTTCTTTCCAGCCTTGGCTTTCACATTAGCTACATGAGTTGTGCGTACATCGGGATCTGAATGTTTAATGGCTTCTAACTCCATAGCATGGTGTAGTGCGGCATTCAAATCTCGAGGACGTGCTTGACTAACAAGCATCCTCATCTGGCTATCTCCAAAATACTGGATAAAATGGTCTTTAGCCATCTCTTCTTTAGTTATTTCACTACTTCTGGGATAAGCAGAATAAACCAGGCGATGGACAGCTTGAGCAAACTCTGATCAACTTTCGTTGTGCTTTCTTCGTCGCCCTCGTAACTGTACCTTGTGCATCTCCGCTAACTCCAGGGGATCAAATTTCTGCTTTAAAGCTTCTACCAAACAGGGGTAGCTAAGAACATCAGTTCGTTTCAACGTACCAAATACATCACTTGCCTTACCTGAAAGACTGATTGCCAAAAATCTCGCTTTATCACCCTCACTCCATGCGTTAATCTCAGCAGTGACTTCAAATTGAACCAAATAATCACGCAATCGTGTTTCATCATTATATTTAGGTGGCATTGCAATAGGCTTTGCCAACCTCTGTAATGATCTAGCATCATTGGTCTGAGCTCTGTCAAATCCAGACACTTTACTGTCTGCCTGTCTTGTCCTTCTGCTAGATTCTGGAGAACAGCGACTGGAATTACTGGCGAAGGTTGAGATATTAGACATAGGTTCATATCTATTATCCCACTGTCGTTGTGCACCTACTGGCGTAGACGTCCTTGTTCTAACAGGAACTGTCGATCTCTGACTCATGAATGATGGAGGAACAGGATCAACCCTTGTTTGAGATAACATCCTCTCAAGTGTTGCAATCTCGCTGTTATAAGAATCTGTCAATTCTGCAATAGCAGCCTCCAACTCTCCAAGTCTATTCATGTTAACAATTGATGACATCCAAACAAATAAAAAACATAACACCAAACATCAACTCAAATTCTTCACAAAACTATCCCACTCCAGCTGTTACCGGCACACTGCTAGTCTAATAAATTAATCGACACTAAAACAACAGGAACTTAAAAAGGCTTTAATAAAATTTAAAGAAACATAGATGATACATATAATTTTCGGTTGGGGATAGCAAGGTAGAATTCGGGTATCCGGAATTACGTGAATTCGGGACGATTTGTGGTCGTCTCTAACTATATAATAATAATAATAATAATCACTTACAAAATACTTTCTACTACCAGACGTAAAACACTTTGATCAAACGCTGTTAATAACGCTCTCTTCTATAACACTCACGAAGCCAGTCTACTAGACATACAGGATAAATCCAGTCTACTAGACATACAGGATAAATAATATACTCAAAATACTTTGTTTGAACACTTAATAACACTTTCTTGAAAACACTTTCTCGAGCCAGGATAATAAATCCAGTGTGCAAGACTCGAAGGCTAATGCATCGAGGCAATGAGACTCAATTTAATAACCCACCTTGTCACAGAAGGCGAGGTGAAATCCTAAACTAACAGACACAAAATAAATGAAAGAACCCATGCCTCAACTAAACCAACATGACACATGGCTTACAACATGCATAAACAATAATTTGAAATGTTAATATATACTAAATAAGTCTTTAATTAAACATGCCTACTAATTAATAAACTCTTGATAAACAAGAAGCTAATATTATCTCCCTTGGACAAGTCGGCATGGAATCTAAAATCCAGACACGAGTACCATCTAAAATATATGTAGAACTTTTGACACAGAGTAGGCACCACAAAACCAATGATAGGCACGGATAGTTAGATATTTTATCTACCAGATACATATAATTTTCTATCAAAACTATTAACTTATATATTCTGCCCACTAAATATTACAACAAACTAAGTGAAAGTACATATAAATACATAGTAAAGTTCTGGCATGAAAATACAGTCGGCAGACACAGTTAACAATAATAAAAACATAGGCAGCATACGTAATTAGAATTATATACTCTTACACAATACAAAACTATCAAAATATTTCATAGGCAATGACTGTGCCGAGAAAACAATAGATTTTACTAAAGCAGGGGTAGTTACCAAAAACTTACACCCATATTCTAAATATAGAACTACGGAGCGCTTTTCCGGAAAACGAAATACAAATAAGATAGCTACGGCTACCGGTTACAAATGTTGACAATGAACAGGAAGATAAAACCCTACCTCCCAATATGGTGGAGATGTCAAAATGCCAAATTCAACCTGTAAGTAATGGACCCGGAGGAAACTTTGATTTATTTTCACGACGATGAGCAGCCATTTCCAACCACGTTTCCTCAGCATGGCCGACCACCCACCACATCAACGCCGGGCCCAGCATCTTTTCCACAACAACAACAATCTGCACCGCCTTTTGTAACGACAGACCCTTTTCAACATCAACCGTCTGCACCGCCTTATGTAACGACAGACTCTTTTCAACATCAACAGTCTGAACATGTCGACGGGTTCCATGAAGAAAATTATCAAAGACTTTACTGGATATATGCACGATGATTCGAGACGATTTTTGTCAGAGCTGTTATCGTATTTCTTATTGGCAAACATCCAGACTGATAGTCCCCGAGCCGTTGCAGCATTTCATCTTCATTTGGATGGCCCAGCGAAAGTTTGGTACGACGCTTTGCCAGCCACTCATAAAATCAATTTTGCGACAATCCGACAGCATTTTGAACAGGAGTACTGAAACAACCAGCCATCAGTTCCAGCAGAAGAGGCTATTTACGATAATTTGCTTCTCTATCCAGGCCAGATGCTTGAAGAGTATCATTCTTTAATCTTACAGAAAGGCACACGGTTGAACAAACCTGAGAGGGAAACGACATTAAAATTAATCAAGGCCCTTCCTCCCCAGCTTGCATTTTTTGTACGAACACAGGCTGGTCAAGATTGAACGTTCCGAGGTGCACTTCACTCTGCTAAAATTGGTGAGGCGCACGGCTACAGAGCTCCAACAACACCCGGTGTCATGGCTGCAGCAGCACAGATGGATTCTAGGAAAACTACATCACACACACCTAACTATGGTGGAGAAAACAACTCTGTCGGTAGATCCAACCGCCTACAATCCCGATGCTATAAGTGTTCAGCTCGTGATCACTACCAGTCTAGATGTAATTGGAATGGCGTCGATGTGCCTGACCCCACGGTTAAATGTCAGTTATGCTACTATTATGGCCACATAGCCAAGAACTGTTTAACTCTTCCTAGTCGAACAAAATCATTGCTCAAGTGTCAGCTATGCGGTGAAAGTCATTCTGCAAAAAAGTGTCCTCAATTAAACTAAAGGCGCCTGAGCCTAATGCGTCACCCTCAGGCGGTACAGATGATAAACAGTGCGCAGCAGCGTGTGAAGATGCTATTATGTTTGATAAAAACTTTATGTTCTTACAAGTTGTCATTGGTTTACATAAAATTTCTGCACTTTTGGACTCTGGAAGCTCCATTAATGTTATGTCAAAGGATTTCTATTTGAGTTTACCTCAGTGGGTTACCCTTAATTTTTCACCTAGTAATGAAACTGTTTTGTTAGCCAATGATCAGTCTATTTCAATTTATGGTACTGCTACTGTCAATATATCTATTAAAGGTTCAACAATTGACACTATATCTGTTTATATTTTTGAACATGCTGCACACCCTTTAATATTAGGCACAGGGTATATGAGAGACAATGATATCACTATTGATTTTAGAGCAGGTAGTCAGTTCACTGGTGTTAAGTCAAAGGTTAAAGTTAGGAGTAATGTTACTTGTTTTATTCAGCCTAGTTCTCAGTGTGTTATACAGGGTAAATTATGTAAAGGTATACAGATTGGAATGCAAGGTGTCTGTACGGGTCATAGCGAATTGTTAGCTAAAGGTGTATTTGTTGCCAGATCCGTTGTCTCTTGTAACGTTGATAATGCTGTACCTACCAAAATTCTTAACCCTGGCAACGAGATCGTTCATATCACTAAGGGTACAATTCTTGCACACTTTAAACTTGTCGATAATTCGTATGATATTCTCTCTTGTTCTAATATCCAACAGCAGACAGATTGTAAGTCAATCGGTACACCTCATACCCAATTATCTGATACAGTACTTGATAACAATAAGTTAGATAAGTTGAATTTTAACATTAATCCTGATTTGTCTCAGCAAGAAAGTGAACAACTTTTGTCATGTTTGTCAGACTTTCGAGACATCTTTGTGACAGATGAAAATCCTGGACTTGGTCTTACTAATCTTGTTCAGCGTAAAATTCAGTTAAAATCAGATTTTGTGTCTAAACATCAACGCCCCTATAGGTTACCTCCAGATAAAAAAGAGGTATTGAGACATCAACTAGATAAGTTATTAGAGCAAGGTATTATTGTTCCTGTGTCTGAAACTGAGGAAGTACCGATTACTAGTCCTATTGTGCTAGTTGCTAAACGTAACAAACCCAAAGTTGACCCAAATAATGTTACAAAAGCGGCAAGCTTATCTTCATATAGATTTTGTTGTGATTTTCGTTAATTGAATAGTCAGACTAAAGATTTTAGATATACAATTCCTGATTTACAAGATCTTACAGAATCTTTTTCCAGGAATACGCCAAATTATATAACATCACTTGATTTATCTTCTGGATTTTTCCAGTTGCCTATTTCTGAAGAGTCTACTAAGTACACAGCCTTTAATACTTGTTACGGTACTTTTAAATTTCTTAGACTTCCTATGGGACTAAGAACAGCGCCTAATTCATTTCAACTTTTAATTGTTTAATTGACAAAGTCCTAACTGGTCTTACTTTTATGTCAGTATTGTGTTATTTGGATGATATTTGTATTAGATAGATTGAGACAGGCAGGTTTAAAACTTGGCCCTTCCAAATATAAATTTGCACAAAGTAGTAGTGTATTTCTTGGACATGAAATATCAAAAGATGGAATCAGACCACCTAGCGATCGGCTGGATATCCTTATGCACTATAGTGTTCCTAAGAATAGGAAGTCTTTACAGCGAGTCTTAGGCTTATTTAACTGGTTTCGTAAGTTTATAAAAAACTATAGCGCTATCACATCACCACTATATCGTCTACTTAAAAAGGATGTTCCTTATATTTGGACTCAAGAATGTGATTCCGCTTTCAGTGGCTTAAAACAATCTCTTAAAAACTCTGGTGCGTTGGCATTTCCCAGATTTGACTCTGAATTCAAACTTTCTGTCGATACCAGTAGTAAAGGTATAGGATATATGCTTTTACAGAAACACGAGGATGGATGTGAACATGTTGTACGTTTTGGATCTAGAAGATTGACCAAATGGCAACGGTCATACGGGCCCACAAAATTAGAGTTATTTGGTGTAGTGACTAGTGTGTTAGATTGTAGTGCCTATTTAAGATCCAGACATTTTGTTATCGAAACAGACCATCAAGCTTTAAAGTCTTTGCACCAGAAACAATTCAGAGGAGCTATATATATACTATTCAAAAAAAGTAGGGGATATTTGATTTTTAAGTGTTATTAAAGTCACCTAATGAAACTGACGAAGAAACAAATGACAAAATGAAATGAAGTTCACATTCATCGATTTATTCCAAATGATCGTTAGACTAAGTAAGGCACAGACTGACCATTATAATGGTAAAATGATACCCGGGGTCAAACAGCAAAGTTACCACAGCATCACAACAAAGTCAGTAACGGGTAAATCCTCCCCTGTCTGCCAAACAAGCATTGACCCGACATGGCATACTCCTAATGAGACGTCTAAGGTCATTTTGGTCCAGATTGTCCCATTCCTGTTGCAACGCAGCAGCAAGTTCTTGGACATTGGCAGGACGTTGTTGACGTTGACGTAACCTCTGTCCAAGCATGTCCCAGACATGCTCGATGGGGGAGAGGTGCGGGACTCAGTGCTGGCCAAGGTAATGTGGTGATGTTCTGTTGTTGGAGGTAACCTGTAACGATCCTGGTCTTGTGACATCTTGCGTTGTCATCCTGGAAGATGAAACGGCGGCCATGACGTCGTGCGAACGGCACAACATGGACTGCCAAGATGTTGTCCCGGTAGTACTGGCCTGTAACACGCCCTGCAACAACATGTAAAGCCGTTCTTCCAGCAACAGTGATGCCTCCCCACACCATAACAGAACCACCCCCAAATCGATCATGTCTGATGACGTTAACGTCTTGGAAGCGCTCGTTTCGACGACGCCACACCCTCCTACGTCTGTCCAAAAAATCAACAGTGAACCTTGACTCATCTGAAAATATCACATTGCTCCAGCGTCGATTATCCCAGTGTTGACGATCCCTACACCAACGACGTCTTGCCTGAATGTGATGATCTCTCAAACAAGGGATCACGCGAGGACGTCGGGCGCGAAGGTGACCCCTATGCAGTCGATTCCGAATCGTCTGGCCACTCACTCTCACACCAGTGTCTGTTTGAAGACGAGCGCTTATCTGATTTGCTGTGATGACACGATTTCTCAAGGCCAAGGTACGGATAAATCGATCCTGGGCTTGAGTTGTCGCCCATGGTCGACCTGAGCGTGGTCTGTACTGTACAGATTGTGTATCGTGGTATCTGGACCATAGCCTGCTTATGACAGACTGAGAAAAATTCATCGTCCGCGCCACAACCGCCTGTGTTGTGCCGATCTGTAGCATGCCAAGGGCACGTAACCTTTCATTTTGGGTAAGCCGACGCATATCAAAATTTGTTTTCTGGTCACTAAAACAATTAAACTGATGTTTCCACCCTGGAATTCAATGCCACAATGACTGTAACATTCAAAGTCAGAGTCGTGCAAATCTTGGGTTGGACCCCCATGATGATCCCAAGCATCACCTGCATTCCATGTGGTAGCTATTGGTGCGTTTGGGCGTCACATGTAACTGGAAATGTTTCTTCAGTTAGGTTCTATAGTGACTTTTTTCGTAGTCATTTGCATATTTTAGTATTATGCCCCCAAAATCAAATATCCCCTACTTTTTTTGAATAGTATATATGAACGATCGTTAACCATTTTACAGTCGTTTGATTATGATGTTGTACATAAACCAGGGACCCAGATCTGCGTTCCAGATGCGCTTTCCAGAATGGATAAATTTCCTGAAGAATTGTCGTCCAGTCCAAATGAGGACGACCCATTCTTTGACTATGTACCTGAGAAACCCACCCAGGCCAGATTTGTCTCTAACGATGGAAAAGTTGAAAATGTTTTCCCTGCAGTTAATTGTATATTTCCCGATGAATACGATGCTGATTCCGAAGAGTATTCTGCCGTACAACTTAAGAAATCTAAACTTGTGAAACGCCGAAAGCGATCAGACAAGGAATCCTCATCGTTTCCACATCGTGATGAATTGCAGAATTTAGCTATGAACTCTAATCATCATCAAACCGTTCACACTGATTCCTGTATTACTTCCGATATCACTAGTTCTACTGATCCTGATATAACTAGGAATAGCGAGACCGCAATTACAGAGAATATTGTAGTACAGCCTCCAGTTCATGTTGATATGTCTTTAGATTGTATCAAGGATTCTCAACGACATGATTCTACACTCATCCCTTTGATTCAATATTTAGAAAATGGGAGTCTACCAAAATCTCAACGCCAATCGAGAGAAATTTTGTTACAGCAATCTGATTTCGCATTATTTGATGGAATTTTATATCATTCTCGTATAGCTAAAGCCAAGAGAACTAAATCAATGTCACAATATCAGTTAGTTCTTCCGGAGATTTCGCATTATTTGATGGAATTTTATATCATTTTCGTATAGCTAAAGCCAAGAGAACTAAATCAATGTCACAATATCATTTAGTTCTTCCGGAGATTTTAACAAATCATGTGTTAAAATTGTTTCATGATTCACCAATGGGAGCTCATGGTGGAATACATGACACTATTGATAGAACAAAAGAACATTATTACTTTCCTCGATTAGCTACCATAGTTAATGACTATGTAAAATCATGTCATGAGTGTCAAACCAGAAAAATCACCAAAGTCCATGTGAAGAATAACATTATAGCTTATCGGTCCCCATCAACGCCCTTTTCGGTTTTGCAGTTAGATTTATTTGGACCATTGCCATGTACTGAAAGAGGAAATAACTATGTATTTACAGCTATTGATATGTTCTCCAAGTTTGTTTATGCTGTACCAATTCCTAGCAAAGATGCTTTTACGGTTTCCGAAGGCCTGTTTACTCTATTCTGTACATTTGGTATATGTGATACTTTGATAACGGACCAGGGATCGGAATTCACAGCTAATAAATAACTCGTCAGTTGTTTAAAATGCTACAAGTTCCTCAAGAATTTACTCCAGCCTCTGTTCATCATTGTTTAGGTGCTTGTGAGCGTACTCATTTATCACTTGCATCACAGTTAACACCTTACATGAATAGTACATGTAATAATTGGGATTTTTATCTACCGTGTATTGTATTTGCATTGAATAATTCTGTAAATTCTAGTGTTTTTTATTCGCCATTTGAAATTTTGTTTTCGCACAGACCTAAATTTCCACTTGCTAATCATGTACCTTCTTTAGAATCTTATCCTGTAGATATGAAGACCTACTTACAACAAAAACTTTTACAACTTGAGGAAATTCGTACCAAAGTTTTGGATAACCTAACAAAATCACAGAATGCCATGCTGGATGTTGCTAATCTGAATAAAGGATCTGCTAATATATCAACTGGAGATTATGTTTATTTGAGAGACGATACCAATAAACCAGCTAAAAAGCTAAAACATCAATATACAGGACCTTATATAGTGACTGATAAACCTACTGATCATATGTTACTATTATCTAACCCAGTGACTCTTAAAAAGTTCTCTAATCCTATTCATGTGGATAGAGTCAAACCGGCTCATATTAGAGTGCCTACACCTTCTCATTATTTTACATCAATCAACAATGTTTCTCAAAAGACATTTATTTCGCGAGGATGTCAGACTGTCCCAATTAATGAGGTTGTGCCTAATGAGATTGTGCCTAAGAAGCTTGTTATTACTAATGTACATGTAATACCTGATAACCCTATGGGGACATCTAAAGATGTGATAGAGACACCTATTGTGCCACCTAATTATGTAAATCCTAACATTCCAAACCCTCCTGATGATCCTATCATTCCAATAAACACTTCGCAAGTACGTCCTCATGCGTTGTCCGTAAGCCAGCTCGATATCAGGATGGAAACTTTATTAATCCGTCCAATATTCAGCTTTCTGATAGTGATAAAAATAGTAAAATCAAGGAAGTTATTGCTCAAAGACAAACAAGTGGTGGTATTGAATATTTAGTTCATTTGGTTGGTGAGCCTTCACAAAATGCTATTTGGATACCGCCTAGTCGTCTCAATTCTAAAGCACACAAGTATATGATAACAAATCCTCCTCCATTTGTGTAATTTTTGTATTAATGTCAATAATGTTTGTAATTATGTAAAACAAGATGGCGACTGGCGAAAGCTGTTGCACAAAAATGCTCCAGATAAATCAACCAAAACACGTGTAAACGTGTCAACATTAAATCAAATTATTTAAACATGTGACTATGGATATCAAATTGGAATATAATTATCACTGCGAATGATGTAAGGACGCTTATATGGTAAATATTTAGAAATTCTCTGTCAAACCTATTTTCCACTATGATCAGACGGTTGTCTAAACAGTGAATACGAACTCACCCTGACAAAGTCCACAGGTATTGAAGGCTTTAAAATACTACAGTCGTCACATAAAATTGAAATGGATGTTGAAGATTCAGACAGTATAATAAACTCTTTTATAGATGAAGAATCGCTAAATGAGATCGTAGAGAGAGCTGTTAAATCGGCTGTGAAAGATATGAAAGATGGTCTTGTTAAATTGATCAGTGATCGTTTAAATTCTATCACCGATAGGGTAACTGAAGTTGAACTTACGCAAAATAACATCGGACACGATGTTGATAGTTTCCATGAGAGGTTTGAATTAATTGAAAAGTCACTGAAGAATTGTCAGCCCTGAAAAACAAGATGAATAATCTCGAACAGTACACACGAAAGGCACATTTACGAGTATTCGGGGTTAGTGAAAACAATGGTGAAAATTGTATTGAATTGGTAAAAAACATAATAAAAGAAAAACTGTGCATAGACAAGCAGTTAGAAATTGATGTAGCCCACAGAGTAGGACGACTGGATCCGAATATTACAGATCAAACTAGAAAGCACCCACGTGCAATTATTGTTCATTTGGTTAGAAGAGATGAGAGACAATTAGTGATTTCAAACAGAAAGAAACTCAAGCATTCAGGCGTGTCTATCTCGGAAGACATGACGTTCGAAAATGTGAAACTTTTAGACAGAATTCAAAAACACCCATCCGTTAAAAGCGCATGGTTTTCAAACGGCAAAGTGAGGGCCGAAGGCCACACTGGCCACAAATGCAGAATTGAAGTCTTTCCAGAACTTGACCTTCAATTAGCTAAATTATAAAACCCCATCTTTATTGTATTTAAAAATGTGCGATTTTGTATTTCAATTGTCATGTAATTAAGAGTGTGATCTTCTCTAATCAGTTTTCTTAGTTCATGTTTTGTTATACAGGGATATTAATGTTGTTACACTCGACTCTACTTAAACATTAATCACCTCAACCGATTGGGTTTAACCTTGGTAAATTTGGTGTTAACATATCTCAGGATACAAATGTCAAAATCTATTGCTGTTTACTCAAATATACCGGTCTTGTAGTTAAACCAAATTTTGAAAACGTCTGCATATCTCGTGTATTATGGATCGCAATATAAGCTATTAGAAGATTCGCTCCGATCAGGCTATAGTTTATTATGACTTAGTTATTGGAAGTCAACACATCAGCGACTTATTACCTTTCTATCGCTTTTATTAAATTACTTATACTGTAGGTTTATGCGATAGAATATCCACTTGATTTCAAGACTATTCAAACGAAGAATCACTCGAAGACACTATCATAACTTTCGTTTTTTACGATAAAATATGATAAATGAAAGAAGAAAAGATCTACTATATGGTATTTCCTATGATAGTGACTTCATGCGAGGGATTTACTTCTTCTCGGTTATTACTTATTGAATTAGTCGAAAAATTGTAAAATACAAATCTTGTAGCAAATACATTATTATTAAAGGAGCTATATTAGATTTTAACACGGTATCATTCGATACAAACCAAATGTCCAAATGTAGAAAACAAATTATAAATATCAAAATTTTGTGGCCAAAATTTTGTGGCTTTGTAATCGATTATCAAATTTGGTTCTCTTCATCTTAAATCAATCTGGTATGCCCCCCCCCCTCCTCTTTTAGTTAAATATTACACGAGAACGTATACCACTATTCATTCATGTATGCATATTGTACACTATTGAATTAGAAAATAAATCACAAATCTAGTTCTCGCTTAATCAATTACTTAAAATATAAGGTCCTCCAGTAAACTTATTACTAGAAATAATGACAATCAACATTATCTTTCAAATATTACTTATGAGTAGAAATCCGTAGTCATCAGTTTACACATGTTTTCACTTTTTGTTGTTTATTGTGTACTTGTACTTGGGTCTTTTCTTTTTGTTGGCTTAATTTTTTTTTTTATTTTAGTATTATTTTTGTTGTTTGTTTGCCTTTATACACCGACATGGCCCACAGTACTGCCTTATTTGTACATATTTACTGTTTTATGGTTACGTTAATTTCCCTTGTCCCCTCTTTGATGTCCATTAAAAGTTATCAACATCATGCCGCACCACACTCATTACATGACCACCATCGCCATACTTATCTACTATCAATTATAACCATTTTTCATAGTGCAGTCACTTAAATATAACCATTTTTCATAGTGCAGTCACTTAAATATGTTGTAAAAAATATGGTGTAGGTGGTCTAAGTTATATTCTCGTAGTCGTCTACCTTCATTTATTTGAAAACCGCATCCAGCTTCATATACTTATTTCTTTCCAGCATTTGTTACTCGCATGTGGAGATATTCATTCAAATCCAGGACCGAGAAAAAATCTTTCCTTAGTTCATTTAAATACCAGAAGTCTTAAACACAAGTTAGATCAAATATCCTGTGAACTAAAAGGTCATGATATTCTAACTTTCTCAGAAACATGGTTCGATACTACAACCTCCCCCTCTGATGTTAGTATAAGTGGCTATCATCCCCCTGTTTAAATAGCTTAAACTTAGTTCAATTAGTCAAGGATCCAACTCGCATTCAGCCAAATTCTTCATCATTAATTGACCTGGCTATTGTTAGTTGCCCTGATGACATAAGAGAAGTTCAGGTTTTGGAATCTGGTATCAGCGACCACTGTCCTATAGTTCTCCAGTTACCTGCCAGTAAATCGAATTCAAACTGTTTTCTGAGGAAGGTTTGGAGATATGAAGAAATAAATGCTGTAGACTTCAACAATTTCATTGTCTCCTACGATTGGAATTCTTTATTCGAGACAGAATCGTGTCCCCATAAGCTTACTGAAAACGTAACTGAAGTTATCTTATCTGGAATTCGCCAATTTGTGCCAAATAAAGTCGTAACAGTGAGACAAAGCGATCCCAAATGGATGGATGGAAATATTCGTAGACTTATTCGTTATCGTAACAGGGCCCATAAAAAAGCTAAAAGATCAAATTGTCCATACGATTGGCTTGAATTCAGACAAAAACGAAACAACGTGATTAGTGAAATACGAAAATCGAAAAGTCAGTATTACTCAAAGCTTGATAATAAAATAAACGAAAATAAATTCGGTGATACAAATTGGTGGTCTTTGCTAAAAAATATTTCTTTCAAGAAAGGTAACTCATCAACGGAAATTCCTCCATTAAATTCGAATAATACGATATATTTTGAAAATGCAGAGAAAGCGAACGCACTAAATGATTATTTCATTCCACTGTGTACTGACACGTTTAGCCCACATTCGTTGCCAAATTTATCTCGACGGAAATCGGAAATTTCTAACTTGGTGATCTCGTTAGTTGATGTCGAAAATACACTTCTTTCAGTTAAAAGCAAAAAATCTAGTGGGCCGGACAACATTAACAATTTTATTCTGAAATGTATAGCGCCTTCTTTGAAATATCCTCTTCATCGACTGTTTCAAACACTTTATGATGCATCTATATATCCGGATTGCTGGAAAAGGGCCAATATTGTCCCTATCTACAAAAAAGGTGATATTCATGACTGTTCCAACTACAGACCTATCTCGTTGCTAAGCTCTCTGGGTAAGGTCTTTTAATCACTTCTACGGAAACATATCCATAACTTCATTTTAAAAGAAGGAATTATTACCCCCTTTCAATCATGTTTTCAACCTCAAAATTCATCTGTATATCAACTGATTGAGATGTACGACTACATATGTAAGTCTCTTGATAAGGGACTAGAAGTGAAAGCAATCTTTTTCGACATAAGTAAAGCCTTCGACAGAGTTTGGCACCAAGGCCTACTACATAAAATCTCATCAATAGGTATTAGAGGGAAAACTTACAAACTCATTGTTAGTTACTTACAAAATCGCTCTCAGAAAGTCGTCTTAGGAGGTAAATGTTCATTATCAAAAATTGTTACCTCAGGAGTTCCCCAAGGCTCTATCTTAGGCCCTCTCCTTTTTCTTGTTTACATAAACGATATTGTGGATGATATCAGCTCCAACATACGCATCTTCGCTGACGATACCTTTCTTTTCCTCGTAATCGATAATCCTCTTCTTACTCAGCAAATTCTTAATGATGATATAAAACGAATCTGTAATTGGTCAATCAAATGGAAAGTAGATTTCAACCCTTCGAAAACTAAAAGCCTGACCTTTTCAAGGAAGCTGTCCGCATCAACATTCAATCTTTCATATAATAACTATGATATAACAGACGATTCTAGTCATAAACATCTGGGCGTTTTCTTAAATAACCGAGCTACTTGGGATACACATATCGACTATTTAACAAGCAAAATAAGTACCATGGTGAATTGTTTCCGGTCTCTCAAATACAGATTAAAACGTAAAACTCTCGAGATATTATATAAATCTTATATACTTCCAATATTTGACTACGCGGATGTTGTCTGGAACAACCGCACAAATGAAAAGTCTGAACAATTAGAAAAACTCCATCTGGATGCAATTCGAACAATCACCGGATTGGCAAGAGGCACCTCTCACCAGGTATTACTTAAAGAATCTGGCTCCACTTCCCTTTCTTCGAGGCGTTTTCAACATAAATTAGTAATTTCCTATAAGATAATGAATAATCAAGTTCCGATTTCCCTCTCAAATCTTGTACCAACTCAAATTTCATCACATCAATCATATCAATTGAGAAACTCTGACAATATTAAACAAATAAATTGTAGAACCTCACACTATCAAAACTCTTTTTTCCCGTCAGTTATCAAAGATTGGGATAATCTTGCAAGCGAAATACGAAATTCCCTAACACTATCACAATTTAAATCAAAGCTAAGGCAAAATAATTCGGTACAGCCAGCACCCGAACTCTATTGTATAGGAAATAGACAAAATCAAATTATTCACTGTAAATTAAGAAATCTCAAAAGTGATCTAAAATTTCACAAAACGTTAATGCATATATCAGATGACCCTCTTTACCATTGTGAAAATGCTATAGAAGATTGTGAACACTTTTTCTTTCATTGCCCATTATTTCTAAAAGCTAGAAAAGAAACAATTGATAAACTTCTGACGAAAAACCGAAACAGTCAATCCTTACTTTTCGGGCAAAAAAGTAATACATATGATGAAAACGCTAAAATTTTCAAAACTGTCCATACGTACTTTGATATTACAAAACGTTTCTGTTCGTAATCATACAAAATTTTACATTTAAATGACGCCAGTACCGTGTAAATGCCATTGAGTATCGTTCTTTTTCTTTTTTTTATCTGTATTAAATGAAGCTAAAAATGTCAAAATTAGTAAATGGTTACCTTCTTTCCGACTGACATTAGCCTAACAACGGTTTATGTATATGCGGTTCATTTTCAATTAAATTTAATACGATGAAGACGACAAACAAATAAAAATAGTAAAACAAAACAAAAACCGTTTGTCGGTGTGGTGTTGATAGCCCCCTCCCCTTTATTATTTTGTTTTCTTATTGTGTGTGCCCCTAAAGGGACATTCGTACGTATCTGATCTGAAAATAACTTTACTGAACCAAAGCAATCAAAGCATATATTGAACATGTTGGAACAGAATATCTAAATAAAAGTAAAAAGCACAACATATGAAAACAAAACAACTCGACGTTAACAAAATATCAAGATGTAATCATTAAATAAAATATAATTTTTAGTATTCCTCTCGTGAGAATGTCCCTTTAAGAAACCCAAAATTATCATCCAAATTGTACATAATATATGTTTTATACTAATATCTGTGTTAATATTATGACTGCCAGTTGTAAATCTGTTAAAGATCCGTTTAAGGAAGCGATTTTATATAAGCTGATAAAGCTTGTTATCGTATCCTATATTCATTATATAAATTTTGTAGATTTAAATGAATAAAATATTGTTTAAATAAATAATGTTTGTCTTCTATTGCATTGTTTATTACTCATATGCATTAATATTATTTGTCTTGCATTGTTTTTTGCTCATATGCATTGCTAGTGTTTGTTTTGACAAGTTTAATATTTGACAATTTGATATTTTTACAAAAGATATGCACAATTTATTGATGAGTATAGGTTTTCATTCTGCATAGTTTGTATTGACACATATAAACATTGTATGTCACATAAGTTCACTTGGTTGATGACATCTTTGATTTTATTGATGAAAATGCCAGTCTTGTCCTTATTTGCATTATGCCTATAGTGTTCTCATGTGTTGACTTGATCAAACGGTGGATAGTTTTTCATATCATGGGTGTAGTGTTACTTGATGTATTGTTGTCCAGATTTTATATGCTTTTGGCATGTTATATTAATATTTACTATATTATTTCGCTGGCCAGCATTTTTAGATATAGTAGTATATTTAGTTAGACATAAAAGTCATTAAAATTCTTGGTTTCACATCATCATCATATAATATTATTTCCATTATGTGATTTGTGGTAAGATTGGAATAATTATGATCACAAGTGTAAACTTTGGTACCAGAAATTATACCGTCACTCGGGTAGAGTGTTATGTTTAAGTTTGTAACGTGTTTCAATTTCCTATAATTATCCGATTGATCTGTTACTCCTACGACTCTTGGAAAATTGGGTTCCAATTTTATTTCAAGGGCCGGATATTATATTCTAGTATAGTAAGAGTCGTGTGAGAACCATCAATACGGCTAAAGGGAGATACCACCATTTTACTCGAGTAGGTTAACTCCAAAAATACGAAACTTGCATTTTAATTAGAAGCTAGCTTAGTCTCGTGACTGAGCCGCCATGTGCTTGATCTTGTAAAAAGTCAGTTGTATAAAATGTAATATTGAAGTCACCCACAAATTGTTTGTTGACAATGTTGACAATGAACAGGAAGATAAAACCCTACCCCCCAATAAATGTTCTAACTTTTGTGTCCTGGACCCAGTCATACGGTTCCGGAAAACATAAAATTTCACAGAATCACTAAGGAAACTAAAAGAAAACATTAGACTGCTCGTGTATTTGACTTAATTTACCGGTATTGATGCCTTACACCGTTGTATGTTTAAAATATTGGTCTTCATCTTGATTGATAATAAGTTAATCAATATAATATGTACAATGAAACCAATGGATAATTTGAATGAAGTACTTGACTGAGTTTCAATATATTCTCTTTTTATTATACGTTCACTATTAATCTAAATTCTTTTGAAAAATTAACAACATTAGGCAAACAATTGGAAAGCTTTAATTACCAATTCAATTTTATATCAACTTATAATGTCCAAAATCCAGAAATATACATCAAAATGGGACTTTAAATTCCCAACCTGAAAGATTGTCAACACACATTATTTTAAGAGTCCCTGGGATTAGTGCAATGTTTCTCAACCTTTCTTTGCCAACGGCACACCTTGGGACACATGGAAAAATAGCGGCACACCTGGCTAAATATATAGGAAAAATATTTGAATTTTGCAAAATAAAACAGCAATTCAAAGGCGGCATACAATCGTAGACACAGACTTGTCCTAGACACACCGACTGACTGAAACTGAATAAAGAAAAACACAGTAGACACCAGTGAAAACCCAATAAGGATCATGTGGTTTTTCGCATTTTCTTAGTGTTCCGTTCAAAATTTCGCGGCACACTTGGGAAGTTTTACGGCCCACTGGTTGAGAACCACTGGGTTAGTGTATGGCTGTATAACTATTATATCGTCATTGGCCCCTGTCTTGAATAGCATGACCACCTCAACTTACAACTATTAGGTCGTTATCGGCGTATTGATATCACCCATTTATAAGAATATTCATTTTAAGGCAAGGTAACGAGGCTTCGGATTCAAGTGTTACCGAAGTTGACTAATAAAAGAAATTTGATTTTCATTTTTTGAGAACTTATGCTAATTTATCTATTGGTGCTCTACAATGTTCACAAGCTAAAAACGTGATGTTTCGTACTGTCAGGGGCCATAACCCATGAAGTTACTGTCCCATATATGCAATAAACCTATATTTCAAGTTTCGTCAAAATTGGATAAAACATTGCGATCTGTAGACTGTCCGCATGTAAGTTGTGGACGACCGGACGGACAGGGGCGACGACAATATACACGTATAAAAAGTAAATTTTCCGCTAAATTCTTCTTTAGTTCGCCTAAAGGATTCACGCACCCAATTTCAATGGTGTAGGGCGGCGGGTGCCTGGGTGGATAATAGACAGGACATCGCCCATATCGATAGTAATTTATGAACTCATTAAGATGAGTGAAATAAAGTATAGAGCCGACGTACACAATGGCTTAAAGCAATACGATAGACTATAATAATAGCAAATACTGATGTTGGTAAAGCGATGTATTTCTCTACACGGTTTCATCACTTTTCAAATCATTCCCTTGTCTCGGTGTTCTGTGAATTTCCATTTTAGGGGAATTGGACATCCATTTTGAAAACTATGTGATTGCGATAGAGGCTACAATTTTGAAGGTTGTTTTTTCCACACGTCCTGCCCCAATGACAAGTGGTAGTCACCCCGGAAAACCTGCAGCATTGTCTCGGCTTAAACAGGGATTTGTTTCTAATACAAGTTTAAACATATGTTTTGGCTTATTTATCTTTTTTATGTTAAAGAGACCTTGACACGTGAAGAACTAAACTGCAGCATTTAACTAGCTATGATGCACTGGATGTAATAAAACAAATCCCGTCCATAACCTTTGTCCATATCTGATGCTTCGGTTTTCCGATAATATTCCTTGTAATAACAGGCAACTCAAGACCTTTACAAACGGGCCTATATCAATTAACCGGAATACATTCAGTGTTCTGTGGAAGAAATTGTTGCTTTTTAAAAGCTTCTTTACAATTTGTTACCATGAAAAATAAATTCATTCTTTATTTATTGACCTTACTGTTCTTATAAATTTGCCATTAGGATATTTAATTGTTGTACAGAGTTCACAGTTTCAGTTTAACCAAACAAAAACTGAAATAACCTATAGTCATTAAACAGTCTTTAGCACGTTGTTGTCTATAATCTGATGCGAGTCCATTGTAATTTTTATGTCCCATATTTGACTCGTTAATCGTGTTGGAGGCCGGTACGGGTGTAAGAATGCTTAGGTGACGACTTGGAATCATATTATAAGGCGAAAGGGGGGGGGCAAGGTTTTAAGGGGTCAAGCAATCTATCAAAACCATTGCGATTTTACCTCAAAATGGAAGATGGCCAGGAATTAGAGCATGAATAGGTTTGCTAAAGTTAAACCCTTGGTATGGACAACGAACGTGCTCCCTCTGCCACATTGACCAGTTGTATCAGTTATCTGCATTGGCGGCCATATTTGACGTCCTCTTGAATTTCACACATGGTCCAGACTGACCACTCAAGGATCGTCAAATTGAGGGAACATATAACCGCACATGAACCACCCTACCTTGATTGTTGGCAGTTTTGGCTGATAATTAAAATAATAGCTGTTAATGTTACTTGTATTAGGATGTATGTAAATAATGAGACATGTCGTCCAATCATTATTGAGACATATCGTCCAAACCAACGCACAGACGTTAAAGCTATCAATGTGCGAGACGTACATATAATTTAATGGTTAACTAATAATGATGAACTAATGGCTAACTACTGGTGGTTTATTAAAGATTAATTACTGGTGGTTAACCGGTTGGCCATTATATAATTAGTAAACTAATGACTAACTAATAATGGTCAACTAATTATATAATGGCTATCTTGTGGTCAGCAACCAGTGGTTAACTAATGGATAACTACCGGTTAACTAATGGATAACTACCGGTTAACTAATGGCTTACTACCGGTGGTTAAGTAATGGTTAATAACTAATGGCTTACTACCGGTGGTTAACTAATGTTTAATAACTAATGGCTTACTACCGGTGGTTAACTAATGGTTAATAACTAATGGCTTACTACCGGTGGCTTACACAACAAATCAGATAATAAGTCTTCAGTCTGTTTGCTCCTGCGTTTTCGCCAGTTACATGAACACGGTTCAATTACATTAGACTTACTTTTTCGCCGGCGAAAACCCGCGCGGACTTGGGAAACGAGTCTGAGGCTATTTTGAATATGCTATTAATCAAACTTAATTACATCGAGAATGGTAATGACTCTTTAAATCCCGCGGTAACAATTAAATATTGATTTTCATTATTAATTGTACAGTAAACCCATTTTCAATCCATTAGTATTGTTTTTCCTTCGTAGGTGATAGATGACAATTGTTGTTGATTCGTGGCTGATTTCTTATTATCAGATACTATATGATGCCTAGAATATAGCGGACAGCAGTGGTTATACAGCAGTGGTTATACAGCAGTGGTTATTGGTTATACAGCAGTGGTTATACGGTGGGATGCAGACTTATATGTATCCGAGATGATTCAAATAACATTCGTTTTCATATTAATCAGTTTTAGTCGAGCTGCTTTCGTTGAATATAGATACGAATCGCCCAAATCATGTCAACATCTGACAGTACCAACAGCTACAGCTTATAAATCACTTACTGTTCACTGGACGTTAGATTGTGTTCGTCAATGTAGTCATGATTCCAGTTGTTTATCGGCAACTTTTGATGGATCTCAAACTTGTTATATGTTCTCGGACGATCAAAGGAATTGTTCCGAGCCCAAGTACAACCATGTGTTTTTCCTAGTTAAATTTGCGGTAAGGATTTTCTAGTCTTTTAGAGTTTTGAAAAATGGTATTTCGATGTTTATGAACCAAAATGCTAGGCTAATTTAGGCCGCGTACTTGTTCCCACGGGCGCCTGTATCTCCCTAAGTGAGCTGATCACATCCATGGCAAATACGTCGCCCGAAACCGATTCGCCTGTAGTAGATATTATACGAAAAAGTTCGAAAAACCTTGTCAAAGCAAGTTGGGGTCAAATTCCACAAATTCGTCGACTAGTCAGGTAATGAAGTCTTCGACGTTTATTAAAAATCAAGTTCATCATCATCTCGCTTACAAATTGTAGATAAGGGACCACGGGCGAATAGAATGAATGGCTAAGCCATATGGAAGACCAAACAGCTCTTTATTCAGTGTTCTCAATTCTTAGTTCTAAATTCATAGTCCTTAATTCTTACTTCTTCATTTGTTGTCGTATTTCGACATTTGTAAACTAAAATTAACATTTGTATCTTAAAATAAATATTTGTTTCACAAATCAGACATTTGTCATATCAGATTTGTAAAATGTATTTTAATATAAGATATTTATTTTTTTCTAGACAATCAAAAATTTAGTCTATATTTACATTTCATCGGAAAAATACAACAAAAAACAAATATCGAACAACAAATTTCAAAATACAAATCTCCAAATACAAATCTTGCAAAACATTTCTCTAAAAATATTTCTCCAAATACATTTCTCCAAAAAAATTTCTCGAAATTCATTGAACTGGATCATTAGAAATCAACCTGGCATACAATAAGCCACCATACAATAATGGGAATCGAGTACATGTATAAGCACATGTACAATAAGAATGATCGCTCGGTGATCGCGACGCTAGTGAAACGATCCCTTGGCAGTTGGAATTCGATATAAGAGTAGGCCGTGGCACCGCTGCCCGGGCAAAATTTCCCTCATAGCACACTGTATGGCGTATGTTCGTCTTCCTAAGACCAGTTTAGGAGCAGAACAGTTGGATCTTAAACCCCATTTCATTTCATTTCTCTAGTGAAACCACATGCGTAGAACTACTAATAAGACCGGGCCTTCGATAACGAAAATAAATTGAAAGTAGCCTATTTTCAGAAATTAGGCTTTGTCTGATAACGACATATGTCTTTGTTCAAAGAGGGGGAGAAATGAAGTTTAACAACCACTCGACACAACTAGGTCATCTTGGGACTAACACATGGTTCAATTTAATTTCAATAATTAGCTTGCACGTAGGGGTCTTTAGCAGTGGGAGGAATCCGGAGACCCGGGAGAAAACCCACGAGATTGGACAGTCGTCACTAAACCTCGCCACGTACATCGAAACCACGCCAGTTGACTAAATGACAGACCTTATGGTACGTGATATTCATTAGACCATCCAAACCCCCCTTCTTTGTTCAAACAAAAGAATGTTTTACCTCTTCTAAATCAGTCCATACAGATTTTCCGGCGTTATTTCCCCTTGTCAGTGATGCAGGACCAGGGGCCAAACAAGGACAGTTGTGTGGTCGTTCGGATGGTACGAACAACCGAGGCCCCGTGTACACATTGGCGTGCACGTAAAATATCCACTGACAGTTGGAATTCCATATGAGAGCAGGCCGTAGTGTCGCTGTCCGGGCAAAATTTCCCTCATAGCACACTGTATAGCCTATACCCGTCTTCATCGGCCCAGTTCGGAGCAGAATAGTAGGACGTTAAACTCCGTTTCCCTTCATTTCATTTATTAAGTGAGGGGAGGTGGCGGGGATTTAAATCTTAAAAAAACGATCTCAATAAGAAATTGTTCATATACTACTGGAAAGTATGTTTTTTTGCTTGCTACAGAATGTAAATTTATTTTTAAATAACTTGCAAAACGAAAAAAATTGACTGGCAGTAACAAATGAGGGGTGGGAAGGGTATTTAAGGTCAAAATACTGACCATAACACGAAATACAAGATATCGGGTTGCACACCATTAAGAAGGTCCAAATACCTTTTAAAAATTGTAAAATATTTTCTGACATATACATGATTTCGATGAGATAGAGTGCTCTTTCATTGATCCAACGACATATGTCTACTTTCAATTTACTTTATTTAATGCTAGATCATATTAACCAATATATTTATATTTAGAAACATAACACGCACGTGATTTCATTAAAGTCACGGTCATTGTACGATTTTACTTGTTATGCTAGCTCGATTCTTCTTTATTGTATGGTGACTTATTGTATGCCAGGTTGATTTCTAATGATCCGGTTCGATGAATTTCGAGAAATGTGTTTGGAGAAATGTATTTGCAGAAATGTTTTGAAGAAATGTTTTTAGAGAAATGTTTTGCAAGATTTGAATTTGGAGATTTGTATTTTGAAATTTGTTGTTCGATATTTGTTTTTCGTTGTATTTTTCTGATGAAATGTAAATATAGATTAATTTTTTGATTTTTCTAAAAAAAATAAATATCTAATATTAAAATACATTTTACAAATCTGATATGACAAATGTCTGATTTGTGAAACAAATATTGATTTTAAGATACAAATGTTAATTTTAGTGTACAAATGTCGAAATACGACAACAAATGAAGAAGTAAGAATTAAGGACTATGGATTTAGAACTAAGAACTAAGAACACTGAATAAAGAGCTGTTTGGTCTTCGATAAAGCCAGGGTCAATAACTCGGCGAATCATTGCCCAAGTTAAAATTCAAACTCTTCCAAAACCACCTACAAACATTCCGTAGAACATCTGAAAAGTGTAGACTGTAATTGCGTTACCAACAATCGTTAGTATAAAACTTATATAATCTTAACCTCGTGTACTCGACTAACAAATCCTGTGAATCTCGGAACGCGATACGTAGAACTATAATTTCAGGGCAAAGCCCATAGAATATTTTAATTGGAAAACTATAATAAAGGGCTCTTGTGGGGTTGCTGCCTCCGATTTTACATAGACACGTGTTGGTTTCAAACACAGAACTATATTAAAGATACACTAGCTAGGTGCTCAATATGCACACTACAAGTCTTTCAATAGGCTTTAAATGTTTTAGAAATCGTTAATTAGATCTTTATTTACATAACAAGCTCAAAGTCAACCATGCAGACCCTCGGAGGGCCTAGAAACAGCTTGCATGTAAAGAGTCGCCCATTTAATAAGTAAATGGCTGATCAAGCTAACATTTACCGTTAATTACTTTCGTCATTACCGATGAAAGGACTGGCAATCGAAGGTACCGTAGGCATTGCAACGATCAAACGATCAGCTATTCTCGGAGAGGGTGCAGAGACAGTTGATGCCTTTTTCTAGTCCAAACTTCCAACAGTAATAACTTCGTTCAGAATATAGTAATTTGACAGACATTTTCAATATTTTCTTTTTTTTATCATCTATTTATGATCTGTTACCGGTATATCAAGAATGGCCAACTCTTTATTCAAATCTTAACAATTGTATGTTTAACGAACCATTTCAATATCCTGCGTTCCACGACCTTCTGTTTCCGAAAACTATGTGAACATGAAAGAGGCTAAACAATGCAAGATTCTCAACACCATACAGATGAACTATCTTTATCGGATAAGATGCTGTTATGGCTATCTCGTTTTTCCTCGATTGTTTGTGGGTGCATTTTCATGCTTTGCGAAGATCATTTTCTAAGCGACACCAAATAAATGCGTAGGCTGTTAGATTATTTTCGTAGGCTATTTCAAGACACCGAATTCTTGCCAAACAGATTATAATCGGTCGATTTTAAATTTGAATGCATTAAATGTCTGTACATATTGGTGAGATTTCAAGATGGCGATTCAGATCATTTGTAGATGGAAATTAGAATAAGAGCATTAATTACTAATCTTACACTGTCGCTCCCCTTTCGAGAACAATCTTTAAGCTAGTTGGCCGACATTTAAGTCTTAAAAAAATACGTAAACGATTTAACTTATTATGCCGTGAAATTAATTTGAACTCTAACTTTTCAGCCCCTCGCCATGATGCTGAGTAGCGATTGGACTTCAACTAAAGAACTGAGCACCGTAACAGCCCCGGCTTGCCTCAATAATGGAACTTTAGATCCTGTATCAGCAACCTGTAACTGTTACAAGGGTTATATTGGTGATAATTGTGACCGTATCATGATGGGTAAGTATTTAAAATCATCGACCAACTATCAATCAATGTTGATTCATAGTGCTCATTCATTTTGCTCGTTAAATATTGCACAAATTTTGTTCAAATAAATTCAGATTTGGCGAGAAATTTGAAAAAGATAGGTTGCCAGGCAACGAAACATACGCCCACAGCAGCTAAATCGTCCGGGCAGTCAACAAGGGTTGTCGCATATTTTTACTTTTTTTTGGTAATGAAACATTCGTAATACACTAAAATCTGAGTAACAACTCTTTATGTAATTATCTGAAAATCATTAGAATTTGTTTGCTTTTTATAAAGTTTTGCCCCAAGCTAACAATTAGTATAGGAAACATTTAACATCATGGATTTAGCTGTTCAGTTATCAAAATTCATTGAAAATCAATAGGCTTCTTCGTCTTATGACCTTAAACACTGTGTATAAATTTAAAGCCAATCGGATATTAACTTTGGCCTCTAGAGCGTCCACAAGATTTTTTGAAGTCGTCAAGGGCCATAACTCTGGTAGTTATTATCGGAAATCGCTGAAAAACAATAGGCTTCTTCGTCTCATGACCTTAAACAGTGTGTGTAAATTTAAATTCAATCGGATATTAACTTTGGCCTCTAGAGCATCCACAGGATTTTTTGATGTGATCAAAGGCCATAACTCTGGCACTAATTATCGGAAATTGCTGAAAATCAATAAGCTTCTTCGTCTTATGACCTTAAACACTGTGTATAAATTTAAAGTCAATCGGATATTAACTTTGGCTTTTAGGGCGTTCACAAGATTTTTTGAAGTGATCAAGGGCCATAACTCTGGCACTATTTATCGGAAATCGCTGAAAATCAATAGGCTTCTTCGTCTTATGACCTTAAACACTGTGTATAAATTTAAAGTCAATTGGATTTTAACTTTGCCTTTTAGAGCGTCCACAAGATTTTTTGAAGTGATCAAGGGCCATAACTCTGGCACTAATTATCGGAAATCGCTGAAAATCAATAGGCTTCTTCGTCTTATGACCTTAAACACTGTGTATAAATTTAAAGCCAATCGGATATTAACTTTGGCCTCTAGAGCGTCCACAAGATTTTTTGAAGTCGTCAAGGGCCATAACTCTGGTAGTTATTATCGGAAATCGCTGAAAAACAATAGGCTTCTCCGTCTCATGACCTTAAACATTGTGTATAAATTTAAAGTCAATCGGATATTAACTTTAGCCTCTAGAGCGTCCACAAGCAATTGTGGACGCCGGACCGACGGACGGACGGACGGACGGGGGCGACGACAATATACGACCACATTTCAATGTGGGCGTATAAAAATGTGAAAGATTTGGAATATTCGCTGAGCTTATATGAATAACACATTATTTACTAAAAGTCATTTATTTGTAGATTGCACCGAGGGATTTTCTTCCGGTCAATATAATAGCCACTATAATGGGTTGTACTTAATAAAACCTACTGCAGCACCACAAGCTTTTCAAGTTCAGTGTAACATGAAAGATTTTGGCGGTGGAACGTTTTTCATGATGAATTCTCAAAATGCCGTCAATCCATCCCTAACTAGAAATCTAGATTGGAACAAATATAAAGACGGGTTTGGAGAGATCTTAGTAAACAGCGCTAACTGGATTGGTCTTGAGAAAATCCACTATATAACCTCCAGTCGTCATCATCATTTATTTGTGGAGGCTATGGATAACATTAAATGGGAAAGAAGATGGCGAAAATACGAAAACTTCAAGGTCGAAGATGAATCCACTAACTATCGTATGACGTATTCTGGAAGTTTTTCATGGACTCAAACAGAGGCGGGTGCTGATCCTGACTGGACCAAAGCCATCGCGTCAACACCATTGGGTGATTCTATGATTGGGTTAAATGGTTCAGCTTTCAGTACTTTTGACAGAGATAATGACCTGGATGCTGGTAGAAACTGTGCTCTAGATTATCAAGGTGGTTGGTGGTACAACGCATGCGCGGATTGTAATCCCAATGGGCAAATCAAGACAAATGGCAACGCAAGTTCGATTAATGGATTGTACTGGGAAACTGACACCATCAACAGTCACGTGGTTCATATACAGATGATGTTAATAGCCAACTAACCCATATACACCAATAAGCACAAATTCTGGAACAAACACTAAGATGTCATTCTCCGCGTAGCCAAATTCATCTGGTTTTGAATTTGTTAATTATCATTGCCAATAAAATGAAACAAGCACTTTATCATAAGTACAGTATGGAAATAAAATGAAATGTTTTATGGCATTTCAGCACCAACCGGGCTGTATTGCGCCAAGAATACAGTATGGTAAACAAATCTATCACTCGCTGACGAGCTCTATGTGATGATTATAGCTGAACCAGACTTATTTACCTATAATTAGAATATCACTAATATATAACATGTGGTTTAATATGCTCAAGACTCTTTCAGCTCGCGGGGAAGCCATCAGGATACCGACATCACGTGGACTTCTTAGAAGGACACACCTTTAGCCCTCTCCGCTTACAGGCCGGGTGACACCCCCATTTGCATGTTAGTGTATACAACCTTTGTATTAGGGATGATTTTGGATGCAGCTATGGCGGGTGTGGCGCCAGGCAAGGTAAGCTTACTATTCCGCACACCTGTTACCACTGTGTGTCGTGTATTTTGAACACGGTGAACAGTCCATTTGCTGATTACACTATTTTGCCTCGACCGTTTTTTTAGGAGTTCGAATTTTGAGTAATGGTTTGGATTGTTGGTACTTGGTTTTATGGATATATAAAAATAGTTTTAACAACACAGTGTTCCAGAGTTAATTGATCATTAGATTATTGAAGTTTTATACACAACGTGGATATCCTGATTAGATAAGCTTCACCATCGTGTCACAGGCCGCTGTCTGGAGATCCCTGAACAGGGTAGCGTCATGTCTTAAATTCTTTTGATAGTGTCGTGACGAAGAATAGCCATGATGTAACCCCATAATGTCACATTGACCCCAAAATAAAAATGTCTAGAGCCCCGTTTACACTTGGCCGCGATAAGCGTGCCGTACTAAGCACGGTGCCAGGCCGCAATAAATTTCCCCGTTTACATTACCCGTCTCGGAACCGTGCCAAGCACGCCAAATGTGGAACTCTTCACTGAAAAGTTAATTTCAGTCCCTATGCAAGTTACCCAGATGAAAACAATTATGGCGGTAGATTTTGATACGTTGGCCCTTTCTTTTTTTTTTGTTTTGTCTGTTATTGAGAGTTCGAAAAAAATCAAGTAAGAATGGTCAATTTTTAACCGACTTGATGCCTATTTTAAATGAGTTAGAAGTCTTTTCGAGTTATTCAATGATATCATGCTACCAGAGGCGGCGAAAGCGAATAATCATGTCGTTTTTATAAATAGCTTGTATTACTCAAAGCTTGTATTAGCCATTTTGACAGAACTGATGACAGAACTGTCAATGTTCGCGGGGAAATAAGGTCAAGGTTCATTTGGCGCATGCGCAGTAATCCATGCTTAGACCGATTAGCGTTTACACTACGAAAATTTAAAGTGTGCCGTTCTTGGCACGGTTCCGAGACCACCTCACTTCAGTGGGCCAGATTGGCACGATATCACTTATTTTATGTGTTGATTTAGGTTGTGGGGTGACCGTCTGTAGGTAGAGAACAGATTCTGTGTCCATTATCACACGGTAAGCAAAATGTTAACTAAAACGCCGACCCTCTTAATCTAGCAAAACGACGATTCCACCAGGTAGAGAGCTTGGCCCGTCACTTATCTATATAATCTAGCAAAACGACGATTCCACCAGGTAAAGAGCTTGGCCCGTCACTTATCTATATAACAACACAGTAGATTAACACAACTGAATATTTTATTTACAACAGCACCTAAATCAAAAAGTTTTAGATCCTTTTAATATTCCTTTAAAAGAAGTCAACAAATTAAAAAAAAAAGTGTTTATTTATACTGTTGGTGAGTGTAGTGGTGCGTCTATGTTTTTTAAGTAGACAAGTCGATGAGGTTGGAACTTATATCGGCATAGCGGACATTCAGGCTGAAAAACACATTCAGATTGGAGTAAAAGTAAACATCAAATAAATATTTAAATAGGATCAATACGACATTATAATTCGAACATAATTTACACCCCTGTCTTAATTACGGCTAATTGGAACCACAGTGGCCATAGTTTAGAATTAGATTTCTGATGCCGAACCACTTGATAGACAGTAACAGTTTCCACCAATCATGTACACTGTAGTTTAACGGAGAACAGCGGCAGTTATATTTTAGTAATTATTGGATAACTGAGTCTATATGCTTGCCATGAGGTTTTGGGGTTTATTGAATCACACAGAGCTGTATATTTTGTGGTGCCAGTTTCTAACAATGCAACAGTTTCGTTACATATTGAATTTTATTTACCTTCGATTGACACCACGAATGAATACAATTCCAGCAAAACAAATGGCCACAGGGCGTCAAAGTTGGGTTTAGTCTAAGTTCTAAACATAACGAACATATTTTATTGGTCGGAACTGGTTCAGAGGAGAGCGATGACCTGTAATGAGTAATTAAGAATCGTTTACTTATATTAAGTTATATGCTGCACATTGTGTAAGTTTGGTCGAGTTCCAAATATATGACTGATTGTCTATATTGAAGGTTGTGGGGGACTCGCCATTCACTTTATTTTGTTTTATTATTTAAAAAGCCCTTAATACGAACTATTTGAACGGTTGAATTTCCTTAATGTTCAACATACCTTGATACCATGTCTATAGTGTGATTGTGTGATGAAGATATGTACAATTTGTACAACTGTAATAAAATAGTCAGTCCTAGCTGACACAGTGATAACCAGGCAAGAAGGTTAAATGTGGCTGACGATCGGGATACCGATGAGTTACTTAGGTATTGAATCTAAAATAAGAATAATGGAGAAGAAACAGCTATTATTATAATTAAAGTAATCGTGAAAACTTAAAATATATAGAAGATAGGTAATTAACTAACGCCCCCTTTATCCCAATGCATGATACCAAATTAAAACAAATTGTAGAGGGGGGGGGGGCGTCCATTCATGACCCCTACATTGATCCAAACCAAATTTGACAGCCTGCTGTAACCGTTTTCAAATTAACTAGAGTTAGGGAAAAGATTGCGGAACGCTGATTATCGATGGGTTCGACCTGATATGATCTAATGCTTTCCATTAAATTTGAAAACGCTGTAACCCCTGTCTTGTCCACGAGGTTTAGGGAAATTGGGAAGGTGTAACTCCGGAACGCTAATAACAATACTGCTCGACCTTCCATCACACAGATGCATCGTAATTTGGGAAACAAAGATAGCCACGTCATGCTTGTAAATACGTCCGCATAGCAGCTATAATTTGAAACAAAACTTTGGCGTGTTCACCTTATTCAACAAATGGATGCGGGCAAGCTAAAGATAGTTATCCAGACAACGAAACATACGCCCACAAATCGTCCGGGCAGCCAACAAAGGCTGTCGCATAATTTAACTTTTGTCGGTAGTGAAACATTTATAATACACCAAAATCTGATCATTAGAATTTGTTTGCTAACGTTTAGTATACAAAACATTTATTATCATGGATTTAGCTGTTCAATTTATCGAAAATCATTGAAACGATTATATATAGGCGTAAACACGGTGTACAAATATAAAATCAATCACATAATAACTATGGTCCACAAGATTCTACAGAGTGATCAAGGGCCATAACTATAGCATGGCAGTAATTATCGGAAATCGTTGAAAATCAATAGGATTCTCAATATAAAGTCATTGGATATTAACTTTAGCCTCTAGCGCTTAAACAGTTATAAGGTGATCGATGGCCATAACTCTATAGGCTTCTTCGTCTCATGACCTTAAACACACTGTATAAAGTAAATTTATTCTGTAGCGCGCCCACAAACGGGCGGACGGGGACGACGACAATATACGATCACATTTCAATGTGGGCCTATAAAATTATTGAAGTGAAGGCTGAATTGACAGAAACCAGATCCCTGTGCTTCAAACGGAACAACCAAAAAATAAAAAGAATCGATCAACTGTTGCCTATAGAATTAACACATTGTTATTTGAATGAATCTATATCAAAATCAGTAGGGCAGATGTTCATAAACATACTGCCATTAAATACGTGTAGCTGTTGGTATATACAGTAATTGGAATAAAAACATTAAGTCGGAGTCGAAATATTGGACACTATTTATCGGGTCTGCATCAAATGCTATGGGGATCATCTACATAATGACAGTGACACGAACAATGAAATTCAAAAGACTTAATAACTAATTTTAGCTTGTTCACTTCAGAATGTGGCAGCATATATCCAAATAATGCCATAACAAACTAGACATTGTATTCGCTATTCTTCCAGAACACGCACCGGCATAAGACAACTGACATTAAAATCCTGACAGATATTATGTTTTCATATACATGTACATGTATCACCAAAAACCTAACTCAACAAGCTATAATACTCACATATCTTACCCCAGTAAGCCGTTTAGCGACATGATAAAAGGCACCATGCACATAAAATATACCTAAATGGAATCGGTGAAGGTATAGAAATACATTTCTCATAAAGGGAATGGTCTTGAGCAGAGTTTGTTTAAATTCAATCGATGGATGTCTGGATCTCTCCAAACATTTCTCAACGTTTTTCATCGTCTTTTGTAGAATATAGGGACTGCTGACATGCAATAACACCATTAATAGTCGTCTCTAAAATATATATTATACTGTATATATTTAAAACATACAACAAAGATAGGTTGCCAGGCAACGAAACATACGCCCACAGCAGCTAAATCGTCCGGGCAGTCAACAAGGGTTGTCGCATATTTTTACTTTTTTTGGTAATGAAAAATTTGTAATACACTAAAATCTGATTAAGAGTAACAACCCATTATGTAATTATCTGAAAATCATCAGAATTTGTTTGCTTTTTATAAAGTTTTGCCCCACGCTAACAATGAGTATAGGAAACATTTAACATCATGGATTTAGCTGTTCAGTTAGCAAAATTCATTGAAAATCAAAATACTTGTTCGTTTCAACACCTTAAACTCTGTGTATCAGTCTGAAGTCAATCGGATGATAAGTTTGGCATCTATAGCATCACAAGGTTTTTTGAAGTGATCAAGGGAGATAACTCTGAAAGTAATTAATTGAAATCGCTGAAAATCAGTAGGCTTCTTCGTCTTATGACCTTAAACAGTGTGTGTAAATTTAAAGTCAATCGGATATTAACTTTGGCCTCTAGAGCGTCCACAGGATTTTTTGATGTGATCAAGGGCCATAACTTTGGCAATAATTATCAGGTCTCATGACCTTAAACACTGTGTATAAGTTTGAAGTCAATCGGATATCAACTTTGGCCTCTAGAGCATCCACAAGATTTTTTGAAGTGATCAAGGGCCATAACTCTGGCACTAATTATCGGAAATCGCTGACAATCAATGGGCTTCTTCGTCTTATGACCTTAAACACTGTGTATAAATTTAGAGTCAATCGGATATTAACTTTGGCTTTTAGAGCGTCCACAAGATTTTTTGAAGTGATCAAGGGCCATAACTCTGGCACTAATTATTGGAAATTGCTGAAAATCAATAGGCTTCTTCGTCTTATGACCTTAAACACTGTGTATAAATTTACAGTCAATCGGATATTAACTTTGGCTTTTAGAGCGTCCACAAGATTTTCTGAAGTGATCAAGGGCCATAACTCTGGCACTAATTATCGAAAATCGCTGAAAATCCATAGGCTTCTTCGTCTTATGACCTTAAACACTGTGTATAAATGTAAAGTCAATCGTATATTAACTTTGGATTTTAGAGCGTCCACAAGATTATTTGAAGTGATCAAGGGCCATAACTCTGGCACTAATTATCGGAAATCACTGAAAATCAATAGGCTTCTTCGCCTTATGACCTTAAACACCGTGTATAAATTTAAAGTCAATCGGATATTAACTTTGGCTTTTAGAGCGTCCACAAGATTTTTTGAAGTGATCAAGGGCCATAACTCTGGCACTAATTATCGGAAATCGCTGAAAATCAATAGGCTTCTTCGTCTTATGACATTAAACACTGTGTATAAATTTAAAGCCAATCGGATATTAACTTTGGCCTCTAGAGCGTCCACAAGATTTTTTGAAGCGATCAAGGGCCATAACTCTGGTAGTTATTATCGGAAATCGCTGAAAAACAATAGGCTTCTTCGTCTCATGACCTTAAACTCTGTGTATAAATTTAAAGTCAATCGGATACTAACTTTAGCCTCTAGAGCGTCCACAAGCAATTGTGGACGCCGGACGGACGGACGGACGGACGGGGGCGACGACAATATACGACCACATTTCAATGTGGGCGTATAAAAACTATGTCAAAATGATAACTGATATCGTAACCAAGGCCTGCTTCACGTCGGAGATAATATGGTAATGTTAAGCCACTACGTCACTAAATGTGACTGACGCACGAACTATTTTAATTGACTGTGTGTTCGTGAGTATGCGGGGTTGGGATGCCAATATGTACTGTGCACCGTCAAACCAAAATTTATTTATTCAATAAACAAAAATTAATAACTTCCAGTGATAAATGGTCATGTCTTTCAATAAAGGTAATGAGTTGAATCAATAGACCTGAGAGTCAGTACACGACAATCATAATTCTCAACTGTCACTCTGCATGCACTGAAAAAAAACTTGTGTTGAAACAACACAAACTTGGGTGTTACTATTTAACAACACAAACTTGTGTTAAATGTTGAAACAACACAAGACTTGTGTTAAAATTTGTCAAACAAAACAAGACTTGTGTTAAAATTTGTCAAACAACACAAGACTTGTGTTGAAACTTGTGTGAAAATCTACACAATACTTGTGTTGAAATTTCTGAAACTTGTGTTGAAATTTCTGAAACTTGTGTTGAAACTTGTGTTGGAAATTTCTGAAACTTGTGTTGAAATTTCTGAAACTTGTGTGGTTTCATACAAACTTGTATATAACCATCAACAAAACCTTGTGTTGTATTTTCCCCCAATTTATATCCAGTATAGCAGCCTTTCCCATGCAGCACCCTCCTTTTGCTCTGTTTAATCTGCTATGTTTGATAAATGAGGTAACAATAATTTTTTTTTGTTAAATTATTATTTATTCATAAAATGATAATGATAGGAGAAAGTAAATTAATACCGCCAAATAAAAACTAAATAGACATTTGGAATGTTAACAGAAAAACCGAGAAATAATATCAATAAAATAATAAAATAGTGAATAATGACAAAATCTCTCCCCCCCCCCCCCGCCACAAAATATGAAATAACTATTTAAATTTTGCTTTACCCATAAACAAGTACTGAGAATATAAAGACAGTATTTCTACCCCATACACTCAAAATATATAATTCAAATATACCTAAATTTAATAATATATATACCAAGCACTAATAAGATAAATTATGCACTAAATTAAATTACTTTCAAAAAGTGAAAAGTGCTATAAAGTCATATTACAAGTGATTTGTGAGACAACTAGAATTAACTAGCATACACAGAAAACTAACAAAAGAAAATGCACTATTATGCAGCAGTAATAAAATGACGTAGAACTCTTTCCTCATTAAGTGTCATTCCATGAGAAAACCATAAGGTGGGGGTCGGCCGATTCGGTTCATATTGTCAGGGTTTGGTGGTTCACCCGCGACTACTTCACAGCCAAAACGATTTGTTTCAAAATTCACTGGTTGTGGAGATACAGTATCCAAAGGTTTTTTACGCTATTTTTACCATTTTTTCGCAAAATTTTGGTCATTTTCCTCGGCGTATTACAGTGCCTAATACTGCGGCGATTAGGCAAACACTGATATATAATGACAGATAAGGTCTTCGTGTATGATCGATTGCAGCGTTTCACTCCATAACATTATTGATGGGTTTGCCATTTGGTAAAATGTGAAGGGTGTCTATCGGGACTTCGAAAATACTCTAACTTTGAGGGTCAAAATATCCACTGTTCCGGGGTTAGGGGTACCGATGGTGGTATATTCTGGTAGAGGGACACCACTCCTACAGATTTCAAGAATAAAAGTTCTGTGATCTCTCAAGGAAAATGAGAAATTAATTCATGAAAAAAATCAATTTTGGGATATTTTTCGTTCAAAAATAGGTTTATTTCTTTCCAACAAACTGACCAATATCACTAATATCACTAATATACAAGTGCATTGCATAGTTATGTGTACCACTTGGAAGAGCTAACTACTTACCCGAAAAAAAACAAGCTCGACTAAGCTTACGACCCTTGAAGCAGTACTATTATACATAGGGCTGAAAGACAATGAAATACCACACGTCTATTTTAATGCGTACTACTAGAGGGATATAGTAAACTACAGTACTTTCCTATAAAAACAAGCACGACTAAGCTTTAGATCCTTGAAGTAAAGCTATTATACAAGTGAACTATTACAATACTGCTCAGATTTCACTTTTTCAAAGAAATCTCCACAAAACTACTCGACAGATTTCCACGATTTATTAAGGGGCCAGAGTACGTTCAAAATATATTCCGAGTTCGATCAAAAATAGATAAACACAACACTTTCAAATTGCTCAAATAAATCAAAGTTTCCAGCGAATTCAATTGGACGAAGACGAAATAAAATATAAACAGTACTAGAACGATTGTCAACTGGATACAGTGACCAAACAGGCGAACCTTCCTGATCGATCCCACTAACAAGTGACAGTCGGTACTAGTTATCGCTTTAAAACGATGAAATAAAATACAGGGGAGAAGATATTATTTGAAATATGCAAAAAAAGAAAAGTATGACGAATATTATATACACTAACATGAATCAATCTGGAATTTACAGTGCCTGTTCTGTGACGCAAACGTAAGGAACGATACATGTAAATGAGAATGGCTATTAGTATGCTTCTACTATAAATTAATGAAAGAATAAAACCTTGTAAGTTAGCAAAATGAGTGATGGATATTAGCAAAATTAGTGAGTGATGGATATTAGCGAGGATCCGCAAACCTAATATCATAAGTATATAAGAGAAACTCTCTATTATATACTTATGCCGACTTTCAGATATTTACAGAGGAGTATCATGGATAGTGAACTAACTCGCTATAAACTCACATCATACGCTCATAGTACATGAAGCCCTATACCTCACCGAGCTGGCTCACCCACGGCGGATCGGCCAGGTCGCAATCTGAGAGGATGAGATACTGTGAGCGTATGACATGAGTTTATATCAAGTTAGTTCACTATCCTCGATACTCCTCTGTAAATAACTGAAAGTGAGAAATACCACTCTATGTACGCATACTACACATGGTTGGCTACAGCATAAGCTATAAATGAAACATGGTTGCCTCCAAAACAATTCAAAATTGACGACGGTTTACCACAAGATCGGCTGTTTCTCCCAAAATATCACTGAGTGGGAGTGTTTTCCCTCACTGAGCTGGACATTCCCTCACAGAGCTGGAACTTTGCTTCACCAGGGTTCAATTTGGAAAACTTTGACTATGGGTACAAGAACATTCCACGTCAGAAAGATTTCACGGCTTGTAATAAGATTGATATTTCTATATGGTTTGGTCTTTTTGGTACCATGTAATGGATGCTGACAGCTTCTAGGACATTTCCATCTCACACCCAAGCGATATCGCTGAGCAGGACAAATCAGTTTTGTGTCCAGCAGGGGAGTGTTCGTGTCAAAAAGTCCACATCGAAAAGCAATCAGTTCCCACTCAGTTTTAACGTCCCCGCGTCGTGTATGATTGCTTTCGAGATGTCCTTTGATATCTTTCTTACATTCTTTCAAAAGTATTTTAGAGGTTTCATTCGGGTAGTCACGATTTTAGCCGCATTTTGTCGTGGAAAATTGAACAAATCCACAATCATCTGTGTCAGCCATTTTTTTTTTTTGAATTTTAAATTTAGGCTGGATACCAATCCTAATATACGATATTTTGTACGAGCGGGTAGGATTGGGAACGAAGCTTGGTGCAAGACATTAAACTAAACAATTCTGAATACAAAGTAACTCAAATTATCGAAATCTGTCTGTTATATCTGAAAAATGAAGTTGTGCGATGTGAGATTTCACGATGGCATTTCGTCTTCTTCCTGGAAAAATCACAGAACTTTTATTTTTGCGATGTATAGGGGTGGTGTCCCTCTATACTAATATATCGCCATTATTCGCCCAGACCCCGGAACAGTGGAGATTTTGACCCTCAAAGTTGGTGTGTATTCATAGCACACATAGACACCCTGCATACTTTACCAAATGGCAACCCTATGAATAAGGTTATGGTATTTTACTTTTCATAGGAATTTACATTAGAGCATATACTACTAATATAAGTCGGATTTCATTTCATGGAAGCTATTTAAAATACAGAAATAAATCGACGAAAATTAACTAAAATTAGCCGAAAAATAGCCAAAATATCCGAAAAATGCATATGGTGCCATATCTCTGCAACCGGGAAATTTTGAAAAAAACTGTTTTGGCTCAGAAGTAGTCAAGAGTAAGTGATCAGATCCTGTTAATATAAACTTGAAGTGCCGACCCCCCACCTTATCACTTTTGCACGATTTGGTATGGTTTTCTCATGGAATGACACTTAATAAACTCCAAACAAAATGATTATTGTGTACATAAAAGGAGCAAAGCATCAAGCTTGCATGATTGAAATAGAAAAATATCAGATAAAATGGCAAATATTAAATATGTACAAAATATCTATATACAATTACAAATCATAAGCAATGGGAAGCCATGGTGAGAAAAAGGCGTTGGCCGATACATTTCAACTGGAGTTCCAAGCATAGTTCGCCAATGTCAGTAGTGTAGGACATGGGAAGGGACAATATATAGTTGACAAAAAACCTAGATCTCATAATATATACACATTGCCGTGCATTTTAAAGAGAAATAGAAATGAGGTTAAGCGTCCACTTGACACAAACTGGGTCAATTGGGTACAAGCCCGGATCGAAGCCACCTCCACTGCATTCACTTTAAAGAACCCTTGACAATTGACTTATTTGACTCAATGACAGACCTTTTGATCCAATGTGTGCGTGTTAACCATTCGACCCCCTGGGTTCCCTTTAAAGAACCTTTGACAGTTGAAATATTTGATTTAAGAGTAGGGCAGAATCACCCTAATTATTACTATTATTATTATTATTATTACAGCATATTTATAGTGCACCCTTTCATATAACATGTTCAGGGGCACTTTACAAAGTGACAATGTAATCATAAATAAACAACAAGATGTTAACGATTGCATACAGAGTCAGTTAAAAGCCTGATTAAATAAAGGTGTTTTAAGTTGTTTTTTAAAAGAATATAGAGATGTACAACATCTTAAACTAAATGGTAGATTATTCCATAAAGCAAGTGCTTGATAACTAAAAGAGCGCTGACCATAAGAGACTAGTTGAATAGTTTTGGGCTTTAAAAGTAGTTTATCTGATGTACGTAATGTTCGGCCGGGTGTATAAAGTTCTAAAAGATCTGAGAGGTAAACAGGAGCTAGATTATTTAAGCATTTAAAAGTAAGCAACAAAATCTTAAAATCAATTCGATATTTAACAGGTAACCAGTGTAAATTGTATAAAACAGGAGTTATGTGGTCACATTTTTTAGTTAAAGTAACAAGTCTAGCAGCAGTATTCTGTACTTTTTGTAATTTATCTATAAGCTTTAACGGTAAACCAACTAAAAGTGAATTAAAGTTATCTAATCGAGAAGTGACTTAGTGGCCTCTTCAGTTACAAATTTACGTATTTTACCTATATTTCTAATATTAAAATAGTACAATTTACAAATATTATTTACTTGAGCTCCCATAAGCATAAAACTATCAAAGATTGCGCCAATATTACAAGCAGAATCAGATGAAAATATATCACAAGTACCTATTACAACAGGGGGATTATCGTGTGCAAATTTCCTTAAGTGATGCCTTGAGCCTAATAACAAATATTCGGTTTATCATCATTTAATTTTAGAAATTTCTTTGACATCCATTTTCTAATTTCACTAATACAGTTCTCAAGTTGCAGTTTTGATAAATTGAAAGAGGATGGACAATTAGGTTTAAATGAAATATATAATTGAGTATCATCGGCATACAAGTGAAAGCTGAGACCATATTTTCTAACAATATCACCTAATGGTGACGTATAGAGGGTAAATAAAATCGGTCCAAGAACAGAACCCTGGGGAACCCCAGATGACAAAACAGATTCAGACGACGATTTACAATTAACTAAAATACACTGTTTTCTACCCACAAGATAGCTTTCTAAAAGATTTAATGCAGAGCCACAAATACCGAATTTAAACTGTAGTCTACGTAGAAGAATGGAATGGTCCACTGTGTCGAAAGCAGCAGATGAATCCAATAAAATTAAAAATGTACATTTTCTATTATCAATTTCCATCAAAATATCATTTGAAACCCGGGTTAAGGCTGTTTCGGTGCTGTGAAATTGTTTATAAGCACTTTGAAATGGTTCATTCAAACAGTTATCATCTAGATGGGCCTTTATCTGAGAAGCAATACATTTCTCTAATATTTTAGAAATAAAACTTAAGTTAGAGACAGGTCTGTAATTTTTAAAAATATTAGGATCCAGTGTAGACTTTTTAATTAAAGGGGTAACATAAGCTTGTTTGAAAATGTTGGGAGCAGTAGAGGATGATATACAAGAATTAATAATATTAGTGAAAACTGGAATAACTTCGTCTAGACAGTCCTGAAGAACAGGAGTCGGAATAGGATCTAATGAACAAGATTTAGGAGCAGACGATTTAATTAACTTTAAAACAAAATATTCACTAACCAAGTTAAATTTTTCTAAATAAACAGAGTTTTCTAACTTATCAAAATCATGAGCGTTAAAGTCAATAGTTTTATTTAAATCATCAAGTTCAGTTCGTATTTTCTGTATTTTTATTTGAAAGAAATCAGAGAATAAATTCGCAAGTTCAGTATCATTATCATTATCCGGGAGAATAGTTCGCTCAGCATTATAATCCAAACGGGAATTCACAACTTTATACAGGTCTTTTTGTCTGTTTTCGCCATTTTCTATTTTATCAGAGTAAGATTTAATTTTAGCGTCTTCAATTAATTTATTCACATTGTTTTTTAAAGATTTATAAATCTGTTTATGGACATGTAGATTTGTTTTACGCCATAGATGTTCGGCCTTATTACGATCCCTTTTGGCTTCTAAAATAGAATAATTAAACCACTGCGTATTGGGACGAATGGTAAATGTTTTTGTTTGAAGAGGCACAAGTGAGTCCAAAATTTCAGCAAGTATAGAGTGGTATTGGGTTGCCTTCTCTTGTACATCTTGAATATGTTGAATGTCATTGAAGTCCGAGTTGACTATTTCCGCTTTAAATTACACAGAAGAGTCAGATATTAAACCATATTTCATTTCATAAGCAAGGAAAAGTCACCTTAATGTAAGTCAAGTTTTTTTGCAATTGTGGGTATATTGGATCTACATTTGGTTTCTAGATAATGGCTATTAAATACTTTAGGATTTCCGACCAAATTCTAAGTGATTTATGTCACTTTACTTTCTATATTATACATAAATTTCTGAAGAGAATTAAAATATAATTGTGTTTTGGAAAAATATTTAACATTAAAGACAAAAAATAAATATTTAAAAATTGGTTCAAAATGCGTTCTTTTCCAGAATTATAAAATAAAAAGTAGGCAATAAGAATACTTTCTATTGTTCATAATGTTTAAATAAGAGAGAAAGAGAGAAATGGGGTTTAACGTCCACTCGACACAAACTTGGTCATTTTGGGACTAACATATTGTTTAATTTTATTTCAATAATTCGCTTGCGCGTAGGGGTCTTTAGCTGTGGGAGGAAACCGGACTTCCCGGTTGAGAAGGCGCCCCTATCTCCATGCCACATACGTTCATCCTGGGATCGAAACCGCAGCTGCAAGCCAGAGGTGGCCCCCCAGCTAGAGGTCGAAGCGCGGCACTCTAGACCACTAGGCCATCCCAACACCCCATGCTTAAATAAACAATTTATTTTGCCCCATGTAGACCTAGTC
The DNA here is from genome assembly GCA_963678685.1 of Patella ulyssiponensis. NCBI lineage: Eukaryota > Metazoa > Mollusca > Gastropoda > Patellidae > Patella > Patella ulyssiponensis. The sequence continues at coordinate 57,325,708 of OY783225.1, read as the reverse complement.
TTTATTTTGTTTCAACTTTGCCTAACACTCATTATTTCTTGTCCAGTTACAGACTCAGGTTAATTATCATGCTCAAATCAAATGGGTTAGAAGTCAGAGAAAGGGAGAGAAATGGAGTTTAACATCCATGTGACACAAACTAGGTCATTTTGGGATCAACACATGGTTTAAATTTATTTCAATAATTCGCTTTGCGCGTAGGGGTCTTTAGGAGTGGGAGTAAACCGAAGGACCAGGAGAAAACCCAGGAGGTTGGACAGGAAACCCTTCTGCTTGTCACGTATAACTGGGGATTGGAAACCACTCCAGTTGACTCGATGACAGGCTTTATGATACAGTGTGCATGTGCTAACCATCCGGCCAACCCACCTGCCATTTTACTATACTAAATTAATTTTAAATTTCAAAATAATAAACTGAAATGGAGGCTTATGTCACATCCGCTCCAAATGGGCTATATTGTGACAAACACATTATGCCGAGATTCAAAATTACCATAAAAACAATCTTTTCTATTAGAATTGAACACTCACCTTCCAAACAACACATTTCTTCAGCTCTTTCTTCTCCCAAATTTTTTTTGGGGGGGGAGGGTTATTACATGATCTTTGATTTGCTATGGCATCAAATATGGGAACTGAAAAATATGAAAACATATAATTAACTGTTTAAGATACGTTACCATATACAAACTGTGTGATATGAAATTGAAACTAAAATATCTATCCCGCAGATCTTACCTAAGCTGTGAAAATCTCTTTTAATAACCCTTGTTTGTCATTTGACAGGAATTAGAAGAGAGCCATGTGGCTGAGTGAGTAAGGCGCTAATCTGGAGGTTGTTGGTTCACTCCCAGTTTTTACCTAGAAAGCTTATTTGGATTTTTCAGCTTGGACTCGCTGTCTAGTCGTTTCGATGGAACGAAAAACCTGAGGTCCCATTAGCGTGCATGTAACCCGAGAGAGAGAGAAATATTGTTTAACATCCACTCGACACAAACTAGGTCATTTCGGGACTAACATGGTTTAATTTTATTTCAATAATTCGCTTGCGCGAAGAGGTCTTTAGCAGTGGGAGGAAACCGGAGAAAACCCACGAGATTGGACAGGCGACCCTACTTCTTTTCACGTACAACCGGGGATTCGAAACCGCACCAGCTGACCCAATGGCAGACCGTATGATACAGCGTGTACATGCTAATGAATTCTAAAATTAGATGAATGCTTCGACAAAGCAGACACACCAATAAAATATAATTTAGCCGAATAATATATATAAACCTGTTTGATTTGGGCGATGTCAGTGGACAAACTACATGTATGTGAATTTTAGCGCCGACGATTTACGTTTATACTTTCTTTATATGCAAATATCATATTTTAAAAAGAACATACTTTCATGTGATTCACTGCTTGAATGTAACTTGAATAGTGTCATCTGTCCAGCCTTGTGTGTTTTCTCCGGTTTCCTCCCTTGGCTTACCCCTACCCGCAAGCAAATCATTCAAATAAAATTGAACCATATTTTAGTCTCGAAATTACCAGGCGCCAGAAAGGATCTATCCAGCAAATACTAACAACAACTCTATGTTTATGCCGAATTAATATAACATACACATTGCTCAGGAAAAGGCCGGAAACGAAAGATGTGTCCTACTTGATTCTAGGACATATATCATTCATGGACCTACTTGATTCCAATCTCGTTCCCAGAAGCAGCCGCGGAGCTGAAGGCCTCTGGCACATTAGACCGTCCATTTTTTCCAATTCTTTTCAAACCTAAGCCCCGCCCATTCTGACCTCTGATTGGTCAATCTTTTTGGGTCGATTTCTCGAAAACTAGCGGTCGGATCGTCGTTTCGTTTGTTGTAAAATGATCCTTGAGTCAAAGTCAACTCGCTGACGTAAAAAATTTGATCCTAAACGAACAAATTCAAGTTTTTGTAAAGATCTATTTTTTTACGCGTGGGTATATTTTTAAGTGATTCGGTCACCCAGGCACGAAAAATCAGGGGCGTACGACGCAAATAAACGAGAAATTTCGCGCCTAGGAATTACATGTCACCTTCCGGGAAAATGGTTACACCGATTCACCAGAGAAATTTCTTCAAAAATTTTTCTGGTTTCGAGATTGACTTGATTCTACCAATTTAATACAAGGACATGTATATGGCACAGGTTTGTGTCAAGTGAATTTAAAACCCATTTCCCCTATCTCTCACTGGATATTACTACTGAGTGAGTGATAGTGATAAATACTTTTCGCGGAACAGTAGGTATCTTTTTAAAAGAAAATAACTGGGCATTATTAAAAATAAATATATATTGAAAGAAAATGAATTTGTTACCAGTTTTTCTTTGTGGTGTAGGCCTACATGCTAACATCGATGACTGAAAAATAAATAAATGACGAAATTTTAGAGAAACTTCAGAAGACAGGTGTGCTAGTTCTGAATCAGTGAAAATGTCTATTATGAAAAAAAGGGCTGGTTTGTTTGGGTTGGTTTTTTTTCTTTCACAGAAATAAGATTACATTTAAACTAAACTACTTCAAAAGTTAATATCTAGCTATAGTCCATGCCTGAATTTACACGTATTTCTCATTTTACCCGAACGTCTATGTATAAACAAATTAAAAGATGGCTGCGTGGGTAGAGGTCTATAAAATTTAAAATGAAGAGACATTCTTACCTGCTGGTCCTAGTTGGGGGTTTCTTGGAATTACAAGTATTTGAAAATGGTGTAGCGCCGAATAGCTAATATTAATTAATCACGATTTCAGAAAAAATAAGACAAGTTCGTTAGATTTCTGAATTACCGGAACGCTTTTGAAACACATCAAAATATTTCTCTAGACCGCCAATTTTAAATACACACTTCCGGTGCAATGGCTCTCAGTTACTCTCTATCATCCAGAAAAATATTTTACGAATAACTTACGTTGCAGATTATGATGTTCTGGGTGACCGAGGCTTGTTCTGGGTAAACGAATTGTTAATATACCTAAAAGCAATATGCCGATGCTAAATTAAATACAGGCCTACGGTTTTATTTTTTGTAAAAATTTACAAACCTGCGGTCTGGTATTCTGTGCGACAATTATAATTTTAAAAAAATATCACGGCTAAAGCACTCTGTTTATACAAACTACCGAATGTGGCGTCCTACATTCAAGTATCTAACTGGATGTCGCTGATAAAATATCAAATAAAGTTTAGATAACTTGGAGAACCATTGTATCAATAAATCAATTATGAGATACATCTGGAAGATTGATTAAATTTGATTGGTTATTCTTCAGTTAACCAATATACTGTCCAATTTCGATTACACCAACCAATTACATTATTAAGAGTTTTACTCATTGTTTTCTAATGCACATTGAATCAATTTTCACAAACCTCAGGGTGCTGAAAATCACATGTATACTATAGATTCCTTTGATATATCAGTTTATTGGGTCAATAAAAAAAGGACAACCCGAAATTTTAACTATATAGACAACTTAACACCAATTAACTTTCAAGTCTGTCTTGCAATTGTCTGATTAATTAGTACTCAAACCCTTCCAATGAAGAACAGCATGTAATTTTCGGGATTTGCATTAAGCCTTTTATTACTTTTCTTAAACTTGTAAACTCCCAAGTTCCGACCTTGTCTGGAGTTTATTTCCCCCCCCCCAAAAAAAAAGAAAAGAAAATAAAATAAATCGTTGACGGTACACATTGCTTGTGTTAATGAATCTGATATGAAAAACACACAAGATTTCATAAATCTACACAAGTTTGTGTTAATGCAATGCTAAACAACACAAACTTGTGTAGATTAGTTTTAACACAAGTACGAGCTCCAACACAAGTTTTTTTTCAGTGTGTAATCAATGACCTGAATACTTTTAACGATACTCACCCCTAATGTCGGCAGACGTCGTTTAGAAGAATCCACTTGGACTATGTTGACATATTCTTCACCTATTGTTTGATATCCTGAAGAACATTTTTTTTAGCTTATATTTCTGACAAATTATTAATATCAAAAGAATGAAATGAAATAAAATGGAGATTAACGTCCTACTGTTCTGCTCCTAAACTGGGCTAATGAAGACGGACATACGCCATATAGTGTGCTATATATGAGGGAAATTTTGCCCGGACAGCGGCGCTACGACCTACTCTTATCGAATTCCAATTGTCAAGGGATCTTTCACGTGCACGCCAATGTGTACACGGGATTTCGGTTTTTCGTCCCATCCGAACAACTAGACAGCTGTCCTTGTTAGGCCCTCTGCTCTGCATTGCTGATGAGGGAAAACCACACCGGAAAATCTGGACGAACTTTCTCGGCCTCCAGCAAAGCGAGCCAGCGTCTTACCCACTTAGCCACCGTGTTCCTCGATATCCCGAGGAAAATTTATTTCACTTATATTGATTTTTAATTATTAACAGAATAAAGCGATAAATTATTCCCCTGTACGAATAGAGGTATATCTATAGGTGCCAGGTAGAATCTCCGTGCTCCAAATGACAAGAGGTGATATCAGGTGCTCTTACCTGCTAACGTGGTTAATATGAAATATCCTAAATCTGATAAAACATCCAGTTCTGTCCTCCATTTTATCCAAAATCTAGCGCCTGCAAGTATTGGAATTATGACAAGCGGTTGGTAGGCAAGATACGCCCAAAGTTTGCAAGAGATGGACAGAAAACAAGCTACAAGACGTTACTGTCCGATATGCGCGAATATCAAAAGGAATCGAAATCTCTTGGATATAACCATATACCGGTATGTTGAGTTTCATCAACATCTTATAAAAATTCTCAAGTCTAAAGGGTCCACAGCCTTGGAATTACATAACTTTACACTATTTGCGTACAAGTGGTGGTGATATAACAAAATGATTTTTTAAATTGGATAACAATTGTGGCCTATAGAGGGTCCACAAACTAAAATCGCGATTATTTCGTACAATCAGGGGTCATAAATCCAGGAACTTACGATCCGATTATGCGCAAGAGAAACCGAGATCTTGGGGATTTAAACACATGTGTAAAGTTTCATGAAAATGGAATTCAAATTTTTACCTCTACGGGGACGACAAGCTAAAAACGCAATGTTTGGTCCAATCAGGGGCTAGTCTAGATTATGTATTTGATGTCAACCTGCCTCATCATTTGGTAGTCCGCCGGCATGTCAGCATGTATCCAGGTATTAAAGTAATAAAATTATACACTAATTTTCATCACTCTCTTAAAATTTATATTTATCTCTTATTAGTCTAAGAAGAAATGATCATCATGAAATTCCATCAAAACACCTACACCAAGTTGGAACATTCCTCTAACTCAATTAGAAGGAGAGTTATTGTTTCCCAGAAAGGGTGACAGACGGACCCATCTATAAATGTTTATATATTTATGACCATTCTATTGCTAACCAGTATACTAACAGTACTCATATTCTTGATAAATAGATTAACATTGATTGATGCTTTCAATGGCATACACACAATCATCTCAAGGATATTCTGTACATTGCAGATCCGTCATTGTTCGTTGATATTTTACGTTTTGGGGGATCATGCTCAAAACCTTAATTTCTACCAGATTAATTCACTTTGAACCTCTTTAATTTAAAAGATTATAAATAATAATAATAGTGTATATTTATAATGCGCAAATTTCCATACAGGTATGCATGCTCAACGTCGCATTTCTGGTGTCACAGTCACACAACGAAAAAATTTGTCTGAAACATTTAGAGAGTTAAATAAAGAAGTTGAGCGCTTGCTGAAATTCTAAGACTGACAGGGTAAATTACACCATTTCTTTCTCTATATATTTTGGCATTAAACTTTTTTTTCTGTGACTGTGAAAAGTAGGACTGTCCGTTTGTTCGTTCCTTCGGGCTTAACTTCCGCTTCCAACTTGGGTATTAAAGCCCCAATAACACTCTTGTTGTAAATGAATAATATGTCCCAATCTTCATTCTGGTCAACAAATCGTATTATTTTAGAATATTGCAATTAAATGATGATATAAATTTCATCTTAACACAACTATTTTAAAAAATTGAAAAAATTCAACCAATTGATTTGAAAAGTCTAACGTAAACCTTTTCAAATGTGACTTGGATTTTAAAATATTTTTGAACCCTCTGGACAAGTAAAATAGGTTATAATGTATAATTTACACATCAGGTAGGACACTTAAACATCTAGTACTTAGAATAAGGGTATTATTTATTTTCTGGAGCTACCAAGCCAGCAAGAATGTTATTGTCCCTTTAAGTAGAGCCGCAAAGATCAGATGAATATTAGGCCAAAGCCACCCACCTGCTAGCGTTTGACAATTGTCTGCTATCGTAGATCTGAGGAAGGTCACATATTGTTCATCCTTCTGTTGTGATCGCAATATCTCAGCAGACCCAGCCTTCTTAAACATATTGATGGTATTTAAATGTTTTAATTTGTTCAATCAGTAACAAACCTACCGAAGAAGAAGTTCGACAGTTGTTTGAAGGGAGACAACTCTCTTTATTATTCCACACACTTTTTGAAGTGCACAACCTATTTTGTGCATTGATTTGATCAGAGACATCACATTTGTCACCAACAATTATACAAGCGAAACATCGACCTTATCTGTGGAGTTACATCGTATTAACCACTGTCTTCATTTAATCGGTGGGTTAGAAAGACGAACAGCTCGGTTTTTGCTTATTCAATTATTTACCTCTAAATTTTGAGAGTAATTTAGGGGAGGTAAAAATACAATACAAAAAAAGGATACAGACCACAGTATGATTATAAAAACACTTACTTTGCACACAGCTGTCACACAAATGTGCTTATTTTCGTTTTACAAAGACATATTATAGAGCATAACAATATTATAAAATAAAATGAAATAAGCAAGAACATACATGTAATTAGAAATCAAAATAGGTCTGGATAACCTATGAACCTATATAAAAAGATCACTGGATAGCAAGTCTTTTTAAATAAATATGTCTTCAGCGATAGCAGTGACATAACGAATTTGAATTTGTAATTCAATGCCTTTCAATGATGCTTATACACAGAATGACCAGTTACCATACTGATAATAAATTATACGGCCATTTTATAAGTAATGACATGTCAGTAGCGGATTGCAGATGTAGTATTCAAGAAGCTATATATTGTTAACCAGGGAGTATTATACACGAGTGATAATTAACGATTAGTTTGCTCGAGAAATTACACGTGCCGCCGAAATATAAAGACAAACCATATTTCTTTACGAATACGCCAAGAGGTGATACGCGGAGGCTGAAAAGAATTAGGCCTAATACCGATCCCCATTCGTCATCTTGATATTTGGGTTTCCAATAATAACTTCATGTATTACATAATCAGCAATGCTTGTTATTGTATCCATATACATAGTATGTTAAATATATCTGTGACTCACTAAGAAATAAAATATTGTTTAAACCGTATGAGTTCACGGGCTGAGTAAAGTGTGTATAGTATTGAAGCCTTGGTGAAAATTGGTTAAATCCTACACTTTAATACTGAGAAAAGGAAATTTAAATACATCGGAAAAATAAACATTAAAAGTACCAAACCTCTGTGATAATTGATGTTTGACGTCCCCCCCCCCTCTCTCCCCTCTCTCTCTCTCTCTCTCTCTCTCTCTCTCTCTCTCTCACTCTCCCTCTCTTTTGCGGGGTTATCTGTCGCTTGTGTATCGTACCTTTCACAATAAATGCAATTGTTATCGACCTGAGAGTCAACAAGGGGATCTACCCAGAGAATTTAATCAGCAAATACAGCCTATACAAATGATTATTATGATATTCACGAAACACTTTAAAAGCTGTCAAAATGTCTGTTTCCCGATCTCGAGTACAGTATAGAAATCATTCACTTACTGTCAATAGTTTAATCGTCGATTGTAATAATCTATTTGTATATATCGGCGGTAGACCGTGTGTGGAGACCGTGTGTGGAGACCGTGTGGCTCGAGGCTCGAAGTGGGGTCTTAACATTAGTTATTCACTAAATATATTATCTACAACAGATATTACTATTTCACACTGAAGAATATATCTGCGGTTCAGCAGGGCATTGTGTTGTACACTTAGAAACTTGACGTGAAGTTTAAAGTATGTATCTTGTAAAACAACCCGAATAACTCACATCTCCTCACGGAAACACGACCAATCTGTTTATATTGTCGACTGATGTGTCACTGATATCATATTATTATACTAATGGAAAGTGAGCAGTCTCAGATTAGGTTATCCAGTACACTGTAAAATTTGGGAGTGGATTTATGCTAAAATACATGTACATATTCTACAAAGCTTTCAGTGCCAAGCTCCATATTAACGAGTGATCACAATCTAGTCTACAAAGTCAACTCCAATTCATTCAAGAATAATTATTTGTCTCTTTCTAAGAGATTATAAAGATAATTTATCATTCTGAAACATAAAATATAAAATGGAGAATCGCAATACCAGCATAGCCATATTTATAGGGTTTTTTTTTTCTTTTTTTCTTATCTTATATAATTTTCCACTGCAAACCAATTATTTCACGGTAACGTAATTATGTGTTTAATATATCAGAACATCCTAAACAGTTTTTCATAATCGATAAAAATGGTGAACGATTCCAAGTATAAAGTATAACGAACCAATCGGTATCAGCCCTTGCGATCTGTGACATGGGTCCTGTAAGTATGATCTGGGTCCTGGTAACAAAGAGATTTATAGCAAAACGTTCACAAGCAAAACAAAATATTGTATAATTTGTTTTATCGAACACTGCAGAAAGTTCATATTGCCTACCACCAGACTACCAGAGAGTTGATATTGCCTACCACCAAAGAGTTAACATGGCCTACTACAACAGATTGGAGTGGAGCCTTGTCATCAAACATTACCAGTGGACGTTTTGGATAAGATCGAACAATAGTAAATTGACTTTTCTAAACAGCGAAAGCAAATCCCATTTGAAAGACTGGAAGATCTTATTTGAAAAAAAAGACCCCACATTAATAATGGCCGTTCAATGCCAGCACCGTTTTAATTTATGCACATTATTTATTTTCATGAGACCTGGTACTTTCTGTCCGAGTTACTGTTTTTAATTACTTTGATAAATAGTATGATTTGAAGTTTATATGCAGTATGCGAAAGGTATTAAGCCTCCTACGCTGATTACTGTCAGGGATATAGGTGTCATGTAAATGCCCTACAGTTAGAATGCGGCAACCTTTATAGTCGCTGCTGCCGTCATAACCATAAAACTTGAACACCCATGAATCTTACACTAGCAATAAAACTTGAACACTCACGAACCTTACACTAGCAATAACATAATATCCCATCATTTAAAGATACTTTTCCGCATATAAACTGTGTAATTTGATGACATATTTGGACTGAAAAAAACATATTGAAATTAATCAATCTATCAAACATTTGCTTCAATTCCCACTCAAAACTTTGTATTCGTCGGGGATACCTATCGCTATAAATAAACTGCTAGACGCCATGTCTCGGGGAGGGGGGGCATTTTTCAGAATTTATTTATCATTACTTCCTGTATATTTATCATACATATTTAGGCCTTATGCTGCGCATGGTCAACTGTACGCGAATAGCAAAATATAAAAAGATTCAATATGGTTTGAAAGAGTGGTTCTTTAAAATAAAACAACCAAAACATAAAAACAAGATTGATAAACCAACGAAAGTAATTAAAAATATAATTCCGCTGGTGAAACGTTTCTGCTTGCTTTATTTCTTAGGAAAGCATGCATATTTACAATCTCTTTTCTTTATTTCGTTTATATATTTAATATAAAAAGGGTCGATGTATGTATTTATTTAGACATAGTTGTTAATCAAATTTGAAAGTAATCTAAGATGACCATACCTGAAAAGTAAAGAATGAAAATCACATCCCAAAGTATGTTTCAAAGCAAAAACAAATTATGACACCTATGTGCTAACCCAAAACTTTTAAATAAACCAATTAATACCTATGTTTCTCAAAATATTATATTAAATTTAGTTTAACAATTTAATAGATAATCTTTTACAAGCAGTAAGAGAGAATAATATTTGTATATTCGGCGTATTTTAATAAATTTAGGCTTAACTGAGACGTTCTATTGTGTGGCCGGTATGACAGACACGACGACGACCGCTAACCGGTTTACAAATGGTAAATATTTACAGGTCATCCAAGTTAATATTTTCAGGACAACAGATAAGGAGCCGAGTGTATTGAACTGCAAATTGGATGTTTAACCCATGACCTCACAATTTTTGTGTTGAAATTGTGTGCGTGTCTGAGAATTAATATTATTATAATCTCGTATTTCAAGATGTGGCCAAACTAAACGAGTTAAAATGGGGTGACGTTTTTTCATTATTTTTTTAAACTGTATATTATATAAGATATAGCTACAATAACATCCCTTATTACACAACTCTTTGCATATTCTATTCAGAATCTCATTTATTGTAACGTTTCCAAAATATTCAAAATACACACGCCTTCAATAACAAAATATCCCAAACATTTCGCACTAAAAATTTAAATATTTAATCTTAACAATTTTAGGAAATCCTTTCCTATAGGTAATTTTAACACCCGTTTTAAAGCAATCTGGAAAACAAACTCTACATCGACTAAAGGTTGAATATCGTATGTATAGAAAACATTAATAACATAAAAGACATATTTAACAAAAAGGGAAATTTAATTGAATTGACGACTGAATTAATATTCAAACATACAAACTTAACAGTAAACTGTGAGTTTAATATGAATATTTCTTTCTGTAACAGTTTTTGATCAACACACTATGTGGATAAAGTGAGCCCGTGGCAATCGTTGCTATAATAAACAAAAAATAATTAGAATACCGAATAAAGTTTCAAAAATGTATAAAAAATAATCGAATGATGCACTCCTTGTTAAAGTACGGTATCATTTTTTTCGTTATGACGTGGCTGGAATAGAGCAAAATACAGGCCTATTCTTCTACCAATCGTACAAATGAGCCATTTGAAGAGCATAATATACATACAATTATTTACCTGATTACTGCAGGTGACGCTACATAAACATTATCCATCCGAATTTAGAAGATGTCACAGAGAATTAACAATATTCACTTTCAAAACAGACAGAGGATAAGATGCCAGACAAAAAGAAGGCCTATGCGACGACAGTACTCACGGGCAGTCCACATTGTCGATTTGTAAAACTTTTGTGTAATAAATGGCAACATCTTGTTGAAATTCCACAGGTTTCTTCGGACTTTAATTTTTTTTCTATAAAATAAAGCATATTTGTGAAATTTGGCAGGATACTTGATTTCACTTATCTAAACAATGAAGATCTAATAATACGCTTGTCTAAAGGGTAATAACTCATTGGGCCTCGGCGTCTCATCGTATCCGAATAATACATATAAATTTCGAAACGGTTGACAAGAGAGTGATCAAGGGCAATAACCCACTAATGTAAACAAATTATATAAATTAAAAAATACATATACATGCAGTATTCCCTAGAAACTAAGGAATAATGACGTTCAGACGGGTTCTACTGCAATATACGAACAAATTTTAAAAAAACCGCGCGCACAAAACGGATTAATGTAAATAAGGTCATTGATACTTTTACAGGGCTGGATGACGAACAGAACCTTGCTGCAGCGCTCCTGTGCCATGGAAAATATATCATGATAAAATTTGTTGATGAAGTGAATTAGTATAGGTTGTGTATATGGAGGTGGATTACTGTGTTTAACTGTGTTACGTGTCTAGAAGTAATTATATCACATTGATAGATACATTGGTAATAGTTGATACCCAGATAACAAAGATACGTTTTTTAACGTGTATATGAAATGTTAACACTAGGTCTGTAATATACAGCCAGGCCTAGTAAAGAAAACAGTAATTATTATGACAAACATAGCACCAATTCTCGTAAATGAATGTTTGTTGACATTGAAACATACACCCATAGAAAAGATGACGGTTTCAATAGCCAATGCTAACCCCATTCTTTCACAGCCTATTTTCTGCTTGAGTGGTTTATTATTTTGTGGGTTTTGTCGACATTTGACAGCTAGAAATACTCATTCTATAGATATCTCGCAGTGTAACTCGTTTCATACTCGTGCACCAATCTTCTACACCATTCTTTACAAAGGCCACTTGCTACTTTATAACTTAATAATATAGGGGTAAATTATTAGCATAAAGAGAGGGTAAAGTTATAAACATAAAAAGCATAAAGAAAGGGTAAATTTATAAACCTTAAAAAAGCATAAAGAAAGGGTAAAGTTATAAACATAAAAAACATAAAGAAAGAGTAAAGTTTATAAACATGGAAAACATAAATAAAGGGCAAAGTTATAAACATAAAAAAAACATAATGAAAGGGTAAAGTTATAAACATAAAAAGCATAAAGAAAGAGTGGAGTTATAAACATAAAGAAAGGGTAAAGTTATAAACATAAAAAGCATAAAGAAAGGGTAGAGTTATAAACATAAAGAAAGGGTAAAGTAGAAATAAAGGATGATGTATAAAAAGCAGAAAGAAAGGGTAAAATTAATTGTGACGTAACTGTATTTTATGAATTTGAATGAAACTCCGAAATAATAAAAAGTCTTCTTTGGCAAGAATGCATACACGGTAAACGGGTCTTATCCTTATTTCCCAAACAGGCGATTTTTTAATAGTGGCTGCTAATATCAACAATACGGGTGTCATTTACATGCCTATCTACAAACATAAACTTTAGTATTCCAGACGGGTCTTATCCTTATTTCCCAAACAGGCGATTTTTTAATAGTGGCTGCTAATATCAACAATACGGGTGTCATTTACATGCCTATCTACAAACAAAAAACTTTAGTATTCCAGAAGTTTTCATATATTTTGGAAAGATAAGTCTACATCAACCAAAACTTGAAGAATTTCTGACAAAATGAGTGGGAAGTCTGATTACCTGATACATGCCCTCTCCCCCTAAATAAGCAAGATCTTGAGAACTTTACTATTACATGATAATAATGTTTTCTCACCGAGACACAAAGAAAAGGACAAATGAGAAAAACTCGACAAACAACCCTCAATACTGTGTGCGATATTTATATATTTATACCATATTACATACTAATAATACAATGTCCGGTTAGTATTGCACTTAGAATACTCATTCTGCTTTCAGAAAATAAAATACTGATTAAACAACGCACCCTTGAATGGATTTATCAATCAAGGGATCAATTATAAATGAAAGAAAGAAGCAAGAATGGATTAGTTCCGTCAATTTAGCATGCAAAGAAATGCCCTATTAACAATCAATATCATTTAATCACCAACACTCAGAAGTGAGATACAATAAAGATTTCACTAGACATAACAATTTCTAAAACTACTTTTTTTATTTCAAATCATTTGGAATGGATAAAAGCAGAACGAACGCTGAAATTGTAAACTATGCCAGGTTTTAGACATAGTAAAAACCATATAGAAGATAGATGTTTAAATATATCATAGATCGTACTAGTATACCAACTTCCGCTTAAAGAAACTCACCACCCATGTTTTTCCCAAACGATGTCATTCAACAGTGAAAGTGTTCAACATTGTTTTAACTGTAGGTTTGCCAATTAATCGTCGAAATCTAAAACAATTAACTTTTTTAGTGGTGATCTTGAAAGAAATGTGCCAGATTTCTGGTGATAAACGTATAAAGGCGAACTTGTTAAGCTTGGTATGACATCCACGATGCATTATCCAAGAGTTAAATCGGCCTATTGTAGGTCTTTATTTTGGCTTTAAATGTTATATAATCAACTGTCCGATTTTAAGTAAATAAAAACCTTCGACCAACGCCTTACTCATTGAGCCAGCGTGACTCACCTTAGGTTCAATTCAATACCACTTTTGTGGGTCGAAAAAATGACTCAATTTGGTAAAAAAAAAGAAAATATCTTCCAGGGTGAAGAGATGCTGTTCTGGTCAACCCAACTTTCTGATCCCAAAATTCAAACACGCCTTATTTAAGAGCTAAATCTGTTTTTGTGTGGGGATGGGGTGGGGGCTTCAAATCCTATATGAATTATAATTTAGACATTCATGCACATGACAAGCCTATAATCAACTCGTCGGATGGCAGAGATTTAAACCGACTGAAATGCGATATCCATCTAATGCTTTAATTTGAAGTATCGACCAACAAGTACCGTTGTAACGATAATAAACAATCAATGTTAGATCCTGTCAAAACTCCAGTCAGCGACATCTTCGCGCAAAATAAAAATAATGTGAATTAAATTTTCAATATATTTATTTTGCATTATCCACGTGTCATCAACACAAATAGTCAAAATATTTCTCACAAGTTAATCATCGTTGTGTAGGCTTTAGGATTTGGGATTAGGATACCGAGTTAAACAATACCTGCGCATGGAAAACAATCAAGATTTACTGGGTTATGAATGAACCCTGCCTCCTCTAACATGGCGTAATAAACGATGAGAATTTAGAATGAGGAGATAGAGAGATGTAAGAGAAGACGAGAATGGTAGTGGAGATGATGAAGATGACTATAGAATGGATAATTTACTTTATCTATGTATCACTTTCCTCAGGTTAAAACCTAAACAAAAACCTCTTCTAATTGATAAAGTCGATATTGCGTTTAACATTTATATGTACTCGGATTCACTATTTACCATTAATTATGTATTATGTAAAAGCTACATCTGTTTATTGCAGGTCTTTCTTTTGGTTTCAAATCTAATATAAAAACTATTAATTAGAAATTTATTCACATGACAAGCCGATAATCAACTCTCTAGAGCATTGGATGGCTAGGATTTTGAACGGATTGAAACACCGTCGACATTTAATAATTTAATTTAAAACTGGATAATCCGGACATTGTTTATCATCGTCACAGCGGTAGCAATGCAATACAGACCACGCTATTCTTTTAACAGCCATAACGTCGCTCGGAATGAAGGAAATTGACTGAAGGAGCAAGGGCAACCTGTTCTTTTCCTAATTCTTACACGGGCCTAATAAATCGTTTATTAAGGAAGCAAAATCAAAACCTGTAGATAAACTCCTGGATTGAATTGAAATGGATGGTCAAGACGATGATGGAGTGACTTTAGCAATGAGTATACATCATATGGATGATAATGAATTGTTTATCTTGTCTACGCAGGATGCCGAATACTGATAAATAATTTTCAATTCACCATATCTTTGTAAATATTGAAGGTCAATCCTTTTAGAGGTACGATTTCCACAGTTGTCGATGACGACATAGCTTGACTCTATAGTTTACCAGTTGTAGCGAATGTCTTGTGCGGGGTAGGGTGTGCGCTGTAATAATCTCGCACTCATGTCACACCGAGTCACCCATGATTATTTTATGACAGACCAACCCACCTTTTAACAACAGTTTAATAAAATGTTTAATATGAAAGCTTTGTGTATTAATGGTATTTAGTGTTGTCAATGTAAGGCTCTGTACAGTGAATATCCTAGCTTTGTGTTTGTATATTAACATAACTATTACCATTCACAAGCGAAACGCTTACTCTCATATAAATATACTTAGTATTACATTTTCCTGTTAATGTACAGTCGTGAAAATGAGATCTGTGAAACAGAAGATTTGGCTCATCGTGCCGTGCTGCGGCAGAATATGTTACATATAGACTATATTGGCGATATGCGATGAGGAATATGTATGCTTTTTTTGTGGGTAATATATGTAACATATCCAAGAACTATCAGTGAAAACTAAGGATAGAATGATTCGGTGTCGGCGACTTCTAAACAATCATAAATCTAATATATCATTGTATTTTATATGCGCCAGTTCCATCGTCTCCATATTTCTTACATTTTTACTAAAATTTGTGATTTTACGAAGTGCACGCGTGGAACGTAACACTAGTTTAAAGCAAAACGATGACGCGTATCAGTGAACTATAACAGTCAAGTTCAGGTATTGTGTTCGCAAACTGTTCTAAGTGACCACTAAGCGGTTAAAAAAATAGAATCACTGCCCGTGAGAGATGATAAATCCCAAGTGTGTCCGCGTGACGTGTATAGCTCCCCTTGAAACCACCTCGCTAGATCCAACATGCCTTTACTTGAGATGGTATGATGTGCTTTTAGTGGTGACAGTCTAAACTCACTCTCACTTAACAAAATACTACCAACCTAGTTGAAATACCTTGTATGATTCGATCCAACTTGTATAAAATATTTTATTTGAAACGGAAACGGTGGCAGGTTATTACGTTGTGTGGTCGTTGTGTTTCGCCGTGAAATGTGTGGAAATATAAATTCATTCACGATGCATTTGTGACCAATGGTTTAAATCGGAAAAAAATATTTTCTTTTAAGGAGCACAAAGTCTTGCAAATTCATCGAGAACACAAATGATTAGAATAATAATACATCAACGACAAACAGATTACAATTTGACAAAAACCTGATTGAAAGAGTGATGTGTGGAATATTTTGTTGTGGTTTATTATTATTATATTATGTAGAATATTAATATGAGAGACATGTTGTTAGACAGATTACCCTCTATTCACCATGAAGTTATCGTATGAAAAATTGATCTGTCTTTCACATCTAATTATTCTCTCCGCGTCCATGGTATTTGGATATTTCGGGTAAGTACGGATACATGTTTATATGGCCAGTAATATTTAACATGATTATAGGTAATATATCTAATGTTCTTTTACCTTAGACTCTGATTTGGGACAGGGATGAGTTAGTGCTTCAACTAAATTGGTTAACCGTACCCGTAATGATAAACCATGCTAGTAATAATTGTACGTTAGAGTTATGTTTCATCGCATATAAAGTTCCTAACCCTACTTAATGACACTACTCATTATTTCTCAATTCTACCGAATTCTAATCTGTGATTAATTACATCCTCTCACATTTTATGGTAGCAGAATGAGTTCTGATTTTATATTATACACTTTTGATTTCTGACTATTCGTAAAAGTCGAAGCTATTTATGTTTCTTATAAAAGATTTCAAGATAATAAATACTTATACTTGTAGAATATATTTACATGTTGATGGGGTTGGCATGAAAAATCTCATCCATACGATCTTCATCTAATTATTATTCTTTAACTTTATATACGACGAATATACAAACTTAGAGTAGATCAGCTTGTGCTCTAATTATAAGATAAAACACGTGCTGCTGCTGTCTATCTGGCTGTCTTATGTCCTTATAAATTTGTTTATAATTTATAATGTTCGCTTAGATTAATTTTTAATATTCCATCTGAATCTTATATTGAAATCATGTCTGAGGCAATCTTTCAATGCTGCTATTTATAATTTCAATGTACCAACGAGAAATTGTATCGTTTCTAAATACAGAAAGCTTTACCAGAATTAGAAACATGTGATATATAAGTAAAATGTTTATACGTATATGTTTTTCACACTGCACGTGCAGATGTTCAGTTTTGAATTAACCTATCAAGTTATTATAGTCAAAACATTTACATATTATTTATACGTTATTCAAACTAAATACGTTTTAGGGAAGGGGGCTAAAATATTAAAGAATTTCACCTTCTTTCAAAACAGGAAACTAAGTCCATTTATTGGGAATAAATGAAAAGAAAACAAACTTACATGTTTATAAGAAGGTTTATATTAAACGTCTAATGTAGATTAATTAATTACATCAACCACTTTCATGATTTTAAAATATTTTGGTTCATGAATTATTGAAATAGATGAATTTTAACTAAAGTTATGGACATTTAACGTTTACAATGGTTTCATTGATTTCATCTGTTTAATTTCTTAGATGATAAAATAATGATATTGGTTGTTTTCATACAAGATGGTTGGGTTTTTATATTTTTTAAACTCGGATGTATAAATGCATAATAACAGCGGCCTCAACATTAAAAAAATACATACATATATATTACTCTATTACGATATGTGACGATCTGCATGGCTTGCTCTGCCTTAAAACCACACTCAAGACAAGAAAAAGAAAGATCCATGCAAATAACTGTAAATTATTCAATACATGATAGTAATAACTGGAATTTAATGCCTTAATGGGGGTGAGGGGGTGTTATGCGCACGCTTTTCAAAAAATCAGAAGAAATTCTGTCAAGTGTTTTTATATATCGGGAGTGTGTGTGGGGGTGTGTGTGTGTGTGTGGGGGGGGGGGGTTGCTTGCTTAAACACGCAGGTTTTCTCCTGTACGTCCGCCTCCTCCCAATCCAAGTATAGTAATAAGGATATAACAGATGCTAGTCTCGTCGAAATGTCCTATTTTTAATAAACAGGCCATGTATGTGGTATTCTTTCATTTAGTAAATATTTGGATACATTTTGTATGTGTATAAATAATTGATAAGAGATGATAAGAGATGAAGACAGAAGCATTGCGAACTACATTTATATTAACCCACAAAACCCATAAACACACACAATAATTATACGCAGCTTCTCATCCATGTCCACACTATAGCACCAATACTTGTTTTAATTTGAGGGTCGTCCCGTCAATATTCATTAAGACCCGAGTTAAATACGATGAAATTGAACAGTAAATAAGATCATTGGTAATGAATGTTTTCTCTTGTATATTTTATTTAGCACAGAAGTCTCGTGTGCAGCTGATATTAATTCCAGATACATATTCTTGATAACCTCACTAACCCTAACCCCCACAAAACACAATTAAAAAGATGTGAAATGTCTGTGTATCAATCATCAATATACAAGGAAATGTATACTTGTTAACCTTTGCATATAATATAGAATTAAATATGTTAAGAATAAAGCCCCAGAACAATCAGTTAAGCGCGTGGTTGGAGATTTTTTGAGGTTTTAGATATGTCATGATATAATGACACAAAAACGGTAACAAGAAGAAAAGACAAAATCAAACAATGAAAAAATAAATAAAAGTTCTTAATCCAATTTTTAATTAAATATTTTAAATTGCTCATCTAACAAAGCAGAAATTTTATGGTGCCCCCTGTCCATGATGCCCTAAGAAAGTTCTAATTTTACTGGTTAACACAACCCTGGCTATCCATCGCAGGGACCATATTTGAGGAGATAAAGAGAATGTAATTATTGCATTTTATTGAACACATTTGTTTGAAATTATACTTGCAGGTTGACGTCACGGGAACCCCTGATCTCCCTAACCCTGGGATATCAAGACGGTCTCAATAATCGTGATCGCTACTCGTCAGCCAAACTTTGTGAGATGTTAAAATTACATAGGAAACAGAAGAGAATGTGCAGAAGAGGGAAAGGAATAGCAGATAGCCTTGTAGAAGCCAGCAGACTAGCTGTGATAGAATGTCAATTCCAATTCAAGCATGAACGATGGAATTGTCCATTATTGGGACACTATCGACAAAATATACTCAGGAAAGGTAATTATACATTGAACGTGTTGTTATAAGTCTGGAGATAACACCCTTACTCAAAGGCTATTTGGAAAACAAATAAAACAAATGACAATAATTACATCTTAAACATGCATTACGTAATAAGTAAATCCACCTATTGCAGATCTTTCATTTGGTCTTAGCAAATATTATATAAATCATTAATTAGACATTTAATATTTACATGCTAACCCCTTACAACATCGGATGGCTTGGATGATATCGAATTCCAACTGTCATGAGGTCTATTACGTTCACGCAGATGTGTACACAGGACGTCGACTTTTGGTCCCATCCGAACGACTATACTCTATCCCTTGCGAGGCCCTCGGGCCTGTTCCACTGACAAGGAGGAATCATATGTCGAAAATCCTGATGAATTTCTCGGCCCCCTTTTACCAAAAGAAACTATTACATTCAGGAAATACCCCTTAACGCATTTGTTTATATCACCAAACACGTTTACCCACAGCATGAGCTTTTATTTTTGTAATATAATTCACATTATTAATAAATAAATCATCATTATCGTTGCTGAAAATAAAGGCCTTGCTCTGTTAATTATGACCAAATTATAATACCAGATAGAATGGCAACAAGTTTAGTATTTTTACCAAACACGTATTAGGTCTTTTAGATAGAACAATAAACTATAACACAAACTTATTGAATAGCAATTAGAATACTCCTGAAAACGTCACCCAAACGAGTCCGTAATTGCTCTTCTTTAAGTACGTGTTATAACGTATTAGGATCTTTACAAGAATTATAATAGCGAATTTTGTAACTATTACCAAACCAGTTCCGTCAGTTTTTGACTGGACATATTCCATTGTCATTATCTATTTTGAAACGTCGAACTTTTTATCTAAATCTTACATAGTGCATATTTAAAGTAGAGTAACATCCATTAGACATTTGGAATAGGTGTTCAAACTGAAACATTCTTTCTTTATGTTCTCTTAATTTAAAATCGTGAGATTTACCTATCCTGATGCCGTAAATGGGTGGACACAAATAAAAAGGAACAACAAAGAACCGTAAAGAAATGATTAGTGAATTGCACCGCTTCCGTTTTTGATAATGTGTAGTGAAGTACTTGTATTTAAGAGATAAGAACTAATTACGTTCAAGTGATAAATAAAGGTAATTTGTCTGACCTATCCTCTCATGTAGATGGTTTGAGTCTGGGTTGGCAACATTCAACCTGTTTAACTGCTCCTCTTTGTTTAAGAGTTACCGTGTATTGAGATTAGGTGGACAAAATAACTTAATCTCCTGTAAGTAGACGTGTAATTTATGGTTACCTGTATAACGTATATTAGATGTTTCATGTCGTCTTGCTGGTATTTATCTATATTAATTTCTCCTTATCACCACATATCATATCTACATACTCGTTTTATACTACATTTCTCTCTGCATTTAAACATAGGCCTACATTATACAAGAGTTAAATCTTCCTATTGTAGGTCTTTCTCTGGGCCTGAAATGTTTATTAACAAAACAGGGCCATAATCAACTTTCGCTGACATCGGATACTTTAGATTTTAACTAGATTAGAGCTGTTTGCCATTTGAAAATTTAATTTAAAACTGGGAAAGCGAGGGTAAGTTTCGGATATAGCAGGCACGGTCTTTGAGCAACAGAGAATAATGCCTGACTGTTGCAGTATCGTAACACGACTACACAATGTAGTAGCCTATGTTAGGGTATTAACAACGTTCAGTTGGAATAAATCAAGCGATGATAAGTGACCGAGATTATTGTGTTCAAGTAACCGGGAAATGTGGACAGGACACGGAGTGTTAAAGAATTGCTAACTATATCCCAGTTGATGGGCCTTATTAGTGTCTGGCTCAATGTGACAGTGACAGATACTATGCAATCCATAAATTAAGGCGTTTTAATGTTTGCAAACATCGGTTTCACACTACGGGTTAAACATTTATTTTGCTTGAACTGACTGACAGAATACCACACTGTAAAAAACCAGTGGGAAACAATACTCATCATATTCTTTATGGCTTGTGTTGTCCTTTCCACTATCTCTATCGATTCTTTACGTTTTGTGCAATGGTTTTCAATTCCAGAAGGTATCTTAGAGGGCTTTGCCTATTTAATAGTTCGTCTACGCACATATTTTGGTTGTGCTATATGTCGTCTATTGTACGTATCGTGCACTTTAAGGTCGATAATGCGTGACATGCGTGAATATAACGACTTGTGAATCCCGAATTCTTGTCAAATTAACATCGTAGAATCCTGGTCGACTGTCGGCTTGACACAAAACTTGTAAGTTAAGTTTTCAGTCAGGCGTGGAATCATAACTCTTACTGTACATTAAAGTAATTAACCCTAGCCAGACATACAGGTCACTTCTCGACACTAAATCTGATAAATGGTGTGTGAACAAGCACTTAACCAACAACAAAACAAAACCGTTAACATCCCTACCAACACTCAGATACTCGTAAAACTCCTGAAGAAAATAATATTTGTTTCGTCACAAAACCAATAATGTAATTTGAAAATGTGATCCAACATTGAAACTGAACCATAAATAAAAACTATCATTCATCACAAATAATTCACCATCTAACCTTTGCAAGACGAGGTTTCAGTAGACCCACACAACTGTGCGTTTATTCGACAAAGTTAACCGGTAGGCTTTTTAAAGACCATTCTATAAGCTTCAGTGCCCCACCCCCACCCCCACCCACACATACACCTACACTTACCACCCACACCCATACCACACACACACACCCATGCCACCCACACTCACCCACTCGCACTGATGAAATACACGGACCACACAATTTCTGTGAGGGAGTCAGTTAGGTTCAACTGTGATAACCTACATCTGTCGAAACGCTCGTGGTTAACTTGCAGTAATAAAATGATGTCATGTAATGCGCGTGGACCTTCGGCTGATTTATGATGTTTCTGAATGGTTTAACAAAAATAATATTTCACCCTTTCTTGAAAGGACTCCTCACTTTTTTATGACATTTCCCATTTGGGTAAATCTAACTGACAAACATTATCTTGTAGTTAGCACATGAAACATTACTGGCAATAAATTGTTCTTGTAGTAGTTGTTCCTGAATTCACAAGGCTAAATTCTTTAACCGTGTTTGTCCACATGGTGATAAAGACGTTCACCAGTTATATTTAACTTGCTTGTATATCACAGATTAGATGGATCTCGTTGTCGCTTGGTCAGTGATATGATGGAATGATAAAATATATCGCATGTACTGGACTAATTCAATAAAATATTTATGATCTTACTTTGTCCCATGGTTGGGAAACCGACGGAAAGATATCAGGAAAATCTGTATACCGACAGGACTATAGTTTAAATCAAGACTAAATTCCAATATATTGTTAAATAAGAATACCAGGAAAACAACCTGCGATATCCCCTCCGTGGAAGCGGACGTAAAATACAACTAACTCACACACACATATTCTTTCCATTCAATGTTTTTGTCTTATACTTATTAATTCCGATGTCCACATGAATTGACTCCTCGCGGACACCCTATCACTCTTTATGTCCACGAGGATCTGAATCATTTGTTAAAACAATATCTGACGATTGACGATAGATGGTTTTTATACGCCCACATAGAAATGTGGACGTATATTGCCGTCGCCCCCGTCCGTCCGTCTGTCGGTCCGTCCGTCCGTCCGTCCGTCGGTCCGTCCGTCCATCGTCCACAATTTCTTGTGAACGCACTAGAGGCCAGGGTTAATATCCGATTGACTTTAAATTTATACACAGTGTTTAAGGTCATGAGACGAAGAAGCCTATTGATTTTCAGCAATATCCGATAATTACTGCCAGAGTTATGACCCTTGATCACTTTGAAAAATCTTGTGAACGCTCTAGAGGCTAAAGTTAATATCCGATTGACCTTAAATTTATACACAGTGTTTAAGGTCATGAGACGAAGAAGCCTATTGATTTTCAGCAATATCCGATAATTACTGCCAGAGTTATGACCCTTGATCACTTTGAAAAATCTTGTGAACGATCTAGAGGCTAAAGTTAATATCCGATTGACCTTAAATTTATACACAGTGTTTAAGGTCATGAGACGAAGAAGCCTATTGATTTTCAGCGATATCCAATAATTACTGCCAGAGTTATGACCCTTGATCACTTTGAAAAATCTTGTGAACGCTCTAGAGGCTAAAGTTAATATTGGATTGACTTTAAATTTATACACAGTGTTCAAGGTCATAATACGAAGAAGCCTATTTATTTTCAGCAATATCCGATAATTACTGCCAGAGTTATGACTCTTGATCACTTTGAAAAATCTTGTGAATGCTCGAGAGGCTAAAGTTAATATCCGATTGACTTTAAATTTATACACAGTGTTTAAGGTCATAAGACGAAGAAGCCTATTGATTTTCACGGATTTCCGATAATTAATGCCAGAGTTATGGCCCTTGATCACTTCAAAAAATCTTGTGGATGCTCTAGAGGACAAAGATGATGTCCGATTGACTTCAAATTTATACACAGTGTTTAAGGTCATGAGACGAAGAATCCTATTGATTTTCAGCGATTTCTGGTAATTAGTGCCAGAGTTGTGTCCCTTGATCACTTCAAAAATTCTTGTGGATGCTCTAGAGGCCAAAGTTAATATCTGATTGACTTTAAATTTATACACAGTGTTTAAGGTCATGAGACGAAGACGCCTATTGATTTTCAGCGATCTCTGATAATTATTGCCAGAGTTATGGCCGTTGATCACATAAAAAAATCCTGTGGACGCTCTAGAGGCCAAAGTTAATATCCGATTGACTTTAAATTTACACACACTGTTTAAGGTCATGAGACAAAGAAGCCTACTGATTTTCAGCGATTTCAAATAATTACTTCCAGAGTTATCTCCCTTGATCACTTCAAAAAACCTTGTGACGCTATAGATGCCAAACTTATCATCCGATTGACTTCAGATTGATACACAGAGTTTAAGGTGTTGAAACGAACAAGTATTTTGATTTTCAATGAATTTTGATAACTGAACAGCTAAATCCATGATGTTAAATGTTTCCTATACTAATTGTTAGCGTGGGGCAAAACTTTATAAAAAGCAAACAAATTCTAATGATTTTCAGATAATTACAAAATGAGTTGTTACTCTTAATCAGATTTTAGTGTATAACAAATGTTTCATTCCCAAAAAAAGTAAAAATATGCGACAACCCTTGTTGACTGCCCGGACGATTTAGCTGCTGTGGGCGTATGTTTCGTTGCCTGGCAACCTATCTTTCATTCTTTTGAATGACTCTATGAACGTTCAAGAGGCTAAAGTTATCGTCTGCTTGACTTGAAATTTATACACATGTACACACGAAACCAATAATTACTGCCGGAGTTACTCGATGAATTATTAATCTTGATCAGTTTTCTGTGTCATTGAACCATGTGGATCGTTGCTGCTTTACAAAATGTAAAAGCTAATAAGTAAGTATATAAATTAGATCTTTTCAAGGAGCCCCTGCATCTAACATTTGTTTATTGATTGCTATTTGAAATGCCGAGAAGAAGAATTTTTCCAGGACTGTGGCCGCGTTTTCGCCTGCTTTTCCCATTGAATCTTTTACGTGCATTGGTTTTTGTGAAAATATACGAAGACAAAAAAGTAGAATCCAGGACACATTTGCTTGAGGACATAATTTTTATTCTTTTGTTTTGAAACTTAAAAAATGTAAGTTTGTATCACAAAGAACTGATGGGTTCGATTTTGGCACACATAGCACCTGGTGAGGACGAACCGTGTCGATATTCAGTGTTCCATAACATACCGGATTTGCGTTAAAGGATGGGACCTGTCTATCTTATGCCTGGGTCTATCGTATACACGAAGAACTGGGTAACACGACATTTTACTCGAACGCCCAGTGTTCTACCGTTTATCTAAAACACACAGTTCATAATCCCGCTTCTTAATTTGGGTTACCGTCTTGTTAAATTGTAGTTCTTTAGAAAACATTTCATACCTTTGATTCGTCCTGTACGGAGAAATAGGGTATTACGGCGCCCAGAGCGAACATATAATATTGTCATTATAGAAATCAGTTGTTATATATATATATAACAATACTCTCTATATGAATGGAAATGGATCTTTTTGTTGGTTGAAAAAGACAGAGACGTGATTTAGTGCTACACGGGAACAACGCATAGTGGTAAATAATAAAGCTGATTTATATATCAATAAATCGTTTAGATTGTTTAACCATTAAAACATTCTGTATACATACCATACAATCTATATAGATATAGGTAGTACATAGTCGCATTCCAATACATATCTTACTGTCCTTACTCTAACAATTAACGTTATCATCCGATATGCTTGATGTCTATTTTATATCTATATGCATTCATCAAATATTGAACTGCTCAGATACGATGTCTGGTTGCCCAATTGACCCTTCTCACTCAATCCTTTCAAACCATTAAATTCTTAATGCTGAAGCTATCTACATCATTCGACCCTTTCAAACCATCACATTCTGGTATGAATTCATATATGGAATCTGTTTGAGAGAGCGGAGAATTATTTTAAAATGTCGTGGTAATCGTCGGTTAATGTGATGGAAGGTGTAAATGTTCAATCCTATAAAACTATTAGGATTGCTGTAGTTACATCAAAGGTTCAATGTTTATTTAGTACTGATTAGGGTTAGTCTGTATTCAGATCTGGACAATTTCACATCAATCATTTCGTCAAGGTACATGTACACACGGAAATCCAAATATTGTATCATTGTGGTATTTTCATTTTCGGAAAGAATACATGTACAACCTACCATAGTCAAACGAACATCAAGGTACCAATATCAGGGTATAAGAATGATTACGTGAGCATATTCAGATATGGACTGGCCTAATGAAGACGGGTGAAATAAGGAAGATTTTGCCTGGAATGGAACATTATAGCCTCTTGTCTCCACGGGTCCGAACTTAGTCGAGTCTAATTCTTCACTGTAACCTTGCCGCATGTGACACTTCTATTGCTTAATCTACGCCAGAATATGAGACCATTTGGGCGTCTGGTGGACCCTATATAGAGGAGAGTGTGTCTAACAGGGCTCGTTTTGTACTCAATGACATGTAACTGATCATTTAAATTTGTGTCCACGGGGCCCAACTTTTGAGGGTGTCTGCCGGGGCTTTCACAGCAGACTATTTGTCTGGCATTGGGTCCATTCACTTTGTATGAATTGTTCTTTTGTTTGTGATTTCTGAGTATGGTGTCTTGTCCATATATTTGTATTTTATGTAAATTATGTGTCGTGCAGTCTCCCTGCACTTGCTATTATCATTTCAACTGGTTTCCCAGTGGTATCCACAATGTTTGATCCGGCCTATTAAGACCCGACGCAGCAACTGGACCCCAGCAGACAACCATATCTGAATATGCTAGGTTACACAGTAATCATTCCGGTACTCAGATATATTGGTACCTTGTTCGCTTGACCACAGTTCTCTGACTGCTGATCTAGTTATCGTGGTGTTGTCTGTTCAGTTGACGATCTTATAATAGTTAAAATCTAAACTATGACACATGAATAATGGTTGTTGTAATAGCAGTTCTACCATTGTTAAGATAAAAGAAATATTTGTATGTGATATATTAGTGTTGAGCAATGATAACCACGTGATAACAACCACTATCCACTCCCATTCGTCCCTTCTTATACCGCCAGTTGGTAATGAATTTTACAGAAACATATTATATACTAGTATGAGATCTACACGAATCTATGCACTCACTGACTTCTTTTACATAATATATGTACCATTTGTATAACAAAGATGCCAAATTCTTACAAACAATTACTTTGACATTAGCCAACTTGTTTATTTTAACTGATAATATAGTTTTATAAGTAGGCTAAAATTTGGTATCGAGCCTCCTAAAAGAGGTAAAGAACATTTAGTGCAGAAAACCATGAATGATATGACGTAGAAACATTTGAGAAGTCAGACAAACATTTCGCATTTTATATATCTATAGTCTCTTGATATAAAAAAAAACATTTTGCGGAAATAACATTGTTTTAATTGTTACTTAATTTTTAAAAAGCCCCCCCCCCCCCCCAAACAGATAAAATTTTTGACAGGCCAAATGTGGCTAAAAACGTAAGCTAGATACGCACGGTACGTCCGGGTACACTGCACGTCAACTGTGTTACGAACACGGTATAGAACAATTCTGATTTCAATACGCATCTACTAGCAAAAGCCCACTCCAACTTTATTTTAGGGAAGATTTGCAGTACACAAAACTTAAACTGTTTGAAAATCCACAGAGCAGATCCGGAATTGCTACATTTTTTCTGGCATAAACATTAGACAATTTAGAAGAGGGAGTTATTATTAAGATTTCGTCAAGGCACAGTGTACCTTGCGGAAATGGGGACAGTCTCATCAATAATATACTTTGATTGCTTTTTTTTTCATTTCAGGTTTCTCAGAAACTTCATTCCTGTACGCATTATCATCAGCGGGTCTTGTTCACGCATTTGCCCGTGCGTGTAGTCGTGGTGTTTTGGACAGGTGTACATGTGATGAATCCAAACACTTAGAAAATCGCAAGGCGTGGTTGTGGGGTGGCTGTGGTGACAATCTTAGATTTGGATTAAAGTTTACTCGAAAATTTTTGAAACGAGCGCGAAAATCTGGAAAGGATGTACGTGCTAAAGTGGATCAACACAATAGCCGAGTAGGCATTAAGGTAATTATAATAGGTTATAAAGGTAATTATAATAGGTTATAGCTGAATATACATTAAGGTAATTATAATAGGTTATAGTCGTGTAGGCATAAGGGTAATTAATAAGTGAAAGTCTTGTAGGCATGAAGGTAATTAGAATAGCCGACTAGGCGTGAAGGTAATTAGAATAGCTGACTAGGCATGAAGGTAATTAGAATAGCTGACTAGGCATGAAGACAATTATAGAGAGAGAGAGAAATGGGGCTTAACGTCCACCCGACACAAACTAGGTCACCTTGGGACTAACACATGGTTTCAATTTTATTTCAATAATTCGCTTGCGCGTAGGGGTCTTTAGCAGTGGGAGGAAACCGGAGTACCCGGAGGAAACCCACGAGGTTGAGAAGGCGCCCCTATCTCCATGCCACTTACGCTCACACCAGGGCTCGAAACCACAGCCGCAAGCCAGAGGTGACCGGCCAGCTAGAGGTCGAAGCGCGGCACTCTAGACCACTAGGCCATCCCAACCCCCCAAGACAATTATAATTATAATGAAGAGTTATTTGGTATTAGTTCAGGTGTATAACTCCATATAATATAGGTTAAATGATTCGTTCTGGTAGGAAAAGGTTGCCAGTAAATATATCATAAGAATTACAGTTAATAAATAAATAAACTACTTTTTTCTACTTGATCCAAAAACTACATACATCATGACATTTAAATGACGATAATTTAGATAAAGTTTTACAAGGCTGAGTGGTGGTCTGCAGCAGGTTTCCAAGGGTGTTCTCCATTTATTTTGATAAAAAGATGGCAGCTATGTAGGGTATCCATAGATACGTTGACAGATTACTGATAACATGCACATTATCTATATAACTTAATATAATTGGGATAGCACGCCTTAAATAATCTATATCATGCACTTAGATTATACAAATATACAAGCGTATAATTCCAATTATTGAGACATGTAATTATTTACAATGAACACTACGCCCAGTCGTTTCATAATATATTCAAATATCACCTGCTTTCTCACGTTTATGCCTCTGATATATAAACATCTTAAATCCATTCGTAAGTTCTTTTAATGCTCAAAGCCATCGCCTCCGTCCGTTCGTCCGTCTGTTGGTCCGTCGTCCACACCTTCTTGTGAACACTCTAGGGATTATATTATAGAATCTGATTGTTTTGAAATTGATATAATTATATATGTTGTTTACTTTACTAAGATGAAGAATCCTGAGATGTTGTACCTTTCATCAATAGCTTCTAGAGTTATGGTCCCTGTTTCACTTTATTGAAACATGTAAATGCTCTAACGAAAAAAAAAAAAAAAAAAAAAAAAAAAAAAAAAAAAAAAAAAAAAGATTCATATGATCTGTGTGAAACGAAACGAAGGAGTCTATTGAATTTCGTTTAGAGTTACGAAGCATGTTTACTTGGTTGAACATTGTGAACGCTCGAATGACAAAAGTCATCTTCCGACCAACTACTAGGGAAAATGAGTGAATAAATAGCCAATACGTATAAGTCAACTGTAAAAGTGAATGAAGTTACTACATGATACGAATGCAATTCATTTTTATACGCCCACATTGAAATGTGGTCGTATATTGTCGTCGCTTCCGTCCGTCCGTCCGTCCGTCCGTCGGTCCGGCGTCCACAATTGCTTGTGGACGCTCTAGAGGCTAAAGTTAATATCCGATTGACTTTAAATTTATACACAGTGTTTAAGGTCATGAGACGAAGAAGCCTATTGTTTTTCAGCGATTTCCGATAATAACTACCAGAGTTATGGCCCTTGATCACTTCAAAAAATCTTGTGGACGCTCTAGAGGCCAAAGTTAATATCCGATTGGCTTTAAATTTATACACAGTGTTTAAGGTCATGAGACGAAGAAGCCTATTGTTTTTCAGCGATTTCCGATAATAACTACCAGAGTTATGGCCCTTGATCACTTCAAAAAATCTTGTGGACGCTCTAGAGGCCAAAGTTAATATCCGATTGGCTTTAAATTTATACACAGTGTTTAAGGTCATAAGATCAAGAAGCCTATTGATTTTCAGCGATTTCCGATAATTAGTACCAGAGTTATGGCCCTTGATCACTTCAAAAAATCTTGTGGACGCTCGAAAAGCCAAAGTTAATATCCGATTGACTTTAAATTTATACACTGTGTTTAAGGTCATAAGACGAAGAAGCCTATTGATTTTCAGCGATTTCCGATAATTAGTGCCAGAGTTATGGCCCTTGATCACTTCGAAAAAATCTTGTGAACGCTCTAGAGGCCAAAGCTAATATCCGATTGAATTTAAATTCATACACAGTGTTTAAGGTCATAAGATGAAGAATCCTATTGATTTTCAGCAATTTCCGATAATTAGTGCCAGAGTTATGGCCCTTGATCCCTTCAAAAAATCTTGTGGATGCTGTAGATGCCAAAGTTGATGTCCGATTGACTTCAAATTTATACACAGTGTTTAAGGTCATGAGATTTCTGATAATCAGTGCCAGAGTTGTGGCCCTTGATCACTTCAAAAAATCTTGTGGATGCTCTAGAGGCCAAAGTTAATATCTGATTGACTTTAAATTTATACACACTGTTTAAGGTCATGAGACGAAGAAGCCTATTGATTTTCAGCGATCTCTGATAATTATTGCCAGAGTTATGGCCCTTGATCACATCAAAAAATCTTGTGGACGCTCTAGAGGCCAAAGTTAATATTCGATTGACTTTAAATTTATACACAATGTGTAAGGTCATGAAACAAAACAGCCTATTGATTTTCAGCGATTTCCAATAATTACTGCCAGAGTTATAGCCCTTGATCACCTCAGAAAATCTTGTGAACGCTCTAGAGGCCAAAGTTAATATCTGATTGACTTTAAATTTGTACACAGTGTTTAAGGTCACGGGACGAAGAAGTCTATTGATTTTCAGCGAATTCCAATAATTACTGCCAGAGTTATCTCCCTTGATCACTATGAAAAAACTTTTGTACATTGTATGTATATTGATTTTCAATGAATTTTGATAACTGAACAGCTAAATCCATGATTTTAAATGTTTCGTATACTAAGCGTTAGCATGGGGCAAAACTTTATAAAAACCAAACAAATTCTAATGATTTTCTGATAATTATTTTTTTTGAGTTGCTAATCTTAATCAGATTTCAGAATATTATGAATGTTTCATTACCGAAAAAAGTAAGAATATGCAACAACTCGTGTTAAATGCCCGGACGATTTAGCTGCTGTGGGCGTATGTTTCGTTGCTTGGCAACCTATCTTTATCATCTGCATTGAAATGTGATCGTATATTGTCGTCGCTTCCGTCCGCCAGTCCGTCGGTGAGCTCGGCGTCCACAACCGCTTATGGGCGCTATAGAGGCTAAATTTAATATCCGAGGGACAATGTTTATACACAATGTTTAAGGCCATGAGACGAAGAATCCCATTGATTTTCAACGATTTCCGATAATTACTACCAGAATTATAGGCCTAGAACTATCTTGTGGACGCTCTAGAAGCTAAATTTAATATCCGGTTGACAATGTTTTTACACAGTGTTTAATGTCATGAGACAAAGAAGTCTATTGATTTTCAACGATTTCCAATAATTATGACAACTGATATTAAATGTTTTGTATGCTAAATGTTAGAATAGGGCAGAACTAGAAGCCAAATGAGTTGGCTCTCATTATCAGATTGCGACAACCCTTGTTGACTTAACTCATGTTGGCGTATGTTTCGTTGCCTTGCAACATATCTTTCTTTGTTTAATAGAAATAAGGGCTTATCTTAACACTGTGGCACGATCTATGTATGCTCTTTGTTTAGTTTAATGAGCCGAAAAACGGTTATAGAATGATATTATATACTTTAAAGATTTTAGCAATATGTCGGCATGTGAAATAAGATAGAGAGGATGTTAACTATTCGAAATCCCAATTTTTAAATCGGATATTTTGACAGTTTGTCGTTCAAGCATCAAGAATAATATTGTGTGTAATGTAACGAAGCAACGCCTATATTTGAAGTTCAACGCGTGATACCTTAACTTCGTGTTCAAAATACGAAAACCCGAATCATGGATGATGTCGGCAGCAAAACGTACCTAGGCCCATTCACGATATCGATCGTAATGATAAATGAATTTAACAGGAATGAATGTAATAGGTTTTAATTACCATTGTGCGGTACCAATGAAGACGGGCCATGGTAATATTTGTAGATAAGAAACATGACGAGTATATCGTGGAAGATGTACGAGAAAGAAATGAAATCTGTTGTTTGTTCAGACTTGAAGATTTAACATTCTCGAGAGCAACAAGAATCTGCTATGTCTTTACTTAACGGCTCTACACCACTCTGTTAATTCTTCTGTTGATAAATATTGGTCACTTAATACTTTTAATCCGCCACTCAGCTAATAAAAAGTCATCTTGTCGAGTCTGTTTGGAGACGATGCGGGTCTTTTATAAATACATTTAATACTTTGGCTTTAACATTTTTTTACTGTTACCTTGTTTTCAAAACTCACCAACAGTTTCTGTAATAAAAGTGCATGGTGAATTGCGTCATTAGGTGCATAGGGAGCCGTGGTGGCCCAGCGAGTCCATGTACGATCTAGGTGTTGGTCGAGTCCGGCATGGTTCCCCCTTGTCAGTGGTGCAGGTCGAAGGTTCTTGCAAGGTCCCGTGTACATACACACCACCGTCACGATGCCATACGTGGTGTGTCATGGATCATATCATCTTTCGAATAGATATAATAGAATGATATATTACTACTAATTCATTTCATCAAACTTAGATTATATATTTTGACACTGATGTATTTAACAGTTTTTATACGCCCACATTGAAATGTGGTCGTATATTGTCGTCGCCCCCGTCCGTCCGTCCGTCCGTCCGTCGGTCCGTCCGTCGGTCCGTCGGTCCGGCGTCCACAATTGCTTGTGGACGCTCTAGAGGCTAAAGTTAATATCCGATTGACTTTGAGGTCATGAGACACACTTTTTAAGGTCATGAGACGAAGAAGCCTATTGTTTTTCAGCGATTTCCGATAATAACTACCAGAGTTATGGCCCTTGATCACTTCAAAAAATCTTGTGGACGCTCTAGGGGCCAAAGTTAATATCCGATTGGCTTTAAATTTATACACGGTGTTTAAGGTCATAAGACGAAGAAGCCTATTGATTTTCAGCGATTTCCGATAAATAGTGCCAGAGTTATGGCCCTTGATCATTTAAAAAAATCTTGTGGACGCTCTAAAAGCCAAAGTTAATATCCGATTGACTTTGAATTTATACACAGTGTTTAAGGTCATGGGACGAAGAAGCCTATTGATTTTCAGTGATCTCTGATAATTATTGCCAGAGTTAAGGCCCTTGATCACATCAAAAAATCCTGTGGACGCTCTAAAAGCCAAAGTTAATATCCGATTGACTTTAAATTTATACACAGTGTTTAAGGTTATAAGACGAAGAAGCCTATTGATTTTCAGTGATTTCCGATAATTAGTGCCAGAGTTATGGCCCTTGATCACTTCAAAAAATTTTGTGGACGCTCTAGAGGCCAAAGTTAATATCCGATTGGCTTTAAATTTATACACAGTGTTTAAGGTCATAAGACGAAGAAGCCTATTGATTTTCAGCGATTTCCGATAATTAGTGCCAGAGTTATGGCCCTTGATCACTTAAAAAAATCTTGTGGACGCTCTAAAAGCCAAAGTTAATATCCGATTGACTATTAATTTATACACAGTGTTTAAGGTCATGGGACGAAGAAGCCTATTGATTTTCAGTGATCTCTGATAATTATTGCCAGAGTTATGGTTATGGCCCTTGATCACATCAAAAAATCCTGTGGACGCTCTAGAGGCCAAAGTTAATATCCGATTGACTTTAAATTTACACACACTGTTTAAGGTCATGAGACGAAGAAGCCTACTGATTTTCAGCGATTTCAAATAATTACTTTGTAAATGATCATTTCAAAAAACCTTGTGACGCTATAGATGCCAAACTTGTCATCCGATTGACTTCAAATTGATACACAGAGTTCAAGGTGTTGAAACGAACAAGTATTTTGATTTTCAATGAATTTTGATAACTGAACAGCTAAATCCATGATGTTAAATATTTCCTATACCAATTGTTAGCGTGGGGCAAACCTTTATAAAAAGCAAACAAATTCTAATGATTTTCAGATAATTATATAATGAGTTGTTACTCTTAATCAGATTTGAGTGTATTACAAATGTTTCATTACCAAAAAAAGTAAAAATATGCGACAACCCTTGTTGACTGCCCGGACGATTTAGCTGCTGTGGGCGTATGTTTCGTTGCCTGGCAACCTATCTTTTTTCATGTTATTTAGTAAGAGGTTTCAGAATATGGTCTTCAGTGAAGAGTTTGCACTGAGTCAATGTCAGTAATCTTTCTACATTGATTCCAATAGAGAGAGAGAGAGAGAGAGAGAGAGAGAGAGAGAGAGAGAGAGAGAGAGAGAGAGAGAGAGAGGAGGGAGGGGGAGAGATTTAACGTCCTCTCGACACAAACAAGGTCATTTCGGGACTAACAGATGGTTTATTTTTATTTCAATAATTCGGTTGCACGTAGGGGTCTTTTGCAATGGGAGGAAACCGGAGGACCCAGAGAAAACCCACGAGGCTGAACAGGCGACCCTACTCCTTGTCACGTACAACCGGGAATTCGAAACCACGCCAGTTGACTGAATGACAGACTTTATGAAACATCACGCACGTGCTAACCATTCGGCCATCCAACCCCCCTTGATTCCAATATAAATCCAACAAACCCCGATCAGATAATTGAAATGTAGTCTTATATTGCCCATGGCCGTTCGTCTTTTATGTTCGTATATTTACCTCATTCTTTCGGTTATATATTTACGTCCGACTATAGGCTTATTGCAACTTCTTGAAATCTATTACCCCCCCCCCCCCCCGGTTTCATTATATATTAATTTCTGCTGGGTTATTGCTCTTGAATTACTTTTACCACATTTAGCCTTTAAAGAATCCTGCGTTGGCCGAGAAAGTAAGTACATCAAGATTTTCCGGTGTGGTTTCCCTTTGTCAGTGATGCAGCTGTCTAGTCGTTTGGATGGGACGAAAAACCGAGGTCCCATGTAGGCTACACAATAGAATTCGATGTAACAGTACGCCGTGCTCACAGGCACTTGAAGGGATTAAAATAAATTAAAATAAAACTTCTTACCACTGCTTAATACAAGAAGGTATTTCAGTTGCCATCTTTGTTTTGACTGATTTAGCATGAATCGTCTGATATCATCTCACAATACTCACTAGTTCTAACACTTCATGTCATTTTTATTGCTAACGAGACTTTATTTGATTATTATTCACCTTCCGATGTAATTAAATTGGTCATTTAACACTGTTATTGATAACAAATCAAACTTGAACCGCTATCATTTATCGACAATCAACTTCCCGAGACCGGACGTAATCCGAAAATAGGTCAAAAGAAGTCTGTATCACCCAGTTCCTTTATAAACCTATCATTACTCTATATGTGCATAGGAACTGGGTGATCGAGTCTCGCTCATTAGCGGCCTCGCTTCTCAAGTTCTATCACGTGATAAAGCCTACGAAGCGAGGCCGCTGTTAGCGAGACTCGATCGTCCAGTTCCTATGCACATATAGAGTAATGATAGGTTTATAAAGGAACTGGGTGATACAGACTTCTTTTGACCTATTTTCGGATTACTTCCGGTCTCGGGAAGTTGATTGTCGATAAATGATAGCGGTTTAAGTTTGATTTGTTATCAATAACAGTGTTAAATGACCAATTTAATTACATCGGAAGGTGAATAATAATCAAATAAAGTCTCGTTAGCAATAAAAATGACATGAAGTGTTAGAACTAGTGAGTATTGTGAGATGATATCAGACGATTCATGCTAAATCAGTCAAAACAAAGATGGCAACTGAAATATCTTCTTGTATTAAGCAGTGGTAAGAAGTTTTATTTTAATTTATTTTAATCCCTTCAAGTGCCTGTGGCCGTGCTGCCCGAGCAAATTCCCTCATATCACAATGTATGGCGCTTGTCCGTCTTCATTAGCCCAGTTTAGGAGCAGAACAGTAAGACGTTAAACACCATTTCATTTCATTTCTATAAAGAATCACTTTGAAAATCTACGCTGATTTAACTGTTTTGGACACGTGTAAGATAGTCTTTTCCATTGTTTAACCAGTTGCGTGTGGTTCGTCGTATCTACACTGGTTTTACCCAGCAAGGTAGATTTGAATAAATGAATGCAAGGAGGATATGGCTGTCGTCAAGTTGTCGTCACCTTTACCAAACTCTACCGCGGTGTCCCCACTCGGGCTAAAACACCTGGATTGACTAAAGCATGCGTGTGGGTGTGATCAATTCACGGCTCAGGATAAGAAATGACTCGGCACTCCAGTGATAGACAAAAGCCGTGATACTTGACACTAGTTAAACAAGGGTTGTCATTAGTTTGAACATATGATCAGCGGACTGGCTTGCCAAGCGCCTTAACTATTCTTATCTTAAATGGACAGTTGATTATTGAAGAGGTAAAGTAAATGAGAATTGAAACTGATCCCCCAGGGTGGTGTCAAGCTTTGTCTCATTAATATTGCCAGCTCCGTTATATTTCTTCACACAGTTTAAAACTACTTTACACTATTTTATTAAGAAAACTAAAATAGGACATCAATGGATTTCCACTATTTAATTTTTGGAAATGTTCAAACATTGATTTGGAAATTTTACGTTACCTTTCAGCCAACTTATTGATATATTAAAAGCATTGGTTAAACTTTAAAACCAGTGTTAAATGCAACTCTTTGTTGCATGTCTAAGGTACACGTATCTGCAAAAACAATTTCATTAGTCACGATCTATATTCTGTTTTAGAATATGTTTCAGTAATATTACTACCATTAATACTGTTTTTCTACAATTTCTCTCTCATTAATCATGTTAGTTATTTTCAATATTTGTTTGTTTTGGTTTGTGTGTATTGGTCGATATTTCACAGATTGTAACGGCATCCTCATTCAACAGAACATATACAAAAATCCTGAAAACGGCTGAATACCCCAGCAGTCTTGTAAACAGAACATATACAAAAGTCCTCAAACTTTTCCCAAACTATGAAAGGGACAAATCCTAAACAGCAAACGGTCCAAAAGAAATTGAACCTATCTTCACTTGATTTACAATATTTTATTATAATTATTTCGTGTGTGATTGGCATTGTGCTTTACTGTCTGGGGAGAGAGAGAGAGAGAGAGAGAGAGAGAGAGAGAAATGGGGTTTAACGTCCACTCGACACAAACCAGGTCATTTCGGGAGTAACATATGGTTTAATTTTATTTCAATAATTCGCTTGAATTAAACAATTATTTACGATACTTGGATTAACATTGCTACAAGTTCCAATAAAATTTCCATTGTTCGAGGGAATGGTTTGTATCAATGGTGCTTTAAATGTGCCCCGGTGTTCTGGGATGCGGTGTTTGGCCATCGTTTACAACTTATATGGACTGCATGGACACTTGTTTTGTTGTCTGGCAAACTATTTTGTTCAAATTGTGTTATAGCTTTTCTAGAAAACCTAACTTTACATAGTGCGCGGCATTCGTAACATGGTAGTAGAATTTTTGATGAATGAACACGACGTCATAATTAAAAAAAATCCAAAAAGTTATGATTAAGTTAAAACGTTTAATTCATAAATTTGCGGTTTAACGTGAATTTCCTGGCTTTTAGTGGATCTAATCATATGTTTAAAATATCTAACATTTTATTTCTAATATTGGTACAAGTTTATCATCTGCGTCACCTTTCTTGAATTTTTCTTTAGATTTCTTTAGATTATGGGGTTGTTAAGTAGGACAAGAATCAGACGAACCAGTAACCTCGTGTTTATAAATAGTGTCGGAACATTTGCTGCAAGGTGTTCATCTCAGTTCGTCGTTATAAACTAATGACAGACTATTTTCATATTTCTGTTCAATGTTCCACCTACATCTTATAAACAGTCGCGTGAAATATACGACATAGTAACACAGTTCCACTCCGTTACTCGACTAGTAAACCTGAGTGTATATCTTAGTGTATATCTATTTCCCACGACGGTTCAACTAATTTCAATGGATATGTTTATAAACTGTGACAAAGTTTTGTTTTTTTATTCCAGTTTAGCGATAAACACTACTTGACAGATTGATACATAGAATATGGCGATCCACAAATTACTTCAATTTTGTCAATTAAACGGCACATTAAATGTAAATAATAGTCCATCGTATCACGTCTGTCAGTTTCCCGGGGACTAACAAATGATAGCTTCTCTTATTGTGACACGAGAGCTCTTCAATGTCTTGTTGTATTTAAACTAACAATTATTTGAAATGGACCAGTTTTAGTAGCTTTTAAAGTTTTCGATCGTGAATTAAATGATTTTTATACGCCCACATTGAAATGTGGTCTTATATTGTCGTCGCCCCCGTCCGTTCGTTCGTCCTTCCGTCGGTCCGTCGGTCCGTCGGTCCGGCGTCCACAATTGCTTGTGGACGCTCTAGAGGCTAAAGTTAATATCCGATTGAGTTTAAATTTATACACAGTGTTTAAGGTCATGAGACGAAGAAGCCTATTTCAGCGATTTCCGATAATAACTACCAGAGTTATGGCCCTTGATCACTTCAAAAAATTTTGTGGACGCTCTAAAAGCCAAAGTTAATATCCGATTGACTTTAAATTTATACACAGTGTTTAAGGTCATAAGACGAAGAAGCCTATTGATTTTCAGCGATTTCCGATAATTGGTGCCAGAGTTATGGCCCTTGATCACTTCAAAATATCTTTTGGACACTGTAAAAGCCAAAGTTAATATCCGATTGACTTTAAATTTATACACATTGTTTAAGGTCATGAGACGAAGAAGTCTATAGATTTTCAGTGATTTGTGATGATTAGTGCCAGAGTTGTGGCCCTTGATCACTTCGAAAAAATCTTGTGAACGCTCTAGAGGCCAAAGCTAATATCCGATTGAATTTAAATTCATACACAGTGTTTAAGGTCATAAGATGAAGAATCCTATTGATTTTCAGCAATTTCCGATAATTAGTGCCAGAGTTATGGCCCTTGATCCCTTCAAAAAGTTAATATCCGATTGACTTTAAATTTATACACAGTGTTTAAGGTCATAAGACGAAGAAGCCTATTGATTTTCAGCGATTTCCGATAATTGGTGCCAGAGTTATGGCCCTTAATCACTTCAAAATATCTTTTGGACACTGTAAAAGCCAAAGTTAATATCCGATTGACTTTAAATTTATACACATTGTTTAAGGTCATGAGACGAAGAAGCCTATTGATTGTCAGTGATTTGTGATGATTAGTGCCAGAGTTGTGGCCCTTGATCACTTCAAAAAATCTTGTGGATGCTCTAGAGGCCAAAGTTAATATCTGATTGACTTTAAATTTATACACAGTGTTTAAGGTCATGAGACGAAGAAGCTTATTGATTTTCAGCGATCTCTGATAATTATGGCCAGAGTTATGGCCCTTGATCACATCAAAAAATCCTGTGGATGCTCTAGAGGCCAAAGTTAATATCCGATTGACTTTAAATTTACACACACTGTTTAAGGTCATGAGACGAAGAAGCCACGAGTTGGAGATTTTATTTATCACCCAATCCTTTCTTACATGCACAAATAAATAAATATAATTTTTTGGTATAGATTTCACTTTTACTGAATCTGAATACACTACAGCGTAGTGATACATCATTTTTTGACAGCAGTTTATCCTATTGCAAAGTCCTATATATTGAAACAGTATTTCCGTCAAGGTCAATTAAATAAAAACAGTGTCATTTTAACAAAAAAAGAATTTACTATTTATTTAAAATAAGTGGTTTCTTTAAAATAAAAGAAAGTAGTTCCTTTTTGATTGACCAATCAAATTCATGTAAAGCGATATCTCCTAAGGGGATTATGTAATTTATCACACAAGGGATATCTACTGTCAAATGTGTAATTGGGTGATAGACAGTGGTAACAGGTGTCCGGAAGAGTAAGCTTACCCTGCCTGGCGCCACACCCGCCATCGCTGCATCCAAACTATAATCGAATTGTCGGTAAAATAGCGTGATTGGCCAATGAACTATCGGTATGCAAAACTGTGTTAACGATGTAATAGACATAATCAGGGAGGTAGTAATAGTATATGTGTCAATTAAATATACACCATGTATCTAGAATAATAGCCGAGAGAGATACGTTATATATACCAATCAAGTCAATATGACGACCATAAAACTTTTTGAAGGTTTTGATAAGTTTAGTTCGCAAGTATCCTTGTAGTTGAAGCTTAAATGACAAATGTCTCGATCTACTTAAAAAATCAGAATAAAAGGAACAAGATCTCGCGTAATGAATTAGCTGAGACACAAACACTCCATAAGCTGGTGATACAGGAATGTTACTACTAATAAATGGAAAGTTAACAATCGGAAAGTCAAAGTCATCACGTTTATCGTACAATTTAACACTCAGTTTAAGATGGGTGTAAAAACGGTGCAACATATTACACACTGTCGTTACTTTAGTGTTGGTGCTTTTCTTTCCTAATAGACTCAGTCGAGTCATACAGTTTGTTTGATATATATAAGATGCACAGCGCCTGGCCTGGTCAAAAATAAAAATGGATGAAGAAGCAGAAGGGCAGAAATAAGATGGATAATATAAACATAACTTGTTTTATAAGTAGAATCCATTTGCTTGGTTTATTCTAAGAATTGTTGAAGCCAAAACAAGCTAAGATCAAGCGGTTGTATAATAAAATACCGTTTCTTCTATACACACAACTCATCCAAGTTGGCGATGCAATAACACGATAAGCTACCAATTCAAGCGTAATGCCAACAATGTGCACAATTATATTATATTTATGTAATAGCATGTCATACATATGCCATAAATCTACCCGGTACAATGGGGAGGTGTGCTATCCGTTCTATTAATAGTTTAACTCTACTAAATAAGATAATGGCAAATGACATTTAGAAACTGAAATGTTTTTTCGTAACAATCAGGTATTTTAATATGAGATTTAAAATTATACAGGGCCATGACGCCCCCCCCCCCCTCCCCCATGTGAATGCACGATGCTTAATGGTTCGGGGGATAATGAACGAGACTTAATGGTTCGGGGGATAATGCACGATGGTTCATGGTTCGTGGGATATTGCACGATGGTTCATGGTTCGGGGGATAATGCACGATGGTTTAGGGTTCGGGGGATAATGCACGATGGTTTAGGGTTCGGGGAATAATGCGCGAGGCTTAAAGGTTCGCGGGGATAATGCACGAGGCTAAGGGATCGGGGGACAATGCACGAGGCTGAAGGGTTCGGGAGATAACGTACGATGGTTAAGGGTTCGGGGGATAATGCACGATGGTTAAAGGTTCGGGTGATAATGCACGATGCTTAAGGGTTCGGGGGATGATGCACGATGGTTAAGGGTTTGCGGGATGATGCACGATGGTTAAGGGTTTGGGGGATAATGCACGATGCTTAAGGGTTTGGGGGATGATGCACGATGGTTAAGGGTTTCGGGGATGATGCACGATGGTTAAGGGTTTGGGGGATAATGCACGATGGTTAAGTGTTCGGGGAATAATGTACGATGGTTAAGGATCTTTGGGACTTCCTTGTAGAATCCAGATTATTATAATTTCCAGAATTCCGCATCAATTACAATACATGGACTCATTGGGTAAATCATCACATTGTTCTCCGTTGTGTTGTGTACATTATCACCGTGCCCAAACTCCAAGTTCTCACATTTTCCATATCGGCATTACGTTTCGAATATACTTGGATTAGTTTTCACCAAAAGACTTTCACTTGTATATTTAACATGTTAGAATTCTTGTTAACGAGAAATAATTAAGTTATCTTTAAATTGTTCTTTTATTTCGTTTCAGGTTGTGAAAGAAAATGTGAATACCACGTGTAAATGCCACGGTGTTTCTGGTTCCTGTACAGTAAAAACATGTTGGTTACAGTTATCTCCCTTTAACAAAATCGGCGAAATTCTGAAAAATAAATATGACAATTCACTTAAAGTGCTCAGTCATACAAATCAAGCCACCGGCAAAAGCCTTTTGGTGAAAAATGTGGATACGAATCCAAATGTTGATGCGGACAATTCGGAGGGAATGGCGCCTCGCCGCGGTGAATTGTTATATATGGA
This sequence comes from Patella ulyssiponensis, assembly GCA_963678685.1. Lineage (NCBI taxonomy): Eukaryota > Metazoa > Mollusca > Gastropoda > Patellidae > Patella > Patella ulyssiponensis. The sequence goes on along the minus strand of OY783225.1, from coordinate 57,283,118 downwards.
CGAATCGCCAAGTTTCTGTCGTAAAAGTCGATATACAGAAGGAACTGGTGGGCGAGTTTGTGACAAGGATAAGAACTGTGAGACAATGTGCTGTGGACGTGGTTATAATGTACAACACACCATGGTAAAGAAGGCGTGTCATTGTCAGGTTATATGGTGTTGTTACGTCAAATGTAAACAATGTTTGGAGGAGGAAGAGATTTATATGTGTAAATGAAGATAATTGAAAGAATGCAAACAGTGCTATTGTACATTAGCCAATAATCAATGACTTGTAATGAATACTAATTTGACTGTCAGTGCTAGATGGGGTGAATTTCACTATTTACCCTACGTTTATGTTTTACTCACAAATATTTGAATAGACTGAAACGTATATATATATATATATATATATATATCATGTAATATTGTTCAATTCCATCCAGTCTTCTGGGTATTTAATTCATTTAATTAAGCTGTATATTTATAAGGACAATAGACTGGTATATTTAAACTACTTGGTTAATTAATGTTAAATATCAAACCTGATTAGTCCCATATTTAACGAAGCACAATTTAAGCTGATTTTCCATGCGATTTTATTAACATCCTTTTTGTCTTCAATTCCTGACTCGTTAGAAAAGAATTTGATTTTTGACAACAAAGCTCTTTGAGAGTTTGTGCTTTCAACAGAGATTTACATCCATTAAAATCATGAGCTCTGTAATGGTTGATAACTATATTTAAAGATGCATTCCCCAGAAAGTATTTAAATCTATAGTTATTTCAAATAAAAGTATGGCATAAACACTGAAACTTACATGAATAAAATATAGGGTATCAATAACTTGCAAGTGACCAAGAAAAGGGATCGTGTGTGTTGATCTAATGGCTAGCAGTGATGAGAACAGTCAAGTTGGCAGAGTGTAAGACAACAATTAATATATGCTTTGGTAAATGGACAGCGAGTAACAACAAAATGGCTGAAATTTGTTTCTCTCACATCAAGTCCCGTGACAAACATGACTACTTAACATAGATTCTTACGGAAATGTGGTACGTTTTCTTGCAATCAAAATGTTTTGAAAGGGATGTGAAATGTTTTTGTTTTGTAGATGGGAAGGTATCTTTAAAGATAACAACTTATATTATTTATAGAAACGGTTAGATATGATGCGGACATATTTAGTTTTATAAAGATATTTATTTGTATATAACTATGGCAACAAAATAAATAAAATCATATTAGTTGTTTTTTTTATTAGGGCGCGGGAAGGGGTGGGGGGTACTTTACCACCCTCAACACATTAAATTCCAGATGACGACATTGAATGAAAAGATATATCCAAGCAAATAAGCGGACAGCGAGTCACGTGAAGCTAGGTGATTTGTAATGAGTTTAGTTGAGAATCGGACTGAATTGTGCCGGATATGTGATAACCGATGGCTCCACTTCGTCTATAGACAATTACACAAGACAAACACATGGACACGATACACAGACACATCAAACAATAAACGCATTTATCAGATGAATTCAATGGATTCGGGGGCTAGTCGCACAATCCTGGGGGTAGTTTCACAAAAGTTCGTAACTTTAAGGAAAAAAGTTACGTTAGGAAAAACTTACGAAAAAGATACGAATTATTTACTTTGGTTTCACAAAAGCCGGCTTAAGTTTTTTCTTAACTTTTTCTCTTATCTTTTTTCGTAAATACGTCATGAATGGTCGTGACGTCATGTTACGTCACTTCATTCAAACTTCTCTAAACATTCCCACTCTCTGAATGTTGACAAATTCGGCATTATAGCCATTAGGTTTGGTTTTATCCCAAGCTTGTGAAATCTAGACGACGAAATAATATATTCCTTATATGTACGCTAAGATGTAGCTATATATTTATGAATAAAAAGCTATTTTCATGCCTTTTGGTTTACTTGTTTTTGTTTGCTACGTCATAGCGCATGCCATAGTAGCATACGTAGTCTGTCAGTCTGTTTAGATTGAGGGCGTTGAGCAGAATTATGGAATTCTGAAAGGAAACTTGAGCTGCAGTCTGACTAGGTAATCGAACGACAAAGTTTGAGAGAATATTTGTACGAAATAAGTTTCGGTCTTTGCCGCTATAGGCTTAGGTCTATACTCTTGAGGTCCTAGGCTAATAGAGAGAGCGAAAGGGGGGGGGGGTTAACATCCACTCGACACAAACAAGGTCATTTCGGGACTAACGTGTCGGTTAATTTTATTTCAATAATTCGCTTGTGCGTAGGGATGAAACCGGAGGACCCGGAGAAAACCCACGAGGTTGGACAGGCGATCCTAATCCTTGTCACGTACAACCGAGGAATCGAAACCACGCCAGTTGACTCAATGACAGACTTTATGATACAGCGCGCACGATAACCATTCAGCCATCCAACCCCCCTTTAGGCCCTAATACAGGACCTAGTAGTAATAATGGAATAGGGGAAATTCATTGATACTTTATCGTCAACACAGGTTGTTTTTGCATGTAAAACACGATGAATTACTCCAGACACTGGTGGTATACACTGGCAGTGTGAAGTTGAATCGTTTTTCGTTTTTCGTTATTCGTTATTCACCAATAACGAATAACGAGGTAACTTGCCTCGTTATTGGCGAATAACGAGGCAAGTCACCTCGTTATTCGTTATTCGTTATTCAGCTTTATATTCGGCATTCCAATATGCAGCTAGTCATGACTAGAATGATGGACGACAAGTATCCCCCACTAGTATAAAACACAGCAAATGACATCTAGACCATAAACAGTCCACTATGTTATTCAAGCAGCGAATAACGACCTGTTTGTTATTCGTTTTTTCGCCTCGTTATTCGGGATTCACAAATAAGGTGTTCACGTATCTTTAATGAAGATATTTCAGGATTTAATTCTAAACGATCATTAGAAAACAACATGATAATGGATAGCAAAGTATCCCCTAGCAGTAGAAACAGATTAAATGACTGTTAGCCGGTAAATAAACCAGATTGTTATTCAAGCGGTGAATAACGAATAACGAGGTGACTTGCCTCGTTATTCGCCAATAACGAGGCAAGTCACCGCGTTATTCATTATTCAACTTTATATTCGGGATTCCAATATGCAGCTAGCCATGACTAGAATGATGGGTGGCAAGTATTCCCCAGTAGTATACAACACAGCAAAACGACCTTTAGACCAAAAACAAACAGTCCACATTGTTATTCAAGCAGCGAATAACGAGCTGTTTGTTATTCGTTTTCCATCTCGTTATTCGGGATTCACATATACGGTGTTCATGTATCTTTAATGATGATATTCTTGATTTCATTCTGAAAGATCATTATAAAAGAACATAATAAGGGATTGCAAAGTATCCCCTAGCAGTAGAAAACATATTAAATGACATGTAGTATGTAAATAAACCAGATTAATATTCAAGCGGTGAATAACGAATAACGAGGTGACTTGCCTCGTTATTGGCGAATAACGAATAACGAGGTGACTTGCCTCGTTATTCGTTATTCAACTTTATATTCGGGATACCAATATGCAGCTAGCCATGACTAGAATGGTGGATGACAAGTATCCCCCAGTAGTATAAAACACAGCAAAACGACCTCTAGACCATAAACAGTTCACATTGTTATTCAAGCAGCGAATAACGAGCTGTTTGTTATTCTTTTTTTTACCTCGCTATTCGGGATTCAGATACAGGGTGTTCACGTATCTTTAATGAGGATATATCAGGATTTAATTCTAAACCATCATTAAAAAACAAGAGAATAATGGATTGCAAAGTATCCCTTAGCAGTAGAAACAGATTAAATGACGGTTAGTCGGTAAATAAACCAGATAGTTATTCAAGCGGTGAATAACGAATAACGAGGTGACTTGCCTCGTTATTCGCCAATAACGAAGCAAGTTACCTCGTTATTCGTTATTCAACTTTATATTCGGGATTCCAATATGCAGCTAGCCATGACTAGAATGATGGATGACATGTATCCCCCAGTAGTATAAAACACAGCAAACGACCTCTAGACCATAAACAGTTTACATTGTTAATAAAGCAGCGAATAACGAATTAAATCCTGAAATATCTTCATTAAAGATGCGTGAACACCCTGTATATAAATCCCGAAAAACGAGGTAAAAAAACGAATAACAAACAGCCCGTTATTCGCTGCTTGAATAACAATGTGAACTGTTTATGGTCTAGAGGTCGTTTTGCTGTGTTTTATACTACTGGGGGATACTTGTCATCCATCATTCTAGTCATGGCTAGCTGCATATTGGAATCCCGAATATAAAGCTGAATAACGAATAACGAGGTAACTTGCCTCGTTATTGGCGAATAACGAGGTAACTTGCCTCGTTATTTACCTCGTTATTCGTTATTCACCGCTTGAATAACTATCTGTTTATGGTCCGGAGGTCGTTTTGCTGTGTTTTATACTACTGGGGGATACTTGTCATCCATCATTCTAGTCATGGCTAGCTGCATATTGGAATCCCGAATATAAAGTTGAATAACGAATAACGAGGCAAGTCACCTCGTTATTCGTTATTCACCGCTTGAATAACAATCTGGTTTATTTATCGGCTAACCGTCATTTAATCTGTTTCTACTGCTAGGGGATACTTTGCTATCCATTATTCTGTTGTTTTCTAATGATCGTTTAGAATTAAATCCTGAAATATCTTCATTGAAGATACGTGAACACCTTATATGTGAATCCCGAATAACGAGGTGAAAAAACGAATAACAAACAGGTCGTTATTCGCTGCTTGAATAACAAAGTTGACTGTTTATGGTCTAGATGTCGTTTTGCTGTGTTTTATACTACTGGGGGATACTTGTCGTCCATCATTCTAGTCATGGCTAGCTGCATATTGGAATGCCGAATAAAAAGTTGAATAACGAATAACGAATAACGAGGTGACTTGCCCCGTTATTCGCCAATAACGAGGCATGTTACCTCGTTATTCGTTATTCGTTATTGGTGAATAACGAATAACGAAAAACGAAAAACGATTCAACTTCACACTGCCGTATACACTAACCCCATGGACGTGCATTAGCAATGAGTTTTTTGAAGCTACCTAGTACGGGGATTAGTAATGCAATCAGGACTTGTGCAACTGATGACAAGCATTTCTATCGGTAAATAATTGCGGTTTCGATATCATCATTAATACAGTTAATAACATGTAAAATACACTGGTCCGATCAAGTCTTTCCTTCAAACTAACTCTTTGTCCGTAAGAGTGTCGAAAGGGTTTAATCTCTCCCTAAATATTCTCTCTCGCCGAAGTTGCCGATCCGCATAAAGTAACAAGGCGACCATTTTTACAAAGATACGCAAAAAACTTACGACAGGGTTAGAGTTGCCGTAAACTTTACGATAAAAGTTACAAATTTTGTAAGTTAAGAATTTTAGCGAAACGCGATTTTTTCGTAAGTTTACTTTACGATAAACTTACGCAAATTTTTCATCGTAAGTAGCTTTGTGAAACTGCCCCCTGGGCCTTTAACAAACAAACAAGGGCTACAATACAAGAAAAAAGAGGGAATATTTGCCAAATGTTCTGGGCTTTAAAATATAAAGTTAGAGCGTAGGTCCTTATTTCAAGAAAAAAGCAAATACTTCAAGCCATTAAATGATGTTACATAACAATTTAGGAATAAAAATAAATAAGAATTGTTCAACTATATACAGAGAAAACAAAGTAGGTATCTATGACTGGTACGGGTTAATTCTGCAGTGATGTTCAATTCCATCCACGTTTAAAAGTTGTGAAAATAGATCCACCAAGCTGGATCATCTATCGAATTCTCATGAGAGAGAGGGAGAGAGAGAGAGAGAGAGGGAGAGGGAAGATAATCTAGTGAAATATTGATATAGATGATGACCATCTTAGAGATTAGTAAAACATTAATTTCTAGATAATTATCTTTTAAATAATAAAATTTCAAGTAGTGTGTCCATCTAAAAAAAGGTGAACAACATTTTTATCAGAAAATGATTAGAATCCCTTCTTATCAAGGAATTCATTTAAATGATCAAATTTCATAACTATGGAAAAGTGGTCGTATATTGTTGTCGCCCCCGTCGTCCATCATTAAAAAAGACTACACTTTTTACCGGATTCTTTAGAAATGTATGTAATATGTTGTTTACATGAGTGAGCGAAGAAGCATACATAATTGCAGGAGTTAAGTTCTTCTATAATTATGGCCCGTGTTTCACTTTATAGTACCGTTTCAACGCGCAAACAGCAATTAAAGTTATCACCGTGGATATTCTCACATTACCCACAAAATAATAAAGATGAGAAACCATCGTGGAGGATTTAGCTGCCGATGGTGTATGTTTCATTGCCTGGCAATCCATCTTATATTTAATGACTGGTATTTGCCATGACATATTCCAGATGCACACGGTACACAACGTGACATTGGATAACGAAGTAAAAATCAACTTTTCTGTTTCATTAAAATTATTAGATCAAGTTTACAGAATCTGTACATTTTACGGACATTTTAAACATTGAAGTTAAAGTTGTTGAAGTTCAATTAGTATGATTTCAATCAATCAAATGATGCATACTTCAAGATGATTATGTTAATATGTGAATCCCAATGGCAGATAATCAATGAGTACCGATTAGTAATGAAGTCCAGGGGCGGATCCGGGAGGGGGGGGAACTAGGGTGACTAGTCACCCCCTTCCCCACCGGTGTATAGGAATCCCGGGTCCTACAAGCTTCCACCGGCACATGCACACGCATGGTGGTAAATATTATATAGCACATGGTGCGCATCTTATCAGACAACACAATCAGCTTACTAGCGGCAGAAATTAGCTCCGTAAACCGCGTCTGAACGGTTTTAGAACATTAAATTCTAAATATCCTACAGCTTTGGTTATCAACTAGAACTACCTTATACTTGTTTAAAAATGTAATTTGAGGCCGATTACAGGTAATCACGACCGGAATTGATTTGAAAAATGATGGGTGGAATGATTTCGCCACAAAGTTTCGGAACCGCGTAGTTCGGAATTCGTTCTTAATTTCATCGACTAAATTCGTACATTGGACGGAATTTACCGTACGAAAGTTATCTTACCCTACACCAACCGAAAGGATATATATACGTGCATCCGTGAGTACTGAACCATACAACTCGAAACGCTATAACTCTCAAAATCATCACTCGAAGTCCATGAATTGTGAGATTCGATAACATTCAAACAGTTGTTCATTATTAGGTTCATAATCTGGATATATAACTTGCTGTTTATTATAAGAGGCGTTGACAATTTTTTTCCGTGAATGTGGCAACTTCTTTGTACGTACAGTCCGCACTATCTTTGATGTATGCAAAATTTCACAATAATCAACATATATAAATTTCGAAATTTATTCTTCAAATTTTGAAAATCGGCAGAAATCATTGTTCGTTATGGCTCAGATGCTAGGAAATCGATGATAATTTTTCAAAATAACCCCATCTACTGCTCGCGCCTACGGCCTGTGGCACCCATCGCTCCGCGGCCGGTGAGACAAAACATGAGGTTGTCACCCCCTCAAAAATATCCTGGATCCGCAAGGGGCGTATATGTGGTGTGTGTGTGTGTGTGGGGGGGGGGGTACTAAGTTGTTCTATGAAATGTTTTCTACCATGGCAAAAAATAGTCGGTCTCAAAAAAAGTACTCACCGCAGTTGGTCTCCGACTAAATGAATTAATTCGAATTTTCAAGTCCAGTCCCAAAAATTTAAGAGCTCTATTACATATCTGAAATTTTTCGCGGCTGCGGCTCGATTCCATTTTAAAATCATTCTTCTACTCCCCAGTTGTCTTATACTGTCTCAGCACTATCATATTCACGATTATAGTGAACTGCCCAGTTTGTAGTACCACTGGTGTGTGGGGCGTGGGGCGTCAGATTGTACAGATGTTACGTGAACTCTTGAAAAACAGATTTGGAGATTCTATCTCATTGACTAACATTTCTGGTCCACTCGTCCACAAGAATTTCTCCCAGCAATGACCGCAAATGCCAGGATATTGAATCAATTTTTTCTAAATTTTCTCAAATTACTTTGTGCTATAGGCACAATCATTTATATGACATAAACTATATGTGAACTTAAATAAAACTGCTTTCCGACAAGACAACGATCGGCGAACAACTATATAATTATACAATACTATCTATGTTCTACCGGGACGCTTAATGTTATAGCCAGTATTTTGTTTACTTTCATTGTGGGGTGGAATTGTGGATGGTGCCCTAGATTTGAAACCGCCCCTACTCCACCCCATATTCCCTAGAAAACTCGCATGTGGTGCTGGGCTCCTGATTGCGTGACTCGCACTGGGGGGGGGGGGTATGTGCATCAGTCGGTCGCATTTTGGCTACCTCCCCCCCCCCCCCAACGAAATCGTTATGTACGCCCCTGTATCTGGCAATTGTTAATGAACTATTGATGCCAACCACAAGTATTCAAAATGAAATATTAGTTTGATTGGGAGCAATCCATACATTCACCTTTTTGTAAGCAGTTTATACCAACAATTTACAGGATCAGTCGAATTCAACACAAGTCACGAATTTCAGTAATTTAATAAATGCATGGATACGAAAGTATTCGATACAATCAGTTTATATGACAGGTTGTGAAAATCGGTAGACATTTTTTAAACTTTTGTACCCAGTGTTCTACTGGCAGCAATAAGACTGACAGGTTCTCGGTTGACCCATCCTTTAAAAGAAATAAACAACATCCTTAAGACATTTATTATCTTTCAATTACATGTCAATTGAAAAATAGGGCATAATATCATTTTAAAGACCTTATCCCCAACTCCGTTGCAAAGAAAAACAGTTGTCCAAGGGGTATTATATATATTCCTCCATGTTGTCCAAGGGGTATTATATATATTCCAGCACTAGAAACTGATGTTTTACTCATCTAATGTACACATGTACCGATATAAACATTGTCATAGCAAAGTAGTTATGATCATCTGTACCCAATAAACTTATATGTGCAGTGCCAGAAATTAATGTCAGGCCAGTTTCCAAGCATGTGGTATTTGAACCCCTAAAATGCATGTTTGGACCACCTACTACCCCCCCCCCCTCCTCAGCCAGTAGAGGGGGGGGGGCAGTTGTCCAAAGCCATAAATACACTTATTTTCGGGTCACCAGTGCTAGAAATCAAATTTTCCACCATTTTTTCTACAGATTCTCCGTCGACCCCCATTCATTTAGAAAGATATTCTAGAAATTAATGTTTTACTTTTCTATTTTTGATGATTATCCTTTTTATGACTGTTATCATAAATATTAACAGTAAAACATCCCCCCCCACCGACACCTTGATATACCCCCACCCTCGATATCTTGAAAAAGCCAACTCAAACGTCTCCCCACTAAAGGGAATCGCAATCTACTCACGAAACCAACAAAACTTGGTCTGATAAATTTTCCTCTCGGATGGTCCTGAACCCAACCGTCAAGATTCTGCACTGGTGGATCCGCTGGTCATTCCGATTACCTGTTATAGTCGGACGCTTACAATCACATGAAGAACCGTCACCACGGAGACTGATCTAGGATGTTCCTTGATTTCAGGCGATAAAGAAAAGCTGTATGAGAATGTTGGCGGTCATTATGATGTTGATGTTTCCCCAGAATCAACTAATAGTCAAGGTATGGTGACCCAACTATCATAGTATCTGCCCCATTGACATGACTCACAGCTTTCACTAGTATGCATGGACGACATGACACGTCAACATTTTCATTTTATTTTCGCATATATTTATTTTAGTAATAAATTTCTTTTGCTCGCCCACGGAACCTTAAACACCAAGTCGTTTATGAAAAGTAGAAAACTTTTGTAATAGAATGAGCGTTGAATCAATGCTTGCAAGCCCCAGGGCCCGTGGTACGTTGGCTGCTTGTTGTTACGGTGAGTACAATAAGACACGCAATGTTAACCGTTTTTATACGCCCACATGGAAATGTGGTCGTATATTGCCGTCGCCCCCGTCCGTCCGTCTGTCGGTCCGTCCGTCGGTCCGTCCGTCGGTCCGTCCGTCCATCGTCCACAATTTCTTGTGAACACTCTAGAGGCTAAAGTTAATATCCGATTGACTTTAAATTTATACACGGTGTTTAAGGTCGTGAGACGAAGAAGCCTATTGATTTTCAGCGATATCCGATAATTACTACCAGAGTTATGACCCTTGATCACTTTGAAAAATCTTGTGAACGCTCTAGAGGCCATAGTTAATATCCGATTGACTTTAGATTTATACACAGTGTTTAAGGTCATGAGACGAAGAAGCCTATTGATTTTCGGTGATATCTGATAATTACTGCCAGAGTTATGACCCTTGATCACTTTGAAAAATCTTGTTAACGCTTTAGAGGCTAAAGTTAATATCCGATTGACTTTAAATTTATACACGGTGTTTAAGGTCGTGAGACGAAGAAGCCTATTGATTTTCAGCGATACCCGATAATTACTACCAGAGTTATGACCCTTGATCACTTTGAAAAATCTTGTGAACGCTCTAGAGGCTATAGTTAATATCCGATTGACTTTAAATTTATACACAGTGTTTAAGGTCATGAGACGAAGAAGCCTATTGATTTTCGGTGATATCTGATAATTACTGCCAGAGTTATGACCCTTGATCACTTTGAAAAATCTTGTGAATGCTTTAGAGGCTAAAGTTAATATCCGATTGACTTTAAATTTATACACAGTGTTTAAGGGCATGAGACGAAGAAGCCTATTGATTTTCGGTGATATCCGATAATTACTACCAGAGTTATGACCCTTGATCACTTTGAAAAATCTTGTGAACGCTCTAGAGGCTAAAGTTAATATCCGATTGAATTTAAATTTTTTTACACAGTGTTTAAAGTCATGATACAAAGAAGCCTATTGATTTTCAGCAATATCCGATAATTACTGCCAGAGTTATGACCCTTGATCACTTTGAAAAATCTAAAGTTAATATTCGATTGACTTTAAATTTATACACACTATTTACAGTCATGATACAAAATAGCCTATTTATTTTCAGCGATATCCGATAATTACTGCCAGAGTTATGACTCTTGATCACTTTGGAAAACCCTGTGAACGCTCTAGAGGCTAAAGTTAATATCCGATTGAATTTAAATTTATACACAGTGTTTAGGGTCATGAGACGAAGAATCCTATTTGATTTTCAGTGATATCTGATAATTTCTGGCACTTGATCACTTTGAAATATCTTGTGGACAAAGGCCTTGAGACAAACCATCAAAACTATTCTAATCATTTCTGATAATTATTTAATGGGCTATTACTCGTAATAAGATTATCATGTGTTGTAAATGTTCTCTTTACTGATAAAAGAAATAATATGCGACAACCCTTGTTGACTGCCCGGACGACTTAGCTGTTGTGGGCGTATGTTTCGTTGCCTGGCAACCTATCTTTATACCTCCGAATATTTATAACAGCGTTGTACATTACCATTTAACAGATTACTTTAAGGACATTACCATTTCACAGATAGCGTTATGGACATTCATTGAGAAAGGGAGAACACTATGGAATGTCCACAATAATTACTTCTAGTTCTAATGTTCTTGAGCATTTCGTTGAGTCTTATTAACACTATGGAAGCCAAAGATACTTTCTGTCTGTAATGTGCAAATAAAATACAGTCATGATTTTGTGATTATTATTCTGGTCACGTGTTAGATATCCTTGACCACTGTTGATATTAGGACATGTCTGTTGATAGATCGGGATGTTATTATGTATTAGATAACAGTAGTATGCCATATCAAAACATAAACTTATTAACCGCAACTAATCTCATCCAAAATAACCAATGTGTAAATTAACAGAGAAACTTATACAACGATTTAAACGCTAGCTAAAACAACATGCTTAATTCAGCAATATTGTCAACTGTACGAAACGCCGTTATATACAACTGCAAATTTGTTTAACTCTTATTTTAATAATGACCATTCACTGTAATTCCAATGTGTCCACAACTATGGATGGGTAAAGGTCATCTAGATTCACCTGTCGCGATTTATTGATATTTGTGTATAGAGGTAAACTGCTCATCTTAATTATTGATATGTCGTTTTAAGACTATTAAATATCTTAATTGAACCGGTATTGCTCTATACATATTTATTCTTTTTAGTGGCTTCTTTAAAATCAGGGGATCACGTGGCAAAGTGGGTAAGACGCGGGCTCGCTAGTCTGGAGGTCAGATTTTCCGGTGTGATTTCTCCTTGTCAGTGATGCAGGAAGGATGACCTGACAAAGACAGCTGTCTAGTCGTTCGGATGGGACGAAAACTAAAGTCCCGTGTACACATTGGCGTGAACGTAAAAGATCCCATGGCAGTTGGAATTCCATAGAAGAGTAGCAGCTGCCCGGGAAAAATTTCCTTGAAAGCGCACTCACTGTATGGCGTATGTCCGTCTTAATTAGCCCAGTTTAGGAGTAGAGCAGTAGGACGTTAAACACCATTTCTTTAAAATCAATGTCTGTTCATCATCGACGATTGGTCATTGAATCAACCCAGTATATGATTTCACATTGGGACTAAGACTAGTAATTATTTCCCCTGAAATAAACGATCTACCCCTGCAAATTTATAATGTGATGTTACAGCCATTTAACAGTGAAGTCAATGGGCAAATAAATACTAGTCTGAGCCCATTTGATTTTCGAAGCACGTAAAGCAGAGTTACCCCCCTTGTATTATCATGCGTTACTATTTAAACATTATAATATGCTTTGTAAGTATTGCCAATACATGGATATACAGTAGTTGGTGGTTATATAGTACTTGATATATATATAACTAACAAAGGTTTGGTAAAACTGCTAGGTTATCACGGTACCACACACAATAAATATATATCAACACCAATATCACCCCAGTACGACATTCTCAAATAGTTCTAACTATAACATCATTCGCCTGCCTCCGTTCTTGACACTTTTAAGTAGTAAATCTACACGAGTTCGAATACAGGAAATTTTTCATGGGTACAAAAGCTTTTGGAAATGTTGGTTAGAACGCCCAGGTCAGTTGGCAGACGCCAGTAATTTGGTCGTATATTTGACAAGAATTAGTGGTTAACTTGTTTTGGAACGTGTGGACATTCTCACCATTGTTGGTCGTTCAAATTAAAAAGCTAGTGCAAAGACATCGGAAATATTTCGTGCATCAGGCTTACCATGTTTGCGAACAGTAAGAAAAGCAGGCTTCTGTTTGTTCGTTCAATTACAAAAAATTCTTTCGTCGGTAACTCAACAATCAAACGAATCGGAGAAAGAAAAAACAAATCATAGCTGGTGAATTAAATTTAGGATATATTACGACATGTTGCCGAGTATACCACCGTTACTTGGTTAGAACATAGGTTGGTAGTTTGAAGCAAATCCAAGCAAATTTAAAAACAAAATCTCATAAACTTTGATATTATAATCAATCCAAAACATGAGAAGAATCACAATTTTTGCTGGTCTAATTTCATGAAGATAAAACAAAAGGAGTACAATATAAAAGACGGGCATTTAACCGCTGATTCAAACAAGGCTCCTATGCATGATTACCATTTCAGATGCATGGATTGGTTTTTCTATAGCTATTTTGAGATGTGGGCTGATTTTCAAGGCTCTATTTTACAGAAAAACGACAAAGATTTGGCGCCCAAAACGGCAATACATCAAAAAATAATTGATACGCAACTCGTAATAATGACTAGCCAACATGTCATAGCATACTGAAAACAAAGTTCGAAAAGAAATAACTATACCGTTGCGAAAAATTAATGAACGATTTCGAATCTTGATTGAGGCCCGTCTCGTTTGATAAAAAACAACCGGTGACAAATAAGAGCGATTACTAGTACATTGTGTTGGTAGCATGGGGTAATAATACATCGATGTGCGAAGGGCTCATCATATCTTGGAGTAACTAGATAAGCCCATAGGATGGGGGAAACGATTACGCAAAGGGGGACGGCCCTATACGATAAAGTAAGCATTGTTGGTTAAATAATGATAAATATTAATGTCATTTTACCGGGTTTATTTGTTGATGAAAAATACAGAAAATTAGCGGTAGCAGAATTAAAAATTAATACCATTATCTGGCAAATGAAACACACTTGGTGGTGACCAACATGGCAAAATATTCCTACGCCAGTTTAGCTTCTTATTGAGACTCGACAAGCTTATTTTAAGACTAACGCATGGTTGTGTTTTACATTGCTATATTTACCATAAAGTCTAAGTTATTTATCGATTGGGATACTTGTAGAAACGTCCGTCTGTTAGAGACGGAATGGTGAGACATGTTGTCCGGATAGAAGACACTATTGCCACATACTATCCCGTATAATAGCTCTAGACTTCACTTGTCGTCAAACTATTATCATCAGAACTAAACGTAGTCAACGTTTTGTTTTCCCCAGTTAACTTTATTATTTTGTTTAAGAATTTATAAGTAATCGTTACTTGGTATTTCATACCTTGGTAAACTCAAGTTTACTTAAAATGAATCTCTTGTGACCGATGTCTGCTTGATATATGAATATGTAATCCCAGGATAAACCCGCCTTGTAAAAGTATTTAAACACCACGCACGCTAATTTCCTGCTGAAGACACAGTAAATCTTTGAACAATTAACAAATAGATTGGTACACACACCTCTCAAGTCAAAGTGCCAAGTCAATATTCTCTCAATAGTAACTGCTCGTGGGAAACAGACATGTATCCTTAGCAACTGTTACCAATTTAAGTCGTAAATGTGAATTATGTCGAGTAAATTCTTCATCTGCAAAGACTTACTATTTTGGAAAAACTGCAATAATATGTTATAAACATTGAAATGATAAACGTCAATACAATAACCATAATAAATAAAATATGTGTTTTTTTATGTGTAGATTAACCATTATTCCTTGAATTTCCAAACTTATATTTTGAAATGGGTGTGGCTGACTATCACCCTTCGTTTTGATAAGGGTAGATAACCATATTCATGTCCATTTACTGAATGATTTATGTAAATAATGTATATGTTTCTAATTCATTTATATTTCATTGTCTTGTCAAAATCTGTAGTATGTTTAGTTGATTTCAAATATGTAGAACATCAAAATGTTTGACTTTTGTTATTATTATTACTATTCGTTCTTTGTCTGAAATGTTTCATTCTGTTTGTTTAATATTATTGAATTTTTACTTGGCAAGTTGATTCATATAAACGATCATATGATCTCACCTCAAGTGGAAGTGGACGTGAAACCCCAGGAACGAACGAACGAACGATTGAATTACATTACGATATCACCCTCTGGTGGAAGTGGACGTTAAACTCCAGGAAGCAGGCGTTAACGCACCAGGTAGTAGTATTCACAATAACTAGTCTACGATATCACGTGGACGTAAAACTCCGTGAATGAGCGAACCATTCTTAATAAAACTTGTGATCATACATATATATAAACGACCGGTCTTCATTAATATATTATATAATTTGTTGTTAATAAATACGCATTTAGAATAATTTGCACTTCTCTCATTTAGGCTAACTCTTAACCTTTTCCGATGAGATTTTCTACGTTTTGCCAAAGTAGAGTAGAACGGAATGAAACCACTGGGGATACCGAGGTTTTATTTAATTCGTAAAACCGCCATAATCGTGTTTCCCTGTGCAGTTATTCTATTTCTACCTCGTCGTCTACCTGTAGCGAGGTGCATTTCTACCTCGTCTACCTGTAGAGGGGTGTATTTTGTCTGAAGCGAGGTGTATTTCTAACTCGTCTACCTGTAGAGAGGTGTATTTTGTCTATCTGAAGCGAGGTGTATTTCTACCTCGTACACCTGTAGCGGGGTGTATTTCTACCTCGTTTACCTGTAGAGGGGCGTATTTCAACCTCGTCTACCTGTGGAGGGGTGTATTTCTACCTCGTCTACATGTAGCTGGGTGCATCTATCTCGTCTACATGTAGCGGGGTAAATTTCCTATTGAAATACTTCTCATGGGAAGGGGGGTCACGGTGGCTAAGTGGATAAGGCGCTGGTTTGCTAGCCTGGAGGTCGGGTGTCCGATCCCTGCATTGGCCGAGAAAGTTCATCTCGATTTTCCGGCGTGATTTCCCCTTGTCAGTGATGCAGAATGAGGGCCTGACAAGGACAGCTGCCTAGTCGTTCGGATGGGATGAAAAACGGAGGTCCCGTGTACACATTGGAGTACACGTAAAAGATCCCTTGGCAGTTGGAATTCGATATAAGAGTAGGCCGTAGCGCCGCTGCCCGGGCAAAATTTCCCTCATAGCACACTGTATGGCGTATGCCCGTCTTCCATTAGCCCAGGTTAGGTGCAAAAGAGTAGGACGTTAAACCCCATTTCATTTCATTTCATTTCTCACGGGAAGGCGTGGTTGTGATAATCAACATTCAGTTATGAATGTCAAATATTGTCTTTGAATTCTACATATATTTTAAATGATAAAAACCCGACACATTTATTATCAGAAACTTTTTATCGCTAGTCTAAAAACTCGTTATCAGACTTGCATCTAAACATTGCCCAGGGTCGTTTGGCGGTAACCTTTCAATAATATTCGAGCTTAAATTGTGGACATGGATTAACGTGTATTATTCAATTAAAAATCAAGCTTACAACTTGATGGACAATGGTGGTGAATGGTGTTAACGTTTTAATATGTTTTGTTTTAGAAGGATTGGGCAGATTGAAATGGCTGGCCACGACTATTTTTTGACTGTTTCTTGTTTACATTTTTTTCAATCCTTTGCGAGTCCGGAACGCGGACACAGTCATCATAGACTTTATATCGTTACTCAACGGACGGTCTAAATGCTGTTCGCGTTTCTTTTGATTTAGTGTTTCTCTTGTGGGACAAAAAACGACGTCCGACCCGTTGTGTGCACACTCCGATAAGGCATTAACTACCATTAGATGTTGTACATTTGACCAGCTACTATTAAACTGGAACAAGACAACTGATTTTATATAGATAAATAAATAATTTGTATAGACACTATTCAACGGCTTAACGAATGGTTTGAGAATAATATAATAAATTGGTCAATCTCTATCCACAGTAAATCAAGATGAAATGTGATCATAAATATTAGAAATATAATTAGTACCTATACCTACCATGAACTAGGGCTATATTCTGGGGTTATCGGGGATTTTAATACCTACTTTCATCCACAAATTTTAAGCATCAATTGTTGAAGGGTGGAGAGGTGATGGGTGTAAATTTTCATTGAATATCAGTATTATTGACTTTCGCCGGTCTTTATTATGAGAAAATTAGAAAATGGACATGGGCAATAAAATGCCTATCTAAGATTTACTACATGTTTGGTGAATTCGCTTAATGGAATATTATAATACTGTAATGAAAGAAATCCTTCTATGAGAAAATGTGCCGTTTCTTAATTGAAAATAACATCTAAGTACATGTGAGTAATCAAGTCGATCACCAAAGCGTATAGTAAATTAGAAACCACTTACTGCGAGTTACTTTATTGTCTCACAAGTAAAGACATCTTTTTACTGGTTTGGGATGAATTTGACCCTGTGGGCCTGTTATTAACGACGTGTTCCCCTGTTGACTGTTGACTGTATAGAAGTAAGGTGTTATTGAACACGGTTAAAGTGACAGATAGTTGGGTAGTTTAACGCAAGGACAAAGGAAGGTAGAGAGTGACATCAACTAATTACGGTATCAGCGATTGTTAACAGCTTATCAGTGCTTCGTCAATTATTATTATTCTAAATTGAAAATCTATAGGTGATTTATGCTTTACGACTACCACTGTGTAACCCTAGTGAAATATAATTATTAATTCATGCGAATCAATAATTAGCGAGAGGATTAAGAAATGATACTAATATTTTTATCGTGCATTCCATAACAAATAATTGTTTTACGGTTGTCGACAAGGGGCGCCCCTAGTTCCCGCCATATAATCGTTATGCATAGATGAATTCCACTGATATAATTTGGAATATTCGGATAGGTGAAATTCGAGACATTGTATTTAAATCGTTTTATTTTCGTGCATTGGATAAAGCCCACATTATTTTATCTACATGACGATTTGGTACAGTAGTCTATCTTCAACTGACATCATACCGGGTTAAACTGGCATCTATATTTTCTTTATTGTATGTAATTGCATTTCAGCTGGCAATTGAAAATACATACCTAAGTGTCCCCCCCCCCCAATTTATATGTGAACTTCATAATACATGGTCTCAAGGCTCATGCGATACATGGTAGACAGACCTTTGGCGTACATGGTGTCCATTTGTGAAATATTCAACGGAATTTAATTGTACAGACAAGGATTTTAACTGTTGCTGACTGCTTATAGCCTTCATCAAACAATTGGGACAAAAAGATTGTTGATGTTCTTAAGTATGTAAATACGTAGAAGAACATTAGGGTAGGCGGTACTCAACCCTTTTTGATAAAACGTTAATGGCAATAGACAGAGTGTAATTTACCTATTGCTATTAAATGACGAGTTTAATAGCATATTGCCGAAAACACTTTGAGATTACAGGAGATTAAATTCAATTAATTATTGAAACATTCACCAAAAAAACCCAAAAAAAAACAAAAACAGGACGAAGGAAGAGAAAAAAGCTTGAAAAAGGATCGTGGTGAAATATTTTCTAATGTGAACCAGCATGCGTTTATTATTGTATTGTTTGTTGATTAGTTTGTCTTATTTATTAATTGGGGCCAAAAAAGGTCGACACCGCGGAAGAATGAAAGGAGTTCAATGGTGGTAAGATATATTCTATCCATTTTATATTGTACTGGTCACGATCAAATCCTTGTAATATAATCCAAAACAAAATACTGTCGCACTTATCTAATTTTTCCTATTTTTGATATAAACCAATATTTATAATTGATAATTATATTCATTTTACAAAATTAAATGGCGAAATGTCTGTTACAAATATTTTTAAAAACGTATTACTCCTACTTTATACACATCCTCAATTTAGTTTTGTTATTTTAATTAATTTCAGGTCTTTGGCAAACATCGGACAGCGAACAAACGATTTACGAACTTCAGTGAATCAACTTTACAATAATCCCAGTTTACTTCCGCTAACTAAAAGACAACGGAAGTTAGTGACACGCAATCCTGGAACTATTATGGCCATTGCAAAAGGTGCAAAAATAGCCATCGACGAATGTAAACACCAGTTTCAGAGTAGGCGCTGGAATTGTCCAACATTTTATGACGGACACGGGGGATCTGTGTTTGGAAAAATACTTAATAAAGGTAAGTAAATGTTACTTTCGGGTAAATGATTATTTTATTCTGTAATTCCTTCACATGAAACTTATAAAGAGTATATTTTATTATATATTACATCAGATTTTTTTAAATTGAGAAACCTGATAAATTTGTGTATTAGGTATATAACAATGCTATGGTATAAATATGTACCAACGACAAACCGATGGCGCTTCTTTGCAGAAATAAAGCCGAATAATTTCTATATAATGGTAACAAGTTATTGATAACTCGAAATTGCCGAATACAATATCTGTACTGTATACCCATAATAAAAAACAAAACTTGTATATCATCAATTTCGCCCTTATATGGTTCCATACAGGGTTGATTATTTCTTGATTATGCCTCAATGGGTTTTGCCGATTTGAAGCACAAATCTACTCAAGTACTATTATTGACGTCATTACGCAGATGCACCACACTGAAAGTTCACTCACAAAATGAATAGATGAACCTCACTGAAATGAACAGATGAACCTCACTGAACTGAATATATTAACCTCACTGAACTGAACAGATGAACCTTACTGAAATGACAGGATGAACCTCACTGAAATGACCAGATGAACCTCACTGAAATGACCAGATGAACCTCACTGAAATGAATAGATGGACTTTACTGAAATGAATAGATGGGCCTCAATGAAAGTTATCTGACAAAATGAACAGACGAACCTCACTTAAATGAATAGATGAACCTCACTGAACTGAATAGATGGACCTCAATGAAAGTTAACTGACAAAATGAACACTTAAATGAATAGATGAACCTCGCTGAAATGAATAGATGGACCTCACTGAATGTTAACTGACAAAATGAATAGATGAACCTCACTGAAAGTTAGCTCGTTTGTGTTGGAAGGACTATCTATATTATACGACATCAAAAACTTGTTAATCTGTCGGGTAAAACACGTACTACAATAATAAGACATCCAGTTTACTATAGTTTTTTATTCTATTAAATCAATTCATAAGTCTGGTTGTATGTAGAATCATACAGTATTCATATTAATTAATAATATTGTACGAATATATTCGTTTGGTCATTTCCCGTTTCCTTCAACATCTTTTGTTCTTAGGGCCGATTTGCTGGACAAACTGTGAAATAGTCATCATTCAGTCGTAGTTTTATTTACGGTAATAAACATATAGAGAAGTAGTTTTTATTGTTACTCCACCTGCTATTATTACAGACCATGAGAAAGTTTAACTTATCTATTGTTCGTCATAGTTTCGGCATTCCTTCTCGTCTGGTAGCATACCACACTCATTGACAACAATTCTACACGACTCTGAAAACTTGAAGTTTCATTATCAATGTTTAACTATAGACGAGAATCCCGACATTAAAGTGTTCCTTAGATCTATCCAGACCGGGGAATAAAACACAAATCTTTGGTCTATAACATTAATTATTTAGGAGGTTACATTAACTCTTCTCCAAAAGACCATTATAATTACCGTTTCGAATAAAAACAACCCAACCGCATGGTTATTTAGTTATTAGGATGTTCCTGCTAATTTGCAACCATTTTCAAGATATGAATCAATGAACTATTGGTACTCATGTTATTAATCTGGGTCATCAAGGGTCAATGCAGATTAGCGCACACAAAATGCGAATAGACTTCGGTCATTATATCTGCCGTTTGTAAACAAAACTCCGACAAGATAAAAGTAGGTGAAATAAGTGATAGATTGTGGTATATATGAGAAGATCTCAGAGTTCTGATGTCAATCATCCTATTATCAACAGGGATAAGGTGCATGTATGTCGTCATGCCATTTAAATTTTACCTATTGCGTATATGGAATTCAATTAACCCAGACTGGTACAAAGAAGATGAAATGTACAACAAATTGAATACAAAAACTCGCCTAATATTTTATTGTTGTCGTCGATTTTGCAGATGGATAGATAATAAACATTATTAACCTTCCACTGGCGTCAACTAATAATATCTCTCCATTTTATTACAAATCTCTACTTTGTTATCTCTTCCTATTGCCCCAAGGCAAAACTCACCTTATGTGATTTTTTTGAAAATATTTTAAAAAATCGGAAGAATTTCAGGTAGCGCCTGAAGGAATAATTTTTAATGAATTAACTAGATATAATTAATTTCTACTTGTGAAATACCTTCTAATGTATCGACTTATAAAATAAATGAACTATTCATTAGGGTAGTTTTCCGGTTCGCCGTTTTATGTTACATTATGAGACGGACCTGATATATTTATTCAATAATTAATTAAGGAAAATCCCCTCTCTTTCAACGATTTATATCTTATTACTCCATGTAGTCTATAATACAAACATGTGTAGGTATGTCTTAATTAAACAGATATAAACACTACCATTTGATTTACTAGCGTATGGCAAACCCCATACCATTTACTTATCAAACCCATCTTTTGATCTTCCCATTTCAAATATTAGATATAATGTAAATTAATATTAATGTGACATGTGTCCTTATGAAACTGAGTTTTTCACTGATCTACTGCTTGACAAATAAACCAAAATAAATGTTTTTTTCAAACGCTGAAGTTTGTCGGAATATTGGATAATTATCTTGTACAAAACGTTCAATTTTTGGTTCCGTGCAGTTAGCGCTTTCTAGATGCCTACACTTTGATATTTGTGATTGTTGTGTTGTGCTCGTGCACTGGTTGTAGTATGCTGTTCATGTAACTCTTAGTTAGTCATCTTACAGAAGACATATAAGATAGCACTTGACATTAATTTGGGAATTTTCTGAAGGTGATAACCAAACACCTCAATATTACATACCCTACCAAAATAGATAATAAACAGCCTAAAGTAAGAATTTCAACTAATCTGAATTATCAATCGATCCAATTGAAATATTACATATACGTGCTATTTCAAGTCAAGTTAGATATTTCGACCCACAGGAGTTGATGGTGTTGGCGTGTTAACTCTCCTGCCGGTTTATGCACGGGGACTATTAAAGACGTGTTATCATTCAACCGGTTGTATTAATAGACCAGTTTTCCTGATTAAGTCATAAAGTTTAATATTTATTTGGTTCCTGTGGCTTGTTAGGCATTCCATACTGCTCTTGTTATTTCTATCAACTATAAATAACATACAGAAACCTCCCACACATCTTAAACTTGCCTAATTAAACATACAGAAAGTTCATTGGGGCAGATTTGCAAGGTTTTGTAAACGTGACAAGATATGTATCTCATGTATTTTATCAAATCATTAGAATTATAATTGCATTTATTATTAATTGATTGATTGTAATATTTTCACGGCTCTAGAGATCTTTTCAACATTGTTGTGTATGTACTACGTTTTTGGACATTGTCGTGTGTGTATCGCTTTTTATTTAAATGTAAACCAACCGTTGTTATATCTGTATTGTGTCGAGTAGTGTGTCCCAGTTTGCCGCGGATTAATTATTAATTCTTGCTTTATTTCCCCATTTAATTACAAAGTTTTACAACACCTTCTTCTGGTGTCTTTACTTACCAATAAACCTACAAGTAGATGGTACAATACTATGGGGACTATAACTAAGGTCGTAAAATCTATGCAGGGAACACAAACATCGCATTATGGGGTATAAAAAGGAAGTATATTGGCCACCCACCATCCTTAATCAAGCCATGTTTTAAGAGAGTTGATGTCTTTCTTTAGGTTTTCACGATGTCCTGTTGTATTGTTTTTCTGGGTATTTCATTTTAATAGTGTGATTTATGTGCCAAGTTGTAGCGTGTTACAAGTCCCCATTTCATTTTCGCACGCCTTTTTTCGCTTACTTCTTTTCATTAATGTGTTTTATGAGTCCCTATTGTGCAAGGTGTTATTAAATTGTCTTTGAAATCTTCAAGTCGTAGGTTTATCTAATTAAAATATATTTAGAATCATTTTTCAGATTATTAGTACATGCTGAACAAACAAACATGACATCAGGCAAAAATACGAACCGTAAAATAACTCCAAATATCTCCATCTCAAGGTATCGCTTAACGTCTCGTCAACACACTCATTTTAAGAATAACATTCTGTGGAGGAGAATTTTGCCCGGACAGTGGTTTTCTCACCTACTCTTCGCCGTATGTATGTATGTATGTATGTATGTATGTATGTATGTATGTATGTATGTATGTATGTATGTATGTATGTATGTATGTATGTATGTATGTATGTATGTATGTATGTATGTATGTATGTCAATGATAAAGACTTGAGATAAGTGTTAAAATGGAGGTTATGAAACGAATGTTATAGTTGGGCCTTTTCACAGATTCTAATCACCATCCCTATTCTCCATAAACCTATTTTTAGTTTATATCATTATGTACAATCTAAACTTTAGTACATTCTAAAACAATTTATAGGAAACAGAATTATAATTAGACAATCCTTTATTCGCCTGACCATAAAATTATATTATAGATATAACTGTCAATCTAATTTTAGAAATTTGGGATAAACTTTACCGATGGCCCAGCGTTATGGAAAACCAAACGAATGCTGAAATAGATCCCTTTTGCGTTGATTATGTAGGTTTCGACATCAATGTACAGTATAATACTGTGAATTTTCTGACCTCAATTAGCGTACGAATAGAAAGGGACAGGAAAATAGATGACAGACAGTGCTGGGCGGGAATTAAGTAAAACAAAACTGCCATAAAATATGTAGGCTACGTCATCTAGACGCCCAGACATCTTCATCGATTAATATTAGCTAAAACCCGATCATTGATGGATAATGTATTAGAGACATCGCGTAACGGGTTCGCGATTCCCATCCTCTATAATATAATGTTTTAATAGACATGATTATTTTCATTGATAAGTTTTGTGTGTACCGACTGACAACATATTATCTTAAAATTGATCAGTATTATACTCGGTATGTACTACTATTCCATTTACCCTAATATTACCCAATAACACAAACATAAAACAACTTTAATCCCCAAACCTTACTTATATCTACTTATTTTTCCATTTTGACAACACTAAGTAGCAAATTTTTAAAAACAAACTATGAAGTGTTTTTTTTTATTTTCTAAAGACATAATATGGATATTTTAATACTGCGATGTGTTTTATAAGTCGAGGCAACTGGTTAACAGGCCACCGGAATAGTTTTCAACAAGCCCAGTGATCAAATTAAAAGGAGACTATCGGGTGTCTATAAAATTAATATGACTTTCAAAACTAGAGTATATAAGATTCCCTACGTATTGCCCATAAATAATGTGGAGAAAGCATCGATTTTACTCGTCATTCATGATTCTAGTTTCGATTTTTAAGAGTTATTTCCCTTCAAACAAAACGATATAAAGAGAACATCAAACTTGAGTTTTTTTCAGTTCTAAGCAAAATGGTTTATTTGGATATTGTACGTGTACATATTGTAGTAAAGTGTATCTGATACAGTGATTGTTTATCGATATTTGAGGTATCTGAGCGAGGCAATGAAAATATAATATGTCGTTTAATTATATACGAGCAATGGAAACTGTATAAAAAGCTGCCTTTAAAGATATAATTCTCATTCCACGAGTTCTTATATCTAACTCATTCCACGGGTTCATATATCTAACTCATTCCACGAGTTCATATATCTAACTCATTCGACGAGTTCTTATATCTAACTCATTCCACGAGTTCTTATATCCCACGAGTTCTTATATCTAACTCATTCCACGAGTTCTTATATCTAACTCATTCCACGAGTTCTTATATCTAACTCATTCCACGAGTTCTTATGTCTAACTCATTCCACGAGTTCATATATCTAACTCATTCCACGAGTTCTTATATCTAACTCATTCCACGAGTTCTTATATCTAACTCATTCCACGAGTCCTTATATCTAACTCATTCCACGAGTTCATATATCTAACTCATTGCACGGGTTCATATATCTAACTCATTCCACGAGTTCATATATCTAACTCATTCCACCAGATTACAGCAGAAATATTTCACTACATAATAAACTATAGCAGAAATATTTCACTATTTTTTTAAGACATATCTTATTCAATTTAAATGAATTGGAAATTTGGGAACAGACAAAATGCCTATTTCAGACACTATCCCTAAATATAATAAACAATATTATAGCAAAATATTAGACTAGATTATAGCAGAAATATTTTACTGTGTAATAAACTAGATTACTTCAAAAATATTTTACTATGTAATAAACTATATATAGCAGAAATATTTCGCTATGTAATAAACTAGCAGAAATATTTCTCTATGTAATAAATTGAAGTATAGCAGAAATATTTCACTGTGTAATGAATTAAATTATAGCAGAATTATGCTCACTGTGTAATGAATTGGAGAAATATTTAACTAATTTGATAAACTATATTATAACTATTTCTCTATGTTATAAATAAAATAATGACGAGGATATTTCTAAGTGGTAAGGGTAATTTTGCACGAGAGACAAGTTAATACACCATGTTAAATTAGAAAGCTGTGCTGGATATATATTAAATTAAACGCACAATTACAAGTAACTGAAACTTGGTATCTTGGCTTTTCACCAATATGATTTTATATTTATAATGCAAACTGCATACCAAGACATTAATCGTTAATTTCTAATAAGATATTTCAATTTTCAATTCCGGAATCATTTACATTCGTGTATTTGTTTTATCGTCTAGACGCTACTTGTTATAGTTTTAATCTGTTTTCCTAATGTGTTACAATGTTCTTGAAATATATATGTCGTTAAACCTGATTACTTCCAGTTTTTATCAGTTTTACTTATAATATATTAAATGTGTTAATCAAATAGATAACGTTCCAAATAAATTATCATACTTAAATAAAAAAATATCTTTCGTAGAGGCAATAAAAATATCCACCCTTATTAATATATTTCTACAATTTATTTATACATTTTGGAGTAAATAATTTTTTGTAGCTTGAAAAGCGCTAACATTAAATTTAACACAGTTGTCTAAAGTGCATTAATGAACTATTTTGCTTATTGAAGAGGGGATTGGAAATGTAATTCTACAATTAAGCACTTGGATATTTACAACAGAAAATACACAAATACTAAAGCGTTGTTACGAATTTTTACAATTGTTCAGGTACTATAGTAGTGTATTCTATCAATAATTGTAAATGGTAAAGGCGAGTGACGACCATGGAGCCATGTTTGTCCGTTTGTGCCACATTTAATATACCTCTTTTCTTCATTGTAGACGTTTTATTTATTGTTAATTTTGTTCAATTTCCAATTGGATTTTTGTCTTGATCACTGGAATGACTATCAGTAAATAATTATTGAGCAATATTTTTGTCTTATGTTCCAGGCTGCAGAGAAACATCGTTTATTTATGCTGTCACTAGTGCTGCTGTGTCTCATTCTGTGGCACGTGCATGTTCAGAAGGCAGTGTTCACACATGTTCGTGTGACTATGAACATAATAAAGTTCCCGTGGGTAAAGATTGGGAATGGAGTGGTTGTAGTGATAATGCTCGCTATGGTCACCGGTTTTCTCGGAGATTTGTGGATGTCATTGAAAAAGGAAGAGATTTTCGTTACATGATGAACTTACATAATAATGAGGCGGGTCGTGTGGTGAGTAAATCTCATTATTACTCTGTCTATTCATTAAATTGAACATAAAATTTCCCCTTCAAATACCTGAAAACTAATATTTTGTAAATGGTAAACCTCGAATGATATAATACAATAGCCTGCCGGTGTAAAACAATAATAATAATGTTCGACGTGGAAATCATTTTATCAGATATAATAACCTCTTCTCATGACTTTAAACAATAAAATAGATAATGTACTTTTCATTTGATAACCTCTGGCGCGAACTTTTCAACTAGTCTTCTTTTACACGGCAATATTAATCTCTTAAATAGCTGGTAATCTGTGGAGTTGTTGTGGGTAGCTAGGTAGCCACTCTTTCATCGTATCTTTAATCACTTTGACACGTTCACCTTCGCAATATATATGTAATTGTAACTAGTGACGTGTGGCGCATGTATTAACATCTAGTTGGGCCATGTTGGAGTGGTCATTTAGCGATCAAATGACAGTTTCCGAGATAAAGGGTGTTTACATTTTCTCCTTGAAATTAATTTTAATATTTAATTGCCAATGTTTATCGAGGTATAAATAACAAATATAAAGTTATACAGCTTGTATATTCTATCAAAATGATTCATGTACACACTGCATTCTCACCGATATGACGTATACATGTAAACTATTATCCTTACAAACATTTAAAATAAAAATAATTAAACATACATTATACAAGACAAGAGCTAAATTTGCCTATTGCATGTCTTTCTTTGGGCCTCAAATGTTATGTATATAAACTAATGATTTTGACATTTATTAACATGAAAAGACTAAAATCAACTCTCGACTGAATCCACTGTTCAAGGCTTCTTGACGATTGAACGCAAAAATGAATAATAGATACTTTCTTAATTATTGTTACAGCGGTAACAATAACAATCTAGGCTACATTGAATTTATAGTTTCTGGCTTAAAATGAAGCAATTTTATATTATTTAGCTTTTAACTATTAAGTGAGAACTGCCAGCTCTGAATTTAATCTTCCATAATATATCCATAAATAAGTATGTTTGCATTCAGCATTTTAAAAACAGTGTTTGAGACATAAGACCAATGTTCATGATATACATCAAAGTAAGTAAACGTAAATAAAATACTAAACATATAGTTTTAATAGTCTAATGAATTTTAATGATTCGCAGACAAAGTATTTTAACCTTTCTTCAGTATATTTTTGGAAGTTTTGCATCTTGTATCTGTAGCAAATTGTAATTTATAATAGTCGTTGATAAATTGGCGGGTTTTTTTTAACTATAAAAGAGCCTTTCTGTGTTAAAACAACAGCCGTTTCCACCGGCTTAGTCTATTCTACACATTTCAAAAACATTCTTGTGTATTTTGTTATTCGCCATTTTCAATTACTCCCACATTGTCCTCCGTGATATGTTTTCTTTGTTCATCATTACAAATGGCGCTCGAACCATATTACCCACGACGCTGTGTTACTGATATTGGTAATTTAGGATCCCGTTTTTTCTCTGTAAGATAACATCAATATTGATTGAAATGGACTAATATTGAATTATAATTCGTGTTTTTAATTTTGAGTTTAGTGTGATAAAACTACAAATAGTAGTAATAATAATAATCTGTTTTCCATTTTGTAAACATCGTGTGCTTTTCCTTCCATCTTAAATTTACCTTATGATGTAATATTACTGGATGGTTTAGTATCGTCATAGTGTTTTCCGTTCGACAATCGTTACCTTACCTCGCGTGTGTGGCTTTGTTAAGAAAAACTACATAATAATTACACAATAAATTTACCGTTGGTTGAATTTTTTCATCTAACTATTACTGCATTCAGGGATAATTCTTAATTTACTTTAATAGTCTAAGGCCGGGATTCCATGTGTTCGCAGTGCGTGCGGAATGCGTGCGGAATGCGTGTTACGTGATGCGTGTTGCGTAACGCGTATTGTCAGTTTCCATGTGTGCGTGAGTGGCGTATTATATGTGGATGAGAACCGAATATTGCCATCCCAAAACTACATCGGATATGCCTATTGCAGTGGCAGTGCGCATGTCCATGTCCATTCCGGTCTCCGTATACACGCGTATTGCGTATTCGGACACTCTTGTGAGCGTCCCGAGAAACACGTACTACGCGCTGCGCATCACGCTTTACGCATTACGTGTACTTGGAATCAACTCCTTCCATTTTAGTGCAAAGTGTTAAATACGCATTACGTACTACGCATTCCGCATTACGCAGTACGTACACATGGAATCCCGGCTTAAGTGATTGTCCATATTTTTGTGTAAGTGCGTTTAACATCTTTTTACGGCATTTTAGGCGTGTTAACTAAATGCGACGGTAATTGGAAAATGGAAAAGTATATAAATTGTTGGGTTGACTTTGATAAGTGGACTGTCAGATTTATTTCAAATTGTTTATATTAATGTAATTGTCAACACATTCAATTACTCTATTAGTTGTGCACTTTTGAATAGGTTTAGAAAGATACAGTGCGTGTAAATCTAATTTTCAAATCTATATTTACAAATGCTTTTGCTTTACCAAAATTAATTATTGCTGACATGATATTTGGAAACTATTTTGATTTACAGTAGTCAATTACATACATCTGGCGCTATACAAGTGGTCATAATAATTACTGTGTATTCGAGGAATATAGCGATTGTATTTTCTCTTTGTTAAACATACATTATGCAAGAGCTTAATCTGCTTATTCCAAGTCTTTCTTTAGGCCTGAAATGTTATCTAAATCATTAATTAGACTTAAAATACAGATGTGACGTCACCCTTTGATGTTGGCGTACCATTATTTCAAATAATCGTACGGGCAACTTGCCAATAGTACTTTATTCATACCAGTGAAATATTGGACTAATGTGACATATTTCACTGTAAAAGCTCGTGCGGGGTATCAGTATTTTAAGATGTTTAATGCTCTCTAGCTTACGACATTGCATAATATATTGTAAAAACATTCGGGCCGTGCGGCCCTCATGTTGTTACAGTATATTACTTAATGTCTCGCTCTCGACCATATTATCCAGTCCATAATCAACTGTTGATGTAATCGCTAGCCTGCGACATTTACAGGATTATGATCCGCTTTGCTGCTTAACTTTTATTCATGATTTAATGATGAAATGGATAATCAAGATTATGTTGGGTTTTTTTTATCGTACCGACTTTAGTAATGATGATCGAGGCTAGACCGAATATTCAATCGCTGAATTCGCGGTTGATTGAAATTATCTGCAAATTGCCTTTACATTATGTAGTTTATGTAGTTGTTTCAGAACTGCCAGTTCTTTTATCTAATCTCCCATAATGCATGTTTAATTTATTCTATGTAGTAAATTAAATATTTTTCAGCATTTCAAAATATAGTACATTATTATATAAAATCATTAATAATCAAACATTTAAACTGAAACCTCAGCCAAACAATAAAAGGATTTGAGTAATGGTGCGGTAAAATACAACAAATCAAGGTATATTATGATATGGGTTTATGCATTTTCCGGGTGGCAGAATGGGGAATAGAGGGGAACCTTTTGTACAAATTAGTTACAAAAAACATAAAAACCAAAAACCATAACATACCCCCATAGGCGATAATATGGGTGGTCTGATAAATCTGTCCTCGTGGTGGTCTATATTTTATTATTAAGAGGTGGAATTTAATGAAGATTTTAAAAATGT
The DNA here is from genome assembly GCA_963678685.1 of Patella ulyssiponensis. Classification (NCBI taxonomy): domain Eukaryota; kingdom Metazoa; phylum Mollusca; class Gastropoda; family Patellidae; genus Patella; species Patella ulyssiponensis. The sequence continues at coordinate 57,252,389 of OY783225.1, read as the reverse complement.
TTTAAATTACGGAAAAATTGCATTAATATTTATAAAACGAAAACATGCCCCAATTACGCCGATCACCCTTCTGTATTGGCTACATTTAAATACACTGTTGGTTTTATCAAATATGCTGTACATGTACATTATTATGTATTTGTTGTTTCTTGTGTGGGAGGATGTGTAAATTTTATCACCCAATACCACATTTGACAGTAGATAGCTTGGATTGGTTAATGAAAAAGGAACTACTTTGTTTTATTTTTAAGAAACCACTTATTTTGAATAAAAAGTAACTTCTTTTTTTGTTAAATAAAAACTGTTTTTATTTTATTGACCTTGAAGGAAACACTTGTTCAATATATAGGACTTTGCCATAGGAAAACTGTTGTCAAAAACTGATGCATCACTACACTGTAATGTAATCAGGTTCAGTAAAAGTGAAATCTATACCAAAGAATTATATTTATATTATTTGTGCATGAAAGAAAGGATTGGGTGATAAATGAAATCTCCAACTCGTCTTTTTTGATAATAAAAATATCAACACTCGTTGATAAAGTCAAAAAAAAAAAAAAAACCATCGGCAGAGCCTCGTTTTTTTTTTTACTTTATCAACATGTGTTGATATTTTTTGATATCAAAGAAGACTCGTAGGCGATTCTCTATATGTATTTGTTATTATCTGTTTGTTGTTTATTGTGTTATTATTATTATGTATTATGTGGGAAAATGTGTTATCGATTAAAATGTATATTGCTTTAAGTATCCAGTGTACATGTTGTGTATTCTTTTTTTAAATAATGAAATGAAGTTTATAGTCCTACTATTCTACTCATCTGATGAAGACGAGTAAATGCCATACAGTGTGCTATGAGGACAATTTTGCCACGGGCAGCGGCGCTACGGCCTACTCTTTTATCGAATTTCAACTGCCACGGGATCTTTTACGTACACGCCAATGTGTACACGCGACCTTCTGTTTTGGTCCCATCCAAACGGCTGTATGTTGTTCCTTGCCACAAGTGGGAACCACACCGAAAAATTACAATGAACTTTCACGACCAAGCAGGAATGGTGCTAGCGAGCCAAGGTCTTACTCTCTAGGCCATCGTAGTTCCTGTTAGAATAGCCATATTACTTTAACATATATCCACTTTTTCAATGACCGTGGTTTTATAAAATAAAGAATGATACAAAACATTAGAAGTGAGAATTTAATTGTATATGAATTACTCGGGTAGTTTACCCCTACTCTTACAACAATTTGATTGTATATGAATAACTTGGGTAGCTTCCTCCTACTCATACAACAATTTTAGGTTTATTTTTCGACTTTGAGTTGGATTGTCTCCAAGGATAGGTATTGCTTTATTTAAAATGATATTTTTTAATGTTGATATAATACTCTTATGTCTATTTTCAGCATGTATCAACAGGAATGAAGCAAGAATGTAAATGTCATGGCATGTCTGGAAGTTGTACCATTAAAACATGTTGGATGCGATTACCGACTTTCAGAACTGTTGGTAATTTACTTAAAGATCGTTTTGATGGTGCGTCCAGAGTGTTACCAGGTAATTATAACTACTGTGTAATTAGACGATGCGCATGTTGGGCAAATGTGGAGGTATACATGTGCATGTATACATCAAAACTTGTTAGTCAACAGGATAAGCTATGTAAAATGTTGGGGATTAAACGTTTATTTAGATGACAAAACGGCAAGTTGACGTATCTCTCTTCCTTGGCAAGAATTTATATACGTTTGTCTGTATGAACTAAGCAGCTGCTATTTACGTCGTAGGTGGATAATTTGTGGGTGTTACTCGGGGTATAAAATAAACTTTTGTAGGTGCCTTGAAGAATACACATGTGAATACCCCAACCCAGTTTAATTTGAAAAATAAATATATTCGATTAAAATTGTTTCATTGGTACAAACACTTGAAAGGCGTTTTAAAAACTAGTTAAAGTGGCAATTTCATATTTTTAAGTTTTATTTTTAAAATATATTAAAATAAAGCCTTAAAATAGATGGTATCTATAAACAGCCCAACCTTGTTAAAGAATAATCCTATAATTCACTATTGCCAGTTGAGAAATTGGCAAAAATATCACTTTCAACATTAAATTCAAACGTTTGAAGATAGCTATTGCATTGGGGGGGGGGAGCAAGGAGGTAATTGTGTTATTATTTCCGATGTGAAAGATGTTTTAGTGTGGAAAATAATGCCTATGACTGTATAATAGTGAGTTGACAACCTACTGAGCAAAAGACATAGAAATAAATATGTTTTAACTTTCTTGGAAAATATGAAATTCACACTTTAAAGGGAAAGTATGGTACTGAAATGAAAACAGCAGAAGTCTAGCATCTGTCATATTGCTTTGGAAAGGAGAAACTGAAATAGTTGCCTTCTGTCTGTCAGATAACCTCTCGTAACAATTATTATAGGAGATGGCCATTTCAGTAGGGTTTTATTATAGGAGGTAGTCTCTTTCAGTAGGGTTTTATTATAGGAGATAGCCTCTTTCAGTAGGGTTTTATTATAGGCGATAGTCTCTTTCGGTAGGGTTTTATTATCGGAGATAGCCTCTTTTAGTAGGGTTTTATTATAGGAGATAGCCTCTTTCAGTAGGGTTTTATTATATGAGATGGACTCTTTCAGTAGGTTTTTATTTTAGGAGATAGCCTCTTTTAGTGGGGTTTTATTATAGGAGATGACCTCTTTTAGTAGGGTTTTATTTGAGATTGGTTCTCGTATTAGGAAAAGTCTCTGGTAACAGGTTTGAAACGAGATGACATGTTTTATGACTGCTGTTTTCCACCATACTTCCAAATTCAAACTGTATAGACTATATTTATTTAATGTTCAAAAAAGGATATTTTGTGCAAATCCACATCTGAAATCATGAGTAGGCTATTTAAATTGTTTAAAATTTTCTGGTTAAAATGCTTAACTCCGATAAAGAAAACCATGTAATGAGTTGGTTGATACAGCTATTAGTTTAGAAACAAGAACACTAACTGTTTGAACCGTTTGGCGTTCAACAACTACAGATCACAGATTACTGAACCGGTTTTGTTCATGGATCAACTACCGTCTTTCATAATTAGTTGATATTTACACAAGGATCCATTATTGATAAAAAAGTATTTACTTCTTAGGTAACGACGGAAACAGTATATTAGATAAAGGTCAGTATATTACACCCCTCCCCTTTTAAATCTTCATTTCTCTCATTCACCTATGATTATTGATATCCCTGTTACCCGTATGGACTGATAGACAGTGCCCGGATGCATGGATATTGTAGTTATCCAAACAGCAATGTTGATTTTAAACCACTCTTTATAATCTTGGTAAATTAATCTTAGTCACACGTTTTATTGCAATTCGCACCATAAAAATGAATTAGCCCCCAGAAATATTATTGTCTTGACAACGGTAAATTCTGTTTTGACTATTTTGTGTGTCTAGCCAAAGTCTCCATGGAGACGAGAATTATTGATTGCGCTATCTAAAACAATAAACCTGTGTTTGACATTACTTGCAGAACAGGTATTATGTAACAGCTAAATCTGCCTATTGCAAGTCTTTCGTTAGTCCTTAATTGCCATGTAAACTATCAATTAGACGTTATCAACTATAATCAATTGTCGGTGCCACCTGATGGCTCCGATTTTCAACAGATTTGAATGGCGGTTCAACGGCGTTTGGCGAATCACAATAAAACTGGATACTCGAGGATTGCTCGGCTCTGAAATATTCCATATATTAATTTCGCATTATCTATTTTTAAACTATTATAGCAAGAACTGCCAGCTGTTTATCTAATCTTCCATAATGCTGCTTTAAGCTAATCATATTTAGAGCTTTTAAATTGTGTACTTGTAACTTGTATAATGCTAACTAACTACGCTAACTGCCCGGTCCGTTACTAACGCTTATTATTAATACCAATATTTATTGATCTCGAGTTCAAACTTTTTAGAAATCAAACTTTGGCAAAAAATATCTATTGGTGCTTATTGAGACGTGGTGATTTGGGGGCCGACTCAAGACGTGCAAAACATTGTAATTATACAGATGAAGACATAACGGCCAAAGTTTTAATTTCATTAACGCAAGACTTAATTTCATGCGCTTGTCGTAGTCTTATTTTAAGGCTGACAGTTCAGTCTAAACCCTTTTCTTTGAGGTGCAATCTAATTAAAGCATAGATCTTATTTCGTTTCGTTTTTTTCCAGTTCAATATTTCGATTTACATGTCTTGACTAAATTAGGATCTGGAAAAGTTGTTATATATAACCCGCGTACTCGTTGATGTGAGGGATTAGCCAATGAAACGGCCTGTTCCTCCGAGTTATTGGTCTGTAATGCGCGTATCCTATTAGATACATCAACACTGATTGGTTCATCAAATGTCTGACATCATAGGGTCAAAACCCGTTTGTATGACACCTGACACGAACTCCACCTACAACTGGCCAGATCTTCATTAACTACTGGCCGTCGAAACGGAACGAAATATAGATCTGTATTTTAATCAGATTACTTGAGCTGCATAACAAGCAATGTTTCAATTGCACCTTTTAGTTCATTCCAAGAAGGGGATGCGGGTCTCCAGGGCATTCTAGCTGGAGGGTAGCTAAAGAAATATCTTATGACTTATATTATTTTCAATATTTCTGTAAAACAGTTACGAAAAAAAAACATTGGTTGTGTTTGATTATAAGGCTGGTTTGTTTTCGGTTAGCTAAATAGGGATTTTTATACATTAAAGCAACTTTCTTTATTTTTAGGAAATGCAGGACGAGCTGTGGGACGCAAGAAGAGGAGATTTAATTTTAGTCCAGTAAATCCAAATCATAAGCGGCCAGGCAGACGAGATCTCGTGTACTTCGAGAATTCGCCGACATTTTGCGAGAAGGAAAATGTGATCGGTTTTGAAGGAACTTCCGGGAGAGAATGTAATGCTACGTCACTCGGGGTTCAAGGTTGTGACCTGATGTGTTGTGGTCGAGGTCATAAGTCGGAAACATATACTGTTAGAGAAAGATGTCATTGTACTTTTCATTGGTGTTGTCAAGTTAAATGTGAAGTTTGTACAAGACTTAAAGTGAGACATACGTGTTTGTAACATGAAAGTATGTAGAACTATCACTTCACATCGTCTCATTATCTGAACAACAATAGATAAACACGAGGAGAGCTGAACCCTTGTATAGAACCTTGTATAGAAGCTGATGCTGAAACCTTGTAAAGAACCTCGTATTGAAACCAATGAACTGTTGTAATTACATAGTTGTTACTAACATCAATTTCAGCAGTAGAAATAGAAATAAGAATTTAGAGTTTAGTCAAATATTTTAAAATTATTTTTGTCTTTTCAATCGTTGAAATTAGTGCAAGTTTTCATTTCTGTTTCAGAGATAATTTGAACGGGTTTAATGTAAATAGCCGTCTGACGCGCCCACAATCCTCCACGGGTCTAATTCACGAAAACTTAATCTAGAATATTTTCAAGGGGGAAGCCATTTCATTGGATGAGAGTGAACATCCTTGTACAAAATGTAGTTATTGGCCAATGAAAAAGCTGAATCCCTAAAATATCTCGGTATAAGTATATTGTGAATTAGGCCCCTAACCCTATCTTTCAAATTATGTAAATTTGGACGAAGGCCTTGGACTCTTTATGGGTCTAAGACCAGAACTTGAGATAAAAGAATTCGTTTCATGTTGTCCTATTTAAATGACTTCGTGACCCATTAAATAATTTGTCTAAATGTGGACCAAGGATTAATTTCTATTTTAATTGAAATTATTTTATTATTGTGAATAATTTATGTTTATACCCGACGAGGTGGAACTATTGATGGTATTAATAACTCGCTTTGTAAATACTATACAGCCTTTTATTGTAAAATAAAGTCCTTATATTTATTTAGTCTTCTTTGTAGAAAAAGTTGTTATAGTTGTGATGAATTTATTGTAAATAGTAATACACTGGTTTTAATTACAATAAGTTGGAGAATTCAAAGGTCTGTTTATGAAAATAATATCAGTCATTGTAAATCCCATCTTCACCAATATAAAGACTTACAGGGGTGTCATTTTCTATTTGTTTGTATCAAGAGTATATCATGGTGCCGACCAATTTCCCACCCTACGACAATTATTTACATCGAGTTTGCAAACTCTTGTCCACTTGCAATTGTCTCCCATTTTCACCTTTACCTGAAACGGTGCTATTTACAAATACGTCAAGCTAAAATATTTGTACAACAGCTAATTTTTTATTGTCTTTTTACCTATGTGATAGAATATTTAACTTTTTATTTAAGAAGACCGGAGTAATTTTTATTAGTATTTCTTGTAACTGGCACTTGACGTATTTCACCATCAATTCATGTCTATGATACTCATCTATTTTACTGTTTTTCATGATATATAATTACCAAGAAAGTGTCCAGTTTATTTGATGATAATATTATCACCCTCATCCCACCCTTTTAGGACAGTAAGAGACTATTAAAATACATAAGTCTGATCATCCGTCCATTTGTCTGTCTGTTCGTCACCCTCTTTCACACACAATAACTCTGCTTCAAATTGGGCGAGAATGCTCAGATTTGGAGTAGAAGTAGGTATGATGAGCGATTTCTTCTGAAGCTACAAATAGATAAGTTTGGGTCGTAGACGATAATCCGATACGGATAAGCCGCAGAGAGAAGGAAGTGGGTTCTAACTGAGGGACATATATGAAATGTGCTCCATAGTTTCATTACTTCACTGTCAAAGTTCTATCCTGGTTTTTGTCTGCTAGGGTTAAGTATAGATATACGATTTACACAAAGAATTTTGCAAATGTGTCATCTATTTACTTTGGTACTGGTGCGTTCGACACCAACCCCCTTGTTGGCTTGTTCCATCTATGGTGATATAATAGTTATCTCCAGGCGGGATTATTTCTCAACATACTGTCATCATAAAGACACACCTATCCCCTACAGAAAAATACGCTCTCCAATTCACTGAACTGAATGGAATCCCATGATTAGTTTTTAGACTGATATAAACAACTCTAAACTTAAAAACAAATTTAAGTTTTATTTATTTTTTTAAAGATTCTATTTTAAATGTTTCATAAGATCGACAATAAAGTAATTACATTAATAATCTATTTTTAGTTTAGCATACAGGTTACATACAACTAATTAGTTTATTGTTAAATAACACAAACCGCTTTACTTCTTTACCTTGACAATAAGAATCTGTATGACGTATTCACCCTTGGCAGTTATCAAGCTTTGTCATAACTTGCATTATAAATAAGTACATACAAATATGATATTAAATGATTTTTTTGTGTTCATAACGCTGTCGTCTCTAGTTGCAAGTAAGTTCGATGATAATTGTGGATGAATGTTGTTTTACCGTTTATACTGGACATTTTATTTATCAAGATGGAGATAACTGTCGGTGTGTATCTCCCCAATAAAACAGCGACTGCATCGGTTCTTTCTAAACATATACAAGTTTATTGTTTATTTTTATGTACTGGTAGTTTCCGGAAAATAAATCTAAGTCCTTGTTAACTTCGCAATCATGCAGTGTATAACATCGTTATTACTGGCTGCCAGGAAAATGCTTTCATTTCTGCATGTTTTCTGACCAATTAACCAAAACGTGTCCTGTTTTTATTGGGTTGACCGGATTAATATTATTACCAAATGTCAATGGACTAAATAAATGCAATGTTATATATTCTCAAGGAAAATGTTAATATACTGTTATAAATACATAAAAAACGGTACATATAATATTTATAATAGTTAGACATTACCCTATAAATACAACAACGAAAACAATTCATCGTTGTTTTAATATATATATATATCGTTGTTTTATATATATATATATATACAAAAAGTTCTGGAAACAACTCTCAGGTGATATATAAATAAATAAGATGTTTGAAAAGAAAACAGACTACATATTTAAAGCTAGCGCTTTCAGTTCCGTCGGAACTGAAAGCGCTAGCTTTAAATATGTAGTCTGTTTTCTTTTCAAACATATCTTATTTATTTATATATATATATATATATATATATATATATTTAAAACAACTTTAAGTTTTTGTGCGTCTATTTCCACGACTTAATCTACGCTAAAATCTACTCAAATTTATTGTCAAAACTTGTAACAGTGATAAATTCACCCAGAATAAAGTAATTTGAATGAGATTGCCAATACATTTATTTTGCATTACCTATTTCTGAACTGTTATAGCAAAAACAACCAGCTCTTTCTCTAAATCTTACATAATGCAGCTTTAACTCCATCAACAGATTTTGGCGAAGACTTTATTGTGAACTATTGTTTACTAAAACCCATATACTATGTATTTGGTAATAAACAATTACAATTACATGACGTTCGAAGACTTTAACCGACAATTAGATTGAAACAGTCTTATCAATGAAGCTGGGCTTGAATCGTAGACATGAAGGTATACATATATAAGGCACACTAAAAAACACTATTGTATTGTTTACTGGTTCTCACCGTCCCGTACATTTTCCTTTCCCGAAAACAATAATGTACATGGAACCAATGTAATGTAACAAGTTATAGGGATTTCTAAACGTTTTGTACACGTCTCGTATCAATGTATTCATCTAGTTATCAAATAAACGGTACTAAATCCATCATCGGAGGGCGATTAATACCAATACCACGTCTTTTCTAGCTTGTGTTTCAATACTTGGAGTTTTATTAAAAGATATGAACATATCCATTTATCTATTGTTATTATTTAATGTTATACTACGGTGATAGAAACAGTTGTGATAATTAACCAAAGTCCCCCCACACTCCGTAAAACTACGCAAACCCAATCTTAAAGATTTCATTATTTTTTTATGTTTGATTGTTCCTAGATTTATATAAGGAAAATTGACAATTATCTAATTAGCCTACGTCCGAATAAAAAGGGACGGGGTAAGAATTCTTTACGGATAACAGAGTCTCTTGATCAAATTCCATGTAGCAAGGTATCTCGAGGATTGACCTGTACAGGTTAGATATTGAGTTATAACACTGTGTCTCTCTATGAGTAACTCCGTTTCTAATAAACGTTAAATTTTCACTCAAATAACTTAAGGATTTTGGAAGATGACAGTGACCATACTTTAAGAAGGAAATCCTTATTTAATTTGATGCATTTTTGGTATGGCAATTCTACCAAATAGTGTGCAAAAAGCAAATGAACTAAATACCAAGGCTATGGTCTATATACATACACGAGGACAGACTACGATCTTTATGAGACGATTATTGGGTGTTATTAATTTATTCATACAAAATTAAGGATGTATCGCAGTTTGCAAATGCGCGTTAGATCGTCACCATTCCAGATGTATCTTAAATCTTTCCAAATTCCGAATCCGTTCAGCACATTTCCACAGTACTTGGGTTTCAATTACAGTTGCACACATAGCCACACCTCTAACCCAAATCAAGCTAAATCTAAACCTTGAGAACTCGTCATCATCAAACAATATTTTTCTGATTTCTAATAAGCACAGTCGACAAATTACCCCAGCAGTGTTTACCAGTGCGTGTTCATACATGCTAGTCCTTATCACTGATAAATGAATTGGGGCCATTAATCAAGGCTGTAATATTGAGGGGCTATAACCACTAACAGGATTGGCGGTTACTGTATCACTAGCACGTTAATATAGCAAATACAGTTATATAAACCAATAAAACATATCGCAAACAGTATTTGAACGATAGTAACATCACACAATTAGCTGGTCAATGTAGCGCTCTATATATAATCTAACATACACTAACATTAAAACATTCAGGCTAACGCCCTCAAAATTATACTTCTTGGAAGACTTGGGAGTTGAAAAGCAGATTCTATTTTTGTGAAAGTTAATATCTCTGAACGTTCGAATAAATAGCACGACATTTCGTTTACTGTCTTGTAATTTGTTGTGATGTTTGTTAGCGAACGCATCATAAGCACCTAGTCTCCGTCTTAATATTCACACATGTATCACAAATAACTTCACAGCACCACATAAACCTGCATTTACAATTTTCGTGGAGAGTTACCTGCTTTCTAGAATATCCCCGACCACAACATAGCAAATCACAGCCTCCTACTGCCATAGAATTTGGATCACATGAACGTCCCTTTGTGCCAAGCGACCCTTCCTTTTTGTTCCTTTTACAAAAGTCCGGAGATTCTTCCGTGTACACTAAGTCTTCACGGGAGGGAGGTTTAATTGTTTCTCCTTCAGGTATCAAGTGCTTTCCATCATTTGAACTAATCACCTTTGCCCCGCCATCAAACTTCTGTTTCAGACGATCTCCAACTTCTCGAAATACAGGCATTTTCAACCAGCACGTTTCTAAAGTGCATGAGCCAGACAATCCATGACATTTGCACTCTTTTCTCATATACCGTTGGACTGCCTGAAACAATAGTATATGACAAGATTAACAGATTTACAACCAACTTTCCTAGTTCTTCGATAGCCAATTATATTCCTTTGGCAGAGGTATATACAAAACATCACTGTTAATATGTCCGGGTTGAAATGACAATCGCCATTTTCAATATTTGAGTCACCTTTATATTTTACGTCTTGTATTAAAGGAACACAACCTCTTTGATGACTGATGTCACATACGATTAGGACTGTAGAAGTAATAACACTATCAAACAGCAGACCACTTTATTTTTACCTACAGCAACTTCATCGTTTCATTTAAATAAAAATAATCTTTTGCACTAACCTGTCTGCCAGCCTCGTTATTATGCAACTGAACAAGCGTTGTGACATCACCACGTCGTTTTTTCCGTCGACGAGCGTCCATAAATTCCCTGGATTTTTGGTATCCAAACTCGACATTATCCCCACACCCCCCCCACTCCCATTCTCCATCAGTAGCCGTATCCCGCAGATTATTCCCACAGGTGCACTGTAGTAAGCGACCCATACTGCATGCCTGTGTAACGGCGTATACAACACCGGCAGCGGTAATGGCGTATACAAACGCAGCTTCTCGTGTATCTGAAATTATAAATAAAAACAATGATACCAAATTAAAATGAATTGTTTCTAGTGTTTCGTGCGAGTTAAAAGACTCCTTTACACAAATACAACATAATTATTTTAAGGACACCACCGAATCCTGTGTAATTCCAAAAAATAATAATTAAAACATTTACCTGTGGAACATCTAATACACATGATTAACGAGTGGAGATAATGGCAATATTGTATTACTTATTGTTTATTTACTATAATATGGATACAATAGTTCTATCTAGCCAGGTCTGTAGATTATTATTCTGAGTATATTGTATACTTTAACAGAGAGTATCACCCCTGTACTTAAAGGACAATATTGGTGCCAGTCATTATCACATATGTGATAGAACTGATTAAACACTTTCTAAATATAATATTAACACAGAGATCACCGCTACAATAGAGGAGTAATAAAGGATTCATGAATCGGAAGTGACGAACACCAAAGGAAAACACGAGGTTTTCCTCTATATAACTGACTGAAGAGCAGGGGCGGATTGGGGCCGGGAACCGGCCCGGGGTCCCGTGGCTCTCCCCCTGGACATTTTTGAAAAATGAACCCCAAATATGCGATTTGGTGCAATATCTGATTATAATCTCTGTCAAATAATATATTTCATAAATCGATTAACTTAGGCCAAAACCACGACCTGCAAGTAATTTACAACCATCAACCTGTGAAATTATCATATCGTCATATTATTTTGACCATTTGATTAACCAGTTAGAAATATTGAATCAGCAGGAATATTTTCATTGAAAAATGTCCCATTGTGGTTGCCGGGAGCGCTAGTTTATTCCTCCTGTGATGGAAGGCCACGAAACACATTGGTACAGAGTGACGAAAATGAAACCATAAAAGCTGCTTTTTAATTTTGGATTCTGGCGTATCCCCACAAACAGGGTGCAGGTGACTTAATAATTAATAAATTTACGGGAGACAGTGTCGGGTGAATCGGATGAAATTTTCGGTTGAAATTCGTATCCCCATTGCAGGATTCCGAATTCTGACCCACACCCAGCACACCCGGTCCAGAAAGTCTATTATACCAGCCCATTCCAGACTCCAGTGATGGCGTGGCGGCCCGTTAAAGCCACCGGTCACATACAATATGATCATCATGGCTCCATGGTCGGTCCAATACCCCCCCTCTCCCATATAATGTTCAGCAGAAAAAGGTTGGTTTTTTTTAGACGAATTAAACAAAATTATTTTTTTTTTCATTTTTTGTCCGACCGGCCCTTCGGGCTATCGCCCGATCGCCCGACGGCCCAATCCGCCCCTGCTGAAGAGACTAGAGATAGCAGATACATGGGCGAATATCTGCTCACTAATAATTCCTTCGAAGACCTAAAGTTGCTGTTTGACACTGTGAGAGAATATCTTACAATTCAAAAAAAGAATTGACTGATAAGAGAACACGAAAGACGTTTTTATAAGGTAGGGGAGACCGGGGCACATTGGACCACCACGGATATATCCTTTATAAATAATACTATGCAACCCAACACTATACAGAAGTGAGATAACTTCTTAGACCCATTTCTCCATCAATAAGCAGTAACCACATGCTGTCAGTTATTTTTTTTAGGCAGTGAATTTTTCAAAAGAGCGTTTAAAAGAGAAAAATTTTCCATACATGTTAACTTCTTAGCCTAGGAAATTCTTGTAATTAAAATCAGTTCATATGTATAATCTATACAATCCAGATAAACCGGGGTTTGATCCATATAAGAGGGCATATTGATTTTTTTTTAAATTTTGATCATGAAACTGTGATGGGGCAGATTGAACCACTGTCAGCGGGATACTTTGAACCATGGTTCAATGTACTCCAGTGAATTATAGACTATATATCATTTAATAATTTGTTTAGCCCAGGAAATTCTTGTATGTATAATCTACAATCTTTGAAAATAAAAACAAAAGATTTAGAATACCAGTTTATCCAACTCTGTAGGCCTATCGAATAAAAGGAATTAAACCTGTTCGAAACTTGGCTGTGCCATGCATGGGTGCAATGGGTCTCTCGGACTAGAGTCGCTCGTCAGCAAATCAGGCTGTCCGAATATTGGACAAATTTTTGTTTGAATCACTACAAAAGTTGAATTGATCCCACCAAACTGCCAACTTATGTGCATTTTACGGCGATTTGTAGGAGCCTAGGGAATCCAGACTCCTGTTTGTTTCGATCGTTTTTAACTATACACTGATTGTTTGCAGATTCATAAGATCACTACGAAATAAGTGAGTAGGTTTAAGATCTAAATCCAGATCTATGTTAACATGGAATTTTTTATCACTGTTTAATTTGCCTAATTATTTGGTTAAACCTGCTCCGACTATTTTGTAAGAGGGATACACTGAACCATTACGGTCAAGTGGATTAAAATATGTTTTGGGTTTGTTTGTTTTTTTTGAAAAAAAAAATAAGTTAAAGATTAATTTAATTGAGTCTGATACACGATAGCAACTATGATATGTCTTTAAACAATAAAATAAAGATATCTTCTAATAAAAACATTTGATATGAAATGAGGACAAATATGTATGTGAACAAAATGGTTCAATGTGCTCCAGTCTCTCCTATAGAAGGAATAAAAACAAGGGACTGTACGGAGTATTTTTATTTTTCTCGTGTTCTCTTATCTTATGACACTTAATTACTTTATTCAATCGTCAGATATCCTCTTGCGGTCGCATATAATAATTTTTTGTCTTCGAAGGAATTATTAGTGAGCAGAAATTCAGCCGTTTATCTGTCATCACTCGTCACTTCAGTCATTCACATAGAGAGATAACTCGTGTTTTCCTTCGGCGTTCGTCACTTCCGATTCATGAATCCTTTATTACTCCTCTATTGTAGCGATGATCTCTGTGTTAATATTATATTTGGAAAGTGTTTAATCAGTTCTATCACATATGTGACAATGACTGGCACCAATATTGTCCTTTAAGTCACTTCACTGACTTCCAGTTCAAGCGAGAATTGACTTCAAATTGATGTCTCTTACAATGCGTGTACTATGTGTGATGTCATCTTACATGAGAGAATCTATGATACCTTACATGCTATCCTAAGATCAAACACCAAGAACAACCTTCAAATAAAACACTTTTATAGAAAAGCAATTACTGTGGTTTATTTCACTGCGACGTTTCACAAGTAGTTATCAAGCATGTACACAAACTATTGACGTCCCAAACTATTGTTGTCTTTTGGAACTCGCTCATTTGGTATTGTTGCTGTCAATTTGTGGAACTCGCTACCTGAAAATCTTTGATTCAATCCACCAATAGACTCTTATTTGAGAAATATATGCAAGAGTGGTTGTGGGTTTTTTTTTATAGCGCAATGATCATAACTGTATGTGGTATTAGCGCGATATAAATTGGCTTATTATTAATATTATTATACGAAAAAACAACCCCCACGGCAGCAACATTTACAATATAAACTGATGAAACCCAGGCTATCTGTTACATTATGATCAAGTGATTTTTTTGTCGCAGTTTTTGTGGTCAGTATACTAGTGGGGTAGGGAAAGATATAATTCCATGCTTGACATGTATCCATTATATTTGTGGGATCTCTTGTAATAAAGATTTTAATAGAGGACAGGCAAGTCGGAAATACAATAACAATTCATTATAATCATTTATGAGTCAGGATCATAAAGTGTGGAGTTATTTTGTTCGTGTCTGGGTGCCACACCAAAGAATAAACCTGACAAAACATGCGTAAACAATTCAAATTACCCTAATACATAATCTCTAGTTTAATGGTACCGTTTAACGCATCAGAACACGGAGAAGAAAAGAGGAAGGATCATAAAGTCAGCGACTGTATTTATTAGTCGACTACCCGCAGACAATCCCGAAAAGAAAAGGCCTTCAGTAAATTAGACATCGCCTACATCGCTGTAGCGGGAGATTTTTGAAGGAGCGATGACATAGGTTTCTACCCTCATTCCTCAAGTCATTCCGTAATCAAAACCTACAGGCGGAAGGAAGCCTGCCTAAATCATTCGGAGTGCCACTAGCGACACAAAGCAAATCTTTCAATGTAGGAACTAGCACTATTGAAAATCCGACCAACTTTGAGATAAGTTTTCCTAAACGATAAATATAATTTGTTACAGAATGATACATATTTCTGGTAACCGATTTAATCCACGGGAAATTCCTGCGATCTTCTTATGAAAACATAATATATTGTATTGGAAACTTTAAGGCGTATTTTCTTAACTCTGTAGACACTTAAATCCCAACTATATATCAAAAACAAACATTTAATGTACTTCTGAGCAATTTTAAATCCACCCACTTTCCTATAACGTCCCCAACCTTCACTTCCTAACTCGACGTCTTCATTTACATAAATGTGTTGGCTCGTTAAATTTATTCGTTCTAGATAAATATAACTGCAGGGGGTTCCCCGTTTTTGCGACTTAAAAGTTAATCCCAATGCTGTTTACATGTGTAATGTGGACCACCATGGCCGTGAAATATAGAGTCATATCATTTACAAATTATTATCCCTTTGAAGTTTATAAAATGAGCAGTCTGGTGGGGACTAGGTAGTTTCTGGTCATTTAGGATATACATGTATTTTACTATTCCATGTTTATTCTACAACAATAAAATCACAAGAACTCCATTTACCATTTACTTAAACATATTTAAACTCTGTCTGTCTCATAGAAAATAACCAACAAATACGATACAGACAGCTGCATATAATATTATTGTAAGAAGACTATATCTATAAAATTATCATAGAAAAAATGGAAACACTTGCTAGGTTATAGGGCGATAAAACAGCTGAATGTTGTAAAAAGGCGGCATTTCTTTTAACAAATTTTTGCGCAATAGGTACGGGAATCTAGAAACTAATGTAGTTAAGCAACATGGTAAAACTGAGTTTGCGAACAAAACATACTAAGGAAAATTATCTGTATCTTAATACATCCCCAGTAGAAACTATTATCATTGTAGACCAAAAACTAACTCAGCAGGCGCACTTAGCAGTAAAACTCGACCAGTCTTCTTTTAACTTTCTTCCAGTTTTTTTACTAGCCGTGTTCAAAGAAAAACCTATTAAAAGTAACTAGAAAGAAGTTAGCAGAACTCTTGATATTATCGCTGTTACTTCTTCAAGAGTTTTGTTTCTTCCATCTCTAAAGAACATATGTCTATTTGAAAGCCCCAACATCAAACGACGACTAGACCATAAATATGATAGTTTTCTAGCATCAAAGCGGTAATTATAGCAAAGTGCATATACTGATTCCTCTTCCATGCCAGAAAACAAGTAGGAAGCCAGATAATATTTTGTCGGCGCCTTTGATGTGTAACCTTCTCCGTATCGCACGCGCTGTTACTGAGTGATGTTTGCCGCTTCATAGAGAAATTCCCTTTCATCTTTTAATTAAATGACCCTAGATGCAGATAGAATTCTGCAAAAATGGCCTAATTTCTGTTAAGAATATACTTAGTTCTCTCAGTTTGTATGTAGAGGTCTGTTCTGCGGATACGTATTAATACTGTTTGTAAATTGTATGTTAGTTAGGCAATAAGTTAGTGAATATGTTAGCTGTACTAGTAGTACTGGTAAGTGGAATTCTTTTCTTTAAAAAAGAAGACTACAATAATTTTGTTGTCTATTACTAATCTATGGTATAGTAGTATTCTATTGTATCAGTGGGTCTTCTCTTTTATCAATGACTCTCTTATAAAGTCGGTATTTGTAAATAGAGACAAATTTCAAGAACATGTGAATTTTACCATATGGATGTGTAGAGTTAGCAGGGGTAAAGGTCTCGCGTATTTATCTATAAAGATACAAAAGGTACCATTTGAAGAGCTTCGTAGCAAGAGACCATTCATTAATTTCGGGATAATTTGAAAGTGTGTGAAACGTCCAATGTTCTAAGTTTAGACACAGTATGATAGCAAATAGGCATTATTTATTTTCACCTCTTATTTGATTTTCATTGAAATACGAGATTTTTGTTTGTTTGATATCTTAGAAGGTAAAATTAAGTTTGCCGTATGGCTTAATTTGGTTAGAATGTGCCAAGATATTCTTTACTATTATTTTACAGTCAACTCTTTCGCTGTACAGGTGTTCGGACATATTTTATATAGTCAACTCCCTCACTGTACAGGTTTTCAGATACATTTTAAGAGAACCATCGCGTTGGTTATCATGTATATAGTTATTTCAATTGGTGATATTATTGTGGAATAAGTAAGAAATTAAGCAATACTTGACGTGCTGTTATAAGTTGGTATGGTTAATTTAAAGCCCCAATAACACTCTTGTTGTAATTGAATAATATGTCCCAATCTTTATTCTGGTCAACAAATTGTATTATTTTACAATATTCAAATAAATTGATGATACAAATTTCATCAATTTAAAAAATTGGAAAAATTCAACTACATGATTTGAAAAGGTTAACGTAAACCTTTTCAAATGTGACTTGGATTTTAAAATATTTTCGAACCCTCTGGAAAAGTAAAATATGATGTAATGGATAATTTACACAACAGGTAGGACACATAAACATCTGGTACTTAGAATAAGACTATTATTTATTTTCTAGAGCTGCCAAGCCAGCAAGAGTGTTATTGTCCCTTTAATAAGGACGAGTGAGAATAACATCGGATCTATTTAACTGGTTATTACTGCTCAATGAGCCAGTGTCCCTACGTCCTTTAAACTTGTCGCAATTTTTTCGCGACCTTTATTTTTGAACTGTTAATGTTTTACAATATGATTTATAATTTTATCCTAAAATAAAAATAAGCGATTACGTCGATCTGTTTCAGACACTGATTTTCAATATTATATAGGAGAAGGGCAATATTTAGGTGGAGTGTTCCTTCCACTAAAATGATTGGGGGTGGGGTGGAGGGGACACTGATTATCGTAATAGGAGCGCCAATAGCATCATCTTCCGTAAAAACATTTTAAGAGTAATTTTGTGATTTGTTGTTAAATATAGAGGGATATGGTAGTATTATGACGTCAATTATATTACACGTAGATAAACTCCATATGAATATAACTGATTACAACAACTCACATAATAAATAGCTTTATTTAAATTAATGTGGACAGTTGTGTAAAAGATAATTACATAACAAAATGAAATGATTAGCAGATTTATAAATTCACCAGTAAGTCAATACTAATTTGTATATGATTATAAAATTTGATTGTTGATGCGGTTGTTGAACAAATACATGAATCACCGAACATTGCGTTATCACAAATTGATGTTCATGATCAAATATTGTGGTAATTCGAGTTAATTATCAAAAATACTGCTCGTAATTAAATTAATCGGCTTTGATCTTGTGTATCCAAAGAATTAGATTTTCTATGCTTTGTTAGTCTTTTTGATAGGACGAGGCCATGTTGAAATGAATCTTATTGATAGTTTTTGATTTGGTAATAATGTCGAACAATGCATGCCCGTTGTTATGCTTGATTCATGGTTTGTAAGATGAAGTCATAAACACATTCATCTCCAATGTGGAGCAAGGAATCTCTTCAAAGAAGTTTTATTGTGCACCAATTGCAAACCTATTTAATTGCTAAAACTGTCATTAGTTGATAGAGCGACTACAGAAAATACACATCTACAATATGTGTAATAAGCCTTTGCTCCGGTTCATGGAAACATTTTAAATCAAACTAGACCTGCATGCAGGAATGACGGGTTTCACTGGTGCCACGTTACCTTTGAACTTGAACTTGTGTCACTTTCGGTGCCACGTTACCCTTGAACATATGTTACTTCCGGTACCAATGAAACCAATATACAGATTTCCACATAAGCATTGTACACATCAAATAAAATGGAAACAGAATCAAACAAATCCAGAAATATCATTTCATTTTATACATTTGTTACATGTAATTGATCCTGACAAAATTACAGTACTTCCGGTGATAATGTAAATGTTCCATTAGTTTTATGAAATCAGAAATGGCATAAGGCATCGCATGGTGAAAATTTTATGCAAATCGAATAATAATTGCCACTTTTACAGACCAAAAACCTTGAAATGTGACGTGTAGAAAATCGTCTATTTCTCGGCAACCGTACAAGTTAGAAACCATTTTTTGGTATTTATATGACCGTATGGGTTTAGTCTATTTGTTGATTGGAATCAAATATCATAATTGTATAAACATTACAAATCAGACTCATTTGAATAAAATATCGGTTTTGAAGGCTTAAAATACAGTTTTTGCCAAAATGACGTTACTTCCGGTGATAATGAAAACGTTAAATTAGTTTTATAACATCGTCTTTGACATTAGGCTTCAAAGGGTGAAAATTTTATGAAAATCGAATAATAATTGACACTTTTATGGGCCAAAAACCTTCATAAGTGACTTTTAGCAAATCGCCTATATCTCGGCAACCGAACAAGTTAGAAACAATTTTATGATATCTATTTGACCGTATGAGTTTTGTTAATATGTGAATTTAAACCAAAAGTTAATTTTATTATTACATGTGACATAATTCTTGGTTGAAAAAAATATCGATTTTGAATCAAATGATGTCACTTTTGTGAATATCCATTAATAATTGACTATTTTACAGGCAAAATTACGAAAATAGTGACTTATGCAAAACTGCCCATTTCTCGGCAACTGCTTATATTACAAACTAATTTTCACATACATTCTCTTCGTACGGATTATAGCTACAAGTCTATAAGAGTTATGTAAAAATAGTTTAAAATCTGAAAAGCCTGAATGGGTTGTAAATAGGTCAATTTTACGCCTTTTTTCACCTCTAAATCCAATTTGCTAGAAAATGAAATAGAAATTAAAAAAACTGCTTCCGCCATTATTTGCGCCTTGAAAGGACACACTCTTTGAGTCATATAATTTTTTCAAAAAATAATATTTGTTTTAGAAGAAGGAAACTAACTGTCAAAATTGTAGTTTTTGGTAAAATTATGCCACTTCCGGTGCCGACAGATAACACTTTTGGTAATAAAAAAAATGACAATTGAGACAACGAAGCATATGAACTTTGTTTTATACAAATCGAACAATAAAAAATTAATCTAGGACTGAAAAACTGAATTAGCCAATGGCGGCCAAGGAAAATTACTGAGACAAATTTTTTTAACATTTTTGCGCTAGTCAGATGACTCTTTAATTCTGTGCACAACACGACTATAAAATATTTATAAATAAAAAAGTTTTTTGTAAAATTTTAAATTTTCGAATCTTCGAAGATTTGCCAAAAATCAAAAATCGAAAGTAGCGTAGCTATGTGCCATGTCTCCGGCTATGCCAAAATGTATCGAAAGTTAAAATCCCATGATTATTGTTAAAATTATTGCAATATTTTTAAAAACGCTAACTTCGGTGATTTCGGACATTTCGCATTGTCACAGAACGTTCAAAATAGCTTTATCCTCTAAGTCACACCCACTTTCCCAGTAAAACCGAAGAAATCGTAACGATGCGACACGTAGTTGCTGAGATCTATTCAAATTGGAATCTGAATAATAATAATAATAATAAGAACTAGACCTGCATGCAGGAATGACGGGTTTCACTGGTGCCACATTACCCTTGAACATGTCACTTCCGGTGCCGAGTTACCCTTGAACATATGTCACTTACGGTACCAACGAAACCACTAAACAGGTTTCCAAATAAACATTGCTCACATCAAATAAAATGGACGCAGAATCAACCAAATCCAGCAATATCAATTCATTTTATACCTTGTTACTTGTAAATGATCTTGACAAAATCACATTTCTTCCGGTGTTAATGAAAATGTTCAATTAGTTTTATGAAATCAGAAATGGCATACGATATCATATAGTGAAAATTTTATGTAAATCGAATAATAATTGCCACTTTTAAAGACCCAAAAACTTGAAAAGTGACTTGTAGAAAATCGGCTATTTCTCTGCAACCGTACAAGTTAGAAACCATTTTGTGGTATCTGTATGATCGTATGGGTTCATTCTATTTGATGATTGGCATCAAATACCATAATTTGAAAAAGATTTCAAAACAGACTCATTTGAATAAAATATCTGTTTTGAAGGCTAAAAATACAGTTTTTGTCAAAATGACGTTACTTCCGGTGATAATGAAAATCTTAAATTACATGTATGAAATCTTAAATGGCATTAGGTATAACATGGTGTAACGTTTATGAAAATCGAATAATAATTGACACTTTTATGGCCCCAAAACCTTCAAAAGTGACCTGTAGAAAACCGTCTATTTCTCGGCAACCGAACAAGTTAGAAACAATTTTATGATATCTATATGACCATATGAGTTGTGTTTATATGTGAATTTAAACCAAAAGTTAAAATTATTAATACATATTAAGTAATTCTTGGTTGAATAAAACATTGATTTAAAAAGTTTAAAATGCAGTTTTTGACAAAATGACGTCACTTCCGGTGTCAATTTTAAATTGTAATCAACTTGATATGACGCTACATGCTTTTTGAATCAAATGATGTCACTTTTATAAAAATCCAATTTTAATTGACTATTTTACAGGCAAAATAAGGAAAACAGTGACTTATGCAGAACTGCCCATTTCTTGGCAACTGCTTATATTACAAACTAATTTTAACATACATTTTCTTCGTATGGATTATAGCTTATAAAAGTTACGAAGAAATATATTAAAATCTGAAACGCCTGAATGGGTTGTAAATAGATCAATTTTACACCATTTTTAGCCTCTTAATCCAATTTGCTCGAAAATGAAATCGAAATTAAAAAAACTGCTTCCGACATTTTTTGCGCCTTTAAAGGACACACTCTTTGAGTCATATAATTTTTCAAAAAAATAATATTTGTTTTCGAAAAATGGTACCTAACTGTCAAAATTGTAGTTTTTGGTAAAATTATGCTACTTCCGGTGCCGACAGATAACACTTTTGGTAATAAAAAAAATGACAATTGAGACAACGAAGCATATGAACTTTGTTTTATAAAAATCGAACAATAAAAAATTAATCTAGGACTGAAAAACTGAATTAGCCAATGGCGGCCGAGGAAAATTACTGAGACAAAATTTTTTAACATTTTTGCGCTAGTCAGATGACTCTATATTTCTGTGCACAACACGACTAAAATATATTCATAAATAAAAAAGTTTTTTGTAAAATTTTAAATTTTCCAAATTTGGCGCCTAATATCTTCGAAGATTTCACGAAAATCAAAAATCGAAAGTAGCGTAGCTATGTGCCCTGTCTCCGGCTATGCCAAAATGTATCGACAGTTAAAATCCAATGATTATTGTTAAAATTACTGCAATATTTTTAAAAACGATAACTTAGGTGATTTCGGACATTTCGCATTGTCGCAGAACGTTCAAAATAGCTTATCCTCTAAGTCACACCCACTTTTCCAGTAAAACCGAAGAAATCGTAACGATGCGACAAGCAGTTGCTGAGATCTACTCAAAACAAAAGAATAATAATAATAATAATAACTAGATCTGCTACTGTCCCATGCAGATATGAAAGCTTTCATATTCATCGTCACGTGTCATCGATTATATCAAGTATCTCAAATGAAAGGATAAGAATAACAAACTATCAAAAGTTCAAAAACTCGCGAAGTTACAAGTCTAAATATAGTATGAAACATTGCATAATCTGAAAACTAAAGGGAAATAACTGATACTTGTGTTGCTGTAATCGGGATGACTTCCCACTTCAAAACTTTCAGAAAAATGAAATGAAAATGGTAAGAAAACATCGAAAAATTAAATGAGATAACTTTGAACATAACTAAAAAAATTTGAATCAGGTTGATCCCAATTGTTTGAATATTTACGTTAAATATGTAAATTTGGAAAATTATAAAGACATAATTATCAAAATCGGTCAAAACTCACAAAGTTACACAGTGAGAAACATTGCACCCGGGCAAAAAAATAATCTTTAAACTAAAGGGAAATAACCTAAACTTGTATAGCTGTAATCGGGCTTCCAAAATTAGAGATATGTTATATAATTATGGTTTCCAATATGTTTGGTTATAAGTAGGAAATCGTGACAACTTCTTAAGCATGTTTTAAACAAAGGGTCATAGACTGCAATATACAAGAATGGCACTTTGCAATAAAAAAAAAACTGGTCAAAGCAAGATTTCTATGCAGAAATGAAATAATTAATAGAACCAGAAAAACATTTATCCACTATAATAAATAAGCAACATAGAGAAAATGAAATCAAATTGAATGGGGTTTAACGTCCTACTCCTAAAATGGGCTAATGAAGACGGGCATACGCCATAAAGTGTGCAATGAGGGAAATTTTACCCGGGCAGCGGCGTTACGGCCTACGAGGTTGGACAGGCGACCATACTCCTTGTCACGTACAACCAAGAAATCGAAACAACGCCAGTTGACTCAATGACAGACGTTATGATACACCGTGCACGTGCTAACCATTCAGTCACGCAACCTCCCTAAAATCGGCAAATTGCTGACCTACAGATAGAAACATTTCAACCGGGCGAAATCTTCTATTTTATTAGTTTAATTTGCACGGTACCTTTAGTGATCAACCGAATATTACAAAACTTTTAAAAATAAGCTCCCCCTGACCAGCTAAATCGTTCGCAATAAACGTTTTCCCCTTAAAATCGGCAAATTGCTGACTTTAAAGTGAGAAACATTACAACCGGGCGAAATTTTCTGTTTTATCACTTTTACAGTATCTTTAATTACCAACCGATTATTACAAAACTTTAAAAATAAAAAAAAGAAAGAGAGAAATGCGGCTAAACGTCCATTCGACACAAACTAGGTCATTTCGGGACTAACATATGTTTTTTAATTTTATTTAAAAACTCCCCTTGCGCGTACTGGTCTTTAGCTGTTGGGAGGAAACCGAAGGACACGGAGAAAACCCACGAGGTTGGACACCATACTCCATGTCACGTGCAACTTGGAAATCGAAACGACGCCGGTTGACTCAATGACAGACGTTACGATACAGCGCGCGTATGCTAACCATTCAGCCTCCCTAAAATCTGGAAATTGCTGACTTATAGCAAGAAACATTTTAACCGGGCGAAATTTTCTGTTTTAACAGTTTAATTCGCACGGTATTTTAATTACCAACCGATTATTACAAAACTTTTGAAAATAAGCCCCAACTGACCAGCTTAATCGTATGCATGTCCATGTCACGTACAATCTCGAAATCGAAACGACGCCCGTTGACTCAATGACAGACGTTACGATACAGCGCGCACATGCTAACCATTCAGCCATTCAGCCTCCCTTAAAAATAAGCTCCCCCTCACCAGCTTAATTGTTCGCAATAAACATTTGCCCTCTAAAATCGGCAAATTGCTGACTTTAAAGTGAGAAACATTACAACCGCGCGAAATTTTATGTTTTATCACTTTTACAGTACCTTTGATTGCCAACCGATTATTACAAAACTTTAAAAATAAAAGAGAAAGAGAGAAATGCGGCTCAACGTCCATTCGACACAAACTAGGTCATTTCGTGACTAACATATGTTTTTTCATTTTATTTATAAACTTCCCTTGCGCGTACGGGTCTTTAGCCGTGGGAGGAAACCGAAGGACACGGAGAAAACCCACGAGGTTGGACACCATACTCCATGTCACGTGCAACTTGGAAATCGAAACGACGCCGGTTGACTCAATGACAGACGTTACGATACAGCGCGCGTATGCTAACCATTCAGCCTCCCTAAAATCTGGAAATTGCTGACTTATAGCAAGAAACATTTCAACCGGGCGAAATTTTCTGTTTTAACAGTTTAATTCGCACGGTATTTTAATTACCAACCGATTATTACAAAACTTTTGAAAATAAGCCCCAACTGACCAGCTTAATCGTATGCAATAAACGTTTGGCCTGAATTGAAAGTTCTGCAACGAGAAAGTTCATCTCGATTTTCCGGCGTGGTTACCCCTTGTCAGTGAGCAGAACGGAGGGCCTGACAAGGACAGCTGTCTAGTCGTTCGGATGGGACGAAAAACCAAGGTCGCGTGTACACATTGGAGTGCACGTAAAATATCCCTAAGTAGTTGGAATTCGATACTGTTGAATAAGCTCTATATGATGGCTAAATGTGCAGATTGTAGTCACCCACACTGCATGTTCCGCTTAACAATGAAAGGGTGCCGTTTTCAATGTTCGATCCTTTTATTCTTCTACTCCAGATATTTTGGACTGTTGATCGAAGTTTTCATATAAAAGACTACCGATAAGACTCTTTGTAGAAGAAGTTCTCAAAAAGTATTATGTTGACTTTAAGAGAAAAGAACCTTTAAAGATGCTCCAAATCGTAAACATACGACTTTTTGGATTTTCGATCTCTTTTTTTCTGCTATCCCTGATATTTAAAAAAAAAGATACAACGATTTCACACAACAGGCCAGCTATTACACTCTCGATTAACAAGAGTTTCACCGCCCTCCCTTCACTATAACCGAAGTTATCTTGCCCTAAAGAATCAACAAATCAGCATGCTTATCTCTGCTTATCCTAGGCAGAAAATGCTCATCTTTAAACTCAATCATGACATTGACATAGTGAACGTCTACACCAAGATTGAACATTCTAGCTCAATTAGAAGGAGAGTTATTGTGTTTCAAAGTTTCGGCCCTTCAAATTGCTACTACTTTTCATATTCACTTCAAAATGGCAACCATCAATTGACCTAAATCAAAATTCTGCTCTGAACAATTTTTAGGCCATCTTTCAAGGATTCAGAAAATATAACTCCCGTGTCTGTAAGTAAAATAGCAAAAAAGCCTTAGGGATTTTTCACGTTTCAAGATGGTGGCACTTCCGGTTCGATCAACAAACTTCATATTTTGTGTACAAATCAGTTATTACTTATCTAGTATCCAAAAAAAAATTAGGTCATTCTGACCTATATTTCGATGATTTTTTTGAAAATTTTGATCCTTAATTTCGTCAAGGGGAGATAATTTAGAAATTTCTAATTATATTTTTGAAGTCACATCGGTAAGGTCTACATATATACTAAATTTCATGAAAATCGTACAACTATTAAAGAAGTTGTCAAATTGGTCTAAACTTCCGGTTCGAAATCACAGCGACGAATTTTCGAAATTCGAAAATGTGAAACTGCAGATGAAAATGATTTTTTTCAAGGTATTCAAAGAAAAAAGAATTAGTAAAATCGGTCAAAAAATAACAAAGTTACGACTATGCATTGTCCATTTTGTCGTTCGTAAATTTCGGTGATTTCGGATTCGTAAAACGTTTTGAAAATATATTTAATCAAGGTTCGCACCCCATTTTTGGGGGGTAGGTCAAAATTTCAGAAAGATCCTACGGATAGATTCTGAGAAATCCGATTTGCAGAAAACACACAAAAAAAAAAATAACTAGATCTGCTACTGTCCCATGCAGATATGAAAGCTTTCATATTCATCGTCACGTGTCATTGATTGTATCAAGTATCCTAAATAAAAGGATAAGAAGAAAAAATTATTAAAATTGGTCAAAAACTCGCGAAGTTACAAGTCTAAATATAGTATGAAACATTGCACCCAGGCATAACAATAATCTGAAAACTAAAGGGAAATAACTGAAACTTATATTACTGTAATGAGACGGGTGAGAAAATGAAATGAAAATGGCGGGAAAAAAAATTAAAAATGGCAGGTTGGACAGGCGACCTTACTCCTTGTCACGTACAACCGGGCATTCGAAAACACGCTAGTTAACTCAATGACAGGCGCGCGTGCTAACCATTCAGGCACCCAACCCCCCTTTGAAATCAGACACGTGCAATATGTCATATAGGAAGAATAAGAAGTCGCTCACAACAAAATGGTAAATTAATGAGTTTAGGTCAAAAGGTTGAGCTACTGTTTTAGAGTACTTAATAGTTTTAAAGAGACACGTTAAGGGTTGTTCATAGTTAAATGAAAGTTTAATTTTAAAGAAGACCAATAAAATTAGGATTTAATAATGCCAGACTAATATTTCCAATATGTTTGGTTATAAGTAGGAAATCGTGACGACTTCTTAAGCATGTTTTAAACAAAGGATCATGTTTGTTTAAACAAGAATGGCACTCTGCAATAAAAAAACTGGCCAAAGCAAGATTTCTATGCAGAAATTAAATAATTGCTAGAACCAGAAAAATATTTATCCACTATAATAAATAAGCAACTTAGAGAAAATGAAATGAAATTGAATGGGGTTTAACGTCCGACTGTTCTGCTCCTAAAATGGGCTAATGAAGACGGGCATATGCCATAAAGTGTGCAATGAGGGAAATTTTACCCGGGCAGCGGCGGTTACGGCCTACGAGGTTGGACAGGCGACCATACTCCTTGTCACGTACAACCAAGAAATCGAAACAACGCCAGTTGACTGAATGACAGACGTTATGATACAGAGCGCACGTGCTAACCATTCAGCCACGCAACCTCCCTAAACTCGGCAAATTGCTGACCTACAGCGAGAAACATTTCAACCGGGCCAAATTTTCCATTGTAACAGTTTAATTTGAACGATACCTTTAGTTATCAACCGAATATTACAGAACTTTTAAAAATAAGCTCCCCCTGACCAGCTTAAGCGTTCGCAATAAACGTTTGCCCCTTAAAATCGGAAAATTGCTGACTTTAAAGTGAGAAACATTACAACCGGGCGAAATTTTCTGTTTTATCACTTTTGCAGTACCTTTGATTACCAACCGATTATTACAAAACTTTAAAAATAAAAGAGAAAGAGAGAAATGCGGCCTAATGTCCATTCGACACAAACTAGGTCATTTCGGGACTAAACATATGTTTTTTAATTTTATTTAAAAACTCCCCTTGCGCTTACAGGTCTTTAGCCGTTGGGAGGAAACCGAAGGACACGGAGAAAACCCACGAGGTTAGACATCATACTTCATGTCACGTCCAACCTGGAGATCGAAACGACGCCCGTTGACTCAATGACAGACGTTACGATACAGTGCGCACATGCTAACCATTCAGCCTCCCTGAATTCAGAAAATTGCTGACTTATAGCAAGAAACATTTCAACCGGGCGAAATTTTCTGTTTTAACAGTTTAATGTGCATGGTACTTTAATTACCAACCGATTATTACAAAACTTTTGAAAATAAGCTCCAACTGACCAGCTTAATCGTATGCAATAAACGTTTTCGCCTGAATTGAAAGTTCTGCAACGAGAAAGTTCATCTCGATTTTCCGGCGTGGTTCCCCCTTGTCAGTGAGGCAGAGCAGAGGGCCTGACAAGGACAGCTGTCTAGTCGTTCGGATGGGACGAAAAACAAAGGTCGCGTGTACACATTGGAGTGCACGTAAAATATCCCTAAGCAGTTGGAATTCGATACTGTTGAATAAGCTCTATACGATGACTAAATGTGCAGATTGTAGTCACCCACACTGCATGTTTCGCTTAACAATGAAAGGGTGCCGTTTTCAATGTTTGATACTTTATTCTTCTACTCCAGATATTTTGGACTGTTGATCGAAGTTTTCATATAAAAGACTACCGATAAGACTCTTCGTAGAAGAAGTTCCCAAAAAATATTATGTTGACTTTAAGAGAAAAGAACCTTTAAAGATACTCCAAATCGTAAACATACGACTTTTTGGATTTTCGATCTCTTTTTTTCTGCTATCCCTGATATTTAAAAAAAAAGATACAACGATTCCACACAACAGGCCAGCTATTACACTCTCGATTAACAAGAGTTTCACCGCCCTCCCTTCATTATAACGAAAGTTATCTTGTCCTAAAGAATCAACAAATCAGCATGCTTATCTCTGCTTACCCTAGGCAAAAAATGCTCATCTTTAAACTCAATCCTGACATTGACATAGTGAACGTCTACACCAAGATTGAACATTCTAGCTCAATTAGAAGGAGAGTTATTTCAGCCTCCCTGAATTCGGAAAATTGCTGACTTATAGCAAGAAACATTTCAACCGGGCGAAAGTTTCTGTTTTAACAGTTTAATGTGCACGGTACTTTAATTACCAACCGATTATTACAAAACTTTTGAAAATAAGCTCCAACTGACCAGCTTAATCGTATGCAATAAAAGTTTGGCTTGAATTGAAAGTTCTGCACGTAGGAAGTTCATCTCGATTTCCCGGCGTGGTTCCCCCTTGTCAGTGTGGCAGAACGGAGGGCCTGACAAGCACAGCTGTCTAGTTCGGATGGGACGAAAAGCACGGTCCCGTGTACACATTGGAGTGCACGTAAAATATCCCTAAGCAGTTGGAATTCGATACTGTTGAATAAGCTCTATACGATGACTAAATGTGTAGATTGTAGTCACCCACACTGCATGTTTCGCTTAACAATGAAAGGGTGCCGTTTTCAATGTTCGATCCTTTTGTTCTTCTACTCCTGATATGTTGGACTGTTGATCGATGGTTTCATATAAAAGACTACCAATAAGACTCTTTGTAGAAGAAGTTCCCAACCAATATTATGTTGACTTTACGAGAAAGACCTCTAAACATGCTCCAAATTGTAAAAATACGACTTTTTGGATTTTCAATCACTACGCAGTGTGAAACCCTAATTACTCTTATCTGAATCATATTGTTATTTATATTTGTATTTTTATGTAATCAGTTCACAAAAGAAATAACGTATATTTGCGTAATTTGGGATTTCGAGAATTTGATCAAAAATAACATTTTTTTATGTTAGTTAATCTTAAGACTGCGAAGGGTGGCAGTCATATTACACAGACCATCCTTTACTTCTGGGAAGTTTGTATATAGAATTGTTTTTACAGCAGCATGTATTTCAAATGGAGTTTAAATTAGAATACAAAATACTGGAATAAATGAAACAATCAAAATTCTGGTAATCATACTGTCGCTTTTGTAATATATCGTCGAGTAATTAATTCAAACAGTTTTGATTTTCACAAATTACCATTTGAAAGACAGACATTAAACTGGATATAGAACTGACTGTCAGCTTCCTCGTATTACAGTATTCTAACGATAATTAATACTAGAAAAAAATAGATTTTTAAAAACATCCAAAACATAAATAAATAAATGTTAGGACAGTTTTTGTGTAATGTAATTTAAGATATATAGCTATTTGAATTTTAGAATAGAAGATATGACACGCGATGTTCGATAGAAACAAAAAGTGTACAGGTGCTCGTACTTTTTCTACTTGAAAGTAAATGTATATTATACATGTACACGTTTATTTAGCTGTGTTTTACAGCCATCTGTCGAGGCCAATTAGAATAGACCTACTCGTCATGCTCAATTAACTGTCTACAATTACATATCATGTCGGCGTATGCATTATCAGACACATGCAATTTAACTTACCGTGTCGTAGAATCTTGGATAGGCTGCGTTTCTGTGTTGTACAATTCCATTTCCTCGTTCTAAATTGATACTGACATTCAAGCAACGCTACTTTTGCGCCTTTAGCCACCTCTTCAACGACTTCAGGTTCCTTTCTGCAGATTGCTCGCTGCTTGCCGGCTAATCGTCGGGTTTTACGACATATACTATTTGTATCCATGACAAGAGGGCTGCCCACCGCCCTGAAATATATACATATATATATATATACATAAAATGTTAGATAATTAGAGTTTCTAGACCTGTATAAGGCATTGCCATTATTTTTCTCGGATATATTTAACACGCCAACCCCATTGCTTATTTTTAGTTCTAGCTTATATTTATTTCGTTTAACACCTTAAAAAAATTAACAAAATAAAATATCTCTATTTGTTGTAGATTTTAAAAAAAACTAACGCTACTAGGTAACGTTTCTATCGCCCTTTACTGTTGACCAATAAATACAAAATAAATCAAAGTAATATCTATAAAACATTTACTGATAATTACAAGATTTGAGATACATCTCTAGTTTCACCATAATTACTATACAGTGTACCTGAATATTCAAATTGTTTTTTTTATCAGTAAGGTTCATTACAAGCCACGTGCTCCGTAGATTTTCTAATTTGTTTTTTCAATGTCTGTGCTAATTAGTAAACTTTATTAACAAGATGCGGGAGGCTTACATTATGTAAAAAATTATTATTTGGATATCGACATAGTCAAAATTCTTGTGTTAACTGGACTAAGTGTAGCGGTTTTCAGCGATACATAATAAACTTGTTCACCACAACTTCCATTGTTTGTTTTTGTATATTTTATCGTGTTTTGTTTATCTTTATCTTTAAAAGGGAGAAAGGGGGGGGGATGTATAAGACTACATACTATTTAATCTTACGACAATTTTATATCTTGAAGAAAGTATCCTGTAGCTTCTCCCAGATTTGTTTTCCAATTTATAGAATTCTTTAGCAAATACGCGAAAAACAGAGTTACTTTTAAATAACAGAAAATCAACAAAAGCTGGATTCTCGATATCAATTATTGTAAGCAATTGCTTGACTTACATTTTCGAGTTTGTTTGTATCCGCTTACACCGCTGTCAGCTCCGATAAATATAAATTTGAACACATTATATTTTAGTTCTTAAAACAGCCCAAATTCAAGTAAAATAATGGTTGGTTTATTCTAATAGAAAATGAGAATAAAGAGGAAGTCGTAGAAGTAGGAATTAGAAATATGATATTCGTAGCTATGTTTCTTGATGTGGGGGCTAACATACGAAACGATTTGGTGTGCGTGTGTTTGTTGAATGCACGTGTGTTGGAATGACAAGCTTGCCAAGGGAAAGGCCACTTGTGAATACTTTAAGCTTCAGACGAACGGGATTATTCGCAGATCAAACCACTTTTTAAACTTGGACGAAATGATCTTGTTGTTGGGACCACTTAGCATCTGTTTAATATAACAACAGAATCTTATCTAAAAATATGACCAAAGTCTGGAGAGCAGCACACGTGTTTTTAAATGAATGGGTGTATACTTGGGACTTTAGATCTTCAGTCGGAATCTTCAGTGTTTTACAATCGTGGGTGAATGCCCAAATCTTATTGCCCACTGTTAATTGTGCTCTTGGGTACAGCGTGGTAACAAGCACGATCGCGCCCACTGTACAGCGTGGTAACAAGCACGATCGCACCCACTGTACAGCGTGGTAACAAGCACGATCGCGCCCCACTATACAGCGTGGTAACAAGCACGATAAACCTTAGCTAAAAAATGAATTTAATGTTTTGAGGGAAGGTAAATGATATAGAAGTGATGGACTTCTATTGATACATAAATACATATAATACAATAAATGATGTTTGTGAAGTAATGTACAAATAAAAATGAAAGAATAAAAGAATAAAATATGATCTCGACGAGAAAAATCAAATTGCAATTTTATTATCCATAACTAATGTAACATTTGGCCACATCACCCCAGTGCGATATATTATCCCCTTCAGTTGTTAAACATAAGCAGGCGAACCCTTACCTTTCAAGAATTGCGCGCAACATGAATAGGTGTTTTATACATGTACTGAGGTTATTTGTTGTTTCTAAATATTTTAATTAAGACATTTGAAATACGTCGGCCATAAATAAGTGTTCCCTATTCTTAGTATATAATGAAGTTATTAAAGGTGCACTATGTGAAATTAGATAATGAGTTTGCAGTTCTCAATATAATAGTTAATAAACTAGATAATGTAAATGTAATTTTCTGAAAATTTCAGTCAAATTGATCCTCTATGAAACGAGAATAAAGCCATTGAAAGTGTCCGTCTAGCCTCGATCATCATTACTAAAAGTAGTTATGACAAAAATGCAGCAAATCGGATCATAATCCAACAAATATGGCAGGCTAGCGTTGACATCGATGGTTGATTAGTTAATTAATGTCTAATTAATAGTTTATGTAACATTCTATGCCTAAAGAAAGAACTACAATAGGCAGATTTAGCTCTAGCATATTGTATGTTTAAAGAAATGAAGACTGGTGTAAGCAACATCGCGTTTTAGATAATCATAATCGAGTTAAAACTTGTTTATTTTTAAAACTATTCTGAAAGAATATTTTATAGTTTATCATATTTCCTACTTTCCCTTCTTCACAGTTTTACTTGGTTATGTTAATTTTCCATGCCTGATACCAACTCAGAACAAACTATATTATTACATTTCCTACCAGCAGAAAGCACAAATACTACTAATTACTCTTTAGAAGATAAGTGACAGATTCCTCGATATATTCTAGTAGAATTTAGCTTATTATTTATGATGTAAACAAATATAAATGGCTTGAACTCATCACAACAAATATAGAAAACCCATACCCTTGCCTTAGATTTAGGGGGATAGATGTTGTGTACAACCAGGAGCTGAGAATTTATTCTTGGATCCGGTGCAGCGAGGAGGGATATTTCCCATTATGACATTTAATTTCCGCTCAACTTCGGTGATTGCGCGAAAAAATTAAGATATCGAATTTCAGTTAAATTGAAATCACTCCGATGTGCTTTTAATATATGTAGTTATGGCGAAACTCCACCGACTAATGCATTTTCAAATTCTTGCCAATTTTATACGATCAAGGTGGCATATTCTTAATAAATATCAGAATAATATATGGAATAAAAGATTAGTAATGCTAAATGGATGAACATTTCGACAGTGTGATTTACCTTTCTTGTGTTCTACGGCTCTCACGTTATGTCTTTATTGCAATTAAAACTAGCGCCAAATTACCCCAGCCATATACCCATCTTGTGTACAACTATTATACTAGACAGATATAGTCGTGACCATCCTTTTTAATAACCTTTATATTCCACAGCAATTTGTGGTTCAAGTCGCAATTCGTTTTGATTTGTCGATAGCTGTATCTGAGTTTGTCTACAGCTTACAGTCAGTTAAGGGCGACAACCGATTAACCATACATGAAACATATAGACACGTGTGTGCTATGCAGATCGAACTGCCCTAAGACTGGCAGTAATATCATGGTTTATTTGGAGGTTGTCTAGAACAATATAAATATAAAACTCTAGTTACCTACTCGATATTTATCATTGGTTGTATTCAGGCTAGTATATCATTAGATTTGATATTGATATTCAACTATTCTTCACCAAGATGAAGTTTTGTTATACCTTAATAAAAGTTACGTGGAAATATACAGGTGCGTTATGACCACCTTACCTAAAGAAGAAACCAAACATATGGTTTATGTTCAGTTTCATCTACAAACTACATGTATATATAGGAAGGGGTTTAACTCATCTCAACAATTTTCCAATCTGAATCTAACATATTGCAGTTTAGCATCGTTTAAAGCAGGGAAAACTGTCCCCCCCCCCCATAATTTTGAGTTTAGTTAATTCGATGACTGATGTGGAAGAGTGTATCAATGGTGAAGATTTAGAAAATAGGACGCTGTTACCTGCCTCAAATGCAACACTTCTATTCAATTTAGTGTGCCAACTTATCTAATCTGGAAATCCCCTAGTTTAAGATACAGTGGTAGAACATTCAAATTATACAGGTCTATAGATGACGGTTTACAAAAATACAACATATCCTTTTGTGTTATGTAGACATTAAGTGAGCTATAACTAGAGGCCATTCCCTTGTTTCTCTCATTCTCCAGACAACTTCTGTCTTATTTATGTAGGAATATTACCTTTGAAGGATTTTAACGGGCGTTGCTCATGTCGACAAATGTATCGCTTAAGGCAACCAATTTTCTATTAACACCCAATAATTGCGTAAAGAGTTATAAATAGGACTCTAAATCTTTCATCCTTTCTTACCATATGGACCCACATGCTCTTATAAAATGACCGAGATAAATAATAGACACCCCATGTATCCAATCCATAAAATCATTTCCATTTATTTTTTCATTTTTTATTGAGCAAATTGATAGAAGTACTATTTGGGTTTCTGGTTCGTACCGCCAAACGACAATAAACCCCTGTACTACTCACACTCCTATGATAACATGTACTAGGCCTACCGGTAAAATCATTAGATTCTTCAAGTGAGTATTATTTTATTTCAATAATTCGCTTGCGTGTAAGGGTCTTTAGCAATGGGAGGAAACCAGAGGACTACGGGAGGGTTGACAACCCTACTCCCTCTCACAAGAAAGCGGGGAATTGACTCAATGACAGACCTTTTTGTCCAATGCGTACGTGTTAACCATTCGGCCCCTAACCTCCCTTGAAAACTATTTATATCTTAACAACTCTCAGTTTTAATGACAAGGAGCCTAACATAGTTGATTATTACAAAGCGTCAATCATCGGGTATCATCTTGCTATCTTACCATATAGTTCATATATAAGGGTAGTAAATAATGGCACGGATACCCTAAAAGTAAAATTCTTTCTCATGTGGTGTAGCGAAAGATAGACCTTTAAAATCACATTGATCGATGACGTATGATATCATGTGATGTATCGAAAGATAGACCTTTAACAAATGATATTCTGATTATGTTATTGATGGCTGATGTTCCGACTAATCACATTTATCGATGACGTATGGTATCGCGTAATAAAAGTCTTGTTTAAGGCGTGTGAATCCTGTTGTAACATGACGAATATCCACGTGTATTTGTCTGTCATTACTGTTAACAATAATGTAGAGATTTGATTAATTAACATGTGTCTAGGCTATAAAGGTGTACATAGAAGATACTTTAAATTGAACATTTCAATTGAGTAAATCCCTTGTTACTTTCATCTTCTATAGACAACTATGGTTAAGTCGAAACAAAATAATGTGTGCTAATCCAACGGTAAATTCGACCGACTCTTCCTTATATTTG
Organism: Patella ulyssiponensis; assembly: GCA_963678685.1. Lineage (NCBI taxonomy): Eukaryota > Metazoa > Mollusca > Gastropoda > Patellidae > Patella > Patella ulyssiponensis. The sequence goes on along the minus strand of OY783225.1, from coordinate 57,216,487 downwards.
ACGAACAACCGTCCCTCTAAAGAATGTTGACACTGTAGTTAACAGGGAATTAAATCAAGACTGCTTTACACGTACCGACAACCCACAACTATTGAAACTCTTCTGTTCTTGGTTTGAAATCAGACCCCAGTGGTTCTTAACCGAGTCTCCATACCAAACAAAACAGCATTTTAAGAAAGAAAAGGCAAAGAAAAACTCACTAAATATTTTAAACGCATACCAGTCTTACTATAGACACAATTTATAGACTGTTAAAGTTGAATGTATACAACTAAAGAACGCGACCCATCAACACAAACAGTCAGGAGAAGTGGGGAAAAAACAGAAAATTTCAATTGCAAGAATTGTCTTAGCAAGTTAATATATTACAGCGGACAGTATAAACCATGTTGTTGATATCGATGAAGACTTAATCAACTACATTTTCCTGTATTTTAATATTTTCTGTCATTCGGACACATTGAAAATAAATTTATTAAACAAACAGTGATATCTACAAACGTTTCTTATCTACTGACTAGTTTCATGTCGGTCTTTATCTAATCAATCTATAATTATAGAAATCGATTTGGTTATTTCTTTATTTTTTAGCCGCAAGGAGTTTAATGTAATTAATGTACGGCCAATCTCCCCTAGATTGTTTATTACATATTTTATTGAATGCGAAATGAGAGTTTTGTATTTAATCAAATAATTTGAAAATAGTATATCAATATACCTGTTTATTTTGACATATCCAGTGACCATATAGAATCACACGGACAGTGTATAAATTATCTCAAACAAACGCCAATAAAATTATTCCAGATATTATGTTAGTAATTTTATTAAAATCATGGCCTAATATTACAGAACTGAATAAGTTACATGGACGAACAGTTACTCGTCTATTTCAATGTTGAAATATTTTCTGTTTTTTCGCTATATTTTACGGAGACTGTAATTAATGTAGGCCTAGACTGTCTAATTTAAAATACTTGTGTTAATTAGAGATTATCATCAACAATCAGTTAATAACTAACAAATGAAATCAGTCATAAACAACTGTACGAGACACAGTTGTATAGATCTGAAACAATCACATCTCTAATATACACACTAATCCACAACACAAGGTCGTCGATGAAATATAAATATCAACACCTCAGAAAATTATGGTTGACATTAAGATTTGCAAATTGAAGATGTTTTTTAAGTATATTTATGAAGATTGGGCTCTAGTACTTACCACCATAAACCTATTATATTGGCTGGAAATATCAGGTAGAAATAAAGGCCAATTAAAGCTCCTTGTACACGCATCTCTATCAGACTCTAGCGTTGCGTTAATTGCTCGTATTATCCCCTACGATAATCCAACACACGTCTTCAGATAACCAATTCAGATCGGACACTATAGAAACTACCATGGATAATTATCATATTCCAACTATAAAAATCACTTTCAAATAAAGCTTTCGATTATTTCAGGCGATGAAATCATGAACGAACTATTCAAAATATGGATAAATAAATTATATTTGCTGTTTTGTTTTCTCTCAGCAAATAATGTTCAATCCAATTAAGTAATCCAAATGTATGGTAGTCTTCGTATTGTTTAAATTAAGATAAATAAAATGTAATTGGTGATCAAGTCCAGACTATCAGTAACTGGTTTCGGTAATAGAGTTAGACAGGGGTCTTCGTCTGTCAGACTTGACTGCAATCTGTTGCAGGATTGCACGAACCCTGCGCCAATTATACTTTTTTTCTCACTATCTATCTCACTCAAGATGTCGATATATGTATAAATCAAAAGTTAGGATAGTTGGCAATAAAAGTTCTATTCCGTCATATGTGTCGATTTAATTAGAACATTGTGGGGGAGTGTTTGTCCCACTCCTATTTTTACATCTCGCATCCGAATAACTTGTCCCTGGCTCCCAGCTTCATTAACACACACGGGGTTTAACACGGGTCTAAAATCAGGGTTCCAAAGCCGAGTTGAGGTAACTGACGTTTCCACCATAAAATATTAAATAAGAACCAGTTACAAACACACACCCTGGTGACTCCCATTTCATTCTTCAGATTTTACCTTCCCATTCGCCTCTTCTGTCGCCCCAAAAAACCAGGACCTCATGAAAACGTAACGCGTGTGGCCAAGGTACTTTTCAATATGATAAATAAACCACAGGTAGGAATTTGACTGTCATCGAAGTGGAAGACGAATCTTGTTCTCTGAAATCAGGTTTAAAAAAAATGATAAAATACTGCAATGTAAATATAAGAAAGCTAGTAAACTTACTATATATGTGTATATATTTGATACCTTTCCTCACATTACTTTAATAAAACTGTTGTGAAACAAGTAAAATGTTGCAACGTATTGGTCTACTAGTTGATCAAACACACACACACACACACATATATATATATATATATATATATATACCACTACAAGTACTTCAATATATTCAACATATACACCTGCATCACATGTCCCAAGGGCTCTTCACAATGAAAATTCGCCCACTTACAATCAAAGACAAACGTCTCCTCTTGCTAGAATTAGACCTGTTATTGTTTTTAATTAAATTTCGATTGGAAAACCGTCTCATTCATTATGATATTGATATAGGGGCGACTGAAAACATGCGATCTTTAGTCGAGCGAAAAATAAAGGCTAAATTCAACTGCAGTAATTGGGTTCAATTGACGACCGGAGAACAATGGCAAATCTGCCGAGAGCTGAATCAAGACTTGTAAATTGTTTCATGTTTGAAAGAATGGAAAATGGGTGTTTGGCATCATATCATAAGATACATGCCTAAATCACTGGTCATTTACTTTGATAGACTGAGCAAATTATATACTGTGTGACAGGTTAGTTGTAACATCTTCTCTCGCTGTGTCATATTATCTTTGTCCACGTGTGGAATTTAACACGTATACACCATATTAAAGTCTTAATATAGTTAATTAGTGTGACTAGAATTAGAGAGTAATTGTAAATTAGTTAACATCCAGCTTTATTCTAGCCTTCTATCGACAAAAAAGCCTTTACAAATACGAAATGAATAATTTATTCAACCTGAAAATATCATACCTGTCTGGGATTTTACTAATTTAGTTCATTTATTATAATTTAATTATTGTGGAATTTTAAAACGCATTATAATTATACCACTGTAGTGATAAACCACCACAAAATCATTTTTTAACTGTGAAAGGAGATATTTATTTCATGAACAATATTTTATTTCTATTCATACATCATTTAATACCTTACTCTTTAAAATTTCCTTGGTTTACATTGTTGCACGTTGTAGAAACTGCACAATAATTAAAAACCTAATCAATTAACATTCCATTTGTTAAATATCATAATACCTCACATTTATGTATAAAAAAAAAATTGTGTAGAATTAAACTCAGTTTCTGTCATTTTGTGATATTTTTAAAGGTTTTCATTGGCTTAATTAAACATATTATAGACTTAGTTATAAGATATATATGAAATATTGTAGTATGAGTAAAATAAAAGAATTAGACAGGAATTAGTGGTAATATTTGTTATATTGATATAATTCATCAGAAAAATGCATGTCTACCTGTTTATTATAAAATACTTTATTTGAGAAATTTATCAGATACAAACAGACATACAGACTAACTCCATTATCCTTGTATGTTTAAAAAAAACCTGATTTTCGTATTGCTTGTGGCAAAACAGTAATCAAACTATATTTGCTATAAAATATGTGATTGCCTGAGGGGCATTATATCTGGTTCGTGCGATTTTTTCATCAAACTCGAATGCATACAAATCGGATCGATGATAATATAGAAATAAATTGGACATAAACTATGTTAGTTATTTAATTGTCTGTGTCTGTTTTGAGTTATTAGATTTAAACCGTGTTTAAAAGCATGTTATGTTTATGTATATATGTATAGTGAGCGCACATGAAGTAAATTCATGAATGAAACTGAACTAATTATTAACTAAGTATGCGTTTCAATTAGAAAATGTGAAGCATGTACTGATAGAAAAGGGACGGGGAACATCTATCTTGAAGCGGAGATATGTCGCACACATATCAAGGTACAAAGAGTTAAGCGGCAAAGATCAAAGAGGTAATAAATTGCATATAAAGTAGGAGGTATATAATATACTTTCATGGGTACATGATTATTTTCTTGTCTATCATGGGGCTCAATATACAATATATATATATTATATATATATAAGATAGATAGATAGTATACTTATATCCGATAGTATAATACATATTAGTGTCTAATATAAGGAGTTGTAGTAACATCTGTAGTCTTCGCTACAAAACTACCGAACATTACATAAACCCGACTTCAAATAAATTAAATCATAATTCATAATAAAAATAATTGTTCTTACCGTGCAAATGAAAACTCCACAAAACGAGCCTGTAGGAGAATTAGTTGTCAGATTCTGTTTTCTTTTATTTTTGTCGCGTTTTTGTGTCAGTTGTTTTTAATTAAAGCGATCGTTGGTGTTTGATAATTATAATATAATATTTTAATGGTCATCGTCATTAAATATACTATCAATAATTTCACTCTAATGTAGCACGAACATAACAGACGCTTTCATCCATAGGTCACACTTGCCGCTGAGGTCACATGGCTATCCACCAAAACGAGGCACTATTTATTAATCCGAGAACAACGATTAAGTATATTTAAAACAAAGAACTGATCAACAAACAGGGAGTAAATAACAGATATCCATTCGGTAGATTTATCAGACATCAGATATGCATCTATCATCGGAAGGAAAAACGTGTGTTTTGGGAATAGTTGGCCACGCTGCTTGACTGTAATTCCCCATTTGAGTATGGGTGTACATACATGTATTATTAGTCGGTGAAAACAGGTTGGGAACAAGGCCAAACGTTCTCTTTCGTTTTGTTTAATTTATTGTAATATCAATCTCGAGATACGAGAAGTAAATTATAATACATATTATAATATTAGTTAACATCACTAATAACGCAAATATGTTCTATACACCGTGTCACTGTTCACCGTATATTAATTACCTTAGACGTTCACAAATCAAATTATTTTTTATATTTTAAATTTTTGGAGCAACTATTGAGCCAACTGTAGACTATACAATAAGTGATTGGAACATCAATTATCAGTTTACCTTATACATATTACTATAGGTAAATGATTAGTATTTATATAAATTGTATATTATTATTAAATATGCTTAAATCGTCAACGGTTTAATATTTATTATTGATTATTGCTGTTGATTTATTTTGGTTTCTGCATGTACACGTTGAAACATCTTCTGAAAGTGTGAAACCCGGTCGAGACACAATATAATCTTTATGTAAACAATTTCTAATTCCTTTCTTTTGTTTTAGACGGTGAAATGTAGAATTTGATGAGCTGTTTATTGATATCTTTCACTTCTTGACAAGAAAAGGCACATTTTATAGGTATTGCTGTAATTCTTATAAATAGACTCCCATTCTGATAGATTTATTGCTAAATGCTTTCTATCATCGCTAAATATTCACACCTATAAATTGATATTATGGGTGAAACAGAATTCAGGTTCCGGACAGAGATTAAGTTTATGACTTTATTGGAAGGAGATGAAAATTTCAACCACCAATTCGGGAAAACTAGTGACTTGCCGAGTGTAGTCTATGCCGATATTAAACATACATTAGGCTATAGGAATCAGATAAAGAGTTGGCAGTTCTCACTATAATAGTTAAAAACTAGATAATGTAAAGGTAATTTGCTGAAAATTTCAAATTAATCCACTATGAACCGTGAATTAAGTGATTGAAATTTCCGCCCAGCCTCGATTATCATTATTAAAGTTAGTGCGATAAAAGGCATAGTCTCGATTATCCATTTATTGATTTAATCGCGAAGAGAAGTTTTGCAGTAAATCGGGTCATAACCCACTCAAGATCACAGTCTAGCGATGCCACCAAGAGTTGATTATGGTACGGATAACATTTCAGGCCTACAGACAGACCTGCAATAGGCAGATTTAGCTCTTGCATAATGTATGTTTCATACTCAAGATTTTCAACATGCGAAAATGAAACACGCCATCCTTTCCCATTTGCATTTGGTTGAGTACACAATATCATGACTATAAGAATTATGCTAATTATATTGTTCATCATTTAGAAATACTGAAATCCAGGACGAAGCTAACCCTTGAATTAGTTACAAATAGTCATCGAGGAAGATTATTCGTTTTATTAATTTCTTACTCATTTGAAAAGTCTCTTCTTTATTGATTCAATTTTAGGCTACTTTTTTTGATAATTTCACCGATGTGGTTACTTGTATAGCTGAATTAATACAATATGCTTGCATTCGTATTTCTTGCAGCATATGACAGATCATGACTCATGCTGGCATTACACAATGATTTCTTTGGGTTGTATTCCTGATTGTTTTGAAGTCTGTGTCACAGGCTCGGGACTGTACTGCGCAGTGGACGCTTACGACTAGTCCCCGGATCCATTCACTCTTTTAAATGTAATACAATTTTATTTAACCCCAATTGTAATATCAACCCACGTCGTAATAATTGTAATTAATGCATACCATACAATAAATTCGACATCTAAATTTAAAAGTCTATGGATTTTGATACCCATTTGAATATCAATATATAGGAGTAATTGTATGCGTTTATACCGCATAGAATATTATGAAACAACACAACCGAAAACATGATTAAAAGCCATTAAGAGAAATAATTAAAATGGAATGTAGACCTCTATTGTTATCAACGTAAAGTATGTTCTCTGAAATATCTGTCGTCTGATTATTTTATCTTATATGCAGACGGAGAAGACAGAATATTCAGGGAACATACCTGACGTTGGTTACAATAAAGGTTGATATTCCATTTTAATAATTCCCAAACGGCTTTGAGACATGTTTTCGGTGGTTTTGTTTCATAATATTCTATACAGTATAAGGGCATACCAGTACTCTTGATACGAAAATGGTGATCGAAATCCATAGACTAACGTTAGGATGTGATTTTATAGGCAATATATTTATTACATTTATTACAATAGTGATTGACAGAAATTTTATTACAATAGGGGTTGAATCGTGTAACCCCTATTGATATATCGACCCCTATTGTAATAAATGTTTCTAACTGTAGAGGAGAATTTTAAAAAAATGAAATCCCGGGGGATTATTTTATCTGATATGCACACGAAACAAATATTCAAAATCCCCAGACGACAGAATTTTCAGAGAACATACATCACTTTTTTTTTAATATCATTGATAACAATAGAGGTCGACATTCCATTTAACTAATTCTCCAAACGGCTTTAAAACATGTTTTTGGTGGTGTTGTCGATGTTATTGTTATGGCAAAACACATTTATTACAATTATCACAATAGGGGTTGATATGAATTTTATTACAATAGGGGTTATACCGTTATTGTAATAGGATCATTTAATCTGGAAAATATCGGAATTTACGGCCCTAGGAAAAAAATACAGTACCGATATCGATTAGATAATAGACCTGAATTATAATGTTAAGTATCAAGAATTTTGTCACTTGATGTCGAATTGGTCTAAACGAAATTTGACTGTATTCGGTCGAATAACTGAGTAAAGTCAATATAATTACAAAAATTAAATCACCTACTAAGAGGTCTATCTTCATCGAATATATCTTATTTAAAGAATATAGAGAAATCTTTATATTAATTCGTTTGGGGTAGTAAATCTGAAAGAGTGTCCAGAAAAACTATGGTAGGGTGCCCCATGTGCCAACTAAAAAGTTGTTCTTGACACGTTGATCCTGCACGTTTTAGTTGAATAACTTACTACTGATTTCTAACAGTCTCGCACACTAGTTGAGGCTATAAATAGCAACAGCATGCGGAAATGTTCAAAACACCAAACACTACTACAGCCGTAAAAAATCTATTGTTGACGATTCTGAATAGCAATAATATTTAACTTTTTGGTTATTACGGCATCTTTAGAAATTACGCTCGTTTTATTTTTTAAATTGCCTTATAATTAGCTGTACCATTAGAAGCTGCATATTTTGGTTAAGTACAAATAATATCTCTGACTCCATGCCGTACAGCAAGAATATGATACTAGCAGTAGTTTCATTTTACTTTTACAAGGTTCTTAAAAATATTGTTGAGTTGCCTGATGTTGGTGCTTCTAAATTCAATTTCTTGTCCAATGTTTCGTAAAAAAAGTAGTCTTGATTATCCCGACCCGTCAATTAGACGTAGAATGATCGGTAGACTAGTTAAGCGAGACTAATTTCAAGACAAGGGCACGTAACCTATCTTTTACTGAAAAGTGTCTGGATGTTATGGACGCCACTCCAAACCATTTTTCAGTATTACTTATGTATGGTTTAATGATCATAGCTTATGAAGTACAGCATGGTCGTTTATTTAGTGACTATAAATGTGTGAAACAGATTTAAGGCTTTCTAAATATATTAGTATTGTGGTGTAATTGTCGAGATATTTGGAGATATTCATTTAGGGTGGGGCACCCTAACTATGGTTCAAACTTTTGAAAATGGTGGATGTAAAATGATTGATATAATAGCATACTCAAAGTCGTTAAACACACTGCCTTGGCAAAATTGTTAGTTTGCTTCTTTACCAGATAAAAAGTTGTTGGTTGGCTCTTTCGGGGATGATTATTTCTATAAGAGAGAGAGAGAGAAATGGGTTTTAACGTCCACTAGGTCATTTTGGGGCGAACCTATGGTTTCAATTTTATTTCAATAATTGGCTTGCGCGTAGGGGTCTTTAGCAGTGGGAGGAAACCGGAGTGCCCGGAGGAAACCCACGAGGTTGAGAAGGCGCCCCTATCTCCATGCCACATACGCTCACATCTCGAAACCACAGCCGCAAGCCAGAGGTAGCCGGCCAGCTAGAGGTCGAAGCGCGGCACTCTAGACCACTAGGCCATCCCAACCCCCCACCCCACGATTATTTCTATAAACTACCAAAGCGTACAACATTGTCTTTCTGGCAAGAGGTTTTTAATTAAAGAAGTATTGCGCTAATTAAGTTAAAACCAAAAGATAACGAAATGTGTAATATTCTACGTCAGCCATTGTGGTACAATTCAAATATAAAAATAAACAATAAAACAATATATTTTGATGTTTGGCATCAGAAAGGAATAAAGTATGTTTGTGATCTTTTCGATAAAGGTGTTTTTATGACATACGACACAAATCTATTTATAATTTAGCTCCACACTTTACAGACCTGTATGGATTAAAAAAAAATCACTTCTTGCTAAATGAACCACTTTAAACAACATAAATCCTAAAACAGTTAGGTTAACACTACCCATGTACCCTCAAACTATTGAATTCATCTCTATGTTTGATACTGGAGCATAACATTTTTACACACAATTCTTAGATAAAAAAAATTCAAAAAACTAAATCCGAAAACTCATGGGAATCAGATCTGGGAATGAAATTAACTGTAGAAGAATGGGCTGGTATTTACAATAGGGGTTGTAACAGTACAGTCCCCCTGTACTTTCTATTAAAGTTGCCAACAGAATGAGATGGGTGGAACTAAACGGATTTACATCAAATATTTATTGTTATCAGTTATGTTCCATTAAATACGCGAGCCGTCCAAATTAAATGATTGTCTTTTGTGCCTGGTTAGTCCAGTCTACAACGTTGTCTTTTAATCGTTTGTGCACCAGCCTTCCGACCTGACCTGTGGGGTGTGGTTTGCTCTGTAATTTGTGCATTAAGCCTTCTAATTACAAATGGCGACCGACGTGGCTACCGGATTGTAAATTGTTCAATTTGAGCTACACGGCCTTTAAAAATAATTAATAAAATGAGACAATATTTTCACGGCAAGATAACAACACCGTATCAGGCTGAAATGGGCCATTGTCGAGGTTAAGCTCCTATAATCTGCTTTTCAAATGTGTCTGAAATCGTGGAGATCACGTGGCTAAGTGGGTAAGACGCTGGCTCGCTAGTCTGGAGGTCGGGTGTTTGATCCCTGCATTGGCCGAGAAAGTTCATCCAGATTTTCCGATGTGATGCAAGACGAAGTGCCTGACCAGGACAGCTCTCTAGTCCTTCGGATGGGAAGAAAAACCGAGATCCCGAGTACATATTGGCGTGCACGTAAAATATACCTTGGCAGTTGGAATTCGATATAAGAGTAGACCGTAGCGCCACTACCATCATATCAGACTGTATGGCGTATGCCCGTCTTCATTAGCACAGTTTAGGAGTAGAACAGTAGGACGTTAAACCCCATTTCAGTTCATTCCATTTCATTTTTGTCTGAAATCGTTACGGACACACACATAAATAAAATTGGTCTGAAGATGTCCAATACGGGCAGAAAGGGCTAGCTAGTAAAATAGTATTTTGGTGTCTTACTTTAAATGTTATTAAACCAGTGTTGAAATTAATTTGTGTTCCCATACCTTTTAGCTCTCGTCGTTTACCGTGAAAAAAAAGTAGTTCCATTTTACGGCTGTGCTAATAATTCTCATATAAATTAATTATCGCCGAGTTAGAAATGACAATAGTTTTTACAAGATGGGTGCCGACAACGGATGAGAAACGCCCTGTGATAGTCTGCGTCCCTGTGAAGCAGATCCTGATAAATATGAAGGACCAGATTTGTAACCATGGATCAGATCGGATTCCTAAAATGAAATCGGAACTAACCGATCGTCATTTTCCTAGTTATGATGACATGGTTTAGGGAGGCCGAAGAAAATTGCTTCCTGACCGGTATCTCGAATGGGACTATGCAGAAAAAAATGGAAACCATCGACTTTGTACAGGTCTTTCACAGATAAGCGTAGATCTGATGATTGTTACTGGAATGGTGTCGCAACCAACAAAAGATTGGGCACTACTGATCAAGCCAATGTTTTAATAAATGACTTGAAATGGGGTTTATTGTCCTACCCGTATGCTCCATACCGGCCAATGAAGACAGTGATTATAAGCTGAGAGAACTGTAATCTTACGACTGCACACTTCTTTTAAGCTACGATCCCTATGGAAGATGACTGTTTGTTGGTAATTTTTTTAGAACCTTACGTTACCCAAACGGGAATGGTTGCGTGTTGTAAAACAGGCGTTTGACATTATAAGCCTGTGGTGTTGAAGGGCAGAATCTCCTTTTATAAGAGTTTACTCGTAGAAAGGATCCCACACAAGGAATATTTGCATAAGGTTATCTTTTACTTGTGTTGATGTGAATGAGATTCCTTGAAAGAAGGTAACTGTTATTGGTCGGAACAGAAAAAATGCCTGATTCTCATTTTTTGGTTCAAATTCGAATGAAATACGACGGAGTAAATAGGAAACAAGACACATCACCCTTGTTCGTAACCTTAACGATCTTGGCGTTTATCTTGATTCAGAACTCGGCATGGAGAAACAAGTAAGTCAGATGCGCAAGACGTAAGGTCCATTCGTCAAATCCACTATCTGATTACAAAAAATGGCGCTGGTTCGCCCTTTGATCATAGCCTTATATAACTGCCTTATACACAAATTAAAACTTGTCCCAAATATTGCAGCTAGAATTGGGTGTTCCTCAAAGATATCTTCGATCCTAAAATGAACTACGTCTTGTGGTCTCCAGCTATAGACTAAAGTATTTCATTACCCTTGGCCATAAATAATTCACAATCAATTGGCAGTTAAAGGCTCTTGATTCACGATAAGTGGAGAGCTAAATGCTCCTTGAGCATTAAATATGATGGAATTATTAGATGATGTCATGAACACAAATGAAAATAAAGGAATATCACATAACTACGTGTACGAATTCATTGATAAATTTGAATCATTTCTTCATAATCATAGTTGATTAATGCTTACAGTAGTTTTGGGTTACCAGTGTCGGAATGGTGGAGGTGTCATCAAAATGGTGTTAAAGGTACAGGTTCTTTTTAAAGGTACATGATTTCTTGTAAGCAACATCCAAAGTTTATACATTTCACTGAAGTAATATATTTCAACGAATCACAACAATTATCTAACGGAGAAATTATATCAGGTTTAAAGTATAAGGTATTGTAAAGCTTTATTGGATATGAACCTTGAATAAAAAACTATACAAAAAGCAAGTCATTTTTCACTATGGACACACACATTAAATGCGAGAAATATGAAAACGCGCTACAAGTAATATAGAGAGAGAGAGAGAGAGAAATGGGGTTTAACGTCCACTCAACACAACCAGGTCATTTCGGGACTAACAAGTAATATAAATAAAATGAAATGATATGAGGTTTAACGTCCCACTGTTCTAATATAATAGAGTGGTAATTCATAGTTACCACTGCATCATTCTCTCGCTTCTATGGCAGTCCCTTCGTTCTGCATCACTGACAAAAGGGAACCACGCCGGAAAATCTCGGCCAATGACCAATGACAGAGAGACTATAAGATTTATGTTATGTTGGGGGGATGTTGTATAAATAATTCAATTTAGATTACTAACCAAATAAATAATTGTGAGTATATACGTAGAGCTCACATTAGACTCGATTCTCCAAACATTACATTCCAACTGATCTTCTCTGATTTAACATAAAGATCAAGAAAATCATGTGGGATAGAATGTCGTTGACGTTATTAAGCTTCCTCTGAATTCAATCCCAAAGATGTTCAATTGGGTTTCAGTCAGGACTAAGGGGTGATATTGCATAACGTTGACACCGTTCTGCTTTAGAAAGTCCCCAGTAACTCTGGCGGGGTGAGCACGGGAGTTGTCATGCAAGAAAACGTTGTTTTGTAACTGGTTCAGCCCGATTACACCCCAAACCATTATGCTTGAATCTCCCCGTGAGTCTCGTTCCATGTCACATTGTTCAAAATAACGCTGACCCTGCCATCTGCAGTTGATACGCAATACCGACCCTCATCTATGAATAGAACAGTCATCATTTGCCTTTGTCGCCCGTTCTGGTGTTGTTGGGCAAACTGTAGACGTTCACGTCGATGGCGAGAGATGGGGATCTGTCCACGGTAAGGTCTTCGGAAATGGATGTTCTCTCTAGTGGGACGTCGATATTCAGGGGTTGGGATCGGTCCACGGTAAGGTCTTCGGCAATGGATGTCCTCTCTAGTGGGACGTCGATATTCAGGGGTTGGGATCGGTCCACGGTAAGGTCTTCGGTAGACTGGCCCAGTCTCTTCTATTTATTTTACATTTCGATTTATATAAAAGTATTAATTTTTAGTAAACCAACACTTTCGTTTCCATTTGTATAAAAAAACAAAATTTGAGTAAACCTGTAACCAGCACCAGAGACTGGACAATTTGCGAGCTTCACAATAAAATGGGCGTTCCTGTCCTGTTTTACGTTGTTCCTTATTTGGAATGATTGACAGTTGTCAAGCAAGCCCCGAGTCACGTGACACGAATTTGTAAATAAAGTCCCGATTATCGCGGCTTCACACACACGCCGTTAAACAATAGTCAATAACATTTAGTGATTTTAGCAATATATATTTTACAGGAAATATACAATCATATTTAGTACAGTCTAATTATAATAATCTCCTGTTTGTCAGCTGTGAGTTAGAGCCATTGTTTTAATTATTATTTCAATCTAATTAATACTACTGACGGTAATGTCTAAGATAAATTAAGTTCGATATTTACCTTCATGAATCATGCGTCTCGAATGGAGTGCAAAGCAGTCGTGCCGAAACCGGCTGCGGGCTGATGTCACGTTTTTGTTTCCATTCGCCATTCGGTTTCGTCCCGATACGCATGAACTGGCTTTGTTTATTATCACGTGATGTTAGATATGTCGTGATCACGTGCACGACGTCACACGACCTACATAATGCAGATTGACCTACTAGATGAGAATGAAGCTCTATTTGCCCAGTCTCTAGAGATTACGGTTTTTTTTTGAGAGGACTGGCCAATTTTAGTGTGTGGAGAAGACTGGCCACCAGTCTAGGTCTTCGGCAATGGATGTCCTCTCTAGTGAGACGTCGGCACATTGTATCGATACTGATGGGTGCTGGCGTGCTGTCTCTTGAGGCCTGTTTGAAGGGATTCAGCACGTGCCGTCACACAGCATGGCGGTCTTGTCGCCTTGTGGTAACCCTTGGTCTACCAATTCGGGGCGATCATCCGTGGTGTTGGTGCCCAACACCCAAGCGTCGTTGAAGCCTGTAGATGGTCCGAATAATGACCTGGAGATTGTTCCCAACTATTGAAATGAATCATTTAAATTGTTAAATACAACAAAGGGATTATCTCTACATTATCATAACTGTTCTTGAATTTAAAAATATTTCCAGCAAATAAATATCAGCCCGGATTCGCTATTCACTTTTGCATTTTGGACAGTAATGACTGTAATTTTGTTCGTCACATCTACTGGTGCCTTTATTATGTATTAGTATAGACGAGCAGTGACTGCATGCGATCACAGGGCGGATTCGTCAACTAAACTTTTAAATATTTTTGTTGAACATCTGTAACTTATTTATTGTAGGAGAAGGACATAATTAAATCAGGTAAACCCTCCCTTTATTGGGCTCGTAAAGGAAGAGTAATCACAAAAAACTATATTGTCACGCCAAACAAATCATTTGATGCTGGTATTATTTTTGGGTTTGCACCAATATGCCCAATTACAGAAATGGTTACTAGTTTTGCACATGTAACATTACTGTAAAACAATATTCTGGATATACTTCTGTTACTGGTGGTTGTCGGTAAAATATCATCTTTCGGTTGTGTCTACTTGATTCTCGTACCTTGAAAACGGCTGGGTCTTTAGTGTCAGAATCAGAAATTGTTTTTCCAGTCTAGTTTCAATAGACCTAGAGTATATATGTTAGTTATTATTGGTTAATATAACAATATTCGAAATTAAAAACACGAATTAGATTTTCAATATTGGTCCATTTCCATCAATATTGCTGTTGTGGTCTTGGCGATAGGTTAAGATACGGTAAACATTTTATTCTATGGTTATGTCATTTGTAATATAGAAAGGACAATATACCACAAGACAATACAGAAGTAATTAGTAATGTTTAATTAACACACGTCAAAATAAATAATACAAACACCGTGTAGAATGGACTAGGCAGGCGAGACGAGGTTAGATAGGTGAGATTGCTATTTTTCAAGCAATGGATCGTTAGCGACCGAAAACCATTTAAATTCAATGTATATCATATTATAATCAATATTCGACAGGTGGATTATATGTCTTAATTCAATATATTATGTAGATTCAGAATCTGGACGATGCCTATCTTGAATCCCCGAGGGAATTTAAAATTTAAGATGGCTAAGATGGCCACATGGAACGGTTCTGGCCTAATAAGACATGTTGAACTGGTGTGTGGGTGATCTTGTTTGACTATCAGTACACACTTGAACCATACCACAATTTGACAAAGAAAAGTTGTTCAAGACAGCAGTCATTCAGTCACCCTTAAACAGTATGCTTGTCTTTTTGAAAATGAATTTAGTGGTTATAGTTGGGTAATATTCCATAAATCGGTGACCAGTTCCTGATTTCTATAAGATGATTCGAGTACCTCCCTAATGTGACGGACAATTCCATTAGCGGACCAAATTCAAAATGAAGCCTATAATAATAAAAAATTCCTTGGTCATTTAATGCAAATAGAAACATGCAAATAATGATAATTATGTTCCGACCAAAAGGTATTCCAATAGGACATACTCTGATGTTGTAATACGTCAAACTGTAGGTTTTCGTGATCGCTGAAGTCATATCTGAACAGCAACATGTTACGACCCAACTCAACGTCATGTAGTTCTCAAAGTTCACATAAACCCCATGTTTTGGAGACCCAAGAGCAATTCAGGGTGAGCGTTGACAGTGGGTATATTTCCAGGTTTGTTGACTTACTGCCGAACTATATACTTTTGACATGTTAGCCATTTATTTCTTGGACGAACTCGACATTGGCCAAATTGGCGATAGGTTGGCTTTGATGTTGTTAGTAAAATATGTTGAATTCCCTGACTGGATTCATATATGAAACCCAGATTCATTGCTTAACAAGTTTGTAGAGTGTGTAAAGACTAAATGAGGTATGTCTCTGTTAACTCAGGCAGGGGGGCATCTATATTGACTAGTCTGTTTTCTTTTTGGGTGTAAAAAGAAAAGATTTTTAATTTCGATATTACTTGTAAAATGGTGTTAGACCATGTTAAATCTAATATGACGGGTATATGTTAAGTTTGTTTAGATGTCTTCATTAACTTCATGACCATAGTCCTTCCTATACTGTGGTAAATTTAAAACGATATTCTACAACATATAATATACAACACAAGTACCACGTATATTTATGTTTTTATTTAAGAAAGGGTCATAAATGGGTAGATAGTGGAGACAAAGGTCTGGCAAATTATTTCAATAGTGACAATGCGAGTCCGATTCTGGTTGAGGCTTGCTCACTGGCACAGTTATATTATTTTTGCATAAAGCCAATGTGGATTTGACACGTGTTTTAAATGGAAAATGCTGATCGTCCGTCAATGAAGCCTTCAACCACACTCAATTGTGACGGTTTATTCACTTACTGATATCTGTGAAAACGGCCAAAAGAAATGACACATCAGATAAAATCTGTTCTTTATAAGAGGCTTAGTGGATTAGTATAAACAATGGACAAGCTTTTACAGAAAGTTATTAATTTTAATTTTTGAAATTGAAGTTATCATAAGCATTAATAGTAACTAAGAAGACTAGAATATACTTTATACAATCAAAATTGAAATATTGCCGACACCAAGAAAATATGTTTGGGAATCTCGACATATCTATTGACGAATCAATGAAAGACGGAAGAAAGAAGAACTTGTGTGTAAGGTTGATGTGTATAATGTTATTGAATATAATTGTTTAACTCTTCCATTACGGCAATAACCTTTGAACCTCCCTCGTACAGTCATTCATCGTTTAAAATAACTTTTCAATCTCTATCTTTTTGGGATGTATCGTTTAAAAGAATTTCTTCACGAAGCTTGCAAATACATCTACAGCTATGTCCAGGGAAAATGCAGCCATAGAAAGCAGCCATTCTATAAAGAAAATCTGGATGTTGACCAAATTTGAAAAAGATCCTTAATGCTCTCAAGACACGTTGTTTACCCTAGAATAATGAAAATCCTCTCCAATACCAATTCTTTTCACCCAATATGAAAATCAATATGGTTCATCCTCTCAAAGTGCTAATGTTTCCATCAAAGTTAGCATCTATATAGTTCATATTTGTCCATTTAATGTTTTTAAATAGTAAATTGAAATAAAACAACAATTGTTAGTTTTACATTTGCATAGTTTAAACATACATAAAAAATATCGGTTTCATACTATTAGTTTATATATTTCAATCACGCTTGAATAATAACTTCCATCATTAAAATACTAGACGATATCTGACCTGCTGAAATACGGCTACCAACAAGTGGTTACACCTTTTTCTCGTCATAAATTTACTTTTGTTGAAATTCTACTTATTCGGATCGGGTTTTTTTATTTCTTTTTTATTTACATTTTATACAAATTCTGCGTGCTCAATAAAATGTGCATTTTTTATATCTTCGTGATGATAGTTTCGCCAGGTTCCAACTTATCAGGAAGGGTTTTTTCGTGTTGGTTCTCATTCATTGCCCCATTCCCGATTGGCAAAACGGATACATCAGTAATTATACGAGCATGATAGGGTGGTGTGAATTAATAGATTCCACACAGCATCCTCATAAAATCAACGTAAAAGATCTAAATTCATATCTATTGCTCGTGTCATATAAATTGTATTGGCGTTGGGGTTTCAATTTCCCCTGTTTTGGCATTCATTGCAGTTAATTAAGAGCTTATTTCGTAGATAAATATGAACCGAAAAACTATATGACATTTTTACGAGTATCGTGCAACTCTTACTGTGTGTCTATTTGCTTGATAATTACATAGACATATTGCTAAGTGATTTTGTGTATCTAGTTGATATGGAATCTATTCAGATATACTACCAAGTCGACACGGCAAAAATAAACACGGTGTATTTAACAAAAGAACAAAGTATTTTATTTTTTCACATCAACTGTCTAGACGAAGATAGTAAATAATCTACATTTTTACTCAATGATGCAATCGTAAAAACTTGTCTATTAAATCTGAGTTGTTTAATAGAACTGGTGAATGTGTAAAATTCAAGTCATAAAGAATATATAACCACTATAAGTTGAGAAGGATATGCCGTGATAAACATACATCCCGT
Source organism: Patella ulyssiponensis (assembly GCA_963678685.1). Classification (NCBI taxonomy): domain Eukaryota; kingdom Metazoa; phylum Mollusca; class Gastropoda; family Patellidae; genus Patella; species Patella ulyssiponensis. The sequence goes on along the minus strand of OY783225.1, from coordinate 57,198,148 downwards.
GCCTTAAACACGACTATTTGAAGTAATCCTTTAAGTGGTAAGCCCTGGGGCGAAACTTTCCATCCTAACATCCCACTTAAGCTGTCATTAGGATTGTAAAAATCCGCACCAAACCAAACCGTTGACTCCACCACAATGTCACTGTAACATGGCTGTCTTTCCGTTATTCTGGTTATGCCACCGGAATTGGAGGGTGATTGTGAATATTTAATAAAGACTATGTAAATTTTGTGTATACCTGTTTGTTTGGGTTTGTTTTGTTTTTACTGTATAAATATGTTTTTGTTCGGGCGATATATTTGAAATGTATATAATAGAGTGTAGTATAGATTGAGTCTTTTCCTACAATTCTCTCAACATCTCAACGATCAATAAACGTTTGTCTACCACATTAACACTTTAATAATTCTTACTTTTATTTTGATTTCAGTGCCAGACACGAGTCTGAGAATGAAGCGATTCCACCTAGTAAGATGTATCAGACTGGAAGAGGTAACTGCAATTCGAAACAACGAATAAAAAACCCATGGTATTTTCGTTCAACCTTATCGATGGATGAGACAGTGAGACAATTTTATTGCTTCAAAACGGGAAAAATCAGAAACGAATTTGGCACTAAAATTCATGGCTCACGCATGTGGTGTTAGATTGGGTAAACGTCTGTTGTTTACGATATAACAAGTGCAAATGTTTATCAGTAAGAATGTGCTCGCGGTTTCATCAAAATTTGTCAGGGTGCGTCGGATTGCGATAGCCGTCGGATTGCGATAGCCGAGGAACTGTGACCATCCATCCGAAGCTACAATTCTGACGGTTAATATTGTGCCAATTCTTAAATGTTGCCGTCGAATTCCCTTCATGTAAAACGAATATTGGAAATGAATAAAGTTTCTACAACGTCCACAGGGGTGTGAGGTTATTTATGATCATGTTATTAGTTGTATATTAAATTGTAAAATGAAGACTTATTAACAGAACAAGTGATTAAAGGGTATCTGCGTGCGTCTGTGACAAGTACTAAAGTCTGCCTTCCTGGGCTTTCCTCAGCTTTTTTCATTTCCCACTTCTGCTAGGAATTTTCGACTTGTTAGTCCAATGTCGAGTTTTGCTTAAACACATTGTATTGAGCTTGTCCAATCACTGAATAAACTTGGGTGGATTCGTGACGTCCCGGTTTCCCAGTCGAACATCCCCCCCAAAATTATCGAATGGCAAGTAATGTGATAAGGCTGTAGTCCTTAAGAGGAGTAATTTCCCTTTGTAAATCCCCACCAGACCTCGATTATTATGTGTTTCTATTGGTGATCATATACACGCAATTAATATTAATTAAAGCTGTTAATGAGCTGGAATCTTGCAACAGAATGAAAGAAAAAACATCTGGATTGAAATGGGAAAGAATTCGGTTTGATATTGTGACTGGTTGAGTATATCAGCAATATAATATTATATTTACACGAATCCATTTAGTTCGTTTAAATTTAGGAATATTGACTACAGTCAGTTATCAACAAATTAGACCAAACCCGAGCAATAGTCAGACAGATAATGAAAACAATCGTACAAATCTGGATACAAACACTCAATTTTACACCAGTGTCCGTTTAGCGTCATTTATAAAAAAAATCAAGTTGGCCGCTTAAATTTTCAAAAAGACCGAAATTTCTCAAAATGGCTGAAATCTTGGGTTTATCTTGTATTCATTGGATTGATAAGGGTGATTTTTTTTACCCCCACATATTCCTGTGGGCGTAAAAGGTTGTGGATTATCAAAAGGTCACATTATGTTGTGACAAAATCTGTATTAAGGATCAACAGATCTTGGGGGAGTGAGTTAGATTTTGGTTTGCAAATCCTTGGGTTACTTCCCTTTCCCTTTTCGTAAATCGTACAAAGTTCGTGGACCCTCTAAAACCCCCAATTTATTTCTGATTTTGAGGAAACTTAAAATATATGTATAAAAATGTAATAAAATAGGACAATTTGGTGTGACTTAATCTCAAAATAAAACATAATTCGTTGCCGGGGAGTGACAATCATGAAAATGGTCGCCATATTGGATTTTCGAGTGTGTTATTGGCCATTTACCAAAAAGTAGTCCCCAAGGAGTCTATAAAATTCTCTCCACATTTGAACGGATTGTTTGTGTTATGCGGTTATCTTGCGCACTATAGTAGATTTATAATAAATAGATGAAGGCAATACAATCAATCTTATTAAAACACAGATAATATTTCGTTTCTTTTTCGTAGCTCAAAATTTCGTTTTACTTGTTATGATTGTCGTGTTGTGAATGGTGTGAAATACTAGCCAATAAAACGGTCTGTAGCGGCGTGCTTTAGGCGTGTTTTCCATTACTAACATCAACGCTGATTTGTATTTTAATCGGATTGGTAATATAATCAATGGTGCCAACCAAGAGTTAGTCATGTGACTTGTCATGTGACTGTGTGAGTAAATCGATTATAAAACAGTTTTACTGATAATTCAGGTATCTTACCCCCACTCAAGCAACACACGTCTTTTCCTCGTAATGGTTCAACATTTCTAATTTACCAATTAATGGTAACTCTTATTAAACAGATTACCTTTATTGTAATACATCGGAATACATAGTGCCGGAAGCAGAATATCTACAGCAATGACTTAGAATTTACGGGAAGAAGTTCATATATGTCCATTTAATGTGCTGATTGCTCAGACCGAGAGCCGTGTTGTAGACAATTACCACTACCGGGAAGTCATAACCTAAGTGGAACTTGTGGAAACATGAGGTGTGTAGGACTGATTCACCTAGTGCCCATGGCCTAGGTATTGTACACCGGAAGCTGATGTATATGTCTTCACCTAATTTTCATTATTAAACTTAACGTGAAATCAAATCATGACGCATCTTCAACTAGAAAACAATGGATGGGAGGTAACTCCTTATAGTTTCCAAACTTAAATTGGAAATTGTAGCTTTGAATGGTTGCAAATATAGCATTCCAGTGCATTGACTTTTAAAACAAAGTTAGTTTTATTTCATATTGCAATACTTAAGCCTAATTTTGGTCCGTATTTAAAAGTGTTAAATTTAGAAATGAAAACCTCTAATCAGCTGTACAATTTCAGCAAATATAACTAGATATAATGGTGACCTCTTTAAATAAAACTTAACACAATTAATAACAAAATTTAACTGAAATAATTTATAGGCATAACAAAATTGTTTGAATCCCTCTGGGGGCTTGGTAGATATTAACTAATAACCTTATTATCATAGAAATGTTCACGATTGATTAAAGGAATGCTACGGATTTGATAATACCAACTACAGACTACATTTACTTTTAATAAAAACACAGTATCCATATAATCAGGCTTTCAATAACCATACCACCCCGAAACAACCAGGAAATTCAATAAACAGTCTAAATTAATAGTAAGTACAGGGGGACTGCACCACACAAACAAATACTCGGACAAAACATCATACTCACAAACCACAAATAAACAGGTGTCTGGAGGTATGATTTAATTATTTAAAAACAAAACAGCTGCAATAAAACAATGAAAATGGATTCCTGAATGGTGGAGTAAATTAATCAAGAATGTGAAGCTCAGATACTATCGACGACATTAATGTTTAGTATCTAACAATCTGCTTTTACCTATCCGGTCATATGGAAACAGTTAAAATAAATGAGGGTCTACCATCTCCCTTTTTGCTAAAACAATGGACAAGGTTCTGCTCTTTTATCTATTTTATTCAGGCTGTACATCTAATTGTCAGTTATGACCGTACACAATTTTATTCATCATTAAAAACGCGTGTAAAACCGAAAGCAATGAGTTGAAAGTATCCAATACTTGATGGAATGTAAATTTTAATACGCGGAAGACAACAATGTGAAAAAGTAAAATACGGACGTGAGTCATCCTTGACCATATTTGATTTGGTGATTTATGTTATATCGTTGTTGGAGTATACAGGTTAATCACCCAATAACATATTTGACAGGAGATATCGCATTACATGAATTTGATTGGTCAATCAAATAGGAACCACTTTCTTTTATTTAAAAAAAACCCCAGTTATTTTAAATAAAGAGTAACTTCTTTTTTTTTGTTAACAAGAAACTGTTTTTATTTAATTGACCTTGAATGAAATACTGGGCCCAGTATTTCATTCAAGGTCAATAGGACTTTGCAATAGCTAAACTGCTGTCAAAAAATGATGTATCACTACGCTGTAATTAATTCAGATTCATTAAAAGTGAAATCTATACCACAGAATTATATTTATTTATTTATTTGTGCATGTAAGAAAGGATTGGATGATAAATACAATCTCCAACTCGTCTTTTTTGATATCAAAAATTATCAACACTCGTCGATAAAGTAAAAGATACTCGGAAGAGCCGTTTTTTTTATACTTTATCAACTTGTGTTGATTTTTTTGATATCAAAAAAAAAAAACCTTGTAGGAGATTCGCTATAAATACTGCGTCCATGTCTGTTCTCGCCAAAAGAATAAATAACAAATATTATACATTAAAGAAACTGTAGTTAAGAGTTTTATAAAGAGTGGGACATTCTTGCTATAATAAATCACCGGTTTATTAACAGACGATAACATCACCCACATATTCTCGATTATCAAGTAACATTCATCACCAGTCTCCGGTAGTGACGTCAGTGGCTAACGGTAAACGTTAACTTGGTCAACCATTTATTGATTTCATTCTAATGGATGACTCTTTCTATTTTGGTGTAGCGCAGATATATTTGAACTGTCTTTAAAATCAAATTAATTTCCAAAATCTGTTGATTCTGACCTAAATCATACATTAATTACTGCTCTTAGAGGGTACGATTCTTCGTACAATGAGGGGCAATAATTCAAGAAGTTAAGGGTCTGATACTGACAAAATTGAACTCATCCGAGATATTTCGGATTAAAAAAATAAATTTTAAGTTTCATCAAAATTGGATAAACATTGTGGACGGACATATTGACGGACAGGTGAGATGACATAAAACGGATTTTCTTGGGTTATTTACGAACATAATAATCGTTAAATAAAACGTTTTTAAAAAAACCCAGGAAATATTTGAGGAATGTTAAAAACATTTTATTTCACGGTTGGGTTAACTAACGAACCGAACCATGCACACGTTGATATACACATACATAGCAAGTTGTTTGGCGTTAATGATATTGTTTGTGTATTGTAGAAAATTGCCAGTTCTATAATGAAGTCAAATTAACCTGTTCATTTATTGATTTACTTTAGCGACTTCCTTCAACTCTCTAATATTCTAGATAAATGAAAAACATCGCGCACACAAATCAGCCAAAGGCAGTTGTTGATTTAAGACTTACGTAAAAAAAAAAAAACATATTAAAATTTTATTAAAACCATATGAGGGGTGAGACGAAGGATTATTAACTTTATTGCCCATAACTATACCTTCCAACTTGTTGGTTTTCTAATGGAATGTCGTTAGAAAGTTATCTATATACTTCCCCCATATATATTTGTCAGTAGTATTTGCAGGTTTCACTGTGACTATCGAACCTAAAACCTGTTTGTCTATCATATACGGTAAGCTATTTCAAATTCTTTTAATTTTACGGCCAATAAGATAAGCAGTACTATGGATAAATAACCTGATCTTCAAACAAACAAAAAATCATTAAATTAAATTAGGATATAGAAAAAAAAACAATACGCCGCCTAAGTCGTTTTTTGCTACTGGGTTTTTCTTTCGATAGGTTTTATGATTACTGTTATGAATGGCCTTGTTTTGATGAGTTTTGTTGGAAGCTCCGAACCCGGTTGGCGGTATTAGTATGTAAACTTCCCCAAATAAGGCGCATAAATACCTGTGACATAAATAAAACACGTCCTTTTTATCTATTCATTCTTATTGCACCACCTCACTCCCACTTCCACTACCCCAGTCCAACTGCGTTATTATATTCACCTAATCACATTGACGCGTAGATGCATTCTTGTGCTAAGGATTATCTAAGTAGATATATTCCTAGTTTTACCGATATCCACCAGAGTGCAGTAGGCTAATTGACCGTGTTGTAATTCAAACAGATAAATACCTAGTGGACAATTTGTTTTAAATGGAATGTACTTATGTTGTAAATAGGATAGAAAACTCGCAACGGGTAGGCCGTTTGTTTTAAGCTGTGTTTATCCGAGTTTTCTATTCTCGTTACAGCGCAATAAAACAATACGAAATGATAAAATAACAGACCTGTAATGAGAACAAAAAACAGAGAGAGAGAGAGAGAAATGGGGTTTAACGTCCACTCAACACAACCAGGTCATTTCGGGACTAACATACGGTTTCAATTTTATTTCAATAATTCGCTTGCGCGTAGGGGTCTTTAGCCGTGGGAGGAAACCGGAGTGCCCGGAGGAAACCCACGAGGTTGAGAAGGCGCCCCTATCTCCATGCCAAATACGCTCACTCCAGGGCTCGAAACCACAGCCGCAAGCCAGAGGTGACCGGCCAGCTAGAGGTCGAAGCGCGGCACTCTAGACCACTAGGCCACCCCAACCCCCCACAAAAAACAGTGATGCATATTAATATTATTTAATATTACTAGATATTTATAGTTGGCATTCTTCACTAAAATGTATCGAGGTCCAGAATGACAGAATTATGTAAAAAAAATAATAAACATAAATCATTTAACTACAAGAGATTAGAACCTGAAACTATTTGGTTATTCAAAACCATTATGTTAATTGATAAAATATTTATACGGATTTGTGAATTAATCGACTCGAGCTTTAATTAGGATCTTTTACTAGTCACACTGTACCAAGGAGGGGTTAATGTTTTTTTGCGCTTTGAAGTATTCTCTATATCACGCGCAGTTTCTTTTATATGATATTTACGACACAATTAGAGTGACCATTAATCCATCCTATAATATGATGGAATTAAAGGTGGGGACAAATTCAACTTTACTCTTGGACGAAATCAGTTGTAAATCTTATAAAGTATTTGACGAATATTTAATTTCTAATATACATGGTAAACTATATAAAACATAAAATACGGCTTAAGAACTAGCAAGAAGATAAATATTACAAAGCAGAGTTACGTCCCATGTAATTTAGCCATTGAACACACTAGCGTATTGTAGAGTACAAAAGAAACGGATCCAGAATAGAACATGTTACCCTGTGATTTCATAGAGTAGCGTAAGTAAATCATCTTTTTTTTTAGAAAGTATTTCTATATCTAGGTACATAACGTTGGTTATTCTCTTGACATTAATGGAGCGGAAAGAGAATAGTCAGCTGAACTGTTGAATATTTTATCAATTCATCATTACTAACGTTAAACTACATTCCTTTTAAAATTAAGCGATACAATATATTAAAGACATCACAGTTTTTTAGTAGAAACAAACTGACGGTAGTAGTATTTATTTAGGACTTAGTGCAGTGCAAGGGACATCCCATCGTTCAAACGCCATCCCATAGAACTCATTGCTCAAACTTTTCAACTTAAACCCTGTTAGATGGTTTTGGTGGGTAGATGTTTATATTTAAGCCCGGTTATGGTGGTTTTATATAAAGAAGATATAGAACGAATTATTTATGGAGTGTAACTGTATTTATTCTTCTTAGCTGTTTTGTAATCAAGGCGGGCTTCCTCGAAATGTTTTACAACCAGGGGTCAGAGGTGAAGAGTTCAAAAGGTTAGTGGTGAGTTTTTTCTGTCTTTTCACTATTTAACAGTAATACGAGAGAGAGACAGAGAGAACGAGAGAGAGAGGTAACATCCACTAGACAAGCTAGGTCATTTTGGGGACTAACACATGGTTCAATTTTATATCAATAATTCGTAGGCGTCTTTAGCAGTGGAAGGAAACCGGAGGACCCGGCGAAAAACCCACAAGGTTGGACAGTCGACGCTACTTCTTTTCCCGTGAAACCGGGGAATCGAAACCAGACCTTATGATACAGCGCGCACAACCATTCGGCCATCCACCTCACCCCAAACAGAAATGGGGTATAACGTCCACTCGACACAAACTAGGTCATTTCGGGACTATCATATGGTTTAATTTTATTTCAATAATTCGCTTGCGCGTAGGGGTCTTTAGCAGTGGGAGAAAACCGGAGAACCCGAAGAAACCCCACAAGGCTGTACAGGCGATAAGTATAGGATATTAACCTACCCGAGGTTGATATAATAAGAGAACACGTAGGCGAAGCCCAAGGGTTCTCTATCATATCAACTCGAGGGAGAGTAGGTTTATATCTGACATATACAACGTTCACCCTTAAATTTAATGGGCTCTTCTGAAAACAGGCAACAGTGATTGGATAATTGCTCGATAGTTTCCGCCAAATAGCGAAAATTATCGAAGAAATCAAGTGCACGTGTTTGTTTATACGTCGCCATTTTGGAGTTTGAACTGAAAGCAAAAACAAAATGGATAGTAAAACGAAGTTAGACGAATTATCAATCCATTTTAGTCATCATATTGACGATGGAATAGATGTGAATGCAACTATGATAAGGAAACTATACAAAGCCTGAAGAAAATTTGGATCAAAAGGCAATCTTTTCCGATAATTCTGACAATGAACCGTGACTGAAGGTTACTTTTAGGTATGTTTAGAGAAAGATTTGACCGACTGTTTTGAGTGGACTATAGCCGTAGCCAAAAATACTTTACAAGGGAACTGTTGGGCGATAAATACTTTCAAGTCTTGGAGTGTGTGGAGAAATGATGTGGACAGAAAGAAAATTCTGAAAGATATCTAAGACATGGAGTATGGATAACCGATTTAAATATGCCGATAAGTACGCCGTCTATTTCGGTCCTGAATGCTACAAACTGTACCATAACAATTTTTTTTTATTGTCAAGAGAATAAAATTTTATTTCTGTGTTCTTTGTATTATTTCGATCATCTACGTCATCAGCGGTTGATATGAGCCGAATATATCGACCTGTAATGACGTCATCAGCGGTTGACATGAAAATATGTACACTTCTTACATCCTTCCTCATTTTGACTACTGTGACATAATATGGGACGGGAGCACTGCTGAACTGACTAACAAACTAGAATATTTACAATTAGATGCACTCAGGACTATATGCGGTGCTGTAAAGTATACCAGTCATAAGCTAATATATCAGGAGACCGGGTTTATATCACTGCAAGAACGAAGAAGGCGGCACAAACTAATATTAATGTATAAAATTTTAAATCATTTTACTCCCGACTATTTATTTAAACTTATTCCTTGCAATCAATCATATTCATACAATCTACGAAACCAAAACAATTTACCACATTATTTTTGCCGAACAACTCTTTTCTCTTCTACTTTCATACCATCGACAATTAAAGAATGGAATACACTTGATAATGCTACCAAAAACGCACTTACCATTTCTTCTTTTAAATCAAAATTACGAGCTATAGACAACTCTGTTCCGTCTGTCTATTATATTGGTTGCAGGAAGAATCAAATTCTCCATTCTCGACTTCGACTTTCTTGCAGTGATTTAAACGGACATAAATTTCTAAGGCACATTTCGGACATTCCTACATGCGATTGTGGTCACTTTTTTGAAAACTCTGAACACTTTCTGTCAGTTTTAAAGTCATGAATTTTGAATTTAAACATTGTTGTGGCTGTGAAATTTGTATATAATGTAAATAGCCATCAAATTTCAATTATCTTGTATATTTATTACTATTATTTTGTATTTTAATGTTTGTATTTGTATACTATGGAGAGGGGGTCCATAGGCTAAGCCTGTTCCCCAATCCAAAATTTTCTGAATAAAATATTGTTTTAAAAAAAAAAAAAAAAAAAATCAACCTGTTAAGACGTCATCAGCGGTTGATATGAACCGTATATATAAACCTCTGATGACGTCATGAGAGGTTGTTATGGGATATAACTGCTATGGACATCAAAGAAAAAAAAACTACCGCCAGTTGTATATTAATATCTAAGACCCCTATACGCAAGAGAATTGTTGAAATAAAATTGAACCATGTGTTAGTCCCAAATGACCCAGTTTGTGTCGAGTAGACATTGAACCTTGGCCGATGATAGTCATCGGTTTTATATACTGTATCTTAATTAATGACAGTGTTCACTTCTTGTGTGTAGTTATACCCACATGTCTCTTGTGTGTAGATTATGGAAGCCTATAATTACCATTCATAATTTCTACTTTTCGCCCCTTCATAACACGAAAGTCGAAAAGTAGAAGTTACGAACTTACGACAAAATGCAAGGCGACAGCACGGTATACAAGCCAAATTGAATTCGAAAATAGGAAATTAAGAAATAATACACTGCGATAATTGCGCCCCTCGTTATTTCCTAATTTCTTATTTTCGACTTGCATTTTGGCTTGTGTAGCCATAATGCAACTCGAAAATAGGAAATTAAGAAATAATCATTATTTCCTAATTTCTTATTTTCGACTTGCAGTTTGGCTTGTATACCGTCTTGGCGACTTTCGACTCAATTAGTCATATTTTTGTATTTATTGATGTCAGTAACAAGGCAACAACACGCAAACCAAGCCATAATGCAACTCGAAAAGTAGAAATTAAGAAATAAACACACGCGCTATTAGCGACCTCGTTATTTCTTATATATACAACTGGGTGTAGTTTTTTTCTTTGATGTCCATAGCAGTTATATCTCATAACAACCTCTCATGACGTCATCAGAGGTTGATATATTCGGTTCATATCAATCGTTGATGACGTCATGACAGGTTGATATTTCATATCAACCGCTGATGACGTCATCCCAGGTCGATATATTCGGCCGCTGATGACGTAGATGATCGAAATAATACAAAGAACACAAATACAATTTTATTCTTTTGACAAAAAAACCCATTGTTATGGTACAGTTTGTTGCATTCAGTAACGAAGTAGGCGGCGTACTTATCGGCATATTTAAATCGGTTATCCATACTCCATGTCTAAGATATCTTTCAGAATTTTCTCTCCGCCCACATTATTTCTCCACACACTCCAAGACTTGAAAGTATTTATCGCCCAAGAGTTCCTTTGTAAAGTATTTATAACAGTCGGTCAAACCCTTCTCTGAACATACCTATAACCTTCAATCACGGTTCATTGTCAGAAATATCGGAAAAGATTGCCTGTTGATCCACATTTTCTTCAGGCTTTGGATAGATCCTCATTATATTTGCATTCACATCTATTCTATCGTCATTATGTTGACTAAAATGGATTGATTATTCGTCTGACTTCGTTTTACTATCCAATTTGTTTTTGCTTGCAATTAAATTACTCCAAAATGGCGACGTATAAACAAAAACCTGCACGTGATAGCTTCGGAAATTTTCGCTTTTTGGCGGAAACTATCGAGCAATTATCAAATCACTGTTGCCTTTTCTAGAGAAGAATAGAACCCATTAAATTTAAAGGTGAACGGCGTTGTATATGTCAGATATAAACCTACTCTCCCTCGGATTGCCCGCGTGTTCTTTTATCATATCAACCTCGGGTAGGTTAATATCCTATACGTAGTAGGAGGGGCTTATGACTGGCAAAAATGTACTCCACGAAGCTCGCCAATTTGTAATACGAGGGCAGGCGTAATAAAAAATGAAGTATCTAGGGACTTATAAGCAAAAGTGTAGATTCAAGCTCGTCAAAACCAAAGGTACCCCAGGATCAAATCGCGTCCCGACCATCAGTTTAAATAGATGCAAAATAAGTCACACCCCTTTTTACCAGACACAAAACCTCCAACTGTGGGTTTGTTCAGAAGAAGCAGGGATTCGTATACTGGATGCTCAATGGTTTGCCCCAAACATCAATTCAGAGAAAACAAACAATATTTATTATTCCAAAGTTTTATTATACCAATTGTAACATCTGACAAATTGGGTAACAAATAAGTAAATAAATAAATGAATGAATGAATGAAGGAGTGAAGGAGTTTATTCCTAACCAATAAAAACGGGCCTCAAGTTCCAAGATAAGGGTTTAGCTTTATCCAGATGAATATCAAGGTACGTTTTTACTAAAACAACTAATTTAAATGCAATCTCGAGATTCCATGATAATATATCACAGTAACTTTCAACAAGTACGAATCTTACGCGTCTTTCTTAAATGCTCCACTCAAAATAAAACTCAGACGGCAGGCACAGTCATTTAAATGCGAAGCAATGCAAGTACCGGTTTGCACAAAGTCCGCACCATAAAACCAATGACCTGAAAAACCAAACCGAATCAACATAAATGCAGAGTAAAAAAAACTCCGTGGAATCACTTCGCGAGCAGTAACCCACGCCAATGATCGACGAGGATAAATTCAAAACTGTTCGAACCGAAAGCGCAGTAATATTAGAAAATGCGAAAAGCCACTTTAAATGCTAAACGTATGAGCGCGAAAATTCCTAACTTAAACCTAACTAAATCACGACGTTTAAGTACTTTTTAAATCATCGATAAATAAAAGTGAAAATTAAATATAGTTTATTAGCATGGCGGAAAAGCTACTTTTCCCGGCTAATAAATGGAATAGTTACTATTCCCGTACCTATATTAATCCCCGACCGCGGTACAAATGCAAGTAATGAATTCGGCTGCTTATATACCCTCTTACCAGCGAAACGCTCGTGCGACCAGCGCTGAACGTCGACAATTAAACGCTGATTTGATTGGTCGCGTGTAGCAAATCATAGAACACGTAGCAAAAGCCCAAGGCGCGAATCAAGCATGGCCGACTTTTCACAGGTAAATAATGAATATTGACACTTATTCATATACTATGGTAAACAAACAAATGTTCTATACGCAAGTGGTCCTAAAAGCGAAAGTATAGAGTAGTTTTGAAGCATGTCATTTGATAGGTTTGTGATAAAGGGATTTTCAAAAAATGAAAACTCCCACACTTAATTTCTTATTTTCGACTTTTCGATACGCTATTCATGCTGAACTATTGGATATTTTTGGAGAATTTGAAGAATATATTTTTTTCAGTTGTTTCAAATAGTGACCACTGAAGCATGCTATTAACTTTTTCTACGCCACAAACTGAACTGTTCTCATTAACCTTTTGTTGGGTCATAATTATGTTTACTACTGTTTCAGTGGCTAATCAAAGTGTTATAAAATACTCTAGAGATGAAAGGTTTTCTGGAAAGGTATACAGTATACAGTATCTGAAGAGAACATTAAAATATACAAGAAAACCAGACACAAAATAAATAAGACAAAATTGTCAGACAAAAGTGAATCAAAAAAACAGACTCTTCCATTTAAATCCAAACCCTTCTCAATTGGCCTTTGGAATACGCAATCTTCCCGAAATAAAACAACCGAAATCTTTGATCTGTTAATTGATTTCAATCACGATATTTTTGTTATCACTGAATCTTGGCTACGACCAACCGGTGATGAAAATTTCATAGCTGCTATGCCACCGCCATTCTATTCGTTTATTCATGTTGCTAGATCTTATACCACCGATGGTGGTATAGCCGTCATCTACAAAAAGTCTCTAACTATTAAAAAGCTTACCCACAAGATTACTACTAACTCTTTTGAAAAGCTTTCTTTGAAAATCACCACAGCCAACATAACCCTTAAAGTCGTCTGTATCTACAGACCCCCGCCATCTGCGAAAAATAGACTTCTTCCTTCTGTAAATGATTGCAGGAAGGACCCTCGCAAGACTCATAGATTCCTTAAATCTCTCTTAGGTACCAAATTGCCCAATATAGAAAACCTTTCTCTTCTAGCTGAGAAATTTAATAATTTTTTCGTTGACAAAATTTCTGTCAAAGGTCCTGGAAAAGGCTGTCAATGCTCGGCTTAAAGATCATCTTGCTGCAAATTCCCTTTTAGATGACTACCAATCTGCTTACCGCCAAAATCTCAGCACTGAATATGCCTTGTTACGAGTCGTAAATGATTTTCGATGTGCTGTAGATAGTGGTAACCTTGTGTCACTAGTGATGCTGGATCTATCCGCAGCCTTCGATACGATTGATCACCAACAATGTGTGGTATCACAAGCTCGTCCCTGGTGTGGTTTAGTTCATATCTTGAAGGCCGCACAAAGTCTGTACAAATTGGCAAAGAGTTGTCAGGTAGGATCCAATTAAATTGTGGCGTACCACAAGGATCGGTGTTAGGTCCAGTCCTGTTTGTTCTATACACCAACCATGTTGGTTCCGTCATCAGTAACCATAATCTCTCACACCACTCTAACGCGGATGATACACAGATTATACACAGTTTCTCACCTAATCAATGGAGTAATGCCTTTATAAGTACAATGCCTTGTACTGAGGAGATAAAATCGTGGATGATGTCAAACATGCTAAAACTAAATGACGACAAGACAGAGGTGATGATTGCTGGTACCAGGATTAACATCCAGAGAATTGGTTCGCCATCAGTGATCATTGCTGATTCCGTCATAAAAGTACAAGATAGTGTGAAAAATCTTGGTGTCTTTCTGGATTCACATCTGACAATGGAAAAACATGTCGATTACTTATGTAAGATAAGCTATTTTCACCTACGAACCATTGGCAACATCAGACATCTATTAACGAAGGATTCGACTCATACACTGGTTCGGTCGCTAGTATTCTCCAGGTTGGACTACTGCAACAGTCTTCTGAGTAGTCTTAATCAAACTTCGCTCAAAAAACTGCAAGTAATACAAAATACAGCAGCCAGGATAATTCACCGCTGTTCAAAACGAACGCACACTGCACCTCTGCTGAAAGACCTGCATTGGCTGCCTATTCACTTACGAATCAACTACAAGATTCTATGTTGTGTGTATAGATGTCTAAACGGTTCCAGTCCAAAATATTTATCCGAACTAATCCAGGTGCACAATCCTCAACGAAACCTACGATCTCAAGACGAAACAATGCTTGCAGTTCCTAAATGTAATCTTCAAACTTTCGGATACAAATCATTCAAACTCAGTGCTCCTAATCCCTGGAATCCCCTGCCACTGAGTGTTAAATCTGCTGTTCAATGGAATCGGGGAATCACGGTGGCTAAGTGAGCAAGGCACTGGCTCGCTAGCCTGGAGGTCGGGTGTTCGATCCCTGCATTGGCCGAGAAAGTTCATGTCGATTTTCCGGCGTGGTTTCTCCTTGTCAGTGATGCAGAAAGAGGGCCTGACAAGGACAGCTGCCTAGTTCGGATGGGATGAAAAACCGAGGTCCCATGTACACATTGGCGTGCACGGAAAAGATCCCTTGGCAGTTCGATGTAAGAGTAGGCCGTAGCGCCGCTGCCCGGGCAAAATTTCCCTCATAGCACACTGTATGGCGTATGCCTGTCTTCCATTAGCCCAGGCCAGGTGCAGAAGAGTAGGACGTTAAAATTATTATTATTATTTACTGTGACTTCATTCGGCATATAGAATATACAGGTTTTCCCGATTAGATGTCATTATTTTATTTCACATTATATATCATTACCATCAGTAGGAAACATCACTAAATACGGTACCTGCAATTAATAAATAGGACTATTTTACATGTAAAACGTAAATTTAAGAGAGAGAGAGAGCAGTGGAGTGTGTGTTTCACTCGACGCCCACTAAATCATTTCGAGACTAACATGTGATTCAATAACTATTGAGAGTGTGGGGATGGGGTGGATGGCCGAATGGTTGTACGTCAGAAGGAGTAAGGTTGCCTGTCCAACCTCGTGGGTTTTCTCCGAGTTCCCCAGTTTCTCCTACTGCTAAAGACCTCTAGGCAGAAGCGAATTATTAAAATACAATTAAATTATACGTTATTACCGAAATGACCTAGTTTGTGTCGAGTGGACGCTAAACATCATTTCTCCCTCCCTCTATCTTGCACGTAGGGGCCTTTAGCAGTAGGAAGAAACTGGGGTACCAGGCGACCCTACTCCCTTGTTTATGTGAGGAATAGTAACCTCGCCACTTGAATCAATGAAAGATCTTGTGATATCACGCGCAAGCGTTAAACTACTATATCACGTAACGCATGGTATAAGTTGTATATTGTATATATACCGGTACACTCAGCCAAATTAAAAACTTGACACTCGGGATTTTTGGGACTAGATTTTTAATATTTGGTTTAAGGCAACTATTTTAGTGTTATGTTGTGCACAGACGACCTTGACATCAACAGAAAGCAAGAATACGTCTCGCCGAAAGTCCTTGACATTGATAACGTCGCCACTGCTCAGCAAGAGCATGTTGAAGGTCCTGCAACGTCAGTGATGGATTCACTTGCTGACGAACACGTCGACCCAGTTCGTCCCAGTTGTGTTCAATAGGATTAAGGTCGGGGCTAAGCGACGACCAATCCAGGACTTGGACACCGGCATTTCTTAAAAAATTCTGGGTAGCAATTGCCGTATGGGGTCGAGCATTGTCTTGTTGAAACGTTAGTCCAGGCCCATGTCTCTGCATAAACGGAAGAAGAACAGGTTGCAAAATCTGATCCCTGTACTGAACAGCATTTAAGTTCCCTTGGACAACAACAAGAGGAGAACGTCCATGTGCACAAAAAGAACCCCAAACCATGACGCTGCCGCCACCAAATCGGTCAACTTCTCTGACGCATACTTGAGCGTAACGTTCACCTCGTCTGCGGTACACTCGGACCCTGCCATCGGCAAATCTCAAAGTGAATCGAGATTCGTCACTAAAGACAACCGAATTCCACTGTCTTTGAGTAGATCTTATGTGTCTTGTGGCCATCACAAGTCGGTTACGGCGATGAAGAGATGTCAATATTGGTCCATTATAGGGCCCTCGAGCTCGAAGACCAGCAGCCTGCAAGCGATTTCGAACAGTTTGTGCAGTTACCCTTCCACCAAACATCTCTCTACTTGTGGAGGTTGCAGTGACAAATCTGTTTCTAAGATGACGTAATCGTATTGCTTGATCTTCCTGGAGTGACGTCACACGTGGCGCTCCCGCCCTTGGGCGGTCGGCAATAGTTCCAGTTTGAAGCACTCTCATTCTAAGATTAATTATTGTCTGGCGTGAACAATTAATGGCTCTTGCAACAGTGACCACAGATTGACCAGCATAGAGCCTACCTATAGCACGTAGACGTTCTAAATTTGAAAGGCGCGGCATTTTCTAACAAAGATGAAAATAACAATTTTAATTTGTTTTTCCACTTCAAGTTACGTGTGCGTGTTCAGTTTAAGCAGACTTGCATCGATTGACCTCTCGAGTTTGTGTTTGCACGTGTTTTTCAGGTTTTTCATCTTTATATGCTCGAAAGTCACGTGATCCACGTGACTTTACAATTTTATGAAATTAAAGGCTTCTTAATTACTATCGTTAGAAACACTTTAAAATTTATTTGACTTACAGAAAAAAAGATTTGTTGAAATTCATCCGTGTCAAGTTTTTAATTTGGCTGAGTATATCTATGTTTTAAAGAAGTTGGTTTTAAAGCTCTAGTTTTTGCATTAGCCGCTTTTTGATTTGGTTGAAGACTTTGTCGTTGATTAGAAAAGGTGAATTCTATATTGTATTTTGTCATTACTGGAATCTGTACCTTGTCTAATTAATTAAACATGTAGATTATAGCAGAATGCTAGGATGTTTGACCAGGATGGGATGGGGTGGTGGTGGCCTCTAGCTGGCCGGTTACCTCTGGCTTGTGGTTTCTATCCTCTATCCACAAATTCAGGTTCGCACAACCCGTTAACAATCTAGATTAACGTATAATTAATAATTTAAATTTTAATGACGATACGTTTCTGATTAATTATAATTCCTTTGTAATTAAAATCGTCATACAATTTATGATTATAATTTTAAACAATAGAATCAGTGGCTTGTTTTCACACCCAATAACTTTATATTAAGAAAATATTGATTTAAATAAATAGTGTTAGCAAAACAAAATGATATAAACTCAAAAAATAATCATTGTGTCAAATGGACCTATCCTTCTGTTAGCGAAGGTTAGAATAAACATCAATATAGAAAAAGAATCGGATTACCATAGTCCCATGTATTTTGGTGTTTAATTATTTCCAATATCAGTTATAGGGCAAAGTTATCCACTTTTCGTCTGAGGTAATTGTTAATGTCGGTCAGGACTTATGTTCGTATAAAAACGAGTAAATGATATCCAGACACTCTATAATCGGGTTAATCTCGTAGCTAGTAGGCTAGACCACCCGTAGTTATGATATGTACCTATACATCCATGCTAAAACTCTTAACTTTGTTTATTTATTTCGTCCTTTCCTAAAACAAGACAGCCATATCGACAAACTAAACAATCATTGGACAAAGAAAGTAAATTAAGTGAGGGTAAAATCTGTTGGTAATTATATGTTATCTGTGCATGAATAGTTTGTTTATATGCTAATATAGTATTATTAAATATATAACATGCTTCAATATTTATATCCCTCGATATTTGAAAATAAACACGGAGTAGTAATAAAAACGACCGTTATCCACGCTAAATATTTCATTCCATCTTTATATTTATAACAGTAATACGTGAGTAAGACGTTGGCTCGCTAGCCTGGAGGTCGCGGGCCTGACAGAGGGCCTGACAAGGAAAGCTGTCTAGTCGTTCGAATAGGACTAAAAATCGAGGCCCCGTGTACACATTTTGGTGCACAAAAAAAATCCTTTGGAAGATGGAATTAGATATGAAGAGTACCATAGCGCCACTGTCCGGGCAAAATTGCCCCTATTGCACACTGTGTGGTGTATTTTATACAATGATTTCCTTGGGTTGTATTCCCTATTGTTTTCAAATTTGACTGAATTCTGTGTCACCACATGTTCGGGACTGTACAGCACAGTGGACGCTAAGGGCTAGCTCCCGGATCCATTCACTCTTTTTGTCGATATATTTGTTTTTGTGTAAATTATGTGTGGTGCAATCCCACCTGCACTTACTATTAGCCCAGCCGGAGCAAGACAGTAGAAAATTATTAGGGTTTCACACTGCGTAAGATTTTGTTAAGATTATTTTTTTTCCACTTGAGCCTATCTCAGAAACTACTTGTCGGCCGATTCGATGTCTACGGTTTTCCTGGGAAATTGGGTGTGACTTTAGAGATTAAAGCTATTTCGAACGTTGTGCGACAATGCGAAATGGCCGAAATGGCTGAAGTTGTTGTTTTTTGAAATATTGCTGTAAAATTAACAATCTTTGGATTTTAAAATTTGATACATTTTGGCATAGCCAGAGACAAGGCAGATGGATAGTTCTTTAGATATTTGATTTTCGACGAATCGTCGGAGATATTTCGCGCCAAATTTTGTAATGGCATTTTACCGAGGGTTAAAGGGTCGTCCGATTTGAGCAAAAATGTGAACATTTTTTGTCTGGATAATTTTTCTTGGTCGCTATTGGCTAATTCAGTTTATCGGTTCTAGGTTAATTATTTATTTCCCGATTTTTATAAAACAAAGTTCATATGCTCCCTGGTGAAAATTCTCAATTTTTTTTATTACGGGTAAAGTTTTCTATCGGCACGGGACATGATGCTATTTTGCTAAAAAAAACCTCCAATTTTGACGAGTCGGAACATCTTTTCGCTAGCAAATCTTATTTTTTGCAAATCTGGTAGATCAAGATAAATGCCCTTACAAATGACGCAAAAAATCTCGGACTCGCTTTTAATAATTTCAGTTTTGTATTTGCACCATTTCGATTTAAAGGTGAAAAAAGGTGTAAAAAATGACCTATTTCGACCATTCAGGCTTTTCATATTTTAACATTTTTCTTCGTAACTTTTATAAACTTGTAGCAATAATCCATACGAAAAGAATGAGTTTGTAATATGAGCAGTTGCCGAAAAATGGGCAATTTTGCATAGGTCACTTTTTACGCTAGTGCTAGTCTGCCTGTTAAAGCCTTTAAAACAAATAATTTATTCAAAGGAGTCATATTTGTTATTTGTTTATAATTTTGATATTTGATTTCAATCATCTAATAGAATGAACCCATACGATCACATAGATATCACAAAATTGGTCCATAAAAGTGTCAATTTTTATTTGATTTTCATAAAATTTTCACTGTGTGATAGCTAATACCATTTACGATTTCATACAAGTAATTTAAAAATTTTATTATCAACGGAAGTAACGTCATTTTTCAAAAAGTGTATTTTTAGCCTTCTAAATAAAATAAAACCAAGTACGACCAAACGAAACCATTAGACATAATTCGAAGTCCTTAAAAACATTATAGGCAAAATAGTGTAATCAGCAAATGGACGCTTCATAAGGGGTGGCCGTACCTAATGTACGTATCCAATATTCCTTTCGGCTTCTGCGAAAGGTAGTATTCAAAGTAGGGCTGTTGGTATGGTGGTAAATTTTCCCAAATATGGCAACTCTCTAGAAAGAATTTGGTCACTACCCTTATGAATATTGTGACGATGACCGTTAAATCGTAAATGTAAAGGTCCTTTAGTTTCGCCAACATAAATCAGTCCACAGAGTGTACATTCTATACCGTACATAATATTGGAGATTTTACAATTTAGTTTCTCAAACCCACGTGTAAAATACAATTATTAGACATACATTTAGAAATATAACAGTTATATCGATGTGGTGAAAAATACAAAATATCAGTTAGTTTGACAGGACACTGTTGGGTTGAGATTAATGAAGCATCCGAGGAATTTATAACATTACAGGCACCTGAACGAAGAATATCTCCTATACTATTACTAGTATCTTGGGATATATCACCGATAACCCCCGTGCCCTTGGGGGTATCGTGGCAGTTTTTTTTACCCTGACACTGCCTCCCAGCCTTATATTTTGGTCATTTGTACTTAACATGTAACTATACAGCTACAGTTACCTCGGGGACATAAAATATTCGACAAAATGAGGGAAAATACCGTGATTGGCCTATGGGCTATCGTGATGCAAAATGCACGTGATGAACAGTGTTAACGATTTTTTGTCCATAAAAGTGTCAATTATTATTCGATTTTCATAAAATGTTCACCATGTGATACCTAATGCCATTTACGATTTCAAACAAGTAATTTAAGATTTTCATTATCACCGGAAGTAACGTCATTTTTGGAAAACAGTATATTTAGCATTCAAAACAGACATTATTTTAAAATTATGATATTTGATTCCAATCAACAAATAGATTGAACCGATACAATCATATAGATACCAAAAAATAGTTTTTAACTTGTATGGTTGCCGAGACATTGACGATTTTCTACAAGTCACTTTTTAAGTTTTTGCTCTAAAAAAGTGGCAATTATTAATCGATTTACATACAATTTTCACCATGTGATGCCTTATTTATGACGTCCCTGATTTCATACATAAACTAATTGAACATTTTTATTATCACCGGAAGAGGGGGGTTGGGACGGCCTAGTGGTCTAGAGTGCCGCGCTTCGACCTCTAGCTGGTCGGTCACCTCTGGCTTGCGGCTGTGGTTTCGATCCCTGGTGTGAGCGTATGTGGCATGGAGATAGGGGCGCCTTCTCAACGTCGTGGGTTTCCTCCGGGCACTCCGGTTTCCTCCCACTGCTAAAGACCCCTACGCGCAAGCGAATTATTGAAGTAGAATTAAAACCATATGTTAGTTTGTGTCGCGTGGACGTTAAACCCCATTCCTCTCTCTCTATCACCGGAAGTACTGTAATTTTGTCAGGATCATTTACATGTAACACAGGTATAAAATGAATTGATATTGCTGGATTTGGTTGATTTGGTTGATTCTGCTTCCATTTTATTTGATGTGTGTAATGTTTATGTGGAAATCTGTTTATCGGTTCCATTGGTACCGGTAGTGATATGAGTTCAAGGGTAACATGGCACTGAAAGTGACATAAGTTCAAAGGTAACGTGGCACCAGTGAAACACGTTATTACTGCTTCGCAGGTCTAGTGCTTCTTCTTATTATTTTTTCCACTTGAGCATATCTCAGAAACTACTTATCGGATTGATTCGATGTCTTCGGTTTTACTAGGAAAGTGGGTGTGACTTAGACTTTAAAGCTATTTCGAACTTTCTGCGACAATGCTAAATGTCCGAAATCAATAAGTTGTCGTTTTTTGAAATATTGCTGTAATATTTACAGTAATCATCCTATTTTAACGTTTGATACATTTTGACATAGCCTAAGACAGATCACGTAAACTTTTCACCATGTTACGTTAAACTAATATAACAGTTTCATTATCACCGAAAGTAATGTAATTTTGTCAGGATTAGTTACATATAACAAATGTATAAAATGAATTGATATTGCTGGATTTGGTTGATTCTGCTTCCATTTTTATACGCCCACATGGAAATGTGGACGTATATTGCCGTCGCCCCCGTCCATCCGTCTGTCGGTCCGTCCGTCTGTCGGTCCGTCCGTCCATCGTCCACAAATTCGTGTGAACGCACTAGACGCTAAAGTTAATAACCGATTGACTTTAAATTTATACACATTGTTTAAGTTCATGAGACGAAGAAGCCTATTGATTTTCAGCGATATCCGATAATTATTGCCAGAGTTATGACCCTTGATCACTTTGAAAAATCTTGTGAACGCTGTAGAGGCTAAAGTTAATATTCGTTTGACTGTAAATTTATACACAGTGTTTAAGATCATGAGACGAAGACGTCTCTTGATTTTCAGCGATTTCCGATAATTACTGCCAGAGTTATGACCCTTGATCACTTTGAAAAATCTTGTGAAGGCTGTAAAGGCTAAAGTTAATATCCGATTGACTTTAAATTTATACACAGTGCTTAAAGTCATGAGACGAAGACGCCTATTGATTTTCAGTAATTTCCGATAATTACTGCCAGAGTTATAGCCCTTGATCACTTCAAAAAATCTTGTGGACGCTGTAGAGGCCAAAGTTATTATCCGATTGACTTTAAATTTATACACAGTGTTTTGGGTCATATGACGAAGAAGCCCAATGATTTTCCGTGGTTTCCTGTAATTACTGCCAGAGTTATAGCCCTTGATCACCTTGAAAAATATTGTGGGTGGTCTAGAGGCCAAAGTTAATATCCGATTGACTTTAAATTTATGCACAGTGTTTAAGGTCATAAGACGTAGAATCCTATTGATTTTCAGATATTTGCGATAATTACTACCAGAGTTATGGCCCTTGATCACTTGACCAATTTTGTGGATGGTCTAGAGGCCAAAGTTAATATCCGATTGACTTTAGATTTATACAAAGTGTTTAAGTTCTTGAGGCGAAGATTCCTATTGATTTTCAGTGATTTCCGATAATTACTGCCAGAGTTATGGCCCTTGATCACTTCAAAAAATCTTGTGGACGCTCTAGATGCCAAAGTTGATATTCGATTGACTTTAAATTGAAACACAGTGTTAAAGGTCATGCGGCAGAGAAGCCTATTGATTTTTTAGCGATTTCCCATAATTACTGCCATAGTTATCTCCCTTGATCACTTTGAAAAATCTTGTGATACTTTAGGGGCCAAACTTATTATCCGATTGACTATTAAATGTTTTGTATACCATACTAAATGTTAGCATGGGCCAGAACTTTATAAAAACCAAACAAATTCTAATGATTTTCTGAATTGTCACTCTTAATCAGATTTGAGTGTAATATAAATGTTTCATTATCAAAAAAAGTAAAAATATGCGACAACTCTTGTTGACTGCCCGGACGATTTAGCTGCTGTGGGCGTATGTTTCGTTGCCTGGCAACCTATCTTATTTGATGTGTGTAATGTTTATGTGGAAATTTGTTTATCTGTTCCAATTTATAGTCCAGATTGGCATTACATGTAGAAAGAATAAATTCACCTATTATTATGAAAATGTTTTAAGATTTACAAGTATGAGTGAAATGATGTGTAAGTTACTGTAGGTCAATGGTAGTAAGAAGCCATAAATTATGGTCATGGTCATGACACGAACAGTCCATATCAAAGTTACTGCTACTATTTATTTGGCCATGTGCTAGTCATTAATATATTCTTTATAGCTTACAGTCAGTTGTATCTATACCCAACTCATTTTAACGTCTTTCGTCAATTCACATAAATACTGGAAAATATCTGCCAAAAACATTTTCTTTTTCGTCAATGGAATTCAGGATTATAATCTTATATTAGAAAATGTTCACATTTTATCCACCAACTTAAATGTTTATTCTGCCCAAAATGTGTTTTAAAAAATCCTAACGTGTCACAATTTTATTTCTTGTGTTGTCCTGAATTAAAACAATTACCAGTATGAATTACGATAGAACAATTTATTTAATCTTATTTACATAATACATAAGTCCACTTGTTGGATGATTTACTGAGATCAAGTAAGATCTTCACATGTAGGCACTTCAATATAATTTCTGTTTTAGTGAACTGTTATAATTCGAAATCTTATTCAACTATTTCCTAAAAATAGTAAAATAGCATGTCGTGATTGTATGGTTGGTTGGGTTGATAAGTGTGGACTGAAACGGTCATATTTCCGTAAGACCATGTTAGCTGTAAATTGTAAGGTTTTGTTGTCATTCTTTGATCCTTTGTTTTGTAGATTGACGGGTTATTACATTCTTTAGATTACCAGATAGTTTACTACTTCAACACTATACATTCAACCCTGGTTCAAGTTTATTACTTCCGATGTAAAGAAATAATATTCACTGATAGTCATACAGGATTGTCGTTGTTTTGGTGTAATACACACCGGGGACATACATGTATCCTACCACTTCTAACGGCGTTTCAGGTAAGTCTACATCATTATTATTATTATTATATAACACTCATTGACAATGTTTATATAATAAAACAATCAAATTTAAAACATTCTCTTTAAAATAAAATACCATCTGATACTTGTCTTAAAAAAAGTTGGGAAAAAACACGCGTAAATCCCTTATTAAATTATGAATTAACAGTTTTTATATTATTGATGAAAACAAACACCTGTGGACACTTGAGAGAAAATTAATCAAAGACATAATGCCAAATCAATAGAAATCTTTGACTTTTTTTTACTTTATATACGATTCTTTAACGTTCAAATCTCAAAAAGAATTTGGATCGTTTGTCTATAAAGCATTCAATAGCACTTTTCGAAAAGGCAGAAACTGAATGGCCATTTACTCACAAGGGGCTAAAAAAGTGATAAAGTCTGAATACTGACATTCAAGGGCATAATACATTTCTTTACTGACAACGCCATATTTGAGGTTGGGGATCGGTTAATAACAATATGTAACGATAAAAACTATTTCTTCCAGAATAAAATATTTTTATTTTAAAGATACATTATTGGAGATTAGATAACGAGTTGGCAGTTCTCACTATAATAGTTAAAAACTAAATAATGTAAAGGCAATTTGCTGAAGATTTCAGTCAAATTGATCCACTATAAACCGAGAATTAAGCGATTGATATTTCCGCCTAGCCTCGATCATCATTACTACCAAAGTCAGAACGATATAAAGCATACTCTTGATTATCCATTTATTGATTTAATCGTGACGGGAAGGTATGCAGTAAATCGGGTCCTAATCCACTCAGGATCGCAGCCTAGCGCTGCCATCGAGAGTTGATTATGGTAAGGATACGTTAATTAATGTCTAATTGATAATTTAGATAACATTTCAGGCCTAAAGAATTACCTACAATAGGCAGATTTAGCTCTTGCATAATGTATGTTTATGTGCACTGCCAAAGTTGGAACACAATTACGTATTTCAAAAGAAATTAGGAAACTCTCATTTATTGAAGATAACAAGTTAAACACTCGTATATAGCTGATTTTATATAATAGGCAGATTTAGCTCTTGCATAATGTATGTTTATGTGCACTGCCAAAGTTGGAACACAATTACGTATTTTAAAAGAAATTAGGAAACTCTCATTTATTGAAGATAACAAGTTAAACACTCGTTGCAAGTATATAGCTGATTTTATATAATCCCGTTACTTCCCTTTCTTCAACATACCTAGTTTAACATAAAATATTTATGTGATAACATAGTTGAGTAATACCTATATATTTCTAAATTGTTAGTTTTAATCCCTTTGGCGGCAGACCACCATCAATTTCCCCATTGACTTCAATGTTAATTATCGACTCTTTGCCCACCTCCTATGGAAGACCAAACAGCTCTTTATTCAGTGTTCTTAGTTCTTAGTTCTTAGTTCTAAATTCATAGTCCTTATTTCTTACTTCTTCATTTGTACACTAAAATTAACATTTGTATCTTAAAATCAATATTTGTTTCACAAATCAGACATTTGTCATATCAGATTTGTAAAATGTATTTTAATATAAGATATTTATTTTTTTTTAGAAAATCAAAAAATTAGTCTATATTTACATTTCATCAGAAAAATACAACAAAAAACAAATATCGAACGACAAATTTCAAAATACAAATCTTCAAATACAAATCTTGCAAAACATTTCTCCAAAAACATTTCTCCAAAAACATTTCTTCAAAAACATTTCTCCAAATACATTTCTCCAAAAACATTTCTCGAAATTCATCGAACCGGAACATTAGAAATCAACCTGGCATACAATAAGTCTAAGATTTGTATTTTGAAATTTGTCGTTCGATATTTGTTTTTCGTTGTATTTTTCTGCCGAAATGTAAATACATGTATAGACTAATTTTTTGATTTTCTAAAAAAAATAAATATCTTATATTGAAATACATTTTACAAATCTGATATGACAAATGTCTGATCTGTGAAACAAATATTGATTTTAAGATACAAATGTTAATTTTAGTGTACAAATGTCGAAATACGACAACAAAAGAAGAAGTAAGAATTAAGGACTATGTTTGGTCTTCCATAACCTCCAACTTTTCCCTAAATTTTCGTAAGTATGAATGCTTTTCACTACAAACAGAGGCACAAATGGCCACGTCTTTGCACTAAAATTTCTATGAGGTTGACACCAAAATTTTGAGATACATAAACTTGAAGAAGCATACTAAAAACTTGTAACTAGTTGCCGTACATATTACCGTTGCCAACCTGATAGCTCCGTTATCCTTCCACCTCAATGCATTGGCCGAGAAAGTTCATCTCGATTTTCCGGTGTGGTTTCCTCATGTCAGTGATGCAGAATGGAAGGCCTGACAAGGACAGCTGTCTAGTCGTTCGGATGAGACTAAAAACCGAGGTCGCGTGTACCACATTGGCGTGCACGTCAAAGATCCCTTGGTAGTTGGATTTTTTTTGTTTTGTTTATCTTCTTATTTATATTTTTTTAGGGGGATGGGGAGGGGTGCTTTATTTTTTCATCTATTAAATATCTATTTTAAATTAAACAATCTTAGTAAAATGACCCAAAGTAAATGTTTCCTAATTATAACACATAATTATAAATTACAAGTTTTTATAAATTACGTTTTCAAATCTTTGTCTCGTATTTAATTATATACAACGCGAAATAAACAGCAACTTAATTCTTAGTCCTATAATTTTTGTTAGTCCTATAATAAGCTTATTCAATATCAAATGAACACTAATCCATTGTTTGAAAATTTGGCAAAGGAGCATGATAGAAAATACATTTAAAATCAGCGTTTAAAGCATATCAGCGGAATACCATTACGTCGTTATTCAATCTTTAGTCACAGTTGACCCAAGTTCTTTTACCTTTATGTTATTTCACAAAATATAACCTAACCATAGCAATTAAACAAATAATAGAAGCAATGTACATTATGAAATATTGATCGATGAATTTTTATCTTTAAGCTTTGGTTTTACAATATTGGGTATTTTTGAGTATGAATCTAATATACACGTAGTTTGGGTGCGCGTGCGCGTGTGTGTAATGGATATGAGGATTCCCGCTCGCCCTTCCCTTTACTTTTATCTTCTTTGATATCAAAGGAAATTCTAAAGCTGCACTCCTTCATTTTTAAATATATTGAGAACTTAAAGAGAAAAGTTCTCAATTTTAAGTGAAACATACTTTGTTTTATGTGTTCGTTTGACTTAATAGAAAAAAGAACTACGCATGTCTATTAATAACACTGCCCTTGCCCTTAAAGTAAATGTTTCATTTTCTACATACCCCAAATGTAAAATAATGAGTATTTTATATACACATTATACTCATGTATAAAGCTCCGTTTCTTTCCAGATTACAAAAATTACCCGAACCGGAAGAGATGGATGTAGCTCGACGAGTAGATTATATACATCTGTTGGACTAACTGGAGGATATAATTTACGAGGAGAGTTTATCATCAAAGGGAAATAAGACAGTATGTGTTGAATGTAGACTAACACCAATTGCTCGCGTGTCGTTGTGTTAACCAGCCATTCGACAATTACTTAATTAATCATATCGATGGAATATTTTTAGTAGGGACACACAGAAAGTGATAAATAAGCTCCTGGAAGAGTTGTTTGTGTTGTGTGATATGCAATTATTGGTTTAATATGTTACAAACCAATAGCAAGTGTTTAGAGGAAATATGATCTTGATATGTGCTGTCTTCAATGGAAATAAGAAAGATATATAATAGTCCAAAGCTGGTTTTTGTAATGGATAAAAAGGAAATTTGGATTCATAATCTGTTTCAGAGTTAAAATGCTCGTCCATGTAACTGTTTTTCTTTTGGCATTTCTGCCAAAGTTAAGGTAAGCATAACATAATATATACATGTATTTCTGAATAATATACATTAAACATACACAATATCCCATTAAAACTTAACTTATCAAACATAATTACGTAATTCTTAGATAACTCCGGTGTTTATTTCGGCATATATAATCCTAAAACATTTAAATTAATATCAAAGAAACCTTATCACCATGAAAAAAATGTTATTATTAAAAGTAATCCTACACTCGAATTATTATCGAAAATCTAAGCACTGACCAATTTTGACTGAAGTATTTGTCCCTCCTCGAAATCGACACAAGTCGAATCGTCTATAGCTGAGACAGATATTAAACCCATATTTAATTTGCCAATCACGAATACTACTGTAACTATTGCGTTATATATTAGATTCAGTTGTTGAGTAGGCGTGTGTCTGTCTTTATCAGCCCAATTGATGCAAAAAAGTAGAACCACAACCCCATTTCATTTTATTTGATTTCAGAATCACATTTAAATTGTACTAGGTATATTTCTATTGGAAGTAAATCTAAGTCACTTTTGTAAATAACCATTAGAAAGATTGTTAATGTTTACTTTGATTATTTACAGATGTATATCTAATAATATACTACGGTTGAATATACCAAAAGTACCGAAGCTTGATCCCAATACGGTGTGCAAGACATACCCAGACTTATCGGAAAAACAGTACGATTTATGCCGAACTTATCCGGATGTTACAGCTTCGGCTATCCAAGGAGTACAAATAGCTATCCATGAATGTCAATTTCAGCTGACTGAGTACCGATGGAATTGCTCATCTCTTGAAAGAAAAAATAAAAACCCTCATTCTAGTCCTCTATTATCTAAAGGTAAGATAAAGTTAAACATCTATTTACCCGCTAGTTGTGTTTGACGTTATTCCATCACCTCCTTGATGTTATTCCATCTCCGTGACGTAACCATCGCCTCCTTGGTGTTATTCCATCTTTTTGAGACGTTATTCCACCACCTCCTTGATGTTATTCCATCTCCGTGACGTTATTCCATCTCCTCCTTGATGTTATTCCATCTCCTTGATGTTATCCCATCTCTTCCTTGACGATATACTATCCCTCCTTGAGGTTATTCCATCTCCTTGAGACGTTACTCCATCGCCTTGACGTTATTCCACCTCCTCCGTGTTGTTATTCCATCTCCTCCTTGATGTTATTCCATTTCCTCCTTGACGTTATACCACCCCCTCCTTAGCGTTACTCCCGCTCCTCCTTGATGTTATTCCACCTCCTCCTTGACGTTATACCGTCCCCTCCTTGACGTTATTCCATCTCCTTGAGATGTTATTCCATCTTCTTGACGTTATTCCATCTCCTCTTTAGCGTTACTCCCTCTCCTCCTTGATGTTATTCCATCTCCTCCTTGACGTTATACCATCCCCTCCTTGACGTTATTCCATCTCCTTGAAACGTTATTCCATCTCCTTGACGTTATTCCACCTCCTCCTTGATGTTAATCCACCCTCTTCTTGGTGTTATTCCATCTCCTTGAGACGTTAATCCAACATGAATGTGACTGGTCATCACTTGAGCAAATAATCCAGTAAAAACACCAGATAGCTAACAATTTTTGTTGTATTAACACCGATCAGAATTCGGAAGGTTTAAACTGTTCAGTCATTGATTTATTTCAGCCTGTAATTTAGTGCTGAAAATAAAACCATGTTGTATCTCAGAAGGTAACGAGCAAAAACAATTACTGAGCTATGCTTACTCTGAATTCTAGAATGTTTAGACCCCCCCCCCCCCCCAATACATAAAAAAAACCCCAAAGACTTGTTACTTTCTTACAGCTGTGAAGTTACTCAGCGAGGCCACCCTTCATCGTATTTTTCGACCCCTAGCTTGGTACACTCAGGATGGGTGATCTACAGTGGTGATCAGTCACTGCGCGTCGGTGGTGACTGCTCGCCACTGTATATCCCTATCCATATACTAGTGTCCCTGACGATCTTTCTGCTGCTGCTTCGTCCAAAACAATTTGTTAAATACTAGTTCAAGAAATGAATATGATACCCTCTAAAATTCAACCCAAAAATTGCTTACCAGGGAAAAAACCCCTCAAAGTGAGAGAGCTAAGTGTAAAGCTCGGTGAAAAGTTTGAATAAAACTGGCGGCAAAAATTCTGACTTATAGTTTTCGAAAATATGTTTGTGTACTCAAGTATTTATTGTAATAATTGTGTCTGAAGATAGAAAAAAACAATGTTGAATTCACCTTCTTGAACTAAGTAGCAGAAAATGAGATATTATTGTACATTTATTCCCATTCTGCTCATTGTAAATAACGTATGGTATTTAGCGGCCCGTGTGAAACATTAAAACTGATCCAAATTATAATTTAGGTAAATTGGTAAATATTTGATTCAAAGTGAAATCCATACAGTACATCTACTCAATATTACTACAGAATCAGTCAGTGTTTTCTCTCCATATTACTGTTAAAATGTTGATCGCGGTCATAATATTGACTTTTAACAATTGTTGAGACTAAATAATTATCTCGGTCAACCCAAACACTCTTTCTAAATAACTCATTGGAAAAATTATATGAAACGTTATTTCTAGAAATGACTGTTTCCTATTTCTCGAACTCTCGGAGCATGTTGAATTAAATTCCTATGTATAATAACTAAATAACCAGACAGGTCACACTGTAACCAGGTCACGCTGTAACCAGGGGGACAGGCCTATGTGTATGGATGTAACAATTGTCATCTCTCGAACACGGACGTCCAAAAAGGGTACCGGCAATAAAGAATCACATTGCAATGTGGGGTATATAGAAATGACAGCTGTGTTGGTTAAGATCTAAATTTAGTGTTGACCAAAGCCAACATCCTACCACGTCGGTCTGTTCCTTCTGGTTAAATACTACTTGAAACGAGATAGTCGTATAAACTGCTGACGTAAAAACATGGCCACGTGTTGCAGTAAACACGTCATAAAGCCAGTTTTCACAGATACAAATAAACTATCTCAAGTAGCCTGACATACATGAAAATAGCAAGTACTTGTACGCATGCTCTCATTACCAGATGATGACTAATGATCTAGGTATATGCAATAAACCGACCTCTACCACTTTTCTATTTGGGTATGGTACCAATTTAAAACCAATCAAGATTGCCTTTTATAAATCAGTTTACTTTTGAAAAACAAGAAAATTAATATATTACAGTAGTCATTTATTTGAATTAAAAAGAGTCCCAGAAACAGGACGTTTGTGGATCTTAGTTATTTCGAATAAAGCCTTTATTTTTCCTCTCTGGTATCCACGCCAGATCTAAATGGATTAGTCATAAATGTGAATCGGTGTTGATTGTTTCCGTCTAGGAAAGGAAGGAAGCCATCAGATAGGAAATGGCTCGCTATCAGAAACGGGTTGTTTAGTCTTGTTTTCCAGACACAGCTGCTTCTAAATAAGAGACCCAACACAAACAAAAAACGGAACGAAATGTTCACCGCCCCCAATCACCTGTATCCCATTGCATTTTTGGAAGTAGAAACAGATTGGGACGGGAGATATATCAAGATTTGAATTACTGTAACAGGTTGTCGATAGTTTCTCCCTTGATCTTCGACCGTTACCCCTAGAGCCTTATCAGCGCAAATCGAGGCACGTATTTACCTTGTATTACAATATGCCTAGTTGATAAATCTAATGATTTTATGTGTTTTTGTTCAAGGAAACTGCTGAAGGCTAAATGGCTATCCCACTCTAGGCATTAATTTTGGGGGCATCGGGTTTGAAATGCTTGGTGGGTTTCGCACTTGCCATTTTGTTTTCACAAGGACTTCTTTGATATGAAACTGTAGTAGCAGTTGTATTTATATTATTTGTGGGCAAACACCGATGGTTTGTTTTGTCGCACCCGTTGCACTTAAAACAGATAGATTCACATATCGTTGAGACACATGTTTTAAGTCTTTCAGTTCATTATTTAATATGGATTAAAATTGAATACGTGTCAGATCAAAGCAGTCTTGAAATAGATATAATAGTATGTACACTTGTAGTACGGTTATTTCAAAAATAAATGAAAAAGAAAGAATTCTACCAATTTTAAAAAGCTACAAGATAAATTGTTACAACTGTAAAATATTACCATAGACAGATAATGCATGTTCTACAACGTGTAATAAAACTGTCAATAACGTTTTCATTACATCCCTAAAGTAAAAGAAGTCGTAGGCGTTAGAAATAGAGCCAGGCACGATTATATCGAGTTGAACTATTTAAGTAATATATACGTTCAACGACAGCCTACTCTAAGGTCCAACCTTCGGGGGATAAAACGTGTTGATTGTGTGAAATCAGCAAACGAAAGAAGGTACCATGTGTACCATCTTCAACTTAATACTTGTTCTGCTTTCAGTCGCCCAGTCG
Organism: Patella ulyssiponensis; assembly: GCA_963678685.1. Classification (NCBI taxonomy): domain Eukaryota; kingdom Metazoa; phylum Mollusca; class Gastropoda; family Patellidae; genus Patella; species Patella ulyssiponensis. Next base: position 57,165,074 of record OY783225.1, on the reverse strand, counting down.
GTGAAGGGAAACACTATTCGTTCTTTAAACCCTCAAGAGAAATTGAGTGGCTTCGTATGCCAGCGCTTAAAGTAAAGCGAACGTATTGTCTTGTTTTGTGTTTAAAAATTATAGAGATAAACCGTTAGTTCTTTCAAAAATATCTTATTTAAGATTGTTGAAACGTGTTCAGATCATTCTTTATCTTGAGGTAAAACAATATGACATCCTAATTTCAATTGTATCCATGTAAATAATAATGTAAATATCGTTAAATTGTTATCTAATGTCAAGTCTGTTCCACTTGCTAATTTGATCAACTATTAATTATGTTCACTCCATGATATGATAAGCAGATGATAAAACTTCGGCACGGGTGGTAGTTAATACTTTTCATAGCACGACTTGTCATAACACACCGTTCGGCCAGACGTGTAATATGATGTACAAGCTTTCCTTGTACTCTTTATTATGTATTAGTATTAACATGTAAAATGGGAGATAACCCCTCCTGGCTTATAGCAGAATAGAGTTATCTCCATTTAGGAAGTTCGTTGATTAAAGATGGCTGAACCATAAATTCGTATTTTATATCTCAAGGTTACCAATCCGTCCACATCGTCCGTACAATCATGAAACATGGTGTCAGAATGGATCAAAACTAAAAAGAAATCCTCACTCCTCATTATAAAATACGAATTTCCGACAGATGGGGCGGAATTAAGATACAGGAACATTTTTTGTCAAACTCACTAATTTCGGCGCCATAACTGATTTACACACACTAGCAAAACAATGTCCTCTACACCGCATCCTAACGTAGACTGGAGTTCAAAGAACCTTCCCGAAGCATGGAAAAAGTTCAAGCAACACGTCCGTTTGATGTTTATGGGACCATTAAAGAAAGCAACACAGGCTGAGCAGTGTGCGTACCTTTTAATTTGGGCCGGTGAGAAAGGCAGAGATATCTATAACACATTCACAGTTACAGAACAAGAAGCAGCAAGTTTAAATTCAGTTCTAGATAAATTTGACTCGTATGTGACCCCAAAGTCAAGTTCGTTATTCGCCCGATATCAATTTCAGACAAGAATACAACATGAAGGGGAAACAATAGAACAATTTACAACAGACCTGCAGCTCTTGGTTCAAGACTGTGCCTATGATAAGCCCCAAGAAATGGTCAGAGACAGAATTGTCTGTGGAATCCTGCACTCGAAAGTCAGGGAAAAACTTCTCGATATTGGAGATACGTTGGACATGACAAAGGCTATAGACGTATGTCGTTCACATGAAATAACACAATCTCACCTTAAATCAATGTCAAGCTCCAAAGCACAGCCACAGCAATCTCTAGAAACAGTAGACGCTATTTCAAAGTTCCGACATAAGCACACTGACAGATCGCAACACAGTGATGCTAACCGAAACCGAAGACAAGGCCAAAGGCAACGATCACATCAGAGTTCCAGACAACCTGATGAACGCTGTTCATTCTGTGGTCAACAGCACGGAAAACATCAAAGATGTCCAGCAAAAGGATCACAGTGTTCGAAATGCAGAAAATGGCATCATTTTGCAATTGTTTGCCGTTCTGGTTCTTTCAATTACAGAGATCACAGAAAGATACACACAATAGATCAGGATGATGACAGCTACTCGGATACTGATGTCAGCGAGTTATATATTGACTCTATAGAGGGCAAAGGGACACCAAAAGACCAAGCTTTTGTAAAATTGGAAATAGGTCAAGGGCAAACAACAACTTTCAAAATTGATACAGGATCTCAAGTCAATGTCCTACCATTCGACCATTTCCAGAAAATTCCAAACCCCCCTCTATTGAAGAACACAGAAGAGCGACTCACCGGATACTCAGGACAACAATTAAAAGTCCACGGATTCATAGATTTACAGTGTAGCTATAAAACCAAATCAGCCACTGATAAATTTTACATCATAAATACCACAGGTCCTCCCATACTAGGCTTGCCTCTCTTAACCAAAATGAAGTTGGTAAAATTCATATTTTCTCTCGAAGAAGCAACGATTCCACTCTCACGTGAATCCGTTTTGAATGAATACAAAAATATATTTAAAGGAATTGGCGAATTTGATGGCGAAGTCACAATTCAAATCGAAGATAATGCCGTCCCAGCAGTACATGCTCCGAGACGAGTTCCACATTCCATACAGGATCGCCTCAAGAATGAACTTGATAATATGGAGAAGAATAACATCATTAAAAAGGTTACAGAACCTACAGATTGGGTAAATTCGTTAGTCGTGGTAGAAAAACCACACAGCAAAAAACTCAGAATATGCCTGGATCCTCTGGACCTAAACAGAGCGATTAAAAGACCTCATTACCATCTTAAAACTATTGATGATGCTTTTGCCTTACTTAATGGAGCCAAGTTTTTCAGCAAATTAGATGCTAGATCTGGTTATTGGAACATCAAGCTAACGGAATCTTCTTCATACCTAACAACTTTCAATTCAATATACGGCAGATACAGATTCCTGCGCATGCCTTTCGGGATCATCTCAGCTCAAGATGTTTTTCAACGTAAGATTGACGAAATCTATGGCGATATTCCCGGATGCATAGCGATCGTAGATGATATATTAATATTCGGCAGAACACGTGAAGAACACGACGCTAACTTGCTCGCAGTTCTTAATAGAAGTTGCCAGAAAAATGTTAAATTGAATCCAGACAAATTAGTTATAGGGACCACAGAAGTTAGCTACTTCGGTCACCTTATTACAGCTGATGGAATCAAAATAGATCCAGAGAAAGTAAAGGCAATCGACGAAATGAAGGCTCCATCAGACAAGAAAGAACTGGAAACAATATTAGGAATGATCAACTACCTAGCCAGATTCTCGCCTTCACTTTCTGAAATTACAACTCCATTAAGGGAACTAACGAAGAAGACGATAGCATTCCACTGGGATCAGAGACATGACAGCGCTTTAAACCATGTCAAGAAACTAATCACCAGTGAACCAGTGCTGGCGTACTTCAATCCATCAAAACATATCACGCTACAAGTTGACGCATCAAAACACGGACTTGGAGCAATACTTATGCAGGAGCAGAAACCAATAGCATACGCTTCAAAATCATTAACAACATCAGAGCAGAATTATGCTCAAATTGAAAAAGAGCTGTATGCAGTGCTATTTGGTTGCAAAAAATTTCATCAAATGGTATACGGACATCAGATCACAGTTGAATCTGATCATAAACCTCTCCAAACCATAATGAAGAAACCATTAGCGACAGCACCAACACGTTTACAACGGATGCTCCTACAACTACAGAAATACGACATTAACGTTATCTTTGTACCCGGAAAGGACATTCCTGTAGCAGATACACTTAGTCGTAATTTCATCACAATACCACCAGATAACATGTCTCAAGAAATGGATTTACTAGTCCACAGCGTAATAGCCAACCTACCAGTTAGTGATCAGAAAATGTCAAAACTACGGAAAGAGATAACAACAGATCAACAAATGAACAAGTTGAAAACAACTATTCTAGATGGATGGCCACAACACCGCAAGAAATGCCCATCAGAGGTACAAGAATATTGGAATTACAGAGACCAACTCACAGTCATGGAGAATCTTATATTCAAGGGACACAAAATAATAATTCCCAAGAGCCTACGATCCGAAATGTTGACAAAGATACACTCTAGTCACTTTGGTATAGAAAAGTGTCAGCAGCGTGCTAGAGACATCTTATTTTGGCCCGGCATGAACCGAGACATTGAGAAGATTGTCACCAACTGTACAATATGTGGCGAGAAACAGTCTTCCAACACGAAGGAACCACTAAAACCACATCAGATACCAACACGACCTTGGCAGAAAGTATGCACGGACTTATTCACCATTAACAACAAGAACTACATCGTACTCACTGATTATTACAGCCGATACTTCGAGATCGACAAACTTCATTCTCTCTCATCAGCAGCAGTTATCAGTAAACTATCAGCAAACTTTGCTCGCTTCGGCATTCCAGACATAGTTATCAGTGATAATGGTCCGCAATTCTCCTCCAGTGAATTTTACAATTTCGCCAAGACTTGGGATTTCAAACACATCACGTCTAGTCCAAAGTACCCACAATCAAATGGTCTGGCTGAGAAAAGTGTACAGACAGCAAAGAACATTTTAAACAAAACGAAGAAAGATGGTGGAAACACATATATCAGTCTTCTGGAATATAGAGTGACTCCAATAGACAATTTAGCTTCCCCAGCACAATTACTAATGGGTCGCCGTCTACGTTCCATCCTCCCAGTAACAGAAACACAACTCCAACCTGAAATACAAGATCCTGCCAATGTATGTGCCACACGAGAAAACAGACAAACCCAACAGAAACGCTTTTATGACCGAACAGCTAAGCCGCTTCCAGACCTTCAACATAACGACAAGGTATACGTCCAGAAAAGCGACAACAACAAATCTTGGACACCTGGCATAATTTCCAGTGTTTTGCCACACAGATCTTACCTCGTCAGAACATCAGATGACCAAACGTATCGGAGAAACAGACGACACATAAAACAGAGATCCTCTGAAAATGGTCCAGAACACTCCATACAACTCAACAACCAAAAACCAGAAGCCAATAGCAGCATACCATCCAGAAAGAAATCTAGTCGCACTATAACCAAACCAAAGAAATTAGACATTTAACATGTGCCAAAAACTGTGTTATAAAATGTGATCACTAAAATGTGATAACAAAATAACAAGTAGTATTTTAGAGTATTTCATATAATTTTATTCAAGTTTCAATTTTCATTATCAAATTTATTACATGCAAAAGTTAAAAATTAAGCTTTGAACTATATGCGTAATCAATGAAGTATTTACTAATGCTTAAAATTATTTTTATTCCAAAACAAAAGGGATGTAATATGATGTACAAGCTTTCCTTGTACTCTTTATTATGTATTAGTATTAACATGTAAAATGGGAGATAACCCCTCCTGGCTTATAGCAGAATAGAGTTATCTCCATTTAGGAAGTTCGTTGATTAAAGATGGCTGAACCATAAATTCGTATTTTATATCTCAAGGTTACCAATCCGTCCACATCGTCCGTACAATCATGAAACAAGACGGTATGGAAAATGAAAAGACTACTGGGCAACAAAAATATGAGCTACGCTAAGAAAGGGAAGTACTGATCCCTCGCCATCATAGAAAACTTAAACGAAAAACAGCAGAAATAAAAGCAGAAAACGACGGAAGAAAAGAAGAAAATTTTTATTTCCCTAAATTTGACCACAACGACGATGTCCTGAAGAAAAGAGGGAAATAATTTCTGCATCGCGTATGTGACCATGGAAATAGTTTATGGGATTTCAATAATTCGCGTGGAAAAAACCCCCAATAATTGTATTATATGTGCTTCCATTAACTCGCGATTCGATAGCAGACAGGTTGATTTCACATGACAAGATGACACGAGGCGTCTCTAAATTTTAAGATTTTCTTTTTCATTTCAAATTGCATGTAATATCCAGAAACACCGTTTTACAGTTAATAATTGATCATCTGATCCAATGACTATGCTGAAAGTTACCTAATACTGCGTTTTTATCTCACCATTATATATATGTTTCAGGTTTTAAGGAAACATCGTTTGCCTATGCTATATCTGCAGCAGGAGTAACACATCAAGTATCTAAAGCCTGTAGTATGGGCAAATTAAAATCATGCGGTTGTGATATGAGTGTCTACGGAAATGACAAAAAATTTGAATGGGGTGGATGTAGTCATAATATAGAATTTGGTTCCAAATATGCAAGACGATTTATGGATTCCAAAGAAGTCGCAAAAGATATTCATTCGCAAATTAATCTACATAACAATCGGGCAGGGCGACTGGTAAGTGTGTAAATATGTGATACAGAAGTCGCTTAGATTAATACATTATTGTGTTAAATGTTATAATATATGTTTTTGTTTAAATATAAGGTGTCCTCGGGGCTTGAATAATCAGAAAAAGCAGTTATTTAGTGCCTCATGGGGTGGGAGTGTGGCAACACCTGTTTTGTTAAGTAACACATCGAAAATATGTTACTTGAAAATGAATTAAGAACTTTCAATGATCTTTTCATTGTTTAGCCCTTCCTTGTCATGCCCTGCTTTGTCTCAATTCACACACCCTGAATAAAAATATTGTTTATATAAAAAAAAATCATTATGACGTGTATAAAACCTTATTTTGAAACTACATATAAGTCTTATGGCACTGACATTACATATAGGTCTATGGCACTGCAATCTTTTAAATGTTTCTGCGATTACCTTTTTTATGTATATTATGGAATAGTCTCTGCCATGCTGGTATTTATCGTCACGAATATTCCAGGCGGTGATTCGTCACGTGAAGAAACTGTGTAAATGTCATGGGATGTCAGGAAGTTGTGAATTAAAGACGTGCTGGAAAGCTGCACCGGATTTCCGGGCTGTCGGCGCTATTTTAAAACGAAAATATGAGGCGGCGACACAGGTACAGGTACTAAATTCCACATATTAAGCATGTATAGTATCCATGACGTATTTAATATATAGGCAGGTGTAGAATATTTCACTATCTGATAGGCAGGTGTAGAATATTTCACTATTTTATAGGCAGATGTAGAATTTTTCACTATTTTATAGGCAGGTGTAGAATTTTTCACTATTTTATATTTTCAAACTAGCTTAAAGTAGCTATCTCAAATCGTCAACATTGAAAACACGAATTATTTGTCAATTTAAATCAACATTGATGATGTGATCTTACCGGAAAACGATGGGCCTCTGATATCCAATATTTAAGACAAATGTGTTTCAGCCCCAGTTCTAGCAAGAGACTCGGGGAACGAGGCATGACTCATTGCATCAAATCAAACGGCGTATGTAGAATGGAATAACCATTTGCATTCGATTGAGACTGCTGGCTTATTTCGCGGAACATATCTGATCTGAAATAAGAGTGAAAACGGAAACTATTGAATGTAAATCAGTTTATATATATTCATATTACAGTATTACATGCGTTGCGACCGCACTTGTGTCAATTTGCATCGATTAAGCCCCTTTAAAATGCAATAGTAATCCGTCTAATTCTTTATTTGAATATTATCACAGTAACCTAGGGCTTTAGAGATAGCGTGTTACTGTTGACGCTTTCTTAGGTCAATGTCTGAATGAAGGGAGATAACGCGAAACACGAATCTGGATGCAGACCACCATAGATGTGATTGTCATGTTAATTCCGGTGGAACACCAAGTATAGTCAATTAGAAACAAAATTATCGAGGGCGAGCACCGACATTCAGAGTCATAAATATTAAAATTCTAAATTTCTTTATTGTTTCCCTGTATGTTGTAATACACAGTCAATGGGATCTTGAAGTTAACTGTAAATCGGGTAGACAACTCTGTCAAATCTCTTCATGTGGTTACAATGTATACCTAAACAGCAGCTTACAATTGGTTTTATGTGGACGACAAAGTTCAGTATTTATGTTTTCCATTGTGACCCAAACCTACATGACATGCGTTTTCAAGTTTAAACATTAATTGTAGACATCCATGAGTTTCACAGCTCCCAGCTCCCCATTTAAAACTCCCAAATATGATAAACACACGATTAAACGCTAAGTAATATGATTAGTTGTTTATCCCTGAGACTTCATATTGAAACGAGGAGAAATTACTACTGGCGTCCTTAGGAAAGTAATTTATAATCTAACACCGTGTTTGTTTTATATGTTTAATTGGCTGTGTTTCAGGTCGACATCTCCAACAGTGCCAATGCCAAGTTAATAAAACGCAACGGACGTCGTCCAAAATATTTAGAACTGTTATTTTATGAAAAATCGCCTAACTTCTGTGACCCGAATCCTGTGGTCGACTCTCCTGGTACTACGGGAAGGTTGTGTAATAAAACTAGTGAAGGAATTGACAATTGTGAGACGCTATGTTGTGGTAGAGGCTATAATACCTTACGAGTAAAAAGAAGAGAACGATGTGACTGTAAATTTTATTGGTGTTGTTACGTCATGTGTAAAACGTGTACCTATGATGAATGGGTGACTGTTTGTAAATAGATAATTGTCAGTTATAATCTATATTGTCATTCGGATTTGAAATTTGATCAAAGTGACCCGAAGCCTTAAGCCTATTTACTTTTTGAGGGAAATACTATTTCAAAAGAACAGCTTAACCAATTAATTAAATTCTTCAACCAGAATACTTGGACGCTATCCATACATAAACTGCTGCTATATTGTTTTGGTAGTGACGTCCTGAATGCTTAATAAAATTTCAAACGAATCACCAATCCTTTTCTTCAACTGTTTGTGGAAACATGTCTCAAATATAAAAGACTGTACGTGTCAGTCATCAGGCGATAAATAAAACCATTTCAGTTAATAAACGTGAGTGTGATCCATTGTTCAATCTTTTGACGGTTTGATTTATAACGTCAACTGAAAGAATACCGCCATTCAGGAAGCGACCACCACCAAAACCGGTGGCATTATTTCTATTACGTCATTCTTGTAATTCTTTGTTTTGTTTTTCGTTATGGATGAAGCCTGTGTCATTTCAGACCTGAGGCTGTAAAGTGTAGTGGACGCTTATGGCTCACTACCGAATCCATTCACTTGACCTGCTTTAATGTTCTTCATATCTTGTCGGTCGGTTTTATTTGCATGTTTTGCGGTTCTTCGGTACTTACTAAACCTGTGCGGTTATACCGGAATTAATATTCTCAAGAAGGTTGTTCCATAAGGCAGCAGCATTGTCGAGGAGCTTTTATTAGATGTTGATGTGTTGACACGAGTTTATAATATAACATATATAGCAACCACCATTATGACGCCGCTGTTTGAAGTCGCCACAGCATGCGTTATGGGTGATCCCGGGTGGGAATCATTATGTTGATAGTTTTAAAATGGCGAACAACATGGAGCTCAAATAGTCTAATAAAAATGCATTCTTTTGATTTTGTAAACAATATATATCTATCGTAGCATGTGCTTTTATAAACTTATAAAAATTCAAAATTTAGATATGGATCTTATCTCATTGACTATTTCCGGCGAATTTAACACGAAATGGAACCGTTAACAACTAAAACGGATGATAAATGCAGTCTGTGGAGAAAAGGGAATTGTATGCGACGGTGCTCATATTTTGCAATAGATGGACGGCGAACTGGGATAAAGTGCGCCTCCACTCATTGTTCGAATGTGTCTCATCAAATTACCATAAAAATCTGTTAAAAACCTGCGTTTCCAAGGTTTTCGTGTTTACTTGAGGACGAAATGTCCCGTGTTGCTGGCCATCAAGAGGGTTCGTCCACTAATGCTACACACCCAAATTGAAAACAAAATGTAGCCTTTATCACATTGAGAAGGTTTTGGAAAAGATGGATATAATTCGGCAACCCAAGGTCGCGGAACAGTGATTATCGATAAGATTAGTCCCCTTATGACTTAAATGCTTATAAATATAGCCTTTATCGCGTCCACGTGGTTTTTGGAAAAAGGGTGATAACTCTGAATGGAAAGGTCCGATCTTTTGGTGCATTACATATGTTAAGTTTCATCTGAATCACACTAAAAGTTGTTGAGTTCGGAGGGGCAAGAGCGACGACATATGTCCACGTGACAATTTTGGCGTATTAAACCCCGAAAGGGAATTGTTGATATAATTAGTTGAGCCTGTACCTATAATATGTGTCAAGTTACTTTCAAAATTCAATTATAAGCTTACACTCTTTGGCTAAAATAAATGAATTGAAATTAGATTTTAAGGCCCTACGGGTTAATGAAGGTCGGCAGTGATAAAGAGACGTCCTTGACAACAATTCCGTGCCCATGAATATCTTACATAGAAATCCGTGGGTTGTGACCAGGTTAAACGTTGTTCAATATCGCGGAATAATATACATGCTAGTCAGTGAAACATCCTGTGTGCGCTGGAAGATCTGAGTATTTAACATCTTATTATGGCATGCCAAGAGCGATAACATCCCAAGGTGTGTAACAGTTTATATCACACAGAAAAATGTATTTCTTGAAAGAATTTATCGTTTTTATACGTCCACATTGAACTGTGGTCGTATATTGTCGTCGCCCCCGTCCGTCCATCCTTCCGTCTGTCCGTCCGTCCGTCCGTCCGTCGGTCCTGCGTCCACAATTGCTTGTCGACGCTCTACAGGCTTAAGTTAATATCCGATTGACTTTAAATTTATACACGGTGTTTAAGGTCATGAGACGAAGAAGCCTATTGATTTTCCGATAATTGCTATCAGAGTTATGGCCCTTGATCACTTTGAAAAATCTTTTGTAACGCTCTAGAGGCCAAACTTATCATCCAATTGACTTCAGAATGATACAAGGAGTTTAAGGTCTTGAGACGAACAAGTATATTTATTTTCAATGAAAAATTATAACTGAACAGCTAAATCCATGATTTTAAATGTTTCGTATACTAAGTGTTAGCATGGGACAGAACTTTATAAAAACCAAACAAATTCTAATGATTTTCTGATAATTACTTTATGAGTTGTTAATCTTAATCAAATTTCAGAGTATTATAAATGTTTCATTACCGAATAAAGTAAGAATATGCGACAACTCTTGTTGACTGCCCGGACGATTTAGCTGCTGTGGGCGTATGTTTCGTTGCCTGGCAACCTATCTTTCAACAGACTCTATAATTACTAGAAGAATTTTAAAACTAGTTTTTTGGCCCGATACACAAACAAAATTTGAAATTGCTTTTGTGAGATTCGGGTTCAGAAGGCCGAGTTGTCGTTGGACGTTTTTTGGGCAGGTCAAATGAAATGAAATTGGGTTTAACGTCCTACTGTTCTACCCGAACTGGGCTAATGAATACGGGCATACGCAATACAGTGTGCTATGAAGGAAATTTTGCCGGACACTTATTCCAACTGTCAATGGATCTTTTACATGCACGTCAATGTTTACACTGAACCTCTGATTTTCGTCCGCAGATCAAATGAAAAACACATTAAGTTCACTGGGGATGTGTTTTTGACCTTACTGATTTGTAAGGAATGTTTCCAGGGCACCGATAATTTACAGGGATGACAAGTATTCGGACTCAAATTTGGAATTTCCTATTGTCTATAATTCGGTATAAGCAGTGTAGTCTACTACAGACGAGTCAGATCTTAACTATTTGTAAAACAATTCAGTGCACATAAAAGGTACCAAGATAACCTGGAGCTAAACTAATGAAATAAACGAAGAACCAAAAAAACAATTGCCCCTTTATCATTTATTGTGCATCGTATAGTTCAGTCTTGTGATAACCGGAATATTACTCAATGCTGTAAACCGGTGAAACGCCCTGAACCATGGTTTCTTTAGCGTCCAAAACCGGAATTACCAAATACTGAAAAAAAAATATTATAAAGAAGGTTTGAAGTTTCGGATACACTATTTAAATATTGGTCCTTTGTTTTATATGAGTAGAAGTTGATACACCAGAGAATCTTATTCTATCAAATTCTTTCAAAGACAATAAAATAGTTTAGTATGACCGATTATTAAACTGTTGTCAAATAGTCCCCGTGGTATATTGCTCGTAGTTATTATATATGTTTTCATTATAAAACTACCGTAGATTGAACATGTCACATATTTCAAGGAAAAGGGCTCCGTGTAATTATAATAAGCATGACATGTTTATAAATGCAAGCTTGTCGATTATTATAAATAATGAGATTTTATTGACTTGGTTGTATATGTATAAATTAAATCGAGAAACCCAACCTGCCTATTATAACCTATGTTATACAATTATCTCCAGTTTGTATAAATACCACTATCTTATGTTTATTATTTTGAAATAACCCAGTCAATTTCTGAATCTCTAGGTGAAATCACTCAGACAGAGGTTAGTTAGAAACGGAATTCACAACTCGCACACTCAGTATGGTGGGACGATCAATCAAAGTTTTAAATAAAATGTAATAAGAACAAGTTTCTTGCCGACATTGTATTTTTTCAGACACATTATAATATGCTAATATATATGATAATTTTCATTTGATGTCATATGGAAAACTCGGAATTGCCGCGGAACAGGTCTAATTTCTATTGTTTTAATTGGTCATGTTATATCCACCTAAACGAAACTGAACATCATAATAATAAATATGCCCCAAAGAAACATGAGCAAGACCGAGATATATAGCCTTGAAATAAGGAAAAAAGTTTACAGCGGGGATTTAGACTCGGACAAAAATGGCGTTTAAGAGAGTGTATTGGGGGGGGGGGGAGGGGGGGTGACGTCCACTTGACAGAAACTAGGTCATTTCGGTACCAACATATGAATCAATTTTATTCCAATAATTTACGTTAACCATTCGCCCTCACACCATGAAAATCGTTATCATTCTATTATTTTTGAAAATGTAACGAGTCACATTTTAGAATGTAATCAGTCAAATTTTAAAATTACTTTATTACTTTTAAAGTCAGTCTTCCAATATAAATGAAAACGTCTATACGTATTTCAATATAAAAGAAAACGCCTATACGTCTTTTTAGCTAAAGATCTCTTCATTAAAAACTACAGTAAATAGAAAATCTTAAACAGCCATATTTTTAAATGAAAATTACACACAATATACATGTATCGGTATATATTCCGAATATTATAACATTTGATAAACAATGAATTTATTTACAAAATTCTCCTTAAGACTACATTTTTACAAGAAAGAAATATAGTTATCCGGTAGTACAATTTCGAGTAATATAATTAGAAGTGCCGCTTCAACACCATTCAATACAACATCATTAACAGCGGTCAGTTAAAGTTCAAATGAAAACAGAGCGTGGCCATCAATGGCAAATTAATTTTGGCTACAATAAATATAATTATTTAAGAACTATTGGATTCCTTCTCCAGTCAAGCAAAGATACATGACGTAAGACGGAGAATTATATCAATTAAATGTAAGGATAACAAAATGCAGCGTAGACAGTTCTATGACGTCACCACCCAACACACCCACCGACAATATTATGTCCACCCATCGACCATTACTTTTATTGTAAGATAACCACATCCCTTTTGACTGGAATGAACCAATGTTCGAAAACTGTGGATAATAATGAGTGCGAGCCTTTGTAGGTGGTCGGGGCGCTCGGCCATAGCAATGCTTTTTTTTTGTATTTTGTTGTTTTTTGGGGGGTGGGGGGGTCGAACATGTAATGGTAGATTAACAACGATTTATTTTGGTTTTACCTCGTTTTCTCAAAACACTTGTAGATCTGGGTTCCAAAAGATCAACTATTAAGCTGCTAGGTATCCTCGATTCTGTAATGGAATAAAAAATATAAAACTGCAAGCTGTAGTCGACAAAACACAGAAACTCTAAGCTATGTGAATGCGCCGTTTAACCTGCTGGAATGTACATAACAAGAAGGTAAATAGGAGGGGGATGAACCCCGTCTCAATTATAAATCATACAGATGACACATATAATGATGGTATCCCACGGGCGTATTTATAGGGCAATTATCTCCAATACAAGTATGTCCAAGTTGGTTTATAGGCTCGAGAGAAATTTATTACATAAATAACTATATGCGAAAGTGAAATGAAAATTTTGACAGATTCTAGCCTCTATACATAGTTTGGTAGCACAACACGTAATAGACCTACGACTCAGGTGAAAGTTTGCTAGTACAACACGTAAGGGACTTACGACCCAAAGTAAACACGTAAGGGACTTACGACCCAAAGTAAACACGAACAGTAGAAATGGTTAAGTAAGTGACACGAAGAATGCTTGGATGTTAATGAAACAGAGTTCACGGTACGACAGTTGGGTCACCATCCATAAAACATTTGTCAATGTTCTGGTAGACCTTGCACTACATTTGCAAAAGATCCAGCTCTTTTGACACTCGTGCAACGTTATCCGTTCACGCCAAGCACTATGTTGAAAAGGGAATTGGTTACCTCACAGTCCCTATCCAATAGAACTCTTCGTAATGGATTCAAATTGACTGAATATATAACGCTAAGAGACCTATCTGACGATCATAAGAATTCACGTGCCGAGCACGTCATCGTTGGAACATAGGGTCATTATCGGTACTTAGCCTAGTCGGGATATTGGTCCATCATGCCATTCTCTGACTCAATGAGGATGACAATTATCGTGTTCCAATGTTTCAGCTAATTAACTTGGTTATCTCACCACCACCACTCTTCGACTAAATTAACATAAACATTCTCGCACAATTATCACTAGCTATATTGTTTAATGGACAGAGAGATAGTCGAGGTGAAAAAAAACTTACCATCAATACAAGAAAGTCGTCCATTGACATAACCTATATCTGCAGTTAATACAGCCTGACAAAACATGGTTAATTCGTCAAACGTATAATTCTCTATACAGGACGGAACATGAAGATAACATCGCCCATTCTCGCTGTCTTCTGACCAATCCTCCGGACAATCCAGTTTTCCTAAACCTTAAAAATTAATATTTAACGTGTGAATTATATGAAACGATTAGTGGGGACTCTTCTCGTACAGAATATGGTGCCGCCCCTATTCACAGCCAGCTACGGTATTATACATATAATCAGACCCATTCGAACATCTACATTATGTTATTACAGACCTACACTGTCTATCGCCTGTAATGGTGATCGGTTCGCTTTGCTCAATTGCCAAATCGACCAAATGAAAAAAATGCGTATTTTTCGTCTAGATTGAAGGCTTCATTAGAAATGTACGTCCTGATTTGCAGTACAATATACAGTTATATATGTAAAAGATTACGTATAACGCCGAATCAGATGCTAGTTACTCCCTGTCATGATCTGCGGTAATATATATATATATATATATATACAATAAAAAACCCTTTAAACACCAATAATACCAGGAGCAGCAATACATCTTTATATGGTAGCAGGTAACGTAGGTTTAAACAATGCCATCCTCTCTCCCCCACGGTCTTGTAAAGTCTAGCCAGCGTGATTAGACTCAGGAAACCACCACATCATAGTCGTCTGAGAATCCAAGCGGTGCCTCGTGCCCGAACTACCGAACAAAGATCTTGCTTTTTATATGCACAGATTTATGACATTAGTTAGGTCATTGGTCGATTACACGAACTGCTGCATTGTTATTCCTGAGAGATATAAGAAGAAAGGAATACACAACGTGAAGGGGAAGTCAAGACGACAAGTGAAATTTCCAGACGATCACAAGGATATTAGGAAAAACATGATTCCCTCCCTTTGAACAGTTACCAAAAAGAGGCGGTTTAGGTGAATAGGTCATAATATCCGGAAACTTTTACAAGTTTAACCGTGTTGATAAGTTTCATATTGTATATAATCCATGCCGGTTGTTAACATGTTGGTTAAGTGGTAATTATATCAATAAATATGAATGGATGGTTGTGAAATGGTTCTGCAGTGATGTTTCGAAGCGTTATGTCCAACGTTGAGAGAATATTCCCCGAAAAGTCGTCTAAATTTTTATTGTAGTATGTTTATTTAATTTGAGTAGGATTTTGTTTATAGGTATTTATTGGTTTTGTTCAGTAGTTTAGTTTCTGTCTGTATATTTGATCGATTGCTGAAATTTGTCGCAACCCGAATAAATTGGCTTATTGAAGTTCATATGGAAATGAAATGGAATGGAGTTAAAATACCCTACTGTTCTGCTCCGAACTAGGCTAATGAAGATGGGCATACGCCATACTGTGTGCTATGACGGCATTTTGTCCCGGGCAGCGGCGCTTAGGCCTACTCTTATATCGAATTCCAACTGCCAAGGGACTTTTTACGTGCACGCCTCGGTCTGTAGTCCCAACCGAAGGACTAGACAGTTGTTCTTGTGAGGCCCTCCGTCCTAAAACACGCCGGAATATCGGGATGACGAATGCAGGGATTGGGCACCCGACCTCCAGGCTAGCGAGCCAGCGTCTTACCCACTTAGCCACCGTGGCCCCGAATTCCATTTGGGTGTGAAACTAAGCGTGAAGGTCACACGTTACAGCGACGTTGACATGCCCTTAATCGGTCAGTCCACATACTTGCGAGTGTTTTAAATTACAAATCTACGAACACCAACCAATTCTTTTTGTTGTTGACAGAACACCAAAGGACATAACCACTTATTCCCTTGATCCTCATAAATAACAACAAGATGAAGAATATTTTGAAGTGAAACATACTTCTTTGATGGAGAGAACAATGGTTTTATGTTGCTTTGGATATCTTTTTGAACGATAATACTAGACTTTATAATACTACAAATTATTTGGTGTTTATACGTTGTTGTACAATTTTTTTTCAAGAAATAAGAAAAAATGGTTGGTGTTGGTAGAATTGTTATTTTTGGGGGTAAGGCAGTTTTCCCATATTTTTAAAGCAAAGGTAAATCGTGGTTGAATTATTTCGTCTAATTAGTAAACTAATATGTACCTGATCGCAGCATAATAATTGTGTAGCAATAATATTTTCATCAAACTTATAGTAAAAACACGTCCCACAGTCAGGAGGTAATTGGTAGTTGAAATATTGCTAGCCGGGTGTGGACAGTGTGGCTGACAAGAGACACACTGGATGTGGGCGTGGCCTGCTACTGTTTTTGTACACCGTACAATCGCCATGCCTGTTCTACAAATTGAAAACAAGTATGGCGATTACGTACGGCGGTAATTTTTTTGTTTTATTATTTCTGTAGTTTTGTAACCGGAGTTCAGCTTTAACTTCGTTCGGATACTAGGCTTCTTAATTCAGACAGATACACAATCTAGGACAACTGTAACAACAAAAACCCAAAAAGGCTGTTTGCTTTCGTCATTGTATTATAATGGTATTTTAAATTTACCGTGCATTAGCAATACCTTACACGCAGAATTCCAATAAGTTCACCTAGAAATACAATCATTACAGTTGACTACTATATCTAATAGCTTGTTGTCAAATAAAAATCTGTGTCCCTTATGAATACTTCACAATGGAATTCCTGATAATTACAAACTATTCATTAGAATCAATTCATCTTTAAGATGTCCTGGTAGAATTCTGTCTTTATTAAGAATCTGGAATTCTTCTACATTAATATTGATTTACTCGGCGCTTTCATGATCTTCAGATAACGAATAGTGCTTATCGCAGACATCATATTCTTTAGGTTATATAACAATTTGTATCCCTTATATTTACCAGCTACAATTGTTCAAATAAATACAAAGGCAAACCAGACTAAAATGGGATAAGTGCGCACTATATAACATACAAAGTTACGTACATTACATTTTTTATGGGATTCGAAAAAATAACATACAATTTTATAAATTAACAATGTCAACTCGTAAGCCATCCGATTATATAAGCCAGTATTGGAGATCGGCACCGCCGTCTAAACATCCATAAAAAAGCTAATATTTAGGCGATCGGGTACGTGTGATGTATTTGGCTCGCTTTATTTAATGAACAAGGTGGGTAACGGTACATATATGAGACACGATTACAACATTGATGTCATTGAAGAATCTGGATGTGACGCAATTAAACCATACATCAGAGAAGGCGAGACAAATAGAAAAAGTCCGTGCATTATGATTGTTTATTCTGGCAGCCCTATTAATAACGCCATACTATCATTACTACTGATTTCAAATATACTTTCCCGGGTTTCATCACAATCAATTCTTTACATGGTTTCGAAATGATACATCTCCCGCAACCTGATAAAATAACTCTTGGTTATTATTGGGCTGAAAATTGTCCGAGTATTTGTTATCGCCCTTTACATCAGGCGGTAACAATATCT
This sequence comes from Patella ulyssiponensis, assembly GCA_963678685.1. Classification (NCBI taxonomy): domain Eukaryota; kingdom Metazoa; phylum Mollusca; class Gastropoda; family Patellidae; genus Patella; species Patella ulyssiponensis. The sequence goes on along the minus strand of OY783225.1, from coordinate 57,147,198 downwards.
GGTTTCCTTTGGTATTTCAAATTGTTTGTTGCTCACATACGAAACGGGACATACTAGTTGATGACGTTACTTCATAGATTACCCAACAATGAATAAAAGTCAGACCGGAAGCTACGTCGTCCGAGCAGTTAAGATCCCAATACTCTGTATACGCCAAGAAATAGTCGTAACAGACCGTTTCATTGGCTAAATCCCAACACCAACAAGACAGCCTGTTATGTAACAACTCTTCCAGATCCTAGTGTAGTAAATTTTGAAGTATTAAAAGCGAAACACCATATGATCTGTGTTTTAATCAGATTGACGCTCACATTGTTGGGTACTATGCCTTTACAATGGCAAATATGACCAATTTTCAGAAAATGTTCAAGCTTGTCAGAAAAAGATGCTGTGTGAGCGTGTTTTAATATTGCAACTTAATAAGGACAGACATGACCGTTCCGAATTTTAATAACCAGCGTATACCCCAACCGTGTTAAGGCCTCTCTAAAGTTTTGGACATATTTTCATCTAATGCTAAAAAAGGGAGTTTTGTTGCGGTGAAGACATCTAGTTTGGTTCCATTTTAAACATTTTGGTAAAAGTATTGTCGGAATTATTGTCCCTGGCAGAGTTGTCTTCATAATATCAGAATGTTTATACAATTGGATAGTCATGAGAATACCTGTAAATTTCAGAGAGTTTTCGCGAAAGCAATTGACAGTTAGTCGTTGATAATAGTTCCTTATTTACTGTTCTGTCGAATTCTTAAGACGCCGTCCAACGTCGTCGCCATATATCACACTTACAAGACTGCGGACTCATATTTCGAATTTCAGAACGGTTGGAATCTTTCAAAGAAGCTTGAATAATAGCGCCTTTAGATATCGTGACAATAGTCCGTCATGTCTGGTACGGGAACACTGAGACGGTAGGGGTTAGAGGGAGAGGGGGATAGAGAGAGAGAGAGAGAGAGAGAGAGAGAGAGAGAGAGAGAGAGAGAGATAATGGACTTTAATGTCCACTCGACACAAACTAGGTTATTTCGGGAAAAACATGTGGTTTAATTTTATTTCAATAATTCGCTTGCGTGTAGGGGTCTTTAGCAGTGGGAGCAAACCGGGGGACCTGGAGAAAACCCACGAGGTTAGACAGGCTACCCTACACCTTGTCACGTACAACCGAGAATTCGAAACCACGTGATTACCGAAATAAACAATTTCACCAAATTGTAATAGGTGTATTTTATACCAAATATATGACGCTAACACATGGAATTATAGTGGGGGTTTTGTGGTTAAGTGGGTAAGGCGCTGACTCGCTAGCCTGGAGAGAGAGAGAGAGAAATGGGGTTTAACGTCCACTCGACACAACTAGGTCACTTCGGGACTAACATATGGTTTTTAATTTTATTTCAAAAATTCGCTTGCGCGTAGGGGTCTTTAGCAGTGGGAGGAAACCAGAGTGCCCAGAGGAAACCCACGAGGTTGAGAAGGCGTCCCTATCTCCATGCCACATACGCTCACACCAGGGCTCGAAACCACAGCCGCAAGCCAGAGGTGACCGGCCAGCTAGAGGTCGAAGCGCGGCACTCTAGACCACTAGGCCATCCCAAACCCCCTCGCTAGCCTGGAGGTCGTGTGTTTGATCCCTGCATTGGCCGAGAAAGTTCATCTCGATTTTCCGGCGTGATTTCCCCTTGTCAGTGATGCAGAACGGAGGGCCTGACAAGGACAGCTGTCTAGTCGTTCGCATGGGACAAAAAACCGAGGTCCCGTGTACCTATTGGCGTGTACGTAAAAGATCCCTTGGCAGTTGGAATTCGATATAAGAATATGGCGTATGTCCGTCTTCCATTAGCCCAGAAGAGTAGGACGTTAGACCCATTTCATTTCATTTCATGGAATTATAGTACAAGATTGATTGACATTGAAAATTACTGTAAGGATCATTTATCTTCATTAATGACTGAAAAGAATCAATTAGCATTATCTAATACCTTATAATAAAATACAAATTGGAAGAACTTCCTTCATTTGGCCCACCGAGTTTGTTCAACTATATCGCATAATTCCCTGCGGCGTTACGTCACTTCCATTTTGAGAATAAACCTTGGCTTCACGTGGGCGTATATATCGTTCACTTGGTTTACGCCATACTCTCAATATTTATTGAGTTGTTTGAAATACACGTCAGTGTAGGTCACTCGTATGAACACAAAATTTCTATTTAGATCAAGTACGAAAATTGTGGTTGGTATAAATATTTATTGCAGCTTCAATTTGTACGGAAGCGTAATAGGGCCACATATTTTTTTTTATTATTCTATTTTCAATTTTTCAAATTAGTAACTTGAATTTTCAAGATACTAACTTGAATTTTCAAGTTACTTACTAACTTGAATTTTCAAGTTAGCTAACTTGAATTTTCAAGTTACTAACTTGAATTTTCAAGTTAGCTAACTTGAATTTTCAAGTTAGCTAACTTGAATTTCTAAGTTACTAACTTGAATTTTCAAGTTAGCTAACTTGAATTTCTAAGTTACTAATTTGAATTTTCAAGATACTAACTTAAATTTTCAAGATACTAACTTAAATTTTCAAGATACTAACTTGAATTTTCAATATACTAACTTAAATTTTCAAGTTACTGTTATATTATGAAATAAGCGTTTTGCTTTAGGCAATGGACGGCACGGTTATAGACCGAGACACAAGGACATCTACCCCGGGACTTTGACCCCCTGGACATTTCCCCTCCTTCGGACATCTACCCCTGGATCTTCCCACCCTGGACATTTGCCCCCGTGTAACTTCTGCCCCCCCCCCCACGAAGTTATAACCGACTGTGGTGTATATTTGGTCCAGGCTTTTATCCGTTACATATCCGTTACATTTCTGGTAGCCTATATTTGTGTCAAGGTTGCTGTGTGGGCGTATTATCTTTCTTGTATGGCATTTTACTACCCGGAATTGTCAAGTTATTGACTACTTACAGGCTTTAAAATTTAGAAGAGGATAAATTAATGGCCCTATTACGCTTCCGTAGAATTAACTGAGGTGGAAAGCGCATTGCGTTTATACTCAGCTCTGATAAAAAAAAACATGCCTTCTCTTCATAAACTGGCAGTATTGACCTAAATAAATGAATGAGTGAATGTTGTTTATAGCACATCGACACCGTAAATCATGTCAATCTACGTGTTATCGCCGATAATCTGCTTATGTTCTGGAGTACCCCTAAGTGATCGGATAGGCTGCTCCCGCACCTTGTCACTAAGATAGCAGAGAATGGGACTCGAATCCTCGACATCATTGATGGCAGACCAAGGCGTAGCTTATCGGCCAGCCTACCCTCTCTCCAAGAGTCGCCTTCTACGACACGCTAGGAATGGGACGATGGACGCATTCTACTATCTAACTCTGTACTATTGACCTGTAAAATAATGCACTGTAAAAAATTTAGATTTATTTTACATTGTTTCTTGGAGTACCTCGTAACGTCCAGGGTTCTAAAGGGTGTTACGAGGTACTCCAAGAAACAATGTAAAATAAGTATAAATTTTTTTTACAGTGCATTATTTTACACGTCCAGGGTTCTAAAGGGGATGGGGTGGCCTAGTGGTTTAGAGTGCCGCGCTTCGACCTCTAGCTGACCGGTCACCACTGGCTTGCGGCCGTGGTTTCGATCCCTGGTGTGAGCGTATGTGACATGGAGGGAGATAGGGGCGCCTTCTGAACCTCGTGGGGTTCCTCCGGGCACTCCGGTTTCCTCCCACTGCTAAAGACCCCTACGCGCAAGCCAATTATCGAAATAAAATTAAAACCATATGTTAGTCCCGAAATGGCCTAGTGGGTGTCGAGTGGACGTTAAACCCCATTTCTCTCTCTCTCTCTCTCTCTCTAAAGGGTGTGTGGCGGGGGCAGAGATGTCCTAGGGGGCAGATGTTCCAGAGGAAAAATGTCGGGGGGGGGGGGTAAAACTCTGGGGGTAGATGTCCTAGGGGATGGGGTAGATGTCCGGGGGGGGGGGGGGGCAGATGTCCGGTGAGTAAAAGTCCGGGGGGAGATGTCCTAGGAGGGAAGATGTCTTCAGCAGGAAATGTCCTCGGAGTAAAAGTCTTAAAAAGGAGGGGGGGGGGTATATGTCCGGCGGGGGAGATATCCAAGGGGGGGGGGGGGAATGTCGTGTATTACGTCACAAAAGACTATTTTTAGAACTGGGAATTGGGACGTTTGATTTGTCATTTAATTTTTTTTGGAATTCAAAAAGGTTTTCTATAGGGCTCAATACTGTTAAAATGAATGAAGGAATGAATGAATAAATGGTGTTTTATGGCACGTCGACACCATAATAATCTGGTCAATTTGCGCCAATCTATGTGCTATCGGAGATGATTTGACTAATGCGGGGGGATTAATTTCACTGCAGCGGGGAAACCTGCGTGATCGAATAGGCTACTCCCGCACCTTTTCATTGAGGTCTATAACCGTGCCGTCCATTGACTAAAGCATTGCATGACATACTATATCATTAGATCAAAACGCTTATTTTATAATATAACAGTAACTTGAAAAATTGAAAATAGAATAATAACAAAAAATATGTGGCCCTATTATGCTTCCGTAAATTTGCATACATAATGCCCATATCTTTAATTTTGATAATCAGGTCGAAATGACTAGAAATAGATTTTTTACATATAAGGAAAATTCGATGTATAAATAAGGTATACACAGATTGATGTGAAAATGTAGTGAATATAGACTTATCAATTTCATAGCCAGACTCTTGAGTTTATAAATACCTAAAATCATGACCATTTGACATGATATGTCTTTTATTCTGACGCATATTTCAGTAAATCTTTTGGAATTGGATTAACTCTCCTTCGCCCATACAATTTCACCATTTATATAAAGCGGCAATAAGTCAACTTCTATGACAAATCGTATTACAACAGATAGGTAGATTGGATGATAGGCGTTTTTACTTTCTTAAAGCCATTGGAGGGATTATTTTACTTCATAAGTCTGTAAATCGAACGTTGCCTTTGAATTTAGCCGTTCCGCACCATTTAGAACGAAATAACATGTTAAGGATTTTACCAATTTAAATTTTATTTTATTTTAACAGTATTGTGCACTCCGACTGCTTTAGCCCAGTCAGAACAGAAAATAGAACATTAAAAACCATTTTATAACTATGCACTATAATGTAACTACGATTTTATTAAATTTTTTTCGGATTAACGAATAACATTTCGACACTTGACAAATTGGGCATGGCATTCGTTGAAGACAAGCCTAATTTCATTTGAGCAGTAGGAAGTGGTATCCTATATACTCTGAAAAATAAAATAATTTCTGTTGCTAAAAAATTATAATTCAATAAGTGAGATGACCATCGATCGTTAAAATAGGTGGAGAAACAATAATTATCAATGAATATTTGAAGGTCGATGGAAGCAAGGTAATATTTGATGGTTAAGGCATGAGTAATGAATATTATCTTAGTACAAATATTTCCCATTTAAACTCGACAACAACCCATATATCTACAACTATTATACATGGTTTTATCTCTCTCCATTTATTATGTTGATTTCTATATACCCTCTTCGTTTTTTATTCGGCCACATTTTCATGTGGACGTATATTGTCGTCGCCCCTGTCCGTCCGTCACCCCGTCCGTCCACAAGGGTTTGTGAACAGAGAGAGAGAGAGAAATGGGGTTTAACGTCCACTCAACACAACCAGGTCATTTCGGGACTAACATATGGTTTCAATTTTATTTCAATAATTCGCATGCGCGTAGGGGTCTTTAGCCGTGGGAGTAAACCGGAGTGCCCGGGGGAAACCCACGAGGTTGAGAAGGCGCCCCTATCTCCATGCCACATACGCTCACACCGGGGCTCGAAACCACAGCCGCAAGCCAGAGGTGACCGGCCAGCTAGAGGTCGAAGCGCGGCACTCTAGACCACTAGGCCATCCCAACCCCCCGTTTGTGAACAGCCTACAGGTCACAATTTTTATTCGATTTGAATGAAACTTGGAATATATTTTTATCACCCTAAGATCTCGGTTCCTTTCGATGTTGGGATGTATCGGACAGTAACTTGATGGATTATGGCCCCTGATTGTACGAAAAATCTCGTTATTAGCTTGTGAACACTATAGAGGTCACAATTTTCAACCGATTTTGATGAAACTTGAAATGCTTGTTTATACCCCAAAGATCTTGGTTCCTTTCGATATTTGCGCATATCGGATCGTAGCTTCCTGAATTATGGCCCCTGGTTGTACGAAAGATCACCTATTTTAGCTTGTGGTTCCTTTCGATCTTTGCGTATATCGAATCGTAACTTTCTAACTAAATTATGGCCCCTGGTCACAGCAGTTACGGGTTGTCTGCACTGATGCGTCAGTTACGGGTTGTCTACACTGATGCGTCAGTTACGGGTTGCCTGTACTGTTGCGTCAGAAGGGTAGGTCATATTTTCTTGATTTATATGTGCATACCTATAGTCTCTGCCCGTCACATTAGCTGAGTGAGGTAGAATGCTCACACTTTGTATAGATATCCATCCAGTGACAGAGTGGCGGGATTGGGGGGGGGGGAAATATTTCTTTATTTCATTAGTCGCCTTTAATTTTTGAAAATGGACGTAATGTTAAATGTTATCGCCACCTGGAGTGCATTCCGTCAAAGGGAAGCCATTAAAATACACGATTCCTGACTGAGGGTTGACATTTTAATGTGACCAAAGAAAGGGATAGAAATGAGGTTTAACTTCCACTCGACACAAATTAGGTTATTTCGGGACTAACACATGGTTCAATTTTACTCCAATAATTCGCTAGCGCCTTGGGGTCTTTGGCAGTGGCAGGAAACCGGAAGACTCATGAAGTTGGACGGGCGACCCTTGTAACCTAACACGCCAATTGACCCAACATCCAACAAAAGAGACAAAAAAGCCCCACAAAAGTAGATGCCCGATTAAACTTAAAGGAGCTTATAGAAATTGACTCAAATGTGTCGCAACACATAATGATGTAATATGAATGTATATGAACTCGTTTACATTCAATCGTTTCTTCCGTTTTTACTCTAATTTCAAATCAGTTATGTGCGGCGAAATACGCCAGAAATCTCAATCCAATGACAAACCCAAGCGTATGGTTATTCCAGTCTACATATTATTTATTGTGCACTTACTATTCGAGTCCCTTGTTACAATTGGCGCTGAAAGGCATTATGATATACAAATGTTTTAACAAAAAATGATTATTTTGTCTATTGGTATTGGATATCAGAAGTTCATCTTTTCCCGGTATAGGATCACAACATCAGTGTAGATTTAAATGGACAAATAATTCGTGTTGTCAATGTCTTTGGATGATATTGAGTTAGAGACTTGGCTACCTCAAAATCAATTTTTTAAATGGATATATCCAGGCAGGTCGTTTTATTGTTAAAATGAGCCCCAAATAGCGGGTATTTTTTATTGTGGTTTGTTCTAGTCGTGGGCCGGATTGTACACCTCGTATCGTTCTTGGTATACAAACACCTTCTATATGACTTTTTTACTCTTTTGTTGACGTCTACTAGACTATGGCGAGATCTGACGGAAACAGTTGTATAGATATAATCTATGTTGGGTTAAAGTATTTATACATAATGACACACACGCTAGCCTTCGATATTGACTGGATTAGAATCATATATGCTGCTTAAAGCTCATTGATAATTAAATCAAAAAATGGATAATCGAGACTATGCTTTTTATCGTACTGACTTTAGAAATGATGATCGAGGCTAGGCGAAAATTTCAAATGCCAAAATCTTGGTTCATAGTGGTTCAATTTGACAACTATTATAGTGAAAACTGCTAACTCTTTATCTAATCTCCAATAATGTATCCTTAACTAATCAGACCATAATTTCCCAAGAAGACCCATCCAACGCCCATCCGTGATAACTGAAAGGTCGCCAATAATCGAACCACTATAAATCTGCTAGCTACCATAATTATGCTCTCCCATCATATTTACTAATCTCTGTAGTGTACACAGTAACGTGCCTTTTTATGTCCAACTTCAAAGTATTGGGAGTAAATGGTAACGGCTAATAGCATCATTGTTGAAAACAAGCATGAAGACGACGCTTAATTAATATCTATTATAACTGTTAATAAGGCACTATAAAGCACCTACCCACCCACTGTTAAACAGTCGTGATTGTTTCCTCATTCCAGCACAGCAGTTGACTTAATAACTAAATCAAGTCTGTTGTGGCAAATTCTGCTTCTCTGTTGTTAAGTTCTAAGAAAACTGATATGTGAACCCTTCGGTTCATTAACTACTAATATTGGGTTGCGATAAATAGTAATCTAATCCAAAATAATGCCATTGTTAGAAGTAAACTTGGTGGAGACAGAATAACACGTGAAACTGTGTTTGTGATGACCACACGGTCTGGGTATAAATGAAGAACCAGAGCCGGATGCTTTTATATATGGCATCCACAGACTTTTAAGATCAGACTGTGTAACTCCACGACAGGAGTTAACATAATTCTGAATTCCAATACGACTTCCCTCCTCAATCTTTTCAACTATCGAAAACAAGTTTTAGAAACCTGTTTCTAGACTAAGCTTTCAAAGTTAGAATATAATAGAATATCCTTCACTAATTTATAATAGTTCATTATATACAACCCCCACTTACAGTACATGGATAAATTATTTATCGCACCCAACTCAGCATTCGATTGACTAAGGCCACTATGACCGACCCCACCTTTTGATCGTGTCCAGTGCCATGGTAAACTTATTCCTTGTATTTCTTTTGCTTAAGCTCTTAACATACACTTAAAATTCATAAATAACGAACATAAATAAAAATGAACCCACGTTTTATGTGGTCGCATAATGTTGTCAGAATTCTACTGTGTTAGAATTCGTGACTCACTGCCTGGATAATTTGCATAAATCGTTGAACTGTCGCGAGATCGTTGTCTTAATTTACCGTTCCACTTAATGGATAGAATGTGTTGCATTGGATAAATTATTTATCGCACCCAACTCAGCATTCGATTGACTAAGGCCACTATGACCGACCCCACCTTTTGATCGTGTCCAGTGCCATGGTAAACTTATTCCTTGTATTTCTTTTGCTTAAGTTCTTAACATACACTTAAAATTCATAAATAACGAAAATAAATAAAAATGAACCCACGTTTTATGTGGTCGCATAATGTTGTCAGAATTCTACTGTGTTAGAATTCGTGACTCACTGCCTGGATAATTTGCATAAATTGTTGAACTGTCGCGAGATCGTAGTCTTAATTTACCGTTCCACTTAATGGATAGAATGTGTTGCATTGGTTTAATACATATTGCCGAAGACTCAAGTAGTGGGCGTACCTGAGATTGATACCAGCTCCCGTTTATGTTTTCCATAGGACGATAAACTAAGATGTCGATGGCATAGACTGTTAAACAAAACGATTAGATAATGTTACTTTAGCATGAAATGTATGACTCTACTATTTATTCGCTTTATAATCGTCTAGCTTTAATAGCTGAGGGATTATACATCAACGAAACACACAAAACATAGACTGTGTCACGAAATATTACTATTTATAAAAATATATAGGAATGGCAATGAGAAAAGATGTTGTTTCTGGGTCCCAAGCTCGTGACACTGTAACCTAAGAGTCTATAACCATACAGATTAAGGCGCGTAACAGAATATCAATTCTAAATATGTGGTCGCAACAACCGTAATAATAACCAACGACCAATTAAATATTTTATTTAATACAAATCCAATGTTTTAAATAATTTTGACAACTTCAATTCTATATCGTCTGCTCAGGATACGGAATGTTTCGAAATTTTCAGTCATGATATCCGTGTTCATATTGAACGCAATTGAACCATTCTTGAACTGATATTCAACTTTCACACAATGTAGGGTGTTTCAGCAAGAGGGCGGGGGGGGGGGTCTATGTGGAAGTTTTCAAAAACTTCTCACGTTCAGAAAACTGACACGACTGTAGATGTTGTTGTACTTAGTGTTTAACCCACGCCTCCGCCGAAGGTGATATCGCAGGGTTGTAGAATGATCAGGGGTGTTTTGTAGTGGCTACCCCAGATCAAACGACTTTCGATCCAAAGGTTCCATTGGTCAGGGCTCGTAGGTACACTAACAGAGGGTCTGGGAGCCTGGTAATCCCCCGCCTCCTACCCTGTTTTACTTTTAAGACTATGTTCACAAATCTGGCCTAGATATCAGTACAAGAAACTGTTCAGACTCTGTAGGGAATGAAGACAGTGAGAAAAATTATAGTCATTGGCGCACTGATTTAGAAAAAAAAATATTATTTTGTCGTTGTTACTGCATATTTTGCCCCTTCGGCTCTACTCTCTATAGCTTCCTAACATCAACTACAATAAGTTTGAACATGTATCGTTTAGGAAAATTTGGTGTGAAGAATTGGAGCAATTTAAGGACAAAACCCCCCCACGACCTTTTGTTCGTGGGTTAACTCTCCTTTTTCGAAACCTTTCTGAACCCAATGTAGTATACAGATTCTAACCAGACTTTGTTTTCATTAGTAACCTTACCTCTCAACATTAATTGTTCCGCGATATTCCGTTCCAGAGTCACCCCCCTTTTCCGAAAACCTTGTTTACACGATGAATTATATTTTTAGTTTTGATTTGAAGCATTGTTGGCACGAGAGAACAAACCGTGTCTATGAAAGTATTTCCCCCCAGACAGAGCTGCTGTGTGCATAGTTCCAAGCTCGATATCGTTTTAGAATATGGCAGCAGAAAATAGGACCCATTCACTTGATTTAATTATTTTTTCTGTCTTGTCCACAGGTTGATCTCGTAGATTTTGTTTTGTATTTAGTGGGGTCCTAATGCATTTACTATTAATCAAACTTCTCCGTCGATGGCGCTTTAATCGTCAATCAATTCCGCTAGTGTGTTAGAAATCTTACTTAACTTAGTTCGCGTGGTAGTGTGGTTTCAGTAGAACACATAAAACTTCACCTTGTGGAAAAAACATCACTAAGAGATATGAAACTGCAGAGGGATAAAAACTGTTATACTTATATGGATGCTTTCGGTCATTTTGTCATATAATAAGCTAGTTAACTAAATCTCTTATAAAGTGCAAATAACACGTTCATGAACACTTTACACCAATGGCAAATCAGTGTAATTAAAGTGTTTATTATACCGTCCCGAATTCTTTTCCGGAGCATATCTCATAAACCGTTCGAGATATCTTTCTCAGACTTTGTATACATATCTACCTGTTACAGTAGTTGTGCCTTTTGCTATTTAGGAATTTCTCGGATTTATATGTTTTTGTGTTTCCATGGAAACAGTTTTTGGAGTACAATTTTGTTTCCGGGGCATATTTCGTAAACCATGCGAAATATCTTCATGAAACTTTGTACATACATCGACCTATTACTGTAGTTGTGTCTCATAAAGCTCATTCAATTCGTCGGTAGGTAAACGAAGTGACTTATCGTCAGTTACATACGGTATGAAGATACCTACGAATTATTCATCATTAATTTGTAAAATCTTGCTTGTAATAAATTATCTACATACATGTACATTTATTAGTGTTACAGAGAGGAGGAAACATGAATAAATGTGAGGATTGTACTAAATCATTTACATGCCAGTGTAAATGTCTGCAGTACAATCCTAATGATACTTTGCATAAATTATGGTATATATGATGCCTGTTCTAGGTTATTTGGGTATTTTCAATTGTACTATTCTTTCATTGATTGGCTCAAAACTTTGGAACAATACAAACAGCTACAGATTACATAAACGTCATTCATATATACATATGCTATGTAGTCATGTCTAATTTTTAAAACCAGGCCTTAATCATAAATTATCTCAAATCTTCTAGTAAATTATGTCTACTAAACAGGGGCACAATATAAGGACCAGTGACACTGTTTGCGAAATATGATACATTTTTATATTGATTACTAATAGCATAAAGAAGGTTTTTTTTCCACATTTCTTCCAGACAAGTGGAAGGGCGCGGAATGTTACTAATTGGAATTCCTTTCACTCATTAACAGGGCATTGTGTAAGATATATTGACAATTGGATACAAATTTCTTTATTCTGGGCGACGTTGTCCTTGTTTCAACTTTTGATATCGATTGTTCAATATCGTAACAACGTTACTTGTAAAGCGAGACTCAGCATCATTAAATGGTGACCATATTTTAATCCCTTTACATCTGTGCAACTCAATCGTAAAGAGAGTTGATTATAGGCTTGCTAAACATACAATTCCATTTCTGAATACAATTTGGCATTCGGTTAATTCGTTATTTCTGCCACTCACTTTGAAATTGTGTATAGATGTAGTCGGTTTCAGTTGGGCATCGACTGTTGCACTGTCTGTTGGCTACAAGATTTGTAGGAGAAATGTAGAAAAGGAACACAAAACATATTACCAGAAACAAAAGGCTTACATTAACTTATTCCAGTGGGTCTCAACCTTTTTTTGCCAACGGCACACCTTGGAACACATGAACAAATAGCGGCACACCTGGTTAAACATATACTATTCAAAAAAAGTAGGGGATATTTGATTTTGGGGGCATAATACTAAAATATGCAAATGACTACGAAAAAAGTCACCATAGAACCTAACAGAAGAAACATTTCCAGTTACATGTGACGCCCAAACGCACCAATAGCTACCGCATGGAATGCAGGTGATGCTTGGGATCATCATGGGGGTCCAACCCAAGATTTGCACGACTCTGACTTTGAATGTTACAGTCATTGTGGCATTGAATTCCAGGGTGGAAACATCAGTTTAATTGTTTTAGTGACCAGAAAACAAATTTTGATATGCGTCGGCTTACCCAAAATGAAAGGTTACGTGCCCTTGGCATGCTACAGATCGGCACAACACAGGCGGTTGTGGCGCGGACGATGAATGTTTCTCAGTCTGTCATAAGCAGGCTATGGTCCAGATACCGTGATACACAATCTGTACAGGACAGACCACGCTCAGGTCGACCTAGGGCGACAACTCAAGCCCAGGATCGATTTATCCGTACCTTGGCCTTGAGAAATCGTGTCATCACAGCAAATCAGATCAGCGCTCGTCTTCAAACAGACACTGGTGTGAGAGTGAGTGGCCAGACGATTCGGAATCGACTGCATAGGGGTCACCTTCGCGCCCGACGTCCTCGCGTGATCCCTTGTTTGAGAGATCATCACATTCAGGCAAGACGTCGTTGGTGTAGGGATCGTCAACACTGGGATAATCGACGCTGGAGCAATGTGATGTTTTCAGATGAGTCAAGGTTCACTGTTGATTTTTTGGACAGACGTAGGAGGGTGTGGCGTCGTCGAAACGAGCGCTTCCAAGACGTTAACGTCATCAGACATGATCGATTTGGGGGTGGTTCTGTTATGGTGTGGGGAGGCATCACTGTTGCTGGAAGAACGGCTTTACATGTTGTTGCAGGGCGTGTTACAAGTCTGTGTCTACAGTTATATGGCCCTCTATGACTTGCCATGTTTTTATTTTGCACAACGGCTTTACATGTTGTTGCAGGGCGTGTTACATACAGGCCAGTACTACCGGGACAACATCTTGGCAGTCCATGTTGTGCCGTTCGCACGACGTCATGGCCGCCGTTTCATCTTCCAGGATGACAACGCAAGATGTCACAGGGCCAGGATCGTTACAGGTTACCTCCAACAACAGAACATCACCACATTACCTTGGCCAGCACTGAGTCCCGACCTCTCCCCCATCGAGCATGTCTGGGACATGCTTGGACAGAGGTTACGTCAACGTCAACAACGTCCTGCCAATGTCCAAGAGCTTGCTGCTGCGTTGCAACAGGAATGGGACAATCTGGACCAAAATGACCTTAGACGTCTCATTAGGAGTATGCCACGTCGGATCAATGCTTGTTTGGCAAACAGAGGACGATTTACCCGTTACTGACTTTGTTGTGATGCTTTGTTATATCATTTTACCCGTATAATGGTCAGTCTGTGCCTTACTTAGTCTAACGATCATTTGGAATAAATCGATGAATGTGAACTTCATTTCATTTTGTCATTTGTTTCTTCGTCAGTTTCATTAGGTGACTTTAATAACACTTAAAAATCAAATATCCCCTACTTTTTTTGAATAGTATATATGGAATATATTTGAATTGTGCAAAATAAAAACATGGCAAGTCATAGAGGGCCATATAACTGTAGACACAGACTTGTCATAGCTCAAAGGATGAATCAAAACTAAACAAAGAAAAACATGCTATGAACATAATTCATTGCAGTTTTTCGATTTTCATCAGTCAAATAGATGGCTTCTTTAGTGAGACATTTTCTTAGTTTGCCGTTCAAAATTTCGCGTCGTACTGGATTAGACGTAAAGTTTCACTCCTGTGGCCGGCAGAAACCAAACTTTCAGATGAAATAATCATTGAGGATGCAATAGATGACCAAATTATCCCGACAGGAATTAATACCTGGTTAAATGTTAAATCCTGGTAGACCGTTTATTATTCTTGTTTATTACGTAAAATAATTACACATTATAATGAGAAAAGAATGGCGTAGCCTCCCATTAGAGTAACTTGATGTTGCTATACAGGAAAATAATTATTCCTATAGGCTAACATAATCTAATATCAAAGTTTACGTTGTCTACGGATCGGACGCATTGGAAACACTGATACTTAATTCATGTCAAATATATATTGCTGTATCTATGAGTAAAATATTATATTTAGGAGAGATTGAATTGGGTAATTTAAATGTCAGTTTGATGGAATATTTCCGGAGCCTCCTGATTATTGATATGTTAAATAGCCTTGTTTTAGTACCGCGGGTTTATCCACGGTTTGTCATCAGGGTAAAAATAAATTATGAGGATTAAAAATCCTTTGTCACCCAATTATTGCGACGAGGACAAAGGTCAAGACAGTTTATCCCCTGCTGGAAAAGGGATGATTAGAAAGTACGTAAATATTTTAAACAATTTGGTGAATTTAATGTAAAATGGCAGTCGACTTACCAAGATGGCCAACTAGTTTCAACATTACTCCAAGAAGATATGCGATAAATATTAAGTTCCTTATTTATGGATTTTTTTTATGGCTTATTATATATAATTCATCGGTACAGGTTTGACTTTTTTTCTGATGACATTAACATGCTATGTTATAGTCCTTTGTTTTAGGCGTCCGCTGTGATGAAGCTGTAAATGTTGCCCAGTCCATTCATGCGTATTATTCCATACACAGTCCGTGAAGACATAATTCAAACCTTAAACTTAACTAACACCTGATTACGTCATCTATCTATCATCTCACTGAGTCACAATGGCTCTAATATTACAATATAACCAATCAACAGGTAACAATGGGAATAAAATCGCAAAAATAGACAACTATCAGTTGTGGTGTTGGGCTTTTATTCAAAATGTCTGTGTTGTACAAGTGCGCACATAATCATCTGTGTATTATTCAAGTTAGTGTGATAACGGGTCAAAGCCATGTTGCTTTATATCTGTTCTAAAATGACACCAATTCCTTCAACATCTTGACTTAATATTCTTTAGGAGATTACTTTGGTCCCCCTTGAAATGAGTAACCATACCTACTTCCGCTCAACATTTTGAACGATAACACCAAATCATTGTTTACATGTGTAGGTCTGCCCTATTATTGAGAGACTTGATCTTGAGTTCCAGAAACGCTAGCTTCTGCGAATAGTGCCGGTAACCATTCGCCATTTTGCCGACCAGAGCTTGGCAGATCATTTATCATGATATTGGGCTGATGACGGAACCTCATGGCGAATGTTTCGTTCGTAGCCAGCTTCCCTATTATTTAAATCATTTCTATCCATAAAAGACCGTCAACCCATATTAAGTCAATAGCTTTTGTCAAGACCATGGTTTTCTAAACTTGGCAATTTTGTTGAATTTTGGAACCATATTGTCGTTTCGTTCGGTCATGATGGCACATTCGCCATTCAGATATGAATTCGTCTAACCCGAAACCCTATGCTTTAATGAATTACTAATATCGTTTAGTGTCGCCAAATATGGCAAGCTCGTATACTTGTTGGTCGGAACATGATTTTAAGTTGATACCGAAAGTAAATGACACCGAAAACCTATAGTTTAATATGTTGTACAGCTGTTGTGGGCACTTTATGAGTTTCCCCCCAAAATGAGTCGCCATTTTGAATTTGGCCCCCTAGTGGAATTGGCCATCTTTTTAGGAGAAATACCCAAGTTTATTGGATTCAACTCATGCGTGTAGGAATATCTTACCAGAACTTAAAAGGTCGGTAAATTGATCGATTCGGCTGAATGTTGGTGCGCGGTCATCGTTAGTCCACTTTAACATGTTGTGAAAATTTCAAATCGCTACGCCTACAAGAACTACCCATTATAGTAATGCTATTCCTGTTATTTAATCCATACTAAAACAGAAGTCACGTGGCAATTTGTCTTTAATAAATTCTCCATAAATTAGCAGACATTTTATTGCACCTGTTTACCCGGGAGGTTTGCGTTTATCCCGGAAAGAATTCTTTATTACTATGTATGTTATTATTGCTACAAATCTGCCCGAATAATATTAATCGCTTCTTTTTACCGAACTTCAGATCATACTGGACTTGTTAATGCCCTCTTGTTTGGATAGACCCGGTTGTCATGCTGCGATTTACTACGATATTCTTTTTTTTGTAGAACAATCTGCAAATTACAGTGAAATCCATTATTAGATGAACCAACAAGGAAAGTATCTCTGGTCGTTGACTCCGGTCGTGAGGTTCGGACCTGGTTTAAACACCGGTGTGCATGTAACAGAATCTAAAGCAACCAAAAGACTAACATATTGTTGAAATTAATGACCTGCCTGATTCCTTAAACTAACGTATAAAGTTCATTATACATCGTTCTTTATTAACTCTTGTAAAATGTTTTTAAAGGAAATACACCAAATAGTCTAAGTATATCCAATGTTTTGAAAATTCTAATTAGTCACGTGATTTTTATCCTGTATAAAAGCGAATAAAAGAATTATAATTTGGGAGGAAGGATATGTTAAATAAACTTAACAACACACACGGATATACATATATATATATATATATATATATATATATATATCGTGACCAACATGCAATCTGAATCGAGTTATGCTTATAATGTTATATTATACTTCATATACAACTTTACTCAGACAAAATTCGAATAATTTCTCAGTGTTGTGTACTAAACCGAACTTAACTATTTTAAATCCATTGTAGAATTGAAATGTGATTTTTGGCATAATTTACCGAAACGTAACAATCCATAAAGTGTCCATTAATAGCATTAATTTAAAGTGAAATGTAGGCACCAAAGGTAAAAATTAAAAAAGTCAGTAACATGTACGTTCAATTATAACAACCGCATACTGAAAAGATCATTTCATGTCAACGTTCTATACAATGTTGCAGTGGGTTATATTCACCATACCCTCCTGTATAAATCCAATAACTTTATTCCGACCTAATTTTGTAGTGTTTGGAGTTTTGACAAGTAACATTAATAATTTAACGTTTTACTGGAAAATAGAGATTTTTTTATAATAGTAACAATGTTACTGGTCAACTGAGACTTTGTTGGGGTAGCAATGTTACTTGTCCAAACTTCAATCACCTATAACTTCCGTCAGAATAAAGTAGTTTGACAAGTTTCGCTTTCAAAAAATGTAGATATATTAGCAAAGTATCTCGTTAAAAATTACACTTTTATAATAATTCATAGTTTATCATAGCGAAAAATTATTGGCCAATGCTAAACATACACCATAATATGTGGGCCTTAAAATAAAATAGTTTAATTTGATTGTTTAATGTCCGTCTACAAGATTTTGCATGATTCGTGGTTATCTATATATTATCTTCCTGTGTGCTCAGTTAGTTTTCTTTTTGTCAATGACTAATACTAACACTGCGTAAATGTTAACTAAACAGTTATTAATTATTAATCAAACTCTCTTTCAGATTAAGATTAAAGATAAGTAATTAATTAGGCATTAGTGCAACCCAGATAATCTGTCCTCAATACAATAAATGTGTATATTCACGATCTGGTGGTCTCAAAATGATTTTTTTTTAAACTTAATGTTGGTGGTCGATACAATAAAACAAAAGAAGTTGGTTGGATAAAAAGTAATATTAAAATATTTCGGTCCTTCACTGATAACACAACAATATTATAGTCACAATAATTTTAAGAATTTAAGATACTGGATCTGGTTATTATCCAATACGGTGTGGGAAAAAACTAAAGTTACCAAGGGTAATAGGCACAAAACATAAAATCTGATCTTAGTAATTCAAATCATCTCCAGAGTGTGTTAATATTCTATGTAAAGAAGGATTTTGTAAGTTGTTGTGTATCGTGTAACGGTAATTGTTTTATAATAGGCCCAACTGAGAAATAAAACTGTCTTTTTTCACAGCTTATTGCCAGATAAAATATTACAATGGCGGAAAAAAAATTTAATATTTTTTATAAAAATTATTGTCCATTTTGGTGGAAAAATAAATTGAGGGCCAATGTAAGCCCTGGCACTAACAGTTGAAAAATATTTTTAAAAAATAAATACAAGTCTGATTAATTTCCATTGATTCATATCCTCGGGTTGGTTGATGTTATTGTTTGGGTGGGGGTGTTGTTCTTTTGCCCATCCAGCCGATAAAACAACACGTAAAACTACAAGTACCATTTTAACATATATTTGACAAATATTTGATCAAATCAAAATATCCGTTCATTTTAACCAAACGACAAGTTATCGAAGAAAAATGTCACTTTAAAATAATCATGGAAAAGATAAAATTACCTGTCAGTTTCTGTGATCGGACGCTTCTTATTAGTATGAGAGTTGATATAACTATAACGGTGACAAACTGAGTGATATCCATGTTCTATTGAAAAGATCTGATACGAGTGCCCTGTATCTGGTAGTTGTCGCACTATCGACTCGTTCTCACGTCTACTCATATAAACCCTCTTTTATCCTAAACTCTACCTTCAGTCATAGGCCTTCGCAGATGACGTTGTGTTGTGATGTCAAATCGGCGTGGTAAGGAATAGAAAGTTTTCAAGAGCTGCAACATTCGTTCTTTTGTTAGATAGTTAGATAGCCGTGCATACTAATTCCTATTGTTGTTCGCGTGTGATTCCCGAGCCGAATCTATGGAATTGTCAAGAGGGGTTGTTATAAACTTAGTTGCTAACCGCTATATATAATTTATTGCCCTTCCTAGTGTCGTCGCGTATATCGCAACACGTTGTAACAGATTTACTTTTGCCATACGCGAATGAACACGGTTCTGGTGACTCATCCAAATGGCGTAGGCCCAAGGGTATAACATGAGTTTCATGATAAAATTATCCCATTCCTTGCCGTCCGCATCAATTGCAATAGGTTATTATAAAAATAGGTAAAATGGCATCTCTCTAATTTTCTCGTCCATTAGAAATACTCTGTTAAATGTTATATCGTAAAAATAATGTTTATAGTTATTTCATATTTCTGTAAACAAGTTTTGTATAGTTTTTATGTCTTGTCCGTATATTTCGGGGTTTTTTCGTAAATTATACATGGTACAGTTCCCCTGCACTTACTATTACTAATATTTTATTCTTGCTTGTACTTATATTAAATATCACTGATACACACGTCTGGAAAACAAATGAGAATATTTCCTATATTAATATCAACTTACCGTTTACTAGAAGCCCCGATATTTCTTATTATATGTATTTGTACATGTACATGTATTCTGTAAATCACCATATTGTACATTTGCTGATGCATGTATATCTATTTATTAAAATTTCTGTTTTATATGCTTAAATTAATCTTTTTAGTGATTTGTATTATTTTCCTCTATTGTAAATTATTGTTGTGTGTTATTTAATGCATCAGTCTATATCTTTTGTAACATATTTTCTATGAAGGGCAGGATGTTAGAAAGGCTATTATAGCCTAATCTTCAACCCTTCTCAAATTATTATTAAGGTAACATGGGGTTCTTGTCGGAAAATTCACTGGGGTCCTTGTAGTCATTGTTTGTCACATTCACTCACCAATCTTTTATTCAGAACAATAAGTGACGGTTTAATTTATGCCAAGTCCCATAGGCTCTACGATTTAGAATGTGTCGTAATAACACGGACAATAACAGCATATTTTTATTAACAAAATAAACGCCATGTCTTTGAAACTGCTAATAAAAAAAAAACTAAATCCAATGAAACTTTATTTTCTTAATTTATATACTCTACTGCATTCAAGTCTCGAAGACAATTGGATTGCTTTGTTAATAAAGCTAAAGAAGGAATTAGATAGCCAATCACTCGCAAGAAGCAAAATGGGTAACAAAACGAATTTTATATGGCCATAAAGTCCACTGGTTTTCATACCTTTTGTACCATTAAATATTTGAGTCAGACTTTATCTTAGCCTCTACTTCTTAACGACAAATACGAATTTATAATTTATAAAGAACAAAGTAAGTATCAAAAGTCATAACACATTAAGTATTTTAAAATTAAGATTATATACATTATGTAAGACCTGAAATGTTATCTAAACTATTAATTAGACATAAATAAACGACGAACGTAACAAACTAAGTAAGGCTGGGGGGGGGGGGGTAGCGGTGAAGGTAACAAACTAAGTAAGGCTTAGTGGAGGGTAGCAGTGAAGGTAATAAACTAAGTAAAGCTTAGAGGAGGGTAGCGGTGAAGGTAACAAACTAAGAAAGGCTTAGAGCGGGGAAGGTAAAAAACTAAGTAAGGCGTAGAGCAGGGTAGCGGTGAAGGTAACAAACTAAGTAAGGCTTAGAGCGGGGAAGGTAAAAAACTAAGTAAGGCATAGAGCAGGGTAGCGGGGAAGGTACCAAACTAAGTAAGGCTTAGAGCAGGGTAGCGGTGAAGGTAACAAACTAAGTAAGGCTTAAAGCAGGGTAGCGGTGAAGGTAACAAACTAAGTAAGGTTTAGTGAGCTGACATATCCTAAGTAGAGTTTGGTGAGGTCTATTATCTGGGGATCGCAAGACAGAACTACATAACAATCAACGCGACACGACACACCCTATTGTTTTCCAAGAATCAGTTAACTCTACCGTACAAACAATTTTACGATATGATTTAAAGATATTATTATTTGTGATCCTAGCCATGGAAACGCCTACAATCTTAATGAATGAATAACACAAGTGTTGGTGGGAGATGTCAACGATGTGAAAACAATGCAAGCAATATCAAAATTTAAAGTTTTCCCAATAATTTTCAGAATCTCGTGTTTTCTGTTTGAGTTGGTTTGAATGAAAATAACCAGTCTGGAGACAACATTACAGGTTACGATAGCGGAGGTGGAGAGCTTAAAGATACATTATGGGGGATTACTTAAAGAGTTGGCAGTTCTCACTATAATAGTTAAAAACTGCTTAATGGAAAGGCAATTTGCTGAAATTTTCAGTGAAATTGATCCACTATGAACCGATTTTTAAGCGAATGAAATTTCTGCCTAGCCTCGATCGCCATTACTAAAGTTAGTACGATGAAAAGCATAGTCTCGATTATCAATTTTTGATTTAATTATCAATGAGCGTTAAGCAGCATGTAGGATCCTAATCAAATCAATATCGAAGGCTAACGTTGACAGCGAGAGTTGATTATGGTCTTGATAAGTTAATTAATGTCTAATTAATAATTTATTTAACATTTCAGGCCAAAAGAAGACCTTTAATAGGCAGATTTAGCTCTTGCATAACGCATGTTTAACTAAAACCGTTAAACCCTGCACTCGGCGCGAATTTTCTCTCAACCTTAGTGGCAGGAAAATGGGAAAGGAACCGGAAGTATATGTTATTAATAATAGCCACGGAGAAACGAACAGCTCGATCACAAAAGCTATTACTTTGTAATATTTATTATTATTTAGATAGGATTTTATCTAACTATTTTGAAAAATGGCAAATATCAAATCATTTGAAAGTTTTTGTGATAAAACGCATTATTTACACTGTAGAGGTTGATTATCAAACTGTTTCGTTTTATGGAAAACGTAATTCAGTGATTTATCATTGCCCTGTAACCGTATACCTACTGAATTTAATATACACTAACAGTAACAGGAATCGTGTAATATCGGTTTACCTTTCATCAATGTAATACGCATTCCTATTACATTTATACAAAACTACATAAGGTGGGAGAGCTTTGATCATTGAGACGAAGAGAGCTGTCATTTTCAATTTCATTCTTTGCAATTTGATTTTATCAGCATCTAATTTTAAAATGGTTTTAAAATTTAAAGATGTTTAAAAATATTATTTTACTAAACAGTTTTGACTTGGTATTAGTTCTTAGTCCACGCCATGCTGATATTAATGCAACATTCGAATATTATTAACCATATTGTAAAATATTGAAATGGGTTAAACTGTGATATTTACAAGAGAAGGGGTGTAATTTTGATTTAGACAAAAGGAAATATTAGTATAATTATAAAGAACCACTTTCACTTTCTGTACGACTTGTTTAGTAAACATTACAATTCTACCATGGACCATGGTTTCACCCTGCTATATGTCGTCAGTAAGTTAATCAAACCTCAAGACCTATCTCTTCAAACGTTATAATTAGTGAAATTGTGTTGAGCGATAGTGTGTGTTCGTTGTGTGGTCGACGCTTTCAGCATACCCCTTTTATGGTGGGGATATTAGGGCAATACAAGACTCATTATTATTATTATTAAGTGAATCAATCTAGCGAATTTGATCTCGCTTGCACACTTTTTGAGACTTCATAAATATAAAAGTATGATGCTACCACTAGCAATAATAAAATTAGTGAGAAATAATCCAAAATTGCCAGTAATACTTCGTCAAATAAAATCCCAGCGTGAATAAATGATACCCACCGCAACGATTACGCCGGCCACTATAAATAGCAACGATTACGTCGGCTACTATAAATAGCAATGATCGAATCTTTAGAAAACGCAACAATGAAAATTCTAAAGTGGAAGGCGACAGTTACTCTAAATTAAAGGAACTAAATCGCTACCCAGACATTGACATAAGTGGGTCGCAACGCATATAATACTGTAATATGAATGCATATAAACTGATTTACATTCAATGGTTTCCGTTCAGTCTGGACAATCGTGATTGTGTTTTATTAGTACTTCTTGATCTGTCTGCCGCAGTTAACACCGCCTTATTAAATTAGAAAGGTCACAATGTGTTGTGAATGGCATGTCCTCTGCTCCTCGGACCTTGACATCTGGGGTACCCCAAGGCTCCGTCCTTGGTCCCATTCTTTTCAGCCTATATACTTAACCCCTTGGGAATATCGTTAGAAAACATGGTTTATCTTTTCATTTATATGCTGACGACACCCAACTATTGGCGTAATTTTTTATTGTCAGATGATGGAACCGCACATTAACAGTATTTGTAAAACTGGTTATTTTGATCTCCGTAACATCAGTAAATTTAGAAAATATATCTCAATGGATGCAATCAAAGCCTTAGTTAACTCCCGTGTTACTTCTCGAATTGACAATTCTAACTCACTTTTATACGGCACTCCAGCTAAACATCTTGATAAGTTACAAAAACTACAGAATTCCGCAGCTCGTGTTATTTTAGGACCATCTTATCCGGATAATATTACACCCATACTTTATGAGTTGCATTGATTACCAATTGTTTTTAGAATAATAATAATAATAATATCCTAAAATCCAACCGAAGCTGCTCTTTGGTAACATTATGGTCAGGTAAAAGAAAACACTAGTTAAAAGGAGTATGCGATCAACAATTAAAAGAAAACGTTTCTAAAAAGATGGGTTTCAAGATTCCTTTTAAAACTGTCAATTGATGCACAGTACTTGAGTTCTATGGGAAAATCATTTGAATTCCACAGTTCTGCTGCCGCAAAAGCAAAGGAGCGTCTACCGAAAGAAGAGTTTGCAGTTACTGATTTAATAAGGTACTTAGTTTCAGAACGAAGATTTCTGGTAGGGTGATAGGCTTGAATTAATTCTTTAATATATAGAGGAGAGTCATCACATGACAAAGCACAGAAAGTCAGCATGAGAATTTTAAAATCGATTCTGGTCTTAATCGGTACCCAGTGGAGTTCTATCAAAACGGGGGTAATATTGGTGTTCTTGTAACAATTCTTGCAGCTTTGTTTTGATATGCTGGTAAGTTGTAGAGTAACGAGTTGCAGTAGTCGAGACGTGAGGTCACCAAAGAGTTGATTAAAAGTTTTGTAGAGTCAATGTCGAGGAAATTGCGGATCAGTCCAATTTTGTGAAGTTGGAAGTTGGAAGCTTTACAGATTGAGGAGATGTGAGCATTCATGTTCATATTCTTATCCAAAATTACACCAAGATTTCGAACGCTATTACCTGGGTTAACAACAAAATTACCGATAGAGATATTACTAACAGATATTTTGGATAAAAGATGATTAGAACCGATTTGCACGAACTCTGTTTTTTCATCATTGAGCTTTAAGAAGTTCTTTTTCATCCAGCACTTAATAGCATCAATGCACGATTCAAGTTTAGACACTCGCAGAGATTCATTTTCGGGTTTAATTGAAATGTAGAGTTGAGTATCGTCAGCATAGATATGATAATTCAGATTGAATGATTTCAAAATACGCCCTAGAGGAGTGGTAGAAGCGGTAAAGAGCAACGGTCCGAGTACCGATTCCTGTGGCACGCCGAATTTAAGTTCTACAGATGCAGACTTAACATTATTGATGACAACAGATTGGTCACTCGGTTAATCTCGACAGATTCCGTAAACTACATCTAGTCTCGGATGTATGACAGTAAGTGATATGTACCTACGCCCATACATTTGCGATGCGGCTAGCGGTTTACTTTAACAGGAAAACTTGACGCTATTACACAAATTGGGAACCTATTCGGCTAGCGACCTATTCGACCGATCGAGCTGCAACCTGTTCGTTGGAACCTATTTAGATTAAGACAACAGTCTCTATTTATCAACCAATAAAATCCAACGTTATGTCTATCAAATGAAAGTAGAATATATTATTTTTTATCCATTCCTTCAGCTCAGAATAGAAGTGTAATTTCGTCATTATCTTACAGCTGGATCGGTCGAATAGGTCGCTAGCCAAATAGGTCGCCAACTTGTGTTTGGAATGGGCGCAGCCATGTTTCATCTGGGACCTTTAAAGTAGTTCCAATATGGCGGAATTCATCATACAGCCGAGTTTAGATTCCGAAATCTTCCGAGGTTTGCCGAGTGCAGATTGGTGACGGGATGTGAGATATGACCGGAACCAATTCAGCACACTACCCTCAAGTCCGAAAACGTCATGAAGCCGTTCTAACAGTAGAGACTGGTCGATGGTGTCGAAGGCGGCACTTAAATCAAGAAGAACCAGTAACACAACATTTTTATTGTCAAGACTAGTAAGGATATCATTATTCACACGAGTTAATGCTGTACTATGTTTGCTTCTGTATGCTGATTGGAAGGGTTCGTTAAGATTGTGTAACTTCAGATGGGCTTTGAAACGTGCTGCTACAACCTTTTCAATCATATTGTTCAAAATTTTATTAAGTTCTTTAGGGTTTTTATTATTTTCTTGTGTAGGGTTTAAAACAAAAGTCTGTTTGGTCTGACTGATGAGGATGTTTGTATCATTACGAGCCTTTGCATATATTTGTCTGTCAATTTCAAGCTTACTCTTGCGCCAGACCTTTTCCGCCTACCGACGTGCCTGTTTGCTTTCGCAAACAGAGTCATTGTACCATTTACGATTTGGTCTGATGGTGAGTGTTTTTCTGACAATTGGTGCATGGCTATCAATAATGTTTTTGAAGCTAAGTATTATAGATTTGAAGTTGATCCGAAATATCACAGAAATTGCTAATCTTATTAAGGGCACCGTCATTTAAGATATCAGATTTCAAGTTTGTTAAGTTGATATCTCTAAGTTTACGATATGATACAGTCTTCTGCAGTGATTTAGGTTTTGGAAGTGTGAGGACAGCCATGATTGAAAAATGATCAGAAATGAGATGGTTGTCTACTGATAAGTTGAACACCAAAGAGTCAGATTTGCGGGTAATAACGACATCAAGTATGTGATCTTTATTGTGAGTAGGTTTAGTGACATGTTGAACTAGGTCGAAAGATTCGAGAATATCGTTAAACTGTGTAGTAGTTTTGGAATCAACATCTAGGTGTAGATTTATATCACTACATATCAAAAGTTTTCCAGCACATGACATAATTTCGTGAAGAATAAGATATAAAAAAGCAAATCTTGTGTCTTTTGGTGATAAAGCAACTTCACCTAAACTGTGGAATAAACATCCTTATGTTATTCGCAGCAGTGAGTCCTCATCCGTTTTTAAGAGTCAACTTAAAACCTTTTTTGTTTAAGAAAGCTTTTTTAACTAGTAGTCCGACAGCAGGCTGACAAGCCTAGAAAGATAGTCCACCTAACGTTTTTTGGTAGATTATATATCTTCAGTATGTGTAAATTAAGAATCCGGATGGTGCCACCCTAGCACCATTGGGGAAATTTGAATATTTAAGATGGCCGCCATAAGGCATTTTCTGGTTATTTAGTGGGGTAAAATATGTGACAGATTCTCTCGGACCTCAGTTTGGAGATGGGTTTTACAATAAATCGACCCACTGAATCCAATGAGCACGGATATTCCTCCTAAAAATGACGGCTAATTCCGCTAGGGGGCAAAATTCAAAATGGTGGCTTATTTTGGCTAGAACCTTAAAAAGTTCCCCAAAGCGGTGTGTAATATTTTGAAATATGCGTAGTTTCAGAATTCGGATGATGCCACCTAGGCATCCTTGGGGTAATTGAAATATTCAAGATGGCCGTCGCGAAGCATTTTCTGGTTATTTACTTTAATTTAATGGGGTACAATTCGGGACAAATTCTCTCGGACCTCGGTATGAAGGTGGTTTCTGTAAGTATTTAATCCGCTGAATCTAAATGAGCATGTGTATTCCTCCTAAACGTTAGGGGGCCAAATTCACAATGGTAGCTCCTTGTCTTTGAGGTAAACTCATATTGTTCCCTAATACGGTGTGTAATATTTTGAAATACACTCTGGTATTAAACTACCACTTTGGAATGCAAGATCTGCTAGAAATAAAACTTTAGCAATATCAGACGAAATTGTTGAAAATAAACTTGACATTTTGTTAATCACTGAATCATGGTTAAAGAAAACAGGGGATGACTCAAAACTGAATGAATTAACCCCAAATGGTTACTCCTCAAAAAGCTTTCCTAGATTACGTGGTACTGGCGGTGGCATTGTCATCATTTACAAAAGCTATATTAAACTTGCAGTGGTTGCATCACAACTTGAGCGTTTCACGTCTTTTGAATCTGTAGAATTTCTAGTAACCAATGTGTCTCAGACTCTAAGACTTGTTGGTGTTTATAGATCTCCATCATGTTCTGTGTCTGACTTTTATCAAGAATTCTCCCAGTTATTAGGAATTGTTTGTGTTAAACGTGGTCAGCTTATTCTCCTTGGAGACTTTAATATTCATTTTGATTGCCCGGACAAGCCCGAAGTGAAGAAGATAGTGAATTTATTATCTATTCATAATCTCACTCAAGTTGTACGCATAAAAGTGGGCACATTCTTGATTGGATTATAACTCGTTCTTTTGAGAAAACAGTAAAATCTTGTGATGTTGTCGACAATCAGATGTCCGATCATTTCTGGATATTTTTATTTCTTGATTTTGAAAGACCCGTAGAACCACCCCAACTTGTCACCTGTAGGAATATTAGAGGAATATCTGTCTTAGATTTTAGTAAAGATCTGACAGAATCTGAGCTGCTGAAAAATCACCCTGAAGACTTGGATCAACTTACAAGTCTTTTCTTTACAACGTTGACCGAACTGATGGATAAACATGCTCCAAAGTTCTTGAAGCGTGTCAGAATTAAGCCTAGATCGCCATGGTATTCCGAGGCCATCGCCCTAGCTAAAAGTATGCGAAGGAAAGCAGAGAGACATTGGCGAAAATCTCGTTTAGAGATCCATCGACAAATCTATGTCAGTCGCAGAAATGATGTTAATAATCTCCTCAAGTCTGCAAAGGTCGAATATTGTAGAGAACAGATCGAGTCAAACACTGGCAATTCTAAAGCCCTTTATTCTTTTATGTTTTCGTTAATGGGCAAGCATGATGAAGGGAAGCTCCCTGTTGTTGATAATGATACCGAGTCCCTTGCAACCAAATTCAGTAACTTTTTCCATGATAAGATTGTCACTATTCAGCAGTCGATAAATCAACACGATAACTCTAGTCTTGCCTTTAACAATCCTGGTTATTCCGGTACTTTACTGGGAAATTTTACACCTTTTACTGTTGATGAAATTCAGAAACTGGTGAAATCCTCAAAACCAACATCATGCGAGCTTGATCCAATTCCGACTAGTGTTTTTCTAACATATCTGGACATTCTACTGCCAACCATCACCAGCATTATCAATAAGAGCCTCGTGACTGGTACTGTTCCAGCACTCTTCAAATCAGCTGTGGTAAAACCTTTACTTAAGATGCCATCCCTCGATCTAAATATTCTTAAAAATTACAGGCAGGTTTCCAATCTGTCGTTTTTATCCAAGATTCTGGAAAAAGCAGTCAAAACACGGTTATTTGAACATCTTGAACAAAACAATTTGTTTTGTGAATTTCAGTCAGCTTATAGACCTCATCATGGAACTGAGACAGCCTTGAACAAAGTCGTTAACGATCTTAAGATGTGTGTCGATAAGGGATGTGTTTCACTGCTGATATTGTTAGATCTTTCTGCAGCTTTCGACACAATAGACCACCAGAAACTGCTTTCCCGTCTTCAGAAAGACTTTGGTATTAATGACACTGTTTTGGAATGGTTTAGGTCTTATCTGTCATCTCGCAATCAATCTGTGATTGTAAACTCAGACAAATCAGAATGTGTTCCTCTACTGTGTGGTGTTCCTCAAGGTTCTGTTTTAGGACCTGTTTTATTTACCATGTACACAAAGCAGCTTGGAAATGTTCTAAACCAAAATTCTGTACATCACCATCTCTATGCTGACGATACCCAACTTTTAGATTCATTTACTCCTGGATCAGATCAAACAGAGGTGCTCACAAAAATGCCTACCAGTATTGGACAAATTAAAACCTGGATGGATTTAAATCGATTGAAATTAAATGCAGATAAAACCGAAGTTATCCTTTTCGGCTCCAAAACTCGATTATCAGATTTATCAAATTTAAAGTTCGACATGGGAGATGCGGAATTTCAGCCAAGATCAGTGGTCAAGAATCTAGGCGTATTATTGGATAGTGGTCTGACCTTTACAAAACAAGTTGATGATCTGTGTAGAAAATGCTACTGCCATCTGAAGAACATCAGTTCAATCCGCCATGTTCTCACACAGGATTCAGCTTCAGCTCTAGCGCGATCACTAATTCTATCGCGATTAGATTATTGTAATAGTCTTCTCACTGGCCTACCCCAAAATCAACTAAATCGTCTTCAACGAATCCAAAATATCACAGCAAGAATGGTCACAAGATCTCCATATCATTGTCATATAACTCCCGTTCTCCAAGCCCTTTATTGGTTAGCAGTCAGTGCCCCGGATAGACTTTAAAGTACTCTGCCTAACATATCAGTGTGTCAGTGGAGAGGCTCCCGATTACCTGTGCAATTTAATTCAACAGTATATTCCTAAAAGACAGTTGCGTTCAAACAATCTCAATCAGTTAGTGGTACCTAAGTGGAAACTTGCTTCCTTTGGACAAAGAGCATTTGCTGTTGAACTCCGTTTTGTGACTACTTTACCAATTTTCAAATCTCGATTAAAGACTCATCTGTTCAAAATTCACAACAGAAATTGACAAAAAGCTTAGAGCCAAAGGACTTTTGTATAGTTGTTGTATGCGCTATGAGCACGATTTTGTGGATTTGGCGCTATATAAATGGACATATTATTATTATTATTAAATATAGGTTTTCATTGTCAATTAGTTCAGGTATAACATAAATACATGTTCAACAAAAAGGTGTTCCAATCCGATGATATTCTTCGCCTAATATTCTTATAAGGACACAAACTATGCACGGTCAAACACAATCAATTATCAGAACATCGTGAGTTGAAAGCAAAAGTTTTTAATTACAAACTCGGGCGCACATATTTGTCTTGTGCAACCTCGGGAATCTGTCTAACTCACCCTCTCTTGAATCACTGGAATACTCGCAATTGGTAGGACATTCTTCCCATTTCATCCGTGTTATGCAACGGGGATGGTATTGGTCTTGCACGTTATTTGGTCATTCATACGCGGCGGTAAAGCTGGGGTTTGTATCACGCTGAGAAACATTTTTCATCCCTTATTCCACTCTGTTTTCTAGTAGAGAAGGTGACACGGGCGGGTGTCATAGTGGATCATAATTTATTCTTTACAATTCTACCTCTATAGCTTCTGCTCATATGGCTCTGAAATTTCTGCTCTTAGTCCTGCGATACACAAGTTTTTTCGTTAACGGTTCTATTATCTTCCATGATCTACTAAATATAGTTACTTTGTTGAACTTGGGAACCATATTGGCGTTTCGTTCAGTCATGGCATATTTCGCCATTCAGATAGGAATTCGGCGGAAACTTATAGTTTAATACATTATTAATATTGTTATGTCTTGCCAAATATGGCCACCATTTTGAATTTAAGCTCAATCTGGAATACTTTACTTTTTGATCGGAACACGTCTTTATGTTTATATCTGAAGTAAATGACACCGAAAATCTATTGTTTAATATATTGCACAGGTTTTGGGGCGACTTTATGAGTTTCCCCCAAAAATGAGCCTCCATTTTGAATTTGGCCCCCTAGGGGAATTGAACAGCTTTTGTTACAATATCCAAGTTCATTGGATTCAGAGGGTCAAATTCTGACAGAATTCACCTTTATATTTTTTTTTTCACAATATCCAAGTTCATTGGATTCAGAGGGTCAAATTCTGACAGAATTCACCTTTATATCGAGGTCCAAAAGTACCTGTCCCGAATTTTACCCCACTATATTAAAGTAAATAACCAGAAAATGCCTCATGACGGCCATTTAGAATTTTTTAATGTCCTCAAAGATGCCGGGGATGGCATCATCCGGATTCTGAAACTAAACATATTAAAGATATATAGTACACCAAAAACCTATATTTCAACATATTACACACCGTTACGGATCTAAGCCACCATTTTGAATTTGCCCCGTAGCGGAATTAGCGGTCACTTTTAGGGGGAATAACCATGCTCATTGGATTCAGTGGGTTCAACCCGTGGTCCGAGATGTCACATATTTTACCCCACTAAATAACCAGAAAATGCCTTATGGCGACTATCTTGAATAATTGAATAGCCCCAAGGGTGCTAGGGTAGCATCATCTGGAATCTTAATCTACACATACTGAAGAGATATCTACCAAAAAACATTAGGTGGACAATATTTTCAGGTTCAGGAATAAAATGGGGTTTGGCAATTGGACTATGGCTCCTGATGTTGCCTGTTAGGGTTAGGGGTTAGAGTTATATATATCTTTAGATCAAATCTATTTTAGGCTCTATATTTTAACACATTTTATTTATTTATTTTATTTATTTATTCTCCAAGAAAAGGTTACAACGTGACAACAATAAATTAATGTACTATGAGCTGCATTGTATGATCGGAAAGTGTCAACAATAAATATAGTTTCAAATTGTGTATATGAAATAAAGACGTTCTGCTGCATTGTATGATTGAAATGAGAAGTATGATAGGTATGATGTCATGACGAGACCTTTATTTAGGAAAGCCCATAAATCTTGACGTAAATAACATCCATTGCTTATTCCCATTGAGGTCCAAAGTTGTCAAGGTCGCGTCATTGTCATTTCTATTTCTATATTTTAGATCAAATTTATTTTATATTTAACAGATCTTTTTTTTATTTCTATTTTTTGAATTTTATCACATCCTTGTGTGTATCATATTGTAAGGCACTGTTGTGGAAGTATTGCTATAGAAATGTATGTATAATAATATAATAATAATAATAATACCTATAACAATATTTGGGATGGTTTCTTTGAAACATTTCACTAGTAAGAGAAGTCTACGGAGCCCCTTAAGTGCACGATTCCACTCTTATATAATTTTTTCGTGCATGATTCCACTCTTATATAATTATTTCGTTTAAACGAAATATTAATTCGTTTAAACGAAATATTAATTCGATTAAACGAAATATTAATTCGTTTAAACGAAATATTAATTCGTTTAAACGAAATATTAATTCGTTATAACGAAATAATTAATTCGTTATAACGAAATAATTAATTCGTTTTAACGAAATAATTAATTCGTTATAACGAAATAATTAATTCGTTATAACGAAATAATAATTCGTTTAAACGAAATATTATTTCGTTATAACGAAATATTATATCGTTATAACGAAATATTATTTCGTTTAAACGAATTAATATTTCGTTATAACGAATAAATTATTTCGTTATAACGAATTAATTATTTCGTTTAAACGAAATAATTATTTCGTTTTAACGAATTAGTTATTTCGTTTTAACGAATTAATTATTTCGTTTTAACGAATTAATTATTTCGTTATAACGAATTAACATTTCGTTATAACGAATTAATATTTCGTTATAACGAATTAATATTTCGTTATAACGAATTGATTATTTCGTTTTAACGAATTAATTATTTCGTTATAACGAATTAATTATTTCGTTATAACGAATTAATTATTTCGTTATAACGAATTAATATTTCGTTATAACGAATTAATTATTTCGTTTTAACGAATTAATTATTTCGTTATAACGAATTAATATTTCGTTATAACGAATTAATATTTCGTTATAACGAATTAATATTTCGTTATAACGAATTAATATTTCGTTTAAACGAATTAATTATTTCGTTTAAACGAATTAATTATTTCGTTTAAACGAATTAATCTTTTCGATTAATCGAATTAATCAATGTCGATTGAACACGTCGACTAACCCCAATGCTCCAAACAACGAAGTTGAAAAAAAACTTAATAAAAACCAATCGTGATCTCTATCGTTATTGATATACGGGATATACACATGGTTCATTTTTATATCATTAATTCGCTTGTGCGTAATGCTATTTAGCAGGTAGACCCAGAAAGAACCCTTGAGGTTAGACAAGTGACCCTGTCAGGCCTCGTGTCCCCCAACATGATCCCCAATACGAAAACCTTATTAAACAGATAGCAGCAAATGTTTTAACATATGTTTTGGGGTATCAACCGTTTGGTTTATAAGCGTATGTAGGAGCCACGGTGGCTAAGTGGATAAGATGCTAGCGCGCTAGCCAGGAGGTCGCTTATTCGCCCCAGTTTTGGCGGAGAAAGTTCATCTGGGGTGTTCTTCGTGGTTTCCAGTTGTGAGTGATGCAGGAAGGAGGGTCTGACAAGGGCAACTGTCTAGTCTTTTGGATGGTACGAAAAATTCGAGGTCCCGTGTACAGATTGGCGTGCGCAACAAAGATCCCTTGGCAGCTGCAATTTCATATAAGTCTAGGCTGTAGCGATTTTGTTTGGGCAAAACATCCCCCAAAGCACAATATTTGGCGTATGCCCATCTTCAATAGCCCAGTGAAACTCAAAGCAGAACAGTAGGACGTTTAAGCCCATTTCATAAGGGTATACACCCTATCGATTTGTTAGTGTTACGTGACTTGCCGTTCCAGCGAAATGAATGTTGGGTGGTCTAGTGGTGCGCCATTGGGTCAAGGGGCGTTGTATCGGTTGACTGCATGTACGTGACAAGAAGTATGATTGCTTGTACATCCTCGTGGGTCTTCAGTTTCATCCCATTGCTAAATACCCCTACGCGAAAGCGGATTACACGTGTTAGTCCCGAAATGACCTAGTTTGTGTCTCTGTTCCAAGATTACCGCAAATTGATAAAGTTTTTGGTTTTTTGGGGTTTTTTAACATCTTTTATTTTCAAATTTGGTGTTTTGAGCATTTTGGTGTACACTGGACTTCGTTTGTTCGTCCAGTCCGAACTTGACAGCTCTCCTTTTCAGGCCCTCCGTCCTGCACCACTGACAAAAACCAGATGAACTTTCTTGACAGTTCTCCTTGTCAAGCCCTCCGTCCTGCATCACTGATAAAAACCAGATGAACTTTTTCCGCCAACACCGGGAACGTACCAGCGACCTCTAAAGCTTGTGAACCCAATGGTTAATTCCCTAAAATATATGTTAAAAACTATAGGGTTCACAGGGTTTTCGTAAGGGGGATAATGTTTGGGAACTGGGTCTCTGGAGAAGTAGGTAGCGGAAACGATAGGATCCGTTCTCTCATTAACCCCAATGCTTCACACCAATATATGAAGAAAAAAAAACTGATTTGAAGTGTATCCTCACAATAGGGGGAGGAGGAACCCGGGCCATCTCTTTATGCCACCAATGCTTCATAGACTCAATATCCATCACATGATCCCCATTACGAAAACCTATGAAGAGAAAAAAACTGATTTAAAGTGTATCCTCAGAATAGGGGGGGGGAGGAACCCGGGCCATATCTTTATGTCACCAATGCTTCATAGAGTTCATACCAATCACATAATCCCCAGTACGAAAACAGTGTAAACATGAGGTCTGTTATTGGGTCAAGTGCCGTTATTTCAATTAACCGCCTCTACGCGACAAGCAGCAGGATCGCTTGTCCAACCTCGTGGATTCTCCCCGGGCCCACTGCTACATATCCTTACGCGCAAACGAATTATTGAGATAAATATGAACCACGTGTATATCCCGTATATCGATAACGATAGAGGTCACGATTGTTTTTTTTTAATTTGTTTTTCAACTTCGTTGTTTGGAGCATTGGGGTTAGTCGACGTGTTAAATCGACATTGATTAATTCGATTAATCGAAACGATTAATTCGTTTAAACGAAATAATTAATTCGTTTAAACGAAATAATTAATTCGTTTAAACGAAATATTAATTCGTTATAACGAAATATTAATTCGTTATAACGAAATATTAATTCGTTATAACGAATTATTAATTCGTTATAACGAAATAATTAATTCGTTAAAACGAAATAATTAATTCGTTATAACGAAATATTAATTCGTTATAACGAAATAATTAATTCGTTATAACGAAATAATTAATTCGTTAAAACGAAATAATTAATTCGTTAAAACGAAATAATTAATTCGTTATAACGAAATATTAATTCGTTATAACGAAATATTAATTCGTTATAACGAAATGTTAATTCGTTATAACGAAATAATTGATTCGTTAAAACGAAATAATTAATTCGTTAAAACGAAATAACTAATTCGTTAAAACGAAATAATTATTTCGTTTAAACGAAATAATTAATTCGTTATAACGAAATAATTAATTCGTTATAACGAAATATTAATTCGTTTAAACGAAATAATATTTCGTTATAACGATATAATATTTCGTTATAACGAAATAATATTTCGTTTAAACGAATTATTATTTCGTTATAACGAATTAATTATTTCGTTTAAACGAATTAATTATTTCGTTATAACGAATTAATTATTTCGTTATAACGAATTAATATTTCGTTTAAACGAATTAATATTTCGTTTAAACGAATTAATATTTCGTTTAAACGAAATAATTATATAAGAGTGGAATCATGTACGAAAAAATTATATAAGAGTGGAATCGTGCACTTAAGGGGCTCCGTAGAAGTCACTTTACGTTATTTCACTTTTTAATAAGTTATCAGCTATCTGATACGAGGAAAGATTACAATTGTTGAATTTGTGGTGAACTCTTAAAACAGTTTCGCCCTGGTTGTCATTAAGCCCATTCCTCCAGACATAGCAGTGGGTATTGTAACAGGATAGAATTGAAAAATTTCGTGTTAATAAACGATTCTTAATTAGTTATGTGAAACCACACAACTTTTGTAACACGTGATGCTATCTCCAGACGGATTAAAGATACATTATGGGAGATTAGATAAACAAGCTGGCAGTTCTCACTATAATAGTTAAAAACTAGACAATGTAAAGGCAAATTGATCCCCCCCCCTCCCAACTGAACCAGTCTAATTACGCCGTTTAATTTGGTGCAATATGTCTAGCCTCGTTCCCTGGGTCTCTTGCTTGAATTGGGGCTGAAACATATTATGGTACACGATTCATGTACCAATGGTAAAATGTTTGTTTTGTCTTAAATATTGGATATCAGAAGTCCATCTTTTTCCGGCAAGATCAATGTTGATTTAAATTGACAAATAATTAGTGTTTCCAAAGTTGAAGATTTTGGATGATATTGAGTTAGAGACTTAGCTACTTTAAGTAACCCCAAACAGGGAGGGATGTTAACTCTAAACCAAAGACAACTCGTTTAATTTTTTCAAATTGCGGATATACAAGATGGTCTCAAGTCCAGTTCGGTCAACCTTTCTGTACTCCGGCATCTTCAGTCCAGCCGTCCATACACACGTTCCGAACCTGAAATCCCTCTAATATAATTTACACAAAAACAAATATATGGACTAGACACCATATCCAGAGACCACAAGCAAAATAACAATTCAAAAAGAGTGAATGCGGAGGCTAACCGTAAGCGTCCACTGCGCTGTAGGGCCTACAGTCCCGGGCCGGGAATACAACCCAAAGAAATCATTGTATAATGTCAGCATGAGTCATGATCTGTCATATGCCGCAAGAATTACGAATGCAAACATATTGTATTAATTCAAGTAACCACATCGGTGAAATGTATCAAAAAAGTACTTTAAAACCAAATCAACAAAGAAACTTTCAGGTATTCTACGGAAATGTTGCATATTGAATACGTTTCAGGGTACATATTCCAAGCGACACAGGAACAAACAATACTGAATACAAAGAAGCAAATAGGGAAAGCAGACCGTCTCGGAAGACAGCCGTCTGCGGACTGAATGGCGTGACGTAAATTAGCCGTTACTTCGGTAATGACGTCGTAACTTAGAAAGTGATAAAGATTCCCAATAAAAAGGTCGATAATCCAGATAAAATAACTACTCTGCCGGAAAAAAGTCCCATCAAAGCAAACTTGGTCTCAAATGAAAGGCGGGATCCGTAGGTACTCCAGAAAAAAATGACCCATCATGATCGCTTGGGGAAAATTTTTGGGGCGGGGTCAAAGGTCAAAGTTGACCAATCAGAAAATAGCAGCCAATATCTCAAAAACTATCAATGTTAGACCCTATAAATTTATTATTAACATCGTGTACACAATTTCCACTATGCTAGATGAGTGGACAGCGATGTCCGATACTTTGAACCTTGATTCTTAAGTTGCGGGTCTCCTTCCCATGGGGGAGGGGGGGGG
Organism: Patella ulyssiponensis; assembly: GCA_963678685.1. Classification (NCBI taxonomy): domain Eukaryota; kingdom Metazoa; phylum Mollusca; class Gastropoda; family Patellidae; genus Patella; species Patella ulyssiponensis. Next base: position 57,109,610 of record OY783225.1, on the reverse strand, counting down.
TGACAAAATGTCAAAATTTTATGTTTTATTCTACTTCTGCGAACTTTTGTGCATAAGTCGACCAACATCAGATGTAGCCAAAAACACTTTTTAAGGAGACCTGAACGCTGGCCATGCACTTTATAGACCTCTATAGGGACGGGAATCGGTTTTTGATGTTCACATCCAAAAACGACTCTATATTTTGGCGATTATTTTTCAGACTCTGTTCAAATCCAGATAGTCCCTTTAAGTGTGAGAATTCCCCCTCTATCTCTGATAAGGACGAGAAAGTGGGGGCCAGGGTGAAATAGCCAAAACTGACGATTCTTATTTTTAAATTTGTTGTTATAACAGATTTCTCATGTTATACCAATGGACTTATGCGAGTGTCTGGGCAAAGTTCCACCTTTGCAAAGTTTCACCATATAAATGATAAGTTAGGCCTATGTGGTTGTCTCAAAATGGCCGAGTTAATGTGTCGACGAAACGTTTAACTCGATCTTAGGTAAGATTATATCAACGGAGCTAGGAAACAGGGGGGGGGGGGGGTGGACACATGCACATGGTCTAGGGTCGTTTGAATTCATCAATGTAATATTCTCCTCATCTACACTTAATTTGGTACACACAGTCTTTCAGGAATGTAGGGTTTGTGAGCTTTGACTAACTCTTTAGTTGATGCGTCTTTGTGGAATTTGTTTTGTATTTCTGCTTATGTTTTAAATAACCTTCTCAATTGATGGACGATGTTGCCGCGGAAAGCTATAAGGACTCAAATTGGATGTGTGTGATTTTTTGGTGTCAAGCTTTGAAGGGTTGGATAATGTGGGGTTGATGAAGCTGAAATCAAGACTTCTTCTCTTGGCACATTAGTGAGTAGGTACCAGAGCAATTAGAGGATTTATGAATATCAGGAGTATGACGAATCCTACAGATTGTATTTGGGTGGAACAAAATGCATGGATGGAGCTTTTAGGGTCATCAACTAAATCAAACCCCCTTTCCTAGAGTCGAGCTATATAAAATCCGTGGACTATAGTGAAACTTTTAACGAAAAAATAATGTTGTACGCGGAAGTTTAATTAACTCATCTCTGATGGGTAAAGGGGGATTCTTGACGGGTGAAGAAGGGGTCGGGGATCTACTTAAAACGGCAACTTCATATTTTTTAGTTATATTAATATATTGAAATAAAGCCTTAAAATAGATGGTATCTATAAACAGGCCTACCTTGTTAAAGAATAATGCTATTAATCCTATAATTCACTGTTGCCAGTTGAGAAATTGGCAAAAATATCATTTTCAACTTCAAATTCAAACGTTTGAAGATCGCCATTGCATGGAGGGGAATGGGAAAACAAGGGAAGTAATTGTGTTATTATTTTCTGTGTCAGCGATTTACCCCCCCCCCCCCTGAAATATTGCCCATGATCGTATAATAGTGAGTTGACAACCTTTTGAGCAAAAGACAGAAATATGTTTTGACTCTCTTAGAAAATATGAAATTATCACTTTAAGCAGAGTTTTTGATGCTATCTGAGGTAAGCGTAAATCAGGAAATGATGATATTTGAAGGCTGAAGTTTAGTCAAATCGTCAGTTTTGGCCATTTCACCCTGGCCCCCAGCTTTCTCGTCCTTATCCGAGATAGAAGGGGAATTCGCACACTTAAAGTTAAAGGGACTATCTGGATTTGAACCGTGTCTCACAAAAATAATTGCCAAAATATAGTCATTTGGATGTGAACATCAAAAAACTGCTTATCCGGACACGTAACCCTTTTAAGATTTCAAGTTATTTTTTTTGTTGGGTTACCCGATAATCGATTCCCGTCCCTTTAAAGGTCTATACAGTGCATGGCCGACGTTCAGGTCTCTTTAAGCAGTGTTTTGGCTACATCTGAGGTCGACTTATGCACAAAAGTTGATTGCTGTGCGCAAAAGTCGAATAAAACATGAAATTTCGACTTTTTGTCAGCCCCCCCCACTCCCCATGGGAAGGAGACCCGCAACTTTAGAATCAACGTTCAGAGTATCGGACATCGCTGTCCACTCATCTTATGTACATGATGTTAATAATAAATTTATAGGGTCTAACATTGATAGTTTTTGAGATATTGACTGCTATTTTCTGATTGGTCAACTTTGACCTTTGACCCCGCCCCAAAAATTTTCCCCAAGCGATCATGATGGGTCATTTTTTTCTGGAGTACCTACGGACCCCACCTTTCATTTGAGACCAAGTTTGCTTTGATGGGACTTTTTTCCAGGAAATAATCTAAATCCGGCAAATTAAACGTTAAAACTTTAAAAACTATAAGTTTTAGCGACCAAATGGAATTATTAAGTTATGTAATTGTGCAAACTATAATATATATATTATATAATACCCCACGCAAGAAACGCAAAACAGGAATGCTGAAGAAATCGCACTCTGTAAGTGTATTTATGAAGGCACAAAATTAAGTGCGATAGTCCAGACAGGATCAGATAACTACAGAAAAAATTTAAATAAAATATAAATTAAGAGCGTTAGAAGCTGCTCATGAAGAGTCCGAACAAGCCTTGTGGTCTTGACCTTTGTCCTACATGGAGGACAGGAGTAGAGTGCCACGTGTAAACAATAAGGCATATAAATTTGATACAGATCTGACCATAACTTTTGTTTTGTCGTTAGAGTCTTCAATTGTTTCAACAAAATGAAACAAGTGCCATAACCCCAGTCGTCATATATTGAAATTACTAATATTCCATATGCTTATTGGGTTTATTAATTGAAATAGCATATCAGTTTCATACCGGTCGATGATCACTTTAGTCGTTATAGCATTCGCCATAATTTCAGATGTAATTAACTGAAATGGTTGAAATTCAATAGGATCGGATGATAAATGTAGTCAGTAGAGTATTCACGGCAATTTACGAATACATTTCATAGTGGGCGTATACAAATTAATACACGTAACACTATACATATGACACGACAGGCACGAGTACAAGGAGAAGGTTGATATAGACCATGCCTGGTGGCCCTTTTTTATCCATTTGTAATAAAACACTGTTTTCAGAACAAAAAAGATTTTAAAAAGTGAATAAATTTTTTAAATGGGTTTCGCATCCCACTGGGTAAATGAAAACGGGCTAACGCCATACGGTGTGCTATGAGGAAAACTGTGCGTGAACAGCGCCGCTACAGCCTACTCTTTTATCTAATTCCAACTGACAAGGGATCTTTTACGTGCACTCAGTTTTCCTTCCCATCCGAGCGACTAGACAGCTGTCTGTGTCTGTCCCCCCCCCCCCAACTGTCGAAAAATCTCGATGTACTTTCTCAGCCGACACCGAGAGTGAACCTAAGGAGGTCAATACTATAGACGTAGGCTAGCGGCCAAGGCCCCAAAAGGGGTTTAAATGGCGAGATACCCTTATCTGAGGTAGAACAAAATACTGTGGATATATTCTGATAGAGTCACATCTCCAGAACTCAAAACTGTTTCTTGGGCAAATCTTCAACATGACCCAAAATATTTCTTTGTACTCTTACCAATGGTCAGGGTTTCTTTAACGGTAATAGATTTGATGGGGGTTGAGATAGCTTTTTGGTTCCTGTTCTTTGATGCTGAAAAAAACTTATCTAAAAGAGTAATAGGTGATCACTGCATATTTTGGGTCAGACCTCTACATTTGTATATATGACGTAATTGTGATGAAATAGTGACGTAATTGCTATCATTTTGTCACGAGAGTACCGATTAAAGGGCAAATTCGTATTTTAAAAACACTAATTTTGAGTTCGAATAAACTATTGCAGTGGATTAATATATTTATTATATATGTAAGTGGAAAACCTTTAAATATGCGTTCTGGTAGACCCCAAATCTTCATTTTCCATGTCAAATGAACCTTAGCTTTCAGCCCCTGACCAAGAAGTCATTACACATTCCTTGTTAGTAGGTGTGTTACCTCTGATCAGTCTGAATGTAGATTTACTTATCTATATTGAGTTGTAACATTTAGCTGAATTCACGTTTAAAGTTCACCAAAACACTCGACCATCCGACAAACTGTTATTAATGGTTCTCTGGCTAGTCTACACAAATAATCAACAACTTTATAGAATTTCGCTTCCTGAGTACCTTAAATAGTGAAAAAATAATTTAAGCTTGGTCACTGATCGTTAATGCAATAAAGAATGGGAGACCGAGTAGGTGGGGTATATTACAACATGATTAGTACAGCCAATGTTAAGATAATCTCATTATTCCCGAAAATAAAGAAAAATCATTTACTATGGACGACAGTGAAACCTAAAGCCAGGTCTTACAGATTGAAGTAGAGATAAATATTTGTTGACCTTTCCACATTTAGAGACAGCCAACTAAACAATACTCCACCAAAGCCAAAATGGCAATCTCATCTGTCATCCTTCTATATTTCCATAAAAATAAAACGTTTCGCATACTCCGATAATACATGTGCATCAATCAGGGATAACGCCCATGTCACCATAATCAGATTTTAGTAATATGCACATCATAAAGGTTTCAAAATCAAGAACAAAATGGACAGCAGCTTGGTCCGGTATATCGAACAGAAACCTGGAGTCGTTTGTTGAGATGATAACCAGTGCACACTTACAGTCGGTGCGGGTAATTTACTTGAGTTGATAGGGGTTTATATTGTTACTATGTGCGTCGTTTTGTCTTTTCATCCGATTTGGGGGTCTAAATCTTAAGATACGGGTAAAAAACTTCTATTTAAGTTGTGTTGCTGAATATAATTTTTATTAATGGAAATACCTTTACAAGCATATTCCCATTATAATGACTACAATAGTAAGTGCAGGGGGACTCCACCACACACTAATTACGCAAATACAAGGACAAGACATCATTCCCAGAAACCACAAATAATCAAACAATCCAAAAAGAGAGAATGGATCCGGGGGCTAGTCGTAAGGGTCCACTGCGCTGTAAGTCCCGGGCCTGTGGTGACACAGACTTCACTCAAATTTGAAAACAATCAGGAATACAACCTAAAGAAATGAGTCAAGATCTGATATATGCCACTGGGAATACGAATGTTATCAAACTGTAGTAAAATTCAGCTATACAAGTAACCGCATCGGTGTTATGTATAAAAGAAAAGTAGTCTAAAACTAAATGCTCTAAATCAATCAAGAAAGGTTTAGGTATTCTATGGAATCGGGGTATATTGAATACATTTAGGGAACATGTTCCAACCATTACATACAAAAAAAACTGAATACAAAGAAGCGTTCGTTCGTTCGTGGGGTTTAACGTCCACTTTCACCTAAGGTGATATCGTAGACAAGAAGCAAATAGGATGTGTATTTATACTGTCTCGAAAGTCAGCCGTCTGCTGACCGAATGGCGTGACGTTATTTTGGAAATGACGCTTAGGTTAGAAGTTGACAAAAATTCACAATGAAAAGGGCGATAATCCAGATAAAATAATGTTAAAACCTTAAAAACTCTAAGTTTTAGCGACTAATCGGAATTGTTAAGTTGTGTAATTATTCAAATTACTGTATAATATGCAATACACCACACAAGAAATGCAAAACAGGTATTTTGAAGAAATCGTACTCGGTATGTGTATTTTAAAGGCATGATAATAAGGGCGATAATCCAGATAGGATTAGGTAACTACAGAATTATTACCTCTCGCAATTTGGTGAGTAAAAGACGATGTGGTACTATTCTTAATGAACCTAGATCAAAATTGAATGCCTAAGTTCACACAAACAGCAACGCATGGGAAATCCGAAACATTCAACTCAGCTATTAAGAATAAGCTGTGAATATTTTTACAACTAAAACAACGCATAATTATTTATATCAATCGTTTAATAACCTCATTTATTACCCAGATCAACAAGAGTTTAGGGCTGTGAAGGTTTGATCGGTTTTCCGCCACCCAATATCCGTCGTCGTTTCTGTTTTATCTCACATTGGTACCGTTAGATAGCCTAGTAGGAGCAGAAGAACGTTAAACCCGATTTTATTTCTATTCAGTGTGTACTATGCCGGCTGATACTGACTGACAAATCTAACAGTACATACTGATCACAGATTGATTGTATTATAAACCCTCACTTGTATCTTAATGTCTTTGACATATACTAAACCTGAGAATCGCAAGGCAATAATCGTCGGGAGCTAACTATTTCATTCCCGAATAAAATCTTTTTATTTTAAGGGCAGTACTAAAGGCGATACACAATTACGCATTTTAAAAGAAATTCCGACACTTTCATTTCTTCACCATACCATAACATTTCCTGTAAGTATATAACCGACTACATATTGGATAAAGTTCCAATTTAATATTTATTTTAAATCTTTCTGTAGTTACCTAATCCTGTCTGGATTATCGCCCTTATGTTGTGCCTTTATAAAAACACTTCTATTATACGATTTCTTCGGCATACCTGTTTTGCATTTCTTGTAGGGGTATTACGTATTATATTTTGTGCAATTACATAGCTGAATAATCCCGATTAATTGTTAAACCGATAGTTTATTAACCTTTTGGCGTTATTGTATCAGGATTAACGCTTTTTATACGTCCACATTCATAATGTGAACGTATTATGCCGTCGCCCCTGTCTGTGTGTGTGTGTCTGTGGGTCGCCTACAGGGCGCAATTCTTCATGGATTTTCTTTTAACTTAGTATACTTATTCCTTATACCCCAAGAAAGATCCCTATTGTTTTTGGTGCATGCCCGACCCCCAGGGGCAGAGCCACGCCCATTTCTAGTATTTGTTTGTTTGTCGTTTACAGGCCACATTTCTTAACTTATAATCTTGAAACTTTGCATACATATTCTTTGTACCCTAAGGAACATCCCTATCGTTTGGGGTGCATGCCCAATCCCCAGGGGAGGAGCCACGCCCATTTTCTTTTCGTGTGTCTTTGTGTCTCCTACAGGGCTCAATTCTTACTGGATTTTCTTTAAACTTTGTATACTTACTCGTTATACCCTAGGGATGACCCCTATCGTTTTGGGTGCGTGCCCAACCCCCAGGGGCAGAGCCACGCCCATTTTCTTTTTGTGTGTCTGTGTGTCGCCTACAGGGCGCAATTCTAACTGGATTTTCTTAAAACTTTGTATACCTACTCCTTACACCCTAAGGATGATCCGTATTGTTTTTTGGTGCATGCCCGACCCCCAGGGGCAGAGCCACGCCCATTTCTTGTATTTGTTTGTCTGTCGTCTACAGGCTGCATTTCTTGATGTATCATCTTGAAACTTTGAATACTTATTTTTGGTACCTTAAGGAAGATTCCTATTGTTTTTGGTGCATGCCCGACCCCCCGGGACTGCCACGCCCATTTCTTTTTGTGTGTCTGTGTGTCACCTACTGGCCACAATTCTTAATCGATCGTCTTGAAAACTTTTTTTATACTTATTCCTTATACCCCAAGGCTGACCACTGACCACCTGGGACAGAGCCACGCCTAATGCTTTTGTGTTTTGTGTTCGCCTACAGGATGCAATTCTTAACAGATCCTTTTAAAACTTTACATACCTATTCCTTATACCCTAAGGATGACCCCCCTATTGTTTTTGGTGATTTCCTAACCCCCAGGGGCAGAGTCATGCCCATTTTTACTTCGTGTCTGTGTGTTGTCTACAGGCCACGATTCTTAATGGATCGTCTTTAAACTTGGGATATGTATTCCTTACACCCAATTTTTGTGTTTGTCGTTTACAGGCCGCAATTCTGAATGAACAGCTTGGTACTTGACATATGTATTCCGTATAGCCTGATGGCGTCCACTACTGATTTTGGTGAATGTCCTGACCCCCAGGGGCAGAGCCACGCCCACTTTTTGCCTTTAGCGTTAGGAAGGCACAATTCTGAATGGATTATCTTGGTATACTTATTCCTTTTACTCTAAGGACGGTAACTATTATGTTGAGGCACGACCCTCAACGCTAAACAAACCAAACGCCTAGCCTTCTTGACAAAGTACCATATCAATCAAAGCGTTAGCGTTATGTTTATATTGTGGTTTTTGTTACCTTTTCCAAAAATTAACTCATTGGCAGCCTACCATCTTTTACATCACGTCATTCAGTCAACAGAGCTGGTCTACATTTATTTCATTTACTTCTTTGTATTCAGTATTGCTGGAAAATGTGCCCTATCTGTGTACATTATGCCTCGATTCCATTGAATACTAAAACGTTTCTCATTTGTCATAGAGTATTTAGTTTTATACATTTCACCTATGTGGTTACTTGTATAGTTACATTTTACTACAATATGCTTACATTCATATCTATTGTAACATATAGCAGATCATGACTCATTCTGGCATTACACAATGGTTTCTCTGGGTTATATTCCTAATTGTTTTCAAATTTGAGTGAAGTCCGTGTCACTACAGGCCCGGGACGATTACAGCTAGCCCCCGGATCCATTCAGTTTGTTTGAATTGTTTGTCTAGTCCATATATTTGTTTTTGTGTAAATACAAGAGGACACGCGAAACTAAACCGGACTATACGAACCTGTGGGTGTACAGACAGACTACATAGCCATTGCTAGAATAAACAACACATATCGAATCAAGTGAAATGAAATGGAGTTTAAGGTCTTACTGTTCTACCCCGACCGAGCTAAGGAAGGCGGAAAATCAAGTGGAACATTTCCGGGTAAGAACCTCCACATCCTAGAACCTGGACGAGAGAGCATATATTTGGTCTGGATTTCTATCAGGATATCAGGATACATCATTTTATTTATATCCTAGACTAAATAAACTCTTTCATTTCCAGAGAGTTTGGATTACACTACACGCCCTTTGTTCGTAATAAAGGTGAAAATTTTACTGCGCCTAGGAAAGCTGTATGTTAATGATTTGTTTATCAAATAGATCATGATCATATAGTAATTACGATCACCTTTTGACATTTAATTGGCGGAATTGGACGTGATTTCCGAATTAGTTGTTTTTGTGTATTTCACTGGTTTTGGTTACATACGAACGACGAGGCACTGCCAAATGGAAGACGGGCTGAACAGTCCCATGACTTTCTCTGCCTTCACAGGGATTTAACTCGGGATCTTTTGGTTCGTGAGCTATAGCCCTAACCTAACCACCGTGTCACCAGTTCTGAATGAATCTCATTCACACGTCCTTACGGTTTGACATTTGCCCTATACATATAACGATAATGGATGCCAGAGAGCAAGTGAAATGTATGTTACAGTTGTTTTTGTAGAGTGAAAGAAAGCGGATGATAATGTATCAAGATATTGCCTTCAATGAATGCAAGTTCATTATGGCTTTGTGTTGAGCTATTTTTGAAGAAATAGAAAGCTTTCAGTATATCAACAGAATAATTCCTGTTCAAACAAACCTTCATTTAGATAATAGACAACAATAGATAATAACGAAGTAGCTCACCTGGGCCTAAGCTTGAAAGATTCCTTGGAAATTCTAAACATTGCCGTTCATTTATTTATATTTTACAGTAAAAACATACAAACGAAATTATATTAGCAGTAAAAATCTACCAGTGAGCCTGTTACTCTCATTGCACAGCGGGTGGGGATAAAGCCACTGTACGGCTTGGGGGCTCAAAACCGTTTTTCCTGATCAGCAATTGTACAAAGGGAGATGTAAAATGGGGTTTACAAACTAGGCCATTTCGGGAATAATATTATTTCAATAATTCGCCTGAGCGTAGGAGTATTTGGCATTGGAGGAAACCTACAAGCGGGGAGTCAAAACCATGCCATGAAGTTGTAACATTAATCAGGCAGGCTAAAAATAACTTTAAAGAAAATTTAGAAAATGAAATAAATAATAAAAACTTGCCTCCAAATAAGTGGTGGAAAATAGCAAAATCTATTACAAAGTTTGAAAATGAAAAGGTAGCAATCTCGCCGCTATTATATGAAAACTGTGTATACACACACCCACTTGATAAGGCTAATATTGCCTCGATTTCAAAATTAAATGATAAACCCGACCTTCCAAACTTTACTTCTCGTAGTAACAACGAATTACAGACATTTATTATAAGCGAACAAGAAGTAAAAGACCAGCTACTAATTCTTAACTGTTCAAAGCCCTCTGGCCCCGATAATATAAGTCCAGCTGTACTGAAAAAACTAACTCCCCCAATCACAAGCCCTCTCACCAATTTTTTTAATCTTTCATTAGAACTCCAATTATTACCTGATTTTTGGAAGACTTCACATATCATTGCAGCGTATAAAGGGAAAGGTGATCCGCAGTCCCCTGACAACTATAGACCAATTTCATTAACATGCTCATTATGTAAAATACTAGAGAAAATCTTATTCAAAAATCTTTATAATTTCATAAAAGAAAATAACCTGCTATATAAGTATCAGTCTGGCTTTCAACCTAATGATTCTACAGTAAATCAGCTTTTAGAAATTTATGATGTTATAATAAGTAATCTTGATAAAGGAAAGCAAATTCGATTTATATTTTGTGATGTATCAAAAGCGTTTGATAAAGTTTGGCACGAAGGTTTATTGACTAAATTCGGACAATATGGAATTAATAAAAAATTATGTAATTGGATTGAACACTATTTAAATAATTGACAACAATGTGTAGTTTTAGAAGGTTTCAAATCAAATTATTTGCATACTAAGTCTGGAGTTCCCCAAGAAAGTGTACTGGGTCCTTTTCTATTTTTAATTTACTTAAATGATATCTCCGATAATATTACTAACAACATACGACTATTCGCCGATGATACTTCACTCTTTACCATTATTCATAATGATCCCCTAAGTAGCACGAACTCTTTAACTGAAGATCTGAATATCATCTCGTCGTGGGCAAAACAGTGGTGTGTAACTTTCAACCCTAATAAAACTAAAAATATTACTTTTACTAGGAAAAATACAATCCATCCAGATGTTGTTTTCGAAAATACAAAAGTTGAAAATGTAAACACTCATTGTCATTTGGGATTAACTTTTCAGTCTAATGCTTCATGGTCAAAACACATTTCAAATATATACCAGAAAGCTTGTGGTAGACTAAATATCTTGCGCATACTGAAATATAAAATTAATAGAATTTCACTTAATAAAATTTATCTTGCTTTTATTCGCCCAATTTTAGAATATGCTGATATTGTATGGGATAACTGTTCAAAGAAGGATTCTGACTTACTAGAAAGTGTTCAAACTGAAGCAGGTAGAATAATAACTGGCCTTAGAAGAAATTCATCTAAAAACAATTTATACCAAGAGCTAGGGTTGGAATCGCTGTCTAATAATAAAACACAAATTAATTTACTTATATAAAATAAAGAACAACCTAGGCCCAAATTATCTGAGTGAAATCTTTAAAAAATTTGAACCCTTAGTACCAATTTATAATCTTCGTAATGAAAATCAGGACCTCAATCCACCATTTTGTAAAACCAAATCTTATTCTAATAGTTTCTTTCCCTGCACAATTAAACTCTGGAACAATTTACCGGAAAACATAAAAACCTCCAAAACTTTGAGTTCATTTAAATCGGACCTTTCACGTTTTTACCCAATACTTAAACCACCATTATATTATAATACTGGAAATAGGAAAGAAAATATTATCCATTGTCAATTAAGAAATAAAGCTAGTAATTTAAACAACCACTTATTTCACCATTTTTTGAGCGAAACAAAAGTGTGCCCTAAATGTAATTCTAAAGACGAAGATAATTACCATTATTTTCTCATATGTCCAGTCTATTCTGCCCAAAGAACAATTCTCCAAAATAATTTGCAACACCACAAACATAATGTTACAATTAACCTAATCCTATATGGCAACCCCGACCTCTCAGATGATACCAATTGTAACATATTTAATATAGTGCAAAAATATATTAAAGATAGCAAGAGATTTTAGCAGCTTAATGATCTAATATTTTATTTGCACTATGCAATACTATTTATGTTATATAAATTTCATAATCTAAAATGAAAATGTATTACTCTACGATTAACCTCCAAGAAATGTAAATATGTGTGTAACTCACTGTCAATATATATATGTCCACCCTTGTCTATTGTAAACATAGGCATTTGCCTGTTGTTCAATCCAATTCAGTTTATTGAATAAAATACTGTTTAAACTAAAACCATGCCACTTGAGCGTAGAAATATTTTACAGCGGAAGAACCCACAAGCGGGGAGTCAAAACTATGCCACTTGGGCGTAGGGGTATTTGGCATTGGAGGAAACCTACACGCGGGGAGTCAAAACCATGCCACTTGAGCGTAGGAATATTTGGCTGCGGAAGAACCCACAAGCGAGGAGTCAAAATCATGCCATTTGAGCGTAGGGGTATTTGGCATTGGAGGAAACCTAGAAGCGGGGAGTCAAAACCATGCCACTTGAACGTAGGAATATTTGGCAGCGGAAGAACCCACAAGCAAGGAGTCAAAACCATGCCACTTGAGCGTAGGGGTATTTGGCATTTGAGGAAACCTAGAAGCGGGGAATCAAAACCATGAAACTAAAAAAAAAAACTAGACCACCCCACCCAACTGTACAACCACATTTGTATTAAACAAAAGTAAATATTTAGTAAGAAATGACAAAAAAAAAACCCAAAAATCACAACATGTCTTTTTAAAATACTTAAGTCCGAAATTCTGTTTATGTATCGATGACAAGGGCAATAACTCGACATCAATATGATCTGTGAATTCGAATTTATTTCGATATTTAAAAAACGCCAACCAGTTCCACCTGGTTTGTTTTGTTTTGTTTTTAAAAATAAAATTTTAATGCGAATCGCGCAATAGGGTTTCCAATTTTGACTAGACGAACACTTAAACTAAAGAAACGGATATGGATCTGCTGATTACTTTCCGGACAAATCAATTCAAAAACGAAACCTCGGTAACTTTTTATATATCGAGTGCTAATAAGAGTGCAGTGGAAGGCTATACTTCTTCAAACCGCCCCAAATCTTTTTAGCGACGTGAAGTTAGCTGGTTTGTTGTTCGTTATTCACCAAATATGGAATTAGTAATATAATAAAGGAACGCATGTAGGGAATTCACCAGATATGAAACAGTTCTTTCTTTGGGTAGAAAGAGAAGTTGTTTAAATATATATCTCAAGATTTTGAAGTTGTATAATCCAGTTAGGCTCATAAAAAACCATTTACGGCGTATTCCCTACAAAAGTTCCTTTATTATATTACTAATTCCGTATCTCGTGAATAACGAACAACAAATCAGCTCGTTGTTCGTTATTCGCGAATACCGAACATAAACTGGCTCGTTGTTCGTTATTCTCGAACAATCTTTTTTAGGTTCCTTCTGAGGACTAACCCAACAATTCCATCGTTTATAGGGTTTTTGTGATGGCCAATTCTCAATTCTGTGGGATAAGGTAGTTTTTTTTATGGTATTCCAAAGTTCTCCTGGCTTTTTGGCCTTGTCCAACCGTCTGAAACCTTCAATAGGACATGTTGATGCTTTTAATATTTGGTGTAGCAGCGACAAGTTTGAATTAAACTGAGTGTTATACGAATTGTTGATTGGCGACAGAAATACATTGGTGACGACAATATACCCTATAAGCTAGAAACATGAATAACACACTATCAACAATGGAGACGTGACATCGGCATTTAGCCTCTAATCGCCAACTATTTTGTCGCATCACGAATCGGGTTACAATGAAAAAATACTTTTACCAGGATAAAAGGGTAGTGAAATTATTTCGCAATAGCTTAAAAGCCCTCAGTAGAAATACAACTACAAACATAATCTTGTATATGGCGTTTTTTAAAGCTAATAGATTTAAGGCGCCTTTCAGACTCCAACAATTGGATATATATCTAGTATTTTATGGTGAATGTACGGGGACATAAGTCAAGTATTTGTTTGACTCGACAGTTTACCCTTTACCGTAGAAGAATGGGTTTAACTGCTTTGTATTTTATGAGAAAAAGCAAAAAACTTAGGAGTGTGGAAACAATTGTCCTCAGATCATAGTTGTGTAAACTTCCAGCTCTGTTCTGAATCCACGCATGTAAACACAATAGTGCAATAGAATTCTCTTCTATAAGAATAAACAATTTGAAAATTACATAATCATTTATACAAGACTTGTGTATTAATACTTATTTGTAGGGTAAACATTTATCACATAAAGGATATCTCAACAATAATTATAAATGATATTCACAGCTTCATTCCGTAGAATACAGATTGGCTTTTATCAGAAAATGTTCGTATAGGATATTAACCTACTCAAGGTTGATATGATAAGAGAACACGCGGGCGCAGCCCAAGTGTTTTCTATCATATCAATCCGAGGGAGAGTAGGTTTATATCTAACATATACAACGGGTTCACCTTTAAATTTAATGTGCTCTTCTAAAAAGGCAAGAAGCGAAAATTACCGAAGCTGTCACGTGCAGATGTTTATTTATACGTCGCCATTTTGGAGAAAGCAAAAACAAAAGGGATAATAAAACGAAGCCAGACGAATAATCAATCCATTTTAGTCACCATAATGACGATAGAATTGATGTGAATGCAAATATGATAAGGATCTATCCAAAGCCTGAAGAAAACTTGGAGTGTGTGGAGAAATAATGTGGGCGGAATGAAAATTCTGGAAGATATCTTAGATGGAGTATGGATAACCGATTTAAATATGCTGATAAGTACGCCGTCTATTTCGTTACTGAATGCTACAAACTGCACTATAACAATGGGGTTTTTTTATTGTCAAAAGAATAAAATTTTATTTCTATGTTCTTTGTATTATTTCGATCATCTACGTCATCAGCGGTTGATATGAGCCGAATATATCGACCTGGGATGACGTCATCAGCGGTTGATATGATATAACAACCTGTCATGACGTCATCAGGGGTTGATATGAACCGAATATCAACCTATGATGACGTCATGAGAGGTTGTTATGAGATATAACTGCTATGGACATCAAAGAAAAAAACTACACCCAGTTGTATATCTCTGAATAATGGCATAATGCAACACCACCCACCCGCGCGCACACACCCCCCCCATATAGCCGTAAACCCATACGTCCAAACTGTGGACAACGTTTCAAACTGTGTTCCCATGAAAAATAATTAGCAAAAACCAGAATGCAAATTCAATTCTGTATCAATATTCGCTATACTGTATCTCCTCCGATTGTTACTACTTTCCACAGCATCATGTGTTCAATTTACAAGCACATTGGTAAATATAGCAAAAACAAATATACCGTGGAAAGTAGTAACAATTAGGCAACATGATAAACCCTGGATGAATGGCGCAATAAGACGCATGAAAAAGAAAAAAAATAGATTACACAAAAAAGCGGTAAATAGAAATTTAGACTCTGATTGGCATAACTTTCGGAAAATTAGAAATGACTACATAGACCTAATTAGAAAAAGCAAAAACGAATACTTTGATAAAATAGACAAAAAGATTAGTGACACAGACAACTTTGGAAGGAAAACCTGGTGGAAACTTATTAATTCATATACTAAAACACATGCTGCTTCTACGAACGAACCACCGCCATTAACTGTTAACGGTAACACTTTGTTTACTCAATCCGAAAAAGCAAATGCCTTAAATTCATTCTTTATCAAACAATCACAACTAGATGACACTAATAAATCTCTACCACTGCTCGTTACAAACCCAAACTGCATCGATAAGATTGTACCACATCCAGAGGAAGTTAAAGACATAATAGATAGCTTAGATACCACAAAAGCCTCAGGGCCGGACAAAATTAATACTCGAATTTTAAAATATATCTCCAATGAAATCTGTCTTCCGCTTTGTCAACTTTTTAAGCTCTCATTAGATTTACATATTGTACCAAACATTTGGAAATTTGCAAACGTGGTCGCTATATTCAAAAAAGGCTCTCCAAATGATTGTAGTAATTATAGACCAATCTCCCTCTTAAGTATATTAATCAAAATTTTTGAAAAAATCATTCACAAACATGTCTTTAACTTCCTTAAAGATAACTCCATACTTACACCCGTGCAGAGTGGCTTTCTTCCTGGTGATTCTACTATATTCCAACTAATCGACCTAACACACTTTTTCTGTCGAGCCATTGACCAACATCAATACACTAGAATAGTCTTCTGTGATATCAGCAAGGCTTTTGACAGGGTTTGGCACCCCGGACTCTTTCATAAACTAGATGCTGCTGGGATTCGAGGTGAACTACTACTCTGGTTTGAAGATTATTTAACAAATAGACAACAATGTGTAACCATAAATGGCACCTCATCGGACCCCAGAAGCATCCCAGCTGGTGTACCCCAGGGATCTGTACTAGGACCTCTTTTATTTTTAATATATATTAATGACATTGTAAACAATATAAATTCAAACTTCAGATTATTTGCTGACGATACCTCTTTATACTTAAAAATTGAAGACCCAGGGGCAAGCGCCGCTATCATCAATGATGACTTAAATCGAATCAAAAATTGGGCTGAGACATGGCTATAGTTACCTTTAACCCCCTAAAAACAGAGGCACTGACTATTACTACTAAACCCCACATAGCTAAACCACCGTTATTTATGAACGAGGTACTAATCAAAGAAGTAAACGAACACAAACATCTAGGTCTAATCTTCCAATCAAACTGTAAATGGAATAATCATATAGACAGCATTGTAAGCAAAGTATCAAAACTAGTAAATTGCCTTCGTTCTCTAAAATATCGATTAAATAGAAAATCTTTAAACACAATATACTCATCTTTTATCCTTCCACACTTTGATTATGCCGATATTATCTGGGATGGGTGCAGCGATTACTTAGCTAACAAACTAGAATCCCTCCAATTAGATGCACTACGCACTATCTGTGGGGCAGTTAGAGGTACTAACCATGCCTTACTCTACAAAGAGACTGGATTTGTTCCACTGTCGGAAAGACGCCGTCGTCATAAATTAAAATTAATGTACAAAATTATTAACAACCTCGCGCCATCATATCTCTCTGACTTATTAGAACTTTCCTTTAATCCTGATAAATATTCTCTTAGGAACCAAGATAAATTGAAAGAAATCAGATGCAGAACCGAAATTTTCTCCAAGTCTTTCATCCCGTCAAGTATACGAGAATGGAACAAACTCAATCTTGAAATTAGAAACTCTCGATCCTTAGCTATCTTTGGAAATTCACTAAACAAATTTGATACCACCGTGCCACCATATTACTACCCGGGGAAAAGAATATTGCAAATAATCCACTGTAAACTTAGATTATGTTGCTCAAATCTGCAAGGCCATAAATTTCTCAGACACATCGATGATAACCCTACTTGCCTCTGTGGTCACAACTTCGAAGATCCGGAACATTATTTACTCGTATGCCACTTACATTCAGATGCAAGAAAACAGACAATCGACAACCTCCAAAACAACCATAAAACAATCAGTTGTCTGTTGTATGGGTCAACAAAACTTAGTCCTGAGATAAACCTACTTATTTTCCAAGAAGTTCAACAATTCATTCTCTTATCAAAAAGATTTAAATCTCCATAAACAACGCTCAAGTTATTTCCAGTCCCCCATATCGTACACTCGTCCAGTATCCTCACCTCCCCTAATTGGGTTCTGGATAAATTGAACGATTGCACGTTGTACAGGCCTTAACATACCCAACATTACCAAGCAGTACTTTTAAATAGATAGTCACAAATATTTCCACTAAAATATTTATTATAAAACAAAATAAAAAAAATAAACCAACAAAAAACAACAAACAAGAGTCTCTATATTATCCATTATGTATCATGTTCTATATTTATGTAATTATGTATGTATGTATATATTTTTATAATGTGTACATGTATGTAAATCAGAGAGAGGGGTTACACATAGGCATAGCCTGTTCCCCAATCCAAATTCAGATTTAATGAATAAAAATATTGTTTAGAAAAAAAAAAGAATGATAATTTTACTGCTATAAGAGAGGGCTCCAAAATATGGTTTTGCGCATGACACACATGGATGACACAAGATCGAATACACTGTATCAACGCCGTCTATTGAGGACACACACGTACGTTAGATGTCAGCATCTGGAGTTATTGAGGACCTTCGGTTTTAAGCACGTAATGTAACGAAACCCAAGCTGTATTCCTGACATGTATCGGTTGGTGACAGTACCAAACAAAACGTATCAATCACTTACATTGGAATGTGACCTTGAAATGGCTGGCCTTGAAATTTTGGACTAAAGTCTGATAATAGGGCAGGTATTCACCTGGATAATATTGTGTCTCCAAATCCAGATTCCCTAGTACACCACGGCAGTGCAATGTATAATTATGTTTGGGCTCATTAATATTCGAATTCCATCGATCCTAGGGGGTTGGGATGGCCTAGTGGTCTAGAGTGCCGCGCTTCAACCTCTAGCTGGCCGGTCACCTCTAGCTTGCGGCTGTGGTTTCGATCCCTGGTGTGAACGTATGTGGCATGGAGATAGGGGCGCCTTCTCAACCTCGTGGGTTTCCTCCGGGGACTCCGGTTTCCTCCCACTGATAAAGACCCCTACGCGCAAGCGAATTATTGAAATATAATTAAACCATATGTTGGTCCCGAAATGACCTAGTTTGTGTCGAGTGGACGTTAAACCCCATTTCTCTCTCTGCCACATGATCAAGCTTCAGATTATCACCCCCAAGATTTGATGGGGTTAAATAGATATTTATATTGTGGTACTATCGCACTTTTTGCCAAATGTATTTCAAACCAGTCGCCCAAACTCATCAATTTGTCTACTTGCTTGTGTGGAGTGGACGTCAAACCCATTTCTCTCTCTCTCTCTCCATCGATCCTCACGTGACATTTTCGATGATGACGTAGTATGATGTATTGAATTCATTGTTTCGATCGTTTGAAATATTCTCGTCAATTAATATTTTTTTAAGGAGAAGACGTTTATACGTTAATAGAGCTTTTGTTTAATCCTGTATTATTGTACAATGATATGTGATGTAATAAAATAAGTTTAAACTAATTAAACTTGTTTCTTTATTTGTACTTGAAGAAACATTGGAGGTCTATCGAGTTTGGCTTATTATGTAACCAAGTCTTGGTGTCATTTTGACTTTGGCTTCCGTAGCCTTGTTGGTATTCAACTTTTAAAGTCCTGGTGGAAACAGGGAAACCTTGGTAGCGTGAAATTGTTTGTGCTAAAACACTTCGTTGATGCTAACTTCACTACTGGGTTAAACGTAGTGGGCTACGTCCAGATATCTAACTCAACGTTGTTGATATAATATTAAAGATAGAATAAAACACAGAATAAAGTATGGCTAGTTTGGAGAATAATATCAGCTATCCTAAAATTAATCGATTCTAATAGTAAGTGTGGGGGGACTGCACCACACACAAAAACACAAATACATGGACAAGACATCATACTCAGAGACCACAAACAGAACAATTCAAAAAGAGTGAATGGATCCTGGGGCTAGCCGTAAGCGTCCACTGCGCTGTACAGTCCCGGGCCTGTGGTGACACAGACTTCACTCATATTTGAAAACAATTGGGAATACAACCCAAAGAAATAATTATATAATGTCAGCATGAGTCATGATACTTTTGGAAGTTTAATTAAATTTGATTGGTTACTGTTCGGTTATGCTGTCCAATTTCCATTACATCAACCAATTACATAATTGAAGAGTTTCACACATTTTTTTCCAGTGCACATTGAGTCAACTTTGGAAAACACCAGGGTGCTGAAATTCATTTGTTCAATATATATTTCTTTGATCTAACAATTTATTGGGCCAACTACGTGTAGTGGACTACCGAATTCAAACTTTGTATAGAGCTTATTTAAAGCAAGATGTTATGGGGGTACACAAATTTTCGTTGGGCTGAATGGCCCTGCTTGATTTATTCATACCGGCGCATACCGACTGACCACAGTTCGGCAATTTCCCCGGCGAAGTTACTTGATTTAACCGGAACTCGACAAAAGTTCGGCCGCGACGTACGCCGAATGCGCCGCTTTCTCGACAGCGGCGATCACCGGCGCAAGATGGTGAACGTGTCAACGAGATAAAATTCACGTTAGATATGAATGCCATTAAACACGAATATTAAAGCGTTAAAATTAAACTAAATGCTTTAAAGTCGAATTAAGGCTTCGTAAAACCACTTGTCATTTATTTTTTTTCGGTAATACTACAAATAATATTTGTATGTTTATTTTGCAGTCACATGCTTTCATGAATACTGTTTGTATACGCCCACATTGAAATGTGGTCGTATATTGTCGTCGTCCCCGTCCGTCCGTCTGTCCGGCGTCCACAATTGATTGTGGGCGCCCTTGAGGCCAAAGTTAATATATCCGATTGACATTAAATTTATACACAGTGTTGGTCATGAGACGAAGAAGCGTGTGAATTTCAGCTATTTCCGTTAATTACTGCCAGCGGTATGGCCCTTGATCACTTCAAAAAATTTTCTTGACACTCTAGAGGTCAACGTCAATATCCGATTGACTTTAAATTTATACAAAGTGTAAAAAGGTCAAGAGTCGAAGTATTTCCGATAATAACTGCCAAAGTTATGGCCCTTGATCACTTTGAAAAATGTTGTGAACGGTCAGGGGCCAAATTTATCATCCGATTGACTACAGATTCAGGTCTTGAGACGAACAAGTATATTGATTTTCAATGAATTTTGTTAACTGAACAGCTAAATCCATGATATTAAATGTTTCGTATACTAAACCTTAGCATGGGGCAGAACTTTATAAAATCAAACCAAGTTTTAATGATTTTCTGGTAACTACTTAATGAATTGTTACTTTTAATCAGATTTTAGTGTATTATAAATGTTTCATTAAAGAAAAAAGTAAAAATATGCGACAACTCTTGTCGACTGCCTGGACGATTTAGCTGTTGTGGGCGTATCTTTCGTTGCCTGGCAACCTATCTTTATTAAACCATGTCATGTAACCTGTTTAATATTATCCGACGCCGGGTCACTTGATTTGCTCTGATACGGTAACCGGCTCGACTATCGGCGGACAAACCAAGCAGTTATTGTCTTTCACTACAGACAGAGGAATAAATGGTCATGTCTTTGCACTATAAAATTTGTATGAGGTTGACCACCAAAAGTTGGAGATACACAAACTTGAAGAAGCATGCTAAAAACATATCACCGTAGCCAACCTGATAACCCCGTTATCATTCCGCTTCAAAATCATAAATATTTACCAAACCCGGGCAGAAAATTTTAATTCTAGACCAAAACAAATCAACAAAAATGGGCATGCAAAAGGGAGGAAAGGAGACATTATTTTGACTAAAACGAGTAAAATGATTAATTGTCTTAGATCTTTAAAACACCGCCTTAATAGAAATACCTTGAAAACTATATATACCTCTTTTATTCTTCCACATTTTGACTATTGTGACGTAATATGGGATAGGTGCACAAAAGAACTAAAAAACAAATTAGAACACTTGCAACTAGACCTGCATGCAGGAATGACGGGTTTCACTGGTGCCACGTTACCCTTTAACATGTCACTTCCGGTGCCACGTTACCCTTGAACATATTATGTCACTTCCGGTACCAATGAAACCATTAAACAGGTTTCCCCATAAGCATTGCACACATCAAATAAATTGGACGCAGAATCAACCAAATCCAGCAAATATCAATTCATTTGATACATTTGTTACATTTGTTACTTGTAAGTGATCCTGGCAAAATTGCATTACTTCCGGTGATAATGAAAATGTTCAATTAGTTTTATGAAATCCGAAATGGCATATGACATCATATAGTGAAAATTTTATGTAAATAGAATAATAATTGCCACTTTTATAGACCCAAAACCTTGAAAAGTGACTTGTAGACAATCGACTATTTCTTTGCAACCGCACAAGTTAGAAACCATTTTGTGGTGTCTGTACGATCATATGGGTTCAATCTATTTGTTGAATGGAATCAAATATCATAATTTTGAAAACATTACAAATCGGACTCATTTGAATAAAATATCTGTTTTGCAGGCTAAAAATTCAGTTTTTGACAAAATGACATCACTTCCGGTTATACTAAAAAGGTTAAATTAGTTCTATGAAATCGTAAATGGCATAAGACATCATATGGTGAAAATTTTATGAAAATCGAATAATAACTGATTCTTTTATAGCCAAAATATAGTAAAAAGTGACTTGTGGAAAATCGTCCATTTCTCTGCAACCGTACAAGTTAGAAACCATTTTGTGGTAACTATATGATTGTATGGGTTCATTCTATTTGTTGATGGGAACCAAATTTCATAATTCTAAAAATATTACAAATAACACTCATTTGAATAAAAAATGTATTTTTAAGGCTAAAAATTCAGTTATTGCCTAAATGACGTCACTTCCGGTAACAGTGAAAGTGTTAAAATGGTTTGGAAGAGTCGACTGTGGCAATAGTCAACAGACAGTGAAAGAAAATTGAAAATCGAATAAT
The DNA here is from genome assembly GCA_963678685.1 of Patella ulyssiponensis. Lineage (NCBI taxonomy): Eukaryota > Metazoa > Mollusca > Gastropoda > Patellidae > Patella > Patella ulyssiponensis. Next base: position 57,087,085 of record OY783225.1, on the reverse strand, counting down.
AATTGATTCTTTTACAGCCAAAATAACGTGAAAAGTGACTCATGCGAAATTGCCCATTTCTCGGCAACTGCTTATATTACAAACTAAATTTCACATACATTCTCTTTGTATGGATTATTGCTACAAGTTTATGAAAGTATCGAAGAAATATTTTAATGTATGAAGACACTGGATGGGTTGTAAGTAGCTTATTTTTACCACTTTTTTTTACCTTTTAACCGAAATGGCCCGAAAACAAAATCGAAATTAAAAAAACTGAGTCCGAGAATTTGTGCACCTTTACAGGGCGCATCTTTTGAGTAAGATCAGATTAGTAGAAAATAGTATTTGCTTTCAAAAAGTGGTACCGAACTGTCAATATTGTAGTTTTTGCTGAATTTACGCCACTTCCGGTGCCTACAGGAAACTTTACCGGTAACAAAAAAAATGGCATTTTGAACCACGGAACATATGAAAATGGTTTTATACAAATCGAACTATAAATAATTAATGTAGGACTGAAAAACTGAATTAGCCAATGGCGGCCAAGGAAAATTACGGAAACAAAATATGTTGACATTTTTGTTCAAATCAGACGACTCTTTAACCTTGGTTAAAATGTCATATAAAAATATTAATAAATAAAAAAGTTTTTTGTAAAAATTTAAATTTTCAAAATTTGGCGCCTAATATTTTCCAAGATTCGTCAAAAATCAAAAAACAAAAGTAACATAGCCATGTCCCCTGTTTCTGGCTATGTCAAAATGCATCATATGCTAAAATCCAATGATTATTGTTAATATTACGGCAATATTTCAAAAAACAACATTTTCGGACATTTCGCAATGTCGCAGAATGCCGGGAATAGCTTTAATCTCTAAGTCACACTCACTTTTCCAGTAAAACTGAAGACATTGTATCGATCCGACAAGAAGTTGCTGAGATATAAGCAAATTGGAAAAAAAAAATAATAATAAGAAGAAGAACTAGACCTGCATGCAGGAATGACGGGTTTCACTGGTGCCACGTTAACTTTAAACTTATGTCACTTTCGCTCCCATGTTGCCCTTGAACCAATGGCACCGATAAACAGATTTCCACATAAACATTGCACACATCAAATAAAAGGGAAACAGAATCAACAAAAATCCAGCAATATCAATTCATTTTATACATTTGTAACATGTAATTAATCCTGATAAAATTACAGTACTTCAGGTGATAATGAAATTAGTTTCATGAAATCGGAAATGGCATAAGATATCATATAGTGAAAATTTTATGTAAATCGAATAATAACTGACACTTTTATAGACCAAAATCCTCGAAAAGTGACTTGTGGAAAATCGCCCATTTCTCTGCAACCGTACAAGTTAGAAACCGTTTTGTGATATCTGTATGATCGTATGGGTTCATTCTATTTGATGAATAGAATCAAATATCATAATTTGAAAAAAATAACAAGTACGACCCATTTGAATAAAATATTGTTTTTTAATGCTAAAAATTAAGTTTTGAGCAAATGACGTCATTTCCGGTGGCAGCGTATGGGGTAGAATGGTTTGACCTTGTCCACTATGGCATTAGGCATCCAATGGTGAAAGAAAATTGAAAATTACATAATAATTGATTCTTTTACAGCCAAAATGTGTCAATTTTAAATAGTAATCAACATGATATGACGCACACTTGCTTTTTGAATCAAATGATATCACTTTTGTGAATATCCATTAATAATTGACTATTTTACAGGCAAAATTACGAAAACAGTGACTTATGCAAAACTGCCCATTTCTCGGCAACTGCTTATATTAGAAACTAATTTTAACATACATTTTATGCGTATGGATTAAAGCTACAAGTTTATAAATGTTACGTAGAAATATTGTAAAATCTGAAAAGCCTGAATGGGTTGTAAATAGGTCAATTTTACACCTTTTTCAACTCTTAATCGAATTGGCTCGAAAATGAAAAGTGACTTGTAGGAAATCGTCTATTTCTCTGCAGCCATATAAGTAGGAAACCATTTTGTGGTATCTGAATGATCGCATGGGTTCATTCTATTAGTTGATGCGAACTAAATATCATAATTTTAAATATATTACAAATCAGACTCATTTGAAAAAAATATCTGTTTTGAAGGCTAAAAATACAGTTTTTGCCAAAATATAATTACTTCCGGTGATACTGAAAATGTTAAATTAGTTCTATGAAATCATAAATGACATAAGATATCATATGGTGAAAATTTTATGAAAATCGAATAATAACTGACACTTTTATAGACCAAAATCCTCGAAAAGTGACTTGTGGAAAATCGCCCATTTCTCTGCAATCGTACAAGTTAGAAACCGTTTTGTGATATCTGTATGATCGTATGGGTTCATTCTATTTGATGAATAGAATCAAATATCATAATTTGAAAAAAATAACAAGTACGACCCATTTGAATAAAATATTGTTTTTTAATGCTAAAAATTAAGTTTTGAGCAAATGACGTCATTTCCGGTGGCAGCGTATGGGGTAGAATGGTTTGACCTTGTCCATTATGGCATTAGGCATCCAATGGTGAAAGAAAATTGAAAATTACATAATAATTGATTCTTTTACAGCCAAAATAACGTGAAAAGTGACTCATGCAAAATTGACTTTTTCTCGGCAACTACGCATATTACAAATTAATTTTCACATACATTCTCTTCGTATGGGTTATTGCTACGAGATTATGAATGTTACGAAGATATATTTTTTAATATGAAGACGCTGGATGGGTTGTAAAAAGCTTATTTTGACACCTTTTTTCACCCTTTAATCCAAATTGCCCGAAAACGAAATCGAAATTAAAAAAACTGAGCCCGATGTTTTGTGCGCCTTTATATGGCACATCTTTTCAGTCATATTAGATTTGAAAAAAATAATTTTTGCTTTCAAAAAGTGGTACCGAACTGTTAAAATTGTAGTTTTTGCTAAATTTACGTCACTTACAGTGACGACAGGAAACTTTGCCGGTAACAAAAAAAATGACATTTTGGGCCATGGAGCATATAAACTTTGTTTTATACAAATCGGACAATAAATAATTTATATAGAATCGATAAACTGAATTAGCCAATAGCGACCAAGGAAAATTATCCAGAAAAAAAATGTTCACATTTTTGCCCAAATCAGACGACCCTTTAACCCCTGGTAAAAGGTCATTAAAAATATTCATTAATAAAAAAGTTTTTTGTCAAAATTTAAATTTTCAAAATTTGGCGCCTCATTTTTCCGAAGATTCGGCGAAATTTAAAAATCTAAAGATCCGTAGCTATGTGCCATGTCTCTGGCTATGTCAAAAACTATCAAACGATAAAATCCAACAATTGTTGTTAATATTACGGCAATATTTCAAAAAACGACAAATTCGGTGATTTCGGACATTTCGCATTGTCGCAGAATGCTGGAAATAGCTTTAATCTCTAAGTCACACCCACTTTCGCAGTAAAACTCAAGACATTGCATCGATCCGACAAGTAGTTCCTGAGATATAAGCAAATTGGAAAAAAAAATAATAACTAGATCTTCAGCGTCCCTTAATATTTGTCATTGAACACGCGATCTTGAGTCGGATCGCGCAAAATCTAATTTTGGAGTAGAGGCAAATAAGTAAAAATATTGATGAGATGTTCTCAAAAAATGAGTCTATAAATATACTATCTATCGACACAAAAGATCAAAATAGCAATAAAAGATTTTAGTTCAAAAATATGAAGACGTTGAATGGGTTGTAAATAACTGATTGTTACACTTTTTTTTACATTTATTCGAAATTGCCCGAAAATGAAATTGAAATAAAAAAATCTGAACTAACGATTTGTGCCCCTTTACAGCGCGCATCCTTTTTGCTATATCAGATATCGAAAAAAATAATATTTGCTTTCAAAAAGTGGTACTGAACTGTCAAAATTGTAGTTTTTGTTAATATTACGCCACTTCCGTTGCGTGCAGAAAAAATTCACGGTAACAAAAAAAATTACAATTGAGACCACGGAGCATATGCACTTTGTTTTATACAAATCGAACAATAAATAATTAATCTAGGTACGAAAAACTAAATTAGCCAATGGCGACTAAAGAAAATTACTGAGACAAAATTCTTTCTCACTTCTGCTCAAGTAGGGTGATACTTTAACTCTGTGTAAACTACCATCAAAAAATATTCATAAATAAAAAAGTTTTCTGTAAAAATGTAAAAAAAAATTCAAAATATCGGAGATTTTTTCGACTACTTCCGGTTTTTCGATCATTGTCGGAATAGCTTTAACAAGTTGATTAGATACTTAACTTCCTGTAGCAGAAATATCAGAAACATTCATTAAGTAATTTTTGAAAAAAAGATAAACAAAAGAGCATTTTCAATAATTTAATGATTTTTCAACTTTTTTCAAAGATTGATGTCATTTTTGGACCACCTATAATATTGCAACGCTTTTATTATTAGATGCACACGCTAGGCCACCGATAGGACTCTGGGTAAAAAATGTTTAAGAAAAATCGTAGGCGTCGTTTTCGAGAAAAAGGCGTCTCAGAATGCTCCAAAACGGAAAATACTTAGTTTTCGGCGTACCATAATTTATTTCCTAAGAATCAAATTCGTGTTATTTAGATGTTATACGATCGTCTATTAATGGAACTATCCAACGACACTTTAATTGTTTTGGTCCGCTAATATGTGACGGAGAATTCGAACTTTTGGCAAGAGCTCCAATTCTTTTTTATCTTTTTTACATTTTTTGTCGTTTTTTGAACTACTTCCGGTATACGAATCATTGTCGAGTAGTTTTCACATCCAGTTTTGGAGTTTGCATGGGAACAGGGCACTCTAATGATATACACCACTATACGATCAAATAAAATATTTCTGAGAAATCCTATGTTCAAAAGTGTTAAAAATTTCAAAATGTCAAAATATTGAAAATTAAATTTCAATAACTGCATACATATTATACATCATTAGAATCGTAATTAGGTCAGCTTTTTAAATATATATCTGTTTTTTTAAAATCTCTTAAAATAAGAAAATAGTAGAGCATTTTCCAAAATTTCACGATTTTTTGACTTTTTTCGATTTTCAGTCCCTTTTTTGTCTTATTCCAATTATTGGAAGATTGTAATGTATTGCTTCATGCTAAAGACCATCGAAGGGTCTCTTAATAGAGAAAGTTTAAGAAAAATCGCTGGAGCAGTTTTCGAGATAAAGGCGTCCAAAAACGCTCCAAATCAGAAAATACTTGATTTTCAGCGTGCCATATTTTGCTTCCAGCTCATCGTATCCGTACGAATTGGGTATCATTCAGTGGTCCAATCACCGCTAGACCAAATGATACCTTAATTTGTTTAATCCGTTGATATCGGACGGAGAAATCGTGTTTTTACCCAAGACACCAATTTTTCACGTTTTTTTCAAAATATCGCATATTATTTCGACTACTTCCGGTTTACGGATTGTTGTTGAAATTGCTTTAAACGGTGGTTTGACAATATTGCTTCATGTATCAGGAATTTGAGAAACGTTGATCCGGCCGTAAAACGAAACTTAAGCTCACAAAATGTGAAGAAAATTCGAAAAAAATCGAAAAATAAAGGGCAATAACTCGGAATGAAACTTATATTACTGGAACCAGATTGCCTTCAGGTATCCAAAAATGTAGGTCAAATTTGAAAATTTTGAAAAATAACAAAAATTGTCTCTCAAATAAAATTTTTCATTTTTCGATCGCAAGAAGACAGCGATGAAGTTTCGAAATATCGAAATTTTCAACTGCTATCGTCCGAGAAAAGACTCAAGGTTTCCGAAAATGTCATTTGTATGAAAATAGGTACAGAATTGACGAATCTACGGCCGTTTTTTAATTTTTTGACACAGCACGAAATTCGACCACTTCCGGTCTGCGCAGAAGTTTCAAAAATAGTTTATCAAGTAGCCAACACATGGTTTTCCTATAGAGAATTAGGTCCCAGATCGGTATCTGTTACAGGCGCTGAGAAATAGGCTCCCCCGAAAAATAAAATAATAATAATAAATAACTAGACCTGCATAGCAGTGCTGAATCGGCTTTCAGGGTCCTTTATATCATTGCCATGCTTTTAAATTTACCTTTATACTCTAAACGACCGATAGGACTCGGGGTAACAGAAGTTTAAGAAGTGAAATAGAAGTAGTTTTCGAGATAAACGAGTCCGAAAAGGCTTCAAAAAAGAGGAAAATACTACATTTTCGGCATCTCATAATCTATTGCCTAACCATCGAATTTGTATCATTCTGATATCATATAAAAGTCCAAAAAGGAAAATACTAGATCTTCAGCGTCCCGTAATATTTGTCATTGAACACGCCATCTTGAGTCGGATCACGCAAAATCTAATTTTGGAGTAAAATTTTGTTTGGAAGTCTAAAAATACGGTTTTTTGCAAATATGACATTACTTCCGGTGATAATGGAAATGTTAAATCAGATCATTGCAATCATAAATGGCATAAGGCATCACATGGTGAAAATTTTATGTAAATCGAATGATAATTGCCACTTTTATAGACTAAAAACCTTGAAAAGTGACGTGTAGAAAATCGTCTATTTCTCGGCAACTGTACAAGTTAGAAACCATTTTTTGGTATTTATATGACCGTATGGGTTTAATCTATTTGTTGATTGGAATCAAATATCATAATTGTATAAACATTACAAATCAGACTCATTTGAATAAAATATTTGTTTTGAAGTCTAAAAATACGGTTTTTGCAAATATGACATTACTTCCGGTGATAATGGAAATGTTAAATCAGATCATTGGAATTGTATGAAAATTGAATAATAATTGACACTTTTATAGACCAAAAAGCTTGAAAAGTGACTTGTAGAAAATCGTCTATTTCTCGGCAACCGTACAAGTTAGAAACTTTTTTGTGGTATCTGTATGATCGTATGGGTTCATGCTATTCGTTGATGGGATTCAAAATATCATAATTTTTAAAATATTATAAAAAAGACTCTTTTGAATAAAATATTTGTTTTTTAGGTTAAAAGTATAGTTTTTTCCAAAATGACGTTATTTCCGGTAACAGTGAAACTGTAAAATTGGCTTAACCTAGTCCAAATTGGCATTATATTGAAAATCGGATAATAATTTACTCTTTTATAGACAAAATAACGTGAAAAGTGATTCACGCAAAATTGCATATTTCTCGGCAATTGCTCATATTACGAACTATATTTTGCATACATTCTCTTCGTCTGGATTATTAATACGAGTTTATGAAAGTTACGAATAAATAGTTCAAAATATGAAGACGTTGAATAGGTTGTAAATAACTGATTGTTACACTTTTTTTTACATTTATTCGAAATTGCCCGAAAATGAAATTGAAATTAAAAAATCTGAGCTAACGATTTGTGCCCCTTTACAGCGCGCATCCTTTTTGCTATATCAGATTTCGAAAAAAATAATATTTGCTTTCAAAAAGTGGTACCGAACTGTCAAAATCGTAGTTTTTGTTAATATTACGCCACTTCCGTTGCTTGCAGAAAAATTTCACGGTAACAAAAAAAATTACAATTGAGACCACGGAGCATATGCACTTTGTTTTACACAAATCGAACAATAAATAATTAATCTAGGTACGAAAAACTAAATTAGCCAATGGCGACTAAAGAAAATGAGTGAGACAAAATTCTTTCTAACTTCTGCTCAAGTAGGGTGATACTTTAACTCTGAGTAAACTACCATCAAAAAATATTCATAAATAAAAAAGTTTTCTGTAAAATTGTGAAAAAAATTCAAAATATCGGAGATTTTTTCGACTACTTCAAGTTTTTCGATCATTGTCGGAATAGCTTTAACAAGTTGATTAGATACTTAACTTCCAATACCAGAAATATCAGAAACATTAATTGAGTAATTTTCGAAAAAAAGATAAATAAAAGAGCATTTTCAATAATTTAATGATTTTTAAACTTTTTTCAAAGATTGAGGTCATTTTTGGACCACCTATAATATTGCAACGCTTTTATTATTAGATGCACACGCTAGGCCACCGATAGGACTCTGAGTAGAAAATGTTTAAGAAAAATCGTAGGCGTCGTTTTCGAGAAAAAGGCGTCTCAGTATGCTCCAAAACGGAAAATACTTAGTTTTCAGCGTACCATAATTTATTTCCTAAAAATCAAATTCGTGTTATTTAGATGTTATACGATCGTCTATTAATGGAACTATCCAACGACACTTTAATTGTTTTGGTCCGCTAATATATGACGGAGAATTCGATCTTTTGGCAAGAGCTCCAATTTTTTTTTTATCTTTTTTACATTTTTCTTCGTTTTTTGAACTACTTCCGGTATACGAATCATTGTCGAGTAGTTTTCTCATCCAGATTTGGAGTTTGCATGGGAACAGGGCTCTCTAACGATATACGACACTATACGATCAAATAAAATACTTCTGAGAAATCCTATGTTCAAAAGTGTTAAAAATGTCAATATGTCAAAATATTGAAAATTAAATTTCAATAACTGCATACATATTATGCATCATTAGAATCGTAATTAGGTCAGCTTTTTAAATATATATCTGTTTTTTTTAAAATCTCTTAAAATAAAAAAATAGTAGAGCATTTTCCAAAATTTCACGATTTTTTGACTTTTTTCGATTTTCAGTCCCTTTTTTGTCTTATTCCAATTATATAAAAGTCTAAATGGATGGATCCATGCTAAAGACTACCGGAAGGACCATCGATAGATAAAGTTTAAGAAAAATCGCTGGAGCAGTTTTCGAAATACAGGCGTCCAAAAACGCTCCAAATCAGAAAATACTTGATTTTCAGCGTGCCATATTTTGCTGCCTGATCATAGTATCCGTATGAATTGGGTATCATACGATAGTACAATCCAAGTGCAGTCCAATGGTATCCTAATTTCTTTAATCCATTGATATCGGGCGGAGAAATCGCGTTTTTCCCCAAAATATCCATTTTTTGCATTTTTTTCAAAATATTGCACATTATTTCGACCACTTCCGGTTGAAGGATTCTTGTCGAAATTGCTTTATAAGTTGGTATTGGACTATAACTTCATGTTCCAGAAGTTTCAGAATCGTCAATTCTGCCATAAACTGAAACCCGAGCTCACAAAATGGGAAGAAAATTCGAAAAAAATCGAAAAATAAAGGGCGATAACTCTGAATAAAACTTATATTACTTGAATCGGATGGACTTCAGGTATCCAAAAATGTAGGTCAAATTTGAAAATTTTGAAAAATAACAAAAATTGTCTCGTAAACAACATGTTTTCAATTTTCGAACGATAAAAGTCATAGACAGTTGTTCGAAATTGAAAAATGTGAGATAGCCATTGTCTTAGAAAAGATTCAGGGAATACAAAAATATAAATTGTGTGAAAATCGATAAAGAATTGACGAAACTATGGCCGATTTTCAATTTTTAGACAACGTACAAAGTTCGGTCACTTCCGGTATGCGCAGAAGTTTGAAAATTACTTTATGCAGTAGCCACCACATGTTTTTCCGATAGAAAAGTTTGTTCCAGATCGATATCTGTTTTCGATCATGGAGATCTAGGCGCCCGCGGTAAATAATAATAATAACTAGACCTGCATAGCAGTGCTGAATCGGCTTTCAGGGTCCTTTATATCATTGCCATGCTTTTAAATTTACCTTTATACTCTAAACGACCGATAGGACTCGGGGTAACAGAAGTTTAAGAAGTGAAATAGAAGTAGTTTTCGAGATAAACGAGTCTGAAAAGGCTCCAAAAAAAGAGGAAAATACTACATTTTCGGCATCTCATAATCTATTGCCTAACCATCGAATTTGTATCATTCTGATATCATATAAAAGTCCAAAAAGGAAAATACTAGATCTTCAGCGTCCCGTAACACGCCATCTTGAGTCGGATCGCGCAAAATCTAATTTTGGAGTAGAGGCAAATTAGTAAAAATATTGATGAGATGTTCTCAAAAATGAGTCTATAAATATACTATCTATCGACACAAAAGATCAAAATAGCAATAAAAGATTTTAGAACACCTTTATTTGAACGTTTTGTAAGAGTACCGTATTTTTAAATCTGTCCTATTTCTTAGAATTCTCGGCGAAATTAGTTATGTTTCTTCGCTCGCTATGGAACGACCGATCATTCCTCTTGCATAATAAATGGCATCGTTGTAAAACAGAGAATCTGCAGATGTCAAATATTATCAAAATATTATCGCTGAATTGATTTGGACGGACACGCTCGAGTTTTAAAACCCCTAGAAAATATAAACAAACACCATGTGACCATGCTGTCTAACCAACTCATTTGCTGATTGGCCCAGACATCGCGTGCAAAGCATTATGATTACGTGGCTGACTGAGCGGGCGATAAATATTTGGTTTAGGCAATAATGTTTTTGCGTACCTACATGCGATTCACTCTGATAAGTGACAGAAAAAAATTTAATTCTGATCGTATACAGATTGCCGTTGAGTGTTAATCAAAACCATGTAGCTGATTATGTAAATTAATCGGCAAGCGGGTGTGTGTCGTTGAGTAATAATAATCAACTGTCACTGGTCAATGATAAAGCCGTCGACAACTCATTATTTACTGCGAATAATATCTCATACCATCTTTAAAAAATAATTTATAGGCCTTAAATGGAAATAAAAATGGCCAATAATTTTCTTTTCAAGGGGAATTTTATCGATAGCTGAATTCTGTTAACTGTCGCTTCTTCATACGGCATGTAAAATCAGGAATGGGTATTGGATATCAATGTTCTTATCACCATGGGTCGAAAAAATGAGAACGACCAACGAGCCGAAATGCGACGATTCTCGAACCTACCATTGCTTAATTACATCAAAGCCAAAATGCACGAAAGTGAACGTAAGCTTTACTTGGCTATTAAATTGACAGCTATCTATAGGGACTCATATTTTGATAACGTTACGGTATCTGAAAATACTATACTACGTACACCCAAAATCTTATTTTAATTCACGCGTTAAATGAACACACGTACAACTGTGGCGGCTGCTTTGATGATTACCCAATCAACAATAATCTTAATCTCCTATCCACTAGCTGGCACTAAGGTGCTAATTAATTGATGAGATTAACTTCAGTTAATCCTACCCAAGTTATAATATACAAATTACTACTAATGTATAGATTGTTCTTCAGTATAACACTATGATGTTATGGATTTTTCGTTACGAAAAGAGCACCCATGCAATATTCAGATTTGTCAGCATAATTCCTCCCTTGTCAAAAGTGTAGGGATGGTGCCCTAGAATAGTAAATCAGAGTAGATGCGAAACCGAGGTCCTATGTACACATGTTTAAGGAGGGGAGGGGATGTCCAAATGTACATGACAAGGACTAGGTTGCCAGTCCAACCTGCTGCATTTCCTCCACAGCACTGAATCGGCTTTCAGGAATCAGACAGGAAATACGTCATACAATAGTCGATCTATCCAGCTACCAAACGATACTGTATTTTTTTTGATTCAATGACACCCTCTATCAGACTTGTAAAAGTAATATTTGCTTGCGAAAAGATCGGTCAAAATTGTAAAATCTGGCAAAATTACGTCACATCCGGCGCCAAAAGAAATCATTATCGACAGCAAATAAGTTGAGAATTTGCAACATGAAACATAGAAACATAAAAACTTTGTTTTATACGTATCCGGCAATAAACACTAAACCTAGATCCCATAAACTGAAATTAAAAAGGTGAAAAAACTTAAAAAGTGATCCTGAGAAAATTGGTTATTTCTCGACAAGGGAATATGCTAGAAGCAATTTTTTGACACCAATATGATTGTATTGATCCAATCTAAATGACCATTATAATCAAACATTATAACGTTAAACAAATAAAAAATATAATACACTTAAAAAAAATATTTGTTTTGAAGTCTAAAAATACAGTTTTTGCAAAAAAGACATTACTCCCGGTGATAATAAAAATCTTAAATTAGTTTAATGCAATCATAAATGGCATAAGGCATCAAATGGTGAAAATTGTATGAAAATTGAATAATAATTGGCACTTTTATAGACCAAAAAGCTTGAAAAGTGACTTGTAGAAAATCGTCTATTTCACGGCAACCGTACAAGTTAGAAACTTTTTTGTGGTATATGTATGATCGTATGGGTTTATGCTATTCGGTGATGGGATTCAAATATCATAATTTTAAAAATATTATAAAAAAGACACAATTGAATAAAATATTTGTTTTTTAGGTTAAAAATACAGTTTTTGCCAAAATGACGTCATTTCCGGTAACAGTGAAACTGTAAAATTGGTTTAAACTAGTCCAAATTGGCATTAAGCATCGAATGAAAAAAAATATTGAAAATCGGATAATAATTTACTCTTTTATAGGCAAAATAACGTGAAAAGTGATGCATGCAAAATTGCATATTTCTCGGCAATTGCTCATATTACGAACTATTTTTTGCATACATTCTCCTCGTCTGGATTATTACTACGAGTTTATGAAAGTTACGAATAAATAGTTCAAAATATGAAGACGTTGAATGGGTTGTAAATAACTGATTGTTACACTTTTTTTTACATTTATTCGAAATTGCCCGAAAATGAAATTGAAATTAAAAAATCTGAGCTAACGATTTATGCCCCTTTACAGCGCGCATTCTTTTTGCTATATCAGATTTCGAAAAAAATAATATTTGCTTTCAAAAAGTGGTACTGAACTGTCAAAATTGTAGTTTTTGTTAATATTACGCCACTTCCGTTGCGTGCAGAAAAAATTCACGGTAACAAAAAAAATTACAATTTAGACCACGGAGCATATGCACTTTGTTTTATACAAATCGAACAATAAATAATTAATCTAGGTACGAAAAACTAAATTAGCCAATGGCGACTAAAGAAAATTACTGAGACAAAATTCTTTCTTACTTCTGCTCAAGTAGGGTGATACTTTAACTCTGTGTAAACTACCATCAAAAAATATTCATAAATAAAAAAAGTTTTCTGTAAAAATGTAAAAAAAAATCAAAATATCGGAGATTTTTTCGACTACTTCCGGTTTTACGATCATTGTCGGAATAGCTTTAACATGTTGATTAGATACTTAACTTCCTGTACCAGAAATGTCAGAAACATTCATTGAGTAATTTTCGAAAAAAAGATAAATGAAAGAGCATTTTCAATAATTTAATGATTTTTCAACTTTTTTCAAAGATTGAGGTCATTTTTGGACCACCTATAATATTGCAACACTTTTATTATTAAATGCACACGCTAGGCCACCGATAGGACTCTGAGTAAAAAATATTTAAGAAAAATCGTAGGCGTCGTTTTCGAGAAAAAGGCGTCTCAGAATGCTCCAAAACGGAAAATACTTAGTTTTCGGCGTACCATAATTTATTTCCTAAGAATCAAATTCGTGTTATTTAGATGTTATACGATCGTCTATTAATGGAACTATCCAACGACACTTTAATTGTTTTGGTCCGCTAATATGTGACGGAGAATTCGAACTTTTGGCAAGAGCTCCAATTTTTTTTCATCTTTTTTACATTTTTTGTCGTTTTTTGAACTACTTCCGGTATACGAATCATTGTCGAGTAGTTTTCGCATCCAGTTTTGGAGTTTGCATGGGAACAGGGCTCTCTAATGATATACGACACTATACGATCAAATAAAATATTTCTGAGAAATCCTATGTTCAATAGTGTTAAAAATGTCAAAATGTCAAAATATTGAAAATTAAATTTCAATAACTGCATACATATTATACATCATTAGAATCGTAATTAGGTCAGCTTTTTAAATATATATCTGTTTTTTTAAAATCTCTTAAAATAAAAAAATAGTAGAGCATTTTCCAAAATTTCACGATTTTTTGACTTTTTTCGATTTTCAGTCCCTTTTTTGTCTTATTCCAATTATTGGAAGATTGTAATATATTGCTTCATGCTAAAGACCATCGAAAGGTCTCTTAATAGAGAAAGTTTAAGAAAAATCGCTGGAGCAGTTTTCGAGATAAAGGCGTCCAAAAACGCTCCAAATCAGAAAATACTTGATTTTCAGCGTGCCATATTTTGCTTCCAGCTCATCGTATCCGTACGAATTGGGTATCATTCAGTGGTCCAATCACCGCTAGACCAAATGATACCTTAATTTGTTTAATCCGTTGATATCGGACGGAGAAATCGTGTTTTTACCCAAGACACCAATTTTTCACGTTTTTTTCAAAATATCGCATATTATTTCGACTACTTCCGGTTTACGGATTCTTGTTGAAATTGCTTTAAACGGTGGTTTGACAATATTGCTTCATGTATCAGGAATTTGAAAAACGTTGATCCGGCCGTAAAACGAAACTTAAGCTCACAAAATGTGAAGAAAATTCGAAAAAAATCGAAAAATAAAGGGCGATAACTCGGAATGAAACTTATATTACTGGAACCAGATTGCCTTCAGGTATCCAAAAATGTAGGTCAAATTTGAAAATTTTGAAAAATAACAAAAATTGTCTCTCAAATAAAATTTTTCATTTTTCGATCGCAAGAAGTCAGCGATGAAGTTTCGAAATATCAAAATTTTCAACTGCTATCGTCCGAGAAAAGACTCAAGGTTTCCGAAAATGTCATTTGTATGAAAATAGGTACAGAATTGACGAATCTACGGCCGTTTTTTAATTTTTTGACACAGCACGAAATTCGACCACTTCCGGTCTGCGCAGAAGTTTCAAAAATAGTTTATCAAGTAGCCAACACATGGTTTCCCTATAGAGAATTAGGTCCCAGATCGGTATCTGTTACAGGCGCTGAGAAATAGGCTCCCCCGAAAAATAAAATAATAATAATAAATAACTAGATCTGCTACTGTCCCATGCAGATATGAAAGCTTTCATATTCATCGTCACGTGTCATTGATTGTATCAAGTATCCTAAATAAAAGGATAAGAAGAAAAAATTATCAAAATTGGTCAAAAACTCGCGAAGTTACAAGTCTAAATATAGTATGAAACATTGCACCCAGGCATAACAATAATCTAAAAACTAAAGGGAAATAACTGAAACTTGTATTACTGTAATGAGACGGATGAGAAAATGAAATGAAAATGGCGGGAAAAAAAATTAAAAATGGCAGGTTGGACAGGCGACCTTTCTCCTTGTCACGTACAACCGGGCATTCGAAAACACGCTAGTTAACTCAATGACAGGCGCGCGTGCTAACCATTCAGCCACCCCACCCCTTTGAAATCAGACACGTGCAATATGTCATATAGAGAGAATAACAAGTCGCTCACAACAAAATCGTAAATTAATGAGTTTAGGTCAAAGGGTTGAGCTACTGTTTTAGAGTATTTATTTGTTTTAAAGAGACACGTTATGGGTTGTTCATAGTTAAATGAAAGTTTAATTTTAAATAAGACCAATAAAATTAGGATTTAATAATGCCAGACTAATATTTCCAATATGTTTGGTTTTAAGTAGGAAATCGTGACGACTTCTTAAGCATGTTTTATACAAAAGATCATAGACTGAATTTTACAAGAATGGCACTCTGCAATAAAAAAACTGGCCAAAGCAAGATTTCTATGCAGAAATTAAATAATTGCTAGAACCAGAAAAATATTTATCCACTATAATAAATAAGCAACATAGACAAAATGAAATGAAATTCAATGGGGTTTAACGTCCTACTGTTCTGCTCCTAAAATGGGCTAATGAAGACGGGCATATGCCATAAAGTGTGCAATGAGGGAAATTTTACCCGGGCAGCGGCGTTGCGGCCTACGAGGTTGGACAGGCGACCATACTCCTTGTCACGTACAACCAAGAAATCGAAACAACGCCAGTTGACTCAATGACAGACGTTATGATACAGAGCGCACGTGCTAACCATTCAGCCACGCAACCTCCCTAAAATCGGCAAATTGCTGACCTACAGTGAGAAACATTTCAACCGGGCCAAATTTTCTATTTTAACAGTTTAATTTGCACGGTACCTTTAGTTATCAACCGAATATTACAAAACTTTTAAATATAAGCTCCCCCTGATTAGCTTAAGCGTTCGCAATAAACGTTTGCCCCTTAAAATCGGCAAATTGCTGACTTTAAAGTGAGAAACATTACAACCGGGCGAAATTTTCTGTTTTATCACTTTTACAGTACCTTTGATTACCAACCGATTATTACAAAACTTTAAAAATAAAAGAGAAAGAGAGAAATGCGGCCTAATGCCCATTCGACACAAACTAGGTCATTTCGTGACTAACATATGTTTTTTAATTTTATTTAAAAACTCCCCTTGCGCTTACTGGTCTTTAGCCGTTGGGAGGAAACCGAAGAACACGGAGAAAACCCACGAGGTTGGACATCATACTTCATGTCACGTGCAACCTGGAGATCGAAACGACGCCCATTGACTCAATGACAGACGTTACGATAGAGCGCGCACATGCTAACCATTCAGCCTCCCTGAATTCGGAAAATTGCTGACTTATAGCAAGAAACATTTCAACCGGGCGAAATTTTCTGTTTTAACAGTTTAATGTGCACGGTACTTTAATTACCAACCGATTATTACAAAACTTTTGAAAATAAGCTCCAACTGACCAGCTTAATCGTATGCAATAAACGTTTGGCCTGAATTGAAAGTTCTGCACGGAGAAAGTTCATCTTGATTTCCCGGCGTGGTTCCCCGTTGTCAGTGAGGCAGAACGGAGGGCCTGACAAGCACAGCTGTCTAGTCGTTCGGATGGGACGAAAAACCAAGGTCCCGTGTACACATTGGAGTGCACGTAAAATATCCCTAAGCAGCTGGAATTCGATACTGTTGAATAAGCTCTATACGATGACTAAATGTGTAGATTGTAGTCACCCACACTGCATGTTTCGCTTAACAATGAAAGGGTGCCGTTTTCAATTTTCGATCCTTTTGTTCTTCTACTCCTGATATGTTGGACTGTTGATCGATGGTTTCATATAAAAGACTACCAATAAGACTCTTTGTAGAAGAAGTTCCCAAAAAATATTATGTTGACTTTACGAGAAAGACCTCTAAACATGCTCCAAATTGTAAAAATACGACTTTTTGGATTTTCAATCTCTTTTTTTCGGCTATCCCTGATATTTAAAAAAAATGATACAATGATTTCAAACAACAGGCTAGCTATTAGACTCTCTATTGACAAAAGTTTCTCCGCCCTCCCTTCATTATAACCGAAGTTATCGTGCCCTAAAGAATCAACAAATCAGCATGCTTATCTCTGCTTACCCTAAGCAGAAAATGCTCATCTTTGAACTCAATCATGACATTGACCTAGTGAAAGTCTACAAGAAGTTTGAACATTCTAGCTTAATTAGAAGGAGAGTTATTGTATTCCAAAGTCCCGGCCCTTCAAATTGCTTATATTTTTCATTTTCAATTCAAAATGGTGACCATCACGTGACCGAAATCAAAATTCGGATCCGACAGATTTTTAGGCATTCCTTCAAGGATTCTGAAAATATAACTCCCGAGTCTGTAAGTAAAATAGCAAAAAAGCCTTTTTGATTTTTCTCGTTTAAAGATGGTGGCACTTCCGGTTCGATCGACAAACTCCATATTTTGTGTACGAATCAGTAATTACTTGTCTAGTATCAAAGAAAAAAATTAGGTCATTCTGACATATATTTCGACGATTTTTTTGAAAACTTTGATCCTTAATTTCGTCAAGGGGAGATAATTTAGAAAATTTATAATTATATTTTTGAAGTCACATCGGTAACATCTACTTATACACTAAATTTCATGAAAATCGTACAACTATTAAAGAAGTTCTCAAATTGGTCTAAACTTCCGGTTCGAAATCACAGCGACGAATTTTCGAAATTGGAAAATGCGAAACTGCAGATGAAAATGATTTTTTTCAAGGTATTCAAAGAAAAAAGAATTAGTAAAATCGGTCAAAAAATAACAAAGTTACGACTATGCATTGTCAGTTTTTTCGTTCGTAAAATTCGGTGATTTCGGATTCGTAAAACGTTTTGAAAATATATTTAATCAACAGCCACCACCCATTTTTGGGGGGATAGGTAAAAGTTTCAGAACGATCCTATGGTTAGATTCTGAGAAATCCGATTTGTGGACAAAACACAAAAAAAAAATAACAATAATAATCTTAACAGAAACAATAAGCTTTCATATGTAATATGAAAGCTTAATAATTTTAGTAAAAACAATAGTCTGAAAGCCTAATAATAATTTTAGTAATCTCAATAGGCTTTCAGACGAAAGTCTGAAAGCCTAACTAGATCTGCTACTGTCCCATGCAGATATGAAAGCTTTCATATTCATCGCCACGTGTCATTGATTGTATCAAGTATCCTAAATAAAAGGATAAGAAGAAAAAATTATCAAAATTCGTCAAAAACTCGCAAAATTACAAGTCTAAATATAGTATGAAACATTGCACCCAGGCATAACAATAATCTGAAAACTAAAGGGAAATAACCGAAACTTGTATTACTGTAATGAGACGGATGAGAAAATGAAATGAAAATTGCCGGAAAAAAATTAAAAATGACAGGTTGGACAGGCGACTTTACTCCTTGTCACGTACAACCGAGCATTCGAAAACACGCGCGTGCTAACCATTCAGCCGCCCAACCCCCCTTTGAAATCAGACACGTACAAGCCACTCACAACAAAATGGTAAATTAATGAGTTTAGGGCAAAAAGGCGTCTACAGCACCCGGTGTTCCCAGGCGGTCACCCATCCTAGTACTAACCGGGCCCGACGTTGCTTAACTTGAGTGATCGGACGAGAACTGGTGTTTTCAACATGGTATGACCGTATGAGAGAAGGTGGACAGAACCCGTAGTTATACATACTTGAATTGACCCGCTTATTGATTTTTTTTTTTGGGGGGGGGGGGTTGTCGGTTTTAAAAAGCACAGCACAGCACCCGGTGTTCCCAGGCGGTCACCCATCCAAGTACTGACCGGGCCCGACGTTGCTTAACTTCAGTGATCGGACGAGAACTGGTGTTTTCAACGTGGTGTGGTCGTAGACGAGAGAAGGTGGACAGGACCCGTAGTTATACTTACCTGAATTGACCCGCTTATTGATTTTTTTTTTTGTTTTTTGTCGGTTTTAAAAAGGCGCCTACAGCACCCGATGTTCCCAGGCGGTCACCCATCCAAGTACTGACCGGGCCCGACGTTGCTTAACTTCAGTGATCGGACGAGAACTGGTGTTTTCAACGTGGTATGGCCGTAGACGAGAGGGGGTGGACAGAACCCGTAGTTATACTTACCGGAATTGACCCGCTTATTGATTTTTGGGGCGGTTTTTGTCGGTTTTAAAAAGGCGTCTATAGCACCCGGTGTTCCCAGGCGGCCACCCATCCAAGTACTAACCGGGCCCGACGTTGCCTAACTTCAGTGATCGGACAAGAACTGGTGTTTTCGACGTGGTGTGGCCGTAGACGAGAGAAGGTGGGCAGAACCCGTAGTTATACTTACCTGAATTGACCCGCTTATTGATTTTTTTTTGTGGGGGGGGAGGTGTCGGTTTTAAAAAGGCGTCTACAGCACCCGGTGTTCCCAGGCGGTCACCCATCCAAGTACTGACCGGGCAAGACGTTGCTTAACTTCAGTGATCGGACGAGAACTGGCGTTTTCAACGTGGTGTGGCCGTAGACGAGAGAACGTGGACAGAACCCGTAGTTATACTTACCTGAATTGACCCGCTTATTGATTTTTTTTTTTGGGGGGGTGGGGGTCGGTTTTAAAAAGGCGTCTACAGCACCCGGTGTTCCCAGGCGGTCACCCATCCAAGTACTGACCGGGCCCGACGTTGCTTAACTTCAGTGATCGGACGAGAACTGGTGTTTTCAACGTGGTGTGGCCGTAGACGAGAGAAGGTGGACAGAATCCATACTTGTGCTTACTCAAATTCTTTTTGTGTCTTATTCCCTGGGGAGACGGGCCGAGCGCAGAGCTGGAGTGGTGCAAAAGAGTGCGCGCTGTGGTCTGATTGGCGGAAAATTGATTTTTTTCAAGAAGAATCAGGGCAAAAAGGCGTCTACAGCACCCGGTGTTCCCAGGCGGTCACCCATCCAAGTACTAACCGGGCCCAACGTTGCTTAACTTCAGTGATCGGACGAGAACTGGTGTTTTCAACGTGGTATGGCCGTAGACGAGAGAAGCTGGACAGAACCTGTAGTTATACTTACCTGAATTGACCCTCTTATTGATTTTTTGTTTGTTTTTTGTTTTAGAGTATTTAATTGTTTTAAAGAGACACGTTAAGGGTTGTTCATAGTTAAATTAAAGTTTAATTTTAAATCAGACCAATAAAATTAGGATTTAATAATGCCAGACTAATATTAAATAAAGTTTTAAATTAAGAATAATTAATTATTGGTCTAATGCAATGAAATGCTTTGATTTGACGGATGAAATGTACGATGGGTGTTCACACTATGTGGCTAAGGCGTTGGCCTGCTAGCCAGGAGGTCGGGTGTTCGATCCCTGCATTGGCCGAGAAAGTTCATCTCGATATTCTGGCGTGTCCCCACATCCGCCGTGTACACATTGGAGTGCACGTAAAAGATCCCTTAGCAGTTAGAATTCTATATTGTTGAATAAGCTCTATACGGTGACTAAATGTGCAGATTGTAGCCACCCACACTGCATGTTTTGCTTAACAATGAAAGGGTGCGGTTTTCAATTTTCGATCCTTTTATTCTACTACTCCTGATATTTTGGACTGTTGATCTATGGTTTCATATAAAAGACTACCGATAAGACTCTTTGTAGAAGAAGTTCCCCAAAAATATTATGTTGACTTTAAGAGAAAAGGACCTTTAAAAATGCTCCAAATCGTAAAAATACGACTTTTTGGATTTTCGATCTCTTTTTTCTGCTACCCCTGATATTTAAAAAAAATGATACAATGATTTCACACAACGGGCTAGCTATTAGACTCTCGATTGACAAGAGTTTCATCACCCTCCCTTCATTATAACCGAAGTTATTGTGCCCTAAAGAATCAACAAATCAGCATGCTTATCTCTGCTTACCCTAGGCAGAAAATGTTCATCTTTGCACGCAATCATGGCATTGACCTAGTGAACGTCTACACCAAGATTGAACATTCTAGCTCAATTAGAAGGAGAGTTATTGTGTTTCAAAGTCTCGGCCCTTCAAATTGCTACTACTTTTCATATTCACTTCAAAATGGCAACCATCAGTTGACCTAAATCAAAATTCTGCTCCCTACGATTTTCGGGCCATCCTTCAAGGATTCAGAAAATATAACTCCCGTGTCTGTAAGTAAGATAGCAAAAAAGCCTTAGGGATTTTTCATGTTTCAAGATGGTGGCATTTCCGGTTTGATGGACAAACTCCATATTTTGTGTAGGAATCAGTAATTACCTGTCGAGTATCGAAAAAAATTTTCAGGTCATTCTGACCTATATTTCGACGATTTTTTTTAAAACTTTGATCCTTGATTTCACCAAGGGGAGATAATTTAGAAAATTTCTCATTATAATGTTGAAGTCACATTGGTAAGATCTACTTAAATACTAAATTTCATGAAAATCGTACAACTATTAAAGAAGTTGTCAAATTGGTCTAAACTTCCGGTTCGAAATCACAGCGACGAATTTTCGAAATTCGAAAATGTGAAACTGCAGATGAAAATGATTTTTTTCAAGGTATTCAAAGAAAAAAGAATTAGTAAAATCGGTCAAAAAATAGCAAAGTTACGACTATGCATTGTCAGTTTTTTCGTTCGTAAAATTCTGTGATTTCGAATTCGCAAAACGTTTTGAAAATATATTTAATCAACAGCCACCACCCATTTTTGGGGGGGTAGGTCAAAGTTTCAGAAACATCCTATGGATAGATTCTGTGAAATCCGATTTGCAGGAAAAACACAAAAAAAAAAATAATAATAATCTTAACAGAAACAATAAGCTTTCATATGAAATATGAAAGCTTAATAATAATTTTAGTAAAAACAATAGTCTTTCAGACGAAAGTCTGAAAGCCTAAATAATAATTTTAGTAAAAACAATAGTCTTTCAGACGAAAGTCTGAAAGCCTAATAACTAGATCTGCTACTGTCCCATGCAGATATGAAAGCTTTCATATTTATCGTCACGTGTCATTGATTGTATCAAGTATCCTAAATAAAAGGATAAGAAGAAAAAATTATCAAAATTGGTCAAAATCTCGCGAAGTTATAAGTCTAAATATAGTATGAAATATTGCACCCAGGCATAACAATAATCTGAAAACTAAAGGGAAATAACTGAAACTTGTATTACTGTAATGAGACGGATGAGAAAATGAAATGAAAATGGCGGGAAAAAAAATTAAAAATGGCAGGTTGGACAGGCGACCTTACTCCTTGTCACGTACAACCGGGCATTCGAAAACACGCTAGTTAACTCAATGACAGGCGCACGTGCTAACCATTCAGCCACCCAACCCCACTTTGAAATCAGACACGTGCAATATGTCATATAGGAAGAATAAGAAGTCGCTCACAAGAAAATGGTAAATTAATGAGTTTAGGTCAAAAGGTTGAGCTACTGTTTTAGAGTATTTAATAGTTTTAAAGAGACACGTTAAGGGTTGTTCATAGTTAAATGAAAGTTTAATTTTAAATAAGACCAATAAAATTAGGATTTAATAATGCCAGACTAATATTTCCAATATGTTTGGTTATAAGTAGGAAATCATGATGACTTCTTAAGCATGTTTTAAACAAAGGATCATAGACTGAATTATACAAGAATGGCACTCTGCAATAAAAAAAACTGGCCAAAGCAAGATTTCAATGCAGAAATTAAATAATTGCTAGAACCAGAAAAATATTTATCCACTATAATAAATAAGCAATATAGCGAAAATGAAATGAAATTGAATGGGGTTTAACGTCCTACTGTTCTGCTCCTAAAATGGGCTAATGAAGACGGGCATACGCCATAAAGTGTGCAATGAGGGAAATTTTACCCGGGCAGCGGCGTTACAGCCTACGAGGTTGGACAGGCGACCATACTCCTTGTCACGTACAACCAAGAAATCGAAACAACGCCAGTTGACTCAATGACAGACGTCATGATACAGAGCGCACGTGCTAACCATTCAGCCACGCAACCTCCCCCAAATCGGCAAATTGCTGACCTACAGCGAGAAACATTTCAACCGGGCCAAATTTTCTATTTTAACAGTTTAATTTGCACGGTACCTTTAGTTATCAACCGAATATTACAAAACTTTTAAAAATAAGCTCCCCCTGACCAACTTAATCGTTCGCAATAAACGTTTGCCCCTTAAAATCGGCAAATTGCTGACTTTAAAGTGAGAAACATTACAACCGGGATAAATTTTCTGTTTTATCACTTTTACAGTACCTTTGATTACCAACCGATTATTACAAAACTTTAAAAATAAAAGAGAAAGAGAGAAATGCGGCCTAATGTCCATTCGACACAAACTAGGTCATTTCGTGACTAACATATGTTTTTTAATTTTATTTAAAAACTCCCCTTGCGCTTACTGGTCTTTAGCCGTTGGGAGGAAACCGAAGGACAAGGAGAAAACCCACGAGGTTGGACATCATACTCCATGTCACGTACAACCTGGAGATCGAAACGACGCCCGTTGACTCAATGACAGACGTTACGATACAGTGCGCACATGCTAACCATTCAGCCTCCCCGAATTCGGAAAATTGCTGACTTATAGCAAGAAACATTTCAACCGGGCGAAATTTTCTGTTTTAACAGTTTAATGTGCACGGTACTTTAATTACCAACCGATTATTACAAAACTTTTGAAAATAAGCTCCAACTGACCAGCTTAATCGTATGCAATAAACGTTTGTCCTGAATTGAAAGTTCTGCACGGAGAAAGTTCATCTTGATTTCCCGGCGTGGTTCCCCCTTGTCAGTGAGGCAGAACGGAGGGCCTAACAAGCACAGCTGTCTAGTCGTTCGGATGGGACGAAAAACCAAGGTCCCGTGTACACATTGGAGTGCACGTAAAATATCCCTAAGCAGTTGGAATTCGATACTGTTGAATAAGCTCTATACGATGACTAAATGTGTAGATTGTAGTCACCCACACTGCATGTTTCGCTTAACAATGAAAGGGTGCCGTTTTCAATGTTCGATCCTTTTGTTCTTCTACTCCTGATATGTTGGACTGTTGATCGATGGTTTCATATAAAAGACTACCAATAAGACTCTTTGTAGAAGAAGTTCCCCAAAAATATTATGTTGACTTTACGAGAAAGACCTCTAAACATGCTATCCCTGATATTTAAAAAAATGATACAATGATTTCAAACAACAGGCTAGCTATTAGACTCGCTATTGACAAAAGTTTCACCGCCCTCCCTTTATTATAACCGAAGTTATCGTGCCCTAAAGAACCAACAAATCAGCATGCTTATCTCTGCTTACCCTAAGCACAGAAAATGGTCATCTTTGAACTCAATCATAACATTGACCTAGTGAACGTCTACATCAAGTTTGAACATTCTACCTTAATTAGAAGGAGAGTTATTGTGTTCTAAAATCCCGGCCCTTCAAATTGCTTCTATTTTTCATTTTCAATTCAAAATGGTGACCATCACGTGACCGAAATCAAAATTCTGATCCGACAGATTTTTAGGCATTCCTTCAAGGATTCCGAAAATATGACCCCCGAATCTGTAAGTAAAATAGCAAAAAAGCCTTATTGATTTTTCACGTTTAAAGATGGTGGCACTTCCGGTTCGATCGACAAACTCCATATTTTGTGTACGAATCAGTAATTCCTTGTCTAGTATCGAAAAAGAAATTTAGGTCATTCTGACCTATATTTCGACGATTTTTTTGAAAACTTTGATGCTTAATTTCACCAAGGGGAGATAATTTAGAAAATTTCTAATTATATTTTTGAAGTCACATCGGTAAGATCTACTTGTATACTAAATTTCATGAAAATCGTACAACTATTAAAGAAGTTGTCAAATTGGTCTAAACTTCCGGTTCGAAATCACAGCGACGAATTTTCGAAATTCGAAAATGTGAAACTGCAGATGAAAATGATTTTTTTCAAGGTATTCAAAGAAAAAAGAATTAGTAAAATCGGTCAAAAAATAACAAAGTTACGACTATGCATTGTCAGTTTTTTCGTTCGTAAAATTCGGTGATTTCGGATTCGTAAAACGTTTTGAAAATATATTTAAACAACGTTCGCACCCCATTTTTTGGGGGGTAGGTCAAAGTTTCAGAAAGATCCCATGGTTAGATTCTGAGAAATCCGATTTGCAGAAAATACACCAAAAAAAAATAATAACTAGATCTGCTACTGTCCCATGCAGATATGAAAGCTTTCATATTCATCGTCACGTGTCATTGATTGTATCAAGTATCCTAAATAAAAGGATAAGAAGAAAAAATTATCAAAATTGGTCAAAAACTCGCGAAGTTACAAGTCTAAATATAGTATGAAACATTGCACCCAGGCATAACAATAATCTAAAAACTAAAGGGAAATAACTGAAACTTGTATTACTGTAATGAGACGGATGAGAAAATGAAATGAAAATGGCGGGAAAAAAAATTAAAAATGGCAGGTTGGACAGGCGACCTTTCTCCTTGTCACGTACAACCGGGCATTCGAAAACACGCTAGTTAACTCAATGACAGGCGCGCGTGCTAACCATTCAGCCACCCCACCCCTTTGAAATCAGACACGTGCAATATGTCATATAG
Source organism: Patella ulyssiponensis (assembly GCA_963678685.1). Classification (NCBI taxonomy): domain Eukaryota; kingdom Metazoa; phylum Mollusca; class Gastropoda; family Patellidae; genus Patella; species Patella ulyssiponensis. The sequence continues at coordinate 57,061,312 of OY783225.1, read as the reverse complement.
AGAGAATAACAAGTCGCTCACAACAAAATCGTAAATTAATGAGTTTAGGTCAAAGGGTTGAGCTACTGTTTTAGAGTATTTATTTGTTTTAAAGAGACACGTTATGGGTTGTTCATAGTTAAATGAAAGTTTAATTTTAAATAAGACCAATAAAATTAGGATTTAATAATGCCAGACTAATATTTCCAATATGTTTGGTTTTAAGTAGGAAATCGTGACGACTTCTTAAGCATGTTTTATACAAAAGATCATAGACTGAATTTTACAAGAATGGCACTCTGCAATAAAAAAACTGGCCAAAGCAAGATTTCTATGCAGAAATTAAATAATTGCTAGAACCAGAAAAATATTTATCCACTATAATAAATAAGCAACATAGACAAAATGAAATGAAATTCAATGGGGTTTAACGTCCTACTGTTCTGCTCCTAAAATGGGCTAATGAAGACGGGCATATGCCATAAAGTGTGCAATGAGGGAAATTTTACCCGGGCAGCGGCGTTGCGGCCTACGAGGTTGGACAGGCGACCATACTCCTTGTCACGTACAACCAAGAAATCGAAACAACGCCAGTTGACTCAATGACAGACGTTATGATACAGAGCGCACGTGCTAACCATTCAGCCACGCAACCTCCCTAAAATCGGCAAATTGCTGACCTACAGTGAGAAACATTTCAACCGGGCCAAATTTTCTATTTTAACAGTTTAATTTGCACGGTACCTTTAGTTATCAACCGAATATTACAAAACTTTTAAATATAAGCTCCCCCTGATTAGCTTAAGCGTTCGCAATAAACGTTTGCCCCTTAAAATCGGCAAATTGCTGACTTTAAAGTGAGAAACATTACAACCGGGCGAAATTTTCTGTTTTATCACTTTTACAGTACCTTTGATTACCAACCGATTATTACAAAACTTTAAAAATAAAAGAGAAAGAGAGAAATGCGGCCTAATGCCCATTCGACACAAACTAGGTCATTTCGTGACTAACATATGTTTTTTAATTTTATTTAAAAACTCCCCTTGCGCTTACTGGTCTTTAGCCGTTGGGAGGAAACCGAAGAACACGGAGAAAACCCACGAGGTTGGACATCATACTTCATGTCACGTGCAACCTGGAGATCGAAACGACGCCCATTGACTCAATGACAGACGTTACGATAGAGCGCGCACATGCTAACCATTCAGCCTCCCTGAATTCGGAAAATTGCTGACTTATAGCAAGAAACATTTCAACCGGGCGAAATTTTCTGTTTTAACAGTTTAATGTGCACGGTACTTTAATTACCAACCGATTATTACAAAACTTTTGAAAATAAGCTCCAACTGACCAGCTTAATCGTATGCAATAAACGTTTGGCCTGAATTGAAAGTTCTGCACGGAGAAAGTTCATCTTGATTTCCCGGCGTGGTTCCCCGTTGTCAGTGAGGCAGAACGGAGGGCCTGACAAGCACAGCTGTCTAGTCGTTCGGATGGGACGAAAAACCAAGGTCCCGTGTACACATTGGAGTGCACGTAAAATATCCCTAAGCAGCTGGAATTCGATACTGTTGAATAAGCTCTATACGATGACTAAATGTGTAGATTGTAGTCACCCACACTGCATGTTTCGCTTAACAATGAAAGGGTGCCGTTTTCAATTTTCGATCCTTTTGTTCTTCTACTCCTGATATGTTGGACTGTTGATCGATGGTTTCATATAAAAGACTACCAATAAGACTCTTTGTAGAAGAAGTTCCCAAAAAATATTATGTTGACTTTACGAGAAAGACCTCTAAACATGCTCCAAATTGTAAAAATACGACTTTTTGGATTTTCAATCTCTTTTTTTCGGCTATCCCTGATATTTAAAAAAAATGATACAATGATTTCAAACAACAGGCTAGCTATTAGACTCTCTATTGACAAAAGTTTCTCCGCCCTCCCTTCATTATAACCGAAGTTATCGTGCCCTAAAGAATCAACAAATCAGCATGCTTATCTCTGCTTACCCTAAGCAGAAAATGCTCATCTTTGAACTCAATCATGACATTGACCTAGTGAAAGTCTACAAGAAGTTTGAACATTCTAGCTTAATTAGAAGGAGAGTTATTGTATTCCAAAGTCCCGGCCCTTCAAATTGCTTATATTTTTCATTTTCAATTCAAAATGGTGACCATCACGTGACCGAAATCAAAATTCGGATCCGACAGATTTTTAGGCATTCCTTCAAGGATTCTGAAAATATAACTCCCGAGTCTGTAAGTAAAATAGCAAAAAAGCCTTTTTGATTTTTCTCGTTTAAAGATGGTGGCACTTCCGGTTCGATCGACAAACTCCATATTTTGTGTACGAATCAGTAATTACTTGTCTAGTATCAAAGAAAAAAATTAGGTCATTCTGACATATATTTCGACGATTTTTTTGAAAACTTTGATCCTTAATTTCGTCAAGGGGAGATAATTTAGAAAATTTATAATTATATTTTTGAAGTCACATCGGTAACATCTACTTATACACTAAATTTCATGAAAATCGTACAACTATTAAAGAAGTTCTCAAATTGGTCTAAACTTCCGGTTCGAAATCACAGCGACGAATTTTCGAAATTGGAAAATACGAAACTGCAGATGAAAATGATTTTTTTCAAGGTATTCAAAGAAAAAAGAATTAGTAAAATCGGTCAAAAAATAACAAAGTTACGACTATGCATTGTCAGTTTTTTCGTTCGTAAAATTCGGTGATTTCGGATTCGTAAAACGTTTTGAAAATATATTTAATCAACAGCCACCACCCATTTTTGGGGGGATAGGTAAAAGTTTCAGAACGATCCTATGGTTAGATTCTGAGAAATCCGATTTGTGGACAAAACACAAAAAAAAAATAACAATAATAATCTTAACAGAAACAATAAGCTTTCATATGTAATATGAAAGCTTAATAATCTGAACAGAAACAATAAGCTTTCATATGTAATATGAAAGCTTAATAATAACTAGATCTTCAGCGTCCCGTAATATTTGTCATTGAACACGCCATCTTGAGTCGGATCGCGCAAAATCTAATTTTGGAGTAGAGGCAAATAAGTAAAAATATTGATGACATGTTCTCAAAAATGAGTCTATAAATATACTATCTATCGACACAAAAGATCGAAATAGCAATAAAAGATTTTAGAACACCTTTATTTGAACGTTTTGTAAGAGTGCCGTATTTTTAAATCTGTCCTATTTCTTAGAATTCTCGGCGAAATTAGTTATGTTTCTTCGTTCGCTATGGAACGACCGATCATTCCTCTTGCAAAAAATTTAATTCTGATCCTATACAGATTGCCGTTGAGTGTTAATCAAAACCATGTAGCTGATTATGTAAATTAATCGGCAAGCGGGTGTGTGTCGTTGAGTAATAATAATCAACTGTCACGGGTCAATGATAAAGCCGTCGACAACTCATTATTTACTGCGAATAATATCTCATACCATCTTTAAAAAATAATTTATAGGCCTTAAATGGAAATAAAAATGGCCAATAATTTTCTTTTCGAGGGGAATTTTATCGATAGCTGAATTCTGTTAACTGTCGCTTCTTCATACGGCATGTAAAATAAGGAATGCGTATTGGATATCAATGTTCTTATCACCATGGGTCGAAAAAATGAGAACGACCAACGAGCCGAAATGCGACGATTCTCGAACCTACCATTGCTTAAGTACATCAAAGCCAAAATGCACGAAAGTGAACGTAAGCTTTACTTGGCTATTAAATTGACAGCTATGTATAGGGACTCATATTTTGATAACGTTACGGTATCTGAAAATACTATACTACGTACACCCAAAATCTTATTTTAATTCACGCGTTAAATGAACACACGTACAACTGTGGCGGCTGCTTTGATGATTACCCAATCAACAATAATCTTAATCTCCTGTCCACTAGCTGGCACTAAGGTGCTAATTAATTGATGAGATTAACTTCAGTTAATCCTACCAAAGTTATAATATACAAATTACTACTAATGTATAGATTGTTCTTCAGTATAACACTATGATGTTATGGATTTTTCGTTACGAAAAGAGCACCCTTGCAATATTCAGATTTGTCAGCATAATTCCTCCCTTGTCAGAGGTGTAGGGATGGTGCCCTAGAATAGTAGATCAGAGTAGATGCGAAACCGAGGTCCTATGTACACATGTTTAAGGAGGGGAGGGGATGTCCAAATGTACATGACAAGGACTAGGTTGCCAGTCCAACCTGCTGCATTTCCTCCACAGCACTGAATCGGCTTTCAGGAATCAGACAGGAAATACGTCATACAATAGCCGATCTATCCAGCTACCAAACGATACTGTATTTTTTTTTGATTCAATGACACCCTCTATCAGACTTGTAAAAGTAATATTTGCTGGCGAAAAGATCGGTCAAAATTGTAAAATCTGGCAAAATTACGTCACATCCGGTGCCAAAAGAAATCATTATCGACAGCAAATAAGTTGAGAATTTGCAACATGAAACATAGAAACATACAAACTTTGTTTTATACGTATCAGGCAATAAATACTAAACCTAGATCCCATAAACTGAAATTAAAAAGGTGAAAAAACTTAAAAAGTGATCGTGAGAAAATTGGTTATTTCTCGACAAGGGAATATGCTAGAATCAAATTTTTGACACCAATATGATTGTATTGATCCAATCTAAATGACCATTATAATCAAATATTATAACGTTAAACAAATAAAAAATATAATACACTTAAAAAAAATATTTGTTTTGAAGTCTAAAAATACGGTTTTTGCAAAAAAGACATTACTTCCGGTGATAATAAAAATCGTAAATTAGTTTAATGCGATCATAAATGGCATAAGGCATCAAATGGTGAAAATTGTATGAAAATTGAATAATAATTGACACTTTTATAGACCAAAAAGCTTGAAAAGTGACTTGTAGAAAATCGTCTATTTCTCGGCAACCGTACAAGTTAGAAACTTTTTTGTGGTATCTGTATGATCGTATGGGTTAATGCTATTCGTTGATGGGATTCAAATATCATAATTTTAAAAGTATTATAAAAAAAGACTCATTTGAATAAAATATTTGTTTTTAAGGTTAAAAATACAGTTTTTGCCAAAATGACGTCATTTCCGGTAACAGTGAAACTGTAAAATTGGCTTAACCTAGTCCAAATTGGCATTAGGCATCGAATGAAAAAAAAATATTGAAAATCGGATAATAATTTACTATTTTATAGGCAAAATAACGTGAAAAGTGATGCATGCAAAATTGCATATTTCTCGGCAATTGCTCATATTACGAACTATTTTGTGCATACATTCTCCTCGTCTGGATTATTACTACGAGTTTATGAACGTTACGAATACATAGTTCAAAATATGAAGACGTTGAATGGGTTGTAAATAACTGATTGTTACACTTTTTTTTACATTTATTCGAAATTGCCCGAAAATGAAATTGAAATAAAAAAATCTGAACTAACGATTTGTGCCCCTTTACAGCGCGCATCCTTTTTGCTATATCAGATATCGAAAAAAATAATATTTGCTTTCAAAAAGTGGTACTGAACTGTCAAAATTGTAGTTTTTGTTAATATTACGCCACTTCCGTTGCGTGCAGAAAAATTTCACGGTAACAAAAAACATTACGATAGAGACCACGGAGCATATGCACTTTGTTTTATACAAATCGAACAATAAATAATTAATCTAGGTACGAAAAACTAAATTAGCCAATGGCGACTAAAGAAAATTACTGAGACAAAATTCTTTCTCGCTTCTGCTCAAGTAGGATGATACTTTAACTCTGTGCAAACTACCATCAAAAAATATTCATAAATAAAAAAGTTTTCTGCAAAAATGTAAAAAAAATTCAAAATATCGGAGATTTTTTCGACTACTTCCGGTCTTTTGATCATTGTCGGAATAGCTTTAACAAGTTGATTAGATACTTAACTTCCTGTAGCAGAAATATCAGAAACATTCATTAAGTAATTTTTGAAAAAAAGATAAATAAAAGAGCATTTTCAATAATTTAATGATTTTTCAACTTTTTTCAAAGATTGATGTCATTTTTGGACCACCTATAATATTGCAAAGCTTTTATTATTAGATGCACACGCTAGGCCACCGATAGGACTCTGAGTAAAAAATATTTAAGAAAAATCGTAGGCGTCGTTTTCGAGAAAAAGGCGTCTCAGAATGCTCCAAAACGGAAAATACTTAGTTTTCGGCGTACCATAATTTATTTCCTAAGAATCAAATTCGTGTTATTTAGATGTTATACGATCGTCTATTAATGGAACTATCCAACGACACTTTAATTGTTTTGGTCCGCTAATATGTGACGGAGAATTCGAACTTTTGGCAAGAGCTCCAATTCTTTTTTATCTTTTTTACATTTTTTGTCGTTTTTTGAACTACTTCCGGTATACGAATCATTGTCGAGTAGTTTTCACATCCAGTTTTGGAGTTTGCATGGGAATAGGGCTCTCTAATGATATACGACACTATACGATCAAATAAAATATTTCTGAGAAATCCTATGTTCAAAAGTGTTAAAAATGTCAAAATGTCAAAATATTAAAAATTAAATTTCAATAACTGCATACATATTATACATCATTAGAATCGTAATTAGGTAAGCTTTTTAAATATATATGTGTTTTTTGAAAATCTCTTAAAATAAAAAAATAGTAGAGCATTTTCCAAAATTTCACGATTTTTTGACTTTTTTCGATTTTCAGTCCCTTTTTTGTCTTATTCCAATTATTGGAAGATTGTAATGGATTGCTTCATGCTAAAGACCACCGAAGGGACTCTCGATAGAGAAGGTTTAAGATAAATCGCTGGAGCAGTTTTCGAGATAAAGGCGTCTAAAAACGCTCCAAATCAGAAAATACTTGATTTTCAGCGTGCGATATTTTACTTCCGGGTCATCGTATCTTTATGAAATGGGTACCATACGATACTTCAATTCCCGTGCAACCCAACGATACCCTAATCTCTTTACTCCGTTGATATCGGACGAAATATTCAGGTTTTTCCCCAAAGCAACCATTTTTTGCATTTTTTTCCAAACATCAGAAATTTTTTCGACTACTTCCGGTTTACGGATCGTTGTTGAAATTGCTTTATCCGGATGTCTGACTATATGGCTTTATGTTCCAGAGGCTTCAGAAATATCGATTTATCCTTTCCAAAAAATATAAGGGTTTGAAAATGGGTAGAAAATTCGAAAAAAAACGAAAAATAAAGGGAGATAACTCTGAATGAAACTTATATTACTGGAATCGGATGGACTTCAGGAATCCAAAAATGTAGGTCAAATTTGAAAATTTTGAAAAATAACAAAAATTGTCTCATAAACAACGTCTTTTCAATTTTCGAACGATAGAAGTCATAGACGAATGTTCGAAATTGAAAAATGTGAGATAGCCATTATCTCGCAAAAGATTCAGGGTTTCCAAAAATGTCATTTGATTAAAAATGGGTAAAGAATTGGCGAAATTATGGCCGATTTTCAATATCATGACAACCTACAAAGTTCGGCCACTTCCGGTATGCGCAGAAGTTTGAAAAATAGTTTATGCACTAGCCACCACATGTTTTCCCGATAGAAAAGTTTGTTCCAGATCGATATCTGTTTTCGATCATGGAGAAATAGGCTCCCGCGGAAAAAAATAATAATAATAAGAATAACTAGACCTGCATAGCAGTGCTGAATCGGCTTTCAGGGTCCTTTAGATCATTGCCATGCTTTTAAATTTACCTTTATACCCTAAACGACCGATAGGACTCGGGGTAACAGAAGTTTAAGAAGTGAAATAGAAGTAGTTTTCGAGATAAACGAGTTTGAAAAGGCTTCAAAAAAAGAGGAAAATACTATATTTTCGGCATCTCATAATCTATTGCCTAACCATCGAATTTGTATCATTCTGATATCATATAAAAGTCCAAAAAGGAAAATACTAGATCTTCAGCGTCCCGTAATATTTGTCATTGAACACGCCATCTTGAGTCGGATCGCGCAAAATCTAATTTTGGAGTAAAATTTTATTTTGAAGTCTAAAAATACGGTTTTTGCAAATATGACATTACTTCCGGTGATAATGGAAATGTTAAATCAGATCATTGCAATCATAAATGGCATAAGGCATCACATGGTGAAAATTGTATGAAAATTGAATAATAATTGACACTTTTATAGACCAAAAAGCTTGAAAAGTGACTTGTAGAAAATCGTCTATTTCTCGGCAACCGTACAAGTTAGAAACTTGTTTGTGGTATCTGTATGATGGTATGGGTTCATGCTATTCGGTGATGGGATTCAAATATCATAATTTTAAAAATATTATAAACAAGACTCATTTGAATAAAATATTTGTTTTCTACGTTAAAAATACAGTTTTTGCCAAAATGACGTCATTTTCGGTCACAGTGAAACTGTAAATTTGGCTTAACCTAGTCCAAATTGGCATTAGGCATCGAATGAAAAAAATTTATTGAAAATCGGATAATAATTTACTATTTTACAGGCAAAAAAACGTGAAAAGTGATGCATGCAAAATTGCATATTTCTCGGCAACTGCTCATGTTACAAACTATTTTTCGCATACATTCTCTTCGTCTGGATTATGGCTACGAGTTTACGAAAGTTACGAATAAATAGTTCAAAATATAAAGACGTTCAATGGGTTGTAATAACTGAATTTTACCCTTTTTTTTACATTTTATTCAAAATTGCCCGAAAATGAAATTGAAATTTAAGAATCTCAGCCAAACATTTTATGCGCCTTTACAGGGCACATACTTTTTGTTATATCAGTTTTCGAAAAAAAAAAATATTTGCTGTCAAAAAGTGGTACTTAACTCTCAAAATTGTAGTTTTTGTTAATTTTACGCCTGCGTGCAGAAAAATGTCACCGTAACAAAAAATATTACAATTGACATTACGAATCATATGCACTTTGTTTTATACAAATCGAACAATAAATAATTAATCTAGGTACGAAAAACTAAATTAGCCAATGGCGACTAAAGAAAATTACTGAGACAAAATTCTTTCTCACTTATGCTCAAGTAGGGTGATACTTTAACTCTGTGTAAACTACCATCAAAAAATATTCATAAATAAAAAAGTTTTCTGTAAAAATGTAAAAAAAAAATCAATATATCGGATATTTTTTCGACTACTTCCGGTTTTTCGATCATTGTCGGAATTGCTTTAACAAGTTGATTAGATACTTAACTTCCTGTAGCAGAAATATCAGAAACATTCATTAAGTAATTTTTGAAAAAAAGATAAATAAAAGAGCATTTTCAATAATTTAATGATTTTTCAACTTTTTTCAAAGATTGAGGTCATTTTTGGACCGCCTATAATATTGCAACGCTTTTATTATTAAATGCACACGCTAGGCCACCTATAGGACTCTGAGTAAAAAATGTTTAAGAAAAATCGTAGGCGTCGTTTTCGAGAAAAAGGCGTCTCAGAATGCTCCAAAACGGACAATACTTAGTTTTCGGCGTACCATAATTTATTTCGTAAGAATCAAATTCGTGTTATTTAGATGTTATACGATCGTCTATTAATGGAACTATCCAAAGACACTTTCATTGTTTTGGTCCGCTAATATGTGACGGAGAATTCGAACTTTTGGCAAGAGCTCCAATTTTTTTTCATCTTTTTTACATTTTTCTTTGTTTTTTGAACTACTTCCGGTATACGAATCATTGTCGAGTAGTTTTCACATCCAGTTTTGGAGTTTGCATAGGAACAGGGCTCTCTAATGATATACGACACTATACGATCAAATAAAATACTTCTGAGAAATCCTATGTTCAAAAGTGTTAAAAATGTCAAAATGTCAAAATATTGAAAATTAAATTTCAATAACTGCATACATATTATACATCATTAGAATCGTAATTAGGTCAGCTTTTTAAATATATATCTTTTTTTTGAAAATCTCTTAAAATAAAAAAATAGTAGAGCATTTTCCCAAATTTCACGATTTTTCGACTTTTTTCGATTTTGAGTCCCTTTTTTGTCTTATTCCAATTATATAATAGTCTTAATGGATGGATCCATGCTAAAGACTACCGGAAGGACCATCGATAGATAAAGTTTAAGAAAAATCGCTGGAGCAGATTTCGAAATACAGGCGTCCAAAAACGCTCCAAATCAGAAAATACTTGATCTTCAGCGTGCCATATTTTGCTTCCAGCTCATCGTATCCGTACGAATTGGGTATCATTCAGTGGTCCAATCACCGCTAGACCAAATGATACCTTAATTTGTTTAATCCGTTGATATCGGACGGAGAAATCGTGTTTTTACCCAAGACACCAATTTTTCACGATTTTTTCAAAATATCGCATATTATTTCGACTACTTCCGGTTTACGGATTCTTGTTGAAATTGCTTTAAACGGTGGTTTGACAATATTGCTTCATGTATCAGGAATTTGAGAAACGTTGATCCGGCCGTAAAACGAAACTTAAGCTCACAAAATGTGAAGAAAATTCGAAAAAAATCGAAAAATAAAGGGCGATAACTCGGAATGAAACTTATATTACTGGAACCAGATTGCCTTCAGGTATCCAAAAATGTAGGTCAAATTTGAAAATTTTGAAAAATAACAAAAATTGTCTCTCAAATAAAATTTTTCATTTTTCGATCGCAAGAAGTCAGCGATGAAGTTTCGAAATATCGAAATTTTCAACTGCTATCGTCCGAGAAAAGACTCAAGGTTTCCGAAAATGTCATTTGTATGAAAATAGGTACAGAATTGACGAATCTACGGCCGTTTTTTAATTTTTTGACAGAGCACGAAATTCGACCACTTCCGGTCTGCGCAGAAGTTTCAAAAATAGTTTATCAGGTAGCCAACACATGGTTTCCCTATAAAGAATTAGGTCCCAGATCGGTATCTGTTACAGGCGCTGAGAAATAGGCTCCCCCGAAAAATAAAATAATAATAATAAATAATAATAATTTTAGTAAAAACAATAGTCTTTCAGACGAAAGTCTGAAAGCCTAATAATAATAATAATTTTAGTAAAAACAATAGTCTTTCAGACGAAAGTCTGAAAGCCTAATAAGAAGAATTTTAACAAAAACAATAGTGTTTCACACAAACTACGCAGTGTGAAACCCTAATAATAACTAGACCTGCAAGCAGCACTGAACCGGCTTTCAGGAATCATACAGGAAGTTTCTTATACCATAGCCGATCCATTGAGCTACCAAACTATACTTTAGTTGTTTTGCTTCAGTGACACCCTCTATCATATGTAAAAGTAATATTTGCTGGCGAAAAGACCGGTCAAAATTGTAAATTATGGCAAAATTACGTCACTTCCGGTACCGAAAGAAATTTTTATAGGTGAAAAATAAGTCGAAAATTCGCAACACACAAAATACAAACTTTGTTTTATACATATTGGGCAATAAATAATTACCCTATAACCCATAAACTGAAATTAAGAAGGTAAAAAACTTAAAAGTGACCCTGGGAAAATTGGCTATTATTCGACAAGGGAACATGCTAGAAGGCTTTTTTTGATATCAATATGACGGTATTGATTCAATCTTACTGCCCATTAGAGTCAGACGTTATCAAGTTAAACGAATAATAAATATAAATCCCTTCAAAAAAATGTTTGTTTTGAAGGCTAAAAATACGTTTATAGCAAAAATTACATTACTTCCGGTGATATTGAAAATGTTAACTTAGTTCATAGAAGCCATAAATGGCATAAGGCATCAAATGGTAAAAAAATTATAAAAATCGAATAATAATTGACACTTTTATAGACCAAAAACCTTGAAAAGTGACTTATAGAAGATCGCCTATTTCTCTGTAACCATACAAGTTAGAAACCATTTTGTGGTATCTGTATGGTCGTATGGCTTCATTCTATTCGTTGATGGGAATCAAATATCATAATTTTAAAAATATTATAAGGCAGACTCATTTGAATAAAATATTTGTTTTTTGGGTTGAAAATACAGTTTTTGCCCAAATGACGTCATTTCCGGTCACAGTGAAAATGTAAAATTGGCTTGACCTAGTCCAAATTGGCATTAGGCATCAAATGGAAAAAAAATATTGCAGATCGAATGATAATTCACTCTTTTATAGGCAAAATAACGTGAAAAGTGATGCATGCAAAATTGCATATTTCTCGGCAACTGCTCATATTACAAACTAATTTTCGCATACATTCTCTTCGTCTGGATTATTGCTACGAGTTTATGAAAATTACAAATAAATATTTCAAAATATGAAGACGCTGAATGAATTGTAAATAACTGAATTTTACACTTTATTTTACATTTTATTCGAAATTGCCCGAAAATGAAATTGAAATTAAAAAATCTGAGCTAAGGATTTTGTGCATCTTTGCAGGGTGCATCCTTTTAGTTATATCAGTTTTGAAAAAAAAAATATTTGCTTTCAAAAAGTGGTACCGAACTGTCAAAATTGTAGTTTTTGTTAATATTACGTCACTTTCGTTGCCGACAGAAAAATTTTACCGTAACAAAAAAAATTACAATTGGGACCACGGAGCATATGAACTTTGTTTTATACAAATCGAACAATAAATAATTTTTCTGGGTACGAAAAACTAAATTAGCCGATTGCGGCTAACGCAAATTACCTGACAATTTTTTTTCTCATTTCTGCTCAAGTACGATGATATTTTAACCCTGTGTAAAATATCATCAAAAAATATTCATAAATAAAAAAGGTATTCGTAAAAAAATTAATTTTTTCAAAATATCGGACATTTGTTCGACTACTTCCGGTTTTACGATCATTGTCGCGATAGCTTTACGAAGTTCTTTCGATACTTAACTTTCTGTACCAGAAGTGTCAGAAACATCCATTGAGTAGTTTTGGAAAAAAAGATAAATTAAAGAGCGTTTACAAAAATTTAATGATTTTTCAATTTTTTTCAAAGTTTGATGCCATTTTTGGACCACCTATATTATTTCAATGCTTTTCATTTTGGATTCACTATATAGACAACCGATAGGACTTTGAGTAAGAAAAGTTTAAGAAAAATCTGCGGCGTCGTTTTCGAGAAAAGGGCGTCTCAGAATGTTAAAAAATCGGAAAATACTAGATTTTTGGCATACAATAATTTATTTCCCTACCATCGAAATCGTATTATTTAGATACCATATGATGGTCCATTAATAGGGCTTTCCAACGACCCTTTAGTTCTTTTGGTCCACTATTACCTAAGGGAGAAATCAAGTTTTTCGCAAGTGCGACAATGTTTTTAACCTTTTTTTTTCATTTTTTGAATACTTCCGGTATGGTTATTATTTTCGGAATAGTTTTAATAGCCGGTTTGGGCACTAAAATAGCCACAGGGCTCTGTAATGATATATTGCATTATCTGATCAGATAAAATGCCCCTGAGAAATCCTATGTTGAAAAGTGCCAAAAATGCAAAAAATTTAAAATATCGAAAATTAAATTTCAATAACTACCTACATATTATACATCGTTAGAATCGTAATTAGGTCAGCTATCTGAATATACAATCTTTTTTTGAAAATCTCTTAAAATAAAAAAATAGTAGAGCATTTTCCAAAATTTCACGATTTTTCGACTTTTTTCGATTTTCAGTCCGTTATTTCACCTATTCCAGACATTTCAAAGTCTTATTGGGTGGCATAATTCACAAGACTATCGAATGGACTCTCGATAGAGAAAGTTAAAAAAAAAGTTGCGGTTAAGTTTTCGAGATACAGGCGTCCAAAAACGCTCCAAATCAGAAAATACTTGATTTTCAGCGTGCCATATTTTGCTTCCTGCTCATCGTATCCGTATGAATTGGGTATCATACGATAGTACAATCCTAGTGCAGTCCAATGGTAACCTAATTTCTTTAATCCGTTGATATCGGGCGGAGAAATCGCGTTTTTCCCCAAAATATCCATTTTTTGCATTTTTTTTCAAAATATTGAACATTATTTCGACCACTTCCGGTTTAAAGATCCGTGTCGAAATTGCTTTATCAGTTGGTATTGGACTATAATTTCATGTTCCAGAAGTTTCAGAAACGTCAATTCTACCATAAAATGAAACCCGAGCTCGCAAAATGAGAAGAAAATTCGAAAAAAATCGAAAAATAAAGGGCGATAACTCTGAATGAAACTTATATTACTGGAATCGGATGGACTTCAGGTATCCAAAAATGTAGGTAAAATTTGAAAATTTTGAAAAATGACAAAAATTGTCTCGTAAACAACATGTTTTCAATTTTCGAACGATAAAAGTCATAGACGAATGTTCGAAATTGAAAAATGTGAGATAGCCATTGTCGCAGAAAAGATTCAGGGATTCCAAAAATGTAATTTGTTTGAAAATGGATAAAGAATTGACGAAACTATGGCCGATTTTCAATTTTTAGACAACTTGCAAAGTTCGGTCACTTCCGGTATGCGCAGAAATTTCAAAAATATTTTATCAAGTAGCCACCACGTGGTTTCCCAATAGAAAATCTAATTCCAGATCGATATCTGTTTTCGATCATGGAGATCTAGGCCCCCGCGGTAAATAATAATAATAATAATAACTAGACCTGCAAGCAGCACTGAACCGGCTTTCAGGAATCATACAGGCAGTTTATTATACCATAGCCGATCCATTGAGCTACCAAACTATACTTTAGTTGTTTTGCTTCAGTGACACCCTCTATCATAAGTAAAAGTAATATTTGCTGGCGAAAAGACCGGTCAAAATTGTAAATTATGGCAAAAGTACGCCACTTCCGGTGCCGAAAGAAATTTTTATAGGTGAAAAATAAGTCGAAAATTCGCAACATACAAAATACAAACTTTGTTTTATATATATCGGGCAATAAATAATTAACCTATAACCCATAAACTGAAATTAAGAAGGTAAAAAACTTAAAAGTGACCCTGGGAAAATTGATTATTATTCGACAAGGGAACATGCTAGAAGCCTTTTCTAGATATCAATATGATGGTATTGATTCAATCTTACTTCCCATTAGAGTCAGACGTTATAAAGTTAAACGAATAATAAATATAAATCCCTTCAAAAAAATGTTTGTTTTGAAGGCTAAAAATACGTTTTTTGCAAAAATTACATTACTTCCGGTGATATTGAAAATTTTAACTTGGTTCATAGAAGTCATAAATGGCATAAGGCATCAAATGGTAAATAAATTATAAAAATCGAATAATAATTGACACTTTTACAGACCAAAAACCTTAAAAAGTGACTTATAGAAGATCGCCTATTTCTCTGTAACCGTACAAGTTAGAAACCATTTTGTGGTATCTGTATGGTCGTATGGCTTCATTCTATTCGTTGATGGGAATCAAATATCATAATTTTAAAAACATTATAAGGCAGACTCATTTGAATAAAATATTTGTTTTTTAGGTTAGAAATACAGTTTTTGCCCAAAAGACGTCATTTCCGGTCACAGTGAAAATGTAAAATTGGCTTGACCTAGTCCAAATTGACATTAGGCATCAAATGGAAAAAAAATATTGCAAATCGAATAATAATTCACTCTTTTATAGGCAAAATAACGTGAAAAGTGATGCATGCAAAATTGCATATTTCTCGGCAACTGCTCATATTACAAACTAATTTTCGCATACATTCTCTTCGTCTGGATTATTGCTACGAGTTTATGAAAATTACAAATAAATATTTCAAAATATGAAGACGCTGAATGAATTGTAAATAACTGAATTTTACACTTTATTTTACATTTTATTCGAAATTGCCCGAAAATGAAATTGAAATTTAAAAATATGAGCTAAGGATTTTGTGCACCTTTGCAGGGTGCATCCTTTTAGTTATATCAGTTTTGAAAAAAAATAATGTTTGCTTTCAAAAAGTGGTACCGAACTGTCAAAATTGTAGTTTTTGTTAATATTACGTCACTTCCGTTGCCGACAGAAAAATTTCACCGTAACAAAAAAAATTACAATTGGGACCACGGTGCATATGAACTTTGTTTTATACAAATCGAACAATAAATAATTTTTCTGGGTACGAAAAACTAAATTAGCCGATGGCGGCTAACGCAAATTACCGAGACAATTTTTTTTCTCATTTCTGCTCAAGTACGATGATATTTTAACCCGTGTAAAATATCATCAAAAATATTCATAAATAAAAAAGGTTTTCGTAAAAAAATTATTTTTTTTCAAAATATCGGACATTTTTTCGACTACTTCCGGCTTTACGATCGTTGTTGTGATAGCTTTACGAAGTTCTTTGGATACTTAACTTTCTGTACATGAAGTGTCAGAAACATCCATTGAGTAGTTTTGGAAAAAAAAGATAAATTAAAGAGCGTTTACAAAAGTTTAACGATTTTTCAATTTTTTTCAAAGTTTGAGGCCATTTTATAATCGAACAATAAATAATTTTTCTGGGTACGAAAAACTAAATTAGCCGATGGCGGCTAACGCAAATTACCGAGACAATTTTTTTTCTCATTTCTGCTCAAGTACGATGATATTTTAACCCGTGTAAAATATCATCAAAAATATTCATAAATAAAAAAGGTTTTCGTAAAAAAATTATTTTTTTTCAAAATATCGGACATTTTTTCGACTACTTCCGGCTTTACGATCGTTGTTGTGATAGCTTTACGAAGTTCTTTGGATACTTAACTTTCTGTACATGAAGTGTCAGAAACATCCATTGAGTAGTTTTGGAAAAAAAAGATAAATTAAAGAGCGTTTACAAAAGTTTAACGATTTTTCAATTTTTTTCAAAGTTTGAGGCCATTTTTCGACCACTTATATTATTTCAATGCTTTTCATTTTGGATTCCCTATATAGACAACCGATAGGACTTTGAGTAAGAAAAGTTTAAGAAAAATCGTAGGCGTCGTTTTCGAGAAAAGGGCGTCTCAGAATGTTAAAAAATTGGAAAATACTAGATTTTTGGCATACAATAATTTATTTCCTTACCATCGAAATCGTATTATTTAGATACCATATGATGGTCCATTAATTGGGCTATCCAGCGACACTTTAGTTCTTTTGGTCCGCTATTACCTAAGAGAGAAATCAAGTTTTTCGCAAGTGCGACAATGTTTTTACTCTTTTTTTTTCATTTTTTGAATACTTCCGGTATGGTTATTATTGTCGGAATAGTTTTAATAGCCGATTTGGGCACTAAAATAGCCACAGGGCTCTGTAATGATATATTACACTATCTGATCAGATAAAATGCTCCTGAGAAATCCTATGTTCAAAAGTGCCAAAAATGCAAAAAATTTAAAATATCGAAAATTAAATTTTAATAATTACATACATATTATACATCGTTAGAATCGCAATTAGGTCAGCTATCTGAATATACAACCTTTTTTTAAAAATCTCTTAAAATAAAAAAATAGTAGAGCATTTTCCAAAATTTCACGATTTTTCGACTTTTTTCGATTTTCAGTCCCTTTTTTATCCTATTCCAGACATTTCAAAGTCTTATTAGATGGCTCCATGCAAAATACCTCCAAAAGGACTCTCGATAGAAAAAATTTAAAAAAAATTGCAGGTTAAGTTTTCGAGATACAGGCGTCCAAAAACGCTCCAAATACTTGATTTTCAGCGTGCCATATTTTGCTGTCTGTTCATAGTATCCGTATGAATGGGGTATCATATGATAGTCCAACAATCGTGCCATCAAACGGTACCTTCATTCGTTTAATCCATTGATATCGGACGGAGAAATAGCGTTTTCCCCCAAAATATCCATTTTTTGCATTTTTTTCAAAATATTGCACATTATTTCGACCACTTCCGGTTTAAGGATTCTTGTCGAAATTGCTTTATAAGTTGGTATTGGACTATAACTTCATGTTCCAGAAGTTTCAGAAACGTCAATTCTGCCATAAAACGAAACCCGAGCTCACAAAATGGGAAGAAAATTCGAAAAAAATCGAAAAATAAAGGGCGATAACTCGGAATGAAACTTATATTACTGGAATTGGATGGACTTCAGGTATCCAAAAATGTAGGTCAAATTTGAAAATTTTGAAAAATAACAAAAATTGTGTCGTAAACAACATGTTTTCAATTTTCGAACGATAAAAATCATAGACGAATGTTCGAAATTGAAAAATGTGAGATAGCCATTGTCTCAGAAAAGATTCAGGGATTTCAAAAATGTAATTTGTTTGAAAATGGATAAAGAATTGACGAAACTATGGCCGATTTTCAATTTTTAGAGAAAGTACAAAGTTCGGTCACTTCCGGTATGCGCAGAAATTTCAAAAATATTTTATCAAGTAGCCACCACATGGTTTCCCGATAGAAAAGCCAATTTCAGATCGATATCTGTTTTCGATCATGGAGATCTAGGCCCTCGCGGTAAATAATAATAATAATAACTAGACCTGCATAGCAGTGCTGAATCGGCTTTCAGGGTCCTTTATATCATTGCCATGCTTTTAAATTTACCTTTATACTCTAAACGACCGATAGGACTCGGGGTAACAGAAGTTTAAGAAGTGAAATAGAAGTAGTTTTCGAGATAAACGAGTCCGAAAAGGCTTCAAAAAAAGAGGAAAATACTACATTTTCGGCATCTCATAATCTATTGCCTAACCATCGAATTTGTATCATTCTGATATCATATAAAAGTCCAAAAAGGAAAATACTAGATCTTCAGCGTCCCGTAATATTTGTCATTGAACACGCCATCTTGAGTCGGATCACGCAAAATCTAATTTTGGAGTAAAATTTTGTTTGGAAGTCTAAAAATACGGTTTTTGCAAATATGACATTACTTCCGGTGATAATGGAAATGTTAAATCAGATCATTGCAATCATAAATGGCATAAGGCATCACATGGTGAAAATTTTATGTAAATCGAATAATAATTGCCACTTTTATAGACTAAAAACCTTGAAAAGTGACGTGTAGAAAATCGTCTATTTCTCGGCAACTGTACAAGTTAGAAACCATTTTTTGGTATTTATATGACCGTATGGGTTTTATCTATTTGTTGATTGGAATCAAATATCATAATTGTATAAACATTACAAATCAGACTCATTTGAATAAAATATTTGTTTTGAAGTCTAAAAATACGGTTTTTGCAAATATGACATTACTTCCGGTTATAATTGAAATATTAAATCAGATCATTGCAATCCTAAAGCGCATAAGGCATCACATGGTGAAAATTGTATGAAAATTGAATAATAATTGACACTTTTATAGACCAAAAAGCTTGAAAAGTGACTTGTAGAAAATCGTCTATTTCTCGGCAACCGTACAAGTTAGAAACTTTTTTGTGGTATCTGTATGATCGTATGGGTTCATGCTATTCGTTGATGGGATTCAAAATATCATAATTTTTAAAATATTATAAAAAAGACTCTTTTGAATAAAATATTTGTTTTTTAGGTTAAAAGTATAGTTTTTTCCAAAATGACGTTATTTCCGGTAACAGTGAAACTGTAAAATTGGCTTAACCTAGTCCAAATTGGCATTAGGCATCGAATGAAAAAAAAATATTGAAAATCGGATAATAATTTACTCTTTTATAGACAAAATAACGTGAAAAGTGATTCACGCAAAATTGCATATTTCTCGGCAATTGCTCATATTACGAACTATATTTTGCATACATTCTCCTCGTCTGGATTATTAATACGAGTTTATGAAAGTTACGAATAAATAGTTCAAAATATGAAGACGTTGAATAGGTTGTAAATAACTGATTGTTACACTTTTTTTTACATTTATTCGAAATTGCCCGAAAATGAAATTGAAATTAAAAAATCTGAGCTAACGATTTGTGCCCCTTTACAGCGCGCATCCTTTTTGCTATATCAGATTTCGAAAAAAATAATATTTGCTTTCAAAAAGTGGTACCGAACTGTCAAAATCGTAGTTTTTGTTAACATTACGCCACTTCCGTTGCTTGCAGAAAAATTTCACGGTAACAAAAAAAATTACAATTGAGACCACGGAGCATATGCATTTTGTTTTACACAAATCGAACAATAAATAATTAATCTAGGTACGAAAAACTAAATTAGCCAATGGCGACTAAAGAAAATGAGTGAGACAAAATTCTTTCTCACTTCTGCTCAAGTAGGGTGATACTTTAACTCTGAGTAAACTACCATCAAAAAATATTCATAAATAAAAAAGTTTTCTGTAAAATTGTAAAAAAAATTCAAAATATCGGAGATATTTTCGACTACTTCCGGTTTTTCGATCATTGTCGGAATAGCTTTAACAAGTTGATTAGATACGTAACTTCCCATACCAGAAATATCAGAAACATTAATTGAGTAATTTTCGAAAAAAAGATAAATAAAAGAGCATTTTCAATAATTTAATGATTTTTCAACTTTTTTCAAAGATTGAGGTCATTTTTGGACCACCTATAATATTGCAACGCTTTTATTATTAGATGCACACGCTAGGCCACCGATAGGACTCTGAGTAAAAAATGTTTAAGAAAAATCGTAGGCGTCGTTTTCGAGAAAAGGGCGTCTCAGAATGCTCCAAAACGGAAAATACTTAGTTTTCAGCGTACCATAATTTATTTCCTAAAAATCAAATTCGTGTTATTTAGATGTTATACGATCGTCTATTAATGGAACTATCCAACGACACTTTAATTGTTTTGGTCCGCTAATATGTGACGGAGAATTCGATCTTTTGGCAAGAGCTCCAATTTTTTTTTTATCTTTTTTACATTTTTCTTCGTTTTTTGAACTACTTCCGGTACACGAATCATTGTCGAGTAGTTTTCTCATCCAGTTTTGGAGTTTGCATGGGAACAGGGCTCTCTAACGATATACGACACTATACGATCAAATAAAATACTTCTGAGAAATCCTATGTTCAAAAGTGTTAAAAATGTCAAAATGTCAAAATATTGAAAATTAAATTTCAATAACTGCATACATATTATACATCATTAGAATCGTAATTGGGTCAGCTTTTTAAATATATATTTTTTTTTTTAAAATCTCTTAAAATAAAAAAATAGTAGAGCATTTTCCAAAATTTCACGATTTTTGGACTTTTTTCAATTTTCAGTCCCTTTTTTGTCTTATTCCAATTATATGAAGGTCTTAATGGATGAATCCATGCTAAAGACTACCGGAAGGACCATCGATAGATAAAGTTTAAGAAAAATCGCTGGAGCAGTTTTTGAGATAAAGGCGTCCAAAAACGCTCCAAAACAAAAAATACTTGATTTTCACCGTGTCATATTTTACTTCTGGATCATCGTATCTGTATGAAGTCGGTATCATACGATACTCCAATTCCGATGTAAACTAACGATACCTTAATCCATTTGATCGGTTGATATGGGACGAAGAAATCACGTTTTTCCCAAAGCCCCCATTTTTTGAGTTTTTTTCAAAAAATCAGACATTATTTCGACTACTTCCGGTTTACGGATCGTTGTTGAAATTGCTTTATCCGGATGTCTGACTATATGGCTTTATGTTCCAGAGGTTTCAGAAATATCGTTTTATCCTTTCCAAAAAATATAAGGGGCATAAAATGGGCAGAAAATTCGAAAAAATTCGAAAAATAAAGGGCGATAACTCTGAATGAATCTTATATTACTGGAATCGCTTGGACCTCAGAAATCCAAAAATGTAGGTCAAATTTGCAAATTTTGAAAAATAACAAAAATTGTCTCATAAACAACGTCTTTTCAATTTTCGAACGATAGAAGTCATAGACGAATGTTCGAAATTGAAAAATGTGAGATAGCCATTATCTCGCAAAAGGTTCAGAGTTCCCGAAAATGTCATCTGTTTTAAAATGCGTAAAGAATTGACGAAACTATGGCCTATTTTCAAATATTAGACGACGTACAAAGTTCGGCCACTTCCGGTATGCGCAGAGGTTTGAAAAATAGTTTATCAAGTAGCCACCACATGTTTTCCAGATAGAAAAGTTTGTTCCAGATCGATATCTGTTTTCGATCATGGAGAAATAGGCTCCCGCGGTAAAAAATAATAATAATAATAATAATAATAATAATAATAATAATAATAATAATTTTAGTAAAAACAATAGTCTTTCAGACGAAAGTCTGAAAGCCTAACTAGACCTGCAAGCAGCACTGAACCGGCTTTCAGGAATCATACAGGAAGTTTATTATACCATAGCCGATCCATTGAGCTACCAAACTATACATTAGTTGTTTTGCTTCAGTGACACCCTCTATCATATGTAAAAGTAATATTTGCTGGCGAAAAGACCGGTCAAAATTGTAAATTATGGCAAAATTACGTCACTTCCGGTGCCGAAAGAAATTTTTATAGGTGAAAAATAAGTCGAAAATTCGCAACATACAAGATATCGGGCAATAAATAATTAACCTATAACCCATAAACTGAAATTAAGAAGGTAAAAAACTTAAAAGTGACCCTCGGAAAATTGATTATTATTCGACAAGGGAACATGCTAGAAGCCTTTTCTTGATATCAATATGATGGTATTGATTCAGTCTTACTGCCCATTAGAGTCAGACGTTATAAAGTTAAACGAATAATAAATTTAAATCCCTTCAAAAAAATGTTTGTTTTGAAGTCTAAAAATACGTTTTTTGCAAAAATTACATTACTTCCGGTGATATTGAAAATTTTAACTAGGTTCATAGAAGTCATAAATGGCATAAGGCATCAAATGGTAAATAAATTATAAAAATCGAATAATTATTGACACTTTTACAGACCAAAAACCTTGAAAAGTGACTTATAGAAGATCGCCTATTTCTCTGTAACCGTACAAGTTAGAAACCATTTTGTGGTATCTGTATGGTCGTATGGCTTCATTCTATTCGTTGATGGGAATCAAATATCATAATTTTAAAAACATTATAAGGCAGACTCATTTGAATAAAATATTTGTTTTTTAGGTTAGAAATACAGTTTTTGCCCAAAAGACGTCATTTCCGGTCACAGTGAAAATGTAAAATTGGCTTGACCTAGTCCAAATTGGCATTAGGCATCAAATGGAAAAAAAATATTGCAAATCGAATAATAATTCACTCTTTTATAGGCAAAATAACGTGAAAAGTGATGCATGCAAAATTGCATATTTCTCGGCAACTGCTCATATTACAAACTAATTTTCGCATACATTCTCTTCGTCTGGATTATTGCTACGAGTTTATGAAAATTACAAATAAATATTTCAATATATGAAGACGCTGAATGAATTGTAAATAACTGAATTTTACACTTTATTTTACATTTTATTCGAAATTGCCCGAAATTGAAATTGAAATTTAAAAATATGAGCTAAGGATTTTGTGCACCTTTGCAGGGTGCATCCTTTTAGTTATATCAGTTTTGAAAAAAAATAATATTTGCTTTCAAAAAGTGGTACCGAACTGTCAAAATTGTAGTTTTTGTTAATATTACGTCACTTCCGTTGCCGACAGAAAAATTTCACCGTAACAAAAAAAATTGCAATTGGGACCACGGTGCATATGAACTTTGTTTTATACAAATCGAACAATAAATAATTTTTCTGGGTACGAAAAACTAAATTAGCCGATGGCGGCTAACGCAAATTACCGAGACAATTTTTTTTTCTCATTTCTGCTCAAGTACGGTGATATTTTAACCCCGTGTAAAATATCATCAAAAAATATTCATAAATAAAAAAGGTTTTCGTAAAAAAAATATTTTTTTTCAAAATATCGGACATTTTTTCGACTACTTCCGGCTTTACGATCGTTGTTGTGATAGCTTTACGAAGTTCTTTGGATACTTAACTTTCTGTACCAGAAGTGTCAGAAACATCCATTGAGTAGTTTTGGAAAAGAAGATAAATTAAAGAGCGTTTCAAAAAATTTAACGATTTTTCAGTTTTTTTCAAAGTTTGAGGCCATTTTTCGACCACTTATATTATTTCAATGCTTTTCATTTTGGATTCCCTATATAGACAACCGATAGGACTTTGAGTAAGAAAAGTTTAAGAAAAATCGTAGGCGTCGTTTTCGAGAAAAGGGCGTCTCAGAATGTTAAAAAATTGGAAAATACTAGATTTTTGGCATACAATAATTTATTTCCTTACCATCGAAATCGTATTATTTAGATACCATATGATGGTCCATTAATAGGGCTATCCAGCGACGCTTTAGTTCTTTTGGTCCGCTATTACCTAAGAGAGAAATCAAGTTTTTCGCAAGTGCGACAATGTTTTTACTCTTTTTTTTCATTTTTTGAATACTTCCGGTATGGTTATTATTGTCGGAATAGTTTTAATAGCCGGTTTGGGCACTAAAATAGCCACAGGGCTCTGTAATGATATATTACATTATCTGATCAGATAAAATGCCCCTGAGAAATCCTATGTTCAAAAGTGTCAAAAATGCAAAAAATTTAAAATATCGAAAATTAAATTTTAATAATTACATGCATATTATACATCGTTAGAATCGTAATTAGGTCAGCTATCTGAATATAAAACCTTTTTTTAAAAATCTCTTAAAATAAAAAAATAGTAGAGCATTTTCCAAAATTTCACGATTTTTCGACTTTTTTCGATTTTCAGTCCCTTTTTTATCCTATTCCAGACATTTCAAAGTCTTATTGGATGGCTTCATGCAAAATACCTCCAAAAGGACTCTCGATAGAAAAAATCTAAAAAACATTGCAGGATAAGTTTCCGAGATACAGGCGTCCAAAAACGCTCCAAATCAGAAAATACTTGATTTTCAGCGTGCCATATTTTGCTGTCTGTTCATAGTATCCGTATGAATGGGGTATCATATGATAGTCCAACAATCGTGCCATCAAACGGTACCTTCATTCGTTTAATCCATTGATATCGGACGGAGAAATAGCGTTTTCCCCCAAAATATCCATTTTTTGCATTTTTTTCAAAATATTGCACATTATTTCGACCACTTCCGGTTTAAGGATTCTTGTCGAAATTGCTTTATAAGTTGGTATTGGACTATAACTTCATGTTCCCGAAGTTTCAGAAACGTCAATTCTGCCATAAAACGAAACCCGAGCTCACAAAATGGGAAGAAAATTCGAAAAAAATCGAAAAATAAAGGGCGATAACTCTGAATGAAACTTATATTACTGGAATCGGATGGACTTCAGGTATCCAAAAATGTAGGTCAAATTTGAAAATTTTGAAAATTAACAAAAATTGTCTCGTAAACAACATGTTTTCAATTTTCGAACGATAAAAATCATAGACGAATGTTCGAAATTGAAAAATGTGAGATAGCCATTGTCTCAGAAAAGATTCAGGGATTCCAAAAATGTAATTTGTTTGAAAATGGATAAAGAATTGACGAAACTATGGCCGATTTTCAATTTTTAGAGAAAGTACAAAGTTCGGTCACTTCCGGTATGCGCAGAAATTTCAAAAATATTTTATCAAGTAGCCACCACATGGTTTCCCGATAGAAAAGCTAATTCCAGATCGATATCTGTTTTCGATCATGGAGATCTAGGCCCTCGCGGTAAATAATAATAATAACTAGACCTGCATGGCAGTGCTGAATCGGCTTTCAGGGTCCTTTATATCATTGCCATGCTTTTAAATTTACCTTTATACTCTAAACGACCGATAGGACTCGGGGTAACAGAAGTTTAAGAAGTGAAATAGAAGTAGTTTTCGAGATAAAAGAGTCCGAAAAGGCTCCAAAAAAAAGAGGAAAATACTACATTTTCGGCATCTCATAATCTATTGCCTAACCATCGAATTTGTATCACTCTGATATCATATAAAAGTCCAAAAAGGAAAATACTAGATCTTCAGCGTCCCGTAATATTTGTCATTGAACACGCCATCTTGAGTCGGATCGCGCAAAATCTAATTTTGGAGTAAAATTTTGTTTGGAAGTCTAAAAATACGGTTTTTGCAAATATGACATTACTTCCGGTGATAATGGAAATGTTAAATCAGATCATTGCAATCATAAATGGCATAAGGCATCACATGGTGAAAATTTTATGTACATCGAATAATAATTGCCACTTTTATAGACTAAAAACCTTGAAAAGTGACGTGTAGAAAATCGTCTATTTCTCGGCAACCGTACAAGTTAGAAACCATTTTTGGGTATTTATATGATCGCATGGATTTAATCAATTTGTTGATTGGAATCAAATATCATAATTGTATAAACATTACAAATCAGACTCATTTGAATAAAATATTTGTTTTGAAGTCTAAAAATACGGTTTTTGCAAATATGACATTACTTCCGGTGATAATGGAAATGTTAAATCAGATCATTGCAATCCTAAAGTGCATAAGGCATCACATGGTGAAAATTGTATGAAAATTGAATAATAATTGACACTTTTATAGAACAAAAAGCTTGAAAAGTGACTTGTAGAAAATCGTCTATTTCTCGGCAACCGTACAAGTTAGAAACTTTTTTGTGGTATCTGTATGATCGTATGGGTTCATGCTATTCGTTGATGGGATTCAAAATATCATAATTTTTAAAATATTATAAAAAAGACTCATTTGAATAAAATATTTGTTTTTTAGGTTAAGAGTATAGTTTTTTCCAAAATGACGTCATTTCCGGTAACAGTGAAACTGTAAAATTGGCTTAACCTAGTCCAAATTGGCATTAGGCATCGAATGAAAAAAAAATATTGAAAATCGGATAATAATTTACTCTTTTATAGACAAAATAACGTGAAAAGTGATGCATGCAAAATTGCATATTTCTCGGCAATTGCTCATATTACGAACTATTTTTTGCATACATTCTCCTCGTCTGGATTATTACTACGAGTTTATGAAAGTTATGAATAAATAGTTCAAAATATGAAGACGTTTAATAGGTTGTAAATAACTGATTGTTACACTTTTTTTTACATTTATTCGAAATTGCCCGAAAATGAAATTGAAATTAAAAAATCTGAGGTAACGATTTGTGCCCCTTTACAGCGCGCATTCTTTTTGCTATATCAGATTTCGAAAAAAATAATATTTGCTTTCAAAAAGTGGTACCGAACTGTCAAAATTGTAGTTTTTGTTAATATTACGCCACTTCCGTTGCGTGCAGAAAAATTTCACGGTAACAAAAAAAATTACAATTGAGACCACGGAGCATATGCACTTTGTTTTACACAAATCGAAGAATAAATAATTAATCTAGGTACGAAAAACTAAATTAGCCAATGGCGACTAAAGAAAATGACTGAGACAAAATTCTTTCTCACTTCTGCTCAAGTAGGGTGATACTTTAACTCTGAGTAAACTACCATCAAAAAATATTTATAAATAAAAAAGTTTTCTGTAAAATTGTAAAAAAAATTCAAAATATCGGAGATATTTTCGACTACTTCCGGTTTTTCGATCATTGTCGAAATAGCTTTAACAAGTTGATTAGATACTTAACTTCCTGTACCAGAAATATCAGAAACATTAATTGAGTAATTTTCGAAAAAAAGATAAATAAAATAGCATTTTCAATAATTTAATGGTTTTTCAACTTTTTTCAAAGATTGAGGTCATTTTTTGACCACCTATAATATTGCAACGCTTTTATTATTAGATGCACACGCTAGGCCACCGATAGGACTCTGAGTAAAAAATATTTAAGAAAAATCGTGGGCGTCGTTTTCGAGAAAAAGGCGTCTCAGAATGCTCCAAAACGGAAAATACTTAGTTTTCGGCGTACCATAATTTATTTCCTAAGAATCAAATTCGTGTTATTTAGGTGCTATACGATCGTCTATTAATGGAACTATCCAACGACACTTTAATTGTTTTGGTCCGCTAATATGTGACGGGAGAATTCGTCCTTTTGGCAAGAGCTCCAATTTTTTTTCATCTTTTTTACATTTTTCGTCGTTTTTTGAACTACTTCCGGTATACGAATCATTGTCGAGTAGTTTTCACATCCAGTTTTGGAGTTTGCATGGGAACAGGACTCTCTAATGGTATACTACACTACACGATCAAATAAAATACTTCTGAGAAATCCTATGTTCAAAAGTGTTCAAAATGTCAAAATGTCAAAATATTGAAAATTAAATTTCAATAACTGCATACGTATTATACATCATTAGAATCGTAATTAGGTCAGCTTTTTAAATATATATCCTTTTTTTGAAAATCTCTTAAAATAAAAAAATAGTAGAGCATTTTCCAAAATTTCACGATTTTTCGACTTTTTTCGATTTTCAGTCCCTTTTTTGTCTTATTCCAATTATATAAAAGTCGAAATGGATGGATCCATGCTAAAGACTACCGGAAGGACCATCGATAGATAAAGTTTAAGAAAAATCGCTGGAGCAGTTTTCGAAATACAGGCGTCCAAAAACGCTCCAAATCAGAAAATACTTGATTTTCAGCGTGCCATATTTTGCTGCCTGATCACAGTATCCGTATGAATTGGGTATCATACGATAGTACAATCCTAGTGCAGTCCAATGGTACCCTAATTTCTTTAATCCATTGATATCGGGCGGAGAAATCGCGTTTTTCCCCAAAATATCCATTTTTTGCATTTTTTTCAAAATATTGCACATTATTTCGACCACTTCCGGTTGAAGGATTCTTGTCGAAATTGCTTTATAAGTTGGTATTGGACTATAACTTCATGTTCCAGAAGTTTCAGAAACGTCAATTCTGCCATAAACTGAAACCCGAGCTTACAAAATGGGAAGAAAATTCGAAAAAAATCGAAAAATAAAGGGCGATAACTCTGAATAAAACTTATATTACTGGAATCGGATGGACTTCAGGTATCCAAAAATGTAGGTCAAATTTGAAAATTTTGAAAAATAACAAAAATTGTCTCGTAAACAACATGTTTTCAATTTTCGAACGATAAAAGTCATAGACAGTTGTTCGAAATTGAAAAATGTGAGATAGCCATTGTCTCAGAAAAGATTCAGAGAATACAAAAATATAATTTGTTTGAAAATCGATAAAGAATTGACGAAACTATGGCCGATTTTCAATTTTTAGACAACGTACAAAGTTCGGTCACTTCCGGTATGCGCAGAAGTTTGAAAATTAGTTTATGCAGTAGCCACCACATGTTTTCCCTATAGAAAAGTTTGTTCCAGATCGATATCTGTTTTCGATCATGGAGATCTAGGCGCCCGCGGTAAATAATAATAATAATAATAATTTTAGTAATCTCAATAGGCTTTCAGACGAAAGTCTGAAAGCCTAACTAGACCTGCAGACCTGCAGTGCTGAATCGGCTTTCAGGAATCAGACAGGAAGTGCGTCATACAATAGCCGATCAATCGAGCTACCAAACGATACTCTAGTTGTTATGATTCAGTGACACCCTCTATCAGATTTGTAAAAGTAATATTTGCTTGCAAATAAATACACCGGTCAAAATTGTAAAATCTGGCAAAAAAACTTAACTTCCGGTGCCAAAAGAAATCATTATCGATAACAAATAAGTTGAGAATTCGCAATTGACAATTGTTTTATACATATCAGCCAATAACATAATAAACTTAGAACCCATAAACTGAAATTAAAAAGGTAAAAAACTTAAAAAGTGATCCTTAGAAAATTGGTTATTCCTCGACAAGGGAATATGCTAGAAGCAATTTTTTGATATCAGTATGATTATATTGATCCAATCTAAATGGCCATTAGAATCAAACGTTATAACGTTAAACAAATAATAAATATAACTCACTTAAAAAAAATATTTGTTTTGAAGTCTAAAAATACGGTTTTTGCAAAAAAGACATTACTTCCGGTGATAATAAAAATCTTAAATTAGTTTAATGCAATCATAAATGGCATAAGGCATCAAATGGTGAAAATTGTATGAAAATTGAATAATAATTGACACTTTTATAGGCCAAAAAGCTTGAAAAGTGACTTGCAGAAAATCGTCTATTTCTCGGCAACCGTACAAGTTAGAAACTTTTTTGTGGTATCTGTATGATCGTATGGGTTCATGCTATTCGTTGATGGGATTCAAATATCATAATTTTAAAAATATTATAAAAGAGACTCATTTGAATAAAATATTTGTTTTTTAGGTTAAAAATACAGTTTTTGCCAAAATGACGTCTTTTCCGGTAACAGTGAAACTGTAAAATTGGCTTAACCTAGTCCAAATTGGCATTAGGCATCAAATAAAAGAAAAATATTGAAAATCGGATAATAATTTACTCTTTTATAGGCAAAATAACTTGAAAAGTGATGCATGCAAAATTGCATATTTCTCGGCAACTGCTCATATTACAAACTATTTTTGGCATACATTCTCTTCGTCTGGATTATGGCTACGAGTTTATGAAAGTTACGAATAAATAGTTCAAAATATAAAGACGTTGAATGGGTTGTAATAACTGAATTTTACCTTTTTTTTTACATTTTATTCGAAATTGCCCGAAAATGAAATTGAAATTTAAGAATCTGAGCCAAACATTTTATGCGCCTTTACAGGGCGCATACTTTTTGCTATATCAGTTTTCGAAAAAAAAATAATATTTGCTGTCAAAAAGTGGTATTTAACTCTCAAAATTGTAGTTTTTGTCAATATTACGCCACTTCCGTTGTGTGCAGAAAAATGTCACCGTAACAAAAAATATTACAATTGACATCACGGAGCATATGCACTTTGTTTTATACAAATCGAACAATAAATAATTAATCTAGGTACGAAAAACTAAATTAGCCAATGGCGACTAAAGAAAATTACTGAGACAAAATTCTTTCTCACTTCTGCTCAAGTAGGGTGATACTTTAACTCTGTGTGAACTACCATCAAAAAATATTCATAAATAAAAAAGTTTTCTGTAAAAATGTAAAAAAAATTCAAAATATCGGAGATTTTTTCGACTACTTCCGGTTTTTCGATCATTGTCGGAATAGCTTTAACTAGTTGATTAGATACTTAACTTCCTTTACCAGAAATGTCAGAAACATTCATTGAGTAGTTTTCGAAAAAAAGATAAATAAAAGAGCATTTTCAATAATTTAATGATTTTTCAACTTTTTTCAAAGATTGAGGTCATTTTTGGACCACCTATAATATTGCAACGCTTTTATTATTAAATGCACACGCTAGGCCACCGATAGGACTCTGAGTAAAAAATGTTTAAGAAAAATCGTAGGCGTCGTTTTCGAGAAAAAGGCGTCTCGGAATGCTCCAAAACGGAAAATACTTAGTTTTCGGCGTACCATAATTTATTTCCTAAGAATCAAATTCGTGTTATTTAGATGTTATACGATCGTCTATTAATGGAACTATCCAACGACACTTTAATTGTTTTGGTCGGCTAATATGTGACGAAGAATTCGAACTTTTGACAAGAGCTCCATTTTTTTTTCATCTTTTTTACATTTTTCTTCGTTTTTTGAACTACTTCCGGTATACGAATCATTGTCGAGTAGTTTTCACATCCAGTTTTGGAGTTTGTATGGGACAAAGGCTCTCTAATGATATACGACACTATACGATCAAATAAAATACTTCTGAGAAATCCAATGTTCAAAATTGTTAAAAATGTCAAAATGTCAAAATATTGAAAATTAAATTTCAATAACTGCATACATATTATACATCATTAGAATCGTAATTAGGTCAGCTTTTTAAATATATATTTTTTTTTTGAAAATCTCTTAAAATAAAAAAATAGTAGAGCATTTTCCAAAATTTCACGATTTTTTGACTTTTTTCAATTTTCAGTTCCTTTTTAGTCTTATTCCAGTTATACGAAGGTCTTAATGGATGGATCCATGCTAAAGACTATCGGAAGGACCATCGATAGATAAAGTTTAAGAAAAATCGTTGGAGCAGTTTTTGAGATAAAGGCGTCCAAAAACGTTCCAAATCAAAAAATGCTTGATTTTCAGCGTGTCATATTTTACTTCTGGATCATCGTATCTGTATTAATTGGGTATCATACGATACTCCAATTCTGATGTAAACCAACGATACCTTAATCCATTTGATCGGTTGATATGGGACGAAGAAATCACGTTTTTCCCAAAGCCCCCATTTTTTGAGTTTTTTTTCAAAAAATCAGACATTATTTCGACTACTTCCGGTTTACGAATCGTTGTTGAAATTGCTTTATGCAGCGGTTTGGCAATATGGCTTTATGTTTCAGGGGTTTCAGAAATATCGTTTTATCCTTTCCAAAAAATATAAGGGTTACCAAATGGGCAGAAAATTCGAAAAAATTCGAAAAATAAAGGGCGATAACTCTGAATGAAACTTATATTACTGGAATCGCATAGACTTCAGGAATCCAAAAATGTAGGTCAAATTTGCAAATTTTGAAAAATAACAAAAATTGTCTCATAAACAACGTCTTTTCAATTTTCGAACGATAGAAGTCATGGACAAATATTCGAAATTGAAAAATGTGAGATAGCCATTATCTCGGAAAAGATTCAGGGTTTCCGAAAATGTCATTTGATTAAAAATGGGTAAAGAATTGACGAAATTATGGCCGATTTTCAATATCATGACAACCTACAAAGTTCGGCCACTTCCGGTATGCGCAGAAGTTTGAAAAATAGTTTATGCACTAGCCACCACATGTTTTCCCGATA
This sequence comes from Patella ulyssiponensis, assembly GCA_963678685.1. Taxonomy (NCBI): domain Eukaryota; kingdom Metazoa; phylum Mollusca; class Gastropoda; family Patellidae; genus Patella; species Patella ulyssiponensis. Next base: position 57,028,758 of record OY783225.1, on the reverse strand, counting down.
GAAAAGTTGGTTCCAGATCGATATCTGTTTTCGATCATGGAGAAATAGGCTCCCGCGGTAAAAAATAATAATAATAATAACTAGACCTGCAGACCTGCAGTGCTGAATCGGCTTTCAGGAATCAGACAGGAAGTGCGTCATACAATAGCCGATCCATCGAGCTACCAAACGATACTGTAGTTGTTATGATTCAGTGACACCCTCTATCAGATTTGTAAAAGTAATATTTGCTTGCAAATAAATACACCGGTCAAAATTGTAAAATCTGGCAAAAAAACTTAACTTCCGGTGACAAAAGAAATCATTATCGATAACAAATAAGTTGAAAATTCACAATTGAGAATTGTTTTATACATATCAGCCAATAACATAATAAACTTAGAACCCATAAACTGAAATTAAAAAGGTAAAAAACTTAAAAAGTGATCCTTAGAAAATTGGTTATTCCTCGACAAGGGAATATGCTAGAAGCAATTTTTTGATATCAGTATGATTATATTGATCTAATCTAAATGGCCATTAGAATCAAACGTTATAACGTTAAACAAATAATAAATATAACTCACTTAAAAAAAATATTTGTTTTGAAGTCTAAAAATACGGTTTTTGCAAAAAAGACATTACTTCCGGTGATAATAAAAATCTTAAATTAGTTTAATGCAATCATAAATGGCATAAGGCATCAAATGGTGAAAATTTTATGAAAATTGAATAATAATTGACACTTTTATAGGCCAAAAAGCTTGAAAAGTGACTTGTAGAAAATCGTCTATTTCTCGGCAACCGTACAAGTTAGAAACTTTTTTGTGGTATCTGTATGATCGTATGGGTTCATGCTATTCGTTGATGGGATTCAAATATCATAATTTTAAAAATATTATAAAAGAGACTCATTTGAATAAAATATTTGTTTTTTAGGTTAAAAATACAGTTTTTGCCAAAATGACGTCATTTCCGGTAACAGTGAAACTGTAAAATTGGCTTAACCTAGTCCAAATTGGCATTAGGCATCAAATAAAAGAAAAATATTGAAAATCGGATAATAATTTACTCTTTTATAGGCAAAATAACTTGAAAAGTGATGCATGCAAAATTGCATATTTCTCGGCAACTGCTCATATTACAAACTATTTTTGGCATACATTCTCTTCGTCTGGATTATGGCTACGAGTTTATGAAAGTTACGAATAAATAGTTCAAAATATAAAGACGTTGAATGGGTTGTAATAACTGAATTTTACCTCTTTTTTTTACATTTTATTCGAAATTGCCCGAAAATGAAATTGAAATTTAAGAATCTGAGCCAAACATTTTATGCGCCTTTACAGGGCGCATACTTTTTGCTATATCAGTTTTCGAAAAAAAAAATATTTGCTGTCAAAAAGTGGTACTTAACTCTCAAAATTGTAGTTTTTGTCAATATTACGCCACTTCCGTTGCGTGCAGAAAAATGTCACCGTAACAAAAAATATTACAATTGACATCACGGAGCATATGCACTTTGTTTTATACAAATCGAACAATAAATAATTAATCTAGGTACGAAAAACTAAATTAGCCAATGGCGACTAAAGAAAATTACTGAGACAAAATTCTTTCTCACTTCTGCTCAAGTAGGGTGATACTTTAACTCTGTGTGAACTACCATCAAAAAATATTCATAAATAAAAAAGTTTTCTGTAAAAATGTAAAAAAAAATCAAAATATCGGAGATTTTTTCGACTACTTCCGGTTTTTCGATCATAGTCGAAATAGCTTTAACTAGTTGATTAGATACTTAACTTCCTTTACCAGAAATGTCAGAAACATTCATTGAGTAGTTTTCGAAAAAAAGATAAATAAAAGAGCATTTTCAATAATTTAATGATTTTTCAACTTTTTTCAAAGATTGAGGTCATTTTTGGACCACCTATAATATTGCAACGCTTTTATTATTAAATGCACACGCTAGGCCACCGATAGGACTCTGAGTAAAAAATGTTTAAGAAAAATCGTAGGCGTCGTTTTCGAGAAAAAGGCGTCTCGGAATGCTCCAAAACGGAAAATACTTAGTTTTCGGCTTACCATAATTTATTTCCTAAGAATCAAATTCGTGTTATTTAGATGTTATACGACCGTCTATTAATGGAACTATCCAACAACACTTTAATTGTTTTGGTCCGCTAATATGTGACGAAGAATTCGAACTTTTGACAAGAGCTCCATTTTGTTTTCATCGTTTTTACATTTTTCTTCGTTTTTTGAACTACTTCCGGTATACGAATCATTGTCGAGTAGTTTTCACATCCAGTTTTGGAGTTTGTATGGGACAAAGACTCTCTAATGATATACGACACTATACGATCAAATAAAATACTTCTGAGAAATCCAATGTTCAAAATTGTTAAAAATGTCAAAATGTCAAAATATTGAAAATTAAATTTCAATAACTGCATACATATTATACATCATTAGAATCGTAATTAGGTCAGCTTTTTAAATATATATTTTTTTTTTGAAAATCTCTTAAAATAAAAAAATAGTAGAGCATTTTCCAAAATTTCACGATTTTTTTACTTTTTTCAATTTTCAGTGCCTTTTTTGTCTTATTCCAGTTATACGAAGGTCTTAATGGATGGATCCATGCTAAAGACTATCGGAAGGACCATCGATGGATAAAGTTTAAGAAAAATCGTTGGAGCAGTTTTTGAGATAAAGGCGTCCAAAAACGTTCCAAATCAAAAAATGCTTGATTTTCAGCGTGTTATATTTTACTTCTGGATCATCGTATCTGTATGAATTGGGTATCATACGATACTCCAATTCTGATGTAAACCAACGATACCTTAATCCATTTGATCGGTTGATATGGGACGAAGAAATCACGTTTTTCCCAAAGCCCCCATTTTTTGAGTTTTTTTCAAAAAATCAGACATTATTTCGACTACTTCCGGTTTACGAATCGTTGTTGAAATTGCTTTATGCAGCGGTTTGGCAATATGGCTTTATGTTTCAGGGGTTTCAGAAATATCGTTTTATCCTTTCCAAAAAATATAAGGGTTACCAAATGGGCAGAAAATTCGAAAAAATTCGAAAAATAAAGGGCGATAACTCTGAATGAAACTTATATTACTGGAATCGCATAGACTTCAGGAATCCAAAAATGTAGGTCAAATTTGCAAATTTTGAAAAATAACAAAAATTGTCTCATAAACAACGTCTTTTCAATTTTCGAACGATAGAAGTCATAGACAAATATTCGAAATTGAAAAATGTGAGATAGCCATTATCTCGGACAAGATTCAGGGTTTCCGAAAATGTCATTTGATTAAAAATGGGTAAAGAATTGACGAAATTATGGCCGATTTTCAATATCATGACAACCTACAAAGTTCGGCCACTTCCGGTATGCGCAGAAGTTTGAAAAATAGTTTATGCACTAGCCACCACATGTTTTCCCGATAGAAAAGTTTGTTCCAGATCGATATCTGTTTTCGATCATGGAGAAATAGGCTCCCGCGGTAAAAAATAATAATAATAAGAATAATAATAATAATAATAATTTTAGTAAAAACAATAGTCTTTCAGACGAAAGTCTGAAAGCCTAACTAGACCTGCATAGCAGTGCTGAATCGGCTTTCAGGGTCCTTTATATCATTGCCATGCTTTTAAATTTACCTTTATACTCTAAACGACCGATAGGACTCGGGGTAACAGAAGTTTAAGAAGTGAAATAGAAGTAGTTTTCGAGATAAACGAGTCCGAAAAGGCTTCAAAAAAAGAGGAAAATACTACATTTTCGGCATCTCATAATCTATTGCCTAACCATCGAATTTGTATCATTCTGATATCATATAAAAGTCCAAAAAGGAAAATACTAGATCTTCAGCGTCCCGTAATATTTGTCATTGAACACGCCATCTTGAGTCGGATCACGCAAAATCTAATTTTGGAGTAAAATTTTGTTTGGAAGTCTAAAAATACGGTTTTTGCAAATATGACATTACTTCCGGTGATAATGGAAATGTTAAATCAGATCATTGCAATCATAAATGGCATAAGGCATCACATGGTGAAAATTTTATGTAAATCGAATAATAATTGCCACTTTTATAGACTAAAAACCTTGAAAAGTGACGTGTAGAAAATCGTCTATTTCTCGGCAACTGTACAAGTTAGAAACCATTTTTTGGTATTTATATGACCGTATGGGTTTTATCTATTTGTTGATTGGAATCAAATATCATAATTGTATAAACATTACAAATCAGACTCATTTGAATAAAATATTTGTTTTGAAGTCTAAAAATACGGTTTTTGCAAATATGACATTACTTCCGGTTATAATTGAAATATTAAATCAGATCATTGCAATCCTAAAGCGCATAAGGCATCACATGGTGAAAATTGTATGAAAATTGAATAATAATTGACACTTTTATAGACCAAAAAGCTTGAAAAGTGACTTGTAGAAAATCGTCTATTTCTCGGCAACCGTACAAGTTAGAAACTTTTTTGTGGTATCTGTATGATCGTATGGGTTCATGCTATTCGTTGATGGGATTCAAAATATCATAATTTTTAAAATATTATAAAAAAGACTCTTTTGAATAAAATATTTGTTTTTTAGGCTAAAAGTATAGTTTTTTCCAAAATGACGTTATTTCCGGTAACAGTGAAACTGTAAAATTGGCTTAACCTAGTCCAAATTGGCATTAGGCATCGAATGAAAAAAAAATATTGAAAATCGGATAATAATTTACTCTTTTATAGACAAAATAACGTGAAAAGTGATTCACGCAAAATTGCATATTTCTCGGCAATTGCTCATATTACGAACTATATTTTGCATACATTCTCCTCGTCTGGATTATTAATACGAGTTTATGAAAGTTACGAATAAATAGTTCAAAATATGAAGACGTTGAATAGGTTGTAAATAACTGATTGTTACACTTTTTTTTACATTTATTCGAAATTGCCCGAAAATGAAATTGAAATTAAAAAATCTGAGCTAACGATTTGTGCCCCTTTACAGCGCGCATCCTTTTTGCTATATCAGATTTCGAAAAAAATAATATTTGCTTTCAAAAAGTGGTACCGAACTGTCAAAATCGTAGTTTTTGTTAACATTACGCCACTTCCGTTGCTTGCAGAAAAATTTCACGGTAACAAAAAAAATTACAATTGAGACCACGGAGCATATGCATTTTGTTTTACACAAATCGAACAATAAATAATTAATCTAGGTACGAAAAACTAAATTAGCCAATGGCGACTAAAGAAAATGAGTGAGACAAAATTCTTTCTCACTTCTGCTCAAGTAGGGTGATACTTTAACTCTGAGTAAACTACCATCAAAAAATATTCATAAATAAAAAAGTTTTCTGTAAAATTGTAAAAAAAATTCAAAATATCGGAGATATTTTCGACTACTTCCGGTTTTTCGATCATTGTCGGAATAGCTTTAACAAGTTGATTAGATACGTAACTTCCCATACCAGAAATATCAGAAACATTAATTGAGTAATTTTCGAAAAAAAGATAAATAAAAGAGCATTTTCAATAATTTAATGATTTTTCAACTTTTTTCAAAGATTGAGGTCATTTTTGGACCACCTATAATATTGCAACGCTTTTATTATTAGATGCACACGCTAGGCCACCGATAGGACTCTGAGTAAAAAATGTTTAAGAAAAATCGTAGGCGTCGTTTTCGAGAAAAGGGCGTCTCAGAATGCTCCAAAACGGAAAATACTTAGTTTTCAGCGTACCATAATTTATTTCCTAAAAATCAAATTCGTGTTATTTAGATGTTATACGATCGTCTATTAATGGAACTATCCAACGACACTTTAATTGTTTTGGTCCGCTAATATGTGACGGAGAATTCGATCTTTTGGCAAGAGCTCCAATTTTTTTTTTATCTTTTTTACATTTTTCTTCGTTTTTTGAACTACTTCCGGTACACGAATCATTGTCGAGTAGTTTTCTCATCCAGTTTTGGAGTTTGCATGGGAACAGGGCTCTCTAACGATATACGACACTATACGATCAAATAAAATACTTCTGAGAAATCCTATGTTCAAAAGTGTTAAAAATGTCAAAATGTCAAAATATTGAAAATTAAATTTCAATAACTGCATACATATTATACATCATTAGAATCGTAATTGGGTCAGCTTTTTAAATATATATTTTTTTTTTTAAAATCTCTTAAAATAAAAAAATAGTAGAGCATTTTCCAAAATTTCACGATTTTTGGACTTTTTTCAATTTTCAGTCCCTTTTTTGTCTTATTCCAATTATATGAAGGTCTTAATGGATGAATCCATGCTAAAGACTACCGGAAGGACCATCGATAGATAAAGTTTAAGAAAAATCGCTGGAGCAGTTTTTGAGATAAAGGCGTCCAAAAACGCTCCAAAACAAAAAATACTTGATTTTCACCGTGTCATATTTTACTTCTGGATCATCGTATCTGTATGAAGTCGGTATCATACGATACTCCAATTCCGATGTAAACTAACGATACCTTAATCCATTTGATCGGTTGATATGGGACGAAGAAATCACGTTTTTCCCAAAGCCCCCATTTTTTGAGTTTTTTTCAAAAAATCAGACATTATTTCGACTACTTCCGGTTTACGGATCGTTGTTGAAATTGCTTTATCCGGATGTCTGACTATATGGCTTTATGTTCCAGAGGTTTCAGAAATATCGTTTTATCCTTTCCAAAAAATATAAGGGGCATAAAATGGGCAGAAAATTCGAAAAAATTCGAAAAATAAAGGGCGATAACTCTGAATGAATCTTATATTACTGGAATCGCTTGGACCTCAGAAATCCAAAAATGTAGGTCAAATTTGCAAATTTTGAAAAATAACAAAAATTGTCTCATAAACAACGTCTTTTCAATTTTCGAACGATAGAAGTCATAGACGAATGTTCGAAATTGAAAAATGTGAGATAGCCATTATCTCGCAAAAGGTTCAGAGTTCCCGAAAATGTCATCTGTTTTAAAATGCGTAAAGAATTGACGAAACTATGGCCTATTTTCAAATATTAGACGACGTACAAAGTTCGGCCACTTCCGGTATGCGCAGAGGTTTGAAAAATAGTTTATCAAGTAGCCACCACATGTTTTCCAGATAGAAAAGTTTGTTCCAGATCGATATCTGTTTTCGATCATGGAGAAATAGGCTCCCGCGGTAAAAAATAATAATAATAATAATAATAATAATAACTAGACCTGCATAGCAGTGCTGAATCGGCTTTCAGGGTCCTTTAGATCATTGCCATGCTTTTAAATTTACCTTTATACCCTAAACGACCGATAGGACTCGGGGTAACAGAAGTTTAAGAAGTGAAATAGAAGTAGTTTTCGAGATAAACGAGTTTGAAAAGGCTTCAAAAAAAGAGGAAAATACTATATTTTCGGCATCTCATAATCTATTGCCTAACCATCGAATTTGTATCATTCTGATATCATATAAAAGTCCAAAAAGGAAAATACTAGATCTTCAGCGTCCCGTAATATTTGTCATTGAACACGCCATCTTGAGTCGGATCGCGCAAAATCTAATTTTGGAGTAAAATTTTATTTTGAAGTCTAAAAATACGGTTTTTGCAAATATGACATTACTTCCGGTGATAATGGAAATGTTAAATCAGATCATTGCAATCATAAATGGCATAAGGCATCACATGGTGAAAATTGTATGAAAATTGAATAATAATTGACACTTTTATAGACCAAAAAGCTTGAAAAGTGACTTGTAGAAAATCGTCTATTTCTCGGCAACCGTACAAGTTAGAAACTTGTTTGTGGTATCTGTATGATGGTATGGTTTCATGCTATTCGGTGATGGGATTCAAATATCATAATTTTAAAAATATTATAAACAAGACTCATTTGAATAAAATATTTGTTTTCTACGTTAAAAATACAGTTTTTGCCAAAATGACGTCATTTTCGGTCACAGTGAAACTGTAAATTTGGCTTAACCTAGTCCAAATTGGCATTAGGCATCGAATGAAAAAAAATTATTGAAAATCGGATAATAATTTACTATTTTACAGGCAAAAAAACGTGAAAAGTGATGCATGCAAAATTGCATATTTCTCGGCAACTGCTCATGTTACAAACTATTTTTCGCATACATTCTCTTCGTCTGGATTATGGCTACGAGGTTATGAAAGTTACGAATAAATAGTTCAAAATATAAAGACGTTCAATGGGTTGTAATAACTGAATTTTACCCTTTTTTTTACATTTTATTCGAAATTGCCCGAAAATGAAATTGAAATTTAAGAATCTCAGCCAAACATTTTATGCGCCTTTACAGGGCGCATACTTTTTGTTATATCAGTTTTCGAAAAAAAAAATATTTGCTGTCAAAAAGTGGTACTTAACTCTCAAAATTGTAGTTTTTGTTAATTTTACGCCACTTCCGTTGCGTGCAGAAAAATGTCACCGTAACAAAAAATATTACAATTGACATTACGAATCATATGCACTTTGTTTTATACAAATCGAACAATAAATAATTAATCTAGGTACGAAAAACTAAATTAGCCAATGGCGACTAAAGAAAATTACTGAGACAAAATTCTTTCTCACTTATGCTCAAGTAGGGTGATACTTTAACTCTGTGTAAACTACCATCAAAAAATATTCATAAGTAAAAAAGTTTTCTGTAAAAATGTAAAAAAAAATCAATATATCGGATATTTTTTCGACTACTTCCGGTTTTTCGATCATTGTCGGAATTGCTTTAACAAGTTGATTAGATACTTAACTTCCTGTAGCAGAAATATCAGAAACATTCATTAAGTAATTTTTGAAAAAAAGATAAATAAAAGAGCATTTTCAATAATTTAATGATTTTTCAACTTTTTTCAAAGATTGAGGTCATTTTTGGACCGCCTATAATATTGCAACGCATTTATTATTAAATGCACACGCTAGGCCACCGATAGGACTCTGAGTAAAAAATGTTTAAGAAAAATCGTAGGCGTCGTTTTCGAGAAAAAGGCGTCTCAGAATGCTCCAAAACGGAAAATACTTAGTTTTCGGCGTACCATAATTTATTTCGTAAGAATCAAATTCGTGTTATTTAGATGTTATACGATCGTCTATTAATGGAACTATCCAAAGACACTTTCATTGTTTTGGTCCGCTAATATGTGACGGAGAATTCGAACTTTTGGCAAGAGCTCCAATTTTTTTTCATCTTTTTTACATTTTTCTTTGTTTTTTGAACTACTTCCGGTATACGAATCATTGTCGAGTAGTTTTCACATCCAGTTTTGGAGTTGGCATGGGAACAGGGCTCTCTAATGATATACGACACTATACGATCAAATAAAATACTTCTGAGAAATCCTATGTTCAAAAGTGTTAAAAATGTCAAAATGTCAAAATATTGAAAATTAAATTTCAATAACTGCATACATATTATACATCATTAGAATCGTAATTAGGTCAGCTTTTTAAATATATATCTTTTTTTTGAAAATCTCTTAAAATAAAAAAATAGTAGAGTATTTTCCCAAATTTCACGATTTTTCGACTTTTTTCGATTTTGAGTCCCTTTTTTGTCTTATTCCAATTATATAATAGTCTTAATGGATGGATCCATGCTAAAGACTACCGGAAGGACCATCGATAGATAAAGTTTAAGAAAAATCGCTGGAGCAGTTTTCGAAATACAGGCGTCCAAAAACGCTCCAAATCAGAAAATACTTGATTTTCAGCGTGCCATATTTTGCTTCCAGCTCATCGTATCCGTACGAATTGGGTATCATTCAGTGGTCCAATCACCGCTAGACCAAATGATACCTTAATTTGTTTAATCCGTTGATATCGGACGGAGAAATCGTGTTTTTACCCAAGACACCAATTTTTCACGATTTTTTCAAAATATCGCATATTATTTCGACTACTTCCGGTTTACGGATTGTTGTTGAAATTGCTTTAAACGGTGGTTTGACAATATTGCTTCATGTATCAGGAATTTGAGAAACGTTGATCCGGCCGTAAAACGAAACTTAAGCTCACAAAATGTGAAGAAAATTCGAAAAAAATCGAAAAATAAAGGGCGATAACTCGGAATGAAACTTATATTACTGGAACCAGATTGCCTTCAGGTATCCAAAAATGTAGGTCAAATTTGAAAATTTTGAAAAATAACAAAAATTGTCTCTTAAATAAAATTTTTCATTTTTCGATCGCAAGAAGTGAGCGATGAAGTTTCGAAATATCGAAATTTTCAACTGCTATCGTCCGAGAAAAGACTCAAGGTTTCCGAAAATGTCATTTGTATGAAAATAGGTACAGAATTGACGAATCTACGGCCGTTTTTTAATTTTTTGACAGAGCACGAAATTCGACCACTTCCGGTCTGCGCAGAAGTTTCAAAAATAGTTTATCAAGTAGCCAACACATGGTTTCCCTATAAAGAATTAGGTCCCAGATCGGTATCTGTTACAGGCGCTGAGAAATAGGCTCCCCCGAAAAATAAAATAATAATAATAAATAATAATTTTAGTAAAAACAATAGTCTTTCAGACGAAAGTCTGAAAGCCTAATAATAATAATAATAATAATTTTAGTAAAAACAATAGTCTTTCAGACGAAAGTCTGAAAGCCTAATAATAATAATTTTAGTAAAAACAATAGTCTTTCAGACGAAAGTCTGAAAGCCTAATAATAACTAGACCTGCAGACCTGCAGTGCTGAATCGGCTTTCAGGAATCAGACAGGAAGTGCGTCATACAATAGCCGATCCATCGAGCTACCAAACGATACTGTAGTTGTTATGATTCAGTGACACCCTCTATCAGATTTGTAAAAGTAATATTTGCTTGCAAATAAATACACCGGTCAAAATTGTAAAATCTGGCAAAAAAACTTAACTTCCGGTGCCAAAAGAAATCATTATCGATAACAAATAAGTTGAGAATTCGCAATTGAGAGTTGTTTTATACATATCAGCCAATAACATAATAAACTTAGAACCCATAAACTGAAATTAAAAAGGTAAAAAAACTTAAAAGTGATCCTTAGAAAATTGGTTATTCCTCGACAAGGGAATATGCTAGAAGCAATTTTTTGATATCAGTATAATTATATTGATCCAATCTAAATGGCCATTAGAATCAAATGTTATAACGTTACACAAATAATAAATATAACTCACTTCAAAAAAATATTTGTTTTGAAGTCTAAAAATACGGTTTTTGCAAATATGACATTACTTCCGGTGATAATGGAAATGTTAAATCAGATCATTGCAATCATAAATGGCATAAGGCATCACATGGTGAAAATTGTATGAAAATTGAATAATAATTGACACTTTTATAGACCAAAAAGCTTGAAAAGTGACTTGTAGAAAATCGTCTATTTCTCGGCAACCGTACAAGTTAGAAACTTTTTTGTGGTATCTGTATGATCGTATGGGTTCATGCTATTCGGTGATGGGATTCAAATATCATTATTTTAAAAATATTATAAAAGAGACTCATTTGAATAAAATATTTGTTTTTTAGGTTAAAAATACAGTTTTTGCCAAAATGACGTCATTTCCGGTAACAGTGAAACTGTAAAATTGGCTTAACCTAGTCCAAATCGGCAGTAGGCATCAAATAAAAGAAAAATATTGAAAATCGGATAATAATTTACTCTTTTATAGGCAAAATAACTTGAAAAGTGATGCATGCAAAATTGCATATTTCTCGGCAACTGCTCATATTACAAACTATTTTTGGCATACATTCTCTTCGTCTGGATTATGGCTACGAGTTTATGAAAGTTTCGAATAAATAATTCAAAATATAAAGACGTTGAATAGGTTGTAATAACTGAATTTTACCCATTTTTTTACATTTTATTCGAAATTGCCCGAAAATGAAATTGAAATTTAAGAATCTGAGCCAAACATTTTATGCGCCTTTACAGGGCGCATACTTTTTGTTATATCAGTTTTCGAAAAAAATAATATTTGCTGTCAAAAAGTGGTACTTAACTCTCAAAATTGTAGTTTTTGTTAATATTACGCCACTTCCGTTGCGTGCAGAAAAATGTCACCGTAACAAAAAATATTACAATTGACATCACGAAGCATATGCAGTTTGTTTTATACAAATCGAACAATAAATAATTAATCTAGGTACGAAAAACTAAATTAGCCAATGGCGACTAAAGAAAATTAATGAGCCAAAGTTCTTTCTCACTTCTGCTCAAGTAGGGTGATGCTTTAACTCTGTGTAAACTACCATCAAAAAATATTCATAAATAAAAAAGTTTTCTGTAAAAATGTAAAAAAAAATCAAAATATCGGAGATTTTTTCGACTACTTCCGGTTTTTCGATCATTGTCGGAATTGCTTTAACAAGTTGATTAGATACTTAACTTCCTGTACCAGAAATATCAGAAACATTCATTGAGTAATTTTCGAAAAAAAGATAAATAAAAGAGCATTTTCAATAATTTAATGATTTTTCAACTTTTTTCAAAGATTGATGTCATTTTTGGACCACCTATAATATTGCAACGCTTTTATTATTAAATGCACACGCTAGGCCACCGATAGGACTCTGAGTAAAAAATGTTTAAGAAAAATCGTAGGCGTCGTTTTCGAGAAAAAGGCGTCTCAGAATGCTCCAAAACGGAAAATACTTAGTTTTCGGCGTACCATAATTTATTTCCTAAGAATCAAATTCGTGTTATTTAGATGTTATACGATCGTCTATTAATGGAACTATCCAACGACACTTTAATTGTTTTGGTCCGCTAATATGTGACGGAGAATTCGAACTTTTGGCAAGAGCTCCAATTTTTTTTCATCTTTTTTACATTTTTCTTCGTTTTTTGAACTACTTCCGGTATACGAATCATTGTCGAGTAGTTTTCACATCCAGTTTTGGAGTTTGCATGGGACAAAGGCTCTCTAATGATATACGACACTATACGATCAAATAAAATACTTCTGAGAAATCCTATGTTCAAAATTGTTAAAAATGTCAAAATGTCAAAATATTGAAAATTAAATTTCGATAACTGCATACATATTATACATCATTAGAATCGTAATTAGGTCAGCTTTTTAAATATATATTTTTTTTTTGAAAATCTCTTAAAATAAACAAATAGTAGATCATTTTCCAAAATTTCACGATTTTTTGACTTTTTTCAATTTTCATTCCCTTTTTTGTCTTATTCCAATTATATATAGGTTTTAATGGATGGATCCATGCTAAAGACTATCGGAAGGACCATCGATAAATAAAGTTTAAGAAAAATCGCTGGAGCAGTTTTCGAGATAAAGGCGTCCAAAAACGTTCCAAATCAAAAAATGCTTGATTTTCAGCGTGTCATATTTTACTTCTGGATCATCGTATCTGTATGAATTGGGTATCATTCGATACTCCAATTCCGATGTCAACCAACGATACCTTAATCCATTTGATCGGTTGATATGGGACGAAGAAATCACGTTTTTCCCAAAGCCCCCATTTTTTGAGTTTTTTTCAAAAAATCAGACATTATTTCGACTACTTCCGGTTTACGAATCGTTGTTGAAATTGCTTTATGCAGCTGTTTGGCAATATGGCTTTATGTTTCAGGGGTTTCAGAAATATCGTTTTATCCTTTCCAAAAAATATAAGGGTTACCAAAAGGGCGGAAAATTCGAAAAAATTCGAAAAATAAAGGGCGATAACTCTGAATGAAACTTATATTACTGGAATCGCATAGACTTCAGGAATCCAAAAATGTAGGTCAAATTTGCAAATTTTGAAAAATAACAAAAATTGTCTCATAAACAACGTCTTTTCAATTTTCGAACGATAGAAGTCATAGACAAATGTTCGAAATTGAAAAATGTGAGATAGCCATTATCTCGCAAAAGATTCAGGGTTTCCGAAAATGTCATTTGTTTAAAAATGGGTAAAGAATTGACGAAATTATGGCCGATTTTCAATATCATGACAACCTACAAAGTTCGGCCACTTCCGGTATGCGCAGAAGTTTGAAAAATAGTTTATGCACTAGCCGCCACATGTTTTCCCGATAGAAAAGTTTGTTCCAGATCGATATCTGTTTTCGATCATGGAGAAATAGGCTCCCGCGGAAAAAAATAATAATAATAAGAATAATAATAATAATTTTAGTAAAAACAATAGTCTTTCAGACGAAAGTCTGAAAGCCTAACTAGACCTGCATAGCAGTGCTGAATCGGCTTTCAGGGTCCTTCATATCATTGCCATGCTTTTAAATTTACCTTTATACTCTAAACGACCGATAGGACTCGGGGTAACAGAAGTTTAAGAAGAGAAACGAGTCTGAATTGGCTCCAAAAAAAGGAGGAAAATAGTACATTTTTGGCATCTCATAATCTATTGCCTAACCATCGAATTTGTATTCTGATATCAAATGCCCAAAAAAGGAAAATACTAGATCTTCAGCGTGCCGTAATATTTGTGATTGAACACGCCATCATGAGCCGGATTGCAAAATAAGTGAAAATATTGATGAGATTTTCTCAAAAATGAGTCTATAAATATACTATCTATCGACACAAAAGATCAAAATAGCAATAAAAGATTTTAGAACACCTTTATTTGAACGTTTTGTAAGAGTACCGTATTTTTAACTCTGTCCTATTTCTTAAAATTCTCTGCGAAAGTTATGTTCCTTCGCTCGCTATGGAACGACCGGTCATTCCTCTTGCATAATAATTGGCATCGTTGTAAAACGGAGAATCGCCAGATATCAAATATTATCAAAATATTATCGCTGAATTGATTTTGAACGGACAAGCTCGAGTTTTAAAACCCCTAGAAAATATAAACAAACACCATGTGGCCATGCTGTCTACGCAACTCGTTTGTTGATTGGCCCAGACATCGCGTGCAAAGCATTATGGTTACGTGGACGGCTGAGCGGGCGATAAATATTTGGTTTAGGCAATAATGTTTTGGGGTACCTACATGCGATTCACTCTGATAAGTGACAGAAAAAAATTTAATTCTGATCGTATACAGATTGCCGTTGAGTGTTAATCAAAACCATGTAGCTGATTATGTAAATTAATCGGCAAGCGGGTGTGTGTCGTTGAGTATTACTAATCAACTGTCACGGGTCAATGATAAAGCCATCGACAACTCATTATTTACTGCGAATAATATCTTACATCATCTTTAAAAAATAATTTATAGGCCTTCAATGGGCATAAAAATGGCCAATAATTTTTTGAAGGGAATTTTATCGATAGGTGAATTCTGTTAGCTGTCGCTTCTTCACATGGCATGTAAAATAAGGAATGCGTATTGGATATCATTGTTTAAAATGTTCTTACCACCATGGGTCGAAAAAATGAGAACGACCAACGAGCCGAAATGCGACGATTCTCGAACCTACCATTGCTTAATTACATCAAAGCCAAAATGCACGAAAGTGAACGTAAGCTTTACTTGGCTATTAAATTGACAGCTATCTATAGGGACTCATATTTTGGTAACGTTACGGTATCTGAAAATACTATACTACGTACACCCAAAATCTTATTTTAATTCACGCGTTAAATGAACACACGTACAACTGTGGCGGCTGCTTTGATGATTACCCAATCAACAATAATCTTAATCTCCTGTCCACTAGCTGGCACTAAGATGCTAATTAATTGATGAGATTAACTTCAGTTAATCCTACCAAAGTTATAATATACAAATTACTACTAATGTATAGATTGTTCTTCAGTATAACACTATGATGTTATGGATTTTTCGTTACGAAAAGAGCACCCTTGCAATATTCAGATTTGTCAGCATAATTCCTCCCTTGTCAAAGGTGTAGGGATGGTGCCCTAGAATAGTAAATCAGAGTAGATGCGAAACCGAGGTCCTATGTACACATGTTTAAGGAGGGGAGGGGATGTCCAAATGTACATGACAAGGACTAGGTTGCCAGTCCAACCTGCTGCATTTCCTCCACAGCACTGAATCGGCTTTTAGGAATCAGACAGGAAATACGTCATACAATAGCCGATCTATCCAGCTACCAAACGATACTGTATTTTTTTTTGATTCAATGACACCCTCTTTTAGACTTGTAAAAGTAATATTTGCTTGCGAAAAGATCGGTCAAAATTGTAAAATCTGGCAAAATTACGTCACATCCGGTGCCAAAAGAAATCATTATCGACAGCAAATAAGTTGAGAATTTGCAACCTGAAACATAGAAACATACAAACTTTGTTTTATACGTATCAGGCAATAAACACTAAACCTAGATCCCATAAACTGAAATTAAAAAGGTGAAAAAACTTAAAAAGTGATCCTGAGAAAATTGGTTATTTCTCGACAAGGGAATATGCTAGAAGCAATTTTTTGACATCAATATGATTCCATTGATCCAATCTAAATGACCATTATAATCAAACATTATAACGTTAAACAAATAAAAAATATAATACACTTAAAAAAAATATTTGTTTTGAAGTCTAAAAATACGGTTTTTGCAAAAAAGACATTACTTCCGGTGATAATAAAAATCTTAAATTAGTTTAACGCAATCATAAATGACATAAGGCATCAAATGGTGAAAATTGTATGAAAATTGAATAATAATTGACACTTTTATAGACCAAAAAGCTTGAAAAGTGACTTGTAGAAAATCGTCTATTTCTCGGCAACCGTACAAGTTAGAAACTTTTTTGTGGTATCTGTATGATCGTATGGGTTAATGCTATTCGCTGATGCGATTCAAATATCATAATTTTAAAAGTATTATAAAAAACGACACATTTGAATAAAATATTTGTTTTTTAGGTTAAAAATACAGTTTTTGCCAAAATGACGTCATTTCCGGTAACAGTGAAACTGTAAAATTGGCTTAACCTAGTCCAAATTGGCATTGGGCATCAAATAAAAGAAAAATATTAAAAATCGGATAATAATTTACTCTTTTATAGGCAAAATAACTTGAAAAGTGATGCATGCAAAATTGCATATTTCTCGGCAACTGCTCATATTACAAACTATTTTTGGCATACATTCTCTTCGTCTGGATTATGGCTACGAGTTTATGAAAGTTACGAATAAATAGTTCAAAATATAAAGACGTTGAATGGGTTGTAATAACTGAATTTTAGCTCTTTCTTTACATTTTATTCGAAATTGCCCGAAAATGAAATTGAAATTTAAGAATCTGAGCCAAACATTTTATGCGCCTTTACAGGGCGCATACTTTTTGCTATATCAGTTTTCGAAAAAAAATAATATTTGCTGTCAAAAAGTGGTACTTAAGTCTCAAAATTGTAGTTTTTGTTAATATTACGCCACTTCCGTTGCGTGCAGAAAAATGTCACCGTAACAAAAAATATTACAATTGACATCACGAAGCATATGCACTTTGTTTTATACAAATCGAACAATAAATAATTAATCTAGATACGAAAAACTAAATTAGCCAATGGCGACTAAAGAAAATTACTGAGACAAAATTCTTTCTCACTTATGCTCAAGTAGGGTGATACTTTAACTCTGTGTAAACTACCATCAAAAAATATTCATAAATAAAAAAGTTTTCTGTAAAAATGTAAAAAAAATTCAAAATATCGGAGATTTTTTCGACTACTTCCGGTTTTTCGATCATTGTCGGAATTGCTTTAACAAGTTGATTAGATACTTAACTTCCTGTAGCAGAAATATCAGAAACATTCATTAAGTATTTTTTGAAAAAAAGATAAATAAAAGAGCATTTTCAATAATTTAATGATTTTTCAACTTTTTTCAAAGATTGATGTCATTTTTGGACCACCTAATATATTGCAACGCTTTTATTATTAGATGCACACGGTAGGCCACCGATAGGACTCTGAGTAAAAAATGTTTAAGAAAAATCGTAGGCGTCGTTTTCGAGAAAAAGGCGTCTCAGAATGCTCCAAAACGGAAAATACGTAGTTTTCAGCGTACCATAATTTATTTCCTAAGAATCAAATTCGTGTTATTGAGATGTTATACGATTGTCTATTAATGGAACTATCCAACGACACTTTAATTGTTTTGGTCCGCTAATATGTGACGGAGAATTCGAACTTTTGGCAAGAGCTCCAATTCTTTTTTTATCTTTTTTACATTTTTCGTCGTTTTTTGAACTACTTCCGGTATACGAATCATTGTCGAGTAGTTTTTACATCCAGTTTTGGAGTTTGCATGGGAACGGGGCTCTCTAATGATATACTATACTATACGATCAAATAAAATACTTCTGAGAAATCCTATGTTCAAAAGTGTTAAAAATGTCAAAATGTCAAAATATTGAAAATTAAATTTCAATAACTGCATACATATTATACATCATTAGAATCGTCATTAGGTCAGCTTTTTAAATATATATCGTTTTTTTGAAAATCTCTTCAAATAAAAAAATAGTGGAGCATTTTCCAAAATTTCACGATTTTTTGACTTTTTTCAATTTTCAGTCCCTTTTTTGTCTTATTCCAATTATATATAGGTCTTAATTGATGGATCCATGCTAAAGACTACCGGAAGGACCATCGATAGATAAAGTTTAAGAAAAATCGCTGGAGCAGTTTTCGAGATAAAGGCGTCCAAAAACGCTCCAAATCAAAAAATGCTTGATTTTCAGCGTGTCATATTTTACTTCTGGATCATCGTATATGTATGAATTGGGTATCATACGATACTCCGATTCCGATGTCAACCAACGATACCTTAATCCATTTGATCGGTTGATATGGGACGAAGAAATCACGTTTTTCCCAAAGCACCCCATTTTTTGAGTTTTTTTCAAAAAATCAGACATTATTTCGACTACTTCCGGTTTACGAATCGTTGTTGAAATTGCTTTATGCAACTGTCTGGCAATATGGCTTTATGTTTCAGGGGTTTCAGAAATATCGTTTTATCCTTTCCAAAAAATATAAGGGTTACAAAATGGGCAGAAAATTCGAAAAAATTCGAAAAATAAAGGGCGATAACTCTGAATAAAACTTATATTACTGGAATCGCATAGACTTCAGGAATCCAAAAATGTAGGTCAAATTTGCAAATTTTGAAAAATAACAAAAATTGTGTCATAAACAACGTCTTTTCAATTTTCGAACGATAGAAGTCATAGACGAATGTTCGAAATTGAAAAATGTGAGATAGCCATTATCTTGCAAAAGATTCAGGGTTTCCGAAAATGTCATTTGATTAAAAATGGGTAGAGAATTGACGAAATTATGGCCGATTTTCAATTTTTAGACGACGTACAAAGTTCGGCCACTTCCGGTATGCGCAGAGGTTTGAAAAATAGTTTATCAAGTAGCCACCACATGTTTTCCCGATAGAAAAGTTTGTTCCAGATCGATATCTGTTTTCGATCATGGAGAAATAGGCTCCCGCGGTAAAAAATAATAATAATAATAATAACTAGACCTGCAAGCAGCACTGAACCGGCTTTCAGGAATCATACAGGAAGTTTATTATACCATAGCCGATCCATTGAGCTACCAAACTATACTTTAGGTTGTTTTGCTTTAGTGACACCCTCTATCATATGTAAAAGTAATATTTGCTGGCGAAAAGACCAGTCAAAATTGTAAATTATGGCAAAATTAAGTCACTTCCGGTGCCGAAAGAAATTTTTATAGGTGAAAAATAAGTCGAAAATTCGCAACATACAAAATCCAAACGTTGTTTTATACATTTCGGGCAATAAATAATTAACCTATAACCCATAAACTGAAATTAAGAAGGTAAAAAACTTAAAAGTGACCCTGGGAAAATTGGTTATTATTCGACAAGGGAACATGCTAGAAGCCTTTTCTTGATATCAATATGATGGTATTGATTCAATCTTACTGCCCATTAGAGTCAGATGTTATAAAGTTAAACGAATAATAAATATAAATCCCTTCAAAAAAATGTTTGTTTTGAAGGCTAAAAATACGTTTTTTGCAAAAATTACATTACTTCCGGTGATATTGAAATGTTAACTTGGTTCATTGAAGTCGTAAATGGCACAAGGCAACAAATAGTAAAAAAAAATTTAAAAATCGAATAATAATTGACACTTTTATAGACGAAAAACCTTGAAAAGTGACTTATAGAAGATCGCCTATTTCTCTGTAACCGTACAAGTTAGAAACCATTTTGTGGTATCTGTATGGTCATATGGCTTCATTCTATTCGTTGATGGGAATCAAATATCATAATTTTAAAAATATGATAAGGCAGACTCATTTGAATAAAATATTTGTTTTTTAGGTTAAAAATACAGTTTTTGCCCAAATGACGTCATTTCCGGTCACAGTGAAAATGTAAAATTGGCTTGACCTAGTCCAAATTGGCATTATGCATCAAATGGAAAAAAGATATTGCAAATCGAATAATAATTCACTCTTTTATAGGCAAAATAACGTGAAAAGTGATGCATGCAAAATTGCATATTTCTCGGCAACTGCTCATATTACAAACTTATTTTTGCAAACATTCTCTTCGTCTGGATTATTGCTACGAGTTTATGAAAATTACAAATAAATGTTTCAAAATATGAAGACGCTGAATGAATTGTAAATAACTGAATTTTACACTTTATTTTACATTTTATTCGAAATTGCCCGAAAATAAAATTGAAATTAAAAAATCTGAGCTAAGGATTTTGTGCACCTTTGCAGGGTGCATCCTTTTAGTTATATCAGTTTTGAAAAAAAATAATATTTGCTTTCAAAAAGTGGTACCGAACTGTCAAAATTGTAGTTTTTGTTAATATTACGTCACTTCCGTTGCCGACAGAAAAATTTCACCGTAACAAAAAAAAATACAATTGGGACCACGGAGCATATGAACTTTGTTTTATACAAATCGAACAATAAATAATTTTTCTGGGTACGAAAAACTAAATTAGCCGATGGCGGCTAACGCAAATTACCGAGTCAATTTTTTTTCTCATTTCTGTTCAAGTACGATGATATTTTAACCCTGTGTAAAATATCATCAAAAAATATTCATAAATAAAAAAGGTTTTCGTAAAAAAAAAAATTTTTTTCAAAATATCGGACATTTTTTCGACTACTTCCGGTTGTACGATCATTGTCGTGATAGCTTTACGAAGTTCTTTGGATACTTAACTTTTTGTACCAGAAGTGTCAGAAACATACATTGAGTAGTTTTGGAAAAAAAAGATAAATTAAAGAGCATTTACAAAAATTTAACGATTTTTGAATTTTTTTCAAAGTGTGAGGCCATTTTTGGACCTCCTATATTATTTCAATGCTTTTCATTTTGGATTCACTATATAGACAACCGATAGGACTTTGAGTAAGAAAAGTTTAAGAAAAATCTGCGGCGTCGTTTTCGAGAAAAGGGCGTCTCAGAATGTTAAAAAATCGGAAAATACTAGATTTTTGGCATACAATAATTTATTTCCTTACCATCGAAATCGTATTATTTAGATACCATGTGATGGTCCATTAATAGGGCTATCCAGCGACACTTTAGTTCTTTTGGTCCGCCATTACCTAAGGGAGAAATCAAGTTTTTCGCAAGTGCGACAATGTTTTTAACCTTTTTTTTCATTTTTTGAATACTTCCAGTATGATTATTATTGTCGGAATAGTTTTAATAGCCGGTTTGGGCATTAAAATAGCCACAGGGCTCTGTAATGATATATTACATTATCTGATCCGATAAAATGCCCCTGAGAAATCCTATGTTCAAAAGTGCCAAAAATGCAAAAAAATTAAAATATCGAAAATTAAATTTCAATAACTACATACATATTATACATCGTTAGAATCGTAATTAGGTCAGCTATCTGAATATACAAATTTCTTTTGAAAATCTCTTTAAATAAAGAAATAGCAGAGCATTTTCCAAAATTTCACGATTTTTCGACTTTTTTTGATTTTCAGTCCGTTATTTCACCTTTTCCAGATATTTCAAAGTCGTAATGGAATGTTTCGTACACAAGATTACTGCAAGGTCTCTCGATAGAGAAAGTTTCATAAAAAACTGTGGAGCAGTTTTCGAGATACAGGCATCTAAAAACGCTCCAAATCAGAAAATACTTGATTTTCAGCGAGCCATATTTTGCTTCCTGTTGATCGTATCTGTACGAATTGGGTATCATTCAGTGGTCCAATTACCGCCCGACCAAATGATACCTTAATTTGTTTAATCCGTTGATATCGGACGGAAAAATCGTGTTTTTACCCAAAACACCAATTTTTCACGTTTTTTTTCAAAATATCGCATAGTATTTCGACTACTTCCGGTTTACGGATTGTTGTTGAAATTGCTTTAAACGGTGGTTTGACCATATTACTTCATGTTCCAGGAATTTCAGAAACGTCGATCCGGCCGTAAAACGAAACTTTAGCTCACAAAATGTGAAGAAAATTCGAAAAAAATCGAAAAATAAAGGGCGATGACTCTGAATGAAACTTATATTACTGGAACCGGATTGCCTTCAGGTATCCAAAAATGTAGGTCAAGTTTGAAAATTTTGAAAAATAACAAAAAATGTGTCTTAATCAACATATTTTCATTTTTCGAATGCTAGAAGTCAGCAGCGAAGTTTTTAAATTGCAAAATTTTCAACTGCTATCGTCCGAGAAAAGACTCAGGGTTTCCAAAAATGTAATTTGTATGAAAATAGGTACAGAATTGACGAATCTACGGCCGTTTTTTAATTTTTTGGCACCGCACAAAATTCGGCCACTTCCGGTCTGCGCAGAAGTTTCAAATACAGTGGAAGGGATGGCCACTATATGGTTTCCTGATAGAAAATTACGTCCCAGATCTGTATCTGTTACAGACACTGAGAAATAGGCTCCCCCGAAAAATAAAATAATAATAATAAATAATAATAATTTTAGTAATCACAATAGGCTTTCAGACGAAAGTCTGAAAGCCTAATAATAATTTTAGTAAAAACAATAGTCTTTCAGACGAAAGTCTGAAAGCCTAATAATAATAACTAGACCTGCAGACCTGCAGTGCTGAATCGGCTTTCAGGAATCAAACAGGAAGTGCGTCATACAATAGCCCATCCATCGAGCTACAAAACGATGCTGTAGTTGTTATGATTGAGTGACACCCTCTATCAGATTTGTAAAAGTAATATATGCTTTCAAATACCCCGGGAAAAATTACTTCACTTCGGGTGCCAAAAGAAATCATTATCGGTAACAAATAAGTTGAGAATTCGCAATTGAGAATTGTTTTATACATATCAGGCAATAAATAATAAACTTAGAACCCATAAACTGAAATTAAAAAGGTAAAAAACTTAAAAAATGATCCTTGGAAAATTGGTTATTTCTCGACAAGGGAATATGCTAGAAGCAATTATTTGATATCAGTATGATTATATTGATCCAATCTAAATGGCTATAAGAAACAAACGTTATAACGTTAAACAAATAATAAATATAACTCACTTCAAAAAAATATTTGTTTTGATGTCTAAAAATACTGTTTTTGCAAATATGACATTACTTCCGGTGATAATGGAAATGTTAAATCAGATCATTGCAATCATAAATGGCATAAGGTATCACATGGTAAAAATTGTATGAAAATTGAATAATAATTTGAAAAGTGACTTGTAGAAAATCGTCTATTTCTCGGCAACCGTACAAGTTAGAAACTTTTTTGTGGTATCTGTATGATCGTATGGGTTCATGCTATTCGTTGATGGGATTCAAATATCATAATTTTAAAAATATTATAAAAAGGACTCATTTGAATAAAATATTTGTTTTTTTAGGTTAAAAATACAGTTGTTGCACAAATGACGTCATTTCCGGTCACAGTGAAACTGTAAAATTGGCTTAACCTAGTCCAAATTGGCATTAGGCATCGAATGAAAAAAAAATATTGAAAATCGGATAATAATTTACTCTTTTATAGGCAAAATAACGTGAAAAGTGATGCATGCAAAATTGCATATTTCTCGGCAATTGCTCATATTACGAACTATTTTTTCCACACATTCTCCTCGTCTGGATTATTACTACGAGTTTATGAAAGTTACGAATAAATAGTTGAAAATATGAAGACGTTGAATGGGTTGTAAATAACTGATTTTTACACTTTTTTTTACATTTATTCGAAATTACCCGAAAATGAAATTGAAATTAAAAAATCGGAGCTAACGATTTGTGCCCCTTTACAGCGCGCATCCTTTTTGCTATATCAGATTTCGAAAAAAATAATATTTACTTTCAAAAAGTGGTACTGAACTGTTAAAATTGTATTTTTTTTTAATATTACGCCACTTCCGTTGCCTACAGAAATATTTCACGGTAACAAAAAAGATTACAATTGAGACCACGGAGCATATGCACTTTGTTTTATACAAATCGAACAATAAATAATTAATCTAGGTAAGAAAAACAAAATTAGCCAATGGCGACTAAAGATAATTACTGAGACAAAATTCTTTCTCACTTCTGCTCAAATAGGGTGATACTTTAACTATGTGTAAACTACCATCAAAAGATATTCATAAATAAAAAAGTTTTCTGTAAAAATGTAAAACAAATTCAAAATATCGGAGATTTTTTCGACTACTTCCGGTTTTCCGATCATTGTCGGAATAGCTTTAAGAACTTGATTAGATACCTAACTTCCTGTATCAGAAATGTCAGAAACATTCACTGAGTAATTTTCGAAAAAAAGATAAAAAAATTAGCATTTTCAGTAATTGAATGATTTTTCAACTTTTTTCACAGATTGAGGCCATTTTCGGACAACCTATAATATTTCAATGCTTTTAATTTTGTATGCACACTTTAGACCATCGATGGGACTCTTAGTAAAAAATATTCTAGAAAAATCGTAGGCGTCGTTTTCGAGAAAAAGGCGTCTCAGAATGCTCCAAAACGGAAAATACTTAGTTTTCGGCGTACCATAATTTATTTCCTAAGAATCAAATTCGTGTTATTTAGATGTTATACGATCGTCTATTAACGGAACTATCCAACGACACTTTAATTGTTTTGGTCCGCTAATATGTGACGGAGAATTCGAACTTTTGGCAGGAGCTCCAATTTTTTTTTAACTTTTTAACATTTTTCTTCGTTTTTTGAACTACTTCCGGTTTTCGAATCATTGTCGAGTAGTTTTCACATCCAGTTTTGGAGTTTGCACAGGAACAGGACTATCTAATGATATACTACATTTTACGATCAAATAAAATACTTCTGAGAAATCCTATGTTCAAAACTGTTAAAAATGTCAAAATGTCAAAATATTGAAAATTAAATTTCAATAACTGCATACATATTATACATCATTAGAATCGTAATTAGGTCAGCTTTTTAAATATATATCTTTTTTTTGAAAATCTCTTAAAATAAAAAAATAGTAGAGCATTTTCCGAAATTTCACGATTTTTCGACTTTTTTCGATTTTCAGTCCGTTTTTAGTCCTATTCCAATTATTTGAAGGTTTTAATGGATGGGTTCATGTTAAAGACCACCGAAGGGACTCCCGATAGAGAAAGTTTAAGATAAATCGCTGGAGCAGTTTTCGAGATAAAGGCGTCTAAAAACGCTCCAAATCAGAAAATACTTGATTTTCAGCGCGCGATATTTTACTTCCGGGTCATCGTATTCTTATGAAATGGGTACCATACGATACTTCAATTCCCGTGCAACGCAACGATACCCTAATCTCTTTCATCCGTTGATATCGGACGAAATAATCACATTTTTCCCCGAAACACCCATTTTTTGCATTTTTATCCAAACATCAGAAATTATTTCGACTACTTCCGGTTTATGGATCGTTGTTGAAATTGCTTTATCCTACTGTCTGACTATATGGCTTTATGTTCCAGAGGTTTCAGAAATATCGATTTATCCTTTCCAAAAAATATAAGGGTTTGAAAATGGGTAGAAAATTCGAAAAAAATCGAAAAATAAAGGGCGATAACTCTGAATGAAACTTATATTACTGGAATCACATAGACTTCAGAAATCCAAAAATGTAGGTCAAATTTCAAAATTTTGAAAAATAAAAAAAATGTTTCGTAAACAACATTTTTTCAATTTTCGAATGACAGAAGTCAGAGACGAATGTTCGAAATTGAAAAATGTGAGATAGCCAGTGTCTTAGAAAAGATTCAGGGTTTCCGAAAATATCATTTGTTTTAAAATGGGTAATGAATTGGCGAAACTATGGCCGATTTTCAATTTTTAGACGACGTACAAAGTTCGGCCACTTCCGGTATGCGCAGAAGTTTGAAAAATAGTTTATCCAGTAGCCACCACATGGTTTCCCAATAAAAAATTTGGTTTCGGGTCGATAACTGTTTCCGATCATGGAGAAATAGGCTCCCGCGGAAAAAAATAATAATAATAATAATCTTTTTAAAAACAATAGTCTTTCAGACGAAAGTCTGAAAGCCTAATAATAATAATAATTTTAGTAAAAACAATAGTCTTTCAGACGAAAGTCTGAAAGCCTAATAATAATAATTTTAGTAATCTCAATAGGCTTTCAGACGAAAGTCTGAAAGCCTAATAATAATAATTTTAGTAATCTCAATAGGCTTTCAGACGAAAGTCTGAAAGCCTAACTAGACCTGCAAGCAGCACTGAACCGGCTTTCAGGAATCATACAGGAAGTTTATTATACCATAGCCGATCCATTGAGCTACCAAACTTTAATTGTTTTACTTCAGTGACACCGTCTATCATATGTAAAAGTAATATTTGCTGGCGAAAAGACCGGTCAAAATTGTAAATTATGGCAAAATTACGTCACTTCCGGTGTTGAAAGAAATTTTTATAGGTGAAAAGTAAGTCGAAAATTTGCAACATACAAAATACAAACTTTGTTTTATACATATCGGGCAATAAATAATTAACCTATAACCAATAAACTGAAATTAAGAAGGTAAAAAACTTAAAAGTGACCCTGGGACAATTGGCTATTTTTCGACAAGGGAACATGCTAGAAGCCTTTTCTTGATATCAATATGATGGTATTGATTCAATCTTACTGCCCATTAGAGTCAGACATTATAAAATTAAACGAATAATAAACATAAATCACTTCAAAAAAAATGTTTGTTTTGAAGGCCAAAAATACGTTTTTTGAAAAAATTACATTACTTCCGGTGACATTGAAAGTGTTAATTTAGTTCATAGAAGTCATAAATGGCATAAGGCATCAAATGGTAAAAAAATTATAAAAATCGAATAATAATTGACACTTTTATAGACCAAAAACCTTGAAAAGTGACTTATAGAAGATCGCCTATTTCTCTGTAACCGTACAAGTTAGAAACCATTTTGTGGTATCTGTATGGTCGTATGGTTTCATTCTATTCGTTGATGGGAATCAAATATCATAATTTTAAAAATATTATAAGGCAGACTCATTTGAATAAAATATTTGTTTTTTAGGTTAAAAATACAGTTTTTGCAGAAATGACGTCATTTCCGGTCACAGTGAAAATGTAAAATTGGCTTGACCTAGTCCACATTGACATTAGGCATCAAATGGAAAAAAAATATTGCAAATCGAATAATAATTCACTCTTTTATAGGCAAAATAACGTGAAAAGTGATGCATGCAAAATTGCATATTTCTCGGCAACTGCTCATATTACAAACTAATTTTCGCATACATTCTCTTCGTCTGGATTATGGCTACGAGTTTATGAAAATCACAAATAAATATTTCAAAATATGAAGACGCTGAATGAATTGTAAATAACTGAATTTTACACTTTATTTTACATTCTATTCGAAATTGCCCGAAAATGAAATTGAAATTAAAAAATCTGAGCTAAAGATTTTATACACCTTTGCAGGATGCATCCTTTTAGTTATATCAGTTTTGAAAAAAAAAATATTTGCTTTCAAAAAGTGGTACCGAACTGTCAAAATTGTAGTTTTTGTTAATATTACGTCACTTCCGTTGCCGACAGAAAAATTTCACCGTAACAAAAAAAATTGCAAATGGGACCACGGAGCATATGAACTTTGTTTTATACAAATCGAACAATAAATAGTTTTTCTGGTTACGAAAAACTAAATTAGCCGATGGCGGCTAACGGAAATTACCGAGACAATTTTTTTAATCATTTCTGCTCAAGTAGGATGATATTTTAACCCTGTGTAAAATACCATCAAAAAATATTCATAAATAAAAAAGGTTTTCGTAAAAAAAATTTTTTTTTTTCAAAATATCGGACATTTTTTCGACTACTTCCGGTTTTACGATCATTGTCGTGGCAGCTTTACGACGTTCTTTGGATACTTAACTTTCTGTACAAGAAGTGTCAGTAACATCCATTGAGTAGTTTGGGAAAAAAAAATAAATTAAAGAGCGTTTCCAAAAATTTAACGATTTTTCAATTTTTTTCAAAGTTTGAGGCCATTTTTGGACCTCTTATATTATTTCAATGCTTTTCATTTTGGATTCACTATATAGACAACCGATAGGACTTTGAGTAAGAATAGTTTAAGAAAAATCTGCGGCGTTGTTTTCAAGAAAAGGGCGTCTCAGAATGTTAAAAAATCGGAAAATACTAGATATTTGGCATACAATAATTTATTTCCTTATCATCGAATTCGTATTATTTAGACTCCATATGATGGTCCATTAATAGGGCTAACCAGCAACACTTTAGTTCTTTTGGTCCGCTATTACCTAAGGGAGAAATCAAGTTTTTCGCAAGTGCGACAATGTTTTTAACATTTTTTTTCATTTTTTGAATACTTCCGGTATGGCTATTATTGTCGGAATAGTTTTAATAGCCGGTTTGGGCACTAAATTAGCCACAGGGCTCTGTAATGACATATTACATTATCTGATCAGATAAAATGCCCCTGAGAAATCCTATGTTCAAAAGTGCTAAAAATGCAAAAAAATTAAAATATCGAAAATTAAATTTCAATAACTACATACATATTATACATCGTTAGAATCGTAATTAGGTCAGCTATCTGATTATACAATCTTTTTTTGAAAATCTCTTAAAATAAAAAAATAGTAGAGCATTTTCCAAAATTTCACGATTTTTCGACTTTTTTTCGATTTTCAGTCCGTTATTTCACCTATTCCACATATTTCAAAGTCTGACTGGATGGTTTCATGCAAAATAACTCCGAAAGGACTCTCGATAGAAAAATTTTTAAAAAAAGTTGCGGTTAAGTTTTCGAGCTACAGGCATCCAAAAACGCTCCAAATCAGAAAATACTTAATTTTCAGCGTACCATATTGTGCTTCCTGCTCATCGTATCCGTACGAATTGGGTATCATATGATAGTACAATCCTAGTGCAATCCCATGGTATCCTAATTTGTCTAATCCATTGATATCGGACGGAGAAATCGCGTTTTCCCCAAAATACCCATTTTTTGCATTTTTTTCAAAATATCGGACATTATTTCGACCACTTCCGGTGTACAGATTATTGTTGAAATTGCTTTATTCCTTGCAATGGTCATTTGGCTTCATGCCTCAGAAGTTTCAGAAACGTCAATTCGGCCATAAAACGAAACCCGAGCTCACAAAATGGGTAGAAAATTCGAAAAAAATCGAAAAATAAAGGGCGATAACTCTGAATGAAACTTATATTACTGGAATCGGATGGACTTCAGGTATCCAAAAATGTAGGTCATATTTCAAAATTTTGAAAAATAACAAAAATTGTCTCTCAAACAACATTTTTCATTTTTCGATCGCAAAAAGTCAGCGATGAAGTTTCAAAATATCGAAATTTTCAACTGCTATCGTCCGAGAAAAGACTCAGGGTTTCCGAAAATGTCATTTGTATGAAAATAGGTACAGAATTGACGAATCTACGGCCGTTTTTTAATTTTTTGACACCGCACGAAATTCGACCACTTCCGGTTTTCGCAGAAGTTTCAAATATAGTTTATCAAGTAGCCAACACATGGTTTCCCGATAGAGAATTAGGTCCCAGATCGGTATCTGTTACAGGCACTGAGAAATAGGCTCCGGCGAAAAAAAAAATAATAATAACTAGACCTGCAAGCAGCACTGAACCGGCTTTCAGGAATCATACAGGAAGTTCATTATACCATAGCCGATCCATTGAGCTACCAAAGTATACTTTAGTTGTTTTGCTTCAGTGACACCCTCTATCATATGTAAAAGTAATATTTGCTGGCGAAAAGACCGGTCAAAATTGTAAATTATGGCAAAATTACGTCACTTCCGGTGCCGAAAGAAATTTTTATAGGTAAAAAATAAGTCGAAAATTCGCAACATACAAAATACAAACTTTGTTTTATACATATCGGGCAATAAATAATCAACCTATAACCCATAAACTGAAATTAAAAAGGTATAAAACTTAAAAGTGACCCTGGGAAAATTGGCTATTATTCGACAAGGGAACATGCTAGAAGCCTTTTCTTGATAGCAATATGATGGTATTGATTCAATCTTACTGCCCATTAGAGTCAGACGTTATAAAGTTAAACGAATAATAAATATAAATCCATTCAAAAAAATGTTTGTTTTGAAGGCTAAAAATACGTTTTTTGCAAAAGTTACATTACTTCCGGAGATATTGAAAATGTTAATTAAGTTCATAGAAGTCATAAATGGCATAAGGCATCAAATGGTAAAAAAATGATAAAAATCGAATAATAATTGACACTTTTATAGACCAAAAACCTTGAAAAGTGACTTATAGAAGATCGCCTATTTCTCTGTAACCGTTCAAGTTAGAAACCATTTTGTGGTATCCGTATGGTCGTATGGCTTTATTCTATTCGTTGGTGGGAATCAAATATCATGATTTTAAAAATATTATAAGGCAGACTCATTTGAATAAAATATTTGTTTTTTAGGTTAAAAATGCAGTTTTTGCCCAAATGACGTCATTTCCGGTCACAGTGAAAATGTAAAATTGGCTTGACCTAGTCCAAATTGGCATTAGGCATCAAATGGAAAAAAAATATTGCAAATCGAATAATAATTCACTCTTTTATAGGCAAAATAACGTGAAAAGTGATGCATGCAAAATTGCATATTTCTCGGCAACTGCTCATATTACAAACTAATTTTCGCATACATTCTCTTCGTCTGGATTATTGCTACGAGTTTATGAAAATTACAAATAAATATTTCAAAATATGAAGACGCTAAATGAATTGTAAATAACTGAATTTTACACTTTATTTTACATTTTATTCGAAATTGCCCGAAAATGAAATTGAAATTAAAAAATATGAGCTAAGGATTTTGTGCACCTTTGCAGGGTGCATCCTTTTAGTTATATCAGTTTTGAAAAAAAAATAATATTTGCTTTCAAAAAGTGGTACCGAACTGTCAAAATTGTAGTTTTTGTTAATATTACGTCACTTCCGTTGCCGACAGAAAAATTTCGCCGTAACAAAAAAAATTACAATTGGGACCACGGAGCATATGAACTTTGTTTTATACAAATCGAACAATAAATAATTTTTCTGGGTACGAAAAACTAAATTAGCCGATGGCGGCTAACGCAAATTACCGAGACAATTTTTTTTCTCATTTCTGCTCAAGTAGGATGATATTTTTAGCCCTGTGTAAAATATCATCAAAAAATATTCATAAATAAAAAAGGTTTTCGTAAAAAAATTAATTTTTTTCAAAATATCGGACATTTTTTCGACTACTTCCGGTTTTACGATCGTTGTCGTGATAGCTTTACGAAGTTCTTTGGATAATTAACTTTCTGTACCATTGAGTAGTTTTGGAAAAAAAGATAAATTAAAGAGCGTTTCCAAAAATTTAACGATTTTTCAATTTTTTTCAAAGTTTGAGGCCATTTTTGGACCACCTATATTATTTCAATGCTTTTCATTTTGGATTCACTATATAGACAACCGATAGGACTTTGAGTAAGAAAAGTTTAAGAAAAATCTGCAGCGTCGTATTCGAGAAAAGGGCGTCCCAGAATGTTAAAAAATAGGAAAATACTAGATTTTTGGCATACAATAATTTATTTCCTTACCATCGAAATCGTATTATTTAGATACCATATGATGGTCCATTAATAGGGCTATCCAGCGACACTTTAGTTCTTTTGGTCCGCTATTACCTAAGGGAGAAATCAAGTTTCTCGCAAGTGCGACAATGTTTTTAACCTTTTTTTTCATTTTTTGAATACTTCCGGTATGGTTATTATTGTCGGAATAGTTTTAATAGCCGGTTTGGGCACTAAAATAGCCACGGGGCTCTGTAATGATATATTACATTATCTGATCAGATAAAATGCCTCTGAGAAATCCTATGTTCAAAAGTGCCAAAAATGCAAAAAATTTAAAATATCGAAAATTAAATTTCAATAACTACATACATATTACACATCGTTAGAATCGTAATTAATCAGCTATCTGAATATACAACCTTTTTTTGAAAATCTCTTAAAATAAAAAAATAGTAGAGCATTTTCCAAAATTTCACGATTTTTCGACTTTTTTTGATTTTCAGTCCCTTTTTTTATCGTATTCCAGACATTTCAAAGTCTTATTGGATGGCATAATTCACAAGACTATCGAATGGACTCTCGATAGAGAAAGTTAAAAAAAAAGTTGCGGTTAAGTTTTCGAGATACAGGCGTTCAAAAACGCTCAAAATCAGAAAATACTTGATTTTCAGCGTGCCATATTTTTCTTCCTGCTCGTCGTATCCATATGAATGGGGTATCATATGATAGTCCAGCAATCGTGCCATCAAACGATACCTTCATTCGTTTAATCCATTGATATCGGACGGAGAAATAGCGTTTTCCCCAAAAATATCCATTTTTTGCATTTTTTTCAAAATATTGCACATTATTTCGACCACTTCCGGTTTAAGGATTCTTGTCGAAATTGCTTTATAAGTTGGTATTGGACTATAACTTCATGTTCCAGAAGTTTCAGAAACGTCAATTCTTCCATAAAACGAAACCCGAGCTCACAAAATGGGAAGAAAATTCGAAAAAAATCGAAAAATAAAGGGCGATAACTCTGAATGAAACTTATATTACTGGAATCGGATGGACTTCAGGTATCCAAAAATGTAGGTCAAATTTGAAAATTTTGAAAAATAACAAAAATTGTCTCGTAAACAACATGTTTTCAATTTTCGAACGATAAAAATCACAGACGAATGTTCGAAATTGAAAAATGTGAGATAGCCATTGTCTCAGAAAAGATTCAGGGATTCCAAAAATGTAATTTGTTTGAAAATGGATAAAGAATTGACGAAACTATGGCCGATTTTCAATTTTTAGGGAAAGTACAAAGTTCGGTCACTTCCGGTATGCGCAGAAATTTCAAAAATATTTTATCAAGTAGCCACCACATGGTTTCCCAATAGAAAAGCTAATTCCAGATCGATATCTGTTTTCGGTCATGGAGATCTAGGCCCTCGCGGTAAATAATAATAATAATAATAACTAGACCTGCAAGCAGCACTGAACCGGCTTTCAGGAATCATACAGGAAGTTTATTATACCATAGCCGATCCATTGAGCTACCAAACTATACTTTAGGTTGTTTTGCTTTAGTGGCACCCTCTATCATATGTAAAAAAAATATTTGCTGGCGAAAAGATTAGTCAAAATTGTAAATTATGGCAAAATTAAGTCACTTCCGGTGCCGAAAGAAATTTTTATAGGTGAAAAATAAGTCGAAAATTCGCAACATACAAAATCCAAACGTTGTTTTATACATTTCGGGCAATAAATAATTAACCTATAACCCATAAACTGAAATTAAGAAGGCAAAAAACTTAAAGGTGACCCTGGGAAAATTGGTTATTATTCGACAAGGGAACATGCTAGAAGCCTTTTCTTGATATCAATATGATGGTATTGATTCACTCTTACTGCCCATTAGAGTCAGACGTTATAAAGTTAAACGAATAATGAATATAAATCACTTCTAAAAAATGTTTGTTTTGAAGGCTAAAAATACGTTTTTTGCAAAAATTACATTACTTCCGGTGATATTGAAAATGTTAACTTGGTTCATAGAAGTCATAAATTGCATAAGGTATCAAATGGTAAAAAAATTATAAAAATCGAATAATAATTGACACTTTTATATACCAAAAACCTTGAAAAGTGACTTATAGAAGATCGCCTTTTTCTCTGTAAACGTACAAGTTAGAAACCATTTTGTGGTATCTGTATGATCTTATGGCTTCATTCTGTTCGTTCATGGGAATCAAATATCATAATTTTAAAAATATTATAAGGGAGACTGATTTGAATAAAATTTTACTTTTTTAGGTTAAAAATACAGTTTTTGCCCAAATGACGTCATTTCCGGTCACAATGAAAATGAAAAATTGGCTTGACCTAGTCCAAATTGGCATTAGGCATCAAATGGGAAAAAATATTGCAAATCGAATAATAATTCACTCTTGCATAGGCAAAATAACGTGAAAAGTGATGCATGCAAAATTGCATATTTCTCGGCAACTGCTCATATTACAAACTAATTTTCGCATACATTCTCTTCGTCTGGATTAGTGCAACGAGTTTATGGAAATTACAAATAAATATTTCAAAATATGAAGACGCTGAATGAATTGTAAATAACTGAATTTTACACTTTATTTTACATTTTATTCGAAATTGCCCGAAAATGGAATTGAAATTTAAAAATATGAGCTAAGGATTTTGTGCACCTTTGCAGGGTGCATCCATTTAGTTATATCAGTTTTGAAAAAAATAATATTTGCTTTCAAAAAGTTGTACCGAACTGTCAAAATTGTAGTTTTTGTTAATATTACGTCACTTCCGTTGCCGACAGAAAAATTTCACCGTAACAAAAAAAATTACAATTGGGACCACGGAGCATATGAACTTTGTTTTATACAAATCGAACAATAAATAATTTTTCTGGGTACGAAAAATTAAATTAGCCGATGGCGGCTAACACAAATTACCGAGACAATTTTTTTTCTCATTTCTGCTCAAGTAGGATGATATTTTAACCCTGTGTAAAATATCATCAAAAATTATTAATAAATAAAAAAGATTTTCGTAAAAAAACTATTTTGTTTCAAAATATCGGACATTTTTTCGACTACTTCCGGTTTTACGATCGTTGTTGTGATAGCTTTACGAAGTTCTTTGGATACTTAACTTTCTGTACCAGAAGTGTCAGAAACATCCGTTGAGCAGTTTTGAAAAAAAAAGATAAATTAAAGAGCGTTTCCAAAAATTTAACGATTTTTCAATTTTTTCAAAGTTTGATGCCACTTTTGGACCACCTATATTATTTCAATGCTTTTCATTTTTGATTCACTATATAGACAACCGATAGGACTTTGAGTAAGAAAAGTTTAAGAAAAATCTGCGGCGGCGTTTTCGAGAAAAGGACGTCTCAGAATGTTAAAAAATCGGAAAATACTAGATTTTTGGCACACAATAATTTATTTCCTTACCATCGATATCGTATTATTTAGATACCATATGATGGTCCATTAATAGGGCTATCCAACGACACTTTAGTTCTTTTGGTCCGCTATTACCTAAGGGAGAAATCAAGTTTTTTGCAAGTGCGACAATGTTTTTAACCTTTTTTTACATTTTTTGAATACTTCCGGTATGGTTATTATTGTCGATATAGTTTTGATAACCGGTTTAGGCACTAAAATAGCCACAGGGCTCTGTAATGATATATTACATTATCTGATCTAATAAAATGCCCCTGAGAAATCCTAGGTTCAAAAGTGCCAAAAATGCAAAAAATTTAAAATATCGAAAATTAAATTTCAATAACTACATACATATTATACATCGTTAGAATCGTTATTAGGTCAGCTATCTGAATATACAAATTTTTTTTGAAAATCTCTTAAAATAAAAAAATAGCAGAGCATTTTCCAAAATTTCATGATTTTTCGACTTTTTTCGATTTTCAGTCCGTTATTTCACCTTTTCCAGATATTTCAAAGTCGTAATGGAATGTTCCGTACACAAGATTACTGCAAGGTGTCTCGATAGAGAAAGTTTCATAAAAAACTGTGGAGCAGTTTTCGAGATACAGGCATCTAAAAACGCTCCAAATCAGAAAATACTTGATTTTCAGCGAGCCATATTTTGCTTCCTGCTGATCGTATCCGTACGAATTGGGTATCATTCAGTGGTCCAATTACCGCCCGACCAAATGATACCTTAATTTGTTTAATCCGTTGATATCGGACGGAAAAATCGTGTTTTTACCCAAAACACCAATTTTTCACGTTTTTTTCAAAATATCGCATAGTATTTCGACTACTTCCGGTTTACGGATTGTTGTTGAAATTGCTTTAAACGGTGGTTTGACCATATTACTTCATGTTCCAGGAATTTCAGAAACGTCGATCCGGCCGTAAAACGAAACTTAAGCTCACAAAATGTGAAGAAAATTCGAAAAAAATCGAAAAATAAAGGGCGATGACTCTGAATGAAACTTATATTACTGGAACCGGATTGCCTTCAGGTATCCAAAACTGTAGGTCAAATTTGAAAATTTTGAAAAATAACAAAAAATGTGTCTTAAACAACATATTTTCATTTTTCGAATGCTAGAAGTCAGCAGCGAAGTCTCTAAATTGCAAAATTTTCAACTGCTATCGTCCGAGAAAAGACTCAGGGTTTCCAAAAATGTAATTTGTATGAAAATAGGTACAGAATTGACGAATCTACGGCCGTTTTTTAATTTTTTGGCACCGCACAAAATTCGGCCACTTCCGGTCTGCGCAGAAGTTTCAAATACAGTGGAAGGGATGGCCACTATATGGTTTCCTGATAGAAAATTACGTCCCAGATCTGTATCTGTTACAGACACTGAGAAATAGGCTCCCCCGAAAAATAAAATAATAATAATAAATAATAACTAGATCTGCAAAGCAGATATTAAAGCTTTCATATTAACAGTCACTTCCTGTCACATGTCATGGGTCATGTAAATAATCTCATCAACAAAAAAAAAATCATTAAAATCGGTCAAAATATAGCGAAGTTTTTATGATTTTTCAATCGTAAACAACTTTTTCGGCACGGAAAACATCAAAGACAAAATTCGAAAATGTGACATTTTCAAATAACAATATTTCGACCCTGATCCCGGCTATGCAGAAATGTATTCATTTTGGAAATAGGAGACATATTCTCCAAACTACGGCCTATTGCTTTCATTCACGTGCTCGTTAATGTCGATTTTTCAACTTTTTTATATTCAGTTCGAAATGGTGACCATCACGTGACCGAAATCAAAATTCTGATCTGATAGATTTTTAGGCATTCCTTCAAGGATTCCGAAAATGTAACTCCCATGTCTGTAAGTAAAATATCGCAAAAGCCTTTGTGATTTTTCACGTTTCAAGATGGCGGCACTTCCGGTTCGATCCACAAACTCAATATTTTGTGTACGAATCAGTATTTACTTACCTAGTATCCAAAAAAAAAATCAGGTCATTCTGACCTATATTTCTTCGATTTTTTTGAAAACTTTGATCCCTAATTTCACTAAGGGGAGATAATTTAGAAAATTTCTAAGGACATCTTTAAAGTTGCATCGGTAAGATCTACTTACATACTAAATTTCATGAAAATCGTAGAACTATTAAAGAAGTTGTCAAGTTGGTCTCAACTTCCGGTTCGAAATCACAGCGACGAATTTTCGAAATTCGAAAATCTGAAACTGCAGTTGAAAATGATTTTTGTCATGGTACTCAAAGAAAAAAGAATTAGTAAAATAGGTCAAATAGTCACAGAGTTACAGTAATGCAGGTCAAATTCACTCGTTCGTAAAATTCGGTGATTTCGAATGCTTTAAACGTTTTGAAAATATATTTAATCAATACTCACCACCCATTTTTGGGGGGGTAGGTCAAAGTTTCAGAAACATCCTATGGTTAGATTCTGAGAAAAACGATTTGCAGGAAACACATGTTGACTTTACGAGAAAGACCTTTAAACATGCTCTAAATTGTAAAAATACGACTCTTTGGATTTTCAATCTCTTTTTTTCGGCTACCCCGGACATTTAAGAAAAAATGATACAATGATTTCACACAACAGGTTAGCTATTAGACTCTCGATTGACAAGAGTTTGATCGCCCTCCCTTCATTATAACCAAAGTTATCGTGCCCTAAAGAATCAACAAACCAGCTTGCTTATCTCTGCTTACCCTAGGCAGAAAATGCTCATCTTTGAACTCAATCAAGACAGTGACCTAGTGAACGTCTACACCAAGTTTGAACATTCTAGCTCAATTAGAAGGAGAGTTATTGTGTTCCAAATTCTCGGCCCTTCAAATTGCTTCTATTTTTCACATTCACTTCAAAATGGCGACCATCAATTGACCTAAATCAAAATTCTACTCCGAACGTTTTTTAGGCCATCCTTCACGGATTCAGAAAATATAACTCCCGTGTCTGTAAGTAAAATAGCAAAAAAGCCTTTGTGATTTTTCACGTTTCAAGATGGCGGTACTTCCGGTTCAACCCACAAACTCAATATTTTGTGTACGAATCAGTATTTACTTATCTAGTATCCCCAAAAAAAATCAGGTCATTCTGACCTATATTTCTTCGATTTTTTTGAAAACTTTGATCCTTAATTTCACCAAGGGGAGATAATTTAGAAAGTTTCTATTTATATTTTTGAAGTCACATGGTTAAGATCTACTTACATACTAAATTTCATGAAAATCGTAGAACTATTAAAGAAGTTGTCAAGTTGGTCTCAACTTCCGGTTCGAAATCACAGCGACGAATTTTCGAAATTCGAAAATCTGAAACTGCAGTTGAAAATGATTTTTGTCAAGGTACTCAAAGGAAAAAGAATTAGTAAAATAGGTCAAATAGTCACAGAGTTACAGTAATGCAGGTCAAATTCACTCGTTCGTAAAATTCTGTGATTTCGAATTCGTAAAACGTTTTGAAAATATATTTAATCAAAAACTGCCACCCAGTTTTGGGGGGGTAGGTCAAAGTTTCAGAAAGGTCCCATGGTTAGATTCTGAGAAATCCGATTTGCAGAAATGACACAAAAAAAAAAAATAACTAGATCTGCAAAGCAGATATTAAAGCTTTCATATTAATAGTCACTTCCTGTCACATGTCATGGGTCATGTAAATAATCTCATCAACAAAAAAAAAATCATTAAAATCGGTCAAAATATAGCGAAGTTTTTATGATTTTTCAATCGTAAACAACTTTATCGGCACGAAAAACATCAAAGACAAAATTCGAAAATGTGACATTTTCAAATAACAACATTTCGACCCTGATCCCGGCTATCCAGAAATGTATTCATTTTGGAAATAGGAGACATATTCTCCAAACTACGGCCTATTGCTTTCATTCTCGTGCTCGTTAATGTCGATTTTTCACCTTTTCTCATATTCAGTTTGAAATGGTGACCATCACGTGACCGAAATCAAAATTCTGATCTGATAGATTTTTAGGCATTCCTTCAAGGATTCCGAAAATGTAACTCCCATGTCTGTAAGTAAAATATCGCAAAAGCCTTTGTGATTTTTCACGTTTCAAGATGGCGGCACTTCCGGTTCGATCCACAAACTCAATATTTTGTGTACGAATCAGTATTTACTTATCTAGAATCTAAAAAAAAAATCAGGTCATTCTGACCTATATTTCTTCGATTTTTTTGAAAACTTTGATCCCTAATTTCACCAAGGGGAGATAATTTAGAAAATTTCTAAGGACATCTTTAAAGTTGCATCGGTAAGATCTACTTACATACTAAATTTCATGAAAATCGTAGAACTATTAAAGAAGTTGTCAAGTTGGTCTCAACTTCCGGTTCGAAATCACAGCGACGAATTTTCGAATTTCGAAAATCTGAAACTGCAGTTGAAAATGATTTTTGTCATGGTACTCAAAGAAAAAAGAATTAGTAAAATAGGTCAAATAGTCACAGAGTTACAGTAATGCAGGTCAAATTCACTCGTTCGTAAAATTCGGTGACTTCGAATGCTTTAAACGTTTTGAAAATATATTTAATCAATACTCACCACCCATTTTTGGGGGGTAGGTCAAAGTTTCAGAAACATCCTATGGTTAGATTCTGAGAAAAACGATTTGCAGGAAACACATGTTGACTTTACGAGAAAGACCTTTAAACATGCTCTAAATTGTAAAAATACGACTCTTTGGATTTTCAATCTCTTTTTTTCGGCTACCCCGGACATTTAAGAAAAAATGATACAATGATTTCACACAACAGGTTAGCTATTAGACTCTCGATTGACAAGAGTTTGATCGCCCTCCCTTCATTATAACCAAAGTTATCGTGCCCTAAAGAATCAACAAACCAGCTTGCTTATCTCTGCTTACCTTAGGCAGAAAATGCTCATCTTTGAACTCAATCAAGACAGTGACCTAGTGAACGTCTACACCAAGTTTGAACATTCTAGCTCAATTAGAAGGAGAGTTATTGTGTTCCAAATTCTCGGCCCTTCAAATTGCTTCTATTTTTCACTTTCACTTCAAAATGGCGACCATCAAATGACCTAAATCAAAATTCTACTCCGAACGTTTTTTAGGCCATCCTTCAAGGATTCAGAAAATATAACTCCCGTGTCTGTAAGTAAAATAGCAAAAAAGCCTTTGTGATTTTTCACGTTTCAAGATGGCGGCACTTCCGGTTCAACCCACAAACTCAATATTTTGTGTACGAATCAGTATTTACTTATCTAGTATCCAAAAAAAAAATCAGGTCATTCTGACCCATATTTCTTCGATTTTTTTGAAAACTTTGATCCTTAATTTCACCAAGGGGAGATAATTTAGAAAATTTCTATTTATATTTTTGAAGTCACATGGTTAAGATCTACTTACATACTAAATTTCATGAAAATCGTAGAACTATTAAAGAAGTTGTCAAGTTGGTCTCAACTTCCGGTTCGAAATCACAGCGACGAATTTTCGAAATTCGAAAATCTGAAACTGCAGTTGAAAATGATTTTTGTCAAGGTACTCAAAGAAAAAAGAATTAGTAAAATAGGTCAAATAGTCACAGAGTTACAGTAATGCAGGTCAAATTCACTCGTTCGTAAAATTCTGTGATTTCGAATTCGTAAAACGTTTTGAAAATATATTTAATCAAAAACTGCCACCCAGTTTTGGGGGGGTAGGTCAAAGTTTCAGAAAGATCCCATGGTTAGATTCTGAGAAATCCGATTTGCAGAAATGACACAAAAAAAAAAAATAATAATAATAACAACTAGATCTGCTACTGTCCCATGCAGAT
Source organism: Patella ulyssiponensis (assembly GCA_963678685.1). Classification (NCBI taxonomy): domain Eukaryota; kingdom Metazoa; phylum Mollusca; class Gastropoda; family Patellidae; genus Patella; species Patella ulyssiponensis. The sequence continues at coordinate 56,987,514 of OY783225.1, read as the reverse complement.
ATGAAAGCTTTCATATTCATCGTCACGTGTCATTGAAGAAAAAATTATCAAAATTGGTCAAAAATTCGCGAAGTTACAAGTCTAAATATAGTATGAAACATTGCACCCAAGCATAACAATAATCTGAAAACTAAAGGGAATAACTGAAACTTGTATTACTATAATGAGACGGATGAGAAATTGAAATGAAAATGGCGGGAAAAAAAATTAAAAATGGCAGGTTGGACAGGCGACCTTACTCCTTCTCATGTACAACCGGGCATTCGAAAACACGCTAGTTAACTCAATGACAGGCGCGCGTGCTAACCATTCAGCCACCCCCCCCCCTTTGAAATCAGACACGTGCAATATGTCATATAGGAAGAATAAGAAGTCGCTCACAACAAAATGGTAAATTAATGAGTTTAGGTCAAAAGGTTGAGCTACTGTTTTAGTGTAATTAATAGTTTTAAAGAGACACGTTAAGGGTTGTTCATAGTTAAATGAAAGTTTAATTTTAAATAAGACCAATAAAATTAGGATTTAATAATGCCAGACTAATATTTCCAATATGTTTGGTTATAAGTAGGAAATCATGACGACTTCTTAAACATGTTTTAAACAAAGGATCATAGACTGAATTATACAAGAATGGCACTCTGCAATAAAAAAACTGGCCAAAGCAAGATTTCTATGCAGAAATTAAATAATTGCTAGAACCAGAAAAATATTTATCCACTATAATAAATAAGCAACATAGACAAAATGAAATGAAATTGAATGGGGTTTAACGTCCTACTGTTCAGCTCCTAAAATGGGCTAATGAAGACGGGCATATGCCATAAAGTGTGCAATGAGGGAAATATTACCCGGGCAGCGGCGTTACGGCCTACGAGGTCGGACAGCGACCATACTCCTTGTCACGTACAACCAAGAAATCGAAACAACGCCAGTTGACTCAATGACAGACGTTATGATACAGAACGCACGTGCTAACCATTCAGCCACGCAACCTCCCTAAAATCGGCAAATTGCTGACCTACAGCGAGAAACATTTCAACCGGGCCAAATTTTCTATTTTAACAGTTTAATTTGCACGGTACCTTTAGTTATCAACCGAATATTACAAAACTTTTAAAAATAAGCTCCCCCTGACCAGCTTAAGCGTTCGCAATAAACGTTTGCCCCTTAAAATCGGCAAATTGCTGACTTTAAAGTGAGAAACATTACAACCGGGCGAAATTTTCTGTTTTATCACTTTTACAGTACCTTTGATTACCAACCGATTATCACAAAACTTTAAAAATAAAAGAGAAAGAGAGAAATGCGGCCTAATGTCCATTCGACACAAACTAGGTCATTTCGTGACTAACATATGTTTTTTTAATTTTATTTAAAAAAAACCCTTGCGCTTACTGGTCTTTAGCCGTTGGGAGGAAACCGAAGGACACGGAGAAAACCCACGAGGTTGGACATCATACTTCATGTCACGTGCAACCTGGAGATCGAAACGACGCTCGATGACTCAATGACAGACGTTACGATACAGCGCGCACATGCTAACCATTCAGCCATTCAGCCTCCCTGAATTCGGAAAATTGCTGACTTATAGCAAGAAACATTTCAACCGGGCGAAATTTTCTGTTTTAACAGTTTAATGTGCACGGTACTTTAATTACCAACCGATTATTACAAAACTTTTGAAAATAAGCTCCAACTGACCAGCTTAATCGTATGCAATAAACGTTTGGCCTGAATTGAAAGTTCTGCACGGAGAAAGTTCATCTTGATTTCCCGGCGTGGTTCCCCGTTGTTAGTGAGACAGAACGGAGGGCCTGACAAGCACAGTTGTCTAGTCGTTCGGATGGGACGAAAAACCAAGCTACCGTATAGACATTGGAGTGCACGTAAAATATCCCTAAGCAGTTGGAATTCGATACTGTTGAATAAGCTCTATACGATGACTAAATGTGTAGATTGTAGTCACCCACACTGCATGTTTCGCTTAACAATGAAAGGGTGCCGTTTTCAATTTTCGATCCTTTTGTTCTTCTACTCCTGATATGTTGGACTGTTGATCGATGGTTTCATATAAAAGACTACCAATAAGACTCTTTGTAGAAGAAGTTCCCAAAAAATATTATGTTGACTTTACGAGAAAGACCTCTAAACATGCTCCAAATTGTAAAAATACGACTTTTTGGATTTTCAATCTCTTTTTTTCGGCTATCCCTGATATTTAAAAAAAATGATACAATGATTTCAAACAACAGGCTAGCTATTAGACTCTCTGTTGACAAAAGTTTCATCGCCCTCCCTTCATTATAACCGAAGTTATCGTGCCCTAAAGAATCAACAAATCAGCATTCTTATCTCTGCTTACCCTAAGCAGAAAATGCTCATCTTTGAACTCAATCATGACATTGACCTAGTGAACGTCTACACCAAGTTTGAACATTGTAGCTTAATTAGAAGGAGAGTTATTGTGTTCCAAAGTCCCGGTCCTTCAAATTGCTTCTATTTTTCATTTTCAATTCAAAATGGTGACCATCACGTGACCGAAATCAAAATTCGGATCCGACAGATTTTTAGGCATTCCTTCAAGGATTCTGAAAATATAACTCCCGAGTCTGTAAGTAAAATAGCAAAAAAGCCTTTTTGATTTTTCACGTTTAAAGATGGTGGCACTTCCGGTTCGATCGACAAACTCCATATTTTGTGTACGAATCAGTAATTACTTGTCTAGTATCAAAGAAAAAAATTAGGTCATTCTGACCTATATTTCGACGATTTTTTTGAAAACTTTGATCCTTAATTTCGTCAAGGGGAGATAATTTAGAAAATTTTTAATCATATTTTTGAAGTCACATCGGTAGCATCTACTTATACACTAAATTTCATGAAAATCGTACAACTATTAAAGAAGTTCTCAAATTGGTCTAAACTTCCGGTTCGAAATCACAGCGACGAATTTTCGAAATTGGAAAATGCGAAACTGCAGATGAAAATGATTTTTTTCAAGGTATTCAAAGAAAAAAGAATTAGTAAAATCGGTCAAAAAATAACAAAGTTACGAGTATGCATTGTCAGTTTTTTCGTTCGTAAAATTCGGTGATTTCGGATTCGTAAAACGTTTTGACAATATATTTAATCAACAGCCACCACCCATTTTTGGGGGGATAGGTAAAAGTTTCAGAACGATCCTATCGTTAGATTCTGAGAAATCCGATTTGTGGACAAAACACAAAAAAAAAATAACAATAATAATCTTAACAGAAACAATAAGCTTTCATATGTAATATGAAAGCTTAATAATTTTAGTAATCACAATAGGCTTTCAGACGAAAGTCTGAAAGCCTAACTAGACCTGCAAGCAGCACTGAACCGGCTTTCAGGAATCATACAGGAAGTTTATTATACCATAGCCGATCCATTGAGCTACCGAACTATACTTTAGTTGTTCTGCTTCAGTGACACCCTCTATCATATGTATAAGTAATATTTGCTGGTGAAAAGACCGGTCAAAATTGTAAATTATGGCAAAATTACGTCACTTCCGGTGCCGAAAGAAATTTTTATAGGTGAAAAATAAGTCGAAAATTGGCAACATACAAAATACAAACTTTGTTTTATACATATCGGGCAATAAATAATTAACCTATAACCCATAAACTGAAATTAGGAAGGTAAAAAACTTAAAAATGACCCTGGGAAAATTGGCTATTATTCGACAAGGGAACATGCTAGAAGCCTTTTCTTGATATCAATATGATGGTATTGATTCAATCCTACTGCCCATTAGAGTCAGACGTTATAAAGTTAAACGAATAATAAATATAAATCCCTTCAAAAAAATGTTTGTTTTGAAGGCTAAAAATACTTTTTTTGCAAAAATTACACTACTTCCGGTGATATTGAAAATGTTAACTTAGTTCATAGAAGTCATAAATGGCATAAGGCATCAAATGGTAAAAAAATTATAAAAATCAAATAATAATTGACACTTTTATAGACCAAAAACCTTGAAAAGTGAATTATAGAAGATCGCCTATTTCTCTGTAACCGTACAAGTTAGAAACCATTTTGCGGTATCTGTATGGTCGTATGGCGTCATTCTATTCGTTGATGGGAATCAAATATCATAATTTTAAAAATATTATAAGGCAGGCTCATTTGAATAAAATATTTGTTTTTTAGGTTAAAAATACAGTTTTTGCCCAAATGACGTCATTTCCGGTCACAGTTAAAATGTAAAATTGGCTTGACCAAGTCCAAATTGGCATTAGGCATCAAATGGAAAAAAATATTGCAAATCGAATAATAATTCACTCTTTTATAGGCAAAATAACGTGAAAAGTGATGCATGCAAAATTGCACATTTCTCGGCAACTGCTCATATTACAAACTAATTTTCGCATACATTCTCCTCGTCTGGATTATTGCTACGAGTTTATGGAAATTACAAATAAATATTTCAAAATATGAAGACGCTGAATGAATTGTAAATAACCGAATTTTACACTTTATTTTACATTTTATTCGAAATTGCCCGAAAATGAAATAGAAATTAAAAAATATGAGCTAAGGATTTTGTGTACCTTTGCAGTGTGCATCCGTTTAGTTATATCAGTTTTGAAAAAAAATAATATTTGCTTTCAAAAAGTGATAACCGAACTGTCAAAATTGTAGTTTTTGTTAATATTACGTCACTTCCGTTGCCAACAGAAAAATTTCACCGTAACCAAAAAAATTACAATTGGGACCACGGAGCATATGAACTTTGTTTTATACAAATCGGAAAATAAATAATTTTTCTGGATACGAAAAACTAAATTAGCCGATGGCGGCTAACGCAAATTACCGAGACAATTTTTTTTTCTCATTTCTGCTCAAGTATGATGATATTTTAACCCTGTGTAAAATATCATCAAAAAATATTCATAAATAAAAAAGGTTTTCGTAAAAAAATAAATTTTTTTCAAAATATCGGTCATTTTTTCGACTACTTCCGGTTTTACGATCGTTGTTGTGATAGCTTTACGAAGTTTTTTGGATACTTAACTTTCTGTACCAGAAGTGTCAGAAACATCCATTGAGTAGTTTTGGAAAAAAAGATAAATTAAAGAGCGTTTCCAAAAATTTAACGATTTTTCAATTTTTTTTCAAAGTTTGAGGCCATTTTTGGACCACTTATATTATTTCAATGCTTTTCATTTTGGATTCCCTATATAGACAACCGATAGGACTTTGAGTCAAAAAAGTTTAAGAAAAATCTGCGGCGTCGTTTTCGAGAAAAGGGCGTCTCAGAATGTTAAAAAATCGGAAAATACTAGATTTTTGGCATACAATTATTTATTTCCTTACCATTGAAATCACATTATTTAGATACCATATGATGGTCCATTAATAGGGCTATCCAACGACACTTTAGTTCTTTTGGTCCGCTATTACCTAAGGGAGAAATCAAGTTTTTCGCAAGTGCGACAATGTTTTTACTCTTTTTTTTCATTTTTTGAATACTTCCGGTATGGTTATTATTATCGGAATAGTTTTAATAGCCGGTTTGGGCACTAAAATGGCCACAGGGCTCTGTAACGATATATTACATTTTCTGATCAGATAAAATGCCCCTGAGAAATCCTATGTTCAAAAGTGCCAAAAATGCAAAAAAATTAAAATATCGAAAATTAAATTTCAATAACTACATACATATTATACATCGTTAGAATCGTAATTAGGTCAGCTATCTGACTATACAACCTTTTTTTGAAAATCTCTTAAAATAAAAATATAGTTGAGCATTTTCCAAAATTTCACGATTTTTCGACTTTTTTTGATTTTCAGTCCCTTTTTTATCGTATTCCAGACATTTCAAAGTCTTATTGGATGGCATAATTCACAAGACTATCGAATGGACTCTCGATAGAGAAAGTTAAAAAAAAAGTTGCGGTTAAGTTTTCGAGATACAGGCGTCCAAAAACGCTCCAAATCAGAAAATACTTGATTTTCAGCGTGCCATATTTTGCTTCTTGCTCATCGTATCCGTGTGATTTGGGTATCATACGATAGTCCATTCCTCTCGGCATCCAACGGTACCTTAATTTGTTTCATCTGTTGATTTCGGACGGAGAAATCACGTTTTCCACCAAAACATCCATTTTTTGCATTTTTTTCAAAATATTGCACACTATTTCGACCATTTCCGGTTTAAGGATCCTTGTCGAAATTGCTTTATCAGTTGGTATTGGACTACAACTTCATGTTCCATAACTTTCAGAAACATCAATTCGACCGTAAAACGAAACCACAGCTCACAAATTGGGAAGAAAATTCGAAAAAAATCGAAAAATAAAGGGCGATAACTCTGAATGAAACTTATATTTCTAGAATCGGATGGACTTCAGGTATCCAAAAATGTAGGTCAAATTTGAAAATTTTGAAAAATAACAAAAATTGTCTCGTAAACAACATGTTTTCAATTTTCGAACGATAAAAGTCATAGACGAATGTTCGAAATTGAAAAATGTGAGATAGCCATTGTCTCAGAAAAAATTCAGGAATTCCAAAAATGTGATTTGTTTTAAAATGGGAAAAGAATTGATGAAACTATAGCCAATTTTCAATTTTTTGACAACGTACAAAGTTCGGTCACTTTCGGTCTGCGCAGAAGTTTGAAAATTGCTTTATTGAGTAGCCACCACCTGGTTTCCTGATAGTAAGATGAACCGCAAATCGGTATCTCTTTTGGATCATAGAGAAATAGGCTCCCGCGGTAAATAATAATAATAATAAAAAAAAAAAAAATAATAATAATTTTAGTAATCACAATAGGCTTTCAGACGAAAGTCTGAAAGCCTAATAACTAGACCTGCATAGCAGTGCTGAATCGGCTTTCAGGGTCCTTTATATCATTGCCATGCTTTTAAATTTACCTTTATACTCTAAACGACCGATAGGACTCGTGATAACAGAAGTTTAAGAAGTGAAATAGAAGTAGTTTTCGAGATAAACGAGTCTGAAAAGGCGCCAAAAAAAGAGGAAAATACTACATTTTCGGCATCTCATAATCTATTGCCTAACCATCGAATTTGTATCATTCTGATATCATATAAAAGTCCAAAAAGGAAAATACTAGATCTTCAGCGTCCCGTAATATTTGTCATTGAACACGCCATCTTGAGTCGGATCGCGCAAAATCTAATTTTGGAGTAGAGGCAAATTAGTAAAAATATTGATGAGATGTTCTCAAAAACGAGTCTATAAATATACTGTCTATCGACACAAAAGATCAAAATAGCAATAAAAGATTTTAGAACACCTTTATTTGAACGTTTTGTAAGAGTACCGTATTTTTAAATCTGTCCTATTTCTTAAAATTCTCGGCGAAATTAGTTATCTTTCTCCGCTCGCTATGGAACGACCTCTGCAGACCTGCAGTGCTAAATCGGCTTTCAGGAATCAGACAGGAAGTGCGTCATACAATAGCCGATCCATCGAGCTACCAAACGATACTGTAGTTGTTATGATTCAGTGACACCCTTTATCAGATTTGCAAATACACCGGTCAAAATTGTAAAATCTGGCAAAATTACTTCACTTCCAGTGCCAAAAGAAATCATTATCGGTAACAAATAAGTTGAGAATTCGCAATTGAGAATGTTTTATACATATCAGGCAATAGATAATAAACTTGGAACCCATAAACTGAAATTAAAAGGTAAAAAAACTTAAAAAGTGATCCTTAGAAAATTGGTTATTTCTCGACAAGGGAACATGCTAGAAGCAATTTTTTGATATCAGTATGATTATATTGATCCAATCTAAATGGCCATTAGAATCAAACGTTATAACGTTAAACAAATAACAAATATAACTCACTTCAAAAAAACATTTGTTTTGAAGTCTAAAAATACGGTTTTTGCAAAAAAGACATTACTTCCGGTGATAATAAAAATCTTAAATTAGTTTAATGCAATCATAAATGGCATAAGGCATCAAATGGTGAAAATTGTATGCAAATTGAATAATAATTGACACTTTTATAGACCAAAAAGCTTGAAAAGTGACTTGTAGAAAATCGTCTATTTCTCGGCAACCGTACAAGTTAGAGACTTTTTTGTGGTATCTGTATGATCGTATGGGTTCATGCTATTCGGTGATGGGATTCAAATATCATAATTTTAAAAATATTATAAAAAAGACACATTTGAATAAAATATTTGTTTTTTAGGTTAAAAATACAGTTTTTGCCAAAATGACGTCATTTCCGGTCACAGTGAAACTGTAAAATTGGTTTAAACTAGTCCAAATTGGCATTAAGCATCGAATGAAAAAAAAATATTGAAAATCGGATAATAATTTACTCTTTTATAGGCAAAATAACGTGAAAAGTGATGCATGCAAAATTGCATATTTCTCGGCAATTGCTCATATTACGAACTATTTTTTGCATACATTCTCCTCGTCTGGATTATTACTACGAGTTTATGAAAGTTACGAATAAATAGTTCAAAATATGAAGACGTTGAATGGGTTGTAAATAACTGATTGTTACACTTTTTTTTACATTTATTCGAAATTGCCCGAAAATGAAATTGAAATTAAAAAATCTGAGCTAACGATTTGTGGCCCTTTACAGCGCGCATTCTTTTTGCTATATCAGATTTAGAAAAAAATAATATTTCCTTTCAAAAAGTGGTACTGAACTGTCAAAATTGTAGTTTTTGTTAATATTACGCCACTTCCGTTGCGTGCAGGAAAAATTCACGGTAACAAAAAAATGACAATTGAGACCACGGAGCATATGCACTTTGTTTTATACAAATCGAACAATAAATAATTAATCTAGGTACGAAAAACTAAATTAGCCAATGGCGACTAAATAAAATTACTGAGACAAAATTCTTTCTCACTTCTGCTCAAGTAGGGTGATACTTTAACTCTGTGTAAACTACCATCAAAAAATATTCATAAATAAAAAAGTTTTCTGTAAAAATGTAAAAAAATTTCAAAATTTCGGAGATTTTATCGACTACTTCCGGTTTTACGATCATTGTCGGAATAGCTTTAACAAGTTGATTAGATACTTAACTTCCTGTACCAGAAATGTCAGAAACATTCATTGAGTAATTTTCGAAAAAAAGATAAATAAAAGAGCATTTTCAATAATTTAATGATTTTTCAACTTTTTTCAAAGATTGAGGTCATTTTTGGACCACCTATAATATTGCAACGCTTTTATTATTAAATGCACACGCTAGGCCACCGATAGGACTCTGAGTAAAAAATATTTAAGAAAAATCGTAGGCGTCGTTTTCGAGAAAAAGGCGTCTCAGAATGCTCCAAAACGGAAAATACTTAGTTTTCGGCGTACCATAATTTATTTCCTAAGAATCAAATTCGTGTTATTTAGATGTTATACGATCGTCTATTAATGGAACTATCCAACGACACTTTAATTGTTTTGGTCCGCTAATATGTGACGGAGAATTCGAACTTTTGGCAAGAGCTCCAATTTTTTTTCATCTTTTTTTACATTTTTCGTTGTTTTTTTTAACTACTTCCGGTATACGAATCATTGTCGAGTAGTTTTCACATCCAGTTTTGGAGTTTGCATGGGAACAGGACTCTCTAATGGTATACTACACTATACGATCAAATAAAATACTTCTGAGAAATCCTATGTTCAAAAGTGTTCAAAATGTCAAAATGTCAAAATATTGAAAATTAAATTTCAATAACTGCATACGTATTATACATCATTAGAATCGTAATTAGGCCAGCTTTTTAAATATATATCCTTTTTTTGAAAATCTCTTAAAATAAAAAAATAGTAGAGCATTTTCCAAAATTTCACGATTTTTCGACTTTTTTCGATTTTCAGTCCCTTTTTTGTCTTATTCCAATTATATAAAAGTCTAAATGGATGGATCCATGCTAAAGACTACCGGAAGGACCATCGATAGATAAAGTTTAAGAAGAAAAATCGCTGGAGCAGTTTTCGAAATACAGGCGTCCAAAAACGCTCCAAATCAGAAAATACTTGATTTTCAGCGTTCCATATTTTGCTGCCTGATCATAGTATCCGTATGAATTGGGTATCATACGATAGTACAATCCTAGTGCAGTCCAATGGTATCCTAATTTCTTTAATCCATTGATATCGGGCGGTGAAATCGCGTTTTTCCCCAAAATATCCATTTTTTGCATTTTTTTCAAAATATTTCACATTATTTCGACCACTTCCGTTTGAAGGATTCTTGTCGAAATTGCTTTATAAGTTGGTATTGGACTATAACTTCATGTTCCAGAAGTTTCAGAAACTTCAATTCTGCCATAAACTGAAACCCGAGCTCACAAAATGGGAAGAAAATTCGAAAAAAATCGAAAAATAAAGGGCGATAACTCTGAATAAAACTTATATTACTGGAATCGGATGGACTTCAGGTATCCAAAAATGTAGGTCAAATTTGAAAATTTTGAAAAATAACAAAAATTGTCTCGTAAACAACATGTTTTCAATTTTCGAACGATAAAAGTCATAGACAGTTGTTCGAAATTGAAAAATGTGAGATAGCCATTGTCTCGGAAAAGATTCAGGGAATACAAAAATATAATTTGTTTGAAAATCGATAAAGAATTGACGAAACTATGGCCGATTTTCAATTTTTAGACAACGTACAAAGTTCGGTCACTTCCGGTATGCGAAGAAGTTTGAAAATTAGTTTATGCAGTAGCCACCACATGTTTTCCAGATAGAAAAGTTTGTTCCAGATCGATATCTGTTTTCGATCATGGAGATCTAGGCGCCCGCGGTAAATAATAATAATAATAATAATTTTAGTAATCTCAATAGGCTTTCAGACGAAAGTCTGAAAGCCTAATAATAATAATAATAATAACTAGACCTGCAAGCAGCACTGAACCGGCTTTCAGGAATCATACAGGAAGTTCATTATACCATAGCCGATCCATTGAGCTACCAAACTATACTTTAGTTGTTTTGCTTCAGTGACACCTTCTATCATATGTAAAAGTAAAATTTGCTGGCGAAAAGACCGGTCAAAATTGTAAATTATGGCAAAATTACGTCACTTCCGGTGCCGAAAGAAATTTTTATAGGTGAAAAATAAGTCGAAAATTTGCAACATACAAAATACAAACTTTGTTTTATACATATCGGGCAATAAATAATCAACCTATAACCCATAAACTGAAATTAAGAAGGTATAAAACTTAAAAGTGACCCTGGGAAAATTGGCTATTATTCGACAAGGGAACATGCTAGAAGCCTTTTCTTGATATCAATATGATGGTATTGATTCAATCTTACTGCCCATTAGAGTCAGCCGTTATAAAGTTAAACGAATAATAAATATAAATCCCTTCAAAAAAATGTTTGTTTTGAAAGCTAAAAATACGTTTTTTGCAAAAATTACATTACTTCCGGAGATATTGAAAATGTTAATTTAGTTCATAGAAGTCATAAATGGCATAAGGCATCAAATGGTAAAAAAATGATAAAAATCGAATAATAATTGACACTTTTATAGACCAAAAACCTTGAAAAGTGACTTATAGAAGATCGCCTATTTCTCTGTAACCGTACAAGTTAGAAACCATTTTGTGGTATCTGTATGGTCGTATGGCTTCATTCTATCCGTTGATGGGAATCAAATATCATAATTTTAAAAATATTATAAGGCAGACTCATTTGAATAAAATATTTGTTTTTTAGGTTAAAAATACAGTTTTTGCCCAAATGACGTCATTTCCGGTCACAGTTAAAATGTAAAATTGGCTTGACCTAGTCCAAATTGGCATTAGGCATCAAATGAATAAAAATATTGCAAATCGAACAATAATTCACTCTTTTATAGGCAAAATAACGTGAAAAGTGATGCATGCAAAATTGCACATTTCTCGGCAACTGCTCATATTACAAACTAATTTTCGCATACATTCTCTTCGTCTGGGTTATTGCTACGAGTTTATGAAAATTACAAATAAATATTTCAAAATATGAAGACGCTGAATGAATTGTAAATAACCGAATTTTACACTTTATTTTACATTTTATTCGAAATTGCCCGAAAATGAAATTGAAATTAAAAAAATATGAGCTAAGGATTTTGTGCACCTTTGCAGGGTGCATCCTTTTAGTTATATCAGTTTTGAAAAAAAATAATATTTGCTTTCAAAAAGTGGTACCGAACTGTCAAAATTGTAGTTTTTGTTAATATTACGTCACTTCCGTTGCCAACAGAAAAATTTCACCGTAACCAAAAAAATTACAATTGGGACCACGGAGCATATGAACTTTGTTTTATACAAATCGAAAAATAAATAATTTTTTTGGTTACGAAAAACTAAATAAGCCGATGGTGGCTAACGCAAATTACCGAGACAATTTTTTTTTCTCATTTCTGCTCAAGTACGATGATATTTTAACCCTGTGTAAAATATCATCAAAAAATATTCATAAATAAAAACGGTTTTCGTAAAAAAAATTTTTTTTTTTTCAAAATATCGGTCATTTTTATGATCGTTGTTGTGATAGCTTTACGAAGTTCTTTGGATACTTAACTTTCTGTACCAGAAGTGTCAGAAACATCCATTGAGTAGTTTTGGAAAAAAAGATAAATTAAAGAGCGTTTCCAAAAATTTAACGATTTTTCAATTTTTTTCAAAGTTTGAGGCCATTTTTGGACCACTTATATTATTTCAATGATTTTCATTTTGGATTCGCTATATAGACAACCGATAGGACTTTGAGTAAGAAAAGTTTAAGAAAAATCTGCGGCGTCGTTTTCGAGAAAAGGGCGTCTCAGAATGTTAAAAAATCGGAAAATACTAGATTTTTTGGCATACAATTATTTATTTCCTTACCATTGAAATCACATTATTTAGATACCATATGATGGTCCATTAATAGGGCTATCCAACGACACTTTAGTTCTTTTGGTCCGCTATTACCTAAGGCAGAAATCAAGTTTTTCCGCAAGTGCGACAATGTTTTTACTCTTTTTTTTTCATTTTTTGAATACTTCCGGTATGGTTATTATTGTCGGAATAGTTTTAATAGCCGGTTTGGGCACTAAAATGGCCACATGGCTCTGTAATGATATATTACATTTTCTGATCAGATAAAATGCCCCTGAGAAATCCTATGTTCAAAAGTGCCAAAAATGCAAAAAAATTAAAATATCGAAAATTAAATTTCAATAACTACATACATATTATACATCGTTAGAATCGTAATTAGGTCAGCTATCTGAATATACAACCTTTTTTTGAAAATCTCTTAAAAAAAAAATATAGTAGAGCATTTTCCAAAATTTCACGATTTTTCGACTTTTTTTGATTTTCAGTCCCTTTTTTTATCGTATTCCAGACATTTCAAAGTCTTATTGGATGGCATAATTCACAAGACTATCGAATGGACTCTCGATAGAGAAAGTTAAAAAAAAAAGGTTGCGGTTAAGTTTTCGAGATACAGGGGTCCAAAAACGCTCCAAATCAGAAAATACTTGATTTTCAGCGTGCCATATTTTGCTTCTTGCTCATCGTATCCGTGTGATTTGGGTATCATACGATAGTCCATTCCTCTGGGCATCCAACGGTAACTTAATTTGTTTCATCTGTTGAATTTGGACGGAGAAATCACGTTTTCCACCAAAACTTCCATTTTTTGCATTTTTTTCAAAATATTGCACACTATTTCGACCACTTCCGGTTTAAGGATCCTTGTCGAAATTGCTTTATCAGTTGGTATTGGACTACAACTTCGTGTTCCATAACTTTCAGAAACATCAGTTCGACCGTAAAACGCAACCACACCTCACAAATTGGGAAGAAAATTCGAAAAAAATCGAAAAATAAAGGGCGATAACTCTGAATGAAACTTATATTTCTAGAATCGCATGGACTTCAGGTATCCAAAAATGTAGGTCAAATTTGAAAATTTTGAAAAATAACAAAAATTGTCTCGTAAACAACATGTTTTCAATTTTCGAACGATAAAAGTCATAGACGAATGTTCGAAATTGAAAAATGTGAGATAGCCATTGTCTCAGAAAAGATTCAGGAATTCCAAAAATGTGATTTGTTTGAAAATGAGAAAAGAATTGATGAAACTATAGCCAATTTTCAATTTTTTGACAACGTACAAAGTTCGGTCACTTCCGGTCTGCGCAGAAGTTTGAAAATTGCTTTATTGAGTAGCCACCGCCTGGTTTCCCGATAGTAAGATGAACCGCAAATCGGTATCTCTTTTCGATCATAGAGAAATAGGCTCCCGCGGTAAATAATAATAATAATAAAAAAAAAACTAGACCTGCATGCAGGAATGACGGGTTTCACTGGTGCCACCTTACCCTTAAACATGTCACTTCCGGTGCCAAGTTACCCTTGAACATATGTCGCTTCTGGTACCAAAGAAACCACTAAACAGGTTTCCAAATTAACATTGCACACAAATAAAATGGACGCAGAATCAACCAAATCCAGCAATATCAATTCATTTTATACATTTGTTACTTGTAAATGATCTTGACAAAATTAAATTACTCCCTGTGTTAATGAAAATGTTCAATTAGTCTTATGAAATCAGAAATGGCATACGATATCATACAGTGAAAATTTTATGTAAATCGAATAATAATTGCCACTTTTAAAGACCAAAACACTTGAAAAGTGACTTGTAGAAAATCGGCTATTTCTCGGCAACCGTACAAGTTAGAAACCATTTTGTGGTATCTGTATGATCGTATGGCTTCATTCTATTTGTTGATTGACATCAAATACCATAATTTGAAAAAGATTTCAAAACAGACTCATTTGAATAAAATATCTGTTTTGAAGGCTAAAAATACAGTTTTTGCCAAAATGACGTTACTTCCGGTGATAATGAAAATCTTACATTACTTGTATGAAATCCCAAATGGCATTAGGTATAACATGGTGTAACGTTTATGAAAATCGAATAATAATTGAGTCTTTTATGGCCCCAAATCCTTCAAAAGTGACCTGTAGAAAACCGTCTATTTCTCGGCAACCGAACAAGTTAGAAACAATTTTATGATATCTATATGACCATATGAGTTGTGTTTATATGTGAATTTAAACCAAAATTTAAAATTATTAATACATATTAAGTAATTATTGGTTGAATAAATCATTGATTTAAAAAGTTTAAAATGCAGTTTTTGACAAAATGACGTCACTTCTGGTGTAAATTTTAAATTGTAATCAACTTGATATGACGCTACATGCTTTTTGAATCAATTGATGTCACTTTTATAAAACTCCAATAATAATTGACTATTTTACAGGCAAAATAACGAAAACAGTGACTCGTACAGAACTGCCCATTTCTTGGTAACTGCTTATATTACAAACGAATTTTGACATACATTTTCTTCGTATGGATTATAGCTACAAGTTTATAAAAGTTACGAAGAAATATTTTAAAATCTGAAAAGCCTGAATAGGTTGTAAATAGGTCAATTTTACACCATTTTTAGCCTCTTAATCGAATTTGCTCGAAAATGAAATCGAAATTAAAAAAAACTGCTTCCGCCATTTTTTGCGCCTTGAAAGGACACACTCTTTGAGTCATATAATTTTTCAAAAAAATAATATTTGTCTTCGAAGAAGGAAAATAACTGTCAAAATTGTAGTTTTTGGTAAAATTATGCCACTTCCGGTGCCGACAGATAACACTATTGGTAACAAAAAAAATGACAATTGAGACAACGAAGCATATGAACTTTGTTTTATACAAATCGAACAATAAAAACATAATCTAGGACAGAAAAACTGAATTAGCCAATTACTGAGACAAAAAATTTTAACATTTTTGCGCAAGTCAGATGACTCTTTAATTCTGTGTACAACACGACTAAAAAATATTCATAAATAAAAAAGTTTTTTGTAAAATTTTAAATTTTCAAAATTTGGCGCCTAATATCTTCGAAGATTTGCCGAAAGTCAAAAATCGAAAGTAGCGTAGCTATGTGCCATGTCTCCGGCTATGCCAAAATGTATCGAAAGTTAAAATTCCACGATTATTGTTAAAATTACTGCAATATTTTAAAAAACGATAACTTCGGTGATTTCGGACATTTCGCATTGTCGCAGAACGTTCAAAATAGCTTTATCCTCTAAGTCACACCCACTTTCCCAGTAAAACTGAAGAAATCGTAACGATGAGACAAGCAGTTGCTGAGATCTACTCAAAACAAAAGAAGAATAATAATAATAAGAATAATAATTTTAACAAAAACAATAGTGTTTCACACAAGCTTCGCAGTGTGAAACCCTAATAATAATAATTTTAGTAATCACAATAGGCTTTCAGACGAAAGTCTGAAAGCCTAACTAGATCTGCTACTGTCCCATGCAGATATGAAAGCTTTCATATTCATCGTCACGTGTCATCGATTATATCAAGTATCTCAAATAAAAGGATACGAATAACAAACTATCAAAATTGGTCAAAAACTCGCGAAGTTACAAGTCTAAATATAGTATGAAACATTGCATAATCTGAAAACTAAATGGAAATAACTGATACTTGTGTTGCTGTAATCGGGATGACTTCCGACTTCAAAACTTTCAGAAAAATGAAATGAAAATGGTGAGAAAACATCGAAAAATTAAATGAGATAACCTTGAACAAAACTAAAACTTTTTGAATCAGGTTGAACTCAACTGTTTGAATATGTACGTTAAATATGTAGATTTGGAAAATTATAAAGACATAATTATCAAAATCGGTCAAAAACTCACAAAGTTACAAATTTAAATGTAGTGAGAAATATTGCACCCGGGCAAAACAATAATCTTTAAACTAAAGGGAAACTTGTATAGCTGTAATCGGGCTTCCAAAATTAGAGATATGTTATATAATTATGGTTTCCTATATGTTTGGTTATAAGTAGGAAATCGTGACGACTTCTTAGGCATGTTTTAAACAAAGGATCATAGACTGCAATATACAAGAATGGCACTCTGCAATAAAACAACTGGCCAATGCAAGATTTCTATGCAGAAATTAAATAATTGCTAGAACCAGAAAAATATTTATCCACTATAATAAATAAGCAAAATAGGCGTTACGGCCTACGAGGTTGGACAGGCGACCATACTCCTTGTCACGTACAGCCAAGAAATCGAAACAACGCCAGTTGACTCAATGACAGACGTTATGATACAGATCGCACGTGCTAACCATTCAGCCACGCAACCTCCCTAAAATCGGCAAATTGCTGACCTACAGCGAGAAACATTTCAATCGGGCCAAATTTTCTATTTTAACAGTTTAATTTGCGCGGTACCTTTAGTTATCAACCGAATATTACAAAACTTTTAAAAATAAGCTCCCCCTGACCAGCTTAATCGTTCGCAATAAACGTTTGCCCCATAAAATCGGCAAATTGCTGACTTTAAAGTGAGAAACATTACAACCGGGCGAAATTGTCTGTTTTATCACTTTTACAGTAACTTTGATTACCAACCGATTATTACAAAACTTTAAAAATAAAAGAGAAAGAGAGAAATGCGGCCTAACGTCCATTCGACACAAACTAGGTCATTTCGGGACTAACATATGTTTTTTGATTTCATTTAAAAACTCCCCTTGCGCGTACTGGTCTTTGGCCGTTGGGAGGAAACCGAAGAACACGGAGAAAACCCACGAGGTTGGACATCATACACCATGTCACGTGCAATCTGGAGATCGAAACGACGCCCGTTGACTCAATGACAGACGTTACGATACAGCGCGCACATGCTAACCATTCAGCCATTCAGCCTCCCTGTATTCGGAAAATTGCTGACTTATAGCAAGAAACATTTCAACCGGGCGAAATTTTCTGTTTTAACAGTTTAATGTGCACGGTACTTTAATTACCAACCGATTATTACAAAACTTTTGAAAATAACCTCCAACTGACCAGCTTAATCGTATGCAATAAACGTTTGCCTGAATTGAAAGTTCTGCACGGAGAAAGTTCATCTCGATTTCCCGGCGTGGTTCCCCTTGTCAGTGAGGCAGAACGGAGGTCCTGACAAGCACAGCTGTCTAGTCGTTCGGATTGGACGGAAAAAAAATATCCCTAAGCAGTTGGAATTCGATACTGTTGAATAAGCTGTATACGATGACTAAATGTGTAGATTGTAGTCACCCACACTGCATGTTTCGCTTAACAATGAAAGGATGCCGTTTTCAATGTTCGATCCTTTTGTTCTTCTACTCCTGATATGTTGGATTGTTGATCGATGGTTTTATATAAAAGACTACAAGACTCTTTGTAGAAGAAGTTCCCCAAAAATATTAAGTTGACTTTACGAGAAAGACCACTAAACATGCTCCAAATTGTAAAAATACGACTTTTTGGATTTTCAATCTCTTTTTTTCGGCTATCCCTGATATTTAAAAAAATGATACAATGATTTCACACAACAGGCTAGCTATTAGACTCTCTATTGACAAAAGTTTCACCGCCCTACCTTCATTATAACCGAAGTTATCGTGCCCTAAAGAATCAACAAATCAGCATGCTTATCTCTGCTTACCCTAAGTAGAAAATGCTCATCTTTGAACTCAATCATGACATTGACCTAGTGAACGTCTACACCATGTTTGAACATTCTAGCTTAATTAGAAGGAGAGTTATTGTGTTCCAAATTCCCGGCCCTTCAAATTGCCTCTATTTTTCATTTTCAATTCAAAATGGTGACCATCACGTGACCGAAATCAAAATTCTGATCCGATAGATTTTTAGGCATTCCTTCAAGGATTCCGAAAATATGGCTCCCGAGCCTGTAAGTAAAATAGCAAAAAAGCCTTAGGGATTTTTCACGTTACAAGATGGTGGCACTTCCGGTTCGATCTACAAACTTCATATTTTGTACACGAATCAGTAATTACTTGTCTAGTATCAAAAATTTGTTTTAGGTCATTCTGACCTATATTTCGATGATTTTTTTGAAAATTTTGATCCTTAATTTCACCAAGGGGAGATAATTTAAAAAATTTCTAATCATATTTTTGAAGTCGCATCAGCATGATCTACTTACATGCTAAGTTTTATGAAAATCCTACAACTATTTAAGAAGTTGTCAAATTGGTCATAACTTCCGGTTCGAAATCACAGCGACGAATTTTCGAAATTCGAAAATCTGAAACAGCAGATTTAAAGTAATTGTCTCAAGGTACTCAAAGAAAAAAGATTGAATAAAATAGGTCAAATAGTCACAAAGGTACAGCATTGTAGGTCAAATGCATTCGTTCGTAAAATTCGGTGATTTCGGATACGTAAAACGTTTTGAAAATATATTTAATCAACAGCCACCACCCATTTTGGGGGGGATAGGTAAAAGTTTCAGAAAGATCCTATGGTTAGATTCTGAGAAATCCGATTTGTGGATAAAACACAAAAAAAAAAATAATAACTAGATCTGCTACTGTCCCATGCAGATATGAAAGCTTTCATATTCATCGTCACGTGTCATTGATTGTATCAAGTATCCTAAATAAAAGGATAAGAAGAAAAAATTATTAAAATTGGTCAAAAACTCGCGAAGTTACAAGTCTAAATATAGTATGAAACATTGCACCCAGGCATAACAATAATCTGAAAAATAAAGGGAAATAACTGAAACTTGTATTACTGTAATGAGACGGATGAGAAAATGAAATGAAAATGGCGGGAAAAAAAAATAAAAATGGCAGGTTGGACAGGCGACCTTACTCCTTGTCACGTACAACCGGGCATTCGAAAACACGCTAGTTAACTCAATGACAGGCGCGCGTGCTAACCATTCAGCCACCCAACCCCCCTTTGAAATCAGACACGTGCAATATGCCATATAGGAAGAATAAGAAGTCGCTCACAACAAAATGGTAAATTAATGAGTTTAGGTCAAAAGGTTGAGCTACTGTTTTAGAGTACTTAATAGTTTTAAAGAGACACGTTAAGGGTTGTTCATAGTTAAATGAAAGTTTAATTTTAAATAAGACCAATAAAATTAGGATTTAATAATGCCAGACTAATATTTCCAATATGTTTGGTTATAAGTAGGAAATCGTGACGACTTCTTAAGCATGTTTTAAACAAAGGATCATAGACTGAATTATACAAGAATGGCACTCTGCAATAAAAAAAAACTGGCCAAAGCAAGATTTCTATGCAGAAATTAAATAATTGCTAGAACCAGAAAAATATTTATCCACTATAATAAATAAGCAACATAGAGAAAATGAAATGAAATTGAATGGGGTTTAACGTCCTACTGTTCTGCTCCTAAAATGGGCGAATGAAGACGGGCATAAGACGGGCATATGCCATAAAGTGTGCAATGAGGGAAATTTTACCCGGGCAGCGGCGGTTGCGGCCTACGAGGTTGGACAGGCGACCATACTCCTTGTCACGTACAAACAAGAAATCGAAACAACGCCAGTTGACTCAATGACAGACGTTATGATACAGAGCGCACGTGCTAACCATTCAGCCACGCAATCTCCCTAAAATCGGCAAATTGCTGACCTACAGCGAGAAACATTTCAACCGGGCCAAATTTTCTATTTTAACAGTTTAATTTGCACGGTACCTTTAGTTATCAACCGAATATTACAAAACTTTTAAAAATGAGCTCCCCCTGACCAGCTTAAGCGTTCGCAATAAACGTTTGCCCCTTAAAATCGGCAAATTGCTGACTTTAAAGTGAGAAACATTACAACCGGGCGAAATTTTCTGTTTTATCACTTTTACAGTACCTTTGATTACCAACCGATTATTACAAAACTTTAAAAATAAAAGAGAAAGAGAGAAATGCGGCCTAATGTCCATTCGACACAAACTAGGTCATTTCGGGACTAACATATGTTTTTTAATTTTATTTAAAAACTCCCCTTGCGCTTACAGGTCTTTAGCCGTTGGGAGGAAACCGAAGGACACGGAGAAAACCCACGAGGTTGGACATCATGTTTCATGTCACGTGCAACCTGGAGATCGAAACGACGCCCGTTGACTCAGTGACAGACGTTACGATACAGCGCGCACATGCTAACCATTCAGACATTCAGCCTCCCTGAATTCGGAAAATTGCTGACTTATAGCAAGAAACATTTCAACCGGGCGAAATTTCCTGTTTTAACAGTTTAATGTGCACGGTACTTTAATTACCAACCGATTATTACAAAACTTTTGAAAATAAGCTCCAACTGACCAGCTCAATCGTATGCAATAAACGTTTTCGCCTGAATTGAAAGTTCTGCACGGAGAAAGTTCATCTCGATTTCCCGGCGTGGTTCCCCGTTGTCAGTGAGGCAGAACGGAGGGCCTGACAAGCACAGCTGTCTAGTCGTTCGGATGGGACAAAAAACCAAGGTCCCGTGTACACATTGGAGTGCACGTAAAATATCTCTAAGCAGTTGGAATTCGATACTGTTGAATAAGCTCTATACGATGACTAAATGTGTAGATTGTAGTCACCCACACTGCATGTTTCGCTTAACAATGAAAGGGTGCCGTTTTCAATTTTCGATCCTTTTGTTCTTCTACTCCTGATATGTTGGACTGTTGATCGATGGTTTCATATAAAAGACTACCAATAAGACTCTTTGTAGAAGAAGTTCCCAAAAAATATGATGTTGACTTTACGAGAAAGACCTCTAAACATGCTCCAAATTGTAAAAATACGACTTTTTGGATTTTCAATCTCTTTTTTTCGGCTATCCCTGATATTTAAAAAAAATGATACAATGATTTCAAACAACAGGCTAGCTATTAGACTCTCTATTGACAAAAAGTTTCACCGCCCTCCCTTCATTATAACCGAAGTTATCGTGCCCTAAAGAATCAACAAATCAGCATGCTTATCTCTGCTTACCCTAAGCAGAAAATGCTCATCTTTGAACTCAATCATGACATTGACCTAGTGCACGTCTACACCAAGTTTGAACATTCTAGCTTAATTAGAAGGAGAGTACACGGGACCTTGGTTTTTCGTTCCATCCGAACGACTAGACAGCTGTGCTTGTCAGGCCCTCCGTTCTGCCTCACTGACAAGGGGGAACCACGCCGGGAAATCGAGATGAACTTTCTCCGTGCAGAACTTTCAATTCAGGCCAAACGTTTATTGCATACGATTAAGCTGGTCAGTTGGAGCTTATTTTCAAAAGTTTTGTAATAATCGGTTGGTAATTATTAAAGTACCGTGCACATTAAACTGTTAAAACAGAAAATTTCGCCCGGTTGAAATGTTTCTTGCTATAAGTCAGCAATTTTCCGAATTCAGGGAGGCTGAATGGCTGAATGGTTAGCATGTGCGCGCTGTATCGTAACGTCTGTCATTGAGTCAATGGGCGTCGTTTCGATCTCCAGGTTGCACGTGACATGGAGTATGATGTCCAACCTCGTGGGTTTTCTCCGTGTCCTTCGGTTTCCTCCCAACGGCTAAAGACCAGTAAGCGCAAGGGGAGTTTTTAAATAAAATTAAAAAACATATGTTAGTCCCGAAATGACCTAGTTTGTGTCGAATGGACATTAGGCCGCATTTCTCTCTTTCTCTTTTATTTTTAAAGTTTTGTAATAATCGGTTGGTAATCAAAGGTACTGTAAAAGTGATAAAACAGAAAATTTCGTCCGGTTGTAATGTTTCTCAATTTAAAGTCAGCAATTTGCCGATTTTAAGGGGCAAACGTTTATTGCGAACGATTAAGCTGGTCAGGGGGAGCTTATTTTTAAAAGTTTTGTAATATTCGGTTGATAACTAAAGGTACCGTGCAAATTAAACTGTTAAAATAGAAAATTTGGCCCGGTTGAAATATTTCTCGCTGTAGGTCAGCAATTTGCCGATTTTAGGGAGGTTGCGTGGCTGAATGGTTAGCACGTGCGCTCTGTATCATAACGTCTGTCACTGAGTCAACTGGCGTTGTTTCGATTTCTTGGTTGTACGTGACAAGGAGTATGGTCGCATGTCCAACCTCGTAGGTCGTAACGCCGCTGCCCGGGTAAAATTTCCCTCATTGCACACTTTATGGCGTATGCCCGTCTTCAGTAGCCCATTTTAGGAGCAGCACAGTAGGACGTTAAACCCCATTCAATTTCATTTCATTTTCTCTATGTTGCTTATTTATTATAGTGGATAAATATTTTTCTGGTTCTAGCAATTATTTAATTTCTGCATAGAAATCTTGCTTTGGCCAGTTTTTTTTATTGCAGAGTGCCATTCTTGTATATTGCAGTCTATGACCCTTTGTTTAAAACATGCTTAAGAAGTCGTCACGATTTCCTACTTATAACCAAACATATTGGAAATATTAGTCTGGCATTATTAAATCCTAATTTTATTTGTCTTATTTAAAATTAAACTTTCATTTAACTATGAACAACTCTTAACGTGTCTCTTTAAAACTATTAAATACTCTAAAACAGTAGCTCAACCTTTTGACCTAAACTCATTAATTTACCATTTTGTTGTGAGCGACTTCTTATTCTTCCTATATGACATATTGCACGTGTCTGATTTCAAAGGGGGGTTGGGTGGCTGAATGGTTAGCACGCGCGCCTGTCATTGAGTTAACTAGCGTGTTTTCGAATGCCCGGTTGTGTGTGACAAGGAGTAAGGTCGCCTGTCCAACCTGCCATTTTTAATTTTTTTTCCCGCCATTTTCATTTCATTTTCTCATCCGTCTCATTACAGTAATACAAGTTTCAGTTATTTCCCTTTAGTTTTCAGATTATTGTTATGCCTGGGTGCAATGATTCATACTATATTTAGACTTGTAACTTCGCGAGTTTTTGACCAATTTTGATGATTTTTTCTTCTTATCCTTTTATTTAGGATACTTGATACAATCAATGACACGTGACGATAAATATGAAAGCTTTCATATCTGCATGGGACAGTAGCAGATCTAGTTAAGCTTTCATATTACATATGAAAGCTTATTGTTTCTGTTAAGATTATTAAGCTTTCATATTACATATGAAAGCTTATTGTTTCTGTTAAGATTATTAAGCTTTCATATTACATATGAAAGCTTATTGTTTCTGTTAAGATTATTAAGCTTTCATATTACATATGAAAGCTTATTGTTTCTGTTAAGATTATTAAGCTTTCATATTACATATGAAAGCTTATTGTTTCTGTTAAGATTATTATTATTTTTTTTTTGTGTATTTTCTGCAAATCGGATTTCTCAGAATCTAACCATGGGATCTTTCTAAAACTTTGACCTACCCCCCCAAAAATGGGGTGCGAACGTTGTTTAAATATATTTTCAAAACGTTTTACGAATCCGAAATCACCGAATTTTACGAACGAAAAAACTGACAATGCATAGTCGTAACTTTGTTATTTTTTGACCGATTTTACTAATTCTTTTTTCTTTGAATACCTTGAAAAAAATCATTTTCATCTGCAGTTTCACATTTTCGAATTTCGAAAATTCGTCGCTGTGATTTCGAACCGGAAGTTTAGACCAATTTGACAACTTCTTTAATAGTTGTACGATTTTCATGAAATTTAGTATACAAGTAGATCTTATCGATGTGACTTCAAAAATATAATTAGAAATTTTCTAAATTATCTCCCCTTGGTGAAATTAAGGATCAAAGTTTTCAAAAAAATCGTTGAAATATAGGTCAGAATGACCTAATTTTTTTTTTCGACTTTAGACAAGGAATTACTGATTCGTACACAAAATATGGAGTTTGTCGATCGAACCGGAAGTGCCACCATCTTTAAACGTGAAAAATCAAAAAGGCTTTTTTGCTATTTTACTTACAGACTCGGGAGTTATATTTTCGGAATCCTTGAAGGAATGCCTAAAAATCTATCGGATCAGAATTTTGATTTCGGTCATGTGATGGTCACAATTTTGAATTGAAAATGAAAAATAGAAGCAATTTGAAAGGCCCGGAATTCGGAACACAATAACTATCCTTCTAATTAAGCTAGAATGTTCAAACTTGGTGTAGACGTTCACTAGGTCAATGTTATGATTGAGTTCAAAGATGAGCATTTTCTGCTTAGGGTAAGCAGAGATAAGCATGCTGATTTGTTGATTCTTTAGGGCACGATAACTTCGGTTATAATGAAGGGAGGGCGGTGAAACTTTTGTCAATAGAGAGTCTAATAGCTAGCCTGTTGTGTGAAATGATTGTATCATTTTTTTTAAATATCAGGGATAGCCGAAAAAAAGAGATTGAAAATCCAAAAAGTCGTATTTTTACAATTTGGAGCATGTTTAGAGGTCTCTCTCGTAAAGTCAACATACTATTTTTTGGGAACTTCTTCTACAAAGAGTCTTATTGGTAGTCTTTTATATGAAACCATCGATCAACAGTCCAACATATCAGGAGTAGAAGAACAAAAGGATCGAACATTGAAAACGACACCCTTTCATTGTTGAGCGAAACATGAAGTGTGGGTGACTACAATCTACGCATTTAGTCATCGTATAGAGCTTATTCAACAGTATCGAATTCCAACTGCTTAGGGATATTTTACGTGCACTCCAATGTGTACACGGGACCTTGGTTTTTCGTCCCATCCGAAGGACTAGACAGCTGTGCTTGTCAGGCCCTCCGTTCTGCCTTACTGACAAGGGAACCACGCCGGGAAATCGAGATGAACTTTCTCTGTGCAGAACTTTCAATTCAGGCAAAACGTTTATTGCATACGATTAAGCTGGTCAGTTGGAGCTTATTTTCAAAAGTTTTGTAATAATCGGTTGGTAATTAAAGTACCGTGCACATTAAACTGTTAAAACAGAAAATTTCGCCCGGTTGAAATGTTTCTTGCTATAAGTCAGCAATTTTCCGAATTCAGGGAGGCTGGATGGCTGAATGGTTAGCATGTGCTCGCTGTATCGTAACCTTTGTCATTGAGTCAACGGGCGTCGTATCGATCTCCAGGTTGCACGTGACATGGTGTATGATGTCCAACCTGGTGGGTTTTCTCCGTGTTCTTCGGTTTCCTCCCAACGGCTAAAGACCAGTACGTGCAAGGGGAGTTTTTAAATAAAATTAAAAAACATATAGTAGTCCCGAAATGACCTAGTTTGTGTCGAATGGACGTTAGGCCGCATTTCTCTCTTTCCCCTTTTTTAAGTTTTGTAATAATCAGTTGGTAATCAAAGGTACTGTAAAAGTGATAAAACAGAAAATTTGGCCCGGTTGTAATGTTTCTCACTTTAAAGTCAGCAATTTGTCGATTTTAAGGGGCAAACGTTTATTGCGAACGATTAAGCTGGTCAGGGGGAGCTTATTTTTAAAAGTTTTGTAATATTCGGTTGATAACTAAAGGTACCGTGCAAATTAAACTGTTAAAATAGAAAATTTGGCCCGGTTGAAATGTTTCTCGCTGTAGGCCAGCAATTTGCCGATTTTAGGGAGGTTGCGTTGCTGAATGGTTTTCAGATTACTCAATGTTTCATACTATATTTAGACTTGAAACTTCGCGAGTTTTTGACCAATTTTGATAGTTTGTTATTCTTATCCTTTTATTTGAGATAATTGATATAATCGATGACACGTGACGATGAATATGAAAGCTTTCATATCTGCATGGGACAGTAGCAGATCTAGTTATTAAGCTTTCATATTACATATGAAAGCTTATTGTTTCTGTTAAGATTATTATTATTTTTTTTTTGTGTATTTTCTGCAAATCGGATTTCTCAGAATCTAACCATGGGATCTTTCTAAAACTTTGACCTACCCCCCCAAAAATGGGGTGCGAACGTTGTTTAAATATATTTTCAAAACGTTTTACGAATCCGAAATCACCGAATTTTACGAACGAAAAAACTGACAATGCATAGTCGTAACTTTGTTATTTTTTGACCGATTTTACTAATTCTTTTATCTTTGAATACCTTGAAAAAAATCATTTTCATCTGCGGTTTCACATTTTCGAATTTCGAAAATTCGTCGCTGTGATTTCGAACCGGAAGTTTAGACCAATTTGACAACTTCTTTAATAGTTGTACGATTTTCATGAAATTTAGTATACAAGTAGATCTTACCGATGTGACTTCAAAAATATAATTAGAAATTTTCTAAATTATCTCCCCTTGGTGAAATTAAGGATCAAAGTTTTCAAAAAAATCGTCGAAATATAGGTCAGAATGACCTAATTTTTTTTTTCGATACAGGACAAGGAATTACTGATTCGTACACAAAATATGGAGTTTGTCGATCGAACCGGAAGTGCCACCATCTTTAAACGTGAAAAATCAAAAAGGCTTTTTTGCTATTTTACTTACAGACTCGGGAGTTATATTTTCGGAATCCTTGAAGGAATGCCTAAAAATCTATCGGATCAGAATTTTGATTTCGGTCATGTGATGGTCACAATTTTGAATTGAAAATGAAAAATAGAAGCAATTTGAAAGGCCCGGACTTCGGAACACAATAACTCTCCTTCTAATTAAGCTAGAATGTTCAAACTTGGTGTAGACGTTCACTAGGTCAATGTTATGATTGAGTTCAAAGATGAGCATTTTCTGCTCAGGGTAAGCAGAGATAAGCATGCTGATTTGTTGATTCTTTAGGGCACGATAACTTCGGTTATAATGAAAGGAGGGCGGTGAAACTTTTGTCAATAGAGAGTCTAATGGGTAGCCTGTTGTGTGAAATGATTGTATCATTTTTTTTAAATATCAGGGATAGCCGAAAAAAAGAGATTGAAAATCCAAAAAGTCGTATTTTTACAATTTGGAGCATGTTTAGAGGTCTTTCTCGTAAAGTCAACATACTATTTTTTGGGAACTTCTTCTACAAAGAGTCTTATTGGTAGTCTTTTATATGAAACCATCGATCAACAGTCCAACATATCAGGAGTAGAAGAACAAAAGGATCGAACATTGAAAACGGCATCCTTTCATTGTTGAGCGAAACATGAAGTGTGGGTGACTACAATCTACGCATTTAGTCATCGTATAGAGCTTATTCAACAGTATCGAATTCCAACTGCTTAGGGATATTTTACGTGCACTCCAATGTGTACACGGGACCTTGGTTTTTCGTCCCATCCGAAGGACTAGACAGCTGTGCTTGTCAGGCCCTCCGTTCTGCCTTACTGACAAGGGAACCACGCCGGGAAATCGAGATGAACTTTCTCTGTGCAGAACTTTCAATTCAGGCAAAACGTTTATTGCATACGATTAAGCTGGTCAGTTGGAGCTTATTTTCAAAAGTTTTGTAATAATCGGTTGGTAATTAAAGTACCGTGCACATTAAACTGTTAAAACAGAAAATTTCGCCCGGTTGAAATGTTTCTTGCTATAAGTCAGCAATTTTCCGAATTCAGAGAGGCTGGATGGCTGAATGGTTAGCATGTGCTCGCTGTATCGTAACCTTTGTCATTGAGTCAACGGGCGTCGTTTCGATCTCCAGGTTGCACGTGACATGGTGTATGATGTCCAACCTCGTGGGTTTTCTCCGTGTTCTTCGGTTTCCTCCCAACGGCTAAAGACCAGTACGTGCAAGGGGAGTTTTTAAATAAAATTAAAAAACATATGTTAGTCCCGAAATGACCTAGTTTGTGTCGAATGGACGTTAGGCCGCATTTCTCTCTTTCTCTTTTTAAAGTTTTGTAATAATCGGTTGGTAATCAAAGGTACTGTTAAAGTGATAAAACAGAAAATTTGGCCCGGTTGTAATGTTTCTCACTTTAAATTCAGCAATTTGTCGATTTTAAGGGGCAAACGTTTATTGCGAACGATTAAGCTGGTCAGGGGGTACTTATTTTTAAAAGTTTTGTAATATTCGGTTGATAACTAAAGGTACCGTGCAAATTAAACTGTTAAAATAGAAAATTTGGCCCGGTTGAAATGTTTGTCGCTGTAGGTCAGCAATTTGCCGATTTTAGGGAGGTTGCGTGGCTGAATGGTTAGCACGTGCGCTCTGTATCATAACGTCTGTCATTGAGTCAACTGGCCTTGTTTCGATTTCTTGGTTGTACGTGACAAGGAGTATGGTCGCCTTACCAACCTCGTAGGCCGTAACGCCGCTGCCCGGGTAAAATTTCCCTCATTGCACACTTTATGGCGTATGCCCGTCTTCATTAGCCCATTGTAGGAGCAGAACAGTAGGACGTTAAACCCCATTCAATTTCATTTCATTTTCTCTATGTTGCTTATTTATTATAGTGGATAAATATTTTTCTGGTTCTAGCAATTATTTAATTTCTGCATAGAAATCTCTGGCCAGTTTTTTTTATTGCAGAGTGCCATTCTTGTATATTGCAGTCTATGACCCTTTGTTTAAAACATGCTTAAGAAGTCGTCACGATTTCCTACTTATAACCAAACATATTGGAAACCATAATTATATAACATATCTTGGAAGCCCGATTACAGCTATACAAGTTTCAGTTATTTCCCTTTAGTTTAAAGATTATTTTTTTGCCCGGGTGCAATGTTTCTCACTACATTTAAATTTGTAACTTTGTGAGTTTTTGACCGATTTTGATATTATGTCTTTATAATTTTCCAAATCTACATATTTAACGTACATATTCAAACAGTTGAGTTCAACCTGATTCAAAAAGTTTTAGTTTTGTTCAAAGTTATCTCATTCATCCCGATTACAGCAACACAAGTATCAGTTATTTCCCTTTAATTTTCAGATTACTCAATGTTTCATACTATATTTAGACTTGTAACTTCGCGAGTTTTTGACCAATTTTGATAGTTTGTTATTCTTATCCTTTTATTTGAGATACTTGATATAATCGATGACACGTGACGATGAATATGAAAGCTTTCATATTTGCATGGGACAGTAGCAGATCTAGTTATTTTTTTTTTTGTGTATTTTCTGCAAATCGGATTTCTCAGAATCTAACCATGGGATCTTTCTAAAACTTTGACCTACCCCCCCAAAAATGGGGTGCGAACGTTGTTTAAATATATTTTCAAAACGTTTTACGAATCCGAAATCACCGAATTTTACGAACGAAAAAACTGACAATGCATAGTCGTAACTTTGTTATTTTTTGACCGATTTTACTAATTCTTTTTTCTTTGAATACCTTGAAAAAAATCATTTTCATCTGCAGTTTCACATTTTCGAATTTCGAAAATTCGTCGCTGTGATTTCGAACCGGAAGTTTAGACCAATTTGACAACTTCTTTAATAGTTGTACGATTTTCATGAAATTTAGTATACAAGTAGATCTTACCAATGTGACTTCAAAAATATAATTAGAAATTTTCTAAATTATCTCCCCTTGGTGAAATTAAGGATCAAAGTTTTCAAAAAAATCGTCGAAATATAGGTCAGAATGACCTAATTTTTTTTTTCGATACTAGACAAGGAATTACTGATTCGTACACAAAATATGGAGTTTGTCGATCGAACCGGAAGTGCCACCATCTTTAAACGTGAAAAATCAAAAAGGCTTTTTTGCTATTTTACTTACAGACTCGGGAGTTATATTTTCGGAATCCTTGAAGGAATGCCTAAAAATCTATCGGATCAGAATTTTGATTTCGGTCATGTGATGGTCACAATTTTGAATTGAAAATGAAAAATAGAAGCAATTTGAAAGGCCCGGACTTCGGAACACAATAACTCTCCTTCTAATTAAGCTAGAATGTTCAAACTTGGTGTAGACGTTCACTAGGTCAATGTTATGATTGATCTCAAAGATGAGCATTTTCTGCTTAGGGTAAGCAGAGATAAGCATGCTGATTTGTTGATTCTTTAGGGCACGATAACTTCGGTTATAATGAAGGGAGGGCGGTGAAACTTTTGTCAATAGAGAGTCTAATAGGTAGCCTGTTGTGTGAAATGATTGTATCATTTTTTTTAAATATCAGGGATAGCCGAAAAAAAGAGATTGAAAATCCAAAAAGTCGTATTTTTACAATTTGGAGCATGTTTAGAGGTCTTTCTCGTAAAGTCAACATACTATTTTTTGGGAACTTCTTCTACAAAGAGTCTTATTGGTAGTCTTTTATATGAAACCATCGATCAACAGTCCAACATATCAGGAGTAGAAGAACAAAAGGATCGAACATTGAAAACGGCACCCTTTCATTGTTGAGCGAAGCATGAAGTGTGGGTGACTACAATCTACGCATTTAGTCATCGTATAGAGCTTATTCAACAGTATCGAATTCCAACTGCTTAGGGATATTTTACGTGCACTCCAATGTGTACACGGGACCTTGGTTTTTCGTCCCATCCGAAGGACTAGACAGCTGTGCTTGTCAGGCCCTCCGTTCTGCCTTACTGACAAGGGAACCACGCCGGGAAATCGAGATGAACTTTCTCTGTGCAGAACTTTCAATTCAGGCAAAACGTTTATTGCATACGATTAAGCTGGTCAGTTGGAGCTTATTTTCAAAAGTTTTGTAATAATCGGTTGGTAATTAAAGTACCATGCACATTAAACTGTTAAAACAGAAAATTTCGCCCGGTTGAAATGTTTCTTGCTATAAGTCAGCAATTTTCCGAATTCAGGGAGGCTGGATGGCTGAATGGTTAGCATGTGCTCGCTGTATCGTAACCTTTGTCATTGAGTCAACGGGCGTCGTTTCGATCTCCAGGTTGCACGTGACATGGTGTATGATGTCCAACCTCGTGGGTTTTCTCCGTGTTCTTCGGTTTCCTCCCAACGGCTAAAGACCAGTACGTGCAGGGGGAGTTTTTAAATAAAATTAAAAAACATATGTTAGTCCCGAAATGACCTAGTTTGTGTCGAATGGACGTTAGGCCGCATTTCTCTCTTTCTCTTTTTAAAGTTTTGTAATAATTGGTTGGTAATCAAAGGTACTGTTAAAGTGATAAAACAGAAAATTTGGCCCGGTTGTAATGTTTCTCACTTTAAATTCAGCAATTTGTCAATTTTAAGGGGCAAACGTTTATTGCGAACGATTAAGCTGGTCAGGGGGAGCTTATTTTTAAAAGTTTTGTAATATTCGGTTGATAACTAAAGGTACCGTGCAAATTAAACTGTTAAAATAGAAAATTTGGCCCGGTTGAAATGTTTCTCGCTGTAGGTCAGCAATTTGCCGATTTTAGGGAGGTTGCGTGGCTGAATGGTTAGCACGTGCGCTCTGTATCATAACGTCTGTCATTGAGTCAACTGTCCTTGTTTCGATTTCTTGGTTGTACGTGACAAGGAGTATGGTCGCCTTACCAACCTCGTAGGCCGTAACGCCGCTGCCCGGGTAAAATTTCCCTCATTGCACACTTTATGGTGTATGCCCGTCTTCATTAGCCCATTGTAGGAGCAGACAGTGGATAAATATTTTTCTGGTTCTAGCAATTATTTAATTTCTGCATAGAAATCTCTGGCCAGTTTTTTTTATTGCAGAGTGCCATTCTTGTATATTGCAGTCTATGACCCTTTGTTTAAAACATGCTTAAGAAGTCGTCACGATTTCCTACTTATAACCAAACATATTGGAAACCATAATTATATAACATATCTTGGAAGCCCGATTACAGCTATACAAGTTTCAGTTATTTCCCTTTAGTTTAAAGATTATTTTTTTGCCCGGGTGCAATGTTTCTCACTACATTTAAATTTGTAACTTTGTGAGTTTTTGACCGATTTTGATATTATGTCTTTATAATTTTCCAAATCTACATATTTAACGTACATATTCAAACAGTTGAGTTCAACCTGATTCAAAAAGTTTTAGTTTTGTTCAAAGTTATCTCATTCATCCCGATTACAGCAACACAAGTATCAGTTATTTCCCTTTAGTTTTCGGATTACTCAATGTTTCATACTATATATAGACTTGTAACTTCGCGAGTTTTTGACCAATTTTGATAGTTTGTTATTCTTATCCTTTTATTTGAGATACTTGATATAATCGATGACACGTGACGATGAATATGAAAGCTTTCATATCTGCATGGGACAGTAGCAGATCTAGTTATTTTTTTTTTTGTGTGTTTTCTGCAAATCGGATTTCTCAGAATCTATCCATAGGATCTTTCCGAAATTTTGACCTACCCCCCCAAAAATGGGGTGCGAACCTTGATTAAATATATTTTCAAAACGTTTTACGAATCCGAAATCACCGAAATTTACGAACGAAAAAACTGACAATGCATAGTCGTAACTTTGTTATTTACTTCAAATCTGCAATTTCGGATTTTCGAATTTCGAAAATTCGTCGCTGTCATTTCGAACCGGAAGTTATTACCAATTTGACAACTTCTTTAATAGTTGTGCGATTTTCGTGAAATTTAGAATGTTAGAAGATCTTGCCAATGCGACTTCAATGATGTCCTTGGAAATTTTCTAAATTATCTCCCCTTTGTGAAATTAAGGATCAAAGTTTTCAAAAAAATCGTCGAAATATAGGTCAGAATGACCTAATTTTTTTTTTGAATACTAGAGAAGTAATTACTGATTCGTACACAAAATATGGAGTTTGTCGATTGAACCGGAAGTGCCACCATCTTTAAACGTGAAAAGTCAAAAAGGCTTTTTTGCTATTTTACTTACAGACTCGGGAGTTATATTTTCAGAATCCTTGAAGGAATCCCTAAAAATCTGTCGGATCCGAATTTTGATTTCGGTCACGTGATGGTCACCATTTTGAATTGAAAATGAAAAATAGAAGCAATTTGAAGGGCCGGGACTTTGGAATACAATAACTTTCCTTCTAATTAAGCTAGAATGTTCAAACTTGGTGTAGACGTTCACTAGGTCAATGTCATGATTGAATTCAAAGATGAGCATTTTCTGCTTAGAGTAAGCAGAGATAAGCATGCTGATTTGTTGATTATTTAGGGCACGATAACTTCGGTTATAATGAAGGGAGGGCTGTGAAACTTTTGTCAATAGAGAGTGTTGTAGCTAGCCTGTTGATTGAAATCATTGTATCATTTTTTTTAAATATCAGGGATAGCCGAAAAAAAGAGATTGAAAATCCAAAAAGTCGTATTTTTACAATTTGGAGCATGTTTAGAGGTCTTTCTCGTAAAGTCAACATACTATTTTTTGGGAACTTCTTCTACAAAGAGTCTTATTGGTAGTCTTTTATATGAAACCATCGATCAACGGTCCAACATATCAGGAGTAGAAGAACAAAAGGATCGAACATTGA
This sequence comes from Patella ulyssiponensis, assembly GCA_963678685.1. Lineage (NCBI taxonomy): Eukaryota > Metazoa > Mollusca > Gastropoda > Patellidae > Patella > Patella ulyssiponensis. The sequence continues at coordinate 56,953,436 of OY783225.1, read as the reverse complement.
ATACGGCACCCTTTCATTGTTAAGCGAAACATGCAGTGTGGGTGACTACAATCTACGCATTTAGTCATCGTATAGAGCTTATTCAACAGTATCGAATTCCAACTGCTTAGGGATATTTTACGTGCACTCCAATGTGTACACGGGACCTTGGTTTTTCGTCCCATCCGAACGACTAGACAGCTGTGCTTGTCAGGCCCTCCGTTCTGCCTCACTGACAAGGGGAACCACGCCGGGAAATCGAGATGAACTTTCTCCGTGCAGAACTTTCAATTCAGGCAAAACGTTTATTGCATACGATTAAGCTGGTCAGTTGGAGCTTATTTTCAAAAGTTTTGTAATAATCGGTTGGTAATTAAAGTACCGTGCACATTAAACTGTCAAAACAGAAAATTTCGCCCGGTTGAAATGTTTCTTGCTATAAGTCAGCAATTTTCCGAATTCAGGGAGGCTGAATGGTTAGCATGTGCGCGCTGTATCGTAACGTCTGTCATTGAGTCATCGGGCGTCGTTTCGATCTCCAGGTTGCACGTGAGATGGTGTATGATGTCCAACCTTGTGGGTTTTCTCCGTGTTCTTCGATTTCCTCTCAACGGCTAAAGACCAGTACGCGCAAGGGGAGTTTTTAAATAAAGTTAAAAAAACATATGTTAGTCCCGAAATGACCTAGTTTGTGTCGAATGGACGCTAGGCCGCATTTCTCTCTTTCTCTTTTATTTTTAAAGTTTTGTAATAATCGGTTGGTAATCAAAGGTACTGTAAAAGTGATAAAACAGAAAATTTGGCCCGGTTGTAATGTTTCTCACTTTAAAGTCAGCAATTTGTCGATTTTAAGGGGCAAACGTTTATTGCGAACGATTAAGGTGGTCAGGGGGAGCTTATTTTTAAAAGTTTTGTAATAATCGGTTGATAACTAAAGGTACCGTGCAAATTTAACTGTTAAAATAGAAAATTTCGCCCGGTTGAAATGTTTCTCGCTGTAGGTCAGCAATTTGCCGATTTTAGGGGGGTTGCGTGGCTGAATGGTTAGCACGTGCGCTCTGTATCATAACGTCTGTCATTGAGTCAACTGGCGTTGTTTCGATTTCTTGGTTGTGCGTGACAAGGAGTATGGTCGCCTGTCCAACCTCGTAGGCCGTAACGCCGCTGCCCGGGTAAAATTTCCCTCATTGCACACTTTATGGCGTATGCCCGTCTTCATTAGCCCATTGTAGGAGCAGAACAGTAGGACGTTAAACCCCATTCAATTTCATTTCATTTTCTCTATGTTGCTTATTTATTATAGTGGATAAATATTTCTTTGGTTCTAGCAATTATTTAATTTCTGCATAGAAATCTTGCTTTGGCCATTTTTTTTATTGCAGAGTGCCATTCTTCAATATTGCAGTCTATGACCCTTTGTTTAAAATATGCTTAAAGTTGGGTTCCCGGATACAAACTGGGTGATTTGATGATATATTAGAATAAAAAACATATTCAAACTAATTGTCTTATCATAATTTTGCTTCAAATCGTTCTCATAACATTGTAATTGACGAGAATAGCCTGCTATAAAAATCTATCGAAAGAGACCATGTTTGCGTCAGGCGATTACCCCTCGCCGTAACCAATGGCAAAGTTATCTCATTTAATTTTTCGATGTTTTCTTACCATTTTCATTTCATTTTTCTGAAAGTTTTGAAGTCGGGAGTCATCCCGATTACAGCAACACAAGTATCAGTTATTTCCCTTTAGTTTTCAGATTACTCAATGTTTCATACTATATTTAGACTTGTAACTTCGCGAGTTTTTGACCAATTTTGATAGTTTGTTATTCTTATCCTTTTATTTGAGATACTTGATATAATCGATGACACGTGACGATGAATATGAAAGCTTTCATATCTGCATGGGACAGTAGCAGATCTAGTTATTATTTTTTTTTTTGTGTATTTTCTGCAAATCGGATTTCTCAGAATCTAACCATGGGATCTTTCTAAAACTTTGACCTACCCCCCCAAAAATGGGGTGCGAACGTTGTTTAAATATATTTTCAAAACGTTTTACGAATCCGAAATCACCGAATTTTACGAACGAAAAAACTGACAATGCATAGTCGTAACTTTGTTATTTTTTGACCGATTTTACTAATTCTTTTTTCTTTGAATACCTTGAAAAAAATCATTTTCATCTGCAGTTTCACATTTTCGAATTTCGAAAATTCGTCGCTGTGATTTCGAACCGGAAGTTTAGACCAATTTGACAACTTCTTTAATAGTTGTACGATTTTCATGAAATTTAGTATACAAGTAGATCTTACCGATGTGACTTCAAAAATATAATTAGAAATTTTCTAAATTATCTCCCCTTGGTGAAATTAAGGATCAAAGTTTTCAAAAAAATCGTCGAAATATAGGTCAGAATGACCTAATTTTTTTTTTCGACACTAGACAAGGAATTACTGATTCGTACACAAAGTATGTAGTTTGTCGATCGAACCGGAAGTGCCACCATCTTTAAACGTGAAAAATCAAAAAGGCTTTTTTGCTATTTTACTTACAGACTCGGGAGTTATATTTTCGGAATCCTTGAAGGAATGCCTAAAAATCTATCGGATCAGAATTTTGATTTCGGTCATGTGATGGTCACAATTTTGAATTGAAAATGAAAAATAGAAGCAATTTGAAAGGCCCGGACGTCGGAACACAATAACTCTCCTTCTAATTAAGCTAGAATGTTCAAACTTGGTGTAGACGTTCACTAGGTCAATGTTATGATTGAGTTCAAAGATGAGCATTTTCTGCTTAGGGTAAGCAGAGATAAGCATGCTGATTTGTTGATTCTTTAGGGCACGATAACTTCGGTTATAATGAAGGGAGGGCGGTGAAACTTTTGTCAATAGAGAGTCTAATAGGTAGCCTGTTGTGTGAAATGATTGTATCATTTTTTTTAAATATCAGGGATAGCCGAAAAAAAGAGATTGAAAATCCAAAAAGTCGTATTTTTACAATTTGGAGCATGTTTAGAGGTCTCTCTCGTAAAGTCAACATACTATTTTTTGGGAACTTCTTCTACAAAGAGTCTTATTGGTAGTCTTTTATATGAAACCATCGATCAACAGTCCAACATATCAGGAGTAGAAAAACAAAAGGATCGAACATTGAAAACGACACCCTTTCATTGTTGAGAGAAACATGAAGTGTGGGTGACTACAATCTACGCATTTAGTCATCGTATAGAGCTTATTCAACAGTATCGAATTCCAACTGCTTAGGGATATTTTACGTGCACTCCAATGTGTACACGGGACCTTGGTTTTTCGTCCCATCCGAAGGACTAGACAGCTGTGCTTGTCAGGCCCTCCGTTCTGCCTTACTGACAAGGGAACCACGCCGGGAAATCGAGATGAACTTTCTCTGTGCAGAACTTTCAATTCAGGCAAAACGTTTATTGCATACGATTAAGCTGGTCAGTTGGAGCTTATTTTCAAAAGTTTTGTAATAATCGGTTGGTAATTAAAGTACCATGCACATTAAACTGTTAAAACAGAAAATTTCGCCCGGTTGAAATGTTTCTTGCTATAAGTCAGCAATTTTCCGAATTCAGGGAGGCTGGATGGCTGAATGGTTAGCATGTGCTCGCTGTATCGTAACCTTTGTCATTGAGTCAACGGGCGTCGTTTCGATCTCCAGGTTGCACGTGACATGGTGTATGATGTCCAACCTCGTGGGTTTTCTCCGTGTTCTTCGGTTTCCTCCCAACGGCTAAAGACCAGTACGTGCAAGGGGAGTTTTTAAATAAAATTAAAAAACATATGTTAGTCCCGAAATGACCTAGTTTGTGTCGAATGGACGTTAGGCCGCATTTCTCTCTTTCTCTTTTTAAAGTTTTGTAATAATCGGTTGGTAATCAAAGGTACTGTTAAAGTGATAAAACAGAAAATTTGGCCCGGTTGTAATGTTTCTCACTTTAAATTCAGCAATTTGTCGATTTTAAGGGGCAAACGTTTATTGCGAACGATTAAGCTGGTCAGGGAGAGCTTATTTTTAAAAGTTTTGTAATATTCGGTTGATAACTAAAGGTACCGTGCAAATTAAACTGTTAAAATAGAAAATTTGGCCCGGTTGAAATGTTTCTCGCTGTAGGTCAGCAATTTGCCGATTTTAGGGAGGTTGCGTGGCTGAATGGTTAGCACGTGCGCTCTGTATCATAACGTCTGTCATTGAGTCAACTGTCCTTGTTTCGATTTCTTGGTTGTACGTGACAAGGAGTATGGTCGCCTTACCAACCTCGTAGGCCGTAACGCCGCTGCCCGGGTAAAATTTCCCTCATTGCACACTTTATGGCGTATGCCCGTCTTCATTAGCCCATTGTAGGAGCAGACAGTGGATAAATATTTTTCTGGTTCTAGCAATTATTTAATTTCTGCATAGAAATCTCTGGCCAGTTTTTTTTATTGCAGAGTGCCATTCTTGTATATTGCAGTCTATGACCCTTTGTTTAAAACATGCTTAAGAAGTCGTCACGATTTCCTACTTATAACCAAACATATTGGAAACCATAATTATATAACATATCTTGGAAGCCCGATTACAGCTATACAAGTTTCAGTTATTTCCCTTTAGTTTAAAGATTATTTTTTTGCCCGGGTGCAATGTTTCTCACTACATTTAAATTTGTAACTTTGTGAGTTTTTGACCGATTTTGATATTATGTCTTTATAATTTTCCAAATCTACATATTTAACGTACATATTCAAACAGTTGAGTTCAACCTGATTCAAAAAGTTTTAGTTTTGTTCAAAGTTATCTCATTCATCCCGATTACAGCAACACAAGTATCAGTTATTTCCCTTTAGTTTTCAGATTACTCAATGTTTCATACTATATTTAGACTTGTAACTTCGCGAGTTTTTGACCAATTTTGATAGTTTGTTATTCTTATCCTTTTATTTGAGATACTTGATATAATCGATGACACGTGACGATGAATATGAAAGCTTTCATATCTGCATGGGACAGTAGCAGATCTAGTTATTAAGCTTTCATATTACATATGAAAGCTTATTGTTTCTGTTAAGATTATTATTATTTTTTTTTTGTGTATTTTCTGCAAATCGGATTTCTCAGAATCTAACCATGGGATCTTTCTAAAACTTTGACCTACCCCCCCAAAAATGGGGTGCGAACGTTGTTTAAAAATATTTTCAAAACGTTTTACGAATCCGAAATCACCGAATTTTACGAACGAAAAAACTGACAATGCATAGTCGTAACTTTGTTATTTTTTGACCGATTTTACTAATTCTTTTTTCTTTGAATACCTTGAAAAAAATCATTTTCATCTGCAGTTTCACATTTTCGAATTTCGAAAATTCGTCGCTGTGATTTCGAACCGGAAGTTTAGACCAATTTGACAACTTCTTTAATAGTTGTACGATTTTCATGAAATTTAGTATACAAATAGATCTTACCAATGTGACTTCAAAAATATAATTAGAAATTTTCTAAATTATCTCCCCTTGGTGAAATTAAGGATCAAAGTTTTCAAAAAAATCGTCGAAATATAGGTCAGAATGACCTAATTTTTGTTTTCGATACTAGACAAGGAATTACTGATTCGTACACAAAATATGGAGTTTGTCGATCGAACCGGAAGTGCCATCATCTTTAAACGTGAAAAATCAAAAAGGCTTTTTTGCTATTTTACTTACAGACTCGGGAGTTATATTTTCGGAATCCTTGAAGGAATGCCTAAAAATCTATCGGATCAGAATTTTGATTTCGGTCATGTGATGGTCACAATTTTGAATTGAAAATGAAAAATAGAAGCAATTTGAAAGGCCCGGACTTCGGAACACAATAACTCTCCTTCTAATTAAGCTAGAATGTTCAAACTTGGTGTAGACGTTCACTAGGCCAATGTTATGATTGAGTTCAAAGATGAGCATTTTCTGCTTAGGGTAAGCAGAGATAAGCATGCTGATTTGTTGATTCTTTAGGGCACGATAACTTCGGTTATAATGAAGGGAGGGCGGTGAAACTTTTGTCAATAGAGAGTCTAATAGGTAGCCTGTTGTGTGAAATGATTGTATCATTTTTTTTAAATATCAGGGATAGCCGAAAAAAAGAGATTGAAAATCCAAAAAGTCGTATTTTTACAATTTGGAGCATGTTTAGAGGTCTTTCTCGTAAAGTCAACATACTATTTTTTGGGAACTTCTTCTACAAAGAGTCTTATTGGTAGTCTTTTATATGAAACCATCGATCAACAGTCCAACATATCAGGAGTAGAAGAACAAAAGGATCGAACATTGAAAACGGCACCCTTTCATTGTTGAGCGAAACATGAAGTGTGGGTGACTACAATCTACGCATTTAGTCATCGTATAGAGCTTATTCAACAGTATCGAATTCCAACTGCTTAGGGATATTTTACGTGCACTCCAATGTGTACACGGGACCTTGGTTTTTCGTCCCATCCGAAGGACTAGACAGCTGTGCTTGTCAGGCCCTCCGTTCTGCCTTACTGACAAGGGAACCACGCCGGGAAATCGAGATGAACTTTCTCTGTGCAGAACTTTCAATTCAGGCAAAACGTTTATTGCATACGATTAAGCTGGTCAGTTGGAGCTTATTTTCAAAAGTTTTGTAATAATCGGGTGGTAATTAAAGTACCATGCACATTAAACTGTTAAAACAGAAAATTTCGCCCGGTTGAAATGTTTCTTGCTATAAGTCAGCAATTTTCCGAATTCAGGGAGGCTGGATGGCTGAATGGTTAGCATGTGCTCGCTGTATCGTAACCTATGTCATTGAGTCAACGGGCGTCGTTTCGATCTCCAGGTTGCACGTGACATGGTGTATGATGTCCAACCTCGTGGGTTTTCTCCGTGTTCTTCGGTTTCCTCCCAACGGCTAAAGACCAGTACGTGCAAGGGGAGTTTTTAAATAAAATTAAAAAACATATGTTAGTCCCGAAATGACCTAGTTTGTGTCGAATGGACGTTAGGCCGCATTTCTCTCTTTCTCTTTTTAAAGTTTTGTAATAATCGGTTGGTAATCAAAGGTACTGTTAAAGTGATAAAACAGAAAATTTGGCCCGGTTGTAATGTTTCTCACTTTAAATTCAGCAATTTGTCGATTTTAAGGGGCAAACGTTTATTGCGAACGATTAAGCTGGTCAGGGGGAGCTTATTTTCAAAAGTTTTGTAATATTCGGTTGATAACTAAAGGTACCGTGCAAATTAAACTGTTAAAATAGAAAATTTGGCCCGGTTGAAATGTTTCTCGCTGTAGGTCAGCAATTTGCCGATTTTAGGGAGGTTGCGTGGCTGAATGGTTAGCACGTGCGCTCTGTATCATAACGTCTGTCATTGAGTCAACTGTCCTTGTTTCGATTTCTTGGTTGTACGTGACAAGGAGTATGGTCGCCTTAACAACCTCGTAGGCCGTAACGTCGCTGCCCGGGTAAAATTTCCCTCATTGCACACTTTATGGCGTATGCCCGTCTTCATTAGCCCATTGTAGGAGCAGACAGTGGATAAATATTTTTCTGGTTCTAGCAATTATTTAATTTCTGCATAGAAATCTCTGGCCAGTTTTTTTTATTGCAGAGTGCCATTCTTGTATATTGCAGTCTATGACCCTTTGTTTAAAACATGCTTAAGAAGTCGTCACGATTTCCTACTTATAACCAAACATATTGGAAACCATAATTATATAACACATCTTGGAAGCCCGATTACAGCTATACAAGTTTCAGTTATTTCCCTTTAGTTTAAAGATTATTTTTTTGCCCGGGTGCAATGTTTCTCACTACATTTAAATTTGTAACTTTGTGAGTTTTTGACCGATTTTGATATTATGTCTTTATAATTTTCCAAATCTACATATTTAACGTACATATTCAAACAGTTGAGTTCAACCTGATTCAAAAAGTTTTAGTTTTGTTCAAAGTTATCTCATTCATCCCGATTACAGCAACACAAGTATCAGTTATTTCCCTTTAGTTTTCAGATTACTCAATGTTTCATACTATATTTAGACTTGTAACTTCGCGAGTTTTTGACCAATTTTGATAGTTTGTTATTCTTATCCTTTTATTTGAGATACTTGATATAATCGATGACACGTGACGATGAATATGAAAGCTTTCATATCTGCATGGGACAGTAGCAGATCTAGTTATTTTTTTTTTGTGTATTTTCTGCAAATCGGATTTCTCAGAATCTAACCATGGGATCTTTCTAAAACTTTGACCTACCCCCCCAAAAATGGGGTGCGAACGTTGTTTAAATATATTTTCAAAACGTTTTACGAATCCGAAATCACCGAATTTTACGAACGAAAAAACTGACAATGCATAGTCGTAACTTTGTTATTTTTTGACCGATTTTACTAATTCTTTTTTCTTTGAATACCTTGAAAAAAATCATTTTCATCTGCAGTTTCACATTTTCGAATTTCGAAAATTCGTCGTTGTGATTTCGAACCGGAAGTTTAGACAAATTTGACAACTTCTTTAATAGTTGTACGATTTTCATGAAATTTAGTATACAAGTAGATCTTACCGATGTGACTTCAAAAATATAATTAGAAATTTTCGAAATTATCTCCCCTTGGTGAAATTAAGGATCAAATTTTTCAAAAAAAATCGTCGAAATATAGGTCAGAATGACCTAATTTTTTTTTTCGATACTAGACAAGGAATTACTGATTCGTACACAAAAAATGGAGTTTGTCGATCGAACCGGAAGTGCCACCATCTTTAAACGTGAAAAATCAAAAAGGCTTTTTTGCTATTTTACTTACAGACTCGGGAGTTATATTTTCGGAATCCTTGAAGGAATGCCTAAAAATCTATCGGATCAGAATTTTGATTTCGGTCATGTGATGGTCACAATTTTGAATTGAAAATGAAAAATAGAAGCAATTTGAAAGGCCCGGACTTCGGAACACAATAACTCTCCTTCTAATTAAGCTAGAATGTTCAAACTTGGTGTAGACGTTCACTAGGTCAATGTTATGATTGAGTTCAAAGATGAGCATTTTCTGCTTAGGGTAAGCAGAGATAAGCATGCTGATTTGTTGATTCTTTAGGGCACGATAACTTCGGTTATAATGAAGGGAGGGCGGTGAAACTTTTGTCAATAGAGAGTCTAATAGCTAGCCTGTTGTGTGAAATCATTGTATCATTTTTTTTTAAATATCAGGGATAGCCGAAAAAAAGAGATTGAAAATCCAAAAAGTCGTATTTTTACAATTTGGAGCATGTTTAGAGGTCTCTCTCGTAAAGTCAACATACTATTTTTTGGGAACTTCTTCTACAAAGAGTCTTATTGGTAGTCTTTTATATGAAACCATCGATCAACAGTCCAACATATCAGGAGTAGAAGAACAAAAGGATCGAACATTGAAAACGGCACCCTTTCATTGTTGAGCGAAACATGCAGTGTGGGTGACTACAATCTACGCATTTAGTCATCGTATAGAGTTTATTCAACAGTATCGAATTCCAACTGCTTAGGGATATTTTACGTGCACTCCAATGTGTACACGGGACCTTGGTTTTTCGTCCCATCCGAAGGACTAGACAGCTGTGCTTGTCAAGCCCTCCGTTCTGCCTCACTGACAAGGGAACCACGCCGGGAAATCGAGATGAACTTTTTCCGTGCAGAACTTTCAATTCAGGCCAAACGTTTATTGCATACGATTAAGCTGGTCAGTTGGAGCTTATTTTCAAAAGTTTTGTAATAATCGGTTGGTAATTATTAAAGTACCGTGCACATTAAACTGTTAAAACAGAAAATTTCGCCCGGTTGAAATGTTTCTTGCTATAAGTCAGCAATTTTCCGAATTCAGGGAGGCTGGATGGCTGAATGGTTAGCATGTGCTCGCTGTATCGTAACGTTTGTCATTGAGTCAACGGGCGTCGTTTCGATCTCCAGGTTGCACGTGACCTGGTGTATAATGTCCAACCTCGTGGGTTTTCTCCGTGTTCTTCGGTTTCCTCCCAACGGCTAAAGACCAGTAAGCGCAAGGGGAGTTTTTAAATAAAATTAAAAAACATATGTTAGTCCCGAAATGACCTAGTTTGTGTCGAATGGACATTAGGCCGCATTTCTCTCTTTCTCTTTTATTTTTAAAGTTTTGTAATAATCGGTTGGTAATCAAAGGTACTGTAAAAGTGATAAAACAGAAAATTTCGTCCGGTTGTAATGCTTCTCAATTTAAAGTCAGCAATTTGCCGATTTTAAGGGGCAAACGTTTATTGCGAACGATTAAGCTGGTCAGGGGGAGCTTATTTTTAAAAGTTGTGTAATATTCGGTTGATAACTAAAGGTACCGTGCAAATTAAACTGTTAAAATAGAAAATTTGGCCCGGTTGAAATATTTCTCGCTGTAGGTCAGCAATTTGCCGATTTTAGGGAGGTTGCGTGGCTGAATGGTTAGCACGTGCGCTCTGTATCATAACGTCTGTCACTGAGTCAACTGGCGTTGTTTCGATTTCTTGGTTGTACGTGACAAGGAGTATGGTCGCATGTCCAACCTCGTAGGTCGTAACGCCGCTGCCCGGGTAAAATTTCCCTCATTGCACACTTTATGGCGTATGCCCGTCTTCAGTAGCCCATTTTAGGAGCAGCACAGTAGGACGTTAAACCCCATTCAATTTCATTTCATTTTCTCTATGTTGCTTATTTATTATAGTGGATAAATATTTTTCTGGTTCTAGCAATTATTTAATTTCTGCATAGAAATCTTGCTTTGGCCAGTTTTTTTTTATTGCAGAGTGCCATTCTTGTATATTGCAGTCTATGACCCTTTGTTTAAAACATGCTTAAGAAGTCTTCACGATTTCCTACTTATAACCAAACATATTGGAAATATTAGTCTGGCATTATTAAATCTTATTTAAAATTAAACTTTCATTTAACTATGAACAACTCTTAACGTGTCTCTTTCAAACTATTAAATACTCTAAAACAGTAGCTCAACCTTTTGACCTAAAATCATTAATTTACCATTTTGTTGTGAGCGACTTCTTATTCTTCCTATATGACATATTGCACGTGTCTGATTTCAAAGGGGGGTTGGGTGGCTGAATGGTTAGCTCGCGCGCCTGTCATTGAGTTAACTAGCGTGTTTTCGAATGCCCGGTTGTACGTGACAAGGAGTAAGGTCGCCTGTCCAACCTGCCATTTTTAATTTTTTTTCCCGCCATTTTCATTTCATTTTCTCATCCGTCTCATTACAGTAATACAAGTTTCAGTTATTTCCCTTTAGTTTTCAGATTATTGTTATGCCTGGGTGCAATGATTCATACTATATTTAGACTTGTAACTTCGCGAGTTTTTGACCAATTTTGATAATTTTTTCTTCTTATCCTTTTATTTAGGATACTTGATACAATCAATGACACGTGACGATAAATATGAAAGCTTTCATATCTGCATGGGACAGTAGCAGATCTAGTTAAGCTTTCATATTACATATGAAAGCTTATTGTTTCTGTTAAGATTATTATTATTTTTTTTTTGTGTATTTTCTGCAAATCGGATTTCTCAGAATCTAACCATGGGATCTTTCTAAAACTTTGACCTACCCCCCCAAAAATGGGGTGCGAACGTTGTTTAAATATATTTTCAAAACGTTTTACGAATCCGAAATCACCGAATTTTACGAACGAAAAAACTGACAATGCATAGTCGTAACTTTGTTATTTTTTGACCGATTTTACTAATTCTTTTTTCTTTGAATACCTTGAAAAAAATCATTTTCATCTGCAGTTTCACATTTTCGAATTTCGAAAATTCGTCGCTGTGATTTCGAACCGGAAGTTTAGACCAATTTGACAACTTCTTTAATAGTTGTACGATTTTCATGAAATTTAGTATACAAGTAGATCTTACCAATGTGACTTCAAAAATATAATTAGAAATTTTCTAAATTATCTCCCCTTGGTGAAATTAAGGATCAAAGTTTTCAAAAAAATCGTCGAAATATAGGTCAGAATGACCTAATTTTTTTTTTCGATACTAGACAAGGAATTACTGATTCGTACACAAAATATGGAGTTTGTCGATCGAACCGGAAGTGCCACCATCTTTAAATGTGAAAAATCAAAAAGGCTTTTTTGCTATTTTACTTACAGACTCGGGAGTTATATTTTCGGAATCCTTGAAGGAAAGCCTAAAAATCTATCGGATCAGAATTTTGATTTCGGTCATGTGATGGTCACAATTTTGAATTGAAAATGAAAAATAGAAGGAATTTGAAAGGCCCGGACTTCGGAACACAATAACTCTCCTTCTAATTAAGCTAGAATGTTCAAACTTGGTGTAGACGTTCACTAGGTCAATGTTATGATTGAGTTCAAAGATAAGCATTTTCTGCTTAGGGTAAGCAGAGATAAGCATGCTGATTTGTTGATTCTTTAGGGCACGATAACTTCGGTTATAATGAAGGGAGGGCGGTGAAACTTTTGTCAATAGAGAGTCTAATAGGTAGCCTGTTGTGTGAAATCATTGTATCATTTTTTTTAAATATCAGGGATAGCCGAAGAAAAGAGATTGAAAATCCAAAAAGTCGTATTTTTACAATTTGGAGCATGTTTAGAGGTCTTTCTCGTAAAGTCAACATACTATTTTTTGGGAACTTCTTCTACAAAGAGTCTTATTGGTAGTCTTTTATATGAAACCATCGATCAACAGTCCAACATATCAGGAGTAGAAGAACAAAAGGATCGAACATTGAAAACGGCACCCTTTCATTGTTGAGCGAAACATGAAGTGTGGGTGACTACAATCTACGCATTTAGTCATCGTATAGAGCTTATTCAACAGTATCGAATTCCAACTGCTTAGGGATATTTTACGTGCACTCCAATGTGTACACGGGACCTTGGTTTTTCGTCCCATCCGAAGGACTAGACAGCTGTGCTTGTCAGGCCCTCCGTTCTGCCTTACTGACAAGGGAACCACGCCGGGAAATCGAGATGAACTTTCTCTGTGTAGAACTTTCAATTCAGGCAAAACGTTTATTGCATACGATTAAGCTGGTCAGTTGGAGCTTATTTTCAAAAGTTTTGTAATAATCGGTTGGTAATTAAAGTACCATACACATTAAACTGTTAAAACAGAAAATTTCGCCCGGTTGAAATGTTTCTTGCTATAAGTCAGCAATTTTCCGAATTCAGGGAGGCTGGATGGCTGAATGGTTAGCATGTGCTCGCTGTATCGTAACCTTTGTCATTGAGTCAACGGGCGTCGTTTCGATCTCCAGGTTGCACGTGACATGGTGTATGATGTCCAACCTCGTGGGTTTTCTCCGTGTTCTTCAGTTTCCTCCCAACGGCTAAAGACCAGTACGTGCAAGGGGAGTTTTTAAATAAAATTAAAAAACATATGTTAGTCCCGAAATGACCTAGTTTGTGTCGAATGGACGTTAGGCCGCATTTCTCTCTTTCTCTTTTTAAAGTTTTGTAATAATCGGTTGGTAATCAAAGGTACTGTTAAAGTGATAAAACAGAAAATTTCGCCCGGTTGTAATGTTTCTCACTTTAAATTCAGCAATTTGTCGATTTTAAGGGGCAAACGTTTATTGCGAACGATTAAGCTGGTCAGGGGGAGCTTATTTTTAAAAGTTTTGTAATATTCGGTTGATAACTAAAGGTACCGTGCAAATTAAACTGTTAAAATAGAAAATTTGGCCCGGTTGAAATGTTTCTCGCTGTAGGTCAGCAATTTGCCGATTTTAGGGAGGTTGCGTGGCTGAATGGTTAGCACGTGCGCTCTGTATCATAACGTCTGTCATTGAGTCAACTGGCCTTGTTTCGATTTCTTGGTTGTACATGACAAGGAGTATGGTCGCCTTACCAACCTCGTAGGCCGTAACGCCGCTGCCCGGGTAAAATTTCCCTCATTGCACACTTTATGGCGTATGCCCGTCTTCATTAGCCCATTGTAGGAGCAGAACAGTAGGACGCTAAACCCCATTCAATTTCATTTCATTTTCTCTATGTTGCTTATTTATTATAGTGGATAAATATTTTTCTGGTTCTAGCAATTATTTAATTTCTGCATAGAAATCTCTGGCCAGTTTTTTTATTGCAGAGTGCCATTCTTGTATATTGCAGTCTATGACCCTTTGTTTAAAACATGCTTAAGAAGTCGTCACGATTTCCTACTTACAACCAAACATATTGGAAACCATAATTATATAACATATCTTGGAAGCCCGATTACAGCTATACAAGTTTCAGTTATTTCCCTTTAGTTTAAAGATTATTTTTTTGCCCGGGTGCAATGTTTCTCACTACATTTAAATTTGTAACTTTGTGAGTTTTTGACCGATTTTGATATTATGTCTTTATAATTTTCCAAATCTACATATTTCACGTACATATTCAAACAGTTGAGTTCAACCTGATTCAAAAAGTTTTAGTTTTGTTCAAAGTTATCTCATTCATCCCGATTACAGCAACACAAAGTATCAGTTATTTCCCTTTAGTTTTCAGATTACTCAATGTTTCATACTATATTTAGACTTGTAACTTCGCGAGTTTTTGACCAATTTTGATAGTTTGTTATTCTTATCCTTTTATTTGAGATGCTTGATATAATCGATGACACGTGACGATGAATATGAAAGCTTTCATATCTGCATGGGACAGTAGCAGATCTAGTTATTATTTTTTTTTTTGTGTATTTTCTGCAAATCGGATTTCTCAGAATCTAACCATGGGATCTTTCTAAAACTTTGACCTACCCCCCCAAAAATGGGGTGCGAACGTTGTTTAAATATATTTTCAAAACGTTTTACGAATCCGAAATCACCGAATTTTACGAACGAAAAAACTGACAATGCATAGTCGTAACTTTGTTATTTTTTGACCGATTTTACTAATTCTTTATTCTTTGAATACCTTGAAAAAAATCATTTTCATCTGCAGTTTCACATTTTCGAATTTCGAAAATTCGCCGCTGTGATTTCGAACCGGAAGTTTAGACCAATTTAACAACTTCTTTAATAGTTTTACGATTTTCATGAAATTTAGTATACAAGTAGATCTTACCGATGTGACTTCAGAAATATAATTAGAAATTTTCTAAATTATCTCCCCTTGGTGAAATTAAGGATCAAAGTTTTCAAAAAAATCGTCGAAATATAGGTCAGAAGGACCTAATTTTTTTTGTCTATACTAGACAAGGAATTACTGATTCGTACACAAAATATGGAGTTTGTCGATCGAACCGGAAGTGCCACCATCTTTAAACGTGAAAAATCAAAAAGGCTTTTTTGCTATTTTACTTACAGACTCGGGAGTTATATTTTCGGAATCCTTGAAGGAATGCCTAAAAATCTATCGGATCCGAATTTTGATTTCGGTCATGTGATGGTCACAATTTTGAATTGAAAATGAAAAATAGAAACAATTTGAAAGGCCCGGAATTCGGAACACAATAACTCTCCTTCTTATTAAGCTAGAATGTTCAAACTTGGTGTAGACGTTCACTAGGTCAATGTTATGATTGAGTTCAAAGATGAGCATTTTCTGCTTAGGGTAAGCAGAGATAAGCATGCTGATTTGTTGATTCTTTAGGGCACGATAACTTCGGTTATAATGAAGGGAGGGCGGTGAAACTTTTGTCAATAGAGAGTCTAATAGGTAGCCTGTTGTGAGAAATGATTGTATCATTTTTTTTTAAATATCAGGGATAGCCGAAAAAAAGAGATTGAAAATCCAAAAAGTCGTATTTTTACAATTTGGAGCATGTTTAGAGGTCTTTCTCGTAAAGTCAACATACTATTTTTTGGGAACTTCTTCTACAAAGAGTCTTATTGGTAGTCTTTTATATGAAACCATCGATCAACAGTCCAACATATCAGGAGTAGAAGAACAAAAGGATCGAACATTGAAAACGGCACCCTTTCATTGTTGAGCGAAACATGAAGTGTGGGTGACTACAATCTACGCATTTAGTCATCGTATAGAGCTTATTCAACAGTATCGAATTCCAACTGCTTAGGGATATTTTACGTGCACTCCAATGTGTACACGGGACCTTGGTTTTTCGTCCCATCCGAAGGACTAGACAGCTGTGCTTGTCAGGCCCTCCGTTCTGCCTTACTGACAAGGGAACCACGCCGGGAAATCGAGATGAACTTTCTCTGTGCAGAACTTTCAATTCAGGCAAAACGTTTATTGCATACGATTAAGCTGGTCAGTTGGAGCTTATTTTCAAAAGTTTTGTAATAATCGGTTGGTAATTAAAGTACCGTGCACATTAAACTGTTAAAACAGAAAATTTCGCCCGGTTGAAATGTTTCTTGCTATAAGTCGGCAATTTTCCGAATTCAGGGAGGCTGGATGGCTGAATGGTTAGCATGTGCTCGCTGTATCGTAACCTTTGTCATTGAGTCAACGGGCGTCGTTTCGATCTCCAGGTTGCACGTGACATGGTGTATGATGTCCAACCTCGTGGGTTTTCTCCGTGTTCTTCGGTTTCCTCCCAACGGCTAAAGACCAGTACGTGCAAGGGGAGTTTTTAAATAAAATTAAAAAACATATGTTAGTCCCGAAATGACCTAGTTTGTGTCGAATGGACGTTAGGCCGCATTTCTCTCTTTCTCTTTTTAAAGTTTTGTAATAATCGGTTGGTAATCAAAGGTACTGTTAAAGTGATCAAACAGAAAATTTCGCCCGGTTGTAATGTTTCTCACTTTAAATTCAGCAATTTGTCGATTTTAAGGGGCAAACGTTTATTGCGAACGATTAAGCTGGTCAGAGGAAGCTTATTTTTAAAAGTTTTGTAATATTCGGTTGATAACTAAAGGTACCGTGCAAATTAAACTGTTAAAATAGAAAATTTGGCCCGGTTGAAATGTTTCTCGCTGTAGGTCAGCAATTTGCCGATTTTAGGGAGGTTGCGTGGCTGAATGGTTAGCACGTGCGCTCTGTATCATAACGTCTGTCATTGAGTCAACTGTCCTTGTTTCGATTTCTTGGTTGTACGTGACAAGGAGTATGATCGCCTTACCAACCTCGTAGGCCGTAACGCCGCTACCCGGGTAAAATTTCCCTCATTGCACACTTTATGGCGTATGCCCGTCTTCATTAGCCCATTATAGGAGCAGAACAGTAGGACGTTAAACCCCATTCAATTTCATTTCATTTTCTCTATGTTGCTTATTTATTATAGTGGATAAATATTTTTCTGGTTCTAGCATTTAATTTCTGCATAGAAATCTCTGGCCAGTTTTTTTTTATTGCAGAGTGCCATTCTTGTATATTGCAGTCTATGACCCTTTGTTTAAAACATGCTTAAGAAGTCGTCACGATTTCCTACTTATAACCGAACATATTGGAAACCATAATTATATAACCTATCTTGGAAGCCCGATTACAGCTATACAAGTTTCAGTTATTTCCCTTTAGTTTAAAGATTATTTTTTTGCCCGGGTGCAATGTTTCTCACTACATTTAAATTTGTAACTTTGTGAGTTTTTGACCGATTTTGATATTATGTCTTTATAATTTTCCAAATCTACATATTTAACGTACATATTCAAACAGTTGAGTTCAACCTGATTCAAAAAGTTTTAGTTTTGTTCAAAGTTATCTCATTCATCCCGATTACAGCAACACAAGTATCAGTTATTTCCCTTTAGTTTTCAGATTACTCAATGTTTCATACTATATTTAGACTTGTAACTTCGCGAGTTTTTGACCAATTTTGATAGTTTGTTATTCTTATCCTTTTATTTGAGATACTTGATATAATCGATGACACGTGACGATGAATATGAAAGCTTTCATATCTGCATGGGACAGTAGCAGATCTAGTTATTAAGCTTTCATATTACATATGAAAGCTTATTGTTTCTGTTAAGATTATTATTGTTATTTTTTTTTTGTGTTTTATCCACAAATCGGATTTCTCAGAATCTAACCACAGTATCTTTATGAAACTTTTACCTATCCCCCCAAAAATGGGTGGTAGCTGTTGATTAAATATATTTTCAAAACGTTTTACGAATCCGAAATCACCGAAATTTACGAACGACAAAATGGACAATGCATAGTCGTAACTTTATTGTTTTTTGACCGATTTTACTAAATCTTTTTTCTTTGAATACCTTGAAAAAAATCATTTTCATCAGCAGTTTCATATTTTCGAATTTTGAAAATTCGTCGCTGTGATTTCGAACCGGAAGTTTAGACCAATTTGACAACTTCTTTAATAGTTGTGCGATTTTCATTCAATTTAGTATATAAGTAGATCCTACCGATGTGACTTCAAAAATATAATTAGAAATTTTCTAAATTATCTCCCCTTGGTGAAATTAAGGATCAAATTTTTCAAAAAAATCGTCGAAATATAGGTCAGAATGACCTAATTTTTTTTTTCGATACTAGACAAGGAATTACTGATTCGTACACAAAATATGGAGTTTGTCGATCGAACCGGAAGTGCCACCATCTTTAAACGTGAAAAATCAATAAGGCTTTTTTGCTATTTTACTTACAGACTCGGGAGTTATATTTTCTGAATCCTTGTAGGAAGGCCTAAAAAATGTCGCGAATAGAATTTTGATTTAGGTCAACCGGGAGTCACCATTTTGAATTGAAATTAAAAAATAGAAGAAATTTGAAGGGCCGAGACTTTGGAGCACAATAACTCTCATTCTAATTACGCTAGAATGTTCAAACTTGGTGTAGACGTTCACTAGGTCAATGTTATGATGGGGTTCAAAGATGAGCATTTTCTGCTTAGGGTAAGCAGAGATAAGCATGTTGATTTGTTGATTCTTTAGGGCACGATAACTTCGATTATAATGAAGGGAGGGCGGTGAAACTTTTGTCAATAGAGAGTCTAATAGCTAGCCTGTTGTGTGAAATCATTGTATCATTTTTTTTTAATATCAGGGATAGCCGAAAAAAAGAGATTGAAAATCCAAAAAGTCGTATTTTTACAATTTGGAGTATGTTTAGAGGTCTTTCTCGTAAAGTCAACATAATATTTGTTGGGAAATTCTTCTACAAAGAGTCTTATTGGTAGTCTTTTATATGAAACCATCGATCAACAGTCCAACATATCAGGAGTAGAAGAACAAAAGGATCGAACATTGAAAACGGCACCCTTTCATTGTTAAGCGAAACATGCAGTGTGGGTGACTACAATCTACACATTTAGTCATCGTATAGAGCTTATTCAACAGTATCGAATTCCAACTGCTTAGGGATATTTTACGTGCACTCCAATGTGTACACGGGACCGTGGTTTTCGTCCCATCCGAACTAGACAGCTGTGCTTGTCAGGCCCTCCGTTCTGCCTCACTGACAAGGGGGAACCACGCCGGGAAATCGAGATGAACTTTCTCCGTGCAGAACTTTCAATTCAAGCCAAACTTTTATTGCATACGATTAAGCTGGTCAGTTGGAGCTTATTTTCAAAAGTTTTGTAATAATCGGTTGGTAATTAAAGTACCATGCACATTAAACTGTTAAAACAGAAAATTTCGCCCGGTTGAAATGTTTCTTGCAATAAGTCAGCAATTTTCCGAATTCAGGGAGGCTGAATGGCTGAATGGTTAGCATGTGCGCGCTGTATCGTAACGTCTGTCATTGAGTCAACGGGCGTCGTTTCGATCTCCAGGTTGCACGTGACATGGAATATGATGTCCAACCCCGTTTATTGCGAACGATTAAGCTGTTCAGGGGGAGCTTATTTTTAAAAGTTTTGTAATATTCGATTGATAACTAAAGGTACCGTGCAAATTAAACTGTTAAAATCGAAAATTTGGCCTGGTTGAAATGTTTCTCGCTGTAGGTCAGCTAGAATGTTCAAACTTGGTGTAGACGTTCACTAGGTCATTGTCTTGATCGAGTTCACAGCAGAAATAACAGTGAAACGATCAACCAACTCATAGCAGAAATAACAGTGCAAAACTTAACGAATTCATAGCATAAATAGCAGAAATGAAATGGGGTTTTACGTCCTACTCTTCTGCACCTGACCTGGGCTAATGGAAGACGGACATACGCCATACAGTGTGCTATGAGGGAATTTTTGCCCGGGCAGCGGCGCTACGGCCTACTCTTATATCAAATTCCAACTGCCAAGGGATCTTTTACGTGCTCTCCAATGTGTACACGGGACCTCGGTTTTTCGTCCCATCCGAACGACTAGGCAGCTGTCCTTATCAGGCCTTTCTTCTGCATCACTGACAAGAGGAAACCACGCCGGAAAATCGAGATGAGCTTTCTCGGCCAATGCCAGGATCGAACACCCGACCTCCAGGCTAACGAGCCAGCGCCTTTCCCACTTAGCCACCGTGATTCCCATAAATAGCAATGAAACGATCAACGAATTTATAGCAGTAATAACACCTCAACAATTAACGAATTCGTAGCAGAAATAACGGTGAAACAATTAACGAATTCGTAGCAGAAATAACAATGAAACGTTCAACGAAATCATAGCCGAAATAAGAGTGGAACAATCAACGAATTAATAGTACACGAGTTCATAGTAGAAAAAACAGTGAAACAATGAACGAATCATAGCAGAAACCAGAAAGCTATCAATACACTGTGAAATTTGAAACCTAAATGGCCCGGCTAGGAACAATATCTACATGCCCGTAAAAGACTACTTAACAGTTGGAATTCGAAAGAAAAGACCGTAACGACGCTGTCCGATCAAAATTTAGTTAATTCAGTCGGCGCAGAAAGATAGGTCGTTAAAACCATTTCTGTTCAGTTCATTCCATTTCCTTAAATCTATGAAAGTTGTGTGAATTGGGAATCGCGTATTACTCAACAGTTTCAGGGGAGATAAGCCGTCTTTGAGATTGGAAATCAATTTTTGATATCGACTGTGTATGATTGCTACTGGATCGATTGTGATTCAGGTTCTAATCAGTTTGGATTGAAGAATCGGGGTGGTATATGTGTGTGTGATGGGGTGGGGGTGGTGGCACAAGACGCTATATCCCATTCGCAACCACACACCTAACAAATGCAGGGTATAGGTTGCGATCAGTTCTTTCAAGATTTTCATATATTTAAGCCACTTTATTACACGCCTCATCTGAAAATGTCTGTGTTAGTGTAGATAAATGTTGACCAAATAACATCTTTCACCATTTTGACTTTCAGTTACAGAACTAGCATAGGGGCGTTTTAAGGTTTATCATGGCGGAGGCTGTACTATTTTGAGGGCCCTCTGTCGCGAGGGGAGGTTCTTGATTGATGATTGTCATGCCAATGCAATGGCTGCATTCTCATTCAGTAGTGGATTCGACAGTAACAGTGTATAGAAAACGATTGAGTTGGACTCGGGGGCCCTTTCCCTTGGCCCTAGGGACCCTTTTGTCATTCGTGGGACCCTTTTGTCTGTCTTTAGAGCCCTCCCTAACTAGGGTACATTTTCATTTTTCGCATCGGTTTTAGCATTTTTCTCCCGTTTTATTTTTTCAACTGCTTTGATTTTTTTCGCGGGGAGGCTGGCGCCTCCAGCGCCTCAGCTATAAAACGCTTTTGAACTAGCAGTACTATTGACATAATACCGTTTTTTCCAGTAATGGTAACTCACTCGTTTCTTCAAGAATCATTCGGCATTCCAGGTATGCTACATTCTATTCGCTGTCTTCCATAGAAGCGGTAAGATGAGACCTGTTTGTGGGAAAATCCCTAAACAATATGCGAGGGTGGAATAATTGTACATTACTTTAAGGTTTGCGTGAAGTAATTGACATATCGAAATTACAGTTATATGCACTGAATAACCATGACACGGAGAGAGAGAGAGAGAGACACACAGAGAGAGAAATGGGGTTTAACGTCCACTCGACGCAAACTAGGTCATTTTGGGACTAACATATGGTTTAATTTTATTTCAATAATCTGCTTGCGCATATTAACAGTGGGAGGAAACCGCAGGTCCCGGGGTAAACCCAGGAGATTGGACAGGCGAGATTGTAGGTTAGGGTTAGGGTAAGCGCTAAGGTTAGGTCTTGGGTTAGGATTAGGATTAGCGATATCCCTATTTACATCTCGTGACCTTTGACCAAACGTAATGAAGACAGGATGTGACGTATATGTGCACATTGAGGTTATCAAGCTATAGACCGGACTAGTAGTAAGCTATAAACGGATAAATAACAAGAGTTTATATGTATATTATTTTATTAAATTTATATATATATCTTAACTCCCTGATTTACATATATACATTATGCATGAACAAAAGAAACTATATACTAGTATTTATAAGTATTAAAGCTATGGTAATATTATGCTATCAAATAGCCGTATTGTCTTAATATTTGTTGTAACCGCAACCTTGATAGTTATTGTAAGAAGGATAACGGTTGTAGTTGTTGTATCCGTTACCGTATCCGTTGTTATTGTAGTTGTTATATCCCTTCCCATATTCGTTGTTATTGTGGCCATTGCTGTAACCGTTGTTGTAATTGTAGGGGCCGTTGTAACTATTGTATCCTTTATTATTGTATTGGTTGTACTTGTATAGTCCGTTGTTGTATGGCCCGTTGTTGTACCCGTTGTAGTTGTATGATTGTTTGTAAGCTCCAATCTTTCCATGTCCAACAAGTCCGTTTCCAATAATACCGTGTCCGATACCGTTACCAACGATACCATGACCAATTCCGTGTCCAACAATACCGTGTCCGATACCGTTACCAACGATGTCATGCCCAATGCCGTTGCCAATCTTTCCATGTCCAATAAGTCCGTGTCCGATTCCGTTTCCAATGATACCATGTCCGATACCGTTACCAACGATACCATGACCAATTCCGTTTCCAACAATACCGTGTCCGATACCATTACCAACAACACCATGACCAATTCCGTTACCAATAACACCGACTTTGTCAACAGCTACTATTCCGTGTCTGAGTCGGTTTCCTTGGATACCATGTCCAATACCATGGTTGAGTCCGTTGCCAATAGCTCCTACACCAACAAGACCATGCCCAACACCGGCATGTCCTCTTCCAAATCATTTACCATTTCCGTTTCCAAAAACACCAACACCATGTCCGAAACCGTGTCCGATTTTAGCATCGATGTATTGGGAAGCAGCTACTGTCAAACAGACAGCGAAAGCGACGAAAGCCTGAAAAAGAAAAAAAAAACATGTGTTTTACAGAAATAGCCGTAGATTTGATTCCATACTAAAAAAAAATCGCGAGGGTTTATTTATAACCAAAAACTTGACAATCAAGAAATTTTACTGTGCCGCCATTATTTAGTACATGATCGAGTTTTGGCGTTACCAGGCAAAATCACAAATAATGTTCAACTCTGGGTAATAATTTACACTTTTTATAATTTACCGTTCTGGTCCTATGAATATAAAACTACCTTTAATACAATGTCAAGGGCGATAAGCAATAATACAACAGTGACGATGCAATACCATGTTCAACCCTCGATTTCTACCAGTTTTAAATTTAAAGATGGACCTATGGGTATGAATGCCAAGTGCGATAAGCAATCATATAAAAATTTAGTATGTAATGAAACTTATTAGTGCTATACCAAATTAGATATCAGGTTTCTTGTCTAGAAAGTTCAAGTATATCCCATCTGGGTCATGATCCTTGTCACTACATACCGCTAATTGGAAGTATTGAAGATTATTTAGTCAACAAGTTAAATTTACTCTCTGTAGATTGTTACAATGTTTTACTGTATTAGCCCATTCTGTACAGAACAGAGGGGCGAAAAAGCAAGTCCCATTTAAGATTTCAGGGACCGGGTATGCTTATCTTAAAACTTCAAAGATTTGAAATCTTATACGGAGTAGGGCAAAAGTCTTACTTTATACACCGACTGGACCATTGAAGACAAACAGATAGATTTTGCCCGGACATCTATATTACGATATACTCTATCAAGGAATCTTTTACGTGCACGCCAATGTGTACACTGAACATTGCTTTTCGTCCCATCCTGACAATTAGACACTATTCCCTGTCAGACCGGGCAGACCTACTGTCCTGTACAGCTAACAAGGGCAGTCAAGCCTGTACAATTGACTTTCTGGTCAAACCCCGGGAGAGAGCCCAAGACCTACTGGTTAGTTAATCAGTGTCTCTTATCACTGAGCCACCATGATCCCCATACATCAAAAACATGGAGTTCGTAGATGAGCATTTTATGCTTAGGGTAAGCAGAGATAAGCAATTAGATTGGTTGATGATTTTGGACACTTTCACTTCAGTCAGAGTGATGAAACTTGGTATATATAGTTTCATTACATCAATACCTTGAATACGTTTGACAATGAGCATTGTCTGCCCTGGATAAGCAGAGCGATGAGCGATTTGATTGGTCGAGAATTTGAAACAAAATAACTCTCCTTCTAATTGGGGCAGAATGTTCAATCTTGGTGAAGGCGTTCATTAGGTCAGTGCCATGAAGGAGTGCGAAGATGAGCATTGTCTGCTTACAGTAAGCAGAGATAAGCAATCTGGGGCACGATAACTTTGGTTATAATGAAGGAAGTGAGAGTGATAAAATTCCAAATATAGATTCATTATGTCATTTACCTTGACTAAGTTTGATGTTGAGAATTTCTGCGTAGATTTAGGAGCAATAAGCAATTTGACTGATCACATTGGAACATAACACCTCTGTTTTTAATTAAGGTAGAATTTGAACCGGTTGAATTGTTTCTCGTTATAACTCGGTGAGTTTTTGGCGGATTTCATTAATTCTTTTTCCTTTTTAAGATTCTTTATATAACTCATGAGATGCGACAGAAACTGACCGTGAATATGAAAGCTTTAATATCTGCTTAGCAGATCTAGTTGTTATTTTATTTTTGTGTTTTGTCCACAAATCGGATTTCTCAGAATCTAACGATAGGATCGTTCTGAAACTTTTACCTATCCCCACAAAAATGGGTGGTGGCTGTTGATTAAATATATTTTCAAAACGTTTTACGAATCCGAAATCGCCGAATTTTACGAACGAAAAAACTGACAATGCATAGTCGTAACTTTGTTATTTTTTGACCGATTTTACTAATTCTTTTTTCTTTGAATACCATGAAAAAAATCATTTTCATCTGCAGTTTCGCATTTTCCAATTTCGAAAATTCGTCGCTGTGATTTCGAACCGGAAGTTTAGACCAATTTGAGAACTTCTTTCATAGTTGTACGATTTTCATGAAATTTAGTGTATAAGTAGATGTTACCGATGTGACTTCAAAAATATAATTAAAAAATTTCTAAATTATCTCCCCTTGACGAAATTAAGGATCAAAGTTTTCAAAAAAATCGTCGAAATATATGTCAGAATGACCTAATTTTTTTTTTTGATACTAGACAAGTAGTTACTGATTCGCACACAAAATATGGAGTTTGTCGATCGAACCGGAAGTGCCACCATCTTTAAACGTGGAAAATCAAAAAGGCTTTTTTGCTATTTTACTTACAGACTCGGGAGTTATATTTTCAGAATCCTTGAAGGAATGCCTAAAAATCTATCGGATCCGAATTTTGATTTCGGTCACGTGATGGTCACCATTTTGAATTGAAAATGAAAAATAGAAGCAATTTGAAGGGCCGGGACTTTGGAACACAATAACTCTCCTTCTTATTAAGCTAGAATGTTCAAACTTGGTGTAGACGTTCACTAGGTCAATGTCATGATTGAGTTCAAAGATGAGCATTTTCTGCTTAGGGTAAGCATAGATAAGCATGCTGATTTGTTGATTCTTTAGGGCACGATAACTTCGGTTATAATAAAGGGAGGGCGATGAAACTTTTGTCAATAGAGAGTCTAATAGCTAGCCTGTTGTGTGAAATCATTGTATCATTTTTTTTAAATATCAGGGATAGCCGAAAAAAAGAGATTGAAAATCCAAAAAGTCGTATTTTTACAATTTGGAGCATGTTTAGAGGTCTTTCTCGTAAAGTCAACATAATATTTTTTGGGAACTTCTTCTACAAAGAGTCTTATTGGTAGTTTTTTATATGAAACCATCGATCAACAGTCCAACATATCAGGAGGAGGAGAACAAAAGGATCGAAAATTGAAAACGGCACCCTTACATTGTTAAGCGAAACATGCAGTGTGGGTGACTACAATCTACACATTTAGTCATCGTATAGAGCTTATTCAACAGTATCGAATTCCAACTGCTTAGGGATATTTTACGTGCACTCCAATGTGTACACGGGACCTTGGTTTTTCGTCCCATCCGAAGGACTAGACAGCTGTGCTTGTCAGGCCCTCCGTTCTGCCTCACTGACAACGGGGAACCACACCGGGAAATCAAGATGAACTTTCTCCGTGCAGAACTTTCAATTCAGGCCAAACGTTTATTGCATACGATTAAGCTGGTCAGTTAGAGCTTATTTTCAAAAGTTTTGTAATAATCGGTTGGTAATTAAAGTACCGTGCACATTAAACTGTTAAAACAGAAAATTTCGCCCGGTTGAAATGTTTCTTGCTATAAGTCAGCAATTTTCCGAATTCAGGGAGGCTGAATGGCTGAATGGTTAGCATGTGCGCGCTGTATCGTAACGTCTGTCATTGAGTCAACGAGCGTTGTTTCGATCTCCAGGTTGCACGTGACATGAAGTATGATGTCCAACCTCGTGGGTTTTCTCCGTGTCCTTCGGTTTCCTCCCAACGGCTAAAGACCAGTAAGCGCAAGGGGAGTTTTTAAATAAAATTAAAAAACATATGTTAGTCACGAAATGACCTAGTTTGTGTCGAATGGACATTAGGCCGCATTTCTCTCTTTCTCTTTTATTTTTAAAGTTTTGTAATGATCGGTTGGTAATCAAAGGTACTGTAAAAGTGATAAAACAGAAAATTTCGCCCGGTTGTAATGTTTCTCACTTTAAAGTCAGCAATTTGCCGATTTTAAGGGGCAAACGTTTATTGCGAACGCTTAAGCTGGTCAGGGGGAGCTTATTTTTAAAAGTTTTGTAATATTCGGTTGATAACTAAAGGTACCGTGCAAATTAAACTGTTAAAATAGAAAATTTGGCCCGGTTGAAATGTTTCTCGCTGTAGGTCAGCAATTTGCCGATTTTAGGGAGGTTGCGTGGCTGAATGGTTAGCACGTGCGCTCTGTATCATAACGTCTGTCATTGAGTCAACTGGCGTTGTTTCGATTTCTTGGTTGTACGTGACAAGGAGTATGGTCGTCTGTCCAACCTCGTAGGCCGTAACGCCGCTGCCCGGGTAAAATTTCCCTCATTGCACACTTTATGGCATATGCCCGTCTTCATTAGCCCATTTTAGGAGCAGAACAGTAGGACGTTAAACCCCATTCAATTTCATTTCATTTTCTCTATGTTGCTTATTTATTATAGTGGATAAATATTTTTCTGGTTCTAGCAATTATTTAATTTCTGCATAGAAATCTTGCTTTGGCCAGTTTTTTTATTGCAGAGTGCCATTCTTGTATAATTCAGTCTATGATCCTTTGGTTAAAACATGCTTAAGAAGTCGTCACGATTTCCTACTTATAACCAAACATATTGGAAATATTAGTCTGGCATTATTAAATCCTAATTTTATTGGTCTTATTTAAAATTAAACTTTCATTTAACTATGAATAACCCTTAACGTGTCTCTTTAAAACTATTAAGTACTCTAAAACAGTAGCTCAACCTTTTGACCTAAACTCATTAATTTACCATTTTGTTGTGAGCGACTTCTTATTCTTCCTATATGACATATTGCACGTGTCTGATTTCAAAGGGGGGTTGGGTGGCTGAATGGTTAGCACGCGCGCCTGTCATTGAGTTAACTAGCGTGTTTTCGAATGCCCGGTTGTACATGACAAGGAGTAAGGTCGCCTGTCCAACCTGCCATTTTTAATTTTTTTTCCCGCCATTTTCATTTCGTTTTCTCATCCGTCTCATTACAGTAATACAAGTTTCAGTTATTTCCCTTTAGTTTTCAGATTATTGTTATGCCTGGGTGCAATGTTTCATACTATATTTAGACTTGTAACTTCGCGAGTTTTTGACCAATTTTGTTTGATAATTTTTTCTTCTTATCCTTTTATTTAGGATACTTGATACAATCAATGACACGTGACGATGAATATGAAAGCTTTCATATCTGCATGGGACAGTAGCAGTTCTAGTTAAGCTTTCATATTACATATGAAAGCTTATTGTTTCTGTTAAGATTATTATTGTTATTTTTTTTTTGTGTTTTGTCCACAAATCGGATTTCTCAGAATCTAACGATAGGATCGTTCTGAAACTTTTACCTATCCCCCCAAAAATGGGTGGTGGCTGTTGATTAAATATATTTTCAAAACGTTTTACGAATCCGAAATCACCGAATTTTACGAACGAAAAAACTGACAATGCATACTCGTAACTTTGTTATTTTTTGACCGATTTTACTAATTCTTTTTTCTTTGAATACCTTGAAAAAAATCATTTTCATCTGCAGTTTCGCATTTTCCAATTTCGAAAATTCGTCGCTGTGATTTCGAACCGGAAGTTTAGACCAATTTGAGAACTTCTTTAATAGTTGTACGATTTTCATGAAATTTAGTGTATAAGTAGATGCTACCGATGTGACTTCAAAAATATAATTAAAAATTTTCTAAATTATCTCCCCTTGACGAAATTAAGGATCAAAGTTTTCAAAAAAATCGTCGAAATATAGGTCAGAATGACCTAATTTTTTTTTTTGATACTAGACAAGTAATTACTGATTCGTACACAAAATATGGAGTTTGTCGATCGAACCGGAAGTGCCACCATCTTTAAACGTGAAAAATCAAAAAGGCTTTTTTGCTATTTTACTTACAGACTCGGGAGTTATATTTTCAGAATCCTTGAAGGAATGCCCAAAAATCTGTCGGATCCGAATTTTGATTTCGGTCACGTGATGGTCACCATTTTGAATTGAAAATGAAAAATAGAAGCAATTTGAAGGGCCGGGACTTTGGAACACAATAACTCTCCTTCTAATTAAGCTACAATGTTCAAACTTGGTGTAGACGTTCACTAGGTCAATGTCATGATTGAGTTCAAAGATGAGCATTTTCTGCTTAGGGTAAGCAGAGATAAGCATGCTGATTTGTTGATTCTTTAGGGCACGATAACTTCGGTTATAATGAAGGGAGGGCGGTGAAACTTTTGTCAATAGAGAGTCTAATAGCTAGCCTGTTGTGTGAAATCATTGTATCATTTTTTTTAAATATCAGGGATCGCCGAAAAAAAGAGATTGAAAATCCAAAAAGTCGTATTTTTACAATTTGGAGCATGTTTAGAGGTCTTTCTCGTAAAGTCAACATACTATTTTGGGGGAACTTCTTCTACAAATAGTCTTATTGGTAGTCTTTTATATGAAACCATCGATCAACAGTCCAACATATCAGGAGTAGAAGAACAAAAGGATCGAACATTGAAAACGGCACCCTTTCATTGTTAAGCGAAACATGCAGTGTGGGTGACTACAATCTACGCATTTAGTCATCGTATAGAGTTTATTCAACAGTATCGAATTCCAACTGCTTAGGGATATTTTACGTGCACTCCAATGTGTACACGGGACCTTGGTTTTTCGTCCCATCCGAAGGACTAGACAGCTGTGCTTGTCAGGCCCTCCGTTCTGCCTCACTGACAAGGGGAACCACGCCGGGAAATCGAGATGAACTTTTTCCGTGCAGAACTTTCAATTCAGGCAAAACGTTTATTGCATACGATTAAGCTGGTCAGTTGGAGCTTATTTTCAAAAGTTTTGTAATAATCGGTTGGTAATTAAAGTACCGTGCACATTAAACTGTTAAAACAGAAAATTTCGCCCGGTTGAAATGTTTCTTGCTATAAGTCAGCAATTTTCCGAATTCAGGGAGGCTGGATGGCTGAATGGTTAGCATGTGCGCGCTGTATCGTAACGTTTGTCATTGAGTCAACGGGCGTCGTTTCGATCTCCAGGTTGCACGTGACATGGTGTATGATGTCCAACCTCGTGGGTTTTCTCCGTGTTCTTCGGTTTCCTCCCAACGGCTAAAGACCAGTACGTGCAAGGGGAGTTTTTAAATAAAATTAAAAAACATATGTTAGTCCCGAAATGACCTAGTTTGTGTCGAATGGACGTTAGGCCGCATTTCTCTCTTTCTCTTTTTAAAGTTTTGTAATAATCGGTTGGTAATCAAAGGTACTGTTAAAGTGATAAAACAGAAAATTTGACCCGGTTGTAATGTTTCTCACTTTAAATTCAGCAATTTGTCGATTTTAAGGGGAAAACGTTTATTGTGAACGATTAAGCTGGTCAGGGGGAGCTTATTTTTAAAAGTTTTGTAATATTCGGTTGATAACTAAAGGTACCGTGCAAATTAAACTGTTAAAATAGAAAATTTGGCCCGGTTGAAATGTTTCTCGCTGTAGGTCAGCAATTTGCCGATTTTAGGGAGGTTGCGTGGCTGAATGGTTAGCACGTGCGCTCTGTATTATAACGTCTGTCATTGAGTCAACTGGCCTTGTTTCGATTTCTATGTTGTACGTGACAAGGAGTATGGTCGCCTTACCAACCTCGTAGGCCGTAACGCCGCTGCCCGGGTAAAATTTCCCTCATTGCACACTTTATGGCGTATGCCCGTCTTCATTAGCCCATTGTAGGAGCAGAACAGTAGGACGTTAAACCCCATTCAATTTCATTTCATTTTCTCTATGTTGCTTATTTATTATAGTGGATAAATATTTTTCTGGTTCTAGCAATTATTTAATTTCTGCATAGAAATCTCTGGCCAGTTTTTTTTTATTGCAGAGTGCCATTCTTGTATATTGCAGTCTATGACCCTTTGTTTAAAACATGCTTAAGAAGTCGTCACCATTTCCTACTTATAACCAAACATATTGGAAACCATAATTATATAACATACCTTGGAAGCCCGATTACAGCTATACAAGTTTCAGTTATTTCCCTTTAGTTTAAAGATAATTTTTTTGCCCGGGTGCAATGTTTCTCACTACATTTAAATTTGTAACTTTGTGAGTTTTTGACCGATTTTGATATTATGTCTTTATAATTTTCCAAATCTACATATTTAACGTACATATTCAAACAGTTGAGTTCAACCTGATTCAAAAAGTTTTAGTTTTGTTCAAAGTTATCTCATTTAATTTTTCGATGTTTTCTTACCATTTTCATTTCATTTTTCTGAAAGTTTTGAAATCGGAAGTCATCCCGATTACAGCAACACAAGTATCAGTTATTTCCCTTTAGTTTTCAGATTACTCAATGTTTCATACTATATTTAGACTTGTAACTTCGCGAGTTTTTGACCAATTTTGATAGTTTGTTATTCATATCCTTTTATTTGAGATACTTGATATAATCGATGACACGTGACGATGAATATGAAAGCTTTCATATCTGCATGGGACAGTAGCAGATCTAGTTATTGTTATTTTTTTTTTGTGTTTTGTCCACAAATCGGATTTCTCAGAATCTAACGATAGGATCGTTCTGAAACTTTTACCTATCCCCCCAAAAATGGGTGGTGGCTGTTGATTAAATATATTGTCAAAACGTTTTACGAATCCGAAATCACCGAATTTTACGAACGAAAAAACTGACAATGCATACTCGTAACTTTGTTATTTTTTGACCGATTTTACTAATTCTTTTTTCTTTGAATACCTTGAAAAAAATCATTTTCATCTGCAGTTTCGCATTTTCCAATTTCGAAAATTCGTCGCTGTGATTTCGAACCGGAAGTTTAGACCAATTTGAGAACTTCTTTAATAGTTGTACGATTTTCATGAAATTTAGTGTATAAGTAGATGCTACCGATGTGACTTCAAAAATATGATTAAAAATTTTCTAAATTATCTCCCCTTGACGAAATTAAGGATCAAAGTTTTCAAAAAAATCGTCGAAATATAGGTCAGAATGACCTAATTTTTTTCTTTGATACTAGACAAGTAATTACTGATTCGTACACAAAATATGGAGTTTGTCGATCGAACCGGAAGTGCCACCATCTTTAAACGTGAAAAATCAAAAAGGCTTTTTTGCTATTTTACTTACAGACTCGGGAGTTATATTTTCAGAATCCTTGAAGGAATGCCTAAAAATCTGTCGGATCCGAATTTTGATTTCGGTCACGTGATGGTCACCATTTTGAATTGAAAATGAAAAATAGAAGCAATTTGAAGGACCGGGACTTTGGAACACAATAACTCTCCTTCTAATTAAGCTACAATGTTCAAACCTGGTGTAGACGTTCACTAGGTCAATGTCATGATTGAGTTCAAAGATGAGCATTTTCTGCTTAGGGTAAGCAGAGATAAGAATGCTGATTTGTTGATTCTTTAGGGCACGATAACTTCGGTTATAATGAAGGGAGGGCGATGAAACTTTTGTCAACAGAGAGTCTAATAGCTAGCCTGTTGTTTGAAATCATTGTATCATTTTTTTTAAATATCAGGGATAGCCGAAAAAAAGAGATTGAAAATCCAAAAAGTCGTATTTTTACAATTTGGAGCATGTTTAGAGGTCTTTCTCGTAAAGTCAACATAATATTTTTTGGGAACTTCTTCTACAAAGAGTCTTATTGGTAGTCTTTTATATGAAACCATCGATCAACAGTCCAACATATCAGGAGTAGAAGAACAAAAGGATCGAAAATTGAAAACGGCACCCTTTCATTGTTAAGCGAAACATGCAGTGTGGGTGACTACAATCTACACATTTAGTCATCGTATAGAGCTTATTCAACAGTATCGAATTCCAACTGCTTAGGGATATTTTACGTGCACTCCAATGTCTATACGGTAGCTTGGTTTTTCGTCCCATCCGAACGACTAGACAACTGTGCTTGTCAGGCCCTCCGTTCTGTCTCACTAACAACGGGGAACCACGCCGGGAAATCAAGATGAACTTTCTCCGTGCAGAACTTTCAATTCAGGCCAAACGTTTATTGCATACGATTAAGCTGGTCAGTTGGAGCTTATTTTCAAAAGTTTTGTAATAATCGGTTGGTAATTAAAGTACCGTGCACATTAAACTGTTAAAACAGAAAATTTCGCCCGGTTGAAATGTTTCTTGCTATAAGTCAGCAATTTTCCGAATTCAGGGAGGCTGAATGGCTGAATGGTTAGCATGTGCGCGCTGTATCGTAACGTCTGTCATTGAGTCATCGAGCGTCGTTTCGATCTCCAGGTTGCACGTGACATGAAGTATGATGTCCAACCTCGTGGGTTTTCTCCGTGTCCTTCGGTTTCCTCCCAACGGCTAAAGACCAGTAAGCGCAAGGGTTTTTTTTAAATAAAATTAAAAAAACATATGTTAGTCACGAAATGACCTAGTTTGTGTCGAATGGACATTAGGCCGCATTTCTCTCTTTCTCTTTTATTTTTAAAGTTTTGTGATAATCGGTTGGTAATCAAAGGTACTGTAAAAGTGATAAAACAGAAAATTTCGCCCGGTTGTAATGTTTCTCACTTTAAAGTCAGCAATTTGCCGATTTTAAGGGGCAAACGTTTATTGCGAACGCTTAAGCTGGTCAGGGGGAGCTTATTTTTAAAAGTTTTGTAATATTCGGTTGATAACTAAAGGTACCGTGCAAATTAAACTGTTAAAATAGAAAATTTGGCCCGGTTGAAATGTTTCTCGCTGTAGGTCAGCAATTTGCCGATTTTAGGGAGGTTGCGTGGCTGAATGGTTAGCACGTGCGTTCTGTATCATAACGTCTGTCATTGAGTCAACTGGCGTTGTTTCGATTTCTTGGTTGTACGTGACAAGGAGTATGGTCGCTGTCCGACCTCGTAGGCCGTAACGCCGCTGCCCGGGTAATATTTCCCTCATTGCACACTTTATGGCATATGCCCGTCTTCATTAGCCCATTTTAGGAGCTGAACAGTAGGACGTTAAACCCCATTCAATTTCATTTCATTTTGTCTATGTTGCTTATTTATTATAGTGGATAAATATTTTTCTGGTTCTAGCAATTATTTAATTTCTGCATAGAAATCTTGCTTTGGCCAGTTTTTTTATTGCAGAGTGCCATTCTTGTATAATTCAGTCTATGATCCTTTGTTTAAAACATGTTTAAGAAGTCGTCATGATTTCCTACTTATAACCAAACATATTGGAAATATTAGTCTGGCATTATTAAATCCTAATTTTATTGGTCTTATTTAAAATTAAACTTTCATTTAACTATGAACAACCCTTAACGTGTCTCTTTAAAACTATTAATTACACTAAAACAGTAGCTCAACCTTTTGACCTAAACTCATTAATTTACCATTTTGTTGTGAGCGACTTCTTATTCTTCCTATATGACATATTGCACGTGTCTGATTTCAAAGGGGGGGGGGGTGGCTGAATGGTTAGCACGCGCGCCTGTCATTGAGTTAACTAGCGTGTTTTCGAATGCCCGGTTGTACATGAGAAGGAGTAAGGTCGCCTGTCCAACCTGCCATTTTTAATTTTTTTTCCCGCCATTTTCATTTCAATTTCTCATCCGTCTCATTATAGTAATACAAGTTTCAGTTATTCCCTTTAGTTTTCAGATTATTGTTATGCTTGGGTGCAATGTTTCATACTATATTTAGACTTGTAACTTCGCGAATTTTTGACCAATTTTGATAATTTTTTCTTCAATGACACGTGACGATGAATATGAAAGCTTTCATATCTGCATGGGACAGTAGCAGATCTAGTTATTATTATTTTTTTTTTGTGTGTGTTTTCTGCAAATCGGATTTCTCAGAATCTATCCATAGGATCTTTCCGAAATTTTGACCTACCCCCCCAAAAATGGGGTGCGAACCTTGATTAAATATATTTTCAAAACGTTTTACGAATCCGAAATCACCGAATTTTACGAACGAAAAAACTGACAATGCATAGTCGTAACTTTGTTATTTTTTGACCGATTTTACTAATTCTTTTTTCTTTGAGTATCCTGAAACATTTACTTCAAATCTGCAATTTCGGATTTTCGAATTTCGAAAATTCGTCGCTGTCATTTCGAACCGGAAGTTATTACCAATTTGACAACTTCTTTAATAGTTGTGCGATTTTCGTGAAATTTAGAATGTTAGTAGATCTTGCCAATGCGACTTCAATGATGTCCTTGGAAATTTTCTAAATTATCTCCCCTTTGTGAAATTAAGGATCAAAGTTTTCAAAAAAATCGTCGAAATATAGGTCAGAATGACCTATTTTTTTTTTTGAATACTAGAGAAGTAATTACTGATTCGTACACAAAATATGGAGTTTGTCGATCGAACCGGAAGTGCCGCCATCTTTAAACGTGAAAAATCAAAAAGGCTTTTTTGCTATTTCACTTACAGACTCGGGAGTTATATTTTCAGAATCCTTGAAGGAATGCCTAAAAATCTGTCGGATCCGAATTTTGATTTCGGTCACGTGATGGTCACCATTTTGAATTGAAAATGAAAAATAGAAGGAATTTGAAGGGCCGGTACTTTGGAATACAATAACTCTCCTTCTAATTAAGCTAGAATGTTCAAGCTTGGTGTAGACGTTCACTAAGTCAATGTCATGATTGAGTTCAAAGATGAGCATTTTCTGCTTAGGGTAAGCAGAGATAAGCATGCTGATTTGTTGATTCTTTAGGGCACGATAACTTCGGTTATAATGAAGGGAGGGCGGTGAAACTTTTGTCAATAGAGAGTGTAATAGCTAGCCTGTTGTTTGAAATCATTGTATCATTTTTTTTAAATATCAGGGATAGCCGAAAGAAAGAGATTGAAAATCCAAAAAGTCGTATTTTTACAATTTGGAGCATGTTTAGAGGTCTTTCTCGTAAAGTCAACATACTATTTTTTGGGAACTTCTTCTACAAAGAGTCTTATTGGTAGTCTTTTATATGAAACCATCGATCAACAGTCCAACATATCAGGAGTAGAAGAACAAAAGGATCGAACATTGAATACGGCACCCTTTCATTGTTAAGCGAAACATGCAGTGTGGGTGACTACAGTCTACGCATTTAGTCATCGTATAGAGCTTATTCAACAGTATCGAATTCCAACTGCTTAGGGATATTTTACGTGCACTCCAATGTGTACACGGGACCTTGGTTTTTCGTCCCATCCGAACGACTAGACAGCTGTGCTTGTCAGGCCCTCCGTTCTTCCTCACTGACAAGGGGAACCACGCCGGGAAATCGAGATGAACTTTCTCCGTGCAGAACTTTCAATTCAGGCAAAACGTTTATTGCATACGATTAAGCTGGTCAGTTGGAGCTTATTTTCAAAAGTTTTGTAATAATCGGTTGGTAATTAAAGTACCGTGCACATTAAACTGTTGAAACAGAAAATTTCGCCCAGTTGAAATGTTTCTTGCTATAAGTCAGCAATTTTCCGAATTCAGGGAGGCTGAATGGTTAGCATGTGCGCGCTGTATCGTAACGTCTGTCATTGAGTCAATGGGCGTCGTTTCGATCTCCAGGTTGTACGTGACATGGTGTATGATGTCCAACCTCGTGGGTTTTCTCCGTGTTCTTCGATTTCCTCCCAACGGCTAAAGACCAGTACGCGCAAGGGGAGTTTTTAAATAAAGTTAAAAAAACATGTTAGTCCCGAAATGACCTAGTTTGTGTCGAATGGACGTTAGGCCGCATTTCTCTCTTTCTCTTTTATTTTTAAAGTTTAGTAATAATCGGTTGGTAATCAAAGGTACTGTAAAAGTGATAAAACAGAAAATTTGGCCCGGTTGTAATGTTTCTCACTTTAAAGTCAGCAATTTGTCGATTTTAATGGGCAAACGTTTATTGCGAACGATTAAGGTGGTCAGGGGGGCGGGCTTATTTTAAAAAGTTTTGTAATAATCGGTTGATAACTAAAGGTACCGTGCAAATTAAACTGTTAAAATAGAAAATTTGGCCCGGTTGAAATGTTTCTCGCTGTAGGTCAGCAATTTGCCGATTTTAGGGAGGTTGCGTGGCTGAATGGTTAGCACGTGCGCTCTGTATCATAACGTCTGTCATTGAGTCAACTGGCGTTGTTTCGATTTCTTGGTTGTGCGTGACGTCTTCATTAGCCCATTGTAGGAGCAGAACAGTAGGACATTAAACCCCATTCAATTTCATTTCATTTTCTCTATGTTGCTTATTTATTATAGTGGATAGGTCAGCAATTTGCCGATTTTAGGGAGGTTGCGTGGCTGAATGGTTAGCACGTGTGCTCTGTATCATAACGTCTGTCATTGAGTCATCGGGCGTCGTTTCGATCTCCAGGTTGCACGTGACATGGTGTATGATGTCCAACCTCGTGGGTTTTCTCCGTGTTCTTCGATTTCCTCCCAACGGCTAAAGACCAGTACGCGCAAGGGGAATTTTTAAATAAAGTTAAAAAAACATGTTAGTCCCGAAATGACCTAGTTTGTGTCGAATGGACGTTAGGCCGCATTTCTCTCTTTCTCTTTTATTTTTAAAGTTTAGTAATAATCGGTTGGTAATCAAAGGTACTGTAAAAGTGATAAAACAGAAAATTTGGCCCGGTTGTAATGTTTCTCACTTTAAAGTCAGCAATTTGTCGATTTTAAGGGGCAAACTGGCGTTGTTTCGATTTCTTGGTTGTGCGTGACGTCTTCATTAGCCCATTGTAGGAGCAGAACAGTAGGACGTTAAACCCCATTCAATTTCATTTCATTTTCTCTATGTTGCTTATTTATTATAGTGGATAAATATTTTTTTGGTTCTAGCAATTATTTAATTTCTGCATAGAAATCTTGCTTTGGCCATTTTTTTTATTGCAGAGTGCCATTCTTGTATATTGCAGTCTATGACCCTTTGTTTAAAATATGCTTAAAGTTGGGTTCCCGGATACAAACTGGGTGATTTGATGATATATTAGAATTAAAAACATATGCAAACTAATTATCTTATCATAATTTTGCTTCAAATCGTTCTCATAACATTGTAATTGCCGAGAATAGCCTGCTATAAAAATCTATCGAAAGAGACCATGTTTGCGTCAGGCGATTACCCCTCGCCGTAACCAATGGCAACGGTGGCAGACGACAGGGGAGAATGCATTGCATACACAAGACGATGTTGTCTGTAAGCACTGACTATTTACTACAAATATAGAATCCGAATTTAATTCTCGGATTATCCACTCCATGCGTCTTTTTCCGTGATTTTTACCCCAGAAATTGTTGTATGTCTAACTCTTCATAAAGTTTTTCAAAATGTACACAAATCACTCAAGTTCGCGTGCAGCCTTCAACGCCAAGCGTGCAGGTACCCTTATTCGTCGGGTTGACTATTAAGGGAACCCCTTACATTTTGTCCTGTTTACGCTCCATGAGTGTTTTTCAGGGAATCCAGTATTTTTCTAGTAAGATTGGATATCTTATCTTTCCATATATACCAAAATTGCCATACTTTTATAGGCAATGACCACCCGATAAATACTTATCTGGGAACCCAACTTTAAGAAGTCGTCACGATTTCCTACTTATAACCGAACATATTGGAAACCATAATTATATAACATATCTTGGAAGCCCGATTACAGCTATACAAGTTTCAGTTATTTCCCTTTAGTTTAAAGATTATTTTTTTGCCCGGGTGCAATGTTTCTCACTACATTTAAATTTGTAACTTTGTGAGTTTTTGACCGATTTTGATATTATGTCTTTATAATTTTCCAAATCTACATATTTAACGTACATATTCAAACAGTTGAGTTCAACCTGATTCAAAAAGTTTTAGTTTTGTTCAAAGTTATCTCATTTAATTTTTCGATGTTTTCTTACCATTTTCATTTCATTTTTCTGAAAGTTTTGAAGTCGGGAGTCATCCCGATTACAGCAACACAAGTATCAGTTATTTCCCTTTAGTTTTCAGATTACTCAATGTTTCATACTATATTTAGACTTGTAACTTCGCGAGTTTTTGACCAATTTTGATAGTTTGTTATTCTTATCCTTTTATTTGAGATACTTGATATAATCGATGACACGTGACGATGAATATGAAAGCTTTCATATCTGCATGGGACAGTAGCAGATCTAGTTAAGCTTTCATATTGCATATGAAAGCTTATTGTTTCTGTTAAGATTATTAAGCTTTCATATTTCATATGAAAGCTTATTGTTTTAAGCTTTCATATTTCATATGAAAGCTTATTGTTTCTGTTAAGATTATTATTATTTTTTTTTTTGTGTTTTTCCTGCAAATCGGATTCCACAGAATCTAACCATAGGATGTTTCTGAAACTTTGACCTACCCCCCCAAAAATGGGTGGTGGCTGTTGATTAAATATATTTTCAAAACGTTTTGCGAATTCGAAATCACCGAATTTTACGAACGAAAAAACTGACAATGCATAGTCGTAACTTGCTATTTTTGGACCGATTTTACTAATTCTTTTTTCTTTGAATACCTTGAAAAATATCATTTTCATCTGCAATTTCACATTTTCGAATTTCGAAAATTCGTCGCTGTGATTTCGAACCGGAAGTTTAGACCAATTTGACAACTTCTTTAATAGTTGTACGATTTTCATGAAATTTAGTGTATAAGTAGATCTTACCGATGTGACTTCAAAAATATAATGAGAAATTTTCTTAATTATCTCCCCTTGGTGAAATTAAGGATTAAATTTTTAAAAAAAATCGTCGAAATATAGGTCAGAATGACCTAAAAAATTTTTTCGGTACTCGACAAATAATTACTGATTCCTACACAAAATATGGAGTTTGTCAATCGAACCGGAAGTGCCACCATCTTGAAACATGAAAAATCCCTAAGGCTTTTTTGCTATTTTACTTACAGACACGGGAGTTATATTTTCTGAATCCTTGAAGGATGGCCCAAAAATCGTAGGGAGCAGAATTTGGTTTAAGGTCAACTGATGGTTGCCATTTTGAAGTGAATATGAAAAGTAGTAGCAATTTGAAGGGCCGAGACTTTGAAACAAAATAACTCTCCTTCTAATTGAGCTAGAATGTTCAATCTTTGTGTAGACGTTCACTAGGTCAATGTCAGGATTGAGTGCAAAGATGAGCATTTTCTGCCTAGGGTAAGCAGAGATAAGCATGCTGATGAATTGATTCTTTAGGGCACAATAACTTCGGTTATAATGAAGGGAGGGTGGTGAAACTCTTGTCAATCGAGAGTCTAATAGCTAGCCTGTTGTGTGAAATCATTGTATCATTTTTTTTAAATATCAGGGATAGCCGAAAAAAAGAGATTGAAAATCGAAAAAGTCGTATTTTTACAATTTGGAGCAGGTTTAGAGGTCTTTCTCGTAAAGTCAACATAATATTTTTTGGGAACTTCTTCTACAAAGAGTCTTATCGCAAGTTTTTTATATGAAACCATCGATCAACAGTCCAAAATATCAGGAGTAGAAGAATAAAAGGATCGAAAATTGAAAACGGCACCCTTTCATTGTTAAGCAAAACATACAATGTGGGTGGCTACAATCTGCACATTTAGTCATCGTATAGAGCTTATTCAACAATATCGAATTCCAACTGCTAAGGGATCTTTTACGTGCACTCCAATGTGTACACGGTGGGTGGGGGGACACGTCAGAAAATCGAGATGAACTTTCTCGGCCAATGCAGGGATCGAACACCCGACCTCCTGGCTAGCAGGCCAACGCCTTAGCCACATAGTGTGAACACCCATCGTACATTTCATCCGTCAAATCAAATCATTTCATTGCATTAGACCAATAATTAATTATTCTTAATTTAAAACTTTATTTTAATATTAGTCTGGCATTATTAAATCTCTTTAAAACAATTAAATATAAAAAACAAAAAAACAAAAAATCAATAAGCGGGTCAATTCAGGTAAGTATAACTACGGGTCTGTCCACCTTCTCTCGTCTACGGCCATACCACGTTGAAAACACCAGTTCTCGTCCGATAACTGAAGTTAAGCAATGTCGGGCCCGGTTAGTACTTGGATGGGTGACCGCCTGGGAACACCGGGTGCTATAGACGCCTTTTGCCCTGATTCTTCGTGAAAAAATCAATTTTCCGCCAAAAGAATTTGAGTAAGCACAAGCATGGGTTCTGTCCACCTTCTCTCGTCTAGGCCACACCAAGTTGAAAACACCAGTTCTCGTCCGATCACTGAAGTTAAGCAACGTCGGGCCCAGTCAGTACTTGGATGGGTGACAGCCTGGGAACACCGGGTGCTGTAGACGCCTTTTTAAAACCGACACCCCCCCTCCCAAAAAAAAAAATCAATAAGCGGGTCAATTCAGGTAAGTATAACTACGGGTTCTGTCCACCTTCTCTCGTCTACGGCCACACCACGTTGAAACCACCAGTTCTCGTCCGATCACTGAAGTTAAGCAACGTCGGGCCCGGTCAGTACTTGGATGGGTGACCGCCTGGGAACACCGGGTGCTGTAGACGCCTTTTTAAAACCGACCCCCCCCCCCAAAAAAAAAGATCAATAAGCAGGTCAATTCAGGAAAAGTATAACTACGGGTTCTGTCCACCTTCTCTCGTCTACGGCCACGCCACGTTGAAAACACCAGTTCTCGTCAGATCACTGAAGTTAAACAACGTCGGGACCGGTTAGTACTTGGATGGGTGTCCGCCTGGGAACACCGGGTGCTGTAGACGCCTTTTTAAAACCGACACCCCCCCCCCAAAAAAAAATCAATAAGCGGGTCAATTCAGGTAAGTATAACTACGGGTTCTG
Organism: Patella ulyssiponensis; assembly: GCA_963678685.1. NCBI lineage: Eukaryota > Metazoa > Mollusca > Gastropoda > Patellidae > Patella > Patella ulyssiponensis. Next base: position 56,911,771 of record OY783225.1, on the reverse strand, counting down.
TCCACGTTTTCTCGTCTACGGCCACACCAAGTTGAAAACGCCAGTTGTCGTCCGATCACTGAAGTTAAGCAACGTCGGGCCCGGTCAGTACTTGGATGGGTGACCGCCTGGGAACACCGGGTGCTGTAGAGGCCTTTTTAAAACCGACGAAAAACAAAAAAAAGTCAATAAGCGGGTCAATTCAGGTAAGTATAACTACGGGTTCTGTCCACCCTCTCTCGTCTACGGCCATACCACGTTGAAAACACCAGTTCTCGTCCGATCACTGAAGTTAAGCAACGTCAGGCCCGGTCAGTACTTGGATGGGTGACCGCCTGAGAACACCGGGTGCTGTAGACGCCTTTTTAAAACCGACAAAATCGGCCCAAAAAATCAATAAGCGGGTCAATTCAGGTAAGTATAACTACGGGTTCTGTCCACCCCTCTCGTCTACGGCCATACCACGTTGAAAACACCAGTTCTCGTCCGATCACTGAAGTTAAGCAACGTCGGGCCCTGTCAGTACTTGGATGGGTGACCGCCTGGGAACACCGGGTGCTGTAGACGCCTTTTTAAAACCGACAAAAAACAAAAAAAAATCAATAAGCGGGTCAATTCAGGTAAGTATAACTACGGGTGTGGTCCACCTTCTCTCGTCTACGGCCACACGACGTTGAAAACACCAGTTCTAGTCCGATCACTGAAGTTAAGCAACGTCGGGCCCGGTAGGTACTTGGATGGGTGACTGCCTGGGAACACCGGGTGCTGTAGACGCCTTTTTAAAACCGACCCCCGCCCCCCCCCCAAAAAAAATCAATAAGTGGGTCAATTCAGGTAAGTATAACTACGGGTTCTGTCCACCTTCTCTCGTCTACGGCCGCACGACGTTGAAAACACCAGTTGTCGTCCGATCACTGAAGTTAAGCAACGTCGGGCCCAGTTAGTACTTGGATGGGTGACCGCCTGGGAACACCGGGTGCTGTAGACGCCTTTTTGCCCTGATTCTTCTTGAAAAAAACAATTTTCCGCCAATCAGGCCACAGCGCGCACTCTTTTGCACCACTCCAGCTCTCCGCTCGGCCCGTCTCCCCATGGAAAAAGACACAAAAAGAATTTGAGTAAGCACAAGTATGGGTTCTGTCATCCTTCTCTCGTCTACGGCCACACCACGTTGAAAACACCAGTTCTCGTCCGATCACTGAAGTTAAGCAACGTCGGGCCCGGTCAGTACTTGGATGGGTGACCGCCTGGGAACACCGGGTGCTGTAGACGCCTTTTTAAAACCGACACCCCCCCCCCCAAAAAAAATCAATAAGCGGGTCAATTCAGGTAAGTATAACTACGGGTTCTGTCCACCTTCTCTCGTCTACGGCCACACCACGTTGAAAACACCAGTTCTCGTCCGATCACTGAAGTTAAGCAACGTCGGGCCCGATCAGTACTTGGATGGGTGACCGCCTGGGAACACCGGGTGCTGTAGACGCCTTTTTAAAACCGACAAAACCCCCCAAAAAATCAATAAGCGGGTCAATTCAAGTAAGTATAACTACGGGTTCTGTCCACCTTCTCTGGTCTACGGCCATACCGTGTTGAAAACACCAGTTCTCGTCCGATCACTGAAATTAAGCAACGTCGGGCCCGGTTAGTACTTGGATGGGTGACCGCCTGGGAACACCGGGTGCTGTAGACGCCTTTTTGCCCTAAACTCATTAATTTACCATTTTGTTGTGAGCGGCTTGTTGTTCTTCCTATATGACATATTGCACGTTTCTGATTTCAAAGGGGGGTTGGGCGGCTGAATGGTTAGCACGCGCGCCTGTCATTGAGTTAACTAGCGTGTTTTCGAATGCCTGGTTGTACGCGACAAGGAGTAAGGTCGCCTGTCCAACCTGCCATTTTTAATTTTTTTCCGGCAATTTTCAATTCATTTTCTCATCCGTCTCATTACAGCAATACAAATTTCGGTTATTTCCCTTTAGTTTTCAGATTATTGTTATGCCTGGGTGCAATGTTTCATACTAGACTTGTAATTTTGCGAGTTTTTGACCAATTTTGATAATTTTTTCTTCTTATCCTTTTATTTAGAATACTTGATACAATCAATGACACGTGACGATGAATATGAAAGCTTTCATATCTGCATGGGACAGTAGCAGATCTAGTTAAGCTTTCATATGTATTACATATGAAAGCTTATTGTTTCTGTTAAAGTTATTATTATTAAGCTTTCATATGTATTACATATGAAAGCTTATTGTTTCTGTTAAAGTTATTATTATTATTATTTTTTTTTTTTGTGTGTTTTCTGCAAATCGGATTTCTCAGAATCTATCCATAGGATCTTTCTGAAATTTTGACCTACCCCCCCACAAATGGGGTGCGAACCTTGATTAAATGTATTTTCAAAACGTTTTACGAATCCGAAATCACCGAATTTTACGAACGAATGCATTTGACCTACAATGCTGTAACTTTGTGACTATTTGATCTATTTTACTAATTCTTTTTTCTTTGAGTATCCTAAGACATTTACTTCAAATCTGCAATTTCGGATTTTCGAATTTCGAAAATTCGTCGCTGTGATTTCGAACCGGAAGTTTACACCAACTCGACAACTTCTTTAGTAGTTGTACGATTTTCATGAAATTTAATATGTAAGTAGACCTTAATGATGCGACTTGAAAAATGACTTTAGAAATTTTCTAACTTATCTCCCCTTGGTGAAATTAAAGATCAAAATTTTCAAAAAAATCGTCGAAATATAGGTCAGAATGACCTAGTTTTTTTTTTCGATACTAGACAAAGAATTACTGATTCGTACACAAAATATGGAGTTTGTCGATCGAACCGGAAGTGCCACCATCTTTAAACGTGAAAAATCAATAAGGCTTTTTTGCTATTTTACTTACAGACTCGGGAGTTATATTTTCTGAATCCTTGTAGGAAGGCCTAAAAAATGTCGCGAATAGAATTCTGATTTAGGTCAACCGGGAGTCACCATTTTGAATTGAATATGAAAAATAGAAGCAATTTGAAGGGCCGAGATTTTGGAGCACAATAACTCTCGTTCTAATTAAGCTAGAATGTTCGAACTTGTTGTAGACGTTCACTAGGTCAATGTTATGATTGAGTTCAAAGATGAGCATTTTCTGCTTAGGGTAAGCAGAGATAAGCATGCTGATTTGTTGATTCTTTAGGGCACGATAACTTCGGTTATAATGAAGGGAGGGCGATGAAACTTTTGTCAATAGAGAGTCTAATAGCTAGCCTGTTGTGTGAAATCATTGTATCATTTTTTTTAAATATCAGGGATAGCCGAAAAAAAGAGATTGAAAATCCAAAAAGTCGTATTTTTACAATTTGGAGCATGTTTAGAGGTCTTTCTCGTAAAGTCAACATACTATTTTTTGGGAACTTCTTCTACAAAGAGTCTTATTGGTAGTCTTTTATATGAAACCATCGATCAACAGTCCAACATATCAGGAGTAGAAGAACAAAAGGATCAAACATTGAAAACGGCACCCTTTCATTGTTAAGCGAAACATGCAGTGTGGGTGACTACAATCTACGCATTTAGTCATCGTATAGAGTTTATTCAACAGTATCGAATTCCAACTGCTTAGGGATATTTTACGTGCACTCCAATGTGTACACGGGACCTTGGTTTTTCGTCCCATCCGAACGACTTGACAGCTGTCCTTGTCAGGCCCTCCGTTCTGCTCACTGACAAGGGGAACCACGCCGGAAAATCGAGATGAACTTTTCGTTGCAGAACTTTCAATTCAGGCCAAACGTTTATTGCATACGATTAAGCTGGTCAGTTGGGGCTTATTTCCAAGATTTTTGTAATAATCGGTTGGTAATTAAAATACCGTGCGAATTAAACTGTTAAAACAGAAAATTTCGCCCGGTTAAAATGTTTCTTGCTATAAGTCAGCAATTTCCAGATTTTAGGGAGGCTGAATGGTTAGCATACGCGCGCTGTATCGTAACGTCTGTCATTGAGTCAACCGGCGTCGTTTCGATTTCCAAGTTGCACGTGACATGGAGTATGGTGTCCAACCTCGTGGGTTTTCTCCGTGTCCTTCGGTTTCCTCCCACGGCTAAAGACCCGTACACGCAAGGGAAGTTTATAAATAAAATTAAAAAACATATGTTAGTCCCGAAATGACCTAGTTTGTGTCGAATGGACGTTGAGCCGCATTTCTCTCTTTCTCTTTTATTTTTAAAGTTTTGTAATAATCGGTTGGTAATCAAAGGTACTGTAAAAGTGATAAAACATAAAATTTCGCCCGGTTGTAATGTTTCTCACTTTAAAGTCAGCAATTTGCCGATTTTAGAGGGCAAATGTTTATTGCGAACAATTAAGCTGGTCAGGGGGAGCTTATTTTCAAGGGAGGCTGAATGGCTGAATGGTTAGCATGTGCGCGCTGTATCGTAACGTCTGTCATTGAGTCAACGGGCGTCGTTTCGATTTCGAGATTGTACGTGACATGGACATGCATACGATTAAGCTGGTCAGTTGGGGCTTATTTTCAAAAGTTTTGTAATAATCGGTTGGTAATTAAAATACCGTGCGAATTAAACTGTTAAAACAGAAAATTTCGCCCGGTTAAAATGTTTCTTGCTATAAGTCAGCAATTTCCAGATTTTAGGGAGGCTGAATGGTTAGCATACGCACGCTGTATCGTAACGTCTGTCATTGAGTCAACCGGCGTCGTTTCGATTTCCAAGTTGCACGTGACATGGAGTATGGTGTCCAACCTCGTGGGTTTTCTCCGTGTCCTTCGGTTTCCTCTCAACAGCTAAAGACCAGTACGCGCAAGGGGAGTTTTTAAATAAAATTAAAAAACATATGTTAGTCCCGAAATGACCTAGTTTGTGTCGAATGGACGTTTAGCCGCATTTCTCTCTTTCTTTTTTTTATTTTTAAAGTTTTGTAATAATCGGTTGGTAATCAAAGATACTGTAAAAGTGATAAAACAGAAAATTTCGCCCGGTTGTAATGTTTCTCACTTTAAAGTCAGTAATTTGCCGATTTTAAGGGGAAAACGTTTATTGCGAACGATTTAGCTGGTCAGGGGGAGCTTATTTTTAAAAGTTTTGTAATATTCGGTTGATAACTAAAGGTACCGTGCAAATTAAACTAATAAAATAGAAGATTTCGCCCGGTTGAAATGTATCTATCTGTAGGTCAGCAATTTGCCGATTTTAGGGAGGTTGCGTGACTGAATGGTTAGCACGTGCGCTGTGTATCATAACGTCTGTCATTGAGTCAACTGGCGTTGTTTCGATTTCTTGGTTGTACGTGACAAGGAGTATGGTCGCCTGTCCAACCTCGCAGGCCGTAACGCCGCTGCCCGGGTAAAATGTCCCTCATTGCACACTTTATGGCGTATGCCCTTCTTCATTAGCCCATTTTAGGAGTAGGACGTTAAACCCCATTCAATTTGATTTCATTTTCTCTATGTTGCTTATTTATTATAGTGGATAAATGTTTTTCTGGTTCTATTAATTATTTCATTTCTGCATAGAAATCTTGCTTTGACCAGTTTTTTTTCCATTTCATTTTCTCTATGTTGCTTATTTATTATAGTGGATAAATATTTTTCTGGTTCTAGCAATTATTTAATTTCTGCATAGAAATCTCTGGCCAGTTTTTTTTTATTGCAGAGTGCCATTCTTGTATATTGCAGTCTATGACAATTTGTTTAAAACATGCTTAAGAAGTTGTCACGATTTCCTACTTATAACCAAACATATTGGAAACCATAATTATATAACATATCTCTAATTTTGGAAGCGCGATTACAGCTATACAAGTTTAGGTTATTTCCCTTTAGTTTAAAGATTATTTTTTTGCCCGGGTGCAATGTTTCTCACTACATTTAAATTTGTAACTTTGTGAGTTTTGACCGATTTTGATAATTATGTCTTTATAATTTTCCAAATTTACATATTTAACGTAAATATTCAAACAATTGGGATCAACCTGATTCAAATTTTTTTTTAGTTTTGTTCAAAGTTATCTCATTTAATTTTTCTATGTTTTCTTACCATTTTCATTTCAGTTTTCTGAAAGTTTTGAAGTGGGAAGTCATCCCGATTACAGCAACACAAGTATCAGTTATTTCCCTTTAGTTTTCAGATTATGCAATGTTTCATACTATATTTAGACTTGTAACTTCGCGAGTTTTTGACCAATTTTGATAGTTTGTTATTCTTATCCTTTCATTTGAGATACTTGATATAATCGATGACACGTGACGGTGAATATGAAAGCTTTCATATCTGCATGGGACAGTAGCAGATCTAGTTATTTTTTTTTTTTGTGTGTTTTCTGCAAATCGGATTTCTCAGAATCTATCCATAGGATCTTTCTGAAATTTTGACCTACCCCCCAAAAATGGGGTGCGAACCTTGATTAAATATATTTTCAAAACGTTTTACGAATCCGAAATCACCGAATTTTACGAACGAATGCATTTGACCTACAATGCTGTAACTTTGTGACTATTTGATCTATTTTACTAATTCTTTTTTCTTTGAGTATCCTAAGACATTTACTTCAAATCTGCAATTTCGGATTTTCGAATTTCGAAAATTCGTCGCTGTGATTTCGAACCGGAAGTTTACACCAACTCGACAACTTCTTTAGTAGTTGTACGATTTTCATGAAATTTAATATATAAGTAGACCTTAATGATTCGACTTGAAAAATGACTTTAGAAATTTTCTAACTTATCTCCCCTTGGTGAAATTAAGGATCAAAGTTTTCAAAAAAATCGTCGAAATATAGGTCAGAATGACCTAAAAAAAAATTTCGATACTAGACAAGGAATTACTGATTCGTACACAAAATATAGAGTTTGTCGATTGAACCGGAAGTGCCACCATCTTTAAACGTGAAAAATCACTAAGGCTTTTTTGCTATTTTACTTACAGACTCGGGGGTTATATTTTCTGAATCCTTGTAGGAAGGCCTAAAAAATGTCGCGAATAGAATTTTGATTTAGGTCAACCGGGAGTCACCATTTTGAATTGAAAATGAAAAATAGAAGCAATTTGAGGGGCCGAGAATTTGGAGCACAATAACTCTCATTCTAATTAAGCTAGAATGTTCAAACTTGGTGTAGACGTTCACTTGGACAATGTAATGATGGAGTTCAAAGATGAGCATTTTCTGCTTAGGGTAAGCAGAGATAAGCATGTTGATTTGTTGATTCTTTAGGGCACGATAACTTCGGTTATAATGAAGGGAGGGCGGTGAAACTTTTGTCAATAGAGAGTCTAATAGCTAGCCTGTTGTGTGAAATCATTGTATCATTTTTTTTTAAATATCAGGGATAGCCGAAAAAAAGAGATTGAAAATCCAAAAAGTCGTATTTTTACAATTTGGAGTATGTTTAGAGGTCTTTCTCGTAAAGTCAACATACTATTCTTTGGGAACTTCTTCTACAAAGAGTCGTATTGGTAGTCTTTTATATGAAACCATCGATCAACAGTCCAACATATCAGGAGTAGAAGAACAAAAGGATCGAACATTGAAAACGGCACCCTTTCATTGTTGAGCGAAACATGCAGTGTGGGTGACTACAATCTACGTATTTAGTCATCGTATAGAGCTTATTCAACAGTATCGAATTCCAACTGCTTAGGGATATTTTACGTGCACTCCAATGTCTACACGGGACCTTGGTTTTTCGTCCCATCCAAAGGACTAGAAAGCTGTGCTTGTAAGGCCCTCCGTTCTGTCTCACTGACAAGGGGAACCACCCCGGGAAATCGAGATGAACTTTCTCCGTGCAGAACTTTCAATTCAGGCAAAACGTTTATTGCATACGATTAAGCTGGTCAGTTGGAGCTTATTTTCAAAAGTTTTGTAATAATCGGTTGGTAATTAAAGTACCGTGCACATTAAACTGTTAAAACAGAAAATTTCGCCCGGTTGAAATGTTTCTTGCTATAAGTCAGCAATTTTCCGAATTCAGGGAGGCTGAATGGCTGAATGGTTAGCATGTGCGCGCCGTATCGTAACGTCTGTTATTGAGTAAACCGGCGTCGTTTCGATCTCCAGGTTGCACGTGACATGGTGTATGATGTCCAACCTCGTGGGTTTTCTCCGTGTTCTTCGGTTTCCTCACAACGGCTAAAAACCAGTACGCGCAAGGGGAGTTTTTAAATAAGATTAAAAAACATATGTTAGTCCCGAAATGACCTAGTTTGTGTCGAATGGACGTTAGGCCGCATTTATCTCTTTCTCTTTTATTTTTAAAGTTTTGTAATAATCGGTTGGTAATCAAAGGTACTGTAAAAGTGATGAAACAGAAAATTTGGCCCGGTTGTAATGTTTCTCACTTTAAAGTCAGCAATTTGTCGATTTTAAGGGGCAAACGTTTATTGCGAACGATTAAGCTGGTCAGGGGGAGCTTATTTTTAAGAGTTTTGTATTATTCGGTTGATAACTAAAGGTACCGTGCAAATTAAACTGTTAAAATAGAAAATTTGGCCCGGTTGAAATGTTTCTCGCTGTAGGTCAGCAATTTGCCGATTTTAGGGAGGTTGCGTGGCTGAATGGTTAGCACGTGCGCTCTGTATCATAACGTCTGTCATTGAGTCAACTGGCGTTGTTTCGATTTCTTGGTTGTACGTGACAAGGAGTATGGTCGCCTGTCCAACCTCGTAGGCCGTAACGCCGCTGCCCGGGTAAAATTTCATTCATTACACACTTTATGGCGTATGCCCGTCTTCATTAGCCCATTGTAGGAGCAGAACAGTAGGACGTTAAACCCCATTCAATTTCATTTCATTTTCTCTATGTTGCTTATTTATTATAGTGGATAAATTTTTTTCTGGTTCTAGCAATTATTTAATTTCTGCATAGAAATCTTGCTTTGGCCAGTTTTTTTATTGCAGAGTGCCATTCTTGTATATTGCAGTCTATGACCCTTTGTTTAAAACATGCTTAAGAAGTCGTCACGATTTCCTACTTATAACCGAACATATTGGAAACCATAATTATATAACATATCTTGGAAGCCCGATTACAGCTATACAAGTTTCAGTTATTTCCCTTTAGTTTAAAGATTATTTTTTTGCCCGGGTGCAATGTTTCTAACTACATTTAAATTAGTAACTTTGTGAGTTTTTGACCGATTTTGATATTATGTCTTTATAATTTTCCAAATCTACATATTTAACGTACATATTCAAACAGTTGAGTTCAACCTGTTTTAGTTTTGTTCAAAGTTATCTCATTTAATTTTTCGATGTTTTCTTACCATTTTCATTTCATTTTTCTGAAAGTTTTGAAGAGGGAAGTCATCCCGATTACAGCAACACAAGTATCAGTTATTTCCCTTTAGTTTTCAGATTACTCAATGTTTCATACTATATTTAGACTTGTAACTTCGCGAGTTTTAGACCAATTTTAATAGTTTGTTATTCTTATCCTTTTATTTGAGATACTTGATATAATCGATGACACGTCACGATGAATATGAAAGCTTTCATATCTGCATGGGACAGTAGCAGATCTAGTTATTATTTTTTTTTTTTGTGTATTTTCTGCAAATCGGATTTCTCAGAATCTAACAATGGGATCTTTCTGAAACTTTGACCTACCCCCCCAAAAATGGGGTGCGAACGTTGATTAAATATATTTTCAAAACGTTTTACGAATCCGAAATCACCGAATTTTACGAACGAAAAAACTGACAATGCATAGTCGTAACTTTGTTATTTTTTGACCGATTTTACTAATTCTTTTTTCTTTGAATACCTTGAAAAAAATCGTTTTCATCTGCAGTTTCACATTTTCGAATTTCGAAAATTCGTCGCTGTGATTTCGAACCGGAAGTTTAGACCAATTTGACAACTTCTTTAATAGTTGTACGATTTTCATGAAATTTAGTATACAAGTAGATCTTACCGATGTGACTTCAAAAATATAATTAGAAATTTTCTAAATTATCTCCCCTTGGTGAAATTAAGGATCAAAATTTTCAAAAAAATCGTCGAAATATAGGTCAGAATGACCTAAAAAATTTTTTCGATACTCGACAAGTAATTACTGATTCCTACACAAAATATGGAGTTTGTCGATCTAACCGGAAGTGCCACCATCTTGAAACATGAAAAATCCCTAAGGCTTTTTTGCTATTTTACTTACAGACACGGGAGTTATATTTTCTGAATCCTTGAAGGATGGCCCCAAAATCGTAGGGAGCAGAATTTTGATTTCGGTCACGTGATGGTCACCATTTTGAATTGAAAATGAAAAGTAGTAGCAATTTGAAGGGCCGAGACTTTGAAACACAATAACTCTCGTTCTAATTGAGCTAGAATGTTCAAACTTGGTGTAGACGTTCACTATGTCAATGTCATGATTGAGTTCAAAGATGAGCATTTTCTGCCTAGGGTAAGCAGAGATAGGCATGCTGATTTGTTGATTCTTTAGGGCACGATAACTTCGGTTATAATGAAGGGAGGGCTGTGAAACTTTTCTCAATAGAGAGTCCAATAGCTAGCCTGTTGTGTGAAATCATTGTATCATTTATTTTAAATATCAGGGATAGGCGAAAAAAAGAGATTGAAAATCCAAAAAGTCGTATTTTTACAATTTGGAGCATGTTTAGAGGTCTTTCTCGTAAAGTCAACTTAATATTTTTTGGGAACTTCTTCTACAAAGAGTCTTATTGGTAGTCTTTTATATAAAACCATCGATCAACAATCCAACATATCAGGAGTAGAAGAACAAAAGGATCGAACATTGAAAACGGCATCCTTTCATTGTTAAGCGAAACATGCAGTGTGGGTGACTACAATCTACACATTTAGTCATCGTATACAGCTTATTCAACAGTATCGAATTCCAGCTGCTTAGGGATATTTTTTTTCGTCCCATCCGAACGACTAGACAGCTGTGCTTGTCAGGCCCTCCGTTCTGCCTCACTGACAACGGGGAACCACGCCGGGAAATCAAGATGAACTTTTTCCGTGCAGAACTTTCAATTCAGGCCAAACGTTTATTGCATACGATTAAGCTGGTCAGTTGGAGCATATTTTCAAAAGTTTAGTAATAATCGGTTGGTAATTAAAGTACCGTGCACATTAAACTGTTAAAACAGAAAATTTCGCCCGGTTGAAATGTTTCTTGCTATAAGTCAGCAATTTTCCGAATTCAGGGAGGCTGAATGGCTGAATGGCTGAATGGTTAGCATGTGCGTGCTGTATCGTAACGTCTGTCATTGAGTCAACGGGCGTAGTTTCGATCTCCAGGTTGCACGTGACATGGAGTATGAGGTCCAACCTCGTGGGTTTTCTCCGTGTCCTTCGGTTTCCTCCCAACGGCTAAAGACCAGTAAGCGCAAGGGGAGTTTTTAAATAAAATTAAAAAACATATGTTAGTCACGAAATGACCTAGTTTGTGTCTAATGGACATTCGGCCGCATTTCTCTCTTTCTCTTTTATTTTTAAAGTTTTGTAATAAACGGTTGGTAATCAAAGGTACTGTAAAAGTGATAAAACAGAAAATTTCGCCCGGTTGTAATGTTTCTCACTTTAAAGTCAGCAATTTGCCAATTTTAAGGGGCAAACGTTTATTGCGAACGATTAAGCTGGTCAAGGGGAGCTTATTTTTAAAAGTTTTGTAATATTCGGTTGATAACTAAAGGTACCGTGCAAATTAAACTGTTAAAATAGAAAATTTGGCCCGGTTGAACTGTTTCTCGCTGCAGGTCAGCAATTTGCCGATTTTAGGGAGGTTGCGTGGCTGAATAACGTCTGTCTTTGAGTCAACTGGCGTTGTTTCGATTTCTTGGTTGTACGTGACAAGGAGTATGTTCGCCTGTCCAACTTCGTAGGCCGTAACGCCGCTGCCCGGGTAAAATTTCCCTCATTGCACACTTTATGGCATATGCCCGTCTTCATTAGCCCATTTTAGGAGCAGAACAGTAGGACGTTAAACCCCATTCAATTTCATTTCATTTTCTCTATGTTGCTTATTTATTATAGTGGATAAATATTTTTCTGGTTCTAGCAATTATTTAATTTCTGCATAGAAATCTTGCTTTGGCCAGTTTTTTTTATTGCAGAGTGCCATTCTTGTATAATTCAGTCTATGATCCTTTGTTTAAAACATGCTTAAGAAGTCGTCACGATTTCCTACTTATAACCAAACATATTGGAAACCATAATTATATAACATATCTTGGAAGCCCGATTACAGCTATACAAGTTTCAGTTATTTCCCTTTAGTTTAAAGATTATTTTTTTGCCCGGGTGCAATGTTTCTCACTACATTTAAATTTGTAACTTTGTGAGTTTTTGACCGATTTTGATATTATGTCTTTATAATTTTCCAAATCTACATATTTAACGTACATATTCAAACAGTTGAGTTCAACCTGATTCAAAAAGTTTTAGTTTTGTTCAAAGTTATCTCATTCATCCCGATTACAGCAACACAAGTATCAGTTATTTCCCTTTAGTTTTCAGATTACTCAATGTTTCATACTATATTTAGACTTGTAACTTGGCGAGTTTTTGACCAATTTTGATAGTTTGTTATTCTTATCCTTTTATTTGAGATACTTGATATAATCGATGACACGTGACGATGAATATGAAAGCTTTCATATCTGCATGGGACAGTAGCAGATCTAGTTATTAAGCTTTCATATTACATATGAAAGCTTATTGTTTCTGTTAAGATTATTATTAAGCTTTCATATTACATATGAAAGCTTATTGTTTCTGTTAAGATTATTAAGCTTTCATATTACATATGAAAGCTTATTGTTTCTGTTAAGATTATTATTATTATTTTTTTTTTTTGTGTGTTTTCTGCAAATCGGATTTCTCAGAATCTATCCGTAGGATCTTTCTGAAATTTTGACCTACCCCCCCATAAATGGGGTGCGAACCTTGATTAAATATATTTTCAAAACGTTTTACGAATCCGAAATCACCGAAATTTACGAACGACAAAATGGACAATGCATAGTCGTAACTTTGTTATTTTTTGACCGATTTTACTAATTCTTTTTTCTTTGAATACCTTGAAAAAAATCATTTTCATCTGCAGTTTCACATTTTCGAATTTCGAAAATTCGTCGCTGTGATTTCGAACCGGAAGTTTAGACCAATTTGACAACTTCTTTAATAGTTGTACGATTTTCATGAAATTTAGTATCTAAGTAGACCTTACCGATGTGACTTCAAAAATATAATTAGAAATTTTCTAAATTATCTCCCCTTGACGAAATTAAGGATCAAAATTTTCAAAAAAATCATGGAAATATAGGTCAGAATGACCTGATTTTTTTTTTGGATACTAGATAAGTAATAACTGATTTGTACACAAAATATGAGGTTTGTTGATCGAACCGGAAGTGCCGCCATATTTAAAAGTGAAAAATCAATAAGGCTTTTTTGCTATTTTACTTACAGACTCGGGAGTTATATTTTCTGAATCCTTGATGGAAGGCCTAAAAAATGTCGCGAATAGAATTTTGATTTCGGTCACGTGATGGTCACCATTTTGAATTGAAAATGAAAAATAGAAGCAATTTGAAGGGTCGGGACTTTGGAACACAATTATTCTCCTTCTAATTAAGCTAGAATATTCAAACTTGGTGTAGACGTTCACTAGGTCAATGTTATGATTGAGTTTAAAGATGAGCATTTTCTGCTTAGGGTAAGCAGAGATAAGCATGCTGATTTGTTGATTCTTTAGGGCACGATAACTTCGGTTATAATGAAGCGAGGGCGGTGAAACTTTTGTCAATACAGAGTCTAATAGCTAGCCTGTTGTGTGAAATCATTGTATTATTTTTTCTAAATATCAGGGATAGCCGAAAAAAAGAGATTGAAAATCCAAAAAGTCGTATTTTTACAATTTAGAGCATGTTTAGAGGTCTTTCTCGTAAAGTCAACATAATATTTTTTGGGAACTTCTTCTACAAAGAGTCTTATTGGTAGTCTTTTATATGAAACCAACGATCAACAGTCCAACATATCAGGAGTAGAAGAACAAAAGGATCGAACATTGAAAACGGCACCCTTTCATTGTTAAGCGAAACATGCAGTGTGGGTGACTACAATCTACACATTTAGTCATCGTATAGAGCTTATTCGGTTGATAACTAAAGGTACCTTGCAAATTAAACTGTTACAATAGAAAATTTGGCCCGGTTGAAATGTTTCTCGCTGTAGGTCAGCAATTTGCCGATTTTAGGGAGGTTGCGTGGCTGAATGGTTAGCACGTGCGCTCTGTATCATAACGTCTGTCATTGAGTCAACTGGCGTTGTTTCGATTTCTTGGTTGTACGTGACAAGGAGTATGGTCGCCTGTCCAACCTCGTAGGCCGTAACCGCCGCTGCCCGGGTAAAATTTCCCTCATTGCACACTTTATGGCATATGCCCGTCTTCATTAGCCCATTTTAGGAGCAGAACAGTCGGACGTTAAACCCCATTCAATTTCATTTCATTTTCTCTATGTTGCTTATTTATTATAGTGGATAAATATTTTTCTGGTTCTAGCAATTATTTAATTTCTGCATAGAAATCTTGCTTTGGCCAGTTTTTTTATTGCAGAGTGCCATTCTTGTTTAAACAAACATGATCCTTTGTTTAAAACATGCTTAAGAAGTCGTCACGATTTCCTACTTATAACCAAACATATTGGAAATATTAGTCTGGCATTATTAAATCCTAATTTTATTGGTCTTATTTAAAATTAAACTTTCATTTAACTATGAACAACCCTTAACGTGTCTCTTTAAAACTATTAAGTACTCTAAAACAGTAGCTCAACCTTTTGACCTAAACTCATTAATTTACCATTTTGTTGTGAGCGACGTCTTATTCTTCCTATATGACATATTGCACGTGTCTGATTTCAAAGGGGGGTTGGGTGGCTGAATGGTTAGCACGCGCGCCTGTCATTGAGTTAACTAGCGTGTTTTCGAATGCCCGGTTGTACGTGACAAGGAGTAAGGTCGCCTGTCCAACCTGCCATTTTTATTTTTTTTCCCGCCATTTTCATTTCATTTTCTCATCCGTCTCATTACAGTAATACAAGTTTCAGTTATTTCCCTTTAGTTTTCAGATTATTGTTATGCCTGGGTGCAATGTTTCATACTATATTTAGACTTGTAACTTCGCGAGTTTTTGACCAATTTTAATAATTTTTTCTTCTTATCCTTTTATTTAGGATACTTGATACAATCAATGACACGTGACGATGAATATGAAAGCTTTCATATCTGCATGGGACAGTAGCAGATCTAGTTATTGTTATTTTTTTTTTGTGTTTTGTCCACAAATCGGATTTCTCAGAATCTAACCATAGGATCGTTCTGAAACTTTTACCTATCCCCCCAAAAATGGGTGGTGGCTGTTGATTAAATATATTTTCAAAACGTTTTACGAATCCGAAATCACCGAATTTTACGAACGAAAAAACTGACAATGCATACTCGTAACTTTGTTATTTTTTGACCGATTTTACTAATTCTTTTTTCTTTGAATACCTTGAAAAAAATCATTTTCATCTGCAGTTTCGCATTTTCCAATTTCGAAAATTCGTCGCTGTGATTTCGAACCGGAAGTTTAGACCAATTTGAGAACTTCTTTAATAGTTGTACGATTTTCATGAAATTTAGTGTATAAGTAGATGCTACCAATGTGACTTCAAAAATATAATTAAAAATTTTCTAAATTATCTCCCCTTGACGAAATTAAGGATCAAAATTTTCAAAAAAATCGTCGAAATATAGGTCAGAATGACCTAATTTTTTTTTTTGGTACTAGACAAGTAATTACTGATTCGTACACAAAATATGGAGTTTGTCGATCGAACCGGAAGTGCCACCATCTTTAAACGTGAAAAATCAAAAAGGCTTTTTTGCTATTTTACTTACAGACTCGGGAGTTATATTTTCAGAATCCTTGAAGGAATGCCTAAAAATCTGTCGGATCCGAATTTTGATTTCGGTCACGTGATGGTCACCATTTTGAATTGAAAATGAAAAATAGAAGCAATTTGAAGGGCCGGGACTTTGGAACACAATAACTCTCCTTCTAATTAAGCTACAATGTTCAAACTTGGTGTAGACGTTCACTAGGTCAATGTCATGATTGAGTTCAAAGATGAGCATTTTCTGCTTAGGGTAAGCAGAGATAAGCATGCTGATTTGTTGATTCTTTAGGGCACGATAACTTCGGTTATAATGAAGGGAGGGCGATGAAACTTTTGTCAATAGAGAGTCTAATAGCTAGCCTGTTGTTTGAAATCATTGTATCATTTTTTTTAAATATCAGGGATAGCCGAAAAAAAGAGATTGAAAATCCCAAAAGTCGTATTTTTACAATTTGGAGCATGTTTATAGGTCTTTCTCGTAAAGTCAACATACTATTTTTTGGGAACTTCTTCTACAAAGAGTCTTATTGGTAGTCTTTTATATGAAACCATCGATCAACAGTCCAACATATCAGGAGTAGAAGAACAAAAGGATCGAAAATTGAAAACGGCACCCTTTCATTGTTAAGCGAAACATGCAGTGTTGGTGACTACAATCTACACATTTAGTCATCGTATAGAGCTTATTCAACAGTATCGAATTCCAACTGCTTAGGGATATTTTACGTGCACTCCAATGTCTATACGGGAGCTTGGTTTTTCGTCCCATCCGAACGACTAGACAACTGTGCTTGTCAGGCCCTCCGTTCTGTCTCACTGACAACGGGGAACCACGCCGGGAAATCAAGATGAACTTTCTCCGTGCAGAACTTTCAATTCAGGCCAAACGTTTATTGCATACGATTAAGCTGGTCAGTTGGAGCTTATTTTCAAAAGTTTTGTAATAATCGGTTGGTAATTAAAGTACCGTGCACATTAAACTGTTAAAATGTTTCTTGCTATAAGTCAGCAATTTTCCGAATTCAGGGAGGCTGAATGGCTGAATGGTTAGCATGTGCGCGCTGTATCGTAACGTCTGTCATTGAGTCAACGAGCGTCGTTTCGATCTCCAGGTTGCACGTGACATGAAGTATGATGTCCAACCTCGTGGGTTTTCTCCGTGTCCTTCGGTTTCCTCCCAACGGTTAAAGACCAGTAAGCGCAAGGGGAGTTTTTAAATAAAATTAAAAAAACATATGTTAGTCACGAAATGACCTAGTTTGTGTCGAATGGACATTAGGCCGCATTTCTCTCTTTCTCTTTTATTGTTAAAGTTTTGTGATAATCGGTTGGTAATCAAAGGTACTGTAAAAGTGATAAAACAGAAAATTTCGCCCGGTTGTAATGTTTCTCACTTTAAAGTCAGCAATTTGCCGATTTTAAGGGGCAAACGTTTATTGCGAACGCTTAAGCTGGTCAGGGGGAGCTTATTTTTAAAAGTTTTGTAATATTCGGTTGATAACTAAAGGTACCGTGCAAATTAAACTGTTAAAATAGAAAATTTGGCTCGGTTGAAATGTTTCTCGCTGTAGGTCAGCAATTTGCCGATTTTAGGGAGGTTGCGTGGCTGAATTGTTAGCACGTGCGTTCTGTATCATAACGTCTGTCATTGAGTCAACTGGCGTTGTTTCGATTTCTTGGTTGTACGTGACAAGGAGTATGGTCGCTATCCGACCTCGTAGGCCGTAACGCCGCTGCCCGGGTAATATTTACCTCATTGCACACTTTATGGCTTGTTAGTGGACGCTCTAGAGGCTAAAGTTAATATCCGATTGACTTTAGATTTATACACAGTGTTTAAGGTCATGAGACGAAGAAGCCTATTGTTTTTCAGCGATTTCCGATAATAACTACCAGGGTTATGGCCCTTGATCACTTCAAAAAATCTTGTGGACGCTCTAGAGGCCAAAGTTAATATCCGATTGGCTTTAAATTTATACACAGTGTTTAAGGTCATAAGACAAAGAAGCCTATTGATTTTCAGCGATTTCCGATAATTAGTGCCAGAGTTATGGCCCTTGATCACTTCAAAAAATATTGTGGACACTCTAAAAGCCAAAGTTAATATCCGATTGACTTTACATTTATACACAGTGTTTAAGGTCATAAGACGAAGAATCCTATTGATTTTCAGCGATTTCCGATTAGTGCCAGAGTTATGGCCCTTGATCACTTCAAAAAAATCTTGTGAATGCTCTAGAGGCCAAAGTTAATATCCGATTGACTTTAATTTCATACACAGTGTTTAAGGTCATAAGACGAAGAAGCCTATTGATTTTCAGCAATTTCCGATAATTAGTGCCAGAGTTATGGCCCTTGATCACTTCAAAAAATCTTGTGGATGCTGTAGATGCCAAAGTTGATATCTAATTGACTTCAAATTAATACACAGTGTTTAAAGTCATGAGACGAAGAAGCCTATTGATTTTCAGCGATTTCTGATAATCAGTGCCAGAGTTGTGGCCCTTGATCACTTCAAAAAATCTTGTGGATGCTGTAGAGGACAAAGTTAATATCTGATTGACTGCAGAGTGATACACAGTATTTTGATTTTCAATGAATTTTGATAACTGAACAGCTAAATCCATGATGTTAAATATTTCCTATATTAATTGTTAGCGTGGGGTAAAACTTTATAAAAAACAAACAAATTCTAATGATTTTCAGATAATTACATAATGAGTTATTACTCTTAATCAGATTTTAGTGTATTACAAATGTTTCATTACCAAAAAAAGTAAAAATATGCGACAACCCTTGTTGACTGCCCGGACGATTTAGCTGCTGTGGGCGTATGTTTCTTTGCCTGGCAACCTATCTTTATATGAAACCATCGACCAACAGTCCAAAATATCAGGAGTAGAAGAATAAAAGGATCGAAAATTGAAAACGGCACCCTTTCATTGTTAAGCAAAACATGGAGGAACTTCTTCTACAAAGAGTCTTATCGGTAGTCTTTTATATGAAACCATAGATCAACAGTCCAAAATATCAGGAGTAGTAGAATAAAAGGATCGAAAATTGAAAACCGCACCCTTTCATTGTTAAGCAAAACATGCAGTGTGGGTGGCTACAATCTGCACATTTAGTCATTGTATAGAGCGTATTCAACAGTATCGAATTCCAACTGCAAAGGGATCTTTTACGTGCACTCCAATGTGTACACGGCGGGGGGGGGGACACGCCAGAAAATCGAGATGAACTTTCTCGGCCAATGCAGGGGTCGAACACCCGACCTCCTGGCTAGCAGGCCAACGACTTAGCCACATAGTCTGGACACCCATCGTACATTTCATCCGTCAAATCAAAGCATTTCATTGCATTAGACCAATAATTAATTATTCTTAATTTAAAACTTTATTTTAATATTAGTCTGGCATTATTAAATCCTAATTTTATTGGTCTTATTTAAAATGAAACTTTCATTTAACTATGAACAACCCATAACGTGTCTCTTTAAAACAAATAAATACTCTAAAACAGTAGCTCAGCCTTTTGACCTAAACTCATTAATTTACGATTTTGTTGTGAGCGACTTGTTATTCTCCCTATATGACATATTGCACGTGTCTGATTTCAAATGAGGGTGGGGGGCTGAATGGTTAGCACGCGCGCCTGTCATTGAGTTAACTAGCGTGTTTTCGAATGCCCGGTTGTACGTGACAAGGAGTAAGGTCGCCTGTCCAACCTGCCATTTTTAGTTCTTTCCCGCCATTTTCATTTCATTTTCTCATCCGTCTCATTACAGTAATACAAGTTTCAGTTATTTCCCTTTAGTTTTCAGATTATTGTTATGCCTGGGTGCAATGTTTCATAATATATTTAGACTTGTAACTTCGCGAGTTTTTGACCAATTTTGATAATTTTTTCTTCTTATCCTTTTATTTAGGATACTTGATACAATCGATGACACGTGACGTTGAATATGAAAGCTTTCATATCTGCATGGGACAGTAGCAGATCTAGTTGTTATTATTATTATTTTTTTTTTTTTGTGTCATTTCTGCAAATCGGATTTCTCAGAATCTAACCATGGGATCTTTCTGAAACTTTGACCTACCCCCCCAAAACTGGGTGGCAGTTTTTGATTAAATATATTTTCAAAACGTTTTACGAATTCGAAATCACAGAATTTTACGAACGAGTGAATTTGACCTGCATTACTGTAACTCTGTGACTATTTGACCTATTTTACTAATTCTTTTTTCTTTGAGTACCTTGACAAAAATCATTTTCAACTGCAGTTTCAGATTTTCGAATTTCGAAAATTCGTCGCTGTGATTTCGAACCGGAAGTTGAGACCAACTTGACAACTTCTTTAATAGTTCTACGATTTTCATGAAATTTAGTATGTAAGTAGATCTTAACCATGTGACTTCAAAAATATAAATAGAAATTTTCTAAATTATCTCCCCTTGGTGAAATTAAGGATCAAAGTTTTCAAAAAAATCGAAGAAATATGGGTCAGAATGACCTGATTTCTTTTTTGGATACTAGATAAGTAAATACTGATTCGTACACAAAATATTGAGTTTGTGGGTTGAACCGGAAGTGCCGCCATCTTGAAACGTGAAAAATCACAAAGGCTTTTTTGCTATTTTACTTACAGACACGGGAGTTATATTTTCTGAATCCTTGAAGGATGGCCTAAAAAACGTTCGGAGTAGAATTTTGATTTAGGTCATTTGATGGTCGCCATTTTGAAGTGAAAGTGAAAAATAGAAGCAATTTGAAGGGCCGAGAATTTGGAACACAATAACTCTCCTTCTAATTGAGCTAGAATGTTCAAACTTGGTGTAGACGTTCACTAGGTCACTGTCTTGATTGAGTTCAAAGATGAGCATTTTCTGCCTAGGGTAAGCAGAGATAAGCAAGCTGGTTTGTTGATTCTTTAGGGCACGATAACTTTGGTTATAATGAAGGGAGGGCGATCAAACTCTTGTCAATCGAGAGTCTAATAGCTAACCTGTTGTGTGAAATCATTGTATCATTTTTTCTTAAATGTCCGGGGTAGCCGAAAAAAAGAGATTGAAAATCCAAAGAGTCGTATTTTTACAATTTAGAGCATGTTTAAAGGTCTTTCTCGTAAAGTCAACATGAGTTTCCTGCAAATCGTTTTTCTCAGAATCTAACCATAGGATGTTTCTGAAACTTTGACCTACCCCCCCAAAAATGGGTGGTGAGTATTGATTAAATATATTTTCAAAACGTTTAAAGCATTCGAAGTCACCGAATTTTACGAACGAGTGAATTTGACCTGCATTACTGTAACTCTGTGACTATTTGACCTATTTTACTAATTCTTTTTTCTTTGAGTACCATGACAAAAATCATTTTCAACTGCAGTTTCAGATTTTCGAAATTCGAAAATTCGTCGCTGTGATTTCGAACCGGAAGTTGAGACCAACTTGACAACTTCTTTAATAGTTGTACGATTTTCATGAAATTTAGTATGTAAGTAGATCTTACCGATGCAACTTTAAAGATGTCCTTAGAAATTTTCTAAATTATCTCCCCTTGGTGAAATTAGGGATCAAAGTTTTCAAAAAAATCGAAGAAATATAGGTCAGAATGACCTGATTTTTTTTTTAGATTCTAGATAAGTAAATACTGATTCGTACACAAAATATTGAGTTTGTGGATCGAACCGGAAGTGCCGCCATCTTGAAACGTGAAAAATCACAAAGGCTTTTGCGATATTTTACTTACAGACATGGGAGTTACATTTTCGGAATCCTTGAAGGAATGCCTAAAAATCTATCGGATCAGAATTTTGATTTCGGTCACGTGATGGTCACCATTTCAAACTGAGAAAAGGTGAAAAATCGACATTAACGAGCACGTGAATGAAAGCAATAGGCCGTAGTTTGGAGAATATGTCTCCTATTTCCAAAATGAATACATTTCTGGATAGCCGGGATCAGGGTCGAAATGTTGTTATTTGAAAATGTCACATTTTCGAATTTTGTCTTTGATGTTTTTCGTGCCGATAAAGTTGTTTACGATTGAAAAATCATAAAAACTTCGCTATATTTTGACCGATTTTAATGATTTTTTTTTTGTTGATGAGATTATTTACATGACCCATGACATGTGACAGGAAGTGACTATTAATATGAAAGCTTTAATATCTGCTTTGCAGATCTAGTTATTTTTTTTTTGTGTATTTTCTGCAAATCGGATTTCTCAGAATCTAACCATGGGATCTTTCTAAAACTTTGACCTACCCCCCCAAAAATGGGGTGCGAACGTTGTTTAAATATATTTTCAAAACGTTTTACGAATCCGAAATCACCGAATTTTACGAACGAAAAAACTGACAATGCATAGTCGTAACTTTGTTATTTTTTGACCGATTTTACTAATTCTTTTTTCTTTGAATACCTTGAAAAAAATCATTTTCATCTGCAGTTTCACATTTTCGAATTTCGAAAATTCGTCGCTGTGATTTCGAACCGGAAGTTTAGACCAATTTGACAACTTCTTTAATAGTTGTACGATTTTCATGAAATTTAGTATACAAGTAGATCTTACCTATGTGACTTCAAAAATATAATTAGAAATTTTCTAAATTATCTCCCCTTGGTGAAATTAAGGATCAAATTTTTCAAAAAAATCGTCGAAATATAGGTCAGAATGACCTAATTTTTTTTTCCGATACTAGACAAGGAATTACTGATTCGTACACAAAATATGGAGTTTGTCGATCGAACCGGAAGTGCCACCATCTTTAAACGTGAAAAATCTAAAAGGCTTTTTTGCTATTTTACTTACAGACTCGGGAGTTATATTTTCGGAATCCTTGAAGGAATGCCTAAAAATCTATCGGATCAGAATTTTGATTTCGGTCATGTGATGGTCACAATTTTGAATTGAAAATGAAAAATAGAAGCAATTTGAAAGGCCCAGACTTCGGAACACAATAACTCTCCTTCTAATTAAGCTAGAATGTTCAAACTTGGTGTAGACGTTCACTAGGTCAATGTTATGATTGATCTCAAAGATGAGCATTTTCTGCTTAGGGTAAGCAGAGATAAGCATGCTGATTTGTTGATTCTTTAGGGCACGATAACTTCGGTTATAATGAAGGGAGGGCGGTGAAACTTTTGTCAATAGAGAGTCTAATAGGTAGCCTGTTGTGTGAAATGATTGTATCATTTTTTTTAAATATCAGGGATAGCCGAAAAAAAGAGATTGAAAATCCAAAAAGTCGTATTTTTACAATTTGGAGCATGTTTAGAGGTCTTTCTCGTAAAGTCAACATACTATTTTTTGGGAACTTCTTCTACAAGGAGTCTTATTGTTAGTCTTTTATATGAAACCATCGATCAACAGTCCAACATATCAGGAGTAGAAGAACAAAAGGATCGAACATTGAAAACGGCACCCTTTCATTGTTGAGCGAAACATGGAGTGTGGGTGACTACAATCTACGCATTTAGTCATAGTATAGAGCTTATTCAACAGTATCGAATTCCAACTGCTTAGGGATATTTTACGTGCACTCCAATGTGTACACGGGACCTTGGTTTTTCGTCCCATCCGAAGGACTAGACAGCTGTGCTTGTCAGGCCCTCCGTTCTGCCTTACTGACAAGGGAACCACGCCGGGAAATCGAGATGAACTTTCTCTGTGCAGAACTTTCAATTCAGGCAAAACGTTTATTGCATACGATTAAGCTGGTCAGTTGGAGCTTATTTTCAAAAGTTTTGTAATAATCGGTTGGTAATTAAAGTACCGTGCACATTAAACTGTTAAAACAGAAAATTTCGCCCGGTTGAAATGTTTCTTGCTATAAGTCAGCAATTTTCCGAATTCAGGGAGGCTGGATGGCTGAATGGTTAGCATGTGCTCGCTGTATCGTAACCTTTGTCATTGAGTCAACGGGCGTCGTTTCGATCTCCAGGTTGCACGTGACATGGTGTATGATGTCCAACCTCGTGGGTTTTCTCCGTGTTCTTCGGTTTCCTCCCAACGGCTAAAGACCAGTACGTGCAAGGGGAGTTTTTAAATAAAATTAAAAAACATATGTTAGTCCCGAAATGACCTAGTTTGTGTCGAATGGACGTTAGGCCGTATTTCTCTCTTTCTCTTTTTAAAGTTTTGTAATAATCGGTTGGTAATCAAAGGTACTGTTAAAGTGATAAAACAGAAAATTTGGCCCGGTTGTAATGTTTCTCACTTTAAATTCAGCAATTTGTCGATTTTAAGGGGCAAACGTTTATTGCGAACGATTAAGCTGGTCAGGGGAGCTTATTTTTAAAAGTTTTGTAATATTCGGTTGATAACTAAAGGTACCGTGCAAATTAAACTGTTAAAATAGAAAATTTGGCCCGGTTGAAATGTTTCTCGCTGTAGGTCAGCAATTTGCCGATTTTAGGGAGGTTGCGTGCCTGAATGGTTAGCACGTGCGCTCTTTATCATAACGTCTGTCATTGAGTCAACTGTCCTTGTTTCGATTTCTTGGTTGTACGTGACAAGGAGTATGGTCGCCTTACCAACCTCGTAGGCCGTAACGCCGCTGCCCGGGTAAAATTTCCCTCATTGCACACTTTATGGCGTATGCCCGTCTTCATTAGCCCATTGTAGGAGCAGAACAGTAGGACGTTAAACCCCACTCAATTTCATTTCATTTTCTCTATGTTGCTTATTTATTATAGTGGATAAATATTTTTCTGGTTCTAGCAATTATTTAATTTCTGCATAGAAATCTCTGGCCAGTTTTTTTTTATTGCAGAGTGCCATTCTTGTATATTGCAGTCTATGACCCTTTGTTTAAAACATGCTTAAGAAGTCGTCACGATTTCCTACTTATAACCAAACATATTGGAAACCATAATTATATAACATATCTTGGAAGCCCGATTACAGCTATACAAGTTTCAGTTATTTCCCTTTAGTTTAAAGATTATTTTTTTGCCCGGGTGCAATGTTTCTCACTACATTTAAATTTGTAACTTTGTGAGTTTTTGACCGATTTTGATATTATGTCATTATAATTTTCCAAATCTACATATTTAACGTACATATTCAAACAGTTGAGTTCAACCTGATTCAAAAAGTTTTAGTTTTGTTCAAAGTTATCTCATTCATCCCGATTACAGCAACACAAGTATCAGTTATTTCCCTTTAGTTTTCAGATTACTCAATGTTTCATACTATATTTAGACTTGTAACTTCGCGAGTTTTTGACCAATTTTGATAGTTTGTTATTCTTATCCTTTTATTTGAGATACTTGATATAATCGATGACACGTGACGATGAATATGAAAGCTTTCATATCTGCATGGGACAGTAGCAGATCTAGTTGTTATTTTTTTTTGTGTTTTGTCCACAAATCGGATTTCTCAGAATCTAACGATAGGATCGTTCTGAAACTTTTACCTATCCCCCCAAAAATGGGTGGTGGCTGTTGATTAAATATATTTTCAAAACGTTTTACGAATCCGAAATCACCGAATTTTACGAACGAAAAAACTGACAATGCATAGTCGTAACTTTGTTATTTTTTGACCGATTTTACTAATTCTTTTTTCTTTGAATACCATGAAAAAAATCATTTTCATCTGCAGTTTCGCATTTTCCAATTTCGAAAATTCGTCGCTGTGATTTCGAAAAGGAAGTTTAGACCAATTTGAGAACTTCTTTCATAGTTGTACGATTTTCATGAAATTTAGTGTATAAGTAGACGTTACCGATGTGACTTCAAAAATATAATTAAAAAATTTCTAAATTATCTCCCCTTGACGAAATTAAGGATCAAAGTTTTCAAAAAAATCGTCGAAATATAGGTCAGAATGACCTAATTTTTTTTTTTGATACTAGACAAGTAGTTACTGATTCGTACACAAAATATGGAGTTTGTCGATCGAACCGGAAGTGCCACCATCTTTAAACGTGAAAAATCAAAAAGGCTTTTTTGCTATTTTACTTACAGACTCGGGAGTTATATTTTCAGAATCCTTGAAGGAATGCCTAAAAATCTATCGGATCCGAATTTTGATTTCGGTCACGTGATGGTCACCATTTTGAATTGAAAATGAAAAATAGAAGCAATTTGAAGGGCCGGAACTTTGGAACACAATAACTCTCCTTCTTATTAAGCTACAATGTTCAAACTTGGTGTAGACGTTCACTATGTCAATGTCATGATTGAGGTCAAAGATGAGCATTTTCTGCTTAGGGTAAGCAGAGATAAGCATGCTGATTTGTTGATTCTTTAGGGCACGATAACTTCGGTTATAATAAAGGGAGAGCGATGAAACTTTTGTCAATAGAGAGTCTAATAGCTAGCCTGTTGTGTGAAATCATTGTATCATTTTTTTTAAATATCAGGGATAGCCGAAAAAAAGAGATTGAAAATCCAAAAAGTCGTATTTTTACAATTTGGAGCATGTTTAGAGGTCTTTCTAGTAAAGTCAACATAATATTTTTTGGGAACTTCTTCTACAAAGAGTCTTATTGGTAGTTTTTTATATGAAACCATCGATCAACAGTCCAACATATCAGGAGTAGAAGAACAAAAGGATCGAAAATTGAAAACGGCACCCTTACATTGTTAAGCGAAACATGCAGTGTGGGTGACTACAATCTACACATTTAGTCATCGTATAGAGCTTATTCAACAGTATCGAATTCCAACTGCTTAGGGATATTTTACGTGCACTCCAATGTGTACACGGGACCTTGGTTTTTCGTCCCATCCGAACGACTAGACAGCTGTGCTTGTCAGGCCCTCCGTTCTGCCTCACTGACAACGGGGAACCACACCGGGAAATCAAGATGAACTTTCTCCGTGCAGAACTTTCAATTCAGGCCAAACGTTTATTGCATACGATTAAGCTGGTCAGTTGGAGCTTATTTTCAAAAGTTTTGTAATAATCGGTTGGTAATTAAAGTACCGTGCACATTAAACTGTTAAAACAGAAAATTTCGCCCGGTTGAAATGTTTCTTGCTATAAGTCAGCAATTTTCCGAATTCAGGGAGGCTGAATGGCTGAATGGTTAGCATGTGCGCGCTGTATCGTAACGTCTGTCATTGAGTCAACGAGCGTTGTTTCGATCTCCAGGTTGCACGTGACATGAAGTATGATGTCCAACCTCGTGGGTTTTCTCCGTGTCCTTCGGTTTCCTCCCAACGGCTAAAGACCAGTAAGCGCAAGGGGAGTTTTTAAATAAAATTAAAAAACATATGTTAGTCACGAAATGACCTAGTTTGTGTCGAATGGACATTAGGCCGCATTTCTCTCTTTCTCTTTTATTTTTAAAGTTTTGTAATGATCGGTTGGTAATCAAAGGTACTGTAAAAGTGATAAAACAGAAAATTTCGCCTGGTTGTAATGTTTCTCACTTTAAAGTCAGCAATTTGCCGATTTTAAGGGGCAAACGTTTATTGCGAACGCTTAAGCTGGTCAGGGGGAGCTTATTTTTACAAGTTTTGTAATATTCGGTTGATAACTAAAGGTACCGTGCAAATTAAACTGTTAAAATAGAAAATTTGGCCCGGTTGAAATGTTTCTCGCTGTAGGTCAGCAATTTGCCGATTTTAGGGAGGTTGCGTGGCTGAATGGTTAGCACGTGCGCTCTGTATCATAACGTCTGTCATTGAGTCAACTGGCGTTGTTTCGATTTCTTGGTTGTACGTGACAAGGAGTATGGTCGTCTGTCCAACCTCGTAGGCCGTAACGCCGCTGCCCGGGTAAAATTTCCCTCATTGCACACTTTATGGCATATGCCCGTCTTCAGTAGCCCATTTTAGGAGCAGAACAGTAGGACGTTAAACCCCATTCAATTTCATTTCATTTTCTCTATGTTGCTTATTTATTATAGTGGATAAATATTTTTCTGGTTCTAGCAATTATTTAATTTCTGCATAGAAATCTTGCTTTGGCCAGTTTTTTTATTGCGGAGTGCCATTCTTGTATAATTCAGTCTATGATCCTTTGGTTAAAACATGCTTAAGAAGTCGTCACGATTTCCTACTTATAACCAAACATATTGGAAATATTAGTCTGGCATTATTAAATCCTAATTTTATTGGTCTTATTTAAAATTAAACTTTCATTTAACTATGAATAACCCTTAACGTGTCTCTTTAAAACTATTAAGTACTCTAAAACAGTAGCTCAACCTTTTGACCTAAACTCATTAATTTACCATTTTGTTGTGAGCGACTTCTTATTCTTCCTATATGACATATTGTGTGTCTGATTTCAAAGGGGGGTTGGGTGGCTGAATGGTTAGCACGCGCGCCTGTCATTGAGTTAACTAGCGTGTTTTCGAATGCCCGGTTGTACATGACAAGGAGTAAGGTCGCCTGTCCAACCTGCCATTTTTAATTTTTTTTCCCGCCATTTTCATTTCGTTTTCTCATCCGTCTCATTACAGTAATACAAGTTTCAGTTATTTCCCTTTAGTTTTCAGATTATTGTTATGCCTGGGTGCAATGTTTCATACTATATTTAGACTTGTAACTTCGCGAGTTTTTGACCAATTTTGTTTGATAATTTTTTCTTCTTATCCTTTTATTTAGGATACTTGATACAATCAATGACACGTGACGATGAATATGAAAGCTTTCATATCTGCATGGGACAGTAGCAGATCTAGTTAAGCTTTCATATTACATATGAAAGCTTATTGTTTCTGTTAAGATTATTATTAAGCTTTCATATTACATATGAAAGCTTATTGTTTCTGTTAAGATTATTATTATTATTTTTTTTTTTTGTGTGTTTTCTGCAAATCGGATTTCTCAGAATCTATCCGTATGATCTTTCTGAAATTTTGACCTACCCCCTCCATAAATGGGGTGCGAACCTTGATTAAATATATTTTCAAAACGTTTTACGAATCCGAAATCACCGAAATTTACGAACGACAAAATGGACAATGCATAGTCGTAACTTTGTTATTTTTTGACCGATTTTACTAATTCTTTTTTCTTTGAATACCTTGAAAAAAATCATTTTCATCTGCAGTTTCTCATTTTCGAATTTCGAAAATTCGTCGCTGTGATTTCGAACCGGAAGTTTAGACCAATTTGACAACTTCTTTAATAGTTGTACGATTTTCATGAAATTTAGTATATATGTAGACCTTACCGATGTGACTTCAAAAATATAATTAGAAATTTTCTAAATCATCTCCCCTTGACGAAATTAAGGATCAAAATTTTCAAAAAAATCATGGAAATATAGGTCAGAATGACCTGATTTTTTTTTTGGATACTAGATAAGTAATAACTGATTTGTACACAAAATATGAAGTTTGTTGATCGAACCGGAAGTGCCACCATCTTGAAACGTGAAAAATCCCTAAGGCTTTTTTGCTATTTTACTTACAGACACGGGAGTTAAATTTTCTGAATCCTTGAAAGATGGCCTAAAAATTGTTCAGAGCAGAATTTTGATTTAGGTCAATTGATGGTTGCCATTTTGAAGTGAATATGAAAAGTAGTAGCAATTTGAAGGGCCGAAACTTTGAAACACAATAACTCTCCTTCTAATTGAGCTAGAATGTTCAATCTTGGTGTAGACGTTCACTATGTCAATGTCATGATTGAGTTCAAAGATCAGCATTTTCTGCTAAGGGTAAGCAGAGATAAGCATGCTGATTTGTTGATTCTTTAGGGCAAGATAACTTCGGTTATAATGAAGGGAGGGCGGTGAAACTCTTGTTAATCGAGAGTGTAATAGCTGGCCTGTTGTGTGAAATCGTTGTATCTTTTTTTCTAAATATCAGGGATAGCAGAAAAAAAGAGATCGAAAATCCAAAAAGTCGTATGTTTACGATTTGGAGCATCTTTAAAGGTTCTTTTCTCTTAAAGTCAACATAATACTTTTTGAGAACTTCTTCTACAAAGAGTCTTACCGGTAGTCTTTTATATGAAAACTTCGATCAACAGTCCAAAATATCAGGAGTAGAAGAATAAAAGGATCGATAATTGAAAACGGCACCCTTTCATTGTTAAGCAAAACATGCAGTGTGGGTGGCTACAATCTGCACATTTAGTCATCGTATAGAGCTTATTCAACAGTATCGAATTCCAACTGCTTAGGGATATTTTACGTGCACTCCAATGTGTACACGCGACCTTGGTTTTTCGTCCCATCCGAACGACTAGACAGCTGTCCTTGTCAGGCCCTCCGTTCTGCTCACTGACAAGGGGGAACCACGCCGGAAAATCGCGATGAACTTTCTCGTTGCAGAACTTTCAATTCAGGCCAAACGTTTATTGCATACGATTAAGCTGGTCAGTTGGGGCTTATTTTCAAAAGTTTTGTAATAATCGGTTGGTAATTAAAATACCGTGTGAATTAAACTGTTAAAACAGAAAATTTCGCCCGGTTAAAATGTTTCTTGCTATAAGTCAGCAATTTCCAGATTTTAGGGAGGCTGAATGGTTAGCATACGCGCGCTGTATCGTAACGTCTGTCATTGAGTCAACCGGCGTCGTTTCGATTTCCAAGTTGCACGTGACATGGAGTATGGTGTCCAACCTCGTGGGTTTTCTCCGTGTCCTTCGGTTTCCTCCCAACGGCTAAAAACCAGTACGCGCAAGGGGAGTTTTTAAATAAAATTAAAAAACATATGTTAGTCCCGAAATGACCTAGTTTGTGTCGAATGGACGTAAGGCCGCATTTATCTCTTTCTCTTTTATTTTTAAAGTTTTGTAATAATCGGTTGGTAATCAAAGGTACTGTAAAAGTGATGATACAGAAAATTTGGCCCGGTTGTAATGTTTCTCACTTTAAAGTCAGCAATTTGTCGATTTTAAGGGGCAAACATTTATAGCGAACGATTAAGCTGGTCAGGGGGAGCTTATTTTTAAAAGTTTTGTAATATTCGGTTGATAAGTAAAGGTACCGTGCAAATTAAACTGTTAAAATAGAAAATTTGGCCCGGTTGAAATGTTTCTCGCTGTAGGTCAGCAATTTGCCGATTTTAGGGAGGTTGCGTGGCTGAATGGTTAGCACGTGCGCTCTGTATCATAACGTCTGTCATTGAGTCAACTGGCGTTGTTTCGATTTCTTGGTTGTACGTGACAAGGAGTATGGTCGCCTGTCCAACCTCGTAGGTCGTAACGCCGCTGCCCGGGTAAAATTTCCCTCATTGCACACTTTATGGCGTATGCCCGTCTTCATTAGTCCATTGTAGGAGCAGAACAGTAGGACGTTAAACCCCATTCAATTTCATTTCATTTTCTCTATGTTGCTTTTTTATTATAGTGGATAAATATTTTTCTGGTTCTAGCAATTATTTAATTTCTGCATAGAAATCTTGCTTTGGCCAGTTTTTTTTATTGCAGAGTGCCATTCTTGTATATTGCAGTCTATGATCCTTTGTTATATCCTATGATATAACATATCTTGGAAGCCCGATTACAGCTATACAAGTTTCAGTTATTTCCCTTTAGTTTAAAGATTATTTTTTTGCCCGGGTGCAATGTTTCTCATTTAAATTTGTAACTTTGTGAGTTTTTGACCGATTTTGATATTATGTCTTTATAATTTTCCAAATCTACATATTTAACGTACATATTCGAACAGTTGAGTTCAACCTCTTTTAGTTTTGTTCGAAGTTATCTCATTTGATTTGTCGATGTTTTCTTACCATTTTCATTTCATTTTTCTGAAAGTTTTGAAGTGGGAAGTCATCCCGATTACAGCAACACAAGTATCAGTTATTTCCCTTTAGTTTTCAGATTACTCAATGTTTCATACTATATTTAGACTTGTAACTTCGCGAGTTTTTGACCAATTTTAATAGTTTGTTATTCTTATCCTTTTATTTGAGATACTTGACATAATCAATGACACGTGACGATGAATATGAAAGCTTTCATATCTGCATGGGACAGTAGCAGATCTAGTTATTATTATTTTTTTTGTGTGTTTTCTGCAAATCGGATTTCTCAGAATCTATTCGTAGGATCTTTCTGAAATTTTGACCTACCCCCCCAAAAATGGGGTGCGAACCTTGATTAAATATATTTTCAAAACGTTTTACGAATCCGAAATCACCGAAATTTACGAACGACAAAATGGACAATGCATAGTCGTAACTTTGTTATTTTTTGACCGATTTTACTAATTCTTTTTTCTTTGAATACCTTGAAAAAAATCATTTTCATCTGCAGTTTCACATTTTCGAATTTCGAAAATTCGTCGCTGTGATTTCGAACCGGAATTTTAGACTAATTTGACAACTTCTTTAATAGTTGAACGATTTTCATGAAATTTATTATATATGTAGACCTTACCTATGTGACTTCAAAAATATAATGAGAAATTTTCTAAATTATCTCCCCTTGGTGAAATTAAGGATCAAAATTTTCAAAAAAATCATCGAAATATAGGTCAGAATGACCTGATTTTTTTTTTGGATACTAGATAAGTAATAACTGATTTGTACACAAAATATGAAGTTTGTTGATCGAACCGGAAGTGCCAGCATCTTGAAACGTGAAAAATCCCTAAGGCTTTTTTGCTATTTTACTTACAGACACGGGAGTTATATTTTCTGAATCCTTGAAAGATGGCCTAAAAATTGTTCAGAGCAGAATTTTGATTTAGGTCAATTGATGGTTGCCATTTTGAAGTGAATATGAAAAGTAGTAGCAATTTGAAGGGCCGAAACTTTGAAACAGAATAACTCTCCTTCTAATTGAGCTAGAATGTTCAATCTTGGTGTAGACGTTCACTATGTCAATGTCATGATTGAGTTCAAAGATGAGCATTTTCTGCCTAGGGTAAGCAGAGATAAGCATGCTGATTTGTTGATTCTTTAGGACAAGATAACTTCGGTTATAATGAAGGGAGGGTGGTGAAACTCTTGTTAATCGAGAGTGTAATAGCTGGCCTGTTGTGTGAAATCGTTGTATCTTTTTTTTAAATATCAGGGATAGCAGAAAAAAAGAGATCGAAAATCCAAAAAGTCGTATGTTTACGATTTGGAGCATCTTTAAAGGTTCTTTTCTCTTAAAGTCAACATAATACTTTTTGAGAACTTCTTCTACAACGAGTCTTATCGGAAGTCTTTTATATGAAAACTTCGATCAACAGTCCAAAATATCTGGAGTAGAAGAATAAAGGGATCGAACATTGAAAACGGCACCCTTTCATTGTTAAGCGAAACATGCAGTGTGGGTGACTACAATCTGCACATTTAGTCATCGTATAGAGCTTATTCAATAGTATCGAATTCCAACTTCTTAGGGATATTTTACGTGCACTCCAATGTGTACACGCGACCTTGGTTTTTCGTCCCATCCGAACGACTAGACAGCTGTCCTTGTCAGGCCCTCCGTTCTGCTCACTGACAAGGGGGAACCACGCCGGAAAATCGAGATGAACTTTCTCGTTGCAGAACTTTCAATTCAGGCCAAACGTTTATTGCATACGATTAAGCTGGTCAGTTGGGGCTTATTTTCAAAAGTTTTGTAATAATCGGTTGGTAATTAAAATACCGTGCGAATTAAACTGTTAAAACAGAAAATTTCGCCCGGTTAAAATGTTTCTTGCTATAAGTCAGCAATTTCCAGATTTTAGGGAGGCTGAATGGTTAGCATACGCGCGCTGTATCGTAACGTCTGTCATTGAGTCAACCGGCGTCGTTTCGATTTCCAAGTTGCACGTGACATGGAGTATGGTGTCCAACCTCGTGGGTTTTCTCCGTGTCCTTCGGTTTCCTCCCACGGCTAAAGACCCGTACGCGCAAGGGAAGTTTATAAATAAAATTAAAAAACATATGTTAGTCCCGAAATGACCTAGTTTGTGTCGAATGGACGTTGGGCCGCATTTCTCTCTTTCCCTTTTATTTTTAAAGTTTTGTAATAATCGGTTGGTAATCAAAGGTACTGTAAAAGTGATAAAACATAAAATTTCGCCCGGTTGTAATGTTTCTCACTTTAAAGTCAGCAATTTGCCGATTTTAGAGGGCAAATGTTTATTGCGAACAATTAAGCTGGTCAGGGGGAGCTTATTTTTAAGGGAGGCTGAATGGCTGAATGGTTAGCATGTGCGCGCTGTATCGTAACGTCTGTCATTGAGTCAACGGGCGTCGTTTCGATTTCGAGATTGTACGTGACATGGACATGCATACGATTAAGCTGGTCATTTGGGGCTTATTTTCAAAAGTTTTGTAATAATCGGTTGGTAATTAAAATACCGTGCGAATTAAACTGTTAAAACAGAAAATTTCGCCCGGTTAAAATGTTTCTTGCTATAAGTCAGCAATTTCCAGATTTTAGGGAGGCTGAATGGTTAGCATACGCGCGCTGTATCGTAACGTCTGTCATTGAGTCAACCGGCGTCGTTTCGATTTCCAAGTTGCATGTGACATGGAGTATGGTGTCCAACCTCGTGGGTTTTCTCCGTGTCCTTCGGTTTCCTCCCAACAGCTAAAGACCAGTACGCGCAAGGGGAGTTTTTAAATAAAATTAAAAAACATATGTTAGTCCCGAAATGACCTAGTTTGTGTCGAATGGACGTTTAGCCGCATTTCTCTTTTTCTTTTTTTTATTTTTAAAGTTTTGTAATAATCGGTTGGTAATCAAAGATACTGTAAAAGTGATAAAACAGAAAATTTCGCCCGGTTGTAATGTTTCTCACTTTAAAGTCAGCAATTTGCCGATTTTAAGGGGAAAACGTTTATTGCGAACGATTTAGCTGGTCAGGGGGAGCTTATTTTTAAAAGTTTTGTAATATTCGGTTGATAACTCAAGGTACCGTGCAAATTAAACTAATAAAATAGAAGATTTCGCCCGGTTGAAATGTTTCTATCTGTAGGTCAGCAATTTGCCGATTTTAGGGAGGTTGCGTGACTGAATGGTTAGCACGTGCGCTGTGTATCATAGCGTCTGTCATTGAGTCAACTTGCGTTGTTTCGATTTCTTGGTTGTACGTGACAAGGAGTATGGTCGCCTGTCCAACCTCGTAGGCCGTAACGCCGCTGCCCTGGTAAAATTTCCCTCATTGCACACTTTATGGCGTATGCCCGTCTTCATTAGCCCATTTTAGGAGTAGGGCGTTAAACCCCATTCAATTTGATTTCATTTTCTCTATGTTGCTTATTTATTATAGTGGATAAATGTTTTTGTGGTTCTATTAATTATTTCATTTCTGCATAGAAATCCTGCTTTGACCAGTTTTTTTTTTTATTGCAAAGTGCCATTCTTGTATATTGCAGTCTATGACCCTTTGTTTAAAACATACTTAAGAAGTTGTCACGATTTCCTACTTATAACCAAACATATTGGAAACCATAATTATATAACATATCTCTAATTTTAGAAGCCCGATTGCAGCTCTACAAGATTAGGTTATTTCCCTTTAGTTTAAAGATTATTTTTTTGCCCGGGTGCAATGTTTCTCACTACATTTAAATTTGTAACTTTGTGAGTTTTGAACGATTTTGATAATTATGTCTTTATAATTTTCCAAATTTACATATTTAACGTAAATATTCAAACAATTGGGATCAACCTGATTCAATTTTTTTTAGTTTTGTTCAAAGTTATCTCATTTAATTTTTCGATGTTTTCTTACCATTTTCATTTCATTTTTCTGAAAGTTTTGAAGTGGGAAGTCATCCCGATTACAGCAACACAAGTATCAGTTATTTCCCTTTAGTTTTCAGATTATGCAATGTTTCATACTATATTTAGACTTGTAACTTCGCCAGTTTTTGACCAATTTTGATAGTTTGTTATTCTTATCCTTTCATTTGAGATACTTGATATAATAGATGACACGTGACGATGAATATGAAAGCTTTCATATCTGCATGGGACAGTAGCAGATCTAGTTATTATTTTATTTTTGTGTGTGTTTTCTGCAAATCGGATTTCTCAGAATCTATCCATAGGATCTTTCTGAAATTTTGACCTACCCCCCCAAAAATGGGGTGCGAACCTTGATTAAATGTATTTTCAAAACGTTTTACGGATCCGAAATCACCGAATTTTACGAACGAAAAAACTGACAATGCATAGTCGTAACTTTGTTATTTTTTGACCGATTTTACTAATTCTTTTTTCTTTGAATACCTTGAAAAAAATCGTTTTCATCTGCAGTTTCACATTTTCGAATTTCGAAAATTCGTCGCTGTGATTTCGAACCGGAAGTTTAGACCAATTTGACAACTTCTTTAATAGTTGTACGATTTTCATGAAATTTAGTATACAAGTAGATCTTACCGATGTGACTTCAAAAATATAATTAGAAATTTTCTAAATTATCTCCCCTTGGTGAAATTAAGGATCAAAGTTTTCAAAAAAATCGTCGAAATATAGGTCAGAATGACCTAAAAAAAAATTTCGATACTCGACAAGTAATTACTGATTCCTACACAAAATATGGAGTTTGTCGATCGAACCGGAAGTGCCACCATCTTGAAACATGAAAAATCCCTAAGGCTTTTTTGCTATTTTACTTACAGACACGGGAGTTATATTTTCTGAATCCTTGAAGGATGGCCCAAAAATCGTAGGGAGCAGAATTTTGATTTCGGTCACGTGATGGTCACCATTTTGAATTGAAAATGAAAAGTAGTAGCAATTTGAAGGGCCGAGACTTTGAAACACAATAACTCTCCTTCTAATTGAGCTAGAATGTTCAAACTTGGTGTAGACGTTCACTAGGACAATGTCATGATTGAGTTCAAAGATGAGCATTTTCTGCCTAGGGTAAGCAGAGATGGGCATGCTGATTTGTTGATTCTTTAGGGCACGATAACTTCGGTTATAATGAAGGGAGGGCTGTGAAACTTTTGTCAATAGAGAGTCCAATAGCTAGCCTGTTGTGTGAAATCATTGTATCATTTATTTTAAATATCAGGGATAGGCGAAAAAAAGAGATTGAAAATCCAAAAAGTCGTATTTTTACAATTTGGAGCATGTTTAGAGGTCTTTCTCGTAAAGTCAACTTAATATTTTTTGGGAACTTCTTCTACAAAGAGTCTTATTGGTAGTCTTTCATATAAAACCATCGATCAACAATCCAACATATCAGGAGTAGAAGAACAAAAGGATCGAACATTGAAAACGGCATCCTTTCATTGTTAAGCGACACATGCAGTGTGGGTGACTACAATCTACACATTTAGTCATCGTATACAGCTTATTCAACAGTATCGAATTCCAACTGCTTAAGGATATTTTTTTTCGTCCCATCCGAACGACTAGACAGCTGTGCTTGTCAGGCCCTCCGTTCTGCCTCACTGACAACGGGGAACCACGCCGGGAAATCAAGATGAACTTTTTCCGTGCAGAACTTTCAATTCAGGCCAAACGTTTATTGCATACGATTAAGCTGGTCAGTTGGAGCATATTTTCAAAAGTTTAGTAATAATCGGTTGGTAATTAAAGTACCGTGCACATTAAACTGTTAAAACAGAAAATTTCGCCCGGTTGAAATGTTTCTTGCTATAAGTCAGCAATTTTCCGAATTCAGGGAGGCTGAATGGCTGAATGGTTAGCATGTGCGCGCTGTATCGTAACGTCTGTCATTGAGTCAACGGGCGTCGTTTCGATCTCCAGGTTGCACGTGACATGGAGTATGATGTCCAACCTCGTGGGTTTTCTCCGTGTCCTTCGGTTTCCTCCCAACGGCTAAAGACCAGTAAGCGCAAGGGGAGTTTTTAAATAAAATTAAAAAACATATGTTAGTCACGAAATGACCTAGTTTGTGTCTAATGGACATTAGGCCGCATTTCTCTCTTTCTCTTTTATTTTTAAAGTTTTGTAATAAACGGTTGGTAATCAAAGGTACTGTAAAAGTGATAAAACAGAAAATTTCGCCCGGTTGTAATGTTTCTCACTTTAAAGTCAGCAATTTGCCGATTTTAAGGGGCAAACGTTTATTGCGAACGATTAAGCTGGTCAAGGGGAGCTTATTTTTAAAAGTTTTGTAATATTCGGTTGATAACTAAAGGTACCGTGCAAATTAAACTGTTAAAATAGAAAATTTGGCCCGGTTGAACTGTTTCTCGCTGCAGGTCAGCAATTTGCCGATTTTAGGGAGGTTGCGTGGCTGAATAACGTCTGTCTTTGAGTCAACTGGCGTTGTTTCGATTTCTTGGTTGTACGTGACAAGGAGTATGTTCGCCTGTCCAACTTCGTAGGCCGTAACGCCGCTGCCCGGGTAAAATTTCCCTCATTGCACACTTTATGGCATATGCCCGTCTTCATTAGCCCATTTTAGGAGCAGAACAGTAGGACGTTAAACCCCATTCAATTTCATTTCATTTTCTCTATGTTGCTTATTTATTATAGTGGATAAATATTTTTCTGGTTCTAGCAATTATTTAATTTCTGCATAGAAATCTTGCTTTGGCCAGTTTTTTTATTGCAGAGTGCCATTCTTGTATAATTCAGTCTATGATCCTTTGTTTAAAACATGCTTAAGAAGTCGACACGATTTCCTACTTATAACCAAACATATTGGAAATATTAGTCTAGCATTATTAAATCCTAATTTTATTGGTCTTATTTAAAATTAAACTTTCATTTAACTATGAACAACCCTTAACGTGTCTCTTTAAAACTATTAAATACTCTAAAACAGTAGCTCAATCTTTTGACCTAAACTCATTAATTTACCATTTTCTTGTGAGCGACTTCTTATTCTTCCTATATGACATATTGCACGTGTCTGATTTCAAAGGGGGGTTGGGTGGCTGAATGGTTAGCACGCGCGCCTGTCATTGAGTTAACTAGCGTGTTTTCAAATGCCCGGTTGTACGTGACAAGGAGTAAGGTCGCCTGTCCAACCTGCCATTTTTAATTTGTTTTTCCCGCCATTTTCATTTCATTTTCTCATCCGTCTCATTACAGTAATACAAGTTTCAGTTATTTCCCTTTAGTTTTCAGATTATTGTTATGCCTGGGTGCAATGTTTCATACTATATTTAGACTTGTAACTTCGAGAGTTTTTGACCAATTTTGATAATTTTTTCTTCTTATCCTTTTATTTAGGATACTTGATACAATCAATGACACGTGACGATGAATATGAAAGCTTTCATATCTGCATGGGACAGTAGCAGATCTAGTTATTATTTTTTTTTTTTGTGTATTTTCTGCAAATCGGATTTCTCAGAATCTAACCATGGGATCTTTCTGAAACTTTGACCTACCCCCCCAAAAATGGGGTGCGAACGTTGTTTAAATATATTTTCAAAACGTTTTACGAATCCGAAATCACCGAATTTCACGAACGAAAAAACTGACAATGCATAGTGGTAACTTTGTTATTTTTTGACCGATTTTACTAATTCTTTTTTCTTTGAATACCTTGAAAAAAATCGTTTTCATCTGCAGTTTCACATTTTCGAATTTCGAAAATTCGTCGCTGTGATTTCGAACCGGAAGTTTAGACCAATTTGACAACTTCTTTAATAGTTGTACGATTTTCATGAAATTTAGTATACAAGTAGATCTTACCGATGTGACTTCAAAAATATAATTAGAAATTTTCTAAATTATCTCCCCTTGGTGAAATTAAGGATTAAAGTTTTCAAAAAAATCGTCGAAATATAGGTCAGAATGACCTAAAAAAAAATTTAGATACTCGACAAGTAATTACTGATTCCTACACAAAATATGGAGTTTGTCGATCGAACCGGAAGTGCCACCATCTTGAAACATGAAAAATCCCTAAGGCTTTTTTGCTATTTTACTTACAGACACGGGAGTTATATTTTCTGAATCCTTGAAGGATGGCCCAAAAATCGTAGGGAGCAGAATTTTCATTTCGGTCACGTGATGGTCACCATTTTGAATTGAAAATGAAAAGTAGTAGCAATTTGAAGGGCCGAGACTTTGAAACACAATAACTCTCCTTCTAATTGAGCTAGAATGTTCAAACTTATTGTAGACGTTCACTAGGTCAATGTCATGATTGAG
Source organism: Patella ulyssiponensis (assembly GCA_963678685.1). Taxonomy (NCBI): domain Eukaryota; kingdom Metazoa; phylum Mollusca; class Gastropoda; family Patellidae; genus Patella; species Patella ulyssiponensis. The sequence goes on along the minus strand of OY783225.1, from coordinate 56,871,918 downwards.
TTAAAAGATGAGCATTTTCTGCCTAGGGTAAGCAGAGATAGGCATGCTGATTTGTTGATTCTTTAGGGCACGATAACTTCGGTTATAATGAAGGGAGGGCTGTGAAACTTTTGTCAACAGAGAGTCCAATAGCTAGCCTGTTGTGTGAAATCATTGTATCATTTATTTTAAATATCAGGGATAGGCGAAAAGAAGAGATTGAAAATCCAAAAAGTCGTATTTTTACAATTTGGAGCATGTTTAGAGGTCTTTCTCGTAAAGTCAACTTAATATTTTTTGGGAACTTCTTCTACAATCTACAAAGAGTCTTATTGGTAGTCTTTTATATAAAACCATCGATCAACAATCCAACATATCAGGAGTAGAAGAACAAAAGGATCGAACATTGAAAACGGCATCCTTTCATTGTTAAGCGAAACATGCAGTGTGGGTGACTACAATCTACACATTTAGTCATCGTATACAGCTTATTCAACAGTATCGAATTCCAACTGCTTAGGGATATTTTTTTTCGTCCCATCCGAACGACTAGACAGCTGTGCTTGTCAGGCCCTCCGTTCTGCCTCACTGACAACGGGGAACCACGCCGGGAAATCAAGATGAACTTTTTCCGTGCAGAACTTTCAATTCAGGCCAAACGTTTATTGCATACGGTTAAGCTGGTCAGTTGGAGCATATTTTCAAAAGTTTAGTAATAATCGGTTGGTAATTAAAGTACCGTGCACATTAAACTGTTAAAACAGAAAATTTCGCCCGGTTGAAATGTTTCTTGCTATAAGTCAGCAATTTTCCGAATTCAGGGAGGCTGAATGGCTGAATGGTTAGCATGTGCGCGCTGTATCGTAACGTCTGTCATTGAGTCAACGGGCGTCATTTCGATCTCCAGGTTGCACGTGACATGGAGTATGATGTCCAACCTCGTGGGTTTTCTCCGTGTCCTTCGGTTTCCTCCCAACGGCTAAACCCCAGTAAGCGCAAGAGGAGTTTTTAAATAAAATTAAAAAACATATGTTAGTCACGAAATGACCTAGTTTCTGTCTAATGGACATTAGACCGCATTTCTCTCTTTCTCTTTTATTTTTAAAGTTTTGTAATAAACGGTTGGTAATCAAAGGTACTGTAAAAGTGATCAAACAGAAAATTTCGCCCGGTTGTAATGTTTCTCACTTTAAAGTCAGCAATTTGCCGATTTTAAGGGGCAAACGTTTATTGCGAACGATTAAGCTGGTCAAGGGGAGCTTATTTTTAAAAGTTTTTTGTAATATTCGGTTGATAACTAAAGGTACCGTGCAAATTAAACTGTTAAAATAGAAAATTTGGCCTGGTTGAACTGTTTCTCGCTGCAGGTCAGCAATTTGCCGATTTTAGGGAGGTTGCGTGGCTGAATAACGTCTGTCTTTGAGTCAACTGGCGTTGTTTCGATTTCTTGGTTGTACGTGACAAGGAGTATGTTCGCCTGTCCAACTTCGTAGGCCGTAACGCCGCTGCCCGGGTAAAATTTCCCTCATTGTACACTTTATGGCATATGCCCGTCTTCATTAGCCCATTTTTGGAGCAGAACAGTAGGACGTTAAACCCCATTCAATTTCATTTCATTTTCTCTATGTTGCTTATTTATTATAGTGGATAAATATTTTTCTGGTTCTAGCAATTATTTAATTTCTGCATAGAAATCTTGCTTTGGCCAGTTTTTTTATTGCAGAGTGCCATTCTTGTATAATTCAGTCTATGATCCTTTGTTTAAAACATGGTTAAGAAGTCGTCACGATTTCCTACTTATAACCAAACATATTGGAAATATTAGTCTGGCATTGTTAAATCCTAATTTTATTGGTCTTATTTAAAATTAAACTTTCATTTAACTATGAACAACCCTTAACGTGTCTCTTTAAAACTATTAAATACTCTAAAACAGTAGCTCAACCTTTTGACCTAAACTCATTAATTTACCATTTTCTTGTGAGCGACTTCTTATTCTTCCTATATGACATATTGCACGTGTCTGATTTCAAAGGGGGGTCGGTGGCTGAATGGTTAGCACGCGCGCCTGTCATTGAGTTAACTAGCGTGTTTTCAAATGCCCGGTTGTACGTGACAAGGAGTAAGGTCGCCTGTCCAACCTGCCATTTTTAATTTGTTTTTCCCGACATTTTCATTTCATTTTCTCATCCGTCTCATTACAGTAATACAAGTTTCAGTTATTTCCCTTTAGTTTTCAGATTATTGTTATGCCTGGGTGCAATGTTTCATACTATATTTAGACTTGTAACTTCGATAGTTTTTGACCAATTTTGATATTTTTTTCTTCTTATCCTTTTATTTAGGATACTTGATACAATCAATGACACGTGACGATGAATATGAAAGCTTTCATATCTGCATGGGACATTAGCAGATCTAGTTAAGCTTTCATATGTATTACATATGAAAGCTTATTGTTTCTGTTAAAGTTATTAAGCTTTCATATTACATATGAAAGCTTATTGTTTCTGTTAAGATTATTATTATTTTTTTTTTGTGTATTTTCTGCAAATCGGATTTCTCAGAATCTAACCATGGGATCTTTCTAAAACTTTGACCTACCCCCCCAAAAATGGGGTGCGAACGTTGTTTAAATATATTTTCAAAACGTTTTACGAATCCGAAATCACCGAATTTTACGAACGAAAAAACTGACAATGCATAGTCGTAACTTTGTTATTTTTTGACCGATTTTACTAATTCTTTTTTCTTTGAATACCTTGAAAAAAATCATTTTCATCTGCAGTTTCACATTTTCGAATTTCGAAAATTCGTCGCTGTGGTTTCGAACCGGAAGTTTAGACCAATTTGACAACTTCTTTAATAGTTGTACGATTTTCATGAAATTTAGTATACAAGTAGATCTTACCGATGTGACTTCAAAAATATAATTAGAAATTTTCTAAATTATCTCCCCTTGGTGAAATTAAGGATCAAAGTTTTCAAAAAAATCGTCGAAATATAGGTCAGAATGACCTAATTTTTTTTTTTCGATACTAGACAAGGAATTACTGATTCGTACACAAAATATGGAGTTTGTCGATCGAACCGGAAGTGCCACCATCTTTAAACGTGAAAAATCAAAAAGGCTTTTTTGCTATTTTACTTACAGACTCGGGAGTTATATTTTCGGAATCCTTGAAGGAATGCCTAAAAATCTATCGGATCAGAATTTTGATTTCGGTCATGTGATGGTCACAATTTTGAATTGAAAATGAAAAATAGAAGCAATTTGAAAGGCCCGGACTTCGGAACACAATAACTCTCCTTCTAATTAAGCTAGAATGTTCAATCTTGGTGTAGACGTTCACTAGGTCAATGTTATGATTGAGTTCAAAGATGAGCATTTTCTGCTTAGGGTAAGCAGAGATAAGCATGCTGATTTGTTGATTCTTTAGGGCACGATAACTTCGGTTATAATGAAGGGAGGGCGGTGAAACTTTTGTCAATAGAGAGTCTAATGGGTAGCCTGTTGTGTGAAATGATTGTATCATTTTTTTTAAATATCAGGGATAGCCGAAAGAAAGAGATTGAAAATCCAAAAAGTCGTATTTTTACAATTTGGAGCATGTTTAGAGGTCTTTCTCGTAAAGTCAACATACTATTTTTTGGGAACTTCTTCTACAAAGAGTCTTATTGGTAGTCTTTTATATGAAACCATCGATCAACAGTCCAACATATCAGGAGTAGAAGAACAAAAGGATCGAACATTGAAAACGGCATCCTTTCATTGTTGAGCGAAACATGAAGTGTGGGTGACTACAATCTACGCATTTAGTCATCGTATAGAGCTTATTCAACAGTATCGAATTCCAACTGCTTAGGGATATTTTACGTGCACTCCAATGTGTACACGGGACCTTGGTTTTTCGTCCCATCCGAAGGACTAGACAGCTGTGCTTGTCAGGCCCTCCGTTCTGCCTTACTGACAAGGGAACCACGCCGGGAAATCGAGATGAACTTTCTCTGTGCAGAACTTTCAATTCAGGCAAAACGTTTATTGCATACGATTAAGCTGGTCAGTTGGAGCTTATTTTCAAAAGTTTTGTAATAATCGGTTGGTAATTAAAGTACCGTGCACATTAAACTGTTAAAACAGAAAATTTCGCCCGGTTGAAATGTTTCTTGCTATAAGTCAGCAATTTTCCGAATTCAGAGAGGCTGGATGGCTGAATGGTTAGCATGTGCTCGCTGTATCGTAACCTTTGTCATTGAGTCAACGGGCGTCGTTTCGATCTCCAGGTTGCACGTGACATGGTGTATGATGTCCAACCTCGTGGGTTTTCTCCGTGTTCTTCGGTTTCCTCCCAACGGCTAAAGACCAGTACGTGCAAGGGGAGTTTTTAAATAAAATTAAAAAACATATGATAGTCCCGATATGACCTAGTTTGTGTCGAATGGACGCATTTCTCTCTTTCTCTTTTTAAAGTTTTGTAATAATCGGTTGGTAATCAAAGGTACTGTTAAAGTGATAAAACAGAAAATTTGGCCCGGTTGTAATGTTTCTCACTTTAAATTCAGCAATTTGTCGATTTTAAGGGGCAAACGTTTATTGCGAACGATTAAGCTGGTCAGGGGGAGCTTATTTTTAAAAGTTTTGTAATATTCGGTTGATAACTAAAGGTACCGTGCAAATTAAACTGTTGAAATAGAAAATTTGGCCCGGTTGAAATGTTTGTCGCTGTAGGTCAGCAATTTGCCGATTTTAGGGAGGTTGCGTGGCTGAATGGTTAGCACGTGCGCTCTGTATCATAACGTCTGTCATTGAGTCAACTGGCCTTGTTTCGATTTCTTGGTTGTACGTGACAAGGAGTATGGTCGCCTTACCAACCTCGTAGGCCGTAACGCCGCTGCCCGGGTAAAATTTCCCTCATTGCACACTTTATGGCGTATGCCCGTCTTCATTAGCCCATTGTAGGAGCAGAACAGTAGGACGTTAAACCCCATTCAATTTCATTTCATTTTCTCTATGTTGCTTATTTATTATAGTGGATAAATATTTTTCTGGTTCTAGCAATTATTTAATTTCTGCATAGAAATCTCTGGCCAGTTTTTTTTATTGCAGAGTGCCATTCTTGTATATTGCAGTCTATGACCCTTTGTTTAAAACATGCTTAAGAAGTCGTCACGATTTCCTACTTATAACCAAACATATTGGAAACCATAATTATATAACATATCTTGGAAGCCCGATTACAGCTATACAAGTTTCAGTTATTTCCCTTTAGTTTAAAGATTATTTTTTTGCCCGGGTGCAATGTTTCTCACTACATTTAAATTTGTAACTTTGTGAGTTTTTGACCGATTTTGATATTATGTCTTTATAATTTTCCAAATCTACATATTTAACGCACATATTCAAACAGTTGAGTTCAACCTGATTCAAAAAGTTTTAGTTTTGGTCAAAGTTATCTCATTCATCCCGATTACAGCAACACAAGTATCAGTTATTTCCCTTTAGTTTTCAGATTACTCAATGTTTCATACTATATTTAGACTTGTAACTTCGCGAGTTTTTGACCAATTTTGATAGTTTGTTATTCTTATCCTTTTATTTGAGATACTTGATATAATCGATGACACGTGACGATGAATATGAAAGCTTTCATATCTGCATGGGACAGTAGCAGATCTAGTTATTATTATTTTTTTTGTGTGTGTTTTCTGCAAATCGGATTGCAGTGCAAGGGGAGTTTTTAAATAAAATTAAAAAACATGTTAGTCCCGAAATGACCTAGTTTGTGTCGAATGGACGTTAGGCCGCATTTCTCTCTTTCGCTTTTTAAAGTTTTGTAATAATCGGTTGGTAATCAAAGGTACTGTTAAAGTGATAAAACAGAAAATTTGGCCCGGTTGTAATGTTTCTCACTTTAAATTCAGCAATTTGTCGATTTTAAGGGGCAAACGTTTATTGCGAACGATTATGCTGGTCAGGGGGAGCTTATTTTTAAAAGTTTTGTAATATTCGGTTGATAACTAAAGGTACCGTGCAAATTAAACTGTTAAAATAGAAAATTTGGCCCGGTTGAAATGTTTCTCGCTGTAGGTCACCAATTTGCCGATTTTAGGGAGGTTGCGTGGCTGAATGGTTAGCACGTGCCATCTGTATCATAACGTCTGTCATTGAGTCAACTGTCCTTGTTTCGATTTCTTGGTTGTACGTGACAAGGAGTATGGTCGCCTTACCAACCTCGTAGGCCGTAACGCCGCTGCCCGGGTAAAATTTCCCTCATTGCACACTTTATGGCGTATGCCCGTCTTCATTAGCCCATTGTAGGAGCAGAACAGTAGGACGTTAAACCCCATTCAATTTCATTTCATTTTCTCTATGTTGCTTATTTATTATAGTGGATAAATATTTTTCTGGTTCTAGCAATTATTTAATTTCTGCATAGAAATCTCTGGCCAGTTTTTTTTATTGCAGAGTGCCATTCTTGTATATTGCAGTCTATGACCCTTTGTTTAAAACATGCTTAAGAAGTCGTCACGATTTCCTACTTATAACCAAACATATTGGAAACCATAATTATATAACATATCTTGGAAGCCCGATTACACCTATACAAGTTTCAGTTATTTCCCTTTAGTTTAAAGATTATCTTTTTGCCCGGGTGCAATGTTTCTCACTACATTTAAATTTGTAACTTTGTGAGTTTTTGACCGATTTTGATATTATGTCTTTATAATTTTCCAAATCTACATATTTAACGTACATATTCAAACAGTTGAGTTCAACCTGATTCAAAAAGTTTTAGTTTTGTTCAAAGTTATCTCATTTAATTTTTCGATGTTTTCTTACCATTTTCATTTCATTTTTCTGAAAGTTTTGAAATCGGAAGTCATCCCGACTACAGCAACACAAGTATCAGTTATTTCCCTTTAGTTTTCAGATTACTCAATGTTTCATACTATATTTAGACTTGTAACTTCGCGAGTTTTTGACCAATTTTGATAGTTTGTTATTCTTATCCTTTTATTTGAGATACTTGATATAATCGCTGACACGTGACGATGAATATGAAAGCTTTCATATCTGCATGGGACAGTAGCAGATCTAGTTAGGCTTTCAGACTTTCGTCTGAAAGCCTATTGTGATTACTAAAATTATTATTATTTTTTTTTTTTTTATTAGGCTTTCAGACTTTCGTCTGAAAGCCTATTGAGATTACTAAAATTATTATTAGGCTTTCAAACTTTCGTCTGAAAGCCTATTGAGATTACTAAAATTATTATTTTTTTTATTTTTATTATTCTTTACCGCGGGAGCCTATTTCTCTATGATCGAAAAAAGATACCGATTTGCGGTTCATTTTTCTATCGGAAAAACATGTGGTGGTTACTCAATAAAGCAATTTTTAGACTTCTGCGCAGACCGGAAGTGGCCGAATTTTGAACGTTGGTAAGAAATTAAAAAAAGGCCGTGTTTTCGTCAATTCGTTATTTATATTCAAACAAATTACATTTTTAGAAAGCCCGAGGCTTTTCCGTGACAATAGCAATCTCACATTTTTCAATTTCGAACATTCGTCTATGACTTTTATCTTTGGAAAATTGAAAACATGTTGTTTACGAGACAATTTTTGTTATTTTTCAAAATTTTGAAATTTGACCTACATTTTTGGATACCTGAAGTCCATCCAATTCCAGTAATATAAGTTTCATTCAGAGTTATCGCCCTTTATTTTTCGATTTTTTTCGAAATTTCTTCCCATTTTGTGAGCTCGGGTTTCGTTTTATGGCAGAATTGACGTTTCTGAAACTTCTGGAACATGAAGTTATAGTCCAATACCAACAGGTAAAGCAATTTCGACAAAACTCCTTAAACCGGAAGTGGTCGAAATAATGTGCAAAATTTGCAAAAAACCGAAAAAAATGGGTGGTTTTGGGAAAAACGTGATTTCTTCGCTGATATCAACGGATTAAAACGATCAAGGTATCGTTGGGTTGCATGAAAATTGCAGTATCGTATGATATCAAATTCGTACGGATACGATGAGCAGGAAGCAAAATATGGCACGCTGAAAATCAAGTATTTTCTGATTTGGAGCGTTTTTGGATGCCTGTATCTCGAAAACTTTACCTACAATTTTTTTTTAATTTTTTCTATCGAGAGTCCTTTCGGAGGTATTTTGCATGAAGCCATCCAATAAGACTTTGAAATGTCTGGAATAGGATAAAAAAGGGACTGAAAATCGAAAAAAGTCGAAAAATCGTGAAATTTTGGAAAATGCTCTGCTATTTTTTTATTTTAAGAGATTTTCAAAAAATGATTGTATATTCAGATAGCTGACATAATTACAATTCTAACAATGTATAATATGTATGTAGTTATTGAAATTTAATTTTCGATATTTTAAATTTTTTGCATTTTTGGCACTTTTGAACCTAGGATTTCTCAGGGGCATTTTATCTGATCAGATAATGTAATATATCATTACAGAGCACTGTGGCTATTTTAGTGCCCAAACCGGTTATCAAAACTATACCGACAATAATAACCATACCGGAAGTATTCAAAAAATGAAAAAAAAAAGGTTAAAAACATTGTCGCACTTGCGAAAAACTTGATTTCTCCCTTAGGTAATAGCGGACCAAAAGAACTAAAGTGTCGCTGGATAGCCCTATTAATGGACCATCACATGGTATCTAAATAATACGATATCGATGGTAAGAAAATAAATTATTGTATGCCAAAAATCTAGTATTTTCCGATTTTTTAACATTCTGAGACGCCCTTTTCTCGAAAACGACGCCGCAGATTTTTCTTAAACATTTCTTACTCAAATTCCTATCGGTTGTCTATATAGTGAATCCAAAATGAAAAGCATTGAAATAATATAGGTGGTCCAAAAATGGCATCAAACTTTGAAAAAAATTGAAAAATCGTTAAATTTTTGTAAACGCTCTTTAATTTATCTTTATTTCAAAAACTGCTCAATGGATGTTTCTGACACTTCTGGTACAGAAAGTTAAGTATCCAAAGAACCTCGTAAAGCTATCACAACAACGATCGTAAAACCGGAAGTAGTCGAAAAAATGTCCGATATTTTGGAAAAAATTAATTTTTTTACGAAAATCTTTTTTATTTATGAATATTTTTTGATGATATTTTACACAGGGTTAAAATATCACCCTACTCGAGCAAAAATGAGAAAAAAAATTGTCTCGGTAATTTGCGTTAGCCGCCATCGGCTAATTTAGTTTTTCGTACCCAGAAAAATTATTTATTGTTCGATTTGTATAAAACAAAGTTCATATGCTCCGTGGTCCCAATTGTAATTTTTTTTGTTACTGTGAAATTTTTCTGTCGGCGACGGAAGTGACGTAATATTAACAAAAACTACAATTTTGACAGTTCGGTACCACTTTTTGAAAGCAAATATTATTTTTTTTCAAAACTGATATAACTAAAAGGATGCACCCTGCAAAGGTGCACAAAATCCTTAGCTCATATTTTTAAATTTCAATTTCATTTTCGGGCAATTTCGAATAAAATGTAAAATAAAGTGTAAAATTCAGTTATTCACAATTCATTCAGCGTCTTCATATTTTGAAATGTTTATTTGTAATTTTCACAAACTCGTAGCAATAATCCAGACGAAGAGAATGTACGCGAAAATTAGTTTGTAATATGAGCAGTTGCCGAGAAATATGCAATTTTGCATGCATCACTTTTCACGTTATTTTGCCTATACAAGAGTCAATTATTATTCGATTTGCAATATTTTTTTTCCATTTGATGCCTAATGCCAATTTGGACTAGGTCAAGCCAATTTTACATTTTCACTGTGATCGGAAATGACGTCATTTGGGCAAAAACTGTATTTTTAACCTAAAAAACTAATGTTTTATTCAAATGAGTCTGCCTTATAATATTTTTAAAATTATGATATTTGATTCCCATCAACGAATAGAATGAAGCCATACGACCATACAGATACCACAAAATGGTTTCTAACTTGTACGGTTACAGAGAAATAGGCGATCTTCTATAAGTCACTTTTCAAGGTTTTTGGTCTATAAAAGTGTCAATTATTATTCGATTTTTATAATTTTTTTACCATTTTATGCCTTATGCCATTTATGACTTCTATGAACCAAATTAACATTTTCAATATCACCGGAAGTAATGTAATTTTTGCAAAAAACGTATTTTTAGCCGTCAAAACAAACATTTTTTGGAAGGGATTTATATTTATTATTCGTTTAACTTTATAACGTCTGACTCTAATGGGCAGTAAGATTGAATCAATACCATCATATTGATATCAAGAAAAGGCGTCTAGCATGTTCCCTTGTCGAATAATAACCAATTGTCCCAGGGTCACTTTTAAGTTTTTTACCTTCTTAATTTCAGTTTATGGGTTATAGGTTAATTATTTATTGCCCGATATGTATAAAACAAAGTTTGTATTTTGTATGTTGCGAATTTCCAACTTATTTTTCACCTATAAAAATTTCTTTCCGCACCGGAAGTGACGTAATTTTGCCATAATTTACAATTTTGACCGGTCTTTTCGCCAGCAAATATTACTTTTACATATGATAGAGGGTGTCACTGAAGCAAAACAACTAAAGTATAGTTTGGTAGCTCAATGGATCGGCTATGGTATAATAAACTTCCTGTATGATTCCTGAAAGCCGGTTCAGTGCTGCTTGCAGGTCTAGTTATTATTATTATTTACCGCGGGAGCCTATTTCTCTATGATCGAAAAGAGATACCGATTTGCGGTTCATCTTACTATCGGGAAACCAGGTGGTGGCTACTCAATAAAGCAATTTTCAAACTTCTGCGCAGACCGGAAGTGACCGAACTTTGTACGTTGTCAAAAAATTGAAAATTGGCTATAGTTTCATCAATTCTTTTCCCATTTTCAAACAAATCACATTTTTGGAATCCCTGAATCTTTTCTGAGACAATGGCTATCATTTTTCAATGGCTCACATTTTTCAATTTCGATCATTCGTCTATGACTTTTATCGTTCGAAAATTGAAAACATGTTGTTTACGAGACAATTTTTGTTATTTTTCAAAATTTTCAAATTTGACCTACATTTTTGGATACCTGAAGTCCATCCGATTCTAGAAATATAAGTTTCATTCAGAATTATCACCCTTTATTTTTCGATTTTTTTCGAATTTTCTTCCCATTTTGTGAGCTGTGGTTTCGTTTTACGGTCGAATTGATGTTTCTGAAAGTTATGGAACATGAAGTTATAGTCCAATACCAACTGATAAAGCAATTTCGACAAGGATCCTTAAACCGGAAGTGGTCGAAATAGTGTGCAATATTTTGAAAAAAATGCAAAAAATGGATGTTTTGGTGGAAAACGTGATTTCTCCGTCCGATATCAACGGATTAAACAAATTAAGGTACCGCTGGATGCCAAGAGGAATGGACTATCGTATGATACCCAAATCACACGGATACTATGAAACGGCAGTAAAATATGGAACGCTGAAAATCAAGTATTTTTTGATTTGGAGCGTTTTTGGACGCCTGTATCTCGATAACTACCACAGCGATTTTTATGAAACGTTCTCTATCGAGAGTCCTTTCGGTAGTCTTGTGTACGAAACATTCCATTAAGACTTTGAAATATCTGGAATAGGTCAAATAACGGACAGAAAATCGAAAAAAGTCGAAAAATCATGAAATTTTTGAAAATGCTCTATTATTTTTTTATTTTAAGAGATTTTCTAAAAAAGTTTATATTTTCAGATAGCTGACCTTATTACGATTCTAACGATGTATAATACGTATGTAGTTATTGAAATTTAATTTTCGATATTTTAAATTTTTTGCATTTTTGGCACTTTTGAACATAGGATTTCTCAGGGGCATTTTATCTGATCAGAAAATGTAATATATCATTACAGAGCCCTGTGGCCATTTTAGTGCCCAAACCGGCTATTAAAACTATTCCGACAATAATAACCATAACGGAAGTATTCAAAAAATGAAAAAAAAGAGTAAAAACATTGTCGCTCTTGCGAAAAACTTGATTTCTCCCTTAGGTAATAGCGGACCAAAAGAACTAAAGTGTCGTTGGATAGCCCTATTAATGGACCATCATATGTTATCTAAATAATGTGATTTCAATGTTAAGGAAATAAATTATTGTATGTCAAAAATCTAGTATTTTCCGATTTTTTAACATTCTGAGACGCCCTTTTCTCGAAAACGACGCCGCAGATTTTTCTTAAACTTTTCTGACTCAAAGTCCTATCGGTTGTCTATATAGTGAATCCAAAATGAAAAGCATTGAAATAATATAAGTGGTCCAAAAATGGCCTCAAACTTTGAAAAAAAATGAAAAATCGTTAAATTTTTGGAAACGCTCTTTAATTTATCTTTTTTTCCAAAACTACTAAATGGATGTTTCTGACACTTCTGGTACAGAAAGTTAAGTATCAAAAGAACTTCGTAAAGCTATCACAACAACGATCGTAAAACCGGAAGTAGTCGAAAAAATGTCCGATATTTTGAAAAAAATTATTTGTTTTACGAAAAACTTTTTTATTTATGAATATTTTTTGATGATATTTTACACAGGGTTGAAATATCATCGTACTTGAGCAGAAATGAGAAAAAAAATTGTCTCGGTAATTTGCGTTAGCCGCCATCGGCTAATTTAGTTTTTCGTACCCAGAAAAATTATTTATTGTTCGATTTGTATAAAACAAAGTTCATATGCTCCGTGGCCCCAGTTGTAATTTTTTTTGTTACGGTGAAATTTTTCTGTCGGCAACGGAAGTGACGTAATATTAACAAAAACTAAAATTTTGACAGTTCGGTACCACTTTTTGAAAGCAAATATTATTTTTTTTCAAAACTGATATAACTAAAAGGATGCACCCTGCAAAGGCGCACAAAATCCTTAGCTCATATTTTTTAATTTCAATTTCATTTTCGGGCAATTTCGAATAAAATGTAAAATAAAGTGTAAAATTCAGTTATTTACAATTCATTCAGCGTCTTCATATTTTGAAATATTTTTTTGTAATTTTCATAAACTCGTAGCAATAATCCAGACGAAGAGAATGTATGCGAAAATTAGTTTGTAATATAAGCAGTTGCCGAGAAATATGCAATTTTGCATGCATCACTTTTCACGATATTTTGCCTATAAAAGAGTGAATTATTATTCGATTTGCAATATTTTTTTTCCATTTGATGCCTAATGCCAATTTGGACTAGGTCAAGCCAATTTTACATTTTCACTGTGACCGAAAATGACGTCATTTGGGCAAAAACTGTATTTTTAACCTAAAAAACTAATATTTTATTCAAATGAGTCTGCCTTATAATACTTTTAAAATTATGATATTTGAATCCCATCAACGAATAGAATGAAGCCATACGACCATACAGATACCACAAAATGGTTTCTAACTTGTACGGTTACAGAGAAATAGGCAATCTTCTATAAGTCACTTTTCAAGGTTTTTAAGTGTCAATTATTATTCGATTTTTATAATTTTTTTACCATTCGATGCCTTATTCTATTTATGACTTCTATGAACCAAGTTAACATTTTCAATATCACCGGAAGTAATGTAATTTTTGCAAAAAACGTATTTTTAGCCTTCAAAACAAACATTTTTTTGAAGTGATTTATATTTATTATTCGTTTAACTTTATAACGTCTGACTCTAATGGGCAGTAAGATTGAATCAATACCATCATACTGATATCAAGAAAAGGCTTCTAGCATGTTCCCTTGTCGAATAATAACCAATTTTCCCAGGGTCACTTTTAAGTTTTTTACCTTCTTAATTTCAGTTTATGGGTTATAGGTTAATTATTTATTGCCCGACATGTATAAAACAAAGTTTGTATTTTGTATGTTGCGAATTTTCGACTTATTTTTCACCTATAAAAATTCCTTTCGGCACCGGAAGTGACGTAATTTTGCCATAATTTACCATTTTGACCGGTCTTTTCGCCAGCAAATATTACTTTTACATATGATAGAGGGTGTCACAGAAGCAAAACAACTAAAGTATAGTTTGGTAGCTCAATGGGTCGGCTATGGTATAATAAACTTCCTGTATGATTCCTGAAAGCCGGTTCAGTGCTGCTTGCAGGTCTAGTTATTATTAGGCTTTCAGACTTTCGTCTGAAAGCCTATTGAGATTACTAAAATTATTATTATTATTATTATTATTAGGCTTTCAGACATTCGTCTGAAAGCCTATTGAGATTACTAAAATTATTATTAAGCTTTCATATTACATATGAAAGCTTATTGTTTCTGTTAAGATTATTATTGTTATTTTTTTTTCGTGTTTTATCCACAAATCGGATTTCTCAGAATCTAACCACAGTATCTTTATGAAACTTTTACCTACCCCCCCAAAAATGGGTGGTAGCTGTTGATTAAATATATTTTCAAAACGTTTTACGAATCCGAAATCACCGAAATTTACGAACGACAAAATGGACATTGCATAGTCGTAACTTTATTGTTTTTTGACCGATTTTACTAAATCTTTTTTCTTTGAATACCTTGAAAAAAATCATTTTCATCAGCAGTTTCACATTTTCGAATTTCGAAAATTCGTCGCTGCGATTTCGAACCGGAAGTTTAGACCAATTTGACAACTTCTTTAATAGTTGTGCGATTTTCATTCAATTTAGTATATAAGTAGATCCTACCAATGTGACTTCAAAAATATAATTAGAAATTTTCTAAATTATCTCCCCTTGGTGAAATTAAGGATCAAAATTTTCAAAAAAATCGCCGAAATATAGGTCAGAATGACGTAATTTTTTTTTTTGATACTAGACAAGGAATTACTGATTCGTACACAAAATATGGAGTTTGTCGATCGAACCGGAAGTGCCACCATCTTTAAACGTGAAAAATCACTAAGGCTTTTTTGCTATTTTACTTACAGACTCGGGAGTTATATTTTCTGAATCCTTGTAGGAAGGCCTAAAAAATGTCGCGAATAGAATTTTGATTTAGGTCAACCGGGAGTCACCATTTTGAATTGAAAATGAAAAATAGAAGCAATTTGAAGGGCCGAGACTTTGGAGCACAATAACTCTCATTCTAATTAAGCTAGAATGTTCAAACTTGGTGTAAACGTTCACTGGGTCAATGTTATGATGGAGTTCAAAGATGAGCATTTTCTGCTTAAGGTAAGCAGAGATAAGCATGTTGATTTGTTGATTCTTTAGGGCACGATGACTTCGGTTATAATGAAGGGAGGGCGGTGAAACTTTTGTCAATAGAGAGTCTAATAGCTAGCCTGTTGTGTGAAATCATTGTATCATTTTTTTTTAAATATCAGGGATAGCCGAAAAAAAGAGATTGAAAATCCAAAAAGTCGTATTTTTACAATTTGGAGCATGTTTAGAGGTCTTTCTCGTAAAGTCAACATAATATTGGTTGGGAACTTCTTCTACAAAGAGTCTTATTGGTAGTCTTTTATATGAAACCATCGATCAACAGTCCAACATATCAGGAGTAGAAGAACAAAAGGATCGAACATTGAAAACGGCACCCTTTCATTGTTAAGCGAACATGCAGTGTGAGTGACTACAATCTACACATTTAGTCATCGTATAGAGCATATTCAACAGTATCGAATTCCAACTGCTTAGGGATATTTTACGTGCACTCCAATGTGTACACGGGACCGTGCTTTTCGTCCCATCCGAACTAGACAGCTGTGCTTGTCAGGCCCTCCGTTCTGCCACACTGACAAGGGGGAACCACGCTGGGAAATCGAGATGAACTTCCTACGTGCAGAACTTTCAATTCAGGCAAAACTTTTATTGCATACGATTAAGCTGGTCAGTTGGAGCTTATTTTCAAAAGTTTTGTAATAATCCGTTGGTAATTAAAGTACCGTGCACATTAAACTGTTAAAACAGAAAATTTCGCCCGGTTGAAATGTTTCTTGCTATAAGTCAACAATTTTCCGAATTCAGGGAGGCTGAAATAACTCTCCTTCTAATTGAGCTAGAATGTTCAATCTTGGTGTAGACGTTCACTATGTCAATGTCAGGATTGAGTTTAAAGATGAGCATTTTCTGCCTAGGCTAAGCAGAGATAAGCATGCTGATTTGTTGATTCTTTAGGACAAGATAACTTCGGTTATAATGAAGGGAGGGCGGTGAAACTCTTGTTAATCGAGAGTGTAATAGCTGGCCTGTTGTGTGGAATCGTTGTATCTTTTTTTTTAAATATCATGGATAGCAGAAAAAAAGAGATCGAAAATCCAAAAAGTCGTATGTTTACGATTTGGAGCATCTTTAAAGGTTCTTTTCTCTTAAAGTCAACATAATATTTTTTGGGAACTTCTTCTACGAAGAGTCTTATCGGTAGTCTTTTATATGAAAACTTCGATCAACAGTCCAAAATATCTGGAGTAGAAGAATAAAAGGATCAAACATTGAAAACGGCACCCTTTCATGTTAAGCGAAACATGCAGTGTGGGTGACTACAATCTGCACATTTAGTCATCGTATAGAGCTTATTCAACAGTATCGAATTCCAACTGCTTAGGGATATTTTACGTGCACTCCAATGTGTACACGCGACCTTGGTTTTTCGTCCCATCCAAACGACTAGACAGCTGTCCTTGTCAGGCCCTCTGCTCTGCCTCACTGACAAGGGGGAACCACGCCGGAAAATCGAGATGAACTTTCTGGTTGCAGAACTTTCAATTCAGGCCAAACGTTTATTGCATACGATTAAGCTGGTCAGTTGGAGCTTATTTTCAAAAGTTTTGTAATGATCGGTTGGTAATTAAAATACCGTGTGAATTAAACTGTTAAAACAGAAAATTTCGCCCGGTTGAAATGTTTCTTGCTATAAGTCAGCAATTTCCCGATTTTAGGGAGGCTGAATGGTTAGCATACGCGCGCTGTATCGTAACGTCTGTCATTGAGTCAACCGGCGTCGTTTCGATTTCCAAGTTGCACGTGACATGGAGTATGGTGTCCAACCTCGTGGGTTTTCTCCGTGTCCTTCGGTTTCCTCCCATGGCTAAAGACCCGTACGCGCAAGGTAAGTTTATAAATAAAATTAAAAAACATATGTTAGTCCCGAAATGACCTAGTTTGTGTCGAATGGACGTTGAGCCGCATTTCTCTCTTTCTGTTTTATTTTTAAAGTTTTGTAATAATCGGTTGGTAATCAAAGGTACTGTAAAAGTGATAAAACATAAAATTTCGCCCGGTTGTAATGTTTCTCACTTTAAAGTCAGCAATTTGCCGATTTTAGAGGGCAAACGTTTATTGCGAACAATTAAGCTGGTCAGGGGGAGCTTATTTTTAAGGGAGGCTGAATGGCTGAATGGTTAGCATGTATCGTAACGTCTGTCATTGAGTCAACGGGCGTCGTTTCGATTTCGAGATTGCACGTGACATGGAGTATGGTGTCCAACCTCGTGTGTTTTCTTCGTGTCCTTCGGTTTCCTCCCAACAGCTAAAGACCAGTACGCGCAAGGGGAGTTTTTAAATAAAATTAAAAAACATATGTTAGTCCCGAAATGACCTAGTTTGTGTCGAATGGACGTTAAGCCGCATTTCTTTCTTTCTTTTTTATTTTTAAAGTTTTGTAATAATCGGTTGTTAATCAAAGATACTGTAAAAGTGATAAAACAGAAAATTTCGCCCGGTTGTAATGTTTCTCACATTGCCGATTTTAAGGGGAAAAAGTTTATTGCGAACGATTTAGCTGGTCAGGGGGAGCTTATTTTTAAAACTTTTGTAATATTCGGTTGATAACTAAAGGTACCGTGCAAATTAAACTAATAAAATAGAAGATTTCGCCAGGTTGAAATGTTTCTATCTGTAGGTCAGCAATTTGCCGATTTTAGGGAGGTTGCGTGACTGAATGGTTAGCACGTGCGCTCTGTATCATAACGTCTGTCATTGAGTCAACTGGCGTTGTTTCGATTTCTTGGTTGTACGTGACAAGGAGTATGGTCGCCTGTCCAACCTCGTAGGCCGCTGCCCGGGTAAAATTTCCCTCATTGCACACTTTATGGCGTATGCCCGTCCTCATTAGCCCACTTTAGGAGCAGAACAGTAGGACGTTAAACCCCATTCAATTTCATTTCATTTTCTCTATGTTGCTTATTTATTATAGTGGATAAATGTTTTTCTGGTTCTATTAATTATTTCAACACAAGTATCAGTTATTTCCCTTTAGTTTTCAGATTATGCAATGTATCATACTATATTTAGACTTGTAACTTCGCGAGTTTTTGACCAATTTTGATAGTTTGTTATTCTTATCCTTTTATTTGAGATACTTGACATAATCGATGACACGTGACGATGAATATGAAAGCTTTCATATCTGCATGGGACAGTAGCAGATCTAGTTAAGCTTTCATATTACATATGAAAGCTTATTGTTTCTGTTAAGATTATTATTGTTATTTTTTTTTTGTGTTTTATCCACAAATCGGATTTCTCAGAATCTAACCACAGTATCTTTATGAAACTTTTACCTACCCCCCCAAAAATGGGCGGTAGCTGTTGAATAAATATATTTTCAAAACGTTTTACGAATCCGAAATCACCGAAATTTACGAACGACAAAATGGACATTGCATAGTCGTAACTTTATTGTTTTTTGACCGATTTTACTAAATCTTTTTTCTTTGAATACCTTGAAAAAAATCATTTTCATCAGCAGTTTCACATTTTCGAATTTCGAAAATTCGTCGCTGTGATTTCGAACCGGAAGTTTAGACCAATTTGACAACTTCTTTAATAGTTGTGCGATTTTCATTCAATTTAGTATATAAGTAGATCCTACCGATGTGACTTCAAAAATATAATTAGAAATTTTCTAAATTATCTCCCCTTGGTGAAATTAAGGATCAAAATTTTCAAAAAAATCGCCGAAATATAGGTCAGAATGACCTATTTTTTTTTTTTTGATACTAGACAAGGAATTACTGATTCGTACACAAAATATGGAGTTTGTCGATCGAACCGGAAGTGCCACCATCTTTAAACGTGAAAAATCACTAAGGCTTTTTTGCTATTTTACTTACAGACTCGGGAGTTATATTTTCTGAATCCTTGTAGGAAGGCCTAAAAAATGTCGCGAATAGAATTTTGATTTAGGTCAACCGGGAGTCACCATTTTGAATTGAAAATGAAAAATAGAAGCAATTTGAAGGGCCGAGACTTTGGAGCACAATAACTCTCATTCTAATTAAGCTAGAATGTTCAAACTTGGTGTAAACGTTCACTAGGTCAATGTTATGATGGAGTTCAAAGATGAGCATTTTCTGCTTAGGGTAAGCAGAGATAAGCATGTTGATTTGTTGATATTTTAGGGCACGATAACTTCGGTTATAATGAAGGGAGGGCGGTGAAACTTTTCTCAATAGAGAGTCTAATAGCTAGCCTGTTGTGTGAAATCATTGTATCATTTTTTTTTTAAATATCAGGGATAGCCGAAAAAAGAGATTGAAAATCCAAAAAGTCGTATTTTTAAAATTTGGAGCATGTTTAGAGGTCTTTTTCGTAAAGTCAACATAATATTGGTTGGGAACTTCTTCTACAAAGAGTCTTATTGGTAGTCTTTTATATGAAACCATCGATCAACAGTCCAACATATCAGGAGTAGAAGAACAAAAGGATCGAACATTGAAAACGGCACCCTTTCATTGTTAAGCGAAACATGCAGTGTGGGTGACTACAATCTACACATTTAGTCATCGTATAGAGCTTATTCAACAGTATCGAATTCCAACTGCTTAGGGATATTTTACGTGCACTCCAATGTGTACATGGGACCGTGCTTTTCGTCCCATCCGAACTAGACAGCTGTGCTTGTCAGGCCCTCCGTTCTGCCACACTGACAAGGGGGAACCACGCCGGAAAATCGAGATGAACTTTCTCGTTGCAGAACTTTCAATTCAGGCCAAACGTTTATTGCATACGATTAAGCTGGTCAGTTGGAGCTTATTTTCAAAAGTTTTGTAATGATCGGTTGGTAATTAAAATACCGTGTGAATTAAACTGTTAAAACAGAAAATTTCGCCCGGTTGAAATGTTTCTTGCTATAAGTCAGCAATTTCCCGATTTTAGGGAGGCTGAATGGTTAGCATACGCGCGCTGTATCGTAACGTCTGTCATTGAGTCAACCGGCGTCGTTTCGATTTCCAAGTTGCACGTGACATGGAGTATGGTGTCCAACCTCGTGGGTTTTCTCCGTGTCCTTCGGTTTCCGCCCATGGCTAAAGACCCGTACGCGCAAGGGAAGTTTATAAATAAAATTAAAAAACATATGTTAGTCCCGAAATGACCTAGTTTGTGTCGAATGGACGTTGAGCCGCATTTCTCTCTTTCTCTTTTATTTTTAAAGTTTTGTAATAATCGGTTGGTAATCAAAGGTACTGTAAAAGTGATAAAACATAAAATTTCGCCCGGTTGTAATGTTTCTCACTTTAAAGTCAGCAATTTGCCGATTTTAGAGGGCAAACGTTTATTGCGAACAATTAAGCTGGTCAGGGGGAGCTTATTTTTAAGGGAGGCTGAATGGCTGAATGGTTAGCATGTGCGCGCTGTATCGTAACGTCTGTCATTGAGTCAACGGGCGTCGTTTCGATTTCGAGATTGCACGTGACATGGAGTATGGTGTCCAACCTCGTGTGTTTTCTCCGTGTCCTTCGGTTTCCTCCCAACAGCTAAAGACCAGTACGCGCAAGGGGAGTTTTTAAATAAAATTAAAAAACATATGTTAGTCCCGAAATGACCTAGTTTGTGTCGAATGGACGTTAAGCCGCATTTCTTTCTTTCTTTTTTATTTTTAAAGTTTTGTAATAATCGGTTGGTAATCAAAGATACTGCAAAAGTGATAAAACAGAAAATTTCGCCCGGTTGTAATGTTTCTCACATTGCCGATTTTAAGGGGAAAACGTTTATTGCGAACGATTTAGCTGGTCAGGGGGAGCTTATTTTTAAAACTTTTGTAATATTCGGTTGATAACTAAAGGTACCGTGCAAATTAAACTAATAATATAGAAGATTTCGCCCGGTGGAAATGTTTCTATCTGTAGGTCAGCAATTTGCCGATTTTAGGGAGGTTGCGTGACTGAATGGTTAGCACGTGCGCTCTGTATCATAACGTCTGTCATTGAGTCGACTTGTAACTTCGCGAGTTTTTGACCAATTTTGATAGTTTGTTATTCTTATCCTTTTATTTGAGATACTTGATATAATCGATGACACGTGACGATGAATATGAAAGCTTTCATATCTGCATGGGACAGTAGCAGATCTAGTTATTATTAAGCTTTCATATTACATATGAAAGCTTATTGTTTCTGTTAAGATTATTAAGCTTTCATATTACATATGAAAGCTTATTGTTTCTGTTAAGATTATTATTATTTTTTTTTTTTGTGTATTTTCTGCAAATCGGATTTCTCAGAATCTAACCATGGGATCTTTCTGAAACTTTGACCTACCCCCCCCCCAAAAATGGGGTGCGAACGTTGATTAAATATATTTTCAAAACGTTTTACGAATCCGAAATCACCGAATTTTACGAACGAAAAAACTGACAATGCATAGTCGTAACTTTGCTATTTTTTGACCGATTTTACTAATTCTTTTTTCTTTGAATACCTTGAAAAAAATCATTTTCATCTGCAGTTTCACATTTTCGAATTTCGAAAATTCGTCGCTGTGATTTCGAACCGGAAGTTTAGACCAATTTGACAACTTCTTTAATAGTTGTACGATTTTCATGAAATTTAGTATTTAAGTAGATCTTACCAGTGTGACTTCAAAATTATAATGAGAAATTTTCTAAATTATCTCCCCTTGGTGAAATTAAGGATCAAAGTTTTAAAAAAAATCGTCGAAATATAGGTCAGACTGACCTGAAAATTTTTTTCGATACTCGACAGGTAATTACTGATTCCTACACAAAATATGGAGTTTGTCGATCAAACCGGAAATGCCACCATCTTGAAACATGAAAAATCCCTAAGGCTTTTTTGCTATCTTACTTACAGACACGGGGGCTATATTTTCTGAATCCTTGAAGGATGGCCCGAAAATCGTAGGGAGCAGAATTTTGATTTAGGTCAACTGATGGTTGCCATTTTGAAGTGAATATGAAAAGTAGTAGCAATTTGAAGGGCCGAGACTTTGAAACACAATAACTCTCCTTCTAATTGAGCTAGAATGTTCAATCTTGGTGTAGACGTTCACTAGGTCAATGTCATGATTGAGTGCAAAGATGAACATTTTCTGCCTAGGGTAAGCAGAGATAAGCATGCTGATTTGTTGATTCTTTAGGGCACAATAACTTCGGTTATAATGAAGGGAGGGTGATGAAACTCTTGTCAATCGAGAGTCTAATAGCTAGCCCGTTGTGTGAAATCATTGTATCATTTTTTTTAAATATCAGGGGTAGCAGAAAAAAGAGATCGAAAATCAAAAAAGACGTATTTTTACGATTTGGAGCATTTTTAAAGGTCCTTTTCTCTTAAAGTCAACATAATATTTTTGGGGAACTTCTTCTACAAAGAGTCTTATCGGTAGTCTTTTATATGAAACCATAGATCAACAGTCCAAAATATCAGGAGTAGTAGAATAAAAGGATCGAAAATTGAAAACCGCACCCTTTCATTGTTAAGCAAAACATGCAGTGTGGGTGGCTACAATCTGCACATTTAGTCATCGTATAGAGCTTATTCAACAATATAGAATTCCAACTGCTAAGGGATCTTTTACGTGCACTCCAATGTGTACACGGCGGATGGGGGGACACGCGGATGGGCCCGGTCAGTACTTGGATGGGTGACCGCCTGGGAACACCGGGTGCTGTAGACGCCTTTTTAAAACCGACCCCCCCCCCCAAAAAAAAAAAAAAATCAATAAGCGGGTCAATTCAGGTGAGTATAACTACGGGTTCTGCCCACCTTCTCTCGTCTACGGCCACACCACGTTGAAAACACCAGTTCTTGTCCGATCACTGAAGTTAAGCAACGTCGGGCCCGGTTAGTACTTGGATGGGTGACCGCCTGGGAACACCGGGTGCTATAGACGCCTTTTTAAAACCGACAAAAACCGCCCCAAAAATCAATAAGCGGGTCAATTCCGGTAAGTATAACTACGGGTTCTGTCCACCCCCTCTCGTCTACGGCCATACCAAGTTGAAAACACCAGTTCTCATCCGATCACTGAAGTTAAGCAACGTCGGGCCCGGTCAGTACTTGGATGGGTGACCGCCTGGGAACATCGGGTGCTGTAGGCGCCTTTTTAAAACCGACAAAAAACAAAAAAAAATCAATAAGCGGGTCAATTCAGGTAAGTATAACTACGGGTTCTGTCCACCTTCTCTCGTCTACGGCCACACCACGTTGAAAACACCAGTTCTCGTCCGATCACTGAAGTTAAGCAACGTCGGGCCCGGTCAGTACTTGGATGGGTGACCGCCTGGGAACACCGGGTGCTGTGTTGTGCTTTTTAAAACCGACAACCCCCCCCCCCCAAAAAAAAAATCAATAAGCGGGTCAATTCAAGTATGTATAACTACGGGTTCTGTCCACCTTCTCTCGTCTACGGTCATACCATGTTGAAAACACCAGTTCTCGTCCGATCACTGAAGTTAAGCAACGTCGGGCCCGATCAGTACTTGGATGGGTGACCGCCTGGGAACACCGGGTGCTGTAGACGCCTTTTTGCCCTAAACTCATTAATTTACCATTTTGTTGTGAGTGGCTTGTACGTGTCTGATTTCAAAGGGGGGTTGGGCGGCTGAATGGTTAGCACGCGCGTGTTTTCGAATGCTCGGTTGTACGTGACAAGGAGTAAAGTCGCCTGTCCAACCTGTCATTTTTAATTTTTTTCCGGCAATTTTCATTTCATTTTCTCATCCGTCTCATTACAGTAATACAAGTATCGGTTATTTCCCTTTAGTTTTCAGATTATTGTTATGCCTGGGTGCAATGTTTCATACTATATTTAGACTTGTAATTTTGCGAGTTTTTGACGAATTTTGATAATTTTTTCTTCTTATCCTTTTATTTAGGATACTTGATACAATCAATGACACGTGGCGATGAATATGAAAGCTTTCATATCTGCATGGGACAGTAGCAGATCTAGTTAAGCTTTCATATTACATATGAAAGCTTATTGTTTCTGTTAAGATTATTATTAAGCTTTCATATTACATATGAAAGCTTATTGTTTCTGTTAAGATTATTATTGTTATTTTTTTTTTGTGTTTTGTCCACAAATCGGATTTCTCAGAATCTAACCATAGGATCGTTCTGAAACTTTTACCTATCCCCCCAAAAATGGGTGGTGGCTGTTGATTAAATATATTTTCAAAACGTTTTACGAATCCGAAATCACCGAATTTTACGAACGAAAAAACTGACAATGCATAGTCGTAACTTTGTTATTTTTTGACCGATTTTACTAATTCTTTTTTCTTTGAATACCTTGAAAAAAATCATTTTCATCTGCAGTTTCGCATTTTCCAATTTCGAAAATTCGTCGCTGTGATTTCGAACCGGAAGTTTAGACCAATTTGAGAACTTCTTTAATAGTTGTACGATTTTCATGAAATTTAGTGTATAAGTAGATGTTACCGATGTGACTTCAAAAATATAATTATAAATTTTCTAAATTATCTCCCCTTGACGAAATTAAGGATCAAAGTTTTCAAAAAAATCGTCGAAATATATGTCAGAATGACCTAATTTTTTTCTTTGATACTAGACAAGTAATTACTGATTCGTACACAAAATATGGAGTTTGTCGATCGAACCGGAAGTGCCACCATCTTTAAACGAGAAAAATCAAAAAGGCTTTTTTGCTATTTTACTTACAGACTCGGGAGTTATATTTTCAGAATCCTTGAAGGAATGCCTAAAAATCTGTCGGATCCGAATTTTGATTTCGGTCACGTGATGGTCACCATTTTGAATTGAAAATGAAAAATATAAGCAATTTGAAGGGCCGGGACTTTGGAATACAATAACTCTCCTTCTAATTAAGCTAGAATGTTCAAACTTCTTGTAGACTTTCACTAGGTCAATGTCATGATTGAGTTCAAAGATGAGCATTTTCTGCTTAGGGTAAGCAGAGATAAGCATGCTGATTTGTTGATTCTTTAGGGCACGATAACTTCGGTTATAATGAAGGGAGGGCGGAGAAACTTTTGTCAATAGAGAGTCTAATAGCTAGCCTGTTGTTTGAAATCATTGTATCATTTTTTTTAAATATCAGGGATAGCCGAAAAAAAGAGATTGAAAATCCAAAAAGTCGTATTTTTACAATTTGGAGCATGTTTAGAGGTCTTTCTCGTAAAGTCAACATAATATTTTTTGGGAACTTCTTCTACAAAGAGTCTTATTGGTAGTCTTTTATATGAAACCATCGATCAACAGTCCAACATATCAGGAGTAGAAGAACAAAAGGATCGAAAATTGAAAACGGCACCCTTTCATTGTTAAGCAAAACATGCAGTGTGGGTGACTACAATCTACACATTTAGTCATCGTATAGAGCTTATTCAACAGTATCGAATTCCAGCTGCTTAGGGATATTTTACGTGCACTCCAATGTGTACACGGGACCTTGGTTTTTCGTCCCATCCGAACGACTAGACAGCTGTGCTTGTCAGGCCCTCCGTTCTGCCTCACTGACAACGGGGAACCACGCCGGGAAATCAAGATGAACTTTCTCCGTGCAGAACTTTCAATTCAGGCCAAACGTTTATTGCATACGATTAAGCTGGTCAGTTGGAGCTTATTTTCAAAAGTTTTGTAATAATCGGTTGGTAATTAAAGTACCGTGCACATTAAACTGTTAAAACAGAAAATTTCGCCCGGTTGAAATGTTTCTTGCTATAAGTCAGCAATTTTCCGAATTCAGGGAGGCTGAATGGTTAGCATGTGCGCGCTCTATCGTAACGTCTGTCATTGAGTCAATGGGCGTCGTTTCGATCTCCAGGTTGCACGTGACATGAAGTATGATGTCCAACCTCGTGGGTTTTCTCCGTGTTCTTCGGTTTCCTCCCAACGGCTAAAGACCAGTAAGCGCAAGGGGAGTTTTTAAATAAAATTAAAAAACATATGTTAGTCACGAAATGACCTAGTTTGTGTCGAATGGGCATTAGGCCGCATTTCTCTCTTTCTCTTTTATTTTTAAAGTTTTGTAATAATCGGTTGGTAATCAAAGGTACTGTAAAAGTGATAAAACAGAAAATTTCGCCCGGTTGTAATGTTTCTCACTTTAAAGTCAGCAATTTGCCGATTTTAAGGGGCAAACGTTTATTGCGAACGCTTAAGCTAATCAGGGGGAGCTTATATTTAAAAGTTTTGTAATATTCGGTTGATAACTAAAGGTACCGTGCAAATTAAACTGTTAAAATAGAAAATTTGGCCCGGTTGAAATGTTTCTCACTGTAGGTCAGCAATTTGCCGATTTTAGGGAGGTTGCGTGGCTGAATGGTTAGCACGTGCGCTCTGTATCATAACGTCTGTCATTGAGTCAACTGGCGTTGTTTCGATTTCTTGGTTGTACGTGACAAGGAGTATGGTCGCCTGTCCAACCTCGTAGGCCGCAACGCCGCTGCCCGGGTAAAATTTCCCTCATTGCACACTTTATGGCATATGCCCGTCTTCATTAGCCCATTTTAGGAGCAGAACAGTAGGACGTTAAACCCCATTGAATTTCATTTCATTTTGTCTATGTTGCTTATTTATTATAGTGGATAAATATTTTTCTGGTTCTAGCAATTATTTAATTTCTGCATAGAAATCTTGCTTTGGCCAGTTTTTTTATTGCAGAGTGCCATTCTTGTAAAATTCAGTCTATGATCTTTTGTATAAAACATGCTTAAGAAGTCGTCACGATTTCCTACTTAAAACCAAACATATTGGAAATATTAGTCTGGCATTATTAAATCCTAATTTTATTGGTCTTATTTAAAATTAAACTTTCATTTAACTATGAACAACCCATAACGTGTCTCTTTAAAACAAATAAATACTCTAAAACAGTAGCTCAACCCTTTGACCTAAACTCATTAATTTACGATTTTGTTGTGAGCGACTTGTTATTCTCTCTATATGACATATTGCACGTGTCTGATTTCAAAGGGGTGGGGTGGCTGAATGGTTAGCACGCGCGCCTGTCATTGAGTTAACTAGCGTGTTTTCGAATGCCCGGTTGTACGTGACAAGGAGAAAGGTCGCCTGTCCAACCTGCCATTTTTAATTTTTTTTCCCGCCATTTTCATTTCATTTTCTCATCCGTCTCATTACAGTAATACAAGTTTCAGTTATTTCCCTTTAGTTTTTAGATTATTGTTATGCCTGGGTGCAATGTTTCATACTATATTTAGACTTGTAACTTCGCGAGTTTTTGACCAATTTTGATAATTTTTTCTTCTTATCCTTTTATTTAGGATACTTGATACAATCAATGACACGTGACGATGAATATGAAAGCTTTCATATCTGCATGGGACAGTAGCAGATCTAGTTATTATTTTTTTTTTTTGTGTGTTTTCTGCAAATCGGATTTCTCAGAATCTATCCGTAGGATCTTTCTGAAATTTTGACCTACCCCCCCATAAATGGGGTGCGAACCTTGATTAAATATATTTTCAAAACGTTTTACGAATCCGAAATCACCGAAATTTACGAACGACAAAATGGACAATGCATAGTCGTAACTTTGTTATTTTTTGACCGATTTTACTAATTCTTTTTTCTTTGAATACCTTGAAAAAAATCATTTTCATCTGCAGTTTCACATTTTCGAATTTCGAAAATTCGTCGCTGTGATTTCGAACCGGAAGTTTAGACCAATTTGACAACTTCTTTAATAGTTGTACGATTTTCATGAAATTTAGTATATATGTACACCTTACCGATGTGACTTCAAAAATATAATTAGAAATTTTCTAAATCATCTCCCCTTGACGAAATTAAGGATCAAAATTTTCAAAAAAATCATGGAAATATAGGTCAGAATGACCTGATTTTTTTTTTGGATACTAGATAAGTAATAACTGATTTGTACACAAAATATGAAGTTTGTTGATCGAACCGGAAGTGCCACCATCTTGAAACGTGAAAAATCCCTAAGGCTTTTTTGCTATTTTACTTACAGACACGGGAGTTATATTTTCTGAATCCTTGAAAGATGGCCTAAAAATTGTTCAGAGCAGAATTTTGATTTAGGTCAATTGATGGTTGCCATTTTGAAGTGAATATGAAAAGTAGTAGCAATTTGAAGGGCCGAAACTTTGAAACACAATAACTCTCCTTCTAATTGAGCTAGAATGTTCAATCTTGGTGTAGACGTTCACTATGTCAATGTCATGATTGAGTTCAAAGATGAGCATTTTCTGCCTAGGGTAAGCAGAGATAAGCATGCTGATTTGTTGATTCTTTAGGGCAAGATAACTTCGGTTATAATGAAGGGAGGGCGGTGAAACTCTTGTTAATCGAGAGTGTAATAGCTGGCCTGTTGTGTGAAATCGTTGTATCTTTTTTTCTAAATATCAGGGATAGCAGAAAAAAAGAGATCGAAAATCCAAAAAGTCGTATGTTTACGATTTGGAGCATCTTTAAAGGTTCTTTTCTCTTAAAGTCAACATAATACTTTTTGAGAACTTCTTCTACAAAGAGTCTTACCGGTAGTCTTTTATATGAAAACTTCGATCAACAGTCCAAAATATCTGGAGTAGAAGAATAAAAGGATCGATAATTGAAAACGGCACCCTTTCATTGTTAAGCAAAACATGCAGTGTGGGTGGCTACAATCTGCACATTTAGTCATCGTATAGAGCTTATTCAACAGTATCGAATTCCAACTACTTAGGGATATTTTACGTGCACTCCAATGTGTACACGCGACCTTGGTTTTTCGTCCCATCCGAACGACTAGACAGCTGTCCTTGTCAGGCCCTCCGTTCTGCTCACTGACAAGGGGGAACCACGCCGGAAAATCGCGATGAACTTTCTCGTTGCAGAACTTTCAATTCAGGCCAAACGTTTATTGCATACGATTAAGCTGGTCAGTTGGGGCTTATTTTCAAAAGTTTTGTAATAATCGGTTGGTAATTAAAATATTGTGTGAATTAAACTGTTAAAACAGAAAATTTCGCCCGGTTAAAATGTTTCTTGCTATAAGTCAGCAATTT
This sequence comes from Patella ulyssiponensis, assembly GCA_963678685.1. Lineage (NCBI taxonomy): Eukaryota > Metazoa > Mollusca > Gastropoda > Patellidae > Patella > Patella ulyssiponensis. The sequence goes on along the minus strand of OY783225.1, from coordinate 56,842,722 downwards.
CCCGATTTTAGGGAGGCTGAATGGTTAGCACACGCGCGCTGTATCGTAACGTCTGTCATTGAGTCAACCGGCGTCGTTTCGATTTCCAAGTTGCACGTGACATGGAGTATGGTGTCCAACCTCGTGGGTTTTCTCCGTGTCCTTCGGTTTCCTCCCAACGGCTAAAAACCAGTACGCGCAAGGGGAGTTTTTAAATAAAATTAAAAAACATATGTTAGTCCCGAAATGACCTAGTTTGTGTCGAATGGACGTAAGGCCGCATTTATCTCTTTCTCTTTTATTTTTAAAGTTTTGTAATAATCGGTTGGTAATCAAAGGTACTGTAAAAGTGATGATACAGAAAATTTGGCCCTGTTGTAATGTTTCTCACTTTAAAGTCAGCAATTTGTCGATTCTAAGGGGCAAACATTTATAGCGAACGATTAAGCTGGTCCGGGGGAGCTTATTTTTAAAAGTTTTGTAATATTCGGTTGATAACTAAAGGTACCGTGCAAATTAAACTGTTAAAATAGAAAATTTGGCCCGGTTGAAATGTTTCTCGCTGTAGGTCAGCAATTTGCCGATTTTAGGGAGGTTGCGTGGCTGAATGGTTAGCACGTGCGCTCTGTATCATAACGTCTGTCATTGAGTCAACTGGCGTTGTTTCGATTTCTTGGTTGTACGTGACAAGGAGTATGGTCGCCTGTCCAACCTCGTAGGCCGTAACGCCGCTGCCCGGGTAAAATTTCCCTCATTGCACACTTTATGGCGTATGCCCGTCTTCATTAGTCCATTGTAGGAGCAGAACAGTAGGACGTTAAACCCCATTCAATTTCATTTCATTTTCTCTATGTTGCTTTTTTATTATAGTGGATAAATATTTTTCTGGTTCTAGCAATTATTTAATTTCTGCATAGAAATCTTGCTTTGGCCAGTTTTTTTTTATTGCAGAGTGCCATTCTTGTATATTGCAGTCTATGATCCTTTGTTATATCCTATGATATAACATATCTTGGAAGCCCGATTACAGCTATACAAGTTTCAGTTATTTCCCTTTAGTTTAAAGATTATTTTTTTGCCCGGGTGCAATGTTTCTCATTTAAATTTGTAACTTTGTGAGTTTTTGACCGATTTTGATATTATGTCTTTATAATTTTCCAAATCTACATATTTAACGTACATATTCGAACAGTTGAGTTCAACCTCTTTTAGTTTTGTTCGAAGTTATCTCATTTGATTTGTCGATGTTTTCTTACCATTTTCATTTCATTTTTCTGAAAGTTTTGAAGTGGGAAGTCATCCCGATTACAGCAACACAAGTATCAGTTATTTCCCTTTAGTTTTCAGATTACTCAATGTTTCATACTATATTTAGACTTGTAACTTCGCGAGTTTTTGACCAATTTTAATAGTTTGTTATTCTTATCCTTTTATTTGAGATACTTGACATAATCAATGACACGTGACGATGAATATGAAAGCTTTCATATCTGCATGGGACAGTAGCAGATCTAGTTAAGCTTTCATATTACATATGAAAGCTTATTGTTTCTGTTAAGATTATTATTATTATTTTTTTTTTTTGTGTGTTTTCTGCAAATCGGATTTCTCAGAATCTATCCGTAGGATCTTTCTGAAATTTTGACCTACCCCCCCATAAATGGGGTGCGAACCTTGATTAAATATATTTTCAAAACGTTTTACGAATCCGAAATCACCGAAATTTACGAACGACAAAATGGACAATGCATAGTCGTAACTTTGTTATTTTTTGACCGATTTTACTAATTCTTTTTTCTTTGAATACCTTGAAAAAAATCATTTTCATCTGCAGTTTCACATTTTCGAATTTCGAAAATTCGTCGCTGTGATTTCGAACCGGAAGTTTAGACCAATTTGACAACTTCTTTAATAGTTGTACGATTTTCATGAAATTTAGTATATATGTAGAACTTACCGATGTGACTTCAAAAATATAATTAGAAATTTTCTAAATTATCTCCCCTTGACGAAATTAAGGATCAAAATTTTCAAAAAAATCATCGAAATATAGGTCAGAATGACCTGATTTTTTTTTTGGATACTAGATAAGTAATAACTGATTTGTACACAAAATATGAAGTTTGTTGATCGAACCGGAAGTGCCACCATCTTGAAACATGAAAAATCCCTAAGGCTTTTTTGCTATTTTACTTACAGACACGGGAGTTATATTTTCTGAATCCTTGAAGGATGGCCCAAAAATCGTAGGGAGCAGAATTTTGATTTCGGTCACGTGATGGTCACCATTTTGAATTTAAAATGAAAAGTAGTAGCAATTTGAAGGGCCGAGACTTTGAAACACAATAACTCTCCTTCTAATTGAGCTAGAATGTTCAAACTTGGTGTAGACGTTCACTAGGTCAATGTCATGATTGAGTTCAAAGATGAGCATTTTCTGCCTAGGGTAAGCAGAGATAGGCATGCTGATTTGTTGATTCTTTAGGGCACGATATCTTCGATTATAATGAAGGGAGGGCTGTGAAACTTTTGTCAATAGAGAGTCCAATAGCTAGCCTGTTGTGTGAAATCATTGTATCATTTATTTTAAATATCAGGGATAGGCGAAAAAAAGAGATTGAAAATCCAAAAAGTCGTATTTTTACAATTTGGAGCATGTTTAGAGGTCTTTCTCGTAAAGTCAACTTAATATTTTTTGGGAACTTCTTCTACAAAGAGTCTTATTGGTAGTCTTTTATATAAAACCATCGATCAACAATCCAACATATCAGGAGTAGAAGAACAAAAGGATCGAACATTGAAAACGGCATCCTTTCATTGTTAAGCGAAACATGCAGTGTGGGTGACTACAATCTACACATTTAGTCATCGTATACAGCTTATTCAACAGTATCGAATTCCAACTGCTTAGGGATATTTTTTTTCGTCCCATCCGAACGACTAGACAGCTGTGCTTGTCAGGCCCTCCGTTCTGCCTCACTGACAACGGGGAACCACGCCGGGAAATCAAGATGAACTCTTTCCGTGCAGAACTTTCAATTCAGGCCAAACGTTTATTGCATACGATTAAGCTGGTCAGTTGGAGCATATTTTCAAAAGTTTAGTAATAATCGGTTGGTAATTAAAGTACCGTGCACATTAAACTGTTAAAACAGAAAATTTCGCCCGGTTGAAATGTTTCTTGCTATAAGTCAGCAATTTTCCGAATTCAGGGAGGCTGAATGGCTGAATGGTTAGCATGTGCGCGCTGTATCGTAACGTCTGTCATTGAGTCAACGGGCGTCGTTTCGATCTCCAGATTGCACGTGACATGGAGTATGATGTCCAACCTCGTGGGTTTTCTCCGTGTCCTTCGGTTTCCTCCCAACGGCTAAAGACCAGTAAGCGCAAGGGGAGTTTTTAAATAAAATTAAAAAACATATGTTAGTCACGAAATGACCTAGTTTGTGTCTAATGGACATTAGGCCGCATTTCTCTCTTTCTCTTTTATTTTTAAAGTTTTGTAATAAACGGTTGGTAATCAAAGGTACTGTAAAAGTGATAAAACAGAAAATTTCGCCCGGTTGTAATGTTTCTCACTTTAAAGTCAGCAATTTGCCGATTTTAAGGGGCAAACGTTTATTGCGAACGATTAAGCTGGTCAAGGGGAGCTTATTTTTAAAAGTTTTGTAATATTCGGTTGATAACTAAAGGTACCGTGCAAATTAAACTGTTAAAATAGAAAATTTGGCCCGGTTGAACTGTTTCTCGCTGCAGGTCAGCAATTTGCCGATTTTAGGGAGGTTGCGTGGCTGAATAACGTCTGTCTTTGAGTCAACTGGCGTTGTTTCGATTTCTTGGTTGTACGTGACAAGGAGTATGTTCGCCTGTCCAACTTCGTAGGCCGTAACGCCGCTGCCCGGGTAAAATTTCCCTCATTGCACACTTTATGGCATATGCCCGTTTTCATTAGCCCATTTTAGGTGCAGAACAGTAGGACGTTAAACCCCATTCAATTTCATTTCATTTTCTCTATGTTGCTTATTTATTATAGTGGATAAATATTTTTCTGGTTCTAGCAATTATTTAATTTCTGCATAGAAATCTTGCTTTGGCCAGTTTTTTTATTTCTTGTATAATTCAGTCTATGATCCTTTGTTTAAAACATGCTTAAGAAGTCGTCACGATTTCCTACTTATAACCAAACATATTGGAAATATTAGTCTGGCATTATTAAATCCTAATTTTATTGGTCTTATTTAAAATTAAACTTTCATTTAACTATGAACAACCCTTAACGTGTCTCTTTAAAACTATTAAATACTCTAAAACAGTAGCTCAACCTTTTGACCTAAACTCATTAATTTACCATTTTCTTGTGAGCGACTTCTTATTCTTCCTATATGACATATTGCACGTGTCTGATTTCAAAGGGGGGGTTGGGTGGCTGAATGGTTAGCACGCGCGCCTGTCATTGAGTTAACTAGCGTGTTTTCAAATGACCGGTTGTACGTGACAAGGAGTAAGGTCGCCTGTCCAACCTGCCATTTTTAATTTGTTTTTCCCGCCATTTTCATTTCATTTTCTCATCCGTCTCATTACAGTAATACAAGTTTCAGTTATTTCCCTTTAGTTTTCAGATTATTGTTATGCCTGGGTGCAATGTTTCATACTATATTTAGACTTGTAACTTCGAGAGTTTTTGACCAATTTTGATAATTTTTTCTTCTTATCCTTTTATTTAGGATACTTGATACAATCAATGACACGTGACGATGAATATGAAAGCTTTCATATCTGCATGGGACAGTAGCAGATCTAGTTAAGCTTTCATATGTATTACATATGAAAGCTTATTGTTTCTGTTAAAGTTATTATTATTATTATTTTTTTTTTTTGTGTGTTTTCTGCAAATCGGATTTCTCAGAATCTATCCATAGGATCTTTCTGAAACTTTGACCTACCCCCCCAAAAATGGGGTGCGAACCTTGATTAAATGTATTTTCAAAACGTTTTACGAATCCGAAATCACCGAATTTTACGAACGAATGCATTTGACCTACAATGCTGTAACTTTGTGACTATTTGATCTATTTTACTAATTCTTTTTTCTTTGAGTATCCTAAGACATTTACTTCAAATCTGCAATTTCGGATTTTCGAATTTCGAAAATTCGTCGCTGTGATTTGGAACCGGAAGTTTACACCAACTCGACAACTTCTTTAGTAGTTGTACGATTTTCATGAAATTTAATATGTAAGTAGACCTTAATGATGCGACTTGAAAAATGACTTTAGAAATTTTCTAACTTATCTCCCCTTGGTGAAATTAAGGATCAAAGTTTTCAAAAAAATCGTCAAAATATAGGTCAGAATGACCTAGTTTTTTTTTTCGATACTAGACAAGGAATTACTGATTCGTACACAAAATATGGAGTTTGTCGATCGAACCGGAAGTGCCACCATCTTTAAACGTGAAAAATCAATAAGGCTTTTTTGCTATTTTACTTACACACTCGGGAGTTATATTTTCTGAATCCTTGTAGGAAGGCCTAAAAAATGTCGCGAATAGAATTCTGATTTAGGTCAACCGGGAGTCACCATTTTGAATTGAAAATGAAAAATAGAAGCAATTTGAAGGGCCGAGACTTTGGAGCACAATAACTCTCATTCTAATTAAGCTAGAATGTTCAAACTTGTTGTAGACGTTCACTAGGTCAATGTTATGATTGAGTTCAAAGATGAGCATTTTCTGCTTAGGGTAAGCAAAGATAAGCATGCTGATTTGTTGATTCTTTAGGGCACGATAACTTCGGTTATAATGAAGGGAGGGCGGTGAAACTTTTGTCAATAGAGAGTCTAATAGCTAGCCTGTTGTGTGAAATCATTGTATCATTTTTTTTAAATATCAGGGATAGCCGAAAAAAAGAGATTGAAAATCCAAAAAGTCGTATTTTTACAATTTGGAGCATGTTTAGAGGTCTTTCTCGTAAAGTCAACATACTATTTTTTGGGAACTTCTTCTACAAAGAGTCTTATTGGTAGTCTTTTATATGAAACCATCGATCAACAGTCCAACATATCAGGAGTAGAAGAACAAAAGGATCGAACATTGAAAACGGCACCCTTTCATTGTTAAGCGAAACATGCAGTGTGGGTGACTACAATCTACGCATTTAGTCATCGTATAGAGTTTATTCAACAGTATCGAATTCCAACTGCTTAGGGATATTTTACGTGCACTCCAATGTGTACACGGGACCTTGGTTTTTCGTCCAATCCGAAGGACTAGACAGCTGTGCTTGTCAGGCCCTCCGTTCTGCCTCACTGACAAGGGGAACCACGCCGGGAAATCGAGATGAACTTTTTCCGTGCAGAACTTTCAATTCAGGCAAAACGTTTATTGCATACGATTAAGCTGGTCAGTTGGAGCTTATTTTCAAAAGTTTTGTAATAATCGGTTGGTAATTAAAGTACCGTGCACATTAAACTGTTAAAACAGAAAATTTCGCCCGGTTGAATTGTTTCTTGCTATATGTCAGCAATTTTCCGAATTCAGGGAGGCTGGATGGCTGAATGGTTAGCATGTGCTCGCTGTATCGAAACGTTTGTCATTGAGTCAACGGGCGTCGTTTCGATCTCCAGGTTGCACGTGACATGGTGTATGATGTCCAACCTCGTGGGTTTTCTCCGTGTTCTTCGGTTTCCTCCCAACGGCTAAAGACCAGTACGTGCAAGGGGAGTTTTTAAATAAAATTAAAAAAACATATGTTAGTCCCGAAATGACCTAGTTTGTGTCGAATGGACGTTAGGCCGCATTTCTCTCTTTCTCATTTTAAATTTTTTGTAATAATCGGTTGGTAATCAAAGGTACTGTTAAAGTGATAAAACAGAAAATTTGGCCCGGTTGTAATGTTTCTCACTTTAAAGTCAGCAATTTGTCGATTTTAAGGGGCAAACGTTTATTGCGAACGATTAAGCTGGTCAGGGGGAGCTTATTTTTAAAAGTTTTGTAATATTCGGTTGATAACTAAAGGTACCGTGCAAATTAAACTGTTAAAATAGAAAATTTGGCCCGGTTGAAATGTTTCTCGCTGTAGGTCAGCAATTTGCCGATTTTAGGGAGGTTGCGTGGCTGAATGGTTAGCACGTGCGCTCTGTATCATAACGTCTGTCATTGAGTCAACTGGCCTTGTTTCGATTTCTTGGTTGTACGTGACAAGGAGTATGGTCGCCTTACCAACCTCGTAGGCCGTAACGCCGCTGCCCGGGTAAAATTTCCCTCATTGCACACTTTATGGCGTATGCCCCTCTTCATTAGCCCATTGTAGGAGCAGAACAGTAGAACGTTAAACCCCATTCAATTTCATTTCATTTTCTCTATGTTGCTTATTTATTATAGTGGATAAATATTTTTCTGGTTCTAGCAATTATTTAATTTCTGCATAGAAATCTCTGGCCAGTTTTTTTTATTGCAGAGTGCCATTCTTGTATATTGCAGTCTATGACCCTTTGTTTAAAACATGCTTAAGAAGTCGTCACGATTTCCTACTTATAACCAAACATATTGGAAACCATAATTATATAACATATCTTGGAAGCCCGATTACAGCTATACAAGTTTCAGTTATTTCCCTTTAGTTTAAAGATTATTTTTTTGCCCGGGTGCAATGTTTCTCACTACATTTAAATTTGTAACTTTGTGAGTTTTTGACCGATTTTGATATTATGTCTTTATAATTTTCCAAATCTACATATTTAACGTACATATTCAAACAGTTGAGTTCAACCTGATTCAAAAAGTTTTAGTTTTGTTCAAAGTTATCTCATTTAATTTTTCGATGTTTTCTTACCATTTTCATTTCATTTTTCTGAAAGTTTTGAAGTCGGAAGTCATCCCGATTACAGCAACACAGGTATCAGTTATTTCCCTTTAGTTTTCAGATTATGCAATGTTTCATACTATATTTAGACTTGTAACTTCGCGAGTTTTTGACCAATTTTGATAGTTTGTTATTCGTATCCTTTTATTTGAGATACTTGATATAATCGATGACACGTGACGATGAATATGAAAGCTTTCATATCTGCATGGGACAGTAGCAGATCTAGTTATTATTTTTTTTTTTTGTGTATTTTCTGCAAATCGGATTTCTCAGAATCTAACCATGGGATCTTTCTGAAACTTTGACCTACCCCCCCAAAAATGGGGTGCGAACGTTGTTTAAATATATTTTCAAAACGTTTTACGAATCCGAAATCACCGAATTTTACGAACGAAAAAACTGACAATGCATAGTCGTAACTTTGTTATTTTTTGACCGATTTTACTAATTCTTTTTTCTTTGAATACCTTGAAAAAAATCGTTTTCATCTGCAGTTTCACATTTTCGAATTTCGAAAATTCGTCGCTGTGATTTCGAACCGGAAGTTTAGACCAATTTGACAACTTCTTTAATAGTTGTACGATTTTCATGAAATTTTGTATACAAGTAGATCTTACCGATGTGACTTCAAAAATATAATTAGAAATTTTCTAAATTATCTCCCCTTGGTGAAATTAAGGATAAAAGTTTTCAAAAAAATCGTCGAAATATAGGTCAGAATGACCTAAAAAAAATTTTCGATACTCGACAAGTAATTACTGATTCATACACAAAATATGGAGTTTGTCGATTGAACCGGAAGTGCCACCATCTTGAAACATGAAAAATCCCTAAGGCTTTTTTGCTATTTTACTTACAGACACGGGAGTTATATTTTCCGAATCCTTGAAGGATGGCCCAAAAATCGTAGGGAGCAGAATTTTGATTTCGGTCACGTGATGGTCACCATTTTGAATTGAAAATGAAAAGTAGTAGCAATTTGAAGGGCCGAGACTTTGAAACACAATAACTCTCCTTCTAATTGAGCTAGAATGTTCAAACTTGGTGTAGACGTTCACTAGGTCAATGTCATGATTGAGTTCAAAGATGAGCATTTTCTGCCTAGGGTAAGCAGAGATAGGCATGCTGATTTGTTGATTCTTTAGGGCACGATAACTTCGGTTATAATGAAGGGAGGGCTGTGAAACTTTTGTCAATAAAGAGTCCAATAGCTAGCCTGTTGTGTGAAATCATTGTATCATTTATTTTAAATATCAGGGATAGGCGAAAAAAAGAGATTGAAAATCCAAAAAGTCGTATTTTTACAATTTGGAGCATGTTTAGAGGTCTTTCTCGTAAAGTCAACTTAATATTTTTTGGGAACTTCTTCTACAAAGAGTCTTATTGGTAGTCTTTTATATAAAACCATCGATCAACAATCCAACATATCAGGAGTAGAAGAACAAAAGGATCGAACATTGAAAACGGCATCCTTTCATTGTTAAGCGAAACATGCAGTGTGGGTGACTACAATCTACACATTTAGTCATCGTATACAGCTTATTCAACAGTATCGAATTCCAACTGCTTAGGGATATTTTTTTCGTCCCATCCGAACGACTAGACAGCTGTGCTTGTCAGGCCCTCCGTTCTGCCTCACTGACAACGAGGAACCACGCCGGGAAATCAAGATGAACTTTTTCCGTGCAGAACTTTCAATTCAGGTCAAACGTTTATTGCATACGATTAAGCTGGTCAGTTGGAGCATATTTTCAAAAGTTTAGTAATAATCGGTTGGTAATTAAAGTACCGTGCACATTAAACTGTTAAAACAGAAAATTTCGCCCGGTTGAAATGTTTCTTGCTATAAGTCAGCAATTTTCCGAATTCAGGGAGGCTGAATGGCTGAATGGTTAGCATGTGCGCGCTGTATCGTAACGTCTGTCATTGAGTCAACGGGCGTCGTTTCGATCTCCAGGTTGTCCTTCGGTTTCCTCCCAACGGCTAAAGACCAGTAAGCGCAAGGGGAGTTTTTAAATAAAATTAAAAAACATATGTTAGTCACGAAATGACCTAGTTTGTGTCTAATGGACATTAGGCCGCATTTCTCTCTTTCTCTTTTATTTTTAAAGTTTTGTAATAAACGGTTGGTAATCAAAGGTACTGTAAAAGTGATAAAACAGAAAATTTCGCCCGGTTGTAATGTTTCTCACTTTAAAGTCAGCAATTTGCCGATTTTATTGCGAACGATTAAGCTGGTCAAGGGGAGCTTATTTTTAAAAGTTTTGTAATATTCGGTTGATAACTAAAGGTACCGTGCAAATTAAACTGCTAAAATAGAAAATTTGGCCCGGTTGAACTGTTTCTCGCTGCATGTCAGCAATTTGCCGATTTTAGGGAGGTTGCGTGGCTGAATAACGTCTGTCTTTGAGTCAACTGGCGTTATTTCGATTTCTTGGTTGTACGTGACAAGGAGTATGTTCGCCTGTCCAACTTCGTAGGCCGTAACGCCGCTGCCCGGGTAAAATTTCCCTCATTGCACACTTTATGGCATATGCCCGTCTTCATTAGCCCATTTTAGGAGCAGAACACTAGGACGTTAAACCCCATTCAATTTCATTTCATTTTCTCTATGTTGCTTATTTATTATAGTGGATAAATATTTTTCTGGTTCTAGCAATTATTTAATTTCTGCATAGAAATCTTGCTTTGGCCAGTTTTTTTTTATTGCAGAGTGCCATTCTTGTATAATTCAGTCTATTATTATTTTTCGGAAAAATTATTTGACTCAAAGAGTGTGCCCTTTCAAGGCGCAAAAAATGTAGGAAGCAGTTTTTTTAATTTCTATTTCATTTTCGAGCAAATTGGATTAAGAGGTGAAAAAAGGCGTAAAATTGACCTATTTACAACCCATTCAGGCTTTTCAGATTTTAAAATATTTTTACTTAACTTTTATAAACCTGTAACTATAATCCATACGAAGAGAATGTATGTTAAAATTAGTTTCTAAAATAAGCAGTTGCCGAGAAATGGGCAGTTTTGCATAAGTCACTGTTTTCGTAATTTTGCCTGTAAAATAGTCAATTATTAATGGATATTCACAAAAGTGACATCATTTGATTCAAAAAGCAAGTATGCGTCATATCAAGTTGATTATAATTTAAAATTGACACCGGAAGTGACGTCATTTTGTCAAAAACTCAATTTTTAACTTTTAAAATCGATATTTTTTTCATCCAAGAATTATGTCACATGTAATAATAAAATTAACTTTTGGTTTAAATTCACATATTAACGAAACTCACACGGTCAAAAAGATATCATAAAATTATTTCTAACTTGTTCGGTTGCCGAGATATAGGCGATTTTCTAAAAGTCACTTTTGAAGGTTTTTGGCCCATAAAAGTGTCAATTATTATTCGATGTTCATAAAATTTTCACTCTTTGAAGCCTAAAGCCAGGCGCAGACGGGCAACTTTTTCGAGCAACTTTCAGGCAACAGTGAAATCGCTGGTCGTTGAAAGAAAAAATTGCTCGTCTGCGCCAACGGGCAACAATAGTTGCCTGCTGTTGCTCCGAGTTGCTTCTCGTTGCCAAATATCAAACATGTTTGATATTGGGCAACAGAAAATCGCTCGTCGCCGAGAAATTGTTCATCTGTTGCTTCAAAATTGCTCGTCTGCGGCGGTAGGCGACAACAGGCAACAAGCAACTGGTTAACTGTCCAATCAGCGAGCGCTCTACTGTCATGTGATACTTCAAGATGGCGGCGTCGGAACAGCTAACAACTGTTATTGTATGTACGGTGCCATTTTGAATGATCACGAGATATCGGCATTCCGAATACATCCGGGGAAAAATTGCTTCTCGTTGCCAGTCAGCGCACACGGGAGACCTCGAGTTGCCAATTGCTCGGAGTTGCCAGTAGTTGCCTATTGCAGCAACAAGCGACGAAAAGTTGACCGTCTGCGCCAAGCTTAATGTCATAGACGATGTTAAAAAACTAATTTAAAGTTTTCATTATCACCGGAAGTAACGTCATTTTGGCAAAAACTGTATTTTAAGCCTTCAAAGACGATATTTTATTCAAATGAGTCTGATTTGTAATGTTTATACAATTATGATATTTGATTCCAATCAACAAATAGATTAAACCCATACGGTCATATAAATACCAAAAAATGGTTTCTAACTTGTATGGTTGCCGAGAAATAGACGATTTTCTACACGTCACTTTTCAAGGTTTTTGGTCTATAAAAGTGGCAATTATTATTCGATTTACATAAAATTTTCACCATGTGATGCCTTATGCCATTTCTGATTTCATAAAACTAATGGAACATTTACATTATCACCGGAAGTACTGTAATTTTGTCAGGATCAATTACATGTAACAAATGTATAAAATGAAATGATATTGCTGGATTTGTTTGATTCTGTTTCCATTTTATTTGATGTGTGCAATTCTTACGTGGAAACCTGTATATTGGTTTCATTGGTACCGGAAGTGACATATGTTCAAGAGTAACGTGGCACCGGAATTGACACAAGTTCAAGTTCAAAGGTAACATGGCACCAGTGAAACCCGTCATTCCTGCATGCAGGTCTAGTTATTAAGCTTTCATATTTCATATGAAAGCTTATTGTTTCTGTTAAGATTATTAAGCTTTCATATTACATATGAAAGCTTATTGTTTCTGTTAAGATTATTAAGCTTTCATATGTATTACATATGAAAGCTTATTGTTTCTGTTAAAGTTATTAAGCTTTCATATGTATTACATATGAAAGCTTATTGTTTCTGTTAAAGTTATTATTATTATTTTTTTTTTGTGTGTGTTTTCTGCAAATCGGATTTCTCAGAATCTATCCATAGGATCTTTCCGAAATTTTGACCTACCCCCCCAAAAATGGGGTGCGAACCTTGATTAAATATATTTTCAAAACGTTTTACGAATCCGAAATCACCGAATTTTACGAACGAAAAAACTGACAATGCATAGTCGTAACTTTGTTATTTTTTGACCGATTTTACTAATTCTTTTTTCCTTGAGTATCTTGAAACATTTACTTCAAATCTGCAATTTCGGATTTTCGAATTTCGAAAATTCGTCGCTGTCATTTCGAACCGGAAGTTATTACCAATTTGACAACTTCTTTAATAGTTGTGCGATTTTCGTGAAATTTAGAATGTTAGTAGATCTTACCAATGCGACTTCAATGTTGTCCTTGGAAATTTTCTAAATTATCTCCCCTTGGTGAAATTAAGGATCAAAGTTTTCAAAAAAATCGTCGAAATATAGGTCAGAATGACCTATTTTTTTTTTTCGATACTAGACAAGGAATTACTGATTCGTACACAAAATATGGAGTTTGTCGATCGAACCGGAAGTGCCACCATCTTTAAACGTGAAAAATCAAAAAGGCTTTTTTGCTATTTTACTTACAGACTCGGGAGTCATATTTTCGGAATCCTTGAAGGAATGCCTAAAAATCTGTCGGATCAGAATTTTGATTTCGGTCACGTGATGGTCACAATTTTGAATTGAAAATGAAAAATAGAAGCAATTTGAAAGGCCGGGAATTTGGAACACAATAACTCTCCTTCTAATTAAGCTAGAATGTTCAAACTTGGTGTAGACGTTCACTAGGTCAATGTTATGATTGAGTTCAAAGATGAGCATTTTCTGCTTAGGGTAAGCAGAGATAAGCATGCTGATTTGCTGATTCTTTAGGGCACGATAACTTCGGTTATAATGAAGGGAGGGCGGTGAAACTTTTGTCAATAGAGAGTCTAATAGCTAGCCTGTTATGTGAAATCATTGTATCATTTTTTTTAAATATCAGGGATAGCCGAAAAAAAAGAGATTGAAAATCCAAAAAGTCGTATTTTTACAATTTGTTGCATGTTTAGAGGTCTTTCTCGTAAAGTCAACATACTATTTTTTGGGAACTTCTTCTACAAAGAGTCTTATTGGTAGTCTTTTATATGAAACCATCGATCAACAGTCCAACATATCAGGAGTAGAAGAACAAAAGGATCGAACATTGAAAACGGCACCCTTTCATTGTTGAGCGAAACATGCAGTGTGGGTGACTACAATCTACGCATTTAGTCATCGTATAGAGCTTATTCAACAGAATCGAATTCCAACTGCTTAGGGATATTTTACGTGCACTCCAATGTGTACACGGGACCTTGGTTTCTCGTCCCATCCGAAGGACTAGACAGCTGTGCTTGTCAGGCCCTCCGTTCTGCCTCACTGACAAGGGGAACCACGCCGGGAAATCGAGATGAACTTTCTCCGTGCAGAACTTTCAATTCAGGCAAAACGTTAATTGCATACGATTAAGCTGGTCAGTTGGAGCTTATTTTCAAAAGTTTTGTAATAATCGGTTGGTAATTAAAGTACCGTGCACATTAAACTGTTAAAACAGAAAATTTCGCCCGGTTGAAATGTTTCTTGCTATAAGTCAGCAATTTTCCGAATTCAGGGAGGCTGAATGGCTGAATGGTTAGCATGTCCGCGCCGTATCGTAACGTCTGTCATTGAGTCAACGGGCGTCGTTTCGATCTTCAGGTTGCACGTGACATGGTGTATGATGTCCAACCTCGTGGGTTTTCTCCGTGTTCTTCAGTTTCCTCCCAACGGCTAAAAACCAGTACGCGCAAGGGGAGTTTTTAAATAAAATTAAAAAACATATGTTAGTCCCGAAATGACCTAGTTTGTGTCGAATGGGCGTTAGGCCGCATTTACTGTAAAAGTGATGAAACAAAAAATTTGGCCCGGTTGTAATGTTTCTCACTTTAAAGTCAGCAATTTGTCGATTTTAAGGGGCAAACGTTTATTGCGAACAGTTAAGCTGGTCAGGGGGAGCTTATTTTTAAAAGTTTTGTAATATTCGGTTGATAACTAAAAGTACCGTGCAAATTAAACTGTTAAAATAGAAAATTTGGCCCGGTTGAAATGTTTCTCGCTGTAGGTCAGCAATTTGCCGATTTTAGGGAGGTTGCGTGGCTGAATGGTTAGCACGTGCGCTCTGTATCATAACGTCTGTCATTGAGTCAACTGGCGTTGTTTCGATTTCTTGGTTGTACGTGACAAGGAGTATGGTCGCCTGTCCAACCTCGTAGGTCGTAACGCCGCTGCCCGGGTAAAACTTCCCTCATTGCACACTTTATGGCGTATGCCCGTCTTCATTAGCCCATTGTAGGAGCAGAACAGTAGGACGTTAAACCCCATTCAATTTCATTTCATTTTCTCTATGTTGCTTATTTATTATAGTGGATAAATATTTTTCTGGTTCTAGCAATTATTTAATTTCTGCATAGAAATCTTGCTTTGGCCAGTTCTTTTTATTGCAGAGTGCCATTCTTGTATATTGCAGTCTATGACCCTTTGTTTAAAACATGCTTAAGAAGTCGTCACGATTTCCTACTTATAACCGAACATATTGGAAACCATAATTATATAACATATCTTGGAAGCCCGATTACAGCTATACAAGTTTCAGTTATTTACCTTTAGTTTAAAGATTATTTTTTTGCCCGGGTGCAATGTTTCTCACTACATTTAAATTTGTAACTTTGTGAGTTTTTGACCGATTTTGATAATTATGTCTTTATAATTTTCCAAATCTACATATTCAACGTACATATTCAAACAGTTGAGTTCAACCTGATTCAAAAAGTTTTAGTTTTGTTCAAAGTTATCTCATTTAATTTTTCGATGTTTTCTTACCATTTTCATTTCATTTTTCTGAAAGTTTGAAGTCGGAAGTCATCCCGATTACAGCAACACAAGTATCAGTTATTTCCCTTTAGTTTTCAGATTATGCAATGTTTCATACTATATTTAGACTTGTAACTTCGCGAGTTTTTGACCAATTTTGATAGTTTGTTATTCGTATCCTTTTATTTGAGATACTTGATATAATCGATGACACGTGACGATGAATATGAAAGCTTTCATATCTGCATGGGACAGTAGCAGATCTAGTTATTTTTTTTTTGTGTGTTTTCTGCAAATCGGATTTCTCAGAATCTATCCATAGGATCTTTCCGAAATTTTGACCTACCCCCCCAAAAATGGGGTGCAAACCTTGATTAAATATATTTTCAAAACGTTTTACGAATCCGAAATCACCGAAATTTACGAACGAAAAAGCTGACAATGCATAGTCGTATCTTTGTTATTTTTTGACCGATTTTACTAATTCTTTTTTCTTTGAGTATCTTGAAACATTTACTTCAAATCTGCAATTTCGGATTTTCGAATTTCGAAAATTCGTCGCTGTCATTTCGAACCGGAAGTTATTACCAATTTAACAACTTCTTTAATAGTTGTGCGATTTTCGTGAAATTTAGAATGTTAGTAGATCTTGCCAATGCGACTTCAATGATGTCCTTGGAAATTTTCTAAATTATCTCCCCTTTGTGAAATTAAGGATCAAAGTTTTCAAAAAAATCGTCGAAATATAGGTCAGAATGACCTAATTTTTTTTTTGAATACTACAGCAGTAATTACTGATTCGTACACAAAATATGGAGTTTGTCGATCGAACCGGAAGTGCCACCATCTTTAAACGTGAAAAATCAAAAAGGCTTTTTTGCTATTTTACTTACAGACTCGGGAGTTATATTTTCAGAATCCTTGAAGGAATGCCTAAAAATCTGTCGGATCCGAATTTTGATTTCGGTCACGTGATGGTCACCATTTTGAATTGAAAATGAAAAATAGAAGCAATTTGAATGGCCGGGACTTTGGAATACAATAACTTTCCTTCTAATTAAGCTAGAATGTTCAACCTTGGTGTAGACGTTCACTAGGTCAATGTCATGATTGAGTTCAAAGATGAGCATTTTCTGCTTAAGGTAAGCAGAGGTAAGCATGCTGATTTGTTGATTCTTTAGGGCACGATAACTTCAGTTATAATGAAGGGAGGGCGGTGAAACTTTTGTCAATAGAGAGTGTAATAGCTAGCCTGTTGTTTGAAATCATTGTATCATTTTTTTTAAATATCAGGGATAGCCGAAAAAAAGAGATTGAAAATCCAAAAAGTCGTATTTTTACAATTTGGAGCATGTTTAGAGGTCTTTCTCGTAAAGTCAACATACTATTTTTTGGGAACTTCTTCTACAAAGAGTCTTATTGGTAGTCTTTTATATGAAACCATCGATCAACAGTCCAACATATCAGGAATAGAAGAACAAAAGGATCGAACATTGAATACGGCACCCTTTCATTGTTAAGCGACACATGCAGTGTGGGTGACTACAATCTACGCATTTGGTCATCGTATAGAGCTTATTCAACAGTATCGAATTCCAACTGCTTAGGGATATTTTACGTGCACTCCAATGTGTACACGGGACCTTGGTTTTTCGTCCCATCCGAACGACTAGACAGCTGTGCTTGTCAGGTCCTCCGTTCTGCCTCACTGACAAGGGGAACCACGCCGGGAAATCGAGATGAACTTTCTCCGTGCAGAACTTTCAATTCAGGCAAAACGTTTATTGCATACGATTAAGCTGGTCAGTTGGAGCTTATTTTCAAAAGTTTTGTAATAATCGGTTGGTAATTAAAGTACCGTGCACATTAAACTGTTAAAACAGAAAATTTCGCCCGGTTGAAATGTTTCTTGCTATAAGTCAGCAATTTTCCGAATTCAGGGAGGCTGAATGGTTAGCATGTGCGCGCTGTATCGTAACGTCTGTCATTGAGTCAACGGGCGTCGTTTCGATCTCCAGGTTGCACGTGACATGGTGTATGATGTCCAACCTCGTGGGTTTTCTCCGTGTTCTTCGATTTCCTCCCAACGGCTAAAGACCAGTACGCGCAAGGGGAGTTTTTAAATAAAGTTAAAAAAACATATGTTAGTCCCGAAATGACCTAGTTTGTGTCGAATGGACGTTAGGCCGCATTTCTCTCTTTCTCTTTTATTTTTAAAGTTTTGTAATAATCGGTTGGTAATCAAAGGTACTGTAAAAGTGATAGAACAGAAAATTTGGCCCGGTTGTAATGTTTCTCACATTAAAGTCAGCAATTTGTCGATTTTAAGGGGCAAACGTTTATTGCGAACGATTAAGGTGGTAAGGGGGAGCTTATTTTTAAAAGTTTTGTAATAATCGGTTGATAACTAAAGGTACCGTGCAAATTAAACTGTTAAAATAGAAAATTTGGCCCGGTTGAAATGTTTCTCGCTGTAGGTCAGCAATTTGGCGATTTTAGGGAGGTTGCGTGGCTGAATGGTTAGCACGTGCGCTCTGTATCATAACGTCTGTCATTGAGTCAACTGGCGTTGTTTCGATTTCTTGGTTGTGCGTGACAAGGAGTATGGTCGCCTGTCCAACCTCGTAGGCCGTAACGCCGCTGCCCGGGTAAAATTTCCCTCATTGCACACTTTATGGCGTATGCCCGTCTTCATTAGCCCATTGTAGGAGCAGAACAGTAGGACGTTAAACCCCATTCAATTTCATTTCATTTTCTCTATGTTGCTTATTTATTATAGTGGATAAATATTTTTTTGGTTCTAGAAATTATTTAATTTCTGCATAGAAATCTTGCTTTGGCCATTTTTTTTATTGCAGAGTGCCATTCTTGTATATTGCAGTCTATGACCCTTTGTTTAAAATATGCTTAAAGTTGGGTTCCCGGATACAAACTGGGTGATTTGATGATATATTAGAATTAAAAACATATTCAAACTAATTATCTTATCATAATTTTGCTTCAAATCGTTCTCATAACATTTTTATTGACGAGAATAGCCTGCTATAAAAATCTATCGAAAGAGACCATGTTTGCGTCAGGCGATTACCCCTCGCCGTAACCAATGGCAACGGTGGCAGACGACAGGGGAGAATGCATTGCATACACAAGACGATGTTGTCTGTAAGCGCTGACTATTTACTACAAATATAGAATCCTAATTAAATTCTCGGATTATCCACTGCATGCGTCTTTTTCTGTGATTTTTACCCCAGAAATTGTTGTATGTCTAACTCTTCATAAAGTTTTTCAAAATGTACACAAATCACTCAAGTTCGCGTGCAGCCTTCAACGCCAAGCGTGCAGGTACCCTTATTCGTCGGGTTGACTATTAAGTGAACCCCTTACATTTTTGTCCTGTTTACGCTCCATGAGTGTTTTTCAGGGAATCCAGTATTTTTCTAGTAAGATTGGATATCTCTTCTTTCCATATATACCAAAATTGCCATACTTTTATAGGCAATGACCACCCGATAAATACTTATCTGGGAACCCAACTTTAAGAAGTCGTCACGATTTCCTACTTATAACCGAACATATTGGAAACCATAATTATATAACATATCTCGGAAGCCCGATTACAGCTATACAAGTTTCAGTTATTTCCCTTTAGTTTAAAGATTATTTTTTTGCCCGGGTGCAATGTTTCTCACTACATTTAAATTTTTAACTTTGTGAGTTTTTGGCCGATTTTGATATTATGTCTTTATAATTTTCCAAATCTGCATATTTAACGTACATATTCAAACAGTTGAGTTCAACCTGATTCAAAAAGTTTTAGTTTTGTTCAAAGTTATCTCATTTAATTTTTCGATGTTTTCTTACCATTTTCATTTCATTTTTCTGAAAGTTTTGAAGTCGGGAGTCATCCCGATTACAGCAACACAAGTATCAGTTATTTCCCTTTAGTTTTCAGATTACTCAATGTTTCATACTATATTTAGACTTGTAACTTCGCGAGTTTTTGACCAATTTTGATAGTTTGTTATTCTTATCCTTTTATTTGAGATACTTGATATAATCGATGACACGTGACGATGAATATGAAAGCTTTCATATCTGCATGGGACAGTAGCAGATCTAGTTATTAAGCTTTCATATTACATATGAAAGCTTATTGTTTCTGTTAAAGTTATTATTATTAAGCTTCCATATTACATATGAAAGCTTATTGTTTCTGTTAAGATTATTAAGCTTTCATATTACATATGAAAGCTTATTGTTTCTGTTAAGATTATTATTATTTTTTTTTTTTGTGTATTTTCTGCAAATCGGATTTCTCAGAATCTAACCATGGGATCTTTCTGAAACTTTGACCTACCCCCCCAAAAATGGGGTGCGAACGTTGATTAAATATATTTTCAAAACGTTTTACGAATCCGAAATCACCGAATTTTACGAACGAAAAAACTGACAATGCATAGTCGTAACTTTGTTATTTTTTGACCGATTTTACTAATTCTTTTTTCTTTGAATACCTTGAAAAAAATCATTTTCATCTGCAGTTTCACATTTTTGAATTTCGAAAATTCGTCGCTGTGATTTCGAACCGGAAGTTTAGACCAATTTGACAACTTCTTTAATAGTAGTACGATTTTCATGAAATTTAGTATATAAGTAGATCTTACCAATGTGACTTCAAAAATATAATTAGAAATTTTCTAAATTATCTCCCCTTGGTGAAATTAAGGATCAAAGTTTTCAAAAAAATCGTCGAAATATAGGTCAGAATGACCTAATTTTTTTTTTCGATACTAGACAGGTAATTACTGATTCCTACACAAAATATGGAGTTTGTCGATCAAACCGGAAATGCCACCATCTTGAAACATGAAAAATCCCTAAGGCTTTTTTGCTATCTTACTTACAGACACGGGATTTATATTTTCTGAATCCTTGAAGGATGGCCCGAAAATCGTAGGGAGCAGAATTTTGATTTAGGTCAACTGATGGTTGCCATTTTGAAGTGAATATGAAAAGTAGTAGCAATTTGAAGGGCCGAGATTTTGAAACACAATAACTCTCCTTCTAATTGAGCTAGAATGTTCAATCTTGGTGTAGACGTTCACTAGGTCAATGTCATGATTGAGTGCAAAGATGAACATTTTCTGCTTAGGGTAAGCAGAGATAAGCATGCTGATTTGTTGATTCTTTAGGGCACGATAACTTCGGTTATAATGAAGGGAGGGCGATGAAACTTTTGTCAATAGAGAGTCTAAAAGCTAGCCTGTTGTTTGAAATCATTGTATCATTTTTTTTAAATATCAGGGATAGCCGAAAAAAAGAGATTGAAAATCCAAAAAGTCGTATTTTTACAATTTGGAGCATGTTTAGAGGTCTTTCTCGTAAAGTCAACATAATATTTTTTGGGAACTTCTTCTACAAAGAGTCTTATTGGTAGTCTTTTATATGAAACCATCGATCAACAGTCCAACATATCAGGAGTAGAAGAACAAAAGGATCGAAAATAGAAAATGGCACCCTTTCATCGTTAAGCGAAACATGCAGTGTGGTTGACTACAATCTACGCATTTAGTCATTGTATAGAGCTTATTCAACAGTATCGAATTCCAACTGCTTAGGGATATTTTACGTGCACTCCAATGTGTACACGGGACCTTGGTTTTTCGTCCCATCCGAACGACTAGACAGCTGTGCTTATCAGGCCCTCCGTTCTGCCTAACTGACAACGGGGAACCACGCCGGGAAATCGAGATGAACTTTCTCCGTGCAGACCTTTCAATTCAGGCCAAACATTTATTGCATACGATTAAGCTGGTCAGATGGAGCTTATTTTCAAACGTTTTGTAATAATCGGTTGGTAATTAAAGTACCGTGCACATTAAACTGTTAAAACAGAAAATTTCGCCCGGTTGAAATGTTTCTTGCTATAAGTCAGCAATTTTCCGAATTCAGGGAGGCTGAATGGCTGAATGGTTAGCATGTGCGCGCTGTATCGTAACGTCTGTCATTGAGTCAACGGGCGTCGTTTCGATCTCCAGGTTGCACGTGACATGAAGTATGATGTCCAACCTCGTGGGTTTTCTCCGTGTCCTTCGGTTTCCTCCCAACGGCTAAAGACCAGTAAGCGCAAGAGGAGTTTTTAAATAAAATTAAAAAACATATGTTAGTCACGAAATGACCTAGTTTGTGTCGAATGGACACCAGGCCGCATTTCTCTCTTTCTCTTTTATTTTTAAAGTTTTGTAATAATCGGTTGGTAATCAAAGGTACTGTAAAAGTGATAAAACAGAAAATTTCGCCCGGTTGTAATGTTTCTCACTTTAAAGTCAGCAATTTGCCGATTTTAAGGGGCAAACGTTTATTGCGAACGATTAAGCTGGTCAGGGGGCGCTTATTTTTAAAAGTTTTGTAATATTCGGTTGATAACTAAAGGTACCGTGCAAATTAAACTGTTAAAATAGAAAATTTGGCCCGGTTGAAATGTTTCTCGCTGTAGGTCAGCAATTTGCCGATTTTAGGGAGGTTGCGTGGCTGAATGGTTAGCACGTGCGCTCTGTATCATAAAGTCTGTCATTGAGTCAACTGGCGTTGTTCCGGTTTCTTGGTTGTACGTGACAAGGAGTATGGTCACCTGTCCAACCTCGTAGGCCGTAACGCCGCTGCCCGGGTAAAATTTCCCTCATTGCACACTTTATGGCATATGCCCGTCTTCATTAGCACATTTTAGGAGCAGAACAGTAGGACGTTAAACCCCATTCAATTTCATTTCATTTTCTCTATGTTGCTTATTTATTATAGTGGATAAATATTTTTCTGGTTCTAGCAATTATTTAATTTCTGCATAGAAATCTTGCTTTGGCCAGTTTTTTTATTGCAGAGTGCCATTCTTGTACAATTCAGTCTATGATCCTTTGTTTAAAACATGCTTAAGAAGTCGTCACGATTTCGTACTTATAACCAAACAAATTGGAAATATTAGTCTGACATTATTAAATCGTAATTTTATTGGTCTTATTTAAAATTAAACTTTCATTTAACTATGAACAACCCTTAACGTGTCTCTTTAAAACTATTAAGTACTCTAAAACAGTAGCTCAACCTTTTGACCTAAACTCATTAATTTACCATTTTGTTGTGAGCGACTTCTTATTCTTCCTATATGACATATTGCACGTGTCTGATTTCAAAGGGGGGTTGGGTGGCTGAATGGTTAGCACGCGCGCCTGTAATTGAGTTAACTAGCGTGTTTTCGAATGCCCGGTTGTACGTGACAAGGAGTAAGGTCGCCTGTCCAACCTGCCATTTTTAATTTTTTGTCCCGCCATTTTCATTTCATTTTCTCATCCGTCTCATTACAGTAATACAAGTTTCAGTTATTTCCCTTTAGTTTTCAGATTATTGTTATGCCTGGGTGCAATGTTTCATACTATATTTAGACTTGTAACTTCGCGAGTTTTTGACCAATTTTGATAATTTTTTCTTCTTATCCTTTTATTTAGGATACTTGATACAATCAATGACACGTGACGATGAATATGAAAGCTTTCATATCTGCATGGGACAGTAGCAGATCTAGTTATTATTTTTTTTTTTGTGTATTTTCTGCAAATCGGATTTCTCAGAATCTAACCATGGGATCTTTCTGAAACTTTGACCTACCCCCCCAAAAATGGGGTGCGAACGTTGTTTAAATATATTTTCAAAACGTTTTACGAATCCGAAATCACCGAATTTTACGAACGAAAAAACTGACAATGCATAGTCGTAACTTTGTTATTTTTTGACCGATTTTACTAATTCTTTTTTCTTTGAATACCTTGAAAAAAATCATTTTCATCTGCAGTTTCACATTTTCGAATTTCGAAAATTCGTCGCTGTGATTTCGAACCGGAAGTTTAGACCAATTTGACAACTTCTTTAATAGTTGTACGATTTTCATGAAATTTAGTATACAAGTAGATCTTACCGATGTGACTTCAAAAATATAATTAGAAATTTTCTAAATTATCTCCCCTTGGTGAAATTAAGGATCAAAGTTTTCAAAAAAATCGTCGAAATATAGGCCAGAATGACCTGAAAATTTTTTTCGATACTCGACAGGTAATTACTGATTCCTACACAAAATATGAAGTTTGTCGATCAAACCGGAAATGCCACCATCTTGAAACATGAAAAATCCCTAAGGCTTTTTTGCTATCTTACTTACAGACACGGGAGTTATATTTTCTGAATCCTTGAAGGATGGCCCAAAAATCGTAGGGAGCAGAATTTTGATTTCGGTCATGTGATGGTCACAATTTTGAATTGAAAATGAAAAATAGAAGCAATTTGAAAGGCCCGGACTTCGGAACACAATAACTCTCCTTCTAATTAAGCTAGAATGTTCAAACTTGGTGTAGATGTTCACTAGGTCAATGTTATGATTGAGTTCAAAGATGAGCATTTTCTGTTTAGGGTAAGCCGAGATAAGCATGCTGATTTGTTGATTCTTTAGGGCACGATAACTTCGGTTATAATGAAGGGAGGGCGGTGAAACTTTTGTCAATAGAGAGTCTAATGGGTAGCCTGTTGTGTGAAATGATTGTATCATTTTTTTTAAATATCAGGGATAGCCGAAATAAAGAGATTGAAAATCCAAAAAGTCGTATTTTTACAATTTGGAGCATGTTTAGAGGTCTTTCTCGTAAAGTCAACATACTATTTTTTGGGAACTTCTTCTATAAAGAGTCTTATTGGTAGTCTTTTGTATGAAACCATCGATCAACAGTCCAACATATCAGGAGTAGAAGAACAAAAGGATCGAACATTGAAAACGGCACCCTTTCATTGTTGAGCGAAACATGAAGTGTGGGTGACTACAATCTACGCATTTAGTCATCGTATAGAGCTTATTCAACTGTATCGAATTCCAACTGCTTAGGGATATTTTACGTGCACTCCAATGTGTACACGGGACCTTGGTTTTTCGTCCCATCCGAAGGACTAGACAGCTGTGCTTGTCAGCCCCTCCGTTCTGCCTTACTGACAAGGGAACCACGCCGGAAAATCGAGATGAACTTTCTCTGTGCAGAACTTTCAATTCAGGCAAAACGTTTATTGCCAACGATTAAGCTTGTCAGTTGGAGCTTATTTTCAAAAGTTTTGTAATAATCGGTTGGTAATTAAAGTACCGTGCACATTAAACTGTTAAAACAGAAAATTTCGCCCGGTTGAAATGTTTCTTGCTATAAGTCAGCAATTTTCCGAATTCAGGGAGGCTGAATGGCTGAATGGTTAGCATGTCCGCGCCGTATCGTAACGTCTGTCATTGAGTCAACGGGCGTCGTTTCGATCTTCAGGTTGCACGTGACATGGTGTATGATGTCCAACCTCGTGGGTTTTCTCCGTGTTCTTCAGTTTCCTCCCAACGGCTAAAAACCAGTACGTGCAAGGGGAGTTTTTAAATAAAATTAAAAAACATATGTTAGTCCCGAAATGACCTAGTTTGTGTCGAATGGACGTTAGGCCGCATTTACTGTAAAAGTGATGAAACAGAAAATTTGGCCCGGTTGTAATGTTTCTCACTTTAAAGTCAGCAATTTGTCGATTTTAAGGGGCAAACGTTTATTGCGAACGATTAAGCTGGACAGGGGGAGCTTATTTTTAAAAGTTTTGTAATATTCGGTTGATAACTAAAGGTACCGTGCAAATTAAACTGTTAAAATAGAAAATTTGGCCCGGTTGAAATGTTTCTCGCTGTAGGTCAGCAATTTGCCGATTTTAGGGAGGTTGCGTGGCTGAATGGTTAGCACGTGCGCTCTGTATCATAACGTCTGTCATTGAGTCAGCTGGCCTTGTTTCGATTTCTTGGTTGTACGTGACAAGGAGTATGGTCGCCTTACCAACCTCGTAGGCCGTAACGCCGCTGACCGGGTAAAATTTCCCTCATTGCACACTTTATGGCGTATGCCTGTCTTCATTAGCCCATTGTAGGAGCAGAACAGTAGGAGGTTAAACCCCATTCAATTTCATTTCATTTTCTCTATGTTGCTTATTTATTATAGTGGATAAATATTTTTCTGGTTCTAGCAATTATTTAATTTCTGCATAGAAATCTCTGGCCAGTTTTTTTTATTGCAGAGTGCCATTCTTGTATATTGCAGTCTATGACCCTTTGTTTAAAACATGCTTAAGAAGTCGTCACGATTTCCTACTTATAACCAAACATATTGGAAACCATAATTATATAACATATCTTGGAAGCCCGATTACAGCTATACAAGTTTCAGTAATTTCCCTTTAGTTTAAAGATTATTTTTTGCCCGGGTGCAATGTTTCTCACTACATTTAAATTTGTAACTTTGTGAGTTTTTGACCGATTTTGATATTATGTCTTTATAATTTTCCAAATCTACATATTTAGCGTACATATTCAAATAGTTGAGTTCAACCTGATTCAAAAAGTTTTAGTTTTGTTCAAAGTTATCTCATTTATCCCGATTACAGCAACACAAGTATCAGTTATTTCCCTTTAGTTTTCAGATTACTCAATGTTTCATACTATATTTAGATTTGTAACTTCGCGAGTTTTTGACCAATTTTGATAGTTTGTTATTCTTATCCTTTTATTTGAGATACTTGATATAATCGATGACACGTGACGATGAATATGAAAGCTTTCATATCTGCATGGGACAGTAGCAGATCTAGTTAGGCTTTCAGACTTTCGTCTGAAAGACTATTGTTTTTACTAAAATTATTATTATTATTATTAGGCTTTCAGACTTTCGTCTGAAAGACTATTGTTTTTACTAAAATTATTATTATTATTATTCTTATTATTATTATTTTTTTCCGCGGGAGCCTATTTCTCCATGATCGAAAACAGATATCGATCTGGAACAAACTTTTCTATCGGGAAAACATGTGGTGGCTAGTGCATAAACTATTTTTCAAACTTCTGCGCATACCGGAAGTGGCCGAACTTTGTAGGTTGTCATGATATTGAAAATCGGCCATAATTTCGCCAATTCTTTACCCATTTTTAATCAAATGACATTTTCGGAAACCCTGAATCTTTTGCGAGATAATGGCTATCTCACATTTTTCAATTTCGAACATTCGTCTATGACTTCTATCGTTCGAAAATTGAAAAGACGTTGTTTATGAGACAATTTTTGTTATTTTTCAAAATTTTCAAATTTGACCTACATTTTTGGATTCCTGAAGTCCATCCGATTCCAGTAATATAAGTTTCATTCAGAGTTATCTCCCTTTATTTTTCGTTTTTTTTCGAATTTTCTACCCATTTTCAAACCCTTATATTTTTTGGAAAGGATAAATCGATATTTCTGAAACCTCTGGAACATAAAGCCATATAGTCAGACATCCGGATAAAGCAATTTCAACAACGATCTGTAAACCGGAAGTAGTCGAAAAAATTTCTGATGTTTGGAAAAAAATGCAAAAAATGGGTGCTTTGGGGAAAAACCTGAATATTTCGTCCGATATCAACGGAGTAAAGAGATTAGGGTATCGTTGGGTTGCACGGGAATTGAAGTATCGTATGGTACCCATTTCATAAAGATACGATGACCCGGAAGTAAAATATCGCACGCTGAAAATCAAGTATTTTCTGATTTGGAGCGTTTTTAGACGCCTTTATCTCGAAAACTGCTCCAGCGATTTACCTTAAACCTTCTCTATCGAGAGTCCCTTCGGTGGTCTTTAGCATGAAGCAATCCATTACAATCTTCCAATAATTGGAATAAGACAAAAAAGGGACTGAAAATCGAAAAAAGTCAAAAAATCGTGAAATTTTGGAAAATGCTCTACTATTTTTTTATTTTAAGAGATTTTAAAAAAAACACATATATATTTAAAAAGCTGACCTAATTACGGTTCTAATGATGTATAATATGTATGCAGTTATTGAAATTTAATTTTCAATATTTTGACATTTTGACATTTTTAACACTTTTGAACATAGGATTTCTCAGAAATATTTTATTTGATCGTATAGTGTCGTATACCATTAGAGAGTCCTGTTCCCATGCAAACTCCAAAACTGGATGTGAAAACTACTCGACAATGATTCGTATACCGGAAGTAGTTCAAAAAACGACAAAAAATGTAAAAAAGATAAAAAAGAATTGGAGCGCTTGCCAAAAGTTCGAATTCTCCGTCACATATTAGCGGACCAAAACAATTAAAGTGTCGTTGGATAGTTCCATTAATAGACGATCGTATAACATCTAAATAACACGAATTTGATTCTTAGGAAATAAATTATGGTACGCCGAAAACTAAGTATTTTCCGTTTTGGAGCATTCTGAGACGCCTTTTTCTCGAAAACGACGCCTACGATTTTTCTTAAACATTTTTTACTCAGAGTCCTACCGGTGGCCTAGCGTGTGCATCTAATAATAAAAGCTTTGCAATATTATAGGTGGTCCAAAAATGACATCAATCTTTGAAAAAAGTTGAAAAATCATTAAATTATTGAAAATGCTCTTTTATTTATCTTTTTTTCAAAAATTACCTAATGAATGTTTCTGATATTTCTGCTACAGGAAGTTAAGTATCTAATCAACTTGTTAAAGCTATTCCGACAATGATCAAAAAACCGGAAGTAGTCGAAAAAATCTCCGATATTTTGAAATTTTTTTACATTTTTACAGAAAACTTTTTTATTTATGAATATTTTTTGATGGTAGTTTGCACAGAGTTAAAGTATCACCCTACTTGAGCAGAAGCGAGAAAGAATTTTGTCTCAGTAATTTTCTTTAGTCGCCATTGGCTAATTTAGTTTTTCGTACCTAGATTAATTATTTATTGTTCGATTTGTGTAAAACAAAATGCATATGCTCCGTGGTCTCAATTGTAATTTCTTTTGTTACCGTGAAATTTTTCTGCAAGCAACGGAAGTGGCGTAATATTAACAAAAACCACGATTTTGACAGTTCGGTACCACTTTGTGAAAGCAAATATTATTTTTTTCGAAATCTGATATAGCAAAAAGGATGCGCGCTGTAAAGGGGCACAAATCGTTAGCTCAGATTTTTTAATTTCAATTTCATTTTCGGGCAATTTCGAATAAATGTAAAAAAAAGTGTAACAATCAGTTATTTACAACCTATTCAACGTCTTCATATTTTGAACTATTTATTCGTAACTTTCATAAACTCGTATTAATAATCCAGACGAGGAGAATGTATGCAAAATATAGTTCGTAATATGAGCAATTGCCGAAAAATATGCAATTTTGCGTGAATCACTTTTCACGTTATTTTGTCTATAAAAGAGTAAATTATTATCCGATTTTCAATATTTTTTTTTCATTCGATGCCTAATGCCAATTTGGACTAGGTTAAGCCAATTTTACAGTTTCACTGTTACCGGAAATAACGTCATTTTGGAAAAAACTATACTTTTAACCTAAAAAACAAATATTTTATTCAAAAGAGTCTTTTTTATAATATTTTAAAAATTATGATATTTTGAATCCCATCAACGAATAGCATGAACCCATACGATCATACAGATACCACAAAAAAGTTTCTAACTTGCACGGTTGCCGAGAAATAGACGATTTTCTACAAGTCACTTTTCAAGCTTTTTGGTCTATAAAAGTGTCAATTATTATTCAATTTTCACACAATTTTCACCATGTGATGCCTTATGCGCTTTAGGATTGCAATGATCTGATTTAATATTTCCATTATCACCGGAAGTAATGTCATATTTGCAAAAACCGTATTTTTAGACTTCAAAACAAATATTTTATTCAAATGAGTCTGATTTGTAATGTTTATACAATTATGATATTTGATTCCAATCAACAAATAGATAAAAACCCATACGGTCATATAAATACCAAAAAATGGTTTCTAACTTGTACAGTTGCCGAGAAATAGACGATTTTCTACACGTCACTTTTCAAGGTTTTTAGTCTATAAAAGTGGCAATTATTATTCGATTTACATAAAATTTTCACCATGTGATGCCTTATGCCATGTATGATTGCAATGATCTGATTTAACATTTCCATTATCACCGGAAGTAATGTCATATTTGCAAAAACCGTATTTTTAGACTTCCAAACAAAATTTTACTCCAAAATTAGATTTTGCGTGATCCGACTCAAGATGGCGTGTTCAATGACAAATATTACGGGACGCTGAAGATCTAGTATTTTCCTTTTTGGACTTTTATATGATATCAGAATGATACAAATTCGATGGTTAGGCAATAGATTATGAGGTGCCGAAAATGTAGTATTTTCCTCTTTTTTTGAAGCCTTTTCGGACTCGTTTATCTCGAAAACTACTTCTATTTCACTTCTTAAACTTCTGTTACCCCGAGTCCTATCGGTCGTTTAGAGTATAAAGGTAAATTTAAAAGCATGGCAATGATATAAAGGACCCTGAAAGCCGATTCAGCACTGCTATGCAGGTCTAGTTATTATTATTATTATTATTATTATTTTTTACCGCGGGAGCCTATTTCTCCATGATCGAAAACAGATATCGATCTGGAACCAACTTTTCTATCGGGAAAACATGTGGTGGCTAGTGCATAAACTATTTTTCAAACTTCTGCGCATACCGGAAGTGGCCGAACTTTGTAGGTTGTCATGATATTGAAAATCGGCCATAATTTCGTCAATTCTTTACCCATTTTTAATCAAATGACATTTTCGGAAACCCTGAATCTTTTCCGAGATAATGGCTATCTCACATTTTTCAATTTCGAATATTTGTCTATGACTTCTATCGTTCGAAAATTGAAAAGACGTTGTTTATGAGACAATTTTTGTTATTTTTCAAAATTTGCAAATTTGACCTACATTTTTGGATTCCTGAAGTCTATGCGATTCCAGTAATATAAGTTTCATTCAGAGTTATCGCCCTTTATTTTTCGAATTTTTTCGAATTTTCTGCCCATTTGGTAACCCTTATATTTTTTGGAAAGGATAAAACGATATTTCTGAAACCCCTGAAACATAAAGCCATATTGCCAAACCGCTGCATAAAGCAATTTCAACAACGATTCGTAAACCGGAAGTAGTCGAAATAATGTCTGATTTTTTGAAAAAAACTCAAAAAATGGGGGCTTTGGGAAAAACGTGATTTCTTCGTCCCATATCAACCGATCCAATGGATTAAGGTATCGTTGGCTTACATCAGAATTGGAGTATCGTATGATACCCAATTCATACAGATACGATGATCCAGAAGTAAAATATGACACGCTGAAAATCAAGCATTTTTTGATTTGGAACGTTTTTGGACGCCTTTATCTCAAAAACTGCTCCAACGATTTTTCTTAAACTTTATCTATCGATGGTCCTTCCGATAGTGTTTAGCATGGATCCATCCATTAAGACCTTCGTATAACTGGAATAAGACAAAAAAGGCACTGAAAATTGAAAAAAGTCAAAAAATCGTGAAATTTTGGAAAATGCTCCACTATTTTTTTATTTTAAGAGATTTTCAAAAAAAAAATATATATTTAAAAAGCTGACCTAATTACGATTCTAATGATGTATAATATGTATGCAGTTATTGAAATTTAATTTTCAATATTTTGACATTTTGACATTTTTAACAATTTTGAACATTGGATTTCTCAGAAGTATTTTATTTGATCGTATAGTGTCGTATATCATTAGAGAGCCTTTGTCCCATACAAACTCCAAAACTGGATGTGAAAACTACTCGTTAATGATTCGTATACCGGAAGTAGTTCAAAAAACGAAGAAAAATGTAAAAAAGATGAAAAAAAAATGGAGCTCTTGTCAAAAGTTCGAATTCTTCGTCACATATTAGCGGACCAAAACAATTAAAGTGTCGTTGGATAGTTCCATTAATAGACGATCGTATAACATCTAAATAACACGAATTTGATTCTTAGGAAATAAATTATGGTACGCCGAAAACTAAGTATTTTCCGTTTTGGAGCATTCCGAGACGCCTTTTTCTCGAAAACGACGCCTACGATTTTTCTTAAACATTTTTTACTCAGAGTCCTATCGGTGGCCTAGCGTGTGCATTTAATAATAAAAGCGTTGCAATATTATAGGTGGTCCAAAAATGACCTCAATCTTTGAAAAAAGTTGAAAAATCATTAAATTATTGAAAATTCTCTTTTATTTATCTTTTTTTCGAAAACTACTCAATGAATGTTTCTGATATTTCTGGTAAAGGAAGTTAAGTATCTAATCAACTAGTTAAAGCTATTCCGACAATGATCGAAAAACCGGAAGTAGTCGAAAAAATCTCCGATATTTTGATTTTTTTTACATTTTTACAGAAAACTTTTTTATTTATGAATATTTTTTGATGGTAGTTCACACAGAGTTAAAGTATCACCCTACTTGAGCAGAAGTGAGAAAGAATTTTGTCTCAGTAATTTTCTTTAGTCGCCATTGGCTAATTTAGTTTTTCGTACCTAGATTAATTATTTATTGTTCGATTTGTATAAAACAAAGTGCATATGCTCCGTGATGTCAATTGTAATATTTTTTGTTACGGTGACATTTTTCTGCACGCAACGGAAGTGGCGTAATATTGACAAAAACTACAATTTTGAGAGTTAAGTACCACTTTTTGACAGCAAATATTATTTTTTTTCGAAAACTGATATAGCAAAAAGTATGCGCCCTGTAAAGGCGCATAAAATGTTTGGCTCAGATTCTTAAATTTCAATTTCATTTTCGGGCAATTTCGAATAAAATGTAAAAAAAAAAGGTAAAATTCAGTTATTACAACCCATTCAACGTCTTTATATTTTGAACTATTTATTCGTAACTTTCATAAACTCGTAGCCATAATCCAGACGAAGAGAATGTATGCCAAAAATAGTTTGTAATATGAGCAGTTGCCGAGAAATATGCAATTTTGCATGCATCACTTTTCAAGTTATTTTGCCTATAAAAGAGTAAATTATTATCTGATTTTCAATATTTTTCTTTTATTTGATGCCTAATGCCAATTTGGACTAGGTTAAGCCAATTTTACAGTTTCACTGTTACCGGAAATGACGTCATTTTGGCAAAAACTGTATTTTTAACCTAAAAAACAAATATTTTATTCAAATGAGTCTCTTTTATAATATTTTTAAAATTATGATATTTGAATCCCATCAACGAATAGCATGAACCCATACGATCATACAGATACCACAAAAAAGTTTCTAACTTGTTCGGTTGCCGAGAAATAGACGATTTTCTACAAGTCACTTTTCAAGCTTTTTGGTCTATAAAAGTGTCAATTATTATTCAATTTTCATACAATTTTCACCATTTGATGCCTTATGCCATTTATGATTGCATTAAACTAATTTAAGATTTTTATTATCACCGGAAGTAATGTCTTTTTTGCAAAAACCGTATTTTTAGACTTCAAAACAAATATTTTTTTTAAGTGAGTTATATTTATTATTTGTTTAACGTTATAACGTTTGATTCTAATGGCCATTTAGATTGGATCAATATAATCATACTGATATCAAAAAATTGCTTCCAGCATATTCCCTTGTCGAGGAATAACCAATTTTCTAAGGATCACTTTTTAAGTTTTTTATCTTTTTAATTTCAGTTTATGGGTTCTAAGTTTATTATGTTATTGGCTGATATGTATAAAACAATTCTCAATTGTGAATTCTCAACTTATTTGTTATCGATAATGATTTCTTTTGGCACCGGAAGTTAAGTTTTTTTGCCAGATTTTACAATTTTGACCGGTGTATTTATTTGCAAGCAAATATTACTTTTACAAATCTGATAGAGGGTGTCACTGAATCATAACAACTACAGTATCGTTTGGTAGCTCGATGGATCGGCTATTGTATGACGCACTTCCTGTCTGATTCCTGAAAGCCGATTCAGCACTGCAGGTCTGCAGGTCTAGTTATTATTATTTTTTTTTTTGTGTGTTTTCTGCAAATCGGATTTCTCAGAATCTATCCATACGATCTTTCTGAAATTTTGACCTACCCCCCCAAAAATGGGGTGCGAACCTTGATTAAATGTATTTTCAAAACGTTTTACGAATCCGAAATCACCGAAATTTACGAACGAAAAAACTGACAATGCATAGTCGTAACTTTGTTATTTTTTGACTGATTTTACTAATTCTTTTTTCTTTGAGTATCTTGAAACATTTACTTCAAATCTGCAATTTCGGATTTTCGAATTTCGAAAATTCGTCGCTGTCATTTTGAACCGGAAGTTATTACCAATTTGACAACTTCTTTAATAGTTGTGCGATTTTCGTGAAATTTAGAATGTTAGTAGATCTTGCCAATGCGACTTCAATGATGTCCTTGGAAATTTTCTAAATTATCTCCCCTTTGTGAAATTAAGGATCAAAGTTTTCAAAAAAATCGTCGAAATATAGGTCAGAATGACCTAATTTTTTTTTTGAATACTAGAGAAGTAATTACTGATTCGTACACAAAATATGGAGTTTGTCGATCGAACCGGAAGTGCCACCATCTTTAAACGTGAAAAATCAAAAAGGCTTTTTTGCTATTTTACTTACAGACTCGGGAGTTATATTTTCAGAATCCTTGAAGGAATGCCTAAAAATCTGTCGGATCCGAATTTTGATTTCGGTCACGTGATGGTCACCATTTTGAATTGAAAATGAAAAATAGAAGCAATTTGAAGGGCCGGGACTTTGGAATACAATAACTTTCCTTCTAATTAAGCTAGAATGTTCAAACTTGGTGTAGACGTTCACTAGGTCAATGTCATGATTGAGTTCAAAGATGAGCATTTTCTGCTTAGGGTAAGCAGAGATAAGCATGCTGATTTGTTGATTCTTTAGGGCACGA
Source organism: Patella ulyssiponensis (assembly GCA_963678685.1). Taxonomy (NCBI): domain Eukaryota; kingdom Metazoa; phylum Mollusca; class Gastropoda; family Patellidae; genus Patella; species Patella ulyssiponensis. The sequence continues at coordinate 56,808,345 of OY783225.1, read as the reverse complement.
TAACTTCGGTTATAATGAAGGGAAGGAGGTGAAACTTTTGTCAATAGAGAGTGTAATAGCTAGCCTGTTGTTTGAAATCATTGTATCATTTTTTTTAAATATCAGGGATAGCCGAAAAAAAGAGATTGAAAATCCAAAAAGTCGTATTTTTACAATTTGGAGCATGTTTAGAGGTCTTTCTCGTAAAGTCAACATACTATTTTTTGGGAACTTCTTCTACAAAGAGTCTTATTGGTAGTCTTTTATATGAAACCATCGATCAACAGTCCAACATATCAGGAGTAGAAGAACAAAAGGATCGAACATTGAATACGGCACCCTTTCATTGTTAAGCGAAACATGCAGTGTGGGTGACAACAATCTACGCATTTAGTCATCGTATAGAGCTTATTCAACAGTATCGAATTCCAACTGCTTAGGGATATTTTACGTGCACTCCAATGTGTACACGGGACCTTGGTTTTTCGTCCCATCCGAACGACTAGACAGCTGTGCTTGTCAGGCCCTCCGTTCTGCCTCACTGAGGAGGGGAACCACGCCGGGAAATCGAGATGAACTTTCTCCGTGCAGAACTTTCAATTCAGGCAAAACGTTTATTGCATACGATTAAGCTGGTCAGTTGGAGCTTATTTTCAAAAGTTTTGTAATAATCGGTTGGTAATTAAAGTACCGTGCACATTAAACTGTTAAAACAGAAAATTTCGCCCGGTTGAAATGTTTCTTGCTATAAGTCAGCAATTGTCCGAATTCAGGGAGGCTGAATGGTTAGCATGTGCGCCCTGTATCGTAACGTCTGTCATTGAGTCAACGGGCGTCGTTTCGATCTCCAGGTTGCACGTGACATGGTGTATGATGTCCAACCTCGTGGGTTTTCTCCGTGTTCTTCGATTCCCTCCCAACGGCTAAAGACCAGTATGCGCAAGGGGAGTTTTTAAATAAAGTTAAAAAAACATATGTTAGTCCCGAAATGATCTAGTTTGTGTCGAATGGACGTTAGGCCGCATTTCTCTCTTTCTCTTTTATTTTTAAAGCTTTGTAATAATCGGTTGGTAATCAAAGGTACTGTAAAAGTGATAAAACAGAAAATTTGGCCCGGTTGTAATGTTTCTCACTTTAAAGTCAGCAATTTGTCGATTTTAAGGGGCAAACGTTTATTGCGAACGATTAAGGTGGTCAGGGGGAGCTTATTTTTAAAAGTTTTGTAATAATCGGTTGATAACTAAAGGTACTGTGCAAATTAAACTGTTAAAATAGAAAATTTTGCCCGGTTGTAATGTTTCTCGCTGTAGGTCAGCAATTTGGCGATTTTAGGGAGGTTGCGTGGCTGAATGGTTAGCACGTGCGCTCTGTATCATAACGTCTGTCATTGAGTGAACTGGCGTTGTTTCGATTTCTTGGTTGTACGTGACAAGGAGTATGGTCGCCTGTCCAACCTCGTAGGCCGTAACGCCGCTGCCCGGGTATGGCGTATGCCCGCTTTCATTAGCCCACTGTAGGAGCAGAACAGTAGGACGTTAAACCCCATTCAATTTCATTTCATTTTCTCTATGTTGCTTATTTATTATAGTGGATAAATATTTTTTTGGTTCTAGCAATTATTTAATTTCTGCATAGAAATCTTGCTTTGGCCATTTTTTTTATTGCAGAGTGCCATTCTTGTATATTGCAGTCTATGACCCTTTGTTTAAAATATGCTTAAAGTTGGGTTCCCGGATACAAACTGGGTGATTTGATGATATATTAGAATTAAAAACATATTCAAACTAATTATCTTATCATAATTTTGCTTCAAATCGTTCTCATAACATTGTAATTGACGAGAATAGCCTGCTATAAAAATCTATCGAAAGAGACCATGTTTGCGTCAGGCGATTACCCCTCGCCGTAACCAATGGCAACGGTGGCAGGCGACAGGGGAGAATGCATTGCATACACAAGACGATGTTGTCTGTAAGCGCTGACTATTTACTACAAAAATATAATCCTAATTAAATTCTCGGATTATCCACTCCATGCGTCCTTTTCCATGATTTTTACCCCAGAAATTGTTGTATGTCTAACTCTTCATAAAGTTTTTCAAAATGTACACAAATCACTCAAGTTCGCGTGCAGCCTTCAACGCCAAGCGTGCAGGTACCCTTATTCGTCGGGTTGACTATTAAGGGAACCCCTTACATTTTTGTCCTGTTTACGCTCCATGAGTGTTTTTCAGGGAATCCTGTATTTTTCTAGTAAGATTGGATATCTCTTCTTTCCATATATACCAAAATTGCCATACTTTTATAGGCAATGGCCACCCGATAAATACTTATCTGGGAACCCAACTTTAAGAAGTCGTCACGATTTCCTACTTATAACCGAACATATTGGAAACCATAATTATATAACATATCTTGGAAGCCCGATTACAGCTATACAAGTTTCAGTTATTTCCCTTTAGTTTAAAGATTATTTTTTGCCCGGGTGCAATGTTTCTCACTACATTTAAATTTGTAACTTTGTGAGTTTTTGACCGATTTTGATATTATGTCTTTATAATTTTCCAAATCTACATATTTAACGTACATATTCAAACAGTTGAGTTCAACCTGATTCAAAAAGTTTTAGTTTTGTTCAAAGTTATCTCATTTAATTTTTCGATGTTTTCTTACCATTTTCATTTCATTTTTCTGAAAGTTTTGAAGTCGGGAGTCATCCCGATTACAGCAACACAAGTATCAGTTATTTCCCTTTAGTTTTCAGATTACTCAATGTTTCATACTATATTTGGACTTGTAACTTCGCGAGATTTTGACCAATTTTGATAGTTTGTTATTCTTATCCTTTTATTTGAGATACTTGATATAATCGATGACACGTGACGATGAATATGAAAGCTTTCATATCTGCATGGGACAGTAGCAGATCTAGTTATTAAGCTTTCATATGTATTACATATGAAAGCTTATTGTTTCTGTTAAAGTTATTATTATTATTTTTTTTTTTTTGTGTGTTTTCTGCAAATCGGATTTCTCAGAATCTATCCATAGGATCTTTCTGAAATTTTGACCTACCCCCCCAAAAATGGGGTGCGAACCTTGATTAAATGTATTTTCAAAACGTTTTACGAATCCGAAATCACCGAATTTTACGAACGAATGCATTTGACCTACAATGCTGTAACTTTGTGACTATTTGATCTATTTTACTAATTCTTTTTTCTTTGAGTATCCGAAGACATTTACTTCAAATCTGCAATTTCGGATTTTCGAATTTCGAAAATTCGTCGCTGTGATTTCGAACCGGAAGTTTACACCAACTCGACAACTTCTTTAGTAGTTGTACGATTTTCATGAAATTTAATATGTAAGTAGACCTTAATGATGCGACTTAAAAAATGACTTTAGAAATTTTCTAACTTATCTCCCCTTGGTGAAATTAAGGATCAAAGTTTTCAAAAAAATCGTCGAAATATAGGTCAGAATGACCTAGGTTTTTTTTTCGATACTAGACAAGGAATTACTGATTCGTACACAAAATATGGAGTTTGTCGATCGAACCGGAAGTGCCACCATCTTTAAACGTGAAAAATCAATAAGGCTTTTTTGCTATTTTACTTACAGACTCGGGAGTTATATTTTCTGAATCCTTGATGGAAGGCCTAAAAAATGTCGCGAATAGAATTCTGATTTAGGTCAACCGGGAGTCACCATTTTGAATTGAAAATGAAAAATAGAAGCAATTTGAAGGGCCGAGACTTTGGAGCACAATAACTCTCATTCTAATTAAGCTAGAATGTTCAAACTTGTTGTAGACGTTCACTAGGTCAATGTTATGATTAAGTTCAAAGATGAGCATTTTCTGCTTAGGGTAAGCAGAGATAAGCATGCTGATTTGTTGATTCTTTAGGGCACGATAACTTCGGTTATAATGAAGGGAGGGCGGTGAAACTTTTGTCAATAGAGAGTCTAATAGCTAGCCTGTTGTGTGAAATCATTGTATCATTTTTTTTAAATATCAGGGATAGCCGAAAAAAAGAGATTGAAAATCCAAAAAGTCGTATTTTTACAATTTGGAGCATGTTTAGAGGTCTTTCTCGTAAAGTCAACATACTATTTTTTGGGAACTTCTTCTACAAAGAGTCTTATTGGTAGTCTTTTATATGAAACCATCGATCAACAGTCCAACATATCAGGAGTAGAAGAACAAAAGGATCGAACATTGAAAACGGCACCCTTTCATTGTTAAGCGAAACATGCAGTGTGGGTGACTACAATCTACGCATTTAGTCATCGTATAGAGTTTATTCAACAGTATCGAATTCCAACTGCTTAGGGATATTTTACGTGCACTCCAATGTGTACACGGGACCTTGGTTTTTCGTCCCATCCGAAGGACTAGACAACTGTGTTTGTCAGGCCCTCCGTTCTGCCTCACTGACAAGGGGAACCACGCCGGGAAATCGAGATGAACTTTTTCCGTGCAGAACTTTCAATTCAGGCAAAACGTTTATTGCATACGATTAAGCTGGTCAGTTGGAACTTATTTTCAAAAGTTTTGTAATAATCGGTTGGTAATTAAAGTACCGTGCACATTAAAATTTTAAAACAGAAAATTTCGCACGGTTGAAATGTTTCTTGCTATAAGTCAGCAATTTTCCGAATTCAGGGAGGCTGGATGGCTGAATGGTTAGCATGTGCTCGCTGTATCGTAACGTTTGTCATTGAGTCAACGGGCGTCGTTTCGATCTCCAGGTTGCACGTGACATGGTGTATGATGTCCAACCTCGTGGGTTTTCTCCGTGTTCTTCGGTTTTCTCCCAACGGCTAAAGACCAGTACGTGCAAGGGGAGTTTTTAAATAAAATTAAAAAACATATGTTAGTCCCGAAATGACCTAGTTTGTGTCGAATGGACGTTAGGCCGCATTTCTCTCTTTCTCTTTTTAAAGTTTTGTAATAATCGGTTGGTAATCAAAGGTACTGTTAAAGTGATAAAACAGAAAATTTGGCCCGGTTGTAATGTTTCTCACTTTAAAGTCAGCAATTTGTCGATTTTAAGGGGCAAACGTTTATTGCGAACGATTAAGCTGGTCAGGGGGAGCTTATTTTTAAAAGTTTTGTAATATTCGGTTGATAACTAAAGGTACCGTGCAAATTAAACTGTTAAAATAGAAAATTTGGCCCGGTTGAAATGTTTCTCGCTGTAGGTCAGCAATTTGCCGATTTTAGGGAGGTTGCGTGGCTGAATGGTTAGCATGTGCGCTATGTATCATAACGTCTGTCATTGAGTCAACTGGCCTTGTTTCGATTTCTTGGTTGTACGTGACAAGGAGTATGGTCGCCTTACCAACCTCGTAGGCCGTAACGCCGGTGCCCGGGTAAAATTTCCCTCATTGCACACTTTATGGCGTATGCCCGTCTTCATTAGCCCATTGTAGGAGCAGAACAGTAGGACGTTAATCCCCATTCAATTTCATTTCATTTTCTCTATGTTGCTTATTTATTATAGTGGATAAATATTTTTCTGGTTCTAGCAATTATTTAATTTCTGCATAGAAATCTCTGGTCAGTTTTTTTTATTGCAGAGTGCCATTCTTGTATATTGCAGTCTATGACCCTTTGTTTAAAACATGCTTAAGAAGTCGTCACGATTTCCTACTTATAACCAAACATATTGGAAACCATAATTATATAACATATCTTGGAAGCCCGATTACAGCTATACAAGTTTCAGTTATTTCCCTTTAGCTTAAAGATTATTTTTTTGCCCGGGTGCAATGTTTCTCACTACATTTAAATTTGTAACTTTGTGAATTTTTGACCGATTTTGATATTATGTCTTTATAATTTTCCAAATCTACATATTTAGTTTTGTTCAAAGTTATCTCATTTAATTTTTCGATGTTTTCTTACCATTTTCATTTCATTTTTCTGAAAGTTTTGAAATCGGAAGTCATCCCGATTACAGCAACACAAGTATCAGTTATTTCCCTTTAGTTTTCAGATTACTCAATGTTTCATACTATATTTAGACTTGTAACTTCGCGAGTTTTTGACCAATTTTGATAGTTTGTTATTCTTATCCTTTTATTTGAGATACTTGATATAATCGATGACACGTGACGATGAATATGAAAGCTTTCATATCTGCATGGGACAGTAGCAGATCTAGTTATTTTTTTTTTTTGTGTATTTTCTGCAAATCGGATTTCTCAGAATCTAACCATGGGATCTTTCTGAAACTTTGACCTACCCCCCCAAAAATGGGGTGCGAACGTTGTTTAAATATATTTTCAAAACGTTTTACGAATCCGAAATCACCGAATTTTACGAACGAAAAAACTGACAATGCATAGTCGTAACTTTGTTATTTTTTGACCGATTTTACTAATTCTTTTTTCTTTGAATACCTTGAAAAAAATCGTTTTCATCTGCAGTTTCACATTTTCGAATTTCGAAAATTCGTCGCTGTGATTTCGAACCGGAAGTTTAGACCAATTTGACAACTTCTTTAATAGTTGTACGATTTTCATGAAATTTTGTATACAAGTAGATCTTACCGATGTGACTTCAAAAATATAATTAGAAATTTTCTAAATTATCTCCCCTTGGTGAAATTAAGGATAAAAGTTTTCAAAAAAATCGTCGAAATATAGGTCAGAATGACCTAAAAAAAATTTTCGATACTCGACAAGTAATTACTGATTCATACACAAAATATGGAGTTTGTCGATTGAACCGGAAGTGCCACCATCTTGAAACATGAAAAATCCCTAAGGCTTTTTTGCTATTTTACTTACAGACACGGGAGTTATATTTTCTGAATCCTTGAAGGATGGCCCAAAAATCGTAGGGAGCAGAATTTTGATTTCGGTCACGTGATGGTCACCATTTTGAATTGAAAATGAAAAGTAGTAGCAATTTGAAAGGCCGAGACTTTGAAACACAATAACTCTCCTTCTAATTGAGCTAGAATGTTCAATCTTGGTGTAGACGTTCACTAGGTCAATGTCATGATTGAGTTCAAAGATGAGCATTTTCTGCCTAGGGTAAGCAGAGATAGGCATGCTGATTTGTTGATTCTTTAGGGCACGATAACTTCGGTTATAATGAAGGGAGGGCTGTGAAACTTTTGTCAATAAAGAGTCCAATAGCTAGCCTGTTGTGTGAAATCATTGTATCATTTATTTTAAATATCAGGGATAGGCGAAAAAAAGAGATTGAAAATCCAAAAAGTCGTATTTTTACAATTTGGAGCATGTTTAGAGGTCTTTCTCGTAAAGTCAACTTAATATTTTTTGGGAACTTCTTCTACAAAGAGTCTTATTGGTAGTCTTTTATATAAAACCATCGATCAACAATCCAACATATCAGGAGTAGAAGAACAAAAGGATCGAACATTGAAAACGGCATCCTTTCATTGTTAAGCGAAACATGCAGTGTGGGTGACTACAATCTACACATTTTAGTCATCGTATACAGCTTATTCAACAGTATCGAATTCCAACTGCTTAGGGATATTTTTTTCGTCCCATCCGAACGACTAGACAGCTGTGCTTGTCAGGCCCTCCGTTCTGCCTCACTGACAACGAGGAACCACGCCGGGAAATCAAGATGAACTTTTTCCGTGCAGAACTTTCAATTCAGGTCAAACGTTTATTGCATACGATTAAGCTGGTCAGTTGGAGCATATTTTCAAAAGTTTAGTAATAATCGGTTGGTAATTAAAGTACCGTGCACATTAAACTGTTAAAACAGAAAATTTCGCCCGGTTGAAATGTTTCTTGCTATAAGTCAGCAATTTTCCGAATTCAGGGAGGCTGAATGGCTGAATGGTTAGCATGTGCGCGCTGTATCGTAACGTCTGTCATTGAGTCAACGGGCGTCGTTTCGATCTCCAGGTTGTCCTTCGGTTTCCTCCCAACGGCTAAAGACCAGTAAGCGCAAGGGGAGTTTTTAAATAAAATTAAAAAACATATGTTAGTCACGAAATGACCTAGTTTGTGTCTAATGGACATTAGGCCGCATTTCTCTCTTTCTCTTTTATTTTTAAAGTTTTGTAATAAACGGTTGGTAATCAAAGGTACTGTAAAAGTGATAAAACAGAAAATTTCGCCCGGTTGTAATGTTTCTCACTTTAAAGTCAGCAATTTGCCGATTTTAAGGGGCAAACGTTTATTGCGAACGATTAAGCTGGTCAAGGGGAGCTTATTTTTAAAAGTTTTGTAATATTCGGTTGATAACTAAAGGTACCGTGCAAATTAAACTGCTAAAATAGAAAATTTGGCCCGGTTGAACTGTTTCTCGCTGCATGTCAGCAATTTGCCGATTTTAGGGAGGTTGCGTGGCTGAATAACGTCTGTCTTTGAGTCAACTGGCGTTATTTCGATTTCTTGGTTGTACGTGACAAGGAGTATGTTCGCCTGTCCAACTTCGTAGGCCGTAACGCCGCTGCCCGGGTAAAATTTCCCTCATTGCACACTTTATGGCATATGCCCGTCTTCATTAGCCCATTTTAGGAGCAGAACACTAGGACGTTAAACCCCATTCAATTTCATTTCATTTTCTCTATGTTGCTTATTTATTATAGTGGATAAATATTTTTCTGGTTCTAGCAATTATTTAATTTCTGCATAGAAATCTTGCTTTGGCCAGTTTTTTTTTATTGCAGAGTGCCATTCTTGTATAATTCAGTCTATGATCCTTTGTTTAAAACATGCTTAAGGAGTCGTCACGATTTCCTACTTATAACCAAACATATTGGAAATATTAGTCTGGCATTATTAAATCCTAATTTTATTGGTCTTATTTAAAATTAAACTTTCATTTAACTATGAACAACCCTTAACGTGTCTCTTTAAAACTATTAAATACTCTAAAACAGTAGCTCAACCTTTTGACCTAAACTCATTAATTTACCATTTTCTTGTGAGCGACTTCTTATTCTTCCTATATGACATATTGCACGTGTCTGATTTCAAAGGGGGGTTGGGTGGCTGAATGGTTAGCACGCGCGCCTGTCATTGAGTTAACTAGCGTGTTTTCAAATGCCCGGTTGTACGTGACAAGGAGTAAGGTCGCCTGTCCAACCTGCCATTTTTAATTTGTTTTTCCCGCCATTTTCATTTCATTTTCTCATCCGTCTCATTACAGTAATACAAGTTTCAGTTATTTCCCTTTAGTTTTCAGATTATTGTTATGCCTGGGTGCAATGTTTCATACTATATTTAGACTTGTAACTTCGAGAGTTTTTGACCAATTTTGATAATTTTTTCTTCTTATCCTTTTATTTAGGATACTTGATACAATCAATGACACGTGACGATGAATATGAAAGCTTTCATATCTGCATGGGACAGTAGCAGATCTAGTTATTATTTTTTTTTTTGTGTTTTTCCTGCAAATCGGATTTCTCAGAATCTAACCATAGAATGTTTTTGAAACTTTGACCTACCCCCCCAAAAATGGGTGGTGGCTGTTGATTAAATATATTTTCAAAACGTTTTGCGAATTCGAAATCACCGAATTTTACGAACGTAAAAATGGACAATGCATAGTCGTAACTTTGCTATTTTTTGACCAATTTTACTAATTCTTTTTTCTTTGAATACCTTGAAAAAAATCATTTTCATCTGCAGTTTCACATTTTCGAATTTCGAAAATTCGTCGCTGTGATTTCGAACCGGAAGTTTAGACCAATTTGACAACTTCTTTAATAGTTGTACGATTTTCATGAAATTTAGTATATAAGTAGATCTTACCGATGTGACTTCAAAAATATAATGAGAAATTTTCTAAATTATCTCCCCTTGGTGAAATTAAGGATCAAAGTTTTAAAAAAAATCGTCGAAATATAGGTCAGAATGACCTGAAAATTTTTTTCGATACTCGACAAATAATTACTGATTCCTACACAAAATATGGAGTTTGTCGATCAAACCTGAAATGCCACCATCTTGAAACATGAAAAATCCCTAAGGCTTTTTTGCTATCTTACTTACAGACACGGGAGTTATATTTTCTGAATCCTTGAAGGATGGCCCGAAAATCGTAGGGAGCAGAATTTTGATTTAGGTCAACTGATGATTGCCATTTTGAAGTGAATATGAAAAGTAGTAGCAATTTGAAGGGCCGAGATTTTGAAACACAATAACTCTCATTCTAATTGAGCTAGAATGTTCAATCTTGGTGTAGACGTTCACTAGGTCAATGTCATGATTGAGTGCAAAGATGAACATTTTCTGCCTAGGGTAAGCAGAGATAAGCATGCTGATTTGTTGATTCTTTAGGGCACAATAACTTCGGTTATAATGAAGGGAGGGTGATGAAACTCTTGTCAATCGAGAGTCTAATAGCTAGCCCGTTGTGTGAAATCATTGTATCATTTTTTTTAAATATCAGGGGTAGCAGAAAAAGGAGATCGAAAATCCAAAAAGTCGTATTTTTACGATTTGGAGCATTTTTAAAGGTCCTTTTCTCTTAAAGTCAACATAATATTTTTGGGGAACTTCTTCTACAAAGAGTCTTATCGGTAGTCTTTTATATGAAACCGTAGATCAACAGTCCAAAATATCAGGAGTAGTAGAATAAAAGGATCGAAAATTGAAAACCGCACCCTTTCATTGTTAAGCAAAACATGCAGTGTGGGTGGCTACAATCTGCACATTTAGTCATCGTATAGAGCTTATTCAACAATATAGAATTCCAACTGCTAAGGGATCTTTTACGTGCACTCCAATGTGTACACGGCGGATGGGGGTACACGCCAGAATATCGAGATGAACTTTCTCGGCTAATGCAGGGATCGAACACCCGACCTTAGCCACATAGTGTGAACACCCATCGTACATTTCATCCGTCAAATCAAAGTATTTCATTGCATTAGACCAATAATTAATTATTCTTAATTTAAAACTTTATTTAATATTAGTCTGGCATTATTAAATCCTAATTTTATTGGTCTTATTTAAAATTAAACTTTAATTTAACTATGAACAACCCTTAACGTGTCTCTTTAAAACAATTAAATACTATAAAACAAAAAACAAAACAAAAAATCAATAAGCGGGTCAATTCAGGTAAGTATAACTACGGGTTCTGTCAAGCTTCTCTCGTCTACGGCCATACCACGTTGAAAACACCTGGGCCCAAGTTCACAAAACATTCTCAGACTTAAGTTGAGAATTTACTCAAAATTGTTCGCCTTATTTTAACTAATATATGACCCTTTAAAAAACCTTTGTTGTTTTAATGTATCAAATACATCAATAAGACACTATGTGCAGAGTTTTGTGTTTCTGGATTAAAGATATTTCTCTTAAACAGTGATTGAAAGTTGAGCAAATTCTTAACTTAAGTCTGAGAATGCATTGTGAACTTGGGGCCAGTTCTCGTCCGATCACTGAAGTTAAGCAACGTCGGGCCCGGTTAGTACTTGGATGGGTGACCGCCTGGGAACACCGGGTGCTGTAGACGCCTTTTTGCCCTGATTCTTCGTGAAAAAATCAATTTTCCGCCAATCAGACCACAGCGCGCACTCTTTTGCACCACTCCAGCTCTGCGCTCGGCCCGTCTCTCCAGGGAATAAGACACCATAAGAATTTGAGTAAGCACAAGTATGGGTTCTGTCCACCTTCTCTCGTCTACGGCCACACCACGTTGAAAACACCAGTTCTCGTCCGATCACTGAAGTTAAGCAACGTCGGGCCCGGTCAGTACTTGGATGGGTGACCGCCTGGGAACACCGGGTGCTGTAGACGCCTTTTTAAAACCGACCCCCCCCCCCCCAAAAAAAAAAAAATCAATAAGCGGGTCAATTCAGGTAAGTATAACTACGGGTTCTGTCCACGTTCTCTCGTCTACGGCCACACCACGTTGAAAACACCAGTTCTCGTCAGATCACTGAAGTTAAGCAACGTCGGGCCCGGTCAGTACTTGGATGGGTGACCGCCTGGGAACACCGGGTGCTGTAGACGCCTTTTTAAAACCGACACCTTCCCCCCCCCCACAAAAAAAAATCAATAAGCGGGTCAATTCAGGTAAGTATAACTACGGGTTCTGCCCACCTTCTCTCGTTTACGGCCACACCACGTTGAAAACACCAGTTCTTGTCCGATCACTGAAGTTAAGCAACGTCGGGCCCGGTTAGTACTTGGATGGGTGACCGCCTGGGAACACCGGGTGCTATAGACGCCTTTTTAAAACCGACAAAAACCGCCCCAAAAATCAATAAGCGGGTCAATTCCGGTAAGTATAACTACGGGTTCTGTCCACCCCCTCTCGTCTACGGCCATACCACGTTGAAAACACCAGTTCTCGTCCGATCACTGAAGTTAAGCAACGTCGGGCCCGGTCAGTACTTGGACGGGTGACCGCCTGGGAACATCGGGTGCTGTAGGCGCCTTTTTAAAACCGACAAAAAACAAAAAAAAAAATCAATAAGCGGGTCAATTCAGGTAAGTATAACTACGGGTTCTGTCCACCTTTTCTCGTCTACGGCCACACCACGTTGAAAACACCAGTTCTCGTCCGATCACTGAAGTTAAGCAACGTCGGGCCCGGTCAGTACTTGGATGGGTCACCGCCAGGGAACACCGGGAGCTGTGCTGTGCTTTTTAAAACCGACAAAACCCCCCAAAATAATCTATAAGCGGGTCAATTCAAGTATGTATAACTACGGGTTCTGTCCACCTTCTCTCGTCTACGGTCATACCATGTTGAAAACACCAGTTCTCGTCCGATCACTCAAGTTAAGCAACGTCGGACCCGGTTAGTACTAGGATGGATGACCGCCTGGGAACACCGGGTGCTGTAGACGCCTTTTTGCCCTAAACTCATTAATTTACCATTTTGTTGTGAGTGGCTTGTACGTGTCTGATTTCAAAGGGGGGTTGGGCGGCTGAATGGTTAGCACGCGCGCCTGTCATTGAGTTAACTAGCGTGTTTTCGAATGCTCGGTTGTACGTGACAAGGAGTAAGGTCGCCTGTCCAACCTGTCATTTTTAATTTTTTTTTCCGGCAATTTTCATTTCATTTTCTCATCCGTCTCATTACAGTAATACAAGTTTCGGTTATTTCCCTTTAGTTTTCAGATTATTGTTATGCCTGGGTGCAATGTTTCATACTATATTTAGACTTGTAATTTTGCGAGTTTTTGACCAATTTTGATAATTTTTTCTTCTTATCCTTTTATTTAGGATACTTGATACAATCAATGACACGTGGCGATGAATATGAAAGCTTTCATATCTGCATGGGACAGTAGCAGATCTAGTTAAGCTTTCATATGTATTACATATGAAAGCTTATTGTTTCTGTTAAAGTTATTATTAAGCTTTCATATTACATATGAAAGCTTATTGTTTCTGTTAAGATTATTATTGTTATTTTTTTTTTGTGTTTTATCCACAAATCGGATTTCTCAGAATCTAACCACAGTATCTTTATGAAACTTTTACCTACCCCCCCAAAAATGGGTGGTAGCTGTTGATTAAATATATTTTCAAAACGTTTTACGAATCCGAAATCACCGAAATTTACGAACGACAAAATGGACATTGCATAGTCGTAACTTTATTGTTTTTTGACCGATTTTACTAAATCTTTTTTCTTTGAATACCTTGAAAAAAATCATTTTCATCAGCAGTTTCACATTTTCGAATTTCGAAATTTCGTCGCTGTGATTTCGAACCGGAAGTTTAGACCAATTTGACAACTTCTTTAATAGTTGTGCGATTTTCATTCAATTTAGTATATAAGTAGATCCTACCGATGTGACTTCAAAAATATAATTAGAAATTTTCTAAATTATCTCCCCTTGGTGAAATTAAGGATCAAAATTTTCAAAAAAATCGCCGAAATATAGGTCAGAATGACCTAATTTTTTTTTTTGATACTAGACAAGGAATTACTGATTCGTACACAAAATATGGAGTTTGTCGATCGAACCGGAAGTGCCACCATCTTTAAACGTGAAAAATCACTAAGGCTTTTTTGCTATTTTACTTACAGACTCGGGAGTTATATTTTCTGAATCCTTGTAGGAAGGCCTAAAAAATGTCGCGAATAGAATTTTGATTTAGGTCAACCGGGAGTCACCATTTTGAATTGAAAATGAAAAATAGAAGCAATTTGAAGGGCCGAGACTTTGGAGCACAATAACTCTCATTCTAATTAAGCTAGAATGTTCAAACTTGGTGTAAACGTTCACTAGGTCAATGTTATGATGGAGTTCAAAGATGAGCATTTTCTGCATAGGGTAAGCAGAGATAAGCATGTTGATTTGTTGATTCTTTAGGGCACGATAACTTCGGTTATAATGAAGGGAGGGCGGTGAAACTTTGTCAATAGAGAGTCTAATAGCTAGCCTGTTGTGTGAAATCATTGTATCATTTTTTTTTAAATATCAGGGATAGCCGAAAAAAAGAGATTGAAAATCCAAAAAGTCGTATTTTTACAATTTGGAGCATGTTTAGAGGTCTTTCTCGTAAAGTCAACATAATATTGGTTGGGAACTTCTTCTACAAAGAGTCTTATTGGTAGTCTTTTATATGAAACCATCGATCAACAGTCCAACATATCAGGAGTAGAAGAACAAAAGGATCGAACATTGAAAACGGCACCCTTTCATTGTTAAGCGAAACATGCAGTGTGGGTGACTACAATCTACACATTTAGTCATCGTATAGAGCTTATTCAACAGTATCGAATTCAAACTGCTTTGGGATATTTTACGTGCACTCCAATGTGTACACGGGACCGTGCTTTTCGTCCCATCCGAACTAGACAGCTGTGCTTGTCAGGCCCTCCGTTCTGCCACACTGACAAGGGGGAACCACGCCGGGAAATCGAGATGAACTTCCTACGTGCAGAACTTTCAATTCAAGCCAAACTTTTATTGCATACGATTAAGCTGGTCAGTTGGAGCTTATTTTCAAAAGTTTTGTAATAATCGGTTGGTAATTAAAGTACCGTGCACATTAAACTGTTAAAACAGAAAATTTCGCCCGGTTGAAATGTTTCTTGCTATAAGTCAGCAATTTTCCGAATTCAGGGAGGCTGAAATAACTCTCCTTCTAATTGAGCTAGAATGTTCAATCTTGGTGTAGACGTTCACTATGTCAATGTCAGGATTGAGTTTAAAGATGAGCATTTTCTGCCTAGGGTAAGCAGAGATAAGCATGCTGATTTGTTGATTCTTTAGGACAAGATAACTTCGGTTATAATGAAGGTTGGGCGGTGAAACTCTTGTTAATCGAGAGTGTAATAGCTGGCCTGTTGTGTGGAATCGTTGTATCTTTTTTTTAAATATCAGGGATAGCAGAAAAAAAGAGATCGAAAATCCAAAAAGTCGTATGTTTACGATTTGGAGCATCTTTAAAGGTTCTTTTCTCTTAAAGTCAACATAATATTTTTTGGGAACTTCTTCTACGAAGAGTCTTATCGGTAGTCTTTTATATGAAAACTTCGATCAACAGTCCAAAATATCTGGAGTAGAAGAATAAAAGGATCAAACATTGAAAACGGCACCCTTTCATTGTTAAGCGAAACATGCAGTGTGGGTGACTACAATCTGCACATTTAGTCATCGTATAGAGCTTATTCAACAGTATCGAATTCCAACTGCTTAGGGATATTTTACGTGCACTCCAATGTGTACACGCGACCTTGGTTTTTCGTCCCATCCGAACGACTAGACAGCTGTCCTTGTCAGGCCCTCTGCTCTGCCTCACTGACAAGGGGGAACCACGCCGGAAAATCGAGATGAACTTTCTCGTTGCAGAACTTTCAATTCAGGCCAAACGTTTATTGCATACGATTAAGCTGGTCAGTTGGAGCTTATTTTCAAAAGTTTTGTAATGATCGGTTGGTAATTAAAATACCGTGTGAATTAAACTGTTAAAACAGAAAATTTCGCCCGGTTGAAATGTTTCTCGCTATAAGTCAGCAATTTCCCGATTTTAGGGAGGCTGAATGGTTAGCATACGCGCGCTGTATCGTAACGTCTGTCATTTAGTCAACCTGCGTCGTTTCGATTTCCAAGTTGCACGTGACATGGAGTATGGTTTCCAACCTCGTGGGTTTTCTCCGTGTCCTTCGGTTTCCTCCCATGGCTAAAGACCCGTACGCGCAAGGTAAGTTTATAAATAAAATTAAAAAACATATGTTAGTCCCGAAATGACCTAGTTTGTGTCGAATGGACGTTGAGCCGCATTTCTCTCTTTCTCTTTTATTTTTAAAGTTTTGTAATAATCGGTTGGTAATCAAAGGTACTGTAAAAGTGATAAAAAATAAAACTTCGCCCGGTTGTAATGTTTCTCACTTTAAAGTCAGCAATTTGCCGATTTTAGAGGGCAAACGTTTATTGCGAACAATTAAGCTGGTCAGGGGGAGCTTATTTTTAAGGGAGGCTGAATAGCTGAATGGTTAGCATGTGCGCTGTATCGTAACGTCTGTCATTGAGTCAACGGGCGTCGTTTCGATTTCGAGATTGCACGTGACATGGAGTATGGTGTCCAACCTCGTGTGTTTTCTCCGTGTCCTTCGGTTTCCTCCCAACAGCTAAAGACCAGTACGCGCAAGGGGAGTTTTTAAATAAAATTAAAAAACATATGTTAGTCCCGAAATGACCTAGTTTGTGTCGAATGGACGTTAACCCGCATTTCTTTCTTTTTTATTTTTAAAGTTTTGTAATAATCGGTTGTTAATCAAAGATACTGTAAAAGTGATAAAACAGAAAATTTCGCCCGGTTGTAATGTTTCCCACATTGCAAATTTTAAGGGGAAAACGTCTATTGCGAACGATTTAGCTGGTCAGGGGGAGCTTATTTTTAAAACTTTTGTAATATTCGGTTGATAACTAAAGGTACCGTGCAAATTAAACTAATAAAATAGAAGATTTCGCCCGGTTGAAATGTTTCTATCTGTAGGTCAGCAATTTGCCGATTTTAGGGAGGCTGCGTGACTGAATGGTTAGCACGTGCGCTCTGTATCATAACGTCTGTCATTGAGTCAACTGGCGTTGTTTCGATTTCTTGGTTGTACGTGACAAGGAGTATGGTCGCCTGTCCAACCTCGTAGGCCGTAACGCCGCTGCCCGGGTAAAATTTCCCTCATTGCACACTTTATGGCGTATGCCCGTCTTCATTAGCCCATTTTAGGAGCAGAACAGTAGGACGTTAAACCCCATTCAATTTCATTTCATTTTCTCTATGTTGCTTATTTATTATAGTGGATAAATATTTTTCTGGTTCTAGCAATTATTTAATTTCTGCATAGAAATCTCTGGCCAGTTTTTTTTATTGCAGAGTGCCATTCTTGTATATTGCAGTCTATGACCCTTTGTTTAAAACATGCTTAAGAAGTCGTCACGATTTCCTACTTATAACCAAACATATTGGAAACCATAATTATATAACATATCTTGGAAGCCCGATTACAGCTATACAAGTTTCAGTTATTTCCCTTTAGTTTAAAGATTATTTTTTTGCCCGGGTGCAATGTTTCTCACTACATTTAGATTTGTATCTTTGTGAGTTTTTGACCGATTTTGATATTATGTCTTTATAATTTTCCAAATCTACATATTTAACGTACATATTCAAACAGTTGAGTTCAACCTGATTCAAAAAGTTTTAGTTTTGTTCAAAGTTATCTCATTCATCCCGATTACAGCAACACAAGTATCAGTTATTTCCTTTAGTTTTCAGATTACTCAATGTTTCATACTATATTTAGACTTGTAACTTCGCGAGTTTTTGACCAATTTTGATAGTTTGTTATTCTTATCCTTTTATTTGAGATACTTGATATAATCGATGACACGTGACGATGAATATGAAAGCTTTCATATCTGCATGGGACAGTAGCAGATCTAGTTATTGTTATTTTTTTTTTTTGTGTTTTATCCACAAATCGGATTTCTCAGAATCTAACCACAGTATCTTTATGAAACTTTTACCTACCCCCCCAAAAATGGGTGGTAGCTGTTGATTAAATATATTTTCAAAACGTTTTACGAATCCGAAATCACCGAAATTTACGAACGACAAAATGGACATTGCATAGTCGTAACTTTATTGTTTTTTGACCGATTTTACTAAATCTTTTTTCTTTGAATACCTTGAAAAAAATCATTTTCATCAGCAGTTTCACATTTTCGAATTTCGAAAATTCGTCGCTGTGATTTCGAACCGGAAGTTTAGACCAATTTGACAACTTCTTTAATAGTTGTGCGATTTTCATTCAATTTAGTATATAAGTAGATCCTACCGATGTGACTTCAAAAATATAATTAGAAATTTTCTAAATTATCTCCCCTTGGTGAAATTAAGGATCAAAATTTTCAAAAAAATCGCCGAAATATAGGTCAGAATGACCTAATTTTTTTTTTTTTGATACTAGACAAGGAATTACTGATTCGTACACAAAATATGGAGTTTGTTGATCGAACCGGAAGTGCCAACATCTTTAAACGTGAAAAATCACTAAGGCTTTTTTGCTATTTTACTTACAGACTCGGGAGTTATATTTTCTGAATCCTTGTAGGAAGGCCTAAAAAATGTCGCGAATAGAATTTTGATTTAGGTCAACCGGGAGTCACCATTTTGAATTGAAAATGAAAAATAGAAGCAATTTGAAGGGCCGAGACTTTGGAGCACAATAACTCTCATTCTAATTAAGCTAGAATGTTCAAACTTGGTGTAAACGTTCACTAGGTCAATGATATGATGGAGTTCAAAGATGAGCATTTTCTGCTTAGGGTAAGCAGAGATAAGCATGTTGATTTGTTGATTCTTTAGGGCACGATAACTTCGGTTATAATGAAGGGAGGGCGGTGAAACTTTTGTCAATAGAGAGTCTAATAGCTAGCCTGTTGTGTGAAATCATTGTATCATTTTTTTTTAAATATCAGGGATAGCCGAAAAAAAGAGATTGAAAATCCAAAAAGTCGTATTTTTACAATTTGGAGCATGTTTAGAGGTCTTTCTCGTAAAGTCAACATAATATTGGTTGGGAACTTCTTCTACAAAGAGTCTTATTGGTAGTCTTTTATATGAAACCATCGATCAACAGTCCAACATATCAGGAGTAGAAGAACAAACGGATCGAACATTGAAAACGGCACCCTTTCATTGTTAAGCGAAACATGCAGTGTGGGTGACTACAATCTACACATTTAGTCATCGTATAGAGCTTATTCAACAGTATCGAATTCCAACTGCTTAGGGATATTTTACGTGCACTCCAATGTGTACACGGGACCTTGGTTTTTCGTCCCATCCGAAGGACTAGACAGTTGTGCTTGTCAGGCCCTCCGTTCTGCCTTACTGACAAGGGAACCACGCCGGGAAATCGAGATGAACTTTCTCTGTGCAGAACTTTCAATTCAGGCAAAACGTTTATTGCATACGATTAAGCTGGTCAGTTGGAGCTTATTTTCAAAAGTTTTGTAATAATCGGTTGGTAATTAAAGTACCGTGCACATTAAACTGTTAAAACAGAAAATTTCGCCCGGTTGAAATGTTTCTTGCTATAAGTCAGCAATTCAGGGAGGCTGGATGGCTGAATGGTTAGCATGTGCTCGCTGTATCGTAACGTTTGTCATTGGCCCTGCTTGATTTATCCATACCGGCGCATACCGGCTGACCACAGTTCGGCAGTTTCCCCGGCGAGGTTACTTGATTTAACCGGAAGTCGACAAAAGTTCGGCCGCGGCTTACGCCGAATGCGCCGCTTTGTCGACACCGGCGATCACCGGTGCAAGATGGTGAACATGTCAACGAGATAAAATTCACGTTAGATAGGAATGCCATTAAACACCAATATTAAAGCGTTAAAATTAAACTAAATGCTTTGAAGTTGAATTAAGGCTCCGTAAAACCACATGTCATTTATTTTTTTTCGGTAATACTACAAATAATAATTGTCTGTTTATTTTGCAGTCACATGCTTTCATGAATATTGTTTTTACACGCTCACATTGAAATGTGGTCGTATATTGTCGTCGCCCCCGTCCGTCCGTCTGTCCGGCGTCCACAATTGTTTGTGGGCGCTCTTGAGGCCAAAGTTAATATATCCCATTGCCATTAAATTTATACACAGTATTTAAGGTCATGAGACGAAGAAGCGTGTGAATTTCAGCAATTTCCGTTAATTACTGCCAGCGGAATGGCCCTTAATCACTTCAAAAATTCTTCTTGACCCCCTAAAGGTCAACGTTAATATCCGATTGACTTTAAATTTATACAAAGTGTTAAAGGTCAAGAGTCGAAGAATTTCCGATAATAACTGCTAAAGTTATGGCCCTTGATCCCTTTGAAAAATCTTGTGGACTGTCAGACGCCAAATTTATCATCCGATTGACTTCAGATTGAGGTTTCGAGACGAACAAGTATATTGATTTTTTAATGAATTTTGTTAACTGAACAGCTAAATCCATGATATTAAATGTTTCGTATACTAAACGTTAGCATGGGGCAGAACTTTATAAAAACCAAACAAATTTTAATGATTTTCTGGTAACTACTTAATGAATTGTTACTTTTAATCAGATTTTAGTGTATTATAAACGTTTCATTACCAACTGCCTGGACGATTTAGCTGTTGTGGGCGTATCTTTCGTTGCCTGGCAACCTATCTTTATTTAAACATGTCATTTAACCTGTTTAATATTATCCGACGCCAAAATTTTTATCAGCCGGGTCACTTGATTTGCTCTGATACGGTAACCTGACCGGCGTACGCCTTGTACAAACCGGCTCGCCTAAGGGCGGACAAATCAAGCAGCCCCCCCCTGAGTCAACGGGCGTCGTTTCGATCTCCAGGTTGCACGTGACATGGTGTATGATGTCCAACCTCGTGGGTTTTCTCCGTGTTCTTCGGTTTCCTCCCAACGGCTAAAGACCAGTACGTGCAAGGGGAGTTTTTAAATAAAATTTAAAAACATATGTTAGTCCCGAAATGACCTAGTTTGTGTCGAATGGACGTTAGGCCGCATTTCTCTCTTTCTCTTTTTAAAGTTTTGTAATAATCGGTTGGTAATCAAAGGTACTGTTAAAGTGATAAAACAGAAAATTTGGCCCGGTTGTAATGTTTCTCACGTTAAAGTCAGCAATTTGTCGATTTTAAGGGGCAAACGTTTATTGCGAACGATTAAGCTGGTCAGGGGGAGCGTATTTTTAAAAGTTTTGTAATATTCGGTTGATAACTAAAGGTACCGTGCAAATTAAACTGTTAAAATAGAAAATTTGGCCCGGTTGAAATGTTTCTCGCTGTAGGTCAGCAATTTGCCGATTTTAGGGAGGTTAGGTGGCTGAATGGTTAGCACGTGCGCTCTGTATCATAACGTCTGTCATTGAGTCAACTGGCGTTGTTTCGATTTCTTGGTTGTACGTGACAAGGAGTATGGTCGCCTTACCAACCTCGTAGGCCGTAACGCCGCTGCCCGGGTAAAATTTCCCTCATTGCACACTTTATGGCGTATGCCCGTCTTCATTAGCCCACTGTAGGAGCAGAACAGAAGGACGTTAAACCCCATTCAATTTCATTTCATTTTCTCTATGTTGCTTATTTATTATAGTGGATAAATATTTTTCTGGTTCTTGCAATTATTTAATTTCTGCATAGAAATCTCTGGCCAGTTTTTTTTTATTGCATAGTGCCATTCTTGTATATTGCAGTCTATGACCCTTTGTTTAAAACATGCTTAAAAAGTCGTCACGATTTCCTACTTATAACCAAACATATTGGAAACCATAATTATATAACATATCTTGGAAGCCCGATTACAGCTATACAAGTTTCAGTTATTTCTCTTTAGTTTAAAGATTATTTTTTTGCCCGGGTGCAATGTTTCTCACTACATTTAAATTTGTAACTTTGTGAGTTTTTGACCGATGTTGATATTATGTCTTTATAATTTTCCAAATCTACATATTTAACGTACATATTCAAACAGTTGAGTTCAACCTGATTCAAAAAGTTTTAGTTTTGTTCAAAGTTATCTCATTTAATTTTTCGATGTTTTCTTACCATTTTCATTTCATTTTTCTGAAAGTTTTGAAATCGGAAGTCATCCCGATTACAGCAACACAAGTATCAGTTATTTCCCTTTAGTTTTCAGATTACTCAATGTTTCATACTATATTTAGACTTGTAACTTGGCGAGTTTTTGACCAATTTTGATAGTTTGTTATTCTTATCCTTTTATTTGATATACTTGAGATAATCGATGACACGTGACGATGAATATGAAAGCTTTCATATCTGCATGGGACAGTAGCAGATCTTTGTAATTTTTTTTTTTGTGTTTTATCCACAAATCGGATTTCTCAGAATCTAACCACAGTATCTTTATGAAACTTTTACCTACCCCCCCAAAAATGGGTGGTAGCTGTTGATTAAATATATTTTCAAAACGTTTTACGAATCCGAAATCACCGAAATTTACGAACGACAAAATGGACATTGCATAGTCGTAACTTTATTGTTTTTTGACCGATTTTACTAAATCTTTTTTCTTTGAATACCTTGAAAAAAATCATTTTCATCAGCAGTTTCACATTTTCGAATTTCGAAAATTCGTTGCTGTGATTTCGAACCGGAAGTTTAGACCAATTTGACAACTTCTTTAATAGTTGTGCGATTTTCATTCAATTTAGTATATAAGTAGATCCTACCGATGTGACTTCAAAAATATAATTAGAAATTTTCTAAATTATCTCCCCTTGGTGAAATTAAGGATCAAAGTTTTCAAAAAAATCGTCGAAATATAGGTCAGAATGACCTAATTTTTTTTTTTTGATACTAGACAAGGAATTACTGATTCGTACACAAAATATGGAGTTTGTCGATCGAACCGGAAGTGCCACCATCTTTAAACGTGAAAAATCACTAAGGCTTTTTTGCTATTTTACTTACAGACTCGAGAGTTATATTTTCTGAATCCTTGTAGGAAGGCCTAAAAAATGTCGCGAATAGAATTTTGATTTAGGTCAACCGGGAGTCACCATTTTGAATTGAAAATGAAAAATAGAAGCAATTTGAAGGGCCGAGACTTTGGAGCACAATAACTCTCATTCTAATTAAGCTAGAATGTTCAAACTTGGTGTAGACGTTCACTAGGTCAGTGTTATGATGGAGTTCAAAGATGAGCATTTTCTGCCTAGGGTAAGCAGAGATAAGCATGTTGATTTGTTGATTCTTTAGGGCACGATAACTTCGGTTATAATGAAGGGAGGGCGGTGAAACTTTTGTCAATAGAGAGTCTAATAGCTAGCCTGTTGTGTGAAATCATTGTATCATTTTTTTTAAATATCAGAGATAGCCGAAAAAAAGAGATTGAAAATCCAAAAAGTCGTATTTTTACAATTTGGAGCATGTTTAGAGGTCTTTCTCGTAAAGTCAACATAATATTGGTTGGGAACTTCTTCTACAAAGAGTCTTATTGGTAGTCTTTTATATGAAACCATCGATCAACAGTCCAACATATCAGGAGTAGAAGAGCAAAAGGATCGAACATTGAAAACGGCACCCTTTCATTGTTAAGCGAAACATGCAGTGTGGGTGACTACAATCTACACATTTAGTCATCGTATAGAGCTTATTCAACAGTATCGAATTCCAACTGCTTAGGGATATTTTACGTGCACTCCAATGTGTACACGGGACCGTGGTTTTCGTCCCATCCGAACTAGACAGCTGTGCTTGTCAGGCCCCCCGTTCTGCCACACTGACAAGGGGGAACCACGCCGGGAAATCGAGATGAACTTCCTACGTGCAGAACTTTCAATTCAAGCCAAACTTTTATTGCATACGATTAAGCTGGTCAGTTGGAGCTTATTTTCAAAAGTTTTGTAATAATCGGTTGGTAATTAAAGTACCGTGCACATTAAACTGTTAAAACAGAAAATTTCGCCCGGTTGAAATGTTTCTTGCTATAAGTCAGCAATTTTCCGAATTCAGGGAGACTGAATGGCTGAATGGTTAGCATGTGCGCGCTGTATCGTAACGTCTGTCATTGAGTCAATGGGCGTCGTTTCGATCTCCAGGTTGCACGTGACATGGAATATGATGTCCAACCCCGTTTATTGCGAACGATTAAGCTGTTCAGGGGGAGCTTATTTTTAAAAGTTTTGTAATATTCGGTTGATAACTAAAGGTACCGTGTAAATTAAACTGTTAAAATAGAAAATTTGGCCCGGTTGAAATGTTTGTCGCTGTAGGTCAGCTAGAATGTTCAAACTTGGTGTAGACGTTCACTAGGTCATTGTCTTGATCGAGTTCACAGCAGAAATAACAGTGAAACGATCAACGAACTCATAGCAGAAATAACAGTGCAAAAACTTAACGAATTCATAGCATAAATAGCAGAAATGAAATGGGGTTTTACATCCTACTCTTCTGCACCTGACCTGGGCTAATGGAAGACGGGCATACGCCATACAGTGTGCTATGAGGGAATTTTTGCCCGGGCAGCGGCGCTACGGCCTACTCTTATATCGAATTCCAACTGCCAAGGGATCTTTTACGTGCACTCCAATGTGTACACGGGACCTCGGTTTTTCGTCCCATCCGAACGACTAGGCAGCTGTCCTTATCAGGCCATCCTTCTGCATCACTGACAAGAGGAAACCACGCCGGAAAATCGAGATGAACTTTCTCGGCCAATGCAAGGATCGAACACCCGACCTCCAGGCTAACGAGCCAGCGCCTTGCCCACTTAGCCACCGTGATTCCCATAAATAGCAATGAAACGATCAACGAATTTATAGCAGTAATAACACTTCAACAATTAACGAATTCGTAGCAGAAATAACAATGAAACGTTCAACGAAATCATAGCCGAAATAAGAGTGAAACAATCAACGAATTAATAGTAGACGAGTTCATAGTAGAAAAAATAGTGAAACAATGAACGAAGCATAGCAGAAACCAGAAGGCTATCAATACACCGTGAAATTTGAAACCTAAATGGCCCGGCTAGGAACAATATCTACATGCCCGTAAAAGACTACTTAACAGTTGGAATTCGAAAGAAAAGACCGTAACGACGCTGTCCGATCAAAATTTAGTTAATTCAGTCGGCGCAGAAAGATAGGTCGTTAAAACCATTTCTGTTCAGTTCATTCCATTTCCTTAAATCTATGAAAGTTGTGTGAATTGGGAATCGCGTATTACTCAACAGTTTCAGGGGAGATAAGCCGTCTTTGAGATTGGAAAACAATGTTTGATATCGACTGTGTATGATTGCTACTAGATCGATTGTGATTCAGATTCTAATCAGTTTGGATTGAAGAATCGGGGTGGTATATGCTGACAATCAAACCACGTGATGTAAATAATTAGCCATGCGGTGTGAATTGGTCCACAGCGGACTGTTCAGTGTGAGTGAATTTACGCGACGGCTTTGTGTACTAAACGTTAAAAAAACATAAATTCGTGTTTATAATATCCTAACAAACAGTCCATTTCATAAGATTTTTGGCCCAAGGACGGGACGTGAATACAATACATCAGTAAACTTATGCCAAATCTGTATGCTTTCTATAGAGCCCAGTGAGCGTGTTGAACCAACTATGTCACTTCCGGTTTTAATAAAAATTAATTTCTCGTTCACAAAAACTTTTTTACTTTTTTTACAGTGGGGATTCTTTCTGAATATATATTTCAGATTTATGGAAACCTTGTTGAAAATCGTTGGTCTTCCCCTTTAACAGTGGGAGGAAACCGCAGGTCCCGGGGTAAACCCAGGAGATAGGACAGGCGAGATTGTAGGTTAGGGTTAGGGTAAGCGCTAAGGTTAGGTCTTGGGTTAGGATGAGGATTAGCGATATCCCTATTTACATCTCGTGACCTTTGACCAAACGTAATGAAGACAGGATGTGACGTATATATGCACATTGAGGTTATCAAGCTATAGACCGGACTAGTAGTAAGCTATAAAACGGATAAATAACAAGAGTTTATATGTATATTATTTTATTAAATTTATATATATCTTAACTCCCTGATTTACGTATATACATTATGCATGAACAGTAGAAACTATATACTAGTATTTATAAGTATTAAAGCTATGGTAATATTATGCTATCAAATAGCCGTATTGTCTTAATATTTGTTGTAACCGCAACCTTGATAGTTATTGTAAGGAGGATAACGGTTGTAGTTGTTGTATCCGTTACCGTATCCGTTGTTATTGTAGTTGTTATATCCCTTCCCATATTCGTTGTTATTGTGGCCATTGTTGTAACCGTTGTTGTAATTGTAGGGGCCGTTGTAACTATTGTATCCTTTATTATTGTATTGGTTGTACTGTATGGTCCGTTGTTGTATCGGTTGTATGGCCCGTTGTAGTTGTATGATTGTTTGTAAGCTCCAATCTTTCCATGTCCAACAAGTCCGTTTCCAATTATACCGTGTCCGATACCGTAACCAACGATGTCATGCCCAATGCCGTTACCAATCTTTCCATGTCTAATAAGTCCGTGTCCGATTTCGTTTCCAATGATACCATGTCCGATACCGTTACCAACGATACCATGACCAATTCCGTTTCCAACAATACCGTGTCCGATACCGTTACCAACGATGCCATGCCCAATGCCGTTACCAATCTGTCCATGTCCAATAAGTCCGTGTCCGATTCCGTTTCCAATGGTACCATGTCCGATACCGTTACCAACGATACCATGACCAATTCCGTTTCCAACAATACCGTTTCCGATACCGTTACCAACAACACCATGACCAATTCCGTTACCAATAACACCGACTTTGCGAGGGTTTATTTATAACCAAAAACTTGACAATCAAGAAATTTTACTGTGCCGCCATTATTTAGTACATGATCGAGTTTTGGCGTTACCAGGCAAATCACAAATAATGTTCAACTCTGGGTAATAATTTACACTTTTTATAATTTACCGTTCTGGCCCTATGAATATAAAACTGCCTTTAATACAATGTCAAGGGCGATAAGCAATAATACAACGGTGACGATGCAATACCATGTTCAACCCTCGGTAATTTCTACCAGTTTTAAATTTAAAGATGGACCTATGGGTATGAATGCCAAGTGCGATAAGCAATCATATAAAAATTTAGTATGTAATGAAACTTATTAGTGCTATACCAAATTAGATATCAGGTTTCTTGTCTAGAAAGTTCAAGTATATCCCATCTGGGTCGCGATCCTTGTCACTACATACCGCTAATTGGAAGTATTGAAGATTATTTAGTCAACAAGTTAAATTTACTCTCTGTAGATTGTTACACTGTTTTATTGTATTAGCCCAGTCTGTACAGAACAGAAGGGCGAAAAAGCAAGTCCCATTTAAGATTTCAGGGACTGGGTATACTTATCTTAAAACTTCAAAGATTTGAAATCTTATACGGAGTAGGGCAAAAGTCCTACTTTATACACCGACTGGACCAATGAAGACAAACAGATAGATTTTGCCCGGACATCTACATTACGATATACTCTATCAAGGAATCTTTTACGTGCACGCCAATGTGTACACTGAACATTGCTTTTCGTACCATCCTGACAATTAGACACTATTCCCTGTCAGACCGGGCAGACCTACTGTCCTGTACAGCTAACAAGGGCAGTCAAGACTGTACAATTGACTTTCTGGTCAAACCCCGGGAGTGAGAGAGAGAGAGAGAGAGAGAGAAATGGGGTTTAACGTCCACTCAACACAACCAGGTCATTTCGGGACTAACATATGGTTTCAATTTTTATTTCAATAATTCGCATGCGCGTAGGGGTCTTTAGAGGTGGGAGGAAACCGGAGTGCCCGGAGGAAACCCACGAGGTTGAGAAGACGCCCCTATCTCCATGCCACATACGCTCACACCGGGGCTCGAAACCACAGCCGCAAGCCAGAGGTGACCGGCCAGCTAGAGGTCGAAGCGTGGCACTCTAGACCACTAGCCCCCCCCCCCCCGCGGAGAGAGCCCAAGACCTACTGGTTAGTTAATCAGTTCTCATATCACTGAGCCACCATCATGATCCCCATACATTAAAAACATGGAGTTCGAAGATGAGCATTTTATGCTTAGGGTAAGCAGAGATAAGCAATTAGATTGGTTGATGATTTCGGACACTTTCACTTCAGTCAGATTGATGAAACTTGGTGTATAGTTTCATTACATCAATACCTTGAATACGTTCGACAATGAGCATTGTCTGCCCTGGATAAGCAGAGCGATGAGCAATTTGATTGGTCGAGAATTTGAAACAAAATAACTCTCCTTCTAATTGGGGCAGAATGTTCAATCTTCGTGAAGGCGTTCATTAGGTCAGTGCCATGAAGGAGTGCGAAGATGAGCATTGTCTGCTTACAGTAAGCAGAGATAAGCAATCTGATTGGTTGATTCTTTGGGGCACGATAACTTTGGTTATAATGAAGTGAGAGTGACAAAATTCCAAATATAGATTCATTATGTCATTACCTTGACTAAGTTTGATGTTGAGAATTTCTGCGTAGATTTAGGAGCAATAAGCAATTTGACTGATCACATTGGAACATAACACCTCTAATGTGAACCGGTGGAATTGTTTCTCGTTATAACTCGGTGAGTTTTGGGCGGATTTCATTAATTCTTTTTCCTTTTTAAGATTCTTTATATAACTCATGAGATGCGACAGAAACTGACCGTGAATATGAAAGCTTTAATATCTGCTTAGCAGATCTAGTTATTATTTTTTTTTTTTGTGTTTTATTCACAAATCGGATTTCTCAGAATCTAACCATAGGATCGTTCTGAAACTTTTACCTATCCCCCCAAAAATGGGTGGTGGCTGTTGATTAAATATATTTTCAAAACGTTTTACGTATCCGAAATCACCGAATTTTACGTAAGAATGCATTTGACCTATAATGCTGTAACTTTGTGACTATTTGACCTATTAAACTAAATCTTTTTTCTTTGAGTACCTTGAGACAATTACTATAAATCTGCAGTTTCAGATTTTCGAATTTCGAAAATTCGTCGCTGTGATTTCGAACCGGAAGTTTAGACCAATTTGACAACTTCTTTAATAGTTGTACGATTTTCATGAAATTTAGTATCTAAGTAGATCTTACCGATGTGACTTCAAAAATATAATTATAAATTTTCTAAATTATCTCCCCTTGACGAAATTAAGGATCAAAATTTTCAAAAAAATCGTCGAAATATAGGTCAGAATGACCTGATTTTTTTTTTGGATACTAGATAAGTAATTACTGATTTGTACACAAAATATGGAGTTTGTCGATTGAACCGGAAGTGCCGCCATATTTAAAAGTGAAAAATCAATAAGGCTTTTTTGCTATTTTACTTACAGACTCGGGAGTTATATTTTCTGAATCCTTGATGGAAGGCCTAAAAAATGTCGCGAATAGAATTTTGATTTCGGTCACGTGATGGTCACCATTTTGAATTGAAAATGAAAAATAGAAGCAATTTGAAGGGTCGGGACTTTGGAACACAATTACTCTCCTTCTAATTAAGCTAGAATGTTCAAACTTGGTGTACACGTTCACTAGGTCAATGTTATGATTGAGTTTAAAGATGAGCATTTTCTGCTTAGGGTAAGCAGAGATAAGCATGCTAATTTGTTGATTCTTTAGGACACGATAACTTCGGTTATAATGAAGGGAGGGCGGTGAAACTTTTGTCAATAGAGAGTCTAATAGCTAGCCTGTTGTGTGAAATCATTGTATTATTTTTTCTAAATATCAGGGATAGCCGAAAAAAAGAGATTGAAAATCCAAAAAGTCGTATTTTTACAATTTGGAGCATGTTTAGAGGTCTTTCTCGTAAAGTCAACATAATATTTTTTGGGAACTTCTTCTACAAAGAGTCTTATTGGTAGTCTTTTATATGAAACCATCGATCAACAGTCCAACATATCAGGAGTAGAAGAACAAAAGGATTGAACATTGAAAACGGCACCCTTTCATTGTTAAGCGAAACATGCAGTGTGGGTGACTACAATCTACACATTTAGTCATCGTATAGAGCTTATTCAACAGTATCGAATTCCAGCTGCTTAGGGATATTTTACGTGCACTCCAATGTGTACACGAGACCTTGGTTTTTCGTCCCATCCGAATGACTAGACAGCTGTGCTTGTCAGGCCCTCCGTTCTGCCTCACTGACAAGGGGAACCACGCCGGGAAATCGAGATGAACTTTCTCCGTGCAGAACTTTCAATTCAGGCGAAAACGTTTATTGCATACGATTAAGCTGGTCAGTTGGAGCTTATTTTCAAAAGTTTTGTAATAATCGGTTGGTAATTAAAGTACCGTGCACATTAAACTGTTAAAACAGAAAATTTCGCCCGGTTGAAATGTTTCTTGCTATAAGTCAGCAATTTTCTGAATTCAGGGAGGCTGAATGGCTGAATGGTTAGCATGTGCGCACTGTATCGTAACGTCTGTCATTGAGTCAACGGGCGTCGTTTCGATCTCCAGGTTGCACGTGACATGAAGTATGATGTCCAACCTCGTGGGTTTTCTCCGTGTCCTTCGGTTTCCTCCCAACGGCTAAAGACCTGTAAGCGCAAGGGGAGTTTTTAAATAAAATTAAAAACATATGTTAGTCCCGAAATGACCTAGTTTGTGTCGAATGGACATTAGGCCGCATTTCTCTCTTTCTCTTTTATTTTTAAAGTTTTGTAATAATCGGTTGGTAATCAAAGGTACTGTAAAAGTGATAAAACAGAAAATTTCGCCCGGTTGTAATGTTTCTCACTTTAAAGTCAGCAATTTGCCGATTTTAAGGGGCAAACGTTTATTGCGAACGCTTAAGCTGGTCAGGGGGAGCTTATTTTTAAAAGTTTTGTAATATTCGGTTGATAACTAAAGGTACCGTGCAAATTAAACTGTTACAATAGAAAATTTGGCCCGGTTGAAATGTTTCTCGCTGTAGGTCAGCAATTTGCCGATTTTAGGGAGGTTGCGTGGCTGAATGGTTAGCACGTGCGCTCTGTATCATAACGTCTGTCATTGAGTCAACTGGCGTTGTTTCGATTTCTTGGTTGTACGTGACAAGGAGTATGGTCGCCTGTCCAACCTCGTAGGCCGTAACCGCCGCTGCCCGGGTAAAATTTCCCTCATTGCACACTTTATGGCATATGCCCGTCTTCATTAGCCCATTTTAGGAGCAGAACAGTCGGACGTTAAACCCCATTCAATTTCATTTCATTTTCTCTATGTTGCTTATTTATTATAGTGGATAAATATTTTTCTGGTTCTAGCAATTATTTAATTTCTGCATAGAAATCTTGCTTTGGCCAGTTTTTTTATTGCAGAGTGCCATTCTTGTTTAAACAAACATGATCCTTTGTTTAAAACATGCTTAAGAAGTCGTCACGATTTCCTACTTATAACCAAACATATTGGAAATATTAGTGTGGCATTATTAAATCCTAATTTTATTGGTCTTATTTAAAATTAAACTTTCATTTAACTATGAACAACCCTTAACGTGTCTCTTTAAAACTATTAAGTACTCTAAAACAGTAGCTCAACCTTTTGACCTAAACTCATTAATTTACCATTTTGTTGTGAGCGACTTCTTATTCTTCCTATATGACATATTGCACGTGTCTGATTTCAAAGGGGGGTTGGGTGGCTGAATGGTTAGCACGCGCGCCTGTCATTGAGTTAACTAGCGTGTTTTCGAATGCCCGGTTGTACGTGACAAGGAGTAAGGTCGCCTGTCCAACCTGCCATATTTTATTTTTTTTCCCCGCCATTTTCATTTCATTTTCTCATCCGTCTCATTACAGTAATACAAGTTTCAGTTATTTCCCTTTAGTTTTCAGATTATTGTTATGCCTGGGTGCAATGTTTCATACTATATTTAAACTTCGCGAGTTTTTGACCAATTTTAATAATTTTTTCTTCTTATCCTTTTATTTAGGATACTTGATACAATCAATGACACGTGACGATGAATATGAAAGCTTTCATATCTGCATGGGACAGTAGCAGATCTAGTTATTATTATTTTTTTTTTTTGTGTGTTTTCTGCAAATCGGATTTCTCAGAATCTATCCATAGGATCTTTCTGAAATTTTGACCTACCCCCCCAAAAATGGGGTGCGAACCTTGATTAAATGTATTTTCAAAACGTTTTACGAATCGGAAATCACCGAATTTTACGAACGAATGCATTTGACCTACAATGCTGTAACTTTGTGACTATTTGATCTATTTTACTAATTCTTTTTTCTTTGAGTATCCTAAGACATTTACTTCAAATCTGCAATTTCGGATTTTCGAATTTCGAAAATTCGTCGCTGTGATTTCGAACCGGAAGTTTACACCAACTCGACAACTTCTTTAGTAGTTGTACGATTTTCATGAAATTTAATATGTAAGTAAACCTTAATCATGCGACTTGAAAAAATACTTTAGAAATTTTCTAAATTATCTCCCCTTGGAGAAATTGAGGATCGAAATTTTCAAAAAAATCGGCGAAATATAGGTCAGAATGACCTAAAATTTTTTTTTGATACTAGACAAGGAATTACTGATTCGTACACAAAATATGGAGTTTGTCGATCGAACCGGAAGTGCCACCATCTTTAAACGTGAAAAATCACTAAGGCTTTTTTGCTATCTTACTTACAGACACGGGAGTTATATTTTCTGAATCCTTGAAGGATGGCCCAAAAATCGTAGGGAGCAGAATTTTGATTTCGGTCATGTGATGGTCACAATTTTGAATTGAAAATGAAAAATAGAAGCAATTTGAAAGGCCCGGACTTCGGAACACAATAACTCTCCTTCTAATTAAGCTAGAATGTTCAAACTTGGTGTAGATGTTCACTAGGTCAATGTTATGATTGAGTTCAAAGATGAGCATTTTTTGCTTAGGGTAAGCCGAGATAAGCATGCTGATTTGTTGATTTTTTAGGGCACGATAACTTCGGTTATAATGAAGGGAGGGCGGTGAAACTTTTGTCAATAGAGAGTCTAATGGGTAGCCTGTTGTGTGAAATGATTGTATCATTTTTTTTAAATATCAGGGATAGCCGAAATAAAGAGATTGAAAATCCAAAAAGTCGTATTTTTACAATTTGGAGCATGTTTAGAGGTCTTTCTCGTAAAGTCAACATACTATTTTTTGGGAACTTCTTCTACAAAGAGTCTTATTGGTAGTCTTTTATATGAAACCATCGATCAACAGTCCAACATATCAGGAGTAGAAGAACAAAAGGATCGAACACTGAAAACGGCACCCTTTCTTTGTTGAGCGAAACATGAAGTGTGGGTGACTACAATCTACGCATTTAGTCATCGTATAGAGCTTATTCAACAGTATCGAATTCCAACCGCTTAGGGATATTTTACGTGCACTCCAATGTGTACACGGGACCTTGGTTTTTCGTCCCATCCGAAGGACTAGACAGCTGTGCTTGTCAGGCCCTCCGTTCTGCCTTACTGACAAGGGAACCACGCCGGGAAATCGAGATGAACTTTCTCTGTGCAGAACTTTCAATTCAGGCAAAACGTTTATTGCCAACGATTAAGCTGGTCAGTTGGAGCTTATTTTCAAAAGTTTTGTAATAATCGGTTGGTAATTAAAGTACCGTGCACATTAAACTGTTAAAACAGAAAATTTCGCCCGGTTGAAATGTTTCTTGCTATAAGTCAGCAATTTTCCGAATTCAGGGAGGCTGAATGGCTGAATGGTTAGCATGTCCGCGCCGTATCGTAACGTCTGTCATTGAGTCAACGGGCGTCGTTTCGATCTTCAGGTTGCACGTGACATGGTGTATGATGTCCAACCTCGTGGGTTTTCTCCGTGTTCTTCAGTTTCCTCCCAACGGCTAAAAACCAGTACGCGCAAGGGGAGTTTTTAAATAAAATTTAAAAAAATATGTTAGTCCCGAAATGACCTAGTTTGTGTCGAATGGACGTTAGGCCGCATTTACTGTAAAAGTGATGAAACAAAAAATTTGGCCCGGTTGTAATGTTTCTCACTTTAAAGTCAGCAATTTGTCGATTTTAAGGGGCAAACGTTTATTGCGAACGATTAAGCTGGTCAGGGGGAGCTTATTTTTAAAAGTTTTGTAATATTCGGTTGATAACTAAAGGTACCGTGCAAATTAAATTGTTAAAATAGAAAATTTGGCCCGGTTGAAATGTTTCTCGCTGTAGGTCAGCAATTTGCCGATTTTAGGGAGGTTGCGTGGCTGAATGGTTAGCACGTGCGCTCTGTATCATAACGTCTGTCATTGAGTCAACTGGCCTTGTTTCGATTTCTTGGTTGTACGTGACAAGGAGTATGGTCGCCTTACCAACCTCGTAGGCCGTAACGCCGCTGACCGGGTAAAATT
This sequence comes from Patella ulyssiponensis, assembly GCA_963678685.1. Taxonomy (NCBI): domain Eukaryota; kingdom Metazoa; phylum Mollusca; class Gastropoda; family Patellidae; genus Patella; species Patella ulyssiponensis. The sequence goes on along the minus strand of OY783225.1, from coordinate 56,774,015 downwards.
TCCCTCATTGCACACTTTATGGCGTATGCCCGTCTTCATTAGCCCATTGTAGGAGCAGAACAGTAGGACGTTAAACCCCATTCAATTTCATTTCATTTTCTCTATGTTGCTTATTTATTATAGTGGATAAATATTTTTCTGGTTCTAGCAATTATTTAATTTCTGCATAGAAATCTCTGGCCAGTTTTTTTTATTGCAGAGTGCCATTCTTGTATATTGCAGTCTATGACCCTTTGTTTAAAACATGCTTAAGAAGTCGTCACGATTTCCTACATATTGGAAACCATAATTATATAACATATCTTGGAAGCCCGATTACAGCTATACAAGTTTCAGTAATTTCCTTTAGTTTAAAGATTATTTTTTGCCCGGGTGCAATGTTTCTCACTACATTTAAATTTGTAACTTTGTGAGTTTTTGACCGATTTTGATATTATGTCTTTATAATTTTCCAAATCTACATATTTAACGTACATATTCAAATAGTTGAGTTCAACCTGATTCAAAAAGTTTTAGTTTTGTTCAAAGTTATCTCATTCATCCCGATTACAGCAACACAAGTATCAGTTATTTCCCTTTAGTTTTCAGATTACTCAATGTTTCATACTATATTTAGACTTGTAACTTCGCGAGTTTTTGACCAATTTTGATAGTTTGTTATTCTTATCCTTTTATTTGAGATACTTGATATAATCGATGACACGTGACGATGAATATGAAAGCTTTCATATCTGCATGGGACAGTAGCAGATCTAGTTATTTTTTTTTTTTGTGTATTTTCTGCAAATCGGATTTCTCAGAATCTAACCATGGGATCTTTCTAAAACTTTGACCTACCCCCCCCCAAAAATGGGGTGCGAACGTTGTTTAAATATATTTTCAAAACGTTTTACGATTCCGAAATCACCGAATTTTACGAACGAAAAAACTGACAATGCATAGTCGTAACTTTGTTATTTTTTGACCGATTTTACTAATTCTTTTTTCTTTGAATACCTTGAAAAAAATCATTTTCATCTGCAGTTTCACATTTTCAAATTTCGAAAATTCGTCGCTGTGATTTCGAACGGGAAGTTTAGACCAATTTGACAACTTCTTTTATAGTTGTACGATTTTCATGAAATTTAGTATACAAGTAGATCTTACCAATGTGACATCAAAAATATAATTAGAAATTTTCTAAATTATCTCCCCTTGGTGAAATTAAGGATCAAAGTTTTCAAAAAAATCGTCGAAATATAGGTCAGAATGACCTAATTTTTTTTTTTGATACTAGACAAGGAATTACTGATTCGTATACAAAATATGGAGTTTGTCGATCGAACCGGAAGTGCCACCATCTTTAAACGTGAAAAATCCCTAAGGCTTTTTTGCTATCTTACTTACAGACACGGGAGTTATATTTTCTGAATCCTTGAAGGATGGCCCAAAAATCGTAGGGAGCAGAATTTTGATTTAGGTCAACTGATGGTTGCCATTTTGAATTGAAAATGAAAAATAGAAGCAATTTGAAAGGCCCGGATTTCGGAACACAATAACTCTCTTTCTAATTAAGCTAGAATGTTCAAACTTGGTGTAGACGTTCACTAGGTCAATGTTATGATAGAGTTCAAAGATGAGCATTTTCTGCTTAGGGTAAGCAGAGATAAACATGCTGATTTGTTGATTCTTTAGGGCACGATAACTTCGGTTATAATGAAGGGAGGGCGGTGAAACTTTTGTCAATAGAGAGTCTAATAGGTAGCCTGTTGTGTGAAATGATTGTATCATTTTTTTTAAATATCAGGGATAGCCGAAAAAAAGAGATTGAAAATCCAAAAAGTCGTATTTTTACAATTTGGAGCATGTTTAGAGGTCTTTCTCGTAAAGTCAACATACTATTTTTTGGGAACTTCTTCTACAAAGAGTCTTATTGGTAGTCTTTTATATGAAACCATCGATCAACAGTCCAACATATCAGGAGTAGAAGAACAAAAGGATCGAACATTGAAAACGGCAACCTTTCATTGTTGAGCGAAACATGCAGTGTGGGTGACTACAATCTACGCATTTAGTCATCGTATAGAGCTTATTCAACAGTATCGAATTCCAACTGCTTAGGGATATTTTACGTGCACTCCAATGTGTACACGGGACCTTGGTTTTTCGTCCCATCCGAAGGACTAGACAGCTGTGCTTGTCAGGCCCTCCGTTCTGCCTCACTGACAAGGGGAACCACGCCGGGAAATCGAGATGAACTTTTTCCGTGCAGAACTTTCAATTCAGGCAAAACGTTTATTGCATACGATTAAGCTGGTCAGTTGGAGCTTATTTTCAAAAGTTTTGTAATAATCGGTTGGTAATTAAAGTACCGTGCACATTAAACTGTTAAAACAGAAAATTTCCCGGTTTTTCGTCCCATCCGAACGACTAGACAGCTGTGCTTGTCAGGCCCTCCGTTCTGCCTCACTGACAACGGGGAACCACGCCGGGAAATCAAGATGAATTTTCTCCGTGCAGACCTTTCAATTCAGGCCAAACGTTTATTGCATACGATTAAGCTGGTCAGTTGGAGCTTATTTTCAAACGTTTTGTAATAATCGGTTGGTAATTAAAGTACCGTGCACATTAAACTGTTAAAAGAGAAAATTTCGCCCGGTTGAAATGTTTCTTGCTATAAGTCAGCAATTTTCCAAAATCAGGGAGGCTGAATGGCTGAATGGTTAGCATGTGCGCGCTGTATCGTAACGTCTGTCATTGAGTCAACGGGCGTCGTTTCGATCTCCAGGGCCCGGTTCCTAGAAAATTCTTAAAAGTAAGCACAAAGTTATGCTTCACTTTTGCTTACGTAAGAAACTTTATGAAATACCATCTCTATAGAAACTTCTCAAGACCGTTCTTACGTAAGATCAAGCCAAGTACGAGTCTAAGCACAGTGTGACTGGTAAATTGAGACTAAGATGCTCTTTAGCGTCATAAAAACAAATTTGGTATGCAAATTACACCGTAAATTCGTCTGCATATAGACTTATAAATAGATCAATGACATGAACTTCAAATAGTCGATTTAGAAGTATTTGACAAATGACATGAAATGAAATAGGTTTTAACTTCCTACTGTTTTGCTCCTAAGCTGGGCTTATGAAGACGGGCATACGCCATAAAGTATGCTATGAGGGAAAGTTTGCCCGGGCAGCGGCGCTACGGCTTACTCTTATATCGAATTACAACGGCCAGGGGATCTTTGACGTGCATGCCAATTTTTACATGCATCGCTGACAAGGGGATGAACCTTCTCGGCCAATGCAGGGATCGAACACCCTACCTCGGCCCGATTCATAAACAATTCTTTAACACGTTCTTGCGCTTAGGCCTACATGACATGTAGATTTTAAGTAGACTTTGCAAATAAGTAAACTTATCTTATTTTGTGTTAACAGAAAATTCTTAAAAACGTTCTTGTGCTTAGATTTTAAGTAGACTTCAGTGTAAGCACAAGCACGTTATCATGTGTTCCAAGAAAAAACTTAAGCACATCTTAGTTCTTAAAATTGTCAATCTAAGCACAAATCCCAAGCAAGGTATAGGGCTTGCTTACCAACCTTTAAGCCTGTTTCTGCTTCAAACAATATGGCTGACCGTGGATTTATTCGACGATATTTGCTACATCTTTTGATACCTAAGAGTCAATTGAAAGACAGAAAATCCTTTAGAAACATATTCTCGAGAAGAATGCTATAGGAAATTTCGCTTCTACCCTAAACACAATTCATTTATTTCCAAATTGGTAAACAACACACACGCGGGCTACTTAAAGATCAGTCGCTCTCACAATTATTATTCGGTTTGTTTTGCATGTACTTGCGTTTTGGGTTGTTTTCTTTTGTTTAGTCTGTGGTATATTTTATATGTGTAGGCCTATAGGGGACACGTCAACGGTATCAGAGGATCACTTGCCTAAGTGGGTAAGACGCTGGTTCACTAGCCTGGAAGTCGGGTGTTCGATCCCTGCATTGGCCGAGAAGGTTCATCTAAATTTTCCGACGTTGTTTCTCCTTGTCAGTGATGCAGGACGGAGGACAGCTGTCTTGTCATTCGGATGGGACGAAAAAACGAGGTCCCGTGTACAAACTGGCGTACACGTAAAAGATTCCGTGGCAGTTGGAATTCGATAGAGTAGTGCCGCTGCCAGGGCGAAATTTCCCTCATAGCACACTGTATGACGTATCTACGTCTTCATTACCCCAGATTAGGAACAAAATAGTAGGACGTTAAATTTCATTTCATTTAATTTGTTAAATAATAAAATACATCTAAATCGACTATTTTCGGGGGGGGGGGGGGGTTAATGTCATTGGTCTATTTATAACTCCATGCAGACCATAGAGCTATATATAGAAACTCTGCGATGCAGACGAATTTACAATTACGGTGTAATTTGCATACCAAAAATGTTTTTTTGACGTTAGAGAGCATCGTACTCTCAATTTACCAGTCGCAATGTGCTTAGACTCGTACTTAACTTGTGCTTACGTAAGAACGGTCTTGAGAATTTTCTAGAGACGGTATTTTATAAAGTTTCTTACGTAAGCAAAAGTGAAGCATAACTTTGTGCTTGCTGTTAAGAATTTTCTAGGAATTGGCCCTGGCTAGCGTCTTACCCACTTAACCACGTGATCCTTTTGACATGGCCCCTATAGGTCTATAAGCTAAAAAATACCCCAAAACGCAAGCACATACAAACAGACGGAATGACTGAGACAGCGCCTGATTTTAAAGTAGCTAAGTCTCTAACTCAATGTCATCCAGCATCTTCGACATTGAAAACACGAATTATTTGTCAGTTTAAATCAAAATTGATGATGTGATCTTATCGGAAAAAGATGGGCTTCTGATATCCAATATTTAAGACAAGATAAATATTTTGCCATTGGTACACGAATCGTGTACCATAATGCGTTTCAGCCCAGTTCTAGCGAGAGACTCGGTGGAACAAGGCTAAAAAACATTGCACCAAATCAAACGGCGCATGTAGACTGGAATAACTAGACGCTAGAAATTTGCATTCGATTGACACTGTTGGCAAATTTCGCCGCACATAACTGATTTGAAATTGGAGTAAAAACGGAAACCATTGAATGTAAATCGGTTTATATACATTCATATTAGAGTATTATATGCGTTGCGACACACTTGTGTCAATTTCTTGGTCCCAAATGTTAGCGATTTAGCTCCTTTCAAGTTGCCTGCGTTTGTGTTGTTTACCAATTTGTAAATAAATAAAATGTTTTTAGTGTAGAAGCGGAAATATTCTATAGCATTCTTGTCGAGAATATATTTCTTAAGGATTTTCCGTCTTCCAAATGTCTCTTAGGTATCAAAAGATGTAGTAAATGCCGTCGAATAACTAACTATACGGTCAGCCATATTGTTTGAAGCAGAAACAGGCTTAAGGTTGGTAAGCAAGCCCTCCCTATACCTTGCTCGGGACTTTTGCTTAGATTGGCAATTGTAAGAACGAAGTTGTGCTTAAGTTTTTTCTTGGAACACATAATAAAGTGCTTGTGCTTACACTGAAGTCTACTTAAAATCTAAGCACAAGAACGTTCTTAAGGATTTTCTGGGACTACAAAATAAGGTAAGTTTACTTAATTGCAAAGTCTACTTAAAATCTAAGCACAAGAACGTGCTTAAGAATTTTCTAGGAATCGGGCCCAGGTTGCACGTGACATGAAGCATGATGTCCAACCTCGTGGGTTTTCTCCGTGTCCTTCGGTTTCCTCCCAACGGCTAAAGACCAGTAAGCGCAAGAGGAGTTTTTAAATAAAATTAAAAAACATATGTTAGTCACGAAATGACCTAGTTTGTGTCGAATGGACATCAGGCCGCATTTCTCTCTTTCTCTTTTATTTTTAAAGTTTTGTAATAATCCGTTGGTAATCAAAGGTACTGTAAAAGTGATAAAACAGAAAATTTCGCCCGGTTGTAATGTTTCTCACTTTAAAGTCAGCAATTTGCCGATTTTAAGGGGCAAACGTTTATTGCGAACGATTAAGCTGGTCAGGGGGCGCTTATTTTTAAAAGTTTTGTAATATTCGGTTGATAACTAAAGGTACCGTGCAAATTAAACTGTTAAAATAGAAAATTTGGCCCGGTTGAAATGTTTCTCGCTGTAGGTCAGCAATTTGCCGATTTTAGGGAGGTTGCGTGGCGGAATGGTTAGCACGTGCGCTCTGTATCATAAAGTCTGTCATTGAGTCAACTGGCGTTGTTTCGGTTTCTTGGTTGTACGTGACAAGGAGTATGGTCACCTGTCCAACCTCGTAGGCCGTAACGCCGCTGCCCGGGTAAAATTTCCCTCATTGCACACTTTATGGCATATGCCCGTCTTCATTAGCCCATTTTAGGAGCAGAACAGTAGGACGTTAAAACCCATTCAATTTCATTTCATTAGGGTTTCACACTGCGTAGCTTGTGTGAAACACTATTGTTTTTGTTAAAATTATTATTCTTATTCTTATTATTATTATTATTAGGGTTTCACACTGCGTAGCTTGTGTGAAACACTATTGTTTTTGTTAAAATTATTAGGCTTTCAGACTTTCGTCTGAAAGCCTATTGAGATTACTAAAATTATTATTATTATTATTATTTACCGCGGGGGCCTAGATCTCCATGATCGAAAACAGATATCGATCTGGAATTAGATTTTCTATCGGGAAACCATGTGGTGGCTACTGCATAAAATATTTTTGAAATTTCTGCGCATACCGGAAGTGACCGAACTTTGCACGTTGTCTAAAAATTGAAAATCGGCCATAGTTTCGTCAATTCTTTATCCATTTTCAAACAAATTACATTTTTGGAATTCCTGAATCTTTTCTGGGGCAATGGCTATCTCACATTTTTCAATTTCGAACATTCGTCTATGACTTTTATCGTTCGAAAATTGAAAACATGTTGTTTACGAGACAATTTTTGTTATTTTTCAAAATTTCCAAATTTGACCTACATTTTTGGATACCTGAAGTTCATCTGATTCCAGTAATATAAGTTTCATTCAGAGTTATCACCCTTTATTTTTCGATTTTTTTCGAATTTTCTTCCCATTTTGTGAGCTCGGGTTTCGTTTTATGGCAGAATTGACGTTTCTGAAACTTCTGGAACATGAAGTTATAGTCCAATACCAACTTATAAAGCAATTTCGACAAGAATCCTTAAACCGGAAGTGGTCGAAATAATGTGCAATATTTTGGAAAAAATGCAAAAAATTGATATTTTTGGGGAAAACGCTATTTCTCCGCCAGATATCAATGGATTAAACGAATGAAGGTACCGTTTGATGGCACGATTGTTGGACTATCATATGATACCCCATTCATACGGATACTATGAACAGAGAGCAAAATATGGCATGCTGAAAATCAAGTATTTTCTGATTTGGAGCGTTTTTGGACGCCTGTATCTCGAAAACTTAACCTTCAATTTTTTTTTAATTCTTTCTATCGAGAGTCCTTTTGGAGGTATTTTGCATGAAGCCATCCAATAAGACTGTGAAATGTCTGGAATAGGATAAAAAAGGGACTGAAAATCGAAAAAAGTCGAAAAATCGTGAAATTTTGGAAAATGCTCTACTATTTTTTTATTTTAAGAGATTTTTAAAAAAAGTTTGTATATTCAGATAGCTGACCTAATTACGATTCTAACGATGTATAATATGTATGTAATTATTGAAATTTAATTTTCGATATTTTAATTTTTTTGCATTTTTGACACTTTTGAACATAGGATTTCTCAGGGACATTTTATCTGATCAGATAATGTAATATATCATTACAGAGCCCTGTGGTTATTTTAGTGCCCAAACCGGCTATTAAAACTATTCCGACAATAATAACCATACCGGAAGTATTCAAAAAATGAAAAAAAAGAGTAAAAACATTGTCGCACTTGCGAAAAACTTGATTTCTCCCTTAGGTAATAGCGGACGAAAAGAACTAAAGTGTCGCTGGATAGCCCTATTAATGGACCATCATATGGTATCTAAATAATACGATTTCGATGGTAAGGAAATAAATTATTGTATGCCAAAAATCTAGTATTTTCCGATTTTTTAACATTCTGAAACGCCCTTTTCTCGAAAACGACGCCTACGATTTTTCTTAAACTTTTCTTACTCAAAGTCCTATCGGTTGTCTATATAGTGAATCCAAAATGAAAAGCATTGAAATAATGTAAGTGGTCCAAAAATGGCATCAAACTTTGAAAAAAAATGAAAAATCGTTAAATTTTTGGAAACGCTCTTTAATTTATCTGTTTTTCCAAAACCACTCAATGGATGTTTCTGACACTTCTGGTACAGAAAGTTAAGTATCCAAAGAACTTCGTAAAGCTATCACAACAACGATCGTAAAACCGGAAGTAGTCGAAAAAATGTCCGATATTTTGAAAAAAATTATTTTTTTTACGAAAACCTTTTTTATTTATGAATATTTTTTGTTGATATTTTACACAGGACTAAAATATCATCGTACTTGAGCAGAAATGAGAAAAAAAATGGTCTCGGTAATTTGCGTTAGCCGTCATCGCCTAATTTAGTCTTTCGTACCCAGAAAAATTATTTATTGTTCGATTTGTATAAAACAAAGTTCATATGCTCCGTGGTCTCAATTGTAATTTTTTTTGTTACGGTGAAATTTTTCTGTCGGCAACGGAAGTGACGTAATATTAACAAAAACTACAATTTTGACAGTTCGGTACCACTTTTTGAAAGCAAATATTATTTTTTTTTCAAAACTGATATAACTAAAAGGATGCACCCTGCAAAGGTGCACAAAATTCTTAGCTCATATTTTTAAATTTCAATTTCATTTTCGGGCAATTTCGAATGAAATGTAAAATAAAGTGTAAAATTCAGTTATTTACAATTCATTCAGCGTCTTCATATTTTGAAATATTTATTTGTAATTTTCATAAACTCGTAGCAATAATCCAGACGAAGAGAATGTATGCGAAAATTAGTTTGTAATATGAGCAGTTGCCGAGAAATATGCAATTTTGCATGCATCACTTTTTACGTTATTTTGCCTATAAAAGAGTGAATTATTATTCGATTTGCAATATTTTTTTTCCATTTGATGCCTAATGCCAATTTGGACTAGGTCAAGCCAATTTTACATTTTCACTGTGACCGGAAATGACGTCATTTGGGCAAAAACTGTATTTTTAACCTAAAAAACTAATATTTTATTCAAATGAGTCTGCCTTATAATATTTTAAAAATTATGATATTTGATTCCCATCAACGAATAGAATGAAGCCATACGACCATACAGATACCACAAAATGGTTTCTAACTTGTACGGTTACAGAGAAATAGGCGATCTTCTATAAGTCACTTTTCAAGGTTTTTGGTCTATAAAAGTGTCAATTATTATTCGATTTTTATAATTTTTAACCCTTTGATGCCTTATGCCATTTATGACTTCTATGAACCAAGTTAACATTTTCAATATCACCGGAAGTAATATAATTTTTGCAAAAAACGTATTTTTAGCCTTCAAAACAAACATTTTTTGGAAGGGATTTATATTTATTATTCGTTTAACTTTATAACGTCTGACTCTAATGGGCAGTAAGATTGAATCAATACCATCATATTGATATCAAGAAAAGGCTTCTAGCATGTTCCCTTGTCGAATAATAACCAATTGTCCCAGGGTCACTTTTAAGTTTTTTACCTTCTTAATTTCGGTTTATGGGTTATAGGTTAATTATTTATTGCCCGATATGTATAAAACAAAGTTTGTTTTTTGCGAATTTTCGACTTATTTTTCACCTATAAAAATTTCTTTCCGCACCGGAAGTGACGTAATTTTGCCATAATTTACAATTTTGACCGGTCTTTCGCCAGCAAATATTACTTTTACATATGATACAGGGTGTCACTGAAGCAAAACAACTGAAGTATAGTTTGGTAGCTCAATGGATCGGCTATGGCATAATAAACTTCCTGTATGATTCCTGAAAGCCGGTTTAGTGCTGCTTGCAGGTCTAGTTCTTATTAGGCTTTCAGACTTTCGTCTGAAAGACTATTGTTTTTACTAAAATTATTATTATTAGGCTTTCACCATTGAAAATGGTGAAAGTCTATTGTTATTACTAAGATTATTATTTTTTTTAATTGGGGGAAGCTAGATCTCAGAAACTATAAGAGATAGAGGTCTGAAGTTTGATTTTCTTACAGGAAAATGGGTGGTGGTTACTCCTTAAAACTATTTCGAGATTTGTGCGCATAGCGGAAATGCGTGAAATCTTTAGCGTGCACGAAAATTGAAAATCGGCCGTAATTCTGTTAATTCTCAATCGATTTTTCAGATATTTATATTTTTGGATAGCGGGGGACATTTCCGAGTAGATGGTAGTTGAAAAATGTCAAATTGAGAAACTTTGTCGCTCTCATTTTTTTGTTGAATATTGGAAAATTTTCAAAAATTTGCTAAAATTTTTGTTTTTTGGAATTTTGAAATTCTAATTATATTTTTGGATAGCTGTCGTCAATCCGATTCCAACAATATAAGTTTTGTTCTGAAATATTAACTTTGATTTTTCACTTTTTTTTGCATTTTGGTCAAAAACGGTAAGGCTTATTTTTTTAAAACCGCGCCTACGATTTTTTTAAAACTTTGGGAAGATGAACAGAGATGTCTGAATTGTTCCTTAAACTATAAATGAAAATCCTCTAATCACCGGAAGTGGTCAAGAAAGGTATCCAAAGTTTGACAAAATTCAGAAAAATGGGTGCCTGTGCGCCAAATAAGATGTATCGATTGGTTGTTTACGGAGTAGTTAAAGTATTATATCGTTTGATAGCCACGTGAATTATCTACAAGATGGTACTATAGCGACAAGTTTCTATCAAAAAATAAAAAAGTTATCTGAGTTTGAAAAGTAAGGTATTTTGCTATTTCGATCAACTTTAGACGCGTATTTTTTTAAAACTTTCTCATTCGAGAGTCTTATAGGTGGTGTATTGTGTGAAACCATTGTACAATTTCTCTAAATGTCATGAGTATTCGAAAAACGAGATTGAAAATCCAAAACGTCGTATTTTTACCATTTGGAGCATTTTTAGACGTCGTTTTCTCGAAAAGTCAACGTAATTGTTTTTTTGAACTTCTTCTACAGAGAGTTTTATCGGTAGATTTAGGTATGAAACCATTGCGCAACAATTAGAACTAGACCTGCTTGCAGGACTGAAGGCTTTCACCTTACCCAAGGCAGCACAAAATGCCCACTACTCACCCCTTAAAAAATACCCACACACACTTAAAAAACTCAGATATGGACACTTTTTGTGCATGCGCATAACTATAGAAGGAAAGTAAAAAATATAGTTGAACAATTTACAACACTATGAACTTGGATCGGTAGAATCCTACAGACGCCGGAAATCTAAATACGCAATCAAAAACTTATAAATTTAAAAAAAATACAATTTAAGTACATTTTCAAATTTTCAGGAAAAAAAGAGAACGGCGTGGTATCGCAATTCGACCTTTATAGCATCCGCAATATCCCCGGCTCTACAAAAATATAACTTTTTTGAAAATCGGTTGGAAATTGACATAATAAGGACCGATTTTCATTCGCGCACGTTAAAGATTTACATAACTTCCGGTCTGTTCACAACTTCCGCAATAGATCTAAGTACTAAATGTTTAAAACATAGAAAAAAAAACAATATTCAGAACTCTTATCAGTTTTACTTTCAGAAATCTAAACGACTATAGAAAAAAACAGTTTTCCGAATGAGACAAAAAAATACCTTAAGTATCAGGTAATAACCAAAACCCAAAATCGCACCTTTCAACATTAATTTTTCAACATTGTAATTCAGGGGTACCTTATTTATAAATAGTTTCATTAGAGAGCTTCATTTTCACTGGTGTCAAATGATGACGTCATGTAGACAAAAAACCTGGGATATTAATTTCAGGAGTAACTGTTAATTACTAAAATGAATTATTTTCATTCTAGAAGCACCGGTACCAGATATTGGTTACCATTCAAACACCCTTAGTTCAAATATTGCCAGTTTAAAAAAAAAGCTCTCTATATATGCTTTATACGTATGCAAAACGTTGCATTTATAACCAGTTCGGACTTTTGTCGATGTCACACCAATGTGTTACACGGGACTTTGGAATCGCGTTTTCATATCAGCTACTCAAATATGTAACTGGTTCAAAAATTGATTGAATATTCAATGAAATATCGTCAATTTTCTGATTTCGTGCACGTTAAAGATTTGACGTCACCAACATACAAAATTTCGATATTTATTTCAAACAAAGTCCATGCTCAAACTACATCACACTTTCTATGACTGGTGCAATATTCGTACTTCTGCACGATACTACTGCAAGATACAACAGCAACCTATTGAAAATTGGATTTGCTTATAAACAGCGCGAGTCGTCGATTTATGTCGAGATGATTACGGTTATGAGGTAATTTTGACAAAGAAGAAACAATATTAATTCAAAGAATAATTATTACACGCAGCAATCAACTATTTCTGTTACAGGGCCATTAAACCCATATTTTGAATAGAAGTAAACACTCAAAGTTGAAATGCTTTTAGCTCAAATATCGTCACTGTGAGAGAAAAGGGGGCTTTTGAATATGCTCTAAACGTATATAATACGTACAGATTGTATCAACTCTTACTGCATGTTTCGCTTAACAATGAAAGGTGACGTTTTCAATTTTCGATCCCTTTGTTCTCATACTCCTGATATTTCTAACTGTTGCGCAATGGTTTCATACCTAAGACTAACGATAAAACTCTCTGTAGAAGAAGTTAAAAAAAAATTACGTTGACTTTTCGAGAAAAAGACGTCTAAAAATGCTCCAAATGGTAAAAATACGACGTTTTGGATTTTCAATCTCGTTTTTCGACTACTCATGACATTTAGAGAAATTGTACAATGGTTTCACACAATACACCACCTATAAGACTCTCGAATGAGAAAGTTTTAAAAAAATCGTAGGCGGCGTTTTCGAGAAATACGCGTCTAAAGTTGATCGAAATAGCAAAATACCTTACTTTTCAAACTCAGATAACTTTTTTATTTTTTGATAGAAACTTCTCGCTTTCGTACCATCTTGTAGATAATTCACGTGGCTATCAAACGATATAATACTTTAACTACTCGGTAAACAACCAATCGATACATCTTATTTGGCGCACAGGCACCCATTTTCCTGAATTGTGTCAAACTTTGGATACCTTTCTTGACCACTTCCGGTGATTAGAGGATTTTCATTTATAGTTCATGGACTGGTTTGGTCCTTCGACTTCATATTCCTGAAGTTTCAGAAAAATCGTTGGAGCCGTTTTAAAAAAATAAGAACTCTACGATTTGACCAAAATGCGAAAAAAAGTGAAAAATCAAAGTTAATATTTCGGAACAAAACTTATATTGTTGGAATCAGATCGATGTCAGGAATCCAAAAATATAAGCAGAAATTCAAAATTCCAAAAAATAAAAATTTTGGAAATTTTTGAAAATTTTCCAATTTTCACCAAAAAATTGAAAGCGACAAACTTTCCAAATTTGACGTTTGTGAACTGCTATCTTCTTAGAAATGTCTCAAGCTATCCAAAAATGTAAATATCAGAGAAATCGGTTGACAATTACCAAAATTATGGCCGATTTTCAATTTTCGTGCACGTTAAAGATTTAACGCATTTCCGCTATGCGCACGAATTTCGTTTTACATTTGAGCACTAACTACCACCCAGTTTCCCGAAAGAAAATCAAACTTCAGACCTCTATCTCTTATAGTTGCTGAGAAATAGGCAAAATGGACTCAAATATGTAACTGGTTCAAAAATTGATTGAATATTCAATGAAATATCGTCAATTTTCTGATTTCGTGCACGTTAAAGATTTGACGTCACCAACATACAAAATTTCGACATTTATTACAAACAGAGTCCATGCTCAAACTATATTACACTTTCTATGACCGGTGCAATATTCGTACTTCTGCACGATACTACTGCAAGATACAACTGCAACCTCTTAAATATTGGATTTGCTTATAAACAGCCCGAGTCGTCGATTTATGTCGAGATGATTACGGTTATGAGATAATTGTGACAAAGAAGAAACAATATTAATTCAAAGAATAATTATTACACACAGCAATCAACTATTTCTGTTACAGGGCCATTAAACCCAAATTTTGAATAAAAGTAAACACTCAAAGTTGAAATGCTATTAGCTCAAATATCGTCACTGTGAGAGAAAAGGAGGCTTTTGAATATGCTCTAAACGTATGTAATACGTACAGATTGTATCAACTCTTACTGCATGTTTCGCTTAACAATGAAAGGTGACGTTTTCAATTTTCGATCCCTTTGTTCTCATACTCCTGATATTTCTAACTGTTGCGCAATGGTTTCATACCTAAGACTAACGATAAAACTCTCTGTAGAAGAAGTTAAAAAAAAATTACGTTGACTTTTCGAGAAAAAGACGTCTAAAAATGCTCCAAATGGTAAAAATACGACGTTTTGGATTTTCAATCTCGTTTTTCGACTACTCATGACATTTAGAGAAATTGTACAATGGTTTCACACAATACACCACCTATAAGACTCTCGAATGAGAAAGTTTAAAAAAAATCGTAGGCGGCGTTTTCGAGAAATACGCGTCTAAAGTTGATTGAAATAGCAAAATACCTTAATTTTCAAACTCAGATAACTTTTTTATTTTTTCATAGAAACTTGTCGCTATAGTACCATCTTGTAGGTAATTCACGTGACTATCAAACGATATAATGCATTAACAACTCGGTAAACAACCAATCGATACATCTTATTTGTCGCACAGGCACCCATTTTTCTGAATTTTGTCAAAGTTTGGATACCTTTCTTGACCACTTCCGGTGATTAGAGGATTTTCATTTATAGTTTAAGGAACAATTCAGACATCTCTGTTCATCTTACCAAAGTTTCAGGAAAATCGTTGAAGTGGTTTTAAAAAAATAAGCCTTACCGTTTTTGACCAAAATGCGAAAAAAAGTGAAAAATCAAAGTTAACATTTCAGAACACAACTTATATTGTTGGAATTGGATCGACGTCAGCTATCCAAAAGTGTAATTAGAATTTCTAAATTCCTAAAAATAAACATTTTAGCAATTTTTTGAAAATTTTCCAGTATTCACCAAAAAAATGAGAACGACAAAGTTTCTATATTCAACGTTTTTCAACTGCTATCTAGTCCGAAATGTCTCCCGCTATTCAAAAATATAAATGTCTGAAAAATCGATTGAGAATTAACTGAATTATGGCCGATTTTCAATTTTTGTGCACGCTAAAAATTTCACGCATTTCCGCTATGCGCACAAATCTGGAAATAGTTTTAAGGAGTAACCACCACCCATTTTCCCGAGGGAAAATCAAATTTCAGACCTCTATCTCTTATAGTTTCTGAGATCTAGCTTCCCCCAATAAAAAAAAAAATAATAATAAGAATAATCTTAGTAATAACAATAGTCTTTCACCATTGAAAAATGGTGAAAGCCTAAATATCAGGAGTATGAGAACAAAGGGATCGAAAATTGAAAACGTCACCTTTCATTGTTAAGTGAAACATGCAGTAAGAGTTGATACAATCTGTACGTATTAGCAACGTTTAGAGCATATTCAAAAGTCCCTTTTTCTCTCACAGTGACGATATTTGGGCAAAAAGTATTTCAACTTTGAGTCTTTACTTCTGTTCAAAATAAGGGTATAGTGACCCTGCAGCAGAAGTATTTGATTTATGTTTGTAATAATTAGTCTTTGAATTAATATTGTTTCTCCTTGGCCAAAATTACCTCATAGCCGTAATCATCTCGACACAAATCGACGGCTCGCGCTGTTTATAAGCAAATCCAATTTTTAAAAGGTTGTAGTTGTATCTTGCAGTAGTATCGTGCAGAAGTACGAATACTGCACCGGTCATAGAAAGTGTAATGTCGTTAGAGCATCGACTCTGTTACTAATAAATATCGAAATTTTATATGTTGGTGACGTCAAATCTTTAACGTGCACGAAATCAGAAATTTGCCGATATTTCATTGAATATAAAATCAATTTTTGAACCAGTTACATATTTGAGTAGCTGACATGAAAACGCGATTCAAACATTGGTTTGACATCGACAAAAGTCCGAATTGGTCATAATTGGAACGTTTTACATACGTATAAAGCATATATAGAGAGATTTTTTTAAAAGTGGCAATATTTGAACTAAGGGTGTTTTAATAGTAACCAATATCTGTTACTGGTGCTTCTAGAGTGAAAATAATTCGTTTTAGTAAATAATAGTTACCCCTCAAATTAATATCGCAGGATTTTTGTCTCCATGACGTCATCATTTGATACCAGTGAAAATAAACCTCTCTCTTGAAGCTATTTATAAGGAAGGCACCCCTCTACATATATGTTGAAAAATTAATGTTGAATGTATGATTCTGGGTTTTGGTTATTATTTGACACTTACGATACTTTTTTGTCCCAATCGGAAAACTCGTTTTTTTTTTATTCTCGTGCAGATCTCTGAAACTAAAACAGATAGAGTTTTGAATATTGATTTTTCCTATGTTTTAAACATTTAGTACTTAGAACTATTGCGAAAGTTGTGAACCAGACCGGAAGTGATGTAAATCTTTAACGTGCACGAATGAAAATCGGTTCTAATTATGTCAATTCCCAACCGATTTTCGAAAAAATTATATTTTTGTACAGCCGGGGATATTGCGGATGGGATAAAGGTCGTTCTCAGTTGAGATAACCAGTTTGAGCATGGACTCTATCTGTAATAAATATTAAATTTTTATATATTACATGCAGTGACGTCAAATCTTTAACGTGCACGAAATCAGAAAATTGTAGATATTTCATTGAATATTTAATCAATTTTTGAACCAGTTGCATATTTGAGTAGTTGATATGGACGTGATTCCAAAGTCCCGTGTACACATTGGTGTGACATTGACAAAAGTCCGAGTTGGTCATAATCGCAACGTTTTGCCCACGTATAAAGCATTATATAGAGAGCTTTTTATGAAAGAGGCAATATTTGAACTAAAGGTGTTTTACTGGTAACCAATACCTGGTAATGCTGCTTCTAGAGTGAAAATAATTCATTTTAGTCAATAACAGTTACTCCTGAAATTATTATCCCAGGTTTTTTTGTCTACATGACGCCATCATATGATACCAGCGAAAATGACGCTATTTACCGAAACTATTTATAAGGAAGGCACCCCTCTGGACAAATGTTGAAAAGTTGATGTTGAAAGGTATGATTCTTGGTTTTGGTTATGATCTGACACGATCTTTTTTTTTGTCCCATTCGAAAAACTGTTTTTTTTTCATTCTCGTGTAGATCTCTGAAACTAAAGCAGATATAGTTCTGAATAATGATTTTTTCTATGTTTTAAGCAGTAACTAGACCTGAAGTGAAGTAAATCTTTAACGTGCATAAATGAAAATAGGTCCTAATAATCTCAATTCCCAACCGATTTTCGAAAAAGTTATATTTTTGTAGAGCCGGGGATATTGCGGATGCGATATAGGTCGAATTGCAATACCACGCGGTTCTCTTTTTTTCCTGAAAATTTGAAAATGTACTAAAATTGTAATTTTTTCTTTTAGAATTTTTGCGTTTTTGATTGCGTATTTAGATTTCTGGAGTCTGTAGGATTCTACCGATCCAAGTTCATAATGTTGTAAATTGTTCAACTATATTTTTCACTTTCCGTCTATCGTAATGCGCATGCACAGAAAGTGTCAATGTCTGAGTTGTTTAAGTGTGTGTGTGTGTGCTTTAAGGGGTGAGTGGTGGGCATTTTGTGCTGCCTTGGGTAAGGTGAAAGCCTTCAGCCTTGCAAGCAAGTCTAGTTAGGCTTTCAGACTTTCGTCTGAAAGACTATTGTTTTTACTAAAATTATTATTTATTATTATTATTTTATTTTTCGGGGGAGCCTATTTCTCAGCGCCTGTAACAGATACCGATCTGGGACCTAAGTCTCTATAGGGAAACCATGTGTTGGCTACTTGATAAACTATTTTTGAAACTTCTGCGCAGACCGGAAGTGGTCGAATTTCGTGCTGTGTCAAAAAATTAAAAAACGGCCGTAGATTCGTCAATTCTGTTCCTATTTTCATACAAATGACATTTTCGGAAACCTTGAGTCTTTTCTCGGACGATAGCAGTTGAAAATTTCGATATTTCGAAACTTCATCGCTGACTTCTTGCGATCGAAAAATGAAAAATTTTATTTGAGAGACAATTTTTGTTATTTTTCAAAATTTTCAAATTTGACCTACATTTTTGGATACCTGAAGGCAATCTGATTCAAGTAATATAAGTTTCATTCCGAGTTATCGCCCTTTATTTTTCGATTTTTTTCGAATTTTCTTCACATTTTGTGAACTTAAGTTTCGTTTTACGGCCGGATCAACGTTTCTCAAATTCCTGATACATGAAGCAATATTGTCAAACCACCGTTTAAAGCAATTTCAACAACAATCCGTAAACCGGAAGTAGTCGAAATAATATGCGATATTTTGAAAAAAACGTGAAAAATTGGTGTCTTGGGTAAAAACACGATTTCTCCGTCCGATATCAACGGATTAAACAAATTAAGGTATCATTTGGTCTAGCGGTGATTGGACCACTGAATGATACCCAATTCGTACGGATACGATGAGCTGGAAGCAAAATATGGCACGCTGAAAATCAAGTATTTTCTGATTTGGAGCGTTTTTGGACGCCTTTATCTCGAAAACTGCTCCAGCGATTTTTCTTAAACTTTCTCTATTAAGAGACCCTTCGATGGTCTTTAGCATGAAGCAATACATTACAATCTTCCAATAATTGGAATAAGACAAAAAAGGGACTGAATATCGAAAAAAGTCAAAAAATCGTGAAATTTTGGAAAATGTTCTACTATTTTTTTATTTTAAGAGATTTTAAAAAAACAGATATATATTTAAAAAGCTGACCTAATTACGATTCTAATGATGTATAATATGTATGCAGTTATTGAAATTTAATTTTCAATATTTTGACATTTTGACATTTTTAACACTTTTGAACATAAGATTTCTCAGAAATATTTTATTTGATCGTATAGTGGTGTATATTATTAGAGAGCCCTGTTCCCATGCAAACTCCAAAACTGGATGTGAAAACTATTCGACAATGATTCGTATACCGGAAGTAGTTCAAAAAACGACAAAAAATGTAAAAAAGATAAAAAAGAATTGGAGCTCTTGCCAAAAGTTCGAATTCTCCGTCACATATTAGCGGACCAAAACAATTAAAGTGTCGTTGGATAGTTCCATTAATAGACGATCGTATAACATCTAAATAACACGAATTTGATTCTTAGGAAATAAATTATAGTACGCCGAAAACTAAGTATTTTCCGTTTTGGAGCATTCTGAGACTCCTTTTTCTCGAAAACGACGCCTACGATTTTTCTTAAACATTTTTTACTCAGAGTCCTATCGGTGGCCTAGCTTGTGCATCTAATAATAAAAGCGTTGCAATATTATAGGTGGTCCAAAAATGACATCAATCTTTGAAAAAAGTTGAAAAATCATTAAATTATTGAAAATGCTCTTTTGTTTATCTTTTTTTCAAAAATTACTTAATGAATGTTTCTGATATTTCTGCTACAGGAAGTTAAGTATCTAATCAACTTGTTAAAGCTATTCCGACAATGATCGAAAAACCGGAAGTAGTCGAAAAAATCTCCGATATTTTGAATTTTTTTTACATTTTTACAGAAAACTTTTTTATTTATGAATATTTTTTGATGGTAGTTTACACAGAGTTAAAGTATCACCCTACTTGAGCAGAAGTGAGAAAGAATTTTGTCTCAGTAATTTTCTTTAGTCGCCATTGGCTAATTTAGTTTTTCGTACCTAGATTAATCATTTATTGTTCGATTTGTATAAAACAAAGTGCATATGCTCCGTGGTCTCAATTGTAATTTTTTTTGTTACCGTGAAATTTTTCTGCACGCAACGGAAGTGGCGTAATATTAACAAAAACTACAATTTTGACAGTTCAGTACCACTTTTTGAAAGCAAATATTATTTTTTTCGATATCTGATATAGCAAAAAGGATGCGCGCTGTAAAGGGGCACAAATCGTTAGTTCAGATTTTTTTATTTCAATTTCATTTTCGGGCAATTTCGAATAAATGTAAAAAAAGGTGTAACAATCAGTTATTTACAACCCATTCAACGTCTTCATATTTTGAACTATGTATTCGTAACGTTCATAAACTCGTAGTAATAATCCAGACGAGGAGAATGTATGCACAAAATAGTTCGTAATATGAGCAATTGCCGAGAAATATGCAATTTTGCATGCATCACTTTTCACGTTATTTTGCCTATAAAATAGTAAATTATTATCCGATTTTCAATATTTTTTTTTCATTCGATGCCTAATGCCAATTTGGACTAGGTTAAGCCAATTTTACAGTTTCACTGTTACCGGAAATGACGTCATTTTGGCAAAAACTGTATTTTAAACCTAAAAAACAAATATTTTATTCAAATGTGTCTTTTTTTATAATACTTTTAAAATTATGATATTTGAATCCCATCAACGAATAGCATTAAGCCATACGATCATACAGATACCACAAAAAAGTTTCTAACTTGTACGGTTGCCGAGAAATAGACGATTTTCTACAAGTCACTTTTCAAGCTTTTTGCTCTATAAAAGTGTCAATTATTATTCAATTTTCATACAATTTTCACCATTTGATGCCTTATGTCATTTATGATTGCATTAAACTAATTTAAGATTTTTATTATCACCGGAAGTAATGTCTTTTTTGCAAAAACTGTATTTTTAGACTTCAAAACAAATATTTTTTTTAAGTGTATTATATTTTTTATTTGTTTAACGTTATAATGTTTGATTATAATGGTCATTTAGATTGGATCAATACAATCATATTGATGTCAAAAAATTGCTTCTAGCATATTCCCTTGTCGAGAAATAACCAATTTTCTCAGGATCACTTTTTAAGTTTTTTCACCTTTTTAGTTTCAGTTTATGGGATCTAGGTTTAGTGTTTATTGCCTGATACGTATAAAACAAAGTTTGTATGTTTCTATGTTTCATGTTGCAAATTCTCAACTTATTTGCTGTCGATAATGATTTCTTTTGGCACCGGATGTGACGTAATTTTGCCAGATTTTACAATTTTGACCGATCTTTTCGCAAGCAAATATTACTTTTACAAGTCTGATAGAGGGTGTCATTGAATCAAAAAAAATACAGTATCGTTTGGTAGCTGGATAGATCGGCTATTGTATGACGTATTTCCTGTCTGATTCCTGAAAGCCGATTCAGTGCTGTGGAGGAAATGCAGCAGGTTGGACTGGCAACCTAGTCCTTGTCATGTACATTTGGACATCCCCTCCCCTCCTTAAACATGTGTATAGAACCTCGGTTTCGCATCTACTCTGATTTACTATTCTAGGGCACCATCCCTACACCTTTGACAAGGGAGGAATTATGCTGACAAATCTGAATATTGCAAGGGTGCTCTTTTCGTAACGAAAAATCCATAACATCATAGTGTTATACTGAAGAACAATCTATACATTAGTGGTAATTTGTGTATTATAACTTTGGTAGGATTAACTGAAGTTAATCTCATCAATTAATTAGCACCTTAGTGCCAGCTAGTGGATAGGAGATTAAGATTATTGTTGATTGGGTAATCAATCAAAGCAGCCGCCACAGTTTTACGTGTGTTCATTTAACGCGTGAATTAAAATAAGATTTTGGGTGTACGTAGTATAGTATTTTCAGATACCGTAACGTTATCAAAATATGAGTCCCTATAGATAGCTGTCAATTTAATAGCCAAGTAAAGCTTACGTTCACTTTCGTGCATTTTGGCTTTGATGTAATTAAGCAATGGTAGGTTCGAGAATCGTCGCATTTCGGCTCGTTGGTCGTTCTCATTTTTTCGACCCATGGTGATAAGAACATTGATATCCAATACCCATTCCTTATTTTACATGCCGTATGAAGAAGCGACAGTTAACAGAATTCAGCTATCGATAAAATTCCCCTCGAAAAGAAAATTATTGGCCGTTTTTATTTCCATTTAAGGCCTATAAATTATTTTTTAAAGATGGTATGAGATATTATTCGCAGTAAATAATGAGTTGTCGACGGCTTTATCATTGACCCGTGACAGTTGATTATTATTACTCAACGACACACCCGCTTGCCGATTAATTTACATAATCAGCTACATGGTTTTGATTAACACTCAACGGCAATCTGTATACGATCAGAATTAAATTTTTTTCGGTCACTTATCAGAGTGAATCGCATGTAGGTACGCAAAAAAATTATTGCCTAAACCAAATATTTATCGCCCGCTCAGTCAGCCACGTAATCATAATGCTTTGCACGCGATGTCTGGGCCAATCAGAAAATGAGTTGGTTAGACAGCATGGTCACATGGTGTTTGTTTATATTTTCTAGGGGTTTTAAAACTCGAGCGTGTCCGTCAAAATCAATTCAGCCATAATATTTTGATAATATTTGACATCTGCAGATTCTCTGTTTTACAACGATGCCATTTATTATGCAAGAGGAATGATCGGTCGTTCCATAGCGAGAGAAGAAACATAACTAATTTCGCCGAGAATTCTAAGGAATAGGACAGATTTAAAAATACGGTACTCTTACAAAACGTTCAAATAAAGGTGTTCTAAAATCTTTTATTGCTATTTTGATCTTTTGTGTCGATAGATAGTATATTTATAGACTCATTTTTGAGAACATCTCATCAATATTTTTACTAATTTGCCTCTACTCCAAAATTAGATTTTGCGCGATCCGACTCAAGATGGCGTGTTCAATGACAAATATTACGGGACGCTGAAGATCTAGTATTTTCCTTTTTGGACTTTTATATGATATCAGAATGATACAAATTCGATGGTTAGGCAATAGATTATGAGATGCCGAAAATGTAGTATTTTCCTCTTTTTTGGAGCCTTTTCAGACTCGTTTATCTCGAAAACTACTTCTATTTCACTTCTTAAACTTCTGTTACCCCGAGTCCTATCGGTCGTTAAGAGTATAAAGGTAAATTTAAAAGCATGGCAATGATATAAAGGACCCTGAAAGCCGATTCAGCACTGCTATGCAGGTCTAGTTATTCTTATTATTATTCTTATTATTATTCCAATTCCACTTTGACTATATCTCAGCAACTACTTGTCGCATCGTTACGATTTCTTCGGTTTTACTGGGAAAGTGGGTGTGACTTAGAGGATAAATCTATTTTGAACGTTGTGCGACAATGCGAAATGTCCGAAATCACCGAAGTTAGCGTTTTTAAAAATATTGCAGTAATTTTAACAATAATCATGGGATTTTAACTTTCGATACATTTTGGCATAGCCGGAGACATGGCACATAGCTACGCTACCTTCGATTTTTGATTTTTGGCAAATCTTCGAAGATATTGAGCGCCAAATTTCGAAAATTTAAAATTTTACAAAAAACTTTTTTATTTATAAATATTTTTTAGTCGTGTTGTGCACAGAATTAAAGAGTCATCTGACTAGCGCAAAAATGTTAAAAAAAATTGTCTCGGTAATTTTCCTTGGCCGCCATTGGCTAATTCAGTTTTTCAGTCCTAGATTAATTTTTTATTGTTCGATTTGTATAAAACAAAGTTCATATGCTTCGTTGTCTCAATTGTCATTTTTTTTTATTACCGAAAGTGTTATCTGTCGGCACCGGAAGTGGCATAATTTTACCAAAAACTACAATTTTGACAGTTATTTTCCTTCTTCGAAAACAAATATTATTTTTTTGAAAAATTATATGACTAAAGGAGTGTGTCCTTTAAAGGCGCAAAAAATGTCGGAAGCAGTTTTTTTAATTTCTATTTCATTTTCTAGCAAATTGGATTAAGAGGTGAAAAAAGGCGTAAAATTGACCTATTTACAACCCATTCAGGCTTTTCAGATTTTAAAATATTTTTACTTAACTTTTATAAACCTGTAACTATAATCCATACCAAGAGAATGTATGTTAAAATTTGTTTCTAGAATAAGCAGTTGCCGAGAAATGGGCAGTTCTGCATAAGTCACTGTTTTCGTAATTTTGCCTGTAAAATAGTCAATTATTAATGGATATTCACAAAAGTGACATCATTTGATTCAAAAAGCAAGTCTGCGTCATATCATGTTGATTACTATTTAAAATTGACACCGGAAGTGACGTCATTTTGTCAAAAACTGCATTTTAAACTTTTTAAATCAATGATTTATTCAACCAAGAATTACTTAATATGTATTAATGATTTTAACTTTTGGTTTAAATTCACATATAAACACAACTCATATGGTCATATAGATATCATAAAATTGTTTCTAACTTGTTCGGTTGCCGAGGAATAGACGGTTTTCTACAGGTCACTTTTGAAGGATTTGGGGCCATAAAAGAGTCAATTATTATTCGATTTTCATAAACGTTACACCATGTTATACCTAATGCTATTTGGGATTTCATACAAGTAATGTAAGATTTTCATTATCACCGGAAGTAATGCCATTTTGGCAAAAACTGTATTTTTAGCCTTCAAAACAGATATTTTATTCAAATGAGTCTGTTTTGAAATCTTTTTCAAATTATGGTATTTGATGTCAATCAAGAAATAGAATGAAGCCATACGATCATACAGATACCACAAAATGGTTTCTAACTTGTACGGTTGCCGAGAAATAGCCGATTTTCTACAAGTCACTTTTCAAGTTTTTTGGTCTTTAAGAGTGGCAATTATTTACATAAAATTTTCACTGTATGATATCGTATGCCATTTCTGATTTCATAAGACTAATTGAACATTTTCATTAACACCGGGAGTAATTAAATTTTGTCAAGATCATTTACAAGTAACAAATGTATAAAATGAATTGATATTGCTGGATTTGGTTGATTCTGCGTCCATTTTATTTGTATGCAATGTTAATTTGGAAACCTGTTTAGTGGTTTCGTTGGTACCAGAAGCGACATATGTTCAAGGGTAACTTGGCACCGCAAGTGACATGTTTAAGGGTAAGGTGGCACCAGTGAAACCCGTCATTCCTGCATGCAGGTCTAGTTAGGGTTTCACACTGCGTAGCTTGTGTGAAACACTATTGTTTTTGTTAAAATTATTATTCTTATTATTATTATTATTATTATTCAGATTCCAATTTGAATAGATCTCAGCAACTACGTGTCGCATCGTTACGATTTCTTCGGTTTTACTGGGAAAGTGGGTGTGACTTAGAGGATAAAGCTATTTTGAACGTTCTGCGACAATGCGAAATGTCCGAAATCACCGAAGTTATCGTTTTTGAAAATATTGCAGTAATTTTAACAATAATCATTGGATTTTAACTTTCGATACATTTTGGCATAGCCGGAGACATGGCACATAGCTACGCTACTTTCGATTTTTGATTTTCGGCAAATCTTCGAAGATATTAGGCGCCAAATTTCGAAAATTTAAAATTTTACAAAAAACTTTTTTATTTATGAATATTTTTTAGTCGTGTTGTGCACAGAATTAAAGAGTCGTCTGACTAGCGCAAAAATGTTAAAAAAATTTGTCGCAGTAATTTTCCTTGGCCGCCATTGGCTAATTCACTTTTTCAGTCCTAGATTAAATTTTTATTGTTCGATTTGTATAAAACAAAGTTCATATGCTTCGTTGTCTCAATTGTCATTTATTTTATTACCAAAAGTGTTATCTGTCGGCACCGGAAGTGGCATAATTTTACCAAAAACTACAATTTTGACGGTTAGTTTCCTTCTTCTTAAACAAATATTATTTTTTGGAAAAATTATATGACTCAAAGAGTGTGTCCTTTCAAGGCGCAAAAAATGGCGGAAGCAGTTTTCTTAATTTCTATTTCATTTTCTAGCAAATTGGATTAAGAGGTGAAAAAAGGCGTAAAATTGACCTATTTACAACCCATTCAGGCTTTTCAGATTTTAAAATATTTTTACTTAACTTTTATAAACCTGTAACTATAATCCATACGAAGAGAATGTATGTTAAAATTAGTTTCTAAAATAAGCAGTTGCCGAGAAATGGGCAGTTTTGCATAAGTCACTGTTTTCGTAATTTTGCCTGTAAAATAGTCAATTATTAATGGATATTCACAAAAGTGACATCATTTGATTCAAAAAGCAAGCCTGCGTCATATCATGTTGATTACTATTTAAAATTGACACCGGAAGTGACGTCATTTAGTCAAAAACTCAATTTTTAACTTTTAAAATCGATATTTTTTTCAACCAAGAATTATGTCACATATAATAATAAAATTAATTTTTGGTTTAAATTCACATATTAACAAAACTCATACGGTCAAAAAGATATCATAAAATTGTTTCTAACTTGTTCGGTTGCCGAGATATAGGCGATTTTCTAAAAGTCACTTTTGAAGGTTTTTGGCCCATAAAAGTGTCAATTATTATTCGATTTTCATAAAATTTTCACCCTTTGAAGCCTAATGTCATAGACGATGTTATAAACCTAATTTAACGTTTTCATTATCACCGGAAGTAACGTCATTTTGGCAAAAACTGTATTTTAAGCCTTCAAAGCCGATATTTTAATCAAATGAGTCTGATTTGTAATGTTTATACAATTATGATATTTGATTCCAATCAACAAATAGATTAAACCCATACGGTCATATAAATACCAAAAAATGGTTTCTAACTTGTACGGTTGCCGAGAAATAGACGATTTTCTACACGTCACTTTTCAAGGTTTTTGGTCTATAAAAGTGGCAATTATTATTCGATTTACATAGAATTTTCACCATGTGATGCCTTATGCCATTTCTGATTTCATAAAACTAATGGAACATTTACATTATCACCGGAAGTACTGTAATTTTGTCAGGATCAATTACATGTAACAAATGTATAAAATGAAATGATATTGCTGTATTTGTTTGATTCTGTTTCCATTTTATTTGATGTGTGCAATTCTTATGTGGAAACCTGTATATTGGTTTCATTGGTACCGGAAGTGACGTATGTTCAAGAGTAACGTGGCACCGAAATTGACACAAGTTCAAGTTCAAAGGTAACATGGCACCAGTGAAACCCGTCATTCCTGCATGCAGGTCTAGTTATTATTATTATTATTATTCAGATTCCAATTTGAATAGATCTCAGCAACTACGTGTCGCATCGTTACGATTTCTTCGGTTTTACTGGGAAAGTGGGTGTGACTTAGAGGATAAAGCTATTTTGAACGTTCTGCGACAGTGCGAAATGTCCGAAATCACCGAAGTTATCGTTTTTGAAAATATTGCTGTAATTTTAACAATAATCATTGGATTTTAACTTTCGATACATTTTGGCATAGCCGGAGACATGGCACATAGCTACGCTACTTTCGATTTTTGATTTTCGGCAAATCTTCGAAGATATTAGGCGCTAAATTTCGAAAATTTAAAATTTTACAAAAAACTTTTTTATTTATAAATATTTTTTAGTCGTGTTGTGCACAGAATTAAAGAGTCACCTGACTAGCGCAAAAATGTTAAAATATTTTGTCTCAGTAATTTTCCTTGGCCGCCATTGGCTAATTCAGTTTTTCAGTCCTAGATTAATTTTTTATTGTTCGATTTGTATAAAACAAAGTTCATATGCTTCGTTGTATCAATTGTCATTTTTTTGATTACCGAAAGTGTTATCTATCGGCACCGGAAGTGGCATAATTTTACTAAAAACTACAATTTTGACAGTTATTTTCCTTCTTCGAAAACAAATATTATTTTTCGGAAAAATTATTTGACTCAAAGAGTGTGCCCTTTCAAGGCGCAAAAAATGTAGGAAGCAGTTTTTTTAATTTCGATTTCATTTTCGAGCAAATTCGATTAAGAGGCTAAAATGGTGTAAAATTGACCTATTTACAACCTATTCAGGCTTTTCAGATTTTAAAATATTTCTTCGTAACTTTTATAAACTTGTAGCTATAATCCATACGAAGAGAATGTATGTTAAAATTAGTTTCTAATATAAGCAGTTGCCGAGAAATGGGCAGTTTTGCATAAGTCACTTTTTTCTTTTTTTTGCCTGTAAAATAGTCAATTATTAATGGATATTCGCAAAAGTGACATCATTTGATTCAAAAAGCAAGTATGCGTCATATCAAGTTGATTATAATTTAAAATTGACACCGGAAGTGACGTCATTTTGTCAACAACTCAATTTTTAACTTTTAAAATCGATATTTTTTTCATCCAAGAATTATGTCACATGTAATAATAAAATTAACTTTTGGTTTAAATTCACATATTAACGAAACTCACACGGTCAAATAGATATCATAAAATTATTTCTAACTTGTTCGGTTGCCGAGATATAGGCGATTTTCTAAAAGTCACTTTTGAAGGTTTTTGGCCCATAAAAGTGTCAATTATTATTCGATGTTCATAAAATTTTCACCCTTTGAAGCCTAATGTCATAGACGATGTTATAAAACTAATTTAACGTTTTCATTATCACCGGAAGTAACTTCATTTTGGCAAAAACTGTATTTTTAGCCTTCAAAACAGATATTTTATTCAAATGAGTCTGATTTGTAATGTTTATACAATTATGATATTTGATTCCAATCAACAAATAGATTAAACCCATACGGTCATATAAATACCAAAAAATGGTTTCTAACTTGTACGGTTACCGAGAAATAGACGATTTTCTACACGTCACTTTTCAAGGTTTTTGGTCTTTAAAAGTGGCAATCATTATTCGATTCACATAAGATTTTCACCATGTGATGCCTTATGCCATTTCTGATTTCATAAAACTAATAGAACATTTACATTATCACCGGAAGTACTGTAATTTCGTCAGGATCAATTACATGTAACAAATGTATAAAATGAAATTATATTGCTGGATTTGTTTGATTCTGTTTCCGTTTTATTTGATGTGTGCAATGCTTATGTGGAAACCTGTATATTGGTTTCATTGGTACCGGAAGTGATATATGTTCAAGGGTAACGTGGCACCGAAAGTGACACAAGTTCAAGTTCAAAGGTAACATGGCACCAGTGAAACCCGTCATTCCTGCATGCAGGTCTAGTTTTCTCTATGTTGCTTATTTATTATAGTGGATAAATATTTTTCTGGTTCTAGCAATTATTTAATTTCTGCATAGAAATCTTGCTTTGGCCAGTTTTTTTATTGCAGAGTGCCATTCTTGTACAATTCAGTCTATGATCCTTTGTTTATAACATGCTTAAGAAGTCGTCACGATTTCGTACTTATAACCAAACATATTGGAAATATTAGTCTGACATTATTAAATCGTAATTTTATTGGTCTTATTTAAAATTAAACTTTCATTTAACTATGAACAACCCTTAACGTGTCTCTTTAAAACTATTAAGTACTCTAAAACAGTAGCTCAACCTTTTGACCTAAACTCATTAATTTACCATTTTGTTGTGAGCGACTTCTTATTCTTCCTATATGACATATTGCACGTGTCTGATTTCAAAGGGGGGTTGGGTGGCTGAATGGTTAGCACGCGCGCCTGTCATTGAGTTAACTAGCGTGTTTTCGAATGCCCGGTTGTACGTGACAAGGAGTAAGGTCGCCTGTCCAACCTGCCATTTTTAATTTTTTGTTCCGCCATTTTCATTTCATTTTCTCATCCGTCTCATTACAGTAATACAAGTTTCAGTTATTTCCCTTTAGTTTTCAGATTATTATTATGCCTGGGTGCAATGTTTCATACTATATTTAGACTTGTAACTTCGCGAGCTTTTGACCAATTTTGATAATTTTTTCTTCTTATCCTTTTATTTAGGATACTTGATACAATCAATGACACGTGACGATGAATATGAAAGCTTTCATATCTGCATGGGACAGTAGCAGATCTAGTTATTTTTTTTTTTTTGTGTATTTTCTGCAAATCGGATTTCTCAGAATCTAACCATGGGATCTTTCTGAAATTTTGACCTACCCCCCCCCAAAAATGGGGTGCGAACGTTGTTTAAATATATTTTCAAAACGTTTTACGAATCCGAAATCACCGAATTTTACGAACGAAAAAACTGACAATGCATAGTCGTAACTTTGTTATTTTTTGACCGATTTTACTAATTTTTTTTTCTTTGAATACCTTGAAAAAAATCATTTTCATCTGCAGTTTCACATTTTCGAATTTCGAAAATTCGTCGCTGTGATTTCGAACCGGAAGTTTAGACCAATTTGTCAACTTCTTTAATAGTTGTACGATTTTCATGAAATTTAGTATATAAGTAGATCTTACCAATGTGACTTCAAAATTATAATGAGAAATTTTCTAAATTATCTCCCCTTGGTGAAATTAAGGATCAAAGTTTTAAAAAAAATCGTCGAAATATAGGTCAGAATGACCTGAATTTTTTTTTCGATACTCGACAAGTAATTACTGATTCCTACACAAAATATGGAGTTTGTCGATCAAACCGGAAATGCCACCATCTTGAAACATGAAAAATCCCTAAGGCTTTTTTGCTATCTTACTTACAGACACGGGAGTTATATTTTCTGAATCCTTGAAGGATGGCCCAAAAATCGTAGGGAGCAGAATTTTGATTTAGGTCAACTGATGGTTGCCATTTTGAAGTGAATATGAAAAGTAGTAGCAATTTGAAGGGCCGAGTCTTTGAAACACAATAACTCTCCATCTAATTGAGCTAGAATGTTCAATCTTGGTGTAGACGTTCACTAGGTCAATGTCATGATTGAGTGCAAAGATGAACATTTTCTGTCAAGGGTAAGCAGAGATAAGCATGCTGATTTGTTGATTCTTTAGGGCACAATAACTTCGGTTATAATGAAGGG
Organism: Patella ulyssiponensis; assembly: GCA_963678685.1. Taxonomy (NCBI): domain Eukaryota; kingdom Metazoa; phylum Mollusca; class Gastropoda; family Patellidae; genus Patella; species Patella ulyssiponensis. Next base: position 56,743,043 of record OY783225.1, on the reverse strand, counting down.
AGGGTGATGAAACTCTTGTCAATCGAGAGTCTAATAGCTAGCCCGTTGTGTGAAATCATTGTATCATTTTTTTTAAATATCAGGGGTAGCAGAAAAAAGAGATCGAAAATCCAAAAAGTCGTATTTTTACGATTTGGAGCATTTTTAAAGGTCCTTTTCTCTTAAAGTCAACATAATATTTTGGGGGAACTTCTTCTACAAAGAGTCTTATCGGTAGTCTTTTATATGAAACCATAGATCAATAGTCCAAAATATCAGGAGTAGTAGATAAAAGGATCGAAAATTGAAAACCGCACCCTTTCATTGTTAAGAAAAACATGCAGTGTGGGTGGCTACAATCTGCACATTTAGTCATCGTATAGAGCTTATTCAACAATATAGAATTCCAACTGCTAAGGGATCTTTTACGTGCACTCCACGGGTCAATTCAGGTAAGTATAACTACGGGTTCTGTCCACCTTTCTCGTCTACGGCCATACCACGTTGAAAACACCAGTTCTCGTCCGATCACTGAAGTTAAGCAACGTCGGGCCCGGTTAGTACTTGGATGGGTGACCGCCTGGGAACACCGGGTGCTGTAGACGCCTTTTTGCCCTGATTCTTCGTGAAAAAATCAATTTTCCGCCAATCAGACCACAGCGCGTACTCTTTTGCACCACTCCAGCTCTGCGCTCGGCCCGTCTCCCCAGGGAATAAGACACAAAAAGAATTTGAGTAAGCACAAGTATGGGTTCTGTCCACCTTCTCTCGTCTACGGCCACACCACGTTGAAAACACCAGTTCTCGTCCGATCACTGAAGTTAAGCAACGTCGGGCCCGGTCAGTACTTGGATGGGTGACCGCCTGGGAACACCGGGTGCTGTAGACGCCTTTTTAAAACCGACACCCCCCCCCCCAAAAAAAAAATCAATAAGCGGGTCAATTCAGGTAAGTATAACTACGGGTTCTGTCCACGTTCTCTCGTCTACGGCCACACCACGTTGAAAACACCAGTTCTCGTCCGATCACTGAAGTTAAGCAACGTCGGGCCCGGTCAGTACTTGGATGGGTGACCGCCTGGGAACACCGGGTGCTGTAGACGCCTTTTTAAAACCGACACCTCCCCCCCCCACAAAAAAAATCAATAAGCGGGTCAATTCAGGTAAGTATAACTACGGGTTCTGTCCACCTTCTCTCGTCTACGGCCACACCACGTTGAAAACACCAGTTCTTGTCCGATCACTGAAGTTAAGCAACGTCGGGCCCGGTTAGTACTTGGATGGGTGACCGCCTGGGAACACCGGGTGCTATAGACGCCTTTTTAAAACCGACAAAAACCGCCCCAAAAATCAATAAGCGGGTCAATTCCGGTAAGTATAACTACGGGTTCTGTCCACCCCCTCTCGTCTACGGCCATACCACGTTGAAAACACCAGTTCTCGTCCGATCACTGAAGTTAAGCAACGTCGGGCCCGGTTAGTACTTGGATGGGTGACCGCCTGGGAACACCGGGTGCTGTAGACGCCTTTTTAAAACCGACAAAAACCGCCCCAAAAATCAATAAGCGGGTCAATTCCGGTAAGTATAACTACGGGTTCTGTCCACCCCCTCTCGTCTACGGCCATACCACGTTGAAAACACCAGTTCTCGTCCGATCACTGAAGTTAAGCAACGTCGGGCCCGGTTAGTACTAGGATGGGTGACCGCCTGGGAACACCGGGTGCTGTAGACGCCTTTTTGCCCTAAAATCATTAATTTAACATTTTGTTGTGAGTGGCTTGTACGTGTCTGATTTCAATGGGGGGTTGGACGGCTGAATGGTTGGCACGCGCGCCGGTCATTGAGTTAACTAGCGTGTTTTCGAATGCTCGGTTGTACCTGACAAGGAGTAAGGTCGCCTGTCCAACCTGTCATTTTTAATTTTTTTCCGGCAATTTTCATTTCATTTTTTCATCCGTCTCATTACAGTAATGGAGGCAGACCACCATTAAATTTTACATCTCGGTACCCACAAATTGTAGTTCGTCTATTTATAGCAGTTCTCTCTCTGTCTCTTTTCTCCCCTTTTGCATGCCCATTTTTATTGATTTTTTGGCCTAGTATGGACTAAGAGGGTTTGAATTAATATTTTCTGCTAGGTTTTGGTAAATATTCATGATTTTGAGGCGGAAGGATAACGGCGTTATGAGGTTGGCTACGGTGATATGTACGGCAACTAGATACATGTTTTGAGTATGCTTCTTCAAGTTCGTGTATCTCAAAATTTTGGTGGTCAACCTCATAAAAATTTTAGTGCAAAGACATGGCCATTTGTTCCTCTGTCTATAGTGAAAAGCATTTCGCCCAACGAAAATTTGGGGATAAGTTGGAGGTGGGCAAAGAGTCCAGAATTAACATTGAAGTCAATGGGGAAATTAATGGTGGTCTGCCTCCTAATACAAGTTTCGGTTATTTCCCTTTAGTTTTCAGATTATTGTTATGCCTGGGTGCAATGTTTCATACTATATTTAGACTTGTAATTTTGCGAGTTTTTGACGTATTTTGATAATTTTTTCTTCTTATCCTTTTATTTAGGATAATTGATACAATCAATGACACGTGGCGATGAATATGAAAGCTTTCATATCTGCATGGGACAGTAGCAGATCTAGTTATTATTATTATTTTTTTTTTTTGTGTATTTTCTGCAAATCGGATTTCTCAGAATCTAACCATAGGATCTTTCTAAAACTTTGACCTACCCCCCCAAAAATGGGGTGCGAACCTTGATTAAATATATTTTCAAAACGTTTTTCGAATCCGAAATCACCGAATTTTACGAACGAATGCTTTTGACCTACAATGCTGTAACTTTGTGACTATTTGACCTATTTAATTAATTCTTTTTTCTATGAGTACTTTGAGACATTTACTTCAAATCTGCAATTTCGGATTTTCGAATTTCGAAAATTCGTCGCTGTGATTTCGAACCGGAAGTTTAGACCAACTCGACAATTTCTTTAGTAGTTGTACGATTTTCATGAAATTTAATATGTAAGTAAACCTTAATGATGCGACTTGAAAAAATACTTTGGAAATTTTCTAAATTATCTCCCCTTGGAGAAATTGAGGATCGAAATTTTCAAAAAAATCGACGAAATATAGGTCAAATCATCTTGAATTTTTTTTTTAGGTACTAGCTACGAGACCAATGATTAGTACACAAAAAATGGAGTTTGTAGCTCAATCCGGAAGTGCCACCATCTTGAAATGTAAAAACCTCAAACGCCATTTTGCTATTTTACATACAGACACGGGGGTTATATTTTCTGAATCCTTGAAGGGATGGCTATAAAATGTTGGCAGTAGAATTTTGATTTAAGTCAATGGATAGTCACCATATTGAATTGAATATCAGAAATAGTGAAAAATGGACATTAACGGGCATGTAAATTATCAGAACAGACCGTAGTTTGTTGAATTCTTTTCTTATCTTTGAAATTAATACATTTGGGGATAGCCTAGCTCATTGTCGAATTTTTGGTATTTGCAAATTTCAAAATTTCAAATTTCGCCTTTGATGTTTTCCGTGCCGACAAAGTTGTTTTCGCGTGAATAACTCCGATTAACAGCTTGAAAATAATCAAATGGATCGCAGTTTCGCGATTTTGTCTCAAATCTGGGAAATCAATACATTTCTGGTTAGCCTCCTTTCAAAAATGGGTGGTGGCCTTGGAATCAATATATTTTCAAAACGTTTTGCGAATCCAAAATCACCGAAAACAACTGATGAAAAAATTGACCTTGACAGCTGTGTTACTTCGTGATTTTGTGATCTATTTTACTTTTCTGGTTAGCCTCCTTTCAAAAATGGGTGGTGGCCTTGGAATCAATATATTTTCAAAACGTTTTGCGAATCCAAAATCACCGTAAATAACTGATGAAAAAATTGAGCTTTGATGGAAACTATATAGAAAAATAAAAGGAAACATCAACAATATATAGGTCTTGCACACATAGGCTTAGAACTTTGCAGCCAGTCCTCATATTAATTGAAATTGAATAGGTTTGATTTGATATAATTATTTGTTTTCTATTTTAAAACTATCTAAAAAAAATATTTGTAATCATTTATGTTATTGATTTAGATTAATACTGTTTATATTGTGTACATTTTAACACCTTCATCGATTAATAATGGTTTGCATAGTCATCGTATAGAGCTTATTCAACAGTATCGAATTCCAACTGCTTAGGGATATTTTACGTGCACTCCAATGCGTACACCGGACCTTGGTTTTTCGTCCCATCTATATGTTAGTTTGTGTCGAATGGAGGTTAAGCCGCATTTATCTCTTTCTCTTTTATTTTTAAAGTTTTGTAATAATCGGTTGTACTGTACTGTACTGTAAAAGTGATAAAACAGAAAATTTCGCCCGGTAGTAATGTTTCTCACTTTAAAGTCACCAATTTGCTCATTTTAGGGGGCAAACGTTTATTGCGAACAATTAAGCTGGTCGGGGGGGGGGGGGCTTATTTTTAAAAGTTTTGTAATATTCGGTTGATAATTAAAGGTACCGTGCAAATTAAACTGTTAAAATAGAAAATTTCGCCCGGTTGAAATGTTTCTCCTTGTAGGTCAGCAATTTGCCAAATTTAGGGAGGTTGCGTGGCTAAATGGTTAGCACCTGCGCACTGTATCGTAACGTCTGTCATTGAGTCAACTGGCGTTGTTTCGATTGAAATGCCCGGTTGAAATGTTTCTTGCTATAAGTCAGCAATTTATCGATTTTAGGGAGCCTGAATGGCTGTATGGTTAGCATGTGCGCGCTGTATCGTAACGTCTGTCATTGAGTCAACCGGCATCGTTTCGATTTCCAGGTTGCACGTGACATGGAGTATGGTGTCCAACCTCGTGGGTTTTCTCCGTGTCCTTCGGTTTCCTCCCACGGCTGATTTCAGATTATTGTTATGACTGGGTGCAATGTTTCATACTATATTTAGATTTGTAACTTCGCGAGTTTTTGACCAATTTTGATAATTTTTTCTTCTTATCCTTTTATTTAGGATACTTGATACAATCAATGACACGTGACCATGAATATGAAAGCTTTCATATCTGCATGGGACAGTAGCAGATCTAGTTAAGCTTTCATATTACATATGAAAGCTTATTGTTTCTGTTAAGATTATTATTATTATTTTTTTTTTTGTGTGTTTTCTGCAAATCGGATTTCTCAGAATCTATCCGTAGGATCTTTCTGAAATTTTGACCTACCCCCCCAAAAATGGGGTGCGAACCTTGATTAAATATATTTTCAAAACGTTTTACGAATCCGAAATCACCGAAATTTACGAACGACAAAATGGACAATGCATAGTCGTAACTTTGTTATTTTTTGACCGATTTTACTAATTCTTTTTTCTTTGAATACCTTGAAAAAAATCATTTTCATCTGCAGTTTCACGTTTTCGAATTTCGAAAATTCGTCGCTGTGATTTCGAACCGGAAGTTTAGACCAATTTGACAACTTCTTTAATAGTTGTACGATTTTCATGAAATTTAGTATATATGTAGACCTTACCGATGTGACTTCAAAAATATAATTAGAAATTTTCTAAATTATCTCCCCTTGACGAAATTAAGGATCAAAATTTTCAAAAAAATCATCGAAATATAGGTCAGAATGACCTGATTTTTTTTTTGGATACTAGATAAGTAATTACTGATTTGTACACAAAATATGAAGTTTGTTGATCGAACCGGAAGTGCCACCATCTTGAAACGTGAAAAATCCCTAAGGCTTTTTTGCTATTTTACTTACAGACACGGGAGTTATATTTTCTGAATCCTTGAAAGATGGCCTAAAAATTGTTCAGAGCAGAATTTTGATTTAGGTCAATTGATGGTTGCCATTTTGAAGTGAATATGAAAAGTAGTAGCAATTTGAAGGGCCGAAACTTTGAAACACAATAACTCTCCTTCCAATTGAGCTAGAATGTTCAATCTTGGTGTAGACGTTCACTATGTCAATGTCATGATTGAGTTCAAAGATGAGCATTTTCTGCCTAGGGTAAGCAGAGATAAGCATGCTGATTTGTTGATTCTTTTGGGCAAGATAACTTCGTTTATAATGAAGGGAGGGCGGTGAAACTCTTGTTAATCGAGAGTGTAATAGCTGGCCTGTTGTGTGAAATCGTTGTATCTTTTTTTTAAATATCAGGGATAGCAGAAAAAAAGAGATCGAAAATCCAAAAAGTCGTATGTTTACGATTTGGAGCATCTTTAAAGGTTCTTTTCTCTTAAAGTCAACATAATACTTTTTGAGAACGTCTTCTACAAAGAGTCTTATCGGTAGTCTTTTTTATGAAAACTTCGATCAACAGTCCAAAATATCTGGAGTAGAAGAATAAAAGGATCGAACATTGAAAACGGCACCCTTTCATTGTTAAGCGAAACATGCAGTGTGGGTGACTACAATCTGCACATTTAGTCATCGTATAGAGCTTATTCAACAGTATCGAATTCCAACTGCTTAGGGATATTTACGTGCACTCCAATGTGTACACGCGACCTTGGTTTTTCGTCCCATCCGAACGACTAGACAGCTGTCCTTGTCAGGCCCTCCGTTCTGCTCACTGACAAGGGGGAACCACGCCGGAAAATCGAGATGAACTTTCTCGTTGCAGAACTTTCAATTCAGGCCAAACGTTTATTGCATACGATTAAGCTGGTCAGTTGGGTCTTATTTATCAAAAGTTTTGTAATAATCGGTTGGTAATTAAAATACCGTGCGAATTAAACTGTTAAAACAGAAAATTTCGCCCGGTTAAAATGTTTCTTGCTATAAGTCAGCAATTTCCAGATTTTAGGGAGGCTGAATGGTTAGCATACGCGCGCTGTATCGTAACGTCTGTCATTGAGTCAACCGGCGTCGTTTCGATTTCCAAGTTGCACGTGACATGGAGTATGGTGTCCAACCTCGTGGGTTTTCTCCGTGTCCTTCGGTTTCCTCCCACGGCTAAAGACCCGTACGCGCAAGGGAAGTTTATAAATAAAATTAATTAAAAAACATATGTTAGTCCCGAAATGACCTAGTTTGTGTCGAATGGACGTTGAGTCGCATTTCTCTCTTTCTCTTTTATTTTTAAAGTTTTGTAATAATCGGTTGGTAATCAAAGGTACTGTAAAAGTGATAAAACATAAAATTTCGCCCGGTTGTAATGTTTCTCACTTTAAAGTCAGCAATTTGCCGATTTTAGAGGGCAAATGTTTATTGCGAACAATTAAGCTGGTCAGGGGGAGCTTATTTTTAAGGGAGGCTGAATGGCTGAATGGTTAGCATGTGCGCGCTGTATCGTAACGTCTGTCATTGAGTCAACGGGCGTCGTTTCGATTTCGAGATCGCACGTGACATGGAGTATGGTGTCCAACCTCGTGGGTTTTCTCCGTGTCCTTCGGTTTCCTCCCAACAGCTAAAGACCAGTACGCGCAAGGGGAGTTTTTAAATAAAATTAAAAAACATATGTTAGTCCCGAAATGACCTAGTTTGTGTCGAATGGACGTTTAGCCGCATTTCTCTCTTTCTTTTTTTTATTTTTAAAGTTTTGTAATAATCGGTTGGTAATCAAAGATACTGTAAAAGTGATAAAACAGAAAATTTCGCCCGGTTGTAATGTTTCTCACTTTAAAGTCAGCAATTTGCCGATTTTAAGGGGAAAACGTTTATTGCAAACGATTTAGCTGGTCAGGGGGAGCTTATTTTTAAAAGTTTTGTAATATTCGGTTGATAACTAAAGGTACCGTGCAAATTAAACTAATAAAATAGAAGATTTCGCCCGGTTGAAATGTTTCTATCTGTAGGTCAGCAATTTGCCGATTTTAGGGAGGTTGCGTGACTGAATGGTTAGCACGTGCGCTGTGTATCATAACGTCTGTCATTGAGTCAACTGGCGTTGTTTCGATTTCTTGGTTGTACGTGACAAGGAGTATGGTCGCCTGTCCAACCTCGTAGGCCGTAACGCCGCTGCCCGGGTAAAATTTCCCTCATTGCACACTTTATGGCGTATGCCCGTCTTCATTAGCCCATTTTAGGAGTAGGACGTTAAACCCCATTCAATTTGATTTCATTTTCTCTATGTTGCTTTTTTATTATAGTGGATAAATATTTTTCTGGTTCTATTAATTATTTCATTTCTGCATAGAAATCTTGCTTTGACCAGTTTTTTTTTTATTGCAAAGTGCCATTCTTGTATATTGCAGTCTATGACCCTTTGTTTAAAACATGCTTAAGAAGTTGTCACGATTTCCTACTTATAACCAAACATATTGGAAACCATAATTATATAACATATCTCTAATTTTGGAAGCCCGATTACAGCTATACAAGTTTAGGTTATTTCCCTTTAGTTTAAAGATTATTTTTTTGCCCGGGTGCAATGTTTCTCACTACATTTAAATTTGTGAGTTTTGACCGATTTTGATAATTATGTCTTTATAATTTTCCAAATTTACATATTTAACGTAAATATTCAAATTTTTTTAGTTTTGTTCAAAGTTATCTCATTTAATTTTTCGATGTTTTCTTACCATTTTCATTTCATTTTTCTGAAAGTTTTGAAGTGGGAAGTCATCCCGATTACAGCAAGACAAGTATCAGTTATTTCCCTTTAGTTTTCACATTATGCAATGTTTCATGCTATATTTAGACTTGTAACTTCGCGAGTTTTTGACCAATTTTGATAGTTTGTTATTCTTATCCTTTCATTTGAGATACTTAATATAATCGATGACACGTGACGATGAATATGAAAGCTTTCATATCTGCATGGGACAGTAGCAGATCTAGTTAAGCTTTCATATTTCATATGAAAGCTTATTGTTTCTGTTAAGATTATTATTATTTTTTTTTTTGTGTTTTTCCTGCAAATCGGATTTCACAGAATCTATCCATAGGATGTTTCTGAAACTTTGACCTACCCCCCCAAAAATGGGTGGTGGCTGTTGATTAAATATATTTTCAAAACGTTTTGCGAATTTGAAATCACCGAATTTTACGAACGAAAAAACTGACAATGCATAGTCGTAACTTTGCTATTTTTTGACCGATTTTACTAATTCTTTTTTCTTTGAATACCTTGAAAAAAATCATTTTCATCTGCAGTTTCACATTTTCGAATTTCGAAAATTCGTCGCTGTGATTTCGAACCGGAAGTTTAGACCAATTTGACAACTTCTTTAATAGTTGTACGATTTTCATGAAATTTAGTATTTAAGTAGATCTTACCAATGTGACTTCAAAATTATAATGAGAAATTTTCTAAATTATCTCCCCTTGGTGAAATTAAGGATCAAAGTTTTAAAAAATATCATCGAAATATAGGTCAGAATGACCTGAAAATTTTTTTCGATACTCGACAGGTGATTACTGATTCCTACCCAAAATATGGAGTTTGTCGATCAAACCGGAAATGCCACCATCTTGAAACATGAAAAATCCCTAAGGCTTTTTTGCTATCTTACTTACAGACACGGGAGTTATATTTTCTGAATCCTTGAAGGATGGCCCGAAAATCGTAGGGAGCAGAATTTTGATTTAGGTCAACTGATGGTTGCCATTTTGAAGTGAATATGAAAAGTAGTAGCAATTTGAAGGGCCGAGACTTTGAAACACAATAACTCTCCTTCTAATTGAGCTAGAATGTTCAATCTTGGTGTAGACGTTCACTAGGTCAATGTCATGATTGAGTGCAAAGATGAACATTTTCTGCCTAGGGTAAGCAGAGATAAGCATGCTGATTTGTTGATTCTTTAGGGCACAATAACTTCGGTTATAATGAAGGGAGGGTGATGAAACTCTTGTCAATCGAGAGTCTAATAGCTAGCCCGTTGTGTGAAATCATTGTATAATTTTTTTTTAAATATCAGGGGTAGCAGAAAAAAGAGATCGAAAATCCAAAAAGTCCTATTTTTTACGATTTGGAGCATTTTTAAAGATCCTTTTCTCTTAAAGTCAACATAATATTTTTGGGGAACTTCTTCTACAAAGAGTCTTATCGGTAGTCTTTTATATGAAACCATAGATCAACAGTCCAAAATATCAGGAGTAGTAGAATAAAAGGATCGAAAATTGAAAACCGCACCCTTTCATTGTTAAACAAAACATGCAGTGTGGGTGGCTACAATCTGCACATTTAGTCATCGTATAGAGCTTATTCAACAATATAGAATTCCAACTGCTAAGGGATCTTTTACGTGCACTCCAATGTGTACACGGCGGATGGGGGGACACGCCAGAATATCGAGATGAACTTTCTCGGCCAATGCAGGGATCGAACACCCGACCTCCTGGCTAGCAGGCCAACGCCTTAGCCACATAGTCTGAACACCCATCGTACATTTCATCCGTCAAATCAAAGCATTTCATTGCATTAGACCAATAATTAATTATTCTTAATTTAAAACTTTATTTAATATTAGTCTGGCATTATTAAATCCTAATTTTATTGGTCTTATTTAAAATTAAACTTTAATTTAACTATGAACAACCCTTAACGTGTCTCTTTAAAACAATTAAATACTCTAAAACAAAAAACAAAACAAAAAATCAATAAGCGGGTCAATTCAGGTAAGTATAACTACGGGTTCTGTCCAGCTTCTCTCGTCTACGGCCATACCACGTTGAAAACACCAGTTCTCGTCCGATCACCCAAGCAACGTCGGGCCCGGTTAGTACTTGGATGGGTGACCGCCTGGGAACACCGGGTGCTATAGACGCCTTTTTAAAACCGACAAAAACCGCCCCAAAAATCAATAAGCGGGTCAATTCCGGTAAGTATAAATACGGGTTCTATCCACCCCCTCTCGTCTACGGCCATACCACGTTGAAAACACCAGTTCTCGTCCGATCACTGAAGTTAAGCAACGTCGGGCCCGGTCAGTACTTGGATGGGTGACCGCCTGGGAACACCGGGTGCTGTAGACGCCTTTTTAAAACCGACCCTCCCCACCCCAAAAAAAAATCAATAAGCGGGTCAGTTCAGGTAAGTATAACTACGGGTTCTGTCCACGTTCTCTCGTCTACGGCCACACCACGTTGAAAACGCCAGTTCTCGTCCGATCACTGAAGTTAAGCAACGTCGGGCCCGGTCAGTACTTGGATGGGTGACCGCCTGGGAACACCGGGTGCTGTAGACGCCTTTTTAAAACCGACACCTCCCCCCCCCCACAAAAAAAAAATCAATAAGCGGGTCAATTCAGGTAAGTATAACTACGGGTTCTGCCCACCTTCTCTCGTCTACGGCCACACCACGTTGAAAACACCAGTTCTTGTCCGATCACTGAAGTTAAGCAACGTCGGGCCCGGTTAGTACTTGGATGGGTGGCCGCCTGGGAACACCGGGTGCTATAGACGCCTTTTTAAAACCGACAAAAACCGCCCCAAAAATCAATAAGCGGGTCAATTCCGGTAAGTATAACTACGGGTTCTGTCCACCCCCTCTCGTCTACGGCCATACCACGTTGAAAACACCAGTTCTCGTCCGATCACTGAAGTTAAGCAACGTCGGACCCGGTCAGTACTTGGATGGGTGACCGCCTGGGAACATCGGGTGCTGTAGGCGCCTTTTTAAAACCGACAAAAAACAAAAAAAAATCAATAAGCGGGTCAATTCAGGTAAGTATAACTACGGGTTCTGTCCACCTTCTCTCGTCTACGGCCACACCACGTTGAAAACACCAGTTCTCGTCCGATCACTGAAGTTAAGCAACGTCGGGCCCGGTCAGTACTTGGATGGGTGACCGCCTGGGAACACCGGGTGCTGTGCTGTGCTTTTTAAAACCGACAAAACCCCCCCAAAAAATCAATAAGCGGGTCAATTCAAGTATGTATAACTACGGGTTCTGTCCACCTTCTCTCGTCTACGGTCATACCATGTTGAAAACACCAGTTCAAGTCCGATCACTCAAGTTAAGCAACGTCGGGCCCGGTTAGTACTAGGATGGGTGACCGCCTGGGAACACCGGGTGCTGTAGACGCCTTTTTGCCCTAAACTCATTAATTTACCATTTTGTTGTGAGTGGCTTGTACGTGTCTGATTTCAAAGGGGGGTTGGGCGGCTGAATGGTTAGCACGCGCGTGTTTTCGAATGCTCGGTTGTACGTGACAAGGAGTAAAGTCGCCTGTCCAACCTGTCATTTTTAATTTTTTTCCGGCAATTTTCATTTCATTTTCTCATCCGTCTCATTACAGTAATACAAGTTTCGGTTATTTCCATTTAGTTTTCAGATTATTGTTATGCCTGGGTGCAATGTTTCATACTATATTTAGACTTGTAATTTTGCGAGTTTTTGACGAATTTTGATAATTTTTTCTTCTTATCCTTTTATTTAGGATACTTGATACAATCGATGACACGTGGCGATGAATATGAAAGCTTTCATATCTGCATGGGACAGTAGCAGATCTAGTTATTATTATTTTTTTTTTTTGTGTCATTTCTGCAAATCGGATTTCTCAGAATCTAAACGTGGGATCTTTCTGAAACATGACCTACCCCCCCAAAACTGGGTGGCAGTTTTTGATTAAATATATTTTCAAAACGTTTTACGAATTCGAAATCACAGAATTTTACGAACGAGTGAATTTGACCTGCATTACGGTAACTCTGTGACTATTTGACCTATTTTACTAATTCTTTTTTCTTTGAGTACCTTGACAAAAATCATTTTCAACTGCAGTTTCAGATTTTCGAATTTCGAAAATTCGTCGCTGTGATTTCGAACCGGAAGTTGAGACCAACTTGACAACTTCTTTAATAGTTCTACGATTTTCATGAAATTTAGTATGTAAGTAGATCTTAACCATGTGACTTCAAAAATATAAATAGAAATTTTCTAAATTATCTCCCCTTGGTGAAATTAAGGATCAAAGTTTTAAAAAAAATCGAAGAAATATGGGTCAGAATGACCTGATTTTTTTTTTGGATACTAGATAAGTAAATACTGATTCGTACACAAAATATTGAGTTTGTGGGTTGAACCGGAAGTGCCGCCATCTTGAAACGTGAAAAATCACAAAGGCTTTTTTGCTATTTTACTTACAGACACGGGAGTTATATTTTCTGAATCCTTGAAGGATGGCCTAAAAAACGTTCGGAGTAGAATTTTGATTTAGGTCATTTGATGGTCGCCATTTTGAAGTGAAAGTGAAAAATAGAAGCAATTTGAAGGGCCGAGAATTTGGAACACAATAACTCTCCTTCTAATTGAGCTAGAATGTTCAAACTTGGTGTAGACGTTCACTAGGTCACTGTCTTGATTGAGTTCAAAGATGAGCATTTTCTGCCTAGGGTAAGCAGAGATAAGCAAGCTGGTTTGTTGATTCTTTAGGGCACGATAACTTTGGTTATAATGAAGGGAGGGCGATCAAACTCTTGTCAATCGAGAGTCTAATAGCTAACCTGTTGTGTGAAATCATTGTATCATTTTTTCTTAAATGTCCGGGGTAGCCGAAAAAAAGAGATTGAAAATCCAAAGAGTCGTATTTTTACAATTTAGAGCATGTTTAAAGGTCTTTCTCGTAAAGTCAACATGTGTTTCCTGCAAATCGTTTTTCTCAGAATCTAACCATAGGATGTTTCTGAAACTTTGACCTACCCCCCCCAAAAATGGGTGGTGAGTATTGATTAAATATATTTTCAAAACGTTTTAAGCATTCGAAATCACAGAATTTTACGAACGAGTGAATTTGACCTGCATTACTGTAACTCTGTGACTATTTGACCTATTTTACTAATTCTTTTTTCTTTGAGCACCCTGACAAAAATCATTTTCAACTGCAGTTTCAGATTTTCGAATTTCGAAAATTCGTCGCTGTGATTTCGAACGGGAAGTTGAGACCAACTTGACAACTTCTTTAATAGTTGTACGATTTTCATGAAATTTAGTATGTAAGTAGATCTTACTGATGCAACTTTAAAGATCTCCTTAGAAATTTTCTAAATTATCTCCCCTTGGTGAAATTAGGGATCAAAGTTTTCAAAAAAATCGAAGAAATATAGGTCAGAATGACCTGATTTTTTTTTGGATACTAGATAAGTAAATACTGATTCGTACACAAAATATTGAGTTTGTGGATCGAACCGGAAGTGCCGCCATTTTGAAACGTGATAAATCACAAAGGCTATTGAGATATTTTACTTACAGACATGGGAGTTACATTTTCGGAATCCTTGAAGGAATGCCTAAAAATCTATCAGATCAGAATTTTGATTTCGGTCACGTGATGGTCACCATTTCGAACTGCATATGAGAAAAGGTGAAAAATCGACATTAACGAGCACGTGAATGAAAGCAATAGGCCGTAGTTTGGAGAATATGTCTCCTATTTCCAAAATGAATACATTTCTGGATAGCCGGGATCAGGGTCGAAATATTGTTACTTGAAAATGTCACATTTTCGAATTTTGTCTTTGATGTTTTTCGTGCCGATAAAGTTGTTTACGATTGAAAAATCATAAAAACTTCGCTATATTTTGACCGATTTTAATGATTTTTTTTTTTTGTTGATAAGATTATTTACATGACCCATGACATGTGACAGGAAGTGACTGTTAATATGAAAGCTTTAATATCTGCTTTGCAGATCTAGTTATTATTTTTTTTTTTTGTGTATTTTCTGCAAATCGGATTTCTCAGAATCTAACCATGGGATCTTTCTAAAACTTTGACCTACCCCCCCCCCCCCAAAAATGGGGTGCGAACGTTGTTTAAATATATTTTCAAAACGTTTTACGAATCCGAAATCACCGGATTTTACGAACGAAAAAACTGACAATGCATAGTCGTAACTTTGTTATTTTTTGACCGATTTTACTAATTCTTTTTTCTTTGAATACCTTGAAAAAAATCATTTTCATCTGCAGTTTCACATTTTCGAATTTCGAAAATTCGTCGCTGTGATTTCGAACCGGAAGTTTAGACCAATTTGACAACTTCTTTAATAGTTGTACGATTTTCATGAAATTTAGTATACAAGTAGATCTTACCGATGTGACTTCAAAAATATAATTAGAAATTTTCTAAATTATCTCCCCTTGGTGAAATTAAGGATCAAAGTTTTCAAAAAAATCGTCGAAATATAGGTCAGAATGACCTAATTTTTTTTTTCGATACTAGACAAGGAATTACTGATTCGTACACAAAATATGGAGTTTGTCGATCGAACCGGAAGTGCCACCATCTTTGAACGTGAAAAATCAAAAAGGCTTTTTTGCTATTTTACTTACAGACTCGGGAGTTATATTTTCGGAATCCTTGAAGGAATGCCTAAAAATCTATCGGATTAGAGTTTTGATTTCGGTCATGTGATGGTCACAATTTTGAATTGAAAATGAAAAATAGAAGCAATTTGAAAGGCCCGGACTTCGGAACACAATAACTCTCCTTCTAATTAAGCTAGAATGTTCAAACTTGGTGTAGACGTTTACTAGGTCAATGTTATGATTGAGTTCAAAGATGAGCATTTTCTGCGTAGGGTAAGCAGAGATAAGCATGTTGATTTGTTGATTCTTTAGGGCACGATAACTTCGGTTATAATGAAGGGAGGGCGGTGAAACTTTTGTCAATAGAGAGTCTAATAGGTAGCCTGTTGTGTGAAATGATTATATCATTTTTTTAAATATCAGGGATAGCCGAAAAAAAGAGATTGAAAATCCAAAAAGTCGTATTTTTACAATTTGGAGCATGTTTAGAGGTCTTTCTCGTAAAGTCAACATACTATTTTTTGGGAACTTCTTCTACAAAGAGTCTTATTGGTAGTCTTTTATATGAAACCATCGATCAACAGTCCAACATATCAGGAGTAGAAGAACAAAAGGATCGAACATTGAAAACGGCACCCTTTCATTGTTGAGCGAAACATGAAGTGTGGGTGACTACAATCTACGCATTTAGTCATCGTATAGAGCTTATTCAACAGTATCGAATTCCAACTGCTTAGGGATATTTTACGTGCACTCCAATGTGTACACGGGACCTTGGTTTTTCGTCCCATCCGAAGGACTAGACAGCTGTGCTTGTCAGGCCCTCCGTTCTGCCTTACTGACAAGGGAACCACGCCGGGAAATCGAGATGAACTTTCTCTGTGCAGAACTTTCAGGCAAAACGTTTATTGCATACGATTAAGCTGGTCAGTTGGAGCTTATTTTCAAAAGTTTTGTAATAATCGGTTGGTAATTAAAGTACCGTGCACATTAAACTGTTAAAACAGAAAATTTCGCCCGGTTGAAATGTTTCTTGCTATAAGTCAGCAATTTTCCGAATTCAGGGAGGCTGGATGGCTGAATGGTTAGCATGTGCTCGCTGTATCGTAACCTTTGTCATTGAGTCAACGGGCGTCGTTTCGATCTCCAGGTTGCACGTGACATGGTGTATGATGTCCAACCTCGTGGGTTTTCTCCGTGTTCTTCGGTTTCCTCCCAACGGCTAAAGACCTGTACGTGAAAGAGGAGTTTTTAAATAAAATTAAAAAACATATGTTAGTCCCGAAATGACCTAGTTTGTATCGAATGGACGTTAGGCCGCATTTCTCTCTTTCTCTTTTTAAAGTTTTGTAATAATCGGTTGGTAATCAAAGGTACTGTTAAAGTGATAAAACAGAAAATTTGGCCCGGTTGTAAAGTTTCTCACTTTAAATTCAGCAATTTGTCGATTTTAAGGGGCAAACGTTTATTGCGAACGATTAAGCTGGTCAGGTGGAGCTTATTTTTAAAAGTTTTGTAATATACTGTTGATAACTAAAGGTACCGTGCAAATTAAACTGTTAAAATAGAAAATTTGGCCCGGTTGAAATGTTTCTCGCTGTAGGTCAGCAATTTGCCGATTTTAGGGAGGTTGCGTGGCTGAATGGTTAGCACGTGCGCTCTGTATCATAACGTCTGTCATTGAGTCAACTGTCCTTGTTTCGATTTCTTGGTTGTACGTGACAAGGAGTATGGTCGCCTTACCAACCTCGTAGGCCGTAACGCCGCTGCCCGGGTAAAATTTCCCTCATTGCACACTTTATGGCGTATGCCCGTCTTCATTAGCCCATTGTAGGAGCAGAACAGTAGGACGTTAAACCCCATTCAATTTCATTTCATTTTCTCTATGTTGCTTATTTATTATAGTGGATAAATATTTTTCTGGTTCTAGCAATTATTTAATTTCTGCATAGAAATCTCTGGCCAGTTTTTTTTATTGCAGAGTGCCATTCTTGTATATTGCAGTCTATGACCCTTTGTTTAAAATGTGCTTAAGAAGTCGTCACGATTTCCTACTTATAACCAAACATATTGGAAACCATAATTATATAACATATCTTGGAAGCCCGATTACAGCTATACAATTTTCAGTTATTTCCCTTTAGTTTAAAGATTATTTTTTTGCCTGGGTGCAATGTTTCTCACTACATTTAAATTTGTAACTTTGTGAGTTTTTGACCGATTTTGATATTATGTCATTATAATTTTCCAAATCTACATATTTAACGTACATATTCAAACAGTTGAGTTCAACCTGATTCAAAAAGTTTTAGTTTTGTTCAAAGTTATCTCATTCATCCCGATTACAGCAACACAAGTATCAGTTATTTCCCTTTAGTTTTCAGATTACTCAATGTTTCATACTATATTTAGACTTGTAACTTCGCGAGTTTTTGACCAATTTTGATAGTTTGTTATTCTTATCCTTTTATTTGAGATACTTGATATAATCGATGACACGTGACGATGAATATGAAAGCTTTCATATCTGCATGGGACAGTAGCAGATCTAGTTATTATTTTTTTTTTTTGTGTATTTTCTGCAAATCGGATTTCTCAGAATCTAACAATGGGATCTTTCTGAAACTTTGACCTACCCCCCCAAGAATGGGGTGCGAACGTTGTTTAAATATATTTTCAAAACGTTTTACGAATTCGAAATCACCGAATTTTACGAACGAAAAAACTGACAATGCATAGTCGTAACTTTGTTATTTTTTGACCGATTTTACTAATTCTTTTTTCTTTGAATACCTTGAAAAAAATCATTTTCATCTGCAGTTTCACCATCTTTGAACGTGAAAAATCAAAAAGGCTTTTTTGCTATTTTACTTACAGACTCGGGAGTTATATTTTCGGAATCCTTGAAGGAATGCCTAAAAATCTATCGGATTAGAGTTTTGATTTCGGTCATGTGATGGTCACAATTTTGAATTGAAAATGAAAAATAGAAGCAATTTGAAAGGCCCGGACTTCGGAACACAATAACTCTCCTTCTAATTAAGCTAGAATGTTCAAACTTGGTGTAGACGTTTACTAGGTCAATGTTATGATTGAGTTCAAAGATGAGCATTTTCTGCTTAGGGTAAGCAGAGATAAGCATGTTGATTTGTTGATTCTTTAGGGCACGATAACTTCGGTTATAATGAAGGGAGGGCGGTGAAACTTTTGTCAATAGAGAGTCTAATAGGTAGCCTGTTGTGTGAAATGATTATATCATTTTTTTAAATATCAGGGATAGCCGAAAAAAAGAGATTGAAAATCCAAAAAGTCGTATTTTTACAATTTGGAGCATGTTTAGAGGTCTTTCTCGTAAAGTCAACATACTATTTTTTGGGAACTTCTTCTACAAAGAGTCTTATTGGTAGTCTTTTATATGAAACCATCGATCAACAGTCCAACATATCAGGAGTAGAAGAACAAAAGGATCGAACATTGAAAACGGCACCCTTTCATTGTTGAGCGAAACATGAAGTGTGGGTGACTACAATCTACGCATTTAGTCATCGTATAGAGCTTATTCAACAGTATCGAATTCCAACTGCTTAGGGATATTTTACGTGCACTCCAATGTGTACACGGGACCTTGGTTTTTCGTCCCATCCGAAGGACTAGACAGCTGTGCTTGTCAGGCCCTCCGTTCTGCCTTACTGACAAGGGAACCACGCCGGGAAATCGAGATGAACTTTCTCTGTGCAGAACTTTCAGGCAAAACGTTTATTGCATACGATTAAGCTGGTCAGTTGGAGCTTATTTTCAAAAGTTTTGTAATAATCGGTTGGTAATTAAAGTACCGTGCACATTAAACTGTTAAAACAGAAAATTTCGCCCGGTTGAAATGTTTCTTGCTATAAGTCAGCAATTTTCCGAATTCAGGGAGGCTGGATGGCTGAATGGTTAGCATGTGCTCGCTGTATCGTAACCTTTGTCATTGAGTCAACGGGCGTCGTTTCGATCTCCAGGTTGCACGTGACATGGTGTATGATGTCCAACCTCGTGGGTTTTCTCCGTGTTCTTCGGTTTCCTCCCAACGGCTAAAGACCTGTACGTGAAAGAGGAGTTTTTAAATAAAATTAAAAAACATATGTTAGTCCCGAAATGACCTAGTTTGTATCGAATGGACGTTAGGCCGCATTTCTCTCTTTCTCTTTTTAAAGTTTTGTAATAATCGGTTGGTAATCAAAGGTACTGTTAAAGTGATAAAACAGAAAATTTGGCCCGGTTGTAAAGTTTCTCACTTTAAATTCAGCAATTTGTCGATTTTAAGGGGCAAACGTTTATTGCGAACGATTAAGCTGGTCAGGTGGAGCTTATTTTTAAAAGTTTTGTAATATACTGTTGATAACTAAAGGTACCGTGCAAATTAAACTGTTAAAATAGAAAATTTGGCCCGGTTGAAATGTTTCTCGCTGTAGGTCAGCAATTTGCCGATTTTAGGGAGGTTGCGTGGCTGAATGGTTAGCACGTGCGCTCTGTATCATAACGTCTGTCATTGAGTCAACTGTCCTTGTTTCGATTTCTTGGTTGTACGTGACAAGGAGTATGGTCGCCTTACCAACCTCGTAGGCCGTAACGCCGCTGCCCGGGTAAAATTTCCCTCATTGCACACTTTATGGCGTATGCCCGTCTTCATTAGCCCATTGTAGGAGCAGAACAGTAGGACGTTAAACCCCATTCAATTTCATTTCATTTTCTCTATGTTGCTTATTTATTATAGTGGATAAATATTTTTCTGGTTCTAGCAATTATTTAATTTCTGCATAGAAATCTCTGGCCAGTTTTTTTTATTGCAGAGTGCCATTCTTGTATATTGCAGTCTATGACCCTTTGTTTAAAACGTGCTTAAGAAGTCGTCACGATTTCCTACTTATAACCAAACATATTGGAAACCATAATTATATAACATATCTTGGAAGCCCGATTACAGCTATACAATTTTCAGTTATTTCCCTTTAGTTTAAAGATTATTTTTTTGCCTGGGTGCAATGTTTCTCACTACATTTAAATTTGTAACTTTGTGAGTTTTTGACCGATTTTGATATTATGTCATTATAATTTTCCAAATCTACATATTTAACGTACATATTCAAACAGTTGAGTTCAACCTGATTCAAAAAGTTTTAGTTTTGTTCAAAGTTATCTCATTCATCCCGATTACAGCAACACAAGTATCAGTTATTTCCCTTTAGTTTTCAGATTACTCAATGTTTCATACTATATTTAGACTTGTAACTTCGCGAGTTTTTGACCAATTTTGATAGTTTGTTATTCTTATCCTTTTATTTGAGATACTTGATATAATCGATGACACGTGACGATGAATATGAAAGCTTTCATATCTGCATGGGACAGTAGCAGATCTAGTTATTATTTTTTTTTTTTGTGTATTTTCTGCAAATCGGATTTCTCAGAATCTAACAATGGGATCTTTCTGAAACTTTGACCTACCCCCCCAAGAATGGGGTGCGAACGTTGTTTAAATATATTTTCAAAACGTTTTACGAATTCGAAATCACCGAATTTTACGAACGAAAAAACTGACAATGCATAGTCGTAACTTTGTTATTTTTTGACCGATTTTACTAATTCTTTTTTCTTTGAATACCTTGAAAAAAATCATTTTCATCTGCGGTTTCACATTTTCGAATTTCGAAAATTCGTCGCTGTGATTTCGAACCGGAAGTTTAGACCAATTTGACAACTTCTTTAATAGTTGTACGATTTTCATGAAATTTAGTATTTAAGTAGATCTTACCAATATGACTTCAAAATTATAATGAGAAATTTTCTAAATTATCTCCCCTTAGTGAAATTAAGGATCAAATTTTTAAAAAAAATCGTCGAAATATAGGTCAGAATGACCGGAAAATTTTTTTCGATACTCGACAGGTAATCACTGATTCCTACACAAAATATGGAGTTTGTCGATCAAACCGGAAATGCCACCATCTTGAAACATGAAAAATCCCTAAGGCTTTTTTGCTATCTTACTTACAGACACGGGAGTTATATTTTCTGAATCCTTGAAGGATGGCCCGAAAATCGTAGGGAGCAGAATTTTGATTTAGGTCAACTGATGGTTGCCATTTTGAAGTGAATATGAAAAGTAGTAGCAATTTGAAGGGCCGAGATTTTGGAACACAATAACTCTCCTTCTAATTAATCTAGAATGTTCAAACTTGGTGTAGACGTTGACTAGGTCAATGTCATGATTGAGTGCAAAGATGAGCATTTTCTGTCAAGGGTAAGCAGAGATAAGCATGCTGATTTGTTGATTCTTTAGGGCACGATAACTTCGGTTATAATGAAGGGAGGGCGATGAAACTTTTGTCAATAGAGAGTCTAAAAGCTAGCCTGTTGTTTGAAATGATTGTATCATTTTTTTTAAATATCAGGGATAGCCGAAAAAAAGAGATTGAAAATCCAAAAAGTCGTATTTTTACAATTTGGAGCATGTTTAGAGGTCTTTCTCGTAAAGTCAACATAATATTTTTTGGGAACTTCTTCTATAAAGAGTCTTATTGGTAGTCTTTTATATGAAACCATCGATCAACAGTCCAACATATCAGGAGTAGGAAGAACAAAAGGATCGAAAATTGAAAACGGCACCCTTTCATTGTTAAGCGAAACATGCAGTGTGGTGACTATAGTACAATCTACACATTTAGTCGTCGCATAGAGCTTATTCAACAGTATCGAATTCCAGCTGCTTAGGGATATTTTACGTGCACTCCAATGTGTACACGGGACCTTGGTTTTTCGTCCCATCCGAACGACTAGACAGCTGTGCTTGTCAGGCCCTCCGTTCTGCCTCACTGACAACGGGGAACCACGCCGGGAAATCAAGATGAATTTTCTCCGTGCAGACCTTTCAATTCAGGCCAAACGTTTATTACATACGATTAAGCTGGTCAGTTGGAGCTTATTTTCAAACGTTTTGTAATAATCGGTTGGTAATTAAAGTACCGTGCACATTAAACTGTTAAAACAGAAAATTTCGCCCGGTTGAAATGTTTCTTGCTATAAGTCAGCAATTTTCCGAATTCAGGGAGGCTGAATGGCTGAATGGTTAGCATGTGCGCGCTGTATCGTAACGTCTGTCATTGAGTCAACGGGCGTCGTTTCGATCTCCAGGGCCCGGTTCCTAGAAAATTCTTAAAAGTAAGCACAAAGTTATGCTTCACTTTTGCTTACGTAAGAAACTTTATGAAATACCGTCTCTATAGAAACTTCTCAAGACCGTTCTTACGTAAGATCAAGCCAAGTACGAGTCTAAGCACAGTGTGACTGGTAAATTGAGACTAAGATGCTCTTTAGCGTCATAAAAACAAATTTGGTATGCAAATTACACCGTAAATTCGTCTGCATATAGAGTTATAAATAGATCAATGACATTAACTTCAAATAGTCGATTTAGAAGTATTTGACAAATGACATGAAATGAAATTGGTTTTAACTTCCTACTGTTTTGCTCCTAAGCTGGGCTTATGAAGACGGGCATACGCCATAAAGTATGCTATGAGGGAAGTTTGCCCGGGCAGCGGCGCTACGGCTTACTCTTATATCGAATTACAACGGCCAGGGGATCTTTGACGTGCACGCCAATTTTTACATGGGACCTTATTTTTTCGTCTGCATCGCTGACAAGGGGATGAACCTTCTCGGCCAATGCAGGGATCGAACACCCTACCTCGGCCCGATTCATAAACAATTCTTTAACACGTTCTTGCGCTTAGGCCTACATGTAGATTTTAAGTAGACTTTGCAAATAAGTAAACTTATCTTATTTTGTGTGAACAGAAAATTCTTAAGAACGTTCTTGTGCTTAGATTTTAAGTAGACTTCAGTGTAAGCACGAGCACGTTATCATGTGTTCCAAGAAAAAACTTAAGCACAACTTAGTTCTTAAAATTGTCAATCTAAGCACAAATCCCAAGCAAGGTATAGGGCTTGCTTACCAACCTTTAAGTCTGTTTCTGCTTCAAACAATATGACTGACCGTGGATTTATTCGACGATATTTGCTACATCTTTTGATACCTAAGAGTCAATTGAAAGACAGAAAATCCTTTAGAAACATATTCTCGAGAAGAATGCTATAGGAAATTTCGCTTCTACCCTAAACACAATTCATTTATTTCCAAATTGGTAAACAACACACACGCGGGCTACTTAAAGATCAGTCGCTCTCACAATTATTATTCGGTTTGTTTTGCATGTACTTGCGTTTTGGGTTGTTTTCTTTTGTTTAGTCTGTGGTATATTTTATATGTGTAGGCCTATAGGGGACACGTCAACGGTATCAGAGGATCACTTGCCTAAGTGGGTAAGACGCTGGTTCACTAGCCTGGAGGTTGGGTGTTCGATCCCTGCATTGGCCGAGAAGGTTCATCCAAATTTTCCGACGTTGTTTCTCCTTGTCAGTGATGCAGGACGGAGGACAGCTGTCTTGTCATTCGGATGGGACGAAAAAACGAGGTCCCGTGTACAAACTGGCGTACACGTAAAAGATTCCGTGGCAGTTGGAATTCGATAGAGTAGTGCCGCTGCCAGGGCGAAATTTCCCTCATAGCACACTGTATGACGTATCTACGTCTTCATTACCCCAGATTAGGAACAAAATAGTAGGACGTTAAATTTCATTTCATTTAATTTGTTAAATAATAAAATACATCTAAATCGACTATTTTCGGGGGGGGGGGGTGTTAATGTCATTGGTCTATTTATAACTCCATGCAGACCATAGAGCTATATATAGAAACTCTGCGATGCAGACGAATTTACAATTACGGTGTAATTTGCATACCAAAAATGTTTTTTTGACGTTAGAGAGCATCGTTCTCTCAATTTACCAGTCGCAATGTGCTTAGACTCTTACTTAACTTGTGCTTACGTAAGAACGGTCTTGAGAATTTTCTAGAGACGGTATTTTATAAAGTTTCTTACGTAAGCAAAAGTGAAGCATAACTTTGTGCTTGCTGTTAAGAATTTTCTAGGAATTGGCCCTGGCTAGCGTCTTACCCACTTAATCACGTGATCCTTTTGACATGGCCCCTATAGGTCTATAAGCTAAAAAATACCCCAAAACGCAAGCACATACAAACAGACGGAATGACTGAGACAGCGCCTGATTTTAATGTAGCTAAGTCTCTAACTCAATGTCATCCAGCATCTTCGACATTGAAAACACGAATTATTTGTCAGTTTAAATCAAAATTGATGATGTGATCTTATCGGAAAAAGATGGGCTTCTGATATCCAACATTTAAGACAAGATAAATATTTTGCCATTGGTACACGAATCGTGTACCATAATGCGTTTCAGCCCAGTTCTAGCGAGAGACTCGGTGGAACAAGGCTAGAAACATTGCACCAAATCAAACGGCGCATGTAGACTGGAATAACTAGACGCTAGAAATTTGCATTCGATTGACACTGTTGGCAAATTTCGCCGCACATAACTGATTTGAAATTGGAGTAAAAACGGAAACCATTGAATGTAAATCGGTTTATATACATTCATATTAGAGTATTATATGCGTTGCGACACACTTGTGTCAATTTCTTGGTCCCAAATGTTAGCGATTTAGCTCCTTTCAAGTTGCCTGCGTTTGTGTTGTTTACCAATTTGTAAATAAATAAAATGTTTTTAGTGTAGAAGCGGAAATATTCTATAGCATTCTTGTCGAGAATATATTTCTTACGGATTTTCCGTCTTCCAAATGTCTCTTAGGTATCAAAAGATGTAGTAAATGCCGTCGAATAACTAACTATACGGTCAGCCATATTGTTTGAAGCAGAAACAGGCTTAAGGTTGGTAAGCAAGCCCTCCCTATACCTTGCTCGGGACTTTTGCTTAGATTGGCAATTGTAAGAACGAAGTTGTGCTTAAGTTTTTTCTTGGAACACATAATAAAGTGCTTGTGCTTACACTGAAGTCTACTTAAAATCTAAGCACAAGAACGTTCTTAAGAATTTTCTGGGACTACAAAATAAGGTAAGTTTACTTAATTGCAAAGTCTACTTAAAATCTAAGCACAAGAACGTGCTTAAGAATTTTCTAGGAATCGGGCCCAGGTTGCACGTGACATGAAGTATGATGTCCAACCTCGTGGGTTTTCTCCGTGTCCTTCGGTTTCCTCCCAACGGCTAAAGACCAGTAAGTGCAAGAGGGGTTTTTAAATAAAATTAAAAAACATATGTTAGTCACGAAATGACCTAGTTTGTGTCGAATGGACATCAGGCCGCATTTCTCTCTTTCTCTTTTATTTTTAAAGTTTTGTAATAATCGGTTGGTAATCAAAGGTACTGTAAAAGTGATAAAACAGAAAATTTCGCCCGGTTGTAATGTTTCTCACTTTAAAGTCAGCAATTTTCCGATTTTAAGGGGCAAACGTTTATTGCGAACGATTAAGCTGGTCAGGGGGCGCTTATTTTTAAAAGTTTTGTAATATTCGGTTGATAACTAAAGGTACCGTGCAAATTAAACTGTTAAAATAGAAAATTTGGCCCGGTTGAAATGTTTCTCGCTGTAGGTCAGCAATTTGCCGATTTTAGGGAGGTTGCGTGGCTGAATGGTTAGCACGTGCGCTCTGTATCATAAAGTCTGTCATTGAGTCAACTGGCGTTGTTTCGGTTTCTTGGTTGTACGTGACAAGGAGTATGGTCACCTGTCCAACCTCGTAGGCCGTAACGCCACTGCCCGGGTAAAATTTCCCTCATTGCACACTTTATGGCATATGCCCGTCTTCATTAGCCCATTTTAGGAGCAGAACAGTAGGACGTTAAACCCCATTCAATTTCATTTCATTTTCTCTATGTTGCTTATTTATTATAGTGGATAAATATTTTTCTGGTTCTAGCAATTATTTAATTTCTGCATAGAAATCTTGCTTTGGCCAGTTTTTTTATTGCAGAGTGCCATTCTTGTACAATTCAGTCTATGATCCGTTGTTTAAAACATGCTTAAGAAGTCGTCACGATTTCGTACTTATAACCAAACATATTGGAAATATTAGTCTGACATTATTAAATCGTAATTTTATTGGTCTTATTTAAAATTAAACTTTCATTTAACTATGAACAACCCTTAACGTGTCTCTTTAAAACTATTAATTACTCTAAAACAGTAGCTCAACCTTTTGACCTAAACTCATTAATTTACCATTTTGTTGTGAGCGACTTCTTATTCTTCCTATATGACATATTGCACGTGTCTGATTTCAAAGGGGGGTTGGGTGGCTGAATGGTTAGCACGCGCGCCTGTCATTGAGTTAACTAGCGTGTTTTCGAATGCCCGGTTGTACGTGACAAGGAGTAAGGTCGCCTGTCCAACCTGCCATTTTTAATTTTTTGTCCCGCCATTTTCATTTCATTTTCTCATCCTTCTCATTACAGTAATACAAGTTTCAGTTATTTCCCTTTAGTTTTCAGATTATTGTTATGCCTGGGTGCAATGTTTCATACTATATTTAGACTTGTAACTTCGCGAGTTTTTGACCAATTTTGATAATTTTTTCTTCTTATCCTTTTATTTAGGATACTTGATACAATCAATGACACGTCACGATGAATATGAAAGCTTTCATATCTGCATGGGACAGTAGCAGATCTAGTTAGGCTTTCAGACTTTCGTCTGAAAGACTATTGTTTTTACAAAAATTATTATTATTATTATTATTTTTTTCCGCGGGAGCCTATTTCTCCATGATCGAAAACAGATATCGATCTGGAACCAACATTTCTATCAGGAAAACATGTGGTGGCTACTTGATAAACTATTTTTCAAACCTCTGCGCATACCGGAAGTGGCCGAACTTTGTACGTCGTCTAAAAATTGAA
This sequence comes from Patella ulyssiponensis, assembly GCA_963678685.1. NCBI lineage: Eukaryota > Metazoa > Mollusca > Gastropoda > Patellidae > Patella > Patella ulyssiponensis. The sequence continues at coordinate 56,715,942 of OY783225.1, read as the reverse complement.
AAAAGGCCATAGTGTCACCAATTCTTTACCCATTTTAAAACAAATGACATTCTCGGGAACCCTGAATCTTTTCGGAGATAATGGCTATCTCACATTTTTCAATTTCGAAAATTCGTCTAGGACTTCTATCGTTCTAAAATTGAAAACACGTTGTTTGTGAGACAATTTTTGTTATTTTTCAAAATGTTCAAATTTGACCCATATTTTTGGATTCCTGTAGTCTATGCGATTCCAGTAATATAAGTTTCATTCAGAGTTATCGCCCTTTTTTTTTCGAATTTTTTCGAATTTTCTGCCCATTTTGTAACCCTTATATTTTTTGGAAAGGATAAATCGATATTTCTGAAACCTCTGGAACATAAAGCCATATAGTCCGACAGTTGGATAAAGCAATTTCAACACCGATCCGTAAACCGGAAGTAGTCGTAATAATTTCTGATGTTTGGAAAAAAATGCAAAAAATGGGTGCTTTGGGGAAAAACGTGATTATTTTGTCCGATATCAACGGATTAAAGGGATTAGAGTATCGTTGGGTTGCACGGGAATTTGGGTATCGTATGATACCCAATTCATACAGATACGATGACCCGGACGTAAAATATAGCACGCTGAAAATCAAGTATTTTCTGATTTAGAGCGTTTTTGGATGCCTGTATCTCGAAAACTTAACCGCAACTTTTTTTGTAATTTTTTCTATCGAGAGACCTTGTGGTAGTCTTGTGTACGAAACATTCCATTACGACTTTGAAATATCTGGAATAGGTGAAATAACGGACTGAAAATCGAAAAAAGTCGAAAAATCGTGAAATTTGGGAAAATGCTCTACTATTTTTTTATTTTAAGAGATTTTCAAAAAAAGGCTGTATATTCAAATAGCTGACCTAATTACGATTCTAACGATGTATAATATGTATGTAGTTATTGAAATTTAATTTTCGATATTTTAATTTTTTTTGCATTTTTGGCACTTTTGAACATAGCATTTCTCAGGGACATTTTATCTGATCAGATATTGTAATATATCATTACAGAGCCCCATGGCTATTTTAGTGCCCAAACCGGCTATTAAAACTATTCCGACAATAATAACCATACCGGAAGTATTCAAAAAATGAAAAAAAAAGGTTAAAAACATTGTCGCACTTGCGAGAAACTTGATTTCTCCCTTAGGTAATAGCGGACCAAAAGAACTAAAGTGTCGCTGGATAGCCCTATTAATGGACCATCATATGGTATCTAAATAATACGATTTCGATGGTAAGGAAATAAATTATTGTATGTCAAAAATCTAGTATTTTCCGATTTTTTAACATTCTGGGACGCCCTTTTCTCGAAAACGACGCCGCAGATTTTTCTTAAACTTTTCTTACTCAAAGTCCTATCGGTTGTCTATATAGTGAATCCAAAATGAAAAGCATTGAAATAATATAAATGGTCCAAAAATGGCCTCAAACTTTGAAAAAAATTGAAAAATCGTTAAATTTTTGGAAACGCTCTTTAATTTATCTTTTTTTCCAAAACTACTCAATGGATGTTTCTGACACTTCTGGTACAGAAAGTTAATTATCCAAAGAACTTCGTAAAGCTATCACGACAACGATCGTAAAACCGGAAGTAGTCGAAAAAATGTCCGATATTTTGAAAAAAATTAATTTTTTTACGAAAACCTTTTTTATTTATGAATATTTTTTGATGATATTTTACACAGGGTTAAAAATATCATCCTACTTGAGCAGAAATGAGAAAAAAAATTGTCTCGGTAATTTGCGTTAGCCGCCATCGGCTAATTTAGTTTTTCGTACCCAGAAAAATTATTTATTGTTCGATTTGTATAAAACAAAGTTCATATGCACCGTGATGCCAATTGTAATTAAGCTTTCATATTACATATGAAAGCTTATTGTTTCTGTTAAGATTATTAGGCTTTCAGACTTTCGTCTGAAAGACTATTGTTTTTACTAAAATTATTATTATTATTAGGCTTTCAGACTTTCGTCTGAAAGACTATTATTTTTACTAAAATTATTATTTATTATTATTATTTTATTTTTCGGGGGAGCCTATTTCTCAGCGCCTGTAACAGATACCGATCTGGGACCTAATTCTCTATAGGGAAACCGTGTGTTGGCTACTTGATAAACTATTTTTGAAACTTCTGCGCAGACCGGAAGTGGTCGAATTTCGTGCTGTGTCAAAAAATTAAAAAACGGCCGTAGATTCGTCAATTCTGTACCTATTTTCATACAAATGACATTTTCGGAAACCTTGAGTCTTTTCTCGGACGATAGCAGTTGAAAATTTCGATATTTCGAAACTTCATCGCTGACTTCTTGCGATCGAAAAATGAAAAATTTTATTTGAGAGACAATTTTTGTTATTTTTCAAAATTTTCAAATTTGACCTACATTTTTGGATACCTGAAGGCAATCTGGTTCCAGTAATATAAGTTTCATTCCGAGTTATCGCCCTTTATTTTTCGATTTTTTTCGAATTTTCTTCACATTTTGTGAGCTTAAGTTTCGTTTTACGGCCGGATCAACGTTTTTCAAATTCCTGATACATGAAGCAATATTGTCAAACCACCGTTTAAAGCAATTGCAACAAGAATCCGTAAACCGGAAGTAGTCGAAATAATATGCGATATTTTGAAAAAAACGTGAAAAATTGGTGTCTTGGGTAAAAACACGATTTCTCCGTCCGATATCAACGGATTAAACAAATTAAGGTATCATTTGGTCTAGCGGTGATTGGACCACTGAATGATACCCAATTCGTACGGATACGATGAGCTGGAAGCAAAATATGGCACGCTGAAAATCAAGTATTTTCTGATTTGGAGCGTTTTTGGACGCCTTTATCTCGAAAACTGCTCCAGCGATTTTTCTTAAACTTTCTCTATTAAGAGACCTTTCGATGGTCTTTAGCATGAAGCAATATATTACAATCTTCCAAAAAAGTCCAAAAATCGTGAAATTTTGGAAAGTGCTCTACTATTTTTTTATTTTAAGAGATTTTAAAAAAACAGATATATATTTAAAAAGCTGACCTAATTACGATTCTAATGATGTATAATATATATGCAGTTATTGAAATTTAATTTTCAATATTTTGACATTTTGACATTTTTAACACTTTTGAACATAGGATTTCTCAGAAATATTTTATTTGATCGTATAGTGTCGTATATCATTAGGGAGCCCTGTTCCCATGCAAACTCCAAAACTGGATGCGAAAACTACTCGACAATGATTCGTATACCGGAAGTAGTTCAAAAAACGACAAAAAATGTAAAAAAGATGAAAAAAAATTGGAGCTCTTGCCAAAAGTTCGAATTCTCCGTCACATATTAGCGGACCAAAACAATTAAAGTGTCGTTGGATAGTTCCATTAATAGACGATCGTATAACATCTAAATAACACGAATTTGATTCTTAGGAAATAAATTATGGTACGCCGAAAACTAAGTATTTTCCGTTTTGGAGCATTCTGAGACGCCTTTTTCTCGAAAACGACGCCTACGATTTTTCTTAAATATTTTTTACTCAGAGTCCTATCGGTGGCCTAGCGTGTGCATTTAATAATAAAAGTGTTGCAATATTATAGGTGGTCCAAAAATGACCTCAATCTTTGGAAAAAGTTGAAAAATCATTAAATTATTGAAAATGCTCTTTTATTTATCTTTTTTTCGAAAATTACTCAATGAATGTTTCTGACATTTCTGGTACAGGAAGTTAAGTATCTAATCAACTTTTTAAAGCTATTCCGACAATGATCGTAAAACCGGAAGTAGTCGAAAAAATCTCCGATATTTTGAATTTTTTTTACATTTTTACAGAAAACTTTTTTATTTATGAATATTTTTTGATGGTAGTTTTCACAGAGTTAAAGTATCACCCTACTTGAGCAGAAGTGAGAAAGAATTTTGTCTCAGTAATTTTCTTTAGTCGCCATTGGCTAATTTAGTTTTTCGTACCTAGATTAATTATTTATTGTTCGATTTGTATAAAACAAAGTGCATATGCTCCGTGGTCTAAATTGTAATTTTTTTTGTTACCGTGAATTTTTTCTGCACGCAACGGAAGTGGCGTAATATTAACAAAAACTACAATTTTGACAGTTCAGTACCACTTTTTGAAAGCAAATATTATTTTTTTCGAAATCTGATATAGCAAAAAGAATGCGCGCTGTAAAGGGGCATAAATCGTTAGCTCAGATTTTTTAATTTCAATTTCATTTTCGGGCAATTTCGAATAAATGTAAAAAAAAGTGTAACAATCAGTTATTTACAACCCATTCAACGTCTTCATATTTTGAACTATTTATTCGTAACTTTCATAAACTCGTAGTAATAATCCAGACGAGGAGAATGTATGCAAAAAATAGTTCGTAATATGAGCAATTGCCGAGAAATATGCAATTTTGCATGCATCACTTTTCACGTTATTTTGCCTATAAAAGAGTAAATTATTATCCGATTTTCAATATTTTTTTTTCATTCGATGCTTAATGCCAATTTGGACTAGTTTAAACCAATTTTACAGTTTCACTGTTACCGGAAATGACGTCATTTTGGCAAAAACTGTATTTTTAACCTAAAAAACAAATATTTTATTCAATTGTGTCTTTTTTATAATATTTTTAAAATTATGATATTTGAATCCCATCACCGAATAGCATGAACCCATACGATCATACAGATACCACAAAAAAGTTTCTAACTTGTACGGTTGCCGTGAAATAGACGATTTTCTACAAGTCACTTTTCAAGCTTTTTGGTCTATAAAAGTGTCAATTATTATTCAATTTTCATACAATTTTCACCATTTGATGCCTTATGCCATTTATGATTGCATTAAACTAATTTAAGATTTTTATTATTACCGGGAGTAATGTCTTTTTTGCAAAAACTGTATTTTTAGACTTCAAAACAAATATTTTTTTTAAGTGTATTATATTTTTTATTTGTTTAACGTTATAATGTTTGATTATAATGGTCATTTAGATTGGATCAATACAATCATATTGGTGTCAAAAAATTGCTTCTAGCATATTCCCTTGTCGAGAAATAACCAATTTTCTCAGGATCACTTTTTAAGTTTTTTCACCTTTTTAATTTCAGTTTATGGGATCTAGGTTTAGTGTTTATTGCCGGATACGTATAAATCAAAGTTTTTATGTTTCTATGTTTCATGTTGCAAATTCTCAAATTATTTGCTGTCGATAATGATTTCTTTTGGCACCGGATGTGACGTAATTTTGCCAGATTTTACAATTTTGACCGATCTTTTCGCAAGCAAATATTACTTTTACAAGTCTGATAGAGGGTGTCATTGAATCAAAAAAAAATACAGTATCGTTTGGTAGCTGGATAGATCGGCTATTGTATGACGTATTTCCTGTCTGATTCCTGAAAGCCGATTCAGTGCTGTGGAGGAAATGCAGCAGGTTGGACTGGCAACCTAGTCCTTGTCATGTACATTTGGACATCCCCTCCTCTCCTTAAACATGTGTACATAGGACCTCGGTTTCGCATCTACTCTGATTTACTATTCTAGGGCACCATCCCTACACCTTTGACAAGGGAGGAATTATGCTGACAAATCTGAATATTGCATGGGTGCTCTTTTCGTAACGAAAAATCCATAACATCATAGTGTTATACTGAAGAACAATCTATACATTAGTAGTAATTTGTATATTATAACTTGGGTAGGATTAACTGAAGTAAATCTCATCAATTAATTAGCACCTTAGTGCCAGCTAGTGGATAGGAGATTAAGATTATTGTTGATTGGGTAATCATCAAAGCAGCCGCCACAGTAGTTCAGCTCTGAACGTCGGTCTCATTACACTCACCCTGACCGTTCAGGGACTGGCCTATTCAATCAATGTCGAAAATAATTTGAACCCCAGTCAATTTTACTGGGCAACTTTTCACCGCGAAACATCGGAGTGTCAATCCGTGTGGACGTCTGTGCAATGTAAAGGAACATCTTGGTGACAAAATAAGACCTTGCTTACCTTGCTAGACTCAGTATGAGCGAAACAACATGCTGTTTAAAATACGTCCCCTCCTATCAAACTACCCTTTTGCCACCATGACAGGGCGTGTTGTGATGCTCATACTGACTCTAGCGAAATGAGCAAGGTCTTATTTTCTCACTGAGATGTTCCCTTACACTGTACACGCGTCCACACAGAGTGACACCCATCGTTTGGCAGTGAAAAGTTGCCCAGTAAAATTGGGGGTCAAATTATTTTCGACATTGATTGAATGGGCCAGTCCCTGAACGTCCAGGGTGAGTGTAATGAGACCGACGTTCAGAGCTGAACTACCGCCACAGTTGTACGTGTGTTCATTTAACGCGTGAATTAAAATAAGATTTTGGGTGTACGTAGTATAATATTTTCAGATAAGGTAACGTTATCAAAATATGAGTCCCTATAGATAGCTGTCAATTTAATAGCCAAGTAAAGCTTACGTTCACTTGCGTGCATTTTGGCTTTGATGTAATTAAGCAATGGTAGGTTCGAGAATCGTCGCATTTCGGCTCGTTGGTCGTTCTCATTTTTTCGACCCATGGTGATAAGAACATTGATATCCAATACCCATTCCTTATTTTACATGCCGTATGAAGAAGCGACAGTTAACAGAATTCAGCCATCGATAAAATTCCCCTCGAAAAGAAAATTATTGGCCATTTTTATTTCCATTTAAGGCCTATAAATTATTTTTTAAAGATGGTATGAGATATTATTCGCAGTAAATAATGAGTTGTCGACGGCTTTATCATTGACCCGTGACAGTTGATTATTATTACTCAACGACACACACCCGCTTGCCGATTAATTTACATAATCAGCTACATGGTTTTGATTAACACTCAACGGCAATCTGTATACGATCAGAATTAATTTTTTTTCTGTCACTTATCAGAGTGAATCGCATGTAGGTACGCAAAAACATTATTGCCTAAACCAAATATTTATCGCCCGCTCAGTCAGCCACGTAATCATAATGCTTTGCACGCGATGTCTGGGCCAATCAGCAAATGAGTTGGTTAGACAGCATGGTCACATGGTGTTTGTTTATATTTTCTAGGGGTTTTAAAACTCGAGCGTGTCCGTCAAAATCAATTCAGCGATAATATTTTGATAATATTTGACATCTGCAGATTCTCTGTTTTACAACGATGCCATTTATTATGCAAGAGGAATGATCGGTCGTTCCATAGCGAGCGAAGAAACATAACTAATTTCGCCGAGAATTCTAAGAAATAGGACAGATTTAAAAATACGGTACTCTTACAAAACGTTCAAATAAAGGTGTTCTAAAATCTTTTATTGCTATTTTGATCTTTTGTGTCGATAGATAGTATATTAATAGACTCATTTTTGAGAACATCTCATCAATATTTTTACTAATTTGCCTCTACTCCAAAATTAGATTTTGCGCGATCCGACTCAAGATGGCGTGTTCAATGACAAATATTACGGGACGCTGAAGATCTAATATTTTCCTTTTTGGACTTTTATATGATATCAGAATGATACAAATTCGATGGTTAGGCAATAGATTATGAGATGCCGAAAATGTAGTATTTTCCTCTTTTTTTGGAGCCTTTTCAGACTCGTTTATCTCGAAAACTACTTCTATTTCACATCTTAAACTTCTGTTACCCCGAGTCCTATCGGTCGTTTAGAGTATAAAGGTAAATTTAAAAGCATGGCAATGATATAAAGGACCCTGAAAGCCGATTCAGCACTGCTATGCAGGTCTAGTTATTATTATTATTATTATTAGGCTTTCAGACTTTCGTCTGAAAGACTATTGTTTTTACTAAAATTATTATTATTTATTATTATTATTTTATTTTTCGGGGGAGCCTATTTCTCAGCGCCTGTAACAGATACCGATCTGGGACCTAATTCTCTATAGGGAAACCATGTGTTGGCTACTTGATAAACTATTTTTGAAACTTCTGCGCAGACCGGAAGTGGTCGAATTTCGTGCTGTGTCAAAAAATTAAAAAACGGCCGTAGATTCGTCAATTCTGTACCTATTTTCATACAAATGACATTTTCGGAAACCTTGAGTCTTTTTTCGGACGATAGCAGTTGAAAATTTCGATATTTCGAAACTTCATCGCTGACTTCTTGCGATCGAAAAATGAAAAATTTTATTTGAGAGACAATTTTTGTTATTTTTCAAAATTTTCAAATTTGACCTACATTTTTGGATACCTGAAGGCAATCTGGTTCCAGTAATATAAGTTTCATTCCGAGTTATCGCCCTTTATTTTTCGATTTTTTTCGAATTTTCTTCACATTTTGTGAGCTTAAGTTTCGTTTTACGGCCGGATCAACGTTTCTCAAATTCCTGATACATGAAGCAATATTGTCAAACCACCGTTTAAAGCAATTTCAACAACAATCCGTAAACCGGAAGTAGCCGAAATAATATGCGATATTTTGAAAAAAACGTGAAAAATTGGTGTCTTGGGTAAAAACACGATTTCTCCGTCCGATATCAACGGATTAAACAAATTAAGGTCTCATTTGGCCTAGCGGTGATTGGACCACTGAATGATACCCAATTCGTACGGATACGATGAGCTGGAAGCAAAATATGACACGCTGAAAATCAAGTATTTTCTGATTTGGAGCGTTTTTGGACGCCTGTATTTCGAAAACTGCTCCAGCGATTTTTCTTAAACTTTATCTATCGATGGTCCTTCCGGTAGTCTTTAGCATGGATCCACCCATTAAGACTATTATATAATTGGAATAAGACAAAAAAGGGACTGAAAATCGAAAAAAGTCGAAAAATCGTGAAATTTGGGAAAATGCTCTACTATTTTTTTATTTTAAGAGATTTTCAAAAAAAAGATATATATCTAAAAAGCTGACCTAATTACGATTCTAATGATGTATAATATGTATGCAGTTATTGAAATTTAATTTTCAATATTTTGACATTTTGACATTTTTAACACTTTTGAACATGGGATTTCTCAGAAGTATTTTATTTGATCGTATAGTGTCGTATATCATTAGAGAGCCCTGTTCCCATGCAAACTCCAAAACTGGATGTGAAAACTACTCGACAATGATTCGTATACCGGAAGTAGTTCAAAAAACAAAGAAAAATTTAAAAAAGATGAAAAAAAATTGGAGCTCTTGCCAAAAGTTCGAATTCTCCGTCACATATTAGCGGACCAAAACAATTAAAGTGTCTTTGGATAGTTCCATTAATAGACGATCGTATAACATCTAAATAACACGAATTTGATTCTTAGGAAATAAATTATGGTACGCCGAAAACTAAGTATTTTCCGTTTTGGAGCATTCTGAGACGCCTTTTTCTCGAAAACGACGCCTACGATTTTTCTTAAACATTTTTTACTCAGAGTCCTATCGGTGGCCTAGCGTGTGCATTTAATAATAAAAGCGTTGCAATATTATAGGCGGTCCAAAAATGACCCCAATCTTTGAAAAAAGTTGAAAAATCATTAAATTATTGAAAATGCTCTTTTATTTATATTTTTTTCAAAAATTACTTAATGAATGTTTCTGATATTTCTGCTACAGGAAGTTAAGTATCTAATCAACCTGTTAAAGCAATTCCGACAATGATCGAAAAGCCGGAAGTAGTCGAAAAAATATCCGATATATTGAATTTTTTTTACATTTTTACAGAAAACTTTTTTATTTATGAATATTTTTTGATGGTAGTTTGCACAGAGTTAAAGTATCACCCTACTTGAGCATAAGTGAGAAAGAATTTTGTCTCAGTAATTTTCTTTAGTCGCCATTGGCTAATTTAGTTTTTCGTACCTAGATTAATTATTTATTGTTCGATTTGTATAAAACAAAGTGCATATGATTCGTGATGTCAATTGTAATATTTTTTGTTACGGTGACATATTTCTGCACGCAACGGAAGTGGCGTAATATTAACAAAAACTACAATTTTGAGAGTTAAGTACCACTTTTTGACAGCAAATATTATTTTTTTCGAAAACTGATATAACAAAAAGTATGCGCCCTGTAAAGGCGCATAAAATGTTTGGCTCAGATTCTTAAATTTCAATTTCATTTTCGGGCAATTTCGAATAAAATGTAAAAAAAAGGGTAAAATTCAGTTATTACAACCCATTCAACGTCTTTATATTTTGAACTATTTATTCGTAACTTTCATAAACTCGTAGCCATAATCCAGACGAAGAGAATGTATGCGAAAAATAGTTTGTAATATGAGCAGTTGCCGAGAAATATGCAATTTTGCATGCATCACTTTTCACGTTATTTTGCCTATAAAATAGTAAATTATTATCCAATTTTCAATAATTTTTTTTCATTCGATGCCTAATGCCAATTTGGACTAGGTTAAGCCAATTTTACAGTTTCACTGTGACCGAAAATGACGTGATTTTGGCAAAAACTGTATTTTTAACCTAGAAAACAAATATTTTATTCAAATGAGTCTTGTTTATAATATTTTTAAAATTATGATATTTGAATCCCATCACCGAATAGCATGAACCCATACCATCATATAGATACCACAAAAAAGTTTCTAACTTGTACGGTTGCCGAGAAATAGACGATTTTCTACAAGTCACTTTTCAAGCTTTTTGGTCTATAAAAGTGTCAATTATTATTCAATTTTCATACAATTTTCACCATGTGATGCCTTATGCCATTTATGATTGCAATGATCTGATTTAACATTTCCATTATCACCGGAAGTAATGTCATATTTGCAAAAACCGTATTTTTAGACTTCAAAATAAAATTTTACTCCAAAATTAGATTTTGCGCGATCCGACTCAAGATGGCGTGTTCAATGACAAATATTACGGGACGCTGAAGATCTAGTATTTTCCTTTTTGGACTTTTATATGATATCAGAATCATACAAATTCGATGGTTAGGCAATAGATTATGAGATGCCGAAAATATAGTATTTTCCTCTTTTTTTGGAGCCTTTTCAAACTCGTTTATCTCGATAACTACTTCTATTTCACTTCTTAAACTTCTGTTACCCCGAGTCCTATCGGTCGTTTAGGGTATAAAGGTAAATTTAAAAGCATGGCAATGATCTAAAGGACCCTGAAAGCCGATTCAGCACTGCTATGCAGGTCTAGTTAGGCTTTCAGACTTTCGTCTGAAAGACTATTGTTTTTACTAAAATTATTATTATTTATTATTATTATTTTATTTTTCGGGGGAGCCTATTTCTCAGCGCCTGTAACAGATACCGATCTGGGACCTAATTCTCTATAGGGAAACCATGTGTTGGCTACTTGATAAACTATTTTTGAAACTTCTGCGCAGACCGGAAGTGGTCGAATTTCGTGCTGTGTCAAAAAATTAAAAAACGGCCGTAGATTCGTCAATTCTGTACCTATTTTCGTACAAATGACATTTTCGGAAACCTTGAGTCTTTTCTCGGACGATAGCAGTTGAAAATTTCGATATTTCGAAACTTCATTGTTGACTTCTTGCGATCGAAAAATGAAAAATTTTATTTGAGAGACAATTTTTGTTATTTTTCAAAATTTTCAAATTTGACCTACATTTTTGGATACCTGAAGGCAATCTGGTTCCAGTAATATAAGTTTCATTCCGAGTTATCGCCCTTTATTTTTCGATTTTCGAATTTTCTTCACATTTTGTGAGCTTAAGTTTCGTTTTACGGCCGGATCAACGTTTCTCAAATTCCTGATACATGAAGCAATATTGTCAAACCACCATTTAAAGCAATTTCAACAACAATCCGTAAACCGGAAGTAGTCGAAATAATATGCGATATTTTGAAAAAACGTGAATAATTGGTGTGTTGGGTAAAAACACGATTTCTCCGTCCGATATCAACGGATTAAACAAATTAAGGTATCATTTGGTCTAGCGGTGATTGGACCACTGAATGATACCCAATTCGTACGGATACGATGAGCTGGAAGCAAAATATGGCACGCTGAAAATCAAGTGTTTTCTGATTTGGAGCGTTTTTGGACGCCTTTATCTCGAAAACTGCTCCAGCGATTTTTCTTAAACTTTGTCTATTAAGAGACCTTTCGATGGTCTTTAGCATGAAGCAATACATTACAATCTTCCAATAATTGGAATAAGACAAAAAAGGGACTGAAAATCGAAAAAAGTCAAAAAATCGTGAAATTTTGGAAAATGCTCTACTATTTTTTTATTTTAAGAGATTTTAAAAAAACAGATATATATTTAAAAAGCTGACCTAATTACGATTCTAATGATGTATAATATGTATGCAGTTATTGAAATTTAATTTTCAATATTTTGACATTTTGACATTTTGAACAATTTTGAACATAGGATTTCTCAGAAGTATTTTATTTGATCGTATAGTGTCGTATATCATTAGAGAGCCTTTGTCCCATGCAAACTTCAAAACTGGATGTGAAAACTACTCGACAATGATTCGTATACCGGAAGTAGTTCAAAAAACGAAGAAAAATGTAAAAAAGGTGAAAAAAAATTGGAGCTCTTGCCAAAAGTTCGAATTCTCCGTCACATATTAGCGGACCAAAACAATTAAAGTGTCGTTGGATAGTTCCATTAATAGACGATCGTATAACATCTAAATAACACGAATTTGATTCTTAGGAAATAAATTATGGTACGCCGAAAACTAAGTATTTTCCGTTTTGGAGCATTCCGAGACGCCTTTTTCTCGAAAACGACGCCTACGATTTTTCTTAAACATTTTTTACTCAGAGTCCTATCGGTGGCCTAGCGTGTGCATTTAATAATAAAAGCGTTGCAATATTATAGGTGGTCAAAAAATGACCTCAATCTTTGAAAAAAGTTGAAAAGTGCTTAAATTATTGAAAATGCTCTTTTATTTATCTTTTTTTCGAAAACTACTCAATGAATGTTTCTGACATTTCTGGTACAGGAAGTTAAGTATCTAATCAACTTGTTAAAGCTATTCCGACAATGATTGAAAAACCGGAAGTAGTCGAAAAAATCTCCGATATTTTAATTTTTTTTTAGATTTTTACAGAAAACTTTTTTATTTATGAATATTTTTTGATGGTATTTTACACAGGGTTAAAGTATCACCCTACTTGAGCAGGAGTGATAAAGAATTTTTGTCTCCGTATTTTGCCTTATCCGCCATTAGCTAATTTAGTTTTTCGTACCTAGATTAATTATTTATTGTTCGATTTGTATAAAACAAAGTGCATATGCTTCGTGATGTCAATTGTAATATTTTTTGTTACGGTGACATTTTTCTGCACGCAACGGAAGTGGCGTAATATTAACAAACAGTACAATTTTGACAATTAAGTACCACTTTTTGACAGCAAATATTATTTTTTTCGAAAACTGATATAACAAAAAGTATGCGCCCTGTATAGGCGCATAAAATGTTTGGCTAAGATTCTTAAATTTCAATTTCATTTTCGGGCAATTTCGAATAAAATGTAAAAAAAGGGTAAAATTCAGTTATTACAACCCATTCAACGTCTTCATATTTTGAACTATTTATTCGTAACTTTCATAAACTCGTAGCCATAATCCAGACGAAGAGAATGTATGCGAAAAATAGTTTTAATATGAGCAGTTGCCGAGAAATATGCAATTTTGCATGCATCACTTTTCAAGTTATTTTGCCTATAAAAGAGTAAATTATTATCCGATTTTCAATATTTTTCTTTTATTCGATGCCTAATGCCAATTTGGACTAGGTTAAGCCAATTTTACGGTTTCACTGTTACCGGAAATGACGTCATTTTGGCAAAAACTGTATTTTTAACCTAAAAAACAAATATTTTATTCAAATGAGTCTCTTTTATAATTTTTTTAAAATTATGATATTTGAATCCCATCAACGAATAGCATGAACCCATACAGATACCACAAAAAAGTTTCTAACTTGTACGGTTGCCGAGAAATAGACGATTTTCTACAAGTCACTTTTCAAGCTTTTCGGTCTATAAAAGTGTCAATTATTATTCAATTTTCATACAATTTTCACCATGTGATGCCTTATGCCATTTATGATTGCAATGATCTGATTTACCATTTCCATTATCACCGGAAGTAATGTCATATTTGCAAAAACCGTATTTTTAGACTTCAAAACAAATATTTTTTTGAAGTGAGTTATATTTATTTTTTGTTTAACGTTATAACGTTTGATTATAATGGCCATTTAGATTGGATCAATATAATCATACTGATATCAAAACATTGCTTCTAGCATATTCCCTTGTCGAGAAATAACCAATTTTCTAAGGATCACTATTTAAGTTTTTTACCTTTTTAATTTCAGTTTATGGGTTCTAAGTTTATTATTTATTGCCTGATATGTATAAAACAATTCTCAATTGCGAATTCTCAACTTATTTGTTACCGATAATTATTTCTTTTGGCACCGGAAGTGAAGTAATTTTGCCAGATTTTACAATTTTGACCGGTGTATTTGCAAGCAAATATTACTATTACAAATCTGATAGAGGGTGTCACTGAATCATAACAAATACAGTATCGTTTGGTAGCTCGATGGATCGGCTATTGTATGACGCACTTCCTGTCTGATTCCTGAAAGCCGATTCAGCACTGCAGGTCTGCAGGTCTAGTTATTATTATTATTATTATTTTTTACCGCGGGAGCCTATTTCTCCATGATCGAAAACAGATATCGATCTGGAACAAACTTTTCTATCGGGAAAACATGTGGTGGCTACTTGATAAACTATTTTTCAGACCTCTGCGCATACCGGAAGTGGTCGAACTTTGTACGTCGTCTAAAAATTGAAAATAGGCCATAGTTTCGTCAATTCTTTACCCATTTTAAAACAAATGACATTTTCGGAAACCCTGAATCTTTTGCGAGATAATGGCTATCTCACATTTTTCAATTTCGAACATTCGTTTATGACTTCTATCGTTCGAAAATTGAAAAGACGTTGTTTATGAGACAATTTTTGTTATTTTTCAAAATTTGCAAATTTGACCTACATTTTTGGATTTCTGAGGTCCAAGCGATTCCAGTAATATAAGATTCATTCAGAGTTATCGCCCTTTATTTTTCGAATTTTTTCGAATTTTCTGCCCATTTTATGCCCCTTATATTTTTTGGAAAGGATAAAACGATATTTCTGAAACCTCTGGAACATAAAGCCATATAGTCAGACATCCGGATAAAGCAATTTCAACAACGATCCGTAAACCGGAAGTAGTCGAAATAATGTCTGATTTTTTGAAAAAAACTCAAAAAATGGGGGCTTTGGGAAAAACGTGATTTCTTCGTCCCATATCAACCGATCAAATGGATTAAGGTATCGTTTGTTTACATCGGAATTGGAGTATCGTATGATACCGACTTCATACAGATACGATGATCCAGAAGTAAAATATGACACGCTGAAAATCAATCATTTTTTGTTTTGGAGCGTTTTTGGACGCCTTTATCTCGAAAACTGCTCCAGCGATTTATCTTAAACTTTATCTATCGATGGTCCTTCCGGTAGTCTTTAGCATGGATCCATCCATTAAGACCTTCATATAATTGGAATAAGACAAAAAATGGACTGAAAATTGAAAAAAGTCCAAAAATCGTGAAATTTTGGAAAATGCTCTGCTATTTTTTTATTTTAAGAGATTTTCAAAAAAAAAATATATATTTAAAAAGCTGACCCAATTACGATTCTAAAGATGTATAATATGTATGCAGTTATTGAAATTTAATTTTCAATATTTTGACATTTTGACATTTTTAACACTTTTGAACATAGGATTTCTCAGAAGTATTTTATTTGATCGTATAGTGTCGTATATCGTTAGAGAGCCCTTTTCCCATGCAAACTCCAAAACTGGATGAGAAAACTACTCGACAATGATTCGTATACCGGAAGTAGTTCAAAAAACGAAGAAAAATGTAAAAAAGATAAAAAAAAATTGGAGCTCTTGCCAAAAGATCGAATTCTCCGTCACATATTAGCGGACCAAAACAATTGAAGTGTCGTTGGATAGTTCCATTAATAGACGATCGTATAACATCTAAATAACACGAACTTGATTTTTAGGAAATAAATTATGGTACGCTGAAAACTAAGTATTTTCTGTTTTGGAGCATTCTGAGACGCCTTTTTCTCGAAAACGACGCCTACGATTTTTCTTAAACATTTTTTACTCAGAGTCCTATCGGTGGCCTAGCGTGTGCATCTAATAATAAAAGCGTTGCAATATTATAGGTGGTCCAAAAATGACCTCAATCTTTGAAAAAAGTTGAAAAATCATTAAATTATTGAAAATGCTCTTTTATTTATCTTTTTTTCGAAAATTACTCAATTAATGTTTCTGATATTTCTGGTATGGGAAGTTAAGTATCTAATCAACTTGTTAAAGCTATTCCGACAATGATCGAAAAACCGGAAGTAGTCGAAAATATCTCCGATATTTTGAATTTTTTTTACAATTTTACAGAAAACTTTTTTATTTATGAATATTTTTTGATGGTAGTTTACTCAGAGTTAAAGTATCACCCTACTTGAGCAGAAGTGAGAAAGAATTTTGTCTCACTCATTTTCTTTAGTCGCCATTGGCTAATTTAGTTTTTCGTACCTAGATTAATTATTTATTGTTCGATTTGTGTAAAACAAAGTGCATATGCTCCGTGGTCTCAATTGTAATTTTTTTTGTTACCGTGAAATTTTTCTGCAAGCAACGGAAGTGGCGTAATATTAACAAAAACTACGATTTTGACAGTTCGGTACCACTTTTTGAAAGCAAATATTATTTTTTTCGAAATCTGATATAGCAAAAAGGATGCGCGCTGTAAAGGGGCACAAATCGTTAGCTCAGATTTTTTAATTTCAATTTCATTTTCGGGCAATTTCGAATAAATGTAAAAAAAAGTGTAACAATCAGTTATTTACAACCTATTCAACGTCTTCATATTTTGAACTATTTATTCGTAACTTTCATAAACTCGTATTAATAATCCAGACGAGGAGAATGTATGCAAAATATAGTTCGTAATATGAGCAATTGCCGAGAAATATGCAATTTTGCGTGAATCACTTTTCACGTTATTTTGTCTATAAAAGAGTAAATTATTATCCGATTTTCAATATTTTTTTTTCATTCGATGCCTAATGCCAATTTGGACTAGGTTAAGCCAATTTTACAGTTTCACTGTTACCGGAAATAACGTCATTTTGGAAAAAACTATACTTTTAACCTAAAAAACAAATATTTTATTCAAAAGAGTCTTTTTTATAATATTTTAAAAATTATGATATTTTGAATCCCATCAACGAATAGCATGAACCCATACGATCATACAGATACCACAAAAAAGTTTCTAACTTGTACGGTTGCCGAGAAATAGACGATTTTCTACAAGTCACTTTTCAAGCTTTTTGGTCTATAAAAGTGTCAATTATTATTCAATTTTCATACAATTTTCACCATGTGATGCCTTATGCGCTTTAGGATTGCAATGATCTGATTTAACATTTCCATTATCACCGGAAGTAATGTCATATTTGCAAAAACCGTATTTTTAGACTTCAAAACAAATATTTTATTCAAATGAGTCTGATTTGTAATGTTTATACAATTATGATATTTGATTCCAATCAACAAATAGATTAAACCCATACGGTCATATAAATACCAAAAAATGGTTTCTAACTTGTACAGTTGCCGAGAAATAGACGATTTTCTACACGTCACTTTTCAAGGTTTTTAGTCTATAAAAGTGGCAATTATTATTCGATTTACATAAAATTTTCACCATGTGATGCCTTATGCCATTTATGATTGCAATGATCTGATTTAACATTTCCATTATCACCGGAAGTAATGTCATATTTGCAAAAACCGTATTTTTAGATTTCCAAACATAATTTTACTCCAAAATTAGATTTTGCGTGATCCGACTCAAGATGGCGTGTTCAATGACAAATATTACGGGACGCTGAAGATCTAGTATTTTCCTTTTTGGACTTTTATATGATATCAGAATGATACAAATTCGATGGTTAGGCAATAGATTATGAGATGCCGAAAATGTAGTATTTTCCTCTTTTTTTGAAGCCTTTTCGGACTCGTTTATCTCGAAAACTACTTCTATTTCACTTCTTAAACTTCTGTTACCCCGAGTCCTATCGGTCGTTTAGAGTATAAAGGTAAATTTAAAAGCATGGCAATGATATAAAGGACCCTGAAAGCCGATTCAGCACTGCTATGCAGGTCTAGTTATTATTATTTTTTACCGCGGGAGCCTATTTCTCCATGATCGAAAACAGATATCGATCTGGAACAAACTTTTCTATGGGGAAAACATGTGGTGGCTACTTGATAAACTATTTTTCAAACCTCTGCGCATACCGGAAGTGGCCGAACTTTGTATGTTGTCATGATATTGAAAATCGGCTATAATTTCGTCAATTCTTTACCCATTTTTAATCAAATGACATTTTCGGAAACCCTGAATCTTTTGCGAGATAATGTCTATCTCACATTTTTCAATTTCGAACATTCGTCTATGACTTCTATCGTTCGAAAATTGAAAAGACGTTGTTTATGAGACAATTTTTGTTATTTTTCAAAATTTGCAAATTTGACCTACATTTTTGGATTTCTGAGGTCCAAGCGATTCCAGTAATATAACATTCATTCAGAGTTATCGCCCTTTATTTTTCGAATTTTTTCGTATTTTCTGCCCATTTTATGCCCCTTATATTTTTTGGAAAGGATAAAACGATATTTCTGAAACCTCCGGAACATAAAGCCATATAGTCAGACATCCGGATAAAGCAATTTCAACAACGATCCGTAAACCGGAAGTAGTCGAAATAATGTCTGATTTTTTGAAAAAAACTCAAAAACTGGGGGCTTTGGGAAAAACGTGATTTCTTCGTCCCATATCAACCGATCAAATGGATTAAGGTATCGTTTGTTTACATCGGAATTGGAGTATCGTATGATACCCACTTCATACAGATACGATGATCCAGAAGTAAAATATGACACGCTGAAAATCAAGCATTTTTTGTTTTGGAGCGTTTTTGGACGCCTTTATCTCGAAAACTACTCCAGCGATTTTTCTTAAACTTTATCTATCGATGGTCCTTCCGGTAGTCTTTAGCATGGATCCATCCATTAAGACCTTCATATAATTGGAATAAGACAAAAAAGGGACTGAAAATTGAAAAAAGTCCAAAAATCGTGAAATTTTGGAAAATGCTCTCCTATTTTTTCATTTTAAGAGATTTTCAAAAAAAACATATATATTTAAAAAGCTGACCTAATTACGATTCTAATGATGTATAATATGTATGCAGTTATTGAAATTTAATTTTCAATATTTTGACATTTTGACATTTTTAACACTTTTGAACATAGGATTTCTCAGAAGTATTTTATTTGATCGTATAGTGTCGTATATCGTTAGAGAGTCCTGTTCCCATGCAAACTCCAAAACTGGATGTGAAAACTACTCGACAATGATTCGTATACCGGAAGTAGTTCAAAAAACGAAGAAAAATGTAAAAAAGATAAAAAAAAATTGGAGCTCTTGCCAAAAGATCGAATTCTCCGTCACATATTAGCGGACCAAAACAATTAAAGTGTCGTTGGATAGTTCCATTAATAGACGATCGTATAACATCTAAATAACACGAATTTGATTTTTAGGAAATAAATTATGGTACGCTGAAAACTAAGTATTTTCCGTTTTGGAGCATTCTGAGACGCCTTTTTCTCGAAAACGACGCCTACGATTTTTCTTAAACATTTTTTACTCAGAGTCCTATCGGTGGCCTAGCGTGTGCATCTAATAATAAAAGCGTTGCAATATTATAGGTGGTCCAAAAATGACCTCAATCTTTGAAAAAAGTTGAAAAATCATTAAATTATTGAAAATGCTCTTTAATTTATCTTTTTTTCAAAAATTACTCAATTAATGTTTCTGATATTTCTGGTACAGGAAGTTAAGTATCTAATCAACTTGTTAAAGCTATTTCGAGAATGATCAAAAAACCGGAAGTAGTCGAAAAAATCTCCGATATTTTGAATTTTTTTTACATTTTTACAGAAAACTTTTTTATTTATGAATATTTTTTGATGGTAGTTTACTCAGAGTTAAAGTATCACCCTACTTGAGCAGAAGTGAGAAAGAATTTTGTCTCAGTAATTTTCTTTAGTCGCCATTGGCTAATTTAGTTTTTCGTACCTAGATTAATTATTTATTGTTCGATTTGTATAAAACAAAGTGCATATGCTCCGTGGTCTCAATTGTAATTTTTTTTGTTACCGTGAAATTTTTCTGCACGCAACGGAAGTGGCATAATATTAACAAAAACTACGATTTTGACAGTTCAGTACCACCTTTTGAAAGCAAATATTATTTTTTTCGAAATCTGATATAGCAAAAAGGATGCGCGCTGTAAAGGGGCACAAATCGTTAGTTCAGATTTTTTAATTTCAATTTCATTTTCGGGCAATTTCGAATAAATGTAAAAAAAAGTGTAACAATCAGTTATTTACAACCTATTCAACGTCTTCATATTTTGAAC
Organism: Patella ulyssiponensis; assembly: GCA_963678685.1. Lineage (NCBI taxonomy): Eukaryota > Metazoa > Mollusca > Gastropoda > Patellidae > Patella > Patella ulyssiponensis. Next base: position 56,695,366 of record OY783225.1, on the reverse strand, counting down.
TATTTATTCCTAACTTTCATAAACTCGTAGTAATAATCCAGACGAGAAGAATGTATGCAAAATATAGTTCGTAATATGAGCAATTGCCGAGAAATATGCAATTTTGCATGCATCACTTTTCACGTTATTTTGTCTATAAAAGAGTAAATTATTATCCGATTTTCAATATTTTTTTTTCATTCGATGTCTAATGCCAATTTGGACTAGGTTAAGCCAATTTTACAGTTTCACTGTTACCGGAAATAACGTCATTTTGGAAAAAACTATACTTTTAACCTAAAAAACAAATATTTTATTCAAAAGAGTCTTTTTTATAATATTTTAAAAATTATGATATTTTGAATCCCATCAACGAATAGCATGAACCCATACGATCATACAGATACCACAAAAAAGTTTCTAACTTGTACGGTTGCCGAGAAATAGACGATTTTCTACAAGTCACTTTTCAAGCTTTTTGGTCTATAAAAGTGTCAATTATTATTCAATTTTCATACAATTTTCACCATGTGATGCCTTATGCACTTTAGGATTGCAATGATCTGATTTAACATTTCCATTATCACCGGAAGTAATGTCATATTTGCAAAAACCGTATTTTTAGACTTCAAAACAAATATTTTATTCAAATGAGTCTGATTTGTAATGTTTATACAATTATGATATTTGATTCCAATTAACAAATAGATTAAACCCATACGATCATATAAATACCAAAAAATGGTTTCTAACTTGTACAGTTGCCGAGAAATAGACGATTTTCTACACGTCACTTTTCAAGGTTTTTAGTCTATAAAAGTGGCAATTATTATTCGATTTACATAAAATTTTCACCATGTGATGCCTTATGCCATTTATGATTGCAATGATCTGATTTAACATTTCCATTATCACCGGAAGTAATGTCATATTTGCAAAAACCGTATTTTTAGACTTCCAAACAAAATTTTACTCCAAAATTAGATTTTGCGCGATCCGACTCAAGATGGCGTGTTCAATGACAAATATTACGGGACGCTGAAGATCTAGTATTTTCCTTTTTGGATTTTTATATGATATCAGAATAATACAAATTCGATGGTTAGGCAATAGATTATGAGATGCCGAAAATGTAGTATTTTCCTCTTTTTTTGGAGCCTTTTCGGACCCGTTTATCTCGAAAACTACTTCTATTTCACTTCTTAAACTTCTGTTACCTCGAATCCTATCGGTCGTTTAGAGTATAAAGGTAAATTTAAAAGCATGGCAATGATATAAAGGACCCTGAAAGCCGATTCAGCACTGCTATGCAGGTCTAGTTATTATTATTTTTTTTTTTTGTGTGTTTTCTGCAAATCGGATTTCTCAGAATCTATCCGTAGGATCTTTCTGAAATTTTGACCTACCCCCCCAAAAATGGGGTGCGAACCTTGATTAAATATATTTTCAAAACGTTTTACGAATCCGAAATCACCGAAATTTACGAACGACAAAATGGACAATGCATAGTCGTAACTTTGTTATTTTTTGACCGATTTTACTAATTCTTTTTTCTTTGAATACCTTGAAAAAAATCGTTTTCATCTGCAGTTTCACATTTTCGAATTTCGAAAATTCGTCGCTGTGATTTCGAACCGGAAGTTTAGACCAATTTGACAACTTCTTTAATAGTTGTACGATTTTCATGAAATTTAGTATATATGTAGACCTTACCTATGTGACTTCAAAAATATAATGAGAAATTTTCTAAATTATCTCCCCTTGGTGAAATTAAGGATCAAAATTTTCAAAAAAATCATCGAAATATAGGTCAGAATGACCTGATTTTTTTTTTGGATACTAGATAAGTAATAACTAATTTGTACACAAAATATGAAGTTTGTTGATCGAACCGGAAGTGCCACCATCTTGAAACGTGAAAAATCCCTAAGGCTTTTTTGCTATTTTACTTACAGACACGGGAGTTATATTTTCTGAATCCTTGAAAGATGGCCTAAAAATTGTTCAGCGCAGAATTTTGATTTAGGTCAATTGATGGTTGCCATTTTGTAGTGAATATGAAAAGTAGTAGCAATTTGAAGGGCCGAAACTTTGAAACAGAATAACTCTCCTTCTAATTGAGCTAGAATGTTCAATCTTGGTGTAGACGTTCACTATGTCAATGTCATGATTGAGTTCAAAGATGAGCATTTTCTGCCTAGGGTAAGCAGAGATAAGCATGCTGATTTGTTGATTCTTTAGGACAAGATAACTTCGGTTATAATGAAGGGAGGGTGGTGAAACTCTTGTTAATCGAGAGTGTAATAGCTGGCCTGTTGTGTGAAATCGTTGTATCTTTTTTTCAAATATCAGGGATAGCAGAAAAAAAGAGATCGAAAATCCAAAAAGTCGTATGTTTACGATTTGGAGCATCTTTAAAGGTTCTTTTCTCTTAAAGTCAACATAATACTTTTTGAGAACTTCTTCTACAACGAGTCTTATCGGTAGTCTTTTATATGAAAACTTCGATCAACAGTCCAAAATATCTGGAGTAGAAGAATAAAAGGATCGAACATTGAAAACGGCACCCTTTCATTGTTAAGCGGAACATGCAGTGTGGGTGACTACAATCTGCACATTTAGTCATCGTATAGAGCTTATTCAACAGTATCGAATTCCAACTACTTAGGGATATTTTACGTGCACTCCAATGTGTACACGCGACCTTGGTTTTTCGTCCCATCCGAACGACTAGACAGCTGTCCTTGTCAGGCCCTCCGTTCTGCTCACTGACAAGGGGGAACCACGCCGGAAAATCGAGATGAACTTTCTCGTTGCAGAACTTTCAATTCAGGCCAAACGTTTATTGCATACGATTAAGCTGGTCAGTTGGGGCTTATTTTCAAAAGTTTTGTAATAATCGGTTGGTAATTAAAATACCGTGCGAATTAAACTGTTAAAACAGAAAATTTCGCCCGGTTAAAATGTTTCTTGCTATAAGTCAGCAATTTCCAGATTTTAGGGAGGCTGAATGGTTAGCATACGCGCGCTGTATCGTAACGTCTGTCATTGAGTCAACCGGCGTCGTTTCGATTTCCAAGTTGCACGTGACATGGAGTATGGTGTCCAACCTCGTGGGTTTTCTCCGTGTCCTTCGGTTTCCTCCCACGGCTAAAGACCCGTACGCGCAAGGGAAGTTTATAAATAAAATTAAAAAACATATGTTAGTCCTGAAATGACCTAGTTTGTGTCGAATGGACGTTGAGCCGCATTTCTTTCTCTTTTATTTTTAAAGTTTTGTAATAATCGGTTGGTAATCAAAGGTACTGTAAAAGTGATAAAACATAAAATTTCGCCCGGTTGTAATGTTTCTCACTTTAAAGTCAGCAATTTGCCGATTTTAGAGGGCAAATGTTTATTGCGAACAATTAAGCTGGTCAGTGGGGAGCTTATTTTTAAGGGAGGCTGAATGGCTGAATGGTTAGCATGTGCGCGCTGTATCGTAACGTCTGTCATTGAGTCAACGGGCGTCGTTTCGATTTCGAGATTGTACGTGACATGGACATGCATACGATTAAGCTGGTCAGTTGGGGCTTATTTTCAAAAGTTTTGTAATAATCGGTTGGTAATTAAAATACTTTGCGAATTAAACTGTTAAAACAGAAAATTTCGCCCGGTTAAAATGTTTCTTGCTATAAGTCAGAAATTTCCAGATTTTAGGGAGGCTGAATGGTTAGCATACGCGCGCTGTATCGTAACGTCTGTCATTGAGTCAACCGGCGTCGTTTCGATTTCCAAGTTGCACGTGACATGGAGTATGGTGTCCAACCTCGTGGGTTTTCTCTGTGTCCTTCGGTTTCCTCCCAACAGCTAAAGACCAGTACGCGCAAGGGGAGTTTTTAAATGAAATTAAAAAACATATGTTAGTCCCGAAATGACCTAGTTTGTGTCGAATGGACGTTTAGCCGCATTTCTCTCTTTCTTTTTTTTATTTTTAAAGTTTTGTAATAATCGGTTGGTAATCAAAGATACTGTAAAAGTGATAAAACGGAAAATTTCGCCCGGTTGTAATGTTTCTCACTTTAAAGTCAGCAATTTGCCGATTTTAAGGGGAAAACGTTTATTGCGAACGATTTAGCTGGTCAGGGGGAGCTTATTTTTAAAAGGTTTGTAATATTCGGTTGATAACTAAAGGTACCGTGCAAATTAAACTAATAAAATAGAAGATTTCGCCCGGTTGAAATGTTTCTATCTGTAGGTCAGCAATTTGCCGATTTTAGGGAGGTTGCGTGACTGAATGGTTAGCACGTGCGCTGTGTATCATAGCGTCTGTCATTGAGTCAACTGGCGTTGTTTCGATTTCTTGGTTGTACGTGACAAGGAGTATGGTTGCCTGTCCAACCTCGTAGGCCGTAACGCCGCTGCCCGGGTAAAATTTCCCTCATTGCACACTTTATGGCGTATGCCCGTCTTCATTAGCCCATTTTAGGAGTAGGACGTTAAACCCCATTCAATTTGATTTCATTTTCTCTATGTTGCTTATTTATTATAGTGGATAAATGTTTTTCTGGTTCTATTAATTATTTCATTTCTGCATAGAAATCTTGCTTTGACCAGTTTTTTTTTTATTGCAAAGTGCCATTCTTGTATATTGCAGTCTATGACCCTTTGTTTAAAACATACTTAAGAAGTTGTCACGATTTCCTACTTATAACCAAACATATTGGAAACCATAATTATATAACATATCTCTAATTTTGGAAGCCCGATTACAGCTATACAAGATTAGGTTATTTCCCTTTAGTTTAAAGATTATTTGTTTGCCCGGGTGCAATGTTTCTCACTACATTTAAATTTGTAACTTTGTGAGTTTTGAACGATTTTGATAATTATGTCTTTATAATTTTCCAAATTTACATATTTAACGTAAATATTCAAACAATTGGGATCAACCTGATTCAAATTTTTTTAGTTTTGTTCAAAGTTATCTCATTTAATTTTTCGATGTTTTCTTACCATTTTCATTTCATTTTTCTGAAAGTTTTGAAGTGGGAAGTCATCCCGATTACAGCAACACAAGTATCAGTTATTTCCCTTTAGTTTTCAGATTATGCAATGTTTCATACTATATATTTAGACTTGTAACTTCGCGAGTTTTGGACCAATTTTGATAGTTTGTTATTCTTATCCTTTCATTTGAGATACTTGATATAATCGATGACACGTGACGATGAATATGAAAGCTTTCATATCTGCATGGGACAGTAGCAGATCTAGTTTTTTTTGTTACGGTGAAATTTTTCTGTCGGCAACGGAAGTGACGTAATATTAACAAAAACTACAATTTTGACAGTTCGGTACCACTTTTTGAAAGCAAATATTATTTTTTTTCAAAACTGATATAACTAAAAGGATGCACCCTGCAAAGGTGCACAAAATCCTTAGCTCAGATTTTTTAATTTCAATTTCATTTTCGGGCAATTTCGAATAAAATGTAAAATAAAGTGTAAAATTCAGTTATTTACAATTCATTCAGCGTCTTCATATTTTGAAATATTTATTTGTAATTTTCATAAACTCGTAGCAATAATCCAGACGAAGAGAATGTATGCGCAAATTAGTTTGAAATATGAGCAGTTGCCGAGAAATATGCAATTTTGCATGCATCACTTTTCACGTTATTTTGCCTATACAACAGTGAATTATTATTCGATTTGCAATATTTTTTTTCCATTTGATGCTTAATGCCAATTTGGACTAGGTCAAGCCAATTTTACATTTTCACTGTGACCGGAAATGACGTCATTTGTGCAAAAACTGTATTTTTAACCTAAAAAACAAATATTTTATTCAAATGAGTCTGCCTTATAATATTTTTAAAATTATGATATTTGATTCGAATCAACGAATAGAATGAAGCCATACGACCATACAGATACCACAAAATGGTTTCTAACTTGTACGGTTACAGAGAAATAGGCGATCTTCTATAAGTCACTTTTCAAGGTTTTTGGTCTATGAAAGTGTCAATTATTATTCGATTTTTATCATTTTTTTACCATTTGATGCCTTATGCTATTTATGACTTCTATGAACTAAATTAACATTTTCAATATCTCCGGAAGTAATGTAATTTTTGCAAAAAACGTATTTTTAGCCTTCAAAACAAACATATTTTTGAAGGGATTTATTTTTATCATTCGTTTAACTTTATAACGTCCGACTCTAATGGGCAGTAAGATTGAATCAATACCATCATATTGATATCAAGAAAAGGCTTCTAGCATGTTCCCTTGTCGAATAATAGCCAATTTTCCCAGTGTCACTTTTAAGTTTTATACCTTCTTAATTTCAGTTTATGGGTTATAGATTGATTATTTATTGCCCGATATGTATAAAACAAAGTTTGTATTTTGTATGTTGCAAATTTTCGACTTATTTTTCACCTATAAAAATTTCTTTCGGCACCGGAAGTGACGTAATTTTGCCATAATTTACAATTTTGACCGGTCTTTTCGCCAGCAAATATTACTTTTACATATGATAGAGGGTGTCACTGAAGCAAAACAACTAAAGTATAGTTTGGTAGCTCACTGGATCGGTTATGGTATAATAAACTTCCTGTATGATTCCTGAAAGCCGGTTCAGTGCTGCTTGCAGGTCTAGTTAGGCTTTCAGACTTTCGTCTGAAAGACTATTGTTTTTACTAAAATTATTATTAGGCTTTCAGACTTTCGTCTGAAAGACTATTGTTTTTACTAAAATTATTATTATTTATTATTAGGCTTTCAGACTTTCGTCTGAAAGACTATTGTTTTTACTAAAATTATTATTTATTATTATTATTTTATTTTTCGGGGGAGCCTATTTCTCAGCGCCTGTAACAGATACCGATCTGGGACCTAATTCTCCATAGGGAAACCATATGTTGGCTACTTGATAAACTATTTTTGAAACTTCTGCGCAGACCGGAAGTGGTCGAATTTTGTGCTGTGTCAAAAAATTAAAAAACGGCCGTAGATTCGTCAATTCTGTACCTATTTTCATACAAATGACATTTTCGGAAACCTTGAGTCTTTTCTCGGACGATAGCAGTTGAAAATTTCGATATTTCGAAACTTCATCGTTGACTTCTTGCGATCGAAAAATGGAAAATTTTATTTGAGAGACAATTTTTGTTATTTTTCAAAATTTTCAAATTTGACCTACATTTTTGGATACCTGAAGGCAATCTGGTTCCAGTAATATAAGTTTCATTCCGAGTTATCGCCCTTTATTTTTCGATTTTTTTCGAATTTTCTTCACATTTTGTTAGCTTAAGTTTCGTTTTACGGCCGGATCAACGTTTCTCAAATTCCTGATACATGAAGCAATATTGTCAAACCACCGTTTAAAGCAATTTCAACAACAATCCGTAAACCGGAAGTAGTCGAAATAATATGCGATATTTTGAAAAAAACGTGAAAAATTGGTGTCTTGGGTAAAAACACGATTTCTCCGTCCGATATCAACGGATTAAACAAATTAAGGTATCATTTGGTCTAGCTGTGATTGGACCACTGAATGATACCCAATTCGTACGGATACGATGAGCTGGAAGCAAAATATGGCACGCTGAAAATCAAGTATTTTCTGATTTGGAGCGTTTTTGGACGCCTTTATCTCGAAAACTGCTCCAGCGATTTTTCTTAAACTTTCTCTATTAAGAGACCCTTCGATGGTCTTTAGCATGAAGCAATACATTACAATCTTCCAATAATTGGAATAAGACAAAAAAGGGACTGAAAATCGAAAAAAGTCCAAAAATCGTGAAATTTTGGAAAGTGCTCTACTATTTTTTTATTTTAAGAGATTTTAAAAAAACAGATATATATTTAAAAAGCTGACCTAATTACGATTCTAATGATGTATAATATATATGCAGTTATTGAAATTTAATTTTCAATATTTTGACATTTTGACATTTTTAACACTTTTGAACATAGGATTTCTCAGAAATATTTTATTTGATCGTATAGTGTCGTATATCATTAGAGAGCCCTGTTCCCATGCAAACTCCAAAACTGGATGCGAAAACTACTCGACAATGATTCGTATACCGGAAGTAGTTCAACAAACGACAAAAAATGTAAAAAAGATGAAAAAAAATTGGAGCTCTTGCCAAAAGTTCGAATTCTCCGTCACATATTAGCGGACCAAAACAATTAAAGTGTCGTTGGATAGTTCCATTAATAGACGATCGTATAACATCTAAATAACACGAATTTGATTCTTAGGAAATAAATTATGGTACGCCGAAAACTAAGTATTTTCCGTTTTGGAGCATTCTGAGACGCCTTTTTCTCGAAAACGACGCCTACGATTTTTCTTAAATATTTTTTACTCAGAGTCCTATCGGTGGCCTAGCGTGTGCATCTAATAATAAAAGCGTTGCAATATTATAGGTGGTCCAAAAATGACCTTAATCTTTGAAAAAAGTTGAAAAATCATTAAATTATTGAAAATGCTCTTTTATTTATCTTTTTTTCGAAAATTACTCAATGAATGTTTCTGACATTTCTGGTACAGGAAGTTAAGTATCTAATCAACTTGTTAAAGCTATTCCGACAATGATCGTAAAACCGGAAGTAGTCGAAAAAATCTCCGATATTTTGAATTTTTTTTACATTTTTACAGAAAACTTTTTTATTTATGAATATTTTTTGATGGTAGTTTACACAGAGTTAAAGTATCACCCTACTTGAGCAGAAGTGAGAAAGAATTTTGTCTCAGTAATTTTCTTTAGTCGCCATTGGCTAATTTAGTTTTTCGTACCTAGATTAATTATTTATTGTTCGATTTGTATAAAACAAAGTGCATATGCTCCGTGGTCTAAATTGTAATTTTTTTTGTTACCGTGAATTTTTTCTGCACGCAACGGAAGTGGCGTAATATTAACAAAAACTACAATTTTGACAGTTCAGTACCACTTTTTGAAAGCAAATATTATTTTTTTCGAAATCTGATATAGGAAAAAGAATGCGCGCTGTAAAGGGGCATAAATCGTTAGCTAAGATTTTTTAATTTCAATTTCATTTTCGGGCAATTTCGAATAAATGTAAAACAAAGTGTAACAATCAGTTATTTACAACCCATTCAACGTCTTAATATTTTGAACTATTTATTCGTAACTTTCATAAACTCGTAGTAATAATCCAGACGAGGAGAATGTATGCAAAAATTAGTTCGTAATATGAGCAATTGCCGAGAAATATGCAATTTTGCATGCATCCCTTTTCACGTTATTTTGCCTATAAAAGAGTAAATTATTATCCGATTTTCAATATTTTTTTTCATTCGATGCTTAATGCCAATTTGGACTAGTTTAAACCAATTTTACAGTTTCACTGCTACCGGAAATGACGTCATTTTGGCAAAAACTGTATTTTTAACCTAAAAAACAAATATTTTATTCAAATGTGTCTTTTTTATAATATTTTTAAAATTATGATATTTGAATCCCATCACCGAATAGCATGAACCAATACGATCATACAGATACCACAAAAAAGTTTCTAACTTGTACGGTTGCCGAGAAATAGACGATTTTCTACAAGTCACTTTTCAAGCTTTTTGCTCTATAAAAGTGTCAATTATTATTCAATTTTCATACAATTTTCACCATTTGATGCCTTATGTCATTTATGATTGCATTAAACTAATTTAAGATTTTTATTATCACCGGAAGTAATGTCTTTTTTGCAAAAACCGTATTTTTAGACTTCAAAACAAATATTTTTTTTAAGTGTATTATATTTTTTTTTTGTTTAACGTTATAATGTTTGATTATAATGGTCATTTAGATTGGATCAATACAATCATATTGATGTCAAAAAATTGCTTCTAGCATATTCCCTTGTCGAGAAATAACCAATTTTCTCACTTTTTAAGTTTTTTCACCTTTTTAATTTCAGTTTATGGGATCTAGGTTTAGTGTTTATTGCCTGAGTTTGTATGTTTCTATGTTTCATGTTGCAAATTCTCAACTTATTTGCTGTCGATAATGATTTCTTTTGGCACCGGATGTGACGTAATTTTGCCAGATTTTACAATTTTGACCGATCTTTAGCAAATATTACTTTTACAAGTCTGATAGAGGGTGTCATTGAATCAAAAAAAAAATACAGTATCGTTTGGTAGCTGGATAGATCGGCTATTGTATGACGTATTTCCTGTCTGATTCCTGAAAGCCGATTCAGTGCTGTGGAGGAAATGCAGCAGGTTGGACTGGCAACCTAGTCCTTGTCATGTACATTTGGACATCCCCTCCCCTCCTTAAACATGTGTACATAGGACCTCGGTTTCGCATCTACTCTGATTTACTATTCTAGGGCACCATCCCTACACCTTTGACAAGGGAGGAATTATGTTGACAAATCTGAATATTGCAAGGGTGCTCTTTTCGTAACGAAAAATCCATAACATCATAGTGTTATACTGAAGAACAATCTATACATTAGTAGTAATTTGTATATTATAACTTTGGTAGGATTAACTGAAGTTAATCTCATCAATTAATTAGCACCTTAGTGCCAGCTAGTGGATAGGAGATTAAGATTATTGTTGATTGGGTAATCATCAAAGCAGCCGCCACAGTTGTACGTGTGTTCATTTAACGCGTGAATTAAAATAAGATTTTGGGTGTACGTAGTATAGTATTTTCAGATACCGTAACGTTATCAAAATATGAGTCCCTATAGATAGCTGTCAATTTAATAGCCAAGTAAAGCTTACGTTCACTTTCGTGCATTTTGGCTTTGATGTAATTAAGCAATGGTAGGTTCGAGAATCGTCGCATTTCGGCTCGTTGGTCGTTCTCATTATTTCGACCCATGGTGATAAGAACATTGATATCCAATACCCATTCCTTATTTTACATGCCGTATGAAGAAGCGACAGTTAACAGAATTCAGCTATCGATAAAATTCCCCTCGAAAAGAAAATTATTGGCCATTTTTATTTCCATTTAAGGCCTATAAATTATTTTTTAAAGATGGTATGAGATATTATTCGCAGTAAATAATGAGTTGTCGACGGCTTTATCATTGACCCGTGACAGTTGATTATTATTACTCAACGACACACACCCGCTTGCCGATTAATTTACATAATCAGCTACATGGTTTTGATTAACACTCAACGGCAATCTGTATACGATCAGAATTAAATTTTTTTCGGTCACTTATCAGAGTGAATCGCATGTAGGTACGCAAAAACATTATTGCCTAAACCAAATATTTATCGCCCGCTCAGTCAGCCACGTAATCATAATGCTTTGCACGCGATGTCTGGGCCAATCAGCAAATGAGTTGGTTAGACAGCATGGTCACATGGTGTTTGTTTATATTTTCTAGGGGTTTTAAAACTCGAGCGTGTCCGTCAAAATCAATTCAGCGATAATATTTTGATAATATTTGACATCTGCAGATTCTCTGTTTTACAACGATGCCATTTATTATGCAAGAGGAATGATCGGTCGTTCCATAGCGAGCGAAGAAACATAACTAATTTCGCCGAGAATTCTAAGAAATAGGACAGATTTAAAAATACGGTACTCTTACAAAACGTTCAAATAAAGTGTTCTAAAATCTTTTATTGCTATTTTGATCTTTTGTGTCGATAGATAGTATATTTATAGACTCATTTTTGAGAACATCTCATCAATATTTTTACTAATTTGCCTCTACTCCAAAATTAGATTTTGCGCGATCCGACTCAAGATGGCGTGTTCAATGACAAATATTACGGGACGCTGAAGATCTAGTATTTTCCTTTTTGGACTTTTATATGATATCAGAATGATACAAATTCGATGGTTAGGCAATAGATTATGAGATGCCGAAAATGTAGTATTTTCCTCTTTTTTTGGAGCCTTTTCAGACTCGTTTATCTCGAAAACTACTTCTTTTTCACTTCTTAAACTTCTGTTACCCCGAGTCCTATCGGTCGTTTAGAGTATAAAGGTAAATTTAAAAGCATGGCAATGATATAAAGGACCCTGAAAGCCGATTCAGCACTGCTATGCAGGTCTAGTTATTATTTTATTTTTCGGGGGAGCCTATTTCTCAGCGCCTGTAACAGATACCGATCTGGGACCTAATTCTTTATAGGGAAACCATGTGTTGGCTACTTGATAAACTATTTTTGAAACTTCTGCGCAGACCGGAAGTGGTCCAATTTCGTGCTCTGTCAAAAAATTAAAAAACGGCCGTAGATTCGTCAATTCTGTACCTATTTTCATACAAATGACATTTTCGGAAACCTTGAGTCTTTTCTCGGACGATAGCAGTTGAAAATTTCGATATTTCGAAACTTCATCGCTGACTTCTTGCGATCGAAAAATGAAAAATTTTATTTGAGAGACAATTTTTGTTATTTTTCAAAATTTTCAAATTTGACCTACATTTTTGGATACCTGAAGGCAATCTGGTTCCAGTAATATAAGTTTCATTCCGAGTTATCGCCCTTTATTTTTCGATTTTTTTCGAATTTTCTTCACATTTTGTGAGCTTAAGTGTCGTTTTACGGCCGGATCAACGTTTCTCAAATTCCTGATACATGAAGCAATATTGTCAAACCACCGTTTAAAGCAATTTCAACAACAATCCGTAAACCGGAAGTAGTCGAAATAATATGCGATATTTTGAAAAAATCGTGAAAAATTGGTGTCTTGGGTAAAAACACGATTTCTCCGTCCGATATCAACGGATTAAACAAATTAAGGTATCATTTGGTCTAGCGGTGATTGGACCACTGAATGATACCCAATTCGTACGGATACGATGAGCTGGAAGCAAAATATGGCACGCTGAAAATCAAGTATTTTCTGATTTGGAGCGTTTTTGGACGCCTGTATTTCGAAAACTGCTCCAGCGATTTTTCTTAAACTTTATCTATCGATGGTCCTTCCGGTAGTCTTTAGCATGGATCCATCCATTAAGACTATTATATAATTGGAATAAGACAAAAAAGGGACTCAAAATCGAAAAAAGTCGAAAAATCGTGAAATTTGGGAAAATGCTCTACTATTTTTTTATTTTAAAAGATTTTCAAAAAAAAGATATATATTTAAAAAGCTGACCTAATTACGATTCTAATGATGTATAATATGTATGCAGTTATTGAAATTTAATTTTCAATATTTTGACATTTTGACATTTTTAACACTTTTGAACATAGGATTTCTCAGAAGTATTTTATTTGATCGTATAGTGTCGTATATCATTAGAGAGCCCTGTTCCCATGCAAACTCCAAAACTGGATGTGAAAACTACTCGACAATGATTCGTATACCGGAAGTAGTTCAAAAAACAAAGAAAAATGTAAAAAAGATGAAAAAAAATTGGAGCTCTTGCCAAAAGTTCGAATTCTCCGTCACATATTAGCGGACCAAAACAATGAAAGTGTCTTTGGATAGTTCCATTAATAGACGATCGTATAACATCTAAATAACACGAATTTGATTCTTACGAAATAAATTATGGTACGCCGAAAACTAAGTATTATCCGTTTTGGAGCAATCTGAGACGCCTTTTTCTCGAAAACGACGCCTACGATTTTTCTTAAACATTTTTTACTCAGTGTCCTATCGGTGGCCTAGCGTGTGCATTTAATAATAAAAGCGTTGCAATATTATAGGCGGTCCAAAAATGACCTCAATCTTTGAAAAAAGTTGAAAAATCATTAAATTATTGAAAATGCTCTTTTATTTATCTTTTTTTCAAAAATTACTTAATGAATGTTTCTGATATTTCTGGTACAGGAAGTTAAGTATCTAATCAACTTGTTAAAGCAATTCCGACAATGATCGAAAAACCGGAAGTAGTCGAAAAAATATCCGATATATTGATTTTTTTTTACATTTTTACAGAAAACTTTTTTATTTATGAATATTTTTTGATGGTAGTTTACACAGAGTTAAAGTATCACCCTACTTGAGCATAAGTGGGAAAGAATTTTGTCTCAGTAATTTTCTTTAGTCGCCATTGGCTAATTTAGTTTTTCGTACCTAGATTAATTATTTATTGTTCGATTTGTATAAACCAAAGTGCATATGATTCGTAATGTCAATTGTAATATTTTTTGTTACGGTGACATTTTTCTGCACGCAACGGAAGTGGCGTAAAATTAACAAAAACTACAATTTTGAGAGTTAAGTACCACTTTTTGACAGCAAATATTTTTTTTTTCGAAAACTGATATAACAAAAAGTATGCGCCCTGTAAAGGCGCATAAAATGTTTGGCTGAGATTCTTAAATTTCAATTTCATTTTCGGGCAATTTCGAATAAAATGTAAAAAAAAGGGTAAAATTCAGTTATTACAACCCATTGAACGTCTTTATATTTTGAACTATTTATTCGTAACTTTCATAAACTCGTAGCCATAATCCAGACGAAGAGAATGTATGCGAAAAATAGTTTGTAACATGAGCAGTTGCCGAGAAATATGCAATTTTGCATGCATCACTTTTCACGTTTTTTTGCCTGTAAAATAGTAAATTATTATCCGATTTTCAATAATATTTTTTCATTCGATGCCTAATGCCAATTTGGACTAGGTTAAGCCAAATTTACAGTTTCACCGTGACCGAAAATGACGTCATTTTGGCAAAAACTGTATTTTTAACGTAAAAAACAAATATTTTATTCAAATGAGTCTTGTTTATAATATTTTTAAAATTATGATATTTGAATCCCATCACCGAATAGAATGAACCCATACCATCATACAGATACCACAAACAAGTTTCTAACTTGTACGGTTGCCGAGAAATAGACGATTTTCTACAAGTCACTTTTCAAGCTTTTTGGTCTATAAAAGTGTCAATTATTATTCAATTTTCATACAATTTTCACCATGTGATGCCTTATGCCATTTATGATTGCAATGATCTGATTTAACATTTCCATTATCACCGGAAGTAATGTCATATTTGCAAAAACCGTATTTTTAGACTTCAAAATAAAATTTTACTCCAAAATTAGATTTTGCGCGATCCGACTCAAGATGGCGTGTTCAATGACAAATATTACGGGACGCTGAAGATCTAGTATTTTCCTTTTTGGACTTTTATATGATATCAGAATGATACAAATTCGATGGTTAGGCAATAGATTATGAGATGCCGAAAATATAGTATTTTCCTCTTTTTTTGAAGCCTTTTCAAACTCGTTTATCTCGAAAACTACTTCTATTTCACTTCTTAAACTTCTGTTACCCCGAGTACTATACCGATCTGGGACCTAATTCTTTATAGGGAAACCATGTGTTGGCTACTTGATAAACTATTTTTGAAACTTCTGCGCAGACCGGAAGTGGTCCAATTTCGTGCTCTGTCAAAAAATTAAAAAACGGCCGTAGATTCGTCAATTCTGTACCTATTTTCATACAAATGACATTTTCGGAAACCTTGAGTCTTTTCTCGGACGATAGCAGTTGAAAATTTCGATATTTCGAAACTTCATCGCTGACTTCTTGCGATCGAAAAATGAAAAATTTTATTTGAGAGACAATTTTTGTTATTTTTCAAAATTTTCAAATTTGACCTACATTTTTGGATACCTGAAGGCAATCTGGTTCCAGTAATATAAGTTTCATTCCGAGTTATCGCCCTTTATTTTTCGATTTTTTTCGAATTTTCTTCACATTTTGTGAGCTTAAGTGTCGTTTTACGGCCGGATCAACGTTTCTCAAATTCCTGATACATGAAGCAATATTGTCAAACCACCGTTTAAAGCAATTTCAACAACAATCCGTAAACCGGAAGTAGTCGAAATAATATGCGATATTTTGAAAAAATCGTGAAAAATTGGTGTCTTGGGTAAAAACACGATTTCTCCGTCCGATATCAACGGATTAAACAAATTAAGGTATCATTTGGTCTAGCGGTGATTGGACCACTGAATGATACCCAATTCGTACGGATACGATGAGCTGGAAGCAAAATATGGCACGCTGAAAATCAAGTATTTTCTGATTTGGAGCGTTTTTGGACGCCTGTATTTCGAAAACTGCTCCAGCGATTTTTCTTAAACTTTATCTATCGATGGTCCTTCCGGTAGTCTTTAGCATGGATCCATCCATTAAGACTATTATATAATTGGAATAAGACAAAAAAGGGACTCAAAATCGAAAAAAGTCGAAAAATCGTGAAATTTGGGAAAATGCTCTACTATTTTTTTATTTTAAGAGATTTTCAAAAAAAAGATATATATTTAAAAAGCTGACCTAATTACGATTCTAATGATGTATAATATGTATGCAGTTATTGAAATTTAATTTTCAATATTTTGACATTTTGACATTTTTAACACTTTTGAACATAGGATTTCTCAGAAGTATTTTATTTGATCGTATAGTGTCGTATATCATTAGAGAGCCCTGTTCCCATGCAAACTCCAAAACTGGATGTGAAAACTACTCGACAATGATTCGTATACCGGAAGTAGTTCAAAAAACAAAGAAAAA
Source organism: Patella ulyssiponensis (assembly GCA_963678685.1). Lineage (NCBI taxonomy): Eukaryota > Metazoa > Mollusca > Gastropoda > Patellidae > Patella > Patella ulyssiponensis. The sequence goes on along the minus strand of OY783225.1, from coordinate 56,678,900 downwards.
TGTAAAAAAGATGAAAAAAAATTGGAGCTCTTGCCAAAAGTTCGAATTCTCCGTCACATATTAGCGGACCAAAACAATGAAAGTGTCTTTGGATAGTTCCATTAATAGACGATCGTATAACATCTAAATAACACGAATTTGATTCTTACGAAATAAATTATGGTACGCCGAAAACTAAGTATTTTCCGTTTTGGAGCATTCTGAGACGCCTTTTTCTCGAAAACGACGCCTACGATTTTTCTTAAACATTTTTTACTCAGTGTCCTATCGGTGGCCTAGCGTGTGCATTTAATAATAAAAGCGTTGCAATATTATAGGCGGTCCAAAAATGACCTCAATCTTTGAAAAAAGTTGAAAAATCATTAAATTATTGAAAATGCTCTTTTATTTATCTTTTTTTCAAAAATTACTTAATGAATGTTTCTGATATTTCTGGTACAGGAAGTTAAGTATCTAATCAACTTGTTAAAGCAATTCCGACAATGATCGAAAAACCGGAAGTAGTCGAAAAAATATCCGATATATTGATTTTTTTTTACATTTTTACAGAAAACTTTTTTATTTATGAATATTTTTTGATGGTAGTTTACACAGAGTTAAAGTATCACCCTACTTGAGCATAAGTGGGAAAGAATTTTGTCTCAGTAATTTTCTTTAGTCGCCATTGGCTAATTTAGTTTTTCGTACCTAGATTAATTATTTATTGTTCGATTTGTATAAACCAAAGTGCATATGATTCGTAATGTCAATTGTAATATTTTTTGTTACGGTGACATTTTTCTGCACGCAACGGAAGTGGCGTAAAATTAACAAAAACTACAATTTTGAGAGTTAAGTACCACTTTTTGACAGCAAATATTTTTTTTTTCGAAAACTGATATAACAAAAAGTATGCGCCCTGTAAAGGCGCATAAAATGTTTGGCTGAGATTCTTAAATTTCAATTTCATTTTCGGGCAATTTCGAATAAAATGTAAAAAAAAGGGTAAAATTCAGTTATTACAACCCATTGAACGTCTTTATATTTTGAACTATTTATTCGTAACTTTCATAAACTCGTAGCCATAATCCAGACGAAGAGAATGTATGCGAAAAATAGTTTGTAACATGAGCAGTTGCCGAGAAATATGCAATTTTGCATGCATCACTTTTCACGTTTTTTTGCCTGTAAAATAGTAAATTATTATCCGATTTTCAATAATATTTTTTCATTCGATGCCTAATGCCAATTTGGACTAGGTTAAGCCAAATTTACAGTTTCACCGTGACCGAAAATGACGTCATTTTGGCAAAAACTGTATTTTTAACGTAAAAAACAAATATTTTATTCAAATGAGTCTTGTTTATAATATTTTTAAAATTATGATATTTGAATCCCATCACCGAATAGAATGAACCCATACCATCATACAGATACCACAAACAAGTTTCTAACTTGTACGGTTGCCGAGAAATAGACGATTTTCTACAAGTCACTTTTCAAGCTTTTTGGTCTATAAAAGTGTCAATTATTATTCAATTTTCATACAATTTTCACCATGTGATGCCTTATGCCATTTATGATTGCAATGATCTGATTTAACATTTCCATTATCACCGGAAGTAATGTCATATTTGCAAAAACCGTATTTTTAGACTTCAAAATAAAATTTTACTCCAAAATTAGATTTTGCGCGATCCGACTCAAGATGGCGTGTTCAATGACAAATATTACGGGACGCTGAAGATCTAGTATTTTCCTTTTTGGACTTTTATATGATATCAGAATGATACAAATTCGATGGTTAGGCAATAGATTATGAGATGCCGAAAATATAGTATTTTCCTCTTTTTTTGAAGCCTTTTCAAACTCGTTTATCTCGAAAACTACTTCTATTTCACTTCTTAAACTTCTGTTACCCCGAGTACTATCGGTCGTTTAGGGTATAAAGGTAAATTTAAAAGCATGGCAATGATCTAAAGGACCCTGAAAGCCGATTCAGCACTGCTATGCAGGTCTAGTTATTTATTATTATTATTTTATTTTTCGGGGGAGCCTATTTCTCAGCGCCTGTAACAGATACCGATCTGGGACCTAATTCTCTATAGGGAAACCATGTGTTGGCTACTTGATAAACTATTTTTGAAACTTCTGCGCAGACCGGAAGTGGTCGAATTTCGTGCTGTGTCAAAAAATTAAAAAACGGCCGTAGATTCGTCAATTCTGTACCTATTTTCATACAAATGACATTTTCGGAAACCTTGAGTCTTTTCTCGGACGATAGCAGTTGAAAATTTCGATATTTCGAAACTTCACCGCTGACTTCTTGCGATCGAAAAATGAAAAATTTTATTTGAGAGACAATTTTTGTTATTTTTCAAAATTTTCAAATTTGACCTACATTTTTGGATACCTGAAGGCAATCCGGTTCCAGTAATATAAGTTTCATTCCGAGTTATCGCCCTTTATTTTTCGATTTTTTTCGAATTTTCTTCACATTTTGTGAGCTTAAGTTTCGTTTTACGGCCGGATCAACGTTTCTCAAATTCCTGATACATGAAGCAATATTGTCAAACCACCGTTTAAAGCAATTTCAACAAGAATCCGTAAACCGGAAGTAGTCGAAATAATATGCGATATTTTGAAAAAAACGTGAAAAATTGGTGTCTTGGGTAAAAACACGATTTCTCCGTCCGATATCAACGGATTAAACAAATTAAGGTATCATTTGGCCTAGCGGTGATTGGACCACTGAATGATACCCAATTCGTACGGATACGATGAGCTGGAAGCAAAATATGGCACGCTGAAAATCAAGTATTTTCTGATTTGGAGCGTTTTTGGACGCCTGTATTTCGAAAACTGCTCCAGCGATTTTTCTTAAACTTTATCTATCGATGGTCCTTCCGGTAGTCTTTAGCATGGATCCATCCATTAAGACTATTATATAATTGGAATAAGACAAAAAAGGGACTGAAAATCGAAAAAAGTCGAAAAATCGTGAAATTTGGGAAAATGCTCTACTATTTTTTTATTTTAAGAGATTTTCAAAAAAAAGATATATATTTAAAAAGCTGACCTAATTACGATTCTAATGATGTATAATATGTATGCAGTTATTGAAATTTAATTTTCAATATTTTGACATTTTGACATTTTTAACACTTTTGAACATAGGATTTCTCAGAAGTATTTTATTTGATCGTATAGTGTCGTATATCATTAGAGAGCCCTGATCCCATGCAAACTCCAAAACTGGATGTGAAAACTACTCGACAATGATTCGTATACCGGAAGTAGTTAAAAAAACAAAGAAAAATGTAAAAAAGATGAAAAAAAATTGGAGCTCTTGCCAAAAGTTCGAATTCTCCGTCACATATTAGCGGACCAAAACAATTAAAGTGTCTTTGGATAGTTCCATTGATAGACGACCGTATAACATCTAAATAACACGAATTTGATTCTTAGGAAAAAAATTATGGTACGCCGAAAACTAAGTATTTTCCGTTTTGGAGCATTCTGAGACGCCTTTTTCTCGAAAACGACGCCTACGATTTTTCTTAAACATTTTTTACTCAGAGTCCTATCGGTGGCCTAGCGTGTGCATTTAATAATAAAAGCGTTGCAATATTATAGGCGGTCCAAAAATGACCTCAATCTTTGAAAAAAGTTGAAAAATCATTAAATTATTGAAAATGCTCTTTTATTTATCTTTTTTTCAAAAATTACTTAATGAATGTTTCTGATATTTCTGCTACAGGAAGTTAAGTATCTAATCAACTTGTTAAAGCAATTCCGACAATGATCGAAAAACCGGAAGTAGTCGAAAAAATATCCGATATATTAAATTTTTTTTACATTTTTACAGAAAACTTTTTTATTTATGAATATTTTTTGATGGTAGTTTACACAGAGTTAAAGTATCACCCTACTTGAGCATAAGTGAGAAAGAATTTTGTCTCAGTAATTTTCTTTAGTCGCCATTGGCTAATTTAGTTTTTCGTACCTAGATTAATTATTTATTGTTCGATTTGTATAAAACAAAGTGCGTATGATTCGTGATGTCAATTGTAATATTTTTTGTTACGGTGACATTTTTCTGCACGCAACGGAAGTGGCGTAATATTAACAAAAACTACAATTTTGAGAGTTAAGTACCACTTTTTGACAGCAAATATTATTTTTTTCGAAAACTGATATAACAAAAAGTATGCGCCCTGTAAAGGCGCATAAAATGTTTGGCTGAGATTCTTAAATTTCAATTTCATTTTCGGGCAATTTCGAATAAAATGTAAAAAAAAGGGTAAAATTCAGTTATTACAACCCATTCAACGTCTTTATATTTTGAACTATTTATTCGTAACTTTCATAAACTCGTAGCCATAATCCAGACGAAGAGAATGTATGCGAAAAATAGTTTGTAATATGAGCAGTTGCCGAGAAATATGCAATTTTGCATGCATCACATTTCACGTTATTTTGCCTATAAAATAGTAAATTATTATCCAATTTTCAATAATTTTTTTTCATTCGATGCCTAATGCCAATTTGGACTAGGTTAAGCCAATTTTACAGTTTCACTGTGACCGAAAATGACGTCATTTTGGCAAAAACTGTATTTTTAACCTAGAAAACAAATATTTTATTCAAATGAGTCTTGTTTATAATATTTTTAAAATTATGATATTTGAATCCCATCACCGAATAGCATGAACCCATACCATCATACAGATACCACAAAAAAGTTTCTAACTTGTACGGTTGCCGAGAAATAGACGATTTTCTACAAGTCACTTTCCAAGCTTTTTGGTCTATTAAAGTGTCAATTATTATTCAATTTTCATACAATTTTCACCATGTGATGCCTTATGCCATTTATGATTGCAATGATCTGATTTAACATTTCCATTATCACCGGAAGTAATGTCATATTTGCAAAAACCGTATTTTTAGACTTCAAAATAAAAATTTTACTCCAAAATTAGATTTTGCGCGATCCGACTCAAGATGGCGTGTTCAATGACAAATATTACGGGACGCTGAAGATCTAGTATTTTCCTTTTTGGACTTTTATATGATATCAGAATGATACAAATTCGATGGCTAGGCAATAGATTATGAGATGCCGAAAATATAGTATTTTCCTCTTTTTTTTGGAGCCTTTTCAAACTCGTTTATCTCAAAAAATACTTCTATTTCACTTCTTAAACTTCTGTTGCCCCGAGTCCTATCGGTCGTTTAGGGTATAAAGGTAAATTTAAAAGCATGGCAATGATCTAAAGGACCCTGAAAGCCGATTCAGCACTGCTATGCAGGTCTAGTTATTATTATTAGGCTTTCAGACTTTCGTCTGAAAGACTATTGTTTTTACTAAAATTATTATTATTAGGCTTTCAGACTTTCGTCTGAAAGACTATTGTTTTTACTAAAATTATTATTAGGCTTTCAGACTTTCGTCTGAAAGACTATTGTTTTTACTAAAATTATTATTTATTAGGCTTTCAGACTTTCGTCTGAAAGACTATTGTTTTTACTAAAATTATTATTATTATTATTAGGCTTTCAGACTTTCGTCTGAAAGACTATTGTTTTTACTAAAATTATTATTTATTATTATTATTTTATTTTTCGGGGGAGCCTATTTCTCAGCGCCTGTAACAGATACCGATCTGGGACCTAAGTCTCTATAGGGAAACCATGTGTTGGCTACTTGATAAACTATTTTTGAAACTTCTGCGCAGACCGGAAGTGGTCGAATTTCGTGCTGTGTCAAAAAATTAAAAAACGGCCGTAGATTCGTCAATTCTGTTCCTATTTTCATACAAATGACATTTTCGGAAACCTTGAGTCTTTTCTCGGACGATAGCAGTTGAAAATTTCGATATTTCGAAACTTCATCGCTGACTTCTTGCGATCGAAAAATGAAAAATTTTATTTGAGAGACAATTTTTGTTATTTTTCAAAATTTTCAAATTTGACCTACATTTTTGGATACCTGAAGGCAATCTGATTCCAGTAATATAAGTTTCATTCCGAGTTATCGCCCTTTATTTTTCGATTTTTTTCGAATTTTCTTCACATTTTGTGAGCTTAAGTTTCGTTTTACGGCCGGATCAACGTTTCTCAAATTCCTGATACATGAAGCAATATTGTCAAACCACCGTTTAAAGCAATTTCAACAACAATCCGTAAACCGGAAGTAGTCGAAATAATATGCGATATTTTGAAAAAAACGTGAAAAATTGGTGTCTTGGGTAAAAACACGATTTCTCCGTCCGATATCAACGGATTAAACAAATTAAGGTATCATTTGGTCTAGCGGTGATTGGACCACTGAATGATACCCAATTCGTACGGATACGATGAGCTGGAAGCAAAATATGGCACGCTGAAAATCAAGTATTTTCTGATTTGGAGCGTTTTTGGACGCCTTTATCTCGAAAACTGCTCCAGCGATTTTTCTTAAACTTTCTCTATTAAGAGACCCTTCGATGGTCTTTAGCATGAAGCAATACATTACAATCTTCCAATAATTGGAATAAGACAAAAAAGGGACTGAAAATCGAAAAAAGTCAAAAAATCGTGAAATTTTGGAAAATGTTCTACTATTTTTTTATTTTAAGAGATTTTAAAAAAACAGATATATATTTAAAAAGCTGACCTAATTACGATTCTAATGATGTATAATATGTATGCAGTTATTGAAATTTAATTTTCAATATTTTGACATTTTGACATTTTTAACACTTTTGAACATAAGATTTCTCAGAAATATTTTATTTGATCGTATAGTGGTGTATATCATTAGAGAGCCCTGTTCCCATGCAAACTCCAAAACTGGATGTGAAAACTATTCGACAATGATTCGTATACCGGAAGTAGTTCAAAAAACGACAAAAAATGTAAAAAAGATAAAAAAGAATTGGAGCTCTTGCCAAAAGTTCGAATTCTCCGTCACATATTAGCGGACCAAAACAATTAAAGTGTCGTTGGATAGTTCCATTAATAGACGATCGTATAACATCTAAATAACACGAATTTGATTCTTAGGAAATAAATTATGGTACGCCGAAAACTAAGTATTTTCCGTTTTGGAGCATTCTGAGACTCCTTTTTCTCGAAAACGACGCCTACGATTTTTCTTAAACATTTTTTACTCAGAGTCCTATCGGTGGCCTAGCTTGTGCATCTAATAATAAAAGCGTTGCAATATTATAGGTGGTCCAAAAATGACATCAATCTTTGAAAAAAGTTGAAAAATCATTAAATTATTGAAAATGCTCTTTTGTTTATCTTTTTTTCAAAAATTACTGAATGAATGTTTCTGATATTTCTGCTACAGGAAGTTAAGTATCTAATCAACTTGTTAAAGCTATTCCGACAATGATCGAAAAACCGGAAGTAGTCGAAAAAATCTCCGATATTTTGAATTTTTTTTACATTTTTACAGAAAACTTTTTTATTTATGAATATTTTTTGATGGTAGTTTACACAGAGTTAAAGTATCACCCTACTTGAGCAGAAGTGAGAAAGAATTTTGTCTCAGTAATTTTCTTTAGTCGCCATTGGCTAATTTAGTTTTTCGTACCTAGATTAATCATTTATTGTTCGATTTGTATAAAACAAAGTGCATATGCTCCGTGGTCTCAATTGTAATTTTTTTTGTTACCGTGAAATTTTTCTGCACGCAACGGAAGTGGCGTAATATTAACAAAAACTACAATTTTGACAGTTCAGTACCACTTTTTGAAAGCAAATATTATTTTTTTCGATATCTGATATAGCAAAAAGGATGCGCGCTGTAAAGGGGCACAAATCGTTAGTTCAGATTTTTTTATTTCAATTTCATTTTCGGGCAATTTCGAATAAATGTAAAAAAAAGTGTAACAATCAGTTATTTACAACCCATTCAACGTCTTCATATTTTGAACTATGTATTCGTAACGTTCATAAACTCGTAGTAATAATCCAGACGAGGAGAATGTATGCACAAAATAGTTCGTAATATGAGCAATTGCCGAGAAATATGCAATTTTGCATGCATCACTTTTCACGTTATTTTGCCTATAAAATAGTAAATTATTATCCGATTTTCAATATTTTTTTTTCATTCGATGCCTAATGCCAATTTGGACTAGGTTAAGCCAATTTTACAGTTTCACTGTTACCGGAAATGACGTCATTTTGGCAAAAACTGTATTTTAAACCTAAAAAACAAATATTTTATTCAAATGTGTCTTTTTTTATAATACTTTTAAAATTATGATATTTGAATCCCATCAACGAATAGCATTAAGCCATACGATCATACAGATACCACAAAAAAGTTTCTAACTTGTACGGTTGCCGAGAAATAGACGATTTTCTACAAGTCACTTTTCAAGCTTTTTGGTCTATAAAAGTGTCAATTATTATTCAATTTTCATACAATTTTCACCATTTGATGCCTTATGTCATTTATGATTGCATTAAACTAATTTAAGATTTTTATTATCACCGGAAGTAATGTCTTTTTTGCAAAAACCGTATTTTTAGACTTCAAAACAAATATTTTTTTTAAGTGTATTATATTTTTTATTTGTTTAACGTTATAATGTTTGATTATAATGGTCATTTAGATTGGATCAATACAATCATATTGATGTCAAAAAATTGCTTCTAGCATATTCCCTTGTCGAGAAATAACCAATTTTCTCAGGATCACTTTTTAAGTTTTTTCACCTTTTTAGTTTCAGTTTATGGGATCTAGGTTTAGTGTTTATTGCCTGATACGTATAAAACAAAGTTTGTATGTTTCTATGTTTCATGTTGCAAATTCTCAACTTATTTGCTGTCGATAATGATTTCTTTTGGCACCGGATGTGACGTAATTTTGCCAGATTTTACAATTTTGACCGATCTTTTCGCAAGCAAATATTACTTTTACAAGTCTGATAGAGGGTGTCATTGAATCAAAAAAAATACAGTATCGTTTGGTAGCTGGATAGATCGGCTATTGTATGACGTATTTCCTGTCTGATTCCTGAAAGCCGATTCAGTGCTGTGGAGGAAATGCAGCAGGTTGGACTGGCAACCTAGTCCTTGTCATGTACATTTGGACATCCCCTCCCCTCCTTAAACATGTGTATAGAACCTCGGTTTCGCATCTACTCTGATTTACTATTCTAGGGCACCATCCCTACACCTTTGACAAGGGAGGAATTATGCTGACAAATCTGAATATTGCAAGGGTGCTCTTTTCGTAACGAAAAATCCATAACATCATAGTGTTATACTGAAGAACAATCTATACATTAGTGGTAATTTGTGTATTATAACTTTGGTAGGATTAACTGAAGTTAATCTCATCAATTAATTAGCACCTTAGTGCCAGCTAGTGGATAGGAGATTAAGATTATTGTTGATTGGGTAATCAATCAAAGCAGCCGCCACAGTTTTACGTGTGTTCATTTAACGCGTGAATTAAAATAAGATTTTGGGTGTACGTAGTATAGTATTTTCAGATACCGTAACGTTATCAAAATATGAGTCCCTATAGATAGCTGTCAATTTAATAGCCAAGTAAAGCTTACGTTCACTTTCGTGCATTTTGGCTTTGATGTAATTAAGCAATGGTAGGTTCGAGAATCGTCGCATTTCGGCTCGTTGGTCGTTCTCATTTTTTCGACCCATGGTGATAAGAACATTGATATCCAATACCCATTCCTTATTTTACATGCCGTATGAAGAAGCGACAGTTAACAGAATTCAGCTATCGATAAAATTCCCCTCGAAAAGAAAATTATTGGCCGTTTTTATTTCCATTTAAGGCCTATAAATTATTTTTTAAAGATGGTATGAGATATTATTCGCAGTAAATAATGAGTTGTCGACGGCTTTATCATTGACCCGTGACAGTTGATTATTATTACTCAACGACACACCCGCTTGCCGATTAATTTACATAATCAGCTACATGGTTTTGATTAACACTCAACGGCAATCTGTATACGATCAGAATTAAATTTTTTTCGGTCACTTATCAGAGTGAATCGCATGTAGGTACGCAAAAAAATTACTGCCTAAACCAAATATTTATCGCCCGCTCAGTCAGCCACGTAATCATAATGCTTTGCACGCGATGTCTGGGCCAATCAGAAAATGAGTTGGTTAGACAGCATGGTCACATGGTGTTTGTTTATATTTTCTAGGGGTTTTAAAACTCGAGCGTGTCCGTCAAAATCAATTCAGCCATAATATTTTGATAATATTTGACATCTGCAGATTCTCTGTTTTACAACGATGCCATTTATTATGCAAGAGGAATGATCGGTCGTTCCATAGCGAGAGAAGAAACATAACTAATTTCGCCGAGAATTCTAAGGAATAGGACAGATTTAAAAATACGGTACTCTTACAAAACGTTCAAATAAAGGTGTTCTAAAATCTTTTATTGCTATTTTGATCTTTTGTGTCGATAGATAGTATATTTATAGACTCATTTTTGAGAACATCTCATCAATATTTTTACTAATTTGCCTCTACTCCAAAATTAGATTTTGCGCGATCCGACTCAAGATGGCGTGTTCAATGACAAATATTACGGGACGCTGAAGATCTAGTATTTTCCTTTTTGGACTTTTATATGATATCAGAATGATACAAATTCGATGGTTAGGCAATAGATTATGAGATGCCGAAAATGTAGTATTTTCCTCTTTTTTTGGAGCCTTTTCAGACTCGTTTATCTCGAAAACTACTTCTATTTCACTTCTTAAACTTCTGTTACCCCGAGTCCTATCGGTCGTTAAGAGTATAAAGGTAAATTTAAAAGCATGGCAATGATATAAAGGACCCTGAAAGCCGATTCAGCACTGCTATGCAGGTCTAGTTATTAGGCTTTCAGACTTTCGTCTGAAAGACTATTGTTTTTACTAAAATTATTATTAGGCTTTCAGACTTTCGTCTGAAAGACTATTGTTTTTACTAAAATTATTATTATTATTATTATTATTATTTTTTACCGCGGGAGCCTATTTCTCCATGATCGAAATCAGATATCGATCTGGAACAAACTTTTCTATCGGGAAAACATGTGGTGGCTAGTGCATAAACTATTTTTCAAACTTCTGCGCATACCGGAAGTGGCCGAACTTTGTAAGTTGTCATGATATTGAAAATCGGCCATAATTTCGTCAATTCTTTACCCATTTTTAATCAAATGATATTTTCGGAAACCCTGAATCTTTTGCGAGATAATGGCTATCTCACATTTTTCAATTTCGAACATTCGTCTATGACTTCTATCGTTCGAAAATTGAAAAGACGTTGTTTATGAGACAATTTTTGTTATTTTTCAAAATTTGCAAATTTGACCTACATTTTTGGATTTCTGAGGTCCAAGCGATTCCAGTAATATAAGATTCATTCAGAGTTATCGCCCTTTATTTTTCGAATTTTTTCGAATTTTCTGCCCATTTTATGCCCCTTATATTTTTTGGAAAGGATAAAACGATATTTCTGAAACCTCTGGAACATAAAGCCATATAGTCAGACATCCGGATAAAGCAATTTCAACAACGATCCGTAAACCGGAAGTAGTCGAAATAATGTCTGATTTTTTGAAAAAAACTCAAAAAATGGGGGCTTTGGGAAAAACGTGATTTCTTCGTCCCATATCAACCGATCAAATGGATTAAGGTATCGTTTGTTTACATCGGAATTGGAGTATCGTATGATACCGACTTCATACAGATACGATGATCCAGAAGTAAAATATGACACGCTGAAAATCAAGTATTTTTTGTTTTGGAGCGTTTATGGACGCCTTTATCTCGAAAACTGCTCCAGCGATTTTTCTTAAACTTTATCTATCGATGGTCCTTCCGGTAGTCTTTAGCATGGATCCATCCATTAAGACCTTCATATAATTGGAATAAGACAAAAAAGGGACTGAAAATTGAAAAAAGTCCAAAAATCGTGAAATTTTGGAAAATGCTCTACTATTTTTCTATTTTAAGAGATTTTCAAAAAAAAAATATATATTTAAAAAGTTGACGCAATTACGATTCTAATGATGTATAATATGTATGCAGTTATTGAAATTTAATTTTCAATATTTTGACATTTTGACATTTTTAACACTTTTGAACATAGGATTTCTCAGAAGTATTTTATTTGATCGTATAGTGTCGTATATCGTTAGAGAGCCCTGTGCCCATGCAAACTCCAAAACTGGATGTGAAAACTACTCGACAATGATTCGTATACCGGAAGTAGTTCAAAAAACGAAGAAAAATGTAAAAAAGATGAAAAAAAATTGGAGCTCTTGCCAAAAGTTCGAATTCTCCGTCACATATTAGCGGACCAAAGCAATTGAAGTGTCGTTGGATAGTTCCATTAATAGACGATCGTATAACATCTAAATAACACGAATTTGATTTTTAGGAAATAAATTATGGTACGCTGAAAACTAAGTATTTTCCGTTTTGGAGCATTCTGAGACGCCTTTTTCTCGAAAACGACGCCTACGATTTTTCTTAAACATTTTTTACTCAGGGTCCTATCGGTGGCCTAGCGTGTGCATCTAATAATAAAAGCGTTGCAATATTATAGGTGGTCCAAAAATGACCTCAATCTTTGAAAAAAGTTGAAAAATCATTAAATTATTGAAAATGCTCTTTTATTTATCTTTTTTTCGAAAATTACTCAATTAATGTTTCTGATATTTCTGGTATGGGAAGTTAAGTATCTAATCAAATTGTTAAAGCTATTCCGACAATGATCGAAAAACCGGAAGTAGTCGAAAATATCTCCGATATTTTGAATTTTTTTTACAATTTTACAGAAAACTTTTTTATTTATGAATATTTTTTGATGGTAGTTTACTCAGAGTTAAAGTATCACCCTACTTGAGCAGAAGTGAGAAAGAATTTTGTCTCAGTCATTTTCTTTAGTCGCCATTGGCTAATTTAGTTTTTCGTACCTAGATTAATTATTTATTGTTCGATTTGTGTAAAACAAAGTGCATATGCTCCGTGGTCTCAATTGTAATTTTTTTTGTTACCGTGAAATTTTTCTGCAAGCAACGGAAGTGGCGTAATATTAACAAAAACTACGATTTTGACAGTTCGGTACCACTTTTTGAAAGCAAATATTATTTTTTTCGAAATCTGATATAGCAAAAAGGATGCGCGCTGTAAAGGGGCACAAATCGTTAGCTCAGATTTTTTAATTTCAATTTCATTTTCGGGCAATTTCGAATAAATGTAAAAAAAAGGGTAACAATCAGTTATTTACAACCTATTCAACGTCTTCATATTTTGAACTATTTATTCGTAACTTTCATAAACTCGTAGTAATAATCCAGACGAGGAGAATGTATGCAAAAAATAGTTCGTAATATGAGCAATTGCCGAGAAATATGCAATTTTGCGTGAATCACTTTTCACGTTATTTTGTCTATAAAAGAGTAAATTATTATCCGATTTTCAATATTTTTTTTTCATTCGATGCCTAATGCCAATTTGGACTAGGTTAAGCCAATTTTACAGTTTCACTGTTACCGGAAATAACGTCATTTTGGAAAAAACTATACTTTTAACCTAAAAAACAAATATTTTATTCAAAAGAGTCTTTTTTATAATATTTTAAAAATTATGATATTTTGAATCCCATCAACGAATAGCATGAACCCATACGATCATACAGATACCACAAAAAAGTTTCTAACTTGTACGGTTGCCGAGAAATAGACGATTTTCTACAAGTCACTTTTCAAGCTTTTTGGTCTGTAAAAGTGTCAATTATTATTCAATTTTCATACAATTTTCACCATGTGATGCCTTATGCGCTTTAGGATTGCAATGATCTGATTTAACATTTCCATTATCACCGGAAGTAATGTCATATTTGCAAAAACCGTATTTGTAGACTTCAAAACAAATATTTTATTCAAATGAGTCTGATTTGTAATGTTTATACAATTATGATATTTGATTCCAATCAACAAATAGATTAAACCCATACGGTCATATAAATACCAAAAAATGGTTTCTAACTTGTACAGTTGCCGAGAAATAGACGATTTTCTACACGTCACTTTTCAAGGTTTTTAGTCTATAAAAGTGGCAATTATTATTCGATTTACATAAAATTTTCACCATGTGATGCCTTATGCCATTTATGATTGCAATGATCTGATTTAACATTTCCATTATCACCGGAAGTAATGTCATATTTGCAAAAACCGTATTTTTAGACTTCCAAACAAAATTTTACTCCAAAATTAGATTTTGCCAATCTAATTAAAATATAGATCTATATTTCGTTTCGTTTTTTATACTTTCGATGGCCTACACTCATGTAGATCTAACTAGTTATAGTGAACGCTCACGTTCTATGACGTCAGGTATCAAGCACGGGACATTTGACCCGATAACGTCAGTCATTCGATTAACCAATTAGCGATCGCCATGCTTTTCAAAATCCACTTGTGTTTTGTTATGATTTCTATCCGCTGGTGTTAGTATAGACGTCGTTGACTGGTAATAATAATATCTACCCACAGTTCCACGCATGAAAAGGTCAAAGGGTCGATTCGACAGACCATTTGATTGGCTGACCCCTCATTTCAGGTAGAACACCAGTTAAATAACAAGTCCTCCAGATCCAAGAGTAGTGAAGACAAGTAAAAACGAAATTTTGAACTATAAAAAACGAAACGAAATTGGATCTGTGTTTTAATCAGATTGAGATTTTGCGTGATCCGACTCAAGATGGCGTGTTCAATGACAAATATTACGGGACGCTGAAGATCTAGTATTTTCCTTTTTGGACTTTTATATGATATCAGAATGATACAAATTCGATGGTTAGGCAATAGATTATGAGATGCCGAAAATGTAGTATTTTCCTCTTTTTTTGAAGCCTTTTCGGACTCGTTTATCTCGAAAACTACTTCTATTTCACTTCTTAAACTTCTGTTACCCCGAGTCCTATCGGTCGTTTAGAGTATAAAGGTAAATTTAAAAGCATGGCAATGATATAAAGGACCCTGAAAGCCGATTCAGCACTGCTATGCAGGTCTAGTTATTATTATTATTATTTTTTACCGCGGGAGCCTATTTCTCCATGATCGAAAACAGATATCGATCTGGAAGAAACTTTTCTATCGGGAAAACATGTGGTGGCTACTTGATAAACTATTTTTCAAACCTCTGCGCATACCGGAAGTGGCCGAACTTTGTACGTCGTCTAATATTTGAAAATAGGCCATAGTTTCGTCAATTCTCTACGCATTTTAAAACAGATGACATTTTCGGGAACTCTGAACCTTTTGCGAGATAATGGCTATCTCACATTTTTCAATTTCGAACATTCGTCTATGACTTCTATCGTTCGAAAATTGAAAAGACGTTGTTTATGAGACAATTTTTGTTATTTTTCAAAATTTGCAAATTTGACCTACATTTTTGGATTTCTGAGGTCCAAGCGATTCCAGTAATATAAGATTCATTCAGAGTTATCGCCCTTTATTTTTCGAATTTTTTCGAATTTTCTGCCCATTTTATGCCCCTTATATTTTTTGGAAAGGATAAAACGATATTTCTGAAACCTCTGGAACATAAAGCCATATAGTCAGACATCCGGATAAAGCAATTTCAACAACGATCCGTAAACCGGAAGTAGTCGAAATAATGTCTGATTTTTTGAAAAAAACTCAAAAAATGGGGGCTTTTGGAAAAACGTGATTTCTTCGTCCCATATCAACCGATCAAATGGATTAAGGTATCGTTAGTTTACATCGGAATTGGAGTATCGTATGATACCGACTTCATACAGATACGATGATCCAGAAGTAAAATATGACACGCTGAAAATCAAGCATTTTTTGTTTTGGAGCGTTTTTGGACGCCTTTATCTCGAAAACTGCTCCAGCGATTTTTCTTAAACTTTATCTATCGATGGTCCTTCCGGTAGTCTTTAGCATGGATCCATCCATTAAGACCTTCATATAATTGGAATAAGACAAAAAAGGGACTGAAAATTGAAAAAAGTCCAAAAATCGTGAAATTTTGGAAAATGCTCTACTATTTTTTTATTTTAAGAGATTTTCAAAAAAAAAATATATATTTAAAAAGCTGACCCAATTACGATTCTAATGATGTATAATATGTATGCAGTTATTGAAATTTAATTTTCAATATTTTGACATTTTGACTTTTTTAACACTTTTGAACATAGGATTTCTCAGAAGTATTTTATTTGATCGTATAGTGTCGTATATCGTTAGAGAGCCCTGTTCCCATGCAAACTCCAAAACTGGATGAGAAAACTACTCGACAATGATTCGTATACCGGAAGTAGTTCAAAAAACGAAGAAAAATGTAAAAAAGATAAAAAGAAATTGGAGCTCTTGCCAAAAGATCGAATTCTCCGTCACATATTAGCGGACCAAAACAATTAAAGTGTCGTTGGATAGTTCCATTAATAGACGATCGTATAACATCTAAATAACACGAATTTGATTTTTAGGAAATAAATTATGGTACGCTGAAAACTAAGTATTTTCCGTTTTGGAGCATTCTGAGACGCCTTTTTCTCGAAAACGACGCCTACGATTTTTCTTAAACATTTTTTACTCAGAGTCCTATCGGTGGCCTAGCGTGTGCATCTAATAATAAAAGCGTTGCAATATTATAGGTGGTCCAAAAATGACCTCAATCTTTGAAAAAAGTTGAAAAATCATTAAATTATTGAAAATGCTCTTTTATTTATCTTTTTTTCGAAAATTACTCAATTAATGTTTCTGATATTTCTGGTATGGGAAGTTAAGTATCTAATCAACTTGTTAAAGCTATTCCGACAATGATCGAAAAACCGGAAGTAGTCGAAAATATCTCCGATATTTTGAATTTTTTTTACAATTTTACAGAAAACTTTTTTATTTATGAATATTTTTTGATGGTAGTTTACTCAGAGTTAAAGTATCACCCTACTTGAGCAGAAGTGAGAAAGAATTTTGTCTCACTCATTTTCTTTAGTCGCCATTGGCTAATTTAGTTTTTCGTACCTAGATTAATTATTTATTGTTCGATTTGTGTAAAACAAAATGCATATGCTCCGTGGTCTCAATTGTAATTTTTTTTGTTACCGTGAAATTTTTCTGCAAGCAACGGAAGTGGCGTAATATTAACAAAAACTACGATTTTGACAGTTCGGTACCACTTTTTGAAAGCAAATATTATTTTTTTCGAAATCTGATATAGCAAAAAGGATGCGCGCTGTAAAGGGGCACAAATCGTTAGCTCAGATTTTTTAATTTCAATTTCATTTTCGGGCAATTTCGAATAAATGTAAAAAAAAGTGTAACAATCAGTTATTTACAACCTATTCAACGTCTTCATATTTTGAACTATTTATTCGTAACTTTCATAAACTCGTATTAATAATCCAGACGAGGAGAATGTATGCAAAATATAGTTCGTAATATGAGCAATTGCCGAAAAATATGCAATTTTGCGTGAATCACTTTTCACGTTATTTTGTCGATAAAAGAGTAAATTATTATCCGATTTTCAATATTTTTTTTTCATTCGATGCCTAATGCCAATTTGGACTAGGTTAAGCCAATTTTACAGTTTCACTGTTACCGGAAATAACGTCATTTTGGAAAAAACTATACTTTTAACCTAAAAAACAAATATTTTATTCAAAAGAGTCTTTTTTATAATATTTTAAAAATTATGATATTTTGAATCCCATCAACGAATAGCATGAACCCATACGATCATACAGATACCACAAAAAAGTTTCTAACTTGTACGGTTGCCGAGAAATAGACGATTTTCTACAAGTCACTTTTCAAGCTTTTTGGTCTATAAAAGTGTCAATTATTATTCAATTTTCATACAATTTTCACCATGTGATGCCTTATGCGCTTTAGGATTGCAATGATCTGATTTAATATTTCCATTATCACCGGAAGTAATGTCATATTTGCAAAAACCGTATTTTTAGACTTCAAAACAAATATTTTATTCAAATGAGTCTGATTTGTAATGTTTATACAATTATGATATTTGATTCCAATCAACAAATAGATAAAACCCATACGGTCATATAAATACCAAAAAATGGTTTCTAACTTGTACAGTTGCCGAGAAATAGACGATTTTCTACACGTCACTTTTCAAGGTTTTTAGTCTATAAAAGTGGCAATTATTATTCGATTTACATAAAATTTTCACCATGTGATGCCTTATGCCATTTATGATTGCAATGATCTGATTTAACATTTCCATTATCACCGGAAGTAATGTCATATTTGCAAAAACCGTATTTTTAGACTTCCAAACAAAATTTTACTCCAAAATTAGATTTTGCGTGATCCGACTCAAGATGGCGTGTTCAATGACAAATATTACGGGACGCTGAAGATCTAGTATTTTCCTTTTTGGACTTTTATATGATATCAGAATGATACAAATTCGATGGTTAGGCAATAGATTATGAGATGCCGAAAATGTAGTATTTTCCTCTTTTTTTGAAGCCTTTTCGGACTCGTTTATCTCGAAAACTACTTCTATTTCACTTCTTAAACTTCTGTTACCCCGAGTTCTATCGGTCGTTTAGAGTATAGAGGTAAATTTAAAAGCATGGCAATGATATAAAGGACCCTGAAAGCCGATTCAGCACTGCTATGCAGGTCTAGTTATTGTTTTTACTAAAATTATTATTAGGCTTTCAGACTTTCGTCTGAAAGACTATTGTTTTTACTAAAATTATTATTATTATTATTATTATTATTATTATTATTATTATTTTTTACCGCGGGAGCCTATTTCTCCATGATCGAAAACAGATATCGATCTGGAACAAACTTTTCTATCGGGAAAACATGTGGTGGCTACTTGATAAACTATTTTTCAAACCTCTGCGCATACCGGAAGTGGCCGAACTTTGTACGTCGTCTAATATTTGAAAATAGGCCATAGTTTCGTCAATTCTTTACGCATTTTAAAACAGATGACATTTTCGGGAACTCTGAACCTTTTGCGAGATAATGGCTATCTCACATTTTTCAATTTCGAACATTCGTCTATGACTTCTATCGTTCGAAAATTGAAAAGACGTTGTTTATGAGACAATTTTTGTTATTTTTCAAAATTTGCAAATTTGACCTACATTTTTGGATTTCTGAGGTCCAAGCGATTCCAGTAATATAAGATTCATTCAGAGTTATCGCCCTTTATTTTTCGAATTTTTTCGAATTTTCTGCCCATTTTATGCCCCTTATATTTTTTGGAAAGGATAAAACGATATTTCTGAAACCTCTGGAACATAAAGCCATATAGTCAGACATCCGGATAAAGCAATTTCAACAACGATCCGTAAACCGGAAGTAGTCGAAATAATGTCTGATTTTTTGAAAAAAACTCAAAAAATGGGGGCTTTGGGAAAAACGTGATTTCTTCGTCCCATATCAACCGATCAAATGGATTAAGGTATCGTTAGTTTACATCGGAATTGGAGTATCGTATGATACCGACTTCATACAGATACGATGATCCAGAAGTAAAATATGACACGGTGAAAATCAAGTATTTTTTGTTTTGGAGCGTTTTTGGACGCCTTTATCTCAAAAACTGCTCCAGCGATTTTTCTTAAACTTTATCTATCGATGGTCCTTCCGGTAGTCTTTAGCATGGATTCATCCATTAAGACCTTCATATAATTGGAATAAGACAAAAAAGGGACTGAAAATTGAAAAAAGTCCAAAAATCGTGAAATTTTTTTATTTTAAGAGATTTTCAAAAAAAAAATATATATTTAAAAAGCTGACCCAATTACGATTCTAATGATGTATAATATGTATGCAGTTATTGAAATTTAATTTTCAATATTTTGACATTTTGACATTTTTAACACTTTTGAACATAGGATTTCTCAGAAGTATTTTATTTGATCGTATAGTGTCGTATATCGTTAGAGAGCCCTGTTCCCATGCAAACTCTAAAACTGGATGAGAAAACTACTCGACAATGATTCGTGTACCGGAAGTAGTTCAAAAAACGAAGAAAAATGTAAAAAAGATAAAAAAAAAATTGGAGCTCTTGCCAAAAGATCGAATTCTCCGTCACATATTAGCGGACCAAAACAATTAAAGTGTCGTTGGATAGTTCCATTAATAGACGATCGTATAACATCTAAATAACACGAATTTGATTTTTAGGAAATAAATTATGGTACGCTGAAAACTAAGTATTTTCCGTTTTGGAGCATTCTGAGACGCCTTTTTCTCGAAAACGACGCCTACGATTTTTCTTAAACATTTTTTACTCAGAGTCCTATCGGTGGCCTAGCGTGTGCATCTAATAATAAAAGCGTTGCAATATTATAGGTGGTCCAAAAATGACCTCAATCTTTGAAAAAAGTTGAAAAATCATTAAATTATTGAAAATGCTCTTTTATTTATCTTTTTTTCGAAAATTACTCAATTAATGTTTCTGATATTTCTGGTATGGGAAGTTACGTATCTAATCAACTTGTTAAAGCTATTCCGACAATGATCGAAAAACCGGAAGTAGTCGAAAATATCTCCGATATTTTGAATTTTTTTTACAATTTTACAGAAAACTTTTTTATTTATGAATATTTTTTGATGGTAGTTTACTCAGAGTTAAAGTATCACCCTACTTGAGCAGAAGTGAGAAAGAATTTTGTCTCACTCATTTTCTTTAGTCGCCATTGGCTAATTTAGTTTTTCGTACCTAGATTAATTATTTATTGTTCGATTTGTGTAAAACAAAATGCATATGCTCCGTGGTCTCAATTGTAATTTTTTTTGTTACCGTGAAATTTTTCTGCAAGCAACGGAAGTGGCGTAATGTTAACAAAAACTACGATTTTGACAGTTCGGTACCACTTTTTGAAAGCAAATATTATTTTTTTCGAAATCTGATATAGCAAAAAGGATGCGCGCTGTAAAGGGGCACAAATCGTTAGCTCAGATTTTTTAATTTCAATTTCATTTTCGGGCAATTTCGAATAAATGTAAAAAAAAGTGTAACAATCAGTTATTTACAACCTATTCAACGTCTTCATATTTTGAACTATTTATTCGTAACTTTCATAAACTCGTATTAATAATCCAGACGAGGAGAATGTATGCAAAATATAGTTCGTAATATGAGCAATTGCCGAGAAATATGCAATTTTGCGTGAATCACTTTTCACGTTATTTTGTCTATAAAAGAGTAAATTATTATCCGATTTTCAATATTTTTTTTTCATTCGATGCCTAATGCCAATTTGGACTAGGTTAAGCCAATTTTACAGTTTCACTGTTACCGGAAATAACGTCATTTTGGAAAAAACTATACTTTTAACCTAAAAAACAAATATTTTATTCAAAAGAGTCTTTTTTATAATATTTTAAAAATTATGATATTTTGAATCCCATCAACGAATAGCATGAACCCATACGATCATACAGATACCACAAAAAAGTTTCTAACTTGTACGGTTGCCGAGAAATAGACGATTTTCTACAAGTCACTTTTCAAGCTTTTTGGTCTATAAAAGTGTCAATTATTATTCAATTTTCATACAATTTTCACCATGTGATGCCTTATGCGCTTTAGGATTGCAATGATCTGATTTAATATTTCCATTATCACCGGAAGTAATGGCATATTTGCAAAAACCGTATTTTTAGACTTCAAAACAAATATTTTATTCAAATGAGTCTGATTTGTAATGTTTATACAATTATGATATTTGATTCCAATCAACAAATAGATAAAACCCATACGGTCATATAAATACCAAAAAATGGTTTCTAACTTGTACAGTTGCCGAGAAATAGACGATTTTCTACACGTCACTTTTCAAGGTTTTTAGTCTATAAAAGTGGCAATTATTATTCGATTTACATAAAATTTTCACCATGTGATGCCTTATGCCATTTATGATTGCAATGATCTGATTTAACATTTCCATTATCACCGGAAGTAATGTCATATTTGCAAAAACCGTATTTTTAGACTTCCAAACAAAATTTTACTCCAAAATTAGATTTTGCGTGATCCGACTCAAGATGGCGTGTTCAATGACAAATATTACGGGACGCTGAAGATCTAGTATTTTCCTTTTTGGACTTTTATATGATATCAGAATGATACAAATTCGATGGTTAGGCAATAGATTATGAGATGCCGAAAATGTAGTATTTTCCTCTTTTTTTGAAGCCTTTTCGGACTCGTTTATCTCGAAAACTACTTCTATTTCACTTCTTAAACTTCTGTTACCTCGAGTCCTATCGGTCGTTTAGAGTATAAAGGTAAATTTAAAAGCATGGCAATGATATAAAGGACCCTGAAAGCCGATTCAGCACTGCTATGCAGGTCTAGTTATTATTATTATTATTAGGCTTTCAGACTTTCGTCTGAAAGACTATTGTTTTTACTAAAATTATTATTATTATTATTATTATTATTATTATTATTATTATTTTTTACCGCGGGAGCCTATTTCTCCATGATCGAAAACAGATATCGATCTGGAACAAACTTTTCTATCGGGAAAACATGTGGTGGCTAGTGCATAAACTATTTTTCAAACTTCTGCGCATACCGGAAGTGGCCGAACTTTGTAGGTTGTCATGATATTGAAAATCGGCCATAATTTCGTCAATTCTTTACCCATTTTTAATCAAATGACATTTTCGGAAACCCTGAATCTTTTGCAAGATAATGGCTATCTCACATTTTTCAATTTCGAACATTCGTCTATGACTTCTTTCGTTCGAAAATTGAAAAGACGTTGTTTATGAGACAATTTTTGTTATTTTTCAAAATTTGCAAATTTGACCTACATTTTTGGATTTCTGAGGTCCAAGCGATTCCAGTAATATAAGATTCATTCAGAGTTATCGCCCTTTATTTTTCGATTTTTTTCGAATTTTCTGCCCATTTTATGCCCCTTATATTTTTTGGAAAGGATAAAACGATATATCTGAAACCTCTGGAACATAAAGCCATATAGTCAGACATCCGGATAAAGCAATTTCAACAACGATCCGTAAACCGGAAGTAGTCGAAATAATGTCTGATTTTTGGAAAAAAAACTCAAAAATGGGGGCTTTGGGAAAAACGTGATTTCTTCGTCCCATATCAACCGATCAAATGGATTAAGGTATCGTTTGTTTACATCGGAATTGGAGTATCGTATGATACCGACTTCATACAGATACGATGATCCAGAAGTAAAATATGACACGCTGAATATCAAGCATTTTTTGTTTTGGAGCGTTTTTGGACGCCGTTATCTCGAAAACTGCTCCAGCGATTTTTCTTAAACTTTATCTATCGATGGTCCTTCCGGTAGTCTTTAGCATGGATCCATCCATTAAGACCTTCATATAATTGGAATAAGACAAAAAAGGGACTGAAAATTGAAAAAAGTCCAAAAATCGTGAAATTTTGGAAAATGATCTACTATTTTTTTATTTTAAGAGATTTTCAAAAAAAAAATATATATTTAAAAAGCTGACCTAATTACGATTCTAATGATGTATAATATGTATGCAGTTATTGAAATTTAATTTTCAATATTTTGACATTTTGACATTTTTAACACTTTTGAACATAGGATTTCTCAGAAGTATTTTATTTGATCGTATAGTGTCGTATATCGTTAGAGAGCCCTGTTCCCATGCAAACTCCAAAACTGTATGAGAAAACTACTCGACAATGATTCGTAAACCGGAAGTAGTTCAAAAAACGAAGAAAAATGTAAAAAAGATAAAAAAAAATTGGAGCCCTTGCCAAATGATCGAATTCTCCGTCACATATTAGCGGACCAAAACAATTAAAGTGTCGTTGGATAGTTCCATTAATAGACGATCGTATAACATCTCAATAACACGAATTTGATTCTTAGGAAATAAATTATGGTAAGCTGAAAACTAAGTATTTTCCGTTTTGGAGCATTCCGAGACGCCTTTTTCTCGAAAACGACGCCTACGATTTTTCTTAAACATTTTTTACTCAGAGTCCTATCGGTGGCCTAGCGTGTGCATCTAATAATAAAAGCGTTGCAATATTATAGGTGATCCAAAAATGACCTCAATCTTTGAAAAAAGTTGAAAAATCATTAAATTATTGAAAATGATCTTTTATTTATCTTTTTTTCAAAAATTACTTAATGAATGTTTCTGATATTTCTGCTACAGGAAGTTAAGTATCTAATCAACCTGTTAAAGCAATTCCGACAATGATTGAAAAACCGGAAGTAGTCGAAAAAATCTCCGATATTTTGAATTTTTTTTACATTTTTACAGAAAACTTTTTTATTTATGAATATTTTTTGATGGTAGTTTACACAGAGTTAAAGTATCACCCTACTTGAGCATAAGTGAGAAAGAATTTTGTCTGAGTAATTTTCTTTAGTCGCCATTGGCTAATTTAGTTTTTCGTACCTAGATTAATTATTTATTGTTCGATTTGTATAAAATAAAGTGCATATGCTTCGTGATGTCAATTGTAATATTTTTTGTTACGGTGACATTTTTCTGCACGCAACGGAAGTGGCGTAATATTAACAAAAACTACAATTTTGAGAGTTAAGTACCACTTTTTGACAGCAAATATTATTTTTTTTCGAAAACTGATATAACAAAAAGTATGCGCCCTGTACAGGCGCATAAAATGTTTGGCTCGGATTCTTAAATTTCAATTTCATTTTCGGGCAATTTCGAATAAAATGTAAAAAAAAGGTAAAATTCAGTTATTACAACCCATCCAACCTCTTTATATTTTGAACTATTTATTCGTAACTTTCATAAACTCGTAGCCATAATCCAGACAAAGAGAATGTATGCGAAAAATAGTTTGTAATATGAGCAGTTGCCGAGAAATATGCAATTTTGCATGCATCACTTTTCAAGTTATTTTGCCTATAAAAGAGTAAATTATTATCCGATTTTCAATATTTTTCTTTTATTTGATGCCTAATGCCAATTTGGACTAGGTTAAGCCAATTTTACAGTTTCACTGTTACCGGAAATGACGTCATTTTGGCAAAAACTGTATTTTTAACCTAAAAAACAAATATTTTATTCAAATGAGTCTCTTTTATAATATTTTTAAAATTATGATATTTGAATCCCATCAACGAATAGCATGAACCCATACCATCATACAGATACCACAAAAAAGTTTCTAACTTGTACGGTTGCCGAGAAATAGACGATTTTCTACAAGTCACTTTTTAAGCTTTTTGGTCTATAAAAGTGTCAATTATTATTCAATTTTCATACAATTTTCACCATGTGATGCCTTATGCACTTTAGGATTGCAATGATCTGATTTAACATTTCCATTATCACCGGAAGTAATGTCATATTTGCAAAAACCGTATTTTTAGACTTCGAAACAAATATTTTATTCAAATGAGTCTGATTTGTAATGTTTATACAATTATGATATTTGATTCCAATCAACAAATAGATTAAACCCATACGATCATATAAATACCAAAAAATGGTTTCTAACTTGTACAGTTGCCGAGAAATAGACGATTTTCTACACGTCACTTTTCAAGGTTTTTAGTCTATAAAAGTGGCAATTATTATTCGATTTACATAAAATTTTCACCATGTGATGCCTTATGCCATTTATGATTGCAATGATCTGATTTAACATTTCCATTATTACCGGAAGTAATGTCATATTTGCAAAAACTGTATTTTTAGACTTCCAAACAAAATTTTACTCCAAAATTAGATTTTGCGCGATCCGACTCAAGATGGCGTGTTCAATGACAAATATTACGGGACGCTGAAGATCTAGTATTTTCCTTTTTGGACTTTTATGTGATATCAGAATGATACAAATTCGGTGGTTAGGCAATAGATTATGAGATGCCGAAAATGTAGTATTTTCCTCTTTTTTTGGAGCCTTTTCGGACTCGTTTATCTCGAAATCTACATCTATTTCACTTCTTAAACTTCTGTTACCCCGAGTCCTATCGGTCGTTTAGAGTATAAAGGTAAATTTAAAAGCATGGCAATGATATAAAGGACCCTGAAAGCCGATTCAGCACTGCTATGCAGGTCTAGTTATTATTAGGCTTTCAGACTTTCGTCTGAAAGACTATTGTTTTTACTAAAATTATTATTATTATTATTATTATTATTATTATTATTATTATTATTTTTTACCGCGGGAGCCTATTTCTCCATGATCGAAAACAGATATCGATCTGGAACAAACTTTTCTATCGGGAAAACATGTGGTGGCTAGTGCATAAACTATTTTTCAAACTTCTGCGCATACCGGAAGTGGCCGAACTTTGTATGTTGTCATGATATTGAAAATCGGCCATAATTTCGTCAATTCTTTACCCATTTTTAATCAAATGACATTTTCGGAAACCCTGAATCTTTTGCGAGATAATGGCTATCTCACATTTTTCAATTTCGAACATTCGTCTATGACTTCTATCGTTCGAAAATTGAAAAGACGTTGTTTATGAGACAATTTTTGTTATTTTTCAAAATTTGCAAATTTGACCTACATTTTTGGATTTCTGAGGTCCAAGCGATTCCAGTAATATAAGATTCATTCAGAGTTATCGCCCTTTATTTTTCGAATTTTTTCGAATTTTCTGCCCATTTTATGCCCCTTATATTTTTTGGAAAGGATAAAACGATATTTCTGAAACCTCTGGAACATAAAGCCATATAGTCAGACATCCGGATAAAGCAATTTCAACAACGATCCGTAAACCGGAAGTAGTCGAAATAATGTCTGATTTTTTGAAAAAAACTCAAAAAATGGGGGCTTTGGGAAAAACGTGATTTCTTCGTCCCATATCAACCGATCAAATGGATTAAGGTATCGTTTGTTTACATCGGAATTGGAGTATCGTATGATACCGACTTCATACAGATACGATGATCCAGAAGTAAAATATGACACGCTGAAAATCAAGCATTTTTTGTTTTGGAGCGTTTTTGGACGCCTTTATCTCGAAAACTGCTCCAGCGATTTTTCTTAAACTTTATCTACCGATGGTCCTTCCGGTAGTCTTTAGCATGGATCCATCCATTAAGACCTTCATATAATTGGAATAAGACAAAAAAGGGACTGAAAATTGAAAAAAGTCCAAAAATCGTGAAATTTTGGAAAATGCTCTACTATTTTTTTATTTTAAGAGATTTTCAAAAAAAATATATATATTTAAAAAGCTGACCCAATTACAATTCTAATGATGTATAATATGTATGCAGTTATTGAAATTTAATTTTCAATATTTTGACATTTTGACATTTTTAACACTTTTGAACATAGGATTTCTCAGAAGTATTTTATTTGATCGTATAGTGTCGTATATCGTTTGAGAGCCCTGTTCCCATGCAAACTCCAAAATTGGATGAGAAAACTACTCGACAATGATTCGTATACCGGAAGTAGTTCAAAAAACGAAGAAAAATGTAAAAAAGATAAAAAAAAAATTGGAGCTCTTGCCAAAAGATCGAATTCTCCGTCACATATTAGCGGACCAAAACAATTAAAGTGTCGTTGGATAGTTCCATTAATAGACGATCGTATAACATCTAAATAACACGAATTTGATTTTTAGGAAATAAATTATGGTAAGCTGAAAACTAAGTATTTTCCGTTTTGGAGCATTCTGAGACGCCTTTTTCTCGAAAACGACGCCTACGATTTTTCTTAAACATTTTTTACTCAGAGTCCTATCGGTGGCCTAGCGTGTGCATCTAATAATAAAAGCGTTGCAATATTATAGGTGGTCCAAAAATGACCTCAATCTTTGAAAAAAGTTGAAAAATCATTAAATTATTGAAAATGCTCTTTTATTTATCTTTTTTTCGAAAATTACTCAATTAATGTTTCTGATATTTCTGGTATGGGAAGTTAAGTATCTAATCAACTTGTTAAAGCTATTCCGACAATGATCGAAAAACCGGAAGTAGTCGAAAATATCTCCGATATTTTGAATTTTTTTTACAATTTTACAGAAAACTTTTTTATTTATGAATATTTTTTGATGGTAGTTTACTCAGAGTTAAAGTATCACCCTACTTGAGCAGAAGTGAGAAAGAATTTTGTCTCACTCATTTTCTTTAGTCGCCATTGGCTAACTTAGTTTTTCGTACCTAGATTAATTATTTATTGTTCGATTTGTGTAAAACAAAGTGCATATGCTCTGTGGTCTCAATTGTAATTTTTTTTGTTACCGTGAAATTTTTCTGCAAGCAAAGGAAGTGGCGTAATATTAACAAAAACTACGATTTTGACAGTTCGGTACCACTTTTTGAAAGCAAATATTATTTTTTTCGAAATCTGATATAGCAAAAAGGATGCGCGCTGTAAAGGGGCACAAATCGTTAGCTCAGATTTTTTAATTTCAATTTCATTTTCGGGCAATTTCGAATAAATGTAAAAAAAAGTGTAACAATCAGTTATTTACAACCTATTCAACGTCTTCATATTTTGAACTATTTATTCGTAACTTTCATAAACTCGTATTAATAATCCAGACGAGGAGAATGTGTGCAAAATATAGTTCGTAATATGAGCAATTGCCGAGAAATATGCAATTTTGCGTGAATCACTTTTCACGTTATTTTGTCTATAAAAGAGTAAATTATTATCCGATTTTCAATATTTTTTTTTCATTCGATGCCTAATGCCAATTTGGACTAGGTTAAGCCAATTTTACAGTTTCACTGTTACCGGAAATAACGTCATTTTGGAAAAAACTATACTTTTAACCTAAAAAACAAATATTTTATTCAAAAGAGTCTTTTTTATAATATTTTAAAAATTATGATATTTTGAATCCCATCAACGAATAGCATGAACCCATACGATCATACAGATACCACAAAAAAGTTTCTAACTTGTACGGTTGCCGAGAAATAGACGATTTTCTACAAGTCACTTTTCAAGCTTTTTGGTCTATAAAAGTGTCAATTATTATTCAATTTTCATACAATTTTCACCATGTGATGCCTTATGCGCTTTAGGATTCCAATGATCTGATTTAACATTTCCATTATCACCGGAAGTAATGTCATATTTGCAAAAACCGTATTTTTAGACTTCAAAACAAATATTTTATTCAAATGAGTCTGATTTGTAATGTTTATACAATTATGATATTTGATTCCAATCAACAAATAGATTAAACCCATACGGTCATATAAATACCAAAAAATGGTTTCTAACTTGTACAGTTGCCGAGAAATAGACGATTTTCTACACGTCACTTTTCAAGGTTTTTAGTCTATAAAAGTGGCAATTATTATTCGATTTACATAAAATTTTCACCATGTGATGCCTTATGCCATTTATGATTGCAATGATCTGATTTAACATTTCCATTATCACCGGAAGTAATGTCATATTTGCAAAAACCGTATTTTTAGACTTCCAAACAAAATTTTACTCCAAAATTAGATTTTGCGTGATCCGACTCAAGATGGCGTGTTCAATGACAAATATTACGGGACGCTGAAGATCTAGTATTTTCCTTTTTGGACTTTTATATGATATCAGAATGATACAAATTCGATGGTTAGGCAATAGATTATGAGATGCCGAAAATATAGTATTTTCCTCTTTTTTTGAAGCCTTTTCGGACTCGTTTATCTCGAAAACTACTTCTATTTCACTTCTTAAACTTCTGTTACCCCGAGTCCTATCGGTCGTTTAGAGTATAAAGGTAAATTTAAAAGCATGGCAATGATATAAAGGACCCTGAAAGCCGATTCAGCACTGCTATGCAGGTCTAGTTATTATTATTATTATTATTATTATTATTTTTTACCGCGGGAGCCTATTTCTCCATGATCGAAATCAGATATCGATCTGGAACAAACTTTTCTATCGGGAAAACATGTGGTGGCTAGTGCATAAACTATTTTTCAAACTTCTGCGCATACCGGAAGTGGCCGAACTTTGTATGTTGTCATGATATTGAAAATCGGCCATAATTTCGTCAATTCTTTACCCATTTTTAATCAAATGATATTTTCGGAAACCCTGAATCTTTTGCGAGATAATGGCTATCTCACATTTTTCAATTTCGAACATTCGTCTATGACTTCTATCGTTCGAAAATTGAAAAGACGTTGTTTATGAGACAATTTTTGTTATTTTTCAAAATTTGCAAATTTGACCTACATTTTTGGATTTCTGAGGTCCAAGCGATTCCAGTAATATAAGATTCATTCAGAGTTATCGCCCTTTATTTTTCGAATTTTTTCGAATTTTCTGCCCATTTTATGCCCCTTATATTTTTTGGAAAGGATAAAACGATATTTCTGAAACCTCTGGAACATAAAGCCATATAGTCAGACATCCGGATAAAGCAATTTCAACAACGATCCGTAAACCGGAAGTAGTCGAAATAATGTCTGATTTTTTGAAAAAAACTCAAAAAATGGGGGCTTTGGGAAAAACGTGATTTCTTCGTCCCATATCAACCGATCAAATGGATTAAGGTATCGTTTGTTTACATCGGAATTGGAGTATCGTATGATACCGACTTCATACAGATACGATGATCCAGAAGTAAAATATGACACGCTGAAAATCAAGTATTTTTTGTTTTGGAGCGTTTTTGGACGCCTTTATCTCGAAAACTGCTCCAGCGATTTTTCTTAAACTTTATCTATCGATGGTCCTTCCGGTAGTCTTTAGCATGGATCCATCCATTAAGACCTTCATATAATTGGAATAAGACAAAAAAGGGACTGAAAATTGAAAAAAGTCCAAAAATCGTGAAATTTTGGAAAATGCTCTACTATTTTTCTATTTTAAGAGATTTTCAAAAAAAAAATATATATTTAAAAAGTTGACGCAATTACGATTCTAATGATGTATAATATGTATGCAGTTATTGAAATTTAATTTTCAATATTTTGACATTTTGACATTTTTAACACTTTTGAACATAGGATTTCTCAGAAGTATTTTATTTGATCGTATAGTGTCGTATATCGTTAGAGAGCCCTGTGCCCATGCAAACTCCAAAACTGGATGTGAAAACTACTCGACAATGATTCGTATACCGGAAGTAGTTCAAAAAACGAAGAAAAATGTAAAAAAGATGAAAAAAAATTGGAGCTCTTGCCAAAAGTTCGAATTCTCCGTCACATATTAGCGGACCAAAGCAATTGAAGTGTCGTTGGATAGTTCCATTAATAGACGATCGTATAACATCTAAATAACACGAATTTGATTTTTAGGAAATAAATTATGGTACGCTGAAAACTAAGTATTTTCCGTTTTGGAGCATTCTGAGACGCCTTTTTCTCGAAAACGACGCCTACGATTTTTCTTAAACATTTTTTACTCAGGGTCCTATCGGTGGCCTAGCGTGTGCATCTAATAATAAAAGCGTTGCAATATTATAGGTGGTCCAAAAATGACCTCAATCTTTGAAAAAAGTTGAAAAATCATTAAATTATTGAAAATGCTCTTTTATTTATCTTTTTTTCGAAAATTACTCAATTAATGTTTCTGATATTTCTGGTATGGGAAGTTAAGTATCTAATCAACTTGTTAAAGCTATTCCGACAATGATCGAAAAACCGGAAGTAGTCGAAAATATCTCCGATATTTTGAATTTTTTTTACAATTTTACAGAAAACTTTTTTATTTATGAATATTTTTTGATGGTAGTTTACTCAGAGTTAAAGTATCACCCTACTTGAGCAGAAGTGAGAAAGAATTTTGTCTCAGTCATTTTCTTTAGTCGCCATTGGCTAATTTAGTTTTTCGTACCTAGATTAATTATTTATTGTTCGATTTGTGTAAAACAAAGTGCATATGCTCCGTGGTCTCAATTGTAATTTTTTTTGTTACCGTGAAATTTTTCTGCAAGCAACGGAAGTGGCGTAATATTAACAAAAACTACGATTTTGACAGTTCGGTACCACTTTTTGAAAGCAAATATTATTTTTTTCGAAATCTGATATAGCAAAAAGGATGCGCGCTGTAAAGGGGCACAAATCGTTAGCTCAGATTTTTTAATTTCAATTTCATTTTCGGGCAATTTCGAATAAATGTAAAAAAAAGGGTAACAATCAGTTATTTACAACCTATTCAACGTCTTCATATTTTGAACTATTTATTCGTAACTTTCATAAACTCGTAGTAATAATCCAGACGAGGAGAATGTATGCAAAAAATAGTTCGTAATATGAGCAATTGCCGAGAAATATGCAATTTTGCGTGAATCACTTTTCACGTTATTTTGTCTATAAAAGAGTAAATTATTATCCGATTTTCAATATTTTTTTTTCATTCGATGCCTAATGCCAATTTGGACTAGGTTAAGCCAATTTTACAGTTTCACTGTTACCGGAAATAACGTCATTTTGGAAAAAACTATACTTTTAACCTAAAAAACAAATATTTTATTCAAAAGAGTCTTTTTTATAATATTTTAAAAATTATGATATTTTGAATCCCATCAACGAATAGCATGAACCCATACGATCATACAGATACCACAAAAAAGTTTCTAACTTGTACGGTTGCCGAGAAATAGACGATTTTCTACAAGTCACTTTTCAAGCTTTTTGGTCTGTAAAAGTGTCAATTATTATTCAATTTTCATACAATTTTCACCATGTGATGCCTTATGCGCTTTAGGATTGCAATGATCTGATTTAACATTTCCATTATCACCGGAAGTAATGTCATATTTGCAAAAACCGTATTTGTAGACTTCAAAACAAATATTTTATTCAAATGAGTCTGATTTGTAATGTTTATACAATTATGATATTTGATTCCAATCAACAAATAGATTAAACCCATACGGTCATATAAATACCAAAAAATGGTTTCTAACTTGTACAGTTGCCGAGAAATAGACGATTTTCTACACGTCACTTTTCAAGGTTTTTAGTCTATAAAAGTGGCAATTATTATTCGATTTACATAAAATTTTCACCATGTGATGCCTTATGCCATTTATGATTGCAATGATCTGATTTAACATTTCCATTATCACCGGAAGTAATGCCATATTTGCAAAAACCGTATTTTTAGACTTCCAAACAAAATTTTACTCCAAAATTAGATTTTGCGTGATCCGACTCAAGATGGCGTGTTCAATGACAAATATTACGGGACGCTGAAGATCTAGTATTTTCCTTTTTGGACTTTTATATGATATCAGAATGATACAAATTCGATGGTTAGGCAATAGATTATGAGATGCCGAAAATGTAGTATTTTCCTCTTTTTTTGAAGCCTTTTCGGACTCGTTTATCTCGAAAACTACTTCTATTTCACTTCTTAAACTTCTGTTACCCCGAGTCCTATCGGTCGTTTAGAGTATAAAGGTAAATTTAAAAGCATGGCAATGATATAAAGGACCCTGAAAGCCGATTCAGCACTGCTATGCAGGTCTAGTTATTATTATTTTTTACCGCGGGAGCCTATTTCTCCATGATCGAAAACAGATATCGATCTGGAACAAACTTTTCTATCTGGAAAACATGTGGTGGCTAGTGCATAAACTATTTTTCAAACTTCTGCGCATACCGGAAGTGGCCGAACTTTGTATGTTGTCATGATATTGAAAATCGGCCATAATTTCGTCAATTCTTTACCCATTTTTAATCAAATGACATTTTCGGAAACCCTGAATCTTTTGCGAGATAATGGCTATCTCACATTTTTCAATTTCGAACATTCGTCTATGACTTCTATCGTTCGAAAATTGAAAAGACGTTGTTTATGAGACAATTTTTGTTATTTTTCAAAATTTGCAAATTTGACCTACATTTTTGGATTTCTGAGGTCCAAGCGATTCCAGTAATATAAGATTCATTCAGAGTTATCGCCCTTTATTTTTCGAATTTTTTCGAATTTTCTGCCCATTTTATGCCCCTTATATTTTTTGGAAAGGATAAAACGATATTTCTGAAACCTCTGGAACATAAAGCCATATAGTCAGACATCCGGATAAAGCAATTTCAACAACGATCCGTAAACCGGAAGTAGTCGAAATAATGTCTGATTTTTTGAAAAAAACTCAAAAAATGGGGGCTTTGGGAAAAACGTGATTTCTTCGTCCCATATCAACCGATCAAATGGATTAAGGTATCGTTTGTTTACATCGGAATTGGAGTATCGTATGATACCGACTTCGTACAGATACGATGATCCAGAAGTAAAATATGACGCGCTGAAAATCAAGCATTTTTTGTTTTGGAGCATTTTTGGACGCCTTTATCTCGAAAACTGCTCCAGCGATTTTTCTTAAACTTTATCTATCGATGGTCCTTCCGGTAGTCTTTAGCATGGATCCATCCATTAAGACCTTCATATAATTGGAATAAGACAAAAAAGGGACTGAAAATAGAAAAAAGTCCAAAAATCGTGAAATTTTGGAAAATGCTCTACTATTTTTTTATTTTAAGAGATTTTCAAAAAAAAAATATATATTTAAAAAGCTGACCCAATTACGATTCTAATGATGT
Organism: Patella ulyssiponensis; assembly: GCA_963678685.1. Lineage (NCBI taxonomy): Eukaryota > Metazoa > Mollusca > Gastropoda > Patellidae > Patella > Patella ulyssiponensis. The sequence continues at coordinate 56,644,402 of OY783225.1, read as the reverse complement.
ATAATATGTATGCAGTTATTGAAATTTAATTTTCAATATTTTGACATTTTGACATTTTTAACACTTTTGAACATAGGATTTCTCAGAAGTATTTTATTTGATCGTATAGTGTCGTATATCGTTAGAGAGCCCTGTTCCCATGCAAACTCCAAAACTGGATGAGAAAACTACTCGACAATGATTCGTATACCGGAAGTAGTTCAAAAAACGAAGAAAAATGTAAAAAAGATAAAAAAAAAATTGGAGCTCTTGCCAAAAGATCGAATTCTCCGTCACATATTAGCGGACCAAAACAATTAAAGTGTCGTTGGATAGTTCCATTAATAGACGATCGTATAACATCTAAATAACACGAATTTGATTTTTAGGAAATAAATTATGGTACGCTGAAAACTAAGTATTTTCCGTTTTGGAGCATTCTGAGACGCCTTTTTCTCGAAAACGACGCCTACGATTTTTCTTAAACATTTTTTACTCAGAGTCCTATCGGTGGCCTAGCGTGTGCATCTAATAATAAAAGCGTTGCAATATTATAGGTGGTCCAAAAATGACCTCAATCTTTGAAAAAAGTTGAAAAATCATTAAATTATTGAAAATGCTCTTTTATTTATCTTTTTTTCGAAAATTACTCAATGAATGTTTCTGATATTTCTGGTATGGGAAGTTAAGTATCTAATCAACTTGTTAAAGCTATTCCGACAATGATCGAAAAACTTGAAGTAGTCGAAAATATCTCCGATATTTTGAATTTTTTTTACAATTTTACAGAAAACTTTTTTATTTATGAATATTTTTTGATGGTAGTTTACTCAGAGTTAAAGTATCACCCTACTTGAGCAGAAGTGAGAAAGAATTTTGTCTCACTCATTTTCTTTAGTCGCCATTGGCTAATTTAGTTTCTCGTACCTAGATTAATTATTTATTGTTCGATTTGTGTAAAACAAAGTGCATATGCTCCGTGGTCTCAATTGTAATTTTTTTTGTCACCGTGAAATTTTTCTGCCAGCAACGGAAGTGGCGTAATATTAACAAAAACTACGATTTTGACAGTTCGGTACCACTTTTTGAAAGCAAATATTATTTTTTTCGAAATCTGATATAGCAAAAAGGATGCGCGCTGTAAAGGGGCACAAATCGTTAGCTCAGATTTTTTAATTTCAATTTCATTTTCGGGCAATTTCGAATAAATGTAAAAAAAAGTGTAACAATCAGTTATTTACAACCTATTCAACGTCTTCATATTTTGAACTATTTATTCGTAACTTTCATAAACTCGTATTAATAATCCAGACGAGGAGAATGTATGCAAAATATAGTTCGTAATATGAGCAATTGCCGAGAAATATGCAATTTTGCGTGAATCACTTTTCACGTTATTTTGTCTATAAAAGAGTAAATTATTATCCGATTTTCAATATTTTTTTTTCATTCGATGCCTAATGCCAATTTGGACTAGGTTAAGCCAATTTTACAGTTTCACTGTTACCGGAAATAACGTCATTTTGGAAAAAACTATACTTTTAACCTAAAAAACAAATATTTTATTCAAAAGAGTCTTTTTTATAATATTTTAAAAATTATGATATTTTGAATCTCATCAACGAATAGAATGAACCCATACGATCATACAGATACCACAAAAAAGTTTCTAACTTGTACGGTTGCCGAGAAATAGACGATTTTCTACAAGTCACTTTTCAAGCTTTTTGGTCTATAAAAGTGTCAATTATTATTCAATTTTCATACAATTTTCACCATGTGATGCCTTATGCACTTTAGAATTGCAATGATCTGATTTAACATTTCCATTATCACCGGAAGTAATGTCATATTTGCAAAAACCGTATTTTTAGACTTCAAAACAAATATTTTATTCAAATGAGTCTGATTTGTAATGTTTATACAATTATGATATTTGATTCCAATCAACAAATAGATTAAACCCATACGGTCATATAAATACCAAAAAATGGTTTCTAACTTGTACAGTTGCCGAGAAATAGACGATTTTCTACACGTCACTTTTCAAGGTTATTAGTCTATAAAAGTGGCAATTATTATTCGATTTACATAAAATTTTCACCATGTGATGCCTTATGCCATTTATGATTGCAATGATCTGATTTAACATTTCCATTATCACCGGAAGTAATGTCATATTTGCAAAAACCGTATTTTTAGACTTCCAAACAAAATTTTACTCCAAAATTAGATTTTGCGCGATCCGACTCAAGATGGCGTGTTCAATGACAAATATTACGGGACGCTGAAGATCTAGTATTTTCCTTTTTGGACTTTTATATGATATCAGAATGATACAAATTCGATGGTTAGGCAATAGATTATGAGATGCCGAAAATGTAGTATTTTCCTCTTTTTTTGGAGCCTTTTCGGACTCGTTTATCTCGAAAACTACTTCTATTTCACTTCTTAAACTTCTGTTACCCCGAGTCCTATCGGTCGTTTAAGAGTATAAAGGTAAATTTAAAAGCATGGCAATGATATAAAGGACCCTGAAAGCCGATTCAGCACTGCTATGCAGGTCTAGTTAGGCTTTCAGACTTTCGTCTGAAAGACTATTGTTTTTAAAAAAATTATTATTATTATTATTATTATTTTTTTCCGCGGGAGCCTATTTCTCCATGATCGAAAACAGATATCGATCTGGAACAAACTTTTCTATCAGGAAAACATGTGGTGGCTAGTGCATAAACTATTTTTCAAACTTCTGCGCATACCGGAAGTGGCCGAACTTTGTAGGTTGTCGGGATATTGAAAATCGGCCATAATTTCGTCAATTCTTTACCCATTTTTAAACAAATGACATTTTCGGAAACCATGAATCTTTTGCGAGATAATGGCTATCTCACATTTTTCAATTTCGAACATTCGTCTATGACTTCTATCATTCGAAAATTGAAAAGACGTTGTTTATGAGACAATTTTTGTTATTTTTCAAAATTTGCAAATTTGACCTACATTTTTGGATTCCTGAAGTCTATGCAATTCCAGTAATATAAGTTTCATTCAGAGTTATCGCCCTTTATTTTTCGAATTTTTTCGAATTTTCTTCCCATTTTGTGCCCCATATATTTTTTGGAAAGGATAAAACGATATATCTGAAACCCCTGAAACATAAAGCCATATTGCCAGACAGTTGCATAAAGCAATTTCAACAACGATTCGTAAACCGGAAGTAGTCGAAATAATGTCTGATTTTTTGAAAAAAACTAAAAAAATGGGGGCTTTGGGAAAAACGTGATTTCTTCGTCCCATATCAACCGATCAAATGGATTAAGGTATCGTTGGTTGACATCGGAATTGGAGTATCGTATGATACCCAATTCATACAGATACGATGATCCAGAAGTAAAATATGACACGCTGAAAATCAAGCATTTTTTGATTTGGAGCGTTTTTGAACGCCTTTATCTCGAAAACTGCTCCAGCGATTTTTCTTAAACTTTATCTATCAATGGTCCTTCCGGTAGTCTTTAGCATGGATCCATCCATTAAGACCTATATATAATTGGAATAAGACAAAAAAGGCACTGAAAATTGAAAAAAGTCAAAAAATCTTGAAATTTTGGAAAATGCTCCACTATTTTTTTATTTGGAGAGATTTTCAAAAAAAAGATATATATTTAAAAAGCTGACCTAATTACGATTCTAATGATGTATAATATGTATGCAGTTATTGAAATTTAATTTTCAATATTTTGACATTTTGACATTTTTAACACTTTTGAACATAGGATTTCTCAGAAGTATTTTATTTGATCGTATAGTGTAGTATATCATTAGAGAGCCCTGTTCCCATGCAAACTCCAAAACTGAATGTGAAAACTACTCGACAATGATTCGTATACCGGAAGTATTTCAAAAAACGACGAAAAATGTAAAAAAGATAAAAAAGAATTGGAGCTCTTGCCAAAAGTTCGAATTCTCCGTCACATATTAGCGGACCAAAACAATTAAAGTGTCGTTGGATAGTTCCATTAATAGACGATCGTATAACATCTAAATAACACGAATTTGATTCTTAGGAAATAAATTATGGTACGCTGAAAACTAAGTATTTTCCGTTTTGGAGCATTCCGAGACGCCTTTTTCTCGAAAACGACGCCTACGATTTTTCTTAAACATTTTTTACTCAGAGTCCTATCGGTGGCCTAGCGTGTGCATCTAATAATAAAAGCGTTGCAATATTATAGGTGGTCCAAAAATGACATCAATCTTTGAAAAAAGTTGAAAAATCATTAAATTATTGAAAATGCTCTTTTATTTATCTTTTTTTCAAAAATTACTTAATGAATGTTTCTGATATTTCTGCTACAGGAAGTTAGGTATCTAATCAACTTGTTAAAGCAATTCCGACAATGATCGAAAAACCGGAAGTAGTCGAAAAAATCTCCGATATTTTGATTTTTTTTTACATTTTTACAGAAAACTTTTTTATTTATGAATATTTTTTGATGGTAGTTTACACAGAGTTAAAGTATCACCTTACTTGAGTATAAGTGAGAAAGAATTTTGTCTCAGTAATTTTCTTTAGTCGCCATTGGCTAATTTAGTTTTTCGTACCTAGATTAATTATTTATCGTTCGATTTGTATAAAACAAAGTGCATATGCTTCGTGATGTCAATTGTAATATTTTTTGTTACGGTGACATTTTTCTGCACGCAACGGAAGTGGCGTAATATTAACAAAAACTACAATTTTGAGAGTTAAGTACCACTTTTTGACAGCAAATATTATTTTTTTTCGAAAACTGATATAGCAAAAAGTATGCGCCCTGTAAAGGCGCATAAAATGTTTCGCTCAGATTCTTAAATTTCAATTTCATTTTCGGGCAATTTCGAATAAAATGTAAAAAAAAGGTAAAATTCAGTTATTACAACCCATTCAACGTCTTTATGTTTTGAACTATTTATTCGTAACTTTCATAAACTCGTAGCCATAATCCAAACGAAGAGAATGTATGCCAAAAATAGTTTGTAATATGAGCAGTTGCCGAGAAATATGCAATTTTGCATGCATCACTTTTCAAGTTATTTTGCCTATAAAAGAGTAAATTATTATCCGATTTTCAATATTTTTCTTTTATTTGATGCCTAATGCCAATTTGGATTACGTTAAGCCAACTTTACAGTTTCACTGTTACCGGAAATGACGTCATTTTGGCAAAAACTGTATTTTTAACCTAAAAAACAAATATTTTATTCAAATGAGTCTCTTTTATAATATTTTTAAAATTATGATATTTGAATCCCATCAACGAATAGCATGAACCCATACGATCATACAGATACCACAAAAAAGTTTCTTACTTGTACGGTTGCCGAGAAATAGACGATTTTCTACAAGTCACTTTTCAAGCTTTTTGGTCTATAAAAGTGTCAATTATTATTCAATTTTCATACAATTTTCACCATGTGATGCCTTATGCCATTTATGATTGCAATGATCTGATTTAACATTTCCATTATCACCGGAAGTAATGTCATATTTGCAAAAATCGTATTTTTAGACTTCAAAACAAATATTTTTTTGAAGTGAGTTATATTTATTATTTGTTTAACGTTATAACGTTTGATTCTAATGGCCTTTTAGATTGGATCAATATAATCATACTGATATCAAAAAATTGCTTCTAGCATATTCCCTTGTCGAGGAATAACCAATTTTCTAAGGATCACATTTTAAGTTTTTTACCTTTTTAATTTCAGTTTATGGGTTCTACGTTTACTATTTTATTGCCTGATATGTATAAAACAATTCTCAATTGCGAATTCTCAACTTATTTGTTATCGATAATGATTTCTTTTTGCACCGGAAGTGAAGTAATTTTGCCAGATTTTACAATTTTGACCGGTGTATTTGGAAGCAAATATTACTTTTACAAATCTGATAAAGGGTGTCACTGAATCATAACAACTACAGTATCGTTTGGTAGCTCGATGGATCGGCTATTGTGTGACGCACTTCCTGTCTGATTCCTGAAAGCCGATTTAGCACTGCAGGTCTGCAGAGGTCGTTCCATAGCGAACGAAAAAACATAACTAATTTCGCCGAGAATTTTAAGAAATAGGACAGATTTAAAAATACGGTACTCTTACAAAACGTTCAAATAAAGGTGTTCTAAAATCTTGTATTGCTATTTTGATCTTTTGTGTCGATAGATAGTGTATTTATAGACTCATTTTTGAGAACATCTCATCAATATTTTTACTTATTTGCCTCTACTCCAAAATTAGATTTTGCGCGATCCGACTCAAGATCGCGTGTTCAATGACAAATATTAAGGGACGCTGAAGATCTAGTATTTTCCTTTTTGGACTTTTATATGATATCAGAATGATACAAATTCAATGGTTAGGCAATAGATTATGCGATGCCGAAAATGTAGTATTTTCCTCTTTTTTTGGAGCCTTTTCAGACTCGTTTATCTCGAAAACTACTTCTATTTAACTTCTTAAACTTCTGTTACCCCGAGTCCTATCGGTCGTTTAGAGTATAAAGGTAAATTTAAAAGCATGGCAATGATATGCAGGACCCTGAAAGCCGATTCAGCACTGCTATGCAGGTCTAGTTATTATTATTATTATTATTTTTTACCGCGGGAGCCTATTTCTCCATGATCGAAAACATATATCGATCTGGAACAAACTTTTCTATAGGGAAAACATGTGGTGGCTACTTGATAAACTATTTTTCAAACTTCTGCGCATACCGGAAGTGGCCGAACTTTGTATGTTGTCATGATATTGAAAATCGGCCATAATTTCGTCAATTCTTTACCCATTTTCAATCAAATGACATTTTCGGAAACCCTGAATCTTTTGCAAGATAATGGCTATCTCACATTTTTCAATTTCGAACATTCGTTTATGACTTCTATCGTTCGAAAATTGAAAAGACGTTGTTTATGAGACAATTTTTGTTATTTTTCAAAATTTGCAAATTTGACCTACATTTTTGGATTTCTGAGGTCCAAGCGATTCCAGTAATATAAGATTCATTCAGAGTTATCGCCCTTTATTTTTCGAATTTTTTCGAATTTTCTGCCCATTTTATGCCCCTTATATTTTTTGGAAAGGATAAAACGATATTTCTGAAACCTCTGGAACATAAAGCCATATAGTCAGACATCCGGATAAAGCAATTTCAACAACGATCCGTAAACCGGAAGTAGTCGAAATAATGTCTGATTTTTTGAAAAAAACTCAAAAAATGGGGGCTTTGGGAAAAACGTGATTTCTTCGTCCCATATCAACCGATCAAATGGATTAAGGTATCGTTTGTTTACATCGGAATTGGAGTATCGTATGATACCGACTTCATACAGATACGATGATCCAGAAGTAAAATATGACACGCTGAAAATCAAGCATTTTTTGTTTTGGAGCGTTTTTGGACGCCTTTATCTCGGAAACTGCTCCAGCGATTTTTCTTAAACTTTATCTATCGATGGTCCTTCCGGTAGTCTTTAGCATGGATCCATCCATTAAGACCTTCATATAATTGGAATAAGACAGAAAAGGGACTGAAAATTGAAAAAAGTCCAAAAATCGTGAAATTTTGGAAAATGCTCTACTATTTTTTTATTTTAAGAGATTTTCAAAAAAAAAATATATAGTTAAAAAGCTGACCCAATTACGATTCTAATGATGTATAATATGTATGCAGTTATTGAAATTTAATTTTCAATATTTTGACATTTTGACATTTTTAACACTTTTGAACATAGGATTTCTCAGAAGTATTTTATTTGATCGTATAGTGTAGTATATCATTAGAGAGCCCTGTTCCCATGCAAACTCCAAAACTGGATGTGAAAACTACTCGACAATGATTCGTATACCGGAAGTAGTTCAAAAAACGACGAAAAATGTAAAAAAGATAAAAAAAAAATTGGAGCTCTTGCCAAAAGATCGAATTCTCCGTCACATATTAGCGGACCAAAACAATTAAAGTGTCGTTGGATAGTTCCATTAATAGACGATCGTATAACATCTAAATAACACGAACTTGATTTTTAGGAAATAAATTATGGTACGCTGAAAACTAAGTATTTTCCGTTTTGGAGCATTCTGAGACGCCTTTTTCTCGAAAACGACGCCTACGATTTTTCTTAAACATTTTTTACTCAGAGTCCTATCGGTGGCCTAGCGTGTGCATCTAATAATAAAAGCGTTGCAATATTATAGGTGGTCCAAAAATGACCTCAATCTTTGAAAAAAGTTGAAAAATCATTAAATTATTGAAAATGCTCTTTTATTTATCTTTTTTTCGAAAATTACTCAATTAATGTTTCTGATATTTCTGGTATGGGAAGTTAAGTATCTAATCAACTTGTTAAAGCTATTTCGACAATGATCGAAAAACCGGAAGTAGTCGAAAATATCTCCGATATTTTGAATTTTTTTTACAATTTTACAGAAAACTTTTTTATTTATGAATATTTTTTGATGGTAGTTTACTCAGAGTTAAAGTATCACCCTACTTGAGCAGAAGTGAGAAAGAATTTTGTCTCACTCATTTTCTTTAGTCGCCATTGGCTAACTTAGTTTTTCGTACCTAGATTAATTATTTATTGTTCGATTTGTGTAAAACAAAGTGCATATGCTCCGTGGTCTCAATTGTAATTTTTTGTGTTACCGTGAAAGTTTTCTGCAAGCAACGGAAGTGGCGTAATATTAACAAAAACTACGATTTTGACAGTTCGGTACCACTTTTTGAAAGCAAATATTATTTTTTTCGAAATCTGATATAGCAAAAAGGATGCGCGCTGTAAAGGGGCACAAATCGTTAGCTCAGATTTTTTAATTTCAATTTCATTTTCGGGCAATTTCGAATAAATGTAAAAAAAAGTGTAACAATCAGTTATTTACAACCTATTCAACGTCTTCATATTTTGAACTATTTATTCGTAACTTTCATAAACTCGTATTAATAATCCAGACGAGGAGAATGTATGCAAAATATAGTTCGTAATATGAGCAATTGCCGAGAAATATGCAATTTTGCGTGAATCACTTTTCACGTTATTTTGTCTATAAAAGAGTAAATTATTATCCGATTTTCAATATTTTTTTTTCATTCGATGCCTAATGCCAATTTGGACTAGGTTAAGCCAATTTTACAGTTTCACTGTTACCGGAAATAACGTCATTTTGGAAAAAACTATACTTTTAACCTAAAAAACAAATATTTTATTCAAAAGAGTCTTTTTTATAATATTTTAAAAATTATGATATTTTGAATCCCATCAACGAATAGCATGAACCCATACGATCATACAGATACCACAAAAAAGTTTCTAACTTGTACGGTTGCCGAGAAATAGACGATTTTCTACAAGTCACTTTTCAAGCTTTTTGGTCTATAAAAGTGTCAATTATTATTCAATTTTCATACAATTTTCACCATGTGATGCCTTATGCGCTTTAGGATTCCAATGATCTGATTTAACATTTCCATTATCACCGGAAGTAATGTCATATTTGCAAAAACCGTATTTTTAGACTTCAAAACAAATATTTTATTCAAATGAGTCTGATTTGTAATGTTTATACAATTATGATATTTGATTCCAATCAACAAATAGATTAAACCCATACGGTCATATAAATACCAAAAAATGGTTTCTAACTTGTACAGTTGCCGAGAAATAGACGATTTTCTACACGTCACTTTTCAAGGTTTTTAGTCTATAAAAGTGGCAATTATTATTCGATTTACATAAAATTTTCACCATGTGATGCCTTATGCCATTTATGATTGCAATGATCTGATTTAACATTTCCATTATCACCGGAAGTAATGTCATATTTGCAAAAACCGTATTTTTAGACTTCCAAACAAAATTTTACTCCAAAATTAGATTTTGCGTGATCCGACTCAAGATGGCGTGTTCAATGACAAATATTACGGGACGCTGAAGATCTAGTATTTTCCTTTTTGGACTTTTATATGATATCAGAATGATACAAATTCGATGGTTAGGCAATAGATTATGAGATGCCGAAAATGTAGTATTTTCCTCTTTTTTTGAAGCCTTTTCGGACTCGTTTATCTCGAAAACTACTTCTATTTCACTTCTTAAACTTCTGTTACCACGAGTCCTATCGGTCGTTTAGAGTATAAAGGTAAATTTAAAAGCATGGCAATGATATAAAGGACCCTGAAAGCCGATTCAGCACTGCTATGCAGGTCTAGTTATTATTATTTTTTACCGCGGGAGCCTATTTCTCCATGATCGAAAACAGATATCGATCTGGAACAAACTTTTCTATCAGGAAAACATGTGGTGGCTACTTGATAAACTATTTTTCAAACCTCTGCGCATACCGGAAGTGGCCGAACTTTGTATGTTGTCATGATATTGAAAATCGGCCATAATTTCGTCAATTCTTTACCCATTTTTAATCAAATGACATTTTCGGAAACCCTGAATCTTTTGCAAGATAATGGCTATCTCACATTTTTCAATTTCGAACATTCGTCTATGACTTCTATCGTTCGAAAATTGAAAAGACGTTGTTTATGAGACAATTTTTGTTATTTTTCAAAATTTGCAAATTTGACCTACATTTTTGGATTTCTGAGGTCCAAGCGATTCCAGTAATATAAGATTCATTCAGAGTTATCGCCCTTTATTTTTCGAATTTTTTCGAATTTTCTGCCCATTTTATGCCCCTTATATTTTTTGGAAAGGATAAAACGATATTTCTGAAACCTCTGGAACATAAAGCCATATAGTCAGACATCCGGATAAAGCAATTTCAACAACGATCCGTAAACCGGAAGTAGTCGAAATAATGTCTGATTTTTTGAAAAAAACTCAAAAAATGGGGGCTTTGGGAAAAACGTGATTTCTTCGTCCCATATCAACCGATCAAATGGATTAAGGTATCGTTTGTTTACATCGGAATTGGAGTATCGTATGATACCGACTTCATACAGATACGATGATCCAGAAGTAAAATATGACATGCTGAAAATCAAGCATTTTTTGTTTTGGAGCGTTTTTGGACGCCTTTATCTCGAAAACTGCTCCAGCGATTTTTCTTAAACTTTATCTATCGATGGTCCTTCCGGTAGTCTTTAGCATGGATCCATCCATTAAGACCTTCATATAATTGGAATAAGACAAAAAAGGGACTGAAAATTGAAAAAAGTCCAAAAATCGTGAAATTTTGGAAAATGCTCTACTATTTTTTTATTTTAAGAGATTTTCAAAAAAAAAATATATATTTAAAAAGCTGACCCAATTACGATTCTAATGATGTATAATATGTATGCAGTTATTGAAATTTAATTTTCAATATTTTGACATTTTGACATTTTTAACACTTTTGAACATAGGATTTCTCAGAAGTATTTTATTTGATCGTATAGTGTCGTATATCGTTAGAGAGCCCTGTTCCAATGCAAACTCCAAAACTGGATGAGAAAACTACTCGACAATGATTCGTATACCGGAAGTAGTTCAAAAAACGAAGAAAAATGTAAAAAAGATAAAAAAAAAAATGGAGCTCTTGCCAAAAGATCGAATTCTCCGTCACATATTAGCGGACCAAAACAATTAAAGTGTCGTTGGATAGTTCCATTAATAGACGATCGTATAACATCTCAATAACACGAATTTGATTCTTAGGAAATAAATTATGGTACGCTGAAAACTACGTATTTTCCGTTTTGGAGCATTCTGAGACGCCTTTTTCTCAAAAACGACGCCTACGATTTTTCTTAAACATTTTTTACTCAGAGTCCTATCGGTGGCCTAGTGTGTGCATTTAATAATAAAAGCGTTGCAATATTACAGGTGGTCCAAAAATGGCCTCAATCTTTGAAAAAAGTTGAAAAATCATTAAATTATTGAAAATGCTCTTTTATTTATCTTTTTTTCAAAAATTACTTAATGAATGTTTCTGATATTTCTGCTACAGGAAGTTAAGTATCTAATCAACTTGTTAAAGCAATTCCGACAATGATCGAAAAACCGGAAGTAGTCGAAAAAATCTCCGATATTTTGATTTTTTTTTTACATTTTTACAGAAAACTATTTTATTTATGAATATTTTTTGATGGTAGTTTACTCAGAGTTAAAGTATCACCCTACTTGAGCAGAAGTGAGAAAGAATTTTGTCTCACTCATTTTCTTTAGTCGCCATTGGCTAATTTAGTTTTTCGTACCTAGATTAATTATTTATTGTTCGATTTGTGTAAAACAAAGTGCATATGCTCCGTGGTCTCAATTGTAATTTTTTTTGTTACCGTGAAATTTTTCTGCAAGCAACGGAAGTGGCGTAATATTAACAAAAACTACGATTTTGACAGTTCGGTACCACTTTTTGAAAGCAAATATTATTTTTTTCGAAATCTGATATAGCAAAAAGGATGCGCGCTGTAAAGGGGCACAAATCGTTAGCTCAGATTTTTTAATTTCAATTTCATTTTCGGGCAATTTCGAATAAATGTAAAAAAAAGTGTAACAATCAGTTATTTACAACCTATTCAACGTCTTCATATTTTGAACTATTTATTCGTAACTTTCCTAAACTCGTATTAATAATCCAGACGAGGAGAATGTATGCAAAATATAGTTCGTAATATGAGCAATTGCCGAGAAATATGCAATTTTGCGTGAATCACTTTTCACGTTATTTTGTCTATAAAAGAGTAAATTATTATCCGATTTTCAATATTTTTTTTTCATTCGATGCCTAATGCCAATTTGGACTAGGTTAAGCCAATTTTACAGTTTCACTGTTACCGGAAATAACGTCATTTTGGAAAAAACTATACTTTTAACCTAAAAAACAAATATTTTATTCAAAAGAGTCTTTTTTTATAATATTTTAAAAATTATGATATTTTGAATCCCATCAACGAATAGCATGAACCCATACGATCATACAGATACCACAAAAAAGTTTCTAACTTGTACGGTTGCCGAGAAATAGACGATTTTCTACAAGTCACTTTTCAAGCTTTTTGGTCTATAAAAGTGTCAATTATTATTCAATTTTCATACAATTTTCACCATGTGATGCCTTATGCGCTTTAGGATTCCAATGATCTGATTAAACATTTCCATTATCACCGGAAGTAATGTCATATTTGCAAAAACCGTATTTTTAGACTTCAAAACAAATATTTTATTCAAATGAGTCTGATTTGTAATGTTTATACAATTATGATATTTGATTCCAATCAACAAATAGATTAAACCCATACGGTCATATAAATACCAAAAAATGGTTTCTAACTTGTACAGTTGCCGAGAAATAGACGATTTTCTACACGTCACTTTTCAAGGTTTTTAGTCTATAAAAGTGGCAATTATTATTCGATTTACATAAAATTTTCACCATGTGATGCCTTATGCCATTTATGATTGCAATGATCTGATTTAACATTTCCATTATCACCGGAAGTAATGTCATATTTGCAAAAACCGTATTTTTAGACTTCCAAACAAAATTTTACTCCAAAATTAGATTTTGCGCGATCCGACTCAAGATGGCGTGTTCAATGACAAATATTACGGGACGCTGAAGATCTAGTATTTTCCTTTTTGGACTTTTATATGATATCAGAATGATACAAATTCGATGGTTAGGCAATAGATTATGAGATGCCGAAAATGTAGTATTTACCTCTTTTTTGAAGCCTTTTCGGACTCGTTTATCTCGAAAACTACTTCTATTTCACTTCTTAAACTTCTGTTACCCCGAGTCCTATCGGTCGTTTAGAGTATAAAGGTAAATTTAAAAGCATGGCAATGATATAAAGGACCCTGAAAGCCGATTCAGCACTGCTATGCAGGTCTGAAAGACTATTGTTTTTACTAAAATTATTATTATTATTATTATTATTATTTTTTACCGCGGGAGCCTATTTCTCCATGATCGAAAACAGATATCGATCTGGAACAAACTTTTCTATCGGGAAAACATGTGGTGGCTACTTGATAAACTATTTTTCAAACCTCTGCGCATACCGGAAGTGGCCGAACTTTGTAGGTTGTCATGATATTGAAAATCGGCCATAATTTCGTCAATTCTTTACCCATTTTTAATCAAATGACATTTTTGGAAACCCTGAATCTTTTGCGAAATAATGGCTATCTCACATTTTTCAATTTCGAACATTCGTCTATGACTTCGGAAACCCTGAATCTTTTGCGAGATAATGTCTATCTCACATTTTTCAATTTCGAACATTCGTCTATGACTTCTATCGTTCGAAAATTGAAAAGACGTTGTTTATGAGACAATTTTTGTTATTTTTCAAAATTTGCAAATTTGACCTACATTTTTGGATTTCTGAGGTCCAAGCGATTCCAGTAATATAAGATTCATTCAGAGTTATCGCCCTTTATTTTTCGATTTTTTTCGAATTTTCTGCCCATTTTATGCCCCTTATATTTTTTGGAAAGGATAAAACGATATTTCTGAAACCTCTGGAACATAAAGCCATATAGTCAGACATCCGGATAAAACAATTTCAACAACGATCCGTAAACCGGAAGTAGTCAAAATAATGTCTGATTTTTGGAAAAAAACTCAAAAAATGGGGACGTTGGAAAAAACGTGATTTCGTCGTCCCATATCAACCGATCAAATGGATTAAGGTATCGTTGGTTTACGTCGGAATTGGAGTATCGTATGATACCCAATTCATACAGATACGATGATCCAGAAGTAAAATATGACACGCTGAAAATCAAGCATTTTTTGATTTGGAGCGTTTTTGGACGTCTTTATCTCGAAAACTACTCCAGCGATTTTTCTTAAACTTTATCTATCGATGGTCCTTCCGGTAGTCTTTAGCATGGATCCATCCATTAAAACCTATATATAATTGGAATAAGACAAAAAAGGGACTGAAAATTGAAAAAAGTCAAAAAATCGTGAAATTTTGGAAAATGCTCCACTATTTTTGTATTTGAAGAGATTTTCAAAAAAAAGATATATATTTAAAAAGCTGACCTAATTACGATTCTAATGATGTATAATATGTATGCAGTTAATGAAATTTAATTTTCAATATTTTGACATTTTGACATTTTTAACACTTTTGAACATAGGATTTCTCAGAAGTATTTTATTTGATCGTATAGTGTAGTATATCATTAGAGAGCCTTATTCCCATGCAAACTCCAAAACTGGATGTGAAAACTACTCGACAATGATTCGTATACCGGAAGTAGTTCAAAAAACGACGAAAAATGTAAAAAAGATAAAAAAGAATTGGAGCTCTTGCCAAAAGTTCGTATTCTCCGTCACATATTAGCGGACCAAAACAATTAAAGTGTCGTGGGATAGTTCCATTAATAGACGATCGTATAACATCTCAATAACACGAATTTGATTCTTAGGAAATGAATTATGGTACGCTGAAAACTACGTATTTTCCGTTTTGGAGCATTCTGAGACGCCTTTTTCTCGAAAACGACACCTACGATTTTTCTTAAACATTTTTTACACAGAGTCCTATCGATGGCCTAGCGTGTGCATCTAATAATAAAAGCGTTGAAATATTATAGGTGGTCCAAAAATGACATCAATCTTTGAAAAAAGTTGAAAAATCATTAAATTATTGAAAATGCTCTTTTATTTATCTTTTTTTCAAAAATTACTAAATGAATGTTTCTGATATTTCTGGTACAGGAAGTTAAGTATCTAATCAACTTGTTAAAGCAATTCCGACAATGATCAAAAAAACCGGAAGTAGTCGAAAAAATGTCCGATATTTTGAATTTTTTTTACATTTTTACAGGAAACTTTTTTATTTATGAATATTTTTTGATGGTAGTTTACACAGAGTTAAAGCATCACCCTACTTGAGCATAAGTGAGAAAGAATTTTGTCTCAGTAATTTTCGTTAGTCGCCATTGACTAATTTAGTTTTTCGTACCTAGATTAATTATTTATTGTTCGATTTGTATAAAACAAAGTGCATATGCTTCGTGATGTCAATTGTAATATTTTTTGTTACGGTGACATTTTTCTGCACGCAACGGAAGTGGCGTAATATTAACAAAAACTACAATTTTGAGAGTTAATTACCACTTTTTGACAGCAAATATTATTTTTTTCGAAAACTGATATAGCAAAAAGTATGCGCCCTGTAAAGGCGCATAAAATGTTTGGCTCAGATTCTTAAATTTCAATTTTATTTTCGGGCAATTTCGAATAAAATGTAAAAAAAAGGGTAAAATTCAGTTATTACAACCCATTCAACGTCTTTATATTTTGAACTATTTATTCGTAACTTTCATAAACTCGTAGCCATAATCCAGACGAAGAGAATGTATGCCAAAAATAGTTTGTAATATGAGCAGTTGCCGAGAAATATGCAATTTTGCATGCATCACTTTTCAAGTTATTTTGCCTATAAAAGAGTAAATTATTATCCGATTTTCAATATTTTTCTTTTATTTGATGCCTAATGCCGATTTGGACTAGGTTAAGCCAATTTTACAGTTTCACTGTTACCGGAAATGACGTCATTTTGGCAAAAACTGTATTTTTAACCTAAAAAACAAATATTTTATTCAAATGAGTCTCTTTTATAATATTTTTAAAATTATGATATTTGAATCCCATCAACGAATAGCATGAACCCATACGATCATACAGATACCACAAAAAAGTTTCTAACTTGTACGGTGGCCGAGAAATAGACGATTTTCTACAAGCCACTTTTCAAGCTTTTTGGTCTATAAAAGTGTCAATTATTATTCAATTTTCATACAATTTTCACCATGTGATGCCTTATGCCATTTATGATTGCAATGATCCTATTTAACATTTCCATTATCACCGGAAGTAATGTCATATTTGCAAAAAACGTATTTTTAGACTTCAAAACAAATATTTTTTTGAAGTGAGTTATATTTATTATTTGTTTAACGTTATAACGTTTGATTCTAATGGTCATTTAGATTGGATCAATATAATCATACTGATATCAAAAAATTGCTTCTAGCATATTCCCTTGTCGAGGAATAACCAATTTTCTAAGGATCACTTTTTAAGTTTTTTACCTTTTTAATTTCAGTTTATGGGTTCTAAGTTTATTATGTTATTGGCAGATATGTATAAAACAATTCTCAATTGCGAATTCTCAACTTATTTGTTATCGATAATGATTTCTTTTGGCACCGGAAGTTAAGTTTTTTTGCCAGATTTTACAATTTTGACCGGTGTATTTATTTGCAAGCAAATATTACTTTTACAAATCTGATAGAGGGTGTCACTGAATCATAACAACTACAGTATCGTTTGGTAGCTCGATGGATCGGCTATTGTATGACGCACTTCCTGTCTGATTCCTGAAAGCCGATTCAGCACTGCAGGTCTGCAGGTCTAGTTAGGCTTTCAGACTTTCGTCTGAAAGACTATTGTTTTTACTAAAATTATTATTATTATTATTATTATTATTTTTTACCGCGGGAGCCTATTTCTCCATGATCGAAAACAGATATCGATCTGGAACAAACTTTTCTATCGGGAAAACATGTGGTGGCTACTTGATAAACTATTTTTCAAACCTCTGCGCATACCGGAAGTGGCCGAACTTTGTACGTCGTCTAATATTTGAAAATAGGCCATAGTTTCGTCAATTCTTTACGC
Source organism: Patella ulyssiponensis (assembly GCA_963678685.1). Lineage (NCBI taxonomy): Eukaryota > Metazoa > Mollusca > Gastropoda > Patellidae > Patella > Patella ulyssiponensis. The sequence goes on along the minus strand of OY783225.1, from coordinate 56,626,750 downwards.
ATTTTAAAACAGATGACATTTTCGGGAACTCTGAACCTTTTGCGAGATAATGGCTATCTCACATTTTTCAATTTCGAACATTCGTCTATGACTTCTATCGTTCGAAAATTGAAAAGACGTTGTTTATGAGACAATTTTTGTTATTTTTCAAAATTTGCAAATTTGACCTACATTTTTGGATTTCTGAGGTCCAAGCGATTCCAGTAATATAAGATTCATTCAGAGTTATCGCCCTTTATTTTTCGAATTTTTTCGAATTTTCTGCCCATTTTATGCCCCTTATATTTTTTGGAAAGGATAAAACGATATTTCTGAAACCTCTGGAACATAAAGCCATATAGTCAGACATCCGGATAAAGCAATTTCAACAACGATCCGTAAACCGGAAGTAGTCGAAATAATGTCTGATTTTTTGAAAAAAACTCAAAAAATGGGGGCTTTGGGAAAAACGTGATTTCTTCGTCCCATATCAACCGATCAAATGGATTAAGGTATCGTTAGTTTACATCGGAATTGGAGTATCGTATGATACCGACTTCATACAGATACGATGATCCAGAAGTAAAATATGACACGCTGAAAATCAAGCATTTTTTGTTTTGGAGCGTTTTTGGACGCCTTTATCTCGAAAACTGCTCCAGCGATTTTTCTTAAACTTTATCTATCGATGGTCCTTCCGGTAGTCTTTAGCATGGATCCATCCATTAAGACCTTCATATAACTGGAATAAGACAAAAAAGGGACTGAAAATTGAAAAAAGTCCAAAAATCGTGAAATTTTGGAAAATGCTCTACTATTTTTTTATTTTAAGAGATTTTCAAAAAAAATATATATATTTAGAAAGCTGACCCAATTACAATTCTAATGATGTATAATATGTATGCAGTTATTGAAATTTAATTTTCAATATTTTGACATTTTGACATTTTTAACACTTTTGAACATAGGATTTCTCAGAAGTATTTTATTTGATCGTATAGTGTCGTATATCGTTAGAGAGCCCTGTTCCCATGCAAACTCCAAAACTGGATGAGAAAACTACTCGACAATGATTCGTATACCGGAAGTAGTTCAAAAAACGAAGAAAAATGTAAAAAAGATAAAAAAAAAATTGGAGCTCTTGCCAAAAGATCGAATTCTCCGTCACATATTAGCGGACCAAAACAATTAAAGTGTCGTTGGATAGTTCCATTAATAGACGATCGTATAACATCTAAATAACACGAATTTGATTTTTAGGAAATAAATTATGGTACGCTGGAAACTAAGTATTTTCCGTTTTGGAGCATTCTGAGACGCCTTTTTCTCGAAAACGACGCCTACGATTTTTCTTAAACATTTTTTACTCAGAGTCCTATCGGTGGCCTAGCGTGTGCATCTAATAATAAAAGCGTTGCAATATTATAGGTGGTCCAAAAATGACCTCAATCTTTGAAAAAAGTTGAAAAATCATTAAATTATTGAAAATGCTCTTTTATTTATCTTTTTTTCGAAAATTACTCAATTAATGTTTCTGATATTTCTGGTATGGGAAGTTAAGTATCTAATCAACTTGTTAAAGCTATTCCGACAATGATCGAAAAACCGGAAGTAGTCGAAAATATCTCCGATATTTTGAATTTTTTTTACAATTTTACAGAAAACTTTTTTATTTATGAATATTTTTTGATGGTAGTTTACTCAGAGTTAAAGTATCACCCTACTTGAGCAGAAGTGAGAAAGAATTTTGTCTAACTCATTTTCTTTAGTCGCCATTGGCTAATTTAGTTTTTCGTACCTAGATTAATTATTTATTGTTCGATTTGTGTAAAACAAAATGCATATGCTCCGTGGTCTCAATTGTAATTTTTTTTGTTACCGTGAAATTTTTCTGCAAGCAACGGAAGTGGCGTAATATTAACAAAAACTACGATTTTGACAGTTCGGTACCACTTTTTGAAAGCAAATATTATTTTTTTCGAAATCTGATATAGCAAAAAGGATGCGCGCTGTAGAGGGGCACAAATCGTTAGCTCAGATTTTTTAATTTCAATTTCATTTTCGGGCAATTTCGAATAAATGTAAAAAAAAGTGTAACAATCAGTTATTTACAACCTATTCAACGTCTTCAAATTTTGAACTATTTATTCGTAACATTCATAAACTCGTAGTAATAATCCAGACGAGGAGAATGTATGCAAAATATAGTTCGTAATATGAGCAATTGCCGAGAAATATGCAATTTTGCATGCATCACTTTTCACGTTATTTTGTCTATAAAAGAGTAAATTATTATCCGATTTTCAATATTTTTTTTTCATTCGATGCCTAATGCCAATTTGGACTAGGTTAAGCCAATTTTACAGTTTCACTGTTACCGGAAATGACGTCATTTTGGAAAAACTATACTTTTAACCTAAAAAACAAATATTTTATTCAAAAGAGTCTTTTTTAAAATATTTTAAAAATTATGATATGTTGAATCCCATCAACGAATAGCATGAACCCATACGATCATACAGATACCACAAAAAAGTTTCTAACTTGTACGGTTACCGAGAAATAGACGATTTTCTACAAGTCACTTTTCAAGCTTTTTAGTCTATAAAAGTGTCAATTATTATTCAATTTTCATACAATTTTCACCATGTGATGCCTTATGCACTTTAGGATTGCAATGATCTGATTTTACATTTCCATTATCACCGGAAGTAATGTCATATTTGCAAAAACCGTATTTTTAGACTTCAAAACAAATATTTTATTCAAATGAGTCTGATTTGTAATGTTTATACAATTATGATATTTGATTCCAATCAACAAATAGATTAAACCCATACGGTCATATAAATACCAAAAAATGGTTTCTAACTTGTACGGTTGCCGAGAAATAGACGATTTTCTACACGTCACTTTTCAAGGTTTTTAGTCTATAAAAGTGGCAATTATTATTCGATTTACATAAAATTGTCACCATGTGATGCCTTATGCCATTTATGATTGCAATGATCTGATTTAACATTTCCATTATCACCGGAAGTAATGTCATATTTGCAAAAACCGTATTTTTAGACTTCCAAACAAAATTTTACTCCAAAATTAGATTTTGCGCCATCCGACTCAAGATGGCGTGTTCAATGACAAATATAAGGGACGCTGAAGATCTAGTATTTTCCTTTTTGGACTTTTATATGATATCAGAATGATACAAATTCGATGGTTAGGCAATAGATTATGAGATGCCGAAAATGTAGTATTTTCCTCTTTTTTTGAAGCCTTTTCGGACTCGTTTATCTCGAAAACTACTTCTATTTCACTTCTTAAACTTCTGTTACCCCGAGTCCTATCGGTCGTTTAGAGTATAAAGGTAAATTTAAAAGCATGGCAATGATATAAAGGACCCTGAAAGCCGATTCAGCACTGCTATGCAGGTCTAGTTATTAGGCTTTCAGACTTTCGTCTGAAAGACTATTGTTTTTACTAAAATTATTATTATTTATTATTATTATTTTATTTTTCGGGGGAGCCTATTTCTCAGCGCCTGTAACAGATACCGATCTGGGACCTAAGTCTCTATAGGGAAACCATGTGTTGGCTACTTGATAAACTATTTTTGAAACTTCTGCGCAGACCGGAAGTGGTCGAATTTCGTGCTGGGTCAAAAAATTAAAAAACGGCCGTAGATTCGTCAATTCTGTACCTATTTTCATACAAATGACATTTTCGGAAACCTTGAGTCTTTTCTCGGACGATAGCAGTTGAAAATTTCGATATTTCGAAACTTCATCGCTGACTTCTTGCGATCGAAAAATGAAAAATTTTATTTGAGAGACAATTTTTGTTATTTTTCAAAATTTTCAAATTTGACCTACATTTTTGGACACCTGAAGGCAATCTGATTCCAGTAATATAAGTTTCATTCCGAGTTATCGCCCTTTATTTTTCGATTTTTTTCGAATTTTCTTGACATTTTGTGAGCTTAAGTTTCGTTTTACGGCCTTGATCAACGTTTCTCAAATTCCTGATACATGAAGCAATATTGTCAAACCACCGTTTAAAGCAATTTCAACAACAATCCGTAAACCGGAAGTAGTCGAAATAATATGCGATATTTTGAAAAAAACGTGAAAAATTGGTGTCTTGGGTAAAAACACGATTTCTCCGTCCGATATCAACGGATTAAACAAATTAAGGTATCATTTGGTCTAGCGGTGATTGGACCACTGAATGATACCCAATTCGTACGGATACGATGAGCTGGAAGCAAAATATGGCACGCTGAAAATCAAGTATTTTCTGATTTGGAGCGTTTTTGGACGCCTTTATCTCGAAAACTGCTCCAGCGATTTTTCTTAAACTTTCTCTATTAAGAGACCCTTCGATGGTCTTTAGCATGAAGCAATACATTACAATCTTCCAATAATTGGAATAAGACAAAAAAGAGACTGAAAATCGAAAAAAGTCAAAAAATCGTGAAATTTTGGAAAATGCTCTACTATTTTTTTATTTTAAGAGATTTTAAAAAAACAGATATATATTTAAAAAGCTGACCTAATTACGATTCTAATGATGTATAATATGTATGCAGTTATTGAAATTTAATTTTCAATATTTTGACATTTTGATATTTTTAACACTTTTGAACATAGGATTTCTCAGAAATATTTTATTTGATCGTATAGTGGTGTATATCATTAGAGAGCCCTGTTCCCATGCAAACTCCAAAACTGGATGTGAAAACTATTCGACAATGATTCGTATACCGGAAGTAGTTCAAAAAACGACAAAAAATGTAAAAAAGATAAAAAAGAATTGGAGCTCTTGCCAAAAGTTCGAATTCTCCGTCACATATTAGCGGACCAAAACAATTAAAGTGTCGTTGGATAGTTCCATTAATAGACGATCGTATAACATCTAAATAACACGAATTTGATTCTTAGGAAATAAATTATGGTACGCCGAAAACTAAGTATTTTCCGTTTTGGAGCATTCTGAGACGCCTTTTTCTCGAAAACGACGCCTACGATTTTTCTTAAACATTTTTTACTCAGAGTCCTATCGGTGGCCTAGCGTGTGCATCTAATAATAAAAGCGTTGCAATATTATAGGTGGTCCAAAAATGACATCAATCTTTGAAACAAGTTGAAAAATCATTAAATTATTGAAAATGCTCTTTTGTTTATCTTTTTTGCAAAAATTACTTAATGAATGTTTCTGATATTTCTGCTACAGGAAGTTAAGTATCTAATCAACTTGTTAAAGCTATTCCGACAATGATCGAAAAACCGGAAGTAGTCGAAAAAATCTCCGATATTTTGAATTTTTTTTACATTTTTACAGAAAACTTTTTTATTTATGAATATTTTTTGATGGTAGTTTACACAGAGTTAAAGTATCACCCTACTTGAGCAGAAGTGAGAAAGAATTTTGTCTCAGTAATTTTCTTTAGTCGCCATTGGCTAATTTAGTTTTTCGTACCTAGATTAATTATTTATTGTTCGATTTGTATAAAACAAAGTGCATATGCTCCGTGGTCTCAATTGTATTTTTTTTTGTTACCGTGAAATTTTTCTGCACGCAACGGAAGTGGCGTAATATTAACAAAAACTACAATTTTGACAGTTCAGTACCACTTTTTGAAAGCAAATATTATTTTTTTCGATATCTGATATAGCAAAAAGGATGCGCGCTGTAAAGGGGCACAAATCGTTAGTTCAGATTTTTTTATTTCAATTTCATTTTCGGGCAATTTCGAATAAATGTAAAAAAAAGTGCAACAATCAGTTATTTACAACCCATTCAACGTCTTCATATTTTGAACTATGTATTCGTAACGTTCATAAACTCGTAGTAATAATCCAGACGAGGAGAATGTATGCACAAAATAGTTCGTAATATGAGCAATTGCCGAGAAATATGCAATTTTGCATGCATCACTTTTCACGTTATTTTGCCTATAAAATAGTAAATTATTATCCGATTTTCAATATTTTTTTTTCATTCGATGCCTAGTGCCAATTTGGACTAGGTTAAGCCAATTTTACAGTTTCACTGTTACCGGAAATGACGTCATTTTGGCAAAAACTGTATTTTTAACCTAAAAAACAAATATTTTATTCAAATGTGTCTTTTTTTATAATACTTTTAAAATTATGATATTTGAATCCCATCAACGAATAGCATTAACCCATACGATCATACAGATACCACAAAAAAGTTTCTAACTTGTACGGTTGCCGAGAAATAGACGATTTTCTACAAGTCACTTTTCAAGCTTTTTGGTCTATAAAAGTGTCAATTATTATTCAATTTTCATACAATTTTCACCATTTGATGCCTTATGTGATTTATGATTGCTTTAAACTAATTTAAGATTTTTATTATCACCGGAAGTAATGTCTTTTTTGCAAAAACCGTATTTTTAGACTTCAAAACAAATATTTTTTTTAAGTGTATTATATTTTTTATTTGTTTAACGTTATAATGTTTGATTATAATGGTCATTTAGATTGGATCAATACAATCATATTGATGTCAAAAAATTGCTTCTAGCATATTCCCTTGTCGAGAAATAACCAATTTTCTCAGGATCACTTTTTAAGTTTTTTCACCTTTTTAATTTCAGTTTATGGGATCTAGGTTTAGTGTTTATTGCCTGATACGTATAAAACAAAGTTTGTATGTTTCATGTTGCAAATTCTCAACTTATTTGCTGTCGATAATGATTTCTTTCGGCACCGGATGTGACGTAATTTTGCCAGATTTTACAATTTTGACCGATCTTTTCGCAAGCAAATATTACTTTTACAAGTCTGATAGAGGGTGTCATTGAATCAAAAAAAAAATACAGTATCGTTTGGTAGCTGGATAGATCGGCTATTGTATGACGTATTTCCTGTCTGATTCCTGAAAGCCGATTTAGTGCTGTGGAGGAAATGCAGCAGGTTGGACTGGCAACCTAGTCCTTGTCATGTACATTTGGACATCCCCTCCCCTCCTTAAACATGTGTACATAGGACCCCGGTTTCGCATCTACTCTGATTTAGTATTCTAGGGCACCATCCCTACACCTTTGACAAGGGAGGAATTATGCTGACAAATCTGAATATTGCAAGGGTGCTCTTTTCGCAACGAAAAATCCATAACATCATAGTGTTATACTGAAGAACAATCTATACATTAGTAGTAATTTGTATATTATAACTTTGGTAGGATTAACTGAAGTGAAGTTAATCTCACCAATTAATTAGCACCTTAGTGCCAGCTTGTGGATAGGAGATTAAGATTATTGTTGATTGGGTAATCATCAAAGCAGCCGCCACAGTTGTACGTGTGTTCATTTAACGCGTGAATTAAAATAAAATTTTGGGTGTACGTAGTATAGTATTTTCAGATACCGTAACGTTATCAAAATATGAGTCCCTATAGATAGCTGTCAATTTAATAGCCAAGTAAAGCTTACGTTCACTTTCGTGCATTTTGGCTTTGATGTAATTAAGCAATGGTAGGTTCGAGAATCGTCGCATTTCGGCTCGTTGGTCGTTCTCATTTTTTCGACCCATGGTGATAAGAACATTGATATCCAATACCCATTCCTTATTTTACATGCCGTATGAAGAAGCGACAGTTAACAGAATTCAGCTATCGATAAAATTCCCCTCGAAAAGAAAATTATTGGCCGTTTTTATTTCCATTTAAGGCCTATAAATTATTTTTTAAAGATGGTATGAGATATTATTCGCAGTAAATAATGAGTTGTCGACGGCTTTATCATTGACCCGTGACAGTTGATTATTATTACTCAACGACACACACCCGCTTGCCGATTAATTTACATAATCAGCTACATGGTTTTGATTAACACTCAACGGCAATCTGTATACGATCAGAATTAAATTTTTTTCGGTCACTTATCAGAGTGAATCGCATGTAGGTACGCAAAAACATTATTGCCTAAACCAAATATTTATCGCCCGCTCAGTCAGCCACGTAATCATAATGCTTTGCACGCGATGTCTGGGCCAATCAGCAAATGAGTTGGTTAGACAGCATGGTCACATGGTGTTTGTTTATATTTTCTAGGGGTTTTAAAACTCGAGCGTGTCCGTCAAAATCAATTCAGCCATAATATTTTGATAATATTTGACATCTGCAGATTCTCTGTTTTACAACGATGCCATTTATTATGCAAAAGGAATGATCGGTCGTTCCATAGCGAGCGAAGAAACATAACTAATTTCGCCGAGAATTCTAAGAAATAGGACAGATTTTAAAATACGGTACTCTTACAAAACGTTCAAATAAAGGTGTTCTAAAATCTTTTATTGCTATTTTGATCTTTTGTGTCGATAGATAGTACATTTATAGACTCATTTTTGAGAACATCTCATCAATATTTTTACTAATTTGCCTCTACTCCAAAATTAGATTTTGCGCGATCCGACTCAAGATGGCGTGTTCAATGACAAATATTACGGGACGCTGAAGATCTAGTATTTTCCTTTTTGGACTTTTATATGATATCAGAATGATACAAATTCTATGGTTAGGCAATAGATTATGAGATGCCGAAAATGTAGTATTTTCCTCTTTTTTTTGGAGCCTTTTCAGACTCGTTTATCTCGAAAACTACTTCTATTTCACTTCTTAAACTTCTGTTACCCCGAGTCCTATCGGTCGTTTAGAGTATAAAGGTAAATTTAAAAGCATGGCAATGATATAAAGGACCCTGAAAGCCGATTCAGCACTGCTATGCAGGTCTAGTTATTATTAGGCTTTCAGACTTTCGTCTGAAAGACTATTGTTTTTACTAAAATTATTATTATTATTATTCTTATTATTATTATTTTTTTCCGCGGGAGCCTATTTCTCCATGATCGAAAACAGATATCGATCTGGAACAAACTTTTCTATCGGGAAAACATGTGGTGGCTAGTGCATAAACTATTTTTCAAACTTCTGCGCATACCGGAAGTGGCCGAACTTTGTAGGTTGTCATGATATTGAAAATCGGCCATAATTTCGCCAATTCTTTACCCATTTTTAATCAAATGACATTTTTGGAAACCCTGAATCTTTTGCAAGATAATGGCTATCTCACATTTTTCAATTTCGAACATTCGTCTATGACTTCTATCGTTCGAAAATTGAAAAGACGTTGTTTATGAGACAATTTTTGTTATTTTTCAAAATTTTCAAATTTGACCTACATTTTTGGATTCCTGAAGTCCATCCGATTCCAGTAATATAAGTTTCATTCAGAGTTATCTCCCTTTATTTTTCGTTTTTTTTCGAATTTTCTACCCATTTTCAAACCCTTATATTTTTTGGAAAGGATAAATCGATATTTCTGAAACCTCTGGAACATAAAGCCATATAGTCAGACATCCGGATAAAGCAATTTCAACAACGATCCGTAAACCGGAAGTAGTCGAAAAAATTTCTGATGTTTGGAAAAAAATGCAAAAAATGGTTGCTTTGGGGAAAAACCTGAATATTTCGTCCGATATCAACGGAGTAAAGAGATTAGGGTATCGTTGGGTTGCACGGGAATTGAAGTATCGTATGGTACCCATTTCATAAAGATACGATGACCCGGAAGTAAAATATCGCACGCTGAAAATCAAGTATTTTCTGATTTGGAGCGTTTTTAGACGCCTTTATCTCGAAAACTGCTCCAGCGATTTATCTTAAACCGTCTCTATCGAGAGTCCCTTCGGTGGTCTTTAGCATGAAGCAATCCATTACAATCTTCCAATAATTGGAATAAGACAAAAAAGGGACTGAAAATCGAAAAAAGTCAAAAAATCGTGAAATTTTGGAAAATGCTCTACTATTTTTTTATTTTAAGAGATTTTCAAAAAACACATATATATTTAAAAAGCTGACCTAATTACGATTCTAATGATGTATAATATGTATGCAGTTATTGAAATTTAATTTTTAATATTTTGACATTTTGACATTTTTAACACTTTTGAACATAGGATTTCTCAGAAATATTTTATTTGATCGTATAGTGTCGTATATCATTAGAGAGCCCTATTCCCATGCAAACTCCAAAACTGGATGTGAAAACTACTCGACAATGATTCGTATACCGGAAGTAGTTCAAAAAACGACAAAAAATGTAAAAAAGATAAAAAAGAATTGGAGCTCTTGCCAAAAGTTCGAATTCTCCGTCACATATTAGCGGACCAAAACAATTAAAGTGTCGTTGGATAGTTCCATTAATAGACGATCGTATAACATCTAAATAACACGAATTTGATTCTTAGGAAATAAATTATGGTACGCCGAAAACTAAGTATTTTCCGTTTTGGAGCATTCTGAGACGCCTTTTTCTCGAAAACGACGCCTACGATTTTTCTTAAATATTTTTTACTCAGAGTCCTATCGGTGGCCTAGCGTGTGCATCTAATAATAAAAGCTTTGCAATATTATAGGTGGTCCAAAAATGACATCAATCTTTGAAAAAAGTTGAAAAATCATTAAATTATTGAAAATGCTCTTTTATTTATCTTTTTTTCAAAAATTACTTAATGAATGTTTCTGATATTTCTGCTACAGGAAGTTAAGTATCTAATCAACTTGTTAAAGCTATTCCGACAATGATCAAAAAACCGGAAGTAGTCGGAAAAATCTCCGATATTTTGAATTTTTTTTACATTTTTACAGAAAACTTTTTTATTTATGAATATTTTTTGATGGTAGTTTGCACAGAGTTAAAGTATCACCCTACTTGAGCAGAAGCGAGAAAGAATTTTGTCTCAGTAATTTTCTTTAGTCGCCATTGGCTAATTTAGTTTTTCGTACCTAGATTAATTATTTATTGTTCGATTTGTATAAAACAAAGTGCATATGCTCCGTGGTCTCTATCGTAATTTTTTTTGTTACCGTGAAATTTTTCTGCACGCAACGGAAGTGGCGTAATATTAACAAAAACTACAATTTTGACAGTTCAGTACCACTTTTTGAAAGCAAATATTATTTTTTTCGATATCTGATATAGCAAAAAGGATGCGCGCTGTAAAGGGGCACAAATCGTTAGTTCAGATTTTTTTATTTCAATTTCATTTTCGGGCAATTTCGAATAAATGTAAAAAAAAGTGTAACAATCAGTTATTTACAACCCATTCAACGTCTTCATATTTTGAACTATGTATTCGTAACGTTCATAAACTCGTAGTAATAATCCAGACGAGGAGAATGTATGCACAAAATAGTTCGTAATATGAGCAATTGCCGAGAAATATTCAATTTTGCATGCATCACTTTTCACGTTATTCTGCCTATAAAATAGTAAATTATTATCCGATTTTCAATATTTTTTTTTCATTCGATGCCTAATGCCAATTTGGACTAGGTTAAGCCAATTTTACAGTTTCACTGTTACCGGAAATGACGTCATTTTGGCAAAAACTGTATTTTTAACCTTAAAAACAAATATTTTATTCAAATGAGTCTTTTTTTATAATACTTTTAAAATTATGATATTTGAATCCCATCAACGAATAGCATTAACCCATACGATCATACAGATACCACAAAAAAGTTTCTAACTTGTACGGTTGCCGAGAAATAGACGATTTTCTACAAGTCACTTTTCAAGCTTTTTGGTCTATAAAAGTGTCAATTATTATTCAATTTTCATACAATTTTCACCATTTGATGCCTTATGCCATTTATGATCGCATTAAACTAATTTACGATTTTTATTATCACCGGAAGTAATGTCTTTTTTTGAAAAAACCGTATTTTTAGACTTCAAAACAAATATTTTTTTTAAGTGTATTATATTTTTTATTTGTTTAACGTTATAATGTTTGATTATAATGGTCATTTAGATTGGATCAATACAATCATATTGGTGTCAAAAATTTGATTCTAGCATATTCCCTTGTCGAGAAATAACCAATTTTCTCACGATCACTTTTTAAGTTTTTTCACCTTTTTAATTTCAGTTTATGGGATCTAGGTTTAGTATTTATTGCCTGATACGTATAAAACAAAGTTTGTATGTTTCTATGTTTCATGTTGCAAATTCTCAACTTATTTGCTGTCGATAATGATTTCTTTTGGCACCGGATGTGACGTAATTTTGCCAGATTTTACAATTTTGACCGATCTTTTCGCCAGCAAATATTACTTTTACAAGTCTGATAGAGGGTGTCATTGAATCAAAAAAAAATACAATATCGTTTGGTAGCTGGATAGATCGGCTATTGTATGACGTATTTCCTGTCTGATTCCTGAAAGCCGATTCAGTGCTGTGGAGGAAATGCAGCAGGTTGGACTGGCAACCTAGTCCTTGTCATGTACATTTGGACATCCCCTCCCCTCCTTAAACATGTGTACATAGGACCTCGGTTTCGCATCTACTCTGATCTACTATTCTAGGGCACCATCCCTACACCTCTGACAAGGGAGGAATTATGCTGACAAATCTGAATATTGCAAGGGTGCTCTTTTCGTAACGAAAAATCCATAACATCATAGTGTTATACTGAAGAACAATCTATACATTAGTAGTAATTTGTATATTATAACTTTGGTAGGATTAACTGAAGTTAATCTCATCAATTAATTAGCACCTTAGTGCCAGCTAGTGGACAGGAGATTAAGATTATTGTTGATTGGGTAATCATCAAAGCAGCCGCCACAGTTGTACGTGTGTTCATTTAACGCGTGAATTAAAATAAGATTTTGGGTGTACGTAGTATAGTATTTTCAGATACCGTAACGTTATCAAAATATGAGTCCCTATACATAGCTGTCAATTTAATAGCCAAGTAAAGCTTACGTTCACTTTCGTGCATTTTGGCTTTGATGTACTTAAGCAATGGTAGGTTCGAGAATCGTCGCATTTCGGCTCGTTGGTCGTTCTCATTTTTTCGACCCATGGTGATAAGAACATTGATATCCAATACGCATTCCTTATTTTACATGCCGTATGAAGAAGCGACAGTTAACAGAATTCAGCTATCGATAAAATTCCCCTCGAAAAGAAAATTATTGGCCATTTTTATTTCCATTTAAGGCCTATAAATTATTTTTTAAAGATGGTATGAGATATTATTCGCAGTAAATAATGAGTTGTCGACGGCTTTATCATTGACCCGTGACAGTTGATTATTATTACTCAACGACACACACCCGCTTGCCGATTAATTTACATAATCAGCTACATGGTTTTGATTAACACTCAACGGCAATCTGTATAGGATCAGAATTAAATTTTTTGCAAGAGGAATGATCGGTCGTTCCATAGCGAACGAAGAAACATAACTAATTTCGCCGAGAATTCTAAGAAATAGGACAGATTTAAAAATACGGTACTCTTACAAAACGTTCAAATAAAGGTGTTCTAAAATCTTTTATTGCTATTTCGATCTTTTGTGTCGATAGATAGTATATTTATAGACTCATTTTTGAGAACATGTCATCAATATTTTTACTTATTTGCCTCTACTCCAAAATTAGATTTTGCGCGATCCGACTCAAGATGGCGTGTTCAATGACAAATATTACGGGACGCTGAAGATCTAGTATTTTCCTTTTTGGACTTTTATATGATATCAGAATGATACAAATTCGATGGTTAGGCAATAGATTATGAGATGCCGAAAATGTAGTATTTTCCTCTTTTTTTTTGGAGCCTTTTCAGACTCGTTTATCTCGAAAACTACTTCTATTTCACTTCTTAAACTTCTGTTACCCCGAGTCCTATCGGTCGTTTAGAGTATAAAGGTAAATTTAAAAGCATGGCAATGATATAAAGGACCCTGAAAGCCGATTCAGCACTGCTATGCAGGTCTAGTTATTATTATTTTTTACCGCGGGAGCCTATTTCTCCATGATCGAAAACAGATATCGATCTGGAAGAAACTTTTCTATCGGGAAAACATGTGGTGGCTACTTGATAAACTATTTTTCAAACTTCTGCGCATACCGGAAGTGGCCGAACTTTGTAGGTTGTCATGATATTGAAAATCGGCCATAATTTCGTCAATTCTTTACCCATTTTTAATCAAATGACATTTTCGGAAACCCTGAATCTTTTGCAAGATAATGGCTATCTCACATTTTTCAATTTCGAACATTCGTCTATGACTTCTTTCGTTCGAAAATTGAAAAGACGTTGTTTATGAGACAATTTTTGTTATTTTTCAAAATTTGCAAATTTGACCTACATTTTTGGATTTCTGAGGTCCAAGCGATTCCAGTAATATAAGATTCATTCAGAGTTATCGCCCTTTATTTTTCGATTTTTTTCGAATTTTCTGCCCATTTTATGCCCCATATATTTTTTGGAAAGGATAAAACGATATATCTGAAACCTCTGGAACATAAAGCCATATAGTCAGACATCCGGATAAAGCAATTTCAACAACGATCCGTAAACCGGAAGTAGTCGAAATAATGTCTGATTTTTTGAAAAAAACTCAAAAAATGGGGGCTTCGGGAAAAACGTGATTTCTTCGTCCCATATCAACCGATCAAATGGATTAAGGTATCGTTTGTTTACATCGGAATTGGAGTATCGTATGATACCGACTTCATACAGATACGATGATCCAGAAGTAAAATATGACACGCTGAAAATCAAGCATTTTTTGTTTTGGAGCGTTTTTGGACGCCGTTATCTCGAAAACTGCTCCAGCGATTTTTCTTAAACTTTATCTATCGATGGTCCTTCCGGTAGTCTTTAGCATGGATCCATCCATTAAGACCTTCATATAATTGGAATAAGACAAAAAAGGGACTGAAAATTGAAAAAAGTCCAAAAATCGTGAAATTTTGGAAAATGATCTACTATTTTTTTATTTTAAGAGATTTTCAAAAAAAAAATATATATTTAAAAAGCTGACCTAATTACGATTCTAATGATGTATAATATGTATGCAGTTATTGAAATTTAATTTTCAATATTTTGACATTTTGACATTTTTAACACTTTTGAACATAGGATTTCTCAGAAGTATTTTATTTGATCGTATAGTGTCGTATATCGTTAGAGAGCCCTGTTCCCATGCAAACTCCAAAACTGGATGAGAAAACTACTCGACAATGATTCGTAAACCGGAAGTAGTTCAAAAAACGAAGAAAAATGTAAAAAAGATAAAAAAAAATTGGAGCCCTTGCCAAAAGATCGAATTCTCCGTCACATATTAGCGGACCAAAACAATTAAAGTGTCGTTGCATAGTTCCATTAATAGACGATCGTATAACATCTCAATAACACGAATTTCATTTTTAGGAAATAAATTATGGTAAGCTGAAAACTAAGTATTTTCCGTTTTGGAGCATTCCGAGAAGCCTTTTTCTCGAAAACGACGCCTACGATTTTTCTTAAACATTTTTTACTCAGAGTCCTATCGGTGGCCTAGCGTGTGCATCTAATAATAAAAGCGTTGCAATATTATAGGTGATCCAAAAATGACCTCAATCTTTGAAAAAAGTTGAAAAATCATTAAATTATTGAAAATGATCTTTTATTTATCTTTTTTTCAAAAATTACTTAATGAATGTTTCTGATATTTCTGCTACAGGAAGTTAAGTATCTAATCAACCTGTTAAAGCAATTCCGACAATGATTGAAAAACCGGAAGTAGTCGAAAAAATCTCCGATATTTTGAATTTTTTTTACATTTTTACAGAAAACTTTTTTATTTATGAATATTTTTTGATGGTAGTTTACACAGAGTTAAAGTATCACCCTACTTGAGCATAAGTGAGAAAGAATTTTGTCTGAGTAATTTTCTTTAGTCGCCATTGGCTAATTTAGTTTTTCGTACCTAGATTAATTATTTATTGTTCGATTTGTATAAAATAAAGTGCATATGCTTCGTGATGTCAATTGTAATATTTTTTGTTACGGTGACATTTTTCTGCACGCAACGGAAGTGGCGTAATATTAACAAAAACTACAATTTTGAGAGTAAAGTACCACTTTTTGACAGCAAATATTATTTTTTTCGAAACTGATATAACAAAAAGTATGCGCCCTGTACAGGCGCATAAAATGTTTGGCTCAGATTCTTAAATTTCAATTTCATTTTCGGGCAATTTCAAATAAAATGTAAAAAAAAAGGTAAAATTCAGTTATTACAACCCATCGAACCTCTTTATATTTTGAACTATTTATTCGTAACTTTCATAAACTCGTAGCCATAATCCAGACAAAGAGAATGTATGCGAAAAATAGTTTGTAATATGAGCAGTTGCCGAGAAATATGCAATTTTGCATGCATCACTTTTCAAGTTATTTTGCCTATAAAAGAGTAAATTATTATCCGATTTTCAATATTTTTCTTTTATTTGATGCCTAATGCCAATTTGGACTAGGTTAAGCCAATTTTACAGTTTCACTGTTACCGGAAATGACGTCATTTTGGCAAAAACTGTATTTTTAACCTAAAAAACAAATATTTTATTCAAATGAGTCTCTTTTATAATGTTTTTAAAATTATGATATTTGAATCCCATCAACGAATAGCATGAACCCATACCATCATACAGATACCTCAAAAAAGTTTCTAACTTGTACGGTTGCCGAGAAATAGACGATTTTCTACAAGTCACTTTTTAAGCTTTTTGGTCTATAAAAGTGTCAATTATTATTCAATTTTCATACAATTTTCACCATGTGATGCCTTATGCACTTTAGGATTGCAATGATCTGATTTAACATTTCCATTATCACCGGAAGTAATGTCATATTTGCAAAAACCGTATTTTTAGACTTCGAAACAAATATTTTATTCAAATGAGTCTGATTTGTAATGTTTATACAATTATGATATTTGATTCCAATCAACAAATAGATTAAACCCATACGGTCATATAAATACCAAAAAATGGTTTCTAACTTGTACAGTTGCCGAGAAATAGACGATTTTCTACACGTCACTTTTCAAGGTTTTTAGTCTATAAAAGTGGCAATTATTATTCGATTTACATAAAATTTTCACCATGTGATGCCTTATGCCATTTATGATTGCAATGATCTGATTTAACATTTCCATTATTACCGGAAGTAATGTCATATTTGCAAAAACTGTATTTTTAGACTTCCAAACAAAATTTTACTCCAAAATTAGATTTTGCGCGATCCGACTCAAGATGGCGTGTTCAATGACAAATATTACGGGACGCTGAAGATCTAGTATTTTCCTTTTTGGACTTTTATATGATATCAGAATGATACAAATTCGATGGTTAGGCAATAGATTATGAGATGCCGAAAATGTAGTATTTTCCTCTTTTTTTGGAGCCTTTTCGGACTCGTTTATCTCGAAATCTACATCTATTTCACTTCTTAAACTTCTGTTACCCCGAGTCCTATCGGTCGTTTAGAGTATAAAGGTAAATTTAAAAGCATGGCAATGATATAAAGGACCCTGAAAGCCGATTCAGCACTGCTATGCAGGTCTAGTTATTATTATTATTATTATTAGGCTTTCAGACTTTCGTCTGAAAGACTATTGTTTTTACTAAAATTATTATTATTATTATTATTATTATTATTATTATTTTTTACCGCGGGAGCCTATTTCTCCATGATCGAAAACAGATATCGATCTGGAACAAACTTTTCTATTGGGAAAACATGTGGTGGCTACTTGATAAACTATTTTTCAAACTTCTGCGCATACCGGAAGTGGCCGAACTTTGTATGTTGTCATGATATTGAAAATCGGCCATAATTTCGTCAATTCTTTACCCATTTTTAATCAAATGACATTTTCGGAAACCCTGAATCTTTTGCGAGATAATGGCTATCTCACATTTTTCAATTTCGAACATTCGTCTATGACTTCTATCGTTCGAAAATTGAAAAGACGTTGTTTATGAGACAATTTTTGTTATTTTTCAAAATTTGCAAATTTGACCTACATTTTTGGATTTCTGAGGTCCAAGCGATTCCAGTAATATAAGATTCATTCAGAGTTATCGCCCTTTATTTTTCGAATTTTTTCGAATTTTCTGCCCATTTTATGCCCCTTATATTTTTTGGAAAGGATAAAACGATATTTCTGAAACCTCTGGAACATAAAGCCATATAGTCAGACATCCGGATAAAGCAATTTCAACAACGATCCGTAAACCGGAAGTAGTCGAAATAATGTCTGATTTTTTGAAAAAAACTCAAAAAATGGGGGCTTTGGGAAAAACGTGAT
Source organism: Patella ulyssiponensis (assembly GCA_963678685.1). Lineage (NCBI taxonomy): Eukaryota > Metazoa > Mollusca > Gastropoda > Patellidae > Patella > Patella ulyssiponensis. The sequence continues at coordinate 56,608,589 of OY783225.1, read as the reverse complement.
TTCTTCGTCCCATATCAACCGATCAAATGGATTAAGCTATCGTTTGTTTACATCGGAATTGGAGTATCGTATGATACCGACTTCATACAGATACGATGATCCAGAAGTAAAATATGACACGCTGAAAATCAAGCATTTTTTGTTTTGGAGCGTTTTTGGACGCCTTTATCTCGAAAACTGCTCCAGCGATTTTTCTTAAACTTTATCTATCGATGGTCCTTCCGGTAGTCTTTAGCATGGATCCATCCATTAAGACCTTCATATAATTGGAATAAGACAAAAAAGGGACTGAAAATTGAAAAAAGTCCAAAAATCGTGAAATTTTGGAAAATGCTCTGCTATTTTTTTATTTTAAGAGATTTTCAAAAAAAAAATATATATTTAAAAAGCTGACCCAATTACGATTCTAATGATGTATAATATGTATGCAGTTATTGAAATTTAATTTTCAATATTTTGACATTTTGACATTTTTAACACTTTTGAACATAGGATTTCTCAGAAGTATTTTATTTGATCGTATAGTGTCGTATATCGTTAGAGAGCCCTGTTCCCATGCAAACTCCAAAACTGGATGAGAAAACTACTCGACAATGATTCGTATACCGGAAGTAGTTCAAAAAACGAAGAAAAATGTAAAAAAGATAAAAAAAAAATTGGAGCTCTTGCCAAAAGATCGAATTCTCCGTCACATATTAGCGGACCAAAACAATTAAAGTGTCGTTGGATAGTTCCATTAATAGACGATCGTATAACATCTAAATAACACGAATTTGATTTTTAGGAAATAAATTATGGTACGCTGAAAACTACGTATTTTCCGTTTTGGAGCATTCTGAGACGCCTTTTTCTCGAAAACGACGCCTACGATTTTTCTTAAACATTTTTTACTCAGAGTCCTATCGGTGGCCTAGCGTGTGCATCTAATAATAAAAGCGTTGCAATATTATAGGTGGTCCAAAAATGACCTCAATCTTTGAAAAAAGTTGAAAAATCATTAAATTATCGAAAATGCTCTTTTATTTATCTTTTTTTCGAAAATTACTCAATTAATGTTTCTGATATTTCTGGTATGGGAAGTTAAGTATCTAATCAACTTGTTAAAGCTATTCCGACAATGATCGAAAAACCGGAAGTAGTCGAAAATATCTCCGATATTTTGAATTTTTTTTACAATTTTACAGAAAACTTTTTTATTTATGAATATTTTTTGATGGTAGTTTACTCAGAGTTAAAGTATCACCCTACTTGAGCAGAAGTGAGAAAGAATTTTGTCTCACTCATTTTCTTTAGTCGCCATTGGCTAATTTAGTTTTTCGTACCTAGATTAATTATTTATTGTTCGATTTGTGTAAAACAAAGTGCATATGCTCCGTGGTCTCAATTGTAATTTTTTTTGTTACCGTGAAATTTTTCTGCAAGTAACGGAAGTGGCGTAATATTAACAAAAACTACGATTTTGACAGTTCGGTACCACTTTTTGAAAGCAAATATTATTTTTTTCGAAATCTGATATAGCAAAAAGGATGCGCGCTGTAAAGGGGCACAAATCGTTAGCTCAGATTTTTTAATTTCAATTTCATTTTCGGGCAATTTCGAATAAATGTAAAAAAAAGTGTAACAATCAGTTATTTACAACCTATTCAACGTCTTCATATTTTGAACTATTTATTCGTAACTTTCATAAACTCGTATTAATAATCCAGACGAGGAGAATGTATGCAAAATATAGTTCGTAATATGAGCACTTGCCGAGAAATATGCAATTTTGCGTGAATCACTTTTCACGTTATTTTGTCTATAAAAGAGTAAATTATTATCCGATTTTCAATATTCTTTTTTCATTCGATGCCTAATGCCAATTTGGACTAGGTTAAGCCAATTTTACAGTTTCACTGTTACCGGAAATAACGTCATTTTGGAAAAAACTATACTTTTAACCTAAAAAACAAATATTTTATTCAAAAGAGTCTTTTTTATAATATTTTAAAAATTATGATATTTTGAATCCCATCAACGAATAGCATGAACCCATACGATCATACAGATACCACAAAAAAGTTTCTAACTTGTACGGTTGCCGAGAAATAGACGATTTTCTACAAGTCACTTTTCAAGCTTTTTGGTCTATAAAAGTGTCAATTATTATTCAATTTTCATACAATTTTCACCATGTGATGCCTTATGCGCTTTAGGATTGCAATGATCTGATTTAACATTTCCATTATCACCGGAAGTAATGTCATATTTGCAAAAACCGTATTTTTAGACTTCAAAACAAATATTTTATTCAAATGAGTCTGATTTGTAATGTTTATACAATTATGATATTTGATTCCAATCAACAAATAGATTAAACCCATACGGTCATATAAATACCAAAAAATGGTTTCTAACTTGTACAGTTGCCGAGAAATAGACGATTTTCTACACGTCACTTTTCAAGGTTTTTAGTCTATAAAAGTGGCAATTATTATTCGATTTACATAAAATTTTCACCATGTGATGCCTTATGCCATTTATGATTGCAATGATCTGATTTAACATTTCCATTATCACCGGAAGTAATGTCATATTTGCAAAAACCGTATTTTTAGACTTCCAAACAAAATTTTACTCCAAAATTAGATTTTGCGTGATCCGACTCAAGATGGCGTGTTCAATGACAAATATTACGGGACGCTGAAGATCTAGTATTTTCCTTTTTGGACTTTTATATGATATCAGAATGATACAAATTCGATGGTTAGGCAATAGATTATGAGATGCCGAAAATGTAGTATTTTCCTCTTTTTTTGAAGCCTTTTCGGACTCGTTTATCTCGAAAACTACTTCTATTTCACTTCTTAAACTTCTGTTACCCCGAGTCCTATCGGTCGTTTAGAGTATAAAGGTAAATTTAAAAGCATGGCAATGATATAAAGGACCCTGAAAGCCGATTCAGCACTGCTATGCAGGTCTAGTTATTATTATTTTTTACCGCGGGAGCCTATTTCTCCATGATCGAAAACAGATATCGATCTGGAACAAACTTTTCTATCGGGAAAACATGTGGTGGCTACTTGATAAACTATTTTTCAAACCTCTGCGCATACCGGAAGTGGCCGAACTTTGTACGTCGTCTAATATTTGAAAATAGGCCATAGTTTCGTCAATTCTTTACGCATTTTAAAACAGATGACATTTTCGGGAACTCTGAACCTTTTGCGAGATAATGGCTATCTCACATTTTTCAATTTCGAACATTCGTCTATGACTTCTATCGTTCGAAAATTGAAAAGACGTTGTTTATGAGACAATTTTTGTTATTTTTCAAAATTTGCAAATTTGACCTACATTTCTGGATTTCTGAGGTCCAAGCGATTCCAGTAATATAAGATTCATTCAGAGTTATCGCCCTTTATTTTTCGAATTTTTTCGAATTTTCTGCCCATTTTATGCCCCTTATATTTTTTGGAAAGGATAAAACGATATTTCTGAAACCTCTGGAACATAAAGCCATATAGTCAGACATCCGGATAAAGCAATTTCAACAACGATCCGTAAACCGGAAGTAGTCGAAATAATGTCTGATTTTTTGAAAAAAACTCAAAAAATGGGGGCTTTGGGAAAAACGTGATTTCTTCGTCCCATATCAACCGATCAAATGGATTAAGGTATCGTTAGTTTACATCGGAATTGGAGTATCGTATGATACCGACTTCATACAGATACGATGATCCAGAAGTAAAATATGACACGCTGAAAATCAAGCATTTTTTGTTTTGGAGCGTTTTTGGACGCCTTTATCTCGAAAACTGCTCCAGCGATTTTTCTTAAACTGTATCTATCGATGGTCCTTCCGGTAGTCTTTAGCATGGATCCATCCATTAAGACCTTCATATAATTGGAATAAGACAAAAAAGGGACTGAAAATTGAAAAAAGTCCAAAAATCGTGAAATTTTGGAAAATGCTCTACTATTTTTTTATTTTATGAGATTTTCAAAAAAAATATATATATTTAAAAAGCTGACACAATTACGATTCTAATGATGTATAATATGTATGCAGTTATTGAAATTTAATTTTCAATATTTTGACATTTTGACATTTTTAACACTTTTGAACATAGGATTTCTCAGAAGTATTTTATTTGATCGTATAGTGTCGTATATCGTTAGAGAGCCCTGTTCCCATGCAAACTCCAAAACTGGATGAGAAAACTACTCGACAATGATTCGTATACCGGAAGTAGTTTAAAAAACGAAGAAAAATGTAAAAAAGATAAAAAAAAATTGGAGCTCTTGCCAAAAGATCGAATTCTCCGTCACATATTAGCGGACCAAAACAATTAAAGTGTCGTTGGATAGTTCCATTAATAGACGATCGTATAACATCTAAATAACACGAATTTGATTTTTAGGAAATAAATTATGGTACGCTGAAAACTAAGTATTTTCCGTTTTGGAGCATTCTGAGACGCCTTTTTCTCGAAAACGACGCCTACGATTTTTCTTAAACATTTTTTACTCACAGTCCTATCGGTGGCCTAGCGTGTGCATCTAATAATAAAAGCGTTGCAATATTATAGGTGGTCCAAAAATGACCTCAATCTTTGAAAAAAGTTGAAAAATCATTAAATTATTGAAAATGCTCTTTTATTTATCTTTTTTTCGAAAATTACTCAATTAATGTTTCTGATATTTCTGGTATGGGAAGTTAAGTATCTAATCAACTTGTTAAAGCTATTCCGACAATGATCGAAAAACCGGAAGTAGTCGAAAATATCTCCGATATTTTGAATTTTTTTTACAATTTTACAGAAAACTTTTTTATTTATGAATATTTTTTGATGGTAGTTTACTCAGAGTTAAAGTATCACCCTACTTGAGCAGAAGTGAGAAAGAATTTTGTCTCACTCATTTTCTTTAGTCGCCATTGGCTAATTTAGTTTTTCGTACCTAGATTAATTATTTATTGTTCGATTTGTGTAAAACAAAATGCATATGCTCCGTGGTCTCAATTGTAATTTTTTTTGTTACCGTGAAATTTTTCTACAAGCAACGGAAGTGGCGTAATATTAACAAAAACTACGATTTTGACAGTTCGGTACCACTTTTTGAAAGCAAATATTATTTTTTTCGAAATCTGATATAGCAAAAAGGATGCGCGCTGTAAAGGGGCACAAATCGTTAGCTCAGATTTTTTAATTTCAATTTCATTTTCGGGCAATTTCGAATAAATGTAAAAAAAAGTGTAACAATCAGTTATTTACAACCTATTCCACGTCTTCATATTTGGAACTATTTATTCGTAACTTTCATAAACTCGTATTAATAATCCAGACGAGGAGAATGTATGCAAAATATAGTTCGTAATATGAGCAATTGCCGAGAAATATGCAATTTTGCGTGAATCACTTTTCACGTTATTTTGTCTATAAAAGAGTAAATTATTATCCGATTTTCAATATTTTTTTTTTCATTCGATGCCTAATGCCAATTTGGACTAGGTTAAGCCAATTTTACAGTTTCACTGTTACCGGAAATAACGTCATTTTGGAAAAAACTATACTTTTAACCTAAAAAACAAATATTTTATTCAAAAGAGTCTTTTTTATAATATTTTAAAAATTATGATATTTTGAATCCCATCAACGAATAGCATGAACCCATACGATCATACAGATACCACAAAAAAGTTTCTAACTTGTACGGTTGGCGAGAAATAGACGATTTTCTACAAGTCACTTTTCAAGCTTTTTGGTCTATAAAAGTGTCAATTATTATTCAATTTTCATACAATTTTCACCATGTGATGCCTTATGCGCTTTAGGATTGCAATGATCTGATTTAACATTTCCATTATCACCGGAAGTAATGTCATATTTGCAAAAACCGTATTTTTAGACTTCAAAACAAATATTTTATTCAAATGAGTCTGATTTGTAATGTTTATACAATTATGATATTTGATTCCAATCAACAAATAGATTAAACCCATATGGTCATATAAATACCAAAAAATGGTTTCTAACTTGTACAGTTGCCGAGAAATAGACGATTTTCTACACGTCACTTTTCAAGGTTTTTAGTCTATAAAAGTGGCAATTATTATTCGATTTACATAAAATTTTCACCATGTGATGCCTTATGCCATTTATGATTGCAATGATCTGATTTAACATTTCCATTATCACCGGAAGTAATGTCATATTTGCAAAAACCGTATTTTTAGACTTCCAAACAAAATTTTACTCCAAAATTAGATTTTGCGTGATCCGACTCAAGATGGCGTGTTCAATGACAAATATTACGGGACGCTGAAGATCTAGTATTTTCCTTTTTGGACTTTTATATGATATCAGAATGATACAAATTCGATGGTTAGGCAATAGATTATGAGATGCCGAAAATGTAGTATTTTCCTCTTTTTTTGAAGCCTTTTCGGACTCGTTTATCTCGAAAACTACTTCTATTTCATTTCTTAAACTTCTGTTACCCCGAGTCCTATCGGTCGTTTAGAGTATAAAGGTAAATTTAAAAGCATGGCAATGAAATAAAGGACCCTGAAAGCCGATTCAGCACTGCTATGCAGGTCTAGTTAGGCTTTCAGACTTTCGTCTGAAAGACTATTGTTTTTACTAAAATTATTATTATTATTATTATTATTATTATTATTATTATTATTATTATTTTTTACCGCGGGAGCCTATTTCTCCATGATCGAAAACAGATATCGATCTGGAACAAACTTTTCTATTGGGAAAACATGTGGTGGCTAGTGCATAAACTATTTATCAAACTTCTGCGCATACCGGAAGTGGCCGAACTTTGTAGGTTGTCATGATATTGAAAATCGGCCATAATTTCGTCAATTCTTTACCCATTTTTAGTCAAATGACATTTTCGGAAACCTTGAATCTTTTGCGAGATAATGGCTATCTCACATTTTTCAATTTCGAACATTCGTGTATGACTTCTATCGTTCGAAAATTGAAAAGACGTTGTTTATGAGACAATTTTTGTTATTTTTCAAAATTTTCAAATTTGACCTACATTTTTGGATTTCTGAGGTCCAAGCGATTCCAGTAATATAAGATTCATTCAGAGTTATCGCCCTTTATTTTTCGAATTTTTTCGAATTTTCTGCCCATTTTATGCCCCTTATATTTTTTGGAAAGGATAAAACGATATTTCTGAAACCTCTGGAACATTAAGCCATATAGTCAGACATCCGGATAAAGCAATTTCAACAACGATCCGTAAACCGGAAGTAGTCGAAATAATGTCTGATTTTTTGAAAAAAACTCAAAAAATGGGGGCTTTGGGAAAAACGTGATTTCGTCGTCCCATATCAACCGATCAAATGGATTAAGGTATCGTTGGTTTACGTCGGAATTGGAGTATCGTATGATACCCAATTCATACAGATACGATGATCCAGAAATAAAATATGACACGCTGAAAGTCAAGCATTTTTTGATTTGGAGCGTTTTTGGACGCCTTTATCTCGAAAACTGCTCCAGCGATTTTTCTTAAACTTTATCTATCGATGGTCCTTCCGGTAGTCTTTAGCATGGATCCATCCATTAAGACCTTCATATAATTGGAATAAGACAAAAAAGGGACTGAAAATTGAAAAAAGTCAAAAAATCGTGAAATTTTGGAAAATGCTCTACCATTTTTTTATTTTAAGAGATTTTCAAAAAAAAGATATATATTTAAAAAGCTGACCTAATTACGATTCTAATGATGTATAATATGTATGCAGTTATTGAAATTTAATTTTCAATATTTTGACATTTTGACATTTTTAACACTTTTGAACATTGGATTTCTCAGAAGTATTTTATTTGATCGTATAGTATCGTATATCATTAGAGAGCCCTGTTCCCATGCAAACTACAAAACTGGACGTGAAAACTACTCGACAATGATTCGTATACCGGAAGTAGTTCAAAAAACGAAGAAAAATGTAAAAAAGATGAAAAAAAATTGGAGCTCTTGCCAAAAGTTCGAATTCTCCGTCAAATATTAGCGGACCAAAACAATTAAAGTGTGGTTGGATAGTTCCATTAATAGACGATCGTATAACATCTAAATAACACGAATTTGATTCTTAGGAAATAAATTATGGTACGCCGAAAACTAAGTATTTTCCGTTTTGGAGCATACTGAGACGCCTTTTTCTCGAAAACGACGCCTACGATTTTTCTTAAACATTTTTTACTCAGAGTCCTATCAGTGGCCTAGCGTATGCATTTAATAATAAAAGCGTTGCAATATTATAGGTGGTCCAAAAATGACATCAATCTTTGAAAAAAGTTGAAAAATCATTAAATTATTGAAAATACTCTTTTATTTATCTTTTTTTAGAAAATTACTCAATGAATGTTTCTGATATTTCTGGTACAGGAAGTTAAGTATCTAATCAACATGTTAAAGCTATTCCGACAATGATCGAAAAACCGGAAGTAGTCGAAAAAATCTCCGATATTTTGAATTTTTTTAACATTTTTACAGGAAACTTTTTTATTTATTAATATTTTTGGATGGTAGTTTACACATAGTTAAAGTATCACCCTACTTGAGCAGAAGTGGGAAAGAATTTTGTCTCAGTAATTTTCTTTAGTCGCCATTGGCTAATTTAGTTTTTCGTACCTAGATTAATTATTTATTGTTCGATTTGTATAAAACAAAGTGCATATGCTTCGTGATGTCAATTGTAATATTTTTTGTTACGGTGACATTTTTCTGCACGCAACGGAAGCGGCGTAATATTAACAAAAACTACAATTTTGAGTGTTAAGTACCACTTTTTGACAGCAAATATTATTTTTTTCGAAAACTGATAGAACAAAAAGTATGCGCCCTGTAAAGGCGCATAAAATGATTGGCTCAGATTCTTAAATTTCAATTTCATTTTTGGGCAATTTCGAATAAAATGTAAAAAAAAAGGTAAAATTCAGTTATATACAACCCATTCAACGTCTTTATATTTTGAACTATTTATTCGTAACTTTCATAAACTCGTAGCCATAATCCAGACGAAGAGAATGTATGCCAAAAATAGTTTGTAATATGAGCAGTTGCCGAGAAATATGCAATTTTGCATGCATCACTTTTCAAGTTATTTTGCCTATAAAAGAGTAAATTATTATCCGATTTTCAATATTTTTCTTTTATTTGATGCCTAATGCCGATTTGGACTAGGTTAAGCCAATTTTACAGTTTCACTGTTACCGGAAATGACGTCATTTTGGCAAAAACTGTATTTTTAACCTAAAAAACAAATATTTTATTCAAATGAGTCTCTTTTATAATATTTTTAAAATTATGATATTTGAATCCCATCAACGAATAGCATGAACCCATACGATCATACAGATACCACAAAAAAGTTTCTAACTTGTACGGTTGCCGAGAAATAGACGATTTTCTACAAGTCACTTTTCAAGCTTTTTGGTCTATAAAAGTGTCAATTATTATTCAATTTTCATACAATTTTCACCATGTGATGCCTTATGCCATTTATGATTGCAATTATCTGATTTAACATTTCCATTATCACCGGAAGTAATGTCATATTTGCAAAAACCGTATTTTTAGACTTCAAAACAAATATTTTTTTGAAGTGAGTTATATTTATTATTTGTTTAACCTTATAACGTTTGATTCTAATAGCCATTTAGATTGGATCAATATAATCATACTGATATCAAAAAAATGCTTCTAGCATATTCCCTTGTCGAGGAATAACCAATTTTCTAAGGATCACCTCTTAAGTTTTTTACCTTTTTAATTTTAGTTTATGGGTTCTAAGTTTATTATGTTATTGGCTGATATGTATAAAACAATTCTCAATTGCGAATTCTCAACTTATTTGTTATCGATAATGATTTCTTTTGGCACCGGAAGTTAAGTTTTTTTGCCAGATTTTACAATTTTGACCGGTGTATTTATTTGCAAGCAAATATTACTTTTACAAATCTGATAGAGGGTGTCACTGAATCATAACAACTACATTATCGTTTGGTAGCTCGATGGATCGGCTATTGTATGACGCACTTCCTGTCTGATTCCTGAAAGCCGATTCAGCACTGCAGGTCTGCAGGTCTAGTTATTATTATTTTTTTCCGCGGGAGCCTATTTCTCCATGATCGGAAACAGATATCGATCTGAAACCAAATTTTTTATTGGGAAACCATGTGGTGGCTACTGGATAAACTATTTTTCAAACTTATGCGCATACCGGAAGTGGCCGAACTTTGTACGTCATCTAAAAATTGAAAATCGGCCATAGTTTCGCCAATTCTTTACCCATTTTAAAACAAATGATATTTTCGAAAACCCTGAATCTTTTCTAAGACAATGGCTATCTCACATTTTTCATTTTCGAACATTCGTCTATGACTTCGGTCATTCGAAATTTGAAAAAATATTGTTTACGAAACATTTTTTTTATTTTTCAAAATTTTCAAATTTGACCTACATTTTTGGATTCCTGAAATCTATGTGATTCCAGTAATATAAGTTTCATTCAGAGTTATCGCCCTTTATTTTTCGTATTTTTTCGAATTTTCTACCCACTTTCAAACCCTTATATTTTTTGGAAAGGATAAATCGATATTTCTGAAACCTCTGGAACATAAAGCCATATAGTCAGACAGTCGGATAAAGCAATTTCAACAACGATCCGTAAACCGGAAGTAGTCGAAATAATGTCTGATTTTTTGAAAAAAACTCAAAAAATGGGGGTTTTGGGAAAAACGTGATTTCTTCGTGCCATATCAACCGATCAAATGGATTAAGGTATCGTTGGTTTACATCGGAATTGGAGTATCGTATGATACCCAATTCATACAGATACGATGATCCAGAAGTAAAATATGACACGCTGAAAATCAAGCATTTTTTGATTTGGAGCGTTTTTGGACACCTTTATCTCGAAAACTGCTCCAGCGATTTTTTTTAAACTTTATCTATCGATGGTCCTTCCGGTAGTCTTTAGCATGGATCCATCCATTAAGACCTTTATATAATTGGAATAAGACAAAAAAGGGACTGAAAATTGAAAAAAGTCAAAAAATCGTGAAATTTTGGAAAATGCCCTACTATTTTTTTATTTGAAGAGATTTTCAAAAAAAAGATATATATTTAGAAAGCTGGCCTAATTACAATTCTAATGATGTATAATATGTATGCAGTTATTGAAATTTAATTTTCAATATTTTGACATTTTGACATTTTTAACACTTTTGAACATAGGATTTCTCAGAAGTATTTTATTTGATCGTATAGTGTAGTATATCATTAGAGAGCCCTGTTCCCATGCAAACTCCAAAACTGGATGTGAAAACTACTCGACAATGATTCGTATACCGGAAATAGTTCAAAAAACGACGAAAAATGTAAAAAAGATGAAAAAAGTTGGAGCTCTTGCCAAAAGATCGAATTCTCCGTCACATATTAGCGGACCAAAACAATTAAAGTGTCGTTGGATAGTTCCATTAATAGACGATCGTATAACATCTAAATAACACGAATTTGATTTTTAGGAAATAAATTATGGTACGCTGAAAACTAAGTATTTTCCGTTTTGGAGCATTCTGAGACGCCTTTTTCTCGAAAACGACGCCTACGATTTTTCTTAAACATTTTTTACTCAGAGTCCTATCGGTGGCCTAGCGTGTGCATCTAATAATAAAAGCGTTGCAATATTATAGGTGGTCGAAAAATGACCTCAATCTTTGAAAAAAGTTGAAAAATCATTAAATTATTGAAAATGCTCTTTTATTTATCTTTTTTTCGAAAATTACTCAATTAATGTTTATGATATTTCTGGTACAGGAAGTTAAGTATCTAATCAACTTGTTAAAGCTATTCCGACAATGATCGAAAAACCGGAAGTAGTCGAAAAAATCTCCGATATTTTGATTTTTTTTTACATTTTTACAGAAAACTTTTTTATTTATGAATATTTTTTGATGGTAGTTTACTCAGAGTTAAAGTATCACCCTACTTGAGCAGAAGTGAGAAGGAATTTTGTCTCAGTCATTTTCGTCAGTCGCCATTGGCTAATTTAGTTTTTCGTACCTAGATTAATTATTTATTCTTCGATTTGTGTAAAACAAAGTGCATATGCTCCGTGGTCTCAATTGTAATTTTTTTTGTTACCGTGAAATTTTTCTGCACGCTACGGAAGTGGTGTAATATTAACAAAAACTACGATTTTGACAGTTCGGTACCACTTTTTGAAAGCAAATATTATTTTTTTCGAAATCTGATATAGCAAAAAGGATGCGCGCTGTAAAGGGGCACAAATCGTTAGCTCAGATTTTTTAATTTCAATTTCATTTTCGGACAATTTCGAATAAATGTAAAAAAAAGTGTAACAATCAGTTATTTACAACCTATTCAACGTCTTCATATTTTGAACTATTTATTCGTAACTTTCATAAACTCGTAGTAATAATCCAGACGAGGAGAATGTATGCAAAATATAGTTCGTAATACGAGCAATTGCCGAGAAATATGCAATTTTGCATGCATCACTTTTCACGTTATTTTGTCTATAAAAGAGTAAATTATTATCCGATTTTCAATATTTTTTTTTCATTCGATGCCTAATGCCAATTTGGACTAGGTAAAGCCAATTTTACAGTTTCACTGTTACCGGAAATGACGTCATTTTGGAAAAAAACTATACTTTTAACCTAAAAAAACAAATATTTTATTCAAATGAGTCTTTTTTATAATATTTTAAAAATTATTTTGAATCCCATCAACGAATAGCATGAACCCATACGATCATACAGATACCACAAAAACGTTTCTAACTTGTACGGTTGCCGAGAAATAGACGATTTTCTACAAGTCACTTTTCAAGTTTTTTGGTCTATAAAAGTGTCAATTATTATTCAATTTTCATACAATTTTCACCATGTGATGCCTTATGCACTTTAGGATTGCAATGATCTGATTTAACATTTCCATTATTACCGGAAGTAATGTCATATTTGCAAAAACCGTATTTTTAGACTTCAAAACAAATATTTTATTCAAATGAGTCTGATTTGTAATGTTTATACAATTATGATATTTGATTCCAATCAACAAATAGATTAAACCCATACGGTCATATAAATACCAAAAAATGGTTTCTAACTTGTACGGTTGCCGAGAAATAGACGATTTTCTACACGTCACTTTTCAAGGTTTTTAGTCTATACAAGTGGCAATTATTATTCGATTTACATAAAATTTTCACTATGTGATGCCTTATGCCATTTATGATTGCAATGATCTGATTTAACATTTCCATTATCACCGGAAGTAATGTCATATTTGCAAAAACCGTATTTTTAGACTTCCAAACAAAATTTTACTCCAAAATTAGATTTTGCGCGATCCGACTCAAGATGGCGTGTTCAATGACAAATATTACGGGACGCTGAAGATCTAGTATTTTCCTTTTTGGACTTTTATATGATATCAGAATGATACAAATTCGACGGTTAGGCAATAGATTATGAGATGCCGAAAATGTAGTATTTTCCTCTTTTTTGGAGCCTTTTCGGACTCGTTTATCTACTTCTATTTCACTTCTTAAACTTCTGTTACCCCGAGTCCTATCGGTCGTTTAGAGTATAAAGGTAAATTTAAAAGCATGGCAATGATATAAAGGACCCTGAAAGCCGATTCAGCACTGCTATGCAGGTCTAGTTATTATTATTATTATTATTAGGCTTTCAGACTTTCGTCTGAAAGACTATTGTTTTTACTAAAATTATTATTATTAGGCTTTCAGACTTTCGTCTGAAAGACTATTGTTTTTACTAAAATTATTAGGCTTTCAGACTTTCGTCTGAAAGACTATTGTTTTTACTAAAATTATTATTAGGCTTTCAGACTTTCGTCTGAAAGCCTATTGAGATTACTAAAATTATTATTATTATTATTATTATTATTTACCGCGAGGGCCTAGATCTCCATGATCGAAAACAGATATCGATCTGGAATTAGCTTTTCTATCGGGAAACCATGTGGTGGCTACTTGATAAAATATTTTTGAAATTTCTGCGCATACCGGAAGTGACCGAACTTTGTACTTTCTCTAAAAATTGAAAATCGGCTATAATTTCGTCAATTCTTTATCCATTTTCAAACAAATTACATTTTTAGAATCCCTGAATCTTTTCTGAGACAATGGCTATCTCACTTTTTTCAATTTCGAACATTCATCTATGACTTTTATAGTTCGAAATTTGAAAACATGTTGTTTACGAGACAATTTTTGTTATTTTTCAAAATTTTCAAATTTGACCTACATTTTTGGATACCTGAAGTCCATCCGATTCCAGTAATATAAGTTTCATTCCGAGTTATCGCCCTTTATTTTTCGATTTTTTTCGAATTTTCTTCCCATTTTGTGAGCTCGGGTTTCGTTTTATGGCAGAATTGACGTTTCTGAAACTTCTGGAACATGAAGTTATAGTCCAATACCAACTTATAAAGCAATTTCGACAAGAATCCTTAAACCGGAAGTGGTCGAAATAATGTGCAATATTTTGAAAAAAATGCAAAAAATGGATATTTTTGGGGAAAACGCTATTTCTCCGTCCGATATCAATGGATTAAACGAATGAAGGTACCGTTTGATGGCACGATTGTTGGACTATCATATGATACCCCATTCATACGGATACTATGAACAGACAGCAAAATATGGCACGCTGAAAATCAAGTATTTTCTGATTTGGAGCGTTTTTGGACGCCCGTATCTCGAAAACTTAACCTGCAATTTTTTTTAAATTTTTTCTATCGAGAGTCCTTTTGGAGGTATTTTGCATGAAGCCATCCAATAGGACTTTGAAATGTCTGAAATAGGATAAAAAAGAGACTGAAAATCGAAAAAAGTCGAAAAATCGTGAAATTTTGGAAAATGCTCTACTATTTTTCTATTTTAAGAGATTTTTAAAAAAAGGTTGTATATTCAGATAGCTGACCTAATTACGATTCTAACGATGTATAATATGTATGTAATTATTAAAATTTAATTTTCGATATTTTAAATTTTTTGCATTTTTGGCACTTTTGAACATAGGATTTCTCAAGGGCATTTTATCTGATCAGATAATGTAATATATCATTACAGAGCCCTGTGGCTATTTTAGTGCCCAAACCGGCTATTAGAACTATTCCGACAATAATAACCATACCGGAAGTATTCAAAAAATGAAAAAAAAAGAGTAAAAACATTGTCGCACTTGCGAAAAACTTGATTTCTCCCTTAGGTAATAGCGGACCAAAAGAACTAAAGTGTCTCTGGATAGCCCTATTAATGGACCATCATATGGTATCTAAATAATACGATTTCGATGGTAAGGAAATAAATTATTGTATGCCAAAAATCTAGTATTTTCCGATTTTTTAACATTCTGAGACGCCCTTTTCTCGAAAACGACGCCTACGATTTTTTTTAAACTTTTCTTACTCAAAGTCCTGTCAGTTGTCTATATAGGGAATCCAAAATGAAAAGCATTGAAATAATATAAGTGGTCGAAAAATGGCCTCAAACTTTGAAAAAAATTGAAAAATCGTTAAATTTTTGAAAACGCTCTTTAATTTATCTTTTTTTCCAAAACTACTCAATGGATGTTTCTGACACTTCTGGTACAGAAAGTTAAGTATCCAAAGGACTTCGTAAAGCTATCACAACAACGATCGTAAAACCGGAAGTAGTCGAAAAAATGTCCGATATTTTGAAAAAAATTTTTTTTTTTACGAAAACCTTTTTTATTTATGAATATTTTTTGATCATATTTTACACAGGGTTAAAATATCATCGTACTTGAGCAGGAATGAGAAAAAAAATCGTCTCGGTAATTTGCGTTAACCGCCATCGGCTAATTTAGTTTTTCGTACCCAGAAAAATTATTTATTGTTCGATTTGTATAAAACAAAGTTCATATGCACCATGGTCCCAATTGTAATTTTTTTTGTTACGGTGAAATTTTTCTGTCGGCAACGGAAGTGACGTAATATTAACAAAAACTACAATTTTGACAGTTCGGTACCACTTTTTGAAAGCAAATATTATTTTTTTTCAAAACTGATATAACTAAAAGGATGCACCCTGCAAAGGTGCACAAAATCCTTAGCTCATACTTTTTAATTTCAATTTCATTTTCGGGCAATTTCGAATAAAATGTAAAATAAAGTGTAAAATTCAGTTATTTACAATTCATTCAGCGTCTTCATATTTTGAAATATTTATTTGTAATTCTCATAAACTCGTAGCAATAATCCAGACGAAGAGAATGTATGCGAAAATTAGTTTGTAATATGAGCAGTTGCCGAGAAATATGCAATTTTGCATGCATCCCTTTTCACGTTATTTTGCCTATAAAAGAGTCAATTATAATTCGATTTGCAATATTTTTTTTTCCATTTGATGCCTAATGCCAATTTGGACTAGGTCAAGTCAATTTTACATTTTCACTGTGACCGGAAATCACGTCTTTTGGGCAAAAACTGTATTTCTAACCTAAAAAACAAATATTTTATTCAAATGAGTCTGCCTTATAATGTTTTTAAAATTAGAATATTTGATTCCCATCAACGAATAGAATGAAGCCATACGACCATACAGATACCACAAAATGGTTTCTAACTTGTACGGTTACAGAGAAATAGGCGATCTTCTATAAGTCACTTTTCAAGGTTTTGGGTCTGTAAAAGTGTCAATTATTATTCGATTTTTATATTTTATTTACCATTTCATGCCTTATGCTATTTGTGACTTCTATGAACCAAGTTAAAATTTTCAATATCACCGGAAGTAATGTAATTTTTGCAAAAAACGTATTTTTAGCCTTTAAAACAAACATTTTTTTTGAAGGGATTTATATTTATTATTCGTTTAACTTTACAACGTCTGACTCTAATGGGCAGTAAGACTGAATCAATACCATCATATTGATATCAAGAAAAATCTTCTAGCATGTTCCCTTGTCGAATAATAACCAATTTTCCGAGGGTCACTTTTAAGTTTTTTACCTTCTTAATTTCAGTTTATGGGTTATAGGTTAATTATTTATTGCCCGATATCTATAAAAAAAAAGTTTGTATTTTGTATGTTGCGAATTTTCGACTTATTTTTCACCTATAAAAATTTCTTTCGGCACCGGAAGTGACGTAATTTTGCCATAATTTACAATTTTGACCGGTCTTTTCGCCAGCAAATATTACTTTTACATATGATAGAGGGTGTCACTGAAGCAAAACAACTAAAGTATACTTTGGTAGCTCAATGGATCGGCTATGGTATAAGAAACTTCCTGTATGATTCCTGAAAGCCGGTTCAGTGCTGCTTGCAGGTCTAGTTAGGCTTTCAGACTTTCGTCTGAAAGCCTATTGAGATTACTAAAATTATTATTATTATTATTATTATTTACCGCGAGGGCCTAGATCTCCATGACCGAAAACAGATATCGATCTGAAATTAGCTTTTCTATCTGGAAACCATGTGGTGGCTACTTGATAAAATATTTTTGAAATTTCTGCGCATACCGGAAGTGACCGAACTTTGTACTTTCCCTAAAAATTGAAAATCGGCCATAGTTTCGTCAATTCTTTATCCATTTTCAAACAAATTACATTTTTGGAATCCCTGAATCTTTTCTGAGACAATGGCTATCTCACATTTTTCAATTTCGAACATTCGTCTGTGATTTTTATCGTTCGAAAATTGAAAACATGTTGTTTACGAGACAATTTTTGTTATTTTTCAAAATTTTCAAATTTGACCTACATTTTTGGATACCTGAAGTCCATCCGATTCCAGTAATATAAGTTTCATTCAGAGTTATCGCCCTTTATTTTTCGATTTTTTTCGAATTTTCTTCCCATTTTGTGAGCTCGGGTTTCGTTTTATGGCAGAATTGACGTTTCTGAAACTTCTGGAACATGAAGTTATAGTCCAATACCAACTTATAAAGCAATTTCGACAAGAATCCTTAAACCGGAAGTGGTCGAAATAATGTGCAATATTTTGAAAAAAATGCAAAAAATGGATATTTTTGGGGAAAACGCTATTTCTCCGTCCGATATCAATGGATTAAACGAATGAAGGTATCGTTTGATGGCACGATTGCTGGACTATCATATGATACCCCATTCATATGGATACTATGAACAGACAGCAAAATATGGCACGCTGAAAATCAAGTATTTTCTGATTTGGAGCGTTTTTGGACGCCTGTATCTCGAAAACTTAACCTGCAATTTTTTTTTAATTTTTTCTATCGAGAGTCCTTTTGGAGGTATTTTGCATAAAGCCATCAAATAAGACTTTGAAATGTCTGGAATAGGATAAAAAAGGGACTGAAAATCGAAAAAAGTCGAAAAATCGTGAAATTTTGGAAAATGCTCTACTATTTTTTTATTTTAAGAGATTTTTAAGAAGAAGTTGTATATTCAGATAGCTGACCTAATTACGATTCTAACGATGTATAATATGTATGTAATTATTACAATTTAATTTTCGATATTTTAAATTTTTTGTATTTTTGGCACTTTTGAACATAGGATTTCTCAGGTGCATTTTATCTGATCAGATAATGTAATATATCATTACAGAGCCCTGTGGCTATTTTAGTGCCCAAACCGGGCATTAAAACTATTTCGACAATAATAACCATACCGGAAGTATTCAAAAAATGAAAAAAAAGAGTAAAAACATTGTCGCACTTGCGAAAAACTTGATTTCTCTCTTAGGTAATAGCGGACCAAAAGAACTAAAGTGTCGCTGGATAGCCCTATTAATGGACCATCATATGGTATCTAAATAATACGATTTCGATGGTAAGGAAATAAACTATTGTATGCCAAAAATGTAGTATTTTCCAATTTTTTAACATTCTGAGACGCCTTTTTCTCGAAAACGACGCCTACGATTTTTCTTAAACTTTTCTTACTCAACGTCCTATCGGTTGTCTATATAGGGAATCCAAAATGAAAAGCATTGAAATAATATAAGTGGTCGAAAAATGGCCTCAAACTTTGAAAAAAACTGAAAAATCGTTAAATTTTTGGAAACGCTCTTTAATTTATCTTTTTTTCCAAAACTACTCAATGGATGTTTCTGACACTTCTGGTACAGAAAGTTAAGTATCCAAAGAACTTCGTAAAGCTATCACAACGACGATCGTAAAATCGGAAGTAGTCGAAAAAATGTCCGATATTTTGAAAAAAATTATTTTTTTTACGAAAACCTTTTTTATTTATGAATATTTTTTGATGATCTTTCACACAGGGTTAAAATATCATCGTACTTGAGCAGAAATGAGAAAAAAAATTGTCTCGGTAATTTGCGTTAGCCGCCATCGGCTAATTTAGTTTTTCGTACCCAGAAAAATTATTTATTGTTCGATTTGTATAAAACAAAGTTCATATGCACCGTGGTCCCAATTGTAATTTTTTTTGTTACGGTGAAGTTTTTCTGTCGGCAACGGAAGTGACGTAATATTAACAAAAACTACAATTTTGACAGTTCGGTACCACTTTTTGAAAGCAAATATTATTTTTTTTTCAAAACTGATATAACTAAAAGGATGCACCCTGCAAAGGTGCACAAAATCCTTAGCTCATATTTTTTAATTTCAATTTCATTTTCGGGCAATTTCGAATAAAATGTAAAATAAAGTGTAAAATTCAGTTATTTACAAATCATTCAGCGTCTTCATATTTTGAAATATTTATTTGTAATTTTCATAAACTCGTAGCAATAATCCAGACGAAGAGAATGTATGCGAAAATTAGTTTGTAATATGAGCAGTTGCCGAGAAATATGCAATTTTGCATGCATCACTTTTCACGTTATTTTGCCTATAAAAGAGTCAATTATTATTCGATTTGCAATATTTTTTTTCCATTTGATGCCTAATGCCAATTTGGACTAGGTCAAGCCAATTTTACATTTTCACTGTGACCGGAAATGACGTCATTTGGGCAAAAACTGTATTTTTAACCTAAAAAAACAATATTTTATTCAAATGAGTCTGCCTTATAATATTTTAAAAATTATGACATTTGATTCCCATCAACGAATAGAATGAAGCCATACGACCATACAGATACCACAAAATGGTTTCTAACTTGTACGGTTACAGAGAAATAGGCGATCTTCTATAAGTCACTTTTCAAGGTTTTTGGTCTATAAAAGTGTCAATTATTATTCGATTTTTATAATTTTTATACCATTTGATGCCTTATGCCATTTATGACTTCTATGAACCAAGTTAACATTTTCAATATCACCGGAAGTAATGTAATTTTTGCAAAAAACGTATTTTTAGCCTTCAAAACAAACATGAGCATCTGTCTTTTTTATGTTGGAAACCCCTGTATCGAACAAAGCCAATCCGATGAGAATCTCCGACAAATACCACAGGTGTCTGGAGAACGCCGTTACCGCCAAATTGGAAACTTCCTGATCCGGGTATATTGACAAAGCCTGAAGAAACTTTAAGTCATTACGAGGTGCATGAACAGCAGAATTGCAAGTATACCAGTAGCGAACGTACGTCGTCACAACGAACAAACACACTCGGAGGAGTTTGTTGGATGGTCTAGCTTGAGCTGGTCGTCTGTTGTACGCGGGTTAAGTTGGAATTGATTTCTGAACAGCCACATTTTGTTAGAGCCATCCATTTTGCTCTATGAAGTGCTCCGGGGTAACGGAACATGATACCCTTTGGAGGTTCTGTTCCGAGGAATATGATGGTTAGCTCTAGTAGCTCTTTGTAGTCATCTCTCGGCTGATCGAGCTGAAGCCGTTCAGTGGCGATCTTAACTATATCAACGCGCACTGGTTCCAACTGTTCATTAGAAACTGCAGGATGAGCTATATTGAGCTTTATTAATATTTGGCCAAATTTCTCGAAAGCAAACGAATATGTCAATGTTTGGAGACTTTGAAGCACCATCAACTAGACTGAAAACTTACGCCAAAACTATCTCCGGCACATGATGCCGACAGGCTAGATTCAACAGTTCTCGCTTTAGGGCTAATTCTACTAAAATAAAAACTCCTCCTTGCGATCCCGTATTGGTACTGGTTGTGTCGAAGCAAAGGGCGGGGATGCGGTCTTCAATGCCCCAACCTCGTGACCTCCCTACCTGATACTAGAATCGGCAGACGATACACCTTCTTATGATGATGCCGCTCAATTGATGGCACTTTAACGGCATTAAAATGATCCAAAATCCCTCCAATAAGCCATATTTCGCCAATCGATCTGGTAACAGCCATAAGTGTTCTAACACAATGATTATTGTCACAATGAAATATCTACGTGTCTGATCACCTGAGATGTACCAGTTTCCTGGAAAATTTTAAAATCAATTACAAAATCGAGTCTAGTGTCAGACATCGATTTTGTAACGTAATCTCAGCGAGCGTATGAGTGATACAATGATCATAAATATGGTAAGAAGTTATTTCTAAATGAATTACTCCATCAAATAAAAGGCTTTTAAGTATCCCTGTGTTTTCAACCCAAAAACATTTGAAATTGGTTCTGAATTCAATGTCAGTCAGCAAAAAGTGGCATTCGAAGGGACTAGTACTTCTACGTCCTTGAGCAAGTTGTAAACATTTACGGATTTCGAAGAAAATTATCCTAGGAGGTTTCTATACCAATTGGAACAAAATGCCAACCTGTAAAGCAATATCTGAAAGGGTTTCATATTTTGCTAGTAAACTAAAAACACCCTATTATAGGTTAATTATTTATTGCCCGATATGTATAAAACAAAGTTTGTATTTTGTATGTTGCGAATTTTCGACTTATTTTTCGCCTATTAAAAATTTCTTTCGGCACCGGAAGTGACGTAATTTTGCCATAATTCACAATTTTGACCGTTCTTTTCGCCAGCAAATATTACTTTTACATATGATAGAGGGTGTCACTGAAGCAAAACAACTAAAGTATAGTTTGGTAGCTCAATGGATCGGGTATGGTATAATAAACTTCCTGTATGATTCCTGAAAGCCGGTTCAGTGCTGCTTGCAGGTCTAGTTATTATTAGGCTTTCAGACTTTCGTCTGAAAGACTATTGTTTTTACTAAAATTATTATTATTAGGCTTTCAGACTTTCGTCTGAAAGACTATTGTTTTTACTAAAATTATTATTATTTATTATTATTATTTTATTTTTCGGGGGAGCCTATTTCTCAGCGCCTGTAACAGATACCGATCTGGTACCTTATTCTCTATAGGGAAACCATGTGTTGGCTACTTGATAAACTATTTTTGAAACTTCTGCGCAGACCGGAAGTGGTCGAATTTCGTGCTGTGTCAAAAAATTAAAAAACGGCCGTAGATTCGTCAATTCTGTACCTATTTTCATACAAATGACATTTTCGGAAACCTTGAGTCTTTTCTCGGACGATAGCAGTTGAAAATTTCGATATTTCGAAACTTCATCGTTGACTTCTTGCGATCGAAAAATATAAAATTTTATTTGAGAGACAATTTTTGTTATTTTTCAAAATTTTCAAATTTGACCTACATTTTTGGATACCTGAAGGCAATCTGGTTCCAGTAATATAAGTTTCATTCCGAGTTATCGCCCTTTATTTTTCGATTTTTTTTGAATTTTCTTCACATTTTGTGAGCTTAAGTTTCGTTTTACGGCCGGATCAACGTTTTTCAAATTCCTGATACATGAAGCAATTTTGTCAAACCACCGTTTAAAGCGATTTCAACAACAATCCGTAAACCGGAAGTAGTCGAAATAATATGCGATATTTTGAAAAAAACGTGAAAAATTGGTGTCTTGGGTAAAAACACGATTTCTCCGTCCGATATCAACGGATTAAACAAATTAAGGTATCATTTGGTCTAGCGGTGATTGGACCACCGAATGATACCCAATTCGTACGGATACAATGAGCTGGAAGCAAAATATGGCACACTGAAAATCAAGTATTTTCTGATTTGGAGCGTTTTTGGACGCCTTTATCTCGAAAACTGCTCCAGCGATTTTTCTTAAACTTTCTCTATTAAGAGACCCTTCGATGGTCTTTAGCATGAAGCAATACATTACAATCTTCCAATAATTGGAATAAGACAAAAAAGGGACTGAAAATCGAAAAAAGTCCAAAAATCGTGAAATTTTGGAAAATGCTCTACTATTTTTTTATTTTAAGAGATTTTAAAAAAACAGATATATATTTAAAAAGCTGACCTAATTACGATTCTAATCATGTATAATATGTATGCAGTTATTGAAATTTAATTTTCAATATTTTGACATTTTGACATTTTTAACACTTTTGAACATAGGATTTCTCAGAAATCTTTTATTTGGTCGTATAGTGTCGTATATCATTAGAGAGCCCTGTTCCCATGCAAACTCCAAAACTGGATGCGAAAACTACTCGACAATGATTCGTATACCGGAAGTAGTTCAAAAAACGACAAAAAATGTAAAAAAGATGAAAAAAAATTGGAGCTCTTGCCAAAAGTTCGAATTCTCCGTCACATATTAGCGGACCAAAACAATTAAAGTGTCGTTGGATAGTTCCATTAATAGACGATCGTATAACATCTAAATAACACGAATTTGATTCTTAGGAAATAAATTATGGTACGCCGAAAACTAAGTATTTTCCGTTTTGGAGCATTCTGAGACGCCTTTTTCTCGAAAACGACGCCTACGATTTTTCTTAAATATTTTTTACTCAGAGTCCTATCGGTGGCCTAGCGTGTGCATCTAATAATAAAAGCGTTGCAATATTATAGGTGGTCCAAAAATGACCTCAATCTTTGAAAAAAGTTGAAAAATCATTAAATTATTGAAAATGCTCTTTTATTTATCTTTTTTTCGAAAATTACTCAATGAATGTTTCTGACATTTCTGGTACAGGAAGTTAAGTATCTAATCAACTTGTTAAAGCTATTCCGACAATGATCGTAAAACCGGAAGTAGTCGAAAAAATCTCCGATATTTTGAATTTTTTTTACATTTTTACAGAAAACTTTTTTATTTATGAATATTTTTTGATGGTAGTTTACACTGAGTTAAAGTATCACCCTACTTGAGCAGAAGTGAGAAAGAATTTTGTCTCAGTAATTTTCTTTAGTCGCCATTGGCTAATTTAGTTTTTCGTACCTAGATTAATTATTTATTGTTCGATTTGTATAAAACAAAGTGCATATGCTTCGTGATGTCAATTGTAATATTTTTTGTTACGGTGACATTTTTCTGCACGCAACGGAAGTGGCGTAATATTAACAAAAACTACTATTTTGAGAGTTAAGTACCACTTTTTGACAGCAAATATTATTTTTTTCGAAAACTGATATAACAAAAAGTATGCGCCCTGTAAAGGCTCAGATTCTTAAATTTCAATTTCATTTTCGGGCAATTTCGAATAAAATGTAAAAAAAAAAGGTAAAATTCAGTTATTACAACCCATTCAACGTCTTTATATTTTGAACTATTTATTCGTAACTTTCATAAACTGGTAGCCATAATCCAGACGAAGAGAACGTATGCTTAAAATAGTTTGTAATATGAGCAGTTGCCGAGAAATATGCAATTTTGCATGCATCACTTTTCAAGTTATTTTGCCTATAAAAGAGTAAATTATTATCCGATTTTCAATATTTTTCTTTTATTTGATGCCTAATGCCAATTGGGATGAGGTTAAGCCAATTTCACAGTTTCACTGTTACCGGAAATGACGTCATTTTGGCAAAAACTGTATTTTTAACCTAAAAAACAAATATTTTATTCAAATGAGTCTCTTTTATAATATTTTTAAAATTATGATATTTAAACCCCATCACCAAATAGCATGAACCCATACGATCATACAGATACCACAAAAAAGTTTCTAACTTGTACGGTTGCTGAGATATAGACGATTTTCTACAAGTCACTTTTCAAGCTTTTTGGTCTATAAAAGTGTCAATTATTATTCAATTTTCATACAATTTTCACCATGTGATGCCTTATGCCATTTATGATTGCAGTGATCTGATTCCATTATCACCGGAAGTAATGTCATATTTGCAAAAACCGTATTTTTAGACTTCAAAACATAATTTTACTCCAAAATTAAATTTTTGCGCGATCCGACTCAAGATGGCGTGTTCAATGACAAATATTACGGGACGCTGAAGATCTAGTATTTTCCTTTTTGGACTTTTATATGATATCAGAATGATACAAATTCGATGGTTAGGCAATAGATTATGAGATGCCGAAAATGTAGTATTTTCCTCTTTTTTTTGAGCCTTTTCAGACTCGTTTATCTCGAAAACTACTTCTATTTCACTTCTTAAACTTCTGTTAACCCGAGTCCTATCGGTCGTTTAGAGTATAAAGGTAAATTTAAAAGCATGGAAATGATATAAAGGACCCTGAAAGCCGATTCAGCACTGCTATGCAGGTCTAGTTATTTATTATTATTATTTTATTTTTCGGGGGAGCCTATTTCTCAGCGCCTGTAACAGATACCGATCTGGGACCTAATTCTCTATAGGGAAACCTTGTGTTGGCTACTTGATAAACTATTTTTGAAACTTCTGCGCAGACCGGAAGTGGTCGAATTTCGTGCTGTGTCAAAAAATTAAAAAACGGCCGTAGATTCGTCAATTCTGTACCTATTTTCATACAAATGACATTTTCGGAAACCTTGAGTCTTTTCTCGGACGATAGCAGTTGAAAATTTCGATATTTCGAAACTTCATCGTTGACTTCTTGCGATCGAAAAATGAAAAATTTTATTTGAGAGACAATTTTTGTTATTTTTCAAAATTTTCAAATTTGACCTACATTTTTGGATACCTGAAGGCAATCTGGTTCCAGTAATATAAGTTTCATTCCGAGTTATCGCCCTTTATTTTTCGATTTTTTTTTAATTTTCTTCACATTTTGTGAGCTTAAGTTTCGTTTTACGGCCGGATCAACGTTTTTCAAATTCCTGATACATGAAGCAATATTGTCAAACCACCGTTTAAAGCAATTTCAACAACAATCCGTAAACCGGAAGTAGTCGAAATAATATGCGATATTTTGAAAAAAACGAGAGAAATTGGTGTCTTGGGTAAAAACACGATTTCTCCGTCCGATATCAACGGATTAAACAAATTAAGGTATCATTTGGTCAAGCGGTGATTGGACCACCGAATGACACCCAATTCGTACGGATACAATGAGCTGGAAGCAAAATATGGCACGCTGAAAATCAAGTATTTTCTGATTTGGAGCGTTTTTGGACGCCTTTATCTCGAAAGCTGCTCCAGCGATTTTTCTTAAACTTTCTCTATTAAGAGACCCTTCGATGGTCTTTAGCATGCAGCAATACATTACAATCTTCCAATAATTGGAATAAGACAAAAAAGGGACTGAAAATCGAAAAAAGTCCAAAAATCGTGAAATTTTGGAAAATGCTCTACTATTTTTTTATTTTAAGAGATTTTAAAAAAACAGATATATATTTAAAAAGCTGACCTAATTACGATTCTAATGATGTATAATATGTATGCAGTTATTGAAATTTAATTTTCAATATTTTGACATTTTGACATTTTTAACACTTTTGAACATAGGATTTCTCAGAAATATTTTATTTGGTCGTATAGTGTCGTATATCATTAGAGAGCCCTGTTCCCATGCAAACTCCAAAACTGGATGCGAAAACTACTCGACAATGATTCGTATACCGGAAGTAGTTCAAAAAACGACAAAAAATGTAAAAAAGATGAAAAAAAATTGGAGCTCTTGCCAAAAGTTCGAATTCTCCGTCACATATTAGCGGACCAAAACAATTAAAGTGTCTTTGGAAAGTTCCATTAATAGACGATCGTATAACATCTAAATAACACGAATTTGATTCTTAGGAAATAAATTATGGTACGCCGAAAACTAAGTATTTTCCGTTTTGGAGCATTCTGAGACGCCCTTTTCTCGAAAACGACGCCTACGATTTTTCTTAAATATTTTTTACTCAGAGTCCTATCGGTGGCCTAGCGTGTGCATCTAATAATAAAAGCGTTGCAATATTATAGGTGGTCCAAAAATGACCTCAATCTTTGAAAAAAGTTGAAAAATCATTAAATTATTGAAAATGCTCTTTTATTTATCTTTTTTTCGAAAATTACTCAATGAATGTTTCTGACATTTCTGGTACAGGAAGTTAAGTATCTAATCAACTTGTTAAAGCTATTCCGACAATGATCGTAAAACCGGAAGTAGTCGAAAAAATCTCCGATGTTTTGAATTTTTTTTACATTTTTACAGAAAACTTTTTTATTTATGAATATTTTTTGATGGTAGTTTACACAGAGTTAAAGTATCACCCTACTTGAGCAGAAGTGAGAAAGAATTTTGTCTCAGTAATTTTCTTTAGTCGCCATTGGCTAATTTAGTTTTTCGTACCTAGATTAATTATTTATTGTTCGATTTGTATAAAACAAAGTGCATATGCTTCGTGATGTCAATTGTAATATTTTTTGTTACGGTGACATTTTTCTGCACGCAACGGAAGTGGCGTAATATTAACAAAAACTACTATTTTGAGAGTTAAGTACCACTTTTTGACAGCAAATATTATTTTTTTCGAAAACTGATATAACAAAAAGTATGCGCCCTGTAAAGGCGCATAAATTGTTTGGCTCAGATTCTTAAATTTCAATTTCATTTTCGGGCAATTTCGAATAAAATGTAAAAAAAAAGGTAAAATTCAGTTATTACAACCCATTCAACGTCTTTATATTTTGAACTATTTATTCGTAACTTTCATAAACTGGTAGCCATAATCCAGACGAAGAGAACGTATGCTTAAAATAGTTTGTAATATGAGCAGTTGCCGAGAAATATGCAATTTTGCATGCATCACTTTTCAAGTTATTTTGCCTATAAAAGAGTAAATTATTATCCGATTTTCAATATTTTTCTTTTATTTGATGCCTAATGCCAATTGGGATGAGGTTAAGCCAATTTCACAGTTTCACTGTTACCGGAAATGACGTCATTTTGGCAAAAACTGTATTTTTAACCTAAAAAAACAAATATTTTATTCAAATGAGTCTCTTTTATAATATTTTTAAAATTATGATATTTGAACCCCATCACCAAATAGCATGAACCCATACGATCATACAGATACCACAAAAAAGTTTCTAACTTGTACGGTTGCTGAGATATAGACGATTTTCTACAAGTCACTTTTCAAGCTTTTTGGTCTATAAAAGTGTCAATTATTATTCAATTTTCATACAATTTTCACCATGTGATGCCTTATGCCATCTATGATTGCAATGATCTGATTCCATTATCACCGGAAGTCATGTCATATTTGCAAAAACCGTATTTTTAGACTTCAAAACATAATTTTACTCCAAAATTAAATTTTTGCGCGATCCGACTCAAGATGGCGTGTTCAATGACAAATATTACGGGACGCTGAAGATCTAGTATTTTCCTTTTTGGACTTTTATATGATATCAAATTCGATGGTTAAGCAATAGATTATGAGATGCCGAAAATGTAGTATTTTCCTCTTTTTTTGGAGCCTTTTCAGACTCGTTTATCTCGAAAACTACTTCTATTTCACTTCTTAAACTTCTGTTAACCCGAGTCCTATCGGTCGTTTAGAGTATAAAGGTAAATTTAAAAGCATGGCAATGATATAAAGGACCCTGAAAGCCGATTCAGCACTGCTATGCAGGTCTAGTTATTATTAGGCTTTCAGACTTTCGTCTGAAAGACTATTGTTTTTACTAAAATTATTATTTATTATTATTATTTTATTTTTCGGGGGAGCCTATTTCTCAGCGCCTGTAACAGATACCGATCTGGGACCTAATTCTCTATAGGGAAACCATGTGTTGGCTACTTGATAAACTATTTTTGAAACTTCTGCGCAGACCGGAAGTGGTCGAATTTCGTGCTGTGTCAAAAAATTAAAAAACGGCCGTAGATTCGTCAATTCTGTACCTATTTTCATACAAATGACATTTTCGGAAACCTTGAGTCTTTTCGCGGACGATAGCAGTTGAAAATTTCGATATTTCGAAACTTCATCGCTGACTTCTTGCGATCGAAAAATGAAAAATTTTATTTGAGAGACAATTTTTGTTATTTTTCAAAATTTTCAAATTTGACCTACATTTTTGGATACCTGAAGGCAATCTGATTCCAGTAATATAAGTTTCATTCCGAGTTATCGCCCTTTATTTTTCGATTTTTTTCGAATTTTCTTCACATTTTGTGAGCTTAAGTTTCGTTTTACGGCCGGATCAACGTTTCTCAAATTCCTGATACATGAAGCAATATTGTCAAACCACCGTTTAAAGCAATTTCAACAACAATCCGTAAACCGGAAGTAGTCGAAATAATATGCGATATTTTGAAAAAAACGTGAAAAATTGGTGTCTTGGGTAAAAACACGATTTCTCCGTCCGATATCAACGGATTAAACAAATTAAGGTATCATTTGGTCTAGCGGTGATTGGACCACTGAATGATACCCAATTCGTACGGATACGATGAGCTGGAAGCAAAATATGGCACGCTGAAAATCAAGTATTTTCTGATTTGGAGCGTTTTTGGACGCCTTTATCTCGAAAACTGCTCCAGCGATTTTTCTTAAACTTTCTCTATTAAGAGACCCTTCGATGGTCTTTTGCATGAAGCAATACATTACAATCTTCCAATAATTGGAATAAGACAAAAAAGGGACTGAAAATCGAAAAAAGTCCAAAAATCGTGAAATTTTGGAAAATGCTCTACTATTTTTTTATTTTAAGAGATTTTAAAAAAACAGATATATATTTAAAAAGCTGACCTAATTACGATTCTAATGATGTACAATATGTATGCAGTTATTGAAATTTAATTTTCAATATTTTGACATTTTGACATTTTTAACACTTTTGAACATAGGATTTCTCAGAAATGTTTTATTTGATCGTATAGTGTCGTATATCATTAGAGAGCCCTGTTCCCATGCAAACTCCAAAACTGGATGTGAAAACTATTCGACAATGATTCGTATACCGGAAGTAGTTCAAAAAACGACAAAAAATGTAAAAAAGATAAAAAAGAATTGGAGCTCTTGCCAAAAGTTCGAATTCTCCGTCACATATTAGCGGACCAAAACAATTAAAGTGTCGTTGGATAGTTCCATTAATAGACGATCGTATAACATCTAAATAACACGAATTTGATTTTTAGGAAATAAATTATGGTACGCCGAAAACTAAGTATTTTCCGTTTTGGAGCATTCTGAGACGCCTTTTTCTCGAAAACGACGCCTACGATTTTTCTTAAACATTTTTTACTCAGAGTCCTATCGGTGGCCTAGCGTGTGCATCTAATAATAAAAGCGTTGCAATATTATAGGTGGTCCAAAAATGACATCAATCTTTGAAAAAAGTTTAAAAATCATTAAATTATTGAAAATGCTCTTTTGTTTATCTTTTTTTCAAAAATTACTTAATGAATGTTTCTGATATTTCTGCTACAGGAAGTTAAGTATCTAATCAACTTGTTAAAGCTATTCCGACAATGATCGAAAAACCGGAAGTAGTCGAAAAAATCTCCGATATTTTGAATTTTTTTTACATTTTTACAGAAAACTTTTTTATTTATGAATATTTTTTGATGGTAGTTTACACAGAGTTAAAGTATCACCCTACTTGAGCAGAAGTGAGAAAGAATTTTGTCTCAGTAATTTTCTTTAGTCGCCATTGGCTAATTTAGTTTTTCGTACCTAGATTAATTATTTATTGTTCGATTTGTATAAAACAAAGTGCATATGCTCCGTGGTCTCAATTGTAATTTTTTTTGTTACCGTGAAATTTTTCTGCACGCAACGGAAGTGGCGTAATATTAACAAAAACTACAATTTTGACAGTTCAATACCACTTTTTGAAAGCAAATATTATTTTTTTCGATATCTGATATAGCAAAAAGGATGCGCGCTGTAAAGGGGCACAAATCGTTAGTTCAGATTTTTTTATTTCAATTTCATTTTCGGGCAATTTCGAATAAATGTAAAAAAAAGTGTAACAATCAGTTATTTACAACCCATTCAACGTCTTCATATTTTGAACTATGTATTCGTAACGTTCATAAACTCGTAGTAATAATCCAGACGAGGAGAATGTATGCACAAAATAGTTCGTAATATGAGCAATTGCCGAGAAATATGCAATTTTGCATGCATCACTTTTCACGTTATTTTGCCTATAAAATAGTAAATTATTATCCGATTTTCAATATTTTTTTTTCATTCGATGCCTAATGCCAATTTGGACTAGGTTAAGCCAATTTTACAGTTTCACTGTTACCGGAAATGACGTCATTTTGGCAAAAACTGTATTTTTAACCTAAAAAACAAATATTTTATTCAAATGTGTCTTTTTTATAATACTTTTAAAATTATGATATTTGAATCCCATCAACGAATAGCATTAACCCATACGATCATACAGATACCACAAAAAAGTTTCTAACTTGTACAGTTGCCGAGAAATAGACGATTTTCTACAAGTCACTTTTCAAGCTTTTTGGTCTATAAAAGTGTCAATTATTATTCAATTTTCATACAATTTTCACCATTTGATGCCTTATGTCATTATGATTGCATTAAACTAATTTAAGATTTTTATTATCACCGGAAGTAATGTCTTTTTTGCAAAAATCGTATTTTTAGACTTCAAAACAAATATTTTTTTTAAGTGTATTATATTTTTTATTTGTTTAACGTTATAATGTTTGATTATAATGGTCATTTAGATTGGATCAATACAATCATATTGATGTCAAAAAATTGCTTCTAGCATATTCCCTTGTCGAGAAATAACCAATTTTCTCAGGATCACTTTTTAAGTTTTTTCACCTTTTTAATTTCAGTTTATGGGATCTAGGTTTAGTGTTTATTGCCTGATACGTATAAAACAAAGTTTGTATGTTTCTATGTTTCATGTTGCAAATTCTCAACTTATTTGCTGTCGATAATGATTTCTTTTGGCACCTGATGTGACGTAATTTTGCCAGATTTTACAATTTTGACCGATCTTTTCGCAAGCAAATATTACTTTTACAAGTCTGATAGAGGGTGTCATTGAATCAAAAAAAAAATACAGTATCGTTTGGTAGCTGGATAGATCGGCTATTGTATGACGCATTTCCTGTCTGATTCCTGAAAGCCGATTCAGTGCTGTGGAGGAAATGCAGCAGGTTGGACTGGCAACCTAGTCCTTGTCATGTACATTTGGACATCCCCTCCCCTCCTTAAACATGTGTACATAGGACCTCGGTTTCGCATCTACTCTGATTTACTATTCTAGGGCACCATCCCTACACCTTTGACAAGGGAGGAATTATGCTGACAAATCTGAATATTGCAAGGGTGCTCTTTTCGTAACGAAAAATCCATAACATCATAGTGTTATACTGAAGAACAATCTATACATTAGTAGTAATTTGTATATTATAACTTTGGTAGGATTAACTGAAGTTAATCTCATCAATTAATTAGCACCTTAGTGCCAGCTAGTGGATAGGAGATTAAGATTATTGTTGATTGGGTAATCATCAAAGCAGCCGCCACAGTTGTACGTGTGTTCATTTAACGCGTGAATTAAAATAAGATTTTGGGTGTACCTAGTATAGTATTTTCAGATACCGTAACGTTATCAAAATATGAGTCCCTATAGATAGCTGTCAATTTAATAGCCAAGTAAAGCTTACGTTCACTTTCGTACATTTTGGCTTTGATGTAATTAAGCAATGGTAGGTTCGAGAATCGTCGCATTTCGGCTTGTTGGTCGTTCTCATTTTTTCGACCCATGGTGATAAGAACATTGATATCCAATACCCATTCCTTATTTTACATGCCGTATGAAGAAGCGACAGTTAACAGAATTCAGCTATCGATAAAATTCCCCTCGAAAAGAAAATTATTGGCCATTTTTATTTCCATTTAAGGCCTATAAATTATTTTTTAAAGATGGTATGAGATATTATTCGCAGTAAATAATGAGTTGTCGACGACTTTATCATTGACCCGTGACAGTTGATTATTATTACTCAACGACACACACCCGCTTGCCGATTAATTTACATAATCAGCTACATGGTTTTGATTAACACTCAACGGCAATCTGTATACGATCAGAATTAAATTTTTTTCGGTCACTTATCAGAGTGAATCGCATGTAGGTACGCAAAAACATTATTGCCTAAACCAAATATTTATCGCCCGCTCAGTCAGCCACGTAATCATAATGCTTTGCACGCGATATCTGGGCCAATCAGCAAATGAGTTGGTTAGACAGCATGGTCACATGGTGTTTGTTTATATTTTCTAGGGGTTTTAAAACTCGAGCGTGTCCGTCAAAATCAATTCAGCGATAATATTTGACATCTGCAGAGTCTCTGTTTTACAACGGTGCCATTTATTATGCAAGAGGAATGATCGGTCGTTCCATAGCGAGCGAAGAAACATAACTAATTTCGCCGAGAATTCTAAGAAATAGGACAGATTTAAAAATACGGTACTCTTACAAAACGTTCAAATAAAGGTGTTCTAAAATCTTTTATTGCTATTTTGATCTTTTGTGTCGATAGATAGTATATTTATAGACTCATTTTTGAGAACATCTCATCAATATTTTTACTAATTTGCCTCTACTCCAAAATTAGATTTTGCGCGATCCGACTCAAGATGGCGTGTTCAATGACAAATATTACGGGACGCTGAAGATCTAGTATTTTCCTTTTTGGACTTTTATATGATATCAGAATGATACAAATTCGATGGTTAGGCAATAGATTATGAGATGCCGAAAATGTAGTATTTTCCTCTTTTTTTGGAGCCTTTTCAGACTCGTTTATCTCGAAAACTACTTCTATTTCACTTCTTAAACTTCTGTTACCCCGAGTCCTATCGGTCGTTAAGAGTATAAAGGTAAATTTAAAAGCATGGCAATGATATAAAGGACCCTGAAAGCCGATTCAGCACTGCTATGCAGGTCTAGTTATTATTATTTTTTACCGCGGGAGCCTATTTCTCCATGATCGAAAACAGATATCGATCTGGAACCAACATTTCTATCGGGAAAACATGTGGTGGCTACTTGATAAACTATTTTTCAAACTTCTGCGCATACCGGAAGTGGCCGAACTTTGTATGTTGTCATGATATTGAAAATCGGCCATAATTTCGTCAATTCTTTACCCATTTTTAATCAAATGACATTTTCGGAAACCCTGAATCTTTTGCGAGATAATGGCTATCTCACATTTTTCAATTTCGAACATTCGTCTATGACTTCTATCGTTCGAAAATTGAAAAGACGTTGTTTATGAGACAATTTTTGTTATTTTTCAAAATTTGCAAATTTGACCTACATTTTTGGATTTCTGAGGTCCAAGCGATTCCAGTAATATAAGATTCATTCAGAGTTATC
Source organism: Patella ulyssiponensis (assembly GCA_963678685.1). NCBI lineage: Eukaryota > Metazoa > Mollusca > Gastropoda > Patellidae > Patella > Patella ulyssiponensis. The sequence continues at coordinate 56,574,105 of OY783225.1, read as the reverse complement.
GCCCTTTATTTTTCGAATTTTTTCGAATTTTCTGCCCATTTTATGCCCCTTATATTTTTTGGAAAGGATAAAACGATATTTCTGAAACCTCTGGAACATAAAGCCATATAGTCAGACATCCGGATAAAGCAATTTCAACAACGATCCGTAAACCGGAAGTAGTCGAAATAATGTCTGATTTTTTGAAAAAAACTCAAAAAATGGGGGCTTTGGGAAAAACGTGATTACTTCGTCCCATATCAACCGATCAAATGGATTAAGGTATCGTTTGTTTACATCGGAATTGGAGTATCGTATGATACCGACTTCATACAGATACGATGATCCAGAAGTAAAATATGACACGCTGAAAATCAAGCATTTTTTGTTTTGGAGCGTTTTTGGACGCCTTTATCTCGAAAACTGCTCCAGCGATTTTTCTTAAACTTTATCTATCGATGGTCCTTCCGGTAGTCTTTAGCATGAATCCATCCATTAAGACCTTCATATAATTGGAATAAGACAAAAAAGGGACTGAAAATTGAAAAAAGTCCAAAAATCGTGAAATTTTGGAAAATGCTCTACTATTTTTTTATTTTTAGAGATTTTCAAAAAAAAAATATATATTTAAAAAGCTGACCCAATTACGATTCTAATGATGTATAATATGTATGCAGTTATTGAAATTTAATTTTCAATATTTTGACATTTTGACATTTTTAAAACTTTTGAACATAGGATTTCTCAGAAGTATTTTATTTGATCGTATAGTGTCGTATATCGTTAGAGAGCCCTGTTCCCATGCAAACTCCAAAACTGGATGAGAAAACTACTCGACAATGATTCGTATACCGGAAGTAGTTCAAAAAACGAAGAAAAATGTAAAAAAGATATAAAAAAAATTGGAGCTCTTGCCAAAAGATCGAATTCTCCGTCACATATTAGCGGACCAAAACAATTAAAGTGTCGTTGGATAGTTCCATTAATAGACGATTGTATAAAATCTAAATAACACGAATTTGATTTTTAGGAAATAAATTATGGTACGATGAAAACTAAGTATTTTCCGTTTTGGAGCATTCTGAGACGCCTTTTTCTCGAAAACGACGCCTACGATTTTTCTTAAACATTTTTTACTCAGAGTCCTATCGGTGGCCTAGCGTGTGCATCTAATAGTAAAAGCGTTGCAATATTATAGGTGGTCCAAAAATGACCTCAATCTTTGAAAAAAGTTAAAAAATCATTAAATTATTGAAAATGCTCTTTTATTTATCTTTTTTTCGGAAATTACTCAATTAATGTTTCTGATATTTCTGGTATGGGAAGTTAAGTATCTAATCAACTTGTTAAAGCTATTCCTACAATGATCGAAAAACTTGAAGTAGTCGAAAATATCTCCGATATTTTGAATTTTTTTTACAATTTTACAGAAAACTTTTTTATTTATGAATATTTTTTGATGGTAGTTTACTCAGAGTTAAAGTATCACCCTACTTGAGCAGAAGTGAGAAAGAATTTTGTCTCACTCATTTTCTTTAGTCGCCATTGGCTAATTTAGTTTTTCGTACCTAGATTAATTATTTATTGTTCGATTTGTGTAAAACAAAGTGCATATGCTCCGTGGTCTCAATTGTAATTTTTTTTGTTACCGTGAAATTTTTCTGCAAGCAACGGAAGTGGCGTAATATTAACAAAAACTACGATTTTGACAGTTCGGTACCACTTTTTGAAAGCAAATATTATTTTTTTCGAAATCTGATATAGCAAAAAGGATGCGCGCTGTAAAGGGGCACAAATCGTTAGCTCAGATTTTTTAATTTCAATTTCATTTTCGGGCAATTTCGAATAAATGTAAAAAAAAGTGTAACAATCAGTTATTTACAACCTATTCAACGTCTTCATATTTTGAACTATTTATTCGTAACTTTCATAAACTCGTATTAATAATCCAGACGAGGAGAATGTATGCAAAATATAGTTCGTAATATGAGCAATTGCCGAGAAATATGCAATTTTGCGTGAATCACTTTTCACGTTATTTTGTCTATAAAAGAGTAAATTATTATCCGATTTTCAATATTTTTTTTTCATTCGATGCCTAATGCCAATTTGGACTAGGTTAAGCCAATTTTACAGTTTCACTGTTACCGGAAATAACGTCATTTTGGAAAAAACTATACTTTTAACCTAAAAAACAAATATTTTATTCAAAAGAGTCTTTTTTATAATATTTTAAAAATTATGATATTTTGAATCCCATCAACGAATAGCATGAACCCATACGATCATACAGATACCACAAAAACGTTTCTAACTTGTACGGTTGCCGAGAAATAGACGATTTTCTACAAGTCACTTTTCAAGCTTTTTGGTCTATAAAAGTGTCAATTATTATTCAATTTTCATACAATTTTCACCATGTGATGCCTTATGCGCTTTAGGATTCCAATGATCTGATTTAACATTTCCATTATCACCGGAAGTAATGTCATATTTGCAAAAACCGTATTTTTAGACTTCAAAACAAATATTTTATTCAAATGAGTCTGATTTGTAATGTTTATACAATTATGATATTTGATTCCAATCAACAAATAGATTAAACCCATACGGTCATATAAATACCAAAAAATGGTTTCTAACTTGTACAGTTGCCGAGAAATAGACGATTTTCTACACGTCACTTTTCAAGGTTTTTAGTCTATAAAAGTGGCAATTATTATTCGATTTACATAAAATTTTCACCATGTGATGCCTTATGCCATTTATGATTGCAATGATCTGATTTAACATTTCCATTATCACCGGAAGTAATGTCATATTTGCAAAAACCGTATTTTTAGACTTCCAAACAAAATTTTACTCCAAAATTAGATTTTGCGTGATCCGACTCAAGATGGCGTGTTCAATGACAAATATTACGGGACGCTGAAGATCTAGTATTTTCCTTTTTGGACTTTTATATGATATCAGAATGATACAAATTCGATGGTTAGGCAATAGATTATGAGATGCCGAAAATGTAGTATTTACCTCTTTTTTTGAAGCCTTTTCGGACTCGTTTATCTCGAAAACTACTTCTATTTCACTTCTTAAACTTCTGTTACCCCGAGTCCTATCGGTTGTTTAGAGTATAAAGGTAAATTTAAAAGCATGGCAATGATATAAAGGACCCTGAAAGCCGATTCAGCACTGCTATGCAGGTCTAGTTATTATTATTATTATTATTATTAAGCTTTCATATTTCATATGAAAGCTTATTGTTTCTGTTAAGATTATTATTATTTTTTTTTTTTGTGTTTCTCCTGCAAATCGGATTTCACAGAATCTATCCATAGGATGTTTCTGAAACTTTGACCTACCCCCCCAAAAATGGGTGGTGGCTGTTGATTAAATATATTTTCAAAACGTTTTGCGAATTCGAAATCACCGAATTTTACGAACGAAAAAACTGACAATGCATAGTCGTAACTTTGCTATTTTTTGACCGATTTTACTAATTCTTTTTTCTTTGAATACCTTGAAAAAAATCATTTTCATCTGCAGTTTCACATTTTCGAATTTCGAAAATTCGTCGCTGTGATTTCGAACCGGAAGCTTAGACCAATTTGACAACTTCTTTAATAGTTGTACGATTTTCATGAAATTTAGTATTTAAGTAGATCTTACCAATGTGACTTCAAAATTATAATGAGAAATTTTCTAAATTGTCTCCCCTTGGTGAAATTAAGGATCAAAGTTTTAAAAAAAATCGTCGAAATATAGGTCAGAATGACCTGAAATTTTTTTTCGATACTCGACAGGTAATTACTGATTCCTACACAAAATATGGAGTTTGTCGATCAAACCGGAAATGCCACCATCTTGAAACATGAAAAATCCCTAAGGCTTTTTTGCTATCTTACTTACAGACACGGGAGTTATATTTTCTGAATCCTTGAAGGATGGCCCAAAATTCGTAGGGAGCAGAATTTTGATTTAGGTCAACTGATGGTTGCCATTTTGAAGTGAATATGAAAAGTAGTAGCAATTTGAAGGGCCGAGACTTTGAAACACAATAACTCTCCTTCTAATTGAGCTAGAATGTTCAATCTTGGTGTAGACGTTCACTAGGTCAATGTCATGATTGAGTGCAAAGATGAACATTTTCTGCCTAGGGTAAGCAGAGATAAGCATGCTGATTTCTTGATTCTTTAGGGCACAATAACTTCGGTTATAATGAAGGGAGGGTGATGAAATTCTTGTCAATCGAGAGTCTAATAGCTAGCCTGTTGTGTGAAATCATTGTATCATTTTTTTTAAATATCAGGGATAGCCGAAAAAAAGAGATTGAAAATCCAAAAAGTCGTATTTATACAATTTGGAGCATGTTTAGAGGTCTTTCTCGTAAAGTCAACATAATATTTTTTGGGAACTTCTTCTACAAAGAGTCTTATCGGTAGTTTTTTTATATGAAACCATCGATCAACAGTCCAAAATATCAGGAGTAGAAGAATAAAAGGATCGAAAATTGAAAACGGCACCCTTTCATTGTTAAGCAAAACATGCAGTGTGGGTGGCTACAATCTGCACATTTAGTCATCGTATAGAGCTTATTCAACAATATCGAATTCCAACTGCTAAGACATCTTTTACGTGCACTCCAATGTGTACACGGTGGGTGGGGGGACACGCCAGAAAATCGAGATGAACTTTCTCGGCCAATGCAGGGATCGAACACCCGACCTCCTGGCTAGAAGGCCAACGCCTTAGCCACATAGTGTGGACACCCATCGTACATTTCATCCGTCAAATCAAATCATTTCATTGCATTAGACCAATAATTAATTATTCTTAATTTAAAACTTTATTTTAATATTAGTCTGGCATTATTAAATCTCTTTAAAACAATTAAATACAAAAAACAAAACAAAAATCAATAAGCGGGTCAATTCAGGTAAGTATAACTACGGGTTCTGTCCAGCTTCTCTCGTCTACGCCCATACCACGTTGAAAACACCAGTTCTCGTCCGATCACTGAAGTTAAGCAACGTCGGGTCCGGTTAGTACTTGGATGGGTGACCGCCTGGGAACACCGGGTGCTGTAGACGCCTTTTTGCCCTGATTCTTCGTGAAAAAATCAATTTTCCGCCATTAAGACCACAGCGCGCACTCTTTTGCACCACTCCAGCTCTCCACTCGGCCCGTCTCCCCAGGGAAAAAGACACAAAAAGAATTTGAGTAAGCACAAGTATGGGTTCTGTCCACCTTCTCTCGTCTACGGCCACACCACGTTGAAAACACCAGTTCTCGTCCGATCACTGAAGTTAAGCAACGTCGAGCCCAGTCAGTACTTGGATGGGTGACCGCCTGGGAACACCGGGTGCTGTAGACGCCTTTTTAAAACCGACAAAACCCCCCAAAAAAATCAATAAGAGGGTCAATTCAGGTAAGTATAACTACGGGTTCTGTCCACCTTTTCTCGTCTACGGTCACACCACGTTGAAACCACCAGTTCTCGTCCGATCACTGAAGTTAAACAACGTCGGGCCCGGTCAGTACTTGGATGGGTGACCGCCTGGGAACACCGGGTGCTGTAGACGCCTTTTTAAAACCGACCCCCCCCCAAAAAAAAAAAAAAATCAATAAGCAGGTCAATTCAGGAAAAGTATAACTACGGGTTCTGTCCACCTTCTCTCGTCTACGGCCACACCACGTTGAAAACACCAGTTCTCGTCAGATCACTGAAGTTAAGCAACGTCGGCCCGGTTAGTACTTGGATGGGTGACCGCCTGGGAACACCGGGTGCGGTAGACGCCTTTTTAAAACCGACCCCCCCCCCCAAAAAAAAAAAAAATCAATAAGCGGGTCAATTCAGGTAAGTATAACTACGGGTTCTGTCCCCACTCTCGTCTACGGCAATACCACGTTGAAAACACCAGTTCTCGTCCGATCACTGAAGTTAAGCAACATCGGGCCCGGTCAGTACTTGGATGGGTGACCGCCTGGGAACACCGGGTGCTGTAGACGCCTCTTTGCCCTGATTCTTCGTGAAAAAATCAATTTTCCGCCAATCAGGCCACAGCGCGCACTCTTTTGCACCACTCCAGCTCTCCGCTCGACCCGTCTCCCCAGGGAAAAAGACACAAAAAGAATTTGAGTAAGCACAAGTATGGGTTCTGTCCACCTCTCGTCTACGGCCACACCACGTTGAAAACACCAGTTCTCGTCCGATCACTGAAGTTAAGCAACGTCGGGCCCGGTCAGTACTTGGATGGGTGACCGCCTGGGAACACCGGGTGCTGTAGACGCCTTTTTAAAACCGACAAAACCCCCCCAAAAAATCAAAAAGCGGGTCAATTCAAGTAAGTATAACTACGGGTTCTGTCCACCTTCTCTCGTCTACGGTCATACCATGTTGAAAACACTAGTTCTCGTCCGATCACTGAAGTTAAGCAACGTCGGGCCCGGTTAGTACTAGGATGGGTGAACGCCTGGGAACACCGGGTGCTGTAGACGCCTTTTTGCCCTAAACTCATTAATTTACGATTTTGTTGTGAGCGACTTTTTAGTCTTCCTATTTGACATATTGCACGTGTCTGATTTCAAAGGGGGGGGGGGGGTGGCTGAATGGTTAGCACGCGCGCCTGTCATTGAGTTAACTAGCGTGTTTTCGAAGGCCCGGTTGTACGTGACAAGGAGTAAGGTCGCCTGTCCAACCTGCCATTTTCATTTCATTTTCTCATCCGCCTCATTACAGTAATACAAGTTTCAGTTATTTCCCTTTAGTTTTCAGATTATTGTTATGCCTGGGTGCAATGTTTCATACTATATTTAGACTTGTAACTTCGCGAGTTTTTGACCAATTTTGATATTTTTTTCTTCTTATCCTTTTATTTAGGATACTTGATACAATCAATGACACGTGACGATGAATATGAAAGCTTTCATATCTGCATGGGACAGTAGCAGATCTAGTTATTATTATTATTATTTTTTACCGCGGGAGCCTATTTCTCCATGATCGAAAACAGATATCGATCTGGAACCAACTTTTCTATCGGGAAAACATGTGGTGGCTAGTGCATAAACTATTTTTCAAACTTCTGCGCATACCGGAAGTGGCCGAACTTTGTAGGTTGTCATGATATTGAAAATCGGCCATAATTTCGTCAATTCTTTACCCATTTTTAATCAAATGACATTTTCGGAAACCCTGAATCTTTTCCGAGATAATGGCTATCTCACATTTTTCAATTTCGAATATTTGTCTATGACTTCTATCGTTCGAAAATTGAAAAGACGTTGTTTATGAGACAATTTTTGTTATTTTTCAAAATTTGCAAATTTGACCTACATTTTTGGATTCCTGAAGTCTATGCGATTCCAGTAATATAAGTTTCATTCAGAGTTATCGCCCTTTATTTTTCGAATTTTTTCCAATTTTCTGCCCATTTGGTAACCCTTATATTTTTTGGAAAGGATAAAACGATATTTCTGAAACCCCTGAAACATAAAGCCATATTGCCAAACCGCTGCATAAAGCAATTTCAACAACGATTCGTAAACCGGAAGTAGTCGAAATAATGTCTGATTTTTTGAAAAAAACTCAAAAAATGGGGGCTTTGGGAAAAACGTGATTTCTTCGTTCCATATCAACCGATCAAATGGATTAAGGTATCGTTGGATTACATCAGAATTGGAGTATCGTATGATACCCAATTCACACAGATACGATGATCCAGAAGTAAAATATGACACGCTGAAAATCAAGCATTTTTTGATTTGGAACGTTTTTGGACGCCTTTATCTCAAAAACTGCTCCAACGATTTTTCTTAAACTTTATCTATCGATGGTCCTTCCGATAGTCTTTAGCATGGATCCATCCATTAAGACCTTCGTATAACTGGAATAAGACAAAAAAGGCACTGAAAATTGAAAAAAGTCAAAAAATCGTGAAATTTTGGAAAATGCTCTACTATTTTTTTATTTTAAGAGATTTTCAAAAAAAAAATATATATTTAAAAAGCTGACCTAATTACGATTCTAATGATGTATAATATGTATGCAGTTATTGAAATTTAATTTTCAATATTTTGACATTTTGACATTTTTAACAATTTTGAACATTGGATTTCTCAGAAGTATTTTATTTGATCGTATAGTGTCGTATATCATTAGAGAGCCTTTGTCCCATACAAACTCCAAAACTGGATGTGAAAACTACTCGACAATGATTCGTATACCGGAAGTAGTTCAAAAAACGAAGAAAAATGTAAAAAAGATGAAAAAAAAATGGAGCTCTTGTCAAAAGTTCGAATTCTTCGTCACATATTAGCGGACCAAAACAATTAAAGTGTCGATGGATAGTTCCATTAATAGACGATCGTATAACATCTAAATAACACGAATTTGATTCTTAGGAAATAAATTATGGTACGCCGAAAACTAAGTATTTTCCGTTTTGGAGCATTCCGAGACGCCTTTTTCTCGAAAACGACGCCTACGATTTTTCTTAAACATTTTTTACTCAGAGTCCTATCGGTGGCCTAGCGTGTGCATTTAATAATAAAAGCGTTGCAATATCATAGGTGGTCCAAAAATGACCTCAATCTTTGAAAAAAGTTGAAAAATCATTAAATTATTGAAAATGCTCTTTTATTTATCTTTTTTTCGAAAACTACTCAATGAATGTTTCTGACATTTCTGGTAAAGGAAGTTAAGTATCTAATCAACTAGTTAAAGCTATTCCGACAATGATCGAAAAACCGGAAGTAGTCGAAAAAATCTCCGATATTTTGAATTTTTTTTACATTTTTACAGAAAACTTTTTTATTTATGAATATTTTTTGATGGTAATTCACACAGAGTTAAAGTATCACCCTACTTGAGCAGAAGTGAGAAAGAATTTTGTCTCAGTAATTTTCTTTAGTCGCCATTGGCTAATTTAGTTTTTTTTCGTACCTAGATTAATTATTTATTGTTCGATTTGTATAAAACAAAGTGCATATCCTCCGTGATGTCAATTGTAATATTTTTTGTTACGGTGACATTTTTCTGCACGCAACGGAAGTGGCGTAATATTGACAAAAACTACAATTTTGAGAGTTAAGTACCACTTTTTGACAACAAATATTATTTTTTTTCGAAAACTGATATAGCAAAAAGTATGCGCCCTGTAAAGGCGCATAAAATGTTTGGCTCAGATTCTTAAATTTCAATTTCATTTTCGGGCAATTTCGAATAAAATGTAAAAAAAAGGTAAAATTCAGTTATTACAACCCATTCAACGTCTTTATATTTTGAACTATTTATTCGTAACTTTCATAAACTCGTAGCCATAATCCAGACGAAGAGAATGTATGCCAAAAATAGTTTGTAATATGAGCAGTTGCCGAGAAATATGCAATTTTGCATGCATCACTTTTCAAGTTATTTTGCCTATAAAAGAGTAAATTATTATCCGATTTTCAATATTTTTCTTTTATTTGATCCCTAATGCCAATTTGGACTAGGTTAAGCCAATTTTACAGTTTCACTGTTACCGGAAATGACGTCATTTTGGCAAAAACTGTATTTTTAACCTAAAAAACAAATATTTTATTCAAATGAGTCTCTTTTATAATATTTTTAAAATTATGATATTTGAATCCCATCAACGAATAGCATGAACCCATACGATCATGCAGATACCACAAAAAAGTTTCTAACTTGTACGGTTGCCGAGAAATAGACGATTTTCTACAAGTCACTTTTCAAGCTTTTTGGCCTATAAAAGTGTCAATTATTATTCAATTTTCATACAATTTTCACCATTTGATGCCTTATGCCATTTATGATTGCATTAAACTAATTTAAGATTTTTATTATCACCGGAAGTAATGTCTTTTTTGCAAAAACCGTATTTTTAGACTTCAAAACAAATATTTTTTTTAAGTGAGTTATATTTATTATTTGTTTAACGTTATAACGTTTGATTCTAATGGCCATTTAGATTGGATCAATATAATCATACTGTTGTCAAAAAATTGCTTCTAGCATATTCCCTTGTCGAGGAATAACCAATTTTCTAAGGATCACTTTTTAAGTTTTTTACCTTTTTAATTTCAGTTTATGGGTTCTAAGTTTATTATGTTATTGGCTGATATGTATAAAACAATTCTCAATTGCGAATTCTCAACTTATTTGTTATCGATAATGATTTCTTTTGGCACCGGAAGTTAAGTTTTTTTGCCAGATTTCACAATTTTGACCGGTGTATTTATTTGCAAGCAAATATTACTTTTACAAATCTGATAGAGGGTGTCACTGAATCATAACAACTACAGTATCGTTTGGTAGCTCGATGGATCGGCTATTGTATGACGCACTTCCTGTCTGATTCCTGAAAGCCGATTCAGCACTGCAGGTCTGCAGGTCTAGTTATTATTATTTTTTACCGCGGGAGCCTATTTCTCCATGATCGAAAACAGATATCGATCTGGAACAAACTTTTCTATCGGGAAAACATGTGGTGGCTACTTGATAAACTATTTTTCAAACCTCTGCGCATACCGGAAGTGGCCGAACTTTGTACGTCGTCTAATATTTGAAAATAGGCCATAGTTTCGTCAATTCTTTACGCATTTTAAAACAGATGACATTTTCGGGAACTCTGAACCTTTTGCGAGATAATGGCTATCTCACATTTTTCAATTTCGAACATTCGTCTATGACTTCTATCGTTCGAAAATTGAAAAGACGTTGTTTATGAGACAATTTTTGTTATTTTTCAAAATTTGCAAATTTGACCTACATTTTTGGATTTCTGAGGTCCAAGCGATTCCAGTAATATAAGATTCATTCAGAGTTATCGCCCTTTATTTTTCGAATTTTTTCGAATTTTCTGCCCATTTTATGCCCCTTATATTTTTTGGAAAGGATAAAACGATATTTCTGAAACCTCTGGAACATAAAGCCATATAGTCAGACATCCGGATAAAGCAATTTCAACGACGATCCGTAAACCGGATGTATAATATGTATGCAGTTATTGAAATTTAATTTTCAATATTTTGACATTTTGACATTTTTAACACTTTTGAACATAGGATTTCTCAGAAGTATTTTATTTGATCGTATAGTGTCGTATATCGTTAGAGAGCCCTGTTCCCATGCAAACTCCAAAACTGGATGAGAAAACTACTCGACAATGATTCGTATACCGGAAGTAGTTCAAAAAACGAAGAAAAATGTAAAAAAGATAAAAAAAAAATTGGAGCTCTTGCCAAAAGATCGAATTCTCCGTCACATATTAGCGGACCAAAACAATTAAAGTGTCGTTGGATAGTTCCATTAATAGACGATCGTATAACATCTAAATAACACGAATTTGATTTTTAGGAAATAAATTATGGTACGCTGAAAACTAAGTATTTTCCGTTTTGGAGCATTCTGAGACGCCTTTTTCTCGAAAACGACGCCTACGATTTTTCTTAAACATTTTTTACTCAGAGTCCTATCGGTGGCCTAGCGTGTGCATCTAATAATAAAAGCGTTGCAATATTATAGGTGGTCCAAAAATGACCTCAATCTTTGAAAAAAGTTGAAAAATCATTAAATTATTGAAAATGCTCTTTTATTTATCTTTTTTTCGAAAATTACTCAATTAATGTTTCTGATATTTCTGGTATGGGAAGTTAAGTATCTAATCAACTTGTTAAAGCTATTCCGACAATGATCGAAAAACCGGAAGTAGTCGAAAATATCTCCGATATTTTGAATTTTTTTTACAATTTTACAGAAAACTTTTTTATTTATGAATATTTTTTGATGGTAGTTTACTCAGAGTTAAAGTATCACCCTACTTGAGCAGAAGTGAGAAAGAATTTTGTCTCACTCATTTTCTTTAGTCGCCATTGGCTAATTTAGTTTTTCGTACCTAGATTAATTATTTATTGTTCGATTTGTGTAAAACAAAATGCATATGCTCCGTGGTCTCAATTGTAATTTTTTTTGTTACCGTGAAATTTTTCTGCAAGCAACGGAAGTGGCGTAATATTAACAAAAACTACGATTTTGACAGTTCGGTACCACTTTTTGAAAGCAAATATTATTTTTTTCGAAATCTGATATCGCAAAAAGGATGCGCGCTGTAAAGGGGCACAAATCGTTAGCTCAGATTTTTTAATTTCAATTTCATTTTCGGGCAATTTCGAATAAATGTAAAAAAAAGTGTAACAATCAGTTATTTACAACCTATTCAACGTCTTCATATTTTGAACTATTTATTCGTAACTTTCATAAACTCGTATTAATAATCCAGACGAGGAGAATGTATGCAAAATATAGTTCGTAATATGAGCAATTGCCGAAAAATATGCAATTTTGCGTGAATCACTTTTCACGTTATTTTGTCTATAAAAGAGTAAATTATTATCCGATTTTCAATATTTTTTTTTCATTCGATGCCTAATGCCAATTTGGACTAGGTTAAGCCAATTTTACAGTTTCACTGTTACCGGAAATAACGTCATTTTGGAAACAACTATACTTTTAACCTAAAAAACAAATATTTTATTCAAAAGAGTCTTTTTTATAATATTTTAAAAATTATGATATTTTGAATCCCATCAACGAATAGCATGAACCCATACGATCATACAGATACCACAAAAAAGTTTCTAACTTGTACGGTTGCCGAGAAATAGACGATTTTCTACAAGTCACTTTTCAAGCTTTTTGGTCTATAAAAGTGTCAATTATTATTCAATTTTCATACAATTTTCACCATGTGATGCCTTATGCGCTTTAGGATTGCAATGATCTGATTTAATATTTCCATTATCACCGGAAGTAATGTCATATTTGCAAAAACCGTATTTTTAGACTTCAAAACAAATATTTTATTCAAATGAGTCCGATTTGTAATGTTTATACAATTATGATATTTGATTCCAATCAACAAATAGATAAAACCCATACGGTCATATAAATACCAAAAAATGGTTTCTAACTTGTACAGTTGCCGAGAAATAGACGATTTTCTACACGTCACTTTTCAAGGTTTTTAGTCTATAAAAGTGGCAATTATTATTCGATTTACATAAAATTTTCACCATGTGATGCCTTATGCCATTTATGATTGCAATGATCTGATTTAACATTTCCATTATCACCGGAAGTAATGTCATATTTGCAAAAACCGTATTTTTAGACTTCCAAACAAAATTTTACTCCAAAATTAGATTTTGCGCGATCCGACTCAAGATGGCGTGTTCAATGACAAATATTGCGGGACGCTCAAGATCTAGTATTTTCCTTTTTGGACTTTTATATGATATCAGAATGATACAAATTCGATGGTTAGGCAATAGATTATGAGATGCCGAAAATGTAGTATTTTCCTCTTTTTTTGGAGCCTTTTCAGACTCGTTTATCTCGAAAACTACTTCTATTTCACTTCTTAAACTTCTGTTACCCCGAGTCCTATCGGTCGTTTAGAGTATAAAGGTAAATTTAAAAGCATGGCAATGATATAAAGGACCCTGAAAGCCGATTCAGCACTGCTATGCAGGTCTAGTTATTATTAGGCTTTCAGACTTTCGTCTGAAAGACTATTGTTTTTACTAAAATTATTATTATTATTATTATTAGGCTTTCAGACTTTCGTCTGAAAGACTATTGTTTTTACTAAAATTATTATTATTATTATTATTATTATTATTATTATTTTTTACCGCGGGAGCCTATTTCTCCATGATCGAAATCAGATATCGATCTGGAACAAACTTTTCTATCGGGAAAACATGTGGTGGCTAGTGCATAAACTATTTTTCAAACTTCTGCGCATACCGGAAGTGGCCGAACTTTGTAAGTTGTCATGATATTGAAAATCGGCCATAATTTCGTCAATTCTTTACCCATTTTTAATCAAATGATATTTTCGGAAACCCTGAATCTTTTGCGAGATAATGGCTATCTCACATTTTTCAATTTCGAACATTCGTCTATGACTTCTATCGTTCGAAAATTGAAAAGACGTTGTTTATGAGACAATTTTTGTTATTTTTCAAAATTTGCAAATTTGACCTACATTTTTGGATTTCTGAGGTCCAAGCGATTCCAGTAATATAAGATTCATTCAGAGTTATCGCCCTTTATTTTTCGAATTTTTTCGAATTTTCTGCCCATTTTATGCCCCTTATATTTTTTGGAAAGGATAAAACGATATTTCTGAAACCTCTGGAACATAAAGCCATATAGTCAGACATCCGGATAAAGCAATTTCAACAACGATCCGTAAACCGGAAGTAGTCGAAATAATGTCTGATTTTTTGAAAAAAACTCAAAAAATGGGGGCTTTGGGAAAAACGTGATTTCTTCGTCCCATATCAACCGATCAAATGGATTAAGGTATCGTTTGTTTACATCGGAATTGGAGTATCGTATGATACCGACTTCATACAGATACGATGATCCAGAAGTAAAATATGACACGCTGAAAATCAAGTATTTTTTGTTTTGGAGCGTTTATGGACGCCTTTATCTCGAAAACTGCTCCAGCGATTTTTCTTAAACTTTATCTATCGATGGTCCTTCCGGTAGTCTTTAGCATGGATCCATCCATTAAGACCTTCATATAATTGGAATAAGACAAAAAAGGGACTGAAAATTGAAAAAAGTCCAAAAATCGTGAAATTTTGGAAAATGCTCTACTATTTTTCTATTTTAAGAGATTTTCAAAAAAAAAATATATATTTAAAAAGTTGACGCAATTACGATTCTAATGATGTATAATATGTATGCAGTTATTGAAATTTAATTTTCAATATTTTGACATTTTGACATTTTTAACACTTTTGAACATAGGATTTCTCAGAAGTATTTTATTTGATCGTATAGTGTCGTATATCGTTAGAGAGCCCTGTGCCCATGCAAACTCCAAAACTGGATGTGAAAACTACTCGACAATGATTCGTATACCGGAAGTAGTTCAAAAAACGAAGAAAAATGTAAAAAAGATGAAAAAAAATTGGAGCTCTTGCCAAAAGTTCGAATTCTCCGTCACATATTAGCGGACCAAAGCAATTGAAGTGTCGTTGGATAGTTCCATTAATAGACGATCGTATAACATCTAAATAACACGAATTTGATTTTTAGGAAATAAATTATGGTACGCTGAAAACTAAGTATTTTCCGTTTTGGAGCATTCTGAGACGCCTTTTTCTCGAAAACGACGCCTACGATTTTTCTTAAACATTTTTTACTCAGGGTCCTATCGGTGGCCTAGCGTGTGCATCTAATAATAAAAGCGTTGCAATATTATAGGTGGTCCAAAAATGACCTCAATCTTTGAAAAAAGTTGAAAAATCATTAAATTATTGAAAATGCTCTTTTATTTATCTTTTTTTCGAAAATTACTCAATTAATGTTTCTGATATTTCTGGTATGGGAAGTTAAGTATCTAATCAAATTGTTAAAGCTATTCCGACAATGATCGAAAAACCGGAAGTAGTCGAAAATATCTCCGATATTTTGAATTTTTTTTACAATTTTACAGAAAACTTTTTTATTTATGAATATTTTTTGATGGTAGTTTACTCAGAGTTAAAGTATCACCCTACTTGAGCAGAAGTGAGAAAGAATTTTGTCTCAGTCATTTTCTTTAGTCGCCATTGGCTAATTTAGTTTTTCGTACCTAGATTAATTATTTATTGTTCGATTTGTGTAAAACAAAGTGCATATGCTCCGTGGTCTCAATTGTAATTTTTTTTGTTACCGTGAAATTTTTCTGCAAGCAACGGAAGTGGCGTAATATTAACAAAAACTACGATTTTGACAGTTCGGTACCACTTTTTGAAAGCAAATATTATTTTTTTCGAAATCTGATATAGCAAAAAGGATGCGCGCTGTAAAGGGGCACAAATCGTTAGCTCAGATTTTTTAATTTCAATTTCATTTTCGGGCAATTTCGAATAAATGTAAAAAAAAGGGTAACAATCAGTTATTTACAACCTATTCAACGTCTTCATATTTTGAACTATTTATTCGTAACTTTCATAAACTCGTAGTAATAATCCAGACGAGGAGAATGTATGCAAAAAATAGTTCGTAATATGAGCAATTGCCGAGAAATATGCAATTTTGCGTGAATCACTTTTCACGTTATTTTGTCTATAAAAGAGTAAATTATTATCCGATTTTCAATATTTTTTTTTCATTCGATGCCTAATGCCAATTTGGACTAGGTTAAGCCAATTTTACAGTTTCACTGTTACCGGAAATAACGTCATTTTGGAAAAAACTATACTTTTAACCTAAAAAACAAATATTTTATTCAAAAGAGTCTTTTTTATAATATTTTAAAAATTATGATATTTTGAATCCCATCAACGAATAGCATGAACCCATACGATCATACAGATACCACAAAAAAGTTTCTAACTTGTACGGTTGCCGAGAAATAGACGATTTTCTACAAGTCACTTTTCAAGCTTTTTGGTCTGTAAAAGTGTCAATTATTATTCAATTTTCATACAATTTTCACCATGTGATGCCTTATGCGCTTTAGGATTGCAATGATCTGATTTAACATTTCCATTATCACCGGAAGTAATGTCATATTTGCAAAAACCGTATTTGTAGACTTCAAAACAAATATTTTATTCAAATGAGTCTGATTTGTAATGTTTATACAATTATGATATTTGATTCCAATCAACAAATAGATTAAACCCATACGGTCATATAAATACCAAAAAATGGTTTCTAACTTGTACAGTTGCCGAGAAATAGACGATTTTCTACACGTCACTTTTCAAGGTTTTTAGTCTATAAAAGTGGCAATTATTATTCGATTTACATAAAATTTTCACCATGTGATGCCTTATGCCATTTATGATTGCAATGATCTGATTTAACATTTCCATTATCACCGGAAGTAATGTCATATTTGCAAAAACCGTATTTTTAGACTTCCAAACAAAATTTTACTCCAAAATTAGATTTTGCCAATCTAATTAAAATATAGATCTATATTTCGTTTCGTTTTTTATACTTTCGATGGCCTACACTCATGTAGATCTAACTAGTTATAGTGAACGCTCACGTTCTATGACGTCAGGTATCAAGCACGGGACATTTGACCCGATAACGTCAGTCATTCGATTAACCAATTAGCGATCGCCATGCTTTTCAAAATCCACTTGTGTTTTGTTATGATTTCTATCCGCTGGTGTTAGTATAGACGTCGTTGACTGGTAATAATAATATCTACCCACAGTTCCACGCATGAAAAGGTCAAAGGGTCGATTCGACAGACCATTTGATTGGCTGACCCCTCATTTCAGGTAGAACACCAGTTAAATAACAAGTCCTCCAGATCCAAGAGTAGTGAAGACAAGTAAAAACGAAATTTTGAACTATAAAAAACGAAACGAAATTGGATCTGTGTTTTAATCAGATTGAGATTTTGCGTGATCCGACTCAAGATGGCGTGTTCAATGACAAATATTACGGGACGCTGAAGATCTAGTATTTTCCTTTTTGGACTTTTATATGATATCAGAATGATACAAATTCGATGGTTAGGCAATAGATTATGAGATGCCGAAAATGTAGTATTTTCCTCTTTTTTTGAAGCCTTTTCGGACTCGTTTATCTCGAAAACTACTTCTATTTCACTTCTTAAACTTCTGTTACCCCGAGTCCTATCGGTCGTTTAGAGTATAAAGGTAAATTTAAAAGCATGGCAATGATATAAAGGACCCTGAAAGCCGATTCAGCACTGCTATGCAGGTCTAGTTATTATTATTTTTTACCGCGGGAGCCTATTTCTCCATGATCGAAAACAGATATCGATCTGGAACAAACTTTTCTATTGGGAAAACATGTGGTGGCTACTTGATAAACTATTTTTCAAACTTCTGCGCATACCGGAAGTGGCCGAACTTTGTATGTTGTCATGATATTGAAAATCGGCCATAATTTCGTCAATTCTTTACCCATTTTTAATCAAATGACATTTTCGGAAACCCTGAATCTTTTGCGAGATAATGGCTATCTCACATTTTTCAATTTCGAACATTCGTCTATGACTTCTATCGTTCGAAAATTGAAAAGACGTTGTTTATGAGACAATTTTTGTTATTTTTCAAAATTTGCAAATTTGACCTACATTTTTGGATTTCTGAGGTCCAAGCGATTCCAGTAATATAAGATTCATTCAGAGTTATCGCCCTTTATTTTTCGAATTTTTTCGAATTTTCTGCCCATTTTATGCCCCTTATATTTTTTGGAAAGGATAAAACGATATTTCTGAAACCTCTGGAACATAAAGCCATATAGTCAGACATCCGGATAAAGCAATTTCAACAACGATCCGTAAACCGGAAGTAGTCGAAATAATGTCTGATTTTTTTAAAAAAACTCAAAAAATGGGGGCTTTGGGAAAAACGTGATTTCTTCGTCCCATATCAACCGATCAAATGGATTAAGGTATCGTTTGTTTACATCGGAATTGGAGTATCGTATGATACCGACTTCATACAGATACGATGATCCAGAAGTAAAATATGACACGCTGAAAATCAAGCATTTTTTGTTTTGGAGCGTTTTTGGACGCCTTTATCTCGAAAACTGCTCCAGCGATTTTTCTTAAACTTTATCTATCGATGGTCCTTCCGGTAGTCTTTAGCATGGATCCATCCATTAAGACCTTCATATAATTGGAATAAGACAAAAAAGGGACTGAAAATTGAAAAAAGTCCAAAAATCGTGAAATTTTGGAAAATGCTCTGCTATTTTTTTTATTTTAAGAGATTTTCAAAAAAAAAATATATATTTAAAAAGCTGACCCAATTACGATTCTAATGATGTATAATATGTATGCAGTTATTGAAATTTAATTTTCAATATTTTGACATTTTGACATTTTTAACACTTTTGAACATAGGATTTCTCAGAAGTATTTTATTTGATCGTATAGTGTCGTATATCGTTAGAGAGCCCTGTTCCCATGCAAACTCCAAAACTGGATGAGAAAACTACTCGACAATGATTCGTATACCGGAAGTAGTTCAAAAAACGAAGAAAAATGTAAAAAAGATAAAAAAAAAATTGGAGCTCTTGCCAAAAGTTCGAATTCTCCGTCACATATTAGCGGACCAAAACAATTAAAGTGTCGTTGGATAGTTCCATTAATAGACGATCGTATAACATCTAAATAACACGAATTTGATTTTTAGGAAATAAATTATGGTACGCTGAAAACTACGTATTTTCCGTTTTGGAGCATTCTGAGACGCCTTTTTCTCGAAAACGACGCCTACGATTTTTCTTAAACATTTTTTACTCAGAGTCCTATCGGTGGCCTAGCGTGTGCATCTAATAATAAAAGCGTTGCAATATTATAGGTGGTCCAAAAATGACCTCAATCTTTGAAAAAAGTTGAAAAATCATTAAATTATTGAAAATGCTCTTTTATTTATCTTTTTTTCGAAAATTACTCAATGTTTCTGATATTTCTGGTATGGGAAGTTAAGTATCTAATCAACTTGTTAAAGCTATTCCGACAATGATCGAAAAACCGGAAGTAGTCGAAAATATCTCCGATATTTTGAATTTTTTTTACAATTTTACAGAAAACTTTTTTATTTATGAATATTTTTTGATGGTAGTTTACTCAGAGTTAAAGTATCACCCTACTTGAGCAGAAGTGAGAAAGAATTTTGTCTCACTCATTTTCTTTAGTCGCCTTTGGCTAATTTAGTTTTTCGTACCTAGATTAATTATTTATTGTTCGATTTGTGTAAAACAAAGTGCATATGCTCCGTGGTCTCAATTGTAATTTTTTTTGTTACCGTAAATTTTTCTGCAAGCAACGGAAGTGGCGTAATATTAACAAAAACTACGATTTTGACAGTTCGGTACCACTTTTTGAAAGCAAATATTATTTTTTTCGAAATCTGATATAGCAAAAAGGATGCGCGCTGTAAAGGGGCACAAATCGTTAGCTCAGATTTTTTAATTTCAATTTCATTTTCGGGCAATTTCGAATAAATGTAAAAAAAAGTGTAACAATCAGTTATTTACAACCTATTCAACGTCTTCATATTTTGAACTATTTATTCGTAACTTTCATAAACTCGTATTAATAATCCAGACGAGGAGAATGTATGCAAAATATAGTTCGTAATATGAGCAATTGCCGAGAAATATGCAATTTTGCGTGAATCACTTTTCACGTTATTTTGTCTATAAAAGAGTAAATTATTATCCGATTTTCAATATTTTTTTTTTCATTCGATGCCTAATGCCAATTTGGACTAGGTTAAGCCAATTTTACAGTTTCACTGTTACCGGAAATAACGTCATTTTGGAAAAAACTATACTTTTAACCTAAAAAACAAATATTTTATTCAAAAGAGTCTTTTTTATAATATTTTAAAAATTATGATATTTTGAATCCCATCAACGAATAGCATGAACCCATACGATCATACAGATACCACAAAAAAGTTTCTAACTTGTACGGTTGCCGAGAAATAGACGATTTTCTACAAGTCACTTTTCAAGCTTTTTGGTCTATAAAAGTGTCAATTATTATTCAATTTTCATACAATTTTCACCATGTGATGCCTTATACGCTTTAGGATTGCAATGATCTGATTTAACATTTCCATTATCACCGGAAGTAATGTCATATTTGCAAAAACCGTATTTTTAGACTTCAAAACAAATATTTTATTCAAATGAGTCTGATTTGTAATGTTTATACAATTATGATATTTGATTCCAATCAACAAATAGATTAAACCCATACGGTCATATAAATACCAAAAAATGGTTTCTAACTTGTACAGTTGCCGAGAAATAGACGATTTTCTACACGTCACTTTTCAAGGTTTTTAGTCTATAAAAGTGGCAATTATTATTCGATTTACATAAAATTTTCACCATGTGATGCCTTATGCCATTTATGATTGCAATGATCTGATTTAACATTTCCATTATCACCGGAAGTAATGTCATATTTGCAAAAACCGTATTTTTAGACTTCCAAACAAAATTTTACTCCAAAATTAGATTTTGCGTGATCCGACTCAAGATGGCGTGTTCAATGACAAATATTACGGGACGCTGAAGATCTAGTATTTTCCTTTTTGGACTTTTATATGATATCAGAATGATACAAATTCGATGGTTAGGCAATAGATTATGAGATGCCGAAAATGTAGTATTTTCCTCTTTTTTTGAAGCCTTTTCGGACTCGTTTATCTCGAAAACTACTTCTATTTCACTTCTTAAACTTCTGTTACCCCGAGTCCTATCGATCGTTTAGAGTATAAAGGTAAATTTAAAAGCATGGCAATGATATAAAGGACCCTGAAAGCCGATTCAGCACTGCTATGCAGGTCTAGTTATTATTATTATTATTTTTTACCGCGGGAGCCTATTTCTCCATGATCGAAAACAGATATCGATCTGGAACAAACTTTTCTATCGGGAAAACATGTGGTGGCTAGTGCATAAACTATTTTTCAAACTTCTGCGCATACCGGAAGTGGCCGAACTTTGTATGTTGTCATGATATTGAAAATCGGCCATAATTTCGTCAATTCTTTACCCATTTTTA
Organism: Patella ulyssiponensis; assembly: GCA_963678685.1. NCBI lineage: Eukaryota > Metazoa > Mollusca > Gastropoda > Patellidae > Patella > Patella ulyssiponensis. The sequence goes on along the minus strand of OY783225.1, from coordinate 56,552,530 downwards.
ATCAAATGACATTTTCGGAAACCCTGAATCTTTTGCGAGATAATGGCTATCTCACATTTTTCAATTTCGAACATTCGTCTATGACTTCTATCGTTCGAAAATTGAAAAGACGTTGTTTATGAGACAATTTTTGTTATTTTTCAAAATTTGCAAATTTGACCTACATTTTTGGATTTCTGAGGTCCAAGCGATTCCAGTAATATAAGATTCATTCAGAGTTATCGCCCTTTATTTTTCGAATTTTTTCGAATTTTCTGCCCATTTTATGCCCCTTATATTTTTTGGAAAGGATAAAACGATATTTCTGAAAACTCTGGAACATAAAGCCATATAGTCAGACATCCGGATAAAGCAATTTCAACAACGATCCGTAAACCGGAAGTAGTCGAAATAATGTCTGATTTTTTGAAAAAAACTCAAAAAATGGGGGCTTTGGGAAAAACGTGATTTCTTCGTCCCATATCAACCGATCAAATGGATTAAGGTATCGTTTGTTTACATCGGAATTGGAGTATCGTATGATACCGACTTCATACAGATACGATGATCCAGAAGTAAAATATGACACGCTGAAAATCAAGCATTTTTTGTTTTGGAGCGTTTTTGGACGCCTTTATCTCGAAAACTGCTCCAGCGATTTTTCTTAAACTTTATCTATCGATGGTCCTTCCGGTAGTCTTTAGCATGGATCCATCCATTAAGACCTTCATATAATTGGAATAAGACAAAAAAGGGACTGAAAATTGAAAAAAGTCCAAAAATCGTGAAATTTTGGAAAATGCTCTGCTATTTTTTTTATTTTAAGAGATTTTCAAAAAAAAAATATATATTTAAAAAGCTGACCCAATTACGATTCTAATGATGTATAATATGTATGCAGTTATTGAAATTTAATTTTCAATATTTTGACATTTTGACATTTTTAACACTTTTGAACATAGGATTTCTCAGAAGTATTTTATTTGATCGTATAGTGTCGTATATCGTTAGAGAGCCCTGTTCCCATGCAAACTCCAAAACTGGATGAGAAAACTACTCGACAATGATTCGTATACCGGAAGTAGTTCAAAAAACGAAGAAAAATGTAAAAAAGATAAAAAAAAAATTGGAGCTCTTGCCAAAAGTTCGAATTCTCCGTCACATATTAGCGGACCAAAACAATTAAAGTGTCGTTGGATAGTTCCATTAATAGACGATCGTATAACATCTAAATAACACGAATTTGATTTTTAGGAAATAAATTATGGTACGCTGAAAACTACGTATTTTCCGTTTTGGAGCATTCTGAGACGCCTTTTTCTCGAAAACGACGCCTACGATTTTTCTTAAACATTTTTTACTCAGAGTCCTATCGGTGGCCTAGCGTGTGCATCTAATAATAAAAGCGTTGCAATATTATAGGTGGTCCAAAAATGACCTCAATCTTTGAAAAAAGTTGAAAAATCATTAAATTATTGAAAATGCTCTTTTATTTATCTTTTTTTCGAAAATTACTCAATGTTTCTGATATTTCTGGTATGGGAAGTTAAGTATCTAATCAACTTGTTAAAGCTATTCCGACAATGATCGAAAAACCGGAAGTAGTCGAAAATATCTCCGATATTTTGAATTTTTTTTACAATTTTACAGAAAACTTTTTTATTTATGAATATTTTTTGATGGTAGTTTACTCAGAGTTAAAGTATCACCCTACTTGAGCAGAAGTGAGAAAGAATTTTGTCTCACTCATTTTCTTTAGTCGCCTTTGGCTAATTTAGTTTTTCGTACCTAGATTAATTATTTATTGTTCGATTTGTGTAAAACAAAGTGCATATGCTCCGTGGTCTCAATTGTAATTTTTTTTGTTACCGTAAATTTTTCTGCAAGCAACGGAAGTGGCGTAATATTAACAAAAACTACGATTTTGACAGTTCGGTACCACTTTTTGAAAGCAAATATTATTTTTTTCGAAATCTGATATAGCAAAAAGGATGCGCGCTGTAAAGGGGCACAAATCGTTAGCTCAGATTTTTTAATTTCAATTTCATTTTCGGGCAATTTCGAATAAATGTAAAAAAAAGTGTAACAATCAGTTATTTACAACCTATTCAACGTCTTCATATTTTGAACTATTTATTCGTAACTTTCATAAACTCGTATTAATAATCCAGACGAGGAGAATGTATGCAAAATATAGTTCGTAATATGAGCAATTGCCGAGAAATATGCAATTTTGCGTGAATCACTTTTCACGTTATTTTGTCTATAAAAGAGTAAATTATTATCCGATTTTCAATATTTTTTTTTTCATTCGATGCCTAATGCCAATTTGGACTAGGTTAAGCCAATTTTACAGTTTCACTGTTACCGGAAATAACGTCATTTTGGAAAAAACTATACTTTTAACCTAAAAAACAAATATTTTATTCAAAAGAGTCTTTTTTATAATATTTTAAAAATTATGATATTTTGAATCCCATCAACGAATAGCATGAACCCATACGATCATACAGATACCACAAAAAAGTTTCTAACTTGTACGGTTGCCGAGAAATAGACGATTTTCTACAAGTCACTTTTCAAGCTTTTTGGTCTATAAAAGTGTCAATTATTATTCAATTTTCATACAATTTTCACCATGTGATGCCTTATACGCTTTAGGATTGCAATGATCTGATTTAACATTTCCATTATCACCGGAAGTAATGTCATATTTGCAAAAACCGTATTTTTAGACTTCAAAACAAATATTTTATTCAAATGAGTCTGATTTGTAATGTTTATACAATTATGATATTTGATTCCAATCAACAAATAGATTAAACCCATACGGTCATATAAATACCAAAAAATGGTTTCTAACTTGTACAGTTGCCGAGAAATAGACGATTTTCTACACGTCACTTTTCAAGGTTTTTAGTCTATAAAAGTGGCAATTATTATTCGATTTACATAAAATTTTCACCATGTGATGCCTTATGCCATTTATGATTGCAATGATCTGATTTAACATTTCCATTATCACCGGAAGTAATGTCATATTTGCAAAAACCGTATTTTTAGACTTCCAAACAAAATTTTACTCCAAAATTAGATTTTGCGTGATCCGACTCAAGATGGCGTGTTCAATGACAAATATTACGGGACGCTGAAGATCTAGTATTTTCCTTTTTGGACTTTTATATGATATCAGAATGATACAAATTCGATGGTTAGGCAATAGATTATGAGATGCCGAAAATGTAGTATTTTCCTCTTTTTTTGAAGCCTTTTCGGACTCGTTTATCTCGAAAACTACTTCTATTTCACTTCTTAAACTTCTGTTACCCCGAGTCCTATCGATCGTTTAGAGTATAAAGGTAAATTTAAAAGCATGGCAATGATATAAAGGACCCTGAAAGCCGATTCAGCACTGCTATGCAGGTCTAGTTAGGCTTTCAGACTTTCGTCTGAAAGACTATTGTTTTTACTAAAATTATTATTTATTATTATTATTTTATTTTTCGGGGGAGCCTATTTCTCAGCGCCTGTAACAGATACCGATCTAGGACCTAATTCTCTATAGGGAAACCATGTGTTGGCTACTTGATAAACTATTTTTGAAACTTCTGCGCAGACCGGAAGTGGTCGAATTTCGTGCTGTGTCAAAAAATTAAAAAACGGCCGTAGATTCGTCAATTCTGTACCTATTTTCATACAAATGACATTTTCGGAAACCTTGAGTCTTTACTCGGACGATAGCAGTTGAAAATTTCGATATTTCGAAACTTCATCGTTGACTTCTTGCGATCGAAAAATGAAAAATTTTATTTGAGAGACAATTTTTGTTATTTTTCAAAATTTTCAAATTTGACCTACATTTTTGGATACCTGAAGGCAATCTGGTTCCAGTAATATAAGTTTCAATCCGAGTTATCGCCCTTTATTTTTCGATTTTTTTCGAATTTTCTTCACATTTTGTGAGCTTAAGTTTCGTTTTACGGCCGGATCAACGTTTTTCAAATTACTGATACATGAAGCAATATTGTCAAACCACCGTTTAAAGCAATTTCAACAACAATCCGTAAACCGGAAGTAGTCGAAATAATATGCGATATTTTGAAAAAAACGTGAAAAATTGGTGTCTTGGGTAAAAACACGATTTCTCCGTCCGATATCAACGGATTAAACAAATTAAGGTATCATTTGGTCTAGCGGTGATTGGACCACTGAATGATACCCAATTCGTACGGATACAATGAGCTGGAAGCAAAATATGGCACGCTGAAAATCAAGTATTTTCTGATTTGGAGCGTTTTTGGACGCCTTTATCTCGAAAACTGCTCCAGCGATTTTTCTTAAACTTTCTCTATTAAGAGACCCTTCGATGGTCTTTAGCATGAAGCAATACATTACAATCTTCCAATAATTGGAATAAGACCAAAAAGGGACTGAAAATCGAAAAAAGTCCAAAAATCGTGAAATTTTGGAAAATGCTCTACTATTTTTTTATTTTAAGAGATTTTAAAAAAACAGATATATATTTAAAAAGCTGACCTAATTACGATTCTAATGATGTATAATATGTATGCAGTTATTGAAATTTAATTTTCAATATTTTGACATTTTGACATTTTTAACACTTTTGAACATAGGATTCTCAGAAATATTTTATTTGGTCGTATAGTGTCGTATATCATTAGACAGCCCTGTTCCCATGCAAACTCCAAAACTGGATGCGAAAACTACTCGACAATGATTCGTATACCGGAAGTAGTTCAAAAAACGACAAAAAATGTAAAAAAGATGAAAAAAAATTGGAGCTCTTGCCAAAAGTTCGAATTCTCCGTCACATATTAGCGGACCAAAACAATTAAAGTGTCGTTGGATAGTTCCATTAATAGACGATCGTATAACATCTAAATAACACGAATTTGATTCTTAGGAAATAAATTATGGTACGCCGAAAACTAAGTATTTTCCGTTTTGGAGCATTCTGAGACGCCTTTTTCTCGAAAACGACGCCTACGATTTTTCTTAAATATTTTTTACTCAGAGTCCTATCGGTGGCCTAGCGTGTGCATCTAATAATAAAAGCGCTGCAATATTATAGATGGTCCAAAAATGACCTCAATCTTTGAAAAAAGTTGAAAAATCATTAAATTATTGAAAATGCTCTTTTATTTATCTTTTTTTCGAAAATTACTCAATGAATGTTTCTGACATTTCTGGTACAGGAAGTTAAGTATCTAATCAACTTGTTAAAGCTATTCCGACAATGATCGTAAAACCGGAAGTAGTCGAAAAAATCTCCGATATTTTGAATTTTTTTTACATTTTTACAGAAAACTTTTTTATTTATGAATATTTTTTGATGGTAGTTTACACAGAGTTAAAGTATCACCCTACTTGAGCAGAAGTGAGAAAGAATTTTGTCTCAGTAATTTTCTTTAGTCGCCATTGGCTAATTTAGTTTTTCGTACCTAGATTAATTATTTATTGTTCGATTTGTATAAAACAAAGTGCATATGCTTCGTGATGTCAATTGTAATATTTTTTGTTACGGTGACATTTTTCTGCACGCAACGGAAGTGGCGTAATATTAACAAAAACTACTATTTTGAGAGTTAAGTACCACTTTTTGACAGCAAATATTATTTTTTTCGAAAACTGATATAACAAAAAGTATGCGCCCTGTAAAGGCGCATAAATTGTTTGGCTCAGATTCTTAAATTTCAATTTCATTTTCGGGCAATTTCGAATAAAATGTAAAAAAAAAAGGTAAAATTCAGTTATTACAACCCATTCAACGTCTTTATATTTTGAACTATTTATTCGTAACTTTCATAAACTGGTAGCCATAATCAAGACGAAGAGAACGTATGCTTAAAATAGTTTGTAATATGAGCAGTTGCCGAGAAATATGCAATTTTGCATGCATCACTTTTCAAGTAATTTTGCCTATAAAAGAGTAAATTATTATCCGATTTTCAATATTTTTCTTTTATTTGATGCCTAATGCCAATTGGGATGAGGTTAAGCCAATTTCACAGTTTCACTGTTACCGGAAATGACGTCATTTTGGCAAAAACTGTATTTTTAACCTAAAAAACAAATATTTTATTCAAATGAGTCTCTTTTATAATATTTTTAAAATTATGATATTTGAACCCCATCACCAAATAGCATGAACCCATACGATCATACAGATACCACAAACAAGTTTCTAACTTGTACGGTTGCTGAGATATAGACGATTTTCTACAAGTCACTTTTCAAGCTTTTTGGTCTATAAAAGTGTCAATTATTATTCCATTTTCATACAATTTTCACCATGTGATGCCTTATGCCATTTGACACAGGCCACGATAAGGTGTAGAACTAACATATGGTTTTGCAAAAATTGATTTTTCCCAAAGCTAGGACAAATCCAATGTAATTTTTGGTATGGTTATACACAAAATATAATAAAGAGATAATAAACACAACTTCATGATCAAAATAGTACAAATAAAGTATTTATTGCAAAACAAAAATAAAAATACCCCCTTTTTTGATGTCTAAATTTGTCCCTCTTGGTGGTGTTAAAAAAGGGTAAGTATTTTGATACTGAAGACATAGATTGAAATCTACAAGTTGTTTCTTAAATTGAAGATAAAGGATGTTTCTATCCATCAGAAGTGTCAAATTCCAAAAATCTTAATATTTTTCAATAAAAAAAATTGTTTAAAAAGTGTGTAACGGACGTGACAAATTCCGTCCAAAAAAACCGATTTTTTAATGCATTGAAAGAGTTGCCCACCACCTGCATCTATATGTATGTTTATGTTACAAATCAAGAGGCATAATTGAGTGATATGATATAAGTATTTCTGTTGATTTAGAGACGTTTGAGAAGAAACTATTCGCATTTTCGATCGTCCACTCGAGATTCCGTCAAAGAATCACGTCCGTTATTTGCGTTTACGATGATCGATATTTCCCCTCCCGTTTCAAATCCATGGCTCTTCCGCGGTTATTAGCTCCCTTGTTCTACACACAGTTCGTATACCTCACGATTTTGCGGGTAATTAAAAATGATCGACGCCGGGACCCCCACAAGGAAATTCCGTCCTCAAACTTTTGTTGTCGTCACGTCCGTTATATCAAAATCACGTCCGTTATATTATTACAAGAATTTGGCAAAAACTGAGGATATTAAAGATGTCAAAGCCGCCTGCTTTGCGCTCAAAATCAAGAGCCGTTCCACACATTCGGGTGATCGAAAAAAAATGAAAGAATCATGCAAATTTGATTGATAACAGTTTGACTTTCGGTTTTACGTGTAACGGACGTGATGGTGGACGAAATTGATAATGTCAAACATCACTACCTTTACACAAGGAGCTAAGATGACCTAAAGAAAATTACGACTCTTTATTAAATTTAATAAAATTACATAGATTGCCTTCTTTTTTAAATGTCCTCAAACTATGCATGGAAAAGATCGTTAAACACCTCAGATACACCTCGCACTGTTAATTGGGTCAATAGTGACGTCCGTTACAAAAGGTCACGTCCGTTACATAGTAGGGAGTCACGTCCGTTACAAATATTTTGTGCAATATTGACAAAACAGTACACAGAAGTAAAATTTAATAACAAAATAATAATTGATCAAATATTGTAACATAATGGCTAAGAATGACAATGAAATCATGCCCAAGAAAGAGTGTAAAAGAGTTATCAGTTCAGACATTTCACACTGTTTTGAAACCAGATGTCCATGAAAGATCTTTGCCAATTTTTGGGGGTAAACAGCGCACAAAGACATTTTTTTACATTCTAGAATATAGATTTTGATATTATCACACTCAAATCAACTGGGCTGGTAGTTATTAGCAAATTTGGGGCAAATATTAATTGGACATGTAACGTCTGTTACAAGCTTATATGGTCCGCAAAATATGTATTTGCACAAAAACAGAACAACAAGTTATCTTTTCCTTTACAAAATTTGAAAGATGAATTATTAATACAAGTTTTTAACCCCCAAAGAATTCGTAAAAATTTATTTAAATTTAAGTGCTTTTTCATCTGAAGTTCTACACCTTTTCGTGGCTTGTGTCATTTATGATTGCAATGATCTGATTCCATTATCACCGGAAGTAATGTCATATTTGCAAAAACCGTATTTTTAGACTTCAAAACATAATTTTACTCCAAAATTAAATTTTTGCGCGATCCGACTCAAGATGGCGTGTTCAATGACAAATATTACGGGACGCTGAAGATCTAGTATTTTCCTTTTTGGACTTTTATATGATATCAGAATGATACAAATTCGATGGTTAGGCAATAGATTATGAGATGCCGAAAATGTAGTATTTTCCTCTTTTTTTGGAGCCTTTTCAGACTCGTTTATCTCGAAAACTACTTCTATTTCACTTCTTAAACTTCTGTTACCCCGAGTCCTATCGGTCGTTTAGAGTATAAAGGTAAATTTAAAAGCATGGCAATGATATAAAGGACCCTGAAAGCCGATTCAGCACTGCTATGCAGGTCTAGTTATTATTATTATTATTTTTTACCGCGGGAGCCTATTTCTCCATGATCGAAAACAGATATCGATCTGGAACAAACTTTTCTATCGGGAAAACATGTGGTGGCTAGTGCATAAACTATTTTTCAAACTTCTGCGCATACCGGAAGTGGCCGAACTTTGTATGTTGTCATGATATTGAAAATCGGCCATAATTTCGTCAATTCTTTACCCATTTTTAATCAAATGACATTTTCGGAAACCCTGAATCTTTTGCGAGATAATGGCTATCTCACATTTTTCAATTTCGAACATTCGTCTATGACTTCTATCGTTCGAAAATTGAAAAGACGTTGTTTATGAGACAATTTTTGTTATTTTTCAAAATTTGCAAATTTGACCTACATTTTTGGATTTCTGAGGTCCAAGCGATTCCAGTAATATAAGATTCATTCAGAGTTATCGCCCTTTATTTTTCGAATTTTTTCGAATTTTCTGCCCATTTTATGCCCCTTATATTTTTTGGAAAGGATAAAACGATATTTCTGAAAACTCTGGAACATAAAGCCATATAGTCAGACATCCGGATAAAGCAATTTCAACAACGATCCGTAAACCGGAAGTAGTCGAAATAATGTCTGATTTTTTGAAAAAAACTCAAAAAATGGGGGCTTTGGGAAAAACGTGATTTCTTCGTCCCATATCAACCGATCAAATGGATTAAGGTATCGTTTGTTTACATCGGAATTGGAGTATCGTATGATACCGACTTCATACAGATACGATGATCCAGAAGTAAAATATGACACGCTGAAAATCAAGCATTTTTTGTTTTGTAGCGTTTTTGGACGCCTTTATCTCGAAAACTGCTCCAGCGATTTTTCTTAAACTTTATCTATCGATGGTCCTTCCGGTAGTCTTTAGCATGGATCCACCCATTAAGACTTTCATATAATTGGAATAAGACAAAAAAGGGACTGAAAATTGAAAAAAGTCCAAAAATCGTGAAATTTTGGAAAATGCTCTACTATTTTTTTATTTTAAGAGATTTCCAAAAAAAAAATATATATTTAAAAAGCTGACCCAATTACGATTCTAATGATGTATAATATGTATGCAGCTATTGAAATTTAATTTTCAATATTTTGACATTTTGACATTTTTAACACTTTTGAACATAGGATTTCTCAGAAGTATTTTATTTGATCGTATAGTGTCGTATATCGTTAGAGAGCCCTGTTCCCATGCAAACTCCAAAACTGGATGAGAAAACTACTCGACAATGATTCGTATACCGGAAGTAGTTCAAAAAACGAAGAAAAATGTAAAAAAGATAAAAAAAGAATTGGAGCTCTTGCCAAAAGATCGAATTCTCCGTCACATATTAGCGGACCAAAACAATTAAAGTGTGGTTGGATAGTTCCATTAATAGACGATCGTATAAAATATAAATAACACGAATTTGATTTTTAGGAAATAAATTATGGTACGCTGAAAACCAAGTATTTTCCGTTTTGGAGCATTCTGAGACGCCTTTTTCTCGAAAACGACGCCTACGATTTTTCTTAAACATTTTTTACTCAGAGTCCTATCGGTGGCCTAGCGTGTGCATCTAATAATAAAAGCGTTGCAATATTATAGGTGGTCCAAAAATGACCTCAATCTTTGAAAAAAGTTGAAAAATCATTAAATTATTGAAAATGCTCTTTTATTTATCTTTTTTTCGAAAATTACTCAATTAATGTTTCTGATATTTCTGGTATGGGAAGTTAAGTATCTAATCAACTTGTTAAAGCTATTCCGACAATGATCGAAAAACCGGAAGTAGTCGAAAATATCTCCGATATTTTGAATTTTTTTTACAATTTTACAGAAAACTTTTTTATTTATGAATATTTTTTGATGGTAGTTTACTCAGAGTTAAAGTATCACCCTACTTGAGCAGAAGTGAGAAAGAATTTTGTCTCACTCATTTTCTTTAGTCGCCATTGGCTAATTTAGTTTTTCGTACCTAGATTAATTATTTATTGTTCGATTTGTGTAAAACAAAGTGCATATGCTCCGTGGTCTCAATTGTAATTTTTTTTGTTACCGTGAAATTTTTCTGCAAGCAACGGAAGTGGCGTAATATTAACAAAAACTACGATTTTGACAGTTCGGTACCACTTTTTGAAAGCAAATATTATTTTTTTCGAAATCTGATATAGCAAAAAGTATGCGCGCTGTAAAGGGGCACAAATCGTTAGCTCAGATTTTTTAATTTCAATTTCATTTTCGGGCAATTTCGAATAAATGTAAAAAAAAGTGTAACAATCAGTTATTTACAACCTATTCAACGTCTTCATATTTTGAACTATTTATTCATAACTTTCATAAACTCGTATTAATAATCCAGACGAGGAGAATGTATGCAAAATATAGTTCGTAATATGAGCAATTGCCGAGAAATATGCAATTTTGCGTGAATCACTTTTCACGTTATTTTGTCTATAAAAGAGTAAATTATTATCCGATTTTCAATATTTTTTTTTCATTCGATGCCTAATGCCAATTTGAACTAGGTTAAGCCAATTTTACAGTTTCACTGTTACCGGAAATAACGTCATTTTGGAAAAAACTATACTTTTAACCTAAAAAACAAATATTTTATTCAAAAGAGTCTTTTTTATAATATTTTAAAAATTATGATATTTTGAATCCCATCAACGAATAGCATGAACCCATACGATCATACAGATACCACAAAAAAGTTTCTAACTTGTACGGTTGCCGAGAAATAGACGATTTTCTACAAGTCACTTTTCAAGCTTTTTGGTCTATAAAAGTGTCAATTATTATTCAATTTTCATACAATTTTCACCATGTGATGCCTTATGCGCTTTAGGATTGCAATGATCTGATTTAACATTTCCATTATCACCGGAAGTAATGTCATATTTGCAAAAACCGTATTTTTAGACTTCAAAACAAATATTTTATTCAAATGAGTCTGATTTGTAATGTTTATACAATTATGATATTTGATTCCAATCAACAAATAGATTAAACCCATACGGTCATATAAATACCAAAAAATGGTTTCAAACTTGTACAGTTGCCGAGAAATAGACGATTTTCTACACGTCACTTTTCAAGGTTTTTAGTCTATAAAAGTGGCAATTATTATTCGATTTACATAAAATTTTCACCATGTGATGCCTTATGCCATTTATGATTGCAATGATCTGATTTAACATTTCCATTATCACCGGAAGTAATGTCATATTTGCAAAAAACGTATTTTTAGACTTCCAAACAAAATTTTACTCCAAAATTAGATTTTGCGTGATCCGACTCAAGATGGCGTGTTCAATGACAAATATTACGGGACGCTGAAGATCTAGTATTTTCCTTTTTGGACTTTTATATGATATCAGAATGATACAAATTCGATGGTTAGGCAATAGATTATGAGATGCCGAAAATGTAGTATTTTCCTCTTTTTTTGAAGCCTTTTCGGACTCGTTTATCTCGAAAACTACTTCTATTTCACTTCTTAAACTTCTGTTACCCCGAGTCCTATCGGTCGTTTAGAGTATAAAGGTAAATTTAAAAGCATGGCAATGATATAAAGGACCCTGAAAGCCGATTCAGCACTGCTATGCAGGTCTAGTTATTATTATTTTTTACCGCGGGAGCCTATTTCTCCATGATCGAAAACAGATATCGATCTGGAACAAACTTTTCTATCGGGAAAACATGTGGTGGCTACTTGATAAACTATTTTTCAAACCTCTGCGCATACCGGAAGTGGCCGAACTTTGTACGTCGTCTAATATTTGAAAATAGGCCATAGTTTCGTCAATTCTTTACGCATTTTAAAACAGATGACATTTTCGGGAACTCTGAACCTTTTGCGAGATAATGGCTATCTCACATTTTTCAATTTCGAACATTCGTCTATGACTTCTATCGTTCGAAAATTGAAAAGACGTTGTTTATGAGACAATTTTTGTTATTTTTCAGAATTTGCAAATTTGACCTACATTTTTGGATTTCTGAGGTCCAAGCGATTCCAGTAATATAAGATTCATTCAGAGTTATCGCCCTTTATTTTTCGAATTTTTTCGAATTTTCTGCCCATTTTATGCCCCTTATATTTTTTGGAAAGGATAAAACGATATTTCTGAAACCTCTGGAACATAAAGCCATATAGTCAGACATCCGGATAAAGCAATTTCAACAACGATCCGTAAACCGGAAGTAGTCGAAATAATGTCTGATTTTTTGAAAAAAACTCAAAAAATGGGGGCTTTGGGAAAAACGTGATTTCTTCGTCCCATATCAACCGATCAAATGGATTAAGGTATCGTTAGTTTACATCGGAATTGGTGTATCGTATGATACCGACTTCATACAGATACGATGATCCAGAAGTAAAATATGACACGCTGAAAATCAAGCATTTTTTGTTTTGGAGCGTTTTTGGACGCCTTTATCTCGAAAACTGCTCCAGCGATTTTTCTTAAACTTTATCTATCGATGGTCCTTCCGGTAGTCTTTAGCATGGATCCATCCATTAAGACCTTCATATAATTGGAATAAGACAAAAAAGGGACTGAAAATTGAAAAAAGTCCAAAAATCGTGAAATTTTGGAAAATGCTCTACTATTTTTTTATTTTAAGAGATTTTCAAAAAAAAAATATATATTTAAAAAGCTGACCCAATTACGATTCTAATGATGTATAATATGTATGCAGTTATTGAAATTTAATTTTCAATATTTTGACATTTTGACATTTTTAACACTTTTGAACATAGGATTTCTCAGAAGTATTTTATTTGATCGTATAGTGTCGTATATCGTTAGAGAGCCCTGTTCCCATGCAAACTCCAAAACTGGATGAGAAAACTACTCGACAATGATTCGTATACCGGAAGTAGTTCAAAAAACGAAGAAAAATGTAAAAAAGATAAAAAAAAAATTGGAGCTCTTGCCAAAAGATCGAATTCTCCGTCACATATTAGCGGACCAAAACAATTAAAGTGTCGTTGGATAGTTCCATTAATAGACGATCGTATAACATCTAAATAACACGAATTTGATTTTTAGGAAATAAATTATGGTACGCTGAAAACTAAGTATTTTCCGTTTTGGAGCATTCTGAGACGCCTTTTTCTCGAAAACGACGCCTACGATTTTTCTTAAACATTTTTTACTCAGAGTCCTATCGGTGGCCTAGCGTGTGCATCTAATAATAAAAGCGTTGCAATATTATAGGTGGTCCAAAAATGACCTCAATCTTTGAAAAAAGTTGAAAAATCATTAAATTATTGAAAATGCTCTTTTATTTATCTTTTTTTCGAAAATTACTCAATTAATGTTTCTGATATTTCTGGTATGGGAAGTTAAGTATCTAATCAACTTGTTAAAGCTATTCCGACAATGATCGAAAAACCGGAAGTAGTCGAAAATATCTCCGATATTTTGAATTTTTTTTACAATTTTACAGAAAACTTTTTTATTTATGAATATTTTTTGATGGTAGTTTACTCAGAGTTAAAGTATCACCCTACTTGAGCAGAAGTGAGAAAGAATTTTGTCTCACTCATTTTCTTTAGTCGCCATTGGCTAATTTAGTTTTTCGTACCTAGATTAATTATTTATTGTTCGATTTGTGTAAAACAAAATGCATATGCTCCGTGGTCTCAATTGTAATTTTTTTTGTTACCGTGAAATTTTTCTGCAAGCAACGGAAGTGGCGTAATATTAACAAAAACTACGATTTTGACAGTTCGGTACCACTTTTTGAAAGCAAATATTATTTTTTTCGAAATCTGATATAACAAAAAGGATGCGCGCTGTAAAGGGGCACAAATCGTTAGCTCAGATTTTTTAATTTCAATTTCATTTTCGGGCAATTTCGAATAAATGTAAAAAAAAGTGTAACAATCAGTTATTTACAACCTATTCAACGTCTTCATATTTTGAACTATTTATTCGTAACTTTCATAAACTCGTATTAATAATCCAGACGAGGAGAATGTATGCAAAATATAGTTCGTAATATGAGCAATTGCCGAGAAATATGCAATTTTGCGTGAATCACTTTTCACGTTATTTTGTCTATAAAAGAGTAAATTATTATCCGATTTTCAATATTTTTTTTTCATTCGATGCCTAATGCCAATTTGGACTAGGTTAAGCCAATTTTACAGTTTCACTGTTACCGGAAATAACGTCATTTTGGAAAAAACTATACTTTTAACCTAAAAAACAAATATTTTATTCAAAAGAGTCTTTTTTATAATATTTTAAAAATTATGATATTTTGAATCCCATCAACGAATAGCATGAACCCATACGATCATACAGATACCACAAAAAAGTTTCTAACTTGTACGGTTGCCGAGAAATAGACGATTTTCTACAAGTCACTTTTCAAGCTTTTTGGTCTATAAAAGTGTCAATTATTATTCAATTTTCATACAATTTTCACCATGTGATGCCTTATGCGCTTTAGGATTGCAATGATCTGATTTAATATTTCCATTATCACCGGAAGTAATGTCATATTTGCAAAAACCGTATTTTTAGACTTCAAAACAAATATTTTATTCAAATGAGTCTGATTTGTAATGTTTATACAATTATGATATTTGATTCCAATCAACAAATAGATAAAACCCATACGGTCATATAAATACCAAAAAATGGTTTCTAACTTGTACAGTTGCCGAGAAATAGACGATTTTCTACACGTCACTTTTCAAGGTTTTTAGTCTATAAAAGTGGCAATTATTATTCGATTTACATAAAATTTTCACCATGTGATGCCTTATGCCATTTATGATTGCAATGATCTGATTTAACATTTCCATTATCACCGGAAGTAATGTCATATTTGCAAAAACCGTATTTTTAGACTTCCAAACAAAATTTTACTCCAAAATTAGATTTTGCGTGATCCGACTCAAGATGGCGTGTTCAATGACAAATATTACGGGACGCTGAAGATCTAGTATTTTCCTTTTTGGACTTTTATATGATATCAGAATGATACAAATTCGATGGTTAGGCAATAGATTATGAGATGCCGAAAATGTAGTATTTTCCTTTTTTTTGAAGCCTTTTCGGATTCGTTTATCTCGAAAACTACTTCTATTTCACTTCTTAAACTTCTGTTACCCCGAGTCCTATCGGTCGTTTAGAGTATAAAGGTAAATTTAAAAGCATGGCAATGATATAAAGGACCCTGAAAGCCGATTCAGCACTGCTATGCAGGTCTAGTTATTAGGCTTTCAGACTTTCGTCTGAAAAACTATTGTTTTTACTAAAATTATTAGGCTTTCAGACTTTCGTCTGAAAGACTATTGTTTTTACTAAAATTATTATTATTAGGCTTTCAGACTTTCGTCTGAAAGACTATTGTTTTTACTAAAATTATTATTTATTATTATTATTTTATTTTTCGGGGGAGCCTATTTCTCAGCGCCTGTAACAGATACCGATCTGGGACCTAATTCTCTATAGGGAAACCATGTGTTGGCTACTTGATAAACTATTTTTGAAACTTCTGCGCAGACCGGAAGTGGTCGAATTTTGTGCTGTGTCAAAAAATTAAAAAACGGCCGTAGATTCGTCAATTCTGTACCTATTTTCATACAAATGACATTTTCGGAAACCTTGAGTCTTTTCTCGGACGATAGCAGTTGAAAATTTCGATATTTCGAAACTTCATCGCTGACTTCTTGCGATCGAAAAATGAAAAATTTTATTTGAGAGACAATTTTTGTTATTTTTCAAAATTTTCAAATTTGACCTACATTTTTGGATACCTGAAGGCAATCTGGTTCCAGTAATATAAGTTTCATTCCGAGTTATCGCCCTTTATTTTTCGATTTTTTTCGAATTTTCTTCACATTTTGTGAGCTTAAGTTTCGTTTTACGGCCGGATCAAGGTTTCTCAAATTCCTGATACATGAAGCAATATTGTCAAACCACCGTTTAAAGCAATTTCAACAACAATCCGTAAACCGGAAGTAGTCGAAATAATATGCGATATTTTGAAAAAAACGTGAAAAATTGGTGTCGTGGGTAAAAACACGATTTCTCCGTCCGATATCAACGGATTAAACAAATTAAGGTCTCATTTGGCCTAGCGGTGATTGGACCACTGAATGATACCCAATTCGTACGGATACGATGAGCTGGAAGCAAAATATGACACGCTGAAAATCAAGTATTTTCTGATTTGGAGCGTTTTTGGACGCCTGTATTTCGAAAACTGCTCCAGCGATTTTTCTTAAACTTTATCTATCGATGGTCCTTCCGGTAGTCTTTAGCATGGATCCACCCATTAAGACTATTATATAATTGGAATAAGACAAAAAGGGGACTGAAAATCGAAAAAAGTCGAAAAATCGTGAAATTTGGGAAAATGCTCTACTATTTTTTTATTTTAAGAGATTTTCAAAAAAAAGATATATATTTAAAAAGCTGACCTAATTACGATTCTAATGATGTATAATATGTATGCAGTTATTGAAATTTAATTTTCAATATTTTGACATTTTTACATTTTTAACACTTTTGAACATGGGATTTCTCAGAAGTATTTTATTTGATCGTATAGTGTCGTATATCATTAGAGAGCCCTGTTCCCATGCAAACTCCAAAACTGGATGTGAAAACTACTCGACAATGATTCGTATACCGGAAGTAGTTCAAAAAACAAAGAAAAATGTAAAAAAGATGAAAAAAAATTGGAGCTCTTGCCAAAAGTTCGAATTCTCCGTCACATATTAGCGGACCAAAACAATTAAAGTGTCTTTGGATAGTTCCATTAATAGACGATCGTATAACATCTAAATAACACGAATTTGATTCTTAGGAAATAAATTATGGTACGCCGAAAACTAAGTATTTTCCGTTTTGGAGCATTCTGAGACGCCTTTTTCTCGAAAACGACGCCTACGATTTTTCTCAAACATTTTTTACTCAGAGTCCTATCGGTGGCCTAGCGTGTGCATTTAATAATAAAAGCGTTGCAATATTATAGGCGGTCCAAAAATGACCCCAATCTTTGAAAAAAGTTGAAAAATCATTAAATTATTGAAAATGCTCTTTTATTTATCTTTTTTTCAAAAATTACTTAATGAATGTTTCTGATATTTCTGCTACAGGAAGTTAAGTATCTAATCAACTTGTTAAAGCAATTCCGACAATGATCGAAAAGCCGGAAGTAGTCGAAAAAATATCCGATATATTGAATTTTTTTTACATTTTTACAGAAAACTTTTTTATTTATGAATATTTTTTGATGGTAGTTTACACAGAGTTAAAGTATCACCCTACTTGAGCATAAGTGAGAAAGAATTTTGTCTCAGTAATTTTCTTTAGTCGCCATTGGCTAATTTAGTTTTTCGTACCTATATTAATTATTTATTGTTCGATTTGTATAAAACAAAGTGCATATGATTCGTGATGTCAATTGTAATATTTTTTGTTACGGTGACATTTTTCTGCACGCAACGGAAGTGGCGTAATATTAACAAAAACTACAATTTTGAGAGTTAAGTACCACTTTTTGACAGCAAATATTATTTTTTTCGAAAACTGATATAACAAAAAGTATGCGCCCTGTAAAGGCGCATAAAATGTTTGGCTGGGATTCTTAAATTTCAATTTCATTTTCGGGCAATTTCGAATAAAATGTAAAAAAAAGGGTAAAATTCAGTTATTACAACCCATTCAACGTCTTTATATTTTGAACTATTTATTCGTAACTTTCATAAACTCGTAGCCATAATCCAGACGAAGAGAATGTATGCGTAAAATAGTTTGTAATATGAGCAGTTGCCGAGAAATATGCAATTTTGCATGCATCACTTTTCACGTTATTTTGCCTATAAAATAGTAAATTATTATCCAATTTTCAATAATTGTTTTTCATTCGATGCCTAATGCCAATTTGGACTAGGTTAAGCCAATTTTACAGTTTCACTGTGACCGAAAATGACGTCATTTTGGCAAAAACTGTATTTTTAACCTAGAAAACAAATATTTTATTCAAATGAGTCTCTTTTATAATATTTTTAAAATTATGATATTTGAATCCCATCACCGAATAGCATGAACCCATACCATCATACAGATACCACAAAAAAGTTTCTAACTTGTACGGTTGCCGAGAAATAGACGATTTTCTACAAGTCACTTTTCAAGCTTTTTGGTCTATAAAAGTGTCAATTATTATTCAATTTTCATACAATTTTCACCATGTGATACCTTATGCCATTTATGATTGCAATGATCTGATTTAACATTTCCATTATCACCGGAAGTAATGTCATATTTGCAAAAACCGTATTTTTAGATTTCAAAATAAAATTTTACTCCAAAATTAGATTTTGCGCGATCCGACTCAAGATGGCGTGTTCAATGACAAATATTACTGGGCGCTGAAGATCTAGTATTTTCCTTTTTGGACTTTTATATGATATCAGAATCATACAAATTCGATGGTTAGGCAATAGATTATGAGATGCCGAAAATATAGTATTTTCCTCTTTTTTTGGAGCCTTTTCAAACTCGTTTATCTCGATAACTACTTCTATTTCACTTCTTAAACTTCTGTTACCCCGAGTCCTATCGGTCGTTTAGGGTATAAAGGTAAATTTAAAAGCATTGTAATGATCTAAAGGACCCTGAAAGCCGATTCAGCACTGCTATGCAGGTCTAGTTATTATTATTTTTTACCGCGGGAGCCTATTTCTCCATGATCGAAAACAGATATCGATCTGGAACAAACTTTTCTATCGGGAAAACATGTGGTGGCTACTTGATAAACTATTTTTCAAACCTCTGCGCATACCGGAAGTGGCCGAACTTGGTACGTCGTCTAATATTTGAAAATAGGCCATAGTTTCGTCAATTCTTTACGCATTTTAAAACAGATGACATTTTCGGGAACTCTGAACCTTTTGCGAGATAATGGCTATCTCACATTTTTCAATTTCGAGCATTCGTCTATGACTTCTATCGTTCGAAAATTGAAAAGACGTTGTTTATGAAACAATTTTTGTTATTTTTCAAAATTTGCAAATTTGACCTACATTTTTGGATTTCTGAGGTCCAAGCGATTCCAGTAATATAAGATTCATTCAGAGTTATCGCCCTTTATTTTTCGAATTTTTTCGAATTTTCTGCCCATTTTATGCCCCTTATATTTTTTGGAAAGGATAAAACGATATTTCTGAAACCTCTGGAACATAAAGCCATATAGTCAGACATCCGGATAAAGCAATTTCAACAACGATCCGTAAACCGGAAGTAGTCGAAATAATGTCTGATTTTTTGAAAAAAACTCAAAAAATGGGGGCTTTGGGAAAAACGTGATTTCTTCGTCCCATATCAACCGATCAAATGGATTAAGGTATCGTTAGTTTACATCGGAATTGGAGTATCGTATGATACCGACTTCATACAGATACGATGATCCAGAAGTAAAATATGACACGCTGAAAATCAAGCATTTTTTGTTTTGGAGCGTTTTTGGACGCCTTTATCTCGAAAACTGCTCCAGCGATTTTTCTTAAACTTTATCTATCGATGGTCCTTCCGGTAGTCTTTAGCATGGATCCATCCATTAAGACCTTCATATAATTGGAATAAGACAAAAAAAGGACTGAAAATTGAAAAAAGTCCAAAAATCGTGAAATTTTGGAAAATGCTCTACTATTTTTTTATTTTAAGAGATTTTCAAAAAAAATAATATATATTTAAAAAGCTGACCCAATTACGATTCTAATGATGTATAATATGTATGCAGTTATTGAAATTTAATTTTCAATATTTTGACATTTTGACATTTTTAACACTTTTGAACATAGGATTTCTCAGAAGTATTTTATTTGAACGTATAGTGTCGTATATCGTTAGAGAGCCCTGTTCCCATGCAAACTCTAAAACTGGATGAGAAAACTACTCGACAATGATTCGTATACCGGAAGTAGTTCAAAAAACGAAGAAAAATGTAAAAAAGATAAAAAAAAAATTGGAGCTCTTGCCAAAAGATCGAATTCTCCGTCACATATTAGCGGACCAAAACAATTAAAGTGTCGTTGGATAGTTCCATTAATAGACGATCGTATATCATCTAAATAACACGAATTTGATTTTTAGGAAATAAATTATGGTACGCTGAAAACTAAGTATTTTCCGTCTTGGAGCATTCTGAGACGCCTTTTTCTCGAAAACGACGCCTACGATTTTTCTTAAACATTTTTTACTCAGAGTCCTATCGGTGGCCTAGCGTGTGCATCTAATAATAAAAGCGTTGCAATATTATAGGTGGTCCAAAAATGACCTCAATCTCTGAAAAAAGTTGAAAAATCATTAAATTATTGAAAATGCTCTTTTATTTATCTTTTTTTCGAAAATTACTCAATTAATGTTTCTGATATTTCTGGTATGAGAAGTTAAGTATCTAATCAACTTGTTAAAGCTATTCCGACAATGATCGAAAAACCGGAAGTAGTCGAAAATATCTCCGATATTTTGAATTTTTTTTACAATTTTACAGAAAACTTTTTTATTTATGAATATTTTTTGATGGTAGTTTACTCAGAGTTAAAGTATCACCCTACTTGAGCAGAAGTGAGAAAGAATTTTGTCTCACTCATTTTCTTTAGTCGCCATTGGCTAATTTAGTTTTTCGTACCTAGATTAATTATTTATTGTTCGATTTGTGTAAAACAAAATGCATATGCTCCGTGGTCTCAATTGTAATTTTTTTTGTTACCGTGAAATTTTTCTGCAAGCAACGGAAGTGGCGTAATATTAACAAAAACTACGATTTTGACAGTTCGGTACCACTTTTTGAAAGCAAATATTATTTTTTTCGAAATCTGATATAGCAAAAAGGATGCGCGCTGTATAGGGGCACAAATCGTTAGCTCAGATTTTTTAATTTCAATTTCATTTTCGGGCAATTTCGAATAAATGTAAAAAAAAGTGTAACAATCAGTTATTTACAACCTATTCAACGTCTTCATATTTTGAACTATTTATTCGTAACTTTCATAAACTCGTATTAATAATCCAGACGAGGAGAATGTATGCAAAATATAGTTCGTAATATGAGCAATTGCCGAGAAATGTGCAATTTTGCGTGAATCACTTTTCACGTTATTTTGTCTATAAAAGAGTAAATTATTATCCGATTTTCAATATTTTTTTTTCATTCGATGCCTAATGCCAATTTGGACTAGGTTAAGCCAATTTTACAGTTTCACTGTTACCGGAAATAACGTCATTTTGGAAAAAACTATACTTTTAACCTAAAAAACAAATATTTTATTCAAAAGAGTCTTTTTTATAATATTTTAAAAATTATGATATTTTGAATCCCATCAACGAATAGCATGAACCCATACGATCATACAGATACCACAAAAAAGTTTCTAACTTGTACGGTTGCCGAGAAATAGACGATTTTCTACAAGTCACTTTTCAAGCTTTTTGGTCTATAAAAGTGTCAATTATTATTCAATTTTCATACAATTTTCACCATGTGATGCCTTATGCGCTTTAGGATTGCAATGATCTGATTTAATATTTCCATTATCACCGGAAGTAATGTCATATTTGCAAAAACCGTATTTTTAGACTTCAAAACAAATATTTTATTCAAATGAGTCTGATTTGTAATGTTTATACAATTATGATATTTGATTCCAATCAACAAATAGATAAAACCCATACGGTCATATAAATACCAAAAAATGGTTTCTAACTTGTACAGTTGCCGAGAAATAGGCGATCTTCTACACGTCACTTTTCAAGGTTTTTAGTCTATAAAAGTGGCAATTATTATTCGATTTACATAAAATTTTCACCATGTGATGCCTTATGCCATTTATGATTGCAATGATCTGATTTAACATTTCCGTTATCACCGGAAGTAATGTCATATTTGCAAAAACCGTATTTTTAGACTTCCAAACAAAATTTTACTCCAAAATTAGATTTTGCGTGATCCGACTCAAGATGGCGTGTTCGATGACAAATATTACGGGACGCTGAAGATCTAGTATTTTCCTTTTTGGACTTTTATATGATATCAGAATGATACAAATTCGATGGTTAGGCAATAGATTATGAGATGCCGAAAATGTAGTATTTTCCTCTTTTTTTGAAGCCTTTTCGGACTCGTTTATCTCGAAAACTACTTCTATTTCACTTCTTAAACTTCTGTTACCCCGAGTCCTATCGGTCGTTTAGAGTATAAAGGTAAATTTAAAAGCATGGCAATGATATAAAGGACCCTGAAAGCCGATTCAGCACTGCTATGCAGGTCTAGTTATTATTATTTTATTTTTCGGGGGAGCCTATTTCTCAGCGCCTGTAACAGATACCGATCTGGGACCTAAGTCTCTATAGGGAAACCATGTGTTGGCTACTTGATAAACTATTTTTGAAACTTCTGCGCAGACCGGAAGTGGTCGAATTTCGTGCTGTGTCAAAAAATTAAAAAACGGCCGTAGATTCGTCAATTCTGTTCCTATTTTCATACAAATGACATTTTCGGAAACCTTGAGTCTTTTCTCGGACGATAGCAGTTGAAAATTTCGATATTTCGAAACTTCATCGCTGACTTCTTGCGATCGAAAAATGAAAAATTTTATTTGAGAGACAATTTTTGTTATTTTTCAAAATTTTCAAATTTGACCTACATTTTTGGATACCTGAAGGCAATCTGATTCCAGTAATATAAGTTTCATTCCGAGTTATCGCCCTTTATTTTTCGATTTTTTTCGAATTTTCTTCACATTTTGTGAGCTTAAGTTTCGTTTTACGGCCGGATCAACGTTTCTCAAATTCCTGATACATGAAGCAATATTGTCAAACCACCGTTTAAAGCAATTTCAACAACAATCCGTAAACCGGAAGTAGTCGAAATAATATGCGATATTTTGAAAAAAACGTGAAAAATTGGTGTCTTGGGTAAAAACACGATTTCTCCGTCCGATATCAACGGATTAAACAAATTAAGGTATCATTTGGTCTAGCGGTGATTGGACCACTGAATGATACCCAATTCGTACGGATACGATGAGCTGGAAGCAAAATATGGCACGCTGAAAATCAAGTATTTTCTGATTTGGAGCGTTTTTGGACGCCTTTATCTCGAAAACTGCTCCAGCGATTTTTCTTAAACTTTCTCTATTAAGAAACCCTTCGATGGTCTTTAGCATGAAGCAATACATTACAATCTTCCAATAATTGGAATAAGACAAAAAAGGGACTGAAAATCGAAAAAAGTCAAAAAATCGTGAAATTTTGGAAAATGTTCTACTATTTTTTTATTTTAAGAGATTTTAAAAAAACAGATATATATTTAAAAAGCTGACCTAATTACGATTCTAATGATGTATAATATGTATGCAGTTATTGAAATTTAATTTTCAATATTTTGACATTTTGACATTTTTAACACTTTTGAACATAAGATTTCTCAGAAATATTTTATTTGATCGTATAGTGGTGTATATCATTAGAGAGCCCTGTTCCCATGCAAACTCCAAAACTGGATGTGAAAACTATTCGACAATGATTCGTATACCGGAAGTAGTTCAAAAAACGACAAAAAATGTAAAAAAGATAAAAAAGAATTGGAGCTCTTGCCAAAAGTTCGAATTCTCCGTCACATATTAGCGGACCAAAACAATTAAAGTGTCGTTGGATAGTTCCATTAATAGACGATCGTATAACATCTAAATAACACGAATTTGATTCTTAGGAAATAAATTATGGTACGCCGAAAACTAAGTATTTTCCGTTTTGGAGCATTCTGAGACTCCTTTTTCTCGAAAACGACGCCTACGATTTTTCTTAAACATTTTTTACTCAGAGTCCTATCGGTGGCCTAGCTTGTGCATCTAATAATAAAAGCGTTGCAATATTATAGGTGGTCCAAAAATGACATCAATCTTTGAAACAAGTTGAAAAATCATTAAATTATTGAAAATGCTCTTTTGTTTATCTTTTTTTCAAAAATTACTTAATGAATGTTTCTGATATTTCTGCTACAGGAAGTTAAGTATCTAATCAACTTGTTAAAGCTATTCCGACAATGATCGAAAAACCGGAAGTAGTCGAAAAAATCTCCGATATTTTGAATTTTTTTTACATTTTTACAGAAAACTTTTTTATTTATGAATATTTTTTGATGGTAGTTTACACAGAGTTAAAGTATCACCCTACTTGAGCAGAAGTGAGAAAGAATTTTGTCTCAGTAATTTTCTTTAGTCGCCATTGGCTAATTTAGTTTTTCGTACCTAGATTAATCATTTATTGTTCGATTTGTATAAAACAAAGTGCATATGCTCCGTGGTCTCAATTGTAATTTTTTTTGTTACCGTGAAATTTTTCTGCACGCAACGGAAGTGGCGTAATATTAACAAAAACTACAATTTTGACAGTTCAGTACCACTTTTTGAAAGCAAATATTATTTTTTTCGATATCTGATATAGCAAAAAGGATGCGCGCTGTAAAGGGGCACAAATCGTTAGTTCAGATTTTTTTATTTCAATTTCATTTTCGGGCAATTTCGAATAAATGTAAAAAAAAGTGTAACAATCAGTTATTTACAACCCATTCAACGTCTTCATATTTTGAACTATGTATTCGTAACGTTCATAAACTCGTAGTAATAATCCAGACGAGGAGAATGTATGCACAAAATAGTTCGTAATATGAGCAATTGCCGAGAAATATGCAATTTTGCATGCATCACTTTTCACGTTATTTTGCCTATAAAATAGTAAATTATTATCCGATTTTCAATATTTTTTTTTCATTCGATGCCTAATGCCAATTTGGACTAGGTTAAGCCAATTTTACAGTTTCACTGTTACCGGAAATGACGTCATTTTGGCAAAAACTGTATTTTAAACCTAAAAAACAAATATTTTATTCAAATGTGTCTTTTTTAATAATACTTTTAAAATTATGATATTTGAATCCCATCAACGAATAGCATTAAGCCATACGATCAAACAGATACCACAAAAAAGTTTCTAACTTGTACGGTTGCCGAGAAATAGACGATTTTCTACAAGTCACTTTTCAAGCTTTTTGGTCTATAAAAGTGTCAATTATTATTCAATTTTCATACAATTTTCACCATTTGATGCCTTATGTCATTTATGATTGCATTAAACTAATTTAAGATTTTTATTATCACCGGAAGTAATGTCTTTTTTGCAAAAACCGTATTTTTAGACTTCAAAACAAATATTTTTTTTAAGTGTATTATATTTTTTATTTGTTTAACGTTATAATGTTTGATTATAATGGTCATTTAGATTGGATCAATACAATCATATTGATGTCAAAAAATTGCTTCTAGCATATTCCCTTGTCGAGAAATAACCAATTTTCTCAGGATCACTTTTTAAGTTTTTTCACCTTTTTAGTTTCAGTTTATGGGATCTAGGTTTAGTGTTTATTGCCTGATACGTATAAAACAAAGTTTGTATGTTTCTATGTTTCATGTTGCAAATTCTCAACTTATTTGCTGTCGATAATGATTTCTTTTGGCACCGGATGTGACGTAATTTTGCCAGATTTTACAATTTTGACCGATCTTTTCGCAAGCAAATATTACTTTTACAAGTCTGATAGAGGGTGTCATTGAATCAAAAAAAATACAGTATCGTTTGGTAGCTGGATAGATCGGCTATTGTATGACGTATTTCCTGTCTGATTCCTGAAAGCCGATTCAGTGCTGTGGAGGAAATGCAGCAGGTTGGACTGGCAACCTAGTCCTTGTCATGTACATTTGGACATCCCCTCCCCTCCTTAAACATGTGTATAGAACCTCGGTTTCGCATCTACTCTGATTTACTATTCTAGGGCACCATCCCTACACCTTTGACAAGGGAGGAATTATGCTGACAAATCTGAATATTGCAAGGGTGCTCTTTTCGTAACGAAAAATCCATAACATCATAGTGTTATACTGAAGAACAATCTATACATTAGTGGTAATTTGTGTATTATAACTTTGGTAGGATTAACTGAAGTTAATCTCATCAATTAATTAGCACCTTAGTGCCAGCTAGTGGATAGGAGATTAAGATTATTGTTAATTGGGTAATCAATCAAAGCAGCCGCCACAGTTTTACGTGTGTTCATTTAACGCGTGAATTAAAATAAGATTTTGGGTGTACGTAGTATAGTATTTTCAGATACCGTAACGTTATCAAAATATGAGTCCCTATAGATAGCTGTCAATTTAATAGCCAAGTAAAGCTTACGTTCACTTTCGTGCATTTTGGCTTTGATGTAATTAAGCAATGGTAGGTTCGAGAATCGTCGCATTTCGGCTCGTTGGTCGTTCTCATTTTTTCGACCCATGGTGATAAGAACATTGATATCCAATACCCATTCCTTATTTTACATGCCGTATGAAGAAGCGACAGTTAACAGAATTCAGCTATCGATAAAATTCCCCTCGAAAAGAAAATTATTGGCCGTTTTTATTTCCATTTAAGGCCTATAAATTATTTTTTAAAGATGGTATGAGATATTATTCGCAGTAAATAATGAGTTGTCGACGGCTTTATCATTGACCCGTGACAGTTGATTATTATTACTCAACGACACACCCGCTTGCCGATTAATTTACATAATCAGCTACATGGTTTTGATTAACACTCAACGGCAATCTGTATACGATCAGAATTAAATTTTTTTCGGTCACTTATCAGAGTGAATCGCATGTAGGTACGCAAAAAAATTATTGCCTAAACCAAATATTTATCGCCCGCTCAGTCAGCCACGTAATCATAATGCTTTGCACGCGATGTCTGGGCCAATCAGAAAATGAGTTGGTTAGACAGCATGGTCACATGGTGTTTGTTTATATTTTCTAGGGGTTTTAAAACTCGAGCGTGTCCGTCAAAATCAATTCAGCCATAATATTTTGATAATATTTGACATCTGCAGATTCTCTGTTTTACAACGATGCCATTTATTATGCAAGAGGAATGATCGGTCGTTCCATAGCGAGAGAAGAAACATAACTAATTTCGCCGAGAATTCTAAGGAATAGGACAGATTTAAAAATACGGTACTCTTACAAAACGTTCAAATAAAGGTGTTCTAAAATCTTTTATTGCTATTTTGATCTTTTGTGTCGATAGATAGTATATTTATAGACTCATTTTTGAGAACATCTCATCAATATTTTTACTAATTTGCCTCTACTCCAAAATTAGATTTTGCGCGATCCGACTCAAGATGGCGTGTTCAATGACAAATATTACGGGACGCTGAAGATCTAGTATTTTCCTTTTTGGACTTTTATATGATATCAGAATGATACAAATTCGATGGTTAGGCAATAGATTATGAGATGCCGAAAATGTAGTATTTTCCTCTTTTTTTGGAGCCTTTTCAGACTCGTTTATCTCGAAAACTACTTCTATTTCACTTCTTAAACTTCTGTTACCCCGAGTCCTATCGGTCGTTAAGAGTATAAAGGTAAATTTAAAAGCATGGCAATGATATAAAGGACCCTGAAAGCCGATTCAGCACTGCTATGCAGGTCTAGTTATTATTAGGCTTTCAGACTTTCGTCTGAAAGACTATTGTTTTTACTAAAATTATTATTTATTAAGCTTTCATATGTATTACATATGAAAGCTTATTGTTTCTGTTAAAGTTATTATTATTATTTTTTTTTTTTGTGTGTTTTCTGCAAATCGGATTTCTCAGAATCTATCCATAGGATCTTTCTGAAATTTTGACCTACCCCCCCAAAAATGGGGTGCGAACCTTGATTAAATGTATTTTCAAAACGTTTTACGAATCCGAAATCACCGAATTTTACGAACGAAAAAACTGACAATGCATAGTCGTAACTTTGTTATTTTTTGACCGATTTTACTAATTCTTTTTTCTTTGAATACCTTGAAAAAAATCGTTTTCATCTGCAGTTTCACATTTTCGAATTTCGAAAATTCGTCGCTGTGATTTCGAACCGGAAGTTTAGACCAATTTGACAACTTCTTTAATAGTTGTACGATTTTCATGAAATTTAGTATACAAGTAGATCTTACCGATGTGACTTCAAAAATATAATTAGAAATTTTCTAAATTATCTCCCCTTGGTGAAATTAAGGATCAAAGTTTTCAAAAAAATCGTCGAAATATAGGTCAGAATGACCTAAAAATTTTTTTCGATACTCGACAAGTAATTACTGATTCTTACACAAAAAATGGAGTTTGTCGATCGAACCGGAAGTGCCACCATCTTGAAACATGAAAAATCCCTAAGGCTTTTTTGCTATTTTACTTACAGACACGGGAGTTATATTTTCTGAATCCTTGAAGGATGGCCCAAAAATCGTAGGGAGCAGAATTTTGATTTCGGTCACGTGATGGTCACCATTTTGAATTGAAAATGAAAAGTAGTAGCAATTTGAAGGGCCGAGATTTTGAAACACAATAACTCTCCTTTTAATTGAGCTAGAATGTTCAAACTTGGTGTAAACGTTCACTAGGACAATGTCATGATTGAGTTCAAAGATGAGCATTTTCTGCCTAGGGTAAGCAGAGATGGGCATGCTGATTTGTTGATTCTTTAGGGCACGATAACTTCGGTTATAATGAAGGGAGGGCTGTGAAACTTTTGTCAATAGAGAGTCCAATACCTAGCCTGTTGTGTGAAATCATTGTATCATTTATTTTAAATATCAGGGATAGGCGAAAAAAAGAGATTGAAAATCCAAAAAGTCGTATTTTTACAATTTGGAGCATGTTTAGAGGTCTTTCTCGTAAAGTCAACTTAATATTTTTTGGGAACTTCTTCTACAAAGAGTCTTATTGGTAGTCTTTCATATAAAACCATCGATCAACAATCCAACATATCAGGAGTAGAAGAACAAAAGGATCGAACATTGAAAACGGCATCCTTTCATTGTTAAGCGACACATGCAGTGTGGGTGACTACAATCTACACATTTAGTCATCGTATACAGCTTATTCAACAGTATCGAATTCCAACTGCTTAGGGATATTTTTTTTCGTCCCATCCGAACGACTAGACAGCTGTGCTTGTCAGGCCCTCCGTTCTGCCTCACTGACAACGGGGAACCACGCCGGGAAATCAAGATGAACTTTTTCCGTGCAGAACTTTCAATTCAGGCCAAACGTTTATTGCATACGATTAAGCTGGTCAGTTGGAGCATATTTTCAAAAGTTTAGTAATAATCGGTTGGTAATTAAAGTACCGTGCACATTAAACTGTTAAAACAGAAAATTTCGCCCGGTTGAAATGTTTCTTGCTATAAGTCAGCAATTTTCCGAATTCAGGGAGGCTGAATGGCTGAATGGTTAGCATGTGCGCGCTGTATCGTAACGTCTGTCATTGAGTCAACGGGCGTCGTTTCGATCTCCAGGTTGCACGTGACATGGAGTATGATGTCCAACCTCGTGGGTTTTCTCCGTGTCCTTCGGTTTCCTCCCAACGGCTAAAGACCAGTAAGCGCAAGGAGAGTTTTTAAATAAAATTAAAAAACATATGTTAGTCACGAAATGACCTAGTTTGTGTCTAATGGACGTTAGGCCGCATTTCTCTCTTTCTCTTTTATTTTTAAAGTTTTGTAATAAACGGTTGGTAATCAAAGGTACTGTAAAAGTGATAAAACAGAAAATTTCGCCCGGTTGTAATGTTTCTCACTTTAAAGTCAGCAATTTGCCGATTTTAAGGGGCAAACGTTTATTGCGAACGATTAAGCTGGTCAAGGGGAGCTTATTTTTAAAAGTTTTGTAATATTCGGTTGATTAAAATTTGTTAATTAAACTGTTAAAATAGAAAATTTGGCCCGGTTGAACTGTTTCTCGCTGCAGGTCAGCAATTTGCCGATTTTAGGGAGGTTGCGTGGCTGAATAACGTCTGTCTTTGAGTCAACTGGCGTTGTTTCGATTTCTTGGTTGTACGTGACAAGGAGTATGTTCGCCTGTCCAACTTCGTAGGCCGTAACGCCGCTGCCCAGGTAAAATGTCCCTCATTGCACACTTTATGGCATATGCCCGTCTTCATTAGCCCATTTTAGGAGCAGAACAGTAGGACGTTAAACCCCATTCAATTTCATTTCATTTTCTCTATGTTGCTTATTTATTATAGTGGATAAATATTTTTCTGGTTCTAGCAATTATTTAATTTCTGCATAGAAATCTTGCTTTGGCCAGTTTTTTTATTGCAGAGTGCCATTCTTGTATAATTCAGTCTATGATCCTTTGTTTAAAACATGCTTAAGAAGTCGTCACGATTTCCTACTTATAACCAAACATATTGGAAACCATAATTATATAACATATCTTGGAAGCCCGATTACAGCTATACAAGTTTCAGTTATTTCCCTTTAGTTTAAAGATTATTTTTTTGCCCGGGCTAATGTTTCTCACTACATTTAAATTTGTAACTTTGTGAGTTTTTGACCGATTTTGATATTATGTCTTTATAATTTTCCAAATCTACATATTTAACGTACATATTCAAACAGTTGAGTTCAACCTGATCCAAAAAGTTTTAGTTTTGTTCAAAGTTATCTCATTTAATTTTTCGATGTTTTCTTACCATTTTCATTTCATTTTTCTGAAAGTTTTGAAATCGGAAGTCATCCCGATTACAGCAACACAAGTATCAGTTATTTCCCTTTAGTTTTCAGATTACTCAATGTTTCATACTATATTTAGACTTGTAACTTCGCGAGTTTTTGACCAATTTTGATAGTTTGTTATTCTTATCCTTTTATTTGAGATACTTGATATAATCGATGACACGTGACGATGAATATGAAAGCTTTCATATCTGCATGGGACAGTAGCAGATCTAGTTATTATTATTTTATTTTTCGGGGGAGCCTATTTCTCAGCGCCTGTAACAGATACCGATCTGGGACCTAATTCTCTATAGGGAAACCATGTGTTGGCTACTTGATAAACTATTTTTGAAACTTCTGCGCAGACCGGAAGTGGTCGAATTTCGTGCTGTGTCAAAAAATTAAAAAACGGCCGTAGATTCGTCAATTCTGTACCTATTTTCATACAAATGACATTTTCGGAAACCTTGAGTCTTTTCTCGGACGATAGCAGTTGAAAATTTCGATATTTCGAAACTTCATCGTTGACTTCTTGCGATCGAAAAATGAAAAATTTTATTTGAGAGACAATTTTTGTTATTTTTCAAAATTTTCAAATTTGACCTACATTTTTGGATACCTGAAGGCAATCTGGTTCCAGTAATATAAGTTTCATTCCGAGTTATCGCCCTTTATTTTTCGATTTTTTTTTAATTTTCTTCACATTTTGTGAGCTTAAGTTTCGTTTTACGGCCGGATCAACGTTTTTCAAATTCCTGATACATGAAGCAATATTGTCAAACCACCGTTTAAAGCAATTTCAACAACAATCCGTAAACCGGAAGTAGTCGAAATAATATGCGATATTTTGAAAAAAACGTGAAAAATTGGTGTCTTGGGTAAAAACACGATTTCTCCTTCCGATATCAACGGATTAAACAAATTAAGGTATCATTTGGTCTAGCGGTGATTGGACCACTGAATGATACCCAATTCGTACGGATACAATGAGCTGGAAGCAAAATATGGCACGCTGAAAATCAAGTATTTTCTGATTTGGAGCGTTTTTGGACGCCTTTATCTCGAAAACTGCTCCAGCGATTTTTCTTAAACTTTCTCTATTAAGAGACCCTTCGATGGTCTTTAGCATGAAGCAATACATTACAATCTTCCAATAATTGGAATAAGACAAAAAAGGGACTGAAAATCGAAAAAAGTCCAAAAATCGTGAAATTTTGGAAAATGCTCTACTATTTTTTTGTTTTAAGAGATTTTAAAAAAACAGATATATATTTAAAAAGCTGACCTAACTACGATTCTAATGATGTATAATATGTATGCAGTTATTGAAATTTAATTTTCAATATTTTGACATTTTGACATTTTTAACACTTTTGAACATAGGATTTCTCAGAAATATTTTATTTGGTCGTATAGTGTCGTATATCATTAGAGAGCCCTGTTCCCATGCAAACTCCAAAACTGGATGCGAAAACTACTCGACAATGATTCGTATACCGGAAGTAGTTCAAAAAACGACAAAAAATGTAAAAAAGATGAAAAAAAATTGGAGCTCTTGCCAAAAGTTCGAATTCTCCGTCACATATTAGCGGACCAAAACAATTAAAGTGTCGTTGGATAGTTCCATTAATAGACGATCGTATAACATCTAAATAACACGAATTTGATTCTTAGGAAATAAATTATGGTACGCCGAAAACTAAGTATTTTCCGTTTTGGAGCATTCTGAGACGCCTTTTTCTCGAAAACGACGCCTACGATTTTTCTTAAATATTTTTTACTCAGAGTCCTATCGGTGGCCTAGCGTGTGCATCTAATAATAAAAGCGTTGCAATATTATAGGTGGTCCAAAAATGACCTCAATCTTTGAAAAAAGTTGAAAAATCATTAAATTATTGAAAATGCTCTTTTATTTATCTTTTTTTCGAAAATTACTCAATGAATGTTTCTGACATTTCTGGTACAGGAAGTTAAGTATCTAATCAACTTGTTAAAGCTATTCCGACAATGATCGTAAAACCGGAAGTAGTCGAAAAAATCTCCGATATTTTGATTTTTTTTTACATTTTTACAGAAAACTTTTTTATTTATGAATATTTTTTGATGGTAGTTTACACAGAGTTAAAGTATCACCCTACTTGAGCAGAAGTGAGAAAGAATTTTGTCTCGGTAATTTTCTTTAGTCGCCATTGGCTAATTTAGTTTTTCGTACCTAGATTAATTATTTATTGTTCGATTTGTATAAAACAAAGTGCATATGCTTCGTGATGTCAATTGTAATATTTTTTGTTACGGTGACATTTTTCTGCACGCAACGGAAGTGGCGTAATATTAACAAAAACTACTATTTTGAGAGTTAAGTACCACTTTTTGACAGCAAATATTATTTTTTTCGAAAACTGATATAACAAAAAGTATGCGCCCTGTAAAGGCGCATAAATTGTTTGGCTCAGATTCTTAAATTTCAATTTCATTTTCGGGCAATTTCGAATAAAATGTAAAAAAAAAGGTAAAATTCAGTTATTACAACCCATTCAACGTCTTTATATTTTGAACTATTTATTCGTAACTTTCATAAACTGGTAGCCATAATCCAGACGAAGAGAACGTATGCTTAAAATAGTTTGTAATATGAGCAGTTGCCGAGAAATATGCAATTTTGCATATCACTTTTCAAGTTATTTTGCCTATAAAAGAGTAAATTATTATCCGATTTTCAATATTTTTCTTTTATTTGATGCCTAATGCCAATTGGGATGAGGTTAAGCCAATTTCACAGTTTCACTGTTACCGGAAATGACGTCATTTTGGCAAAAACTGTATTTTTAACCTAAAAAACAAATATTTTATTCAAATGAGTCTCTTTTATAATATTTTTAAAATTATGATATTTGAACCCCATCACCAAATAGCATGAACCCATACGATCATACAGATACCACAAAAAAGTTTCTAACTTGTACGGTTGCTGAGATATAGACGATTTTCTACAAGTCACTTTTCAAGCTTTTTGGTCTATAAAAGTGTCAATTATTATTCAATTTTCATACAATTTTCACCATGTGATGCCTTATGCCATTTATGATTGCAATGCTCTGATTCCATTATCACCGGAAGTAATGTCATATTTGCAAAAACCGTATTTTTAGACTTCAAAACATAATTTTACTCCAAAATTAAATTTTTGCGCGATTCGACTCAAGATGGCGTGTTCAATGACAAATATTACGGGAAGCTGAAGATCTAGTATTTTCCTTTTTGGACTTTTATATGATATCAGAATGATACAAATTCGATGGTTAGGCAATAGATTATGAGATGCCGAAAATGTAGTATTTTCCTCTTTTTTTGGAGCCTTTTCAGACTCGTTTATCTCGAAAACTACTTCTATTTCACTTCTTAAACTTCTGTTACCCCGAGTCCTATCGGTCGTTTAGAGTATAAAGGTAAATTTAAAAGCATGGCAATGATATAAAGGACCCTGAAAGCCGATTCAGCACTGCTATGCAGGTCTAGTTATTCTTATTAGGCTTTCAGACTTTCGTCTGAAAGACTATTGTTTTTACTAAAATTATTAGGCTTTCAGACTTTCGTCTGAAAGACTATTGTTTTTACTAAAATTATTATTATTAGGCTTTCAGACTTTCGTCTGAAAGACTATTGTTTTTACTAAAATTATTATTATTATTATTATTATTATTTTTTACCGCGGGAGCCTATTTCTCCATGATCGAAAACAGATATCGATCTGGAACAAACTTTTCTATCGGGAAAACATGTGGTGGCTACTTGATAAACTATTTTTCAAACCTCTGCGCATACCGGAAGTGGCCGAACTTTGTACGTCGTCTAAAAATTGAAAATCGGCCATAATTTCGTCAATTCTCTACCCATTTTTAATCAAATGACATTTTCGGAAACCCTGAATCTTTTGCAAGATAATGGCTATCTCACATTTTTCAATTTCGAACATTCGTCTATGACTTCTATCGTTCGAAAATTGAAAAGACGTTGTTTATGACACAATTTTTGTTATTTTTCAAAATTTGCAAATTTGACCTACATTTTTGGATTCCTGAAGTCTATGCGATTCCAGTAATATAAGTTTCATTCAGAGTTATCGCCCTTTATTTTTCGAATTTTTTCGAATTTTCTGCCCATTTTGTAACCCTTATATTTTTTGGAAAGGATAAAACGATATTTCTGAAACCCCTGAAACATAAAGCCATATTGCCAGACAGTTGCATAAAGCAATTTCAACAACGATTCGTAAACCGGAAGTAGTCGAAATAATGTCTGATTTTTTGAAAAAACTCAAAAAATGGGGTGCTTTGGGAAAAACGTGATTTCTTCGTCCCATATCAACCGATCAAATGGATTAAGGTATCGTTGGTTGACATCGGAATCGGAGTATCGTATGATAACCAATTCATACATATACGATGATCCAGAAGTAAAATATGACACGCTGAAAATCAAGCATTTTTTGATTTGGAGCGTTTTTGGACGCCTTTATCTCGAAAACTGCTCCAGCGATTTTTCTTAAACTTTATCTATCGATGGTCCTTCCGGTAGTCTTTAACATGGATCCATCAATTAAGACCTATATATAATTGGAATAAGACAAAAAAGGGACTGAAAATTGAAAAAAGTCAAAAAATCGTGAAATTTTGGAAAATGCTCCACTATTTTTTTATTTGAAGAGATTTTCAAAAAAACGATATATATTTAAAAAGCTGACCTAATGACGATTCTAATGATGTATAATATGTATGCAGTTATTGAAATTTAATTTTCAATATTTTGACATTTTGACATTTTTAACACTTTTGAACATAGGATTTCTCAGAAGTATTTTATTTGATCGTATAGTGCAGTATATCATTAGAGAGCCCTGTTCCCATGCAAACTCCAAAACTGGATGTAAAAACTACTCGACAATGATTCGTATACCGGAAGTAGTTCAAAAAACGACGAAAAATGTAAAAAAGATAAAAAAGAATTGGAGCTCTTGCCAAAAGTTCGAATTCTCCGTCACATATTAGTGGACCAAAACAATTAAAGTGTCGTTGGATAGTTCCATTAATAGACGATCGTATAACATCTCAATAACACGAATTTGATTCTTAGGAAATAAATTATGGTACGCTGAAAACTACGTATTTTCCGTTTTGGAGCATTCTGAGACGCCTTTTTCTCGAAAACGACGCCTACGATTTTTCTTAAACATTTTTTACTCAGAGTCCTATCGGTGGCCTACCGTGTGCATCTAATGATAAAAGCGTTGCAATATATTAGGTGGTCCAAAAATGACATCAATCTTTGAAAAAAGTTGAAAAATCATTAAATTATTGAAAATGCTCTTTTATTTATCTTTTTTTCAAAAAATACTTAATGAATGTTTCCGATATTTCTGCTACAGGAAGTTAAGTATCTAATCAACTTGTTAAAGCAATTCCGACAATGATCGAAAACCGGAAGTAGTCGAAAAAATCTCCGATATTTTGAATTTTTTTTACATTTTTACAGAAAACTTTTTTATTTATGAATATTTTTTGATGGTAGTTTACACAGAGTTAAAGTATCACCCTACTTGAGCATGAGTGAGAAAGAATTTTGTCTCAGTAAGTTTCTTTAGTCGCCATTGGCTAATTTAGTTTTTCGTACCTAGATTAATTATTTATTGTTCGATTTGTATAAAACAAAGTGCATATGCTTCGTGATGTCAATTGTAATATTTTTTGTTACGGTGACATTTTTCTGCACGCAACGGAAGTGGCGTAATATTAACAAAAACTACAATTTTGAGACTTAAGTACCACTTTTTGACAGCAAATGTTATTTTTTTTCGAAAACTGATATAGCAAAAAGTATGCGCCCTGTAAAGGCGCGTAAAATGTTTGGCTCAGATTCTTAAATTTCAATTTCATTTTCGGGCAATTTCGAATAAAATGTAAAGAAAGAGCTAAAATTCAGTTATTACAACCCATCCAACGTTTTTATATTTTGAACTATTTATTCGTAACTTTCATAAACTGGTAGCCATAATCCAGACGAAGAGAATGTATGCCAAAAATAGTTTGTAATATGAGCAGTTGCCGAGAAATATGCAATTTTGCATGCATCACTTTTCAAGTTATTTTGCCTATAAAAGAGTAAATTATTATCCGATTTTCAATATTTTTCTTTTATTTGATGCCTAATGCCAATTTGGACTAGGTTAAGCCAATTTTACAGTTTCACTGTTACCGGAAATGACGTCATTTTGGCAAAAACTGTATTTTTAACCTAAAAAACAAATATTTTATTCAAATGTGTCTTTTTTTATAATACTTTTAAAATTATGATATTTGAATCGCATCAACGAATAGCATTAACCCATACGATCATACAGATACCACAAAAAAGTTTCTAACTTGTACGGTTGCCGAGAAATAGACGATTTTCTACAAGTCACTTTTCAAGCTTTTTGGTCAATAAAAGTGTCAATTATTATTCAATTTTCATACAATTTTCACCATTTGATGAGTTATGTCATTTATGATTGCATTAAACTAATTTAAGATTTTTATTATCACCGGAAGTAATGTCTTTTTTGCAAAAACCGTATTTTTAGACTTCAAAACAAATATTTTTTTTAAGTGTATTATATTTTTTATTTGTTTAACGTTATAATGTTTGATTATAATGGTCATTTAGATTGGATCAATACAATCATATTGATGTCAAAAAATTGCTTCTAGCATATTCCCTTGTCGAGGAATAACCAATTTTCTCAGGATCACTTTTTAAGTTTTTTCACCTTTTTAATTTCAGTTTATGGGATCTAGGTTTAGTGTTTATTGCTTGATACGTATAAAACAAAGTTTGTATGTTTGTATGTTTCATGTCGCAAATTCTCAACTTATTTGCTGTCGATAATGATTTCTTTTGGCACCGGATGTGACGTAATTTTGCCAGATTTTACAATTTTGACCGATCTTTTCGCAAGCAAATATTACTTTTACAAGTCTGATAGAGGGTGTCATTGAATCAAAAAAAAAATACAGTATCGTTTGGTAGCTGGATAGATCGGCTATTGTATGACGTATTTCCTGTCTGATTCCTGAAAGCCGATTCAGTGCTGTGGAGGAAATGCAGCAAGTTGGACTGGCAACCTAGTCCTTGTCATGTACATTTGGACATCCCCTCCCCTCCTTAAACATGTGTACATAGGACCTCGGTTTCGCATCTACTCTGATTTACTATTCTAGGGCACCATCCCTACACCTTTGACAAGGGAGGAATTATGCTGACAAATCTGAATATTGCAAGGGTGCTCTTTTCGTAACGAAAAATCCATAACATCATAGTGTTATACTGAAGAACAATCTATACATTAGTAGTAATTTGTATATTATAACTTTGGTAGGATTAACTGAAGTTAATCTCATCAATTAATTAGCACCTTAGTGCCAGCTAGTGGACAGGAGATTAAGATTATTGTTGATTGGGTAATCATCAAAGCAGCCGCCACAGTTGTACGTGTGTTCATTTAACGCGTGAATTAAAATAAGATTTTGGGTGTACGTAGTATAGTATTTTCAGATACCGTAACGTTATCAAAATATGAGTCCCTATAGATAGCTGTCAATTTAATAGCCAAGTAAAGCTTACGTTCACTTTCGTGCATTTTGGCTTTGATGTAATTAAGCAATGGTAGGTTCGAGAATCGTCGCATTTCGGCTCGTTGGTCGTTCTCATTTTTTCGACCCATGGTGGTAAGAACATTTTAAACAATGATATCCAATACGCATTCCTTATTTTACATGCCATGTGAAGAAGCGACAGCTAACAGAATTCACCTATCGATAAAATTCCCTTCAAAAAGAAAATTATTGGCCATTTTTATGCCCATTTAAGGCCTATAAATTATTTTTTAAAGATGATGTAAGATATTATTCGCAGTAAATAATGAGTTGTCGATGGCTTTATCATTGACCCGTGACAGTTGATTAGTAATACTCAACGACACACACCCGCTTGCCCATTAATTTACATAATCAGCTACATGGTTTTGATTAACACTCAACGGCAATCTGTATACGATCAGAATTAAATTTTTTTCTGTCACTTATCAGAGTGAATCGCATGTAGGTACCCCAAAACATTATTGCCTAAACCAAATATTTATCGCCCGCTCAGCCATCCACGTAACCATAATGCTTTGCACGCGATGTCTGGGCCAATCAACAAACGAGTTGCGTAGACAGCATGGCCACATGGTGTTTGTTTATATTTTCTAGGGGTTTTAAAACTCGAGCTTGTCCGTTCAAAATCAATTCAGCCATAATATTTTGATAATATTTGATATCTGGCGATTCTCCGTTTTACAACGATGCCAATTATTATGCAAGAGGAATGACCGGTCGTTCCATAGCGAGCGAAGGAACATAACTTTCGCAGAGAATTTTAAGAAATAGGACAGAGTTAAAAATACGGTACTCTTACAAAACGTTCAAATAAAGGTGTTCTAAAATCTTTTATTGCTATTTTGATCTTTTGTGTCGATAGATGGTATATTTATAGACTCATTTTTGAGAAAATCTCATCATTATTTTCACTTATTTTGCAATCCGGCTCATGATGGCGTGTTCAATCACAAATATTACGGCACGCTGAAGATCTAGTATTTTCCTTTTTTGGGCATTTATATGATATCAGAATACAAATTCGATGGTTAGGCAATAGATTATGAGATGCCAAAAATGTACTATTTTCCTCCTTTTTTTGGAGCCAATTCAGACTCGTTTATCTCCCAAACTACTACTATTTCTCTTCTTAAACTTCTGTTACCCCGAGTCCTATCGGTCGTTTAGAGTATAAAGGTAAATTTAAAAGCATGGCAATGATATGAAGGACCCTGAAAGCCGATTCAGCACTGCTATGCAGGTCTAGTTATTCTTATTATTATTATTTTTTTCCGCGGGAGCCTATTTCTCCATGATCGAAAACAGATATCGATTTGGAACAAACTTTTCTATCGGGAAAACATGTGGTGGCTAGTGCATAAACTATTTTTCAAACTTCTGCGCATACCGGAAGTGGCCGAACTTTGTAGGTTGTCATGATATTGAAAATCGGCCATAATTTCGTCAATTCTTTACCCATTTTTAAACAAATGACATTTTCGGAAACCCTGAATCTTTTGCGAGATAATGGCTATCTCACATTTTTCAATTTCGAACATTTGTCTATGACTTCTATCGTTCGAAAATTGAAAAGACGTTGTTTATGAGACAATTTTTGTTATTTTTCAAAATTTGCAAATTTGACCTACATTTTTGGATTCCTGAAGTCTATGCGATTCCAGTAATATAAGTTTCATTCAGAGTTATCGCCCTTTATTTTTCGAATTTTTTCGAATTTTCTGCCCTTTTGGTAACCCTTATATTTTTTGGAAAGGATAAAACGATATTTCTGAAACCCCTGAAACATAAAGCCATATTGCCAAACAGCTGCATAAAGCAATTTCAACAACGATTCGTAAACCGGAAGTAGTCGAAATAATGTCTGATTTTTTGAAAAAAACTCAAAAAATGGGGGCTTTGGGAAAAACGTGATTTCTTCGTCCATTATCAACCGATCAAATGGATTAAGGTATCGTTGGTTTACATCAGAATTGGAGTATCGTATGATATCGAATTCATACAGATACGATGATCCAGAAGTAAAATATGACACGCTGAAAATCAAGCATTTTTTGATTTGGAACGTTTTTGGACGCCTTTATCTCGAAAACTGCTCCAACGATTTTTCTTAAACTTTATCTATCGATGGTCCTTCCGATAGTCTTTAGCATGGATCCATCCATTAAGACCTTCGTATAATTGGAATAAGACAAAAAAGGCACTGAAAATTGAAAAAAGTCAAAAAATCGTGAAATTTTGGAAAATGCTCTACTATTTTTTTATTTTAAGAGATTTTCAAAAAAAAAATATATATTTAAAAAGCTGACCTAATTACGATTCTAATGATGTATAATATGTATGCAGTTATTGAAATTTAATTTTCAATATTTTGACATTTTGACATTTTTAACAATTTTGAACATAGGATTTCTCAGAAGTATTTTATTTGATCGTATAGTGTCGTATATCATTAGAGAGCCTTTGTCCCATGCAAACTCCAAAACTGGATGTGAAAACTACTCGACAATGATTCGTATACCGGAAGTAGTTCAAAAAACGAAGAAAAATGTAAAAAAGATGAAAAAAAATTGGAGCTCTTGGCAAAAGTTCGAATTCTCCGTCACATATTAGCGGACCAAAACAATTAAAGTGTCGTTGGATAGTTCCATTAATAGACGATCGTATAACATCTAAATAACACGAATTTGATTCTTAGGAAATAAATTATGGTACGCCGAAAACTAAGTATTTTCCGTTTTGGAGCATTCTGAGACGCCCTTTTCTCGAAAACGACGCCTACGATTTTTCTTAAACATTTTTTACTCAGAGTCCTATCGGTGGCCTAGCGTGTGCATTTAATAATAAAAGCGTTGCAATATTATAGGTGGTCCAAAAATGACCTCAATCTTTGAAAAAAGTTGAAAAATCATTAAATTATTGAAAATGCTCTTTTATTTATCTGTTTTTCGAAAATTACTCAATGAATGTTTCTGACATTTCTGGTACAGGAAGTTAAGTATCTAATCAACTTGTTAAAGCTATTCCGACAATGATCGTAAAACCGGAAGTAGTCGAAAAAATCTCCGATATTTTGATTTTTTTTTACATTTTTACAGAAAACTTTTTTATTTATGAATATTTTTTGATGGTAGTTTACACAGAGTTAAAGTATCACCCTACTTGAGCAGAAGTGAGAAAGAATTTTGTCTCAGTAATTTTCTTTAGTCGCCATTGGCTAATTTAGTTTTTCGTACCTAGATTAATTATTTATTGTTCGATTTGTATAAAACAAAGTGCATATGCTTCGTGATGTCAATTGTAATATTTTTTGTTACGGTGACATTTTTCTGCACGCAACGGAAGTGGCGTAATATTAACAAAAACTACAATTTTGAGAGTTAAGTACCACTTTTTGACAGCAAATATTATTTTTTTCGAAAACTGATATAACAAAAAGTATGCGCCCTGTAAAGGCGCATAAAATGTTTGGCTCAGATTCTTAAATTTCAATTTAATTTTCGGGCAATTTCGAATAAAATGTAAAAAAAAGGGTAAAATTCAGTTATTACAACCTATTCAACGTCTTTATATTTTGAACTATTTATTCGTAACTTTCATAAACTCGTAGCCATAATCCAGACGAAGAGAATGTATGCCAAAAATAGTTTGTAATATGAGCAGTTGCCGAGAAATATGCAATTTTGCATGCATCACTTTTCAAGTTATTTTGCCTATAAAAGAGTAAATTATTATCCGATTTTCAATATTTTTCTTTTATTTGATGCCTAATGCCGATTTGGACTAGGTTAAGCCAATTTTACAGTTTCACTGTTACCGGAAATGACGTCATTTTGGCAAAAACTGTATTTTTAACCTAAAAAACAAATATTTTATTCAAATGAGTCTCTTTTATAATATTTTTAAAATTATGATATTTGAATCCCATCAACGAATAGCATGAACCCATACGATCATACAGATACCACAAAAAAGTTTCTAACTTGTACGGTTGCCGAGAAATAGACGATTTTCTACAAGTCACTTTTCAAGCTTTTTGGTCTATAAAAGTGTCAATTATTATTCAATTTTCATACAATTTTCACCATGTGATGCCTTATGCCATTTATGATTGCAATGATCTGATTTAACATTTCCATTATCACCGGAAGTAATGTCATATTTGCAAAAACCGTATTTTTAGACTTCAAAACAAATATTTTTTTGAAGTGAGTTATATTTATTATTTGTTTAACGTTATAACGTTTGATTCTAATGGCCATTTAGATTGGATCAATATAATCATACTGATATCAAAAACTTGCTTCTAGCATATTCCCTTGTCGAGGAATAACCAATTTTCTAAGGATCACTTTTTAAGTTTTTTACCTTTTTAATTTCAGTTTATGGGTTCTAAGTATATTATGTTATTGGCTGATATGTATAAAACGATTCTCAATTGCGAATTCTCAACTTATTTGTTATCGATAATGATTTCTTTTGGCACCGGAAGTTAAGTTTTTTTGCCAGATTTTACAATTTTGACCGGTG
The DNA here is from genome assembly GCA_963678685.1 of Patella ulyssiponensis. Taxonomy (NCBI): domain Eukaryota; kingdom Metazoa; phylum Mollusca; class Gastropoda; family Patellidae; genus Patella; species Patella ulyssiponensis. The sequence continues at coordinate 56,509,172 of OY783225.1, read as the reverse complement.
TATTTATTTGCAAGCAAATATTACTTTTACAAATCTGATAGAGGGTGTCACTGAATCATAACAACTACAGTATCGTTTGGTAGCTCGATGGATCGGCTATTGTATGACGCACTTCCTGTCTGATTCCTGAAAGCCGATTCAGCACTGCAGGTCTGCAGGTCTAGTTATTATTATTATTCTTATTATTATTATTTTTTACCGCGGGAGCCTATTTCTCCATGATCGAAAACAGATATCGATCTGGAACAAACTTTTCTATCGGGAAAACATGTGGTGGCTAGTGCATAAACTATTTTTCAAACTTCTGCGCATACCGGAAGTGGCCGAACTTTGTAGGTTGTCATGATATTGAAAATCGGCCATAATTTCGTCAATTCTTTACCCATTTTTAATCAAATGACATTTTCGGAAACCCTGAATCTTTTCCGAGATAATGGCTATCTCACATTTTTCAATTTCGAATATTTGTCTATGACTTCTATCGTTCGAAAATTGAAAAGACGTTGTTTATGAGACAATTTTTGTTATTTTTCAAAATTTGCAAATTTGACCTACATTTTTGGATTCCTGAAGTCTATGCGATTCCAGTAATATAAGTTTCATTCAGAGTTATCGCCCTTTATTTTTCGAATTTTTTCGAATTTTCTGCCCATTTGGTAACCCTTATATTTTTTGGAAAGGATAAAACGATATTTCTGAAACCCCTGAAACATAAAGCCATATTGCCAAACCGCTGCATAAAGCAATTTCAACAACGATTCGTAAACCGGAAGTAGTCGAAATAATGTCTGATTTTTTGAAAAAAACTCAAAAAATGGGGGCTTTGGGAAAAACGTGATTTCTTCGTCCCATATCAACCGATCAAATGGATTAAGGTATCGTTGGTTTACATCAGAATTGGAGTATCGTATGATACCCAATTCATACAGATACGATGATCCAGAAGTAAAATATAACACGCTGAAAATCAAGCATTTTTTGATTTGGAACGTTTTTGGACGCCTTTATCTCAAAAACTGCTCCAACGATTTTTCTTAAACTTTATCTATCGATGGTCCTTCCGATAGTCTTTAGCATGGATCCATCCATTAAGACCTTCGTATAACTGGAATAAGACAAAAAAGGCACTGAAAATTGAAAAAAGTCAAAAAATCGTGAAATTTTGGAAAATGCTCTACTATTTTTTTATTTTAAGAGATTTTCAAAAAAAAAATATATATTTAAAAAGCTGACCTAATTACGATTCTAATGATGTATAATATGTATGCAGTTATTGAAATTTAATTTTCAATATTTTGACATTTTGACATTTTTAACAATTTTGAACATTGGATTTCTCAGAAGTATTTTATTTGATCGTATAGTGTCGTATATCATTAGAGAGCCTTTGTCCCATACGAACTCCAAAACTGGATGTGAAAACTACTCGACAATGATTCGTATACCGGAAGTAGTTCAAAAAACGAAGAAAAATGTAAAAACGATGAAAACAAAATGGAGCTCTTGTCAAAAGTTCGAATTCTTCGTCACATATTAGCGGACCAAAACAATTAAAGTGTTGTTGGATAGTTCCATTAATAGACGGTCGTATAACATCTAAATAACACGAATTTGATTCTTAGGAAATAAATTATGGTACGCCGAAAACTAAGTATTTTCCGTTTTGGTGCATTCCGAGACGCCTTTTTCTCGAAAACGACGCCTACGATTTTTCTTAAACATTTTTTACTCAGAGTCCTATCGGTGGCCTAGCGTGTGCATTTAATAATAAAAGCGTTGCAATATTATAGGTGGTCCAAAAATGACCTCAATCTTTGAAAAAAGTTGAAAAATCATTAAATTATTGAAAATGCTCTTTTATTTATCTTTTTTTCGAAAACTACTCAATGAATGTTTCTGACATTTCTGGTAAAGGAAGTTAAGTATCTAATCAACTAGTTAAAGCTATTTCGACTATGATCGAAAAACTGGAAGTAGTCGAAAAAATCTCCGATATTTTAATTTTTTTTTACATTTTTACAGAAAACTTTTTTATTTATGAATATTTTTTGATGGTAGTTCACACAGAGTTAAAGTATCACCCTACTTGAGCAGAAGTGAGAAAGAATTTTGTCTCAGTAATTTTCTTTAGTCGCCATTGGCTAATTTAGTTTTTCGTACCTAGATTAATTATTTATTGTTCGATTTGTATAAAACAAAGTGCATATGCTCCGTGATGTCAATTGTAATATTTTTTGTTACGGTGACATTTTTCTGCACGCAACGGAAGTGGCGTAATATTGACAAAAACTACAATTTTGAGAGTTAAGTACCACTTTTTGACAGCAAATATTTTTTTTTCGAAAACTGATATAGCAAAAAGTATGCGCCCTGTAAAGGCGCATAAAATGTTTGGCTCAGATTCTTAAATTTCAATTTCATTTTCGGGCAATTTCGAATAAAATGTAAAAAAAAAGGTAAAATTCAGTTATTACAACCCATTCAACGTCTTTATATTTTGAACTATTTATTCGTAACTTTCATAAACTCGTAGCCATAATCCAGACGAAGAGAATGTATGCCAAAAATAGTTTGTAATATGAGCAGTTGCCGAGAAATATGCAATTTTGCATGCATCACTTTTCAAGTTATTTTGCCTATAAAAGAGTAAATTATTATCCGATTTTCAATATTTTTCTTTTATTTGATGCCTAATGCCAATTTGGACTAGGTTAAGCCAATTTTACAGTTTCACTGTTACCGGAAATGACGTCATTTTGGCAAAAACTGTATTTTTAACCTAAAAAACAAATATTTTATTCAAATGAGTCTCTTTTATAATATTTTTAAAATTATGATATTTGAATCCCATCAACGAATAGCATGAACCCATACGATCATACAGATACCACAAAAAAGTTTCTAACTTGTACGGTTGCCGAGAAATAGACGATTTTCTACAAGTCACTTTTCAAGCTTTTTGGCCTATAAAAGTGTCAATTATTATTCAATTTTCATAAAATTTTCACCATTTGATGCCTTATGCCATTTATGATTGCATTAAACTAATTTAAGATTTTTATTATCACCGGAAGTAATGTCTTTTTTGCAAAAACCGTATTTTTAGACTTCAAAACAAATATTTTTTTTTAAGTGAGTTATATTTATTATTTGTTTAACGTTATAACGTTTGATTCTAATGGCCATTTAGATTAGATCAATATAATCATACTGATATCAAAAAATTGCTTCTAGCATATTCCCTTGTCGAGGAATAACCAATTTTCTAAGGATCACTTTTTAAGTTTTTTACCTTTTTAATTTCAGTTTATGGGTTCTAAGTTTATTATGTTATTGGCTGATATGTATAAAACAATTCTCAATTGTGAATTTTCAACTTATTTGTTATCGATAATGATTTCTTTTGTCACCGGAAGTTAAGTTTTTTTGCCAGATTTTACAATTTTGACCGGTGTATTTATTTGCAAGCAAATATTACTTTTACAAATCTGATAGAGGGTGTCACTGAATCATAACAACTACAGTATCGTTTGGTAGCTCGATGGATCGGCTATTGTATGACGCACTTCCTGTCTGATTCCTGACAGCCGATTCAGCACTGCAGGTCTGCAGGTCTAGTTAGGCTTTCAGACTTTCGTCTGAAAGACTATTGTTTTTACTAAAATTATTATTATTATTATTATTATTTTTTACCGCGGGAGCCTATTTCTCCATGATCGAAAACAGATATCGATCTGGAACAAACTTTTCTATCGGGAAAACATGTGGTGGCTACTTGATAAACTATTTTTCAAACCTCTGCGCATACCGGAAGTGGCCGAACTTTGTACGTCGTCTAAAAATTGAAAATAGGCCATAGTTTCGTCAATTCTTTACCCATTTTAAAACAAATGACATTTTCGGGAACCCTGAATCTTTTCGGAGATAATGGCTATCTCACATTTTTCGATTTCGAAAATTCGTGTAGGATTTCTATCGTTCTAAAATTGAAAACACGTTGTTTATGACACAATTTTTGTTATTTTTCACAATTTTCAAATTTGACCTACATTTTTGGATTCCTGTGGTCTATGCGATTCCAGTAATATAAGTTTCATTCAGAGTTATCGCCCTTTATTTTTCGAATTTTTTCGAATTTTCTGCCCATTTTGTAACCCTTATATTTTTTGGAAAGGATAAAACGATATTTCTGAAACCCCTGAAACATAAAGCCATATTGCCAGACAGTTGCATAAAGCAATTTCAACAACGATTCGTAAACCGGAAGTAGTCGAAATAATGTCTGATATTTTGAAAATAACTCAAAAAATGGGGGCTTTGGGAAAAACCTGATTTCTTCGTCCCATATCAACCGATCAAATGGATTAAGGTATCGTTGGTTGACATCGGAATTGGAGTATCGTATGATACCCAATTCACACAGATACTATGATCCAGAAGTAAAATATGACACGCTGAAAATCAAGCATTTTTTGATTTGGAGCGTTTTTGGACGCCTTTATCTCGAAAACTGCTCCAGCGATTTTTCTTAAACTTTATCTATCGATGGTCCTTCCGGTAGTCTTCAGCATGGATCCATCCATTAAGACTTATATATAATTGGAATAAGACAAAAAAGGGACTGAAAATTGAAAAAAGTCAAAAAATCGTGAAATTTTGGAAAATGCTCCACTGTTTTTTTATTTGAAGAGATTTTCAAAAAAAAGATATATATTTAAAAGGCTGACCTAATTACGATTCTAATGATGTATAATATGTATGCAGTTATTGAAATTTAATTTTCAATATTTTGACATTTTGACATTTTTAACACTTTTGAACATAGGATTTCTCAGAAGTATTTTATTTGATCGTATAGTGTAGTATATCATTAGAGAGCCCTGTTCCCATGCAAACTCCAAAACTGGATGTGAAAACTACTCGACAATGATTCGTATACTGGAAGTAGTTCAAAAAACGACGAAAAATGTAAAAAAGATAAAAAAGAATTGGAGCTCTTGCCAAAAGTTCGAATTCTCCGTCACATATTAGCGGACCAAAACAATTAAAGTGTAGTTGGATAGTTCCATTAATAGACGATCGTATAACATCTCAATAACACGAATTTGATTCTTAGGAAATAAATTATGGTACGCTGAAAACTACGTATTTTCCGTTTTGGAGCATTCTGAGACGCCTTTTTCTCGAAAACGACGCCTACGATTTTTCTTAAACATTTTTTACTCAGAGTCCTATCGGTGGCCTAGCGTGTGCATATAATAATAAAAGCGTTGCAATATTATAGGTGGTCCAAAAATGACATCAATCTTTGAAAAAAGTTGAAAAATCATTAAATTATTGAAAATGCTCTTTTATTTATCTTTTTTTCAAAAATTACTTAATGAATGTTTCTGATATTTCTGCTACAGGAAGTTAAGTATCTAATCAACTTGTTAAAGCAATTCCGACAATGATCGAAAAACCGGAAGTAGTCGAAAAAATCTCCGATATTTTGAATTTTTTTTACATTTTTACAGAAAACTTTTTTATTTATGAATATTTTTTGATGGTAGTTTACACAGAGTTAAAGTATCACCCTACTTGAGCATAAGTGAGAAAGAATTTTGTCTCAGTAATTTTCTTTAGTCGCCATTGGCTAATTTAGTTTTTCGTACATAGATTAATTATTTATTGTTCTATTTGTATAAAACAAAGAGCATATGCTTCGTGATGTCAGTTGTAATATTTTTTGTTACGGTGACATTTTTCTGCACGCAACGGAAGTGGCGTAATATTAACTAAAACTACAATTTTGAGAGTTAAGTACAACTTTTTGACCGCAAATATTATTTTTTTTCGAAAACTGATATAGCAAAAAGTATGCGCCCTGTAAAGGCGCATAAAATATTTGGCTCAGATTCTTAAATTTCAATTTCATTTTCGGGCAATTTCGAATAAAATGTAAAAAAAAAAAGGTAAAATTCAGTTATTACAACCCATTCAACGTCTTTATATTTTGAACTATTTATTCGTAACTTTCATAAACGCGTAGCCATAATCCAGACGAAGAGAATGTATGCCAAAAATAGTTTGTAATATGAGCAGTTGCCGAGAAATATGCAATTTTGCATGCATCACTTTTCAAGTTATTTTGCCTATAAAAGAGTAAATTATTATCCGATTTTCAATATTTTTCTTTTATTTGATGCCTAATGCCAATTTGGACTAGGTTAAGCCAATTTTACAGTTTCACTGTTACCGGAAATGACGTCATTTGGGCAAAAACAGTATTTTTAACCTAAAAAACAAATATTTTATTCAAATGAGTCTCTTTTATAATATTTTTGAAATTATGATATTTGAATCCCATCAACGAATAGCATGAACCCATACGATCATACAGATACCACAAAAATGTTTCTAACTTGTACGGTTGCCGAGAAATAGACGATTTTCTACAAGTCACTTTTCAAGCTTTTTGGTCTATAAAAGTGTCAATTATTATTCAATTTTCATACAATTTTCACCATGTGATGCCTTATGCCATTTATGATTGCAATGATCTGATTTAACATTTCCATTATCACCGGAAGTAATGTCATACTTGCAAAAACCGTATTTTTAGACTTCAAAAAAAATATTTTTTTGAAGTGAGTTATATTTATTATTTGTTTAATGTTATAACGTTTGATTCTAATGGCCATTTAGATTGGATCAATATAATCATACTGATATCAAAAAATTGCTTCTAGCATATTCCCTTGTCGAGGAATAACCAATTTTCTAAGGATCACTTTTTAAGTTTTTTTCCTTTTTGATTTCAGTTTATGGGTTCTAAGTTTATTATGTTATTGGCTGATATGTATAAAACAATTCTCAATTGCGAATTCTCAACTTATTTGTTATCGATAATGATTTCTTTTGGCACCGGAAGTTAAGTTTTTTTGCCAGATTTTACAATTTTGACCGGTGTATTTATTTGCAAGCAAATATTACTTTTACAAATCTGATAGAGGGCGTCACTGAATCATAACAACTACAGTATCGTTTGGTAGCTCGATGGATCGGCTATTGTATGACGCACTTCCTGTCTGATTCCTGAAAGCCGATTCAGCACTGCAGGTCTGCAGGTCTAGTTAAGCTTTCATATGTATTACATATGAAAGCTTATTGTTTCTGTTAAAGTTATTATTATTATTATTTTTTTTTTTTGTGTGTTTTCTGCAAATCGGATTTCTCAGAATCTATCCATAGGATCTTTCTGAAATTTTGACCTACCCCCCCAAAAATGGGGTGCGAACCTTGATTAAATGTATTTTCAAAACGTTTTACGAATCCGAAATCACCGAATTTTACGAACGAATGCATTTGACCTACAATGCTGTAACTTTGTGACTATTTGATCTATTTTACTAATTCTTTTTTCTTTGAGTATCCTAAGACATTTACTTCAAATCTGCAATTTCGGATTTTCGAATTTCGAAAATTCGTCGCTGTGATTTCGAACCGGAAGTTTACACCAACTCGACAACTTCTTTAGTAGTCGTACGATTTTCATGAAATTTAATATGTAAGTAGACCTTAATGATGCGACTTGAAAAATGACTTTAGAAATTTTCTAACTTATCTCCCCTTGGTGAAATTAAAGATCAAAATTTTCAAAAAAATCGTCGAAATATAGGTCAGAATGACCTAGGTTTTTTTTTCGATACTAGACAAAGAATTACTGATTCGTACACAAAATATGGAGTTTGTCGATCGAACCGGAAGTGCCACCATCTTTAAACGTGAAAAATCAATAAGGCTTTTTTGCTATTTTACTTACAGACTCGGGAGTTATATTTTCTGAATCCTTGTAGGAAGGCCTAAAAAATGTCGCGAATAGAATTCTGATTTAGGTCAACCGGGAGTCACCATTTTGAATTGAAAATGAAAAATAGAAGCAATTTGAAGGGCCGAGATTTTGGAGCACAATAACTCTCGTTCTAATTAAGCTAGAATGTTCGAACTTGTTGTAGACGTTCACTAGGTCAATGTTATGATTGAGTTCAAAGATGAGCATTTTCTGCTTAGGGTAAGCAGAGATAAGCATGCTGATTTGTTGATTCTTTAGGGCACGATAACTTCGGTTATAATGAAGGGAGGGCGATGAAACTTTTGTCAATAGAGAGTCTAATAGCTAGCCTGTTGTGTGAAATCATTGTATCATTTTTTTTAAATATCAGGGATAGCCGAAAAAAAGAGATTGAAAATCCAAAAAGTCGTATTTTTACAATTTGGAGCATGTTTAGAGGTCTTTCTCGTAAAGTCAACATACTATTTTTTGGGAACTTCTTCTACAAAGAGTCTTATTGGTAGTCTTTTATATGAAACCATCGATCAACAGTCCAACATATCAGGAGTAGAAGAACAAAAGGATCAAACATTGAAAACGGCACCCTTTCATTGTTAAGCGAAACATGCAGTGTGGGTGACTACAATCTACGCATTTAGTCATCGTATAGAGTTTATTCAACAGTATCGAATTCCAACTGCTTAGGGATATTTTACGTGCACTCCAATGTGTACACGGGACCTTGGTTTTTCGTCCCATCCGAACGACTTGACAGCTGTCCTTGTCAGGCCCTCCGTTCTGCTCACTGACAAGGGGAACCACGCCGGAAAATCGAGATGAACTTTTCGTTGCAGAACTTTCAATTCAGGCCAAACGTTTATTGCATACGATTAAGCTGGTCAGTTGGGGCTTATTTTCAAAAGTTTTGTAATAATCGGTTGGTAATTAAAATACCGTGCGAATTAAACTGTTAAAACAGAAAATTTCGCCCGGTTAAAATGTTTCTTGCTATAAGTCAGCAATTTCCAGATTTTAGGGAGGCTGAATGGTTAGCATACGCGCGCTGTATCGTAACGTCTGTCATTGAGTCAACCGGCGTCGTTTCGATTTCCAAGTTGCACGTGACATGGAGTATGGTGTCCAACCTCGTGGGTTTTCTCCGTGTCCTTCGGTTTCCTCCCACGGCTAAAGACCCGTACACGCAAGGGAAGTTTATAAATAAAATTAAAAAACATATGTTAGTCCCGAAATGACCTAGTTTGTGTCGAATGGACGTTGAGCCGCATTTCTCTCTTTCTCTTTTATTTTTAAAGTTTTGTAATAATCGGTTGGTAATCAAAGGTACTGTAAAAGTGATAAAACATAAAATTTCGCCCGGTTGTAATGTTTCTCACTTTAAAGTCAGCAATTTGCCGATTTTAGAGGGCAAATGTTTATTGCGAACAATTAAGCTGGTCAGGGGGAGCTTATTTTTAAGGGAGGCTGAATGGCTGAATGGTTAGCATGTGCGCGCTGTATCGTAACGTCTGTCATTGAGTCAACGGGCGTCGTTTCGATTTCGAGATTGTACGTGACATGGACATGCATACGATTAAGCTGGTCAGTTGGGGCTTATTTTCAAAAGTTTTGTAATAATCGGTTGGTAATTAAAATACCGTGCGAATTAAACTGTTAAAACAGAAAATTTCGCCCGGTTAAAATGTTTCTTGCTATAAGTCAGCAATTTCCAGATTTTAGGGAGGCTGAATGGTTAGCATACGCACGCTGTATCGTAACGTCTGTCATTGAGTCAACCGGCGTCGTTTCGATTTCCAAGTTGCACGTGACATGGAGTATGGTGTCCAACCTCGTGGGTTTTCTCCGTGTCCTTCGGTTTCCTCTCAACAGCTAAAGACCAGTACGCGCAAGGGGAGTTTTTAAATAAAATTAAAAAACATATGTTAGTCTCGAAATGACCTAGTTTGTGTCGAATGGACGTTTAGCCGCATTTCTCTCTTTCTTTTTTTTATTTTTAAAGTTTTGTAATAATCGGTTGGTAATCAAAGATACTGTAAAAGTGATAAAACAGAAAATTTCGCCCGGTTGTAATGTTTCTCACTTTAAAGTCAGTAATTTGCCGATTTTAAGGGGAAAACGTTTATTGCGAACGATTTAGCTGGTCAGGGGGAGCTTTTTTTTAAAAGTTTTGTAATATTCGGTTGATAACTAAAGGTACCGTGCAAATTAAACTAATAAAATAGAAGATTTCGCCCGGTTGAAATGTATCTATCTGTACATTCCGTAGGTCAGCAATTTGCCGATTTTAGGGAGGTTGCGTGACTGAATGGTTAGTACGTGCACTGTGTATCATAACGTCTGTCATTGAGTCAACTGGCGTTGTTTCGATTTCTTGGTTGTACGTGACAAGGAGTATGGTCGCCTGTCCAACCTCGCAGGCCGTAACGACGCTGCCCGGGTAAAATTTCCCTCATTGCACACTTTATGGCGTATGCCCTTCTTCATTAGCCCATTTTTGGAGTAGGACGTTAAACCCCATTCAATTTGATTTCATTTTCTCTATGTTGCTTATTTATTATAGTGGATAAATGTTTTTCTGGTTCTATTAATTATTTCATTTCTGCATAGAAATCTTGCTTTGACCAGTTTTTTTTCCATTTCATTTTCTCTATGTTGCTTATTTATTATAGTGGATAAATATTTTTCTGGTTCTAGCAATTATTTAATTTCTGCATAGAAATCTCTGGCCAGTTTTTTTTTATTGCAGAGTGCCATTCTTGTATATTGCAGTCTATGACAATTTGTTTAAAACATGCTTAAGAAGTTGTCACGATTTCCTACTTATAACCAAACATATTGGAAACCATAATTATATAACATATCTCTAATTTTGGAAGCGCGATTACAGCTATACAAGTTTAGGTTATTTCCCTTTAGTTTAAAGATTATTTTTTTGCCCGGGTGCAATGTTTCTCACTACATTTAAATTTGTAACTTTGTGAGTTTTGACTGATTTTGATAATTATGTCTTTATAATTTTCCAAATTTACATATTTAACGTAAATATTCAAACAATTGGGATCAACCTGATTCAAATTTTTTTTTAGTTTTGTTCAAAGTTATCTCATTTAATTTTTCTATGTTTTCTTACCATTTTCATTTCATTTTTCTGAAAGTTTTGAAGTGGGAAGTCATCCCGATTACAGCAACACAAGTATCAGTTATTTCCCTTTAGTTTTCAGATTATGCAATGTTTCATACTATATTTAGACTTGTAACTTCGCGAGTTTTTGACCAATTTTGATAGTTTGTTATTCTTATCCTTTCATTTGAGATACTTGATATAATCGATGACACGTGACGGTGAATATGAAAGCTTTCATATCTGCATGGGACAGTAGCAGATCTAGTTATTATTATTATTATTATTTTTTACCGCGGGAGCCTATTTCTCCATGATCGAAAACAGATATCGATCTGGAACAAACTTTTCTATCGGGAAAACATGTGGTGGCTAGTGCATAAACTATTTTTCAAACTTCTGCGCATACCGGAAGTGGCCGAACTTTGTAGGTTGTCATGATATTGAAAATCGGCCATAATTTCGTCAATTCTTTACCCATTTTTAATCAAATGACATTTTCGGAAACCCTGACTCTTTTCCGAGATAATGGCTATCTCACATTTTTCAATTTCGAATATTTGTCTATGACTTCTATCGTTCGAAAATTGAAAAGACGTTGTTTATGAGACAATTTTTGTTATTTTTCAAAATTTGCAAATTTGACCTACATTTTTGGATTCCTGAAGTCTATGCGATTCCAGTAATATAAGTTTCATTCAGAGTTATCGCCCTTTATTTTTCGAATTTTTTCGAATTTTCTGCCCATTTGGTAACCCTTATATTTTTTGGAAAGGATAAAACGATATTTCTGAAACCCCTGAAACATAAAGCCATATTGCCAAACCGCTGCATAAAGCAATTTCAACAACGATTCGTAAACCGGAAGTAGTCGAAATAATGTCTGATTTTTTGAAAAAAACTCAAAAAATGGGGCCTTTGGGAAAAACGTGATTTCTTCGTCCCATATCAACCGATCAAATGGATTAAGGTATCGTTGGTTTACATCAGAATTGGAGTATCGTATGATACCCAATTCATACAGATACGATGATCCAGAAGTAAAATATGACACGCTGAAAATCAAGCATTTTTTGATTTGGAACGTTTTTGGACGCCTTTATCTCAAAAACTGCTCCAACGATTTTTCTTAAACTTTATCTATCGATGGTCCTTCCGATAGTCTTTAGCATGGATCCATCCATTAAGACCTTCGTATAACTGGAATAAGACAAAAAAGGCACTGAAAATTGAAAAAAGTCAAAAAATCGTGAAATTTTGGAAAATGCTCTACTATTTTTTTATTTTAAGAGATTTTCAAAAAAAAAATATATATTTAAAAAGCTGACCTAATTACGATTCTAATGATGTATAATATGTATGCAGTTATTGAAATTTAATTTTCAATATTTTGACATTTTGACATTTTTAACAATTTTGAACATTGGATTTCTCAGAAGTATTTTATTTGATCGTATAGTGTCGTATATCATTAGAGAGCCTTTGTCCCATACAAACTCCAAAACTGGATGTGAAAACTACTCGACAATGATTCGTATACCGGAAGTAGTTCAAAAAACGAAGAAAAATGTAAAAAAGATGAAAAAAAAATGGAGCTCTTGTCAAAAGTTCGAATTCTTCGTCACATATTAGCGGACCAAAACAATTAAAGTGTCGTTGGATAGTTCCATTAATAGACGATCGTATAACATCTAAATAACACGAATTTGATTCTTAGGAAATAAATTATGGTACGCCGAAAACTAAGTATTTTCCGTTTTGGAGCATTCCGAGACGCCTTTTTCTCGAAAACGACGCCTACGATTTTTCTTAAACATTTTTTACTCAGAGTCCTATCGGTGGCCTAGCGTGTGCATTTAATAATAAAAGCGTTGCAATATTATAGGTGGTCCAAAAATGACCTCAATCTTTGAAAACAGTTGAAAAATCATTAAATTATTGAAAATGCTCTTTTATTTATCTTTTTTTCGAAAATTACTCAATGAATGTTTCTGACATTTCTGGTACAGGAAGTTAAGTATCTAATCAACTTGTTAAAGCTATTCCGACAATGATCGAAAAACCGGAAGTAGTCGAAAAAATCTCCGATATTTTGAATTTTTTTTACATTTTTACAGAAAACTTTTTTATTTATGAATATTTTTTGATGGTAGTTCACACAGAGTTAAAGTATCACCCTACTTGAGCAGAAGTGAGAAAGAATTTTGTCTCAGTAATTTTCTTTAGTCGCCATTGGCTAATTTAGTTTTTCGTACCTAGATTAATTATTTATTGTTCGATTTGTATAAAACAAAGTGCATATGCTCCGTGATGTCAATTGTAATATTTTTTGTTACGGTGACATTTTTCTGCACGCAACGAAAGTGGCGTAATATTGACAAAAACTACAATTTTGAGAGTTAAGTACCACTTTTTGACAGCAAATATTATTTTTTTTCGAAAACTGATATAGCAAAAAGTATGCGCCCTGTAAAGGCGCATAAAATGTTTGGCTCAGATTCTTAAATTTCAATTTCATTTTCGGGCAATTTCGAATAAAATGTAAAAAAAAAGGTAAAATTCAGTTATTACAACCCATTCAACGTCTTTATATTTTGAACTATTTATTCGTAACTTTCATAAACTCGTAGCCATAATCCAGACGAAGAGAATGTATGCCAAAAATAGTTTGTAATATGAGCAGTTGCCGAGAAATATGCAATTTTGCATGCATCACTTTTCAAGTTATTTTGCCTATAAAAGAGTAAATTATTATCCGATTTTCAATATTTTTCTTTTATTTGATGCCTAATGCCAATTTGGACTAGGTTAAGCCAATTTTACAGTTTCACTGTTACCGGAAATGACGTCATTTTGGCAAAAACTGTATTTTTAACCTAAAAAACAAATATTTTATTCAAATGAGTCTCTTTTATAATATTTTTAAAATTATGATATTTGAATCCCATCAACGAATAGCATGAACCCATACGATCATACAGATACCACAAAAAAGTTTCTAACTTGTACGGTTGCCGAGAAATAGACGATTTTCTACAAGTCACTTTTCAAGCTTTTTGGCCTATAAAAGTGTCAATTATTATTCAATTTTCATACAATTTTCACCATTTGATGCCTTATGCCATTTATGATTGCATTAAACTAATTTAAGATTTTTATTATCACCGGAAGTAATGTCTTTTTTGCAAAAACCGTATTTTTAGACTTCAAAACAAATATTTTTTTTTAAGTGAGTTATATTTATTATTTGTTTAACGTTATAACGTTTGATTCTAATGGCCATTTAGATTGGATCAATATAATCATACTGATATCAAAAAATTGCTTCTAGCATATTCCCTTGTCGAGGAATAACCAATTTTCTAAGGATCACTTTTTAAGTTTTTTATACGTCCACATTCATAATGTGAACGTATTATGCCGTCGCCCCTGTCTGTGTGTGTGTGTGTGTGTGTGTGTGTGTGTGTGTATGTATGTATGTGTGTGTGTGTGTGTGTCTGTGGTTCGCCTACAGGGCGCAATTCTTCATGGATTTTCTTCAAACTTGGTATACTTATTCCTTATACCCCAAGGAAGATCCCTATTGTTTTGGGGGCATGCCCGACCCCCAGGGGCCGAGCCACGCCCATTTCTAGTATTTGTTTGTTTGTCGTCTACAGGCCACATTTCTTAACTTATAATCTTGAAACTTTGCATACACATTCTTTGTACCCTAAGGAGCATCCCTATCATTTGGGGTGCATGCCCGACCCCCAGGGGCAGAGCCACGCCCATTTTCTTTTCTTGTGTCTTTGTGTCGCCTACAGGGCGCAATTCTTACTGGATTTTCTTCAAACTTGGTATACTTATTCCTTATACTTGGTATACTTATTCCTTATACCCCAAGGAAGATCCCTATTGTTTTTGGTGCATGCCCGACCCCCAGGGGCATAGCCACGCCCATTTCTAGTATTTGTTTGTCGTCTACAAGCCACATTTCTTAACGTATAATCTTGCAACTTTGCATACACATTCTTTGTACCCTAAGAAACATCCCTATCGTTTGGGGTGCATGCCCAACCCCCAGGGGCAGAGCCACGCCCATTTTCTTTTCTTGTGTCTTTGTGTCGCCTACAGGGCGCAATTCTTACTGGATTTTCTTCAAACTTGGTATACTTATTCCTTATACTTGGTATACTTATTCCTTATACCCCAAGGAAGATCCCTATTGTTTTTGGTGCATGCCCGACCCCCAGGGGCATAGCCACGCCCATTTCTAGTATTTGTTTGTTTGTCGTCTACAGGCCACATTTCTTAACTTATAATCTTGAAACTTTGCATACACATTCTTTGTACCCTAAGGAACATCCCTATCGTTTGGGGTGCATGCCCAACCCCCAGGGGCAGAGCCACGCCCATTTTCTTTTCGTGTGTCTTTGTGTCGCCTACAGGGCGCAATTCTTACTGGATTTTCTTTAAACTTGGTATACTTACTCTTTATACTCTAAGGATGATCCCTATCGTTTGGGGTGCATGCCCAACCCCCAGGGGCAGAGCCACGCCCATTTTTTTTTGTGTGTCTGTGTGTCGCCTACAGGCCGCAATTCTAACTGGATTTTCTTAAAACTTTGTATACTTACTCTTTACACCCTAAGGATGATCCCTATTGTTTTTTGGTGCATGCCCGACCCCCAATGGCAGAGCCAAGCCCATTCCTTGTATTTATTTGTTTGTCGTCTACAAGCCACATTTCTTAACGTATCATCTTGAAACTTTGAATGCTTATTCTTTGTACCCTAAGGAACATTCCTATCATTTGGGGTGCATGCCCAACCCCCAGGGGCAGAGTCACGCCCATTTTCTTTTTGTGTGTCGCCTACAGGCCACAATTCTTAATTGGTCATCTTGAAACTTAAAATACTTATTCCTTATACCCTAAGGATGATCCCTTTTGTTTTGGGTGCATGCCCGACCCCCGTGGGACAGCAACACCCATTTCTTGTATTTGTTTGTCTGTCGTCTACAGGCTGCATTTCTTAATGTATCATCTTGAAACTTTGAATGCTCATTCTTGGTACCTTAAGGAAGATCTCTATTGTTTTTGGTGCATGCCCGACCCCCAGGGACAGTGCCACGCCCATTTTCTTTTTGTCTGTGTGTCAGCTACAGGCCACAGTTCTTAATCGATCGTCTTGAAAACTTTTTTTATACTTATTCCTTATACCCTAAGGCTGACCACTATTATTTTTGGTGCATGCCGAACCCCCTGGGACAGAGCCACGCCCAATGCTTTTGTGTCGTGTGTTCGCCTACAGGATGCAATTCTTAACAGATCCTTTTAAAACTTTACATACCTATTCCTTATACCCTAAAGATGACCCGTATTGTTTTTGGTGATTTCCTAACCCCCAGGGGCAGAGCCATGCCCATTTTTACTTCGTGTCTGTGTGTGTTGTCTACAGGCCACGATTCTTAATGGATCGTCTTTAAACTTGGGATATGTATTCCTTATAGCCTAAGGACGTCAACTGCATGTCCCGACTCCCACAGGCAAGACACGCCCAATTTTTGTGTTTGTCGTTTACAGGCCGCAATTCTGAATGAAGCAGCTTGGTACTTGTATTCCTTATAGCCTGAGGGCGTCCACTATTGATTTTGATGAATGTCCCGACCCCCAGGGGCAGGGCCACGCCCACTTTTTGCCTTTAGCGTTAGGAAGGCACAATTCTGAATGGATTGTCTTGGTATACTTATTTCTTATACTCTAAGGACGGCAACTATTGATGTTGAGGCACGACCCTCAACGCTAAACAAACCAAATGCCTAGCCTTCTTGACAAAGTACCATATCAATCAAAGCAGGAATGTGGACGTATATTGTAGCGTTAGCGTTATGTTTACCTTTTTAATTTCAGTTTATGGGTTCTAAGTTTATTATGTTATTGGCTGATATGTATAAAACAATTCTCAATTGCGAATTCTCAACTTATTTGTTATCGATAATGATTTCTTTTGGCACCGGAAGTTAAGTTTTTTTGCCAGATTTTACAATTTTGACCGGTGTATTTATTTGCAAGCAAATATTACTTTTACAAATCTGATAGAGGGTGTCACTGAATCATAACAACTACAGTATCGTTTGGTAGCTCGATGGATCGGCTATTGTATGACGCACTTCCTGTCTGATTCCTGAAAGCCGATTCAGCACTGCAGGTCTGCAGGTCTAGTTATTATTATTATTCTTATTATTATTATTTTTTTCCGCGGGAGCCTATTTCTCCATGATCGAAAACAGATATCGATCTGGAACCAACTTTTCTATCGGGAAAACATGTGGTGGCTAGTGCATAAACTATTTTTCAAACTTCTGCGCATACCGGAAGTGGCCGAACTTTGTAGGTTGTCATGATATTGAAAATCGGCCATAATTTCGTCAATTCTTTACCCATTTTTAATCAAATGACATTTTCGGAAACCCTGAATCTTTTGCGAGATAATGGCTATCTCACATTTTTCAATTTCGAACATTTGTCTATGACTTCTATCGTTCGAAAATTGAAAAGACGTTGTTTATGAGACAATTTTTGTTATTTTTCAAAATTTGCAAATTTGACCTACATTTTTGGATTCCTGAAGTCTATGCGATTCCAGTAATATAAGTTTCATTCAGAGTTATCGCCCTTTATTTTTCGAATTTTTTCGAATTTTCTGCCCATTTGGTAAACCTTATATTTTTTGGAAAGGATGAAACGATATTTCTGAAACCCCTGAAACATAAAGCCATATTGCCAATCAGCTGCATAAAGCAATTTCAATAACGATTCGTAAACCGGAAGTAGTCGAAATAATGTCTGATTTTTTGAAAAAAACTCAAAAAATGGGGGCTTTGGGAAAAACGTGATTTCTTCGTCCCATATCAACCGATCAAATGGATTAAGGTATCGTTGGTTTACATCAGAATTGGAGTATCGTATGATACCCAATTCATACAGATACGATGATCCAGAAGTAAAATATGACACGCTGAAAATCAAGCATTTTTTGATTTGGAACGTTTTTGGACGCCTTTATCTCGAAAACTGCTCCAACGATTTTTCTTAAACTTTATCTATCGATGGTCCTTCCTATAGTCTTTAGCAAGGATCCATCCATTAAGACCTTCGTATAAATGGAATAAGACAAAAAAGGCACTGAAAATTGAAAAAAGTCAAAAAATCGTGAAATTTTGGAAAATGCTCTACTATTTTTTTATTTAAAGAGATTTTCAAAAAAAAAATATATATTTAAAAAGCTGACCTAATTACGATTCTAATGATGTATAATATGTATGCAGTTATTGAAATTTAATTTTCAATATTTTGACATTTTGACATTTTTAACACTTTTGAACATAGGATTTCTCAGAAGTATTTTATCTGATCGTATAGTGTAGTATACCATTAGAGAGCTCTGTTCCCATTCAAACTCCAAAACTGGATGTGAAAACTACTCGACAATGATTCGTATACCGGAAGTAGTTCAAAAAACGAAGAAAAATGTAAAAAATATAAAAAAAAATTGGAGCTCTTGCCAAAAGTTCGAATTCTCCGTCACATATTAGCGGACCAAAACAATTAAAGTGTTGTTGGATAGTTCCATTAATAGACGATCGCATAACATCTAAATAACACGAATTTGATTTATAGGAAATAAATTATGGTACGCCGAAAACTAAGTATTTTCCGTTTTGGAGCATTCTGAGACGCCTTTTTCTCGAAAACGACGCCTACGATTTTTCTTAAACATCTTTTACCCCGAGTCCTATCGGTGGCCTAGCGTGTGCATCTAATAATAAAGGCGTTGCAATATTATAGGTGGTCCAAAAATGACCTCAATCTTTGAAAAAAGTTGAAAAATCATTAAATTATTGAAAATGCTCTTTTATTTATCTTTTTTTCGAAAAGTACTCAATGAATGTTTTTGATATTTCTGTTACAGGAAGTTAAGTATCTAATCAACTTGTTAAAGCTATTCCAACATTGATCGAAAAACCGGAAGTAGTCGAAAAAATCTCCGATATTTTGAAATTTTTTTACATTTTTACAGAAAACTTTTTTATTTATGAATATTTTTTGATGGCAGTTTACACAGAGTTAAAGTATCACCCTACTTGAGCATAAGTGAGAAAGAATTTTGTCTCAGTAATTTTCTTTAGTCGCCATTGGCTAATTTAGTTTTTCGTACCTAGATTAATTATTTATTGTTCGATTTGTATAAAACAAAGTGCATATGCTTCGTGATGTCAATTGTAATATTTTTTGTTGCGGTGACATTTTTCTGCAGGCAACGGAAGTGGCGTAATATTAACAAAAACTACAATTTTGAGAGTTAATTGCCACTTTTTGACAGCAAATATTATTTTTTTCGAAAACTGATATAACAAAAAGTATGCGCCCTGTAGAGGCGCATAAAATGTTTGGCTCAGATTCTTAAATTTCAATTTCATTTTCGGGCAATTTCGAATAAAATGTAAAAAAAAGGGTAAAATTCAGTTATTACAACCCATTCAACGTCTTCATATTTTGAACTATTTATTCGTAACTTTCATAAACTCGTAGCCATAATCCAGACGAAGAGAATGTATGCGAAAAATAGTTTGTAATATGAGCAGTTGCCGAGAAATATGCAATTTTGCATGCATCACTTTTCAAGTTATTTTGCCTATAAAAGAGTAAATTATTATCCGATTTTCAATATTATTTTTTCATTCGATGCCTAATGCCAATTTGGACTAGGTTAAGCCAATTTTACAGTTTCACTGTTACCGGAAATGACGTCATTTTGGCAAAAACTGTATTTTTAACCTAAAAAACAAATATTTTATTCAAATGAGTCTTTTTTTATAATATTTTTAAAATTATGATATTTGAATCCAATTAACGAATAGCATGAACCCATACGATCATACAGATACCACAAAAAATTTTCTAACTTGTACGGTTGCCGAGAAATAGACGATTTTCTACAAGTCACTTTTTAAGCTTTTTGGTCTATAAAAGTGTCAATTATTATTCAATTTTCATACAATTTTCGCCACGTGATGCCTTATGCACATTAGGATTGCAGTGATCTGATTTAACATTTCCATTATCACCGGAAGTAATGTCATATTTGCAAAAACCGTATTTTTAGACTTCAAAACAAATATTTTATTCAAATGAGTCTGATTTGTAATGTTTATACAATTGTGATATTTGATTCCAATCAACAAATAGATTAAACCCATACGGTCATATAAATACCAAAAAATGGTTTCTAACTTGTACGGTTGCCGAGAAATAGACGATTTTCTACACGTCACTTTTCAAGGTTTTTAGTCTATAAAAGTGGCAATTATTATTCGATTTACATAAAATTTTCACCATGTGATGCCTTATGCCATTTATGATTGCAATGATCTGATTTAACATTTCCATTATCACCGGAAGTAATGTCATATTTGCAAAAACCGTATTTTTAGACTTCCAAACAAAATTTTACTCCAAAATTAGATTTTGCGCGATCCGACTCAAGATGGCGTGTTCAATGACAAATATTACGGGACGCTGAAGATCTAGTATTTTCCTTTTTGGACTTTTATATGATATCAGAATGATACAAATTCGATGGTTAGGCAACAGATTATGAGATGCCGAAACTGTAGTATTTTCCTCTTTTTTTTTGAGCCTTTTCGGACTCGTTTATCTCGAAAACTACTTCTATTTCACTTCTTAAACTTCTGTTACCCCGAGTCCTATCGGTCGTTTAGAGTATAAAGGTAAATTTAAAAGCATGGCAATGATATAAAGGACCCTGAAAGCCGATTCAGCACTGCTATGCAGGTCTAGTTATTATTATTTTTTTCCGCGGGAGCCTATTTCTCCATGATCGAAAACAGATATCGATCTGGAACAAACTTTTCTATCGGGAAAACATGTGGTGGCTAGTGCATAAACTATTTTTCAAACTTCTGCGCATACCGGAAGTGGCCGAACTTTGTAGGTTGTCATGATATTGAAAATCGGCCATAATTTCGCCAATTCTTTACCCATTTTTAATCAAATGACATTTTCGGAAACCCTGAATCTTTTGCAAGATAATGGCTATCTCACATTTTTCAATTTCGAACATTCGTTTATGACTTCTATCGTTCGAAAATTGAAAAGACGTTGTTTATGAGACAATTTTTGTTATTTTTCAAAATTTTCAAATTTGACCTACATTTTTGGATTCCTGAAGTCCATCCGATTCCAGTAATATAAGTTTCATTCAGAGTTATCTCCCTTTATTTTTCGTTTTTTTTCGAATTTTCTACCCATTTTCAAACCCTTATATTTTTTGGAAAGGATAAATCGATATTTCTGAAACCTCTGGAACATAAAGCCATATAGTCAGACATCCGGATAAAGCAATTTCAACAACGATCCGTAAACCGGAAGTAGTCGAAAAAATTTCTGATGTTTGGGAAAAAATGCAAAAATGGGTGCTTTGGGGAAAAACCTGATTATTTCGTCCGATATCAACGGATTAAAGAGATTAGGGTATCGTTGGGTTGCACGGGAATTGAAGTATCGTATGGTACCCATTTCATAAAGATACGACGACCCGGAAGTAAAATATCGCACGCTGAAAATCAAGTATTTTCTGATTTGGAGCGTTTTTAGACGCCTTTATCTCGAAAACTGCTCCAGCGATTTATCTTAAACCTTCTCTATCGAGAGTCCCTTTCGTGGTCTTTAGCATGAAGCAATCCATTACAATCTTCCAATAATTGGAATAAGACAAAAAAGGGACTGAAAATCGAAAAAAGTCAAAAAATCGTGAAATTTTGGAAAATGCTCTACTATTTTTTTATTTTAAGAGATTTTAAAAAAACAGATATATATTTAAAAAGCTGACCTAATTACGATTCTAATGATGTATAATATGTATGCAGTTATTAAAATTTAATTTTCAATATTTTGACATTTTGACATTTTTAACACTTTTGAACATAGGATTTCTCAGAAATATTTTATTTGATCGTATAGTGTCGTATATCATTAGAAAGCCCTGTTCCCATGCAAACTCCAAAACTGGATGTGAAAACTATTCGACAATGATTCGTATACCGGAAGTAGTTCAAAAAACGACAAAAAATGTAAAAAAGATAAAAAAGAATTGGAGCTCTTGCCAAAAGTTCGAATTCTCCGTCACATATTAGCGGACGAAAACAATTAAAGTGTCGTTGGATAGTTCCATTAATAGACGATCGCATAACATCTAAATAACACGAATTTGATTCTTAGGAAATAAATTATGGTACGCCGAAAACTAAGTATTTTCCGTTTTGGGGCATTCTGAGACGCCTTTTTCTCGAAAACGACGCCTACGATTTTTCTTAAACATTTTTTACCCAGAGTCCTATCGGTGGTCTAGCGTGTGCATCTAATAATAAAAGCTTTGCAATATTATAGGTGGTCCAAAAATGACATCAATCTTTGAAAAAAGTTGAAAAATCATTAAATTATTGAAAGTGCTCTTTTATTTATCTTTTTTTCAAAAATTGCTTAATGAATGTTTCTGATATTTCTGCTACAGGAAGTTAAGTATCTAATCAACTTGTTAAAGCTATTCCGACAATGATCGAAAAACCGGAAGTAGTCGAAAAAATCTCCGATATTTTGAATTTTTTTTACATTTTTACAGAAAACTTTTTTATTTATGAATATTTTTTGATGGTAGTTTGCACAGATTTAAAGTATCACCCTACTTGAGCAGAAGTGAGAAAGAATTTTGTCTCAGTAATTTTCTTTAGTCGAAATTGGCTAATTTAGTTTTTCGTACCTAGATTAATTATTTATTGTTCGATTTGTATAAAACAAAGTGCATATGCTTCGTGATGTCAATTGGAATATTTTTTGTTACGGTGACATTTTTCAGCACGCAACGGAAGTGGTGTAATATCAACAAAAACTACAATTTTGAGAGTTAAGTACCACTTTTTGACAGCAAATATTATTTTTTTCGAAAACTGATATAACAAAAAGTATGCGCCCTGTAAAGGCGCATAAAATGTTTGGCTCAGATTCTTAAATTTCAATTTCATTTTCGGGCAATTTCGAATAAAATGTAAAAAAAAGTTTAAAATTCAGTTATTACAACCCATTCAACGTCTTTATATTTTGAACTATTTATTCCTAACTTTCATAAACTCGTAGCCATAATCCAGACGAAGAGAATGTATGCGAAAAATAGTTTATAATATGAGCAGTTGCCGAGAAATATGCAATTTTGCATGCATCACTTTTCAAGTTATTTTGCCTATAAAAGAGTAAATTATTATCCGATTTTCAATATTTTTCTTTTATTTGATGCCTAATGCCAATTTGGACTAGGTTAAGCCAATTTTCCAGTTTCACTGTTACCGGAAATGACGTCATTTTGGCAAAAACTGTATTTTTAACCTAAAAAACAAATATTTTATTCAAATGAGTCTCTTTTATAATATTCTTAAAATTATGATATTTGAATCCCATCAACGAATAGCATGAACCTATACGATCATACAGATACCACAAAAAAGTTTCTAACGTCTACGGTTGCCGAGAAATAGACGATTTTCTACAAGTCACTTTTTAAGCTTTTTGGTCTATAAAAGTGTCAATTATTATTCAATTTTCATACAATTTTCACCATGTGATGCCTTATGCCATTTATGATTGCAATGATCTGATTTAACATTTCCATTATCACCGGAAGTAATGTCATATTTGCAAAAACCGTATTTTTAGGCTTCAAAACAAATATTTTTTTGAAGTGAGTTATATTTATTATTTGTTTAACGTTATAACGTTTGATTCTAATGACCATTTAGATTGGATCTATATAATCATACTGATATTAAAAAATTGCTTCTAGCATATTCCCTTGTCGAGAAATAACCAATTTTCTAAGGATCACTTTTTAAGTTTTTAATTTCAGTTTATGGGTTCTAAGTTTATTATTTATTGCCTCATATGTATAAAACAATTGTCAATTGCGAATTCTCAACTTATTTGTTTCCGATAATGATTTCTTTTGGCACCGGAAGTGAAGTAATTTTGCCAGATTTTACAATTTTGACCGGTGTATTTGCAAGCAAATATTACTTTCACAAATCTGATAGAGGGTGTCACTGAATCATAACAACTACAATATCGTTTGGTAGCTCGAGAATTCTAAGAAATGTGACAGATTTAAAAATACGGTACTCTTACAAAACGTTCAAATAAAGGTGTTCTAAAATCTTTTATTGCTATTTTGATCTTTTGTGTCGATAGATAGTGTATTTATAGACTCATTTTTGAGAACATCTCATCAATATTTTTACTTATTTGCCTCTACTCCAAAATTAGATTTTGCGCGATCCGACTCAAGATCGCGTGTTCAATGACAAATATTAAGGGACGCTGAAGATCTAGTATTTTCCTTTTTGGACTTTTATATGATATCAGAATGATACAAATTCGATGGTTAGGCAATAGATTATGAGATGCCGAAAATGTAGTATTTTCCTCTTTTTTTGGAGCCTTTTCAGACTCGTTTATCTCGAAAATAACTTCTATTTCACTTCTTAAACTTCTGTTACCCCGAGTCCTATCGGTCGTTTAGAGTATAAAGGTAAATTTAAAAGCATGGCAATGATATAAAGGACCCTGAAAGCCGATTCAGCACTGCTATGCAGGTCTAGTTATTATTATTATTAGGCTTTCAGACTTTCGTCTGAAAGACTATTGTTTTTACTAAAATTATTATTTATTATTATTATTTTATTTTTCGGGGGAGCCTATTTCTCAGCGCCTGTAACAGATACCGATCTAGGACCTAATTCTCTATAGGGAAACCATGTGTTGGCTACTTGATAAACTATTTTTGAAACTTCTGCGCAGACCGGAAGTGGTCGAATTTCGTGCTGTGTCAAAAAATTAAAAAACGGCCGTAGATTCGTCAATTCTGTACCTATTTTCATACAAATGACATTTTCGGAAACCTTGAGTCTTTTCTCGGACGATAGCAGTTGAAAATTTCGATATTTCGAAACTTCATCGTTGACTTCTTGCGATCGAAAAATGAAAAATTTTATTTGAGAGACAATTTTTGTTATTTTTCAAAATTTTCAAATTTGACCTACATTTTTGGATACCTGAAGGCAATCTGGTTCCAGTAATATAAGTTTCAATCCGAGTTATCGCCCTTTATTTTTCGATTTTTTTCGAATTTTCTTCACATTTTGTGAGCTTAAGTTTCGTTTTACGGCCGGATCAACGTTTTTCAAATTACTGATACATGAAGCAATATTGTCAAACCACCGTTTAAAGCAATTTCAACAACAATCCGTAAACCGGAAGTAGTCGAAATAATATGCGATATTTTGAAAAAAACGTGAAAAATTGGTGTCTTGGGTAAAAACACGATTTCTCCGTCCGATATCAACGGATTAAACAAATTAAGGTATCATTTGGTCTAGCGGTGATTGGACCACTGAATGATACCCAATTCGTACGGATACAATGAGCTGGAAGCAAAATATGGCACGCTGAAAATCAAGTATTTTCTGATTTGGAGCGTTTTTGGACGCCTTTATCTCGAAAACTGCTCCAGCGATTTTTCTTAAACTTTCTCTATTAAGAGACCCTTCGATGGTCTTTAGCATGAAGCAATACATTACAATCTTCCAATAATTGGAATAAGACCAAAAAGGGACTGAAAATCGAAAAAAGTCCAAAAATCGTGAAATTTTGGAAAATGCTCTACTATTTTTTTATTTTAAGAGATTTTAAAAAAACAGATATATATTTAAAAAGCTGACCTAATTACGATTCTAATGAT
The DNA here is from genome assembly GCA_963678685.1 of Patella ulyssiponensis. Taxonomy (NCBI): domain Eukaryota; kingdom Metazoa; phylum Mollusca; class Gastropoda; family Patellidae; genus Patella; species Patella ulyssiponensis. Next base: position 56,483,374 of record OY783225.1, on the reverse strand, counting down.
GTATAATATGTATGCAGTTATTGAAATTTAATTTTCAATATTTTGACATTTTGACATTTTTAACACTTTTGAACATAGGATTCTCAGAAATATTTTATTTGGTCGTATAGTGTCGTATATCATTAGACAGCCCTGTTCCCATGCAAACTCCAAAACTGGATGCGAAAACTACTCGACAAAAGTAGTTCAAAAAACGACAAAAAATGTAAAAAAGATGAAAAAAAATTGGAGCTCTTGCCAAAAGTTCGAATTCTCCGTCACATATTAGCGGACCAAAACAATTAAAGTGTCGTTGGATAGTTCCATTAATAGACGATCGTATAACATCTAAATAACACGAATTTGATTCTTAGGAAATAAATTATGGTACGCCGAAAACTAAGTATTTTCCGTTTTGGAGCATTCTGAGACGCCTTTTTCTCGAAAACGACGCCTACGATTTTTCTTAAATATTTTTTACTCAGAGTCCTATCGGTGGCCTAGCGTGTGCATCTAATAATAAAAGCGTTGCAATATTATAGATGGTCCAAAAATGACCTCAATCTTTGAAAAAAGTTGAAAAATCATTAAATTATTGAAAATGCTCTTTTATTTATCTTTTTTTCGAAAATTACTCAATGAATGTTTCTGACATTTCTGGTACAGGAAGTTAAGTATCTAATCAACTTGTTAAAGCTATTCCGACAATGATCGTAAAACCGGAAGTAGTCGAAAAAATCTCCGATATTTTGAATTTTTTTTACATTTTTACAGAAAACCTTTTTATTTATGAATATTTTTTGATGGTCGTTTACACAGAGTTAAAGTATCACCCTACTTGAGCAGAAGTGAGAAAGAATTTTGTCTCAGTAATTTTCTTTAGTCGCCATTGGCTAATTTAGTTTTTCGTACCTAGATTAATTATTTATTGTTCGATTTGTATAAAACAAAGTGCATATGCTTCGTGATGTCAATTGTAATATTTTTTGTTACGGTGACATTTTTCTGCACGCAACGGAAGTGGCGTAATATTAACAAAAACTACTATTTTGAGAGTTAAGTACCACTTTTTGACAGCAAATATTATTTTTTTCGAAAACTGATATAACAAAAAGTATGCGCCCTGTAAAGGCGCATAAATTGTTTGGCTCAGATTCTTAAATTTCAATTTCATTTTCGGGCAATTTCGAATAAAATGTAAAAAAAAAAGGTAAAATTCAGTTATTACAACCCATTCAACGTCTTTATATTTTGAACTATTTATTCGTAACTTTCATAAACTGGTAGCCATAATCAAGACGAAGAGAACGTATGCTTAAAATAGTTTGTAATATGAGCAGTTGCCGAGAAATATGCAATTTTGCATGCATCACTTTTCAAGTTATTTTGCCTATAAAAGAGTAAATTATTATCCGATTTTCAATATTTTTCTTTTATTTGATGCCTAATGCCAATTGGGATGAGGTTAAGCCAATTTCACAGTTTCACTGTTACCGGAAATGACGTCATTTTGGCAAAAACTGTATTTTTAACCTAAAAAACAAATATTTTATTCAAATGAGTCTCTTTTATAATATTTTTAAAATTATGATATTTGAACCCCATCACCAAATAGCATGAACCCATACGATCATACAGATACCACAAAAAAGTTTCTAACTTGTACGGTTGCTGAGATATAGACGATTTTCTACAAGTCACTTTTCAAGCTTTTTGGTCTATAAAAGTGTCAATTATTATTCCATTTTCATACAATTTTCACCATGTGATGCCTTATGCCATTTATGATTGCAATGATCTGATTCCATTATCACCGGAAGTAATGTCATATTTGCAAAAACCGTATTTTTAGACTTCAAAACATAATTTTACTCCAAAATTAAATTTTTGCGCGATCCGACTCAAGATGGCGTGTTCAATGACAAATATTACGGGACGCTGAAGATCTAGTATTTTCCTTTTTGGACTTTTATATGATATCAGAATGATACAAATTCGATGGTTAGGCAATAGATTATGAGATGCCGAAAATGTAGTATTTTCCTCTTTTTTTGGAGCCTTTTCAGACTCGTTTATCTCGAAAACTACTTCTATTTCACTTCTTAAACTTCTGTTACCCCGAGTCCTATCGGTCGTTTAGAGTATAAAGGTAAATTTAAAAGCATGGCAATGATATAAAGGACCCTGAAAGCCGATTCAGCACTGCTATGCAGGTCTAGTTATTATTATTATTATTATTTTTTACCGCGGGAGCCTATTTCTCCATGATCGAAAACAGATATCGATCTGGAACAAACTTTTCTATCGGGAAAACATGTGGTGGCTACTTGATAAACTATTTTTCAAACCTCTGCGCATACCGGAAGTGGCCGAACTTTGTACGTCGTCTAATATTTGAAAATAGGCCATAGTTTCGTCAATTCTTTACGCATTTTAAAACAGATGACATTTTCGGGAACTCTGAACCTTTTGCGAGATAATGGCTATCTCACATTTTTCAATTTCGAACATTCGTCTATGACTTCTATCGTTCGAAAATTGAAAAGACGTTGTTTATGAGACAATTTTTGTTATTTTTCAAAATTTGCAAATTTGACCTACATTTTTGGATTTCTGAGGTCCAAGCGATTCCAGTAATATAAGATTCATTCAGAGTTATCGCCCTTTATTTTTCGAATTTTTTCGAATTTTCTGCCCATTTTATGCCCCTTATATTTTTTGGAAAGGATAAAACGATATTTCTGAAACCCCTGGAACATAAAGCCATGTAGTCAGACATCCGGATAAAGCAATTTCAACAACGATCCGTAAACCGGAAGTAGTCGAAATAATGTCTGATTTTTTGAAAAAAAACTCAAAAAATGGGGGCTTTGGGAAAAACGTGATTTCTTCGTCCCATATCAACCGATCAAATGGATTAAGGTATCGTTAGTTTACATCGGAATTGGAGTATCGTATGATACCGACTTCATACAGATACAATGATCCAGAAGTAAAATATGACACGCTGAAAATCAAGCATTTTTTGTTTTGGAGCGTTTTTGGACGCCTTTATCTCGAAAACTGCTCCAGCGATTTTTCTTAAACTTTATCTATCGATGGTCCTTCCGGTAGTCTTTAGCATGGATCCATCCATTAAGACCTTCATATAATTGGAATAAGACAAAAAAGGGACTGAAAATTGAAAAAAGTCCAAAAATCGTGAAATTTTGGAAAATGCTCTACTATTTTTTTATTTTAAGAGATTTTCAAAAAAAATATATATATTTAAAAAGCTGACCCAATTACGATTCTAATGATGTATAATATGTATGCAGTTATTGAAATTTAATTTTCAATATTTTGACATTTTGACATTTTGAACACTTTTGAACATAGGATTTCTCAGAAGTATTTTATTTGATCGTATAGTATCGTATATCGTTAGAGAGCCCTGTTCCCATGCAAACTCCAAAACTGGATGAGAAAACTACTCGACAATGATTCGTATACCGGTAGTAGTTCAAAAAACGAAGAAAAATGTAAAAAAGATAAAAAAAATTGGAGCTCTTGCCAAAAGATCGAATTCTCCGTCACATATTAGCGGACCAAAACAATTAAAGTGTCGTTGGATAGTTCCATTAATAGACGATCGTATAACATCTAAATAACACGAATTTGATTTTTAGGAAATAAATTATGGTACGCTGAAAACTAAGTATTTTCCGTTTTGGAGCATTCTGAGACGCCTTTTTCTCGAAAACGACGCCTACGATTTTTCTTAAACATTTTTTACTCAGAGTCCTATCGGTGGCCTAGCGTGTGCATCTAATAATAAAAGCGTTGCAATATTATAGGTGGTCCAAAAATGACCTCAATCTTTGAAAAAAGTTGAAAAATCATTAAATTATTGAAAATGCTCTTTTATTTATCTTTTTTTCGAAAATTACTCAATTAATGTTTCTGATATTTCTGGTATGGGAAGTTAAGTATCTAATCAACTTGTTAAAGCTATTCCGACAATGATGGAAAAACCGGAAGTAGTCGAAAATATCTCCGATATTTTGAATTTTTTTTACAATTTTACAGAAAACTTTTTTATTTATGAATATTTTTTGATGGTAGTTTACTCAGAGTTAAAGTATCACCCTACTTGAGCAGAAGTGAGAAAGAATTTTGTCTCACTCATTTTCTTTAGTCGCCATTGGCTAATTTAGTTTTTCGTACCTAGATTAATTATTTATTGTTCGATTTGTGTAAAACAAAATGCATATGCTCCGTGGTCTCAATTGTAATTTTTTTTGTTACCGTGAAATTTTTCTGCAAGCAACGGAAGTGGCGTAATATTAACAAAAACTACGATTTTGACAGTTCGGTACCACTTTTTGAAAGCAAATATTATTTTTTTCGAAATCTGATATAGCAAAAAGGATGCGCGCTGTAAAGGGGCACAAATCGTTAGCTCAGATTTTTTAATTTCAATTTCATTTTCGGGCAATTTCGAATAAATGTAAAAAAAAAGTGTAACAATCAGTTATTTACAACCTATTCAACGTCTTCATATTTTGAACTATTTATTCGTAACTTTCATAAACTCGTATTAATAATCCAGACGAGGAGAATGTATGCAAAATATAGTTCGTAATATGAGCAATTGCCGAGAAATATGCAATTTTGCGTGAATCACTTTTCACGTTATTTTGTCTATAAAAGAGTAAATTATTATCCGATTTTCAATATTTTTTTTTCATTCGATGCCTAATGCCAATTTGGACTAGGTTAAGCCAATTTTACAGTTTCACTGTTACCGGAAATAACGTCATTTTGGAAAAAACTATACTTTTAACCTAAAAAACAAATATTTTATTCAAAAGAGTCTTTTTTATAATATTTTAAAAATTATGATATTTTGAATCCCATCAACGAATAGCATGAACCCATACGATCATACTGATACCACAAAAAAGTTTTTAACTTGTACGGTTGCCGAGAAATAGACGATTTTCTACAAGTCACTTTTCAAGCTTTTTGGTCTATAAAAGTGTCAATTATTATTCAATTTTCATACAATTTTCACCATGTGATTCCTTATGCGCTTTAGGATTCCAATGATCTGATTTAATATTTCCATTATCACCGGAAGTAATGTCATATTTGCAAAAACCGTATTTTTAGACTTCAAAACAAATATTTTATTCAAATGAGTCTGATTTGTAATGTTTATACAATTATGATATTTGATTCCAATCAACAAATAGATAAAACCCAAACGGTCATATAAATACCAAAAAATGGTTTCTAACTTGTACAGTTGCCGAGAAATAGACGATTTTCTACACGTCACTTTTCAAGGTTTTTAGTCTATAAAAGTGGCAATTATTATTCGATTTACATAAAATTTTCACCATGTGATGCCTTATGCCATTTATGATTGCAATGATCTGATTTAACATTTCCATTATCACCGGAAGTAATGTCATATTTGCAAAAACCGTATTTTTAGACTTCCAAACAAAATTTTACTCCAAAATTAGATTTTGCGTGATCCGACTCAAGATGGCGTGTTCAATGACAAATATTACGGGACGCTGAAGATCTAGTATTTTCCTTTTTGGACTTTTATATGATATCAGAATGATACAAATTCGATGGTTAGGCAATAGATTATGAGATGCCGAAAATGTAGTATTTTCCTCTTTTTTTGAAGCCTTTTCGGACTCGTTTATCTCGAAAACTACTTCTATTTCACTTCTTAAACTTCTGTTACCCCGAGTCCTATCGGTCGTTTAGAGTATAAAGGTAAATTTAAAAGCATGGCAATGATATAAAGGACCCTGAAAGCCGATTCAGCACTGCTATGCAGGTCTAGTTATTATTATTTTTTACCGCGGGAGCCTATTTCTCCATGATCGAAAACAGATATCGATCTGGAACAAACTTTTCTATTGGGAAAACATGTGGTGGCTACTTGATACACTATTTTTCAAACCTCTGCGCATACCGGAAGTGGCCGAACTTTGTACGTCGTCTAATATTTGAAAATAGGCCATAGTTTCGTCAATTCTTTACGCATTTTAAAACAGATGACATTTTCGGGAACTCTGAATCTTTTGCGAGATAATGGCTATCTCACATTTTTCAATTTCGAACATTCGTCTATGACTTCTATCGTTCGAAAATTGAAAAGACGTTGTTTATGAGACAATTTTTGTTATTTTTCAAAATTTGCAAATTTGACCTACATTTTTGGATTTCTGAGGTCCAAGCGATTCCAGTAATATAAGATTCATTCAGAGTTATCGCCCTTTATTTTTCGAATTTTTTCGAATTTTCTGCCCATTTTATGCCCCTTATATTTTTTGGAAAGGATAAAACGATATTTCTGAAACCTCTGGAACATAAAGCCATATAGTCAGACATCCGGATAAAGCAATTTCAACAACGATCCGTAAACCGGAAGTAGTCGAAATAATGTCTGATTTTTTGAAAAAAACTCAAAAAATGGGGGCTTTGGGAAAAACGTGATTTCTTCGTCCCATATCAACCGATCAAATGGATTAAGGTATCGTTAGTTTACATGGGAATTGGAGTATCGTATGATACCGACTTCATACAGATACGATGATCCAGAAGTAAAATATGACACGCTGAAAATCAAGCATTTTTTGTTTTGGAGCGTTTTTGGACGCCTTTATCTCGAAAACTGCTCCAGCGATTTTTCTTAAACTTTATCTATCGATGGTCCTTCCGGTAGTCTTTAGCATGGATCCATCCATTAAGACCTTCATATAATTGGAATAAGACAAAAAAGGGACTGAAAATTGAAAAAAGTCCAAAAATCGTGAAATTTTGGAAAATGCTCTACTATTTTTTTATTTTAAGAGATTTTCAAAAAAAAAATATATATTTAAAAAGCTGACCCAATTACGATTCTAATGATGTATAATATGTATGCAGTTATTGAAATTTAATTTTCAATATTTTGACATTTTGACATTTTTAACACTTTTGAACATAGGATTTCTCAGAAGTATTTTATTTGATCGTATAGTGTCGTATATCGTTAGAGAGCCCTGTTCCCATGCAAACTCCAAAACTGGATGAGAAAACTACTCGACAATGATTCGTATACCGGAAGTAGTTCAAAAAACGAAGAAAAATGTAAAAAAGATTAAAAAAAAAAATTGGAGCTCTTGCCAAAAGATCGAATTCTCCGTCACATATTAGCGGACCAAAACAATTAAAGTGTCGTTGGATAGTTCCATTAATAGACGATCGTATAACATCTAAATAACACGAATTTGATTTTTAGGAAATAAATTATGGTACGCTGAAAACTAAGTATTTTCCGTCTTGGAGCATTCTGAGACGCCTTTTTCTCGAAAACGACGCCTACGATTTTTCTTAAACATTTTTTACTCAGAGTCCTATCGGTGGCCTAGCGTGTGCATCTAATAATAAAAGCGTTGCAATATTATAGGTGGTCCAAAAATGACCTCAATCTTTGAAAAAAGTTGAAAAATCATTAAATTATTGAAAATGCTCTTTTATTTATCTTTTTTTCGAAAATTACTCAATTAATGTTTCTGATATTTCTGGTATGGGAAGTTAAGTATCTAATCAACTTGTTAAAGCTATTCCGACAATGATCGAAAAACCGGAAGTAGTCGAAAATATCTCCGATATTTTGAATTTTTTTTACAATTTTACAGAAAACTTTTTTATTTATGAATATTTTTTGATGGTAGTTTACTCAGAGTTAAAGTATCACCCTACTTGAGCAGAAGTGAGAAAGAATTTTGTCTCACTCATTTTCTTTAGTCGCCATTGGCTAATTTAGTTTTTCGTACCTAGATTAATTATTTATTGTTCGATTTATGTAAAACAAAATGCATATGCTCCGTGGTCTCAATTGTAATTTTTTTTGTTACCGTGAAATTTTTCTGCAAGCAACGGAAGAGGCGTAATATTAACAAAAACTACGATTTTGACAGTTCGGTACCACTTTTTGAAAGCAAATATTATTTTTTTCGAAATCTGATATAGCAAAAAGGATGCGCGCTGTAAAGGGGCACAAATCGTTAGCTCAGATTTTTTAATTTCAATTTCATTTTCGGGCAATTTCGAATAAATGTAAAAAAAAGTGTAACAATCAGTTATTTACAACCTATTCAACGTCTTCATATTTTGAACTATTTATTCGTAACTTTCATAAACTCGTATTAATAATCCAGACGAGGAGAATGTATGCAAAATATAGTTCGTAATATGAGCAATTGCCGAGAAATATGCAATTTTGCGTGAATCACTTTTCACGTTATTTTGTCTATAAAAGAGTAAATTATTATCCGATTTTCAATAATTTTTTTTCATTCGATGCCTAATGCCAATTTGGACTAGGTTAAGCCAATTTTACAGTTTCACTGTTACCGGAAATAACGTCATTTTGGAAAAAACTATACTTTTAACCTAAAAAACAAATATTTTATTCAAAAGAGTCTTTTTTATAATATTTTAAAAATTATGATATTTTAAATCCCATCAACGAATAGCATGAACCCATACGATCATACAGATACCACAAAAAAGTTTCTAACTTGTACGGTTGCCGAGAAATAGACGATTTTCTACAAGTCACTTTTCAAGCTTTTTGGTCTATAAAAGTGTCAATTATTATTCAATTTTCATACAATTTTCACCATGTGATGCCTTATGCGCTTTAGGATTGCAATGATCTGATTTAATATTTCCATTATCACCGGAAGTAATGTCACATTTGCAAAAACCGTATTTTTAGACTTCAAAACAAATATTTTATTCAAATGAGTCTGATTTGTAATGTTTATACAATTATGATATTTGATTCCAATCAACAAATAGATAAACCCATACGGTCATATAAATACCAAAAAATGGTTTCTAACTTGTACAGTTGCCGAGAAATAGACGATTATCTACACGTCACTTTTCAAGGTTTTTAGTCTATAAAAGTGGCAATTATTATTCGATTTACATAAAATTTTCACCATGTGATGCCTTATGCCATTTATGATTGCAATGATCTGATTTAACATTTCCGTTATCACCGGAAGTAATGTCATATTTGCAAAAACCGTATTTTTAGACTTCCAAACAAAATTTTACTCCAAAATTAGATTTTGCGTGATCCGACTCAAGATGGCGTGTTCAATGACAAATATTACGGGACGCTGAAGATCTAGTATTTTCCTTTTTGGACTTTTATATGATATCAGAATGATACAAATTCGATGGTTAGGCAATAGATTATGAGATGCCGAAAATGTAGTATTTTCCTCTTTTTTTGAAGCCTTTTCGGACTCGTTTATCTCGAAAACTACTTCTATTTCACTTCTTAAACTTCTGTTACCCCGAGTCCTATCGGTCGTTTAGAATATAAAGGTAAATTTAAAAGCATGGCAATGATATAAAGGACCCTGAAAGCCGATTCAGCACTGCTATGCAGGTCTAGTTATTATTATTATTATTATTCAGATTCCAATTTGAATAGATCTCAGCAACTACGTGTCGCATCGTTACGATTTCTTCGGTTTTACCGGGAAAGTGGGTGTGACTTAGAGGATAAAGCTATTTTGAACGTTCTGCGACAATGCGAAATGTCCGAAATCACCGAAGTTATCGTTTTTGAAAATATTGCTGTAATTTTAACAATAATCATTGGATTTTAACTTTCGATACATTTTGGCATAGCCGGAGACAGGGGACATAACAACGCTACTTTTGATTTTTGATTTTCGGCAAATCTTCGAAGATATTAGGCGCTAAATTTCGAAAATTTAAAATTTTACAAAAAAATTTTTTATTTATAAATATTTTTTAGTCATGTTGTGCACAGAATTAAAGAGTCACCTGACTAGCGCAAAAATGTTAAAATATTTTGTCTCAGTAATTTTCCTTGGCCGCCATTGGCTAATTCAGTTTTTCAGTCCTAGATTAATTTTTTATTGTTCGATTTGTATAAAACAAAGTTCATATGCTTCGTTGTATCAACTGTCATTTTTTTGATTACCGAAAGTGTTATCTATCGGCACCGGAAGTGGCATAATTTTACTAAAAACTACAATTTTGACAGTTATTTTCCTTCTTCGAAAACAAATATTATTTTTCGGAAAAATTATTTGACTCAAAGAGTGTGCCCTTTCAAGGCGCAAAAAATGCAGGAAGCAGTTTTTTTAATTTCGATTTCATTTTCGAGCAAATTCGATTAAGAGGCTAAAAATGGTGTAAAAATTGACCTATTTACAACCTATTCAGGCTTTTCAGATTTTAAAATATTTCTTCGTAACTTTTATAAACTTGTAGCTATAATCCATACGAAGAGAATGTATGTTAAAATTAGTTTCTAATATAAGCAGTTGCCGAGAAATGGGCAGTTTTGCATAAGTCACTTTTTTCTTTTTTTTGCCTGTAAAATAGTCAATTATTAATGGATATTCGCAAAAGTGACATCATTTGATTCAAAAAGCAAGTATGCGTCATATCAAGTTGATTATAATTTAAAATTGACACCGGAAGTGACGTCATTTTGTCAAAAACTCAATTTTTAACTTTTAAAATCGATATTTTTTTCATCCAAGAATTATGTCACATGTAATAATAAAATTAACGTTTGGTTTAAATTCACATATTACCGAAACTCACACGGTCAAATAGATATCATAAAATTATTTCTAACTTGTTCGGTTGCCGAGATATAGGCGATTTTCTAAAAGTCACTTTTGAAGGTTTTTGGCCCATAAAAGTGTCAATTATTATTCGATGTTCATATAATTTTCACCCTTAGAAGCCTACTGTTATAGACGATGTTATAAAGCTAATTTAACGTTTTCATTATCACCGGAACTAACTTCATTTTGGCAAAAACTGTATTTTTAGCCTTCAAAACAGATATTTTATTCAAATGAGTCTGATTTGTAATGTTTATACAATTATGATATTTGATTCCAATCAACAAATAGATTAAACCCATACGGTCATATAAATACCAAAAAATGGTTTCTAACTTGTACGGTTGCCGAGAAATAGACGATTTTCTACACGTCACTTTTCAAGGTTTTTGGTCTATAAAAGTGGCAATTATTATTCGATTCACATAAGATTTTCACCATGTGATGCCTTATGCCATTTCTGATTTCATAAAACTAATAGAACATTTACATTATCACCGGAAGTACTGTAATTTCGTCAGGATCAATTACATGTAACAAATGTATAAAATGAAATTATATTGCTGGATTTGTTTGATTCTGTTTCCATTTTATTTGATGTGTGCAATGCTTATGTGGAAACCTGTATATTGGTTTCATTGGTACCGGAAGTGATATATGTTCAAGGGTAACGTGGCACCGAAAGTGACACAAGTTCAAGTTCAAAGGTAACATGGCACCAGTGAAACCCGTCATTCCTGCATGCAGGTCTAGTTAGGCTTTCAGACTTTCGTCTGAAAGCCTATTGTGATTACTAAAATTATTATTTTTTTTTTTTTTATTATTATTATTATTTACCGCGGGAGCCTATTTCTCTATGATCGAAAGGAGATACCGATTTGCGGTTCACCTTTCTATCAGGAAACCAGGTGGTGGCTACTCAATAAAGCAATTTTCAAACTTCTGCGCAGACCGGAAGTGACCGAGCTTTGTACATTGTCAAAAAATTGAAAATTGGCTATAGTTTCGTCAATTCTTTTTCCATTTTCAAACAAATCACATTTTTGGAAAGCCTGAAACTTTTCTGAGACAATGGCTATCTCACATTTTTCAATTTCGAACATTCATCTATGACTTTTATCGTTCGAAAATTGAAAACATGTTGTTTACGAGACAATTTTTGTTATTTTTCAAAATTTTCAAATTTGACCTACATTTTTGGATACCTGAAGTCCATCCAATTCTAGAAATATAAGTTTCATTCAGAGTTATCGCCCTTTATTTTTCGATTTTTTTCGAATTTTCTTCCCATTTTGTGAGCTGTGGTTTCGTTTTACGGTCGAATTGATCTTTCTGAAACTGATGGAACATGAAGTTATAGTCCAATACCAACTGATAAAGCAATTTCGACAAGGATCCTTAAACCGGAAGTGGTCGAAATAGTGTGCAATATTTTGAAAAAAATGCAAAAAATGGATGTTTTGGTGGAAAACGTGATTTCTCCGTCCGATATCAACAGATTAAACAAATTAAGGTACCGTTGGATGCCAAGAGGAATGGACTATCGTATGATACCCAAATCACACGGATACTATGAAACAGCAGTAAAATATGGCACGCTGAAAATCAAGTATTTTTTGATTTGGAGCGTTTTTGGACGCCTGTATCTCGATAACTACCCCAGCGATTTTTATGAAACGTTCTCTATCGAGAGTCCTTTCGGTAGTCTTGTGTACAAAACATTCCATTAAGACTTTGAAATATCTGGAATAGGTCAAATAACGGACTGAAAATCGAAAAAAGTCGAAAAATCGTGAAATTTTGGAAAATGCTCTACTATTTTTTTATTTTAAGAGATTTTCTAAAAAAGTTTATATTTTCAGATAGCTGACCTAATTACGATTCTAACGATGTATAATACGTATGTAGTTATTGAAATTTAATTTTCCATATTTTGTCATTTTTGCATTTTTGGCAATTTTAAACATAAGATTTCTCAGGGGCATTTTATCTGATCAGATAATGTAATATATCATTACACGGCCCTGCGGTTATTTTAGTGCCCAAACCGGTTATTAAAACTATCCCGACAATAATCTCCATACCGGAAGTATTCAAAAAATGAAAAAAAAGGGTTACAAAAATTGGCACTCTTACGAAAAACTTCATATCTTCGTTAGATAAAAGCAGACCAAAAGAACTAAAGTGCCGTCGGATAGCACTATTAATGGACTATCATATGGCATCTAAATAATACGATTTTGATGATAGGAGAATAAATTATTGTATGCCAAAAATCTAGTATTTTCCGATTTTTTGACATTCTGAGACGCCATTTTCTCGAAAACGACGCCTACGATTTTTATTAAACTTTTCTTACTCAAAGTCCTTTCGGTTGTCTATATAGTGAATCCAAGATGAAAAGCATTGAAATAATATAGTTGGTCAAACAATGGCCCCAAACCTTGAAAAAAAATGAAAAATTGTTAAGTTTTTGTAAATGCTCTTTAATTTATCATTTTTTACAAAACCACTCAATGGATGTTTCTGACACTTGTGGTACAGAAAGTTAAGTATCCAAAGAACTTCGTAAAGCTATCACAATAACGATCGTAAAACCGGAAGTAGTCGAAAAAATGTCCGATATTTTGAAAAAAAATTATTTTTTTACGAAAACCTTTTTTATTTATGAATATTTTTTGATGATATTTTACACAGGGTTAAAATATCATCGTACTTGAGCAGAAATGAGAAAAAAAAATGTCTCGGTAATTTGCGTTAACCGCCATCGCCTAATTTAGTTTTTCGTACCCAGAAAAATTATTTATTGTTCGATTTGTATAAAACAAAGTCCATATGCTCCGTGGTCCCAATTGTAATTTTTTTTGTTACGGTGAAGTGAGTCAAGTTACGTAATGTTAACAAAAACTACAATTTTGACAGTTCGGTACCACTTTTTGAAAGCAAATATTATTTTTTTTCAAAACTGATATAACTAAAAGGATGAACCCTGCAAAGGTGCACAAAATTCTCAGCTCATATTTTTAAATTTCAATTTCATTTTCGGGCAATTTCGAATAAAATGTAAAATAAAGTGTAAAATTCAGTTATTTACAATTCATTCAGCGTCTTCATATTTTGAAATATTTATTTGTAATTTTCATAAACTCGTAGCAATAATCCAGACGAAGAGAATGTATGCGAAAATTAGTTTGTAATATGAGCAGTTGCCGAGAAATATGCAATTTTGCATGCATCACTTTTCACGTTATTTTGCCTATAAAAGAGTGAATTATTGTTCGATTTGCAATATTTTTTTTCCATTTGATGCCTAATGCCAATTTGGACTAGGTCAAGCCAATTTTACATTTTCACTGTGACCGGAAATGACGTCATTTGGGCAAAAACTGTATTTTTAACCTAAAAAACTAATGTTTTATTCAAATGAGTCTGCCTTATAATATTTTTTAAAATTATGATATTTGATTCCCATCAACGAATAGAATGAAGCCATACGACCATACAGATACCACAAAATGGTTTCTAACTTGTACGGTTACAGAGAAATAGGCGATCTTCTATAAGTCACTTTTCAAGGTTTTTGGTCTATAAAAGTGTCAATTATTATTCGATTTTTATAATTTTTTTACCATTTTATGCCTTATGCCATTTATGACTTCTATGAACCAAGTTAACATTTTCAATATCACCGGAAGTAATGTAATTTTTGCAAAAAAACGTATTTTTAGCCGTCAAAACAAACATTTTTTGGGAGGGATTTATATTTATTATTCGTTTAACTTTATAACGTCTGACTCTAATGGGCAGTAAGATTGAATCAATACCATCATATTGATATCAAGAAAAGGCTTCTAGCATGTTCCCTTGTCGAATAATAACCAATTGTCCCAGGGTCACTTTTAAGTTTTTTACCTTCTTAATTTCAGTTTATGGGTTATAGGTTAATTATTTATTGCCCGATATGTATTAAGTAAAGTTTGTATTTTGTATGTTGCGAATTTCCGACTTATTTTTCACCTATAAAAATTTCTTTCGGCACCGGAAGTGACGTAATTTTGCCATAATTTACAATTTTGACCGCTCTTTTCGCCAGCAAATATTACTTTTACATATGATAGAGGGTGTCACTGAAGCAAAACAACTAAAGTATAGTTTGGTAGCTCAATGGATCGGCTATGGTATAATAAACTTCCTGTATGATTCCTGAAAGCCGGTTCAGTGCTGCTTGCAGGTCTAGTTATTATTATTATTTACCGCGGGAACCTATTTCTCTATGATCGAAAAGAGATACCGATCTGCAGTTCATCTTTCTATCGGGAAACCATGTGGTGGCTACTCCAGAAAGCAATTTTTGAACTTCTGCGCAGACCGGAAGTGGCTGAATTTTGAACGTTGGTAAAAAATTAAAAATCGGCCATGGTTTCGTCAATTCTCTACCTATATTCAAACAAATCACATTTTTGGAAAGCCTGAGACTTTTCCGAGAAAACAGCAATCTCACATTTTGCAATTTCGAAACTTCGTTGCTGACTTCTATCGTTCGAAAATTGAAAACACGTCGCCTACGAGACAATTTTTGTTATTTTTCAAAATTTGCAAATTTGACCTACATTTTTGGATACCTGACGTCAATCCGATTCCAGTAATATAAGTTTCATTCAGAGTTATCGCCCTTTATTTTTCGATTTTTTTCGAATTTTCTTCCCATTTTGTGAGCTGTGGTTTCGTTTTACGGCCAAAATGATGTTTCTGAAACTTATGGAACATGAAGTTATAGTCCAATACCAACTGATAAAGCAATTTCGACACGGATCTTTAAACTGGAAGTGGTCGAAATAGTGCGCAATATTTTGAAAAAAATGCAAAAAATGGATGTTTTCGGGAAAAGCGTGATAGCTCCGTCCGATATCAACGGATTAAAACGATCAAGGTATCGTTGGGTTGCATGAGAATTGCAGTATCGTATGATACCCAATTCGTACGGATACGACGAGCAGGAAGCAAAATATGGCACGCTGAAAATCAAGTATTTTCTGATTTGGAGCGTTTTTGGATGCCTGTATCTCGAAAACTTAACCTACAATTTTTTTTAAATTTTTTCTATCGAAAGTCCTTTCGGTGGTATTTTGCATGAAGCCATCCAATAAGACTTTGAAATGCCTGGAATAGGATATAAAAGGGACTGAAAATCGAAAAAAGTCGAAAAATCGTAATTTTTTTGAAAATGCTCTATTTTTTTTTTTATTTTAAAAGATTTTCAAAAAATAGTTACAAATTCGGATAGCTGACCTAAATCCGATTCTAACGATGTATAATATGTATTGAAATACTGAAATTTAATTTTCGATATTTTGATATTTTTGCATTTTTGGCACTTTTGTACGTAAGATTTCTCAGGTGTATTTTATCTGATTAGATAATGTAATACGTCCTTACAGAGCCCTGCGGCTATTTAATTGCCCAAACCGGTTATTAAAACTATCTCGACAATAATCACCATACCGGAAGTATTCAAAAAATGGAAAAAAGGTTTAAAAAAATGTGCGCTCTTGCGAAAAGCTGAATTACGCTGTCAGATATTACCTGACCAGAAAAAGTAAAGTGTCTGTGGATAGCTCCATTAATGGACTATCATATGGCATCTCAATGGTACGATTTCGATGGTTAAAAAATAAATTATGGTACGCCGAAAATCTAGTATTTTCCGTTTTTGGAGCCTTTTTATACGCCTTTTTCTCTAAAACGACATCTACGATTTTTCTGAAACTTTTTTAACGCAGAGTTATATCGGTGGTCTGTGGCGTGAATCCAAAAGGAAAAGGTTTGAAATAATATAATGGGTCCAAAAATGGACTCAATCTTTGAAAAAAGTTTAAAAATCGTTAAATTATTGAAAATGTTCTTTTATTTATCTTTTTTACAAAAAATTACTGAATAGATGTTTATGACACTTCTGTGACAGAAAGTTAAGTATCTGAACAACTTGTTAAAACTATCCCGACAATGATCCAAAAACCGGAAGTAGTCGAAAAAGTATCCTATATTTTTGAAATAAAACCGTAAAAAGTAAAAGTCAATCGCATAGTCCAGTGAATGGACTTTCGCATGACATACGTCCTGTTCAGTGCTGCTGGGCTATTTTATGACTTATATGTACTTCCTCTCTGATTCCTGAAAGCCGGTTCAGTGCTGCTTGCAGGTCTAGTGAAGCTTTCATATTTCATATGAAAGCTTATTGTTTCTGTTAAGATTATTATTAAGCTTTCATATTTCATATGAAAGCTTATTGTTTCTGTTAAGATTATTATTAGGCTTTCAGACTTTCGTCTGAAAGTCTATTGTGATTACTAAAATTATTATTTTTTTTTTTTTTATTAGGCTTTCAGACTTTCGTCTGAAAGCCTATTGTGATTACTAAAATTATTATTAGGCTTTCAGACTTTCGTCTGAAAGCCTATTGAGATTACTAAAATTATTATTTTTTTTATTATTATTCTTTTCCGCCGGAGCCTATTTCTCTATGATCGAAAAGAGATACCGATTTGCGATCCATATTTCTATCGGGAAACCAGGTGGTGGCTACCCAATAAAGCAATTTTCAAACTTCTGCGCAGACCGGAAGTAGCCGAATTTTGAACGTTGTTAAAAAATTAAAAATCGGCCGTGGTTTCGTCAATTCTCTACCTATATTCAAACAAATCACATTTTTGGAAAGCCTGAGACTTTTCCGAGACAATAGCAATCTCACATTTTGCGATTTCGAAACTTCGTCGCTAACTTCTATCGTTCGAAAATTCAAAACACGTCGCCTACGAGACAATTTTTGTTATTTTTCAAAATTTGGAAATTTGACCTAGATTTTCGGATATCTGACGTCAATCCGATTCCAGTAATATAAGTTTCATTCAGAGTTACCGCCCTTTATTTTTCGATTTTTTTCGAATTTTCTACCCATTTTGTGAGCTGTGGTGTCGTTTTACAGCCAAAATGATGTTTCTGAAACTTATGGAACATGAAGTTATAGTCCAATACCAACTGATAAAGCAATTTCGACACGGATCTTTAAACCGGAAGTGGTCGAAACCATGTGCAATATTTTGAAAAAAATGCAAAAAATGGATGTTTTCGGGGAAAACGTGATGTCTCCGTCCGATATCAACGGATTAATCAAATTAAGGTACCATTGGGTGGCACGAGGATTGTACTATCGTATGATACCCAATTCATACGGATACTATGATCAAGCAGCAAAATATGGCACGCTGAAAATCAAGTATTTTCTGATTTTTAGCATTTTTGGACGCCTGTATCTCGAAAACTTAACCGCAACTTTTTTTAAAATTTTTTCTATCGAGAGTCCTTTCAGAGGTATATTGCATGAAGCCATCCAATAAGACTTTGAAATATCTGGAATAGGTGAAATAACGGACTGAAAATCGAAAAAAGTCGAAAAATCGTGAAATTTTGGAAAATGCTCTACTATTTTTTTATTTTAAGAGATTTTCAAAAAAGGATTGTATATTCAGATAGCTGACCTAATTACGATTCTAACGATGTATAATATGTATGTAGTTATTGAAATTTAATTTTCGATATTTTAAATTTTTTGCATTTTTGGCACTTTTGAACATAGGATTTCTCAGGGGCATTTTATCTGATCAGATAATGTAATATATCATTACAGAGCCCTGTGGCTATTTTAGTGCCCAAACCGGCTATTAAAACTATTCCGACAACAATAACCATACCGGAAGTATTCAAAAAATGAAAAAAAAGGGTTAAAAACATTGTCGCACTTGCGAAAAACTTGATTTCTCCCTTAGGTAATAGCGGACCAAAAAAACTAAAGTGTCGTTGGATAGCCCTATTAATGGACCATCATATGTTATCTAAATAATACGATTTCGATGGTAAGGAAATAAATTATTGTATGCCAAATATCTAGTATTTTCCGATTTTTTAACATTCTGAGACGCCCTTTTCTCGAAAACGACACCGCATATTTTTCTTAATCTTTTCTTACTCAAAGTCCTATCGGTTGTCTATATAGTGAACCCAAAATGAAAAGCATTGAAATAATATAGGTGGTCCAAAAATGGCATCAAACTTTGAAAAAAATTGAAAAATCGTTAAATTTTTGGAAACGCTCTTTAATTTATCTTTTTTTCCAAAACTACTCAATGGATGTTTCTGACACTTCTGGTACAGAAAGTTAAGTATCCAAATAACTTCGTAAAGCTATCGCTACAATGATCGTAAAACCGGAAGTAGTCGAAAAATGTCCGATATTTTGAAAAAAAAATTTTTTTTTTTACGAAAACCTTTTTTATTTATGAATATTTTTTGATGGTATTTTACACAGGGTTAAAATATCATCCTACTTGAGCAGAAATGAGAAAAAAAATTGTCTCGGTAATTTGCGTTAGCCGCCATCGGCTAATTTAGTTTTTCGTACCCAGAAAAATTATTTATTGTTCGATTTGTATAAAACAAAGTTCATATGCTCCGTGGTCCAAATTGTATTTTTTTTTTGTTACGGTGAAATTTTTCTGTCGGCAACGGAAGTGACGTAATATTAACAAAAACTACAATTTTGACAGTTAGGTACCACTTTTTGAAAGCAAATATTATTTTTTTTCAAAACTGATATAACTAAAAGGATGCACCCTGCAAAGGTGCACAAAATCCTTAGCTCAGATTTTTTAATTTCAATTTCATTTTCGGGCAATTTCGAATAAAATGTAAAATAAAGTTTAAAATTCAGTTATTTACAATTCATTCAGCGTCTTCTTATTTTGAAACATTTATTTGTAATTTTCATAAACTCGTAGCAATAATCCAGACGAAGAGAATGTATGCGAAAATAAGTTTGTAATATGAGCAGTTGCCGAGAAATATGCAATTTTGCATGCATCACTTTTCACGTTATTTTGCCTATAAAGGAGTGAATTATTATTCGATTTGCAATATTTTTTTCCATTTGATGCATAATGCCAATTTGGATTAGGTCAAGCCAATTTTACATTTTCACTGTGACCGGAAATGACGTCATTTGGGCAAAAACTGTATTTTTCACCTAAAAAACAAATATTTTATTCAAATGGGTCTGCCTTATAATATTTTTAAAATTATGATATTTGATTCCCATCAACGAATAGAATGAAGCCATACGACCATACAGATACCACAAAATGGTTTCTAACTTGTACGGTTATAGAGAAATAGGCGATCTTCTATAAGTCACTTTTCAAGGTTTTTGGTCTATAAAAGTGTCAATTATTATTCGATTTTTATAATTTTTTTACCATTTGATGCCTTATGTCATTTATGACTTCTATGAACCAAGTTAACATTTTCAATATCACCGGAAGTAATGTAATTTTAGCAAAAAACGTATTTTAAGCCTTCAAAAGAAACATTTTTTTGAAGGGATTTATATTTATTATTCGTTTAACTTTATAACGTCTGACTCTAATGGGCAGTAAGATTAAATCAATACCATCATATTGATATCAAGAAAAGGCTTCTAGCATGTTCCCTTGTCGAATAATAGCCAATTTTCCCAGGGTCACGTTTAAGTGTTTTACCTTCTTAATTTCAGTTTATGGGTTATAGGTTAATTATTTATTGCCCGATATGTATAAAACAAAGTTTGTATTTTGTATGTTGCGAATTTTCGACTTATTTTTCACCTATAAAAATTTCTTTCGGCACCGGAAGTGACGTAATTTTGCCATAATTTACAATTTTGACCGGTCTTTTAGCCAGCAAATATTACTTTTACATATGATAGAGGGTGTCACTGAAGCAAAACAACTAAAGTATAGTTTGGTAGCTCAATGGATCGGCTATGGTATAATAAACTTCCTGTATGATTCCTGAAAGCCGGTTCAGTGCTGCTTGCAGGTCTAGTTATTATTTATTATTATTATTTTATTTTTCGGGGGAGCCTATTTCTCAGTGTCTGTAACAGATACAGATCTGGGACATAATTTTCTATCAGGAAACCATATGGTGGCTATCCCTTCCACTGTATTTGAAACTTCTGCGCAGACCGGAAGTGGCCGAATTTCGTGCGGTGCCAAAAAAAAAAACGGCCGTAGATTCGTCAATTCTGTATCTATTTTCATACAAATTACATTTTTGGAAACCCTGAGTCTTTTCTCGGACGATAGCAGTTGAAAATTTTGCAATTTCGAAACTTCGCCGCTGACTTCTAGCGTTCGAAAAATGAAAATATGTTGTTTAAGACACATTTTTTGTTATTTTTCAAAATTTTAAAATTTGACCTACATTTTTGGATACCTGAAGGCAATCCGGTTCCAGTAATATAAGTTTCATTCAGAGTTATCGCCCTTTATTTTTCGATTTTTTTCGAATTTTCTTCACATTTTGTGAGCTTAAGTTTCGTTTTACGGCCAGATCAACGTTTCTGAAATTCCTGGAAAGTGAAGTAATATGGTCAAACCACCGTTTAAAGCAATTTCAACAACAATCCGTAAACCGGAAGTAGTCGAAATAATATGCGATATTTTGAAAAAAAAGTGAAAAATGGGTGTTTTGGGTAAAAACACGATTTTTCCGTCCGATATCAACAGATTAAACGAATTAAGGTATCATTTGGTCGGGCGGTGATTGGACCACTGAATGATACCCAATTCGTACGGATACGATTAGCAGGAAGCAAAATATGGCACGCTGAAAATCAAGTATTTTCTGATTTTTAGCATTTTTGGACGCCTGTATCTCGAAAACTTAACCGCAATTTTTTTTAAATTTTTTTCTATCGAGAGTCCTTTCGGAGGTTTTTTGCATGAAGCCATTCAATAAGACTTTGAAATATCTGGAATAGGTGAAATAACGGACTGAAAATCGAAAAAAGTCGAAAAATCGTGAAATTTTGGAAAATGCTCTACTATTTTTTTATTTTAAGAGATTTTCAAATAAAGATTGTATATTCAGATAGCTGACCTAATTACGATTCTAACGATGTATAATATGTATGTAGTTATTGAAATTTAATTTTCGATATTTTAATTTTTTTGCATTTTTGGCACTTTTGAACATAGGATTTCTCAGGGGCATTTTATCTGATCAGATAATGTAATATGTCATTACAGAGCCCTGTGGCTATTTTAGTGCCCAAACCGGCTATTAAAACTATTCCGACAATAATAGCCATACCGG
Organism: Patella ulyssiponensis; assembly: GCA_963678685.1. Taxonomy (NCBI): domain Eukaryota; kingdom Metazoa; phylum Mollusca; class Gastropoda; family Patellidae; genus Patella; species Patella ulyssiponensis. The sequence continues at coordinate 56,461,523 of OY783225.1, read as the reverse complement.
AAGTATTCAAAAAATGAAAAAAAAATGTTAAAAACATTGGAAACTTGCGAAAAACTTGATTTCTCCCTTAGGTAAAAGCGGACCAAAAGAACTAAAGTGTCGCTGGATAGCGCTATTAATGGACCATCATATGGTGTCTAAATAATACGATTTCGATGATAAGGAAATAAATTATTGTATGCCAAAAATCTAGTATTTTCCGATTTTTTAACATTCTGAGACGCCCTTTTCTCGAAAACAACGCCGCAGATTTTTCTTAAACTTTTCTTACTCGAAGTCCTATCGGTTGTCTATATAGTGAATCCAAAATGAAAAGCATTGAAATAATATAGGTGGTCCAAAAATGGCATCAAACTTTGAAAAAAATTGAAAAATCATTAAATTTTTGTAAACGCTCTTTAATTTATCTTTTTTTCCAAAACTACTCAATGGATGTTTCTGACACTTCTGGTACAGAAAGTTAAGTATCGAAAGAACTTCGTAAAGCTATCGCGACAATGATCGTAAAACCGGAAGTAGTCGAACAAATGTCAGATATTTTGAAAAAAATTAATTTTTTTACGAATACCTTTTTTATTTATGAATATTTTTTGATGGTATTTTACACAGGGTTAAAATATCATCGTACTTGAGCAGAAATGAGAAAAAAAATTGTCAGGGTAATTTGCGTTAGCCGCCATCGGCTAATTTAGTTTTTCGTACCCAGAAAAATTATTTATTGTTCGATTAGTATAAAACAAAGTTCATATGCTCCGTGGTCCCAATTGTAATTTTTTTTGTTACGGTAAAATTTTTCTGTCGGCAACGAAAGTGACGTAATATTAACAAAAACTACAATTTTGACAGTTCGGTACCACTTTTTGAAAGCAAATATTTTTTTTTTCAAAACTGATATAACTAAAAGGATGCACCCTGCAAAGATGCACAAAATCCTTAGCTCAGATTTTTTAATTTCAATTTCATTTTCGGGCAATTTCGAATAAAATGTAAAATAAAGTGTAAAATTCAGTTATTCACAATTCATTCAGCGTCTTCATATTTTGAAATATTTATTTGTAATTTTCATAAACTCGTAGCAATAATCCAGACGAAGAGAATGTATGCGAAAATTAGTTTGTAATATTAGCAGTTGCCAAGAAATATGCAATTTTGCATGCATCACTTTTCACGTTATTTTGCTTATAAAAGAGTGAATTATCATTCGATTTGCAATATTTTTTTTCCATTTGATGCCTAATGCCAATTTGGACTAGTTCAAGCCAATTTTACATTTTCACTGTGACCGGAAATGACGTCATTTGGGCAAAAACTGTATTTTTAACCCAAAAAACAAATATTTTATTCAAATGAGTCTGCCTTATAATATTTTTAAAATTATGATATTTGATTCCCATCAACGAATAGAATGAAGCCATACGACCATACAGATACCACAAAATGGTTTCTAACTTGTATGGTTACAGAGAAATAGGCGATCTTCTATAAGTCACTTTTCAAGGTTTTTGGTCTATAAAAGTGTCAATTATTGTTCGATTTTTATAATTTTTTTACCATTTGATGCCTTATGCCATTTATGGCTTCTATGAACTAAGTTAACATTTTCAATATCACCGGAAGTAATGTAATTTTTGCAAAAAACGTATTTTTAGCCTTCAAAACAAACATTTTTTTGAAGGGATTTATATTTATTATTCGTTTAACTTGATAACGTCTGACTCTAATGGGCAGTAAGATTGAATCAATACCATCATATTGATATCAAAAAAAGCCTTCTAGCATGTTCCCTTGTCGAATAATAGCCAATTTTCCCAGGGTCACTTTTAAGTTTTTTACTTTCTTAATTTCAGTTTATGGGTTATAGGGTAATTATTTATTGCTCAATATGTATAAAACAAAGTTTGTATTTTGTGTGTTGCGAATTTTCGACTTATTTTTCACCTATAAAAATTTCTTTCGGTACCGGAAGTGACGTAATTCCTGGCCCTTCAAATTGCTTCTATTTGTCATTTTCAATTCAAAATGGTGACCATCACGTGACCGAAATCAAAATTCGGATCCGATAGATTTTTAGGCATTCCTTCAAGGATTCTGAAAATATAACTCCCGAGTCTGTAAGTAAAATAGCAAAAAAGCCTTTTTGATTTTTCACGTTTACAGATGGTGGCACTTCCGGTTCGATCGACAAACTCCATATTTTGTGTACGAATCAGTAATTCCTTGTCTAGTATCAAAAAAAAAAATTAGGTCATTCTGACCTATATTTCGACGATTTTTTTGAAAACTTTGATCCTTAATTTCGTCAAGGGGAGATAATTTAGAAAATTTATAATTATATTTCTGAAGTCACATCGGTAACATCTACTTATACACTAAATTTCATGAAAATCGTACAGCTATTAAAGAAGTTCTCAAATTGGTCTAAACTTCCGGTTCGAAATCACAGCGACGAATTTTCGAAATTGGAAAATGCGAAACTGCAGATGAAAATGATTTTTTTCAAGGTATTCAAAGAAAAAAGAATTAGTAAAATCGGTCAAAAAATAACAAAGTTACGACTATGCATTGTCAGTTTTTTCGTTCGTAAAATTCGGTGATTTCGGATTCGTAAAACGTTTCGAAAATATATTTAATCAACAGCCACCACCCATTTTTGGGGGGATAGGTAAAAGTTTCAGAACGATCCTATGGTTAGATTCTGAGAAATCCGATTTGTGGACAAAACACAAAAAAAAAATAACAATAACTAGATCTGCTACTGTCCCATGCAGATATGAAAGCTTTCATATTCATCGTCACGTGTCATCGATTATATCAAGTATCTCAAATAAAAGGATAAGAATAACAAACTATCAAAATTGGTCAAAAACTCGCGAAGTTACAAGTCTAAATATAGTATGAAACATTGAGTAATCTGAAAACTAAAGGGAAATAACTGATACTTGTGTTGCTGTAATCGGGATGAATGAGATAACTTTGAACAAAACTAAAACTTTTTGAATCAGGTTGAACTCAACTGTTTGAATATGTACGTTATATACGTAGATTTGGAAAATTATAAAGACATAATATCAAAATCGGTCAAAAACTCACAAAGTTACAAATTTAAATGTAGTGAGAAACATTGCACCCGGGCAAAAAAATAATCTTTAAACTAAAGGGAAATAGCTGTAATCGGGCTTCCAAGATATGTTATATAATTATGGTTTCCAATATGTTTGGTTATAAGTAGGAAATCGTGACGACTTCTTAAGCATGTTTTAAACAAAGGGTCATAGACTGCAATATACAAGAATGGCACTCTGCAATAAAAAAAACTGGCCAGAGATTTCTATGCAGAAATTAAATAATTGCTAGAACCAGAAAAATATTTATCCACTGTCTGCTCCTACAATGGGCTAATGAAGACGGGCATACGCCATAAAGTGTGCAATGAGGGAAATTTTACCCGGGCAGCGGCGTTACGGCCTACGAGGTTGGTAAGGCGACCATACTCCTTGTCACGTACAACCAAGAAATCGAAACAAGGACAGTTGACTCAATGACAGACGTTATGATACAGAGCGCACGTGCTAACCATTCAGCCACGCAACCTCCCTAAAATCGGCAAATTGCTGACCTACAGCGAGAAACATTTCAACCGGGCCAAATTTTCTATTTTAACAGTTTAATTTGCACGGTACCTTTAGTTATCAACCGAATATTACAAAACTTTTAAAAATAAGCTCCCCCTGACCAGCTTAATCGTTCGCAATAAACGTTTGCCCCTTAAAATCGACAAATTGCTGAATTTAAAGTGAGAAACATTACAACCGGGCCAAATTTTCTGTTTTATCACTTTAACAGTACCTTTGATTACCAACCGATTATTACAAAACTTTAAAAAGAGAAAGAGAGAAATGCGGCCTAACGTCCATTCGACACAAACTAGGTCATTTCGGGACTAACATATGTTTTTTAATTTTATTCAAAAACTCCCCTTGCACGTACTGGTCTTTAGCCGTTGGGAGGAAACCGAAGAACACGGAGAAAACCCACGAGGTTGGACATCATACACCATGTCACGTGCAACCTGGAGATCGAAACGACGCCCGTTGACTCAATGACAAAGGTTACGATACAGCGAGCACATGCTAACCATTCAGCCATCCAGCCTCCCTGAATTCGGAAAATTGCTGACTTATAGCAAGAAACATTTCAACCGGGCGAAATTTTCTGTTTTAACAGTTTAATGTGCATGGTACTTTAATTACCAACCGATTATTACAAAACTTTTGAAAATAAGCTCCAACTGACCAGCTTAATCGTATGCAATAAACGTTTTGCCTGAATTGAAAGTTCTGCACAGAGAAAGTTCATCTCGATTTCCCGGCGTGGTTCCCTTGTCAGTAAGGCAGAACGGATGGCCTGACAAGCACAGCTGTCTAGTCCTTCGGATGGGACGAAAAACCAAGGTCCCGTGTACACATTGGAGTGCACGTAAAATATCCCTAAGCAGTTGGAATTCGATACTGTTGAATAAGCTCTATACGATGACTAAATGCGTAGATTGTAGTCACCCACACTTCATGTTTCGCTCAACAATGAAAGGGTGCCGTTTTCAATGTTCGATCCTTTTGTTCTTCTACTCCTGATATGTTGGACTGTTGATCGATGGTTTCATATAAAAGACTACCAATAAGACTCTTTGTAGAAGAAGTTCCCAAAAAATAGTATGTTGACTTTACGAGAAAGACCTCTAAACATGCTCCAAATTGTAAAAATACGACTTTTTGGATTTTCAATCTCTTTTTTTCGGCTATCCCTGATATTTAAAAAAAATGATACAACCATTTCACACAACAGGCTACCTATTAGACTCTCTATTGACAAAAGTTTCACCGCCCTCCCTTCATTATAACCGAAGTTATCGTGCCCTAAAGAATCAACAAATCAGCATGCTTATCTCTGCTTACCCTAAGCAGAAAATGCTCATCTTTGAACTCAATCATAACATTGACCTAGTGAACGTCTACACCAAGTTTGAACATTCTAGCTTAATTAGAAGGAGAGTTATTGTGTTCCGAAGTCCGGGCCTTTCAAATTCCTTCTATTTTTCATTTTCAATTCAAAATTGTGACCATCACATGACCGAAATCAAAATTCTGATCCGATAGATTTTTAGGCATTCCTTCAAGGATTCCGAAAATATAACTCCCGAGTCTGTAAGTAAAATAGCAAAAAAGACTTTTGGATTTTTCACGTTTAAAGATGGTGGCACTTCCGGTTCGATCGACAAACTCCATATTTTGTGTACGAATCAGTAATTCCTTGTCTAGTATCGAAAAAAAAAATTAGGTCATTCTGACCTATATTTCGACGATTTTTTTGAAAAATTTGATCCTTAATTTCACCAAGGGGAGATAATTTAGAAAATTTCTAATTATATTTTTGAAGTCACATTGGTAAGATCTACTTGTATACTAAATTTCATGAAAATCGTACAACTATTAAAGAAGTTGTCAAATTGGTCTAAACTTCCGGTTCGAAATCACAGCGACGAATTTTCGAAATTCGAAAATGTGAAACTGCAGATGAAAATGATTTTTTTCAAGGTATTCAAAGAAAAAAGAATTAGTAAAATCGGTCAAAAAATAACAAAGTTACGACTATGCATTGTCAGTTTTTTCGTTCGTAAAATTCGGTGATTTCGGATTCGTAAAACGTTTTGAAAATATATTTAAACAACGTTCGCACCCCATTTTTGGGGGGGTAGGTCAAAGTTTTAGAAAGATCCCATGGTTAGATTCTGAGAAATCCGATTTGCAGAAAATACACAAAAAAAAAATAATAATAATCTTAACAGAAACAATAAGCTTTCATATGTAATATGAAAGCTTAATAATCTTAACAGAAACAATAAGCTTTCATATGTAATATGAAAGCTTAATAATAATCTTAACAGAAACAAAAAGCTTTCATATGTAATATGAAAGCTTAAAAAAAAAAATAATAATTTTAGTAATCTCAATAGGCTTTCAGACGAAAGTCTGAAAGCCTAATAATTTTAGTAATCTCAATAGGCTTTCAGACGAAAGTCTGAAAGCCTAATAATTTTAGTAATCTCAATAGGCTTTCAGACGAAAGTCTGAAAGCCTAATAATTTTAACAAAAACAATAGTGTTTCACACAAGCTACGCAATGCGAAACCCTAATAACTAGACCTGCATGCAGGAATGACGGGTTTCACTGGTGCCACGATAACTTTAAACTTATGTCACTTTCGCTCCCATGTTGTCCTTGAACCAATGACACCGATAAACAGATTTCCACATAAACATTGCACACATCAAATAAAAGGGAAACAGAATCAACAAAAATCCAGCAATATCAATTCATTTTATACATTTGTAACATGTAATTGAGCCTAATAAAATTACAGTACTTCCGGTGATAATGAAAATGTTCAATTAGTTTCATGAAATCAGAAATGGCATAAGCTATCATATAGTGAAAATTTTATGTAAATCGAAAAATAATTGCCACTTTTATTGACCAAAATACTTGAAAAGTGACTTGTAGAAAATCGGCTATTTCTCTGCAACCGTACAAGTTAGAAACCGTTTTGTGGTATCTGTATGATCGTATGGGTTCATTCTATTTGTTGATTGGCACCAAATATCATAATTTAAAAAAGATTTCAAAACAGACTCATTTGAATAAAATATCTGTTTTGAAGGCTAAAAATACAGTTTTTGCCAAAATGACATTACTTCCGGTGTTACTAAAATGTTAAATTAAGTTTATAATATCGTCTATGACATTAGGCATCAAATGATGAAACTTTTATGAAAATCGAATAATAATTGACACATTTACGGGCCAAAAACCTTTAAAAGTGACTTGTAGAAAACCGCCTATATCTCGGCAACCGAACAAGTTATAAACAATTTTATGATATCTGTATGAGCATATGAGTTTTGTCAATATGTGAATTTAAACCAAAAGTTAATTTTATTATTACATATGACATAATTCTTGGTTGAAAAAAAATATCGATTTTAAAAGTTAAAAATGGAGTTTTTGACTAAATGACCTCAATTCCGGTGTCAATTTTAAATAGTAATCAACATGATATGACGCACACTTGCTTGTTTAATCAAATGATGTCACTTTTGTGAATATCCATTAATAATTGACTATTTTACAGACAAAATTACGAAAACAGTGACTTATGCAAAACTGCCCATTTCTCGGCAAGTGCTTATATTAGAAACTAATTTTAACATACATTTTCTGCGTATGGATCAAAGCTACAAGTTTATAAAAGTTACGTAGAAATATTTTAAAGTCTGAAAAGTCTGAATGTGTTGTAAAAGGTCAATTTAACACCTATTTTCAACTCTTAATCGAATTTACTCGAAAATGAAATCGAAATTAAAAAAACTGAGCTCACACTTTTTTGCGCCTTTAAAGGGCACACTCTTTTTGTTGTATCAAGTTTTTAAAAAAATAATACTTTCTCTTGAAAAATGGTACGTAACTGTCAAAATTGTAGATTTTGGTAGTTTTTGGTAAATTTAATATTATGTCATTTCCGGTGCCGACAGATAAAACTATTGGTAACAAAAAAAAAAATGACAATTGAGAGAAGGTGTGAACTGCAAGCGAAGACAACTCTGCTTGGGAGATCGATGCACAAGACCAAAGCGCACCGTGTCCATAATATTGCGGACTCGGCATCAACAAACTACGCTCACCATTTGAATAAAGACAAACACGTTAATCTGACCCTTCAAAAGTCTGCATTGATTAATACATGAAACAAATATAATATCCCTTCTTTCATTCTTTTCCCCATTTTGGCCAAATGTGAAAAACGTACTAAGGGATACACGGCATGTACATAATCACTGACGCCGACGGGTAATAAATAACATTAAGATACTAGATCATAGCCCACAAATGGGTCTGAGTTTTTTTTTTATAAATCTTTCCAACAAACACAATTTGCAAGCGATGGATAGTGAACAAGCTAAACAAAAAGCGATTTTTCATACAATCAAATTTAATTCAGGAAGTTACGATATGTGCTAGTTACCACAGGAACCAATCCATTTTATATATGTGTTACATGTAAGTGATCCTGACCATATCACAGTACTCCCAGCGATAATGAAAATATTAAATTAGTTTCTTAAAATCAGAAATAATAATCACATGGTGAAAATTTTATGTAAATCGAATAAGAATTGCCACTTTTATAGACCCCAAACCTTGAAAAGTCACTTGTAGGAAATCGTCTATTTCTCTGCAACCATACAAGTGAGAAACCATTTTGTGGTATCTGAATGATTGCATGGGTTCATTCTATTAGTTGATGCGAACTAAATATCATAATTTTAAATATATTACAAATCAGACTCATTTGAAAAAAATATCTGTTTTGAAGGCTAAAAATACAGTTTTTGCCAAAATATAATTACTTCCGGTGATAATGAAAATTGTAAATTAGTTCTATGAAATCATAAATGATGTAAGATATCATATGGTGAAAATTTTATGAAAATCGAATAATAACTGACACATTTATAGACCAAAATCCTGGAAAAGTGACTTGTGGAAAATCGCCCATTTCTCTGCAACCGTACAAGTTAGAAACCGTTTTGTGATATCTGTATGATCGCATGGGTTCATTCTATTTCATGAATAGAATCAAATATCATAATTTGAAAAAAATAACAAGTACGACCCATTTGAATAAAATATTGTTTTTTAATGCTAAAAATTAAGTTTTGAGCAAATGACGTCATTTCCGGTGGCAGCGTATGAGATACAATGGTTTGACCTTGTCCACTATGGCATTAGGCATCCAATGGTGAAAGAAAATTGAAAATCACATAATAATTGATTCTTATACAGCCAAAATAACGTGAAAAGTGACTCATGCAAAATTGACTTTTTCTCGGCAACTGCGCATTATTACAAATTAATTTTCACATACATTCTCTTCGTATGGGTTATTGCTACGAGATTATGAATGTTACGAAGATATATTTTTTAATATGAAGACGCTGGATGGGTTGTAAATAGCTTATTTTGACACCTTTTTTCACCCTGTAATCCAAATTGCCCGAAAACGAAATCGAAATTAAAAAAACTGAGCGCGATGTTTTGTGCGCCTTTATATGGCACATCTTTTCAGTCATATTAGATTTGAAAAAAATAAGTTTTGCTTTCAAAAAGTGGTACCGAACTGTTAAAATTGTAGTTTTTGTTAAATTTACGTCACTTACGGTGCCGACAGGAAACTTTGCCGGTAACAAAAAAAATGACATTTTGGACCATGGAGCATATAAACTTTGTTTTATACAAATCGGACAATAAATAATTTATATAGAACCGATAAACTGAATTAGCCAATAGCGACCAAGGAAAATTATCCAGAAAAAAAATGTTCACATTTTTGCCCAAATCAGACGACCCTTTAACCCTTGGTAAAAGGTCGTTAAAAACTCATTTGAAAAAAATATCTGTTTTGAAGGCTAAAAATACAGTTTTTGCCAAAATATAATTACTTCCGGTGATAATGAAAATTGTAAATTAGTTCTATTAAATCATAAATGATGTAAGATATCATATGGTGAAAATTTTATGAAAATCGAATAATAACTGACACATTTATAGACCAAAATCCTGGAAAAGTGACTTGTGGAAAATCGCCCATTTCTCTGCAACCGTACAAGTTAGAAACCGTTTTGTGATATCTGTATGATCGCATGGGTTCATTCTATTTCATGAATAGAATCAAATATCATAATTTGAAAAAAATAACAAGTACGACCCATTTGAATAAAATATTGTTTTTTAATGCTAAAAATTAAGTTTTGAGCAAATGACGTCATTTCCGGTGGCAGCGTATGAGATACAATGGTTTGACCTTGACCACTATGGCATTAGGCATCCAATGGTGAAAGAAAATTGAAAATCACATAATAATTGATTCTTATACAGCCAAAATAACGTGAAAAGTGACTCATGCAAAATTGACTTTTTCTCGGCAACTGCGCATTATTACAAATTAATTTTCACATACATTCTCTTCGTATGGGTTATTGCTACGAGATTATGAATGTTACGAAGATATATTTTTTAATATGAAGACGCTGGATGGGTTGTAAATAGCTTATTTTGACACCTTTTTTCACCCTGTAATCCAAATTGCCCGAAAACGAAATCGAAATTAAAAAAACTGAGCGCGATGTTTTGTGCGCCTTTATATGGCACATCTTTTCAGTCATATTAGATTTGAAAAAAATAAGTTTTGCTTTCAAAAAGTGGTACCGAACTGTTAAAATTGTAGTTTTTGCTAAATTTACGTCACTTACGGTGCCGACAGGAAACTTTGCCGGTAACAAAAAAAATGACATTTTGGACCATGGAGCATATAAACTTTGTTTTATACAAATCGGACAATAAATAATTTATATAGAACCGATAAACTGAATTAGCCAATAGCGACCAAGGAAAATTATCCAGAAAAAAAATGTTCACATTTTTGCCCAAATCAGACGACCCTTTAACCCTTGGTAAAAGGTCATTAAAAAATATTCATTAATAAAAAAGTTTTTTGTCAAAATTTAAATTTTCAAAATTTGGCGCCTTATTTTTCCGAAGATTCGGCGAAATTTAAAACTCTAAAGACCCGTAGCTATGTGCCATGTCTTTGGCTATGTCAAAAACTGTCAAACGATAAAATCCAACAATTGTTGTTAATATTACGGCAATATTTCAAAAGATAGGTTGCCAGGCAACGAAACATACGCCCACAGCAGCTAAATCGTCCGGGCAGTCAACAAGGGTTGTCGCATATTTTTACTTTTTTTTGGGAATGAAACATTTTGTTATACACTAAAATCTGATTAAGAGTAACAACTCATTTTGTAATTATCTGAAAATCATTAGAATTTGTTTGCTTTTTATAAAGTTTTGCCCCACGCTAACAATTAGTATAGGAAACATTTAACGTCATGGATTTAGCTGTTCAGTGATCAAAATTCATTGAAAATCAAAATACTTGTTCGTTTCAACACCTTAAACTCTGTGTATCATTCTGAAGTCAATCGGATGATAAGTTTGGCATCTATAGCGTCACAAGGTTTTTTGAAGTGATCAAGGGAGATAACTCTGGAAGTAATTATTTGAAATCGCTGAAAATCAGTAGGCTTCTTTGTCTCATGACCTTAAACAGTGTGTGTAAATTTAAAGTCAATCAGATATTAACTTTGGCCTCTGGAGCATCCACAAGAATTTTTTGATGTGATCAAGGGCCATAACTCTGGCAATAATTATCAGAGATCGCTGAAAATCAATAAGCTTCTTCGTCTCATGACCTTAAACACTGTGTATAAATTTGAAGTCAATCGGACATCATCTTTGTCCTCTAGAGCATCCACAAGATTTTTTGAAGTGATCAAGGGCCATAACTCTGGCACTAATTATCGGAAATCCGTGAAAATCAATAGGCTTCTTCGTCTTATGACCTTAAACACTGTGTATAAATTTAAAGTCAATCGGATATTAACTTTAGCCTCTCGAGCATTCACAAGATTTTTCAAAGTGATCAAGAGTCATAACTCTGGCAGTAATTATCGGATATTGCTGAAAATCAATAGGCTTCTTCGTATTATGACCTTGAACACTGTGTATAAATTTAAAGTCAATCCAATATTAACTTTAGCCTCTAGAGCGTTCACAAGATTTTTCAAAGTGATCAAGGGTCATAACTCTGGCAGTAATTATCAGATATCGCTGAAAATCAATAGGCTTCTTCGTCTCATGACCTTAAACACTGTGTATAAATTTAAGGTCAATCGGATATTAACTTTAGCCTATAGAGCGTTCACAAGATTTTTCAAAGTGATCAAGGGTCATAACTCTGGCAGTAATTATCAGATATTGCTGAAAATCAATAGGCTTCTTCGTCTCATGACCTTAAACACTGTGTATAAATTTAAGGTCAAGCGGATATCAACTTTAGCCTCTAGAGCGTTCACAAGATTTTTCAAAGTGATCAAGGGTAATAACTCTGGCAGTAATTATCGGATATTGCTGAAAATCAATAGGCTTCTTCGTCTCATGACCTTAAACACTGTGTATAAATTTAAAGTCAATCGGATATTAACCCTGGCCTCTAGTGCGTTCACAAGAAATTGTGGACGATGGACGGACGGACGGACGGACGGACGGACGGACGGACCGACGGACGGACGGACGGACGGACGGACGGACCGACAGACGGACGGACGGGGGCGACGGCAATATACGTCCACATTTCTATGTGGGCGTATAAAAACGACAACTTCGGTGATTTCGGACATTTCACATTGTCGCAGAATGCCGGAAATAGCTTTAATCTCTAAGTCACACCCACTTTCGCAGTAAAACTCAAGACATTGCATCGATCCGACAAGTAGTTCCTGAGATATAAGCAAATTGGAAAAAAAAAATAATAATAATAAGAATAACTAGATCTGCTACTGTCCCATGCAGATATGAAAGCTTTCATATTCATCGTCACGTGTCATCGATTATATCAAGTATCTCAAATAAAAGGATAAGAATAACAAACTATCAAAATTGGTCAAAAACTCGCGAAGTTACAAGTCTAAATATAGTATGAAACATTGAGTAATCTGAAAACTAAAGGGAAATAACTGATACTTGTGTTGCTGTAATCGGGATGAATGAGATAACTTTGAACAAAACTAAAACTTTTTGAATCAGGTTGAACTCAACTGTTTGAATATGTACGTTAAATATGTAGATTTGGAAAATTATAAAGACATAATATCAAAATCGGTCAAAAACTCACAAAGTTACAAATTTAAATGTAGTGAGAAACATTGCACCCGGGCAAAAAAATAATCTATAAACTAAAGGGAAATAACTGAAACTTGTATAGCTGTAATCGGGCTTCCAAGATATGTTATATAATTATGGTTTCCAATATGTTTGGTTATAAGTAGGAAATCGTGACGACTTCTTAAGCATGTTTTAAACAAAGGGTCATAGACTGCAATATACAAGAATGGCACTCTGCAATAAAAAAAAACTGGCCAGAGATTTCTATGCAGAAATTAAATAATTGCTAGAACCAGAAAAATATTTATCCACTATAATAAATAAGCAACATAGAGAAAATGAAATGAAATTGAATGGGGTTTAACGTCCTACTGTTCTGCTCCTACAATGGGCTAATGAAGACGAGCATACGCCATAAAGTGTGCAATGAGGGAAATTTTACCCGGGCAGCGGCGTTACGGCCTACGAAGTTGGTAAGGCGACCATACTCCTTGTCACGTACAACCAAGAAATCGAAACAAGGACAGTTGACTCAATGACAGACGTTATGATACAGAGCGCACGTGCTAACCATTCAGCCACGCAACCTCCCTAAAATCGGCAAATTGCTGACCTACAGCGAGAAACATTTCAACCGGGCCAAATTTTCTATTTTAACAGTTTAATTTGCACGGTACCTTTAGTTATCAACCGAATATTACAAAACTTTTAAAAATAAGCTCCCCCTGGCCAGCTTAATCGTTCGCAATAAACGTTTGCCCCTTAAAATCGACAAATTGCTGAATTTAAAGTGAGAAACTTTACAACCGGGCCAAATTTTCTGTTTTATCACTTTAACAGTACCTTTGATTACCAACCGATTATTACAAAACTTTAAAAAGAGAAAGAGAGAAATGCGGCCTAACGTCCATTCGACACAAACTAGGTCATTTCGGGACTAACATATGTTTTTTAATTTTATTTAAAAACTCCCCTTGCACGTACTGGTCCTTAGCCGTTGGGAGGAAACCGAAGAACACGGAGAAAACCCACGAGGTTGGACATCATACACCATGTCACGTGCAACCTGGAGATCGAAACGACGCCCGTTGACTCAATGACAAAGGTTACGATACAGCGAGCACATGCTAACCATTCAGCCATCCAGCCTCCCTGAATTCGGAAAATTGCTGACTTATAGCAAGAAACATTTCAACCGGGCGAAATTTTCTGTTTTAACAGTTTAATGTGCACGGTACTTTAATTACCAACCGATTATTACAAAACTTTTGAAAATAAGCTCCAACTGACCAGCTTAATCGTATGCAATAAACGTTTTGCCTGAATTGAAAGTTCTGCACAGAGAAAGTTCATCTCGATTTCCCGGCGTGGTTCCCTTGTCAGTAAGGCAGAACGGAGGGCCTGACAAGCACAGCTGTCTAGTCCTTCGGATGGGACGAAAAACCAAGGTCCCGTGTACACATTGGAGTGCACGTAAAATATCCCTAAGCAGTTGGAATTCGATACTGTTGAATAAGCTCTATACGATGACTAAATGCGTAGATTGTAGTCACCCACACTTCATGTTTCGCTCAACAATGAAAGGGTGCCGTTTTCAATGTTCGATCCTTTTGTTCTTCTACTCCTGATATGTTGGACTGTTGATCGATGGTTTCATATAAAAGACTACCAATAAGACTCTTTGTAGAAGAAGTTCCCAAAAAATAGTATGTTGACTTTACGAGAAAGACCTCTAAACATGCTCCAAATTGTAAAAATACGACTTTTTGGATTTTCAATCTCTTTTTTTCGGCTATCCCTGATATTTAAAAAAAATGATACAATCATTTCACACAACAGGCTACCTATTAGACTCTCTATTGACAAAAGTTTCACCGCCCTCCCTTCATTATAACCGAAGTTATCGTGCCCTAAAGAATCAACAAATCAGCATGCTTATCTCTGCTTACCCTAAGCAGAAAATGCTCATCTTTGAACTCAATCATAACATTGACCTAGTGAACGTCTACACCAAGATTGAACATTCTAGCATAATTAGAAGGAGAGTTATTGTGTTCCGAAGTCCGGGCCTTTCAAATTGCTTCTATTTTTCATTTTCAATTCAAAATTGTGACCATCACATGACCGAAATCAAAATTCTGCTCCCTACGATTTTTGGGCCATCCTTCAAGGATTCAGAAAATATAACTCCCGTGTCTGTAAGTAAGATAGCAAAAAAGCCCTAGGGATTTTTCATGTTTCAAGATGGTGGCACTTCCGGTTCGATCGACAAACTCCATATTTTGTGTACGAATCAGTAATTCCTTGTCTAGTATCGAAAAAAAAATTAGGTCATTCTGACCTATATTTCGACGATTTTTTTGAAAACTTTGATCCTTAATTTTACCAAGGGGAGATAATTTAGAAAATTTCTAATTATATTTCTGAAGTCACATCGGTAAGATCTACATGTATACTAAATTTCATGAAAATCGTACAACTATTAAAGAAGTTGTCAAATTGGTCTAAACTTCCGGTTCGAAATCACAGCGACGAATTTTCGAAATTCGAAAATGTGAAACTGCAGATGAAAATGATTTTTTTCAAGGTATTCAAAGAAAAAAGAATTAGTAAAATCGGTCAAAAAATAACAAAGTTACGACTATGCATTGTCAGTTTTTTCGTTCGTAAAATTCGGTGATTTCGGATTCGTAAAACGTTTTGAAAATATATTTAAACAACGTTCGCACCCCATTTTTGGGGGGGTAGGTCAAAGTTTTAGAAAGATCCCATGGTTAGATTCTGAGAAATCCGATTTGCAGAAAATGCACAAAAAAAAAAAATAATAATAAT
Source organism: Patella ulyssiponensis (assembly GCA_963678685.1). Lineage (NCBI taxonomy): Eukaryota > Metazoa > Mollusca > Gastropoda > Patellidae > Patella > Patella ulyssiponensis. The sequence continues at coordinate 56,445,851 of OY783225.1, read as the reverse complement.
CTTAACAGAAACAATAAGCTTTCATATGTAATATGAAAGCTTAATAATAAGAAGAATTTTAACAAAAACAATAGTGTTTCACACAAGCTACGCAGTGTGAAACCCTAATAATAAGAAGAATTTTAACAAAAACAATAGTGTTTCACACAAGCTACGCAGTGTGAAACCCTAACTAGATGCACTCAGAATTATGTGCGGGGCTGTGAAGGGTACCAGTCATCAGTTAATACATGAAGAAACAGGATTTATCACTCTGCAAGAGAGGCGAAGGCGTCACAAACTCATCTTAATGTACAAAATTATTAATCATTTATTCCCTCCATACCTCCACAATTTAATTCCATTTTCCAATACTACTTATAATCTTACTTTTGTCGAACAACTTTATTCTCTAAATCCTTTATACCTTCTACCAAAAAAGAATGGAATAACCTTGATATAAGTATTAAAAATTCGACCTCTATAAATAATTTTAAAACCAAAATAACTGATAAAGATAAAATATACCCCCTTATTTCAACTTTGGCTAACGTAAATATCAAACATTACATAGTCGTCTTCGTCTCTCATGCTGTGACCTAAATGGGGATAAATTTTAAGACATACTTCGGACAGCCCTGAGTGTGATTACAATCATTCCTTCGAAGGTACAGATCATTTTCTTTTACATTGCTCTTTACATTCTACTGCACGAAAAATATCTATAAATATTTTATCACCGAATTTTATCAATGTACATATAGAGAATCTCCTACGAGTGTTTTTTGATATCCAAAAATATCAACACAAGTTGATAATGTAAAAAAAACGAGGCTCTGCCGAGTTTTTTTTACTTTATCAACGAGTGTTGATATTTTTTGATATCAAAAAACACGAGTTGGAGATTTTATTTATCACCCAATCTTTTCTTACATGCACAAATAAATAAATATGATTCTTTGGTATAGATTTCACTTTTACTGAATCTTAATTACATTACAGCGTAGTGATACATCAGTTTTTTGTCACCAGTTTAGCTATTGCAAAGTCCTATATATTGACCCAGTATTTCCTTCAAGGTCAATTAAATAAACGCAGTTTCTTTTTAACAAAATTAGTCACTTTTTATTTAAGATAAGTGGTTTCTTTAAAATAAAAGAAAGTAGTTCCCTTTTGATTGACCAATCAAATTCATGTAAAGCGATATCTCCTAAGGAGATATCGCAGTAGATTATGTAATTTATCATACAAGCGACATCTACTGTCAAATAAGATTTTGGGTGATAAAATCTGTTATACGGTGTAAGCAGCAGTCATATTTCGTTAGCCATCTTTGAAAGGATCCACATGTTTTTGACATTAGCAGAAGGTTTTAAGATCAGTATAACATCTATATCAAATGTGAACATGAACAGCTGCGTAGCCAATGCGTAAATATGTATATATAAAATGTTGTTGATTAAGTATTCATTTTATTGTTTTGTTGTTTATCCACGTCTTTCTTTTACACATCCATATTAATTCTTGTATTTAGGAGAGAGGTCATATAGGCTATGCCTGTTCCTCTATCCCTTTCAATTTCTGAATGAAATATTGTTTTAAAAAACTTCAATTTGTGGGTACCGAGATGGTGAAATTTAATGGTGGTCTGCCTCCACAGCGATCACGAGATTTTCAGAAAGAGGTTGTAACTCCTGGATGTAGGGTCGTGGAATGGTGATATTTCTCACCGAATTTTGAAATAACCGTCAAAAACTATAGCTACTCTAGCGTTTACGGTTTACAAATTGTGGGCGTGTTAAAATGAATAGTTCTGTGCCAATTTCAATTTTTCAAATTATTTGTCCGATTTTGTAGCGTGTTAAAGTGTACGTGTTTTCTGCATCTTGCCTGACAAAATAAGACACAGTATAATGGAATGCATTCTGACTATAAAGAAGTCTATGTAAAGTCGCCTACGCGTAAAGCCATTGTTATCATAGACAAATGAACAAATCTATCTTTTCATGTGTCGGGTGACACTATTATATAATGTTAAATAATGATTTTACTGGCGGATCAGATATCAGCGAACATGTGGGTTAAAGTTTGTCATTGTTCCACCACGATTCAACGTATTGATGATATAAGTTTGTGGTACTAAATATGTGAGAATCATAAACGTCATCATTTTAAAATATCTACCTAATTCTTCTCGATCATTCATGCTCATCCTAGTAAAATTCCCTTCATATTCAGCCTTCATAATACGCACAGGTATTATTTTTTAACAGAAGGAAATCTAATTTATAGTCTTTTTGGGCATCGGCCACATGGCAGCGACATATGACCCAGTAACCTATTCCATTACGTTTAGGTTTCATCCATCGTGTATTATCTCTAGCTTTCGTGGAAATGTTTTTCGATCTATGAAATATATATATAGACGCCACCTCAATCAGTTTCTTCTAAATTGTTCATCCTTCGATGATGTGTGTGCCAGGATTTTGTAAACGATTTCCCTGATGTCGACAAGGGCTGTGCTGGACGGAACACCGAGAATCACCGATGTCCCGTGTACCAGTTGACGTGTATGTTAAACAATCCATGACAGATTGAATTCACTGAAGAGTTTCATATAAATTACTGCACCTAAAAATACTGTAAGCTAACTTTAAAAATGAAAAAAAAATAATAATATTGATACAGCTTATTTGTATACAAAACAACATAAGTTATTTCCCTTGAAAATATCGTTTGTGGTATATACAATGATATAGATCATGGGTTTTTTTAACGTTATGAAATTAGGAAACCTGTTAATTTATCAGATTGTATCAACTTCAAATACAGTTTCGTTGTAAAACGAACTACAAATATTTGACCAGGCTAAAACGTCCTATACTGTGAACAGAACGTGCTATTTTAATATGTTAAAGAAGATCGAGTTTTTTTCTGTATCTAAACCAAACCTATTGATTCACGTAGTTGAATTAAAATCTATCCATTAAAGAGGGATTTTGTAGTTTTTATGTATATGATTGTGAGTACCAGGTCTAATTACCAGAGCATTACAGGTGATTAATTATAAAATAACTGTTTAGATAAAGGTAACATGAGAAACATGGCGTTGGTTGTAGACAAAAGTAACGCGTGTCTACATGCTATTGCTAGTATGTAAATTGAATGACGGGGCATAAAGCTCAACCGTGATATTATAAATCCGATAAAACGTTTGGATTAACGTGTGCCATATTAGTCAATACTCTATTTTAACATTGATAAAATCTTAATAACAAATGTACCGGAGTCATTGGGTTCGTTTAAAGGGGCGTTTCAATTAAAATCATAAACATTAATTTTAGCGTTCTTTGTCCACAACAAATTTGTTTAAATAACAAATTCTTAATTACAAAAATCTTTCTCGAGCAATAATCCAGACAAAATTTTCTGTACGATTGCTGCCTCCTTGTAGACCGACAGTATTGCCAATAACAGAAGGCACGCATAGATAACAGCCTATACGAAGGGAAACTGGCATGATATCTTTTCCCTATCGTGATACGACTCGGAAACAGAAGGTCCTAGAATTCTAAAAATTAACATGGTTCGTCCTCTCTCATCCAAATGTTTCCCACCAAATTGAAACACACATTCAAAACTGTTTTCGGAATAGGAGACGTAATTCCGGAACGGGGGATAATGTACATTTCCATAGATGAATGAGTGATTCAAGAGATAATTCATTAAAGTTTCATTATTTAAAAAAATATATTTTTGTAACAAGTTTCGACGAAAGTGTGATGGCGTGTATAGCTGCGTTCACATTAGGGGTTTAATCTGAATTGAATTCAGAATAAAGTCTTATTCCGGACTTTGGCGTCACACTCAATTTGATAAAAACCGAACTGAATCTGAATTAACGAATCCGTATATTTTTCCGAATTCAACCCGGAACAATTATTCCTCATCGGGTTATTCGCAGTCAAGATTTGAGTGTGACACGCTTGATTCAGATCAAACTGTTGACCGTCCAAGTTCCAATTTCTGTCCTAGAGTCTTGTAACTGTTGCCGGTTTCCAAAGTGTTAAAGCCAGTCGCTCGTGGTGAGGCATTGGCCTCAGGGGTTTTGTATCTTGTCTTTCAATGGCTGGTCTCAACAAATTGCAAATAGCCCTTGACATGTAAAGGTACTCTCGCCAATCGCTTTCTCCACGAAGTTCACCATGATAAATTTCGTGCCAATAGTTCCGAAGGCGATATTTCACCCAAAGGCGTCGGGGATTACCCCGATCCAATATTCTGAAAATAAATTAAATTAATATTACAAACAGAAATCAGTTGGGGTGTAACCTACATAGCAGTAGCCCTTCGTCACTTAACAACAACTGTGGTAACATAACCAGCTAAAATATACGACCACATTTCATTAAAAAATCCATATTCATACGTGTTAATGTATAGCAAATGCTATGGTGCCCCGAGCTCTCTAAGGAAGTTTGTCTTACCTCGAGAGGTGTTTACTCTGCCAAGACGAATTTCTCAATGATGACGAAACAGGCTCGGGCATAATGGGAGCACGTGCACGGACCAAATATTCACTGTATACAGCCATGCACGTGGTATTGTCACAACATAAAATTGTAAATAAAGACACGTTAAAAATATTTTCATCACGCGTTTGTCTTTCAATATTATTGGATCGCTAACTACGTTAAAAATTCTAAAAATGATTGTCGTTTTTATTTTTCAATTCGCTATTTATTTACAGTGTGCTGTCGTTTAGTTTCGGCGATTTAACATCTCCTAATAACACGTTTTGGAAAAGATAAGAGTACAACCGGTATTTTTCTTTTAATTTTGAAAGGTTCGTGAAATCGTCGTTGTACTGGCCTAGATGTGTTATACCAAATTAGGAAATATAACAATTGTTTCGTATTTTTAAATTTGTTACCGGGAATTTATCGAAGCGAAATGTAGTCTCGATTGACCAGATTTCTGTTCGAGACTACTTGCTTTTAGGGTTAAGGGGAAACAAATCTTTTTATTTTGTTAAGGAATTGACCGACGGTCTTTTTAAAATTGTTGTCAATCGATTCAATTAGCAGACATGACGTCCAACGATGAATTACTATCCAGCAGTGGTTCGGGCGATAACTATGATCTCGACACAATAATAAAATTTGCCTTTGCAAGAACTACAGGCTAGCACTAGGTACCATTAATACATTTTCGACCAATACAGAGCGCCAGTCTATAATTACTGCTTTACATGACGTCAGTGTGACGTTTGAAGACAACGGTATTCGAAAGACACTGATCAGACTGAAGACAAAGGCTAGGTAAACATATACAAAATTATATACTATTCAAAAAAAGTAGGGGATATTTGATTTTTAAGTGTTATTAAAGTCCCCTAATGAAACTGACGAAGAAACAAATGACAAAATGAAATGAAGTTCACATTCATCGATTTATTCCAAATGATCGTTAGACTAAGTAAGGCACAGACTGGCCATTATAAGGGTAAAATGATACCCGGGGTCAAACAGCAAAGTTACCACAGCATCACAACAAAGTCAGTAACGGGTAAATCCTCCTCTGTTTGCCAAACAAGCATTGATCCGACGTGGCATACCCCTAATGAGACGTCTAAGCTCATTTTGGTCCAGATTGTCCCATTCCTGTTGCAACGCAGCAGCAAGTTCTTGGACATTGGCAGGACGTTGTTGACGTTGACGTAACCTCTGTCCAAGCATGTCCCAGACATGCTCGATGGGGGAAAGGTCGGGACTCAGTGGTGGCCAAGGTAATGTGGTGATGTTCTGTTGTTGGAGGTAACCTGTAACGATCCTGGCCCTGTGACATCTTGCGTTGTCATCCTGGAAGATGAAACGGCGGCCATGACGTCGTGCGAACGGCACAACATGGACTGCCAAGATGTTGTCCCGGTAGTACTGGCCTGTAACACCCCCTGCAACAACATGTAAAGCCGTTCTTCCAGCAACAGTGATGCCTCCCCACACCATAACAGAACCACCCCCAAATCGATCATGTCTGATGACGTTAACGTCTTGGAAGCGCTCGTTTCGACGACGCCACACCCTCCTACGTCTGTCAAAAAAATCAACAGTGAACCTTGACTCATCTGAAAACATCACATTCCTCCAGCGTCGATTATCCCAGTGTTGACGATCCCTACACCAACGACATCTTGCCTGAATCAGGGGCGTGGTGAGAATGAGTTCATGAGTAGCCATACTCATGCGCCAAAAAGTTTTTGCGCCAAAATCACAATCAAATTACTCAAAAAATGAAAAACATTTGTAAGTGGAAAAATTGTTTCATCTGACCCAATTAAAAAAATTTTGAAAGAGTCAAGTTGGAAAATTTAATCATATTTTATTACCGTATTTCTTGTCTCGGATTGCTGGAGATTGCGTTTCTGGGCTTCTAATTTTCGAAATTTTCCCGGGGGAGGGCCCCCCGGACCCCCCGCCGCGGGCTCGCGCCATCGGCGCTCGCAGAGGCCGGCTTTGCCGGCCACAGCTCCGCGGTCAGTAAAAGGGTTTTTGTGCCAAAATCTTTTTTGTTACTCATAATTTCTTCTCAATAATTGCCCTCACCACGCCCCTGGCCTGAATGTGATGATCTCTCAAACAAGGGATCACGCGAGGACGTCGGGCGCGAAGGTGACCCCTATGCAGTCGATTCCGAATCGTCTGGCCACTCACTCTCACACCAGTGTCTGTTTGAAGACGAGCGCTGATCTGATTTGCTGTGATGACACGATTTCTCAAGGCCGAGCGGGTTAGCTGGTACCTTCAAACGGTACTGTGAGATTTTTCGATAATTATATATTAATCAATTATGAATGTGATAGATTTTTTGATGTAATATTTGTGCGCGATCACCAGGATCATTTTGATGTGAAGTAGATGTATTGTTTTTGTATTTTGACTTATATGTCATGGAGAATGTTTACATTGTGTCGATCAGCTGTCAACTGTCAAAAATTCAAAATGGCCGCCCCCGATGGGCCTGTCGTTAGCAACCGTTATTGACAAATTGTTTTAACTCTGCAACTATTATTGTAAGCGCCTTAGTGGCTGCCTGTGCCTTGTTGTGCTCCGTGTTTGTGCCTGTGTTTTATTGTGGATTAATGTGGATTTCGACATACAAATATTATAATGCGCAAGCGTGATAAGCCGTTACTTTCAAATAACTGAATTGTAGACAATTTTCGAGAAGTTATAAGTTGTTGATAAATTACGCGATAGATTTTAATTCTATTGTTGTGCATATTGATCATTTTAATGATAAGTAGTGTTTGCTGTTTAAAACTATTGCGAAGAAGACAAGAAGCATTTATTTGTCGTCTTTTCATTCAAATTGAGGCCTACCGGTAATTTTAAAATTTTACGAAGCCTAGCTTGAAGTCACTATGTAGCGCCAGGAGGCAGCTGGGTATTTTGTTCTGCGTGTATTAAATAGTAACTCATAATTTGATTAATCAAAATGTTTTATAATAATTTTTATCTGTTGTGGCTAGTGAGCTATATGAATCAACTCAGCTATCATCAAACACAACTGAATTCTTACAACTATAACCTTCAAGCTATAAGCTTATCTCATCGTAATAATAATAATAATATTAATAATAATAGAGGCGTGAGGAGTGGAAAGCAGTGGGTGAAAAGGATTAATGTATTAAATCCATCTATTACTATTAGAAAGGATACAGTTAAAAGCCACAGAACAGTGAACAGGGCTAATCTTGTTAATATTCCAATAATTTCTGAGCAAATTGACCAACGCCCAGACAGCAAACAACTGTGTCTTAAGGCAAGGCCCGCCTTGAATGATTATATATACAATAACATTGAAATTAATGAAGAAAATGGGGGAAATCAAGAACATTTAAAAGTTATCATAACCAACAGACCGTATGAATCTTTGAACACTAAACCACGGAATATTAATATTAATCTTAACAATATCATCCAGCTCACCCCAAACTCTATCACAAATCACAAACTGATCAAACATTTTAGAACAGAACAGAAGAAAAACAACAATCTTATACAAATTAGAAAGGCAGTCGAAAATGAAGCGTCGGTTTTAACAACTTCGTTTGGATTAATTAATGCCAGATCTGTAAAGAACAAAACAACAATTTTATCTGATTATATTGTTGAAAATTCGATCGATATTTTTGGAATAACTGAAACGTGGCTGAGTAATGACTGCTTGGATTCATCGACAATCGCAGCTTTAGTACCTGATGGATATTCCATACAACATTGCCCTAGAGGTTCACGTGGGGAGGTGTAGCACTTATATTTAAGTCATCTATTAAGTGTAAGAAAATTCGTCAAGAACGCTTTGATTCTTTTGAAATCTTGGATTGTTCTCTACAGTTTTCTTCAAGGGAAACTAGGATAATTACAATTTATCGCCCGCCCAATAACAGATTGTGTAAAAGGTTTATGGAAGAATTTGGATTATTTCTGGACCAGTTAAATGTGACTAAGTGTTGCACTATTATTTGGGGAGATTTTAATTTTCATGTTGATGATTCTAATGACCCTGCCGCGGTTGACTTTTGTGAAATGTTGAATAATAGATCTCTAACACAACATGTTTCTTCCTCTACCCATAATGGTGGGCATATTCTCGATCTTGTTATAACTAATCCATGTGATATTAAACTGGATAATCTCTCTGTCTCTGACAAATTAATATCTGATCATTTCCCGGCAAGTTTTAATCTAAAGATCCAGAAACCACAACCAACAAGAAAGACTGTAATATATCGAAGGTTTAAATCACTTGACATTACTAAATTTAAAGCGGAAATAGTCAACTCGGACTTCAATGACATTCAACATATTCAAGATGTACAAGAGAAGGCAACCCAATACCACTCTAAACTTGCTGAAATTTTGGACTCACTTGTGCCTCTTCAAACAAAAACATTTACCATTCGTCCCAATACGCAGTGGTTTATTGAGTCTATTTTAGAAGCCAAAAGGGGTCGTAATAAGGCCGAACATCTATGGCGTAAAACAAATCTACATGTCCATAAACAGATTTATAAATCTTTAAAAAACAATGTGAATAAATTAATTGAAGACACTAAAATTAAATTTTACTCTGATAAAATAGAAAATGGCGAAAACAGACAAAAAGACCTGTATAAAGTTGTGAATTCCCTTTTGGATTATAATGCTGAGCGAACTATTCTCCCGGATAATGATAATGATGCTGAACTTGCGAATTTATTCTCTGATTTCTTTCAAATAAAAATACAGAAAATACGAACTGAACTTGATGATTTAAATAAAACTATTGACTTTAACGCTCATGATTTTGATAAGTTAGAAAACTCTGTTTATTTAGAAAAATTTAATTTGGTTAGTGAATCTTTTGTTTTAAAGTTAATTAAATCGTCTGCTCCTAAATCTTGTTCATTAGATCCTATTCCGACTCCTGTTCTTAAGGAATGTCTAGACGAAGTTATTCCAGTTTTCACTAATATTATTAATTCTTGTATATCATCCTCTACTGCTCCCAACATTTTCAAGCAAGCTTATGTTACCCCTTTAATTAAAAAGTCTACACTGGATCCTAATATTTTTAAAAATTACAGACCTGTCTCTAACTTAAGTTTTATTTCTAAAATATTAGAGAAATGTATTGCTTCTCAGATAAAGGCCCATCTAGATGATAACTGTTTGTATGAACCATTTCAAAGTGCTTATAAACAATTTCACAGCACCGAAACAGCCTTAACCCGGGTTTCAAATGATATTTTGATGGAAATTGATAATAGAAAATGTACATTTTTAATTTTATTGGATCTATCTGCTGCTTTCGACACAGTGGACCATTCCATTCTTCTACGTAGACTACAGTTTAAATTCGGTATTTGTGGCTCTGCATTAAATCTTTTGGGAAGCTATCTTGTGGGTAGAAATCAGTGTATTTTAGTTAATTGTAAATCGTCTTCTGAATCTGTTTTGTCATCTGGGGTTCCCCAGGGTTCAGTTCTTGGACCGATTTTATTTACCCTCTATACGTCGCCATTAGGTGATATTGTTAGAAAATATGGTCTCAGCTTTCACTTGTATGCCGATGATACTCAATTATATATTTCATTTAAACCTAATTGTCCATCCTCTTTCAATTTATCAAAACTGCAACTTGAGAACTGTATTAGTGAAATTAGAAAATGGATGTCAAAGAACTTTCTAAAATTAAACGATGATAAAACTGAATATTTGTTATTAGGCTCAAGACATCACTTAAGGAAATTTGCAGATGATAATCCCCCTGTTGTAATAGGTAATTGTGATATATTTTCATCTGATTCTGCTCGTAATATTGGCGCAATCTTTGATAGTTCTATGCTTATGGGAGCTCAAGTAAATAATATTTGTAAATTGTGCTATTTTAATATTAGAAATATAGGCAAAAATACGTAAATTTGTAACTGAAGAGGCCACTAAGTCACTTGTTAATTCTCTTGTCACTTCTCGATTAGATAACTTTAATTCACTTTTAGTTGGTTTACCGTTAAAGCTTATAGATAAATTACAAAAAGTACAGAATACTGCTGCTAGACTTGTTACTTTAACTAAAAAATGTGACCACATAACTCCTGTTTTATACAATTTACACTGGTTACCTGTTAAATATCGAATTGATTTTAAGATTTTGTTGCTTACTTTTAAATGCTTAAATAATCTAGCTCCTGTTTACCTCTCAGATCTTTTAGAACTTTATACACCTGGCCGAACATTACGTACGTCAGATAAACTACTTTTAAAGCCCCAAACTATTCAACTAGTCTCTTATGGTCAGCGCTCTTTTAGTTATCAAGCACCTGTTTTATGGAATAATCTACCATTTAGTTTAAGATGTTGTACATCTCTATATTCTTTTAAAAAACAACTTAAAACACATTTATTTAAAGATACATTATGGGAGATTTTGACAAGGAGTTAGCCATTCTTGCTATAAAAGTTCAAAAATAGATGTTGAAACAAGAATATATTGAAAATTTCAGTCAAATAACTTTATCCTGAACAAAGTTGTTACCACTATAATTTTTTACTAGAAATGGTAGTTAAAATTCATCGACACCCTTTTCCCACTGTGGCCGATTGTTGATTGACAGGCGTTAACTCCACCTACATAGTCTCGATCACCAAGTAATGTTTAAACGGTATCTAGTGAAGCTTGTGTATAGCCTCGGTCATCACTGTCTTTTATGAATAATTTCCGGAAGTATGATGACGTCAACGTCACGGAGAAACCCCACCCACGACGCCATAGTGATTAAATCAGTCGACGAAATCCTGTTTTAATCCGAGCCCAATCCAAGCCATCCGTGGGTCTACAGTGTTCATTTTGGGCTTGTTGTTTAAATAAAGATCTAATTTATAATTTCTATGACATCTGAGGCTCAAAGGAAGACCGACAAAAGTCAGTTTTTGCTCTTCCATAATGTATGTTTAATCAGGCTTTTAACTGACTCTGTATGCAATCGTTAACATCTTGTTGTTTATTTATGATTACATTGTCAATTTGTAAAGTGCCCCTGAACATGTTATATGAAAGGGTGCACTATAAATATGCTGTAATAATAATAATAATAATAATAATAATAAATCGATCCTGGGCTTGAGTTGTCGCCCTTGGTCGACCTGAGCGTGGTCTGTCCTGTACAGATTGTGTATCACGGTATCTGGACCATAGCTTGCTCATGACAGACTGAGAAACATTCATCGTCCGCGCCACAACCGCCTGTGTTGTGCCGATCTGTAGCATGCCAAGGGCACGTAACCTTTTATTTTGGGTAAGCCGACGCATATCAAAATTTGTTTTCTGGTCACTAAAACAATTAAACTGATGTTTCCACCCTGGAATTCAATGCCACAATGACTGTAACATTCATAGTCAGAGTCGTGCAAATCTTGGGTTGGACCCCCATGATGATCCCAAGCATCACCAGCATTCCATGCGGTAGCTATTGGTGCGTTTGGGCGTCACATGTAACTGGAAATGTTTCTTCTGTTAGGTTCTATAGTGACTTTTTTCGTAGTCATTTACATATTTTAGTATTATGCCCCCAAAATCAAATATCCCCTACTTTTTTTGAATAGTATATAACGATTATCTCGACAGCCCCCTTGTTCCCGGGATAGTGGACAATACACCATCGAAAGATACCAGCAAGACACATTTAATTAATAGAGAAACACAGACATCTGTCGATTCGACTTTGGCCAAATTAAATAGGAAAAATAGGTATTTAGTAAGTAGGATCAATAGGTATAAAAAAAAAAAACAATTTTCAGTTTAACAAATCGACTAAGGAAGACATTAAAAGAATTGATTCACACGAAGGCTAGTAATAATAAAGTTTGGTTTCAAGTCCCAACCTCGTGTGGAAGAAGTAATTTTGTATGAACGTCGACGCGGTTATAACCTCATTTTTTGCTGTCGTGGGACTCAAATGTAATTACACTCCAACAAAAACTACAGTCCAAATAATATCATGTGAGTGCGTCGGTGTATCTTTAAAACATGTTTCGGAAACCCCAAAGTCAGCGAAAAACACCACTTTATATACGGACGAAACACCAAAATATGGCTCCAAATTCGGCACACATATGCAATAACCGCTGACTCGACTCATACGCCAAAGATTATTGGTCTTCGAAATATGGCTGATAAATCTGCGCAAATTATTTTGGCAGATCTTGATGATATAGCTGGGTCCATTAGTAAATCCGTAATTTTGAAATTAGAAATAAAATGCCGCAATTTGTGAATTATATGACCAAGCATAGGCCTATAACAAATTTTCTTGGTGATTTTAAAACAGAAAATAGATTGACATACCGTTACGAAAGAAGATCTAACATACTGGTCACGAAGATATGTGTTTTTGTTAATGTAATCGATCGCTTTCAGTCCCAATAAAGTTATACGAATTAGCCCAGTTCGGAGCAGAACAATAGGACGTTAAACCCCATTTCATTTCATTTATAGGAAATACATAATAACATATTCAGTATATTTATTCTTGTGTAAATGCTATCATACAATAAGGCACGGGATCCCGAATATGAATTTGCTCTTAATTATGTATCTTCTAGTTTGTATTCACTTATTCAAATCCAACTTCAAAATGTCAAAGTACATCTCAAATCTGTATATAACTTGATGAGCTATTGCATATTTTTCATTCAGATTGATTAAAATAGTCTGTCATTATTCATTTAATACTCTTAATTATTCCATAAAACTTTCCTGAAATAAACATACTTCCTAACATTATACGAGGGGTTTTTCGGGGCCCCCAGGACCCTATTATTAATGTTTTTGAGAAATTGGTTCATAATTGTCTAGCGAGAATGTCATGAGTGACAATACGTGAAATAATTTGTTTTAGTCTGATTATTGTTCAGTCTTGATATGAAGCTGTAGTTTGATCGTATTTGAATACAATTATTCATCCAAAATATATATTTATGTTTGGGGTCTCAGGTTACCAATTGTTGCCGACAACATTTTTCGCGCGATGTGTACGCACAAGGGTTAAATGGGACATCAAATATAAATTTACAAAGGTACGTTCACATCTATGGGTATAGAAACTATAAATAGATTGGTCCATTGTATCAACAAAAACTTAAACAAATGTAAATAGGACTGCACACATAAATTACACAGGAATGACCGATCCAAACACAGAGCCGTATTGCGCATGCTTGGAGATCTGAAATCCAATCGATACATGGAGCAGATTTTGTTAGATAGCAAATTACGATTTAAACGAATAGTCCCGAATGGTAGTGGTGGTTATCGGAAAAGAAATCCATAATTTTCAATTTCCAAGAAAACATAACTCTGTCAACATTGAAATGGAGGCAGACCACCATTAATTTCCCCATTGACTTCAATGTTAATTCTGGACTCTTTGCCCACCTCCAACTTATCCCCAAATTTTCGTTGGGCGAAATGCTTTTCACTATAGACAGAGGAACACATGGCCATGTCTTTGCACTAAAATTTTTATGAGGTTGACCACCAAAATTTTGAGATACACGAACTTGAAGAAGCATACTCAAAACATGTATCTAGTTGCCGTACATATCACCGTAGCCAACCTCATAACGCCGTTATCCTTCCGCCTCAAAATCATGAATATTTACCAAAACCTAGCAGAAAATATTAATTCAAACCCTCTTAGTCCGTTCTAGGCCAAAAAATCAAGAAAAATGGGCATGCAAAAGGGGAGAAAAGAGACAGAGAGAGAACTGCTATAAATAGACGAACTACAATTTGTGGGTACCGAGATGTAAAATTTAATGGTGGTCTGCCTCCTATATGTTTTTAAAAGTTCATATATCATCAAAATTCTTTTCTTTATAGCTTCACATTTATTTTTGCAAAATTATTATAATACAGAATCAAAAAAAATTAATTGCAGAAGAAATGGTGACCCTTTAAAGTTATGTACTGTTTTGTATGCTGGGTTGCAGATAAGGTCCATGGGCCTTTTGTTCTAGAATTGAAGACTCTTTCTTAATTTTGTCAAAATGTGAGTTTTGCAAAAAGATTTAAAGAGTTTCAAACAAGTCTCATCAAAAATATTCAAAATATTGGGATATTTTTCAAAAATTGACTTTATTTTACCTTTTTTTACAAAATGGCCCATTTTTTGACACTTTGTATGTCTCAAAATGCCAATAATTCCCTATTTCTTGGAAACTCTGAGGTGAAAGGCATTTATTTCTAGAAACCTTGGCCAGTATACAAGAAGACAAGCTGCAAATTGGTTGCATTGAGGGTAACTGTAAGGAACTATAATGAAACTTTGATAACAAATCCAACCTGTGTCCACATAAGTAATACTGTTGATGGAATATGGCTAAAAGCCACATTTTTCTATCCCTGGCTTGTATACATACATACAAACACAGGTACTTGTAAGAAATGTGAATCATTTATTAAAATATGGATTGATAAATGTAAAATAAATGCTGTATTTAGTTGACAACCAGCCACTCCAACAAAAGGGTCACAAAGCACTATTTTGTTTTAAAAAATGGGACTATTTCAGTATTTAAAACACTTTAACAATCAGAGGTATCCTTGGAATTATATAGTGTCAATATTTTGTGGAAGCAAGTTGTTTTAATCTTTACATCAATTTCCTGACAAAATGAGGTGGAAAAAGGGAGTTATGACATAATTCATTGCATAAAAGGAGTATGAAAAGGCTATTAATTAATATTTCATTGCTCTGTAAGTGCCACATTTTAAAAGATCACCACAAATAATAGATTTACATCAAAAATGTCAAACATTAAGCTGCAAAAGACACATCTACAACATATCCATTTTGGGGTGTGGACTCATTTGGGGAAAATGTCATAGAATAACATGTTTGGCCATAAACAAAAAGTCTTAAAAATTCATGGAATCTTTTATGTAACTATTTGTTTGTGCAAAATAAAATGCTCGGTTACAATTCAAGCACAAAATCCAATTACTGTTAATTCGGAGTCAATATATTTTCAATTGAATATCCAAATATCATGTTCAAGAAAATGGGTGGGGTGGGGAGGTTGAGCCAGTCTAATTGAAATGAAGACAGAGAAATTTCCCTGCAGACACACAGATTTTACTTTCTCGAGAAGGGAAATGCAACAATTGCAGGTTTTAAAAGATTAAAATTGTGTTAAGTCTGAGGAACACCCAAGAAAAATGCAGTTCACTCATGTTTCGAAAATTCTAACATGCCTCAGCAGTACATAATTAGACAAAATTTCTTAATATTTAAATTTCTATTAAACACACAGATACTTTTTCAATATCTGACAAAAACATGGCTCCTTTCCAAGTTATTTAACAATGGAAATAAAGACATGCAAGACATTTTGTTTCATTTTAAAACAGATGAATAATTAAAATTTCTACAGTAATATTTGGGTAATCTGAAGAATTTCAGACAAATTATCATGATTTTAAGGCAAAATTGAGTGAAATTATAATACTTTCTTCCCATCTAACCTTTACGATGCAGAAAAAGTCAAAATTACACATTAAAATATTTTTCACTAATTTTAAAAAGCAAATAAACACTGAAAATCACAAAATTTGGACTAAAATCAAATATTCCCCTCACAAATTTGTCAAATATTTTAGAAATTTTACCATTTCATTTTTTTTTATTATCAAAATGTCATATATCACATTTTCTGACAAATTGGAGATCATAGCATCAAATTTAGGCCTCTCATACACCGTCAGTTTGTTTACATACATGTTTTTAAAAGTTCATATATCATCAAAATTCTTTTCCTTATAGCTTCACATTTATTTTTGCAAAATTATTATAATACAGAATCAAAAAAAATTAATTGCAGAAGAAATGGTGACCCTTTAAAGTTATGTACTGTTTTGTATGCTGGGTTGCAGATAAGGTCCATGGGCCTTTTGTTCTAGAATTGAAGACTCTTTCTTAATTTTGTCAAAATGTGAGTTTTGCAAAAAGATTTAAAGAGTTTCAAACAAGTCTCATCAAAAATATTCAAAATATTGGGATATTTTTCAAAAATTGACTTTATTTTACCTTTTTTTACAAAATGGCCCATTTTTTGACACTTTGTATGTCTCAAAATGCCAATAATTCCCTATTTCTTGGAAACTCTGAGGTGAAAGGCATTTATTTCTAGAAACCCTGGCCAGTATACAAGAAGACAAGCTGCAAATTGGTTGCATTGAGGGTAACTGTAAGGAACTATAATGAAACTTGTAAGCCCACCCCCTGAAAATGTTGCTTTGATAACAAATCCAACCTGTGTCCACATAAGTAATACTGTTGATGGAATATGGCTAAAAGCCACATTTTTCTATCCCTGGCTTGTATACATACATACAAACACAGGTACTTGTAAGAAATGTGAATCATTTATTAAAATATGGATTGATAAATGTAAAATAAATGCTGTATTTAGTTGACAACCAGCCACTCCAACAAAAGGGTCACAAAGCACTATTTTTTTTTAAAAAATGGGACTATTTCAGTATTTAAAACACTTTAACAATCAGAGGTATCCTTGGAATTATATAGTGTCAATATTTTGTGGAAGCAAGTTGTTTTAATCTTTACATCAATTTCCTGACAAAATGAGGTGGAAAAAGGGAGTTATGACATAATTCATTGCATAAAAGGAGTATGAAAAGGCTATTAATTAATATTTCATTGCTCTGTAAGTGCCACATTTTAAAAGATCACCACAAATAATAGATTTACATCAAAAATGTCAAACATTAAGCTGCAAAAGACACATCTACAACATATCCATTTTGGGGTGTGGACTCATTTGGGGAAAATGTCATAGAATAACATGTTTGGCCATAAACAAAAAGTCTTAAAAATTCATGGAATCTTTTATGTAACTATTTGTTTGTGCAAAATAAAATGCTCGGTTACAATTCAAGCACAAAATCCAATTACTGTTAATTCGGAGTCAATATATTTTCAATTGAATATCCAAATATCATGTTCAAGAAAATGGGTGGGGTGGGGAGGTTGAGCCAGTCTAATTGAAATGAAGACAGAGAAATTTCCCTGCAGACACACAGATTTTACTTTCTCGAGAAGGGAAATGCAACAATTGCAGGTTTTAAAAGATTAAAATTGTGTTAAGTCTGAGGAACACCCAAGAAAAATGCAGTTCACTCATGTTTCGAAAATTCTAACATGCCTCAGCAGTACATAATTAGACAAAATTTCTTAATATTTAAATTTCTATTAAACACACAGATACTTTTTCAATATCTGACAAAAACATGGCTCCTTTCCAAGTTATTTAACAATGGAAATAAAGACATGCAAGACATTTTGTTTCATTTTAAAACAGATGAATAATTAAAATTTCTACAGTAATATTTGGGTAATCTGAAGAATTTCAGACAAATTATCATGATTTTAAGGCAAAATTGAGTGAAATTATAATACTTTCTTCCCATCTAACCTTTACGATGCAGAAAAAGTCAAAATTACACATTAAAATATTTTTCACTAATTTTAAAAAGCAAATAAACACTGAAAATCACAAAATTTGGACTAAAATCAAATATTCCCCTCACAAATTTGTCAAATATTTTAGAAATTTTACCATTTCATTTTTTTTTATTATCAAAATGTCATATATCACATTTTCTGACAAATTGGAGATCATAGCATCAAATTTAGGCCTCTCATACACCGTCAGTTTGTTTACATACATGTTTTTAAAAGTTCATATATCATCAAAATTCTTTTCTTTATAGCTTCACATTTATTTTTGCAAAATTATTATAATACAGAATCAAAAAAAATTAATTGCAGAAGAAATGGTGACCCTTTAAAGTTATGTACTGTTTTGTATGCTGGGTTGCAGATAAGGTCCATGGGCCTTTTGTTCTAGACTTGAAGACTCTTTCTTAATTTTGTCAAAATGTGAGTTTTGCAAAAAGATTTAAAGAGTTTCAAACAAGTCTCATCAAAAATATTCAAAATATTGGGATATTTTTCAAAAATTGACTTTATTTTACCTTTTTTTACAAAATGGCCCATTTTTTGACACTTTGTATGTCTCAAAATGCCAATAATTCCCTATTTCTTGGAAACTCTGAGGTGAAAGGCATTTATTTCTAGAAACCTTGGCCATATACAAGAAGACAAGCTGCAAATTGGTTGCATTGAGGGTAACTGTAAGGAACTATAATGAAACTTGTAAGCCCACCCCCTGAAAATGTTGCTTTGATAACAAATCCAACCTGTGTCCACATAAGTAATACTGTTGATGGAATATGGCTAAAAGCCACATTTTTCTATCCCTGGCTTGTATACATACATACAAACACAGGTACTTGTAAGAAATGTGAATCATTTATTAAAATATGGATTGATAAATGTAAAATAAATGCTGTATTTAGTTGACAACCAGCCACTCCAACAAAAGGGTCACAAAGCACTATTTTGTTTTAAAAAATGGGAATATTTCAGTATTTAAAACACTTTAACAATCAGAGGTATCCTTGGAATTATATAGTGTCAATATTTTGTGGAAGCAAGTTGTTTTAATCTTTACATAAATTTCCTGACAAAATGAGGTGGAAAAAGGGAGTTATGACATAATTCATTGCATAAAAGGAGTATGAAAAGGCTATTAATTAATATTTCATTGCTCTGTAAGTGCCACATTTTAAAAGATCACCACAAATAATAGATTTACATCAAAAATGTCAAACATTAAGCTGCAAAAGACACATCTACAACATATCCATTTTGGGGTGTGGACTCATTTGGGGAAAATGTCATAGAATAACATGTTTGGCCATAAACAAAAAGTCTTAAAAATTCATGGAATCTTTTATGTAACTATTTGTTTGTGCAAAATAAAATGCTCGGTTACAATTCAAGCACAAAATCCAATTACTGTTAATTCGGAGTCAATATATTTTCAATTGAATATCCAAATATCATGTTCAAGAAAATGGGTGGGGTGGGGAGGTTGAGCCAGTCTAAATGAAATGAAGACAGAGAAATTTCCCTGCAGACACACAGATTTTACTTTCTCGAGAAGGGAAATGCAACAATTGCAGGTTTTAAAAGATTAAAATTGTGTTAAGTCTGAGGAACACCCAAGAAAAATGCAGTTCACTCATGTTTTGAAAATTCTAACATGCCTCAGCAGTACATAATTAGACAAAATTTCTTAATATTTAAATTTCTATTAAACACATAGATACTTTTTCAATATCTGACAAAAACATGGCTCCTTTCCAAGTTATTTAAAAATGGAAATAAAGACATGCAAGACATTTTGTTTCATTTTAAAACAGATGAATAATTAAAATTTCGACAGTAATATTTGGGTAATCTGAAGAATTTCAGACAAATTATCATGATTTTAAGGCAAAATTGAGTGAAATTATAATACTTTCTTCCCATCTAACCTTTACGATGCAGAAAAAGTCAAAATTACACATTAAAATATTTTTCACTAATTTTAAAAAGCAAATAAACACTGAAAATCACAAAATTTGGACTAAAATCAAATATTCCCCTCACAAATTTGTCAAATATTTTAGAAATTTTACCATTTCATTTTTTTTTATTATCAAAATGTCATATATCACATTTTCTGACAAATTGGAGATCATAGCATCAAATTTAGGCCTCTCATACACCGTCAGTTTGTTTACATACAGGAGGCAGACCACCATTAATTTCCCCATTGACTTCAATGTTAATTCTGGACTCTTTGCCCACCTCCAACTTATCCCCAAATTTTCGTTGGGCGAAATGCTTTTCACTATAGACAGAGGAACACATGGCCATGTCTTTGCACTAAAATTTTTATGAGGTTGACCACCAAAATTTTGAGATACACGAACTTGAAGAAGCATACTCAACTCTAGTTGCCGTACATATCACCGTAGCCAACCTCATAACGCCGTTATCCTTCCGCCTCAAAATCATGAATATTTACCAAAACCTAGCAGAAAATATTAATTCAAACCCTCTTAGTCCGTTCTAGGCCAAAAAATCAACAAAAATGGGCATGCAAAAGGAGAGAAAAGAGACAGAGAGAGAACTGCTATAAATAGACGAACTACAATTTTGGGTACCGAGATGTAAAATTTAATCATGATTTAATGGTGGTCTGCCTCCTATATGGACACAGATCACTAAATATTCATGGGTACGAATGTAGGGCGAAAGTTATTTTTAGTCTTTCTCTCCCTTTCCCTTTTTCCCCCTTTTGCATGTTGATTTTTGTTTACTTTTTGGTGTAGAATCGAAAAAAAGGGTTTGAAAATACATTTTCTGCCAGGTTTTGGTGAATATTCATGAAGGATACAAGATTTGTGAGGTTGGTTACGTTGAAAGGGGGGGGGGCGACAATTGCCTGGTTTGCTGTCTCTACTTCCAGCTTGTGTATCTCAAGTTTTTCATGAAGAACCTCATACATGCTTTTGGGCAAGAGATTGCCACATGTTACTCCATCTGTGGCAGAAAATGTTCTACCCAACGAATATTTGGGGAAAAGTTACAGCCGGTCTAAGAGACGAGAATTAACATTGACGTCAATGGGGAAATAATTAGTGATCTGTGGCCTGTCTATGTCCGCCGCGAGTACACCAAACGGTGTATTTTACCGTACAGTCGAATGAATATATCTTGTGAAATAAAGCACGCAGGTACAGTTTCTTGACAGTTTATAATAAAGAATTATCTGGGGTTGTTGTTTGTATATATATAGTGCAATAACTGTAAATAGTTTTCGAGATTTTTTTTAGCTCGGGGCACCCTACAAATGCTACCGAAAGAGTAATCATCATATTCGCATTTGATTTTTGTGCCAACGAAATCGTGCCCGGCGCTGCATGGCAGGGCGTCGCTGATGTAGCGTTGCTTGCCTCAGGAAATTTAAACATAAGCAACATAAGACCACCAATGCGATTGTCTGGCGCATCCATCTTGGATATGAATGAGCATCACTGTGCATTCAGTGATGGCGCTTTTCATTCTGGATTCAAGCCGAATAAACTGTAATGTGACGCACCGCTTTTAATACGGGAAAAAACAATCCGAATCCCGGAGGTCGGTCTACGGAATTCGCATTGACTGCGCATGTAGTGTGAACGCAGCTTTAGTGTATTATATAATACGCATTAAGGGGTCCCGCTTTAATCTGCAGTGGCGCAGCAATTTTTACTGTATAATTATTTTTTTATTTATTGAAATGTTTGCTTATAAGGTTATCTGGGTGTTCAGCCCGAAATTTTGGGCTATTTTGTGCCCACACTTCGTCGAGTAGTTGCGAGAAGCTTTATTTGGTGACGTGGAGGCGGCATGACGTCATTTTAGTGAAGTCATTGACGTCACATTGGTTAGCTCAAAACAGCGTCTTTCTAATTATTTTGACGATAAGCCAACCAGCTTAGTAGAAAGAAATTATGATAAATAAAAAAAGAAAGAATTAATTTATTTTATTGGGAGAAAATCCTTTTCCTTTATAGTCAATAATTCTATTGACGATTTAAGCAGAAAGAGTTGTGACAATAAAAAAAAGAAATGTTTTATTATTGGGAGAAAAATCTTTTTGCTTTCTAGTCATAAAATAAAACGCCCGAACTCCCATGAATTTTAGTCTGAACCAGTGAACCAACGTGTAAAAGATTTTGGGCATAGACCATTATCATTTTAAGTAATTTTTCGGCAGTGGAAATGGCTTTGAATTGACAAATGGATTAAATAAGATCATCTAATTCTTTCACATCAAGGATACTTGCTTCGTGACTTCAAGATCGTAGGAGTCCGGCTTCGTAAATTGCTAGGGTTTTTTTTCGGGAATTTCATTTCTGTGCCCGCTAAAGCTTGGCGCGTTATTCGGAATTGGCAAGGATGAGTCAACACGTTTTAGGGATTCCGCATTAAAATTGATCTGTCTACCTTGCAACAGACCATTCCCTCGCCATACCCCTTCCGAAGGGATAAGTGAACGGGAGATAGACGACTAGCAAGGTTTAGCTTTGGTTAGTTCCTTTAGGAACTGTCTTTGAGCGCACAATGTCCACTGACAGTTCCTATCCAGCCTTATATACCTGCAGTATGAAAATACCGTTCTTCCCCACCTCTATTCTAAGGCTATTTTGGAATCCTTACCTACTATTTGTCACCCTGATTCTACTTTATTCGTCAAAGGAATCATTTCTTGCCACAGCTGATACACATTTATAAAGATTCAACAGTAATTTCAAGTAGAATTCTGCGATTCAAAACATACACCAAATACGTTTAAACTGAAGAGCATGTTTATTTCATCGCTAAATTCTACTTGAAAATTGAGTTGAATTATTATAAATTTGTGTCAAATATAGTGAGAAATGATTCCTTTTGGTGGAAAATATAGAATTGTGGTGACAAATAGACGGCAAGGGTTCTAAAACAGCCCGAGAACAGTGGTTGAGAATAGCCGTATTTTACCGTATTTTCATATTGCAGCTATATAAGAAAGAGTTGTGACAATAAAAAAAAGAAATGTTTTATTATTGGGAGAAAAATCTTTTTGCTTTCTAGTCATAAAATAAAACGCCCGAACTCCCATGAATTTTAGTCTGAACCAGTGAACCAACGTGTAAAAGATTTTGGGCATAGACCATTATCATTTTAAGTAATTTTTCGGCAGTGGAAATGGCTTTGAATTGACAAACGGATTAAATAAGATCATCTAATTCTTTCACATCAAGGATACTTGCTTCGTGACTTCAAGATCGTAGGAGTCCGGCTTCGTAAATTGCTAGGGTTTTTTTTTCGGGAATTTCATTTCTGTGCCCGCTAAAGCTTGGCGCGTTATTCGGAATTGGCAAGGATGAGTCAACACGTTTTAGGGATTCCGCATTAAAATTGATCTGTCTACCTTGCAACAGACCATTCCCTCGCCATACCCCTTCCGAAGGGATAAGTGAACGGGAGATAGACGACTAGCAAGGTTTAGCTTTGGTTAGTTCCTTTAGGAACTGTCTTTGAGCGCACAATGTCCACTGACAGTTCCTATCCAGCCTTATATACCTGCAGTATGAAAATACCGTTCTTCCCCACCTCTATTCTAAGGCTATTTTGGAATCCTTACCTACTATTTGTCACCCTGATTCTACTTTATTCGTCAAAGGAATCATTTCTTGCCACAGCTGATACACATTTATAAAGATTCAACAGTAATTTCAAGTAGAATTCTGCGATTCAAAACATACACCAAATACGTTTAAACTGAAGAGCATGTTTATTTCATCGCTAAATTCTACTTGAAAATTGAGTTGAATTATTATAAATTTGTGTCAAATATAGTGAGAAATGATTCCTTTTGGTGGAAAATATAGAATTGTGGTGACAAATAGACGGCAAGGGTTCTAAAACAGCCCGAGAACAGTGGTTGAGAATAGCCGTATTTTACCGTATTTTCATATTGCAGCTATATAAGGCTGGATAGGGACTGTCAGCGAATATTGTTCGCTCAAAGACAGTTCCAAATGCAACTAAGATTTGGTAAACCGTCCATTTTTCGGGGAATGTATTTCCGTCTTTCGGGCACAAACATCAATGAAATAAAATTGTAGAATTGTAAAATGAAATCGCCCGCGGTTTACGTTATGTGTATTTGGCGTAATATATCACGGTTGGAGCTGACGTGCCATTAAACAACATTTCATTTACGTTATGTGTAATTACTTAAAGATAAACAGCCAGCACAGACTTGTAGAAAACTCGTTTTAGTTTATGAGTGATTCATTCTGAAAATTCCGGTGATGAAGAACATTTTGGTGCAGATAGCTTTAGCCTTTCCAACAAACATAAGCCTTTGAGACGAGTCCGTGCTCGTCAATCGCCAATAACATGCTGTCTCGTTATTCAAATCCTGAATAATTTGCCGAATTCATGTTGCAACCCACACCCTTTGTTTAGATTCATGATAGAAAATGAAACTACACAAGTGAAATCATGGTGTAGTACACACACACGTATAATGACGAACAATAATATGATCTCTAATATAATAACACTAGAGGTAGTAAAACACTATCATACAATATAACTCAGCACCGAACACTCGGAAGGAATCACTGAATAATAAGAGAACACAAAAAGGAACCTCCAGACATCCACTCACGTTCTAACACGTACGTAACTAACGTACGAAAATTAAACGGTAGCTGGCTTTTTTTTTTTGCACATATACAATGAATAGCCATTTTGCGCAGTAATCCCAGCCAGAATTTGGCTATTTTTTTTAAAATTGCGTTAAAGTTTTAAATTTTTGTTTAGAACTGAAATAAATTAACTATTAGTCAATCCACGTTAAAAACATCAACAGAATTGATTGTGTATATCTGAAATAGACACGACCGAAGCACAAAATAGTGCCAATATGCCGACGTCAAATCTAGATTTGTAATGTTATTTTTGTGAAAAAACATTGGAAGATACGATAAGACGTTATGGCTCTACGAATTATATAGTTCTAAAGGCTTCAAGAAGGCTATTGTTTACAATGTAACATTGTGTTGACATTTGTTTGTTGATGTGACTTCATGACCTGTGACGTTTAGATAACGTCATATGGATATCATATGGCTATTCACTGTGTCAGAGTCACTTCTCTGCAGGTAGGGTGATTCTGCCGTTCAGATTGGTTCTAACACTGTAAGTTAAAAGTTATAAGTGGAGCTCTCAGTCAAATGTCTGTCGAAAATGCGCTATGCGACAGCCTAACGTTTATTTATAAATAAATCGAAAGCAGATTAACATCAACATCGAAAGATCACAGGATAAATTAAGTACATGCATTTAAATTATGGATGGACAAATGAATACAATACTAAATGAAATGCAAAATGTGACGATTCGAAAGACTTTGGGAATGTGGGTGGATACGAATAAATCTGCCGTACAAACGTATTTCCCGTCACAAAATAAAATTCTAAAACATTTTTTGTATGTATTAAAAAAATAAGTAAAGACGTTTGAAGTATTTGTAGTTAAAAAGTATTTCCTATTTAGTGCAATTTGGTATTAAAAGGCATCATTTTTGGCCGAAGCAGTTACGTCTTATTTAAACAATGCACGCGCCATTTAGCCAATGATTGACGCCGCGTGATGTCATTGCACGAGTTGAAGACAGTCATCTGTGGCAGAGATAATTCGTAGTTCTCTGTGAAACAGATTGGGACTGCACTACACATAATTTACACCAAAACAAATATATCATTTCATAAGTCAGAGTGGGCAGCAAGGGAAGACAACTCTGTTTGGGAGAAAGTCACTGCACATGACCGAAAATGACGTCAAAAGGGAAATCCAATGACGTCATTGGGGAAACCTATGGACTCAGACTAGTAATTATTTGCCCATTGACTTCAATGTTAAACGGCTGTAACATCACAGGCTGTACATAGCTCTTTGCTCAACATTCCGTTGGTTCCAATCTTTATAGGCACAATGGGGACCACATTTAGCAATCTCGTCATCATAAATTTGTAGGGGGTTGACCGTTTAGATTTTTTACTACGGGGATTTGAAGTTGACTGGGGTGAAAATCTCACTTCCGACACAATGATTGCTCTGCAGAAAGACACTTTACACCCCCTATCCCTCCGCTGTAATATCATCACAATCACCCAAAAACGCTATGAAATTGAAAATTTGATGCCTTTTCTCCAATTCTAGACCAAAAAGTCAACCCAAAAATGCAGGAAGAGGGGAGAAAAAAATAAGGGAAAAGTGCGACCATCATATGAAATAAGGGGAAATAATTACTAGTCTTAGACATAGAGTTATATATAGAAACTAGAGTCCGCACTGATCACGTGACAGCGTGCCGACATGGAGCCTTGTCCGCCATGTTAGTTCCGGGGAGTATGAACGTAAATACCCGGATGTTCACCATGTTATTGCATCAATCAATCGGTGTCGAACTGTTTTAAATCGTGCACAAACATAGGCGTACGAGGCCGAACTTGTGTGGGGGGGCCAGCATATTTTCCCGACAAATATATTTCTTTAGAATCCGCGAAGCCGTCCGCCCGCGAGCGCCGTAGTCGCGAAGCGTCTGACGGGGGTTATGGGGGGCCTCCCCCAGAAAATTTTGAAAACCAAACGGCCGTAGACGCGATTTCCAGGCATTTCGAATACTTTCTAGTAATTTGGAGTGGGTAGTAAATTTTGTCAGTTGCAGCATAAAAACTGGTAAAAAGTCGTCTTTAAAATAAGCTCTATTAGGCCTACTACGAAAACAAGAACAAGTCGAACGATTTACTTTTGCCACATTTTTCATTTTATGAGACTTCACATGAGACCCCCCGACGGGGGGTTTGGGGGGCCTCCCCCAGAAAATTTTGAAAACCAAACGGCCGAAGACGCGATTTCCAGGCATTTCGAATACTTTCTAGTAATTTGGAGTGGGTAGTAAATTATGTCA
Organism: Patella ulyssiponensis; assembly: GCA_963678685.1. Classification (NCBI taxonomy): domain Eukaryota; kingdom Metazoa; phylum Mollusca; class Gastropoda; family Patellidae; genus Patella; species Patella ulyssiponensis. The sequence continues at coordinate 56,418,837 of OY783225.1, read as the reverse complement.
GTTGCAGCATAAAAACTGGTAAAATTCATCTTTAAAATACGCTCTATTACTACGAAAACAAGAACAAGTCGAACGATTTACTTTTGCCACATTTTTCATTTTATGAGACTTCACATTTTTTTTTATCCAGATCTCAGATGTATAGAAGACTTGTATATACTTTATCTACTTTTAATATATGAATGACCATTTTATAAAAGTTCAAATTTACAATCTATATGACAGTTCACATTTTTTATCCATATCTAAGATAGATAGATCTAGAATCAAGATAGAAGACTTTTTGAACTTGTAAAATTTATATACTTTTAATATATGAATGACCATTTTAGTTCAAGTTTATTTACATACCGTACTCAAGAACTGAGAAAGGCCATGTGTACGTGCTAGTTTTATTCAGATGGTTAACGTGTTCATCATTGACTGGACTGCTTTCTTTCCGCTTCCATATTATTAAAAATATTCCAAACCCGACAGACGGCGCGACGCTTCCCGACAAACTGAGCATTCATTCCCGACAAGACCATAGCCTTCCCCGACAAGGCCATACCCCTACCCCACCCCATTTTCAAAAACTCCTCGGCTAATGACCGATCTCACAATTCTGGGTTCTTTTCAGATTTCTATTTTTATTCATGAAAATATTTGGGGGGGGGGGGCGGTGCCCCCCCGGCCCCCCCGCCTCGTACGCCTATGTGCACAAATATTACATTTTTAAATTTTTTCACCCAAATACTTATTGTTTAATAAAAAATAATAATAAAGATCCATGGACCGACTTATCTCCGGGCCCCTCTTTCCACGTATAGGTTATAGAATAATTTATTTTGACATGTCAGCGATCTCGACAACAGTGTCTTTGCGTCTACTTACTTTACCTTTTTACTAATAATAATACTCTATGACATAGGCCTCAAAAAGTGAAGCAAACTTTATGACAGTAAGGTAAGATTTCAATTTATAAATTTATTAGTCACATTTACTATAGAATACACATTCGGGACATAATTTAAAGTATCAAATATTAAACTGGAAATTAAAGTGAAAGTAGAGTAGGCCTACGGGATCGCTGACACTGACATGTCACTTTTCATTACATAATTTTCTAAAACAAATTAACAAATAAAAAAATAAAAATACAACATTTTCTGCACGCTGTTTTTAGTTTCCCTTCCCTTTTCAGTTCCATATATTTCTAAAAATAATTAACAAATATTGAAATAAATCAATACCGGGCGGTAAATAGAAATAGGCCTACAACATTATACGTAGGCTATTAATTTTTCTTCACTTTGCATTCCCAAATTTCCTGAAATAAAATAATTAACAAATAAAAAAAATACCAGTACATATTTACTATAGAATATTGTAGCGATTCGACCCCCAGACCCTCGATGTTGTAAAGCGCCCTTTCCCCACAGGCTTCCAGGCAAACGTGCTACACAAATATGTGGATCGTTCGTTCCCAGCCTAGCACTACGATCGAAGAATTGACACAAGCCAAGTTTAAAATCTCAAGAAACAATTTATTCAACAATAAGAATTGTAACGATATACATATATATTAATAATTATAAATACGATGCAATATTATGTTTAACAATTAAGCTTGTAATGTAAGCTATATATTACTATGTAATGTAATAATTTATATTTCCCCCTTCCATACCGATCGAGCTTCTGGCTCCTCACTTATGGGGTGAGGGTGGGGAATGGCCGAATGGTTTGCAGGTGCTCCCTGTATCATGAAGCCTGTCATTGAGTCAACTGGCGTGGTTTCGCATCCTCGGCTGTACGTGACAAGAAGAAAGGTCGCCTGTCCAACCTCGTGGATTTTTCTCCGGGTCCTCCCACTGCTAAAGACCCCTACGCGCAAGCGAATTATTGAAATAAAATTAAAACCATATATGTTAGTCCCGAAATGACCTAGTTTGTGTCGAGTGGATGTTAAACCCCATTCCTCTCTCTCTCTCTCTCTCTCTCTCTCTCTCTCTCTCTCTTTCGGTTATGGCTTAAATATCGCCCGGATACCTTACGCATCAAACTACTTTTGCGTAAAATCGAACTTGAAAGCCCCCGGCCCCTACCTCATGCCGCCGGCACCTTCAGCTATGGCTACGAGCATGATTTGCTACTATATTATCTTAGTCCACTACCACTGCTTAATATTGAACGACTGAATTATACGACTGAACTATACGACTGAATTATACGACTGAACTATACGACTGACTTATACGACTGAAGTATACGACTGAGTTATACGACTGAAGTATACGACTGAATTATTCGACTGGATTATTTGACAGAGCTATTTGACTGATGTTTAGAATGATAAGACCTTCCCCACCCCTTCCCCTTCCCAACCGAGCGTCTGACTCCTTCAGTAATCGGGGTGGGTTGATGGCCGAGTGGTTTGCAGGTGCTCGCTGTATCATGAAGCATGGGACACAGACTAAACACTAGATAAAATAATTCATCTGTCAACCTTCCGTGGTGACAGATGAAATTTGTTTGCATTTCAGTAGCGTTGCAAGTGCAGTTGTGATTCACAACTGCTAATATTATGCAAAATTGACAATACTTTTCATCAAAACAACGATTGATTATTGTTATTTATAATATTTCTGCCACACTCAATTACAATTAAGCATGTAATCCTACCTGGAACGGGTATAAATCGTCGCATTTAAAATCGAGGCGTTATGCCGTTACTAAGACCGCCATCTTTTTTAGAGCAGTGAAGTCTAACAGCTGTCATAATGTGGGCGGGCGCTCAATCTTAGGCTTTATAACAGCCAATCAAAAACGCAATTACATGTGGAAATACTAAATGACATCCACGTGTATATCAATGGAAGTGGATGTCTGACAAATATATAGATTCAGTAATTTAAATGCGAATATTTGGAGTTAGGCGATAGTTGTGCCACTGCATTGGCCTCTGTAAGTTAAATTAGTGATAAGAGTATTAACTTATCTTATTTTAAAGATGTTACATGCATTAATAAAGAAATTGAGTTTGCAACATAGAACTAAAGCGCCTCAAATCGTAGCTAAAAACAAGAACATCAGTATATCTCAACGTTTTTAGCTACGTTCTCGTAGCTAACTAAACACTAGCTGTTTCTAGCACGGCCATTGTTTATGTTTATGTTTTCAGTCGATGACATCAGTCGTTGACCTTTAACCCGAAGTTGATGACCTTACTCGCTAAGAGAGGTCAACAGGTTGTTTAGGATAAAGTTTTGATTTCAACTGTCAGATTTGAACTTCGGAGAAAATAAACAAAATAGACAAAAACGATTTCAGAAAATTTGAGTTAGTGCGTTTTTTATTTCCGTCAAACAAACTATTCCCAAATTTTAAACCAACCATCGACCGAATTTGCTGACTGGGCGACCTTCGGATGTAGACTATGGTTGCGACTACAGTCTGAACCAGCAACCGAACGCAAATGGCCTTAGCCATTGACTATTCGATATGGTGGCAACCATGTCAGTTGTTCCCCCTGCTATATTTTCTGCTATTTACTCACGTATTTTTAAAAACTGGTTAATTTTCCATACTGCGACATGAAAGCAAGCTTAAGATAGATACAAAAAGGATTAGTCAATATCAGAATTTTTTTCATTGGATTTATGTCACCCAAGATCATTTCACACGTACAGTTTTTCGTCGTGGGCCTATATATATTCGAATATAAGAAGATCCTAATCTGTCAAATTCATCAAAAAAGACGAAAAAAAAATCAAACAAAAGATCCATACTCCAATCCCTTACAAAAAAATACCATGGTTTTAACAGGAAAACCATGGTTTTCAAAACCATCAGATTTTGGGACAAACCATGGTCGTTGGTAACCATGGTTTTTATCGTATTTCACAAACCATGGTTTAAAGTTTAAACCATGGTTACAAACGACCATGGTTTGTCCCAAAATCTGATGGTTTTGAAAACCATGGTTTTCCTGTTAAACTTTAAACCTAGAATACACAATGGTTTTTGTAACCTTGGTTTTTGTGACCATGGTTTTTCAACCCTAGTTCTATCAACCTTGGGTTCCTACCAACCATGGTCTTTTTCACAATATTCTGGTTACAAACCATGGTATTTGTGCACCAAAACCAGTCCGAGCTACCCTTTGCTCTAAATTTCATCCTCGGGACAGCCCTAGAGTGTAGCTGCTAGCCCTCAACAGACAAACGACAGTAACAAAAATTAGTATAGATTTTTTTCATTTTTGTCTTAATATACATGTACATTCTTTTATGAAGCTTTCAACAGCTTCTCTTCCTTTTTTGTTTTTACAGTCAAATTTTAAAACAAAGTTTGAAATAACAAGTTATTTTAGTTCCCTTCTGAAAATATTCTGTTGGATATATTTGAAAATGCCATTCTGCTAACAGAATTTTAAAGGTATTCCAGTAGGAAGTTCTATAGGATACCCAATAAGTCAAATCGGAAGCTCTAGGAATCTGGTCAATTCCTAATAGATATTTCTATTGGGAACAATAGAATATCCATTCACATGATTTGATATTTTATTTTTTGTAATGTCTTTTCTGTATTGTCTGCAGGTTTTTTCTTGTACATTTTTGTTTTGCGTGTAGTGCAGTCTTCTTGCACTCACTATTAAAAGAAGTCCTAATAGGAATTTCAATAGGATCACATAGAATATCTTATGAGCACTTGTATGGTGATTTGTTAGGACACCTACTGGAATTCCAATAGTAAATTTTGTACAGTGCTATGAGAAATCTGTGCTATTTGATGACATCTGGATGCTCCATATCACTTCAAAAGACAAAACTCGATTTTAATTTTTTTTTTTTATACATTTTAATTTCCTACATTTTGGTCATTTTTTCAACATTGTTCAATTTATTCTTAATGTACCCGTGAACTTCCTTTCTTGAACTCACAACTTCTTATTCAATAATTCTATAATGAAAAAATTAGTCACTTTTTAGCATTATATCATACAAAACATTTTCAAATATGGACAATAACAAAAACTATACATCATGTATGTATTTAGTATTTCTACTCAACAATCCAAGAAAATACTGGCAGCAGGCCTACCAGTAAGTCAATTGTTTTAGCACACAAGTATAAGAAAAGTAGCATTAGTATCTTTCTCCTTGAAGGCATCGGTCATTCTGATGCTAGCAAATGGTTCGACAAAATTTCCCTTGGCTACTGAATACCGTATCAATAGCAGTAGCTCTTGAGATTTATAAGAGCCATGTATAATAATACATGTATTAATAATGATTGAATCATATTTTTAAACTATAAGCTGTGCAAACTGCAAAACCATATTAGACATAGCCTGTATCTCGAGATCACAGGGCTGGATTCATATATACTCAATTTTATTTTCATGAGACAAATATTAACTCACCACACAAGGAAGTAACCTTTTCAAAATCCAAACAGGGCTTTGGATTTGCAGTTTTACCAGTCAAAGAGTGACTGGATAATATCTCTTTAGTCCATAACACACTCATCAAGTAATCTATTAGCTCTTTCCATTTAGGTTGAAATCTAATAGCTGCTTTTGGGACTTCTGAATAGATAAATAAATACAAGGTGGTTCTTAGATTACTGGAACATTTATTTCACCATTTAAAAAATATATTTTGTTTCTGGGGCGATTGGGGGGAGAAAAACATGGGGAGAGTGGGAGGGATCATTTTTTTTATTATGCAACATTAAAAACTATTTGAAACCAAGGACCAAGGTGGACAATTTTTTTTTCTCAATTTTGTAGTTGAAATCATACCCTAGAGGCCTAATGATTGATTTATTGCCTTATAGATGACAATGTATTGTAATTAAAGGGTTTAACAACTAATAGTAAACACACGTTTGTTTTGTGATTATGAGTGGTGGGAGGGAGGCATGAAATTTTTATTTTTGTATAATTTTAGGGGGCTGGGAAGTACCTGAGAAACAAATATTTCACTGCTATAAAGTTACATTCCCAGGTACAAACTGGGTGATTTGATGATACATTAAAACTAAAAACATATGCAATCTAATTAATTTATCATAATTTTGCTTCAAATCATTCTCAAAACATTGTAATTGCTAAGTTACCCTGCTATAAAAATCTATCAAAAGAGGCCATGTTTACTGTAGATATCGAATCCTAATTAAATTCTCAGATTATCACCTACAGTTCAAAATATAAAAGGAACCAAGATTTTTAGGATATCAATAAATATTTTAAGTTTCATCAAACTAACATAAAAACTGTGACCCCTAGGGGGTCCTCAACCTTGGTATTTACATACATTTACACTTTTTGTGTAAGGGGAGCGGTCATGTTGTCTGACAATTTCAATCTGATTTTCACGAAATTCAAACTAATCCATCATTAAGGTGTAACTGTATTGTAGTCGAATGTTGTTTTTTTTAAATCAAGTAAAATTATGTCCTAGAGTTTCCATGTGAAAATGTGGATGCATAAAAATGTAGACTAACCATTTCTGTATGCATTAGCAATAGAAATAGGACAGAAATATTATTGATTTTGAATATCTTAGAAGTAATGTTTTCAAACCTACCGGAACATAGTTAATTTTAAAAAAGAAATGAGAAAATCAATAGTTCTTCTGCAAGATTATCCCTCATTTTCAAAATGATGGATAAAAATTAGGGAAATTGATACTGAATAATATACTGTCCCACGTAAATGAATAAATAATTAATATATATAAAACAAAAAAAACCCCATGGCATCAGTTTATGAGAAATTTTGCTGATCAATTCAAAACTGAGAATGTAGATTGTAGATTTTATTAATTGATGGACTAATGTGGTAAGTTATACCTTTTTTATATTATGTAAAGCTATGTGCAGTACAGTTTGGGGTTAGTTTAATTGAAAATTAATGTCCAGAGTTATAATAAGCCAGTAACTTCCATCAAATGTGCTCAAAGAAAGTCCTCAGAACGATTCACTAGGCCTAATAAATAAATGGCATATTTGATGTGTGGTCTAGACACTTGGCCCTATAGACATAGGCCTGAGCACTCATTTTTTAAAAAAAGGCCTACTTACTTTCTTTGTCTTCTGAACTATATGAATACTTTTTACCATTCACTGTGGTGAATCAACATTTCTTGTTTTTAAGTACAGTGTATCTCGATAAATAATCTAGAATAATTTTTTGGTCATCTGAAAAACGAAAATAGTTAAATAATAGAGAAAAATGAACAGTTCTGATCTGGCTGGGCAAATGAAGTCTGGTATAAGCCATGCAGTGTGAGTGATGAGGGAACTTCTGCACGGACAGCCGCACTAAGTCCTACTCTTACTCTTAATGGAATTCAAACTGCCAATTTTTTAATGTGCTTGTTAATGTTTATCAAGGACCTCAGCTATCATCAGGCCAATCTAAACGATTATACATTGCTCCTGCCAGGGCTTTTGTCCTGCATCACTGACATTACAAGGGTGAACCACGCTGGGAATCCCGAATCAGCTGATGAACTTTCTTGCCTCGGTATATGCAGAGATCGAAATGGGAACAGTTTTAGACCTACTTTAGTTTTAAAGCCTTCTATAGTATTAAACTATAATTTTACTATTACATTACTACGGGCCTACAAAGTATTATGAATTCTAAACATAGGCCTAATATCCTGAATAACACTTTAAAGATAAGGCTCTGTGTACAGGGCTATAGGGGCCTAGCTAATTAGGGAAATGAAATAAAATGGGGTTTAGTTTATTAATGTCCTACTGTTCTGCTCCTACTAGGCTGGGCTAAGTAATGAAGATGGGCATATATGCCATATTTATATACAGTGTGCTGTGAAGGAAATTTGCCCGAGCAGCGGCGCTACGGCCTACTCTTATGTCGAATTCAAACTGCCAAGGGATATTTTACGTGCAATCGTGAATGTGTACACAGGACCTCGTTTTTTTCGTCATATCCAAACGACTAGACAGTTGTCCGTAGGCCGGGAGGCCCTCAATCCTGCATCACTGACAAGGTGAAACCATGCCGGAAAATCTGGATGAATTTTTTCAACCAATACTGGGATCGAACGCCCGACCTCCAGGTTAGGCCTAGCGAGTCAGCGTCTAACCCACTTGATCCCCAGTTTAATAGGGACTATTAAAAAAAAATAACGACTTACCACAAAATTTAAAATTTAAGCAAGGTAGTCTACAGAACTGTGTCTTTTTCAGTATTTGTGTCTGTAGGCTAGGTCCCGTTTGGCTTTTGTTTGTTGTTAGGCCTACCGCCATTTTTACAAATTGAAATTTCCCTCGAGAAATATCCCACGTCTCATTATTAAATGTTTCTTCTAATTCGGCATTTTTGAATTGATACATTCCAATTAGTTTCTCCTATTTCACACCCCTTTTCTCACTGTTTATTCTCCGTGAATTGAAAAAAGCTCCCACTTTCGTCTGATCTCCACGTCGCTTGCGTAAAAAAACCCGCGCGATTCAATAAGGTTCACGTGACCATAGTAATTTCGTAACCCAACGCCATTTCGACACACGCCCATCTCCACAGCGGCATCTAGGTGGCATTCTCTCTTTAATAACTAACAATAGAATAAACACAAACTCTAAATTCGTAGAAAAATAACAATCGAAAGCAGTTTTTAATTTTCGTTTAGTATTATTGCTAAGTAAAATGGGCACGGCATAGAAATAAGGCACGATCTTAACGTAATACAGTATAGTATGGAGCCATAGAACTGTACTAGAAAGGAAGTCCGACTGGTGGTTTATGTTATTTATCGCATGCGCGAAAACACAGAACCTAAGTTACTTCCGGTTAAACAAAACCCTGAAGAAATGCGTATGGAGTCCTGTGAGCTTCGGAATAAAATAAGAAAAAAACATCGTCTGCACAACTTCCAATTACCAAGATATATCCGAAATTAATGTTTAACCATGTGTAAGTTATTTTGTATCAATACGGTTAGTTGTCAGTACATGTTTCGTTCGTATAAAAATTAAAAGGATACTACGGTACCCAGCCGACACAGGCCTACAACAATAACACTAACACATAAAAAGTATGATAAGTTATTGAATAATCATTTTCAGTGAGATTGCGTCCAGGACGCATTCTATTGTATTATAAAACCTCAATTTGTTTCTATTCGATATAATAATATTTCGTCAAACGTAATAAAAACTATGCAGCTAGTCTAGAATCTACAATTTTCTAATTATATAGGCCTGTATACATATAGGCCTATAGTCATGTTTTATCTTTACTTTAGGCCTACGTTTTTTTTTTGGTGTATCAATATTCATTACTTCAAGGTGTCTTCATAGCCCCCCCCCCCTCAAAAAAAGTAAGTTAATAGCTAAAATTTCCCTTTATAGTTTTAGATTGTAAGAAAAACTGTTTTGATAATTAGATATGCCGTATACGTCTTTGCGTGTATAAATAAATAAATAAAAAATCTGTCTTTATCAATTAAAGATGTAGGAAAAATCAAATAATATCCTAAGGAAATTTTCTATAAAATTTAGACTTTAATGAATGGTCTCAGCATTTTGTCAAATTCAAATGTGCTATCAGTATTTTAAAACAATATGTTTGCACACTGAAATTTCAAGGTAAACTTTTAAAAAAAAATCATTTGAATGGATGTTCTGTTTCTAAGCCCTCATTTAATATTGAAAACATTATATGTGTAGGTGAAAAATACCGATCGCTATTAAGTACAGCACATAGGCCATTCACTGTATTATAGACCTTAGGGAATCGATTTTCAGGTCACCCAACGAAAAAAAATGACCCGAAATTTTAAAAGCGTTACGTGTCCGGATAAGCAACTTAGCCATTCTTAGTCAAAACAACTCAATTTTTTTTAGCTCAAATTTTGAGACAAGGTATATACACCATTGCTCTATATTTTTACGTTGAAATTTCATAGGTACCCAGACCTTTATTTTTCCGACTATGTTCAAATTAGGATAATTCTTTTAAATATTGGTCGTATTGACATTATAAAATTTGCATGAATGTAAATCTAAATGTCAGATAGTGTCATGTTTTTTTCCATTCTTACACCATATTTATTTAATGATACATAATTATTGGATCTGAAAACTGTCTGTTAGGATTATGTTGAAAATATTATTATTAATACCCCTTTAAACTCCTCAATTTCTTTATGAAAATGTTAATACCAGTTACCCTGTACTTTCTTTCTTTTGTAGGCCTCTGAATATAAGATAAGCTCTTCACTGCTACAACCTTCCATAAATAATAAAGTGTGAAAAATACTTTGTCAGTAATTTCGGAAGAGGGCCAGGCAAGGACATTGTCTATTCGATTCATTGGAGTACATGTAAAAGAATCCTTGACAATTTTCGAAATAAGAGTAGGTAATTAATTAGTCTGCTGTCTGGACAAAATTTACTTCATAGCACACTGTATGACAAACACTTGTCATTATTTGCCAAACCATGCAGAAAAATAGGAGATAAACCTCCATCTGTTAAAATATGCAGCCTCTATCGTGTTCAGAAAAAACTGATCCTCTATTGCTATTCAGAGGTTTTCAGGTTATTTTTTTTTAATGTCTGTAATTGTTAAAATAAATAAAGGGGTTCTTTTTTTTATGTATCTTATTGTTGTTGAAATATTTGTTAGTAATATTCTTCTAACAAGAAAAGACCCCTGTACATATGTACTTCAAAATTGGGGGGTTGGGATAGTATCGAGTGCTGTGCATCAACCTCTTCTGGCCGGTCACCTCTGGCTTGCTGTTGTGATTTCGATCCCTGGTGTGAGCGTATGTGGCTTCGAGATAGGGGCGCCTTCTCAAATTCATGGGTTACTCCCACACGAAAGACACCTGCGTGTGCGCTTTGATAATAACAATGCAAAATAAGACTTGTCTACTATATCACCTTCGGTGGAAGTTGTCGTTTAACTCTTAAGAACAACAGTTCAAAATTGAAGAAGCATGGACAGGAAGATGCTGTCCGGGCAAAATTCTCCTTCCTTGGATTTTGCAAATAGTCATAGAATAAAGACTACCATATGTTATCGTAACGAAATACTGAAGGATTGCATGTGTTGACAAGATAATGTTAAAACCCAATTCCATATAGTTCAAAATTGAAGAAGCATGGACAGACAGATGCTGTCCAGGCAAAACTCTCCTTCCTTTTTTTCATTGAAAATTGTTTTGAAGAATCAGTTTGTTTACAAAATTATGATGCCAATGTGTACCAATGAGCTTGTGTTTTTTGTCCCATCTAAACAACTAGACACTGTTCTTTGCCATGTTGTCCCTCCTACACTACCGACTGGGAGAAACCATGCTGCAAAATGCTGGAGAACTTTATTGAATAACACCAGCATACATAATCCTTATATATTCAGATTGGTATTTTTTTTCTTTGGAAAAAATTATAATGAATCAATTTGAATTAAAAAGATTAAGTATGAAGACAATGATTCTAATATCAAGATTTTTATTTTTGCTACGAAAATATTTTAAGTGCATTTGAAGAATGAGTTTGGTTACAAAAATACACATGATATTTACATCCTTAAATAATGGACCCAAAACAAAAGATAGGTTGCCAGGCAACGAAACATACGCCCACAGCAGCTAAATCGTCCGGGCAGTCAACAAGGGTTGTCGCATATTTTTACTTTTTTTTGGTAATAAAACATTTGTAATACACTAAAATCTGAGTAACAACTCATTATGTAATTATCTGAGAATCATTAGAATTTGTTTGCTTTTTATAAAGTTTTGCCCCAAACTAACAATTAGTATAGGAAACATTTAACATCATGGATTTAGCTGTTCAGTTATCAAAATTCATTGAAAATCAAAATACTTTTTCGTTTCAACACCTTAAACTCTGTGTATCAATCTGAAGTCAATCGGATGATTTATAAGTTTGGCATCTACAGCGCTACAAGGTTTTTCGAAGTGATCAAGGGAGATAACTCTGGAAGTAATTATTTGAAATCGATGAAAATCAGTAGGCTTTTTTTGTCTCAGGACCTTAAACAGTGTGTGTAAATTTAAAGTCAATCGGATATTAACTTTGGCCTCTAGAGCATCCACAGGATTTTTTGATCTGATCAAGGGCCATAACTCTGGCACTAATTATCGGAAATTGATGCAAATCATTAGGCTTCTTCGTCTTATGACCTTATACAATGTGTATAAATTTAAAGTCAATCGGATATTAACTTTGGCTTTTAGAGCGTCCACAAGATTTTTTGAAGTGATCAAGGGAGATAACTTTGGCACTAATTATCGGAAATCGCTGAAAATCAATAGGCTTCTTCGTCTTATGACCTTAAACACTGTGTATAAATTTAAAGTCAATCGGATATTAACTTCGGCTTTTAGGGCGTTCACAAGATTTTTTGAAGTGATCAAGGGCCATAACTCTGGCACTAATTATCGGAAATTGCTGAAAATCAATAGGCTTCTTCGTCTTATGACCTTAAACACTGTGTATAAATCTAAAGTCAATCGGATATTAACTTTGGCTTTTAGAGCGTCAAGATTTTTTGAAGTGATCAAGGGCCATAACTCTGGCACTAATTATCGGAAATCGCTGAAAATCGATAGGCTTCCTCGTCTTATGACCTTAAACACTGTGTATAAATTTAAAGTCAATCGGATATTAACTTTGGCTTTTAGGGCGTTCACAAGATTTTTTGAAGTGATCAAGGGCCATAACTCTGGCACTAATTATCGGAAATTGCTGAAAATCAATAGGCTTCTTCGTCTTATGACCTTAAACACTGTGTATAAATCTAAAGTCAATCGGATATTAACTTTGGCTTTTAGAGCGTCCACAAGATTTTTTGAAGTGATCAAGGGCCATAACTCTGGCACTAATTATCGGAAATCGCTGAAAATCAATAGGCTTCTTCGTCTTATGACCTTAAACACTGTGTATAAATTTAAAGCCAATCGGATATTAACTTTGGCCTCTAGAGCGTCCACAAGATTTTTTGAAGTCGTCAAGGGCCATAACTCTGGTAGTTATTATCGGAAATCGCTGAAAAACAATAGGCTTCTTCGTCTCATGACCTTAAACACTGTGTATAAATTTAAAGTCAATCGGATATTAACTTTAGCCTCTAGAGCGTCCACAAGCAATTGTGGACGCCGGACCGACGGACGGACGGACGGACGGACGGACGGACGGACGGACCGACGGACGGACCGACGGACGGACCGACGGACGGACGGGGGCGACGACAATATACGACCACATTTCAATGTGGGCGTATAAAAAGTAGTTTTATTTTTACAAGAAATTCTGTAGATCGATAAAATATAAAAAATTATTTATAAACGAAAATATTTTAAGTGCATCTTTTTTTTTCTCTGTGAAAATAAATTTAAAGAATCAGCTTGGTTACAAAAATACACATGATATTTACATTACATCCTTAAATAATGGACCCAAAACAAAACAATTCAAGAAAATCTGTAGATCGATAAAATATAAAAAATGAAGTAAAAAAATACAGCTAGTATTCATGTTATTATTAACTTCATAAATATAGGAAAGTTGTCTCAAAATTTCCAGTCGCTATTTCAAAATTATTACAAAATAATAACAAAAACATCAAATATCAGTTCACGCATGCATAGGCTTTGCAATCTACTGCTGTATGGCCCATAGTATGGGATCTATATTTAAGTACTTTTTAAAAATATAAATACCGAAGTAAAAAATACGGTCTTCGTGTTATTATTAGCTTCATAAATATAGGAACGTTGTCTCAAAATTTCCAGTCGCTATCTCAATTACAATTATTACAAATTAATAACATTAATATCAGCTCACACGACTCCGCTTCATTATAAACAATAGCAAAGCCTTCGACCGGAAGTAACTTAGGTTCTGTGGACTTCGCGCATGCGATGAACAACATAATTCATCGTCCAATGACAGATACTGCAGGCATAGGCGTAGGAGCCGGGGGGGGGGGGGCAGGGGGGGCATTTGCCCCCCCCCCAGAAATTTATTTTCGGGCAATGAAAAATTCGACGACCTTTTTTTTCTATTAATGTTTAGAGAAAAAATATAACTAACTTATTTCTATGAGATCCACAATGCCCGAAAAGTATTTTCTCGTCGTTTTCTTGTCCACTGCATGCCCGAAAATATGCCCGAAGCTCTCTTATGATAGGTATGCCCGAAAAAACGGTATTGCCCGAAATGAAAAATTCGACGACCTTTTTTTTCTATTAATGTTTAGAGAAAAAATATAACTAACTTATTTCTATGAGATCCACAATGCCCGAAAAGTATTTTCTTGTCTTTTTCTTGTCCACTGCATGCCCGAAAATATGCCCGAAGCTCTCTTATGATAGGTATGCCCGAAAAAAGGTATTGCCCGAAAAACGGGCATTGGGCCGGAAAACGGCAGAGGAAACGATCCAAATGGAAAACTGCTAGGAAACAGCCAGTTGCCAGGGTGGATTCACCCGTTTTCGGACGTCATGTTTGCTGGACGTCATGGCCGCGCCTCTCACTTTTTGTAAAAAGACTATTGGACTACTTGAGAAACTGTACGAAATTGTGAACATTCTGCCGTATGGTCGTGCCTCTCATATTTCTAAAATGTTTTACTTTTGTTCCTGAGTCCTGATTTGTACGATCAATTTGGTGAGACGATGATCTCTGAATATCAAAATATTGTTTAATTTTTTAGAAATATATTGATTTATATTATATTATATTGATTATATATAATCAATATAATATACTATATATTGATCATATTGATTTCGATATATATATACTATATTAATTATATTATATTGATTTCGGGCAATTTTCTCTTATGCCCCCCTGAATTACTTTGAGCTCCTACGCCTATGACTGCAGGGTCAGTTATCCATATTATATACGATCTATGATTGCAATTACCCCTAAGTACAACAAGAATTTCCAGGGTGACCTTCGGTTGCACGTATTTTCTTACCATAGTCGAACCATCTGCAACCGAATGACATTTAGTTCAACCAGTGGTCGTGACCAGTCGTACCATGCGATAAAGCACGGTCGGGATAGTTCAAAGATGGCTGACAAAACTGACACTTGAGAAGATTTTCTGAAAAATGTAATAAAATTGCCGATTGCCGTTGAGTTTTTTACACCTTGGTGTTGGTCGGTATTATAGGGACCATACACCTGAAAGTTAGTGAATAGGCATCCCTTACAAAAAAATACCATGGTTTTAACAGGAAAACCATGGTTTTTCAAGAAAAACCACAGTTTTTATTGAAAAAACCATAGTTAAGGAGAGACACCATGGTTTTGGGTGGAGAAAAACATTGGTTGAAAATGGTAAGACAATCCAAAACCAAGGTATTCATTTAAAAACGGTGGTTTCCCCCAAAAACCATGGTTGCAGTTTATTATTTGTACACCATGGTTTACTATTTGTACACCATGGTTTGAAATTTGGTCACCATGGTTTAAAATTTGGTCACCATGGTTTTAATGGTCACCATAATTTGAAATGTGAACACCATGGTTTTCAATACAGATCATGTCTCACACTTTATATACCATATGGTTTAGATATTTTAGAGAAAAAACAACAAGAAGAATGAATTACAAACATGGTTTACACAAATTTATTTTTATTTCAAAACCATGTTTTATGCCTAGGATAAAGCACAAAACTGGGATTCTATTACGTCATACCACTTCCGGTATTAGATGAGATGTGTGTTCTGCACGTACAACTTCAGTGTGTTAGCTAATATTAGAGCAGGTCAGACGTGGTTTGACAGAGCTCTGAAATATTGATTGGTTCTACAGTCAATGTTTGAGACTATGAGATAGTCTAGTTATTTTTCATACTTCAGTTATATTAGTATTCGATTGTGATTACTACGAGGTAGTTATCGGTTGTCAGATTATTAGACTTGGTTCGAGGCTATTTTATCAGTGAACTTTGGTTTGAGGTTATTCTTTATTTCCTGTTTAAAAATGGCCGACGCCATGTTGTCTAAAGATAATCTAAGCAAGTCTTCTGGTTCTACAAATAGAAGGGGAAGCAAAGAACCAAAGAAGAGGACTTCTTCGGAAAAAGAAGATGCAGTTCCTTCGAAGAAGGTGCTAGCAAGTCCCCAGGTGGCGTGTTCGTCTCAGGCGGCGTGTTCGTCTGAAAAAACTTTAAACATTGATAACTCATCGACTTCATTAGCGGAAGTGATGGCTATTCTCGCCGAAATCAGGAACGAACAAAATTGTCAGAAGGGACAGCTAAACATTATGCAGAGCCAAGTGGACGAGGTCTACAATGTGTCATATGAGGGTTTCGAAGGATATGTTGATCCGAATGAAAATTGTAAAGAAACTTTAGAAAGTAATGATATTGTCGTTGACAATAATAATAATGACGTTCAACAGCCAGAACTTGTGTCTAAGGACGGTGACAGCACTGTAGTGAAGATGTCATCATTTATTAAAGCAGGGAGAAATTTACAAGTTAAAGATAAACTTGGTGAAAGAGTTAATGATGATTTGGCCGACATTGTAAACACAATTTTTCGGGATGGTATTTCGGAGGAGAGATATCAAGAACTTATGAAAGATACTCTAAGGCCAGAAAATTGTACGTCTCTCACCAAAACCAGGGTGAATCAGTTAATTTGGGACTTGTTGAGCCCACAGACACGTACCAGTGATAGTTTAGTGCAGCAGCACCAAAACACAGTAATAAAGGCAGCAAATAAGTTAATTCAACTTTTGGATAAAGTTGAGAAGTTCGGTTCTGTCTCTGGTGAAGAATCAATTCAAATTCAGAAAAGTCAGATAATCGAGATCGTTGATATTGGCATGGACAGTTTAGGACTCATGGCCCAATTTAATAAAATGACTAATTTGAAAAGGAAAGAAAATCATCGTTCTGACTTGAGTCACGAATTTCATCATCTAAGTTCTCCATCTGTGCCATTTACTGATCAATTATATGGAGATGATGTACCCAAAAGCATTAAAGAAATACAGGATGTGAATCGTGTTGGCAAGAGAATTGGCCGACCTATTAATAGGGGTCGTGGATTTTCTGGAGTTTCCAGAGGTGGAACCTTTAGAGGTCGTGGCTCATTCAGAGGTCGTGGATCCTTCAGAGGTAGAGCGTCATATGGATATCGGCCCAGGAATGAAGGCAATTCCAACTTGGGTCAGTCAAAAAACTATAGAGGCCACGCTTACCAGAAAAAGGAACGATTAGTTCAGGTAAGTGATACTAGTCAATATACTTGTAAGACAGATGCACAATTTGTGGCAGGCAGACTGAAAAATTTTTCTCATAGTTGGAAAAATATAACTTCGGATGTAAATATCCTTGACATAGTAGAAAATTGTCACATTGAATTCATAAATGGAGTTCGCCCTGTACAGGAAAAAATTCCATATCAAGTTAAATTTGATAGAATTAAAGAAAAAGCTATTGATTTACAAATAAAAGAATTTTTGGAAATGGGCATAATCAAAGAGGTAGAATATGAAGCAAGTCAGTTCATATCTACAATATTTACTGTACCAAAGAAAGATTCATCAGAGCAAAGAATGATTTTAAATTTAAAACGGTTAAATGAATTTATCGAACCACATCATTTCAAAATGGAGACGTTTGAGTCTGCATTGAGACTAATAACTCCAAAATGTTATCTAGCTTCGGTAGATCTACGTCATGCTTATTATTCAATAAGTATAGCAGAAGAACATCAAAACTTGTTGAGATTTATGTGGAAGGGAAAAATTTTTCAGTATGCTTGCCTCCCTATGGGGATTGCTTGTGCGCCAAGAATTTTCACAAAATTGATGAAACCAATATTTGCAACGTTGCGTCAGTATGGTCATAAAAATGTACCTTACATTGATGATTCTTTGCTAGTTGAAGATTCAATAAATGAATGTTTGGCAAATATTAAAGATACTGTCAATCTTATGGAAAGTCTTGGATTTCTTGTACATAGTAAGAAATCGGTTCTAATCCCTTCACAGAGAATTGTATTTCTTGGGAACATCATAGATTCAGTTGACATGATAGTGGTTTTGACTCTAGAGAAAATGAATAAAATTGAATTTGAGTGTTTATCATTACTCAAAAAAGATAGTACTAGTATAAGGACAGTTGCAAGAGTTATTGGCCTTATTATATCATCTTTTTCTGCAGTAGACTTTGGACCTTTGTATTATAGAGAATTGGAAAGGGCGAAAATCAAAGCTTTAAAATTTTCATGTGGAAATTTTGACAAAGATATGAATATAACAAAAGAAATGAAAGATGAGTTGATATGGTGGTCAAATAACGTTCACCAGCAGAAAAGAATTATTGATCGTGGACATCCAGATGTTTCAATTATAACTGATGCCTCCGCTTTAGGCTGGGGTGCTGTTAAGCAAAATGTACGTATTGGTGGTCAATGGAATGATAAAGAAAAGAGCTTTCATATAAATTATTTAGAGCTTTTGGCTATATTCTTTGGTCTAAAATCTTTCTTCAAAGATATTTCAGATGTTTTTATTCATGTTTTCTCTGACAATTCAAGTGCGGTTGCCTATATTAACAAAATGGGAGGTATCAAATCCTATGAATTGGATACTTTAGCAAAGCAAATTTGGTTATGGTGTTGTTCGAGAAACATCTGGATATCTGCGGATCACATTCCAGGAAAATATAACCCTGCTGATTTAGCATCCAGAACATTTAATGCAAATGTTGAGTGGATGTTGAATGTCGACATTTTCAGACACTTGTCTAATAAGTGGGGTCTCATGTCAATGGATTTGTTTGCTTCCAGGCTAAATAAGCAGTTACCCAGATTTGCTTCCTGGCATCCTGATCCAGATGCAGAAATTGTAAATGCTTTCAGTATTATTTGGAATAGAGAATTTTATTATTTATTTCCACCTTTTTCTCTTATTAGTAGATGTTTGCGGAAGATTCAAGTAGATCAGACAGAGTGTGTGATGGTGGTTCCGTTATGGCCAACACAGATATGGTATTCTGTAATTTTAGGAATGTTAATCGACAATCCGTTGGTACTGACAGTACACAAGGGCCAACTCTTGAAGTTACCGAATTCGAGCAAAACTCATCCTTTGGAACGCCAGATGCGATTGATGGCGTGTCGGTTATCAGGCAAAAATATAAAAGTACTGGAATTTCTGAAAAAGCAACCAACATCATTCTTGCGTCTTGGCGGCAAGGTACCAAAAAACAATATACTACTTTCATCAAAAGATGGCATGTATTCTGTAATAAAAGAAAAGTTAATTTATTTCAACCAGCTGTGAGTGAAGTGTTAGATTTTTTGACAGAACTCTATGAAAGTGGTTTGAAGTATAGTGCTTTAAATACAGCAAGATCCGCCTTGTCTGCATTTGGTATTGAAAAACATGGAATTCTAATAGGGTCAAATGTAGTAGTAATTCGATTTATGAAGGGTATTTTCAATTTATGTCCACCTGAACCAAAGTACTGTGTTACTTGGGATGTGTCAAAAGTGTTAACATTCTTACAACAACTTTCACCAGTGAAGGATATCTCCTTGAAAGATTTGACATTTAAATTAGTTATGTTGATGGCATTAATTACAGCGTCTAGAACACAGTCACTTCATTTATTAACTATTAATAACTTGGTCAAAACAAGTAACTCATATACATTGTTTTTCAAAGATCATTTGAAACAGAATCGGCCTGGTTATGCACAGAATTATTTTAAACTGTTTTCTTATCCTTTCGATAGGAGATTATGCATCTTTGTTGTATTACAGGAATATTTAGTCAGAACTGCCAAATTAAGGAAGAACTGTTCAGATTTATTTATTAGTTATGTGAAACCACATGGTTCAGTGTCAAGAGACACTATTAGTCGATGGACAAAATCAGTAATGTTTAAAGCTGGTATTGATGTAAATAAGTTTAAGTCTCACAGTGCAAGATCTGCCTCTGTTTCTAAGGCGAACATTAACTCGGTACCGATAAGTAAAATTATGAGTGTTGGTGGTTGGACTAATGCAAAAACTTTTGCAAGGTTTTATGAAAAACCCATCGTGAGAGACGATACACAGTTTCAAGAAGCAGTTTTGAAATTGTAGTATGATTATATCGGTTGTATAAATGTTTTGGGAACTTTGTTTCTTTAAATGGGTAAAACATGGTTTCTATATGAGTAGAGCCATTATTCAGTAAAGGAATTGTACATGATTTTGTATTTGTTAATATTATTTGCTGATATTATTTGGTATTGGTTGTTCTTGGTGTTAAGTAAATCTTTGAAATCTCATCTAATACCGGAAGTGGTATGACGTAATAGAATCCCCCAACTAAACGAGACTTAACGTAGTTGAGTTGATGTTTGGTTGTGATTCTATGGAGTCATAGAACCACTGACGGGATTAGATGCCCACCTCTACTTATGGGGTACCCTCCCTATCATAATTATTGTGATGCTCAAGGTTTTATACCACTTCCTTTGTTAGTATTGGAGGGACATAACAATTATGTTTGTTATACATGTAATAGTTTATGATTATTATATTAATAAATTGTTCGTGGGTTTGTAATTGGTTATGTTGTTTTACTCAACACCTGCGTATCTGTAAAGACTGAAGTTGTACGTGCAGAACACACATCTCATCTAATCCCGTCAGTGGTTCTATGACTCCATAGAATCACAACCAAACATCAACTCAACTACGTTAAGTCTCGTTTAGTTGGGGGATTATGCTGGGGAAAGAAACCTGAGAAAAAAACAAACCTGAGGCCGGAAGTCCAGCACTTTAAATTGCTTATAAACTGTCTATGTTTATGTACATAAAATGAGAATATCCCAAAAATCCAGTAAGATAAGCCTTATTTCATGTTTCTTATGGAAAATAAAATCCTACCCTGGAAGTTTAACCCGTTTCAGAAGACTAACCCCAAATTCCATTGTATATATTCAGATCGCAAGTTATTTCGGTATAGAATTTACCGTTAAAGGTTTATAAGATTTAATATCATAAACTGATGCGAGTGCAGTTTACATTACTGCTCAAAATAGTGTTGGTTTTTTTTTCAAAAAACTTACCCTCTACACCTCAAATTAGAATGGTGCAGAATGATATGATGACTTTTCTTATTAATCACGCATCAAAGAATTAAATCAACTGATTTAGTTTTATTACCAACAAATATATGGATGAGTAACATAATTGTAGAGAAATACTTAATGAAAAATGTAAAAATAGAGAGAAAAATGGGGTTTAACGTCCACTCAACACAAACTAGGTCATTTCGGGACTAACATTTGGTTCAAATTTATTTCAATAATTCACTTGCGCATATAGGGTTACTTAAGCAGTGGTGGAGGGCCCGAGGAACACCCATGCGGTTGGACAGGTGACCCTACTCCTTGTCACGTATAACTAGGGAATCAAAATCATGCCAGTTGACTTAATAACAGACCTTATGATACGGCGTGCATATATTTAACCACACTCCCCCCCCCCCCCCTAAAAATTGAAATCAAATCACATACTAATATAATGCATTTTAACACTATAACAAAGCTATATTGAATTTACAATTATTTGCATAAACCATGAAAAGTTTGTTTAGTCACAAAAGCCCATCACAAAAAATAACTTCTGAATTTTTATAATTTTTCTCAGAGATTTGCTATTACACTGCATACTCATTTGTGGCTTGTTACTTGTTTTCATGAAATCACAATATAAACAAATAAATAAATAAATAATTTATTCCAGTAACTATGTCTAGGAACCATAGTTATGTACAGCATTGATTTAGCAAATACGAAAATAGTAGACATATAAATACATAAAGAGAATTCTAAATGTAGTTACTTAAAGTGACAAGAAATTGAAAATTAAGAGATTTATTTTTAGTTGTACATAACTCATGGAACATTATTGTTCACATTATTTACAAATTTTGCAGGTATATATTTACATCTTTTGGACTTAATTTCATACATACTAGGGCCGAAAGGATTCACCGGTGAACCGCGATTTTTTCCATGAAAACGATGAACGATATTTTTTTTAAGAATATCGATAATCGCGATTTTTTTTTCAATTTAAGGTTCACGATTAATTTCATACTATATCGCGATATTTGTTCAATAAATGAGACGTGTAGGACCCTTAGAAATTACCTATCAGTTCAGTACGTACGTACACAAGGCCTAAGTGTAAAGAAACCCTCGGCAGCTAATAAATAGCACGCCTCTTCTACAGGCCCGGGCATCCAGACTTCACAATCATTGCAAAACTGAACTACTAATCGCGGCAAAATACGACTCGGAAACTGGATAAGACAATTTTTTCCATTGGACAAAATACCGGAAGCCATGCATTTTACACCAATGAAATCGCATTTTATTTAAGTCATTTCTTCCTCGCGATGCCGGCATAGAACCGGTGGCTCTTATTCGAATGAATGAAAAGCGTGTTGAAATTTTGGTTAACAGTCTCTCTTAGTCTTTCGACTATTATGTTCACGCCCAGTACTGGTGGTAGCAGTGTTACACTTGGTGAAGTTGAAATAGAAAAGCCATCCGCCTGTTCGATCGAAGCAAACTGACACCGCAGTGAATATTCGCTTGGCCGCTACAATCACTGATAGTGATAAGCATGACATCGACGAGGCTTTAATGAGTTCGACATATTAACTTTTTTACTCCGACAAATTAAATCCTCAAACATTTTTTTGAGGTAAAAGAAAAATAAATAAAGACGTTTGAAGTATTTGTAGTTAAAATGTGCCAAAAATATTGGTTAAAAGTTAAATATAAATTTTAATTTATCTAATAATAAACAATATAAATTTAAAACATTGTCATTGTGTATTTTTTCTTTATTTCAACTCAAGAAAACTTTTGTCAATTTCACATTAATGGCGTGTGTATCGTGATGCACCCGTATCGTTGGGCTACGACATCATGCTGTATCATATCGTGGCACAGCGTATCGTTTCGGCCCTAATACATACACATAAAAATGAATATTATCTTTATCCTTCATAATAGACACAAAGGATTGTCTTTCGTCTTCCTATTAAACAAACTTACGAAGTTTTGGAATGTCACCTCCAAAAAGCATTCAAGGCTTTCTTCAGATTAGTGTCATTTGTGGTCTAAGGGGAGACAACTGAAATTATCTCCCTTGAATTGCTTGTAAATAAAAGCATAAACTTTTTAATTTTTTTTATGTTACTGAAACTTACACAATTTCTTAGAGAAGCGAAATCGCTAACATTTTTGGACCTAGAAATCGACACAAATGGATCACAATGCATTTATAATAATGCAATATGAATGTATATAAACTGATTTACATTTAATGTGCTGTATCCAATATAACAAATTAAAAGTTAATTTAAAGAGCGGTTCAGAATTAACTACTATTCCATTCTAAAACTGTTACAATAATAAGAAACCTGAAAAATAAATTTTAATTTAAGAAATGGTGTAAGTTTCAGTAACAAAATGTAATATTAATTAAAAAATTAGAAATTTTATGCCTGTATTTACAACCAATTCAAGGGAGATAATTTCAGTTGTCTCCCCTTAGACCACAAATGACAATAATCTGAAGAAAGCCTTGAATAGTTTTTGGAGATGATATTCCAAAATGTCATAAGTCGGCGTTATTTGTTTTTTTTTTAAAATCAATTTTTTTGTATAACTTAATTTATTAACATAAAAGATATCAGATTTATGCGAAAAATAGATTTCATCTGATTTATTCTTTTCTAAATGCTCATATCTTTGCAATGTGTTATCAATGATGATGTCAAAGGCCTTAAAGCGGTGTATATGACAAATTTGCAAGATAATTATTGTAATACTAATAAGTAAGATGTGTCATAACAGGCATAATTTATAGGGAGTAAATAATGAATGTTATTGTTCTATCATTACCACACAAATTATGTAGTTTTATCAATTTTTTGTCAAGTTTTGAGCAGCAAATTTCATCTGTACTGTTTATCTGCAACAAAGACTGCACGTCACGTCTTGTTAAACATTCATAATCTTGCATCATTGAGTAATTCAACCAATTGCTGTTTTAAAGACAAGCAGTGAAAGTAGTTTCCATTTTTCAAAGCCTGTCACACAATCTTACACACCTGTCACACAATCTTCTGGAATTAACCTTTCTCAAATAAAATAAACAGTAGAAATGGATCTGAAATGAATATCAAGAGAATAAATAACATTCAGTCAGAAAATTATTAATTTAAGACTCTGGGGATGATTTTCGTATTATATAATCCCTTGCAAACTACTTTATTGTGAAAGTTGAATCTGTAAAGGCAATATCAGTCCAAAAATGGTTAATTTCCATTCAGTATCTACAAAGATATAATGAATTCAAAATTCCATCCGGCTCCCTGTGCAACAATAATGGCAATGGTGTACTTTTAGTAAAGGTAGGTCCCTATCTTGTTTTGTATTAGATCTAGGCCTATATCACCCCCAGGGAAAGTTAAAGATGTTTGACAGGTCTCGTAATAATAGTTAAAGATAGGTTGCCAGGCAACGAAACATATGCCCACAACAGCTAAGTCGTCTGGGCAGTCAACAAGGGTTGTCGCATAATTTTTCTTTTGTCAGTTAAGAGAACGATTACAACACATAAACATAACGCTAACGCTACAATATACGTCCACATTCCTGCTTTGATTGATATGGTACTTTGTCAAGAAGGCTAGGCGTTTGGTTTGTTTAGCGTTGAGGGTCGTGCCTCAACATCAATAGTTGCCGTCCTTAGAGTATAAGGAATAAGTATACCAAGATAATCCATTCAGAATTGTGCCTTCCTAACGCTAAAGGCAAAAAGTGGGCGTGGCCCTGCCCCTGGGGGTCGGGACATTCATCAAAATCAATAGTGGACGCCCTCAGGCTATAAGGAATACAAGTACCAAGCTGCTTCATTCAGAATTGCGGCCTGTAAACGACAAACACAAAAATTGGGCGTGTCTTGCCCGTGGGAGTCGGGACATGCAGTTGACGTCCTTATGCTATAAGGAATACATATCCCAAGTTTAAAGACGATCCATTAAGAATCGTGGCCTGTAGACAACACACACAGACACGAAGTAAAAATGGGCATGGCTCTGCCCCTGGGGTTAGGAAATCACCAAAAACAATACGGGTCATCTTTAGGGTATAAGGAATAGGTATGTAAAGTTTTAAAAGGATCTGTTAAGAATTGCATCCTGTAGGCGAACACACGACACAAAAGCATTGGGCGTGGCTCTGTCCCAGGGGGTCCGGCATGCACCAAAAATAATAGTGGTCAGCCTTAGGGTATAAGGAATAAGTATAAAAAAAAGTTTTCAAGACGATCGATTAAGAATTGTGGCCTGTAGCTGACACACAGACAGACAAAAAGAAAATGGGCGTGGCACTGTCCCTGGGGGTCGGGCATGCACCAAAAACAATAGAGATCTTCCTTAAGGTACCAAGAATGAGCATTCAAAGTTTCAAGATGATACATTAAGAAATGCAGCCTGTAGACGACAGACAAACAAATACAAGAAATGGATGTTGCTGTCCCACGGGGGTCGGGGATGCACCCAAAACAAAAGGGATCATCCTTAGGGTATAAGGAATAAGTATTTTAAGTTTCAAGATGACCAATTAAGAATTGTGGCCTGTAGGCGACACACAAAAAGAAAATGGGCGTGACTCTGCCCCTGGGGGTTGGGCATGCACCCTAAATGATAGGAATGTTCCTTAGGGTACAAAGAATAAGCATTCAAAGTTTCAAGATGATACGTTAAGAAATGTGGCTTGTAGACGACAAACAAATAAATACAAGGAATGGGCGTGTGGCTCGGACATGCACCAAAAAACAATAGGGATCATCCTTAGGGTGTAAAGTGTAAGTATACAAAGTTTTAAGAAAATCCAGTTAGAATTGCGGCCTGTAGGCGACAGACACACAAAAAGAAAATAGGCGTGGCTCTGCCCCTGGGAGTTGGGCATGCACCCCAAATGATAGGGATCATCCTTAGAGTATAAAGAGTAAGTATACAAAGTTTGAAGAAAATCCAGTACGAATTGCGCCCTGTAGGCGACACACAAAAAGAAAATGGGCGTGGCTCTGCCCCTGGGGGTTGAGCATGCACCCCAAATGATAGGAATGTTCCTTAGGGTACAAAGAATAAGCATTCAAAGTTTCAAGATGATACGTTAACAAATGTGGCTTGTAGACGACAAACAAATAAATACAAGGAATGGGCGTGGCTCTGTCCATTGGGGGTCGGGCATGCACCAAAAAACAATAGGGATCATCCTTAGGGTGTAAAGAGTAAGTATACAAAGTTTTAAGAAAATCCAGTTAGAATTGCGGCCTGTAGGCGACACACAGACACACAACAAAAAAAAATGGGCGTGGCTCTGCCCCTGGGGGTTGGGCATGCACCCCAAACGATAGGGATCATCCTTAGAGTATAAAGAGTAAGTATACCAAGTTTGAAGAAAATCCAGTAAGAATTGCACCCTGTAGGCGACACAAAGACACACGAAAAGAAAATGGGCGTGGCTCTGCCCCTGGGGGTTGGGCATGCACCCCAAACGATAGGGATGTTCCTTAGAGTACAAAGAATGTGTATGCAAAGTTTCAAGATTATAAGTTAAGAAATGTGGCCTGTAGATGACAAACAAACAAATACTAGAAATGGGCGTGGCTATGCCCCTGGGGGTCGGGCATGCACCAAAAACAATAGGGATCTTCCTTGGGTATAAGGAATAAGTATACCAAGTTTGAAGAAAATCCATGAAGAATTGCGCCCTGTAGGCGACACAAAGACACAAGAAAAGAAAATGGGCGTGGCTCTGCCCCTGGGGGTTGGGCATGCACCCCAAACGATAGGGATGTTTCTTAGGGTACAAAGAATGTGTATGCAAAGTTTCAAGATTATACGTTAACAAATGTGGCTTGTAGACGACAAACAAATACTAGAAATGGGCGTGGCTATGCCCCTGGGGGTAGGGCATGCACCAAAAACAACAGGGATCTTCCTTGGGGTATAAGGAATAAGTATACCAAGTATAAGGAATAAGTATACCAAGTTTGAAGAAAATCCAGTAAGGATTGCGCCCTGTAGGCGACACAAAGACACAAGAAAAGAAAATGGGCGTGGCTCTGCCCCTGGGGGTCGGGCATGCACCCCAAATGATAGGGATGCTCCTTAGGGTACAAAGAATGTGTATGCAAAGTTTCAAGATTATAAGTTAAGAAATGTGGCCTGTAGACGACAAACAAACAAATACTAGAAATGGGCGTGGCTCGGCCCCTGGGGGTCGGGCATGCCCCCAAAACAATAGGGATCTTCCTTGGGGTATAAGGAATAAGTATACCAAGTTTGAAGAAAATCCATGAAGAATTGCGCCCTGTAGGCGAACCACAGACACACACACACACACACACACACACACACACACACACACACACACACACACATACATACATACACACACACACACAGACAGGGGCGACGGCATAATACGTTCACATTATGAATGTGGACGTATAAAAATCTTATTACGAGTAATTATTAGAATTGTTTTGATTGTTTGTCTCATGGCCTTCGTCCAAAAGATATTTCAAAGTGTTCAAGAGCGTTCACAAGATTTTTCAAAGTGATCAAGAGTCATAACTCGGGCAGTAATTATCAGATATCGCTGAAAAGGAATAGACTTCTTCGTTGCATGACCTTAAACTAACACTGTGCATAAATTTAAAGTCAATCAAATATTAACTTCAGCCTCCAGAGCGTTCACAAGATTTTTCAAAGTGATCAAGGGTCATAACTCTGGCAGTAATTAGCAGATATAGCTGAAAATCAATAGGTTACCTCGTCTCATGACAATAAACACTGTGTGTAAATTTAAAGTCAATCGGATAATAACTTTAGCCTCTAGAGCGTTCACAAGATTATTCAAAGTGATCAAGGGTCATAACTCTGGCAGTAATTTTTGGAATTAGCTGAAAATCAATAGGCTTCTTCGTCTCATGACCTTAAACACTGTGTATAAATTTAATGTCAATCAGGTATTAACTTTAGCCTCTACAGAGCATTCACAAGAAATTGTGGACCGACGGACAGACAGACGGAAGGAAAGGGCGACGACAATATACGACCACATTTCCATGTGGGTGTATAAAAAACTAGATAATGAAGAGGGATGGTGCTGAAAATGTAAGTTGAATCGGTTCTCGTAAATGCAACGAGTTCGGAGTGGTCTCGCTAGGATTGAGATTGAGGCTTTTCAGTTTTTGGAGAACCACCCAAAAATATAACAAACAAGGAGTTGTACCATTTGACTCTTCCAAAATGCCCTGCATTCGTATTAGGGATGTCCACGATACTCGTATTTTAACCTGAAATTCAAACGAAAATGAACTAGCCTATACGTCGGGAGCGTCCTGTCGCTGGTGGAGGACGCCATCTTGGAAATCAAATCATCACTCTGCATAAGTCACGTGCCATGGAGTTAGTTCGCTCCATCATAGATCGTATAATATGGATCATAGATCGTATAAGCATAGATCGTCTAGTACAGTTCTATGGTATAAGTACAGTTCTATGTATAGTTCTATGGTATAAGTACAGTTCTATGTATAATGGATAACTGACCCTGCAGTATCTGTCATTGGACGATGAATTATGTTGTTCATCGCATGCGCGAAGTCCACAGAATCTAAGTTACTTCCGGTCGAAGGCTTTGCTATTGTTTATAATGAAGCGGAGTCGTGTGAGCTGATATTAATGTTATTAATTTGTAATAATTGTAATTGAGATAGCGACTGGAAATTTTGAGACAACGTTCCTATATTTATGAAGCTAATAATAACACGAAGACCGTATTTTTTACTTCGGTATTTATATTTTTAAAAAGTACTTAAATATAGATCCCATACTATGGGCCATACAGCAGTAGATTGCAAAGCCTATGCATGCGTGAACTGATATTTGATGTTTTTGTTATTATTTTGTAATAATTTTGAAATAGCGACTGGAAATTTTGAGACAACTTTCCTATATTTATGAAGTTAATAATAACATGAATACTAGCTGTATTTTTTTACTTCATTTTTTATATTTTATCGATCTACAGATTTTCTTGAATTGTTTTGTTTTGGGTCCATTATTTAAGGATGTAATGTAAATATCATGTGTATTTTTGTAACCAAGCTGATTCTTTAAATTTATTTTCACAGAGAAAAAAAAAGATGCACTTAAAATATTTTCGTTTATAAATAATTTTTTATATTTTATCGATCTACAGAATTTCTTGTAAAAATAAAACTACTTTTTTGTTTTGGGTCCATTATTTAAGGATGTAAATATCATGTGTATTTTTGTAACCAAACTCATTCTTCAAATCTATTTTCACACAAAAGAAAAGATGCACTTAAAATATTTTCGTAGCAAAAATAAAAATCTTGATATTAGAATCATTGTCTTCATACTTAATCTTTTTAATTCAAATTGATTCATTATAATTTTTTCCAAAGAAAAAAAATACCAATCTGAATATATAAGGATTATGTATGCTGGTGTTATTCAATAAAGTTCTCCAGCATTTTGCAGCATGGTTTCTCCCAGTCGGTAGTGTAGGAGGGACAACATGGCAAAGAACAGTGTCTAGTTGTTTAGATGGGACAAAAAACACAAGCTCATTGGTACACATTGGCATCATAATTTTGTAAACAAACTGATTCTTCAAAACAATTTTCAATGAAAAAAAGGAAGGAGAGTTTTGCCTGGACAGCATCTGTCTGTCCATGCTTCTTCAATTTTGAACTATATGGAATTGGGTTTTAACATTATCTTGTCAACACATGCAATCCTTCAGTATTTCGTTACGATAACATATGGTAGTCTTTATTCTATGACTATTTGCAAAATCCAAGGAAGGAGAATTTTGCCCGGACAGCATCTTCCTGTCCATGCTTCTTCAATTTTGAACTGTTGTTCTTAAGAGTTAAACGACAACTTCCACCGAAGGTGATATAGTAGACAAGTCTTATTTTGCATTGTTATTATCAAAGCGCACACGCAGGTGTCTTTCGTGTGGGAGTAACCCATGAATTTGAGAAGGCGCCCCTATCTCGAAGCCACATACGCTCACACCAGGGATTGAAATCACAACAGCAAGCCAGAGGTGACCGGCCAGAAGAGGTTGATGCACAGCACTCGATACTATCCCAACCCCCCAATTTTGAAGTACATATGTACAGGGGTCTTTTCTTGTTAGAAGAATATTACTAACAAATATTTCAACAACAATAAGATACATAAAAAAAAGAACCCCTTTATTTATTTTAACAATTACAGACATTAAAAAAAAATAACCTGAAAACCTCTGAATAGCAATAGAGGATCAGTTTTTTCTGAACACGATAGAGGCTGCATATTTTAACAGATGGAGGTTTATCTCCTATTTTTCTGCATGGTTTGGCAAATAATGACAAGTGTTTGTCATACAGTGTGCTATGAAGTAAATTTTGTCCAGACAGCAGACTAATTAATTACCTACTCTTATTTCGAAAATTGTCAAGGATTCTTTTACATGTACTCCAATGAATCGAATAGACAATGTCCTTGCCAGGCCCTCTTCCGAAATTACTGACAAAGTATTTTTCACACTTTATTATTTATGGAAGGTTGTAGCAGTGAAGAGCTTATCTTATATTCAGAGGCCTACAAAAGAAAGAAAGTACAGGGTAACTGGTATTAACATTTTCATAAAGAAATTGAGGAGTTTAAAGGGGTATTAATAATAATATTTTCAACATAATCCTAACAGACAGTTTTCAGATCCAATAATTATGTATCATTAAATAAATATGGTGTAAGAATGGAAAAAAACATGACACTATCTGACATTTAGATTTACATTCATGCAAATTTTATAATGTCAATACGACCAATATTTAAAAGAATTATCCTAATTTGAACATAGTCGGAAAAATAAAGGTCTGGGTACCTATGAAATTTCAACGTAAAAATATAGAGCAATGGTGTATATACCTTGTCTCAAAATTTGAGCTAAAAAAAATTGAGTTGTTTTGACTAAGAATGGCTAAGTTGCTTATCCGGACACGTAACGCTTTTAAAATTTCGGGTCATTTTTTTTCGTTGGGTGACCTGAAAATCGATTCCCTAAGGTCTATAATACAGTGAATGGCCTATGTGCTGTACTTGATAGCGATCGGTATTTTTCACCTACACATATAATGTTTTCAATATTAAATGAGGGCTTAGAAACAGAACATCCATTCAAATGATTTTTTTTTAAAAGTTTACCTTGAAATTTCAGTGTGCAAACATATTGTTTTAAAATACTGATAGCACATTTGAATTTGACAAAATGCTGAGACCATTCATTAAAGTCTAAATTTTATGGAAAATTTCCTTAGGATATTATTTGATTTTTCCTACATCTTTAATTGATAAAGACAGATTTTTTATTTATTTATTTATACACGCAAAGACGTATACGGTATATCTAATTATCAAAACAGTTTTTCTTACAATCTAAAACTATAAAGGGAAATTTTAGCTATTAACTTACTTTTTTTGAGGGGGGGGGGGGGCTATGAAGACACCTTGAAGTAATGAATATTGATACACCAAAAAAAAAACGTAGGCCTAAAGTAAAGATAAAACATGACTATTGGCCTATATGTATACAGGCCTATATAATTAGAAAATTGTAGATTCTAGACTAGCTGCATAGTTTTTATTACGTTTGACGAAATATTATTATATCGAATAGAAACAAATTGAGGTTTTATAATACAATAGAATGCGTCCTGGACGCAATCTCACTGAAAATGATTATTCAATAACTTATCATACTTTTTATGTGTTAGTGTTATTGTTGTAGGCCTGTGTCGGCTGGGTACCGTAGTATCCTTTTAATTTTTATACGAACGAAACATGTACTGACAACTAACCGTATTGATACAAAATAACTTACACATGGTTAAACATTAATTTCGGATATATCTTGGTAATTGGAAGTTGTGCAGACGATGTTTTTTTCTTATTTTATTCCGAAGCTCACAGGACTCCATACGCATTTCTTCAGGGTTTTGTTTAACCGGAAGTAACTTAGGTTCTGTGTTTTCGCGCATGCGATAAATAACATAAACCACCAGTCGGACTTCCTTTCTAGTACAGTTCTATGTTGCAATAACCAGCATGGATAAGCGGTACAGGCGTATAGAACAAAATCTAAAAGAGTAAAAGGTCTATAAAATATAAAGTTATTGATCGAGTCATCTTGGGACCATCATTATGCAGCTTTATTGTCCATAAATGTCAAGAGGTATCTGTACGAAAGGGCGTTGTTGTTATGTCACTCCAATTGACCAATTATAATTGGACAATGTGTATCATTCATAATCATGGGCGTCAGACATGGGGGGGTCCGGCAAATTTGGCAAATTAAAGTGCCCGAAATCTAATAAAACACTAATTTTAGGACTGGAATAGCAGTAAAACGCCTTTGCGGCCATCAAATATTCCAAAATTTCCTTGGGGGGTCCATACAATTTCAGCTCCGCTTCTTCGCCCTGCGAAGAAAACAAACTGCCCGTAGCCCGTAAACCTGCTTCGGGCATTTCTAGTTTTGCTTCCCTAACTTCCTAATAAAACACTAATTTCACTTTTCTTTTAATTGAATACCACGAATTTATACTGAGTTGACTATTGATTAAAACATTTTGTCTGGGGCCACTCTACTTTGTGCGACATTTTTCGGGCATCGATTATTACTTGTGAATGCAACTGCAACAGTGTGATTGGATGGTTGGAATTCAGAGTGGGATTTCGGTTACAAAACCATTGGATACTTTTGGAGTTGCTCACACAGGCTAGAATAGCAGAAAACGCATTTGCGGTGGTTAAATTTTCAAAATTATCTCCGGGAGGGTGAGGCTGCCATAGCCCGCGACGATTGATTGGTTGTTTGGAATTCTTGGCAGCCAGGTAGGCTATATTGAACCGAATTGAAGTTGCTGTATTCACAGGTTACAGACTGGAATAGCAGGAAAACGCATTTGTGACAGTTAAATTCTCAAAATTTTCTCCCAACAGTCCCGTCTTCATGGGCGTAATCGATTGATTGGAATTCGAGTCAGCAAGCCACCTTAATTAGGTAATATTAGACCACTTTGAAATTGCTTTGTTCATGGGCTGAAATAGCAGGAAAAGGTGTTTGCAGCCGTCAAATATTCCAAAATTTTCTTAGGTGGGGGTAAGCCACGCTTCTTCGTCTGCCGCTGTCTGTAAACATGATAAACGTTGTATTGGTGTGATGTTTTAGTTTAACCCCGTAAAATATGCCAAACAATGTTTACAGAAGACTGAGACTTTAAACAAAACTTATGGGGGTAACCCGCCCCCCCCCCACCATTGCGGACCCCCTCAATATATCTTTCATGGCTACGCCCCTGTTCATAATCATGATCTAATGATTCATCATATTGATGAATATGGCAATATCATATGCAATATGATATATCCATTCTAAAATTCATAGGCTACTCATAATCATATATGGGCCTAGTTCTTTTCAGAACCTTCTTTTAGCGAACTTTCGCTGATAGTTCTTATCCGGCCTTCTATACTGCAGTATGAAAATACGGTAAAATACCGCTATTCCCCACCCCTGTTCTCAGGCTGTTTTAGAACCCTTACCGTCTATTTGTCACCACAATTCTTTATTTTCCACCAAAAGGAATCCTTTCTCACTATATTTGACACAAATTTATAATAATTCAACTCCATTTTCAAGTAGAATTTTAGCGATGAAATAAACATGTGGTTTGCGCATGTCCAGGTCTCGTATTGGCTTTCAGTTTAAACGTATTTGATGTATGTTTATAATCGCAGAATTCTACTTGAAAATAGTGTTGAATCTTTATAAATGTGTGTCAGCTGTGGCAAGAAATGATTCCTTTGGCGAATAAAGTAGAATCAAGGTGAAAAATAGTAGGTAAGGATTCCAAAATAGCCTTAAAGGACAATATTGGATTGGTGCCAGTCATTATCACATGTGTGATAGAGCTTGTTAAACACATTCAAAATATATTTTTAACAGAGAGATCAATGCTACGATAGTTGAGTAATACATGTTTCCCGAATCGGAAGTGACGAACGACAAAGGAAAACACGAGTCACCGCTTTATATAACTGACTAAAGCGACGAGTGATAACAGATACACGGCCGAATATCTGCTCACTAATAATTCCTTCGAAGACCAAAAGTTGTTATATGGGACTGTAAGAGGATATCTGACAATTCAATAAAGTAATTGAATGTCATTAGATAAAAAAAACACGAGAAAAATAGAAATAGTCCGTACATTCCCTTGTTTATATTCATTCTATACCTTATAAAAACATGGTAATGCACGGACTTTTTCTGTTTTTCTTTTGTGTTTTCTTATCTAGTGACAGTCAATTCTTTTTATGAATTGTCAGATATCCTCTCACAGTCTCACACAACAACTTTTGGTCTTCGAAGGAATTATTAGTGAGCAGATATTCGGCCGTGTATCTGTTTTCACTCGTCGCTTCAGTCAGTTAAATAGACCGGTGACTCGTGTTTTCCTTTGGCGTTCGTCACTTCCGATTCTGTAAACATGTATTACTCAGCTATCGTAGCATGGATCTCTCTGTTAAAAGTATATTTGGAATGTGTTTAACCAGCTCTATCATATATGTGATAATGACTGGCACCAATATTGTCCTTTAAAACAGAGGTGGGGAAGAACAGTATTTTTATACTGCAGTTATATAAGGCCGGATAGGAACTGTGTGGCGAATATATCATTCGCTCAAAGACAGTTCGAAAAGGAACTAATAGGGGCCCAATGTTACTGTATAACTGTAATGTTTTCAAACGTTGAGATAATACTCTTCTTTTGTTGTCTTTGAAACGTAGCCCAAACAAATCAGTAATGGTTCTTTATATTGCTCTGTCCAGTTAAGAAAAATGAAAATAATAGCATGTGCCAACCAAAATTCAATTTTTGAGCTAGAGACCTGAAACTTTGCATATAGTTAGAAAAAAAACATGAGAATCATTAAACTGCTTCAATGTTAAAAATCTGTTCAGAACTTTTATTTTGGTTGCTGGTTTTATATATCCATATAAGTGCAGCGATTTGCAAAATTCCGTCAAAAACAGGCAAAATTGATAAAATGATAATTTGACTGACGAAATGACTTTGGAGCAGGCTCAAATTTTACTTACATGTGCTAGATATACATTAACTAAAATCAACTACAAAAATATTGTTTTTAACATTTATTTGGACAAAATGTAAAGGAAATCGGCCATATTTCGTACAGAAAAGTAATATAAATGACTATGTAATACAAAATCATAAAAAAAATCATTAGATCTTGAAAATTGGTTTTCTGATTATGGAATAGTAAAATCAAACTAGGAAGTATGTTTTCTTTGACCGTATATGAAATATTATATAAAATATGAAATTTGATAAAAGGAAATGAAACAAAAACCTGTTTCATTTAGGTAGACCTACATATTGTATGTCTAATAAACTACATATTTACTATGTTTAAATCAATCATAAAACTATTGCAATAATTTCTAATTGGGATAATATTGATTGAAATCTTTCTTATTTCTGACTGGAATAGAAAAAAATAACAATAACACATAACTAAAAAATGCATTATAAGAAACTGGTTTTCTTTCTGGTGTAGAAATGATAAAGTATCTTAAAATAAAAATTGATAAATGAACCATACACAAACAAGGCCTGTAGCGAATTAACTATACCAATAACAGTAAAAACAAGAAGGCAGCTAGCTAATTTCAATCTTTTAGTATTTACCAAGTTCTTGGAACCTGAAAAATTATAGTAAATATGATTAAACAATAATCAAATGAAATGGGGTTTTATTTCTAACTCATTTCTGTATTGGTGTTTTGTTTTGTTTTTTCTGACAAGATGAATGTTATGATAATTAAAATTGATAATTAATGCATATGAAATAAAGATGGGCATGCGCTGTGCGATGAAGAATATGTTTATTTAGCACGAATTTGATAAAGCATACAATTCAAACTAATTGTTAATATTTCAAGTATTTTCTGGCATTCGCAGGTGTCTAATGGTCATCTAACAGGGAATAGTTGCCTGAGTTATAGAGACTTCTGCCATGTATGACCGATAAAATTTTGGTCATCTCAGAACAAATTAATTTTTACGACTTTCACATCCACTTATGGAAATAAATGAAGGTGGATCTTTTAAAGGAATGTTTTGTCCACAATTTAGCAAGTTTTTTTTCCCCAGTGCATCTTCCATGAAATAAGTTACAAAATTCCAAACTTTTCAATCGGAGAAAAAAAACCTAACCCTAACCCAATCCTATGTGTGACAAACTTTCCATGCACCGCAACCTTGACTTCTTAACTAACTGTTTCGGTTGAATGGAACCGGTATCAATTGCAAGAAACCGACACGAGGCTGTAATACAAGACCGACTTTTCCAGAAAAAAAATGTGCCATATTTGTGACAGCCAATTAAGAAAAACGAGTTACGTCCCTTTTTCGGTTGGTACACGCTAATAGAAATGATTGATAGGGTACAGTATTATTACGTTATTTTGGTACTGATTATAATATTTTGAATCGATTCATTTTCTTGCTCATTTTCACCACATGGACAGATTACCCCCAGAGCATGCATGAATCTTTCGTTGACTAATCTGCAAGTACGAAATAAAGCCTGTCCGGGGCATTTAATGGTTTACCTGAATGATAATCCGCCTAAAGCTACTCGATAAGTTAGATTTATTTATTTTGATGAATTTTGTGACCATCAGTTTACTGGTAGACCTACTAAATAAGAAAAATATGATGGCATATTTAAACATACATTATGCAATAGGTAATACGGTTCAATTATATTTTATTAATCGATTGCTTGTAGGGATCTTTTGCGGTTGACTCAATGACAGACCTTATGATACAATGCATACACACTAACCATTAGACATTAATGAATTTATCCAGACCATGATCAACACTTGATGCCATTACTAGCCAGCGATATTTAGTTATTTACCGGATTGGAATATATTTTGTGAAGGATAATTTATAATTAAACGTAAAAATGGATAATCAAGATTGTTTATCTCGGTTCAGAGTTGAGCAATTGGACTGAAATTTTCAGCATATTCTATTTACGTTAATTAATTTTTAACTATTATAGCGAGAACTGTCAACTCTTTTTATCTATTCTCCCATAATGCCCCTTTAAATGCCCCAAGGTGAGCCATTTTATTTCCCTTGACAGTTGGCATTAGAATTAAGAGTAGGCCCATCTTTATTAGCCCAGTTCGGAGCAGAACAGTAGGACATTAAACCCCATTTCATTTCAAATCTTATTCTTAGCACACAAACTAATTATACAGTGATTTTGAAAATTATTTGAAAAAACCATTGCAGTACAAAGTAAATAGTTGACTGATACTACATCAAGGAGTTGACATTCTGAGCGCGTAGGGTCAGACCGGCGCGGACAAAGAATTTGAAGAAACCCCATGAGTCTAGGCAACAACCCTATTCCTAGAAATGTCTTCTGTCTTGCTCCTCATGATTTGATGACAAAAATGTTTCTGGCCTATAAACTCACTTAATTTCCAATTAAAACGACCCCAAACAGTACTGCACATAGCTTAATACAGAATAAACCAATTCCCATTGAAATAAAGGTAAAACCTTACCGCATAATTATATGATTTGATTAAACCAAACTGCTGACCATTTTTATACGCCCACATTGAAACTTATCATCCGATTGACTTCAGATTGATACACAGAGTTTAAGGTGTTGAAACGAATAAGTATTTTGATTTTCAATGAATTTTGATAACTGAACAGCTAAATCCATGATATTAAATGTTTCGTATACTAATTGTTAGCGTGGGGTAAAACTTTATAAAAAGCAAACAAATTCTAATGATTTTCTGATAATTACATAATGAGTTGTTACTCTTAATCAGATTTTAGTGTATTACAAATGTTTCATTACCGAAAAAAGTAAAAATATGTGACAACCCTTGTTGACTGCCCGGATGATTAAGCTGCTGTGGGCATATGTTTCGTTGCCTGGCAACCTATCTTTGAAATGGGTGCCAAGCCAGAAATCGAAAATATGGGAAAAACTGTAAGATAAAGTTGAGATTTTGAGTGGACCACTCTTTACTATCTGTAACATGATTATTTATATCCATGCAAACTGTTTTAAGCCTACACTACTACATGACTAGGAGAAAGAACATTCTCAGGTTGTCTCTAACTGCAAGAAAATTGTTGAAAAAAATGAACCATATGTTAGACCTGAAATGACGTAGAAAAGGATATGGGCTTGTGTAGGTTAAGGAAAGATTATTGCGGCACATTTGACCTGTCGTCGCCCCCGTCCGTCTGTCGGTCAATCTGTCCGTCCACAATTGCTTGTTGACGCTCTACAGACTAAAGTTAATATCTGATTGACTTTGAATTTATACACAGTGTTAAGAAGAAGAAGCCTATTGATTTTCAACTATTTCCAATAATTACTGCCAGAGTTATGGCCCTTCATCGCTTCAAAAAATCTTGTGGACGCTGTAGAGGCCAAAGTTAGTATCCGATTGACCTTAGATTTATACACAGTGTTTAAGGTCATGAGACGAAGAAGCCTATTGATTTTCAGCGATTTCTGATACTTACTGCCAGAGTTATAGCCCTTGATCACTTCAAAAAATCTTGTGGACGCTCTATAGGCCAAAGGTAATATCAAATTGACCTTTATTACTGCCAGGGTATTATTGCCCCTTGATCACCTCAGAAAATCTTGTGGACGCTCTAGAGGCCAAAGTTAATATCCTATTGATTTTAAATTTATACACAGTGTTTAAGGTCATGAGACGAAGAATCCTAGGCCAAAGTTAATATCCAATGGACTTTAAATTTATACACAGTGTTTAAGGTCATGAGACAAAGAAGCCTTTTGATTTTCAGCGATTTCTGATAATTACTGCCAGAGTTATGGCCCTTGATAACTTAAAAAAATCTTGTGGACGCTGTAGAGGCCAAAGTTAATATCAAATTGACCTTTATTACTGCCAGGGTATTGCCCCGTGATCACCTCAGAAAATCTTGTGGACGCCCTAGAGGCCAAAGTTAATATCCTATTGATTTTAAATTTATACTGTTTAAGGTCATGAGACGAAGAATCCTATTGATTTTCAGCAAATTCCGATAATTACTGCCGGAGTTATCTTCCTTGATAACTTTGAAAAATCTTTTGTAACACTCCTAGAAGACAAACTTATCCAATTGACTTCAGATTGATACACAGAGTTTAAGGTCTTGAGACGAACAAGTATAGTGATTTTTAGTGAATTTTGATAAGTGAACAGCTAAATCCATGATTTTAAATGTTTCTTATACTAAATGTTAGCATGGGGTAGAACTTTATAAAAAACAAACAAATTCTAATGATTTTCTGAAATTACTTTATGAGTTGTTAATCTTAATCAGATTTCAGAGTATTATAAATGTTTCACTTCCGAAAAAAGTAAGAATATGCGACAACTCTAGTTGACTGCCCGGACGATTTAGCTGCTGTGGGCGTATGTTTCGTTGCCTGGCAACCTATCTTTGCATTAGTGTTACATAAAGTTATTTGAAAAGAATCTACATGTGTGACAAATAATCTGTATGGAGGTGAAAATAGCCACTTAAATCCATTCTAAATTAATGATAATATGTCCATTTATATGGCGCCAAATCCACAAATTGTGCTCACAGCGTATACAACAACTATACAAAAGTCTTTTGACTCTACGTGTTTGTGTCATTAAGCTTTAAATAAGCATTACAAAGGGTAATATGTCAACATAATAAGTTAAAATTTGAGAAGTTGTTTCTATATGATCACTGAAAAGATGTTGGACATCTCATTCTTGAGGGAGCTTAAAGAGTAAGGGGTTATACCAAATTGTCCTTACTATGTATTCTGGCATGACAAATCACTCACAATGTTATAGCATTAATTTCAGCGGTCATTTTGAAGAGCACCTGCAGTTTTCACTTCCATATAGATTATTTGTCACACATGTACGTTCTTTTCAAATAACTTTATGTAAAACTAATGCAAAAAGAGGTCAAATGTGCCACAATAATATTTTCTTAACCTACACAAGCACATATCCTTTTGAAGAGCACCTCATCGTTTCATATCTCCAGAAAATGTGTGGTACATAATAATAATGAAGAGATTTGTTAACTCTAATCACAATTAGTGCAAAATAAGACCATTGCGTGGTCTAATAAATGCTTATAAAAATAGGTTGCCAGGCAACGAAACATACGCCCACCAGAAGCTAAATCGTCTGGGCAGTCAACAAGAGTTGTCGCATATTAAGTAATTATCAGAAAATCATTAGAATTTGTTTGGTTCTTATAAAGTTCTGTCCCATGCTAACGTTTAGTATACGAAACATTTAATATTATGGATTTAGCTGTTCAATTATCAAAATTCATTGAAAATCAAACTCAACCATCATTAATGTGTAACGGGGATATAGTCAAACGTTTTTTAAATTCGGAATAAAATTGTGACCTCCTTAAGGTCCACAACATAAAAAACACAATTTTTCGTACAATCAGGGGCCATAATTCAGGAAGTTATAGACCAATGTGCCCGAATATTGAAAGGAACTGCGATCTTTGGGATATAAAATCGAATTAAAATTGTGACCTCTACAGGGTCCACAAACTTGATACATCATATTTTTACACTATTCGCGTATACGAAATTCGACCTCAACCTTCATTACAGTGTAACGGTGATATAATCAAACGTTTTTTAAAATTGGATAATAATTGAGACCCCTAGAGGAACCACAAGCTAAAAAAGTTGATTTTGCGTACAAACAGGGGCTATAATTCAGGAAGCTACAATCCGATATGCGCAAATATCAAAAGTAACCATGATCTTTGGATTTTAAACATGCATTTCAAGTTTCATCAAAATCAGATTAAAATTGTGACCTCCACAGGGTCCATAACCTTGATATACCATATCTTTACACTAATCGCATACAAGCGACGGCCATTTTGTCTGGCAATTTTGGTCCGATTTTCTCTAAATTCAAACCCAATCTTATTTACAGTGTAAAGGTGATATAATCAGACGGTTTTATAAATCGAATAATAATTATGACCTCTAGACTAGAGAGACCACAAGCTTAAAAAGGACATTTTTCGTACAATCAGGGGCCATAATTCAGGATGCTACGATCCAATGTGTGCAAATATCGAGAGGAACCACGATCTTTGGGTTATAAACATGTAATTCAAATTTCATCAAAATCGGTTCAAAATTGTGACCTCTATAAGGTCCACAACCTTGATATAACATATTTTCACACTAATGGCGTACAAATGGCGGCCATTTGGTCCGTCAATTTTGGTCCGATTTTCACGAAATTCAAACTCAACCTTCATTACCATGTAACGGTGATATAATCAAATGTTTTTTTAAATCAGATGATAATTTTGACCTCCAGAGGTACCACAAGCGAAAAAGGGCGATTTTTCATACGATCAGGGGCCATAATTCAGGAAGCTACGATCCGATATGTGCAAATATCGAAAGGAACCAAATATGGGTTATAAATATGCATTTCAAGTTTCATCAAAATCGGTTTAAAATTGTGACCTCTATACTGTTCACAAGCTAAAAATGTGATTTTTCGTACAATCAGGGGCCATATTACATGAAGTTACAGTCCGATACTTGCCAATATTGAAAGGAACCGAGATCTTAGGGTGATAAACCTACATTTCAAGTTTCATCGAAATTGGATAAAAATTGTGACCTGTAGACTGTTCACAAACAATGTGGACGGACGGCTGAACAGGGGCGACGACAATATACGTCCACGTGAAAATGTGGGCGTATAAAAATATATACAGTTTATCTACGTATTTGGGTGGCATGTGAATAGCGCCCTCACTTTTTATCCCTTTTCTAGAGTCTGGAATACAATCGCAGCTTGTTTGGGAATAACTCTAATAATAACTAATGAAAAAGTGCCCTCACGGAAAGAGGTTCAGGATATGGCTTGTTTCCCTCATATATTCTTGTTCAGAATAAAAAACTGGTCTAGATAAACCACATGAGAATTTCTACCTCTCCGGGTGGCACATCCCTCAATTATAACCCGGACTGTTGGGGGGGTTGGATGGCCGAATGGTTAGCGTGTGCAGGCTGTATCATACGGCCTGCCATTGAGTCAACTGGCAAGGTTTCAAATCCCCGGTTGTATGTGGCAATCAGTAAGGTCGCCTGTCCAGCCTCATGGGTTTTCTCGGGGTACTCCGGTTTCCTCCCATTGCTAAAGACACCTAGTGACCTACACGCAAGCGAATTATTGAAATAAAATTAAAAACCATGTTAGTCCCGAAATGACCTGGTTTGTGTTAAGTGAACGTTAAACCCCATTTCTCTCTCTCTCTTTAACCCGGACGATTACTTTTGAATTGTTTCTGTTGCAGGGTTAGCTATAAAGGAGTGTATGATAAAGTAAACAATTAGAATGGGTAAAGTAAAGAAGATGAGATTGAAGTTACACAATGCTTCTGCTAAGAGTAAAATCAACCTTGACAATAAAACAAAAGAAGAGATAAATTTACCTGATGAAATCCCAACCTTAATACCGGTATGATTTATATTTGACTCTATGGTTTTAAAATACAAATGTGACGTCATCCTTTCATGTTTGTGTATCATTATTTCAAATAGCGATACACATGCATTATTTATACTAGGTGACATATTGGACTTGCATGCACATGTGGGATGGTGTCTATAATTTAATGGTCTCATGCAAGAGGGTAGATATAGCCCTTGGACCTTGGACTATCGTCCTCGTACTATATCAGTATAGTTATCATTTGGAAGTCATGTGATCATTTGTGGCTGCGATTCTGCAACTGATGTCAGGCCACTGGTTGCTCGTGCTTGCGTCCAGTCCTAGTTGTCGTAAATTGCTGTCAACATCAAAACACGACTTTGTTGTTCCAAAAACTTTTAAAGTGTTGTGTGGTGATAGGCAGCACTCACCCAATGGAATAAACTCCCAGCAACATTAATGGAAGCCAGAACATTACAGTCCTTTAAAATATCCCTTAAGACTCACCTATTTAACTGTGAATACCAAACGTGACAGTGCAGCTCAGCACCATCGAGTAGAACACTTCTATAAGAGAGGCGCTATACAAATTCATTTTTATTATTAGTGGAGGGACGACATACACTGTAAGCTAGGCTTAAGGAGGTGATCTGTTCACAATGCATGATTGATCATAAAATGGTGAGCTGCTTCAAATCTATGGCCCCTGATTGTCCAAAAAAGCACGTTTTTAGCTTTGGAACCAATTCTGATGAAATTTGAAATGCATGTTTATAACCCAAAGATCTTGGTTCCTTTCTATATCTGTGCATATCGAATCACAACTTCCTGATGTACCCTGATTTTACGCAAAATCGCTATTTTTATGTTGTGGTCCCTCGGGAGGTCACAATTATTATCCGATTTAAAAAAAACCTTTGATTATATCACTGTTACACCGCAATAAAGGTTGAGCTCGAAATTTGTGAAAATTGAACCAAAACTGCCTGACAAAAAGGCCACCGCTTATACGTGAATAGTGTAAAAACATGCTATAGCAAGGTTGTGAACCCTGTAGAGGTCACAATTTTGATCCGATTTTGATGTAACTTGAAATACATGTTTATAACTAAAAGGTTGCGATTCCTCTCGATATTCGCACATGTAGGATTTTAACTTAATGAATTACGGCCCTTGATTGTACGAAAAATCTGATTT
Source organism: Patella ulyssiponensis (assembly GCA_963678685.1). Classification (NCBI taxonomy): domain Eukaryota; kingdom Metazoa; phylum Mollusca; class Gastropoda; family Patellidae; genus Patella; species Patella ulyssiponensis. Next base: position 56,374,847 of record OY783225.1, on the reverse strand, counting down.
TTAGCTTGTGGTTCTTCTAGAGGTAACAGATTTTATCCAATTTAATTACAGTTACACGCTGATGATGGTTGAGATCAAATTTCGTGACAATCAGACCAAAACTACCGGATTTTGATAAAACTTCAAATTTATGTCACAAAGATCTTGGTTCCTTTCGATAATCATGCATATCCGAATGTAACTGCCTGGTTAATGGCCCATGATTGTTCGAAAAATCACATTTTTAGGTTGTGGACCCACTAGAAATCACAATTTGTATTCAATTTTAAAAAATGTTTAAATCACCGTTACATGTCATTCAATGAAGGTTGAGTTAGAATTTTGTTACAAAGGATGTCGACCCTTCAGATGTCACAATTTTTATACGTCCACATTCATAATGTGCACGTATTATGCGTCATCCCTGTCTGTGTGTGTGTGTCTGTGGGTCGCCTACAGGGCGCAATTCTTCATGGATTTTCTTCAAACTTTGTATATATTGTTTTTGGTGCATGCCCGACCCCCAGGGGCAGAGCCACTCCCATTTCTAGTATTTGTTTGTTTGTCGTCTACAGGCCACATTTCTTAACTTATAACCTTGAAACTTTGAATACATATTCTTTGTACTCTATCATTTGGGGTGCATGCCCAACCCCCAGGGGCAGAGCCACGCCCATTTTCTTTTCGCGTGTCTTTGTGTCGCCTACAGGGCGCAATTCTTACTGAATTTACTTCAAACTTTGTATATTTACTCTTTACACCCTAAGGATGATCCCTATCGTTTGGGGTGCATGCCCGACCCCCAGGGGCAGAGCCACGCCCATTTCTAGTATTTGATTGTTTGTCGTCTACAGGCCACATTTCTTAACTTATAACCTTGAAACTTTGCATACATATTCTTTGTACCCAAAGGAACATCCCTATCGTTTGGGGTGCATGCCCAACCCCCAGGGGCATAGCCACACCCATTTTCTTTTCTCGTGTTTTGTGTCGCCTACAGGGCGCAATTCTTACTGAAGTTTCTTCAAACTTTGTATATTTACTCTTTACACCCTAAGGATGATCCCTATCATTTGGGGTGCATGCCCGACCCCCCAGGGGCAGAGCCATGCCCATTTCTAGTATTTGATTGTTTGTCGTCTACAGGCCACATTTCTTAACTTATAACCTTGAAACTTTGCATACATATTCTTTGTACCCAAAGGAACATCCCTATCGTTTGGGGTGCATGCCCAACCCCCAGGGGCATAGCCACACCCATTTTCTTTTCGCGTGTCTTTGTGTCGTCTACAGGGCGCAATTCTTACTGAATTTTCTTCAAACTTTGTATATTTACTCTTTACACCCTAAGGATGATCCCTATCGTTTGGGGTGCATGCCCAACTCCCAGGGGGAGCCACGCCCATTTTATTTTTGTTTGTTGCCTACAGGCCACAATTCTTAATCGATCATATTGAAACTTAAAATACTTATTCCTTATACCCTAATGATGATCCCTTTGTCTACAGGCCATGATTCTAAATGGATCGTCTTTAAACTTGGGATATGTATTCCTTATAGCCTAAGGACGACAACTGCATGTCCCGACTCCCAGAGGCAAGCCACGCCCAAATTTTGTGTTTGTGGTTTACAGGCCGCAATTCTGAATGAATCTGCTTGGTACTTGGCATATGTATTCCTTATAGCCTGAGGGCGTCCTCTATTGATTTCGGTGAATGTCCCGATCCCCAGGGGCAGAGCCACGCCCACTTTTTGCCTTTAGCGTCTGAAAGCCACAATTCTGAATGGATTATCTTGATGTTGAAGCACGACCCACAAGGCTAAACAAACCAAACGCCTAGCCTTCTTGACAAAGTACCATATCAATCAAAGCAGGAATGTGGACGTATATTGTAGCGTTAGCGTTATGTTTATCTATTTTGATGAAATTTAAAATATATGTTTATGTCCCAAAGATCTCAGTCCCTTCCCACTGGTTTCTTCCTGTAGCTCTAGTACTGTACTGACTCAACCATTGGTTCTTGGAATTCTACATGTAGTACCATACTGACTCAACCAAGTCACATAGAAAGAATACTAGTATAGTTTTTTGTACTTCAACCTCATACATGCTTCGGAGCAAGACATGGCCAGTCGCTGTCTTGGATTTGTTGACACTGGGTTTAGAATTGGCGCAGACGACTTTGTTGCTTATGGGTCATAACAAGCCCTTGCCTCTGTTTTAGTTTTATGCAATGAATGTCATTTTTACTGCACATGAAATACAGATGTACATATGCCAAGGGATGGGTTCAAGTGTTAGTGGTGATGCCTCATATGAGAATATGTATCAATGTTTAGTTGAGTGTTATTTCCAGGTTGATAGTAAGAACATGGTTATCAGTGCAAATTTATTCAGTGGAGTGAATATAGATAAAACAAATTTAACTCAAAGATTACCTGATTTTGATGCCAGAAGTGCGATCACCAGTAAAACGCTAAAAGGTCTTAGTATGAAGAAAAAAGATAAATTAAAGTTACGTCGAGAATATTTTATGCAGAGTAAGTAATTTACAAGCAAATATATCGGCAAAGGGCCTGCACACAAGAAAGATTATTTGTTGCCAATAATCTCTGTTGAAAAACAGCCCACTGTACAGGGCAGTGTACGCTTACGACTGGCCCCCGTATCCATTCACTTGATTTGATATTTGTTTATTTTTTGCAATGTCTGTTTTCTGTCTTGTCTGCAGGTTGATCTTGTAGATTTTTGTTATGTGGTCTTCCTGCACTTACTAATAAAGATACATGTTGAGGCCCAAGTAAATTCTTGAATTATTTACTGCCAACTTATTTTTCAGCAAACTTATTTTTCCGCCGTTTAATTCCACCTCTCAATGTTCCGAAAGCTGCCTAACCATTAGGGCTGGCGATTAATTCTGTTTCAAGTATCGATTATCGCTGATCAATAATCAATAATATCGGCAAATTATTTTGACTTACAATTGGTTTGAAAACAATCATAATTTGTACACTAATAACGAATTATATGCAAGTTTATGTTGTGATATCATTCTGTATATATGTAGATTTTTTTTCATTTATTTGACATTTGACAGTGAAATAATAGCATTCCATAGCACAACCAAGGTGTAGAAAAAAACTCAATCAACTTCGTTTCGAAGACAGAACCCGCCACCGCTCGCCATATCTTTGTTGCTTATGACCTTAACAATAATGAGTAAAAAAATATAGTTATTTCCATTTGATCACGTGAAACAAATTCTTCATCCAGTTCGCCTTAACAATTTATTTCTTGCAGTGATTTCTCGTGCGCACAGAACACTTTGTATAGTGGCTTAATTCACTGTGAGATCCATATAATTGCAATATTCGAGAAATGAAGAGATAAGGGGCACAACTGAATGTTACGTGAAACCACTGGCTCTCATCATGACATAAGCAGCCAACATTTTTCACACGTATGTGTTTTATCATGACTATTCGAAGCACACCTTGCATACAGTGAGAAGGATTATTTTCATGGACTTCTTCTTCCGGGTGAAGTACCTATAATGGCGCAATAATCAATATTTTAAAACTGTATCGATAATCGATTTTCAAAATGCTTACAGACGATTATTGGCAATGTCAATATTTTCCGCCAGCCCTACTTACCATAGGATCAAGAAATAACAACCACTCGCTAACTCCAGCTGGCAGACACTCAATAACAAATTTTTTAGAATGTATCTTTAACATTGCAAGCTGTTTTGATTAATGTATGGAAAAGGCCTGTTTAATACTTGTAGAATTATGACCCTCTCTCCCATGGAGAGGTCATCGTCAGATCTGCTAGAAATTTCTATATATTGTTTAAATTAGTCCAATGAATTTCTTTAATCACATCAAAAATTCTTGTCACTTATACAGCGAACATTCTCAGCTAATCTACTTTAAATTTCTGTTTTGTCTGTTTCTATTATTGCCACAAATAAAAGTTGCAACAAATTTTGCTGAATACTGATAGAGTTATGTTGCCCGTAATTGTATTGCCATAGACTCTTATCGATTATTATACAGTATAAAGATTTGGCTTTATATTTACTTCAATATTCATGTTATAAAAGCCTTTATGGACTGCTGTGGTTGTAGTTTGGATTGTCTGGCAACCAATCATTTTCATACTTCAAACTTCGCAGTATGTGGTATACCAAAATTTAAAGCTAAAAAGAAGACATTTGCATGCTGACACTAGCTGAACCACGACCACTAGTCAGGGCTTATTGACAAATGAAAAGATAAAAGTATGTAGTAGATAAAATCTTAATCAATATATTTGGGGTTTTTTTTAGAAATAAATGCCATTGAAGTAAATAAAAAGAAAGCTAAAGAGAAAAAGAAGCGAATGAAGACTGCGATTGTTGGAGATATGTCAGTTATAGAAGATGCGTTACCTACATTAGATTTACTCATGAAAACATCCACATCTAAAGACAATGTGTAAGTTTGAGATTATATGATTAGTGCAACAATATGTGATCAGGGATGAATATTGTAGACACAGGGGCCCCTTAAACAATTGAATGGTCTCACATAGTTTGAGAAACCTTATTGGTTATCGATGAATTGAAAAGCAAAGCAGTCTTTGGAGGTTATGTACTTATGGTATACTCTAGAAAGCAACATTTACAGTCAGTTTTCCAAATAATTCTAGTTCCCTTGGAGAGAGAAAACCTAGAGTTATAGCCCCCAGTCCCTGAATGCAACTTATTTATACTATAGAGTAGCGGTACCTAATACAGATGTGAACATCTGGCCTGCTCTGTGTTATTAAGTTTATCCATGAGTCTTTTACACCAAAACCTATCCTTTATACCACACAATTCTCCAATAAAAATTTGCTTATAACTGGAACAATAAACAATATTCTGAATACCAAAATTTTATGAATGCAAACAATTATTCAACAAAATCCCTCAGTTATCCCTCATTGTTAATGTGATAGAGGCTGAAAATATGACCGGATATATCAAATTGAGTTGGAATACACAAAATCTAATTTTGGACTAGAGACAAAATAAGTGAAAATGTTGATTTTGATCGAAATTGAGATTTTCATAAAAGTGAGACTCTAAATATATCTATTGACACAAAAGATCAAAATGGCAATAAATGATTTTAGAACACCTTTATTTGAACGTTTTGTAAGAGTATTGTATTCTTAAATCTGTCCTATTTCTTGATGAAATTAGTTATTTTTATTCACTCACAACGGGATCATCGTTCATTCACCATGCATAATAATTAGCATTGTTGTAATGCGGAGAATCTCTACTTTACAAATATGATCAAAATATTGTCAATGAATTGATTTTGAACGGATACAATTGAGCCCTAATAAAATATAAACATACTCCGCTTGTTGCTATGCTGTCTACACAACTCATTTGCTGATTGGCCCAGACACCGCGTGCAAAGCATTGTGATTACTTGGCTGGCTCGAGCGGGCGATAAGTATTTTCTTTTGGTGATAATGTTTGGGTACCTACATGCGATTCACTCTAATAAGTGGCCGAAAAAAGTAATTCTGATCGTATATAGAATGCCGTTGAGTGTTAAATCAAAACCACGTGTCAGATTATGTAAATTAATCGACAAACGGGTGTGTGTCATTGAGTAATACTAATCAACTGTCACGTGTCAATGATAAAGCCGCTGACGAATAATTAAACCAATCGCTGATTATTTGATAACTCATATCATCTTTAAAAAAATAATTTATAGACCTTAAATGGAAATAAACAAAATGGCGAATAATTTTCTTTCCGAAGAGAATTTTATTGATAGCTGAATTCCGTTTACTGTTGCTTCTTTATGAATACGGCATGCAAAGTAAGGAATGCATCTTGGATATTATTGTTTAAAATTCTCTGATCACCATGGTTCGAAAAAATGAGATCTACCAACGAGCCGAATTGCGACCAATCTCGAGTCTGTCATTGTTTAATGGGGTTGTCCGCTCGCGCATCGATTCTCAGGTGGCGCCACTGGATTATGGGTTACTCTTTCACAGCAGACGACAAAATCATGACGGAAAATAATTACGGTCCATTTACTGTTAGGAAATTGAAAGACAAGTTAGCTAAACAAGGTGCAAGGACAACGGGCAGGAAAGGGGCACTTGTTGAGAGGTAAGTGTCATCGAGTAAACATTATAGACCTAATTGTTCCCATTCAAGCTATTGCCTTGTGACATTCCTTCTCCCAAATTTTTATGTTCGTGTGCTGCACAAACCTGCCTCACTCTCAAGTTTATAAGCGGTTCAGACGTTCATTTGTTGGCATTCAGAAACAAACAACAGCAGGTGATCTATTAAACACGTAGTATAGGTACTGTTTTGGCATTACTCACATTGGTCTGTAATTTAATGATTTTTACTTGTCTTAGCTACTCAAGTTAGGCCTATGACTATGATAAAGCCTAGGCCTAAATAGGCTATAGGAACTAAGTTAATCTGAATAATTAACAAACCTGGAAGACACTGTTGTCAGTGTATATTTATTTTAGGTAGATATAGGAAAGCCTATTCTGTTGTGCCACAGTATCTTGCATTCAACTTGAGAGAGTTAAAAGTCTGAACAAATTATTTGTACACATGTAGAGAGCATGATGATTACTGTATATAGATACGCCTATTATTATTAACTGTTCCAAGTGGTTTGTGGTGTTTGTATAAGCCTTGTGTTCTTTTTATCTAAATTAAATTAAGACATTATATTATGTGTTCTATACTTCTAATAAAATTGATATATTTAGGCCTAATTAATAATATTCTTCTATTTTAAGGTTAGATGCCTATGATAAAAATGATACTTTAGAAATCCTGTTATCCATCTTCCTGAGTACGCAATTCCACAGTGGCTTGGTTCAGGATTTCAACAACTTGTATCCAAAAATTGATAGATGTCAAATAGATGGTTATTTCAAATACAGAATGGTATCTGATCATGGGATGGCTCATGATTTAAAAGCACTGCAGAAGGGAGAGAAGTTGATAGAAAGCGATCGAGTTTCTGCATGCAGTTTATGTCTGAATGAAATAGATACTTGTATTAACTTCACAGGAATTGTTGCTGCTGCAATGAAAAAGAAGGTAATTTGTGAGCTTAAATCTTTATTTATGTTACAAAATAGGGAGAACTGGTGAGCTGATCAGAGAATTTTGTTTCCTGTTTTATTTGCTAGATATTAAAGTCTACCTCTGTCAATCATGCCCATCACATCATCTGCATCACATTTTTATACGCCCACATTTTCATGTGGATGTATATTGTCGTCGCCCCTGTCCGTCCGTCCACCATTTGTTTGTGGACTCTCTACAGTCACAATTCTTATCTGATTTTGACGAAACTTCAAATATAGGTTTATCCCCATAAGATCTCAGCTGCTTTTGATATTGGCATGTATCGGATCGAAACTTCATGGATTATGGCCCCAGATTGTACGAAAAATCATGTTTTTAGCTTGTGGACCCTATAGAGGTCACAATTTTGAACCGATTTTGATGAAACTTGACATGCATGTTTATAACCCAAAGATCTTGGTTCCTTTCGATATTTGCGCCCATTAATTCGTAAATTCCTGAATTATGGCCCCTGATTGTAAGAAAAATCACCCTTTTTAGCTTGTGGTCCCACTGGAGGTCAAAATTATTATCCGATTTAAAAAGCCGGTATTATCACTGTTACATGGTAATGAAGATTGAGTTCCAATTTCGTGAAAATCGGACCAAAATTGACAGACAAAATGGAAGCCGTTTGTACGCGAATAGTGTGAAAATATGTTATATCGTCGTTGTGCGTCGAAAACCTCGTAACCCAATTTTCACTACTTTTCAGGAGAGTGAAAAAACTTTCACAATTTTTTGGTTTGAGTGCAACTAACTCCAAAACCATTACAATAAAAACAAAAAACGCTGTTTTACCATACACCAAACAGATAACACAAACTCTTTTGTCGTTTTAAGGCAATGAGACTTATTGGATTTTTGATCGTATTTTTTGGACCAAATTCTGAGATACGAGTTTTACGTGAATTTCTTTGCCAAAGTTTTACATAGTTTGGATGTTTTATGTTCATATACAAGATTTTGTTACAATATTGCAAGTAACGTACTGTTATCTATCTACGGTAATACAGGCAAATATCTTAAATACACTTATATAAAGGCACGAAATCATTTTTAAAAATAATTTGACAGTTTTGGCAGTGTTTTTGTCGATAAAGAGACATTTATGGGGGAATTCATCAGTAAAAAACAAACAAACAATAATTATTACTTAATAACAATTTAATTTCAAAGACATTAACAAAACTGAAATTCAATTGCCAAGGAATAGGTTAAATTGCTAAGCAAGTAGGTATTAAAAGTTTTGAACGTCTTAAAGGAGCTAAATCGATAATAATTGTGACCTAGAAATCGACAGTCTATTAGGCATGCTCTTGTCGTTTGGTACGACTTGTTGAATGTCTAGGCTCGTTCGTCAAGTCCCTTGTAACAAATGGTGCTGAAAAAGCATTTTGGCACCAATGGTAAAAATATTGATTTTGTCTTAAATATTGAATATCAAAAGCCCATCTACTGTATTTTCCGTAAGATGACAACATCAGCGTTGATTTAAACTGACAAATAATTTGTTTTTTTAATGTCTAAGATTTTGGATGATATTGAGTTAGAGACTTAGCTACTTTAAAATGTTGCACACGGTAATTTCTTTAAGTTAATCATGGGGAAGGTGGTCGTAAAATGAATGATAATCTTTTGGAATAACAGCTTTGAGTTGTTGTAAATGATCATATTTTGATTTTTTTATTGGTGGAGGGTTATTATAAGCTGATGGGATAATTTCCATGTTGAATGACGGGCCTGTGGCTGAGTTACGACGCCTAGGTAAATCCTTGTATTCGTCATCAAAATTTAGTTTAAATTGGATAACACATGAAGGGAGATATTTTAATACCCTTAATTCGTGGACACAAGGATCACCGACTCTGTTTCCTGGTCTTATCGTATCATAATATTTCAAAGAACTAAAGTCCCTAAAAAACGTATGGGTTAAATAATCTACAACATACGGTTGACTTGGTCTTGCCTGTTTAATTAATTCCACATAATTCGATGGCGAATAAATTGGCACTTTGCGAAATTTTCTTTCAAGTGTACTGTGGACTGAGTCCACCTCCATTTGTGTATGTCCCTTTTCTAAGTATTTCTGGATTATGGTTATTTCGTTCTTAACAGCTGTATAAAGTAAAGCATTTGACACAGAAACGTTTCTGTTCTGATATCCGCAACCGTCACTAAACAAAATTATTTCTTCAATTCCAGGTTCAATTAAGGTTTCAATATAATGTTGGATACATGTGGCAAAATTGTGTGAAGATAATCCACCTTCTCCCTCATGCCAAAAATAGCAATGGACATCTCTAGTAGCTAAATTGTGCGTTGTGAAATTGTGACAGGCTAGTTTGGTTTTGTTGTAGACGGCACTAGCTTGGATTGAGGGACAAATTAAGACAGACTGTAAATCCATTGTAGACACCTTTATTTTACTGTTTTCAATTGCTCGTTCTTTGTCTCGAACCTTTTCGTTTCGTGCTTTTGTTTTCCTATCAACATGTACAGCAAAATCACCATCTGTAATATTTCCTGTACCATGGCCAACGCAGATATCACACTGGTCCTTTTTAGGGTGGAATAAGGATAGATTCATTTCATCAAATAATTTTATTAACACCTTTCGACTCACCGCTAATTTTCCCTGAACTTCACGATCTTGTACGTAAACACGATGGAGTTCGGAGAAGGAAGTAAATAATGTCTCTAAATACTGTTTAGTTTGTCGTAGCTCGACAATAATGTGAAGGCATTTTAGGTAATTTTGTAAGAAATTGTCGAGCATAAGAGTTTTGAAGTGATACTTTTGGGGTTTTCTGTTGTTTATCGCATTTTTCTACTGGTACAAAAGCTATCAAATACCATCCCTTGTTTTATATCAGAATCTTTTATTTCATTGATTAAAAAGTCTGGTGTGGTAATTGCTGGACTGTGTATAGCAGGCATCAAAGTGGAACAGTGCCTGCTACTAGATCCTTGGTCACACATGCCATTGCCAGGAATATCAAAACCTTTGCTCGCCATAGGCCTATCTTCTCCAGTGCAAGTTGAAGGAGTTGTTTTCCTCTAGATGACATTATAATATGGTAAGGTCTCAGTGAATACCCTAAAACAAAACAAAAACCTTTATTAATCTCAATAGAAAAGAATGCGAAAAACTTGTATCTCACTAAACGTCCAAATCAGAATTAAAACCCCATTATAATGGAATGTGAAAAACTCGTATCTCACTAACAGACTAAAACAGAATTGAAAATGACGACTTTGTACTTTAATAATTTGCATAATAATGAAGTAAATCAAAATTTGTTTGACTAATTATATCAGTAATGTAACAATATTCGCCCCTTTCTCGAGTAAATAGACATTTGGACTTATTCAATAAGACGTGACGTCATTGAATATAATTGTATCACAAAATTGCATTAAATTCGAAGCTTATATAAATCGATTAGTACGTTTATTCACAACTATAATACTTCTAAAATGATCTCGAAATAATGTATAAAGTAAACTTACCTTTTTTTCAATTATTTCATACGTTTACCAAGGCTTACAAACACGTGTGCCTACTTCTCGACGTAACATTCGAGGTACGAGGATTTCGAAGTTAAAATTAAACACCAATCCAAATACGAGATTTTTTCACATGACCAATTTGAACATTTCTGATTGGATATTAGGTTAGGTAATTTCGCACCTAGTGTATCGGTAGTTTATTGACCTAGACGTCACATAAAAACATTATCGCTAAAATCTGAGTTACGAGGTTTTCGACGCACAGCGACGATATCAAGGTTGTGGACCCTATAGAGGTCACAAATTAGAACCGACAAAATGGACGGACAAAATGGCCGCCGCTTGTACCCGAAAAGTGTAAAAATATGGTATGTAGGTTATGGAACCTGTAGAGGTCACAATGTTAAATCAATTTTGATGAAACTTGAAATACATGTTTATAACCTAAAGATCTTGGTTCCTTTCGATATTTGCGCATATCTTATCATAATTCAGGAAGTTATGATAAGATATGCGCAAATATCTGATTGTATACGAAAAATCGCCTTTATTAGATTGTGGTCCCTCTGGAAGTCAAAATTATTACCTGATTTAAAAAACCGTTTGATTATATCACCGTTACAATGTATTGAATGTTGAGTTCGAATTTGGTGAAAATCGGACCAAAACTGACAGACAAAATGGCTGTCGCTTGTACACGAATACTATAAAAATATGGTATATCAAGGTTGTGGACCCTGTAGAGGTCACAATTTTAATCTGATGTTGATGAAACTTAAAATGCATGTTTATAACCCAAAGATCTTGGTTCCTTTTGATATTCGACGGATAATATCGGATTGTAACTTCCTGAATTATAGCCCCTGATTGTACGCAAAATTGACTTTTTTAGCTTGTGGTCGCTCTAGAGGTCTCAATTATTATCCAATTTTAGAAATAATATTAAAGGGCCAATCCCGATAACTTTTTGGGGAATAATTTTGTGTTAAAATCCCTTAAAACCCATTACCTAAGGCCGACCAACTAACCCAATATTTGTGATACGCTTGTAAATAACTTAAACCTGACAGTCTTCATCTGGAAATGGAGACGGTTGTATTATACAGTATCTGGATAAAACCAGACTTTTTTCTATAAAAGTAATATGTAGGTGAAATTTACCTTTTGTTATCAAGTACAGTACATGGGTCATTCAATGTATAGACCTCTCAAGAAACGGGAATCGATTATCAGGTCACCCAATGAAAAAATTGACGCGAAATCTTAAAAGGGTTACGTGTCCGGATAAGCAGTGTTGACGTTCACATCCAAACGACTCAATATTTTGAGCTGAAATTTTGAGACGAGGTAAATGCACCATGCCTCTATATTTTGGTCCATAAATTTCATAAATACTCGGACTTTAATTTTTGAGACTCTGTTCTTATCGGGATAGTCCCTTTAAATGTTTCGTATACTAAACTTTAGCATGGGGCAGAATTTATTAAAAACCAAACAAATTCTAATGATTTTCTGATAATTACTTAATATGCGACAACTCTTGTTGACTGCCCGGACGATTTAGCTGCTGTGTGGGTGGATGTTTCGTTGCCTGGCAACCTATTTTTAGTAAACAACAATTAGATTTCTTGTAGAAAAGAAATGATCTGTTTCTGAAATTACTCCTGATTTATTTCTTATGACCATTGATAGAGATATTCTTCTTTGCAAGAGATAATTTGTTACTTTTATTGTATGTATACGTGTATAGATTGATTAGTAGACTTCACAGTTCATGTGAAGGAATCATTCAATATCCCAGATGATATAATATATCTGGCACATCATTATTGAATATCCATATACATTATAATAAGAAAATCAGCTAAAATGAAATTTCTGTATTTTATTTCAGGTAAGTACAACTATAAACACAGCTTTGAAAAAAGTAGTGGTGAAATTGTAAATAGTCACTGTGAATGTCCTGCTGGTAAAGGCCCAGGTGGAACCTGCAAACATCTGGCTGCAGTTTTACTGATGCTTGTTAAATTCATTGAAGATGGGCAGTGTAAAATCAAGAGAAGTTCTACTGAAAATTTGCAATCTTTCCACATGCCAAAAAGGCAATATGAAGGTAAGAGAGTATGTTAAGATACAAAATTTTCATTTCCCTATTAGTCAAGGAATCTGGAGCAGAGTTGGGCGGGGGTGTATTTTTTTGCTTATGTTCGTTGGTTGACAATGTAATTCCTTAGCACGTCCTTGCCTTAAGCTATCCAATTGACAATCATTTTACTTAAACATTTACTTAGAACATTTACATATGCAAGAGCTAAATCTGCCAATTGCAGGCCTTTCTTCAGGCCTGAAATGTTATCTAAATTATTAATTAGACATTAATTAACTTATCCAGACCATTATCAACCCTCGATGTCATCGCTAGCCTGCGATATTTACTGGATTAGAACCCAGCCTGCTGGTGCTGATTAAATCAAAAAATGGATAATGTTTTTTATCGTACCGACTTTAGTAATGATGATCGAGGCAAGGCCCAAAATTCAATTGTTAATATCTCGGTTCTGGGTGGATCAATTTGACTGAAATTTTCAGCAAATTCCATTTACACTATCTAGTTGTTAACTATTGTATTGAGAACTGCCAGCTCTTTATCTAATCTCCCATAATGTATCTTTAAGCTAAATCTGGCTATTGAAGGTCTTTTTAAAGACCTTAGATGTTATATAAATTATTAATTAGACATTAATTAACTACCAAGATCAAAATAACAATCGATGCCATCAGATAGACTGTAACAATAGTACCAATGACAACCAGAGATAGACTATAAATGTGTCGCCAATAGCCAGGCTCAGAGTGAAGGAATTTGAGTGAAATTTTCAACATATTCCCTTTTCATTATCTATTTGTTAATTATTATAGCAAAAACTCTCAGCTCTTTATCTAATCTTACACAATGCCCTTTTAATTTCAGGATCTCCAGTAAAATCAGAGAATTTACCTCCATCAAAACGACCTTGTATAGATAATCCGTGTCCTTCAGCAACAGGGCTGGTTTTGAAGCTCAAGTTAGGAACTTTGTGTACAACTAGTGTTCTAGAACTTTGTGTACAACTAGTGTTCTACAGAACAAACTCATTTAACGATCAAATATTTATATCCCAAAGCTGATATTTTAACTGCAGTTAAAGACCATAATTATTTAATGTTACCATATACTCAGTATTGGGTTGACAGTTATCCTCAGATAAAAGAGGCTGAAGCAATAAAGCTAGAGGCAGGTACAAGGAGACAGAGTTCGTGTTCAAAATGGCTTGACGCCAAGGAGTGGCGTTTGACTGCATCTAGATTTGGGGTTGTCTTGCATATGACTGCAAGACGAAATATTGACAAACTTTGTAAAAGTATTTGTTTTCCACCCGTTCTTTAGTGGCCCTTCTGTAATACATGGTCTTAAATATGAAACTGTTGCATGCAAGTCCTTTGAAAAAAAGACGGGTTTCATTGTGTCTAAATGTGGAGTTTTTGTGCACCCAAGTTATTCATATCTTGGTGCAACTCCTGATGGAGTAATTGATGATAATAAAATAATTGAAATTAAATATCGATATACAGTATTTCGTGACAATGAAATTGACATTTCTATAGGGACTCTATATTTGGATACCGTTACGGTACCTGCAAATAATAATAGACCTATTGAACACACAAAATGTTATTTTAATTCATGTGTTAAATGAACACACGTACAGGTGTGGTGGCTTCTTTGAAGATTATGCAATCAACAATCTTAATCTCCTAACCACTAGCTGGCATTTAGATGCTAATAAATTGATGAGATTAAGTTAATTTCACAAATTTATAATATACAAAACAGACTACTAATGTATAGATTGTTCTTCAATTTAACACTATCATGTGAAAATGCCGCATGTGTTGTGGATGTTTCATTACGAAAGGAGTGCATTTACTATGATTTCCGTCGTCAGTACCCTTGAAATCCTAAAAAAAAAAATATATTAAACGACAAAATAACAATAACTGAATTTTCAAAATTTCCTCATCCCGACTCAGTATGCCATGTCGGGTCACAAATGTTTACGACCACGTTTGTCATCAGGGGCCATATTCATAGTTAAAGGAGAGTTGAGTGTGAATTTCAGGAAAATTGGGCCGTAACTGCGGAACAAAATGGACAATCCCTGAACACTAGTAATGTAAAACTATGTAATACCAGGTTTGTCAACCCTCTAGAGCTCACAATATTCATCTGATTTTGAAGAAACTTAAAACGTATGTTTATGTCCGAAAGATCTAGTTTCCTTTCGGTATTCGTGCATGTAGGACCGTAAGTGCCTGGATTAAGATCAAATAATGACTATTTGTTTCTGTTATCTCTCTTCAAATTTCAATATGACCCTTTTTATACGTCCACATTAAAATGTGGTCGTATATTGTCGTCGCCCCCGTCCGTCCGTCGGTCCGGCTTCCACAATTGCTTGTGGACGCTCTACAGGCTAAAGTTAATATCCGATTGACTTTAAATTTATACACAGTGTTTAAGGTCATGAGACAAAGAAGCCTATTGATTTTCCGCGATTTCCGATAATTACTGCGAGAGTTATGGCCCTTTATCACTTCAAAAATTCTTGTGGACGCTCTAGAGGCCAAAGTTAATATCCGATTGACATTAAATTTATACACAGTGTTTAAGGTCATGAGACAAAGAAGCCTATTGATTTTCAGCGATTTCCGATAATAACTGCCAGAGTTATGGTCCTTGATCACTTCAAAAAAATCTTGTGGACGCTCTAGAGGCCAAAGTTATTATCCGATTGACTTTAAATTTATACACAGTGTTTAAGGCCATCAGGTGAAGAAGCCTATTGATTTTCGGCGATTTCCGATATTTACTGCCAGAGTTGTGGCCCTTGATCACTTCAAAAAATCTTGTGGACGCTCTCGAGGCCAAAGTTAATATCCGATCGACTTAGTGTAAGGTCATGAAACAAAGCAGTCTATTGATTTTCAGCGATTTCCGATAATTACTGCCAGAGTTATGGCCCTTGATCACCTCAGAAAATCTTGTGAATGCTCTAAGAGGCCAAAGTTAATATCCGATTGACTTTAAATTTGTACACAGTGTTTAAGGTCTCGGAACAAAGAATCCTATTGATTTTCAGTGAATTCCAATAATTACTGTCAGAGTTATCTCCCTTGATCACTTTGAAAAATCTTTTGTACATGTATATTGATTTTCAATGAATTTTGATAAATGAACAGCTAAATCCATGATTTTAAATGTTTCGTATACTAAGCATTAGCATGGGGCAAAACTTTATAAAAACCAAACAAATTCTAATGATTTTCTGATAATTATTTTATGAGTTGTTAATCTTAATCAGATTTCAGAGTATTATAAATGTTTCATTACCGAAAAAAGTAAGAATATGCGACAACTCTTGTTGACTGCCCGGACGATTTAGCTGCTGTGGGCGTATGTTTCGTTGCCTGGCAACCTATCTTTTTATTATTTACAGGCCACATGTACCGAAGAATCGTTGCGTACAGAAAGCTAAAAACAGAGTTAAAAAGAGGTAGGTATCTGGTGAAATAGTTTCAGCCAATATTTGGTTTCCAGCTCTGTAAGATGTGTGGTATTCTGAATGCCTTGATATACCTACTTAAGTTAAGGGATCATCGCTTATACATTTGAACAATGAAATTCCTTCAACAATTTAAGGAATCCCATATAGAAAATCACAGATACATAGAGAGAGAAATGGGCTTTAACATCCACTTGACACAAACTTGGTCATTCTGGGAGTAGTAACATGTGGTTTAATTTTATTTCAATAATTCCCTTGCGCGTAGGGGTCTTTTGCAGTGGGAGTAAACCAGAGGACCTGAAGAAAACTGCTTAAGGTTATGTCATCTTAACTGGAGGTGTTTAGATTACATAACTGGTAAATGTTCTAATTAAGAAAGCCAATTATCTGATTTATTGGTGTGTAAATATGGCTTTCAATCAGTTTCATTTTTATATCTCCTGAATTGTATTAAATTCATAGACTTAATAATGATAATAACAACTAGACCCATGAAAGAGGAATGACGGGTTTCACCAGTGCCACGTTACACTTGCTCTTATGTCACTTCCGGTGCTGCACACAGAACCAAACAAATCCAGCAATATCAATTCATTTTATATGTGTTACATGTAAGTGACCCTGACAAAATTACATTACTTCCGGTGATCATGAAAATGTTCAATTAGTTTTATGAAATCAGAAATGGCATAAAGTATCATATGGTAAAAATTTTATGAAAATCAAGTACAACTGACACTTTTATAGACCAAAAACCTTGAAAAGTGACTTGTAGAAAATCGTCCATTTCTCTACAACCGTACAAGTTAGGAAGCATTTTGTGGTATCTGTATGATCATATGTGTTCATTCTATTTGTTGATTAGAATCATATATCATAATTTGAAACAAATAACAAGTACGACTCATTTGAATAAAATATTTTTTTTGAAGGCTAAAAATTAAGTTTTTGGCAAATGACGTCATTTCCGGTGACAGTGAATGTGTTGAAATGCTTTGGCCTAGTCCACTGTGGCATTACGCATCAAATGGTGAAAAAAAATGGAAAATCAGATAATAATTGACTTTAAATTTATACACAATGCTTAAGGTATACACAGTGCTTAAGGTCATGAGACGAAGAAGCCTATTGATTTTCAGCGATTTCTGATAATAACTGCCAAAGTTATGGCCCTTGATCACTTCAAAAAATCTTGTGGATGCTCTAGAGGCCAAAGTTAATATCTGATTGACCTTAAATTTATACACAGTGTTTAAGGTCATGAGACGAAGAAGCCTATTGATTTTCACACTCTGAACCCCAGAATGCCCCGCTCGGCATTTCTGTCCAAACGAGGTAAAAAAAAATGCCTCGTCTGCAGTTCCAAAACAAGGTTTTTTAAATTGCCCTTTTTATACGCCCACATAGAAATGTGGACGTATATTGCCGTCGCCCCCGTCCGTCTGTCCGTCGGTCCGTCCGTCCATCGTCCACAATTTCTTGTGAACGCACTAGAGGCCAGGGTTAATATCCGATTGACTTTAAATTTATACACAGTGTTTAAAGTCATGAGACGAAGAAGCCTATTGATTTTCAGCAATATCCGATAATTACTGCCAGAGTTATGACCCTTGATCACTTTGAAAAATCTTGTGAACGCTCTAGAGGCTAAAGTTAATATCCGATTGACCTTAAATTTATACACAGTGTTTAAGGTCATGAGACGAAGAAGCCTATTGATTTTCAGCGATATCCGATAATTACTGCCAGAGTTATGACCCTTGATCACTTTGAAAAATCTTGTGAACGCTCTAGAGGCTAAAGTTAATATTGGATTGACTTTAAATGTATACACAGTGTTCAAGGTCATAATACGAAGAAGCCTATTGATTTTCAGCAATATCCGATAATTACTGCCAGAGTTATGACTCTTGATCACTTTGAAAAATCTTGTTAATGCTCGAGAGGCTAAAGTTAATATCCGATTGACTTTAAATTTATACACAAAAAAAGTTATACACAGTGTTTAACGTCATAAGACGAAGAAGCCTATTGATTTTCGCGGATTTCCGATAATTAGTGCCAGAGTTATGGCCCTTGATCACTTCAAAAAATCTTGTGGATGCTCTAGAGGACAAAGATGATGTCCGATTGACTTCAAATTTATACACAGTGTTTAAGGTCATGAGACGAAGAAGCCTATTGATTTTCAGCGATTTCTGATAAATAGTGCCAGAGTTGTGTCCCTTGATCACTTCAAAAATTCTTGTTGATGCTCTAGAGGCCAAAGTTAATATCTGATTGACTTCAAATTATACACAGTGGTTAAGGTCATGAGACGAAGACGCCTATTGATTTTCAGCGATCTCTGATAATTATTGCCAGAGTTATGGCCCTTGATCACATCAAAAAATCCTGTGGACGCTCTAGAGGCCAAAGTTAATATCTGATTGACTTTAAATTTACACACACTGTTTAAGGTCATGAGACGAAGAAACCTACTGATTTTCAGCGATTTCAAATAATTACTTCCAGAGTTATCTCCATTGATCACTTCAAAAAACCTTGTGACGCTATAGATGCCAAACTTATCATCCGATTGACTTCAGATTGATACACAGAGTTTAAGGTGTTGAACAAACAAGTATTTTGATTTTCAATGAATTTTGATAACTGAACAGCTAAATCCATGATGTTAAATGTTTCCTATACTAATTGTTAGCGTGGGGCAAAACTTTATAAAAAGCAAACAAATTCTAATGATTTTCAGATAATTACAAAATGAGTTGTTACTCTTAATCAGATTTTAGTGTATAACAAATGTTTCATTCCCAAAAAAAGTAAAAATATGCGACAACTCTTGTTGACTGCCCGGACGATTTAGCTGCTGTGGGCGTATGTTTCGTTGCCTGGCAACCTATCTTTTTGTAACGAGGTATACTATTCAAAAAAAGTAAGGGATATTTGATTTTTAAGTGTTATTAAAGTCACCTAATGAAACTGACGAAGAAACAAATGACAAAATGAAATGAAGTTCACTTTCATCGATTTATTCCAAATGATCGTTAGACTAAGTAGGGCACAGACTGACCATTATAAGGGTAAAATGATACCCGGGGTCAACAGCAAAGTTACCACAGCATCATAACAAAGTCAGTAACGGGTAAATTACTCCTCTGTTTGCCAAACAAGCATTGATCCGACGTGGCATACTCCTAATGAGACGTCTAAGGTCATTTTGGTCCAGATTGTCCCATTCCTGTTGCAACGCAGCAGCAAGTTCTTGGACATTGGCAGGACGTTGTTGACGTTGACGTAACCTCTGTCCAAGCATGTCCCAGACATGCTCGATGGGGGAGAGGTCGGGACTCAGTGCTGGCCAAGGTAATGTGGTGATGTTCTGTTGTTGGAGGTAACCTGTAACGATCCTGGCCCTGTGACATCTTGCGTTGTCATCCTGGAAGATGAAACGGCGGCCATGACGTCGTTCAAACGGAACAACATGGACTGCCAAGATGTTGTCCCGGTAGTACTGGCCTGTAACACGCCCTGCAACAACATGTAAAGTCGTTCTTCCAGCAACAGTGATGCCTCCCCACACCATAACAGAACCACCCCCAAATCGATCATGTCTGATGATGTTAACGTCTTGGAAGCGCTCGTTTCGACAACGCCACACCCTCCTACGTCTGTCCAAAAAATCAACAGTGAACCTTGACTCATCTGAAAACATCACATTGCTCCAGCGTCGATTATCCCAGTGTTGACGATCCCTACACCAACGACGTCTTGCCTGATTGTGATGATCTCTCAAACAAGGGATCACGCGAGGACGTCGGGCGCGAAGGTGACCCCTATGCAGTCGATTCCGAATCGTCTGGCCACTTACTCTCACACCAGTGTCTGTTTGAAGACGAGCGCTGATCTGATTTGCTGTGATGACACGATTTCTCAAGGCCAAGGTACGGATAAATCGATCCTGGGCTTGAGTTGTCGCCCTTGGTCGACCTGAGCGTGGTCTGTCCTGTACAGATTGTGTATCACGGTATCTGAACCATAGCCTGCTTATGACAGACTGAGAAACATTCATCGTCCGCGCCACAACCGCCTGTGTTGTGCCGATCTGTAGCATGCCAAGGGCACGTAACCTTTCATTTTGGGTAAGCCGACGCATATCAAAATTTGTTTTCTGGTCACTAAAACAATTAAACTGATGTTTCCACCCTGGAATTCAATGCCACAATGACTGTAACATTCAAAGTCAGAGTTGTGCAAATCTTGGGTTGGACCCCCATGATGACCCCAAGCATCACCTGCATTCCATGCGGTAGCTATTGGTGCGTTTGGGCGTCACATGTAACTGGAAATGTTTCTTCTGTTAGGTTCTATAGTGACTTTTTTCGTAGTCATTTGCATATTTTAGTATTATGCCCCCAAAATCAAATATCCCCTACTTTTTTTGAATAGTATATTTTGTTCAGAACGAGGCTTGGTAATGCCTCGTTTACTAAACGTGTTTTTTTCAAGATAGTTATTAGCGGTATATCGGCCAATTTGTAAAAATCAAAATTTATGTTATTTAATACGAAAATAAAACCAGTTCAAACTATATTATTATCAGAGAAATTGACAAGACAAGAATACACGCCATCGGAGGAGGTGTAAAACTATTGCAGACACATAGCTACCTTGATTGATTTATTGCCCCAATCAGGTATAGGTGTTAAGAAAACAACTGTGGTGTTGTGACATTTTATTGGGGGCAATCAATTAATCAAGGTATAGCTGTGTGTCTGCAATTGTTTTACACCTCCACGTAACTGATATCGCAGACAACAAATTAGTGTTTATCTAATCTAAGTACAACAAATAAATAATCCATTCTTATTGATCAAAAAAGCATAAAATTTCGTGTCATATTTCTAATACGCCTGTTTATTTTTTATATATTAAAATTTAATTAGGAAGACATATGGATATTAATAATGATTATATTATCATATCATGATTATAAAATCATAGTTTGGACTGGTTTATTTTCATATTAAATAACATAAATTTTAATTTTTACAAATTCGCTGATAGCAAATACCGCTGATGACTATCTTGAAAAAAACCACGTTTAGTAAACGAGGCATTTTTACCAAGCCTCGTTCGGAACAAAATACCTCGTTCCAAAAACAGGGCAATTTAAAAAACCTCGTTTCGGAACTGCAGACAACAAGGCATTTTCTTTACCTTGTTTGGACAGAAATGCCGAACGAGGCATTCTGAGGTTTATAGTGTCAGCAATTTCCGATAATTACTGCAAGAGTTATGGTCCTTGATCACCTCATAAAATCTTGTGGATGCTCTAGAGGCCAAGGTTATTATCCGATTGACATTAAATTTGTACACAGTGTTTAAGGTCGTGAGATGATGAATCCTATAGATTTTCAGCGAATTCCCATAATTACTGTCAGAGTTATCTCCCTTGATCACTTTGAAAAATCTTTTGTAAGGCTCTAGAGGCCAAACTTATCATTCAATTGACTTCAGATTGATACTTAGAGTTAAAGGTCTTGAGACGAACAACTATGTAGATTTTCAATGAATTTTGATAACTGAACAGCTAAATCCATGATTTTAAATGTTTCGAATTCCAATAATTACTGTCAGTGTTATCTCCCTTGATCACTTTCAAAAATCTTTTGTACATGTAGGCTATATTGATTTTCAATGAATTTTGATAAATGAACAGCTAAATCCATGATTTTAAATGTTTCGTATACTAAGCGTTAGCATGGGGCAGAACTTTGTAAAAACCAAACAAATTCTAATGATTTTCTGATGATTATTTTATGAGTTGTTAATCCTAATCAAATTTAAGAGTATTATAAATGTTTCATTACCGAAAAAAAAGTAAGAATATGCAACAACTCTTGTTGACTGCCTGGACGATTTAGCTGCTGTGGGCGTATGTGTTTCGTTGCCTGGCAACCTATCTTTCACCTTTTAATCCAAATGGCCCGAAAACGAAATCGAAAATTCAAAAAAATAAGCGCGATGCTTTTTGCCCCTGTACATGGCACTCCCTTTCAGTCAGACCACTTTTGAAAAAATAATATTTGCTTTCAAAAAGTGGTACCGAACTGTCAAAATTGTAGTTTTTGCTAAATTTCGGTGCCAACAGGAATTTTTACCGGTCACAAAAAAAATGACGTATTGGACCATGGAGCATATGAACTTTGTTTTATACAAATCAGGCAATAAATAATTTATCTAAAGCCGATTAACTGAATTAGCCAATAGTGGCCGAGGAAAATTATCGAGACAAATCAACGACTCTTTAACCCTGGGTAAAAGGCCATCAAAAAATATTCATCAATAAAAAATAAAAAAAAAATTTGTCAAAACTTAAATTTTCAAAATTTGCCACCTTATATTTCCAAAGATTCGTCGAAATTCAAAAGAACCGTAGCTATGTGCCATGTCTCTGGCAATTTCAAAATCTATCAAACGTTAAAATCCAATAATTGTTGTTAATATTACGGCATTATTTAAAAAAAGGTCAACTTTGGTGATTTTGGACATTTCGCATTGTCGCAGAATGTTTGAAATAGCTTTAATCTCTAAGTCACACCCACTTTCCCAGTAAAAGCTAAAAAATTGGATCAATCAGACAAGTAGTTTCTGAGATATGATCAAAATGGAAAAAAAAAATAATAACTAGATCTGCATAGCAGATATTAAAGGTTTCATTTAAGAGGTATTTGAATCTATTGAAAAAATAAGTATAATGTCATCAGGTATCTCAAAAATTACATCTAACTTATGAACAAGATTTAAAAAAATATATTATACACAAAGTCTGTTAACTCTTGAATATACACTTTATTAGTTTCTCCTACGCAGGACAGGAAGTAGTTGCGCTTCAATGTAAACAGGCCTGTTCCTTGCATTTAGTTTTAGAGTTAGGTGTGATATTCAAAGAATTTAATCGGAAATCGCTGAAAATCAATAAGCTTCTTCGTCACATGACCTTAAACCAGTGATGGGATATCGCCCCTATATTCCGGACATGTCCAACGCCATTTTCCAAACTTCCTAAATTATCCGACCAGGAATATGCCCAGTCGGACGTCAAGACATGGTGAATAATAGTCAAAATTCCAAAATTAATATAGTGTACTGAGTGTATAACTACCACTCAACCCGATTACCGTTGATAATAGGCGGAGTTGATGAGGTAATTAAGTGATCGACGTATTTATCGTGTTATACCGTCTATACACCTACCTTGACTAACTACTTAATCTGCCTTAATTCTTTATCGGACAATTCATCAAATCAATCCTGAACAGAAGTCATGAATTCTTCTTTGTCGGACTGTATATCAGTCCAATAAGAGTGATTATAAACTTAATCTGATTAACCCGTGATTTCTCCATTGTCTCACATTTCAATCTCCTTGGTGTCGGTCAATAACACGTAGAAATTAGTCATATATGTCACATATCCTGATAGTATATAACACCTCAAATAAACATACATTGTATCCGATAACTTGTCTGTGATATATTTTTCGATTGAAGCCTAAGTTAAATAAAGATATTTCACACACACGCATAGCGCTTATAATTCAGTAATTAAAATAAAAGTAGAAATCTTGCGAGACACGTGAAAGAGATGTGTACGTGCCGAAAGTAATACGCTTGATGTCGGAGAAAAGATTCTATTTGGATGTAATATTTTGTTTTGGATTTATGTCTTGAAATAAAGAAAGAAACACCCCAGGAATTTATTGACGAATGTTTCGATTGGAATGACGATAGCACATTCTCCAGCTGAATGCAATTATTTGGCAATTGATGTCACTCGCTCGTATTAGAGCGACGTCTACTATGGTTTACTACCAAATAAATTTCGGGATGTCATTTATATACGCCCACAGAGTTATGGCCCTTGATCACTTCAAAAAACCTTGTGGACGCTCTAGAGGCCAAAGTTAATATCCGATTGACTTTAAATTTAAACACAGTGTTTAAGGTCATGAGACGAAAAAGCCTATTGTTTTTCAAAAAATTTTGTGGACGCTCTAGAGGCCAAAGTTATATCCAATTGACGTTAAATTTATACACAGTGTTTAAGGTCATAAGACGAAGAATCCTATTGATTTTCAGCGATTTCCGATAATTAGTGCCAGAGTTATGGCCCTTAATCACTTCAAAAAATCTTGTGGATGCTCTAGAGGCTAAAGTTGATATCCGATTGACTTCAAATTTATACACAGTGCTTAAGGTCATGAGACGAAGAATCCTATTGATTTTCAGCGATTTCTGATAATTAGTGCCAGAGTTGTGGCCCTTGATCACTTCAAAAAATATTGTGGATGCTCTAGAGGCCAAAGTTAATATCCGATTGACATTAAATTTATACAGTATTTAAGGTCATGAGACGAAGAAGCCTATTGATTTTCAGCTATTTCTGATAATAGCTTCCAGAGTTATGGTCCTTGATCACTTCAAAAAAATCCTGTGGACGCTCTAGAGGCCAAAGTTAATATCCGCTTGACTTTAAATTTACACACACTGTTTAAGGTCATGAGACGAAGAAGCCTATTAATTTTCAGCGATTTCAAAATAATTACTTCCAGAGTTATCTCCCTTGATCACTTCAAAAAACCTTGTGACACTATAAAGGCCAAACTTATCATCCGATTGACTTCAGATTGATACACAGAGTTTAAGGTGTTGAAACGAACAAGTATTTTGATTTTCAAATGTTAAATGTTTCCTATACTAATTGTTAGCGTGGGGCAAAACTTTATAAAAAGCAATCAAATTCCAATTGATTTCAGATAATTACATAATGACTTGTTACTCTTAATCAGATTTGAGTGTATTACAAATGTTTCATTACCAAAAAAAGTAAAAATATGCGACAACCCTTGTTGACTGCCTGGACGATTTAGCTGCTGTCGGCGTATGTTTCGTTGCCTGGCAACCTATCTTTTAAATACACCTTAAACTATTTTTAAAAATCAGTACTTTTAATAATTATTGAACAATTAAACATACAAAGGTTTATTGAGATTTGAAATATTTATTCATCCATGTTGTTATTGATTTTTACACATTCAACCATTAATTATGTTTTGCATACAAACTATAAATGCAGATGTAAGAGAGATAACTTAAAATGGAAGAAAGTTAAATATTTTTAATGTTAAACATTGTTTTTTGTCATATTTTTTTTCATTCATATGTGTGCTATATAATGATGTGCAGTGTACAGCCTTATGATAAAATAAATTAAGTAGAAATGTGTATTCCTTTTTAACGTCCTACTCTTCTGCACCTAACCTGGGCTAATAGAAGACGGGCATACGCCATACAGTGTGCTATGAGGGAAATTTTGACCGGGCTGCAGTGCTGGGGCCTGCTCTTATATCTAATTCAACTGCCAAGGGATCTTTTATGCAGCACGCCAATGTGTATAGGGACCTTCGTTTTCCGTCCTATCCGAATGACAAGACAGCTAATTTTATTTCAATAATATGCTTGCACTTAGGGGTTTAGCAGTGGGAGGAAACAACAAGGTTGGACGGACGACCCTATTCCTTGTCATGCTAGCGGTAATCCCAACCTTATTTCAGACAAAAATCATCAACTTTTGAACACTGAACTGAAAGTAAGCTGAAAGAAAGATACCCACGGACAATATGGTAATTATATTCTTGACGGCCCTTCTTGATGTCATTTACCAGAGTTATCTACCTTGCATCACTAAGACGTTAATGCCTATTTTTCACTCGTAAACAACTTTGTCAGCACTGAAAACGTCAAAGGCAAAATTTAAAATTTTGAAATATTCAAATACCAAAAATTCGACCATGAGCCAGGCTATCCAGAAATGTATTAATTTAACAAATACTAGACGAATTGACCAAACTAGGGCCTATTGTGATTATTTACAAGGTCGTTAATGTAGACTTTTCAAGATTTTCCATATTCAATTCAATATGGTGACCATCAGTTGACCTAAATCAAAATTCTGCCTGGAATATTTGTTAGGCATTGTTAGGATTCAGAAAATATAACTCCCGTGTCTGTAAGTGAAATAACAAAAAAGCCTTAGGGATATTTCACATTTCAAGATGGTGGCACTTGCGGGTTGAGCAACAAACACCATTTTTTGTGTACGAATCAGTAATGTCATAGTTAGTACTGAAAAAAAAAATTCAAGTTGATCTGACCTATATTTCGTGCATTTATTAAATAATAAAATCGGTCAAAAGAACACATAGTTACAACTATGCATTGTAATTTTTTTCGTTCGTAAAATTAGGTGATTTCGAATGCGTAAAACGTTTCGAAAATGTATTCATTCCAAAGCCACCACCCATTCTTGGGGGGTACGCAAAAGTTTCAGAAAGATCCCATGGTTAGATTCTAAGATATAAGATTTGCAGGAAAAGAACCAAAAAAAATAATAATAATCGTAACAGAAACAATAAGTTTTCATATGTAATACATATGAAAGCTTAATAAGAAGAATAACTAGACCTGCGTAGCAGGAATGATGGGTTTCACTGGTGCCACGTTACCTTTGAACTTATGTCATTTTCGGTGCCACGTTACCCTTAAACTCATATCACTTCCAGTGCAAATGGAACCGATAAACAGATTTCCACATAATCATTGCACACATCAAATAAAATGGAAGCAGAATCAACCAAATCCAGCAATATCAATTCATTTTAAACACGTGATCCTGACAAAATTACTGCAGTTCCGGTGATAACGAAAATGTTCAAATAGTTTTATGAAATCAGAAATGGCATAAAGCATCACATGGTGAAATATTTATGTAAAGCAGACCAAAAACCTTGAAAAATGATTTGTGGAAAATCTTATATTTCTCGGCAACCATACAAGTTAGAAACCATTTTTTTGGTATCTATATGATCGTATGGGTTCAATCTATGTGTTGATTGGAATATCATAATTTTAACAACATGACAAATCAGACTCATTTGAAAAAAATATCTGAGTTGAAGGCTAAAAATACAGTTTTTGAAAAATGACGTTACTTCCGGTGATAATGAAAAACGGAAATTACTTATATGAAATCGTAATTGGTCTAAGGTATCACACAGTGAAAATTTTATGAAAATCGAATAATAATTGACACTTTTATGGACCAAAAACCTTGAAAAGTGACCTGTTCAAAATTGTCTATTTTTCTGCAACTGAACATTTCAGTAACCATTTTGTGATATATATATGATCGTATGGGTTCATTGCATTAGTATTTTGGAATCAAATAACAAAATTTTAAACAAATAACAGATACGACTCATTTGAATAAATTATTTGTTTCGAAGGTTATAAATACAGTTTTTGCTCAAATTACGTCATTTCCGGAGACAATTAAAAATGTTAAATTGGATTCACCTAGTTAAAATTGACATTACGCATCAAGTGATGTCACTTTTATGAAAATCCCATAATAATTGACTCTTTTACAGGCAAACTAGCGTAATAAGTGACTTCTGCAAAATAACTCATTTCTCAGCAACTGCTCATATTACAAACTAATTTTCTCATACATTCTCTTCATATGGATTATTGCTACAAATTTATGAAAGTTGCAAATAAATATTTTAAAATATGAAAAGCCTGAATGGGTTGTAAATAGGCCATTTTTTACCTTTCAATCGAAATGACCGGAAATCAGAAATTAAAAAAACTGAGCGCGATGATTTCTGAACCTCTACAGGACACACCCTTTCAGTCATACCATTTTCGAAAAAAATAATATTTGCTTTCAAAATGTCGTACCAAACTGTCAAAATTGTAGTTTTTGCTAAATTTACGTCACTTCCGTTGCCGAAAGGCAACTTTACTGGGAACAAAACAAATGACATTTTAGACCACAGAGCATATGAACTTTGTTTTATATGAATCGAACAATAAATAATTAATCTACGACCAAAAAACTGAATTAGCCAATGGACCCAAGGAAAAATACGGTGACAAAAAATGTTGCCATTTTTGGTCAAATCAGATGACTCTTTAACCCTTGGAAAAATACCACATAAAAATATTCATTAATAAAAAAAATTTTTGTAAAATTTTAAATTTTCAAAATTTTGTGCCGAATATCTCTGGAAGATTCGTCGAAAATAAAAAATCTCAAGAACTGTAGCTATGTGCCTTGTCTTAGGCTATGTCAAAATGTATCAAATATTACAATCCGACAATTATTGATAATGTTGCGGCAAAATTTCGAAAAAAACAACTTCGGTGATTTCGAACATTTCGCAGAACGTCAGAAATAGCTTTAAAAATTAAGTTAAACCCACTTTTCCAGTAAAACCGAAGACATCGATTCGATCCGTCAAGTAGTTTCTGAGATATACTCCGATGAAAAAAAATAATAATAACTAGACCTGCAAGCAGCACTGAAATGGCTTTCAGGAATCAAACAGGGCTTTATTCTGATATCATATAATAGACCAATATCTACACTATTCACCGATACCTTGTTTATTTTCATTCGAAGAAATCTGACATAGTAATCACATTTTTTTCACAAGAGCACCATTTTGTTACTTTTTATACGCCCACATTGAAATGTGGTCGTATATTGTCACCGCCCCGGTCCGTCCGTCCGTGCGGCTAAAGTTAATATCCGATTGACTTTAAATTTATACACAGTGTTTAAGGTCATGAGACAAAGAAGACTATTGATTTTCAGCGATTTCCGATAATTACTGCCAGAGTTATGTCCCTTGATCACTTCTCGAGGCCAAAGTTAATATCGAATTGACTTTAAATTTATACACAGTGTTTAAGGTCATGAGACGAAGAAGCCGATTGATTTTCAGCGATTTCTGTTAATTACTGCCAGAGTTATGGCCCTTGATCTCTTGTAGATGCTCTAGAGGCCAAAATTAATATCAGATTGACTTTAATTTATACACAGTGTCTAAGGTCATGAGACAAAGAGCCTATTGATTTTCAGCAAATTTTGATAACTGCCAGAGTTATGGCCCTTGATCACTTCAAAAATTCTTGTGGATGCTCTAGAGGCCAAAGTTAATATCCGATTAACCTTAAATTTACACACAGTATTTAAGGTCATGAGACGAAGAAGCCTATTGATTTTCAGCGATTTCAAGTAATTACTGCCAGAGTTATCTCCCATGATCACTTCAAAAAATCTTGTGAGGCTATAGAGGCCAAACTTATCATCCAATTGACTTCAGATTGACACACAGAGATTAAGGTATTGAAACGAACAAGTATTTTGATTTTCAATGAATGTTGGTTGATAACTGAACAGCTAAATCCATGATATTAAATGTTTTGTATACTAATTGTTAGTGTGGGGCAAAACTTTATAAAAAGCAAACAAATTCTAATGATTTTCTGATAATTCCATAATGAGTTGTTACTCTTAATCAGATCTGAGTGTATTACAAATGTTTCATTACTGAAAAAAGTAAAACAAGCCAACAGTGAGGCTGATGTTCCCCGCCGAATTCCCAAAATAAATAGATGACACATATTAATTAATCGCATATTTATTTTTTTCAAACGTATCGAGCAATCAAAGTGTATCAATCGTTTCTATACACTGTTACTGTCGAATCCATTACTGAATGAGAATGCAGTCATTGTATTGGCATAAAAATCATCAATCAAAATGAACCTAAGTTATCTTGTCCCAAAGTATCAACCAATCAAATTGCTTATCTCTGCCTACGCTAAGCAGAAAATGCTCATCTTCGAACTCCATCAATAAGCATACACACCAATTTTGAACATTTTAACTCAATTAGAAGGAGAGTTATTGTGTTCCAAAGTCTCGGCAAATCAAATTGCTTATCGCTCTGCTTACCCTGAGCAGAAAATGCTCATTATCGATCTTAGTCAAGGCATTACTGTAATGAAACTATACACCAAGTTTCATCACTCTCACTTAATTAGAACTAAAGTTATCGTGTCCCAAAGCATCAACCAATCAAATTGCTTATCTCTGCTTACCCTAAGCGGAAAATGCTCATCTTCAAACTCCATCAAGGCATTGACCTAATAAGCATATACACCAAGTTTGAACATTTTTTACTCAATTAGAAGGAGAGTTATTGTGTTCCAAAGTCTCGACCAATCAAATTGCGTATCGCTCTGCTTACCCTGAGCAAAAAATGCTCATTATCGAACTTAGTCAAGGTATTACTGTAATGAAACTATACACCAAGTTTCATCACTCTCACTTAATTAGAACTAAAGTTATCGTGTCCCAAAGCATCAACCAATCAAATTGCTTATCTCTGCTTACCCTAAGCGGAAAATGCTCATCTTCGAACTCCATCAAGGCATTGACCTAATAAACACATACACCAGGTTTGAACATTCTAGCTCAATTAGGAAGAGAGTTATTGTGTCCCCAAAAGTGTGACGGACAGACAGACAGACGGACAGACAGACAGACGGACGAACCCATTTTAATAGTCCCCCAACTTTCTTCGAATATGCGACAACCCTTGTTGACTGCCCGGATTTACTGCTGTGGGCGTATGTTTCGTTGCCTGGCAACCTATCTTTACGATTTTTTTCAAAATATCGGATATTTTTTCGACTACTTCTGTTTTTTTGATCATTGTCGGGATAACTTTACTTAGGTAATTTAATGGTTAACTTCCTTTAACAGAAGTGTCAGAAACATCCACTGAGAAGTTTTGGAAAAAAAGACAAATAAGAGAATATTTTCAATAATTTGACAATTTTTCACCATTTTTTCAAAGATTGGGGCTATTTTTGAACCACCTATATTTATTTCAATGCTTTTATTTTTGGACTCACACTCCAGACCACCGATAGGACTCTAAGTAAAAAAGTTTAAGAAAGATCGCTGGCGTCGTTTTTGAGAAAAACGGCATCTAAGAAGGCTCCAAAACGGAAAATAATAGATATTCGGCGTACCATAATTTATTTTCTAAGCATCGCAATCGTATCATTTAGATGACATATGATAGCCCATTATTAGGGCTATCCAATGGCACTTTAGTCTTTTGGTCTGCTAATATCGAACAGAGAAATCAAGTTTTTCGCAAGAGCGCCAATTTTTTTACCCCTTTTTTTCAATTTTTGAATACTTCCGGTATGGAGATTATTGTCGGTATAGTTTGAATAACTATATTGTGGAATTCAAAAGTCGCAGGTCTCTGTAATAATATATTACATTATCTGATAAGACAAACTTCCCCTGAGAAATCCTATGTTCAAAAGTGCCAAAAATGTCAAAAAATCGAAAATTAAATTTCAGTAACTACATACATATTATACATCGTTAGAATCGTAATTAGGTCAGCTATCTGAATATATAAACTTTATTTGAAAATCTTTTAGAATAAAAAAAATAATAGAGCATTTTCCAAAATTTCACGATTTTTCTATTTTCAGTACGTTATTTGACCTATTCCAGATATTTCAAAGTCTTAATTGAGTATTTCGTACACAAGACTACCGAAAGGACTCTCGATAGAGAACGTTTCAAAAAAATCGCTGGTGTAATGTTCGAGATACAGACGTCCAAAAACGCTCCAAATCAGAAAATACTTGATTTTCAGCATGTCATATTTTACTGCCTTTTCGTAGTATCCGTATGAATTGGGTACATACGATAGGCCAATCCTCATGCCATCAAACAGTACTTTAATTTGGTTAATCCGTTGATATCGGACGGAGAAATCACGATTTCCCAAAAAACATCTTGTGAATGCTGTAGAGGCTAAAGTTAATATCCGTTTGACTTTAAATTTATACACAGTGTTTAAGGCCATGAGACGAAGACGTCTATTGATGTTCAGCGATTTCCGATTATTACTGCCAGAGTTATGACCCTTGATAACTACGAAAAATCTTGTGAACGCTGTAAAGGCTAAAGTTAATATCCGATTGACTTTAAATTTATGCACAGTGCTTAAGTCATGAGACATAGACGCCTATTGATTTTCAGCAATTTCCGATAATTACTTCCAAAGGTATGGCCCTTGATCACTTCAAAAAATCTTGTGGACACTGTAGAGGGCAAAGTTATTATCCGATTGACTTTAAATTTATACACAGTGTTTTAGGTCATAAGACGAAGAAGCCCAATGATTTTTGTTATTTCCTATAATTACTGCCAGAGTTATGGCCCTTGATCACTTTGAAAAATCTTGTGGGTGGTCTAGAGGCCAAAGTTAATATCCAATTGACTTTAAATATATACACAGTGTTTAAGGTCATAAGACGTAGAATCCTATTGATTTTCAGAGATTTGCGATAATTACTGCCAGAGTTATGGCCCTTGATCACTTTGAACAATCTTGTGGATGCTCTAAAAGCCAAAGTTAATATCCGATTCACTTTAAATTTATACAAAGTGTTTACGGTCTTGTGGCGAAGATTCCTATTGATTTTCAGAGATTTCCGCTAATTACCATATTCCTGAAGCAATGGCCCGAGAAATCTCTCTCTGACCATTGCTGGATTGACTTCTGATTCTTGAACTTTTGCGGGAGTGTGTCTATTCTCCCCGTTCAATGAAAGCTATCACTTAAGTACAGCAACATGACAGTCCTTCGTTTAATCTAAGTCTTCCCTAAAACTTTGGACAGTGATTTAAGGTATTAAAAAAGGTATAAGTATGTTCGTTTCCAAACAGTATTGTTTACATTTCATTCGACTTGATAGCCTCGTTTGTCACACAATTAGTTTTACTGCAGTATTCTCCTATGCACGGGTTAATTGGGCATAATAAAAGCGTGAGCCATGACGTAACGTTATGTAAACATATTTGGTCCAATACAGGCACTCGTTTTAAATGTAAAGCGTTTGTATGGTAGGTAGTGATAGGTTGGTAGTCGGACTACTGACTAATCAAAATTTAACACAACAATATCCACTCAGAGTAGCAGTGTGTAGTGAGATTACCTATAATCAAACGAAACGCTGCGCGGAGTATGGCTAATTACTGGCCCTTAATCACTTCAAAAAATCTTGTGGACGCTCTAGAGGCAAAAGTTGATATCCGATTGACTTTAAATTGATACACAGTGTTAAAGGTCACGAGGCAGAGAAGCCTATTGATTTTCAGCGATTTCCCATAATTACTGCCAAAGTTATCTCCCTTGATCACTTTGAAAAATCTTGTGATGCTTTAGGGGCCAAACTTATTATCAGATTGACTTCAAAGTGATACACAGGGTTTAAGGCCTTGAGATTAACAAGCATATTAATTTTCAATGAATTTTGATAGCTGAACAGCTAAATCCATGATATTAAATATTTTGTATACCATACTAAATGTTAGCATGGACCAGAACTTTATAAAAACCAAACAGATTCTAATGATTTTCTGAGTTGTTACTCTTAATCAGATTTGAGTGTAACATAAATGTTTCATTATCGAAAAAAGTAAAAATATGCGACAACTCTTGTTGACTGCCCGGACGATTTAGCTGCTGTGGGCGTATGTTTCGTTGCCTGGCAACCTATCTTTTGCATTTTTATACGCCCACATTGAAATATGGTCGTATATTGTCGTCGCCCCCGTCTGTCCGTCCGTCCGTCATATGACGAAGAAGTCTATTGATTTTCAGCGATTTCCGATAATTAGTGCCAGAGTTATGGCCCTTGATCACTTCAAAAAATCTTGTGACGCTATAGATGCCAAACTTATCATCCGATTGACTAGTTGTTGAAACGAACAAGTATTTTGATTTTCAATGAATTTTGATAACTGAACAGCTAAATCCATGATGTTAAATGTTTCCTATACTAATTGTTAGCGTGGGACAAAACTTTATAAAAAGCAAACAAATTCTAATGATTTTCAGATAATTACATAATGAGTTGTTACTCTTAATCAGATTTTAGTGTATTACAAATGTTTCATTACCCAAAAAAGTAAAAATATGTGACAACCCTTGTTGACTGCCCGGACGATTTAGCTGCTGTGGACGTATGTTTTGTTGCCTGGCAACCTATCGTTTTCAAAATATTGCACGCCAGTTCGACCACTACCGGTTTAACGATCCGTGTCGAAATTGCTTTATCAGTTGGTATTGGACTATAACTTCATGTTCATAAGTTTCAGAAACATCATTTTGGCCGTAAAACAAAACCCCAGCTCACAAAATGGGAAGAAAATACGAAAAAAATAAAGGGCGATACCTCTGAATGAAACTTATATTACTGGAATCGGATTGACGTCAGGTAACCAAAAATGTAGGTCAAATTTGAAAATTTTGAAAAATAACAAAGATTGTCTCGTAGGCGACGTGTTTTCAATTTTCGAACGATAGAAGTCAACGCTATTGTCTCGGAAAAGTCTCAGGTATTCCAAAAATGTGATTTGTTTGAATACAGGTAAAGAATTCACGAAACCACGGCCAATTTTTAATTTCTTACCAACGTTCCAAATTCGACCACTTCCGTTCTGAGCAGAAGTTCAAAAATTGCTTTATTGAGTAACCACCACATGGTTTCCCGATAGAAAGATGAACCGCAGATCGGTATCTCTTTTCGATGATAGAGAAATAGGCTCCCGCAGAAAAGAATAATAATAATGAAAAAAATAATAATTTTAGTAATCTCAATAGGCTTTCAGTTTCATCTGAAAGCCTAATAATAAGAATAATAATCCGAACAAAAAAAATAGTGTTTCACACAAGCTACGCAGTGTGAAACCCTAATAATAATCCGAACAAAAGCAATAGTGTTTCACACCAGCTACGCAATGTGAAACCCTAATAATCCGAACAAAAACAATAGTGTTTCACACAAGCTACTTAGTGTGAAACCCTAATAATGAGTCTTGTATTGCACTAAAATCCACAACACAAAAGGGATTTGCAGACACTCGAGAGGCTAAAGTTAATATCCAATTGACTTTAAATTTATACCCACTGTTTATGGTCATGAGGCTAAGATTCCTATTGATTTTCAGCGATATCCGATAATTGTTGCCAGAGTTATAGCCCTTGACCTCTTTAAAAAATCGTGTAGAAACTCTTGAGGCTAAAGTTATATCTAATTACTTTAAACTTATACATAGTATTTAAGGTCATACAAAGAATACTATTCATTTTCAACGATTTCCAATAATTACTGCCAAAGTTAAGGCCCTTAATCACTTTGAAAAATCTTGTGGATGCTCTAGAGGCTAAAACTAGCATTTCATTCTCTCTAACTGATATAAATTGTTTTTAAGGTCATGAGGCAAGCAATCAAAACAAATTCTAATGTTTTCTGATAATTACTTCATGGGTTATACTTGTAATGTGTTGAAATTGTTCTTATTGTTGACAACAGAAAATATATGCGACAACACTTGTTGATTGCCTGGATGACTTACCTGCTGTGGGCATATGATCCTTTGCCTGGCAACCAGTTTTTATCACAATTGAGCAAGGAATGACTGTGGTCATTGTTTTGTTGTCTAGCAATCTATATTTTATAGGCATATTACAAATTTATTACTGTCCATACAAACATCTTAGCTCCAATGTATTGTTTATTCTATTAAACTTTATTTCTTTCAGTTTGAATAATATGAAGATGTTTAAACAGGTTTTAAAACATCCAGCTTTTCGAAATGATCCAGGATCAACAATTAGTGAACATTTACATAATAAACTCAAACAAGAGGAACAATAAATGCTGTGTCTTAAATAACATTTGCTACTTTGACTTCATACTGACTCACCAGAACTCCCCACACATTCAAGGGCAGTTTATCCAAAAGGTGCCACTCCATAAATCTTACTAAGACTGTTCTAATATTGTAATGGGGATTAACATGATTAAATTTTTATACATCCATATTTTCGTGTGGATACCTTGTGATCGCTCCTGTCTGCTCTTGTGTCACAATTCCATTTTGAAAAAGTTCAATTATTGTGGAAATCAGACCGTAACTTCCACTGAAATTGCCTCTAACCTTTACACAAAGAGTGCCAGATACCAATGTTGTGGATCACAATGTTTGTCCGATTTCGATTGAGCTGACTAACATATGGTTTAATTTTATTTCAATAATTCGCTTGTGCGTAATGGGAGGAAACCAGAGGACCGAAAGAAAACCCACACGGTTGAACAGGCGACCCTACTCCTTGTCACCTACAACCGTGTAATCAAAACCATGCCAACCATTCGCCATCACCGAGGGACGACAAATCTTGAATCAGTTTGATTTTGGTGGCATATTGTTTTTGCATTTTTATACGCCCACATTTTCATGTTAATCCGAATGATAAAGTGAGAGGAATCCAAAACCATTTAAATAACATAAACATAGACGGGATCAAAGTCATAATAAACTTGATACAGTGACACCAGTAGTAGGACTGAGTGGTTAAAAACAAAGTCAAAGGTATCACAAAACCATCTTTAAAAGTATCTAACGTTTCGTAAGTAAAAACCTACTTCTTCAGAGAATATAAGCTACAAAAATGATGCAGTTGAAATACAAGGTTAGTCATGGTAACAAGTGATGTCATAATGTAAATATGACATCATAATAACATTGATGACATAATAATTATAAAGGATGTAAAGTTAAAAATGTTGGAATTAATTTACAGGCATTTCATTTAAACCATTAGGCCATACAGTATTTAATCTGTGGATCCAAAGTGATTCAGCAATATTAAGTTTAGCTCTATCATTCTGAGTGATTTTATCGAGTACAGTGCAAACATAAGATTCATGACCAAGTGTATTAAAATGTGGGGCAATGTGGGGGGATTTTCCAATTTTTTTTAGTTTAATGTTACTTCTATGGCTGTTAAGTCTCGTGCTAAAAGGGGTGATCGTTTGGCCTACATACTGTTTTTTACAAAATTGACAAGTTATACAGTATATTACATAAGAACTGTGGCAATTTAAACAATTAGAGGCCCTTAAAGTAGCTTGTGAAGAAGACAGCAACTTACACCCTACAGAAATCGACGCTATCCTTCAACTAGCTAATTTTATACTAACTAACAATGAATTTGAATTTAATGGAAAATTTTACCATCAAATTAGTGGAACGGCTATGGGGACCCCGTTCGCAGTTACGTATAGTAATATTTATATGACTTATTGGTTAAAAAAATATTGGAATCATTTACCAAATAGACCAGCTGAACACTTTAGATTTATCGATGATATATGGGCTATTTCTTCGTCTACCCTAGAAGAATGTCATAATTTTTTAACAACCCTCAACCAACAGCACCCTAAAATCAAATTCACTATGAATATCAGTAATACTGAAGTCTCATTTTTAGACGTTAAAGTCATCAACCATAACAACAAACTGGAAACTAATTTATTCTGCAAAGAAACAGCCAGTCATCAATACCTTAAACCATCCAGCTGTCATCCCCATCATATCTTTAATTCAATAATTTACAGTGGAGCCATCCGCATTAAACGTATTTGCAGCAAACCAGAATGGACCAGCTACCACCTTACTAAATTTGAAACCTACCTTAAACAGTGCGGATATAAAAATAAAGCCATCAAAAAAGAATTCAACAAAGCACATCAAAAAAGCAGAAATGAATTACTACAATATACTATTTAAGATTTTAATGTTAAGAAAGTTATACCTTGGGTAACCACCTATGACCCCCGTCAACCAAATTTGATTATATCACCGTTCCATGGTTATGAAGGTTGAGTTCGAATTTCATGAAAATCGGACCAAAATTGACTGACAAAATGGCCGCCGTTTGTACGCGAATAGTGTGGAAATATGTTATATCAAGGTTGTGGACCTTATAGAGGTCACAATTTGGAACCGATTTTGATGAAACTTGACATGCATGTTTATAACCCATAGATCTTGGTTCCTTTCGATATTTGCGCCAATCGGATTGTAACTTCCTGAATTATGGCCCCGGATTGTCCGAAAAGTCGCCCTTTTTAGCTTGTGGTCTCTCTGAAGATCAAAATTGTTATCCGATTTAAAAAAACGTTTGATTATATCACCGTTCCATGGTTATGAAGGTTGCGTTTCGAATTTCGTGAAAATCGGACCAAAATTGACGGACAAAATGGACGCCGTTTGTACGCGAATAGTGTGAAAATATGTTATATCAAGGTTGTGGACCTTATAGAGGTCACAATTTTGAACCGATTTTGATGAAACTTGACATGTATGTTTACAACCCAAAGATCTTGGTTCCTTTCGATATTTGCTCCCATCGGATTGTAACTTCCTGAATTATGGCCCCTCATTGTCCGAAAAATCGCCCTTTTTAGTTGTGGTCCCTCTGGAGGTCAAAATTGTTATCCGATTTAAAAAAATGTTTGATTATATCACCATTCCATGGTTATGAAGGTTGAGTTCGAATTTCGTGAAAATCGGACCAAAATTGACGGACAAAATGGACGCCGTTTGTACGCGAATAGTGTGAAAATATGTTATATCAAGGTTGTGGACCTTATAGAGGTCACAATTTTGAACCGATTTTGATGAAACTTGACATGTATGTTTATAACCCAAAGATCTTGGTTCCTTTCGATATTTGCGCCCATCGGATCATAGTCTCTATCATCCAAACAAATATTCTACGAATATTAGTCTGGATGGGTCCTCAAAATTTGACGGAAAGCAGGTCATTGTCTGGATTATCCAGTCTTTTAAGTTACCACGTACTGAATCTATCAAAACATCTCGCTTGTCAACAATGACACTCTCTAAAATTTTGTTTGTAAAGGTTTTAATTAAAATGGTAATTTTCTCTTGTCATGAATCAGACGTATGGCTTCTCACAATCTTCTTAATTCTTCATCGCGATTCACGCTTCATTCCTCGTATCTATTTTGTTTCTAATAATAGATGTGCCAAGTGAATTGTGGGATATATTTCAGACTCGCTTTATAGAATCTAGCAAAATCGGCCCGGCTTCATAAGATCTAGCACTTACCGAGACTTTAGCCAAAAGGTTACATAGCCCATGCTTAACCGGGAGTTTGTTTTTTTTATGGGGTAGATTATCCAGTAATTTTCGTCAACAATTGAGAACCGTCCCAGACCCTCCGTACGTTGAAGACTAGGGGGTTCTGGGTGACCGAGACTAATCGGATCATAACTTCCTAAATTATGTCCCCTGATTGTCCGAAAAATCGCTTTTGTTAGCTTTTGGTCCCTCTGGAGGTCAAAATTATTATCCGATTTAAAAAAACATTTGATTATATCACCGTTTCATGGTTATGAAGGTTGGGTTCGATTTTGGTGAAAATCGGACCAAAATTGACGGACAAAATGGCCGCCGTTTGTACACGAATAGTGTGAAAATATGTTATATCAAGGTTGTGGACCCTATAGAGGTCACAATTTTGAACTGATTTTGATGAAACTTGAAATACATGTTTATAACCTAATGATCTTGGTTCCATTGCATATTTGCCCATATCGGATCGTAACTTCCTGAATTATGGCCCCTGATTGTACGAAAAATCACCCTTTTTAGCTTGTGGTCCCTCTGGAGGTCACAATTATTATCTGATTTAAAAAAACGTTTGATTATATCACAGTTACACCGTAGTTATGGGTGAGTTTGAATTATGATTTTCTGATGATTACTTAAAATGCAACAACTCTTGTTGACTGCCCGGACGATTTGGCTGCTGTGTGGGCGTATGTTTCGTTGCCTGGCAACCTATTTTTCCATTTCTTTTTCCATTGTCATAAAATGTAATACATAAATAAATAACTTGTGGGCAAAATGTGAAATGTACCACAGTTTCTAGAACCTCTTCCCTTTATCAGTGGTGCAGAACGGAGGGCTTGACAATGGCAGCTGTCTAGTCGTTTGGATGGGACAAAAAAACGATATGCCAGGGAGGGGGGAGTTGCCTCCCTCACTTTCGAGCAATCTGTCTGTTCTGGCAGACGGATAAAGTGAAAATAAAATTATTATTTCATCTAATAGCAAGAAAACGCCTTTGTGGCCATCAAATTTTCTTGGGGGGGGGCCCCTACTCGGTAAGCTCTGCTCCCCCCAGCTCTCGTAGAAGACCGGTGCCACCTTCTGTCAAGAGCAGAGCAGTAGGACATTAAACCCCATTTCTTTCAATTGTAGAATCTCTAATGTTCACAATTCGTACTGTCTGATAAGATGAAACTTTGAATAGATGTGGATTGACCGCAGGCTTAATTAACATGTTGGCTGTGCTCTACTAAGTATTATGGAAGTTACTAAAAAAAGAACAAATTTTATACCCTAGAAGCTTATTATAATCCGTGATCAAGCAAAGATTTAATTAGCATATTATTGAATCTAGAGTACCAAAGGTTTGGTGTCTGGAATTAGTAGATGTGTGATTGGGAATTCAAAAAGCAAAGATTTGATGTATGATTAAGATAAAGAATGGACATTTCTCGCTCTAATAGTTGAATAATAGATAATGTAACAGTCATACTTCAGTGTAAGCTGTAAAATACACATTTTAAAAACCTCGTAGACTTGATTGTCATTGTTGATGTTGTGAGGAAAATACAAAGTTCCTGATTATCCATTTTCGCGATTAATCATCAATGCCAGTTGAACTGTAAATTGGATTCAAATTCAATGAAAATCAGACGTCAGATGGCATCAAGAGTTCATTATTGTCTTTTCATGATAATAAATGACTAATAGTTTATTTAACATTTAAGACCTAAGAAAAGACCTGCAAAAGGCAGATTTAGCTCTTGCATAATGTATGTTTAAGTTATGCTTTTGGGGACACCACCAAGGGGCACTGCCAAAATTGGTTATATAACTTATCTCAAGTGCCAAATGTTCCTTTGAATCCCTAATGATGATCTAAATACCCATTTCCAGGTAGGTCAAAAGACACAATTTGTCTGCCACACCCAATCTACCTTATATATGTGAGGGTTTTTTCTATTTTAATCCAAATTTTGTGATTTTCAGTGTTAATTTACTTTTTATACCCCACATGGAAATGTGGTCTTATATTGCCATCGTCCACAATTTCTTGTGAACACTCTAGAGACTACATTTATCATCTGATTGTTTTGAAATTGATATGTGTACATCAGGGAGATAGAGAAGGCTGTTTAATTTCAATAATTTTCGTTGATTTCTTCTGGAGTAATGACCCTTGTTTCACTTTGTTAAACCTTGTGAACGCTCCAATGACAAAAGTTATCATCCGATCTGTAAGGAATTTATATACCATAATCATAGTACAAGACATGATTCTTCAATTCTCTTTTCTACAAGTGTGAGAAACCTAGGAGTAAGATTTGATTGTGAATTGTCAGTGGAAACTCACATTAAACAGGCATTATGCAAGAGCAAAATCTGTGTATTGTAGGGCTTTCTTTAGGCCTGAAATGTTATCTACCGTGAATTATCAATTAGACATTAATTAACTTATCCAGACCATTATAAACTCACGATGTCAAGGCTAGCCTTCGATGTTGGTTGGATTAGATTCCTATATGCTTCTTAACGGCCATTGATAATTAAATTTAAAACGTGGATAATCGAGACTATGCTGTTTATATTAATGATTTTAGTAATGATGACCTAGGAAATATTACCCACTTCGTTCTCGGCTCATAGTGGATCAACTTGACTGAAATTTTCAGCAAATTACCTTTACACTATTTTATTTTAACTATTATAGTGAGAACTGTCAACTCGTGATCGTATCTCCCATAATGTATCTTTAATTATATATCATAATTACAAAATATCCAACTGCAGAATGCCAGAATCTGCCCAACAAGTATCATCCCTTATACTGTTTAGAAAGAGTAACAGCCTATTCCCCTGAATCATCTTCAGCGTATCGAATAATCTATTAAAAGAGTGAGTGAGATATGGCGTTTAACGTTTACTCCACACAAACTAGGTCATTTCATGTACAATTTTATTTTGATAATTCGCTAGCACCTAGGGGTCTTTAGCAGTGGGAGGAAACCTGAGTAGGATACAGCGTGCACATGCTAACCATTTCCCCTCCCCCCACAATAATCTAATAATAATGTCATTAAGTCACCTTGACTGGAAGTTTCAGAACTGAAATCACCGTAAAATCCCACTGCAGCAATATCAGTATCCCAGTCTGATATTTTTGGAAGCTAAAATTGAAAGAGTTAATCATTGAAATTAAACATTTCAATAAGAATGTTTTAGACTCTGATTTTGTTTATTATAAAGATGTGAATAATTAAAGCATCCCAGATTTTTTAAATTTAGCAATAAATGTCATTTTTTAATTCTATATCTATTTCATTAATTCGTTTGCATGTAGGGATCTTTTAGCAGTGGGAGGAAACCAGAGGACCCATAGAAAACTTATGAGGTTGGTCAGACGACCCTACTCTTTGTCATGTACAAGCGGGGATTCAAAACCTCAGCAGTTGACGCCATGACAGATCTTATGACACAACGCAGAGTAAAGACAATAAATAATCACAGGGATGCAATGATTTACGAACGTTTGACAATAATTCTTCAATGACTTCATCTATAAACTCATTTACAAAATCTTACAAAAGGATCATGTGCAATGTATCGGTGATGTATCACATTCTCTGAGCTACAGTATAACCACATTCTCTGAGTTACTGTCAACAATTCACCAATCATAGGCAGAATATTGTTTGTGTAGAATGTGTTCATATTGTTTCCCCCCTTACGTAGCAAGAAATACTTTTTGTTAATAATAAAAACTGACAAGAGCATTGTTTTAATAGAACAGAAGAGATTCTTGTTTTTCACAAATTTTGTCTTCTTTTAATTGGTACAGTTTGTATGGCTCTTTGATAATAAATACTTTTTTGGTTTTCAGGAAGACTTTTCCAATTATTAGACCATGATTTCATTTCTTTGATGAAATGTGAAAAAAAGTTTTGAATTTTTATTTGTATAAAAATGTTATATTACCAATTCCTCTCTTTCTATAAATATTAAATCAATAATAACAAATTGGAACCATGGTTAGTTACCATAATGACTGCGCTGATGAATAGTTTTATTTTGTTACGATAGAAATTTGATTAATATGTCCATGAATGCCACTCATGTCATTTACCAGTTACATATATAACTTAAAATTATACAGAACCATCGGTAGTTGCTAGTCAGGGTCCATATGCTTTAAAGAGTTGTCTCCCATGTAAATTCGTTTTTTATACATAGGGGTGTCAATCGAGTGAAAAGGATAATTTCGGAGTACAACGCATGTGTCGACTGTATATAAAAATATCTCAACCAATCATGACAGCTGAAACATGTTTTTTACCTGGGAATACGTCA
This sequence comes from Patella ulyssiponensis, assembly GCA_963678685.1. Taxonomy (NCBI): domain Eukaryota; kingdom Metazoa; phylum Mollusca; class Gastropoda; family Patellidae; genus Patella; species Patella ulyssiponensis. Next base: position 56,331,291 of record OY783225.1, on the reverse strand, counting down.
CGACTCTACTCACTCCACCTCAGCTGTCGGGACTGGCAGAACTGTGACAGGACGGAATTCTGCGTGACTCAATTGTAATTTTGTCGATTCTGGACGTTCTGGACTGTGAAAGCGAGCATCCCCATAGTTTCTAAGGGCGTTTGTTAATCTTACATACAGGTATACTTTATATACCAGAGAAAATTAAATAAATTGTTAGAAGCATTTACACCGGTTATTTGTTGATGTTTCAATCCACCCTCAATATAAAATTAAATCTGGGTGGTTTCGGAGGGCGTTTCCGAGATATGAGAGTCCAATAATGATGACCATGATATATTTACTAACATCTCGATGCCCCTGGACAATAGTTTTGATTTGTAGTGAGGTGGGTAGGTGGTTACAGGTGTGCGTGGGATGATTTTCTTACAGCTTGATGAAACATCTCTAAATATGTTTATAAGATTCCCATTGTGGAATGATGGAGGGGGGACATGTGTTTTTGTGGACAGAAATCATTTGGTTCAATATTGACCTTATAAGCATTGCTGGACTCGGCCTAAGCTCAGTATAAAAAAAAGTGGGCCAAAGCCTATAAAGAAACAAGAAAGAGAGGAGAGGGGGGTGGGGGAGAAAAGAAAAACAGAAGGAAGCTTTGGTCTGGAATACTTTGAAAATGGGTTTGCGGTTGTCAATTTTAAAAATTTTCCTGGGGGAGACCCCACTCGGACGCTCAAACGCCTGTGGCACGCTTGTGACGTGCCTTTGGTACGTACTTGTGTGGGCCTTGGTCAATGACCTGACAGGTGGGCCTTTGACCCACCAGTCCGGCACTGCTTTTACGTGGGTTTCTCGTTCAGTACCTATTTCGGCATTCAATATATGAATTATAATGGTACTTTTCAAGAGATCTGGAGATGTACATAAAAAACCACAGTAAATCAGAGATATATTAGTTAATTCTTAGTCTTCATCAAAAGATTCAAAATCAAAGTTAATAATGTGAGCGGGATAAATATGGTTGCTGACATTGACAAACAGCTCGCATAATATCCCCTGGATATGGTTCAGATAGTCGCAGTCGTTGTTGCTTTAGGAACATGGAGTGAGCTATAATTAAACACCGTGGCAATCGTTGTCTTTGATATAGTTCGTTTTGAGAAACATTGTGGTACCAGCGGTCTTTGATAGCGGTTGGTTGGAGAAACCTAGGGTTACACACGACTGTCACAGTGATCTGTCTATGATAGAAGTCGTAAAAGAAGGGGTTATCCCAGAGATCTGTAATTGGACGTCGGTTAGCGAAGGGACGGTTTATATGTCGAGATGGTTGAGAATTCTATTTGACTGTTTCAGCAATAATTAGGGTTTCACACTGCGTAGCTTGTGTGAAACACTATTGTTTTTGTTAAAATTATTATTATTATTATTATTATTCTTCTTTTGTTTTGAGTAGATCTCAGCAACTGCTTGTCGCATCGTTACGATTTCTTTGGTTTTACTGGGAAAGTGGGTGTGACTTAGAGGATAAAGCTATTTTGAACGTTCTGCGACAATGCGAAATGTCCGAAATCACCGAAGTTATCGTTTTTAAAAATATTGCAGTAATTTTAACAATAATCATTGGATTTTAACTGTCGATACATTTTGGCATAGCCGGAGACAGGGCACATAGCTACGCTACTTTCGATTTTTGATTTTCGTCAAATCTTCGAAGATATTAGGCGCCAAATTTCGAAAATTTAAAATTTTACAAAAACCTTTTTTATTTATGAATATTTTTTAGTCGTGTTGTGCACAGAAATAAAGAGTCATCTGACTAGCGCAAAAATCTTAAAAAATTTTGTCTCAGTAATTTTCCTTGGCCGCCATTGGCTAATTCAGTTTTTCAGTCCTAGATTAATTTTTTATTGTTCGATTTGTATAAAACAAAGTTCATATGCTTCGTTGTCTCAATTGTCATTTTTTTTATTACCGAAAGTGTTATCTGTCGGCACCGGAAGTGGCATAATTTTACCAAAAACTACAATTTTGACAGTTAGGTACCATTTTTCGAAAATAAATATTATTTTTTTGAAAAATCATATGACTCAAAGAGTGTGTCCTTTAAAGGCGCAATAAATGTCGGAAGCAGTTTTTTTAATTTCGATTTCATTTTCGAGCAAATTGGATTAAGAGGCTAAAAATGGTGTAAAATTGACCTATTTACAACCCATTCAGGCTTTTCAGATTTTAAAATATTTCTTCGTAACTTTTATAAACATGTAGCTATAATCCATACGAAGAAAATGTATGTTAAAATTAGTTTGTAATATAAGCAGTTGCCAAGAAATGGGCAGTTCTGCATAAGTCACTGTTTTCGTTATTTTGCCTGTAAAATAGTCAATTATTATTGGATTTTTATAAAAGTGACATCATTTGATTCAAAAAGCATGTAGCGTCATATCAAGTTGATTACAATTCAAAATTGACACCGAAAGTGACGTCATTTTGTCAAAAACTGCATTTTAAACTTTTTAAATCAATGTTTTATTAAACCAAGAATTACTTAATATGTATTAATAATTTTAACTTTTGGTTTAAATTCACATATAAACACAACTCATATGGTCATATAGATATCATAAAATTGTTTCTAACTTGTTCGGTTGCCGAGAAATAGACGGTTTTCTACAGGTAACTTTTGAAGGTTTTTGGGCCATAAAAGTGTCAATTATTATTCGATTTTCATAAACGTTACACCATGTTATACCTAATGCCATTTAGGATTTCATACAAGTAATTTAAGATTTTCATTATCACCGGAAGTAACGTCATTTTGGCAAAAACTGTATTTTTAGCCTTCAAAACAGATATTTTATTCAAATGAGTCTGTTTTGAAATCTTTTTCAAATTATGGTATTTGATGCCAATCAACAAATTAAATGAACCCATACGATCATACAGATACCACAAAATGGTTTCTAACTTGTACGGTTGCAGAGAAATAGCCGATTTCCTACAAGTCACTTTTCAAGGTTTTTGGTCTTTAAAAGTGGCAATTATTGTTCGATTTTCATAAAATTTTCACTATATGATATCGTATGCCATTTCTGATTTCATGAAACTAATTGAACATTTTCATTAACACCGGAAGAAATGTAATTTTGTCAAGATCATTTACAAGTAACAATGTATAAAATGAATTGATATTGCTGGATTTGGTTGATTCTGCGTCCATTTTATTTGTGTGCAATGTTAATTTGGAAACCTGTTTAGTGGTTTCGTTGGTACGAGAAGCGACATATGTTCCAGGGTAACTTGGCACCGGAAGTGACATGTTTAAGGGTAACGTGGCACCAGTGAAACCCGTCATTCCTGCATGCAGGTCTAGTTGTTACGTACGGAGGTCGGCTTCAGGGGTGTGATTGGCTTCGTATACTGATGCAAAGGTAGAAATGGTTCCACTACTGCTGTCTTCCGTCTTACTCCAGCCACAGTAGTGGTTTGTCCTATAGAGTTCCTTTGCGCAAGTTTTTTAGTCAAATGACTACAAAAAATTTCATGGCCTATAGCTCGCTTAATTTACAAATAAACTGGCCCAAAACAGTACTGCACGTAGCTTAACATATACTAAACCAATTCTTATTGAAATAAAGGTGAGGCCTTACCGCATAATTATATGATTTGATGAAACCCATCTGCTACGTGAAATTTCAACTGGCCGGTGTCATGGCCGCAAGTTGCGTAATACGTCATTAGGCCTTCAACATAAACAGCGCTATGCAAAGAAAAACTGTTCGGTAACTATTTTAATGGTCCAGTCTTAACTATTTGTGATAGAATTACTTATTTCAATACAAACTGTAACTAGACCTGCATGCAGGAATGACGGGTTTCACTGGTGCCACGTCACTTTCGGTGCCACGTTAGCCTTGAACATATGTCACTTCCGATACCAATGAAACCATCAAACAGGTTTCCACATAAGCATTGTAAACATCAAATAAAATGGACGAAGAATCAACCAAATCTAGCAATATCAATTCATTTTATATATATGTTACTTGTAAGTGATCCTGGCAAAATTTCATTACTTCCGGTGATAATAAAAATGTTCAATTAGTTTTATGAAATCAGAAATGGCATAAGGCATCATATGGCGAAAATTGTATGTAAATCGAATAAGAATTGCCACTTTTATAGACCAAAAACCTTGAAAAGTGACATGTAGAAAATCGTCTATTTCTCGACAACCGTACATGATAAAACTATTTTTTGGTATCTATATGATCGTATGGGTTCAATCCATTTGTTGATTGGAATCAAATATCATAATTTGAAATATATTACAAATCAGACTCATTTGAAAAAAATATCTGTTTTGAAGGCTAAAAATACAGTTTTTACCAAAATGACGTTACTTCCGGTGATAATGAAAATCTTAAATTACTTGTATGAAATACTAAATGGCATTAGGTATAACATGATGTAACGTTTATAAAAATCGAATAATAATTGACACTTTTATGGCCCCAAAACCTTCAAAAGTGACCTGTAGAAAACCGTCTATTTCTCGGCAACCGAACAAGTTAGAAACAATTTTATGATATCTATATGACCATATGAGTTGTGTTTATATGTGAATTTAAACCAAAAGTTAAAATTATTAATACATATTAAGTAATTCTTGGTTGAATAAAACATTGATTTAAAAAGTTTAAAATGCAGTTTTTGACAAAATGACGTCACTTCCGGTGTCAATTTTAAATTGTAATCAACTTGATATGACGCTACGTGCTTTTTGAATCAAATAATGTCACTTTTATAAAAATCCAATAATAATTGACTATTTTACAGGCAAAATAACGAAAACAGTGACGTATGCAGAACTGCCCATTTCTTGGCAACTGCTTATATTACAAACTAATTTTAACATACATTTTCTTCGTATGGATTATAGCTACATGTTTATAAAAGTTACGAAGAAATATTTTAAAATCTGAAAAGCCTGAATGGGTTGTAAATAGGTCAATTTTACACCATTTTTAGCCTCTTAATCCAATTTGCTCGAAAATGAAATCGAAATTAAAAAAAACTGCTTCCGACATTTTTTGCACCTTTAAAGGACACACTCTTTGAGTCATATAATTTTTCAAAAAAATAATATTTGTTTTCGAAAAATGGTACCTAAGTGTCAAAATTGTAGTTTTTGGTAAAATTATGCCACTTCCGGTGCCGACAGATAACACTTTCAGTAATAAAAAAAATGACAATTGAGACAACGAAGCATATGAACTTTGTTTTATACAAATCGAACAATAAAAAATTAATCTAGGACTGAAAAACTGAATTAGCCAATGGCGGCCAAGGAAAATTACTGAGACAAAATTTTTTAACATTTTTGCGCTAGTCAGATGACTCTTTATTTATGTGCACAACACGACTAAAAAATATTCATAAATAAAAAAGTTTTTTGTAAAATTTTAAATTTTCGAAATTTGGCGCCTAATATCTTCGAAGATTTGATGAAAATCAAAAATCGAAAGTAGCGTAGCTATGTGCCCTGTCTCCGGCTATGCCAAAATGTATCGACAGTTAAAATCCGATGATTATTGTTAAAATTACTGCAATATTTTTAAAAACGATAACTTCGGTGATTTCGGACATTTCGCATTGTCGCAGAACGTTCAAAATAGCTTTATCCTCTAAGTCACACCCACTTTCCCAGTAAAACCGAAGAAATCGTAACGATGCGACAAGCAGTTGCTGAGATTTACTCAAAACAAAAGAAGAAGAATAATAACTAGATCTGCTACTGTCCCATGCAGATATGAAAGCTTTCATATTCATCGTCACGTGTCATCGATTATATCAAGTATCTCAATTAAAAGGATAAGAATAACAAACTATCAAAATTGGTCAAAAACTCGCGAAGTTACAAGTCTAAATATAGTATGAAACATTGAGTAATCTGAAAACTAAAGGGAAATAACTGATACTTGTGTTGCTGTTATCGGGATGACTCTTGACTTCAAAACTTTCAGAAAAATGAAATGAAAATGGTAAGAAAACATCGAAAAATTAAATGAGATAACTTTGAACAAAACTAAAACTTTCTGAATCAGGTTGAACTCAACTGTTTGAATATGTACGTTAAATATGTAGATTTGAAAAATTATAAAGACATAATATCAAAATCGGTCAAAAACTCACAAAGTTACAAATTTAAATGTAGTGAGAAACATTGCACCCGGGCAAAAAAAATAATCTTTAAACTAAAGGGAAATAACTGAAACTTGTATAGCTGTAATCGGGCTTCCAAGATATGTTATATAATTATGGTTTCCAATATGTTCGGTTATAAGTAGGAAATCGCGACGACTTCTTAAAGTTGGGTTCCCAGATAAGTATTTATCGGGTGGTCATTGCCTATAAAAGTATGGCAATTTTGGTATATATGGAAAGAAGAGATATCCAATCTTACTAGAAAAATACTGGATTCCCCGAAAAACACTCATGGAGCGTAAACAGGACAAAAATGTAAGGGGTTCCCTTAATAGTCAACCCGACGAATAAGGGTACCTGCACGCTTGGCGTTGAAGGCTGCACGCGAACTTGAGTGATTTGTGTACATTTTGAAAAACTTTATGAAGAGTTAGACATACAACAATTTCTGGGGTAAAAATCACGGAAAAAGACGCATGCAGTGGATAATCCGAGAATTTAATTAGGATTCTATATTTGTAGTAAATAGTCAGCGCTTACAGACAACATCGTCTTGTGTATGCAATGCATTCTCCCCTGTCGTCTGCCACCGTTGCCATTGGTTACGGCGAGGGGTAATCGCCTGACGCAAACATGGTCTCTTTCGATAGATTTTTATAGCAGGCTATTCTCGTCAATAAAAATGTTATGAGAACGATTTGAAGCAAAATTATGATAAGATAATTAGTTTGAATATGTTTTTAATTCTAATATATCATCAAATCACCCAGTTTGTATCCGGGAACCCAACTTTAAGCATATTTTAAACAAAGGGTCATAGACTGCAATATACAAGAATGACACTCTGCAATAAAAAAAATGGCCAAAGCAAGATTTCTATGCAGAAATTAAATAATTGCTAGAACCCAAAAAATATTTATCCACTATAATAAATAAGCAACATAGAGAAAATGAAATGAAATTGAATGGGGTTTAACGTCCTACTGTTCTGCTCCTACAATGGGCTAATGAAGTGTGCAATGAGGGAAATTTTACCCGGGCAGCAGCGCTACGGCCTTTGAGTTGGGCAGGCGACCATACTCCTTGTCACGCACAACCAAGAAATCGAAACAACGCCAGTTGACTCAATGACAGACGTTATGATACAGAGCGCACGTGCTAACCATTCAGCCACGCAACCTCCCTAAAATAGGCAAATTGCTGACCTACAGCGAGAAACATTTCAACCGGGCCAGATTTTCTATTTTAACAGTTTAATTTGCACGGTACCTTTAGTTATCAACCGATTATTACAAAACTTTTAAAAATAAGCTCCCCCTGACCACCTTAATCGTTCGCAATAAACGTTTGCCCCTTAAAATCGGCAAATTGCTGACTTTAAAGTGAGAAACATTACAACCGGGCCAAATTTTCTGTTTTATCACTTTTACAGTACCTTTGATTACCAACCGATTATTACAAAACTTTAAAAATAAAAGAGAAAGACAGAAATGCGGCCTAACGTCCATTCGACACAAACTAGGTCATTTCGGGACTAACATATGTTTTTTTAACTTTATTTAAAAACTCCCCTTGCGCGTACTGGTCTTTAGCCGTTGGTAGGAAATCGAAGAACACGGAGAAAACCCACGAGGTTGGACATCATACACCATGTCACGTGCAACCTGGAGATCGAAACGACGCCCGTTGACTCAATGACAGACGTTACGATACAGCGCGCACATGCTAACCATTCAGCCTCCCTGAATTCGGAAAATTGCTGACTTATAGCAAGAAACATTTCAACCGGGCGAAATTTTCTGTTTTAACAGTTTAATGTGCACGGTACTTTAATTACCAACCGATTATTACAAAACTTTTGAAAATAAGCTCCAACTGACCAGCTTAATCGTATGCAATAAACGTTTTGCCTGAATTGAAAGTTCTGCACGGAGAAAGTTCATCTCGATTTCCCGGCGTGGTTCCCCTTGTCAGTGAGGCAGAACGGAGGGCCTGACAAGCACAGCTGTATAGTCGTTCAGATGGGACGAAAAACCAAGGTCCCGTGTACACATTGGAGTGCACGTAAAATATCCCTAAGCAGTTGGAATTCGATACTGTTGAATAAGCGCTATACGATGACTAAATGCGTAGATTGTAGTCACCCACACTGCATGTTTCGCTTAACAATGAAAGGGTGCCGTATTCAATGTTCGATCCTTTTGTTCTTCTACTCCTGATATGTTGGACTGTTGATCGATGGTTTCATATAAAAGACTACCAATAAGACTCTTTGTGGAAGAAGTTCCCCCAAAATAGTATGTTGACTTTACGAGAAAGACCTCTAAACATGCTCCAAATTGTAAAAACAAAGACTTTTTGGATTTTCAATCTCTTTTTTTCGGCTATCCCTGATATTTAAAAAAAATGATACAATGATTTCAAACAACAGGCTAGCTATTACACTCTCTATTGACAAAAGTTTCACCGCCCTCCCTTCATTATAACCGAAGTTATCGTGCCCTAAAGAATCAACAAACCAGCATGCTTATCTCTGCTTACCCTTAGCAGAAAATGCTCATCTTTGAACTCAATCATGACATTGACCTAGTGAACGTCTACACCAAGTTTGAACATTCTAGCTTAATTAGAAGGAGAGTTATTGTATTCCAAAGTCCCGGTCCTTCAAATTGCTTCTATTTTTCATTTTCAATTCAAAATGGTGACCATCACGTGACCGAAATCAAAATTCGGATCCGACAGATATTTAGGCATTCCTTCAAGGATTCTGAAAATATAACTCCCGAGTCTGTAAGTAAAATAGCAAAAAAGCCATTTTGATTTTTCACGTTTAAAGATGGTGGCACTTCCGGTTCGATCGACAAACTCCATATTTTGTGTACGAATTAGTAATTACTTCTCTAGTATTCAAAAAAAAAAATAGGTCATTCTGACCTATATTTCGACGATTTTTTTGAAAACTTTGATCCTTAATATCACAAAGGGGAGATAATTTAGAAAATTTCCAAGGACATCATTGAAGTTGCATTGGCAAGATCTACTAACATTCAAAATTTCACGAAAATCACACAACTATTAAAGAAGTTGTCAAGTTGGTAATAACTTCCGGTTCGAAATGACAGCGACGAATTTTCGAAATTCGAAAATCCGAAATTGCAGATTTGAAGTAAATGTTTCAAGATACTCAAAGAAAAAAGAATTAGTAAAATCGGTCAAAGAATAACAAAGTTACGACTATGCATTGTCAGTTTTTTCGTTCGTAAAATTCGGTGATTTCGGATTCGTAAAACGTTTTGAAAATATATTTAATCAAGGTTCGCACCCCATTTTTGGGGGGGGTAGGTCAAAATTTCGGAAAGATCCTATGGATAGATTCTGAGAAATCCGATTTGCAGAAAACACACACAAAAAAAAAATAATAACTAGATCTGCTACTGTCCCATGCAGATATGAAAGCTTTCATATTCATCGTCACGTGTCATTGAAGAAAAAATTATCAAAATTGGTCAAAAATTCGCGAAGTTACAAGTCTAAATATAGTATGAAACATTGCACCCAGGCATAACAATAATCTGAAAACTAAAGGGAAATAACTGAAACTTGTATTACTGTAATGAGACGATGAGAAATTGAAATGAAAATGGCGGAAAAAAAATTAAAAATGGCAGGTTGGACAGGCGATCTTACTCCTTGTCATGTACAACCGGGCATTCGAAAACACGCTAGTTAACTCAATGACAGGCGCGCGTGCTAACCATTCAGCCACCCCCCCCCCCTTTGAAATCAGACACGTGCAATATGTCATATAGGAAGAATAAGAAGTCGCTCACAACAAAATGGTAAATTAATGAGTTTAGGTCAAAAGGTTGAGCTACTGTTTTAGTGTAATTAATAGTTTTAAAGAGACACGTTAAGGGTTGTTCATAGTTAAATGAAAGTTTAATTTTAAATAAGACCAATAAAATTAGGATTTAATAATGCCAGACTAATATTTCCAATATGTTTGGTTATAAGTAGGAAATCGTGACGACTTCTTAAACATGTTTTAAACAAAGGATCATAGACTGAATTATACAAGAATGGCACTCTGCAATAAAAAAAACCGGCCAAAGCAAGATTTCTATGCAGAAATTAAATAATTGCTAGAACCAGAAAAATATTTATCCACTATAATAAATAAGCAACATAGACAAAATGAAATGAAATTGAATGGGGTTTAACGTCCTACTGTTCAGCTCCTAAAATGGGCTAATGAAGACGGGCATATGCCATAAAGTGTGCAATGAGGGAAATATTACCCGGGCAGCGGCGTTACGGCCTACGAGGTCGGACAGCGACCATACTCCTTGTCACGTACAACCAAGAAATCGAAACAACGCCAGTTGACTCAATGACAGACGTTATGATACAGAACGCACGTGCTAACCATTCAGCCACGCAACCTCCCTAAAATCGGCAAATTGCTGACCTACAGCGAGAAACATTTCAACCGGGCCAAATTTTCTATTTTAACAGTTTAATTTGCATGGTACCTTTAGTTATCAACCGAATATTACAAAAGTTTTAAAAATAAGCTCCCCCTGACCAGCTTAAGCGTTCGCAATAAACGTTTGCCCCTTAAAATCGGCAAATTGCTGACTTTAAAGTGAGAAACATTACAACCGGGCGAAATTTTCTGTTTTATCACTTTTACAGTACCTTTGATTACCAACCGATTATCACAAAACTTTAAAAATAAAAGAGAAAGAGAGAAATGCGGCCTAATGTCCATTCGACACAAACTAGGTCATTTCGTGACTAACATATGTTTTTTTAATTTTATTTAAAAACTCCCCTTGCGCTTACTGGTCTTTAGCCGTTGGGAGGAAACCGAAGGACACGGAGAAAACCCACGAGGTTGGACATCATAAACCATGTCACGTGCAACCTGGAGATCGAAACGACGCTCGTTGACTCAATGACAGACGTTACGATACAGCGCGCACATGCTAACCATTCAGCCTCCCTGAATTCGGAAAATTGCTGACTTATAGCAAGAAACATTTCAACCGGGCGAAATTTTCTGTTTTAACAGTTTAATGTGCACGGTACTTTAATTTCCAACCGATTATTACAAAACTTTTGAAAATAAGCTCCAACTGACCAGCTTAATCGTTTGCAATAAACGTTTGGTCTGAATTGAAAGTTCTGCACGGAGAAAGTTCATCTTGATTTCCCGGCGAGGTTCCCCGTTGTCAGTGAGACAGAACGGAGGGCCTGACAAGCACAGTTGTCTAGTCGTTCGGATGTGACGAAAAACCAAGCTCCCGTATAGACATTGGAGTGCACGTAAAATATCCCTAAGCAGTTGGAATTCGATACTGTTGAATAAGCTCTATACGATGACTAAATGTGTAGATTGTAGTCACCCACACTGCATGTTTCGCTTAACAATGAAAGGGTGCCGTTTTCAATTTTCGATCCTTTTGTTCTTCTACTCCTGATATGTTGGACTGTTGATCGATGGTTTTATATAAAAGACTACCAATAAGACTCTTTGTAGAAGAAGTTCCCAAAAAATATTATGTTGACTTTACGAGAACGACCTCTAAACATGCTCCAAATTGTAAAAATACGACTTTTTGGATTTTCAATCTCTTTTTTTCGGCTATCCCTGATATTTAAAAAAAATGATACAATGATTTCAAACAACAGGCTAGCTATTAGAGTCTCTATTGACAAAAGTTTCATCGCCCTCCCTTCATTATTACCGAAGTTATCGCGCCCTAAAGAATCAACAAATCAGCATGCTTATCTCTGCTTACCCTAAGCAGAAAATGCTCATCTTTGAACTCAATCATGACATTGACCTAGTGAACGTCTACACCAAGTTTGAACATTGTAGCTTAATTAGAAGGAGAGTTATTGTGTTCCAAAGTCCCGGCCCTTCAAATTGCTTCTATTTTTCATTTTCAATTCAAAATGGTGACCATCACGTGACCGAAATCAAAATTCGGATCCGACAGATTTTTAGGCATTCCTTCAAGGATTCTGAAAATATAACTCCCGAGTCTGTAAGTAAAATAGCAAAAAAGCCTTTTTGATTTTTCACGTTTAAAGATGGTGGCACTTCCGGTTCGATCGACAAACTCCATATTTTGTGTACGAATCAGTAATTACTTGTCTAGTATCAAAAAAAAAAATTAGGTCATTCTGACCTATATTTCGACGATTTTTTTGAAAACTTTGATCCTTAATTTCGTCAAGGGGAGATAATTTAGAAAATTTTTAATTATATTTTTGAAGTCACATCGGTAGCATCTACTTATACACTAAATTTCATGAAAATCGTACAACTATTAAAGAAGTTCTCAAATTGGTATAAACTTCCGGTTCGAAATCACAGCGACGAATTTTCGAAATTGGAAAATGCGAAACTGCAGATGAAAATGATTTTTTTCAAGGTATTCAAAGAAAAAAGAATGAGTAAAATCGGTCAAAAAATAACAAAGTTACGAGTATGCATTGTCAGTTTTTTCGTTCGTAAAATTCGGTGATTTTGGATTCGTAAAACGTTTTGAAAATATATTTAATCAACAGCCACCACCCATTTTTGGGGGGATAGGTAAAAGTTTCAGAACGATCCTATCGTTAGATTCTGAGAAATCCGATTTGTGGACAAAACACAAAAAAAAAATAACAATAATAATCTTAACAGAAACAATAAGCTTTCATATGTAATATGAAAGCTTAATAATAACTTTAACAGAAACAATAAGCTTTCATATGTAATAAATATGAAAGCTTAATAATAACTAGATCTGCTACTGTCCCATGCAGATATGAAAGCTTTCATATTCATCGTCACGTGTCATCGATTATATCAAGTATCTCAAATAAAAGGATAAGAATAACAAACTATCAAAATTGGTCAAAAACTCGCGAAGTTACAAGTCTAAATATAGTATGAAACATTGAGTAATATGAAAACTAAAGGGAAATAACTGATACTTGTGTTGCTGTAATCGGGATGACTTCCGATTTCAAAACTTTCAGAAAAATGAAATGAAAATGGTAAGAAAACATCGAAAAATTAAATGAGATAACTTTGAACAAAACTAAAACTTTTTGAATCAGGTTGAACTCAACTGTTTGAATATGTACGTTAAATATGTAGATTTGGAAAATTATAAAGACATAATATCAAAATCGGTCAAAAACTCACAAAGTTACAAATTTAAATGTAGTGAGAAACATTGCACTCGGGCAAAAAAATAATCTTTAAACTAAAGGGAAATAACTGAAACTTGTATAGCTGTAATCGGGCTTCCAAGATATGTTATATAATTATGGTTTCCAATATATTTGGTTATAAGTAGGAAATCGTGACGACTTCTTAAGCATGTTTTAAACAAAGGGTCATAGACTGCAATATACAAGAATGGCACTCTGCAATAAAAAAAACTGGCCAGAGATTTCTATGCAGAAATTAAATAATTGCTAGAACCAGAAAAATATTTATCCACTATAATAAATAAGCAACATAGAGAAAATGAAATGAAATTGAATGGGGTTTAACGTCCTACTGTTCTGCTCCTACAATGGGCTAATGAAGACGGGCATACGCCAAAAAGTGTGCAATGAGGGAAATTTTACCCGGGCAGCGGCGTTACGGCCTACGAGGTTGGTAAGGCGACCATACTACTTGTCACGTACAACCAAGAAATCGAAACAAGGCCATTTGACTCAATGACAGACGTTATGATACAGAGCGCACTTGCTAACCATTCAGCCACGCAACCTCCCTAAAATCGGCAAATTGCTGACCTACAGCTAGAAACATTTCAACCGGGCCAAATTTTCTATTTTAACAGTTTAATTTGCACGGTACCTTGCTGACTTTAAAGTGAGAAACATTACAACCGGGCCAAATTTTCTGTTTTATCACTTTAACAGTACCTTTGATTACCAACCGATTATTACAAAAAGAGAAAGAGAGAAATGCGGCCTAACGTCCATTCGACACAAACTAGGTCATTTCGGGACTAACATATGTTTTTTAATTTTATTTAAAAACTCCCCTTGCACGTACTGGTCTTTAGCCGTTGGGAGGAAACCGAAGAACACGGAGAAAACCCACGAGGTTGGACATCATACACCATGTCACGTGCAACCTGGAGATCGAAACGACGCCCGTTGACTCGATGACAAACGTTACGATACAGCGAGCACATGCTAACCATTCAGCCATCCAGCCTCCCTGAATTCGGAAAATTGCTGACTTATAGCAAGAAACATTTCAACCGGGCGAAATTTTCTGTTTTAAAAGTTTAATGTGCACGGTACTTTAATTACCAACCGATTATTACACAACTTTTGAAAATAAGTTCCAACTGACCAGCTTAATCGTATGCAATAAACGTTTTGCCTGAATTGAAAGTTCTGCACGGAAAAAGTTCATCTCGATTTCCCGGCGTGGTTCCCCTTGTCAGTGAGGCAGAACGGAGGGCCTGACAAGCACAGCTGTCTAGTCCTTCGGATGGGACGAAAAACCAAGGTCCCGTGTACACATTGGAGTGCACGTAAAATATCCCTAAGCAGTTGGAATTCGATACTGTTGAATAAACTCTATACGATGACTAAATGCGTAGATTGTAGTCACCCACACTGCATGTTTCGCTTAACAATGAAAGGGTCCCGTTTTCAATGTTCGATCCTTTTGTTCTTCTACTCCTGATATGTTGGACTGTTGATCGATGGTTTCATGTAAAAGACTACCAATAAGACTCTTTGTAGAAGAAGTTCCCAAAAAATAGTATGTTGACTTTACGAGAAAGACCTCTAAACATGCTCCAAATTGTAAAAATACGACTTTTTGGATTTTCAATCTCTTTTTTTCGGCTATCCCTGATATTTAAAAAAAATGATACAATGATTTCACACAACAGGCTAGCTATTAGACTCTCTATTGACAAAAGTTTCACCGCCCTTCCTTCATTATAACCGAAGTTATCGTGCCCTAAAGAATCAACAAATCAGCATGCTTATCTCTGCTTACCCTAAGCAGAAAATGCTCATCTTTAAACTCAATCATAACATTGACCTAGTGAACGTCTACAACAAGTTTGAACATTCTAGCTTAATTAGAATGAGAGTTATTGTGCTCCAAAGTCTCGGCCCTTCAAATTGCTTCTATTTTTCATTTTCAATTCAAAATGGTGACTCCCCGTTGACCTAAATCAGAATTCTATTCGCGACATTTTTTAGGCCTTCCATCAAGGATTCAGAAAATATAACCCCCCTTATTGATTTTTCACGTTTAAAGATGGTGGCACTTCCGGTTCGATCGACAATCTCCATATTTTGTGTACGAATCAGTAATTCCTTGTCTAGTATCGAAAAAAAAGACTAGGTCATTCTGACCTATATTTCGAAGATTTTTTTGAAAATTTTGATCCTTATTTTCACCAAGGGGAGATAAGTTAGAAAATTTCTAAAGTCATTTTTCAAGTCGCATCATTATGGTCTACTTACATATTAAATTTCATAAAAATC
This sequence comes from Patella ulyssiponensis, assembly GCA_963678685.1. Classification (NCBI taxonomy): domain Eukaryota; kingdom Metazoa; phylum Mollusca; class Gastropoda; family Patellidae; genus Patella; species Patella ulyssiponensis. The sequence goes on along the minus strand of OY783225.1, from coordinate 56,315,571 downwards.
GTACAACTACTAAAGAAGTTGTCGAGTTGGTGTAAACTTCCGGTTCGAAATCACAGCGACGAATTTTCGAAATTCGAAAATCCGAAATTGCAGATTTGAAGTAAATGTCTTAGGATACTCAAAGAAAAAAGAATCAGTAAAATAGATCAAATAATCACAAAGTTACAGCATTGTAGGTCAAATGCATTCGTTCGTAAAATTCGGTGATTTCGGATTCGTAAAACGTTTTGAAAATACATTTAATCAAGGTTCGCACCCCATTTTTGGGGGGTAGGTCAAAATTTCAGAAAGATCCTATGGATAGATTCTGAGAAATCCGATTTGCAGAAAACACACAAAAAAAAAATAATAATAATAACTTTAACAGAAACAATAAGCTTTCATATGTAATACATATGAAAGCTTATTGTTACATATGAAAATTTCTAAGGACATCTTTAAAGTTGCATCGGTAAGATCTACTTACATACTAAATTTCATGAAAATCGTAGAACTATTAAAGAAGTTGTCAAGTTGGTCTCAACTTCCGGTTCGAAATCACAGCGACGAATTTTCGAAATTCGAAAATCTGAAACTGCAGTTGAAAATGATTTTTGTCAAGGTACTCAAAGAAAAAAGAATTAGTAAAATAGGTCAAATAGTCACAGAGTTACAGTAATGCAGGTCAAATTCACTCGTTCGTAAAATTCTGTGATTTCGAATTCGTAAAACGTTTTGAAGATATATTTAATCAAAAACTGCCACCCAGTTTTGGGGGGGTAGGTCAAAGTTTCAGAAAGATCCCATGGTTAGATTCTGAGAAATCCGATTTGCAGAAATGACACAAAAAAAAAATAATAACTAGATCTGCAAAGCAGATATTAAAGCTTTCATATTAACAGTCACTTCCTGTCACATGTCATGGGACATGTAAATAATCTCATCAACAAAAAAAAAATCATTAAAATCAGTCAAAATATAGCGAAGTTTTTATGATTTTTCAATCGTAAACAACTTTATCGGCACGGCAAACATCAAAGACAAAATTCGAAAATGTGACATTTTCAAATAACAATATTTCGACCCTCATCCCGGCTAACCAGAAATGTATTCATTTTGAAAATAGGAGACGTATTCTCCAAACTACGGCCTATTGCTTTCATTCACGTGCTCGTTAATGTCGATTTTTCACCTTTTCTCATATTCAGTTCGAAATGGTGACCATCACGTGACCGAAATCAAAATTCTGATCTGATAGATTTTTAGGCATTCCTTCAAGGATTCCGAAAATGTAACTCCCATGTCTGTAAGTAAAATATCGCAAAAGCCGTTGTGATTTTTCACGTTTCAAGATGGCGACACTTCCCGTTCGTTCCACAAACTCAATATTTTGTGTACTAATCAGTATTTACTTATCTAGTATCTCCCCAAAAATTCAGGTCATTCTGACCTATATTTCTTCGATTTTTTTGAAAACTTTGATCCCTAATTTCACTAAGGGGAGATAATTTAGAAAATTTCTAAGGACATCTTTAAAGTTGCATTGGTAAGATCTACTTACATACTAAATTACATGAAAATCGTACAACTATTAAAGAAGTTGTCAAGTTGGTCTCAACTTCCGGTTCGAAATCACAGCGACGAATTTTCGAAATTCGAAAATCTGAAACTGCAGTTGAAAATGATTTTTGTCATGGTACTCAAAGAAAAAAGAATTAGTAAAATAGGTCAAACAGTCACAGAGTTACAGTAATGCAGGTCAAATTCACTCGTTCGTAAAATTCGGTGATTTCGAATGCTTTAAACGTTTTGAAAATATATTTAATCAATACTCACCACCCATTTTGGGGGGGTAGGTCAAAGTTTCAGAAACCTCCTATGGTTAGATTCTGAGAAATCCGATTTGCAGGAAACACATGTTGACTTTACGAGAAAGACCTTTAAACATGCTCTAAATTGTAAAAATACGACTCTTTGGATTTTCAATCTCTTTTTTTCGGCTACCCCGGACATTTAAGAAAAAATGATACAATGATTTCACACAACAGGTTAGCTATTAGACTCTCGATTGACAAGAGTTTCATCGCCCTCCCTTCATTATAACCAAAGTTATCGTGCCCTAAAGAATCAACAAACCAGCTTGCTTATCTCTGCTTAACCTAGGCAGAAAATGCTCATCTTTGAACTCAATCAAGACAGTGACCTAGTGAACGTCTACAACAAGTTTGAACATTCTAGCTCAATTAGAAGGAGAGTTATTGTGTTCCAAATTCTCGGCCCTTCAAATTGCTTCTATTTTTCACTTTCACTTCAAAATGGCGACCATCAATTGACCTAAATCAAAATTCTACTCCGAACGTTTTTTAGGCCATCCTTCAAGGATTCAGAAAATATAACTCCCGTGTCTGTAAGTAAAATAGCAAAAAAGCCTTTGTGATTTTTCACGTTTCAAGATGGCGGCACTTCCGGTTCAATCCACAAACTCAATATTTTGTGTACGAATCAGTATTTACTTATCTAGTATCCAAAAAAAACATTAGGTCATTCTGACCTATATTTCTTCGATTTTTTTGAAAACTTTGATCATTAATTTCACCAAGGGGAGATAATTTAGAAAATTTCTATTTATATTTTTGAAGTCACATGGGTAAGATCTACTTACATACTAAATTTCATGAAAATCGTAGGACTATTAAAGAAGTTGTCAAGTTGGTGTCAACTTCCGGTTCGAAATCACAGCGACGAATTTTCGAAATTCGAAAATCTGAAACTGCAGTTGAAAATGATTTTTGTCAAGGTACTCAAAGAAAAAAGAATTAGTAAAATAGGTCAAATAGTCACAGAGTTACAGTAATGCAGGTCAAATTCACTCGTTCGTAAAATTCTGTGATTTCGAATTCGTAAAACGTTTTGAAAATATATTTAATCAAAAACTGCCACCCAGTTTTGGGGGGGTAGGTCAAAGTTTCAGAAAGATCCCATGGTTAGATTCTGAGAAATCCGATTTGCAGAAATGACACAAAAAAAAAAATAATAATAATAACTAGATCTGCAAAGCAGATATTAAAGCTTTCATATTAACAGTCACTTCCTGTCACATGTCATGGGTCATGTAAATAATCTCATCAACAAAAAAAAAATCATTAAAATCGGTCAAAATATAGCGAAGTTTTTATGATTTTTCAATCGTAAACAACTTTATCGGCACGAAAAACATCAAAGACAAAATTCGAAAATGTGACATTTTCAAATAACAACATTTCGACCCTGATCCCGGCTATCCAGAAATGTATTCATTTTGGAAATAGGAGACATATTCTCCAAACTACGGCCTATTGCTTTCATTCACGTGCTCGTTAATGTCGATTTTTCACCTTTTCTCATATTCAGTTCGAAATGGTGACCATCACGTGACCGAAATCAAAATTCTGATCTGAGAGATTTTTAGGCATTCCTTCAAGGATTCCGAAAATGTAACTCCCATGTCTGTAAGTAAAATATCGCAAAAGCCTTTGTGATTTTTCACGTTTCAAGATGGCGGCACTTCCGGTTCGATCCACAAACTCAATATTTTATGTACGAATCAGTATTTACTTATCTAGAATCTAATAAAAAAATCAGGTCATTCTGACCTATATTTCTTCGATTTTTTTGAAAACTTTGATCCATAATTTCACCAAGGGGAGATAATTTAGAAAATTTCTAAGGACATCTTTAAAGTTGCATCGGTAAGATCTACTTACATACTAAATTTCATGAAAATCGTAGAACTATTAAAGAAGTTGTCAAGTTGGTCTCAACTTCCGGTTCGAAATCACAGCGACGAATTTTCGAAATTCGAAAATCTGAAACTGCAGTTGAAAATGATTTTTGTCAGGGTACTCAAAGAAAAAGAATTAGTAAAACAGGTCAAATAGTCACAAAGTTACAGTAATGGAGGTCAAATTCACTCGTTCGTAAAATTCGGTGATTTCGAATGCTTTAAACGTTTTGAAAATATATTTAATCAATACTCACCACCCATTTTTGGGTGGGTAGGTCAAAGTTTCAGAAACATCCTATGGTTAGATTCTGAGAAATCCGATTTGCAGGAAACACATGTTGACTTTACGAGAAAGACCTTTAAACATGCTCTAAATTGTAAAAATACGACTCTTTGGATTTTCAATCTCTTTTTTTCGGCTACCCCGGACATTTAAGAAAAAATGATACAATGATTTCACACAACAGGATAGCTATTAGACTCTCGATTGACAAGAGTTTCATCGCCCTCCCTTCATTATAACCAAAGTTATCGTGCCCTAAAGAATCAACAAATCAGCTTGCTTATCTCTGCTTACCCTAAGCAGAAAATGCTTATCTTTGAACTCAATCAAGACAGTGACCTAGTGAACGTCTACACCAAGTTTGAACATTCTAGCTCAATTAGAAGGAGAGTTATTGTGTTCCAAATTCTCGGCCCTTCAAATTGCTTCTATTTTTCACTTTCACTTCAAAATGGCGACTATCAATTGACCTAAATCAAAATTCTACTCCGAACGTTTTTTAGGCCATCCTTGAAGGATTCAGAAAATATAACTCCCGTGTCTGTAAGTAAAATAGCAAAAAAGCCTTTGTGATTTTTCACGTTTCAAGATGGCGGCACTTCCGGTTCAATCCACAAACTCAATATTTTGGGTACGAATCAGTATTTACTTATCCAGTACCCCAAAAAAACATCAGGTCATTCTGACCTATATTTCTTCGATTTTTTTGAAAAATTTGATCCTTAATTTCACCAAAGGGAGGTAATTTAGAAAATTTCTATTTATATATTTGAAGTCACGTGGGTAAGATCTACTTACATACTAAATTTCATGAAAATCGTAGAACTATTAAAGAAGTTGTCAAGTTGGTCTCAACTTCCGGTTCGAAATCACAGCGACGAAGTTTCGAAATTCGAAAATCTGAAACTGCAGTTGAAAATGATTTTTGTCAAGGTACTCAAAGAAAAAAGAATTAGTAAAATAGGTCAAATAGTCACAGAGTTACAGTAATGCAGGTCAAATTCACTCGTTCGTAAAATTCTGTGATTTCGAATTCGTAAAACGTTTTGAAAATATATTTAATCAAAAACTGCCACCCAGTTTTGGGGGGGTAGGTCAAAGTTTCAGAAAGATCCCATGGTTAGATTCTGAGAAATCCGATTTGCAGAAATGACACAAAAAAAAAAATAATAATAACAACTAGATCTGCTACTGTCCCATGCAGATATGAAAGCTTTCATATCCATCGTCACGTGTCATCGATTATATCAAGTATCTCAAATAAAAGGATAAGAATAACAAACTATCAAAATTGGTCAAAAACTCGCCAAGTTACTAGTCTAAATATAGTATGAAACATTGAGTAATCTGAAAACTAAAGGGAAATAACTGATACTTGTGTTGCTGTATTCGGGATGACTCCGGACTTCAAAACTTTCAGAAAAATGAAATGAAAATGGTAAGAAAACATCGAAAAATTAAATGAGATAACTTTGAACAAAACTAAAACTTTCTGAATCAGGTTGAACTCAACTGTTTGAATATGTACGTTAAATATACTATTCAAAAAAAGTAGGGGATATTTGATTTTGGAGGCATAATACTAAAATATGCAAATGACTACGAAGAAACATTTCCAGTTACATGTGACGCCCAAACGCACCAATAGCTACTGCATGGAATGCAGGTGATGCTTGGGATCATCATGGGGGTCCAACCCAAGATTTTCACGACTCTGACTTTGAATGTTACAGTCATTGTGGCATTGAATTCCAGGGTGGAAACATCAGTTTAATTGTTTTAGTGACCAGAAAACAAATTTTGATATGCGTCGGCTTACCCAAAATGAAAGGTTACGTGCCCTTGGCATGCTACAGATCGGCACAACACAGGCGGTTGTGGCGCGGACGATGAATGTTTCTCAGTCTGTCATAAGCAGGCTATGCTCAGGTCGACCAAGGGCGACAACTAAAGCCCAGGATCGATTTATCCGTACCTTGGCCTTGAGAAATCGTGTCATCACAGCAAATCAGATCAGCGCTCGTCTTCAAACAGACACTGGTGTGAGAGTGAGTGGCCAGACGATTCGGAATCGACTGCATAGGGGTCACCTTCGCGCCCGACGTCCTCGAGTGATCCCTTGTTTGAGAGATCATCACATTCAGGCAAGACGTCTGATGTGATGTTTTCAGATGAGTCAAGGTTCACTGTTGATTTTTTGGACAGACGTAGGAGGTTGTGGCGTCGTCGAAACGAGCGCTTCCAAGACGTTAACGTCATCAGACACGATCGATTTGGGGGTGGTTCTGTTATGCTGTGGGGAGGCATCACTGTTGCTGGAAGAACGGCTTTACATGTTGTTGCAGGGCGTGTTACAGGCCAGTACTACCGGGACAACATTTTGGCAGTGCATGTTGTGCCGTTCGCACGACGTGAATGGCCGCCGTTTCATCTTCCAGGATGACAACGCAAGATGTCACAGGGAAAGGATCGGTACAGGCTACCTCCAACAACAGAACATCACCACATTACCTTGGCCAGCACTGAGTCTGGTACATGCTTGGACAGAGGTTACGTCAACGTCAACAACGTCTTGCCAATGTCCAAGAACTTGCTGCTGCGTTGCAACAGGAATGGGACAATCTGGACCAAAATGACCTTAGACATCTCATTAGGAGTATGCCACGTCGGATCAATGCTTGTTTGGCAAACAGAGGAATATTTACCCGTTACTGACTTTGTTGTGATGCTGTGGTAACTTTGCTGTTTGACCCCGGGTATCATTTTACCCTTATAATGGTCAGTCTGAGCCTTACTTAGTCTAACGATCATTTGGAATAAATCGATGAATGTGAACTTCATTTCATTTTGTCCTTTGTTTCTTCGTCAGTTTCATTAAGTGACTTTAATAACACTTAAAAATCAAATATCCCCTACTTTTTTTGTAGATTTGGAAAATTATAAAGACATAATATCAAAATCGGTCAAAAACTCACAAAGTTACAAATTTAAATGTAGTGAGAAACATTACACCCGGGCAAATAAATATTCTTTAAACTAAAGGGAAATAACTGAAACTTGTATAGCTGTAATCGGGCTTCCAAGATATGTTATATAATTATGGTTTCCAATATGTTCGTTTATAAGTAGGAAATCGTGACGACTTCTTAAGCATGTTTTAAACAAAGGGTCATAGACTGCAATATACAAGAATGGCACTCTGCAATAAAAAAAACTGACCAAAGCAAGATTTCTATGCAGAAATTAAATAATTGCTAGAACCAGAAAAAATATTTATCCACTATAATAAATAAGCAACATAGAGAAAATGAAATGAAATTGAATGGGGTTTAACGTCCTACTGTTCTGCTCCTACAATGGGCTAATGAAGACGGGCATACGCCATAAAGTGTGCAATGAGGGAAATTTTACCCGGGCAGGCGACCATACTCCTTGTCATGTACAACCAAGAAATCGAAACAACGCCAGTTGACTCAATGACAGACGTTAAAACTGGCCAAAGCAAGATTTCTATGCAGAAATTAAATAATTGCTAGAACCAGAAAAAATATTTATCCACTATAATAAATAAGCAACATAGAGAAAATGAAATGAAATTGAATGGGGTTTAACGTCCTACTGTTCTGCTCCTACAATGGGCTAATGAAGACGGGCATACGCCATAAAGTGTGCAATGAGGGAAATTTTACCCGGGCAGCGGCGTTACGGCCTACGAGGTTGGACAGGCGACCATACTCCTTGTCACGTACAACCAAGAAATCGAAACAACGCCAGTTGACTCAATGACAGACGTTATGATACAGAGCGCACGTGCTAACCATTCAGCCACGCAACCGCCCTAAAATCGGCAAATTGCTGACCTACAGCGAGAAACATTTCAACCGAGCCAAATTTTCTATTTTAACAGTTTAATTTGTACGGTACCTTTAGTTATCAACCGAATATTACAAAACTTTTAAAAATAAGCTCCCCCTGACCAGCTTAATCGTTCGCAATAAACGTTTGCCCCTTAAAATCGACAAATTGCTGACTTTAAAGTGAGAAACATTACAACCGGGCCAAATTTTCTGTTTTATCACTATTACAAAACTTTAAAAATAAATGAGAAAGAGAGAAATGCGGCCTAACGTCCATTCGACACAAACTAGGTCATTTCGGGACTAACATATGTTATTTTTTAATTTTAAAATCGACAAATTGCTGACTTTAAAGTGAGAAACATTACAACCGGGCCAAATTTTCTGTTTTATCACTATTACAAAACTTTAAAAATAAATGAGAAAGAGAGAAATGCGGCCTAACGTCCATTCGACACAAACTAGGTCATTTCGGGACTAACATATGTTATTTTTTAATTTTATTTAAAAACTCCCCTTGCGCGTACTGGTCTTTAGCCGTTGGGAGGAAACCGAAGAACACGGAGAAAACCCACGAGGTTGGACATCATACACCATGTCACGTGCAACTTGGAGATCGAAACGACGCCCGTTGACTCAATGACAGACGTTACGATACAGCGCGCACATGCTAACCATTCAGCCTCCCTGAATTCGGAAAATTGCTGACTTATAGCAAGAAACATTTCAACCGGGCGAAATTTTCTGTTTTAACAGTTTAATATGCACGGTACTTTAATTACCAACCGATTATTACAAAACTTTTGAAAATAAGCTCCAACTGACCAGCTTAATCGTATGCAATAAACGTTTTGCCTGAATTGAAAGTTCTGCGCGGAGAAAGTTCATCTCGATTTAACGGCGTGGTTCCCCTTGTCAGTGAGGCAGAACGGAGGGCCTGACAAGCACAGCTGTCTAGTCATTCGGATGGGACGAAAAACCAAGGTCCCGTGTACACATTGGAGTGCACGTAAAATATCCCTAAGGAGTTGGAATTCGATACTGTTGAATAAGCTCTATACGATGACTAAATGTGTAGATTGTAGTCACCCACACTGCATGTTTCGCTTAACAATGAAAGGATGCCGTTTTCAATGTTCGATCCTTTTGTTCTTCTACTCCTGATATGTTGGATTGTTGATCGATGGTTTCATATAAAAGACTACCAATAAGACTCTTTGTAGAAGAAGTTCCCAAAAAATATTAAGTTGACTTTACGAGAAAGACCTCTAAACATGCTCCAAATTGTAAAAATACGACTTCTTGGATTTTCAATCTCTTTTTTTCGCCTATCCCTGATATTTAAAATAAATGATACAATGATTTCACACAACAGGCTAGCTATTGGACTCTCTATTGACAAAAGTTTCACCGCCCTCCCTTCATTATAACCGAAGTTATCGTGCCCTAAAGAATCAACAAATCAGCATGCCTATCTCTGCTTACCCTAGGCAAAAATGCTCATCTTTGCACTCAATCATAACATTGACCTAGTGAACGTCTACACCAAGTTTGAACATTCTAGCTTAATTAGAAGGAGAGTTATTGTGTTCCAAAGTCCCGGCCCTTCAAATTGCTTCTATTTTTCATTTTCAATTCAAAATGGTGACCATCACGTGACCGAAATCAAAATTCTGATCCGATAGATTTTTAGGCATTCCTTCAAGGATTCCGAAAATATAACTCCCGACTCTGTAAGTAAAATAGCAAAAAAGCCTTTTTGATTTTTCACGTTTAAAGATGGTGGCACTTCCGGTTCGATCGACAAACTCCATATTTTGTGTACGAATCAGTAATTACTTGTCTAGTATCGAAAAAAAAAATTAGGTCATTCTGACCTATATTTCGACGATTTTTTTGAAAACTTTGATCCTTAATTTCACCAAGGGGAGATGATTTAGAAAATTTCTAATTATATTTTTGAAGTCACATCGGTAAGATCTACTTGTATACTAAATTTCATGAAAATCGTACAACTATTAAAGAAGTTGTCAAATTGGTCTAAACTTCCGGTTCGAAATCACAGCGACGAATTTTCGAAATTCGAAAATGTGAAACTGCAGATGAAAATGATTTTTTTCAAGGTATTCAAAGAAAAAAGAATTAGTAAAATCGGTCAAAAAATAACAAAGTTACGACTATGCATTGTCAGTTTTTTCGTTCGTAAAATTCGGTGATTTCGGATTCGTAAAACGTTTTGAAAATATATTTAAACAACGTTCGCACCCCATTTTTGGGGGGGTAGGTCAAAGTTTCAGAAAGATCCCATGGTTAGATTCTGAGAAATCCGATTTGCAGAAAATACACAAAAAAAAAAATAATAACTAGATCTGCTACTGTCCCATGCAGATATGAAAGCTTTCATATTCATCGTCACGTGTCATCGATTATATCAAGTATCTCAAATAAAAGGATAAGAATAACAAACTATCAAAATTGGTCAAAAACTCGCGAAGTTACAAGTCTAAATATAGTATGAAACATTGAGTAATCTGAAAACTAAAGGGAAATAACTGATACTTGTGTTGCTGTAATCGGGATGACTTCCGATTTCAAAACTTTCAGAAAAATGAAATGAAAATGGTAAGAAAACATCGAAAAATTAAATGAGATAACTTTGAACAAAACTAAAACTTTTTGAATCAGGTTGAACTCAACTGTTTGAATATGTACGTTAAATATATAGATTTGGAAAATTATAAAGACATAATATCAAAATCGGTCAAAAACTCACAAAGTTACAAATTTAAATGTAGTGAGAAACATTGCACCCGAGCAAAAAAATAATCTTTAATCTAAAGGGAAATAACTGAAACTTGTATAGCTGTAATCGGGCTTCCAAGATATGTTATATAATTATGGTTTCCAATATGTTTGGTTATAAGTAGGAAATCGTGACGACTTCTTAAGCATGTTTTAAACAAAGGGTCATAGACTGCAATATACAAGAATGGCACTCTGCAATAAAAAAAAACTGGCCAGAGATTTCTATGCAGAAATTAAATAATTGCTAGAACCAGAAAAATATTTATCCACTATAATAAATAAGCAACATAGAGAAAATGAAATGAAATTGAATGGGGTTTAACGTCCTACTGTTCTGCTCCTACAATGGGCTAATGAAGACGGGCATACGCCATAAAGTGTGCAATGAGGGAAATTTTACCCGGGCAGCGGCGTTACTGCCTACGAGGTTGGTAAGGCGACCATACTCCTTGTCACGTACAACCAAGAAATCGAAACAAGGCCAGTTGACTCAATGACAGACGTTATGATACAGAGCGCACGTGCTAACCATTCAGCCACGCAACCTCCCTAAAATCGGCCAATTGCTGACCTACAGCGAGAAACATTTCAACCGGGCCAAATTTTCTATTTTAACAGTTTAATTTGCACGGTACCTTTAGCTATCAACCGAATATTACAAAACTTTTAAAAATAAGCTCCCCCTGACCAGCTTAATCGTTCGCAATAAACGTTTGCCCCTTAAAATCGACAAATTGCTGACTTTAAAGTGAGAAACATTACAACCGGGCGAAATTTTCTGTTTTATCACTTTAACAGTACCTTTGATTACCAACCGATTATTACAAAACTTTAAAAAGAGAAAGAGAGAAATGCGGCCTAACGTCCATTCGACACAAACTAGGTCATTTCGGGACTAACATATGTTTTTTAATTTTATTTAAAAACTCCCCTTGCACGTACTGGTCTTTAGCCTTTGGGAGGAAACCGAAGAACACGGAGAAAACCCACGAGGTTGGACATCATACACCATGTCACGTGCAACCTGGAGATCGAAACGACGCCCGTTGACTCAATGACAAACGTTACGATACAGCGAGCACATGCTAACCATTCAGCCATCCAGCCTCCCTGAATTCGGAAAATTGCTGACTTATAGCAAGAAACATTTGAACCGGGCAAAATTTTCTGTTTTAACAGTTTAATGTGCACGGTACTTTAATTACCAACCGATTATTACAAAACTTTTGAAAATAAGCTCCAACTGACCAGCTTAATCGTATGCAATAAACGTTTTGCCTGAATTGAAAGTTCTGCACGGAAAAAGTTCATCTCGATTTCCCGGCGTGGTTTCCCTTGTCAGTGAGGCAGAACGGAGGGCCTGACAAGCACAGCTGTCTAGTCCTTCGGATGGGACGATAAACCAAGGTCCCGTGTACACATTGGAGTGCACGTAAAATATCTCTAAGCAGTTGGAATTCGATACTGTTGAATAAACTCTATACGATGACTAAATGCGTAGATTGTAGTCACCCACACTGCATGTTTCGCTTAACAATGAAAGTTTGCCGTTTTCAATGTTCGATCCCTTTGTTCTTCTACTCCTGATATGTTGGACTGTTGATCGATGGTTTCATATAAAAACTACCAATAAGACTCTTTGTAGAAGAAGTTCCCAAAAAATAGTATGTTGACTTTACGAGAAAGACCTCTAAACATGCTCCAAATTGTAAAAATACGACTTTTTGGATTTTCAATCTCTTTTTTTCGGCTATCCCTGATATTTAAAAAAAAATGATACAATGATTTCACACAACAGGCTAGCTATTAGACTCTCTATTGACAAAAGTTTCACCGCCCTCCCTTCATTATAACCGAAGTTATCGTGCCCTAAAGAATCAACAAATCAGCATGCTTATCTCTGCTTACCCTAAGCAGAAAATGCTCATCTTTGAACTCAATCATTATATTGACCTAGTGAACGTCTACAACAAGTTTGAACATTCTAGCTTAATTAGAATGAGAGTAATTGTGCTCCAAAGTCTCGGCCCTTCAAATTGCTTCTATTTTTCATTTTCAATTCAAAATGGTGACTCCCGGTTGACCTAAATCAGAATTCTATTCCCGACATTTTTTAGGCCTTCCTACAAGGATTCAGAAAATATAACTCCCGAGTCTGTAAGTAAAATAGCAAAAAAGCCTTATTGATTTTTCACGTTTAAAGATGGTGGCACTTCCGGTTCGATCGACAAACTCCATATTTTGTGTACGAATCAGTAATTCCTTGTCTAGTATCGAAAAAAAAAACTAGGTCATTCTGACCTATATTTCGACGATTTTTTTGAAAACTTTGATCCTTAATTTCACCAAGGGGAGATAAGTTAGAAAATTTCTAAAGTCATTTTTCAAGTCGCATCATTAAGGTCTACTTACATATTAAATTTCATGAAAATCGTACAACTACTAAAGAAGTTGTCGAGTTGGTGTAAACTTCCGGTGCGAAATCACAGCGACGAATTTTCGAAATTCGAAAATCCGAAATTGCAGATTTGAAGTAAATGTCTTAGGATACTCAAAGAAAAAAGAATTAGTAAAATAGATCAAATAGTCACAAAGTTACAGCATTGTAGGTCAAATGCATTCGTTCGTAAAATTCGGTGATTTCGGATTCGTAAAACGTTTTGAAAATACATTTAATCAAGGTTCGCACCCCATTTTTGGGGGGGTAGGTCAAAATTTCAGAAAGATCCTATGGATAGATTCTGAGAAATCCGATTTGCAGAAAACACACAAAAAAAAAAAATAATAATAACTAGATCTGCTACTGTCCCATGCAGATATGAAAGCTTTCATATTCATCGTCACGTGTCATTGATTGTATCAAGTATCCTAAATAAAAGGATAAGAAGAAAAAATTATCAAAATTGGTCAAAAACTCTCGAAGTTACAAGTCTAAATATAGTATGAAACATTGCACCCAGGCATAACAATAATCTGAAAACTAAAGGGAAATAACTGAAACTTGTATTACTGTAATGAGACGGATGAGAAAATGAAATGAAAATGGCGGGAAAAACAAATTAAAAATGGCAGGTTGGACAGGCGACCTTACTCCTTGTCACGTACAACCGGTCATTTGAAAACACGCTAGTTAACTCAATGACAGGCGCGCGTGCTAACCATTCAGCCACCCAACCCCCCTTTGAAATCAGACACGTGCAATATGTCATATAGGAAGAATAAGAAGTCGCTCACAAGAAAATGGTAAATTAATGAGTTTAGGTCAAAAGGTTGAGCTACTGTTTTAGAGTATTTAATAGTTTTAAAGAGACACGTTAAGGGTTGTTCATAGTTAAATGAAAGTTTAATTTTAAATAAGACCAATAAAATTAGGATTTAATAATGCCAGACTAATATTTCCAATATGTTTGGTTATAAGTAGGAAATCGTGACGACTTCTTAAGCATGTTTTAAACAAAGGATCATAGACTGAATTATACAAGAAATAAAAAAACTGGCCAAAGCAAGATTTCTATGCAGAAATTAAATAATTGCTAGAACCAGAAAAATATTTATCCACTATAATAAATAAGCAACATAGAGAAAATGAAATGAAATTGAATGGGGTTTAACGTCCTACTGTTCTGCACCTAAAATGGGCTAATGAAAACGGGCATATGCCATAAAGTGTGCAATGAGGGAAATTTTACCCGGGCAGCGGCGTTACGGCCTACGAAGTTGGACAGGCGAACATACTCCTTGTCACGTACAACCAAGAAATCGAAACAACGCCAGTTGACTCAAAGACAGACGTTATTCAGCCACGCAACCTCCCTAAAATCGGCAAATTGCTGACCTGCAGCGAGAAACAGTTCAACCGGGCCAAATTTTCTATTTTAACAGTTTAATTTGCACGGTACCTTTAGTTATCAACCGAATATTACAAAACTTTTAAAAATAAGCTCCCCTTGACCAGCTTAATCGTTCGCAATAAACGTTTGCCCCTTAAAATCGGCAAATTGCTGACTTTAAAGTGAGAAACATTACAACCGGGCGAAATTTTCTGTTTTATCACTTTTACAGTACCTTTGATTACCAACCGTTTATTACAAAACTTTAAAAATAAAAGAGAAAGAGAGAAATGCGGCCTAATGTTCATTAGACACAAACTAGGTCATTTCGTGACTAACATATGTTTTTTAATTTTATTTAAAAACTCCCCTTGCGCTTACTGGTCTTTAGCCGTTGGGAGGAAACCGAAGGACACGGAGAAAACCCACGAGGTTGGACATCATACTCCATGTCACGTGCAACCTGGAGATCGAAACGACGCCCGTTGACTCAATGACAGACGTTACGATACAGCGCGCACATGCTAACCATTCAGCCATTCAGCCTCCCTGAATTCGGAAAATTGCTGACTTATAGCAAGAAACATTTCAACCGGGCGAAATTTTCTGTTTTAACACTTTAATGTGCACGGTACTTTAATTACCAACCGATTATTACAAAACTTTTGAAAAAAAGCTCCAACTGACCAGCTTAATCGTATGCAATAAACGTTTTGCCTGAATTGAAAGTTCTGCACGGAAAAAGTTCATCTCGATTTCCCGGCGTGGTTCCCCTTGTCAGTGAGGCAGAACGGAGGGCCTGACAAGCACAGCTGTCTAGTCCTTCGGATGGGACGAAAAACCAAGGTCCCGTGTACACATTGGAGTGCACGTAAAATATCCCTAAGCAGTTGGAATTCGATACTGTTGAATAAACTCTATACGATGACTAAATGCGTAGATTGTAGTCACCCACACTGCATGTTTCGCTTAACAATGAAAGGGTGCCGTTTTCAATGTTCGATCCTTTTGTTCTTCTACTCCTGATATGTTGGACTGTTGATCGATGGTTTCATATAAAAGACTACCAATAAGACTCTTTGTAGAAGAAGTTCCCAAAA
The DNA here is from genome assembly GCA_963678685.1 of Patella ulyssiponensis. Taxonomy (NCBI): domain Eukaryota; kingdom Metazoa; phylum Mollusca; class Gastropoda; family Patellidae; genus Patella; species Patella ulyssiponensis. The sequence continues at coordinate 56,299,954 of OY783225.1, read as the reverse complement.
AATAGTATGTTGACTTTACGAGAAAGACCTCTAAACATGCTCCAAATTGTAAAAATACGACTTTTTGGATTTTCAATCTCTTTTTTTCGGCTATCCCTGATATTTAAAAAAAATGATACAACGATTTCATACAACAGGCTAGCTATTAGACTCTCTATTGACAAAAGTTTCACTGCCCTCCCTTCATTATAACCGAAGTTATCGTGCCCTAAAGAATCAACAAATCAGCATGCTTATCTCTGCTTACCCTAAGCAGAAAATGCTCATCTTTGGACTCAATCATAACATTGACCTAGTGAACGTCTACAACAAGTTTGAACATTCTAGCTTAATTAGAATGAGAGTTATTGTGTTTCAAAGTCTCGGCCCTTCAAATTGCTACTACTTTTCATTTTAAATTCAAAATGGTGACCATCACGTGACCGAAATCAAAATTCTGCTCCCTACGATTTTTGGGCCATCCTTCAAGGATTCAGAAAATATAACTCCCGAGTCTGTAAGTAAAATAGCAAAAAAGCCTTATTGATTTTTCACGTTTAAAGATGGCGGCACTTCCGGTTCGATCGACAAACTCCATATTTTGTGTGCGAATCAGCAATTCCTTATCCAGTACCGAAAAAAAAAATTAGGTCATTCTGACCTATATTTCGACGATTTTTTTGAAAAGTTTGATCCTTAATTTCACCAAGGGGAGATAAGTTAGAAAATTTCTAAAGTCATTTTTCAAGTCGCATCATTAAGGTCTACCTACATATTAAATTTCATGAAAATCGTACAACTACTAAAGAAGTTGTCGAGTTGGTGTAAACTTCCGGTTCGAAATCACAGCGACGAATTTTCGAAATTCGAAAATCCGAAATTGCAGATTTGAAGTAAATGTCTTAGGATACTCAAAGAAAAAAGAATTAGTAAAATAGATCAAATAGTCACAAAGTTACAGCATTGTATGTCAAATGCATTCGTTCGTAAAATTCGGTGATTTCGGATTCGTAAAACGTTTTGAAAATACTTTTAATCAAGGTTCGCACCCCATTTTTGGGGGGGTAGGTCAAAATTTCAGAAAGATCCTATGGATAGATTCTGAGAAATCCGATTTGCAGAAAACACACAAAAAAAAAAAATAATAATAATAACTTTAACAGAAACAATAAGCTTTCATATGTAATACATATGAAAGCTTAATAATCTTAACAGAAACAATAAGCTTTCATATGTAATATGAAAGCTTAATAATAATCTTAACAAAAACAATAAGCTTTCATATGTAATATGAAAGCTTAACTAGATCTGCAAAGCAAATATTAAAGCTTTCATATTAACAGTCACTTCCTGTCACATGTCATGGGTCATGTAAATAATCTCATCAAAAACAAAAAAATCATTAAAATCGGTCAAAATATAGCGAAGTTTTTATGATTTTTCAATCGTAAACAACTTTATCTGCACGAAAAACATCAAAGACAAAATTCGAAAATGTGACATTTTCAAATAACAATATTTCGACCCTGATCCCGCCGGCTATCCAGAAATGTATTCATTTTGGAAATAGGAGACATATTCTCCAAACTACGGCCTATTGCTTTCATTCACGTGCTCGTTAATGTCGATTTTTCACCTTTTCTCATATTCAGTTCGAAATGGTGACCATCACGTGACCGAAATCAAAATTCTGATCAGATAGATTTTTAGGCATTCCTTCAAGGATTCCGAAAATGTAACTCCCATGTCTGTAAGTAAAATATCGCAAAAGCCTTTGTGATTTTTCACGTTTCAAGATGGCGGCACTTCCGGTTCGATCCACAAACTCAATATTTTGTGTACGAATCAGTATTTACTTATCTAGTATCCAAAAAAAAATCAGGTCATTCTGACCTATATTTCTTCGATTTTTTTGAAAACTTTGATCCCTAATTTCACCAAGGGGAGATAATTTAGAAAATTTCTAAGGACATCTTTAAAGTTGCATCCGTAAGATCTACTTACATACTAAATTTCATGAAAATCGTACAACTATTAAAGAAGTTGTCAAGTTGGTTTCAACTTCCGGTTCGAAATCACAGCGACGAATTTTCGAAATTCGAAAATCTGAAACTGCAGTTGAAAATGATTTTTGTCAGGGTACTCAAAGAAAAAAGAATTAGTAAAATAGGTCAAATAGTCACAGAGTTACAGTAATGCAGGTCAAATTCACTCGTTCGTAAAATTCGGTGATTTCGAATGCTTTAAATGTTTTGAAAATATATTTAATCAATACTCACCACCCATTTTTGAGGGGGTAGGTCAAAGTTTCAGAAACCTCCTATGGTTAGATTCTGAGAAATCCGATTTGCAGGAAACACATGTTGACTTTACGAGAAAGACCTTTAAACATGCTCTAAATTGTAAAAATAAGACTCTTTGGATTTTCAATCTCTTTTTTTCGGCTACCCCGGACATTTAAGAAAAAATGATACAATGATTTCACACAACAGGTTAGCTATTAGACTCTCGATTGACAAGAGGTTCATCGCCCTCCCTTTATTATAACCAAAGTTATCGTGCCCTAAAGAATCAACAAATCAGCTTGCTTATCTCTGCTTACCCTAAGCAGAAAATGCTTATCTTTGAACTCAATCAAGACAGTGACCCAGTGAACGTCTACACCAAGTTTGAACATTCTAGCTCAATTAGAAGGAGAGTTATTGTGTTCCAAATTCAAGGCCCTTCAAATTGCTTCTATTTTTCACTTTCACTTCAAAATGGCGACCATCAATTGACCTAAATCAAAATTCTACTCCGAACGTTTTTTAGGCCATCCTTGAAGGATTCAGAAAATATAACTCCCGTGTCTGTAAGTAAAATAGCAAAAAAGCCTTTGTGATTTTTCAGGTTTCAAGATGGCGGCACTTCCGGTTCAATCCACAAACTCAATATTTTGGGTACGAATCAGTATTTACTTATCTAGTATCCAAAAAAAACATCAGGTCATTCTGACCTATATTTCTTCGATTTTTTTGAAAACTTTGATCCTTAATTTCACCAAGGGGAGATAATTTAGAAAATTTCTATTTATATTTTTGAAGTCACATGGGTAAGATCTACTTACATACTAAATTTCATGAAAATCGTAGAACTATTAAAGAAGTTGTCAAGTTGGTCTCAACTTCCGGTTCGAAATCACAGCGACGAATTTTCGAAATTCGAAAATCTGAAAATGCAGTTGAAAATGATTTTTGTCAGGGTACTCGCAGAAAAAAGAATTAGTAAAATAGGTCAAATAGTCACAGAGTTACAGTAATGCAGGTCAAATTCACTCGATCGTAAAATTCGGTGATTTCGAATGCTTTAAACGTTTTGAAAATATATTTAATCAATACTCACCACCCATTTTTGGGGGATAGGTCAAAGTTTCAGAAACATCCTATGGTTAGATTCTGAGAAATCCGATTTGCAGGAAACACATGTTGACTTTACGAGAAAGACCTTTAAACATGCTTTAAATTGTAAAAATACGACACTTTGGATTTTCAATCTCTTTTTTCGGCTACCCCGGACATTTAAGAAAAAATGATACAATGATTTCACACAACAGGTTAGCTATTAGACTCTCGATTGACAAGAGTTTCATCGCCCTCCCTTCATTATAACCAAAGTTATCGTGCCCTAAAGAATCAACAAATCAGCTTGCTTATCTCTGCTTACCCTAGGCAGAAAATGCTCATCTTTGAACTCAATCAAGACAGTGACCTAGTGAACGTCTACACCAAGTTTGAACATTCTAGCTCAATTAGAAGGAGAGTTATTGTGTTCCAAATTCTCGGCCCTTCAAATTGCTTCTATTTTTCACTTTCACTTCAAAATGGCGACCATCAATTGACCTAAATCAAAATTCTACTCCGAACGTTTTTTAGGCCATCCTTGAAGGATTCAGAAAATATAACTCCCGTGTCTGTAAGTAAAATAGCAAAAAAGCCTTTGTGATTTTTCGCGTTTCAAGATGGCGGCACTTCCGGTTCAATCCACAAACTCAATATTTTGTGTACGAATCAGTATTTACTTATCTAGTATTCAAAAAAAAACATCAGGTCATTCTGACCTGTATTTCTTCGATTTTTTTGAAAACTTTGATCCTTAATTTCACCAAGGGGAGATAATTTAGAAAATTTATATTTCTATTTTTGAAGTCACATGGGTAAGATCTACTTACATACTAAATTTCATGAAAATCGTACAACTATTAAAGAAGTTGTCAAGTTGGTGTCAACTTCCGGTTCGAAATCACAGCGACGAATTTTCGAAATTAGAAAATCTGAAACTGCAGTTGAAAATGATTTTTGTCAAGGTACTCAAAGAAAAAAGAATTAGTAAAATAGGTCAAATAGTCACAGAGTTACAGTAATGCAGGTCAAATTCACTCGTTCGTAAAATTCTGTGATTTCGAATTCGTAAAACGTTTTGAAAATATATTTAATCAAAAACTGCCACCCAGTTTTGGGTGGGTAGGTCAAAGTTTCAGAAACATCCTATGGTTAGATTCTGAGAAATCCGATTTGCAGGAAACACATGTTGACTTTACGAGAAAGACCTTTAAACATGCTCTAAATTGTAAAAATACGACTCTTTGGATTTTCAATCTCTTTTTTTCGGCTACCCCGGACATTTAAGAAAAAATGATACAATGATTTCACACAACAGGATAGCTATTAGACTCTCGATTGACAAGAGTTTCATCGCCCTCCCTTCATTATAACCAAAGTTATCGTGCCCTAAAGAATCAACAAATCAGCTTGCTTATCTCTGCTTACCCTAGGCAGAAAATGCTTATCTTTGAACTCAATCAAGACAGTGACCTAGTGAACTTTTACACCAAGTTTGAACATTCTAGATCAATTAGAAGGAGAGTTATTGTGTTCCAAATTCTCGGCCCTTCAAATTGCTTCTATTTTTCACTTTCACTTCAAATGGCGACTATCAATTGACCTAAATCAAAATTCTACTCCGAACGTTTTTTAGGCCATCCTTGAAGGATTCAGAAAATATAACTCCTGTGTCTGTAAGTAAAATAGCAAAAAAGCCTTTGTGATTTTTCACGTTTCAAGATGGCGGCACTTCCGGTTCAATCCACAAACTCAATATTTTGGGTACGAATCAGTATTTACTTACCTAGTATCCAAAAAAAACATCAGGTCATTCTGACCTATATTTCTTCGATTTTTTTGAAAACTTTGATCCTTAATTTCACCAAAGGGAGATAAGTTAGAAAATTTCTATTTATATTTTTGAAGTCACGTGGGTAAGATCTACTTACATACTAAATTTCATGAAAATCGTAGAACTATTAAAGAAGTTGTCAAGTTGGTCTCAACTTCCGTTTCGAAATCACAGCGACGAATTTTCGAAATTCGAAAATCTGAAACTGCAGTTGAAAATGATTTTTGTCAAGGTACTCAAAGAAAAAAGAATTAGTAAAATAGGTCAAATAGTCACAGAGTTACAGTAATGCAGGTCAAATTCACTCGTTCGTAAAATTCTGTGATTTCGAATTCGTAAAACGTTTTGAAAATATATTTAATCAAAAACTGCCACCCAGTTTTGGGGGGGTAGGTCAAAGTTTCAGAAAGATCCCATGGTTAGATTCTGAGAAATCCGATTTGCAGAAATGACACAAAAAAAAAAATAATAATAACAACTAGATCTGCAAAGCAGATATTAAAGCTTTCATATTAACAGTCACTTCCTGTCACATGTCATGGGTCATGTAAATAATCTCATCAACAAAAAAAAAAAATCATTAAAATCGGTCAAAATATAGCGAAGTTTTTATGATTTTTCAATCGTAAACAACTTTATCGGCACGAAAAACATCAAAGACAAAATTCGAAAATGTGACATTTTCAAATAACAATATTTCGACCCTGATCCCGGCTATCCAGAAATGTATTCATGTTCGATCCTTTTATTCTTCTACTCCAAATATTTTGGACTGTTGATCGAAGTTTTCATATATAAGACTCTTTGTAGAAGAAGTTCTCAAAAAGTATTATGTTGACTTTAAGAGAAAAGAACCTTTAAAGATGCTCCAAATCGTAAACATACGACTTTTTGGATTTTCGATCTCTTTTTTTCTGCTATCCCTGATATTTAAAAAAAAAGATACAACGATTTCACACAACAGGCCAGCTATTACACTCTCGATTAACAAGAGTTTCACCGCCCTCCCTTCATTATAACCGAAGTTATCTTGCCCTAAAAAATCAACAAATCAGCATGCTTATCTCTGCTTACCCTAGGCAGAAAATGCTCATCTTTGAACTCAATCATGACTTTGACATAGTGAACGTCTACACCAAGATTGAACATTCTAGCTCAATTAGAAGGAGAGTTATTGTGTTTCAAAGTTTCGGCCCTTCACATTGCTACTACTTTTCATATTCACTTCAAAATGGCAACCATCAATTGACCTAAATCAAAATTCTGCTCTGAACAATTTTTAGGCCATCTTTCAAGGATTCAGAAAATATAACCCCCGTGTCTGTAAGTAAAATAGCAAAAAAGCCTTAGGGATTTTTCACGTTTCAAGATGGTGGCACTTCCGGTTCGATCAACAAACTTCATATTTTGTGTACAAATCAGTTATTACTTATCTAGTATCCCAAAAAAAAATCAGGTCATTCTGACCTATATTTCGATGATTTTTTTGAAAATTTTGATCCTTAATTTCGTCAAGGGGAGATAATTTAGAAAATTTCTAATTATATTTTTGAAGTCACATCGGTAAGGTCTACATATATACTAAATTTCATGAAAATCGTACATCTATTAAAGAAGTTGTCAAATTGGTCTAAACTTCCGGTTCGAAATCACAGCGACGAATTTTCGAAATTCGAAAATGTGAAACTGCAAATGAAAATGATTTTTTTCAAGGTATTCAAAGAAAAAAGAATTAGTAAAATCGGTCAAAAAATAACAAAGTTACGACTATGCATTGTCCATTTTGTCGTTCGTAAATTTCGGTGATTTCGGATTCGTAAAACGTTTTGAAAATATATTTAATCAAGGTTGGCACCCCATTTTTGGGGGGGTAGGTCAAAATTTCAGAAAGATCCCACGGATAGATTCTGAGAAATCCGATTTGCAGAAAACACACAAAAAAAAAAAAAAATAATAATAATCTTAACAGAAACAATAAGCTTTCATATGTAATATGAAAGCTTAATAATAATCTTAACAGAAACAATAAGCTTTCATATGTAATATGAAAGCTTAACTAGATCTGCTACTGTCCCATGCAGATATGAAAGCTTTCATATTCATCGTCACGTGTCATCGATTATATCAAGTATCTCAAATAAAAGGATAAGAATAACAAACTATCAAAATTGGTCAAAAACTCGCGAAGTTACAAGTCTAAATATAGTATGAAACATTGAGTAATCTGAAAACTAAAGGGAAATAACTGATACTTGTGTTGCTGTAATCGGGATGACTCCCGACTTCAAAACTTTCAGAAAAATGAAATGAAAATGGTAAGAAAACATCGAAAAATTAAATGAGATAATTTTGAACAAAACTAAAACTTTTTGAATCAGGTTGAACTCAACTGTTTGAATATGTACGTTAAATATGTAGATTTGGAAAATTATAAAGACATAATATCAAAATCGGTCAAAAACTCACAAAGTTACAAATTTAAATGTAGAGAGAAACATTGCACCCGGGCAAAACAATAATCTTTAAACTAAAGGGAAATAACTGAAACTTGTATACCTGTAATCGGGCTTCCAAGATATATTATATAATTATGGTTTCCAATATGTTCGGTTATAAGTAGGAAATCGTGACGACTTCTTAAAGTTGGGTTCCCAGATAAGTATTTATCAGGTGGTCATTGCCTATAAAAGTATGGCAATTTTGGTATATATGGAAAGAAGAGATATCCAATCTTACTAGAAATATACTGGATTGCCTGAAAAACACTCATGGAGCGTAAACAGGACAAAAATGTAAGGGGTTCCCTTAATAGTCAACCCGACGAATAAGGGTACCTGCACGCTTGGCGTTGAAGGCTGCACGCGAACTTGACTGATTTGTGTACATTTTGAAAAACTTTATGAAGAGTTAAACATACAACAATTTCTGGGGTAAAAATCACGGAAAAAGACGAATGCAGTGGATAATCCGAGAATTTAATTAGGATTCTATATTTGTAGTAAATAGTCAGCGCTTACAGACAACATCGTCTTGTGTATGCAATGCATTCTCCGATGTCGTCTGCCACCGTTGACATTAGTTACGGCGAGGGGTAATCGGCTGACGCAAACATGGTCTCTTTCGATAGATTTTTATAGCAGGCTATTCTCGTCAATTACAATGTTATGAGAACGATTTGAAGCAAAATTATGATAAGATAATTAGTTTGAATATGTTTTTAATTCTAATATATCATCAAATCACCCAGTTTGTATCCGGGAACCCAACTTTAAGCATATTTTAAACAAAGGGTCATAGACTGCAATATACAAGAATGGCACTCTGCAATAAAAAAAATGGCCAAAGCAAGATTTCTATGCAGAAATTAAATAATTGCTAGAACCAAAAAAATATTTATCCACTATAATAAATAAGCAACATAGAGAAAATGAAATGAAATTGAATGGGGTTTAACGTCCTACTGTTCTGCTCCTACAATGGGCTAATGAAGACGGGCACACGCCATAAAGTGTGCAATGAGGGAAATTTTACCCGGGCAGCGGCGTTACGGCCTACGAGGTTGGACAGGCGACCATACTCCTTGTCACGCACAACCAAGAAATCGAAACAACGCAAGTTGACTCAATGACAGACGTTATGATACAGAGCGCACGTGCTAACCATTCAGCCACGCAACCTCCCTAAAATCGGCAAATTGCTGACCTACAGCGAGAAACATTTCAACCGGGCGAAATTTTCTATTTTAACAGTTTAATTTGCACGGTACCTTTAGTTATCAACCGATTATTACAAAACTTTTAAAAATAAGCTCCCCCTGACCACCTTAATCGTTCGCAATAAACGTTTGCCCCTTAAAATCGACAAATTGCTGACTTTAAAGTGAGAAACATTACAACCGGGCCAAATTTTCTGTTTTATCACTTTTACAGTACCTTTGATTACCAACCGATTATTACAAAACTTTAAAAATAAAAGAGAAAGAGAGAAATGCTGCCTAACGTCCATTCGACACAAACTAGGTCATTTCGGTGCTAACATATGTTTTTTTAACTTTATTTAAAAACTCCCCTTGCGCGTACTGGTCTTTAGCCGTTGGGAGGAAATCGAAGAACACGGAGAAAACCCACGAGGTTGGACATCATACTCCATGTCACGTGCAACCTGGAGATCGAAACGACGCCCGTTGACTCAATGACAGACGTTACGATACAGCGCGCACATGCTAACCATTCAGCCTCCCTGAATTCGGAAAATTGCTGACTTATAGCAAGAAACATTTCAACCGGGCGAAATTTTCTGTTTTAACAGTATAATGTGCACGGTACTTTAATTACCAACCGATTATTACAAAACTTTTGAAAATAAGCTCCAACTGACCAGCTTAATCGTATGCAATAAACGTTTTGCCTGAATTGAAAGTTCTGCACAGAGAAAGTTCATCTCGATTTCCCGGCGTGGTTCCCTTGTCAGTAAGGCAGAACGGAGGGCCTGACAAGCACAGCTGTCTAGTCCATCGGATGGGACGAAAAACCAAGGTCACGTGTACACATTGGAGTGCACGTAAAATATCCCTAAGCAGTTGGAATTCGATACTGTTGAATAAGCTCTATACGATGACTAAATGCGTAGATTGTAGTCACCAACACTTCATGTTTCGCTCAACAATGAAAGGGTGCCGTTTTCAATGTTCGATCCTTTTGTTCTTCTACTCCTGATATGTTGGACTGTTGATCGATGGTTTCATATAAAAGACTACCAATAAGACTCTTTGTAGAAGAAGTTCCCAAAAAATAGTATGTTGACTTTCCGAGAAAGACCTCTAAACATGCTCCAAATTGTAAAAATACGACTTTTTGGATTTTCAATCTCTTTTTTTCGGCTATCCCTGATATTTAAAAAAAAATGATACAATCATTTCACACAACAGGCTACCTATTAGACTCTCTATTGACAAAAGTTTCACCGCCCTCCCTTCATTATAACCGAAGTTATCGTGCCCTAAAGAATCAACAAATCAGCATGCTTATCTCTGCTTACCCTAAGCAGACAATGCTCATCTTTGAACTCAATCATAACATTGACCTAGTGAATGTCTACACCAAGTTTGAACATTCTAGCTTAATTAGAAGGAGAGTTATTGTGTTCCGAAGTCCGGGCCTTTCAAATTGCTTCTATTTTTCATTTTCAATTCAAAATTGTGACCATCACATGACCGAAATCAAAATTCTGATCCGATAGATTTTTAGGCATTCCTTCAAGGATTCCGAAAATATAACTCCCGAGTCTGTAAGTAAAATAGCAAAAAAGCCTTTTTGATTTTTCACGTTTAAAGATGGTTGCACTTCCGGTTCGATCGACAAACTCCATATTTTGTGTACGAATCAGTAATTCCTTGTCTAGTATCGAAAAAAAAAATTAGGTCATTCCGACCTATATTTCGACGATTTTTTTGAAAACTTTGATCCTTAATTTCACCAAGGGGAGATTATTTAGAAAATTTCTAATTATATTTTTGAAGTCACATCGGTACGATCTACTTGTATACTAAATTTCATGAAAATCGTACAACTATTAAAGAAGTTGTCAAATTGGTCTAAACTTCCGGTTCGAAATCACAGCGACGAATTGTCGAAATTCGAAAATGTGAAACTGCAGATGAAAATGATTTTTTTCAAGGTATTCAAAGAAAAAAGAATTAGTAAAATCGGTCAAAAAATAACAAAGTTACGACTATGCATTGTCAGTTTTTTCGTTCGTAAAATTCGGTGATTTCGGATTCGTAAAACGTTTTGAAAATATATTTAAACAACGTTCGCACCCCATTTTGTGGGGGGTAGGTCAAAGTTTTAGAAAGATCTCATGGTTAGATTCTGAGAAATCCGATTTGCAGAAAATACAAAAAAAAAAAATAATAACTAGATCTGCTAAGCAGATATTAAAGCTTTCATATTCACGGTCAGTTTCTGTCGCATCTCATGAGTTATATAAAGAATCTTAAAAAGGTAAAAGAATTAATGAAATCCGCCAAAAACTCACCGAGTTATAACCGGTTCAAATTCTACCTTAATTAAAAACAGAGGTGTTATGTTCCAATGTGATCAGTCAAATTGCTTATTGCTCCTAAATCTACGCAGAAATTCTCAACATCAAACTTAGTCAAGGTAATGACATAATGAATCTATATTTGGAATTTTGTCACTCTCACTTCTTTATAACCAAGGTTATCGTGCCCAAAGAATCAACCAATCAAATTGCTTATCTCTGCTTACTGTAACCAGACAATGCTCATCTTCGCACTCCTTCATGGCACTGACCTAATGAACGCCTTCACCAAGATTGAACATTCTGCCCCAATTAGAAGGAGAGTTATTTTGTTTCAAATTCTCGACCAATCAAATTGCTCATCGCTCTGCTTATCCAGGGCAGACAATGCTCATTGTCGAACGTATTCAAGGTATTGATGTAATGAAACTATACACCAAGTTTCATCACTCTGACTGGAGTGAAAGTGTCCGAAATCATCAACCAATCTAATTGCTTATCTCTGCTTACCCTAAGCATAAAATGCTCATCTACGAACTCCATGTTTTTAATGTATGAGGATCATGGTGGCTCAGTGATAGGAGACACTGATTAACTAACCAGTAGGTCTTGAGCTCTCTCCCGGGGTTTGACCAGAAAGTCAATTGTACAGGCTTGACTGCCCTTGTTAGCTGTACAGGACAGTAGGTCTGCCCGGTCTGACAGGGAATAGTGTCTAATTGTCAGGATGGGACGAAAAGCAATGTTCAGTGTACACATTGGCGTGCACGTAAAAGATTCCTTGATAGAGTATATCGTAATATAGATGTCCGGGCAAAATCTATCTGTTTGTCTTCATTGGTCCAGTCGGTGTATAAAGTAGGACTTTTGCCCTACTCCGTATAAGATTTCAAATCTTTGAAGTTTTAAGATAAGCATACCCGGTCCCTGAAATCTTAAATGGGACGTGCTTTTTCGCCCCTCTGTTCTGTACAGACTGGGCTAATACAGTAAAACATTGTAACAATCTACAGAGAGTAAATTTAACTTGTTGACTAAATAATCTTCAATACTTCCAATTAGCGGTATGTAGTGACAAGGATCGTGACCCAGATGGGATATACTTGAACTTTCTAGACAAGAAACCTGATATCTAATTTGGTATAGCACTAATAAGTTTCATTACATACTAAATTTTTATATGATTGCTTATCGCACTTGGCATTCATACCCATAGGTCCATCTTTAAATTTAAAACTGGTAGAAATTACCGAGGGTTGAACATGGTATTGCATCGTCACTGTTGTATTATTCCTTATCGCCCTTGACATTGTATTAAAGGCAGTTTTATATTCATAGGGCCAGAACGGTAAATTATAAAAAGTGTAAATTATTACCCAGAGTTGAACATTATTTGTGATTTTGCCTGGTAACGCCAAAACTCGATCATGTACTAAATAATGGCGGCACAGTAAAATCGGACACGGTTTCGGACATGGTGTTGGTGTCTTTGGAAACGGAATTGGTAAAGGATTTGGAAGATGACATGCCGGTGTTGGACATGGTCTTGTTGGTGTAGGAGCTATTGGCAACGGACTCAACCATGGTATTGGACATGGTATCCAAGGAAACCGACTCAGACACGGAATAGTAGCTGTTGGCAAAGTCGGTGTTATTGGTAACGGAATTGGTCAATGTATTGTTGGTAACGGTATCGGACACGGTATTGTTGGAAACGGAATTGGTCATGGTATCGTTGGTAACGGTATCGGACATGGTATCATTGGAAACGGAATCGGACACGGACTTATTGGAGATGGAAAGATTGGTAACGGCATTGGGCATGGCATCGTTGGTAACGGTATTGGACACGGTATTGTTGGAAACGGAATTGGTCATGGTATCGTTGGTAACGGTATCGGACATGGTATCATTGGAAACGGAATCGGACATGGAAAGATTGGTAACGGCATTGGGCATGACATCGTTGGTAACGGTATCGGACACGGTATTGTTGGACACGGAATTGGTCATGGTATCGTTGGTAACGGTATCGGACACGGTATAATTGGAAACGGACTTGTTAGACATCTAAAGATTGGAGCTTACAAACAATCATACAACTACAACGGGTACATCAACGGGCCATACAACCGATACAACAACGGACTATACAAGTACAACCAATACAATAATAAAGGATACAATATTTACAACGGCCCCTACAATTACAACAACGGTTACAACAATGGCCACAATAACAACGAATATGGGAAGGGATATAACAACTACAATAACAACGGATACGGTAACGGATACAACAACTACAACCGTTATCCTTCTTACAATAACTATAAAGGTTGCGGTTACAACAAATATTAAGACAATACGGCTATTTGATAGCATAATATTACCATAGCTTTAATACTTATAAATACTAGTATATAGTTTCTATTGTTCATGCACAATGTATATACGTAAATCAGGGAGTTAAGATATATATAAATTTAATAAAATAATATACATATAAACTCTTGTTATTTATCCGTTTATAGCTTACTACTAGTCCGGTCTATAGCTTGATAACCTCAATGTGCATATATACGTCACATCCTGTCTTCATTACGTTTGGTCAAAGGTCACGAGATGTAAATAGGGATATCGCTAATCCTAATCCTAACCCAAGACCTAACCTTAGCGCTTACCCTAACCCTAACCTACAATCTCGCCTGTCCAATCTCCTGGGTTTACCCCGGGACCTGCGGTTTCCTCCCACTGTTAATATGCGCAAGCAGATTATTGAAATAAAATTAAACCATATGTTAGTCCCAAAATGACCTAGTTTGCGTCGAGTGGACGTTAAACCCCATTTCTCTCTCTCTCTCCCTCTCTCTCTCTCTCCCTCTCTCCGTGTCATGGTTATTCAGTGCATATAACTGTAATTTCGATATGTCAATTACTTCACCCAAACCTTAAAGTAATGTACAATTATTCCATCCTCGCATATTGTTTAGGGATTTTCCCACAAACAGATCTCATCTTACCGCTCCTATGGAAGACAGCGAATAGAATGTAGCATACTTGGAATGCCGAATGATTCTTGAAGAAACGAGTGAGTTACCATTACTGGAAAAAACGGTATTATGTCAATAGTACTGCTAGTTCAAAAGCGTTTTATAGCTGAGGCACTGGAGGCGCCAGCCTCCCCGCGAAAAAAATCAATGCAGTTGAAAAAATAAAATGGGAGAAAAATGCTAAAACCGATGCGAAAAATGAAAATGTACCCTAGTTAGGGAGGGCTCTAAAGACAGACAAAAGGGTCCCACGAATGACAAAAGGGTCCCTAGGGCCAAGGGAAAGGGCCCCCGAGTCCAACTCAATCGTTTTCTATACACTGTTACTGCCGAATCCACTACTGAATGAGAATGCAACCATTGCATTGGCATGACAATCATCAATCAAGAACCTCCCCTCTCGACAGAGGGCCCTCAAAATAGTACAGCCTCCGCCATGATAAACCTTAAAACACCCCTATGCTAGTTCTGTAACGGAAAGTCAAAATGGTGAAAGATGTTATTTGGTCAACATTTATCTACACTATCACAGACATTTTCAGATGAGGCGTGTAATAAAGTGGCTTAAATATATGAAAATCTTGAAAGAACTGATCGCAACCTATACTCTGCATTTGTTAGGTGTGTAGTTGCGAATGGGATATAGCGTCTTGTGCCACCACCCCACCCCATCACACACACATATACCACCCCGATTCTTCAATCCAAACTGATTAGAACCTGAATCACAATCGATCTAGTAGCAATCATACACAGTCGATATCAAAAATTGATTTCCAATCTCAAAGACGGCTTATCTCCCCTGAAACTGTTGAGTAATACGCGATTCCCAATTCACACAACTTTCATAGATTTAAGGAAATGGAATGAACTGAACAGAAATGGTTTTAACGACCTATCTTTCTGCGCCGACTGAATTAACTAAATTTTGATCAGACAGCGTCGTTACGGTCTTTTCTTTCGAATTCCAACTGTTAAGTAGTCTTTTACGGGCATGTAGATATTGTTCCTAGCCGGGCCATTTAGGTTTCAAATTTCACAGTGTATTGATAGCCTTCTGGTTTCTGCTATGATTCGTTCATTGTTTCACTGTTTTTTTCTACTATGAACTCGTCTACTATTAATTCGTTGATTGTTCCACTCTTATTTCGGCTATGATTTCGTTGAACGTTTCATTGTTATTTCTGCTACGAATTCGTTAATTGTTTCATCGTTATTTCTGCCACGAATTCGTTAATTGTTGAAGTGTTATTACTGCTATAAATTCGTTGATCGTTTCATTGCTATTTATAGGAATCACAATGGCTAAGTGGGCAAGGCGCTGGCTCGTTAGCCTGGAGGTCGGGTGTTCGATCCTTGCATTGACCGAGAAAGCTCATCTCGATATTCCGGCGTGGTTTCCTCTTGTCAGTGATGCAGAAGGAGGGCCTGATAAGGACAGCTGCCTAGTCGTTCGGATGGGACGAAAAATCGAGGTCCAGTGTACACATTGGAGTGCACGTAAAAGATCCCTTGGCAGTTGGAATTCGATATAAGAGTAGGCCGTAGCGCCGCTGCCCGGGCAAAAATTCCCTCATAGCAAACTGTATGGCGTATGCCCGTCATCCATTAGCCCAGGTCAGGTGCAGAAGAGTAGGACGTAAAACCCCATTTCATTTCTGCTATTTATGCTACGAATTCGTTAAGTTGTGCACTGTTATTTCTGCTATGAGTTCGTTGATCGTTTCTCTGTTATTTCTGCTGTGAACTCGATCAAGACAATGACCTAGTGAACGTCTACACCAAGTTTGAACATTCTAGCTGACCTACAGCGAGAAACATTTCAACAGGGCCAAATTTTTTATTTTAACAGTTTAATTTGCACGGTACCTTTAGTTATCAACCGAATATTACAAAACTTTTAAAAATAAGCTCCCCCTGAACAGCTTAATCATTCGCAATAAACGGGGTTGGACATCATATTCCATGTCACGTGCAACCTGGAGATCGAAACGACGCCCGTTGACTCAATGACAGACGTTACGATACAGCGCGCACATGCCAACAATTCAGCCATTCAGCCTCCCTGAATTCGGAAAATTGCTGACTTATAGCAAGAAACATTTCAACCGGGCGAAATTTTCTGTTTTAACAGTTTAATGTGCACGGTACTTTAATTACCAGCCGATTATTACAAAACTTTTGAAAATAAGCTCCAACTGACCAGCTTAATCGTATGCAATAAAAGTTTGGCTTGAATTGGAAGTTCTGCACGGAGAAAGTTCATCTCGATTTCCCGGCGTGGTTCCCCCTTGTCAGTGAGGCAGAACGGAGGGCCTGACAAGCACAGCTGTCTAGTTCGGATGGGACGAAAACCACGGTCCCGTGTACACATTAGAGTGCACGTAAAATATCCCTAAGCAGTTGGAATTCGATACTGTTGAATAAGCTCTATACGATGACTAAATGTGTAGATTGTAGTCACCCACACTGCATGTTTCGCTTAACAATGAAAGGGTGCCGTTTTCAATGTTCGATCCTTTTGTTCTTCTACTCCTGATATGTTGGACTGTTGATCGATGGTTTCATATACATGTAAAAGACTACCAATAAGACTCTTTGTAGAAGAATTTCCCAACAAATATTATGTTGACTTTACGAGAAAGACCTCTAAACATGCTCCAAATTGTAAAAATACGACTTTTTGGATTTTCAATCTCTTTTTTTCGGCTATCCCTGATATTTAAAAAAAATAATACAATGATTTCACACAACAGGATAGCTATTAGACTCTCTATTGACAAAAGTTTCACCGCCCTCCCTTCATTATAACCGAAGTTATCGTGCCCTAAATAATCAACAAATCAACATGCTTATCTCTGCTTACCCTAAGCAGAAAATGCTTATCTTTGAACTCCATCATAACATTGACCTAGTGAACGTCTACACCAAGTTTGAACATTCTAGCTTAATTAGAATGAGAGTTATTGTGCTCCAAAGTCTCGGCCCTTCAAATTGCTTCTATTTTTCATTTTCAATTCAAAATGGTGACTCCCGGTTGACCTAAATCAAAATTCTATTCCCGACATTTTTTAGGCCTTCCTACAAGGATTCAGAAAATATAACTCCCGAGTCTGTAAGTAAAATAGCAAAAAAGCCTTATTGATTTTTCACGTTTAAAGATGGTGGCACTTCCGGTTCGATCGACAAACTCCATATTTTGTGTACGAATCAGTAATTCCTTGTCTAGTATCGAAAAAAAAAATTAGGTCATTCTGACCTATATTTCGACGATTTTTTTGAAAACTTTCATCCTTAATTTCACCAAGGGGAGATAATTTAGAAAATTTCTAATTATATTTTTGAAGTCACATCGGTAGGATCTACTTATATACTAAATTGAATGAAAATCGCACAACTATTAAAGAAGTTGTAAAATTGGTCTAAACTTCCGGTTCGAAATCACAGCGACGAATTTTCGAAATTCGAAAATGTGAAACTGCTGATGAAAATGATTTTTTTCAAGGTATTCAAAGAAAAAAGATTTAGTAAAATCGGTCAAAAAACAATAAAGTTACGACTATGCATTGTCCATTTTGTCGTTCGTAAATTTCGGTGATTTCGGATTCGTAAAAAGTTTTGAAAATATATTTAATCAACAGCTACCACCCATTTTTGGGGGGGTAGGTAAAAGTTTCATAAAGATTCTGTGGTTAGATTCTGAGAAATCCGATTTGTGGATAAAACACAAAAAAAAAAATAACAATAATAATCTTAACAGAAACAATAAGCTTTCATATGTAATATGAAAGCTTAATAATCTTAACAGAAACAATAAGCTTTCATATGTAATATGAAAGCTTAATAATCTTAACAGAAACAATAAGCTTTCATATGTAATATGAAAGCTTAATAATCTTAACAAAAACAATAAGCTTTCATATGTAATATGAAAGCTTAATAATCTTAACAAAAACAATAAGCTTTCATATGTAATATGAAAGCTTAATAATAATCTTAACAAAAACAATAAGCTTTCATATGTAATATGAAAGCTTAATAATCTTAACAAAAACAATAAGCTTTCATATGTAATATGAAAGCTTAATAATCTTAACAAAAACAATAAGCTTTCATATGTAATATGAAAGCTTAATAATCTTAACAAAAACAATAAGCTTTCATATGTAATATGAAAGCTTAATAACAATAATAATCTTAACAAAAACAATAAGCTTTCATATGTAATATGAAAGCTTAATAACAATAACTAGATCTGCTACTGTCCCATGCAGATATGAAAGCTTTCATATTCATCGCCACGTGTCATTGATTGTATCAAGTATCCTAAATAGAAGGATAAGAAGAAAAAATTATCAAAATTCGTCAAAAACTCGCAAAATTACAAGTCTAAATATAGTATGAAACATTGCACCCAGGCATAACAATAATCTGAAAACTAAAGGGAAATAACCGAAACTTGTATTACTGTAATGAGACGGATGAGAAAATGAAATGAAAATTGCCGGAAAAAAATTAAAAATGACAGGTTGGACAGGCGACTTTACTCCTTGTCACGTACAACCGAGTATTCGAAAACACGCGCGTGCTAACCATTCAGCCGCCCAACCCCCCACTCACAACAAAATGGTAAATTAATGAGTTTAGGGCAAAAAGGCGTCTACAGCACCCGGTGTTCCCAGGCGGTCACCCATCCTAGTACTAACCGGGCCCGACGTTGCTTAACTTGAGTGATCGGACGAGAACTGGTGTTTTCAACATGGTATGACCGTAGACGAGAGAAGGTGGACAGAACCCGTAGTTATACATACTTGAATTGTCCCGCTTATTGATTTTTTGGGGGGGTTTTGTCGGTTTTAAAAAGCACAGCACAGCACCCGCTGTTCCTAGGGGGTCACCCATCCAAGTACTGACCAGGCCCGACGTTGCTTAACTTCAGTGATCGGACGAGAACTGGTGTTTTCAACGTGGTGTGGCCGTAGACGAGAGAAGGTGGACAGAACCCGTAGTTATACTTACCTGAATTGACCCGCTTATTGATTTTTTTTTTGTTTTTTGTCGGTTTTAAAAAGGCGCCTACAGCACCCGATGTTCCCAGGCGGTCACCCATCCAAGTACTGACCGGGCCCGACGTTGCTTAACTTCAGTGATCGGACGAGAACTGGTGTTTTCAACGTGGTATAGCCGTAGACGAGAGGGGGTGGACAGAACCCGTAGTTATACTTACCGGAATTGACCCGCTTATTGATTTTTGGGGCGGTTTTTGTCGGTTTTAAAAAGGCGTCTATAGCACCCGGTGTTCCCAGGCGGCCACCCATCCAAGTACTAACCGGGCCCGACGTTGCTTAACTTCAGTGATCGGACAAGAACTGGTGTTTTCAACGTGGTGTGGCCGTAGACGAGAGAAGGTGGGCAGAACCCGTAGTTATACTTACCTGAATTGACCCGCTTATTGATTTTTTTTTTGTGGGGGGGGGGGGAGGTGTCGGTTTTAAAAAGGCGTCTACAGCACCCGGTGTTCCCAGGCGGTCACCCATCCAAGTACTGACCGGGCCCGACGTTGCTTAACTTCAGTGATCGGACGAGAACTGGCGTTTTCAACGTGGTGTGGCCGTAGACGAGAGAACGTGGACAGAACCCGTAGTTATACTTACCTGAATTGATTTTTTTTTTTTGGGGGGGGGGGTCGGTTTTAAAAAGGCGTCTACAGCAGCCGGTGTTCCCAGGCGGTCACCCATCCAAGTACTGACCGGGCCCGACGTTGCTTAACTTCAGTGATCGGACGAGAACTGGTGTTTTCAACGTGGTGTGGCCGTAGACGAGAGAAGGTGGACAGAACCCATACTTGTGCTTACTCAAATTCTTTTTGTGTCTTATTCCCTGGGGGGACGGGCCGAGCGCAGAGCTGGAGTGGTGCAAAAGAGTGCGCGCTGTGGTCTGATTGGCGGAAAATTGATTTTTTCACGAAGAATCAGGGCAAAAAGGCGTCTACAGCACCCGGTGTTCCCAGGCGGTCACCCATCCAAGTACTAACCGGGCCCGACGTTGCTTAACTTCAGTGATCGGACGAGAACTGGTGTTTTCAACGTGGTATGGCCGTAGACGAGAGAAGCTGGACAGAACCCGTAGTTATACTTACCTGAATTGACCCGCTTATTGATTTTTTGTTTTGTTTTTTGTTTTAGAGTATTTTTAGTTTTAAAGAGACACGTTAAGGGTTGCTCATAGTTAAATTAAAGTTTAATTTTAAATAAGACCAATAAAATTAGGATTTAATAATGCCAGACTAATATTAAATAAAGTTTTAAATTAAGAATAATTAATTATTGGTCTAATGCAATGAAATGCTTTGATTTGACGGATGAAATGTACGATGGGTGTTCACACTATGTGGCTAAGGCGTTGGCCTGCTAGCCAGGAGGTCGGGTGTTCGATCCCTGCATTGGCCGAGGAAGTTCATCTCGATATTCTGGCGTGTCCCCCCATCCGCCGTGTACACATTGGAGTGCACGTAAAAGATCTCTTAGCAGTTGGAATTCTATATTGTTGAATAAGCTCTATACGATGACTAAATGTGCAGATTGTAGCCACCCACACTGCATGTTTTGCTTAACAATGAAAGGGTGCGGTTTTCAATTTTCGATCCTTTTATTCTACTACTCCTGATATTTTGGACTGTTGATCTATGGTTTCATATAAAAGACTACCGATAAGACTCTTTGTAGAAGAAGTTCCCCCAAAATATTATGTTGACTTTAAGAGAAAAGGACCTTTAAAAATGCTCCAAATCGTAAAAATACGACTTTTTGGATTTTCGATCTCTTTTTTCTGCTACCCCTGATATTTAAAAAAAATGATACAATGATTTCACACAACGGGCTAGCTATTAGACTCTCGATTGACAAGAGTTTCATCACCCTCCCTTCATTATAACCGAAGTTATTGTGCCCTAAAGAATCAACAAATCAGCATGCTTATCTCTGCTTACCCTAGGCAGAAAATGTTCATCTTTGCACTCAATCATGACATTGACCTAGTGAACGTCTACACCAAGATTGAACATTCTAGCTCAATTAGAAGGAGAGTTATTGTGTTTTAAAGTCTCGGCCCTTCAAATTGCTACTACTTTTCATATTCACTTCAAAATGGCAACCATCAGTTGACCTAAATGAAATATGAAAGCTTAATAATCTTAACAAAAACAATAAGCTTTCATATGTAATATGAAAGCTTAATAATAACTAGATCTGCAAAGCAGATATTAAAGCTTTCATATTAACAGTCACTTCCTGTCACATGTCATGGGTCATGTAAATAATCTCATCAACAAAAAAAAATCATTAAAATCGGTCAAAATATAGAGAAGTGTTTATGATTTTTCAATCGTAAACAACTTTATCGGCACGAAAAACATCAAAGACAAAATTCGAAAATGTGACATTTTCAAATAACAATATTTCGACCCTGATCCCGCCGGCTATCCAGAAATGTATTCATTTTGGAAATAGGAGACATATTCTCCAAACTACGGCCTATTGCTTTCATTCACGTGCTCGTTAATGTCGATTTTTCACCTTTTCTCATATTCAGTTCGAAATGGTGACCATCACGTGACCGAAATCAAAATTCTGATCAGATAGATTTTTAGGCATTCCTTCAAGGATTCCGAAAATGTAACTCCCATGTCTGTAAGTAAAATATCGCAAAAGCCTTTGTGATTTTTCACGTTTCAAGATGGCGGCACTTCCGGTTCGATCCACAAACTCAATATTTTGTGTACGAAGCAGTATTTACTTATCTAGTATCCAAAAAAAAATCAGGTCATTCTGACCTATATTTCTTCGATTTTTTTGAAAACTTTGATCCCTAATTTCACCAAGGGGAAATAATCTAGAAAATTTCTAAGGAGATCTTTAAAGTTGCATCCTTAAGATCTACTTACATACTAAATTTCATGAAAATCGTACAACTATTAAAGAAGTTGTCAAGTTGGTCTCAACTTCCGGTTCGAAATCACAGCGACGAATTTTCGAAATTCGAAAATCTGAAACTGCAGTTGAAAATGATTTTTGTCAGGGTAGTCGCAGAAAAAAGAATTAGTAAAATAGGTCAAATAGTCACAGAGTTACAGTAATGCAGGTCAAATTCACTCGTTCGTAAAATTCGGTGATTTCGAATGCTTTAAAGGTTTTGAAAATATATTTAATCAATACTCACCACCCATTTTGGGGGGATAAGTCAAAGTTTCAGAAACATCCTATGGTTAGATTCTGAGAAATCCGATTTGCAGGAAACACATGTTGACTTCACGAGAAAGACCTTTAAACATGCTTTAAATTGTAAAAATACGACACTTTGGATTTTCAATCTCTTTTTTTCGGCTACCCCGGACATTTAAGAAAAAATGATACAATGATTTCACACAACAGGTTAGCTATTAGACTCTCGATTGACGAGAGTTTCATCGCCCTCCCTTCATTATAACCAAAGTTATCGTGCCCTAAAGAATCAACAAATCAGCTTGCTTATCTCTGCTTACCCTAGGCAGAAAATGCTCATCTTTGAACTCAATCAAGACAGTGACCTAGTGAACGTCTACACCAAGTTTGAACATTCTAGCTCAATTAGAAGGAGAGTTATTGTGTTCCAATTTCTCGGCCCTTCAAATTGCTTCTATTTTTCACTTTCACTTCAAAATGGCGACCATCAATTGACCTAAATCAAAATTCTACTCCGAACGTTTTTTAGGCCATCCTTCAAGGATTCAGAAAATATAACTCCCGTGTCTGTAAGTAAAATAGCAAAAAAGCCTTTGTGATTTTTCACGTTTCAAGATGGCGGCACTTCCGGTTCAATCCACAAACTCAATATTTTGTGTACGAATCAGTATTTACTTATCTAGTATCCAAAAAAAACCATCAGGTCATTCTGACCTATATTTCTTCGATTTTTTTGAAAACTTTGATCATTAATTTCACCAAGGCGAGATAATTTAGAAAATTTCTATTTATATTTTTGAAGTCACATGGGTAAGATCTACTTACATACTAAATTTCATGAAAATCGTAGGACTATTAAAGAAGTTGTCAAGTTGGTCTCAACTTCCGGTTCGAAATCACAGCGACGAATTTTCGAAATTCGAAAATCTGAAACTGCAGTTGAAAATGATTTTTGTCAAGGTACTCAAAGAAAAAAGAATTAGTAAAATAGGTCAAATAGTCACAGAGTTACAGTAATGCAGGTCAAATTCACTCGTTCGTAAAATTCTGTGATTTCGAATTCGTAAAACGTTTTGAAAACATATTTAATCAAAAACTGCCACCCAGTTTTGGGGGGGTAGGTCAAAGTTTCAGAAAGATCCCATGGTTAGATTCTGAGAAATCCGATTTGCAGAAATGACACAAAAAAAAAAAATAATAATAACTAGATCTGCTACTGTCCCATGCAGATATGAAAGCTTTCATATTCATCGTCACGTGTCATTGATTGTATCAAGTATCCTAAATAAAAGGATAAGAAGAAAAAATTATCAAAATTGGTCAAAAACTCGCAAAATTACAAGTCTAAATATAGTATGAAACATTGCACCCAGGCATAACCATAATCTGAAAACTAAAGGGAAATAACCGAAACTTGTATTACTGTAATGAGACGGATGAGAAAATGAAATGAAAATTGCCGGAAAAAAATTAAAAATGGCAGGTTGGACAGGCGACCTTACTCCTTGTCACGCACAACCGGGCATTCGAAAACACGCTAGTTAACTCAATGACAGGCGCGCGTGCTAACCATTCAGCCGCCCAACCCCCCTTTGAAATCAGACACGTGCAATATGTCATATAGGAAGAATAACAAGCCGCTCACAACAAAATGGTAAATTAATGAGTTTAGGGCAAAAAGGCGTCTAAAGCACCCGGTGTTCCCAGGCGGTCACCCGTCCAAGTACTAACCGGGCCCGACGTTGCTTAACTTCAGTGATCGGACGAGAACTGGTGTTTTCAACATGGTATGGCCGTGGACGAGAAAAGGTGGAAATAACCCGTAGTTATACTTACTTGAATTGACCCGCTTATTGATATTTTGGGGTTTTTTGTCGGTTTCAAAAAGGCGTCTACAGCACCCAGTGTTCCCAGGCGGTCACCCATCCAAGTACTGACCGCGCCCGACGTTGCTTAACTTCAGTGATCGGACGAGAACTGTTGTTTTCAACGTGGTGTGGCCGTAGACGAGAGAAGGTGGACAGAACTCGTAGTTATACTTAACTGAATTGATCCGCTTATTCCCAGACGGTCACCCATCCAAGTACTGACCGGGCCCGACGTTGCTTAACTTCAGTGATCGGACGAGAACTGGTGTTTTCAACGTGGTGTGGCCGTAGACGAGAGAAGGTGGACAGAACCCATACTTGGCTTACTCAAATTCTTTTTGTGTCTTTTTCCCTGGGGAGACGGGCCGAGCGGAGAGCTGGAGTGGTGCAAAAGAGATCACTTCTGTGATCGGACGAGAACTGGTGTTTTCAACGTGGTGTGGCCGTAGACGAGAGAAGGTGGACAGAACCCGTAGTTATACTTACCTGAATTGATCCGCTTATTGATATTTTTTTTTTGGGGGGGGGGGTGTCGGTTTTAAAAAGGCGTCTACAGCACCCGGTGTTCCCAAGCGGTCACCCATCCAAGTACTGACCGGGCCCGACGTTGCTTAACTTCAGTGATCGGACGAGAACTGTTTTTTTTAACGTGGTGTGGTCGTAGACGAGAGAAGGTGGACAGAACCCATACTTGTGCTTACTCAAATTCTTTTTGTGTCTTTTTCCCAGGGGAGACGGGCCGAGCGGAGAGCTGGAGTGGTGCAAAAGAGTGCGCGCTGTGGTCTGATTGGCGGAAAATTGATTTTTTCACGAAGAATCAGGGCAAAAAGGCGTCTACAGCACCCGGTGTTCCCAGGCGGTCACCCATCCAAGTACTAACCGGGCCCGACGTTGCTTAACTTCAGTGATCGGACGAGAACTGGTGTTTTCAACGTGGTATGGCCGTAGACGAGAGAAGGTGGACAGAACCCGTAGTTATACTTACCTGAATTGACCCGCTTATTGATTTTTTTTTTGTTTTTTGTTTTAGAGTATTTAATTGTTTTAAAGAGACACGTTAAGGGTTGTTCATAGTTAAATGAAAGTTTAATTTTAAATAAGACCAATAAAATTAGGATTTAATAATGCCAGACTAATATTAAATAAAGTTTTAAATTAAGAATAATTAATTATAGGTCTAATGCAATGAAATGCTTTGATTTGACGGATGAAATGTACGATGGGTGTCCACACTATGTGGCTAAGGCGTTGGCCTGCTAGCCAGGAGGTCGGGTGTTCGATCCCTGCATTGGCCGAGAAAGTTCATGTCGATATTCTGGCGCGTCCCCCCATCCGCCGTGTACACATTGGAGTGCACGTAAAAAGTCCCTTCGCAGTTGGAATTCGATATTGTTGAATAAGCTCTATACGATGACTAAATGTGCAGATTGTAGCCACCGACACTGCATGTTTTGCTTAACAATGAAAGGGTGCGGTTTTCAATTTTCGATCCTTTTATTCTACTACTCCTGATATTTTGGACTGTTGATCGATGGTTTCATATAAAAGACTACCGATAAGACTCTTTGTAGAAGAAGTTCCCCAAAAATATTATGTTGACTTTAGAGAAAGGGACCTTTTAAAATGCTCCAAATCGTAAAAATACGACTTTTTGGATTTTCGATCTCTTTTTTCTGCTATCCCTGATATTTAAAAAAAATGATACAATGATTTCACACAACAGGCTACCTATTAGACTCTCGATTGACAAGAGTTTCATCACCCTCCCTTCATTATAACCGAAGCTCATCTTTGCACTCAATCATGACATTGACCTAGTGAACGTCTACACCAAGATTGAACATTCTAGCTCATTTAGAAGGAGAGTTATTGTGTTTCAAAATCTCGGCCCTTCAAATTGCTACTACTTTTCATATTCACTTCAAAATGGCAACCATCAGTTGACCTAAATCAAAATTCTGCTCCCTACGATTTTTGGGCCATCCTTCAAGGATTCAGAAAATATAACTCCCGTGTCTGTAAGTAAGATAGCAAAAAAGCCTTAGGGATTTTTCATGTTTCAAGATGGTGGCATTTCCGGTTCGATCGACAAACTCCATATTTTGTGTAGGAATCAGTAATTACTTGTCGAGTATCGAAAAAAATTTTCAGGTCATTCTGAAATATATTTCGACGATTTTTTTAAAAACTTTGATCCTTAATTTCACCAAGGGGGGATAATTTAGAAAATTTCTCATTATATTTTTGAAGTCACATTGGTAAGATCTACTTATATACTAAATTTCATGAAAATCGTACAACTATTAAAGAAGTTGTCAAATTGGTCTAAACTTCCGGTTCGAAATCACAGCGACGAATTTTCGAAATTCGAAAATGTGAAACTGCAGATGAAAATGATTTTTTTCAAGGTATTCAAAGAAAAAAGAATTAGTAAAATCGGTCAAAAAATAGCAAAGTTACGACTATGCATTGTCAGTTTTTTCGTTCGTAAAATTCGGTGATTTCGAATTCGCAAAACGTTTTGAAAATATATTTAATCAACAGCCACCACCCATTTTTTGGGGGGTAGGTCAAAGTTTCAGAAACATCCTATGGATAGATTCTGTGAAATCCGATTTGCAGGAAAAACACAAAAAAAAAAATAATAACTAGATCTGCTACTGTCCCATGCAGATATGAAAGCTTTCATATTCATCGTCACGTGTCATTGATTGTATCAAGTATCCTAAATAAAAGGATAAGAAGAAAAAATTATTAAAATTGGTCAAAAACTCGCGAAGTTACAAGTCTAAATATAGTATGAAACATTGCACCCAGGCATAACAATAATCTGAAAACTAAAGGGAAATAACTGAAACTTGTATTACTGTAATGAGACGGATGAGAAAATGAAATGAAAATGGCGGGAAAAAAAATAAAAATGGCAGGTTGGACAGGCGACCTTACTCCTTGTCACGTACAACCGGGCATTCGAAAACACGCTAGTTAACTCAATGACAGGCGCGCGTGCTAACCATTCAGCCACCCAACCCCCCTTTGAAATCAGACACGTGCAATATGTCATATAGGAAGAATAAGAAGTCGCTCACAACAAAATGGTAAATTAATGAGTTTAGGTCAAAAGGTTGAGCTACTGTTTTAGAGTACTTAATAGTTTTAAAGAGACACGTTAAGGGTTGTTCATAGTTAAATGAAAGTTTAATTTTAAATAAGACCAATAAAATTAGGATTTAATAATGCCAGACTAATATTTCCAATATGTTTGGTTATAAGTAGGAAATCGTGACGACTTCTTAAGCATGTTTTAAACAAAGGATCATGTTTGTTTAAACAAGAATGGCACTCTGCAATAAAAAAACTGGCCAAAGCAAGATTTCTATGCAGAAATTAAATAATTTGCTAGAACCAGAAAAATATTTATCCACTATAATAAATAAGCAACATAGAGAAAATGAAATGAAATTGAATGGGGTTTAACGTCCGACTGTTCTGCTCCTAAAATGGGCTAATGAAGACGGGCATATGCCATAAAGTGTGCAATGAGGGAAATTTTACCCGGGCAGCGGCGGTTACGGCCTACGAGGTTGGACAGGCGACCATACTCCTTGTCACGTACAACCAAGAAATCGAAACAACGCCAGTTGACTCAATGACAGACGTTATGATACAGAGCGCACGTGCTAACCATTCAGCCACGCAACCTCCCTAAAATCGGCAAATTGCTGACCTACAGCGAGAAACATTTCAACCGGGCCAAATTTTCTATTGTAACAGTTTAATTTGCACGGTACCTTTAGTTATCAACCGAATATTACAAAACTTTTAAAAATAAGCTCCCCCTGACCAGCTTAAGCGTTCGCAATAAACGTTTGCCCCTTAAAATCGGCAAATTGCTGACTTTAAAGTGAGAAACATTACAACCGGGCGAAATTTTCTGTTTTATCACTTTTACAGTACCTTTGATTACCAACCGATTATTACAAAACTTTAAAAATAAAAGAGAAAGAGAGAAATGCGGCCTAATGTCCATTCGACACAAACTAGGTCATTTCGGGACTAACATATGTTTTTAATTTTATTTAAAAACTCCCCTTGCGCTTACAGGTCTTTAGCCGTTGGGAGGAAACCGAAGGACACGGAGAAAACCCACGAGGTTGGACATCATACTTCATGTCACGTGCAACCTGGAGATCGAAACGACGCCCGTTGACTCAATGACAGACGTTACGATACAGTGCGCACATGCTAACCATTCAGCCATTCAGCCTCCCTGAATTCAGAAAATTGCTGACTTATAGCAAGAAACATTTCAACCGGGCGAAATTTTCTGTTTTAACAGTTTAATGTGCACGGTACTTTAATTACCAACCGATTATTACAAAACTTTTGAAAATAAGCTCCAACTGACCAGCTTAATCGTATGCAATAAACGTTTTCGCCTGAATTGAAAGTTCTGCACGGAGAAAGTTCATCTCGATTTCCCGGCGTGGTTCCCCTAGTCAGTGAGGCAGAACGGAGGGCCTGACAAGCACAGCTGTCTAGTCATTCGGATGGGACGAAAAACCAAGGTCTCGTGTACACATTGGAGTGCACGTAAAATATCCCTAAGCAGCTGGAATTCGATACTGTTGAATAAGCTCTATACGATGACTAAATGTGTAGATTGTAGTCACCCACACTGCATGTTTCGCTTAACAATGAAAGGGTGCCGTTTTCAATGTTCGATCCTTTTGTTCTTCTACTCCTGATATGTTGGACTGTTGATCGATGGTTTCATATAAAAGACTACCAATAAGACTCTTTGTAGAAGAAGTTCCCAAAAAATATTATGTTGACTTTACGAGAAAGACCTCTAAACATGCTCCAAATTGTAAAAATACGACTTTTTGGATTTTCAATCTCTTTTTTTCGGCTATCCCTGATATTTAGAAAAAATAATACAATGATTTCACACAACAGGCTAGCTATTAGACTCTCTATTGACAAAAGTTTCACCGCCCTCCCTTCATTATAACCGAAGTTATCGTGCCCTAAAGAATCAACAAATTAGCATGCTTATCTCTGCTTACCCTAAGCAGAAAATGCTCATCTTTAAACTCAATCATAACATTGACCTAGTGAACGTCTACACCAAGTTTGAACATTCTAGCTTAATTAGAAGGAGAGTAATTGTGTTCCAAAGTCCCGACCCTTCAAATTGCTTATATTTTTCATTTTCAATTCAAAATGGTGACCATCACGTGACCGAAATCAAAATTCTATTCGCGACATTTTTAGGCCTTCCATCAAGGATTCAGAAAATATAACTCCCGAGTCTGTAAGTAAAATAGCAAAAAAGCCTTATTGATTTTTCACTTTTAAATATGGCGGCACTTCCGGTTGAATCGACAAACTCCATATTTTGTGTACAAATCAGTAATTACTTATCTAGTATCCAAAAAAAAAATCAGGTCATTCTGACCTATATTTCGACGATTTTTTTGAAAATTTTGATCCTTAATTTCGTCAAGGGGAGATAATTTAGAAAATTTCTAATTATATTTTTGAAGTCACATCGGTAAGATCTACTTAGATACTAAATTTCATGAAAATCGTACAACTATTAAAGAAGTTGTCAAATTGGTCTAAACTTCCGGTTCGAAATCACAGCGACGAATTTTCGAAATTCGAAAATCTGAAACTGCAGATTTATAGTAATTGTCTCAAGGTACTCAAAGAAAAAAGATTTAGTAAAATAGGTCAAATAGTCACAAAGTTACAGCATTGTAGGTCAAATGCATTCGTTCGTAAAATTCGGTGATTTCGGATACGTAAAACGTTTTGAAAATATATTTAATCAACAGCCACCACCCATTTTTGGGGGGATAGGTAAAAGTTTCAGAACGATCCTATGGTTAGATTCTGAGAAATCCGATTTGTGAATAAAACACACAAAAAAAAAATAATAACTAGATCTGCAAAGCAGATATTAAAGCTTTCATATTAACAGCCACTTCCTGTCACATGTCATGGGTCATGTAAATAATCTCATCAACAAAAAAAAAATCATTAAAATCGGTCAAAATATAGCGAAGTTTTTATGATTTTTCAATCGTAAACAACTTTATCGGCACGAAAAACATCAAAGACAAAATTCGAAAATGTGACATTTTCAAATAACAATATTTCGACCCTGATCCCGGCTATCCAGAAATGTATTCATTTTGGAAATAGGAGACATATTCTCCAAACTACGGCCTATTACTTTCATTCACGTGCTTGTTAATGTCGATTTTTCACCTTTTCTCATATTCAGTTCGAAATGGTGACCATCACGTGACCGAAATCAAAATTCTGATCCGATAGATTTTTAGGCATTCCTTCAAGCATTCCGAAAATGTAACTCCCATGTTTGTAAGTAAAATATCGCAAAAGCCTTTGTGATTTTTCACGTTTCAAGATGGCGGCACTTCCGGTTCGATCCACAAACTCAATATTTTGTGTACGAATCAGTATTTACTTACCTAGTATCTAACAAAAAAATCAGGTCATCCTGACCTATATTTCTTCGATTTTTTTTAAAACTTTGATCCCTAATTTCACCAAGGGGAGATAATTTAGAAAATTTCTAAGGACATCTTCAAAGTTGCATCGGTAAGATCTACTTACATACTAAATTTCATGAAAATCGTACAACTATTAAAGAAGTTGTCAAATTGGTCCCAATTTCCGGTTCGAAATCACAGCGACGAATTTTCGAAATTCGAAAATCTGAAACTGCAGTTGAAAATGATTTTTGTCAGGGTACTCAAAGAAAAAAGAATTAGTAAAATAGGTCAAATAGTCACAGAGTTACAGTAATGCAGGTCAAATTCACTCGTTCGTAAAATTCGGTGATTTCGAATGCTTAAAACGTTTTGAAAATATATTTAATCAATACTCACCATCCATTTTTGGAGGGGTAGGTCAAAGTTTCAGAAACATCCTATGGTTATATTCTGAGAAATCCGATTTGCAGGAAACACATGTTGACTTTACGAGAAAGACCTTTAAACATGCTCCAAATTGTAAAAATACGACTTTTTGGATTTTCAATCTCTTTTTTTCGGCTACCCCGGACATTTAAGAAAAAATGATACAATGATTTCACACAACAGGTTAGCTATAAGACTCTCGATTGACAAGAGTTTCATCGCCTTCCCTTCATTATAACCAAAGTTATCGTGCCCTAAAAAATCAAAAAATCAGCTTGCTTATCTCTGCTTACCCTAGGCCGAAAATGCTCATCTTTGAACTCAATCAAGACATTGACCTAGTGAACGTCTACACCAAGTTTGAACATTCTAGCTCAATTAGAAGGAGAGTTATTGTGTTCCAAATTCTCGGCCCTTCAAATTGCTTCTATTTTTCACTTTCACTTCAAAATGGCGACCATCAATTGACCTAAATCAAAATTCTACTCCGAACGTTTTTTAGGCCATCTTTGAAGGATTCAGAAAATATAACTCCCGTGTCTGTAAGTAAAATAGCAAAAAAGCCTTTGTGATTTTTCACGTTTCAAGATGGCGGCACTTCCGGTTCAATCCACAAACTCAATATTTCGTGTACGAATCAGTATTTACTTATCTAGTATCAAAAAAAAACATCAGGTCATTCTGACCTATATTTCTTCGATTTTTTTGAAAACTTTGATCCTTAATTTCACCAAGGGGAGATAATTTAGAAAATTTCTATTTATATTTTTGAAGTCACATGGGTAAGATCTACTTACATACTAAATTTCATGAAAATCGTACAACTATTAAAGAAGTTGTCTAGTTGGTCTCAACTTCCGGTTCGAAATCACAGCGACGAATTTTCGAAATTCGAAAATCTGAAACTGCAGTTGAAAATGATTTTTGTCAAGGTACTCAAAGAAAAAAGAATTAGTAAAATAGGTCAAATAGTCACAGAGTTACAGTAATGCAGGTCAAATTCACTCGTTCGTAAAATTCGGTGATTTCGAATTTGTAAAACGTTTTGAAAATACATTTAATCAAAAACTGCCACCCAGTTTTGGGGGGGTAGGTCAAAGTTTCAGAAAGATCCCATGGTTAGATTCTGAGAAATCCGATTTGCAGAAAGTATACAAAAAAAAAAATAATAATAACTAGATCTGCTACTGTCCCATGCAGATATGAAAGCTTTCATATTCATCGTCACGTGTCATCGATTATATCAAGTATCTCAAATAAAAGGATAAGAATAACAAACTATCAAAATTGGTCAAAAACTCGCGAAGTTACAAGTCTAAATATAGTATGAAACATTGAGTAATCTGAAAACTAAAGGGAAATAACTGATACTTGTGTTGCTGTAATCGGGATGAATGAGATAACTTTGAACAAAACTAAAACTTTTTGAATCAGGTTGAACTCAACTGTTTGAATATGTACGTTAAATATGTAGATTTGGAAAATTATAAAGACATAATATCAAAATCGGTCAAAAACTCACAAAGATACAAATCTAAATGTAGTGAGAAACATTGCACCCGGGCAAAAAAATAATCTTTAAACTAAAGGGAAATAACTGAAACTTGTATAGCTGTAATCGGGCTTCCAAGATATGTTATATAATTATGGTTTCCAATATGTTTGGTTATAAGTAGGAAATCGTGACGACTTCTTAAGCATGTTTTAAACAAAGGGTCATAGACTGCAATATACAAGAATGGCACTCTGCAATAAAAAAAACTGACCAGAGATTTCTATGCAGAAATTAAATAATTGCTAGAACCAGAAAAATATTTATCCACTATAATAAATAAGCAACATAGAGAAAATGAAATGAAATTGAATGGGGTTTAACGTCCTACTGTTCTGCTTCTACAATGGGCTAATGAAGACGGGCATACGCCATAAAGTGTGCAATGAGGGAAATTTTACCCGGGCAGCGGCGTTACGGCCTACGAGGTTGGTAAGGCGACCATACTCCTTGTCACGTACATCCAAGAAATCGAAACAAGGACAGTTGACTCAATGACAGACGTTATGATACAGAGCGCACGTGCTAACCATTCAGCCACGCAACCTCCCTAAAATCGGCAAATTGCTGACCTACAGCGAGAAACATTTCAACCGGGCCAAATTTTCTATTTTAACCGTTTAATTTGCACGGTACCTTTAGTTATCAACCGAATATTACAAAACTTTTAAAAATAAGCTCCCCCTGACCAGCTTAATCGTTCGCAATAAACGTTTGCCCCTTAAAATCGACAAATTGCTGAATTTAAAGTGAGAAACATTACAACCGGGCCAAATTTTCTGTTTTATCACTTTAACAGTACCTTTGATTACCAACCGATTATTACAAAACTTTAAAAAGAGAAAGAGAGAAATGTGGCCTAACGTCCATTCGACACAAACTAGGTCATTTCGGGACTAACATATGTTTTTAAATTTTATTTAAAAACTCCCCTTGCACGTACTGGTCTTTAGCCGTTGGGAGGAAACCGAACAACACGGAGAAAACCCACGAGGTTGGACATCATACACCATGTCACGTGCAACCTGGAGATCGAAACGACGCCCGTTGACTCAATGACAAAGGTTACGATACAGCGAGCACATGCTAACCATTCAGCCATCCAGCCTCCCGGAATTCGGAAAATTGCTGACTTATAGCAAGAAACATTTCAACCGGACGAAATTTTCTGTTTTAACAGTTTAATGTGCACGGTACTTTAATTACCAACCGATTATTACAAAACTTTTGAAAATAAGCTCCAACTGACCAGCTTAATCGTATGCAATAAACGTTTTGCCTGAATTGAAAGTTCTGCACAGAGAAAGTTCATCTCGATTTCCCGGCGTGGTTCCCTTGTCAGTAAGGCAGAACGGAGGGCCTGACAAGCACAGCTGTCTAGTCCTTCGGATGGGACGAAAAACCAAGGTCCCGTGTACACATTGGAGTGCACGTAAAATATCCCTAAGCAGTTGGAATTCGATACTGTTGAATAAGCTCTATACGATGACTAAATGCGTAGATTGTAGTCACCCACACTTCATGTTTCGCTCAACAATGAAAGGGTGCCGTTTTCAATGTTCGATCCTTTTGTTCTTCTACTCCTGATATGTTGGACTGTTGATCGATGGTTTCATATAAAAGACTACCAATAAGACTCTTTGTAGAAGAAGTTCCCAAAAAATAGTATGTTGACTTTACGAGAAAGACCTCTAAACATGCTCCAAATTGTAAAAATACGACTTTTTGGATTTTCAATCTCTTTTTTTCGGCTATCCCTGATATTTAAAAAAAATGATACAATCATTTCACACAACAGGCTACCTATTAGACTCTCTATTGACAAAAGTTTCACCGCCCTCCCTTCATTATAACCGAAGTTATCGTGCCCTAAAGAATCAACAAATCAGCATGCTTATCTCTGCTTACCCTAAGCAGAAAATGCTCATCTTTGAACTCCATCATAACATTGACCTAGTGAACGTCTAAACCAAATTTGAACATTCTAGCTTAATTAGAATGAGAGTTATTGTGTTCCGAAGTCCGGGCCTTTCAAATTGCTTCTATTTTTCATTTTCAATTCAAAATTGTGACCATCACATGACCGAAATCAAAATTCTGATCCGATAGATTTTTAGGCATTCCTTCAAGGATTCCGAAAATATAACTCCCGAGTCTCTAAGTAAAATAGCAAAAAAGCCTTTTTGATTTTTCACGTTCAAAGATGGTGGCACTTCCGGTTCGATCGACAAACTCCATATTTTGTGTACGAATCAGTAATTCCTTGTCTAGTATCGAAAAAAAAAATTAGGTCATTCTGACCTATATTTCGACCATTTTTTTGAAAACTTTGATCCTTAATTTCACCAAGGGGAGATAATTTAGAAAATTTCTAATTATATTTTTGAAGTCACGTCGGTAAGATCTACTTGTATACTAAATTTCATGAAAATCGTACAACTATTAAAGAAGTTGTCAAATTGGTCTAAACTTCCGGTTCGAAATCACAGCGACGAATTTTCGAAATTCGAAAATGTGAAACTGCAGATGAAAATGATTTTTTTCAAGGTATTCAAAGAAAAAAGAATTAGTAAAATCGGTCAAAAAATAACAAAGATACGACTATGCATTGTCAGTTTTTTCGTTCGTAAAATTCGGTGATTTCGGATTCGTAAAACGTTTTGAAAATATATTTAAACAACGTTCGCACCCCATTTTTGGGGGGGGGGGGGGTAGGTCAAAGTTTTAGAAAGATCCCATGGTTAGATTCTGAGAAATCCGATTTGCAGAAAAT
Organism: Patella ulyssiponensis; assembly: GCA_963678685.1. NCBI lineage: Eukaryota > Metazoa > Mollusca > Gastropoda > Patellidae > Patella > Patella ulyssiponensis. Next base: position 56,264,304 of record OY783225.1, on the reverse strand, counting down.
ACACAAAAAAAAAATAATAATAATCTTAACAGAAACAATAAGCTTTCATATGTAATATGAAAGCTTAACAATAATAATCTTAACAAAAACAATAAGCTTTCATATGTAATATGAAAGCTTAATAATATTAATCTTAACAGAAACAATAAGCTTTCATATGTAATACATATGAAAGCTTAATAATAATCTTAACAAAAACAATAAGCTTTCATATGTAATATGAAAGCTTAACTAGACCTGCATGCAGGAATGACGGGTTTCACTGATGCCACGTTACCCTTAAACATGTCACTTCCGGTGCCAAGTTACCCTTGAACATATGTCACTTCCGGTACCAGCGAAACCACTGGTACACAAATAAAATGGACGCAGAATCAACAAAATCCAGCAATATCAATTCATTTTATACATTTGTTACTTGTAAATGATCTTGACAAAATTAAATTACTCCCGGTGTTAATGCAAATGTTCAATTAGTCGTATGAAATCAGAAATGGCATACGATATCATATAGTGAAAATTTTATGTAAATCGAATAATAATTGACACTTTTAAAGACCAAAAAACTTGAAAAGTGACTTGTAGAAAATCGGCTATTTCTCTGCAACCGTACAAGTTAGAAACCATTTTGTGGTATCTGTATGATCGTATGGGTTCATTCTATTTGTTGATTGGCATCAAATACCATAATTTGAAAAAGATTTCAAAACAGACTCATTTGACTAAAATATCTGTTTTGGAGGCTAAAAATACAGTTTTTGCCAAAATGACGTTACTTCCGGTGATAATGAAAATCTTAAATTACTTGTATGAAATCCCAAATGGCATTACGTATAACATGGTGTGACGTTTATGAAAATCGAATAATAATTGACCCTTTTATGGCCCCGAAACCTTCAAAAGTGACCTGTAGAAAACCGTCTATTTCTCGGCAACCGAACAAGTTAGAAACCATTTTATGATATCTATATGACCATATGAGTTTTGTTTATATGTGAATTTAAACCAAGAGTTAATATTATTAATACATATTAAGTTATTCTTGGTTGAATAAAACATTGATTTAAAAAGTTTAAAATGCAGTTTTTGACCAAATGATGTCACTTCCGGTGTCAATTTTAAATTGTAATCAACTTGATATGACGCTACGTGCTTTTTGAATCAAATGATGTCACTTTTATAAAAATCCAATCATAATTGACTATTTTACAGGCAAAATAACGAAAACAGTGACTTGTACAGAACTGCCCATTTCTTGGTAACTGCTTATATTACAAACGAATTTTAACATACATTTTCTTCGTATGGATTATAGCTACAAGTTTATAAAAGTTACGAAGAAATATTTTAAAATCTGAAAAGTCTGAATAGGTTGTAAATAGGCCAATTTTACACCATTTTTAGCCTCTTAATCGAATTTGCTCGAAAATGAAATCGAAATTAAAAAAACTGCTTCCTACATTTTTTGCGCCTTGAAAGGGCACACTCTTTGAGTCAAATAATTTTTCCCAAAAATAATATTTGTTTTCGAAGAAGGAAAATAACTGTCAAAATTGTAGTTTTGGGTAAAATTATGCCACTTCCGGTGCCGACAGATAACACTTTTGGTAACAAAAAAAATGACAATTGAGACAACGAAGCATATGAACTTTGTTTTATACAAATCGAACAATAAAAAATTAATCTAGGACTGAAAAACTGAATTAGCCAATGGCGGCCAAGGTAAATTACTGAGACAGAATTTTTTAACATTTTTGCACTAGTCAGATGACTCTTTAATTCTGTGCACAATACGACTAAAAAATATTTATAAATAAAAATGTTTTTAGTAAAATTTTAAATTTTCGAAATTTGGCGCCTAATTTCTTCGAAGATTTGCCGAAAATCAAAAATCGAAAGTAGCGTAGCTATGTGCCCTGTCCCGGGCTATGCCAAAATGTATCGAAAGTTAAAATCCAATGATTATTGTTAAAATTACTGCAATATTTTCAAAAACGATAACTTCGGTGATTTCGGACATTTCGCATTGTCGCAGAACGTTCAAAATAGCTTTATCCTCTAAGTCACACCCACTTTCCCAGTAAAACCGAAGAAATCGTAACGATGCGACACGTAGTTGCTGAGATCTATTCAAATTGGAATCTGAATAATAATAATAATAAGAACTAGACCTGCAAGCAGCACTGAACCGGCTTTCAGGAATCATACAGGAAGTTTATTATACCATAGCCGACCCATTGAGTTACCAAACTATACTTTAGTTGTTTTGGTTCAGTGACACCCTCTATCATATGTAAAAGTAATATTTGCTGGCGAAAAGACCGGCCAAAATTGTAAATTATGGCAAAATTACGTCACTTCCGGTGTCGAAAGAAATTTTTTATACGTGAAAAATAAGTCGAAAATTCGCAACATACAAAATAGAGACTTTGTTTTATACATATCGGGCAATAAATAATTAACCTATAACCCATAAACTGAAATTAAGAAGGTAAAAAACTTAAAAGTGACCCTGGGAAAATAGGCTATTATTCGACAAGGGAACATGCTAGAAGTCTTTTCTTGATATCAATATGATGGTATTGATTCAATCTTACTGCCCATTAGAGTCAGACGTTATAAAGTTAAACGAATAATAAATATAAATCACTTCAAAAAAATGTTTGTTTTGAAGGCTAAAAATACGTTTTTTGCAAAAATTACATTACTTCCGGTGATATTGAAAATGATAACTTGGTTCATAGAAGTCATAAATGGCATAAGGCATGAAATGGTAAATAAATTATAAAAATCGAATAATAATTGACACTTTTATAGACCAAAAACCTTGAAAAGTGACTTATAGAAGATCGCCTATTTCCCTGTAACCGTACAAGTTAGAAACCATTTTGTGGTATCTGTGTGGTCGTATGGCTTCATTCTATTCGTTGATGGGAATCAAATATCATAATTTTAAAAACATTATAAGGCAGACTCATTTGAATAAAATATTTGTTTTTTAAGTCGAAATACTGTTTTTGCCCAAATGACGTCATTTCCGGTCACAGTGAAAATGTAAAATTGGCTTGACCTAGTCCAAATTGGCATTAGGCATCAAATGGAAAAAAAATATTGCAAATCGAATAATAATTCACTCTTTAATAGGCAAAATAACGTGAAAAGTGATGCATGCAAAATTGAATATTTCTCGGCAACTGCTCATATTACAAACTTATTTTCGCATACATTCTCTTCGTCTGGATTATTGCTACGAGTTTATGAAAATTACAAATAAACATTTCAAAATATGAAGACGCTGAATGAATTGTAAATAACTGAATTTTACACTTTATTTTACATTTTATTCGAAATTGCTCGAAAATGAAATTGAGGCCATTTTTGGACCACTTATATTATTTCAATGCTTCTCATTTTGGATTCACTATATAGACAACCGATAGGACTTTGAGTCAGAAAAGTTTAAGAAAAATCGTAGGCGTCGTTTTCGAGAAAAGGGCGTCTCAGGATGTTAAAAAATCGGAAAATACTAGATTTTTGGCATACAATAATTTATTTCCTTACCATCGATATCGTATTATTTAGATACCATATGATGGTCCATTAATAGGGCTATCCAACGACACTTTAGTTCTTTTGGTCCGCTATTACCTAAGGGAGAAATCAAGTTTTTCGCAAGAGCGACAATGTTTTTACTCTTTTTTTTCATTTTTTGAATACTTCCGGTATGGTTATTATTGTCGGAATAGTTTTAATAGCCGGTTTGGGCACTAAAATGGCCACAGGGCTCTGTAATGATATATAACATTTTCTGATCAGATAAAATGCCCCTGAGAAATCCTATGTTCAAAAGTGCCAAAAATGCAAAAAAATTGAAATATCGAAAATTAAATTTCAATAACTACATACGTATTATACATCGTTAGAATCGTAATAAGGTCATCTATCTGAAAATATAAATTTTTTTAGAAAATCTCTGAAAATAAAAAAATAATAGAGCATTTTCCAAATTTTCACGATTCAGGTATCCAAAAATGTAGGTCAAATTTGAAAATTTTGAAAAATAACAAAAATTGTCTCGTAAACAACATATTTCAATTTTCGAACGATAAAAGTCATAGACGAATGTTCGAAATTGAAAAATGTGAGATAGCCATTGTCTCAGAAAAGATTCAGGGATTCCAAAAATGTGATTTGTTTGAAAATGGGAAAAGAATTGATGAAACTATAGTCAATTTTCAGTTTTTTGACAACGTACAAAGTTCGGTCACTTCCGGTCTGCGCAGAAGTTTGAAAATTGCTTTATTGAGTAGCCACCACCTGGTTTCCCGATAGTAAGATGAACCGCAAATCGGTATCTCTTTTCGATCATAGAGAAATAGGCTCCTGCGGTAAATAATAATAATAATAAAAAAAAAATAATAATTTTAGTAATCACAATAGGCTTTCAGACGAAAGTCTGAAAGCCTAACTAGATCTGCTACTGTCTCATGCAGATATGAAAGCTTTCATATTCATCGCCACGTGTCATTGATTGTATCAAGTATCCTAAATAAAAGGATAAGAAGAAAAAATTATCAAAATTCGTCAAAAACTCGCAAAATTACAAGTCTAAATATAGTATGAAACATTGCACCCAGGCATAACAATAATCTGAAAACTAAAGGGAAATAACCGAAACTTGTATTACTGTAATGAGACTTATGAGAAAATGAAATGAAAATTGCCGGAAAAAAATTAAAAATGACAGGTTGGACAGGCGACCTTACTCCTTGTCACGTACAACCATGCATTCGAAAACACGCTAGATAACTCAATGACAGGCGCGCGTGCTAACCATTCAGCCGCCCAACCCCCCCTTTGAAAACAGACACGTACAAGCCACTCACAACAAAATGGTAAATTAATGAGTTTAGGGCAAAAAGGCGTCTACAGCACCCGGTGTTCCCAGGCGGTCACCCATCCTAGTACTAACCGGGCCCGACGTTGCTTAACTTGAGTGATCGGACGAGAACTGGTGTTTTCAACACGGTATGACCGTAGACGAGAGAAGGTGGACAGAACCCGTAGTTATACATACTTGAATTGACCCGCTTATTGATTTTTTTTGGGGGGTGGGGGGTTGTCGGTTTTAAAAAGGCGTCTACAGCACCCGGTGTTCCCAGGCGGTCACCTATCCAAGTACTGACCGGGCCCGACGTTGCTTAACTTCAGTGATCGATCGAGAACTGGTGTTTTCAACGTGGTGTCCGTAGACGAGAGAAGGTGGACAGATTCCGTAGTTATACTTACCTGAATTGACCCGCTTATTGATTTTTTTTTGTTTTTTGTCGGTTTTAAAAAGGCGCCGACAGCCAACACCCGATGTTCCCAGGCGGTCACCCATCCAAGTACTGACCGGGCCCGACGTTGCTTAACTTCAGTGATCGGACGAGAACTTGTGTTTTCAACGTGGTATGGCCGTAGACGAGAGGGGGTGGACAGAACCCGTATTTATACTTACCGGAATTGACCCGCTTATCGATTTTTGGGGCGGTTTTTGTCGGTTTTAAAAAGGCGTCTATAGCACCCGGTGTTCCCAGGCGGTCACCCATCCAAGTACTAACCGGGCCAGACGTTGCTTAACTTCAGTGATCGGACAAGAACTGGTGTTTTCAACGTGGTGTGGCCGTAGACGAGAGAAGGTGGGCAGAACCCGTAGTTATACTTACCTGAATTGACCCGCTTATTGATTTTTTTTTTGTAGGGGGGGGGAGGTGTCGGTTTTAAAAAGGCGTCTACAGCACCCGGTGTTCCCAGGCGGTCACCGATCCAAGTACTGACCGGGCCCGACGTTGCTTAACTTCAGTGATCGGACGAGAACTGGTGTTTTCAACGTGGTGTGGCCGTAGACGAGAGAACGTGGACAGAACCCGTAGTTATACTTACCTGAATTGACCCGCTTATTGATTTTTTTTTTTGGGGGGGGGCTGTCGGTTTTAAAAAGGCGTCTACAGCACCCGGTGTTCCCAGGCGGTCACCCATCCAAGTACTGACCGGGCCCGACGTTGCTTAACTTCAGTGATCGGACGAGAACTGGTGTTTTCAACGTGGTGTGGCCGTGGACGAGAGAAGGTGGACAGAACCCATACTTGTGCTTACTCAAATTCTTTTTGTGTCTTATTCCCTGGGGAGACGGGCCGAGTGCAGAGCTGGAGTGGTGCAAAAGCGTGCGCGCTGTGGTCTGATTGGCGGAAAATTGATTTTTTCACGAAGAATCAGGGCAAAAAGGCGTCTACAGCCCCCGGTGTTCCCAGGCGGTCACCTATCCAAGTACTAACCGGGCCCGACGTTGCTTAACTCCAGTGATCGGACGAGAACTGGTGTTTTCAACGTGGTATGGCCGTAGACGAGAGAAGCTGGACAGAACCCGTAGTTATACTTACCTGAATTGACCCGCTTATTGATTTTTTGTTTTGTTTTTTGTTTTAGAGTATTTAATTGTTTTAAAGAGACACGTTAAGGGTTGTTCATAGTTAAATTAAAGTTTAATTTTAAATAAGACCAATAAAATTAGGATTTAATAATGCCAGACTAATATTAAATAAAGTTTTAAATTAAGAATGATTAATTATTGGTCTAATGCAATGAAATGCTTTGATTTGACGGATGAAATGTACGATGGGTGTTCACACTATGTGGCTAAGGCGTTGGCCTGCTAGCCAGGAGATCGGGTGTTCGATCCCTGCATTGGCCGAGAAAGTTCATCTCGATATTCTGGCGTGTCCCCCCATCCACCGTGTACACATTGGAGTGCACGTAAAAGATCCCTTAGCAGTTGGAATTCTATATTGTTGTATAAGCTCTATACGATGATTAAATGTGCAGATTGTAGCCACCCACACTGCATGTTTTGCTTAACAATGAAAGGGTGCGGTTTTCAATTTTCGATCCTTTTATTCTACTACTCCTGATATTTTGGACTGTTGATCTATGGTTTCATATAAAAGACTACCGATAAGACTCTTTGTAGAAGAAGTTCCCCCAAAATATTATGTTGACTTTAAGAGAAAAGGACCTTTAAAAATGCTCCAAATCGTAAAAATACGACTTTTTGGATTTTCGATCTCTTTTTTCTGCTACCCCTGATATTTAAAAAAATGATACAATGATTTCACACAAGGGGCTAGCTATTAGACTCTCGATTGACAAGAGTTTCATCACCCTCCCTTCATTATAACCGAAGTTATTGTGCCCTAAATAATCAACAAATCAGCATGCTTATCTCTGCTTACCCTAGGCAGAAAATGTTCATCTTTGCACTCAATCATGACATTGACCTAGTGAACGTCTACACCAAGATTTAACATTCTAGCTCAATTAGAAGGAGAGTTATTGTGTTTCAAAGTCTCGGCCCTTCAAATTGCTACTACTTTTCATATTCACTTCAAAATGGCAACCATCAGTTGACCTAAATCAAAATTCTGCTCCCTACGATTTTTGGGCCATCCTTCAAGGATTCAGAAAATATAACTCCCGTGTCTGTAAGTAAGATAGCAAAAAAGCCTTAGGGATTTTTCATGTTTCAAGATGGTGGCATTTCCGGTTTGATCGACAAACTCCATATTTTGTGTAGGAATCAGTAATTGCCTGTCGAGTATCGAAAAAAATTTTAGGTCATTCTGACCTATATTGCGACGATTTATTTTAAAACTTTGATCCTTAATTTCACCAAGGGGAGATAATTTAGAAAATTTCTCATTATAATTTTGAAGTCACATTTGTAAGACCTACTTAAATACTAAATTTCATGAAAATCGTACAACTATTAAAGAAGTTGTCAAATTGGTCTAAACTTCCGGTTCGAAATCACAGCGATGAATTTTCGAAATTCGAAAATGTGAAACTGCAGATGAAAATGATTTTTTTCAAGGTATTCAAAGAAAAAAGAATTAGTAAAATCGGTCAAAAAATAGCAAAGTTACGACTATGCATTGTCAGTTTTTTCGTTCGTAAAATTCGGTGATTTCGAATTCGCAAAACGTTTTGAAAATATATTTAATCAACAGCCACCACCCATTTTTGGGCGGGTAGGTCAAAGTTTCAGAAACATCCTATGGATAGATTCTGTGAAATCCGATTTGCAGGAGAAACACAAAAAAAAAATAATAACTAGATCTGCTACTGTCCCATGCAGATATGAAAGCTTTCATATTCATCGCCACGTGTCATTGATTGTATCAAGTATCCTAAATAAAAGGATAAGAAGAAAAAATTATCAAAATTCGTCAAAAACTCGCAAAATTACAAGTCTAAATATGGTATGAAACATTGCACCCAGGCATAACAATAATCTGAAAACTAAAGGGAAATAACCGAAACTTGTATTACTGTAATGAGACGGATGAAAAAATGAAATGAAAATTGCCGGAAAAAAATTAAAAATGACAGGTTGGACACGCGACCTTACTCCTTGTCACGTACAACCGAGCATTCGAAAACACGCTAGTTAACTCAATGACAGGCGCGCGTGCTAACCATTCAGCCGTCCAACCCCCCATTGAAATCAGACACGTACACCACTCACAACAAAATGGTAAATTAATGAGTTTAGGGCAAAAAGGCGTCAACAGCACCCGGTGTTCCCAGGCGGTCACCCATCCTAGTACTAACCGGGCCCGACGTTGCTTAACTTCAGTGATCGGACGAGAACTGGTGTTTTCAACATGGTATGACCGTAGACGAGAGAAGGTGGACAGAACCCGTAGTTATACATACTTGAATTGACCCGCTTATTGATTTTTTTTTTGGGGGGGGGGGTGTTGTCGGTTTTAAAAAGGCGTCTACAGCACCCTGTGTTCCCAGGCGGTCACCCATCCAAGTACTGACCGGGCCCGACGTTGCTTAACTTCAGTGATCGGACGAGAACTGGTGTTTTCAACGTGGTGTGGCCGTAGACGAGAGAAGGTGGACAGAACCCGTAGTTATACTTACCTGAATTGACCCGCTTATTGATTTTTTTTTGTTTTTTGTCGGTTTTAAAAAGGCGCCTACAGCACCCGATGTTCCCAGGCGGTCACCCATCCAAGTACTGACCGGGCCCGACGTTGCTTAACTTCAGTGATCGGACGAGAACTGGTGTTTTCAACGTGGTATGGCCGTAGACGAGAGGGGGTGGACAGAACCCGTAGTTATACTTACCGGAATTGACCCGCTTATTGATTTTGGGGGCGGTTTTTGTCGGTTTAAAAAAGGCGTCTATAGCACCCGGTGTTCCCAGGCGGTCACCCATCCAAGTACTAACCGGGCCCGACGTTGCTTAACTTCAGTGATCGGACAAGAACTGGGCCCTGATTCACGAAATCTTAACTAAAGATAAAATCCAAATTTTAGTAGATACCTCAATTTTGATTGGCTAAGCACTAAAATCAATCTAATATTATCCAATCAAATAACTAAAATTTGGATTTTATCTTAGTTAAAATTTCGTGAATAAGGCCCCTGGTGTTTTCAACGTGGTGTGGCCGTAGACGAGAGAAGGTGGACAGAACCCGTAGTTATACTTACCTGAATTGACCCGCTTATTGATTTTTTTTTTTTGTGGGGGGGGGGGGGGGTGTCGGTTTTAAAAAGGCGTCTACAGCACCCGGTGTTCCCAGGCGGTCACCCATCCAAGTACTGACCGGGCCCGACCTTGCTTAACTTCAGTGATCGGACGACAACTGGTGTTTTCAACGTGGTGTGGCCGTAGACGAGAGAACGTGGACAGAACCCGTAGTTATACTTACCTGAATTGACCCGCTTATTGATTTTTTTTTTTGGGGGGGGGGGTCGATTTTAAAAAGGCGTCTACAGCACCCGGTGTTCCCAGGCGGTCACCCATCCAAGTACTGACCGGGCCCGACGTTGCTTAACTTCAGTGATCGGACGAGAACTGGTGTTTTCAACGTGGTGCCGTAGACGAGAGAAGGTGGACAGAACCCATACTTGTGCTTACTCAAATTCTTTTTGTGTCTTATTCCCTGGGAGACGGGCCGAGCGCAGAGCTGGAGTGGTGCAAAAGAGTACGCGCTGTGGTCTGATTGGCGGAAAATTGATTTTTTCACGAAGAATCAGGGCAAAAAGGCGTCTACAGCACCCGGTGTTCCCAGGCGGTCACCCATCCAAGTACTAACCGGGCCCGACGTTGCTTAACTTCAGTGATCGGACGAGAACTGGTGTTTTCAACGTGGTATGGCCGTAGACGAGAGAAGCTGGACAGAACCCGTAGTTATACTTACCTGAATTGACCCGCTTATTGATTTTTTGTTTTGTTTTTTGTTTTAGAGTATTAAATTGTTTTAAAGAGACACGTTAAGGGTTGTTCATAGTTAAATTAAAGTTTAATTTTAAATAAGACCAATAAAATTAGGATTTAGTAATGCCAGACTAATATTAAATAAAGTTTTAAATTAAGAATAACTAGACCTGCATGCAGGAATGACGGGTTTCACTGGTGCCATGTTACCTTTGAACTTGAACTTGTGTCACTTTCGGTGCCACGTTACCCTTGAACATATATCACTTCCGGTACCAATGAAACCAATATACAGGTTTCCACATAAGCATTGCACACATCAAATAAAATGGAAACAGAATCAAACAAATCCAGCAATATAATTTCATTTTATACATTTGTTACATGTAATTGATCCTGACGAAATTACAGTACTTCCGGTGATAATGTAAATGTTCTATTAGTTTTATGAAATCAGAAATGGCACAAGGCATCACATGGTGAAAATCTTATGTGAATCGAATAATAATTGCCACTTTTATAGACCAAAAACCTTGAAAAGTGACGTGTAGAAAATCGTCTATTTCTCGGCAACCGTACAAGTTAGAAACCATTTTTTGGTATTTTTATGACCGTATGGGTTTAATCTATTTGTTGATTGGAATCAAATATCATAATTGTATAAACATTACAAATCAGACTCATTTGAATAAAATATCTGTATTGAAGGCTAAAAATACAGTTTTTGCCAAAATGAAGTTACTTCCGGTGATAATGAAAACGTTAAATTAGTTTTATAACATCGTCTATGACATTAGGCTTCAAAGGGTGAAAATTTTATGAACATCGAATAATAATTGACTCTTTTATGGGCCAAAAACCTTCAAAAGTGACTTTTAGAAAATCGCCTATATCTCGGCAACCGAACAAGTTAGAAATAATTTTATGATATCTATTTGACTGTGTGAGTTTCGTTAATATGTGAATTTAAACCAAAAGTTAATTTTATTATTACATGTGACATAATTCTTGGATGAAAAAAATATCGATTTTAAAAGTTAAAAATTGAGTTTTTGACAAAATGACGTCACTTCCGGTGTCAATTTCAAATTATAATCAACTTGATATGACGCATACTTGCTTCTTGAATCAAATGATGTCACTTTTGCGAATATCCATTAATAATTGACTATTTTACAGGCAAAAAAAAGAAAAAAGTGACTTATGCAAAACTGCCCATTTCTCGGCAACTGCTTATATTAGAAACTAATTTTAACATACATTCTCTTCGTATGGATTATAGCTACAAGTTTATAAAAGTTACGACGAAATATTTTAAAATCTGAAAAGCCTGAATAGGTTGTAAATAGGTCAATTTTACACCATTTTTAGCCTCTTAATCGAATTTGCTCGAAAATGAAATCGAAATTAAAAAAACTGCTTCCTACATTTTTTGCGCCTTGAAAGGGCACACTCTTTGAGTCAAATAATTTTTCCGAAAAATAATATTTGTTTTCGAAGAAGGAAAATAACTGTCAAAATTGTAGTTTTTAGTAAAATTATGCCACTTCCGGCGCCGATAGATAACACTTTCGGTAATCAAAAAAATGACAATTGATACAACGAAGCATATGAACTTTGTTTTATACAAATCGAACAATAAAAAATTAATCTAGGACTGAAAAACTGAATTAGCCAATGGCGGCCAAGGAAAATTACTGAGACAAAATATTTTAACATTTTTGCGCTAGTCAGGTGACTCTTTAATTCTGTGCACAACACGACTAAAAAATATTTATAAATAAAAAAGTTTTTTGTAAAATTTTAAATTTTCGAAATTTAGCGCCTAATATCTTCGAAGATTTGCCGAAAATCAAAAATCGAAAGTAGCGTAGCTATGTGCCCTGTCTCCGGCTATGCCAAAATGTATCGAAAGTTAAAATCCAATGATTATTGTTAAAATTACAGCAATATTTTCAAAAACGATAACTTCGGTGATTTCGGACATTTCGCATTGTCGCAGAACGTTCAAAATAGCTTTATCCTCTAAGTCACACCCACTTTCCCAGTAAAACCGAAGAAATCGTAACGATGCGACACGTAGTTGCTGAGATCTATTCAAATTGGAATCTGAATAATAATAATAATAACTAGACCTGCAAGCAGCACTGAACCGGCTTTCAGGAATCATACAGGAAGTTCATTATACCATAGCCGATCCATTGAGCTACCAAACTATACTTTAGTTGTTTGGCTTCAGTGACACCTTCTATCATATGTAAAAGTAATATTTGCTGGCGAAAAGACCGGTCAAAATTGTAAATTATGGCAAAATTACGTCACTTCCGGGGCCGAAAGAAATTTTTATAGGTGAAAAATAAGTCGAAAATTCGCAACATACAAAATACAAACTTTGTTTTATACATATCGGGCAATAAATAATCAACCTATAACCCATAAACTGAAATTAAGAAGGTATAAAACTTAAAAGTGACCCTGGGAAAATTGGCTATTATTCGACAAGGGAACATGCTAGAAGCCTTTTCTTGATATCAATATGATGGTATTGATTCAATCTTACTGCCCATTAGAGTCAGACGTTATAAAGTTAAACGAATAATAAATATAAATCCCTTCAAAAAAATGTTTGTTTTGAAGGCTAAAAATACGTTTTTTGCAAAAATTACATTACTTCCGGAGATATTGAAAATGTTAATTTAGTTCATAGAAGTCATAAATGGCATAAGGCATCAAATGGTAAAAAAATGATAAAAATCGAATAATAATTGACACTTTTATAGACCAAAAACCTTGAAAAGTGACTTATAGAAGATCGCCTATTTCTCTGTAACCGTACAAGTTAGAAACCATTTTGTGGTATCCGTATGGTCGTATGGCTTCATTCTATTCGATGATGGGAATCAAATATCATAATTTTAAAAATATTATAGGGCAGACTCATTTGAATAAAATATTTGTTTTTTAAGTTAAAAATACAGTTTTTGCCTAAATGACGTCATTTCCGGTCACAGTGAAAATGTAAAATTGGCTTGACCTAGTCCAAATTGGCATTAAGCATCAAATGGAAAAAAAATATTGCAAATCGAATAATAATTCACTCTTTTATAGGCAAAATAACGTGAAAAGTGATGCATGCAAAATTGCATATTTCTCGGCAATTGCTCATATTACAAACTAATTTGCGCATACATTCTCTTCGTCTGGATTATTGCTACGAGTTTATGAAAATTACAAATAAATATTTCAAAATATGAAGACGCTGAATGAATTGTAAATAACTGAATTTTACACTTTATTTTACATTTTATTCGAAATTGCCCGAAAATGAAATTAAAATTTAAAAATCTGAGCTAAGGATTTTGTGCACATTTGCAGGGTGCATCCTTTTAGTTATATCAGCTTTGAAAAAAAATAATATTTGCTTTCAAAAAGTGGTACCGAACTGTCAAAATTGTAGTTTTTGTTAATATTACGTCACTTCCGTTGCCGACAGAAAAATTTCACCGTAACAAAAAAAATTACAATTGGGACCACGGTGCATATGAACTTTGTTTTATACAAATCGAACAATAAATAATTTTTCTGGGTACGAAAAACTAAATTAGCCGATGGCGGCTAACGCAAATTACCGAGACAATTTTTTTCTCATTTCTGCTCAAGTGGGATGATATTTTTAACCCTGTGTAAAATATCATCAAAAAATATTCATAAATAAAAAAGGTTTTCGTAAAAAAATTATTTTGTTTCAAAATATCGGACATTTTTTCGACTACTTCCGGTTTTACGATCGTTGTCGTGATAGCTTTACGAAGTTCTTTGGATAATTAACTTTCTGTACCAGAAGTGTCAGAAACATCCATTGAGTAGTTTTGGAAAAAAAGATAAATTAAAGAGCGTTTCCAAAAATTTAACGATTTTTCAATTTTTTTCAAAGTTTGAGGCCATTTTTGGACCATTTATATTATTTCAATGCTTTTCATTTTGGAATCACTATATAGACAACCGATAGGACTTTGAGTAAGGAAAGTTTACGAAAAATCTGCGGCGTCGTTTTCGAGAAAAGGGCGTCCCAGAATGTTAAAAAATCGGAAAATACTAGATTTTGGCATACAATAATTTATTTCCTTATCATCGAAATCGTATTATTTAGATACCATATGATGGTCCATTAATAGGGCTATCCAGCGACACTTTAGTTCTTTTGGTCAGCTATTACCTAAGGGAGAAATCAAGTTTCTCGCAAGTGCGACAATGTTTTTAACCTTTTTTTTCATTTTTTGAATACTTCCGGTATGGTTATTATTGTCGGAATAGTTTTAATAGCCGGTTTGGGCACTAAAATAGCCACGGGGCTCTGTAATGATATATTACATTATCTGATCAGATAAAATGCCTCTGAGAAATCCTATGTTCAAAAGTGCCAAAAATGCAAAAAAATTAAAATATCGAAAATTAAATTTCAATAACTACATACATATTATACATCGTTAGAATCGTAATTAGGTCAGCTATCTGAATATACAACCTTTTTTTGAAAATCTCTTAAAATAAAAAAATAGTAGAGCATTTTCCAAAATTTCACGATTTTTCGACTTTTTTTGATTTTCAGTCCCTTTTTTATCGCATTCCAGACATTTCAAAGTCTTATTGGATGGCATAATTCACAAGACTATCGAATGGACTCTCGATAGAGAAAGTTAAAAAAAAAGTTGCGGTTAAGTTTTCGAGATACAAGCGTCCAAAAACGCTCCAAATCAGAAAATACTTGATTTTCAGCGTGCCATATTTTGCTTCCTGCTCGTCGTATTCGTACGAATTGGGTATCATACGATAGCACAATACTAGTGCAGTCCAATGGTACCCTAATTTGTTTAATCCATTGATATCGGACGGAGAAATCGCGTTTTTCCCGAAAATACCCATTTTTTTCATTTTTTTTTAAATATCGGACATTATTTCGACCACTTCCGGTGTACAGATTATTGTTGAAATTGCTTTATTCCTTGCAATGGTCATTTGGCTTCATGCCTCAGAAATTTCAGAAACGTCAATTCGGCCATAAAACGAAACCCGAGCTCACAAAATGGGTAGAAAATTCGAAAAAAATCGAAAAATAAAGGGCGATAACTCTGAATGAAACTTATATTACTGGAATCGGATGGACTTCGGGTATCCAAAAATGTAGGTCAAATTTCAAAATTTTGAAAAATAACAAAAATTGTCTCTCAAACAACATTTTTCATTTTTCGATCGCAAGAAGTCAGCGATGAAGTTTCGAATTATCGAAATTTTCAACTGCTATCGTCCGAGAAAAGACTCAGGGTTTCCGAAAATGTCATTTGTATGAAAATAGGTACAGAATTGACGAATCTACGGCCGTTTTTTAATTTTTTGACACCGCACGAAATTCGACCACTTCCGGTCTGCGCAGAAGTTTCAAATATAGTTTATCAAGTAGCCAACACATGGTTTCCCGATAGAGAATTAGGTCCCAGATCGGTATCTGTTACAGGCACTGAGAAATAGGCTCCGGCGAAAAAAAAAATAATAATAACTAGACCTGCAAGCAGCACTGAACCGGCTTTCAGGAATCATACAGGAAGTTTATTATGCCATAGCCGATCCATTGAGCTACCAAACTATACTTTAATTGTTTTGCTTCAGTAACACCCTCTATCATATGTAAAAATAATATTTGCTGGCGAAAAGACCGGTCAAAATTGTAAATTATGGCAAAATTACGTCACTTCCGGTGCCGAAAGAAATTTTTATAGGTGAAAAATAAGTCGAAAATTCGCAACATACAAAATACAAACTTTGTTTTATACATATCGGGCAATAAATAATTAACCTATAACCCATAAACTGAAATTAAGAAGGTAAAAAAACTTAAAAGTGACCCTGGGAAAATTGGCTATTTTTCGACAAGGGAATATGCTAGAAGCCTTTTCTTGATATCAATATGATGGTATTGATTCAATCTTACTGCCCATTAGAGTCAGACGTTATAAAGTTAAACGAATAATAAATATAAATCCCTTCAAAAAAAATGTTTGTTTTGAAGGCTAAAAATACGTTTTTTGCAAAAATTACATTACTTCCGGTGATATTGAAAATTTTAACTTGGTTCATAGAAGTCATAAATGGCATAAGGCATCAAATGGTAAAAAAATTATAAAAATCGAATAATAATTGACACTTTTATAGACCAAAAACCTTGAAAAGTGACTTATAGAAGATCGCCTATTTCTCTGTAACCGTACAAGTTAGAAACCATTTTGTGGTATCTGTATGGTCGTATGGCTTCATTCTATTCGTTGATGGGAATCAAATATCATAATTTTAAAAATATTATAAGGCAGACTCATTTGAATAAAATATTTGTTTTTTAGGTTAAAAATACAGTTTTTGCCCAAATGACGTCATTTCCGGTCGCAGTGAAAATGTAAAATTGGCTTGACCTAGTCCAAATTGGCATTAGGCATCAAATGGAAAAAAAATATGGCAAATCGAATAATAATTCACTCTTTTATAGGCAAAATAACGTGAAAAGTGATGCATGCAAAATTGCATATTTCTCGGCAACTGCTCATATTACAAACTAATTTTCGCATACATTCTCTTCGTCTGGATTATTGCTACGAGTTTATGAAAATTACAGATAAATATTTCAAAATATGAAGACGCTGAATAAATTGTAAATAACTGAATTTTACACTTTATTTTACACTTTATTCGAAATTGTCCGAAAATGAAATTGAAATTAAAAAATATGAGCTAAGGATTTTGTGCACCTTTGCAGGGTGCATCCTTTTATCAGTTTTGAAAAAAAATAATATTTGCTTTCAAAAAGTGGTACCGAACTGTCAAAATTGTAGTTTTTGTTAATATTACGTCACTTCCGTTGCCGACAGAAAAATTTCACCGTAACAAAAAAAATTACAATTGGGACCACGGAGCATATGAACTTTGTTTTATACAAATCGAACAATAAATAATTGTTCTGGGTACGAAAAACTAAATTAGCCGATGGCGGCTAACGCAAATTACCGAGTCAATTTTTTTTCTCATTTCTGTTCAAGTAGGATGATATTTTAACCCCGTGTAAAATACCATCAAAAAATATTCATAAATAAAAAAGGTCTTCGTAAAAAAAATATTTTTTTTCAAAATATCGGATATTTTTTCGACTACTTCCTGTTTTACGATCATTGTCGTGATAGCTTTACGAAGTTCTTTGGATACTTAACTGTCTGTACCAGAAGTGTCAGAAACATCCATTGAGTAGTTTTGGAAAAAAAGATAAATTAAAGAGCATTTACAAAAATTTAACGATTTTTCAATTTTTTTCAAAGTTTGGGACCATTTTTGGACCACCTATATTATTTCAATGCTTTTCATTTTGGATTCACTATATAGACAACCGATAGGACTTTGAGTAAGAAAAGTTTAAGAAAAATCTGCGGTGTCGTTTTCGAGAAAAGGGCGTCTCAGAATGTTAAAAAATCGGAAAATACTAGATTTTTGGCATACAATAATTTATTTCCTTACCATCGAAATCGTATTATTTACATACCATATGATGGTCCAAATATAGGGCTATCCAACGACACTTTAGTTCTTTTGGTCCGCTATTACCTAAGGGAGAAATCAAGTTTTTCGCAAGTGCGACAATGTTTTTAACCTTTTTTTTTCATTTTTTGAATACTTCCGGTATGGTTATTATTGTCGGAATAGTTTTAATAGCCGGTTTGGACACTAAAATAGACTCAGGGCTCTGTAATGATATATTACATTATCTTATCAGATAAAATGTCCCTGAGAAATCCTATGTTCAAAAGTGCCAAAAATGCAAAAAAATTTAAAATATCGAAAATTAAATTTCAATAACTACATACATATTATACATCGTTAGAATCGTAATTAGGTCAGCTATCTGAATATACAACGTTTTTTTGAAAATCTTTTAAAATAAAAAAATAGTAGAGCATTTTCCAAAATTTCACGATTTTTCGACTTTTTTCGATTTTCAGTCCGTTATTTCATCTATTCCAGATATTTCAAAGTCGTAATGGAATGTTTCGTACACAAGACTACCACAAGGTCTCTCGATAGAAAAAATTTAAAAAAAAGTTGCGGTTAAGTTTTCGAGATACAGGCGTCCAAAAACGCTCCAAATCAGAAAATACTTGATTTTCAGCGTGCTTTATTTTACTTCCGGGTCGTCGTATCTATATGAATTGGGTATCATACGATACCCAAATTCCCGTGCAACCCAACGATACCCTAATCCCTTTAATCCGTTGATATCGGACAAAATAATCACGTTTTTCCCCAAAGCACCCATTTTTTGCATTTTTTTCCAAACATCAGAAATTATTTCGACTACTTCCGGTTTACGGATCGGTGTTGAAATTGCTTTATCCAACTGTCGGACTATATGGCTTTATGTTCCAGAGGTTTCAGAAATATCGATTTATCTTTTCCAAAAAATATAAGGGTTACAAAATGGGCAGAAAATTCGAAAAAAATTCGAAAAAAAAGGGCGATAACTCTGAATGAAACTTATATTACTGGAATCGCATAGACTACAGGAATCCAAAAATGTAGGTCAAATTTGAAAATTTTGAAAAATAACAAAAATTGTCTCATAAACAACGTGTTTTCAATTTTAGAACGATAGAAGTCCAGGACGAATTTTCGAAATTGAAAAATGTTAGATAGCCATTATCTCCGAAAAGATTCAGTGTTTCCGAAAATGTCATTTGTTTTAAAATGGGTAAAGAATTGATGAAACTATGGCCTATTTTCAATTTTTAGACGAAGTATAAAGTTCGGCCACTTCCGGTATGCGCAGAGGTTTGAAAAATAGTTTATCAAGTAGCCACCACATGTTTTCCCGATAGAAATGTTGGTTCCAGATCAATATCTGTTTTCGATCATGGAGAAATAGGCTCCCGCGGAAAAAAATAATAATAATAATAATAATTTTTGTAAAAACAATAGTCTTTCAGACGAAAGTCTGAAAGCCTAATAAATAATAATTTTAGTAATCACAATAGGCTTTCAGACGAAAGTCTGAAAGCCTAACTAGACCTGCAAGCAGCACTGAACCGGCTTTCAGGAATCATACAGGAAGTTTATTATACCATAACCGATCCAGTTAGCTACCAAACTATACTTTAGTTGTTTTGCTTCAGTGACACCCTCTATCATATGTAAAAGTAATATTTGCTGGCGAAAAGACCGGTCAAAATTGTAAATTATGGCAAAATTACGTCACTTCCGGTGCCGAAAGAAATTTTTATAGGTGAAAAATAAGTCGAAAATTCGCAACATACAAAATACAAACTTTGTTTTATAGATATCGGGCAATAAATAATTAACGTATAACCCATAAACTGAAATTAAGAAGGTAAAAAACTTAAAAGTGACACTGGAAAAATTGGCTATTATTCGACAAGGGAACATGCTAGAAGCCTTTTCTTGATATCAATATGATGGTATTGATTCAATCTTACTGCCCATTGGAGTCGGACGTTATAAAGTTAAACGAATGATAAATATAAATCCCTTCAAAAAAATGTTTGTTTTGAAGGCTGAAAATACGTTTTTTGCAAAAATTACATTACTTCCGGTGATATTGAATATGTTAACTTAGTTCATAGAAGTCATAAATGGCATAAGGCATCAAATAGTAAAAAAATTATAAAAATCGAATAATAATTGACACTTTTATAGACCAAAAACCTTGAAAAGTGACTTATAGAA
Source organism: Patella ulyssiponensis (assembly GCA_963678685.1). Taxonomy (NCBI): domain Eukaryota; kingdom Metazoa; phylum Mollusca; class Gastropoda; family Patellidae; genus Patella; species Patella ulyssiponensis. The sequence goes on along the minus strand of OY783225.1, from coordinate 56,244,260 downwards.
GATCGCCTATTTCTCTGTAACCGTACAAGTTAGAAACCATTTTGTGGTATCTGTATGGTCGTATGGCTTCATTCTATTCGTTGATGGGAATCAAATGTCATGATTTTTAAAATATTATAAGGCAGACTCATTTGAATAAAATATTGTTTTTTTAGGTTAAAAATACAGTTTTTGCCCAAATGACGTCATTTCCGGTCACAGTGAAAATGTAAAATTGGCTTGACCTAGTCCAAATTGGCATTAGGCATCAAATGGAAAAAAATATTGCAAATCGAATAATAATTGACTCTTTTATAGGCAAAATAACGTGAAAAGTGATGCATGAAAAATTGCATATTTCTCGGCAACTGCTCATATTACAAACTAATTTTCGCATACATTCTCTTCGTCTGGATTATTGCTACGCGTTTATGAAAATTACAAATAAATATTTCAAAATATGAAGACGCTGAATGAATTGTAAATAACTGAATTTTACTCTTTATTTTACATTTTATTCGAAATTGCCCGAAAATGAAAATGAAATTAAAAAATATGAGCTAAGGATATTGTGCACCTTTGCAGGGTGCATCCTTTTAGTTATATCAGTTTTGAAATATCATCAAAAAATATTCATAAATAAAAAAGTTTTTCGTAAAAAAAAATTTTTTTTTCAAAATATCGGACATTTTTTCGACTACTTCCGATTTTACGATCGTTGTTGTGATAGCTTTACGAAGTTCTTTGGATACTTAACTTTCTGTACCAGAAGTGTCAGAAACATCCATTGAGTAGTTTTGGAAAAAAAGATAAATTAAAGAGCGTTTCCAAAAATTTAACGATTTTTCAATTTTTTTGAAAGTTTGAGGCCATTTTTCGACCACTTATATTATTTCAATGCTTTTCATTTTGGATTCCCTATATAGACAACCGATAGGACTTTGAGTAAGAAAAGTTTAAGAAAAATCGTAGGCGTCGTTTTCGAGAAAAGGGCGTCTCAGAATGTTAAAAAATTGGAAAATACTAGATTTTTGGCATACAATAATTTATTTCCTGACCATCGAAATCGTATTATTTAGATACCATATGATGGTCCATTAAAAGGGCTATCCAGCGACACTTTAGTTCGTTTGGTCCGCTATTACCTAAGAGAGAAATCAAGTTTTTCGCAAGTGCGACAATGTTTTTACTCTTTTTTTTCATTTTTTCAATACTTCCGGTATGGTTATTATTGTCGGAATAGTTTTAATAGCCGGTTTGGGCAATAAAATAGCCACAGGGCTCTGTAATGATATATTACATTATCTGATCAGATAAAATGCCCCTGAGAAATCCTAGGTTCAAAAGTGCCAAAAATGCAAAAAATTTAAAATATCAAAAATTAAATTTTAATAATAACATACATATTATACATCGTTAGAATCGTAATTAGGTCAGCTATCTGAATATACAATCTTTTCTTAAAAATCTCTTAAAATAAAAAAATAGTAGAGCATTTTCCAAAATTTCACGATTTTTCGACTTTTTTCGATTTTCAGTCCGTTATTTCACCTATTCCAGATATTTCAAAGTCTTATTGGATGGCTTCATGCAAAAAACCTCCGAAAGGACTCTCGATAGAAAAAATTTTAAAAAAAGTTGCGGTTAAGTTTTCGAGATACAGGCGTCCAAAAATGCTAAAAATCAGAAAATACTTGATTTTCAGCGTGCCATATTTTCCTGCCTGATCATAGTATCCGTATGAATTGGGTATCATACGATAGTACAATCCTAGTGCAGTCTAATGGTACCCTAATTGGTTTAATCCATTGATATCGGACGGAGAAATCGCGTTTTCCCCAAAACTATCCATTTTTTGCATTTTTTTTCAAAATATTGCACATTATTTCGACTACTTCCGGTCTACGGATCATTGTTGAAATTGCTTTATTCCTTGCAATGGTCATTTGGCTTCGTGACTCAGAAGTTTCAGATTCGCCAATTCGGCCATATAACGAAACCCGAGCTCACAAAATAGGTAGAAAATTCGAAAAAAATCGAAAAATAAAGGGCGATAACTCTGAATGAAACTTATATTACTGGAATCGGATGGACTTAAGCTATCCAAAAATGTAAGTCAAATTTGAAATTTTTGAAAAATAAAAAAAATTGTCTCTTAAACAAAATTTTTCAATTTTCTAACGCTAGAAGTCAACAACGAAGTTTCGAAATTACAAAAACTTAGATTGCTATTGGCTCGGAAAAGATTCAGGGTTTCCGAAAATGTCATTTGTTTGAAAATGGGTAAATAATTGACGAAACTAGGGCCAATTTTCAATTTTTTGACAACGTACAAAAATCTCCCACTTCCGGTTTGCGCACAATTTTCGAAAATACTTTATCAAGTAGCCACCACATGGTTTCCCGAAAGAAAAGTTGATTTCAGATCGATATCTGCTTTCGATCATGGAGAACTTGGCTCCCGCGGTAAATAATAATAATAATAACTAGACCTGCAAGCAGCACTGAACCGGCTTTCAGGAATCATACAGGAAGTTTATTATACCATAACCGATCCAGTGACCTACCAAACTATACTTTAGTTGTTTTGCTTCAGTGACACCCTCTATCATATGTAAAAGTAATATTTGCTGGCGAAAGGACCGGTCAAAATTGTAAATTATGGCAAAATTACGTCACTTCCGGTGCCGAAAGAAATTTTTATAGGTGAAAAATAAGTCGAAAATTCGCAACATACAAAATACAAACTTTGTTTTATACATATCGGGCAATAAATAATTAATGTATAACCCATAAACTGAAATTAAGAAGGTAAAAAAACTTAAAAGTGACACTGGGAAAATTGGCTATTATTCGACAAGGGAACATGCTAGAAGCCTTTTCTTGATATCAATATGATGGTATTGATTCAATCTTACTGCCCATTAGAGTCGGACGTTATAAAGTTAAACGAATGATAAAAATAAATCCCTTCAAAAAAATGTTTGTTTTGAAGGCTAAAAATACGTTTTTGCAAAAATTACATTACTTCCGGTGATATTGAAAATGTTAACTTAGTTCATAGAAGTCATAAATGGCATAAGGCATCAAATGATAAAAAAAAATGAAAATCGAATAATAATTGACACTTTTATAGACCAAAAACCTTGAAAAGTGACTTATAGAAGATCGCCTATTTCTCTGTAACCGTACAAGTTAGAAACCATTTTGTGGTATCTGTATGGTCGTATGGCTTCATTCTATTCGTTGATGGGAATCAAATATCATAATTTTAAAAATATTATAAGGCAGACTCATTTGAATAAAATATTTGTTTTTTAGGTTAAAAATACAGTTTTTGACTAAATGACGTCATTTCCGGTCACAGTGAAAATGTAAAATTGGCTTGACCTAGTCCAAATTGGCATTAGGCATCAAATGGAAAGAAAATATTGCAAATCGAATAATAATTCACTCTTTTATAGGCAAAATATCGTGAAAAGTGATGCATGCAAAATTGCATATTTCTCGGCAACTGCTCATATTACAAACTAATTTTCGCATCCATTCTCTTCGTCTGGATTATTGCTACGAGTTTATGAAAATTACAAATAAATATTTCAAAATATGAAGACGCTGTATGAATTGTAAATAACTGAATTTTACACTTTATTTTACATTTTATTCGAAATTGCCCGAAAATGAAATTGAAATTAAAAAATATGAGCTAAGGATTTTGTGCACCTTTGCAGGGTGCATCCTTTTAGTTATATCAGTTTTGAAAAAAAATAATATTTGCTTTCAAAAAGTGGTATCGAACTGTCAAAATTGTAGTTTTTGTTAATATTATGTCACTTCCGTTGCCGACAGAAAAATTTCACCGTAACTAAAAAAATTACAATTGGGACCACGGAGCATATGAACTTTGTTTTATACAAATCGAACAATAAATAATTTTTCAGGGTACGAAAAACTAAATTAGCCGATGGCGGCTAACGCAAATTACCGAGACAATTTTTTTTCTCATTTCTGCCCAAGTACGATGATATTTTATCCCTGTGCAAAATATCATCAAAAAATATTCATAAATAAAAAAGCTTTTCGTAAAAAAAAAATTTTTTTTTCAAAATATCGGGCATTTTTTCGACTACTTCCGGTTTTACGATCATTGTCGTGATAACTTTACGAAGTTCTTTGGATACTTAACTTTCTGTACCAGAAGTGTCAGAAACATCCATTGAGTAGTTTTGGAAAAAAAGATAAATTAAAGAGCATTTACAAAAATTTAACGATTTTTCAATTTTTTTCAAAGTTTGAGGCCATTTTTGGACCACCTATATTATTTCAATGCTTTTCATTTTGGATTCACTATATAGACAACCGATAGGACTTTGAGTAAGAAAAGTTTAAGAAAAATCTGCGGTGTCGTTTTCGAGAAAAGGGCGTCTCAGAATGTTAAAAAATCGGAAAATACTAGATTTTTGGCATACAATAATTTATTTCCTTACCATCGAAATCGTATTATTTAGATACCATATGATGGTCCATTAATAGGGCTATCCATCGACACTTTAGTTCTTTTGGTCCGCTATTACCTAAGGGAGAAATCAAGTTTTTCGCAAGTGCGACAATGTTTTTAACCTTTTTTTTCATTTTTTGAATACTTCCGGTATGGTTATTATTGTCGGAATAGTTTTAATGGCCGGTTTGGGCACTAAAATAGCCACAGGGCTCTGTAATGATATATTACATTATCTGATCAGATAAAATGCCCCTGAGAAATCCTATGTTCAAAAGTGCCAAAAATGCAAAAAATTTAAAATATCGAAAATTAAACTTCAATAACTACATACATATTATACATCGTTAGAATCATAATTAGGTCAGCTATCTGAATATACAATCTTTTTTTGAAAATCTCTTAAAATAAAAAAATAGCAGAGCATTTTCCAAAATTTCAAGAATTTTCGACTTTTTTCGATTTTCAGTCCGTTATTTTACCTATTCCAGATATTTCAAAGTCTTATTGGACGGGTTCATGCAAAATACCTCCGAAAGGACTCTCGATAGAATAAATTTTAAAAAAAGTTGCGGTTAAGTTTCCGAGATACAGGCGTCCAAAAATGCTAAAAATCAGAAAATACTTGATTTTCAGCGTGCCATATTTTGCTGCCTGATCATAGTATCCGTATGAATTGGGTATCATACGATAGCACAATACTAGTGCAGTCCAATGGTACCCTAATTGGTTTAATCCATTGATATCGGACGGAGAAATCGCGTTTTTCCCCAAAATACCCATTTTTTGCATTTTTTTCAAAATGTCGGACAATATTTCGACCACTTCCGGTGTACAGATTATTGTTGAAATTGCTTTATTCCTTGCAATGGCCATTTGGCTTCATGCCTCAGAAGTTTCAGAAACGTCAATTCGGCCATAAAACGAAACCCGAGCTCACAAAATGGGTAGAAAATTCGAAAAAAATCGAAAAATAAAGGGCGATAACTCTGAACGAATCTTATATTACTGGAATCGGGTGGACTTCAGGTATCCAAAAATGTAGGTCAAATTTCAAAATTTTGAAAAATAACAAAAATTGTCTCTCAAACAACATTTTTCATTTTTCGATCGCAAGAAGTCAGCGATGAAGTTTCGAAATATCCAAATTTTCAACTGCTATCGTTCGAGAAAAGACTCAGGGTTTCCGAAAATGTCATTTGTATGAAAATAGGTACAGAATTGACGAATCTACGGCCGTTTTTTAATTTTTTGACACCGCACGAAATTCGACCACTTCCGGTCTGCGCAGAAGTTTCAAAAATAGTTTATCAAGTAGCCAACACATGGTTTCCCGATAGAGAATTAGGTCCCAGATCGGTATCTGTTACAGGCACTGAGAAATAGGCTCCGGCGAAAAAAAAAATAATAATAATAACTAGACCTGCAAGCAGCACTGAACCGGCTTTCAGGAATCATACAGGAAGTTCATTATACCATAGCCGATCCATTGAGCTACCAAACTGTACTTTAGTTGTTTTGCTTCAGTGACACCTTCTATCATATGTAAAAGTAATATTTGCAATTGTAAATTATGGCAAAATTACGTCACTTCCGGTGCCGAAAGAAATTTTTATAGGTGAAAAATAAGTCGAAAATTAGCAACATACAAAATACAAACTTTGTTTTATACATATCGGGCAATAAATAATCAACCTATAACCCATAAACTGAAATTAAGAAGGTATAAAACTTAAAAGTGACCCTGGGAAAATTGGCTATTATTCGACAAGGGAACATGCTAGAAGCCTTTTCTTGATATCAATATGATGGTATTGATTCAGTCTTACTGCCCATTAGAGTCAGACGTTATAAAGTTAAACGAATAATAAATATAAATCCCTTCAAAAAAATGTTTGTTTTGAAGGCTAAAAATACGTTTTTTGCAAAAATTACATTACTTCCGGAGATATTGAAAATGTTAATTTAGTTCATATAAGTCATAATGGCATAAGGCATCAAATGGTAAAAAAATGATAAAAATCGAATAATAATTGACACTTTTATAGACCAAAAACCTTGAAAAGTGACTTATAGAAGATCGCCTATTTCTCTGTAACCGTACAAGTTAGAAACCATTTTGTGGTATCTGTATGGTCGTATGGCTTCATTCTATTCGTTGATGGGAATCAAATATCATAATTTTAAAAATATTATAAGGCAGACTCATTTGAATAAAATATTTGTTTTTTTAGTTAAAAATACAGTTTTTGCCCAAATGACGTCATTTCCGGTCACAGTGAAAATGTAAAATTGGCTTGACCTAGTCCAAATTGGCATTAGGCATCAAATGGAAAAAAATATTGCAAATCGAATAATAATTCACTCTTTTATAGGCAAAATAACGTGAAAAGTGATGCATGCAAAATTGCACATTTCTCGGCAACTGCTCATATTACAAACTAATTTTCTCACACATTCTCTTCGTCTGGATTATTGCTACGAGTTTATGAAAATTACAAGTAAATATTTCAAAATATGAAGACGCTGAATGAATTGTAAATAACTGAATTTTACACTTTATTTTACATTTTATTCGAAATTGCCCGAAAATGAAATTGAAATTAAAAAATCTGAGCTAAGGATTTTGTGCACCTTTGCAGGGTGCATCCTTTTAGTTATATCAGTTTTGAAAAAAAATAATATTTGCTTTCAAAAAGTGGTACTGAACGGTCAAAATTGTAGTTTTTGTTAATATTACGTCACTTCCGTTGCCGACAGAAAAATTTCACCGTAACAAAAAAAATTGCAATTGGGACCACGGAGCATATGAACTTTGTTTTATACAAATCGAACAATAAATAATTTTTCTGGGTACGAAAAACTAAATTAGCCGATGGCGGCTAACGCAAATTACCGAGACAATTTTTTTTCTCATTTCTGCTCAAGTAGGATGATATTTTTAACCCTGTGTAAAATATCATCAAAAAATATTCATAAATAAAAAAGGTTTTCGTAAAAAAAATATTTTTTTTTCAAAATATCAGACGATCGTTGTCGTGATAGCTTTACGAAGTTCTTTGGATAATTAACTTTCTGTACCACAAGTGTCAGAAACATCCATTGAGTAGTTTTGGAAAAAAAGATAAATTAAAGAGCGTTTCCAAAAATTTAACGATTTTTCAATTTTTTTCAAAGTTTGAGGCCATTTTTGGACCATTTATATTATTTCAATGCTTTTCATTTTGGATTCACTATATAGACAACCGATAGGACTTTGAGTAAGAAAAGTTTAAGAAAAATCTGCGGCGTCGTTTTCGAGAAAAGGGCGTCCCAGAATGTTAAAAAATCGGAAAATACTAGATTTTTGGCATACAATAATTTATTTCCTTACCATCGAAATCGTATTATTTAGATACCATATGATGGTCCATTAATAGGGCTATCCAGCGACACTTTAGTTCTTTTGGTCCGCTATTACCTCAGGGAGAAATCAAGTTTCTCGCAAGTGCGACAATGTTTTTAACCTTTTTTTTTCATTTTTTGAATACTTCCGGTATGGTTATTATTGTCGGAATAGTTTTAGTAGCCGGTTTGGGCACTAAAATAGCCACGGGGCTCTGTAATGATATATTACATTATCTGATCAGATAAAATGCCTCTGAGAAATCCTATGTTCAAAAGTGCCAAAAATGCAAAAAATTTAAAATATCGAAAATTAAATTTCAATAACTACATACATATTATACATCGTTAGAATTGTAATTAGGTCAGCTATCTGAATATACAACCTTTTATTGAAAATCTCTTAAAATAGAAATATAGAAGAGCATTTTCCAAAATTTCACGATTTTTCGACTTTTTTTGATTTTCAGTCCCTTTTTTATCGTATTCCAGACATTTCAAAGTCTTATTGGATGGCATAATTCACAAGACTATCGAATGGACTCTCGATAGAGAAAGTTAAAAAAAAAGTTGCGGTTAAGTTTTCGAGATACAGGCGTCCAAAAACGCTCCAAATCAGAAAATACTTGATTTTCAGCGTGCCATATTTTGCTTCCTGTTCGTCGTATCCGTACAAATTGGGTATCATACGATAGCACAATACTAGTGCAGTCCAATGGTACCCTAATTTGTTTAATCCATTGATATCGGACGGAGAAATCGCGTTTTTCCCCAAAATACCCATTTTTTGCATTTTTTTCAAAATATCGGACATTATTTCGACCACTTCCGGTGTACAGATTATTGTTGAAATTGCTTTATTCCTTGCAATGGTCATTTGGCTTCATGCCTCAGAAATTTCAGAAACGTCAATTCGGCCATAAAACGAAACCCGAGCTCACAAAATGGGTAGAAAATTCGAAAAAAATCGAAAAATAAAGGGCGATAACTCTGAATGAAACTTATATTACTGGAATCGGATGGACTACAGGTATCCAAAAATGTAGGTCAAATTTCAAAATTTTGAAAAATAACAAAAATTGTCTCTCAAACAACATTTTTCATTTTTCGATCGCAAGAAGTCAGCGATGAAGTTTCCAAATATGGAAATTTTCAACTGCTATCGTCCGAGAAAAGACTCAGGGTTTTCGAAAATGTCATTTGTATGAAAATAGGTACAGAATTGACGAATCTACGGCCGTTTTTTAATTTTTTGACACGGCACGAAATTCGACCACTTCCGGTCTGCGCAGAAGTTTCAAATATAGTTTATCAAGTAGCCAACACATGGTTTCCCGATAGAGAATTAGGTCCCAAATCGGTATCTGTTACAGGCACTGAGAAATAGGCTCCGGCGAAAAAAAAAATAATAATAATAAATAATAATTTTAGTAATCACAATAGGCTTTCAGACGAAAGTCTGAAAGCCTAAATAATAATTTTAGTAATCACAATAGGCTTTCGTATGGTCGTATAGCTTCATTCTATTCGTTGATGGGAATCAAATATCATAATTTTAAAAATATTATAAGGCAGACTCATTTGAATAAAATATTTGTTTTTTTAGGTTAAAAATACAGTTTTTGCCCAAATGACGTCATTTCCGGTCACAGTGAAAATGTAAAATTGGCTTAAAGATACATTATGGGAGATTTTGACAAGGAGTTATCCATTCTTGCTATAAAAGTTCAAAAATAGATGTTGAAACAAGAATATATTGAAAATTTCAGTCAAATAACTTTATCCTGAACAAAGATGTTACCACTATAATTTTTTACTAGAAATGGGGGTTAAAATCATCGACACCCTTTTCCCACTATGGCCGATTGTTGATTGACAGGCGTTAACTCCACCTACATAGTCTCGATCATCAAGTAATGTTTAAACGGTATCTAGTGAAGCTTGTGTATAGCCTCGGTCATCACTGTCTTTTATGAATAATTTCCGGAAGTATGATGACGTCAACGTCACGGAGAAACCCCACCCACGACGCCATAGTGATTAAATCAGTCGACGAAATCCTGTTTTAATCCGAGCCCAATCCAAGTCATCCGTGGGTCTACAGTGTTCATTTTGGGCTTGTTGTTTAAATAAAGATCTAATTTATAATTTCTATGACATCTGAGGCTCAAAGGAAGACCGACAAAAGTCAGTCTTTGCTCTCCCATAATGTATGTTTAACCAAGTCCAAATTGGCATTAGGCATCAAATGGAAAAAAATATTGCAAATCGAATAATAATTCACTCTTTTATAGGCAAAATAACGTGAAAAGTGATACATGCAAAATTGCACATTTCTCGGCAACTGCTCATATTACAAACTAATTTTCGCATACATTCTCTTCGTCTGGATTATTGCTACGAGTTTATGAAAATTACAAATAAATATTTCAAAATATGAAGACGCTGGATGAATTTTAAATAACTGAATTTTACACTTTATTTTACATTTTATTCGAAATTGCCCGAAAATGAAATTGAAATTTAAAAATATGAGCTAAGGATTTTGTGCACCTTTGCAGGGTGCATCCTTTTAGTTATATCAGTTTTGAAAAAAAATAATATTTGCTTTTAAAAAGTGGTACCGAACTGTCAAAATTGTAGTCTTTGTTAATATTACATCACTTCCGTTGCCGACAGAAAAATTTCACCATAACCCAAAAAATTACAATTGGGACCACGGAGTATATGAACTTTGTTTTATACAAATCGAACAATAAATAATTTTTCTGGATACGAAAAACTAAATTAGCCGATGGCGGCTAACGCAAATTACCGAGACAATTTTTTTTCTCATTTCGGCTCAAGTACGATGATATTTTAACCCTGTGTAAAATATCATCAAAAAATATTCATAAATAAAAAAGGTTTTCGTAAAACAAATAATTTCTTTCAAAATATCGGACATTTTTTCGACTACTTCCGGTTTTACGATCGTTGTTGTGATAGCTTTACGAAGTTCTTTGGATACTTAACTTTCTGTACCAGAAGTGTCAGAAACATCCATTGAGTAGTTTTGGAAAAAAAAGATAAATTAAAGAGCGTTTCCAAAAATTTAACGATTTTTCAATTTTTTTCAAAGTTTGAGACCATTTTTGGACCACTTATATTATTTCAATGCTTCTCATTTTGGATTCACTATATAGACAACCGATAGGACTTTGAGTCAGAAAAGTTTAAGAAAAATCGTAGGCGTCGTTTTCGAGAAAAGGGCGTCTCAGAATGTTAAAAAATCGGAAAATACTAGATTTTTGGCATACAATAATTTATTTCCTTACCATTGAAATCACATTATTTAGATACCATATGATGGTCCATTAATAGGGCTATCCAACGACACTTTAGTTCTTTTGGTCCGCTATTACCTAAGGGAGAAATCAAGTTTTTCGCAAGAGCGACAATGTTTTTACTCTTTTTTTTTCATTTTTTGAATACTTCCGGTATGGTTATTATTGTCGGAATAGTTTTAATAGCCGATTTGGGCACTAAAATGGCCACAAGGCTCTGTAATGATATATAACATTTTCTGATCAGATAAAATGCCCCTGAGAAATCCTATGTTCAAAAGTGCCAAAAATGCAAAACATTTGAAATATCGAAAATTAAATTTCAATAACTACATACGTATTATACATCGTTAGAATCGTGATAAGGTCATCTATCTGAAAATATAAACTTTTTTAGAAAATCTCTGAAAATAAAAAAATAATAGAGCATTTTCCAAATTTTCACGATTTTTCGACTTTTTTCGATTTTCAGTCCGTTATTTGACCTATTCCAGATATTTCAAAGTCTTAATGGAATGTTTCGTACACAAGACTACCGAAAGGACTCTCGACATAGAACGTTTCATAAAAATCGCTGGAGTAGTTATCGAGATACAGGCGTCCAAAAACGCTCCAAATCAAAAAATACTTGATTTTCAGCGTACCATATTTTACTGCCGTTTCATAGTATCCGTGTCATTCAGTTATCATAAGATAGTCCATTCCTCTTGGCATCCAGCGGTACCTTAATTTGTTCATCTGTTGATATCGGACGGAGAAATCACGTTTTCCACCAAAACATCCATTTTTTGCATTTTTTTCAAAATATTGCACACTATTTCGACCACTTCCGGTTTAAGGATCCTTGTCGAAATTGCTTTATCAGTTGGTATTGGACTATAACTTCATGTTCCATAACTTTCAGAAACATCAATTCGACCGTAAAACGAAACCACAGCTCACAAAATGGGAAGAAAATTCGAAAAAAATCGAAAAATAAACGGCGATAACTCTGAATGAAACTTATATTTCTAGAATCGGATGGACTTCAGGTATCCAAAAATGTAGGTCAAATTTGAAAATTTTGAAAAATAACAAAAATTGTCTCGTAAACAACATGTTTTCAATTTTCGAACGATAAAAGTCATAGACGTATGTTCGAAATTGAAAAATGTGAGATAGCCATTGTCTCAGAAAAGATTCAGGGATTCCAAAAATGTGATTTGTTTGAAAATGGGAAAAGAATTGATGAAACTATAGCCAATTTTCAATTTTTTGACAACGTACAAAGTTCGGTCACTTCCGGTCTGCGCAGAAGTTTGAAAATTGCTTTATTGAGTAGCCACCACCTGGTTTCCCGATAGTAAGATGAACCGCAAATCGGTATCTCTTTTCGATCATAGAGAAATAGGCTCCCGCGGTAAATAATAATAATAACTAGACCTGCAAGCAGCACTGAACCGGCTTTCAGGAATCATACAGGAAGTTTATTATGCCATAGCCGATCCATTGAGCTACCGAACTATACTTTAGTTGTTTTGCTTCAGTGACACCCTCTATCATATGTAAAAGTAATATTTGCTGGCGAAAAGACTGGTCAAAATTGTAAATTATGGCAAAATTACGTCACTTCCGGTGCCGAAAGAAATTTTTATAGGTGAAAAATAAGTCGAAAATTTGCAACATACAAAATAGAACCTTTGTTTAATACATATCGGGCAATAAATAATTAACCTATAACCCATAAACTGAAATTAAGAAGGTAAAAAAATTAAAAGTGACCCTGGGAAAATTGGCTATTATTCGACAAGGGAACATGCTAGAAGCCATTTCTTGATATCAATATGATGGTATTGATTCAATCCTACTGCCCATTAGAGTCAGACGTTATAAAGTTAAACGAATAATAAATATAAATCCCTTCAAAAAAATGTTTGTTTTGAAGGCTAAAAATACGTTTTTTGCAAACATTACATTACTTCCGGTGATATTGAAAATGTTAACTTAGTTCATAGAAGTCATAAATGGCATAAGGCATCAAATGGCAAAAACAATTATAAAAATCGAATAATAATTGACACTTTTATAGACCAAAAACCTTGAAAAGTGACTTATAGAAGATCGTCTATTTCTCTGTAACCGTACAAGTTAGAAACCATTTTGTGGTATCTATATGGTCGTATGGATTCATGCTATTCGTTGGTGGGAATCAAATATCATAATTTTAAAAATATTATAAAGAAGACTCATTTGAATAAAATATTTGTTTTTTAGGTTGAAAATACAGTTTTTGCCCAAATGACGTCATTTCCGGTCACAGCGAAAGTGTAAAATTGGCTTGACCTAGTCCAAATTGACATTAGGCATCAAATGGGGAAAGAATATTGAAAATCGAATAATAATTCACTCTTTTATAGGCAAAATAACGTGAAAAGTGATGCATGCAAAATTGCATATTTCTCGGCAACTGCTCATATTACAAACTAATTTTCGATTAAATTCTCTTCGTCTGGATTATTGCTACTAGTTTATGAAAATTACAAATAAATATTTCAAAATATGAAGATGCTCAATGATTTGTAAATAACTGAATTTTACACTTTATTTTACATTTTATTCGAAATTTCCCGAAAATGAAATTGAAATTAAAAAATCTGAGCTAAAGATTTTGTGCGCCTTTAAAGGGTGCATCCTTTTAGTTATATCAGTTTTGAAAAAAATGATATTTGCTTTCAAAAAGTGGTACTGAACTGTCAAAATTGTAGTTTTTGTTAATATTACGTCACTTCCGTTGCCGGCAGAAAAATGTCACCGTAATAAAGGGAATTACAATTGGGATCACGGATCATATGAACTTTGTTTTATACAAATCGAACAATAAATAATTAATCTGGGCCCGAAAAACTAAATTAACCAATGGCGGCTAACGCAAATTACTGAGACAAAATTCTTTCTCACTCCTGCTCAAGTAGGACGATACTTTAACCCTGTGTAAAATACCATCAAAAATATTCATAAATAAAAAAGGTTTTCGTAAAAAAAAAAATTTTTTTCAAAATATCGGACATTTTTTCGACTACTTCCGGTTATACGATCATTGTCGTGATAGCTTTAAGAAGTTCTTTGGATACTTAACTTTCTGTAACAGAAGTGTCAGAAACATACATTGAGTAGTTTTGGAAAAAAAGATAAATAAAAGAGCATTTACAAAAATTTAACGATTTTTCATTTTTTTTCAAAGTTTGGAGCCATTGTTTGACCACCTATATTATTTCAATGCTTTTCATCTTGGATTCACTATATAGACAACCGATAGGACTTTCAGTAAGAAAAGTTTAATAAAAATCGTAGGCGTCGTTTTCGAGAAAATGGCGTCTCAGAATGTCAAAAAATCGGAAAATACTAGATTTTTGGCATATAATAATTTATTTCCCGATCATCGAAATCGTATTATTTAGATGCCATAAGATAGTCCATTAATAGGGCTATCCGACGGCACTTTAGTTCTTTTGGTCTGCTTTTATCTAACGAAGATATGAAGTTTTTCGTGAGAGTGCCAATTTTTGTAACCTTTTTTTTTCATTTTTTGAATACTTCCGGTATGGAGATTATTGTCGGGATAGGTTTAATAATAGGTTTGGGCACTAAAATAGCCACAGGGCCCTGTAATGATATATTACATTATCTGATCAGATAAAATGCCCCTGGGAAATCTTATGTTTAAAATTGTCAAAAATGCAAAAATGACAAAATATGGAAAATTAAATTTCAATAACTACATACGTATTATATATCTTTAGAATTGTAATTAGGTCAGCTATCTGAAAATATAAACATTTTTAGAAAATCTCTTAAAATAAAAAAATAATAGAGCATTTTCCAAAATTTCACGATTTTTCGACTTTTTTCGATTTTCAGTCCGTTATTTGACCTATTCCAGATATTTAAAAGTCGTAATGGAATGTTTCGTACACAAGAATACCGAAAGGACTCTCGATAGAGAACGTTTCATAAAAATCGCTGGGGTAGTTTTCGAGATACAGACGTCCAAAAACGCTCCAAATCAAAAAATACTTGATTTTCAGCGTGCCATATTTTACTGCCATTTCGTAGTATCCGTGAGATTTGGGTATCATACGATAGTCCATTCCTCTTGGCATCCAACTGTACCTTAATTTGTTTAATCTGTTGATATCGGACGGAGAAATCACGTTTTCCACCAAAACATCCATTTTTTGCATTTTTTTCAAAATATTGCACACTATTTCGACCACTTCCGGTTTAAGGATCCTTGTCGAAATTGCTTTATCAGTTGGTATTGGACTATAACTTCATGTTCCATAAGTTTCAGAAACATCAATTCGACCGTAAAACGAAACCACAGCTCACAAAATGGGAAGAAAATTCGAAAAAAATCGAAAAATAAAGGGCGATAACTCTGAATGAAACTTATATTTCTAGAATCGGATGGACTTCAGGTATCCAAAAATGTAGGTCAAATTTGAAAATTTCGAAAAATAACAAAAATTGTCTTTTAGCCGACGTGTTTTCAATTTTCGAACGATAGAAGTCAACGACGAAGTTTCGAAATTGCAAAATGTGAGATTGCTATTATCTCGGAAAAGTTTCAGGCTTTCCAGAAATGTGATTTGTTTGAAAATGGGAAAAGAATTGATGAAACTATAGCCAATTTTCAATTTTTTGACAACGTACAAAGTTCGGTCACTTCCGGTCTGCGCAGAAGTTTAAAAATTGCTTTATTGAGTAGCCACCACCTGGTTTCCTGATAGAAAGATGAACCGCAAATCGGTATCTCTTTTAGATCATAGAGAAATAGGCTCCCGCGGTAAATAATAATAATAATAAAAAAAAAAATAATAATTTTAGTAATCACAATAGGCTTTCAGACGAAAGTCTGAAAGCCTAATAACTAGACCTGCATAGCAGTGCTGAATCGGCTTTCAGGGTCCTTTATATCATTGCCATGCTTTTAAATTTACCTTTATACTCTAAACGACCGACAGGACTCGGGGTAACAGAAGTTTAAGAAGTGAAATAGAAGTAGTTTTCGAGATAAACGAGTCCGAAAAGGCTTCAAAAAAAGAGGAAAATACTACATTTTCGGCATCTCATAATCTATTGCCTAACCATCGAATTTGTATCATTCTGATATCATATAAAAGTCCAAAAAGGAAAATACTAGATCTTCAGCGTCCCGTAATATTTGTCATTGAACACGCCATCTTGAGTCGGATCACGCAAAATCTAATTTTGGAGTAAAATTTTGTTTGGAAGTCTAAAAATACGGTTTTTGCAAATATGACATTACTTCCGGTGATAATGGAAATGTTAAATCAGATCATTGCAATCATAAATGGCATAAGGCATCACATGGTGAAAATTTTATGTAAATCGAATAATAATTGCCACTTTTATAGACTAAAAACCTTGAAAAGTGACGTGTAGAAAATCGTCTATTTCTCGGCAACTGTACAAGTTAGAAACCATTTTTTGGTATTTATATGACCGTATGGGTTTTATCTATTTGTTGATTGGAATCAAATATCATAATTGTATAAACATTACAAATCAGACTCATTTGAATAAAATATTTGTTTTGAAGTCTAAAAATACGGTTTTTGCAAATATGACATTACTTCCGGTGATAATGGAAATATTAAATCAGATCATTGCAATCCTAAAGCGCATAAGGCATCACATGGTGAAAATTGTATGAAAATTGAATAATAATTGACACTTTTATAGACCAAAAAGCTTGAAAAGTGACTTGTAGAAAATCGTCTATTTCTCGGCAACCGTACAAGTTAGAAACTTTTTTGTGGTATCTGTATGATCGTATGGGTTCATGCTATTCGTTGATGGGATTCAAAATATCATAATTTTTAAAATATTATAAAAAAGACTCTTTTGAATAAAATATTTGTTTTTTAGGTTAAAAGTATAGTTTTTTCCAAAATGACGTTATTTCCGGTAACAGTGAAACTGTAAAATTGGCTTAACCTAGTCCAAATTGGCATTAGGCATCGAATGAAAAAAAAATATTGAAAATCGGATAATAATTTACTCTTTTATAGACAAAATAACGTGAAAAGTGAGTCACGCAAAATTGCATATTTCTCGGCAATTGCTCATATTACGAACTATATTTTGCATACATTCTCCTCGTCTGGATTATTAATACGAGTTTATGAAAGTTACGAATAAATAGTTCAAAATATGAAGACGTTGAATAGGTTGTAAATAACTGATTGTTACACTTTTTTTTACATTTATTCGAAATTGCCCGAAAATGAAATTGAAATTAAAAAATCTGAGCTAACGATTTGTGCCCCTTTACAGCGCGCATCCTGTTTGCTATATCAGATTTCGAAAAAAATAATATTTGCTTTCAAAAAGTGGTACCGAACTGTCAAAATCGTAGTTTTTGTTAATATTACGCCACTTCCGTTGCTTGCAGAAAAATTTCACGGTAACAAAAAAAATTACAATTGAGACCACGGAGCATATGCATTTTGTTTTACACAAATCGAACAATAAATAATTAATCTAGGTACGAAAAACTAAATTAGCCAATGGCGACTAAAGAAAATGAGTGAGACAAAATTCTTTCTCACTTCTGCTCAAGTAGGGTGATACTTTAACTCTGAGTAAACTACCATCAAAAAATATTCATAAATAAAAAAGTTTTCTGTAAAATTGTAAAAAAAAATCAAAATATCGGAGATATTTTCGACTACTTCCGGTTTTTCGATCATTGTCGGAATAGCTTTAACAAGTTGATTAGATACTTAACTTCCCATACCAGAAATATCAGAAACATTAATTGAGTAATTTTCGAAAAAAAGATAAATAAAAGAGCATTTTCAATAATTTAATGATTTTTCAACTTTTTTCAAAGATTGAGGTCATTTTTGGACCACCTATAATATTGCAACGCTTTTATTATTAGATGCACACGCTAGGCCACCGATAGGACTCTGAGTAAAAAATGTTTAAGAAAAATCGTAGGCGTCGTTTTCGAGAAAAAGGCGTCTCAGAATGCTCCAAAACGGAAAATACTTAGTTTTCAGCGTACCATAATTTATTTCCTAAAAATCAAATTCGTGTTATTTAGATGTTATACGATCGTCTATTAATGGAACTATCCAACGACACTTTAATTGTTTTGGTCCGCTAATATGTGACGGAGAATTCGATCTTTTGGCAAGAGCTCCAATTTTTTTTTTATCTTTTTTACATTTTTCTTCGTTTTTTGAACTACTTCCGGTATACGAATCATTGTCGAGTAGTTTTCTCATCCAGTTTTGGAGTTTGCGTGGGAACAGGGCTCTCTAACGATATACGACACTATACGATCAAATAAAATACTTCTGAGAAATCCTATGTTCAAAAGTGTTAAAAATGTCAAAATGTCAAAATATTGAAAATTAAATTTCAATAACTGCATACATATTATACATCATTAGAATCGTAATTGGGTCAGCTTTTTAAATATATATTTTTTTTTTGAAAATCTCTTAAAATAAAAAAATAGTAGAGCATTTTCCAAAATTTCACGATTTTTGGACTTTTTTCAATTTTCAATCCCTTTTTTGTCTTATTCCAATTATATGAAGGTCTTAATGGATGGATCCATGCTAAAGACTACCGGAAGGACCATCGATAGATAAAGTTTAAGAAAAATCGCTTGAGCAGTTTTCGAGATAAAGGCGTCCAAAAACGCTCCAAAACAAAAAATGCTTGATTTTCAGCGTGTCATATTTTACTTCTGGATCATCGTATCTGTATGAAGTCGGTATCATACGATACTCCAATTCCGATGTAAACTAACGATACCTTAATCCATTTGATCGGTTGATATGGGACGAAGAAATCACGTTTTTCCCAAAGCCCCCATTTTTTGAGTTTTTTTCAAAAAATCAGACATTATTTCGACTACTTCCGGTTTACGGATCGTTGTTGAAATTGCTTTATCCGGATGTCTGACTATATGGCTTTATGTTCCAGAGGTTTCAGAAATATCGTTTTATCCTTTCCAAAAAATATAAGGGGCATAAAATGGGCAGAAAATTCGAAAAAATTCGAAAAATAAAGGGCGATAACTCTGAATGAATCTTATATTACTGGAATCGCTTGGACCTCAGAAATCCAAAAATGTAGGTCAAATTTGCAAATCTTGAAAAATAACAAAAATTGTCTCATAAACAACGTCTTTTCAATTTTCGAACGATAGAAGTCATAGACGAATGTTCGAAATTGAAAAATGTGAGATAGCCATTATCTCGCAAAAGGTTCAGAGTTCCCGAAAATGTCATCTGTTTTAAAATGCGTAAAGAATTGACGAAACTATGGCCTATTTTCAAATATTAGACGACGTACAAAGTTCGGCCACTTCCGGTATGCGCAGAGGTTTGAAAAATAGTTTATCAAGTAGCCACCACATGTTTTCCCGATAGAAAAGTTTGTTCCAGATCGATATCTGTTTTCGATCATGGAGAAATAGGCTCCCGCGGTAAAAAATAATAATAATAATAATAATAATAACTAGACCTGCAAGCAGCACTGAACCGGCTTTCAGGAATCATACAGGAAGTTTATTATACCATAGCCGATCCATTGAGCTACCAAACTATACTTTAGTTGTTTTGCTTCAGTGACACCCTCATCATATGTAAAAGTAATATTTGCTGGCGAAAAGACCGGTCAAAATTGTAAATTATGGCAAAATTACGTCACTTCCGGTGCCGAAAGAAATTTTTATAGGTGAAAAATAAGTCGAAAATTCGCAACATACAAAATACAAACTTTGTTTTATACATATCGGGCAATAAATAATTAACCTATAACCCATAAACTGAAATTAAGAAGGTAAAAGACTTAAAAGTGACCCTGGGAAAATTGGTTATTATTCGACAAGGGAACGTGCTAGAAGCCTTTTCTTGATATCAATATGATGGTATTGCTTCAATCTTACAGCCCATTAGAGTCACACGTTATAAAGTTAAACGAATAATGAATATAAATCACTTAACAAAAATGTTTGTTTTGAAGGCTAAAAATACGTTTTTTGCAAAAATTACATTACTTCCGGTGATATTGAAAATGTTAATTTAGTTCATAGAAGTCATAAATGGCATAAGGCATCAAATGGTAAAAAAATTATAAAAATCGAATAATAATTGACACTCTTATAGACCAAAAACCTTGAAAAGTGACTTATAGATGATCGCCTATTTCTCTGTAACCGTACAAGTTAGAAACCATTTTGTGGTATCTGTATGGTCGTATGGCTTCATTCTATTCGTTGATGGGAATCAAATATCATAATTTTAAAAATATTATAAGGGAGACTGATTTGAATAAAATATTAGTTTTTTAGGTTAAAAATACAGTTTTTGCCCAAATGACGTCATTTCCGGTCACAGTGAAAATGTAAAATTGGCTTGACCTAGTCCAAATTGGCATTAGGCATCAAATGGAAAAAAAATATAGCAAATCGAATAATAATTCACTCTTGTATAGGCAAAATAACGCGAAAAGTGATGCATGCAAAATTGCATATTTCTCGGCAACTGCTCATATTACAAACTAATTTTCGCATACATTCTCTTCGTCTGGATTATTGCTACGAGTTTATGAAAATTATAAATAAATATTTCAAAATATGAAGACGCTGAATGAAATGTAAATAACTGAATTTTACACTTTATTTTACATTTTATTCGAAATTGCCCGAAAATGAAATTGAAATTTAAAAATATGAGCTAAGGATTTTGTGCATCTTGTGCACCTTTTAGTTATATCAGTTTTGAAAAAAAATAATATTTGCTTTCAAAAAGTGGTACCGAACTGTCAAAATTGTAGTTTTTGTTAATATTACGTCACTTCCGTTGCCGACAGAAAAATTTCACCGCAACAAAAAAAATTACAATTGGGACCACGGAGCATATGAACTTTGTTTTATACAAATCGAACAATAAATAGTTTGTCTGGGTACGAAAAACTAAATTAGCCGATGGCGGCTAACGCAAATTACCGAGACAATTTTTTTTTCATTTCTGCTCAAGTAGGATGATATTTCAACCCTGTGTAAAATACCATCAAAAAATATTCATAAATAAAAAAGGTTTTCGTAAAAAAAATTATTTTTTTTCAAAATATCGGACATTTTTTCGACTACTTCCGGTTTTACGATCATTGTCGTGACAGCTTTACGAAGTTCTGTGGATACTTAACTTTCTGTACCAGGAGTGTCAGAAACATCCATTGGGTAGTTTTGGAAAAAAAGATAAATTAAAGAGCGTTTCCAAAAAATTAACGATTTTTCATTTTTTTTCAAAGTTTGAGGCCATTTTTGGATCACCTATATTATTTCAATGCCTTTCATTTTGGATTCACTATATAGACAACCGATAAGACTTTGGGTAAGAAAAGTTTCAGAAAAATCTGCGGCATCGTTTTCGAGAAAAGGGCGTCTCAGAATGTTAAAAAATCGGAAAATACTAGATTTTTGGCATACGATAATTTATTTCCTTACCATCGAAATCGTATTATTTAGATACCATATGATGGTCCAAATATAGGGCTATCCAACGACACTTTAGTTCTTTTACCTAAGGGAGAAATCAAGTTTTTCGCAAGTGCGACAATGTTTTTAACTTTTTTTTTTCATTTTTTGAATACTTCCGGTATGGTTATTATTGTCGGAATAGTTTTAATAGCCGGTTGGGACACTAAAATAGACACAGGGCTCTGTAATGATATATTACATTATCTTATCAGATAAAATGTCCCTGAGAAATCCTATGTTCAAAAGTGCCAAAAATGCAAAAAAATTTAAAATATCGAAAATTAAATTTCAATAACTACATACATATTATACATCGTTAAAATCGTAATTAGGTCAGCTATCTGAATATAAAGCCTTTTTTGAAAATCTCTTAAAATAAAAAAATAGTAGAGCATTTTCCCAAATTTCACGTTTTTTCGACTTTTTTCGATTTTCAGTCCGTTATTTCACCTATTCCAGATATTTCAAAGTCGTAATGGAATGTTTCGTACACAAGACTACCACAAGGTCTCTCGCTAGAAAAAATTACAAAAAAAGTTGCGGTTAAGTTTTCGAGATACAGGCATCCAAAAACGCTCCAAATCAGAAAATACTTGATTTTCAGCGTGCTATATTTTACCTCCGGGTCATCGTATCTGTATGAATTGGGTATCATACGATACCCAAATTCCCGTGCAACCCAACGATACCCTAATCCCTTTAATCCGTTGATATCGGACAAAATAATCACGTTTTTCCCCAAAGCACCCATTTTTTGCATTTTTTTCCAAACATCAGAAATTATTTCGACCACTTCCGGTTTACGGATCGGTGTTGAAATTGCTTTATCCAACTGTCGGACTATATGGCTTTATGTTCCAGAGGTTTCAGAAATATCGATTTATCCTTTCCAAAAAATATAAGGGTTACAAAATGGGCAGAAAATTCGAAAAAATTCGAAAAAAAAGGGCGATAACTCTGAATGAAACTTATATTACTGGAATCGCATAGACTACAGAAATCCAAAAATGTGGGTCAAATTTGAAAATTTTGAAAAATAACAAAAATTGTCTCGTAGGCGACGTGTTTTCAATTTTAGAACGATAGAAGCCATAGACGAATTTTCGAAATTGAAAAATGTGAGATAGCCATTATCTCCGAAAAGATTCAGGGTTCCCGAAAATGTCATTTGTTTTAAAATGGGTAAAGAATTGATGACACTATGGCCTATTTTCAATTTTTAGACGACGTACAAAGTTCGGCCACTTCCGGTATGCGCAGAAGTTTGAAAAATAGTTTATCAAGTAGCCACCACATGTTTTCCCAATAGAAATGTTGGTTCCAGATCGATATCTGTTTTCGATCATGGAGAAATAGGCTCCCGCGGAAAAAAATAATAATAATAATAATAATTTTTGTAAAAACAATAGTCTTTCAGACGAAAGTCTGAAAGCCTAATAATAATAATAATAATTTTAGTAAAAACAATAGTCTTTCAGACGAAAGTCTGAAAGCCTAATAAAAAAAATAATAATTTTAGTAATCACAATAGGCTTTCAGACGAAAGTCTGAAAGCCTAATAATTTTAGTAATCTCAATAGGCTTTCAGACGAAAGTCTGAAAGCCTAACTAGACCTGCAAGCAGCACTGAACCGGCTTTCAGGAATCATACAGGAAGTTTATTATACCATAGCCGATCCATTGAGCTACCAAACTATACTTTAGTTGTTTTGCTTCAGTGACACCCTCTATCATATGTAAAAGTAATATTTGCTGGCGAAAAGACCGGTCAAAATTGTAAATTATGGCAAAATTACGTCACTTCCGGTGCCGAAAGGAATTTTTATAGGTGAAAAATAAGTCGAAAATTCGCAACATACAAAATACAAACTTTGTTTTATACATATCGGGCAATAAATAATTAACCTATAACCCATAAACTGAAATTAAGAAGGTAAAAAACTTAAAGGTGACCCTGGGAAAATTGGTTATTATTCGACAAGGGAACATGCTAGAAGCCTTTTCTTGATATCAATATGATGGTATTGATTCACTCTTACTGCCCATTAGAGTCAGACGTTATAAAGTTAATCGAATAATGAATATAAATCACTTCTAAAAAATGTTTGTTTTGAAGGCTAAAAATACGTTTTTTGCAAAAATTACATTACTTCCGGTGATATTGAAAATGTTAACTTGGTTCATAGAAGTCATAAATTGCATAAGGTATCAAATGGTAAAAAAATTATAAAAATCGAATAATAATTGACACTTTTATAGACCAAAAACCTTGAAAAGTGACTTATAGAAGATCGCCTATTTCTCTGTAACCGTACAAGTTAGAAACCATTTTGTGGTATCTGTATGGTCGTATGGCTTCATTCTATTCGTTGATGGGAATCAAATATCATAATTTTAAAAATATTATAAGGCAGACTCATTTGAATAAAATATTTGTTTTTTAGGTCAAAAATACAGTTTTTGCCCAAATGACGTCATTTCCGGTCACAGTGAAAATGTAAAATTGGCTTAACCAAGTCCAAATTGGCATTAGGCATCAAATGGAAAAAAATATTGCAAATCGAATAATAATTCACTCTTTTATAGGCAAAATAACGTGAAAAGTGATGCATGCAAAATTGCACATTTCTCGGCAACTGCTCATATTACAAACTAATTTTCGCATACATTCTCTTCGTCTGGATTATTGCTACGAGTTTATGAAAATTACAAATAAATATTTCAAAATATGAAGACGCTGGATGAATTTTAAATAACTGAATTTTACACTTTATTTTACATTTTATTCGAAATTGCCCGAAAATGAAATTGAAATTTAAAAATATGAGCTAAGGATTTTGTGCACCTTTGCAGGGTGCATCCTTTTAGTTATATCAGTTTTGAAAAAAAATAATATTTGCTTTTAAAAAGTGGTACCGAACTGTCAAAATTGTAGTTTTTGTTAATATTACGTCACTTCCGTTGCCGACAGAAAAATTTCACCGTAACCCAAAAAATTACAATTGGGACCACGGAGCATATGAACTTTGTTTTATACAAATCGAACAATAAATAATTTTTCTGGATACGAAAAACTAAATTAGCCGATGGCGGCTAACGCAAATTACCGAGACAATTTTTTTTCTCATTTCGGCTCAAGTACGATGATATTTTAACCCTGTGTAAAATATCATCAAAAAATATTCATAAATAAAAAAGGTTTTCGTAAAACAAATAATTTTTTTCAAAATATCGGACATTTTTTCGACTACTTCCGGTTTTACGATCGTTGTTGTGATAGCTTTACGAAGTTCTTTGGATACTTAACTTTCTGTACCAGAAGTGTCAGAAACATCCATTGAGTAGTTTTGGAAAAAAAGATAAATTAAAGAGCGTTTCCAAAAATTTAACGATTTTTCAATTTTTTTCAAAGTTTGAGGCCATTTTTGGACCACTTATATTATTTCAATGCTTCTCATTTTGGATTCACTATATAGACAACCGATAGGACTTTGAGTCAGAAAAGTTTAAGAAAAATCGTAGGCGTCGTTTTCGAGAAAAGGGCGTCTCAGAATGTTAAAAAATCGGAAAATACTAGATTTTTGGCATACAATAATTTATTTCCTTACCATTGAAATCACATTATTTAGATACCATATGATGGTCCATTAATAGGGCTATCCAACGACACTTTAGTTCTTTTGGTCCGCTATTACCTAAGGGAGAAATCAAGTTTTTCGCAAGAGCGACAATGTTTTTACTCTTTTTTTTTTCATTTTTTGAATACTTCCGGTATGGTTATTATTGTCGGAATAGTTTTAATAGCCGGTTTGGCCACTAAAATGGCCACAGGGCTCTGTAATGATATATAACATTTTCTGATCAGATAAAATGCCCCTGAGAAATCCTATGTTCAAAAGTGCCAAAAATGCAAAAAAAATTGAAATATCGAAAATTAAATTTCAGTAACTACATACGTATTATACATCGTTAGAATCGTAATAAGGTCATCTATCTGAAAATATAAACTTTTTTAGAAAATCTCTGAAAATAAAAAAATAATAGAGCATTTTCCAAATTTTCACGATTTTTCGACTTTTTTCGATTTTCAGTCCGTTATTTGACCTATTCCAGATATTTCAAAGTCTTAATGGAATGTTTCGTACACAAGACTACCGAAAGGACTCTCGATAGAGAACGTTTCATAAAAATCGCTGGGGTAGTTATCGAGATACAGGCGTCCAAAAACGCTCCAAATCAAAAAATACTTGATTTTCAGCGTGCCATATTTTACTGCCGTTTCATAGTATCCGTGTGATTCGGTTATCATAAGATAGTCCATTCCTCTTGGCATCCAGCGGTACCTTAATTTGTTTAATCTGTTGATATCGGACGGAGAAATCACGTTTTCCACCAAAACATCCATTTTTTGCATTTTTTTCAAAATATTGCACACTATTTCGACCACTTCCGGTTTAAGGATCCTTGTCGAAATTGCTTTATCAGTTGGTATTGGACTATAACTTCATGTTCCATAACTTTCAGAAACATCAATTCGACCGTAAAACGAAACCACAGCTCACAAAATGGGAAGAAAATTCGAAAAAAATCGAAAAATAAACGGCGATAACTCTGAATGAAACTTATATTTCTAGAATCGGATGGACTTCAGGTATCCAAAAATGTAGGTCAAATTTGAACATTTTGAAAAATAACAAAAATTGTCTCGTAAACAACATGTTTTCAATTTTCGAACGATAAAAGTCATAGACGAATGTTCGAAATTGAAAAATGTGAGATAGCCATTGTCTCAGAAAAGATTCAGGGATTCCAAAAATGTGATTTGTTTGAAAATGGGAAAAGAATTGATGAAACTATAGCCAATTTTCAATTTTTTGACAACGTACAAAGTTCGGTCACTTCCGGTCTGCGCAGAAGTTTGAAAATTGCTTTATTAAGTAGCCACCACCTGGTTTCCCGATAGTAAGATGAACCGCAAATCGGTATCTCTTTTCGATCATAGAGAAATAGGCTCCCGCGGTAAATAATAATAATAATAAAAAAAAAATAATAATTTTAGTAATCACAATAGGCTTTCAGACAAAAGTCTGAAAGCCTAATAACTAGACCTGCAAGCAGCACTGAACCGGCTTTCAGGAATCATACAGGAAGTTTATTATACCATAGCCGATCCATTGAGCTACCAAACTATACTTTAGGTTGTTTTGCTTTAGTGGCACCCTCTATCATATGTAAAAGTAATATTTGCTGGCGAAAAGATCAGTCAAAATTGTAAATTATGGCAAAATTAAGTCACTTCCGGTGCCGAAAGAAATTTTTATAGGTGAAAAATAAGTCGAAAATTCGCAACATACAAAATCCAAACGTTGTTTTATACATTTCGGGCAATAAATAATTAACCTATAACCCATAAACTGAAATTAAGAAGGTAAAAAACTTAAAGGTGACCCTGGGAAAATTGGTTATTATTCGACAAGGGAACATGCTAGAAGCCTTTTCTTGATATCAATATGATGGTATTGATTCACTCTTACTGCCCATTAGAGTCAGACGTTATAAAGTTAAACGAATAATGAATATAAATCACTTCTAAAAAATGTTTGTTTTGAAGGCTAAAAATACGTTTTTTGCAAAAATTACATTACTTCCGGTGATATTGAAAATGTTAACTTGGTTCATAGATGTCATAAATTGCATAAGGTATCAAATGGTAAAAAAATTATAAAAATCGAATAATAATTGACACTTTTATATACCAAAAACCTTGAAAAGTGACTTATAGAAGATCGCCTATTTCTCTGTAAACGTACAAGTTAGAAACCATTTTGTGGTATCTGTATGGTCTTATGGCTTCATTCTATTCGTTGATGGGAATCAAATATCATAATTTTAAAAATATTATAAGGGAGACTGATTTGAATAAAATTTTAGTTTTTTAGGTTAAAAATACAGTTTTTGCCCAAATGACGTCATTTCCGGTCACAATGAAAATGTAAAATTGGCTTGACCTAGTCCAAATTGGCATTAGGCATCAAATGGGAAAAAAATATTGCAAATCGAATAATAATTCACTCTTGCATAGGCAAAATAACGTGAAAAGTGATGCATGCAAAATTGCATATTTCTCGGCAACTGCTCATATTACAAACTAATTTTCGCATACATTCTCTTCGTCTGGATTAGTGCTACGAGTTTATGGAAATTACAAATAAATATTTCAAAATATGAAGACGCTGAATGAATTGTAAATAACTGAATTTTACACTTTATTTTACATTTTATTCGAAATTGCCCGAAAATGGAATTGAAATTTAAAAATATGAGCTAAGGATTTTGTGCACCTTTGCAGGGTGCATCCATTTAGTTATATCAGTTTTGAAAAAAATAATATTTGCTTTCAAAAAGTTGTACCGAACTGTCAAAATTGTAGTTTTTGTTAATATTACGTCACTTCCGTTGCCGACAGAAAAATTTCACCGTAACCCAAAAAATTACAATTGGGACCACGGAGCATATGAACTTTGTTTTATACAAATCGAACAATAAATAATTTTTCTGGGTACGAAAAACTAAATTAGCCGATGGCGGCTAACACAAATTACCGAGACAATTTTTTTTCTCATTTCTGCTCAAGTAGGATGATATTTTAACCCTGTGTAAAATATCATCAAAAAATATTCATAAATAAAAAAGATTTTCGTAAAAAAATTATTTTTTTTCAAAATATCGGACATTTTTTCGACTACTTCCGGTTTTACGATCGTTGTTGTGATAGCTTTACGAAGTTCTTTGGATACTTAACTTTCTGTACCAGAAGTGTCAGAAACATCCGTTGAGCAGTTTTGAAAAAAAAAGATAAATTAAAGAGCGTTTACAAAAATTTAACGATTTTTCAATTTTTTCAAAGTTTGATGCCACTTTTGGACCACCTATATTATTTCAATGCTTTTCATTTTTGATTCACTATATAGACAACCGATAGGACTTTGAGTAAGAAAAGTTTAAGAAAAATCTGCGGTGTCGTTTTCGAGAAAAGGACGTCTCAGAATGTTAAAAAATCGGAAAATACTAGATTTTTGGCACACAATAATTTATTTCCTTACCATCGATATCGTATTATTTAGATACCATATGATGGTCCATTAATAGGGCTATCCAACGACACTTTAGTTCTTTTGGTCCGCTATTACCTAAGGGAGAAATCAAGTTTTTTGTAAGTGCGACAATGTTTTTAACCTTTTTTTACATTTTTTGAATACTTCCGGTATGGTTATTATTGTCGATATAGTTTTGATAACCGGTTTAGGCACTAAAATAGCCACAGGGCTCTGTAATGATATATTACATTATCTGATCTAATAAAATGCCCCTGAGAAATCCTAGGTTCAAAAGTGCCAAAAATGCAAAAAATTTAAAATATCGAAAATTAAATTTCAATAACTACATACATATTATACATCGTTAGAATCGTAATTAGGTCAGCTATCTGAATATACAATTTTTTTTTGAAAATCTCTTAAAATAAAAAAATAGCAGAGCATTTTCCAAAATTTCACGATTTTTCGACTTTTTTCGATTTTCAGTCCGTTATTTCACCTTTTCCAGATATTTCAAAGTCGTAATGGAATGTTTCGTACACAAGATTACTGCAAGGTCTCTCGATAGAGAAAGTTTCATAAAAAACTGTGGAGCAGTTTTCGAGATACAGGCATCTAAAAACGCTCCAAATCAGAAAATACTTGATTTTCAGCGAGCCATATTTTGCTTCCTGCTGATCGTATCCGTACGAATTGGGTATCATTCAGTGGTCCAATTACCGCCCGACCAAATGATACCTTAATTTGTTTAATCCGTTGATATCGGACGGAAAAATCGTGTTTTTACCCAAAACACCAATTTTTCACGTTTTTTTCAAAATATCGCATAGTATTTCGACTACTTCCGGTTTACGGATTGTTGTTGAAATTGCTTTAAACGGTGGTTTGACCATATTACTTCATGTTCCAGGAATTTCAGAAACGTCGATCCGGCCGTAAAACGAAACTTAAGCTCACAAAATGTGAAGAAAATTCGAAAAAAATCGAAAAATAAAGGGCGATGACCCTGAATGAAACTTATATTACTGGAACCGGATTGCCTTCAGGTATCCAAAACTGTAGGTCAAATTTGAAAATTTTGAAAAATAACAAAAAATGTGTCTTAAACAACATATTTTCATTTTTCGAATGCTAGAAGTCAGCAGCGAAGTTTCTAAATTGCAAAATTTTCAACTGCTATCGTCCGAGAAAAGACTCAGGGTTTCCAAAAATGTAATTTGTATGAAAATAGGTACAGAATTGACGAATCTACGGCCGTTTTTTAATTTTTTGGCACCGCACAAAATTCGGCCACTTCCGGTCTGCGCAGAAGTTTCAAATACAGTGGAAGGGATGGCCACTATATGGTTTCCTGATAGAAAATTACGTCCCAGATCTGTATCTGTTACAGACACTGAGAAATAGGCTCCCCCGAAAAATAAAATAATAATAACTAGACCTGCAAGCAGCACTGAACCGGCTTTCAGGAATCATACAGGAAGTTTATTATACCATAGCCGATCCATTGAGCTACCAAACTATACTTTAGTTGTTTTGCTTCAGTGACACCCTCTATCATATGTAAAAGTAATATTTGCTGGCGAAAAGACCGGTCAAAATTGTAAATTATGGCAAAATTACGTCACTTCCGGTGCCGAAAGAAATTTTTATAGGTGAAAAATAAGTCGAAAATTCGCAGCATACAATATACAAACTTTGTTTTATACATATCGGCAATAAATAATTAACCTATAACCCATAAACTGAAATTAAGAAGGTAAAAAACTTAAAAGTGACCCTGGGAAAATTGGTTATTATTCGACAAGGGAACATGCTAGAAGCCTTTTCTTGATATCAATATGATGGTATTGATTCAATCTTGTTGCCCATTAGAGTCAGACGTTATAAAGTTAAACGAATAATGAATATAAATCACTTCAAAAAAATGTTTGTTTTGAAGGCTAAAAATACGTTTTTTGCAAAAATTACATTACTTCCGGTGATATTGAAAATTTTAACTTGGATCATAGAAGTCATAAATGGCATAAGGCATCAAATGGTAAAAAAATGATAAAAATCGAATAATAATTGACACTTTTATAGACCAAAAACCTTGAAAAGTGACTTATAGAAGATCGCCTATTTCTCTGTAACCGTACAAGTTAGAAACCATTTTGTGGTATCTGTATGGTCGTATGGCTTCATTCTATTCGTTGATGGGAATCAAATATCATGATTATAAAAATATTATAAGGGAGACTGATTTGAATAAAATATTAGTTTTTTAGGTTAAAAATACAGTTTTTGCCCAAATGACGTCATTTCCGGTCACAGTGAAAATGTAAAATTGGCTTGACCTAGTCCAAATTGGCATTAGGCATCAAATGGGAAAAAAATATTGCAAATTGAATAATAATTCACTCTTGCATAGGCAAAATAACGTGAAAAGTGATGCATGCAAAATTGCATATTTCTCGGCAACTGCTCATATTACAAACTAATTTTCGCATACATTCTCTTCGTCTGGATTAGTGCTACGAGTTTATGGAAATTACAAATAAATATTTCAAAATATGAAGACGCTGAATGAATTGTAAATAACTGAATTTTACACTTTATTTTACATTTTATTCGAAATTGCCCGAAAATGGAATTGAAATTTAAAAATATGAGCTAAGGATTTTGTGCACCTTTGCAGGGTGCATCCATTTAGTTATATCAGTTTTGAAAAAAAATAATATTTGCTTTCAAAAAGTGGTACCGAACTGTCAAAATTGTAGTTTTTGTTAATATTTGGTCACTTCCGTTGCCGACAGAAAAATTTCACCGTAACAAAAAAAATTACAAATGGGACCACGGAGCATATGAACTTTGTTTTATACAAATCGAACAATAAATAATTTTTCTGGGTACGAAAAACTAAATTAGCCGATGGCGGCTAACACAAATTACCGAGACAATTTATTTTCTCATTTCTGCTCAAGTAGGATGATATTTTAACCCTGTGTAAAATATCATCAAAAAATATTCATAAATAAAAAAGATTTTCGTAAAAAAATTAATTTTTTTCAAAATATCGGACATTTTTTCGACTACTTCCGGTTTTACGATCGTTGTTGTGATAGCTTTACGAAGTTCTTTGGATACTTAACTTTCTGTACCAGAATTGTCAGAAACATCCATTGAGTTGTTTTGAAAAAAAAGATAAATTAAAGAGCGTTTACAAAAATTTAACGATTTTTCAATTTTTTCAAAGTTTGATGCCATTTTTGGACCACCTATATTATTTCAATGCTTTTCATTTTTGATTCACTATATAGACAACCGATAGGACTTTGAGTAAGAAAAGTTTAAGAAAAATCTGCGGCGTCGTTTTCGAGAAAAGGACGTCTCAGAATGTTAAAAAATCGGAAAATACTAGATTTTTGGCACACAATAATTTATTTCCTTACCATCGATATCGTATTATTTAGATACCATATGATGGTCCATTAATTGGGCTATCCAACGACACTTTAGTTCTTTTGGTCCGCTATTACCTAAGGGAGAAATCAAGTTTTTTGCAAGTGCGACAATGTTTTTAACCTTTTTTTACATTTTTTGAATACTTCCGGTATGGTTATTATTGTCGATATAGTTTTGATAACCGGTTTAGGCACTGAAATAGCCACAGGGCTCTGTAATGATATATAACATTATCTGATCAGATAAAATGCCCCTGAGAAATCCTAGGTTCAAAAGTGCCAAAAATGCAAAAAATTTAAAATATCGAAAATTAAATTTCAATAACTACATACATATTATACATCGTTAAAATCGTAATTAGGTCAGCTATCTGAATATACAAATTTTTTTTGAAAATCTCTTAAAATAAAAAAATAGCAGAGCATTTTCCAAAATTTCACGATTTTTCGACTTTTTTCCATTTTCAGTCCGTTATTTCACCTTTTCCAGATATTTCAAAGTCGTAATGGAATGTTTCGTACACAAGATTACTGCAAGGTCTCTCGATAGAGAAAGTTTCATAAAAAACTGTGGAGCGGTTTTCGAGATACAGGCATCTAAAAACGCTCCAAATCAGAAAATACTTGATTTTCAGCGAGCCATATTTTGCTTCCTGCTGATCGTATCGGTACGAATTGGGTATCATTCAGTGGTCCAATTACCACCCGACCAAATGATACGTTAGTTTGTTTAATCCGTTGATATCGGACGGAAAAATCGTGTTTTTACCCAAAACACCAATTTTTCACGTTTTTTTCAAAATATCGCATAGTATTTCGACTACTTCCGGTTTACGGATTGTTGTTGAAATTGCTTTAAACGGTGGTTTGACCATATTACTTCATGTTCCAGGAATTTCAGAAACGTCGATCCGGCCGTAAAACGAAACTTAAGCTCACAAAATGTGAAGAAAATTCGAAAAAAATCGAAAAATAAAGGGCGATGACTCTGAATGAAACTTATATTACTGGAACCGGATTGCCTTCAGGTATCCAAAAATGTAGGCCAAATTTGAAAATTTTGAAAAATAACAAAAAATGTGTCTTAAACAACATATTTTCATTTTTCGAATGCTAGAAGTCAGCGGCGAAGTTTCTAAATTGCAAAATTTTCAACTGCTATCGTCCGAGAAAAGACTCAGGGTTTCCAAAAATGTAATTTGTATGAAAATAGGTACAGAATTGACGAATCTACGGCCGTTTTTTAATTTTTTGGCACCGCTCAAAATTCGGCCACTTCCGGTCTGCGCAGAAGTTTCAAATACAGTGGAAGGGATGGCCACTATATGGTTTCCTGATAGAAAATTACGTCCCAGATCTGTATCTGTTACAGACACTGAGAAATAGGCTCCCCCGAAAAATAAAATAATAATAATAAATAATAATAATTTTAGTAAAAACAATAGTCTTTCAGACAAAGTCTGAAAGCCTAATAAATAATAACTAGACCTGCAAGCAGCACTGAACCGGCTTTCAGGAATCATACAGGAAGTTTATTATACCATAGCCAACCCATTGAGCTACCGAACTATACTTTAGTTGTTTTGCTTCAGTGACACCCTCTATCATATGTAATAGTAATATTTGCTGGCGAAAAGACCGGTCAAAATTGTAAATTATGGCAAAATTACGTCACTTCCGGTGCCGAAAGAAATTTTTATAGGTGAAAAATAAGTCGAAAATTTGCAACATACAAAATTTGTTTAATACATATCGGGCAATGAAAAATTAACCTATAACCCATAAACTGAAATTAAGAAGGTAAAATAATTAAAAAAGACCCTTGGAAAATTGGCTATTTTTCGACAAGGGAACATGCTAGAAGCCTTTTCTTGATATCAATATGATGGTATTGATTCAATCTTACTGCCCATTAGAGTCAGACGTTATAAAGTTAAACAAATAATAAATATAAATCCCTTCAAAAAAATGTTTGTTTTGAAGGCTAAAAATACGTTTTTTGCAAAAATTACATTACTTCCGGTGATATTGAAAATGTTAACTTAGTTGATAGAAGTCATAAATGAAATAAGGCATCAAATGTGTAAAATACCATCAAAAAATAATCATAAATAAAAAAGGTTTTTGTAAAAAAAAAAATTTTTTCAAAATATCGGACATTTTTTCGACTAATTCCGGTTTTACGATCATTGTCGTGACAGCTTTATGAAGTTATTTGGATACTTAACTTTCTGTACCAGAAGTGTCAGAAACATCCATTGAGTAGTTTTGGAAAAAAAGATAAATTAAAGAGCGTTTACAAAAATTTAACGATTTTTCAATTTTTTTCAAAGTTTGGGGCCATTTTTGGACCTCTTATATTATTTCATTGCTTTTCATTTTGGATTCACTATATAGACAACCGATAGGACTTTGAGTAAGAAAAGTTTAAGAAAAATCTGCGCGTTGTTTTCGAGAAAAGGGCGTCTCAGAATGTTAAAAAATCAGAAAATACTAGATTTTTGGCATACAATAAATTATTTCCTTATAATCGAAATCGTATTATTTAGACACCATATGATGGTCCATTAATAGGGCTATCCAGCGACACTTTAGTTCTTTTGGTCCGCTATTACCTAAGGGAGAAATCAAGTTTTTCGCAAGTGCGACAATGTTTTTAACATTTTTTTTTCATTTTTTGAATACTTCCGGTATGGCTATTATTGTCGGAATAGTTTTAATAGCCGGTTTGGGCACTAAAATAGCCACAGGGCTCTGTAATGACATATTACATTATCTGATCAGATAAAATGCCCCTGAGAAATCCTATGTTCAAAAGTGCCAACAATGCAAAAAAATTAAAATATCGAAAATTAAATTTCAATAACTACATACATATTATACATCGTTAGAATCGTAATTAGGTCTGCTATCTGAATATACAATCTTTTTTTGAAAATCTCTTAAAATAACAAAATAGTAGAGCATTTTCCAAAATTTCACGATTTTTCGACTTTTTTCGATTTTCAGTCCGTTATTTCACCTATTCCAGATATTTCAAAGTCTTATTGGATGGCTTCATGCACAAAACCTCCGAAAGGACTCTCGATAGAAAAAATTTAAAAAAAAGTTGCGGTTAAGTTTTCGAGATACAGGCGTCCAAAAATGCTCCAAATCAGAAAATACTTGATTTTCAGCGTGCCATATTTTGCTTCCTGCTAATCGTATCCGTACGAATTGGGTATCATTCAGTGGTCGAATCACCGCCCGACCAAATGATACCTTAATTCGTTTAATCCGTTGATATCGGACGGAAAAATCGTGTTTTTACCCAAAACACCCATTTTTCACTTTTTTTTCAAAATATCGCATATTATTTCTACTACTTCCGGTTTACGGATTGTTGTTGAAATTGCTTTAAACGGTGGTTTGACCATATTACTTCATTTTCCAGGAATTTCAGAAACGTCGATCTGGCCGTAAAACGAAACTTAAGCTCACAAAATGTGAAGAAAATTCGAAAAAAATCGAAAAATAAAGGGCGATAACTCTGAACGAAACTTATATTACTGGAACCGGATTGCCGTCAGGTATCCAAAAATGTAGGTCAAATTTTAAAATTTTGAAAAATAACAAAAAATGTGTCTTAAACAACATATTTTCATTTTTCAGACGCTAGAAGTCAACGGCGAAGTTTCGAAATTGCAAAATTTTCAACTGCTATCGTCCGAGAAAAGACTCAGGGTTTCCAAAAATGTAATTTGTATGAAAATAGATACAAAATTAACGAATCTACGGCCGTTTTTTAATTTTTTGGCACCGCACGAAATTCGACCACTTCCGGTCTGCGCAGAAGTTTCAAATACAGTGGAAGGGATAGCCACCATATGGTTTCCTGATAGAAAATTATGTCCCAGATCTGTATCTGTTACAGACACTGAGAAATAGGCTCCCCCGAAAAATAAAATAATAATAATAAATAATAATTTTAGTAAAAACAATAGTCTTTCAGACAAAGTCTGAAAGCCTAACTAGACCTGCAAGCAGCACTGAACCGGCTTTCAGGAATCATACAGGAAGTTTATTATACCATAGCCGACCCATTGAGCTACCAAACTATACTTTAGGTTGTTTTGCTTTAGTGACACCCTCTATCATATGTAAAAGTAATATTTGCTGGCGAAAAGACCAGTCAAAATTGTAAATTATGGCAAAATTAAGTCACTTCCGGTGCCGAAAGAAATTTTTATAGGTGAAAAATAAGTCGAAAATTCGCAACATACAAAATCCAAACGTTGTTTTATACATTTCGGGCAATAAATAATTAACCTATAACCCATAAACTGAAATTAAGAAGGTAAAAAACTTAAGTGACCCTGGGAAAATTGGTTATTATTCGACAAGGGAACATGCTAGAAGCCTTTTCTTGATATCAATATGATGGTATTTATTCAATCTTACTGCCCATTAGAGTCAGATGTTATAAAGTTAAACGAATAATAAATATAAATCCCTTCAAAAAAATGTTTGTTTTGAAGGCTAAAAATACGTTTTTTGCAAAAATTACATTACTTCCGGTGATATTGAAATGTTAACTTGGTTCATTGAAGTCGTAAATGGCACAAGGCAACAAATAGTAAAAAAAAATTTAAAAATCGAATAATAATTGACACTTTTATAGACCAAAAACCTTGAAAAGTGACTTATAGAAGATCGCCTATTTCTCTGTAACCGTACAAGTTAGAAACCATTTTGTGGTATCTGTATGGTCATATGGCTTCATTCTATTCGTTGATGGGAATCAAATATCATAATTTTAAAAATATGATAAGGCAAACTCATTTGAATAAAATATTTGTTTTTTAGGTTAAAAATACAGTTTTTGCCCAAATGACGTCATTTCCGGTCACAGTGAAAATGTAAAATTGGCTTGACCTAGTCCAAATTGGCATTATGCATCAAATGGAAAAAAGATATTGCAAATCGAATAATAATTCACTCTTTTATAGGCAAAATAACGTGAAAAGTGATGCATGCAAAATTGCATATTTCTCGGCAACTGCTCATATTACAAACTTATTTTTGCAAACATTCTCTTCGTCTGGATTATTGCTACGAGTTTATGAAAATTACAAATAAATGTTTCAAAATATGAAGACGCTGAATGAATTGTAAATAACTGAATTTTACACTTTATTTTACATTTTATTCGAAATTGCCCGAAAATAAAATTGAAATTAAAAAATCTGAGCTAAGGATTTTGTGCACCTTTGCAGGGTGCATCCTTTTAGTTATATCAGTTTTGAAAAAAAATAATATTTGCTTTCAAAAAGTGGTACCGAACTGTCAAAATTGTAGTTTTTGTTAATATTACGTCACTTCCGTTGCCGACAGAAAAATTTCACCGTAACAAAAAAAAATACAATTGGGACCACGGAGCATATGAACTTTGTTTTATACAAATCGAACAATAAATAATTTTTCTGGGTACGAAAAACTAAATTAGCCGATGGCGGCTAACGCAAATTACTGAGTCAATTTTTTTTCTCATTTCTGTTCAAGTACGATGATATTTTAACCCTGTGTAAAATATCATCAAAAAATATTCATAAATAAGAAAGGTTTTCGTAAAAAAAAAATTTTTTTTCAAAATATCGGACATTTTTTCGACTACTTCCGGTTTTACGATCATTGTCGTGATAGCTTTACGAAGTTCTTTGGATACTTAACTTTTTGTACCAGAAGTGTCAGAAACATCCATTGAGTAGTTTTGGAAAAAAAAGATAAATTAAAGAGCATTTACAAAAATTTAACGATTTTTGAATTTTTTTCAAAGTGTGAGGCCATTTTTGGACCCCCTATATTATTTCAATGCTTTTCATTTTGGATTCACTATATAGACAACCGATAGGACTTTGAGTAAGAAAAGTTTAAGAAAAATCTGCGGCGTCGTTTTCGAGAAAAGGGCGTCTCAGAATGTTAAAAAATCGGAAAATACTAGATTTTTGGCATACAATAATTTATTTCCTTACCATCGAAATCGTATTATTTAGATACCATGTGATGGTCCATTAATAGGGCTATCCAGCGACACTTTAGTTCTTTTGGTCCGCCATTACCTAAGGGAGAAATCAAGTTTTTCGCAAGTGCGACAATGTTTTTAACCTTTTTTTTCATTTTTTGAATACTTCCAGTATGATTATTATTGTCGGAATAGTTTTAATAGCCGGTTTGGGCATTAAAATAGCCACAGGGCTCTGTAATGATATATTACATTATCTGATCCGATAAAATGCCCCTGAGAAATCCTATGTTCAAAAGTGCCAAAAATGCAAAAAAATTAAAATATCGAAAATTAAATTTCAATAACTACATACATATTATACATCGTTAGAATCGTAATTAGGTCAGCTATCTGAATATACAAATTTTTTTTGAAAATCTCTTTAAATAAAGAAATAGCAGAGCATTTTCCAAAATTTCACGATTTTTCGACTTTTTTCGATTTTCAGTCCGTTATTTCACCTTTTCCAGATATTTCAAAGTCGTAATGGAATGTTTCGTACACAAGATTACTGCAAGGTCTCTCGATAGAGAAAGTTTCATAAAAAACTGTGGAGCAGTTTTCGAGATACAGGCATCTAAAAACGCTCCAAATCAGAAAATACTTGATTTTCAGCGAGCCATATTTTGCTTCCTGTTGATCGTATCTGTACGAATTGGGTATCATTCAGTGGTCCAATTACCGCCCGACCAAATGATACCTTAATTTGTTTAATCCGTTGATATCGGACGGAAAAATCGTGTTTTTACCCAAAACACCAATTTTTCACGTTTTTTTCAAAATATCGCATAGTATTTCGACTACTTCCGGTTTACGGATTGTTGTTGAAATTGCTTTAAACGGTGGTTTGACCATATTACTTCATGTTCCAGGAATTTCAGAAACGTCGATCCGGCCGTAAAACGAAACTTAAGCTCACAAAATGTGAAGAAAATTCGAAAAAAATCGAAAAATAAAGGGCGATGACTCTGAATGAAACTTATATTACTGGAACCGGATTGCCTTCAGGTATCCAAAAATGTAGGTCAAGTTTGAAAATTTTGAAAAATAACAAAAAATGTGTCTTAATCAACATATTTTCATTTTTCGAATGCTAGAAGTCAGCAGCGAAGTTTTTAAATTGCAAAATTTTCAACTGCTATCGTCCGAGAAAAGACTCAGGGTTTCCAAAAATGTAATTTGTATGAAAATAGGTACAGAATTGACGAATCTACGGCCGTTTTTTAATTTTTTGGCACCGCACAAAATTCGGCCACTTCCGGTCTGCGCAGAAGTTTCAAATACAGTGGAAGGGATGGCCACTATATGGTTTCCTGATAGAAAATTACGTCCCAGATCTGTATCTGTTACAGACACTGAGAAATAGGCTCCCCCGAAAAATAAAATAATAATAATAAATAATAATAATTTTAGTAATCACAATAGGCTTTCAGACGAAAGTCTGAAAGCCTAACTAGATCTGCTACTGTCCCATGCAGATATGAAAGCTTTCATATTCATCGTCACGTGTCATTGATTGTATCAAGTATCCTAAATAAAAGGATAAGAAGAAAATTGGTCAAAAACTCGCGAAGTTACAAGTCTAAATATAGTATGAAACATTGCACCCAGGCATAACAATAATCTGAAAACTAAAGGGAAATAACTGAAACTTGTATTACTGTAATGAGACGGATGAGAAAATGAAATGAAAATGGCGGGAAAAAACAAATGGCAGGTTGGACAGGCGACCTTACTCCTTGTCACGTACAACCGGGCATTCGAAAACACGCTAGTTAACTCAATGACAGGCGCGCGTGCTAACCATTCAGCCACCCAACCCCCCCTTTGAAATCAGACACGTGCAATATGTCATATAGGAAGAATAAGAAGTCGCTCACAACAAAATGGTAAATTAATGAGTTTAGGTCAAAAGGTTGAGCTACTGTTTTAGAGTACTTAATAGTTTAAAAGAGACACGTTAAGGGTTGTTCATAGTTAAATGAAAGTTTAATTTTAAATAAGACCAATAAAATTAGGATTTAATAATGCCAGACTAATATTTCCAATATGTTTGGTTATAAGTAGGAAATCGTGACGACTTCTTAAGCATGTTTTAAACAAAGGATCATGTTTGTTTAAACAAGAATGGCACTCTGCAATAAAAAAAACTGGCCAAAGCAAGATTTCTATGCAGAAATTAAATAATTGCTAGAACCAGAAAAATATTTATCCACTATAATAAATAAGCAACATAGAGAAAATGAAATGAAATTGAATGGGGTTTAACGCCCGACTGTTCTGCTCCTAAAATGGGCTAATGAAGACGGGCATATGCCATAAAGTGTGCAATGAGGGAAATTTTACCCGGGCAGCGGCGGTTACGGCCTACGGGGTTGGACAGGCGACCATACTCCTTGTCACGTACAACCAAGAAATCGAAACAACGCCAGTTGACTCAATGACAGACGTTATGATACAGAGCGCACGTGCTAACCATTCAGCCACGCAACCTCCCTAAAATCGGCAAATTGCTGACCTACAGCGAGAAACATTTCAACCGGGCCAAATTTTCTATTGTAACAGTTTAATTTGCACGGTACCTTTAGTTATCAACCGAATATTACAAAACTTTTAAAAATAAGCTCCCCCTGACCAGCTTAAGCGTTCGCAATAAACGTTTGCCCCTTAAAATCGGCAAATTGCTGACTTTAAAGTGAGAAACATTACAACCGGGCGAAATTTTCTGTTTGATCACTTTTACAGTACCTTTGATTACCAACCGATTATTACAAAACTTTAAAAATAAAAGAGAAAGAGAGAAATGCGGCCTAATGTCCATTCGACACAAACTAGGTCATTTCGGGACTAACATATGTTTTTAATTTTATTTAAAAACTCCCCTTGCGCTTACAGGTCTTTAGCCGTTGGGAGGAAACCGAAGGACACGGAGAAAACCCACGAGGTTGGACATCATACTTCATGTCACGTGCAACCTGGAGATCGAAACGACGCCCGTTGACTCAATGACAGACGTTACGATACAGTGCGCACATGCTAACCATTCAGCTATTCAGCCTCCCTGAATTCAGAAAATTGCTGACTTATAGCAAGAAACATTTCAACCGGGCGAAATTTTCAGTTTTAACAGTTTAATGTGCACGGTACTTTAATTACCAACCGATTATTACAAAACTTTTGAAAATAAGCTCCAACTGACCAGCTTAATCGTATGCTATAAAGGTTTTCGCCTGAATTGAAAGTTCTGCACGGAGAAAGTTCATCTCGATTTCCCGGCGTGGTTCCCCTTGTCAGTGAGGCAGAACGGAGGGCCTGACAAGCACAGCTGTCTAGTCATTCGGATGGGACGAAAAACCAAGGTCTCGTGTACACATTGGAGTGCACGTAAAATATCCCTAAGCAGCTGGAATTCGATACTGTTGAATAAGCTCTATACGATGACTAAATGTGTAGATTGTAGTCACCCACACTGCATGTTTCGCTTAACAATGAAAGGGTGCCGTTTTCAATGTTCGATCCTTTTGTTCTTCTACTCCTGATATGTTGGACTGTTGATCGATGGTTTCATATAAAAGACTAGCAATAAGACTCTTTGTAGAAGAAGTTCCCAACAAATATTATGTTGACTTTACGAGAAAGACCTCTAAACATACTCCAAGTTGTAAAAATACGACTTTTTGGATTTTCAATCTCTTTTTTTCGGCTATCCCTGATATTTAAAAAAAATGATACAATGATTTCACACAGCAGGCTAGCTATTAGACTCTCTATTGACAAAAGTTTCACCACCCTCCCTTCATTATAACCGAAGTTATCGTGCCCTAAAGAATCAACAAATCAATATGCTTATCTCTGCTTACCCTAAGCAGAAAATGCTCATCTTTGAACTTCATCATAACATTGACCCAGTGAACGTCTACACCAAGTTAGAACATTCTAGCTTAATTAGAATGAGAGTTATTGTGCTCAAAAGTCTCGGCACTTCAAATTGCTTCTATTTTTGATTTTCAATTCAAAATGGTGACTCCCGGTTGACCTAAATCAAAATTCTGTTCGCGACATTTTTTAGGCCTTCCTACAAGGATTCAGAAAATATAACTCCCGAGTCTGTAAGTAAAATAGCAAAAAAGCCTTATTGATTTTTCACGTTTCAAGATGGTGGCACTTCCGGTTCGATCGACAAACTCCATATTTTGTGTACGAATCAGTAATTCCTTGTCTAGTATCGAAAAAAAAAATTAGGTCATTCTGACCTATATTTCGACGATTTTTTTGAAAACTTTGATCCTTAATTTCACCAAGGGGAGATAATTTAGAAAATTTCTAATTATATTTTTGAAGTCACATCGGTAGGATCTACTTGTGTACTAAATTGAATGAAAATCGCACAACTATTAAAGAAGTTGTCAAATTGGTCTAAACTTCCGGTTCGAAATCACAGCGACGAATTTTCGAAATTCGAAAATGTGAAACTGCTGATGAAAATGATTTTTTTCAAGGTATTCAAAGAAAAAAGATTTAGTAAAATCGGTCAAAAAACAATAAAGTTACGACTATGCATTTTCCATTTTGTCGTTCGTAAATTTCGGTGATTTCGGATTCGTAAAACGTTTTGAAAATATATTTAATCAACAGCTACCACCCATTTTTGGGGGGGTAGGTAAAAGTTTCATAAAGATACTGTGGTTAGATTCTGAGAAATCCGATTTGTGGATAAAACACAAAAAAAAAAATAACAATAATAATCTTAACAGAAACAATAAGCTTTCATATGTAATATGAAAGCTTAACTAGATCTGCTACTGTCCCATGCAGATATGAAAGCTTTCATATTCATCGTCACGTGTCATTGATTGTATCAAGTATCCTAAATAAAAGGATAAGAAGAAAAAATTATCAAAATTAGTCAAAAACTCTCGAAGTTACAAGTCTAAATATAGTATGAAACATTGCACCCAGGCATAACAATAATCTGAAAACTAAAGGGAAATAACTGAAACTTGTATTACTGTAATGAGACGGATGAGAAAATGAAATGAAAATGGCGGGAAAAACAAATTAAAAATGGCAGGTTGGACAGGCGACCTTACTCCTTGTCACGTACAACCGGGCATTTGAAAACACGCTAGTTAACTCAATGACAGGCGCGCGTGCTAACCATTCAGCCACCCAACCCCCCTTTGAAATCAGACACGTGCAATATGTCATATAGGAAGAATAAGAAGTCGCTCACAAGAAAATGGTAAATTAATGAGTTTAGGTCAAAAGGTTGAGCTACTGTTTTAGAGTATTTAATAGTTTTAAACAGACACGTTAAGGGTTGTTCATAGTTAAATGAAAGTTTAATTTTAAATAAGACCAATAAAATTAGGATTTAATAATGCCAGACTAATATTTCCAATATGTTTGGTTATAAGTAGGAAATCGTGACGACTTCTTAAGCATGTTTTAAACAAAGGATCATAGACTGAATTATACAAGAATGGCACTCTGCAATAAAAAAACTGGCCAAAGCAAGATTTCTATGCAGAAATTAAATAATTGCTAGAACCAGAAAAATATTTATCCACTATAATAAATAAGCAACATAGAGAAAATGAAATGAAATTGAATGGGGTTTAACGTCCTACTGTTCTGCTCCTAAAATGGGCTAATGAAGACGGGCATATGCCATAAAGTGTGCAATGAGGGAAATTTTACCCGGGCAGCGGCGTTACGGCCTACGAAGTTGGACAGGCGAACATACTCCTTGTCACGTACAACCAAGAAATCGAAACAACGCCAGTCGACTCAAAGACAGACGTTATTCAGCCACGCAACCTCCCTAAAATCGGCAAATTGCTGACCTGCAGCGAGAAACAGTTCAACCGGGCCAAATTTTCTATTTTAACAGTTTATTGTAGCCCAAAATGGAAATTTCTTGGATTCTGATTGGTCGAAAAGTGGCGTCGAATGAGTATAACAGTCCTCTAAATTTCCTAGGCGACTCACTGCGAATGAATATTTTGTGAGTGCTAGACTCTTGTTTGCAGTGGTCAAAACTTCTACACCTCAAAACTTTATTCCAGGAAATCTTCATGATTTTTTTTTGTATGTCATCAACAATGAAATTCAACCATTGGCTTATTGAAACACACACCTGAAAGACACAAAAAATAAAGTTAGTGAGTGTATCAGAAAGAAAATAGGAAAATTTCATTTCAAGGCTGGTCTGACTATAATGCCATTAATGGTTGCTATGGACGATGGTCCTTCTGTCATAATCAGACTGGTCGTCAAAATCAAAAAGTGAATAAAAATACTACTATTTACAGAACTCCGTTGGGACCCTAAATAACTGATGGTGATATAATTTAAAAGTCGGGCTGATTGA
Organism: Patella ulyssiponensis; assembly: GCA_963678685.1. NCBI lineage: Eukaryota > Metazoa > Mollusca > Gastropoda > Patellidae > Patella > Patella ulyssiponensis. The sequence continues at coordinate 56,199,547 of OY783225.1, read as the reverse complement.
TACTGATATGAATAGGACAGAGACTAATTTCCATACAGGGTTTTGTAGCGAAGAAAAACATCACACCGTCGAAATGACAACGTGACTTACGTAGTACAGTTTTCAAACAAGCATAGCAACCGCATGTATACGCTACACAGCATGTATCTACATGGTCGCCCGAGTGTATGGACATTTATCAAACGTGATATGCAATTAAATTCGAACCTAGTTAGCGCTGAATTTCAAAATCATTTAAAAAGTACATAATTTACACTTACGATTTCTGTTTCCGATCTTCAAAATAATCGCAGAGTGACCTCCCTTTCCAACAGACACAAATAACCAGTCGCTCAGTGAACCAAATAGAACGAAAGAGCGTGTTCTCTTATTACGTCACGGATATTTTCATTACGTCAAAATTGTTTTATTTGGTTTTTACGTCACATAAACCAGAAAACGACCGTCAGCAATCGCGAAAGAAAGAATCCCATTAAAAATGGTAAATATTTTGGGCTACAATATCGATAAACACCTCCTGTTTAGAATTTATCGGACTGTTATTGTCCATTTGATACCGCTTAAATTTTTCATTAGAGGCGCTCGATCGCTGCGCGATCTCGGCCTCTAATGATTTAAGCGGTATCAAATGGACAATAACAGTCCTCTAAATTCTAAACAGGAGGTATTTATCTCCTAAATTTGCACGGTACCTTTAGTTATCAACCGAATATTACAAAACTTTTAAAAATAAGCTCCCCTTGACCAGCTTAATCGTTCGCAATAAACGTTTGCCCCTTAAAATCGGCAAATTGCTGACTTTAAAGTGAGAAACATTACAACCGGGCGAAATTTTCTGTTTTATCACTTTTACAGTACCTTTGATTACCAACCGTTTATTACAAAACTTTAAAAAAAAAAGAGAAAGAGAGAAATGCGGCCTAATGTCCATTAGACACAAACTAGGTCATTTCGTGACTAACATATGTTTTTTAATTTTATTTAAAAACTCCCCTTGCGCTTACTGGTCTTTAGCCGTTGGGAGGAAACCGAAGGACACGGAGAAAACCCACGAGGTTGGACATCATACTCCATGTCACGTGCAACCTGGAGATCGAAACGACGCCCGTTGACTCAATGACAGACGTTACGATACAGCGCGCACATGCTAACCATTCAGCCATTCAGCCTCCCTGAATTCGGAAAATTGCTGACTTATAGCAAGAAACATTTCAACCGGGCGAAATTTTCTGTTTTAACAGTTTAATGTGCACGGTACTTTAATTACCAACCGATTATTACTAAACTTTTGAAAATATGCTCCAACTGACCAGCTTAATCGTATGCAATAAACGTTTGGCTTGAATTGAAAGTTCTGCACGGAAAAAGTTCATCTTGATTTCCCGGCGTGGTTCCCCGTTGTCAGTGAGGCAGAACGGAGGGCCTGACAAGCACAGCTGTCTAGTCGTTCGGATGGGACGAAAAAAAAATATCCCTAAGCAGTTGGAATTCGATACTGTTGAATAAGCTGTATACGATGACTAAATGTGTAGATTGTAGTCACCCACACTGCATGTTTCGCTTAACAATGAAAGGATGCCGTTTTCAATGTTCGATCCTTTTGTTCTTCTACTCCTGATATGTTGGATTGTTGATCGATGGTTTTATATAAAAGACTACCAATAAGACTCTTTGTAGAAGAAGTTCCCAAAAAATATTAAGTTGACTTTACGAGAAAGACCTCTAAACATGCTCCAAATTGTAAAAATACGACTTTTTGGATTTTCAATCTCTTTTTTTTCGCCTATCCCCCTATCCCTGATATTTAAAATAAATGATACAATGATTTCACACAACAGGCTAGCTATTGGACTCTCTATTGACAAAAGTTTCACAGCCCTCCCTTCATTATAACCGAAGTTATCGTGCCCTAAAGAATCAACAAATCAGCATGCCTATCTCTGCTTACCCTAGGCAGAAAATGCTCATCTTTGAACTCAATCATGACATTGACCTAGTGAACGTCTACACCAAGTTTGAACATTCTAGCTCAATTAGAAGGAGAGTTATTGTGTTTCAAAGTCTCGGCCCTTCAAATTGCTACTACTTTTCATTTTCAATTCAAAATGGTGACCATCACGTGACCGAAATCAAAATTCTGCTCCCTACAATTTTTGGGCCATCCTTCAAGGATTCAGAAAATATAACTCCCGTGTCTGTAAGTAAAATAGCAAAAAAGCCTTAGGGATTTTTCATGTTTCAAGATGGTGGCACTTCCGGTTCGATCGACAAACTCCATATTTTGTGTAGCAATCAGTAATTACTTGTCGAGTATCGAAAATTTTTTTTAGGTCATTCTGACCTATATTTCGACGAGTTTTTTGAAAACTTTGATCCTTAATTTCACCAAGGGGAGATAATTTAGAAAATTTCTAATTATATTTTTAAAGTCACATCGGTAAGATCTACTTGTATACTAAATTTCATGAAAATCGTACAACTATTAAAGAAGTTGTCAAATTGGTCTAAACTTCCGGTTCGAAATCACAGCGACGAATTTTCGAAATTCGAAAATGTGAAACTGCAGATGAAAACGATTTTTTTCAAGGTATTCAAAGAAAAAAGAATTAGTAAAAACGGTCAAAAAATAACAAAGTTACGACTATGCATTGTCAGTTTTTTCGTTCGTAAAATTCGGTGATTTCGGATTCGTAAAACGTTTTGAAAATATATTTAAACAACGTTCGCACCCCATTTTTGGGGGGGTAGGTCAAAGTTTCAGAAAGATCCCATGGTTAGATTCTGAGAAATCCGATTTGCAGAAAATACACAAAAAAAAAAAATAACTAGATCTGCTACTGTCCCATGCAGATATGAAAGCTTTCATATTCATCGTCACGTGTCATCGATTATATCAAGCATCTCAAAAAAAAGGATGAGAATAACAAACTATCAAAATTGGTCAAAAACTCGCGAAGTTACAAGTCTAAATATAGTATGAAACATTGAGTAATCTGAAAACTAAAGGGAAATAACTGATACTTGTGTTGCTGTAATCGGGATGACTTCCGATTTCAAAACTTTCAGAAAAATGAAATGAAAATGGTAAGAAAACATCGAAAAATTAAATGAGATAACTTTGAACAAAACTAAAACTTTTTGAATCAGGTTGAACTCAACTGTTTGAATATGTACGTTAAATATGTAGATTTGGAAAATTATAAAGACATAATATCAAAATCGGTCAAAAACTCACAAAGTTACAAATTTAAATGTAGTGAGAAACATTGCACCCGGGCAAAAAAATAATCTTTAAACTAAAGGGAAATAACTGAAACTTGTATAGCTGTAATCGGGCTTCCAAGATATGTTATATAATTATGGTTTCCAATATGTTTGGTTATAAGTAGGAAATCGTGACAATATACAAGAATGGCACTCTGCAATAAAAAAAACTGGCCAGAGATTTCTATGCAGAAATAAATAATTGCTAGAACCAGAAAAATATTTATCCACTATAATAAATAAGCAACATAGAGAAAATGAAATGAAATTGAATGGGGTTTAACGTCCTACTGTTCTGCTCCTACAATGGGCTAATGAAGACGGGCATATGCCATAAAGTGTGCAATGAGGGAAATTTTACCCGGGCAGCGGCGACCATACTCCTTGTCACGTACAACCAAGAAATCGAAACAAGGCCAGTTGACTCAATGACAGACGTTATGATACAGAGCGCACGTGCTAACCATTCAGCCACGCCACCTCCCTAAAATCGGCAAATTGCTGACCTACAGCGAGAAACATTTCAACCGGGCCAAATTTTCTATTGCAACAGTTTAATTTGCACGGTACCTTTAGTTATCAACCGAATATTACAAAACTTTTAAAAATAAGCTCCCCCTGACCAGCTTAATCGTTCGCAATAAACGTTTGCCCCTTAAAATCGACAAATTGCTGAGAAAATGCGGCATAACGTCCATTCGACACAAACTAGGTCATTTCGGGACTAACATATGTTTTTTAATTTTATTTAAAAACTCCCCTTGCACGTACTGGTCTTTAGCCGTTGGGAGGAAACCGAAGAACACGGAGAAAACTCACGAGGTTGGACATCATACACCATGTCACGTGCAACCTGGAGATCGAAACGACGCCCGTTGACTCAATGACAAACGTTAGGATACAGCGAGCACATGCTAACCATTCAGCCATCCAGCCTCCCTGAATTCGGAAAATTGCTGACTTATAGCAAGAAACATTTCAACCGGGCGAAATTTTCTGTTTTAACAGTTTAATGTGCACGGTACTTTAATTACCAACCGATTATTACAAAACTTTTGAAAATAAGCTCCAACTGACCAGCTTAATCGTATGCAATAAACGTTTTCGCCTGAATTGAAAGTTCTGCACGGAGAAAGTTCATCTCGATTTCCCGGCGTGGTTCCCCTTGTCAGTGAGACAGAACGGAGGGCCTGACAAGCACAGCTGTCTAGTCATTCGGATGGGACGAAAAACCAAGGTCTCGTGTACACATTGGAGTGCACGTAAAATATCCCTAAGCAGCTGGAATTCGATACTGTTGAATAAGCTCTATACGATGACTAAATGTGTAGATTGTAGTCACCCACACTGCATGTTTCGCTTAACAATGAAAGGGTGCCGTTTTCAATGTTCGATCCTTTTGTTCTTCTACTCCTGATATGTTGGACTGTTGATCGATGGTTTCATATAAAAGACTACCAATAAGACTCTTTGTAGAAGAAGTTCCCAAAAAATATTATGTTGACTTTACGAGAAAGACCTCTAAACATGCTCCAAATTGTAAAAATACGACTTTTTGGATTTTCAATCTCTTTTTTCGGCTATCCCTGATATTTAGAAAAAATAATACAATGATTTCACACAACAGGCTAGCTATTAGACTCTCTATTGACAAAAGTTTCACCGCCCTCCCTTCATTATAACCGAAGTTATCGTGCCCTAAAGAATCAACAAATTAGCATGCTTATCTCTGCTTACCCTAAGCAGAAAATGCTCATCTTTAAACTCAATCATAACATTGACCTAGTGAACGTCTACACCAAGTTTGAACATTCTAGCTTAATTAGAAGGAGAGTAATTGTGTTCCAAAGTCCCGACCCTTCAAATTGCTTCTATTTTTCATTTTCAATTCAAAATGGGGACCATCACGTGACCGAAATCAAAATTCTATTCGCGACATTTTTTAGGCCTTCCATCAAGGATTCAGAAAATATAACTCCCGAGTCTGTAAGTAAAATAGCAAAAAAGCCTTATTGATTTTTCACTTTTAAATATGGCGGCACTTCCGGTTCAATCGACAAACTCCATATTTTGTGTACAAATCAGTAATTACTTATCTAGTATCCAAAAAAAAAATCAGGTCATTCTGACCTATATTTCGACGATTTTTTTGAAAATTTTGATCCTTAATTTCGTCAAGGGGAGATAATTTAGAAAATTTCTAATTATATTTTTGAAGTCACATCGGTAAGATCTACTTAGATACTAAATTTCATGAAAATCGTACAACTATTAAAGAAGTTGTCAAATTGGTCTAAACTTCCGGTTCGAAATCACAGCGACGAATTTTCAAAATTCGAAAATCTGAAACTGCAGATTTATAGTAATTGTCTCAAGGTACTCAAAGAAAAAAGATTTAGTAAAATAGGTCAAATAGTCACAAAGTTACAGCATTGTAGGTCAAATGCATTCGTTCGTAAAATTCGGTGATTTCGGATACGTAAAACGTTTTGAAAATATATTTAATCAACAGCCACCACCCATTTTTGGGGGGATAGGTAAAAGTTTCAGAACGATCCTATGGTTAGATTCTGAGAAATCCGATTTGTGAATAAAACACACAAAAAAAAATAACTAGATCTGCTACTGTCCCATGCAGATATGAAAGCTTTCATATTCATCGTCACATGTCATTGATTGTATCAAGTATCCTAAATAAAAGGATAAGAAGAAAAAATTATTAAAATTGGTCAAAAACTCGCGAAGTTACAAGTCTAAATATAGTATGAAACATTGCACCCAGGCATAACAATAATCTGAAAACTAAAGGGAAATAACTGAAACTTGTATTACTGTAATGAGACGGATGAGAAAATGGTATGAAAATGGCGGGGAAAAAAAAATAAAAATGGCAGGTTGGACAGGCGACCTTACTCCTTGTCACGTACAACCGGGCATTCGAAAACACGCTAGTTAACTCAATGACAGGCGCGCGTGCTAACCATTCAGCCACCCAACCCCCCTTTGAAATCAGACACGTGCAATATGTCATATAGGAAGAATAAGAAGTCGCTCACAACAAAATGGTAAATTAATGAGTTTAGGTCAAAAGGTTGAGCTACTGTTTTAGAGTACTTAATAGTTTTAAAGAGACACGTTAAGGGTTGTTCATAGTTAAATGAAAGTTTAATTTTAAATAAGACCAATAAAATTAGGATTTAATAATGCCAGACTAATATTTCCAATATGTTTGGTTATAAGTAGGAAATCGTGACGACTTCTTAAGCATGTTTTAAACAAAGGATCATGTTTGTTTAAACAAGAATGGCACTCTGCAATAAAAAAACTGGCCAAAGCAAGATTTCTATGCAGAAATTAAATAATTGCTAGAACCAGAAAAATATTTATCCACTATAATAAATAAGCAACATAGAGAAAATGAAATGAAATTGAATGGGGTTTAACGTCCGACTGTTCTGCTCCTAAAATGGGCTAATGAAGACGGGCATATGCCATAAAGTGTGCAATGAGGGAAATTTTACCCGGGCAGCGGCGGTTACGGCCTACGAGATTGGACAGGCGACCATACTCCTTGTCACGTACAACCAAGAAATCGAAACAACGCCAGTTGACTCAATGACAGACGTTATGATACAGAGCGCACGTGCTAACCATTCAGCCACCCAACCCCCCTAAAATCGGCAAATTGCTGACCTACAGCGAGAAACATTTCAACCGGGCCAAATTTTCTATTGTAACAGTTTAATTTGCACGGTACCTTTAGTTATCAACCGAATATTACAAAACTTTTAAAAATTAGCTCCCCCTGACCAGCTTAAGCGTTTGCAATAAACGTTTGCCCCTTAAAATCGGCAAATTGCTGACTTTAAAGTGAGAAACATTACAACCGGGCGAAATTTTCTGTTTTATCACTTTTACAGTACCTTTGATTACCAACCGATTATTACAAAACTTTAAAAATAAAAGAGAAAAAGAGAAATGCGGCCTAACGTCCATTCGACACAAACTAGGTCATTTCGGGACTAACATATGTTTTTAAATTTTATTTAAACCCCCCACCCCCCTTGCGCGTACTGGTCTTTAGCCGTTGTGAGGAAACCGAAGAACACGGAGAAAACCCACGAGGTTGGACATCATACACCATGTCACGTGCAACCTGGAGATCGAAACGACGCCCGTTGACTCAATGACAGACGTTACGATACAGTGCGCACATGCTAACCATTCAGCCATTCAGCCTCCCTGAATTCAGAAAATTGCTGACTTATAGCAAGAAACATTTCAACCGGGCGAAATTTTCTGTTTTAACAGTTTAATGTGCACGGTACCTTAATTACCAACCGATTATTACAAAACTTTTGAAAATAAGCTCCAACTGACCAGCTTAATCGTATGCAATAAACGTTTTCGCCTGAATTGAAAGTTCTGCACGGAGAAAGTTCATCTCGATTTCCCGGCGTGGTTCCCCTTGTCAGTGAGGCAGAACGGAGGGCCTGACAAGCACAGCTGTCTAGTCATTCGGATGGGACGAAAAACCAAGGTCCCGTGTACACATTGGAGTGCACGTAAAATATCCCTAAGCAGTTGGAATTCGATACTGTTGAATAAGCTCTATACGATGACTAAATGTGTAGATTGTAGTCACCCACACTGCATGTTTCGCTTAACAATGAAAGGGTGCCGTTTTCAATGTTCGATCCTTTTGTTCTTCTACTCCTGATATGTTGGACTGTTGATCGATGGTTTCATATAAAAGACTACCAATAAGACTCTTTGTAGAAGAAGTTCCCAAAAAATATTATGTTGACTTTACGAGAAAGACCTCTAAACATGCTCCAAATTGTAAAAATACGACTTTTTGGATTTTCAATCTCTTTTTTTCGGCTATCCCTGATATTTAGAAAAAATAATACAATGATTTCGCACAACAGGCTAGCTATTAGACTCTCTATTGACAAAAGTTTCACCGCCCTCCCTTCATTATAACCGAAGTTATCGTGCCCTAAAGAATCAACAAATTAGCATGCTTATCTCTGCTTACCCTAAGCAGAAAATGCTCATCTTTAAACTCAATCATAACATTGACCTAGTGAACGTCTACACCAAGTTTGAACATTCTAGCTTAATTAGAAGGAGAGTAATTGTGTTCCAAAGTCCCGACCCTTCAAATTGCTTCTATTTTTCATTTTCAATTCAAAATGGTGACCATCACGTTACCGAAATCAAAATTCTATTCGCGACATTTTTTAGGCCTTCCTACAAAGATTCAGAAAATATAACTCCCGAGTCTGTAAGTAAAATAGCAAAAAAGCCTTATTGATTTTTCACTTTTAAATATGGCGGCACTTCCGGTTCGATCGACAAACTCCATATTTTGTGTACAAATCAGTAATTACTTATCTAGTATCCAAAAAAAAAATCAGGTCATTCTGACCTATATTTCGATGATTTTTTTGAAAATTTTGATCCTTAATTTCGTCAAGGGGAGATAATTTAGAAAATTTCTAATTATATTTTTGAAGTCACATCGGTAAGATCTACTTAAATACTAAATTTCATGAAAATCGTACAACTATTAAAGAAGTTGTCAAATTGGTCTAAACTTCCGGTTCGAAATCACAGCGACGAATTTTCGAAATTCGAAAATGTGAAACTGCAGATGAAAATGATTTTTTTAAAGGTATTCAAAGAAAAAAGAATTAGTAAAATCGGTCAAAAAATAACAAAGTTACGACTATGCATTGTCAGTTTTTTCGTTCGTAAAATTCGGTGATTTCGGATTCGTAAAACGTTTTGAAAATATATTTAATCAACAGCCACCACCCATTTTTGGGGGGATAGGTAAAAGTTTCAGAACGATCCTATCGTTAGATTCTGAGAAATCCGATTTGTGGACAAAACACAAAAAAAAAAATAACAATAACTAGATCTGCTACTGTCCCATGCAGATATGAAAGCTTTCATATTCATCGTCACATGTCATTGATTGAATCAAGTATCCTAAATAAAAGGATAAGAAGAAAAAATTATCAAAATTGGTCAAAAACTCGCGAAGTTACAAGTCTAAATATAGTATGAAACATTGCACCCAGGCATAACAATAATCTGAAAACTAAAGGGAAATAACTGAAACTTGTATTACTGTAATGAGACGGATGAGAAAATGAAATGAAAATGGCGGGAAAAAAAAATTAAAAATGGCAGGTTGGACAGGCGACCTTATTCCTTGTCACGTACAACCGGGCATTCGAAAACACGCTAGTTGACTCAATGACAGGCGCGCGTGCTTACCATTCAGCCACCCAACCCCCCTTTGAAATCAGACACGTGCAATATGTCATATAGGAAGAATAAGAAGTCGCTCAAAAGAAAATGGTAAATTAATGAGTTTAGGTCAAAAGGTTGAGCTACTGTTTTAGAGTATTTAATAGTTTTAAAGAGACACGTTAAGGGTTGTTCATAGTTAAATGAAAGTTTAATTTTAAATAAGACCAATAAAATTAGGATTTAATAATGCCAGACTAATATTTCCAATATGTTTGGTTATAAGTAGGAAATCGTGATGACTTCTTAAGCATGTTTTAAACAAAGGATCATAGACTGAATTATACAAGAATGGCACTCTGCAATAAAAAAACTGGCCAAAGCAAGATTTCTATGCAGAAATTAAATAATTGCTAGAAACAGAAAAATATTTATCCACTTTAATAAATAAGCAACATAGAGAAAATGAAATGAAATTGAATGGGGTTTAACGTCCTACTGTTCTGTTCCTAAAATGGGCTAATGAAGACGGGCATATGCCATAAAGTGTGCAATGAGGGAAATTTTACCCGGGCAGCGGCGTTACGGCCTACGAGGTTGGACAGGCGACCATACTCCTTGTCACGTACAACCAAGAAATCGAAACAACGCCAGTTGACTCAAAGACAGACGTTATGATACAGAGCGCACGTGCTAACCATTCAGCCACGCAACCTCCCTAAAATCGGCAAATTGCTGACCTACAGCGAGAAACATTTCAACCGGGCCAAATTTTCTATTTTAACAGTTTAATTTGCACGGTACCTTTAGTTATCAACCGAATATTACAAAACTTTTAAAAATAAACTCCCCCTGACCAGCTTAATCGTTCGCAATAAACGTTTGCCCCTTAAAATCGGCAAATTGCTGACTTTAAAGTGAGAAACATTACAACCGGGCCAAATTTTCTATTTTATCACTTTTACAGTACCTTTGATTACCAACCGATTATTACAAAACTTTAAAAATAAAAGAGAAAGAGAGAAATGCGGCCTAATGTCCATTCGACACAAACTAGGTCATTTCGTGACTAACATATGTTTTTTAATTTTATTTAAAAACTCCTCTTGCGCTTACTGGTCTTTAGCCGTTGGGAGGAAACCGAAGGACACGGAGAAAACCCACGAGGTTGGACATCATACTCCATGTCACGTGCAACCTGGAGATCGAAACGACGCCCGTTGACTCAATGACAGACGTTACGATACAGCGCGCACATGCTAACCATTCAGCCATTCAGCCTCCCTGAATTCGGAAAATTGCTGACTTATAGCAAGAAACATTTCAACCGGGCGAAATTTTCTGTTTTAACAGTTTAATGTGCACGGTACTTTAATTACCAACCGATTATTACAAAACTTTTGAAAATAAGCTCCAACTGACCAGCTTAATCGTATGCAATAAACGTTTGGCCTGAATAGAATGTTCTGCACAGAGAAAGCTCATCTTGATTTCCCGGCGTGGTTCCCCCTTGTCAGTGAGGCAAAACGGAGGGCCTGACAAGCACAGCTGTCTAGTCATTTGGATGGGACGAAAAACCAAGGTCTCGTGTACACATTGGAGTGCACGTAAAATATCCCTAAGCAGTTGGAATTCGATACTGTTGAATAAGCTCTATACGATAACTAAATGTGTAGATTGTAGTCACCCACACTGCATGTTTCGCTTAACAATGAAAGGGTGCCGTTTTCAATGTTCGATCCTTTTGTTCTTCTACTCCTGATATGTTGGACTGTTGATCGATGGTTTCATATAAAAGACTACCAATAAGACTCTTTGTAGAAGAAGTTCCCAAAAAATATTATGTTGACTTTACGAGAAAGACCTCTAAACATTCTCCAAATTGTAAAAATACGACTTTTTGGATTTTCAATCTCTTTTTTCGGCTATCCCTGATATTTAGAAAAAATAATACAATGATTTCACACAACAGGCTAGCTATTAGACTCTCTATTGACAAATGTTTCACCGCCCTCCCTTCATTATAACCGAAGTTATCGTGCCCTAAAGAATCAACAAATTAGCATGCTTATCTCTGCTTACCCTAAGCAGAAAATGCTCATCTTTAAACTCAATCATAACATTGACCTAGTGAACGTCTACACCAAGTTTGAACATTCTAGCTTAATTAGAAGGAGAGTAATTGTGTTCCAAAGTCCCGACCCTTCAAATTGCTTCTATTTTTCATTTTCAATTCAAAATGGTGACCATCACGTGACCGAAATCAAAATTCTATTCGCGACATTTTTTAGGCCTTCCATCAAGGATTCAGAAAATATAACTCCCGAGTCTGTAAGTAAAATAGCAAAAAAGCCTTATTGATTTTTCACTTTTAAATATGGCGGCACTTCCGGTTCAATCGACAAACTCCATATTTTGTGTACAAATCAGTAATTACTTATCTAGTATCCAAAAAAAAAATCAGGTCATTCTGACCTATATTTCGACGATTTTTTTGAAAATTTTGATCCTTAATTTCGTCAAGGGGAGATAATTTAGAAAATTTCTAATTATATTTTTGAAGTCACATCGGTAAGATCTACTTAGATACTAAATTTCATGAAAATCGTACAACTATTAAAGAAGTTGTTAAATTGGTCTAAACTTCCGGTTCGAAATCACAGCGACGAATTTTCGAAATTCGAAAATCTGAAACTGCAGATTTATAGTAATTGTCTCAAGGTACTCAAAGAAAAAAGATTTAGTAAAATAGGTCAAATAGTCACAAAGTTACAGCATTGTAGGTCAAATGCATTCGTTCGTAAAATTCGGTGATTTCGGATACGTAAAACGTTTTGAAAATATATTTAATCAACAGCCACCACCCATTTTTGGGGGGATAGGTAAAAGTTTCAGAACGATCCTATGGTTAGATTCTGAGAAATCCGATTTGTGAATAAAACACAAAAAAAAAATAACTAGATCTGCTACTGTCCCATGCAGATATGAAAGCTTTCATATTCATCGTCACGTGTCATTGATTGTATCAAGTATCCTAAATAAAAGGATAAGAAGAAAAAATTATTAAAATTGGTCAAAAAACTCGCGAAGTTACAAGTCTAAATATAGTATGAAACATTGCACCCAGGCATAACAATAATCTGAAAACTAAAGGGAAATAACTGAAACTTGTATTTCTGTAATGAGACGGATGAGAAAATGAAATGAAAATGGCGGGAAAAAAAATAAAAATGGCAGGTTGGACAGGCGACCTTACTCCTTGTCACGTACAACCGGGCATTCGAAAACACGCTAGTTAACTCAATGACAGGCGCGCGTGCTAACCATTCAGCCACCCAACCCCCCTTTGAAATCAGACACGTGCAATATGTCATATAGGAAGAATAAGAAGTCGCTCACAACAAAATGGTAAATTAATGAGTTTAGGTCAAAAGGTTGAGCTACTGTTTTAGAGTACTTAATAGTTTTAAAGAGACACGTTAAGGGTTGTTCATAGTTAAATGAAAGTTTAATTTTAAATAAGACCAATAAAATTAGGATTTAATAATGCCAGACTAATATTTCCAATATGTTTGGTTATAAGTAGGAAATCGTGACGACTTCTTAAGCATGTTTTAAACAAAGGATCATGTTTGTTTAAACAAGAATGGCACTCTGCAATAAAAAAACTGGCCAAAGCAAGATTTCTATGCAGAAATTAAATAATTGCTAGAACCAGAAAAATATTTATCCACTATAATAAAGAAAGCAACATAGAGAAAATGAAATGAAATTGAATGGGGTTTAACGTCCGACTGTTCTGCTCCTAAAATGGGCTAATGAAGACGGGCATATGCCATAAAGTGTGCAATGAGGGAAATTTTACCCGGGCAGCGGCGGTTACGGCCTACGAGGTTGGACAGGCGACCATACTCCTTGTCACGTACAACCAAGAAATCGAAACAACGCCAGTTGACTCAATGACAGACGTTATGATACAGAGCGCACGTGCTAACCATTCAGCCACGCAACCTCCCTAAAATCGGCAAATTGCTGACCTACAGCGAGAAACATTTCAACCGGGCCAAATTTTCTATTGTAACAGTTTAATTTGCACGGTACCTTTAGTTATCAACCGAATATTACAAAACTTTTAAAAATAAGCTCCCCCTGACCAGCTTAAGCGTTCGCAATAAACGTTTGCCCCTTAAAATCGGCAAATTGCTGACTTTAAAGTGAGAAACATTACAACCGGGCGAAATGTTCTGTTTTATCACTTTTACAGTACCTTTGATTACCAACCGATTATTACAAAACTTTAAAAATAAAAGAGAAAGAGAGAAATGCGGCCTAAGGTCCATTCGACACAAACTAGGTCATTTCGGGACTAACATATGTTTTTAATTTTATTTAAAAACTCCCCTTGCGCTTGCAGGTCTTTAGCCGTTGGGAGGAAACCGAAGGACACGGAGAAAACCCACGAGGTTGGACATCATACTTCATGTCACGTGCAACCTGGAGATCGAAACGACGCCCGTTGACTCAATGACAGACGTTACGATACAGTGCGCACATGCTAACCATTCAGCCATTCAGCCTCCCTGAATTCAGAAAATTGCTGACTTATAGCAAGGAACATTTCAACCGGGCGAAATTTTCTGTTTTAACAGTTTAATGTGCACGGTACTTTAATTACCAACCGATTATTACAAAACTTTTGAAAATAAGCTCCAACTGACCAGCTTAATCGTATGCAATAAACGTTTTCGCCTGAATTGACAGTTCTGCAAGGAGAAAGTTCATCTCGATTTCCCGGCGTGGTTCCCCTTGTCAGTGAGGCAGAACGGAGGGCCTGACAAGCACAGCTGTCTAGTCATTCGGATGGGACGAAAAACCAAGGTCTCGTGTACACATTGGAGTGCACGTAAAATATCCCTAAGCAGCTGGAATTCGATACTGTTGAATAAGCTCTATACGATGACTAAATGTGTAGATTGTAGCCACCCACACTGCATGTTTCGCTTAACAATGAAAGGGTGCCGTTTTCAATGTTCGATCCTTTTGTTCTTCTACTCCTGATATGTTGGACTGTTGATCGATGGTTTCATATAAAAGACTACCAATAAGACTCTTTGTAGAAGAAGTTCCCAAAAAATATTATGTTGACTTTACGAGAAAGACCTCTAAACATGCTCCAAATTGTAAAAATACGACTTTTTGGATTTTCAATCTCCTTTTTTCGGCTATCCCTGATATTTAGAAAAAATGATACAATGACTTCACACAACAGGCTAGCTATTAGACTCTCTATTGACAAAAGTTTCACCGCCCTCCCTTCATTATAACCGAAGTTATCGTGCCCTAAAGAATCAACAAATTAGCATGCTTATCTCTGCTTACCCTAAGCAGAAAATGCTCATCTTTAAACTCAATCATAACATTGACCTAGTGAACGTCTACACCGAGTTTGAACTTTCTAGCATAATTAGAAGGAGAGTAATTGTGTTCCAAAGTCCCGACCCTTCAAATTGCTTCTATTTTTCATTTTCAATTCAAAATGGTGACCATCACGTGACCGAAATCAAAATTCTATTCGCGACATTTTTTAGGCCTTCCATCAAGGATTCAGAAAATATAACTCCCGAGTCTGTAAGTAAAATAGCAAAAAAGCCTTATTGATTTTTCACTTTTAAATATGGCGGCACTTCCGGTTCAATCGACAAACTCCATATTTTGTGTACAAATCAGTAATTACTTATCTAGTATCCCAAAAAAAAATCAGGTCATTCTGACCTATATTTCGACGATTTTTTTGAAAATTTTGATCCTTAATTTCGTCAAGGGGAGATAATTTAGAAAATTTCTAATTATATTTTTGAAGTCACATCGGTAAGATCTACTTAGATACTAAATTTCATGAAAATCGTACAACTATTAAAGAAGTTGTCAAATTGGTCTAAACTTCCGGTTCGAAATCACAGCGACGAATTTTCGAAATTCGAAAATCTGAAACTGCAGATTTATAGTAATTGTCTCAAGGTACTCAAAGAAAAAAGATTTAGTAAAATAGGTCAAATAGTCACAAAGTTACAGCATTGTAGGTCAAATGCATTCGTTCGTAAAATTCGGTGATTTCGGATACGTAAAACGTTTTGAAAATATATTTAATCAACAGCCACCACCCATTTTTGGGGGGATAGGTAAAAGTTTCAGAACGATCCTATGGTTAGATTCTGAGAAATCCGATTTGTGAATAAAACACAAAAAAAAAAAATAATAATAATATTAATCTTAACAGAAACAATAAGCTTTCATATGTAATACATATGAAAGCTTAATAATAATATTAATCTTAACAGAAACAATAAGCTTTCATATGTAATACATATGAAAGCTTAATAATAATATTAATCTTAACAGAAACAATAAGCTTTCATATGTAATACATATGAAAGCTTAATAATAATCTTAACAGAAACAATAAGCTTTCATATGTAATATGAAAGCTTAATAATAATAATAATAATTTTAGTAATCTCAATAGGCTTTCAGACGAAAGTCTGAAAGCCTAACTAGACCTGCAAGCAGCACTGAACCGGCTTTCAGGAATCATACAGGAAGTTTATTATACCATAGCCGATCCATTGAGCTACCAAACTATACATTAGTTGTTTTGCTTCAGTGACACCCTCTATCATATGTAAAAGTAATATTTGCTGGCAAAAAGACCGGTCAAAATTGTAAATTAGGTCAAAATTACGTCACTTCCGGTGCCGAAAGAAATTCTTTTAGGTGAAAAATAAGTCGAAAATTCGCAACATACAAAATGCAAACTTTTTTTTATAGATATCGGGCAATAAATAATTAACCTATAACCCATAAACTGAAATTAAGAAAGTAATAAACTTAAAAGTGACCCTCGGAAAATTGGTTATTATTCGACAAGGGAACATGCTAGAAGCCTTTTCTTGATATCAATATGATGGTATTGATTCAGTCTTACTGCCCATTAGAGTCAGACGTTATAAAGTTAAACGAATAATAAATATAAATCCCTTCAAAAAAATGTTTGTTTTGAAGGCTAAAAATACGTTTTTTGCAAAATTTACATTACTTCCGGTGATATTGAAAATTTTAACTTGGTTCATAGAAGTCATAAATGGCATAAGGCATCAAATGGTAAATAAATTATAAAAATCGAATAATAATTGACACTTTTACAGACCAAAAACCTTGAAAAGTGACTTATAGAAGATCGCCTATTTCTCTGTAACCGTACAAGTTAGAAACCATTTTGTGGTATCTGTATGGTCGTATGGCTTCATTCTATTCGTTGATGGGAATCAAATATCATAATTTTAAAAACATTATAAGGCAGACTCATTTGAATAAAATATTTGTTTTTTAGGTTAGAAATACAGTTTTTGCCCAAAAGACGTCATTTCCGGTCACAGTGAAAATGTAAAATTGGCTTGACCTAGTCCAAATTGGCATTAGGCATCAAATGGAAAAAAAATATTGCAAATCGAATAATTATTCACTCTTTTATAGGCAAAATAACGTGAAAAGTGATGCATGCAAAATTGCATATTTCTCGGCAACTGCTCATATTACAAACTAATTTTCACATACATTCTCTTCGTCTTGATTATTGCTACGAGTTTATGAAAATTACAAATAAATATTTCAAAATATGAAGACGCTGAATGAATTGTAAATAATTGAATTTTACACTTTATTTTACATTTTATTCTAAATTGCCCGAAAATGAAATTGAAATTTAAAAATATGAGCTAAGGATTTTGTGCACCTTTGCAGGGTGCATCCTTTTAGTTATATCAGTTTTGAAAAAAAATAATATTTGCTTTCAAAAAGTGGTACCGAACTGTCAAAATTGTAGTTTTTGTTAATATTACGTCACTTCCGTTGCCGACAGAAAAATTTCACCGTAACAAAAAAAATTGCAATTGGGACCACGGTGCATATGAACTTTGTTTTATACAAATCGAACAATAAATAATTTTTCTGGGTACGAAAAACTAAATTAGCCGATGGCGGCTAACGCAAATTACCGAGACAATTGTTTTTCTCATTTCTGCTCAAGTACGATGATATTTTAACCCCGTGTAAAATATCATCAAAAAATATTCATAAATAAAAATGGTTTTCGTAAAAAAATTATTTTTTTTCAAAATATCGGACATTTTTTCGACTACTTCCGGCTTTACGATCGTTGTTGTGATAGCTTTACGAAGTTCTTTGGATACTTAACTTTCTGTACCAGAAGTGTCAGAAACATCCATTGGGTAGTTTTGGAAAAAAAGATAAATTAAAGAGCGTTTCCAAAAATTTAACGATTTTTCAGTTTTTTTCAAAGTTTGAGACCATTTTTCGACCACTTATATTATTTCAATGCTTTTCATTTTGGATTCCCTATATAGACAACCGATAGGACTTTAAAGTAAGAAAAGTTAAAGAAAAATCGTAGGCGTGGTTTACGAGAAAAGGGCGTCTCAGAATGTTAAAAAATTGGAAAATACTAGATTTTTGGCATACAATAATTTATTTCCTTACCATCGAAATCGTATTATTTAGATACCATATGATGGTCCATTAATAGGGCTATCCAGCGACACTTTAGTTCTTTTGGTCCGCTATTACCTAAGAGAGAAATCAAGATTTTCGCAAGTGCGACAATGTTTTTACTCTTTTTTTTCATTTTTTGAATACTTCCGGTATGGTTATTATTGTCGGAATAGTTTTAATGGCCGGTTTGGGCACTAAAATAGCCACAGGGCTCTGTAATGATATATTACATTATCTGATCAGATAAAATGTCCCTGAGAAATCCTATGTTCAAAAGTGTCAAAAATGCAAAAAATTTAAAATATCGAAAATTAAATTTTAATAATTACATACATATTATACATCGTTAGAATCGTAATTAGGTCAGCTATCTGAATATACAACCTTTTTTAAAAAAATCTCTTAAAATAAAAAAATAGTAGAGCATTTTCCAAAATTTCACGATTTTTCGACTTTTTTCGATTTTCAGTCCCTTTTTTATCCTATTCCAGACATTTCAAAGTCTTATTGGATGGCTTCATGCAAAATACCTCCAAAGGGACTCTCGATAGAAAAAAATTAAAAAAAATTGCAGGTTAAGTTTCCGAGATACAGGCGTCCAAAAACGCTCCAAATCAGAAAATACTTGATTTTCAGCGTGCCATATTTTGCTGTCTGTTTATAGTATCCGTATAAATGGGGTATCATATGATAGTCCAACAATCGTGCCATCAAACGGTACCTTCATTCGTTTAATCCATTGATATCGGACGGAGAAATAGCGTTTTCACCAAAAATATCCATTTTTTGCATTTTTTTCAAAATATTGCACATTATTTCGACCACTTCCGGTTTAAGGATTCTTGTCGAAATTGCTTTATAAGTTGGTATTGGACTATAACTTCATGTTCCAGAAGTTTCAGAAACGTCAATTCTGCCATAAAACGAAACCCGAGCTCACAAAATGGGAAGAAAATTCGAAAAAAATCGAAAAATAAAGGGCGATAACTCTGAATGAAACTTATATTACTAGAATCGGATGGACTTCAGGTATCCAAAAATGTAGGTCAAATTTGAAAATTTTGAAAAATAACAAAAATTGTCTCGTAAACAACATGTTTTCAACTTTTGAACGATAAAAATCATAGACGAATGTTCGAAATTGAAAAATGTGAGATAGCTATTGTCTCAGAAAAGATTCAGGGATTCCAAAAATGTAATTTGTTTGAAAATGGATAAAGAATTGACGAAACTTTGGCCGATTTTCAATTTTTAAAGAAAGTACAAAGTTCGGTCACTTCCGGTATGCGCAGAAATTTCAAAAATATTTTATCAAGTAGCCACCACATGGTTTCCCGATAGAAAAGCTAATTCCAGATCGATATCTGTTTTCGATCATGGAGATCTAGGCCCTCGCGGTAAATAATAATAATAATAATAACTAGACCTGCAAGCAGCACTGAACCGGCTTTCAGGAATCATACAGGAAGTTCATTATACCATAGCCGATCCATTGAGCTACCAAACTATACTTTAGTTGTTTGCTTCAGTGACACCTGTCATATATAAAAGTAATATTTGCTGGCGAAAAGACCGGTCAAAATTGTAAATTATGGCAAAATTACGTCACTTCCGGTGCCGAAAGAAATTTTTATAGGTGAAAAATAAGTCGAAAATTCGCAACATACAAAATACAAACTTTGTTTTATACATATCGGGCAATAAATAATCAACCTATAACCCATAAACTGAAATTAAGAAGGTATAAAACTTAAAAGTGACCCTGGGAAAATTGGCTATTATTCGACAAGGGAACATGCTAGAAGCCTTTTCTTGATATCAATATGATGGTATTGATTCAATCTTACTGCCCATTAGAGTCAGACGTTATAAAGTTAAACGAATAATACATATAAATCCCTTCAAAAAAATGTTTGTTTTGAAGGCTAAAAATACGTTTTTTGCAAAAATTACATTACTTCCGGAGATATTGAAAATGTTAATTTAGTTCATAGAAGTCATAAATGGCATAAGGCATCAACTGGTAAAAAAATGATAAAAATCGAATAATAATTGACACTTTTATAGACCAAAAACCATGAAAAGTGACTTATAGAAGATCGCCTATTTCTCTGTAACCGTACTAGTTAGAAACCATTTTGTGGTATCCGTATGGTCGTATGGCTTCATTCTATTCGTTGATGGGAATCAAATATCATAATTTTAAAAATATTATAAGACAGACTCATTTGAATAAAATATTTGTTTTTTAAGTTAAAAATACAGTTTTTGCCCAAATGACGTCATTTCCGGTCACAGTGAAAATGTAAAATTGGCTTGACCTAGTCCAAATTGGCATTAAGCATCAAATGGAAAAAAGATATTGCAGATCGAATAATAATTCACTCTTTTATAAGCAAAATAACGTGAAAAGTGATGCATGCAAAATTGCATATTTCTCGGCAACTGCTCATATTACAAACTAATTTGCGCATACATTCTCTTCGTCTGGATTATTGCTACGAGTTTATGAAAATTACAAATAAATATTTCAAAATATGAAGACGCTGAATGAATTGTAAATAACTGGATTTTACACTTTATTTTACATTTTATTCGAAATTGCCCGAAAATGAAATTGAAATTAAAAAATCTGAGCTAAGGATTTTGTGCACCTTTGCAGGGTGCATCCTTTTAGTTATATCAGTTTTGAAAAAAAATAATATTTGCTTTCAAAAAGTGGTACCGAACTGTCAAAATTGTAGTTTTTGTTAATATTACGTCACTTCCGTTGCCGACAGAAAAATTTCACCGTAACAAAAAAAATTACAATTGGGACCACGGAGTATATGAACTTTGTTTTATACAAATCGAACAATAAATAATTTTTCTGGGTACGAAAAACTAAATTAGCCGATGGCGGCTAACGCAAATTACCGAGACAATTTTTTTCTCATTTCTGCTCAAGTAGGATGATATTTTTAACCCTGTGTAAAATATCATCAAAAAATATTCATAAATAAAAAAGGTTTTCGTAAAATAATTAATTTTTTTCAAAATATCGGACATTTTTTCGACTACTTCCGGTTTTACGATCGTTGTCGTGATAGCTTTACGAAGTTCTTTGGATAATTAACTTTCTGTACCAAAAGCGTCAGAAACATCCATTGAGTAGTTTTGGAAAAAAAGATAAATTAAAGAGCGTTTCCAAAAATTTAACGATTTTTCAATTTTTTTCAAAGTTTGAGGCCATTTTTGGACCATTTATATTATTTCAATGCTTTTCATTTTGGATTCACTATATAGACAACCGATAGGACTTTGAGTAAGAAAAGTTTAAGAAAAATCTGCGGCGTCGTTTTCGAGAAAAGGGCGTCCCAGAATGTTAAAAAATCGAAAAATACTAGATTTTTGGCATACAATAATTTATTTCCTTACCATCGAAATCGTATTATTTAGATACCATATGATGGTCCAATAATAGGGCTATCCAGCGACACTTTAGTTCTTTTGGTCCGCTATTACCTAAGGGAGAAATCAAGTTTCTCGCAAGTGAGACAATGTTTTTAACCTTTTTTTTTCATTTTTTGAATACTTCCGGTATGGTTATTATTGTCGGAATAGTTTTAATAGCCGGTTTGGGCACTAAAATAGCCACGGGGCTCTGTAATGATATATTACATTATCTGATCAGATAAAATGCCTCTGAGAAATCCTAGGTTCAAAAGTGCCAAAAATGCAAAAAATTTAAAATATCGAAAATTAAATTTCAATAACTACATACATATTATACATCGTTAGAATCGTAATTAGGTCAACTCTCTGAATATACAACCTTTTTTTGAAAATCTCTTAAAATAAAAAAATAGTAGAGCATTTTCCAAAATTTCACGATTTTTCGACTTTTTTTGATTTTCAGTCCCTTTTTTATCGTATTCCAGACATTTCAAAGTCTTATTGGATGGCATAATTCACAAGACTATCGAATGGACTCTCGATAGAGAAAGTTAAAAAAAAAGTTGCGGTTAAGTTTTCGAGATACAGGCGTACAAAAACGCTCCAAATCAGAAAATACTTGATTTTCAGCGTGCCATATTTTGCTTCCTGCTCGTCGTATCCGTACGAATTGGGTATCATACGATAACACAATATTAGTGCAGTCCAATGGGACCCTAATTTGTTTAATCCATTGATATCGGACGGAGAAATCGCGTTTTTCCCCAAAATACCCATTTTTTGCATTTTTTTCAAAATATCGGACATTATTTCGATCACTTCCGGTGTACAGATTATTGTTGAAATTGCTTTATTCCATGCAATGGTCATTTGGCTTCATGCCTCAGAAATTTCAGAAACGTCAATTCGGCCATAAAACGAAACCCGAGCTCACAAAATGGGTAGAAAATTCGAAAAAAATCGAAAAATAAAGGGCGATAACTCTGAATGAAACTTATATAACTGGAATCGGATGGACTTCAGGTATCCAAAAATGTAGGTCAAATTTCGAAATTTTGAAAAATAACAAAAATTGTCTCTCAAACAACATTTTTCATTTTTCGATCGCAAGAAGTCAGCGATGAAGTTTCGAAATATCGAAATTTTCAACTGCTATCGTCCGAGAAAAGACTCAGGGTTTCCGAAAATGTCATTTGTATGAAAATAGGTACAGAATTGATGAATGTACGGCCGTTTTTTAATTTTTTGACACCGCACGAAATTCGACCACTTCCGGTCTGCGCAGAAGTTTCAAATATAGTTTATCAAGTAGCCAACACATGGTTTCCCGATAGAAAATTAGGTCCCAGATCGGTATCTGTTACAGGCACTGAGAAATAGGCTCCGGCGAAAAAAAAAATAATAATAATAAATAATAATTTTAGTAATCACAATAGGCTTTCAGACGAAAGTCTGAAAGCCTAATAATTTTAGTAATCTCAATAGGCTTTCAGACGAAAGTCTGAAAGCCTAATAATAATAATAATAAGAACTAGACCTGCATGCAGGAATGACGGGTTTCACTGGTGCCATGTTACCTTTGAACTTGAACTTGTGTCACTTTCGGTGCCACGTTACCCTTGAACATATGTCACTTCCGGTACCAGTGAAACCAATATGCAGGTTTCCACATAAGCATTGCACACGTCAAATAAAATGGAAACAGAATCAAACAAATCCAGCAATATCATTTCATTTTATACATTTGTTACGTGTAATTGATCCTGACAAAATTACAGTACTTCCATTGATAATGTAAATGTTCCATTAGTTTTATGAAATCAGAAATGGCATAAGGCATCACATGGTGAAAATTTTATGTAAATCGAATAATAATTGCCACTTTCATAGACTAAAAACCTTGAAAAGTGACGTGTAGAAAATCGTCTATTTCTCGGCAACCGTACAAGCTAGAAATCATTTTTTGGTATTTATATGACCGTATGGGTTTAATCTATTTGTTGATTGGAATCAAATATCATAATTGTATAAACATTACAAATCAGACTCATTTGAATAAAATATCTGTTTTGAAGGCTTAAAATACAGTTTTTGCCAAAATGACGTTACTTCCGGTGATAATGAAAAAGTTAAATTAGTTTTACAACATCGTCTATGACATTAGGCTTCAAAGGGTGAAAATTTTATGAAAATCGAATAATAATTGACACTTTTATGGGCCAAAAACCTTCAAAAGTGACTTTTAGAAAATCGCATATATCTCTACAACCAAACAAGTTAGAAATAATTTTATGATATCTTTTTGACCGTATGAGTTTTGTTAATATGCGAATTTAAACCAAAAGTTAATTTTATTATTATATGTGACATAATTCTTGGTTGAAAAAAATATCGATTTTAAAAGTTAAAAATTGAGTTTTTGGCTAAATGACGTCACTTCCGGTGTCAATTTTAAATAGTAATCAACATGATATGACGCAGACTTGCTTTTTGAATCAAATGATGTCACTTTTGTGAATATCCATTAATAATTGACTATTTTTCAGGCAAAATTACGAAAACAGTGACTTATGCAAAACTGCCAATTTCTCGGCAACTGCTTATTTTAGAAACTAATTTTAACATACATTCTCTTCGTATGGATTATAGTTACAGGTTTATAAAAGTTAAGTAAAAATATTTTAAAATCTGAAAAGCCTGAATGGGTTGTAAATAGGTCAATTTTACGCCTTTTTTCACCTCTTAATCCAATTTGCTAGAAAATGAAATAGAAATTAAAAAAACTGCTTCCGACATTTTTTGCGCCTTTAAAGGACACACTCTTTGAGTCATATAATTTTTCAAAAAAATAATATTTGTTTTCGGAAAATGGTACCTAACTGTCAAAATTGTAGTTTTTGGTAAAATTATGCCACTTCCGGTGCCGACAGATAACACTTTCGGTAATAAAAAAAATGACAATTGAGGCAACGAAGCATATGAACTTTGTTTTATGCAAATCGAACAATAAAAAATTAATCTAGGACTGAAAAACTGAATTAGCCAATGGTGGCCAAGGAAAATTACTGAGACAAATTTTTTTAACATTTTTGCGCTAGTCAGATGACTCTTTATTTCTGTGCACAACACCACTAAAAAATATTCATAAATAAAAAAGTTTTTTGTAAAATTTTAAATTTTCGAAATTTGGCGCCTAATATCTTCGAAGATTTGACGAAAATCAAAAATCGAAAGTAGCGTAGCTATGTGCCCTGTCTCCGGCTATGCCAAAATGTATCGACAGTTAAAATCCAATGATTATTGTTAAAATTACTGCAATATTTTTAAAAACGATAACTTCGGTGATTTCGGACATTTCGCATTGTCGCAGAATGTTCAAAATAGCTTTATCCTCTAAGTCACACCCACTTTCCCAGTAAAACCGAAGAAATCGTAACGATGCGACAAACAGTTGCTGAGATCTACTCAAAACAAAAGAAGACTAGACCTGCATGCAGGAATGACGGGTTTCACTGGTGCCACCTTACCCTTAAACATGTCACTACCGGTGCCAAGTTACCCTTGAACATATGTCGCTTCTGGTACCAACGAAACCACTAAACAGGTTTGCAAATTAACATTGCACACAAATAAAATGGACTCAGAATCAACCAAATCCAGCAATATCAATTCATTTTATACATTTGTTACTTGTAAATGATCTTGACAAAATTAAATTACTCCCGGTGTTAATGAAAATGTTCAATTAGTCTTATGAAATCAGAAATGGCATACGATATCATACAGTGAAAATTTTATGTAAATCGAATAATAATTGCCACTTTTAAAGACCAAAAAACTTGAAAAGTGACTTATAGAAAATCGGCTATTTCTCGGCAACCGTACAAGTTAGAAACCATTTTGTGGTATCTGTATGATCGTATGGCTTCATTCTATTTGTTGATTAACATCAAATACCATAATTTGAAAAAGATTTCAAAACAGACTCATTTGAATAAAATATCTGTTTTGAAGGCTAAAAATACAGTTTTTGCCAAAATGACATTACTTCCGGTGATAATGAAAATCTTACATTACTTGTATGAAATCCCAAATGGCATTAGGTATAACATGGTGTAACGTTTATGAAAATCGAATAATAATTGACTCTTTTATGGTCCCAAATCCTTCAAAAGTGACATGTAGAAAACCGTCTATTTCTCGGCAACCGAACAAGTTAGAAACAATTTTATGATATCTATATGACCATATGAGTTGTGTTTATATGTGAATTTAAACCAAAAGTTAAAATTATTAATACATATTAAGTAATTCTTGGTTGAATAAATCATTGATTTAAAAAGTTTAAAATGCAGTTTTTGGCAAAATGACGTCACTTCCGGTGTCAATTTTAAATTGTAATCAACTTGATATGACGCTACATGCTTTTTGAATCAAATGATGTCACTTTTATAAAAATCCAATAATAATTGATTTTATTACACGCAAAATAAAGAAAACAGTGACTTATGCAGAACTGCCCATTTCTTGGCAACTGCTTATATTACAAACTAATTTTCACATACATTCTCTTCGTATTGATTATAGCTACAAGTCTATAAGAGTTATGTAAAAATATTTTAAAATCTGAAAAGCCTGAATGGGTTGTAAATAGGTCAATTTTACGCCTTTTTTCACCTCTTAATCCAATTTGCTAGAAAATGAAATAGAAATTAAAAAAACTGCTTCCGCCATTTTTTGCGCCTTGAAAGGACACACTCTTTGAGTCATATAATTTTTCAAAAAAATAATATTTGTTTTCGAAGAAGGAAAATAACTGTCAAAATTGTAGTTTTTGGTAAAATTATGCCATTTCCGGTGCCGACAGATAACACTATTGGTAACAAAAAAAATGACAACTGAGACAACGAAGCATATGAACTTTGTTTTATACAAATCGAACAATAAAAAAATAATCTAGGACTGAAAAACTGAATTAGCCAATGGCGGCCAAGGAAAATTATTGAGACAAAAATTTTTAACATTTTTGCGCAAGTCAGATGACTCTTTAATTCTGTGTACAACACGACTAAAAAATATTCATAAATAAAAAAGTTTTTTGTAAAATTTTAAATTTTCAAAATTTGGCGCCTAATATTTTCGAAGATTTGCCGAAAATCAAAAATCGAAAGTAGCGTAGCTATGTGCCATGTCTCCGGCTATGCCAAAATGTATTGAAAGTTAAAATCCCATGATTATTGTTAAAATTACTGCAATATTTTAAAAAACGATAACTTCGGTGATTTCGGACATTTCGCATTGTCGCAGAACGTTCAAAATAGCTTTATCCTCTAAGTCACACCCACTTTCCCAGTAAAACTGAAGAAATCGTAACGATGCGACAAGCAGTTGCTGAGATCTACTCAAAACAAAAGAAGAATAATAATAATAAGAATAATAATTTTAACAAAAACAATAGTGTTTCACACAAGCTTCGCAGTGTGAAACCCTAAATAATAATAACTAGACTTGCTTGCAAGGCTGAAGGCTTTCACCTTACCCAAGGCAGCACAAAATGCCCACCACTCACCCCTTAAAACACACACACACACACACTTAAACATCTCAGATATTGACACTTTCTGTGCATGCGCATTACGATAGAAGAAAAGTGAAAAATATAATGGAACAATTTGCAACATTATGAACTTGGATCGGTAGAATTCTACAGACGCCAGAAATCTAAATACGCAATCAAAAACGCAAAAATTCTAAAAAAGAAATTACAATTTTAGTACATTTTCAAATTTTCAGGAAAAAAGAGAACTGCTTGGTATTGCAATTCGACCTATATCGCATCCGCAATATCCCCGGCTCTACAAAAATATAACCTTTTCGAAAATCGGTTGGGAATTGAGATTATTAGGACCTATTTTCATTGATGCACGTTAAAGATTTACTTCACTTCAGGTCTGTTCAGAACTTTCGCAATACTTCTAAGTACTTACTGCTTAAAACAAAGGAAAAATCATTATTCAGAACCCTATCTGCTTTAGATTCAGAGATCTACACGAGAATGAAAAAAAAAACAATTTTTCGAATGGGTCAAAAAAAAAGATCGTGTCAGATCATAACCCAAACCAAAAATCATACCTTTCAACATCAACTTTTCAACATTTGTCCAGAGGGGTGCCTTCCTTATAAATAGTTTCGTTAAATAGCGTCATTTTCGCTGGTATCATATGATGGCGTCATGTAGACAAAAAACCTGGGATAATAATTTCAGGAGTATCTGTTATTGACTAAAATCAATTATTTTCACTCTAGAAGCAGCATTTCCAGATATTGGTTACCAGTAAAACACCTTTGGTTCAAATATTGCTTCTTTCAAAAAAAAGCTCTTTATATAATGCTTTACACGTAGGCAAAACGTTGCTATTATGACCAACTCGGACTTTCGTCAATGTCACACCAATGTGTACACGGGACTTTGGAATCACGTCCATATCAACTACTCAAATATGCAACTGGTTCGAAAATTGATTAAATATTCAATGAAATATTTACAATTTTAAAGATTTGACGTCACTTCATGTAACATATAAAAATTTAATATTTATTACAGATAGAGTCCATGCTCAAACTGGTTATCTCAACTAAGAACGACATGGTAATCTCAATTCGACCTTTATCCCATCCGAAATATCCCCGGCTGTACAAAAATATAATTTTTTCGAAAATCGGTTGGGAATTGACATAATTAGAACCGATTTTCATTCGTGCACGTTAAAGATTTACATCACTTCCGGTCTCGTTCACAACTTTCGCAATAGTTCTAAGTACAAAATGTCTAAAACATAGGAAAAATAACTATTCAAAACTCTATCTGTTTTAGTTTCAGAGATCTACACGAGAATAAAAAAAAAACGAGTTTTCCGATTGGGACAAAAAAGTATCGTAAGTGTCAAATAATAACCAAAACCCAGAATCATACATTCAACATTAATTTTTCAACATTTATATACAGGAGTGCCTTCCTTATAAATAGCTTCAACAGAGAGGTTTATTTTCACTGGTATCAAATGATGACGTCATTGAAACAAAAATCCTGCGATATTAATTTCAGGGGTAACTATTATTTACTAAAACGAATTATTTTCACTCTAGAAGCACCAGTAACAGATATTGGTTACTATTAAAACACCCTTAGTTCAAATATTGCCACTTTTAAAAAAATCTCTATATATGCTTTATACGTATGCAAAACGTTCCATTTATAACCAATTCGGACTTTTGTCGATGTCACATCTATGTGTTACACGGGACTATGGAATCGCGTTTTCATATCAGCTACTCAAATATGTAACCAGTTCAAAAATTGATTGAATATTCAATGAAATATCGTCAATTTTCTGATTTCGTGCACGTTAAAGATTTGACTTCACCAACATACAAAATTTCGATATTTATTACAAACAGAGTCCATGCTCAAACTACATTACACTTTCTATGACCGGTGCAATATTCGTACTACTGCACGATACTACTGCAAGATACAACTGCAACCACAAGAAATTTGGATTTGCTTATAAACAGCTCGAGTCGTCGATTTATGTCGAGATGATTACGGTTATGAGGTAATTTTGACAAAGAAGAAACAATATTAATTCAAAGAATAATTATTACACGCAGCAATCAACTATTTCCGTTACAGGGCCATTAAACCCATATTTTGAATAGAAGTAAACAGTCAAAGTTGAAATGCTTTTAGCTCAAATATCGTCACTGTGAGAGAAAAGGGGGCTTTCGAATATGCTCTAAACGTATGTAATACGTACAGATTGTATCAACTCTTACTGCATGTTTCGCTTAACAACGAAAGTTGACGTTTTCAATTTTCGATCCCTTTGTTCTCATACTCCTGATATTTTTAACTGTTGCGCAATGGTTTCATACCTAAGACTACCGATCAAACTCTCTGTAGAAGAAGTTCCAAAAAAAAAATTACGTTGACTTTTCGAGACAAAGACGTCTAAAAATGCTCCAAATGGTAAAAATACGACGTTTTGGATTTTCAATCTCGTTTTTCGACTACTCATGACATTTAGAGAAATTGTACAATGGTTTCACACAATACACTACCTATAAGACTCTCGAATGAGAAAGTTTAAAAAAAATCGTAGGCGGCGTTTTCGAGAAATACGCGTCTAAAGTTGATCGAAATAGCAAAATACCTTAATTTTCAAACTCAGATAACTTTTTTATTTTTTGATAGAAACTTGTCGCTATAGTACCATCTTGTAGATAATTCACGTGGCTATCAAACCATATAATACTTTAACTACTCGGTAAACAACCAATCGATACATCTTATTTGGCGCACAGGCACCCATTTTTCTGAATTTTGTCAAACTTTGGATACCTTTATTGAACACTTCCGGTGATTAGAGGATTTTCATTTATAGCTCATGGACTGGTTTGGACCTTCGACTATATATTCAGTAAGTTTCAGAAAAATCGTAGGCGCCGTTTTAAAAAAATAAGAACTCTACGATTTGACCAAAATGCGAAAAAAAGTGAAAAATCAAAGTTAACATTTCAGAATAAAACTTATATTTTTGGAATCGGATTGATGTCAGCTATCCAAAAATATAAGTCATAATTGAAAATTTCACAAAATAAAAATTTTGGAAATTTTTGAAAATTTTCCAATTTTCACCAAAAAAATGAAAGCGATAAAGTTTCCAAATTTGACGTTTTTAAAATGCTATCTTCTTAGAAATGTCTCAAGCTATCCAAAAATGTAAATATCAGAGAAATCGGTTGACAATTACCAAAATTACGGCCGATTTTCAATTTTCGTGCACGTTAAAGATTTAACGCATTTCCGCTATGCGAACGAATTTCGTTTTACATTTAAGCACTAACTACCACCCAGTTTCCAGAGAGAAAATCAAACTTCAGACCTCTATCTCTTATAGTTGCTGAGAAATAGGCAAAATGGAAAAAAAAAAGAATAATAACTAGACCTGCTTGCAGGACTGAAGGCTTTCACCTTACCCAAGGCAGCACAAAATGCCCACCACTCACCCCTTAAAAAATACCCACACACACTTAAACAACTCAGATATTGACACTTTCTGTGCATGCGCATTACCATAGAAGGAAAGTGAAAAATATAGTTGAACAATTTACAACATTATGAACTTGGATCGGTAGAATCCTACAGACGCCCGAAATCTAAATACGCAATCAAAAACTCAAAAATTCCAAAAAATTTCAATTTAAGTACATTTTCAAATTTTCAGGAAAAAAAGAGAACGGCGTGGTATCGCAATTCGACCTTTATCGCATCCGCAATATCCCCGGCTCTACAAAAAAATAACTTTTTCGAAAATCGGTTGGAAATTGACATTATTAGGACCTATTTTCATTTATGCACGTTAAAGATTTACTTCACTTCAGGTCTGTTCAGAACTTTCGCAATACTTCTAAGTACTTACTGCTTAAAACATAGGAAAAATCATCATCAGAACTCTATCTGCTTTAGTTTCAGAGATCTACACAAAAAAAAGATCGTGTCAGATCATAACCAAAACCAAGAATCATACCTTTCAACATCAACTTTTCAACATTTGTCCAGAGGGGTGCCTTCCTTACAAATAGTTTCGGTAAATAGCGTCATTTTCGCTGGTATCATATGATGGCGTCATGTAGACTAAAAACCTGGGATAATAATTTCAGGAGTAACTGTTATTGACTAAAATGAATTATTTTCACTCTAGAAGCAGCATTACCAGATATTGGTTACCAGTAAAACACCTTTAGTTCAAATATTGCCTCTTTCAAAAAAAGCTCTCTATATAATGCTTTATACGTAGGCAAAACGTTGCGATTATGACCAACACGGACTTTTGTCAATGTCACACCAATGTGTACACGGGACTTTGGAATCACGTCCATATCAATTACTCAAATATGCAACTGGTTCAAAAATTGATTAAATATTCAATGAAATATCTACAATTTTCTGATTTCCTGCACGTTAAAGATTTGACGTCACTACATGTAACATATAAAAATTTAATATTTATTACAGATAGAGTCCATGCTCAAACTGGTTATCTCAACTGAGAACGACATGGTTATCTCAATTCGACCTTTATCCCATCCGCAATATCCCCGGCTGTACAAAAATATAATTTTTTCGAAAATCGGTTGGGAATTGACATAATTAGAACCGATTTTCATTCGTGCACGTTAAAGATTTACATCACTTCCGGTCCGGTTCACAACTTTCGCAATAGTTCTAAGTACTAAATGTTTAAAACATAGGAAAAATCAATATTCAAAACTCTATCTGTTTTAGTTTCAGAGATCTACACAAGAATAAAAAAAACGAGTTTTCCGATTGGAACAAAAAAGTATCGTAAGTGTCAAATAATAACCAAAACCCAGAATCATACATTCAACATTAATTTTTCAGCATTTATATAGAGGAGTGCCTTCCTTATAAATAGCTTCAACGGAGAGGTTTATTTTCACTGGTATCAAATGATGACGTCATGGAGACAAAAATCCTGAGATATTAATTTCAGGGGTAACTATTATTTACTAAAACGAATTATTTACACTCTAGAAGCACCAGTAACAGATATTGGTTACTATTAAAACACCCTTAGTTCAAATATTGCCACTTTTAAAAAAAATCTCTCTATATATGCTTTATACGTATGCAAAACGTTCCAATTATGAACAATTCGGCCTTTTGTCGATGTCACACCAATGTGTACACGGGACTTCGGAATCGCGTTTTCATGTCAGCTACTCAAATATGTAACTGGTTCAAAAATGGATTTTATATTCAATGAAATATCGCCAATTTTCGGATTTCGTGCACGTTAAAGATTTGACGTCACCAACAGATAAAATTTCGATATTTATTAGAAACAGAGTCCATGCTCTAACTACATTAAACTTTCTATGACCGGTGCAATATTCGTACTTCTGCACGATACTACTGCAAGATACAACTGCAACCTCTCAAAAATTGGATTTGCTTATAAACAGTGCGAGCCGTCGATTTGTGTCGACATGATTACCGCTATGAGGTAATTTTGGCCAAGGAGAAACAATATTAATTCAAAGACTAATTATTACACACATAAATCAAATATTTCTGCTACAGGGTCACTATACCCTTATTTTGAATAGAAATAAAGACTCAAAGTTGAAATACTTTTTGCCCAAATATCGTCACTGTGAGAGAAAAAGGGACTTTTGAATATGCTCTAAACGTTGCTAATACGTACAGATTGTATCAACTCTTACTGCATGTTTCGCTTAACAATGAAAGGTGACGTTTTCAATTTTCGATCCCTTTGTTCTCATACTCCTGATATTTCTAACTGTTGCGCAATCGTTTCATACCTAA
This sequence comes from Patella ulyssiponensis, assembly GCA_963678685.1. Taxonomy (NCBI): domain Eukaryota; kingdom Metazoa; phylum Mollusca; class Gastropoda; family Patellidae; genus Patella; species Patella ulyssiponensis. The sequence goes on along the minus strand of OY783225.1, from coordinate 56,166,606 downwards.
GACTACCGATAAAACTATCTGTAGAAGAAGTTCAAAAAAAAAATTACGTTGACTTTTCGAGAAAAAGGCGTCTAAAAATGCTCCAAATGGTAAAAATACGACGTTTTGGATTTTCAATCTCGTTTTTCGACTACTCATGACATTTAGAAAAATTGTACAATGGTACCACACAATACACTACCAATTAGACTCTCGATTGAGAAAGTTAGAAAAAAATCGTTGGCGGCGTTTCCGAGAAACGGGCGTTTAAACTTGATCGAAATCGTAAATAACCCTACTATTGAAAGTGCCATAACTTTTTTATTTTGCAATAGAAACATATCGCTATAGTACCATCCGGTGGAGAATTCAAGTGGCTATCAAACGACTTAGTACTTTAACTACTCGTTAAACAACCAATTGATACATCGCATTTTGCGCATCAGCACCCATTTTTCAGAATTTTGTCAAAGTTGGGATACTTTTCTTGACTACTTCCGGTGATTAGAGGATTTTCATCCATAGTCTAAGGACTGGAGACGTCTCTTAACTTCATATTCCTGAAGTTTCAGAAAAATCGTAGGCACCGTTTTAAAAAAATAAGAACTCTACGATTTGACCAAAATGCGTAAAAAAGTGAAAAATCAAAGTTAACATTTCAGAACAAAACTTATATTGTTGGAATCGGATTGATGTCAGCTATCCAAAAATATAGGCTAAGTCATATTTTTAAATTCCCAAAAGTAACAATTTTAGAAAATTTTTGAAAATTTTCCATTTTTCACCCAAAAAATGAAAGAGACAAAGTTTCCAAATTCTACGTATTTGAACTGCTGTCTTCTCGGAAATGTCTCCAGCTAACCAAAAATGTAAATTTTAAAAAAATCGGTTGAGAATTAGCAGAATTATGGCAGATTTTCAATTTGCGTGCACGCTAAAGATTTGACGCATTTCCGCTATGCGCACAAATTTCGTTTTACATTTAAGCACTAACCACCACCCAGTTTCCCGAGAGAAAATCAAATTTCAGACCTCTATCTCTTATAGTTTCTGAGATCTAGCTTCCCCCAATAAAAAAAAAATAATAATAACTAGACCTGCTTGCAGGACTGAAGGCTTTCACCTTACCCAAGGCAGCACAAAATGCCCACCACTCACCCCTTAAAACACACACACACACACTTAAACAACTCAGATATTGACACATTCTGTGCATGCGCATTACTATATAAGGAAAGTGAAAAATATAGTTGAACAATTTACAACATTATGAACTTGGATCGGTGGAATCCTACAGACGACAGAAATCTAAATACGCAATCAAAAACGCAAAAATTCTAAAAAAAAATTACAATTTTACTACATTTTCAAATTTTCAGGAAAAAAAGAGAACAGCGTGGTATTGCAATTCGACCTATATCGCATCCGCAATATCCCCGGCTCTACAAAAAAATAACTTTTTCGAAAATCGGTTGGGAATTGAGATTATTAGGACCTATTTTCATTTATGCACGTTAAAGATTTACTTCACTTCAGGTCTGTTCAGAACTTTCGCAATACTTCTAAGTACTTACTGCTTAAAACATAGGAAAAATCATTATTCAGAACTCAATCTGCTTTAGTTTCAGAGATCTACACGAGAATGAAAAAAAAACCCAGTTTTTCGAATGGGACAAAAAAAGATCGTGTCAAATCCTAACCAAAACCAAGAATCATACCTTTCAACATCAACTTTTCAACATTAACAGATATTGGTTACCAGTAAAACACCTTTAGTTCAAATATTGCCTCTTTGAAAAAAAGCTCTCTATATATCGCAAAACATTGCGATTATGACCAACTCGGACTTTTGTCAATGTCACACCAATGTGTACACGGGACTTTGGAATCACGTCCATATCAACTACTCAAATATGCAACTGGTTCAAAAATTGATTAAATATTCAATGAAATATCTACAATTTTCTGATTTCGTGCACGTTAAAGATTTGACGTCACTACATGTAACATATAAAAATTTAATATTTATTACAGATAGAGTCCATGCTCAAACTAGTTATCTCAACTGAGAACGACATGGTTATCTCAATTCGACCTTTATCCCATCCGCAATATCCCCGCCTGTACAAAAATATAATTTTTTCGAAAATCGGTTGGGAATTGACATAATTAGAACCGATTTTCATTCGTGCACGTTAAAGATTTACATCACTTCCGGTCTGGTTCACAACTGTCGCAATAGTTCTAAGTACTAAATGTTTAAAACAAAGGTAACTATTATTTACTAAAACGAATTATTTTCACTCTAGAAGCACCAGTAACAGATATTGGTTACTATTAAACCACCCTTAGTTCAAATACTGCCACTTTTAAAAAAATCTCTCTATATATGCTTTATACGTATGCAAAACGTTCCAATTATGACCAATTCGGACTTTTGTCGATGTCACACCAATGTATACACGGGACTTCGGAATCGCGTTTTCATGTCAGCTACTCAAATATGTAACTGGTTCAAAAATTGACTTTATATTCAATGAAATATCGCCAATTTTCGGATTTCGTGCACGTTAAACATTTGACGTCACCAACATATAATATTTGATATTTATTAGAAACAGAGTCCATGCTCTAACTACATTACACTTTCTATGACCGGTGCAATATTCGTACTTCTGCACGATACTACTGCAAGATACAACTGCAACCACCTGAAAATTGGATTTACTTATAAACAGCGCGAGCCGTCGATTTGTGTCGAGATGATTACGGCTATGAGGTAATTTTGGCCAAGGAGAAACAGTATTAATTCAAAGACTAATTATTACACACATAAATCAAATATTTCTGCTACAGGGTCACTATACCCTTATTTTGAATAGAAGTAAAGATTCAAAGTTGAAATACTTTTTGCCAAAATATCGTCACTGTGAGAGAAAAAGGGACTTTTGAAGATGCTCTAAACGTTGCTAATACGTACAGATTGTAGCAACTCTTACTGCATGTTTCGCTTAACAATGAAAGGTGACGTTTTCAATTTTCGATCCCTTTGTTCTCATACTCCTGATATTTCTAACTGTTGCGCAATGGTTTCATACCTAAGACTTCCGATAAAACTCTCTGAAGAAAAAGTTCCAAAAAAAAATTACGTTGACTTTTCGAGAAAAAGACGTCTAAAAATGCTCCAAAGGGTAAAATACGACGTTTTGGATTTTCAATCTCGTTTTTCGACTACTCATGACATTTAGAGAAATTGTACAATGGTTTCACACAATACACCACCTATAAGACTCTCGAATGAGAAAGTTATAAAAAAATCGTAGGCGGCGTTTTCAAGAGATAGGCGTCTAAAGTTGATCGAAATAGCAAAATACCTTACTTTTCAAACTCAGATAACTTTTTTATTTTTTGATAGAAACTTGTCGCTATAGTACCATCTTGTAGATAATTCACGTGGCTATCAAACGATATAATACTTTAACTACTCGGTAAACAACCAATCGATACATCTTATTTGGCGCACAGGCACCCATTTTTCTGAATTTTGTCAAACTTTGGATACCTTTCTTGACCACTTCCGGTGATTAGAGGATTTTCATTTATAGTTTAAGGAACAATTCGGACATCTCTGTTCATCTTGCCAAAGTTTTAGAAAAATCGTAGGAGCGGATTTAAAAAAATAAGCCTTACCGTTTTTGACCAAAATGCCAAAAAAAGTGAAAAATCAAAAATAATATTTCACAACAAAACGAATATTGTTGGAATCGGATCGACGACAGCTTTCCAAAAATATAATTAGAAATTCAAAATTCCAAAAAATAAAAATTTTAGCAAATTTTTGAAAATTTTCCAATATTCACCAAAAAGATGAGAGCGACAAAGTTTCTAAATTCGACGTTTTTGAAGTGCTATCTACTCGACAATGTCTTCTGCTATCCAAAAATATAAATATCTGAAAAATCGATTGAGAATTAAGAGAATTACGGCCGATTTTCAATTTGCGTGCACGCTAAAGATTTCACGCATTTCCGCTGTGCGCACAAATCTCGAAATAGTTTTAAGGAGTAACCACCACCCATTTTCCCGAGAGAAAATCAAACTTCAGACCTCTATCTCTTATAGTTTCTGAGATCTAGCTTCCCCCAATTAAAAAAAATAATAATCTTAGTAATAACAATAGCCTTTCACCATTGAAAAATGGTGAAAGCCTAATAATCTTAGTAATAACAATAGTCTTTCACCATTGAAAATGGTGAAAGCCTAATAATCTTAGTAATAACAATAGTCTTTCACCATTTTCAATGGTGAAAGCCTAATAATAATAATAAGAACTAGACCTGCTTGCAGGACTGAAGGCTTTCACCTTACCCAAGGCAGCACAAAATGCCGGCCACTCACCCCTTAAAACACACACACACACACACACACACTTAAACAACTCAGATATTGACACTTTCTGTGCATGCGCATCACGATAGAAAGAAAGTGAAAAATATAGTTGAATAATTTCCAACATAATGAACTTGGATCGGTAGAATCGCACAGACGTCGGAAATCTAAGCACGCAATCAAAAACTCAAAAATTCCAAGAAATTTTAATTTTAGTACATTTTCAAAATATTCAAGAAAAAAGAGAACGACGTGGTATCTCAATATCCCCCGCTGTACAAAAATACAACTTTTTCGAAAATCGGTTGGGAATTGACATAATAAGGACCGATTTTCATTCGCGCACGTTAAAGATTTACATCACTTCCGGTCTGTTCACAACTTTCGCAATAGATCTAAAACATAGAAAAAAAACAATATTCAGAACTCTATCAGTTTTAGTTTCAGAAATCTAAACCACTATAGAAAAAAACAGTTTTCCGAATGAGACAAAAAAATACCTTAAGTATCAGGTAATAACCAAAACCCAAAATCGCACCATTCAACATTAATTTTTCAACATTATAATTGAGGGGTACCTTATTTATAAATAGCTTCATTAGAGAGCTGCATTTTCACTGGTGTCAAATGATGACGTCATGTAGACAAAAAAACTGGGATATTAATTTCAGGAGTAACTGTTAATTACTAAAATGAATTATTTTCATTCTAGAAGCACCAGTACCAGATATTGGTTACCATTCAAACACCCTTAGTTCAAATATTGCCAGTTTTGAAAAAAAGCTCTCTATATATGCTTTATACGTATGCAAAACGTTCCATTTACAACCAATTCGGACTTTTGTCGATGTCACATCAAAAATACAAAAAAATACCTTAAGTATCAGGTAATAACCAAAACCCAAACTCGCACCATTCAACATTAATTTTTCAACATCGTAATTGTGGGACTTTTGTCGATGTCACATCAATGTGTTACACGGGACTATGGAATCGCGTTTTCATATCAGCTACGAAACAGCCAGGTTACGAAACAGCTAACATCCATGTAACTGGTTCAAAAATTGATTGAATATTCAATGAAATATCGTCAATTTTCTGATTTCGTGCACGTTAAAGATTTGACGTCACTGTCACCAACATACAAAATTTCGATATTTATTACAAACATAGTCCATGCTCAAACTACATCACACTTTCTATGACCGGTGCAATATTCGTACTTCTGCACGATACTACTGCAAGATACAACAGCAACCTCTTAAATATTGGATTTGCTTATAAACAGCGCGAGTCGTCGATTTATGTCGAGATGATTACGGTTATGAGGTAATTTTGACAAAGAAGAAACAATATTAATTCAAAGAATAATTATTACACGCAGCAATCAACTATTTCTGTTACAGGGCCATTAAACCCATATTTGGAATAGAAGTAAACACTCAAAGTTGAAATGCTTTTAGCTCAAATATCGTCACTGTGAGAGAAAAGGGGGCTTTTGAATATGCTCTAAACGTATGTAATACGTACAGATTGTATCAACTCTTACTGCATGTTTCGCTTAACAATGAAAGGTGACGTTTTCAATTTTCGATCCCTTTGTTCTCATACTCCTGATATTTTTAACTGTTGCGCAATGGTTTCATACCTAAGACTACCGATAAAACTTTCTGTAGAAGAAGTTCCCAAAAAAAAATTACGTTGACTTTTCGAGACAAAGACGTCTAAAAATGCTCCAAATGGTAAAAATACGACGTTTTGGATTTTCAATCTCGTTTTTCGACTACTCATGTCATTTAGAGAAATTGCACAATGGTTTCACACAATACACCACCTATAAGACTCTCGAATGAGAAAGTTTAAAAAAAATCGTAGGCGGCGTTTTCGAGAAATACGCGTCTAAAGTTGATCGAAATAGCAAAATACCTTAATTTTCAAACTCAGATAACTTTTTTATTGTTTGATAGAAACTTGTCGCTATAGTATCATCTTGTAGATAATTCACGTGGCTATCAAACGATATAATACTTTAACTACTCGGTAAACAACCAATCGATACATCTTATTTGGCGCACAGGCACCCATTTTTCTGAATTTGGTCAAACTTTGGATACCTTTCTTGACCACTTCCGGTGATTAGAGGATTTTCATTTATAGTTTAAGGAACAATTCAGACATCTCTGTTCATCTTACCAAAGTTTCAGAAAAATCGTTAGAGTGGTTTTAAAAAAATAAGCCTTACCGTTTTTGACCAAAATGCAGAAAAAAGTGAAAAATCAAAGTTAATATTTCAGAACACAACTTATATTATTGGAATCGGATCGACGTCAGCTATCCAAAAGTGTAATTAGAATTTCTAAATTCCTAAAAATAAACATTTTAGCAAATTTTTGAAAATTTTCCAGTATTCACCAAAAAAATGAGAGCGACAAAGTTTCTATATTCAACGTTTTTCAACTGCTATCTAGTCCGAAATGTCTCCCGCTATTCAAAAATATAAATGTCTGAAAAATCGATTGAGAATTAACTGAATTATGGCCGATTTTCAATTTTTGTGCACGCTAAAGATTTCACGCATTTCCGCTATGCGCACAAATGTGGAAATAGTTTTAAGGAGTAACCACCACCCATTTTCCCGAGGGAAAATCAAACTTCAGACCTCTATCTCTTATAGTTTCTGAGATCTAGCTTCCCCCAATAAAAAAAAAAATAACTAGACCTGCTTGCAGGACTGAAGGCTTTCACCTTACCCAAGGCAGCACAAAATGCCCACCACTCACCCCTTAAAAAATACCCACACACACTTAAACAACTCAGATATTGACACTTTACAATTTACAACACTATGAACTTGGATCGGTAGAATCCTACAGACGCCGGAAATCTAAATACGCAATCAAAAACTCAAAAATTCAAAAAAAAATACAATTTAAGTACATTTTCAAATTTTCAGGAAAAAAAGAGAACGGCGTGGTATCGCAATTCGACCTTTATAGCATCCGCAATATCCCCGGCTCTACAAAAATATAACTTTTTTGAAAATCGGTTGGAAATTGACATTATTAGGACCTATTTTCATTTATGCACGTTAAAGATTTACTTCACTTCCGGTCTGTTCAGAACTTTCGCAATAGTTCTAAGCACTAACTGCTTACAACATAGGAAAATCATTATTCAGAACTCTATCTGTTTTAGTTTCAGAGATCTACACTAGAAATAAAAAAAACAGTTTTCCGAATGGGACCAAAAAAAATCGTGTCAGATAATAGCCAAAACCAAGTATCATATTTTTCAACATCAACTTTTCAACATTAATAAAGAGGGGTGCCTTCCTTATTAATAGCCTCAGTAAATAGCGTCATTTTCGCTGGTATCAAATGATGACGTCATGTAGACAAAAAACCTGGGATAATAATTTCAGGAGTAACTGTTATTGACTAAAATGAATTATTTTCACTCTAGAAGCACCAGCACCAGATATTGGTTACCATTAAAACACACGTAGTTCAAATATTGCCACTTTCAAAAAAAAGCTCTCTAAAAATGCTTTATACGTATGCAAAACGTTCCGATTATGACCAATTCAGACTGTCGATGTCACACCAATATGTACATGAGACATCGGAATCGCGTTCATGTCAGCTACTCAAATATGTAACTGGTTCAAAAATTGATCGAATTTTCAATGTAATATCGACAATTTTCTGATTCCGTGCCCGTTGATGTTTATTAACTACAAACTACATCATGTCTTCTACCACAGATGCAATATTCGTACTTCTGCACGATACTACTGCAAGATACAACAGCAGCCTCTTAAAAATTGGACTTGCTTATAAACAGTGCGAGTCCTAGATTTCTGTCGAGATGATTACGGTTATGAGTTAATTTTGACAAAGAAGAAACAATATTAATTCATAGCCTAATTATTACACACGGCAATCAACTATTTCTGTTACCGGGTCATTAAATCCATATTTTGAATAGAAGTAAACACTCAAAGTTGAAATACTTTTAGCTCAAATATCGTCACTGTGAGAGAAAAGGGGACTTTGGAATATGCTCTAAACGTTGGTAAAACGTACAGATTGTATCACCTCTTACTGCATATCTCGCTTAACAATAAAAGGTGACGTTTTCAATTTTCGATCCCTTTGTTCTCATACTCCTGATATTTCTAACTGTTGCGCAATGGTTTCATACATAAGGCTACCGATAAAACTTTCTGTAGAAGAAATTCCCCCAAAAAATTAAGTTGACTTTTCGAGAAAAAGACCCCTAAATATGTCCCAAATCGTAAAAATACGCCGTTTTCAATTTTCAATCTCTTTTTTCGGCTACCCATGACAATTAGAAAAATTGTACGATGGTTTCACGCAATACACCACCTATAAGACTCTCGATTGAGAAAGTTTAAAAAAAATCGTAGGCGGCGTTTCCGAGAAATACGCGTCTAAAGTTGATCGAATTAGCAAAATAGCTTACTTTTTAAACTCAGATAACGTTTTTATTTTTTGATAGAAACTTGTCGCTATAGTACCATCTTGTAGATAAGTCACGTGGCTATCAAACCATATAATACTTTAACTACTCGGTAAACAACCAATCGATACATCTTATTTGGCGCACAGGCACCCATTTTTCTGAATTTTGTCAAACTTTGGATACCTTTCTTGACCACTTCCGGTGATTAGAGGATTTTCATTTATAGCTCATGGACTGGTTTGGACCTTCGACTATATATTCAGTAAGTTTCAGAAAAATCGTAGGCGCCGTTTTAAAAAAATAAGAACTCTACGATTTGACCAAAAATTCGAAAAAAAGTGAAAAATCAAAGTTAACATTTCAGAATAAAACATATATTTTTGGAATCGGATTGATGTCAGCTATCCAAAAATATAAGTCATAATTCAAAATTCCCCAAACTAAAAATTTTGAAAATTTTTGAAAATTTTCCAATTTTCACCAAAAAAATGAAAGCGATAAAGTTTCCAAATTTGACGTTTGTGAACTGCTATCTTCTTAGAAATGTCTCAAGCTACCCAAAAATGTAAATATCAGAGAAATCGGTTGACAATTACCAAAATTACGGCCGATTTTCAATTTTCGTGCACGTTAAAGATTTAACGCATTTCCGCTATGCGCACGAATTTCGTTTTACATTTAAGCACTAACTACCACCCAGTTTCCCGAGAGAAAATCAAACTTCAGACCTCTATCTCTTATAGTTGCTGAGAAATAGGCAAAATGGACTCAAATATGCAATGTAACTGGTTCAAAAATTGATTGAATATTCAATGAAATATCGTCAATTTTCTGATTTCTTGCACGTTAAAGATTTGACGTCATCAACATACAAAATTTCGATATTTATTACAAAGAGAGTCCATGCTCAAACTACATTACACTTTCTATGACCGGTGCAATATTGGTACTTCTGCACGATACTACTGCAAGATACAACTACAATCTCTTAAAAATTGGATTTGCTTATAAACAGCGCGAGTCGTCGATTTATGTCGAGATGATTACGGTTATGAGGTAATTTTGACAAAGAAGAAACAATATTAATTCAAAGAATAATTATTACACGCAGCAATCAACTATTTCTGTTACAGGGCCATTAAACCCATATTTTGCATAGAAGTAAACACTCAAAGTTGAAATGCTTTTAGCTCAAATATCGTCACTGTGAGAGAAAAGGGGGCTTTTGAATATGCTCTAAACGTATGTAATACGTACAGATTGTATCAACTCTTACTGCATGTTTCGCTTAACAATGAAAGGTGACGTTTTCAATTTTCGATCCCTTTGTTCTCATACTCCTGATATTTCTAACTGTTGCGCAATGGTTTCATTCCTAAGACTACCGATAAAACTCTCTGTAGAAGAAGTTCAAAAAAAAAAATTACGTTGACTTTTCGAGAAAAAGACGTCTAAAAATGCTCCAAATGGTAAAAATACGACGTTTTGGATTTTCAATCTCGTTTTTCGACTACTCATGACATATAGAGAAATTGTACAATGGTTTCACACAATACACCACCTATAAGACTCTCGAATGAGAAAGTTTTAAAAAAATCGTAGGCGGCGTTTTCGAGAAATACGCGTCTAAAGTTGATCGAAATAGCAAAATACCTTACTTTTCAAACTCAGATAACTTTTTTATTTTTTGATAGAAACTTGTCGCTATAGTACCATCTTGTAGATAATTCACGTGGCTATCAAACGATATAATACTTTAACTACTCGGTAAACAACCAATCGATACATCTTATTTGACGCACAGGCACCCATTTTTCTGAATTTTGTCAAACTTTGGATCCCTTTCTTGACCACTTCCGGTGATTAGAGGATTTTCATTTATAGCTCATGGACTGGTTTGGACCTTCGACTATATATTCAGTAAGTTTCAGAAAAATCGTTGGAGCCGTTTTAAAAAAATAAGAACTCTACGATTTGACCAAAATGCGAAAAAAAGTGAAAAATAAAAGTTAACATTTCGGAACAAAACTTATATTGTTGGAATCGGATCGATGTCAGGAATCCAAAAATATAAGCAGAAATTCAAAATTCCAAAAAATAAAAATTTTGGAAAATTTTGAAAATTTTCCAATTTTCACCAAAAAAATGAAAGCGACAAAGTTTCTAAATTCGACATTTTTGAACTGCTATCGGCTCAGAAATATCTCCAGCTATCCAAAAATGTAAATATCAGAAAAATTGGTTGAGAATTAACAGAATTACGGCCGATTTTTGGTTTTCGTATTAAACGTCACTTCCGGTGTGCGCACAAATTTCAAAATAGCTTTAAGCAGTAGCTGCACACCACTTTTCCAACAGAAGATCAAATTGCAAACCTCTATTTCTTATAGTTGCTGAGATCTAGCTTCCCCCAATAAAAAAAAAAATAATAATAATCTTAGTAATAACAATAGTCTTTCACCGAAGGTGAAAGCCTAATGAATAATAATAATAATCTTAGTAATAACAATAGTCTTTCACCATTTTCAATGGTGAAAGCCTAATAATAAATAATAATAATAATCTTAGTAATAACAATAGTCTTTCACCATTTTCAATGGTGAAAGCCTAACTAGACTTGCTTGCAAGGCTGAAGGCTTTCACCTTACCCAAGGCAGCACAAAATGCCCGCCACTCACCCCTTAAAACACACACACACACACACACACACTTAAACAACTCAGATATTGACACTTTCTGTGCATGCGCATTACGATAGAAGGAAAGTGAAAAATATAGTTGAACAATTTACAACATTATGAACTTGGATCGGTAGAATCCTACAGACGCCAGAAATCTAAATACGCAATCAAAAACGCAAAAATTCTAAAATAAATTTTACAATTTTAGTATATTTTCAAATTTTCAGGAAAAAAAGAGAACTGCGTGGTATTGCAATTCGGCATATATTGCATCCGCAATATCCCCGGCTCTACAAAAATATAACTTTTTCGAAAATCGGTTGGGAATTGAGATTATTAGGACTTATTTTCATTTATGCACGTTAAAGATTTACTTCACTTCAGGTCTGTTCAGAACTTTCGCAATACTTCTAAGTACTTACTGCTTAAAACATAGGAAAAATCAAATGATGACGTCATGGAGACAAAAATCCTGCGATATTAATTTCTGGGGTTAACTATTATTTACTAAAACCAATTATTTTCACCCTAGAAGCACCAGTAACAGATATTGGTTACTATTAAAACACCCTTTGTTCAAATATTGCCAATCTCTCTATATATGCATTATACGTATGCAAAACGTTCCAATTACGACCAATTCGGACTTTGTCGATGTCACACCAATGTGTACACGGGACTTCGGAATCGCGTTTTCATGTCAGCTACTCAAATATGTAACTCGTTCAAAAATTGATTTTATATTCAATGAAATATAGCCAATTTTCGGATTTCGTGCACGTTAAAGATTTGACGTCACCAACATATAAAAGTTCGATATTTATTAGAAACAGAGTCCATGCTCTAACTACATCTAACTTTCTGTGGCCGGTGCAATATTCGTACTTCTGCACGATACTACTGCAAGATACAACTGCAACCTCTTAAAAATTGGATTTGCTTATAAACAGCGCGAGCCGTCGATTTGTGTCGAGATGATTACGGCTATGAGGTAATTTTGGCCAAGGAGAAACAATATTAATTCAAAGACTAATTATTACACACATAAATCAAATATTTCTGCTACAGGGTCACTATACCCTTATTTTGAATAGAAGTAAAGACTCAAAGTTGAAATACTTTTTGCCCAAATATCGTCACTGTGAGAGAAAGGGGGACTTTTGAATATGCTCTAAACGTTGCTAATACGTACAGATTGTATCAACTCTTACTGCATGTTTCGCTTAACAATGAAAGGTGACGTTTTCAATTTTCGATCCCTTTGTTCTCATACTCCTGATATTTCTAACTGTTGCGCAATGGTTTCATACCTAAGACTACCGATAAAACTCTCTGTAGAAGAAGTTCAAAAAAAAAAAATTACGTTGACTTTTCGAGAAAAAGACGTCTAAAAATACTCCAAATGGTAAAAATACGACGTTTTGGATTTTCAATCTCGTTTAACGACTACTCATGACATTTAGAGAAATTGTACAATGGTTTCACACAATACACCACCTATAAGACTCTCGAATGAGAAAGTTTTAAAAAAATCGTAGGCGGCGTTTTCGAGAAATACGCGTCTAAAGTTGATCGAAATAGCAAAATACCTTACTTTTCAAACTCAGATAACTTTTTTATTTTTTGATAGAAACTTCACGCTATAGTACCATCTTGTAGATAATTCACATGACTATCAAACGATATAATACTTTAACTACTCGGTAAACAACCAATCGATACATCTTATTTGGCGCACAGGCACCCATTTTTCTGAATTTTGTCAAAATTTGGATACCTATCTTGACCACTTCCGGTGATTAGAGGATTTTCATTTATAGTTTAAGGAACAATTCAGACATCTCTGTTCATCTTACCAAAGTTTCAGAAAAATCGTTGGAGTGGTTTTAAAAAAATAAGCCTTACCGTTTTTGACCAAAATGCGAAAAAAAGTGAAAAATCAAAGTTAATATTTCAGAGCAAAACTTACATTGTTGGAATTGGATCGACGTCAGCTATCCAAAAGTGTAATTAGAATTTCTAAATTCCTAAAAATAAACATTTTAGCAAATTTTTGAAAATTTTCCAGTATTCACCAAAAAAATGAGAGCGACAAAGTTTCTATATTCAACGTTTTTCAACTGCGATCTAGTCGGAAATGTCTCCCGCTATTCAAAAATATAAATGACTGAAAAATCGATTGAGAATTAACTGAATTATGGCCGATTTTCAATTTTTGTGCACGCCAAAGATTTCACGCATTTCCGCTATGCGCACAAATCTGGAAATAGTTTTAAGGAGTAACCACCACCCATTTTCCCGAGGGAAATTCAAACTTCAGACCTGTATCTCTTATAGTTTCTGAGATCTAGCTTCCCCCAATAAAAAAATAAATAATAATAATAATCTTAGTAATAACAATAGTCTTTCACCATTGAAAAATGGTGAAAGCCTAATAATAAGAATAATCTTAGTAATAACAATAGTCTTTCACCATTGAAAAATGGTGAAAGCCTAACTAGATCTGCTACTGTCCCATGCAGATATGAAAGCTTTCATATTCATCGTCACGTGTCATTGATTGTATCAAGTATCCTAAATAAAAGGATAAGAAGAAAAAATTATCAAAATTGGTCAAAAACTCGCAAAATTACAAGTCTAAATATAGTATGAAACATTGCACCCAGGCATAACCATAATCTGAAAACTAAAGGGAAATAACCGAAACTTGTATTACTGTAATGAGACGGATGAGAAAATGAAATGAAAATTGCCGAAAAAAAATTAAAAATGGCAGGTTGGACAGGCGACCTTACTCCTTGTCACGCACAACCGGGCATTCGAAAACACGCTAGTTAACTCAATGACAGGCGCGCGTGCTAACCATTCAGCCGCCCAACCCCCCTTTGAAATCAGACACGTGCAATATGTCATATAGGAAGAATAACAAGCCGCTCACAACAAAATGGTAAATTAATGAGTTTAGGGCAAAAAGGCGTCTACAGCACCCGGTGTTCCCAGGCGGTCATCCATCCAAGTACTAACCGGGCCCCACGTTGCTTAACTTCAGTGATCGGACGAGAACTGGTGTTTTCAACATGGTATGGCCGTGGACGAGAGAAGGTGGACAGAACCCGTAGTTATACTTACTTGAATTGACCCGCTTATTGATTTTGGGGGGGAGGGGGTGTCGGTTTTAAAAAGGCGTCTACAGCACCCAGTGTTCCCAGGCGGTCACCCATCCAAGTACTGACCGGGCCCGACGTTGCTTAACTTCAGTGATCGGACGAGAACTGGTGTTTTCAACGTGGTGTGGCCGTAGACGAGAGAAGGTGAACAGAACCCGTAGTTATACTTACCTGAATTGACTCGCTCATTAAGCTTTCATATTACATATGAAAGCTTATTGTTTCTGTTAAGATTATTAAGCTTTCATATTACATATGAAAGCTTATTGTTTCTGTTAAGATTATTAAGCTTTCATATGTATTACATATGAAAGCTTATTGTTTCTGTTAAAGTTATTATTATTATTATTTTTTTTTGTGTGTGTTTTCTGCAAATCGGATTTCTCAGAATCTATCCATAGGATCTTTCTGAAATTTTGACCTACCCCCCCCCAAAATGGGGTGCGAACCTTGATTAAATGTATTTTCAAAACGTTTTACGAATCCGAAATCACCGAATTTTACGAACGAAAAAACTGACAATGCATAGTCGTAACTTTGTTATTTTTTGACCGATTTTACTAATTCTTTTTTCTTTGAATACCTTGAAAAAAATCGTTTTCATCTGCAGTTTCACATTTTCGAATTTCGAAAATTCGTCGCTGTGATTTCGAACCGGAAGTTTAGACCAATTTGACAACTTCTTTAATAGTTGTACGATTTTCATGAAATTTAGAATACAAGTAGATCTTACCGATGTGACTTCAAAAATATAATTAGAAATTTTCTAAATTATCTCCCCTTGGCGAAATTAAGGATCAAAGTTTTCAAAAAAATCGTCGAAATATAGGTCAGAATGACCTAAAAAATTTTTTCGATACTCGACAAGTAATTACTGATTCCTACACAAAATATGGAGTTTGTCGATCGAACCGGAAGTGCCACCATCTTGAAACATGAAAAATCCCTAAGGCTTTTTTGCTATTTTACTTACAGACACGGGAGTTATATTTTCTGAATCCTTGAAGGATGGCCCAAAAATCGTAGGGAGCAGAATTTTGATTTCGGTCACGTGATGGTCACCATTTTGAATTGAAAATGAAAAGTAGTAGCAATTTGAAGGGCCGAGACTTTGAAACACAATAACTCTCCTTCTAATTGAGCTAGAATGTTCAAACTTGGTGTAGACGTTCACTAGGACAATGTCATGATTGAGTTCAAAGATGAGCATTTTCTGCCTAGGGTAAGCAGAGATGGGCATGCTGATTTGTTGATTCTTTAGGGCACGATAACTTCGGTTATAATGAAGGGAGGGCTGTGAAACTTTTGTCAATAGAGAGTCCAATAGCTAGCCTATTGTGTGAAATCATTGTATCATTTATTTTAAATATCAGGGATAGGCGAAAAAAAGAGATTGAAAATCCAAAAAGTCGTATTTTTACAATTTGGAGCATGTTTAGAGGTCTTTCTCGTAAAGTCAACTTAATATTTTTTGGGAACTTCTTCTACAAAGAGTCTTATTGGTAGTCTTTCATATAAAACCATCGATCAACAATCCAACATATCAGGAGTAGAAGAACAAAAGGATCGAACATTGAAAACGGCATCCTTTCATTGTTAAGCGACACATGCAGTGTGGGTGACTACAATCTACACATTTAGTCATCGTATACAGCTTATTCAACAGTATCGAATTCCAACTGCTTAGGGATTTTTTTTTCGTCCCATCCGAACGACTAGACAGCTGTGCTTGTCAGGCCCTCCGTTCTGCCTCACTGACAACGGGGAACCACGCCTAGAAATCAAGATGAACTTTTTCCGTGCAGAACTTTCAATTCAGGCCAAACGTTTATTGCATACGATTAAGCTGGTCAGTTGGAGCATATTTTCAAAAGTTTAGTAATAATCGGTTGGTAATTAAAGTACCGTGCACATTAAACTGTTAAAACAGAAAATTTCGCCCGGTTGAAATGTTTCTTGCTATAAGTCAGCAATTTTTCGAATTCAGGGAGGCTGAATGGCTGAATGGTTAGCATGTGCGCGCTGTATCGTAACGTCTGTCATTGAGTCAACGGGCGTCGTTTCGATCTCCAGGTTGCACGTGACATGGAGTATGATGTCCAACCTCGTGGGTTTTCTCCGTGTCCTTCGGTTTCCTCCCAACGGCTAAAGACCAGTAAGCGCAAGGGGAGTTTTTAAATAAAATTAAAAAACATATGTTAGTCACGAAATGACCTAGTTTGTGTCTAATGGACATTAGGCCGCATTTCTCTCTTTCTCTTTTATTTTTAAAGTTTTGTAATAAACGGTTGGTAATCAAAGGTACTGTAAAAGTGATAAAACAGAAAATTTCGCCCGGTTGTAATGTTTCTCACTTTAAAGTCAGCAATTTGCCGATTTTAAGGGGCAAACGTTTATTGCGAACGATTAAGCTGGTCAAGGGGAGCTTATTTTTAAAAGTTTTGTAATATTCGGTTGATAACTAAAGGTACCGTGCAAATTAAACTGTTAAAATAGAAAATTTGGCCCGGTTGAACTGTTTCTCGCTGCAGGTCAGCAATTTGCCGATTTTAGGGAGGTTGCGTGGCTGAATAACGTCTGTCTTTGAGTCAACTGGCGTTGTTTCGATTTCTTGGTTGTACGTGACAAGGAGTATGTTCGCCTGTCCAACTTCGTAGGCCGTAACGCCGCTGCCCGGGTAAAATTTCCCTCATTGCACACTTTATGGCATATGCCCGTCTTCATTAGCCCATTTTAGGAGCAGAACAGTAGGACGTTAAACCCCATTCAATTTCATTTCATTTTCTCTATGTTGCTTATTTATTATAGTGGATAAATATTTTTCTGGTTCTAGCAATTATTTAATTTCTGCATAGAAATCTTGCTTTGGCCAGTTTTTTTATTGCAGAGTGCCATTCTTGTATAATTCAGTCTATGATCCTTTGTTTAAAACATGCTTAAGAAGTCGTCACGATTTCCTACTTATAACCAAACATATTGGAAATATTAGTCTAGCATTATTAAATCCTAATTTTATTGGTCTTATTTAAAATTAAACTTTCATTTAACTATGAACAACCCTTAACGTGTCTCTTTAAAACTATTAAATACTCTAAAACAGTAGCTCAATCTTTTGACCTAAACTCATTAATTTACCATTTTCTTGTGAGCGACTTCTTATTCTTCCTATATGACATATTGCACGTGTCTGATTTCAAAGGGGGGTTGGGTGGCTGAATGGTTAGCACGCGCGCCTGTCATTGAGTTAACTAGCGTGTTTTCAAATGCCCGGTTGTACGTGACAAGGAGTAAGGTCGCCTGTCCAACCTGCCATTTTCATTTCATTTTCTCATCCGTCTCATTACAGTAATACAAGTTTCAGTTATTTCCCTTTAGTTTTCAGATTATTGTTATGCCTGGGTGCAATGTTTCATACTATATTTAGACTTGTAACTTCGAGAGTTTTTGACCAATTTTGATAATTTTTTCTTCTTATCCTTTTATTTAGGATACTCGATACAATCAATGACACGTGACGATGAATATGAAAGCTTTCATATCTGCATGGGACAGTAGCAGATCTAGTTATTATTTTTTTTTTGTGTGTATTTTCTGCAAATCGGATTTCTCAGAATCTAACCATGGGATCTTTCTGAAACTTTGACCTACCCCCCCAAAAATGGGGTGCGAACGTTGATTAAATATATTTTCAAAACGTTTTACGAATCCGAAATCACCGAATTTTACGAACGAAAAAACTGACAATGCATAGTCGTAACTTTGTTATTTTTTGACCGATTTTACTAATTCTTTATTCTTTGAATACCTTGAAAAAAATCATTTTCATCTGCAGTTTCACATTTTCGAATTTCGAAAATTCGTCGCTGTGATTTCGAACCGGAAGTTTAGACCAATTTAACAACTTCTTTAATAGTTGTACGATTTTCATGAAATTTAGTATACAAGTAGACCTTACCAATGCGACTTCAAAAATATAATTAGAAATTTTCTAAATTATCCCCCCTTGGTGAAATTAAGGATCAAAGTTTTCAAAAAAAATCGTCGAAATATATGTCAGAATGACCTAAAAAAATTTTTCGATACTCGACAAGTAATTACTGATTCCTACACAAAATATGGAGTTTGTCGATCGAACTGGAAGTGCCACCATCTTGAAACATGAAAAATCCCTAAGGCTTTTTTGCTATTTTACTTACAGACACCGGAGTTACATTTTCTGAATCCTTGAAGGATGGCCCAAAAATCGTAGGGAGCAGAATTTTGATTTCGGTCACGTGATGGTCACCATTTTGAATTGAAAATGAAAAGTAGTAGCAATTTGAAGGGCCGAGACTTTGAAACACAATAACTCTCCTTCTAATTGAGCTAGAATGTTCAAACCTGGTGTAGACGTTCACTAGGTCAATGTCATGATTGAGTTCAAAGATGAGCATTTTCTGCCTAGGGTAAGCAGAGATAGGCATGCTGATTTGTTGATTCTTTAGGGCACGATAACTTCGGTTATAATGAAGGGAGGGCTGTGAAACTTTTGTCAATAGAGAGTCCAATAGCTAGCCTATTGTGTGAAATCATTGTATCATTTATTTTAAATATCAGGGATAGGCGAAAAAAAGAGATTGAAAATCCAAAAAGTCGTATTTTTACAATTTGGAGCATGTTTAGAGGTCTTTCTCGTAAAGTCAACTTAATATTTTTTGGGAACTTCTTCTACAAAGAGTCTTATTGGTAGTCTTTTATATAAAACCATCGATCAACAATCCAACATATCAGGAGTAGAAGAACAAAAGGATCGAACATTGAAAACGGCATCCTTTCATTGTTAAGCGAAACATGCAGTGTGGTGACTACAATCTACACATTTAGTCATCGTATACAGCTTATTCAACAGTATCGAATTCCAACTGCTTAGGGATATTTTTTTTTTCGTCCCATCCGAACGACTAGACAGCTGTGCTTGTCAGGCCCTCCGTTCTGCCTCACTGACAACGGGGAACCACGCCGGGAAATCAAGATGAACTTTTTCCGTGCAGAACTTTCAATTCAGGCCAAACGTTTATTGCATACGATTAAGCTGGTCAGTTGGAGCATATTTTCAAAAGTTTAGTAATAATCGGTTTGTAATTAAAGTACCGTGCACATTAAACTGTTAAAACAGAAAATTTCGCCCGGTTGAAATGTTTCTTGCTATAAGTCAGCAATTTTCCGAATTCAGGGAGGCTGAATGGCTGAATGTTTAGCATGTCCGCGCTGTATCGTAACGTCTGTCATTGAGTCAACGGGCGTCGTTTCGATCTCCAGGTTGCACGTGACATGGAGTATGATGTCCAACCTCGTGGGTTTTCTCCGTGTCCTTCGGTTTCCTCCCAACGGCTAAAGACCAGTAAGCGCATGGGGAGTTTTTAAATAAAATTAAAAAACATATGTTAGTCACGAAATGACCTAGTTTGTGTCTAATGGACATTAGGCCGCATTTCTCTCTTTCTCTTTTATTTTTAAAGTTTTGTAATAAACGGTTGGTAATCAAAGGTACTGTAAAAGTGATAAAACAGAAAATTTCGCCCGGTTGTAATGTTTCTCACTTTAAAGTCAGCAATTTGCCGATTTTAAGGGGCAAACGTTTATTGCGAACGATTAAGCTGGTCAAGGGGAGCTTATTTTTAAAAGTTTTGTAATATTCGGTTGATAACTAAAGGTACCGTGCAAATTAAACTGTTAAAATAGAAAATTTGGCCCGGTTGAACTGTTTCTCGCTGCAGGTCAGCAATTTGCCGATTTTAGGGAGGTTGCGTGGCTGAATAACGTCTGTCTTTGAGTCAATTGGCGTTGTTTCGATTTCTTGGTTGTACGTGACAAGGAGTATGTTCGCCTGTCCAACTTCGTAGGCCGTAACGCCGCTGCCCGGGTAAAATTTCCCTCATTGCACACTTTATGGCATATGCCCGTCTTCATTAGCCCATTTTAGGAGCAGAACAGTAGGACGTTAAACCCCATTCAATTTCATTTCATTTTCTCTATGTTGCTTATTTATTATATTGGATAAATATTTTTCTGGTTCTAGCAATTATTTAATTTCTGCATAGAAATCTTGCTTTGGCCAGTTTTTTTATTGCAGAGTGCCATTCTTGTATAATTCAGTCTATGATCCTTTGTTTAAAACATGCTTAAGAAGTCGTCACGATTTCCTACTTATAACCAAACATATTGGAAATATTAGTCTGGCATTATTAAATCCTAATTTTATTGGTCTTATTTAAAATTAAACTTTGATTTAACTATGAACAACCCTTAACGTGTCTCTTTAAAACTATTAAATACTCTAAAACAGTAGCTCAACCTTTTGACCTAAACTCATTAATTTACCATTTTCTTGTGAGCGACTTCTTATTCTTCCTATATGACATATTGCACGTGTCTGATTTCAAAGGGGGGTTGGGTGGCTGAATGGTTAGCACGCGCGCCTGTCATTGAGTTAACTAGCGTGTTTTCAAATGCCCGGTTGTACGTGACAAGGAGTAAGGTCGCCTGTCCAACCTGCCATTTTTAATTTGTTTTTCCCGCCATTTTCATTTCATTTTCTCATCCGTCTCATTACAGTAATACAAGTTTCAGTTATTTCCCTTTAGTTTTCAGATTATTGTTATGCCTGGGTGCAATGTTTCATACTATATTTAGACTTGTAACTTCGAGAGTTTTTGACCAATTTTGATAATTTTTTCTTCTTATCCTTTTATTTAGGATACTTGATACAATCAATGACACGTGACGATGAATATGAAAGCTTTCATATCTGCATGGGACAGTAGCAGATCTAGTTATTATTATTTTTTTTTTTTGTGTGTTTTCTGCAAATCGGATTTCTCAGAATCTATCCGTAGGATCTTTCTGAAATTTTGACCTACCCCCCCATAAATGGGGTGCGAACCTTGATTAAATATATTTTCAAAACGTTTTACGAATCCGAAATCACCGAAATTTACGAACGACAAAATGGACAATGCATAGTCGTAACTTTGTTATTCTTTGACCGATTTTACTAATTCTTTTTTCTTTGTATACCTTGAAAAAAATCATTTTCATCTGCAGTTTCACATTTTCGAATTTCGAAAATTCGTCGCTGTGATTTCGAACCGGAAGTTTAGACCAATTTGACAACTTCTTTAATAGTTGTACGATTTTCATGAAATTTAGTATATATGTAGACCTTACCGATGTGACTTCAAAAATATAATTAGAAATTTTCTAAATTATCTCCCCTTGACGAAATTAAGGATCAAAATTTTCAAAAAAATCATGGAAATATAGGTCAGAATGACCTGATTTTTCTTTTGGATACTAGATAAGTAATAACTGATTTGTACACAAAATATGAAGTTTGTTGATCGAACCGGAAGTGCCACCATCTTGAAACGTGAAAAATCCCTAAGGCTTTTTTGCTATTTTACTTACAGACACGGGAGTTATATTTTCTGAATCCTTGAAAGATGGCCTAAAAATTGTTCAGAGCAGAATTTTGATTTAGGTCAATTGATGGTTGCCATTTTGAAGTGAATATGAAAAGTAGTAGCAATTTGAAGGGCCGAAACTTTGAAACACAATAACTCTCCTTCTAATTGAGCTAGAATGTTCAATCTTGGTGTAGACGTTCACTATGTCAATGTCATGATTGAGTTCAAAGATGAGCATTTTCTGCCTAGGGTAAGCAGAGATAAGCATGCTGATTTGTTGATTCTTTAGGGCAAGATAACTTCGGTTATAATGAAGGGAGGGCGGTGAAACTCTTGTTAATCGAGAGTGTAATAGCTGGCCTATTGTGTGAAATCGTTGTATCTTTTTTTCTAAATATCAGGGATAGCAGAAAAAAAGAGATCGAAAATCCAAAAAGTCGTATGTTTACGATTTGGAGCATCTTTAAAGGTTCTTTTCTCTTAAAGTCAACATAATACTTTTTGAGAACTTCTTCTACAAAGAGTCTTACCGGTAGTCTTTTATATGAAAACTTCGATCAACAGTCCAAAATATCAGGAGTAGAAGAATAAAAGGATCGATAATTGAAAACGGCACCCTTTCATTGTTAAGCAAAACATGCAGTGTGGGTGGCTACAATCTGCACATTTAGTCATCGTATAGAGCTTATTCAACAGTATCGAATTCCAACTGCTTAGGGATATTTTACGTGCACTCCAATGTGTACACGCGACCTTGGTTTTTCGTCCCATCCGAACGACTAGACAGCTGTCCTTGTCAGGCCCTCCGTTCTGCTCACTGACAAGGGGGAACCACGCCGGAAAATCGAGATGAACTTTCTCGTTGCAGAACTTTCAATTCAGGCCAAACGTTTATTGCATACGATTAAGCTGGTCAGTTGGGGCTTATTTTCAAAAGTTTTGTAATAATCGGTTGGTAATTAAAATACCGTGTGAATTAAACTGTTAAAACAGAAAATTTCGCCCGGTTAAAATGTTTCTTGCTATAAGTCAGCAATTTTCAGATTTTAGGGAGGCTGAATGGTTAGCATACGCGCGCTGTATCGTAACGTCTGTCATTGAGTCAACCGGCGTCGTTTCGATTTCCAAGTTGCACGTGACATGGAGTATGGTGTCCAACCTCGTGGGTTTTCTCCGTGTCCTTCGGTTTCCTCCCAACGGCTAAAAACCAGTACGCGCAAGGGGAGTTTTTAAATAAAATTAAAAAACATATGTTAGTCCCGAAATGACCTAGTTTGTGTCGAATGGACGTAAGGCCGCGTTTATCTCTTTCTCTTTTATTTTTATAGTTTTGTAATAATCGGTTGGTAATCAAAGGTACTGTAAAAGTGA
This sequence comes from Patella ulyssiponensis, assembly GCA_963678685.1. NCBI lineage: Eukaryota > Metazoa > Mollusca > Gastropoda > Patellidae > Patella > Patella ulyssiponensis. The sequence continues at coordinate 56,143,089 of OY783225.1, read as the reverse complement.
TGATACAGAAAATTTGGCCCGGTTGTAATGTTTCTCACTTTAAAGTCAGCAATTTGTCGATTTTAAGGGGCAAACATTTATAGCGAACGATTAAGCTGGTCAGGGGGAGCTTTTTTTTAAAAGTTTTGTAATATTCGGTTGATAAGTAAAGGTACCGTGCAAATTAAACTGTTAAAATAGAAAATTTGGCCCGGTTGAAATGTTTCTCGCTGTAGGTCAGCAATTTGCCGATTTTAGGGAGGTTGCGTGGCTGAATGGTTAGCACGTGCGCTCTGTATCATAACGTCTGTCATTGAGTCAACTGGCGTTGTTTCGATTTCTTGGTTGTACGTGACAAGGAGTATGGTCGCCTGTCCAACCTCGTAGGCCGTAACGCCGCTGCCCGGGTAAAATTTCCCTCATTGCACACTTTATGGCGTATGCCCGTCTTCATTAGTCCATTGTAGGAGCAGAACAGTAGGACGTTAAACCCCATTCAATTTCATTTCATTTTCTCTATGTTGCTTTTTTATTATAGTGGATAAATATTTTTCTGGTTCTAGCAATTATTTAATTTCTGCATAGAAGTCTTGCTTTGGCCAGTTTTTTTATTGCAGAGTGCCATTCTTGTATATTGCAGTCTATGATCCTTTGTTATATCCTATGATATAACATATCTTGGAAGCCCGATTACAGCTATACAAGTTTCAGTTATTTCCCTTTAGTTTAAAGATTATTTTTTTGCCCGGGTGCAATGTTTCTCATTTAAATTTGTAACTTTGTGAGTTTTTGACCGATTTTGATATTATGTCTTTATAATTTTCCAAATCTACATATTTAACGTACATATTCGAACAGTTGAGTTCAACCTCTTTTAGTTTTGTTCGAAGTTATCTCATTTGATTTGTCGATGTTTTCTTACCATTTTCATTTCATTTTTCTGAAAGTTTTGAAGTGGGAAGTCATCCCGATTACAGCAACACAAGTATCAGTTATTTCCCTTTAGTTTTCAGATTACTCAATGTTTCATACTATATTTAGACTTGTAACTTCGCGAGTTTTTGACCAATTTTAATAGTTTGTTATTCTTATCCTTTTATTTGAGATACTTGACATAATCAATGACACGTGACGATGAATATGAAAGCTTTCATATCTGCATGGGACAGTAGCAGATCTAGTTAAGCTTTCATATTACATATGAAAGCTTATTGTTTCTGTTAAGATTATTAAGCTTTCATATTACATATGAAAGCTTATTGTTTCTGTTAAGATTATTATTATTATTTTTTTTTTTGTGTGTTTTCTGCAAATCGGATTTCTCAGAATCTATCCGTAGGATCTTTCTGAAATTTTGACCTACCCCCCCAAAAATGGGGTGCGAACCTTGATTAAATATATTTTCAAAACGTTTTACGAATCCGAAATCACCGAAATTTACGAACGACAAAATGGACAATGCATAGTCGTAACTTTGTTATTTTTTGACCGATTTTACTAATTCTTTTTTCTTTGAATACCTTGAAAAAAATCATTTTCATCTGCAGTTTCACATTTTCGGATTTCGAAAATTCGTCGCTGTGATTTCGAACCGGAAGTTTAGACCAATTTGACAACTTCTTTAATAGTTGTACGATTTTCATGAAATTTAGTATATATGTAGACCTTACCTATGTGACTTCAAAAATATAATTAGAAATTTTCTAAATTTTCTCCCCTTGACGAAATTAAGGATCAAAATTTTCAAAAAAATCATCGAAATATAGGTCAGAATGACCTGATTTTTTTTTTGGATACTAGATAAGTAATAACTGATTTGTACACAAAATATGAAGTTTGTTGATCGAACCGGAAGTGCCACCATCTTGAAACGTGAAAAATCCCTAAGGCTTTTTTGCTATTTTACTTACAGACACGGGAGTTATATTTTCTGAATCCTTGAAAGATGGCCTAAAAATTGTTCAGAGCAGAATTTTGATTTAGGTCAATTGATGGTTGCCATTTTGAAGTGAATATGAAAAGTAGTAGCAATTTGAAGGGCCGAAACTTTGAAACACAATAACTCTCATTCTAATTGAGCTAGAATGTTCAATCTTGGTGTAGACGTTCACTATGTCAATGTCATGATTGAGTTCAAAGATGAGCATTTTCTGCCTAGGGTAAGCAGAGATAAGCATGCTGATTTGTTGATTCTTTAGGGCAAGATAACTTCGGTTATAATGAAGGGAGGGCGGTGAAACTCTTGTTAATCGAGAGTGTAATAGCTGGCCTGTTGTGTGAAATCGTTGTATCTTATTTTTAAATATCAGGGATAGCAGAAAAAAAGAGATCGAAAATCCAAAAAGTCGTATGTTTACGATTTGGAGCATCTTTAAAGGTTCTTTTCTCTTAAAGTCAACATAATACTTTTTGAGAACTTCTTCTACAAAGAGTCTTATCGGTAGTCTTTTATATGAAAACTTCGATCAACAGTCCAAAATATCTGGAGTAGAAGAATAAAAGGATCGAACATTGAAAACGGCACCCTTTCATTGTTAAGCGAAACATGCAGTGTGGGTGACTACAATCTGCACATTTAGTCATCGTATACAGCTTATTCAACAGTATCGAATTCCAACTACTTAGGGATATTTTACGTGCACTCCAATGTGTACACGCGACCTTGGTTTTTCGTCCAATCCGAACGACTAGACAGCTGTCCTTGTCAGGCCCTCCATTCTGCTCAGTGACAAGGGGGAACCACGCCGGAAAATCAAGATGAACTTTCTCGTTGCAGAACTTTCAATTCAGGCCAAACGTTTATTGCATACGATTAAGCTGGTCAGTTGGGGCTTATTTTCAAAAGTTTTGTAATAATCGGTTGGTAATTAAAATACCGTGCGAATTAAACTGTTAAAACAGAAAATTTCGAACGGTTAAAATGTTTCTTGCTATAAGTCAGCAATTTCCAGATTTTAGGGAGGCTGAATGGTTAGCATACGCGCGCTGTATCGTAACGTCTGTCATTGAGTCAACCGGCGTCGTTTCGATTTCCAAGTTGCACGTGACATGGAGTATGGTGTCCAACCTCGTGGGTTTTCTCCGTGTCCTTCGGTTTCCTCCCACGGCTAAAGACCAGTACGCGCAAGGGAAGTTTATAAATAAAATTAAAAAACATATGTTAGTCCCGAAATGACCTAGTTTGTGTCGAATGGACGTTGAGCCGCATTTCTCTCTTTCTCTTTTATTTTTAAAGTTTTGTAATTATCGGTTGGTAATCAAAGGTACTGTAAAAGTGATAAAACATAAAATTTCGCCCGGTTGTAATGTTTCTCACTTTAAAGTCAGCAATTTGCCGATTTTAGAGGGCAAATGTTTATTGCGAACAATGAAGCTGGTCAGGGGGAGCTTATTTTTAAGGGAGGCTGAATGGCTGAATGGTTAGCATGTGCGCGCTGTATCGTAACGTCTGTCATTGAGTCAACGGGCGTCGTTTCGATTTCGAGATTGTACGTGACATGGACATGCATACGATTAAGCTGGTCAGTTGGGGCTTATTTTCAAAAGTTTCGTAATAATCGGTTGGTAATTAAAATACCGTGCGAATTAAACTGTTAAAACAGAAAATTTCGCCCGGTTAAAATGTTTCTTGCTATAAGTCAGCAATTTCCAGATTTTACGGAGGCTGAATGGTTAGCATACGCGCGCTGTATCGTAACGTCTGTCATTGAGTCAACCGGCGTCGTTTCGATTTCCAAGTTGCACGTGACATGGAGTATGGTGTCCAACCTCGTGGGTTTTCTCCGTGTCCTTCGGTTTCCTCCCAACAGCTTAAGACCAGTACGCGCAAGGGGAGTTTTTAAATAAAATTAAAAAACATATGTTAGTCCCGAAATGACCTAGTTTGTGTCGAATGGACGTTTAGCCGCATTTCTCTCTTTCTTTTTTTTATTTTTAAAGTTTTGTAATAATCGGTTGGTAATCAAAGATACTGTAAAAGTGATAAAACAGAAAATTTCGCCCGGTTGTAATGTTTCTCACTTTAAAGTCAGCAATTTGCCGATTTTAAGGGGAAAACGTTTATTGCGAACGATTTAGCTCGTCAGGGGGGAGCTTATTTTTAAAAGTTTTGTAATATTCGGTTGATAACTAAAGGTACCGTGCAAATTAAACTAATAAAATAGAAGATTTCGCCCGGTTGAAATGTTTCTATCTGTAGGTCAGCAATTTGCCGATTTTAGGGAGGTTGCGTGACTGAATCGTTAGCACGTGCGCTGTGTATCATAACGTCTGTCATTGAGTCAACTGGCGTTGTTTCGATTTCTTGGTTGTACGTGACAAGGAGTATGGTCGCCTGTCCAACCTCGTAGGCCGTAACGCCGCTGCCCGGGTAAAATTTCCCTCATTGCACACTTTATGGCGTATGCCCGTCTTCATTAGCCCATTTTAGGAGTAGGACGTTAAACCCCATTCAATTTTATTTCATTTTCTCTATGTTGCTTATTTATTATAGTGGATAAATGTTTTTCTGGTTCTATTAATTATTTCATTTCTGCATAGAAATCTTGCTTTGACCAGTTTTTTTTTTATTGCAAAGTGCCATTCTTGTATATTGCAGTTTATGACCCTTTGTTTAAAACATGCTTAAGAAGTTGTCACGATTTCCTACTTATAACCAAACATATTGGAAACCATAATTATATAACATATCTCTAATTTTGAAAGCCCGATAACAGCTATACAAGTTTAGGTTATTTCCCTTTAGTTTAAAGATTATTTTTTTGCCCGGGTGCAATGTTTCTCACTACATTTAAATTTGTAACTTTGTGAGTTTTGACCGATTTTGATAATTATGTCTTTATAATTTTCCAAATTTACATATTTAACGTAAATATTCAAACAATTGGGATCAACCTGATTCAATTTTTTTTAGTTTTGTTCAAAGTTATCTCATTTAATTTTTCGATGTTTTCTTACCATTTTCATTTCATTTTTCTGAAAGTTTTAAAGTGGGAAGTCATCCCGATTACAGCAACACAAGTATCAGTTATTTCCCTTTAGTTTTCAGATTATGCAATGTTTCATACTATATTTAGACTTGTAACTTCGCGAGTTTTTGACCAATTTTGATAGTTTGTTATTCTTATCCTTTCATTTGAGATATTTGATATAATCGACGACACGTGACGATGAATATGAAAGCTTTCATATCTGCATGGGACAGTAGCAGATCTAGTTATTATTATTTTTTTTTTTTGTGTGTTTTCTGCAAATCCGATTTCTCAGAATCTATCCGTAGGATCTTTCTGAAATTTTGACCTACCCCCCCATAAATGGGGTGCGAACCTTGATTAAATATATTTTCAAAACGTTTTACGAATCCGAAATCACCGAAATTTACGAACGACAAAATGGACAATGCATAGTCGTAACTTTGTTATTTTTTGACCGATTTTACTAATTCTTTTTTCTTTGTATACCTTGAAAAAAATCATTTTCATCTACAGTTTCACATTTTCGAATTTCGAAAATTCGTCGCTGTGATTTCGAACCGGAAGTTTAGACCAATTTGACAACTTCTTTAATACTTGTACGATTTTCATGAAATTTAGTATATATGTAGACCTTACCGATGTGACTTCAAAAATATAATTAGAAATTTTCTAAATTATCTCCCCTTGACGAAATTAAGGATCAAAATTTTCAAAAAAATCATCGAAATATAGGTCAGAATGACCTGATTTTTTTTTTGGATACTAGATAAGTAATAACTGATTTGTACACAAAATATGAAGTTTGTTGATCGAACCGGAAGTGCCACCATCTTGAAACGTGAAAAATCCCTAAGGCTTTTTTGCTATTTTACTTACAGACACGGGAGTTATATTTTCTGAATCCTTGAAAGATGGCCTAAAAATTGTTCAGAGCAGAATTTTGATTTAGGTCAATTGATGGTTGCCATTTTGAAGTGAATATGAAAAGTAGTAGCAATTTGAAGGGCCGAAACTTTGAAACACAATAACTCTCCTTCTAATTGAGCTAGAATGTTCAATCTTGGTGTAGACGTTCACTATGTCAATGTCATGATTGAGTTCAAAGATGAGCATTTTCTGCCTAGGGTAAGCAGAGATAAGCATGCTGATTTGTTGATTCTTTAGGGCAAGATAACTTCGGTTATAATGAAGGGAGGGCGGTGAAACTCTTGTTAATCGAGAGTGTAATAGCTGGCCTATTGTGTGAAATCGTTGTATCTTTTTTGGTAAATATCAGGGATAGCAGAAAAAAAGAGATCGAAAATCCAAAAAGTCGTATGTTTACGATTTGGAGCATCTTTAAAGGTTCTTTTCTCTTAAAGTCAACATAATACTTTTTGAGAACTTCTTCTACAAAGAGTCTTACCGGTAGTCTTTTATATGAAAACTTCGATCAACAGTCCAAAATATCAGGAGTAGAAGAATAAAAGGATCGATAATTGAAAACGGCACCCTTTCATTGTTAAGCAAAACATGCAGTGTGGGTGGCTACAATCTGCACATTTAGTCATCGTATAGAGCTTATTCAACAGTATCGAATTCCAACTGCTTAGGGATATTTTACGTGCACTCCAATGTGTACACGCGACCTTGGTTTTTCGTCCCATCCGAACGACTAGACAGCTGTCCTTGTCAGGCCCTCCGTTCTGCTCACTGACAAGGGGGAACCACGCCGGAAAATCGAGATGAACTTTCTCGTTGCAGAACTTTCAATTCAGGCCAAACGTTTATTGCATACGATTAAGCTGGTCAGTTGGGGCTTATTTTCAAAAGTTTTGTAATAATCGGTTGGTAATTAAAATACCGTGTGAATTAAACTGTTAAAACAGAAAATTTCGCCCGGTTAAAATGTTTCTTGCTATAAGTCAGCAATTTTCAGATTTTAGGGAGGCTGAATGGTTAGCATACGCGCGCTGTATCGTAACGTCTGTCATTGAGTCAACCGGCGTCGTTTCGATTTCCAAGTTGCACGTGACATGGAGTATGGTGTCCAACCTCGTGGGTTTTCTCCGTGTCCTTCGGTTTCCTCCCAACGGCTAAAAACCAGTACGCGCAAGGGGAGTTTCTAAATAAAATTAAAAAACATATGTTAGTCCCGAAATGACCTAGTTTGTGTCGAATGGACGTAAGGCCGCATTTATCTCTTTCTCTTTTATTTTTAAAGTTTTGTAATAATCGGTTGGTAATCAAAGGTACTGTAAAAGTGATGATACAGAAAATTTGGCCCGGTTGTAATGTTTCTCACTTTAAAGTCAACAATTTGTCGATTTTAAGGGGCAAACATTTATAGCGAACGATTAAGCTGGTCAGGGGGAGCTTATTTTTAAAAGTTTTGTAATATTCGGTTGATAAGTAAAGGTACCGTGCAAATTAAACTGTTAAAATAGAAAATTTGGCCCGGTTGAAATGTTTCTCGCTGTAGGTCAGCAATTTGCCGATTTTAGGGAGGTTGCGTGGCTGAATGGTTAGCACGTGCGCTCTGTATCATAACGTCTGTCATTGAGTCAACTGGCGTTGTTTCGATTTCTTGGTTGTACGTGACAAGGAGTATGGTCGCCTGTCCAACCTCGTAGGCCGTAACGCCGCTGCCCGGGTAAAATTTCCCTCATTGCACACTTTATGGCGTATGCCCGTCTTCATTAGTCCATTGTAGGAGCAGAACAGTAGGACGTTAAACCCCATTCAATTTCATTTCAATTTCTCTATGTTGCTTTTTTATTATAGTGGATAAATATTTTTCTGGTTCTAGCAATTATTTAATTTCTGCATAGAAATCTTGCTTTGGCCAGTTTTTTTTATTGCAGAGTGCCATTCTTGTATATTGCAGTCTATGATCCTTTGTTATATCCTATGATATAACATATCTTGGAAGCCCGATTACAGCTATACAAGTTTCAGTTATTTCCCTTTAGTTTAAAGATTATTTTTTTGCCCGGGTGCAATGTTTCTCATTTAAATTTGTAACTTTGTGAGTTTTTGACCGATTTTGATATTATGTCTTTATAATTTTCCAAATCTACATATTTAACGTACATATTCGAACAGTTGAGTTCAACCTCTTTTAGTTTTGTTCGAAGTTATCTCATTTGATTTGTCGATGTTTTCTTACCATTTTCATTTCATTTTTCTGAAAGTTTTGAAGTGGGAAGTCATCCCGATTACAGCAACACAAGTATCAGTTATTTCCCTTTAGTTTTCAGATTACTCAATGTTTCATACTATATTTAGACTTGTAACTTCGCGAGTTTTTGACCAATTTTAATAGTTTGTTATTCTTATCCTTTTATTTGAGATACTTGACATAATCAATGACACGTGACGATGAATATGAAAGCTTTCATATCTGCATGGGACAGTAGCAGATCTAGTTATTATTATTTTTTTTTTTGTGTGTTTTCTGCAAATCGGATTTCTCAGAATCTATCCGTAGGATCTTTCTGAAATTTTGACCTACCCCCCCAAAAATGGGGTGCGAACCTTGATTAAATATATTTTCAAAACGTTTTACGAATCCGAAATCACCGAAATTTACGAACGACAAAATGGACAATGCATAGTCGTAACTTTGTTATTTTTTGACCGATTTTACTAATTCTTTTTTCTTTGAATACCTTGAAAAAAATCATTTTCATCTGCAGTTTCACATTTTCGAATTTCGAAAATTCGTCGCTGTGATTTCGAACCGGAAGTTTAGACCAATTTGACAACTTCTTTAATAGTTGTACGATTTTCATGAAATTTAGTATATATGTAGACGTTACCGATGTGACTTCAAAAATATAATTAGAAATTTTCTAAATTATCTCCCCTTGACGAAATTAAGGATCAGAATTTTCAAAAAAATCATCGAAATATAGGTCAGAATGACCTGATTTTTTTTTTGGATACTAGATAAGTAATAACTGATTTGTACACAAAATATGAAGTTTGTTGATCGAACCGGAAGTGCCACCATCTTGAAACGTGAAAAATCCCTAAGGCTTTTTTGCTATTTTACTTACAGACACGGGAGTTATATTTTCTGAATCCTTGAAAGATGGCCTAAAAATTGTTCAGAGCAGAATTTTGATTTAGGTCAATTGATGGTTGCCATTTTGAAGTGAATATGAAAAGTAGTAGCAATTTGAAGGGCCGAAAATTTGAAACACAATAACTCTCCTTCTAATTGAGCTAGAATGTTCAATCTTGGTGTAGACGTTCACTATGTCAATGTCACGATTGAGTTCAAAGATGAGCATTTTCTGCCTAGGGTAAGCAGAGATAAGCATGCTGATTTGTTGATTCTTTAGGGCAAGATAACTTCGGTTATAATGAAGGGAGGGCGGTGAAACTCTTGTTAATCGAGAGTGTAATAGCTGGCCTGTTGTATGAAATCGTTGTATCTTTTTTTTTAAATATCAGGGATAGCAGAAAAAAAAGAGATCGAAAATCCAAAAAGTCGTATGTTTACGATTTGGAGCATCTTTAAAGGTTCTTTTCTCTTAAAGTCAACATAATACTTTTTGAGAACTTCTTCTACAAAGAGTCTTATCGGTAGTCTTTTATATGAAAACTTCGATCAACAGTCCAAAATATCTGGAGTAGAAGAATAAAATGATCGAACATTGAAAACGGCACCCTTTCATTGTTAAGCGAAACATGCAGTGTGGGTGACTACAATCTGCACATTTAGTCATCGTATAGAGCTTATTCAACAGTATCGAATTCCAACTACTTAGGGATATTTTACGTGCACTCCAATGTGTACACGCGACCTTGGTTTTTCGTCCCATCCGAACGACTAGACAGCTGTCCTTGTCAGGCCCTCCGTTCTGCTCACTGACAAGGGGGAACCACGCCGGAAAATCGAGATGAACTTTCTCGTTGCAGAACTTTCAATTCAGGCCAAACGTTTATTGCATACGATTAAGCTGGTCAGTTGGGGCTTATTTTCAAAAATTTTGTAATAATCGGTTGGTAATTAAAATACCGTGCGAATTAAACTGTTAAAACAGAAAATTTCGCCCGGTTAAAATGTTTTTTGCTATAAGTCAGCAATTTCCAGATTTTAGGGAGGCTGAATGGTTAGCATACGCGCGCTGTATCGTAACGTCTGTCATTGAGTCAACCGGCGTCGTTTCGATTTCCAAGTTGCACGTGACATGGAGTATGGTGTCCAACCTCGTGGGTTTTCTCCGTGTCCTTCGGTTTCCTCCCACGGCTAAAGACCCGTACGCGCAAGGGAAGTTTATAAATAAAATTAAAAAACATATGTTAGTCCCGAAATGACCTAGTTTGTGTCGAATGGACGTTGAGCCGCATTTCTCTCTTTCTCTTTTATTTTTAAAGTTTTGTAATAATCGGTTGGTAATCAAAGGTACTGTAAAAGTGATAAAACATAAAATTTCGCCCGGTTGTAATGTTTCTCACTTTAAAGTCAGCAATTTGCCGATTTTAGAGGGCAAATGTTTATTGCGAACAATTAAGCTGGTCAGGGGGAGCTTATTTTTAAGGGAGCCTGAATGGCTGAATGGTTAGCATGTGCGCGCTGTATCGTAACGTCTGTCATTGAGTCAACGGGCGTCGTTTCGATTTCGAGATTGCACGTGACATGGAGTATGGTGTCCAACCTCGTGGGTTTTCTCCGTGTCCTTCGGTTTCCTCCCAACAGCTAAAGACCAGTACGCGCAAGGGGAGTTTTTAAATAAAATTAAAAAACATATGTTAGTCCCGAAATGACCTAGTTTGTGTCGAATGGACGTTTAGCCGCATTTCTCTCTTTCTTTTTTTTATTTTTAAAGTTTTGTAATAATCGGTTGGTAATCAAAGATACTGTAAAAGTGATAAAACAGAAAATTTCGCCCGGTTGTAATGTTTCTCCCTTTAAAGTCAGCAATTTGCCGATTTTAAGGGGAAAACGTTTATTGCGAACGATTTAGCTGGTCAGGGGGAGCTTATTTTTAAAAGTTTTGTAATATTCGGTTGATAACTAAAGGTACCGTGCAAATTAAACTAATAAAATAGAAGATTTCGCCCGGTTGAAATGTTTCTATCTGTAGGTCAGCAATTTGCCGATTTTAGGGAGGTTGCGTGACTGAATGGTTAGCACGTGCGCTGTGTATCATAACGTCTGTCATTGAGTCAACTGGCGTTGTTTCGATTTCTTGGTTGTACGTGACAAGGAGTATGGTCGCCTGTCCAACCTCGTAGGCCGTAAAGCCGCTGCCCGGGTAAAATTTCCCTCATTGCACACTTTATGGCGTATGCCCGTCTTCATTAGCCCATTTTAGGAGTAGGACTTTAAACCCCATTCAATTTGATTTCATTTTCTCTATGTTGCTTATTTATTATAGTGGATAAATGTTTTTCTGGTTCTATTAATTATTTCATTTCTGCATAGAAATCTTGCTTTGACCAGTTTTTTTTTTTATTGCAAAGTGCCATTCTTGTATATTGCAGTCTATGACCCTTTGTTTAAAACATGCTTAAGAAGTTGTCACGATTTCCTACTTATTACCAAACATATTGGAAACCATAATTATATAACATATCTCTAATTTTGGAAGCCCGATTACAGCTATACAAGTTTAGGTTATTTCCCTTTAGTTTAAAGATTATTTTTTTGCCCGGGTGCAATGTTTGTCACTACATTTAAATTTGTAACTTTTTGAGTTTTGACCGATTTTGATCTTTATAATTTTCCAAATTTACATATTTAACATAAATATTCAAACAATTGGGATCAACCTGATTCAAATTTTTTTAGTTTTGTTCAAAGTTATCTCATTTAATTTTTCGATGTTTTCTTACCATTTTCATTTCATTTTTCTGAAAGTTTTGAAGTGGGAAGTCATCCCGATTACAGCAACACAAGTATCAGTTATTTCCCTTTAGTTTTCAGATTATGCAATGTTTCATACTATATTTAGACTTGTAACTTCGCGAGTTTTTGACCAATTTTGATAGTTTGTTATTCTTATCCTTTCATTTGATATACTTGATATAATCGATGACACGTGACGATGAATATGAAAGCTTTCATATCTGCATGGGACAGTAGCAGATCTAGTTGATTTTTTTTTTGTTTTTTGTCGGTTTTAAAAAGTCGTCTACAGCACCCGGTGTTCCCAGGCGGTCACCCATCCAAGTACTGACCGGGCCCGACGTTGCTTAACTTCAGTGATCGGACGAGAACTGGTGTTTTCAACGTGGTATGGCCCTAGACGAGAGAGGGTGGACAGAACCCATACTTGTGCTTACTCAAATTCTTTTTGTGTCTTTTTCCCTGGGGAGACGGGCCGAGCGGAGAGCTGGAGTGGTGCGAAAGAGTGCGCGCTGTGGTCTGATTGGCGGAAAATTGATTTTTTCACGAAGAATCAGGGCAAAATGGCGTCTACAGCACCCGGTGTTCCCAGGCGGTCACCCATCCAAGTACTAACCGGGCCCGACGTTGCTTAACTTCAGTGATCGGACGAGAACTGGTGTTTTCAACGTGGTATGGCCGTAGACGAGAGAAGGTGGACAGAACCCGTAGTTATACTTACCTGAATTGACCCGCTTATTGATTTTTATTTTGTTTTTTGTTTTAGAGTATTTAATTGTTTTAAAGAGACACGTTATAAGGGTTGTTCATAGTTAAATGAAAGTTTAATTTTAAATAAGACCAATAAAATTAGGATTTAATAATGCCAGACTAATATTAAATAAAGTTTTAAATTAAGAATAATTAATTATAGGTCTAATGCAATGAAATGCTTTGATTTGACGGATGAAATGTACGATGGGTGTCCACACTATGTGGCTCAGGCGTTGGCCTGCTAGCCAGGAGGTCGGGTGTTCGATCCCTGCATTGGCCGAGAAAGTTCATCTCGATATTCTGGCGCGTCCCCCCATCCGCCGTGTACACATTGGAGTGCACGTAAAAGATCCCTTAGCAGTTGGAATTCGATATTGTTGACTAAGCTCTATACGATGACTAAATGTGCAGATTGTAGCCACCGACACTGCATGTTTTGCTTAACAATGAAAGGGTGCGGTTTTCAATTTTCGATCCTTTTATTCTACTACTCCTGATATTTTGGACTGTTGATCGATGGTTTCATATAAAAGACTACCGATAAGACTCTTTGTAGAAGAAGTTCCACAAAAATAGTATGTTGACTTTAGAGAAAGGGACCTTTTAAAATGCTCCAAATCGTAAAAATACGACTTTTTGGATTTTCGATCTCTTTTTTCTGCTACCCCTGATATTTAAAAAAAATGATACAATGATTCACACAACAGGCTACCTATTAGACTCTCGATTGACAAGAGTTTCATCACCCTCCCTTCATTATAACCGAAGTTATTGTGCCCTAAAGAATCAACAAATCAGCATGCTTATCTCTGCTTACCCTAGGCAGAAAAAGCTCATCTTTGCACTCAATCATGACATTGACCTAGTGAACGTCTACACCAAGATTGAACATTCTAGCTCAATTGGAAGGAGGGTTATTGTGTTTCAAAATCTCGGCCCCTCAAATTGCTACTACTTTTCATATTCACTTCAAAATGGCAACCATCAGTTGACCTAAATCAAAATTCTGCTCCCTACGATTTTTGGGCCATCCTTCAAGGATTCAGAAAATATAACTCCCGTGTCTGTAAGTAAGATAGCAAAAAAGCCTTAGGGATTTTTCACGTTTCAAGATGGCGACACTTCCGGTTAAAACCACAAACTCAATATTTTGTGTACGAATCAGTATTTACTTATCTAGTATCCAAAAAAAAAAATCAGGTCATTCTGACCTATATTTCTTCGATTTTTTTGAAAACTTTGATCCTTAATTTCACCAAGGGGAGATAATTTAGAAAATTTCTATTTATATTTTTGAAGTCACATGGTTAAGATCTACTTACATACTAAATTTCATGAAAATCGTACAACTATTAAAGAAGTTGTCTAGTTGGTCTCAACTTCCGGTTCGAAATCACAGCGACGAATTTTCGAAATTCGAAAATCTGAAACTGCAGTTGAAAATGATTTTTGTCAAGGTACTCAAAGAAAAAAGAATTAGTAAAATAGGTCAAATAGTCACAGAGTTACAGTAATGCAGGTCAAATTCACTCGTTCGTAAAATTCGGTGATTTCGAATTTGTAAAACGTTTTGAAAATACATTTTATCAAAAACTGCCACCCAGTTTTCGGGGGGTAGGTCAAAGTTTCAGAAAGATCCCATGGTTAGATTCTGAGAAATCCGATTTGCAGAAAGTATACAAAAAAAAAAATAATAATAACAACTAGATCTGCAAAGCAGATATTAAAGCTTTCATATTAACAGTCACTTCCTGTCACATGTCATGGGTCATGTAAATAATCTCATCAACAAAAAAAAATCATTAAAATCGGTCAAAATATAGCGAAGTTTTTATGATTTTTCAATCGTAAACAACTTTATCGGCACGGAAAACATCAAAGAAAAATTCGAAAATGTGAGAATTTCAAATAACAATATTTCGACCCTGATCCCGGCTATGCAGAAATGTATTCATTTTGGAAATAGGAGACATATTCTCCAAACTACGGCCTATTGCTTTCATTCACGTGCTCGTTAATGTCGATTTTTCAACTTTTTTATATTCAGTTCGAAATGGTGACCATCACGTGACCGAAATCAAAATTCTGATCTGATAGATTTTTAGGCATTCCTTCAAGGATTCCGAAAATGTAACTCCCATGTCTGTAAGTAAAATATCGCAAAAGCCTTTGTGATTTTTCACGTTTCAAGATGGCGGCACTTCCGGTTCGATCCACAAACTCAATATTTTGTGTACGAATCAGTATTTACTTACCTAGTATCCAAAAAAAAAAATCAGATCATTCTGACCTATATTTCTTCGATTTTTTTGAAAACTTTGATCCCTAATTTCACTAAGGGGAGATAATTTAGAAAATTTCTAAGGACATCTTTAAAGTTGCATCGGTAAGATCTACTTACATACTAAATTTCATGAAAATCGTACAACTATTAAAGAAGTTGTCAAGTTGGTCTCAACTTCCGGTTCGAAATCACAGCGACGAATTTTCGAAATTCGAAAATCTGAAACTGCAGTTGAAAATGATTTATGTCATGGTACTCAAAGAAAAAAGAATTAGTAAAATAGGTCAAATAGTCACAGAGTTACAGTAATGCAGGTCAAATTCACTCGTTCGTAAAATTCGGTGATTTCGAATACTTTAAACGTTTTGAAAATATATTTAATCAATACTCACCACCCATTTTTGGGGGGGTAGGTTAAAGTTTCAGAAACATCCTATGGTTAGATTCTGAGAAAAACGATTTGCAGGAAACACATGTTGACTTTACGAGAAAGACCTTTAAACATGCTCTAAATTGTAAAAATACGACTCTTTGGATTTTCAATCTCTTTTTTTCGGCTACCCCGGACATTTAAGAAAAAATGATACAATGATTTCACACAACAGGTTAGCTATTAGACTCTCGATTGACAAGAGTTTCATCGCCCTCCCTTCATTATAACCAAAGTTATCGTGCCCTAAAGAATCAACAAACCAGCTTGCTTATCTCTGCTTACCCTAAGCAGAAAATGCTCATCTTTGAACTCAATCAAGACAGTGACCTAGTGAACGTCTACACCAAGTTTGAACATTCTAGCTCAATAAGAAGGAGAGTTATTGTGTTCCAAATTCTCGGCCCTTCAAATTGCTTCTATTTTTCACTTTCACTTCAAAATGGCGACCATCAATTGACCTAAATCAAAATTCTACTCCGAACGTTTTTTAGGCCATCCTTCAAGGATTCAGAAAATATAACTCCCGTGTCTGTAAGTAAAATAGCAAAAAAGCCTTTGTGATTTTTCACGTTTCAAGATGGCGGCACTTCCGGTTCAACCCACAAACTCAATATTTTGTGTACGAAACAGTATTTACTTATCTAGTATCCAAAAAAAAAAATCAGGTCATTCTGACCTATATTTCTTCGATTTTTTTGAAAACTTTGATCCTTAATTTCACCAAGGGGAGATAATTTAGAAAATGTCGATTTATATTTTTGAAGTCACATGGTTAAGATCTACTTACATACTAAATTTCATGAAAATCGTAGAACTATTAAAGAAGTTGTCAAGTTGGTCTCAACTTCCGGTTCGAAATCACAGCGACGAATTTTCGAAATTCGAAAATCTGAAACTGCAGTTGAAAATGATTTTTGTCAAGGTACTCAAAGAAAAAAGAATTAGTAAAATAGGTCAAATAGTCACAGAGTTACAGTAATGCAGGTCAAATTCACTCGTTCGTAAAATTCTGTGATTTCGAATTCGTAAAACGTTTTGAAAATATATTTAATCAAAAACTGCCACCCAGTTTTGGGGGGGTAGGTCAAAGTTTCAGAAAGGTCCCATGGTTAGATTCTGAGAAATCCGATTTGCAGAAATGACACAAAAAAAAAATAATAATAATAATAATCTTAACAAAAACAATAAGCTTTCATATGTAATATGAAAGCTTAATAATAATCTTAACAAAAACAATAAGCTTTCATATGTAACAGAAACAAAAAGCTTTCATATGTAATATGAAAGCTTAATAATAATTTTAACAAAAACAATAGTGTTTCACACAAGCTTCGCAGTGTGAAACCCTAATAATAATTTTAACAAAAACAATATTTGATCGTTCTAGTGTTAAGTTCTTAAGGTAAGCGGGTGTCAAGTCATTTATGATTTTATAAATGGCGTGGTTTCAAATCCCAGGTTGTACGTGGCAAGGAGTAGGGTCGCCCGTCCAACCCCGTGTGTTTTCTCCGGGTACTTCGGTTTCCTCCTACTGCTAAAGACGCCTATGCGCAAGCGAATTATTGACTTAAAATCAAAACCATGTTAGTCCCGAAATGACCTAGTTTGTGTCGAGTGGACGTTAAACCCCATTTCTCTCTCTCTCCATTAGTTTTTCGTCATATGACAAAATAGACAATTCGAAAGGAAAAGCCAGTTTAATTGAATTCACATGTTCCTTAAGCAACGTCCGCGAGTTTTACAACATCTAACCGTAGCTTCAATACTTAGCAATTCCCGAACTTTTGCGCCCGTTGTGTAGACACACTGTAAACAAACAAGTATACAGTCGTTGAAAGGTTTTTTTGTCCCCCGCCTTTCGAAGAAAGTTGGGGGACTATTAAAATGGGTTCGTCCGTCTGTCTGTCTGTCTGTCTGTCTGTCTGTCTGTCTGTCTGTCTGTCTGTCTGTCTGTCTGTCCGTCCGTCTTTTTGGGACACAATAACTCTCTTCCTAATTGAGCTAGAATGTTCAAACTTGGTGTATGTGTTTATTAGGTCAATGCCCTGATGGAGTTCGAAGATGAGCATTTTCCGCTTAGGGTAAGCAGAGATAAGCAATTTGATTGGTTGATGCTTTGGGACACGATAACTTTAGTTCTAATTAAGTGAGAGTGATGAAACTTGGTGTATAGTTTCATTACAGTAATGCCTTGACTAAGATCGATAATGAGCATTTTCTGCTCAGGGTAAGCAGAGCGATAAGCAATTTGATTTGCCGAGACTTTGGAACACAATAACTCTCCTTCTAATTGAGTTAAAATGTTCAAAATTGGTGTGTATGCTTATTAGGTCAATGCCTTGATGTAGTTCGAAGATGAACATTTTCTGCTTAGGGTAGGCAGAGATAAGCAATTTGATTGGTTGATACTTTGGGACAAGATAACCTAGGTTCATTTTGATTGATGATTTTTATGACAATACAATGACTGCATTCTCATTCAGTAATGGATTCGACAGTAACAGTGTATAGAAACGATTGACTCGGACACGGGGGCCCTTTCCCTTGGCCAGAGGGGCCCTTTTGTCAAGCGTGGGGGCCCTTTTGTCTGCCTTTAGGGTCCCCCTAACTAGGGTACATTTTCATTTTTCTCGTCGGTTTTAGCATTTTTCTTTATAAAACACTTTTGGATGACACTTCGTGTACAGTTTGATTGCTCGATACGTTTGAAAAAAATAAATGTGCGATTAATTAATATGTGTCATCTATTTATTTTGGGATTTCGGCGGGGGACATCAGCCTCACTGTTGGCTTGGTTTTTTTAAATTGAGAAACTCACGGAAAACCAGTAACCTTGACATTGATCGATCTTTGAACTTTGCAACTCGATTGCCACATGTAAACATTTTAGCGAGAAACGCGAGTCTTGGTATTCACGACGACCGATGAATCTGATAGGTTCCCAAGCACATAGTGGCGAAATATGCAGGGTACTACGTGAAGGGCTCGATAAGATGTACGTAGTTAAGGCGAGATCAAGCCTTCTATTTGAAGATGTTGAATCCAGTGCACGGGCATTATCATTTATGGCTTGTAAATTCTTTTTTTTTATAAATCTGTATTGCAGAAATTGGGAGACATTCTTTAGTTACACATCCCTAAATCTGCTTTTTCTATATTTAAATCTGATAGTGGAAAACCGAGCTACTTGTATTTCGTTTTGGGTATCCGCGTGTATGTTAATCACCACATGTTAGTCACGAAACGACCTAATCTGTGTCGTCCCACTTCTTTCTTATATTAATTTTCGTTGAATAATCTCACGTGGGTTCAACTAATCATCAGAATAGCCATCAAATAATGTAACAAAACGGGCCGAGGGAAATCTACACCAATAGCATCTGAGGGGCCGATATTGAGATATGCCTAGTTCGGGTAGATTAAAATGGAATACTTTGCAGCTGGAATTTGCGAGAAGTGTGGGTCCAAATTAAAAAATCAACTTGTGTTCTGCGCATTTTAATGTGCTATACTCCAAAGCTAAACAAAACTTGTTATCTGTGAAATTGTTGCTCAAATTAATAAGAAGCCCCGTGCTTATTTTGTGATAATCGTCACTTGCCTTTCAGACGCTTATTCCACAGCTCATTTTTCGTCATCCACCGTCTTGTTCAATTTTCCACAGCAAAATTACAAGGCTCGTGTTCCCCCACCCTATCAGATTCAAACTACAGCAACGGTGAAACGTTTTATTTGTAAATATGATATTTAACTACATCTAGATATTATAATCATTATAAAGAAAATTCATATGTCGCTGATACTTCCCCAGGAGTAATACCTGGGAGATATAAATTAAAACATCTTATGCATCTGACATAACATCCTATTTCTCCCTCATATTGGTGTGTTCAATTTTGAAATAATCCTTATTTGACCTCATTTAAATTCACATGAGGTGGTCTCGGCATCGCACCAGGCGCGGCATGGTTACATTTTCCATGTGTAAACGCTATCTGGTTTCAGTACAGATAACTGCGCATGCGCGAAACGAACCTTGACCTTTTCCCCGTAAACTTTGACAGTTCTGTCATCAGTCACCAAAGTTTTCATCTGGGTAATTTGTATAGGCACTGATATTAACTTTTCTGTGATAGAGTTGCTCATTTGGCAGGCTTGGCACGGTTCTGAGACAGGTTATTTTAGAGTACTGTAAACGGGTCAATTTCTTGAAATTTATCGCGGCCTGGTAGTGGTACCGTGCCCAGAACGAAACACTTATCGCGGCCAAGTACCGCATGTATGGAAGAGGCGATAAACTGCGGTTGCAGGAACAATTTTTTGTTCAAAAATGCATTTTTAGCCCCTTAAAACGTTTTTTGCCCCAAAAATCAGTTTTTTGCAACCGCAGGTTACCACCTCTTCCTTACATGCTAGGTATTAGTATTCTACCCATCCATACACAATTGTTAATTGTTTGGAACACGGGAACAGTGCCGGCTACTCTATTCTAGTTGGAGTCCGTGGCATTTTGGGCGTGTCTGTTAGGGGTAACCCACTGCACAAACTGTCTGGCAGTGGTCATTCAGGACTCATGTGGTGGTACTGAACAACTCTAAGGTTGTTTTAGGTGGTACAGATTTCAGCTAATCCAGCCTAGCTGTTGACTGGAAATTAGATAACTCTTGTCAGGGATACTCCAACACCACAAATGTTTGGTAATGACATAGCTCTGTCAGGGGTACGTCACCACTAGAAATGTCTGTCGGAGTGTTTTTGTGATACCTGAAGATGTACGGTACACTGCTGTGTGAATTTCATGTAGTACACTTTTAAGCTAATCTAGACTAGTTGAGGGGTATCGCATTTTGGGCGTGGAACACCACACCCACCACCAGAAACATTTTGATGCTCACAGACATACATGCATTGATACAATACAGGAAAAATTGGTACACTTTTCAGATAGGTTAACCCCCTGGGCTCCTGCTCTATTTTAACCTTTGGCCTGAAGATATGGGTGCATAAAAACTAAATGTTTCCAAAATGTATAATAAGTAGTATCATAAGATAACCTCCCTACCCCTTTCCTTCTCATAAAAAAAAATAACAACAAAAAATCACGTTGGTTTGTCAAAGTTTCGAAAACATTGTTATTTTGAAATGGTTATTTCTTATGGCGTATTGAGTGAATATTTGTTTCCAAAAAACATTAAATATTCTGTCAGAAAAGCCTACATAATCTGAGGTAATTATTTGAGTACTAGAAGGGAATTACAGTAATAAACCATAATCAAAACCTGGATGTTTAATCTGTAATCAACGGTACAAAGGAATCAAAACCAAAAGTACGACACAGATGTCAGTAGCCCGTGTGTCCTCCACTGGCTCTTATGCACGCTGTGCAGCGAGTAGCATGGAATTAACCATCTGTGTCGTACTTTTGTTTTTAACCCCTCTGACTTTGTACCGTTGATTACAGATTAAACATCCATAAGTGTACAAATGTGTTGTTATTGATGTGTTCCCATTTGAATATTGTTCACAATAAGAGGCAAAATAAATAAGATATGTTTACAGGATCATTTTGTTATACGAAAAACTAAGTGATGCGTTTTCTATGGCGCTCGGTATATTACAAGTAGTTTTGAAGCATGTCGTTTGCTAGTGTTATGATAAAGGGATTTTCAAAAGATTAAAATTCCCACAGTTGTATTGCAAACGTGAGCTAGCCTCCCTTTTGCCAGAATGGACCAGTCCGTTTGTGACGTAATTTTAGTTCTGCACGTGCGGGGTACTTTTTATATAAAATGTCTGTGTTGGTAATAATGGTAACCTGTAGACTGGGAGTTGGGATAGCCTAGATAAAAAAAAATCTCATCTCTCAAACCCCCGTGTTTCGAGATGAGAGTTGTTCCTACATAGTTCAACGTTGCAATTCTGATTCGCATCGGGATTTATTATGCAAAATTGTCAATATTTTTCATCAAAACAACGATTGATTATTGTTATTTATAATATTTCTGCCACACCCAATTACAATTAAGCATATAATCCTACCTGGAACGGGTATAAATCATCGTATTTAAAATCGAGGCGTTAAGCCGCTACTAAGACCGCCATCTTTTTAGACAGGAAACGTATTGATCCTGTCCAGGGTTGCCAGATGCTTATAACGTAGGGGGGCCAAATCATTACCCCAAATGGGCCAAATAAGAGGTTCTTGGGGCCAAACACACCTAACCCCCCTTAGACATCTACAAACTCATCTGTTTTGTTAAGAAATATATTCTTCTCCTGGATTTTTTTTTTAAAAGAAGTAAACAGAGTGAGAAATAAAAAGGGGGGTTATGTGTCTATTTTGAAGTGTTATGTTTATAATATAGTATAAAACATTATTTATATTTCTATCATAATACCCTACCTTCAAGATCCTACTTCAGTTTTCATGAAGTTGGAGAAGATGGTGTTGATTAGGCCTACATCAAGTTCGAGAAGACGATCATGTCTTCTGGAAGAAACAAAGTCACAATCACAGAAGTAGCAAGTTGCGACAGGCAAAAGCAGACTAAGACTAAGCCCTCAGCAACTCAGCAGGGCCAATTGAAACTAACATCGTCGTTAGATATTCTAGGAAATTGGAACTGACTGACATCATCAGAAATTCCAGGAAATTGAAACTGAAACTATGTCTGTAATACAAAATTGAAACTGGTAACTGGGAGCCAGAGTGATGGGCGAGAAAGGGCCAAATATAATTTGAGTGGGGCCAAATTTGGGGCCAGGGGCCAAACACAATTTAATGGGGCCAAAAGACTGGTCATGGGGCCAAATGGCAACCCTGATCCTGTCACCATGAAGGCCATGCTGAATATAAGCCTTTATAACAGCCAATCAAAAATGCAATCGCAGTTCTAACATTTTTTATTTTCATTTGCTATTCTCTAATTTATGTTGAATATGAACAGTAATCCTTTTTAAACAAAGTATATTTTAACAACAGTTAAACTTTTTTTTATGTTGGATTGTACTGGATCAGTGATATGGCGAGTTACTCAGCCGTGTGCATTTTCTATAGTGTTGCATAATATTCATATGTATGTGAATATCTTCAGTTTTTCTAATTAAAGATTAAGTTGCCATATATATAATCATTAAGGTTATATGTCATCCGTCTTTATGTCATATCGTTTCTTTTCAGTTTATATACGCCTACATTTTCATGTGGACGTATTATGTCGTCGCCCTCGTCCGTCCGTCCGTCCGTCCACAATTGTTTGTTGACTCTGCAGGTCACAATTCTTATCCGATTTTGACGAAACTTAAAATATAGGTTTATCCCCATAAGATCTCGGCTGCTTTCGAAATTGGCGTGTATCGGATCGAAATTTCATGGATTATGGTACCTGATTGTACGAAAAATCACGTTTTAGCTTGTGGACCCTGTAGAGGTCACAATTTTGAACCGATTTTGATCAAACTTGACATACATGTTTATAACCCGAAGAAATCGGTTTCCTGCGGTATTTGCGCCCATCGGATCGTGACTTCCTGAATTATGGCCCCTGATTGTCAGAAAAATCGCCTTTTTTAGCTTGTGGTCCCTCTGGAGGTCACAATTATTAACCGATTTAAAAAAAAAGTTTGATTATATCACCGTTAGACCGTATGAAGGTTGAGTTCGCATTTCCTGGAAATCAAATTAAAACTGCCGAACAAGATGGCCACCGCTTCATTATATCACCGTTACATCGTAATGAAGGTTGAGTTCGAATTTCGTGAAAATCGGACCACCAAAACTGCCAAACAAAATGGCCGCCGTTTGTTCGCGAATACTATAAATCTTTCAACTTTTACAGTCTTAAAAAAATATGTTGTTGACCAATTTGAATAGCAGTAAAATTTAACTCTTTGGTTATTACAGCAGCTTTAGAAAGTACGTTCGTTTTTTTTAAAATTGCTTTATCATTAACTATGCTGTTAGGTTTGGCATCTTTTGGTTTAGTACACATAATATCTCTGATTGACTCTGAAGCATTTTCGTTAGCAAGAACATGATACTAGCTGTAGTTTCATTTTACTTTTACAAGGTTCTTAAAACAATTGTTGAGCTGCCGAATGTGCGCGTTTCTAAATTCAATTTTCTGTTCCAGCTTCCTGTTATGTTTCAAAACATGGGTACGTAACGTTTACTCACAAGTGGCTGGATGTTATTGACGATATTCGGAACCATTTTTCAGTCTTTTATTTATTTATAGATTATTAAATACAACACGCCTGTTTATTTAGTGACTATAAATTTGCGAAACTGATTTAAGACTTGGTATATAATATATATTTATAATTATTGTGGCGTGATTGTCGAGTTATTTGGAGATATTCCTTTATGGTGGGTCACCCTAATAATGTACAGAATAGTTTGCCGTGGATGTACCAAATAACAGATATATATGTATATCCGGGTACAGTTTCCCTCATAGTACACTGTATAGGGTATGTCCGTCTACAATTGAGCTAGAATGTTCAAGTGAGATCATAGTTAACTACCTGGAACACCCTCAGCAAAGTACGTTCATCCAGCAATCCGTCACACTTTTTGGGGACACAATAACTCTCTTTTTAATTGAGCTTGAATGTTCAAACTTAAGTGTAGGTGTATATTGGGTCGATGCCTTAGTGGCGTTTGAATATGAGCATTTTCTGCCGGGGTAAGCAGATATAAGCAATTTGTTTGCATGCTGCTTTGGGACATGATAAACTTGATGTAGTTGTTCATTAGGTGAATGTCTTGACTGAGTTCAATGATTAACATTTCGAGCTGACGCTAAGGAGAGCGAAGCAATTTCATTGATTGATGCTTTGGGAGAAGATAATCTCAATTCTGCCAAATATAGTGTGATGAAACTTAGTGTATAGTTTTATTGCGCGATACTTTTGAAAAAAATAAATGTGCGATTAATTGATGTGTGTCATCTATTTATTTTTCGATTTCGGCGGGGGATATCGGCCTCACTGTTGGCGTGGTTTTAGTAGACATGAGTGTCATCATATATGGAAAGATCAAGGGTCATTCAAAGGTTCGCCCACCAGATGGACACAGATCACTAAATATTTCTACGCCGTAACCCTGCGCCGTCACCCACGAATGTAAGGCCAAGGGTATTTTTAGTTTTTCTCTGTCTTTCCCTTTTCCCCCCATTTCCATGGCGATTTTTGTTGACTTTTTGCTGTAGATTAGAATCGAAGAAAAGGGTTTGAAAATACATTTTCTGCCAGGTTTTGGTGAATATTCATGATTTTTAGGCGGAAGGATACAAGAATTGTGAGGTTGGTTACGTTGAAAGGGAGGGCGGAAAATGGCTTGTTTAGTTGTCTCTATAACTTCCAGCTTGTGTATCTCAAGTTTTTCATGGTGAACCTCGTACATGCTTTTGGGCAAGAGTTTGCCACATGTTGCTCCATCTGTGGTAGAAAGCGTTCTACCCAACGAATATTTGGGGAAAAGTTACAGCCGGCCTAAGAGACGAGAATTAACATTAAAGTCAATGGGGAAATAATTAGTGATCTGTGGCCAGATGGAAGTTGAAAAGTCAAATAAAAGTGAAACTGAATTTAGTTTAATGTTTTGGATTGTTCGTACTTGGTTTTCTTTTATTTCTACGCCAACATCGAAATGAAGTCGTATATTACGTCGCCCCTGCCCATCGTCCACATTTATCATCTTATTGTTTTGAAACTCACACATGTTGTTTACATCAGTAAGATGAAGAATCCTTTTTAATTTCCGTTAATTTCTTCTTGAGTTATGGCCCTGGTTTCACTTTGTTGAACCCTTTTAACTCTTTAACGACCAATGTGATCATCCGATCAGTATGGAATTTATATGCATAAATTTCAGAAATTTCCGTTAATTGTGTCCAGAGTTATAGCGCTTGTTTCACTTTGTTGAACCTTGTGAACGCTTGAATGACGAAAGTTATCATCCATTGGATCCCTGCATTGGCCGAGAAAGTTCATCCAGATTTTCCGGCGTGATTCCCCCTTGTCAGTGATGGAGGACTGAGGGCCTGACAAGGACAGCTGTCTAGTCGTTCGGAGGGGTCGAAAAACCGAGGTCCCGTGTGTGCGTTAAAGATCCCTTGACAGTTGGAATTCGATATAAGAGTAGGCCGTGGTTTTTGAAGAGGTTGTCTGATTATGATCGAAGGATTCTCTAAGGTATCTCGGTGAAGATTCCTTATACATAGCAGAATATGTGAATGTGATAGACAATATTTTAAAATTGATACGTTGGTGAATTGGAAGCCAAGGGGGATCTTTCAGCGGGGACATATTTTGTTTGTGTTAAGGAATAAAGGCGATGGTATCGTCAGTCCAGTGTTTTGTAAATACTATCAAATCAAGTGTTCCCACGTGATCTTTATTTATCTATCTCGACTAATGTGAGAAATAGCCAGGTGTTAAATGGGCTTAACTAATTCTACACCAGACAAAATGAACCGGGTTATGTCTCTATGTCTTTTGATTATAATTATAGGTAAGCATTAAACCTTTCTAGGGTCCCATAAATCTCTTCTCGACGTCCGTTCGACCAAAAATGCCCTAGTGATCTATATACTGAACGCCATAGAAAACGCAGCACTTAGTTTTTCGTATAACAAAATGATCCTGTAAACATATCTTATTGATGTGTTCCCATTTGAATATTGTTCACAATAAGAAGCAAAATACTAAGTGATGCGTTTTCTATGGCGCTCAGTATTTATGTTCAGATTTTGTCCATTCACATTTCACGAACGCCATATTTTGAACAAGATATGATACTATTCTGCGTCACGACCGCTATGTTAACTAACCTGGCCACGGGCTTTTAAATAACAGTTACAGTCTCTTTCCATCCTGTTTCGTCTTTCTTCAACTTTAATATGGGCATTGTTGAGTTATGAGCCTAGAACTCAGAATTAATAACAGTACGGTGAACCACAAAATCTTTTAAATCATATATTACACTGATCATATCAACAACGATGTTTGGCAAGTTCAATTTTTGGCCACCGTTTTTGTAGTTACTTTTGCAACTGTCCTTTAGCGAACGATATTTCGCTTACAGTTGCTGGTTACCCCTATTACGAAGTAGTATGATAATAACGCTTTTTCACATCTCGGTTCTAAGGCTATTTTAGAATCCTTACCGTCTATTTTTCACCGAGATTCCTCTTTGATCACCAAAAGGAATCATTTCCTGTCACATCTGACACGAATTTATAAAAATCCAACACCATTTTCATGTCGAATCGTGCGATACAAATACAAAAACAATTTTCATTGGAACAGAGCCGCCATTTTCAAACTAATGCTCAGCCACTCTTCCAAATTTGGGACTGGAATTTTACCGTAAACGAAAATTCGTGCTGTACACGGTCAACATACATGAGTAATTATTAAATAAAATCTACAAAATAGAACAACGAATTATATTGACGTTCATAAAATATTTTAAATAGTATATGTGTTATTCTCATGTACAGTGAGAATTTTCGTTTACGGTAAAATTCCAGTCCTAAATTTGGAATAGTGGCTGAGAGTTAGTTTGAAAATGGCGGCTATAATCAAATGAAAGTTGTTTATGGATTTGAATCGCACAATTCTATATGAAAATAGATTTGGATTTTTATAAATTTGTGATGGATATGGCAAGAAATGATTCCTTTTGACGACCAAAGCAGAATCACGGTGAAAAAGAGACGGTAAGGATTCCAAAATAGTCTTAGAACGGAGATTGGGAAAAATCCGGGAAAAGCCTTATTTTCATACTACTTATTAATAAGGCTAACCAGTAACGTAATGGAGAAGCGGAGCGAAAACAAATTTACGTTACTTGAAGTAACTACCGTTTTTGATACTCTTCTCTCAAACGTTAGCTGGTAGATTTCAGAGGTAGAAAACTATAAATATTTTCAGTAGAGTCCCTTCTATCAGAAACCATCGTCAAATCTTGTTCCTCGAGTAAATGATCACGGATCTGGTGGTTGTACGCAGTATATATTAATTCAAAATCGTGAACTGTTTCTGGTATATCACCTGGAATAGTAGTTATGTTAATAACGGATTAATTTACGTTACTTGAAGTAACTACCGTTTTTGATACTCTTCTCTCAAACGTTAGCTGGTAGATTTCAGAGGTAGAAAACTATAAATATTTTCAGTAGAGTCCCTTCTATCAGAAACCATCGTCAAATCTTGTTCCTCGAGTAAATGATCACGGATCTGGTGGTTGTACGCAGTATATATTAATTCAAAATCGTGAACTGTTTCTGGTATTTCACCTGGAATAGTAGTTATTTTAATAACGGATTAATGAGAGCGATACCTCTGGCTCTCTTCCGTTATTAATCGGCTCTATTGACAACTAATATGAAAATAATTTTTTTCTCCATGTCGGTTCTATGGCTATTTTAGAATTCTTACCGTCAATTTTTCACCGAGATTCCTCTTTGATCACCAAAAGGAATCATTTCCTGTCACATCTGACACAAATTTATAATAATCCAACACTATTTTCATGTAGAATTGTGTTCTAAAAAAACGTACACAACTTTAATTTAAATTCGTCGGCCATCGTTAACTGACGCCTGCGCAGACTGGTTCATATCTGCGCTCAGCCAATATTCAAAATTTAGGAATGGAATTTTTACCGGAAACGAAAATTCGTGCTGTACACCAATTAACAGCGGACTAAACTAGCTATCTGATACCACTAAAGTTTTTTTTTATTCAACATACATGAACAATAATAACATAAAATCTATAAAATTGAACAACATATTATATTGACCTTTATAAGATATTTAGAATCTCCTTAGAATAAATAAATATTTTAAATTAAAAAAAAGTAATACCAGATAATTAAATGATATCAAGTAAAATAAAAATGTACCTCAACCATTCAACACACATGAAGAATTATTACATAAAACCTATCAAAGAGAAAAACGCATTTTATCAAATGATATCAAGTCAAAAAAATTGAACCTCGAATATTCAATAGATAAATAAAAAGGTGTAAAATAAATACACAAATTTTAAAAATACTGTAAATAAATAAGAGAGGAATGTAAAAGTATTTGAAATGTTTTGGGTTTTTTTTTATCAATTTAAAAATATCAAAGACAGGTGTACATGTATACTAATACATCTATACATTTAATTAGAAAACACAAGTAGACTTGTATCAACAATAATTATGATAATCATAACTAGTATACAGTTTGATAAAAATGAAAAATTTGCAATCATTAGTAATCATTAAAAAAGAAGTTTACGGCAACAAGAAACCTTGCTAATAGCAAACAAAACAACACATTCTATTGACCTTCATAAAATATTTAAAATATTCTAATAGTAACAAAATACTTTTAATTTAATAAAGTAATACAAGGTAATTAAATAATACTACCTCAAGTATTTATTTATTCTTAGGAGATTTTAAATATCTTATAAAAGTCAATATAATATGTTGTTCAATTTTATAGATTTTATGTAATTATTGTTCATGTATGTTGAATAAAAAAACTTTAGTGGTATCAGATAGCTAGTTTTGACCGTTGTCAATTGGTGTACAGCACGAATTTTCGTTTACGGTAAAAATTCCATTCCTAAATTTGGAATATTGGCTGAGCGCATCTATGAACCAGTCTGCGCAGGCGTCAGTTAACGATGGCCGCCGAATTTAAATGAAAGTTGTGTACGTTTTTTAGAGCACAATTCTGCATGAAAATAGTGTTGGATTATTATAAATTTGTGTCAGATGTGACCGGAAATAATTCCTTTTGGTGATCAAAGAGGAATATCGGTGAAAAATAGACGGTAAGTATTCTAAAATAGCCTTAGAACCGACATGGAGAAAAAAATTACTTTCGTATTAGTTGTCAATAGAGACGATTAATAATGGAAGAGAGCCAGAGGTATCGCTCTCATTAATCCGTTATTAAAATAACTACTAGAATAGTAATTGTACACCAAAGACTAAAGTTAAGTTAAATTGTTCACCTGGGATATATATAGTTCCACGTTAAACTATGTCCTGTGCTTTATACCGGTTTTACTGATTCAATGAGATGTATTAGTAGTATATGTGGCAGCATTTTAGTAATGTCTAGTAATTTATTAGAATTATTGTTTATCTTTGTTATTTTCTTACGGTATGTATAGTATATTTCTGTTTCTGCCAGGGGCGTGTACTACGCAACTAATAACGCCGTTCCAGATATGTGAATTAAAATGTATTCGAAATCATGGTGGACCACTCGAATCGCCCGAACGCGAAGATGTCTACAAAACATGTCGCACCAACTGTTCAAAAACTAATTTGTGAGTATTTACCCTAAGCCATTAAAAACATTGAAGTGGTTGTTTAGAGCAGGAGCACAGAAGGTCAGCCTAGCTGAAAATTGTACTAATTTTCACCTATATGCTATTATTGCATGCACATCTGGTACTTTAAAAATGTAAGTCTGCCGGGTATCTGGTGGTGGGTGTGGCTTTGACGGCTTGGATTATGGGCATGAATTCGTGAGCTAGATTAGCTCAAAACACACGAAAATGGTGCAGCAGTATACTTTACATCTTCAAGTATTACAAAAACATTCTGACAGACATTTCTAGTGGTGGGGTACCCCCGATAGAGCTATGTAATTGCCAGACCACAGCTAGGCTAGATTAGCTGAAATATGTACCACCTAAAACTGCTTGTAAGTTGTTCAGCACAACTACAGGAATCAGGAATGATCACTGCCAGACAATTTGTGCGGTGGGTTACCCCTCACAGACACGCCCAAAGTGTCACGCCCCACAGTTAGGCAAGATAAGGTGAAACCAGTACCACCTTCAACTGCTTGGGAGCTGTTCAGCTGCACCACAGGAATCAGGAATGATCACTGCGAGACAATTTGTGCGGTGGGTTACCCCTAACAGACACACCTAAAATCCCCCCCACCACTAGGCTAGATTAGCTAAAGTTCGTAACGCCTCAAACTGCTTGGAACTTGTTCAGCACCACCGCTGGAATCAGGAATGATAACTGCCAAATTAGGCGGGATAAGCCGAAGTCTACCACCTGAAACCGATTACAAATTGATCAGCTGCAAGACAGTTTCTGCCATGGCGTATCCCTGAGAGACCCCTTCCAAAAATAAATTCCCTTTCAGCATTGCAATTGCTCTTAGATAAGTGGACTAACTTGTAGAACACTATCGAAAAGGTAATTTTTTATTGCGAAACTCATAAATACAACAAACAAATAATGCCCAAGGACTACTGCATCTCATCAAAATCAGAATCTGAGTCTTCACTCCATGGCTCATCATCTGACATGTCGGACAGGTCTTGGTCGAAATCGGTTTCACCAGTTTCCACCAAATCATCTGACTCATCCAGAATAATTGTCTCGTCACTGCTACTGCCGGGGTCATCAGCACAACCATGGTTTACGTCGAAATCGTTAGCATGACTCGAAACCAAACATTCTGGAACTGAAGATCCATCAAACTATGTTGGTTGCAACAAGTCCTCCTTGTATGACCAACCATAATTAGTAGGTAACTGACATTGATTAGGAGATGCTGTATGGGCATGGCTCCACATAATAGTGACGAAATGAGCTCCAAAGAACTTCTTCTGAAGTTCTTTACGAGATGGTGGCAATACGGCACAGGCAATCTTCTTAATATTGGCCAGTGGGTTGGCCTGAAAGAAACAAAAGCAATAAATGAGTGATTCATGAGTGATTCATATGCGATTCAATCTGCTTTTGGAATAGTTTACCTTTTCTACACTTATAAAATGGTTAGAGAATTGGGATGCAAAAGGAAGACGGACGTCATTCCATAATGTTAGTGATTAACAATGTACCTTATCCACCTTGCCTTACATTTGCATCAGTTTACTGTAGCGTGCTTCATCCACATCTTGGTCTTTGGATTGGCCATAAACTTTACAGACATACTCCGATGCAATATCCAAGTTGACATCACCACCAACGTGCCCATACTAGTGAACAATTTGAGGAAGCGACCGGTTTTATCCTTCACAAGTACGTCCAGAGGTTTGACTTTTCCTTTCCTGAAATGATAAAAATGCAAATTGACAAGTCATAATTTCCATCAAAGCAAAGTCGGAACAAGATATTGATATCATATGGTATTCATGGTTGTAGTAAACTCTTTATTGTTCACAACAACTACTAAAATATATGTAATATTTAATATAGCCTGTTAGTACTGTATATTCCACTTGATTAACGTTGCAAGAATCCTACCTATTAAATGAAGATGTAAAATCACATCCTGTGAAGGCTTGAGATTCATGGTTTACACTCTTCAAGGACATCTACGATGTTGGACACATTTACGTATCTTCTGATGTTACCATTTCCACAGTCCATAATAACTTTCGTCAAAGACTTCGCCTCGGGTGGTTTTTGTCCAAGAACTACGATGAGTATAACCAGTACATCAGTGTCAGAGGCTCGAACAACAACAGTACTTGCAGTGATGTTTTGGAGATGAAATGCAATCAGCGTGTCTGCATCCCCGTATTTAGCCTGCATGTGAGGAGGGTCGGCAACGATGATCTTTTGGCAGTCATCGGAAACGTACTTGAAGCATTCACCACCATAGGAGACATACAGTGTTTTTCCATTTAGGATGTTCAAATAGTGCTCTTTTTATCATTCGCTTAAAAGAAATCTTTCAAGCTCATTTTTGAACTTTCCGTTGGTCAGGACTTTGTCTTCTCTCTGTCTGATTTTTTGGTTACCTCCTGTTATGGTATCGACCCAATCTTCAGCCCCACGCAACTTCCACTCGCTGAGTTTAATGGAGTGTTCTATGTATTTGTCAAAACAGACATGTACTTCATTCTCTCTCTGAGCTTTCATTTGACTATTGTCCTTTCGTATCCTAGATGGACGATTCTGTGCGCTTGCAGCTTCTCCCACCTCAAGTCCAGCGAAAGTTCTGAGTTCAGTCAATGCCATGGTACTCCGGGTCATGGTCACAGACCATCTACGTATTACATTTTCTGAATTTCTGAAGGCCACAATCCCCCTCATGCTAGAAGCCGAGTCCCGATTCACTGTTGGCTCTAATGAAAGGTCAACAGCGGATCTGCAGTAGTTTTTGTTCGTGCGTCGTATGGAAAATGCCCCCTTCAGCAGTATTTCTCGTAGTTGTGTGTTTGACGAAGTCAGCTTTTGTAGAAATAGGGTTCCCCATCTAGCGTAATTCGGGCGATTTAAAGCAAAGAAGACATCAAGGATGGCAGGGAAAACAGTTACGTACCCGTCTACATCATTTGTTTTTAACGCTATGATGGGGTCAATAAGGTGGTTCCTAACTTCAGTTGACGAAAGTGATGCTTTGAGGTCTTTGAATGATTGACGTTCCGGTGGAAGAAGTTCTTGAAGGAAGCTATCATAAGCCTCCTGCTCCATAACATTGGCAAGAAGTTCATGTATTCTTGTGCATCGATTATAGAATTTACCTTTTATGAAGCCCATCATGGAACCCTCTGCTAAGACTCCAGCTTCAGTGAGGATGAA
Organism: Patella ulyssiponensis; assembly: GCA_963678685.1. Taxonomy (NCBI): domain Eukaryota; kingdom Metazoa; phylum Mollusca; class Gastropoda; family Patellidae; genus Patella; species Patella ulyssiponensis. The sequence continues at coordinate 56,110,248 of OY783225.1, read as the reverse complement.
TTTAACTCCGGTTTCATTGAGTATAGTTCCCAGCGCACCATAAAATGCAAGTTCTATATGAAAGTTTCCAAGCAAGATCAGCAGCTTGTCAAAGAGCGGGGAGTCAACAGCCTGGATTAAGTATGCGTTGAGGGCCACTGCCAAGTCGTATGTCACGACTGCATAGTCCTGACCGGTTTCCTTGGCCACTTTCATTGTACGGATCATTGTCTCTTTCACAACTGCATTATCCGTTGGAGACTTTGGGATTGGGTCCATATAACAGATCCTATAGATTGGAAGGGGGGGCCTTTACAAATCGACTCATAAAGCCGGCATAAAGTGGTGTGTCGCCCTTCTGCAGATGCCAAAACCAGTAAAGATCCAAAGGTGTCATCTGTGGGCGAGGAGTTTCATCGCATCCTTTGGTGTGTGTGTTTGTGACAGTTTCCGTGGATTTGGAGAACTTGGCTGCCTTTAGGGGTTTACGGAACGCAGGAATGTCCTGAGGATTTCCAACAAAGGTCCTCCTGTTTCGACCTTCACGAAAGTGAACGACATAGGAACCACATTGTTCTTCGCCATGTTCCTGTATGTTCTGGTAGGCGTGGCCAACGGTTGAATGTAAAGGTTGCCTTTCCATCGAGAGTCTCAACATGTGCGTCATTATTGTCCCACACGCAGGCAGTGGCCCGATCAGGGAAAAGGCGAATTCCATCTGGAGTATCACGGTCGTTAGATGACATTGAGTAAGCGAATTCTGTTTCAAGCCCTTTGGCTTCACTATGCTGTGGCCTGACTTGTTCAATATTTGCAGAGCTAGCTTCGAACCAGTTAATGACGACATACCAAGCCCCATAACAACATTTTTCCATGGTTTAACTGCCCCTCGTGTTACGTTGAAAACTGCATCTGATGCCATCGATGCCACCTTCCGGTCTATAGTGCTCACCGGTGCACCCTGAAAAGCTGGCGTAACGCCGCCTAGAAGGCTTCGAAAGAACAAGTCGAGCTGCATCGGGATATCTGGCGCATTTTCCTTGAGGTTCTGTACTGTGGTAGGATCATGTATCTTGGACTTCGGCAACTTCATGATTAGGGAACGGAGGTGGAGAGCAGCCCATCTCAGCTTTTCATTTTCTTCATAATAATGCATCTGTTTCACCGCACAGTTGTGCCGTAGCCTCCACGTCAGTGAGCGTTGAACTATAAATAGTTACCCTTTCGTTGGTCAGCAAGTTGTACCCAGATTTGGTCAGCAAACTTGTCCTGTATCTTCCTAAGTAAACTCTGTGACATGTATGAGGAAATGTCTACATGACTACCACCGTTACTTATATACTCCTCTTTATACTTTGCCAAAAAAGATGATACCAACCAACACTTTCGATTTTTAATAACTTCCACATTTATGAAATGACAGAGGGATAGAAATGCTTGTCTATGGATTTCATGGATTGTTCCATGACTTGGCCCGGGATTTCCGGTCTGATGTATGAATTCTAGTCTACAACACTTGTGGCATTTACCCCTCTTGGCAATGAAATCAACTTTGTCCAATATCAGAGTCTTGAAATAGTCATTTTTAGACCCGGAGGCCCGTTCCACTAGGTGGTATAATTTTCCGTAAACATTGGTCTTCCTAGTCCTTCTGGTTGCCTCTTCATATTTATCACTCGTCATGCTGGTTCGAAGAAGTGCTTTACTTTTCAAAGTTGATTCCGTTTTATCGACAGGCTTTAATTTCTTGTCTTCAATATCCATGTTACAGATTATACAATTTTCGTTGGTCTAAAAAAATGCAATTCATTACAAACTGGTTTGAAATGTGTTGAAAATATGTGTGTGTAAGACATTGACTCATTTACCCCCATCCCTGCTAAAAGATACTACAATAAATATATATTATAATGGTTTACATACCTCCTGAACGTCCTGTTTGAATGAATTCACGCCTCCAATGGTGTTGTTGTGAGCATCGTCAGCTACAGGCGGCAATGCATTAGTATCTTTACTACGGGTATACCAGTTGGGATTCCGATGGCTTGTCTGGATCCATAATCATAGACTAGTTCAACCTGGAACAAAAAGAAATACAATTACATGTATACTATTCAAAAAAAGTAGGGGATATTTGATTTTGGGGGCATAATACTAAAATATGCAAATGACTACGAAAAAAGTCACTATAGAACCTAACAGAAGAAACATTTCCAGTTACATTTGACGCCCAAACGCACCAATAGCTACCGCATGGAATGCAGGTGATGCTTGGGATCATCATGGGGGTCCAACCCAAGATTTGCACGACTCTGACTTTGAATGTTACAGTCATTGTGGCATTGAATTCCAGGGTGGAAACATCAGTTTAATTGTTTTAGTGACCAGAAAACAAATTTTGATATGCGTCGGCTTACCCAAAATGAAAGGTTACGTGCCCTTGGCATGCTACAGATCGGCACAACACAGGCGGTTGTGGCGCGGACGATGAATGTTTCTCAGTCTGTCATAAGCAGGCTATGGTCCAGATACCGTGATACACAATCTGTACAGGACAGACCACGCTCAGGTCGACCAAGGGCGACAACTCAAGCCCAGGATCGATTTGGCCTTGAGAAATCGTGTCATCACAGCAAATCAGATCAGCGCTCGTCTTCAAACAGACACTGGTGTGAGAGTGAGTGATCAGACGATTCGGAATCGACTGCATAGGGGTCCCCTTCGCGCCCGACGTCCTCGCGTGATCCCTTGTTTGAGAGATCATCACATTCAGGCAAGACGTCGTTGGTGTAGGGATCGTCAACACTGGGATAATCGACGCTGGAGCAAAGTGATGTTTTCAGATGAGTCAAGGTTCACTGTTGATTTTTTGGACAGACGTAGGAAGGCGTGGCGTCGTCGAAACGAGCGCTTCCAAGACGTTAACGTCATCAGACATGATCGATTTGGGGGTGGTTCTGTTATGGTGTGGGGAGGCATCACTGTTGCTGGAAGAACGGCTTTACATGTTGTTGCAGGGCGTGTTACAGGCCAGTATTACCGGGACAACATCTTGGCAGTCCATGTTGTGCCGTTCGCACGACGTCATGGCCGCCGTTTCATCTTCCAGGATGACAACGCAAGATGTCACAGGGCCAGGATCGTTACAGGTTACCTCCAACAACAGAACATCACCACATTACCTTGGCCAGCACTGAGTCCCGACCTCTCCCCCATCGAGCATGTCTGGGACATGCTTGGACAGAGGTTACGTCAATGTCAACAACGTCCTGCCAATGTCCAAGAACTTGCTGCTGCGTTGCAACAGGAATGGGACAATCTGGACCAAAATGACCTTAGACGTCTCATTAGGAGTATGCCACGTCGGATCAATGCTTGTTTGGCAAACAGAGGAGGATTTACCCGTTACTGACTTTGTTGTGATGCTGTGGTAACTTTGCTGTTTGACCCCGGGTATCATTTCACCCTTATAATGGTCAGTCTGTGCCTTACTTAGTCTAACGATCATTTGGAATAAATCGATGAATGTGAACTTCATATCATTTTGTCATTTGTTTCTTCGTCAGTTTCATTAGGTGACTTTAATAACACTTAAAAATCAAATATCCCCTACTTTTTTTGAATAGTATATATTGAACATGTTGAACGTCACAATAATTGCAATCATCCGATTGAGTTACATAAATGATTTATGGATAATTGCTCGGAGATTTGCATCTGTCACAGGATGTTCGAGTCGTGACTATTCATTGGCAATAAAAGTAGTGCTTCAACTCGGTGATCACTGACATACCACCCATCGGTGTTTTAAATATACAATTAAAATCGTTTAAGTTTTTTTGTTTTTTTTAAACAATATTTATTCACAGAAACTGGATTGGAGAACAGGCAGAAGCCTATAGACCCCCTCTCCATAAAAGTACAAACAAAAATATATATTCAGATAAAGGGAAGGTTAAGTAAAGTAGAGTAACAATTCAATTATAAGATGGCTATATACACTACATACACGATATGTACAAACCACAATCAAAATGTTTACATTTCATACAATTTCATACGGAATTTTCAAAATCGTTTGGAGATTTGTTTCTGTTTTCATTTCCGAATAATAAATTTTGAGAATTTTGATAAAGTTTTGGAAGTTTTGATATTGTCGCACATCGTGCATCTGAACGTAAGAGACAGATTAAAAGAAAGTGTTCGGAGTCTTCAAAGGGGTGACCACAATCGCATATAGGGCTGTCAGAAATATGCCGGAGAAAACGATGTCCGTTTAAATCACTGCAAGAGAGTCGAAGGCGAGAGTGTTGAATTTGATTTTTCCTGTTGCCAGAGTAGTATGATGAAGGTATAATTCGATCAAGGTAGCCGAGTTTAGATTTAAAAGAAGATAGAGTAGGTAAGTTTCTAGTAGAAAGATCGAGTAGATTCCATTCTCGAATTGTAGATGGTATAAAAGAAGAAGAAAATACAGAAGTACTGCAGAGGTATGTTGGGATGTTACTTTGGTTTCGTAGGCGATAAGAATTGATATTGGGTGGTATCAGTTGAAATAAGTATTCTGGAGTGATGTGGTTTATGATTTTGTAGAATAAAATTAATTTATGTCGCCTTCTTCTCTCCTGTACTGTAATAAACCCGGTTTCCTTATATAACGCTTGGTGACTTGTACCTTTCACAGCACCGCATATAGTCCTGAGTGCATCTAGTTGTAAAAGTTCCAGTTTATGTGTTAGTTCGGCGGTACTCCCATCCCAAATAACGTCACAGTAGTCGAAATGAGGAAGAATATATGAGGTATACATGGTTTGGAGAGATCTGCGATTTAACCTATATTTTAAAGAGCGAAGACAATTTACAAGTTTACTCGTTTTGGCCAAAATCTTATTTATATGAGTATCCCACTTACAGTTGGTTTGGAAAGTCAGACCCAGGTGATTGTGCTCAGAAACTTCTTTGATTGCAACATTGTCTAGATTTAGTGCCGGAAGAAATAAATTCTTTTTATTTGCTAGTGCTAGTGTTTCAGTTTTCAGCGGGTTAAAAGATACAAGCCACGTCTTAGCCCAAATGTTTATTCTCTCTAGGTCATCATTTAAGACTTCCGCACACTCGGTTGGGTCAGTTATTTTTACATATAAACTAGTGTCATCAGCAAATAATCTAATATTTGATTTTATACTATTTACTATATCATTAATGTATATAATGAAAAGTAACGGACCGAGAACGGAGCCCTGTTGAACACCAGCCGGGACCGTTAATGGTTCAGAGGAGGTTCCGTTAACAATAACATTCTGTTGTCTGTTAGACAAGTAGTCCCTGAACCATTCTAACAAGTCTCCTCTGATCCCAACGGCCCCAAGCTTATGACAGAGTGCAGAATGCCAAACTCTGTCAAAAGCTTTACTGATGTCACAGAACACCGTTCTCGTATATTGGCCCTGGTCGATGGCTTGACAGAAGAAGTGCGCAAGATCTATTAGTTGGTAAGTGGTTGAGTCTCCTTGCAAAAAACCGCTTTGCAAATTAGTAATAATATTGTGATCCTTAAAGAAGTTAAATACATGTTTATAGATACATTTTTCGAAAATTTTGATTATAATGCTCAATAAGGACACTGGTCTTAATGATGGGTCGCCTATTTTATGAATTGCCATTACGTTGGCTGATTTCCAAATATTAGGAACGGTTTTTAGCTCAAGTGATAGATTAAAATGTTACATAAAGGTTTACTAATTTCGAAGCAGATGGATTTAAGGAATTTCCCACTGATGTTATCTGGGCCTGTAGCTTTTGAAGTATCAATAATGGAAATCATGTCTTCAACCTCTTTAGGTGTTAATTTTAGGTGACAAAGTGAAAAGGGATTTTGTTCGAGTTCAGGAAGTTGTGCATTTGTGTAGTCAAGCTGTGATTGATTAATAAAGTATTCGTTTAAACAATTTGCTTTGTCCTTCGGATTAAAATATGGAACCCCATTATTCATAAGAGGCGGAATATCTCCCTTTTCTGATCTTTGACCCTTCACAAACGAGTTGACTATATGCCACCAATCTTTTTTGCCAAAATTTTGATTATCATTTAATTTCTGGTCTAATTTTTCATAATATTCTTTTTTGCATTTTCTAATCAAGCTTATATAGTCATTCCTTATATTTCTAAATTTTTGCCAGTCGAGATCCAAGTTTGATTTTACTGCTTTCCGGTGGATTTTGTTTTTCTTTTTGCTCATTTTCCGAATAGTGTTGTTCATCCAAAGTTTGTCTGTTGATCTAATGGTTGCTATTATGTTTGGGATATGTGTTCTTGCCAAATTTATTAACTCGCTTGTGAAGGCGGCACATGTAATATCAATAGAATTTTTGTTAATAGTTGTAGACATGGACTTAGTAGGGTGCCATAGCATTAATCGACACAACATTTGGTAACTAGGCTAAGCGACAATTCATCACGGAAATATCGGTCTGATTCCCAAAGTGGTTATGGAAGGGAGACAATCAGTCAACAACACCAAGAAAGTTTAGAATTTGAAAGCATAATTTATATGACGAAGACATATATAAACGTATAGTAATAAACGTTAATAAAAGAGTTCACAGTTACGTTGTTTCATTCACTTACGAGTTCATTACAGAGTGTTCCACAGGTTTATGGAATGTTCACGGTTCATTGACTTGTCACTTGTCAGGGTTGACAATTTCACGACATACTTTACATAGAGTTTATCACTGGATATCACATCATAACCCACTTGGCATGATTCACAAATATTACACAATGTTCACGTATCACCTGTTCATAAATTCACTCACATAATTTTCACTTGTCGCCGTTCGTCACCATTTGTCGGTGAAAAAACGATATGAGACTGGCCCTACCAAGCCATGATGGCTGGATCACAACACGTGAAGCATGCAGCTTCGACTAATGCGCAGGCGTCCCGCCAATAGCCTCGACTGACTAGACGCTTGACAGACAAAATAAATGTAGACCACACGAGTTCGTTACAAGACATCAAATTCGTACCAAATAATGAAACTCAAACATAACATTCCGGCCCCTATCGAATTGTAATTGTCTACGTACAATACAATTAGATATATGTATACAACTAATAACTGAAATATAAACTTAATTAACACCACAGACTCTTATCTAAAGAGTAACTCAACAGGAAAGTTCTGAAATTAAGGAAATCATTAATTATCAAGTACATGTACATAAAGTATTCTTAAGGCTGTCATTAATTCAGATTAAGAGTTCACAGTCCCTTTGAGGGTTAAAGATTCACAGTCCTACAGTTAATTCACAGTTTCCTTTAGGTTTAAGGATTTAATTCCCACAAAGTCTTAAGTTAAAGCACATATCTATCATGTTCACTAGAACAGTTTATATAATTTACTCAATGGTTCATATATAATTAGCTAGATAAATGTTCACAGTATTTAGGTTATTTCACAGAAAAGTCACAATTTAATCTAAGTCTTGCTCTAGAATAAGACACAATTTTGCAATTGGTCTCACCAAAAATGTAGTTTTGGTTTTTAGTTTAACACTTCTCACAAGTCCATTTTTATCCTTATAAATTTCTACAACTCTTCCCATGGGCCATGAACCACGGGGAGCTGAGTCATCAACTATTAATACGATATCATCAACTCTTAAACTTCGTTTTGGGTGTGTCCATTTCTGTGGGGTTTGAAGCGCAGGCATATATTCCTTAGTCCATCTACGCCAGAATAAGTCGGCCATGTATTGGACTTGACGCCAACGACGTCTTGAATACACATCCCTTTCACAAAATACTCCAATCGGAAAGTCAGAAGGAGGCCTGAGAAGTAACAACGAATTTGGGCTAATAACCTCCAAGTCATTCGAATCTTCTGACACGCGAGTCAGAGGCCTACTATTAATCACCGATTCGATTTCACAAAATAATGTTCTCAATTGTTCTTCACTTTTATTAGTTTTAATAAATTGTTCACTCAGGATACATTGCATAATCTGTCTAATTGTTCGAATCTGCCTTTCCCAAATTCCACCAAAATGAGAGGCGGTGGGTGGATTGAAAATCCACTCAAAACTGTGATCACAAGCAAATCGGTTAAGTTTATGTTGATCTAAAGTTTTCAAGGCTTCTTTTAGTTCAATATAGGTACCAACCAGAATGGTTCCATTATCGGAATATATCACCTTCACTGACCCTCTCCGCGCTATGAATCGCCTAAGGGCATCTATGCATGAACTAGTATCTAATGATTCCGCAATCTCTATGTGGATCGCTCTAGAAGACAAACATGTGAACACGACACCGTATCTTTTCTTCACAGATCGACCAATCTTTACTTCCAGCGGTCCGAAGTAATCAATACCTACACATGTAAAAGCGGGTTCGTCTGGCCTTAAACGATTAGCTGGTAAGTCAGCCATCTTTTGAATGCCTTTGCGTTGATGTTGCCGCCTACAAATAACACATTTGTTCACAAAGTCCTTCACTAACACACCAGACTTAACAATCCAGTACTTTTGTCTTAAATATGATAAAGTATGATTTCGTCCCTGATGTAACACACTGGCATGTGCATGCCTCACGATCAAGTTTGAAACATGACAGTTCTTGGGTAAGATCAATTGATGCTTAGCACTTTCAGGAATTTTAGCATTGCGTAAGCGCCCACCTACACATAATAGTTCATTCTTCACAAATGGATCCAAATTTGAAATGTCACTACCAACATTTACCACTTTGTTTCTTTCACAAGCTTCTATCTCACTGGGAAAATGTTCTCTTTGTACAAATTTTATTATCTCACTTTCAGCAGTTTCGATTTCAGCCGATTCTAAAATGCTGTTAAGTTTTTCTTTGGGTATTTCACATTTCTTGCTTTTCAAATACAAAATGTTTTTCAATCTAAGCCACCAAGCGACACCTCTCTTTAAACGATTATAGTTTGAATAATGTTCAAATAACTGATTTACACATTTTTGTGATTGTTCTGATAATTTTACAGCATAAACAGTTGTTTCCAAGTCTGTACTGTTTTCTAATTCTATACAGTTTTCCGGCCAATTACTTTTGTCCTTCCAGAGAAAAGTTGGTCCTTTTAGCCACTTTGTGGAGGTTAGTTCTGCAGTGGTTAAACCTCTTGAGCAATAATCAGCACAGTTGAGTTCGGAGGGTATATACCGCCATTGACGAATCGACGAGCCATCACGAATTAACGCTATTCTATTAGCCACATACACTTGGTAACGAGCTTTCTCATTACAAATATATTTTAATACAGTTTGACTATCTGTCCAATAGTAAGTGTCATTCACAGGCAAAGTCATTTCTCTATTCAACATGTTATTCTGTTTTACAGCTGAAGTAGCAGCAGCTAATTCAAGTTTCACAATACTATGTGGTTTTATGGGTGCGACACGTGACCTTCCCATCAGGAATGAACAATGAATAAGGCCATCACTATTTATTAAACGAATGTAAGTCACTGTGCCATATCCATCTTGGCTGGCATCTACCAGATGGTGTATTTGAATGTTCATCACATTACCAAAGTTCTGAGGTTTTATACACCTGTTTAGTTCTACATGTTGTAAGTTTGGGAGATCATTTAACCATTTAGACCATTCGAGTTCATACTTTGACGGAATTGGTTGATCCCAAGACAGTTTCTCGCGACACAGCTCTTGAAGTATTATTCGGGCTTTCAACACGAATGGGGAACAAATACCATAGGGATCATAAACAGAGCCCATTACGGATAAGATGTTTCGACGTGTGGCAGTTGACTTCATTTCTGATATACATAATTTTAATTTGTCTGTTTCAGTGCACCATTGCACACCTAAGGCTCTCTTCACTGGTAGACTATCCTTAGTAAGATCTAAGTTCTTTACTTCATCAACTTTAGAGATATCTGGGATGGTGTTAAGGAGTTCTCTGCTGTTAGAGACCCACTTGGTTAAATTAAAACCACTTCTTTTCAAAAGATCACATATTTCACGAACCAATTCAATGGCTTCACCTTCACTTTTCACTGATTTGAGGAAGTCATCCACGTAAAAGTCATTATTTATGGCTTCAATGACTTCAGGTCTGTAATTACGAATGTTGTCACTTGCAGCTTTTCGTAGTGCATAGTTCGCACAACTTGGGGAACTTACAGCACCGAATAAATGTACACACATGCGGTATTCTGTTAATGGATTTGACAAGTCTTGACTAGGCCACCATAAGAATCTCATCATGTCACGATTATCTTTTTCCACACGAACTTGATAGAACATAGACTCTATGTCTGCTGTCATTGCAATGGGTTCTTGACGCCATCTTAGTAGCACACCAATCATTCTGTTCGTGAGATCTGGTCCCTGTAACAGTTCGTCATTAAGAGATCTGTTGTGGTACGACAATGGGCAGTTGTACACGACACGTGTCTTGTCAGGTTTCTTTGGGTGTGACACGTTGTGATGTGGGATAAACCAGACACGCCCATCTTTACGACCTAATTCAGAGTCAGGTACTCTTTCTGCATACCCTTTGATTTCTAGGTTTTTCATGAAGTCACAATATTGTTCACGTAACTGTGTATTGTTTATCAGTCGATTTCGTAGCTTTGAAGCGAATAGTTCTGCTTGTAGTTTATTATCTGGCATCACAGTCTTACTGTCTCTAAAGGGAAGTTGTGTTTGATAATGATTGTTCACAAATTTCACCGATTTGTCCATTATGTTGAGAAAACATTTATCTTCGATAGATAAAGATTTAGTGTCATCACTTAAGTTCTCGCTGAACTCAAGATTAAAGTAACCACGCAATTGATCCTCTAATCTATTGTCTACTTCACAAAAGTTCACACTAATATGCTTCATGTTTGTAAATTTACTGGGTATACCATAAAAGAGCCATCCAAGTGGGGACTTGATAGCGTAAGGTTCACCTATTCTACCGGTTCTTATTTCTAGCGGGGTTGTGGCTGCTGGCATGTTTACACCTATCATCAGCGTTACTTTTGGAATGCAAGGTCCTACGAGTTGAGGTAACACAAGATCCTTAAAATGTTCATATTTTATCAAATCCTCCTGTGTTGGAGCATCCTTCATCGAAACTGGTAGTTCACTTTTGACGTAAGTTATTGGCAAGTCAATAAATTCTTCCTGATAAGCATTGCTCACTTGTAGTGCATCTGTTATGATTTCAGTATCTTCAGCCTTTTCTAAATTGAGAGTTTTCAATAAGACAGAAGTCTTCTTAGTGCGTACCTTTAACGCATTAAACATTTCAGACTCAATAAACACGGCACCACATCCGTTATCTACGAATGCATATGTTCCAATGGATTCATTACTTGACTTCGGCTTGATTCGTACCGATACAATAGCCATTAATGGATTTGGCCCAGTTGATAAACAACCAGAAGTTATTTTGGCTTTAGGTTCTACAAAATCTTCACGTCGTGAATGATCACGATATCCGGTTTCACGATTCACTGTTTCACGATTTGAAAATTCACGCCTTTCACGATAAGGATTTTCACTATAGTTTCTATTACGATCTTTGTTGGAGTCATGTAGAATGGTGGGATGAGGACGTGGACACTTTGCACACTTAGCCCACTCTTTATTCATACAGTTTGGCTTCACATGCCCAAGGTTCAGGCAAGCGAAACATAGTCCTAGTTTTTTACAACTGTCAGATTTGTTTTCGGATGATAAAACACCAAAACGTCTGCACTCGGCCAGAGGATGATGTGACCATTCACGGCAAAATAAACAAGGAGGTTTAGCAGCACGATTTTCTGTTTCACGAACATTATTGTCAACTTTCACTTGATTTGAATAAACTTTACGTTGTTGTAATGCAGATGAGGAAACTTGAGGTTTATGTCGAGAGTTCTGAAATTGGTATCCTAAACCACTTATTCTAGGGTCATTTTCATTACGAGAGATGCGTCCCACAAAGGTTTCAAAATCTTCTAATGTAGGCGACTTATGTTCTACTTCACGGAATCTTCCCACTTCCTTTATCCATTGTTGTTGAATTCCTGTTGGCAACTTTGAAGCTAAGATTTTCAGAAATTCAAAACCATCCATTGTTGACATTTCAGAGTTCCCTTGTTTAGCATTGACACAGTTTATCAAAAATAAGGAAAACTTCCTTAAGTTTACTCGGTCACCTGATGAAATGCGGTTCCATTCCTCAGCTTTACGTTTGAAAGCAGCAGCTAGGATTGGCTCATTACCATAATCGCGATGTAACAGCATTTTTGCTCGAAGAAATGCCTTTTGGGCTGGAACTATCATGGGGCACTGCTTAATTAGTTCATATGCTTCACCACGGGTGTATTTGATCAGTAGTTCAAGTTTCCGTGCATCATCACTAGTATTGTTTTCAACGACGTACTTGAAGTTTTGCATAAAAGTCATATAGTCAAGCACATTCGATCCATCAAATGGTTTAATCTCTTGAGAAGGCAGGGCTTGTTCCCTTTGATTGTCAATAAGCTTGCTCAAAATGTCAGCCATATTACAATTAGGTTCCTTAGACGAGCTGGGTTCACTTGATTCTATAGACACTGGCAAATGTTCACTGGTTTGTGACAATGGTGTCACCGACCTTTGCTCTTGAGAATTAGAATGCATAGGTTGTGGTAATACTGTGACATTCCTAGGCTGTGGGGGATTATTAGGTTTGAAAGTTATTTCAGGATCTGTTTGCGCTGCAATCATTTCGTTCACTTCGCGTGCAGCCTGTAGTTTGGCTGTGATAATTATCTCCTCTTGTCGTTGAGTGAGTTCAGTGGTCTTTCTTTGTAGAATTTGTTTTTCTTCTTCAATCGCATGACGCTCTCGCATTGCGGCAAGTTGTAGCTTTAATTCAATTTCCTTTTGTAGATTTCTAAGTCTCATCTTCGAAGCTGTTGTGGATGTTTTAGAAACGTTTGATACACTGTCCTCAGGACGTACTGCATTATTGTTTTCTTGGTTCACATTGTTTATATTATTGTATTCACCGGCCCCGTTTGGGACGTTTTGATCAGTTACAGGATTTTCGGTATCGTTCATTTGGTCACCTTCAGGTGCAGGATCATTGTCTGCCACTACATTATTATCATGATCGTTGTTCGAGGCCATGATTTCACATTCACAAAATTCACTGTTTAATGTTATAGCACGTCCACAGACGTTTTTTCACTTCTATGTAGACATGGACTTAGTAGGGTGCCATAGCATTAATCGACACAACATTTGGTAACTAGGCTAAGCGACAATTCATCACGGAAATAGTGGTCTGATTCCCAAAGTGGTCATGGAAGGGAGACAATCAGTCAACAACACCAAGAAAGTTTAGAATTTGAAAGCATAATTTATATGACGAAGACATATATAAACGTATAGTAATAAACGTTAATAAAAGAGTTCACAGTTACGTTGTTTCATTCACTTACGAGTTCATTACAGAGTGTTCCACAGGTTTATGGAATGTTCACGGTTCATTGACTTGTCACTTGTCAGGGTTGACAATTTCACGACATACTTTACATAGAGTTTATCACTGGATATCACATCATAACCCACTTGGCATGATTCACAAATGTTACACAATGTTCACGTATCACCTGTTCATAAATTCACTCACATAATTTTCACTTGTCGCCGTTCGTCACCATTTGTCGGTGAAAAAACGATATGAGACTGGCCCTACCAAGCCATGATGGCTGGATCACAACACGTGAAGCATGCAGCTTCGACTAATGCGCAGGCGTCCCGCCAATAGCCTCGACTGACCAGACGCTTGACAGACAAAATAAATGTAGACCACACGAGTTCGTTACAAGACATCAAATTCGTACCAAATAATGAAACTCAAACATAACAATAGTGGAGTCCCATAAAATACTTCCAGCGACACGTCGAAGTTGGTCAAAGTCAGTCTTATCATAATTCCATATAGTACGTGTGAAGCTAATTGATTTCAGACGATGAAAATTTAACCGACAGTACACAGGGCAGTGATCACTACAGGAATTATCTAAGCAACCTGAATCAGAAATATAGCCAGAACAATTCGTTAAAATTAGATCAATCAATGTATTGTTACCGTTATTACCATATCTGGTTGGATCCTTGATAATTTGTTTAAAATCGAAAAGAACATTTGCCGAATGAATAAAAGTATTGGATTTCGTAAAAAGATCAATGTTAAAATCACCTAATATAAAGATATTGTTTATGTCGTCTGCTGCTGCCAATGAAAACGAATTGAAAATAGAATTATCTAATTGAACAGTGGAATTTGGGGGTCTATAAAAAGTGTCAATTAAAAAATGTTTATTATGAATATTAATTTCTACCCAAATGCCCTATGTATTGTCGGTTTCTAAATCAAACCTGCGTTTTGTTAAAAGGTTGTTGCGAGAAAAAACTGCTACTCCCCCACCCTGTCCTGTAGTCCTGTCTTTTCGAACTGGTGCATTAAAACCAGGGATAGAGAGGGTGTCCGAAGATATGCTTTTGTCAAGCCATGTCTCAGTTAACAAGATCAAATCGAAATTTTCGGAGAATTCTGCGGAAACAAGGTCGAGTTTATGACGTAAGCTTCTTACATTCAGATGCACGATAGATATGTTGCCATTAATTGGTCCCGGATTTTCCTCGACATCTCCACTACGTAACAAGATTACAATAATGATACATAAAGGAATAAAAAAAGAATAAAATAAGGGAAGTATGATAACGAATAATCGGAGGTTTGATCCGACTGATTGATTTGTTTTCACAAAAGGTATAACATATTTACATTTGAAACAAAAACAGTGTAACGTATGTACAAAGTGACACAAGGAAGTGTTTAGGTGTACAACTTTTATTGCCATGATACCCATGGCTACACTATCGGTTCAGACAGACATTATTATTGGATTATGGTCAGTTATGAAAGAGATTTCGAGTAGAGGGTGAACAAAAGGTATAACATATTTACATTTGAAACAGAAACAGTGTAACGTATGTACAAAGTGACACAAGGAAGTGTTTAGGTGTACAACTTTTATTGCCATGATACCCATGGCTACACTATCGGTTCAGACAGACATTATTATTGGATTATGGTCAGTTATGAAAGAGATTTCGAGTACATGTATGAGTAATTTATATAGATGGGACTATGCATGTACTATTATCTTGGAACTAAATGTATGTCCAAATTGTTATATTATTATAAGATCTACAACATAAGGTTTTTAATCAAATATATTAGAATAACACATGTATCAAGATAAGTAAAGCGTATCGTTATCTTACAGCTATCTTCAAAACAATATATTATTATTTAGTTTTCGCTCTATCTAGGTAAATATAAAGCACCGTTATCTTATAACAATATTCAAATCAAAGTTTCATTATGATCTGTATCTAGGTAAATGTACAAGTACCGTTATTTTACAACAATATTCAAATCAAAATTTAATTATGATCTGTATCTAGGTAAATGTAAAGTACCGTTATCTTACAATATCTAAGAGGTACATAAAGTTTTGAAGAATAACGTATCAAGGTAAGAATAACGTATCGTTATCTTACAGCTTTGTTCAAAACAATATATTATTATTAAGTTTTCTGTCTACCAAGGTAAATATAAAGTACCGTTATCTTACAACTATGTATTAAATAGTATTATAAGATTAATATCTAGGTTGGTATAGTATAAGCAAGTCTATTGTGAGATTAGTTGATATGAAGTACAGTTTTCTCAGAAACAATACATTCTGTTATCTTTATCTTGGGATGTATAGGGATGGTATTTCTTATATTCATAGTAACTCACAAAAGTTATAACTAGATTAGAGTATAATAGATGGTCGTGTTGACCGTTAGTCATTTATATCTGGGTTTGATGACTGAGGTAATGCTTGGGCTGACTGTTTAGGTGTAGATGTTACCACCCCAAATTCAACTATAGATTGTTGTCTGACTGTACCGCTTAACGCGTCTGTAGTCTGCGCTCCATTTATAGTTGCAATGTCTCCAAATAGATATGAGCTGCGTACTCTAGGATCCCTTGGTTGCGCTTTGGGAATAGATCTAGGTGCCCGTTGTCCTGATGGGATAAATTGCTTGAGATCATCTTCAGACCTTATCAGGAAGTTCTTACTGTCTTCTAGATTTCTTACATAAATTCGCCCATCAAAAGTCCAACAGTTCTTTATTAAATTAGCCTTAAATAGTGATCTTGTCTGTTTGTAAAGTAACGCCCGCTTTCTAGTTTATGCTTCATTGACATATATCTTAGTTTTATTTGCTATATTGTAACCCTTTAAGTTCTTTTTGTTTTTAAATACAGCGGCTCTGTTTCTATAACTTATAAATCTTACAATTATATCCCTATCATAACCATCATTGTTTCGATCAACTCTATGTGACCGACCAATGTGAGATAAGTTTAGCCTTTCGTCACCCTCTGGAAGAATATGTGTGTTTACTAATTCTAAAATTAACTTATCTGTATCTTCGTTTTGTGTTTCTTTAATTCCGCTAAATTTTAAACATGTTCTTCTGGAATACTGTTGCAATTCATCCACCTCATTCTCTAATTCTATTATTCTGTTTGTCATCAATTCGATTGTCTCTGGCTTTACAAGCTGACTCATGATTTCATCTCTTCTATATATTTCCCGTATTAGTGTCCTTAGCGACTCATCATCTTTAACAATTTTATCCAGAAAATCGGAAATACTGCTTGTGCTAGCACTATCATCCATTTTAGTACGTTTCCTTTGGTTTTTTGGCATTTTTAAAGACAGTACTAAAAGTGTTAATTCAGTCCAGCAATAGCTTGTTTGTTTAGTTAGTACACTCAGTTAACTTTGCTCACCTGAGCTCTTTCACAGCTTGTTATTGTTTTTCTAAAAACGTCAATTATTTCACAATCACAGATATGTTTTGGAGAAAATATTACACAGTATTAAAAGCTATATCATTGGTAATTCACATACGAAAATAAACCATAGTCCTTTCACTGAAAACTCATTGATATCTGTTTACGAGATCCTACTCGTCCGCCATCTTTCTTGATTTAAGTTAATCGTTAATATCGTAATTTCACTCACCCAAGTATGAATTCCTTCAGTCTAGCTGCCATAATCCATGTCTTAAACAAGCCAGATTTCTGATTGTAAGACTTATATACTATCTGTGTGCACGTGCATTACATGTGGGTAGTTTAGGCAAGCCACAACGTATTACAGGTAGATATGTTTAGCAAGCCGTTTTAGGGGTGGTACGGACTTGAATAGTTTTTAGGCGTGTCTGTCAGGGATACACAGCCGCCCAGGCTGTCTTGTAGTGGTCATTCCTACGGTGTTGCTGAACAACTTCAAAGCGGTTTTTCGGTGGAACGGACCCTCAGCTAATCTAGTCTAGTTAAGAGTGTTGCATTTTGGGTATATCTGTCCAAGGTACTCCACCACACAAATTCTCTTGTAGTGGTCATTCATGATTCCTGGGATGGTGCTGAACATCTTCCAAGCAGTCTTAGGTGGTACGGACTTCAACAAATCTAACCTGGGGTGGAGGTGGAGGTGACCCACCAAAAAAACTGTCTGGCAGTGATCATTCCTGATTCCTGTAGTTGTGCTGAACAGCTTACAAGCAGTTTTAGGTGGTACATATTTCAGCTAATCTAGCCTAGCTGTGGTCTGGCAATTAAATAGCTCTGTCGGGGGTACCCCACCACTAGAAATGTCTGTCAGAGTGTTTTTGTAATACCTGAAGATGTAAAGTATACTGCTGCACCATTTTCGTGTGTTTTGAGCTAATCTAGCTCACGAATTAATGCCCATACTCCAAGCCGTCAAAGCCACACCCACCACCAGATACCCGGCAGACTTACATTTTTAAGGTACCAGATGTGCATGCATTAATATCATATAGGTGAAAATTAGTACAATTTTCAGCTAGGTTGACCCTCTGGGCTCCCGGTCTAGTTATTCTGACATAGAAAGATTACCGAATACACTTTGAGATTAAAAAATGTTTTAAAAAATTGACTTAATTCGGTTTCACTGTATGTTTCAGATTTGAACACAACTTTGGAAACCAAGGAACACTGGGATAAGAGACCATTTCTTCTGCTAAAAATGTCAAATTGAATAATGAAAATTTAAAAACATGTTACTCCTACTTGGTATTTATCTCCTGCTTTATAGATCTACGTGATGGTGATCTGTTTCAAATATCCATTAATTCCTACACCGACAGCTCCATCTCAATCACTGTCTACCTTACCTGCTTGTACGTGTCGAAATTTCTGGATTTCTCGGGCTCCCCCAGTTATCTCCCACTGCTAATTAACGCTACACACTTTGCTTGTGTCCACTGGAAAGTGTAGAAACTAAATATATAAATAAATAGATCAAGTTTGCGTGCAAAAATTATATTCTCGCGCCACCAATCCCTATTACAGTAACGTATTCATATGGGTTTTTATATGCCCAACAAATGGCCACAGATCACTAATGATTTCCCCATTGAATTTAATGTTAATTTTCGTCTTTTAGATGGGCTCTTAACTTTTTCCCAAATTTTCATTGGGTAGAACGCTTTCTGCCACAGACAGAACAACATGTTGCCCAAAAGCATGTATGAGGTTCACAATGAAAAACTTGAGGCACACTAGCTGGAAGTAGAGACAAATAAACATGCAATTCCCGGTTCTGCATTTCAACGTAACCAACCTCACAACTCTTGTTTGCTTCTGCCTCAAAATCATGAATATTCACCAAAACCTGGCAGAAAATGTATTTTCAAAGTCTTTTCTTCACACTCAAAAGTCAACAAAAATCGCCATGAATAGAAAAAAGGGCTCAAATAACTTTCGACCTTGTTTCGGGGTGACGGCATAGAAATTTTTAGTTAACTGTGTCCTATATAGGGGTTAAACTTCAGGTATCACCAAAAGGCCTTTTATATGCTTACCATATGTTCTGGCAACATATCGGTGAAAGAAAACCAAAGAATAACTGCAAAAATGATGGCAGTGAGCAAGTTGTTTTTCGTTATTCGACATTGGTGAATATCGAAAAACGAGCTACTCGTTTTTTGATATTGGCGAATAACGAAAAACAACTTGCTCGTTTTTCGATATTGGCGAATGTCGAAAAACCAGCTACTTGTTTTTTGACATTCAAACCTGAATCTCAAAAAGCAGGTTTGATGGATGCATATCTAAAGAATGTGTCCAAAACGCATTAGTGATTTAAAACGAACTAAAGATATAATAATTGCGGATGCCCGAGCTGTGGAGCTACTCGTTTTTCGATATTCAAACTTGAATATCAAAAAAGCAGATTTGTTAGATGTATATCTGTAGAATGTCTCCAAAACTCAGTTTATTAAATCAGTTTTGTAAAACGAACTAAATATGTCATAAATGAGGATGCCTAAGCAGTGGATTCACATAAAAACTGTTCTTTCTCCTTGTTTTTTGATATTGGCGAATGTCGAAAAACGAGCTACTTGTTTTTCGACATTCAAACTTGAATCTCAAAAAAGCAGATTTTATGGATATATATCTGCAGAATGTCTTCAATGCCCATTTGATTAAATCAATTTTGTAAAACGAACTAAAAATGTCATTAATGGGGATGCCTGAGCAGTGGATTCACATAAAAATTGTTCTTTCTCGCTTTTCTTTGACATTGGCGAATCTCGAAAAACGAGCTACTCGTTTTTCGATATTCAAACATGAATATCAAAAAAGCAGATTTGATGGATGTATATCTGCAGAATGTCTCTAAAACACATTTTATTAAATCGGTTTTGTAAAACGAACTAAATATATCATAAATGAGGATGCCTGAGCAGTGGATCCACATAAAAACTGCTCTTATTCCTTGATTTTTGATATTGGCGAATCTCGAAAAACGAGCTACTCGTTTTTCGATATTCAAACTTGAATATCAAAAAAGCAGATTTTATGGATATATATCTGCAGAATGTCTTCAAAACCCATTTGATTAAATCAATTTTGTAAAACGAACTAAAGATGTCATTAATGGGGATGTCTGAGCAGTGGATTCACATAAAAACTGTTCTTTCTCGTTGTTTCTTGATATGAGGTTAAGATTTGGCCCGAGAACGAGAACGAGAACGAGGTGACGTCATTACTTCATCATTTTTAGTGGGGTTTCTCCACGTCTGCTGTCAATCTCGGACGTGAAAACGACTTGGGGACGCCGAAGTCGTAAGTACTTTCCGAGTTTATATTACTAGTATTTTACATCAATAAACATAAATTTTGTTACTGTTACGTGTTTACCAAACATGTACCGAACACATGTACAAAGTTTGAAGGACATGAGGCGTTGTTAAACGAAAATATCGTATGTTTTTGTTGGCATAGCAAAAATGACCAAAATGTTTCAAAATGGCCGTTTATGGTTCTTCTTGTCGTTTTTGTTTGTCTGTGTTTTTTTTTTACAAATTTTAAATTACTATAAATTTCACACACCATTTTAAACAACTTTGAACTTAGCCTATTTATCATGCCCTTTTTATACATTTTTGGTGCATATTGGTGCTAATGCTATGTTTACAAATCGGCGCGCCACCTACAAACAAAGGAACTCGGACGTAATTTTTCTTAACCGCATTTTAGCGTCGAGGCCCACGAACATGTAAGTCACTGGGTTCACATATATAATTGAGCCGCACTGTCCATTATGGAGCAGTTTCCAACCATTACCAACGGAAGAGTGTGTGATCTCAGAGTTTCAGTAATTAAGCATTAAATAAGCCTGAAAATAAAATAAACACAAGACACAACTATCGTTATGCGAACGTTGTTTTATTGATAGCTCGACGATGAACTTAACTACTGAAAATCGGAAGGATGAGGAGGATGCCGCTATTGCATTTATTTCCTTGCTGGTGCTCATCTCAGAAGAAAACATTGTCACGGTCATGTTTCATTAGTATCACTATCGGTAGCCCAAACTCTGCTGCGTGGCTCGCCTAAGCTATTAACCTGTAATATATTAAGGCTCGCCCAAACTTTCTACCTGCAATGCACGTGCATACAGGTAGTATATAAGCCGGCCAATCGGGCTTGTTTGGGAGATGAATTATGGCAGTGGTACTGAGGACTCGATACTGCCACCAGGTACTTGGGTGAGTGAAATTATACTTTTAACTTTGTTGTCTTGTGTTCCTCTGTGCAGGATTCTTATGTTTTACTCATCGTTGTATATTTTAGTATGAGTAAAAAAGTTAGTATGAGTAAATTTATGTACAAATGTTGACTAATTTTACAGGTCCCCTTTAGGTACCTACTGATTGTTCCTGGAATGGTATTGTCTAAGAATAGTCGCCGATAAATGGTATCGTCTAAGAATAGTAGCCGATACATGGTATCGTCTAAGAATAGTAGCCGATACATGGTATCGTCTAAGAATAGTAGCCGATACATGGTATCGTCTAAGAATAGGAGCCGATACATGGTATCATCGTTTAATAGTAGCCGATACATGGTATCGACGTTGAATAGTAGCCGATACATGGTATCGTCGTTGAATAGTAGCCGATACATGGTATCGTCGTTGAATAGTAGCCGATACATGGTATCGTCGTTGAATAGTAGCCGATACATGGTATCGTCGTTGAATAGTAGCCGATACATGGTATCGTCGTTGAATAGTAGCTGTGACAGAATTGGTTCTTTAATCAGGTTTTGGGATGACAACACTGGTAATAATACTTTTATTCTGCTTCTTACAATAGGTACAAACATCGTAATGTAAAAGACCGTAGAACAAACTTATATGAAGGGAATCATGCTTAGCTTAGCTTAGCACGAGTGTGCTAACTCCAGAAGCTCTCGTCTCGTCTCGTCTCGTGCCAAGGCGCCCATGGCCTTCGCTCAGTCCTGGCCGGACCTAACTCCTAGCCCTGACTGGACCTCACCTCAAGATTCGTTTCTGTTCTGAGTTTATAAACGTATTCAAGACAAAGGAGCTCATTAGACACCTGTCTAATGTATCAAGCATCATATCAGGTTTAACATTCAATATAGTTTATCAGACAAAGAAAGTTAGATAAGACATGCCAACAACAAGTTAAAAGTTACACAATGACATAAGGAATGCTACCAAGATCTCCAGCCGGGTGTTGATAGCGGGTGGGACGATTTACCCAATACTACCCAATACTACCCAATTCTACCCAATACTACCCAATACCACCCCAGTACTACCTCAAAATCACCACATACTACCAAATACTACAACATAATACTGCAAAATGTGCATATCAATTGAATTTTTTCAAAAATAATTAGTTATACCGTGGGAATTGTACTTCAAATGCGATTACAGATGTCTGGCTGTTCCTTTTGCCTCCCTATATCACCTAAAACAAGCAAAAACTAACCAAATACCATCAAATACTTATCACATACTACCCACTATCATCAAATAACAACCTTATGTTGTCAAATAGCAAAACATTTGTTTAATTACGGCGACGAATATTCGATAATTCGCAGAGAATGGAAATGAATGTGCAGTTATCTCCCTTCACAACCGATAGCTAGATTTTAGATAGACTTGCGGATTAATCATCTTATTTTGCGTTGCGGTTGGTTTCCAAATCAACGAAATTAAAATAAGAAAAGCAAGTATTTTTTGTGTATATTTTAATCATTGTGTGTAATTAACTACTGTATTATTATATAAGATGGCCAGCAGTCTATAAATAACTATTTAAACCCTTCCATGGGTATCGTCAGGAGGTATGTCCATTAACAAATAACAAACAAAAAATTCGTTTGTTTCTGGGGTTTAACGTCCACTTCCACACAGGGTGATATCGTAGACAAATAAAAAAACAACTGCACATGTTTATATTTATTTTTTCATGTCAACTACTAAGTTATTGCATGTTTAAAATTCGTTTTGTTTCTGGGGTTTAACGTCAACTTCCTCACAGGGTGATATACCTTTCCACCAAAAATTCCATTCTTAAGTTATAGTTCCTGGTTCAGGACACAATCCTTTATCAAATGCCACCGATTTTTGCGGGTACTATGGGTGGTGGCTCCTCCTATCACACCCACCACTAGTGCAACTTAAGAATTGTGTTTCTGTGGTCTCCTAACCCAGTCATACACCACTAGCATCCCAAACTTTCCGCACCTTTCATGTTGAATGAAACCCACCTAGCTCCCGGACTATATTATTTGGTAGCAGTTTGATCGAGAGATAAAATAAATAAAGCAGAACTTGATTACCCAATCAACAATATCTTAACACCCGTTGATTAATTGTTAAGTAAGGTGGTGTATATACGACTAGAGCATTATACATTTGTAATAAACAAATTACGTTTATTTTCAAATGACAGTAAACATGCAATAACTTAGTAGTTGACATGAAAAAATAAATATAAACATGTGCAGTTGTTTTTTGTTTGTCTACGACCAGGGGCGTTTTAAGGTTTATCATGGTGGAGGCTATACTATTTTGAGGGCCCTTTTCGCGGGGGTGGGGGCGTCTTGGTTGATGATTTTATATCAATGCAATGACTGCATTCGCATTCAGTAATGGACGCGACAGTAACATTGTATAGAAAACGATAGACTAGGACTCGGGGCCCTTTCCCTTGGCCAGAGGGGCCCTTTTGTTAAACGTGTGGGCCTTTTGCCTGCCTTTAGGGGCCCCCTAACTAGGGTACATTTTCATTTTTCTCATCGGTTTTAGCATTTTTCTCCCGTTTTACTTTTCCAATTTCTTTGATTTTTTTCGCGAGGAGGCTGGCGCCTTCAGCGCCTCAGCTATAAAACGCCCTTGTCTACGATATCACCCTGTGTGGAAGTGGACGTTAAACCCCAGAAACAAGCGAATTTTTTGTTTGTTATTTGTTAATGGACATACCTTCTTACGATACCCATGGAAGGGTTTAAATACATGTAGTTATTTATAGACTGCTGGCCATCTTATATAATAATACAGAAGTTAATTACACACAATGATTAAAATATACACAAAAAATACTTGCATTTCTTATTTTAATTTCGTCGATTTGGAAACCAACCGCAACGCAAAATAAGATGATTAATCCGCAAATCAATCTAAAATCCAGTTATCGGTTGTAAAGGGAGATAACTGCACATTCATTTCCATTCTCTGCGAATTATCGAATATTCGTCGCCGTAATTAAACTAATGTTTTGTTATTTGACAACATAAGGTTGTTATTTAATGATAGTGGGTAGTATGTGATAAGTATTTGATAGTATTTGGTTAGTTTCTGCTTGTTTTAGGTGATATAGGGAGGCAAAAGGAACAGCCAGATATCTGTAATCGCATTTGAAGTACAATTCCCACGGTATAACTAATTATTTTTGAAAAAATTCAATTGATATGCACATTTTGCAGTATTATGTTGTAGTATTTGGTAGCATGTGGTGATTTTGTGGTAGTACTGGGTTGGTATTGGGTAGTATTGGGTAGAATTGGGTAGTATTGGGTAAATCGTCCCGCCGTTGATAGCAAGAGGTGTATGTTACAATCACTTACACATATTTTAATATGGCAGGACGCTTCTATGACACATGTAATTGTGTAATATAGCCTATACATGGTATCGTCGTTGAATAGTAGCCGATACATGGTATCGTCGTTGAATAGTAGCCGATACATGGTATCGTCGTTGAATAGTAGCCGATAAATGGTATCGTCGTTGAATAGTAGCCGATAAATGGTATCGTCGTAGTATGGTCTTGCCGATGGGTGGACAGTTTATTCTTGGAATGTTATTATTAGATCTATTATTATTTGATAATTATTTAATCAGTCCGTCCTATGACAAACGGCTAAGGGGAGGTAACTCCAATTATTGTAAATTCGAATGAGCCTCGATATGAAGGGGGGAAGTAGGGACCTCGTGCTTTTTGGTTGTTCGATAAGTTGTAGGAATGCTTAATGTGTGTGTTTGTAAGTAAATAATTAATAAGTAGAGAAGTATCATTTTATTTTAGTAACTACAATTTGTAATATACTTTGCACATGTGGGTTGCCGTCTGGTTTTTGTTTCATGCATACTGGCACATTATAAATTCCCCAAGTTGTTAAATAGAACTTGGCTGCAGACCATGCCCGGTCTGGCCTCGTTTTCTAAGGCCCTGTATACGCATATTAAGAGACATAATTAGTCATTGAATTTATACATTTTCCTTAAGATTGTTTTTTGTATATTTCAGAAACCGTAATCGTAATCTACTAATTGTAATGTACCGTAATGTTATCATACATCACCAATCAATCATGTTCCGGTATTATATTATTTCGAATCATTGAATTATACGTCTTTAAAAAGAACATTGTGTTGTTACGTGTTAACTCCAAATTCCTAAACGTCAAGGCCATATTCTCGTATCGTAGCAAAGAAAGCGGCAGCTACATAAGTTTAAACACAAGAATTTCACTAAGAAGAAAAGATATGAACATTTCCAAATGAGCACCCAACACCAAGAAAAGAAACTAAGTGAGGAGACTACGCAAGAAATAGAAAGCAATAAGAATGCTGCACAAGGCGCAGCTCAAGAAAATCTTCAGGTTTTGAAAACAAGATCTGGTAACCAGTATGGAATGACAAGAAATCAAGATATCCTACTGGATCGGTCTGTACGACCAGAAGATTCAATAAGCCAAGTTAATTCTCAAGCATCTAATGGGTCAAATAAAAGTAAAGCTTCAAGTACCTCCAGTCAAGTTCAAAAGAGGTTATTAGAAGAAACTGCTAAAAGAAAGGCAATAGAAGTCCAGATGGAAGCTCTAAAGGCCGAACAAGAAATAGCTGAAAGAAGATTTCAAGGTCAACTTCAAAGAGAAATTGAAGAGTTACGCATGAAACATAGAAGAGAAGAAGAAGATAATAGACTTAAAAGGGAAGAAGAATTTCTCAAGATAAAATCACAACTAGAACAAGCGACAGTTGTCGAAAGGGTTTATGCACAGGCTCAGGCTCAAGAAAATCAATCCCTGGTTGTACCAAGCCCATCATTAAGCCCTTCAAGTAATAAAGTCTCTCTGCAACAAGCTGGTGATAATTCAACCCCAGCAAGCTATGATTTACAAGAAACTGGTAATAATTCTCCAACAAATACATGTAGTGGTATACAAGTAGCCCCAGTAAGCAACAGTATACAAGAAGCCCCAGCAACATCAACTGATGTTCTGAAAGAATTTCTGGACAATCTGATAACAACTCAACACAGCAATTCTCTGGCCCTAAAACTGCCTTCACATGAAGTACTAATATTCAGTGGAAACCCATTAGAATACACCCACTTCATAAGAGTATTTGAGAACCTTATAGAAGAAAGGACAAATAGTGAAAGTAGCAGGCTTTACTACCTTGTTCAGTATACAAGTGGCGAAGTTAAGGAACTCATGCAGAGTTGTTTGTCGATGAAGGAAGGTGAAGGTTATCAAGCAGCAAAGAAACTCCTTAAACAACGCTTTGGTCAGAACTATACTATTCAAAAAAAGTAGGGGATATTTGATTTTTAAGTGTTATTAAAGTCACCTAATGAAACTGACGAAGAAACAAATGACAAAATGAAATGAAGTTCACATTCATCGATTTATTCCAAATGATCGTTAGACTAAGTAAGGCACAGACTGACCATTATAAGGGTAAAATGATACCCGGGGTCAAACAGCAAAGTTACCACAGCATCACAACAAAGTCAGTAACGGGTAAATCCTCCTCTGTTTGCCAAACAAACATTGATCCGACGTGGCATACTCCTAATGAGACGTCTAAGGTCATTTTGGTGCGGATTGTCCCATTCCTGTTGCAACGCAGCAGCAAGTTCTTGGACATTGGCAGGTCGTTGTTGACGTGGACGTAACCTCTGTCCAAGCATGTCCCAGACATGCTCGATGGGGGAGAGGTCGGGACTCAGTGGTGGCCAAGGTAATGTGGTGATGTTCTGTTGTTGGAGGTAACCTGTAACGATCCTGGCTCTGTGACATCTTGCGTTGTCATCCTGGAAGATGAAACGGCGGCCATGACGTCGTGCGAACGGGACAACATGGACTGCCAAGATGTTGTCCCGGTAGTACTGGCCTGTAACACGCCCTGCAACAACATGTAAAGCCGTTCTTCCAGCAACAGTGATGCCTCCCCACACCATAACAGAACCACCCCCAAATCGATCATGTCTGATGACGTTAACGTCTTGGAAGCGCTCGTTTCGACGACGCCACACCCTCCTACGTCTGTCCAAAAAATCAACAGTCAACCTTGACTCATCTGAAAACATCACATTGCTCCAGCGTCGATTTTCCCAGTGTTGACGATCCCTACACCAACGACGTCTTGCCTGAACGTGATGATCTCTCAAACAAGGGATCACGCGAGGACGTCAGGCGCGAAGGTGACCCCTATGCAGTCGATTCCGAATCGTCTGGCCACTCACTCTCACACCAGTGTCTGTTTGAAGACGAGCGCATAAATCGATCCTGGGCTTGAGTTGTCGCTCTTGGTCGACCTGAGCGTGGTCTGTCCTGTACAGATTGTTTATCACGGTATCTGGACCATAACCTGCTTATGACAGACTGAGAAACATTCATCGTCCGCGCCACAACCGCCTGTGTTGTGCCGATCTGTAGCATGCCAAGGGCACGTAACCTTTCATTTTGGGTAAGCCGACGCATATCAAAATTTGTTTTCTGGTCACTAAAACAATGAAACTTATGTTTCCACACTGGAATTCAATGCCACAATGACTGTAACATTCAAAGTCAGAGTCGTGCAAATCTTGGGTTGGACCCCCATGATGATCCCAAGCATCACCTGCATTCCATGCGGTAGCTATTGGTGCGTTTGGGCGTCACATGTAACTGGAAATGTTTCTTCTGCTAGGTTCTATAGTGACTTTTTTCGTAGTCATTTGCATATTTTAGTATTATGCCCCCCAAATCAAATATCCCCTACTTTTTTTGAATAGGTTATAAGATAGCTACAGCTTATGTTGAAAGACTAACCAGAGGACCAGCTATCAGATCAGAAGATAGTGCTGCCTTACAAAACTTATCTGTTTGTTTAACAACATGCCGAAATGTTTTGAAGGACATAGGCTACCTGTCACAAATTGAAAATCCAGACAACCTAAGGCGAATCATAGCACGTTTACCATAGGACACACGAAAAAGATGGCAAAGCAATGTTGATAACATAATTGTAAAGTTTGACAGAGAAATCAAGTTAGAAGATATTGTTGACTTTGTTGACAGGGAATCAAGAATTGCCAACCATCCAGTATTTGGCGATATCAGTGATAAAAGAAAATCAGAAGTTGAAAAGAAAATCCTGTATACAAGTAAACAAAGGGGAATAAGTTTTGCTACTCATGCTGATAGTAATCATCATGTTTCTTCCCAACAAGAGAGTCCTCAACACTCTGAGTACAAACCAAATGGGTTCTGTCTCCTTTGTAAAGGTTGTCACCATGTAGCCGAATGCAAAGAACTAATGAAGAAAACTCTTGAAGAAAGACAGCTGTTCGTCAAGTCAAAACTGTTATGTTTCAATTGTCTATACCCACGGCACAGACCAAAACAATGTCGACAAAAGAACATGTGCAAGAAGTGTGATAAACGACACTCAACTGTACTACATCAAGAACAGCCTGCAGTTATAAATGGTCTTATCAACACAAATTCCTCAGCTATTAGCTTACCAATATTAGCTGTAAGGATCAAGTCTCCTGATGGTCAGAAATTTGTTGATACAATGGCTTTGCAAGACTCTGGCTCAAATGCAACCTTCTGTACAGATGAGATAATCAAACAGCTTGGAATAGAAGGCGAGAAACATCAATTTTCCCTAACTACAATGGAAAGGGAAGATAGTCCTACTGAAAGCAGCATCATGAGTCTGAATATTTTTGATCTTCAAGAAGAGAACTTCATTGAACTTCCAACCGTCTACTCAAGACCAAGTCTACCAGTATCACCCACAAATATACCAAGCCAGATAGATGTAAATAGATGGCCCCACCTCAGTGGAATCAAAATACCTTGGTTACCTGGAATGAAGAAAATTGGTCTACTTATAGGAAATGATAATGCCAAAGTCATGGAACCAAAGGAAGTTAGATTAAGTAAGGATGGTGGACCTTATGCCTGTAGAACATTACTGGGATGGGTAATAAATGGACCACTTGGAAGAGAAAGCAGTTCTAACAGAATAACCTCAAATTTCATAAGATGTGACAACAATTTAAGTAAACAATTCCACGAATTTTGTAATCAAGAATTTAATGACTCCATATATGGAACCAAAACTGAAATGTCTCAAGATGATTGCAAGGCAATTAGCATCATGGAAAACAGTGTCAAAATGGAAGATGGACATTATCAAATCGATTTACCATGGAACAATTTTCCTTGAAATTTACCAAACAACAAGATATTGGTCGAACATCGACTTAATTTACTACACAAACGTCTAAAAAGAGACCCTGACTTATTGAAGAAATATGTAGAATTCATGAATGACCTTTTACAGAAAGGATATGCAGAGGAAGTTGTTGAGAAGGAAATTACAATCAATAATATCTGTTGGTATTTACCCCACCATCCTGTATTTCATCCTCAAAAACCCAACAAAGTAAGAGTGGTTTTTGACTGCTCGGCTAGATACCGCAACACTTCGTTAAACGACGAACTACTTCAAGGCCCTAATCTAACGAACTCTATAGTTGGTGTCCTTACAAGATTTAGACAAGAACAAGTAGCCATTATGGGTGATGTGGAAGCCATGTTCCACCAGGTACGGGTTACACCAGAACACTGTGATGCCCTTAGATTTCTATGGTGGCCCCAAGGAGACTTATTTCAAGAACCTAAGGAATATCGAATGAAAGTTCACCTGTTTTGTTCTGTATCATCACCAAGCTGCTGTAATTTCGCATTATTAAGCACAGCTGAAGACAATGAAAACAGCTTTGATGCAGAAGTTATTCGAAGTATAAAGCGTAATTTTTACGTAGATGATTTCCTGAAGTCTGTTAAATCGAGCAAAGAAGCCATAAATATGGTCAAAAATTTACGTCAACTTTTATCTAATGGTGGATTTAAATTGACAAAGTGGTTGTCCAACTCAACAACAGTTATGCAAACAATATCTGAAGTTGAAAGAGCTACCAATAGAAGTATAGATTTAGAAGCAAGAACAGAAAGAGTCCTAGGAGTACAATGGCAGGTAGATTCTGACACATTCGTATTCAAGATTTCAATCAAGCCACATAAGCATACAAGAAGAGGAATATTATCTGTTGTAAGCTCAATCTACGATCCACTCGGCTTTGCTGTTCCCTGCATTTTGCCTGCAAAGTTAATTTTACAGGATCTATGCAGATTAAAAATACGACAGGGATACTCCAATAAGTGAAGATTTTGAAGTCCGCTGGAATAAATGGTTAAGCGAATTACCAAAACTTGAAGAGTTCACTATTCAAAGATGTGTCAAGCCCAAAGACTTCAGCACTATAATCTGAAGTCAACTACATCATTTTTCCGATGCGTCAGAACATGGATATGGATCGGTAACTTACTTGAGACTTGTTGACTCCACGAGAAAGATCCAATGCAGTTTCCTGATGGGGAAATCAAGATTAACTCCCTTGAAACGTATCACTATCCCCAGATTGGAATTATCTGCTGCAACAGTCTCAATTCGTCTCGACAGAATGATGAGAGAAGAACTAGATATTCCAATCGACCAGTCAATCTTTTGGACAGACAGCACCTCTGTTTTGAAGTACATTAATAATGAGACAAAGAGATTCCAGACGTTTGTCGCCAATAGAATATCTACAATAAGAGACGGATCTAAACCGAAAGATTGGCGCTACATTGGAACAAAGCTAAATCCTGGAGATGACAGTTCGAGGGGTATGTCTGTTGAAGAATTATGCAAAAATAAACGATGGATAATGGGGCCGGAATTTCTATACTTGTCCGAAGAACATTGGCCAATTCAACCTACAATTACAGATGAGATTGTTAGCGATGACCCAGAAGTTAAACAAGAAAGTAAGAAATGTAATCTTGCTATATGTAATGAAACCTCTTCAATGGAAGTTATTTTCAACCGTTTCTCAACCTGGTACAAGTTAAGAAGAACTTTTGCCTATTTACTAAGATATAGACGAAATCTGTTTGAAGCCACTAAAAACAAAAGAAAAACTAAAGGACTGGCATGTAAATCTAAGGAAATGAAACCTATTTCAGTCGATGAAATTAAAGAGGCAGAAAGGGAGATTTTGAAGATAGTTCAAAGAGAAAATTATGCTGCAGAAATAAAATGTATGTATGGAAGTTTAGATGAAAGAGAAAGAAAGAATAAACTAAGGAAAACAAGCACACTTCAAAAACTTGATCCATTTTTGAAAGACGGCCTTCTCCTAGTTGGAGGAAGATTAAACCATGCCAATCTTAATGAAGAAACAAAACACCAAGTCATATTACCTAAAGAACATCTGGTCAGCAGTCTAATAATAAAACATTATCATGAAAGGGCTGGACACTCTGGAAGAAATCATGTTTTATCTCTCATAAGAACCAAGTACTGGATCATAAAGGGAAATTCAGCAGTAAGAAGAATATTATCAGACTGTTATTCATGTAGAAGAAGACAGGGACCAACATGTAAACAAAAGATGTCAGATCTTCCTGAGAATCGAGTAATAGCCTTTAAGCCACCATTTAGCTATGTAGGCGTCGATTTCTGTGGACCTTTTCACATCAAACAAGGAAGAAGTTCCCCGAAACGATATGTATGTTTATTTACCTGTTTGAATGTTCGCGCTATCCATATCGAAGTTACAAATTCTTTAGATACAGACTCATTTATAAATGCTCTAAGGCGCTTCATTTCAAGAAGAGGTAGACCTATTGAAATACGAAGCGGCAATGGTACTAATTTTGTAGGAAGTAATAGAGAACTGAAGACTGCTATTTCTGCATGGAACCAAGGCAACATTCACAATTTCTTATTACAAGAAGACATAAAATGGCTGTTCAACACCCCGGCAGCATCTCACCATGGTGGTGTCTGGGAACGTTGTATTAGGACAGTAAGAAAGGTGATGAATGGTTTATTACAAGAACAACAGCTCAACGATGAAAGCTTGAATACCTTAATGTGTGAAGTCGAGTCAGTTGTAAACAGTCGCCCTATAACAGCTGTATCAGAAGATTGCAGAGATTTAGAAGCTCTCACACCTAACCATATTCTTTTGATGAGATCTCCATATATCCTGCCACCTGGTAATTTCGTCAAGCAGGACATGTATAAGCGAAGATGGCGCCAAGTACAGTATATGACAGAAATATTTTGGCGGAGATGGTTAAAAGAGTATTTGCCCCTTCTTCAAGAAAGACAAAGGTGGTATAATAAAGAAAGAAATCTACAAACTGGCGATGTCATTTTATTGGTCGATGAAAATACCCCAAGATGTAACTGGCCCATTGGTAGAATTGTAGAAACTTTCCCTTCTCAAGATGGTATGGTTAGAAAAGTAAAGATTAGAACCAAGAATGGTACATTCGAGCGACCTATTGTGAAATGTGTATTGTTGGAAGGAGTAAATTGACTGAATAAAGAATACTCATAATAATTAAGAACTCTTTAAGTGACTAGCCAAGCTATAATATATGGACTGTTAATAGAAAAATATTTAAGCAAATAACCAATTAGGCTTAATTTAGTTTTAGTGCATGTGAACCAAACATATTTCTATTAATCTGATGTTACAAAAGGTGATAGACTCCAGTCAAGATCAATGAAGACAAACGTGACAATTTCAACTTTGATTTCGTGATAGGTTAATAAGTGACACTAACTTTGTTTTTGATTAATCTCGATCTAATGATTCAAGTTACTGTTTGTTTTAAATGTTCCACTATGTTTCACATTTAAAGGGGCCGGGATATTAGATCTATTATTATTTGATAATTATTTAATCAGTCCGTCCTATGACAAACGGCTAAGGGGAGGTAACTCCAATTATTGTAAATTCGAATGAGCCTCGATATGAAGGGGGGAAGTAGGGACCTCGTGCTTTTTGGTTGTTCGATAAGTTGTAGGAATGCTTAATGTGTTTGTAAGTAAATAATTAATAAGTAGAGAAGTATCCTTTTATTTTAGTAACTACAATTTGTAATATACTTTGCACATGTGGGTTGCCGTCTGGTTTTTGTTTCATGCATACTGGCACATTATAAATTCCCCAAGTTGTTAAATAGAACTTGGCTGCAGACCATGCCCGGTCTGGCCTCGTTTTCTAAGGCCCTGTATACGCATATTAAGAGACATAATTAGTCATTGAATTTATACATTTTCCTTAAGATTGTTTTTTGTATATTTCAGAAACCGTAATCGTAATCTACTAATTGTAATGTACCGTAATGTTATCATACATCACCAATCAATCATGTACCGGTATTATATTATTTCGAATCATTGAATTATACGTCTTTAAAAAGAACAGCGGCAGCTACAGCTATCATCTTAGAATAGTCGCCGATAAATGGTATCGTCTAAGAATAGTCGCCGATAAATGGTATCGTGGACAGTTTGTTCCTGGAATGGTATCGTCGATGACTGGTCGCCGATAAATGGTATCGTCGAAGTATGGTCTTGCCGATGGGTGGACATTTTGTAACGTCATAATTCATTTAGTGCGCGCACTCGAGAAAGAATTGTTATGTTGTATATTTATGTTGTACTATATAAACTGAATTCTTTTTTATCTTAGTTTTCTTAATTCCCCAAGACGGTCACGCCTCGCCCATCCTGTGACAAACATGTCTTCAGACAACGCCCACGGTGCTGGGTCCGGCCAATTTTAGAACTCGCAATGAACTGGGTGAATTTCACACAAGTTTCCAGGCCTTGAAACCGACCGGGAGATGCATCTCCATACAATATTGTACTGGTAATTGCGTGTTCCCTCTTGTGCAGCTGCAAAAGAATTGACATGTTCATTGTCTGTGTTCCCGGTCACAAGACCACATGTTCCGTTGGTACAAACTTGAATATCAAAAAAGCAGATTTGATGAATGTATATCTGCAGAATGTCTCCAAAACACATTTTATTAAGTACGTTTTCTAAAACGAAATAAAGATGTCCTAAATGATGATGCCTGAGCAATGTATTCACATAAAAACTGTTCCTATTCCTTGATTTTTGATATTGGCGAATCTCAAAAAATCTCAAAAACTTGAATCTCAAAAAATCTCAAAAACTTGAATATCAAAAAAGCAGATTTTATGGATATATATCTGCAGAATGTCTTCAAAACCCATTTGATTAAATCAATTTTGTAAAACGAACTAAAGATGTCATTAATGTGGATGCCTGAGCAGTGGATTCACATAAAAATTGTTCTTTCTCGCTTTTTTTGACATTGGCGAATCTCGAAAAACGAGCTACTTGTTTTTCGACATTCAAACTTGAATCTCAAAAAAGCAGATTTTATGGATATATATCTCCAGAGTGTCTTCAAAACTCATTTGATTAAATCAGTTTTGTAAAACGAACTAAAAATGTCATTAATGGGGATGCCTAAGCAGTGGAATCACATAAAAACTGTTCTTTCTCGTTGTTTTTTGACATTGGCGAATCTCGAAAAACGAGCTACTCGTTTTTCGATATTCAAACTTGAATATCAAAAAAGCAGATTAGGTGGATGTTTATCTGCAGAATGTCTTCAAAACACATTTTATTAAGTACGTTTTCCAAAACAAACTAAAGATGTCCTAAATGAGGATGCCTGAGCAGTGTATTCACATAAAAACTGCTCTTATTCCTTGATTTTTGATATTGGCGAATCTCGAAAAACGAGCTACTCGTTTTTCGATATTCAAACTTGAATCTCAAAAAAGCAGATTTTATTGATATATATCTGCAGAATGTCTTCAAAACACATTTGATTAAATCAATTTTGTAAAACGAACTAAAGATGTCATTAATGGGGATGCCTGAGCAGTGGATTCACATAAAAACTGTTCTTTCTCGTTGTTTCTTGATATTGGCGAATCTCGAAAAACATCATTAATGGGGATGCCTAAGCAGTGGATTCACATAAAAACTGTTCTTTCTCGTTGTTTTTTGACTTTGGCGAATCTCGAAAAACGAGCTACTCGTTTTTCGATATTCAAACTTGAAAATCAAAAAAGCAGATGTGATGGATGTATATCTGCAGACTGTCTCCAAAACACATATTATTAAATCAGTTTTGCAAAACAAACTAAATAAGTTATAAATGAGGATGCCTGAGCAGTGGATTCACATAAAAACTGTTCTTTCTCCTTGTTTTTTGATATTGCCGAATGTCGAAAAACGAGCTACTCGTTTTTCGATATTCAAACTTGAATATCAAAAAAGCAGATTTGTTGGATGTATATCTGTAGAATGTCTCCAAAACTCATTTTATTAAATCAGTTTTGTAAAACGAACTAAATATGTCATAAATGAGGATGCCTGGGCAGTGGATTCACATAAAAACTGTTCTTTCTCCTTGTTTTTTGATATTGGCGAATGTCGAAAAACGAGCTACTTGTTTTTCGACATTCAAACTTGAATCTCAAAAAAGCAGATTTTATGGATATATATCTGCAGAATGTCTTCAAATCCCATTTGATTAAATCAATTTTGTAAAAATAACTAAAGATTCATTAATGGGGATGCCTGAGCAGTGGATTCACATAAAAACTGTTCTTACTCGTTGTTTCTTGATATTGGCGAATCTCGAATATTCAAACTTGAATATCAAAAAAGCAGATTTGATGGATGTATATCTGCAGAATGTCTCCAAAACACATTTTATTAAATCAGTTTTGTAAAACAAACTAAATATGTCATAAATGAGGATGCCGGAGCAGTGGATTCACATAAAAACTGTTCTTTCTTCTTGTTTTTTGATATTGGCGAATGTCGAAAAACGACCTACTTGTTTTTCGACATTCAAACTTGAATCTCAAAAAAGTAGATTTTATGGATATATATCTCCAGAATGTCTCCAAAACTCATTTGATTAAATCAGTTTTGTAAAACTAACTAAAGATGTCATTAATGAGGATGTCTGAGCAGTGGATTCACATAAAAACTGTTCTTTCTCGTTGTTTTTTGACATTGGTGAATCTCGAAAAACGAGCTACTCGTTTTTCGATATTCAAACTTGAATATCAAAAAAGCAGATTTGGTGGATGTATATTTACAGAATGTCTCCAAAACACATTTTATTAAGTACATTTTCTAAAACGAACTAAAGATGTCCTAAATGATGATGCCTGAGCAATGTATTCACATAAAAACTGCTCTTATTCCTTGATTTTTGATATTGGCGAATCTCGAAAAACGAGCTACTCGTTTTTCGATATTCGCCAATATCAAAAAACAACGCGAAAGAACAGTTTTTATGTGAATTCACTGCTCAGGCATCCTCATTAATGACATCTTTAGTTCGTTTTACAAAACTGATTTAATCAAATGAGTTTTGGAGACACTCTGGAGATATATATATCCATAAAATCTGCTGTTTTGATATTCAAGTTTGAATGTTGAAAAACAAGTAGCTCGTTTTTCGACATTCGCCAATATCAAAAATCAAGGAATAAGAGCAGTTTTTATGTGAATACATTGCTCAGGCATCATCATTTAGGACATCTTTAGTTCGTTTTAGAAAATGTACTTAATGAAATGTGTTTTGGAGACATTCTGTAAATATACATCCACCAAATCTGCTTTTTTGATATTCAAGTTTGAATATCGAAAAACGAGTAGCTCGTTTTTCGAGATTCGCCAATATCAAGAAACAACGAGAAAGAACAGTTTTTATGTGAATCCACTGCTCAGGCATCCCCATTAATGACATCTTTAGTTCGTTTTACAAAATTGATTTAATCAAATGGGTTTTGAAGACATTCTGCAGATATATATCCATAAAATCTGCTTTTTTGATATTCAAGCCAATATCAAAAAATAAGGAGAAAGAGCAGTTTTTTTTTATGTGAATCCACTGTTTGGGCATCCTCAATTATGATATCTTTAGTTCGTTTTAGATTACTAATTTAATCAGATGTGTTTTGGACACGTTCTGTAGATATGCATCCATCAAATCTGCTTTTTTGAGATTCAAGTTTGAATATTCGCCAGTATCAAAAATCAAGGAATAAGAACAGTTTTTATGTGAATACACTAGTCAGGCATCCTCATTTATGACATCTTTAGTTCGTTTTAGAAAACGTACTTAATAAAATGTGTTTTTGAGACATTCTGCAGATATACATCCATCAAATCTGCTTTTTTGATATTCAAGTTTGAATATCGAAAAACGAGTTTTTCGAGATTCGCCAATATCAAAAAACAACGAGAAAGAACAGTTTTTATGTGAATCCACTGCTCAGGCATCCCCATTAATGACATCTTTAGTTCGTTTTACAAAATTGATTTTATCAAATGGGTATTGAAGACATTCTGCAGATATATATCCATAAAATCTGCTTTTTTGATATTCAAGTTTGAATATCGAAAAACGAGTAGCTCGTTTTCAGAGATTCGCCAATATCAAAATATAAGGGGAAAGAGCAGTTTTGTATGTGAATCCACTGCTTGGGCATCCTCAATTATGATATCTTTAGTTCGTTTTAGATTACTAATTTAATCAAATGTGTTTTGGACACATTCTGTAGATATGCATCCATCAAATCTGCTTTTTTGAGATTCAGGTTTGAATGTCGAAAAACAAGTAGCTCGTTTTTCGACATTCGCCAATATCGAAAAACGAGCAAGTTGTTTTTCGTTATTCGCCAATATCGAAAAACGAGTAGCTTGTTTTTCGATATTCACCAATGTCGAATAACGAAAAACGAAAACCGAGCTAACTTCACACTGCCAAAAAGGATGGCTCTAAAGCTATATAAAGAGATTGGATAAAGAGTTTGCAGTTCTAACTATAATAGTTAAAAACTAGATAATGTAAGAGGAATTTGCTGAAAAGTTCAGTCAAATTGATCCACTATGAACCGAGATTTAAGCGATATAAATCTCCGCCTTGCCTCGATCATTGTTAGTAAAGTCATAACTGATATAAAAAGCATAGTGTCGATTTTTTGATTTAATTATCAATGAGCGTTCAGCAGCATATAGGATTGTAATCCAGTCAATATCAAAGGCTAGCGTTGACATCCGAGAGTTCATTATGGTCTGGATAAGTTAATTAATGTCTAAATAATATTTTAATAACGTTACAGGCCTAAAGAAAGACCTGCAATAGGAAGATACATAATGCATATTTAAGTATACATGCTGCTTTATGTACTTCGGTGCATCTCAGGTCCATGGGCCTTTTGTGCTAAAATTTAAAAATCTTTCTTATAAAAGGCAGTATTTGAGTTTTGTGACTTCCAACAAATTTAGTGCGAAAGTTATTTCTCGTCTTCTTTTCCATTTCCGTTTTCCCCATTTTTGAGGCGGAGGGATAGTTAAGATGTTGGTTACGTTGAAATGTATTGCGGGCAGTTGCCTGTTTGCCTGGAATCTAAGATTTCCATGGTGAACCGCATACCTACTTTTGCGCAAGAGGTTGCCACATGATGCTCCACCTGTGGAAGAAACGTTCAACACCACGAACATTTGAGTAAAGTTTGAGTCAATCAAAGAGAAGAAATTTACCTTTTAAAAGTCAATGGGGAAAATAAATATTGACCTGTGTAGCGCTGGCAATATAGCTGTTGACACTTATTTTATTTCATATATAAACAAAGGTACCCTATCAATACCCCCCCCCCTATAGCAATTTAAAGTTTAAGTACGGGTAATTATGTTGATGTCGACTTCTAGTTTCAGAGAAAGGACCTATATAAAATGCACCCCATCCCCTCCCAACATTTCACGTAGTTATAAGGATTCTAGATTATGGAAAGTTACCGCCGTGTATCAATCCCCGGTTTCATTTCCGAAATCTTAGATGCCAGTCAACTAACCTCTAATGCCATTATTTCAAAATGCTTATGAGTCTTGGAACTATCGGAAGCATTTGGTAAGTGGATCCTGATAGTTCGGTGTATCTGGAAATGCTAAGCCACGACTGGAATCATGCGTTCGTGAAGTGCCTTCGTCACTTCTATGATCTGTACTGGGACCAATTCTATTTACTGTCTGTTCCAGGTAATACTACAACTCGAAAATTGCTTGTCATTTCTTCAAATTTTAATTAAAATGGCTAAAACTTCGGGAAATACCTGGAATGGTCATCCCATTGCTTTCTGTCTTGTGAAAACTAAGTTCAAGTCAAGCTTTATAGCCTTTCTCCCGTGAAAAACTGTGGTTTGTTGATATCTTACTACGGGAAACAGCCATATTTGGCCTAGTTTTCTGGACGAGCCTAAGTGGACAAGGGGTGCTGTGTTTGCTTTAAGTCGTTTCACCCTAACTGGATGTATAGGCGGATGCTTCGGTCGAGTAGGATATATAACTCCTTTGAAAAAATTATTTACTGAATCCGAGACCACGGTTGTTTGTCCCACTAATTTAAATATTTAATTGTCCTCCGTCCGCAGGATGTAAGTTTTTAATATCGATATAAGCTAGTTTAAAAATAGGTATTGAAAAAAGAATATATTGACACTTCAGTCGAATTACATAATTTTGAGCGAAGCTATAAATGATGGGAGTTTTGATAAGAAAAGCACTGTCTCGATTTCCATTGCTACCATGATAATATTCTCGATTATCCATTTCACTCCATTAAAAAAAACGACCATCCGATATTTTAGATAGTTATTATATAGGCCTAACTGGTCATGAGAATAAATGTGTAATTATTAAATTTAAATGACATTTAGGGCTTAAACAGGAAGACCTACAACAGGCAAATATAGCTCTTACATAATGCATCTTGAAAAGAAATTCACTAACATACTAGTCATTACCATGTAGAATGTGGATGGTCGCTAACTGGTCAGGTCAAATTTATCTAATTTTTAACCGTCCTTACTTTGCTGCCTGGTTTTGTAAAGCACTGTACACGCAATTTACGTGTATATTTAGAACGTAGAACATATTTTTTAAAACTTGTAATTGGTTTATAATTCACTGCATTATGTTTCTTAAATAACTACAATAATATAATTGTTTTACACATTACTTGACATATCGCGTATTTTTTTATCCTGAAATTGTGCAGAGCAATATTTCATTATTCAAGGAACTATATTTTCCTGACATTCGTTTGTTTCGATAATGTAATGGACAGTGGAGAATATTAAAATCTGTTGATGTATATATGTTTGCGAAAATACAATTTTTGCCAGAATGACGTCATTTTCAGTGATCTATTGGTTACATTCTAAGGAATATTCACAGATTGCTGCAATTTTTTTTTTATGAAAATCAAACAACCATTTATTCCTTTATGGGCATAAAAAGTGATTCCCACAAACTGGTCTATGCCAAAAATTTAAAATCAACCATGGATGTTCGTATGCTCTTATATATGCCTTTGAAAATAGTTATGTTTCAGCCTAAAGATCTAAATTGCAGGAAAACGAAATAAATTCCAAAATTGGCATCAGTCATGCTCTGCTTATTGACAACAGCAACTAAAATTTAACCCCTAAAAGTGTTGTGAAAAGGTAAAAAATACACGTTGCTCTCAAACAGAGCTACAATGCCCCGACGTATGTATTCAAATTCAAATAAGGGCTAACCTTTTACACAAATTTACTTATTTCGGAGAGTTGCATGGTTCTGACATGTGCCGACTTTTCAAAATAGCTTTAATCTTTAAGTCACTCCATATTATCCAGTGAGAATTTTTGTGCGAAATAAGCAAGGTGAAAACAGAAAAAAAACATATCAATCTGAACAAGCAATTTTTATCAAAAAATAAAGGCATGGCAAGTATTTTTCGAGTTGGGGTATCACCTGGAACAGACAGTAGTCTTTGTACCAAACACCCCATTTCACTTATTTGCTGACGATAATTCTATGTTTAAACCTACTCAATATGATTTTAACTTATCAAAACGCAACATAGATAACAAATCTCTCATCTCTCAACCCTCCGTGTTTCCAGATAAGAGTTGGTCCTATATGGTTCGACGTTGCAAAGGCGATTGCGAATCGCATCGGGCATTACTACGAAATATTGACAATAGTTTTTATCAAAACAACGTTTGGTTATTGTTATTTATAATATTTCTGCCACACCCAACTACAATTAAGCATATAATCTTACCTGAAACAGGTATAAATCATCCAGGCATTAAGCTGTTACTAAGACCGCCATCTTTTTAGACGGTAGGCGGAGCTAAATATAAGGCTTTATAACAGCCAATCAAAAACGCAATCGCATGTGGAAAAATGTAAACATACAAAATGACATCCACATGTTCTATACGAGAATCGTTTCAGAAAATAAAATCAACTTATAACGGCGTTAACTTTGGATTAACCCGAACAAGGAATTATTTTGGACCTGATAATAAATGGCAAAAGCATGTTTTCGCTTTATTACCGACAGGATTTGACAAATGATTGAATTATATATTAATTCCATTGATTCTAAATGAGGTTAAAGGGGCGCGTAGTGTTTTAGCATGTCTAAAAGCACTGTAAGCGATGGCGGTGTACGTCTGTCAAAAACAACGCTTCATTAATTTAAACGCGAATATTTTGAGTTTGGAGATAGTTGTGCCACTAAATTGGCCTCTGTAAGTTTAATTAGTCATAATAGTATTAACTTACCTTATTTTAAAGATGTTACATGCATCGATAAAAAAATTGAGTTTGCCACTTGGAACTAAAGGCATTAAATCGTAGCTAAAAACAAACACATCAGTATATGTAAACGCAACATAGTCATTTCTTTCTTTTATTGTTATTTCTTAGGTATAGATAGAACTTGTAAATATTCTTTGTAATATAGGCCTAGCACGTTCCTGGGTAATAAAGGGCTAGCACGTTCCTCGGTAAAATAGGCTGAGCATGTCCGTCAACCTCTTTCTCCGATTAAAATACCGTTTATTAAAAATGGAACATTTATCGAATAAGGCATATTGGTACATATAGATATATAACAGTGAAATTGATTATAAATCGTATTTTTCTCTATTTCTGAGATAACCACTGATATTTAGCCTACTATTTTAATCAACAAAGGTCTAACATTTAGCCCCAGTTTAATTAGTCGTGGGTGAGGAAACTGACCGACACTGTAGTTCTCCGAAATATGAATTAATTTGTAAATAGCAATAATTCTTTTCATTTATTCATAATCGTCTGAAATATGACATGAAATTGATGAAGTCGATTAGTCTATTGTAACTTTTCTTATCATCCACAAGATCAATTCATCGAGTGTGACAGCCGTCATTAAATGACAAATCCTTACAATCGAACATGAAAGTCAAGTTCTGTCCTGATATATATCAGATGGTAACAATCACGACATCTCTCAACAAGAAGACCAACTGAATTTATTAGGAAGTAGACAACTAACGACATCAACAAATAACGACGGCTCAATAGATTCCACATCTAAAAATGGAAATAAGTTGGCCCGAGGACCTGCTATTTCAAGTTAAGGTCGGCAATTAAATGCTTTATTACTGGATTGCTCGCGGTTTCAACAGTTAATGGAATTTTTTTCCAAGTCATTTCGCCTTATATTGAAATTGATTTGTTTTGTTAAATCTATATGTCCAATAAATTGATACTATATTTGGCATTATAAATCATATCAAAACACAATATAAATTTTATTTTCCGATTCGGGAAGTATTTACATGTAACGTCCCTTCTTTTACAGTTTTTAAACGCGCGAAATAGAAAAGTCTTACCATTAAAACTGAACACAATAAAGCGGGAATTTCATATTTTCTAAGAAAATCAAAACATAATTATATCTATATCTTTTGCTCAAAAGGTTGTCAACTCACTATTATACGTTCATGGGCATAAAAATCAGTGACACAGGAAATAATAACACAATTTCCTCTCTTTTTTTCTATTCACCCCCCTGGAATGGTTATCTTCAAACGTTTGAAGTTGAAAATGATATTTTTGCCAGTGAGTTATAGGATTAATAGGATTATTCCTTAACAAGGTAGGCCTGTTTATAGATACCATATATTTTAAGGCTTGATTTTAATATATTTTAAAAATATAACTAAAAAATATTGAAATTGCCGTTTTAAGAATGTACATGTGTGACAAATAATCTACATGGAGGTGAAAATTGCGGGTGCTCTTCAAAATGACCACTAATATCTGTCAACAGAAAAGTGTCTTACCTTTCTCTTTTATATATCAGAAGGTATAATTTTTAATACGAACATTTTTGGTAGTAAATATTATATGATTTAGCACCAGATAAGAAAAAAATAAAGAAGATTAAAAGTTTTGAAAAATATGAAGAAGAAAATATTAAATCAAAAATTTTGAAAAAATCATAGGTAAGAAGGGCGTTCCTGTCCACATGTACCTGTGCTCCCGAGCTATGAAATGCGCTCAGAGTTGCAATGTTTGACGACAGGGTGGTAGGAGTGCTATATTCGTTGCTATTTGCTCCGTCGTTAACTTTCGGTCAAAGATGGCACACCTTGCTTCATTGACGTTCTTGGTCTTTACCCCGTACATCGGTGATACGTATTCTTCAAGGCTAGGTGCTCACATGGGCGTCACACATGGGGGGGGGGCCGGGGGGGTCGGACCCCCCCAATTGTTTTCCTGGGGGGGTCTGAATATACTTGGACCCCCCCAAAATTTGGCAAAATAAAGTGCCCGAAATCTAATAAAACACTAATTTTAGGACTGGAATAGCAGTAAAACGCGTTTGAGGCCATCAAATATTCCAAAATTTTCTTGGGGGGTCCATACAAGGTCAGCTCCGCTTCTTCGCCCTGCGAAGAAAACAAACTGACCGCAGCCCGTAAACCTGCTTCGGGCATTTCTAGTTTTGATTCCCTAACTTTCTAATAAAACACTAATTTCACTCTTCTTTTAATTGAATACCACGAATTTATACTGAGTTGACTATTGATTAAAACATTTTGTCTGGGGCCACTCTACTTTGTGCGACATTTTTCGGGCATCGATTATTACTTGTGAATGCAACTGCAACAGTGTGATTGGATGGTTGGAATCAGAGTGGGATTTCGGTTACAAAACCATTGGACACTTTTGGAGTTGCTCACACAGGCTAGAATAGCAGAAAACGCATTTGCGGTGGTTAAATTTTCAAAATTTCTCCGGGAGGGTGAGGCTCCCATAGCCCGCGACGATTGATTAGTTGTTTGGAATTCTGGGCAGCCAGGTAGGCTATATTGAACCAAATTGAAGTTGCTGTATTCACAGGTTACAGATTGGAATAGCAGGAAAACGCGTTTGTGGCAGTTAAATTCTCAAAATTTTCTCCCAACGGTCCCGTCTTCATGGGTGTAATTGACTGATTGGAATTCGAGTCAGCAAGCCACCTTAATTAGGTAATATTAGACCACTTTGAAATTGCTTTGCTCATGGGCTGAAATAGCAGGAAAAGGTGTTTGCAGCCGTCAAATATTCCAAAATTTT
The DNA here is from genome assembly GCA_963678685.1 of Patella ulyssiponensis. Lineage (NCBI taxonomy): Eukaryota > Metazoa > Mollusca > Gastropoda > Patellidae > Patella > Patella ulyssiponensis. The sequence goes on along the minus strand of OY783225.1, from coordinate 56,065,611 downwards.
CTTAGGTGGGGGTAAGCAACGCTTCTTCGTCTCTCGGGGAAGACCAGTGCCGCTGTCTGTGAACATGATAAACGTTGTATTGGTGTGATGTTTTAGTTTAACTCAGTAAAATATGCCTAACAATGTTTACAGAAGACTGAGACTTTAAACAAAATTTATGGGGGTACCCCCCCACCGTTGCAGACCCCCCCAATATATATTTCACGGCTACGCCCCTGGGTGCTCACACACTTGTGATGGTAGAGTGTGTGAAGCTGCGGGTATGTTTGAAGTTTGAAGACCAAGCCCAGGTTTGTCATGGCATTTTGTCTTCTCGAAGTCTATTGAAAATGAGTGAGGGAACTATTCAGAATTCAGTGATCTGAGCGACTTTGGCAATTAATGATAAAACATTGTGAGTGATTTGTCATACCGGAATACATTGTAAGGACAATTCAGTATTTAAGCTCCAATTAAGATATTCGCGATGACCATTGATGGACCTTGAACACTAGTCTGTCCGGATCACTCTTTTTAAGTTTATGCCACCACCTAAACACTTCTAGCGCTTGTTTAGTTTTTGAAGTTATCCACCCCACATCTCCGTATGCGGCTACGTTAGAGCTGCGTTTTGGTAGACCTAGAAATAGCTTACAAGCTCTTGTACGCACATTGTTAATCGCACTGTGTTCACTAGTTCCCCAGATGGCAGCACCATATAACAAAACAGGTTCAACTAGACATTCATATAGCTTATTGAATACAGTAAACGACATTCCTCCAAGAGCAAAGAATTTATTCCCGAGAATAACCGCTTTAACTGCTATTTTATAACACAAATGTTCGTCAAACCAAAGTCCTAGATATTTATATTTCTTACTGTACAAAAGAGTTTCCTGTCCACCTTTAAATTCGAACTTTGACCTTTCAGTGTTTACTGTTCTGAAGTGTAAAATATTTGATTTGGAGTTATTGATCTGTAAACGCCATTTATAGCACCATTCATTAACACAGTTTAGCATCAGTTGAAGGTTCTTTTCACAAGTGGCTAACAACACAATATCATCCGCATATAAAAGAATACTTAAGTTAAATCCATCGATATCTATACCTAAATTGAGGTTCTTTATTTCTTGAGCTAGGGGGGTTGGGATGGCCTAGTGGTCTAGGGTGCCACGCTTCGGCCTCTAGCTGGCTGGTCACCTCTGGCTTGCGGCTGTGGTTTCGATCCCTGGTGTGAGCGTACGTGGCATGGAGATAGGGGCGCCTTCTCAACCTCGTGGGTTTCCTCCGGGCACTCCGGTTTCCTCCCACTGCTAAAGACCCCTACGCGCAAGCGAATTATTGAAATAAAATTGAACCATATGTTAGTCCCGAAATGACCTAGTTTGTGTCGAGTGGACGTTAAACCCCATTTCTATCTATCTATCTTATTTCTTGAGCTAGATTGTTAATATATATTGCGAATAAAGAGGGCGAAAGCAGACAACCTTGTTTCACACCTAAAGTCACGTCAAACTAATCTGTTAAATGGTTGTTTACGTTGACCGCACACTTTGTGTTATTGTACAACGAACGCAGTGCATTTAATATCTTCCCGTTCACACGAAATTGCAACAGTTGAAACCACAAGCACTCTCTATCGACATTATCAAACGCTTTCTTCAGGTCTATAAAGCAAGCAAATGTGGACTGCTTGACATTTTTCCTGTTATTAATGACACTGTGTAGGGTATATAGTTGATCCATACAGCTACGTTTTTCTCGAAAACCGCATTGTTCATCCACCAACAGATTCTGTGATTCAGTCCAATTAGCTAGCCTCATTAATTATATCAGTAACTGTTTTAACTTTAAACTCAGTGTAAACCGATAACTGTTCATGGGGAACGAATACATAATCCACAACTGATTTGCCCTTTATAGATATACACATGAAATCATTTTCAGCACCAACTCGTCCGTTTAGCATAAACATATTATTATCTATTAGAAAATCTAGTAATAAATCACCGTAATGGTTAACAGTCGAATCCACACATGATCTTGATCGTCGACACCCTCAATGAAATCACTATTATTTCCAATACGTGAATTGAAGTCACCACAAATACACAATAATCCTTGATTTTGATAACTGTAAATTTGTTGAGATAGTGTTAAGAAAAACAGATCTGGGTCTGGCATACGAGAAGATCCTGTTGGTGGCAGGTAACATACACACAGACACATTTTAAAATCACAAGATTTGGAGCTCAACTTGATCCACAATATATCCTCGTAGGAATCGTCGAGAATTGATATATCCATAAAACTATAAATACTTTCTTTTATTAAAAATCCGACACCTCCAGAGCCTCTTTTTGCTCTTTTATGTAAATTACCTCTATTATTATAAATGAATTTATATCCAGACACGTTTATAAAATCATCATCGCATAAAAATGTTTCACATACACCACAAATGTCAAAATTATTAGACACTATCACACTATGTCTGAAAGAAGAATTATCATTATTATGCTTTGACCATCCATTAATATTCCAACAACCCAGATGTAGTAATTCCTATGCGCGGGGTACACGGGGTACACGCGAACTCGAAGTGGTGTTAGGGACAATTCTGGTTCCTTGAATTCGGTAGCGTCTGGTGAGACCGGTTTCCTTTAAGATGGTTCTTAGGTTATTCTGATGATATCTAACAGCTGGTGGTAAATCATTGTCGATGTAAATGTTGTAATGATTTTTGCTACGAAGAAGACTAGATTTATTTTCCATAATTTGTTTTTTCTGTTCGGTAGTTTCTACGGTCGCTATTACAACTCCGGGGTGAGTACCGCGACTCGCCTTTCGTTGAACGTTGATCACATTAACTGTTCTTAGCTTTAAACCATCGTAGATGAGATCATTTACTTTATCTAGAGTGTAATCGGGATTATTCATTTCCCCCTCACTTTCATACAGTCCTTTTATCACAATATTTGTTCGTCTGCTATCATCCAGTGTATCAAACGTAAAATTATTATTATTGCCGAGTCGTTCGAATTTTGAAGACTTTAACCTCTCAATTTCAGCTTTCATAACAGCCATCTCTTTTAAGAATTCACCCTTCATTGCACTAATTTTCTCGTTTACACGACTTTTAACAAGTTTTTCTATTGTTGTTCTGATTGACTCCGTGATCTTGTCAGTTAATTTCTTCTCAATGTTATTTTCAAGTAAGTCCATCCTGTCGTTAAGGCGTTCAAACGACTTGGATATATTTTCAGAAAAACCTTGGAAATCAAACGTTAAATCACTGTTAATGTTCTCTGGTAAAAGTTCGTGTCCCGCCATATTTGAATCATTTTCTTTGATGGTCGCCATTTTCTGACCTGTCGCTTTGTCTGTTTTTTTCTTCTTCTCCATTATATCTGAGGCAATAGAATCAACCTTATTATGCTTTCGCTTACTTGAAGACATATTCACGGTAAAAATATAGACTTTAAAACTATTAAAATCCAACAGAATTGAACGAATGTATCGTCACAGTTGACTGAACTCTTCCGCTCACTAAAAACGCTCCTTTCACCTCGACGACCTCTTTATCAAAATCATAAAATGTGTTGTACATAATAATGAAGATGCTTTGTGAATAACTCTAATCAAGATATATACATTTTATCTACGTTTTTTGGGCGGCCATGTGAAGAACGACCTAACTTTTTTATCATTTTCAAGAGTCTGGAATAGAATCGCAGCATGTTTGGGAATAACTCTTATAATAACTAATGCGAAAAGTGGTCAAACATGCATCATTGTTACTTACTTAACCCACAGTGCCGGACAGGTGGGCCAGAGGCCCACCTGTCAAGTCATTGACCAAGGCCCACACACGTACGGGCCGAAGGTGCGCGAGCGTTCTAGGGGGTCTAGTATGGGGGGGAACCTCTGAAAAATTTTCCAAGCATTTCAGACCAAAGCAGAAGAAGGCAAACATTTAATTTCCTGATACCATTAGATAACAGAATGACCTATGGGCACTATAATTAGCTAATCTTCATCTAATTACATGTAGATGAATTTGAGATCTCCTATTCTGTGTCCTGTCCTCTCCTCCTTCCTTCTCTCCCCCTCTCCCTTCTTTCTCTTTTCTTTGGTGGCAAAATGTTCTTATTTCACAGAATCAAGGGAGAAATAAACTACTGGACTGCAAAATTCGAGAAATCTCCGATGTTGGCTTTTCGAGATATTACCGTAAACATGGTAAACGTCTTGGATCCACCAAAGTTAGTTTAGAAGTTCTTGTTATCGCGATGAGCCTACCCTAACCCGATTCCCCCATGGTTTTAGTAATTTTACGGAGTTATTTCTCGAAAAGCTAGCATAGGAAGAAGCTACCCTAAACCGATTCCCCACCAAAGTTGGTTTTGGTGTGTTTTGATGCAGTGTAGACGTACCTCTTTTCTGCGTGCTCAGTTAATGCGACTTGTGTGCAATATCTTAGTATGTTTACGGTAATAGTATATTTTTTTTCTTTTGGTGCTAGGAATATGTGTGCTAATTTCATTTCGAATCCGGGCGCTGGAATACGATTGAGAGATTCCGCTCGGTAAGATTCTTTAACCTATCCAAAAAAAAAGGTTTTAGAGAACTGTCAATTAAATAAGATATTTAATTTAATTTTTAACAAGAAATTGATTCACTTGGGATATCGCCTGTTTTACCGATGAGAACAAATAAGAATGGTCTCGTTAAACCATCTATTATCTTTCATAATCCTGTCCACTCGGCAAACCTCAGCAGATTCCAGTACCCTACCCTAGCCTCGGCTGTATGACGAAGTCCGCCATTAGAACTACTTTCAAGTTCTCGGATTACCAACAGCGTTGCCCATGACGACGCCTTAGGAGAATGTTTTATCTTTCAAAGTTTTCAAAGTTTGAAGCTGTTTTTCTTTCAATTTTGCCATTGGAAATTCTACACACCCTTCGAACGACCCAATTTTGAAAACTAATAAGTAAACCGACGCCGCACCGCAATTGTATAGGCGTAGGTACATATCACTTACGGTCATACAGCCGAGGCTAGATGTAGGTCCCGGAATCTGCCGAGGGTTGCCGAGTGGAATCCTATCCTCTAATCGTCAAATAATAGTCTAGACGCTGAAGACAAACAAAATCGTGTACTGTCCCCTTCTAATGACCTCGACCTTATGGCTTTATCACGTAAATTATTAATTTCCGTCATAGCCGGGCATTTTTTCCGTTTGCAAATGTGGCGCGTCGTAGATCCCATATAAGGTATATGTTATATCATGCAATGTTCTATTATGTATTTGTCTATTATGCAATATGCAGAATGGAGAATTGTATTATAATGTGCAAAATAACTATTATACTGTATTATGTATTATATTCTGTATTTTAACGCCGTGGCGTTGGTATTGTTGAGCAATGGCAATTGCAAATTGTAAAACTAGAATACGTATTTTGAACTACTGACATTTGCAGTTTGGTTTGTATAGTGAACATTGAAATGATATTGGCAACGTTATCCTTCCATAACAACCTGCTATCAGTAAAAATCTAAATATTATCAACGTTCTGCCTACAACCCTCCAGTATGGCTAATAAATTAAAATGAAAAATTGACGGAAAAAAATTGAACCCAGAGTGAGCACTGACCTTCAGGCGTATTAAATAAGGTGACAATTTGATACGTCGATTGAATGGTGTGAACACGTGAAGGATCTTTTAGACCTAATCGTCAATTTCCTGGTAGATCTAATTAAAGATGTGGTCAGGAAGACAGAGATCAACTGATTGAACTTTACTCGACCTGGGCCTTCAACTGTCAAACCTCATTATTTGAAAGACTCATGCTCAATTATACACGTATTTAGTCTATTTTTCGGTGTGGTAAAAGACGGGGACCTGACAAGGACAGCTGTCTAGTCATTCGGATGGGACAAAAACCGAGGCTCTGTGTACACATTGGCGTGCACGTAAAAGATCCATTGGCAGCTGGAATTCGATGTAAAAGTAGGCCATAAGGCCGCTGCCCTGGCAACATTTCCCTCGTAGCACACTATATGGCGTATTCCCGTCTTCATTAGCCCAGTATAGGAGCAGAACAGTAGGACGTTAAACCCCATATGATTTTGTATTTAGTCTAGTAACTTTGTTATTTACATGTTATACACACAGGACTGTGTTGTTGTTCGTTGTTTATTACAGATTTAACGTCCAATACATTTAATATGATATTATGGATAGGTTGATTAAATTAAATTATTTACACTTTATGGGTTGAAAGTTGGTAGAAACATACGATTGGTTAACACACAAAATAAATAGTCCTTGTATATTAAAAAGTAAATTTAAATCACACTTATAATACCGCTGTCGTGAGAAGAGAGGGCGGGTCATCTTCTCCCTTTGTCATAATAAAAACATGTTAAAACAGTAGGTCCTGCTGACAGATGTTTGGCGCCATCAGTGCGGATAGAAAAAAACACGTGGGGAAAAAGAATCCGCTTGCGTTATGTGGAAAATCGAAGTGCTCGCAGTAAAAACCACATAGCTGGACCCGTTGATTATTTACATATTAAAAACTGTTCGTCCACTAAGATACATATGGTTAAAAGTCCTGTAATACGGTTGACAGCATCGTTCGTTCGTTTCTGGAGTTTGGCGTCCACTTCCACCGGGGGTGATGTCCATTAAAAATAAAGGCATTCCTTTTGGGTTTTCCTTGCGCATGACTTTCCCCAGATAAACGTTACCTGAAAAAAGAAGAGCCAGCAGCAACACAGAACAAAACAGTTAAAACAAATTAAACCATTTATAGAAGACAAAATACGTGACATTTAATATTTAGACATAAATTAAATTGATTGATATTTATACACACAGGACTGTGTCATTGATTACCTTATTTATAATCTTTCTGATGTTAGTATTTTATCTTTGTACGCAACCGATAAGTCACGTGGTTATTAAATAGTCGGACCTCTAAGCGCACCTCACGCCAAACACTCGCCGTAACAGATCGTTCCATTGGGTAATCCGATTATATAACTGCTCTTCCAGGCCCTATTGTAGCAAAGACAAGTAAAACGAAATTTTGAAGTATAAAAAGCGAAACGCAATAGGAACCTCTGTTTTAATCAGATTGGCTGTCTACGACTCGTCTAACTATTTGCAGAAATCGGAACATACTACACCAATAAACAAATGGTTTGATTGTGGAATGGAGAATGTAATAAACAATAATATTCTACCAAATGCATGTACAACAGGAATATCTCTAGTTAATACAGTACAAACTAATAAATATTACATCGCTGTAAAATATACATAATACATTATCTTTCTACACTAAGTATGTTATCCGGCAATTATCCTAATGGTCGTACGTGCCGTCGCATATTACAAATATAGAGTGGATGTTTATCAATCAAAAATAACTTGCATATTGGTGGCAAGAAAACGTTGTAGTTTAGCTTAATTTACCTCGGGGCTACGTGTTTCCATCCTATCAACAAGTATATAAAGCTAAGCCTTCAATATATCCCATTAGTATGATCAGTATCGCCAAATATTCCCAATTCCAATGATAATATCGATTTTTAGCCAGTCCGTAAGTATGATTATGAGCATTATTTTTTTCAGAAATTCAGTGGTTACCTTGTAGAAATGTAACATACAGATTTAACATGTACGATGAGTAGGGCACAAAACCCTATTTCATTTATTTTCTTGTCGAACACACACTCCATTATTACTAATGTGTCAAGCGACATTTTCACGGCGAGTATTCCTCGTATCAACTAATCGAGATTTCAAGACCAAGATACCTGAGGGGGGGGGGGGGGTAGCGTGTGTTGGCTGTATTATGTGACGAGTTTTATTTCATAGCTTACCGTTTGTACGGCAGATTTATCCATATCCACCCACATTCCCTAGTCTTTCGTCACATTTTGCATTTAGTATATATTCATTTGTCCATCTGTAAGTTAAATGCATGCAGTTAATTTATCCTGTGATCATTCGATGTTGATGTTATTCTACTTTCGATTTATTTATAAATATACGTGACATTCGCGGATAGACTTATTTGCAAGGTATTACGGGAGTTCCCTCTGCCCGCTATTTTACGGGATTTTATATTGTATAATAGTGTTTTCCTACCTCTAGTGTTATTTTATTAGTGATCATATTGTTCGTCATTACGTGTGTGTTAGTTTACACACGTGTAGGCCTACACCAAACTGATCCCGCAGTGAATATTCGCTTGGCCGCTACAATCACTGATAAGCATGACATCGACGAGGCCTAATGAGTACGGCATATTAACTTTTTTACTCCGACAAATTAAATACTAAAACATTTTTTTTGAGGTAAAAGGAAAATAAATAAAGTCGTTTGAAGTATTTGTAGTTAAAAAATATTTCGTATTTAGTGTAAATGGGTATTAAAATGAGTAATATGCATCATTTTGCCCGAAGCAGTTAGGTGTTAAGTAAACATTGCACGAGCCGTTGAGCCAATGACTGACCCCGCCTGCAGTCAACGCACGTGTTGTGGACAGTCATCTGTTACAGAGTTAATTCGTAAGTAATTCTATGTGAAACAGATTGGGCCTACACGTGTGTTTGTGTTTCGACCATAATTAGGGTTTCGCCTGAAAGCGGTTTTAATATTAATATCATTTTCATCATTGTGTTGTATCTTTCTTTGATATTGTTCAGAAGATAATATATTTTTATACAAATATTTATTTTGTTGTTTGTGTTATTGAGTAAGCGGAGACATTGTGCGATATAAATACACTATTCCAAATATAGGTATGGAATTTTACCGTAAACGAAAAATCTCGCTGTACATGAGAATAACACATAGGCTATTTAAAATATTTTATAATGTGTTGTTATATTTTATAGATTTTATGTAATAATTACTCATGTATGTTGAATAACAAAAAAACTTTAGCGGCCGTGTACAGGACGATTTTTCCTTTACGGTAAAATTCTATTCCTAAATGTGGCTGAGCGTTAGTTTGAAAATGGCTGCTCCATTCACAAGAAAGTTGTTTATGTATTTGTATCGCAAAATTCTACATGAAAATAGTGTTGGATTTTTATAAATTTGTGTCGCATGTGGCAAGAAATGATTCCTTTTGGCAACCAAAGATGAATCACGGCGAAAAATAGACGGTAAGGATTCTAAAATAGTCTTAGAACGGAGATGGGGGATAATCCGGGAAAAGCCTTATTTTCATACTAGTTCTCTTTAGGGCAGGTAGTAACGTAGCAGAAGCCCTCGCTGGATAACAGATTAGTAGTCGACGTTCCACTAGCGAGTCTTTGCATTATGGATACAGCCGTTAAACGCTACAATAAAATTATAAGGTCTGTCATATGTCAACTGGCGTGGTTTGGATTCCCCGGTCGTACGTGACAAGCGTAGGGTCGCCTGTCTTACCTCGTGGATTTTGAAATAAAGTTGAAAAATGTTTTAGTTCCGAAATGACCTAGTCCTACCTCGTGGACTTTGAAATAAAGTTGAAAAATGTGTTAGTTCCGAAATGACCTAGTTTGTGTCGATTGAACGTTAAACCCCATTTTTTTCTCTATCTCCAAGATATTTGGTAGTCAAAGACTTTTAAAATTTGTTTGAACCTGGTGAAAACTGAAACTTACCAGTATTGCCGGCATTTTAAGAGAGAGAGAGAGAAATGGGGTTTAACGTCCACTCGACACAAACTAGGTCATTTTGGGACTAACATATGGTTCAATTTTATTTCAATAATTCGCTTGCGCGTAGGGTCTTTAGCAGTGGGAGGAAACCGGAGTGCACGGAGGAAACCCATCTCCATGCCACATATGCTTACACCAGGGATCGAAACCACAGCCGCAAGCCAGAGGTGACCGGCCAGCTATTGGTCGAAGCGCGGAACTCTAGACCACTAGGCCATCCCATCCCCCAAAGCCGACATTTTAAACACACAACATTGCAATAAAGTCATTGCGGTTGACTTTTTCAAAATGACTACATTTGATATGCCTGTATGCAGAGCCTTATATAAGGCTCTGCCTGTATGAACATTGTGTTCTCCGGTCACAAGGACAGATGCGATATATATTCATCAAAACCACTTTACGTATTATATGACTTATTACATAATTGTATATGGCTTATGTCATGAACCTAGTCAATTGATACCTATTGATTGTCCACACAAGCAAGCTAAGCCCTATTTTATTAGTATTGTACAGTGTATACAATTAATCTTTCTATTCCGTTGACGTCGGGATGAAACGTCAGCCTTAACGTATAAACGGCATGTTATCCAAAGAAGTTATATAAGTTGTCGAGTCGGTAACTATGATCACCAAGGAGTCCAAATTAATGTTCACGACTCCTTCATTGAGACGTATATCGCATTTTCTACATAATTCACATGGCAAATTTGGGACAAAACTCGACATGGTCAGCCATGACAGTTCCTAACGTCCCCTGGTGGACGTTCCTATTGGATGAGGGTATGTTGACGTCATGACGTCACATATCGCCGGTATAAATTGGATTGACGTCAGGAATTCGTTGCATTGGTTTTCTGTGCCTGGCCTTAATAAGGTGAACTCCAAACTGGAACTGGATCTAAAGATGGAATCTTTAATGGTACGGTAATCCAGTCTAGATCCAGCCGCGGGACGGCGGATTAAGTAAAACCAAGCCAACGCCCGTCCTCCAGTCAGCAATAATACAAGCCCCAATTATAGGCCTACCGGATTTCAAATTCAAACTTAACGACAACGCACTAGTAGTAGGGCCAAGGTTTATCCGATGATAGGATGATCACAAACCCGATAACCATATTGAGCGTATTAACCTCTCCAGTGGTCTGATCCAGTGGCTGCAGCCACACATAGCGACATTTAAGTATTAGTATTAATGATTTTTGCATTTATGAAGTTATCCAGTGACTGAAGTTATCAAGTCACTCCAGTGATCCAGTTATTCCAGTTATCAAGCGACTGTAGTCATCCAAGTGATTCCAGTCATCCAGCGACGTTAGCTATCCAGCGGATATATTACCGTGTATAGCATATCATTTTGTATTATCATATAATTACATATTCCAGTGGCTGAAGTTATCAAGTCAATCCAGTGATCCAGTGATTCCAGTTATCAAGCGACTGTAGTCATCCAGTGATTCCAGTCATCCAGCGACGTTAGCTATCCAGCGGATATATTACCGTGTATAGCATATCATTTTGTATTATCATATAATTACATATTCCAGTGGCTGAAGTTATCGAGTCAATCCAGTGATCCAGTGATTCCAGTTATATAGCGACTGTAGTCATCCAGTGATTCCATTCATCCAGTAACGTTAGCTATCCAGCGGATATATTACCATGTATAGCATTTCATTTTGTATTATCATATAATTACATATTCCAGTGGCTGAAGTTATCGAGTCAATCCAGTGATTCCAGTTATCCAGCGACTGTAGTCATCCAGTGATTCCAGTCATCCAGCGAAGTTAACTATCCAGCGAATATATTTCCGTGTATAGCATATTATTTTGTATTATCATATAATTACATATTCCAGTGGCTGAAGTTATCCAGTCACTACAGTCATCCAGTGATTCCAGTCATACAGTGAATCCAGTCATCCAGCGAAGTTAGCTATCCAGGGGATATTTCCGTGTATAGCATATTATTTTATTCCGCGATTAGCATTTGTATTTGTATTAAATTTCAGAGACTGTCGTCTTAAAGCAACCCTGTTCATTATTGTACATGTTAGTACATGTTATTCAAATTATATTGTTGTATTATTGCTTTTCTGTGTTTAAAGTTTTATTAAAAGTTAATTGTCTTGTCCTTTCTTGTATTTACCAAATCCGCAGACGATTTGGGTCTTACCGACTTAGTGGAGCACCACATAAATACGGGACATGCATTACCTATTCGACAATTTCCGTTCGTTCGTTCGTTACTGGGAGTTTAACGTCCACTTCCCGACAATTTCCGAGGCGCGTGCCCTTATCTAACATAAGAGAAGTAGAAAAGGAGATAGAAGACATGTAGAACAAGGGAGTTATTGAGCCCTCAGATAGCCCATGGCGGTCTCCAGTAGTATTAGTCCGGAAAAAGGACAATAGTTTACGTTTTTGCATCGACTATAGAAAATTAAATGACGTAACCATAAAAGACAGTCATCCGATACCAAGAATTGGTAGCACATTAGATGCCCTTTCCGGCTCTCGTTATTTTTCAACTCTCGATCTTAAAAGTGGTTATTGGCAAGTTAAAGTTGCACCTGAAGATAGACCGAAAACCGTGTTCTCAATTCAGGGGTGAGGCCCATGGCAATTCGTAACTATGCCATTCGGACTTAGTAACGGACCAGCAGTTTTTGAACGGCTAATGGAAAAAGTACAGGAAGGAAGTTTTATTTCTAGGCCATATCGTTAGCGAGCATGGTGTCGCGACTGATCCATCAAATATAGATGCGGTCGAAAATTGGCCGGTTCCAAAAAGCGCCAAAGAGATTAGACAATTCTTAGGCCTTTGTTCGTATTACCGTCGGTTTGTTAAAGGATTTGCTGACATTGCTAAACCACTCCACAAATTAAATTAAAGTACAATTGGAGCACGGGTTATCAGTCCGCATTTGATCTCCTGAAGAAAGCATTAACCGAATCGCCTATTTTAGCATATCCAAGAATCGAGGGATTATTTATCCTTGACACCGATGCCTCAGATGTTGGAATGGGCGCGGTGCTATCACAGCATCAGAACGGAGAAGAGAAAGTTCCATGTTATTTTAGCAAAGCGTTTAGTCGAACAGAACGAAAGTATTGCGTTACCCGAAGAGAACATCTCGCCATTGTTATGTCTATAAAGCAGTTTCATCATTATTTGTATGGCCAATTTTTCAAAGTTAGAACAGATCACGGCGCACTTACATGGTTGATTAATTTCAAGAATCCGGAGGGACAGCTTGCGCGCTGGTTCGAGCTATTGTCTTCATATCAGTTTAAGGTAGAATTTAGAGCTGGCAGAGTTCATAACAACGCCGACGCATTATCCCGTCACCCATGCGACGAAGTATGTACCCACCGTCGCAGAGCAGAACAACGGTATGAAACCGAGACAGTCGCAGAAACCAAAGACGTAGAATTTCCGGTTCGAGCTATAGACAATTCGATCACCGAATTGAACAAAAATCCCTTGAATGCTGATGATGCCAAAAATGGCGATATTCGCGCCGACGATGATAATTGTGTTGATATTAGATCTCAGCAAGAAAACGATGCGAACCTATCCAAAGTTTTGAAGAGGGTAAAAGAGGGTACAAGACCTCCGTGGTCTGATATCTCCCCAGAGAACGAATGTGTAAAATTTTATTGGGCGCGTTTTGACTCACTCGAATATCACGATGCCTTACTCTGCCATAAATGGGAATTGTCAAGTAGGAGAGGGGTCGTACACCAAACTGTTTGCCTGGTAGTCTGGTTAAATTTATTTTAGAACAACTGCATGACATTTGGGAATAAAGAAAACAACTTCAAAAGTCAGAGAGAGATTTTATTGGTTTAAAATGACAAATGACAAGTGGGTCACTTAAGCCTCCATACAAACATCCAAAGGCTCCGTTACAAATATACCAAGTTGGTGCGCCTATGGAACGCTGGGCAATCGACATAATGGGTCCTCTTCCAGAATCAAATAATGGCAACTCTTTCTTATTGGTAGCTGCCGACTATTTTACTAAATGGGTGGAAGCTATCCCCATCAAAGACCAGAAAGCGGCCACCATAGCTGAAAAATTAATAGAAAGAATTATTAGGATATTTGGTACACATATGCAAATTCATACCTATCAAGGGTCAAATTTTCAATCAAATTTATTTAAGGAAGTATGTCAAATGTTAGGAATAGAGAAGACTCGAACAACGCCATATCGACCACAATCGGATGGAATGGTAGAACGGGCCAACCGCACAATACAGGCAAGTTGTCCGCCTTTATATCCACAAATAGAAGAGATTGGGATGAACATATATATCTTCTATTGATGGCTTATAGATCTGCTGAGCACGAATCAACTGGTGTATCTCCTTATGAGATGTTTTTTGGGCGTAAGATCAATTTACCAGTGGATCTTGTGCTTGGTAAATTAAGTGGGGAACCCCATAAGTTTAATTCCAGTTATGCCCATGAGTTGTCGGCAAAACTAGATATAATTCATGATTTTGCTAGAGGAAAACTTTCCTTAAGCTCTAAGAAAATGAAAAGAGATTACGACAGGCTTGTACAGTTGAACCTATACAAAGCTGGTGACCTGGTGTGGGCGTATAATCCAAGAACTCAGGGTGTGGGTTCAAAGCTGCGATGTCTCTGGGAAGGGCCTTTTACTGTGCTGAGAAGAATCAACGATGTTATTTATGAGATAAGGAAGAACCCCAGAACGAAATCAAAGATAGTACATCATAATATAATAAAACCTTATTTTGGACGGAGTTAAAACAATCATGAATAACTATGTCCATATTCAAATAAATTTTGTTTCACAGTTTTTTTTATGTCGGGATGGTTATATTTGCCAGGTTGTGAGGTATCGGTGTTCTATATGTAATGATGACGTGGAATATAAAACAGCCTCCAACTGCGAGAGACACCTAACTTCGGCCCACAGTGGTGTTGGTTATAGATGCTCGGGGTGTAAGTCCGTATCAGCCAGGAACGATTTTCGCCACCAGTCATGTCCACCCGACTCAGTTTTCATCCTGGTGAAAGGTTCATCCATGGAATCTGGATAGGATGTCGAGCAAGAATTTGAGCAGTTCCAGAGTGGGCGAAAATTAAGAGTAATTAAACTGAGAAGGAAAGCGGAGGGGGAGAGAGAGAAGGATGAAGCCAGGAGGGAGGAAAGGTGTGGCAGGAATAGACGGGGGAGTAGGAGTGGAGAGAGAGATAGGAAAGGCAAGGATGGTTTGAGAAGGAGCAGGAGTGGAGATAGAGGAGAGCGAGGGTAGGGAGGATAAGAAGAGTTGTTGGCAGAGGCCGTCTTTTATAATTTAGAGGGACTAGAAAGAATAATAAAAGACAGACTTGCTAGCTAGTACCGTTGTACTAGTTAAATAAACATGAACCGATAAATTGTTGTTTTTTTTATGTGTATCCTAAAGAATTTAAAATGATCCAGCCATTCGGGACGAATGTTTCCCAAGGAGGGGGGCAGTGTCACGAACCTAGTCAATTGATACCTATTGATTGTCCACACAAGCAAGCTAAGCCCCATTTTATTAGTATTGTACAGTGTATACAATTAATCTTTCTATTCCGTTGACGTCGGGATGAAACGTCAGCCTTAACGTGGGAACAAAAGTAGCACTTACCGTGTATAGACGGCATGATATCCAAAGACGTTATATAAGTTGTCGAGTCGGTAACTATGATCACCAAGGAGTCCAAATTAATGTTCACGACTACTTCATTGAGACGTATATCGCATTTTCTACATAATTCACATGGCAAATTTGGGACAAAACTTGACATGGTCAGCCATGATAGTTCCTAACGTCCCCTGGTGGACGTTCCTATTGGATGAGGGTATGTTCAAAGCCCTGTTTAGGGAAAGTTACGACAACTCATTTACAGGCGCCATTGTGGGTCCCAACTATGACGCCATAAAAACTATGACGTCATGGCGTCATATGGTTTTACCATGGGTATACGGTCCATGTCTTTACTTAACAAAATGTTTTATCTTTTTCTTGGGGTTATTTTTTACTGGCTACAATTTATCCTAAACAAATTGCAAAAGAAAAAATGACGTAATTAACATAATTCAATACGGCGTTCTCCAGGAATTATCAGAGAGCGATATCCCGCAATCAGTGTCTTTCAGTGATGGGATAATAAATAATTTCTTTTAAAATTCCTCAAACACAGCTACCAGGACGGATCGGTGGTATCTAAACTGTAGTTCGGGTAGAGTCTCTAAACCATGACACTGAGACTCTAAACCATGGTGTATCCTGTAGTTCCGATAGAGTCCCGCTAAATAATCAGTCTCTAAACCATGATGTACCCTGTAGTTCAGACAGTCTCTAAACCATGATCTACTCGGTAGTCTCCAAAACATGTTGTACCCTGTAGTAGGGATAAACCATAGTTTTGTAAATATGAATTGTAGACTACGATATGTTAACCCAGAAGTGATGTAGTTTCTCTTACATGAATATATTGTTAACGCGCTTTAAATGTCTGGATGCAATAGACTTGGTGTAGAAAATTCTGGGTACACAATCAAAATCTTAAAGATAAACCTGCGGACAAGACAGAAAATAGACATTGCAAAAAATAAACAAATCAAATAGAGGGAAAAATCATAATTTATTCATCAGACGTAAAATGCCGTCTTGTTGCATACCGTTTGTATAGTTGAATCATATCATGAAAATATCGTATTTCATATAGTCTTACGTATTTGTCAACATCAAGATGAACTTGCTCTATTTAGCCTATTCAAAATTGTTCAGATTAATCTGATTTTAAATTTATAGCGCTTTATCTGGTGTATCTTCTATTTTCATTTCTTATGAAGCAGGTTATATGTAAAAATATATGTTTTATCTCCAATAGAATCTTTTTCGCGGAAATCTATGACATATCTATCCACACCCTGTATGTCTGGGCAGCCAATTGCGACACAACAATAAAATAGGGCATATTATAAATCAGGGCCGGCGGAAGCAATTCTTGATGGGGGGGGGGGGGGCTTCCATTCTAGGTCCTTAAAGGCGAAGGTCCAGGGGCCGCAATAACCTGCAGAAAAGAGTACCTGCGACCAAATTATTGGGGGTGGGGGGCTACTCCGCCGGGCTTGTAAATAGATAGTGCGTAGGTACTTGGGACCCAAGATGTCGTCTTTTTACTCATAACGTCATATTTTCATGACGTCACGTGAATTTTCTGGCTTCACAGTTGTCGCAACATAATCTATACAGGGCTTCAAAGCCGTATATAGGTAAAGTTGCGACAACTGTGAAGCCAGAAATTTCAAATGACGTCATGAAAATATGACGTCAAATGTAAAAAGACGCCATTTTGGGTCCCAAGTAATTGCCTACTCACTGATGTGTCGAAGTTGCCTGCTCCGACAAAGAGTCTATAGGCGATAAAACATACATTTTTAAAAACGAAAACATTAGCTGAACATACTATCATTATCAATTGTTATGCAACACAAGAGTACATGTTATATAGCCTAATTCATAAGAAATGAAATGAAATGTCATTAACGGAAATGAAATGTGCTAGGCCTAATTCATAAGAAAATGAAGTAAAAGTTAACTTGCATACGCTTTTAAAAATCAGATTTGTTTTTTGTGCAGACGGGTAAATTGAACAATCAAAACATATATTATAATTTGGGAGATAAACCATTTTGCCTCCCAGACTGCAAAATAAGGGTCTGAAATTACACATTTTTTTGGTCTGGAGCCATTCCGGATTGTGTGTCAGTTTTCGCTTATCGATCATTAATTGCATAATCAATTTTTCTAAAATCGAAATTTCTCTAAATTGACTAGGGATAAAACATTTAAAATTAGTGTAACTTAAAATCAGTGTAATTTAGGTGCAGAAGAGTAGGGCGTTAAACCCCATTTCATTTCATTTCAGATAAAATGTGTTTAGCATCAATTTGCTCTATGTGTAGGCTATGCGCGACATGTGTTTATGGTAAATTTTTTCACCAGTTTCATGCGATACTAGTTATCGCTCTCCGAAACTTTCCGGTTACTTTTGCAATTTGTTTGGGGTAAGACGTTATCACTCCCCGCCTATGTGTAAATAATAATATTAATTTGTCTAATATATAAACGACACAAATTTAACATAGGCCTGCAAAGACGCCATTCCACGGGTAGACAATGAAGGGGACGCAGTTAGTCTTGAGTTTGTCCGACTCCTTTGAGTATCTGCCCCACCCACCCATTTCCAATGAAAAGAATGATGTTCTGGTGCTCAACCAGTATCAAAGATCAGATTTGTTACCATTGTCTCCAGCATGTTGCACCCATCTCAACATTTATCGGCTTTTTGTTACATCTAAGTGGAGGGCTGCACCACACACAATTCTACACAAAAACAAATATATGGACAAGACATACTCAAAGACCACACACATAAACAAATCAAAGAGAGTGAATGGATCCGGGGGCTAGCCGTAAGCGTCCACTGCGCTGTATAGTCCCGGGCCTGTGGTGACACAGTCTTCACTCATATTTGAAAACGACTGGGAATGCAACCCAAAGAAATAATTATATAGTGTCAGCATGAGTCAAGATCTATTATATGTTGCAAGAATTACGAATGCAAGCATACTGTTGTATAAATTCCGCTACACAAGTAACCACATAGTTAAATGTATCAGAAGTAGGCCTAGTAAGCATACACATCCCTACTAAATGTGAAACGAGAAAATTCAAATGCTAAAAGGAACAACAGAGCAAGTACACCTTAATGTCGACAAATACGTAAGACTTTATGAAATAAGATATTTTTATATGATTCAACCGAAAGGTGCATAGGTACATGTATATGCAACGTAGATAATTAATATCTACATTCAAGTTAAACCAACCGTGTCTATATACGCCGAACTGCCTAAAGTATGTGAATTATTGTCATAAAAACATTTATGTGTGGTTAACAGTGTGTAACTAGAATTTTCTTCACCAAGTCTATTGCATCCAGATATTTAAAGCGCGTTAACAATATATTCAATTTAGGGATACTATGCATAAGCGGGGGGGGGGGGGCAGCTGCCCCCTAACTTTCGGGGAAGCCGACTTTTCGGGCAGAGGAGTAAAGTGAGAAAAAAAATTATTTCGTCTACTTGGCAAAATAAAGTGCCCGAAATCTAATAAAACTCTAATTTTTACGGGCTTGAATAGCAGTAAAACGCGTTTGCGGTCGTCAAATATTCCAAAATTGTCTTGGGAGATCTATACAAGGTCAGCTCCGCTTCTTCGCCGGCGCCGCTGTCTGTAAACCTGAAATTTTTTCGGGCATTTCTTGTTTTGCATCCCTAACTGTCATCGAGCCCTAATAAAACACTAATTTTACTTTTCTTTAAATTGGATACCACGAATTTGTTTTTTGTCTGGAGCCACTCTACTTTGTGCGACAATTTTCGGGCATCGGTTAGTATTTGTGAATGCAGCTGCAACAGTCTGTTTGGATGCTTGGAATTCGGAGTGGGATTTCGGTTACAAAACATTGGATACTTTTGGAGTTACTTACACGGACAAGAATTGCAAAAAACATTCGCGGTGGTTAAATTTTCAAAATGTTCTCCGGGAGGGTGAGGCCCCATACCCCGCGACGATTGATTGGTTGTTTGGAATTCGAGTCAGCCAGGTAGACTATATTGGACCATATTGAAGTATTCACGGGCTGGAATAGCAGGGAGATGCGTTTGCGGCAGTTAAATTTTCAAAATTTTCACGTATTCCAAATCAACCTGTCCATAATATCATATGTTAAATTTTTAATAAACAACAACAACCGTTTTCGTGGACTATAAACGATTGACTGAAATTGGAGTCAGCCACCTTAATTAAGTTACATTAGACCATTTTGAAGTTGCTTTGTTCACGGGCTGAAATAGCAGGAAAACGTGTTTGTAGCCGTCAAATATTCTAAAATTTTCTTGAAGGGGAGGGGGCGTCTGTAAACCCGAAAATTTTTCGGGCAATTCGGGTTCTGCCCCCCTAACTGTCATCGAGCCCGTACGCCTATGATACTATGTCAGTTCAGGATTAACATATCGTAAAATTCACATTCATTTTACGATCGACTATGGTTTACTAACTACAATGCACACATGGTTTAGAGACTCTAATCTAAACTACAGGCTACATCATGTTACAGATACTACTGGATAGATAATGGATTGGAGACTATCTGAACTACATGATACATCTAACTAAAGGGTAGTCTACACCATGGTTTAGAGAGTCTATCCAAACTACAAGGGTACGTGATTGTTTAGAATGACGGTTAAGATACTCTATCCGAACTATTCTTTTGCAATTTGTTTAGGATAAATTGTAGCTCGTAACACGTTTTACCAAGAAATAAAACGTTTTGTTAAGTAAAGCTACATGACGCCATGACGTCATAGTTTTTATGGCGTCATAGTTGGGACCCAAAATGGCGCCTGTAAATGAGTTGTCGTAACTTTCCCTATACAGGGCTTTGATAAATACATTATGTGCATGACAATAATAATATAAACTATGAATATTTTACAATTCGAGTCAGCCAGGTAGACTATATTGGACCATATTGAAGTATTCACGGGCTGGAATAGCAGGGAGATGCGTTTGCGGCAGTTAAATTTTCAAAATTTTCACGTATTCCAAATCAACCTGTCCATAATATCATATGTTAAATTTTTAATAAACAACAACAACCGTTTTCGTGGACTATAAACGATTGACTGAAATTGGAGTCAGCCACCTTAATTAAGTTACATTAGACCATTTTGAAGTTGATTTGTTCACGGGCTGAAATAGCAGGAAAACGTGTTTGTAGCCGTCAAATATTCTAAAATTTTCTTGAAGGGGAGGGGGCGTCTGTAAACCCGAAAATTTTTCGGGCAATTCGGGTTCTGCCCCCCTAACTGTCATCGAGCCCGTACGCCTATGATACTATGTCAGTTCAGGATTAACATATCGTAAAATTCACATTCATTTTACGATCGACTATGGTTTACTAACTACAATGCACACATGGTTTAGAGACTCTAATCTAAACTACAGGCTACATCATGTTACAGAGACTACTGGATAGATAATGGATTGGAGACTATCTGAACTACATGATACATCTAACTAAAGGGTAGTCTACACCATGGTTTAGAGAGTCTATCCAAACTACAAGGGTACGTGATTGTTTAGAATGACGGTTAAGATACTCTATCCGAACTATTCTTTTGCAATTTGTTTAGGATAAATTGTAGCTCGTAACACGTTTTACCAAGAAATAAAACGTTTTGTTAAGTAAAGCTACATGACGCCATGACGTCATAGTTTTTATGGCGTCATAGTTGGGACCCAAAATGGCGCCTGTAAATGAGTTGTCGTAACTTTCCCTATACAGGGCTTTGCAGGGCTTTGGGCATTGACGTCATATATAGATAGACCGCTCACGCCTTATGATTGGCCAGGGCCGCCATGACACACAGCGCGAGATTTCCCTTCAGGGCAGAAGCCGCGAAAACCAATGTAAACAAACGGCAAACTGATGGTGAAAGTCAATCAATTTTTGGTGGAATTTAGGGTCCTATCGACAAACCCAACACATTAATTTATTTAATTGAAACCGTAGCTTTATCTTTGTATAGTTTTGGGGGAATTATAAAGCGTTAAACATTTATTTCATAGGGAAATACAGACCCATACAGTGACGATAGCGCTTGTAAAAAGTATTTTTAGAATAAAATAAATCAATAATTTAATATTGAAAAATAAAATTCATTGCTTTAAAAACTTGCACTCTAAAAGGCTATGTCCTGCGATTTACAAAAATGTTTAGTTTGAAATTTTAGAGTTAGTAGTTTTTGTTTAAATCAAATTATAAAACTGCCACGCCCATATTTCAATCTTAAAAATTTGGCACCCATAGGCCTATATTTTATTCTATTTTTTTTTGTAATAGTAGTAATTGAGAGAGCTATTGGAACTTCTACAACAACTTTCATAAGTATATGATAGCCGACCCTACACCTTGTCATGTACAACCAAGGAATCAAAAACCACCCCAGTTCACTCAATGACAGACCTTATGATACAAGGCACTTACACACATGGCCCCTGTATAATACTGGCAATACAAGTTTTATTGCTTGTCTGATAAATTACCACACACTTATGATTTTTTTGCCTCATTGACTTATCTTTTCAAAATAAGAATATTCTTAAAATTGTAATCACATGATTTCTGAATGTACAGGTAAGCCTCTGTGGACGATTCTAACTTATGATTATTTTGCCTCATTTACTTTTAGTCAATGATGCAGGATGGAGGGCCTGACAAAGACAGCTGTCTAGTCATTTGGATGGGACAAAAAACTGAGGTCCTGTGCACATGTTGGCATGCAAGTAAAAGATCCCTTAGCAGTTGGAATTCAATATAAGAGTAGGCTGTAGTGCCGCACACGCTAACCCCCCCCCCCCCCAATTCAACGTCACGTTTCAAATTGGGTCCTGGAACTCACCAACTTGAAACAATTTCCACGTAATCTGGATGTCAGGTGGCTATTTTCATATATATGAATGAATACACAAAAATATAAAAGTTTTTGAAAAAAGAACTACATTATTTGTCGATTACTAGTACTTTCGCTTATTTTATTAAGCTCTTCAGATAATCAACATTTAGTTAATACAACAAATAATGTAGTTCTTTTTTTCAAAAACTTTTATATTTTTGTGTATTCAATACCTAAGAGTAGTTATCTTCAACTTTTCATATATGAATGAATATATAGACCTAGGTAAACTTATTCATATCTTGCAATGTATTCATATCCTTTAAGTTAAGGCCTTCCAAATTGGGCCCTGCATTTTCTACAACTGGAACTGACTGGACGTATGTTTTATTCTCCATCTGAACGAGTAGACCACACTGTCTTTGTTAGAACGTTATAGAACAATATTCATCACAAAAATATCAACAAATAAGAATAATATTCATAAAAATAATTTCTTTATTCATTCTTGAACACTTTTTGTCTGTTATATGAGTTGCTGGTTTGCTCTCGGTGTTGGCCGAGAAAATTCATCTGGATTTTCCGGCGTGGTTCCCCTTGTTAGTGGTGCAGTAGGCCTACAGAGGGCTGAACTTGGACAATTTTCGAGTCATTTAGATGGGACGAAAAACCAAGGCCCAATGTACACATTGCACAGCCCGGGCAGAACAGCAGAATGTTAAACTCCATTTCGTTTCTCTTGTGAGTCGATATGTTTGAATCTTTTGTTAAATAACAGTAAAATATCCTTTTCTGTGAGACATAAAGTCTTCTTTTGAAAAACTTGTTATGTTATTCATGGCTGGATGTAGCAGATAACATTTCTTATGAGACCTACAAATACAAAGAAAGTAGTACAGGGTTTAAAGATGTATCATCACTTACATAAAAAATATCAAGCAGTACGAGAGGAGGTCATATTTCCAGGGCCTGTGTGTCAACCCTTTATTGTACCTAAATTTACATTTTGAAGAAAGCTAATTTAAATTTATCCTAAACCCTCTTTCTGATCAAATATATACAAATCGCTTTTATTGAAGTTTTAATGCATATCTTTATAAATAGTACTTTGAATTGACAAAATGCCTAGACCCTTTTTTTGTTTTATTAAAGTAGAAATTTTTATTGGGAATTGGTTTATAATCTTAATCGAATGTCAAACACTAGCGTCTGGTTATTCCAGTCTACATGGTATTTTTTTGTGTGTGCTCTGCAAAAAAGAATATGCTTCACCGTCTAGCCTCGTTCTTCAAGTCCCTAGTTAAAAATGGCCTGAAATGTATTATGGTACACGATTCGTATACCAATGGTAAATTTTTTATTTTGTCTTATATATTGCATATCAGAAGCCCATCTTTTCATGGTAAGATCACAACATCGATGTTGATTTGAACTGACAAATAATTTGTGTTTTCAATGTTGAAGACTTTGGATGATATTGAGTTAGACACTTAGCTACTTTAATGAAGTTAATGAAAATGATGTAAAGTTTCTTTTTCATTTCATTAATTTGGGTCTATTAATATTACTACCATTATCATCATATGGGCCTAGATCTATTGTGTATAATATAATTACATATATATTTTAGGTTCAGCCCCTTTTAAATAAAGTAATCTTAATTATCCTATTTTAATACAAAAAAAGTTATAATCGACAGGGTTTTTTATCTTGCAAAACAAAAATTAAATTTGTAAAATAATTTAAATGGTATCTTAACACGACTGGCTGGGTAAATAAAGAAACAATGATTGATAAATAATAATGCTGCTAAACATGAATATATATGTTGTAGGCCTTAGCGAAGTCACTTAAAATTAATTGTTCTTTATTTCTTAAATTTATCTTGTTTTGAATTGGTAATAAAATAATGTCATTGCACTATCACCGTTCCAACTTACGGCAAGGCCTAACGATAAAATGCTTATCATACGAACGAAATATTTACTGAAAACTAATAATATCGATAAAAAAATTTACTTACGCACTTTCAAATATTTATTTCGGGCACAGTTTGTCAGTTTTGCAGTGGTAGTTTTGATTTTCTATTATTCCAAAACTCAAAACACTGTCGTACAGATGGCAGCCATATTGGTTTCTTCCCTCAACGGAAGTCGCAGCGTCTCTACCACGCGATTCTGGCGAATAGGCGGTCTATCTATATATGACGTCAATGGCTTTGGGTATGTTCAAAGCCCTGTATAGGGAAAGTTACGACAACTCATTTACAGGCGCCATTTTGGGTCCCAACTATGACGCCATAAAAACTATGGCGTCGTATAGCCTTACTTAACAAAACGTTTTATTTTTTTCTTAGTATATCGTTTTTCGGGATACAATTTATACTAAACAAATTGCAAAAGAATAGACCATGATTTATCCTGCGGTTCGGGTAGAGTCCCCCTAAAGAATCATGTAGTTCGGACAGACTCTCTAAACCATGATGTACCCTTTAGTTAGATGTATCCTGTAGTTCTGATAGTATCCAATCCATAATCTACCCTGTAGTCTCTAAAACATCATATACCCTGTAGTTCAGGGTCCGTATTCAAAGGATATCTTAAGTCTAAGACAGTCACTTAACTACGAGGTTTCATTTAAATATACGTAACTTCCTGTAAGTTAAGGGCAAGCGGTATTCAAAGGCACTGTTAAGTATCAAATTTTCCCCTAAAGTTAAGCTGCCTCAACTTTTAACTGTTAGTCTTTAAGTTGTATTCAAAGGCCAGTTTAAGTGAGAAATATCCACTTAACTTTAAGTGAACTATGGGAAGTACCTTAAAGTTAAGTGAGATTATAATGACTTCTTTTAATGTTGTAGAAGCAGTCCCGTAATGGTGATTTTAAAAGATAGGGGATTCAGATTAAAACAAAGACAATGTCGCCGAGCGTAGCTGGCCTTTTTTCGTCGTCAATTTTGATGTTGTAGTGCCATAATGGAGTATGAGGTTATTACCACCGAGATATGTTAAGGATATCTTTCCCCGATCATTTATCATTTTATGTTTGTATGTTTCCATGACTGTCATATAATAAATTTAAATTCATTTGTGATGACATGGCTTTATAGATTTCAGAAATTAATTATACTACCACTAGAAGCAAGGTATGATCTATTTTTTTACAACTCATTGCCATATATTATACATAATCGGTATTTATATCGGTAAAATATAATGCAACATGAATATTTCGCACACATAATGTACCGGCAATGTCAGGTCTGTCAAATGGAGGTAGTCACACAATATCTATGAATTCCTCAAACGATAGATTTATATACAACACTGTATAATTTATCCAGTCTAACTGAGGAGGCAAGGGTCATTGAGTATTGCTAATATGTTGTTTTCTAGTCGCGTTATGTTGTTAAAAAAATTAAAGTTTACAATATCCATCATTATACTACCACTATATATTGTAATCTATTGGAATAGATTTTTTTTTGAAAAAAAAAGTCTATGCGAAAACAGCTGTTCCGACAAAGGATGCACACTATCATAATTTATCGTAAATTATAATCATACTATTTTAAAGGGTTACAATATAATATTTCGACAAACATTTTCCTGGTGATGTACAATAGGAATTTAACAGAGTATAGTGATGCTCTTAAGGGGGAATAACATGCTTGCAATGTCAGAAATTCGTGATTTTTGGGAGTGAAGGGTATTCCATAAATTGAAAATTCATGCTTTTTGGCGAATGTGAGTATTCCATAATATAAGTGTGCAGTTAAGTTTTCACATAGCCAAGTATATGTAAAATACAACCTTTGAATACCGATTTAAGGTAATACGGTCAGTTAAGTGGAAAAATTGAGTACTTTTACTTAACTTTTAGAAAACCTTTCACGGACCCAGATAGTCTCCCTAAACCATGTTTACACTGGGATAAACCATAGTTTTGTAAAAAGGGGGTCGATCGTCAAATGAACATGAATTTATTTTACGATATGTTAATCCTGAAATGACATAGTTTCTCATAAATGAATATTATATTGTCAACACGCTTAAAATAGATGGATGCAATAGATTTGGTGTAGAAAATTCAAGGTACACCCTGTGAACCACACATAGATGTTTAATTTTAATAATTCTTATACTTTATTCAGCTCAACGTAAGACTTATACACAGTTGGTTAAACTTGAATGTAGATATCAATAATCTACGTTGCATATACATATATGCACCTTTCGGTTGAATCATATCATAAAAATATCTTATTTCATAAAGTCTTACGTATTTGTCGACATGAAGGTGTACTTGTTCTATTGTTCCTTTTAGCCTTTGAATTTTCTTGTTTAACATTTAGTAGGGATGTATGCTTTTATAGATGGAACAAAAAGTCGGTAAATGTTTAGATGGGTGGAACAAACTCGAGACAATTTGTAACAAATCTGATATATCTTTGATACTGGTTGAGCATCAGAACAACATCATTCTTTTCATTGGAAATGGGGGGGGGGGCAATACCCAAACGAGTCGGACAAACTCAAAACTAACTGCGTCCCCTTCATTGTCTACCTGTGGAATGACGCCTTTGTATGTCGCATTTGTGTCGTTTATATATAAGACAAATTGATATTATTATTGACACATAGGCGGGGAGTGATAACGTCTTAACCCAAACAATTTGCAAAAGAAACCATAAAGTTTCGGAGAGCGATATCTGATATCGCATGACACTCATAAAACATATGCCCGGAACGCATGTCGCGCATGTCGCGCATACACATATAGCAGAGTGGAGCTAGACACCTTTTATTTAAATTACTCTGATTTTAAGTTATACTAATTTCAAATGTTGTATCCATCCGTCAATTTAAAGAAATTTCGATTTTCAAAAATTGACGATACAATTAATGATCGATGACCGAAAACTGACGCACAATCCGGAATGGCTCCAAACCAAAATATCGAGCGCATATTTTGCCGGCCAGAAGGAAAAATGGTTTATCTCCTAAATTATTATATATATTTTGATTTTTCACTTTAACCGTCTGCACAAAAAAATCTGATTTTTATAAGCGTATGCAAGTTAAATATATTTAATAGCGCTTTTATCTGGGAAATCTTTTACTTCATGCTCTTATGAATTCGGCTATACAATGTACTCTTTGGGTTGTATAATAATTAATAATGATAGTATGTTCAGCTATACTTTTCGTTTGTAAAAATGTATGTTTTATCGCCTATAGACTCTTTTTCGCGGAATTCTATAGCATATCTATCAACTTCGACACAGCAATATAACTGGGCATAAAATAGATAGTGAGTAAGCAATGACTTGGGACCCAAAATGGCTTCTTTTTTCATGACGTCATATGAAATTTCTGGCTTCACAGTTGTCGCAACTTACGGCTTTGGGTATGTTGACGTCATGACGTCACATATCGCCGGTATAAATTGGATTGACGTCAGGAATTCGTTGCATTGGGTTTCTGTGCCTGGCCTTAATAAGGTGAACTCCAAACTGGAACTGGATCTAAAGATGGAATCTTTAATGGTACGGTAATCCAGTCTAGATCCAGCCGCGGGACGGCGGATTAAGTAAAACCAAGCCAACGCCCGTCCTCCAGTCAGCAATAATACAAGCCCCAATTATAGGCCTACCGGATTTCAAATTCAAACTTAACGACAACGTACTAGTAGTAGGGCTAAGGTTTATCCGATGATAGGATGATCACAAACCCGATAACCATATTGAGCGTATTAACCTCTCCAGTGGTCTGATCCAGTGGCTGAAGTATTAGTATTACTGATTTTTATACGTCCACATTCATAATGTGAACGTATATTATGCCGTCGCCCCTGTCTGTGTGTGTGTGTGTATGTATGTATGGGTGTGTGTGTGTGTGTCTGTGGTTCGCCTACAGGGCGTAATTCTTCATGGATTTTCTTCAAACTTGGTATACTTATTCCTTATACCCCAAGGAAGATCCCTATTGTTTTTGGTGCATGCCCGACCCCCAGGGGCATAGCCACGCCCATTTCTAATATTTTTTTGTTTGTCGTCTACAGGCCACATTTTTTAACTTATAATCTTGAAACTTTGCATACACATTCTTTGTACCCTAAGGAACATCCCTATCGTTTGGGGTGCATGCCCAACCCCCGGGGGCAGAGACACGCCCATTTTCTTTTCGTTTGTCTTTGTGTCGCCTACAGGGCGCAATTCTAACTGGATTTTCTTCAATCTTGGTATACTTACTCTTTATACTCTAAGGATGATCCCTATCGTTTGGGGTGCATGCCCAACCCCCAGGGGCAGAGCCACGCCCATTTTCTTTTTGTGTGTCTGTGTGTCGCCTACAGGCCGCAATTCTAACTGGATTTTCTTAAAACTTTGTATACTTACTCTTTACACCCTAATAATGGTCCCTATTGTTTTTTGGTGCATGCCCGATCCCCAATGGCAGAGCCACGCCCATTCCTTGTATTTATTTGTTTGTCGTCTACAAGCCACATTTGTTAACGTATCATCTTGAAACTTTGAATGTTTATTCTTTGTACCCTAAGGAACATTCCTATCATTTGGGGTGCATGCTCAACCCCCAGGGGCAGAACCACGCCCATTTTCTTTTTGTGTCGCCTACAGGGCGCAATTCTTAATTGGTCATCTTGAAACTTAAAATACTTATTCCTTATACCCTAAGGATGATCCCTTTTGTTTTGGGTGCATGCCCGACCCCCGTGGGACAGCAACACCCATTTCTTGTATTTGTTTGTCTGTCGTCTGCAGGCTGCATTTCTTAATGTATCATCTTGAAACTTTGAATGCTTATTCTTGGTACCTTAAGGAAGATCCCTATTGTTTTTGGTGCATGCCCGACCCCCAGGGACAGTGCCACGCCCATTTTCTTTTTGTCTGTCTGTGTGTCACCTACAGGCCACAATTCTTAATCGATCGTCTTGAAAACTTTTTTTATACTTATTCCTTATACCCTAAGGCTGACCACTATTATTTTTGGTATATGCCGGACCCCCTGGGACAGAGCCACTCCCAATGCTTTTGTGTCGTGTGTTCGCCTACAGGATGCAATTCTTAACAGATCCTTTTAAAACTTTACATACCTATTCCTTATACCCTAAAGATGACCAGTATTGTTTTTGGTGATTTCCTAACCCCCAGGGGCAGAGCCATGCCCATTTTTACTTCGTGTCTGTGTGTGTTGTCTACAGGCCACGATTCTTAATGGGTCGTCTTTAAACTTGGGATATGTATTCCTTATAGCCTAAGGACGTCAACTGCATGTCCCGACTCCCACAGGCCGCAATTCTGAATGAAGCAGCTTGGTACTTGGCTTATGTATTCCTTATAGCCTGAGGGCGTCCACTATTGATTTTGATGAATGTCCCGACCCCCAGGGACAGGGTCACGCCCACTTTTTGCCTTTAGCGTTAGGAAGGCACAATTCTGAATGGATTATTTTGGTATACTTATTCCTTATACTCTAAGGACGGCAACTATTGATGTTGAGGCACGACCCTCAACGCTAAACAAACCAAACGCCTAGCCTTCTTGACAAAGTACCATATCAATCAAAGCAGGAATGTGGACGTATATTGTAGCGTTAGCGTTATGTTTGCATTTATGAAGTTATCCAGTGACTGAAGTTATCAAGTCACTCCAGTGATCAAGTGATTCCAGTTATCAAGCGACTGTAGTCATCTAGTGATTCCAGTCATCCAGCGATGTTAGCTATCCAGCGATGTTAGCTATCCAGCGGATATATTACCGTGTATAGCATATCATTTTGTATTATCATATAATTACATATTCCAGTGGCTGAAGTTATCGAGTCAATCCAGTGATCCAGTGATTCCAGTTATACAGCGACTGTAGTCATCCAGTGATTCCAGTCATCCAGCGAAGTTAGCTATCCAGCGAATATATTTCCGTGTATAGCATATTATTTTGTATTATCATATAATTACATATTCCAGTGGCTGAAGTTATCCAGTCACTCCAGTCATCCAGGGATTCCAGTCATCCAGCGACGTTACCTATCCAGCGAATATATTTCCGTGTATAGCATATTATTTTATTCCGCGATTAGCATTTGTATTTGCATTAAATTTCAGAGACTATCGTCTTAAAGCAACCCTGGTCATTATTGTACATGTTATTCAAATTATATTGTTGTATTATTGCTTTTCTGTGTTTAAAGTTTTATTAAAAGTTAATTGTCTTGTCCTTTCTTGTATTTACCAAATCCGCAGACGATTTGGGTCTTACCGACTTAGTGGAGCACCACATAAATACGGGAGATGCAGTGGCATTAGAAGTTCGAGTTCCGGGTTCCATTTAATTGATTAAGATTATTGTACATGTTATTCAAATTATATTGTTGTATTATTGCTTTTCTGTGTTTAGTAAAGTTTTATTAAAAGTTAATTGTCTTGTCCTTTCTTTTGGTCCCACGTATCTAGCTCAGAGGCGTTCCCAAAACAAAGACGAACCTCTCGTTGGTAGAGGATTCGCAACACTTATTATATACGACTTTGTCATTCAAGGTATTTTGGCATCATCGTTATGGATTTTAGGACTTTATACAATTTGCGTTTTACATTATTGCTTACTACATTGTCTTTGCCATTTCAGGTATTATGACATTGTCACGATCGTTATTGGAACTTTGTACATTTTACTTTTTTACATTTAATCAGCGAAATAGACATTGTAGCAGAGCACATAATATTTGCAACCATATGCTTCTAGTTTTAGATATTAAGAAAAAAAAAAATATGTTTTTTATTATATTATAATTTATTCTTGCCTCTGTATAGCGATTATATTGATCCAAATTTAACTTCTATTAATAAACTTCCCATTTTGTCAATATGGTTCATCTTGTAGCACTCATCTATTACCCTGTGTTCAAGCTATAAATACCATTGTTTGATAGGCCAACCATGGCCCTGGTTACTGAGCTGTCTTCAAGTATATATATAGCCTAGTCCACATCACACGAGAAATTCCCTTTCCACAATATACACCTGCACCTATAGTTTGCGACATTTCTTTAAATGCCAGTAGGATAAATAGTCCGCTGATGATAACCACATTTGGATAAAATGATTAGAATTATACAATATAATCTCTTCAATTATTCAGTACATCAGTGAAATGTCAATGGAAAAAGAATTTCAACGTCTGTCTGTCCATGTTTAATATACATAGTATATTACAAAATAAATGGACAAATTTGGCCTTATTATTCGTACGAAATCGAATTGCATTACAAAGAGCGTGGCTAAAAAAAGTGTCGAGTTCAACCGGTTAACGGGTAATAATCAGTGGAAATCAGGTCTTACCTTAGGCGTTGAATATCAAAAGCCGATTGTTAAAGACATCTGGGTGGGGTGGGGTATTCTGACGGTATTTCACATAAATATTCAGTAATATTCCCCAGTCTCAGCCGTTCAAAATTAAATCTCTTAAAAGACGGGGCAGAAGCACATAAGCTGGAACAGTTCAAGGGCATGATGACCCATGGTTTTGCATGAGGGCCTCAAAAACAATATTTATATGTGTGTGTGCAGGGAAAGGTCCTTCCCAGTGTTGTTGAGTAATATTGAGCTGTATGGAACATGCTATTAGTCCAAGTTAAAATTGAGGGAGGTGCCACCTGGAGAGGTAGAAATTCTCATGTGGTTTTTCTAGACCAGATTTTTATGCTG
This sequence comes from Patella ulyssiponensis, assembly GCA_963678685.1. Lineage (NCBI taxonomy): Eukaryota > Metazoa > Mollusca > Gastropoda > Patellidae > Patella > Patella ulyssiponensis. The sequence continues at coordinate 56,033,611 of OY783225.1, read as the reverse complement.
AACAAGAATATACGAGGTAAACAGGCCATAGCCTGAACCTTTTCCCGTTAGGGCGCTTTTTTCAAAATGGCTGCCAAAATCTCATATATATATATATATAAAATATATGGTACATAATAATGAAGATGCTTTGTGATCAACTCTAATCACACCCAATGCTAAATGTGACCATTGCGTGGCCTAATAAATGCTCTTTAAAATATATACAGTTTGTCTACGTTTTTTGGCGGCATATGAATAGCGCCCTCACTTTTGTTTTACTTTCAAGAGTCTGGAATGCAGTCGCAGCTTGTTTGGGAAGAACTCTAATGATAACTAATGCAAAAAGTGGTCAAACATGCATCATTGTTACTTACTTAACCCATATAGTCACATATGAGATTTTGGTGGCCATTTTGAAAAAGCGCCCTAACGGAAAAAGGTTCAGGATATGGCCTGTTTACCTCATATATTCTTGTTCAGCATAAAAATCTGGTCTAGAAAAACCACATGAGAATTTCTACCTCTCCAGGTGGCACCTCCCTCAATTATAACCCGGATTATATGGTCGATTTGTAGCATATCTGACCGACGGTATATGTTTGACACTGGATGAGCACGATTTTGATTATAATGTTGAAATCCGACAAAACAGTTGAGAAAACTATGAAAATAAAAGAAAATAGAATTGCCTCGTTCAAGAGTACAAGAATCAGTATTTATGTCTTATTTCCCCGGATTTGAAATTCGGGAGTTAGCCACAACTAGTTGTTTTCACCAGCGAAAAAAACGTCAATGGCAGTTACCAGGGTTTTACCAATGAGATAAATTCTTTGAATGGCATTTACTATGGTTTATTTCACTGCGACGTTTCAACTAGATTTCACAAGTCGTTATCAAGCATATACACAAATAGATAAAATATGAGAAAAATATGACTATATATATACAAACATCAGTGCGAACTATCTAATGGGATGCAAGAAGAGTGAGTATGAGCAGCTATGCCATTCAAAGAATATATTAGACATCAATATGGAGATGTGGCTGTCAACCTCATTATTCAAATAAGTAATGTGAAGATAAGTATATACGTGCAAGCAACAGTGTGACCTTCTTAATGAGATGCAGAAACGGTGACTTAAATCCCAAAGGCTTGCACCTTTGTTTAATCAATAGCTTGTCATAGCTGCTCATACTCACTCTTCTTGAGTAATGATGACCGAGGCTATGTGAATATTTCAAACGCTTTTTTCTCGGCTAATAGTGGATCAATTTGACTGAAATTTTCAGCAAATTACCTTTACACTATCTAGTTTTTAACTATTATAGTGAGAACTGCCATCTCTTTATCTTATCTCCCATAATGTAACTTTAAGAAGTTATATAGTGTCAGTTATTTACATCATTGATCATATTTTTGTGTGTTATATTTATAATGTATTTTATTAAAGGATACAATGGTTATTGGTGAAATAATTAGCTGGTAATGCCAAGTTCATACTCGCGAAGTTCATTTGCTGATGGTACATATCCAGGTAGGTCTATTAATTTTCTTATGATTTTTATCTTGTCTTGGTCATCTTCGTTGGCTGGGAATAGGCCGATGAAAAATTTACCATCAATAGTCCAGTATCCTTTAATAAGTTTATCTTTGAAGGCTTTCCTGGCTTGCTTAAACATATATGCTCTGTGTTGTGTTAGGTCTTCATTGATGTAAATGTTTTCTGGAGCTTGGTTTACCACCTTTTTGTTGATCATGATTCGTTTTTTGGTTTTGTAGGAGCTAAGCCTTGCAATAATCTGCCGGGGTAAAGTTGATGACTTGGGACCCACTCTGTGACAGTTTTCAATATCGACAGATGTTATATCTGGAATGACATTTTCCAAGACTTGTAAGGTAAGTTGCTCAACATTTTCACCGGGTTTTTCTATTATCCCACCAATTCTTATGCAATTTCTTCTTCCATATTGTTCCAAATCATCACATTTTTCTTTTATTTCATAATGGTGTTGAAGTGTTGTGGCTGCAAGATCATCCTTTAGTTTGTTGATTTCATCTTTCAGGGGATCAACTATTGTCCTGTATAATAGCAGACAGCATGTTTTGGATTTGGGGAAGGGTAAAAGCCTGTGCAATCTTGTCTGAAAGCCCAGATATTGATTTTTCAAGACAATCGCTGATAATATTTTCATGTAAGGTTGAGGTTGATTCCTTTGATTGAGTCAGTCCGGTATTGAAGGGCTCTGGTGGCGGGGGAGTACAGGGGAGGGTATCTACACTCTCTTCGTTACAGTCTTCGGCTGATAATTGTTTGCTGAAGAATGAGGAAAGGTCAACTTGTTTTGTCTTTTTTAATAATTCCCCCGTGGTTGTTTATATTGACATATATTCCTTTTGGAGATCTAAAGGAGACTGACTATTCATTCTTTTGTTCCTGACTTTCTGGACAGCAGCTTAGGGTGATGGTGGGCCTGTGTCAATGGTGTGGTCAGCCATTGTTGTTTACAATATGATAAAAGTGATTGTAAAAATATTCTTTTGTTTCTTATCGCCCTTATTTATTATGCCTTTTTATATGTACACTAATAGCCTACTCATCCAAATTAAAAACTTGACACTGATGAATTTCAACAAATCTTTTTTTCTGGTAAGTCAAATAAATTTTAAAGTGTTTCTAACGATAGTAAGTAGTAAGAAGCCTTTAATTTCATAAAATTGTAAAGTCACGTGGATCACGTGACTTTTGAGCATATAAAGATGAAAAACCTGAAAAACACGTGCAAACACAAACTCGTGAGGTCAATCGATGCAAGTTTGCTTAAACTGAACACGCACACGTAACTTGAACTGGAAAAACAAATTAAAATTGTTATTTTCATCTTTGTTAGAAAATGCCGCGCCTTTAAAATGTAGAACGTCTACGTGCTATAGGTAGACTCTATGCTGGTCAATCTGTGGTCACTGTTGCAAGAGCCTTTAATTGTTCACGCCAGACAATAATTAATCTTAGAATGTGAGTGCTCTCGGCCAATGCGGGGATCGAACACCCGACCTCCAGGTTCGCTAGCCTTGAGGTCGGGTGTTCGATCCCTGCATTGGCCGAGAAAGTTCATCTCGATTTTCCGGCGTGATTTCCCCTTGTCAGTGATGCAGGAGGGCCTGACAAGGACAGCTGCCTAGTCGTTCGGATGGGACGAAAAACCGAGGTCCCGTGTACAAATTGGAGTGCACGTAAAAGATCCCTGGGCAGTTGGAATTCGATATAAGAGTAGGCCGTAGCGCCGCTGTCCGGGCAAAATTTCCCTCATAGCACACTGTATGCCGTATGCCCGTCTTCCATTAGCCCAGGTTAGGCGCAAAAGAGTAGGACGTTAAACCCCATTTCATTTCATTTCATTTCATTTTTGCTTCAAACTGGAACTATTGCCGACCGCCCAAGGGCGGGAGCGCCACGTGTGACGTCACTCCAGGAAGATCAAGCAATACGATTACGTCATCTTAGAAACAGATTTGTCACTGCAACCTCCACAAGTAGAGAGATATTTGGTGGAAGGGTAACTGCACAAATTGTTCGAAATAGCTTGCAGGTTGCTGGTCTTCGAGCTCGGAGGCCCTATAATGGACCAATATTGATACCTCTTCATCGCCGTTAACCGACTTGAGTGGGCCACAAGACACATAAGATCTACTCAAAGACAGTGGAATTCGGTTGTCTTTAGTGACGAATCTCGATTCACTTTGAGATTTGCCGATGGCAGGGTCCCAGTGTACCGCAGACGAGGTGAACGTTACGCTCAAGTATGCGTCAGAGAAGTTGACCGATTTGGTGGCGACAGCGTCATGGTTTGGGGTTCTTTTTGTGCACATGGACGTTCTCCTCTTGTTGTTGTCCAAGGGAACTTAAATGCTGTCCAGTACAGGGATCAGATTTTGCAACCTGTTCTTCTTCCGTTTTATGCAGAGATATGGGCCTGGACTAACGTTTCAACAAGACAATTAATGCTCGACCCCATACGGCAATTGCTACCCAGAATTTTTTAAGAAATGCGGGTGTCCAAGTCCTGGATTGGCCGTCGCTTAGCCCCGACCTTAATCCTATTGAACACAGCTGGAACGAACTGGGTCGACATGTTCGTCAGCAAGTGAATCCACCACTGACTAGGCCGTGATGTGAAATTTCTAGCAAGCTTGCTTCTGTTTCTTCATCCCGACCATTTTCAGGCGGAAAACAAACTGCACCATCCAATTCTTCTAGTATTACTTCGTATTTCCACGCAACTTTTCTTTTATCAATTCTTTGACGTTTGACAGAAAACGTAAAATAAATATGGGTTTACTTATCAATGTGCGATATGGTATTTGAATTTCGCGGTGATTTGGTTTTAATAGATCACGTGACATAGCTCGCCAATCAGACACACACGACGAAAGGTCAACGGATCGTGTAGAGTGAAAGGTCACCGGTATGTTTACGTTTCGATAGTAAAAAAGCGGAAGAATAACCAAAGCTGTATACTCCGTGTAGATTTTGTTTAAAAACACAGATCTAAAACCGTTTACTGCGAGAAACTGTGAAAAATTTAGGGTATGTGCTAACCAGTGGATCAAATTATAAGGAAACGGCAGGCTTGTACAGGAGACAAAATGCTATATTGATTTGTTGGACAAAGAATTCTAGTTCTAGGAATGTGCAGACAAGACTCTCATTGGGGTATACTAACAATACAGACTTCCCACATTCCACGTACGTACGTTACCAACGTAAAAAAGAAACAACAACTGTGTATGAATAAAGTTATGTTTAGAGCAGCTAAACATAAGAAAGTGAAATAAGAAAAAGAATAATAGTTCTGGTTAATTTGTTGAGGGGATCATATCTTAACATTTTCCCATTTTATTGCAAATGCAAGTTGATGAATATATTCTCCTATTCCTAAATGCATGACAACTAAGACTACTCAGACCAAGACAGAAGACCACTATGGTAAAGACTGTCACCTCAGACTGTCACCATTGAGGTGAAATACCATGCGCAGTACTTTATAAGAAATATAGGGGGCATATATTCTGGCGCATTCCCCATGGTTGCCTTACTGTAGCTGCAGAAATTTATGCCCTTCTTGATAAACTCTACTGTAACTGTAACAAATGACAGGGTTAGGTTGACTATAGAGATCAAGAACCAAACGATATTTTCACTGCGGATGCAAATCAGGCTGCATTAGGCTACAGATAGTTGTATTTGTTACAAGTGAAAGCTTTCTAGTATGGATTTGTGAAAATTGTTCGAATATGAAAGTGACAGCAAAATGATATTGATGAAATTATGTGATTTTTTATGAATAGGCCTAAACCTGTATACATGTAGGCTACATATGTATTTTTGTAAGCGGTTTGTACATTGGTGTTCACGTAAAAAGACCCCTTGGCAGTTGGAATTCGATATAAGAATAGGCCATAGTGCTGTGCCCGGGCAAAATTTTCCTCATAGTACACTGTATAGCGTATGCCCGTCTTCATATAGTCCAGTACATGTATAAGGGCAGAACAGTAGGACGACGTTTAACTCCATTTCATTTCTTATTCATTTTACTGGAACCATTTTATTTAGTTAACTGTTTGTTTTTCTCTTATATGTACTTTTATTTACTGGCATATATCTTTTAATTTTGTACAGTGTATATGCACACAAGACCTGATCTGTGTGCAAATAGGCCTACATGTATTCTGTGCAGCTTAGCCCCACCCCCTACCCCCCCCCCCCCCCAAAAAAAAAAAATTGATGATTTCTTAGGAGTATTCTTAGCCGGCCACATCCTCAGCCCCTACAAAAAATTCCATAGCCCCCCACCCCAATTTTATGAGCTGGCGACGGGCCAGATTCTGAAAAGCAGATTAGAAACCATTCTCCACTATATAAATGATGTTATTATTATATACATTTTTCATTGAAGATACATTATATAAGATTTAGATAAAGAACTAGCCATTCTTGCTATAATAGTTCAAAAGTAGATAATGTAAAATGAGTAATTTGAAAATTTCATTCAAATTACTCTATTGCAAGCGAAGATATTAGCCTTTGAAGGTTTGACAGACTGTACTGGTTGATCGAAGCTAAGTCTTGGTCCTCCATATTTGATTAAATCAAAGTATCGCTGAACCGTTTTAATCTATTTAATATCGGAGAAATCTCATGCCATCAAGTGTTGTTGTTGAATACTGTATGAGGAAGTATATAAAATTGCATTCATTTTTTTTTATTACTGTATTTCTTTCTTTAAATAAATGTATACTTATTTGACATCTCTTATAATATGTCTATATTGGGTTGTTTTTTTTAAAAAAAACACACAAAAACAAGTGTAATTGGTGCATGTACAGAGGCAGTTGTGGGGTGAATCATTATTAATATTCTGTTGTATCAGTGGGCTCAGATGGTATTATTTTTTTTGTCTTTTTCTCAGCATTATATATAATTATTATACCGAACCAGTATTTCAAGCTTGCCAAAAAATATTATATTTATATTTCTTTTGGATATTGTTTAATTGAAATATGGAAAAAATGCTTTTTTCCCTGAAATATCACATTCATTGATACAATTTCGCTTTTGACCATATTTTTGCCGCAAATCAGGGGCTAGCCGTGTTCACGGTGTCAACACAACATTTATCTGATGTTGTTGTCCCGTAATTCAGGCATATTTGCAGAACAATTCTCTCATACAAATGTAAACAAGCCAACGTGTTCCGTCTCGTAAAAGGTATTCCCTGGTCTATTTGTGGCTGTTGGCCCCTGACCTAATGACGTTGATTGCTTTTCTGGTTTCTGATTGGCTTAGAATTTGATTTCTTCACCACATTATGGCTGCACTTGACAAATATAGTCCGAGGCGTAATTCGAGTGCTGATCTGATTGTGCAAAACATCGCAATAGAAATGTGTACTACAGTGACGACTTACTTGTTTACTTGTGCAGCAAAGGGTCAGATTTTCACCTGGAATTTGCTGAGACAAAATGAAACGATTTTTGTGACTAAATCACAGCCTATGACGTTGCAGGACCTTCAACATACTCTTGCTGAGCAGTGGCGACGTCTTCCTCGGGTAGTGTTTACTAATGCTCTGAGATCCATGAGAAGACGTTGTGTGGCAGTACGAGACGCTAGATGAGGCCACAACCGTTACTAAACACTTTATTCCGATTGTTCTCCATGTCTGTGAATTTCATTTTGGGGGGTACTGTGACATGACGAACGTTATCAATGTCAAGGACTTCCGGCGAGACGTATTCTTGCTTTCTGTTGATGTCAAGGTCGTCTGTGCACAACAACATAACACTAAAATAGTTGCCTTAAACCAAATATTAAAAATCTAGTCCCAAAAATCCCGAGTGTCAAGTTTTTAATTTGGCTGAGTGTATAATAATTATATTATGGTTTGTACAATTACATAACTAAATTATTCCGGTTGGTCGCAAAAACTTATAGTTTTGTAGGTTTTAACGTTGTTTCGTCTGTCTGGTCTGGTCTGGTACGTTTAACGTCCGCTTCCACTAAAGTGATATCGCAGACTAGAAATAGGAGAACCACGATAAGCCTTAGGCCATGGAATAGGGTTAGTGGGAAGGTCTTCCCTTTATTTAATAGTAAAACATAACATTTGGTTGATGTCATCTTTGTGTAGTTAGTGTTTAGGTGCCAGACCCGTCTTATCGTGGTCTCCCCTTACTCCACTAACCCACTATTCTGGTTGGGTGTCTTTTGCGAGGAAATGGTGTTTAGATGCCGAGTCCGTCCGATCGTGACCCTCTCTTACTCCACTATCCTGCTGGTTTGGTAGAGGTCATCTTTGTGGGATTTGTGTTTAGGTGCCAAGCCCGTCTTATCGTGGCCTCCCCTTACTCCACGGTCCCGCGTTTTAGCGTAGTAGTGTTTAGATGCCGAGCCCGTCTGATCGTGACCCTCTCTTACTCCACTATTCTGCTAGTTCGGTTTATATCTCATGTAGTTTAGTGTTTAGATGCCGAGTCCGTCTGACCGTGGCCCCCTCTTACTTCACTATTCTATACTATTCAAAAAAAGTAGGGGATATTTGATTTTTAAGTGTTATTAAAGTCACCTAATGAAACTGACGAAGAAACAAATGACAAAATGAAATGAAGTTCACATTCATCGATTTATTCCAAATGATCGTTAGACTAAGTAAGGCACAGACTGACCATTACAAGGGTAAAATGATACCCGGGGTCAAACATCACAACAAAGTCAGTAACGGGTAAATCCTCCTCTGTTTGCCAAACAAGCATTGATCCGACGTGGCATACTCCTAATGAGACGTCTAAGGTCATTTTGGTCCAGATTGTCCCATTCCTGTTGCAACACAGCAGCAAGTTCTTGGACATTGGCAGGACGTTGTTGACGTTGACGTAACCTCTGTCAAAGCATGTCCCAGACATGCTCGATGGGGGAGAGGTCGGGACTCAGTGCTGGCCAAGATAATGTGGTGATGTTCTGTTGTTGGAGGTAACCTGTAACGACCCTGGCCCTGTGACATCTTGCGTTGTCATCCTGGAAGATGAAACGGCAGCCATGACGTCGTGCGAACGGCACAACATGGACTGCCAAGATGTTGTCCCGGTAGTACTGGCCTGTATCACGCCCTGTAACAACATGTAAAGCCGTTCTTCCAGCAACAGTGATGCCTCCCCACACCATAACAGAACCACCCCCAAATAGATCATGTCTGATGACGTTAACGTCTTGGAAGCGCTCGTTTCGACGACGCCACACCCTCCTACGTCTGTCCAAAAAATCAACAGTGAACCTTGACTCATCTGAAAACATCACATTGCTCCAGCGTCGATTATCCCAGTGTTGACGATCCCTACACCAACGACGTCTTGCCTGAATGTGATGATCTCTCAAACAAGGGATCACGCGAGGACGTCGGGCGCGAAGGTGACCCTTATGCAGTCGATTCCGAATCGTCTGGCCACTCACTCTCACACCAGTGTCTGTTTGAAGACGATCGCTGATCTGATTTGCTGTGATGACACGATTTCTCAAGGTCAAGGTACGGATAAATCGATCTTGGGCTTGAGTTGTCGCCCTTGGTCGACCTGAGCGTGGTCTGTCCTGTACAGATTGTGTATCACGGTATCTGGACCATAGCCTGCTTATGACAGACTGAGAAACATTCATCGTCCGCGCCAAAACCGCCTGTGTTGTGCCGATCTGTAGCATGCCAAGGGCACGTAACCTTTCATTTTGGGTAAGCCGACGCATATCAAAATTTGTTTTCTGGTCACTAAAACAATTAAACTGATGTTTCCACCCTGGAATTCAATGCCACAATGACTGTAACATTCAAAGTCGTGCAAATCTTGGGTGAGACCCCCATGATGATCCCAAGCATCACCTGCATTCCATGCGGTAGCTATTGGTGCGTTTGGGCGTCACATGTAACTGGAAATGTTTCTTCTGGTAGGTTCTATAGTGACTTTTTTCGTAGTCATTTGCATATTTTAGTATTATGCCCCCACAATCAAATATCCCCTACTTTTTTTGAATAGTATACTTAATCCAACTGTGATCGTTAAATCGTTGATCAGTTCGACGGTTTGTAACTTCAGATCTGGTCTCGGAAAGAGTAGGTTCTTAGTGTTGAGCGGTATGTTGTTGGTCTCCAGCAATCTCACTAGTTCCCTTCTCTCCTCCTTGTATATTTCGCAGTCTACCAGGACATGGTTGGTGGTGCATTCTTCTCCGCATTCACAGATGATGATTTGGTATTTGTAGTCTCGCAGTCGCTCTTACACCTTTAGTTTCGATATAAGTTTGCATATATCTCTTCTAGGGTGATTGATCGCTGTCTTTGTGTAGATCTTGTCATCCAGCCGGAATCTGTATGTGTCAAGTTCTATACGGGGGTGTATAGACATTCACTATTGTCAACTTTGTTTTATTGCTCAATGTAATGGCTATGCCCATTGCTTCTGTTATGATATGTTATCATTGACGTAGATGCTGCCCGACCTGTCCCTTCTCTGACAAGTCTAACCGGGTAGGTGGATGTCGTTCTTTGTTGGTAGTAGTTTCGTCTCCTGGAAGCATAGCACATCTTTTGGGTGGTGCTTTAGGTATTTTCTCAGTTCAGCACATCTGGAGGACAGTCCATTGACATTAAGTTGTAGAACTTTAACCTGCCCTGCCATGATGACTGCCTGGAGAGATGCGAGTCGATGCTTCAAATCTATTGATCCACAGGTGTCTCGCTTTCCATAGGTCGTGCCACACTCGTGCCTGCCTCCGGAGCCAATACCGGTATGCTGCTTGGGATATCTCCAGCGCTAAAGTGGCGTACACGAGTGATCCTCCTTCGGATTGCAAGATTTACCTGAGGACCAAGTTTCTCCTCTTCATCGTCTTCATCCCTTGACCTTTTTGATGTTTTGGATGCTGCTATAAAGTTTCCCAGTTCTTCCGCATTGACGAAGTAGTTCCCTAGTCTGTTGAATATACTTGTCACTTTCGTTTTGGGATCTTCTTTTGATATTGCCATCTGAATTAGATCTTGCATGAAGTCCATGAAGCTGTTTTCCGATTTGAATTTTGGGGTGAAACTTGCTTCATGGGCCTTCTGTTTTTCTTCTGCAGGTTTGGCGGTCTGTTCTTCTTGCTTCTTTGTCTTCTTGTTTCGTCTGGATTATCGCCCTTTTTTTATATGGAAACTTTGCACCATCTAAGCTACGACGTCATTACCGCTATTTACGTCACGCCATTCAGTCAGCAGACGGCTGTCTTCCGAGACATTCTTCATTCCTTTGCTTCCTTGTATTCAGTTTTGTTTGTTTCTGTGACGGTTGGAATGTGTGCACTAAATGCATTCAACATACTTCAATCCTCTTCTTTATTGATTTAGTGCATTTTAGTTTTGTGAACTACTTCTCTGGTACATTTAACGGTGTGGTTACTTGTATAGCGAAATTAATACAATATATGCTTGCATTCGTATTTCTTGCAACATATGACAGATCATGACTCATGCTGACATCACATAATTATTTCTTTGGGTAGTATTCCAAATTGTTTTCAAATATGAGTGAAGTCTGTGTCACCAGCTAGCGGCTAGCCCCCGGATCCATTCACTCTTTTTGAATTGTGTTGTTTGTTTTTCTCTGAGTATGATGTCTTGTCCATATATTTGTTTAGTGTAGAATTGTGTGTGGTGCAGTCCCCCTGTACTTACTATTGCAGTGTTATTATTGAAATTTAAAGAAATAAAGGTCCGTGTACATAAGCAATGTAAAGGACAATATTGGTGTCAGTCATTATTACATATGTGAGAGAACTGGTTAAACATATTCCAAATATAATTTTAATACAGAGATCATTGCTACGGGAGATGTGAGAGATGTGTAACAAACACTGGAATGAACAGGAAGTGACGTCAAACATGACAAACACGGGTTATCCTCCTATATAACTTACTGAAGTAACGAGCGATAGCAGACACTATCGAATTTCATTTCACTGATAATTCCGTTGACAATGAAAAGTTATTATATGAGACCATGAGAGGATATCTCACAATTCACAAAAAGAATTGGCTGTCAGTAGAAAAAAAAAGATAACGAACAAATTAGAAAAAGTCCGTGCATTACCATGTTCTTATTAAGAGCAGGGTGAATAAAAACAGGGGAATGCGCGTGATTTTTCTATTTTTCTCGTTATCGCTTATCAAGTGACAGCCAATTCTATTTTTGAATTGTGAGATATCATCTCATCGTCTTATTAAACTACTTTTCATTGTCAACGGAATTATCAGTGAAATGAAATTTGCCTGCGTGTCTGTTATCGCTCGTTACTTCAGTCAGTTATACAGAAGGATAACCCGTGTTTGTCATGTTTGACGTCACTTCCCGTTCATTCCAGTCTTTGTTACACATCTCTCATATCTGTGTTAAAGTTATATTTGGAACATATTTAACCAGTTCTATCACATTTATGTAATAATGACTGACACCAATATTGTCCTTAAAAGCGCCAAAATATAGAGAATTGGTGTATTTACCTTGTCTCAAAATTTCAGCTCAAATTATTGTGTCGATCGGACGTGAACGTCAAAACCGCTTATCCGGGCACGTAACCCTTGTAAGATTTCGGGTCATTTTTTTCGTTGGGTGACCTGATAATCGATTGCCGTTCCTTTAGAGATATATTGACCCACCTGCTGTACTCTATAACGAAAGACGAATTTCAACTACACGTTATTTTTATAGAATAAAATTCTGGTTTAATCCCGAAGCCTTTGGGACACCGGTCTCCACTTCCAAATGGAGACTGACGTGTTTAGGTTGTTTGAAAACGTATCACGTACATTGAGTTAGTTGCTCGGCCCTAAGGTATATGATTTTAAAGGCTTTTAAAACAAAAATAAGCAGTTTTATTCTCCAAAATATAATCGAGATTGAGCCTTTAATGTACTTAATAATTGAAAGCTCCATTCCTTAATAAATGGATAATATGATTTGAATCAGAAGACATCACTATAGCAGTCGATGTAAATACTACTCACTGATATAATTAATTACTTGGCCTTCAGGGGACCGCTGATGGTTTGTGGAATCATTCTTCTAATGGTTTTAGTTTTGTGTTTAAGTGGAATCAGATTACCTTTACATTCCTGTAATATACATATTTCACTGATAAGATTAATTAAATTCCATCTTCCTTTCAGGCTGGCCAAATCATTGGCAATACTTCACAACAAGCTATCCATTAATCAGTTTATTTTATATTCACGTAAAGTGATATATTTCGTATTGGATGGAGGTGTTATCGACCTTCATCACAACATTACCTAAGTTAGGTTGTCTTTAAACAATTAAAAGGGCGTCTCTGGTTGGCCAGAATGAAACAAGTTTTGTTTTTATATGTATGTACATACCACTCGAAGTGTTTCGTTTGATTAGACGAATTTCTCGGGTCATTGCTTCAGGAATATGATGTATGTATTGTCTCGTTATATTTTATAATTTCTGCCATGTCACTCAAGGTACTATCGGACGTTAAACCTTATGGAACGAACGAATGGATATATAATATATCATTGGTCGATAATGACTATAGAGAAGCATAGGTAATAAGCAATAATTGTATTCCATAGAACTGTCACAAGTATATTCCAGTTCAATTACCAAATGCCATTGAAACCAATCTAGAATAAAACTATAACTTCCGCGCGAACCAGGGCGTTCAATGTTATTTTACGCATTTTTACGTATTTTGTTGATTTGGACTTTTGGAGCAGCCCCTCCCCCCCACACACATTCACTTACAGTTTCTAGATCCGTTAGTGAACGGCTCGTAATCAATCGCTTCATGAGTTGTCATACAATCAGGAATTGACTGTGCGATACATGTTAATATCGCAAAGAAATAAAATGTTCGAGATACATACATAGGGTGGTGGGGGATCTTCGGCTAAAATCCATAAGGTTCGTCTTCCCATGACCACGATGCTGTATGCCAAATTTAATTTAAAAAATCCGCCCAAAACTGTAGCCTCAAGCATATCGCGGAAGGTCTTGGTTCTGTCTCCTCTTGACTCGTATGTTCCATATTAGATAACAAATCCCATCTGTAAATCCTCCGTGTTTCAAGATAAGGGATGGTCCTAATAGTTCCAAGTAGCAAATTCCAACGCGAATCGCGTCGGAAGTCAGTAAGCAAAGTTGACAATATTTTTCATCATAGCAACGATTGAGTATTGTTATTTGAAATATTTCTTCCACATCCAACTGAAACAGGAATAAATCATCGTATTTAAAATCGGGGCGTTTTAAAGCCGTTCCTAAGACCGCCATTTTTCAACGGGAGATGTATGACGGTGTAGTATGTCGGATAAAAACAACGTTTCATTAATTTCAACGCGAATATTTTGAGTAAGGCGACAGTTGTGCCACTACATTGGCATCTGTAAGTTTAATTGGTCAGCTAACATTTGTAATGCACATTTTATTCGACTTTTCATGAATAGAAATCTTTCATTTCGACACAAAAATTCAGCCATGATTTTCAACATTTATAAATTGATAAAATTATCTTTTTTTTAAGATGTTTGCGTGCATTAACAAAGAAACTGAGTTTGACACTTGGAACTAAAGGCACCCAATCGTAGCTAAAAACAAATACATCAGTATATCGCAATGTTTTTAGCAGCTGGTGTCATAGTTCCTTTTGGAACTGTCCTTGAGCGAACGATATATTCGCTACACAAGTTCGCTCAAAGACAGTTCTGAAAAGAACTACTAGTGTCATACCACCTCAAAAACTAGCAAGTGTAGCCTTTTTGTCACGTCCACAAGCCAAATGTAAGCGGGCGTCGGACGGATGGATACAGAATGAGATGGCAAATAAACCACCCCGCGCATATTGTTAGGTTTGTGCTTCACTTTAAGAAATTATTAGTATAAATTTATTCAAAACTGAAAAAAATCGATGGGTAAATAAACTCCTGTTGGTCATCTTTTGTTGTTGATCAATGTTATACAGCGACTTACCAATTCAATATCTAATCACATTGACTCATAAATTGAATTATTACAAAATATTTTCTTTCTCTTTTTGCTTGGCACAAAATAAAATTATGGCTTAGATCCGAAACGAGGCTGATTTACGTTATCTGTGGGTCGTGATAGAAGAAGTCTTTTAACCGGACAAACGACCGTTTTAGATAAAGCTATGCAGGAATTTGTATCAAATCAATGTCCAGAAACTCGGAGAAACAACATCTTCCAAAGTCTCGTCGCCATTAAAGTCCAGCAAGTCCTTATGTCACTTGTCCCCTTTCTTGAAAGGATTTTATATCGCGTGTGAGATAATATTGTGTCATTTAAATGGATTTTTGTATATTGAGAATAAAAGGTATTGGAACAAGTAGTTCCACGGTTTATCATACAATAATGGCATACATAGCGCGTGCAATAGCGTGATGTCATCGATCACGTGACATGTACCTGTCAATGCCAGAAGTCGCGGTCTGCGAGCTGTATATGAATAGTGAAACAACGCATATACGACACGGTCTTTGTGTTCATTCTAGACAAATTGTTATTCGATATTTTTTTAATGTGCTCACACTATGGTCATGACTACATTCAGTAATACTGCAATTAAAGCTGAATTGTAATGTAATCAATGAAGGCACCTTTTGGCGATGTGACATGTGATGTAGAAGTAGAGATGACAGCAGGTTAATACGACGACTACCGTTATGAAGATATAATAAATGGTTTTAATGTTGGAATTAATAGCTGACTTATGGTATTGGAATTAGCTGTTGGACATTTTGTATATGTAAATCAACATGCCTGGAAAGAAAAATGTTTTAACACAAAACACATTTTTGGATACGATAGCAACACGTTTTGACGGCATCCGTAAGTAGTATTTTGTGAATTTTAATTTTTTTTTGCATGCATTATGGTTTCGTTGTTTTAGGGCATTTATTTGTATAGTCAATTTACAACAAAGGCACTGGGAATCAGGTGAAAACCCCTCTTGTCATTTTTATAAGATTTTGAGTGGACATTATTTTAATAATACACGTACATATTCCGCACTATTTGTTTTAAATTACAACCTAAAGTAAGCCCGTTCGTTCATCAATAAAATAACTATGAATTATATATAGATATATATATATATATATATATATATATATATATATATATATATATATACATAAAATAGAATAAATAAAAGATTCTACTCTCAGGTAAAAGTATATATAGAAATATGAAGTTTCTAGAAAGAAAAAACTAATAATTTCATCTTAGCTAGCGCTTTCACCCACTAGGGGGATCGTCAGGCTTTTAATAAATAATTATTAAAAGCCTGACGATCCCCGTAGTGGGTGAAAGCGCTAGCTAAGATGAAATTATTAGTTTTTTCTTTCTAGAAACTTCATATTTCTATATATACTTTTACCTGAGAGTAGAATCTTTTATTTATTCTATTTTATGTATATATATATATATATATATATATATATATATATATATATATCTATATATAATTCATAGTTATTTTATTGATGAACGAACGGGCTTATATATATATCTGCATATGCACAGATTGCTGTCATTGTAAACCCATGGTAAAATCAAGTAGATAATATCCTATTTCGCAATTTTTATTAGACAATACTGTGTGTGTGTGTGCTGTGTTTAATCATCAGCTATTGGCATTAGCTACAGGATGAGACGGTAGTATTAAACATTTTCCGATATTACCATGTAGGTTACATTTTAGCTTTGTAAATGGATTCAGCCATTATATGAAAATACTGATTAGCATCAGCACATGTTTCAGTTGCAAGCAGCATCTAGAGTCAGCGAGAATGATTAATTATGTTTTTTGACAAGTATAACTTGGGGCGAAAACTTCAGATGTGATATAGGCTGTTGGAAAGTTTACTGCAGGTGTGGATATGTGTGGTGGGTCTTTGTGGGGACGTATGTCATCAATAATGTTCAGTATACAGAAAGATCTGGAAAAAAACCCGCGTTCTGGATGATATGAGGGAGGGTTTAGCCAATGAAACAGTTTGGTTTGTTACGGCGAGCTCTTGGCATGAGGTACAGGTAACTGTGGGTAACCAACTAGAAACATCAATGCTGATCGGTTCATATAGTGTAGGCCATTGAAAGTATGAAACATAAATTGAAATATACTACTCAAAAGAAGTTAAGGGTCAAACCTTTTTTTCTACCAGGTAATTGTCTATGCACGTATCAGATATATATATAAAATTATTGGCAGAAAACGTGTCAAAATTGGTTCAGGATATACTGATGACAAAACCTGTGTACAAGGCATATGTTATTTTCAAACAAAACGATTTGACAGTCTCCTTAGAAACCATAAACTGAAGCTCAAAACAAGGCTCCACAAAACTGTTTGCATCGCCCAAACGCGGTAAGGTACAACTTTTTTGAGTTGATTATGTCCTTGCACGTGCACTATGCATTTTCCATGAACAGTTTTGGCATAAAAAACCCTTCCATGACCTTGCTGCTCTCAGTTCAAATTTCAACATGGTCGGACGTCACCTGAGTGAACTTGACAGATGAAGAGCCATTGCGTGGCTTCAACAGGGTTTTACACTGAGGAATGTGGCACAGAGAATCGGTTGTAGCCAGAGTGTGATTGGGAGACTATGGTTGCGTTTCCAGGAAACCAATTCAATTCAGAATCGTCCACGGTCTGGTAGGCCAAGATCAACGTCGCAACGTCAAGACCGGCATGTCATTAAAATGGCCTTGCACCAGCGCGTTGTTACAGCGAGATGTCTGATAGATGAACTGGCAAATGCAAGTGGTGTTCAGGTATCGGACCAGACCATAAGAAATCGTCTGCAAGCCCACAACATTCGATCTCGACGACAAGCGTTTTGACCACCTCTTCTTCAACGTCATAAGGCAGCACTGGTGCACACGTCATAGAGACTGGAGACGGCGACAATGGGGGCGGGTACTCTTCACTGATGAGTGTCGATTTGCATTACAGTTCAATGATGGCAGACTTCGCGCCTATAGGCGGCAAGGGAAAAAAATTTGCTGATGTTAACGTCAGACCACGGCATCGCTTTGGAGGTGGTATATTAATAGTGTGGGCTGGAATTTCGGTAATTCACAGGACTCCTCTTTTCGTCATCCAAGGAAATTTGACGAGTATCAGGTACAGAGACAAAATTTTACAGCCTTTTGTCATCCCAAGTCTTCGTCAAATTGGAGCAGGTTCTGTTCTTCATGATGACAATGCTAGACTGCATAGAGCATGAGTTGTTAATGATTTTTCAGCCATAATGGTATTGAACGAATGAATTGGCCTGCATACTCTCCTGACTTGGCACCAATTGAGCATGCATGGGATGAGTTGGGATAATCTTCAAGAATTGGTGCAATTCCTTCAGGCAGAGTGGCAGGCCATTCCCCAGATGTTTTTTCGATGTCTGATCGACAGCATGCCTCATCGTTTTGTCGACTGCTTATGTGCACGTGGTGGTTTCACTCGTTATTAACAAAGTTATCGAATTTGAGACAGTTTAGTTGGACCTCATTTTTATCGTACTAACTTTGGTAATGATGATCAAGGCTAGCCTGAAATACAAAAGCTAGTATCTTGGTTCAGAGTGGAGCAGTTTGACTGAAAGTTTCAGCATATTTTATTTACGTTATCTTTTTTTAAACTATTATAGTAAGAACTGTCAATTCATTATCTAATCTCCCATATTACACCTTTAGGTAAAGTATATGATGCTCGTTTCAAGGATTTATAAAAACTAACATCAATATTGTGAAAGATGGTTAACTGCTTGTCAGGTTAACTGCTTGTTCTATCAGACATGTTAATTTAGTGTAAAACTGTAAACGAAATAAAATCTTACTCAATATTATCCTTGGTCCATTTCAATCAATAGAGATGTTGTTATCTTACTGTGGAAATATGGGATCCAAATATGATTATTATATTATATTTAAGACAGAATCAACATTTGTCATTGACATCTGTAAAGGAATAAAAAATAAAAATATATCCCTCTAACTATTACTGACTGATCCATCCATTTAAACAAGTCCAGGTATGAAAGTAATATTATTAAAACCCGTCCATTGGTTATCAGTTAATCTTGGAGTGAATCACATGTTGTGACCAGATGCATATATCTATCCTGCAGTCCTTTCATTGTGATGCTGGTTTTAAGCTGTTTAATTTATACAATTATTAGGTCATCAGGCTATCATTAAATACATGTAGTGTTACTATATAAGGAACAAATTATTCCATTAATTAATTAACCTTGTAGGTCAATAATGCCGGTCCGCCATCAGTAAAGGTGGAGCCTTTAGTAGCTCGATCAGTAAGACTCACTTACAACAATGTACCCAATTTCACCCAAGTGTTGGCCAACAAAGTTTCTTCAAGATTTTCCTACCTGGTTTCCCCAGATCATTGATGCAGGACAGGTTGCCTGGCAACTAGGGTGGCCACCTTTACTTTATCATATTGCGGGACATTTATGAAAAAATATATTTTGCTCCAAACCCCTGTTACTATCTGCAGAGCGGTGTGCGGCGGAGCCGCTTACCTCGAGCGCCGTAGGCACGAGACAGCAACGGGGGGTTCGGGGCCCTCCCCCGAGAATTTTTGAAAAGTAGAGAAGCCCGGAAACGCCATTTCCAGCAATCTGACACAAAAAATGTGGCAATGGAATACTCTGATTTTGTAGTGATAACTTTTAATTTTCTCCTGAATACATAACTCAAGACAGTTAAATTATTTAATTAATTTATGATGACTTCTAAAATTTTGCAAATAAAATAATTCGAAGAATTGTGTACAGCCATTGAATTTCAACAAACAGTCGAACGTTAAAGTAGCAAAATTGAGACTAGATTCATGCATATTACTACACAGAAACCTTCCATGTGAGAAAATTCGGGACTTTAGAGCGTTTTCCAGGACTGTCCCGCGAAATGCGGGACGAGTGGTCACCCTACTGGCAACCCTTTCTCATTTGATGCAGGACAGATGTACCCAATTTCACCCAAGTGTTGGCCAACAAAATTTCTTCAGGATTTTCCTACCTGGCTTCCCAGGCATCGATATTTCCGCGCACATGCGCACGGCGTGCGCAGGCACATTTGCTTTAAAAAACTTTTTTGCAGGCACATTTTTAAAAATCATGTAAAATAAAGAATACTATTTATTTTTATTGTTGTTGTTTTTTCGTTTGTTTTTTTTTTTGTTTACTTTGATTACCGTATAATAATTTACTAGAATAAGCTAGTCGATGATAAAAACATCAGCACGCGACGTTAGTGATTCCTCCTGTGACTTATGACCTATCACCTGTGACCTCTGCTTAATTTAGTGACAATTCTAGTAGAATGCCAGTCAATGAATAAAAGAATAGCACGCGAAGAACAAGAACAAAGTCTCTTGCCGAGTTTGTGGTGATGTTATTTTATTTCAAATTTATAAAGTGCATATAAACAGAGAAATCACCCCACCGAAGACTGCAATGACCTACGGTCAAGAGCAGACAAGTCCCGTACGTAACTAACGTACGAAAATTAAATGGTAGCTTCTCCGCAGGTAGGGTGAGTCTGTCGTTCAGATTGGACAAGTCCATGACATTCTTTTTCTCAAAAACTGTTGATTCTAAGCCTTCGGTGTCCGGTTCTCATGATAAAATGGCAGCCATTGTCTAAGCTATAGATGTTGATGTGTCGGATACTGAGCAAAGTACAGAACTTGTTTGAAGCTGGTAGGCATCTATTCTATGTTCATATCAACCCCAAACAACAACAATATGCACATCAAACATAATCTTTATTATTAAAGTAATCTATAATACATTAATACAATTTAGAAACCATAATAAAAAAGATACTAAAAATTATTTATAATTTCTTTTTCTGCCGAGTCCAACCCAAGAAGCTTCCCCCCCCCACTCAACTTTTATAGAGCCCTGTGGTTTCCCCTGATCATTGATGCAGGACAGGTTGCCTGGCAACCCTTTCTCATTTGATGCAGGACAGACTGCCCAGAAGCCCTTTATAATTGATGCAGGACAGGTTGCATGGTAACCTTTTGTCATTGGTGTAAAACAGGCGCCTGGCAGTCTTTCAGTGAGCTGTGAAACCTGAGGACCTGTGCACACGTTTGCATTCGGTATTCAATTAAGGATATATTCCCCTTATTGCATTCTGTATAGGAAATTGTCTTCATTGCTAAATAAGTTGAACACTCAAGTACATTTCATATAACTAGTTCAATCTGTATATATATATGCATACACCATAGCCAACTAGACAATATGGAAATTATTCAAATGGTTTGGGATTTCTCGCTCTTTATATTTATTTGGATTCATATTTTCATGTATATTGTCGTCGCCCCTGTCCGTCAGTCCACAATTATTTGTTGACACTCTACAGGTCACAATCCTTATCAGATTTAGATGAAACTTGAAATATAGGTTTATCTCAAAAATATCTCAGCTCAAACGGTCACAATTTTTATATGCACACATTTTCATGTGGATGTATATTGTCGTCACCCCTGTTCGTCCGTCCGTCCGTCGGACGTCCACAATCTGTTTGTGGACTCTCGACAGGTCACAATTCTTATCCGATTTTGACGAAACTTGACATTATAGGTTTATCCCCATAAGATCTCAGCTGCTTTCGATATTGGCATGTATCGGATCAAAACTTCATGGATTATGGCCCCTGATTGTACGAAAAATCATGTTTTTAGTTTGTGGACCCTATAGAGGTCACAAGTTTGAACCGATTTTGATGAAAATTAACATGTATGTTTATAACCCAAAGATCTTGGTTCCTTTCTATATTTGGGCCCATCGGATTCTGACTTCCTGAATTATGGCCCCTGATTGTCCAAAAAATCGCCCTTTTTACATTGTGGTCCCTCTGGAGGTCAAAATTATTATCCGATTTAAAAAACTGTTTGATTATATCACCGTTACATGGTAATGAAGGTTGAGTTCGAATTTCGTGAAAATCGGCCCAAAATTGACAGACAAAATGGCTGCCGTTTGTACGTGAATAGTGTGAAAATGTAATAATAAGTCCATTTATATCGCGCTAATTCCACATATAGTTGTGCTCATAGCGCTACAAAACACACAATCACTCTTGCAGATGTTTCTGAAATAAGTTTGTTTTCAATCTGGATTTAAAGGAGTCTAAAGGTTGTGGACCCTATAGAGGTCACAATTATGATCCGATTTTGATGAAACTTGAAATATATGTTTATAACCCAAAGATCAGCTGCTGGTTTCAAGAGTTCCTAATGTCAGGAAATCAAACCTATGTCGATGCACTCAGATATGTTTTTTTGAGGCGGAAGTATATGAAATTTCATAGGTTGGTTAGGATTTTGTGTGATGTAAGTGCATGGAGTCCTTGACAAATGTCAACGAATGAAAATAATGTAAATATTGAAAACAAGTGGCTTAGATATCGTTTTGCTGGGAGCATTTATGCAAATCAAAATGGCTAGATTGAAGAAAAAAGCGTATGATAGGGACACAGAGATAACCATTTGAGTGTTGATGCTTTGGGACACGATAACTTGGTGCATAGCTTGATTACAGCAATACCTTGACTATGTTTGATAATGAACATTTTTTGCTGAAGCTAAGTAGACTGATAAGCAATTTGATTGATCGAGACTTTGGAACATAATAATTCTCCTTCTAACTGAGCTAGAATATTCAAATTTGGTGTAGGCTTTCCTTAGGTGACACGATAACATTAGAGAGAGAAAGAGAGAAATGGGGTTTAATGTCCACTCGACACATACGAGGTCATTTTGGGACTAAAATATGGTTTAATTTTATTTCAATAATTTGCTTACGTGTAGGGGTCTTTTAGCAGTGGGAGGAAACCGGAGGACTCAAGAAAACCCACTAGGTTGGAGATAACTTTAGTTCTAATTAAGTGAGAGTGAGGACTGTTGGTGTATAGTTTTATTACATCAATACATTGACTAAGGTCGATAATGAGCATTTTCTGCTGTGGGTAAGCAGAGTGATAAGGAATTTGATTGGTTATCAGTGACATGATCAGTGCGATGATATCATAAACACAGTGATGTATACAATACCAGAAAAATAATGGTGTTGATAGGCAATAATGATAGATTGTAAATAGTTGCTTAAGGATTTCAGTTGTTTATATCACATTTGATTAAATTGAGGATAACGGGTCCCATGTCATGCAACATGTGTATTTAATTCTCGACATTGTTTTAATACTTATCATCATATTTATTGTTAATAACTGTCAATCGTATGGTTTCATTGATTATTCATTTGTTCAGTAGTAGAGCAATTCATAAGTTTGGTGGCCCTTAATTCTGATAGTGAGAGCAGGAAAACCAAATCCATTTAAAGAAGAAATTGATTGATTCCACAAAAAATGAACACAAACCAGCTGGACGAATTAGTACACATCACTACAGAAGATGGAGGAGAAACCAAACCTAAACAAAGTATACCACTATCAAACAGACTGATTACATACGCAGTAGGCCTACAATACTCATAATGAACAAAAAACATTGATTGACAAAGTGACAAATTCCTACCCAATCAAACCTTGCAAGATGTACTTCATAAGTTGAGCAAAACACTGACATTATGTAGATTATTTGAAGCAGTTGTTCATATTGAGATCATCAGGTACTTTTGTGTTGCTGGCAAACCGAGTATACTTTAATGGTATCCATTCTTCTCAGAACTCTGAATGATTCATTACTGGATCACTTCACCAGAACAGTTTCAAACTTACATTGCTGTAGATGAGATTTAGAACACTTTTCTGTTGGCTTTGATACAAACTGGAACCAATAAGATTGTGTTGCCCAAACCTAACGAGAAACAAATGAAATTGGGTTCTACAGGAACTGCACTGGGTAATGAAAATGGGAGTACAACATGCAGTGTGTGAGGCACAATTAGCTTACAAAATTCCTTGTGATAGACAAATACGCATAAGACAAACATGTCCACAACATGAGAAAACAAATGACAACTAGCTCACATGTACCAAAAGATGAAATTCTACTCCAGAGATCTTGTTTGCCGGGAGCGAAATAAGTCATTACTCCCGCCAGACTTATCAGCCCCCAGAAACAGAGAATGCTTACCTCAAGCGGAATGATTGATTAGTACATGTACCTTAGGCATTGAGAATGTTACTTTATAATCGAGAATCCAAACTTCCAATAGTGATGATTTCCTTCAGAATAAAGTAATTTGACTGAAATTTTCAATATTTTCTTTTTTTATCATCTATTTTTGAACTGTTATATCAAGAATGGCCAACTCTTTATTAAAATCTTAACCAATAAATGTTTAAGTGAAAATGATTACCTTGACAAAGTACTTATAAGTGATGTGATTGGTCAAGGCTTTGGAATAAAATAACTCTTGCTATAATGTTCCAACTAGGTAAAACTTTTAAAAAGGGGATATCAGTCCTACTGGTAGCTTGTTGCCCTTTGGTGCATGACCCAGGAATAAACAGAAACAATGACTATTCTCTGATAAATTGGTTTGTACGTAAAAGAAGCATTGACAGTTGTAATTCAAGGAAGAGTGGGCGACACACAAAACTAACACCACATGGCTTGCACCTATCTTCATTAACTTGTTGCTCGTTAAACCCCATTTTATTTCATTTCCTTTCTCGAAAAATGATTTGGCAAAAAAGAAAAATCAATTGATCACATTTGTTCTCTTGGTCTGCAAAGATGTTAGATCAAATAATTAATTTCATTACTCTGTCAATTTGACCAGATATTCCAATAATGGATGAATTAGCTTTGTCAAGTCTTTTCCACAAAGTCTGAGAATGTCAAGAGAATAACTTTTCTTAAGCACTGTAAATGGTATAAATTGATGACCTGAATCCATTCAGCACACAGAACACTATCAAAAAGTACGACACAGATGGTTAATTCCATGCTACATCGCTGCACAGCATGCATCGCTTTTTTCTACTGGGATAGATTTAGTAAATCGCCAAACGATGATTTTGAAGGTTTGTCCGGAGAGTCTGTTTTATATCAACCCTTTTTTAGACCCGGACATTCTCATCTTTGATGAAGGTAATACCTCTTGTTTGATGACAATATGATCGGTAGAAGTCGCCATTTAATTATAAATATCTCAACCGGATGTTTACATCGGTAACGAGGCGGCTGAGGGACAAGCAATAAATCGTATTTTTAAAAAAAAAAGAAAGGTAAAGTGCCTTCTATTTCTAAACCTTGTGACTAAAACAAGATTCGTAAATGTCCCAATCAGGTAGAGAAATTCAGGCCGAGTGGTTTTTGCCATTATGGTCCGTTACGGATACTGTGGATTCTTTTGTTTCACTACTGATTTCAGTGATTTCACTCTACCCCGATCTGTCTGTTTACCGCAGTCATTGACATTTTTCATATCAGTAATATTACGACTATTAACCCTGTCGCTTCTTCTACGCACCTAATAACCGTGTCGCTTCTTCTACACGCCTAAATCGTGGTGTAGATATAGAGAATCTCCTACGAGTGTTTTTTGATATCAAAAAATATCAACACAAGTTGATAATGTAAAAAAAACGAGGCTCTGCCGAGTTTTTTTTACTTTATCAACGAGTGTTGATATTTTTTGATATCAAAAAACACGAGTTGGAGATTTTGTTTATCACCCAATCCTTTCTTACATGCAGAAATAAATAAATATAATTCTTTGGTATAGATTTCACCTTTACTGGACCTAATTTCATTACTGCGTAGTGATACATCAGTTTTTTGACTGCAGTTTAGCCATTGCAAAGTCCTATATATTGACCCAGTATTTCCTTCAAAGTCAATTAAATAAAAACAGTTTCTTTTTAACAAAAAAAAAGTCACTTTTTATTTAAAATAAGTGGTTTCTTTAAAATAAAAGAAAGTAGTTCCTTTTTGATTGACCAATCAAATTCATGTAAAGCGATATCTCCTAAGGAGATATCACAGTAGATTATGTAATTTATCATACAAGCGATATCTACTGTCAAATAAGATATTGGGTGATAAAATAACAATAGTCTACCACCGACAAAGGGATAATAGGTCTGTTGTTTTTAAGTCCTATACCGGTAGTAACTAATAACTATAGTCTTATACATGACTAATTCAAATGAAAATGAAGTTTATAATGCGACAGTACACTTATCAGTTTCCATACATGTTAACTGCTTAGCCTAGGAAATTCTTGTAATTAAAATCAATTCATATATATCTAATCTACAATCGAGATAAATGTGGGGTGGTCCATGTTAGAGGGCATATTGAATTTTTTAGAAATTTTGATCATGATAAGCGATATCCAATAATTACTGCCAGGGTTATAACCCTTGATCACTTTAAAAAATCTTGTGAACGCTCTAGAGGCTAAAGTTAATATCCACAATTCTGATACCGGTAATTACTTACTTGGCTAGTTCTCGTAAACATTCTCCTTACTGACAAAATAAAAAATATGCGGCAACCTTTGTTGACTGCCCGGATGACTTTGCTCTTGCGGGTGGGCGTATGTTTCGTTGCTTGGCAACCTGTCTTTCTTATCTAATGATGCTCATTTACTTTATTGAATTGTCAGATATCCTCTTGCAGTCCCATATAACAACTTTTGGTCTTCGAAGGAATTATTAGTGTGCAGAAATTAGCTCAGGTATCTGTTATCACTCGTCACTTCAGTCAGTTATATAGTGCGATTACTCGTGTTTTCCTTTGGCATTTGTCACTTCCGATCCATGAAACCTGTATTACTCATCTATCGTAGCAACGATCTCTGTGTTAGAATTATATTTGGAATGTGTCTAACCAGTTCTATCACATATGTGATAATGACTGACATCAATATTGTCCTTAACAGAATGTAATTATTCATATGGGTATTTCCCTCTATGACAGTTGAGTTAAATTGGTAGTTACATATAACAATAGCAATTAAAATGGTAACCCTATTAAGCCACCCCTCACTCTTGTGACTTAATTTGGAGGCTTCTCTTTATGGATGGGATGGTCACTCCTTATGATTTCACGCCTATGAGCTTTTGGAATAGTTCAGAATCTCAATACATTATCTTAAACTGCTGGATTGAGATCATATTGCAGCAATTTATCTAATACACATATACTTGTTCAATGTGATAACACTATATCCTATGGTTATCATATATTTATAATATTGGGGAACTATAGATAAATTGTTTTAAAATTAGCAAACAAATTTGGAACTGTCGTGCTTCTAGAAATATTTATTTATAGATCAATTATGTCATATAGCATAGCCGATGAATTATCTGGACATTTTTCTGATTTCACAGAATTGAAGTTGAATAAGCACATTTTCAGAGGGTTTGTAACCTTTCATTTGTACTGGACATAGATCCATTAACATCACAGCTGATTTTCCAAGTTGTAAAGTATGTGTCCTGACAGTCTGATCCATGGAGGGCAAAAGTTTAAACATGAACCCTTGTCGCATATTAAGCAATCCCTCACTAATAGAGGACTATCACAACACTCTACTGACACTATTGTCAGGTCCCGGAGACCAGGAATTTATAAACAGTATAATCTGGCCATGAGATGATGAATTTTTAGGCAATTCGGAAACAAATTGATCCTTTAGGATCCCACTGTAGAAAGTATTGCAAATTATTTAATCTTGATCCTCCAAAATCTCGTTTTGTAGCAACCTGGAGTGTTTCTATTTAATTTTCATTAGCAAGTTTTATTCACTTTAGAAGATATAATTTTGTTTTTTTTCACTTATAAAACAGTGAGCTTATTGGCTCTAATTACAGCCCAAAGGTGCCAGACATTAACAGCTTATAGTTTTAATCGCTTTCTAGATTATGGCAAATCTATTACCTTAGGAGTTAGCAGAAATCTGAAAACTTCTGGTCAATCTTCTCCTCTATACTAAGTCAAATTGGATATGTCCATGCTATATTGTCCATGCTATACTCTGCAGTATTATCTTAGTTTAACTCCAGATGTTAGGAAGTCTTCTCAAACTTTTTCTATCTCATACATGTATTACGCTCAGAGCAGTAATGCCATCTACCTTTGGCCGTTGGCTTGAGAAACCATTGCACTGGCAGGAATTGATACTTCTGTATTTTAGCCTCTTTCAAATTCATTCAACTTTCTGATCTACATCTTTTTATTCTGGATGCTATATTTCAGACAATCTTAAAACAGTAGCATGGAACTATGATAAGATCTACACAAGATAATGCATTTTTTAACTATATGGATAAATTTTAACAGCCTACTATTTGTTTTCTTTTTTTGTTGACAACCCTTTGAATGATGCAGTATAAATTGGAGATGCCCGAAGGGCATATAGGAGAATATAATCTCCTCTCGTCCGAGCACCCGAAGGGCGCGATAGATGAGAAGGATTATATGAATATATATAGCCCGAGGGCTCGAGGATTTATATACCCTCCCTTTAGCCCTTCCAGTGCTATATATGGTTGCCAACAAAACTTTAAAGAGACAACTAGAGCCGAGTCTTACCTCATATTTATAGTCAGGCGGATGTCGACACAGTGCTGCACGTGCAATTGTGCTATTTTTATACGCCCACATTTTCATGTGGACGTATATTGTCGTCACCCCTGTTCGTCCGTCCGTCCGTCCGTCCGTCCACAATTGTTTGTGAACAGTCTACAGGTCACAATTTTTATCCGATTTCAATGAAACTTAAAATATAGGTTTATCACCCTAAGATCTCGGTTCCTTTCGATATTGGCATGTATCGGATCGTAACTTCATGGGTTATGGCCCCTGATTGTACGAAAAATCACGTTTTTTAGCTTGTGAACAGTGTAGAGGTCACAATTTTGAACCGATTTGGATGAAACTTGAAATGCATGTTTATAACCCAAAGATCTTGGTTCCTTTCGATATTTGCGCCAATCGGATCGTAACTTCCTGAATTATGGCCCCTGATTCTCCGAAAAATCGCCCTTTTTAGCTTGTGGTACCTCTGGAGGTCAAAATTGTTATCCGATTTAAAAAAAACGTTTGATTATATCACCGTCCCATGGTTATGAAGGTTGAGTTCGAATTTCGTGAAAATCGGACCAAAATTGACGGACAAAATGGCCGCCGTTTGTACGCGAATAGTGTGAAAATATGTTATATCAAGGTTGTGGACCTTATAGAGGTCACAATTTTGAACCGATTTTGATGAAACTTGACATGTATGTTTCACAGGTACATGGGGACAGGAACGCCCTTATTAGACTATTGATTTTTCAAAATTTTTGAGTTTGTTTTTTTCTGAACATTTTTAAAATTTTTAATCCTAATTTATCTATATTTGATGCTAAATGATATAATATTTACTATCAAACATGTAATTCATATTTTTAAAAAAAATACCTTCTGATGTATTTATAAAAGAGAAAGGTAAGACACTTTTCTGTTGACGTTTCTCTTCCGTGAGGTACCTCTGTCGCTATTTACTTCAAAATAGTGAATAAAATTGGGTTACAATACAAATCAACCACCCAGTTCCTTTCTATATATATTTCTTTCGATAAAAACACACGTTTCAGATTTTTTAAAAAATGTAAAGTCAATTTATTTGCCACAAATCACTCGAGATTTTTTACATTTTATCGACATTTGAGTAGAAATGACGGAAGTGGTGATAAGGGAGGCAACTCTGTCAATTAAAATAACCCGAACGACTCATTGGACACACCATAGATCGTATATGACACACCTTTATTTACGATTTCTTGGAATTCATCGGCATTACGAAAAGGTAGGCCGAATGAAAAATACGGTAAAATCACATGCGCTCAATTTAGTGGCAAATGGACACATCCTGGTCATAACAGGTCAAGCTGGAACGGGAAAGACTTTTTAGTAAAGAATATTTTTGACCGCATGTGATTTTCCCGTATTTTTCATTCGACTAACCTTTTCGTGATGTCGATTAGTTAAATCAACATAATCATTCCCATTACAAACTTCTAACTTTTCTAGCAACAAATTACAAAGAGGAACTTGATTAAATTCGCACATACTCCCAGATTAAAGCTTATTTTGATTATTTTCAATTTCAAATTTGTGCGCCCAAACTACTTTTCAAGTATTTTTCATTCGGCCTACTCTGGTTTTGTTCATCTACATTCGTATAAATGTTATGACCAGGATGTGTCCATTTGCCACTAAATTGAACGCAAATTTTTGACATTCATCCTTTATTCAATATATTTTTGACCGCATGTGATTTTCCCGTATTTTTTATTCGGCCTACCTTTTCGTAATGCCGATGAATTCCAAGAAATCGTAAATAAAGGTGTGTCGAATGAGTCGTTCGGGTTATTTTAATTGACAGAGTTGCCTCCCTTATCACCACTTCCGTCATTTCTACTCAAATGTCGATAAAATGTAAAAAATCTCGAGTGATTTGTGGCAAATAAATTGACTTTACATTTTTTAAAAAATCTGAAACGTGTGTTTTTATCGAAAGAAATATATATAGAAAGGAACTGGGTGGTTGATTTGTATTGTAACCCAATTTTATTCACTATTTTGAAGTAAATAGCGACAGAGGTACCTCACGGAAGAGAAACGTCAACAGAAAAGTGTCTTACCTTTCTCTTTTATAAATACATCAGAAGGTATTTTTTTTAAAAATATGAATTACATGTTTGATAGTAGATATTATATCATTTAGCATCAATTATGGATAATATATGATTAAAAATTTAAAAAATGTTCAGAAAAAAACAGAAACTCAAAAATTTTGAAAAATCACATTTATTATTATTATATAGTCTAATAAGGGCGTTCCTGTCCCCATGTACCTGTGGTATGTTTATAACCCAAAGATCTTGGTTCCTTTCGATATTTGCGTGCATCGGATCGTAACTTCCTGAATTATGGCCCCTGATTGTCCGAAAAATCGCCCTTTTTAGCTTGTGGTCCCTCTGGAGGTCAAAATTGTTACCCGATTTAAAAAAACGTTTGATTATATCACCGTTCCATGGTTATGAAGGTTGAGTTCGAATTTCGTGAAAATCGGACTAAAAATTGACAGACAAAATGGCCGCCGTTTGTTCGCGAATGGTGTGAAAATATGTTATATCAAGGTTGTAAACCTTATAGAGGTCACAATTTTGAACCGATTTTGATGAAACTTGACATGTATGTTTATAACTCAAAGATCTTGGTTCCTTTCGATATTTGCGCCATTCGGATCGTAACTTCCTGAATTATGGCCCCTGATTGTCCGAAAAATTGCCCTTTTTAGCTTGTGGTCCCTCTGGAGGTCAAAATTGTTATTCGATTTAAAAAAACGTTTGATTGTATCACCATCCCATGGTTATGAAGGTTGCATTCGAATTTCGTTAAAATCTGACCAAAATTGACGGACAAAATGGCCGCCGTTTGTACACGAATTGTGTGAAAATATGTTATATCAAGGTTGTGGACCTTATAGAGGTCACAATTTTGAACCGATTTTGATTAAAATTGACATGTATGTTTATAACCCAAAGATCTTGGTTCCTTTCGTTATTTGCGCCCATCGGATCGTAACTTCCTGAATTATGTCCCCTGATTGTCCGAAAAATCGCCCTTTTAGCTTGTGGAGGTCAAAATTGTTATCCGATTTAAAAAAACGTTTGATTATATCACCGTTCCATGGTTATGAAGGTTGAGTTCGAATTTCGTGAAAATCGGACCAAAATTGACGGAGAAAATGGCCGCCGTTTGTACGCGAATTGTGTGAAAATATGTTATATCAAGGTTGTGGACCTTATAGAGGTCACAATTTTGAACCGATTTTGATGAAACGTGACATGCATGTTTATAACCCAAAGATCTTGGTTCCTTTCGATATTTGCGCCCATCGAATCATAACTTCCTGAATTATGTCCCCTGATTGCCCGAAAAATCGCTTTTGTTAGCTTGTGGTCTCTCTGGAGGTCAAAATTATTATCCGATTTAAAAAACCGTTTGATTATATCACGGTTTCATGGTAATGAAGAGAGAATTTGAATTTTGTGAAAATCGGACCAGAGTTGACGGATAAAATGGCCGCCGTCTGTACGCGAATTGTGTAAAAATATGTTATATCAAGGTTGTGGACCCTATAGAGGTCACAATTTTGAACTAATTTTGATGAAACTTGAAATACATGTAATGATCTTGGTTCCATTGCATATTTGCCCATATCGGATCGTAACTTCCTGAATCATGGCCCCTGATTGTACGAAAAATCACCCATTTTAGCTTGTGGTCCCTCTGGAGGTCACAATTATTATCTGATTTAAAAAAACGTTTGATTATATCACAGTTACACCGTAGTTATGGGTGAGTTTGAATTATGATTTTCTGATGATTACTTAAAATGAAACAACTCTTGTTGACTGCCCGGACAATTTGGCTGCTGTGTGGGCGTATGTTTCGTTACCTGGCAACCTATTTTTAGACTTTGAATATATACTTATTTATTTAGATCAATGAGAAATATGCAATATAAATCCTCGAGCTATATATATTCATATAATCTTTCTCATCCATCGCGCCCTTCGGGCGTGCGGATAAGAGGAGAATATTCTAACTCCATTTTCAAATTGTACATTCAATTGACCAATTATGAAAATATTGATGAACTAATATTATATGATTATACTTGATATGCCTTTGTTCCTATTTAATTATATTGGTCTTCATTTTAGCGGTGTTGATGACAATTTCACACCTATTTATTACTGATTGTATTAATTGGAAGCCTATAATTATTGTCAGCTCACTCCAATTTCTTTTCATCTAAAGGACACAGAATATGGCTACAGTGATAGTCTGATGGCATTAATGAACATATTCAAAATATGACTTATTCGTATGGTCATTTTATGTGCTCTTTATGATCTACATAAATTTGAAACAGACTTATTGTGGTTATAGGATTGTGCTCTATGCACTTGTGTAATCATTGCTATAATTGAACTATTATCGAGACAAAGGAAATTGAATGGAAGTCTGACAGCTTAGTACCTCTATTAGTCAGATTAAGGCTGCTACTTTACTAGAAACATATATCTTTATGTAAATCTCACCTAAAGAGAACAGTAATGGAATGGCTTCATTAGCTTCAGCTATTAACTTCTTTTTCCTAAGTAGAAATTAGAATCTTACTTCCAGATTGTTAGGGAGGAAATGGTCTTCCAGCCTCTTTTATTGCTATGTGACTGTTAAAGTTTCATACATAATGTATAGCCCACAGCTCTATGGCGGTATATTAGAGTAAAATTCTAACATGCTATCGTCTAATTTCTTACTTCTTTTCATGTAATTTCTAATGTCCATTCCAGGCGCGGATACAGAGGGGGACGCAACCGGCGCACGCCCCCTCTATTTTTTTGCGGTGGCGAACAATTTTTAGCTCCATATATTCTCGCGGGAAAGGAGAACAAAACAGTTTAGGTTGGAAATCGTAATTTACAGTACTAGTATGAAATTAGTCCTTGTGGACATTTTAGTCCACTCAAAAATCACGGGCCGGGCTTCGAACTCCCAAGAGAGTGCCGCACGCTCCCCCTTTCTGAAAATCCTGGATCCGCCCCTGTATTCATGTAATTTCTAACTTCCATTCATGTAATTTCTAAATTAAGACAATGTATAATTCAACTTCTTTATTTGTTCAGTGTAAATATCAATTACGTTTCATCTTACATGTATTTCTATTATTGAGGCGAAAAACGTCTATTTCATTGTTGTATTACATGTTAAGCATGAACGACAAACAATTTTAGAATTATGACCTGGCAACCATCATTATGACGTCGTTTGGTGTCGCCACCATGTGCTCAGTTTGGCAATAGAGCAGCTGATCGGGACCATTCTATTGATACAAACAACTCACTCTTTGTCAGGTTGAGTGGCTTGCTGGAGTGTTAAAATTGAAAACAACATCGAGAGAGAGAGAGAGAGAGAGAGAGAGAGAGAGAGAGAGAGAGAGAGAGAGAGAGTTATGGGGACATAGGGTTTAGCATCCACTGGACACCAACCAGGTCATTTCGGTATTAACACCGTTCAATTTTATTTCAATAATTCGCTTGCGCGTAGGGGTGTTTAGCAGTGGGAGGAAACCGGAGGACACGGAGAAAACCCACGAGGTTGGACAGGCGACCTTACTCCATGTCATGTAAAACCACGCCAGTTTATTCAATGACAGACCTTATGTTACAGCATGCACGTGCTAACCATTCGGCCATCCTACACTCTACACAACATTGAATGTGATATAAATGTATGGTTTGCAAATACTATTTCGAATACCGTGGCTAAGTGGATAAGACACTGGCTCGCTAGGCTATGGGTCGGGAGTTTGATCCCTGCATTGGTCGATAAAGTTCATCCAGATTTTTTGGCGTGGTTCCCCCTTATTAGTGTCATGTCCCGTGTACATGTTGGCGTGCATGTAAAAGATCCCGTGACTGTAGATCCTCTCTCCGGGCAGTATTTCCCTGAAGCACACTACATGGCATATGTCCATCTCCATTAGCCCGGTTCGGAGCAGAACAGCAGGGCGTTAATCCTCCTTTCATTTCCTTTTCATTTCATTTTCTATTTCAAATATAAGCTAAATGGGATTTGGAGAATTTTATTTTATTTTTTACAGTTTAGCCAATAATTAATATTTATATGCAGTTGGTCTATATTAACACAGGGTATAAATGTTATGGATAGGCCTACACAGATACTGAGTTTAATACTAAGTGACCTCTCTCTCTCTCTCTCAGCACGCGCCTTCCAACCTTCAACCAAACGAAGAATGAGTCGTTTATATCAACATAATGGTCCCGATCAGGTGCGCAATCACCTATTGAGCACGCAGTGGCGACACCAAACGACTTCATAATGATGGTTGCTAGGCAGAAATGTATAAATTCTAAATGCATTGATGTTGATGCTAAACATGTAAAGCATCTATTAAGAAGACATTTTTCGTTTAAATAATAGAAACAAGTTGGAACAGAATTGAAATTTACAACATAATGGTCCCGATCAGGTGCGCAATCACCTATTGAGCACGCAGTGGCGACACCAAACGACTTCATAATGATGGTTGCTAGGCAGAAATGTATAAATCCTAAATGCATTGATGTTGATGCTAAACATGCAAAGCATCTATTAAGAAGACATTTTTCGTTTAAATAATAGAAACAAGTTGGAACAGAATTGAAATTTACACTGAACAAATAAAGAAGTTGGGTTAAACATCGTCTTAATTTAGAAATTACATGAATGGAAGTTAGAAATTACATGAATGGAGGTAGAAATGACATGAACAGAAGTAAGAAATTAGACGATAGCATGTTAGAATTTTGACTCTAATATACCGCCATAGAGCTGTGGCTACTGTGAGAGCTACAAATATTAGCAATAATAACACAAAATTAAACAATCATGTCCTTAAAAATTCATTTAACAAATAGTAGAGTCAAATTGTAGAATAACCCTAAAAAAATTGCAAGAAAACGTTTTATTGCATTTTCTTATAGTATTTGGTCCAGAGAACAACATATCAAAAGTTTTCTGAAATAGAGCTACCGCAAAGGGTCTAAATATGACGTCAAACAAAATGGCCGCCATTGGACCAAAATCCCCTTTTTTCTGCTCATATTCTATCAAAGCCGTTGTTTGAGAAGGCTCAGGTGTAAGACAATGCTATTATAAAAGCAATATCTTAGTAATTCATCACTCTGTGAGTGTTGTACAGTGTTTCCAAGTGACGTCATGGTGTTATAAAGGGTCGTTATGACGTCAGGACAAAAATTGTTCCTTTCTGGTGGTTTCTTAGCCATTTCATTTGAAGTTATAAATGGATGGATTGGATAAATGCGGGCGATTGCTGCAATAGAAATGCCGATGACGATTTATGATCGGTCTAGACCTATATTTTCACCTAAAAATAGTCCCAGTCCGAAATCCGTGTCAAAATGGGTCAACATGGCCGAAATTCAAAATGGCCGCCTGTTTTGACCGGTAAATTCCATTTTCCACTCAATTATCATAATATGATCGAGTTTGGTATCAACCTATACATTTTCGGGGTAAATGAATCCATTTCCATAAATACTATTGTGATAACTGTTACCGCTGAATCAATATTGGGGGTTATACAAAATGGCGGACATTTTTGGCGGGAAAGTTCGTATTTTACATAAGGATGAAGTTTGGTGTCAAAATATACGTTTTAGAAGTAGCTGAATCCATTTTAGTACATATTTTAGTGATTAAGTGATTACCTATTTCAATATAGAAGAAATTCTAATTAGGGATTAAGATTACAGATCAGGAAGTTAATGATACTCTTACCTTAAAGCTTATACAATGACATTCATCGAGTATCAACTAAGTTTTATTTGGAGTGTCGCCCAGCTCACTGCAGTAGCGGCGTATGGGCATAGGCATGTCGACTGGGAACACTTCCAGGTCATTGCGGAAACTGATCATGCCTATTGAAGCACGTTGCTGATTTAACTCACAAACTAATTTGATAATGATCTACCCAACATTATTTCGGTTAAAAATACTATGTGGAATGTCACAACTTTCACTACTGCACAATGTTGTAACACTTCTGGAGTCGAGGAGCCTGTATCACGGTCTCGACGGTCTGAGGTGCCAGAATTAATTCAAGACTAATACGCTAACTGTCACCATGAACTCTAATCTGTAACCAGTAACTTGATCGTCTTCTCGTTCTTGGGGTTGTCAGTCTACTTTCAATTCTGAACCCCTACCCTTTGTAAGGAATGTCAGTCCCTGTTGATTGCAGCTATGTTCATGTAAATCATGTTGATATCTTTAGGCTTTGCTGGCTCCCCAGTCATGCAAAGTCTGCTTTAGATCTTCCCATATCACATCTTCTTTTACCCGTCACAGAATTTCAAGCTTGTATCAACCATATGACCGCTGGCAACGGTCTTGAAATCTTGCAGACACAAATAAACTTGATCACATCAAGCCTCTCCTTGGAGATTTGTGACACTATGGGGATGGATTGTGACTATCCTGGTCACTTATCGTCTAGGACTCTCTTGACTTATTTCGTTAACTGTGTCATATGCATCCATGATACAGGAAGCTACACACAGCTATGACATTAAATATGAGTTAAATATAAGTTCTCTTTCCCCAGCTTGATCCTCTTTACCCCACCATTTCGTAGGACAAGTTTACTGCCGATACCCCTCAACATCATATGGCTATCCAACGACTAGACGGGGTAGTCTAATCAAAGTGGTGTATAATCGATGTCCGAATGATTTTCTTTGTGTCCCAGCCTCTCAGCCTAGGTGGCTGGTGGTATGATCTTACCCAGGGAAGCCTCTAAATGAAATCTGGAGAAACTTAAACAGTGAATGTTCTTTATAAAGAGGTTACGTGCATGAGTCAGTACTGAGCCCCGGGAAATTGACCAGGTAGTTCTTTTATTGGATTGGTCAGCTGCGAAGACGCTACCCTACATTTCAACACAGTGTATTTATATGGGCACCTAGGAGGGTAGCTAACCACGTTTCTAACGCATGGGATTACCATATTTGGATTATCAGACTATGATATCATTGCCCGATTTTATCAAACTTCCAGACATATTCTTGTTATTAAACAGTATATAGCCTCTATAGTGTTACAGATTGGCCTAGCTCCTACAGGTCTAACAGGGGAGATGAGGTTGTTTTGTGTTGCTCTCGTATTGGTCATACATTTTGTTAGATACATTCGTTGTGTGCTTCAACAGGTTTGACTCCACTGTCGATGTTGGTGCTCGGAATCGGACACAGTGAGTTGAGAGAGGCCTCTTCATCATGCTAGCTTCCGCAATGAGCATCGGTCGACCTGATAGTCTAAATGAAATTTAGTTGATGCTTGATGAATGCAAAAGTATTAAATCTGAGGCAGACTCAACCTCTCATAATCCCCAAGTCTCCAATGGGATGTCTACATATTTTGACCCAGGGGAATAACCCACACGAGAAAGAGATTCAAAAATGGAATCAGATGCCTCCAAAACGTATATTTTGACACCAAATGTGTTCGTTTTGTAAAATTCGAATTTCCCCGCCAAAACTGGTCGCTATCTGGAATTATTTCCCAATGTTGACTGTGCTGTATAATTATTAACCCAAATGTGTATGGAAATGGATTCAGAAAGGATACATTTTGATACCAAGCTCGATCATATAATAATTGGATACAAATTTACATTTTTCAGTCAAAACCAGCGGCCATTTTGAATTTTGGCAAATTTGACCCATTTTGGCACTGATTTCGGGCTGGGACTTTATTTCGTGATAATATAGGCGTCGACATGCCTATTGCAGCAATTGTCTGCTCTTTTGCTATCCATCTATCTAGGGAATCATTTAATCACTAAAATATGTACAAAAATGGATTCAGCTACCTCGATAACGTATATTTTCACACCAAACTTGATCCTTATGTAAAATACGAACTTTCCCGCCAAAAACTGTCCGCCATATTGTATAACCCCCAATATTGATTCAACGGTCACACTTATCACAAAAGTTTTTTTATGGAAATGGATTCAGTTACCCCGAAAACGTATAGGTTGATACCAGATTCGATCATATTATGATAATTAGGTGGAAAATGGAATTTACCGGCCATAACAGGCGGCCATTTTGAATTTCGGCCACGTTGACCCAATTTGGCATGGATTTTGGACTGGGACTTTTTTAAAGTTAAAATATAGGTCTACATCGAACATAAATCGTCGTTGGCATTTCTATTGCAGCAATTGCCCGCATTTATCCTACCAATCCATCTACAACATCAAATATAATGGCTAAGAAACCATCAGAAATGAACAATTTTCCTCGTGACGTCATAACGACCCCTTATAACACCATGACGTCACTTGGAAACACTGTACAACACTCACAAAGTGATGAATTACTAAGATATTGCTTTATAATAGCATTGTCTTACACCTGAACCTTCTCAAACAACGGCTTTGATAGAATATGAGCAGAAAAAAGGGGATTTTGGTCCAATGGCGGCCATTTTGTTTGACGTCATATTTAGACCCTTTGCGGTAGCTCAATTTCAGAAAACTTTTGATATGTTGTTGTCTAGACCATATACTTCAGGAAATAACCATAAAACGTTTTCTTGCAATTTTTTTGAGGTTAGCCCATTTTTTTCATTACTTTGACCCTACTAAAAGTGTTAATTAAAGGGCTTGGTTTAAAGTTACATTCCCGGGTACAAACTGGGTGACTTGATGATATATTAGGACCAAAAACATATCCAAACTAATTAATTTATTATAATTTTGCTTCAAATCCTTCTCAAAACATTGTAATCGCCAAGTATACCCTGCTATAAAAATCGATCAAACGAGGCCATGTTTGCGTATGGCGGCGGAGACAGGGGAGAATTCATTGCATACACAAGACGATGTTGTCTGTAATCGCTGACTATTTAAATTCTTGGATTATCCACTGCCCGCGTCTTTTTCCGTGATTTTTATCCAAGAAAGTGTTGTACGTCTAACTCTTCATAAAGTTTATCAATAAGTAAACGTCACGTGTGCAGATATTCCTCATCGTCGGGCTGTGTATTAAGGGAACCCTTACATTTTTGTCCTCTTTACGCTCCATGAGTGTTTTTCAGGGAATTCAGTATTTTTCTATTAAGATTGGATTTCTCTACTTTCCATATATGGGTCATTCCATGAAGTTGGCACCTAAAGTGTGACATGGGCATTAAAATTTCAAAATGTATTTGGAGAGAAAATAACACTTTGTTTGTTTTGTTTTGAATGTCACCTGATGTACCAATGTGGTAAAAAGATGAAAACACTGACAAACCAAAATGAATGCGTGTAACATTGACAAAATATTGTCCTCTTTTTCTTCTTGTTAAGATAAATAAATCATGATCAAAGGCAACTCAGTACTCAAGGCTAAAGTGTCTATCATTTGGTGGTATCAAAATGTAAAAAAAATGTAATTTATTTTACAACATCTCTCAAAATGAGTCTGCGGGTAACAATGACCCAAAACACATGTTAAAATGACCAATGACCAAAAACACATGTTAAAGTTCTATAAAACAATACTTATAAAAAAAAATGGGAAAACAATTCCTAATATTGTATATCTATTTGCCTTGTACAGTTTTTGACCTGATGATTTTACCATCCAATAATAAAAACCACTACATATCCTGGGTAAAAAGAGTTGGTAACATTGACCATATCAAATTCCTTTGGAAATCAATTCCTAATATTGTACATGTTAATGCCAATTCCAGACATTGTTGTAGTAAATATGTTTATTGACAGGTACATGTACATGTTTATGGTACAAACGCCAGCCCTAGACTGACGCTTAGACAGACAATCTTACAAGGCATGCGCATGTCATAAGAATAATATTGACCTATGACCAATGACCTAATTCAATAGATTAACATTAATTAAAAATTATTTTTTTTGTTTTCTACTTATGTCAATAATTAAAAAATAAATAGATGACACATATTAATTAATCGCACATTTATTTTTTTCAAACGTATCAACAAATCAAACTGAACACGAAGTGTCATCCAAAAATTGCTTATCTCTGCCTACCGTAAGAAGAAAATGCTCATCTTCGAACTCCATCAAGGCATTGATCTAATAAGCATACACTCCAATTTTGAACATTTTAACTCAATTCGAAGGAGAGTTATTGTGTTCCAAAGTCTCGGCAAATCAAATTGCTTATCGCTCTACTTACCCTGAGCAGAAAATGCTCATTATCGATCATAGTCAAGGTATTACTGTAATGAAACGATACACCATGTTTCATCACTCTCACTTAATTAGAACTAAAGTTATCGTGTCTCAAAGCATCAACCAATCAAATTGCTTATCTCTGCCTACCCTACGCGGAAAATGCTCATCTTCGAACTACACCAAGGCATTGACCTAATAAGCATATACACCAAGTTTGAACATTTTAACTCAATTAGAAGGATAGTTATTGTATTCCAAAGTCTCGACCAATCAAATTGCGTATCGCTCTGCTTACCCTGAGCAGAAAATGCTCATTATCGAACTTAGTCAAGGTATTACTGTAATGAAACTATACACCAAGTTTCATCACTCTCACTTAATTAGAACTAAAGTTTTCGTGTCCCAAAGCATCAACCAATCAAATTGCTTATCTCTGCTTACCCTACATGTAAGCGGAAAATGCTCATCTTCGAACTCCATCAAGGCATTGACCTAATAAGCATATACACCAAGTTTGGACATTTTAACTCTATTAGAAGGAGAGTTATTGTGTTCCAAATTATCGACCAATCAAATTTTGTATAGCTCTGCTTACCCTGAGCAGAAAATGCTCATTATCAAACTTAGTCAAGGTATTACTATAATGAAACTATACACCAAGTTTCATCAATCTCACTTAATTAGAACTAAAGTTATCGTGTCCCAAAGCATCAACCAATCAAATTGCTTATCTCTGCTTACCCTAAGCTGAAAATGCTCATCTTCGAACTCCATCAAGGCATTGACCTAATAAACACATACACCAAGTTTGAACATTCTAGCTCAATTAGGAAGAGAGTTATTGTGTCCCAAAAAGTGTGACGGACAGACAGACGGACAGACAGACAGACAGACAGACAGACAGACAGACAGACGGACGAACCCATTTTAATAGTCCCCCAACTTTCTTCGAAAGGCGGGGGACAAAAATTAGATTTACAATGAAGGGATAAAAACATATTTAATGATTTTAATATTATATAATTAAAAAACACATTTAATGATTTTAATATTAGATAATTAAAAAAAACCATATTTAATGATTTTTCAAGTGAGTTAATAAAAACATAATTTAATTTTATCTAGAGTTGACAGTCAATAAATATTTCATTAAAATGTTCTTTGGTTTTTTTTTTTTTTTTTTTTTTTTTTTGTTTTTTTTTTTAAAAACGATTAGAGCAATCATTGGGTGGACTGCCCTCCTGCTCAAAGGGATTATTCTGCCCCAAAAGAAACACACAAGGAGAAACACAGATCACAAGAAGGAATTCAAGCATTATTGGGTACACTTTACTCTTGCTCTACTAAGGGATTATTATGCCCTTCACATTTGAATATTCCACACTCAAGAATTTGGAGAAGTTTGTATCCTGGGGCTCCCTTCTTTGTCATACAATCCGCAAGCTGTTCAGAAGTCGAGCACCAACTGATACAGGAAACTTCGCCTTTTCGTACACTTTCTTGTATAGCTGCCATGTCTATTCGAAGTCTCTTGTCATCCACTAGCTTACTTGAATAAACGGCATCTACAACACTTTGATTGTCAATGAATGCTGTAATTTGAATATTAATTGGTCCAACAATTTCCTTAAGCACCTGCTTATAATAATAACACGCTTCTAAACCTTCCTGGAGAGCAAGGGCTTCAGCAGCAATGGTGGACCTTACAACACGCTTGATTTTGTTTGCCTGCCATGATATGGGGCAACATCTAAATTTATTATCGACTATCCAAATTACATGTGCTCCCATACTTCCAGTGCTGTCACAGATGTTAGCATGCGAAGCATCAGAATGAAGAACGAATCGCCATTCACTCACTGGTCCAAGTTGAGGGAAAAGTATAACAGACTGAGTTTCTTTCATTTTGCGAATAGCTTTAATTGAACGGCACAAATCTCCAACAACACCAGAATTTTGTACTCAGTTCTATGGTTTCAAAGGCCATGTCTGGCCTTGAGCCCCTGACAGCCCAATTCAATCGTCCAATCAATTAACGAAATAATGTCTGTTCGGATTTTGAAAGTGGTTCACTTTTCATTGAGGCGCGTTTTGGACATAACACTCCATTAGTCAAATTATCAACATACGCACTTTGGTCAATGACAATACCGTTGTTCAAGTTTTTTATTTGGAACCCAACATATGTAAAGTTGCGTTCTTCAACTTTACCTGCATAGAAACGCTCTCTTAATTTGTTCATGACAGTCTCATCAAAGTTGGGTTCCCCGGCATGGAGAAAATCGTCCACGTGTAAACAAATCATTCCGTTAAGGGAGACTTGGCTGTTTTTAGACAAGAATAGGGCAGGGTCAAGGGTTGATTGCACACATCCAAGTTTTGACACTAATTCTTGCTTGACGCTCAAGAAGAATTGACGGGCGCCGTCATTCAAACCATAAAGGCAATGATTCAGTTTCCATATGATGCTCTCTTTACAATTTGCTTCTGGTGGAGGTGAAATGAACACATCACGCTCTAATTTTTGGCCCTGTAAAAAGGCAGATTTGATGTCTGTTGTTTTTACTATCCACTGTCGATGAGAAGCAATCGTTAAAAATAATCGTAAAATATCTTTACTTACAGTTGGACTGTCAGACTTAATATCAAATTCTTCCTCGAACCCTCTGGCAACCAGACGTGCCTTAACAACCCCAGTTTCCTTCTGGACGATCACCCAGCGTGTTGAAATAACTGACTGACCCGTGTCCTCTACCTCATGGTATGTATGAAACGATTTTAGTTTTTCAAGCTCTTCTTTCTTCGCTAAAAAATTAACATGTGTTTGTTCATTTGGTTTCATAGTTACAACATTTACTTCTTGTACACTCTCCCACTCAACACTGTCCAGATTGACGCTGATATCATCACCATTATCAAGTCGTACATTATACCAGTGAGGAGTTTTGCTTGACGTTTTTGATGCGCGACTAATGATTTTTGCAGAAAACCATGAATCTTCATTCTTCAATCTTATTGCGTCATCCTTTTTAAGGCAGATCCTTTTTGACATTTCCTTTTCTTCACGTTTTGTTGCAGGGATAATCTCGGTTACCACAGACCTACATGTAGGTCGGGTAGTCTCCTCCTGATGTTGTGCAGCAGCCTCCTTGACCATAGGTTCGTCACTTTCTTTGTTTAAAGTCAGAGAGTCTCTGTCCAAATTATCGGCAGTATTGCTAGGTTGCTGCAGTAGGGCTCCATCTTCAACCTTTGTCAACCTGTTTGGGGATACTCTTACAAATACTCCTCCGTGACGAACGAAAATGACCTTGCCATCCTGAAACACTACTCTCCCTGGACCAAGCCACTTGTCTCTTTCATCTCGTTTATAAAAGACGGAGTCACCATTTTGAAAATTTTGCTCAGCTGCCCGCATTTTAGACCGTAATGCCCGCCTGATTCGTTCGTCTGCTTCGCTCTTAATAAATGCTACTCGAGCGCTATGTAGGCTGTTCAAATGTTTAGCAAAAACTTCCGAGCTGGTAACGCCTCCCAGGGCAGGTAGTTTCTCATTCATGACATTTGGTAAATTCGGATTTTGTCCAAAGACGAGTTGGTGGGAACTGTAGCCGTTCCACATTTGTAGGGAGTTTCTGGCCATGTTGGCCCATGATAACAAGGTCTCACGATCGACGCCTTGGTTTTCCGCCTCCAGTTTCAAAAGCATTGAGTCAGTTATCGCGTGCACTCTCTCGCATAACCCATTCTGGAACGGACTATACCCTGCAGTTGTACAGACTTTTATATTAAGAATTGAGCTGATTTCTCTCAATTCATCAGAATTGAATTCTCCTCCATTATCTGTCATGACGGACTGCATTACTCCAAAAACACCGACCCATTTAACCATGAGAGCATCAATGATATTGGAGGTCCTCTTTCTATCGACAAATGTTGAGACAGTAAATCGTGACCACATGTCGATCATATGGAGTATCCAGATTTTACCAGACCATAGCTTCAAGTCCATAGCAACCTTCTGGTTAAAAGATTTAGCCATAGGCAAAGCCACAACTGGTCGCGGCGGGGTTTTTGCATACATTTTACAAAGGACACAATTTGAATAGATGGAGGTCAGTTCATTTTTAAGGTCTTCACGCCAAACTCCGGCATCTTTAAATAAGGCAATCAGGCGTTTTTCTGGTGGGTGTGCGAATTGTCTATGAAGCTTAACCATTGTCGCTTTATCCAGTAAGTCACTCACACAACAGACAGATTCAAATGGTATTTCGTCTGTTTTATCAATTGGGATACAATAATGCCCGGAGGATGTAAAGTTCAGCACAACTTCTTTGCCCATAATCTCTGCCGTGTCATTGATCAGGTCTAACTTCACTTTGGCCCTCTTCATAACTGTTTGTGATAGAAGAAGAGGTATTTCCGACTCCACGACATCTGTAGTTATTGTTATG
This sequence comes from Patella ulyssiponensis, assembly GCA_963678685.1. Taxonomy (NCBI): domain Eukaryota; kingdom Metazoa; phylum Mollusca; class Gastropoda; family Patellidae; genus Patella; species Patella ulyssiponensis. Next base: position 55,988,735 of record OY783225.1, on the reverse strand, counting down.
TCAGTCCCTGCAACGTGTGCCGGTATTTGATACTCGCCACGTGATGGAAGAACAGTACCACCTCCAAATTTGAACTGTCTATTGCTTTCGCGTTTAATTACTTTGCTCTTATCACATTCGCTTAAGGAGTCAATGTAATTTCTGAACCAATTCTGACCACACACTGTAGCTGAACAAGCGCTGTCCAGTACGGCACAGTTGCTTGCTTCAAAAGAAAGTTTGCAGTTTTCTGTCACAATATTTCCTGTGAAAAGCACAACATGTTCGTTGTATTCCGTCATATTTGCCGATTCCATCCGTTCATACATGTAACTATCTGGACAGTCTTTGATAAAATGTCTAAATGACCCACATGATTTACAAGTATATGCCCGCCCATTTGGCCCTTGCGGGTTCATTTTTCTCTCCCTTGTTGGTGCTGATGATGGCCTTCGATGGTTTCCGAATGAATTGCCACGCCTTCCCCGACTTCCTCTATATGCGTTTGGTCGACTTCGAGTCCCATAAGCCTCTTCCGTTAGGTAAGTAAGTTCAAGTTTAATACCACTAAAAGCTGAAGGCTTCTCGTCTGATAGGCCCACAATGTCACCTTTAAACTTAAGTAAGGAAGTTTTCGCCTGGCTAAATAAATTGTTCTTTTCAGCAAAGTTCATTCCTGTCAATACTAACAGCTTTACTTCCTTGGTGATTTTCGCCATTCAAAGTAATTTAAATGCTATTACTTCTGATGGAAGCTGCATGCTCAATTTTTCGATTTTCCTGTATTTTGAGTCGAATCGTTCAATAAATTCTCTCATAGTCTCGCTTTCTTGCTTAACACAGTCCTCAAATTCCTCAAATTTATGAAGTCCGTCTGCCAAATCATCTTTGCCAAGGTGAGCATCAAGAAATTCCACTAAAAGTTCGAAACCGTTGTCACGTCTCAAGTCTGCTAAATCAATCTGGTCAAACACCTTTTCTCGAATTGAATCGTCCTCTGGTAGGGAAAGGGCTATCACAACTCCTTGTTTATTCTTTGTTAAGTCTGTGATCTCTCTCCAAGCTTTAAGTTCTTGTTTGTAACGTTCGTACGGTTTCGATTTTGAAAACACCGGTGGATTTATTTTTGTCGACATTTTTGTTGGCACTTTCTCAGTCAAATTCGACACTAAAATGTCGTTATCACTGTCTATTTTTGCCTTAAATTGATACAAAAAGGCTCGAAAATGTTTTTCATCTATTTCATCCTTCTCCTACACACAGACGCTCAAAATAGCCAGTAGAATTGTCCAAAAATCACCGTTTGTCGCTAATTTTTTTTTTATTTCGACGCCATTTTGACTATTGTATTCTGGGTAATTCTCGTTCAACGCTGATGCAGTCCAAGACTGATACCGCTTGACTTCTCACAATTACGCTTATTTATTGTACACCATACGCTGAATTGATCGTTCTCTTATTCATGTCCGTTTCACTTGCACGTTCTGCTACCATTTGTTAACGCCAATTCCAGACATTGTTGTAGTAAATATGTTTATTGACAGGTACATGTTTATGGTACAAACGCCAGCCCTAGACTGACGCTTAGACAGACAATCTTACAAGGCATGCGCATGTCATAAGAATAATATTGACCTATGACCAATGACCTAATTCAATAGATTAACAGTACATCTATTTGCCTTGTACAGTTTTTGACCTGTTGATTATACTGTATAATAATAATAAAAAAAATTACATATCCTGGGTAAAAAGAGTTGGTAACATTGACCACATCAAATTCTTTAGGAATCGTGATATATTGTTCAGTAATCGGGGATAAAAAATTATGTTAACCATCCGAAGGAGCTATGGCCTTCAAATACAAATGATAACGTAGATTTTAGTCATGTATGTGACAAGCACAAGGGTCATTTGTCTAAGCTTGTGCCTTGTGAATTTTGCCAAGGACTATCATTTACCCCCACTGCTAAAGCCCTCACAAGCCACTTGTTGAAATAACCTATAGTCAAGTGACCGTTAAAGTCCATCTCTCTCGAACAACCATCATTAAATAAGTAACGACTTTGGAAATATGATTTAATATTTCATTTATTATTCAACATGTAACATAGTGATCAGGCGTTCGGTTTTAACGAGGGGGGAATGTGGGGGTTTCGTATTTTACAGATCGTTAAAATAACTCTGACTTATCTTATCTCGTCCCGTTAATAGAAATGACCTATATTTGGTTAAAACGTCCAATGACCTATATTTGGTTAAAACGGCCAACGGAAGTGCCAACCGAATAAGTGCGAATGCAGTGTCAAAGTTTATGCACGTGCATTCGGCAGCTTAGAGCATATCCAAAGGGTATATAAGGCCACTAATAACCAGTCTTAGTCGAAAGGTCGGGGGGTGCGGACCACAGCAGGAGTATTAAATATTCCGCTCTGTGGTAAGCATCTTAAGGGAAGACTTTGTCTTTGGTGTTCAGCGAGTTCCGCAGGAGTAATTAAATTATTCCGCTCGGGGCAAGTTGGATTTCCGGGGCGAGTTTTGCCTTTTGGTCATATAGGCTAAGGCGAGCGTTTCGAATCTTGGGAAATTGTCTGAGTTTAGTTATGAGTTTCTAGTTAGTTATTTAAGGGGTTCCGTTTGGGTGATATAGGATTTGTTTGCTTTCCTTTGTGCGAATATTAAGTTCGGGCTGAGGCAGGCGAAACCGTGATGTTTATAGGTATTTCCGTTTAGTTATGAGTTACAGTTCTTAGTTATTTAAGGGGTTCCGTCAGGGTGATATAAGATTTATTTGCTTTCCTCTGAACGAATGCTGTAAGTTCGGGCTGAGGCAGGTATCTAGCCGATATTTGTATTGTTTATTTATGGAGTTACGAGTTTCTGATTAGTTTATTGAAGGGGTTCCGTTGGGGTGATATAAGATTTGTTTGCTTTCCTCTGAACGAATGCTGTAAGTTCGGGCTGAGGCAGGCATTACACTGTGGTTTCTGTAATTGTAGAATTTATGAGTGTCTAATTAGTCGAGGCTTCTGTTGGGTGATGTAAGATTTGTGACGTCTTTTAGTGTGAATATTATTAGTTCAGACTGAGCTAGGCGTCAATTACTGTCCATATATTTCCTAAAGTTTGATTCATTCCGCCGTTTTCATTCTGAAGACATCGACTTTTGTGTAGACGGGACGCTCAGTTCCTTGTTGGTAAAGAGACGTAGTTAATGAACTTGGCAGAGTTCTTTTATTTCAGCTGGTACACCATTGGAGGAAGAAGACCAACAGTTACGAACGCGCGTTTCGGGCTCTCAATTTTTGTATTTTCCGAAATAAAAACTTTGAAACTTTATAAATGTGTTCTCTTTTGCTTCAGTTCACGTGAGAGACCTGACATCCTGCGTACGAACCTGGACTTCCGGTTTGCATAAGAGCGGTCACTCCTGCCGCTCGAGTGCAAATCGATAACATCACGTCCTGTTACATAATTTTGGCGAGCTTGCCAGGATGTCAGATAATTTTTCCGTGAATTGAGGTCGAAGGAACACTTTTATTGATAAATTATAAGTCATAGGTTACAATATAGTTACAGGATTAAATATAGGAATCAGTTGTATAGTTTATTTAAAGGATAAAATATAGGAGTTTGCTCTATAGTTACTTAAAGATAAATACAGTGTATAGTTATTTAAGATGAAAAATAACAGTAGTATTTAAGATGGACACATATTGGCATACTCTTGATGAAATGATAGGTAGAGGTTATCGTAGGGATCGAGTGTCTTTTCCTAATCCATTATCGACTTCTGCTATGATGTTCGGTAGTAATATGAATGTTGTTCGTAACTTGACACAACCGATTCAAATGTACGTAATTAATTGACAAAATCCATTTTCCTTACCGAATTCTATACTTTCCATTGTTTTTGCGGCCATTTATGCTGTAAATGCGATGTATGATGTCGTTAAATTTTTGATCACTCTCGACGGCATAAAAAGAGAAGGAAATCGCACGAACGTAAGATTGACCGACGAGCAACTCTTTTCATATTGACTTCAGTTTAAAACATTTCAAAGGTATTCCCGATAAACATTTTGCCTTTTCCAAGATGAAATAAGAGTGGTTACATTTTAGCGCTCGGTCTAATCGTGACATTAGCGTACGTAATTTCGTTGACCGACAGTTACGATTTTTTCTTTATTTTTGGGTGACGATATCTGAACAAATAGCCAAATCGGAACATTAAATCTTTGCAACTACACCTCGGATAGAAGATTTAAACACATAATAAAAAGAGGGGAGCAAATCAAAGTTCAGGAGTATGAAAATGTCACACTTTTGGTGCATGTCAAACTGCAGAAAATGCATTTGACACGTCTTTTTTTCAAGTGAATTGTTTTAATTTCACAAAATGACATTTAAATATTATCTTTACATCAGATCCCCAAAATAATTATCAACAATTCATTTTTGAATTCTGTTTCTTGAGTGTTTTATCCTCACATTAATTATCGTTGGTAACAAAGTGTCAACTTCATGGAATGACCCATATACCAAAATTGTCATACTTTTATAGGCAATAACCACCCAATAAATACTTTTCTGGGAACCCATCTTTAAAAAAGTCATTTTATAAAAGACATTTAAGATAGGTTGCAGGTAAGTCGTCCGGGCAGTCAACAAAGGTTGTCACATATTTTTTCTTTTGTCAGTAAGGAGAACTGTAACAGGACGGGGTTTTATCGATTTGCACTCGAGCGGCAGGAGTGACCGCTCTTATGCAAACCGGAAGTCCAGGTTCGTACGCAGGATGTCAGGTCTCTCACGTGAACTGAAGCAAAAGAGAACACATTAATAAAGTTTCAAAGTTTTTATTTCGGAAAATACAAAAATTGAGAGCCCGAAACGCGCGTTCGTAACTGTTGGTCTTCTTCCTCCAATGGTGTACCAGCTGAAATAAAAGAACTCTGCCAAGTTCATTAACTACGTCTCTTTACCAACAAGGAACTGAGCGTCCCGTCTACACAAAAGTCGATGTCTTCCGAATGAAAACAGCAGAATGAATCAAACTTTAGGAAATATATGGACAGTAATTGACGCCTAGCTCAGTCTGAACTAATAATATTCACACTAAAAGACGTCACAAATCTTACATCACCCAACAGAAGCCTCGACTAATTAGACACTCATAAATTCTACAATTACAGAAACCACAGTGTAATGCCTGCCTCAACCCGAACTTACAGCATTCGTTCAGAGGAAAGCAAACAAATCTTATATCACCCCAACGGAACCCCTTGAATAAACTAATCAGAAACTCATAACTCCATAAATAAACAATACAAATCTCGGCTAGATACCTGCCTCAGCCCGAACTTACAGCATTCGTTCAGAGGAAAGCAAATAAATAGGGGGTGGAATAAAATTACAAATTTTTTAGTTCAAAGTTGACCCCCATTTTAAAACTTGGAGACATAGAAGACATTGAAGAATCAACAAAAAATTTTGAGCTTCAAAGGGTGTAACCCCCCTGTACACCCCCCTTGAAAATATCCGACCCTGATTTCCGGTACTTTTAACGGATTTTACCAATTTCTGTTGTTGTAAGGCGTCATAGGTGTCTCAAAACGTTCGATTTTGATGGGTTTTGAATCTCTGAGTTCATATCTGACGTGAAAACGAACGTAACTTTATCCAAAATGGCGGAAATCCAAGACGGCGGCCAAAAATCCAAGATGGCCGACAAGATTTTATGCTATGCCCTATCAAAATTGAATCTGCTTTCAGAATTTATTTTCTAGACTGCTTTCACGACTTTAACGGTTGTATGATACATTTGGATTATTCAAATTATTATAATGAGAGAGAGAGAGAAATGGGGTTTAACATCCACTCAACACAAACTAGGTCATTTTGGGACTAACATATGGTTTCAATTTTATTTCAATAAATCGCTTGCGCGTAGGGGTTATTATAATGAACTATTATATTCATTATAACGTTGCTTGTGAATCATATAACTGTGAAATTAGTATATACAAAGGCGTTTTGAAATTTGAAATTGTTCCCATGAACAAATTGCAAATAATCTGTTGATGCCATATAATGTGTATAAAATAGATGTTTGAATTATTTGTCATGTATGACATGTGCTGTAACTCTTTATCATTAGGACGATGTTACTTCAATTCTGAGGGGTCACGGTGGCTGGGGGTGGGGGTTCGATCCCTGCATTGGCCGAGAAAGTTAATCCATATTTATCGGTGTGGTGCCCCCTCGTCAGTGATGCAGGACGGATGGCATGACAAGGACAGCTGTCTAGTCGTTCGGATGCGACAAAAACCAAGGTCCCATGTACAAATTAGCGTGCAAGAAAAAGATCCCTTGACAGCTGGAAGTCGATATAAGGAGTAAAAGTTCTGTACGCGAGCGGAGCACTAATTGGTTTGTACATCTTGTTGAACCGTTCTTATTGTTCACCACGCTGGCTTCTAAAACATATGAGGTCCTCTTGCAGGATCTAAGTGAAGTTCCTGGATGTGATCACTCCTGCCTTGTTTTTGTTTCAAAATAACGGTTCCATAGCACCAGTGTGTAATGCCATAGAAAAAGTGACCAGTCATAATCGCAATGAGGTCATCAAAGTGATCAAAATGATTTTATCAAGATTAGTCAACGGTATTCAAAAACAAAATTGTGATATTTTTTGAATTCGGGGGATTCGGGACATGCACTTTAACAAATGGATGCTCAGAAACTGGAAAGGGCCCCGGTACACATAATAGACACTGCGAGAAGTGTTGGTTTCATAAACTACAAATTGAAATCATGGGGGTCCATTTGCATCGGTTGGTGAAGTAGGCGACTAAATCACCAACCAAGACATACAAGTATCTAAGTAAAATATGTTGCAGTGGTTGATTTAAACATTCATTGAGCTATGGATCGCCTAGCACCTATCCGGAAAATCTCCATGATAATGGTTTGAAAATTGCTACGATAAATGTTCATTACATGTTACTTGCATAATGCCACATTGACCAGCAGTGAATATTCTCAATGCCGCTACAGTCACTGATAAGGATGACATCGATGCGACTTAATGAGTCCCCAATATTAACTTTCCTACTCAGTGTAAACGGGTATTAAAATGAGTAAAAGGCACCATTCTACCCGAAACAATTACGTCTTATGTAAACAATGCACGCGCCACTGAGCCAATGATTGGCGCCGTGTGATGTGATTGCACGTGTTGAAGACAGTCATCTTTTACAGAGATCTTAGAAGACTTTCGTAATTCTCTGTGAAAGAGATTGATAATGAAATATGAGATATAAAGAGATTTGACATGAAGTTCAGCAAGATCCTACATTATGTATCACATATGTTGATTGATACATGTATCTAAAAATTAGATAACGTCAGAAGACTGTGATGAAGTCAGAAGAGCATCTTGTGACTGTGATCAAATCCGGAGCCACATTTTGACAATAAAATCTTATTCTACGACCCCGAAAACCCTAGAATAGACGTATTACACAACCCATGTTCGGATTTTGTATAAAATTTGTTCTGTCACCTTAGATTTTTGGCGGCCATCTTGGATTTTCGCCATTTTGAATATAACTACATAAATAACCACATCGGCAATCAACTACACGACCCAAAAAACATCAATACAGAACAATTGGGTGTACTTACGACTTCTTTTAACGAAAAAAAATGGTAAAATCAAATAAAACTACCGAAAATCAGGGTGCGGTACCTTCAGGAGGGGTGTACAGGGGGGTAACCCTCTTTGCACCCCAAAATTTTTTGTTGCTTTTTCAATGTCTTCTATGTCTCCAAGTTTTCCGATGGGGGGCAGACAATTTCAAAATTAATTCCACCCCCTAAAATAAATCTTATATCACCCCGACGGAACCCTTTAAATAACTAAGAACTGTAACTCATAACTAAACAGAAATACCTATAAACATCACGGTTTCGCCTGCCTCAGCCCGAACTTAATATTCGCACAAAGGAAAGCAAACAAATCCTATATCACCCAAATGGAACCCCTTAAATAACTAACTAGAAACTCATAACTAAACTCAGACAATTTCCCAAGATTCGAAACGCTCGCCTTAGCCTATATGACCAAAAGGCAAAACTCGCCCCGGAAATCCAACTTGCCCTGAGCGGAATAATTTAATTACTCCTGCGGAACTCGCTGAACACCAAAGACAAAGTCTTCCCTTAAGATGCTTACCACAGAGCGGAATATTTAATACTCCTGCTGTAGTCCGCACCCCCCCCCGACCGTTCGACTAAGACTGGTTATTAGTGGCCTTATATACCCTTTGTATACGCTCTAAGCTGCCGAATGCACATGCATAAACTTTGACACTGCATTCGCACTTATTCGGTTAGCACTTCCGTTGGCCGTTTTAACCAAATATAGGTCATTTCTATTAACGGGACGAGATAAGATAAGTCAGAGTTATTTTAACGATCTGTAAAATACGAAACCCCCACAGAACGTTTACAATATATGAAATTCTTATTACGAATAATAGTCCATTAATAATAATAATAATAATATCATTTATAAAGCGCGTTAATACTGAAGAAATCAGTTTCTAAGGCGCTGTTGGTTTTTATATTCACTGATTATTTACAGATTAGGGGCCAGTTTCACAAAGCAACTTACGATGAAAAATTTGCGTAAGTTTATCGTAACGTAAACTTACGTAAAAATCGCGTTTCACTAAACTTCTTAACTTACGAAATTCGTAACTTTTATCGTAAAGTCTACGGCAACTCTAATCTTGTCGTAAGTTGGAAATTTTTCTTATCTTTGACAAAATGAACGCCTTTATACTTTATGCGTATCAGGGGGTAGTTTCACAAAGCATCTTACGATGAAAAATTTATTGTAACGTAAACTTACGAAAAAATTGCGTTTCACTAAAATTCTTAACTTACAAAATTCGTAAATTTGATCGTAAAGTCTACGGCAACTCTCACTCTGTCGTAAGTTGGATTTTTTTACGTATCTTGGACAAAATGTCCGCATTGTTACTTTATGCCAGTGGTTCCCAACCTGTGGTACGCGTACCACTAGAGGTACGAGAGGGCCTTCCAGGTGGTACGCGAGCACTCTCGGGGTCATGAACGTTTTTTAGATATTTTTACTTCACAAAAATGTTTACTGCCTAACACATTATTTCCTCAGTTTGTATATGTTACTATTCTTATTATTATTTTGTATAGGCCTACTTACTTATATTGTATCTCTATACTTCTTTATCTATTTCTTGATTGATTAATCTTTTTGGGGAAAGAAACAGATAGCCCCCCAGCCCTCATATTGATGTGGGGTTTTTTTTTAGTTCTTTTGTGTGTTCTACTTGTAAAAGTATTCAGATAAAGTGCAGCTATGGCGGATGTGGCGCCAGACAGGGTAAGCTTACTCTTCCGGACACCTGTTACCACTGTTTGTCGTGTATTTTGTACACGAGGAGCAGTCCATTTTCTGATTACACTATTTTGCCTTTTACGTTTTTCTAGGACTTCGAATTCTGTCTTATGGTTTGAATTGTTCGTACTTGGTTTTATTTTATTTGATCGAATTGAGTTTTTCTGGAACTATGTGGTAGCCTACGTGGTGACTGTACGGGACCTCCAAATGGTACTCTATCACAAAAAGGTTGGCAACCATTGCTTTATGCGGATCGGCAACTTCGGCGAGAGAGAATATTTAGTGACACCCGTACGGACGAGGAGTAAGTTTCACGTAATGAAATGAAATGAAATGGGGTTTAACGTCCTACTCTTCTGTGCCTGACTTGGGCTAATGAAAGACGGGCATATGCCATCCAGTGTGCTATGAGGGAAATTTTGCCCGGGCAGCGGTGCTACGGCCTACTCTTATATCGAATTCCATCTGCCAAGGGATCTTTTACGTGTACGCCAATGTGTACACGGCGCCTCGGTTTTTCGTCCCATGCGAACGACTAGGCAGATGTCCTTGTCAGACCCTCCTTCTGCATCACTGACAAGGGGAAACCACGCCGGAAAATTGAGATGAACTTTCTCGACCAATGCAGGGATCGAACACGCGACCTCTAGGCTAGCGAGCCAGCGCCTTGCCCACTTAGCCACCGTGATTCCCTAGTTTCACGTAACAAACTTGATTGCACCAGTAGGCCCCGTAGTTGTTCACTGTATTAATGATGATATCAAAACCGCAACTTGCCGATCGAAATCCTACTGTACAACTTACAAGTCCTTATTGCATTACAGTAGGCCTACTATGCCACACCTAGCTTCCAAAAACTCATGCACATGATCACGGGGTTAGTGTACCATCAGTGTCTACAGTAATTTATCGTGTTTCACGAGCAATAACAACCCGTGTTAACGATTAATTATCAATAAATTTCCCCTAAAAAGTGGGCCTACGCCTATCGCGGCAAAGACGGACACAAATATTATCCCAAGCTCAGTCTTTCGATTACCTAGTCAGACTGCTGCTCAATTTTCCTTTCAGAATTCCACAATTCTGCTCTATGCCCTCAATCGAAACACCGAGAGCTGATCCAATTTTGTTTTCGATTTTAATTTTCATGCTTTCTATTTCGGCTTTTGACAGACTGACAGACAACGTATGCTACTGTGTATCACGCGCTATGACGTAGCAAAGAAAAACAAGTAAACAAAAGGCATGAAAATAGCTTTTTATTCATAAATACACAGCTACATCTTAGCGTATATATAAGGAATATATCATTTTGTCGTTTATGTTTCAAATGGTTAGGATAAAACCCAACATAACGGTTATATTTCCGAATTTGTCAACATATGACTGGGGGAATATTTACAGAAGTTTGAATGAAATGACGTAAAATGACGTCACTACCATTCGTGGCGTATCTACGTAAAAAGATACGAGAAAAAGTTAAGAAAAAACTTACGCCGACCTTTGTGAAACCTGCGTAAATAATTCGTATCTTTTTCGTAAGTTTTTTTTAACGTAACGTTTTTTCTTAAATTTATGAACTTTTTAAAAACATAACTGGCCTCAGGAACTTCGTTGGGAGAGAATATTCAGTGATAGATTAAACCCTCGCGACATCCATACAGACGAGGAGTTAGTTTCGCGGTACAGACTTGATCGGACCAATATATTACATGTTATTAACTGTATTAAGTATGATATCGAAACCGCAACTCACCGATCGAAATCCTTGTCATCTGTAGTGTACAAACTACAGTACAAGTCCAGATTGCAATACGATAGGGGTGATCACGTGGCTAAGGCGCTGGCTCGCTAGCCTGGAGGTCGGGTTCGATCCCTGCATTGGTTGAGAAAGTGATGCAGAATGGAGGGGCTGACAAGGAAGCTGTCTAGTCGTTCGGATGGGACGTAAAACCGAATTCCCGTGTACACATTGGCGTGCACGTAAAAGATCGCTTGGCAGTTGGAATTCGTTGTAAAAGAGTAGTCCCCGTCTTCCATTAGCCCAGGTTAGGTGCAGAAGAGTGGCACGTGAAACCCCATTTCATGTCATACATTACGATAGGCTACTATGCCACAGGTAGCTTCCAAAAACTCATTGCTGATGGCACAAGGGGAGCGTACCATCAGTGACTAGACTAATCGCCTTTTAAGTTTTGTGGTCAGGATCGGGTATACCTGCTATAGTACCGGAAAGGTATGCATAAATAAAAATGGTCTGATGATGTTCAGTACGAACAGAAAGCGCTAACCGTCAAATTAGTATTTTGGTGTCTTTCTTTAATTTAGTTTATATATATATATTATATATATATATCTTATAGACTTGGCAGACTCAGGCTTAAAATTAGGGTCTCGTGGGCCTTTGATTGAAGGCAAGCATTTACACTACAAGTAGGCCTACAACATAGTATTTAATTTGATTTATCACAAACAGGAACCCAGGAAAAATAATCTCAGTAGGCTAGTTTTCATTAAACAAGATTATGGCCAACGCTCAGTGTTACTATTATTAGGCCTATGCCTAGTATTACTACTACTAGACTCTGTAGGCCTATAACTAACTAGGGCCTTAAGAGTAAGCTTACAAATATTCTCCCAAACTCTGACTTTCGATGACTTGGTCAGGCTGCTGCTCAATTTTCCTTTTAGAATTCCACAGTTCTGCTAAACTGCCTCAATCAAAAAGCGGAGAGCTGCAGGGGTCCAATTTTAGCCCCCTTTTCGGCTTTTGGCAGACTGACAGACGAAGCACATGCTACTGTGACACGCGCTATGACGTAGCAAACAAAAACAAGTAAACAAAAGGCTTGAAAATATCAGTTTATTAATAAATACACTGCTAAATCTTAGCGTATATATAAAGAATATATCATTTTGTCGTTTATGTTTCAAAAGGTAATGATCAAATCAAACTTAGCGGCTATAATGCCGACATTGTCAACATTTACACCGTGGGAATGTTTAGAGAAGTTTGAATAGAGTGACGCAACATGACGTCATGAATGGTCACGACGTATTTACGAAAAAAGATACGTGAAAAAGTTAAGAAAAAACTTACGCCGGCCTTTGTGAAACCGACGTAAATAATTCGTATCTTTTTCGTAAGTATTAATTTACGCAGTTTTTTTTCTTAAAGTTACGAACTTTTGTGAAACTGCCCCCAGGGTTTTGAAATAAGAATGTTTTAAGTTGAGATTTAAAATGGTCCACAGACGGTAGTTGTTTCATTGACTGTGGTAGTCAAATCCTGAGTAATTGTTCTGCTTCTATTGTTGATGAGTTTTAGGTCAGCTGACGAGTATTGAATGTTCATTGTCATCAGGTTAAATCTTGGGTTAGGTGAACACAAACTCGCTAAGAATACACTATATGACACCAATACAAATCCATAAAGCATCAATAAAAGACTTGTTGTACCATAAATCATATTTTAACTGGTGGATTATGAAACTATGAAGGTTTTAAAAGACATATATCCAACTTTGAATTTTGAAAAACACTTGATTTGTTGACAATCAGTAGAAAATATGGAGAGCTCTCAACTGCTGCTACAAAGCACAAGGGAGATAACTCACCATTAATAGGGTGCCCCACCATAAATAAATATCTCCAAATAGCTCAACAATTACACCAAAATATTTAAATATAAGATAAGATAAGATAAAGTTTATTGTACGACTACATCATAGTACATGTAAGAAATATAACATGTCTTAAATCTGTTTCACACATTTATAGTCACTACATAAACGGTCATGTTGTACTTATTAAGCTATGACTATTTAACCATCATAAATAATACACTGAAAAATGGTTTGGAGTGTCGCCCATAACATCCAGACACTTTCGAGTAAAAAATAGGTCACGTGCCCTTGTTTTGAAAATGGTCTCGGTCTCACTTCACAGTCTACCGACCATTCTCCGTCTGATTGACAGGCCGGGATAATCCAGACAGAAAGCTGGAACAAGAAATCAAATTTAGAAATAAGGCACGGTGGGCGACTCAACAATTGTTTTACGAACCTTGTAAAAGTAAAATGCAATTACTGCTGGTATGATGTTCCTGTCCAACCCGAGTTATTCAGAGATATTATTTGTACTAAACCAAAATATGTCGCTCCTACGGTCTTGTTAAGGATAAAGCAATTTAAAAAATAAAAGTTAAATGAGCGTAATTTCTAAAGATGCCGTAATAACTAAAACGCTAAATATTACTGCTGTTCAGAATCGTCAACAATCTATTTTTTATGACTGTAATAGTTGATAGTGTGTTGAGAATTTCCCTGTGCTGATGCTATTTATGGACTCAACGAGTGTGCGAGACTGTCCGAAAATAAGTAGTAGCTAACAAACTGAAGCGTGCACATTCCACGTGTCTTGTACAACTTGTCAGTAGGCACGTGGGGCACCCTACCATTAAAGATAACAGTTCAAAAATAGAAGATGAAAGGAGAATATTTCAGTCAAATTACTTTATTCTGAACATAGTTATCACCACTGTTATTTTTGACTAGAAATAGTAGATAACTCCATCTTCACCGATGGCCAATCGTTTGATTGACAGGCGTCAACTCCACCTACATAATCTCGATTATCAAATAACAGTTCAAAAATTGAAGATGAAAGAAGAATATTTCAGTCAAATTACTTTATTCTGAACATAGTTATCACCACTGTTATTTTTGACTAGAAATAGTAGATAACTCCATCTTCACTGATGACCGATCGTTTGATTGACAGGCGTTAACTCCACCTACATAATCTCGATTATCAAGTAATGTTTTCAATGACTCTGGTACCGTTAGCCTATTAATATATAGAAAAAAAGAGAAAGTCAGCAACAGAACTTTATAGTTTGAAAGAAATGGACCAACTCAATGAGGCAGTATTGTAAATAATTATACTATAGCCGACTTCTTTCGTTGCCTGCATGTATTATTCTTGTAGTTTAGGTACGGTAGGCCTACGTGACACTCAAAGCTGCAATTCAGCTGGGTGATGTTAGCTGCGATGTTTTTCAATTTCCATAATTTTATTACAAATGTAAGTGACAAAAAAGCGTATAATACCGACAGTGTGTATTAGAGAAGACAGCGTGTTGACCTAATTACCTCGCTCAACAGCAGCCTCGCTTCCTACACTCTATCACTTAGCCTTGATCTAGGAGTATGACATCAAGGTAACGGTTAATCTCCACTCACGACGCCATTTAAAATTAAATCAATCAATGAAATCCTGTTTGAATCCAAGCTGAATCCAAGCTATCCATGGGTCTACAGAGTTGATTTTATGCTTGTTGTTTAAATAAAGATCTAATTTATAATTTCTATGACATCTGAAGCCTAAATAAAGACTTGGAATAATCAGATTTAGCTCTTGCATAATGCATGTTTAAGTAATTATCAGAAATGGTTAGAATTGTTTCGATTGTTTGTCTCATGGCCTGTATTTCCATGTGAGCATATAAAAAATACAAACTGTTGCAGTATTCCTGATATTTTCTCAAGTTGGATCGATGATGTTCAGTGGACAGTTGTCCATAAACAGTTCATACGGGTGAGCAGTTAAACAAAGTTCAGTAGGTGATTTTAAGGTTCTAGAAGGACATTATACAGTCTGTAATTCTTTAAAATAGTCTGGCACTATGTTTGAAACATTTGTAAGTAATCATAAGCACTTTGAATGGGATTTAAGCCAATGTAGTTGATGTCACATCCTAGCAGCACTATTTTTGATGTGTGTGTTTTAGCAAGCCATTTCGGCAATACGATTAATAAAGCATTACAGCAGTCAATCCTAGCAGTAACAGTTAGACCTGAACTGAAGTTGTAATATTATTACAAATTTTGTCCAATGTTATTTTTTGGTGGTAGAAAGATGATGTACTAGATGTTATTGATATATTGTTGTTGGGATGTTGTTTGTAATAGGCTTGCTGATAGTTCATATTTACTCAGGCAGTGATAACTGTGTAAGCAGTGGTCTAATAATATTCATTAAAAATTTGCATTGAGTATCAATGGTGGTGTAGGGACAGGATTAGTCTATGAAGTCAGTTTTCTAGATAACTTGTGCTCTAGATCCTCCAATTGCCAACATTTTATATTAGGCACTATTCACATATATTCATGGATCAGAAGGAACCTTCTCGTATCATTCTTGATTACTTGTCTAAACAATTTACCAGATACAACTGGCAATTGTTTCAAAAACACATTTTAAAAATTGCGAACAGGGTTGGTTTGCATGCGATCATTGATATTATATTAAGACAAGATAAACAGAGAATACCTGAGGGGAGTGAAGAATCCATGTTAGCTCATGTTTGGTGTACTAGAATAGAAGAGAGGATACTATTGAATGTCTTGATATAGTTGAACAATAAAAGTTAATCGTTAAAATCTTATGATGAGAAAAGGTCCATTGTTTATCATTTTGAGCACCCTTGTATTTTCCGCACGTCATTGAGCACCATTGTATTTTCCACACGTCATAAGAATTTCTTTAAACCAAAGTTGCTACATTTGCAATACGGTCACACAGTGTGTAAAAGCTGCTATATTTGTATTACGGTCACACAGTGTGTAAAAGACATAAATTTGATCTTCAGAAATCAAAGCAATCAGAATCAAATTGCTTCTTGTGAACTTCAACTACATGTAACTGTAGTGTTAAAAACCCCACAAAAACGACCTTAATCCTGAATATTGTGTCAGCAGGAAAATACATGTTGTAGAAGGGATCTGGGGTCGTCAAAATAAACAATCCAGAACCGGTGCAAATATACAATTCAAAATAATAATATAAGGTTTACAAACAAAAGGAAAAAATAAAAATACAAACATCATTAACACATATCTACTAACACGATTACTACAGTACAGAAATAATCTGTTCTACAAAGCAAATCACTGTTTGCAACAAAATAGCAAACATTGTACCGGTACTTTAACTAAACTACGGCAGGGGCTAAATACAACGCTTCAAAATACCACGCTCGCCTTACTGCTTCTATACAAACGAAACGTGGTACGCTTTTTCGGTACCACTTACTATTTAATTATAGGGATTTTACATTATATAAAGCTAATTTTGCAAATTATGTTGATCATTCAATCAATTTTGATGTTTTTATAAGTGATAATTACACTTTATCTTAAAATAAATTACAATACAAATAGCCGATCGGTCGGTTAATGCATCGAGCTGTACCTATACGATACGGTTTATAATACGGTGTAACCGTTATTTTACCCCATTCAAAAAGACCCTACGTGGTATATTGGAATATTGTGTATGCGACTATGCGTAGATATGAAACCAAATCCGGGAGGTAAAAACTAACGTGGCGTAATCCTGTATAGAGGCGATAAGAAAGGGCGGCAAGTTGACAGTAAAAAAAGTGGTATTCCGGGACTGAGATAACCGTACCACGCTCGCCTTGCTAGTGTATACAAACAGAACGTGGTACGCGACTTCGGTACCAC
Organism: Patella ulyssiponensis; assembly: GCA_963678685.1. Taxonomy (NCBI): domain Eukaryota; kingdom Metazoa; phylum Mollusca; class Gastropoda; family Patellidae; genus Patella; species Patella ulyssiponensis. Next base: position 55,971,776 of record OY783225.1, on the reverse strand, counting down.
GTCCTTTTTATTTATAGGGATTTTACATTATTTGTAGTAAATTTTGCAAATTATGTTGACTATTTAATCCATTTTGATGTTTTTATAGGCCATATTTACACTTTATGTTAAAATTAATTACAATACAGATAACCGATCGGTAATAATACTGTGTAAAAGTTACTATGATATTCCCTATTTAAAAAGACCCAACGTGGCATATTGGAAATGAAATGAAATGGGGTTTAACGTCCTACTGTTCTGCTCCGACTGGGCTTATGAAAACGGGCATATCAATACCTCGCTCGACTTTCTCCGACAAAAACGAAACGTGGTACTCCACTTTGGCTTATTTTTCAAATTATGTTGATTATTTAATCCATTTTGATGTTTTTATAGGCCATATACTGTACCCGATTTAAAAAGACCCTACGTGGTATATTAGGTAGATATAGAATAAAACGTAGCAAGTAAAACGGGGTATAATAAAATATGTGGATGATACGAGAGTACCTTGAGTTGATAGTTAACAAAAAGTGGTGTAATAGAATCCGGTGCTGAGATAACCGTACCACGCTTGCCTTGCTAGATCTATACAAACGGAACGTGGTACCCGACTTCGGTAAAAAAAGAATCATGGTATAATAGAATCCGAGAATGATACAACCGTACCACGCTCGTCTTATTGGTTCTATACAAACGGAACGTTGTACCCGACTTTGGTTCAAAAACGTGGTAAATAGAATCCGAGATTGAGAAAATCGTACCACGCTTGTCTTACATGTTGTATTCAAACGGAACGTGGTGCGCGACGTGGTACAAAAAAACTTGGTATACTAGAATGCGAGACATAAGATGATCGTACCACGCTCGGTACAAAAAATGTGGTATAATAGAATCCGAAAATGAGATAATTGTACCATGCTCATCTTACGTGTTCTATACAAATGAAACGTGGTGCGCGAATTCGGTACAAAAAAACGTGGCATAATAGAATCAGAGACTGAGATAATCGTACCACGTTTGCCTTACTGGTTCTATACAAACGGAACATGGTGCGCAACTTCGGTACAAAAATACTTGGTATTATAGAATCCGAAACTGAGATAATCGTACCACGCTCACCTTACTGGTTCTATACAAACAAGACGTGGTACGCTACTTCCGTTCAAAAACGTGGTATAAATAGAATCCGAGACAGAGATAACTGTACAATGCTCATCCTACTGGCTCTATACATAAATGGAATGTTGTACGCGACTTCGGTACAAAAAAAAAGGTGATATAACCGTGGCACGCTCGCCTTATACTGGTTCTATACAAACGGAACGTGGTACGCGACTTCGGTACAAAAAACGTGGTATAATAGAATCCGAAACTAGAACCAAAGACTGGGATAACCGTACCCCGCCCGGCTTACTACCTTTATACAACTGAAACGTGGTAAACTCGCTTCAATTCTCCTATACAATTGAAACGTGGTACGCGGCTTTGTTACCACGTCCTTTTTAATTATAGGGATTTTACATTCTTCAGTGGAGATTTTGCAAATTGTGTTGTTGATCCATTTTGATGTTTTATAGGTCACTTCGGTACAAAAAACGTGGTAGATCAGAATGGAGACTGAGATAACCGTAGCACGCTCGCCGTATACTGGTTGTATACAAATGGAACGTGGTACGCAACTTCGGTACAAAAAAAAACGTGGTATAATAGAATCCAAGACCGAGATAAACGTACAATGCTTGCCTTACTGGTTCTATACAACTGGAACGTGGTACGCAACTTCGGTTCAAAACCGTGGTATAGAATCTGAGACTGAGACAACCGTACCACACTCGCATTACTGGTTCTGTACAAACGGAAGGTCGTACGCGACTTCGGTTCAAAAACGTGGTATAATAGAATCTAAGACTGAGACAACCGTACCATGCTCGCCTTGCTGGTTCTATACAAATGGAGCGTGGTACGCAACTTCGGTTCAAAAACGTGGTATAATAGAATCCGAGACCGAGATAAACGTACAACGCTCATCCTACTGGTTCTATACAAACGGAACGTTGACCACGACTTCCGTAAAAAAAAAGTGGTAAAATAGAATCAGAGACTGGGATAACCGTAACTAGAAACCGATACTGAGATAACCGTACCACTCTCTGATTCTATTGTGGGAGTTTTCATTTTTTGAAAATCCCTTTATCACAAAACTATCACACGACATGCTTCAAAACTACTTGTAATATATTAAAACACTCTCTACTTTCGTGTTTAGAGTCATTTGCGTATAGAACATTTGTTTGTTTACCATACTAAATGCATAATTGTCAATATTCATTATTTACCTGTCAGAAGTCGGCTATGCTTGATTCGCACCTTGAACTTTCGATACGTGTTCTATGATTGGCTACGCGCGACCAATCAAATTGGCGTTTAGTTATATACGTTTAGCGCTGATTTGCACGAGCGTTTCGCCGGTAAGAGGGTATATAAGCAGCTGAATTCATCACTTGCATTTGTACCGCGGCCCGGGTTGAATATAGGTACGGGAATAGTAACTATTCCATTTATTAGCCGGGAAAAGTAACTTTTCCGCCATGCTAATAGATTATATATTTAATTTTAGGATTTATTTGTCGATGATTTAAGAAGTATTTAAACGTCGTGATTTGATTAGGTTTAAGTTAGGAATTTTTTACGCTCATATATACGTTTAGCATTTAAAGTGGCTTTCCGCATCTTCTAATATTACTGCGCCTTCGGTTCGAATTGTTCCGTATTTATACTCGTCGATCATTGGCGCGGGTTCACTTTCTAGAGGTGATTCCGTGGAGCTTTTTTTAATTTTGTGGACTATTGTCTGCATTTAGCTGATTCGGTCTTGGTTTTTCGGGTCATTAGTTTTATTGTGCGAAACTTTGTGCAAACCGCTACCTGCATTGTGTCGCGTTTAAATGACTGTGCCTGACCGTCTGAATTTTATCTTGCTCAGAGATAATTCTGGCATTTAGGACGTGGTCTTGAACGGGTGGAACCAGTATTAATATAAACGGAAAGACGCGTAACATTTGTACTTGTTGAAAGTTACAGTGACATATTATCATGGAATCTCGAGATTGCATTTAAGTTAGTTGTTTTAGTAAAAACATACCTTGATATTCATCTGGATAAAGCTAAGCCCTTTATCTTGTATTTTGAAGTCCATTTTTTATTGGTTAGGGATATACTTCTTCATACATTCATTCATTTATTTATGTATTTACTGTTACCCAATTGTCAGGAGTTACAATTGGAATAATAAAACTTTGTAATAATAAATATTGTTGTTTTCTCTGAGTTGATGTTTGGGGCAAACCATTGAGCATCCAGTATATGAATCCCGGTTTCTTCTGAACAAACCCACAGTTGGGGGTTTTGTGTCTGGTAAAAGGGGTGGGACTTATTTTGCCTGAATTTAATCTGAGGGTTGGGACGCGATTTGATCCCAGGGTACCTTTGGTTTTGGCAAGCTTGAACCTACGTTTGTGCTTGTAAGCCTAGATGCTTCATTTTTGTCACGTTTGTCCTCGTATTACAAATTGGCGAAATTCGTGGAGTACTTTTTGCCAGTCATAAGCCCCTCCTACTACATTTTTGGCGAGCTTGCCAGGATGCTCACATAGGATTTGTGCCGACATCAAGACAGAGTTACTGATTTCCAAATTAATGTAGATTATATAGGTAAAAGGAAATAAGTTCAAATAGAAAGTCAAAATTTATTAATTCTTTATTTCTAAAAATGAGTAATAAAGAGAAAGAAAGTGGTTATCCTTCCCATACTTATAGGCGTAGGGAGGACGAAGATCCGTCAGAAATCTATACAGATTCGGCGTGTGCGCGTAGTTCTAGAGCATTTGATGCTTATAAGACTTATCTAACTCCAACTTTGAATAAATCGGAACATTCCTTTTCTAGTGGATACCGAACTGCTAGGATTTCTGATTATCAGTCCCCACGCTTAGATCCATTATATGAAGATAAAGATGAAACTTCGGATTCTGAGGAAGAATTCAAACCCAATCTGTCTTCCCATAAGTCTAGAGTAGGATTTTCTGACGATATAACCAAATCTCCAAGACGTTACGTGTCTGAAACGACATATGAGATAAGTATGGATAAAAGTAATAGGCATCGGTTTAAAGAGCCTTACGAAGGAGACCAATCTCCTTATAGAGGCGCTTTTTCCGAGCAGACACCGTCTTTATTCCCTAATACTCCAAAATATAATAGTACCCCCTATTCCAATAGGTCTGATTACGTTTGCCTCGGTAAAAAGTCCGGACCGATTTTATCTCGAAGGTCACAATCTCCTATCAGAAATCATAAACCCAGGAAAGAAAAGGAACCCGATAAGATCCATGGGGAACGAACGGAATGGTCGGATTATATTATACATTTTGAGCAAGTAGCTATTTGGAATGGTTGGTCTGCAACCGAAATGGCACAACAATTATCAATGAGTTTGAGGGGTAGGGCCACGAGAATGTTAAGTGAACTTACTTCGTTCCAATTATTTGATTATGATGAATTAAAAATTGCTATTACGCAAAGGTTTACTCCGGAAGAAAGACTTACCGCGCATAGGGTGGAATATCGGAATCGCCGTAGGCAAAAAGATGAATCTCTTGCAGATTTTGGTCATGAATTAAAAAGACTAGCGCACAAGGCGTTGCCAAATACTCCCGCAAACACATTAGAGGACCATGTGGTGGATCAATACATCCATGGCATCGGGAATCATGAATTAAAAAAACATGTTCAATTATGCCATCCCCGTACTCTTAATCAAGCAATATCACTAGCCGTAGAGTATGAGGCAGTTGATGGACCCGTTGATAGAATTCGGAAGCCAGATTCATCGAATCAAAATAATTCATACCTGGAAAACAATGCGGAGATAAGTCATGAAAGATTTCTTGCTAAAATTTCTAGTTTAATAGATAGGAAGTTGAATTCATATGAAAGTAGGAATAGGAATTTTAATCAAAATTATAGGTATATGAATAGAGATAATGTTGAGGGTGGCTCTTTCAGGGATAGTAATCAATCATAGGAAAAGATTTGAATATGGTCGGACGCAAGATGCACGAGGAGATTCCCAATCATCTGCCGGAGCTCAGCGTCCACTCTTATCTTGTCATTATTGTAATGGGGATCATGCAAAAACCAGCTGTCCTAAATTAAGGGATAGGGATTTAAACTAATGTGGACTGACATAACAACCGCAGTACCAGTCCTTGGAAATAAATAGCAGAGAACCATGCCTTAAATTAGTGCTTTCGAGAAATCAGAGAAACAAGTAACTGGTTATACTGATTTTAATTTACATGGGGAAGATGGTGAGATTTTAATATTGGATTAACTGGGAAAGAGGACCATTGCTCTGGATTCTTTGGGATGAAGAACTGTGATGGGACAACCAAAACCTGAAAAGAAGAAAATACAGAACTATTTATTGATTGTAATATCTTGATTTGTACATCTTTAATTCAATTGTCTTGAGGGAGTTTATATGTGTTTTTTTTCTAATGTTCAGGAACTTGCTTCTCCTGTTCTCGTGTAAGAACAGTCGCGAATAAGAGGGAGAAATGTGGGGAGTTTTCATTTTTTGAAAATCCCTTTATCACAAAACTATCACACGACATGCTTCAAAACTACTTGTAATATATTAAAACACTCTCTACTTTCGTGTTTAGAGTCATTTGCGTATAGAACATTTGTTTGTTTACCATATTAAATGCATAATTGTCAATATTCATTATTTACCTGTCAGAAGTCGGCTATGCTTGATTCGCACCTTGAACTTTCGATACGTGTTCTATGATTGGCTACGCGCGACCAATCAAATTGGCGTTTAGTTATATACGTTAAGCGCTGATTTGCACAAGCGTTTCGCCGGTAAGAGGGTATATAAGCAGCTGAATTCATCACTTGCATTTGTACCGCGGCCTGGGTTGAATATGGGTAGGGGAATAGTAACTATTCCATTTATTAGCCGGGAAAAGTAACTTTTCCGCCATGCTAATAGACTATATATTTAATTTTGGGATTTATTTGTCGATGATTTAAGAAGTATTTAAACGTTGTGATTTGATTAGGTTTAAGTTAGGAATTTTTTACGCTCATATATACGTTTAGCATTTAAAGTGGCTTTCCGCATCTTCTAATATTACTGCGCCTTCGGTTCGAATTGTTCCGTATTTATACTCGTCGATCATTGGCGCGGGTTCACTTTCTAGAGGTGATTCCGTGGAGCTTTTTTTAATTTTGTGGACTATTGTCTGCATTTAGCTGATTCGGTCTTGGTTTTTCGGGTCATTAGTTTTATTGTGCGAAACTTTGTGCAAACCGGTACCTGCATTGTGTCGCATTTAAATGACTGTGCCTGACCGTCTGAATTTTATTTTGCTCAGAGATAATTCTGGCATTTAGGACGTGGTCTTGAACGGGTGGAACCAGTATTAATATAAACGGAAAGACGCGTAACATTTGTACTTGTTGAAAGTTACAGTGACATATTATCATGGAATCTCGAGATTGCATTTAAGTTAGTTGTTTTAGTAAAAACGTACCTTGATATTCATCTGGATAAAGCTAAGCCCTTTATCTTGTATTTTGAAGTCCGTTTTTTTATTGGTTAGGGATAAACTTCTTCATACATTCATTCATTTATTTATGTATTTACTTGTTACCCAATTGTCAGGAGTTACAATTGGAATAATAAAACTTTGTAATAATAAATATTGTTGTTTTCTCTGAGTTGATGTTTGGGGCAAACCATTGAGCATCCAGTATACGAATCCCGGTTTCTTCTGAACAAACCCACAGTTGGGGGTTTTGTGTCTGGTAAAAGGGGTGGGACTTATTTTGCCTGAATTTAATCTGAGGGTTGGGACGCGATTTGATCCCAGGGTACCTTTGGTTTTGGCGAGCTTGAACCTACGTTTGTGCTTATAAGTCCCTAGATGCTTCATTTTTGTCACGTTTGTCCTCGTATTGCAAATTGGCGAGATTCGTGGAGTACTTTTTGCCAGTCATAAGCCCCTCCTACTACACTATTATACCAGGTTTTTTGAACCGAAGTCGAGTACCACGTTCTGTTTGTATAGAACCAGTAAGGCGAGCGTGGTACGATTATCTCAGTCTCGGATTCTATTATACCAAGTTTTTTGTACCGCTGTCGCGCACCACGTTCCGTTTGTATAGAACCAGTAAGACGAGCGTGGTACGATTATCTCAGTCTCCGATTCTATTATACCACGTTTGTTGAACCGAAGTCGCGTACCACGTTCCGTTTGTATAGAACCAGTAAGACGAGCGTGGTACGATTATCTCAGTCTAAGATTCTATTATACCACGTTTTTTGAACCGAAGTCGCGTACCACGTTCTGTTTGTATAAAACCAATAAGGCGAGGGTGGTACGATTATCTCAGTCTGATTCTATTATACCACGTTTTTTTTTTTAACCGAAGTCGCGTACCACGTCCCGTTTGTATAGAACCAATAAGGCGAGCGTGGTACGATTATCTCAGTTTCGGATTCTATTATTCAAAGTTTTTTAACCGAAGTCGCGTACCACGTCCCGTTTGTATAGAACCAATAAGGCGAGCGTGGTACGATTATCTCAGTTTCGGATTCTATTATTCAACGTTTTTTAACCGAAGTCGCGTACCACGTCCCTTTTGCATAGAACTAGTAAGGCGAGTGTGGTACGATTATCTCAGTCTCGGATTCTATTATACCACGTTTTTGAACCGAAGTTGCATATCGTGTTCCCTTTGTAAAGAACCAGTAAGGCGAGCGTGGTACGATTATCTCAGTCTCGGATTCTATTATAAAACAATTTTTGTACCGAAGTCGCGTACAACCAGTAAGGCAAGCGTGGTACGATTATCTCAGTCTCGGATTCTATTATTAAACATTTTTTGTACCGAAGTCGCGTACCACGCCCCATTTGTATAGAACCAGTAAAGCGAGTATGGTACGATTATCTCATTCTCGGATTTGTTTTTATACCATGTTTTTTGTATCGAAATTGCGCAAAACCTTCCATTTGTATAGAACCAGTACTATTATCTCAGTCTCGGATTCAATTATACCACTTTTTTTTTAAACCGAAGTCGCGTACCACGTTCCGTTTGTATAGAACCAGCAAGGCGAGCGTGGTACGATATTTCAGTCTCTGATTCTATCATACCACGTTTTATGAACCGAAGTCGCGTACCACGTTCCGTATGTATAGAACCTGCAAGGCGAGCGTGGTACGATTATCTTAGTCTCTGATTCTATTATACCACGTTTTTTGTACCGAATTCGCGCACCACGTTCCTTTTGTATAGAACACGTAAGACGGGCGTGGTACGATTATCTCAGTCTCTGATTCTATTATACCACGTTTTTTGTACCAAAGTCGCGCACCACGTTCCGATTTTATAGAAATAGTACAATTATCTCGGTCTCGGATTCAATTATACCACGTTTTTGAACCGAAGTTGCGTACCACGTTCCGTTTGTATAGAACCAGTAAGGCGAGCGTGGTACGATTATCTCAGTCTCTGATTCTGTTATACCATGTTTTTTGAACCGAAGTCGCGTACCACATTCCGTTTGTATAGAACCAGTAAGGCGAGTGTGGTACGATTATCTCAGTCTCTGATTCTATTATACCACGTTTTTTTAACCGGAGTCACGTACCACGTTCCGTTTGTATAGAACACGTAAGACGAGCGTGGTACGATTATCTCAATTATGGATTCTATTATACCACCTTTTTCGTACCGAAGTAGCACACTACGTTCCGATTGTATAGAAATAGAACGATTATCCCAGTCTCGGATTATATTTACCACGTTTTTGAATCGAAGTCGCGTACCATGTTCCGTTTCTATAGAACCAGTAAGGCGAGCGTCGTACGATTATCTTAGTCTCTGATTCTATTATACCGCGTTTTTTCTCCCGAAGTCGTGCACCACGTTCAATTTGTATAGAACACGTAAGACGAGCGTGGTACGATTATCTCAATTTCGGATTCTATTATTCAACGTTTTTTGTACCATGCCCCGTTTGTATAAAACCAGTAAAGCGAGTACGGTACGATTATCTCATTCTCGGATTCTTTTATACCACGTTTTTTGCATTGAAATCGGACACCACGTTCCGTTTTTATAGAACCAGTACAAGGCTTGCGTACGCTTATCTCAGTCTCAGATTCTACTATACCACGTTTTTGAACCGAAGTCGCATACCACGTTCCATTTGTATAGACCACTATGTTGAGCATGGTACGGTTATCTCAGTCTCGGATTCTACTATACCACGTTTTTGTACCGAAGTCGTGTACCACGTTTCGTTTGCATAGAACCAGTATAACATAAGGCGAGCGTGGTACGATTATCTCAGTCTCGCATTCTATTATACCAAGTTTTTTTAACCGGAGTCGCGTCCCACGTCCCTTTGCATAGAACCAGTAAGGCGAGCGTGGTACGATTATCTCAGTATCTGATCTATTATACCACGTTTTTTGTACCGAATTCGCACACCACGTTCCATTTGTACAGAACACGTAAGACGAGCGTGGTACGATTATCTCAATTTCGGATTCTATTACACCACGTTTTTGTACCGAAGTCGCACACCGCTTTCCGATTGTATAGTAATAGTACGATTATCTCAGTCTCGGATTCTATTTACCACGTTTTTGTACCGAAGTCACGTACCACGTTTTGTTTGTATAGAACCAGTAAAAGGCGAGTGTGGTACGATTATCTCGGTCTCTGATTCTATTATACCACGTTTGTATAGAACCAGTAAGGCGAGCGTGGTACGATTATCTCAGTCTCTGATTCTATTATACCACGTTTTTTGCACCGAAGTCGCTCACCATGTTCTGTTTGTACAGAACATGTTGTCTCAGCACATTTCTTATTAACCGTATGGTCACTAACCGAACAATCTTTAATATAATTTATTTTAATATAAAGTGTGAATGTGGCCTATAAAACATAAAATGGATTAAATGATCAAAATCTGGCAGGTAAAAGCATGGTATAATAAAATGTGAGGATTATGCGAAAGAACAATGAGTTCATCAGTAATAAATAGTGGTACATTGTGTAGTATTATGTTAAAATATTTATCGACTGGTTTTGTAAGCTGATCAGATTAAGGTGTGCTCGGTTGGTTACGCCTGTCATTGTCACTCAGTTTTTGCACATGCATTAAATCATTGCTTGAGATGTCAGTGAATAAAAGACACGACCAAGATATGCAACTTGTTATCATTTTCCTCCAAATCTTATTGTTACACATTGCATCGAGCAATGTAAAATCTATAATTAAAACAGACGTGGTACCAAAGCCCAGTACCGCGTTTCAATTGTATAGGAGAAGTAAGGCAAGCATAGTTGTTTGAAGTAGTAAGCCGGGCGTGGTAAGCTTATCTCAGTTTCGGGTTCTTGTAACGATTATCTCGGGACTCGTAAGAAGTGAGGTTAGTTTTTTCACAATAATGGACTATTTGAATTTGAAACAGCCATCGGAAGTGGACTTCACTGACAGTAATTTATCAGAGCGATGGCGCAGGTGGAAGCAAACGATTCAGTTATATCTCAACTTGGCGATGTCAGATGGTTCCGAAAAAGATCAGTGCAACGCCTTTCTTTACATGATTGGTCAAGATGGAAGAGAAATCTATGAAACTTTTAAGTTCCAACCAGACGAAAGGGACAAATTGCAGCCGTTGATCGAGAAATTTGATGGTTATTGTAATCCAAAACAAAATGTAACGGTTGAAAGACACGAGTTCAATATTCGTGTGCAAGGTTAAAACAAACCAATTGATCAATTTGTGACTGACCTGAAATTAATTGCAAAAAAATGTAAATTTGAAAATTTGACTTATCAATTAATAAGGGACAGAATTATTTGTGGAACCAATAATGAAAAAGTTAAAGAGAGGTTGTTACGAGAGGATCATGAAGAACTGACTTTGGCCAAGGCTTTATCGATTTGTCGTGCGGATGAACTTTCAAAAGCACTGATGAAAGACATAAATGAAGATGTTGCTAATATTAGTGTTCATGGTGTGAGACAGAAAGAAGCAGGTTTTAGTGCGAATCGGAAGAGTCGTTCCTTTAGCAAAAATACTACCAGAAAGAAGTATCGTGACACTTCAACGTATGGCGATAAGAAATATGATTTTCCCGGAAGGAAATCGTATCAGGTTTACACATTTGATTGTTTTAAGTGTGGAACACGTCATGAACGGAGAAATTGTCCGGCGTATGGTAGAACCTGTAGAAGATGTAAAGGTCTGCACCATGATGAAAAATGTTGTCGTTCAAAAACTGTCCATCAAATTAAGAATAATGAAAGTGACTCTGAGTTTCTGTTTATCGGCACTGTAGAGAAAAGTGACGATTTGTTCAAGACAGATGAATGTTTTGTTACAGTTACAATTGAAGACGTGCCAGTCAAACTTAAAGTGGATACAGGGTCCCAGGCCAACATACTTCCTGTTGATATTTTCAAGAAAATAGACAAAGGAAATATTTGTAAACAGCCATCGACGTCCACTTTAACCAGTTACACAGGGAATCCACTATCCGTAAAGTTTAAGTGCCACCTAAAAGTAGAAAATAAGTACCTTGAGTTTTATGTAACAGAAACTAACCAATCTCCACTCTTGGGATTTAGGGCATCTCAGGAACTGGGTTTAATTAAAGTGGTTATGAATGTTGACAATAATATTGAATTAGACATTAAAGCAAATGTTGTTAAACAGTATCCTACAGTTTTCAATGGTTTAGGTTGTTTAAAGAGACCATATCATATTGAAATTAAACCATTGGTAATTCCAGTGATAAACACTGTCAGAAAAGTTCCAGTCGCGCTTCGTGAAAAACTACAAGCAACTCTGAGTGATATGGAAAACAATGGTGTCATCAAGAAAGTTGATGTGCCGACTGACTGGGTCAACTCACTTGTTGTTGTTGAAAAACCTAATGGTCAACTTCGCGTATGCCTCGACCCAAGACATTTAAACGTAGCGATCAAAAGAGAGCATTTTGATTTACCAACAATTGAAGATATTACTACGCGTATGTCCAAGGCTAAGTGGTTTGCTAAACTGGATGCTAATAGTGGGTACTGGCAGATCGCCTTAGATACAACAAGTCAACTTCTTACTACTTTTAATTCGCCATTCGGGAGATACTGTTTCTGTAGAATGCCATTTGGCATCAAATCGGCACAAGAAGTATTTCAAAAAAGAATAGCTGAACATTTCTTTGATTTACCCGGTGTAGAAACTGACATTGACGACATTTTGATTTGGGCAGAAACCCGACATGAACTTGAAAAACGTCTAAAATTGGTTTTGGATCGGTGCGATGCTTCTAAATGTGGATTAGGCGCAGTCTTGCAGCAGGAGGGGCATCCTATCGCATACGCTTCCAGGTCCATGACAGACGCCGAGACGCGTTATGCACAGATAGAAAAAGAATTACTTTCAATTCTCTTTAGCTTAGAAAGATTCCACACATATACCTATGGCAAAGAAGTGGTAGTTGAAAATGACCATAGACCATTACAGTTTATTTTGAAGAAGTCAGTTTCAGCAGCGCCACCAAGGCTTCAGCGCATGTTGTTGAGACTACAGAGGTATACTTTCACATTACAGTACAAACCAGGAAAGCAGCTGATAGTAGCAGATACGTTATCAAGAGCCGCATTACCAGAAAGTAGTAGTGAAGAAAATCTTGATAGTGAGATGGATTATTTTGTTCATAGTATTATAACACATTTGCCGGTTGCAGATGTCAAACTAGTCGAAATATGTGAAGCTACGAAGATTGAATTACATGATCTACAAAAGGTTATTGTTGCAGGGTTTCCAGATAGTAAATGGCGATTACCTGCAAATATAAGTGAATATTGGCAGTACAGAGATGAACTTTCTGTATCAGATGAACTTGTCTTCAAAGGCGAAACTATTTTCATTCCACCATCTCTTAGAAAAGAAATGTTAAAACTTGTTCATGTAGGACATTTAGGTATTGAAAAGTGTCGTAAACTGGCTCGCGATGTGATGTTTTGGCCGGGCATATGTCAGAATATTTCTGACATGGTTTCTAAATGTGAAGTTTGTTTAGAAAACAGATTATCCAACCAGAAAGAGCCGATGATTCCTTCTAGGATACCAAGTCGTCCATGGGAAGTAATCGCAACAGATCTTTTTCATTGGGACAACTCCGATTATCTCATCGCAGTCGACTACTATTCTCGATTTTATGAAATAGCTAAACTCAATAATACCAAGTCATCTAATGTTATTTTACATTTGAAATCAATTTTTGCCGGACACGGTATACCATCAGAAGAAAAAAGTGACAATGGTCCACAGTATTCTTCTAATGAGTTTAAACTGTTTGCTACTGAGTGGAATTTTGTTCACACAACAACAAGTCCGTATCACGCACAGGCGAACGGTTTGGTGGAAAAGACGGTACAGACTGTAAAACGTTTATTAACTAAAAGCAAATCCGACGGAATAGATCCTTATTTAGGTATGATAGAATATCGTAATACTCCAATTGATAACATCGCTTCTCCGTCGCAACTTTTGATGAGTAGACGATTAAGGTCACTTTTACCAACAACCAATAAGCAGTTAATTCCTGCTGTAGTAGATCCAATAAAGGCCAGGGAACATTTTAAAATCAAAAGTTTGTGTCAAAAGCATTATTTTGATAAACACTCCAAAGCTTTGCCAGAACTGTTTGATAATGAAACTATTCGCATGCAGGACGGTAATAAGTGGAAACCTGCTGAAGTACAAAGTCGCGCAGATACGCCAAGATCATATAACGTCATTACTCCAGATGGTTCTAGTTACAGGAGAAATCGTGTAAATCTTATGAAATCCGTTAAAGCGCAAAACGATATTAATATTGATAACCCTATTCCGGATACACGATCTTTAAAACCAGTAATAAGTGACCCAGATGTAAACGGCGAGATCATGCCAACAAGCCCAACACCTGTACGATCAAGTGGTAGAAGTGTTCAGCAACCAGTTAAATTCAAAGACTATGTTATGTGATCATAGGACTTGTAATTATTATTGTTTACAGAGACTATAACAAATAAAATAGTAATCTGTGAACTATTACATACAATAATAAACATTTATTGTAATCAATTTAAAAAGAAATGTTTTTGAAAAAAGGAGGTTGTAGTATTATGTTAAAATATTTATCGACCGGTTTTGTAAGCTGATCAGATTAAGGTGTGCTCCGTTGGTTACGCCTGTCATTGTCACTCAGTTTTTGCACGTGCATTAAATCATTGCTTGAGATGTCAGTGAATAAAAGACACAACCAAGATATGCAACTTGTTATCATTTTTCTCCAAAACTTATTGTTACACATTGCATCGAGCAATGTAAAATCTATAATTAAAACAGACGTGGTACCAAAGCCCAGTACCGCGTTTCAATTGTATAGGAGAAGTAAGGCAAGCATAGTTGTTTGAAGTAGTAAGCCGGGCGTGGTAAGCTTATCTCAGTTTCGGGTTCTTGTAACGATTATCTCGGGACTCGGATTCTATACCTAGTTTTTTTGAACCGAAGTCGCGAACCACGTTCCATTTGTATAGAAGCAGTAAGGCGAGCGTGGTACGATCATCTTATGTCTCGGATTCTAGTATACCAAGTTTTTTTGCACCACGTCGTGCACCACGTTCCGTTTGAATACAACATGTAAGACAAGCGTGGTACGATTTTCTCAATCTCGGATTCTATTATACAATGTTTTTGAACCGAAGTCGCGTACCACGTTCCGTTTGTATAGAATCAGTAAGGCGAGCGTAATACGATTATCTCATTCTCGGATTCTATTATAAAACGATTATCTCAGTCTCGGATTCTATTATACCAAGTTTTTTGTACCGATGTCGCGCACCACATTCCGTTTGTATAGAAATAGTAAGACGAGCGTGGTACGATTATCTCAGTCTCCGATTCTATTATACCACGTTTTTTGAACCGAAGTCGCGTACCACCTTCAGTTTGTATAGAACCAGTAAGGCGAGTGTGGTGTGTTTATCTCAGTCTCAGATTCTATTTATATTATACCAGCGTGGTACTATTATCTCAGCCTAGGGTTCTATTGTACCACTATTTTTTACTGATGAACTCATTGTTGTTTTGCATAATCCTCACATTTTATTATACCACGTTTTTACCTGCCAGATTTTGTTTCATATCTACCGAATATACCACGTTGGCTCTTTTTATATAGGGTATATAGTAATGAATTTTACACAATATTATTAACCGTATGCTCATTTACCGATCTATCGGCTATTTGTATTGTAATTTATTCTAAGATAAAGTGTAAATATGCCTATAAAAACATGAAAATGGAATAAGATAAGATAAGATAAGATAAAGTTTATTGTACGACTACATCATAGTACATGTAAGAAATATAAATATTAACATGAGATGAGTATGACAACGTTTGAACCTTAAATTTAAAAACATGCATAATTAAATCATTTATTTCTTTTTTCAAAAATATTTTTAATAAAGTTGCTAAGCAGTTGAAAATAGTTTTCTGTCTGCTTGTTATAATTTATAAAAATTTTAACTAATTGTTGATTTTCTGTTAAAGCAGAATTAATATTTGTATTATTGAAAAATACATCTCTTAGAGATTTGTAATGAGGACAATGTAACAAAATATGAGTCTCATTCTCTACCTCCTTGAGATTGCATTTAGTACATATTCTTTGATCATGGGGTATAGGGGGTCTTTCATACCTTCCTGTTTGTACCAATAGGTCATGATTACATAACCTTAAGTTGGTTAACTGTTGTTTGCTTTTTCCATTTAACATATCAAGATATGGTTCTTTACAATAATTAGTTTTGATTTGATAATAAAAGTCATGCTTTGTATTCGATGACATATTAAAATTTAAATTCTGCAATGTTTTTGATTTAAAATCGTGCTGTTTCCAAGATTGTATATAAATATCATGAAGTCTTGTTTTGAATTTGGACAAGAAAGAATTAATATTAAAAGAATCGTTTAAGTCAGCTGTAAATATATAACCCATTCCGGCCTCATCCAAAGTATTTTGTACATTACAGAGCCAGTTGTTTTCTGGAAAGTTCATTTCATTAATTGCTAGTGTTAACAGTGGATTATCTTTTAACACTCGTGCCTCTAACCAAGTTTTAACCAATCGATATTTGATATCTAAAAATAAAGGAAATCTCCCAAGTTCAGCTAGCACAACAGAATTAGTCGATTTACTGTGTAGTTTTAGAATATGTTTACAAAGATTTAATTGCAGTTTTTCTATTTTAACTATATTCTTTTTATTTGAGATTACGGTGTCACCCCAGGAGTCACATGCATATAAAATAATTGGTTTGACTAGTGAATCAAAAAGCTTAAATTGTACATCTATTGATCTATTATCTATATTTGTTAGAGCTTTCACTATTTTGAAATATGCTTTTAAGGCCTTATCAGTTAAACCATCGATTCCTTTTGAGAATGATCCTGATGCCTGTAAGCTTACTCCCAGATAGTTATAATGACATACATTTTCTAGTTCACAATTATTAATATAGAATTTAGTATAAACTTTTCTTCCACTCTTATTGAAGACTAATATTTTGGTTTTAGTGGAATTAATTTTTAATCTCCATTGGTGACAAAACTTATCCACACAATCTAGTGAATTTTGTAATCCTTCCTTTGTTTCGGATAAAATAACCATGTCATCTGCGTACATGAGACAAGGCACTGGGTAATTACCGACGTTTGGAATGTCTTTACCTTCAATATATGATACTAAGTCATCAATAAAAACATTAAACAAAAGCGGACTAAGGTTATTACCTTGCATTAGACCTATTTCATTTCTAAAAGAATTACTTAAATTATTATTTACTTTGACTTGACTTTTGCTGTTATCGAACATACTTTTGATTGTTTTATATATATTTCCGGAGATGCCTAAGTTTAAGAGTTTGACGTACAAGCCTTCTCGCCAAACGCGATCAAAAGCTTTGTTCAGGTCAATAAAACATGCATATAAGTATTTTTTCTTTTTGAAACATTTATTAATGATAGTTTTTAATATAATAATATTATCAGTCGTTTTGTATTTTTTTCTAAACCCACTTTGGTATGGAGAGGGTATTGATACAGAATCAAGGTATTTAGTAATTCTTGTTGTAATTATACTAATAAACAATTTGCCAACAGCACTTGTGATAGTCAACCCTCTGAAATCATCAGCAGATGAAGGATTTTTTATTTTTGGGAGGGGTACAACAAGCCCATCAACCCACCTTTCCGGAAATGATCCAGTTTTAAGGCAATAATTAAACATTTTGTGAAGAATTGGTAACAACGGAATTTTTAATGCCTTAATTATATCGTTTGTGATCCCATCAATTCCTTCACTTTTCCCACTTTTTGCTTTTGATATGCTTTTGTGGACTTCATCAATTTTAATATCTTCATTTAATATTTCGTTACTACTGTTTTCCTTTTCTAATTTTTTTAGTTCAAGAAGTTTTTGGTTTACAAATTCTGAATCAAAGTTATCATCAGTGTCTTGACCAATTTTAGAAAAATGATCTTTTAATTCTGATGGTTTTAAATTTGTAATTTTTCCTTTGTCAGCTTTACTGAATTCTTCCATTTTTTTTACCAAATTCCAATATTGTTTAGGATTTGAATCTCCGAGTTCAGTTATCTTACTAACAAGGTCATTTTTATACGCCCACATAGAAATGTGGACGTATATTGCCGTCGCCCCCGTCCGTCCGTCTGTCGGTCCGTCCGTCCGTCGGTCCGTCCGTCCGTCCGTCCATCGTCCACAATATCTTGTGAACGCACTAGAGGCCAGGG
This sequence comes from Patella ulyssiponensis, assembly GCA_963678685.1. NCBI lineage: Eukaryota > Metazoa > Mollusca > Gastropoda > Patellidae > Patella > Patella ulyssiponensis. Next base: position 55,953,824 of record OY783225.1, on the reverse strand, counting down.
TTAATATCCGATTGACTTTAAATTTATACACAGTGTTTAAGGTCATGAGACGAAGAAGCCTATTGATTTTCAGCAATATCCTATAATTACTGCCAGAGTTATGACCCTTGATCACTTTGAAAAATCTTGTGAACACTCTAGAGGCTAAAGTTAATATCCGATTGACCTTAAATTTATACACAGTGTTTAAGGTCATGAGACGAAGAAGCCTATTGATTTTCAGCAATATCCGATAATTACTGCCAGAGTTATGACCCTTGATCACTTTGAAAAATCTTGTGAACACTCTAGAGGCTAAAGTTAATATCCGATTGACCTTAAATTTATACACAGTGTTTAAGGTCATGAGACGAAGAAGCCTATTGATTGTCAGCGATATCCGATAATTACTGCCAAAGTTATGACCCTTGATCACTTTGAAAAATCTTGTGAACGCTCTTGAGGCTAAAGTTAATATCCGATTGACCTTAAATTTATACACAGTGTTTAAGGTCATGAGACGAAGAAGCCTATTGATTTTCAGCGATATCCGATAATTACTGCCAGAGTTATGACCCTTGATCACTTTGAAAAATCTTGTGAACGCTCTAGAGGCTAAAGTTAATATTGGATTGACTTTAAATTTATACACAGTGTTCAAGGTCATAATACGAAGAAGCCTATTGATTTTCAGCAATATCCGATAATTACTGCCAGAGTTATGACTCTTGATCACTTCAAAAATTCTTGTGGATGCTCTAGAGGCCAAAATTAATATCTGATTGACTTTAAATTTATACACAGTGTATAAGGTCATGAGTCGAAGCTGCCTATTGATTTTCAGCAATCTCTGATAATTATTGCCAGAGTTATGGCCCTTGATCACATCAAAAAATCCTGTGGACGCTCTAGAGGCCAAAGTTAATATCTGATTGACTTTGAATTTACACACACACTGTTTAAGGTCATGAGACAAAGAAGCCTACTGATTTTCAGCGATTTCAAATAATTACTTCCAGAGTTATCTCCCTTGATCACTTCAAAAAACCTTGTGACGCTATAGATGCCAAACTTATCATCCGATTGACTTCAGATTGATACACAGAGTTTAAGGTGTTGAAACGAACAAGTATTTTGATTTTCAATGAATTTTGATAACTGAACAGCTAAATCCATGATGTTAAATGTTTCCTATACTAATTGTTAGCGTGGGGCAAAACTTTATAAAAAGTAAACAAATTCTAATGATTTTCAGATAATTACAAAATGAGTTGTTACTCTTAATCAGATTTTAGTGTATAACAAATGTTTCATTTCCAAAAAAAGTAAAAATATGCGACAACCCTTGTTGACTGCCCGGACGATTTAGCTGCTGTGGGCGTATGTTTCGTTGCCTGGCAACCTATCTTTAAACTTCTTTTTATTATTTTTAATTAATTTTTTGTAGTCACGCTTCAGTTTATAATATGTTTGTCTAACTGCAGGGTCATTGTAATATTTTTGGAACGTTTTAGTATATTGAATTAATCTACGTTTCATTTGTATACAATTTGTCTCTACCCAAGCCTTACGTCTTGGTTTGTTTTTCTTATTTGTTATGACTTTAGGTTTAAGACTTTTATTGCAGATTTCATGTACGATATTTTCCAATTCTTTTATATCTTCAGTCATATTAAAATCTTTCATTTGTAAATTTTTAAATCGCTTTTCAAATATAGCACTTCGGCTATTAGTGATCAAGTTTTCTTTGGATAAATTCGACCAATAATATTTTTTAACTTCGCATTGAAATTCTTCAGAATGTTTGAGCTCAGATACATTACTATGAATAAAATTAACATTCAAGATAAACCATAGTTGGCAGTGGTCAGACAATGCAGTCAGTTTGTTAACACAAAAGTTTGGTATATGTTTAATAATATTTTCAGAGGCGATAGAGTAGTCAACAACTGATCTACCATTATAATGATATGAAGTAAATTCACCAAAACTGTCGCCACCTGTTCTACCGTTCAGTATTCTCAGACTATTAATTTTGCAAATCTCTAATAATTTTGTTCCTTGAGTATCTATTTTGGTGTCTTTACTATTTCTATATTTTGCATTGTCAGCCATATAATTATCATATAATTGGAAATGGGGCGATATCTTATCATTTTCAATAAAATCAGTACAATCAGCTGTTCTACAATTTAAATCACCATTAATTATAATATCTCCTTTGCTATTATTTTCCAAAACCTCTTCCCTTAATATCTCAATTGTATCATATTTTGAATCTGGTTTATACAAGTTTGAAGATATAGGTAAACAATAAACAAATGCAACATAAATATCATTACTAATATTAAAAAAAGATTTCTTTAGTTTAACCCAAATGATATCTTCACTCTGGGATTTAATTTGCTCTAATCCAGCAGATAAATAGTTTTTAAAATAAACTATCACTCCACCTCTTCTGTTTGTTTTTCTAAAAGAATGGAAATAATTATAGTTTTCTAAACTTAAATTGCTTTCCTTATTTGTCCATGTTTCAAGAAGACCTATTATATCAAATGGTTCAATATAATTTTTAACAACTTGTGAATTAGTAATTTTACTATCTCCTGTTGTTTCATTAATACCATGGATATTCCAGGTAGATAATTTTATATTTTGGATTTCCATAATAGATTCTATCTGACACTAGTGATTTAATATAATTTTGCATTAAAGAAACTAAATTAGGGACTATGCAAAGTTTTGATACAAATAACATGAGTAAATGTCCAGACTTGAAAAGCTCTGATATACTAATAATTTAAACATATTATATTTTACTTACTAATAATTTAAACATATATTACTTAACAAAAATTGGATGGAGTTTACTTCTTGGAATGATTTTTACTGATAAGCTCAATTGGATGGAGTTTACTTCTTGGAATGATTTTTACTGATAAGCTCATAACAATAATACCTTAAATACCAAATCAATATCTATTAAATGACTAGAAAAGGACTAAACAAATAAAACATAAAATATAAACTATGTTATTGTTACATACAATACAATAACAATACTACTAGAGTCCAGACTTTGATACACTTATAATTTAAACATAGATTACTTAACAAAATTGGATGGAGTTTACATCTTGGATGGATTTTACTGATAAGCTCATAACAATAAGTCCTTAAATACCAAAATAATTACTATTAAATGACTAGAAAAGGACTAAACAAATAAAACATGAAATATTAAATTATGTTACATACAATACAATGAAACTACTGAAACAAATACTATTAAATGACTACAATGAAATTAAACAATTTTAAACATATAAACTTTATACTTTAAGTTATAAGGTTGGCTAGTAGTTTCATTATTTCATCCAACTGTTGTTTTTTGTTTAGATTATTTTGTGGAGGCTGTGGGGAATTGTATTGTGGTGCGGAATATGAATCTGGGGTATGCTCATGCTGGTATTTTGGAGACGCATGATATGAATATAATGGACCTTGCCGTTGTTTAGGCTGTGGGGTGCTGTAATGTGATGGGGAATATGAATCTGGGGTATGCTCATGCTGGTATTTTGTAGATGCATGATATGAATATGATGGATGTTGTCTTGGTCTGTAGCCATTTCCTCTCCAGTATACATAGTTATTTAAAGGAAGTTTTGTTTGCAAACCAAAGTTCTGTTTAATTAATTTTGCCAATCGTGAGAGGCCAATATTATTCAGATGAACTTCATCATGATAGTAATATTCAGATGGTATATTATTTTCACAAACAATTTGATATATATTTAAGTATTCTACATTGTGTTGTTTACAAAGATTTGTTAACATATTATTATACATGTTAATTCTATGATTTAAGTCAATGTAATCAACACTAGGGAGAAGCCCACATAAAGAAATTTTTGAGTTAGGAAATTTGTTAATGGCTAATTTTAGTAGGTTTAAACATTGTTCTGAAATTTGTTGATCAGTTTTGTTTTTCCTGATTTCACGTGTTCCTGTGATTAGGGCAACCTTTTCACATACAGGATTAATAGGAGAGTTCTCCAAAAAGTCAATAAGTCCTACAATACCATTTGGTATAAATTGAGTCCAGGTACTTTTGTTTCCATCCATTCGCCCACCATTTAATCTTCTTCCAATAGAATCTGTGAGTATAAGACGTTTGACATTTTCACAGCGGCGGTCGTTTCTTTGTCTAACTTCATGCGGTAATTCTGTGAAGTTTACTGAGGTGTCGTTATGTACCGGTATTCCTGGTTCATGCTCCTGTTTGTTTTTGACATTTATACTAGGTCCAGGTTTGGGTGACTCAGGTGATATCTGACTGACATTTTGCTGCTGTGTTTCATTATTCATAGGCCCAGTTTTATTACCATAGCTCGGATCTGTACTTAAAGTCTTTGCTGCATGGTCAAGTTGACCCATCTGTATAGATTTCATTTCTAATTTTATGTCATCCAAAGCTTTGGAATGACAAGTCTTTAGAAAATTAATCTGATCTGAATTTTCACCGATTCGATTTTTTAACAACACCATGTCAGTGCATAAATCATTTTTTATATTAGGTAATAATAGTTCAAGGTCTTTTTTAATTATCGCAACTTCCGCTTTAAGTGTGTGTATGTCTCCGTTACTATTAATGATGTTTGAGCACTTAAGATTGATGTCACACAAGGTGCTGTCTATGCCTTGAATTGAATTTTCAAGTTTTGAAATTCTAGTTTCAAAATTATCCGATTGCTCTGAAGGTGCTTTGTCATGTTTGTCATCATAGTCAAGCTGATTATTAACAGATGCACTGTCAGATGTGTATGTAATTTCATCTGTATTTGATGTTTGATGATTTTCTTCGTCCTTGTTTACTTTTGCCTTTATTTGATTGTAGAATTTTTCCTTCCATTGGACACAAGTGTTTAAACCCTGGATCATAATTGTTCCAGATTTATATAAATTTATAGTAACAAACTTCACATTTGCATCCTTTTTAAATAAAGATAATTGTTTTATCATTTTTTCACCCGATTTTTCAAATACGTTGTATTCCTGCTCACATATGATTTTCGTAGCTTTTAACCAAAGAGATAATGTGTCTGGATCTACTACGAATTCAACATCGCAAGGTTTTTTGGCCCAGTGGCCTTTATCGTCCTTTACTCTCTGATGATGGGTCACAATTTCTGTACTGTTATTATTAATAAGTTTCTTTACATCTTTTGAATGTTTTTTGCCGTTTGTGATGGTATCGTATTCGTCACCAATGACTATCCCGTCGTGTAATGTTGGTTTTTTTACAACTCTTTTTGTGTTCCCGCCATTCTTGTCTTTCGCTGTCTCTATTGTTTGTTCTTTATCTTCTGTTTGAAACAGCGACATCTGTATTTCATCATCACTATCCATGTTGAATTGATGTTTGTTATAAGTTTCTTCTTTTGTCACATTTTTTTAAAGTTTGGGTCCCATTTATAGCTTCAATAATGCAAAATTTGTAAATATTTAATCAGAGTTGAAAAAAGCTACCGCCATTAAAGGGGAGATAATATATAATCAACACAATTTGCAAAATTTGCTTCAAATAATGTAAATCCCAATAATTAAAAAGGACGTGGTACCAAAGTCGTGTACCACGTTTCAATTGTATAGAAGCAGTAAGGCGATTCTATTATATCAAGTTTTTTTTTTTTACACAATATTGTTAACGGTATGGTAATTGACGGACCACTCGGCTATCTGTATTGTAATTTATTTTAACATAAAATGAAAATATGGCCTATACAACAACAAAATGGATTACATAATCAACATAATTTGAAAAATAAGCTTTATATAATGTAAAATAAGTGAAAGTCGCGTACCACGTTTCGTTTGTATAGAAACAGTAAATGAACTTGGTACTGTTACCTCAGCCTCTGATTCTATTGTACCACGTTCTTTTTACTTATCAACTCACTGTTCTTTTGTGATATTCTCTTTTTTTTTTATTATACCGCGTTTTTAACTGCCACGTTTTATTTCATATCTACACACACTAGTGCAATATACCACGTAGGGCCTTTTTAAATAGGTAACAATAACTTGTACACCATATATAAATGGCGATTATTTTAATTGACTGTTTAAATTGTATTATATTAAATATTAAGTGTAAATATGAATTATAAATAGTATAAAACATCGAAATTGATTAAATAATTAATGTAATTTGCAAAATTAGCTTTTAAAAAGGTAAAACCACCATAATTAAAAAGAACGTGGTACCAAAATCTCGTACCACGTTACATTTGTATAGAAGCAATAGGGACGAGCGTGGTATTTTGGAGCGTGGTATTTAGCCACTGCCCTAAACTACTCTATCTACTCTAAATTTAAACTAACTTACCCGAAGTGGGGTTTTAAATATACTCTGTTAGCTTAACTTATTAATCTAACAACCTGAAATAGGATGATGTATATATATATATAATGTGTGAATGTATGTATGTATGCAAATTAACTTTATAAACTTTATCCATAAAAAACTAAGAACTTCAGTATTAAAATATAAAAATCTACAGAGCTAAACGGGTGCAGGCTGTTTCGTAACCTGTCTGTTTCGTAATTAGGTCCTTCGTACCTCGTTTCGTACCTCAGATTGATTCGTACCTCAGATTGATTCGTACCTTTTCCTACGTGTTGTTGAAATAAAGTTGATACATGATTCGTACCTTTTTCTACGTGTTGTTGAAATAAAGTTTGAACATGATTCGTACCTCAGATTGATTCATATCTTTTCCTACGTGTTGTTGAAATAATTTTGAAACACGACGACTTAATAATATCCAACCACAACAAAAATTTTATAAAAATGGCTGCAACGCGAACTTTATGAAACAAAGATGGCTACTTGTTGCGCGAATTTTATAAAAATAGCTTTGTACTTTTTTAAATATGTCGAAAGAAATTTAAAAATATAAGTTGGCAAAAAAACCCCAACAAACACTGCGATCTGCCTTTGTTGTTTATAATCTGGTGTTGATTACTGAACTCATTAAGCGAGTGAGTAGTGATTCTTATTCTTGACGATAATTGATTGGCGATTGTTAAAACGGTTAAAAAGAGATTGAAAAATATTTAATCTGGTGTTGATTATTGAGTCCATTCAGCTGGGTGACTTGTGATTATTGACTATGAGTTGTGATTTTTGTCAATGGGTCAGGCGGCGCAAGCAGTTATTGCCAATCCTCTATTTTACCTGCTCGGTAGATTGCTGCATAAAGCACAGGAATCTGACCTTCTATCTGTATATATATGCATACACCATACCGAACTAGACAATATATGATAAAAAAGAACAGGAATGCAATGCCTGTTAAATCCTCGATTTTACCTGCTCTCGCTTCGGCACGTTTTTGTTCCACAATTCGTAATGTCAGGCAATCTAACCTCTGCCAATTCACTCACATATGATTTTTCTTCAATCTAGCCGTTTTGATTTGCACAAATACTTCCCACAAAACGATATCGTAGCCATTTGAATAATATTTACATTATTTTCCTTCGTTGACGTTTGTCCTCAACTCCATGCGCTGACGTCATACAAAAACCTAACCAGTCTTGTATACTTTCGCCTCAAAATCACGAATATTCACCAAAACCTGGCAGAAAGTGTATATTCAAACCCTCTTCTTTGATTCTACACCCGAGAGTTAACAAAATTTACCATGCAAAAGGAAGAAAATGGAATGGCAGAGAAAATCTTAAAATATCTTTGGCACTTGATTCAGTGATCTAGTCACTGCGGATTGATTTTGTATGACGTCAGCGCATGGAGTTGAGGACAAACGTCAACGAAGAAAAATAATGTAAATATTGGAATCAAATGGCTATGATATCGTTTTGTGGGGAGTATTTGTGCAAATCAAAACGGCTAGATTGAAGAAAAATCATATCTGGGTGAATTGGCAGAGGTTAGATTGCCTGACATTACGAATTGTGGAACAAAAACGTGCCGAAGCGAGAGCAGGTAAAATCGAGGATTTAACAGGCATTGCATTCCTGTTCTTTTTTATTATATATTGTCTTGTTCGGTATGGTGTATGCATATATATACAGATAGAAGGTCAGATTCCTGTGCATAAAGAAGCATCGATATTGCCGTTACAGATAAAGCTTGTGTCAGAGGGGAAGTTAAAAAGATATCAACGTATTCACACTCTAGAACAGGATCATATTTTTAGTCTGTGGGGGTAATACGCACAGGACCAGATATCAGCCAGCTCCCTGTTACGAAGATGCGCGTTTGTTTACGGCCCAACTGCCGCTCCTGTTGCACAATAGAATATAAGCACAACACAAAAGAAGAAAATAATTTTAAAAAAAAATAAACTTTAACTTAGCACGATAGTGTTGATAGAATAGAAGAAACTCCACCAATGGCGGTCCCAAGCCCGGGTGCAAAAGGAGGAGGGTTAAGCTTAAGTGCATTGTAAAAGTTTAAATTAACGAAGGTACGAAACAGCTCATGTGAGGAAGCTTATGTTTAAGCACGTGTAAAACTTGAAATTTCCGAAGGTACGAAACAGCTCGCGTGAGGTACGAATGAACTAAGTACGAAACAGCCAGGTTACGAAACAGCTGACATCCAGCTAAACTTATACAGCTTATACAATCAGTAAAATATAATACAACATACCTGGTAAATAGCTACAATCCTTAAATTATTCCAAAACTTCAAGAAATCAATCACAAAAACTAAACTTACGCACAACTTCTCTAAAACACCTCTTTGACAGAAAGATGGCTAGCAACTGAATGTATCCACCAACAAATACATCACATGACACAAAAAACAAATGAAACTCAGTTAAATGTACTCACTATTGTTAAAGCAACAACAGCTTAAAGAAATTGGCAAATGAAGTTTAGAACTTTAAAGTGGGGATTTAAAGGTGCTTACTAACGTGCTATACTAAAAACATTAAAATTACTCTACACAGAAATTTATAACATAGTTTGAGTTAACAGAAATAAAACATGATCTGGATGCAACATTTTATTCTAGCATACTATATATACTATAAAGTCGTATCTGGTCAGCCGCCAAAGCTGGTCTGATTTACATGAAAAACCAAAGCCAATTTATACTAAATTCACTTTGATAACACGGGTAATTAATAATATGGAACAAAAGGACTTATGTAAAGACTACATAATTAAATCATTTGTCATTGATAGATTATCTCACTATAAGCATATGGCAGGCTACAGAACAATTGATGTGTGACAGCTAACGCTAGTAAACGTCATTAGTGATCAGCGGATTATCTAACTTGACCATTATACATATGGCAGCATATGGTTCTTTATTAAATGGACAATAGTGTGGTCAATTAGAGAACAGTGGAGAGTTTATTATACATGCGGTCATAGGATAATTATAATCTTTTACCTATCACTGTCTCTCACACTATGTTACAAATTGTAAAATCCCTCCCCATCAGAAATGTTGTCCCTAACATTTACCAGTAAATACATCTGGAAACAAAGGTTGACATAAAATTGGTAGCATCTCTAGGACCACTCTCAGTCTATCTGCAGGAAGACATATAAAATCTGGTGGTAATAACGACGTTTTTTCCATGGTGGTGCATCTTCTACCTGGTGCGACATAACATACTCCCCACCCTGAATCCATTGACGAGCTGCTCTATTCTGCCTAGATCTTCTTGGCTGTGGTGACTCTTCAACAGACGAATTTGACTCCGAAACTGGTGTTGCAGGCCTTACTTCACCATGATGAACTTCTTGTTCAACTTCGGCCACATCGTCCTCTCTTCCAGTCATATCTGCGGTGTTAACCTGGGGCAGGAAATCTGCTCCTTCCACAACATATACTGGTTCGTCCTCTTCACCACTACTACTGGATTCCTCGCTTAAATGGTCATCAGGAATAGGTTTGCCAGCACCTGAAACAGAACTTTTACCTTTTCCTTTGGAATCGCTTGCTGTAAAAACCGGAATGGAACTTATCGGTAGCAAATGGTTTCGATGTAACATCCTGCTTTTCTTGTAACCTTCCTCGGATGTAACTTCATAGACAGGTATATCAGGGTTTGGTTTTCTCACTACAGTGTATGGTGTCTCTTCCCACTTATCAGCAATCTTATGTCGACCCTACCAGAACACGATCTCCTACTTCTAACAGGTTGCTCCTTGCTCTCAAATTTAACTTACCCTTACGATGTTTGTGGGCCTTCTCCAGTTCAGCGGAAGCAGTCTGGTACGCATAATCTAACTTCTGCCTTAAATTCTCCACATAGGTCTTATAATCTTTGGCATCTTCTTCGTTGTTTACAAGACCATGAAGAACATCAATCGCAAGAATGGGCTTCCTGCCGAACATAAGATGAAAAGGTGAAAATCCTGTGGCAGTATGTGTTATACAATTATACGCATGCACTAAAGATGGTACATAGGCCTTCCAGTCAGTTTTCTGATTCGGATCTAACGTTCCTAACATATTCAACAAACTACGGTTGAAACGTTCACATTGCCCGTTCCCCTGAGGATGGTATGGGGTTGTTCTGGACTTATCCATGCCGGTTAGTTGACATAGCTCCTTTATAAGTTTTCCTTCAAACTGTGCCCCTTGATCACTGTGGATTCTCCTCGGAATTCCATATGTAAAATAAAATTTTCGAAAAATATCTTTGCTGTTAATTTTGCTGTTGTATTGCGGACTGGGTAAGCTTGGGCGTAACGAGTAAAATGATCTGTTATTACCAAAATGTTCTCAAATCCACCCTTTGATTCCTCCACACAAAGATAATCCATGCACACTAACTCCATTGGTTCTGACGTGACTATATTCATAAGTGGGCATGTTGATGGTGATGACTTACGCCTTAAACATCTCGAACAATTAGATATATATTCTTCAACATCCTTACTCATCCTAGGCCAGTAAAATCGATCTCTGATTAAACTTAAAGTCCTATCTCTGCCAGGATGACCAACATCATCATGAGTTCCCTTAAGCACACAGCTTCTGTAATTCTTTGGCACAACCAACTGATACTGTAGTACCCCCTCCAATTCAACACGTCTGAACAGAACTCCTGATCGTAGAACGAAGCGTTCATACTCTCTATTCAGCAATGTCTCCATCAATGATGTTGCTTTTCTGGGTTTCCTGCCTTCCTCAAGATTATTGACTACTTCTCGAAGGATAGTATAAGCAAGCTGCTTATCTCGCCATTGACTTGAACTTACAATAGGAGATACCACAGAAGACATATCTAAAATAACTTGACTTGACATGCTTACTGTAGTAACAAATCCATCATCGACATCAATATTTTGAAGAGCTTTAATAACGTCAGCTTTAATTTCTGTTGCATCTGTAACTGGCTTCAAAGGTAAACGACTCAGCGCATCCGCATCTACATTTCGCTTTCCCGCTCTATACCTTATATTAAAGTTGTAATCTGCTAGTGAAGCTAACCATCGGTGTCCTATAACATCAAGCTTAGCTGTGGTGAGCACATACGTTAAAGGGTTATTATCTGTGTAAACTGTAAAACTGCTGCTGTATAAATACTGGTGAAACTTTTCTGTAATTGCCCACTTGAGAGCTAGAAACTCAAGTTTGTGCGCAGGATAATTTCTTTCTGACTTGGATAAGGACCGACTAGCATATGCTACAACCCGCTCTTTACCATCTTGTTCTTGATACAGCACAGCACCAAGTCCGTAACCACTTGCATCGGAATGAAGTATAAACGGTTTGCTAAAATCTGCATACGCCAAAACAAGAGGATTTACCAATAATTTCTTTAATTTACTAAATGCTTCTTCTTGTCTTTCTTCCCATTTCCACTCCTTACTAACTAGATCACTTACCTTCCTCCCCCTCTTCTTAGTCGTTGGTCCACCAATCAGCAAATCGTTCATAGGTTTAGCAATCTTTGAAAAATCTTTAATAAATCTTCTATAATAACCCACGAACCCAAGAAAACGTCTCAACTCATCCACGTTGGTTGGTCTTGGCCAATCAGCAACCTTCTCTGTTTTCTGTGGATCTGTTTCGACACCTTCTGATGAAACAATGTGCCCTAAATACTTAACCTTTTCCTGAAAAAACTTGCACTTCTTTGGCGCTAACTTCAATCCATGTGTCTTTAACTTATTAAATACCTTTGACATTCTATCCAGATGTTCTTCATATGTCCTGCTATAAATAATTAAATCATCTATAAAAATAGCGCATATTGACAAATTCAAATCTCCTAGACAATCCTCCATAAGACGTTGGTAAGTTGCTGCGGAATTGGATAAACCAAAAGGAAGTCTGTTGAACTCATAAAATCCTTACGGACCTACTGTAAAAGCTGTTTTATGTTTATCTTCTTCCTTGATGCCAACCTGATGGTACCCACTCTTCATGTCTAATACAGAAAAATACTTCGCTCCTGCAAGATTATCCAGCATCTCCTCTATTCTAGGCAAAGCATACGCATCCTTTATAGTACGTTTATTCAGCATGCGATAATCAACACACATTCTTATCGAGTTGTCTTTCTCACGGACTAATACAATCGGTGATGAATACGGGCTATGACTTCTCCTAATAACGTCTGCTTCTAATAATTCATGAAGATGATTCTTAATCTCATCTACAGACTCTATTTATCATCAGATTGTTTGTAAATTTATGTATTTGATTTCAACAATTTCTATTGATTTCTGCCAGAGTAATGACCCTAATTTAACGCTAATGACAAAAGTTATCATTCAATCTGTTTAAAAATTTAACTGCATTATTTAAATTTTTGAATCAAAGAAGCTGATTTGATTTCGACTATTTCTGTTACAGTAGAATCTGCATTAAGCAGCCACCCAAGGGAATTTTTTTTCACGACTGACCGCTTAACACAGGAGTGTCCTCTTAATACCGTAAAACCTTAATGTTTTGATGTGCTGACATTTATTAAATATTACACTTGGATGCATTGGATGCAAACATCATTACTTGTATCGGTAAATTTGTCCTTCAGTATCCATTTCTGGAAAGTTGGGTATTATCTTCTAGTCATCTCGTGCACAGATTAGTACAATTATAACTAGAATAGTGTTTTAGAGGGGATCTGGGGTCGTTGAAATAAACAATCCAGAACGGGTTCAAAACTTTATTACCGTATAAACCAGGCAAGTAATTAAAAAAAACACGCAAATATACAATTCAATATAATAATATAAGTTTTACAAAACAAAAGGTAATATCAAAAATACAAACATCATTAACATATATCTACTAATACAATCACCACAGCAAAGAAATAATCTGTGCTACAAAGCAAATCACCATTTGCGACAAATAGCAAACATTGTACCGGTACTTTAACTAAACTAGTAATCTACTCTTTATCTACATTCTAAACTAACTTACCCGAATATACTCAGTTAGCTTAACTTATCAACCTAACAACCTCAAATAGGATCATATATTATATATATATATTATGTGTGAATGTATGTATGTATGTATGCAAATTAACTTTATCCATGAAAACTAAGAACTTCAGCATTAAAATATAAAACTACAGAGCTAAACTTATACAACCTTTATATAATCAGTAAAATATAATACAACTGTGGGGGTTTCGTATTTTACAGATCATTGAAATAGCTGTGACTTCAGTTATTCTTGTCCCGTAGATAGAAATGGCCTATATTATTTGCTGTGCGTTGCATCAAGCTCGGAATTGCCGGTAATCCCACGTAGAAATGGTATAGAAACGCGCCATTTTGTAAATGGGCTTGGTATATAGTACTTGTGGATCGGCACCTCCTATTGGATAACGTTGGTTAAACGGCCAGCGGACCTCAGCTGGAATATTCACATATTTCGCTCTGCGGTAAGCATTCCCAAGGGAGACTCTGCCTCTGGTGGCTAGCGAGTTCCGCTGGAATGATCACTCATTTCGCTCGGGGCAAGCCAGTTCTCCGTAGTAGAGTTTAGTAGCGTGCGAGTCCTACTGGCGTGACCACTCATGCCGCTTAGGATAAGTACGAACTAAGTCGGGCGTTCCAAACTTTAAGGGGAGGGAGACTCGGTTTCTGGTGATTAGCGAGTTCCGCTGGAATGATCACTCATTTCGCGCGGGGCAAGCACGGTCTCCGGAGTAGAGTTTAGTCTTGTAGTAGATGGTTTAAGTTCTGAGTTTCTAGTTATTTTTAGGTTTCCGATTGGGTGATGTAAGATTTATTGTTTCCCTTTGTGCGAATATTGAAGTTCAGGCAAAAGGCAGACATATTGTATTTATTCGTGGAGTTATGAGTCTCTAGTTATTTTTAGGGTTCCGATTGGGTGATGTAAGATTTATTATTTCCCTTTGCGCGAATACTATAAGTTCGGGCTGAGGCAGGCACTCATATTGTTTATAATGTCGCTGTGTTCTAATTAGTTTATCCCTAGAATTTTCGTTCAGAAGTTACAAGATTTGACATAGTGGGCGTTCCGTTTTGGTTTTGTGAAGGGACATAGTAGAAGGATTTGGCGTAAGAATTTCTATTTCAGCTGGTTAACCATTGGAGAGAAGAAGACCAACCACTCGGACGCGCGTATCGGTCAATAAAATCTTTGTAATTAATGAAATAAAGAATTTGAAACTTAATAAAAGTGTTTTCTTTGACTTCAGTTCACGTGAGAAACCTGACATCCTGTGTACGAACCTGGACTTCCGGTTTGCACAAGAGCCGGTCACGCCCGACGCTCAAGTGCAAATCGATAACAACCTGTCCTGTTACACAACATACCTGGTAAATAGCTACAATCCTTTACCAAAACTTCAAGAAATCAATCACCAAAAACTAAACTTTTACACAACTTTTGTAAAACACCTCTGTGACAGAAAGACGGCTAGCAACTGAATGTATCCACCAACAAATACACCACATGACATAGAAACAATGAAACTCAGTTAAATGTACACTCCCTATCATCAGTTATGCCAGGTGTTGAAACACCACATGACATAGAAACAATGAAACTCAGTTAAATGTACACTCCCTATCATCAGTTATGCCAGGTGTTGAAACAATTTCTTCCGGGTATAACGCAAAGTGCCACATGGCAAGTACTACACTTCCATGGAGTTTTTACTTCCTTTTAAAAAGATGTCCAACACATTTTGCAGTTTTTGCGTCCTTTAGTTGCTTGTATAGTATTGTCTGCTAAGCTGTTAATATCTTCTGCAATTTCTACTGGTAAATGTTGAGCTGGTTGTAATGCTCTTGAACACATCAGTGGAGTCGGTTCTATAAGTTGATCACAGACAGGTTTATTCACAATAGCTCTTCGAAATTCAAGTACGTCGGTTGATTCATGGTTTTCTTCATTTGACAATGTATTATATAGCTGTTTACTACAGCAATGTCTATAAAATGGAGAAACAAAGTTTTATACCACTTTCTGGTTTTACGTAATACCTGGTAATACTGTATAAGTTGATCAGACAAATCTACTCCGCCCATAAACTTGTTATATTCCTTTACAGAAGGTGGAAAAGGAATATCAATCGTTTCAAATTTTCCAGTCTGGGAATTCTTTGTTTTCCTTTTTACACTGTCAGAACTAGCAGCATTATGAAAAGTTGAACACATAGTTACATATCACAGTTGTCTTTCCATTTCAAACAAAGAAGATTGTTGTCTCGTATCCATCTAATACTTCCACGCTTTGCACCTTAAAGCGAATAATTTAACTTGGATTTCGCGAATCCCTTGTGATTTTCACGAATTGTACTACAAGCTGAAGTTCTATGAAATAACAAATCCTGAAACAAGCCAACAGTGAGGCTGATGTCCCCCGCCGAAATCCCAAAATAAATAGATGACACATATTAATTAATCGCACATTAATTTTTTTCAAACGTATCGACCAATCAAACTGAACACGAAGTGTCATCCAAAAATTGCTTATCTCTGCCTACCGTAAGAAATAAAATGCTCATCTTCGAACTCCATCAAGGCATTGACCTAATAAGCATACACACCAATTTTGAACATTTTAACTCAATTCGAAGGAGAGTTATTGTGTTCCAAAGTCTCGGCAAATCAAATTGCTTATCGCTCTGCTTACCCTGAGCAGAAAATGCTCATTATCGATCTTAGTCAAGGTATTACTGTAATGAAACTATACACCAAGTTTCATCACTCTCACTTAATTAGAACTAAAGTTATCGTGTTTCAAAGCATCAACCAATCAAATTGCTTATCTCTGCCTACCCTAAGCGGAAAATGCTCATCTTTGAACTCCATCAAGGCATTGACCTAATAAGCATATACACCAAGTTTGAACATTTTAACTCAATTAGAAGGAGAGTTATTGTGTTCCAAAGTCTCGACCAATCAAATTGTGTATCGCTCTGCTTACCCTGAGCAGAAAATGCTCATTATCGAACTTAGTCAAGGTATTACTATAATGAAACTATACACCAAGTTTCATCACTCTCACTTAATTAGAACTAAAGTTATCGTGTCCCAAAGCATCAACCAATCAAATTGCTTATCTCTGCTTACCCTAAGCGGAAAATGCTCATCTTCGAACTCCGTCAAGGCATTGACCTAATAAGCATATACACCAAGTTTGAACATTTTAACTCAATTAGAAGGAGAGTTATTGTGTTCCAAAGTCTCGACCAATCAAATTGTGTATCGCTCTGCTTACCCTGAGCAGAAAATGCTCATTATCGAACTTAGTCAAGGTATTACTATAATGAAACTATACACCAAGTTTTATCACTCTCACTTAATTAGAACTAAAGTTATCGTGTCCCAAAGCATCAACCAATCAAATTGCTTATCTCTGCTTACCCTAAGCGGAAAATGCTCATCTTCGAACTCCATCAAGGCATTGACCTAATAAGCATATACACCAAGTTTGAACATTTTAACTCAATTAGAAGGAGAGTTATTGTGTTCCAAATTCTCGACCAATCAAATTGCGTATAGCTCTGCTTACCCCGAGCAGAAAATGCTCATTATCGAACTTAGTCAAGGTATTACTATAATGAAACTATACACCAAGTTTCATCTATCTCACTTAATTAGAACTAAAGTTATCGTGTCCCAAAGCATCAACCAATCAAAGAGAGTTATTGTGTCCCAAAAAGTGTGACGGACGGACAGACAGACGGACAGACGGACGAACCCATTTTAATAGTCCCCCAACTTTCTTCGAAAGGCGGGGGACAATAATGTTGCTCTAGTATAAAAATTGTCAACAAACAACTTATAACCTTGGCCAATAAAATCCTTGATAATTTTAAAAACAATGTAATACGTAAAACCATTTCCAGAATTCTGAGTATTCTTACCAATATAAATATCAAATACAGAAGTATATCAAGTTGCAGAATCAGCAAGTACAAATAACAATATAGCCTCACTTCACCGGTTTGTCTTTCATGTACTGTTTGATACCAATTCTAGCTTTAGAGCCAACCATCCATTCATCAATAGAAATCTCTCTATCAGGTACATAAAAACTTTGACATTCAAGCTGGATTTGACCGTAGAGAGGTTTCAACTTTCCGAGAAGGTCGTTGCAAGGATCACCATTCTGTTTTCTGCGATGATTTTCTTCATCTTCTTCAGGATCACTCATATGTAAGTTCCATAGTAATGGCAAAAACCTGGCTCTTGACATAACTCTCTTTGCAAAAGGTTGACCAAAAAATCTATCATCAGACCAGTATTCCTATATATGTGGAACAGTTACCAAGTCAAAGAAAATAATAACAGCTAAAAACCCATACAGTTCTGTAACGGTAGTACTACGCCATTTATATTTCTTTCCCTTAGCTTTCTTTCTATCCCCATGACAATTTGTGTTTGAAACCAATGTGTTCATAACATTACTACTGTAGTAGGAGGGGCTTATGACTGGCAAAAAGTACTCCATGAATCTCGCCAATTTGTAATATGAGGACAAACGTGACAAAATGAAGCATCTAGGGACTTATAAGCACAAACGTAGGTTCAAGCTCGCCAAAAACCAAAGGTACCCTGGGACCAAATCGCGCCCCAACCCTCAGTTTGAATTCAGGCAAAATAAGTCCCATCCCTTTTACCAGACACAAAACCTCCAACTGTGGGTTTGTTCAGAAGAAACAGGGATTCGTATACCGGATGCTCAATGGTTTGCCCCAAACATCAACCCAGAGAAAACAACAATATTTATTATTACAAAGTTTTATTATACCAATTGTAACTTCTGACAATTGGGTAACAAATAAGTAAATACATAAATAGATGAATGAATGAATGAAGGAGTTTATCCCTAACCAATAAAAACGGACCTCACGTTCCAAGATAAGGGTTTAGCTTTATCCAGATGAATATCAAGGTACGTTTTTACTAAAACAACTAATTTAAATGCAATCTCGAGATTCCATGATAATATTTCACAGTAACTTTCAACAAGTACAAATCTTACGCGTCTTCCGCTTATATTAATACTGGTTCCACCCGTTCAAGACCACGTCCTAAATGCCAGAATTATCTCTGAGCAAGATAAAATTCAGACGGTCAGGCACAGTCATTTAAACGCGACACAATGCAGGTACCGGTTTGCACAAAGTTTCGCAAAAAAAAACTAATGACCCGAAAAACCAAGACCGAATCAGCTAAATGCAGACTAAAGTCCACAAAATTAAAAAAAGCTCCACGGAATCACTTCGCGAGAGTGATCCCGCGCCAATGATCGACGAGTATAAATACGGAACAATTCGAACCGAAGGCGCAGTAATATTAGAAAATGCGGAAAGCCACTTTAAATGCTAAACGTATATATGAGCGTGAAAAATTCCTAACTTAAACCTAACCAAATCACGACGTTTAAATACTTCTTAAATCATCGACAAATAAATCCTAAAATTAAATATATAAGTCTATTAGCATGGCGGAAAAGTTACTTTTCCCGGCTAATAAATGGAATAGTTACTATTCCCGTACCTATATTCATCCCGGGCCGCGGTACAAATGCAAGTGATGAATTCGGCTGCTTATATACCCTCTTACCAGCGAAATGCTCGTGCGATCAGCGCTGAACGTCGACAATTAAACGCTGATTTGATTGGTCGCGTGTAGCCAATCATAGAACACGTAGCAAAAGCTCAAGTCGCGAATCAAGCATGGCCGACTTTTGACAGGTAAATAATGAATATTGACAATTATTCATATAATATGGTAAACAAACAAATGTTCTATACGCAAATGACTCTAAACACGAAAGTAGAGAGTGTTTTAATATATTACAAGTAGTTTTGAAGCATGTCGTGTGATAGTTTTATGATAAAGGGATTTTCAAAAAATGAAAACTCCCACACTACAAAAGAAATGCTTGAAAATTTGACCTGAGCTGTAGTTATCGTTGGTACACAGTTGTATTCCAGGTTCACGTCTTGGGGTAAATTTCGGAATGTTAGAAATAACATCATCACATGTTTCATCATTCTGCGATTGATTATCCGAAGAACTTCGGTGTAGAATTGGATGTAGGCCTACTGATCTAGAAAAAGAAGTAGAAGTAGGAATATCTACAATGTCATCATCTTCATCTGATAATTCAGAATAATTTCTCTTCATATTCTTAGAGACAAAACGCCTTGTTTGGTTGATTTGATCCAAAACTGTACCATGGGAAGTACTTACATCATCATATGATGTTTGCCTGAAATTATAAAAATAAATAAATAAGAATAAATGTCCAGGATAAAACAAATGTATTAAACTTGATTTAAACAAATATTGTACTCTGAATGAGATGAACGACTGGAGATAGCATTTAGCCTCATCACCAATTGGTAATGAAGTTTATGAATATAGATTATAGATCTATTTACCAAACAAACTTGTCACACACACCTTTTTATTTAGTCTCATTTAGCTTGTTTCTTCTTGAACCAAGATATTGTCAATAACAACATAATGTTTATAATTCAATAACAAAAATATATATACATTTCAGATGTGAAATTATGATATTTTTTTAGTGTACAGACATAATTTGTAGACGAAGAAAAACAAAATTGTCCAAATTGAAAATTCTTTTTTTACGCAGTCAGCCATGTTTATTTTATTCTAGGCTAAGTGTCAACAATACGGCACTACGTAGTACATAGCTATGTGATATTGACCTGTCAAATATAAATCCACTGCTGTTCTAATATTTGCTGATGACACTACAATTCGAAAAATGCTTACTATTTCTTCAATTTTTAATTAAAATGGTTAAAACTTAACGACCTACCTGGAATTGTCACCCTGTAACTTTCTTCTCTTGTAAATTTCACATTTTTAGACACTAGCCAACTTGTCAGAATATAAACATTACCACCGCGTCTACGTAAGTTGGGTATTTCACAAATCGGGTGCATTTGGTTAATAATGCTTTGTGTGGGAGGATTCACAGTGCGTGTGTGTGTATGTTTGTTGTGGAGTATATGTGACAAACTGATATTTTTAATATAAATAGTCAGTTGGTTTTAATTATTTTAATCTGCACTTAATATAAACTAATAATGGTTGTACTGTCCCTTTAAACCTATCCTATACTGTCCAATCTGTATCTGTCTGTAGTGAGGTCACTCACTACATCTTCAACTTTAACCCTTTGTATTTGTCCGGTGAGTTGTTTGTGTAGCAATAATATTTTCATCAAACTGATAGTGAAAACACGCCCCACAGTCAGGAGGTAGTTGAAATATTGCTAGCCGGTGGACAGTGTGGCTGACAAGAGACACATTGGATGTGGGCGTGGCCTGCCACTGTTTTCGTACGCTGTACAGTCGCCATGCTTCTTCTACAAAATGAAAACAAGTATGGCGATTATGTACGGCGGTATTTTTTTTATTTAATTATTTCTGAAATTTTGTAACCGGAGTTCAGCTTTAAAGCAAACATTCCATTAAATTTCAGATTTATATTTATACTTGGATTTATATTTATAAACAGTCTGTTTCTATCTCAATTTATTAACAGATAGGAATAAATGAGGATTTGATATACATGTACTGTCCTTCCTCCCAAAACAGTTAAGCATTCCATACAAACTTTGAAATTTATATCAAGGAATCATAACTCTGGAAGCAATCATTTGTCAGAAGTAGGCATACCATCATTAAATTTCACCATCTCAATACACACAAGGTTGATAGCAATTCTCGCTACTTTTCTTCCCTATTGCACGGCCATTTGTGTTCATTTAGGGGTCTAGAATGGTAAATATTCATGTCAGACCGAATGATTGGTTACAGTAATATGTATGGCAAACAGTTACATGTTTTTAGCATCCTGCTTTGAAATTTTAGTGCTCAACCTCATACAAAATTTGGTGCAAAGACATGACCATTTGTTTCTCTGTCTGTAGTGAAAAGCATTCATCCCAATGGGCAAAAAGACCGGAATTAAGATCGAAAGTCAAGGGGGATATTATGTTTAACTCTAACTGTGTCAGAGCATTAGATTCCCTGCATTAAAATATGTGATCTTGACTAAGTTCAGTCATGAACATTTTCTGCTTTTGAGATAACCAATTTGATTGTTCAATGCTCTAATTTGAAGGGGCATCTTCCATCGAAGGTTTGATCTTACTTTATCAAGGCCTTCACATAATTACTCTACATTTTTCATCAAAAATTTTGATTGGTCCAGGACCGATAGAAAATATCATCGCAAATACCAAGTCTTGGTCTTTCTAACTGAAATGTGTACCTGTAATAAGGTTGCTGGAACTTTTCCACTTCAGCTTCAGCTTTCCCACTCTCTCAATCCAAACCTTCCTTATTTACTTTCCTGTTCTTCCATTATGTTGGTAAGCTTGCTTTTAGTTTGGTTTTCAAGTAACAGAAATGTTTAACAGGAATTAAACGTATATTCCTTTTTGTGTAAGGGATGTTGGGTGGCTGATTAGATCGTAATGTCTGTCAATGAATCAAGTGGCGTGGTTTCAATTTCCCGCTTGTATGTGATAAAGAGCAAGCAAATTATTGAAATAAAATTGAACCATTTGGATGTTAAACCACATTTCTTTTTCTCTCTCTATAATTAATGTGTTTCTATCACTACCTCTGATTGGACAATGTTACTGTTGTGGTAAAGGGGGATAAAACACAGATCCTATTTTTATTTTCTTTAATTTTAGTTCAAAATTTAGTTTTACTTGTCTTTGCTACACTATGTTCTATGATGTAAGGGATTAGCCAATGAAAAAGTCTATTATGGCAAGCTTTTGGTGTGAGGTTAATGGAACTGTGTGTAATCCACTAGAAACATCAATGCTGATTGATTAGTCAAATGTCTGATGTGATAGGGTCAACAGTCACTTGTATGACCTCTGATGTTACCTCCCAAAACAACTGGTCACGGGGCAGTTTCAGAAAGCAACTTACGATGAAAAATTTGCGTAAGTTTATCCTAACGTAAACTTACGTAAAAATCATGTCTCACTAAAATTCTTAACTTACGAAATTCGTAACTTTCACCGTAAAGTCTACGGCAACTCGCAACTTGTGGTAAGTTGGGATTTCTTACGTATCTTTGACAAAATGGCCACCTTGTTACTTTATGCGGATCGGCAACTTTAGTGATAGAGAGACCGACCCTTCGAGGATGGATTAAGCCCTCTCGACACCCATACGAACGAGAGGTGTTAGATTCACGGTTCAGACTTGATCGGAAGAGTATATTACATGTTATTAAAGATACATTATGGGAGATTTTGACAAGGAGTTAGCCATTCTTGCTATAAAAGTTCAAAAATAGATGTTGAAACAAGAATATATTGAAAATTTCAGTCAAATAAATTTATCCTGAACAAAGTTGTTACCACTATAATTTTTTACTAGAAATATTGATTAAAATCATCGACACCCTTTTCCCACTATGGCCGATTGTTGATTGACAGGCGTTAACTCCACCTACATAGTCTCGATCATCAAGTAATGTTTAAACGGTATCTAGTGAAGCTTGTGTATAGCCTCGGTCATCACTGTCTTTTATGAATAATTTCCGGAAGTATGATGACGTCAACGTCACGGAGAAACCCCACCCACGATGCCATAGTGATTAAATCAGTCGACGAAATCCTGTTTTAATCCGAGCCCAATCCAAGCCATCCGTGGGTCTACAGTGTTCATTTTGGGCTTGTTGTTTAAATAAAGATCTAATTTATAATTTCTATGACATCTGAGGCTCAAAGGAAGACCGACAAAAGTCAGTTTTTGCTCTCCCATAATGTATGTTTAACTGTATTAATGAAAATATCGAAATCGCAAGTTACCTAATGAAATCCTTGCCATCACCTGTACAAGTCCTGGTTGCATTACGATAGGCCTACTATGCCATAGGTAGCTTCCAAAATCTCATTGCTGATGCACATGGGTTCAGTCTACTGGCATTTACACAACACAGTATTTAATTTGATTTATCACAAACAGGAGCTCAGGAAAAATAATAGTAGTAGGCTAGTTTTCATTAAACAAGACTGTGGCTTACGTCCGGTATTAGTATTAGTACAGTGGACTCTGTCACATCCGATGTCTGATCACTCTGGATTTCTGTGACATCCGACATGATTTTCATGTCCCGATTTATTTCCTTATTACTACTTCAGCCCAAAAAAATCTGATAAGTCCGGATTCTGTCAGTTCCGGATTTCGACATCAATCAGCCGTCCCATGGGTGTGAAGTCACAAAAGATTAACAATCAATCACCAATCAATTATCGTAAGATTAAAACTCGCAATCGTGTAGGTCTTTGTTGATTACCTTGATAATTTTATAATCTCTTGTAAGATAGTAATAGTGACAAATACTCAAGAATATCTACGAATTTTCCCACGAATTCGGTTGTACAAATATTCCTAGCACCTGTTTAAAACATTCGTTGCGCATGCCAATTGAACCCGAATAACGTAAGTTTGTCCATGTTGAGCTGAAATGAACGGACGTTACGGTTTATGACCTTGACCCTCATCGTCAATAGCTGCGGTTAACTAACACAGTGTATAGCCGTTTACGTGAGCGTATGAAATGTATAACAAATGCCCGTAGTATTTTAACCATTGACCACAGCTTTCGCCGATGAGGGTCAAGGTCATAAAATGGCCACTGAGAACGTAATGTCCGCTCACTTCAGCTCTATGATTGTTAACCCTACGGATGTCACCGGACCGTGTGACGACGACCTTGACATAAAACGACAGATTATCAATGAACACGTGATAGCAAACACAACTGTGTGATCAACTGAAGACGACGAAGAGGATAAATTAACGTCAGACCTGACCTATTCAAAATGCCTACGCATGTTGAATGAAATAAAAATTAATGTTTGAAAAATTTTGAATGTACAGAATAGTTTATCATTTTTAAAGGGAATAACGTTCGAATCAACATTATAATAATACTTTCGGTTTTCGAAGTTACAATATTTGCGGTTTTGACAAAACTGGGTATTCCGACACTCTGTGACTTCCGACATATTATCACGATCCCGTACGATGTCGGATTTGACAGAGTCCACTGTACTATTAACAGGCCCTGTACCGGTATTTACTATTATTTACTATTTACTATTACTGTAGTGTAGTGTAGAACATCGACTATATGAAAAAAGAAAATATAGCATGTGTATTTTGAGCAGATTGATTCAGGGACATGACTTTACATGTATATAAGCTCTACGTGTAGTTCAATAGGTAGTAAATAACCTATTGATTATCACACCCTTAGACAGAGCCTTGATCCTTATACTAAAATACAACATAACGTACCGGTAAGTAATTAAAGTATTTCTACAAAAAAAACCATCAACAACAAAGGGACTGATAAAGATTATATTGACTAGTAATTCCTGTGAGTCTTTGACATTATTGAACCTTTGGGGTTTTTTATTCACGGTATGAATAGTTTATGAACATTGATTCTCAGTAATGTACAACATTCTCATGACATCAGGCTGTTTTTATTTTGTCTGGAACGGTTGTCAGGAAGGTTCTATTAATTCTAATCAATACAAAATAACTGCTTGGATTGTTTACTAACCTTCTTATATTAAAGGAATAACTAAACAAAATAAACCTGAATTTGATTTCTTACTCTAAGCAAGAAATGGGTCTTCTCTAAGACTGTAATAGCTAGCAGCATCAAAATGGTTTACTTGCCCATTGCTGAATTAAAACAACAGTTAAATTTTTTGCCTTTCAACTTTTTTTTTACGCCCACATTGTTGTATATTGTCGTCCCCCCCAGCCGTCTGTTACTATCCGATTGAGGCGAAGAAGCCTATTGATTTTCAGCAATTTCCGATAATTACTGCCAGAGTTATGGCCATTGATCGCTTCAAAAAATCTTGTGGACGCTCCAGAAGCCAAAGTTAATATCCAATTGACTTTGAATTTAAGCTCATTAGACGAAGAAGCCTCTTGATTTTTAGCGGTTTCCAATAATTACTGCCAAAGTTATCTCGTTGATCACTTATGATGCTCTTGTGGCCAAACTTATTATCTTATTGACTTCAGATTGATACACAGAGTTTAAGGTCTTGAAACAAACAAGTATATTGATTTTCAATGAATTATGATAACTGAACAGCTAAATCCATGATATTAAATGTTTCGTATACCGGTACTAAACGTTAATTTTTGAATGATTTTTATACACACTCATTGTGTGTTGATTGATATACAATAATTAATAGAATGCAATATACACGTTTTTTCCAACATTTCGTTATTAAAAATACTAACTTCATCATCCCTGAAATATTTTTACTAATGATATTATTTGATATTCTTCTATTAGTTATTGTATATCAATTTATCTGAATTTCACTTGCATCATACATGTGTATTGATCATGTCAAACAGTCTGTAATTGGTTGTGTTACCTGTTTCTGTTTCACACATGGCAGTGTGAGCATGTTGTCAACCTGTCCGGCGGCCCATTTGTCAACAATTGGCTTATGGACACAATTTTTGATTTATTCTGTTCTAATGTCTTGTGAAGCATCATAGTCATGAGGGTACAAACTTTTCTACCGGTTTTCAGCGCTCCGCTTATTACTATTAATCTCCTTGATGTCGGGCGACAGCAGGTAGAAATTAGTCATTTATTTCACATATCCTAATTGTACATAACACCTCAAATCAATCCGATAACTCGGCTGCGATATCATTTCGATGGAAGCGAGCGTTAAATAAAGCTATTTCACACACACACATTTCTGAAAAAATAGACCATGCTAACTCTGTTTCTGATCGCACGTGGTTATAGCACTCGGCGAACCTCGAGAGATTCCGTTACCGTACTCTACGTCTGGCCTCGGCTCTATCTATACAATTGTGATGCGGCACGGGTTTACATAATGGGTAAACTTGCCGGTTTTGAAAAGAAGTTATCAAAATTGTGTCGTTCGAAGCATGTTTAAAATTTTCAGAACAGAGTTGTCCTTGTTTTTAGAAATCTCGCGAGACATGTGAAACTGAAATGAATACCACTCGGCACAAACCTCGGCAGATTCTGGTACCCTATATTAGATTGTACCGAAATCTGCCGACGAAATGAATATGTGACTAATTTCACGCGTGTAATGTTAAAGAAAAGATTGTATTTTGATGGCATATTCTCGGATTTATGATCATATTTTCAATGGGGTTTATGTTTTTAAATAAAGAAATAAGTACAGTAGGTAATGTTGACGAATTTGTCGAATGGAATAGTGTAAAAACTTAATGGTTTTAGACGATAGAGCGCGGCGTGCTTTAGTCTAATGTAATTATTTAGCAGATGGTGTCACTTGCTCGTCCTACCACAACAAGCGACGTTTACTGCCAAATTAATTTCGGGATAATATTTTTTACCCTCTGTATATAAGTCGAAACAGATTATATAACGAATGCCGATTTTCTGCTGAAAAATGCATCGACTAAAATGACTCGAAAATACGGTACTTTTCGAGGAATTTGAAACAGTACGGATCGGCAGTAGTCGGCACGCTTTCACAATCTGTTTCACAGAGAATTACTTACGAATTATCTCTGTAACATATGACTGTCCACAACACGTAGTGCGTTGACTGCACGAGGCATCAGTCATGCCTCGTGTTATTATTTTCATAGCAGAGTAATTGGTGATATGTCCCTTAGGCTTGCCATCCCCACCCGTTTTATCAGGTGTTTTTCATTTGAAAATAATAACAAAAAACACATATCTTGAAGAACGGGCAGAAAATTAAATCAAAGAACAGTGTGATTGGTTCTATTTGCACTGAGAACTGCTAAGGAGTTAAAAGGTGCACAGCCCGTATAGAATTCTTAATCCTCGTTGTTATTTGTACGTATGTCGGAAGATAATTAATTTTCGGACTATTACTCGGTATTACCGGTTTAAAACTGTAAAAAGGTGTGTTAATTAACGAGGGTGAAAAACTGTCCGAGAGGTGGGTTAATTAACGCTAGGTGCGTTTTCTGTAGAGGTGTGTTAATATCTCGCACCCATCAACGCCATATGCCAAAGCTCAGGTCAAAATACATAAGAACCCGGTCAAAGTTAGATTACTGATTTGCTCTAGAGGAACTGTATTCTACAACACAGCCAGATACCTGTCAAACGCACTATCAGATTTAGGAAAGTCAGCAGATTCATACATTAAAGACAGCAAAGAACTTCGAGGTAAAATAGAGAGACAATCACAACTAGAAAAACTGATCAGTTATGATGTAGTGGACCTATTTACCAGCATACCAATCGATGAAGCCTTAAACTGTGTGAGATCGAAAATTCAAAGTCAAACAACAAACCTCAATACCAGCATAAGTCCGGATAGTATAATGAAATTATTACAATTATGTATTACATCTATATATTTTACTTGGAAAGATGAAGTGTTTGAACAAATCCATGGTTTACCAATGGGATCACCAATAAGTCCAGTTATCACCGAAATATATATGACAGCCTTTGAGCAAAATGCCCTGATAGTATCCCCAATCCAACCTAGTATTTGGCTTAGGAAAGTGGACGATGTGTTTGTTGTTATGAAGGAAGAGGAAGATCACCAACTACTACTCCACCACCTCAACTCAATCCATCCCCGAATACAATTTACAGTTGAAGAAGAAAATAATAAACAACTACCCTTTTTGGACATCCTAATTGATAGAAATGATGATAAATTAACTACAAAAGTGTATAGAAAACCGAGACACACAGACCAATACATTAATTTCACTTCAGCCCACCCAACAACAACCAAGGAAGGAATAGTTTCGATACTGACCAGAAGAGCTCACAATATTTGCACTGATGACAAAATTGAAGAAGAAATTAAACATATTACTGAATCTCTAACCAAAAACAACAACTACCCATTAGAATTTGTCAAAAAAGTTATTCATGGTACCACTGAAAAACTGAACAAAGCCCCAAACGTGACAGGTAAAGAAAAGGCTCCAATCCATATCAACATTCCATTTATAGGCCCAACAAGTTATAAAATTAAAAGATTACTAACTAGATTGCAAATAGATGTAACATTTAGTGGGGGGATATCATTAAAATCACTTATCAACGCCCATGGGAGAACAAAAATACCAACAGTGGACCCAAAGGGTATAGTTTACCAGATCCAATGCGATTGCAAATCCATTTACATAGGCGAAACATGCCGACCATTATCAGTGAGACTCAAAGAACACAAAGCAGCAACTAGATGTATGGAACCAAACAAATCTGCAGTAGCCGAACATATTATAAACAATCCTACCCATAACATAGAATGGGACAACACCAATGTGCTTACCAAAAATATTCAAGTATGGAAGAAAAGAGTTTTGTGGGAAGCATTAGAAATCCGAAGACAAAAACCAAAAATGAATAAAGACAATGGGAGAGCTATTTCTAATGTATGGAATGAATTATTATGTTAAGCAAGTTATTATCTATCATTGGAACTATTTATAAGTATTATTCATCAGGATAACCATAATTATCAATTATCAGTGAAGTAAAATTAAAATAATTTTTTATCAGTTGAGTGGAACTATAATTTATCATTCGTATCAGTGGAGTGGAACTTAAAAATTTTATTTATCAGTGGAACTATTATTTATCAGTGCTACTATAACTTATTTGTTTTAGTGGAACTATAATTAAGAATTCTTTCTACATAATAATATGGTAAATATATGAGCAAGAGGGGATGGGTTCAAACTAACTAATTATGCATAGTGGCTTCAATCCCCACTTTCAACACCTTAGATAGAAGAGAAATGGTAAAGCCATATTCAAAGGGAAATGTTTGTTGTTATAAGTCTTAATTAATGTTATGTTTTTATTGTTAAATTGTTTTTACTCATGGATGTACTATAAATGTAGAGTTGTTATTCATTATTGATCATTGCTTGATAAAGATACCTGTAAGAGTATTGAAACGTTGCATGTAATAAACCAAGAAGTAGTAAATCCATAAAGTTGTGTTATTATGAATGTCAATGTTGTGTATTGTTTAATTGGCGTGTTTTCTCCCTAGTTGCGATAACTGCACCAAAAGGAGTATAATCAAGGACCAACATGCTTTATCTGACACGTACGAGTTAAATCAAAATTTGTGAAGTAAAACTGTTTAACCGTGCGATTAATCATTCGGCCGTATGTTTTACGCAGGTCTTTGTAAAATAATAGAGACTTTTGGCAAGCGCTAATTCCTAGTACGTATCGCGTATTCGTATGGATTTTGTGTGTGACGTCATCAGTGTGTGTGTGTATTTCTCATACGCGAAACGGCACACGGATACGGCAGCCCGTATCGAATAGCTTTCATACGGAGAAGGTCCGTATAACATTGTCGTCTTTTTAGACGCTGAAATGTTGTATCATAGCGTTTTTATGAATCTATGTGTATCCCAGAACACGAAGGTGTATATTTGATGTGAATTTAACCATAATAAAGACTGGAATTTAATCATTATTTTTGATGGGTTTTTCTCGGAATTTTCATACTTTTCCCGCCTGTCTGTCTGCACGCTGGTTGATCTACATGCTAGATTTAGGTAGATATGCGAACTTACAAATCTGTAAATTATGTGATTCTATGGTAAAGGGGTATAAATGATAAATTAGTGAAACCGACAATTGTTGTCGAGTCGGAAGTCAAAGATTTTTTTTAATAAGATGCGACATTCATTTTTATACGCCCACATTGAAATGTGGTCGTATATTGTCGTCGCCCCCGTCCGTCCGTCCGTCCGTCGGTCCGGCGTCCACAATTGCTTGTGGACGCTCTAGAGGCTAAAGTTAATATCCGATTGACTTTAAATTTATACATAGTGTTTAAGGTCATGAGACGAAGACGCCTATTGTTTTTCAGCGATTTCCGATAATAACTGCCAGAGTTATGGCCCTTGATCACTTCAAAAAATCTTGTGGACGCTCTAGAGGCCAAAGTTAATATCCGATTGGCTTTAAATTTATACACAGTGTTTAAGGTCGTAAGACGAAGAAGCCTATTGATTTTCAGCGATTTCCGATAATTAGTGCCAGAGTTATGGCCCTTGATCACTTCAAAAAATCTTGTGGATGCTCTAAAAGCCAAAGTTAATATCCGATTGACTTTAAATTTATAGACAGTGTTTAAGGTCATAAGACGAAGAAGCCTATTGATTTTCAGCGATTTCCGATAATTAGTGCCAGAGTTATAGCCCTTGATCACTTCAAAAAATCTTGTGGACGCTCTAAAAGCCAAAGTTAATATCCAATTGACTTTAAATTTATACACAGTGTTTAAGGTCATAAGACGAAGAAGCCTATTGATTTTCATCGATTTCCGTTAATTAGTGCCAGAGTTATGGCCCTTGATCACTTGTGGACGCTCTAAAAGCCAAAGTTAATATCCGATTGACTTTAAATTCATACACAGGGATTTCCGATAATTAGTGCCAGAGTTATGGCCCTTGATCATTCAAAAAATCTCGTGGATGCTTTAGAGGCCAAAGTTAATATCCGATTGACTTTAAATTCATACTCAGTTTTTAAGGTCATGAGACGAAGAAGCGTATTAATTTTCAGCGATTTCTGATAATTAGTGCCAGAGTTGTGGCCCTTGATCACTTCAAAAAATCTTGTGGATGCTCTAGAGGCCAAAGTTAATATCTGATTCACTTTAAATTTATACACAGTGTTTAAGGTTATGAGACGAAGAAGCCTAATGATTTTCAGCGATCTCTGATAATTATTACCAGAGTTATGGCCCTTGATCACATCAAACACTCCTGTGGACCGGATGCTCTAGATGTTAATATCCGATTGCCTTTAAATTTACACACACTGTTTAAGGTCATGAGACGAAGAAGCCTACTGATTTTCAGCGATTTCAAATAATTACTTCCAGAGTTATCTCCCTTGATCACTTCAAAAAACCTTGTGACGCTATAGATGCCAAACTTATCATCCGATTGACTTCAGATTGATACACAGACTTTAAGGTGTTGAAAACGAACAAGTATTTTGATTTTCATTGAATTACAATAACTGAAGAGCTAAATCCATGATGTTAAAGGGACAATAACATTCTCGCTGGCTTGGAAGCTCCAGAAAATAAATAACACCCTTATTCTAAGTACTAGATGTTTAAGTGTCCTACCTGTTGTGTAAATTATCCATTACAACCTATTTTACTTGTCCAGAGGGTTCGAAAATATTTTAAAATCCAAGTCACATTTGAAAAGGTTTACGTTAGACTTTTCAAATCAATTGGTTGAATTTTTCCAATTGTTTAAAATAGGTGTGTTAAGATGAAATTTATATCATCAATTAATTGGAATATTGTAAAATAATACGATTTGTTGACCAGAATGAAGATTGGGACATATTATTCAGTTACAACAAGAGTGTTATTGGGACTTTAAATGATTCCTATACTAATTGTTAGCGTGGGGCAAAACTTTATAAAAAGCAAACAAATTCTTATGATTTTCAGATAATTACATGTACATAATGGGTTGTTACTCTTAATCAGATTTTAGTGTATTACAAATGTTTCGTTACCAAAAAAAGTAAAAATATGCGGCAACCCTTGTTGACTGCCCGGGCGATTTAGCTGCTGTGGGCGTATGTTTCGTTGCCTGGCAACCTATCTTTTATAATAGCTCATGGTGGTGGTGATCTTGATAGATAACTGTCATCATGCTGTACAGAACTAAGCTCAGCTCAGTGACGCATACGTACGCGACGCAAGAATCTGCCAAAACTCTAAAACTACTCTGACGCAACGTGTCACGTATACGATACGGATACGTGATACGGATAGGGAAAATAATACGATTTGTTGACCAGAATGAAGATTGGGACATATTATTCAGTTACAACAAGAGTGTTATTGGGACTTTAAATGATTCCTATACTAATTGTTAGCGTGGGGCAAAACTTTATAAAAAGCAAACAAATTCTTATGATTTTCAGATAATTACATGTACATAATGGGTTGTTACTCTTAATCAGATTTTAGTGCGGCAACCCTTGTTGACTGCCCGGGCGATTTAGCTGCTGTGGGCGTATGTTTCGTTGCCTGGCAACCTATCTTTTATAATAGCTCATGGTGGTGGTGATCTTGATAGATAACTGTCATCATGCTGTACAGAACTAAGCTCAGCTCAGTGACGCATACGTACGCGACGCAAGAATCTGCCAAAACTCTAAAACTACTCTGACGCAACGTGTCACGTATACGATACGGATACGTGATACGGATATTGTAAAATAATACGATTTGTTGACCAGAATGAAGATTGGGACATATTATTCAGTTACAACAGTTACAACTGTCATCATGCTGTACAGAACTAAGCTCAGCTCAGTGACGCATACGTACGCGACGCAAGAATCTGCCAAAACTCTAAAACTACTCTGACGCAACGTGTCACGTATACGATACGGATACGTGATACGGATAGGGAAAATGCAACTTGCCAAAAGTCTCTAATGAGGTCTTTAGATAGGCATGTGTGCTCGCTATGATCTACGTTTCTCTTATGTCTATTGTAGGCCTATTACGTATCATATATATAAAGTTGCATTTTATGAAATAAAAATATGGATTAATCTATTGTATACGGAAAGGCGATTGTAATGTCGTCATTTATAAATACCAAGCAGTCAGCGCCCAAATTGAATATCAACGTGAAATAGAGAGAGTAAATCCAGCAAAAACGGGCCACAATGCGTAAATTGTGCATCTTACCTTCAATAGCAATATCCATCAAACAGAAATCTCCTTGTTGATAAACATTACGACACAACAACCAACCGAACAGTGGTAATTCCCACGCAAATGGTATTTAAACTGAAATTATTTTAGCTTTTCACTAAATTTACATTACATCAATCCAACGATCCTCATTCCAGAACTCGTAACTTTCAATAGCCGTTTTTATGCAATTACAGAAGAAACACATACGCCCGAGTTGACACGTAATCATTTTTCGAGACTTCGTAGTAATATTGGATTTCCTGGTTATGTTTTCTTCGTGATCGTAACATATAAAACTATACAGGCCAGTTCGTTTCTACAACTATGTTATTAAGCTGGATTGGATTCGAAGAACCCTCGTTCTCAATAAATGATAGCTGCTCGGAATACCTGTTGAGCTCTTATCAGTCTCGCTCAACACCCTATTTTATAACCCCCTTTTTTTCTGCACGTCCTATAGGCTGACCTTGACTTTCATTTCCAGGCCAAATGGAATAAACCACCCCATTTCCCCAAGACCAGGGGGAGAACATTGCCTTATTTGGTCTACCAAAGCATATATCATAAACAGATGGAATTTGATGGATATTTTACCAAAATATCACCATCGTTTTACATATAAACATGTCGTCCGCTTTTTTAGTACGTGAGATTTGAATCTATAAGAAAGAGTGACCAACAATTTTTCAAAGACCCAATATAGTAAGTCACGCTACTTATAGATAAAGTTGCATTTAATAAAATAAAAATATTGACCCTAATCTATCGCACGAAATGCAAGAGAATTTAATGTTTTGATTGTTGAATTCCAGTCTACTGTGGATCATTTGGAATGTAAAATATACAACCAATAACGATATTAATTGAAATTATATATTATCGGCATAACCATGGAATGGGTCGAAAAAACGTGTGTACAACGAACGAGTCGGAATAGCGAAGATTCTCAAGTGAGAAAACGGTGGTCATTTGTTTCATTACTTCTGCCAAAATGTGCTAAGGTGAACGCTGAGTTTATTAAAAAAAAATTTAATTATTAAAGTTAAAAATGAAAATCAAAGGTGACAACTTGAAATGACCAAGTGACAAGTAAAAAAATAATTCTAAAAGTTTACAAACATTTCAACGCCTGACTTATTGGAATAACTGTAACAATTGCCAAATTCCAACCAACTATATCAGCTAGTCCGTAAGTGCGCGATTTAACTGTGCCTCGCTTGTCAACATCAAAGAGCAGAGCTAACTGTGTGTCGCCTGACAACATCAAAGGGCAATTCCGTGTGAAAAGCGTGCATGAATCGACAGTATTGTAAAACAAAGGCTGGATTCACAATGACAGAAACAGGCTCTGAGATTTGACAATGGAGATTAGAATATATCAGATAATTAAATTGGAACGAAGTATAAAACATGTTGTATTCATCAAGAAATGAAATGCGTATAAGAACGCATATATGTAACTACATGTAGGCCTACACCATGTATAAATCCATATTAAGACCTACTGATCTGCGTAAAACAGATGTTTATAATAATAATAATTACTTTATTTCAAAAGGGTTGATGTTTATGAAAGAAAAGACTGTCGCTAAAATTATAAAATCTTTATTATTTAAATCAACCATGCACAAAATTATATAATCGATCGAATCAAATCCTAGTCAAACTGACCCAAATAGATGGTGTCGAAACAACTCCAGTAGTGGGTGTCGAACCAGCTCGATGTCGAAACAACTTGTTGCCGTAAGTTCACATATTGACTTATGATTGATAGTATGCATTGAAGGCCGGGTCGTTGGGGCCAAAATGAAAAATAGAAATCAGCATGGTATTGTATCTGTCGCGTTAATCCAGCAAAAATTATAAAACTTATGACACTGAACCAGCTCGATGTCGAAACAACTTGTTGCCGTAAGTTCACATATTGACTTATGATTGATAGTATGCATTGAAGGCCGAGTCGTTGGGGCCAAAATGAAAAATAGAAATCAGCATGGTATTGTATCTGTCGCGTTAATCCAGCAAAAATTATAAAACTTATGACACTGAACCAGCTCGATGTCGAAACAACCTGTTGCCGTAAGTTCACATATTGACTTATGATTGATAGCATGCATTGAAGGCCGAGTCGTTGGGGCCAAAATGAAAAATAGAAATCAGCATGGTATTGTATCTGTCGCGTTAATCCAGCAGAAATTATAAAACTTATGACACTAACTGATAGATCTGCTCCCGATAGAACTAGACGATATTAATACTTGGGATGTGTTGCGAACATTTAAATAGTTCATCAATAACACCGCCTATATTTCTTACCGTTTTCTAAAATATAATATTAGAGCACTTGTATCTTGTATATACAGTCATACTGGGGGAAAGTATTGTCATCTTTTTGTTTTGGTTGATTGATCAGAATGTTTGAAAACGTTGACCTATATAGGTGTTGCGTAACACTTGATTGATGCCATAAAGCAATAAACTAATCAACAAGCTACATGGATTATTTACTTCAACTAAAATGTGTATAAGAATTTGCTGTCGGAATTACAGTTAATTTTGTTTATAGATTTATTAATTAAATGTTTTCGATATGGCATGTAAATAGAATACATAGAAGCGTGTATTGTAAAATTTACTGCAACCAGTAACTCTCTCTTGATACAGGCGTATCTGTTTTATGGAATGATCTACCATTTACTTAGTTTAAGATGTTGCAAATATCTTTATTCTCTAAATAAAAGGATATTTAAAACAAATTAATTATATTGGCTTTTAATATATTTTTTATATGATTAAATTGTCACTTTGTAAAGCGTCCCTAAACAAGTTATGAAGAGCACACTATAATTATATATACACGTGTAGTGTATCAATATCCGTTCTTAAACTTTAATACACTGTATATGTATTAACAGTAACAAAATTTCGATATATAGTATTATTATTAATTTGTTCCCGTTATTTGCAAAACATCTCCCCGATGTTGATAATAAATTTGATTTGAATTATTTTTCCGTGCCAGTTGGAAACATAATTGTCTAAGGTCTAATTGGACTGTGAAGTTTAAATCAAATATTAAATGGAATTAGGAAACAGGTAAATGTATTTTTGCATAAAATTACAATGCTGTTTGTTTCAAATCTGCATTGGACTATTCATGGTCTATCTATTGGGATTTATATTTGATATCTGTGAATGATATCCGACTATCATAAAAAAAAAGGTCTTTTAAAAACTAATAACGAGATATATGTTCATTCAGAAAGTATTCAGATATCCTAAATTATCTGCTAGCTATTATAAAAACTTACAACACACACAAACAGGGTAAGCTATATGATCAGAGCTACCAATTTATCAGAATTTTCAAAGAAAAATTGCCAAATGTTATAGTTTATTATTAATATCTTCTCAAATAAAGCAACCGAACAGTTTTCCAATACGTGCGAATAAGCTCGTGCACGCCTCTACATATAAAGAGAAGTGTTGCTTTGATCAAGGAGACGTAATTGAGATTGTCGAATCTGCACGGACAATGCATGAACCGGGGAGACGGAAGTCTGAAATGCCAATGGATGGGTTAACATTGATTTGAATTATATTATTTTTTTGATCATGAACACAAATAATAACTTGTCGGAAGACAAGATTAAGTATTTTTACGAGAATAAGTATATTTACATACGGTAAAGTTACAAGTTTAGTTCTGGAATTAGGAGAGTTGGATTGATGCAATGTAAATTTAGTGAAAAGCTAAAATAATTTCTGTTTAAATACCATTTGCGTCGGAATTACCACTGTTCGGTTGGTTGTTGTGTCGTAATATTTATCAACAAGGAGATTTCTGTTTGATGGATATTGCTATTGAAGGTAAGATGCACAATTTACGCGTTGTGGCCCGTTTTTGCTGGATTTACTCTCTCTATTTCACGTTGATATTCAATTTGGGCGCTGACTGCTTGGTATTTATAAATGACGACATTACATTCGCCTTTCCGTATACGATAGATTAATCCATATTTTTATTTCATAAAATGCAACTTTATATATATGATACGTAATAGGCCTACAATAGACATAAGAGAAACGTAGATCATAGCGAGCACACACGCCTATCTAAAGACCTCATTATTTTACAAAGACATGCGTAAAACACACAGCCGAATGATTAATCGCACGGTTAAACAGTTTTACTTCTCAAATTTTGATTTAACTCGTACGTGTCAGATAAAGCATGTTGGTCCTTGATTATACTCCTTTTGGTGCAGTTATCGCAACTAGTGAGAAAACACGCCAATTAAACAATACACAACATTGACATTCATTTTTTACCTTGAATTAACACACCTCTACATAAAACGCACCTAGCGTTAATTAACCCACCTCTCAGGACAGTTTTTCACCCTCGTTAATTAACACACCTTTTTACAATTTTAAACCGGTACTACCGAGTAATAGTCCGAAAATTAATTATCTTTCGACATACGTACAAATAACAACGAGGATTAAGAATTCTATACGGGCTGTGTACCTTTTAACTCCTTAGCAGTTCTCAGTGTTGCTTGTCAAACAATTTGGACATGATGTTCCTTCCACAGTGAGGCATTGACCAATCAGCTACGATGTCAGTTTCCCGCGATTGGTGGATGCAGCCTGATGCAGCGCATAGCACAATCAGTCCTTATAGTCAGCAAAAGGGATTGGGAATTAGGATGCCGTGAATTAAATAACTTGAATAAACAATGTAATAAGATGTAATATGATATTTCGTAAGTTACAGATCATTTAAACACTTGTTGTCTTACACAAAACACACTTTTTGAAAACATTACTCAGGTGACTGAAGAGGGGTATGCACCCCCCTTCTTCAAACGAAGGGGGGTACGTGCACCTACTGCACCCCTCACTGGCGGAACCCTGCATTATACCATAATGATGGTTGAGTTTGAATTTCGTGACAAATCATGTAAAAAGTATGGTATATCAATGTTGTGGACCCTCCCAGAGGCCACAATTTTGATGTGATTTGATGAAACTTTAAATTTATGTTTAATCCCATTTTGTTAACAATTTTGCTAAAATATCTTTGCTAACTGTAGAAATCTATTTGAAAGGACTAGCTGTTGTTGTCTGGCAACCTTTCTTTGTGAAAAGGTCCTTGTTTGGCTGTTACTATGACCAGAAGTGGGCGTATGTGCCGTGGCAGCTGCTCATTATATCTGTTATATTCTATATCTGGAGGCAAACTTGTTAAATATTAACGATTACACCCAGACAGCCAGTTACCTTGCTCTAAAAGTTGTCAAAGTTTCCCTTTGAAACCTGAAAATACTTTAATTAAAAGCTATTTGACTCAGTCTGCAAAAACAACATTACAATATAATATTCTAAACTCAGTGCTATTTGATCTTGTTAATGGGGAAGAGCATCTTGATTTGGCAAATTCTACTCCTATAAACTGCTTGATTGATTTCTACCAAATTTGATAGTTTTGTAGATAAGGTGTCACGATTTATTCAAATAGAATTAATTGGCCCTGGAGATTTAGACATTTTCAGATTTTTATACGCCCACATTGTCGTCGCCCCTGTTCGTCCGTCCGTCCGTCCGGACGTCCGTCCGTCCGTCCGGACGTCCGTCCGTCCGTCCACAATTGTTTGTGAACAGACTACAGGTCACAATTTTTATCCGATTTCAATGAAACTTAAAATATAGGTTTATCACTCTAAGATCTCGGTTCCTTTCGATATTGGCATGTATCGGACCGTAACTTCATGAGTTATGGCCCCTGATTGTACGAAAAATCACGTTTTTTAGCTTGTGAACAGTGTAGAGGTCACAATTTTGAACCGATTTGGATGAAACTTGAAATGCATGTTTTTAAATCAAAGATCTTGGTTCCTTTCGATATTTGCGCCAATCGGATCGTAACTTCCTGAATTATGGCCCCTGATTGTTCCGAAAAATCGCCCTTTTTAGCTTGTGGTCCCTCTGGAGGTCACAATTGTTATTCGATTTAAAAAACCGTTTGATTATATCACCGCCCCATGATTATGAAGGTTGAGTTCGAATTTCGTGAAAATCAGACCAAAATTGACGGACAAAATGGCCACCGTTTGTACGCGAATAGTGTGAAAATATGTTATATCAAGGTTGTGGACCTTATAGAGGTCACAATTTTGAACCGATTTTGATGAAACTTGACATGTATGTTTATAACCCAAAGATCTTGGTTCCTTTTGATATTTACGCCCATCGGATTGTAACTTCCTGAATTATGACCCCTGATTGTCCGAAAAATCGCCCTTTTTAGCTTGTGGTCCCTCTGGAGGTCAAAATTGTTATCCGATTTGAAAAACCGTTTGAATATATCACCGTTCCGTGGTTATGAAGGCTGAGTTCGAATTTCGTGAAATTCTGACCAAAAGTGACGGACAAAATGGCCACCGTTTCAACGCGAATGGTGTGAAAATATGTTATATCAATGTTGTGGACCTTATAGAGGTCACAATTTTGAACCGATTTTGATGAAACTTGACATGTATGTTTACAACCCAAAGATCTTGGTTCCTTTCGATATGTGTGCCCTTCGGATTGTAACTTCCTGAATTATGGCCCCAGATTGTCCGAAAAATCGCCCTTTTTAGCTTGTGGTCCCTCTGGAGGTCAAAATTGTTATCCGATTGAAAAAAGCGTTTGATTATATCACCGTTCCATGTTTATGAAGGTTGAGTTCGAATTTCGTGAAAATCGGACCAAAATTGACGGACAAAATGGCCGCCGTTTGTACACGAATGGTGTGAAAATATGTTATATCAAGGTTGTGGACCTTATAGAGGTCACAATTTTGAACCGATTTTGATGAAACTTGACATGTATGTTTATAACCCAAAGATCTTGGTTCCTTTCGATATTTGCGCCCATCGAATCATAACTTCCTGAATTATGTCCCCTGATTGTCCGAAAAATCGCTTTTGTTAGCTTGTGGTCCCTCTGGAGGTCAAAATTACTATCCGATTTAAAAACCTGTTTGATTATGTCACGGTTTCATGGTAATGAAGAGAGAATTTGTATTTCGTGAAAATTGGACCAGAGTTGACGGATAAAATGGCCGCCGTCTGTACGCGAATTGTGTAAAAATATGTTATATCAAGGTTGTGGACCCTATAGAGGTCACAATTTTGAACTGATTTTGATGAAACTTGGAATACATGTTTATAACCTAATGATCTTGGTTCCGTTGCATATTTGCACACATCAGATCGTAACTTCCTGAATCATGGCCCCTTATTGTACGAAAAATCACCCTTTTTAGCTTGTGGTCCCTCTGGAGGTCACAATTATTATCTGATTTAAAAAAACGTTTGATTATATCACAGTTACACTGTAGTTATGGGTGAGTTTGAATTATGATTATCTGATGATTACTTAAAATGCAACAACTCTTGTTGACTGCCCGGACGATTTGGCTGATGTGTGGGCGTATGTTTCGTTGCCTGGCAACCTATTTTTTTTTTGCAACCAAATTTGATAGATATGTGACCATGAGGATGTTCATTCAGATTGTTCAAATGATGTAGCTTTAACCCACGAGCAGGTCACTTTAAATGATGTAGCTTTAACCCATGAGCGGGTAACCTTAAATGATGTAGCTTTAACCCATGAGCAGGTCACCTTAAATGATGTAGCTTTAAAGGAGCTAAATAGCTAATATTTGGGACCTAGAAATTTACCCAAATGGGTCGCAACGCACTAAACTAATCTTACATGAATGTATATAAACTTAGTTACATTCATTCATTTCCGTCTTGACTCTAATTTCAAATCTGTTATGTTCGACGAAGTACGCCTGAAGTCTCAATAACATGCCAATCTGTAGCGTCTGGTTATTCCAGTATACATTATTGCATATGCTCTCCATGCATCACCTTCTAGCCCCGTTCTTTAAGTCCCTTGTTAAAAATGGGCCTGAAACGGTGTATGGTACACGATTCGTGTACCAATGATAATTTTTTTCATTTTGTCTTAAATATTGGATATCAGGAGCCCATATTTTCCCGGTAAGATCACAACATTAATGTTGATTTAAATTGACAAATAATTTGTGTTTTCATTGTCGAAGATTTTGGATGATATTGAGTTAGAGACTTAGCTACTTTAACCCACGAGCAGGTCACCTTAAATGATGTAGCTTTAACCCACGAGCAGGTCACCTTAAATGATGTAGCTTTAACTCGTGAGCAGGTCACCTTAAATGATGTAACTTTAACCCACGAGCAGGTCATCATGAGCAGGTCACCTTAAATGATGTAGCTTTAACCCATGAGCAGGTCACCTTAAATGATGTAGCTTTAACCCACAAGCAGGTCACCTTAAATAAGCTAACTTTGATATTTCTTGACCTACAACTTTGAATGCTTCCACAATGTTTGTGTGTCATCTACAGGTCGCAGTTCTTAATGCCCCCGTCAGACCGGAGTGGTGTCCTTACTGCACTGCTGAAACGTACAGTGACCAGAAAATGTAAAAGGTTGCCGGCAAGTGTGAACACAACACGGAAAAATATCTCAAAATTACAAACTTTAAAAGTCGCGCACTTATGGAGACGCGCTCTGAGACCATTTTTCGTCGACATAGCAGCGCAGTAAGGACGCCACCCGGTCTGACAAGGGCATAACTGATTATCTTGAAACTTCATATACACATTCCTTATACCCAAAGGATGATAACTATTGTTTTTGGTGAATGCCCAACACCCAGGGGCAGAGCCTCAATCGATTTTCCTTTGTGTGTCTGTGTGTTGCCTTCATGCCACAATTTTTAATGTATCTGTCTAAGGACAGCAACTATTGATTTTGGTGCATGTCTCAACCCCAAGGGTCAGATCCACACCCAATCTTTGTGTTTATTTAATACATGCCACATTTCTGTTGGGATTATCTCAGAGCTTGGACGGAAACTATTGATTTTGGTGCATGATCTCTCCCCTCCCCCAGCCTTTTGGGGGTACCATACCCACTTTTTGTTAATATTTTTTGTGTGTAAATAATCAACAAGTTGTAATTATTAACAGATTTTGATTCAATTTAGCATGATTCATCACAGACACGCTCAATTTTTGTGGTTTTTGTCAACAGCCTGGAATTCTGATTTATAATCTTGGAACTTGGCATATTTATTCTTTCTTTGTTCTTTTCATTGAATAAGCAGATTGTTTTACCTCTGCTAAACTCACTGGAGCATAACTGCAATAACGATATTTTCAATGTTATTGCACACTTTTGCTGGCTTACTCTAATTTTAGTAGAAATCATATAGAGGAGTGGGGAGGGTTTTCAGTGCAATAATAACAAGCATGTTGAGCAGGTGTCAGTGTTACAAGTCATTTATAGCATGCTTCATTTGTTAACAAGTTTAACATCACGGCTTATGTCTCGATGCTTAAACCTGTTAACTCATGAGAGCTGTGCTCTAAATATACTCTCCCAAAAACGAAACGCAAATTTACATTTCGTTGTCGGTATATCCTCACTCTACCACTGCCTTGTAGCAAAACAACCGCGACACGTCGCTGAACCAAACTGTTTTCCAGTGTTGCTGTGGCCATACCCTCGGTGTCTGAACCCATTCAAGTTGGATTTCATGGTGTCGGCGTATTTCAAAACAGAAGCTCTAACGGGGACGTCTGCCTCGTTATTCGGTTTCACGTAGGCGTTTACGGACTGTCTGGTACGAGATTCTACGCCGTCCGGGAATTGCTGCTGCAGTAGAGGTCGCTGTTGAAAACCATTTACGTCGATGACGTAACCGGAAGTGACTATCCAGGACAGGTGGGGTCACTCTTGTTTGGCCTGAGCTTGAGCGGTCACGTGTTCAACTTCGCTGTCAGTACCTATCCCAAAAGCGAGAAATGGAATCAAGGGAAACATTCCGCAGCCTGGCTACACCTGTCTTGGATTCACCTGCTTGTAATCGACCAATAGCGCTGTTGCGTGGGTCTTCGTTCAGATGTGGCATCACTTGGTTCGTTGGGTGTTTACATGTGCAACTGATTAGGAAACCGAGAACCTCGGGATTTTAAAGACCTTAGATTTAGGTTCCATGCGAAAAGCTCTCGAAGTTGTTAAATTTATGTTTCTTGGTGCAATCAAGCGATAACAAATTTCGACAAAAAGGATTACCAGTCACCATTAGTGACACTACATTTAAAACCAATAATGATTTTCTTTTATCCTTACATAATGACATTAAGATTTATGGAAAGAAGACTTCGTTTAAATAAAAAAAATGATGAAAAATGGGTTGTGCGTTTCTTATACTGTGCATGTCCCGACCCCGAGGGGTGGTATCACACTCACTTTTTTGTTAATATTTTGTCTGTAAATACTCTACAGGTTGCAGTCTATGACAGAATTTGTTCAAATTCAGCATATCAATAACAGGGCTGCACCTATTTATATTGTTCCATCTCCAACCCCTAGGAGCAGAGCCATGCCCAATTTTTTGTGTTTATCGTCTACAAGCTGCAATTCCAAATGGATCATCTTTGATCTTGACATATTTATTCGTTATACTGTAAAAACAGCAACTATTATTATGGAATCACACACACTTTTTGTTAATAATTAATCTGTAAATTGTGGCAGAACAAACCGGACACCAGCTACTCTTCTTTGCCTTTTTTCATATTACAGTTGTTGTGGCCATTTCATATTGCATTCTTTTCATTTTAAAAAAAATACTTTATCAATGAAAGCAGGAATATTTTTAATATTCTGATATGCATGTGTCTCGTTGATTAAATCAAGAAAATTACAAAAGGTTTGGTTTGGTAGGAATACTTTTTCCCCAGAAACAAAATCTTGAATACACAGATGAGTTGTTTTATGTACTTCAATTATAGTCTATTTACTGTTCGGGAGGCTTGAACAATACAGCTTTCATAAATGCAATTTTTGTTTCACATTTTTTCAGATAGTAATTTTGTTCTGGGCAACGCACAAGGTAATGGTGGTCCAATTGTATACTGTTCAGATGGATTTTGTGAACTTACAGGACATTTTCGCTCTCAGGTTATGGCCAAGAGCTGTGCATGCAAATTTCTTTATGGTAATGATACCGAAGAAACCGAAAAAGAGAAGATCGAGGAGGCCTTGGAGAATAAGAAAGAACTAAAGACAGAAATTATGATGTATAAAAAGAATGGTATGTGTTTATTAAATTAATTTCTTCCGAAAATCAAAATGAAATGAAATGAAGTTAAATGTCCTACTGTTCTGCTCCGAATTGGGCTAATAAAGACAAGCATATACGCCATTCAGTGTGCTATGAGGGGAAATTTGCCTGGTTAGCAAAATCTAGATGAACTTTCTTTCCCAATGCGGGGATTGAACACCAAACCTTCCACAATGAGAGCTCGAGCACACAGAAGCTAAGTGGTTTTACTGTCTAACATCTGTTATTATTATTTTGTCTTATTTTAATTTCCTCCCTAAAAGACCTTAGAAGAGAACAATTTCTATGTTTAAAATCTAATGACATTATCG
The DNA here is from genome assembly GCA_963678685.1 of Patella ulyssiponensis. Classification (NCBI taxonomy): domain Eukaryota; kingdom Metazoa; phylum Mollusca; class Gastropoda; family Patellidae; genus Patella; species Patella ulyssiponensis. Next base: position 55,909,001 of record OY783225.1, on the reverse strand, counting down.
GTTATTTGTACCCCTATATTTTAATATGGCCGTGTATTGCCATAGGCCTGTCTGTTGGTCAGTTGGGGTCTGTCCATATATTATATTAGCATCCTGTTCTGATGTTCTTTCAGAATGTTTTCTTGTTACTTAATCTTGTTAGCACAATAGTCTAATCGCCAATTTGTGCCCGCTGTCTTGAATTACAACAGTCACTGGTAATAATTACTGTTTATTACTGAGGGACGTTTCATGGGTATTTCCATATTTAAAGTGCACATAAAATGGCCCTGAAAACTTCTCTATGTGAGCAGTCCATGGTTATTTTATCCACTTTACGGCAAATTCACATCAATCCGACTAAATTTAAATCAGCTATCTTCATTCAAAGTCGTAAAAATAGACCTCCCGTAAAAACGACTTTGCCAATTATTGAAAACACTCTTAATCCCCTCAGACGCCAGTGACGTCACAGTGACCGAATGCATATTCGGAATGTTTATTCCTTAATTACCTATATACAGCCGGCGTGTGTATTCATTAACGCCTGACTGATTCCTTAATCCCCCTAATTAAAAAAAAAAGAGTACGGAATAATTTGTTTTATAATTCAATTTAATTCAAGATCCAATTTAGAATTTGTTTCATAATGTACGGTCGTTATGTTTTCTCACGGCAGCGATTTTAATACACTCTACCATCGTGTACAGTCTAAACGATTCGAGATACATTTTCGTCAGAAGTTTATTGTTCGAAGTTAGAACCTGTTTCATTATGTACGGTCGTTCTGTTTACACACGGCAGCGATTTTAATACAATCTACCATCGTGTGCAGTCCAAACGATTCGAGATACATTTTCGTCAGAAGAGTATCGTCGTTCTAATTTAGAATTTGTTTTATAATGTACGGTCGTTCATTTTCACACGGCAGCGATGTCATACACTCTCCTATGTGTGCAGTCCCATCTATTCGAGATACATTTTCGTCAGAATAGTATTGTGGTTCGAATTTCCCCGAGTAAAAGAGTATAGGAGTAAAAAGATGTGGTCACGCAAAATATATCATAAATTTCAAACATGATTGAAACGCGATTTGTAAATGACGATCCGTTATCGACGTACGGCGCCTTTATTTCTGCTTGCGAATTTGACTTTATTACTCTGAAATAGACCGTAAAAATGAAATACGAAGAAATATCTCAATATACGTTAGAATTAACAGATTGAGAAGGATCACATAACTATCTATGTGTATCGCAAGTGTAGTGTCGTTAATACCTGTAATTAATCAATCAGACTAAATTTGAACAGTGATTGGGTCATAAAGTAATTTAGAATGTTGATTAGGTAATTATCTTTTTCTTTGCTCACCGATGTTTTTGTAATAAAGTAGCCTCGTATTATTTGTTGATTGGTGTTTAAACAACATCTAAATATAAATCCTTCGATGGATATACGTTTGTGATAAGATAAGGTTATAATGTCTAACATCATTTAACTTTTTTATAAAGAATACAAGTATTTTACAATTAAATTGACAGTTTAATCACTCACCAAACGGCACCAGGAACTCCACTCAAGTGTATTTGATATAAATTATTACAAATTGATCTGGCCGGCGTAACAAAAAATGATAATTACCCTTCTAAATTAGAACCACAATACTGACGAAAATGTATCTCGAATCGTTTGGACTGCACACGATGGTAGATTGTATTAAAATCGCTGCCGTGAGAAAACAGAACGGCCGTACATAATGAAACAAATTTTAAAATGGATCTTGAATTAAAATGTATTACAAAACAAATTATTCCGTAGTCAATTGTTTTATTTAATTAGGGGGATTAAGGAATCAGTCAGGCGTTTATAAATACACACGCCGGGTGTGTATAGGTAATTAAGCAATCGTTCGTAAAATGTTCACTGCATATCACTGTTGTGACTGTAGGTTGCCAATCAGGATTTGAATTGTTTACAAACGCATTTCAATTTTTCCGTACGATTTCATCGTTGGGAAATTTATGAAACTCCGGTACATTATTCCCCTTTCCCTTGCTGGGATTTCCACAACTCTCAATAACACAACGGTAATATGGCATCTTGAAATACACTCGGTAATATTCTAGTCACAAATATAAATCTATTACAACTCAAGACGAGAAAGGTCGGCTTTTACTACTACTACTACTTGGTGTTTAACGTCTGCTTCCACATAGCCTAAGTGATATCGCTTTTGTTGGCTTTTGAAAATGCTTTGACTATTATAGTATAGTGATATGTAGCTTACGTGTTAAATTACGAGTTAATCATTACGCCAGTCAAATGTTAATTGGACCGACAAATACACACGTGTTAACTGGCGGTGTGTATACAGTGTTATATAGTACAGATAGTGCTATATTGTATAGATAATGTGTATAGATTATGTGTAGTGCCTTTGACGTCACCAGCCAATCAACCGGATAAAGGTTGTAATTGAAAATTTGAAAACCGTTTTTGGCTGTCTGATGTTTAAACGTTAATATCTCAATTAATTTTAATCAGATTGGAGTGAACTTGACGTAAAATGAATGTAGTAACCCCTGGCTATCAATATATGCAATTAAAAATTATTATTTTATGTGGTCTTTAAAGAACGTCAAAGTCACGAAATCCATCGTTTTAGGCTGAACTCATGAAAGAAAACAATGTATAGTGTTACTTTCAGAGATGTGTATACTGTATACACGTACATTAACTTGTATACATGTACATGTATAGTTTCACTTTCAGAGATGTGTATACATGTACATAAACTTTTGTGTACTTACTGGTAATAGAATATTATTGTGACATGGTTTATTCATTATATACTATTCAAAAAAAGTAGGGGATATTTGATTTTTAAGTGTTATTAAAGTCACCTAATGAAACTGACGAAGAAACAAATGACAAAATGAAATGAATTCACATTCATCGATTTATTCCAAATGATCGTTAGACTAAGTAAGGCACAGACTGACCATTATAAGGGTAAAATGATACCCGGGGTCAAACAGCAAAGTTACCACAGCATCACAACAAAGTCAGTAACGGGTAAATCCTCCTCTGTTTGCCAAACAAGCATTGATCCGACGTGGCATACACCTAATGAGACGTCTAAAGTCATTTTGGTCCAGATTGTCCCATTGCTGTTGCAACGCAGCAGCAAGTTCTTGGACATTGGCAGGACGTTGTTGACGTTGACGTAACCTCTGTCCAAGCATGTCCCAGACATGCTCGATGGGACTCAGTGCTGGCCAAGGTGTTGTCCCGGTAGTACTGGCCTGTAACACGCCCTGCAACAACATGTAAAGCCGTTCTTCCAGCAACAGTGATGCCTCCCCACACCATAACAGAACCACCCCCAAATCGATCATGTCTGATGACGTTAACGTCTTGGAAGCGCTCGTTTCGACGACGCCACACCCTCCTACGTCTGTCCAAAAAATCAACAGTGAACCTTGACTCATCTGAAAACATCACATTGCTCCAGCGTCGATTATCCCAGTGTTGACGATCCCTACACCAACGACGTCTTGCCTGAATGTGATGATCTCTCAAACAAGGGATCACGCGAGGACGTTTGGCGCGAAGGTGACCCCTATGCAGTCGATTCCGAATCGTCTGGCCACTCACGCTCACACCAGTGTCTGTTTGAAGACGAGCGCTGATCTGATTTGCTGTGATGACACGATTACTCAAGGCCAAGGTACGGATAAATAGATCCTGGGCTTGAGTTGTCGCCGTTGATCGAACTGAGCGTGGTCTGTCCTGTACAGATTGTGTATCACGGTATCTGGACCATAGCCTGCTTATGACAGACTGAGAAACATTCATCGTCCTCGCCTCAACCGCCTGTGTTGTGCCGATCTGTAGCATGCCAAGGGCACGTAACCTTTCATTTTGGGTAAGCCGACGCATATCAAAATTTGTTTTCTGGTCACTAAAACAATTAAACTGATGTTTCCACCCTGGAATTCAATGCCACAATGACTGTAACATTCAAAGTCAGAGTCGTGCAAATCTTGGGTTGGACCCCCATGATGATCCCAAGCATCACCTGCATTCCATTCGGTAGCTATTGGTGCGTTTGGGCGTCACATGTAACTGGAAATGTTTCTTCTGTTAGGTTCTATAGTGACTTTTTTCGTAGTCATTTGCATATTTTAGTATTATGCCCCCAAAATCAAATATCCCCACTTTTTTGAATAGTATATATGCAACAATTTTTTATTCATTGGATCATTGCAAGTTAAAGTCAATAAAAAGATCTCTAACAAATATTCAGTGAACAGAACAATTTTTTATAGCCAGTTTAGTGTACCGATTGTGACTACAACTGTCACTAAATCTACATAATTTAGCTTCCCAGCCTCCAACCTGCAAATGTTGAAGGTGCAAAGGACTGTGCCGTTTGTGCCTATGGTATGTGGGTGTCCCCAATAAAATCTTGAAAGGTATAAGGCTGAAACACACTTTCCTGCTCATCCAGGCTATACAACAACTAGAAAATGATCCACTATAGCCTTATTTGAGTGGTTTTCACCAAACGTGGAAACAAATAATGGCGAAGCCAGAACATGTGTGGTGCAACTTATTTGATTGGCATTTAGTAATTGAACATATTATCACAAGGTACAATTTTATGGATACACAATTACTGAATATAATGCTGTGTGGGGTTTCGTATTTTACAGATCATTGAAATAGCTGTGACTTCAGTTATTCTTGTCTTGTAGATAGAAATGGCCTATATTCTTTGTGCTGCGTTGCATCAAACTCGGAATTGCCGGTAATCCCACATAGAAATGGTATAGAAACACGCCATTTTGTAAATGGGCTTGGTATAGTACTTGTGGATCGGCACCTCCTATTGGATAACGTTGGTTAAACGGCCAACGGAAGTGACCACCGAATTAGTGCGAATGCAGTGTCAAAGGTTACGCACGTGCATGCCGCAATGCAGCGCGTATACAACGGGTATATAAGGCCACTAATAGCCAGTCTTAGTCGAACGGTAGGGGAGTGCGGACCTTAGCTGGAATATTCACATATTTCGCTCTGCGGTAAGCATTCCCAAGGAAGACTCTGCCTCTGGTGGCTAGCGAGTTCCGCTGGAATGATCTTTCATTTCGCTCGGGGCAAGACAGTTCTCCGAAGTAGAGTTTAGTAGCGTGCGAGTCCTACTGGCGTGACTACTCATGCCGCTTAGGATAAGTACGAACTAAGTCGGGCGTTCCAAACTTTAAGGGGAGGGAGACTCGGTTTCTGGTGATTAGCGAGTTCCGCTGGAATGATCACTCATTTCGCTCGGGACAAGCACGGTCTCCGGAGTAGAGTTTAGTCTTGTAGTAGATGGTTTAATTTCTGAGTTTCTAGTTATTTTTAGGTTTCCGATTGGGTGATGTAAGATTTATTGTTTCCCTTTGTGCGAATATTGAAGTTCAGGCAAAAGGCAGACATATTGTATTTATTCGTGGAGTTATGAGTTTCTAGTTATTTTTAGGGTTCCGATTGGGTGATGTAAGATTTATTGTTTCCCTTTGTGCGAATACTATAAGTTCGGGCTGAGGCAGGCACTAATATTGTTTATAATGTCGCTGAGTTCTAATTAGTTTATCCCTAGAATTTTCGTTCAGAAGTTACAAGATTTGACAATAGTGGGCGTTCCGTTTTGGTTTTGTGAAGGGACATAGTAGAAGGATTTGGCGTAAGAATTTCTATTTCAGCTGGTTAACCATTGGAGAGAAGATGACCAACCACTCGGACGTGCGTATCGCCGTATCGGTCAATAAAATCTTTGTAATTAATGAAATAAAGAATTTGAAACTTAATAAAAGTGTTTTCTTTGACTTCAGTTCACGTGAGAAACCTGACATCCTGTGTACGAACCTGGACTTCCGGTTTGCACAAGTGCAAATCGATAACAACCCATCCTGTTACAATTGTAAAGAGGATACACTAGTCTTTACGAAGTAAATCATACAGATTTAATTAATAGAATACAATATCAAAAATCCATCGTTTTATTCAATGTTTCGTCATCAGCAATAGTTGGATAAATTGATGGTTTTCCCCCATATTAAAATGGGTTTTAATTAAGTGAAAGTGATCAAACTTGGTATATATATATAGTTTAATTACATCAATACCTTGACTAAGTTCTATAATGAACATTTTCTGCTCAGGGTAAGAAGAGTGATAAGCAATTTGATTGGTCGAGACTGAAGTGCACAATAACTCTCCTTCTAATTGAGCTAGAATTTTCAAACTTGGTCTAGGTGTTTATTAGATTGATGCCTTGATGGAGTTCAAAGATGAGCATTTTCGGATAGGTTAAGGAGAAATAAGCAATTTGATTGGTTGATGCTTTTGGACACGATAACTGTGGAAGTTTCATATTTTATAGTTCTAATTGTGGGAGTTTTGTATTTTATAGATCATTGAAATACTCCCGTTTGCTCACTACGCTTATTACTTTAGCATTTTCCGAGATTCTATCCCGGATTCTCGCCCTTATTGTGGAAATTGTTTGACGTTCTAACACATAACATCAACTGACAGACTATCACCATTGAGAGACGACCACTGTCGAGATTGGTCGCATTATTTCTGTTACGTCGTTTTTGTAAATCATTGTACCATTACAGGTCCGAAAGTGTACAGCCTCGTTCGACAGTTCTGTCAAAACGAGGTAAAATAAATGCCTCGTCTGCAGTTCCAAAACGAAGATTTTTAAATTGCCCTGTTTTTGGAACGAGGTATTTTGTTCAGAACGAGGCTGGGTAAAATGCCTCGTTTACTAAACGTGTTTTTTTTTCAAGATAGTTATTAGCGGTATTTGCTATCAGTGAATTTGTGTTGTTTAATACGAAAATAAAACCAGTCCAAACTATGATATTATAATCAGAGAAATAAACAAGACAAGAATACACGCCATACCATAAATTATTTTCGCATTATTAATACCCATCTGTCTTCATTATAAAACGCTTTAATTAAATTTTAATGTATGAGGTGTGCTTTATTTCCCATTTGACAATTGGTATAAAGCCGACAAATTTATTGCTGTGCGTTTATATAACTTTACTCCAATAATATTTTGTGCAATGTTATGGGGTTTCAACAAAAACAGTCAAATGCTATGGTCAAGTTATTTTTTTACAATAAATATAAAAAATAAACTGGTGTATTGGAAATATGAGATGAAATTTAATGCATATTTTGATTAATAAGAATGTATTATTTGTTGTATTTAGATCAGATAAACACTAATTTGTTGTCTGCGATATCAGGTAGGTGGAGGTGTAAAACACACAGCTTCCTTGATTAATTTACAACCCCAATTTAGCTTTCACAACACCCTAGTTGTTACTTAACACCTATACCTGATTGGGCAATAAATTAATCAAGGTAGCTGTGTGTCTTCAATAGTTTTACACCTCCACCTATGGCCTAGAATTCTTGTCTTGTCTACTTCTTTGATTATAATATCAAAGTTTGGACTGGTTTATTTTCGTATTAAATAACATATAGCAAATACCGCCAATAAATATCTTGAAAAGAAAACACATTTCGTAAACGGGGCATTTTTACCAAGCCTCGTTCTGAACAAAATACCTCGTTCCAAAAACAGGGCAATTTAAAAAACCTCGTTTTGGAACTGCATACAACGAGGCATTTTTTTACCTCGTTTGGACAGAAATGCCGAACGAGGCATTCTGAGGTTTATAGTGTAAGACGAGTGTTCCAAACTATGTCAGAATTGTTTGTTGGGTTAAGTTATGAGTTTCTAGTTATTTTAAAGGTTCCGTTAAAACGGGAATTTCATATTTTCTAAGAAAGTCAAAACATAATTATTTCTATGCCTTTTGCTCAAAAGGTTGTCAACTCACTATTATACGATCATGGGCATTATTTCCCAGGCATTAAAATCAGTGACACAGGAAATGATAACATAATTACCTCCCTTGTTTTCCCGTTCACCCCCATAGGATTATTCTTTAACAAGATAGGACTGTTCATAGATACAATCTATTTTAGGGATTTATTTTAATACATTTTAAAAATATAACTTAAAAATATGAAATTGCAACTTTGAGGTGATGTATGCTTTGTTACTTCCCTTTGTACGAATATTTTTAGTTCGGGCTGAGGTAGGCACTAATCATTGTTTATATTTTTTGCTGAGTTCTAAGTTGTTCGGAAGTTACAAGATTTGGCATAAGCAGACACTCTGTTTCTTAGTCCGTAGACGTAAGGATAGTTGATGGTGTTTCTTGGTTCATAGACGTAAGAATAGTTGAAGGTGTTTCTTGGTTCATAGACGTAAGGATAGTTGAAGGGCCTAATTGGCACAAGATCTTTATTTTCAGCTGGTTAATGTGGTATTAGGTGTATTGGCCACAAGATGGCCTGGATTGTTTATGACAATCAGAAGGGCTAATTAAAAACAACGATCTTTCCTTTCACTCCATCCCAGAATTCCATCTAGGATCAAAGTCTTTCATTAATAAAGGGAAGTAACTCTATTAACACAAAAGAACTCAAGAAGGTTTCAGACCACTATTCCTTAATAATAATATGAATAAGTAGATTTAGTAAAGGAGTATATGACATCCCCCGGTCTCAAACAAAAACTCCGGTAAGGAATTAAAATTTAGAAATGGAATGTTAACTTATACCATGAAGCAAAAGCATAGCATACACACACTATCATACTTCGCTACAGGGAAATAAAATGTTTGAAAACATGAAAGTTTAACATATTTTAAGTTGATAATGGAATTTTACATGTTGCTTAAAATTCTTAAATTGTTGAGTACTGCTCAAACCTTTATGCAGAGGTATCTTATAAACAAACGTGTTAATTATTCCTAAATTCAAATACAATATCAACTATAGTTTTGAACATCACAATGAATGTGAATTAGAATAAAAAATACATACATTACAAGGTATACTCACAATAAGAGAATTGTATTAATAACAATTTTGCAAGAACATGCGATGAGAACATTATTAAAATCACATTTTAATATTTACTCAAATTTCCAGTAATCCTAAGATTATTATTACTTAGTAATTTCTCAGTTATGTCACATAAATCTGGAGATTGATTTACATTGACACATTCATGAGGTTTATCATCATCAAAATTTAATAACAATTGTAGATTTCCACACTTAATTCTACCTTTCTTGATATGAAAAACATTATCATTATTATTGACATCAAGGTAATTTAATTTTTCTTCCATCTGTGAATGACATAATTTAGATATTGAAGCTAAATTCTTATTATCATTTAGATAACTCACACATTGAGATATAGTGTAAGGTGTAGTAACTCTATTAAAAACAACATTTTGATCATCAAAGTTTGCCAAAAATAAACCATTTTCATCAGTGTATTGATAACTTAAATCATTAGTTACATGCATATTATCATTTACAGTTTTACCAAGATGTTGTCTTAATTGATCAATGTGAGTTAGACGTTTATTTGGCTCATTAGAACGAACAAAGCATGGTTTAGATCTATTTATAGAATAAATATCTTGCAATATCTTTCCGTCCAAAGTGGAAAGTATATAATGTGTTCTGTCCAAGATTTGGTGAATCACTAAGGGACCACACCATTCAGCCTTTATCTTCTTAGAGTTACAAGTAAGAGATGAAGAAGATGGTTTTAATACATAGACGAATTGTCCAAGTCCATAAATATGGTTTTTACTTATACTATGAGAAATGCTTATATTTTGATGTGCTTGTTGTCTACGTTGAAGTTCAAGCATAGAAGATGATATAGCATTGAATTTTTGCTTTAAATGACTTAGATACTCCTCATAGGATTTACTAACTCCATCGAAATTCCAAGATAAGAAAGTAAGATTCTTTGGAGGCTTACCAAAGGCAAGTTCGTATGGACTGAAGTTCCCTAATTGTGGGGAGACAAAAGAATTGTATGCATATGTGCAAGTTGACACATATCGAACCCAGTCGGTACCATATTGGTTCAAATTGAACTTAATAGTAAGTGCAGGAGGGCTGCACCACACACAATTCTACACAAAAACAAATATATGGACAAGACATCATACTCAAAGACCACAAACATAAACAAATCAAAGAGAGTGAATGGATCCGGGGGCTAGCCGTAAGCGTCCACTGCGCTGTACAGTCCCGGGCCTGTGGTGACACAGACTTCACTCATATTTGAAAACAACTGGGAATGCAACCCAAAGAAATAATTATATAGTGTCAGCATGAGTCATGTTCTATTATATGTTGCAAGAATTACGAATGCAAGCATATTGTTGTATAAATTCCGTTACACAAGTAACCACATAGTTAAATGTATCAGAAGTAGGCCTAGTTCAAAACAAAATCAATAAAAGGATTGAAGTATATAAATGCATTTAGGACAAACATTGCAACCGTCACAGAAACAAAATGTGTCAGAGTTAAGATCATTACTTGGTGTATATCAATATTATTCACATTTCCTACCTAATTTATCTACGGTATTGTCTCCTTTATATCATTTGTTAGGGAAAGATACCAAATGGAATTGGACTCCAGAATGTACATCTGCTGTAAATACTGTTAAAAAGTATATAAGTAGTGATAAGTTATTAGTTCATTATAGTAGTGATAGGAAGTTAACATTAGCCTGTGATGCATCATCTGTAGGTATAGGTGCTGTTATTTCACATATTATGGACAATGGTCAAGAAAGACCTATAGCCTATGCGTCTCGTACATTGTCAGCAGCTGAGAAAAATTATAGTCAAATAGAGCGTGAAGCTTTAAGTATTATATTTGGTGTCCGTAAATTTCATAAGTATTTATATGGACGTAAGTTTACATTGTTAACTGATCATAAGCCTTTAACAACATTGTTTAATCCTAAAACAGGTATTCCAACACTGTCTGCTCTTAGAATGCAACGTTGGAGTCTTATATTATCTGCTTATCAATATGAAATTTGTTATCGTAAATCGTCAGATCATGGTAATGCTGATATGTTGTCTAGGTTGCCATTAGAAAATGTAGATGAAAATTTATGTGAATTAGAAATTAATTATTTTACGTATACAAATGATTTACCAATTACTGCTTTAGATATTTGTAATGAAACGAAAAAGGATCCCATACTTTGTAAAGTGTGGCGTTATGTTATGCATGGTTGGCCAGAATATTGTGATGATGTAGATTTAGATCCGTATTTTCGTCGTAGACATGAACTAAGTATAGATAATGGATGTATCTTATGGGGATTAAGAGTTATTGTACCTCCAAAATTTCGTGATAAATTACTAAATGAGTTACATAGAGAACATTTAGGTATTGTAAGAATGAAAGCTGTTGCTCGTTCCTATTTTTGGTTTCCTAATTTAGATATGTATATTGAAAGTTTAGTATCTAAATGCACTGCATGCATTAATCTTAAGAATGTTCCTTATTCAGCTCCTATATTTTCATGGAAAGTTCCTTCAAAACCATGGGAGAGAGTACATGTTGATTTCTTTGAATTAAATGGCACAAGTTATTTGTTATTAGTTGATACATATTCTAAGTGGCTAGAGATACAAGAAATGAAACTTACTACTGCAAGTAAAACTATAGAAGTGTTAGGTACATGGTTTGCTCGTTTTGGTCTGCCTTGTGAAATTGTCAGTGACAATGGACCACAATTTTCGAGTTTTGAATATCGTGAATTTATGTCAAATAATGGTATTAAATGTACTTATTCACCTCCATATCATCCTAGTTCGAATGGTGCGGCTGAACGTTCCGTTCAAACGGTTAAAAATTCATTAAAGAAACATTTAGATCAGTCTAGTTCAAAGTTATCTCTTAATAAATGCATTTCTTCATTTTTATTTAGTTATCGTAATACTCCTCATTCTGTTACTAATCGTAAGCCTAGTGAGTTGTTACTTAGTCGTGAAGTTCGTACACGATTTACCTTGTTAAGACCAGATATTCAACAAACTGTAGATATGAAACAAAGTTGTGAAATTGCTAAACGTAATGTAAATCGTAAGATCAGAGAATTTATTGTGGGGGAGAAAGTAAGGGTGTTAAATGTTCGTAATGATTATCCAAAATGGTTGTATGGTAAAATAGTTAGTCGGTTAAGTCCAGTTCGATATATAGTTAAAATTGGTTATCGTGAACGCCAAGTTCATGTTGATCATGTTCGTGAAACTTTTGAAGACAATATTTTACCAAATGATCATTTTGAGCCTATAATTAACTCAGATCTAAATGTTGATAATAATAAAACTAGTCAAACTGATGTTACTGATTGTAGCAGTAATAATGATATAGATAATAATTTGTCAGTTCAAAATTCAACATGTAAATCTGCTGTTAATGTAAACGATAGTGTTCGACGTTCAGGTAGAATTACAAAACCACCTGAAAGACTTATTGAATCTATCTAAATATACTAAGTGGTATTTTATAGTATATTTCATGTTTTCAGTAATAAGGTATTACTATGTTAAGTAAACATACATAAATTTCTGTTAATTTAGAATCTTAAAAATGTGTAACATTTTAGTTTAGTGTGGAGGGATATTGTGTCTCTCAAGTTCTATACATTGTATAACAATGTTGCAGTATATATGATGTCATTATGGTATGTGACCCTTGACCCAAGTTAATTATTGTACCCCTCTAAGGTGAATAAAAGAAGCATGTTCAAGATGGCTACTAGTTGAGAGTCAGTGTTATTTATTCTCTGTGAATACACCACAGTTTGCCTCCAGAATATGATGAAATACCTGCATATTGTTGGGCTTGAGGTGATAAAGGAAGTGAAAAGAATGCTGACTTTAGATCTAAGCAACTTATAACATTAGGCTTAGCATGACCAATCCTCTTTAAGGTGTCAGATAATAGGGGAAATGGATGGTTAAGACGTTTAATTTTGGAATTAAGGTACCTGAAATCAACAACAACACGCTTTTCATTAGTACCTTTCTTAGGTAGAATGAGAACTGGTGATGTATACGACTGGTGACCAACTGCTAAAATTCCTAGTTTGACAAGCTTCTCTAATTCCTGATCCACAAACTTCTTCTCAACTTCTGTTTTGGGATAAGGGCGAATGTAGAAAGGGCGAATGTCGTTTACTTCTATATCAACTTGTATGTCAGGGCATTTTCCAATTTCACCATGAAGACTGAAAGCTTCCCGATTTTTACATAACATATCGTAGAATTTGTCTTTTTCAGAAAGATCGAGTAGACTTTTGGACAAATCAATTTGTGACTTGAAAACAGACTTAATATTACTTGATGATGTAACATTATTTTGATCAAACTCAAAAGAAAAGTTAATATTATCATAACTTACAATATCTTGAAGGGATATAAATGAAATCGGTCGAGTGGGTCTGATGTGTAAAGTTTTAGAACTTGTGTTATGAATTGGTATTATGGCTTTATTTCTTTCAAGCTTAACCAAAATTGTTGAAGGACACATATCAGAAATATGGCTACCACAATACATGACAACTTCACGATTCCTAAACAAAGGAGGGACTTTACCATGAACAGTGATGTATCGACAATGTTTAGGTCTGACATATACACTATGAGCAGTTAAAAAAGGAATGGTTGTAGCTTTACAATGAAATACATTATCACGAAAACTAAGACTTCCATTCAAATCAGCTAAAGTTTTTTGACCAATGATTATATCAATTCCGATTAAATCAGCAGCACTAAAAGCTTGAAGGGTAAACTTTACATTTTGAATAAGCACATCAAAGGTAATAGAATATTTACACAATAGTAGATTGCCATTACGAAGTCTAAAACTAAGTGGATTGGATAACAAATGTACAGGCAAACCACTTAAATAGGGTGAAGATTGTATAAGTAAAGACGAAATGATTGATCTCGATACACCACTATCAATTAATAATAAAGCTGATTTACCATCTGAAAACTCTCCTTTGCAATAATTTCGTTTTGAAAGTTGAATAGAAACAGAACTAGAATGACTCTGTTTACCTTTGGTAGAATGAATAGGTTTGGTTTCATTAGATTTAGGGAATTCATTCCGAGCAGTAGAATACATTCCCTCTATTGAAAATCCTGTTGTTGACTTTTAGCAGAAAGATGTTTCTGACGCAGAAAACACGATCTCCATGTAAGATTTGGTTTCAAGCAGTAGTCACAAAATATAGGTCTGTTAGCTGACTGACTAGAATTGTTATTTGTGTTTGAGGAATATCCATGGTGACTAGGCGAATGAGAATAATCACGTCTTGATCTATATTGACTAGGTGAACGATAATAATCACGTCTTGACCTATATTGACTAGGTGAAAAAGAATAATCACGTCTTGAATGTGAATAATCACGTCTTGATCTAACTCCAGGGTTGTTGGTATGCGATTTGGGACTAGGTGAATAAGGGCGTCGTCTGGGTGAAAGTTATTGCTCCCGAGCACAAGAAGAATGACTATAACTATAATTTGGATGATTTGATCTGTGTCTTGCATGATCATCGGATGCTACATTCAACTTAAGGTCATGTAGTTCTTTTCGTAATGAAGACAGATCATCTGTGTCATATGTATAGAAAGACACCTCCTTACTAGGATTTACGATTTTGTCAGGGTTATTTATGTCAAAGAAACACAGAACTTTAGTTGTAATGTCATTCAAATTATTTGTGTCATTCATTGACATGGCAACGACTTGCTGACAGTTCGTAGGGAGGATTGAAATAAATTTATGTTTGAGTTGGGTGCGACCTACTCCAAGTTGAGTAGCTAATTTTTCCAAGCGCTCTAAATTTTCTGCAGGAGTGATAGCAGTGTCATAGGTGAATGATGAATAGTTTTGATGCAAACCAAATCCAAATGAAGACTTATTTTCAGAAAATCTATTTATAAATTGTGTGCGTAAATCTTCCCGACTTCTGAATAATTTGTCCTCTATCCACAATCTTGCGGTTCCTTTTAAAGACTGTTTAAAGAGATTTATCATCTTATTGATAGCAATAACTGTCTGAGGATTCATCTCCTCATCAGAGTACTCAAGATAATCTTCGAAAGATAAAAAATGGGCTGTGGCCAGATCCCTATTTAATACGGACCCATCAAATCTATTGAATGACAGAGGTCTCTTGTGTTCAATGACCTCGTTGCGTCGGTTAGCCATAATTGTATGCAAAATGAGCAAAATAGTTAAAAAATGTTTACAATTTTGTCTAACCATTGAATATGACTGACCCTGATTAATTCGTTCCAACACAGTATGAGCAAATTCTAATTATCAAAATTATTGTGATTAACACTAATCATAATGGTTACAAGTTCAAACAATGAAGAAAAAAATAAATAATGCATCTTGTAAACATGGAAAACATCAATGAGCAAAACAAATTATCCAAAATATTTAAGATCATGTAATACTAGTAATAGCAAAACAAATTTTCCAAATATTTAAGGTCATGAAACAATATTAACACATTCACACAACCATTCAGCATAATTCACACAAATAATGGTATCAGAAAACGTTTATGAATTGACTAAGATATTGGCAAATTAATTTGAAAGTTGTAAATTGGAATTTACTTATACTATAGGCCAAAATTAATAGATTTCTAAAGCCTTCTTTCACAATTTTATTTCAAGAGAAAAAAATAATTGTCTGTTTTATGATAAAAATCATTAATTTATAAATCAAGCTTCATTGAAACTTCACAAGACAGCAAACTTGAGTTGAAAAAGTGTCACTTGTAGGCTACATCACAAGTCACAAAAAAGCAAACTTTATTTGAAAGATTTTCACTGTACAACACTGTGTCTCAGTCTGTACTGCAGACTCTGTAGGCTACATTAATTATATCACTATTGACTAATATTTAAGAATGAATAGGATCTAGGCTATGGGTAAATTCATGTCGAAACAAGCCTTTAAAAGTTTAACACAGTGTAGGCTACTGTAACTAGTGTCAGTACTATTCAATGATGACTGAATATGAATACTACATAAGCTGGCTTTAATTTCACACAATTACTAGAGTTTATAATAATACCCCCAGTAAACATGGATGGTTAGATTTACGTTACTTTTACGTCATTATGGTTAGATTTTGGTTAGCGTTAATGGTTAGCGTCCAATAATGGTAAAATTTTACGGTTAAATTGACGTTACTTTTACGTCATAATGGTTATGGTTACTTTTACGTCAGAAAACGACGTAAATCTAACGTAAATTTTATGACGGTTTTCTTACCAATTTTTTTCGTAAAAATTATTCTTGATTAAATAACCATACCAGTGTGTGCACATTCTAACAATTGATTAATAGTCGGAATTCAGACAAAATAATTATATATGTGTTATTGGTGATAATTCTAACGTTAATCTAACATAAATTTTATGTCAGGTTTCTAACCGTTAGTTTATGGTTAGTTTTCTGACGTAAATGTAACGTTAATTTTCTAACGTTAATATAACGTTAATTTTCTAACGTTAATATAACGTTAATTTTCTAACGTTAATATAATCCCACTCTCATCCAAGCGCCCGAAGGGCGTGATGGATGAGAAGGATTATATGAATATATAGCCCGAGGGCTCGAGGATTTATTTTGCATATTTCTCATTATCCCTTCTAACCATGCACACTCGCTCAAGGTTAAAAATAGCTCACTGCATCAGTGTGTACACGCACCTGATGACACGTGACCACACCATATATAAGCGATCACAACACCTTCAGTTTTGTCTTTTTAAAGATTTGTTGACAGCCAACTATAGCACTGGGAGGGCTCAAGGGTGGGAAGATAAATCCTCGAGCCCTCGGGCTATATATTCATATAATCCTTCTCATCCATCACGCCCTTCGGGCGCTTGGATGAGAGTGGGATTATATTCCATATAAGCCCTTCGGGCCTCTCGGATTTATTTTGCATAGTTTAAAGGGCTGTCAACAAAGGAAATAACAACTAAAACAACTTAGTAGTTTATTTACTCCGCAGCCAGCACAATTTTTCGCCCATACTGATGGTAAAACCTGGCAAAAAATGACTCCAGATTTTCAATTCTGAATGTGAACAAACAGCATTAAATGCTGATGAAGTTGATGTCCCTCTAATTGAATGGGCTTTAAAAATCAAAGCATCAAAACCAGGTAACTATCATATTTCTTATAACCATCTAGCAACAGTTCCTGGTGCTACACCCTTCTTCGTATAAAAGAAACAAATCCTTTATTGGATTTACTGTATTCTGCTGTTGTACGGATATACTGTCTCAAAGTAAAACAGGGACAGATTCTAACATCTTTAAAATTTTAACCGTGAATAACAGTGTTGAAGGACGAGAAGCTTTTGAAACCTTATTACCCGCAAGGTTATAATAACAGAGCCTGAATCATACAAAGCATTAAGGCAAAAAGCTGTTAAAATTTGACATCTCTGAGCTGTAGCTAAAGCCAACAATCAACTGGTTTATATGTACATATTCTCAAAGATAAATCTTGCAATGGATACAGCGTAACCAAAGATTAACTTAAATGAAGCACTCCAAGTAAACAGATATCTGGACTTAGTTGGATTATTATCATACGATCCTTACTTGAATCGACCAACCAGCGGCTGATCCTTAAGAACAGAATTTACTGTAGCTACAAGTGTTTGAATTACAGAGGATCAAAAATGTTTTTCACATTTTATGAAAATTGTTTATGCATATTTCTTAAGAAATTTTAAAAATTTCTACAGATGGATCCAATGAATTAATTTGTAGTTCACAACTCCAAAAAGTCCATCTTCTCTAGCTAGGCCAATACATACTGTTCTATGTAGATGGCCACTAAGAATTGATCTTCCTCTATTACAGAAGGATTGCCAGCTATCCTGCATCCTGTTCACTGTTAGATATAAATTCTTCCCTCAAAGAGAAAATAAAGCACCATTGTGACTTAAACACAAGAGGTCCTTGCGAACAAGTAACCGAACTGGGTCGGCTGTGAGCATGATAGTAAAATGGATACCATACAGGAGTTAACCAGCCTGGAATGATTATGACTGCTTGGTCTCTTTTCAAATACCTTTGCCAGAACCCTTAATATCATGCTGAAAGGTGGAAACATATATGGTTTATATTTTGTCTCAGATATAGAAAAGCATTGCATGCTTGAAAAAAGGGTCTGGATGTCAAGAAACATAATTTGTAATAAGCCCGGAATCTTAACAGATCAACATCGGGTATAAAAAATGTTTACAAATCTTAGAAAAGATATACTCATATAACTTCCATTTCAATCAACTAGAAAATATCCTAGACAAAATGTCTGTTAATACATTAGATTTTCTAGCAATATGTTTGGCTGACAAAAAAATTTTTCCTCTAACCGAAAACCACAGCCAAACTTCTTTAGATAATTCAACGAGGTTACCAATAGAACCACCCTGATTATTTATGTAAGAAATAACAAGGTATTGTCCGACTTTATACAAACATGTATTAAAAAGATGACCACAGAGAGACCTAAGAGCATTGAATATTGAATATATCAAATAGTTAATATATCATTTCCTTCCTCTGAAAGATTCAAATGGTCATTGCTTCGGAAAAATTATCCATGTGGGCACCCAATCTATCTGGGAAAGCACCTGATGTTATGAACCAAGATATACTAGGTGGATGAATATAAAACCCATTTTTTATATATATATATATATATATATATATATATATATATATATATATATAAACCTTAGATATCCACCATTCCATTTCCAAAACCATTGCCTGATTAAGCTATTAAGAATGACATCATTATCATAGCTGAAAATACAGTGCTACAGAAATGTATTCTTCTGTTTGTCTAAAAATTGGATAAAAATCATGGAAGTAAAATAGCAGTTCTACTAAAGAAACACAGTGCAATGAATGGTGGCTCATACGAATTGACAAATTTGAACTAAACAAAATTTCCTCAGCCATTTTATTTATACTATTCAAAAAAAGTAGGGGATATTTGATTTTTAAGTGTTATTAAAGTCACCTAATGAAACTGACGAAGAAACAAATGACAAAATGAAATGAAGTTCACATTCATCGATTTATTCCAAATGATCGTTAGACTAAGTAAGGCACAGACTGACCATTATAGGGGTAAAATGATACCCGGGGTCAAACAGCAAAGTTACCACAGCATCACAACAAAGTCAGTAACGGGTAAATCCTCCTCTGTTTGCCAAACAAGCATTGATCCGACGTGGCATACTCCTAATGAGACGTCTAAGGTCATTTTGGTCCAGATTGTCCCATTCCTGTTGCAACGCAGCAGCAAGTTCTTGGACATTGGCAGGACGTTGTTGACGTTGACGTAACCTCTGTCTAAGCATGTCCCAGACATGCTCGATGGGGGAGAGGTCGGGACTCAGTGCTGGCCAAGGTAATGTGGTGATGTTCTGTTGTTGGAGGTAACCTGTAACGATCCTGGCCCTGTGACATCTTGCGTTGTCATCCTGGAAGATGAAACGGCGGCCATGAGGTCGTGCGAACGGCACAACATGGACTGCCAAGATGTTGTCCCGGTAGTACTGGCCTGTAACACGCCCTGCAACAACATGTAAAGCCGTTCTTCCAGCAACAGTGATGCCTCCCCACACCATAACAGAACCACCCCCAAATCGATCATGTCTGATGACGTTAACGTCTTGGAAGCGCTCGTTTCGACGACGCCACACCCTCCTACGTCTGTCCAAAAAATCAACAGTGAACCTTGACTCATCTGAAAACATCACATTGCTCCAGCGTCGATTATCCCAGTGTTGACGATCCCTACACCAACGACGTCTTGCCTGAATGTGATGATCTCTCAAACAAGGGATCACGCGAGGACGTCGGGCGCGAAGGTGACCCTTATGCAGTCGATTCCGAATCGTCTGGCCACTCACTCTCACACCAGTGTCTGTTTGAAGACGAGCACTGATCTGATTTGCTGTGATGACACGATTTCTCAAGGCCAAGGTACGGATAAATCGATCCTGGGCTTGAGTTGTCGCCCTTGGTCGACCTGAGCGTGGTCTGTCCTGTACAGATCACGGTATCTGGACCATAGCCTGCTTATGACAGACTGAGAAACATTCATCGTCCGCGCCACAACCGCCTGTGTTGTGCCGATCTGTAGCATGCCAAGGGCACGTAACCTTTCATTTTGGGTAAGCCGACGCATATCAAAATTTGTTTTCTGGTCACTAAAACAATTAAACTGGTGTTTCCACCCTGGAATTCAATGCCACAATGACTGTAACATTCAAAGTCAGAGTCGTGCAAATCTTGGGTTGGACCCCATGATGATCCCAAGCATCACCTGCATTCCATGCGGTAGCTATTGGTGCGTTTGGGCGTCACATGTAACTGGAAATGTTTCTTCTGTTAGGTTCTATAGTGACTTTTTTCGTGGTCATTTGCATATTTTAGTATTATGCCCCCAAAATCAAATATCCCCTACTTTTTTTGAATAGTATATTTTGGAGACTTTCTCAGATGTCAACAAAACTTGATAACTTTCTGTATTAAATATGAAGCCAAAAACAGAAACTTTTTAGATTGTTCTAAACACGATATCTTCTCATTCACACAGAAATCTATCTAATAAACTGATAGCTGTTTGTGTATTTATAATACCGTTCTTAACTGAACTTATCGCAGATAAAGAATCATCTATGTAGATATAATGCCCTGTTTCCTGAGCCAAGCAAACATAGGTTTGAGAGTTTTTGTAAAGATATGTGTAACCGACTATTAAAAAGTCGAAGAGGTAAACATGTGAACTCATAAACTTTATATGAAACGTAAATATTTTTCGATGATCAAGACAAACAGAGATTGAAACATAAGAATTTCAGGACAATTGCTAGTTTTTTTTTATTTTTATAACTGTATCAATGGCTTTCTTACATGTCATTTAATCGACTTACTCGTCTATGAAAGACATCTGTTCAAGATAAAAAAGCGAGCTATTTCAAATAGCCATCTGAATATAGGAATTTGACTAAAGTCAATCTTGTAACCACTTACAACAATCAACACTCACTGATCTGAGGTACTTGTGACCCAGTAATATAAAAATTTGAAATTTTGCTCCGCATAAAAAGATTTATTATTACTTTCACCGCCTAGTGGTAGTTTTGGCGTCTAGTGGTAGTTTTGGCGAGGGAACCTGCCTCTCGTCCTGCCCCGGTTGGAGAAAGGGCAATACGAAACAATCCGGGGGTTATATTTATTGCTTGAAGTTTTGACCCAAAACGATCTTCTGTCGTTTCTTTTAAAATCTATCCTATTAGCAAAGCTACCTCAGAATTATAAAACAAAGTATCATCAACAAGCCTTGTTGTTGCCAATATATTTCCTGAGAAATAATCTATGTTTCAGAGACAACTTTAAATGGACACTGCCTCAAGTTATGATAGAACCTACAATATAGGACTTGACCCCAGGGTCAAAATTTTATTTAAAAGAGGTATCAGAGGAGATAAACCCAGACCTTTCTGCTAAAGAGAACAATCCTGAGCCACTATAGGCAGAGCATGCCACATATCCTGGTCCACCAAACGTGGCAATGATCTCTTGCATTAACTAATTAATAGAGGATAGTAGAATGTCAACTTCTTTATCTTGACCTTTTTATTGATAGCTAGTTTGATCATAAGATCATTAAAGACACCATCACCCTGAAAGATTTTGGGGATCTCAGGCTCAGGCTATGAATTCATCATACAAACTTGAAGAATCCATGATATCTAATACCTTATTACTTAAGATGTTATTGTCATAACACTGATCATCATAATGTACTGTTACCACATCTTCAAAACCATGTGATGCAGGCCTAATTTATTTATTTCACATTCATTCGTACATTAGTACCCGGTATACACATCTTTACTATACATGTACAACTGTATTTACCGTATCATCAAGACTTGATTATAAGATGTATTGTTATTAAATCCGCGAAAATAAAAGGCTATCCAGAAAAACCTGGTTTTGAAGAGACTTAAATTCGTTTTTTATCTACTAAAATGATATCGCCTGAAAGCCTCGAATAATAAAGAATCCTGTCGTAATCTTTAACTTCAGTAGGAGTTGGTCCTGTTGACCTATTATTTATGTAAATTAATATTTATGTAAATTAATATTATTTGCACTATGATTCAAGCCTATAGCAAGGGCCGTAACGGCACATTTTGTCGTAACGACATTATTTGTTGCAGGCTTATTAATAACAATCATTTTATAAGGTGCACTATGTTTCAAGCCTATAGCAGGGGCCGTAACGGCTCATTTTGTCGTGACGACATTATTTGTTGCAGGCTTATCTAAAATAATCTTTTTATTAGATAGATGCACTATGCTATAAATAAGTCGTAGCAGGGGCCGTAGCGGCTCATTTTGTCCTGACGACATTATTTGTTGCAGACTTATTTATAACAATCTTTTTATTCCATCTACTTAAATACTTATTACTACTAGTGGTACTACTACTGGTATAAGGATAACCTTCTTTTATTATTGTTAAAAAAATTAACATCGATCAATCAACTTATGACTATGTTTTCTCAATTGGACAGACTTTCAAACCAACTTACAAATACATTATTTTCTTTCGATTCTCGTTTACGAGATTTACAGGCCTTTTTCGACCCTATAACGAAAGATTCCTTTTATTACAATTTTACAACCGTCTTACTTACGGGTATGTTATTATAGACTTCGGAAATATTACGGTACTACAACATAGTACATTACTATTAGTACCTCCATCATCGGATTGTTGTCAACATCCGGTTTGTTCTCGATTGTCTGTTCATTCAATGAATCGTGAATAAAATCTCTTATCTAAAAAAGCCGTATTTTACGACATTTAGATGTAGAATATCCACGTCTGTGGTTACGTTATGATCATTTAAAAGATCTGCATCGCAGAATCCTTCAAATTCACTTTCCTTCCATCATAAATAATGAAATAAGGCCAACACTCCGTGAGGACCGTGACGTGAATCAGCGATTCAAAGTCGATGATGACGACGGAAGGTATAAACCATTAAATGATCAACGCAAACTAAATACAATCAAAAGAAAAAATGATAACAGCGTTATCACTAACACACGAATGTACATGGTCTAGTTCAAAAGAGAAAAAGACAATACTGAAGGTGTTGTGATCGCTTATATATGGTGTGGTCACGTGTCATCAGGTGCGTGTACACACTGATGCAGTGAGCTATTTTTAACCTTTTAAGTTTGAGCGAGTGTGCATGGTTAGAAGGGATAATGAGAAATATGCAAAATAAATCCGAGAGGCCCGAAGGGCTTATATGGAATATAACGTTAGTTGTCTAACGTTAATGTAACATAAACCTTATATTTGTTGTCTAACGTAAAACCAATATCAGTTTTAAAATGTCAGGATACTAACAATTAAAATACCAAATTCTAAATTTTAAACATTCTTTTTGGCAACTTGAACAAAATCTGTTTATAATTGTAACCTGTATAATATCAACTAAAAAAGGGGGTGTGGCATCAGCCCCGGGGGTCAAGCCATGCAATAAAATTGATAGTTGTTAATATCCTTCCGGTATAAGGAATAAATATACCAAGTTCCAAAATGATCCATTCAGAATTGCAGCCCGTTGACAAAAAACCCACAAAAAGTTGGCGTGGCTCTGCCCCTGAGACTCAGACATGAAACAAAATAAATAGGTACAACCCTATGGTGTATCATACTGAGAAGGAACAGAAACTGTTCCTAACTGCAGACTATTTATAGATGGGGGATCGCGTGGCTAAGTGGGTAAGGCGCTGGCTCGCTAGCCTGGAGATTGGGTGTTCGATCCCTGCATTGGCCGAGAAAGTTCATTTGGATTTTCCGGTCTGGTTACCCCTTGTCAGTGATGCAGAACAGAGGGCCTGACAAGGGCGGTTGTCTAGTCGTTCGGATGGTTACGAAAAACCGAAGTCCTGTGTACACATTGGGGTGCATGAAAAAGATCCCTTGTCAGTTGGAATTCGATATAAGAATAGGCTGTAGCGCCGCTGCCCGGACAAAATTTCCGTCATAGCACACTGTATGGCATATGCCTGTCTTCCATTAGCCCAGGTTAGGGGCAGAAGAGTAGGGCGTTAACCCTCATTTAATTTCTAGTTATAGACAAAATATTAACAAAAATGTGAACTGAAATTAAATGAGGTTTAACGTTCTGCTCATAAACAAATGACGACGGGTCTACATCATGGGTATGAGGGAAATTTTGCCAAGGGAGGGACTCTAAAGTCTACTCTTATATCAAATTCCAACTGCCAAAAGGATCTTTTATGTGCAGCCCATTTTTCTCTCGACTTACCAATAACCATTCAGAATTCAAAATGTAATTGCAACCAGATGTCAAAACAGCACAATTTACAGTGTGCTATGAGGGAAATTTTGTCCGGGCAGCTGTGCTACGGCCCACTTTTATATCGAATTCCAACTGCCAAAGGATCTTTTACGTGCACACCAATGTGTACATGGGACCTTGGTTTCCTGTCCCATTGGAACTACTAGACAACTGTACTTTTCAGGCCCTTCCTCCTGCCTCACTGACAAGGGGGAACCACTCTGGAAAATCTGGATGAACTGGCTCGGCCAATGCAGGGATCGAACACCCGACCTCCAGACCAGCGAGCCAACATCTTACCCACCTCACCATGTGATTCCTCAAAAAATTGCAACAAAATGTACTACAAGTATTTTTATTTTAAAGATAAATATATTATGATGTAATAGAATAAGAGCAGACATTTAAATTGAAACAATTTATCCACAGCATAAATTTGGTGACAATTTAGAAAACAGTTCTTTAAGAAAAGGGTCTAACAACACCAATATTACATTACAAATCTAAGTTAATCACAGAACTTTGCTATGGTTCATCTATCATAAAAATTTGAACTATTTGTAAGGGAGAGCAATAACAGGAACACAACTCAATTTAAGCCAATGAACTGTGACAGGATATCGGCTCGAAACAAAACTAGATTAATTATTTATTGTTTGATTTGTATAAAACAAAGTTCATATCCGTTGTCGCAATTGTCATTTTTGTTGTTACCCATAGTCTTTTCTGTCAGAACCGGAAATGGCAAAATTTTACCAAAAACTACAATTTTGACAGTAAGGTACCTTTTTTTTTTAAACTGATATAACCAAGGTTAGCGAGGCAATGTCTTATCCACTGATTTTCTGCCGTGGTTCCCCTTGTCAGTGATGCAGGATGGAGGGCCTGACAAAGACAGTTGTCTAGTCATTTAGATGGTACAAAAAATCAAGGTCCTGTGAACAATTTATGTGCATGTAAAAGATCTGTGGCAGTTGGAATTCGATATAAGAAATGAAATGAAATGGAGTTAAATGTCCTACTGTTCTGCTGTGACCGGGCTAATTAAATAAGGATGTACACCATACAGTGTGCTATGATGGAAAAACTGCCCGGTTTGCTGCACTACGGCCTGCGTGCATGGCAAAGTGTACACAGGACCTTGGTTTCTCATCCGTTCCGAACAACTAAACGTTGTCACTTTTCAGGCCCTCTGTCCTGCATCACTGATGAACGATCTCCGCCAATGCAGGGATTAAACACCCAACCTCAAGTTTAGTGAGCCAATGTTTTACCCACTGATTTTCGAACGTGGTTCCCCCTTGTCAGTGATGCAAGATGCAGGGCCTGACATGGACAGCTGTCTAGTTGTTCGGATGGTACAAAAAACAAAGTCCCATGAAAAATTGGCGTGCAGGTATAAGATACTTTGGCAGTTGCAACCTCTTACCCACTGATTTTCTGGTATGGTTCCCCCATGTCAGTGATGCTGTGTAATCGTTTGGATGGTACGAAAAACCGAGGTTCTGTGAACAATTGACGTTCACGTAAAAGATCCCTTGGTAGTTGGAATTTGATATAAGAGTAGGCCGTAGCCCTGTTGCCCGGGCAAAATGTCCATCATAGAACACTGTATGGCGTATGCCTATCTTCATTAGCCCAGTTTAGGAGCAGAACAGTAGGACGTTAAACCCCACTTCATTTCATTAGTCAGTCCCGCTTGAGAATAGACACTAAGCTAGTTGACGGACGTTTTAAGTCCTAAATCGACGGTTTTAGTCTAAAACTTTGTTGAGTATTTTTTGTCTTGTTAAATTCACCTTATGTTTGGCACAATATAGCCTGGTTGGAGCTGACGTGCTATAAAACAACATTTCATTTCATTTTATTTGTTGAGTATTTATTCTGCTTCCATTTAATAAAACTGAAAATGTGTGTATGACAGATGTAAAACGGAGTATGGCGGCCATTTAGGGCAGAGATATATTCTCTAGGAAGGAAGTAGATGGATCTCCCTGCGCAGAATGGTTTGTTAGGTGAAGCTAATTTTAAAAATCCAGTCATAGCTAGAAGCAAACACATCAGTATATCTCAACAATTTTAGTTACGTTCACATAGGCATGTGATGGCCGAGCAAAGTTTTAGTGATTTTCATGGCTGGCTTCATCTCGGTAGTGGTGCAGAACCGCCCGGGCGTTCAGATCTGACGAAATACTGAAGTCCCGTGCATGCTGTGTACGTTCTAATAACATTCAGCAATAAATGTTCTTAACTTGAAGCTTATTTGAATATTAAATTTACTGTCTCAATGTGTTCAACAAGATGTAGCAATTAATGCAAAAGCTTTTTTAAATTTTTGAATCCGACTAAAATTGAATATTTACTAGTTTTCTAATTCCTCTCACATTTAAGAAACCCAAAAATTTTTGAAAATCAATAAAGAAATATGAAAGCTATTGCACTTTTAAGGCTTCAAATTGATCAATGTCCGTATACAATTTTTTAAAAAATTAACCAAATAGGTGACCGGTGATAATTTCTCAGCAACCTTTAGAAGACATAGGCATGAAATTTTCAGGAAATACCATTCCAACCATTAACTATTTATTGTAATTTTCAAATTTGGGCTATATAATTTATTTCCTTTAATTGATATAGGGGTCATTCTATGAGAAAATATGTTTATTTTCAGTGACGAGCGCCGTTTTTGCCTTTTCTTGATAATTTTATTTTTTCAAAATATAAGAAATAATTAGCTCTGTTACCACAAAAATTATTGTTACCACAAAAATATATTTAATTAAGTGTTATATTATTATTAGTAGATTCTATCACACGTTTGAAAGGTGTCAAACGAATATGGTGTAGTTTGACCTAGATAAATTTAACACTGAGAAAGTAAAAATTAACAAATTCCAACAACTTAAAAGTAGAGACTTATATATTCGCAATCGAAATATTAGTTTAAAAATCGGGATTATTGAATTTGATACAACTGAATAAAATGACTGTTGTCGATCTATTTCAATAAACATCAACAAAATAACTAACTATAGCTAGTTGGCTATATCCATCGTGATCCGTATGGCGTATTATTTATATCATGCCTCGAAATCAAATAATAATTTCTTCAATTTTACTATTCATATACCTAAAATAGTTTAGCCAATATAAAGTATTGAAGTGCGTATAGTTGATTTTGTCTACGATATCACCCCAGATGGAAGTGGACATTAAACTCCAGAAACGAACGAACGAACAGTTGACGGTCACATAAGAAATATACGTATATGGCGCCATTTTGGGTCAGGGGTCAAGGTCAAGATAAATTACTCTAAATTATTAAATGTAATATCTATTAACGTATTTCAATATTAGGTGGTCTATTTTTGTTGTCGTTTTCCGTATGCTGTCCACACTGATTAAACAATCATTATTAAATAATTTTTTTATTCTTTTATATCTATACGCATTTTTTCTCAACGCAGCATGAACCAGGAAGCTAGGTATCCTGGGAATGCAAGATGGCGCGCGGAATGGATTTTTTTTCCTAAATTGCATGATAAATGTACAATATACAGTTCTTGGATTACACAAACAGAGAAACAGAAAAGTAGAATATACCAGATAAATGAGTGATTGGATTTGAAAGTAAGTTTTTTCTTATATCCCAAACTGCTGATGTATTACTGAGCTTACAAATTCAGCGATGTGAAAGGAACTTCCACGACCACACCACAGCTATATATTTCTGTTGTAAAACTATTTCTATATCCCTATTTTATATTTTTTCACCGTAATTCTTATTTATTTTCCGAAAGGAATCATTTGTCACAACATCTGACGAATATTTTTAACAATCCAATACTATTTTCAAGTAGAAGCTTACGATTCATCAACATAATATTTTGTTTCTATTTTTTCGACAAACTATAAAATGAACTGATTTCTGTATGTTGTATTTACACATTTAAGTAAGTAACGAAGCCAGATAATCTAACAATTAAAATTAATCACTGATCTATGTATTCCTTTCTCTTGTAGTATCAATGTTTCACATGCAATTTTTAGTGTAAATTAGTCGGAATGTGAGAAAGGAATTCCTTAAACCTAATTTCATTTTGAAGTATAAAAGTTGCTTTTATTTTGTTTTTTGTTATTTTTACAGATCCCATATATATTTAAGGAAAATTTGAGCATCATTGGTGGAAGTCATGTCGAGGAAGATATAAGAAGGTTGATAAGGGCTTATATGGAAGCTAGATGACATCACTGCTTATCATACCAACTTGGGATTGAAACCATGCATTGAACTCAATAACAGTATTAACCGTCTTCATGGTCAAAAGCACATTTATCAGAGCAGTATTAACCGTCTTCATGGTCGAAAGCACATTTATCAGAGCACTCATCTACGAAACTGTCCAGATGTCAAAGAAATAAAGACCTTTTAATGATGTACCGAACCAATATATTATATGTACCGAACCAATATATTATTGTAGCTATGGTAGCACAAAATACACCAGAATGTAGACCAAAAGCTTTACTTTACAAGCAGTAAGCCTAAAATATTTTCCGTCTGATCTTGTGAAAGTCAATTGTTTATGAATAGTTTGCCTCAAGCAGATATCCTGTCACAGTCTTATATATCAGCTCTTTGGCTTAAACTGAGTTGTATCAGTGAGTTGAAAATCTACTGCATCAAATAAACGGTAACCTTTTGAATCCCTTACAAATTCTTCAAATTTTTGTGATAGATCAATCATATCAAATATATGTTTCTAACGAATTCTATCACAAATGTAATATTGGTGTAATTAAGTTTATACCTTATTTTCAATGTTGGGGTATTATATTATAGGAAATATCGCGCTTCTAGCTTGTGGTCCCTCAAGAGGTCACAATTATTATCTGATTTTAAAAAAAACCGTTTGAATATGTCACCGTTACACACCGTATTGATGGTTGAGTTCGAAATTCATGAAAATTGTAGTAAAACCCCCAGACAAAATGCCCCCACCACTGGTACGCAAATAGTGTAATCATCTTGTATATATCATGGTTGTGGACCCTCTAGAGGTCACAATTTTGATCCGATTTTGATGAAACTTGAAATGCATGTTTATAACCCTCAAAGATCTTGGTTGTTTTCGATATCTGATCGTACCTTCCTCAATTATGGCCCGCTTTTTGTTAAGCGTGTTCTCTATCCATCTCTTGAAAAATGTGGGCGTATCTTTTCAATATTCAGCTTTTCCCAACTTTCTCGTTTAGGATTACTATATTCATTGGGGCATAAGTCTATATCCCTTTTTGCTGAAATTGGGCCTTCGTCTTGTACTCCACATCGAGTTATATACTATGCAAAAAAAGTAGGGGATATTTGATTTTGGGAGCATAATACTAAAATATGCAAATGACTACGAAAAAAGTCACTATAGAACCTAACAGAAGAAACATTTCCAGTTACATGTGACGCCTAAACGCATCAATAGCTACCGCATGGAATGCAGGTGATGCTTGGGATCATCATGGGGGTCCAACCCAAGATTTGCACGACTCTGACTTTGAATGTTACAGTCATTGTGGCATTGAATTCCAGGGTGGAAACATCAGTTTAATTGTTTTAGTGACCAGAAAACAAATTTTGATATGCGTCGGCCTACCCAAAATGAAAGGTTACGTGCCCTTGGCATGCTACAGATCGGTACAACACAGGCGGTTGAGGCGAAGACGATGAATGTTTCTCAGTCTGTCATAAGCAGGCTATGGTCCAGATACCGTGATACACAATCTGTACAGGACAGACCACGCTCAGGTCGACCAAGGGCGACAACTCAAGCCCAGGATCGATTTATCCGTACCTTGGCCTTGAGAAATCGTGTCATCACAGCAAATCAGATCAGCGCTCGTCTTCAAACAGACACTGGTGTGAGAGTGAGTGGCCAGACGATTCGGAATCGACTGCATAGGGGTCACCTTCGCGCCCGACGTCCTCGCGTGATCCCTTGTTTGAGAGATCATCACATTCAGGCAAGTCGTCGTTGGTGTAGGGATCATCAACACTGGGATAATCGACGCTGGAGCAATGTGATGTTTTCAGATGAGTCAAGGTTCACTGTTGATTTTTTGGACAGACGTAGGAGGGTGTGGCGTCGTCGAAACGAGCGCTTCCAAGACGTTAACGTCATCAGACATGATCGATTTGGGTGTGGGTCTGTTATGGTGTGGGGAGGCATCACTGTTGCTGGAAGAACGGCTTTACATGTTGTTGCAGGACGTGTTACAGGTCAGTACTACCGGGACAACATCTTGGCAGTCCATGTTGTGCCGCTCGCACGACGTCATGGCCGCCGTTTCATCTTCCCGGATGACAACGCAAGATGTCACAGGGCCAGGATCGTTACAGGTTACCTCCAACAACAGAACATCACCACATTACCTTGGTCAGCACTGAGTCCCGACCTCTCCCCCATGTCTGGGACATGCTTGGACAGAGGTTACGTCAACGTCAACAACGTACTGCCAATGTCCAAGAATTTGCTGCTGCGTTGCAACAGGAATGAGACAATCTGGACCAAAATGACCTTAGACGTCTCATTAGGAGTATGCCACGTCGGATCAATGCTTGTTTGGCAAACAGAGGAGGATTTACCCGTTACTGACTTTGTTGTGATGCTGTGGTAACTTTGCTGTTTGACCCCGGGTATCATTTTACCCTTATAATGGTCAGTCTGTGCCTTACTTAGTCTAACGATCATTTGGAATAAATCGATGAATGTGAACTTCATTTCATTTTGTCATTTGTTTCTTCGTCAGTTTCATTAGGTGACTTTAATAACACTTAAAAATCAAATATCTCCTACTTTTTTTAATAGTATTAGCTTGTTTATTTCTTTATTAAAAACATATCTCTCCCCCCCCCCGCCCTTACCGCAAAACATGTGAATACTGCTTTATATTTTTTTTCATTTCGGAGATCACGGTGGCTGAGTGGGTAAGATGCTGGCTCGCTAGGCTGGAGGTCTGGTGTAGATCCCTGCATTGGCCGAGAAAGTTCATCCAGATTTTCCGGCGTTCTTTTCCCCTTGTCAGTTATGCAGGGACTGATAAGGACAGCTGTCTAGTCCTTCAGATGGGATGGAAAACCGAAGTCCCATTTACACATTGGCATGCACGTAAAAAATCCCTTGGCATTTGGAGCAGACTGTAGCGCCGTTGCCTGGGCAAAACTTTCCCCATAGCGCACTGTATGATAATGCCCGTCTTCATTAGCCCAGTTTGAAGCAGAACAGTAGGACGCTAAATCATATTTCATTTTTTCAGACGTGTTTCAATATTCAGTATTCCACAAATTTTCTTTCCAAAGTTAGTTTGAAAACCTTATGACTAGGTGATAGGCTATACATGTAGTTTTTCTTTTATCAAATTTGGTCAGTGTCACAGTTTTCCTTCCAAATATGCAACAGACTGTGGCCATATTTCCACATTTTCAAAGTGCTATACAGATCTTTTTCTCATAGAGCTGTTTCCTAAATTGTCAATAACTTGGTGCTGTGGATAAACTGTGACAATTTAAATGCCTGTTTTGTACTTTATTACATTATATATTTATCTTTTAAATAAAGTATAGATACTTGTAGTGTATTTTGTTATATAATTATGTAAAGTGTGTATTTTTTTTTACTTTTGGTTACAATTACTTTTAGAGAGAAATTGGGTTTAACATCCACTCGACTCACAGTAGGTCATTTGCTTGCACGTAGGGGCCTTAAGCAGTGGGATAAAACTGGATAACCTGGAGAAAATCTAGTCAGCAATCGAAACCACGCCACCTGATTCAATGACTGATCTGATAATGCACCGCTTAGAGAGAAAAATGGTTTTTAACGTACAATAGACAGACTTTGGGACTAACCTGCAATTCAATACAAGTTAAATAATTTGAGAAGGGAGGGGATGGCTGAATGGTTAGCACATGCATGCTGTATCATAGGCCTGTAATTGAGACCCCTACATGCCAGCGAATCATTGAAATAAAATTAAACCATATTTTAGACCCAAAATGACCTGGTTTATGTCGAGTGGATGTTAAACCCCATTTCTCTCTCTCTCTCAATACTTTGGTTGCGCTAGGAGTCTTTAGTCATTGGAGGACCCAGAGAAATTCCCTGTTCACATCTAGTATCGAAACCAGTCCACTAGGTATCACTGACAGACCTTATGATCTAAAGTGCATTCATTAGATCATATAACCATCCAGCCCTTCCTATGGTTAAAGAACATTTGGTTATTGGTTGACTGAATGTCATGTTTACACAAACGCAAATAATAGATTTGACGTTAGAATTGCATCCGGAAATGATGTTTATTTAATGTTAGATTTACGTCATAATGGTCGGTTAGATTTTCATCATTTTGCTCATCCTTTTAACGACAATTTAACGTCAGGAAATGACGTAAATCTAGCGTAAATTTTACGTCATATTTATGTCATATTTACATCATTTTCTCACGTAAATCTAACGTAAAGTTTACGTCATTTTCTCACGTAAATCTAACGTAAGTGACGTAAAGTTTACGCAAAACTTTACGTTAGATTTACCTCAGAAAATGACGTAAAGATAACGTAAAAATGACGTAAAGTTTACGTTAGATTAACGTCATTTCCTGACGTAAAATTATCGTTAAAAAGATGAGCAAAATGATGGTAAACTGACTGACCATTTTTACGTAAACTTAACGTAAAATTAACATCATATTGTTAAGTGGGCCAGCATCAGGCCTCATTACAAGGTCAAGTGTCTGATTAAAGGTTCAAAAAAAAATCTGCTGAATGACTAATTTCACACAAATGGAGTTTATCAGGCCTCACTAGGTCAACTTCTGATGTATCTGTAGTTCTCAGAATAAAGCAGTTTCCCAAAATCTGTTGACCGGTGGGAGAATGTGCTCCACAAATTAGAGTCCAAATCTCAAAAAACATGTGCTCCACAAATTAGAGTCCAAATCTCAAAAAACATGTGCTCCTCACATCACAAGTCAGTTTTCAACAACAAACCAGAAATATCACTTGAAAACTAGTTCTTCAGATTCTACATACTAGAAATGGGAGTTTTGCATCTCCACCATGTGGTATTGGGGTGTATTGGTCACAAGATGGCCTCGATTGTTTATGACAATCAGAAGGGCTAATTAAAAACAGCCATCTTTCCTTTCACTCCATCCCAGAATTTCATCTAGGATCAAAGCCTTTTATTAATAAAGGGAAGTAACTCTATTAACACAAAAGAACTCAAGAAGGTTTCAGACCACTATTCCTTAATAATAATATGAATAAGTAGGTTTAGTAAAGGAGTATATGACATTAACCATTGGTGAGAAGAAGACGAATCGACTCAGATGCGTGTTGTTATTTGTGTGCCTCAATCAAAGAATCAACAAACACATAAAGGTATAGTGTAAAATGTCATTTATTAACTATAAACAAATAAATGACTGTAACAAAATTAAAAATAAAACATTAATCAACTGAGCATTATACATGATAACAAAATTAAAAATAAAAAACATTAATCAACTGAGCATGTAATCATTAACATGCAGCCACCCCTACGTATAAATCGTGTTGGGCTAAATTAGAGCCCCCATTTATGCCAAAAGCATCCACAGCTGGAATCCAGCGCAGGATGTCTAGCCCAACAAAGGACACTGACCATAATAACATGTATAATGACCATAACCATGTCTGCCCTGTATGTGTTTACACTAATTCGTAATAAACTTTGAAAGATTAGGGGTCGCCAAAGAATGTGATATACAATAAAAACTTAACTACTCTATACACTTACATGTACTATTGACTAGGGATGCTATGACTAGTGTAATTTACGCTAAACTTCAATATAATGAGATCTCAAACTTTACTTATGCATGCAAAATATATACAAGGTAAACGCTGGATCAACCAATACTGGGCACACTAAAAAGAAATTTTTTCAGCCAACATCGGCTGCTTACTTAGCTAGGCATGCAAAATGATGTACAAGGTCAAAGCAAGATGAACAACATCGGGCGAAAACTTAAAATTAGCATGCACAATATAATACATAATAATGGCAGTTGAACAATTCAATATAATGAGATCCAACCACTTTGAGTGCAAACTGGTATACAAGAACATAATATAATGTTAATCTAGAACACTAATAGTAATACAATGAACGGGAAAAATATGACTTTGTGATCTAAGGTTGGGCAAGGTAGCAAACACGGAGACACTGCAGCAGCCTACACTAACAAAAATTGACTCCTGTTAAGGGAAGGGATTCAGACATTTCTAAAGATGGAGGATGGGAAGGGAAATATAAGAACGTACCGCATTACTATGCCACCGCCCAAACAGTCTGATTTGAGCATCTGATTGTCCGTTTAAAAATGCTGTGGTGTCTAAACCAATGAACGCTACTAAACGGGTTAAGGAAGTGTTGACAAACTGATAAGATACCGAGGTTCCATTATGCCATTGGAACAGTGGACCAGTAGAGTGGGGGAACGAAGGAACATACCTAAGCAATAGACAAGGGGCACACGAATGAACCGATGAACTACAGGAACATTTAAAATGCAACAACACGGGTTGTATGGACGGCTGATGTTTGAAATGATGTAGCGAGAGTTCCATAGCAATTAACCTATTTTGGTTGAAACTAAACTGTGTGTGAGATATTTGTACTACTTGAGATAAGTTCGACTGTGTCTTAATGACTAATTCGCCAATGCGGAAAAAACCTGCAAACGTTAGTGAAAAACAAAGCCTGTAACAAAATTTGTTGCGATCGACAACTAAATACAATTGGTATGGCATTGACAAGTTTCAACAAAATAGGTAATGTAATCGGAAGCCGAGAAGCGGGAATCGAAGTTTTCAATCGTTTAGCTCGCCTCGTAAGGCAATGAACCAAAACATTATTACAGGGGTCAGGAAAACCCAAAGATTTATGGACAAAGGCAATGACCGAAACATGCGACGAAATGGTACTTGTTTTTCACTAACGTTTGCGCAAGAACTAGGAGCCAATGTGTGAGCAAGCAAACAGCGAGCTGAAGAGGTCAAAGTGTTAAATTGGTGTGGTAAACGGCTTGAGGCTTCAGATCCAACCATGGCGCCCAATTCCTGGCTGTCTAAAATTGAAAACGAGACAGACGATCAGCCACTAAATTTGTTTTTCCTTCAATATGTTTGGCCCTGATGAGAATGTTAAAAGTTATAGTGGCTTTAACCAGGCGTCTAATTAACTTCATGATGTTTGCACATTTCGACGATGCCTTGTTTATAACAAAGGTAACACATTGATTATCTGAAAGTATTAATAGTTTATGATTGCGTAATAATGGGCCCCAATAGGACGATAGGGAATAATTCCATTACATTAATAGACAAATGTTTGATAGTATCAGGCCAAGCGTGAGTCAACCATTTTGAACCTATGACTGCCGCAAACCCGGTTGAAGAAGCTGCATCCGTGAACAGTTTCAGTGTATCTGAAGCAAGCCAGCTATCATTGAAGAACAGGCAACGACCATTAAATTTATCCAAAAATGTGGACCAAACTAAAAGGTCAAGGCGCGCGGCATTTGTGATCCGAATTTTATAATGCGGTTTTGCAACATTTATTGTTAAATTGTATAGCTGTCGCAGAAAGGTGCGACCCGGTACCACAACTAAGGTAGCAAAGTTAAGCAGACCTAACAGTGCTTGCAACTGTCGGAGCATGACTTTACGACATGACTTTAAGCCTGTAATTGCTGAACGAATCTTAACAAACTTGTCATTTGGTAACCGAACTAACATTAACTCAGAATCCACCTCGATACCATAAATTGTCAGAGTCGTCACAGGTGACACGGTTTTTGAGGCCTTGATGGGAATACTTAAATGGTCTGCTAACGAAAGGAAGGTA
The DNA here is from genome assembly GCA_963678685.1 of Patella ulyssiponensis. NCBI lineage: Eukaryota > Metazoa > Mollusca > Gastropoda > Patellidae > Patella > Patella ulyssiponensis. Next base: position 55,872,617 of record OY783225.1, on the reverse strand, counting down.
TTGACTGAATCCAAAGATTTGGAAGAATTTGCCGAACCCGCAAAGAAAAAATCGTCAATCATGTGACTCATGACAGCACCATATTTAGTTTCCATGATCCATTGGAGAGATGTACTAAAGCGTTCAAAAGTTTGGCAGCTCATATTTAAGCCCATAGGTAGACACATGTCAGCAAAATACAATAATTGGTGATCAAGCAAAACTGTAAAGCCAAGGAGCTCATAATTGCCAGAATAAATAGGTAATAATCTGTATGCATCCTGGATATCTGATTTGGCCATTAAGGCTCTCCGCCCCATTCGTTTAACTATGTCAACAACATCATCAATATTATCATACGACACCATGGTATGTTCCTCTGATATGTTAGAGTTAATTGAATTATTTAACGGAAAGGACAAATCATCGATTAAGCGAAACGCACCTTTCTCTTGTTTCGGAATCACACCTAATGGAAAACATATTAAATTCGGGAAAGGAGGGACAAGAGATGGACCCAATATTCGATTATGCATCAACTCATGATTTATTTTCTGAAATAATATATCGTAATTCAGATAGCAAGAAGAATACCTTATACTTTGGATGCAGGTATGGCGGGTGTGGCGCGCCAGGCAGGGTAAGCTTACTCTTCCGGACACCTGTTACCACTGTTTGTCGTGTATTTTGTACACAGGGAGCAGTCCATTTGCTGAATACACTATTTTGCCTATAACGTTTTTTTAGGACTTCGAATTCTGTCTAATGGTTTGGATTGTTCGTACTTGGTTTTATTTTATTTGATCGAATTGTTTAAAGACAAGGTATTAGAATTCAATCCAGGCAACAGCAAGGAAAAATCAATATATTTGTCCAACCAAATATCGACCTTAATCTTATCCGACACATGGCTGGTATGGGCGCTTGCGATATCAAGGGAGCGCCGTTACCTGCATTAAACAATTCGTCGGCCTGTACAGAAAAGACTGAAGGGCCTGGAGCAGCTGGGGTAACTTCCGGCGACCAACCCGACGTTGAAGCCGTAGCAGCCATTGAAGCATTAATAGCTGCTGGCGTTGCCGTATCCTCTAATGACCCCTCGTCAAGTCGCACATCTGTCGATGAAGGAGTTGTTGCAGCCTTTGAGTGGGCCTTCCCTCCTCTGGCAGTCTGTTTCATAACCATCCCTTTTTTTGCTAACTTTCAAACCAACATGTCTGTAAGGCGGTCTTCCGCTGACGTCATGGGTGGAGAGGACTCCGTACACTCCGGTTCCGAATCACTGGAGGGACATCTGCGTTGAGGCATGATTCTGAAATAACAACTATCATGCAAGAAAACTTTAAACACAACAAAGCCAAAGGTTCCATAGGGATTAGCAAAATTTCCAAAAGGAAAAGCCAAGGGAAAACATAAAGTTCCATACGGAAAGCATAAAGTTCCACAAAGGAAAACAAATTTTCTAAAAGGATAAGCAACAAGTTCCACAAGGGAAAACAAAAGTTCCACACGGAAAAGCATAAAGTTCCATAGGAAAAAGCATAAAGTTACACAGGGAAAGCATAAAGTTACATAGCGAAAGCAAAAGTTCCATAGGGAAAGCAAACGTTACACGGGGAAAGCGAAAGTTCCACACGGAAAGCAAAGTTTTGCGCCGGAAGGGCAAAGTTCCATTGAGTGATGCAAGGAAGGCCAAAATTCCAAAGGAAGGCACAATTTCCATAGGCTTGGGTATGCTAATGAAGATGGGGTTGACAGCAATTGACACCATCTCATGTGTCTTAGCAAAGCGTCCCTGATGCTTCTCATAAACAAAATACATCCCACGGAATCCGACAAGTGAATGCCCTGTGAATCATAGACATATGTAACTGGCTGATATAAGCCTGCCCTATGTTTCCAAAGGGTTATTTTCTGGAAACGTTGACACAACAATGACATGTGATAATTAGTTTGAAAAACACAATCATTATATTGTTCATCAACAACAACGTGACGTTTTATCATTTGAGAGATTATCACACCTTGGGGACGAAATCTAGCTAAAATGATATGCAAGCGAAAGTTTTTAACCGACACAGAGCACCACAGAATTAATTGTGTGAATAAAGTTGTGCAGCCGACACTTTATCCAAGTTACCTCTGGAGTAAACACGTGACTGCGATCTATGCGGCTGCTATATCATGGAATCGCCATTATGAAAAGAAACAAAGGAATCGTGCCAATGCCGTGAAAGGCGAAGGGAAAAGTCTAAAATAAACGACACAGGGCACTACGGAACTAATTATGTAAAACAAAAGTTTGCACCGAAGGCGTTATAATAAAGTTACCTCTGAAGTAAGCAAAGCAAAAAAGTTGAAAATAAGCAAATAAACAAGCAAGTGTACAACAAAAGCTAGAATGCCACAGTTCCCGTTGTCTCAAGTAAGTGAATCTCGAGACCTAATTAATAGCATCATTTGACTGAGCCCACTGATTAAGAAGATTCTAATTGGCTGAATCACACAAATGTTAGTATGTTCATAATTTGTATTTATTTACGAAATAAAGAATTTGAATCTCAATAAAAGTGTTTGGTTCATGTGAGAAACCTGACATCCTGTGTACGAACCTGGACTTCCGACTTGCATAAGAGCCGGTCATTTCCGACGCTCAAGTGCAAATCGATAACAACCCATCCTGTTACATAATTAATAGTAAGTGCAGGGGGACTGATCCACACACAATTCTACACAAAAACAAATATATGGACAAGACATCATACTCAGAGACCACAAACAAAAACAATTCAAAAACAGTGAATGGATCTGGGGGCTAGCCGTAAGCGTCCACTGCGCTGTACAGTCCCGGGCCTGTGGTGACACAGACTTCACTCAGAAATTTGAAAACAATTGGGAATACAACCCAAGGAAATAATTATATAATGTCAGTATGAGTCATGATCTGTTATATGTTGCAAGAATTACGAATGCAAGCATATTGTTGTATAAATTCCGATATACAAGATCGATCAATGTCACGGTTGCTGTTTTACCACGAGTTTCTCAATTTAAAAAACCCTGTTTGTTTATAGTGTGTTTGGTGGCGCGAACTCTGATCGGACAATGCTAATTAGTCACTTGTAAAAACAACTAGCGCAAAGTTCAGGGAATTGCTGAGTATTCAAGCAACGGAGAGATGTTGTATAACTCGCGAACGTTGCTTAAGGAACATGGACAGGACTAGACATCTATAGAAGAAATTTAAATTAAATTTATATTGAATCATTATCCAATATGTAGTCAGTAATATATTTATAAGATATGTCAAACTTATTCAGTCGAAGAAATGGAAGTTTTGAAATTTCTTTAAAAATGCGTAATTGTGTTCCGCCTTTGGCCGTGCACTTAAAGTTGGGTTCCCAGATAAGTATTTATCGGGTGGTTATTGCCTATTGTATGATAATTTTGGTATATATGAAAAGTAGAGATATCCAATTTTACTAGAAAAATACTGGATTCCCTGAAAAACACTCATGGAGCGTATACAGGACAAAAATGTAAGGGGTTCCCTTAATAGTCAACCCGACGAATAAGGATATCTGCACGTTTGGCGTTGAAGTCTGCACGCGAACTTGAGCGATTTGTGTACATGTTGAAAAATTTCATGAAGAGTTAGACATACAACAATTTCTGGGATAACAATCACGGAAAAAGACGCGGGCAGTGGATAATCCGAGAATTTAATTAGGATTCGATATTTGTAGTAAATAGTCAGCGCTTACAGACAACATCGTCTTGAGTATGCAATGCATTCTCCCCTGTCCTCAACTGCCGTTGCCATTGGTTATGGAGGGTGGTAATCGCCTGACGCAAACATGGTCTCTTTCGATAGATTTTTATGGGAGTGGATATTCGCCATTCGCATGGCGAATAACCCAGACCCATAAGGATGGTTATTCGCCATTCGTTTTATATAATAAACTTAAAATCCTTGCAGATTGTTTGTGCTTTTATTCAACCTGCATGCCTAGAATCCATTTTTAATTGTTATTTGTTATTTGAAGCTTCGCCGTGTAAATGAAAGCCTTCGTTCGTTCACAGCGAAGCGAAGACAGAAAAACCGACATCGTGTGTATATGGAAGTAAAACACATGTGAAAAGTTCCGGACGCTGTAAAATTTTGTATCTTTACTAATCCAGAAACGTTGAAAACGCATTTCTTTGTACTTTTGTTTATCACAAAGTATATAAAATACAAACTTAGTCTAATTCCATTCCTGTCGAGCGAAAGCAATAGAGGCTTATTGAAATTGTTCTATTTCATATGCCCGCGCCCGCCTACCACACGGAGGAGTCTACCCATATATTATGTTGCCAACCGCATGTTTTATCTGCGACCTGTAGTTTATATATTTTATTTTCCATTCCTATATTTCATTCCCTACCAAGAGAGAGAGAGAGAGAGAGAGAGAGAGAGAGAGAGTTTAACGTCCACTTGACACAATGTAGGTAATTTTGGGATTAACACATGGTCCAATTTCAATTCAAAAATCGGCTTCCGCGTAGGGGGTCTTTAGCTGTGGCTAGATATCGGAGGACCCGGAGGACCCGGAGAAAACCGAAAAGGTTGGACAGGCACACTACCCTCTCTTTCCCTATGGTTTATTTTATTGTCAAACACATGATTCATTTACAACTACTCACATAGGCGTACCAGCCAGGGATTTCTTAAAATTGACTAAGGGATTAAAATTCGGCATAAAATTTAGAACATTTAAAGTCAGTTTAATACACAGTAACATTTTTTCGGGCACCACGATTTTTTTTAAGCGATCGGCTTCGCATGTCGCGTCTCTGTGTACTCTAAACGAGATATTTTCTTTTAGGCATTTTCGTAATTTGTATCGGCTAATTCCTCTTGTTAGTGGTGCTGGACGGAGGGCAGCTGTGTAGTTGAGAGTGGGGGTGGGGGAATTCGGGACTAACATATGGTTCAGGTTTTTTTATTTGAATAATTCCCTTGCGCGTATGGGTCTTTAGCAGTGGTAGGACCCAGAGAAAACCCACGTGGTTGGACAGGCGACCCTACTCCTGAACATGGCCCAACAAAAGGTATTTCCCCACGTATAAATATAAATGGTGAACAAATTAAGTAATTTAGAGAGAGAGAGAGAGAGAGAGAGAGAGAGAGAGAGAGAGAGAGAGATGGGGTTTAACGCCCACTCGACACAAACTAGGTCATAGCGTAGACTAACATATGGTTTTAATTCTATTTCAATAATTCGCTTGCGCGTAGAGGTTTCTAGCAGTGTGAGGAAACCGAAGTGCACGGAGGAAAGCCACGAGGTCGAGAAGGTGCACCTATCTCCATGCCACATACGCTCACACCAGGGATCGAAACCACAGCCGCAAGCCCGAGGTGACCGGCCAGCTAGAGGTCAAAGAGCGGCACTCTAGACCACTAGGCCATCCCTACCCCCCTAGTAATTTAACCCTTTTATTCTACAGCATAGGCCCAGCATGAAATTCATATTGATGTATTCCAATCAGAGCATTCTGATCTACTCGAACCTTTTATTTTCAAAAAATGTTTATTTCCAATTCATATACTTGATTGAATAAAACTATTTTTGTCTTATTTAAACTTTTCAAAGACAGGTCATAAGGTATGGTACTCTTTCGGGTAGTCACCGCTAGGCATTTTTACTCCAACAAAAATGATATATGTTCATTTTGTAGGATGAGGTTAAACTAGTTTAAATGCTTTGTGGCATTACCACTCGACCAGACATCGTGATAGGCCAGAGAATATCGATTTAAAAAAAGAATGGCGAATAACAAAAACGAATGGCAAATAACGTAAACGAATGGCGAATAACTCTTTGCCATTCGCATGGCGAATATCCTCTGCCGATTTTTATAGCAGGCTATACTCGTCAATTACAATGTTTTGAGAACGATTTGAAGCAAAATTATGATAAAATAATTAGTTTGAATATGTTTTTAGTTCTAATATATCATCAAATCACCCAGTTTGTACCCGGGAATATAACTTTAAAATTAAGAGTTTTTATTCGGGAAAGAAATAGTTCTTTATTGTTGCATATTTTTAAAAATCGTAATGCCTGTGAATAGAAAACATTATATAGTGTAGTATCTGGTATGTTACTGTAAGCTGACGGGTATTTTAGTACTTCAAAAACAAATTTGTCTGTTTTATCGAATATATCGACATAAAATTTATCGTTAATTATTGATGTCAAGGTCAAAAACAGATGCATTTATAGTGCCCGAATTTTCTTTATTTAATATAAGTTCAGGAGGATATATTTCATCTTTATATTTATTGAAATTACCATTATCATTGATTGGTGTTATGTCATCAATGTAACGGAAGGTATAATTTAGACTTTTAGCTACCTTGTAATCTGTTTTTCTTTTATGGTCTTGAAAGTCGAATTCGTATTTATATAAATGTGCATTTGCCATAAATGGGACGGGGTCAGTTCCTATTGATAAACCAATAGTTTGTTGTATTATCTGATCCCCAACCTCAAATATGGCATTGTCAATGAGAAAATGTATGATATTTTGAAATTTTTCTTTATCGAAAACTACGGTGTTGGCATTATAATCCATCTAGCATCTTGTGCGTAGATGGCCATCAAGTTTCTGCTCTCTCTCTATCAGATAGAATCAACCTAATGAACATCTACACCAAGTTTAAACATTCTACCTCTTGGGCTGTGTTGATACAGTTCATTTTCGATACGATACATATTGACGATACGGCAAACCGATACGCGATACATATTGCGATATGGTGACATCACAAATTATGCCAAAAATAATCCCAAACTATGTTTCAAGACGTTTCTTTGTGATGTGTAAGCATCAGACCATCTAAATCCATTTTAAAATGAACCGGCAAGTGAGGTCCCGTAGGAAATGGGTTAATTATATGCGTCCACCGTTTGAAAATCGTCCATATTTAATTCTAGACCATCTTTGAAGTTACATCAGTAATATTTCAGAATAAATTACATTTTTCTACTACAGTCAGTATCAGAGAATACCAGTATCAGAGAATACCATAGCTAAAATAAGCTGATACGGCACCATGGCATTTCTTCATAACACAATTTGTAGCTTAAACTTGCCTTATGCAAGAGCAAAATCTGCCTATTACATGCCTTCCTTTTGGCCTGAAATGTTATCTAAATTATCAATTGGACATTAATTAACTTATCCAGACCATAATAAACACTCGATGTCAAGGCTAGCCTTCGATGTAAGCTGGATTAGATTGAAATATGCTGCTGAAGGGCCATTGTAATTAAATCACAACATTGGATAATCGAGACTACTCTGTTTATATTAATGATTTTAGTAATGATGTCCGAGGCTATGCAAAAATTTCACGCGCTCCGATCTTGGCCTATAGTGGATCAATTTGACTGAAATTTTCAGCAAATTACATTTACACTATATAGTTTTTAACTATTATAGTGAGAACTGCCAACTCTTTATCTTATCTCCCATAATGTATCTTTAATCTATCACATAAATAGTCACGTAACTTGCAAAAGTTTTTATCCATTCGCCAATGATAGACACGCGATACACTTGTCACGTGACCACCATACTTGAAAGCGCTTTAAAATAAAATAATCTGTACGATTATGATATAGCCTTCAATAAAAACGACAATATTTTTAAAATTAAACTTTGTCAGAATGTGTATAAAAAAAAATCAGAACTGTAGGCGCTATTCAGAACTGGTTTATTGACCTAATTTGCAACCAATGTCACGTGTCATTGGAATTCAGCATTGGAGATGCCATCCAGAAAATATATTATTAATGATTGTTTCTCGGTGTATTTGGTGTTCTATCATGGGATTATATTCAATAAAGATTTAAATTTACCAAACAACTGGTCAGTGAATCCATCAATGTATGATCCAGATATTATTATAATATCTAGCGGTAGGCCTACATGGAATTCATACAGGACGTGGAAGACGCTCGATTGACAAACCATGTCAAGATCGTTTTCTTTCGCCACGTGGGTTTCAATTCATGGTCTTTCTTAAGTGAAGAATTTTTTCAACGATACGACGATACGGCCATATTACGTATCGATATAAATATCGCTGGAATGTATCGATACATATTGGTGTATCGATATATCGACACAGCCCACAGGTATGTTGAAATGTCAGCAGGGTCAAAAAAAGAACAAGAATTAATGATCACATGTGGCAAGACTACTCATGGGGATACACCAAAAAACGATTGAATGAAAATTTTCTATAGACCCCTTTTTTGAATAAGCCCCAAATTCGTGAAAACATAACCTAAATAAAAAGGATATGCAAATTCCGTATAAATGATTCTAATTATTCACTGAATTTACATTAAAACATTCATCTTGCACTTTCCCGATGTCTAGAACAATATGTTATACCCTATCAGACCAGGGCGTCCCCCCTGATAAGCTGCTACGACGACAGATAATGGTCTCAGGGTGCGTCAAGATCGCCATAATCGTAGTGAAAGCATGGTTGCAACGCCAGATATCACGCTGTGGTCTCCATGGTTGCAAATGGTCACCGAGTCATGACGTTTGTCTTGAGCACGGCACTCGGCAAACCTCGTAAGATTTCGGACAATCTAAACTCGGCTGTATGACGAATTCCGCCATATTGGAACTACTTTAAAGGTCCCGGATGAAACATGGCTGCGCCCATTCCAAACACAAGTTGGCGACCTATTTGGCTAGCGACCTATTCGACCGATCCAGCTGTAAGATAATGACGAAATTACACTTCTATTCTGAGCTGAAGGAATGGATAAAAAATAATATATTCTACTTTCATTTGATAGACATAACGTTGGATTTTATTGGTTGATAAATAGAGACTGTTGTCTTTACTCTAAATAGGTTTCCAACGAACAGGTTGCAGCTCGATCGGTCGAATAGGTCGCTAGCCGAATAGGTTCCCAATTTGTGTAATAGCGTCAAGTTTTCCTGTTAAAGTAAACCGGTAGCCGCATCGCAAATGTATGGGCGTAGGTACATATCACTTACTGCCATACATCCGAGACTAGATGTAGTTTACGGAATCTGTCGAGATTAGCCGAGTGTTGAGCACGGTTCAGCCATATGACCATAAAAAGCTGTAAAAACGTGGTTGGGTCGTGAAGTCCTTACTACGCTACTACGGCGACGAAAAAAGTCCTCAGAGCCCGTTCAGATCACCAAGTGTGGCAAAAGTGTGGTGGAAACACCAGATATCGTGCTGTGGACTCCATGGTCGCCAATGATCGCTGAGTCACTGCGCCATGGTTGTATTAAGAACTCCATAAACGTAGTGGGAACCTCATAACGTCTCCATAGGTGCAGTGGTAGCCCCATGAGGTCGTCGTGCAACGGTGGTGAAATCGTAACATCGCCATGACAACGCCATAAGGACTCAGAACGCTTGGTGGGGTCACGGCCTACACGCGAAGGTTGTGGTAAAGGCAGTAGGCACCGTTTACCATTTTCGCAGCGTCTGTGCCATGTGTGTACTGCACACATACTACGTTTATAGAGATGTTAGCACGCTTGTCTTGCGACCATCGCGACCCACCACGTTTTCTCAGCTTTCGAGGTCATATGGCAGAACCTTGCTTTGAGCATGTTCAAAGCAAACGCCGTGACTCGGCGATCATTGGCGACCATGGAGTCCACAGCACGATATCTGGCGTTTCCACCACGCTTTTGCAACACTTATGGAGATCTTGACACTCTCTGAGACCAGGACCTTCGCGACCCAACCACTTTTTCACAGCTTTCCAGGTCATATGACAGAACGTCGTGACTCGATGACCATTTGCAACCATGGAGACACAGCGCGATTATTGTGATCTTGACGAGCTCTCAGACCATTTTCCGTCGTGATAGCAGCGTTTGCAGGGCGCCGCCCCGGTCTGATAGGGGTATAACATATTGTTCTAGACATTGGGAAAGTGCAAGATGGATGTTTTAATGTAAATTCAGTGAATAATTAGAATCATTTATACGGAATTTGCATATCCTTTTTATTTAGGTTATGTTTTCACGAATTTGGGGCTCATTCAAAAAAGGGGTCTATAGAAAATTTTCATTCAATCGTTTTTTGGTGTATCCCCATGAGTAGTCTTGCCACATGTGATCATTAATTCTTGTTCTTTTTTTTGACCCTGCCGACATTTCAACATACCTGTGAGCCCTATCTACCTCAATTAAAAGCAGAGTCTTGACCAATCAAATTCCTTATCACTCTGCTTTCCCTCTGGCGATAATGTTCATTATCGAACTTAGTCAAGGTATTGATGTGATGAAAATATACACTGTTTTTGACCTCTTGTCAAAGAGAATCAAATATATAAACACAAACATGTATCAGTTGATGAACATTAATATATTCTATGAAGAAGAGACATGTTACATTTAACAGCATGCGTGAGTTGGGCTGTCTTATCTCCAAGGGGCACAACTCCAAATCAACTACAATAGACTTTTACATCTAGACACAATTAGAATCATAATATCATCCACATACCAGCAACAGAAAAAGAAATTGAGTAAATACATTTTTCCTGGTAAATCTAATGTGTACAATTTGTTTACAGACCAATTAATATTAATTTAAAGTTAAATCTGATTAAAAATTAAATATTTGAAATTCCACTATATAGAGAATAAAATTTAATCATTCATAAGTGGAGATTGGCAGGTTTATTAAACAATAGAATGGCACTGGTTAGGTGTGTATAATTATCAGGTTAACATGACCTGTAGTTAATTAATTGAGTTATGAAATTAAAGTGGGGTCTATGGTGTAGGTTAAAAAAAATTGTGGGTATAACTAGGGTTAATTATAGGAATAGGGAATAGAATAAGGATCTAATGTTTGTCTCCGTATCAAAGAGGAAAGACGGCAGAGCTAAGGATATAGTTGGCCTTTTTTTTCTGCTTTGATTCGTTAAATATTCGTGTTTTTCGTTGTTTCGTGTATAATGTAATTTTGAGACTCTAGTCCAAGTTTCAAAGTTATGGTTTTAGTAGATTATAGACTAATGTGGTAATTTAGCTTTTGATTAAAAAGTTAGGTTGCTATTTTTTGTGTTTTTGTGTCGTCCATGTGTTTAGCTATGTAATTTTGAAACCCTTAGTTCAGGTTTCATAATTATGGTAATTTAACTCTTGAATAAAAAGTTAGGTTATGTTAAAATGCCATGTGGTTAACTTTAGGGATTTGGGGTGTAGTTTTTCTTGGGGAAAAAACTAAAAATTAACGGCTCGTTAAATTGTGAGATTATTGCATACAAGTTTTATACGAGGTTAAGGTACGAATAGGATTCACGCTTTTTTAGAAAAGTGTGTAGATATACGGCATATTTTGTCCGTATATATTTTTATGTAATTTTTGCTTTAGAAACGTAATATAAACGCTAATTATATATTTGCTAAATGCTATTTTGTGTCATTTATTAAATTTTGCTTTAAATTGTTAATACTAGGTGATTTGGAATGTGTAATTTGACATTGGGTCGGGTTATTATAAACAAGCGGTTTTAAAAGTCACCTGATTTCAGTTGAATGATACTATTTAAATGATATGAAATTAACCGTTGGGAATGTTATGGTTATAAAATATGGACTGTGTTCTGATTGAATGGAGCGTACGGCCATTACAAAATGAAAACACAATTACAAAATTGTAACGTTGTAGATTACTCGGTTCAGGTTAAGAGGTCAAAGTTAGTTTGAAGATTTATTATTAAAGAGACACATCAAAGTTTATTGAAGTTTAATTTTAATTAAAAGTAACAGTTACTAATAAGTTTTAGGAATAATATATCAATATAATGTTAGACTAATATCAAAATAAAGTTTAAAAAAGAAATTTTAGTAATAGTTAGTTCTTGGTCTGATGGCAATGACATGTTTGATTGACGGATAAAATTTGTATTTTGTCTCCAACCAATCATACTTAGAAGAAAAATAGAAAGTTTTCAACTTGAGACTATGGTAGCAGAAACAGACCAATAGAAATCCACGAAGAAATGATTTACCAGTTTACCAAATTGAGATTTCCAGTGACAGAATGCCATTTATGCACATATTTAATTGAAGGCGATTCAATCCAAATCACTACAGATACAAAATTTTATGTTAAAGTCCAGTATGAATTTTAAATCAAATGATGTGATATATCTAATAATATGCAATGGGTATTCTGAAAAATATATTGGGAAAACTGATGACCAACTAAATATTAGAATGAATCTCCATCGTTTGCAAATTAGGCACCAGGAAAACCGAACAATCCAAGTCGGTACACATTTGGAGAAATGCGGACGAGGCTTATTCAAGGTTTTCCCTCTTTACACGGAAAATTCTAAAAATAATCATTTATTAGAATGTAAAGAAATGTTAAATGTTGTATTTTATTTTATATTGTTATCTGGAATTGTACTTAATTGATCTGATATTTTTCGTAACTACGCTCTGACGTAATGTCATTGTCTTATATTACGTTATTATATTATATCAAAATGGTCTGAATAAAATAAAACCAAGTACGAACAATCCAAACCGAAGTCCTAAAAAACGGTTGAGGCAAAATAGTGTTATCGGCAAATGGACTGTTCACCGTGTATAAAATACCCGAAAAACATTGGTAACAGGTGTCCAGGAGAGTAAGCTTACCCTGCCTGACGCCACACGCGCCATAGCTGCATCCAAACTATTAGACGAAATCTCAATAAAATTGCATGATCGTCCAATGGACTATAGCATGTAAAATGGACATGATGAACAGTGTTAACGATTAGTAGACAGACATGTTTAGGGAGATAATATACCGAATCAATTAAATATATCTTGAATAATAGCCGAGAGAGACATGTTATATTTACCAATCAGGTCAATATGACGGCCATAAAACTTCTTAAAGGTTTTAATGAGTATAGTGCGCAAGTATCCTTGTAGTTGAAGCCTAGATGACAAATGCCTCGATCTACTTAAAAAATCAGAATGAAAGGAACACGCTTTCGCGTAACGAATTAGCTGAGATACAAACACTCCATAAGCTTGTGATGTTGGAATGTTACTACAATGATTTTTTTATTGTATTTTTTTTTCTTCCATGACGTCACGTCATTGTTATTGTATGTCTTGATAAGCTCAGGCGAAACATGTAGACAATTAAACAATAGTACTTTTTAAAGGCATTTTTAACCTTTATTTTTTTTTCTATATTAAAACTACTACGGTTTCAACTTCATACATCTATTGATATATTGTTATGTATATATAGGGGGGGTTGGGATGGCCTAGTGGTCTAGAGTGCCGCGCTTCGACCTCTAGCTGGCCGGTCACCTCTGGCTTGCGGCTGTGGTTTCGAGCCCTGGTGTGAGCGTATGTGGCATGGAGATAGGGGCGCCTTCTCAACCTCGTGGGTTTCCTCCCGGCACTCCGGTTTCCTCCCACTGCTAAAGACCCCTACGCGCAAGCGAATTATTGAAATAAAATTAAAAACCATATGTTAGTCCCGAAATGACCTAGTTGTGTCGAGTGGACGTTAAACCCCATTTCTCTCTCTCTCTATATATATATATATATATATATACGAATAGAAACGAATAGAAGGTCAGATTCCTGTGGTATTACGGCCAGATCTAAATATTAAAGTCACAGGCAGATTTCGTCAGTTCACGAGATGTAATCAAGATGAGAATATTTGATTGTTGGAGATGATTGTGGGTAAAGGCTAGATCCTGGATTACGATTGGCGCTATCCCTGTTTACATCTTGTGACCTTGGGGAAATCTGTAGGTGGCGTAATTTCTTCATCTAACCTAGGTATTACATGCGTTTAGGTGAGCGACCATTCTGTCTTGCAACTCGGTCTGATTTTCAGGAAATGTGAACTCAACTGTATTTAAGTTATAACTGTTTTATATTCTATTGCCTGTTATATCAGATTAGAATTCTAACCTCGAGAGGAACCACAAGCTAAAATGCGAATTTTCATACAATCAGTGTCTATAATCGAGGAAGTTAATCCGATATGGGAAGAAATCCATTACACATTTCAAGTTTAGTCAAAATTGGATGAATATTGTGACCTCAAGAGCATCTGTAGGCTAAAAACGTGATTTTTCGTACAATTGGAGGTCATAATCTATGAAGTTACTGTTCGATACATGGCAATTTCGAAAATAACAAAACTAAGATGTTTGGGAGATAGACATATATATTTCAAGTTTCATCAATATTGGATAAAAATTGTGACTTGACATAATTGAATGATTTTTACAATCAAGTAAAAACTGTCAATTCTGGTGTCCACAAACTGAAATGTGATTGTTCGTACAAACAAGGGCCATAATCCAAGAAGTGACAGTCCTATATGGGCCAATATTGAAAGGAACCGAGATCTGTCGGTAATAAACATTACATTGTAAGTGTCATCAAAATCGGATAAAAATTGTGACTTGGTTTATTATGCACTTCTTTGTCAAGTTTCAGCATAACAGGATTAAACCAACATAGATTGTGTTTTTATGGTAAGGAAGTTTAATAAATTTCATTTCATTATTGACTTATTTTATTAGCCAGAAATCGCTCAGAAAGCTTGTGGGGCCTAGGCATCCCTGTACCCTCACCTAAGCACTGAGTATGGTAGCCCTCCGAATCAAAAATTGCTTCCGCCGGCCTTGAGTACTATTACAACAGTTTAAAATCCACTCACTTTAATTAATAAACCAATCTTTAGTCGGTACTATTACAACAGTTTAAAATAAACTTTAAAACTAACTCACTAACTATTGCAGGCAAGTGAAGACATCACAAGTTGATTATGGTCTGAATAAGTTAATTGATGTTTGATTACATTTAAGGCCTAAAGAAAGATTTAGTTGTTGCATAATGTATGTTTAATATGCTGTTGTTATTGTTTATTGTCCCCCGCCTTTCGAAGAAAGTTGGGGGACTATTAAAATGGGTTCGTCCGTCTGTCTGTCTGTCCTTCTGTCTGTCTGTCCGTCACACTTTTTGGGACACAATAACTCTCTTCCTAATTGAGCTAGAATGTTCAAACTTGGTGTATGTGTTTATTAGGTCGATGCCTTGATGGAGTTCGAAGATGAGCATTTTCCGCTTAGGGTAAGCAGAGATAAGCAATTTGATTGGTTGATGCTTTGGGACACGATAACTTTAAATCTAATTAAGTGAGAGTGATGAAACTTGGTGTATAGTTTCATTACACTGTAATACCTTGACTAAGATAATGAGCTTTTTCTGCTCAGGGTAAGCAGAGCGATAAGCAATTTGATTTGCCGAGACTTTGGAACACAATAACTCTCCTTCGAATTGAGTTAAAATGTTCAAAATTGGTGTGTATGCTTATTAGGTCAATGCCTTGATGGAGTTCGAAGATGAGCATTTTCTTCTTAGGGTAGGCAGAGATAAGCAATATGATTGGTTCATACTTTGGGACAAGAGAACTTAGGTTCGTCTTGATTGATGATTTTTATGCCAATACAATGACTGCATTCTCATTCAGTAATGGATTCGACAGTAACAGTGTATAGAAACGATTGACTCGGACACGAGGGTCCTTTCCCTTGGCCAGGGGGGCCCTTTTGTCAAGCGTGTGGGCCCTTTTGTCTGCCTTTAGGGTCCCTCTAACTAGGGTACATTTTCATTTTTCTCGTCGGTTTTAGCATTTTTCTTTATAAAACACTTTTGGATGACACTTCGTGTACAGTTTAATTGCTCGATACGTTTGAAAAAAATAAATGTGCGATTAATTAATATGTGTCATCTATTTATTTTGGGATTTCGGCGATTAATTAATATGTGTCATCTATTTATTTTGGGATTTCGGCGGGGGACATCAGCCTCACTGTTGGCTTGTTAAAGATGGGTTCCCAGGAAGGAATTTATCGGGTGGCTATTGCCAATAAATGTATGGCAATTTTGGTATATATATCTTACTAGAAAAATACTGGATTCCCTGAAAAACACTCATGGAGCGTATACAGGACAAAAATGTAATGGTTCCCCTAATCAACAGTCTGACGATAAGGACTATCCTCACGCGTGAAGTTTAAGGCAGCGCAATTACATTGAGCGCTTTGTGTGCATGTTGGGATAAAAATGACGGAAAAAGACGGGCAGTGGATAATCCGAGAATTTAATTAGGATTCGATATTTGTAATAAATAGCGATTACAGACAACAACGTCTTGTGTATGCAATGAATTCTCACCCGTCTCCACCGCTGTTGCTATAGGTATGGAGAGGGGTAATCCCCTGATGTAACATGGCCTTTTTTGATCGATTTTTATAACACGGTATACTTGGCAATTACAATGTTTTGAGAAGGATTTGAAGCAAAATTATGATAAATTTATTAGTTTGAATATGGTTTTAGTCCTAATATATCATCAAATCACCTAGTTTGTACCTGGGAATGTAACTTTAAATATTTAACATTCAATACATTAGATATCATATAATGGACAGGTTCATTTAATTAAATTTTTTACACTTAATGGGTTGAAAATGGGTAAAAACATAAAATACAAATGTCTGTGAATATCTAAAGTCTCCTTTAAATTGTTCAACACACAAAGTAAAAAGTCCTTATATATTATAAAGTCATTTTAAATCACACTTATAAAATCGCTATTGTGAGAAGAGATGGCGGGACATCTTCTCCTTTTGTCATAATAAAAAAACAATAGGTCCAGCTGACTGATGTTTGGCGCCATCAGTGTGGGTAGAAAAAACCTGTGGGGAAAAAGAATCCGCTTGCGTTATGTGGAAAAGTGAAGTGCTCACAGTAAAAACCACATAGTGGGTTATTTACATATTCAAAACTGTTCGTCCAGCAAATGTTCCATATGGTTAAAAGTTAATTAAAAGTCCTATAATACGGTTCACAGTGTCATTCGTTTGTTTCTGGAGTTTAACGTTCACTTCCATCAGGGGTTATATCGATTAAAAGTTAAAGGGTTTTTCTTGCGCTCTCGAAATTGATATATGTTGTTTGCACAAATGAGAAGAAGAAGTCTATTTAATTTCAATAACTTTCTTAAATTTCTTCATGAGTTATGGCCCTTGTTTCACTTTATTGCCCCTTGTGAACTCTCTAACGACAAAAGTTATCAACCGATCTGTATGTAATTTATATGCATCATTTAAATTAGTAAAACAAAAAAGCCTATTGAATTTCAGCAAATTCCAGTAATTACATTTAGAGTTATGGCCCTTGTTTCACTCTGTTGAATCTTGTGAACGCTCTTGTGACAACAGTTATCATCCGAACTGTATGAAATATATATACATCATTGCATTTCAGCAATTTCCGTTAATTTTGCCGTGGGTTATGGTCCTTGTTTCACTTTGTTGTACATAACGACAAAAGTTATTATCCGATCTGTATGAAATTTATATGTATCATTATCGAGTTTCAATAAATTTCCGTTAATCACATCTACTAGAGTTATGGCCCTTGCTTCACTTTGTTGAATCTTGTGAATGCTCAAACAACAAAAGTTAACACCAAATCTGCATGAAATTCATATAAATCATTTAAATTTGTGAAATGAAGAAGCCCATTGAATTTCAGCAATGTCTATAAATTATTTCCAGAGTTATGGCCCTTGTTTTACTTTGTTGAACAACGAAAGTTATTATCCGATCTGTATGAAATTTATAGGCATTATTTGAATTTGTAAAACAAAAAAGCCTGTGGAATTTCAACAAATTCTGTAGATTACTTCCAGAGTTATGGCCCTCAAATGATGAAAATTATAATGTCATCTGTATGAATTTGTCTATTATATGGCCCTAATTATCCACAGAAGAATAAATATACGACTGCACGGACGATTTAGCTGCTGTGGGTGTATGTTTTGTTGCCTGGCAATGTATCATTGATATAATAACATTAAATTCAGGAAAAACTACACTTGTGTTTGGAAAGCATGATTCGGCCATCTAAATTTTCACATGAGATGACCGTTTTCGAGTTCATATCTATTGCTTTTTGTGAGATCTACATTATCTTGAATTTGCCTATCGTTTGAAAATCCTTAATCCAGTGGAACATTCATCCTGTTACCCCTAGTCAATATACTTTTTTAAGTGGGCCATTCAACCAAACTAAGTCTAATGCCTTGGTCAGGTCGACGAATAGTGCATATAGACAATTGTTCTTTTTAGATAATGAAGTCATGATGTCATGCTGTAACCTTATAATATGATCAATAGTGGAGCGCTGCTGTCTATATCCACTTTGATTTGGACTGATTAGTCCATTACTTTCAGGGGATCACGTGGCTAAGTGGGTAAGACACTGACTCACTAGCATGGAGATCGGTTGTTCGATCCCTACATTGGCCAAGAAAGTTCATTTAGATTTTCCCATTCAACTTGTCAGTGATATAGGATGGAGGGCCTGACAAGGACAGCTGCCTAGTCATTTGGATGGGACAAAAAGCCAAGGTTCTGTGTACTCATTGGCTTGCATGTAAAAGATCCCTTGACAGTAGGAATTTGATATAAGAGTAGGCTGTAGCACCGCTTCCCTGGCAAAATTCCCCTCACGGCACACTGTACGGCATTTGCCTGTCTTCATTATCAAAGTTTAAGAGCAGAACAGTAGGACGTTAAACCCCGTTTCATTTTCATTACTTTCACAGTAATATCTTAGCCTATTATTTACCATAGTCTCAAGTGTTTTACACAAAGTAGAGGTCAAATTTATAGGCCTGTTAGAAACTGTTTCATTTTTACCTTTCATGGTTTAATCAATGGGGTTATTGGTGCTGTTTTCCAGCTTGTAGGAACTATTCCTTCTGACCATGATTTATTGGATAATTCTAGTAAATTATGTAATGACCCTGAGAGTTTTCTTAGTATGCCTTATTTTATTTGATCATGGCCCCCCATGTTTCTAAAGCTTATGTCAAAATCTGACTGAATCACCCGAACAAAATGTGCGCTCCTACGCAATACCAAGGTTTTAAACCCACTAGAAGTCACAACTTTTATCCGATTTTGAAGAATCTTGAAATGAGTGTTTGGAGCTCAAAGACCTTGGTTCCTTTTGGCTGTCAATACCCACATTATGGACAATGATAGTATGGAAAACTATGTTTTTATACGCCCACATTGAAATGTGGTCGTATATTGTCGTCGCCCCCGTCCGTCCGTCGGTCCGTCCGTCCGTCCGTCCGTCCGTCCGTCGGTCCGGCGTCCACAATTGCTTGTGGACGCTCTAGAGGCTAAAGTTAATATCCGATTGACTTTAAATTTATACACAGTGTTTAAGGTCATGAGACGAAGAAGCCTATTGTTTTTCAGCGATTTCCGATAATAACTACCAGAGTTATGGCCCTTGACGACTTCATAAAATCTTGTGGACGCTCTAGAGGCCAAAGTTAATATCCGATTGGCTTTAAATTTATACACAGTGTTTAAGGTCATAAGACGAAGAAGCCTATCGATTTTCAGCGATTTCCGATAATTAGTGCCAGAGTTATGGCCCTTGATCACTTCAAAAAATCTTGTGGACGCTCTAAAAGCCAAAGTTAATATCCGATTGACTTTAGATTTATACACAGTGTTTAAGGTCATAAGACGAAAAAGCCTATTGATTTTCAGCAATTTCCGATAATTAGTGCCAGAGTTATGGCCCTTGATCACTTCAAAAAATCTTGTGAACGCCCTAAAAGCCAAAGTTAATATCCGATTGACTTTAAATTTATACACAGTGTTTAAGGTCATAAGACGAAGAAGCCTATCGATTTTCAGCGATTTCCGATAATTAGTGCCAGAGTTATGGCCCTTGATCACTTCAAAAAATCTTGTGGACGCTCTAAAAGCCAAAGTTAATATCCGATTGACTTTAGATTTATACACAGTGTTTAAGGTCATAAGACGAAAAAGCCTATTGATTTTCAGCAATTTCCGATAATTAGTGCCAGAGTTATGGCCCTTGATCACTTCAAAAAATCTTGTGAACGCCCTAAAAGCCAAAGTTAATATCCGATTGACTTTAAATTTATACACAGTGTTTAAGGTCATAAGACGAAGAAGCCTATCGATTTTCAGCGATTTCCGATAATTAGTGCCAGAGTTATGGCCCTTGATCACTTCAAAAAATCTTGTGGACGCTCTAAAAGCCAAAGTTAATATCCGATTGACTTTAGATTTATACACAGTGTTTAAGGTCATAAGACGAAGAAGCCTATTGATTTTCAGCAATTTCCGATAATTAGTGCCAGAGTTATGGCCCTTGATCACTTCAAAAAATCTTGTGAACGCCCTAAAAGCCAAAGTTAATATCCGATTGACTTTAAATTTATACACAGTGTTTAAGGTCATAAGACGAAGAAGCCTATCGATTTTCAGCGATTTCCGATAATTAGTGCCAAAGTTATCCCCCTTGATCACTTCAAAAAATCTTGTGGACGCACTAAAAGCCAAAGTTAATATCCGATTGACTTTAAATTTGTACACATTGTTTAAGGTCATAAGACGAAGAAGCCTATTGATTTGCATCAATTTCCGATAATTAGTGCCAGAGTTATGGCCCTTGATCAGATCAAAAAATCCTGTGGATGCTCTAGAGGCCAAAGTTAATATCTGATTGACTTTAAATTTACACACACTGTTTAAGGTCCTGAGACGAAAAAGCCTACTGATTTTCATCGATTTCAAATAATTACTTCCAGAGTTATCTCCCTTGATCACTTCGAAAAACCTTGTGGCGCTGTAGATGCCAAACTTATAAATCATCCGATTGACTTCAGATTGATACACAGAGTTTAAGGTGTTGAAACGAACAAGTATTTTGATTTTCAATGAATTTTGATAACTGATCAGCTAAATCCATGATGTTAAATGTTTCCTATACTAATTGTTAGCTTGGGGCAAAACTTTATAAAAAGCAAACAAATTCTAATGATTCTCAGATAATTACATAATGAGTTGTTACTCAGATTTTAGTGTATTACAAATGTTTTATTACCAAAAAAAAGTAAAAATATGCGACAACCCTTGTTGACTGCCCGGACGATTTAGCTGCTGTGGGCGTATGTTTCGTTGCCTGGCAACCTATCTTTTAGCTTGTAAAACTTCTAGTGCCAAAATTTCCATCCGAAAAAACGCTTATGGTGGTAGAGTTTGATTTTTGTAAAATCGAATCCAAACTGCCGAACAAAATGGCTGTTATATGTATGCAAATAGTGTAAAAGTATGAAATACCAGTGTTGTGGAACATCTAGAAGTCTCAATATTTATCCAATCTTGATGAAACTTAAAATGTATGATTATATCTAAGAGATCTTACAGACAACGGTAGCGAGAACGTAAATAGGATAATGAAGAAAACACTTCAAGAATTAAATATTAAACATGTCCTTACGTCGTTTTACCACCCACAATCAAATGCGCGCGTTGAGAGAATGCACCGCACGATGCACGACATATTATCTAAAAAGATTGCAGAAAGTTATAACACTTGGGATTTATACTTAAATCAAACTTTGGCCGCTATTCGATTTAATGTCAATGAATCCACAAAATTTTCTCCGTTTTACTTGTTGTATAATCGCGATCCTGTATTGCCATTGGACAACATTTTGAAACCTCGAAGGAAATATTTGGGAACCGATCCTCACGAAATAGCGTTGCAAAATCAGCACAAGGCTTTTCTTTTGGTTCACAAGAGGTTAAGGAAAACACAGCGTAAAAACGCTGAATATGTGAATAGAAATGCAACTGACACCCTTTTTAAGGTGGGTGACCCAGTGTATTATAAAAACCATCTTCGAAAACATAAATTACAAGAAAGATGGACGCCATATTATCGCATAATCGAACAAACGTCGCCGGTCTCCTTTATAATACATAATCTATTGATTTTCAGTGATTTCCGTTTGTCCGTCATCCACAATTGCTTGTGGACGCTCTAGAGGCTAAAATTAATATCCGATTGACCTTAAATTTAGACACAGTGTTTAATGTCATGAGACGAAGAAGCCTATTGATTTTCAGCAATTTCCGATAATTAGTGCCAGAGTTATGGCCCTTTATCACTTCAAAACATCTTGTTTTTAATTTCATGAGACGAAGAAGCCTATTGATTTTCAGCAATTTCGGATAATTAGTGCCAGAGTTATGGCCCTTGATCACTTCAAAACATCTTGTGGACGCTCTAGAGGCCAAAGCTAATATCCGATTGACTTTAAATTTATACCTAGTGTTTAAGGTCATGAAACAAAGAAGCCTTTTGATTTTCAGCGATTTTCGATAATTACTGCCAGAGTTATGACCCTTGATCACCTCAGAAAATCTTGTGAATGCTCTAGAGGCCAAAGTTAATATCCAATTGACTTTAAATTTGTACAGTGTTTAAGGTCACGAGACGAAGAATACTATTGATTTTCTGCGAATTCCGATAAATACTGTCAGAGTTATCTCCCTTGATCACTTTTGTAATGCTCTAGAGGCCAAACTTATCATCCCATTGACTTCAGATTGATACACAGAGTTTAAGGTCTTGAGACGAACAAGTATATTGATTTTCAATGAATTTTGATAACTGAACAGCTAAATCCATGATTTTAAATGTTTCGTATACTAAGCGTTAGCATAGGGCAGAACTTTATAAAAACCAAACAAATTCTAATGATTTTCTGATAATTATTTTATGAGTTGTTAATCTTAATCAGATTTCAACCGAAAAAAGTAAGAATATGCGACAACTCTTGTTGACTGCCCGGACGATTTAGCTGCTGTGGGCGACCTATCTTTACGGCTGCTATGAGTCTTGTATTACTGATACGTCTAAAAAGCAATAAGCGCGACTCAAGTTTCCGTGCGCGTGACTATTTTGCTGCACCCCGTGTCAAACAAAATAATGATTTGTTCACAACTCAGATAATATTTTAAAGGTATTTACCGAGTCGTTTTGAACAGATATCGGCAAATCTAGTATCGGCAAAATGGATATTTTTTTATCGGCTGATACCGATTTCTCCCGATAGGGCACTTATCGGCCGATTATCAAACCATCACTAAACTTAATAACTCGCCATTTTATTGAGCTAGAATTGATGCGCGATTAATTAATGTGTCATCTATTGAATTTAGGATTTCGGCGGTGGACATCAGCCTCACTGTTGGCTTGTTTTAGCTTGTTTTCTATCCATCTCTTACAAATTGGGGGTGTATCTTGCCTGACAAGTGCTGCTATTCCAGCCCTCAAATACAACAACTTCATTGTGGTCCAATTAGGTGTCTGGGGGATTGAATAGTAATGACTTCAAAGTTTCTAATTGTTTTGCAACCGAAATCCCACTATCTACATGTATGTGAAATTGAATTCCAACCATCCAATCAGATTGTTGCAGCTGCATTCACAAATAATAATTGATACCCTAATAATGTTGCACAAGGAAGAGTAGCTCCAGACAAAATGTTTTAATCCACAGTCAACAAGAGAAGTTATAGTAACCAATGATATTTTAGTAAGCTAAATATAGAGGGGTTTTAATAATAATACCTAGTATTAGGATTGCATGATGACATTTGAGATCGTAGGGTAACATTAGAGGATCAAATAGCAATATGGCAGACATATAAACAACCAACAACTGTTTTCAGTTAAAGCTTATGCTTGCATCACATTTCAATCAATCTTTTCCCGCAGCAAATCCTATATAAGGCAATAATACGGATTGCCAACAGTTGTCAGAAATCTTTAGAGTTGAGTATCGTTTTGTCGCCTTGGAAGAATTATTTTAAACTAATACCCTACTCTATTATCTTACACATCTGAGTGCACTTTAATTCATGGGTTCTGTCATCGAGTATAGTGACATGGTTCTGATTATCAGCAGGTCCTACAGTTTACTGACACTGATTATTATCCGATTTTTAAAAACATTTGATTATATCACCATTACACTGTAATGAAGGTTGAGGCCAAATTTTGTAAAAATCAGACCAAAACTGCCAGACAAAATTGCTGCTGCAAATACGCGAATAGTGTAAAAAAAATATGATATATCAAGGTTGTGGACCCGATAGAGGTTACAATTTTAATCCGATTTTGATGAAATTTGAAATGTAAGTTTATAACCCAAAGATCGCAGTCCTTTCCGATATTCGGGCACATTGGACCATAACTTCCAGAATTATGGCCCCTGATTTTACGAAAAATCATGTTTTTTACCTTATGGACCGTATGGAGGTCACAATTTTATTCCAAATTAAAATCATGTTTGACTATATCCCCTTTACACATTAATGATGGTTGAGTTTGAATTTCTTGAAAATCGATAATTGAACAGCTAAATCCATAATATTAAATGTTTTGTATTCTAAACGTTAGCATAGGCCAGAACTCTATACAAACCAAACAAATTCTAATGATTTTCTGATAATTACTTAATATGCGACAACTCTTGTTGACTGCCCAGACGATTAAGCTGCCGTGGGCGTATGTTTCGTTGCCTGGCAACCTATTTTTAAAATTGGTTGGATTCATTGGGGTCATGAGGTGATGAAGATGAACCTCCTTTTCGAGTAAACCTGATAGACGTTACCCCAACACTTAATGTATTAATTTCATATTTGGTGTGAAGCATTCATATTCAGCATCCTGCAAGCTTTTGTTTTAGAGTTACATACCCCCCACCCCCCACCCCCGACTTTTTCCGTAATCTCAGTATGAAGATATAAAATCTTGTGAACATAATATAGAGATCGTATTTCTTGGAGGCAATTTTCCATAATTTTATATTGTCCATTCAATTGACATATCATCATAAACAACAACATGTAATTATTTGGCTGATTTTATCACATAAATTCATGCCATGATCCTTTGCTGACCGTTATCGATGGCTGATAGTTAAATCTCCAAAGCTGTTATAGGTAGTACAGATTTCAGCTAATCCAACCTAGCTGTTGACTAGAAATTAGGTAACTCTTGTCAAGGATACTCCAACATTACAAATGTCTGGTAATTACATAGCTCTGTCAGGGGTATCCCACCACTAGAAGTGCCTGTCAGAGTGTTTTTGTGATACCTGAAGATGTACGGTACACTGCTGTGCGAATTTCATGTAGTACACTTTCGAGCTAATCTAGACTAGTTGAGGGATATCACATTTTGGGCTTGGAATATCACTCCCTCCGCCAGAAACCTGGCAGACTTACATTTTGATGATACCAGATATACATGCATTAATAACATATAGAAGAAAATTGGTACAATTTTCAGCTAGGTTAATCCCCTGGGCTCCCGGTCTATAAGTCCTTATGGTCTTTGTTGGTTGTTGTTGATTTTCTTTTGTTTTCTAACATACAATTTAAAGAGATCAAAATTTTGAAATTCAGAAAAACAACAATATAATTTTAATTTGAAACATTTCAGTTCATGTATGTGTGGGAGTTTTCATTTTTTTTTAAAACTCCCTTTATGACAAAACTATCACGACATGCTTTAAAGCTAAATATATTAAAACACTCTCTACTTTAGTGTTTAGGGTCATTTGCGTATAGAACATTTGTTTGTTTACCATATTATACGAATAATTGTCAATATTCATTATTTACCTGACAGAAGTCGGCCATGCTTGATTCGCACCTTTAACTTTCGATATGTGTTCTGTGATTGGCTACACGCGACCAATCAAATTGGCGTTTAATTATCTACGTTTAGCGCTAATTGCACGAGCGTTTCGCTGGTAAAAAGGGTATATAAGCTGAATTCAACACTTGCATTTGTACCGCGGCCCGGGATGAATATAGGTATGGGAATAGTAACTATTCCATTTATTAGCTGGGAAAAGTAGCTTTTCCGCCATGCTTATAGACTATATTTAATTTGGGGATTTATTTGTCGATGATTTAAGAAGTATTTAAACGTCGTGATTTGGTTAGGGTTAATTAAGTTAGGAATTTTTCACGCTCATATACGTTTAGCATTTAAAGTGGCTTTCCGCATTTTCTAATATTACTGCGCCTTCGGTTCGAATTGTTTCGTATTTATACTCGTCGATCATTGGCGCGGGTTCACTTTCGCGAGATGATTCCGTGGAGCTTTTTTTTACTTTGCGGACTTTTGTCTGCATTTAGCTGATTCGGTCTTGGTTTTTTGGGTCATTAGTTTTATTGTGCGAGACTTTGTGCAAACCGGTACCTGCATTGTGTCGCGTTTATGACTGTGCCTGGCCGTCTGAATTTTATCTTGCTCAGAGCTAATTCTGACATTTAGGACGTGGTCTTGAACGGGTGGAACCAGTATTAATATAAGCGGAAAGACGCGTAAGATTTGTACTTGTTGAAAGTTACTGTGAAATATTATCATGGAATCTCGAGATTGCATTTAAATTAGTTGTT
This sequence comes from Patella ulyssiponensis, assembly GCA_963678685.1. Taxonomy (NCBI): domain Eukaryota; kingdom Metazoa; phylum Mollusca; class Gastropoda; family Patellidae; genus Patella; species Patella ulyssiponensis. The sequence continues at coordinate 55,846,188 of OY783225.1, read as the reverse complement.
TTAGTAAAAACGTACCTTGATATTCATCTGGATAAAGCTAAACCCTTATCTTGGAACGTGAGGTCCGTTTTTATTGGTTAGGGATAAACTCCTCCATTCCTTCATTCATCTATTTATGTATTTACTGATTTGTTACCCAATTGTCAGAAGTTACAATTGGTATAATAAAACTTTGGAATAATAAATATTGTTGTTTTCCCTGAGTTGATGTTTGGGGCAAACCATTGAGCATCCAGTATACGAATCCCTGTTTCTTCTGAACAAACCCACAGTTGGAGGTTTTGTGTCTGGTAAAAGGGGTGGGACTTATTTTGCATTTACTGTATTTAAACTGAGGGTCGGGACGCGATTTGATCCCAGGGTACCTTTGGTTTTGGCGAGCTTGAACCTACATTTGTGCTTATAAGCCCCTAGATGCTTCATTTTTGTCACGTTTGTCCTCGTATTACAAATTGGCAAGATTCGTGGAGTACTTTTTGCCAGTCATAAGCCCCTCTTACTACATATGATTTACTTTCTTAATGATTTTCTTATACCTTTTAAATTTGCATGGATGAGATAAGTATGCCAAAACATCATTGTACGTGCTTGCCAGTTCACATTACTAAATTTCATTCTGTTTTTCAGGAAGTCCTTTTTGGTGCCTTTTGGATATTGTGCCAATAAAGAATGAGAAACGTCAAGTTGTATTATTTCTTGTCTCACATAAAGACATTACAAGAGATAAAGTGAATTTATTGGATAATAGTATTACAGATATAAATGGTGAGTGTCCACGGGGTGAGTATCCACATCATACCTGACAATATTTAAAAACATCATATATTTGTACAGTAATAGGATCAGATTTTGTTTCATCTTTTTATACTTTCGATAGCTTCTACTACATGAAGATTTGACCAGTAGTTGTAGTGGGAGGTCGTGTAGTGGCACACCTTGGAACACATAAAAAATAGCGGCACACCTGGCTAAATATATATGAAAAATATTTGAATTTTGGGAAGTCATAGACAGCATGTAACTGTAGACACAGACTGATTCAAACTATATATATAAAGAAAAAAACAACTACAAACTTTGTAGAACCAGTGAATACTCAATTGGGATCATGTGGTTTTTCATAGTGTGCCATTCAAAATTTCGCCCCTGGTCGTCCGGACGTCCGTCCACAATTATATTCCACTATATGCCCTTCGGGCATCTCTGATTTATATTGCATATTTCTCATTGATCTTAATAAATATGTATACTAACTCAACATTCAAAGTCTAAAAATAGCACAGTTGCACGTGCAGTACTGTGTCAACATCCGCCTGACTATAAATACGAGGTAAGACTCGGCTCTAGTTGTCTTTTTCTTATTTGATCTAGACCATGACTAGTGGTACACTACTCATATAAATATCGTATACTTTGGTTTGTTTTACTTACCTTTATTTTGCGATATTGTTGGATCGTAGATTCAACTCCGTATTTTATGATCGCTACCGGTACGTTGTGCCTGGTCATATTTTTTTGTGGCGTACTACTATACGTAGTTTCACGCCTGTTTATCGCTATTTTCTAGGATAGATTTAGTAAATCTCCAAGCAATGATTTTGAAAAGGTTTGTCCGAAGAGTCTGTTTTCTATAAACCCTTTAGACTCGGACATTCTCATCTTTGATGAAGGTAATACCTCTTTTTGTTTGATGAGAATATGATCGGTAGAAGTCGCCATTAAATTATAAATCTAAACCGGATGCTTACACCGGTAACGAGGCGGCTAAAAGGGACCAGCAATAAATCGTATTTTTAAAAAAGAAAGGTAAAGTGCCTTCTAAAAACCTTGTGACTAAAACAAGATTCGTAAATGTCCCAATCAGGTAGATAAATTCAGGCCGAGTGGTTTTGCCATTACAGATGCTGTTGATTCTTTTGTTTCACTATTAATTTCAATCTACCCCGATCTATCTGTTTACCCCAGTCATTTTGACATTTTTTCATGTCGGTAATATTAGGACTAATAACTGTGTCGCTTGTACAGTGAATACACGCCTAAATCGTGGTAAAGATAATCATTTTTTTCCACAGCCGTGTGTTAGGAGTGTATATATATTCTAATGAAAATGTGTTGTTTATTACAGATTTAAGGTCCAATACATTTTATATGATATCATGGACAGGTTGATTAAATTAAATCATTATGCTTTTTACTTATATTCTACCACCGACAAATTAGTCCCGAAATGACCTAGTTGTGTCGAGTGGACGTTAAACCCCATTTCTCTCTCTCTCACCACCGACAAAGGTATAATAGGCATGTTGCATCTAAGTCCTATAGGTATTTTTAAAATAGTAATAACAATTATAATCTACCGCCGATAAAGATAAAGGGATATAGGCATGTTGTATCTAAGCCCTATACCGGTAGTTTTAGTAGTAACAATAGTCTACCGCCGACTAAGGGATAATCCCACTCTCATCCAAGCGCCCGAAGGGCGTGATGGATGAGAAGGATTATATGAATATATAGCCCGAGGGCTCGAGGATTTATTTTGCATATTTCTCATTATCCCTTCTAACCATGCACACTCGCTCAAACTTAAAAGGTTAAAAATAGCTCACTGCATCAGTGTGTACACGCACCTGATGACACGTGACCACACCATATATAAGCGATCACAACACCTTCAGTATTGTCTTTTTAAAGATTTGTTGACAGCCAACTATAGCACTGGGAGGGCTCAAGGGTGGGAAGATAAATCCTCGAGCCCTCGGGCTATATATTCATATAATCCTTCTCATCCATCACGCCCTTCGGGCGCTTGGATGAGAGTGGGATTATATTCCATATAAGCCCTTCGGGCCTCTCGGATTTATTTTGCATAGTTTAAAGGGCTGTCAACAAAGGAAATAACAACTAAAACAACTTAGTAGTTTATTTATTCCGCAGCCAGCACAATATTTCGCCCATACTGATGGTAAAACCTGGCAAAAAATAACTTCAGATTTTCAATTCTGAATGTGAACAAACAGCATTAAATGCTGATGAAGTTGATGTCCCTCTAATTGAATGGGCTTTAAAAATCAAAGCATCAAAACCAGGTAACTATCATATTTCGTATAACCATCTAGCAACAGTTCCTGGAGCTACAGCCTTCTTCGTATAAAAGGAAACAAATCCTTTATTGGATTTACTGTATTCTGCTGTTGTACGGATATACTGTCTCAAAGTAAAACAGGGACAGATTCTAACATCTTTAAAATTTAAAATTTTAACCGTGAATAACGGTGTTGAAGGACGAGAAGCTTTTGAAACCTTATTACCCGCAAGGTTATAATAACAGAGCCTGAATCATAAAAAGCATTAAGGCAAAAGGCTGTTAAAATTTGACATCTCTGAGCTGTAGCTAAAGCCAACCATCAACTGGTTTATATGTACATATTCTCAAAGATAAATCTTGCAATGGATACAGCGTAACCAAAGATTTACTTAAATGAAGCACTCCAAGTAAACAGATATCTGGACTTAGTTGGATTATTATCATACGATCCTTACTTGAATCGACCAACCAGCGGCTGATCCTTAAGAACAGAATTAACTGTAGCTACAAGTGTTTGAATTACAGAGGATCAAAAATGTCTTTCACATTTTATGAAAATTGTTTATGTATATTTCCTAAGAAATTTATAAAAATTTCTACATATGTCTCGGTGATCTCAAAATATCTCACCTCCTATTTGCAGATGATCTTGTATTATTCTCAACTTCTTCGCTAGGTCTTCAAAAATCTCTTAACCACCTGCATGAATTTTGTTCAAAGTGGAAATTGGAAGTAAACCCAATTAAATCCAAAATAATGTGTTTCATAAATACACCCAAAGATAATAAAATTTTCAAGCGTAAAAATGTAAATTTTACTTTCGGTTATACTTCTCTGGATATCGTTAATTCATATATGTATTTAGGCGTAAATATAACAAATAAGCTTGGTATAGTATTAAAAGTAAAGTATGCACTCCTAATCAATTACCTACAGAAGTTCTAATTAAACTGGACGACTCAGTTGTAAAGCAAATTGGATTATATGCATCTGATGTCTGGGGTTCTCATTTAGTGCACAATGTCAAATTAAATTTACCTAAGTGGAGTTATATAGAACACAACAAGATAACCATAAAAACCTGTAAGTCAATATTGTGCCAACCCCCTAAAACTACCAATATGGGTTGCCTTGCTGAGCTCGGAATCTTCCCACTGCAACTAGATATATACCATAGAATGCTACTCTATTATAAAAGACTAAACCATCCTGACCTGAAAGATCCAAACCCGTTACTGGCTGAAGCCTATTATGATGATATTAAAATAGCAAACTCTAATATTAAACTCTCATGGACTGCTTCTATAACTCACTTAATAAATTATTTCAATATAAATCCATCAAACCTCACTAAATTTAATATCAAATCATCACTCCAATCCAAATTCAACTCCCTTTTTACTGAATCCTGCCAATCCAGTCCACTTAAAGCTACAAAGCTTAGGACTTACGGGCTATTTAAAATGGAAATTTCTAAACCTGCCGAATATCTCTGCTATGTACATAATAAGAACTTTAAAATAGCCATGACCGCACTCCGACTTAGTTCCCACTCACTCCAAATTGAAATGGGCAGATACAAAAATGTCCCCCCAGATCTAAGAATATGCCAACAATGCCCTATGCACAAAACTGAAGATGAAGCACATTTTTTACTAGAATGTCCATTGTATGAAAATTTACGTACCGTTCACATATACCCAGCATTTACATATAATTATCTACCCTATTCTCTAGAAAATCTATTTAACCCACCCAAAACAGTTGCAAAATCAGTCAGTGCATTTGATGCTATGAATCTAAGATCATAAATTGTGTATAGATACATGTACATCTATCACTGCCTTTTAATATCAAAATTATTATCTAGATTTCCATGTATTAATATATTTCATTCCATATTTTACTACTTAGTTTATATAATGCCTCTTGCATTCCAATATCGTATTTCCATGTCAACATCCATACTAAGTCTTTCTGCTATTTATGTACTTATAATAATATTTATACCCATAATATTCATCATACTCGTGTTGAATGTTGTGTCATTATCAGACCAGTTTGAGGTAAATGTGTATTTTGAGATGATTATCGTCATAATGTATGTCTTGCTAGTATATGTGTAATCAAGATTAAATTATCATTTGTCTTGTTTGTAAATATATATATATTATTTATCATATTGCTATATCTTTATGTACACATGTTCATATTGTAATTGTATGCTGTCCTTAATGGATGTTTTGATACAATAAAATCTTATCTTATCTTATCTATAATGGATCCAATGAAGTGATTTGTAGTTCACGACTCCAAAAAGTCCATCTTCTCTAGCTAGGGCAATACATACTGTTCGTTGTAGATGGCCACTAAGAATTGATCTTCCTCTATTACAGAAGGATTGCCAGCTATCCTGCATCCTGTTCACTGTTAGATATAAATTCTTCCCTCGAAGAGAATATAAAGCACCATTGTGACTTAAACACAAGAGGTCCTTGCGAACAAGTAACCGAACTGGGTCGGCTGTGAGCATGATAGTAAAATGGATACCATACAGGAGTTAACCAGTCTGGAATGATTATGACTGCTTGGTCTCTTTTTAAATACCTTTGCCTGAACCCTTAATATCATGCTGAAAGGTGGAAACATATATGGTTTATATTTTGTCTCAGATATAGAAAAGCATTGCATGCTAGAAAAAAGGGTCTGGATGTCAAGAAACATAATTTGTCATAAGCCCGGAATCTTAACAGATCAACATTGGGTATGAAAAATGTTTACAAATCTTAGAAAAGATATACTCATATAACTTCCATTTCAATCAACTAGAAAATATCCTCGATAAAATGTCTGTTAATACATTAGATTTTCTAGCAATATGTTTGGCTGACAAAAAATGTTTTCCTCTAACCGAAAACCACAGCCGTTGTAGGCATGTAGAACTCTATCAACCTCTTCAATTGGTATATGACGTAAAAGTTGTCTGTAGTCGTCTTTACCCATGATGGCTACAGAAGCTCCAGTATCCAGTTCAATAGAAATAGGTGAACCAGATAACGTAACTGGAACTTTAATTGGACCATGATACTGCTTACTCGACTGTGTGACTTTAAGAATTGAACCAATAAAATCATCAGAATCATTGTCGTCTGTACCGGTATCAACGTTGTTCACTTTAGAAGAGAACTGATGCTGTTTGTAATATTTCTTCTTCTGATTCCTACCACTGGGTTTCTTCTGTGACGGAGGTGATCGTTGTTTACATTCCGAACGTAGGTGTCCCCTTTGTTTACATTTGTAACATGTAGCGTTAGCGTATTTGCAGTCATTCGTGCTGTTGTTTGACATGCCACATCGTTCACAACGTCTGCGATAAGAAGGTCGATGATAGGGTGGCTGTACCTTATGAACCCTTTCTCCTTCAGCCAAAAAATCTTTCACGGTCTGAGAGGCTGTCTCATCTGCGAGAGCGATGTCCAAACCCCTTGAAAAAGTACAATTATTTTCTTGTGTCAAGACTTTCTTCTGGGTGCTTTCATTTCTAATTCCAGCAATAAATGTGTCTCTCAAATTCTGGTCCAAGTTGTCAGCCCCTGTAAATTCACAACTCATAGCCCCTTATCGTAAACTGGAAGCAAATTCGGTTACAGTCTGTGCGTGTGTCTGTCTCAACCGGCGTAATTTGTTCCGTTCGGCTACCACCAGTGTTTTTGACTTGTAATGTTTCTTGAGAAGCTCTGCTATCTCATCGTAAGAAAGATCATCTGGCGGTTGGGGAAATGCCAAATCTGTCAGAGTCTTGAAGACTTTTGCACCAATGCTGCTTAGTAAAATCGCTTTATGTTTCGCCCTGTTGTCTCGATTATCGTCCAGGTCAATAGCGATGAAATACTGCCCGATTCTGGCTAAATAACAGGCAATGCTCTCGTCAGCGGGTACAAACGCTTCGAAAACTCTGTGTTGAGACATCTTCGTACGTTAATTAATTTATCCTCGTCGCCAATTGTTGAATATTACCATCTTAATTCCATATTCATTATAAGAAATACAATATTTCAGCGTGCATAACAACAAGCATGTCTGCTACAGAGGTCACATGACAATAAGACAACTCTTGGGGTGGGACGATTTACGCAATACTACCCAATACTACCCAATTCTACCCAATACTACCCAATACCACCCCAGTACTACCTCAATATCACCACATACTACCAAATACTACAACATAATACTGCAAAATGTGCATATCAATTGAATTTTTTCAAAAATAATTAGTTATACCGTGGGAATTGTACTTCAAATGCGATTACCGATGCCTGGCTGTTCCTTTTGCCTCCCTATATCACCTAAACAAGCAAAAACTAACCCAATACTATCAAATACTTATCACAGACTACCACTATCATCAAATAACAACCTTATATTGTCAAGTAGCAAAACATTAGTTTAATTACTGCGACGAATATTCGATAATTCGCAGAGATTTGAAATGAATATGCAGTTATCTCCCTTTACAACCGATAACTAGATTTTAGATTGCTATGCAGATTATTCAACTTCTTTTGTGTTGCAGATGGTTTCCAAGTCGAGGAATTAAAATAAGAAAAACAAGTATTTTGTTGTGTATATTTTAATCATTGTGTGTAATTAACTACTGTATTATTATATAAGATGGTCAGCAGTCTATAAATAACTATTTAAACCCCTGGGTAACGTCAGGCGGTGGCAATAACAGAAAGTTATCACAGATGTCCCCGCTTCAGTTATTGTTTTCATTCCATTATCAAGGGGCCATATTATACAATATTACACTTATATAAGGCATAATTTAATCAATACATATACATACATGTAAAAATGGAAAAATATTAACATAAGGCATCATTTAATCAATTCATATACATACATGTAAAAATGGAAATAATGTTAACATAAGTTTATAAAATTAACAAAGATATATTACATAGTATATAATAAAAATTGAAATAACGAGTCGTTTGGTAGTTAATTTGACTACCTTTTGTAAACAGTATTTATTAAATATAAACAATTCGTAAAATTAACTGCCAAACCCAAACGTTAGAGACACGAATGCGCTTCCCGACGGTATAACGAGTGGTTATCCGATGAGCGCTTAATTGTTTTTTTCCGCTTTTTGACGTTTTCTTTGACCGGGTTTTGTGCCACATGTTTGTTTAGGCTTTGGACAAGCAGATTTTACACCTGAAGCCCGAACAAACTTGTCATCCGACAATTTTAAGTTCTTTCTTGTTTTTAAAAATTTTTGAAAATGTTTCTCTTTTTGGGCATTTGACTGCATATTCAATTCCATTCTCTGTGAATTGTCGAATATTCGTCACAGTAATTAAACTAATGTTTTGCTATTTGACAATATAAGGTTGTTATTTGATGATAGTGGGTAGTATGTGATAAGTATTTGATAGTATTGGGTTAGTTTTTGCTTGTTTAGGTGATATAGGGAGGCAAAAGGAACAGCCAGACATCGGTAATCGCATTTGAAGTACAATTCCCACGGTATAACTAATTATTTTTGAAAAAATTCAATTGATATGCACATTTTGCAGTATTATGTTGTAGTATTTGGTAGTATGTGGTGATATTGAGGTAGTATTGGGGTGGTATTGGGTAGTATTGGGTAGTATTGGGTAAATCGTCCCGCCGGTCCCCGCTTCAATTATTGTTTTTCATTCCATTATCAAGGGGCCATATTATACAATATTACACTTATATAAGGCATAATTTAATCAATACATATACATACATTTAAAAATGGAAAAATATTAACATAAGGCATCATTTACATACATGTAAAAATGGAAATAATGTTAACATAAGTTTATAAAATTAACAAAGATTTATTACATAGTATATAATAAGAATTGAAATAACGAGTCGTTTGGTAGTTAATTTGACTACCTTTTATAAACAGTATTTATTAAATATAAACAATTCGTAAAATTAACTGCCAAACCCAAACGTTAGAGACACGAATGCGCTTCGCGACGGGGTAACGAGTGGTTTGGCAGTTAATTTTATCATCTTTAAAATGATATATATATAAAATGCAAAAAAAGGGAATGTGAATTTGTACGCCTTGTTATCAACGCTAAATACGTTATTCAATTAAATTTATATTTATTAAAGAAAGTTTGCCCGGAGAATTTTTTTATTTGACTATTGGTTCTAATACTCATAGAATACCTAACATTCATTTATAACTACAAACATCCAGAAGGAGTATTCTCCCGCCAGATTCATTTAGGGAAATAGGGAAAATTAACCGCAAACCGTTGTATGCACGAATATTCTATCCGATGAGCGCTTAATTGTTTTTTTCCGTTTTTTGACGTTTTCTTTTACCGGGTTTTTTGCCACATGTTTGTTTAGGCTTTGGACAAGCAAATATTACACCTGAAGCCCGAACAAACTTGTCATCCGACAATTTTAAGTTATTTCTTGTTTTTAAATATTTTTGAAAATGTTTCACTTTTTGGGCATTTGACTTTTCTTCATATAGCTCCCGGACTATATTATTTGGTAGCAGTTTAATCGAGAGATAAAATAAATAAAGCAGAACTTGATTACCCAATCAACAATCTTAACCCCGTTGATTAATTGTTAAGTAAGGTGGAATGTACATACGACTAGCATAGCAATCTAAAATCTAGTTATCGGTTGTAAAGGGAGATAACTGCATATTCAATTCCATTCTCTGCGAATTATCGAATATTCGTCGCTGTAATTAAACTAATGTTTTGCTATTTGACAATATAAGGTTGTTATTTGATTGATGATAGTGGGTAGTATGTGATAAGTATTTGATAGTATTGGGTTAGTGTTTGCTTGTTTAGGTGATATAGGGAGGCAAAAGGAACAGCCAGACATCGGTAATCGCATTTGAAGTACAATTCCCACGGTATAACTAATTATTTTTGAAAAAATTCAATTGATATGCACATTTTGCAGTATTATGTTGTAGTATTTGGTAGTATGTGGTGATTTTGAGGTAGTACTGGGGTGGTATTGGGTAGAATTGGGTAGTATTGGGTAAATCGTCCCGCCGCAACTCTTGAGGTATTGCATATGGAGTTGGAGTGAGACTACAACTGACTGTGACATTATTATAGAGTCTAAATACACTACACATAGCACAACTGGCCCAAATCTGGCATATCTGGCCAGACGTGGCCCAGTCAATGCCAGATCTAACCCACATTACCTGCCTAGTATGGGCCAGATCTGGCTAACAAATGGCAAAGATGTGGCATGCCATATGTGGGCCAGAGATGGAACAACTGGCACAAATAATGTCCACACATGAAAATCAGGTAATGTCACATGGCAACCTGAAACCATGATGGTTTTTCCCTGTTCTATCCCTTGTTAAAGAGAGAGGTTGGATGATCTAGTGGGTTAACGAGTGCCCATGAAATCATAAGGTCTGCCATTCAGTCAAGTGGTGTAATGTGGTTTGGAATGCCTGTCCAATCTCATCGGTTTCTCTCCCCTTCTTAAAGTCTCTCCAGCAAACACAGACAAACTTTCTTCGTTTGGAACTTTAGATGGTAGAAATTTAGGGTTTCGTGCATGCAGCACAAACAACATACATTAACAACAAAAGTAAAATCTTTAATTATAAAATTTATTCATCTATGCCAATATCATCTTTCCCCTGATCCCTCTCCTCAAGCTGTCGGAATCTCCTCTCTCCTCATTGTTTTTTTTTCTCCCCCTTTTCCAATCCCCAACCCCAGTCTGTCCTCATCTATTGTTAATAAACAAATAAATGAGTGTAACAAAATTAAAATAAAAACATTAATCAAATAAGAATTAGACATGAGTAATCATTAACATGCAACCATTCCTACCTATGAAATCCTGTTGGACTAAATTAGAGCCAACATTTATGCCAAATGCTTCGCAGCTTGAGTCCAGGGTAAGATGTCTAGACCAACAAAGGACACTGACCATAGTAACATGTATATTGATGATAACCATGTCTGCCCCAGTAACATGTATATTGATGATAACCATGTCTGCCCCACTATGTATTTACACTAATTAGTAATAAACTCTGAAAGATAAGGGGTCGCCAAATAGTGTGATATGCAATAATAACCTATGGACACCTACTTTTGATAGAGATGCTAAGTTAAACTTCAATATACGGTACTGAGATGCATGCAAAATGATATACAAGGTAAACGTTAGATAAACTAACACAGGGCTAAATAACCAGTAAAAATTGTCCCAACTACACCGACTGCTAACTAAGCTATGCATGCAAAATGATATACAAGGTAGAAAGCAAGATAATACAACACTGGGCGAAAAAAACCAAGGAAAAACAGAACCAGCCTACACTGACTGGGAACTTAATTATGCATGCACAATGATACACATAAATAATGTGCCTTTAACAATTTAATATAATCAGATCCAACAACTATATATGCATCCATAACACTAATACAATGAATGGGAAAACATATTACTTTGTGATCTAAGGCTGAGCATGACAACAAATGACGCTATCTAAAGTTGTGGAACGGGAAGGCAATATAAGAACTTTACCGCATTACTATGCCACCACTCGAACAGTCTGATTTGAGCTTCTGATTGTCTGTTTAAAAACGCTATGGCTGCAGCCCCAATGCGAAAGGAATCTAATTTAACATGAGTGGTGTCTAAACCAATGAACGCTTCTAAGCGAGTTAAGGAAGTGTTGACAAACTGATAAGATACCGAGATTCCATTATGCCATTGGAACAGTGGACCAGTGGAATGAGGTAAAGAAAGGACATACCTAAGCAATAAAAAAGAACCGATGATCTATGTACGGCTGATGTTTGAAATGATGCAGATCAATGAACCTATTTTCCTTGAAACTAAACTAAATGTGAGATATTTGTACTACCCGAGATAAGTTTGACTATGTGTTAACAACTAATTCCCCAATGCAGAAAAAACCTGCAAAAGTTAGTGAAAACAAAGCCTTAAAAGATCCCTTGGCAGTTGGAATTCGATAGAAGAGTAGGCCGTAGCGCTGCTGCCCGGACAAAATTTCCCTCACTGTATGGCGTATACCCGTCTTCCATTACCCGAGGTTAGATGCAGAAGAGTAGGACGTTAAATCCCATTTCATTTCTTTCAAAAGGGCAATGGACCAAGAAATTATTGCAGGGGTCAGGAAAACCCAAGGATTTATGAACAAAGGCAATAACCGAGAAGTGCGACGAAATGGTACTTATCGCCAAACCATTTTCAAATAAGGGCGCAAAAAAAATGACGATGACAACAGGCGCAACTTATTGATGTTTGTCACTGAACAGAAATTAATAAACTTATTCCAAGCTCTGGCGTAAGATGTGCGAGAACTAGGAGCCAATGTGTGAGCAAGCAAACAGCGAGCTGAAGAGGTCAAAGTGTTAACTTCGTGTGGCAAACGGCTTGAGGTTTCAGATCCATCTATGGAGCCCAATTCCTGGCTGTCTGAAATTGAAATTGAAAATGCTTGGCCCTAATGAGAATATTAAATGTTATAGTATTCTGAAGGATCAGTGCTGGGGGGTCTCCATCAAATGGGCACAAAACCAGACCCAACTTTTTTACAGTAAAATTTTATGTAGAATATGATGCCAGAAGGGAATCAGTGTGCCGTTTGGGCATTTTTGAGATGTCTACAAGCCCGTTAATGCAGACAGACTTTTCATTGTTTCCATATTTAATTCAAAATGGTGACCGTCAGTTGACCTAAATCAAAATACCATAGCTGTAAGTTAAATATAGCAAAAGCCTTCAGGATTTTTCACGTTTCAAAATAATGGTGCAGAGGGTAGGTCTAATTTTCAGAAAGATCCTTTGCAGGAAAAGAACAAAAATCTTAACAGAAACAATAGGCTTTAATATGTAATACATATGAAAGCTTAATTAGCATCTCTTATTTCTGGGGTTAGTGTTAGGGCACAGGTTTTTTAATTTAGATTCTTATTAGTTCCATATTGGATTTGCTAATCTAGATCAATTAACAAGTCCATTACTGCAGATTGTTTTTCGTGACATTTTCAGACCTTTCCACAAGTGATATTCTTACTTGGATCCATACATACATCAATGTTTTTTGTTCAATTTCTATACATCTTGACGAATTGATTATATCGATCATTGATTTTCAGAATGAAATAAATTTTAATAAAGCAGAAATACTGTATAAAAACTGTCAACTATATATCAGCATCGAAAGTGTCATGCATAGCTACCCGTGAATGTTTGATCCGAAAAAATTGTCCTTCGACTAAATCAATGGACACTTTTTGACATAGAAGTTAAACGTACATTATGCAAGAGCTAAATGTGCATATTGTAGGTCTTTCTTTAGGCCTGAAATGTTATAAAAACTATTAATTAGACATTAATTAATTTATCCAGACCATAATCAACTCTCGATGTCAAGGCTAGCATGAGATTTTAGCATGGATTGTAGTTCGATTTGCCACAGCATTTTCCTTCGTGATTTACCAATTAAATGGATAACCGAGGCTACTAGTTTTGTTTTACCGACTTTAGTAATGATGACCGAGGCTAAGCAGAACTTTCATTTGCTTAGTTCTAAGTTCATAGTGGATCAATTTGACTGAAATTTTCAGCAAATTGCCTTTACATTAGCTAGTTTTTATACGTCCACATTCATAATGTGGACATATTATGCCGTTGCCCCTGTGTGTGTGTGTGTGCGCAATTCTTACTGGATTTTCTTCAAACTTTGTATACTTATTCCTTATACCCTAAGGACGATCCCTATTGTTTATGGTGCATGCCCAACCCCTGGAGGCTAAGCCACGCCCATTTCTTGTATTTGTTTGTTTGTCGTCTACAGGCCACATTTCTTAATGTATCAGTTTGTAACTTTGCATACTTATTCTTTGTACCCTAAGGCACGTCCCTGTTGTTTGGGGTGCATGCCCAACCCCCAGGGGCAGAGCCACGCCCATTTTCTTTTAGTGTGTCTGTGTGTCGCCAAGATGCCACAATTCTTACCGTTAATTGAGCATTTTACCGGTAATTGAACATCTTACCGGTAATTGAGCATCTTACCGGTAATTGAGCATCTTGAAACTTTACATACTTATTCTTTATATCCTAAGGATGATCCCTGTTGTTTAGGGGGCATACCCGACGCCCTGGGCCAGAACCACACCCATTTCTTGTATTTGTTTGTCGTCTACAAGCCACATTTTTTTAGCGTATCATCTTGAAACTTGGCAGAACCACGCCCATTTTCTTTTTGTTTGTGTGTCGCTTACAGGCCACAATTCTTAATTGACCATCTTGAAACTTAAAATACTTATTCCTTATACCCTAAGGATGATCCCTATTGTTTTGGGTGCATGCCCGACCCCCTGGGACAGTCACACCCATTTCTTGTATTTGTTTGTCGCCTACAGATTGCATTTCTTAACGTATAGTCTTGAAACTTTGCTTACTTATTCTTTGTACCTTAAGGAAGATCCCTATCGTTTGGGGTGCATGCCCGACACCCAGGGACAGTGCCACACGCAAGCCCGACCCCCTGGGATAGAGCTACGCCCAATGTTTGTGTGTCTTGTGTTCGCCTACAGGATGCAATTCTTACCAGATCATTTGCATACCTATTCCTTATACCCTAAGGATGACCCCTATTGTTTTGGGGATTGCCCAACCCCCAGGGGCAGAGGCAAGCCCATTTTTACTTTGTGTCTGTGTGTATTGCCTACAGGCAACAATTCTTAATGGATCGTCTTTAAACATGGGATATATATTCCTTATGGCCTAAGGACGACAATTGCATGTCCCGACCCCAAGAGACAAGCCACGCCCAATTTTTGTGTTTGTCGGTTACAGTCCGCAATTCTGAATGAATCAGCTTGGTACTTGGCATATGTATTCCTTATAACCTGAGGGCGTCCACTATTGTTTTAGTGAATGTCCCGACCCCTAGGGGCAGAGCCACGCCCACGTTTTGCCTTTAGCGTCAGAAAGGCACAATTTTGAATGGATTATCTTGGTAAACTTATTCATTATACTCGAAGTACGGCAACTATTGATGTTGATGCACGACCCTCAACGCTAAACAAACCAAATGCCTAGCCTTCTTGACAAAGTACCATATCAATCAAAGCGGGGAATGTGGACGTGTATTTTAGCGTTAGCGTTATGTTTAACTATTGTAGTGAGAACTGCTAACTCGTTATCTAATCTCCCATAATGTATCTTTAAGTTTTATAGTTTAATTTAGTATCCTTGTATTGTGTAATGCATTTTCAAGAAGGTATACGCTTGAATGAGAAAAAACGAGTCGCAAGAACAGCATCCAATCGTATCTATAAAAATATTAAGTCGAAAGAACACAAACGCCTCCTTCATATGCAAATAGTTTTAATTTAAATGAATATTATAATTAATATTTAGAATATTAAAATTGTTATAAACAACAACTTTACTAACTATTCGTGGCTATCTAGATCTATGTTTGAACCAGCTCATTAAATTTTGTTTGTAAATTAGGCAGGGGTCAAAATTAACGACGGCACCCGCAGCAATTGCGGTAGTATTTAGCGAAATTGCCGTAGACAACAAATAATAACTACGGCATCGTTTGCCGTGGTAATTTATTTAAGAATATGACTATTATGACGACGGCAATTTGCCGATTTTGGCACTGAAATCGCTGTTGTATACCTGCGTAATCCACAGCATAATATAAAACAGGAATTTATTGTTTTATTTCTTTTCTGGGTTCTTGTGATGTTGGCACTGAAATCGCCGTTGTATACCTGCGTAATCCACGGCATAATAGAAAACAGGAATTTATTGTTTTATTTCATTCCTGGTTTCTCGTGACTTTGACCAAAGTCGCCATTGTGTGGTGTGAGAGCCGACATTCCGTGGCCAGCCGAGTGAATGCCAAGTCTCCATTTTCATTATTATTAGTATTCTCGCTCTGTTCTGCGCCGGCGTCCGAATCAGGTTCAGAAACTTCTAATAGATCAGTAAAGCGTGCAGGTGCTGCCCGACGGCGCTTTGATCGTCGGTCCTTCGACATAACTGCATGTAACTTAGACAAAGAAGTTAAACAAAGTTAAACAAAGAAAGTATGCTGACTACGTGAGAGCTGGCACTCACATGAGCTTGCGGCGCATTGTGCCAAGGCGCGAACTCATTCTCCCTATTTATAATAAAAGCAATTGAACAACAAAGTCCCTTGTAAAGGGAAGAAACAAACAACAAGAACAGGTACATGTATACATAATACGCTAAACTACATGGTACTAACTATATTAAAAAAAAAACAAGATTCAAAGAACGTAGAAAAAAAGGGTGTGGGACGGTGGGCAAAGAAAGTATGATGACTACGTGAGAGATGGCACTCGCTTGAGCTTGCAGCGCGTTGTGCCAAGACGCGAACTCATTCTCCCTATGGGGGTTGTAGGAATCAAATTACCTTCTAGAGGGGTAAGACAATTGTAGAGCGCCACCTAGGGGACGTGGCTAAAAAGCAGACAGCTTGATAAATTAAACTTAATTAAAACCTTAATAAACAAATATGGTATAAGGTTGCAGCGATAACCCGGGGATGGAGATATATCGCGATAATTAGGTCAGACGATAAAATTATCGGCTGAAATCTCAAATATCGCGTTAATGCGATATACGCGATAATTTTAAAAAATATCACGATATTGAAATTTTAAGTCATAATTCACGTAAAATCCTTTCAAAATACTTGAAAAATGAAGAAGAAATCAAACTTCAACAAGTGCCGATAATATACGAACGACATCTTTTCCATTTTGCAAAACAGACGTCATTGTTTAATGCAAGGGGTCGACTGTCACTTGGTCACTGAATAATAGTTTAGTAATAATCATAATTATTGATTTTCAAGAAATTCACACTCAACCATCATTAATGTGTAACGTTTTTATACGCCCACATTGAAATGTGGTCGTATATTGTCGTCGCCCCCGTCCGTCCGTCGGTCCGTCCGTCGGTCCGGCGTCCACAATTGCTTGTGGACGCTCTAGAGGCTAAAGTTAATATCCGATTGACTTTAAATTTATACACAGTGTTTAAGGTCATGAGATGAAGAAGCCTATTGTTTTTCAGCGATTTCCGATAATAACTACCAGAGTTATGGCCCTTGATCACTTCAAAAAATCTTGTGGACGCTCTAGAGGCCAAAGTTAATATCCGATTGGCTTTAAATTTATACACAGTGTTTAAGGTCATAAGACGAAGGAGCGTATTGATTTTCAGCGATTTCCGATAATTAGTGCCAGAGTTATGGCCCTTGATCACTTCAAAAAATCTTGTGGATGCTCTAGAAGCCAAAGTTAATATCCGATTGACTTTAAATTTATACACAGTGTTTAAGGTCATAAGACGAAGAAGAGTATTGATTTTCATCGATTTCCGATAATTAGTGCCAGAGTTATGGCCCTTGATCACTTCAAAAAATCTTGTGGACGCTCTAAAAGCCAAAGATAATATCCGATTGACTTTAAATTTATACACAGTGTTTAAGGTCATAAGACGAAGAAGAGTATTGATTTTCATCGATTTCCGATAATTAGTGCCAGAGTTATGGCCCTTGATCACTTCAAAAAATCTTGTGGACGCTCTAAAAGCCAAAGATAATATCCGATTGACTTTAAATTTATACACAGTGTTTAAGGTCATAAGACGAAGAAGCCTATTGATTTTCAGCGATTTCCGATAATTAGTGCTAGAGTTATGGCCCTTTATCACTTCAAAAAATCTTGTGGACGCTCTAAAAACCAAAGTTAATATCCGATTGACTTTAAATTCATGGACAGTGTTTAAGGTCATAAGACGAAGAAGCCTATAGATTTTCAGGGATTTCCGATAATTAGTGCCAGAGTTATGGCCCTTGATCATTCAAAAAATCTTGTGGATGCTTTAGAGGCCAAAGTTAATTTCCGATTGACTTTAAATTCATCCACAGTGTTTAAGGTCATGAGACGAAGAAGCCTATTGATTTTCAGCGATTTCTGATAATTAATGCCAGAGTTGTGGCCCATGATCACTTCAAAAAATCTTGTGGATGCTCTAGAGGCCAAAGTTAATATCTGATTGACTTTAATTTATACACAGTGTTTAAGGTCATGAGACGAAGAAGCCTATTGATTTTCAGCGATCTCTGATAATTATTACCAGAGTTATGGCCCTTGATCACATCAAAAACTCCTGTGGATGCTCTGGAGGCCAAAGTTAATATCCGATTGACTTTAAATTTACACACACTGTTTAAGGTCATGAGACGAAGAAGCCTACTGATTTTCAGCGATTTCAAATAATTACTTCCAGAGTTATCTCCTTTGATCACTTCAAAAAACCTTGTGATGCTATAGATGCCAAACTTATCATCCGATTGACTTCAGATTGATACACAGAGTTTAAAGTGTTGAAAACGAACAAGTATTTTGATTTTCATTGAATTACGATAACTGAACAGCTAAATCCATGATGTTAAATGTTTCCTATACTAATTGTTAGCGTGGGGCAAAACTTTATAAAAAGCAAACAAATTCTTATGATTTTCAGATAATTACATAATGGCCGGGTTGTTACTCTTAATCAGATTTTAGTGTATTACAAATGTTTCATTACCAAAAAAAGTAAGAATATGCGACAACCCTTGTTGACTGCCCGGACGATTTAGCTGCTGTGGGCGTATGTTTCGTTGCCTGGCAACCTATCTTTTTAATTCGGGATAAAATTGTGACCTCCATAGGGTCCACAAGGTAAAAGATAGGCTGGCACTGCCAGGCAGGATACGCCCACATTTTCGAGAGATGGATAGAGAACAAGCAATACCGAAAGTGATTTTTCCTATGTGCAAATATCGAAATGAATTAAGATCTTTGGGTTATAAAGGTTCATTTCAGTAGGCTTCAAATTCGACTGGGGATCATGTTGCTAAGTGGGTAAGATGCTGGCTCGGTAGCCTTGAGGTTAGGTGTTTGATCCCTGCATTGGGTGACAAAGTTCATCTAGATTTTCTGGCGTGGTTTCTCCTTGTTAGTGATGAAGGATGGATGGCCTGACAAGAACAGCTGTCAATTTTGGTCCGATTTTCACGAAATTCGACCTCAACCTTCATTACGATGTAACGGTGATATAATCAAACGTTTTTTTAATGGGATAATAATTCTGACCCCAGAGGGGCCAAAAGCTAAAAAAAAAGGTCATTTTTCGTACAATCAGGGGCCATAATTCAGGAAGTTACAATCCGATATGCACAAATATCGAAAGGAACCAAAATCTTTGGGTTATAAACATGCAAGTCAAGTTTCATCAAAATCGGTTCAAAATTGTGACCACTATAGGGTCCACAACCTTAATATAACGTATTTTCACACTAATCGCGTACAAACGGCGGCCATTTTGTCTGTCAATTTTGGTCCGATTTTCACAAAATTTTACCTCAATCTTCATTACCATGTAACGGTGATATAATCAAAGGTTTTTTTAAATCGGATAATAATTTTGACCTCCAGTGGGACCACAAGCTAAAAAGGGTGATTTTTCGTACAATCAGGGGCCATAATTCAGGAAGTTACGAATCAATGAGCGCAAATATCGAAAGGAATCAAGATCTTCGGGTTATAAACATGCATGTCAAGTTTCATCAAAATCGGTTCAAAATTGTGACCTCTATAGGGTCCACAACCTTGATATAACATATTTTCACACTATTCGCGTACAAACGGCGGCCATTTTGTTTGTCAATTTTGGTCCGATTTTCACGAAATTTGAACTCAACCTTCATTACCATGTAACGGTGATATAATCGAACGGTTTTTTAAATCGGATAATAATTTTGACCTCCAGAGGGACCACAAGCTAAAAAGGGCGATTTTTCGGACAATCAGGGGCCATAATTCAGGAAGTTGCGATCCGATGGCCGCAAATATCGAAAGGAACCAAGATTTTGGGGTTATAAACATGCATGTCAAGTTTCATCACAATCGGTTCAAAATTGTGACCTCTATAGGGTCCACAAGCTAAAAACATGATATTTCGTACAATCAGGGGCCATAATCCATGAAGTTCCGATCCGATACATGCCAATATCGAAAGGAACCGAGATCTTATGGGTATAAACCTATATTTCAAGTTTCGTCAAAATAAGATAAGAATTGTGACCTGTAGAGAGTCCACAAACAAATTGTGGACGGACGGACGGACGTCCGGACGGACAGGGGCGACGACATCATACGTCCACATGAAAATGTGGGCGTATAAAAACATGATTTTTCGTACAATCAAGGGCTATAATTCAGGAATTTATGGTACAATGTGCCCGAATATCGAAAGGAACCAAGATCGTTGGATTATAAACTTATATTTCAAATTTCATCGAAATCGGATCAAAATTGTCACCTCTACAGGGTCCACAACCTTGATATATCAAATGTTTACACTATTCGCGTATTAACGGCAGCCATTTTGTCCGGCAGTTTTGGTCCGATTTTTACGAAATTCAACCTCAACCTTCATTACAGTGAAATGGTGATATATTCAAACATTTTTTTAAAATCGGATAATAGTTGTGACCTCTAGAGGGACCACAAGCTAAAAAGGCGATTTTTAGTACAATCAGGGGCCATAATTCAGGAAGTTACAATTCGATATGCGCAAATATCGAAAGGAACCAAGATCTTTGGATTATAAACATGCATTTGGAGTTTCATCAAAATCAGATTAAAATTGTGACCTCTACAGGGTCTACAACCTTGATATACCATATTTTTATAGTATTCGCGTACAAGCGGGGGCCATTTTGTCCATCAGTTTTGGTACGATTTTCACGAAATTCAACCTCAACCTTCATTATGGTGAAACAGTGATATAATCAAACGTTATTTTAAATCCGTTAATAATTGTGACCTCCAAAGGAACCACAAGCGAAAAGATAGGCTGGCACTGCCAGGCAGGATACGCCCGCATTTTCGAGAGATGGATAGAGAACAAGCGATACCGAAGGTGATTTTTCCTACATCATTAAGTCCCGTATTTCATACTGTATTGGGAGCAGCCATTTTGTTGGTCAGTTCCAGTCTGATATTCATGAAATTCGAAGCCGACAATGATTATGGTGTGACGGTACACAACCTAGAAATGTGACTTTTCGTCAAAATCGGATAAGAATTGTGACCTGTAGAGAGTCCACAACCATGATATACCATATTTTTTCACTGTTCGCGTAGAAACGGCGACCATTTCGTCCGGCAATTTCGGTACGATTTTCACGAAATTCGAACTCAACCTTCCTTACGGTGCAACAGTAATACAATCAGAGTTTTTTTTAAAATCAGATAATAATTGTTCGAGAGATAGATAGAGAACAAGCAATACCGAAAGTGATTTTTCCTACAATCAAAGGCCATAATTCATTAAGTTACAATTTGATATGCGCAAATATCAAAAAGAATAACGATTTTTAGGTTATAAACATGCATTTCAGGTTTCATCAAAATCGAATTAAAATTGTGACCTCTCCACAACTTTGATATACCATATTTTTACACTATTCGCATACAAACGGCGGCCATTTTGTCTGGCAATTATGGTCCGATTTTCTCGAAATTTGAACTCAACCTTCCGTAGAGTGTAACGGTGATAGAGTCAAACGTTTTTTTAAATCGGATAATAATTGTGACCCCCAGAGGGACCATAGGCGATTTTTCGGACAATCAGGGGCCATAATTCAGGAAGTTACGATCCGATATGCGCAAATAACGAAAGGAACCAAGATCTTTGGGTTATAACCATGCATTTCAAGTTTCATCAAAATCGAATTAAAATTGTGACCAAAACAGGGTCCACAACCATGATATACCATTTTTTAACAGTATTCGCGTACAAACGGCAGCCATTTTGTCTGGCAATTTTGGTCCGATTTTCCCGAAATTCGAACTCAAACCTTCCTTAAGGTGTAACGGTGATATAACCAAACGTATTTTTAAATCAGAAAATAATTGTGACCTCCAGAGGGACCACAAGCTAAAAAGATAGGTTGCCAGGCAACGAAACATACGCCCACAGCAGCTAAATCGTCCGGGCAGTCAACAAGGGTTGTCACATAATTTTACTTCTTTCGGGAATGAAACGTTTGCAATACACTAAAATCTGATTACGAGTAACAACTCATTATGTAATTATCAGAAAATCATTAGAATTTGCTTGCTTTTTAAAAAGTTTTGCCCCACGCTAACAATTAGTATACCAATCATTTAATATCATGGATTTAGCTGTTCAGTTATCAAAATTCATTGAAAATCAAAATACTTATTTGTTTCAACACCTTAAACTCTGTGTATCAATTAACTTTGGCCTCTAGAGCGTCCACAAGATTTTTTGAAGTGATCAAGGGCCATAACTCTGGCACTAATTATTGGAAATTGCTGAAAATCAATAGGATTCATCGTCTTATGACCTTAAATACTGTGTATAAATTTAAAGTCAATTGGATATTAGCTTTGGCCTCTAGAGCCACCACAAGATTTTTTGAAGTGTTCAAGGGCCATAACTCTGGCACTAATTATCGGAAATTGCTGAAAATCAATAGGCTTCTTCGTCTTATGACCCCAAACACTGTGTATAAATTTAAAGTCAATTGGATATTAACTTTGGCCGCAAGAGCGTCCGCAAGATTTTTTTGAAGTGATCAAGGGCCATAACTCTGGCACTAATTATCGGATATCGCTGAAAATCTATAGGCTTCTTCGTCTTATGACCTTAAACACTGTGTATACATTTAGAGTCAATCGGATATTAACTTTGGCCGCTAGAGTGTCCACAAGATTTTTTGAAGCGATCAAGGGCAATAACTCTGTTAGTTATTATCGGAAATCGCTGAAAAACAATAGGATTCCTCGTCTCATGACCTTAAACACTGTGTATAAATTTAAAGTCAATCGGATATTAACTTTGGCCTCTAGAGCGTCCACAAGATTTTTTGAAGTGATCAAGGGCCATAACTCTGGCACTAATTATCGGAAATTGCTGAAAATCAATAGGCTTCTTCGTCTTATGACCTTAAACACTGTGTATAAATTTAAAGTCAATCGGATATTAACTTTGGCCTCTTGAGCCACCATAAGATTTTTTGAAGTGATCAAGGGCCATAACTCTAGCACTAATTATCGGAAATTGCTGAAAATTAATAGGCTTCTTCGTCTTATGATCTCAAACACTGTGTATAAATTTAAAGTCAATCGGATATATACTTTGGCCGCTAGCGCGTCCACAAGATTTTTTTGAAGTGATCAAGGGCCATAACTCTGGCACTAATTATCGGAAATCGCTGAAAATCAATAGACTTCTTCGTCTGATGACCTTAAACACTGTGTATAAATTTAAAGGCAATCGGATTTTAACTTTGGCCTCTAGAGCGTCCACAAGATTTTTTGAAGTGATCAAGGGCCATAACTCTGGCACTAATTATCGGAAATTGCTGAAAATCAATAGGCTTCTTCGTCTTATGACCTTAAACACTGTGTATAAATTTAAAGTCAATCGGATATTAACTTTGGCCTCTTGAGCCACCATAAGATTTTTTTAAGTGATCAAGGGCCATAACTCTAGCACTAATTATCGGAAATTGCTGAAAATTAATAGGCTTCTTCGTCTTATGATCTCAAACACTGTGTATAAATTTAAAGTCAATCGGATATTAACTTTGGCCGCTAGAGCGTCCACAAGATTTTTTTGAAGTGATCAAGGGCCATAACTCTGGTACTAATTATCGGAAATCGCTGAAAATCAATAGACTTCTTCGTCTGGTGACCTTAAACACTGTGTATAAATTTAAAGGCAATCGGATATTAACTTTGGCCGCTAGAGCGTCCACAAGATTTTTTGAAGTGATCAAGGGCCATAACTCTGGTAGTTATTATGGGAAATTGCTGAAAAACAATAGGCTTCCTCGTCTCATGACCTTAAACACTGTGTATAAATTTAAAGTCAATCGGATATTAACTTTGGCCTCTAGAGCGTCCACAAGATTTTTTGAAGTGATCAAGGGCCATAACTCTGGTAGTTATTATCGGAAATCGCTGAAAAACAATAGGATTCTTCGTCTCATGACCTTAAACACTGTGTATAAATTTAAAGTCAATCGGATATTAACTTTAGCCTCTAGAACGTCCACAAGCAATTGTGGTCGCCGGACCGACAGACCGACGGACCGATGGCCGGGATGATGACAATATACGACCACATTTCAATGTGGGCGTATAAAAAGGCGATTTTGAGTACAATCAGGGGCCATAATTCAGGAAGTTACGATCCGATATGCGCAAATATCGAAAGGAACCAAGATCTTTTGGGTTATAACCATGAATTTCAAGTTTCATCAAAATCAAATTAAAATTGTGACCTCTACAGGGTCCACAACCTTGATATACCATTTTTTAACAGTATTCGCGTACAGACAGCAGCCATTTTGTATGGCAATTTTGGTCCAATTTTCCCGAAATTCGAACTCAACATTCCTTAGGGTGTAACGGTGACATAATCGAACGTTTTTTTAATCGGATAATAATTGTGACCTCCAGAGGGACCACAAGCTAAAAAAGGTGATTTTTCGGACAATCAGGGGCCATAATTCAGGAAATTACGTTCCGATAGGCGCAAATATCGAAAGGAACCAAGATCTTTGGGTTATAAACATGCATGTCAAGTTTCATCAAAATCGGTTCAAAATTGTGACCTCTATAGCCTATAGGGTCCACAAGCTAAAAACGTGATTTTTCGTACAATCAGGGGCCATAATCCATGAAGTTTTGATCCGATACATGCCAATATCGAAAGCAGCCGAGATCTTATGGGGATAAACCTATATTTCAAGTTTCGTCAAAATCAGATAAGAATTGTGACCTGTAGAGAGTCCACAAACAAATTGTGGACGGACGGACAGACGGACGGACAGGGGCGACGACATAAATACGTCCTCATGAAAATGTGGTTAAAATATATAAAACTGCCATTTAAAACCATCATACATGTCCACTATCCTGACTAGTTTCGTCAAATAAATTTTAACTTTTTCAAAGGAACAGTTCAACAGAAACAGGAAACAAATTTGAATAATGATGTCATATGTTGATGACATCACTAAGTTGTAATGGTTGCCCTGTCGTTGGTAACATGTAAGTTCTTCATTTTCTAGAAAGGTGATCTATCACATGAAAATATGATGATACTAAGGTGCCTATACACAAGTTGAAAATCCACAAATATTTACAGTAGGCATCCTCAAACCAATCTTCCAACGAATTTCTGATGGGATCACAATTACTAGGTAACTGGATACATAAACAGCATAAGTGTAGTGGTTAAAATGTATAAAACTGCCATTTAAAACCATCATACATGTCCACTATCCTGACTAGTTTCGTCAAATAAATTTTAACTTTTTCAAAGGAACAGTTCAACAGAAACAGGAAACAAATTTGAATAATGATGTCATATGTTGATGACATCACTAAGTTGTAATGGTTGCCCTGTCGTTGGTAACATGTAAGTTCTTCATTTTCTAGAAAGGTGATCTATCACATGAAAATATGATGATACTAAGGTGCCTATACACAAGTTGAAAATCCACAAATATTTACAGTAGGCATCCTCAAACCAATCTTCCAACGAATTTCTGATGGGATCACAATTACTAGGTAACTGGATACATAAACAGCATAAGTGTAGTGGTTAAAATGTATAAAACTGCCATTTAAAACCATCATACATGTCCACTATCCTGACTAGTTTCGTCAAATAAATTTTAACTTTTTCAAAGGAACAGTTCAACAGAAACAGGAAACAAATTTGAATAATGATGTCATATGTTGATGACATCACTAAGTTGTAATGGTTGCCCTGTCGTTGGTAACATGTAAGTTCTTCATTTTCTAGAAAGGTGATCTATCACATGAAAATATGATGATACTAAGGTGCCTATACACAAGTTGAAAATCCACAAATATTTACAGTAGGCATCCTCAAACCAATCTTCCAACGAATTTCTGATGGGATCACAATTACTAGGTAACTGGATACATAAACAGCATAAGTGTAGTGGTTAAAATATATAAAACTGCCATTTAAAACCATCATACATGTCCACTATCCTGACTAGTTTCGTCAAATAAATTTTTTTTAAATGGCATTTTTATATATTTTAACCACATTTTCATGTGGACGTATTATGTCGTCGCCCCTGTCCGTCCGTCTGTCCGTCCGTCCACAATTTGTTTGTGGACTCTCTACAGGTCACAATTCTTATCTGATTTTGACGAAACTTGAAATATAGGTTTATCGTCATAAGATCTCGGCTGCTTTCGATATTGGCATGTATCGGATCAAAACTTCATGGATTATGGCCCCTGATTGTACGAAAAATCACGTTTTTAGCTTGTGGACCCTATAGAGGTCACAATTTTGAACCGATTTTGATGAAACTTGACATGCATGTTTATAACCCAAAGATCTTGGTTCCTTTCGATATTTGCGCCTATCGGAACGTAATTTCCTGAATTATGGCCCCTGATTGTCCGAAAAATCACCTATTTTAGATTGTGGTCCCTCTGGAGGTCACAATTATTATCCAATTTAAAAAACCGTTCGATTATATCACCGTTACACCCTAAGGAAGGTTGAGTTCGAATTTCGGGAAAATCGGACTAAAATTGCCATACAAAATGGCCGCCGTTTGTACGCAAATACTGTTAAAAAATGGTATATCAAGGTTGTGGACCCTGTAGAGGTCACAATTTTAATTCGATTTTGATGAAACTTGAAATTCATGGTCATAACGCAAAGATCTTGGTTCCTTTCGATATTTGCGCATATCGGATAGTAACTTCCTGAATTATGGCCCCTGATTATACGCAAAATCGCCTTTTTTTAGCTTTTGGTTCCTCTGGATGTCACAATTATTATCCGATTGAAAAAAACGTTTGATTATATTACCGTTACACCGTAAAGAAGGTTGAGTTCGAATTTCGGGAAAATCGGACCAAAATTGCCATACAAAATGGCCGCCGTTTGTATGCGAATACTGTTAAAAAATTGTATATCATGGTTGTGGACCCTGTAGAGGTCATAATTTTAATTCGATTTTGATGAAACTTGAAATGCATGGTTATAACCCAAAGATCTTGGTTCCTGTCGTTATTTGCGCATATCGGATCGTAACTTCCTGAATTATGGCCCCTGATTGTCCGAAAAATCACCTATGGTCCCTTTGGAGGTCACAATTATTATCCGATTTAAAAAAACGTTTGACTCTATCACTGTTACACCCTACGGAAGGTTTGAGTTCGAATTTCGAAAAAATCGGACCGTAATTGCCTGAAAAAATGGCCGCCGTTTGTACGCGAACACTGTAAAAATATGGTATATCAAAGTTGTGGACTCTGTAGAGGTCACAGTTTTAATTCGATTTTGATGAAACCTGAAATGTTTGTTTATAACCTAAGGATCTTTATTCTTTCTGATATTTGCGCATATCAAATTGTAACTTAATGAATTATGGCCTTTGATTGTAGGAAAAATCACTTTCGGTATTGCTTGTTTTAGCTTGTGGTCCCTCTGGAGGTCACAATTATTTTCCAATTTAAAAAAACGTTTTATTATATCACCGTTACACCTTAAGAAAGGTTTGAGTTCGAATTTCGGGAAAATCAGACCAGAATTGACAGAAAAAATGGCCGCCATTTGTACGCAAATACTGTTAAAAAATGGTATATCATGGTTGTGGACCCTGTATTGGTCACAATTTTAATTCGATTTTGATGAAACATGAAATGCATGGTTATAACCCAAAGATCTTGGTTCCTTTCGTTATTTGCGCATATCGGATTGTAACTTCCTGAATTATGGCCCCTGATTGTCCGAAAAATTGCCTATGGTCCCTCTGGAGGTCACAATTATTGTCCGATTTAAAAAAACGTTTGACTCTATCACCGTTACACCCTACGGAAGGTTGAGTTCAAATTTCGAGAAAATTGGACCATAGTGTAAAAATATGGTATATCATGGTTGTGGACTCTCTACAGGTCACAGTTCTTATCCGATTTTGATGAAAAGTCACATTTCTAGGTTGTGTACCGTCAACCCATAATCATTGTCGGCTTCGAATTTCATGAATATCAAACTGGAACTGACCAACACGATGGCTGCTCCCAATACAGTATGAAATGTAGGACTTAATGATGTAGGAAAAATCACTTTCGGTATTGCTTGTTCTCTATCCATCTCTCAAAAATGTGGGCGTATCCTGCCTGGCAGTGCCAGCCTATCTTTTAGCTTGTGGTCCCTCTGGAGGTCACAATTATTATCCGATTTAAAAAAAACGTTCGATTATGTCACCGTTACACCCTAAGGAATGTTGAGTTCGAATTTCGGGAAAATCGGACCAAAATTGCCATACAAAATGGCTGCTGTTTGTACGCGAATACTGTTAAAAAATGGTATATTAAGGTTGTGGACCCTGTAGAGGTCACAATTTTAATTTGATTTTGATGAAACTTGAAATTCATGGTTATAACCCAAAAGATCTTGGTTCCTTTCGATATTTGCGCATATCGGATCGTAACTTCCTGAATTATGACCCCTGATTGTACTCAAAATCGCCTTTTTATACGCCCACATTAAAATGTGGTCGTATATTGTCATCATCCCGTCCATCGGTCCGGCGGTCTGTCGGTCCGGCGTCCACAATTGCTTGTGGACGTTCTAGAGGCTAAAGTTAATATCCGATTGACTTTAAATTTATACACAGTGTTTAAGGTCATGAGACGAAGAATCCTATTGTTTTTCAGCGATTTCCGATAATAACTACCAGAGTTATGGCCCTTGATCACTTCAAAAAATCTTGTGGACGCTCTAGAGGCCAAAGTTAGTATCCGATTGACTTTAAATTTATACACAGTGTTTAAGGTCATGAGATGAGGAAGCCTATTGTTTTTCAGCAATTTCCCATAATAACTACCAGAGTTATGGCCCTTGATCACTTCAAAAAATCTTGTGGACGCTCTAGCGGCCAAAGTTAATATCCGATTGCCTTTAAATTCATACACAGTGTTTAAGGTCATCAGACGAAGAAGCCTATTGATTTTCAGCAATTTCCGATAATTAGTGCTAGAGTTATGGCCCTTGATCACTTCAAAAAATCTTGTGGTGGCTCTAGAGGCCAAAGTTAATATCCGATTGACTTTAAATTTATACACAGTGTTTAAGGTCATAGGACGAAGAAGCCTATTAATTTTCAGCAATTTCCGATAATTAGTGCC
This sequence comes from Patella ulyssiponensis, assembly GCA_963678685.1. Lineage (NCBI taxonomy): Eukaryota > Metazoa > Mollusca > Gastropoda > Patellidae > Patella > Patella ulyssiponensis. The sequence goes on along the minus strand of OY783225.1, from coordinate 55,816,722 downwards.
AGAGTTATGGCCCTTGATCACTTCAAAAAATCTTGTGGACGCTCTACAGGCCAAAGTTAATATCCGATTGACTTTAAATTTATACACAGTGTTTAAGGTCATGAGACGAGGAATCCTATTGTTTTTCAGCGATTTCCGATAATAACTACCAGAGTTATTGCCCTTGATCACTTCAAAAAATCTTGTGGACACTCTATCGGCCAAAGTTAATATCCGATTGACTCTAAATGTATACACAGTGTTTAAGGTCATAAGACGAAGAAGCCTATAGATTTTCAGCGATATCCGATAATTAGTGCCAGAATTATGGCCCTTGATCACTTCAAAAAAATCTTGCGGACGCTCTTGCGGACGCTCTTGCGGCCAAAGTTAATATCCAATTGACTTTAAATTTATACACAGTGTTTGGGGTCATAAGACGAAGAAGCCTATTGATTTTCAGCAATTTCCGATAATTAGTGCCAGAGTTATGGCCCTTGATCACTTCAAAAAATCTTGTGGTGGCTCTAGAGGCCAAAGCTAATATCCAATTGACTTTAAATTTATACACAGTGTTTAAGGTCATAAGACGATGAATCCTATTGATTTTCAGCAATTTCCAATAATTGGTGCCAGAGTTATGGTCCTTGATCACTTCAAAAAATCTTGTGGACGCTCTAGAGGCCAAAGTTAATTGATACACAGAGTTTAAGGTGTTGAAACAAATAAGTATTTTGATTTTCAATGAATTTTGATAACTGAACAGCTAAATCCATGATATTAAATGATTGGTATACTAATTGTTAGCGTGGGGCAAAACTTTTTAAAAAGCAAGCAAATTCTAATGATTTTCTGATAATTACATAATGAGTTGTTACTCGTAATCAGATTTTAGTGTATTGCAAACGTTTCATTCCCGAAAGAAGTAAAATTATGTGACAACCCTTGTTGACTGCCCGGACGATTTAGCTGATGTGGGCGTATGTTTCGTTGCCTGGCAACCTATCTTTTTAGCTTGTGGTCCCTTTGGAGGTCACAATTATTTTCTGATTTAAAAATACGTTTGATTATATCACCGTTACACCTTAAGGAAGGTTTGAGTTCGAATTTCGGGAAAATCGGACCAAAATTGCCAGACAAAATGGCTGCCGTTTGTACGCGAATACTGTTAAAAAATGGTATATCATGGTTGTGGACCCTGTATAGGTCACAATTCTAATTCGATTTTGATGAAACTTGAAATGCATGGTTATAACCCAAAGATCTTGGTTCCTTTCGTTATTTGCGCATATCGGATCGTAACTTCCTGAATTATGGCCCCTGATTGTCCGAAAAATCGCCTATGGTCCCTCTGGAGGTCACAATTATTATCCGATTTAAAAAAAAACGTTTGACTCTATCACCGTTACACTCTACGGAAGGTTGAGTTCAAATTTCGAGAAAATCGGACCATAATTGCCAGACAAAATGGCCGCCGTTTGTATGCGAATAGTGTAAAAATATGGTATATCAAAGTTGTGGAGAGGTCACAATTTTAATTCGATTTTGATGAAACCTGAAATGCATGTTTATAACCTAAAAATCTTTATTCTTTTTGATATTTGCGCATATCAAATTGTAACTTAATGAATTATGGCCTTTGATTGTAGGAAAAATCACTTTTCGGTATTACTTGTTCTCTATCTATCTCTCGAACAATTATTATCTGATTTTAACAAAAACTCTGATTATATTACTGTTGCACCGTAAGGAAGGTTGAGTTCGAATTTCGTGAAAATCGTACCGAAATTGCCGGACGAAATGGTCGCCGTTTGTACGCGAATAGTGAAAAAATATGGTATATCATGGTTGTGGACTCTCTACAGGTCACAATTCTTATCCGATTTTGACGAAAAGTCACATTTCTAGGTTGTGTACCGTCACACCATAATCATTGTCGGCTTCGAATTTCATGAATATCAGACTGGAACTGACCAACAAAATGGCTGCTCCCAATACAGTATGAAATACAGGACTTAATGATGTAGGAAAAATCACCTTCGGTATCGCTTGTTCTCTATCCATCTCTCGAAAATGCGGGCGTATCCTGCCTGGCAGTGCCAGCCTATCTTTTCGCTTGTGGTTCCTTTGGAGGTCACAATTATTAACGGATTTAAAATAACGTTTGATTATATCACTGTTTCACCATAATGAAGGTTGAGGTTGAATTTCGTGAAAATCGTACCAAAACTGATGGACAAAATGGCCCCCGCTTGTACGCGAATACTATAAAAATATGGTATATCAAGGTTGTAGACCCTGTAGAGGTCACAATTTTAATCTGATTTTGATGAAACTCGAAATGCATGGTTATAATCCAAAGATCTTGGTTCCTTTCGATATTTGCGCATATCGAATTGTAACTTCCTGAATTATGGCCCCTGATTGTACTAAAAATCGCCTTTTTAGCTTGTGGTCCCTCTAGAGGTCACAACTATTATCCGATTTTAAAAAATGTTTGATTATATCACCATTTCACTGTAATGAAGGTTGAGGTTGAATTTCGTAAAAATCGGACCAAAACTGCCGGACAAAATGGCTGCCGCTAATACGCGAATAGTGTAAACATTTGATATATCAAGGTTGTGGACCCTGTAGAGGTGACAATTTTGATCCGATTTTGATGAAATTTGAAATATAAGTTTATAACCCAACGATCTTGGTTCCTTTCGATATTCGGGCACATTGTACCATGAATTATAGCCCTTGATTGTACGAAAAATCATGTTTTTTACCTTGTGGACCCTATGGAGGTCACAATTTTATCCCGAATTAAAAAAACTTTACACATTAATGATGGTTGAGTGTGAATTTCTTGAAAATCAATAATTGAACAGCTAAATCCATAATATTAAATGTTTCGTATACTTAACGTTAGCATGGGGCAGAACTTTATAAAGACCAAACAAATTCTAATGGTTTTCTGATAATTACTCAATGTGCGACAATTCTTGTTGACTGCCCGGACGATTTAGCTGCTGTGTGGGCGTATGTTTCGTTGCCTGGTAACCTATTTTTTTTATGTACGTTATCAATGTAATTTCAAGGGACTGGATAATCAATGATAATCCACCACTTTGTTACTATGGCGACGTATATTGTCGCATGCATCATTCTGAGTCAAGAATTCTTACACAGTTATAATGTCTGTCATAATTGTAAATATTATGGATGCTGTTGCCTACACGTGGAAAATTATGATTATTACTAAACTATTATTCAGTGACCAAGTGACAGTCGACCCCTTGCATTAAACACTGACGTCTGTTTTGCAAAATGGAAAAGATGTCGTTCGTATATTATCGGCACTTGTTGAAGTTTGATTTCTTCTTCATTTTTCAAGTATTTTGAAAGGATTTTACGTGAATTATGACTTAAAATTTCAATATCGTGATATTTTTTAAAATTATCGCGTATATCGCATTAAGGCGATATTTGAGATTTCAGCCGATAATTTTATCGTCTGACCTAATTATCGCGATATATCTCCATCCCCGGGTTATCGCTGCAACCGTATACCATATTTGTTTATTAAGGTTTTAATTAAGTTTAATTTATCAAGCTGTCTGCTCTTTAGCCACGCCCCCTAGGTGGCGCTCTACAATTGTCTTACCCCTCTAGAAGGTAATTTGATTCCTGCAATCCCCATAGGGAGAATGAGTTCGCGTCTTGGCACAACGCGCTGCAAGCTCAAGCGAGTGCCATCTCTCACGTAGTCAGCATACTTTCTTTGCCCACCGTCCCACACCCTTTTTTTCTACGTTCTTTGAATCTTGGGGGTTTTTTTAATATAGTTAGTACCATGTAGTTTAGCGTATTATGTATACATGTACCTGTTCTTGTTGTTTGTTTCTTCCCTTTACAAGGGACTTTGTTGTTCAATTGCTTTTATTATAAATAGGGAGAATGAGTTCGCGCCTTGGCACAATGCGCTGCAAGCTCATGTGAGTGCCAGCTCTCATGTAGTCAGCATACTTTCTTTGTTTAACTTTGTTTAACTTCTTTGTCTAAGTTACATGCAGTTATGTCGAAGGACCGACGATCAAAGCGCCGTCGGGCAGCACCTGCACGCTTTACTGATCTATTAGAAGTTTCTGAACCTGATTCGGACGCCGGTGCAGAACAGAGCGAGAATACTAATAATAATGAAAATGGAGACTTGGCATTCACTCGGCTGGCCACGGAATGTCGGCTCTCACACCACACAATGGCGACTTTGGTCAAAATGGGATTTGATTGTATGGAGGCCCTGGCTCTGTTGGAAGTGGAAGATCTCGCCGACGTTGATATCAATAAAGGCCAAAGAAAACTCTGCTTGTTTGCGGCACGGAAAGCGGCATTGGTTCAAACACAACAAACAGAAGTACAAACCGAATGCCGCGAAAATTCAGCGGGCCCGGAGGTAGCGCGCGCAAATATGGCAGATGAGGTGAACATGCAGAAGTTAATTGAAAAACTGTCTAACAATATGAGAGGCGGGGCGAATGATCCGGTACAGATTACAGGGGACAGCGGCAATCAAGCCCTCCCCCCTCTCGTCAACGATGTTTCATAGAATGACCCACAGATTTTCCTACGAAAGGCGGCCACGCAAGGTAAGATGTTCCTGGACATTGTCGATTTTATCCCCCATGGACCAGTCTCGAAAGTCGAGGACGACAATTTCACCTTGAGCCAAACGACAGCGTTAGGCAATGATATCGTTATCAAGAGAGCACACCCAAGGAAACCAAAGCTAGAAACCGTGACGATCGCTCAATGGTGTCTGGCGAACATTGCCATCCTGGTACATTTTATGGATTCGACGTGTGTGAACATTAAAGACTATATCGCATACTCTACACGCATTTTGGAACTGTTTGCGCGATTTGACAGAATCTCCGTTCTGTTCTACGATAGGGAATACCGGCAGCTCCAGGCTAACCATAACTTCCGATGGGGTGTCGTGGTCACCCACTTACAAACCTTGCACCTCCAACCAAAGGCTACTGGTACTAGTCATGTAACGGGAAAATCGGGGAACGGAAAGCGCCCTATAAATGGACCATCACACAGTGTTTATACCCCTGCAGGAGAGGTAATCTGTAGAAACTACAACTCCTGGCGGGGATGCAGCCTTTCGGAGTGTAGGTTCAGGCATGTGTGTTATATACCCGGGTGTTTTCAGTCTCACTCCGCCGCTACACATGCGCCGGCTCGTCCAGGGGCCGGTAACAATAACGCAGTGTCGTCAAAAAACTACGAATAGGGGCTGTGCGGACAAGTGGCATCCATACTGCATTACAGGTGTGGGAGGCCTACCTTAAGGACGAGGTAGACAAGGACTTTTTACTGTCGGGTATCTCCCACGGCTTTAACATTATTGACAAAGATGCCACTCCACAGCCCGTCGAAAAACGACAACCACAAATCCGCAAATATGTCTAGCCCACTGTTTGATTTAGCTACAAAGGCCATAGGAAAAGAAATAGACAATGGAAACTATGTCATAGCCGACACCAAACCCTCCATAGTGAGTCCGATCGGGGTTATCCCCAAATCCGAGGGCGATGTTCGCTTAATACACGACTGCAGCTTCCCGCCAGGCGCAGCGGTCAATGATTATGTGTCTGACTTTGATCACCACCGGTTTCAGACTGTTGACGATGCAGCGGCGCTGGTGCAGCAAGGTTTTTATATGGCAAAGTGCGACCTGAAATCTGCGTATCGTTCGGTGCATATTAGCCCTGCTAGTAGAAGGGTCACTGGCTTAAAATGGTGGATAAACGGGAGTTGGTGCTATTTATATGACACTAAGCTTCCTTTTGGGGCCAAACAGAGCCCGGGAATATTTCATCGTCTAACCCAGACAGTGCGTCGGATAATGTGCCGTCATGGATATCCAAATATTGTGGTTTACTTAGATGATTTTTTTGTGTGTTCCCCCTCAAGGGAATCCTGCGCAGAGGCCCTGGCCGTCCTAATTACCTTACTTCGCTCTCTTGGCTTTGCGATCAATTGGAACAAGGTTGTCGATCCATGCCAGTGTTTACCATTCCTTGGAATTGAGATAGACTCAGTCGCCATGACCCTGAGGCTACCCCCTCAAAAACTTGAAGACCTAAAATTGGTGCTGGACAAGACTTTGGAAAAGAAACGTATCTCAAAAGCTGAGCTACAATCGCTCGTGGGAAAATTAAATTTTGCAAGCAGTGTTATACGCGGCGGGCGAGTATTTTGCCGGCGTCTCCTGAACTGCCTGAATAGCCTCAAGCTTAAACACCACCGCACGCGCATTACGGGCCAGTTGCTGGCCGATCTACTGTGGTGGAAGCATTGCCTTGTTTCCTTTAATGGCAAAACCCTATTGTTATCGCGGTTTCCAGTGACATCCATCGTGACCGATGCATGTACAGAAGCGGGGGGTGGATTCTATAATGGTGACTGGTTTTTCCTTCATTGGGACAGTGATTTCCCTCAAGTGGCAGATATGCATATCAACTACAAAGAGACAATGACCGTGATTGCTGCCTTGTGTAGATGGGCCCCTCGCCTTTCTAATAAACGGGTCATTATTTATACGGACAATACTTTCACAGTCGCATGTATAAACAAGGGCACTTGTAGATTCAGCCCTCTGGTCATACATGCTCTTCGCCATCTATTTTGGCTGTCCTCAATTTGTAATTTTTATGTCACTGCCCGTCATATTCCAGGTGTGGAAAATGGTTTGGCCGACAGCATTTCGCGCATGCACGACCCTCACCATTTTCACCGCCTGTTCCCGGGTGATCTACCCTCCCTGTATAGCTCACTCCAACATATGTCTCCAGCTGCCCTTTGTTTTGTCTTACAGGGTCACAATGTAGGTCCGAATTCCTGAGTCGATTGGATGCCCAAGTCGCCCTTTTCAACACGAAAGCCTTTACTCCAAATACCCAGAAGACTTATCTCCACCAGCTGCATACTTATTGGAACTTTTGCCTTATAGGGGGCTTCTCCCCGTTAAATATTACCTGTAACAACTTATTGCGGTATATAGCTCACCTTAGCACCACCCTTTGTTTCAATTCAGTTAAAGCTTATCTGAATATTGTCCGTCTAGTCCATCTACAAGCTGGGTTGCCCAACCCCCTAGACTCCTGGCATATATCGATTTTGCTCCAGGGAGTTCGGAGGCGCCTCGGGCAGGCTTCAAAACCCAAACTGCCAATTACCCCTGACATTCTTCGCAAAATATGCAGGTGCCTAAATTTTACGTCCGCCTTGGATCTAACGTTCTGGGCAGCCTGTCTTGTGGCGTTCTTTTCCTTCTTCCGAAAATCCAATTTACTGCCTGATACTTCTACTTACGTTAATTGTTTACGCCGCGCTGATTTCCATTTTTCTCATAATATTTGCTATTTACATGTCCGCTGGTCAAAGGTAATCCAGTTTCAACAGCGCGAACTGAGAGTACCCATCCCAGCTATCCCTAGCTCGCTGCTTTGTCCCGTAACCGCCTGTCGCTTAGCTTTCCGCACCAGCCCGGCCCCTCTTCCCATACCCCAGCTTTCACTTTCCTTGAAGGTGGGGCACTTAAACCCCTCACCTACCCCATCTTTGTTGCCAAACTCCGCCACACCCTCGCCTTAGCAGGCATCAACCCTTCCGACTATGCAGGTCACAGCTTTCGTCGGGGTGGGGCCTCTTTCGCCTTGCAGTGTCATATCCCCGCGGATCTGATCCGCATTCAAGGTGACTGGGCCAGTAATTGTTACCAGAGATACTTAGACCCCTCTCCGCAACTCCGCGCGGAAGTGGTCAAAATCATGGCCCAGTCCCTATCCTAAATAACAATTTGAAAACCACACTGTATATGTATATTTAAGGTTTGGACACTTTGGGACTTTGTTGTTCAATTGCTTTTATTATAAATGTGAAATATTTCCTTTGGCTGCAGGTAGGTACATGTATCTCCCTTGCATCAATAAAGTTTCTTTGTGCCGAAACCTCTCGTCGTTATTTTTTACAGTTTTTATTAAGTGAGAAAAATTAATTGTTTATTAAGGTTTTAATTAAGTTTAATTTATCGAGCTGTCTGCTCTTTAGCCACGCCCCCTAGGTGGCGCTCTACAATTGTCTTACCCCTCTAGAAGGTAATTTGATTCCTGCAACCCCCATAAGGAGAATGAGTTCGCGCCTTGGCACAACGCGCTGCAAGCTCAAGCGAGTGCCAGCTCTCACGTAGTCAGCATACTTTCTTTGCCCACCGTCCCACACCCTTTTTTTCTACGTTCTTTGAATCTTGGTTTTTTTTTAATATAGTTAGTACCATGTAGTTTAGCGTATTATTATGTATACATGTACCTGTTTTTGTTGTTTGTTTCTTCCCTTTACAAGGGACTTTGTTGTTCAATTGCTTTTATTATAAATGTGAAATATTTCCTTTGGCCGCAGGTAGGTACATGTATCTCCCTTGCATCAATAAAGTTTCTTTGTGCCCAAACCTCTCGTCGTTATTTTTTACAGTTTTTATTAAGTGAGAAAAATTAAACCAAGTAAACCCTATGATGATACAAATCTACACAAACATATTTTATGTTTAACCAAAACACATACTATTAGTTGCTATTTGTCCCCTCCCTGCCTTTCGTAGAGCATATTTCATAAACCATGCAAAATATCTTCACGACCTATTACTGTAGTTGTGCTTCATAAAGCTCATTCGATTATTCATCATTAATTTGTAAAATCTTGCTTGTAATAAATTATTTACATACATGTACATTTATTAGTGTTACAGAGAGGAGGAAACATGAATAAATGTGAGGATTGTACTAAATCATTTACATGCCAGTGTAAATGTCTGCAGTACAATCCTAATAGTAAGTGCAGGAGGGCTGCACCACACACAATTCTACACAAAAACAAATATATGGACAAGACATCATACTGCATAAATTATGGTATGTATGATGCCTGTTCTAGGTATTTGGATATTTTCAATTGTACTATTTTCTTTCATTGATTGGCTCAAAACTTTGTAACAATACAAACAGCTATATATTACATAAAAGTCATATATAGAGCTTAAAAGAGCTAAATCGCTAACATGGACCTAGAAATTGACACAAGTGGGTCGCAACGCATATAATACTGTAATATAAATGAATATAAACTGATTTACATTCAATGGTTTCCGTTTTTACTCGAATTTCAAATCAGTTATGACATGTTCGACGATTCCATTTTTTCTAGCGTCTGGTTATTCCAGTCTATACATGCCGTTTGATTTGGTGCAATGTTTATAGCCTCGTTCCTCATGTCTCTTGCTAGAACTGGGGCTGAAACGTATTATGGTACACAATTCGTGTACCAATGAGAAAATGTTTATTTTGTCTTAAATATTGGATATCAGAAACCCATCCTTTTCCGGTAAGATCACAACATCAATGTGGATTTCTATTGACCAATAATTCGTGTTTTCAATGTTGAAGATTTTCAATGATATTGAGTTAGAGACTTAGCTACTTTAATCATGAATTATCTCAAATCTTTTAGTAAATAGCAATCAGTCATTAGTTTTCAGAAATAGAGAGCAATATATCCTAACACTAGGGACCGGGTATCGTCCAGATTTTACGAAAAAAGGAAAGAAACTACCATACCCTTACCGTCCAGAAACTAATACACGTATCCAGTCAATAGATTGCTGTCTAGAATGTGTTAAATGCCGTCAAGATTCATCAAAAACCGCCTAGTTTGTGCTACTGTGTAGATTTAGAAACGCCGTATAGTTTTTACCTCGATCGTCTAGTTTGCGACCGTTCAGTTTCTCAGGGTGCTTTTAGAAATGAATACTACCATTTAGATTTGAAAGGGTTTAGTTTTTAGACCAAATAGACGGCTCTCGGTAAAGTGGTAATTTGGCGTAAAATCTGAAAGCCTTGTGTTATCAAACACTCGATTCATTTCTCGACAACGTCCGGGAAAATAAATGCTGTGTCTAAAAACTAAACCCATTTCAAATCTAAATGGTAGTGTTCATTTCTAAAAACATCCCGAGAAACTGAACGGTCGTAAACTAGACAATCGAGGTCAAAACTATACGGCGTTTTGAAATCTACACAGTAGCACGAACTGGGCGTTTTTTGATAAATCTTGATGGCATTTAACACATTCTAGACGACAATCTATTGACTGGATACGTGTATTAGATTCTAGACAGTAAGGGTAGTTTCTTTCCTTTTTTCGTAAAATCTGGATGATACCCGGTCCCTAGTGTAAACAGGGCCACAATATAAGACCCAGTGACACTGTTTGCGAAATATGATACATTTTTATATTGATTACTAATACCATAAAGAAGTTATTTTTCCTCATTTCTTCCAAACAAGTGCAAGGGTGCGGGATGTTTGATGACTAGTCATCTTGTTATACAAGTGCAAGGGTGTGGGATGTTTGATGACTAGTCATCTTGTTATACAAGTGCAAGGGTGTGGGATGTTTGATGACTAGTCATCTTGTTATACAAGTGCAAGGGTGTGGGATATTTGATGACTGGTCATCTTGTTATACAAGTGCAAGGGTGCGGGATGTTTGATGACTAGTCATCTTGTTAAACAAGTGCAAGGGTGCGGGATGTTTGATGACTAGTCATCTTGTTATACAAGTGCAAGGGTGTGGGATGTTTGATGACTAGTCATCTTGTTATACAAGTGCAAGGGTGTGGGATGTTTGATGACTAGTCATCTTGTTATACAAGTGCAAGGGTGCGGGATGTTTGATGACTAGTCATCTTGTTAAACAAGTGCAAGGGTGCGGGATGTTTGATGACTAGTCATCTTGTTATACAAGTGCAAGGGTGTGGGATGTTTGATGACTAGTCATCTTGTTATACAAGTGCAAGGGTGTGGGATGTTTGATGACTAGTCATCTTGTTATACAAGTGCAAGGGTGTGGGATGTTTGATGACTAGTCATCTTGTTATATTTCAAACATACATCCCTTTCACATGCAATTTATTTTTACTCTTTTTTATCTCATTTCTTTGAACAGTTTTCTTCAGTTTTTTGACATTGAGGTTTCTTGTAGCACCTAGCATTCATTTGGGATATATTCAGATTCCCTTTTTAGTGAATTGTCTTCCTTTATGTTGTTGTGTACTGTCTGCAGTTTTGTCTTCTGGGTTCTGTTTGTCAAACATATATATAGTTATATTATAGATATGGTCTTGACGAGCAAAGATAGTCAAACATTATGAGAACAATATTCTAGAGATTTACCCAGACAAAGAAAAACCATAACAAAGTCAACTAAAGGGGCAATTTGTTGTCTGTGATATTAAGAGTTTGATATTTGTGTTTTACAGTCACCATGGTTCAGTGAGTGTTGTCAGGTCACTGTCGTCAAGATTATTCATTGGCCAGGTTTTTCCTTTGTCTGTGGATATGTGGGCCTGGCCTTGTCTGTGGACTTGTGGGCCTGGCCTTGTCAGTGGACATGTGGGCCTGGCCATGTCTGTGGATATGTGAGGCTGACCCTGTCAGTGGACACCTGGGTTTGGCTGTGTCTGTGAACATGTGAGCCCAGCCTTGCCTGTCGACACCTGGGCCTGTCCGTGTCAGTGAACATGTGAGCCCAGCCTTGTCTGTGGACATCTGGGCCTGTCCGTGTCAGTGAACATGTGAGCCCAGCCTTGTCTGTGGACATCTGGGCCTGTCCTTGTCAGTGAACATGTGAGCCCAGCCTTGTCTGTGGACATCTGGGCCTGTTCGTGTCAGTGAACATGTGAGCCCAGCCTTGTCTGTGGACATCTGGGCCTGTCCGTGTCAGTGAACATGTGAGCCCAGCCTTGTCTGTGGACATCTGGGCCTGTCCTTGTCAGTGAACATGTAAGCCCAGCCTTGTCAGTGGACACCTGGGCCTGGCCGTGTCAGTGAACATGTAAGCCCAGCCTTGTCAGTGGATATGTGGGCCTGGCCTTGTCTGTAGATATGTGGGCCTGGCCTTGTCCGTAGATATATGGGCCTGGCATTGTCCGTGGATATGTGGGCCTGGTCTTGTCAGTGGATATGTAGGCCTGGCCTTGTCAGTGTATATGTGGACCTGGGCAAAGGTCTGCTTCTGGTCCTGTGAATGGAACAAGTTAAATAAGGACTTGAGATATGACAAGTGAAGACAATGTAAAAAGGGCTATTGTAAAAAACACATGTCTCCGTCTCCCTCCCTGTGATGACAGTCTGTCTCTCTCTCCCTCCCTGTGATGACAGTCTGTCTCCCTCTCTCTCCCTGTGATGATAGTCTGTCTCTCTCTCCCTTGGTGTGCTGACATCTATTGCATATGGGACTGTTTATGTTGTCGGTCAGGTGAGTTATAATTGGTGTGTTACATCCTCTACAGATGATGATTGTCTTTATCTATTGTAAACACTGATCAATTAACAATCTGTGTGGACTACAGATAAACTAATCATATTACTTAGCCATATATATCTTACTATATCTAGTTTCCATAGTATATAATTACTGTGACCATCATGTAACTTAAAGTCTTATATATATTATTATGTAACCCAAATATGAACTAATAATATAACTTTCTTATTATTATTAAAACTATAATCCATGGTTTAGTTGGGACGGTAACTTGTGGTGCAATATGTCTCTATGTGTAGGCTAAAGCACGAGACTGAGGCTCTGCTGAGGAAAGAAAGACTGAAGAAAATAACTTGAGAAAAAGATAACTACCCGTTGAGGTTTTTCTATCAAAGGTTTTTTTCTGGAGTCTTTCTTCCCCAGGAGAACGGAAGTCGAGGACTTTATCTTATTTATAAACTTTATATCATGTTTTCTTGTGAAAAAAAACATACCCCAGAAAGACTTTCAGATGAATAACCCCAAATTCCCCTGTATATATCCAAAGCCGCCCGACTTTCAGACCGCAAATTATTCCAGACATAGAATATACCTCAAAGATCAAAGAGATTTATCGTTACAGGTTTATAAACTTTCATAAAATCTACAAATTTTATTGTTGTTGTTCCTTGACTGAGTGTCCGTGTGCACTTAACACAATATGGTACAGATATTAAATATACAAATAAAATAAATGAGACGAGAAACACCAATGATGGTAATGTACAGGCTGGATCGGAACATATATTATCTAAGAAGAAACATGAATAAAAACCATAGAAGGAGAAGATGCATCGTATTAGTGTATTGACAACTGATATGGCACATTGTATTTGAATTTGCATGGCCTCCCCAGAAACTTTTAAAAATACCGTATGACAGCTGCAAACACATTTTACAGTATCCGAATTCCAGATTTCATGGGACGGGGGGTTGAAATAAAATCGCTGAAAACAAACGGGTCATGTTATCCTGGGCCATTTAAAATCTCAACTTAAAACATTCTTATTTCAAAACCCTGATCTGTAAATAATCAGTGAATATAAAAACCAACAGCGCCTTACTTGACCATAATTTTCAAAATAAAAAACGTTCTATAAAAAGATCGAAATTTCTAAAAGATCCAGAAAGTATTTTAAACGAATTGTATTCTGCATGCCAATGCCATACTTCTGACAAATTGTCTTGTGCAGCTTGTGTACTTAATCTAGCTCGACAAATTGTATATACTTTGAAAAAATCAACAGCTAAGAAACTTGGTGTCCTCATACAGGATATTATCTATTCTAATCAACTTAATGAAAGCTTTCTTCCTCAATATTACGATGTTATTACCGATTTGATAAATAGTAAATTTTCACCTAAACATTCAGCACAGCCACATAAAGTACATAAGAAAAAACCTGACCTATACAGGGTCCACAACCATGATATACCATTTTTAACAGTATTCTTGTACAAACGGCAGCCATTTTGTATGGCAATTTTGATCTGATTTTCCCGAAATTCGAACTCAACCTTCCTTAAGGTGTAACGGTGATATAATCAAACGTTTTTTTAAATCGAATAATAATTGTGACCTCCAGAGGGACCACAAGCTAAAAAAAGGCGATTTTGCGTATAATCAGGGGCCATAATTCAGGAAGTTACGATCCGATACGCGCAAATATCGAAAGGAACCAAGATCTTTGGGTTATAACCATGAATTTCAAGTTTCATCAAAATCGAATTAAAATTGTGACCTCTACAGGGTCCACAACCTTGATGTACCATTTTTTAACAGTTTTCGCGTACCAACTGGCGGCCATTTTGTATGGCAATTTTGGACCAATTTTTCCGAAATTCGAACTCAACCTTCCTTAGGGTGTAACGGTGATATAATCGAACGGTTTTTTAAATCGGATAATAATTGTGACCTCCAGAGGGACCATAAGCTAAAAAAGGTGATTTTTCGGACAATCAGGGGCCATAATTCAGGAAATTACGTTCCGATAGTCGCAAATATCGAAAGGAACCAAGATCTTTGGGTTATAAACATGCATGTCAAGTTTCATTAAAATCGGTTCAAAATTGTGACCTCTATAGGGTCCACAAGCTAAAAACGTGATTTTTCGTACTATCAGGGGCCATAATCCATGAAGTTTTGATCCGATACATGCCAATATCGAAAGCAGCCGAGATCTTTTGGGGATAAACCTATATTTCAAGTTTCGTCAAAATCAGATAAGAATTGTGACCTGTAGAGGGTCCACAAACAAATTGTGGACGGACGGACGGACGTCCGGACGGACAGGGGCGACGACAATATACGTCCACATAAAATGTGGGCGTATAAAAACCGTTTGATTATATCACCGTCCCATGGTTATGAAGGTTGAGTTCGAATTTCGTGAAAATCGGACCAAAATTGACAGACAAAATGGCCGCCGTTTGTACGCGAATAGTGTGAAAATATGTTATATCAAGGTTGTGGACCTTATAGAGGTCACAATTTTGAACCGATTTTGATGAAACTTGACATGTATGTTTATAACCCAAAGATCTTGGCTCCTTTCGATATTTGCACGCATCGGATTGTCCGAAAAATCGCCCTTTTTAGCTTGTGGTCCCTCTGGAGGTCAAAATTGTTATCCGATTTAAAAAAACGTTTGATTATATCACAGTTCCATGGTTATGAAGGTTGAGTTCGAATTTCGTGAAAATCGGACCAAAATTGAAAGACAAAATGGCCGCCGTTTGTACGCGAATGGTGTGAAAATATGTTATATCAAGGTTGTGGACCTTATAGAGGTCACAATTTTGAACCGATTTTGATGAAACATGACATGTATGTTTATAACTCAAAGATCTTGGTTCCTTTCGATATTTGCGCCCATCGGATCGTCACTTCCTGAATTATGGCCCCTAATTGTCCGAAAAATCGCCCTTTTTAGCTTGTGGTCCCTCTGGAGGTCAAAATTGTTATCCGATTTAAAAAACCGTTTGATTATATCACCATTCCATAGTTATGAAGGTTGAGTTCGAATTTCGTGAAAATCGGAGGAAAATTGACGGACAAAATGGCCGCCGTTTGTACACGAATTGTGTGAAAATATGTTCTATCAAAGTTGTGGACCTTATGAAGTTATAGAGGTCACAATTTTGAACCGATTTTGATTAAAATTGACATGTATGTTTATAACCCAAAGATCTTGGTTCCTTTCGATATTTGCGCCCATCGGATCGTAACTTCCTGAATTATGGCCTCTGATTGTCCGAAAAATCGCCCTTTTTAGCTTGTGGTTCCTCTGGAGGTCAAAATTGTTATCCGATTTAAAAAAAACGTTTGATTATATCACGGTTTCATGGTAATGAAGAGAGAATTTTAATTTTGTGAAAATCGGACCAGAGTTGACGGATAAAATGGCCGCCGTCTGTACTCGAATTGTGTAAGAATATGTTATATCAAGGTTGTGGACCCTATAGAGGTCACAATTTTGAACTGATTTTGATGAAACTTGAAATACATGTTTATGACCTAATGATCTTGGTTCCATTGCATATTTGCCCATATCGGATCGTAACTTCCTGAATCATGGCCCCTGATTGTACGAAAAATCACCCTTTTTAGCTTGTGGTCCCTCTGGAGGTCACAATTATTATCTGATTTAAAAAAACGTTTGATTATATCACAGTTACACCGTAGTTATGGGTGAGTTTGAATTATGATTTTCTGATGATTACTTAAAATGCAACAACTCTTGTTGACTGCCCGGACGATTTGGCTGCTGTGTGGGCGTATGTTTCGTTGCCTGGCAACCTATTTTTTTTAATAGTATAGTAAAATACCCGTCAGCTTATAGTAACATACCAGATACGACACTATATAATGTTTTCTATTCACAGGCATTACGTTTTTTAAAAATATGCAACAATAAAGAACTATTTCTTTCCCGAAGAAAAACTCTTAATTTTAAGTGCACGGCCAAAGGCGGTACACAATTACGCATTTTAAAAGAAATTTCAAAACTTCCATTTCTTCAACATAATAAGTTTGACATTTCTTATAACTATATTACTGACTACATATTGAATAATGATTCCATATAATTTTATTTAAATTTCTTCTAGATGTCTAGTCCTGTCTGGATTATCGCCCTTATTTTTATGCCTTTACAAATACACTAATAACTTACGATTTCTTTAGCATTCCTGTTTTGCATTTCTTACGTGGGACATTATATAATAATTATACTATGGTTTGTACAATTGCATGGTCTCAAAAACTAATAGTTTTTTTTTTGTTTTTTTTTTATATTTTAATGTTATTTTATCTGGATTATCGCCCTTTTTTATCGGGAAATTGCACCTTCTAAACCACGACGTCATAACAACTATTACGGCAGATTCACGTTCTTTGTATTCAGTTTTGTTTGTTTCTGTGACGGTTGTAATGTGTGTCCTAATGCATTCAATATACGTCAATCCTCTTTATTGATTCAGTTTTTTGAACTAGGCCTACTTCTTTGATACTTTTAACGATGTGGTTACTTGTATAGCGGAATTTATACTACAATATGCTTGCATTCGTAATTCTTGCAACATATAATATACCATGACTCATGCTGACATTATATAATTATTTCTTTGGGTTGCATTCCCAATTGTTTTCAAATATGAGTGAAGTCTGTGTCACCACAGGCCCGGGACTGTACAGCGCAGTGGACGCTTACGGCTAGCCCCCGGATCCATTCACTCCTTTTGATTTGTTTATGTTTGTGGTCTCTGGGTATGATGTCTTGTCTATATTTGTTTTGTGTAGAATTGTGTGTGGTGCAGCCCTCCTGCACTTACTATTAGAAACTGATTTTTTAGTATTAACGCACTTTATAAATGACGATATTATTATTATTTGAGCATGTGAATACAGCAACTTGAAAGTGACTCTATTCATATTGTTTTACAACAGGAATCCACTACTATCTTGAATCTCTTGGACTTTGTGAAAAAGATTATTTTCTGTATTTTTCATTAGACGTTAAATATAGACACGTATATATGGCTTTAATATTTTAGATAATACTGGAGATGCATTTGATGGCAAAGATGAAGATTCTCTCTCACCACATGCTGATCTACCTGAAAATTATAATTATGGTCGCAGACGTAGTAGAGCAGTTCTCTATCATTTATCTGGACAGTTTGATAATAAAAACAATAAAACCAAAAATAAGTTGAAACAGGTAATTTGTTCATAGTCAGAAGAAACCACTAGCATCCCAAACCTTCCACACCTTCCATGTTGAACAAAACCCACCTAGCTCCCGGACACACCCACCTAGCCTGGGACGCCAGAGTATGCAAATGGTACCTTGCCATTTTCTAAGGTTTACATGTATACCCATGCGTAAATGATGAAAGTTTTCAACCTTTTTACTAGTCGATTCATTTTGAAATGTCTCTTTCATTATCATGTATTTGAAAAGGTTTAAGTTGGAATTTGGAATACTAGAGGCGCAGCCTGCTCTAAACTGCGTTCTAGAAGCCGGGGGGAGACCTCCACTATCTTCAGGTATCCTGACCCTCGCACCGTTCCAGCGCCCCTGCCCATAGCTAACAAGCTTATCACCCACCTAGCTCCAGGACTATCACAAAGTTAACAAAATGTCCATTGATTGCATCAGGTCAAAATATTCAGTAATGCAGCAAAAGTCACTGAAACAGTTAAAATGGTTATTCACCTCGAAATTATCATATCATGACCAAATGAACACTATACTTGAAGAATTGGAAATTGATGCAAGAAAAAGAAAGGAAAATAGTTATATTTATTGGCTGAATAAAAGAGCGATAACAGAAGCACAGTCGATTTTCAGCTCACTGATTATTCCGTTGAAAACTAAGTTATACGTATAAAACTAATTGACTGTCATATGAGAATTACAGTACCAAACAAAAATTAAAATAACTTCTGAAAATTACTTACTGCACTGTTACATTCAATCTGTTTATATGGGCTTATAAATGTGTTCCTTACTGATAAAAGAAAGAAATATGTGACAATATTTGTCAACTGCTGGGAAGATTTAGCTGCTGTGGATGTATGTTTTGATACTAGATTTGATTGTGTTTTTGTTTTCTTGCTTTTCAGCTCAGTAATTTCTCAGGGAGTATGCCAGAGTATAAAGTCCAAGAGGTTCAAAAATCACGTTATGTCATTGTCCATTATGGTATTTTTAAAATCGGATGGGACTGGCTTATTTTATTATGTACATTTTATATTGCTATAATGGTTCCTTTCAACGCAGCATTCCAAGACAGAGAACGAGATTCAGGTTATTCTGATGTTGTTGTTGAAATTTTGTTTATTATAGGTGAGTAAGAAATATTTTGTATAAGATTTATTTGAATTGTTTGGCAAAGTGTGGATATTCTAATTACACTTTTCATTCACATGCTATTACATATTTTTTTCAGATATTTTGCTAAACTTTCGTACAACATTTGTTTCTAAAGGAGGTCAAGTGGTGTACATGTCAAGATTAATTGCTATGAATTATATTAAAGGCTGGTTTTTACTTGATTTGTTAGCAGCTATTCCATTTGATCTTCTGTATGCTTTCCAAGTTGACACGGTTAGTACACCTAAATTAAATATATCATTTAAAATAACATAGAAAATATCATGGATTTGTAGCTTATTTTGATAGTAATTTTAAACAATATTTTGATGATAAAGATGGAAGTGAATGTTGTTAATCACTAAATACAATATAGTTCTATATATTCAACTCCATCATAAAATTGCCAACTCCTTTTAGAGACAGAATTAGCCACCTTCCTAGATCTTATACTGTAATTAGGGTGAGGAACCACACCTCCCTAGATGTAATACCGTAATTAGGGTGAGGAACCACACCTCCCTAGATCTAATACCGTAATTAGGGTGAGGAACCACACCTCCCTAGATCTAATACTGTAATTAGGGTGAGGAACCACACCATTCTTTCTCGACTCAATTGATTGATGGTTTGTCATCATTCTGATCAAAGACAATCTTCAGTCATTTTGGGCCGATTTCTGTTCCTCTATGAATCACCCATGTGGTCACATATCATGAGCTGTAAAATATTATAGCTTATTGGTGTGATATACTTATTTATTAATTTATTTATTTATTCTTGAAGTAAAGGTTACAGCATGACAACAATGAATATGTATATGAAATAAAAACTATGTACTGCATTGTATGATTGGGAAAGGGGGTGTGAAATGAGAAGAGAAAAGAGTGGTATGATAGATATGGTGTCATGAGGAGACCGTTACTATAGCCCATAATGCTTGACTATATAACATCCATTGCTTATTTCCAATGGGGTCCAAAGTTGCCTATTTCCAAGGTCGCATCAAGTCATCATTCAGAGACTAAACTTAATAAATATGCCAATCTCTGAAATATATCAGAAATAATTAAATATATTTATGTCTACATTTTATACATCAACCATTTGTATTAGTAGTAGGTGAACAGGGATGTAAGGCCTGTCACAGATAAAATTGTGATGACAATAAATACTTCTTGGCTGCAGCCATAAACTCTAAAATTGTAATATATTTTGGTAAATCAATCCAGATAATTATGGTGATATAATAAAATGATGTGAACTGATCTCTACCCGTGCATTTTAGAACAGCAAAATTGAATGAACTAGAACTTGTGCCGTATTGATGAGTGTCTCAAACACATTTGAATTTCAATTTAAGGTATGATGGACAATTATTATGAAAAATCTATTTTAACTGTTTAACTCAGTTTTTGACATTTAGTATTTTGATATCTGAATATTAAACATGATCTCTACGTCCAAGCCAATGCACAAATCTGAGAACCTTATTTTGAACAACTTTATTTTTAAGTGATTGATTCACACCAGAATACCAAGCTGAGCAGGCATAATCAAGGTGGCATTGAATCAGTGTAGAACAGAGTAAATTTTTGGTTTTTTCGCTTAGACATTTATTATTGCGAAAAATAAATTTTAATCTTGAGTTTGCTTTTTAAACAATTTCCTTGCCAGACAAGTATTTGTCAAAATATAGCTCCAAATATTTTAGGCTATCTGTTGCTTTTACGGTATGGTTACTGATCTTTTTTTCCAAAGACTAATGAAGCACCTCACTAAATTTAAATTTTAAACATGTAGACAGGGTATTATTGATCAACAAAATAAACAGAGAAATCAACAGTATTCTATAATAAGAGACAAAGATTAGGGAGATAATATAATTCACGAAGGGACATTATTAATGAGCTGGCTAAGATCCTTCAGTTAAATAATACACAATCAAGAATGCTATCTGTATAAATTGATGAAACAATTAAAAGCCCATTTTTGTTTCTCACAGAGCAGGTCAAGTCATAGTGGTTGAGTTGTCTTTTTTCTGTTGAGAAAGTTGATTAAGGTGAAAGTAATGTCTGATGTTGAGAGTTAGGGGAATTAGACTTAAATGATTTCTGGTTGAGATTCTCTAGTGTTTTGGTATTTCATCTAAATCTAGAAGAATGTGTCAACCTTCATTAACATGAGGTTTAGCAATCGGTTACAATCAGTTGACTATTCAATGGAGACTAGCTTCTGTATTAGGTCTTTTAATGGAACATTTACTGTGCATTTGAAATTTAATTACTATTTGAAATTGAAGTCAGTAGTAAAGTGGTTATGGGACTAAACCTCTTGGATTTGAATCAGGTTTTTCACATCAGGGGTTTTCATTCCCCTCTTGAATGTGACAAGGAGTAAAGGTTGTTTGTCCAACCACTGCTACTGCTAAATGCAGTTGATATGAGTGATGCATTTTTGTTCTGTAATTGTTAATCATTTGAACAGTAAAACCTATTAATTCCTAATTATTTCAAATTTGGAAGAATTGGTAGATCTAGCAACAAGTAGGCCTTCTGAATACGTCTATAGAATTCTAATGCTCTCTACAGAACTAATCTGGTAGGCCTAAATTAACTGAACTATACCAAATTTGTCTTTTTCATAGCATAAATGCCGATTAATTTAAACTATTTGCTGTGTCTGTCAGTTGTGTATTAATCAATATTTCCTCATGTTATATAATGATATAAAATTGAATGTTTGTTAATTAAATACTAATAAGATTGTTGATTTCACCTTGATCGTTATACATGATGTACCGGTATATAGAAAGAAGACAGATAACAGTATTCATAACAGGGACAACAATCATGACTTTGTATTATAGTGGCAATATGTACTTAACAATTGTGAATATGAACTGTTGGAAAATATTCATCTGCAATTTCTAGCTATTTCATTGATAATTTGGCTCAGAAAAAATGTGGTTGTCACCCCTGTCCATTGTCCACAATTTCTTGTGAACACCTTACAAACCACATTTATGATCTGATTGTTTTGAAAATGATATATGTTGTTTATTCGTTTTGCTCCCTTTGCAAAACACAATACCTATTTAGGAGAAAGCAAACATGCCTTTTCAAAACGAATAAAGGAACACTATGCAGATATTAGACACAACAGGCCAAAACCGGTTGCACTACATTTCAGTTTAGATGGACATACAAGTAGAAATGTTATGATAAAAAATTATAGAGCTTTTTAAGACTGACCCAGATAATGGCAAGAATGATGCAATAAGAAAAGCCAATGAATTCAAATGGATTCACACTTTAAGAACATTTGCATTGGATGGCATTAACAATAAGATGTAGTCAGTCACAAAAGTTCCCCACTTTATTGTTTACTCATTTTCAAACAAGGTTATGTTACCCATTTAATGTTTTTAAAAATTACAGACCTGTCTCTAAAGTTTTATTTCTAAAAGATTGGTCAGATTTTATTTATCCTCTATACGTCACCATTAGGTGATATTGTCAGAAAATATGGTCTAAGCTGTCATTTGTATGCCGATGATACTCAATTATATAATTCATATACACCTAATTGTCCATCCTCTTTCAATTCATCAAAACTGCAACTTGAGAATTGTATGAATGAAATTAGAAAATGGATGTCAAAGAACTTTCTAAAAATGAATGATGATAAAAGTGAATATTTGTTATTAGGCTCTAGGCATCAATTAAGTAATTGGTGTAATTGGTATCTCGTAATATTGGTGCAATCTTTGATAGTTTTATGCTTATGGGAGCTCAAGTAAATAATATTTGTGTGCTATTTCAATATCAGACATATAGGTAAAATGCGTAAATTTGTAACTGTAGAGGTCACTAAGTCACTTGTTAATTCTCTTGTCACTACTCGACTAGATAACCTTAATTCACGTTTAGTTGGTTTGCTTTTAAGGCTCATAGATAAATTACAAAACGTACAGAATACTGCAGCTAGACTTGTTACTTTAACTAAGAAATGTAACAACATAACTCCTGTTTTATACACTTGGCTGTAGATAAACTACTTTTGTGCTCTCTGCCCTGGAAGACAATCTCACGACAGCTCAAACGTAATTCAGTTATAGCCTTGTCTGGCCGGTTAGATGGGTTTCGATTCAGCCCAACGATTATTTGACCAAGCAGGTCTAAAATAATAGATGACCAAGCAGGTCTAAAAGAATAAATGACCAAGCAGGTCTACTTAACAAGTGACCAAGCAGGTCTAATTAACAAGTGACCAAGCAGGTCGATAATAACTAATGACCAAGCAGGTCTGCAACTAACTAGTGACCAAGCAGGTCGGATTACAAGTAACCCTGTGGGTGTAACTCGAGACCAAGCAGGTCTAAATTAACAAGTGACCAATGGGAGTCGGTCTAGTTTAACATGTGATCCAGCAGGACTTGACTAACCAATGACCATGCAGGTCAAAAAAACAAGTTCAACAATGGTGATGATATTATTACTGAACTCTAGTAGAATTACCCAACCTTTAAAGTACCCCTATTCCCACTTAGGTAGACACGAGTAAGCATGAGTGAAGTAAACATACCCTTTGGTGGAACCAGCGAACATGACGTAGCAACAGCATCTCTCAGACTTTTAAGAAATAAGAAATTGCCTCTGTGGTCAGACAAATGAATACCATAGTCACCATTCTACGATGATGCCAAGATAACGGAAACACCATTTTTAAAACACGCTATGCAAACAAAGACAAAGAAAATAGTCATAGTGCAATGAAGTACAACTAAACTGCAATAATACAGGCCTAAAGCATAGACCTTCGCATAATTACCGATGAAAAAACTATGATAGTACGTACAATTAAACTTTCCACACAAACACTTGAAACAAACAGTTCCAAACAATTATTCCTTACGGCAAACTATCACAGACACCTATAAGCGTTAGCATGGGGCAGAGCTTTATAAAAAGCAAACAAATTCTAATGATTTTCTGATAATTTATTTTATGAGTTGTTAATCTTAATCAGATTTCAGATAAATGTTTCATTACCGAAAAAAGTAAGAATATGCGACAACTCTCGTTGACTGCCCGGACGATTTAGCTGCTGTGGGCGTATGTTTCGTTGCCTGGCAACCGATCTTTATCTGATTCCAACGAAACTTGAAATATAGGTTTATCTCTCTAAGATCTCGGTTCCCTTCGATATTGGCATGTATCGGACCATAACTGCATGGATTATGGCCCCTGATTGTACGAAAAATTGCATTTTTAGCTTGTGGACACTCTAGAGGTCAAAATTTTGATGCGATTTCGTTGAAGCTTGATGTTTATAACCCAAAGATTTTGGTGCCTTTCGATATTCGCGCATATTGGATTGTAACTTCCTTCATTATGGACCTTGATTGTGCCTTTTTGGTTTGTGGTCCCTCCACAGGTCACAATTTTTAGCCAATTTAAAAAAAACCTGTCTTATTATATCACCGTTATGCCGTAATGAAGGTTAAGTTTGAATTTCGTGAAAATCGGACCAAAACGGACAAAATGGATGCTGCTTGTACGCCAATAGTGTAAAAATATGGTATATCAAGGTTGTGGATCCTGTAGAGGTCACAATTTTTATACGCCGACATTTTCATGTGGACGTATTATGCCGTCTGGACGTCCACAATTTGTTTGTGGACTCTCTACAGGTTACAATTCTTATCTGATTGTTACGAAACTTGAAATAGAGGTTTATCCCCATAAGATCTCGGCTGCTTTCCATAATGGCATGGAATATGGCCCCTGATTGTGCGAAAAATCATGTTTTTAGCTTGTGAAGTCTATATAGGTCACAATTTTGGACGGATTTTGATGAATCTTGACATGCATGTTTATAACACAAAGATCTTGGTTCCTTTTGATATTTGTGCCTATCGGATCGTAACTTCCTGAATAATGACCCCTGATTGTCTGAAAAATTGCCTTTTTTTAGCTTGTGATCAGTCTTAAGGTCACAATTATTATCCGATTTTAAAAACTGTTTGATACAAATGTTGAGTTTGAAATTATTGAAAGTCGGACCAAAACTGAAGGACAAAATGGCCGCTGCTTCTACGCGAATACTATAAAATATGCTATCAATATGCTGTAGAGGTCACAATTTTAATCTGATTTTGATGAAACTTTAAATGCATGTTTATAATCCAAAGATCTTGGTTCTTTTCAATATCTGCGCATATCAGATCTTAACTTCCTGAATTATGGCCCCTGGTTTTACACAAAATCGCCTATTTTAGCTCCCTCCCTCTGGAGGTCACAATTATTATCCGATTTATAAAAACGTTTGATTATATCACCGGTACACCAATATGAAGGTTGCAATTGAATTTCGTGAAAATTGGACCAAAACTGTCCGACAAAATGGCCGCCACTTGTATAGTGTAAAAATATGGTATATCAAGATTGTCGACCCAGTATAGGTCACAATTTTAATCTGATTTTGATGAAACTTGACATGCATGTTTAAAACCCATTAAAGATTTTGGTTCCTTTTGATATTTGCGCATATAGAATCCTAACTACCTGAATTATGACAAAATCGCCTTTTTAACTCGGGGTCCCTCTGGAGGTCACAATTATTATCCGATGTAAAAAACCTTTGATTATATAAGCGTTACATCGTAAGGAAGGTTGAGGTTGAATTTCCTGAAAATCAAACCAAAACTGCCGAACAAAATGGCCACCACTTATACGCAAATAGCGTAAAAATATGGTTGTGGACCCTGTAGAGGTTACAATTTTAATTTGATTATGATGAAACCTTGAAATGCATGTTTAGAACCCAAAGATCTTGGTTTCTTTCGATATTTGCACATATATTGTAATTTCATGAATTATAGCCCTTGATTGTAGGAAAAATCACTTTCTTTTTAGCTTGTTCTCTATCCATCTCTCGAAAATGTGGGCGTATCCTGACTGGCAGCCGCTGGTAATCTGATTTTGATGAAACTAGAAATGCATGTTTTTAACCCTCGTTCGAATTTCATAAAAATCAGACTAAAATTGCTTGACAAAATAGCTGCTGCTTTTACATGAATAGCGAAAAAATAAGGTATATAAAGGTTGTCGACCATGTAGAGGTCACAATTGAATTCGATTTTGATGAAACTTGAAATACATGTTTATAACCTAAATCAGATCGTAACTTCCTGAATTATGGTCTCTGATTGTACGAAAAATCACCTTTATTAGCTTGTGGTCCCTCCGGAGGTCAAAATTATTACCTGATTTAAAAAATAGTTTGATTATATCACCGTTACACTGTAATGAAGGTTCAGTTTAATTTCATGAACATCGTACCAACATTGCTGAACAAAATGGCCACTGCTGTTACATGAATAGTTTAAAATATTGTATATCAAGGTTGTGGACCCTGTAGAGGTCACAATTTTAATCCCATTTTGATTAAACTTGGAATGCATGTTTATAACTCAGAGATCTTACGGTCCATTGGCCAATCACGCTATTTTACTGAGAATTCGTCTAATAGTTTGGATGCAGCGATGGCGGGTGTGGCGCCAGGCAGGGAAAGCTTACTCTTCCGGACACCTATGACCACTGTTTGTCATATATTTTGTTCATGGTGAACAGTCTATTTGCTGATTACACTATTTTTCCCCGATTGTTTTTTAGGACTTCGAATTCAGATTTTTTGTACTTGGTTATATTTTATTTCGATATTTGCATATATCGGATAGTAACTTCCTAAATTATGGCCTCTGATTGTATGAAAAATCGCCTTTTTAAACGACCACATTGAAATGTGGTCGTATATTGTCGTCGCCCCCGTCCGTCGGTACGTCCGTCCGTCGGTACGTCCGTCGGTCTGTCCGTCGGTTCGGCGTCCACAATTGCTTGTGGACACTCTAGAGGCTAAAGTTAATATCCGATTGACTTTACATTTATACACAGTGTTTAAAGTCATGAGATGAAGAAGCCTATTATTTTTCAGCGATTTCCGATAATAACTACCAGAGTTATGGCCCTTGATCACTTCAAAAAATCTTGTGGACGCTCTAGAGGTCAAAGTTAATATCCGATTGACTTTAAATTTATACACAGTGTTTAAGGTCATAAGACAAAGAAGCCTATTGATTTTAAGTGATTTCCGATAATTAGTGCCAGAGTTATGGCCCTTGATCACTTCAAAAATCTTGTGGACGCTTTTAAAGTCAAAGTTAATATCCGATTGACTCTAAATTTATACACAGTGTTTAAGGTCATAAGACGAAGAAACCTATCGATTTTCAGCGATTTCCGATAATTAGTGCCAGAGTTATGGCCCTTGATCACTTCAAAAAAATCTTGTGGACGCTCTAGAGGCCAAAGTTAATATCCGATTGACTTTAAATTTATACACAGTGTTTAAGGTCATGAGACGAAGAATCCTATTGATTTTCAGTGATTTCTGATAATTACTGCCAGAGTTATGGCCCTTGATCACATCAAAAAATCCTGTGGACGCTCTAGAGGCCAAAGTTAATACCCGATTGACTTTAAATACACACACACTGTTTAAGGTCATGAGACGAAGAAGCCTATTACTTCCAGAGTTGTCTCCCTTGATCACTTCAAAAAACCTTGTGATGCTATAGAGTCCAAACTTATCATCCGATTGACTTCAGATTGATACACGGAGTTTAAGGTGTTGAAACGAACAAGTATTTTGATTTTCAATGAATTTTGATAACTGAACAGCTAAATCCATGATGTTAAATGTTTCCTATACTAATTGTTAGCGTGGGGTAAAACTTTATAAAAAGCAAACAAATTCTAATGATTTTCAGATAATTACATAATGAGTTGTTACTCTTAATCAGATTTTAGTGTATTACAAATGTTTCATTACCAAAAAAGGTAAAAATATGCGACAACCCTTGTTGACTGCCCGGACGATTTAGCTGCTGTGGGCGTATGTTTCGTTGCCTGGCAACCTATCTTTGTAGCTTACCAATGACTCTATTCGCACACTAATCTATTTTCAATGGTCTTCTAACTGACAGATCATTTCTACTCCTTGCCAACATATGAATCTTATACATCATGAAGTCTGATTGAAAGAGGTGAATTAAGTTTTCAAATTGTAGCTGACTCAATTACTTTCATAAAAAGCTATAAGCTTATACTTGAATATACAACTCTGCTTCACCATCCAAATGTTCTATCTGTCAAATCTAGTCACTGAACTTATATATTTCTGGAAAAATGTTACACCTTATTTTATTTTACTTCAGGGTACCTTAATCCACTTGTTGAAAGTAGCACGTCTTTTACGCTTAGCAAGGCTGTTCCAAAAGATAGATCGTTACTCACAATACAGTGTTTTAGTTGTTGCTCTTCTGATGTCTATGTTTGCACTTGGAGCTCATTGGTTGGCATGTATTTGGTATGCTATTGGTCGCAGTGAATTAGAAAATAATGAATCTAATTGGACTGTAGGTGAGAAACACTTTTTTATATGCCCACATTTGTTTTAAGAATTCATCACTTAATTAGACCCATCACATGTCTGTCCATCACACTTTCTGGGCCACAATAAGTCTCCTTCTCCAATGTTCAAACTTGGTGTAGATGTTTATTCGTTGAATGCCTTAGTGAAGTTTAGAGATGAGCATTTTCTACTAAGAGTAAGCAGAGATTGATTGGTTGATGTTTTGGGACACAACAACATTGGGTCTAATTAAGTGAGAGTGATAAAACTTGGTGTATAGTTTCATTGCATCAATACCTTGACTAAGTTCAATGATGAGCATTTTTAGCTCAGAGTAAGCAGAATGTTCAAACTTGGTCTAGACGTTTATTAGGTGAATGTCTTTACCGAGTTCAATGATTAACATTTCGCACTAAGGATAGCAATTTTATTGCTTGATGCTTTTGGGACATACTACCTTTGATTTGTTTATCATCTATATAGGCCTATTTCTTAACAGATGATCTTGTATTTTTAAATGCTTATTCCTAATGGCCTAAGGATCATTCCTCTAGTTTGTGATGCATGTCCAACCCCAAGGACAGAGCCATGCTCATTTTCTCTTTATGTGTCGCTTAAAGGCCGCAATTCCTAATGGATTGCCTTGAAAGCTGTTCATACTTATTCCTTATGCCCTGCAGGCTGCAATTCTTGACAGATCCTTTTGAAACTTTGCATACATATTCTTTATACCCTATGTGTGTTGCTTATTTTCACTATTCTGGATGGATCAACTTGGAATTTGGCGACTATTGAGTTTAGTGTCTGTCCCAACTCCCAGGGACAGAGCCACTCTCAGTTTTTGTGTTTATCGCATACAAGCCACAACTCTGAATGGATTATCTTTCAGCTTGGTATACTTATTCCTTATGCCCCAAGGACGACAACTATTGATTTTGATACATGATCCACCCTGTTTGGATGGTGCCACATACACTTTTTGTTAATATTTTGTCTGTAAATAATCTGACGGTTGCAGTTATCAGATTTGGATGCATATCGGCATGATCAATCATAGGGTTGTACCTATTTAAATTGATCCAACACCCAGAGACATATTTGTTCCTAATACCATAAGGACAACAATTATTTATTTTGGTACATTCCCTAACCCGCAGAAATGTGGACGTATATTGCATGTGTGCCGATGCTCTTGTAAAAGTAGGAGTCAACTCCTTGGATGTTCTATTACTTGACACCTATTTTTGAGATTTTTATTGTGAACTTCGTGAAATTGTTTGACTGGTAATTATTAGCTATTTTGGGAGACACTGACCTTGTTTCAAAACAGTGAAATGGGAATAATGTGACAGTTTACATGTGGCATTGTATGTATTGTTGCCAGGAAACCACTATTTATTGTAATATTTACATTTTACAGGATGGTTATATGAATTAGGAGAAAGATTAGATTCACCTATAATAAATAAAACAAAACCTGATGTGACCATATCCTATCTGACAGCCCTTTATTTTACCTGTAGTTCTATCACTAGTGTTGGCTTCGGTAACGTTTCAGCCAACACAACTGCTGAAAAGATATTTTCAGTGTGTGCTATGTTAATTGGAGGTAAGGAAGTTTAATCATATTTCAACCAGAGAAGGCGAAAAGAACAGAAAAAAAGATATATATGTTTGATTTTTGTCATTTAAAGAAAGGAGTCTTCCCTGTCTTCAATGGTTCAGTTAAGGCAGAACAGAACGACATTAAACCCTATTTCATTTCTGGAGAGTCTTACATTTTTTACATATATTATGATTGTCAAGAGGTCTCTCAATCCGTCTCTGGGTTAACAAGGTTTCATAGTTATCATAACCTTTTTTATGTATAATACATGTTTGTCTATATATGGCTTAGTTTGTAGCTTGTTATTTTCTTTTTAAAAATTACGAGCGAATCATAGATTATCTTTACGTATATTGGATTTATTCAGATTTATGTATGCTACATGTCTAATGTTTAATGTGTAAGTACTCATTACCAAGGGATCATATTACATGATAAAATAAAGGTTGGAGACATTAATTTAACAACAGAATCATTTCATAAGGCATTATAAATTTCATAACACATTAATTATTTCATAAAGCATTAATTATTTCATAACACATTAATTATTTCATAACACATTAATTATTTCATAACACATTATAAATTTCATAACGCATTAATTATTGCATAACACATTATAAATTTTATAACACATTAATTATTTCATAACGCATTAATTATTTCATAACACATTATAAATTTCATAACACATTAATTATTTCATAACATACTAATTATTTCATAACACACTAATTATTTTATAACACACTAATTATTTCATAACACATTGATTATTTCATAACACATTGATTATTTCATAACACATTGATTTTATAACACATTGATTATTTCATATAATACATTGATTATTACATATAATACATTGATTTCATAACACATTTATTTCATAACACATTAATTTGATGATACATTGATTTCTTGTCTTACTGAATTTTAAAGTGGTTATTTGTATGGAAATTTGAACTATTATTGATATGTTTAATTGAATAAATCATTATAAACAATATTTTTTGTCTGTGCTGTCAGAATTTGATTAAAATTAGGTTTATGTAAAAACAAGTCTTTAATACAACCATTTTGAATATTTTACTGCTTTTAAACTTCAGAGACTTGTTCTGTATTACTTATTTCATCATATCAAACACATTCATTTCTTTTTACAGTTGTCAGGTATAAGTATGAAAGATGGAAATAAGATAATGTATATTTATGTTTTGATATTTAGCAATGATGCATGCTGTTGTATTTGGTAATGTGACAGCCATTATTCAGAGGATGTATGCAAGGAGATCCAATTTTCATTCCAAGACAAAAGATTTAAAGGATTTTTTTCGAACACACCATGTTCCTAAAGAATTAAAACAAAGAATGCAAGAATACTTTCAAACAATGTGGTCTATGAATCATGGTATTGATATTAATGAGGTTTGTTTATTTATTAACACAGATATTTTAAATTATGCTTTAAAATCGAAATAAAAACATGTACATAGGGCAGATAAATTTGTGTGTAAAAATTTGCTGAAAGAAGGAACCAAGAAGGGGAACAACTCAATACACAGTATCGTAATTCTATTCCATATTCACAATAGAAGTAAATATTATACATGAACTATAGGCCATGTAGAAATATGCCTTTACCTCAAAATTACAATATTTCAGGTACTTAAAGACTTTCCTGAAGAAATGAGAGGAGAAATCAGTCTACATTTACATAAAGAAATTCTTTCATTGCCCATATTTGAAAATGCTACCCAAGGATGCCTGAAGTCAATATCTCTTCAAACTAAGCGTATATTCTGTGCGCCTGCTGAATTTTTAGTTCGTCGTGGAGATACAGTTAATTATATATACTATTTATGTAGTGGCTCTATGGAAGTTTTAAAAGAGGACATGGTTGTAGCCATCTTAGGTAATTTAATTTGAATTTATTGAGCTTTGTTGTAATATCTGAAAATGCATTTGTTGTGTCTGATTCTTTTCCTACTTTCCACATATTTTTGTAAAAATTAGTTATGAAAGTCCACATATTTTCCATAGAATCCTATCAAAGAATATGGTGCAAAGAAGTCATGAGATGACTTTTTTGATTTTCAACACTCTACAACCTCTGTTCCAGGGTTGTCTCCCCTTTGTCAAAATGTTGCAACAGTTTTAATGAGAGCATATCATATGTTCATTGGTTGGTTCGGCTGCCAACAATTGTCTTGATAATGCAATAGAGGTTACAATTGTTAACAAATTTTCTTCCATTCCAGAGTTACTCCCGCATTCCCCAAAACCTTGTTGACGTGATTGAGACGAAAGTTTTTAACAGATGTTAAATTATACTGTTTGAAGATTAACCCTATGAATATTTACCATAGGTCGAACCTTGTTGATAATCAGAGTTATGCCCCTTTGGCCAAAAACTTTGTCAATGCAATATTGGCTGTGGTTTTTAACAGATCTTTTTCAAATTTGGTGTGAAGCATTGGTAGAGTAAAGAGGTAAACTTTGCATTCTATCAAGTTCTTGCCTTTTTTTGCAGATGTTTTTTTCCAAATTTGGATTAAGCATTCTGCAAACTTCTGGTCAGGATTTAGTTACTTTTCCCTTCCTCCATTTTCTGACAACCTGTTGATTAGTAGCATTCTATGATTTTGTATTCCAGAGATATATTACACATCCAGAAAAGCTTGTGAACATGAAAGAGATTAGATTTCTTGAAGGCATTAAGGATCCTTATCAAGTTTTGTCAACATCCAAGTTTTTATTTCAGATAAGCTGCTGCCTATGGCTATTTTTTTCCAAACACATCTGCTCTGTAGCAATATGTTTCGACACTTTCCATGATGTTAATAAAACTTGCTAAATGAACTGATTGTTTTTTAGCACTAGTTTAGATTGTTTTTTTTAATCAGAATTCTTGGGATTGTTTGACCTATAATAGAAGGAACCTTGTCAACTCACATCAATTTTAATAATAATAATAATTCTTTATTACCTTACAGTAATTTTTAAACATAGACAATAGTTGAGAAATTTGATACAAAATAATAAATAGATATATGTTAACAATTGACAGCCTATTGCATTTCGTCAGATATTGCATGGTTTGGTATACATATGCTTTGGGGGATAGTATACATATGCTTTGAGGGTAGTAATTCGTATTCACGAGAAAAAAAATGTGTTTCATCAAAGGCTATTTTTTGCCCACATTTAGTACAAAATTATTGTGCAATCTATTGAGTGTGATTGGGTATGATTTGATTTCAGGAAAAGGTGATTTATTTGGATCGGATATAAGTTTTGTGGAACCAGTGAGTACCTCACATGGTGATGTGCGATCTCTAGCTTATTGTGAACTCCAGTGTCTTAATATTCGAGGATTAATTGATGCTTTGTCTCTTTATCCCGAATTTGCTGAAAAATTTGCAGAAGACATCCAGCACGATTTAACATATAATTTACGAGATTGTCGAGATGATGAAGATAAGGTGAGGGCTTTCGTATATCATGGTTTTATCTCAATTTTCCGTTGACCTGTCTTCTTTTGGCAGGGCTGGTCAATAAAAACCAGGAAGTTTCCCTACCTTTTCATGGTTGACAGAAGTGTTTAAACTGACTAATTGTTTCACATTTCAGTGATATCACTCTAGATCGCTTACGCATTAAGAAAATATGAAAAACGGCTTTAGTAATGCCCTATAAAAGACATATTACATGCTAAGCATTTATGCAAAGTTTACTATTTCTTTGGGTTCTTTTTTCCTGTATTTTAAGGTTCCTAGAATTGTGAATGTTTCCAGTGAATTAATTTCCTTTAATGTGAATAAAGATAATGGAGATTGATGTTATGAGATTAGAGTTATAATTTGATGCTGATTGACAGAATAGGTTTTATATAAGAATGTATTTTTAGGAAGAGGATAGCCCAACAGTACCAGTTATAACTCTTCCTTCAATATCAGAAGATGAGGAGGAATATGTTGATGATGATGGTGACAAACCACCGCCTTTGTTGACAAGAAATAATGATATTGATGATTTAGATGCAGGCGATGAGATCGATCCTACTTCAACACCTCTTTTATCTCGACTACGATCCAGGTCCCTAAAACTCTCCAATGGGGATATTATGTCCAGGTAATGATATCTACTATTGTTAATAGGCTTGCATGTTCACGGCAACCATTAAGCCCCATGTGTAGCAGTTTCTCAGCACAATTGTTTCACTATCTGGACATTTTGTTTCATAATTTGGAGGGGGTGGGGTTTCACTATCTGGACATTTTGTTTCAAAATTTGGAGGGGGTGGGGTGAATAACAGGGAAAGCAGACAGTGTCTGTGACATTGTTGATAATTTAGGAGCTACTTTTACACTGGGAAACTAAGTTATTAAATCTCTGACAAGCTCATGCTGTTCAGTCATAATCTGTAAATTATGACCAAAGACATGGGCCGTGCAATATATGTAGTCTGGAAAGACAGATCCCTGCTATACATGTAGTCTGGAAAGACAGAGCCCTGCTATGCATGTAGTCTGCATAGACAGAGCCTGCTATACATGTAGTCTGCATAGACAGAGCCCTGTTATATATGTAGTCTGGGAATGTTATGTTATTGTTGCATATTGTTTTCTGTTTCTTATCAAGACAACGGGTTAAAACAAGTGGTTAAAATGAATTGGGAATAATTTACATACTTTACATAAATAAAAGAAGTTTTATTTCTCTCGATAAAGATGAATGATTGTGTCTTGTTTGAAACTGAATAGAATTTAAAACATTGCTAAAGTTGTCTCAAGGATTTGTATTATTTCCTCCACAAAACAAACCTCACCCAAATTTATTCAAATTAAGAATGCGTCTGTGAGAAAACTATGCAAAATCAGCAAAAAGTGATGCAGGGGTTTGTCATCGATTTCAACCAAACTATACCCCCCAAGTTCCACTGATCACACGTGTAAAAATTGCCGATTTTAGCCAATAAAATAAATAAGATTGTTAAGTAAACTATTTATTAAAATTTTATTTATTTAAGTGACTTATAAGAACTGACTGTGTAAATGTAGATGGGCATAATTATGCCATGAGTGTACTATACAGGGATATTTTTCCCGGAGAGCAACTGAATTACCTACTCATATTTCGAATTCCTATTGTTAAACATACATTATGCAAGAGCTAAATCTGATTATTGCAAGTCTTTATTTAGGCTTCAGATGCCATAGAAATTATAAATTAGATCTTTACAACAAGCATAAAATCAACTCTGTAGACCCATGGATGGCTTGGATTGAACTTGGATTTAAACAGGATTTCATTGATCGATTTAATTATAAATGGCGACATGAGGGGAGATTTACCGTTACGTTGACGTCATACTTCTAGATCGAGGCTAAATGATAGAGTGTATGAAGCGAGGCCGCTGTTGAGCGAGGTAATTAGGTCAACACGCTGTCGGTATTATACGCTCTTTTGTCACTTGCGTTTACAGGAAAATAAATGTAATACGAGTTGAATTGCAACCCCGTCTCAAACATTTGATAGGCTAGCGGTACCACAGTCATTGAAAACATTACTTGATAATCGAGATAATGTAGGTGGAGTTAACGCCTGTCAATCAAACGATCGGCCATCGGTGAACATAGAAATCTACACCATTTCTAGTCAAAAATAACAGTGGTGATAACTATGTTCAGAATAAAGTAATTTGACTGAAATTTTCAATATATTCTTCTTTCATCATCTATTTTTGAACTGTTATAGCAAGAATAGCTAACTCCTTATAAAAATCTCCCATAATGTATCTTTAATAGTTATTTTAAGTGAACATCAACGTGTAGGTTTACTGCACAGTTCCTAAGATTTCTGTGGCATCAGAATGACTATACCTTGTCCCTTGCCAGTCTACTGATCCTGCACCACATGTGGGTTAGTGGTCCATAAGTTTCCCCAAATCCTTGTGTCTTGCATGGTTTTCTTCGGACTTCTTCTTAAGCTGGAATATTTATACACCTCTAAGCACTTTTCAGTTTTTGATGTTTAATTTTTTTTGTAAAGTCTGTCTGTGACTACACATACTGACCAGAATTAAACATGGGTGTAATTTGGAAAATTGGTTATCTGAGTGTGGGGTAGGGCCACCATTCCATATAAGGAAAATGGACATAATATAGTTTTAAAGGCTTGTTTTCGCTAAAAAAAAAACCTTACCGGCTTCACTCGCAGTTCTGGGCCTGTAATGATTCAGACTTCACTCAAAATGAAAAACAAAACAGTGAATTATAGGTTTTATTTTGAAGAACATATTTTTACAAACCATTATTAATCAATTGTTGGTCAGTGTAGCTAATTTATCCAACAGTATTGTAACTTGAAGCACTGAATCTCTGTCTGATACATTCTATTCAACCTTAAATCATAGATGTTTATATATACATATATATATATGTAGTGTTACAGTGATAAATGTATTGTTATGTATTTGTTTGTGGCACAGTATTACCGGTAGCTTCAAGCAGTTAAAGTTAGCCAAGTGGTTATTGCCGCCATCGCCGACAAGTAAGAGGTATCTGCCATTAAATATAAAAAAAGTTTAATATTGATGTTTTATTTGCACATTCAATTTCAGTTTGGGGCCATAGGACATTCCACTTTTCTTTGCCGCATGGAGGTCATAAATATTTCACTTCTCATAATACTAACGCTTGTTAAATCCTAAACTACAAAAATAACAACCAGAAACCGCTCAACCTAAGTAAGGGTAAAAAAGGGAAATGTTAAAATTTTGTCTTTTACATTTGTTGAAACCTTTTTGTTAAAAAGTTACAAATGTAAACATGAAAATATCCCGTTTTCCAGATTCTAATTAGAAATGATTATTATCTTTTTATTATCAAGAATAAAAGACAAGAATGATTGATATCATACCAAATTATCACATTGACTCCTTGTTTTACAGTTTTTACAGCTTATTTAGGAAACAATAGTCTTTCCGTCCACAATTAATTGAAATTTATACGCATAGTTAATGTTTATGGGAAAACTAAAAAATGATTTCCAATCGTTAATGTCAGAGTTATCACATTCATCAATTTGTGGTTTCTGGTAATCAATATTTAATAATTAGAAAGAGTTATGGCTCTTGGTCGAAATCATGTGAGTAAAGTCATAGTATGATTGAATTGAAATATATGCTCAATGTTTAAGTAATTCATGAAAAGCAGAAACCTATGATTTTTAAACAACTTACAGTCAGGCTATAGCCCCTGAAATTTATGAACAGCACTTGCGTTGATTTTCAATTATTTATTCACAGGTTTTTTCCCCGCCTTTCCAAGAAAGCAGAGGACTGACTATTAAAATGGGTTTGTCTGTCTGTCTGTCCGTCCCTCTGGGACACAAAAACCCCCTTTCCAATTGAGCTAGAAAGTTCAAACTTGGTGCAGAAGTTTATTAGGTCATTGTCTTGATGGAGTTTGAAGATGAGCATTTTCTGCTTAGGGTAAGCAGACATAAGCAATTTGATTGGTTGATGCTTTGGGACATGATAACTTTAGTTCTAATTAAGTTAGAATGATGGAACTTGGTGTATAGTTTCATTACATCAATACCTTGACTAAGTTCGATAATGAGCATTTTCTGCTCAGGGTAAGCAGAGTGATAAGCAATTTGATTGGTCAAGACTTTGGAACACAATAATTCTCCTTTTAACTGAGCAAGAATGTTCAAACTTGGTGTAGGCTTTCCCTTTTCTATTTACAGTAAGCAGAGATAAGCAATCTGATTGGTTGATGCTTTGCGACATGATAAGTTTGGTTATAATGAAAGGACAATATTGGTGTCAGTCATTATCACATATGTGATAGAACTGGTTAAACACTTTCCAAATATAATTTTAACACAGAGATCATTGCTATGAGTAGTAAAGGTTTCATGAATCGGAAGTGACGAACGCCAAAGGAAACCACGAGTAATCCCACTATATAACTGACTGAAATGACGAGTGATAACAGATACATAGGCAATTCTGTACACTAATAATTCCTTCGTAGACCAAAAGTTCTTGTGTGTGACTGTGACAGGATATCTGACAATTCATAAAAATAATTTACTGCCACTAGATAAGACAAAAGGAAAGAAAAAGTCTAAAGATACATGTGTAGACAATTATAATACAATTCAATATAAATAACATATTTAAATAATATAATATACACTCAACCGGGGTTGATCAGCAACTTATATGGAAGACATATAATATAGAAAATCAGTAATATAGAAAATAGAAAGTTATTAGTGATTAGTTGCTATTCAGAGTATACATATCAGAGTATACATGTGCTGTACTTTGTTTAAGGGAGGGGGGTGCTTTTTGTTGTACCTTTATAATTAAATTTCATGTTTCCATTTTTCTTTGATTGTATTGTTGCCCACCAACAAATCCAATTCTGTCTTTGACACAGTTCTCAAAAAGTTTAAGTACTGATCTAATGACGCTCAATTACTTTATTGAATTGTCAGATATCCTCTTGCAGTCCCATATAACAACTTTTGGTCTTTGAAGGAATTATTAATGTCCAGAAATTCGCCCATGTATCTGTTATCACTCGTCACTTCGGTCAGTTATATAGTGGGATTACTCGTGTTTTCCTTTGGCGCTCGTCACCTCCGATTCATGAAACCTTTATTTCTCATCTATCGTAGCAATGATCTCTGTGTTAAAATTATATCTGGAATGTATTTAACCAATTCTAATACATATGTGATAATGACTGACACCAATATTTCCTTTAAGTGAGAGTGATAAAACTCAGAATATAGATTCGTTATATCATTACCATGACTAAGTTCAATAGTGAATTTTTTTTGCTCAAGCTTTGGAACATAACAACTCTGCTTTTAATTGAAGTAGCGAATACTTTAATTTCATTAGGTGAACGTCTTGATTGAGTGCATGATTAACCTTTCGAGCTGAAGCTAAGCAGAGCTAATCAATTTTATTGGTCGTTGCTTTGGGACAAGATAGTCTTGATTCTATCTGATAGAGAGTGATTGATTGCACCATACTTTTGAAAAAAATAAATGTGCGATTAATTAATATGTGTCATCTTTTTATTTTGGCATTTCGGTGGGGGACATCAGCCTCACTGTTGGCTTGTTAGAACCAAAAAACCAAACGAATTCTAATGAATTCTGATCACCAGAACTACATCGGAGGATTTAATTGATCAGCACCCAAATTGATGGCTATAAGAATATTATATAAACATCCACCATGATATTAATATTAAGAGAAGTGAAGATGAGGGTATCTAGCATGACAACACTAATTCCTATTTATCTACACCTTTTAAAAATCACAGAGCACCTTTACACACACTTTTAATATTAGCCTTCACTGTCCAACCCTTGCATCAATATTAGTGCATTATGGGTGCAAGAATCTAAATGTGCCATAGGATCAGAATTGAAATACAGAACTTGTTGGTCACAAATTGCAAAATTCCTGATCTTAGCAAGTTCTGACTTAACAATGAAGGATGGAATTTTTCACAGTAATGTGTATTAACTAGTAAGAATATCAAATAAACAACGTGCAATTTATCCATTAATACAGATTGTAGTGTGATATATTCATAGTAGTACCACCAGAGATATTG
This sequence comes from Patella ulyssiponensis, assembly GCA_963678685.1. Taxonomy (NCBI): domain Eukaryota; kingdom Metazoa; phylum Mollusca; class Gastropoda; family Patellidae; genus Patella; species Patella ulyssiponensis. Next base: position 55,777,204 of record OY783225.1, on the reverse strand, counting down.
GTTTTATAAAAAAAAAATACCAGAATTATCAGTTTGCTGTTTCTGCTTGCACACGGGATACCGTAAACATAGAGTTAACATGTCAGAATAAAGAAATTTACAATACAGCTATATTCTGCAGCAATATTGATAAGCATTTACTAAAATGTTGTTGATACATGTGACCTGAGCTGCAAAGTGCTGGCAATTTGAGTGGCAATGAGCAAATTTTGAAAGTTGGGTTTTCACATTCTACACCTCAATACCTTGGTATGGATGGGGTAAAAATTTACTGAGCTTTATCCGTTTGAAGATGCCCAAGCCAGAAAAGGTAGTTTTGAGAAAAGGCAAGTTAAAAATGTCTGTATGTTCTAAAACAAAATCACATGGCAACCACGCAATAGGTTTGTTATTTTTCCTTTAATATTTCTCTCAGTCCATACATTAGTAATCTAGGTTTTGTATATTATAACTTTTATTAATCTCACTAATTAATTAGCACTTTTGTGTTAGTGGCCAGGAGACTAAGATTGTTAATTGGGTAATCAAGTTTAGTTACTTCATTATCAAAGAAGCCGCCACAGCTATGCGTTGGTTCTGTTAACTTCGTCACATGACTGACTTAAAATAAGGTTTTGTGTGTACAATAGGCCTACTGTTATTTTCAGGTACCCTAATGGTATCAGATTCTCAACCCCTGATAGAATGATAGGAATTTCAATTTCATGTAATTTTTTTTAAGACGAAACGAAATATTAAATAATCACCGCTTGGAATAATGATGTTGTTATTACAGATTTCACGTCCAATACAATGAATATGATATTATGGACAGGTTGATTTAATTGAATTATTTATACTTGAAAATAGTTAAAAACACAAAATAAAAAGGTCCTCGGATACCAAAAGTTCCTTAAAACACACTTATATTCGCTACCGTGAGAGGAGATATGGTGGGTTGTTAAGACAGTCCAACTGACTGATGTTGGGGGAAAAGAGTAAATGATGACTTGAGAAGGCTAAAGATATAATATATCAATTATCAATCAACTAATCATTAATCCATGACAATTATTACTCAATGACACGAGTCGGATTTCCAGCTAGTTGATTAATTTATTGTATTTTACCACGTTATTTTGGTTTATTTTTGATTAGAATTTTAAGATTTTTTCCGGTACTTCTCAGAAATAATCGGAAGTACCATAAAACAGTATCACCAAAATCAAACTTTTATTGCCACTTTCATTGCGACCTGACAGTGTGAGCCCAACACGCAGTCGGTAATTGGCTGATTGGGATCATGGCTGATTGGGACCTGGCTGATTGGGACCAGATTCGTGGCCGATTGGGACCAGATGTTTAGCTGATTCGGACCATTATTTGATTGACGGAGAGTATTTAAAATATGTTTGCAATATATTTAATAGTACGACAAAAATGACAATAAATAGTGTAATTAGTGATTGATTACTTCAATACCAATGAGCAAATCAAGGAAAAAGTGCTTCGCATTAATGACTGATTCGGACCAGATTCTTGCGGGCCCGTAACCAGCTCATAAAATGTGATGGGGCTACGGATTTTTTTTTGAGAGGCTGATGGTGTATTTGGCTAAGCAGGCCACCGCGAGCCGAGTGTATCTGGGAGTCTTCCATGAGAAAATTTTGAAAATTTGGTGCTGTCTCACCGCATCTGAGTGCATTCCTGGGCCACAAATTGAAGTGCCTCAGACTGAATTTTCTGAAATTTCCTTCATCGACTCCTCCAGCCAATATCATCTTGAGGGTAGTAGAGAGTGTCTTTTGATATACGCGGAGAACTCTAGGCCGGGCCATACAGGTGTAGTATCCAATTTCAAGTGAACTATAGGTATTCTATTATTCTAGTCATATAATTATAGTATATGCTGCACAATAGCCACCTTATGTTAGACACAATAGGCACCTACATTTTAGGCGCCCGTGGGCACACTACGCAAATGCAAACATTGGAACCGGCGCCGATGGGACTACGTGAGACGAAAGGTGTCGCGAGTACGCGTGTTCAGTGACATTAGACCAACACCCCCCCCCCCCACAGCAGTTATGTACAACGCACGTATGGTATCAAGACAAGAGGATCAGGAGGTGATGTAGTCCAGTCAATTTATGACCCCCCCCCCCCCGCCCCAAATTGCAAGAAAAAGTTTTTATGCATTTTTGCTTTTAATTACTTAATATGATGCCAAAAGTTTACCAAATTGCGCGCACCGGAAAGTGGTAAAATCCAAGATGGCCGACGTTTGCCCAATTAATGTTCAAGAAAACCCTACACTGTCAGTGGCGGCGCCAAGAAGGGGCAAGCATTTGCTCCCCCATAAAACCCCCTGTTTGCCCCCCCCCCCCAATAATTTAAGAAAATAAAAAAAAATTGTGATTCGTTATGGTAATACATACTTTCTGCGGTGATTAAATCCCACATCCCCTCTCAGTCATAGACTTGCAAGTTGAGTGATTTCTTACCAAGCCCATCCTGCTGTACTTCAGAAGTGCTTTTTATGATCCTCAAAGTTTTTGGGTATAGGTTCAACGCGACTAGAATATGCATTCACTTGATACACTCACTCCGTTGGTTTGACACCTCCCTCTTTGCTCAGATAAGCTGGTGATTTGGCCAGCTCTATTTGTCTCGACGACCGATGTCTGAAATTCGTTCATGGCTGCATTCCCGGCAGTCTATTTTACAAAATTTAGTGGCGAAAATATTCATTCACTTTGAGTCACTCCGCCCATTTGACACTTTCCTCTCTGGTCGGATAAACTAGTGATTTGGCGACAGGCGGTATCAGTTAAGCTTTATTTATCTCGATGATCAATGCCTGAAATACTGCCAGACTGCATTTCAAATTGTTGGGGGCTTCGTTGAGGTTTGCAAGTCCGTTCATTTTACAAAATATATTGGCGATAATATTCATTCACTTTGAGTCACTCACTCCGCTCGTTTGACACTTTCCTCTCTGGTCGGATAAACTAGTGATTTGGCGACAGGTGGTATCTGCTTAAAAGCTCTATTTATCTCGACGATCAATGCCTGAAATACTGCCAGACTGCATTTAGGGCAAATCTACTTTTCAAATTATTGGGACTTCGTTGAGTTTCATTTGACACTTTGCTCTCTGGGGTCGGAAAGACTAGTTATCAGGCGACAGACGGCATCCAATCAGCTCTATTTATCTCTACGATCGGTGCCTGAATACTGTCAAGCAGCATTTCCAACAGTCTATTTTTCAAAACCCCAACAAGGACTCGCTACTTGGCGCTAACAAGAGTACTTCGTTGAGGTTTGCAGGTCCATTCGCTTGCCATTTTGGTCGGATAAACTAGTGATCAGGCGACGGACGGTATGTGGTCAGATTTATTTATCTCGACGATCAGTGCCTGACTGAATACTGTCGGACAGCGTTTCCGACAGTCTATTTTTTAATATTTTCAGTGGGGGGGGGGGGGCCCATATGCTCCATAAGTGCTCCCTACTTTGGCGCTCGTGAATGTGATTCGTCGAGGTTCGCAAGTCCGATCGTTTGACACTTTGCCTCAACGATCATTGCCTGAAATACTGCTAGCCTGTTTTTCAAACTTTTCTGGGGACCCCCCCCCCCCCTTTAACCCTAGTTGAAGCTTAACCTTGGACTTTGCTCCAACTTTGCGCGTCCAACCACCGACGGCTGGCGCTGCCACTGTAAACTGTTGGTGTAAGATCCTATAAATGTATTATGAACATATAAATTAATGTTTTTTTTAGATCATCCGTTCAATTACAGATATAGCCATTAGTGCTCACTGGTATCTTAAAGTGGTAAAATATGTGAAAATCCAAGTTGGCCGACATTTCTCAAATCAATGTAGAAGAAAATCATGTAAATTAATGTTTATGGGGTCATTCTTTCATTTGAAGACATGAAGTGTTCACTAGTCCTTTATTATAAAGCGGAAAAATCCAAGATGGCTGACATTTGCCTAACGAATGTACACAAAGAAATCTAAATAGTTGGTTTTCAAGACCCTATTAATGTATAATGAAGATATTAATTAATGCTCTTGGGTCATTCTTTCATTTGAAGATATAGCAAGTAGCCTACTGTTACCTTACCTTAAAGCGGTAAAAATAAGTAAAATCCAAGATGACCAACATTTGTCCAAATCTATGTTCAAGAAAATCCCAAATGTCCCGTTTAAAACCCTATAAGTGTAATATGAACATCTAAATTAATATTTTTGGGGTTATTCTTTCATTTGAAGATACATGTTTATCCTGTGGTCTTCACTGGTCCTTTAAAGTGGTAAAATCTGCTAAAATCCAAAATTGCAGACATCTGCCATACCAAGGTAAACAAAACATCTAAAGGGAAGGGGTGGGGGTCATGAGACCAAGTAAGTGCCCTCTAAGACAGAGTCTACTCAGGCCCAATCCAAAATAATCAAAAAGTCAGATATTATTTGTCCATATCTTAAATTTGTTCGCATTTTGGCAGCTACGACGCTCGATTCCATAATGTCATCATTGTTCCACTCCTCTATGGTCTTATACTATCCAGGGGCGTTTTAAGGTTTATCATGGCGGAGGCTATACAATTTTGAGGGCCCTCTTTCGCGGGGGGGGGGGGGGGGTCTTTATTGATGATTTTTATGCCAATGCAATGACTGCATTCTCATTAAGCAATGGATTCGACAGTAACAGTGTATAGAAAACGATTGACTCGGACTCGGGGCCCTTTCCCTTGGCCAGAGGGTCCCTTTTGTCAGAAGTGGGGCCCTTTTGTCTGCCTTTAGGCCCCCCCCCCCCAACTAGGGTACATTTTCATTTTTCTCATCGGTTTTAGCACTTTTCTCCCGTGTTATTTTTCCAATCTCTTTGATTTTTTTCGTAAGGAGGCTGGCGCCTCCAGCGCCTCAGCTATAAGACGCCTTTGATACTATCTTATCACTTTCATATTTACGGTTATAGTGAATCCCCAAGTTAGTAGTGGGTGGGTTGTTGGGGGCGACAGACAACTCTCACAAAACATGTAGAATTAATAGGCAGGCCCCGAGATTCTGTCCCATTTCTTATCAAGCCCAATCCAAAAAAATCAATTGTTGACTCAAATTTTCTTCCCTTTGGATTACTCAGGGGTACAGCCATTGCCCCTAAGGTTCACAAAACATTATTACCAATGATGATATGACTTGAACTTTATGTCAACTTGAATAAAACTACTTTCTGGCAAGATAACGAACCACAAACAACTATGGGCAATACGATCTATGTTCTTTGTGGGTGGGATCTATGCTCATTGTGCGGTGGGATTATGGATGGCATCCTTGATTTGGAACCGCTCCACCCCATTCACAGCTTCGAGATCTGCTACTGGCATTATGTTAAGGTCCCTTGAATGTATAGCCAAGCAAACTGAGATTGACGCTTACTTCAGCAAAAGTTGCTCAGTTAATGAAAAACACCCTTATTGTGTCGTGGGATTATGGATGGCACCCTTGATTTGAACCGCCCCACCCTATTCACAGATTCTAGATCCGCTACTGGCATTACCCTAAGGTCCTTCGAATGTATAACAGTAAATGTGATTCAAACTATAACGTTCTATTGCCGAGCAAACAGAGATTGGCGCTTATTTTTGCAAAAGTTGCTCAGTTAATGAAAAACAGCCTCGTGTGTCTTGGGAATCATAGAGACGACATAACCCTTCATTCTCTGAAAAACAAATTGGTAAATAATTTCTTGCGCATCTTTTTTCGTGTAATGTTTCACTCATCTTTCAGGACATTAGGTTACTGGGGGCAGGGACCCCATAACATATACATACCAAATATGCCAGTAAATGGTGAAGAAGTGCAGAGTTACGAATATACGCAAAATTGGGTTCACGTCAACATGTTTTTGGGTAGTGCATTCTTGAAAATGGTATAAGGAACCACTTAACACCACTAGGCATAACTTCAAATGAAAGAATGGCCCCCAAAATATTAATTTTGAGACTACAATTGTTATTTTATGATAAAACGATGTCCCTTATAAATTTGGATTCTGGGCAGCAGAAATGAAATGAAATGGGGTTTAACGTCCTACTCTTCTGCTATGATGGAAATTTTGCCCGGGCTTACTCTTATATCAAATTCCAACTGCCAAGGGATCTTTTACTTGCACGCCATTGTGTACACGGGACCTCAGATTTTCGTCCCATCAGAACGACTAGACAGATGTCCTTGCCAGGCCGTCCCTTCTGCTTCTGTCAGGTAATGAAATCGCCGAAAATAGTTCAAGAGAGCACCGGACACCTATGACAACCTAATGCATGGTATCAGTTTCATGTGCTTGTGTTAAAATTAAAGACTTTTTGTTTGTTCCGCTGCTCCAATTTTGGTAAACTTTTAGGATGTCATTACGTACACCCAATGCTACCAAAAACCAACAAAAAACTCTTCTTGGAATTGTTTGAGGGTTGACCCCTTTTTTCATAAATTGACTGGACTAATGATGACAGACAGGCCTTGGTGGAGCATGCTACGAGTCTACGGGTCGCCTACCAATTTGAACACTCCTAACATTATTGTCGGCGAAGTATTGGGGCGGGAGGGGGTGGATTCTTGGATTATAAAAACTACCCAGTATTATCAAATGATAACCCAATATCAAATAGCTGCGTATCAGTATAATTACTGTAACTTATTACCCAGTATCATCAAATAGTGGCATATATCATACTAGTATACTTACTGCAAGGTATCTGTGGTAATTTGCAAAGAATGAAGTTGAAATAAGGGAAGACAATTGTTCTTTGAATAATGTTTCAATCATTAAATATCAATTTATTGGTGCGAAATCAAATCATTCTTAAATGTTTACCGTATTACTAAATAAGATGGCCATCAGTCGAATTTTAAATGACTTTTTCTTGAAAATAACTATTGCAACCCCTCTAGGGATATCGTCCACCGGTGGCAATAACAAAAGAGTTATTTATTACAAATGTCCCCGCTATAGGTTTTTTGTTTCTTGATATTTATACGAGGCCATGTTATAAAGAAACATAACAGATACGTGGGATTCAAGGAGCAAGAATGTGAGTTCATTTTCCACCATATTCATATATTCTGATAAATGTAATCTAACCAAGTAGCCGAGACACAGACCTTCCTGAATCTAGACAAGTGTTGAAAGAAATACACTAAATCGGTTACAGAGTAAAACTCCGGTAGCAATGCACAAGAAACTCTTGTCCGCGATATCACTTCGGTGGAAGCGGGTGTTAAATAAAGCTATTTCACACACACACGCACAAGAGATCCGAGTAATTTTTATTTAGTAATGTTCAATGTACATTTTCCACGTTATACATGTATGCCTATTACTTTTGTTAAAGTCGAGTCTGTAAATCCATTTTATGTTTTTTTTCTGAGCAAGGTAAGATAAAAATTTGGATTGCTAATCTATACATCATTTAGTCGTATTAACATATTTCCGTTATGCTACTGTATTGCTAGTGTTGATTTTTGACTTACTAAAATTAACATAAATTGGTTTAAACCGTATTTCTATAACACATTATTACAAACACAATATAGAATGGATTGAAAACAAGCTGTGGAGTTTATAGAACAAAACAAAAATGGCATGTTTAAATTGCGTAAAATATTTGCGTATATTTTATATGAGATTAATGTGACATCAAAAAATGGAATATAAACATAAATTGACGTTAAAAAAAAAGTACATGTTGTAGTCACACTACAGCCTAGATGAAACCCTTTTAATTTAATTTAATATCAAAATCTTAGTTTCTAGTATTTTTATCATGTCTGAATCGGCCTCATAGTGGTCCGAGTCAGCTTTGACTTTTGGTCCGGATAAGCCATGGCCCGAATCAGCTTGGTTTCACGCAGTCATGATGATATCACAATGCAACGCGCAGGGTTTATCATAGAAATATATTTCTACGGGGTTTATTCCGCTGAGAATCTTTAAAAAAAAAACAATTTAAGAATATGGTACTCTTACAAAACGTCCAAATAATTCCGCTGAGAATCTTTTAAAAAAAAAAAACAATTTAAGAATATGGTACTCTTACAAAACGTCCAAATAAAGATGTTTTATTGCTATTTTGATCTTTGTGCGTATCCCGACTTATTTTTCCAACACAAGTCACATATGTTCATAGTATAGCTTAGTATACATGATGATAAGCTAATACCGTCGGATGAATACAATAGTGGCCACAGGTGCGTTGAGATACCCATAGGGTTAAAAATAAAACAAGTTCACCGAGTAATGTTCATATATTCTTGAAAGAGACATGGGTGGCCTCAAAAATGGTATGGATAAAAAAAAAATCGAATGAGCCCTTTTCTATAGAAGCAGATAATGATATGAAAGTATACTTTTACTATAATGAATACACACAGTCGATTTAAAAAATGCTTGTATATGTCCTAAATCGATATATCTACCGGAGAGTCAATTCTTAGGGATACTTACAAGCAATATATTAAGATAGAAAGGTCCCAGGGGGACATTGACCAAAATAAATATGATATCATATCACAATCGGAATTGTGAATTCCTATAATAGATTCCTTAAATTTTCGAAGCATTATTGGGGCTTTCAACATCTAGTCCCGGTATTTGGGATTAAGAATAATAATTGTTGATGTCATAAAATATTCTAGACAGACACCAGCGTTCACCTATAGTCCGATTCGGTTTGTTACGTACATATAATTCCCATCTGTTGGCTTTTCGGGTAGCATGGAATAAGCTTAATTTTGTAGGTTTTGATGTTGGATGACAAAAAACAATGTTGACATTTTTTTTGAGTAGGTCTTCATAGTATGGGGCCATTATTGGAGGGTAGCCATTTTGCGATAATATTCCATTTTTTTGTTTATTTTCACCTTATGTATAATGTTATTTACACTTAAGATCGGACTAATATGAGGGCTACAGCTAGACGCGACCTAATGTATAGGTGCAAAATCTGCTCTCCAAAAATAGCTTCTTCGGCGGGTTAATAATATAAAAGTTTCCTGGCTTGAGCGAGTATCACAAAAGTAGCTTGAGCGAGTATCACAAAATTGACTTGAGTGAGTATCACAAAAGTGACTTGAGTGAGTATCAAAAAAGTTTCCTGGCTGGCCCAAATTATACATAAATGTTTGCAGTTTATCATTTTATACATATTATATAAAAACAAACTCATCTTTTTAATTTTAATGACTACCTTCAGATATCCTGAAAGACGCACTATCACATGAGTCTGTATTGCGTGTTTTCAAAATTCTAAAAGGTTCGAGTATGTCAAATATTGCAGAAGAAAAAATACTGGATCACATCAAAAAAATACATCGACAATTATGAACCCTGTAAACCTCAGGGCATTTGTTAACCTTTTCTACGATATTTTCCTGTACATCAGCTGCAATGCAGGGTTTTAGATGCGGAACCCCCTTCCCACTGTCCGAAAGCAGTGTTTGCAAACGGTAATCGGCCAAGGGGACAAGGGCTGCTGGGCCTCGGAAGCCTGGGGGTGGGGGGGGGACCAAGGGCAAAACGTACTAATTTAGTCGCGACCTTTCCGAGCCCTGCATTGATAGGATTCTCTCTCGCAAGTTCGCAAATTGCACAATTACAAATTCTGGACGTCATTGGGTTCGATCTGTTACCCACAGAAGGCAACACAACTGAGAGAAGTCAAAGGGCTCTGGTAGATCGTCGATATGGTTCTCCCTCTCTTTTCAATTTTCATAAGCAGAATTCAACATCGCGCACAAATTGCTGAGGGGAGACAAGGTTCACAAGGATCAGACCCTTAAGAAGTGACTCTCGGGTAGATAACATCGAGGACGTTAAACCCCATTTCAAAAAAAAAAAATAATAATAATATCGATTTTGGACAAATAGAATCGTTTTTAAATGTATTCATTATGGTAAAATTTATACTTATTTTACCATTATCCGCTTTAATAGAAAGGGGCTAATTTGATTTTTTTATGTATACCATTTTTTGAAGCCACCAAGTCTCCTTGAAGGATGTATAAACATTACTTGGTGAACTTTTTTTTTATACGTATGGGTATCTCAACGCACCTGTGTGGCATATTGCATCGCTGTGAATAGGCCTACTCATTCTTTTTAACGATTTTATTCTTTCGTGCACATCCTTTTTAGCTAATATTGTCTTCTTTCACCCATTTTCTGTTAAAACCCTAGTAAGAAAGTTGTGGTTTTTTTTTCGTCCAGTTAAATTGCTATATTTTTACATGAGGTGGATGCGTGTACAGGAATTGTATGGTACATCTGAATTCGTGTTTGATCAAATTGGCGCTCTTTATGCCACCCCCGAGATAGTGTGAGGGGACGGTGTATAAAAGGTTAAAAAAGTGTATCAAGATTGTCACAATTAATTTATTTTCTAGATATGCACTTTAGGTTAGACAAAATCTTGCATGGAGCTGTTCTTATCATATAGATAGCATAAATCTACAGAATGGCTCTTTTAAACTACTACCATTATTAACATAAAATCTATTATTTCTTAATGCCTAATGCAGTAGAGGGTAGTTTTAGTCTTTCATACAATTTGTTCAATAAAAGAAGATGCCTTAATACTCTGCTCAAAAGCAGCCACTGAAGATACATTTAAAATTTCATATACTGAGCGCCATAGAAAAAACGCATCACTTAGTTTTTCTTATAACAAAATGATCCTGTAAACATATCTTATTTATTTTGCTTCTTATTGTGAACAATATTCAAATGGGAACACATCAATAACAACACATTTGTACACTTATGGTGACTTATGGATGTTTAATCTGTAATCAACGGTACAAAGTCAGAGGGGTCAAAACCAAAAGTACGACACAGATGGTTAATTCCATGCTACGTCGCTGCACAGCGTGCGTAAGAGCCAGTGGAGGACACACGCGCTACTGACATCTGTGTCGTACTTTTGGTTTTGACCCCTCTGACTTTGTACCGTTGATTACAGATTAAATATCCATAAGTGTACACATGTGTAGTTACTGATATGTTCCCATTTGAATAATGTTCACAATAAGAAGCAAAATAAATAAGATCATTTTGTTATACGAAAAACTAAGTGATGCGTTTTCTATGGCGCGCAGTATATAATATCTCGGACGAAAATAACAGTCGTCTATGGTATCTTTTTTTATGCCCACATTTTGATGTGGACGTATAATGTCGTCGCCCTGACCTGTCCAGATGTAGGTCCACCCGTCCACAATTTGTTTGTGGACACTCTGCAGGTCACAATTTTTAACCGATTTTGACGAAACTTGAAATATAGGTCTCCAAATATATATCGGTTCCTTGTATCGATTATGGCTTCAGATTGTTCGAAAAATCAATTTTTTAGCTTGTGGACACTCTAGAGGTCACAATTTTCATCTAATTTTGTTGAAAATCAAAATGCATGTTTATAACACAAAGATCCCGGTTCCTATCAGATTGTAACTTTCTGCATTATGGCCCTTGATTGTACGAAAAATCGGGTTTTAGTTTTTACATTTTACGCTGACATTTTATTACTTTAAACCTTTCTGGTGCTAAAACGGAAAATTTGACCTTTTGACCTCTGGCTTCACTAAGAACAACCATGAATTTAGTAAGTTTACATTTTTATTGAAAGGGTGATACTTTTGATCATTTTCAGCATAAATTTCATAATACAAGAATGGTTGTGCATCCACTTTCAGTGAAAACGAACTCATTTGACCTGGAATGTCTAGAAAACGCCCCAACGGCGGACTGATTACCACTCGGCATCGTATTCTACGCAAAATTTTACTCTAGAAAAGTTTGTGCCCATTTTGTGGACACCCCACCGCACTCAGCCTCCGGTCTATAATGTTAGTTGAGTTTGTATTACGTGAAAATCGGGGACAAAACTGCCGGACAAAATGGCCAGTCCCCGCACGCAGATAGTGAAAATATATGGTTATGACAAAACTGTAAATTTATTTTTATATCACAAAGATCTTGGTTCCTTTCGATAATCGCGCATATCCGAACCTAACCTCCAGGATTATGGTCCCTGGTTGTTCGAAAAATCACATTTTTAGCTTGTGGACCCGCTAGAAGTCACAATTTGTATTCAATTTTAAAAACCGTTTAAATATATCACCGTTACACATTAATGAGGGTTACGTTTGAATTTCTTAACAATCTGACCGAAACTGCTGTACAAATAGTTGCTCAGTTTACGCAAATAGTGTAACAGTATGTAATACCAAGGACGTGGACACTCTAGAAGAAATAAATTTTATCCGATTTGGATGAAACTTGAAATATATGGTTATAATCCAACGATCATGATTCCTGGTGAAATTTGCGCATATTAGACTGCAACATCTAGAATTATGGCCCCTGATTATGCGAAAACCAAGTTTTTAGCTTGTGTACTCTCGAACTAGAGGTCACAATTTTTTTATCCAATTATTTAAAAACGTTTATATTTATCACCGTTACACCATAATGACAGTTGGGTTCCAATTTCGTCAAAATCGGACCAAAACTGTCTGACAGAATGGCGGCTTTTTGTACGCAAATAGTGTAAAAGTATGTCACTCTAATGTTGTGGATCATCTAGAAGTCACAATTGTTATCTGATTTTGATGAAACCTAAAACATATGTTTATGTCCCAAAGATCCTGGTTCCTTTCACTATTTGCGCATATCAGACCATAACTTCCTGGATTACAGCCGCTGACTGGACGAAAAATCATGCTTTTTAGTTTGTTAGATTCACTAGAGGTCACAATTTTTTTTCCGTTTTTATAAACCGTTTTTAACAATAGATCGCTTTTCCACCATAATGAAGGGGAAAATCGAAAAACGAATTGCGAAACAAAAAGGACGCAATTTGTATCAAAGTGTGTAAAAGTATGTAATACGAAGGTTGTGGACCCTCTAGAGGTCACAATTTTTATCCCATTTTGATGAAACTTAAAACATTTTTATATCCCAAAGATCCCAGCCCCTTTCGATATTTGCGCATTTCAGACTATAACTTTCTGGATTATGGCCCCTGATCTCACGAAAAATCGCTTTTATTTTTAGATTGTTCTCTATTTATTTCTTGCCAAATGTGGGCGTATCTTGCCTTGCAACTGCTGGTTATTTTAACATTGTCCCCACCTACATATCTATACATACAATTAACGTTTTTAAATTTGCAGGATGTGTATTTTCGCTCATAAGCCTACGCCAATATGATTTTGTAACTTGGAAATAATTGATTGTTTTCTGAATGTAAAAATCGTTCAAATCTGAATACAAGCACCAAAAATTAAAAGGTTGCTAGAAAGTTGGCTTTCTGGAAAATGATCGCAATATTAGATTTTTGAGTATTTGAACCAATTTTGATTCCTATTACCCCATTTGAGCGATTTTCATGAGTTTTCTTTCTTGTATACGCGACACTCTTAAATAAGTTAAACAATTATTACTCATTACGAAAAATGTGAGCTGAGTTCTTTGCCCACTCTTATAAAACTATGATCATTTGTATTTTACTGATTTATTTGCAATTTTAGGACAGACACATTACAGCAGGAAGGAAATACTCCACGAAAATTTGCTTCATCTCTTCATGGCATGCGGAGATCTAACTCTATGGGGTCTCGTCTTCGATATAATAAAAATCACAAACTACGACCATGTCGAACACTTCCTAGTTTGAATCAAGGTAAGGTTGTTGTTACGTTGGTCACGAATACAGCTAGGATAATCAAACAACCACTAAATAATGGTAATAACTATCGTATCAAGATTTGAAATTCATCTCTTCAATTGAATCAATTTTGAGGGATGTCTAAAGACCGTTACTCTTAGAGTTCCACTATTTGATTAATGGTAAACTGTCTACTCGCTTATCGAAACATGCAATAATACAGACTTTTGGCAAGTGGAATTTTTCCCATCCGTATTTTATACGTGATACGTTACGTCAATGTACTTTTAGAGGTTTGACAGATTTCGCGTCTCGTACGTATGCATCGCTGAGCTGAGCTTAGTTCTATTACATCATGATGGTAGATATCTACAAAGATCACCATCAGTACCAGTCAAGTGCCTAGCCTATAATATTCTGCGCGGCAGTCGTTGAGCTATTAAAAAAAATTAATGTCGAATCGTATTAAAAATATTCCACTTCGACTCGACAACAATTTTTTGTTTCAATAATGTATCTCTTCAATACGTTTATATCCCTTTACCATAGAATAAAATCATTTACAAATGTGCAATGTCCGAGTTCCATAAATTTAGCACCTACATCATTCAGCATGCAGACTGGCAGACGGACGGTGAAAACACACCAAAAATAATGATTAATTCCAGTCTTTATCATGGTTAAAATAGCATCAAAAATACAACAGTTTATGGTCTAAAAATAGCAACAAAGTCGGTAAAAAGAATGTGAAAAGCTGTCCAAACCGTAAACACACACACACCCGAAAATATGGCTTCTCACCTTTACGCAGTTGGTGAAAAAGTGGGTCACAATTTGTATCAGATTTTGATGGAACTTAAAACATGTTATGTTTATATTCCAATACGAAGATCTCGTGTCTTGTCGATACGCCGTCTTTATTATAGCCGAGTCAGAGCAGAACATTAGGATGCTAAACCCAATTTCATTTCATTTCTTTTCGATCGTAATTTTCTTAATTCGTCACGCCTCTAGCGAATTATGCGTTTGGCCATCAAACAAAAACGTGACAGATTATGTCCCCTGATTATACTAGATTATATTTAGCCCGTTGACACGCGTGTAGAGGACACATTTTTCGACGAAATTTAATGTAGCTTAGTCAATATCATCCAAAGTCTTCGACCATGAAGACACGAATTATTTATCAATTTAAATCAACTTTGATTTTACCGGGAAAAGATGGGTCAACTTTTTTTCCCGATTCAGATGAAAAGTAAAATGTGAAACATGTGGTTTGGGATTCTCCTGAGGCTACAATCTTTTATATTTATGTTAAGGACCAAACGATCTTGAATGAGCGAACTTCTTGTTTAAAGGAAATATCCCAATTTGAGTAGTCTCAAAAATAAAAGTCCATATACATACGCAATTTCAGCGCCAAAATATAGAGAAATAGTGCATTTGCCGACGGGATACTACCCAATACCATCCGAATACCACTCCAATACCATCCGAATAGCACTCCAATATCACCACATACCACCAAATACCACAACATAATTGTGCCAAATGAGTACATTACTTGATTATTTTCAGATTAGTGTGATATATCGACGTGGAAAATGTACTTCAAATGTTATTACCAATATCTGGCTGTTCCATTTGCCTCCCAATATCAACCAAATAAAGCAAATAATAACCCAATACTACCAAGTACTTATCAAATACTTTTAAAATACTACCAATATTATAAAATACATGTACAAACCTAATATCGTCAATTAGCAGTATCCGTATAATAATTGCATCGAATATTAAATAATTTGTAGAAAATTGAGGGTTTAAGCAGTTATCTCCTTTTACAACCGATAAATAGATTTTAGATTGCTACTCAGATTAATCATTTTGTTGGGCTTTGCGGTTTGTTTCCAAGACGACGAAGTGAAAATAAGGAAAACAGGTTATTATAGATGCTTCCGCTATAGTGTATTCATACAATATTACACGTTAACGGCATATCAATATACATGTATAACAATACATAAAATAAAAAAAATATTTTAAAAAAGTTAACAAATTTAAATGATTCCGATTCCAAACCAGGCGCCTTTGGAATCCCCCTCTAGTCGACGAAATTCTAATTATTTTATGGTATATATACATGTGACGATGTCGCGTTGATGTCATTACAACTTAAATGAATAGATACGGTCTACAGTTTCCTCCCACATGCATATGTTTATGTTTTATTTGTTCATTTCAGCGATTAAGGTATTGCATATATACTTCATAGACGATGTTTTATTTTAGAATTAACGAAATTGTTCATGATTATTACATTGCACATGTTTATTACAAATGTGTAATGCTCTACTCGTATGGACGTAGTATGCCGTTGCCCCTGTGCCTGTCTGGGTGCATGTATGTGCAATGTGTCTGTGGGTCGCCTACAGAGTGCAATTCTTACTGGATTTTCTTCAAACTTTGTATAATTAATCCTTATACCATAAGGATGATCCCTATAATTTTTTGTGCATGCCCTATCCCCTGGGACAGAGCCACGCCCAATGTTTGTGTGTCTTGTGTTTTACCTACAGGCCGCAATTCTTAACAGATCCTTTTGAAACTTTGCAAACCTATTCCTTATACCCTAAGGTTGACCCCTAATGTTTTATGGTGATTGCCCAACCTTCAGGGGCAGAGCCATACCCATTTTTGCTTTGTGTCTATGTGTGTTGCCTACAGGCCACGATTCTTAATGGATCGTCTGTGAACTCGGAAATATGTATTCCTTATAGCCTAAGGACGACAACTGCATGTCCCGACCCCCAGGGGCAAGCCACGCTCAATTTTTGTGTTTGTCGTTTACATGCCGTATTTCTGAATGAATCAGTTAGGTACTTGGCATATGTATTCCTTATAGCCCGAGGGTGTCAACTATTGATTTTGGTGAATGTCCCGACCCCCAAGGGCAGAGTCACGCCCTCTTTATGCCAGTGAGTTGAAACCTGAGGAACAGAGAAAACCCACCTTGTTTGACATCGACCGCACACCTTGTCACTATCAAGTGGTAAGAGAGAGAGAGGCAGGTTTTTTTTGTTATTTTAAGTTCGTCGTCTTAGAAACAAACTGAGGAGCAGTCTAGACCTATTTATCGGTTGTAAGCGGACATAACTGGGTAAACATTTCGATTTCTACAAAATATCAAATATTCGTTACAGTAATTATACTAATATGCCGTTGTTTGACAATATTAGGTTGGTGTTTGATCACATTGGGTAGTATTTGATAATTATTTACTAGTTATTTGGTATGTATTGGGTAATTATTGGCTTGTTTTGGGTGGTATAGGTACCAGCCATCGGTATCGCATTTGAAGTACACTTCCCGCGGCATAACTCTCTAGTTTTGAAGAAAAATCAAATCATATGTCTATTTTGCATCATTATGCTGTAGTCCTGGGTAGTACGTGGTAGTATAATGACATACATGTATATACCTAATATACAGATTGCATAATGCATACGTTAGGCTGCTGTTACATAGGGGTATACGGTATTCGGTATACGTTTAGAGGTATACGCGAATACCAGTGTTCGAACAGTAGGAATTTGCTTAGCGGTTTACATCGGTCTATACGCGTATAGGGGCACGCTATTCGCGTATACATGGTATCGTGCATGTTCGTTCTTTTTGTGGCGTATACTTCTAAACTGAATGAGATGATTAGGAAATGGAGCATTTGTGTTGTAAAAAAGTTGGAATCAAACGTTCTGAACATTGATGGGCATATATATCTCAGGCATGGTAGACTATTTTAGAATCTCATGAACAGTGATTTACAGTTAACTGCCCCCCCCCCCCCCCCCCGCCGTGGAATGAACAAACTCAAAGCCTGACTTTCACGCCAACATACTTTACGCCTCCGCATGTAGAAACCAAGCCAGCGCCCCCAGCTCTTCTGATTCCATTCTGTTCAGATTTGAATGAGCCTTAACGACGGTACCAAAATCGATAGGGAAAATAACTGACCAAGCCAGTATACCCCCGTATAGTATATGCCGTGTAACCGCCGTGTCCGTATACTGTGTATCGTATACTTCTATGTAACAGCAGCCTTAGGTCAGTGGTTCTCAACCTTTTTTTTTGCCAACGACACACTTTGGAACACATGAAAAAATAGCGGCACACCTGGCTAAATATATATGAAAAATATTTGAATTTTGAAAAATAAAACCACAGACTAGTCATAGACCCAAACTAAATAAAGAAAACACAGCTATGAACTTACTTTATTACAGTCAAATAGCTGGCTTCTTTAGTGAGAAATTTTCTTAGTGTGCCGTTCAAAATTTTGCGGCACACTTAGAAAGATCTTGCGGCACACACTGGTTGAGAATCACTGCCATCATGTGTGCGTGTATTGAAATGATTCATTTATTTTTCGTTTTGTCCTATAGAATGCATACGCAGAATTTAAAAGTTAATTCATTGCATAGGCTAGACTGATCAAAGAAATGAAATGCTTTTGTTGATTATTTCAGGCAACACTGTAAAACCAGAAGAAGGTCAATACCAGGGTCTTCAGAAACAAATGGAAAATACTAGAACCAGTGTCGATAATCTTGAGCGTAAACTGGGGTCATTGAGTATTGAGGTTCGTCGAGTCAGTAATACTGTGGAACAGTTGCTAAAAGTGATAACCAGCTCAGGTAGATTCCTGAATCTTACTGAAACTCTAGCGTCTCCAAATTTATCCCCCAACTCCCCAGGGGAATCATCATTTTCTTTCGAACCGAATATCGAAGACAGTTTACCGAATGTACTTGGTTCTAACAATAGCATGTTGAGTGTTTGTAGTGATGGTATGATGAAAAGCGAAAATAGTATTCCACATATGGTTTTCTCACCATGTTGTTCAGCTGATTCCTACATTAAAGGGTTGTCATTGTCTTCTGAAAATTTACCTTATGATAAACAAGCTTCACGGTTGTATAATAGACAGTATTTAAGGTCACCTAAACGAACACGCCTTTCCGTACCAACAACAAATCTTGTGCACAGTCCTCGGACAAATCAAAAGAGTCACAATCGCATTCTTAAATCAAAATCTGCTAATGATATGAAGGAAGAATTTAGTGGTGTTAATGAACTTGATACTTGTGAGCCTGAAACAAGTGTGACGTGTTTTGGGAAGCCTCATCTAGAAGGAAGTAATCCTGTGTGTGAGAACACGAAGGTACACAATACAACTGAGGAGATGGCCGTGAATCAACCAATAAGTAAACTTGATGTCAATGATCAGGGTTCATTGATTGTAACTACGGAACTTTGATTATGGTTATTACTGATGGTTCAAAACTTTTTTTAATCTTGCCTTTTTTGAATTTACAATATTGTCTTTATTACTTGGTCCTCGTTAAACCAATTTTATTATAGTGTATCGTGACAACAGCCCCATTTGAAAACAATTTATATTTGATTTGAATATTTTATGGAGTAAAATCATAATAAACATCTTTATATATTGGGTATTTCCATAATGTCATTATGTAAATGTGGTTGTATTTTCTCATCACCCCTATCAAGTTGTTTGTCTATCTGTACCACCAGAGGCTGAACTTTGTATTATATCTACATATCAATCGTTGTTTTTTTTCTTTACAAATGCCCAATTTATAAATTTCAGTTTACAAATTTCGGTTAACAACTTTCTCTGTTGGCGTTTGTTTTAGTATCGCAAAGCAAATGTATCTGATGGATAAAATGTATAAAATACTCACCCTCTATTTTATTATTGTACATCACTAGTTATGCCCTAAGCTTCAGACAACCTATATATATATAAATACTTCGCAAGAATCTTAACAAAGCTGAGAAACGGTAAGTCAATTCGCCAAATCCCCAATCTCTACACGTAAATTTACCAATGATCAAGTTGTCGCAAAATGTCATTCAAAAATTCAAACGCCAAATCCCCCGAAAACATAATATAACCCTTACTAAAATACTCTAACTATGCACTTCTATGGGATTTCGAAATACCCAGATTACTTATTAATCATACGTCTCACGACAACTCATCCTGTTCATGAAGGCAACCAGTGGCTATACCGTCAAAAAACCAACATATATCAGGTCGATTGTAGGTGGCAAGGAGTAGGGTCGCCTGTCAAACCTCGTGGTTTTTCTCCGGGTCCTCCGGTTTCCTTCCACTGCTAAAGACCCCTACGCTCAAGCGTATTATTGAAATAAAATTAAACCATATGTTAGTCCCGAAATGACCTAGTTTGTGTCGAGTGGACGTTAAACCCCATTTCTCTCTCTGCCACGCATGATCAAGCTTCAGATTATCACCCCCAAGATTTCATGGGGTCAAATAGATATTTATATTGTGGTACTATCGCACTTTTTGCCAAATGTATTTCAAACCAGTCGCCCAATCTCGTCAATTTGTCTACTTGCTTGGCGTAGGCATACTCCGCGCAGCGTTTCGTTTGATTATAGGTAATCTCACTACACACTGCTATTATGAGTGGATATTGTTGTGTTAAATTTTGATTGGTCAGTAGTCCGACTACCAACCAATCACTACCTACCATACAAACGCTTTACATTTAAAACGAGTGCCAGTATTGGACCAAATATGTTTACATAACGTTACGTCATGGCTCACGCTTTTATTATGCCTAATTAACCCGTGCATAGGAGAATACTACAGTAAAACTAATTGTGTGACAAACGAGGCTATCAAGTCGAATGAAATGTAAACAATACTCTTTGGAAACGAACATACTTTCACCGTTTTAATACCTTAAATCACTGTCCAAAGTTTTAGGGAAGACTCAGATTAAACGAAGGACTGTCATGTTGCTGTACTTAAGTGATAGCTTTCATTGAAAGGAGAGAATAGACACACTCCCGCAAAAGTTCAAGAATCAGAAGTCAATCCAGCAATGGCCAGAGAGAGATTTCTCGGGCCATTGCTTCAGGAATATGGGCGTAGGTGAGTCAATCAACTGTCATGCACGTGCATGATTCGACTATAAAGCTGGGCGCGTATCTTTCTTCGTGGGGAGTTTTAGTTAGCAACTCCCCAGGTGAGGTAACCGTATCATAGGTAAGACACAGGTTGGTTGTCCGAGTTGTTAATCGCCTCATATCAACCAGATTGTGTTGATTGTCATATTTGGGCTAGATTGTTTGAGCGCATTTCTTACTCTTAGATAATAGTTATGATTTGGGGTTGGTTAGGGTTTATATCTGCTTGTCGCTTCGCTGTGGGGAGCGCTGAATCGATACCATATCATAATTTGATCACTTGATTCGTGAGGAAGAATTCGGTGATTTCGATTTTAATGTTGTTTCTAGCAGTTTAGACATGGTGTTCTACTGTCAGACACTGGAGATATAGGCATTGCCGCCTTTTCACTTGATTCGTGAGGAAGAATTCGGTGATTTAGTTTGTAATTATAGGTTAAGGTACTGTAAAGGATCGATGAATCGATTCACCACAGTGGCTTAATTTATTCCGTAGTTTGGGAAATAGACTTTGGCGTTTAAATTTCATGATTTCTATTTAGTATTTCGGGCAAATCAATCAGTTGCGAAATTACGGGAACACGTCACATTTCCAGAATCCATTGTTGTTTAATTTATAATAAAAAGTATCAAATTATATCTTGTTTATTGTTTGTTTCACGACATAAGCTGCTGCTCCATCCAGTATCCGAACCCTGTCCTACTACAATATAAACTCCATATCATTTACTGTGGCTACGATACCCAGGGCCGCATTCGGCTCGTCCAAATGTTCGACCGTAGTTCAACTAGGTCTCGACCATGTACACCCGAACTTGAAATGGTTAGACTATAGTCGCGACCATGCTTAACCAACCTTTCGAGGTCGGTTGAGGCTGGTCAAGTCAGATTAAAAATGGCGGCTGGCCACAAAAGATGTGTTGTGTTGGAATTGTTATTTGAAGATAGAACGTATACTACCAATGTTGCTCCAGAACCTGAAAGTTATTTAAATTCATATAACATTAGTTTCCATATCATATTAAGTGAATAATCATTTTTTGTCAATCAATCCGACCAACGCTGATGTCAGACTGAAATTGTGGAAGTAATGAACGTGACAGTATTATAGTAAAAATATTTCATCCATTTGTGAATTTTATTTGGAAAAACAGTAACACAAACAAACGATTTTGTTCATTAAATACACCAGTTTGATATACATTGTTAATATAAATTATGTAACTGTAAATAAACTATGGATATTTGGTTGATTTGTTTATTGTATTTTCTGGGGATAACTCGGTCACCGACTCAACTGTGAGTAGATTTCTTGAAATCGTAGTTATCATATTTTACCTCTAGTACAGCTTTTACAGCATAGTCAGAAACTTTTGGCAAAAGTTCTGGGAATTTGCCCCCGAAGAATTTAATGATGTGTTCATATCAAAGTTTTCATTTAAGCAAACTTGCGTTTTCGTTGAGTAAAAGGATCTGTAGCAGTTCATTGAAGATAACGGCGTCCATTTTGACGACTATGGTCGAACTAGCTTTCGTTCGGGTGTAGTAAACTATACTCTGCCGTTTAGTCGTGACCATACAAGCGCACCTGAAGGTTGCCCTGGGTGGGACATGTCATAATCTGGCCGCCAAACCAGAATTACATCATCTCGTAAATATACAGAAACTATTCGGTAAGATAAGACCAAGATTTCACTGTTCCACTCTTCACTATTCGTAACATAATTATTTTTTGCCATGGCAACTGTGATGATATGTGTTGATTTTTTTTTGCAATTAAAGCTATTTTTACTTGCGTAAAGACTCGTAAGTGTATATGTAAATTATGTCACACGGACGAGGGTCCACGTAAAAATGACCGGGAGAAACGAAACGCTCCTCAGCTTACAAATTCCAATAAAATAAACAACGACAATTAAAATAATTAACGTTATATATATATTGTGAAACAAATAAAGTACACAAGAACTCAAATGATTCAATTTACAAACTCAAAATATACGTTGATTACAGATTAAACATCCATAAGTGTACAAATGTGTTGTTATTGATGTGTTCCTATTTGAACATGTTCACAATAAGAAGCAAAATAAATAAGATTTTACGGCATCATTTTGTTATACGAAAAACTAAGTGATGCGTTTTCTATGGCGCTCAGTATATGTTAACAATGGCAAGTGTTCAATGCAGTTCAAATTCCGAAAAACCAAACAGTTATCCGAATGCTAAACCGCTAAAACCACGCTCCACTATCTTCAACAGAAGATTTAACGACTAACACTCATTAGCCAAGAGAAACTCATAAATTACTCACTTTACTGTTGAAGAACAAACCAAAAGTTTTGTGTGGTGTGGTTTTCATGCAGTTAGAGACTGTGGAAAACTAGTTCCTTTTGGAACTGTCTTTAAGCGAACGATATTCGCTGACAGTTCCTATCCGGCCTTATATAGCTGCAATATGAAAATATGGTAAAATACCGCTATTTCCCTACGCAGTGTGAAACCCTAATTACTTAAAACATGGACCTTATAATGTATACTAGTCAAAAGAAGTTAAGGGCCAACCAATTATTTTTGTTTGACATTTTATTAGCCACGGGGAACATGTAAATCAAAACATTTAAGTACACTTTTGGTCAGAATGAGTTCAATATGTCTCAATGTTGAGTCTGTTATGCAAAGCATATGCACTTTTTATACACAACTATTCTGAGGATCTGATGAAAATTCAACAAAACTGTCTCAAATTCGATAACTTTGTTAATAACGAGTGAAAACACCACGTGCTCGTAAGCAGTCGACACAACGACGAGGCATGCTGTCGATCAGACGTCGAAATTTCAGCCCACACCTTGCCGAATATACACGAAGTCTCCAATCATTGAACTGTAATGCAAATCGGGACTCATCAGTGAAGAGTACCCGTCCCCAATGCCCCCATTGTCGTCGTCTCCAGTCTCTATGACGTGTGCACCAGTCACGACGTGCTGCCGTATGACGTTGAAGAAGAGGTGGTCGAACCGCTTGTCGTCGAGATCGAATGTTGTGGGCTCGCAGACTATTTCTTATGGTCTGGTCCGATACCTGAACACCACTCGCATTTCGCAGTTCATCTCTCAGACATCTCGCTGTAACAACGCGTTGACGTAAGGCCGGTCTTGACGTTGCAACGTTGATCTTGGCCTACCAGACCGTGGACGATTCTGAATTGAATTGGTTGCCTGGAAACGTTGCCATAGTCTCCCAATCAAACTCTGGTTACAACCGATTCTCTGTGCCACATTCCTCTGTGTAAAACCCTGTTGAAGCCACGCAATGGCTCTTCCTCTGTCAAGTTCACTCAGCTGGCGCCTGACCATGTTGAAATTTTAACTGAGAGCAGCACGGTCATGGAAGGTTTTTTTTTTAGCCAAAACTGTTCATGGAAAATACATAGTGCACGTGCAAGGACATAATCAACTCCAAAAAGTCGTACCCTACTGCGTTTGGGCGATGCAAACAGTTTTGTGGAGCCTTGTTTTGAGCTTCAGTTTATGGTTTCTAAGGAGACTGTCAAAATCGTTTTGATTGAAAATGACATATGCCTTGTACACAGGGTTTCTCGTCAGGATATCGTGCACCAATTTTGACACGATTTCCGCAAATAATTTTATATATATATATCTGATATGTGCATAGACAATTACCTGGCAGAAAAAAAGGTTTGACCCTTAACTTCTTTTCGGTAGTATATTATAAGGTCCATGCTTAAAAATACATAAAATCACAGGAAATCACATTGAAAACATATAAACACCAGAATTCACTTTCAAAATATCTGAATTTGCACTTACTAATAATTTACTTAAAAATAAATTACTTTAAAACACCGGAATTCACTTACAAAATATCTGAATTCGTACTATCGAACCCTCCAATTGGTAAAGTCGTCCAGTTGGTGAAGTCGTCCACACCCGTTGCTGGAGTCTTCCACGTGACTTAGTTTAATTGTAGAAATACGTTGGTTATGTCGGACACAGAAAGTATTCTGAAATAGTTTTGATTTATCATCATTTCTCCACGCTACCAATATGTTTCATGCATATAATTATGGTTTAATAAACTATTAATCAATCTCTAACTACAATACATTACATTATCAACGAATTACATGTATATGTATGAAACATATTGGTATGCCTATAAAGTGCAATAAACAATTTAATATTATAGCTATATTTTTATGTTTATTGATGAGCGGGCCCGGTGTGACAGTTTGAATTGACTCTCGGTGTGTGTTTCCATTTTGAATTGAAAATGAAAAATAGAAGCAATTTGAAGGGCCGGGGCTTTGGAACACAATAACTCTCCTTCTAATTAAGCTAGAATGTTCAAACCTGGTGTAGACGTTCACTAGGTCAATGTCATGATTGAGTTCAAAGATGAGCATTTTCTGCCCAGGGTAAGGAGAGATAAGCATGCTGATTTGTTGATTCTTTAGGGCATGATAACTTCGGTTATAATGAAGGGAGGGCGGTGAAACTCTTGTCAATCGAGAGTCTAATAGCTTACCTGTTGTGTGAAATCATTGTATCATTTTTTCTTAAATGTCCGGGGTAGCCGAAAAAAAGAGATTGAAAATCCAAAAAGTCGTATTTTTACAATTTGGAGCATGTTTAAAGGTCTTTCTCGTAAAGTCAACATGTGTTTCCTGCAAATCGGATTTCTCAGAATCTAACCATAGGATGTTTCTGACACTTTGACCTACCCCCCCCCCCAAAAAAAAAAATGGATGGTGAGTATTGATTAAATATATTTTTTCAAAACGTTTTAAGCATTCGAAATCACCGAATTTTACGAACGAGTCAATTTGACCTGCATTACTGTAACTCTGTGACTATTTGACCTATTTTACTAATTCTTTTTTCTTTGAGTACCCTGACAAAAATAATTTTCAACTGCAGTTTCAGATTTTCGAATTTCGAAAATTCGTCGCTGTGATTTCGAACCGGAAGTTGAGACCAACTTGACAACTTCTTTAATAGTTGTACGATTTTCATGAAATTTAGTATGTAAGTAGATCTTACCGATGCAACTTTAAAGATGTCCTAAGAAATTTTCTAAATTATCTCCCCTTGGTGAAATTAGGGATCAAAGTTTTCAAAAAAATCGAAGAAATATAGATCAGAATGACCTGATTTTTTTTTTGATACTAGATAAGTAAATACTGATTCGTACACAAAATATTGAGTTTGTGGATCGAACCGGAAGTGCCGCCATCTTTAAACGTGAAAAATAACAAAGGCTTTTGCGATATTTTACTTACAGACATGGGAGTTACATTTTCGGAATCCTTGAAGGAATGCCTAAAAATCTATCGGATCAGAATTTTGATTTCGGTCACGTGATGGTCACCATTTCGAACTGAATATGAGAAAAGGTGAAAAATCGACATTAACGAGCACGTGAATGAAAGCAATAGGCCGTAGTTTGGAGAATATGTCTCCTATTTCCAAAATGAATACATTTCTGGATAGCCGGGATCAGTGTCGAAATATTGTTATTTGAAAATGTCACATTTTCGAATTTTGTCTTTGATGTTTTTCGTGCCGGTAAAGTTGTTTACGAGTGAAAAATCATAAAAACTTCGCTATATTTTGACCGATTTTAATGATTTTTTTTTTTGTTGATGAGATTATTTACATGACCCATGACATGTGACAGGAAGTGACTGTTAATATGAAAGCTTTAATATCTGCTTTGCAGATCTAGTTAAGCTTTCATATTACATATGAAAGCTTATTGTTTCTGTTAAGATTATTAAGCTTTCATATTACATATGAAAGCTTATTGTTTCTGTTAAGATTATTAAGCTTTCATATTACATATGAAAGCTTATTGTTTCTGTTAAGATTATTATTATTTTTTTTTTGTGTATTTTCTGCAAATCGGATTTCTCAGAATCTAACCATGGGATCTTTCTAAAACTTTGACCTACCCCCCCAAAAATGGGGTGCGAACGTTGTTTAAATATATTTTCAAAACGTTTTACGAATCCGAAATCACCGAATTTTACGAACGAAAAAACTGACAATGCATAGTCGTAACTTTGTTATTTTTTGACCGATTTTACTAATTCTTTTTTCTTTGAATACCTTGAAAAAAATCATTTTCATCTGCGGTTTCACATTTTCGAATTTCGAAAATTCGTCGCTGTGATTTCGAACCGGAAGTTTAGACCAATTTGACAACTTCTTTAATAGTTGTACGATTTTCATGAAATTTAGTATACAAGTAGATCTTACCGACGTAACTTCAAAAATATAATTAGAAATTTTCTAAATTATCTCCCCTTGGTGAAATTAAGGATCAAAGTTTTCAAAAAAATGGTCGAAATATAGGTCAGAATGACCTAATTTTTTTTTTCGATACTAGACAAGGAATTACTGATTCGTACACAAAATATGGAGTTTGTCGATCGAACCGGAAGTGCCACCATCTTTGAACGTGAAAAATCAAAAAGGCTTTTTTGCTATTTTACTTAGAGACTCGGGAGTTATATTTTCGGAATCCTTGAAGGAATGCCTAAAAATCTATCGGATCAGAATTTTGATTTCGGTCATGTGATGGTCACAATTTTGAATTGAAAATGAAAAATAGAAGCAATTTGAAAGGCCCGGACTTCGGAACACAATAACTCTCATTCTAATTAAGCTAGAATGTTCAAATTTGGTTTAGACGTTCACTAGGTCAATGTTATGATGGAGTTCAAAGATGAGCATTTTCTGCTTAGGGTAAGCAGAGATAAGCATGCTGATTTGTTGATTCTTTAGGGCACGATAACTTCGGTTATAATGAAGGGAGGGCGGTGAAACTTTTGTCAATAGAGAGTCTAATAGGTAGCCTGTTGTGTGAAATGATTGTATCATTTTTTTTAAATATCAGGGATAGCCGAAAAAAAGAGATTGAAAATCCAAGAAGTCGTATTTTTACAATTTGGAGCATGTTTAGAGGTCTTTCTCGTAAAGTCAACATACTATTTTTTGGGAACTTCTTCTACAAAGAGTCTTATTGGTAGTCTTTTATATGAAACCATCGATCAACAGTCCAACATATCAGGAGTAGAAGAACAAAAGGATCGAACATTGAAAACGGCACCCTTTCATTGTTGAGCGAAACATGAAGTGTGGGTGACTACAATCTACGCATTTAGTCATCGTATAGAGCTTATTCAACAGTATCGAATTCCAACTGCTTAGGGATATTTTACGT
The DNA here is from genome assembly GCA_963678685.1 of Patella ulyssiponensis. Taxonomy (NCBI): domain Eukaryota; kingdom Metazoa; phylum Mollusca; class Gastropoda; family Patellidae; genus Patella; species Patella ulyssiponensis. The sequence continues at coordinate 55,749,222 of OY783225.1, read as the reverse complement.
GCACTCCAATGTGTACACGGGACCTTGGTTTTTCGTCCCATCCGAAGGACTAGACAGCTGTGCTTGTCAGGCCCTCCGTTCTGCCTTACTGACAAGGGAACCACGCCGGGAAATCGAGATGAACTTTCTCTGTGCAGAACTTTCAATTCAGGCAAAACGTTTATTGCATACGATTAAGCTGGTCAGTTGGAGCTTATTTTCAAAAGTTTTGTAATAATCGGTTGGTAATTAAAGTACCGTGCACATTAAACTGTTAAAACAGAAAATTTCGCCCGGTTGAAATGTTTCTTGCTATAAGTCAGCTATTTTCCGAATTCCGGGAGGCTGGATGGCTGAATGGTTAGCATGTGCTCGCTGTATAGTAACCTTTGTCATTGAGTCAACGGGCGTCGTTTCGATCTCCAGGTTGCACGTGACATGGTGTATGATGTCCAACCTCGTGGGTTTTCTCCGTGTTCTTCGGTTTCCTCCCAACGGCTAAAGACTAGTACGTGCAAGGGGAGTTTTTAAATAAAATTAAAAAACATATGTTAGTCCCGAAATGACCTAGTTTGTGTCGAATGGACGTTAGGCCGCATTTCTCTCTTTCTCTTTTTAAAGTTTTGTAATAATCGGTTGGTAATCAAAGGTACTGTTAAAGTGATAAAACAGAAAATTTGGCCCGGTTGTAATGTTTCTCACTTTAAATTCAGCAATTTGTCGATTTTAAGGGGCAAACGTTTATTGCGAACGATTAAGCTGGTCAGGGGGAGCTTATTTTTAAAAGTTTTGTAATATTCGGTTGATAACTAAAGGTACCGTGCAAATTAAACGGTTAAAATAGAAAATTTGGCCCGGTTGAAATGTTTCTCGCTGTAGGTCAGCAATTTGCCGATTTTAGGGAGGTTGCGTGGCTGAATGGTTAGCACGTGCGCTCTGTATCATAACGTCTGTCATTGAGTCAACTGTCCTTGTTTCGATTTCTTGGTTGTACGTGACAAGGAGTATGGTCGCCTTACCAACCTCATTGCACACTTTATGGCGTATGCCCGTCTTCATTAGCCCATTGTAGGAGCAGAACAGTAGGACGTTAAACCCCATTCAATTTCATTTCATTTTCTCTATGTTGCTTATTTATTATAGTGGATAAATATTTTTCTGGTTCTAGCAATTATTTAATTTCTGCATAGAAATCTCTGGCCAGTTTTTTTTATTGCAGAGTGCCATTCTTGTATATTGCAGTCTATGACCCTTTGTTTAAAACATGCTTAAGAAGTCGTCACGATTTCCTACTTATAACCAAACATATTGGAAACCATAATTATATAACATATCTTGGAAGCCCGATTACAGCTATACAAGTTTCAGTTATTTCCCTTTAGTTTTAAGATTATTTTTTTGCCCGGGTGCAATGTTTCTCACTACATTTAAATTTGTAACTTTGTGAGTTTTTGACCGATTTTAATATTATGTCTTTATAATTTTCCAAATCTACATATTTAACGTACATATTCAAACAGTTGAGTTCAACCTGATTCAAAAAGTTTTAGTTTTGTTCAAAGTTATCTCATTTAATTTTTCGATGTTTTCTTACCATTTTCATTTCATTTTTCTGAAAGTTTTGAAATCGGAAGTCATCCCGATTACAGCAACACAAGTATCAGTTATTTCCCTTTAGTTTTCAGATTACTCAATGTTTCATACTATATTTAGACTTGTAACTTCGCGAGTTTTTGACCAATTTTGATAGTTTGTTATTCTTATCCTTTTATTTGAGATACTTGATATAATCGATGACACGTGACGATGAATATGAAAGCTTTCATATCTGCATGGGACAGTAGCAGATCTAGTTAAGCTTTCATATGTATTACATATGAAAGCTTATTGTTTCTGTTAAAGTTATTATTATTAAGCTTTCATATGTATTACATATGAAAGCTTATTGTTTCTGTTAAAGTTATTATTAAGCTTTCATATGTATTACATATGAAAGCTTATTGTTTCTGTTAAAGTTATTATTATTATTTTTTTTTTTGTGTGTTTTCTGCAAATCGGATTTCTCAGAATCTATCCATAGGATCTTTCCGAAATTTTGACCTACCCCCCCAAAAATGGGGTGCGAACCTTGATTAAATATATTTTCAAAACGTTTTACGAATCCGAAATCACCGAATTTTACGAACGAAAAAACTGACAATGCATAGTCGTAACTTTGTTATTTTTTGACCGATTTTACTAATTCTTTTTTCCTTGAGTATCTTGAAACATTTACTTCAAATCTGCAATTTCGGATTTTCGAATTTCGAAAATTCGTCGCTGTCATTTCGAACCGGAAGTTATTACCAATTTGACAACTTCTTTAATAGTTGTGCGATTTTCGTGAAATTTAGAATGTTAGTAGATCTTACCAATGCGACTTCAATGATGTCCTTGGAAATTTTCTAAATTATCTCCCCTTGGTGAAATTAAGGATCAAAGTTTTCAAAAAAATCGTCGAAATATAGGTCAGAATGACCTAATTTTTTTTTTCGATACTAGACAAGGAATTACTGATTCGTACACAAAATATGGAGTTTGTCGATCGAACCGGAAGTGCCACCATCTTTAAACGTGAAAAATCAAAAAGGCTTTTTTGCTATTTTACTTACAGACTCGGGAGTCATATTTTCGGAATCCTTGAAGGAATGCCTAAAAATCTGTCGGATCAGAATTTTGATTTCGGTCACGTGATGGTCACAATTTTGAATTGAAAATGAAAAATAGAAGCAATTTGAAAGGCCGGGAATTTGGAACACAATAACTCTCCTTCTAATTAAGCTAGAATGTTCAAACTTGGTGTAGACGTTCACTAGGTCAATGTTATGATTGAGTTCAAAGATGAGCATTTTCTGCTTAGGGTAAGCAGAGATAAGCATGCTGATTTGCTGATTCTTTAGGGCACGATAACTTCGGTTATAATGAAGGGAGGGCGGTGAAACTTTTGTCAATAGAGAGTCTAATAGCTAGCCTGTTATGTGAAATCATTGTATCATTTTTTTTAAATATCAGGGATAGCCGAAAAAAAAGAGATTGAAAATCCAAAAAGTCGTATTTTTACAATTTGTTGCATGTTTAGAGGTCTTTCTCGTAAAGTCAACATACTATTTTTTGGGAACTTCTTCTACAAAGAGTCTTATTGGTAGTCTTTTATATGAAACCATCGATCAACAGTCCAACATATCAGGAGTAGAAGAACAAAAGGATCGAACATTGAAAACGGCACCCTTTCATTGTTGAGCGAAACATGCAGTGTGGGTGACTACAATCTACGCATTTAGTCATCGTATAGAGCTTATTCAACAGAATCGAATTCCAACTGCTTAGGGATATTTTACGTGCACTCCAATGTGTACACGGGACCTTGGTTTCTCGTCCCATCCGAAGGACTAGACAGCTGTGCTTGTCAGGCCCTCCGTTCTGCCTCACTGACAAGGGGAACCACGCCGGGAAATCGAGATGAACTTTCTCCGTGCAGAACTTTCAATTCAGGCAAAACGTTAATTGCATACGATTAAGCTGGTCAGTTGGAGCTTATTTTCAAAAGTTTTGTAATAATCGGTTGGTAATTAAAGTACCGTGCACATTAAACTGTTAAAACAGAAAATTTCGCCCGGTTGAAATGTTTCTTGCTATAAGTCAGCAATTTTCCGAATTCAGGGAGGCTGAATGGCTGAATGGTTAGCATGTCCGCGCCGTATCGTAACGTCTGTCATTGAGTCAACGGGCGTCGTTTCGATCTTCAGGTTGCACGTGACATGGTGTATGATGTCCAACCTCGTGGGTTTTCTCCGTGTTCTTCAGTTTCCTCCCAACGGCTAAAAACCAGTACGCGCAAGGGGAGTTTTTAAATAAAATTAAAAAACATATGTTAGTCCCGAAATGACCTAGTTTGTGTCGAATGGACGTTAGGCCGCATTTACTGTAAAAGTGATGAAACAAAAAATTTGGCCCGGTTGTAATGTTTCTCACTTTAAAGTCAGCAATTTGTCGATTTTAAGGGGCAAACGTTTATTGCGAACAGTTAAGCTGGTCAGGGGGAGCTTATTTTTAAAAGTTTTGTAATATTCGGTTGATAACTAAAAGTACCGTGCAAATTAAACTGTTAAAATAGAAAATTTGGCCCGGTTGAAATGTTTCTCGCTGTAGGTCAGCAATTTGCCGATTTTAGGGAGGTTGCGTGGCTGAATGGTTAGCACGTGCGCTCTGTATCATAACGTCTGTCATTGAGTCAACTGGCGTTGTTTCGATTTCTTGGTTGTACGTGACAAGGAGTATGGTCGCCTGTCCAACCTCGTAGGTCGTAACGCCGCTGCCCGGGTAAAACTTCCCTCATTGCACACTTTATGGCGTATGCCTGTCTTCATTAGCCCATTGTAGGAGCAGAACAGTAGGACGTTAAACCCCATTCAATTTCATTTCATTTTCTCTATGTTGCTTATTTATTATAGTGGATAAATATTTTTCTGGTTCTAGCAATTATTTAATTTCTGCATAGAAATCTTGCTTTGGCCAGTTCTTTTTATTGCAGAGTGCCATTCTTGTATATTGCAGTCTATGACCCTTTGTTTAAAACATGCTTAAGAAGTCGTCACGATTTCCTACTTATAACCGAACATATTGGAAACCATAATTATATAACATATCTTGGAAGCCCGATTACAGCTATACAAGTTTCAGTTATTTACCTTTAGTTTAAAGATTATTTTTTTGCCCGGGTGCAATGTTTCTCACTACATTTAAATTTGTAACTTTGTGAGTTTTTGACCGATTTTGATAATTATGTCTTTATAATTTTCCAAATCTACATATTCAACGTACATATTCAAACAGTTGAGTTCAACCTGATTCAAAAAGTTTTAGTTTTGTTCAAAGTTATCTCATTTAATTTTTCGATGTTTTCTTACCATTTTCATTTCATTTTTCTGAAAGTTTGAAGTCGGAAGTCATCCCGATTACAGCAACACAAGTATCAGTTATTTCCCTTTAGTTTTCAGATTATGCAATGTTTCATACTATATTTAGACTTGTAACTTCGCGAGTTTTTGACCAATTTTGATAGTTTGTTATTCGTATCCTTTTATTTGAGATACTTGATATAATCGATGACACGTGACGATGAATATGAAAGCTTTCATATCTGCATGGGACAGTAGCAGATCTTTATTATTTTTTTTTTTTGTGTGTTTTCTGCAAATCGGATTTCTCAGAATCTATCCATAGGATCTTTCCGAAATTTTGACCTACCCCCCCAAAAATGGGGTGCGAACCTTGATTAAATATATTTTCAAAACGTTTTACGAATCCGAAATCACCGAATTTTACGAACGAAAAAACTGACAATGCATAGTCGTAACTTTGTTATTTTTTGACCGATTTTACTAATTCTTTTTTCCTTGAGTATCTTGAAACATTTACTTCAAATCTGCAATTTCGGATTTTCGAATTTCGAAAATTCGTCGCTGTCATTTCGAACCGGAAGTTATTACCAATTTGACAACTTCTTTAATAGTTGTGCGATTTTCGTGAAATTTAGAATGTTAGTAGATCTTGCCAATGCGACTTCAATGATGTCCTTGGAAATTTTCTAAATTATCTCCCCTTTGTGAAATTAAGGATCAAAGTTTTCAAAAAAATCGTCGAAATATAGGTCAGAATGACCTAATTTTTTTTTTGAATACTAGAGAAGTAATTACTAATTCGTACACAAAATATGGAGTTTGTCGATCGAACCGGAAGTGCCACCATCTTTAAACGTGAATAATCAAAAAGGCTTTTTTGCTATTTTACTTACAGACTCGGGGGTTATATTTTCAGAATCCTTGAAGGAATGCCTAAAAATCTGTCGGATCCGAATTTTGATTTCGGTCACGTGATGGTCACCATTTTGAATTGAAAATGAAAAATAGAAGCAATTTGAAGGACCGGGACTTTGGTATACAATAACTCTCCTTCTAATTAAGCTAGAATGTTCAAACTTGGTGTAGACGTTCACTAGGTCAATGTCACGATTGAGTTCAAAGATGAGCATTTTCTGCTTAGGGTAAGCAGAGATAAGCATGCTGATTTGTTGATTCTTTAGGGCACGATAACTTCGGTTATAATGAAGGGAGAGCGGTGAAACTTTTGTCAATAGAGAGTGTAATAGCTAGCCTGTTGTTTGAAATCATTGTATCATTTTTTTTAAATATCAGGGATAGCCGAAAAAAAGAGATTGAAAATCCAAAAAGTCGTACTTTTACAATTTGGAGCATGTTTAGAGGTCTTTCTCGTAAAGTCAACATACTATTTTTGGGGAACTTCTTCTACAAAGAGTCTTATTGGTAGTCTTTTATATGAAACCATCGATCAACAGTCCAACATATCAGGAGTAGAAGAATAAAAGGATCGAACATTGAATACGGCACCCTTTCATTGTTAAGCGAAACATGCAGTGTGGGTGACTACAATCTACGCATTTAGTCATCGTATAGAGCTTATTCAACAGTATCGAATTCCAACTGCTTAGGGATATTTTACGTGCACTCCAATGTGTACACGGGACCTTGGTTTTTCGTCCCATCCGAAGGACTAGACAGCTGTGCTTGTCAGGCCCTCCGTTCTGCCTTACTGACAAGGGAACCACGCCGGGAAATCGAGATGAACTTTCTCTGTGCAGAACTTTCAATTCAGGCAAAACGTTTATTGCATACGATTAAGCTGGTCAGTTGGAGCTTATTTTCAAAAGTTTTGTAATAATCGGTTGGTAATTAAAGTACCGTGCACATTAAACTGTTAAAACAGAAAATTTCGCCCGGTTGAAATGTTTCTTGCTATAAGTCAGCTATTTTCCGAATTCCGGGAGGCTGGATGGCTGAATGGTTAGCATGTGCTCGCTGTATAGTAACCTTTGTCATTGAGTCAACGGGCGTCGTTTCGATCTCCAGGTTGCACGTGACATGGTGTATGATGTCCAACCTCGTGGGTTTTCTCCGTGTTCTTCGGTTTCCTCCCAACGGCTAAAGACTAGTACGTGCAAGGGGAGTTTTTAAATAAAATTAAAAAACATATGTTAGTCCCGAAATGACCTAGTTTGTGTCGAATGGACGTTAGGCCGCATTTCTCTCTTTCTCTTTTTAAAGTTTTGTAATAATCGGTTGGTAATCAAAGGTACTGTTAAAGTGATAAAACAGAAAATTTGGCCCGGTTGTAATGTTTCTCACTTTAAATTCAGCAATTTGTCGATTTTAAGGGGCAAACGTTTATTGCGAACGATTAAGCTGGTCAGGGGGAGCTTATTTTTAAAAGTTTTGTAATATTCGGTTGATAACTAAAGGTACCGTGCAAATTAAACGGTTAAAATAGAAAATTTGGCCCGGTTGAAATGTTTCTCGCTGTAGGTCAGCAATTTGCCGATTTTAGGGAGGTTGCGTGGCTGAATGGTTAGCACGTGCGCTCTGTATCATAACGTCTGTCATTGAGTCAACTGTCCTTGTTTCGATTTCTTGGTTGTACGTGACAAGGAGTATGGTCGCCTTACCAACCTCATTGCACACTTTATGGCGTATGCCCGTCTTCATTAGCCCATTGTAGGAGCAGAACAGTAGGACGTTAAACCCCATTCAATTTCATTTCATTTTCTCTATGTTGTTATTTATTATAGTGGATAAATATTTTTCTGGTTCTAGCAATTATTTAATTTCTGCATAGAAATCTCTGGCCAGTTTTTTTTATTGCAGAGTGCCATTCTTGTATATTGCAGTCTATGACCCTTTGTTTAAAACATGCTTAAGAAGTCGTCACGATTTCCTACTTATAACCAAACATATTGGAAACCATAATTATATAACATATCTTGGAAGCCCGATTACAGCTATACAAGTTTCAGTTATTTCCCTTTAGTTTTAAGATTATTTTTTTGCCCGGGTGCAATGTTTCTCACTACATTTAAATTTGTAACTTTGTGAGTTTTTGACCGATTTTAATATTATGTCTTTATAATTTTCCAAATCTACATATTTAACGTACATATTCAAACAGTTGAGTTCAACCTGATTCAAAAAGTTTTAGTTTTGTTCAAAGTTATCTCATTTAATTTTTCGATGTTTTCTTACCATTTTCATTTCATTTTTCTGAAAGTTTTGAAATCGGAAGTCATCCCGATTACAGCAACACAAGTATCAGTTATTTCCCTTTAGTTTTCAGATTACTCAATGTTTCATACTATATTTAGACTTGTAACTTCGCGAGTTTTTGACCAATTTTGATAGTTTGTTATTCTTATCCTTTTATTTGAGATACTTGATATAATCGATGACACGTGACGATGAATATGAAAGCTTTCATATCTGCATGGGACAGTAGCAGATCTAGTTAAGCTTTCATATGTATTACATATGAAAGCTTATTGTTTCTGTTAAAGTTATTATTATTAAGCTTTCATATGTATTACATATGAAAGCTTATTGTTTCTGTTAAAGTTATTATTAAGCTTTCATATGTATTACATATGAAAGCTTATTGTTTCTGTTAAAGTTATTATTATTATTTTTTTTTTGTGTGTGTTTTCTGCAAATCGGATTTCTCAGAATCTATCCATAGGATCTTTCCGAAATTTTGACCTACCCCCCCAAAAATGGGGTGCGAACCTTGATTAAATATATTTTCAAAACGTTTTACGAATCCGAAATCACCGAATTTTACGAACGAAAAAACTGACAATGCATAGTCGTAACTTTGTTATTTTTTGACCGATTTTACTAATTCTTTTTTCCTTGAGTATCTTGAAACATTTACTTCAAATCTGCAATTTCGGATTTTCGAATTTCGAAAATTCGTCGCTGTCATTTCGAACCGGAAGTTATTACCAATTTGACAACTTCTTTAATAGTTGTGCGATTTTCGTGAAATTTAGAATGTTAGTAGATCTTACCAATGCGACTTCAATGATGTCCTTGGAAATTTTCTAAATTATCTCCCCTTGGTGAAATTAAGGATCAAAGTTTTCAAAAAAATCGTCGAAATATAGGTCAGAATGACCTAATTTTTTTTTTCGATACTAGACAAGGAATTACTGATTCGTACACAAAATATGGAGTTTGTCGATCGAACCGGAAGTGCCACCATCTTTAAACGTGAAAAATCAAAAAGGCTTTTTTGCTATTTTACTTACAGACTCGGGAGTCATATTTTCGGAATCCTTGAAGGAATGCCTAAAAATCTGTCGGATCAGAATTTTGATTTCGGTCACGTGATGGTCACAATTTTGAATTGAAAATGAAAAATAGAAGCAATTTGAAAGGCCGGGAATTTGGAACACAATAACTCTCCTTCTAATTAAGCTAGAATGTTCAAACTTGGTGTAGACGTTCACTAGGTCAATGTTATGATTGAGTTCAAAGATGAGCATTTTCTGCTTAGGGTAAGCAGAGATAAGCATGCTGATTTGCTGATTCTTTAGGGCACGATAACTTCGGTTATAATGAAGGGAGGGCGGTGAAACTTTTGTCAATAGAGAGTCTAATAGCTAGCCTGTTATGTGAAATCATTGTATCATTTTTTTTAAATATCAGGGATAGCCGAAAAAAAAGAGATTGAAAATCCAAAAAGTCGTATTTTTACAATTTGTTGCATGTTTAGAGGTCTTTCTCGTAAAGTCAACATACTATTTTTTGGGAACTTCTTCTACAAAGAGTCTTATTGGTAGTCTTTTATATGAAACCATCGATCAACAGTCCAACATATCAGGAGTAGAAGAACAAAAGGATCGAACATTGAAAACGGCACCCTTTCATTGTTGAGCGAAACATGCAGTGTGGGTGACTACAATCTACGCATTTAGTCATCGTATAGAGCTTATTCAACAGTATCGAATTCCAGCTGCTTAGGGATATTTTACGTGCACTCCAATGTGTACACGAGACCTTGGTTTTTCGTCCCATCCGAATGACTAGACAGCTGTGCTTGTCAGGCCCTCCGTTCTGCCTCACTGACAAGGGGAACCACGCCGGGAAATCGAGATGAACTTTCTCCGTGCAGAACTTTCAATTCAGGCGAAAACGTTTATTGCATACGATTAAGCTGGTCAGTTGGAGCTTATTTTCAAAAGTTTTGTAATAATCGGTTGGTAATTAAAGTACCGTGCACATTAAACTGTTAAAACAGAAAATTTCGCCCGGTTGAAATGTTTCTTGCTATAAGTCAGCAATTTTCCGAATTCAGGGAGGCTGAATGGCTGAATGGTTAGCATGTCCGCGCCGTATCGTAACGTCTGTCATTGAGTCAACGGGCGTCGTTTCGATCTTCAGGTTGCACGTGACATGGTGTATGATGTCCAACCTCGTGGGTTTTCTCCGTGTTCTTCAGTTTCCTCCCAACGGCTAAAAACCAGTACGCGCAAGGGGAGTTTTTAAATAAAATTAAAAAACATATGTTAGTCCCGAAATGACCTAGTTTGTGTCGAATGGACGTTAGGCCGCATTTACTGTAAAAGTGATGAAACAAAAAATTTGGCCCGGTTGTAATGTTTCTCACTTTAAAGTCAGCAATTTGTCGATTTTAAGGGGCAAACGTTTATTGCGAACAGTTAAGCTGGTCAGGGGGAGCTTATTTTTAAAAGTTTTGTAATATTCGGTTGATAACTAAAAGTACCGTGCAAATTAAACTGTTAAAATAGAAAATTTGGCCCGGTTGAAATGTTTCTCGCTGTAGGTCAGCAATTTGCCGATTTTAGGGAGGTTGCGTGGCTGAATGGTTAGCACGTGCGCTCTGTATCATAACGTCTGTCATTGAGTCAACTGGCGTTGTTTCGATTTCTTGGTTGTACGTGACAAGGAGTATGGTCGCCTGTCCAACCTCGTAGGTCGTAACGCCGCTGCCCGGGTAAAACTTCCCTCATTGCACACTTTATGGCGTATGCCTGTCTTCATTAGCCCATTGTAGGAGCAGAACAGTAGGACGTTAAACCCCATTCAATTTCATTTCATTTTCTCTATGTTGCTTATTTATTATAGTGGATAAATATTTTTCTGGTTCTAGCAATTATTTAATTTCTGCATAGAAATCTTGCTTTGGCCAGTTCTTTTTATTGCAGAGTGCCATTCTTGTATATTGCAGTCTATGACCCTTTGTTTAAAACATGCTTAAGAAGTCGTCACGATTTCCTACTTATAACCGAACATATTGGAAACCATAATTATATAACATATCTTGGAAGCCCGATTACAGCTATACAAGTTTCAGTTATTTACCTTTAGTTTAAAGATTATTTTTTTGCCCGGGTGCAATGTTTCTCACTACATTTAAATTTGTAACTTTGTGAGTTTTTGACCGATTTTGATAATTATGTCTTTATAATTTTCCAAATCTACATATTCAACGTACATATTCAAACAGTTGAGTTCAACCTGATTCAAAAAGTTTTAGTTTTGTTCAAAGTTATCTCATTTAATTTTTCGATGTTTTCTTACCATTTTCATTTCATTTTTCTGAAAGTTTGAAGTCGGAAGTCATCCCGATTACAGCAACACAAGTATCAGTTATTTCCCTTTAGTTTTCAGATTATGCAATGTTTCATACTATATTTAGACTTGTAACTTCGCGAGTTTTTGACCAATTTTGATAGTTTGTTATTCGTATCCTTTTATTTGAGATACTTGATATAATCGATGACACGTGACGATGAATATGAAAGCTTTCATATCTGCATGGGACAGTAGCAGATCTTTATTATTTTTTTTTTTTGTGTGTTTTCTGCAAATCGGATTTCTCAGAATCTATCCATAGGATCTTTCCGAAATTTTGACCTACCCCCCCAAAAATGGGGTGCGAACCTTGATTAAATATATTTTCAAAACGTTTTACGAATCCGAAATCACCGAATTTTACGAACGAAAAAACTGACAATGCATAGTCGTAACTTTGTTATTTTTTGACCGATTTTACTAATTCTTTTTTCCTTGAGTATCTTGAAACATTTACTTCAAATCTGCAATTTCGGATTTTCGAATTTCGAAAATTCGTCGCTGTCATTTCGAACCGGAAGTTATTACCAATTTGACAACTTCTTTAATAGTTGTGCGATTTTCGTGAAATTTAGAATGTTAGTAGATCTTGCCAATGCGACTTCAATGATGTCCTTGGAAATTTTCTAAATTATCTCCCCTTTGTGAAATTAAGGATCAAAGTTTTCAAAAAAATCGTCGAAATATAGGTCAGAATGACCTAATTTTTTTTTTGAATACTAGAGAAGTAATTACTAATTCGTACACAAAATATGGAGTTTGTCGATCGAACCGGAAGTGCCACCATCTTTAAACGTGAATAATCAAAAAGGCTTTTTTGCTATTTTACTTACAGACTCGGGGGTTATATTTTCAGAATCCTTGAAGGAATGCCTAAAAATCTGTCGGATCCGAATTTTGATTTCGGTCACGTGATGGTCACCATTTTGAATTGAAAATGAAAAATAGAAGCAATTTGAAGGACCGGGACTTTGGTATACAATAACTCTCCTTCTAATTAAGCTAGAATGTTCAAACTTGGTGTAGACGTTCACTAGGTCAATGTCACGATTGAGTTCAAAGATGAGCATTTTCTGTCAAGGGTAAGCAGAGATAAGCATGCTGATTTGTTGATTCTTTAGGGCACGATAACTTCGGTTATAATGAAGGGAGAGCGGTGAAACTTTTGTCAATAGAGAGTGTAATAGCTAGCCTGTTGTTTGAAATCATTGTATCATTTTTTTTAAATATCAGGGATAGCCGAAAAAAAGAGATTGAAAATCCAAAAAGTCGTACTTTTACAATTTGGAGCATGTTTAGAGGTCTTTCTCGTAAAGTCAACATACTATTTTTGGGGAACTTCTTCTACAAAGAGTCTTATTGGTAGTCTTTTATATGAAACCATCGATCAACAGTCCAACATATCAGGAGTAGAAGAATAAAAGGATCGAACATTGAATACGGCACCCTTTCATTGTTAAGCGAAACATGCAGTGTGGGTGACTACAATCTACGCATTTAGTCATCGTATAGAGCTTATTCAACAGTATCGAATTCCAACTGCTTAGGGATATTTTACGTGCACTCCAATGTGTACACGGGACCTTGGTTTTTCGTCCCATCCGAAGGACTAGACAGCTGTGCTTGTCAGGCCCTCCGTTCTGCCTTACTGACAAGGGAACCACGCCGGGAAATCGAGATGAACTTTCTCTGTGCAGAACTTTCAATTCAGGCAAAACGTTTATTGCATACGATTAAGCTGGTCAGTTGGAGCTTATTTTCAAAAGTTTTGTAATAATCGGTTGGTAATTAAAGTACCGTGCACATTAAACTGTTAAAACAGAAAATTTCGCCCGGTTGAAATGTTTCTTGCTATAAGTCAGCTATTTTCCGAATTCCGGGAGGCTGGATGGCTGAATGGTTAGCATGTGCTCGCTGTATAGTAACCTTTGTCATTGAGTCAACGGGCGTCGTTTCGATCTCCAGGTTGCACGTGACATGGTGTATGATGTCCAACCTCGTGGGTTTTCTCCGTGTTCTTCGGTTTCCTCCCAACGGCTAAAGACTAGTACGTGCAAGGGGAGTTTTTAAATAAAATTAAAAAACATATGTTAGTCCCGAAATGACCTAGTTTGTGTCGAATGGACGTTAGGCCGCATTTCTCTCTTTCTCTTTTTAAAGTTTTGTAATAATCGGTTGGTAATCAAAGGTACTGTTAAAGTGATAAAACAGAAAATTTGGCCCGGTTGTAATGTTTCTCACTTTAAATTCAGCAATTTGTCGATTTTAAGGGGCAAACGTTTATTGCGAACGATTAAGCTGGTCAGGGGGAGCTTATTTTTAAAAGTTTTGTAATATTCGGTTGATAACTAAAGGTACCGTGCAAATTAAACGGTTAAAATAGAAAATTTGGCCCGGTTGAAATGTTTCTCGCTGTAGGTCAGCAATTTGCCGATTTTAGGGAGGTTGCGTGGCTGAATGGTTAGCACGTGCGCTCTGTATCATAACGTCTGTCATTGAGTCAACTGTCCTTGTTTCGATTTCTTGGTTGTACGTGACAAGGAGTATGGTCGCCTTACCAACCTCATTGCACACTTTATGGCGTATGCCCGTCTTCATTAGCCCATTGTAGGAGCAGAACAGTAGGACGTTAAACCCCATTCAATTTCATTTCATTTTCTCTATGTTGCTTATTTATTATAGTGGATAAATATTTTTCTGGTTCTAGCAATTATTTAATTTCTGCATAGAAATCTCTGGCCAGTTTTTTTTATTGCAGAGTGCCATTCTTGTATATTGCAGTCTATGACCCTTTGTTTAAAACATGCTTAAGAAGTCGTCACGATTTCCTACTTATAACCAAACATATTGGAAACCATAATTATAAAACATATCTTGGAAGCCCGATTACAGCTATACAAGTTTCAGTTATTTCCCTTTAGTTTAAAGATTATTTTTTTGCCCTGGTGCAATGTTTCTCACTACATTTAAATTTGTAACTTTGTGAGTTTTTGACCGATTTTGACATTATGTCTTTATAATTTTCAAAATCTACATATTTAACGTACATATTCAAACAGTTGAGTTCAACCTGATTCAAAAAGTTTTAGTTTTGTTCAAAGTTATCTCATTCATCCCGATTACAGCAACACAAGTATCAGTTATTTCCCTTTAGTTTTCTGATTACTTAATGTTTCATACTATATTTAGACTTGTAACTTCGCGAGTTTTTGACCAATTTTGATAGTTTGTTATTCTTATCCTTTTATTTGAGATACTTGATATAATCGATGACACGTGACGATGAATATGAAAGCTTTCATATCTGCATGGGACAGTAGCAGATCTAGTTATTTTTTTTTTTTTGTGTGTTTTCTGCAAATCGGATTTCTCAGAATCTATCCATAGGATCTTTCCGAAATTTTGACCTACCCCCCCAAAAATGGGGTGCGAACCTTGATTAAATATATTTTCAAAACGTTTTACGAATCCGAAATCACCGAAATTTACGAACGAAAAAACTGACAATGCATAGTCGTAACTTTGTTATTTTTTGACCGATTTTACTAATTCTTTTTTCTTTGAGTATCTTGAAACATTTACTTCAAATCTGCAATTTCGGACTTTCGAATTTCGAAAATTCGTCGCTGTCATTTCGAACCGGAAGTTATTACCAATTTGACAACTTCTTTAATAGTTGTGCGATTTTCGTGAAATTTAGAATGTTAGTAGATCTTGCCAATGCGACTTCAATGATGTCCTTGGAAATTTTCTAAATTATCTCCCCTTTGTGAAATTAAGGATCAAAGTTTTCAAAAAAATCGTCGAAATATAGGTCAGAATGACTTAAATTTTTTTTTGAATACTAGAGAAGTAATCACTGATTCGTACACAAAATATGGAGTTTGTCGATCGAACCGGAAGTGCCACCATCTTTAAACGTGAAAAATCAAAAAGGCTTTTTTGCTATTTTACTTACAGACTCGGGAGTTATATTTTCAGAATCCTTGAAGGAATGCCTAAAAATCTGTCGGATCCGAATTTTGATTTCAGTCACGTGATGGTCACCATTTTGAATTGAAAATGAAAAATAGAAGCAATTTGAAGGGCCGGGACTTTGGAATACAATAACTTTCCTTCTAATTAAGCTAGAATGTTCAAACTTGGTGTAGACATTCACTAGGTCAATGTCATGATTGAGTTCAAAGATGAGCATTTTCTGCTTAGGGTAAGCAGAGATAAGCATGCTGATTTGTTGATTCTTTAGGGCACGATAACTTCGGTTATAATGAAGGGAGGGCGGTGAAACTTTTGTCAATAGAGAGTGTAATAGCTAGCCTGTTGTTTGAAATCATTGTATCATTTTTTTTAAATATCAGGGATAGCCGAAAAAAAGAGATTGAAAATCCAAAAAGTCGTATTTTTACAATTTGGAGCATGTTTAGAGGTCTTTCTCGTAAAGTCAACATACTATTTTTTGGGAACTTCTTCTACAAAGAGTCTTATTGGTAGTCTTTTATATGAAACCATCGATCAACAGTCCAACATATCAGGAGTAGAAGAACAAAAGGATCGAACATTGAATACGGCACCCTTTCATTGTTAAGCGAAACATGCAGTGTGGGTGACTACAATCTACGCATTTAGTCATCGTATAGAGCTTATTCAACAGTATCGAATTCCAACTGCTTAGGGATATTTTACGTGCACTCCAATGTGTACACGGGACCTTGGTTTTTCGTCCCATCCGAACGACTAGACAGCTGTGCTTGTCAGGCCCTCCGTTCTGCCTCACTGACAAGGGGAACCACGCCGGGAAATCGAGATGAACTTTCTCCGTGCAGAACTTTCAATTCAGGCAAAACGTTTATTGCATACGATTAAGCTGGTCAGTTGGAGCTTATTTTCAAAAGTTTTGTAATAATCGGTTGGTAATTAAAGTACCGTGCACATTAAACTGTTAAAACAGAAAATTTCGCCCGGTTGAAATGTTTCTTGCTATAAGTCAGCAATTTTCCGAATTCAGGGAGGCTGAATGGTTAGCATGTGGGCGCTGTATCGTAACGTCTGTCATTGAGTCAACGGGCGTCGTTTCGATCTCCAGGTTGCACGTGACATGGTGTATGATGTCCAACCTCGTGGGTTTTCTACGTGTTCTTCGATTTCCTCCCAACAGCTAAAGACCAGTACGCGCAAGGGGAGTTTTTAAATAAAGTTAAAAAAAACATATGTTAGTCCCGAAATGACCTAGTTTGTGTCGAATGGACGTTAGGCCGCATTTCTCTCTTTCTCTTTTATTTTTAAAGTTTTGTAATAATCGGTTGGTAATCAAAGGTACTGTAAAAGTGATAAAACAGAAAATTTGGCCCGGTTGTAATGTTTCTCACTTTAAAGTCAGCAATTTGTCGATTTTAAGGGGCAAACGTTTATTGCGAACGATTAAGGTGGTCAGGGGGAGTTTATTTTTAAAAGTTTTGTAATAATCGGTTGTTAACTAAAGGTACCGTGCAAATTAAACTGTTAAAATAGAAAATTTCGCCCGGTTGAAATGTTTCTCGCTGTAGGTCAGCAATTTGGCGATTTTAGGGAGGTTGCGTGGCTGAATGGTTAGCACTTGCGCTCTGTATCTTAACGTCTGTCATTGAGTCAACTGGCGTTGTTTCGATTTCTTGGTTGTGCGTGACAAGGAGTATGGTCGCCTGTCCAACCTCGTAGGCCGTAACGCCGCTGTCCGGGTATGGCGTATGCCCGCCTTCATTAGCCCATTGTAGGAGCAGAACAGTAGGACGTTAAACCCCATTCAATTTCATTTCATTTCTCTATGTTGCTTATTTATTATAGTGGATAAATATTTTTTTGGTTCTAGCAATTATTTAATTTCTGCATAGAAATCTTGCTTTGGCCATTTTTTTTATTGCAGAGTGCCATTCTTGTATATTGCAGTCTATGACCCTTTGTTTAAAATATGCTTAAAGTTGGGTTCCCGGATACAAACTGGGTGATTTGATGATATATTAGAATTAAAAACATATTCAAACTAATTATCTTATCATAATTTTGCTTCAAATCGTTCTCATAACATTGTAATTGACGAGAATAGCCTGCTATAAAAATCTATCGAAAGAGACCATGTTTGCGTCAGGCGATTACCCCTCGCCGTAACCAATGGCAACGGTGGCAGACGACAGGGGAGAATGCATTGCATACACAAGACGATGTTGTCTGTAAGCGCTGACTATTTACTACAAATATAGAATCCTAATTAAATTCTCGGATTATCCACTCCATGCGTCCTTTTCCGTGATTTTTACCCCAGAAATTGTTGTATGTCTAACTCTTCATAAATTTTTTCAAAATGTACACAAATCACTCAAGTTCGCGTGCAGCCTTCAACGCCAAGCGTGCAGGTACCCTTATTCGTCGGGTTGACTATTAAGGGAACCCCTTACATTTTTGTCCTGTTTACGCTCCATGAGTGTTTTTCAGGGAATCCTGTATTTTTCTAGTAAGATTGGATATCTCTTCTTTCCATATATACCAAAATTGCCTTACTTTTATAGGCAATGACCACCCGATAAATACTTATCTGGGAACCCAACTTTAAGAAGTCGTCACGATTTCCTACTTATAACCGAACATATTGGAAACCATAATAATTATATAACATATCTTGGAAGCCCGATTACAGCTATACAAGTTTCAGTTATTTCCCTTTAGTTTAAAGATTATTTTTTTGCCCGGGTGCAATGTTTCTCACTACATTTAAATTTGTAACTTTGTGAGTTTTTGACCGATTTTGATATTATGTCTTTATAATTTTCCAAATCTACATATTTAACGTACATATTCAAACAGTTGAGTTCAACCTGATTCAAAAAGTTTTAGTTTTGTTCAAAGTTATCTCATTTAATTTTTCGATGTTTTCTTACCATTTTCATTTCATTTTTCTGAAATCCCGATTACAGCAACACAAGTATCAGTTATTTCCCTTTAGTTTTCAGATTACTCAATGTTTCATACTATATTTAGACTTGTAACTTCGCGAGATTTTGACCAATTTTGATAGTTTGTTATTCTTATCCTTTTATTTGAGATACTTGATATAATCGATGACACGTGACGATGAATATGAAAGCTTTCATATCTGCATGGGACAGTAGCAGATCTAGTTAAGCTTTCATATTTCATATGAAAGCTTATTGTTTCTGTTAAGATTATTATTATTTTTTTTTTTGTGTTTTTCCTGCAAATCGGATTTCACAGAATCTATCCATAGGATGTTTCTGAAACTTTGACCTACCCCCCCAAAAATGGGTGGTGGCTGTTGATTAAATATATTTTCAAAACGTTTTGCGAATTCGAAATCACCGAATTTTACGAACGAAAAAACTGACAATGCATAGTCGTAACTTTGCTATTTTTTGACCGATTTTACTAATTCTTTTTTCTTTGAATACCTTGAAAAAAATCATTTTCATCTGCAGTTTCACATTTTCGAATTTTGAAATTTCGTCGCTGTGATTTCGAACCGGAAGTTTAGACCAATTTGACAACTTCTTTAATAGTTGTACGATTTTCATGAAATTTAGTATATAAGTAGATCTTACCAATGTGACTTCAAAAATATAATGAGAAATTTTCTAAATTATCCCCCCTTGGTGAAATTAAGGATCAAAGTTTTTAAAAAAATCGTCGAAATATAGGTCAGAATGACCTGAAATTTTTTTTCGATACTCGACAAGTAATTACTGATTCCTACACAAAATATGGAGTTTGTCGATCGAACCGGAAATGCCACCATCTTGAAACATGAAAAATCCCTAAGGCTTTTTTGCTATCTTACTTACAGACACGGGAGTTATATTTTCTGAATCCTTGAAGGATGGCCCAAAAATCGTAGGGAGCAGAATTTTGATTTAGGTCAACTGATGGTTGCCATTTTGAAGTGAATATGAAAAGTAGTAGCAATTTGAAGGGCCGAGATTTTGAAACACAATAACTCTCCTTCTAATTGAGCTAGAATGTTCAATCTTGGTGTAGACGTTCACTAGGTCAATGTCATGATTGAGTGCAAAGATGAGCTTTTTCTGCTTAGGGTAAGCAGAGATAAGCATGCTGATTTGTTGATTCTTTAGGGCACAATAACTTCGGTTATAATGAAGGGAGGGTGATGAAACTCTTGTCAATAGAGAGTCTAATAGGTAGCCTGTTGTGTGAAATGATTGTATCATTTTTTTTAAATATCAGGGATAGCCGAAAAAAAGAGATTGAAAATCCAAAAAGTCGTATTTTTACAATTTGGAGCATGTTTAGAGGTTAGCATGTGCTCGCTGTATCGTAACCTTTGTCATTGAGTCAACGGGCGTCGTTTCGATCTCCAGGTTGCACGTGACATGGTGTATGATGTCCAACCTCGTGGGTTTTCTCTGTGTTCTTCGGTTTCCTCCCAACGGCTAAAGACCAGTACGCGCAAGGGGAGTTTTTAAATAAAATTAAAAAACATATGTTAGTCCCGAAATGACCTAGTTTGTGTCGAATGGACGTTAGGCCGCATTTCTCTCTTTCTCTTTTTAAAGTTTTGTAATAATCGGTTGGTAATCAAAGGTACTGTTAAAGTGATAAAACAGAAAATTTGGCCCGGTTGTAAAGTTTCTCACTTTAAATTCAGCAATTTGTCGATTTTAAGGGGCAAACGTTTATTGCGAACGATTAAGCTGGTCAGGGGGAGCTTATTTTTAAAAGTTTTGTAATATTCGGTTGATAACTAAAGGTACCGTGCAAATTAAACTGTTAAAATAGAAAATTTGGCCCGGTTGAAATGTTTCTCGCTGTAGGTCAGCAATTTGCCGATTTTAGGGAGGTTGCGTGGCTGAGTGGTTAGCACGTGCGCTCTGTATCATAACGTCTGTCATTGAGTCAACTGTCCTTATTTCGATTTCTTGGTTGTACGTGACAAGGAGTATGGTCGCCTTACCAACCTCGTAGGCCGTAACGCCGCTGCCCGGGTAAAATTTCCCTCATTGCACACTTTATGGCGTATGCCCGTCTTCATTAGCCCATTGTAGGAGCAGAACAGTAGGACGTTAAACCCCATTCAATTTCATTTCATTTTCCCTGTGTTGCTTATTTATTACAGTGGATAAATATTTTTCTGGTTCTAGCAATTATTTAATTTCTGGCCAGTTTTTTTTATTACAGAGTGCCATTCTTGTATATTGCAGTCTATGACCCTTTGTTTAAAACATGCTTAAGAAGTCGTCACGATTTCCTACTTATTACCAAACATATTGGAAACCATAATTATATAACATATCTTGGAAGCCCGATTACAGCTATACAAGTTTCAGTTATTTCCCTTTAGATTAAAGATTATTTTTTTGCCCGGGTGCAATGTTTCTCACTACATTTAAATTTGTAACTTTGTGAGTTTTTGACCGATTTTGATATTATGTCTTTATAATTTTCCAAATCTACATATTTAACGTACATATTCAAACAGTTGAGTTCAACCTGATTCAAAAAGTTTTAGTTTTGTTCAAAGTTATCTCATTCATCCCGATTACAGCAACACAAGTATCAGTTATTTCCATTTAGTTTTCAGATTACTCAATGTTTCATACTATATTTAGACTTGTAACTTCGCGAGTTTTTGACCAATTTTGATAGTTTGTTATTCTTATCCTTTTATTTGAGATACTTGATATAATCGATGACACGTGACGATGAATATGAAAGCTTTCATATCTGCATGGGACAGTAGCAGATCTAGTTATTATTTTTTTTTTTTGTGTATTTTCTGCAAATCGGATTTCTCAGAATCTAACCATGGGATCTTTCTAAAACTTTGACCTACCCCCCCAAAAATGGGGTGCGAACGTTGTTTAAATATATTTTCAAAACGTTTTACGAATCCGAAATCACCGAATTTTACGAACGAAAAAACTGACAATGCATAGTCGTAACTTTGTTATTTTTTGACCGATTTTACTAATTCTTTTTTCTTTGAATACCTTGAAAAAAATTATTTTCATCTGCAGTTTCACATTTTGGAATTTCGAAAATTCGTCGCTGTGATTTCGAACCGGAAATTTAGACCAATTTGACAACTTCTTTAATAGTTGTACGATTTTCATGAAATTTAGTATACAAGTAGATCTTACCGATGTGACTTCAAAAATGTAATTCGAAATTTTCTAAATTATCTCCCCTTGGTGAAATTAAGGATCAAAGTTTTCAAAAAAATCGTCGAAATATAGGTCAGAATGACCTAATTTTTTTTTTCGATACTAGACAAGAAATTACTGATTCGTACCCAAAATATGGAGTTTGTCGATCGAACCGGAAGTGCCACCATCTTTAAACGTGAAAATTCAAAAAGGCTTTTTTGCTATTTTACTTACAGACTCGGGAGTTATATTTTCGGAATCCTTGAAGGAATGCCTAAAAATCTATCGGACCAGAATTTTGATTTCGGTCATGTGATGGTCACAATTTTGAATTGAAAATGAAAAATAGAAGCAATTTGAAAGGCCCGGACTTCGGAACACAATAACTCTCCTTCTAATTAAGCTAGAATGTTCAAACTTGGTGTAGACGTTCAATAGGTCAATGTTATGATTGAGTTCAAAGATGAGCATTTTCTGCTTAGGGTAAGCAGAGATAAGCATGCTGATTTGTTGATTCTTTAGGGCACGATAACTTCGGTTATAATGAAGGGAGGGCGGTGAAACTTTTGTCAATAGAGAGTCTAATGGGTAGCCTGTTGTGTGAAATGATTGTATCATTTTTTTAAAATATCAGGGATAGCCGAAAAAAAGAGATTGAAAATCCAAAAAGTCGTATTTTTACAATTTGGAGCATGTTTAGAGGTCTTTCTCGTAAAGTCAACATACTATTTTTTGGGAACTTCTTCTACAAAGAGTCTTATTGGTAGTCTTTTATATGAAACCATCGATCAACAGTCCAACATATCAGGAGTAGAAGAACAAAAGGATCGAACATTGAAAACGGCACCCTTTCATTGTTGAGCGAAACATGAAGTGTGGGTGACTACAATCTACGCATTTAGTCATCGTATAGAGCTTATTCAACAGTATCGAATTCCAACTGCTTAGGGATATTTTACGTGCACTCCAATGTGTACACGGGACCTTGGTTTTTCTTCCCATCCGAACGACTAGACAGCTGTGCTTGTCAGGCCCTCCGTTCTGCCTCACTGACAAGGGGAACCACACCGGGAAATCGATATGAACTTTCTCTGTGCAGAACTTTCAATTCAGGCAAAACGTTTATTGCATACGATTAAGCTGGTCAGTTGGAGCTTATTTTCAAAAGTTTTGTAATAATCGGTTGGTAATTAAAGTACCGTGCACATTAAACTGTTAAAACAGAAAATTTCGCCCGGTTGAAATGTTTCTTGCTATAAGTCAGCAATTTTCCGAATTCAGGGAGGCTGGATGGCTGAATGGTTAGCATGTGCTCGCTGTATCGTAACCTTTGTCATTGAGTCAACGGGCGTCGTTTCGATCTCCAGGTTTCACGTGACATGGTGGATGATGTCCAACCTCGTGGGTTTTCTCCGTGTTCTTCGGTTTCCTCCCAACGGCTAAAGACCACTACGTGCAAGGGGAGTTTTTAAATAAAATTAAAAAACATATGTTAGTCCCGAAATGACATAGTTTGTGTCGAATGGACGTTAGGCCGCATTTCTCTCTTTCTCTTTTTAAAGTTTTGTAATAATCGGTTGGTAATCAAAGGTACTGTTAAAGTGATAAAACAGAAAATTTGGCCCGGTTGTAATGTTTCTCACTTTAAATTCAGCAATTTGTCGATTTTAACGGGCAAACGTTTATTGCGAACGATTAAGCTGGTCAGGGGGGGCTTATTTTTAAAAGTTTTGTAATATTCGGTTGATAACTAAAGGTACCGTGCAAATTAAACTGTTAAAATAGAAAATTTGGCCCGGTTGAAATGTTTCTCGCTGTAGGTCAGCAATTTGCCGATTTTAGGGAGGTTGCGTGGCTGAATGGTTAGCACGTGCGCTCTGTATCATAACGTCTGTCATTGAGTCAACTGGCCTTGTTTCAATTTCTTGGTTGTACGTGACAAGGAGTATGCTCGCCTTACCAACCCCGTAGGCCGTAACGCCGCTGCCCGGGTAAAATTTCCCTCATTGCACACTTTATGGCGTATGCCCGTCTTCATTAGCCCATTGTAGGAGCAGAACAGTAGGACGTTAAACCCCATTCAATTTCATTTCATTTTCTCTATGTTGCTTATTTATTATAGTGGATAAATATTTTTCTGGTTCTAGCAATTATTTAATTTCTGCATAAAAATCTCTGGCCAGTTTTTTTTTTATTGCAGAGTGCCATTCTTGTATATTGCAGTCTATGACCCTTTGTTTAAAACATGCTTAAGAAGTCGTCACGATTTCCTACTTATAACCAAACATATTGGAAACCATAATTATATAACATATCTTGGAAGCCCGATTACAGCTATACAAGTTTCAGTTATTTCCCTTTAGTTTAAAGATTATTTTTTTGCCCGGGTGCAATGTTTCTCACTACATTTAAATTTGTAACTTTGTGAGTTTTTGACCGATTTTGATATTATGTCTTTATAATTTTCCAAATCTACATATTTAACGTACATATTCAAATAGTTGAGTTCAACCTGATTCAAAAAGTTTTAGTTTTGTTCAAAGTTATCTCATTCATCCCGATTACAGCAACACAAGTATCAGTTATTTCCCTTTAGTTTTCAGATTACTCAATGTTTCATACTATATTTAGACTTGTAACTTCGCGAGTTTTTGACCAATTTTGTTAGTTTGTTATGCGAAACATGCAGTGTGGTGACTACAATCTACACATTTAGTCATCGTATAGAGCTTATTCAACAGTATCGAATTCCAGCTGCTTAGGGATATTTTACGTGCACTCCAATGTGTACACGAGACCTTGGTTTTTCGTCCCATCCGAATGACTAGACAGCTGTGCTTGTCAGGCCCTCCGTTCTGCCTCACTGACAAGGGGAACCACGCCGGGAAATCGAGATGAACTTTCTCCGTGCAGAACTTTCAATTCAGGCGAAAACGTTTATTGCATACGATTAAGCTGGTCAGTTGGAGCTTATTTTCAAAAGTTTTGTAATAATCGGTTGGTAATTAAAGTACCGTGCACATTAAACTGTTAAAACAGAAAATTTCGCCCGGTTGAGGGAGGCTGAATGGCTGAATGGTTAGCATGTGCGCACTGTATCGTAACGTCTGTCATTGAGTCAACGGGCGTCGTTTCGATCTCCAGGTTGCACGTGACATGAAGTATGATGTCCAACCTCGTGGGTTTTCTCCGTGTCCTTCGGTTTCCTCCCAACGGCTAAAGACCTGTAAGCGCAAGGGGAGTTTTTAAATAAAATTAAAAACATATGTTAGTCCCGAAATGACCTAGTTTGTGTCGAATGGACATTAGGCCGCATTTCTCTCTTTCTCTTTTATTTTTAAAGTTTTGTAATAATCGGTTGGTAATCAAAGGTACTGTAAAAGTGATAAAACAGAAAATTTCGCCCGGTTGTAATGTTTCTCACTTTAAAGTCAGCAATTTGCCGATTTTAAGGGGCAAACGTTTATTGCGAACGCTTAAGCTGGTCAGGGTGAGCTTATTTTTAAAAGTTTTGTAATATTCGGTTGATAACTGAAGGTACCGTGCAAATTAAACTGTTACAATAGAAAATTTGGCCCGGTTGAAATGTTTCTCGCTGTAGGTCAGCAATTTGCCGATTTTAGGGAGGTTGCGTGGCTGAATGGTTAGCACGTGCGCTCTGTATCATAACGTCTGTCATTGAGTCAACTGGCGTTGTTTCGATTTCTTGGTTGTACGTGACAAGGAGTATGGTCGCCTGTCCAACCTCGTAGGCCGTAACCGCCGCTGCCCGGGTAAAATTTCCCTCATTGCACACTTTATGGCATATGCCCGTCTTCATTAGCCCATTTTAGGAGCAGAACAGTCGGACGTTAAACCCCATTCAATTTCATTTCATTTTCTCTATGTTGCTTATTTATTATAGTGGATAAATATTTTTCTGGTTCTAGCAATTATTTAATTTCTGCATAGAAATCTTGCTTTGGCCAGTTTTTTTATTGCAGAGTGCCATTCTTGTTTAAACAAACATGATCCTTTGTTTAAAACATGCTTAAGAAGTCGTCACGATTTCCTACTTATAACCAAACATATTGGAAATATTAGTCTGGCATTATTAAATCCTAATTTTATTGGTCTTATTTAAAATTAAACTTTCATTTAACTATGAACAACCCTTAACGTGTCTCTTTAAAACTATTAAGTACTCTAAAACAGTAGCTCAACCTTTTGACCTAAACTCATTAATTTACCATTTTGTTGTGAGCGACTTCTTATTCTTCCTATATGACATATTGCACGTGTCTGATTTCAAAGGGGGGTTGGTGGCTGAATGGTTAGCACGCGCGCCTGTCATTGAGTTAACTAGCGTGTTTTCGAATGCCCGGTTGTACGTGACAAGGAGTAAGGTCGCCTGTCCAACCTGCCATTTTTATTTTTTTTCCCGCCATTTTCATTTCATTTTCTCATCCGTCTCATTACAGTAATACAAGTTTCAGTTATTTCCCTTTAGTTTTCAGATTATTGTTATGCCTGGGTGCAATGTTTCATACTATATTTAGACTTGTAACTTCGCGTGTTTTTGACCAATTTTAATAATTTTTTCTTCTTATCCTTTTATTTAGGATACTTGATACAATCAATGACACGTGACGATGAATATGAAAGCTTTCATATCTGCATGGGACAGTAGCAGATCTAGTTATTGTTATTTTTTTTTGTGTTTTGTCCACAAATCGGATTTCTCAGAATCTAACGATAGGATCGTTCTGAAACTTTTACCTATCCCCCCAAAAATGGGTGGTGGCTGTTGATTAAATATATTTTCAAAACGTTTTACGAATCCGAAATCACCGAATTTTACGAACGAAAAAACTGACAATGCATACTCGTAACTTTGTTATTTTTTGACCGATTTTACTAATTCTTTTTTCTTTGAATACCTTGAAAAAAACCATTTTCATCTGCAGTTTCGCATTTTCCAATTTCGAAAATTCGTCGCTGTGATTTCGAACCGGAAGTTTAGACCAATTTGAGATCTTCTTTAATAGTTGTACGATTTTCATGAAATTTAGTGTATAAGTAGATGCTACCGATGTGACTTCAAAAATATAATTAAAAATTTTCTAAATTATCTCCCCTTGACGAAATTAAGGATCAAAGTTTTCAAAAAAATCGTCGAAATATAGGTCAGAATGACCTAATTTTTTTTTTTGATACTAGACAAGTAATTACTGATTCGTACACAAAATATGGAGTTTGTCGATCGAACCGAAAGTGCCACCATCTTTAAACGTGAAAAATCAAAAAGGCTTTTTTGCTATTTTACTTACAGACTCGGGAGTTATATTTTCAGAATCCTTGAAAGAATGCCTAAAAATCTGTCGGATCCGAATTTTGATTTCGGTCACGTGATGGTCACCATTTTGAATTGAAAATGAAAAATAGAAGCAATTTGAAGGGCCGGGACTTTGGAACACAATAACTCTCCTTCTAATTAAGCTACAATGTTCAAACTTGGTGTAGACGTTCACTAGGTCAATGTCATGATTGAGTTCAAAGATGAGCATTTTCTGCTTAGGGTAAGCAGAGATAAGCATGCTGATTTGTTGATTCTTTAGGGCACGATAACTTCGGTTATAATGAAGGGAAGGCGATGAAACTTTTGTCAATAGAGAGTCTAATAGCTAGCCTGTTGTTTGAAATCATTGTATCATTTTTTTTAAATATCAGGGATAGCCGAAAAAAAGAGATTGAAAATCCAAAAAGTCGTATTTTTACAATTTGGAGCATGTTAAGAGGTCTTTCTCGTAAAGTCAACATAATATTTTTTGGGAACTTCTTCTACAAAGAGTCTTATTGGTAGTCTTTTATATGAAACCATCGATCAACAGTCCAACATATCAGGAGTAGAAGAACAAAAGGATCGAAAATTGAAAACGGCACCCTTTCATTGTTAAGCGAAACATGCAGTGTGGGTGACTACAATCTACACATTTAGTCATCGTATAGAGCTTATTCAACAGTATCGAATTCCAACTGCTTAGGGATATTTTACGTGCACTCCAATGTCTATACGGGAGCTTGGTTTTTCGTCCCATCCGAACGACTAGACAACTGTGCTTGTCAGGCCCTCCGTTCTGTCTCACTGACAACGGGGATCCACGCCGGGAAATCAAGATGAACTTTCTCCGTGCAGAACTTTCAATTCAGGCCAAACGTTTATTGCATACGATTAAGCTGGTCAGTTGGAGCTTATTTTCAAAAGTTTTGTAATAATCGGTTGGTAATTAAAGTACCGTGCACATTAAACTGTTAAAACAGAAAATTTCGCCCGGTTGAAATGTTTCTTGCTATAAGTCAGCAATTTTCCGAATTCAGGGAGGCTGAATGGCTGAATGGTTAGCATGTGCGCGCTGTATCGTAACGTCTGTCATTGAGTCAACGAGCGTCGTTTCGATCTCCAGGTTGCACGTGACATGAAGTATGATGTCCAACCTCGTGGGTTTTCTCCGTGTCCTTCGGTTTCCTCCCAACGGCTAAAGACCAGTAAGCGCAGGGGGAGTTTTTAAATAAAATTTAAAAAACATATGTTAGTCACGAAATGACCTAGTTTGTGTCGAATGGACATTAGGCCGCATTTCTCTCTTTCTCTTTTATTTTTAAAGTTTTGTGATAATCGGTTGGTAATCAAAGGTACTGTAAAAGTGATAAAACAGAAAATTTCGCCCGGTTGTAATGTTTCTCACTTTAAAGTCAGCAATTTGCCGATTTTAAGGGGCAAACGTTTATTGCGAACGCTTAAGCTGGTCAGGGGGAGCTTATTTTTAAAAGTTTTGTAATATTCGGTTGATAACTAAAGGTACCGTGCAAATTAAACTGTTAAAATAGAAAATTTGGCCCGGTTGAAATGTTTCTCGCTGTAGGTCAGCAATTTGCCGATTTTAGGGAGGTTGCGTGGCTGAATGGTTAGCACGTGCGTTCTGTATCATAACGTCTGTCATTGAGTCAACTGGCGTTGTTTCGATTTCTTGGTTGTACGTGACAAGGAGTATGGTCGCTGTCCGACCTCGTAGGCCGTAACGCCGCTGCCCGGGTAATATTTCCCTCATTGCACACTTTATGGCTTGTGGACGCTCTAGAGGCTAAAGTTAATATCCGATTGACTTTAGATTTATACACAGTGTTTAAGGTCATGAGACGAAGAAGCCTATTGTTTTTCAGCGATTTCCGATAATAACTACCAGAGTTATGGCCCTTGATCACTTCAAAAAATCTTGTGGACGCTCTAGAGGCCAAAGTTAATATCCGATTGGCTTTAAATTTATACACAGTGTTTAAGGTCATAAGACAAAGAAGCCTATTGATTTTCAGCGATTTCCGATAATTAGTGCCAGAGTTATGGCCCTTGATCACTTCAAAAAATATTGTGGACACTCTAAAAGCCAAAGTTAATATCCGATTGACTTTACATTTATACACAGTGTTTAAGGTCATAAGACGAAGAATATCAAAAGATTGATTTTCAGCGATTTCTGATAATTAGTGCCAGAGTTATGGCCCTTGATCACTTCAAAAAAATCTTGTGAATGCTCTAGAGGCCAAAGTTAATATCCGATTGACTTTAATTTCATACACAGTGTTTAAGGTCATAAGACGAAGAAGCAAGATTTTCAGCAATTTCCGATAATTAGTGCCAGAGTTATGGCCCTTGATCACTTCAAAAAATCTTGTGGATGCTGTAGATGCCAAAGTTGATATCTGATTGACTTCAAATTAATACACAGTGTTTAAAGTCATGAGACGAAGAAGCCTATTGATTTTCAGCGATTTCTGATAATCAGTGCCAGAGTTGTGGCCCTTGATCACTTCAAAAAATCTTGTGGATGCTGTAGAGGACAAAGTTAATATGTGATTGACTGCAGAGTGATACACAGTATTTTGATTTTCAATGAATTTTGATAACTGAACAGCTAAATCCATGATGTTAAATATTTCCTATACTAATTGTTAGCGTGGGGTAAAACTTTATAAAAAACAAACAAATTCTAATGATTTTCAGATAATTACATAATGAGTTATTACTCTTAATCAGATTTTAGTGTATTACAAATGTTTCATTACCAAAAAAAGAAAAAATATGCGACAACCCTTGTTGACTGCCCGGACGATTTAGCTGCTGTGGGCGTATGTTTCGTTGCCTGGCAACCTATCTTTATATGAAACCATCGACCAACAGTCCAAAATATCAGGAGTAGAAGAATAAAAGGATCGAAAATTGAAAACGGCACCCTTTCATTGTTAAGCAAAACTTGCAGTGTGGGTGGCTATAATCTGCACATTTAGTCATTGTATAGAGCGTATTCAACAGTATCGAATTCCAACCGCAAAGGGATCTTTTACGTGCACTCCAATGTGTACACGGCGGGGGGGGGGACACGCCAGAAAATCGATATGAACTTTCTCGGCCAATGCAGGGGTCGAACACCCGACCTCCTGGCTAGCAGGCCAACGACTTAGCCACATAGTCTGGACACCCATCGTACATTTCATCCGTCAAATCAAAGCATTTCATTGCATTAGACCAATAATTAATTATTCTTAATTTAAAACTTTATTTTAATATTAGTCTGGCATTATTAAATCCTAATTTTATTGGTCTTATTTAAAATGAAACTTTCATATAACTATGAACAACCCATAACGTGTCTCTTTAAAACAAATAAATACTCTAAAACAGTAGCTCAGCCTTTTGACCTAAACTCATTAATTTACGATTTTGTTGTGAGCGACTTGTTATTCTCCCTATATGACATATTGCACGTGTCTGATTTCAAAGGGGGGGGGGGGGCTGAATGGTTAGCACGCTCGCCTGTCATTGAGTTAACTAGCGTGTTTTCGAATCCCCGGTTGTACGTGACAAGGAGTAAGGTCGCCTGTCCAACCTGCCATTTTTAGTTCTTTCCCGCCATTTTCATTTCATTTTCTCATCCGTCTCATTACAGTAATACAAGTTTCAGTTATTTCCCTTTAGTTTTCAGATTATTGTTATGCCTGGGTGCAATGTTTCATACTATATTTAGACTTGTAACTTCGCGAGTTTTTGAATAATTTTGATAATTTTTTCTTCTTATCCTTTTATTTAGGATACTTGATACAATCGATGACACGTGACGTTGAATATGAAAGCTTTCATATCTGCATGGGACAGTAGCAGATCTAGTTAAGCTTTCATATGTATTACATATGAAAGCTTATTGTTTCTGTTAAAGTTATTATTATTTTTTTTTTGTGTGTGTTTTCTGCAAATCGGATTTCTCAGAATCTATCCATAGGATCTTTCCAAAATTTTGACCTACCCCCCAAAAATGGGGTGTGAACCTTGATTAAATATATTTTCAAAACGTTTTACGAATCCAAAATCACCGAATTTTACGAACGAAAAAACTGACAATGCATAGTCGTAACTTTGTTATTTTTTGACCGATTTTACTAATTCTTTTTTCTTTGAGTATCTTGAAACATTTACTTCAAATCTGCAATTTCGGATTTTCGAATTTCGAAAATTCGTCGCTGTCATTTTGAACCGGAAGTTATTACCAATTTGACAACTTCTTTAATAGTTGTGCGATTTTCGTGAAATTTAGAATGTTAGTAGATCTTGCCAATGCGACTTCAATGATGTCCTTGGAAATTTTCTAAATTATCTCAGAATGACCTAATTTTTTTTTTGAATACTAGAGAAGTAATTACTGATTCGTACACAAAATATGGAGTTTGTCGATCGAACCGGAAGTGCCACCATCTTTAAACGTGAAAAATCAAAAAGGCTTTTTTGCTATTTTACTTACAGACTCGGGAGTTATATTTTCAGAATCCTTGAAGGAATGCCTAAAAATCTGTCGGATCCGAATTTTGATTTCGGTCACGTGATGGTCACCATTTTGAATTGAAAATGAAAAATAGAAGCAATTTGAAGGGCCGGGACTTTGGAATACAATAACTCTCCTTCTAATTAAGCTAGAATGTTCAAACTTGGTGTAGACGTTCACTAGGTCAATGTCATGATTGAGTTCAAAGATGAGCATTTTCTGCTTAGGGTAAGCAGAGATAAGCATGCTGATTTGTTGATTCTTTAGGGCACGATAACTTCGGTTATAATGAAGGGAGGGCGGTGAAACTTTTGTCAATAGAGAGTGTAATAGCTAGCCTGTTGTTTGAAATCATTGTATCATTTTTTTTAAATATCAGGGATAGCCGAAAGAAAGAGATTGAAAATCCAAAAAGTCGTATTTTTACAATTTGGAGCATGTTTAGAGGTCTTTCTCGTATAGTCAACATACTATTTTTTGGGAACTTCTTCTACAAAGAGTCTTATTGGTAGTCTTTTATATGAAACCATCGATCAACAGTCCAACATATCAGGAGTAGAAGAACAAAAGGATCGAACATTGAAAACGGCACCCTTTCAATGTTAAGCGAAACATGCAGTGTGGGTGACTACAATCTACACATTTAGTCATCGTATAGAGCTTATTCAACAGTATCGAATTCCAGCGGCTTAGGGATATTTTACGTGCACTCCAATGTGTACACGGGACCTTGGTTTTTCGTCCCATCCGAAGGACTAGACAGCTGTGTTTGTCAGGCCCTCCGTTCTGCCTTACTGACAAGGGGAACCACGCCGGGAAATCGAGATGAACTTTTTCCGTGCAGAACTTTCAATTCAGGCAAAACGTTTATTGCATACGATTAAGCTGGTCAGTTGGAGCTTATTTTCGAAAGTTTTGTAATAATCGGTTGGTAATTAAAGTACCGTGCACATTAAACTGTTAAAACAGAAAATTTCGCCCGGTTGAAATGTTTCTTGCTATAAGTCAGCAATTTTCCGAATTCAGGGAGGCTGAATGGTTAGCATGTGCTCGCTGTATCGTAACCTTTGTCATTGAGTCAACGGGCGTCGTTTCGATCTCCAGGTTGCACGTGACATGGTGTATGATGTCCAACCTCGTGGGTTTTCTCCGTGTTCTTCGGTTTCCTCCCAACGGCTAAAGACCAGTGCGTACAAGGGGAGTTTTTAAATAAAATTAAAAAACATATGTTAGTCCCGAAATGACCTAGTTTGTGTCGAATGGGCGTTAGGCCGCATTTCTCTCTTTCTCTTTTTAAAGTTTTGTAATAATCGGTTGGTAATCAAAGGTACTGTTAAAGTGATAAAATAGAAAATTTGGCCCGGTTGTAATGTTTCTCACTTTAAAGTCAGCAATTTGTCGATTTTAAGGGGCAAACGTTTATTGCGAACGATTAAGCTGGTCAGGGGGGCTTATTTTTAAAAGTTTTGTAATATTCGGTTGATAACTAAAGGTACCGTGCAAATTAAACTGTTAAAATAGAAAATTTGGCCCGGTTGAAATGTTTCTCGCTGTAGGTCAGCAATTTGCCGATTTTAGGGAGGTTGCGTGGCTGAATGGTTAGCACGTGCGCTCTGTATCATAACGTCTGTCATTGAGTCAACTGGCCTTGTTTCGATTTCTTGGCTGTACGTGACAAGGAGTATGGTCGCCTTACCAACCTCGTAGGCCGTAACGCCACTGCCCGGGTAAAATTTCCCCCATTGCACACTTTATGGCGTATGCCCGTCTTCATTAGCCCATTGTAGGAGCAGAACAGTAGGACGTTAAACCCCATTCAATTTCATTTCATTTTCACTATGTTGCTTATTTATTATAGTGGATAAATATTTTTCTGGTTCTAGCAATTATTTAATTTCTGCATAGAAATCTCTGTCCAGTTTTTTTTATTGCAGAGTGCCATTCTTGTATATTGCAGTCTATGACCCTTTGTTTAAAACATGCTTAAGAAGTCGTCACGATTTCCTACTTATAACCAAACATATTGGAAACCATAATTATATAACATATCTTGGAAGCCCGATTACAGCTATACAAGTTTTAGTTATTTCCCTTTAGTTTAAAGATTATTTTTTTGCCCGGGTGCAATGTTTCTCACTACATTTAAATTTGTAACTTTGAGAGTTTTTGACCGATTTTGATATTATGTCTTTATAATTTTCCAAATCTACATATTTAACGTACATATTCAAACAGTTGAGTTCAACCTGATTCAAAAAGTTTTAGTTTTGTTCAAAGTTATCTCATTTAATTTTTCGATGTTTTCTTACCATTTTCATTTCATTTTTCTGAAAGTTTTGAAATCGGAAGTCATCCCGATTACAGCAACACAAGTATCAGTTATTTTCGTTTAGTTTTCAGATTACTCAATGTTTCATACTATATTTAGACTTGTAACTTCGCGAGTTTTTGACCAATTTTGATAGTTTGTTATTCTTATCCTTTTATTTGAGATACTTGATATAATCGATGACACGTGACGATGAATATGAAAGCTTTCATATCTGCATGGGACAGTAGCAGATCTAGTTATTATTTTTTTGTGTGTATTTTCTGCAAATCGGATTTCTCAGAATCTAACCATGGGATCTTTCTGAAACTTTGACCTACCCCCCAAAAATGGGGTGCGAACGTTGCTTAAATATATTTTCAAAACGTTTTACGAATCCGAAATCACCGAATTTTACGAACGAAAAAACTGACAATGCATAGTCGTAACTTTTGTTATTTTTTTACCGATTTTACTAATTTTTTTTTTTTTTGAATACCTTGAAAAAAATCATTTTCATCTGCAGTTTCACATTTTCGAATTTCGAAAATTCGTCGCTGTAATTTCGAACCGGAAGTTTAGACCAATTTGACAACTTCTTTAATAGTTGTACGATTTTCATGAAATTTAGTATATATTATAGATCTTACCGATGTGACTTCAAAAATATAATTAGAAATTTTCTAAATTATCTCCCCTTGGTGAAATTAAGGATCAAAGTTTTCAAAAAAATCGTCGAAATATAGGTCAGAATGACCTAATTTTTTTTTTCGATACTAGACAAGGAATTACTGATTCGTACACAAAATATGGAGTTTGTCGATCGAACCGGAAGTGCCACCATCTTTAAAAGTGAAAAATCAATAAGGCTTTTTTGCTATTTTACTTACAGACTCGGGAGTCATATTTTCGGAATCCTTGAAGGAGTGCCTAAAAATCTATCGGATCAGAATTTTGATTTCGGTCACGTGATGGTCAGCATTTCGAACTGAACATTAGAAAAGGTGAAAAATCGACATTAACGAGCACGTAAATGAAAGCAATAGGCCGTAGTTTGGAGAATATGTCTCCTATTTCCAAAATGAATACATTTCTGGATAGCCGGGATCAGGGTCGAAATATTGTTATTTGAAAATGTCACATTTTCGAATTTTGTCTTTGATGTTTTTCGTGCCGGTAAAGTTGTTTACGAGTGAAAAATCATAAAAACTTCGCTATATTTTGACCGATTTTAATGATTTTTTTTTCTTGATGAGATTATTTACATGACCCATGACATGTGACAAGAAGTGAGACACACTGCTGACGCCCTGTTAAATAAGACCTAAGCAGTTCAAGAGCACTATCTACAACACCAGGCGTTTCAAGAGAATGGCGTGATCGACAGTGTCAAACGCTGCCGACAAGTCCAATAGTATAAGGATGACGCATTTCTGAGAGTCGATGGATTGTACGATGTCATTATATACCCGAAGTAAAGCAGTTTCTGTACTATGGTACCTCCTGTAAGCGCTCTGAAATGGTTCTTACAGATTATTATCGCCAACATGTGACAGGAAGTGACTGTGAATATGAAAGCTTTAATATATGCTTTGCAGATCTAGTTATTATTATTATTATTATTAAGGATTTATATAGCGCCACTTCCATAGTACTGTGCTCCAGTGTGCTTTACAATATAGATATAAAAGCAAGTATATAAATAAAATAAATAGAAAAACATAAATACAAAAAGGATATACAGGTAAGGTACGACATACAACAGGAAAGACACGTACATTTAAAATTCTTAAAACATCACCATATAGACAAGTGTATAGAATAATAAAATTAATAAAATAAAAGTACGATAATTAGTAAAACACAAGAAAGACAAAAAATAAAAGATAATTATCACAGTTATATATTGGGACATCTTTTGGTGTGAATACATTAAAAACTATTGAAATGCTTCATTAAATAGGTGTGTTTTGAGGCGTGTTTTAAATGTAGACAAGGACGGTGAATTACGTACACTCAGAGGTAAGCTGTCCACAAGTAAGGACCCTGGAAGGCAAAGGATCGTTCACCATAGTTCACAAGTCGGACAGGTCTTTTAATTAAGACATTACCAGAGGATGACCGCAAAGTACGACTAGGAGTATATAATTCTAATAAGTTGCTCAAATAAGGGGGTGCCATGTGATTAAGACATTTATAAGTTAATAAAAGTATTTTAAAACGGATTCTAAAACGAACAGGGAGCCAGTGTAAATGGTATAAAACTGGAGTAATGTGGTCATTAAAACTGGTTCTGCTTATAAGCCTGGCAGCACTATTCTGCACCTTTTGAAATTTATCTATCAATCTGTTGGGAAACCCAATTAAAAGAGAATTACAGTTATCAAGTCTAGAAGTGACCATAGAATGAATTAAAATTTTTGTCGCTTCCTCGGAAATATTTTTACGAATACGACCAATGTTCCTGATGTGGAAATAGCATGATTTACAAATATTGTTAACTTGTTGTTCCATGGATATCTTAAAATCAAATACCACACCTATATTGCGAGCAGAAAGAGAAGGAGGCACATTGTATTCAGCTATTCTGATTTCCTTGTTAAACGAATCATTAGGTTTTGATAGTAAATTATTGGATCCCAAAAGCAAATACTCGGTTTTATCAGCGTTCAGTTTCAGAAAGTTACTGGGCATCCATGTATGAATTTCTCCTATACATAATTCGACCTGGGCCTTGGTAACCGCTGCACCAGTTGACGGTTTAAATGATAAGTACAACTGTGTGTCATCAGCGTAGAGATGGAATTCAACACCATGTTTCCTTACTAGATCTCCCAAGGGGGAAGTGTACAAACTAAACAGTATGGGTCCTAAAACTGACCCTTGCGGAACTCCATACTCAAGAGTAGTTACATTGGACGAACGACCATTGACCGAGACACACTGCTGACGCCCTGTTAAATAAGACCTAAGCAGTTCAAGAGCACTATCTACAACACCAGGCGTTTCAAGAGAATGGCGTGATCGACAGTGTCAAAAGCTGCCGACAAGTCCAATAGTATAAGGATGACGCATTTCTGAGAGTCGATGGATTGTACGATGTCATTATATACCCGAAGTAAAGCAGTTTCTGTACTATGGTACCTCCTGTAAGCGCTCTGAAATGGTTCTTACAGATTATTATCGCCAACATGTGCAGTTATTGGTTTAGCTATACACTTTTCTATTATTTTCGAAACAAAACTTAGATTAGAGACAGGTCTGAATGACTTTAGCTCGTTAGGGTTTAAGTTTTGTTTTTTTTGTAAACAATATTTTATTTCATTTGAAAATGGATGGGAGAACAGGCTGGGCCTATGTTGACTCCTTTCCAAAATTTACAAATGTAAGTTTACTTTATATACATACAGAACATATATACATCAAGAACCTATCAATATACAAAATATAATTTAAAATAATTTAAATATAAACTAAACATTTATACATATATACATCAAGAAACATATTTAATAATACAAAATATAAAAAAAAATATTTAGATAAACTAAACATTTATACATATACACAGTTGTCCGTTCCGTAATGTAGTAGTGCTGCAAACCCCTACCTCCAGTAAAAACCTACCTAAAAACGTGAAGTATTGTATTGGTTATATTATGTATAGAGTAAATAAATCGACGTTAAAAACGTTTTGACAATTTTTAAAATTTATGAACAGTGTTAAAAACGAACTGATTTTGATCAAAAGAGAGGACAGTCTGTCCATTTAATAAAATACCAATATCTTGTAATTGCTGCTTGAGTAACCCAATAGTTTGTCCTCGGACACCCGTATGTAGGGAGCATACCAATAGATAATGGTAACAATCTTCAAAAAGGTGGCCACATGCGCAGGCGGGGCTATCCGTTAAATGTCTTAAAAACTTATGACCATTTAAATCGCTGCAGCCTAATCTCAGTTTACTGTGTATTATTTGATTTTTTCTATCTCCAATGTAAAAGTAATGTGGAATAATATCGTCGTTTTTAATCAAGCTGGAAGCAAATGATGACACAGAATTAGAATTTTGCACTTCGGGTTCCAATTTGTTCCATTCTCTGATCGTCGACGGAATAAATGAATTTGAAAAAATGTTTATTCTACAAAAGTACAATTTCTTAAACGGTATGGTGATTTTTTCTCTAGTATAAGGTTAGAAATATAAGACGGAGCTAGACCATTGATTAACTTATAGAATAATTTTAGTTTGTGTCTTCGTCGACGTTCAGCTAATGGAATAAATCATGTTTCTTTATAGAGTTTTGCATGGCTTGTACCTCTAACCGCTCCACGTATAGTCCTTAGTGCATCTAACTGTAAAGTTTCTAATTGTGAAGCTAATTTATCTGAGCAGCCAGCCCAAATTACATCAGCATAATCAAAATGTGGTAGAATGAAAGAAGTATAGATGGTGTTTAATGATTTTCTATTTAGTCGATATTTTAATGATCTAAAACAGTTGATAAGTTTCCCTACTTTATTACAGATATGATTTATATGGACATCCCATTTGCAATTTGGTTGAAAGTTTAGCCCAAGATGTTTATGCTCCGATACTTCTTTTATTCGCACAGTGTCCAAATACAAGTGTGGTTTAGTGTAATTTATTTTAGTTGAAAAAGTTATTTTTTCAGTTTTTAGGGGGTTGAAAGTTACAAGCCATGACTTCGACCAGTTGTTAATAGTAATTAAATCATTATTTAGGATAGCCGCGTCTGCCTGTGGATTCTTTATTTGTAAGTAAAGGGATGTGTCATCTGCAAATAATCTAATATTCGAGTTAATATCATTTACAATATCATCATTTACAATATCATTAATATATAACAAAAATAAAAGAGGACCGAGAACCGAGCCCTGGGGGACACCCGCAGGGACAATCCTGGGGTCAGAGGAGGCCGCACTAACAACTACTACCTGCTTTCTGTTTTTTAAATAATCAGTAAACCAATCAAGCAGCCCCCCTCGTACACCAGACGCCCTCAGCTTATGACAGAGTCCAGCGTGCCAGACTCTGTCAAAAGCCTTGCTGATGTCACAGAACACTGCCCTTGTATACTTTCCGTGATCTATGGCTTGACAAAAAGAATGAGTTAAATCAATTAGTTGATAGATAGCACTATCTCCCTTAAAGAAACCACTTTGAAACAAAGTTAGTATATTGTTTTCACAAAAGAAGTTAAAGACATGTTTATATATACATTTTTCGAATATTTTTACAGCAATGCTTAATAATGATATAGGTCTATAGTTTCCGCATTCATGAGGAGATCCTTTTTTGAATATTGCTACTACATTTGCTGATTTCCAAATTTCAGGGACTTTTTTATGAAAGAGGGACAAATTAAATATATAGCAGAGCGGTTGGCTTATTTCATTTACAATAGTTTTTAATATTTTCCCACTGATATCATCGGGGCCTTTAGCTTTTGAGGTATCTAAACATAGAATGATATCTTTAACTTCTTTTGGGCTTAGCACGATCTCTGTGAGAGAGTTTAGGTTTTGTTGAAGGGGTGGCAAGTAATTATTGTCGTCGTTAAGTTTTGATTGGTTAATAAAAAAGTCATTAAGGGCATTCGCCTTGTCCAGAGGTGTAAAGTGAGTATGGTTATTTACTTGTAGAGGTACCAGTTCATTGTTGACCGCAGATTTTGATTTCACAAATGAATTAACTAAGTTCCACCAATCCTTGGTACCGAAGTTAGCTTTATTATTAATTCTATCTAGGGTTTGAGTTAGGCTTTTTTGTAATTTGAGTAACGTTAGCAGCCTTAAAAATTAACGGGAATGTTGATTCAGTTATAGCTGAGTTTACGAAGTGGTGAATAATAGGGTTAAGTTCAGTCTGGCATTCTTTAAGTAGCCAAGTAGGCAGCGGATCAAGCGAACAGGATTTTGTGGCGGACGATTTGACTATCTCAGAAACATGTTCTTTACTTACAGGTTCGAAACTACTAAAAGTAGGTGGTGTGACTTTGTTTTTCCAGACCAATGCTATTATTTACATCGGCACGGTGCAAGCTGTCTCGTATGACTGAGATTTTATTGTTGAAGAATTTCGAGAAACGCTCGGCTAGTTCAAGACTTTCACTATGTGTTGGGAGAATAGATATGCCGTGATTATTGTCAAGTAAAGAATTTGCAATATTAAATAGTTCTTTTTGGCTATTATCACTGCCTTCAATCTTTTCTGTATAGTATTCCTTTTGGGATTTTTCAATGAGGTGAGTTACTTTGTTTCTGGCCGAACTGTAAATGTCTCTGTGGACATGAAGCTTGGTTTTCCTCCACAGATTCTCCGCACTCTTACGTTCCTGTTTCGCTACTCTAATGTCACCATTAAACCACCGGGTGCCTGGCCTAATTCGGATGGATTTTGACTGCAATGGTAGGTTAGAGTTTAGTAAAGATTCAAGACAATCATTATAATGTCCTGCTTTTTCATCGACTGATTCCAAAGCATACATTTGACATAGGTTCGAATTAAGTATGATGTCTTAAACGTATCAATACACAAAGATTTATATTTTCGATATTTGATATCTTTCGAATGTACTTTGGGTTTTATGATATTGAGATTAAAGCACACAGGGAAGTGGTCGGAAATGAGTTGATCATCTGTTGTGACTTCAGTAACAGATAGTTGATCACTTCTCGTCAAAACTAAATCTAGTGTATGACCACGAATATGTGTTGTGGTGGAGACATGCTGATGGAGCGAATGCCCATACAAAGTATCAATAAGTTTTATAGTAGATGGATCTTTCCTGTTTTCAACGTGGCAGTTAAAATCTCCTAGTATTAAGAGCTCTTTTTTGCAGGAAGATAGGTGACCGAGAAGGGACGAAAACTCTTCTAAAAATTTGGCGAAGAGTTTTTGTTTTGGTGGACGATATATGGTTATGATACGTATCCGTTTACCGAGAAGGGGTAGCGTACAGTCAAGGTACTCAAATGATTCAAAAGTCAATTGATTATTCAGTAAGACTTCGATTGAGCGCTTGTTTAAAGCTACTCCGCCACCGGAGATCTGTTTTTATGTTTAATTGAATAACGATTCGGAATTAATGCAGATAATGTTACACCCGAGGATTTACTGTTAAGCCAGGTTTCAGTCAAAGCGGATATCCAATCTTACAAGAAAAATACCAAATTCCCTGAAAAACACTCATGGAGCGTATACAGAACAAAAATGTAAGGGTTCCCCAAATCGACAGCCCGACGATTAGGAATATCTGCACGTGTGACGTCGAAGGCTGCACGCAAACTTTGAGTGCTCTATGTATATGTTGATAAACTTTATGAAGAGTTATACGTACAACACTTTCTTATATAAAAAAATCACGTAAAAAGACGCCGGCAGTGGATAGTCCGAGAATTTGATTACGATTCGATATTGTAATAGTCAGCGATTACAGACAACATCGTCTTGTGTATGCAATGAATTCTCCTTCGTCTTCGCTGCCGTTGCTATAGGTATGGAGAGGGGGAAGTCATGTGATACAAACATGATCTCTTTTGATCGATTTTTATAGCAGGGCAGTCCTTGGCAATTACAATGTTTTGAGAAGGATTTGAAGCAAAATTAGGAAAAATTAATTAGTTTGAATATGTTTTTAGTCCAAATATATCATCAAATCATCCAGTTTGTACCCGGGAATGTATCTTTAAAAGATTTAATTACAGACCAACTTACATTTAAGTTGTGATTAATTGAAAAACTGCACCCGCATTTTGAATTAAACAGTCTCCTACGAGTTGTATGAATAGGTTGCCAGGCAACGAAACATATGCCCACGAGCAACCAATTGGGTTAGAAACAATAATAGTGTTTATAAGGTTTTGTAACACTAGTAAATATTGTAGAAAAAATAACATTAGTTTCATTTCAAACTTTGTATTACCGTCGTGTTTAATTAGCCTAGAGATTGATAACTCAATTACCCTTAGGGCTGGGTATCGATAGTGATTTTTACTATCGATAATCGGCAATGAAATGTCGGTCGATAATCGATAGTATCGAAAACAGACTTATTTTCACGGTCGTCATCAAGACTGGATACAGTGTAAGTTCAAAGTTCAAAACCATACGAAGTTGCGAAAGATCGTTTGCTCCTGTCTAAGGATTTTAGCTTTGCCGGGAAAATCAACAAGCGTTTTGTCGTCCATGTGTGCTATTTATTGTACCGGGTACTCTATTACTGAGGCACACGTACAGAAATACTGAACTGTACAGATAAATTCTGAAGCTTGCAAAGGGAAATAACTCTAACTTTGATTTAGCGATATTCAACAATAATTTCTTCAAAACTAAACTAAAGTAACGTTTCAATGAGAGTGAATTTATGAAAACGGATGTTCAATAAGCAGTCACAATTTTGTTATGTGTTACATTGATACTTGATAGTAATTAAAGTGAGCGGTGTATTATGATTAACTGAAAGAAAACATTGACATTTCAGACGCAAGAAAAATAGACGAAGAGCGATAATCGATAGTAACCCACCGCTATCGATAGTGCTTTTCTGGGCCGTCCAATCGATACTATCGATTTATAGCGATATTTTACCCAGCCCTAATTACCCTAGACTTTTAATGTTTTAATTGTAAATACTTATTTTTAAATTGTATATACTTTCTATTTTTATTATAAAAACACTTTTAAAACTTCAAAAATATGTTTTTAAAAACACGAGTAATTGAGAGTAAATAATTGTTTGATCATTATAAATATGTATTGATATAATTGTATATATTGTATAAATTTAGCATTGTTGTTTATATCATGTAATCGTAATGTATCATGTTACATGAATAAACAAACTGCGAGGCGAATTGGTGACGTCATCAGTTCGATTCCCGTATAGGATAGTGCCTGGGCTAAGTTCCATCGAATTCAATAAATATTTGTCGGCAGGCGCTCTTATCACTAAATTCTCAATTAACCTTTTTATGGTTGTGCCATAGCTCATAGGCCGTGGACTGGGCACGATTATATGGCTTAGATCTTTACTCTCGCTAAAAGGCCTGTTGTCGCATTTCCGATTTTTAAAATTGATAGACACAGCAAAAAAATGATGTTAACTAGCAACCTTCACATGTGGATGTCAGCTCCAGTAATATTTATGAAATTATCTGAATAAGAACTATATATTTCTCGTCATAACACAAAGCTGCTAAGCGGTCAAGTAATTGACCAATGAAAATCGTCGGATTATGACATGTGATTAGTCAAGTGATCATTGTTTATAAACCATACCACGATCTTGACAACTGAATTAATCTTGTTTTACGTGTTTATTGATTGTTTGGGCTAGGTGGA
Organism: Patella ulyssiponensis; assembly: GCA_963678685.1. Lineage (NCBI taxonomy): Eukaryota > Metazoa > Mollusca > Gastropoda > Patellidae > Patella > Patella ulyssiponensis. The sequence goes on along the minus strand of OY783225.1, from coordinate 55,706,034 downwards.
AACGCTATTCCAACAAGGCTTGGCACGAAATTGATACAGGGTAATCGGGCACACTTATATCTTTAGACATGTTGAATTTGAGCTTCGAACTCAGTGCAAATTGCGTCATATGTATCGTGTTGTTAGTCATGTCACTCATCTCGTGCTGTTTTCAATAATTATGGGGAAGGTCTGGTGACAGCTGGCCCAGACCTACAAATCATTATTTATTTTCCAATTTTTGTTTTACTCAGTTGAGAATTGACACATATTTCGACCGCATTTTACTAGCATGAATCTGAATATTGGGGGAAATTTCTGATGGATATTTTCTTGACAGTCTTTCTAGTTGATCGTTATATTTCTGCTAAGGTACACTAAATCTGACTAAATTCTTAACTGAGTAAAACAGATTTTAGTGGCCCCAACCTGTCCCCAAACTATCATTCCATCAAGCCATAATTGTATGTACATTAGACCTCTATGCTAAAATTTAATTTCTCATCATTTTGCAAAATAAGTGCGGGCATGGCCAACCAACATAGATTGAAGAATGTTCTTATCACTAAGTTCTCAATCAACCTTTTTATGGTTGTGCCATAGCTCAGTGGTAGAGCGTTCGACCGGCAACTGCGAGGCGAATTGGTGCCGTCATGGGTTCGATTCCCGTATGGTTTTGGAAGATAACCCTAACCTGGCCAGTGCCTGGGCCAAGTTCCATCGAATTACATAAATAGTTGTCGGCAACTACTCTTATCGCTAAGTTCTCAATCAACGTTTTATGGTTGTGCGATAGCTCAGTGGTAGAGCGTTGGACCGGCAACTGCGAGGCGAATTGGTGCCGTCATGGGTTCGATTCCCGGATAAGATAGTGCCTGGGCTAAGTTCCATCGAATTACATAAATATTTGTCGGCAGTTGCCCTTATCACTAAGTTCTCAATCAACCTTTTTATGGTTGTGCGATAGCTCAGTGGTAGAGCGTTGGACCGGCAACTGGGAGGCGAATTGATGCCGTCATGGGTTCGATTCCCGTATGAGTTAGGAAGACAACCCTAACCTGGCCATGAATAGTTGTCGGCAAGCGCCCTTATCGCTAAGTTCTCAATCAACCTTTTTTATGGTTGTGCGATAGCTCAGTGAAAGAGCATTGGACCGGCAACTGCGAGACGAATTGCTGCCGGCATGGGTTCGATTCCCGTATAGGATAGTGCCTGGGCTAAGTTCCATCGAATTACATAAATATTTGTCGGCAGGCGACCTTATTACTAAGTTCTCAATCAACCTTTTTTTAGGGTTCTGCGATAACTCAGTGGTAAAGCGTTGGACCGGCAACTGCGAGGCAAATTAGTGCCGTCATGGGTTCGATTCCCGTATGTGTTAGGAAGTTCCATCGAATTAAATAAATATTTGTCGGCAGGCGCCCTTATCACTAAGTTCTCAATCAACCTTTTTATGGTTGTGCCATAGCTCAGTGGTAGAGCGTTCGACCGGCAACTGCGAGGCGAATTGGTGCCGTCACGGGTTCGATTCCGGTATGGTTTTGGAAGATATCCCTAACCAGGCCAGTGCCTGGGCTAAGTTCCATCGAATTACATAAATAGTTGTCGGCAAGCGCCCTTATCACTGAGTTCTCAATCAACATTTTTATAGTTTTGCGATAGCTCAGTGGTAGAGCGTTGGACCGGCTACTGCGAGGCGAATTGTCTATGTCGTGGGTTTGATTACCGTATAGGATAGTGCTTGGGCTAAGTTCCATCGAATTACATCAATAGTTGTCGGCAACTACCCTTATCGCTAAATTCTCGATTAGGGCTGGGTATCGATAGTGATTTTTACTATCGATAATCGGCAATGAAATGTCGGTCGATAATCGATAGTATCGAAAACAAACTTATTTTCACGGTCGTCATCAAGACTGGATACAGTGTAAGTTCAAAGTTCAAAACCATACGAAGTTGCGAAAGATCGTTTGCTCCTGTCTAAGGATTTTAGCTTTGCCGGGAAAATCAACAAGCGTTTTGTCGTCCATGTGTGCTATTTATTGTACCGGGTACTCTATTACTGAGGCACACGTACAGAAATACTGAACTGTACAGATAAATTCTGAAGCTTGCAAAGGGAAATAACTCTAACTTTGATTTAGCGATATTCAACAATAATTTCTTCAAAACTAAACTAAAGTAACGTTTCAACGAGAGTGAATTTATGAAAACGGATGTTCAATAAGCAGTCACAATTTTGTTATGTGTTACATTGATACTTGATAGTAATTAAAGTGAGCGGTGTATTATGATTAACTGAAAGAAAACATTGACATTTCAGACGCAAGAAAAATAGACGAAGAGCGATAATCGATAGTAACCCACCGCTATCGATAGTGCTTTTCTGGGCCGTCCAATCGATACTATCGATTTATAGCGATATTTTACCCAGCCCTATTCTCGATCAACCTTTTTATGGTTGTGCGATAGCTCATATTCATCGAATTAAATAAAAAGTTGTCGGCAGGCGCCCTTAACACTGAGTTCTCAATCAAATTTTTTATGCTTGTGCTATAGCTCAGTGGTAAAGCGTTCGACCGGCAACTGCGAGGCGAATTGGTGCCGTCATGTCTTCGATTCCCGTATAGGTTAGGAAGATAACCCTAACCTGGCCAGTGCCTTGGCTAAGTTCTATCGAATTAAATAAATATTTGTCGGAAAGCGCCCTTATCACTAAGTTCTCAATCAAATTTTTAAGGTTGTGCCATAGCTCAGTGGTAGAGCGTTCGACCGGCAACTGCGAGGCGAATTGGTGCCGCCATGGGTTCGATTCCAATATGGTTTTGGAAGATAACCCTAACCTGGCCAGTGCCTGGGCTAAGTTCCATCGAATTACATAAATAGTTGTCGGCAAGCGCCCTTATCGCTGAGTTCTCAATCAACATTTTTATGGTTGTGCGATAGCTCAGTGGTAGAGCGTTGGGCCGGCTACTGCAAGGTGAATTGGTGATGTCATGGGTTTGATTCCCGTATAGGATAGTGCCTGGGCTAAGTTCTATCGAATTACATAAATATTTGTCGGCAGGCGCTCTTATCACTAAATTCTCAATCAAGCTTTTTATGGTTCTGCGATAGCTCAGTGGTAGACCGTTGGACCGGCAACTGCGAGGCAAATTGGTGCCGTCATGGGTTCGATTCCCGTATGTGTTAGGAAGATAACCTGGCCAGGGGTGGGACGATTTACCCAATACTACCCAATTCTACCCAGTACCACCTCAATATCACCACATACTACCGAATACTACAACATAATACTGCAAAATGTGTATATCAATTGAATTTTTTCAAAAATAATTAGTTATACCGTGGGAATTGTACTTTAAATGCAATTAGCGATGTCTGGCTGTTCCATTTGCCTCCCTATATCACATAAAACAAGCAAAAACTGACCCAATACTATCAAATACTTATCACATACTACCCACTATCATCAAATAACAACCTTATATTGTCAAATAGCAAAACATTAATTTAATTACTGCGACGAATATTCGATAATTCGCAGAGAATGGAAATGAATATGCAGTTATCTCCCTTTACAACCAATAAATAGATTTTAGATTGCTCTGCAGATTATTCATCTTCTTTTGTGTTGCAGATGATTTCCAAGTCGACGAAATTAAAGTAAGAAAAACAAGTATTTTGTTGTATATATTTTAATCATTGTGTGTAATTAACTACTGTATTATTATATAAAATGGCCAGCAGTCTATAAATAACTATTTCAACCCCTGGGTAACGTCAGGCGGTGGCAATAACAGAAAGTTATCACAGATGTCCCCGCTTCAGTTATTGTTTTCATTCCATTATCAAGGGGCCATATTATGCAATATTACATTTATATAAGGCATAATTTAATAAATACATATACATACATTCAAACATGGACAAAATATTAACATAAGGCATCATTTAATCAATACATGAATAAGTTTGTGTTGTTTCCATTCGGCAATCTGTTTAAGTCTATTGTTTATTGACTCTGCATTATTATTTGTCCAGAGGCCAGAAATTTTATAGACGGCGTCAATCATAATTGACGCGTTTTGCTCAATTACATTATGAAGAGTCTATATACATCATAAAGAGGCTAAAACCAATATTGACAAACGAAAATCGTCATGTGTATTATTTGGTAGCAGTTTAATCGAGAGATAAAATAAATAAAGCAGAACTTGATTACCCAATCAACAATCTTAACCCCGTTGATTAATTGTTAAGTAAGGTGGAATGTATATACGAGTAGAGCATTATACATTTGTAATAAACGAATTACGTTTATTTTCAAATGACAGTAAATATGCAATAACTTATTAGCTGACACGAAAAAATAAATGTAAACATGAGCAGTTGTTTTTTGTTTGTTATTTGTTAAAGGACATACCTCATGGCGATACCTGAGGGGTTGAAATAGTTATTTATAGACTGCTAGCCATCTTGTGAAATAATACAGTAGTTAATTACACACAATGATTAAAATATACACAACAAAACAAAATACTTGTTTTTCTTATTTTAATTTCGTCGACTTGGAAACCATCTGCAACACAAAAGAAGACGATTAATCTGCATAGCAATCTATAATCTATTTATCGGTTGTAAAGGGAGATAACTGCACATTCATTTCCATTCTCTGCGAATTATCGAATATTCGTCGCCGTAATTAAACTAATGTTTTGCTATTTGACAACATAAGGTTGTTATTTGATGATAGTAGGTAGTATGTGATAAGTATTTGATAGTATTTGGTTAGTTTTTGCTTGTTTTAGGTGATATAGGAAGGCAAAGTGAACAGCCAGACATCTGTAATCGCATTTGAAGTACAATTCCCACGGTATAACTAATTATTTTTGAAAAAATTCAATTGATATGCACATTTTGCAGTATTATGTTGTAGTATTCGGTAGTATGTGGTGATTTTGAGGTAGTACTGGGGTGGTATTGGGTAGTATTGGGTGGAATTGGGTAGTATTGGGTAAATCGTCCCGCCGATATTAAAGGTCCATCAAAGGTTATTAGGATGTTAGTGTAATATATTTAACTGATTTTTAAAAAATGTGACTCCTAGAGGTACCACAAGCTAACAATGTGATTTTTGTTTACAATCAGGGGCTCTAATCCATGGAGATAGGGTCCCATATGCACGGACATTGAGAGGAACCAAGTTCTGTGTGTTATTAACAGACTTTTCAAATTTCATCAACATCAGATAAATATCACGACGATCTTCCAGAAGCTAAAAATGCAAGTTTTTGGTCCAATTTGGGGCCATGAAATTATGTCCGACCTATCGATCTCTAAGGCCCGTATTTTCGAACAGTGTTTAAAATAATCTGTGATTAGGTCTAATCTGTAACTAGCTAGTTAGAGATTAGTGGTTGACTAAGTTTGGTATTCTCAAAAGTCAGATTAGCTAATCTTTGACTATAAATTTTTCTAATCAACGATTAAAATTCAAGGTTTAAACTTTGATTATAATTAAACCTTTAATCAATGATTGAATATAATCAGTGATTAAAAAGGCTTTTATCATTGATAAAGGGGCCCAATTACAGGAAGTAGATTAGAAAAGTACATGTTTTAGAACAGTTTTTCCCATTCTAGAGTATGTGAAACAATTGTTAGGGTCAGAAAAAGTCAACGGGGCTCATATGGGTGGGCAGGAAAGAAATAAAATGTGTGAAAAAGAAAGTCAAGTAAAATAGAGTTTACATATATTTAGTATTCGAAATGAAATAAAACGAAAGTTACTGTTGAGCTCCAGCTGAGCTAAGGGAGACAGACCTACGTCATACAGTGTGCTATGAGAGCAATTTTGCCTGGGGACCGGCACCACGACTCACAGTTATACAAAATTTTAACTGTCAAGGGTTATTTTACGTGCGGCCCAATGTGTACACAGTACTTAAGTTTGTTATCCGATCCAAACGACTCCACCTTGTCCCTTGCAAGGCTCTTCATCTTGCACAACCGTGACTGTCTTTTAGTAATCGAAATATGAATTTCTGTTGCTAATATCAAAGTCACATTTGTTCTCCTGGTGCAACAGAAGCACAAGAACAGATTAATTTTATGCCCCCTCTTTTCTATTAAAATCCGAATTTATCACTATTTGTCTATTTTGTATAAACCTGCTATATGTGTATTCTTTATTTATTTATCCACTTTTAATACTACACTTTCCCAAAGTGTAGTGGGATTTTGATGGGTTATGTTTTCGTATATGGGCCAATTTGAAACATTACAATGTAATTATTATTTAAAACAAAGTTTTACGAGTTGTTTGATCTATTGAGACACAAGAAATATGCATTGTTTTTATATACAACTGTTGAACTGAGTGCCAAACCTATAAAATCTCATTTAGCAACATTAATTATCGTACAAAAATGTGAAATGTTGATTTACATTCTTCAAGTTTCAAAGAACGTAACTGTATTTCGTTTCTTAAATCTCTTACATCGAAAACATGAAACATAGCTTGAACAGCTAAAATTAAGATTGTAATAAATTCTTTTTTATTGACAAAAAGAAAGCCTTTGTGGACACCTTGAAAAAGAAATCATAAAGATTATGCTAAATGAAAAGAAACGTTTGTATACTATGCTTCAATATTTCTATTGATTCTTTCATGTATTCGGTAGTAGGCTTGAAATTCATACACATTTTTAAGGTCATGCGATACAAAAGCTTATTGATTTTCAACAATTTCCGATAATTACCTCCCGAGTTATGGCCCTTGATCACTTTGAAAAATCTCGTGGACGCTCTAGATGCCAAAGTTTATATCCGATTGACTCTAAATTTATACAGAGTGTTTAAGGCCAGGAGACGGAGGGGTCTATTGATTGCTGATCTTTACTACTAGAGTTATTGCCCTTGATCACTTTGAAAAATCTTGTGGACAACCTGGAGGTTAAAGTTAATATCTGATTGATTTTAGATTTATACACAGTGTTTAGGGTCACGAGATGAGGAATCCTATTGATTTTTAACGATTGTCGATAATACTGTCAGCATTATGGCCCTTGATCACTTTTGAAAATCTTATGGACGCAGTAGAGGCTACAGTTAGTATTTGATTGACTTTAGATTTATAATACACAATGTCTAAGGTCAAGAAATTCGGAAGCCTGTTGATTTCCAACGATTTACGATAATTATGGCCCTTGATCACTTTGAAAATTTTTGTGGACGGTCTAGAAGCTAAAGTTAATATCTGATTGACTTTAATTTTATACACAGTGTGGAAAGTTATGAGAGGAAGATTCCTATTGATTTCCAGTGATATCCGATGATAATTACTGCCAGTGTTAGTGCCCTTGATCACTTTGAAAAATCTTGTGGTACGCGCTAGAGGCTAAAGTTAGTATTGGATTCACTTTAGATTTATATACAGTGTTTAGGGTCATGAGAAAGTATCCGATTTCCAACGATTTCCGATAATTACTACCAGCGTAATGGCCCTTGATCACTTTGAAAAATCTTGTGAGCGCTGTAGAGGCTAAAGTTGGTATCCGATTGACTTTAGTTTTATACACAATGTCTAAGGTCTTGAGATGAGTAAGCCTATTGATTTCCAGAGTTATGGCCCTTGATCACTTTGAGAGAGAGAGAGAAATGGGGTTTAACGTCCACTCGACACAAACTAACATATGGTTTAACTTTTTATTTCAATAATTCGCTACCTCCAAGATGCTCTAAAGTTAATATCCGATTGACTTGAAATTTATACACAGTGTTTAACTAACTGAGAGGAGGAGGCCTATTACGTTTTGTATAGTAAATGTTCGCTGAGGGCAGAACTAGAAACCAAACAAATTCTATTGATTTCTGATAATTGTTAATCGTACTCAGATTTTAGATTCGTAAATGTTTTCATTACTGACAAAAGAAAAAAATTGACAACCCTTGTCCACTGCCCGGACGATTTAGCTGCTGTGGGTTCCCTTTTGTGCCAAGAGGTTGATTTGTTCCGCTCTTTACAATTCCTTTTGTTAAAATGTTCTTTGACACTTCTAAAAATTATTTGTATTTTGTAGTTTATTCATTTTGACTAAAGTGCACATAATTATATTTTATTTTATAGAGAAAGTTTAATATATATATATATATATATAAATTTCAACAGAATTTACTATGAATGTAAATTTGTTACTTTTGAGGCGAAATATAAGTGCAATGTGTCTGAATTCAATGAAAAATAATAATTTCTATAATATTCAATACAGTATAATTGCATATGCATGCACTTAATCTTTCCTTAAACTACCCCCTGACATGACTAAATATTGGGGTGATTTAGTCAGTGGTTAAGTACAAGTCAACGTTCGAGAATACCACATTTTATGGTATTCTCGAAAAATGATTAACTCAATGATTAGGCTAATCAAAGTTCATAAAAATCTTAGCTTAAAATTTAATCAGCCTTTCAGAATATGGCTGGTCGAAAAGTCAGAGATTAAATCTATGATTAGCACTAATCTACTTTCGAGAATACGGGCCTAAGAGTCTACAAATAAAGTGTCTATAGACAACCTGACTGACACAGGAGACGACAATATAAGTCAACTTGAATATTTGAGCGTATAAAAATACATAAAAAGATAAAAATAAAAAAAAAAGATCGCAGGGTGTACGACTGCGGTATGGCACCAGCTCATGGAAAATGACTAAATTCAAAATCTTTCACTCAATTTTCATTATTAGGCAACATCCTTCAATACACCAATTAAAGAACCGAAAAGTTCCATCTTTTCACTGTCTTTTTTTGGCTGCAGCCTCCCTTTTTTCAAAATTGTCCTCCAAATAATCAATCATATGATCAATCGATCTTTTCTGATTCTTCTTCTTCTTTGAAGAGGTGTCACCTGTCAAAATATTTTAAATCAAGGTTATGTTATACAAATGTATGATCAGTTCACAGATTTGTTGGAATAGGGGAAATAACTGATATGGAAGGTCACAGAACGCTAACGATCAATAAGGTTTGTACTTTTATGACAACAATGCTTCACACCAAATTATGGTGAAAACCTCCACCATGTTCACAAGCCAATTGTTGACCGACAGACAGGGGGACGACTACATACGCCTAAAAACAATGTGTGGGAGAAAAAACATGTCTTAAAATAAAGCTCTGTTTGGCACAGCGACAGGTATGACACATTGACTGACACAAATAATGCATCTGAACATTACGCCGTGAACATATTTTTCCTATTTCCTGGCAAAGACTTCTGTGCTATGATACAGTTTGTAATTTATATCTACTTCTTACCTAAATCTTCACCCTTCGATTCCTCTTGGGAAGATGTAGCTTGGGAAGATGTAGTTGGTTGATCTTAATCTTTGGGTTTCAGTCTGTCTAGGTCTTCCAGACTGCCTGAATCTATGGTAAAGGTGGGTCATCAAAAATAGATTCAACCTCAGACAGATCATCATCGGAGGGTGGTGATTCTCCAGAAGTCTTCACCTTTTTATACGCCCACATTGAAATGTGGTCGTATATTGTCGTCGCCCCCGTCCGTCCGTCCGTCGGTCCGGCGTCCGCAATTGCTTGTGGACGCGCTATAGGCTGAAGTTAGTATCCGATTGACTTTAAATTTATACACAGTGTTTAAGGTCATGAGATGAAGAAGCCTATTGTTTTTCAGCGATTTCCGATAATAACTACCAGAGTTATGGCCCTTGACGACTTCAAAAAATCTTGTGGACGCTCTAGAGGCCAAAGTTAATATCCGATTGGCTTTATATTTATACACAGTGTTTAAGGTCATAAGACGAAGAAGCCTATCGATTTTCAGCGATTTCCGATAGTTAGTGCCAGAGTTATGGCCCTTGATCACTTCAAAAAATCTTGTGGACGCTCTAAAAGCCAAAGTTAATATCCGATTGACTTTAGATTTATACACAGTGTTTAAGGTCATAAGACGAAGAAGCCTATTGATTTTCAGCAATTTCCGATAATTAGTGCCAGAGTTATGGCCCTTGATCACTTCAAAAAATCTTGTGAACGCCCTAAAAGCCAAAGGTAATATCCGATTGACTTTAAATTTATACACAGTGTTTAAGGTCATAAGACGAAGAAGCCTATTGATTTTCAGCGATTTCCGATAATTAGTGCCAAAGTTATCTCCCTTGATCACTTCAAAAAATCTTGTGGACGCTCTAAAAGCCAAAGTTAATATCCGATTGACTTTAAATTTATACACATTGTTTAAGGTCATAAGACGAAGAAGCCTATTGATTTGCATCAATTTCCGATAATTAGTGCCAGAGCCATGGCCCTTGATCAGGTCAAAAAATCCTGTGGATGCTCTAGAGGCCAAAGTTAATATTCGATTGACTTTAAATTTACACACACTGTTTAAGGTCCTGAGACGAAAAAGCCTACCGATTTTCATCGATTTCAAATAATTACTTCCAGAGTTATCTCCCTTGATCACTTCGAAAAACCTTGTGGCGCTGTAGATGCCAAACTTATAAATCATCCGATTGACTTCAGATTGATACACAGAGTTTAAAGTGTTGAAACGAACAAGTATTTTGATTTTCAATGAATTTTGATAACTGAACAGCTAAATCCATGATGTTAAATGTTTCCTATACTAATTGTTAGCTTGGGGCAAAACTTTATAAAAAGCAAACAAATTCTAATGATTTTCAGATAATTACATAATGAGTTGTTACTCAGATTTTAGTATGTTACAAATGTTTTATTACCAAAAAAATGTAAAAATATGCGACAACCCTTGTTGACTGCCCGGACGATTTAGCTGCTGTGGGCGTATGTTTCGTTGCCTGGCAACCTATCTTTCTTATTTCTGTCATATTTCTCTTTTAGACATTTTACTGCTCGGCACTAAAATTGTAGCCACGTTCATTAACCTTCAGTGCAACGGTCTTCCATATACTCTTCTGGGGTTTACCAGAGTCTACTACTTTAAATATGTGCAGTAAGAGCTTTTCTGTTGCGTCGTTCCACACAGACTTGGTTTGTACTGAAAAAAAACCCCAATAAAACTTAGATTAAAGATACATTATGTAAGACTTAGATAAAGAGCTAGCCATTCTTGCAATAACAGTTCGAAAATAGATCATGTAAAATAAATCATTTGAAAATTATTGCAAGAATGGCTAAGCACTTAAAAGATCTGGCAAGCTTATTTGTGATTGGATGTTGATACAAAATATAATGAACTTAAAGCGGCAATTTCATATTTTTAAGTTATATATTTAAAATATATTAAAATAAAGCCTTAAAATAGATGGTATCTATAAAAAGTCCAACTTTGTTAAAGAATAATCCTATAATTCACTATTGCCAGTTGAGAAATTGGCAAAAATACTACTTCCAACATTAAATTCAAACGTTTGAAGATAGCTATTGCATGGAGGAAATGGGAAAACAAGGACGTAATTGTGTTATTATTTCCGATGTGAACGATGTTTCAGTGTGGAAAATAATGCCTATGATTGTATAATAGTGAGTTGACAACCTATTGAGCAAAAGGCATACAAATAAATATGTTTTGACTTTCTTGGAAAATATGAAATTCCCGCGTTAAACTAGGCCTAGTTTTCCATAGAGTAAACAAGGGGTACAAAAAAAAACCATCACCCCCCTCTCACACACAACAAAAAAGAATAGATCCGTTTTTAATAAAATTAACAGCTTTAATCTTTATGAAGTTTATGTAGGGTCTAACTTAATTATTTTTGTTTAAATTGACCAGCAAATGAACAATACCTGTTGCTAGGGTTAGGGATTAGGGGAGTGAATTAGAATAAACTAAAACAAAAATTCACTGGCCTAGGTTTCGATGCTGCTTAGGAAAAAAACACGCCTGTTAGAGGGTCTTCACAGGGTTATTTTCAGGTCAGGTATATCTTATTTCCTAAACTTTAAAAAATTGTTGAAGGGTTTAATCTTTTGCTGATGCTCTTCTATTATTAGATGGTCTATTTATAGTGAATGGATTTGTATTTTTAGTGAAGCGGTTGAGAACTATGAAAGCGGGTTTGATTAACTTCGAGCGAGTGTCTGGTAATCGGGTTCTACTCGCGTGTGCGGTCTTTGGTTTCTGGATGATCTTATTTCTTTTTGAAGGGGAGGCAACTCTGGTAGGGGGCGCTTTGACTTTTTTGCTTGGTGCTCTAAGGGCAGTAACTCGGATGGGTTGTTTAGATTTTCCGGTAGGTGGCGCTGGAACAGGTTTCACAGAGAAGACAATGGGCGGCGACTCAGACCTTGGGGATCTTACACGGGGCTTGCGCTGTGGTTTTGGTGATGGCGGCGCGGAAACAATGTCTGATTTGTGACTACTTAGTTGGGGTTTATATATGCTCGGAGAGGGGGGTGACACGTTTAACTCAATGATCGTTTGATTGGGCGCTTGCTTGATGATTAATTTGAATCAAATGGGCTCGACACGAGGAGTAAAAAATGGCTTCCGTCACGTGCTTAGTCAGTTAATTAGGGGAGAGTGGGATAACATGTGCTCACCTAGGGTTAGGGTTAGGGTAAGGGTAAGGGGTGGGTTACCGGTTAGGGTGCCCCACAGAGAGCATTGGCCTGGGGCATTGGGGTTATCGAGCAGTGGGAAGTGGGCTTAGGAACAAAATGGATTGGTATATGGATTGGGTTTTGACTCAAGGAAGTTAGGTGTTTATTTTTAAAGAAGGTAATTTGCTGGGAACAACAATATCGCCAAGATTTTTGTTCCTTGAGTAAGCAACGATGAGTTTATTTTTATAGATTTTCGGTAGGCTTTCTTGTAGTTCGTTGTAGTATCTCTTAACAATTTTTGTGGCCTTGTACGCCGTGCTATTATATTTTATGACTAGTGGAAGGACACTGGTGTTGAGGAGTAGATTAATACCGTTAGGGGATATGGTGTTAAGTTTCTTAATCCAGAAATCTTCCCGAATTAAACGGTATTGCCTCGTGTCTCCACTAGTCTTGGGGATACTTTCAATTGGGGTGATTATTAAGTCCGAAATAGAGTGGTTGTTTTGGTTGAAATGTTTCGATACCGGTTTCTCCGTTATTCTCCTGATATCTGATAGATGGCCAAGCATTCTATCCCGTAAGGAATTTTGACTCTCGCCGACATACTGGAGGGGACATGACTTGCAGGAAATTAGGTAGATTAAGTTGGAAGATTCGCACGTGAGCCTATTGTTAATCGGAAATTTCTCATGAGACGTGTTATTTTCGAAAAAATTGGTACGCTTTAAATATTTGCAGATTGTGCATCGCACGCTCATGCACGGCATAGCACCGAATTGTTGGAATGGTTTAACAGGAATTATGTTTTTGGCTTTGATTTCTGCTAAAGTGGTGTTTTTAATCTTCCGTAGAAATCGTTTCGAATAACCCCGTTCCCGGAGTTTGTTGAAGACTAGAGTACACGCGCTCTCAAAATCTGTCAGGCGCGTATAGATACGATGAAAACGGAGGATTTGTGATTTAATGATGCCCGAAAATGTGTGCTTGGGGTGAAATGAGGATTTAAATAAAAGCTGATGGGTATCGGTATCTTTAAAGAATACCTTGATATTTAAATTTCCTGTAATGGTCAAATTATCGCTCTTGAATACTGTCGTGTCCAAGAAATCAATACTATTGTTGCTAACGGTAGCTGTTAATTTGATGGAGGGATGGTGATTATTGAGGATATCAAAGTACTGCCAGAATTCTTCCTCCGTAAAGGGCCAAACTATAAAAATATCATCTAGAAACCGTCCGTAGAAACTTGGTAGTAATGGGCAAAGAGGCACGAGCTCTCTTTCCCACTCGGCCATGTAGAGATTTGCGAAATTCGGACTATATATTTGACCCATGGAGACCCCAGTGGTCTGAAGGTAGGTATTCTCATTGAAAATAAAGTCATTTCTGGTAAGGCAGATTTCTAAAAGTTCCAAAATTTCTTCGTCCGGACGAGATTTCATCGAGTTTCTTAAAAAAGCCTTTCGGAGCGCTTTAAGGCCAGTCACGTTATCAATATTTGTGTACATACTCTGTACATCGATCGATATTAATAACGCGTCAGGTGGTACATTTAGTTTTTTAATTTTCTCAACAAAATCGTTCGTATCCTTGAGATAAGAAGCATGTTGAACGGCTAGTGGCTTCAAAAACGAGTCTATGTATTCAGAGACATTTCTACACACACTCGAGCAGTCCGAAACTATGGGGCGCCCTTTGGGTATTTTGTTTGGCTCAAACCATTCCGATTCTGGATTTTTATGGATTTTGGGTAGAGTGTAGAAATGCCTCTGTCGGCAATCTTCTTTAGCGGAAAGGTGGTCAAATTGTTTTTCGGTTATAAACTTCTTTTTCACTAATCCGTCCAAAATTTGGTTGATCATCGAGCGAGTTTCCATGAAAATTGGTTGTTCGAGTTTTTTGTAATATTTTTCATTACTCAACTGTTTTTCGGCTTCTAAAATATAGTCACTACGGTTTAAAATAACACAACAGGAGCCCTTATCGCTTTTCTTGATGACTATAGACCTGTCATTCTTCAGGGTATTTAAGTCGGTTCTTTCTAATCTGCTGAGATTATTTTTTTCTTTAAAAATTGGCATGTCAGCTAATTCACTTTTCATGCGGTCTAAATGAGCCAGGATATCGCCCCTGATGGCTGCGTCTGAAGGATTCCACAAATATTGTTCTATAAATTTGGTTTTTGGGCCCCTGCGTGGTTTATCGCGAAAAAATAAGTCAGTTTAATTAGTCTAGAAAATTGGTCAGCGGATTCCAGTATGTCGTTATCCAGGATCTGTCTTTCTAGAGGTGATAAGACACGCGAACTTAGATTAACAACAGTTTTTCCTAATTCATTATGTGGAGTGGGGGTATTTGATAAGATAGTTTTATCAGTGCCCCCCTCGGAAATTAGTTTAAAGACCCAACTTCCTTGACCAAATGGGAGAGCTGCCGTTCGGCAGTTGCGGGGACCCAATGAATATGGTAGATGTCAGTTGCCAATACATGGACAGGAGAATTAGCTAAGGGGAGTACTGTAGAGTGTTCTGGGGGTTCTGAAGATAGGTACTGGTTTAATTTTGCTATATTTTCATACTGTTTGGGTTTGAATAATTTAAGTTGGCTGGAGGAGGGGATCTGTGCGATAACTAGTTTTGTTTTAGGGAATTTCGCCCTAGCAGTGACAGTCAGTTATGTATAGGTCTTGTGAGCTGTACGGGGGTTCATATCACGGTTGTTGGTACCAATCTGAAATATTATCGTCTTTGGTTGACCGATGTCGTTGGATTTTTTGATCATATCAGTCAGGTGGTGGATCATGGCCCCTCCAAATGAGATGATCTGTACCCCAACCCTCCCCTCGGGTATCCTATTCAGGTTGGAGCTGCCTAACACTACTGTGGGTTTAACCAATTTGGGGAGGCGCCAAGACGTTTTGTCGTTACCGGATTTATAGTATTTATCCATGATTCTGGGTGGGTTATGGGGTTTGACTCTAAGAGCACTCACGTCTAAACTAAGGCGTTTCGGTGTGTTAACCGGTGCCACGCGTAGAGAAGGTGATAAACTCAGCCTTGATTTCATGGGTGGTGTGTTAGGACTTTTGTAAAACTGATTGGTAATGATCGGAGACACAGTGTCTCCCCCATTCTCATTTACAGGCACACTGTCTGTTGATAGATCGAGTTGTTCTGCCAAAACGTCAAGGACGGGGTTCGGGGAAGTGGAGGGGGAGGGTTGTAGGTTCTTCTTCTTTCCCGGTGTGTTTTTGCTAGGGACATCATCGGGAGATAGTGAAAGTAATCTCTTACGGCTGGGGGTCCTCAGTGGTAGTGGATTCTGTCTCGGGTTAGGGTTAGGGTTTGCGTCCACTGCCATCGGGGAAGGTTGATTACTACCAGGTTGTGTCTGCCGGGGTGGGGTCGCAACAGCGTAACGGGGCGGGGATGGGACCCTAGGGTTAGGGTTAAATGAGGGGTGGGTTACCGGTTAGGGTGTCCCACAGAGAGCATTGGCCTGGGGCATGGGAGCTGTCAAGCAGTAGGAGGGTGGGCTTAGAACATAAACAAGCCGGTTAGTCTATAGGTTTCATTATGACTCGAGGAAGTTAGGTCTCATTTTGTACAGAAGGTAGCTTACTAGGGACCACAATATCGCTAAGATTTTTGTTCCGTGAATATGCTACCATGAGTTTACTTTTGTAGATTTTGGGAAGACTTTCTTGTAATTCGCTATAATATTTTTTAACGATTTTTGTGGCTTTGTGTGCCGTGCTATTGTATTTTATGACTAGTGGAAGAACACTGGTGTTGAGGAGTTGATTAATACCGTTTGGGGATATGGTGTTTAATTTCTTAATCCAGAAATCTTCCCGGAGTAAGCGGTATTGTCTCGTGTCTTCACTAGTCATGGCGATTTTTTCAATTGGCGTAATAATTAAATCCGATATCGAATGGTTGCTTTGGTTGAAATGTTTCGAAATGGGTTTATCTGTTATTCTCCTGATATCAGATAAATGACCAAGCATTCTGTCTCTTAAAGAGTTCTGACTCTCACCGACATACTGCTGAGAACAAGATTTACAAGAAATTAGGTAGATTAGGTTCGAACTTTCGCACGTGAGTCGCTTATTAATTGGAAACTTCTCACGTGATGAATTATTCTCGAAAAAATTGGTGCGTTTTAGGTATTTGCAGATTGTGCATCGCACGCTCATGCACGGCATTGCTCCGAATTGTTGGAATGGTTTGACAGGAATTACGTCTTTGGCTTTAATTTCTGCTAAAGTGGTGTTTTTAATCTTCCGTAGAAATCGTCTCGAATAACCCCGTTCCCGGAGTTTATCGAAAACTAGCGTACACGCGTTCTCAAAATCAGTCTGGCGCGTACAGATGCGATAAAAACGGAGAATTTGGGATTTTATGATGCCCGAAAAAGTGTGTTTGGGGTGAAATGAAGATTTAAATAAAAGTTGATGTGTATCCGTCTCTTTAAAAAATACTTTGATGTCTAATTTGCCCGAAATAGTCAAGTTTTCGCCCTTGAACACTGTCGTGTCCAAGAAGTCGATGCTTTTCTCGCTGACGGTAGCTGTGAGTTTAATGGAGGGGTGGTGATTATTTAAAGTATCAAAATACTGCCAAAATTCCTCCTCCGTGAAAGGCCAAACAATAAAAATATCATCTAGGAACCGCCCGTAGAAACTCGGTTGTAATGCGCAGAGTGGTAAGAGCTCTCTTTCCCACTCAGCCATGTAGAGATTTGCAAAATTTGGACTGTATATTTGACCCATCGATACCCCAGTAGTCTGGAGGTATGTCTGCTCATTAAAGGTAAAATCATTGCGCGTGAGACAGATTTCTAAAAGTTCCAAGATTTCTTCGTCTGGACGAGATTTTACGGGGTTTCTTAAAAAAGCCTTTCGTAGCGCGTTAAGGCCAGTCATGTTGTCAATATTTGTGTACATACTCTGTACATCGATCGATATTAACAACGGGTTGGGTGGTACATTTAATTGTTTGACTTTATCAACAAAATCGTTCGTATCCTTAAGATACGATGCATGTTGGACGGCCAACGGTTTCAAAAAAGAGTCGATATATTCAGAGACATTTCTACAAACACTTGAACAGTCCGAAACTATGGGGCGACCTTTGGGTATTTTATGCGGTTCAAACCATTCCGATTCAGGATTTTTATGGATTTTGGGTAGTGTGTAGAAGTGTCTCTGTCGACAATCCTCTTTAGCCGAAAATGGTCAAATTGTTTCCCAGTAAGGAATTTCCTTTTTACTAATCTGTCCAGAATTTCGTTAATCATCGTGCGAGTTTCTAAGAAAATTGGTTCTTCTAGTTTTTTATAATATTTCTCATTACTTAATTGCTTTTCTGCTTCCAAAATATAGTCACTGCGGTTTAGGATGACACAACAAGAGCCCTTATCACTTTTCTTGATGACTATAGATTTGTCATTTTTCAAGATGTTTAACGCGGTTCTTTCTGATCTATTTTTCTTTCAAAATCGGTATATCAGCTATTTCACTTTTCATGCGGTCTAAGTGTGCCAGGATGTCGCCTCTAATGGCTGCATCTGAAGGATTCCATGTGGACTTTTCGATAAATTTGGTTTTTGGGCCCTTGTTTGGTTTATCGCGAAAAAAATAGGTGAGTTTGATTAGCCTAGAAAATTGGTCTGCGGATTCTAAAATGTCGTCAACAGATGTCGGTTGAGGTGAAGGAATGAACTTTAGTCCTTTATCAAGGATCTGTCTCTCTAAGGGAGATAAGACGCGCGAGCTCAGATTTATAACAGTTTTTCCTAATTCGGTATTTGGAGTGAGGGTATTTGATATGATAGTTTCATCAGTACCCCCCTCGGAAATTAGTTTAAAGACCTAACTTCCTTGAGCCAATGAGAGAAGGAGTCGTTCGGCAGTGGCGGGGACCCAGTGAATGTGATAGATGTCATCTGCCACTACATGAACAGGAGAGTTAGATAAAGGGAGTACTTGGGAGTGTATTGGTGGTTCAGAGAATAAGTAGTGGTTCAGTTTAGATATGTTGTCGTACTGTTGGGGCTTAAATCGTTTCAATTGAGTGGAAGACGGGATCTGTGCTATCACTAGTTTTGTCTTAGGGAATTTCGGACCTTGTACGTCTACCGGAAATAGGTGTTTGTTCTTAAAAAAAGGATAAAAATGCGATAAAACACTAAGTCCATTATGGTCCAAACTCCATTTTTCACAGAATCTATAAACAGTAGGTGTCTAAAATTGCGCGTGTGATCTATTGTCGAATTGTATTAGAATTTGTACTTGAGCCGCAAGTAGGTGTTTGTTTATGAAAAATAGAGAAATTTGGTGAAAAAAGACTGAAGTGCTTGCATGCAGCGCGTAGGCATTTTGACTCGTCGTGTGAGTTTTAAGGCGATTAGTCTATTTTGGTCATTGACCATTTAACTGGAAAATACCAGCCAGTGATTTCTATTCGTCATCTGTCTCACTACAAATAACTGGGTTTTTTCGCATTCACCGTAGGTATATGTTGTTTTTTAAAGCGAACGGCGGGAGCCGTGAAGCTCTGTAATATCTAAAAGCAATGGATCCGAAGAAAATGGTGAAACTTACTATCCCTGGCCAATATCAATGCGAAAGTTGTTGTGTGTTTATAAATAACATTTTGATTAAAACATCTCTTGTCTTTGTGAAATTAGGGACAGGGTTGGTGTTACATGGAGATCCTCGTTGATACCAGGCATTTACCCCGAAGGTTACTCTTACCCGAATTCTCCGCACCTAGTATGATCTTCCGAGAAAGAAAGCAGGTAACCCGACTCGAAGTCACCTCACCCCAACCCTGTAACCCGAACACTAACCTACCCCAGTACCCCTAACCTTATCCAGTATCCCCAACCCGAACTCGCCTCACACCAAACCAACCCAACCCTATACCCTACCCCAGTACCTCTAACCCGAACTCACCTCACCCTACCCTAACCCAACCCAACCACTAACCTACCCATTTGGTGTTTTTAGAGGATAATGACGAGTTTCCGCCCCGCCCGGATTGATGAATTGTATGCAAAATCTCCACCAAACATTTCTATTCGTCCCTGGTCTAACATTGATTCTTTTTCTGTTTCTTATAAGGAAACAAATATCCATGCTTAATTTCTTATGGTAGGAAGTGAAGAGTTATCGCCAAAAGAAAATAAGATAATAAATGTAAATTGGAGAAAATGGTTAAGAATATTAGTCTATTTTAGTTGAGTGGGCATTTCTACGGATTTTGGTTTTTAAATTAAGTGCTTAGAAGTTTTTCCCGTAAAATCGTGCTTCTCCGCTGAACGTGAAAGACGAGTTGTCCTCGTCACAATAGAACAACTATCAGTTAGTCTAAGAAGATTTCTTTTGTTTTAAAAATTTCAACGTGACCTCGGGCAACTAAGGATACTAGTTGTTACCCCAGGGTCTATCCATGGTCAAATAATAGGGTATAGGACAAATACGAAGTTGGTCGATTTTCTCTTGGTCGATTTCGTGACGTCATGGTATTCTTAGGAAGTTAATACCGCACACTGCTTCGTTCGTTATATAGGCGCAATGAAGGTACTTACATTTAAAATGGCTCAAGATCCATAATAGTTTATTGAAAGAATATAAGATAATAAATTTAGCTTGTAGAAAATGATTAAGATGAATAGTCTATTTTGGTGAAGGAGGCATTTCTACAGATTTTGGTTGTTAATTTAGGTACTTATAGTGTCACTGTTGATGTCGTGGGCGTAAAATCACTCTTCTCTGCTGAACGTGAAAGAGGAGTTGTGCTCATAACTCTATAAATAACATTTAACATTTGTTAGTGTGGGAGGTTAGAAGGAATTGTCACCAGATTTCATTTTAAAAATGCTTACTTGAATTAGGAATTTGGTTATTTAATGTTTTTATTTGAAAACAAATTGCATTTTGTGTGAAGTGATATATAATCGCGTGTTTATATGCAAGGGTACTTATTAGGCTAGAAATTAAAATGACCGTATTTCAGTTTGTATAATGAGCTAGTTTAAGACATTGTTCGACTTGAGGAAAGATGGTAAAGCTAAAATTGGTCATTTAATTTGCATGTCAGATGTGAGCAGCAGCGAAACTGTTTTTATTCTACCTACACTATCTCACTACAAATAACTTGGTTTTTTCGCATTTACTATAGGTATATGTTGTTTTGAAAAGCGAACGACGGTAGCCGTGAAGCTCGGTAATATTTAAAAGCAACGATTCCGAAGTAAATGGTGAAAATTACCATCCCTGGCCAATATCAATGCGAAAGTTGTTGTGTGTTTATCAATAACATTTCGATTAAAACCTAGAAAGTGTATGTTGTGACTGGACGCTATAGAAAACGATAATCATTATTGTTATTATTGTCCTCGTGAAATTAGGGATAGTTCAAAGTGGAAGAAAACCCCAAAAGTATACCCCAAGACAACCGTGAAGTTGACGAGTACATTTCGGGCTATAATTTAGCGCAGGTAATGTGGAAGAAACCGATTTTGAACCAGTTCAAAACGGGTGTACCCCAATAGTATACCCCCCCAAAAGCGTGAATTTTATAAACTTGAATTTACATCCATTTTTCAGGAACAAGCACCTATTTCCGGTTGACTTACAGGGTCAACATTTTAAAACGATTCGACAATAGACAAATGTAGATCACATGTACAATTTCAGAGTCCTACTACTTTTGGTTTGTGAAAAAAGGTGAATTTTCGACCATATCAGCTTGCCAATTTACAAGAACAAACACCTATTTCCAGTTGAAGTACACCGTCCAAATTTTAATACGATTCGACAATAGACAAATGGAGATCACAGGCGCAATTTCAGAGTCGTAGTACTTGTAGTTTCTGACAAAAATGCATTTTCCACCAACAGTGGGTGCGGTGCGAAGTAGTATTCAAGTCATAACCCTGTCCCGAGAACCCAACCCAACCTAACCGAACCCGAATATCTAATCTCGTCACTTCAAAATCAAAGAAACCAACCTGCAAATCCTAACCCAACCCCAATATCTAATCTCATCAATTCCAAATCAAAGAACCCACATCCAACCCGTTTTATTATAAAATGATCTACCGCAAACATCACATCACCAAGCTTATGAGGTATGTCTCACTTTCGTATTTTACCTCTTACCCTCACACTTCTACACCCCAACCCCATTTACCCAACCCTAGGGATGAACTGGGGTTCCACTTCGGGGTTCCTCTTGGGTTCCACTTTGGGGTTCTTCTCGGGTTCCACTTTTGGGTTCTTCTTGGCTTCCACTTTGGGGTTCCTTTTGGGTTCCACTTTGGGGTTCTTCTTCGATTCCACTTTGGGGTTATTGGACCCCGGGGATGAACCTAGGGTGAACCCGAGTTAACACTGATACCAAAATTGCGAGTTTTTTTAAATTTCAAAATTTAGACCATTCATTTCTGCATTGTTTTAAAGTAAAATAGCTTTAACTTTAAATCAAAGGATTTTTAACATGGAATCGAACCAATATATTTTAACTTGGAATCAAAGGAATCTATTTCAATGCAGAAAACGACAAAGTCCATAATCAAGCCAATAAATTATCTTAATGATTTTCTATAATCTTATTGTGCTCCATTTTTAATTTCAGCAAGACAACGGATATTCACCAAAAAGACGTAAAATTCAGGGTTGCTTTGGGGCCTAAAGGGCCAGCTTATAGTGTAGGCCTATACTGGGTGTCTGTCTCATCGCAAACCTGAAATCAGAAAGAACAAGGAAGTATGTGTAATCAATTCGTATTTTTAAAATTTCAAAATTTAGACCATTCATTTCTGCATTGTTTTAAAGTGAAATACCTTTAACGTTAAATCAAGGGAATATTTTGTAACTTGGAATCAAAGAAATCTATTTTCATGCAGCAAAAACGACAAAGTCCATAATTAAGCCAATAAATTATCTTAATGATTTTCTAGTATCTTATTGTGCATCATTTTTAATTTCAGGAGGACAACAGATATTCGCCAAAAGACGTAGTAAAATTCAGGGTTGGTTTGGGGTATACTTTTGGGGTAAACCCGTTTTGAACTGTTTCAAAATCGTTTCCTTCCACTATACCTACGCCAAGTTATAGCCCGTAATGCACACATAAAATTCATTTTGTTTTGGGGTATACTATTGGGGTACACCCGTTTTGAACAACTTGTTCAAAATCGTTTCCTTCCATAATACCTACGCTAAATTATAGCCCGAAATACACACATAAAATTCACGGTTGTTTTGGGGTATACTATTGGGGTACACCCGTTTTGAACAACTTGTTCAAAATCGTTTCCTTCCACAATACCTACGCTAAATTATAGCCCGAAATACACACATAAAATTCACGCTTTTTGGGGGGTATACTATTGGGGTACACCCGTTTTGAACTGGTTCAAAATCGGTTTCTTCCACATTACCTGCGCTAAATTATAGCCCGAAATGTACTCGTCAACTTCACGGTTGTCTTGGGGTATACTTTTGGGGTTTTCTTCCACTTTTGAACTATCCCTAATTTCACAAGGACAATAATAACAATAATGATTATCGTTTTCTATAGCGTCCAGTCACAACATACACTTTCTAGGTTTTAATCGAAATGTTATTGATAAACACACAACAACTTTCGCATTGATATTGGCCAGGGATGGTAATTTTCACCATTTACTTCGGAATTGTTGCTTTTAAATATTACCGAGCTTCACGGCTACCGCCGTTTGCTTTTCAAAACAACATATACCTATAGTAAATGCGAAAAAACCCAGTTATTTGTAGTGAGATAGTGTAGGTAGAATAAAAACAGTTACGCTGCTGCTCACATCTGACATGCAAATTAAATGACCAATTTTAGCTTTACCATCTTTCCTCAAGTCGAACAATGTCTTAAACTAGCTCATTATACAAACTGAAATGCGGTCATTTTAATTTCTAGCCTAATAAGTACCCTTGCATATAAACACGCGATTATATATCACTTCACACAAAATGCAATTTGTTTTCAAATAAAAACATTAAATAACCAAATTCCTAATTCAAGTAAGCATTTTTAAAATGAAATCTGGTGACAATTCCTTCTAACCTCCCACACTAACAAATGTTAAATGTTATTTATAGAGTTATGAGCACAACTCCTCTTTCACGTTCAGCAGAGAAGAGTGATTTTACGCCCACGACATCAACAGTGACACTATAAGTACCTAAATTAACAACCAAAATCTGTAGAAATGCCTCCTTCACCAAAATAGACTATTCATCTTAATCATTTTCTACAAGCTAAATTTATTATCTTATATTCTTTCAATAAACTATTATGGATCTTGAGCTATTTTAAATGTAAGTACCTTCATAGCGCCTATATAACGAACGAAGCAGTGTGCGGTATTAACTTCCTAAGAATACCATGACGTCACGAAATCGACCAAGAGAAAATCGACCAACTTCGTATTTGTCCTATACCCTATTATTTGACCATGGATAGACCCTGGGGTAACAACTAGTATCCTTAGTTGCCCTAGGTCACGTTGAAATTTTTAAAACAAAAGAAATCTTCTTAGACTAACTGATAGTCGTTCTATTGTTACGAGGACAACTCGTCTTTCACGTTCAGCGGAGAAGCACGATTTTACGGGAAAAACTTCTAAGCACTTAATTTAAAAACCAAAATCCGTAGAAATGCCCACTCAACTAAAATAGACTAATATTCTTAACCATTTTCTCCAATTTACATTTATTATCTTATTTTCTTTTGGCGATAACTCTTCACTTCCTACCATAAGAAATTAAGCATGGATATTTGTTTCCTTATAAGAAACAGAAAAAGAATCAATGTTAGACCAGGGACGAATAGAAATGTTTGGTGGAGATTTTACATACAATTCATCAATCCGGGCGGGGCGGAAATTAGTCATTATCCTCTAAAAACACCAAATGGGTAGGTTAGTGTTCGGGGATAGGTTAGGGGAGGGTGAGGTGAGTTCGGGTTAGAGGTACTGGGGTAGGGTATAGGGTTGGGTTGGTTTGGTGTGAGGCGAGTTCGGGTAGGGGATACTGGATAAGGTTAGGGGTACTGGGGTAGGTTAGTGTTCGGGTTACAGGGTTGGGGTGAGGTGACTTCGAGTCGGGTTACCAGCTTTCTTTCTCGGAAGATCATACTAGGTGCGGAGAATTCGGGTAAGAGTAACCTTCGGGGTAAATGCCTGGTATCAACGAGGATCTCCATGTAACACCAACCCTGTCCCTAATTTCACAAAGACAAGAGATGTTTTAATCAAAATGTTATTTATAAACACACAACAACTTTCGCATTGATATTGGCCAGGGATAGTAAGTTTCACCATTTTCTTCGGATCCATTGCTTTTAGATATTACAGAGCTTCACGGCTACCGCCGTTCGCTTTAAAAAACAACATATACCTACGGTGAATGCGAAAAAACCCAGTTATTTGTAGTGAGACAGATGACGAATAGAAATCACTGGCTGGTATTTTCCAGTTAAATGGTCAATGACCAAAATAGACTAATCGTCTTAAAACTCACACGACTAGTCAAAATGCCTACACGCTGCATGCAAGCACTTCAGTCTTTTTTCACCAAATTTCTCTATTTTTCATAAACAAACACCTACTTGCGGCTCAAGTACAAATTCTAATACAATTCGACAATAGATCACACGCGCAATTTTAGACACCTACTGTTTATAGATTCTGTAAAAGATAGGTTGCCAGGCAACGAAACATACGCCCACAGCAGCTAAATCGTCCGGGCAGTCAACAAGGGTTGTCGCATATTTTTACTTTTTTGGTAATGAAACATTTGTAATACACTAAAATCTGATTAAGAGTAACAACTCATTATGTAATTATCTGAAAATCATTAGAATTTGTTTGCTTTTTATAAAGTTTTGCCCCACGCTAACAATTAGTATAGGAAACATTTAACATCATGAATTTAGCTGTTCAGTTATCCAAATTCATCAAAAATCAAAATATTTTTTCGTTTCAACACCTTAAACTCTGTGTATCAATCTGAAGTCAATCGGATGATAAGTTTGGCATCTATAGCGTCACAAGGTTTTTTGAAGTGATCAAGGGAGATAACTCTGGAAGTAATTATTTGAAATCGCTGAAAATCAGTAGGCTTCTTCGTCTTATGACTTTAAACACTGTGTATAAATTTAAAGTCAATCAGATATCAACTTTGGCATCCACAAGATTTTTTGAAGAGATCAAGGGCCACAACTCTGGCATTAATTATCAGAAATCGCTGAAAATCAATAGGCATAGGCTTCTTTGTCTCATGACCTTAAACACTGTGTATAAATTTGAAGTCTATCGGATATCAAGTTTGGCCTCTAGAGCATCCACAAGATTTTTTGAAGTGATCAAGGGCCATAACTCTGGCACTAATTATCGGAAATCGCTGAAAATCAATAGGCTTCTTCGTCTTATGACCTTAAACACTCTGTATAAATTTAAAGTCAATCGGATATTAACTTTGGCTTTTAGAGAATCCACAAGATTTTTTGAAGTGATCAAGGGTCATAACTCAGGCACTAATTATCGGAAATCGCTGAAAATCAATAGGCTTCTTCGTCTTATGACTTTAAACACTGTGTATAAATTTAAAGTCAATTGGATATTAACTTTGGCTTTTAGAGCGTCCACAAGATTTTTTGAAGTGATCAAGGGCCATAACTCTGGCACTAATTATCGGAAATCGCTGAAAATCAATAGGCTTCTTCGTCTTATGACCTTAAACACTGTGTATAAATTTAAAGTCAATCGGATATTAACTTTGGCTTTTACATCATCCACAAGATTTTTTAAAGTGATCAAGGGCCATAACTCTGGCACTAATTATCGGAAATCGCTGAAAATCAATAGGCTTCTTCGTCTTATGACCTTAAACACTGTGTATAAATTTAAAGCCAATCGGATATTAACTTTGGCCTCTAGAGCGTCCACAAGATTTTTTGAAGTGATCAAGGGCCATAACTCTGGTAGTTATTATCGGAAATCGCTGAAAAACAATAGGCTTCTTCGTCTCATGACCTTAAACACTGTGTATAAATTTAAAGTCAATCGGATATTAACTTTAGCCTCTAGAGCGTCCACAAGCAATTGTGGACGCCGGACGGACCGACGGACGGACGGACGGACGGACGGGGGCGACGACAATATACGACCACATTTCAATGTGGGCGTATAAAAATGGAGTTTGGACCATAATGGACTTTGTGTTTTATCGCATTTTTATCCTTTTTTTACGAACAAACACCTATTTCCGGTAGACGTACAAGGTCCAAATTTTAATACAATTCGACAATAGACAAATGTAGATCACACGCTCAATTTCAGAGTCCTACTGTTTATAGATTCTGTAAAAAATGCATTTTGGACCATATGAACTTGGACCATTTTCGTTCAAACGTAGTACCCTGCCCCGAGAACCCAACCTGCAAATCCTAACCCAACCCAACCTAACCTAATCTAACCTGAAAATCTAAACTACCCGATTGATTTACCAAAAAATACAATAACCACCTAAACCTGGGTTGAACCCGGGTTGAACCTGAACGAGGGCCTAAAGCACTCACTTTTTTCAATTCTTATGTAAATTTTTCAGTTTAATTTGGTATAAAGTTTCAAATTTGGATACTTCTTTTTAGTTTGTATGTACATCAGTTACTAATGTCTTTAATAAAGTTTTTTTCTCTAAAAATATATCTAATGTTGTAAAATTTCTAAATTCTTAAACAGTTTGTAATGATATAAATAACCGAGTTTTAATAAAGATAATATTAACTGAATTTTGAAATTAATTTCCTCAAAATGGTTACATTTTGGCAGGTCAACTATTTAAATATCCAGAAAAAAATGCATTTTTGACCAAATAAACTTGAATTTACATCCATTTTTCAGGAACAAGCACCTATTTCCGGTTGACTTACAGGGTCAACATTTTAAAACGATTCGACAATAGACAAATGTAGATCACATGTACAATTTCAGAGTCCTACTACTTTTGGTTTGTGAAAAAAGGTGAATTTTCGACCATATCAGCTTGCCAATTTACAAGAACAAACACCTATTTCCAGTTGAAGTACACCGTCCAAATTTTAATACGATTCGACAATAGACAAATGGAGATCACAGGCGCAATTTCAGAGTCGTAGTACTTGCAGTTTCTGACAAAAATGCATTTTCCACCAACAGTGGGCGCGGTGCGAAGTAGTATTCAAGTTATAACCCTGTCCCGAGAACCCAACCCAACCTAACCGAACCCGAATATCTAATCTCGTCACTTCAAAATCAAAGAAACCAACCTGCAAATCCTAACCCAACCCCAATATCTAATCTCATCAATTCCAAATCAAAGAACCCACATCCAACCCGTTTTATTATAAAATGATCTACCGCAAACATCACATCACCAAGCTTATGAGGTATGTCTCACTTTCGTATTTTACCTCTTACCCTCACACTTCTACACCCCAACCCCATTTACCCAACTCTAGGGATGAACTGGGGTTCCTCTTGGGTTCCACTTTGGGGTTCTTCTCGGGTTCCACTTTGGGGTTCTTCTTGGCTTCCACTTTGGGGTTCCTCTTGGGTTCCACTTTGGGGTTCTTCTTCGATTCCACTTTGGGGTTAATTGGACCCCGGGGATGAACCTAGGGTGAACCCGAGTTAACACTGATACCAAAATTTCGACTTTTTTTAAATTTCAAAATTTAGACCATTCATTTCTGCATTGTTTTAAAGTAAAATAGCTTTAACTTTAAATCAAAGGATTTTTAACATGGAATCGAACCAATATATTTTAACTTGGAATCAAAGGAATCTATTTTAATGCAGAAAACGACAAAGCCCATAATCAAGCCAATAAATTATCTTAATGATTTTCTATAATCTTATTGTGCTCCATTTTTAATTTCAGCAAGACAACGGATATCCACCAAAAAGACGTAAAATTCAGGGTTGCTTTGGGGCCTAAAGGGCCAGCTTATAGTGTAGGCCTATACTGGGTGTCTGTCTCATCGCAAACCTGAAATCAGAAAGAACAAGGAAGTATGTGTAATCAATTCGTATCTTTAAAATTTCAAAATTTAGACCATTCATTTCTGCATTGTTTTAAAGTGAAATACCTTTAACGTTAAATCAAGGGAATATTTTGTAACTTGGAATCAAAGAAATCTATTTTCATGCAGCAAAAACGACAAAGTCCATAATTAAGCCAATAAATTATCTTAATGATTTTCTAGTATCTTATTGTGCATCATTTTTAATTTCAGGAGGACAACAGATATTCGCCAAAAGACGTAGTAAAATTCAGGGTTGTTTTGGGGTATACTTTTGGGGTACACCCGTTTTGAACTGCTTCAAAATCGTTTCCTTCCACTATACCTACGCCAAGTTATAGCCCGTAATGCACACATAAAATTCACTTTGTTTTGGGATATACTATTGGGGTACACCCGTTTTGAACAACTTGTTCAAAATCGTTTCCTTCCACAATACCTACGCTAAATTATAGCCCGAAATACACACATAAAATTCACGGTTGTTTTGGGGTATACTATTGGGGTACACCCGTTTTGAACAACTTGTTCAAAATCGTTTCCTTCCACAATACCTACGCTAAATTATAGCCCGAAATACACACATAAAATTCACGCTTTTTGGGGGGTATACTATTGGGGTACACCCGTTTTGAACTGGTTCAAAATCGGTTTCTTCCACATTACCTGCGCTAAATTATAGCCCGAAATGTACTCGTCAACTTCACGGTTGTCTTGGGGTATACTTTTGGGGTTTTCTTCCACTTTTGAACTATCCCTAATTTCACAAGGACAATAATAACAATAATGATTATCGTTTTCTATAGCGTCCAGTCACAACATACACTTTCTAGGTTTTAATCGAAATGTTATTGATAAACATACAACTTTCGCATTGATATTGGCCAGGGATGGTAATTTTCACCATTTACTTCGGAATTGTTGATGACCATGCCCATGGTTTGTTGAAAACCGACATTGGTTTAGTATTTGATTTTAAAAAATACGGCACGGATGAAAACCTGTTATTCTGTTCGATTTGATTAGCTATGGTCCACAAATGTGAAATTTGATAACTACGATTTGGTAAGATGGCTGCCTTCACGGACACCGATCAGAAAAAAAATTGTCTCTGCTAATTATTGATGACTTGTTAAAGACAAATGAAGGTTATCTACCCAAAAAAGAAAAAAATGGTTGCCGTTTGAAACAATCTCCAATGTCCAACAACTTCAAGTATTTTTGAGGTTGGATCGGAACTTGCCTGAGTAAAGACATCGCCAATATCAGGTCTAATTTCATTGTCCGTCAGATCGTCGTCCGACTCATCGGTGATCGCCTTCATGACATCTTTCATCTTTCCACCGGCATTAGATCGTCTATTTCTTGAGGATGCCATTTTAGAAGATAGTTTTTGACATAGCACAAATTAAACACATGGGCGCATGGCATTAAGCGTAATTAAAAAGGCGGAAGTTTAAAGTTCAAAGCGAGGCAAGGTCAAAGGTTAAGGACGTTGAACGGTTACGTCACCTAAAAAATGATTTACAAATAAATTAATAAATCTGTAAGAAGAAACTCGGCAAACTTGAAATGTCACTTACTTACTGGTACAAAAGACAAGTCTAACAATGTTGTATCTAACCTCTGTCCTGACAGTCATTTGAAGACACAAGATTACCTGATGAAAATCAGCCCATGACTTATTTAGCAAGTAATTCTTCTTACAATGAAATAAATGAGAATCAAGTTGATCAATTGAACAATCTCCAAACCTCCTCAAGTGAAAGCATCTCCCATACTGAAACTAACCATATAGTTATGTTAAATGAGGAAAACAATCGTCTGCATGTTACATCCTCCCTTCTCAGCAATGGAATTAAAATTCTACAAAACGACATATCTATGGTAAATAATGAAGTTTACCCTCAGGTTGTGGAACACCTGACTGATATTAATATGCTGCAGGAAGAACACTCAAGGATGACTGAAGAAAACCAAGTCTTAGCTACAGCTTTCAATATATTAACAGGCCTTGCCGTTTGTACAGGGCCGGGGCAGGCGTGCGCGTAACACACACCTTATTTATCTTCAGGCGTGTGGACAACACACCTAAAACACACACCTAAAAATTTTGGGGGCGTGTGCTTTAACAATAATGTAAATTAAGGTGGGAATTCATTGAACTATCAGGTCCTCCTATTAAATCCAATTTCATTTGTTGTGTTGCCTTGTGATGCGCTTTAAATTGCCATCTATATATTTTCTACGATTATCTGATCGACTGACTTACAATGTAGTTTTATCTGGGATGGTTGTCAACAGTAGCAACAAAAGGTCTACTAGGGTTTCCTTCCCCTATAGACCTGGCCAAGTTGCCATTTAGTGAAATATCTTGAGTGCGAAAGTGTCATAACCAACGTCGGAAAAATTCCACGATTTGAAGGTGGCCAATCAATCTGTTTCACAGAGAATTACTTACCGTGAATTATCTCTGTAACAGATGACTGTCTACGACACGCGCATTGACTCAACGGCTCGTGCATTGTTTACACAACACCTAACTGCTTCGGGCAAAATGATGCATTTTACTCATTTGAATACCCATTTACACTACATAGGAAATATTTTTTAACTACAAATACTTCAAATGTCTTTATTTATTTTTCTTATACTTCAAAAAAATGTTTGAGAATTTAATTTGTTGGAGTAAAAAAGTTAATATTATGCCGAACTCATTAAGTCTCGTCGATGTCATGCTTATCAGTGATTGTAGCGGCCAAGCGAATATTCGCTGCGGGATCAGTTTGGTGGCCAATCTGACTCTGTTCCCACCGACCGCTGACATAATAAATGTCAACAAAGACAGCCAGAAAAAATGAATCGTTCAGGTACCGACTTCACATGTCCGGCCATCAAGCATGACAAATAACGCGGTAGTCGATCCAGCCATGCGCTCGAAACATAGTTATAAGTGTTATATACGATCTATGGTGTTGTTAAGACACACCTCGGGGGCGGTTTGCGTGCGCCTAGGCGTGCGTGCGCGATCGCGCGCCTCAAAACGCAAGGCCTGTATTAAATGAGGAAAATAAACAATTAGTTAAAAAACTGGACAAAACCATTCCATTGGATAAGCCTGCGCCTGTGACACAAAATAACTCCACTCTTTCGTATATGATCTACGTATTCAGAAAACCAAATTACCCTACGATAAACGCAACATAATCTTAGGATCATCTCTTCTCCAAGGCCTTATACCAAAGCGTATAGATTTATCATCAAATACAGAACAATCCGTGGTGCCAAAAAAGATGACTTAACGCAGTTCATACGACGTGACAAAAATGATAACGTTCAGAATGTTATTTTACTTATAGGAACAAACAACTGTGACAATAATGAGACATCCATCTCAAATCATCCCTAGCAACATAGTTTCGTTCTTTTCCACTAACTGGCACTAACCCCTGGGGCAATTCATGGGTTATTCACAAATTCAGATTATCTGGCCTTGATGATTTCATTGGCCATGTAGTTTGAATCTACGAACCAATCCAAAATAGTTTACATACCAGTATTATTGTTCATTGTGTACGTTCACCACAATACAGCAGTATGTACGTTAAATTAATAGAAACTTTTCAAGACATTTATTATCAAAGAAGTGACATGTACACCAACATATGTCCTAAAATAGTTTGACAAAGGTTACACCGCTTATTTAGAGATTTAAGTTGCAGCAAAATGCAAGTTACTTCCCTTTGCCCATTCACTTTGTATTTATGGAATTACCTAGGGTGAGTAACCACTAGAACGGACACAGGGGTTATTGAAGTGGAATGGAATGATAGCACTGGGGAAACTGAGGATGGTCTCAAGTTAGACCTTTTGTCCCTTCATAGACACATAATTCCATTGGAGACTAATTAATAATGTAGCTCGATGTTTGATTTTATTACAGATATACATCAATAGTTCTAATGTAGATTGCTGTTTAATGTCGGCGTACAGTAATCTAGCAGGACTGTATTATCCAAACCGTGATGATGAATGGAACACGAATATAACATGGCAATCAATACCAGTCCATACAATACCACAACCACTTAATAATGTAAGTACCATACAATATTCACCAGAGTTCCACAGTGGTTCAGTAAGTAAGACGTTGACTCACTACCCTGAATGTTCTGTGTTCAATCACAGTCCAGTAGGACATTCCACTCCATTTCATTTCATTGCCATATTGACCAGTAGCCTACAAACTCCCTATAATCTAACAGAGCTTTTGATGAAGATTATGAATTTAGCACCACATTCATTGTCCAATGCATACAGTTCGCGCCACCATGTGGCAAAATGTGGAACAAATGAACTATTGACTTTTATTTTCAGGATTTCCACAGCCTCTGGTATTAAAGTACTATTGTATACACAAACTCCAAAATTGACATAGTGAATGTCAGTTTGACTTATATCAATTTACAAAAAACATTCAATTCAATGCACACTGAAAACGTACAAAATATACCCATTTTCACCTTAAATTTTGTTCATGTGGAACAGAGGTTAAAATACCCTACTATAACATACATTAAAGTCCATCTTGTGTATTTGATGGCAAATATTTTTAACTGGTACTTAAAATCTGTGCTGTAATGAAGTTTTAATGGCTGTTATCCAAATTGTTGACTTTTCAAGTTGATTTTAAAATAACTTCTAAATGACCTATATCCTCAAACATGTCTATATAGAATGACTATTTACGTAGATTACAAATATGTAATAATTGCTGATGTACATTGTATTGTTCTAATTTTATTTTGCCTCCAAAATGAGAGAAAATGGTTCATACGCCACACGAATTGGAATAATGGGTTTTGAGGATCACATTGAACTTATATCTGAAAGACATAGACTTCTGATATTTGTCATTTTAGATCAACTTGAAACATAGAATAAGAATATAGACTCTTTTGGGATCCAGGGAGTATTGTTTCAATTTTGTTTTGCTTTTAAAACCGGTGAAAACGGGGTTTGTCTGCTTAGAAAGTTTAAGTACAGCCTTATTTAGTTTCACTATCTCAAGACTGCAGGCTGCAATTCTTAGCGCATCGTCTAGATACTATATGTATACTAATTTTTACCCTAAAGATGTTCCCTATTGTTTTGGTGCATGCCAGGAGCAGAGAGCCACGCTCAATTTTGGCATGTGACAGTTTTTGGCCTACAAGCCATGATTCTTAATGAATTGTCTTGAAGTTCTGCATACTTATTCCTCATACCCTACGTTATTGTTTTTGTGCATGACCACTCCCAGGGGCAGAGCCACATCTATTTTTTCTTTGCGTGTCTCTGTATTTTGATCATCTTGAAATCTTTTCATACTTATTCTTTTTACCTTTAGGATGACCGCTTTCATTTTTGGTGCATGACTCACCCCCAATGCACCAAAAATAATAACTGTCATCCTTTGGATATAAGGAATATATGAATAGTTTTCAAGACAATCCATTAAGAATTGTGGCCTCGAGACAAAAAAAAAACCACACAGACACACATGGATGTGGCTCTGACCCAGGTTGGGCAAGCACCAAAAACAATAGAACACATCCTTAGAGTATAAGGAATAGGTATGCAATGTTTCAAGACCATGGATTAAGAATTGCGGCCTGTAGTTTTAAGGTGTTCGGTAATAGTGTAACAACATTACTGTACTTCAACTTTCTAAGCAGACAAAACAAGTTTTCCCCTGTGTTTGAAAGCCAAATTAAATTGAAACGATTCTCCCTGTAGCCAAATGAGTCTATATTCATATTCTACATTATAAGTTGCTATAATTGACAAATATGAGGGGCCTAAGTCTTTCAGAAGTATTTTAATCTGACTGTCAAGCTCCAAATATTCCAATTTATAAGGCGGAATAACCTTTCTTTCTCATTTGGGAGGCCAAACTAGAACAATACAATGTAGATTCAAATTGATTTCATAATCGTAATCTACACAAACATTTACTGTAAATAGACAAGTTTGAGAGGTATAGGTCATTTAGATGTGATTTTGATGATAACCATTAAAACTTAGTCACTATACAGATTTCAAGTGCTAATTAAAAATATAAGCCATCAAATATACAAGATGGACTTTAATGTATGTTATAGGTGAAAATTTGTATATTTTGTACGTTTTCAGTGAGCATTGAATTTCGAGACTGAATATTTCAAAAAGCATATATATCCCATCGACTTAAGACTGTTTTTTAAATTGATAAAAGACAAACTGACATTAACTATGCCAATCTTGGAGGTTGTGTAATGTGTATGCAATAGTGGCTTTGCCAGTGGCTGTGGAAATTCTGAAAAAGAAAGTGAAGAGTTCATCTGTTCCACATTTTGACACCTTGTGTTACGAACTGTGTGAATTGCACATTGCGTGTGATGCTAAATTCATAATCTACACCAAAAGTTGTCTTAGATTACAAAATTAGACAGTGCTACTCCTATTAGAAGTTTGAGTTTAAAGCACCCGAAAACTTGGAAAAAATTACTGAATTTCTGATCCGTTTCAGTACACTAATTTCAGATGGCCATATCTCAGTGAATTTTCGGCCTAGAGAAGTATAATTTTGGATTTGTTGGCTTAAGTCCATGTACTGTAACATATATTTTTTATAATGTTTTCGGAGGGGGTCATGTTCCCAATTTTGTGAAATTTGGTCGAATTGACATGGAATGAGCATTAGTTATATCAACACCTATGCTACTGTAGCGTTCAACGGCTGTATCCACAATATAATAGGCCCCTCCACCGCAAAGACTCACTAGTGGAATGTCGGCTACTGATCTGTTATCCAGGGAGGGGTTTTGCTAAGCTCGCCTGGGATCACAACTCTCTTTGGTTGGTAATGAGTAAGTGTCAGCTAAAGAGTGACTATAAGGAATCCCTTCCCAAGTTCTTGACCGGGATCTCCAATAGTTGAATGAAATGCGACTGCGATGTCGCCTTGCACAATGTCTCCCCTTACTCAATAACACAAACAACAAAATAAATATTTATATAAAAATATATTATATTCTGATCAACGTCAAAGAAAGATATAACACAATAATAATAATGATGAAAATGATATTCCTATCACAAATCACTTTAAGGCGAAACCCTAATTATGGTCCAAACACAAACACACGTGTACACGATCAGAACCGATATATAAAATATGGTAAACTGACACACACGAAATGACGAACAATAATCTAATCTCTAATATAATGACACTAGAGGTAGTAAAACACTATTATACAATATAACTTAAGCACCGAACACTTGGAGGGATTCACTGAATAATAAAAGAACACAATAAGGAACCTTCAGACATCCACTCACGTTCTAATACTGCCAAGTTTAGATTATAAGTCGACGATCTAAGTTTATCTAATGAAAATATCAACATCGGAAGATCACAGGATTAATACATTTAAATTATGGATGGACAAATGCTATATACTAAATGCAAAGTGTGACGAAAGACTAGGGAATGTGGGTGGATACGGATAAATCTTCCGTATAAACAGTAAGCTATAAAATAAAAACCGTCACACTACCCACGCCTCCGCACAATGCGTCCCGCATTGCCATACATGGAATTATAAAAGAAATATAAAGAAATACAAAATTATGAAACATTCAAAAAAAGATATACAAAAACAACTTTTGACAATAATCTCAATATCAACTAGACCTGCTTGCAGGACTGAAGGCTTTCACCTTACCCAAGGCAGCACAAAATGCCCACCACTCACCCCTTAAAAAATACCCACACACACTTAAACAACTCAGATATTGACACTTTCTGTGCATGCGCATTACCATAGAAGGAAAGTGAAAAATATAGTTGAACAATTTACAACATTATGAACTTGGATCGGTAGAATCCTACAGACGCCGGAAATCTAAATACGCAATCAAAAACTCAAAAATTCCAAAAAATTTCAATTTAAGTACATTTTCAAATTTTCAAGACAAAAAGAGAACGGCGTGGTATCGCAATTCGACCTTTATCGCATCCGCAATATCCCCGGCTCTACAAAAATATAACTTTTTCGAAAATCGGTTGGAAATTGACATTATTAGGTCCTATTTTCATTTATGCACGTTAAAGATTTACTTCACTTCAGGTCTGTTCAGAACTTTCGCAATACTTCTAAG
Source organism: Patella ulyssiponensis (assembly GCA_963678685.1). Lineage (NCBI taxonomy): Eukaryota > Metazoa > Mollusca > Gastropoda > Patellidae > Patella > Patella ulyssiponensis. Next base: position 55,669,197 of record OY783225.1, on the reverse strand, counting down.
TACTTACTGCTTAAAACATAGGAAAAATCATTATTCAGAACTCTATCTGCTTTAGTTTCAGAGATCTACACAAAAAAAAGATCGTGTCAGATCATAACCAAAACCAAGAATCATACCTTTCAACATCAACTTTTCAACATTTGTCCAGAGGGGTGCCTTCCTTACAAATAGTTTCGGTAAATAGCGTCATTTTCGCTGGTATCATATGATGGCGTCATGTAGACAAAAAACCTGGGATAATAATTTCAGGAGTAACTGTTATTGACTAAAATGAATTATTTTCACTCTAGAAGCAGCATTACCAGATATTGGTTACCAGTAAAACACCTTTAGTTCAAATATTGCCTCTTTCAAAAAAAAACGTTGCGATTATGACCAACTCCGACTTTTGTCAATGTCACACCAATGTGTACACGGGACTTTGGAATCACGTCCATATCAATTACTCAAATATGCAACTGGTTCAAAAATTGATTAAATATTCAATGAAATATCTACAATTTTCTGATTTCCTGCACGTTAAAGATTTGACGTCACTACATGTAACATAAAAATTTAATATTTATTACAGATAGAGTCCATGCTCAAACTGGTTATCTCAACTGAGAACGACATGGTTATCTCAACCTTTATCCCATCCGCAATATCCCCGGCTGTACAAAAATATAATTTTTTCGAAAATCGGTTGGGAATTGACATAATTAGAACCGATTTTCATTCGTGCACGTTAAAGATTTACATCACTTCCGTTCCGGTTCACAACTTTCGCAATAGTTCTAAGTACTAAATGTTTAAAACATAGGAAAAATCAATATTCAAAACTCTATCTGTTTTAGTTTCAGAGATCTACACGAGAGTAAAAAAAAACGAGTTTTCCGATTGGGACAAAAAAGTATCGTAAGTGTCAAATAATAACCAAAACCCAGAATCATACATTCAACATTAATTTTTCAGCATTTATATAGAGGAGTGCCTTCCTTATAAATAGCTTCAACAGAGAGGTTTATTTTCACTGGTATCAAATGATGACGTCATGGAGACAAAAATCCTGAGATATTAATTTCAGGGGTAACTATTATTTACTAAAACGAATTATTTACACTCTAGAAGCACCAGTAACAGATATTGGTTACTATTAAAACACCCTTAGTTCAAATATTGCCACTTTTAAAAAAAATCTCTCTATATATTATGCTTTATACGTATGCAAAACGTTCCAATTATGAACAATTCGGCCTTTTGTCGATGTCACACCAATGTGTACACGGGACTTCGGAATCGCGTTTTCATGTCAGCTACTCAAATATGTAACTGGTTCAAAAATGGATTTTATATTCAATAAAATATAGCCAATTTTCGGATTTCGTGCACGTTAAAGATTTGACGTCACCAACAGATAAAATTTCGATATTTTTTAGAAACAGAGTCCATGCTCTAACTACATTAAACTTTCTATGACCGGTGCAATATTCGTACTTCTGCACGATACTACTGCAAGATACAACTGCAACCTCTCAAAAATTGGATTTGCTTATAAACAGTGCGAGCCGTCGATTTGTGTCGAGATGATTACCGCTATGAGGTAATTTTGGCCAAGGAGAAACAATATTAATTCAAAGACTAATTATTACACACATAAATCAAATATTTCTGCTACAGGGTCACTATACCCTTATTTTGAATAGAAGTAAAGACTCAAAGTTGAAATACTTTTTGCCCAAATATCGTCACTGCGAGAGAAAGAGGGACTTTTGAATATGCTTTAAACGTTGCTAATACGTACAGATTGTATCAACTCTTACTGCATGTTTCGCTTAACAATGAAAGGTGACGTTTTCAATTTTCGATCCCTTTGTTCTCATACTCCTGATATTTCTAACTGTTGCGCAATCGTTTCATACCTAAGACTACCGATAAAACTATCTGTAGAAGAAGTTCAAAAAAAAAATTCCGTTGACTTTCGAGAAAAAGGCGTCTAAAAATGCTCCAAATGGTAAAAATACGACGTTTTGGATTTTCAATCTCGTTTGTCGACTACTCATGACATTTAGAAAAATTGTACAATGGTACCACACAATACACTACCAATTAGACTCTCGATTGAGAAAGTTAGAAAAAAATCGTTGGCGGCGTTTCCGAGAAACGGGCGTTTAAACTTGATCGAAATCGTAAATAACCCTACTTTTGAAAGTGCCATAACTTTTTTATTTTGCAATAGAAACATATCGCTATAGTACCATCCGGTGGAGAATTCAAATGGCTATCAAACGACTTAGTACTTTAACTACTCGTTAAACAACCGATTGATACATCGCATTTTGCGCATCAGCACCCATTTTTCAGAATTTTGTCAAAGTTGGGATACTTTTCTTGACTACTTCCGGTGATTAGAGGATTTTCATCCATAGTCTAAGGACTGGAGACGTCTCTTAACTTCATATTCCTGAAGTTTCAGAAAAATCGTAGGCGCCGTTTTGAAAAAATAAGAACTCTACGATTTGACCAAAATGCGTAAAAAAGTGAAAAATCAAAGTTAACATTTCAGAACAAAACTTATATTGTTGGAATCGGATTGATGTCAGCTATCCAAAAATATAAGTCATATTTTTAAATTCCCAAAAATAACAATTTTAGAAAATTTTGAAAATTTTCCATTTTTCTCCCAAAAAATGAAAGCGACAAAGTTTCCAAATTCTACGTATTTGAACTGCTGTCTTCTCGGGAATGTCTCCAGCTAACCAAAAATGTAAATTTTAAAAAAATCGGTTGAGAATTAGAAGAATTATGGCAGATTTTCAATTTGCGTGCACGCTAAAGATTTGACGCATTTCCGCTATGCGCACAAATTTCGTTTTACATTTAAGCACTAACCACCACCCAGTTTCCCGAGAGAAAATCAAATTTCAGACCTCTATCTCTTATAGTTTCTGAGATCTAGCTTCCCCCAATAAAAAAAAAATAATAATAACTAGATCTGCTACTGTCCCATGCAGATATGAAAGCTTTCATATTGATCGTCACGTGTCATTGATTGTATCAAGTATCCTAAATAAAAGGATAAGAAGAAAAAATTATCAAAATTGGTCAAAAACTCGCGAAGTTACAAGTCTAAATATAGTATGAAACATTGCACCCAGGCATAACAATAATCTGAAAACTAAAGGGAAATAACTGAAACTTGTATTACTGTAATGAGACGGATGAGAAAATGAAATGAAAATGGCGGGAAAAAAATTAAAAATGGCAGGTTGGACAGGCGACCTTACTCCTTGTCACGTACAACCGGGCATTCGAAAACACGCTAGTTAACTCAATGACAGGCGCGCGTGCTAGCCATTCAGCCACCCAACCCCCCTTTGAAATCCGACACCTGCAATATGTCATATAGGAAGAATAAGAAGTCGCTCACAACAAAATGGTAAATTAATGAGTTTAGGTCAAAAGGTTGAGCTACTATTTTAGAGTACTTAATAGTTTTAAAGAGACACGTTAAGGGTTGTTCATATTTAAATGAAAGTTTAATTTTAAATAAGACCAATAAAATTAGGATTTAATAATGCCAGACAAATATTTCCTATATGTTTGGTTATAAGTAGGAAATCATGACGACTTCTTAAGCATGTTTTAAACAAAGGATCATAGACTGCAATATACAAGAATGGCACTCTGCAATAAAAAAACTGGCCAAAGCAAGATTTCTATGCAGAAATTAAATAATTGCTAGAACCAGAAAAATATTTATCCACTATAATAAATAAGCAACATAGAGAAAATGAAATGAAATTGAATGGGGTTTAACGTCCTACTGTTCTGCTCCTAAAATGGGCTAATGAAGACGGGCATATGCCATAAAGTGTGCAATGAGGGAAATTTTACCCGGGCAGCGGCGTTACGGCCTACGAGGTTGGACAGGCGACCATACTCCTTGTCACGTACAACCAAGAAATCGAAACAAGGCCAGTTGACTCAATGACAGACGTTATGATACAGAGCGCACGTGCTAACCATTCAGCCATGCAACCTCCCTAAAATCGGCAAATTGCTGACCTACAGCGAGAAACATTTCAACCGGGCCAAATTTTCTATTTTAACAGTTTAATTTGCACGGTACCTTTAGTTATCAACCGAATATTACAAAACTTTTAAAAATAAGCTCCCCCTGACCAGCTTAAGCGTTCGCAATAAACGTTTGCCCCTTAAAATCGGCAAATTGCTGACTTTAAAGTGAGAAACATTACAACCGGGCGAAATTTTCTGTTTTATCACTTTTACAGTACCTTTGATTACCAACCGATTATTACAAAACTTTGAAAATAAAAGAGAAAGAGAGAAATGCGGCCTACTGTCCATTTGACACAAATTAGGTAATTTCGTGACTAACATATGTTTGCGCTTACTGGTCTTTAGCCGTTGGGAGGAAACCGAAGGACACGGAGAAAATCCACGAGGTTGGACATCATACTTCATGTCACGTGCAACCTCTAGATCGAAACGACGCTCGTTGACTCAATGACAGACGTTACGATACAGCGCGCACATGCTAACCATTCAGCCATTCAGCCTCCCTGAATTCGGAAAATTGCTGACTTATAGCAAGAAACATTTCAACCGGGCGAAATTTTCTGTTTTAACAGTTTAATGTGCACGGTACTTTAATTACCAACCGATTATTACAAAACTTTTGAAAATAAGCTCCAACTGACCAGCTTAATCGTATGCAATAAACGTTTGGCCTGAATTGAAAGTTCTGCACGGAGAAAGTTCATCTTGATTTCCCGGTGTGGTTACCCGTTGTCAGTGAGGCAGAACGGGGGGCCTGACAAGCACAGCTGTCTAGTCGTTCGGATGGGACAAAAAACCAAGGTCCCGTGTACACATTGGATTGCACGTAAAATATCCCTAAGCAGTTGGAATTCGATACTGTTGAATAAGCTCTATACGATGACTAAATGTGTAGATTGTAGTCACCCACACTGCATGTTTCGCTTAACAATGAAAGGGTGCCGTTTTCAATTTTCGATCCTTTTGTTCTTCTACTCCTGATATGTTGGACTGTTGATCGATGGTTTCATATAAAAGACTACCAATAAGACTCTTTGTAGAAGAAGTTCCCAAAAAATATTACGTTGACTTTACGAGAAAGACGTCTAAACATGCTCCAAATTGTAAAAATACGACTTTTTGGATTTTCAATCTCTTTGTTTCGGCTATCCCTGATATTTAAAAAAAATGATACAATGATTTCAAACAACAGGCTAGCTATTAGACTCTCTATTGACAAAAGTTTCATCGCCCTCCCTTCATTATAACCGAAGTTATCGTGCCCTAAAGAATCAACAAATCAACATGCTTATCTCTGCTTACCCTAAGCAGAAAATGCTCATCTTTGAACTCCATCATAACATTGACCCAGTGAACGTCTACACCAAGTTTGAACATTCTAGCTTAATTAGAATGAGAGTTATTGTCTTTCAAAATCTCGGCCCTTCAAATTGCTACTACTTTTCATATTCACTTCAAAATGGCAACCATCAGTTGACCTAAATCAAAATTCTGCTCCCTACGATTTTTGGGCCATCCTTCAAGGATTCAGAAAATATAACTCCCGTGTCTGTAAGTGAGATAGCAAAAAAGCCTTAGGGATTTTTCATGTTTCAAGATGGTGGCATTTCCGGTTCGATCGACAAACTCCATATTTTGTGTTGGAATCAGTAATTACTTGTCGAGTATCGAAAAAAATTTTCAGGTCATTCTGACCTATATTTCGACGATTTTTTTAAAAACTTTGATCCTTAATTTCACCAAGGGGGGATAATTTAGAAAATTTCTCATTATAGTTTTGAAGTCACGTTGGTAAGATCTACTTATATGCTAAATTTCATGAAAATCGTACAACTATTAAAGAAGTTGTCAAATTGGTCTAAACTTCCGGTTCGAAATCACAGCGACGAATTTTCGAAATTCGAAAATGTGAAACTGCAGATGAAAATGATTTTTTTCAAGGTATTCAAAGAAAAAAGAATTAGTAAAATCGGTCAAAAAATAGCAAAGTTACGACTATGCATTGTCAGATTTTTCGTTCGTAAAATTCGGTGATTTCGAATTCGCAAAACGTTTTGAAAATATATTTAATCAACAGCCACCACCCATTTTTGGGGGGGTAGGTCAAAGTTTCAGAAACATCCTATGGATAGATTCTGTGAAATCCGATTTGCAGGAAAAACACACAAAAAAAAATAATAACTAGATCTGCTACTGTCCCATGCAGATATGAAAGCTTTCATATTCATCGTCACGTGTCATTGATTGTATCAAGTATCCTAAATAAAAGGATAAGAAGAAAAAATTATCAAAATTGGTCAAAAGCTCGCGAAGTTACAAGTCTAAATATAGTATGAAACATTGCACCCAGGCATAATAATAATCTGAAAACTAAAGGGAAATAACTGAAACTTGTATTACTGTAATGAGACGGATGAGAAAATGAAATGAAAATGGCGGGACAAAAAATTAAAAATGGCAGGTTGGACAGGCGACCTTACTCCTTGTCACGTACAACCGGGCATTCGAAAACACGCTAGTTAACTCAATGACAGGCGCGCGTGCTAACCATTCAGCCACCCAACCCCCCTTTGAAATCAGACACGTGCAATATGTCATATAGGAAGAATAAGAAGTCGCTCACAACAAAATGGTAAATTAATGAGTTTAGGTCAAAAGGTTGAGCTACTGTTTTAGAGTACTTAATAGTTTTAAAGAGACACGTTAAGGGTTGTTCATAGTTAAATGAAAGTTTAATTTTAAATAAGACCAATAAAATTACGATTTAATAATGTCAGACTAATATTTCCAATATGTTTGGTTATAAGTACGAAATGGTGACGACTTCTTAAGCATGTTATAAACAAAGGATCATAGACTGAATTGTACAAGAATGGCACTCTGCAATAAAAAAACTGGCCAAAGCAAGATTTCTATGCAGAAATTAAATAATTGCTAGAACCAGAAAAATATTTATCCACTATAATAAATAAGCAACATAGAGAAAATGAAATGAAATTGAATGGGTTTTAACGTCCTACTGTTCTGCTCCTAAAATGGGCTAATGAAGACGGGCATATGCCATAAAGTGTGCAATGAGGGACATTTTACCCGGGCAGCGGCGTTACGGCCTACGAGGTTGGACAGGTGACCATACTCCTTGTTACGTACAACCAAGAAACCGAAACAACGCCAGTTGACTCAATGACAGACTTTATGATACAGAGCGCACGTGCTAACCATTCAGCCACGCAACCTCCCTAAAATCGGCAAATTGCTGACCTACAGCGAGAAACATTTCAACCGGGCCAAATTTTCTATTTTAACAGTTTAATTTGCACGGTACCTTTAGTTATCAACCGAATATTACAAAACTTTTAAAAATAAGCGCCCCCTGACCAGCTTAATCGTTCGCAATAAACGTTTGCCCCTTAATAATGTCAGACTAATATTTCCAATATGTTTGGTTATATGTACGAAATCGTGACGACTTCTTAAGCATGTTATAAACAAAGGATCATAGACTGAATTGTACAAGAATGGCACTCTGCAATAAAAAAACTGGCCAAAGCAAGATTTCTATGCAGAAATTAAATAATTGCTAGAACCAGAAAAATATTTATCCACTATAATAAATAAGCAACATAGAGAAAATGAAATGAAATTGGATGGGTTTTAACGTCCTACTGTTCTGCTCCTAAAATGGGCTAATGAAGACGGGCATATGCCATAAAGTGTGCAATGAGGGAAATTTTACCCGGGCAGCGGCGTTACGGCCTACGAGGTTGGACAGGTGACCATACTCCTTGTCACGTACAACCAAGAAACCGAAACAACGCCAGTTGACTCAATGACAGACTTTATGATACAGAGCGCACGTGCTAACCATTCAGCCACGCAACCTCCCTAAAATCGGCAAATTGCTGACCTACAGCGAGAAACATTTCAACCGGGCCAAATTTTCTATTTTAACAGTTTAATTTGCACGGTACCTTTAGTTATCAACCGAATATTACAAAACTTTTAAAAATAAGCGCCCCCTGACCAGCTTAATCGTTCGCAATAAACGTTTGCCCCTTAAAATCGGCAAATTGCTGACTTTAAAGTGAGAAACATTACAACCGGGCGAAATTTTCTGTTTTATCACTTTTACAGTACCTTTGATTACCAACGGATTATTACAAAACTTTAAAAATAAAAGAGAAAGAGAGAAATGCGGCCTGATGTCCATTCGACACAAACTAGGTCATTTCGTGACTAACATATGTTTTTAATTTTATTTAAAAACTCCTCTTGCGCTTACTGGTCTTTAGCCGTTGGGAGGAAACCGAAGGACACGGAGAAAACCCACGAGGTTGGACATCATGCTTCATGTCACGTGCAACCTGGGCCCGATTCCTAGAAAATTCTTAAGCACGTTCTTGTGCTTAGATTTTAAGTAGACTTTGCAATTAAGTAAACTTACCTTATTTTGTAGTCCCAGAAAATCCTTAAGAACGTTCTTGTGCTTAGATTTTAAGTAGACTTCAGTGTAAGCACAAGCACTTTATTATGTGTTCCAAGAAAAAACTTAAGCACAACTTCGTTCTTACAATTGCCAATCTAAGCAAAAGTCCCGAGCCAGGTATAGGGAGGGCTTGCTTACCAACCTTAAGCCTGTTTCTGCTTCAAACAATATGGCTGACCGTATAGTTAGTTATTCGACGGCATTTACTACATCTTTTGATACCTAAGAGACATTTGGAAGACGGAAAATCCTTAAGAAATATATTCTCGACAAGAATGCTATAGAATATTTCCGCTTCTACACTAAAAACATTTTATTTATTTACAAATTGGTAAACAACACAAACGCAGGCAACTTGAAAGGAGCTAAATCGCTAACATTTGGGACCAAGAAATTGACACAAGTGTGTCGCAACGCATATAATACTCTAATATGAATGTATATAAACCGATTTACATTCAATGGTTTCCGTTTTTACTCCAATTTCAAATCAGTTATGTGCGGCGAAATTTGCCAACAGTGTCAATCGAATGCAAATTTCTAGCGTCTAGTTATTCCAGTCTACATGCGCCGTTTGATTTGGTGCAATGTTTCTAGCCTTGTTCCACCGAGTCTCTCGCTAGAACTGGGCTGAAACGCATTATGGTACACGATTCGTGTACCAATGGCAAAATATTTATCTTGTCTTAAATATTGGATATCAGAAGCCCATCTTTTTCCGATAAGATCACATCATCAATTTTGATTTAAACTGACAAATAATTCGTGTTTTCAATGTCGAAGATGTTGGATGACATTGAGTTAGAGACTTAGCTACTTTAAAATCAGGCGCTGTCTCAGTCATTCCGTCTGTTTGTATGTGCTTGCGTTTTGGGGTATTTTTTAGCTTATAGACCTATAGGGGCCATGTCAAAAGGATCACGTGGTTAAGTGGGTAAGACGCTAGCCAGGGCCAATTCCTAGAAAATTCTTAACAGCAAGCACAAAGTTATGCTTCACTTTTGCTTACGTAAGAAACTTTATAAAATACCGTCTCTAGAAAATTCTCAAGACCGTTCTTACGTAAGCACAAGTTAAGTACGAGTCTAAGCACATTGCGACTGGTAAATTGAGAGTACGATGCTCTCTAACGTCAAAAAAACATTTTTGATATGCAAATTACACCGTAATTGTAAATTCGTCTGCATCGCAGAGTTTCTATATATAGCTCTATGGTCTGCATGGAGTTATAAATAGACCAATGACATTACCCCCCCCCCCCGAAAATAGTCGATTTAGATGTATTTTATTATTTAACAAATTAAATGAAATGAAATTTAACGTCCTACTATTTTGTTCCTAATCTGGGGTAATGAAGACGTAGATACGTCATACAGTGTGCTATGAGGGAAATTTCGCCCTGGCAGCGGCACTACTCTATCGAATTCCAACTGCCACGGAATCTTTTACGTGTACGCCAGTTTGTACACGGGACCTCGTTTTTTCGTCCCATCCGAATGACAAGACAGCTGTCCTCCGTCCTGCATCACTGACAAGGAGAAACAACGTCGGAAAATTTAGATGAACCTTCTCGGCCAATGCAGGGATCGAACACCCGACTTCCAGGCTAGTGAACCAGCGTCTTACCCACTTAGGCAAGTGATCCTCTGATACCGTTGACGTGTCCCCTATAGGCCTACACATATAAAATATACCACAGACTAAACAAAAGAAAACAACCCAAAACGCAAGTACATGCAAAACAAACCGAATAATAATTGTGAGAGCGACTGATCTTTAAGTAGCCCGCGTGTGTGTTGTTTACCAATTTGGAAATAAATGAATTGTGTTTAGGGTAGAAGCGAAATTTCCTATAGCATTCTTCTCGAGAATATGTTTCTAAAGGATTTTCTGTCTTTCAATTGACTCTTAGGTATCAAAAGATGTAGCAAATATCGTCGAATAAATCCACGGTCAGCCATATTGTTTGAAGCAGAAACAGGCTTAAAGGTTGGTAAGCAAGCCCTATACCTTGCTTGGGATTTGTGCTTAGATTGACAATTTTAAGAACTAAGTTGTGCTTAAGTTTTTTCTTGGAACACATGATAACGAGCTTGTGCTTACACTGAAGTCTACTTAAAATCTAAGCACAAGAACGTTCTTAAGAATTTTCTGTTAACACAAAATAAGATAAGTTTACTTATTTGCAAAGTCTACTTAAAATCTACATGTCATGTAGGCCTAAGCGCAAGAACGTGTTAAAGAATTGTTTATGAATCGGGCCGAGGTAGGGTGTTCGATCCCTGCATTGGCCGAGAAGGTTCATCCCCTTGTCAGCGATGCAGACGAAAAAATAAGGTCCCATGTAAAAATTGGCGTGCACGTCAAAGATCCCCTGGCCGTTGTAATTCGATATAAGAGTAAGCCGTAGCGCCGCTGCCCGGGCAAACTTTCCCTCATAGCATACTTTATGGCGTATGCCCGTCTTCATAAGCCCAGCTTAGGAGCAAAACAGTAGGAAGTTAAAACCTATTTCATTTCATGTCATTTGTCAAATACTTCTAAATCGACTATTTGAAGTTCATGTCATTGATCTATTTATAACTCTATATGCAGACGAATTTACGGTGTAATTTGCATACCAAATTTGTTTTTATGACGCTAAAGAGCATCTTAGTCTCAATTTACCAGTCACACTGTGCTTAGACCCGTACTTGGCTTGATCTTACGTAAGAACGGTCTTGAGAAGTTTCTTTAGAGACGGTATTTCATAAAGTTTCTTACGTAAGCAAAAGTGAATCATAACTTTGTGCTTACTTTTAAGAATTTTCTAGGAACCGGGCCCTGGAGATCGAAACGACGCCCGTTGACTCAATGACAGACGTTACGATACAGCGCGCACATGCTAACCATTCAGCCATTCAGCCTCCCTGAATTCGGAAAATTGCTGACTTATAGCAAGAAACATTTCAACCGGGCGAAATTTTCTGTTTTAACAGTTTAATGTGCACGGTACTTTAATTACCAACCGATTATTACAAAACGTTTGAAAATAAGCTCCAACTGACCAGCTTAATCGTATGCAATAAACGTTTGGCCTGAATTGAAAGGTCTGCACGGAGAAAATTCATCTTGATTTCCCGGCGTGGTTCCCCGTTGTCAGTGAGGCAGAACGGAGGGCCTGACAAGCACAGCTGTCTAGTCGTTCGGATGGGACGAAAAACCGGGAAATTTTCTGTTTTAACAGTTTAATGTGCACGGTACTTTAATTACCAACCGATTATTACAAAACTTTTGAAAATAAGCTCCAACTGACCAGCTTAATCGTATGCAATAAACGTTTTGCCTGAATTGAAAGTTCTGCACGGAAAAAGTTCATCTCGATTTCCCGGCGTGGTTCCCCTTGTCAGTGAGGCAGAACGGAGGGCCTGACAAGCACAGCTGTCTAGTCCTTCGGATGGGACGAAAAACCAAGGTCCCGTGTACACATTGGAGTGCACGTAAAATATCTCTAAGCAGTTGGAATTCGATACTGTTGAATAAACTCTATAGGATGACTAAATGCGTAGATTGTAGTCACCCACACTGCATGTTTCGCTTAACAATGAAAGGGCGCCGTTTGCAATGTTCGATCCTTTTGTTCTTCTACTCCTGATATGTTGGACTGTTGATCGATGGTTTCATATAAAAAACTACCAATAAGACTCTTTGTAGAAGAAGTTCCCAAAAAATAGTATGTTGACTTTACGAGAAAGATCTCTAAACATGCTCCAAATTGTAAAAATACGACTTTTTGGATTTTCAATCTCTTTTTTTCGGCTATCCCTGATATTTAAAAAAAAATGATACAATGATTTCACACAACAGGCTAGCTATTAGACTCTCTATCGACAAAAGTTTCACCGCCCTCCCTTCATTATAACCGAAGTTATCGTGCCCTAAAGAATCAATAAATCAGCATGCTTATCTCTGCTTACCCTAAGCGGAAAATGCTCATCTTTGAACTCAATCATAACATTGACCTAGTGAACGTCTACAACAAGTTTGAACATTCTAGCTTAATTAGAATGAGAGTTATTGTGCTCCAAAATCTCGGCCCTTCAAATTGCTTCTATTTTTCATTTTCAATTCAAAATGGTGACCATCACGTGACCGAAATCAAAATTCTATTCGCGACATTTTTTAGGCCTTCCTACAAGGATTCAGAAAATATAACTCCCGAGTCTGTAAGTAAAATAGCAAAAAAGCCTTAGTGATTTTTCACGTTTAAAGATGGTGGCACTTCCGGTTCGATCGACAAACTCCATATTTTGTGTACGAATCAGTAATTCCTTGTCTAGTATCAAAAAAAAAAACTAGGTCATTCTGACCTATATTTCGACGATTTTTTCGAAAACTTTGATCCTTAATTTCACCAAGGGGAGATAAGTTAGAAAATTTCTAAAGTCATTTTTCAAGTCGCATCATTAAGGTCTACTTACATATTAAATTTCATGAAAATCGTACAACTACTAAAGAAGTTGTCGAGTTGGTGTAAACTTCCGGTTCGAAATCACAGCGACGAATTTTCGAAATTCGAAAATCCGAAATTGCAGATTTGAAGTAAATGTCTTAGGATACTCAAAGAAAAAAGAATTAGTAAAATAGATCAAATAGTCACAAAGTTACAGCATTGTAGGTCAAATGCATTCGTTCGTAAAATTCGGTGATTTCGGATTCGTAAAACGTTTTGAAAATACATTTAATCAACGTTCGCACCCCATTTTTGGGGGGGTAGGTCAAAATTTCAGAAAGATCCTATGGATAGATTCTGAGAAATCCGATTTGCAGAAAACACACAAAAAAAAAAAATAATAATAATAACTTTAACAGAAACAATAAGCTTTCATATGTAATACATATGAAAGCTTAATAATCTTAACAGAAACAATAAGCTTTCATATGAAATATGAAAGCTTAACTAGATCTGCTACTGTCCCATGCAGATATGAAAGCTTTCATATTCATCGTCACGTGTCATCGATTATATCAAGTATCTCAAATAAAAGGATAAGAATAACAAACTATCAAAATTGGTCAAAAACTCGCGAAGTTACAAGTCTAAATATAGTATGAAACATTGAGTAATCTGAAAACTAAAGGGAAATAACTGATACTTGTGTTGCTGTAATCGGGATGAATGAGATAACTTTGAACAAAACTAAAACTTTTTGAATCAGGTTGAACTCAACTGTTTGAATATGTACGTTAAATATGTAGATTTGGAAAATTATAAAGACATAATATCAAAATCGGTCAAAAACTCACAAAGTTACAAATTTAAATGTAGTGAGAAACATTGCACCCGGGCAAAAAAATAATCTTTAAACTAAAGGGAAATAACTGAAACTTGTATAGCTGTAATCGGGCTTCCAAGATATGTTATATAATTATGGTTTCCAATATGTTTGGTTATAAGTAGGAAATCGTGACGACTTCTTAAGCATGTTTTAAACAAAGGGTCATAGACTGCAATATACAAGAATGGCACTCTGCAATAAAAAAAACTGGCCAGAGATTTCTATGCAGAAATTAAATAATTGCTAGAACCAGAAAAATATTTATCCACTGTCTGCTCCTACAATGGGCTAATGAAGACGGGCATACGCCATAAAGTGTGCAATGAGGGAAATTTTACCCGGGCAGCGGCGTTACGGCCTACGAGGTTGGTAAGGCGACCATACTCCTTGTCACGTACAACCAAGAAATCGAAACAAGGACAGTTGACTCAATGACAGACGTTATGATACAGAGCGCACGTGCTAACCATTCAGCCACGCAACCTCCCTAAAATCGGCAAATTGCTGACCTACAGCGAGAAACATTTCAACCGGGCCAAATTTTCTATTTTAACAGTTTAATTTGCACGGTACCTTTAGTTATCAACCGAATATTACAAAACTTTTAAAAATAAGCTCCCCCTGACCAGCTTAATCGTTCGCAATAAACGTTTGCCCCTTAAAATCGACAAATTGCTGAATTTAAAGTGAGAAACATTACAACCGGGCCAAATTTTCTGTTTTATCACTTTAACAGTACCTTTGATTACCAACCGATTATTACAAAACTTTAAAAAGAGAAAGAGAGAAATGCGGCCTAACGTCCATTCGACACAAACTAGGTCATTTCGGGACTAACATATGTTTTTTAATTTTATTTAAAAACTCCCCTTGCACGTACTGGTCTTTAGCCGTTGGGAGGAAACTGAAGAACACGGAGAAAACCCACGAGGTTGGACATCATACACCATGTCACATGCAACCTGGAGATCGAAACGACGCCCGTTGACTCAATGACAAAGGTTAAGATACAGCGAGCACATGCTAACCATTCAGCCATCCAGCCTCCCTGAATTCGGAAAATTGCTGACTTATAGCAAGAAACATTTCAACCGGGCGAAATTTTCTGTTTTAACAGTTTAATGTGTATGGTACTTTAATTACCAACCGATTATTACAAAACTTTTGAAAATAAGCTCCAACTGACCAGCTTAATCGTATGCAATAAACGTTTTGCCTGAATTGAAAGTTCTGCACAGAGAAAGTTCATCTCGATTTCCCGGCGTGGTTCCCTTGTCAGTAAGGCAGAACGGAGGGCCTGACAAGCACAGCTGTCTAGTCCTTCGGATGGGACGAAAAACCAAGGTCCCGTGTACACATTGGAGTGCACGTAAAATATCCCTAAGCAGTTGGAATTCGATACTGTTGAATAAGCTCTATACGATGACTAAATGCGTAGATTGTAGTCACCCACACTTCATGTTTCGCTCAACAATGAAAGGGTGCCGTTTTCAATGTTCGATCCTTTTGTTCTTCTACTCCTGATATGTTGGACTGTTGATCGATGGTTTCATATAAAAGACTACCAATAAGACTCTTTGTAGAAGAAGTTCCCAAAAAATAGTATGTTGACTTTACGAGAAAGACCTCTAAACATGCTCCAAATTGTAAAAATACGACTTTTTGGATTTTCAATCTCTTTTTTTCGGCTATCCCTGATATTTAAAAAAATGATACAATGATTTCACACAACAGGCTACCTATTAGACTCTCTATTGACAAAAGTTTCACCGCCCTCCCTTCATTATAACCGAAGTTATCGTGCCCTAAAGAATCAACAAATCAGCATGCTTATCTCTGCTTACCCTAAGCAGAAAATGCTCATCTTTGAACTCAATCATAACATTGACCTAGTGAACGTCTACACCAAGTTTGAACATTCTAGCTTAATTAGAAGGAGAGTTATTGTGTTCCGAAGTCCGGGCCTTTCAAATTCCTTCTATTTTTCATTTTCAATTCAAAATTGTGACCATCACATGACCGAAATCAAAATTCTGATCCGATAGATTTTTAGGCATTCCTTCAAGGATTCCGAAAATATAACTCCCGAGTCTGTAAGTAAAATAGCAAAAAAGCCTTTTTGATTTTTCACATTTAAAGATGGTGGCACTTCCGGTTCGATCGACAAACTCCATATTTTGTGTACGAATCAGTAATTCCTTGTCTAGTATCGAAAAAAAAAATTAGGTCATTCTGACCTATATTTCGACGATTTTTTTGAAAACTTTGATCCTTAATTTCACCAAGGGGAGATAATTTAGAAAATTTCTAATTATATTTTTGAAGTCACATTGGTAAGATCTACTTGTATACTAAATTTCATGAAAATCGTACAACTATTAAAGAAGTTGTCAAATTGGTCTAAACTTCCGGTTCGAAATCACAGCGACGAATTTTCGAAATTCGAAAATGTGAAACTGCAGATGAAAATGATTTTTTTCAAGGTATTCAAAGAAAAAAGAATTAGTAAAATCGGTCAAAAAATAACAAAGTTACGACTATGCATTGTCAGTTTTTTCGTTCGTAAAATTCGGTGATTTCGGATTCGTAAAACGTTTTGAAAATATATTTAAACAACGTTCGCACCCCATTTTTGGGGGGGTAGGTCAAAGTTTTAGAAAGATCCCATGGTTAGATTCTGAGAAATCCGATTTGCAGAAAATACACAAAAAAAAAATAATAATAATCTTAACAGAAACAATAAGCTTTCATATGTAATATGAAAGCTTAATAATCTTAGTAATAACAATAGTCTTTCACCATTGAAAATGGTGAAAGCCTAACTAGACCTGCATGCAGGAATGACGGGTTTCACTGGTGCCACGTTACCCTTAAACATGTCACTTCCGGTGCCAAGTTACCCTTGAACATATGTCGCTTCTGGTACCAACAAAACACTAAACAGGTTTCCAAATTAACATTGCACACAAATAAAATGGACGCAGAATCAACCAAATCCAGCAATATCAATTCATTTTATACATTTGTTACTTGTAAATGATCTTGACAAAATTAAATTACTCCCGGTGTTAATGAAAATGTTCAATTAGTCTTATGAAATCAGAAATGGCATACGATATCATATAGTGATAATTTTATGTAAATCGAATAATAATTGCCACTTTTAAAGACCAAAAAACTTGAAAAGTGACTTGTAGAAAATCGGCTATTTCTCGGCAACCGTACAAGTTAGAAACCATTTTGTGGTATCTGTATGATCGTATGGCTTCATTCTATTTGTTGATTGACATCAAATACCATAATTTGAAAAACATTTCAAAACAGACTCATTTGAATAAAATATCTGTTTTGAAGGCTAAAAATACAGTTTTTGCCAAAATGACGTTACTTCCGGTGAAAATGAAAATCTTACATTACTTGTATGAAATCCCAAATGGCATTAGTTATAACATGGTGTAACGTTTATGAAAATCGAATAATAATTGACACTTTTATGGCCCCAAATCCTTCAAAAGTGACCTGTAGAAAACCGTCTATTTCTCGGCAACCGAACAAGTTAGAAACAAGTTTATGATATCTATATGACCATATGAGTTGTGTTTATATGTGAATTTAAACCAAAAGTTAAAATTATTAATACATATCAAGTTATTCTTGGTTGAATAAAATATTGATTTAAAAAGTTTAAAATGCAGTTTTTGACAAAATGACGTCACTTCCGGTGTCAATTTTAAATTGTAATCAACTTGATATGATGCTACATGCTTTTTGAATCAAATGATGTCACTTTTATAAAAATCCAATAATAATTGACTTTATTACACGCAAAATAAAGAAAACAGTGACTTATGCAGAACTGTCCATTTCTTGGCAACTGCTTATATTACAAACTAATTTTCACATACATTCTCTTCGTATTGATTATAGCTACAAGTCTATAAGAATTATGTAAAAATAATTTAAAATCTGAAAAGCCTGAATGGGTTGTAAATAGGTCAATTTTACGCCTTTTTTCACCTCTTAATCCAATTTGCTAGAAAATAAAATAGAAATTAAAAAAACTGCTTCCGCCATTTTTTGCGCCTTGAAATGACACACTCTTTGAGTCATATAATTTTTCAAAAAAATAATGTTTGTTTTCGAAGAAGGAAAATAACTGTCAAAATTGTAGTTTTTGGTAAAATTATGCCACTTCCGGTGCCGACAGATAACACTATTGGTAACAAAAAAAATGACAATTGAGACAACGAAGCATATGAACTTTGTTTTATACAAATCGAACAATAAAAAAATAATCTAGGACTGAAAAACTGAATTAGCCAATGGCAGCCAAGAAAAATTACTAAGACAAAATTTTTTAGCATTTTTGCGCAAGACAGATGACTCTTTAATTCTGTGTACAATACGACTAAAAAATATTCATAAATAAAAAAGTTTTTTGTAAAATTTTAAATTTTCAAAATTTGGCGCCTAATATCTTCGAAGATTTACCGAAAATCAAAAATCGAAAGTGGCGTAGCTATGTGCCATGTCTCCGGCTATGCCAAAATGTATCGAAAGTTAAAATCCCATGATTATTGTTAAAATTACTGCAATATTTTAAAAAACGATAACTTTGGTGATTTCGGACATTTCGCATTGTCGCAGAACGTTCAAAATAGCTTTATCCTCTAAGTCACACCCACTTTCCCAGTAAAACCGAAGAAATCGTAACGATGCGACAAGCAGTTGCTGAGATCTACTCAAAACAAAAGAAGAATAATAATAATAATAAGAACTAGACCTGCATGCAGGAATGACGGGTTTCACTGGTGCCACGTTACCCTTACACATGTTACTTCGGGTGCCACGTTACCCTTGAACATATGTCACTTCCGTTACCAACGAAACCACTAAACAGGTTTCCAAATTAACATTGCACACAAATAAAATGGACGCAGAATCAACCAAATCCAGCAATATCAATTCATTTTATACATTTGTTACTTGTAAATGATCTTGACAAAATTACATTACTTCCGGTGTTAATGAAAATGTTCAATTAGTCTTATGAAATCCGAAGTGGCATACGATATCATATAGTGAAAATTTTATGTAAATCGAATAATAATTGCCACTTTTAAAGACCAAAAAACTTGAAAAGTGACTTGTAGAAAATCGGCTATTTCTCGGCAACCGTAAAAGTTAGAAACCATTTTGTGGTATCTATATGATCGTATGGCTTCATTCTATTTTTTGATTATGACATCAAATACCATAATTTGAAAAAGATTTCAAAACAGACTCATTTGAATAAAATGTCTGTTTTGAAGGCTAAAAATACAGTTTTTGCCAAAATGACGTTACTTCCGGTGATAATGAAAATCTTACATTACTTGTATGAAATCCCAAATGGTATTAGTTATAACATGGTGTAACGTTTATGAAAATCGAATAATAATTGACACTTTTATGGCCCCAAATCCTTCAAAAGTGACCTGTAGAAAACCGTCTATTTCTCGGCAACCGAACAAGTTAGAAACAAGTTTATGATATCTATATGACCATATGAGTTGTGTTTATATGTGAATTTAAACCAAAAGTTAAAATTATTAATACATATCAAGTTATTCTTGGTTGAATAAAATATTGATTTAAAAAGTTTAAAATGCAGTTTTTGACAAAATGACGACACTTCCGGCGTCAATTTTAAATTGTAATCAACTTGATATGACGCTACATGCTTTTTGAATCAAATGATGTCACTTTTATAAAAATCCAATAATAATTGACTTTATTACACGCAAAATAAAGAAAACAGTGACTTATGCAGAACTGTCCATTTCTTGGCAACTGCTTATATTACAAACTAATTTTCACATACATTCTCTTCGTATTGATTATAGCTACAAGTCTATAAGAGTTATGTAAAAATAATTTAAAATCTGAAAAGCCTGAATGGGTTGTAAATAGGTCAATTTTACGCCTTTTTTCACCTCTTAATCCAATTTGCTAGAAAATGAAATAGAAATTAAAAAAACTGCTTCCGCCATTTTTTGCGCCTT
Source organism: Patella ulyssiponensis (assembly GCA_963678685.1). Taxonomy (NCBI): domain Eukaryota; kingdom Metazoa; phylum Mollusca; class Gastropoda; family Patellidae; genus Patella; species Patella ulyssiponensis. Next base: position 55,649,287 of record OY783225.1, on the reverse strand, counting down.
GAAAGGACAAACTCTTTGAGTCATATAATTTTTCCAAAAAATAATATTTGTTTTCGAAGAAAGAAAATAACTGTCAAAATTGTAGTTTTTGGTAAAATTATGCCACTTCCGGTGCCGACAGATAACACTATTGGTAACAAAAAAAATGACAATTGAGACAACGAAGCATATGAACTTTGATTTATACAAATCGAACAATAAAAAAATAATTTAGGACTGAAAAACTGAATTAGCCAAGGAAAATTACTAAGACAAAATTTTTTAGCATTTTTGCGCAAGACAGATGACTCTTTAATTCTGTGTACAATACGACTAAAAAATATTCATAAATAAAAAAGTTTTTTGTAAAATTTTAAATTTTCAAAATTTGGCGCCTAATATCTTCGAAGATTTACCGAAAATCAAAAATCGAAAGTAGCGTAGCTATGTGCCATGTCTCCGGCTATGCCAAAATGTATCGAAAGTTAAAATCCCATGATTATTGTTAAAATTACTGCAATATTTTAAAAAACGATAACTTCGGTGATTTCGGACATTTCGCATTGTCGCAGAACGTTCAAAATAGCTTTATCCTCTAAGTCACACCCACTTTCCTAGTAAAACCGAAGAAATCGTAACGATGCGACAAGCAGTTGCTGAGATCTACTCAAAACAAAAGAAGAAGAATAATAATAATAAGAACTAGACCTGCAAGCAGCACTGAACCGGCTTTCAGGAATCATACAGGAAGTTTATTATACCATAGCCGATCCATTGAGCTACCAAACTATACATTAGTTGTTTTGCTTCAGTGACACCCTCTATCATATGTAAAAGTAATATTTGCTGGCAAAAAGACCGGTCAAAATTGTAAATTAGGTCAAAATTACGTCACTTCCGGTGCCGAAAGAAATTCTTTTAGGTGAAAAATAAGTCGAAAATTCGCAACATACAAAATGCAAACTTTTTTTTATAGATATCGGGCAATAAATAATTAACCTATAACCCATAAACTGAAATTAAGAAAGTAATAAACTTAAAAGTGACCCTCGGAAAATTGGTTATTATTCGACAAGGGAACATGCTAGAAGCCTTTTCTTGATATCAATATGATGGTATTGATTCAGTCTTACTGCCCATTAGAGTCAGACGTTATAAAGTTAAACGAATAATAAATATAAATCCCTTCAAAAAAATGTTTGTTTTGAAGGCTAAAAATACGTTTTTTGCAAAATTTACATTACTTCCGGTGATATTGAAAATTTTAACTTGGTTCATAGAAGTCATAAATGGCATAAGGCATCAAATGGTAAATAAATTATAAAAATCGAATAATAATTGACACTTTTACAGACCAAAAACCTTGAAAAGTGACTTATAGAAGATCGCCTATTTCTCTGTAACCGTACAAGTTAGAAACCATTTTGTGGTATCTGTATGGTCGTATGGCTTCATTCTATTCGTTGATGGGAATCAAATATCATAATTTTAAAAACATTATAAGGCAGACTCATTTGAATAAAATATTTGTTTTTTAGGTTAGAAATACAGTTTTTGCCCAAAAGACGTCATTTCCGGTCACAGTGAAAATGTAAAATTGGCTTGACCTAGTCCAAATTGGCATTAGGCATCAAATGGAAAAAAAATATTGCAAATCGAATAATTATTCACTCTTTTATAGGCAAAATAACGTGAAAAGTGATGCATGCAAAATTGCATATTTCTCGGCAACTGCTCATATTACAAACTAATTTTCACATACATTCTCTTCGTCTTGATTATTGCTACGAGTTTATGAAAATTACAAATAAATATTTCAAAATATGAAGACGCTGAATGAATTGTAAATAATTGAATTTTACACTTTATTTTACATTTTATTCTAAATTGCCCGAAAATGAAATTGAAATTTAAAAATATGAGCTAAGGATTTTGTGCACCTTTGCAGGGTGCATCCTTTTAGTTATATCAGTTTTGAAAAAAAATAATATTTGCTTTCAAAAAGTGGTACCGAACTGTCAAAATTGTAGTTTTTGTTAATATTACGTCACTTCCGTTGCCGACAGAAAAATTTCACCGTAACAAAAAAAATTGCAATTGGGACCACGGTGCATATGAACTTTGTTTTATACAAATCGAACAATAAATAATTTTTCTGGGTACGAAAAACTAAATTAGCCGATGGCGGCTAACGCAAATTACCGAGACAATTGTTTTTCTCATTTCTGCTCAAGTACGATGATATTTTAACCCCGTGTAAAATATCATCAAAAAATATTCATAAATAAAAATGGTTTTCGTAAAAAAATTATTTTTTTTCAAAATATCGGACATTTTTTCGACTACTTCCGGCTTTACGATCGTTGTTGTGATAGCTTTACGAAGTTCTTTGGATACTTAACTTTCTGTACCAGAAGTGTCAGAAACATCCATTGGGTAGTTTTGGAAAAAAAGATAAATTAAAGAGCGTTTCCAAAAATTTAACGATTTTTCAGTTTTTTTCAAAGTTTGAGACCATTTTTCGACCACTTATATTATTTCAATGCTTTTCATTTTGGATTCCCTATATAGACAACCGATAGGACTTTAAAGTAAGAAAAGTTAAAGAAAAATCGTAGGCGTGGTTTACGAGAAAAGGGCGTCTCAGAATGTTAAAAAATTGGAAAATACTAGATTTTTGGCATACAATAATTTATTTCCTTACCATCGAAATCGTATTATTTAGATACCATATGATGGTCCATTAATAGGGCTATCCAGCGACACTTTAGTTCTTTTGGTCCGCTATTACCTAAGAGAGAAATCAAGATTTTCGCAAGTGCGACAATGTTTTTACTCTTTTTTTTCATTTTTTGAATACTTCCGGTATGGTTATTATTGTCGGAATAGTTTTAATGGCCGGTTTGGGCACTAAAATAGCCACAGGGCTCTGTAATGATATATTACATTATCTGATCAGATAAAATGTCCCTGAGAAATCCTATGTTCAAAAGTGTCAAAAATGCAAAAAATTTAAAATATCGAAAATTAAATTTTAATAATTACATACATATTATACATCGTTAGAATCGTAATTAGGTCAGCTATCTGAATATACAACCTTTTTTAAAAAAATCTCTTAAAATAAAAAAATAGTAGAGCATTTTCCAAAATTTCACGATTTTTCGACTTTTTTCGATTTTCAGTCCCTTTTTTATCCTATTCCAGACATTTCAAAGTCTTATTGGATGGCTTCATGCAAAATACCTCCAAAGGGACTCTCGATAGAAAAAAATTAAAAAAAATTGCAGGTTAAGTTTCCGAGATACAGGCGTCCAAAAACGCTCCAAATCAGAAAATACTTGATTTTCAGCGTGCCATATTTTGCTGTCTGTTTATAGTATCCGTATAAATGGGGTATCATATGATAGTCCAACAATCGTGCCATCAAACGGTACCTTCATTCGTTTAATCCATTGATAGCGTTTTCACCAAAAATATCCATTTTTTGCATTTTTTTCAAAATATTGCACATTATTTCGACCACTTCCGGTTTAAGGATTCTTGTCGAAATTGCTTTATAAGTTGGTATTGGACTATAACTTCATGTTCCAGAAGTTTCAGAAACGTCAATTCTGCCATAAAACGAAACCCGAGCTCACAAAATGGGAAGAAAATTCGAAAAAAATCGAAAAATAAAGGGCGATAACTCTGAATGAAACTTATATTACTGGAATCGGATGGACTTCAGGTATCCAAAAATGTAGGTCAAATTTGAAAATTTTGAAAAATAACAAAAATTGTCTCGTAAACAACATGTTTTCAACTTTTGAACGATAAAAATCATAGACGAATGTTCGAAATTGAAAAATGTGAGATAGCTATTGTCTCAGAAAAGATTCAGGGATTCCAAAAATGTAATTTGTTTGAAAATGGATAAAGAATTGACGAAACTTTGGCCGATTTTCAATTTTTAGAGAAAGTACAAAGTTCGGTCACTTCCGGTATGCGCAGAAATTTCAAAAATATTTTATCAAGTAGCCACCACATGGTTTCCGGATAGAAAAGCTAATTCCAGATCGATATCTGTTTTCGATCATGGAGATCTAGGCCCTCGCGGTAAATAATAATAATAACTAGACCTGCATAGCAGTGCTGAATCGGCTTTCAGGATCCTTTATATCATTGCCATGCTTTTAAATTTACCTTTATACTGTAAACGACCGATAGGACTCGGGGTAACAGAAGTTTAAGAAGTGAAATAGAAGTAATTTTCGAGATAAACGGGTCTGAAAAGGCTCCAAAAAAAGAGGAAAATACTATATTTTCGGCATCTCATAATCTATTGCCTAACCATCGAATTTGTATCATTCTGATATCATATAAAAGTCCAAAAAGGAAAATACTAGATCTTCAGCGTCCCGTAATATTTCTCACTGAACACGCCATCTTGAGTCGGATCACGCAAAATCTAATTTTGGAGTAGAGGCAAATTAGTGAAAATATTGATGAGATGTTCTCAAAAATGAGTCTATAAATATACTATCTATCGACACAAAAGATCAAAATAGCAATAAAAGATTTTAGAACACCTTTATTTGAACGTTTTGTAAGAGTACCGTATTTTTAAATATGTCTTATTTCTTAAAATTCTCGGCGAAATTAGTTATGTTTCTTCGCTCGCTATGGAACGACCTCTGCAGACCTGCAGTGCTAAATCGGCTTTCAGGAATCAGACAGGAAGTGTGTCATACAATAGCCGATCCATCGAGCTACCAAACGATACTGTAGTTGTTATGATTCAGTGACACCCTTTATCAGATTTGTGAAAGTAATATATGCTTGCAAATACACCGGTCAAAATTGTAAAATCTGGCAAAATTACTTCACTTCCGGTGCCAAAAGAAATCATTATCGGTAAAAAAACTCAAAAAGTGATCCTTAGAAAATTGGTTATTTCTCGACAAGGGAACATGCTAAAAGCAATTTTTTCATATCAGTATGATTATATTGATCGAATCTAAATGGCCATTAGAATCAAACGTTATAACGTTAAACAAATAACAAATATAACTCACTTCAAAAAAAGACATTACTTCCGGTGATAATAAAAATCTTAAATTAGTTTAATGCAATCGTAAATGGCATAAGGCATCAAATGGTGAAAACTGTATGAAAATTGAATAATAATTGACACTTTTATAGACCAAAAAGCTTGAAAAGTGACTTGTAGAAAATCGTCTATTTCTCGGCAACCGTACATGTTAGAAACGTTTTTGTGGTATCTGTATGATGGTATGGGTTCGTGCTATTCGGTGATGGGATTCAAATATCATAATTTTAAAAATATTATAAAAAAGACACATTTGAATAAAATATTTGTTTTTTAGGTTAAAAATACAGTTTTTGCCAAAATGACGTCATTTCCGGTCACAGTGAAACTGTAAAATTGGTTTAAACTAGTCCAAATTGGCATTAAGCATCGAATGAAAAAAAAATATTGAAAATCGGATAATAATTTACTCTTTTATAGGCAAAATAACGTGAAAAGTGATGCATGCAAAATTGCATATTTCTCGGCAATTGCTCATATTACGAACTATTTTTTGCATACATTCTCCTCGTCTGGATTATTACTACGAGTTTATGAAAGTTACGAATAAATAGTTCACAATATGAAGACGTTGAATGGGTTGTAAATAACTGATTGTTACACATTTTTTTACATTTATTCGAAATTGCCCGAAAATGAAATTGAAATTAAAAAATCTGAGCTAACGATTTGTGCCCCTTTACAGCGCGCATTCTTTTTGCTATATCAGATTTCGAAAAAAATAATATTTCCTTTCAAAAAGTGGTACTGAACTGTCAAAATTGTAGTTTTTGTTAATATTACGCCACTTCCGTTGCGTGCAGAAAAATTTCACGGTAACAAAAAAAATTACAATTGAGACCACGGAGCATATGCACTTTGTTTTATACAAATCGGACAATAAATAATTAATCTAGGTACGAAAAACTAAATTAGCCAATGGCGACTAAAGAAAATTACCGAGACAAAATTCTTTCTCACTTCTGCTCAAGTAGGGTGATACTTTAACTCTGTGTAAACTACCATCAAAAAATATTCATAAATAAAAAAGTTTTCTGTAAAAATGTAAAAAAAATTCAAAATATCGGAGATTTTTTCGACTACTTCCGGTTTTACGATCATTGTCGGAATAGCTTTAACAAGTTGATTAGATACTTAACTTCCTGTACCAGAAATGTCAGAAACATTCATTGAGTAATTTTCGAAAAAAAGATAAATAAAAGAGCATTTTCAATAATTTAATGATTTTTCAACTTTTTTCAAAGATTGGGGTCATTTTTGGACCACCTATAATATTGCAACGCTTTTATTATTAAATGCACACGCTAGGCCACCGATAGGACTCTGAGTAAAAAATATTTAAGAAAAATCGTAGGCGTCGTTTTCGAGAAAAGGGCGTCTCAGAATGCTCCAAAACGGAAAATACTTAGTTTTCGGCGTACCATAATTTATTTTCTAAGAATCAAATTCGTGTTATTTAGATGTTATACGATCGTCTATTAATGGAACTATCCAACGACACTTTAATTGTTTTGGTCCGCTTATATGTGACGGAGAATTCGAACTTTTGGCAAGAGCTCCATTTTTTTTCATCTTTTTTACATTTTTCTTCGTTTTTTGAACTACTTCCGGTATACGAATCATTGTCGAGTAGTTTTCACATCCAGTTTTGGAGTTTGCATGGGAACAGGACTCTCTAATGGTATACTACACTATACGATCAAATAAAATACTTCTGAGAAATCCTATGTTCAAAAGTGTTAAAATGTCAAAATGTCAAAATATTGAAAATTAAATTTCAATAACTGCATACATATTATACATCATTAGAATCGTAATTAGGTCAGCTTTTTAAATATATATCCTTTTTTTGAAAATCTCTTAAAATAAAAAAAATAGTAGAGCATTTTCTAAAATTTCACGATTTTTCGACTTTTTTCGATTTTCAGTCCGTTTTTGGTCCTATTCCAATTATTGGAAGATTTTAATGAATGGCTTAATGCTAAAGACCACCGAAGGGATTCTCGATAGAGAAAGTTTAAGATAAATCGCTGGAGCAGTTTTCGAGATAAAGGCGTCTAAAAACGCTCCAAATCAGAAAATACTTGGTTTTCAGCGTGCGATATTTTACTTCCGGGTCATCGTATCTTTATGAAATGGGTACCATACGATACTTCAATTCCCGTGCAACCCAACGATACCCTAATCTCTTTAATCCGTTGATATCGGGCGAAATAATCACGTTTTTCACCAAAGCACCCATTTTTTGCATATTTTTCCAAACATCAGAAATTATTTCGACTACTTCCGGTTTACAGATCGTTGTTGAAATTGCTTTATCCGGATGTCTGACTATATGGCTTTATGTTCCAGAGGTATGAGAAATATCGATTTATCCTTTCCAAAAAATATAAGGGTTTGAAAATCGGTAGAAAATTCGAAAAAAATCGAAAAATAAAGGGAGATAACTCTGAATGAAACTTATGTTACTGGAATCGGATGGACTTCTGGAATCCAAAAATGTAAGTCAAATTTGAAAATTTTTAAAAATAACAAAAATTGTCTCATAATCAACGTCTTTTCAATTTTCGAACGATAGAAGTCATAGACGAATGTTCGAAATTGAAAAATGTGAGATACCCATTATCTCGCAAAAGATTCTGGGTTTCCGAAAATGTCATTTGTTTAAAAATGGGTAAAGAATTGACGAAATTATGGCCGATTTTCAATATCCGGACAACCTACAAAGTTCGGCCACTTCCGGTATGCGCAGAAGTTTGAAAAATAGTTTATGCACTAGCCACCACATGTTTTCCCGATAGAAAAGTTGGTTCCAGATCGATATCTGTTTTCGATCATGGAGAAATAGGCTCCCGCGGAAAAAAATAATAATAATAAGAACTAGACCTGCATAGCAGTGCTGAATCGGCTTTCAGGGTCCTTTATATCATTGCCATGCTTTTAAATTTACCTTTATACTCTAAACGACCGATAGGACTCGGGGTAACAGAAGTTTAAGAAGTGAAATAGAAGTAGTTTTCGAGATAAACGAGTCCGAAAAGGCTTCAAAAAAAGAGGAAAATACTACATTTTCGGCATCTCATAATCTATTGCCTAACCATCGAATTTGTATCATTCTGATATCATATAAAAGTCCAAAAAGGAAAATACTAGATCTTCAGCGTCCCGTAATATTTGTCATTGAACACGCCATCTTGAGTCGGATCACGCAAAATCTAATTTTGGAGTAAAATTTTGTTTGGAAGTCTAAAAATACGGTTTTTGCAAATATGACATTACTTCCGGTGATAATGGAAATGTTAAATCAGATCATTGCAATCATAAATGGCATAAGGCATCACATGGTGAAAATTTTATGTAAATCGAATAATAATTGCCACTTTTATAGACTAAAAACCTTGAAAAGTGACGTGTAGAAAATCGTCTATTTCTCGGCAACTGTACAAGTTAGAAACCATTTTTTGGTATTTATATGACCGTATGGGTTTTATCTATTTGTTGATTGGAATCAAATATCATAATTGTATAAACATTACAAATCAGACTCATTTGAATAAAATATTTGTTTTGAAGTCTAAAAATACGGTTTTTGCAAATATGACATTACTTCCGGTGATAATGGAAATATTAAATCAGATCATTGCAATCCTAAAGCGCATAAGGCATCACATGGTGAAAATTGTATGAAAATTGAATAATAATTGACACTTTTATAGACCAAAAAGCTTGAAAAGTGACTTGTAGAAAATCGTCTATTTCTCGGCAACCGTACAAGTTAGAAACTTTTTTGTGGTATCTGTATGATCGTATGGGTTCATGCTATTCGTTGATGGGATTCAAAATATCATAATTTTTAAAATATTATAAAAAAGACTCTTTTGAATAAAATATTTGTTTTTTAGGTTAAAAGTATAGTTTTTTCCAAAATGACGTTATTTCCGGTAACAGTGAAACTGTAAAATTGGCTTAACCTAGTCCAAATTGGCATTAGGCATCGAATGAAAAAAAAATATTGAAAATCGGATAATAATTTACTCTTTTATAGACAAAATAACGTGAAAAGTGATTCACGCAAAATTGCATATTTTTCGGCAATTGCTCATATTACGAACTATATTTTGCATACATTCTCCTCGTCTGGATTATTGATACGAGTTTATGAAAGTTACGAATAAATAGTTCAAAATATGAAGACGTTGAATAGGTTGTAAATAACTGATTGTCACACTTTTTTTTACATTTATTCGAAATTGCCCGAAAATGAAATTGAAATTAAAAAATCTGAGCTAACGATTTGTGCCCCTTTACAGCGCGCATCCTTTTTGCTATATCAGATTTCGAAAAAAATAATATTTGCTTTCAAAAAGTGGTACCGAACTGTCAAAATCGTAGTTTTTGTTAATATTACGCCACTTCCGTTGCTTGCAGAAAAATTTCACGGTAACAAAAAAAATTACAATTGAGACCACGGAGCATATGCATTTTGTTTTACACAAATCGAACAATAAATAATTAATCTAGGTACGAAAAACTAAATTAGCCAATGGCGACTAAAGAAAATGAGTGAGACAAAATTCTTTCTCACTTCTGCTCAAGTAGGGTGATACTTTAACTCTGAGTAAACTACCATCAAAAAATATTCATAAATAAAAAAGTTTTCTGTAAAATTGTAAAAAAAATTCAAAATATCGGAGATATTTTCGACTACTTCCGGTTTTTCGATCATTGTCGGAATAGCTTTAACAAGTTGATTAGATACTTAACTTCCCATACCAGAAATATCAGAAACATTAATTGAGTAATTTTCGAAAAAAAGATAAATAAAAGAGCATTTTCAATAATTTAATGATTTTTCAACTTTTTTCAAAGATTGAGGTCATTTTTGGACCACCTATAATATTGCAACGCTTTTATTATTAGATGCACACGCTAGGCCACCGATAGGACTCTGAGTAAAAAATGTTTAAGAAAAATCGTAGGCGTCGTTTTCGAGAAAAAGGCATCTCAGAATGCTCCAAAACGGAAAATACTTAGTTTTCAGCGTACCATAATTTATTTCCTAAAAATCAAATTCGTGTTATTTAGATGTTATACGATCGTCTATTAATGGAACTATCCAACGACACTTTAATTGTTTTGGTCCGCTAATATGTGACGGAGAATTCGATCTTTTGGCAAGAGCTCCAATTTTTTTTTTATCTTTTTTACATTTTTCTTCGTTTTTTGAACTACTTCCGGTATACGAATCATTGTCGAGTAGTTTTCTCATCCAGTTTTGGAGTTTGCATGGGAACAGGGCTCTCTAACGATATACGACACTATACGATCAAATAAAATACTTCTGAGAAATCCTATGTTCAAAAGTGTTAAAAATGTCAAAATGTCAAAATATTGAAAATTAAATTTCAATAACTGCATACATATTATACATCATTAGAATTGTAATTGGGTCAGCTTTTTAAATATATATTTTTTTTTTTGAAAATCTCTTAAAATAAAAAAATAGTAGAGCATTTTCCAAAATTTCACGATTTTTGGACTTTTTTCAATTTTCAGTCCCTTTTTTGTCTTATTCCAATTATATGAAGGTCTTAATGGATGGATCCATGCTAAAGACTACCGGAAGGACCATCGATAGATAAAGTTTAAGAAAAATCGCTGGAGCAGTTTTCGAGATAAAGGCGTCCAAAAACGCTCCAAAACAAAAAATGCTTGATTTTCAGCGTGTCATATTTTACTTCTGGATCATCGTATCTGTATGAAGTGGGTATCATACGATACTCCAATTCCGATGTAAACTAACGATACCTTAATCCATTTGATCGGTTGATATGGGACGAAGAAATCACGTTTTTCCAAAAGCCCCCATTTTTTGAGTTTTTTTCAAAAAATCAGACATTATTTCGACTACTTCCGGTTTACGGATCGTTGTTGAAATTGCTTTATCCGGATGTCTGACTATATGGCTTTATGTTCCAGAGGTTTCAGAAATATCGTTTTATCCTTTCCAAAAAATATAAGGGGCATAAAATGGGCAGAAAATTCGAAAAAATTCGAAAAATAAAGGGCGATAACTCTGAATGAATCTTATATTACTGAAATCGCTTTGACCTCAGAAATCCAAAAATGTAGGTCAAATTTGCAAATTTTGAAAAATAACAAAAATTGTCTCATAAACAACGTCTTTTCAATTTTCGAACGATAGAAGTCATAGACGAATGTTCGAAATTGAAAAATGTGAGATAGCCATTATCTCGCAAAAGGTTCAGAGTTCCCGAAAATGTCATCTGTTTTAAAATGCGTAAAGAATTGACGAAACTATGGCCTATTTTCAAATATTAGACGACGTACAAAGTTCGGCCACTTCCGGTATGCGCAGAGGTTTGAAAAATAGTTTATCAAGTAGCCACCACATGTTTTCCAGATAGAAAAGTTTGTTCCAGATCGATATCTGTTTTCGATCATGGAGAAATAGGCTCCCGCGGTAAAAAATAATAATAATAATAACTAGACCTGCATAGCAGTGCTGAATCGGCTTTCAGGGTCCTTTATATCATTGCCATGCTTTTAAATTTACCTTTATACTCTAAACGACCGATAGGACTCGGGGTAACAGAAGTTTAAGAAGTGAAATAGAAGTAGTTTTCGAGATAAACGAGTCTGAAAAGGCTCCAAAAAAAAAGAGGAAAATACTACATTTTCGGCATCTCATAATCTATTGCCTAACCATCGAATTTGTATCATTCTGATATCATATAAAAGTCCAAAAAGGAAAATACTAGATCTTCAGCGTCCCGTAATATTTGTCATTGAACACGCCATCTTGAGTCGGATCGCGCAAAATCTAATTTTGGAGTAGAGGCAAATAAGTAAAAATATTGATGACATGTTCTCAAAAATGAGTCTATAAATATACTATCTATCGACACAAAAGATCGAAATAGCAATAAAAGATTTTAGAACACCTTTATTTGAACGTTTTGTAAGAGTACCGTATTTTTAAATCTGTCCTATTTCTTAGAATTCTCGGCGAAATTAGTTATGTTTCTTCGTTCGCTATGGAACGACCGATCATTCCTCTTGCAAAAAATTTAATTCTGATCCTATACAGATTGCCGTTGAGTGTTAATCAAAACCATGTAGCTGATTATGTAAATTAATCGGCAAGCGGGTGTGTGTCGTTGAGTAATAATAATCAACTGTCACGGGTCAATGATAAAGCCGTCGACAACTCATTATTTACTGCGAATAATATCTCATACCATCTTTAAAAAATAATTTATAGGCCTTAAATGGAAATAAAAATGGCCAATAATTTTCTTTTCGAGGGGAATTTTATCGATAGCTGAATTCTGTTAACTGTCGCTTCTTCATACGGCATGTAAAATAAGGAATGCGTATTGGATATCAATGTTCTTATCACCATGGGTCGAAAAAATGAGAACGACCAACGAGCCGAAATGCGACGATTCTCGAACCTACCATTGCTTAATTACATCAAAGCCAAAATGCACGAAAGTGAACGTAAGCTTTACTTGGCTATTAAATTGACAGCTATGTATAGGGACTCATATTTTGATAACGTTACGGTATCTGAAAATACTATACTACGTACACCCAAAATCTTATTTTAATTCACGCGTTAAATGAACACACGTACAACTGTGGCGGCTGCTTTGATGATTACCCAATCAACAATAATCTTAATCTCCTGTCCACTAGCTGGCACTAAGGTGCTAATTAATTGATGAGATTAACTTCAGGTAATCCTACCAAAGTTATAATATACAAATTACTACTAATGTATAGATTGTTCTTCAGCATAACACTATGATGTTATGGATTTTTCGTTACGAAAAGAGCACCCTTGCAATATTCAGATTTGTCAGCATAATTCCTCCCTTGTCAGAGGTGTAGGGATGGTGCCCTAGAATAGTAGATCAGAGTAGATGTGAAACCGAGGTCCTATGTACACATGTTTAAGGAGGGGAGGGGATGTCCAAATGTACACGACAAGGACTAGGTTGCCAGTCCAACCTGCTGCATTTCCTCCACAGCACTGAATCGGCTTTCAGGAATCAGACAGGAAATACGTCATACAATAGCCGATCTATCCAGCTACCAAACGATACTGTATTTTTTTTTTGATTCAATGACACCCTCTACCAGACTTGTAAAAGTAATATTTGCTTGCGAAAAGATCGGTCAAAATTGTAAAATCTGGCAAAATTACGTCACATCCGGTGCCAAAAGAAATCATTATCGACAGCAAATAAGTTGAGAATTTGCAACATGAAACATAGAAACATACAAACTTTGTTTTATACGTATCAGGCAATAAACACTAAACCTAGATCCCATAAACTGAAATTAAAAAGGTGAAAAAACGTAAAAAGTGATCCTGAGAAAATTGGTTATTTCTCGACAAGGGAATATGCTAGAATCAAATTTTTGACATCAATATGATTGTATTGATCCAATCTAAATGACCATTATAATCAAACATTATAACGTTAAACAAATAAAAAATATAATACACTTAAAAAAAATATTTGTTTTGAAGTCTAAAAATACGGTTTTTGCAAAAAAGACATTACTTCCGGTGATAATAAAAATCGTAAATTAGTTTAATGCGATCATAAATGGCATAAGGCATCAAATGGTGAAAACTGTATGAAAATTGAATAATAATTGACACTTTTATAGACCAAAAAGCTTGAAAAGTGACTTGTAGAAAATCGTCTATTTCTCGGCAACCGTACAAGTTAGAAACTTTTTTGTGGTATCTGTATGATCGTATGGGTTAATGCTATTCGTTGATGGGATTCAAATATCATAATTTTAAAAGTATTATAAAAAAAGACTCATTTGAATAAAATATTTGTTTTTAAGGTTAAAAATACAGTTTTTGCCAAAATGACGTCATTTCCGGTAACAGTGAAACTGTAAAATTGGCTTAACCTAGTCCAAATTGGCATTAGGCATCGAATGAAAAAAAAATATTGAAAATCGGATAATAATTTACTATTTTATAGGCAGAATAACGTGAAAAGTGATGTATGCAAAATTGAATATTTCTCGGCAATTGCTCATATTACGAACTATTTTGTGCATACATTCTCCTCGTCTGGATTATTACTACAAGTTTATGAACGTTACGAATACATAGTTCAAAATATGAAGACGTTGAATGGGTTGTAAATAACTGATTGTTACACTTTTTTTTACATTTATTCGAAATTGCCCGAAAATGAAATTGAAATAAAAAAATCTGAACTAACGATTTGTGCCCCTTTACAGCGCGCATCCTTTTTGCTATATCAGATATCGAAAAAAATAATATTTGCTTTCAAAAAGTGGTACTGAACTGTCAAAATTGTAGTTTTTGTTAATATTACGCCACTTCCGTTGCGTGCAGAAAAATTTCACGGTAACAAAAAAAATTACGATAGAGACCACGGAGCATATGCACTTTGTTTTATACAAATCGAACAATAAATAATTAATCTAGGTACGAAAAACTAAATTAGCCAATGGCGACTAAAGAAAATTACTGAGACAAAATTCTTTCTCGCTTCTGCTCAAGTAGGGTGATACTTTAACTCTGTGCAAACTACCATCAAAAAATATTCATAAATAAAAAAGTTTTCTGTAAAAATGTAAAAAAAATTCAAAATATCGGAGATTTTTTCGACTACTTCCGGTTTTTTGATCATTGTCGGAATAGCTTTAACAAGTTGATTAGATACTTAACTTCCTGTAGCAGAAATATCAGAAACATTCATTAAGTAATTTTTGAAAAAAAGATAAATAAAAGAGCATTTTCAATAATTTAATGATTTTTCAACTTTTTTCAAAGATTGATGTCATTTTTGGACCACCTATAATATTGCAAAGCTTTTATTATTAGATGCACACGCTAGGCCACCGATAGGACTCTGAGTAAAAAATATTTAAGAAAAATCGTAGGCGTCGTTTTCGAGAAAAAGGCGTCTCAGAATGCTCCAAAACGGAAAATACTTAGTTTTCGGCGTACCATAATTTATTTCCTAAGAATCAAATTCGTGTTATTTAGATGTTATACGATCGTCTATTAATGGAACTATCCAACGACACTTTAATTGTTTTGGTCCGCTAATATGTGACGGAGAATTCGAACTTTTGGCAAGAGCTCCAATTCTTTTTTATCTTTTTTACATTTTTTGTCGTTTTTTGAACTACTTCCGGTATACGAATCATTGTCGAGTAGTTTTCACATCCAGTTTTGGAGTTTGCATGGGAACAGGGCTCTCTAATGATATACGACACTATACGATCAAATAAAATATTTCTGAGAAATCCTATGTTCAAAAGTGTTAAAAATGTCAAAATGTCAAAATATTAAAAATTAAATTTCAATAACTGCATACATATTATACATCATTAGAATCGTAATTAGGTCAGCTTTTTAAATATATATGTGTTTTTTGAAAATCTCTTAAAATAAAAAAATAGTAGAGCATTTTCCAAAATTTCACGATTTTTTGACTTTTTTCGATTTTCAGTCCCTTTTTTGTCTTATTCCAATTATTGGAAGATTGTAATGGATTGCTTCATGCTAAAGACCACCGAAGGGACTCTCGATAGAGAAGGTTTAAGATAAATCGCTGGAGCAGTTTTCGAGATAAAGGCGTCTAAAAACGCTCCAAATCAGAAAATACTTGATTTTCAGCGTGCGATATTTTACTTCCGGGTCATCGTATCTTTATGAAATGGGTACCATACGATACTTCAATTCCCGTGCAACCCAACGATACCCTAATCTCTTTACTCCGTTGATATCGGACGAAATATTCAGGTTTTTCCCCAAAGCAACCATTTTTTGCATTTTTTTCCAAACATCAGAAATTTTTTCGACAACTTCCGGTTTACGGATCGTTGTTGAAATTGCTTTATCCGGATGTCTGACTATATGGCTTTATGTTCCAGAGGTTTCAGAAATATCGATTTATCCTTTCCAAAAAATATAAGGGTTTGAAAATGGGTAGAAAATTCGAAAAAAAACGAAAAATAAAGGGAGATAACTCTGAATGAAACTTATATTACTGGAATCGGATGGACTTCAGGAATCCAAAAATGTAGGTCAAATTTGAAAATTTTGAAAAATAACAAAAATTGTCTCATAAACAACGTCTTTTCAATTTTCGAACGATAGAAGTCATAGACGAATGTTCGAAATTGAAAAATGTGAGATAGCCATTATCTCGCAAAAGATTCAGGGTTTCCGAAAATGTCATTTGATTAAAAATGGGTAAAGAATTGGCGAAATTATGGCCGATTTTCAATATCATGACAACCTACAAAGTTCGGCCACTTCCGGTATGCGCAGAAGTTTGAAAAATAGTTTATGCACTAGCCACCACATGTTTTCCCGATAGAAAAGTTTGTTCCAGATCCATATCTGTTTTCGATCATGGAGAAATAGGCTCCCGCGGAAAAAAATAATAATAATAAGAATAATAATAATAACTAGACCTGCAGACCTGCAGTGCTGAATCGGCTTTCAGGAATCAGACAGGACGTGCGTCATACAATAGCCGATCCATCGAGCTACCAAACGATACTGTAGTTGTTATGATTCAGTGACACCCTCTATCAGATTTGTAAAAGTAATATTTGCTTGCAAATAAATACACCGGTCAAAATTGTAAAATCTGGCAAAAAAACTTAACTTCCGGTGCCAAAAGAAATCATTATCGATAACAAATAAGTTGAGAATTCGCAATTGAGAATTGTTTTATACATATCAGCCAATAACATAATAAACTTAGAACCCATAAACTGAAATTAAAAAGGTAAAAAACTTAAAAAGTGATCCTTAGAAAATTGGTTATTCCTCGACAAGGGAATATGCTAAAAGCAATTTTTTGATATCAGTATGATTATATTGATCCAATCTAAATGGCCATTAGAATCAAACGTTATAACGTTAAACAAATAATAAATATAACTCACTTCAAAAAAATATTTGTTTTGAAGTCTAAAAATACGGTTTTTGCAAATATGACATTACTTCCGGTGATAATAAAAATCTTAAATTAGTTTAATGCAACCATAAATGGCATAAGGCATCAAATGGTGAAAATTGTATGAAAATTGAATAATAATTGACACTTTTATAGGCCAAAAAGCTTGAAAAGTGACTTGTAGAAAATCGTCTATTTCTCGGCAACCGTACAAGTTAGAAACTTTTTTGTGGTATCTGTATGATCGTATGGGTTCATGCTATTCGTTGATGGGATTCAAATATCATAATTTTAAAAATATTATAAAAGAGACTCATTTGAATAAAATATTTGTTTTTTAGGTTAAAAATACAGTTTTTGCCAAAATGACGTCATTTCCGGTAACAGTGAAACTGTAAAATTGGCTTAACCTAGTCCAAATTGGCATTAGGCATCAAATAAAAGAAAAATATTGAAAATCGGATAATAATTTACTCTTTTATAGGCAAAATAACTTGAAAAGTGATGCATGCAAAATTGCATATTTCTCGGCAACTGCTCATATTACAAACTATTTTTGGCATACATTCTCTTCGTCTGGATTATGGTTACGAGTTTATGAAAGTTACGAATAAATAGTTCAAAATATAAAGACGTTGAATGGGTTGTAATAACTGAATTTTACCTTTTTTTTTACATTTTATTCGAAATTGCCCGAAAATGAAATTGAAATTTAAGAATCTGAGCCAAACATTTTATGCGCCTTTACAGGGCACATACTTTTTGCTATATCAGTTTTCGAAAAAAAATAATATTTGCTGTCAAAAAGTGGTACTTAACTCTCAAAATTGTAGTTTTTGTTAATATTACGCCACTTCCGTTGCGTGCAGAAAAATGTCACCGTAACAAAAAATATTACAATTGACATCACGGAGCATATGCACTTTGTTTTATACAAATCGAACAATAAATAATTAATCTAGGTACGAAAAACTAAATTAGCCAATGGCGACTAAAGAAAATTACTGAGACAAAATTCTTTCTCACTTCTGCTCAAGTAGGGTGATACTTTAACTCTGTGTGAACTACCATCAAAAAATATTCATAAATAAAAAAGTTTTCTGTAAAAATGTAAAAAAATTTCAAAATATCGGAGATTTTTTCGACTACTTCCGGTTTTTCGATCGTTGTCGGAATAGCTTTAACAAGTTGATTAGATACTTAACTTCCTGTACCAGAAATGTCAGAAACATTCATTGAGTAGTTTTCGAAAAAAAGATAAATAAAAGAGCATTTTCAATAATTTAATGATTTTTCAACTTTTTTCAAAGATTGAGGTCATTTTTGGACCATCTATAATATTGCAACGCTTTTATTATTAAATGCACACGCTAGGCCATCGATAGGACTCTGAGTAAAAAATGTTTAAGAAAAATCGTAGGCGTCGTTTTCGAGAAAAAGGCGTCTCGGAATGCTCCAAAACGGAAAATACTTAGTTTTCGGCGTACCATAATTTATTTCCTAAGAATCAAATTCGTGTTATTTAGATGTTATACGATTGTCTATTAATGGAACTATCCAACGACACTTTAATTGTTTTGGTCCGCTAATATGTGACGAAGAATTCGAACTTTTGGCAAGAGCTCCAATTTTTTTTCATCTTTTTTACATTTTTCTTCGTTTTTTGAACTACTTCCGGTATACGAATCATTGTCGAGTAGTTTTCACATCCAGTTTTGGAGTTTGCATGGGAACAGGGCTCTCTAACGATATACGACACTATACGATCAAATAAAATACTTCTGAGAAATCCTATGTTCAAAAGTGTTAAAAATGTCAAAATGTCAAATTATTGAAAATTAAATTTCAATAACTGCATACATATTATACATCATTAGAATCGTAATTAGGTCAGCTTTTTAAATATATATCTTTTTTTTGAAAATCTCTTAAAATAAAAAAATAGTAGAGCATTTTCCAAAATTTCACGATTTTTTTACTTTTTTCAATTTTCAGTGCCTTTTTTGTCTTATTCCAATTATACGAAGGTCTTAATGGATGGATCCATGCTAAAGACTATCGGAAGGACCATCGATAGATAAAGTTTAAGAAAAATCGTTGGAGCAGTTTTTGAGATAAAGACGTCCAAAAACGTTCCAAATCAAAAAATGCTTGATTTTCAGCGTGTCATATTTCACTTCTGGATCATCGTATCTGTATGAATTGGGTATCATACGATACTCCAATTCTGATGTAAACCAATGATACCTTAATCCATTTGATCGGTTGATATGGGACGAAGAAATCACGTTTTTCCCAAAGCCCCCATTTTTTGAGTTTTTTTCAAAAAATCAGACATTATTTCGACTACTTCCGGTTTACGAATCGTTGTTGAAATTGCTTTATGCAGCTGTTTGGCAATATGGCTTTATGTTTCAGGGGTTTCAGAAATATCGTTTCATCCTTTCCAAAAAATATAAGGGTTACCAAATGGGCAGAAAATTCGAAAAAATTCGAAAAATAAAGGGCGATAACTCTGAATGAAACTTATATTACTGGAATCGCATAGACTTCAGAAATCCAAAAATATAGGTCAAATTTGCAAATTTTGAAAAATAACAAAAATTGTCTCATAAACAACGTCTTTTCAATTTTCGAACGATAGAAGTCATAGACAAATATTCGAAATTGAAAAATGTGAGATAGCCATTATCTCGGAAAAGATTCAGGGTTTCCGAAAATGTCATTTGATTAAAAATGGGTAAAGAATTGACGAAATTATGGCCGATTTTCAATATCATGACAACCTACAAAGTTCGGCCACTTCCGGTATGCGCAGAAGTTTGAAAAATAGTTTATGCACTAGCCACCACATGTTTTCCCGATAGAAAAGTTTGTTCCAGATCGATATCTGTTTTCGATCATGGAGAAATAGGCTCCCGCGGTAAAAAATAATAATAATAAGAATAATAATAATAATAATAATTTTAGTAAAAACAATAGTCTTTCAGACGAAAGTCTGAAAGCCTAACTAGACCTGCATAGCAGTGCTGAATCGGCTTTCAGGGTCCTTTATATCATTGCCATGCTTTTAAATTTACCTTTATACTCTAAACGACCGATAGGACTCGGGGTAACAGAAGTTTAAGAAGTGAAATAGAAGTAGTTTTCGAGATAAACGAGTCTGAAAAGGCTCCAAAAAAAGAGGAAAATACTACATTTTCGGCATCTCATAATCTATTGCCTAACCATCGAATTTGTATCATTCTGATATCATATAAAAGTCCAAAAAGGAAAATACTAGATCTTCAGCGTCCCTTAATATTTGTTATTGAACACGCGATCTTGAGTCGGATCGCGCAAAATCTAATTTTGGAGTAGAGGCAAATAAGTAAAAATATTGATGAGATGTTCTCAAAAAATGAGTCTATAAATATACTATCTATCGACACAAAAGATCAAAATAGCAATAAAAGATTTTAGAACACCTTTATTTGAACGTTTTGTAAGAGTACCGTATTTTTAAATCTGTCATATTTCTTAGAATTCTCGGCGAAATTAGTTATCCTGCAGACCTGCAGTGCTGATTCAGCTTTCAGGAATCCGACAGGAAGTGCGTCATACAATAGCCGATCCATCGAGCTACCAAACGATATTGTAGTTGTTATGATTCAGTGACACCCTATATCAGATTTGTGAAAGTAATATTTGCTTGCAAATACACCGGTCAAAATTGTAAAATCTGGCAAAATTACTTCACTTCCGGTGCCAAAAGAAATCATTATCGATAACAAATAAGTTGAAAATTCACAATTGAGAATTGTTTTATACATATCAGGCAATAAAATAATAAACTTAGAACCCATAAACTGAAATTAAAAAGGTAAAAAAGTTAAAAAGTGATCCTTAGAAAATTGGTTATTCCTCGACAAGGGAATATGTTAGAAGCAATTTTTTGATATCATTATGATTATATTGATCCAATCTAAATGGCCATTAGAATCAAACGTTATAACGTTAAACAAATAATAAATATAACTCACTTCAAAAAAATATTTGTTTTGAAGTCTAAAAATACGGTTTTTGCAAATATGACATTACTTCCGGTGATAATGGAAATGTTAAATCAGATCATTGCAATCATAAATGGCATAAGGCATCACATGGTGAAAATTGTATGAAAATTGAATAATAATTGACACTTTTATAGACCAAAAAGCTTAAAAAGTGACTTGTAGAAAATCGTCTATTTCTCGGCAACCGTAAAAGTTAGAAACTTTTTTGTGGTATCTGTATGATCGTATGGGTTCATGCTTTTCGTTGATGGGATTCAAATATCATAATTTTAAAAATATTATAAACAAGACTCATTTGAATAAAATATTTGTTTTTTAGGTTAAAAATACAGTTTTTGCCAAAATGACGTCATTTCCGGTAACAGTGAAACTGTAAAATTGGCTTAACCTAGTCGAAATTGGCATTAGGCATCGAATAAAAGAAAAATATTGAAAATCGGATAAATATTTATTCTTTTATAGGCAAAATAACTTGAAAAGTGATGCATGCAAAATTGCATATTTCTCGGCAACTGCTCATATTACAAACTATTTTTCGCATACATTCTCTTCGTCTGGATTATGGCTACGAGTTTATGAAAGTTACGAATAAATAGTTCAAAATATGAAGACGTTGAATGGGTTGTATATAACTGAATTTTACCTTTTTTTTTACATTTTATTCGAAATTGCCCAAAAATGAAATTGAAATTTAAGAATCTGAGCCAAACATTTTATGCGCCTTTACAGGGTGCATACTTTTTGTTCTATCAGTTTTCGAAAAAAATAATATTTGCTGTCAAAAAGTGGTACTTAACACTCAAAATTGTAGTTTTTGTTAATATTACGCCGCTTCCGTTGCGTGCAGAAAAATGTCACCGTAACAAAAAATATTACAATTGACATCACGAAGCATATGCACTTTGTTTTATACAAATCGAACAATAAATAATTAATCTAGGTACGAAAAACTAAATTAGCCAATGGCGACTAAAGAAAATTACTGAGACAAAATTCTTTCCCACTTCTGCTCAAGTAGGGTGATACTTTAACTATGTGTAAACTACCATCAAAAAATATTAATAAATAAAAAAGTTTTCTATAAAAATGTAAAAAAAATTCAAAATATCGGAGATTTTTTCGACTACTTCCGGTTTTGCGATCATTGTCGGAATAGCTTTAACATGTTGATTAGATACTTAACTTCCTGTACCAGGAATATCAGAAACATTCATTGAGTAATTTTCTAAAAAAAGATAAATAAAAGAGTATTTTCAATAATTTAATGATTTTTCAACTTTTTTCAAAGATTGAGGTCATTTTCGGACCACCTATAATATTTCAATGCTTTTAATTTTGTATGCACACTTTAGACCATCGATGGGACTCTTAGTAAAAAAATATTTTAGAAAAATCGTAGGCGTCGTTTTCGAGAAAAAGGCGTCTCAGAATGCTCCAAAACGGAAAATACTTAGTTTTCGGCGTACCATAATTTATTTCCTAAGAATCAAATTCGTGTTATTTAGATGTTATACGATCGTCTATTAATGGAACTATCCAACGACACTTTAATTGTTTTGGTCCGCTAATATGTGACGGAGAATTCGAACTTTTGGCAAGAGCTCCAATTTTTTTTTAACTTTTTAACATTTTCCTTCGTTTTTTGAACTACTTCCGGTTTTCGAATCATTGTCGATTAGTTTTCACATCCAGTTTTGGAGTTTCCACGGGAACAGGGCTCTCTAATGATATACTACACTTTACGATCAAATAAAATACTTCTGAGAAATTCTATGTTCAAAAGTGTTAAAAATGTCAAAATGTCAAAATATTGAAAATTAAATTTCAATAACTGCATACATATTATACATCATTAGAATCGTAATCAGGTCAGCTTTTTAAATATATATCTTTTTTTTGAAAATCTCTTAAAATAAAAAAATAGTAGAGCATTTTCCAAAATTTCACGACTTTTCTACTTTTTTCGATTTTCAGTCTGTTTTTGGTCCTATTCCAATTATTTGAAGGTTTTACTGGATGGCTTCATATTAAAGACCACCGAAGGGACTCCCGATAGAGAAAGTTTAAGATAAATCGCTGGAGCAGTTTTCGAGATAAAGGCGTCTAAAAACGCTCCAAATCAGAAAATACTTGATTTTCGGTGTGCGATATTTTACTTCCGGGTCATCGTATTTTTATGAAATGGGTGCCAAACGATACTTCAATTCCCGTGCAACGCAACGATACCCTAATCTCTTTCATCCGTTCATATCGGACGAAATAATCACGTTTTTCCCCAAAGTACCCATTTTTGGCATTTTTTTCCAAACATCAGAAATTATTTCGACTACTTCCGGTTTATGGATCGTTGTTGAAATTACTTTATCCTACTGTCTGACTATATGGCTCTATGTTCCAGAGGTTTCAGAAATATCGATTTATCCTTTCCAAAAAATATAAGGGTTTGAAAATGGGTAGAAAATTCGGAAAAAATCGAAAAATAAAGGGCGATAACTCTGAATGAAACTTATATTACTGGAATCACATAGACTTCAGGAATCCAAAAATGTAGGTCAGATTTCAAAATTTTGAAAAATAAAAAAAATGTTTCGTAGACAACATTTTTTCAATTTTCGAATGACAAAAGTCATAGACGAATGTTCGAAAATGAAAAATGTGAGATAGCCATTGTCTTAGAAAAGATTCTGGGTTTCCGAAAATATCATTTGTTTTAAAATGGGTAAAGAATTGGCGAAATTATGGCCGATTTTCCATTTTTAGACGACGTACAAAGTTCGGCCACTTCCGGTATGCGCAGAAGTTTGAAAAATAGTTTATCCAGTAGCCACCACGGGGTTTCCCAATAAAAAATTTGGTTTCGGATCGATATCTGTTTCCGATCATGGAGAAATAGGCTCCCGCGGAAAAAAATAATAATAACTAGACCTGCATAGCAGTGCTGAATCGGCTTTCAGGGTCCTTTATATCATTGCCATGCTTTTAAATTTACCTTTATACTCTAAACGACCGAAAGGACTCGGGGTAACAGAAGTTTAAGAAGTGAAATAGAAGTAGTTTTCGAGATAAACGAGTCCGAAAAGGCTTCAAAAAAAGAGGAAAATACTACATTTTCGGCATCTCATAATCTATTGCCTAACCATCGAATTTGTATCATTCTGATATCATATAAAAGTCCAAAAAGGAAAATACTAGATCTTCAGCGTCCCGTAATATTTGTCATTGAACACGCCATCTTGAGTCGGATCACGCAAAATCTAATTTTGGAGTAAAATTTTGTTTGGAAGTCTAAAAATACGGTTTTTGCAAATATGACATTACTTCCGGTGATAATGGAAATGTTAAATCAGATCATTGCAATCATAAATGGCATAAGGCATCACATGGTGAAAATTTTATGTAAATCGAATAATAATTGCCACTTTTATAGACTAAAAACCTTGAAAAGTGACGTGTAGAAAATCGTCTATTTCTCGGCAACTGTACAAGTTAGAAACCATTTTTTGGTATTTATATGACCGTATGGGTTTAATCTATTTGTTGATTGGAATCAAATATCATAATTGTATAAACATTACAAATCAGACTCATTTGAATAAAATATTTGTTTTGAAGTCTAAAAATACGGTTTTTGCAAATATGACATTACTTCCGGTGATAATGGAAATGTTAAATCAGATCATTGCAATCCTAAAGCGCATAAGGCATCACATGGTGAAAATTGTATGAAAATTGAATAATAATTGACACTTTTATAGACCAAAAAGCTTGAAAAGTGACTTGTAGAAAATCGTCTATTTCTCGGCAACCGTACAAGTTAGAAACTTTTTTGTGGTATCTGTATGATCGTATGGGTTCATGCTATTCGTTGATGGGATTCAAAATATCATAATTTTTAAAATATTATAAAAAAGACTCTTTTGAATAAAATATTTGTTTTTTAGGTTAAAAGTATAGTTTTTTCCAAAATGACGTTATTTCCGGTAACAGTGAAACTGTAAAATTGGCTTAACCTAGTCCAAATTGGCATTAGGCATCGAATGAAAAAAAAATATTGAAAATCGGATAATAATTTACTCTTTTATAGACAAAATAACGTGAAAAGTGATTCACGCAAAATTGCATATTTCTCGGCAATTGCTCATATTACGAACTATATTTTGCATACATTCTCCTCGTCTGGATTATTAATACGAGTTTATGAAAGTAATGAATAAATAGTTCAAAATATGAAGACGTTGAATAGGTTGTAAATAACTGATTGTTACACTTTTTTTTACATTTATTCGAAATTGCCCGAAAATGAAATTGAAATTAAAAAATCTGAGCTAACGATTTGTGCCCCTGTACAGCGCGCATCCTTTTTGCTATATCAGATTTCGAAAAAAATAATATTTGCTTTCAAAAAGTGGTACCGAACTGTCAAAATCGTAGTTTTTGTTAATATTACGCCACTTCCGTTGCTTGCAGAAAAATTTCACGGTAACACAAAAAATTACAATTGAGACCACGGAGCATATGCACTTTGTTTTACACAAATCGAACAATAAATAATTAATCTAGGTACGAAAAACTAAGTTAGCCAATGGCGACTAAAGAAAATGAGTGAGACAAAATTCTTTCTCACTTCTGCTCAAGTAGGGTGATACTTTAACTCTGAGTAAACTACCATCAAAAAATATTCATAAATAAAAAAGTTTTCTGTAAAATTGTAAAAAAAATTCAAAATATCGGAGATATTTTCGACTACTTCCGGTTTTTCGATCATTGTCGAAATAGCTTTAACAAGTTGATTAGATACTTAACTTCCCATACCAGAAATATCAGAAACATTAATTGAGTAATTTTCGAAAAAAAGATAAATAAAAGAGCATTTTCAATAATTTAATGATTTTTCAACTTTTTTCAAAGATTGAGGTCATTTTTGGACCACCTATAATATTGCAACGCTTTTATTATTAGATGCACACGCTAGGCCACCGATAGGACTCTGAGTAAAAAATGTTTAAGAAAAATCGTAGGCGTCGTTTTCGAGAAAAAGGCGTCTCAGAATGCTCCAAAACGGAAAATACTTAGTTTTCAGCGTACCATAATTTATTTCCTAAAAATCAAGTTCGTGTTATTTAGATGTTATACGATCGTCTGTTAATGGAACTATCCAACGACACTTTAATTGTTTTGGTCCGCTAATATGTGACGGAGAATTCGATCTTTTGGCAAGAGCTCCAATTTTTTTTTATCTTTTTTACATTTTTCTTCGTTTTTTGAACTACTTCCGGTATACGAATCATTGTCGAGTAGTTTTCTCATCCAGTTTTGGAGTTTGCATGGGAACAGGGCTCTCTAACGATATACGACACTATACGATCAAATAAAATACTTCTGAGAAATCCTATGTTCAAAAGTGTTAAAAATGTCAAAATGTCAAAATATTGAAAATTAAATTTCAATAACTGCATACATATTATACATCATTAGAATCGTAATTGGGTCAGCTTTTTAACTATATATTTTTTTTTTGAAAATCTCTTAAAATAAAAAAATAGTAGAGCATTTTCCAAAATTTCACGATTTTTGGACTTTTTTAAATTTTCAGTCCCTTTTTTGTCTTATTCCAATTATATGAAGGTCTTAATGGATGGATCCATGCTAAAGACTACCGGAAGGACCATCGATAGATAAAGTTTAAGAAAAATCGCTGGAGCAGTTTTCGAGATAAAGGCGTCCAAAAACGCTCCAAAACAAAAAATGCTTGATTTTCAGCGTGTCATATTTTACTTCTGGATCATCGTATCTGTATGAAGTCGGTATCATACGATACTCCAATTCCGATGTAAACAAACGATACCTTAATCCATTTGATCGGTTGATATGGGACGAAGAAATCACGTTTTTCCCAAAGCCCCCATTTTTTGAGTTTTTTTCAAAAAATCAGACATTATTTCGACTACTTCCGGTTTACGGATCGTTGTTGAAATTGCTTTATCCGGATGTCTGACTATATGGCTTTATGTTCCAGAGGTTTCAGAAATATCGTTTTATCCTTTCCAAAAAATATAAGGGGCATAAAATGGGCAGAAAATTCGAAAAAATTCGAAAAATAAAGGGCGATAACTCTGAATGAATCTTATATTACTGGAATCGCTTGGACCTCAGAAATCCAAAAATGTAGGTCAAATTTGCAAATTTTGAAAAATAACAAAAATTGTCTCATAAACAACGTCTTTTCAATTTTCGAACGGTAGAAGTCATAAACGAATGTTCGAAATTGAAAAATGTGAGATAGCCATTATCTCGCAAAAGATTCAGGGTTTCCGAAAATGTCATTTGTTTTAAAATGGGTAAAGAATTGACGAAACTATGGCCTATTTTCAATTTTTAGACGACGTACAAAGTTCGGCCACTTCCGGTATGCGCAGAGGTCTGAAAAATAGTTTATCAAGTAGCCACCACATGTTTTCCCGATAGAAAAGTTTGTTCCAGATCGATATCTGTTTTCGATCATGGAGAAATAGGCTCCCGCGGTAAAAAATAATAATAATAATAATAATAATAATAATAATAATAATAATAATAATTTTAGTAAAAACAATAGTCTTTCAGACGAAAGTCTGAAAGCCTAACTAGACCTGCAGACCTGCAGTGCTGAATCGGCTTTCAGGAATCAGACAGGAAGTGCGTCATACAATAGCCGATCCACCGAGCTACCAAACGATACTGTAGTTGTTATGATTCAGTGACACCCTCTATCAGATTTGTAAAAGTAATATTTGCTTGCAAATAAATACATCGGTCAAAATTGTAAAATCTGGCCAAAAAACTTAACTTCCGGTGCCAAAAGAAATCATTATCGATAACAAATAAGTTGAGAATTCGCAATTGAGAATTGTTTTATACATATCAGCCAATAACATAATAAACTTAGAACCCATAAACTGAAATTAAAAAGGTAAAAAACTTAAAAAGTGATCCTTAGAAAATTGGTTATTCCTCGACAAGGGAATATGCTAGAACCAATTTTTTGATATCAGTATGATTATATTGATCCAATCTAAATGGCCATTAGAATCAAACGTTATAACGTTAAACAAATAATAAATATAACTCACTTAAAAAAAATATTTGTTTTGAAGTCTAAAAATACGGTTTTTGCAAAAAAGACATTACTTCCGGTGATAATAAAAATCTTTAATTAGTTTAATGCAATCATAAATGGCATAAGGCATCAAATGGTGAAAATTGTATGAAAATTGAATAATAATTGACACTTTTATAGGCCAAAAAGCTTGAAAAGTGACTTGTAGAAAATCGTCTATTTCTCGGCAACCGTACAAGTTAGAAACTTTTTTGTGGTATCTGTATGATCGTATGGGTTCATGCTATTCGTTGATGGGATTCAAATATCATAATTTTAAAAATATTATAAAAGAGACTCATTTGAATAAAATATTTGTTTTTTAGGTTAAAAATACAGTTTTTGCCAAAATGACGTCATTTCCGGTAACAGTGAAACTGTAAAATTGGCTTAACCTAGTCCAAATTGGCATTAGGCATCAAGTAAAAGAAAAATATTGAAAATCGGATAATAATTTACTCTTTTATAGGCAAAATAACTTGAAAAGTGATGCATGCAAAATTGCATATTTCTCGGCAACTGCTCATATTACAAACTATTTTTGGCATACATTCTCTTCGTCTGGATTATGGCTACGAGTTTATGAAAGTTACGAATAAATAGTTCAAAATATAAAGACGTTGAATGGGTTGTAATAACTGAATTTTACCTTTTTTTTTACATTTTATTCGAAATTGCCCGAAAATGAAATTGAAATTTAAGAATCTGAGCCAAACATTTTATGCGCCTTTACAGGGCGCATACTTTTTGCTATATCAGTTTTCGAAAAAAAATAATATTTGCTGTCAAAAAGTGGTACTTAACTCTCAAAATTGTAGTTTTTGTTAATATTACGCCACTTCCGTTGCGTGCAGAAAAATGTCACCGTAACAAAAAATATTACAATTGACATCACGGAGCATATGCACTTTGTTTTATACAAATCGAACAATAAATAATTAATCTAGGTACGAAAAACTAAATTAGCCAATGGCGACTAAAGAAAATTACTGAGACAAAATTCTTTCTCACTTCTGCTCAAGTAGGGTGATACTTTAACTCTGTGTGAACTACCATCAAAAAATATTCATAAATAAAAAAGTTTTCTGTAAAAATGTAAAAAAAATTCAAAATATCGGAGATTTTTTCGACTACTTCCGGTTTTTCGATCATTGTCGGAATAGCTTTAACAAGTTGATGAGATACTTAACTTCCTTTACCAGAAATGTCAGAAACATTCATTGAGTAGTTTTCGAAAAAAAGATAAATAAAAGAGCATTTTCAATAATTTAATGATTTTTCAACTTTTTTCAAAGATTGAGGTCATTTTTGGACCACCTATAATATTGCAACGCTTTTATTATTAAATGCACACGCTAGGCCACCGATAGGACTCTGAGTAAAAAATGTTTAAGAAAAATCGTAGGCGTCGTTTTCGAGAAAAAGGCGTCTCGGAATGCTCCAAAACGGAAAATACTTAGTTTTCGGCGTACCATAATTTATTTCCTAAGAATCAAATTCGTGTTATTTAGATGTTATAAGATCGTCTATTAATGGAACTATCCAACGACACTTTAATTGTTTTGGTCCGCTAATATGTGACGGAGAATTCGAACTTTTGGCAAGAGCTCCATTTTTTTTCATCTTTTTTACATTTTTCTTCGTTTTTTGAACTACTTCCGGTATACGAATCATTGTCGAGTAGTTTTCACATCCAGTATTGGAGTTTGCATGGGACAAAGGCTCTCTAATGATATACGACACTATACGATCAAATAAAATACTTCTGAGAAATCCTATGTTCAAAATTGTTAAAAATGTCAAAATGTCAAAATATTGAAAATTAAATTTCAATAACTGCATACATATTATACATCATTAGAATCGTAATTAGGTCAGCTTTTTAAATATATATTTTTTTTTTGAAAATCTCTTAAAATAAAAAAATAGTAGAGCATTTTCCAAAATTTCACGATTTTTTGACTTTTTTCAATTTTCAGTGCCTTTTTTGTCTTATGCCAATTATACGAAGGTCTTAATGGATGGATCCATGCTAAAGACTATCGGAAGGACCATCGATAGATAAAGTTTAAGAAAAATCGTTGGAGCACTTTTTGAGATAAAGGCGTCCAAAAACGTTCCAAATCAAAAAATGCTTGATTTTCAGCGTGTCATATTTTACTTCTGGATCATCGTATCTGTATGAATTGGGTATCATACGATACTCCAATTCTGATGTAAACCAACGATACCTTAATCCATTTGATCGGTTGATATGGGACGAAGAAATCACGTTTTTCCCAAAGCCCCCATTTTTTGAGTTTTTTTCAAAAAATCAGACATTATTTCGACTACTTCCGGTTTACGAATCGTTGTTGAAATTGCTTTATGCAGCTGTTTGGCAATATGGCTTTATGTTTCAGGGGTTTCAGAAATATCGTTTTATCCTTTCCAAAAAATATAAGGGTTACCAAATGGGCAGAAAATTCGAAGAAATTCGAAAAATAAAGGGCGATAACTCTGAATGAAACTTATATTACTGGAATCGCATAGACTTCAGGAATCCAAAAATGTAGGTCAAATTTGCAAATTTTGAAAAATAACAAAAATTGTCTCATAAACAACGTCTTTTCAATTTTCGAACGATAGAAGTCATAGACAAATATTCGAAATTGAAAAATGTGAGATAGCCATTATCTCGGAAAAGATTCAGGGTTTCCGAAAATGTCATTTGATTAAAAATGGGTAAAGAATTGACGAAATTATGGCCGATTTTCTATATCATGACAACCTACAAAGTTCGGCCACTTCCGGTATGCGCAGAAGTTTGAAAAATAGTTTATGCACTAGCCACCACATGTTTTCCCGATAGAAAAGTTTGTTCCAGATCGATATCTGTTTTCGATCATGGAGAAATAGGCTCCCGCGGAAAAAAATAATAATAATAAGAATAATAATAATAATTTTAGTAAAAACAATAGTCTTTCAGACGAAAGTCTGAAAGCCTAATAATAATCTTTTTAAAAACAATAGTCTTTCAGACGAAAGTCTGAAAGCCTAATAATTTTAGTAAAAACAATAGTCTTTCAGACGAAAGTCTGAAAGCCTAATAATAATAACTAGACCTGCATAGCAGTGCTGAATCGGCTTTCAGGGTCCTTTATATCATTGCCATGCTTTTAAATTTACCTTTATACTCTAAACGACCGATAGGACTCGGGGTAACAGAAGTTTAAGAAGTGAAATAGAAGTAGTTTTCGAGATAAACGAGTCCGAAAAGGCTTCAAAAAAAGAGGAAAATACTACATTTTCGGCATCTCATAATCTATTGCCTAACCATCGAATTTGTATCATTCTGATATCATATAAAAGTCCAAAAAGGAAAATACTAGATCTTCAGCGTCCCGTAATATTTGTCATTGAACACGCCATCTTGAGTCGGATCACGCAAAATCTAATTTTGGAGTAAAATTTTGTTTGGAAGTCTAAAAATACGTTTTTTGCAAATATGACATTACTTCCGGTGATAATGGAAATGTTAAATCAGATCATTGCAATCATAAATGGCATAAGGCATCACATGGTGAAAATTTTATGTAAATCGAATAATAATTGCCACTTTTATAGACTAAAAACCTTGAAAAGTGACGTGTAGAAAATCGTCTATTTCTCGGCAACTGTACAAGTTAGAAACCATTTTTTGGTATTTATATGACCGTATGGGTTTAATCTATTTGTTGATTGGAATCAAATATCATAATTGTATAAACATTACAAATCAGACTCATTTGAATAAAATATTTGTTTTGAAGTCTAAAAATACGGTTTTTGCAAATATGACATTACTTCCGGTGATAATGGAAATGTTAAATCAGATCATTGGAATCCTAAAGCGCATAAGGCATCACATGGTGAAAATTGTATGAAAATTGAATAATAATTGACACTTTTATAGACCAAAAAGCTTGAAAAGTGACTTGTAGAAAATCGTCTATTTCTCGGCAACCGTACAAGTTAGAAACTTTTTTGTGGTATCTGTATGATCGTATGGGTTCATGCTATTCGTTGATGGGATTCAAAATATCATAATTTTTAAAATATTATAAAAAAGACTCTTTTGAATAAAATATTTGTTTTTTAGGTTAAAAGTATAGTTTTTTCCAAAATGACGTTATTTCCGGTAACAGTGAAACTGTAAAATTGGCTTAACCTAGTTCAAATTGGCATTAGGCATCGAATGAAAAAAAAATATTGAAAATCGGATAATAATTTACTCTTTTATAGACAAAATAACGTGAAAAGTGATTCACGCAAAATTGCATATTTCTCGGCAATTGCTCATATTACGAACTATATTTTGCATACATTCTCCTCGTCTGGATTATTAATACGAGTTTATGAAAGTTATGAATAAATAGTTCAAAATATGAAGACGTTGAATAGGTTGTAAATAACTGATTGTTACACTTTTTTTTACATTTATTCGAAATTGCCCGAAAATGAAATTGAAATTAAAAAATCTGAGCTAACGATTTGTGCCCCTTTACAGCGCGCATCCTTTTTGCTATATCAGATTTCGAAAAAAATAATATTTGCTTTCAAAAAGTGGTACCGAACTGTCAAAATCGTAGTTTTTGTTAATATTACGCCACTTCCGTTGCTTGCAGAAAAATTTCACGGCAACAAAAAAAATTACAATTGAGACCACGGAGCATATGCACTTTGTTTTACACAAATCGAACAATAAATAATTAATCTAGGTACGAAAAACTAAATTAGCCAATGGCGACTAAAGAAAATTACTGAGACAAAATTCTTTCTCACTTCTGCTCAAGTAGGGTGATACTTTAACTCTGAGTAAACTACCATCAAAAAATATTCATAAATAAAAAAGTTTTCTGTAAAATTGTAAAAAAAATTCAAAATATCGGAGATATTTTCGACTACTTCCGGTTTTTCGATCATTGTCGGAATAGCTTTAACAAGTTGATTAGATACTTAACTTCCCATACCAGAAATATC
The DNA here is from genome assembly GCA_963678685.1 of Patella ulyssiponensis. Taxonomy (NCBI): domain Eukaryota; kingdom Metazoa; phylum Mollusca; class Gastropoda; family Patellidae; genus Patella; species Patella ulyssiponensis. The sequence continues at coordinate 55,616,023 of OY783225.1, read as the reverse complement.
AGAAACATTAATTGAGTAATTTTCGAAAAAAAGATAAATAAAAGAGCATTTTCAATAATTTAATGATTTTTCAACTTTTTTCAAAGATTGAGGTCATTTTTGGACCACCTATAATATTGCAACGCTTTTATTATTAGATGCACACGCTAGGCCACCGATAGGACTCTGAGTAAAAAATGTTTAAGAAAAATCGTAGGCGTCGTTTTCGAGAAAAAGGCGTCTCAGAATGCTCCAAAACGGAAAATACTTGGTTTTCAGCGTACCATAATTTATTTCCTAAAAATCAAATTCGTGTTATTTATATTTTATACGATCGTCTATTAATGGAACTATCCAACCACACTTTAATTGTTTTGGTCCGCTAATATGTGACGGAGAATTCGATCTTTTGGCAAGAGCTCCAATTCTTTTTTTATCTTTTTTACATTTTTCTTCGTTTTTTGAACTACTTCCGGTATACGAATCATTGTCGAGTAGTTTTCTCATCCAGTTTTGGAGTTTGCATGGGAACAGGGCTCTCTAACGATATACGACACTATACGATCAAATAAAATACTTCTGAGAAATCCTATGTTCAAAAGTGTTAAAAATGTCAAAATGTCAAAATATTGAAAATTAAATTTCAATAACTGCATACATATTATACATCATTAGAATCGTAATTGGGTCAGCTTTTTAAATATATATTTTTTTTTTGGAAATCTCTTAAAATAAAAAAATAGTAGAGCATTTTCCAAAATTTCACGATTTTTGGACTTTTTTCAATTTTCAGTCCCTTTTTTGTCTTATTCCAATTATATGAAGGTCTTAATGGGTGGATCCATGCTAAAGACTACCGGAAGGACCATCGATAGATAAAGTTTAAGAAAAATCGCTGGAGCAGTTTTCGAGATAAAGGCGTCCAAAAACGCTACAAAACAAAAAATGCTTGATTTTCAGCGTGTCATATTTTACTTCTGGATCATCGTATCTGTATGAAGTCGGTATCATACGATACTCCAATTCCGATGTAAACAAACGATACCTTAATCCATTTGATCGGTTGATATGGGACGAAGAAATCACGTTTTTCCCAAAGCCCCCATTTTTTGAGTTTTTTTCAAAAAATCAGACATTATTTCGACTACTTCCGGTTTACGGATCGTTGTTGAAATTGCTTTATCCGGATGTCTGACTATATGGCTTTATGTTCCAGAGTTTTCAGAAATATCGTTTTATCCTTTCCAAAAAATATAAGGGGCATAAAATGGGCAGAAAATTCGAAAAAATTCGAAAAATAAAGGGCGATAACTCTGAATGAATCTTATATTACTGGAATCGCTTGGACCTCAGAAATCCAAAAATGTAGGTCAAATTTGCAAATTTTGAAAAATAACAAAAATTGTCTCATAAACAACGTCTTTTCAATTTTCGAACGATAGAAGTCATAGACGAATGTTCGAAATTGAAAAATGTGAGATAGCCATTATCTCGCAAAAGATTCAGGGTTTCCGAAAATGTCATTTGATTAAAAATGGGTAAAGAATTGACGAAATTATGGCCGATTTTCAATATCATGACAACATACAAAGTTCGGCCACTTCCGGTATGCGCAGAAGTTTGAAAAATAGTTTATGCACTAGCCACCACATGTTTTCCAGATAGAAAAGTTTGTTCCAGATCGATATCTGTTTTCGATCATGGAGAAATAGGCTCCCGCGGTAAAAAATAATAATAATAATAACTAGACCTGCATAGCAGTGCTGAATCGGCTTTCAGGGTCCTTTATATCATTGCCATGCTTTTAAATTTACCTTTATACTCTAAACGACCGATAGGACTCGGGGTAACAGAAGTTTAAGAAGTGAAATAGAAGTAGTTTTCGAGATAAACGAGTCTGAAAAGGCTCCAAAAAAAAGGAAAATACTACATTTTCGGCATCTCATAATCTATTGCTTAACCATCGAATTTGTATCATTCCGATATCATATAAAAGTCCAAAAAGGAAAATACTAGATCTTCAGCGTCCCGTAATATTTGTCATTGAACACGCCATCTTGAGTCGGATCGCGCAAAATCTAATTTTGGAGTAGAGGCAAATAAGTAAAAATATTGATGACATGTTCTCAAAAATGAGTCTATAAATATACTATCTATCGACACAAAAGATCGAAATAGCAATAAAAGATTTTAGAACACCTTTATTTGAACGTTTTGTAAGAGTACCGTATTTTTAAATCTGTCCTATTTCTTAGAATTCTCGGCGAAATTAGTTATGTTTCTTCGTTCGCTATGGAACGACCGATCATTCCTCTTGCAAAAAATTTAATTCTGATCGTATACAGATTGCCGTTGAGTGTTAATCAAAACCATGTAGCTGATTATGTAAATTAATTGGCAAGCGGGTGTGTGTCGTTGAGTAATAATAATCAACTGTCACGGGTCAATGATAAAGCCGTCGACAACTCATTATTTACTGCGAATAATATCTCATACCATCTTTAAAAAATAATTTATAGGCCTTAAATGGAAATAAAAATGGCCAATAATTTTCTTTTCGAGGGGAATTTTATCGATAGCTGAATTCTGTTAACTGTCGCTTCTTCATACGGCATGTAAAATAAGGAATGCGTATTGGATATCAATGTTCTTATCACCATGGGTCGAAAAAATGAGAACGACCAACGAGCCGAAATGCGACGATTCTTGAACCTACCATTGCTTAAGTACATCAAAGCCAAAATGCACGAAAGTGAACGTAAGCTTTACTTGGCTATTAAATTGACAGCTATGTATAGTGACTCATATTTTGATAACGTTACGGTATCTGAAAATACTATACTACGTACACCCAAAATCTTATTTTAATTCACGCGTTAAATGAACACACGTACAACTGTGGCGGCTGCTTTGATGATTACCCAATCAACAATAATCTTAATCTCCTGTCCACTAGCTGGCACTAAGGTGCTAATTAATTGATGAGATTAACTTCAGTTAATCCTACCAAAGTTATAATATACAAATTACTACTAATGTATAGATTGTTCTTCAGTATAACACTATGATGTTATGGATTTTTCGTTACGAAAAGAGCACCCTTGCAATATTCAGATTTGTCAGCATAATTCCTCCCTTGTCAGAGGTGTAGGGATGGTGCCCTTGAATAGTAGATCAGAGTAGATGCGAAACCGAGGTCCTATGTACACATGTTTAAGGAGGGGAGGGGATGTCCAAATGTACATGACAAGGACTAGGTTGCCAGTCCAACCTGCTGCATTTCCTCCACAGCACTGAATCGGCTTTCAGGAATCAGACAGGAAATACGTCATACAATAGCCGATCTATCCAGCTACCAAACGATACTGTATTTTTTTTTGATTCAATGACACCCTCTATCAGACTTGTAAAAGTAATATTTGCTTGCGAAAAGATCGGTCAAAATTGTAAAATCTGGCAAAATTACGTCACATCCGGTGCCAAAAGAAATCATTATCGACAGCAAATAAGTTGAGAATTTGCAACATGAAACATAGAAACATACAAACTTTGTTTTATACGTATCAGGCAATAAATACTAAACCTAGATCCCATAAACTGAAATTAAAAAGGTGAAAAAACTTAAAAAGTGATCGTGAGAAAATTGGTTATTTCTCGACAAGGGAATATGCTAGAATCAAATTTTTGACATCAATATGATTGTATTGATCCAATCTAAATGACCATTATAATCAAACATTATAACGTTAAACAAATAAAAAATATAATACACTTAAAAAAAATATTTGTTTTGAAGTCTAAAAATACGGTTTTTGCAAAAAAGACATTACTTCCGGTGATAATAAAAATCTTAAATTAGTTTAATGCGATCATAAATGGCATAAGGCATCAAATGGTGAAAACTGTATGAAAATTGAATAATAATTGACACTTTTATAGACCAAAAAGCTTGAAAAGTGACTTGTAGAAAATCGTCTATTTCTCGGCAACCGTACAAGTTAGAAACTTTTTTGTGGTATCTGTATGATCGTATGGGTTAATGCTATTCGTTGATGGGATTCAAATATCATAATTTTAAAAGTATTATAAAAAAAGACTCATTTGAATAAAATATCTGTTTTTAAGGTTAAAAATACAGTTTTTGCCAAAATGACGTCATTTCCGGTAACAGTGAAACTGTAAAATTGGCTTAACCTAGTCCAAATTGGCATTAGGCATCGAATGAAAAAAAAATATTGAAAATCGGATAATAATTTACTATTTTATAGGCAGAATAACGTGAAAAGTGATGCATGCAAAATTGAATATTTCTCGGCAATTGCTCATATTGCGAACTATTTTGTGCATACATTCTCCTCGTCTGGATTATTACTACGAGTTTATGAACGTTACGAATACATAGTTCAAAATATGAAGACGTTGAATGGGTTGTAAAGAACTGATTGTTACACTTTTTTTTACATTTATTCGAAATTGCCCGAAAATGAAATTGAAATAAAAAAATCTGAACTAACGACTTGTGCCCCTTTACATCGCGCATCCTTTTTGCTATATCAGATATCGAAAAAAATAATATTTGCTTTCAAAAAGTGGTACTGCACTGTCAAAATTGTAGTTTTTGTTAATATTACGCCACTTCCGTTGTGTGCAGAAAAATTTCACAGTAACAAAAAAAATTACAATTGACACCACGGAGCATATGCACTTTGTTTTATACAAATCGAACAATAAATAATTAATCTAGGTACGAAAAACTAAATTAGCCAATGGCGACTAAAGAAAATTACTGAGACAAAATTCTTTCTCGCTTCTGCTCAAGTAGGGTGATACTTTAACTCTGTGCAAACTACCATCAAAAAATATTCATAAATAAAAAAGTTTTCTGTAAAAATGTAAAAAAAAATCAAAATATCGGAGATTTTTTCGACTACTTCCGGTTTTTTGATCATTGTCGGAATAGCTTTAACAAGTTGATTAGATACTTAACTTCCTGTAGCAGAAATATCAGAAACATTCATTAAGTAATTTTTGAAAAAAAGATAAATAAAAGAGCATTTTCAATAATTTAATGATTTTTCAACTTTTTTCAAAGATTGATGTCATTTTTGGACCACCTATAAATTGCAAAGCTTTTATTATTAGATGCACACGCTAGGCCACCGATAGGACTCTGAGTAAAAAATGTTTAAGAAAAATCGTAGGCGTCGTTTTCGAGAAAAAGGCGTCTCAGAATGCTCCAAAACGGAAAATACTTAGTTTTCGGCGTACCATAATTTATTTCCTAAGAATCAAATTCGTGTTATTTAGATGTTATACGATCGTCTATTAATGGAACTATCCAACGACACTTTAATTGTTTTGGTCCGCTAATATGTGACGGAGAATTCGAACTTTTGGCAAGAGCTCCAATTCTTTTTTATCTTTTTTACATTTTTTGTCGTTTTTTGAACTACTTCCGGTATACGAATCATTGTCGAGTAGTTTTCACATCCAGTTTTGGAGTTTGCATGGGAATAGGGCTCTCTAATGATATACGACACTATACGATCAAATAAAATATTTCTGAGAAATCCTATGTTCAAAAGTGTTAAAAATGTCAAAATGTCAAAATATTAAAAATTAAATTTCAATAACTGCATACATATTATACATCATTAGAATCGTAATTAGGTCAGCTTTTTAAATATATATGTGTTTTTTAAAAATCTCTTAAAATAAAAAAATAGTAGAGCATTTTCCAAAATTTCACGATTTTTTGACTTTTTTCGATTTTCAGTCCCTTTTTTGTCTTATTCCAATTATTGGAAGATTGTAATGGATTGCTTCATGCTAAAGACCACCTAAGGGACTCTCGATAGAGAAGGTTTAAGATAAATCGCTGGAGCAGTTTTCGAGATAAAGGCGTCTAAAAACGCTCCAAATCAGAAAATACTTGATTTTCAGCGTCCGATATTTTACTTCCGGGTCATCGTATCTTTATGAAATGGGTACCATACGATACTTCAATTCCCGTGCAACCCAACGATACCCTAATCTCTTTACTCCGATGATATCGGACGAAATATTCAGGTTTTTCACCAAAGCACCCATTTTTTGCATTTTTTTCCAAACATCAGAAATTTTTTCGACTACTTCCGGTTTACAGATCGTTGTTGAAATTGCTTTATCCGGATGTCTGACTATATGGCTTTATGTTCCAGAGGTTTCAGAAATATCGATTTATCCTTTCCAAAAAATATAAGGGTTTGAAAATGGGTAGAAAATTCGAAAAAAAACGAAAAATAAAGGGAGATAACTCTGAATGAAACTTATATTACTGGAATCGGATGGACTTCAGGAATCCAAAAATGTAGGTCAAATTTGCAAATTTTGAAAAATAACAAAAATTGTCTCATAAACAACGTCTTTTCAATTTTCGAACGATAGAAGTCATAGACGAATGTTCGAAATTGAAAAATGTGAGATAGCCATTATCTCGCAAAAGATTCAGGGTTTCCGAAAATGTCATTTGATTAAAAATGGGTAAAGAATTGGCGAAATTATGGCCGATTTTCAATATCATGACAACCTACAAAGTTCGGCCACTTCCGGTATGCGCAGAAGTTTGAAAAATAGTTTATGCACTAGCCACCACATGTTTTCCAGATAGAAAAGTTTGTTCCAGATCGATATCTGTTTACGATCATGGAGAAATAGGCTCCCGCGGAAAAAAATAATAATAATAAGAATAATAATAACTAGACCTGCATAGCAGTGCTGAATCGGCTTTCAGGGTCCTTTATATCATTGCCATGCTTTTAAATTTACCTTTATACTCTAAACGACCGATAGGACTCGGGGTAACAGAAGTTTAAGAAGTGAAATAGAAGTAGTTTTCGAGATAAACGAGTCTGAAAAGGCTCCAAAAAAAAGAGGAAAATACTACATTTTCGGCATCTCACAATCTATTGCCTAACCATCAAATTTGTATCATTCTGATATCATATAAAAGTCCAAAAAGGAAAATACTAGATCTTCAGCGTCCCGTAATATTTGTCATTGAACACGCCATCTTGAGTCGGATCGCGCAAAATCTAATTTTGGAGTAGAGGCAAATTAGTAAAAATATTGATGAGATGTTCTCAAAAATGAGTCTATAAATATACTATCTATCGACACAAAAGATCAAAATAGCAATAAAAGATTTTAGAACACTTTATTTGAACGTTTTGTAAGAGTACCGTATTTTTAAATCTGTCCTATTTCTTAGAATTCTCGGCGAAATTAGTTATGTTTCTTCGCTCGCTATGGAACGACCGATCATTCCTCTTGCATAATAAATGGCATCGTTGTAAAACAGAGAATCTGAAGATGTCAAATATTATCAAAATAGTATCGCTGAATTGATTTTGACGGACACGCTCGAGTTTTAAAACCCCTAGAAAATATAAACAAACACCATGTGACCATGCTGTCTAAGCAACTCATTTGCTGATTGGCCCAGACATCGCGTGCAAAGCATTATGATTACGTGGCTGATAAATATTTGGGCGATAAATATTTGGTTTAGGCAATAATGTTTTTGCGTACCTACATGCGATTCACTCTGATAAGTGACCGAAAAAAATTTAATTCTGATCGTATACAGATTGCCGTTGAGTGTTAATCAAAACCATGTAGCTGATTATGTAAATTAATCGGCAAGCGGGTGTGTGTCGTTGAGTAATAATAATCAACTGTCACGGGTCAATGATAAAGCCGTCGACAACTCATTATTTACTGCGAATAATATCTCATACCATCTTTAAAAAATAATTTATAGGCCTTAAATGGAAATAAAAATGGCCAATAATTTTCTTTTCGAGGGGAATTTTATCGATAGCTGAATTCTGTTAACTGTCGCTTCTTCATACGGCATGTAAAATAAGGAATGGGTATTGGATATCAATGTTCTTATCACCATGGGTCGAAAAAATGAGAACGACCAACGAGCCGAAATGCGACGATTCTCGAACCTACCATTGCTTAATTACATCAAAGCCAAAATGCACGAAAGTGAACGTAAGCTTTACTTGGCTATTAAATTGACAGCTATCTATAGGGACTCATATTTTGATAACGTTACGGTATCTGAAAATACTATACTACGTACACCCAAAATCTTATTTTAATTCACGCGTTAAATGAACACACGTACAACTGTGGCGGCTGCTTTGATGATTACCCAATCAACAATAATCTTAATCTCCTATCCACTAGCTGGCACTAAGGTGCTAATTAATTGATGAGATTAACTTCAGTTAATCCTACCAAAGTTATAATATACAAATTACTACTAATGTATAGATTGTTCTTCAGTATAACACTATGATGTTATGGATTTTTCGTTACGAAAAGAGCACCCTTGCAATATTCAGATTTGTCAACATAATTCCTCCCTTGTCAAAGGTATAGGGATGGTGCCCTAGAATAGTAAATCAGAGTAGATGCGAAACCGAGGTCCTATGTACACATGTTTAAGGAGGGGAGGGGATGTCCAAATGTACATGACAAGGACTAGGTTGCCAGTCCAACCTGCTGCATTTCCTCCACAGCACTGAATCGGCTTTCAGGAATCAGACAGGAAATACGTCATACAATAGCCGATATATCCAGCTACCAAACGATACTGTATTTTTTTTTGATTCAATGACACACTCTATCAGACTTGTAAAAGTAATATTTGCTTGCGAAAAGATCGGTCAAAATTGTAAAATCTGGCAAAATTACGTCACATCCGGTGCCAAAAGAAATCATTATCGACAGCAAATAAGTTGAGAATTTGCAACATGAAACATAGAAACATACAAACTTTGTTTTATACGTATCAGGCAATAAACACTAAACCTAGATCCCATAAACTGAAATTAAAAAGGTGAAAAAACTTAAAAAGTGATCCTGAGAAAATTGGTTATTTCTCGACAAGGGAATATGCTAGAAGCAATTTTTTGACATCAATATGATTGTATTGATCCAATCTAAATGACCATTATAATCAAACATTATAACGTTAAACAAAAAAAAAATATAATACACTTAAAAAAAATATTTGTTTTGAAGTCTAAAAATATGGTTTCTGCAAAAAAGACATTACTTCCGGTGATAATAAAAATCTTAAATTAGTTTAATGCAATCATAAATGACATAAGGCATCAAATGGTGAAAATTGTATGAAAATTGAATAATAATTGACACTTTTATAGAGCAAAAAGCTTGAAAAGTGACTTGTAGAAAATCGTCTATTTCTCGGCAACCGTACAAGTTAGAAACTTTTTTGTGGTATCTGTATGATCGTATGGGTTCATGCTATTCGGTGATGGGATTCAAATATCATAATTTTAAAAGTATTATAAAAAAAGACACATTTGAATAAAATATCTGTTTTGTAGGTTAAAAATACAGTTTTTGCCAAAATGACGTCATTTCCGGTAGCAGTGAAACTGTAAAATTGGTTTAAACTAGTCCAAATTGGCATTAAGCATCGAATGAAAAAAAATATTGAAAATCGGATAATAATTTACTCTTTTATAGGCAAAATAACGTGAAAAGTGATGCATGCAAAATTGCATATTTCTCGGCAATTGCTCATATTACGGACTATTTTTTGCATACATTCTCCTCGTCTGGATTATTACTACGAGTTTATGAAAGTTACGAATAAATAGTTCAAAATATGAAGACGTTGAATGGGTTGTAAATAACTGATTGTTACACTTTTTTTTACATTTATTCGAAATTGCCCGAAAATGAAATTGAAATTAAAAAATCTGAGCTAACGATTTATGCCCCTTTACAGCGCGCATTTTTTTGGCTATATCAGATTTCGAAAAAATTAATATTTGCTTTCAAAAAGTGGTACTGAACTGTCAAAATTGTAGTTTTTGTTAATATTACGCCACTTCCGTTGCGTGCAGAAAAAATTCACGGTAACAAAAAAAATTACAATTTAGACCACGGAGCATATGCACTTTGTTTTATACAAATCGAACAATAAATAATTAATCTAGGTACGAAAAACTAAATTAGCCAATGACGACTAAAGAAAATTACTGAGACAAAATTCTTTCTCACTTCTGCTCAAGTAGGGTGATACTTTAACTCTGTGTAAACTACCATCAAAAAATATTCATAAATAAAAAAGTTTTCTGTAAAAATGTAAAAAAAATTCAAAATATCGGAGATTTTTTCGACTACTTCCGGTTTTACGATCATTGTCGGAATAGCTTTAACAAGTTGATTAGATACTTAACTTCCTGTACCAGAAATGTCAGAAACATTCATTGAGTAATTTTCGAAAAAAAGATAAATAAAAGAGCATTTTCAATAATTTAATGATTTTTCAACTTTTTTCAAAGATTGAGGTCATTTTTGGACCACCTATAATATTGCAACGCTTTTATTATTAGATGCACACGCTAGGCCACCGATAGGACTCTGTGTAAAAAATATTTAAGAAAAATCGTAGGCGTCGTTTTCGAGAAAAAGGCGTCTCAGAATGCTCCAAAACGGAAAATACTTAGTTTTCGGCGTACCATAATTTATTTCCTAAGAATCAAATTCGTGTTATTTAGATGTTATACGATCGTCTATTAATGGAACTATCCAACGACACTTTAATTGTTTTGGTCCGCTAATATGTGACGGAGAATTCGAACTTTTGGCAAGAGCTCCAATTTTTTTTCATCTTTTTTACATTTTTTGTCGTTTTTTGAACTACTTCCGGTATACGAATCATTGTCGAGTAGTTTTCGCATCCAGTTTTGGAGTTTGCATGGGAACAGGGCTCTCTAATGATATACGACACTATACGATCAAATAAAATATTTCTGAGAAATCCTATGTTCAAAAGTGTTAAAAATGTCAAAATGTCAAAATATTGAAAATTAAATTTCAATAACTGCATACATATTATACATCATTAGAATCGTAATTAGGTCAGCTTTTTAAATATATATCTGTTTTTTTAAAATCTCTTAAAATAAAAAAATAGTAGAGCATTTTCCAAAATTTCACGATTTTTTGACTTTTTTCGATTTTCAATCCCTTTTTTGTCTTATTCCAATTATTGGAAGATTGTAATGTATTGCTTCATGCTAAAGACCATCGAAGGGTCTCTTAATAGAGAAAGTTTAAGAAAAATCGCTGGAGCAGTTTTCGGGATAAAGGCGTCCAAAAACGCTCCAAATCAGAAAATACTTGATTTTCAGCGTGCCATATTTTGCTTCGAGCTCATCGTATCCGTACGAATTGGGTATCATTCAGTGGTCCAATCACCGCTAGACTAAATGATACCTTAATTTGTTTAATCCGTTGATATCGGACGGAGAAATCGTGTTTTTACCCACGACACCAATTTTTCACGTTTTTTTCAAAATATCGCATATTATTTCGACTACTTCCGGTTTACGGATTGTTGTTGAAATTGCTTTAAACGGTGGTTTGACAATATTGCTTCATGTATCAGGAATTTGAGAAACGTTGATCCGGCCGTAAAACGAAACTTAAGCTCACAAAATGTGAAGAAAATTCGAAAAAAATCGAAAAATAAAGGGCGATAACTCGGAATGAAACTTATATTACTGGAACCAGGTTGCCTTCAGGTATCCAAAAATGTAGGTCAAATTTGAAAATTTTGAAAAATAACAAAAATTGTCTCTCAAATAAAATTTTCCATTTTTCGATCGCAAGAAGTCAACGATGAAGTTTCGAAATATCGAAATTTTCAACTGCTATCGTCCGAGAAAAGATTCAAGGTTTCCGAAAATGTCATTTGTATGAAAATAGGTACAGAATTGACGAATCTACGGCCGTTTTTTAATTTTTTGACACAGCACGAAATTCGACCACTTCCGGTCTGCGCAGAAGTTTCAAAAATAGTTTATCAAGTAGCCAACACATGGTTTCCCTATGGAGAATTAGGTCCCAGATCGGTATCTGTTACAGGCGCTGAGAAATAGGCTCCCCCGAAAAATAAAATAATAATAATAAATAATAATAATTTTAGTAAAAACAATAGTCTTTCAGACGAAAGTCTGAAAGCCTAAATAATAATTTTAGTAAAAACAATAGTCGAAAGTCTGAAAGCCTAATAATAATAATAATAATTTTAGTAAAAACAATAGTCTTTCAGACGAAAGTCTGAAAGCCTAACTAGACCTGCATAGCAGTGCTGAATCGGCTTTCAGGGTCCTTTATATCATTGCCATGCTTTTAAATTTACCTTTATACTCTAAACGACCGATAGGACTCGGGGTAACAGAAGTTTAAGAAGTGAAATAGAAGTAGTTTTCGAGATAAACGAGTCTGAAAAGACTCCAAAAAAAGAGGAAAATACTACATTTTCGGCATCTCATAATCTATTGCCTAACCATCGAATTTGTATCATTCTGATATCATATAAAAGTCCAAAAAGAAAAATACTAGATCTTCAGCGTCCCGTAATATTTGTCATTGAACACGCCATCTTGAGTCGGATCGCGCAAAAATTTAATTTTGGAGTAAAATTATGTTTTGAAGTCTAAAAATACGGTTTTTGCAAATATGACATTACTTCCGGTGATAATGGAATAAGATCATTGCAATCATAAATGGCATAAGGCATCACATGGTGAAAATTGTATGAAAATTGAATAATAATTGACACTTTTATAGACCAAAAAGCTTGAAAAGTGACTTGTAGAAAATCGTCTATTTCTCGGCAACCGTACAAGTTAGAAACTTTTTTGTGGTATCTGTATGATCGTATGGGTTCATGCTATTTGGTGATGGGATTCAAATATCATAATTTTAAAAATATTATAAAAGAGACTCATTTGAATAAAATATTTGTTTTTTAGGTTAAAAATACAGTTTTTGCCAAAATGACGTCATTTCCGGTAACAGTGAAACTGTGAAATTGGATTAACCTTATCCAAATTGGCATTAGGCATCAAATAAAAGAAAAATATTGAAAATCGGATAATAATTTACTCTTTTATAGGCAAAATAACTTGAAAAGTGATGCATGCAAAATTGCATATTTCTCGGCAACTGCTCATATTACAAACTATTTTAAGCATACATTCTCTTCGTCTGGATTATGGCTACGAATTTATGAAAGTTACGAATAAATAGTTCAAAATATAAAGACGTTGAATGGGTTGTAATAACTGAATTTTACCTTTTTTTTTACATTTTATTCAAAATTGCCCGAAAATGAAATTGAAATTTAAGAATCTGAGCCAAACATTTTATGCGCCTTTACAGGGTGCATACTTTTTGTTATATCAGTTTTCGAAAAAAATAATATTTGCTGTCAAAAAGTGGTACTTAACTCTCAAAATAGTAGTTTTTGTTAATATTACGCCACTTCCGTTGCGTGCAGAAAAATGTCACCGTAACAAAAAATATTACAATTGACATCACGAAGCATATGCACTTTGTTTTATACAAATCGAACAATAAATAATTAATCTAGGTACGAAAAACTAAATTAGCCAATGGCGACTAAAGAAAATTACTGAGACAAAATTCTTTCTCACTTCTGCTCAAGTAGGGTGATACTTTAACTCTGTGTGAACTACCATCAAAAAATATTCATAAATAAAAAAGTTTTCTGTAAAAATGTAAAAAAAATTCAAAATATCGGAGATTTTTTCGACTACTTCCGGTTTTTCGATCATTGTCGGAATAGCTTTAACAAGTTGATTAGATACTTAACTTCCTGTACCAGAAATGTCAGAAACATTCATTGAGTAGTTTTCGAAAAAAAGATAAATAAAAGAGCATTTTCAATAATTTAATGATTTTTCAACTTTTTTCAAAGATTGAGGTCATTTTTGGACACCTATAATATTGCAACGCTTTTATTATTAAATGCACACGCTAGGCCACCGATAGGACTCTGAGTAAAAAATGTTTAAGAAAAATCGTAGGCGTCGTTTTCGAGAAAAAGGCGTCTCGGAATGCTCCAAAACGGAAAATACTTAGTTTTCGGCGTACCATAATTTATTTCCTAATAATCAAATTCGTGTTATTTAGATGTTATATGATCGTCTATTAATGGAACTATCCAACGACACTTTAATTGTTTTCGTCCGCTAATATGTGACGGAGAATTCGAACTTTTGGCAAGAGCTCCATTTTTTTTTTATCTTTTTTACATTTTTCTTCGTTTTTTGAACTACTTCCGGTATACGAATCATTGTCGAGTAGTTTTCACATCCAGTTTTGGAGTTTGCATCGGACAAAGGCTCTCTAATGATATACGACACTATACGATCAAATAAAATACTTCTGAGAAATCCTATGTTCAAAAGTGTTAAAAATGTAAAAATGTCAAAATATTGAAAATTAAATTTCAATAACTGCATACATATCATACATCATTAGAATCGTAATTAGGTCAGCTTTTGAAATATATATCTTTTTTTTGAAAATCTCTTCAAATAAAAAAATAGTAGAGCATTTTCCAAAATTTCACGATTTTTTGACTTTTTTCAATTTTCAGTCCCTTTTTTGCCCTATTCCAATTATTCGATGGTCTTATTGGATGGCTTGATGCTAAAGACCATCGAAGGGTCTCTTTATAGAGAAAGTTTAAGAAAAATCGCTGGAGCAGTTTTCGAGATAAAGGCGTCCAAAAACGCTCCAAATCAGAAAATACTTGATTTTCAGCGTGCGATATTTTACTTCCGGGTCATCGTATCTTTATGAAATGGGTACCATACGATACTTCAATTCCCGTGCAACCCAACGATACCCTAATCTCTTTAATCCGTTGATATCGGCCGAAATAATCACGTTTTTCCCCAAAGCACCCATTTTTTGCATTTTTTTCCAAACATCAGAAATTATTTGGACTACTTCCGGTTTACGGATCGTTGTTGAAATTGCTTTATCCAGATGTCTGACTATATGGCTTTATGTTCCAGAGGTTTCAGAAATATCTTTTTATCCTTTCCAAAAAATATAAGGGTTTGAAAATGGGCAGAAAATTCGAAAAAATTCGAAAAATAAAGGGCGATAACTCTGAATGAATCTTATATTACTGGAAACGCTTGGACCTGAGGAATCCAAAAATGTAGGTCAAATTTGCAAATTTTGAAAAATAACAAAAATTGTCTCATAAACAACGTCTTTTCAATTTTCGAACGATAGAAGTCATAGACGAATGTTCGAAATTGAAAAATGTGAGATAGCCATTATCTCGCAAAAGATTCAGGGTTTCCGAAAATGCCATTTGATTAAAAATGGGTAAAGAATTGACGAAATTATGGCCGATTTTCAATATCCTGACAACCTACAAAGTTCGGCCACTTCCGGTATGCGCAGAAGTTTGAAAAATAGTTTATGCACTAGCCACCACATGTTTTCCCAATAGAAAAGTTTGTTCCAGATCGATATCTGTTTTCGATCATGGAGAAATAGGCTCCCGCGGAAAAAAATAATAATAACTAGACCTGCATAGCAGTGCTGAATCGGCTTTCAGGGTCCTTTATTTCATTGCCATGCCTTTAAATTTACCTTTATACTCTAAACGACCGATAGGACTCGGGGTAACAGAAGTTTAAGAAGTGAAATAGAAGTAGTTTTCGAGATAACGAGTCCAAAAAGGCTCCAAAAAAGAGGAAAATACTACATTTTCGGCATCTCATAATCTATTGCCTAACCATCGAATTTGTATCATTCTGATATCATATAAAAGTCCAAAAAGGAAAATACTAGATCTTCAGCGTCCCGTAATATTTGTCATTGAACACGCCATCTTGAGTCGGATCGCGCAAAATCTAATTTTGGAGTAAAATTTTGTTTGGAAGTCTAAAAATACGGTTTTTGCAAATATGACATTACTTCCGGTGATGATGGAAATGTTAAATCAGATCATTGCAATCATAAATGGCATAAGGCATCACATGGTGAAAATTTTATGTAAATCGAATAATAATTGCCACTTTTATAGACTAAAAACCTTGAAAAGTGACGTGTAGAAAATCGTCTATTTCTCGGCAACCGTACAAGTTAGAAACCATTTTTTGGTATTTATATGACCGTATGGGTTTAATCTATTTGTTGATTGGAATCAAATATCATAATTGTATAAACATTACAAATCAGACTCATTTGAATAAAATATTTGTTTTGAAGTCTAAAAATACGGTTTTTGCAAATATGACATTACTTCCGGTGATAATGGAAATGTTAAATCAGATCATTGCAATCATAAATGGCATAAGGCATCACATGGTGAAAATTGTATGAAAATTGAATAATAATTGACACTTTTATAGACCAAAAAGCTTAAAAAGTGACTTGTAGAAAATCGTCTATTTCTCGGCAACCGTAAAAGTTAGAAACTTTTTTGTGGTATCTGTATGATCGTATGGGTTCATGCTATTCGTTGATGGGATTCAAATATCATAATTTTAAAAATATTATAAACAAGACTCATTTGAATAAAATATTTGTTTTTTAGGTTAAAAATACAGTTTTTGCCAAAATGACGTCATTTCCGGTAACAGTGAAACTGTAAAATTGGCTTAACCTAGTCGAAATTGGCATTAGGTATCGAATAAAAGAAAAATATTGAAAATCGGATAAATATTTATTCTTTTATAGGCAAAATAACTTGAAAAGTGATGCATGCAAAATTGCATATTACTCGGCAACTGCTCATATTACAAACTATTTTTCGCATACATTCTCTTCGTCTGGATTATGGCTACGAGTTTATGAAAGTTACGAATAAATAGTTCAAAATATGAAGACGTTGAATGGGTTGTATATAACTGAATTTTACCTTTTTTTTTACATTTTATTCGAAATTGCCCAAAAATGAAATTGAAATTTAAGAATCTGAGCCAAACATTTTATGCGCCTTTACAGGGTGCATACTTTTTGTTCTATCAGTTTTCGAAAAAAATAATATTTGCTGTCAAAAAGTGGTACTTAACACTCAAAATTGTAGTTTTTGTTAATATTACGCCGCTTCCGTTGCGTGCAGAAAAATGTCACCGTAACAAAAAATATTACAATTGACATCACGAAGCATATGCACTTTGTTTTATACAAATCGAACAATAAATAATTAATCTAGGTACGAAAAAATAAATTAGCCAATGGCGACTAAAGAAAATTACTGAGACAAAATTCTTTCCCACTTCTGCTCAAGTAGGGTGATACTTTAACTATGTGTAAACTAACATCAAAAAATATTAATAAATAAAAAAGTTTTCTATAAAAATGTAAAAAAAATTCAAAATATCGGAGATTTTTTCGACTACTTCCGGTTTTGCGATCATTGTCGGAATAGCTTTAACATGTTGATTAGATACTTAACTTCCTGTACCAGAAATATCAGAAACATTCATTGAGTAATTTTCTAAAAAAAGATAAATAAAAGAGTATTTTCAATAATTTAATGATTTTTCAACTTTTTTCAAAGATTGAGGTCATTTTTGGACCACCTATAATATTGCAACGCTTTTATTATTAAATGCATACGCTAGGCCACTGATAGGACTCTGAGTAAAAAATGTTTAAGAAAAATCGTAGGCGTCGTTTTCGAGAAAAAGGCGTCTCAGTATGCTCCAAAACGGAAAATACTTAGTTTTCGGCGTACCATAATTTATTTCCTAAGAATCAAATTCGTGTTATTTAGATGTTATACGATCGTCTATTAATGGAACTATCCAACCACACTTTAATTGTTTTGGTCCGCTAATATTTGACGGAGAATTCGAACTTTTGGCAAGAGCTCCAATTTTTTTCATCTTTTTTACATTTTTCTTCGTTTTTTGAACTACTTCCGGTATACGAATCATTGTCGAGTAGTTTTCACGTCCAGTTTTGGAGTTTGCATGGGAACAGGGCTCTCTAATGATATACGATACTATACGATCAAATAAAATACTTCTGAGAAATCCTATGTTCAAAAGTGTTAAAAATGTCAAAATGTCAAAATATTGAAAATTAAATTTCAATAACTGCATACATATTATACATCATTAGAATCGTAATTAGGTCCGCTTTTTAAATATATATTTTTTTTTTGAAAATCTCTTAAAATAAAAAAATGGTAGAGCATTTTCCAAAATTTCACGATTTTTTGACTTTTTTCAATTTTCAGTCCCTTTTTTGTCTTATTCCAATTATATGAAGGTCTTAATGGATGGAGCCATGCTAAAGACTACCGGAAGGACCATCGATAGATAAAGTTTAAGAAAAATCGCTGGAGCAGTTTTCGAGAAAAAGGCGTCCAAAAACGCTCCAAATCAAAAAATGCTTGACTTTCAGCGTGTCATATTGTATTTCTGGATCATCGTATCTGTATGAATTGGGTATCATACGATACTCCAATTCCGACGTAAACCAACGATACCTTAATCCATTTGATCGGTTGATATGGGACGACGAAATCACGTTTTTCCCAAAGCCCCCATTTTTTGAGTTTTTTTCAAAAAATCAGACATTATTTCGACTACTTCCGGTTTACGGATCGTTGTTGAAATTGCTTTATCCGGATGTCTGACTATATGGCTTAATGTTCCAGAGGTTTCAGAAATATCGTTTTATCCTTTCCAAAAAATATAAGGGGCATAAAATGGGCAGAAAATTCGAAAAAATTCGAAAAATAAAGGGCAATAACTCTGAATGAATCTTATATTACTGGAATCGCTTGGACCTCAGAAATCCAAAAATGTAGGTCAAATTTGAAAATTTTGAAAAATAACAAAAATTGTCTCATAAACAACGTCTTTTCAATTTTCGAACGATAGAAGTCATAGACGGATGTTCGAAATTGAAAAATGTGAGATAGCCATTATCTCGCAAAAGGTTTAGGGTTCCCGAAAATGTCATCTGTTTTAAAATGGGTAAAGAATTGACGAAACTATGGCCTATTTTCAATTTTTAGACGACGTACAAAGTTCGGCCACTTCCGGTATGCGCAGAGGTTTGAAAAATAGTTTATCAAGTAGCCACCACATGTTTTCCCGATAGAAAAGTTTGTTTCAGATCGATATCTGTTTTCGATCATGGAGAAATAGGCTCCCGCGGTAAAAAATAATAATAATAATAATAATTTTAGTAAAAACAATAGTCTTTCAGACGAAAGTCTGAAAGCCTAATAATAATTTTAGTAAAAACAATAGTCTTTCAGACGAAAGTCTGAAAGCCTAATAACTAGACCTGCATAGCAGTGCTGAATCGGCTTTCAGGGTCCTTTATATCATTGCCATGCTTTTAAATTTACCTATATACTCTTAACGACCGATAGGACTCGGGGTAACAGAAGTTTAAGAAGTGAAATAGAAGTAGTTTTCGAGATAAACGAGTCCGAAAAGGCTTCAAAAAAAAGAGGAAAATACTACATTTTCGGCATCGTCCCGTAATATTTGTCATTGAACACGCCATCTTGAGTCGGATCACGCAAAATCTAATTTTGGAGTAAAATTTTGTTTGGAAGTCTAAAAATACGGTTTTTGCAAATATGACATTACTTCCGGTGATAATGGAAATGTTAAATCAGATCATTGCAATCATAAATGGCATAAGGCATCACATGGTGAAAATTTTATGTAAATCGAATAATAATTGCCACTTTTATAGACTAAAAACCTTGAAAAGTGACGTGTAGAAAATCGTTTATTTCTCGGCAACTGTACAAGTTAGAAACCATTTTTTGGTATTTATATGACCGTATGGGTTTTATCTATTTGTTGATTGGAATCAAATATCATAATTGTATAAACATTACAAATCAGACTCATTTGAATAAAATATTTGTTTTGAAGTCTAAAAATACGGTTTTTGCAAATATGACATTACTTCCGGTGATAATGGAAATATAAAATCAGATCATTGCAATCCTAAAGCGCATAAGGCATCAAATGGTGAAAATTGTATGAAAATTGAATAATAATTGACACTTTTATAGACCAAAAAGCTTGAAAAGTGACTTGTAGAAAATCGTCTATTTCTCGGCAACCGTACAAGTTAGAAACTTTTTTGTGGTATCTGTATGATCGTATGGGTTAATGCTATTCGTTGATGGGATTCAAATATCATAATTTTAAAAGTATTATAAAAAAAGACTCATTTGAATAAAATATTTGTTTTTTAGGTTAAAAATACAGTTTTTGCCAAAATGACGTCATTTCCGGTAACAGTGAAACTGTAAAATTGGCTTAACCTAGTCCAAATTGGCATTAGGCATCGAATGAAAAAAAAATATTGAAAATCGGATAATAATTTACTATTTTATAGGCAAAATAACGTGAAAAGTGATGCATGCAAAATTGCATATTTCTCGGCAATTGCTCATATTACGAACTATTTTGTGCATACATTCTCCTCGTCTGGATTATTACTACGAGTTTATGAACGTTACGAATACATAGTTCAAAATATGAAGACGTTGAATGGGTTGTAAATAACTGATTGTTACACTTTTTTTTACATTTATTCGAAATTGCCCGAAAATGAAATTGAAATAAAAAAATCTGAACTAACGATTTGTGCCCTTTTACAGCGCGCATCCTTTTTGCTATATCAGATATCGAAAAAAATAATATTTGCTTTCAAAAAGTGGTACTGAATTGTCAAAATTGTAGTTTTTGTTAATATTACGCCACTTCCGTTGCGTGCAGAAAAATTTCACGGTAACAAAAAAAATTACAATTGAGACCACGGAGCATATGCACCTTGTATAATACAAATCGAACAATAAATAATTAATCTAGGTACGAAAAGCTAAATTAGCCAATGGCGACTAAAGAAAATTACTGAGACAAAATTCTTTCTCACTTCTGCTCAAGTAGGGTGATACTTTAACTCTGTGCAAACTACCATCAAAAAATATTCATAAATAAAAAAGTTTTCTGTAAAAATGTAAAAAAAATTCAAAATATCGGAGATTTTTTCGACTACTTCCGGTTTTTCGATCATTGTCGGAATAGCTTTAACAAGTTGATTAGATACTTAACTTCCTGTAGCAGAAATATCAGAAACATTCATTAAGTAATTTTTGAAAAAAAGATAAATAAAAGAGCATTTTCAATAATTTAATGATTTTTCAACTTTTTTCAAAGATTGATGTCATTTTTGGACCACCTATAATATTGCAAAGCTTTTATTATTAGATGCACACGCTAGGCCACCGATAGGACTCTGAGTAAAAAATGTTTAAGAAAAATCGTAGGCGTCGTTTTCGAGAAAAAGACGTCTCAGTATGCTCCAAAACGGAAAATACTTAGTTTTCGGCGTACCATAATTTATTTCCTAAGAATCAAATTCGTGTTATTTAGATGTTATACGATCGTCTATTAATGGAACTATCCAACGACACTTTAATTGTTTTGGTCCGCTAATATGTGACGGAGAATTCGAACTTTTGGCAAGAGCTCCAATTCTTTTTTATCTTTTTTACATTTTTTGTCGTTTTTTGAACTACTTCCGGTATACGAATCATTGTCGAGTAGTTTTCACATCCAGTTTTGGAGTTTGCATGGGAACAGGGCTCTCTAATGATATACGACACTATACGATCAAATAAAATATTTCTGAGAAATCCTATGTTCAAAAGTGTTAAAAATGTCAAAATGTCAAAATATTGAAAATTAAATTTCAATAATTGCATACATCTTATACATCATTAGAATCGTAATTAGGTCAGCTTTTTAAATATATATCTGTTTTTTTAAAATCTCTTAAAATAAAAAAATAGTAGAGCATTTTCCAAAATTTCACGATTTTTTGACTTTTTTCGATTTTCAGTCCCTTTTTTGTCTTATTCCAATTATTGGAAGATTGTAATGGATTGCTTCATGCTAAAGACCACCGAAGGGACTCTCGATAGAGAAGGTTTAAGATAAATCGCTGGAGCAGTTTTCGAGATAAAGGCGTCTAAAAACGCTCCAAATCAAAAAATACTTGATTTTCAGCGTGCGATATTTTACTTCCGGGTGATCGTATCTTTATGAAATGGGTACCATACGATACATCAATTCCCGTGCAACCCAACGATACCCTAATCTCTTTAATCCGTTGGTATCGGACGAAATAATCACGTTTTTCCCCAAAGCCCCCATTTTTTGCATTTTTTCCCAAACATCAGAAATTTGCTTTATCCGGATGTCTGACTATATGGCTTTATGTTCCAGAGGTTTCAGAAATATCAATTTATCCTTTCCAAAAAATATAAGGGTTTGAAAATGGGTAGAAAATTCGAAAAAAAAACGAAAAATAAAGGGAGATAACTCTGAATGAAACTTATATTACTGGAATCGGATGGACTTCAGGAATCCAAAAATGTAGGTCAAATTTGCAAATTTTGAAAAATAACAAAAATTGTCTCATAAACAACGTCTTTTCA
Source organism: Patella ulyssiponensis (assembly GCA_963678685.1). Lineage (NCBI taxonomy): Eukaryota > Metazoa > Mollusca > Gastropoda > Patellidae > Patella > Patella ulyssiponensis. Next base: position 55,593,675 of record OY783225.1, on the reverse strand, counting down.
ATTTTCGAACGATAGAAGTCATAGACGAATGTTCGAAATTGAAAAATGGGAGATAGCCATTATCTCGCAAAAGATTCAGGGTTTCCGAAAATGTCATTTGATTAAAAATGGGTAAAGAATTGGCGAAATTATGGCCGATTTTCAATATCATGACAACCTACAAAGTTCGGCCACTTCCGGTATGCGCAGAAGTTTGAAAAATAGTTTATGCACTAGCCACCACATGTTTTCCTGATAGAAAAGTTTGTTCCAGATCGATATCTGTTTTCGATCATGGAGAAATAGGCTCCCGCGGAAAAAAATAATAATAATAAGAATAATAATAATAATAATTTTAGTAAAAACAATAGTCTTTCAGACGAAAGTCTGAAAGCCTAATAATAATAATAATAATAATTTTAGTAAAAACAATAGTCTTTCAGACGAAAGTCTGAAAGCCTAATAATTTTAGTAAAAACAATAGTCTTTCAGACGAAAGTCTGAAAGCCTAACTAGACCTGCATAGCAGTGCTGAATCGGCTTTCAGGGTCCTTTATATCATTGCCATGCTTTTAAATTTACCTTTATACTCTAAACGACCGATAGGACTCGGGGTAACAGAAGTTTAAGAAGTGAAATAGAAGTAGTTTTCGAGATAAACGAGTCTGAAAAGGCTCCAAAAAAAAAGAGGAAAATACTACATTTTCGGCATCTCATAATCTATTGCCTAACCATCGAATTTGTATCATTCTGATATCATATAAAAGTCCAAAAAGGAAAATACTAGATCTTCAGCGTCCCGTAATATTTGTCATTGAACACGCCATCTTGAGTCGGATCGCGCAAAATCTAATTTTGGAGTAAAATTTTGTTTTGAAGTCTAAAAATACGGCTTTGCAAATATGACATTACTTCCGGTGATAATGGAAATGTTAAATCAGATCATTGCAATCATAAATGGCATAAGGCATCACATGGTGAAAATTTTATGAAAATCGACTAAAAACCTTGAAAAGTGACGTGTAGAAAATCGTCTATTTCTCAACAACTGTACAAGTTAGAAACCATTTTTTGGTATTTATATGACCGTATGGGTTTAATCTATTTGTTGATTGGAATCAAATATCATAATTGTATAAACATTACAAATCAGACTCATTTGAATAAAATATTTGTTTTGAAGTCTAAAAATACGGTTTTTGCAAATATGACATTACTTCCGGTGATAATGGAAATGTTAAATCAGATCATTGCAATCCTAAAGTGCATAAGGCATCACATGGCGAAAATTGTATGAAAATTGAATAATAATTGACACTTTTATAGACCAAAAAGCTTGAAAAGTGACTTGTAGAAAATCGTCTATTTCTCGGCAACCGTACAAGTTAGAAAGTTTTTTGTGGTATCTGTATGATCGTATGGGTTCATGCTATTCGTTGGTGGGATTCAAAATATCATAATTTTTAAAACATTATAAAAAAGACTCATTTGAATAAAATATTTGTTTTTTAGGTTAAAAGTATAGTTTTTCCAAAATGACGTCATTTCCGGTAACAGTGAAACTGTAAAATTGGCTTAACCTAGTCCAAATTGGCATTAGGCATCGAATGAAAAAAAAATATTGAAAATCGGATAATAATGTACTCTTTTATAGACAAAAATAACGTGAAAAGTGATGCATGCAAAATTGCATATTTCTCGGCAATTGCTCATATTACGAACTATTTTTTGCATACATTCTCCTCGTCTGGATTATTACTACGAGTTTATGAAAGTTACGAATAAATAGTTCAAAATATGAAGACGTTGAATAGGTTGTAAATAACTGATTGTTACACTTTTTTTTACATTTATTCGAAATTGCCCGAAAATGAAATTGAAATTAAAAAATCTGAGCTAACGATTTGTGCCCCTTTACAGCGCGCATCCTTTTTGCTATATCAGATTTCGAAAAAAATAATATTTGCTTTCAAAAAGTGGTACCGAACTGTCAAAATCGTAGTTTTTGTTAATATTACGCCACTTCCGTTGCGTGCAGAAAAATTTCACGGTAACAAAAAAAATTACAATTGAGACCACGGAGCATATGCACTTTGTTTTACACAAATCGAACAATAAATAATTAATCTAGGTACGAAAAACTAAATTAGCCAATGGCGACTAAAGAAAATGACTGAGACAAAATTCTTTCTCACTTCTGCTCAAGTAGGGTGATACTTTAACTCTGAGTAAACTACCATCAAAAAATATTCATAAATAAAAAAGTTTTCTGTAAAAATGTAAAAAAAATTCAAAATATCGGAGATTTTTTCGACTACTTCCGGTTTTTCGATCATTGTCGGAATAGCTTTAACAAGTTGATTAGATACTTAACTTCCTGTCGCAGAAATATCAGAAACATTAATTGAGTAGTTTTCGAAAAAAAGATAAATAAAAGAGCATTTTCAATAATTTAATGATTTTTCAACTTTTTTCGAAGATTGAGGTCATTTTTGGACCACCTATAATATTGCAACGCTTTTATTATTAGATGCACACGCTAGGCCACCGATAGGACTCTGAGTAAAAAATGTTTAAGAAAAATCGTAGGCGTCGTTTTCGAGAAAAAGGCGTCTCAGAATGGTCCAAAACGGAAAATACTTAGTTTTCGGCGTACCATAATTTATTTCCTAAAAATCAAATTCGTGTTATTTAGATGTTATACGATCGTCTATTAATGGAACTATCCATCGACACTTTAATTGTTTTGGTCCGCTTATATGTCACGGAGAATTCGATCTTTTGGCAAGAGCTCCAATTTTTTTTTATCTTTTTTACATTTTTCGTCATTTTTTGAACTACTTCCGGTATACGAATCATTGTCGAGTAGTTTTCACATCCAGTTTTGGGGTTTGCATGGGAACAGGGCTCTCTAATGATATACTACACTATACGATCAAATAAAATACTTCTGAGAAATCCTATGTTCAAAAGTGTTAAAAATGTCAAAATGTCAAAATATTGAAAATTAAATTTCAATAACTGCATACATATTATACATCATTAGAATCGTAATTAGGTCAGCTTTCTAAATATATATCTTTTTTTTGAAAATCTCTTCAAATAAAAAAATAGTAGAGCATTTTCCAAAATTTCACGATTTTTTGACTTTTTTCAATTTTCAGTCCCTTTTTTGTCTTATTCCAATTATATAAAGGTCTTAATGGATGGATCCATGCTAAAGACTACCGGAAGGACCATCGATAGATAAAGTTTAAGAAAAATCGCTGGAGCAGTTTTCGAGATAAAGGCGTCCAAAAACGCTCCAAATCAAAAAATGCTTGATTTTCAGCGTGTCATATTTTACTTCTGGATCATCGTATCGGTATGAATTGGGTATCATACGATACTCCAATTCCGATGTAAACCAACGATACCTTAATCCATTTGATCGGTTGATATGGGACGAAGAAATTACGTTTTTCCCAAGGCCCCCATTTTTTGAGTTTTTTTCAAAAAATCAGACATTATTTCGACTACTTCCGGTTTACGGATCGTTGTTGAAATTGCTTTATCCGGATGTCTGACTATATGGCTTTATGTTCCAGAGGTTTCAGAAATATCGTTTTATCCTTTCCAAAAAATATAAGGGGCATAAAATGGGGAGAAAATTCGAAAAAATTCGAAAAATAAAGGGCGATAACTCTGAATGAATCTTATATTACTGGAATCGCTTGGACCTCAGAAATCCAAAAATGTAGGTCAAATTTGCAAATTTTGAAAAATAACAAAAATTGTCTCATAAACAACGTCTTTTCAATTTTCGAGCGATAGAAGTCATAGACGAATGTTCGAAATTGAAAAATGTGAGATAGCCATTATCTCGCAAAAGATTCAGGGTTTCCGAAAATGTCATTTGATTAAAAATGGGTAAAGAATTGACGAAATTATGGCCGATTTTCAATATCATGATATCTTACAAAGTTCGGCCACTTCCGGTATGCGCAGAAGTTTGAAAAATAGTTTATGCACTAGCCACCACATGTTTTCCCGATAGAAAAGTTTGTTTCAGATCGATATCTGTTTTCGATCATGGAGAAATAGGCTCCCGCGGTAAAAAATAATAATAATAATAACTAGACCTGCATAGCAGTGCTGAATCGGCTTTCAGGGTCCTTTATATCATTGCCATGCTTTTAAATTTACCTTTATACTCTTAACGACCGATAGGACTCGGGGTAACAGAAGTTTAAGAAGTGAAATAGAAGTAGTTTTCGAGATAAACGAGTCTGAAAAGGCTCCAAAAAAAGAGGAAAATACTACATTTTCGGCATCTCATAATCTATTGCCTAACCATCGAATTTGTATCATTCTGATATCATATAAAAGTCCAAAAAGGAAAATACTAGATCTTCAGCGTCCCGTAATATTTGTCATTGAACACGCCATCTTGAGTCGGATCGCGCAAAATCTAATTTTGGAGTAGAGGCAAATTAGTAAAAATATTGATGAGATGTTCTCAAAAATGAGTCTATAAATATACTATCTATCGACACAAAAGATCAAAATAGCAATAAAAGATTTTAGAACACCTTTATTTGAACGTTTTGTAAGAGTACCGTATTTTTAAATCTGTCCTATTCCTTAGAATTCTCGGCGAAATTAGTTATGTTTCTTCTCTCGCTATGGAACGACCGATCATTCCTCTTGCATAATAAATGGCATCGTTGTAAAACAGAGAATCTGCAGATGTCAAATATTATCAAAATATTATGGCTGAATTGATTTTGACGGACACGCTCGAGTTTTAAAACCCCTAGAAAATATAAACAAACACCATGTGACCATGCTGTCTAACCAACTCATTTTCTGATTGGCCCAGACATCGCGTGCAAAGCATTATGATTACGTGGCTGACTGAGCGGGCGATAAATATTTGGTTTAGGCAATAATTTTTTTGCGTACCTACATGCGATTCACTCTGATAAGTGACCGAAAAAAATTTAATTCTGATCGTATACAGATTGCCGTTGAGTGTTAATCAAAACCATGTAGCTGATTATGTAAATTAATCGGCAAGCGGGTGTGTCGTTGAGTAATAATAATCAACTGTCACGGGTCAATGATAAAGCCGTCGACAACTCATTATTTACTGCGAATAATATCTCATACCATCTTTAAAAAATAATTTATAGGCCTTAAATGGAAATAAAAACGGCCAATAATTTTCTTTTCGAGGGGAATTTTATCGATAGCTGAATTCTGTTAACTGTCGCTTCTTCATACGGCATGTAAAATAAGGAATGGGTATTGGATATCAATGTTCTTATCACCATGGGTCGAAAAAATGAGAACGACCAACGAGCCGAAATGCGACGATTCTCGAACCTACCATTGCTTAATTACATCAAAGCCAAAATGCACGAAAGTGAACGTAAGCTTTACTTGGCTATTAAATTGACAGCTATCTATAGGGACTCATATTTTGATAACGTTACGGTATCTGAAAATACTATACTACGTACACCCAAAATCTTATTTTAATTCACGCGTTGTATTTTTGATACTTTTATATCTTGTATTTTAAATTATGGGGCTGAAGTTTGGGGTTTTCATTCGGGACAGGATATAGAACAAATACATTTAAGATACCTTAAGAAAATCTTAGATACAAGAACAACCACCAATTCCCACATGATCTATTATGAACTTGGACGTTTCCCTTTAATTATTACGAGAAAATTACGGATCTTCAAATATTGGATTAAATTACGTTCTTCTACTAATGTCTTACTAAATTCTTGCTACTCTAATATGTTAATAAATAATGACCCGTGGGTCCTGAATGTTAAGAAAGAGCTTTTCAAACTTGGCTTGGGAAATTTGTGGGAAAAACCTTTTCATCTCATAAACACAGATTGTATCAATATTATCAGACAAAGATTATTAGACATATTTAGACAAGAGTGTATTGAGAAATTTGAATTATCAAGTAAATGTATCATTTATAAGCATATTGTGAATACTTTCGGTTTACAATATTATTTGACTAAACCAATAGACAGAAAATACAGACGTGAAATTACAAGAATCCGTATGTCCAGTCATAATCTAAATATTGAAAGGTTAAGATATAGTAACAAATACATTGAGAGAAGTAAACGATTATGTACATTGTGTAATGTTGAAGACATTGAAGATGAATACCATTTTGTTTTAATTTGTCCAATTTATAAACACCTGAGATATAAATATATTAAAAAATACTATTATTCGAACCCCAGTGTTTTTAAATTACTTAATCTTTTATGTACTAGAAATGTTTCTGAACTTGTAAACCTTGGTAAATTTTTATATTTGTCTAATAAACTAAGAGATAAAGAGATTAAAGGGAATAGTAACAATTAAATATACCGTCACTCTACTCTCCAAATATTATCATGAATCTTGTGTGTAATATCGTGCTTATATATTAATATATATGGGTATTTGTATTGTGTATACATGTATATTTGTATTGTATATATATTTGTTTTCCCCGATGAGTCTGTGACTCAAGGGTAATAAACTTGAAACTTGAAACTTGAACACACGTAAAACTGTGGCGGCTGCTTTGATTGATTACCCAATCAACAATAATCTTAATCTCCTATCCACTAGCTGGCACTAAGGTGCTAATTAATTGATGAGATTAACTTCAGTTAATCCTACCAAAGTTATAATACACAAATTACCACTAATGTATAGATTGTTCTTCAGTATAACACTATGATGTTATGGATTTTTCGTTACGAAAAGAGCACCCTTGCAATATTCAGATTTGTCAGCATAATTCCTCCCTTGTCAAAGGTGTAGGGATGGTGCCCTAGAATAGTAAATCAGAGTAGATGCGAAACCGAGGTTCTATACACATGTTTAAGGAGGGGAGGGGATGTCCAAATGTACATGACAAGGACTAGGTTGCCAGTCCAACCTGCTGCATTTCCTCCACAGCACTGAATCGGCTTTCAGGAATCAGACAGGAAATACGTCATACAATAGCCGATCTATCCAGCTACCAAACGATACTGTATTTTTTTTGATTCAATGACACCCTCCATCAGACTTGTAAAAGTAATATTTGCTTGCGAAAAGATCGGTCAAAATTGTAAAATCTGGCAAAATTACGTCACATCCGGTGCCAAAAGAAATCATTATCGACAGCAAATAAGTTGAGAATTTGCAACATGAAACATAGAAACATACAAACTTTGTTTTATACGTATCAGGCAATAAACACTAAACCTAGATCCCATAAACTGAAACTAAAAAGGTGAAAAAACTTAAAAAGTGATCCTGAGAAAATTGGTTATTTCTCGACAAGGGAATATGCTAGAAGCAATTTTTTGACATCAATATGATTGTATTGATCCAATCTAAATGACCATTATAATCAAACATTATAACGTTAAACAAATAAAAAATATAATACACTTAAAAAAAATATTTGTTTTGAAGTCTAAAAATACGGTTTTTGCAAAAAAGACATTACTTCCGGTGATAATAAAAATCTTAAATTAGTTTAATGCAATCATAAATGACATAAGGCATCAAATGGTGAAAATTGTATGAAAATTGAATAATAATTGACACTTTTATAGACCAAAAAGCTTGAAAAGTGACTTGTAGAAAATCGTCTATATCTCAGCAACCGTACAAGTTAGAAACTTTTTTGTGGTATCTGTATGATCGTATGGGTTCATGCTATTTGGTGATGGGGTTCAAATATCATAATTTTAAAAATATTATAAAAGAGACTCATTTGAATAAAATATTTGTTTTTTAGGTTAAAAATACAGTTTTTGCCAAAATGACGTCATTTCCGGTAACAGTGAAACTGTGAAATTGGCTTAACCTCATCCCAATTGGCATTAGGCATCAAATAAAAGAAAAATATTGAAAATCGGATAATAATTTACTCTTTTATAGGCAAAATAACTTGAAAAGTGATGCATGCAAAATTGCATATTTCTCGGCAACTGCTCATATTACAAACTATTTTAAGCATACGTTCTCTTCGTCTGGATTATGGCTACCAGTTTATGAAAGTTACGAATAAATAGTTCAAAATATAAAGACGTTGAATGGGTTGTAATAACTGAATTTTACCTTTTTTTTTTACATTTTATTCGAAATTGCCCGAAAATGAAATTGAAATTTAAGAATCTGAGCCAAACAATTTATGCGCCTTTACAGGGCGCATACTTTTTGTTATATCAGTTTTCGAAAAAAATAATATTTGCTGTCAAAAAGTGGTACTTAACTCTCAAAATAGTAGTTTTTGTTAATATTACGCCACTTCCGTTGCGTGCAGAAAAATGTCACCGTAACAAAAAATATTACAATTGACATCACGAAGCATATGCACTTTGTTTTATACAAATCGAACAATAAATAATTAATCTAGGTACGAAAAACTAAATTAGCCAATGGCGACTAAAGAAAATTACTGAGACAAAATTCTTTCTCACTTCTGCTCAAGTAGGGTGATACTTTAACTCTGTGTAAACTACCATCAAAAAATATTCATAAATAAAAAAGTTTTCTGTAAAAATGTAAAAAAAATTCAAAATATCGGAGATTTTTTCGACTACTTCCGGTTTTACGATCATTGTCGGAATAGCTTTAACAAGTTGATTAGATACTTAACTTCCTGTACCAGAAATGTCAGAAACATTCATTGAGTAATTTTCGAAAAAAAGATAAATAAAAGAGCATTTTCAATAATTTAATGATTTTTCAACTTTTTTCAAAGATTGAGGTCATTTTTGGACCACCTATAATATTGCAACGCTTTTATTATTAGATGCACACGCTAGGCCACCGATAGGACTCTGAGTAAAAAATATTTAAGAAAAATCGTAGGCGTCGTTTTCGAGAAAAAGGCGTCTCAGAATGCTCCAAAACGGAAAATACTTAGTTTTCGGCGTACCATAATTTATTTCCTAAGAATAAAATTCGTGTTATTTAGATGTTATACGATCGTCTATTAATGGAACTATCCAACGACACTTTAATTGTTTTGGTCCGCTAATATGTGACGGAGAATTCGAACTTTTGGCAAGAGCTCCAATTTTTTTTCATCTTTTTTACATTTTTTGTCGTTTTTTGAACTACTTCCGGTATACGAATCATTGTCGAGTAGTTTTCGCATCCAGTTTTGGAGTTTGCATGGGAACAGGGCTCTCTAATGATATACGACACTATACGACCAAATAAAATATTTCTGAGAAATCCTATGTTCAAAAGTGTTAAAAATGTCAAAATGTCAAAATATTGAAAATTAAATTTCAATAACTGCATACATATTATACATCATTAGAATCGTAATTAGGTCAGCTTTTTAAATATATATCTGTTTTTTTAAAATCTCTTAAAATAAAAAAATAGTAGAGCATTTTCCAAAATTTCACGATTTTTGGACTTTTTTCGATTTTCAGTCCCTTTTTTGTCTTATTCCAATTATTGGAAGATTGTAATGTATTGCTTCATGCTAAAGACCATCGAAGGGTCTCTTAATAGAGAAAGTTTAAGAAAAATCGCTGGAGCAGTTTTCGAGATAAAGGCGTCCAAAAACGCTCCAAATCAGAAAATACTTGATTTTCAGTGTGCCATATTTTGCTTCCAGCTCATTGTATCCGTACGAATTGGGTATCATTCGGTGGTCCAATCACCGCTAGACCAAATGATACCTTAATTTGTTTAATCCGTTGATATCGGACGGAGAAATCGTGTTTTTACCCAAGACACCAATTTTTCACGTTTTTTTCAAAATATCGCATATTATTTCGACTACTTCCGGTTTACGGATTGTTGTTGAAATTGCTTTAAACGGTGGTTTGACAAAATTGCTTCATGTATCAGGAATTTGAAAAACGTTGATCCGGCCGTAAAACGAAACTTAAGCTCACAAAATGTGAAGAAAATTCAAAAAAAATCGAAAAATAAAGGGCGATAACTCGGAATGAAACTTATATTACTGGAACCAGATTGCCTTCAGGTATCCAAAAATGTAGGTCAAATTTGAAAATTTTGAAAAATAACAAAAATTGTCTCTCAAATAAAATTTTTCATTTTTCGATCGCAAGAAGTCAACGATGAAGTTTCGAAATATCGAAATTTTCAACTGCTATCGTCCGAAAAAAGACTCAAGGTTTCCGAAAATGTCATTTGTATGAAAATAGGTACAGAATTGACGAATCTACGGCCGTTTTTTAATTTTTTGACACAGCACGAAATTCGACCACTTCCGGTCTGCGCAGAAGTTTCAAAAATAGTTTATCAAGTAGCCAACACATGGTTTCCCTATAGAGAATAAGGTACCAGATCGGTATCTGTTACAGGCGCTGAGAAATAGGCTCCCCCGAAAAATAAAATAATAATAACTAGACCTGCAGACCTGCAGTGCTGAATCGGCTTTCAGGAATCAGACAGGAAGTGCGTCATACAATAGCCGATCCATCGAGCTACCAAACGATACTGTAGTTGTTATGATTCAGTGACACCCTCTATCAGATTTGTAAAAGTAATATTTGCTTGCAAATAAATACACCGGTCAAAATTGTAAAATCTGGCAAAAAAACTTAACTTCCGGTGCCAAAAGAAATCATTATCGATAACAAATAAGTTGAGAATTCGCAATTGACAATTGTTTTATACATATCAGCCAATAACATAATAAACTTAGAACCCATAAACTGAAATTAAAAAGGTAAAAAACTTAAAAAGTGATCCTTAGAAAATTGGTTATTCCTCGACAAGGGAATATGCTAGAAGCAATTTTTTGATATCAGTATGATTATATTGATCCAATCTAAATGGCCATTAGAATCAAACGTTATAACGTTAAACAAATAATAAATATAACTCACTTAAAAAAAATATTTGTTTTGAAGTCTAAAAATACGGTTTTTGCAAAAAAGACATTACTTCCGGTGATAATAAAAATCTTAAATTAGTTTAATGCAATCATAAATGGCATAAGGCATCAAATGGTGAAAATTGTATGAAAATTGAATAATAATTGACACTTTTATAGGCCAAAAAGCTTGAAAAGTGACTTGTAGAAAATCGTCTATTTCTCGGCAACCGTACAAGTTAGAAACTTTTTTGTGGTATCTGTATGATCGTATGGGTTCATGCTATTCGTTGATGGGATTCAAATATCATAATTTTAAAAATATTATAAAAGAGACTCATTTGAATAAAATATTTGTTTTTTAGGTTAAAAATACAGTTTTTGCCAAAATGACGTCATTTCCGGTAACAGTGAAACTGTAAAATTGGCTTAACCTAGTCCAAATTGGCATTAGGCATCAAATAAAAGAAAAATATTGAAAATCGGATAATAATTTACTCTTTCATAGGCAAAATAACTTGAAAAGTGATGCATGCAAAATTGCATATTTCTCGGCAACTGCTCATATTACAAACTATTTTTGGCATACATTCTCTTCGTCTGGATTATGGCTACGAGTTTATGAAAGTTATGAATAAATAGTTCAAAATATAAAGACGTTGAATGGGTTGTAATAACTGAATTTTACCTTTTTTTTTACATTTTATTCGAAATTGCCCGAAAATGAAATTGAAATTTAAGAATCTGAGCCAAACATTTTATGCGCCTTTACAGGGCGCATACTTTTTGCTATATCAGTTTTCGAAAAAAAATAATATTTGCTGTCAAAAAGTGGTACTTAACTCTCAAAATTGTAGTTTTTGTCAATATTACGCCACTTCCGTTGCGTGCAGAAAAATGTCACCGTAACAAAAAATATTACAATTGACATCACGGAGCATATGCACTTTGTTTTATACAAATCGAACAATAAATAATTAATCTAGGTACGAAAAACTAAATTAGCCAATGGCGACTAAAGAAAATTACTGAGACAAAATTCTTTCTCACTTCTGCTCAAGTAGGGTGATACTTTAACTCTGTGTGAACTACCATCAAAAAATATTCATAAATAAAAAAGTTTTCTGTAAAAATGTAAAAAAAATTCAAAATATCGGAGATTTTTTCGACTACTTCCGGGTTTTCGATCATTGTCGGAATAGCTTTAACTAGTTGATTAGATACTTAACTTCCTTTACCAGAAATGTCACAAACATTCATTGAGTAGTTTTCGAAAAAAAGATAAATAAAAGAGCATTTTCAATAATTTAATGATTTTTCAACTTTTTTCAAAGATTGAGGTCATTTTTGGACCACCTATAATATTGCAACGCTTTTATTATTAAATGCACACGCTAGGCCACCGATAGGACTCTGAGTAAAAAATGTTTAAGAAAAATCGTAGGCGTCGTTTTCGAGAAAAAGGCGTCTCGGAATGCTCCAAAACGGAAAATACTTAGTTTTCGGCGTACCATAATTTATTTCCTAAGAATCAAATTCGTGTTATTTAGATGTTATACGATCGTCTATTAATGGAACTATCCAACGATACTTTAATTGTTTTGGTCCGCTAATATGTGACGAAGAATTCGAACTTTTGACAAGAGCTCCATTTTTTTTTCATCTTTTTTACATTTTTCTTCGTTTTTTGAACTACTTCCGGTATACGAATCATTGTCGAGTAGTTTTCACATCCAGTTTTGGAGTTTGTATGGGACAAAGGCTCTCTAATGATATACGACACTATACGATCAAATAAAATACTTCTGAGAAATCCAATGTTCAAAATTGTTAAAAATGTCAAAATGTCAAAATATTGAAAATTAAATTTCAATAACTGCATACATATTATACATCATTAGAATCGTAATTAGGTCAGCTTTTTAAATATATATTTTTTTTTTGAAAATCTCTTAAAATAAAAAAAAAGGAAAGCATTTTCCAAAATTTCACGATTTTTTGACTTTTTTCGATTTTCAGTCCCTTTTTTGTCTTATTCCAATTATTGGAAGATTGTAATGGATTGCTTCATGCTAAAGACCACCGAAGGGACTCTCGATAGAGAAGGTTTAAGATAAATCGCTGGAGCAGTTTTCGAGATAAAGGCGTCTAAAAACGCTCCAAATCAGAAAATACTTGATTTTCAGTGTGCGATATTTTACTTCCGGATCGTCGTATCTTTATGAAATGGGTACCATACGATACTTCAATTCCCGTGCAACCCAACGATACCCTAATCTCTTTAATCCGTTGATATCGGACGAAATAATCAGGTTTTTCCCCAAAGCACCCATTTTTTGCATTTTTTCCCAAACATCAGAAATTTTTTCGACTACTTCCGGTTTACGGATCGTTGTTGAAATTGCTTTATCCGGATGTCTGACTATATGGCTTTATGTTCCAGAGGTTTCAGAAATATCGATTTATCCTTTCCAAAAAATATAAGGGTTTGAAAATGGGTAGAAAATTCGAAAAAAAACGAAAAATAAAGGGAGATAACTCTGAATGAAACTTATATTACTGGAATCGGATGGGCTTCAGGAATCCAAAAATGTAGGTCAAATTTGAAAATTTTGAAAAATAACAAAAATTGTCTCATAAACAACGTCTTTTCAATTTTCGAACGAAAGAAGTCATAGACGAATGTTCGAAATTGAAAAATGTGAGATAGCCATTATCTCGCAAAAGATTCAGGGTTTCCGAAAATGTCATTTGATTAAAAATGGGTAAAGAATTGGCGAAATTATGGCCGATTTTCAATATCATGACAACCTACAAAGTTCGGCCACTTCCGGTATGCGCAGAAGTTTGAAAAATAGTTTATGCACTAGCCACCACATGTTTTCCCGATAGAAAAGTTTGTTCCAGATCGATATCTGTTTTCGATCATGGAGAAATAGGCTCCCGCGGAAAAAAATAATAATAATAAGAATAATAATAATAATAATTTTAGTAAAAACAATAGTCTTTCAGACGAAAGTCTGAAAGCCTAATAACTAGACCTGCATAGCAGTGCTGAATCGGCTTTCAGGGTCCTTTATATCATTGCCATGCTTTTAAATTTACCTTTATACTCTAAACGACCGATAGGACTCGGGGTAACAGATGTTTAAGAAGTGAAATAGAAGTAGTTTTCGAGATAAACGAGTCTGAAAAGGCTCCAAAAAAATGAGGAAAATACTACATTTTCGGCATCTCATAATCTATTGCCTAACCATCGAATTTGTATCATTCTGATATCATATAAAAGTCCAAAAAGGAAAATACTAGATCTTCAGCGTCCCGTAATATTTGTCATTGAACACGCCATCTTGAGTCGGATCGCGCAAAATCTAATTTTGGAGTAAAATTTTGTTTTGAAGTCTAAAAATACGGTTTTTGCAAATATGACATTACTTCCGGTGATAATGGAAATGTTAAATCAGATCATTGCAATCATAAATGGCATAAGGCATCACATGGTGAAAATTGTATGAAAATTGAATAATAATTGACACTTTTATAGACCAAAAAGCTTAAAAAGTGACTTGTAGAAAATCGTCTATTTCTCGTCAACCGTACAAGTTAGAAACTTTTTTGTGGTATCTGTATGATCGTATGGGATCATGCTATTCGTTGATTGGATTCAAATATCATAATTTTAAAAATATTATAAAAAAAGACTCATTTGAATAAAATATTTGTTTTTAAGGTTAAAAATACAGTTTTTGCCAAAATGACGTCATTTCCGGTAACAGTGAAACTGTAAAATTGGCTTATCCTAGTCCAAATTGGCATTAGGCATCGAATGAAAAAAAAAATATTGAAAATCGGATAATAATTTACTCTTTTATAGGCAAAATAACGTGAAAAGTGATGCATGCAAAATTGCATATTTCTCGGCAATTGCTCATATTACGAACTATTTTGTGCATACATTCTCCTCGTCTGGATTATTACTACGAGTTTATGAACGTTACGAATAAATAGTTCAAAATATGAAGACGTTGAATTGGTTGTAAATAGCTGATTGTTACACTTTTTTTTACATTTATTCGAAATTGCCCGAAAATGAAATTGAAAATAAAAAATCTGAGCCAACGATTTGTACCCCTTTACAGCGCGCATCCTTTTTGCTATAAGGATAGGATAGGACTGCCTAACCATCGAATTTGTATCATTCTGATATCATATAAAAGTCCAAAAAGGAAAATACTAGATCTTCAGCGTCCCGTAATATTTCTCATTGAACACGCCATCTTGAGTCGGATCGCGCAAAATCTAATTTTGGAGTAGAGGCAAATAAGTAAAAATATTGATGAGATGTTCTCAAAAATGAGTCTATAAATATACTATCTATCGACACAAAAGATCAAAATAGCAATAAAAGATTTTAGAACACCTTTATTTGAACGTTTTGTAAGAGTACCGTATTTTTAAATCTGTCCTATTTCTTAGAATTCTCGGCGAAATTAGTTATGTTTCTTCGCTCGCTATGGAACGACCGATCATTCCTCTTGCATAATAAATGGCATCGTTGAAAAACGGAGAATCTCCAGATATCAAATATTATCAAAATATTATCGCTGAATTGATTTTGACGGACACGCCCGAGTTTTAAAACCCCTAGAAAATATAAACAAACACCATGTGACCATGCTGTCTAACCAACTCATTTGCTGATTGGCCCAGACATCGCGTGCAAAGCATTATGATTACGTGGCTGACTGAGCGGGCGATAAATATTTGGTTTAGGCAATAATGTTTTTGCGTACCTACATGCGATTCACTCTGATAAGTGACCGAAAAATTTTTAATTCTGATCGTATACATATTGCCATTGAATGTTAATCAAAACCATGTAGCTGATTATGTAAATTAATCGGCAAGCGGGTGTGTGTCGTTGAGTAATAATAATCAACTTCACGGGTCAATGATAAAGCCGTCGACAACTCATTATTTACTGCGAATAATAAATAATACCATCTTTAAAACATAATTTATAGGCCTTAAATGGAAATAAAAATGGCCAATAATTTTCTTTTCGAGGGGAATTTTATCGATAGCTGAATTCTGTTAACTGTCGCTTCTTCATACGGCATGTAAAATAAGGAATGCGTATTGGATATCAATGTTCTTATCACCATGGGTCGAAAAAATGAGAACGACCAACGAGCCGAAATGCGACGATTCTCGAACCTACCATTGCTTAATTACATCAAAGCCAAAATGCACGAAAGTGAACGTAAGCTTTACTTGGCTATTAAATTGACAGCTATCTATAGGGACTCGTATTTTGATAACGTTACGGTATCTGAAAAAACTATACTACGTACACCCAAAATCTTATTTTGATTCACGCGTTAAATGAACACACGTACAACTGTGGTGGCTCCTTTGATGATTACCCAATCAACAATAATCTTAATCTCCTGTCCACTAGCTGGCACTAAGGTGCTAATTAATTGATGAGATTAACTTCAGTTAATCCTACCAAAGTTATAATATACAAATTACTACTAATGTATAGATTGTTCTTCAGTATAACACTATGATGTTATGGATTTTTCGTTACGAAAAGAGCACCCTTGCAATATTCAGATTTGTCAGCATAATTCCTCCCTTGTCAAAGGTGTAGGGATGGTGCCCTAGAATAGTAGATCAGAGTAGATGCGAAACCGAGGTCCTATGTACACATGTTTAAGGAGGGGAGAGGATGTCCAAATGTAAATGACAAGGACTAGGTTGCCAGTCCAACCTGCTGCATTTCCTCCACAGCACTGAATCGGCTTTCAGGAATCATACAGGAAATACTTCATACAATAGCCGATCTATCCAGCTACCAAACGATACTGTATTTTTTTTTTGATTCAATGACACCCTCTATCAGACTTGTAAAAGTAATATTTGCTTGCGAAAAGATCGGTCAAAATTGTAAAATCTGGCAAAATTACGTCACATTCGGTGCCAAAAGAAATCATTATCGACAGCAAATAAGTTGAAATTTGCAACATGAAACATAGAAACATACAAACTTTGTTTTATACCTATCAGGCAATAAAAACTAAACCTAGATCCCATAAACTGAAATTAAAAAGGTGAAAAAACTTAAAAAGTGATCCTGAGAAAATTGGTTATTTCTCGACAAGGGAATATGCTAGAAGCAATTTTTTGACACCAATATGATTGTATTGATCCAATCTAAATGACCATTATAATCAAACATTATAACGTTAAACAAATAAAAAATATTTGTTTTGAAGTCTAAAAATACGGTTTTTGCAAAAAAGACATTACTTCCGGTGATAATAAAAATCTTAAATTAGTTTAATGCAATCATAAATGGCATAAGGCATCAAATGGTGAAAATTGTATGAAAATTGAATAATAATTGACACTTTTATAGACCGAAAAGCTTGAAAAGTGACTTGTAGAAAATCGTCTATTTCTCGGCAACCGTACAAGTTAGAAACTTTTTTGTGGTATCTGTATGATCGTATGGGTTAATGCTATTCGTTGACGGGATTCAAATATCATAATTTTAAAAGGATTATAAAAAAAGACTCATTTGAATAAAATATTTGTTTTTTAGGTTAAAAATACAGTTTTTGCCAAAATGACGTCATTTCCCGTAACAGTGAAACTGTAAAATTGGCTTAACCTAGTCCAAATTGGCATGAGGCATCGAATGAATAAAAAATATTGAAAATCGGATAATAATTTACTATTTTATAGGCAAAATAACTTGAAAAGTGATGCATGCAAAATTGCATATTTCTCGGCAATTGCTCATATTACGAACTATTTTGTGCATACATTCTCCTCGTCTGGATTATTACTACGAGTTTATGAACGTTACGAATACATAGTTCAAAATATGAAGACGTTGAATGGGTTGTAAATAACTGATTGTTACACTTTTTTTTACATTTATTCGAAATTGCCCGAAAATGAAATTGAAATAAAAAAATCTGAACTAACGATTTGTGCCCCTTTACAGCGCGCATCCTTTTTGCTATATCAGATATCGAAAAAAATAATATTTGCTTTCAAAAAGTGGTACTGAACTGTCAAAATTGTAGTTTTTGTTAATATTACGCCACTTCCGTTGCGTGCAGAAAAAATTCACGGTAACAAAAAAAATTACAATTGACATCACGGAGCATATGCACTTTGTTTGATACAAATCGAACAATAAATAATTAATCTAGGTACGAAAAACTAAATTAGCCAATGGCGACTAAAGAAAATTACTGAGACAAAATTCTTTCTCACTTCTGCTCAAGTATGGTGATACTTTAACTCTGTGTAAACTACCATCAAAAAATATTCATAAATAAAAAAGTTTTCTGTGAAAATGTAAAAAAAATTAAAATTCAAAATATCGGAGATTTTTTCGACTACTTCCGGTTTTTCGATCATTGTCGGAATAGCTTTAACAAGTTGATTAGATACTTAACTTCCTGTAGCAGAAATATCAGAAACATTCATTGAGTAATTTTCGAAAAAAAGATAAATAAAAGAGCATTTTCAATAATTTAATGATTTTTCAACTTTTTTCAAAGATTGGGGTCATTTTTGGACCACCTATAATATTGCAACGCTTTTATTATTAGATGCACACGATAGGCCACCGATAGGACTCTGAGTAAAACGTGTTTAAGAAAAGTCTTAGGCGTCGTTTTCGAGAAAAAGGCGTCTCAGAATGCTCCAAAACGGAAAATACTTAGTTTTCGGCGTACCATAATATATTTCCTAAGAATCAAATTCGTGTTATTTAGATGTTATACGATCGTCTATTAATGGAACTATCCAACGACACTTTAATTGTTTTGGTCCGCTAATATGTGACGGAGAATTCGAACTTTTGGCAAGAGCTCCAATTTTTTTTCATCTTTTTTACATTTTTCTTCGTTTTTTGAACTACTTCCGGTATACGAATCATTGTCGAGTAGTTTTCACATCCAGTTTTGGAGTTTGCATGGGACAAAGGCTCTCTAATGATATACGACACTATACGATCAAATAAAATACTTCTGAGAAATCCTATGTTCAAAATTGTTAAAAATGTCAAAATGTCAAAATATTGAAAATTAAATTTCAATAACTGCATACATATTATACATCATTAGAATCGTAATTAGGTCAGCTTTTTAAATATATATCTTTTTTTTGAAAATCTCTTAAAATAAAAAAATAGTAGAGCATTTTCCCAAATTTCACGATTTTTCGACTTTTTTCGATTTTCAGTCCCTTTTTTGTCTTATTCCAATTATATAATAGTCTTAATGGATGGATCCATGCTAAAGACTACCGGAAGGACCATCGATAGATAAAGTTTAAGAAAAATCGCTGGAGCAGTTTTCGAAATACAGGCGTCCAAAAACGCTCCAAATCAGAAAATACTTGATTTTCAGCGTGCCATATTTTGCTTCCAGCTCATCGTATCCGTACGAATTGGGTATCATTCAGTGGTCCAATCACCGCTAGACCAAATGATACCTTAATTTGTTTAATCCGTTGATATCGGACGGAGAAATCGTGTTTTTACCCAAGACACCAATTTTTCACGTTTTTTTCAAAATATCGCATATTATTTCGACTACTTCCGGTTTACGGATTGTTGTTGAAATTGCTTTAAACGGTGGTTTGACAATATTGCTTCATGTATCAGGAATTTGAGATACGTTGATCCGGCCGTAAAACGAAACTTAAGCTCACAAAATGTGAAGAAAATTCGAAAAAAATCGAAAAATAAAGGGCGATAACTCGGAATGAAACTTATATTACTGGAACCAGATTGCCTTCAGGTATCCAAAAATGTAGGTCAAATTTGAAAATTTTGAAAAATAACAAAAATTGTCTCTCAAATACAATTTTTCATTTTTCGATCGCAAGAAGTCAGCGATGAAGTTTCGAAATATCGAAATTTGCAACTGCTATCGTCCGAGAAATGACTCAAGGTTTCCGAAAATGTCATTTGTATGAAAATAGGTACAGAATTGACGAATCTACGGCCGTTTTTTAATTTTTTGACAGAGCACGAAATTCGACCACTTCCGGTCTGCGCAGAAGTTTCAAAAATAGTTTATCAAGTAGCCAACACATGGTTTCCCTATAGAGAATTAGGTCCCAGATCGGTATCTGTTACAGGCGCTGAGAAATAGGCTCCCCCGAAAAATAAAATAATAATAATAAATAATAATAATTTTAGTAAAAACAATAGTCTTTCAGACTTTCGTCTGAAAGCCTAATAATAATAATAATAATAATAACTAGACCTGCATAGCAGTGCTGAATCGGCTTTCAGGGTCCTTTATATCATTGCCATGCTTTTAAATTTACCTTTATACTCTAAACGACCGATAGGACTCGGGGTAACAGAAGTTTAAGAAGTGAAATAGAAGTAGTTTTCGAGATAAACGAGTCCGAAAAGGCTAAAAAAAATGAGGAAAATACTACATTTTCGGCATCTCATAATCTGTTGCGTAACCATCGAATTTGTATCATTCTGATATCATATAAAAGTCCAAAAAGGAAAATACTAGATCTTCAGCGTCCCGTAATATTTGTCATTGAACACGCCATCTTGAGTCGGATCGCGCAAAATCTAATTTTGGAGTAAAATTTTGTTTGGAAGTCTAAAAATACGGTTTTTGCAAATATGACATTACTTCCGGTGATAATGGAAATGTTAAATCAGATCATTGCAATCATAAATAGCATAAGGCATCACATGGTGAAAATTTTATGTAAATCGAATAATAATTGCCACTTTTATAGACTAAAAACCTTGAAAAGTGACGTGTAGAAAATCGTCTATTTCTCGGCAACCGTACAAGTTAGAAACCATTTTTTGGTATTTATATGACCGTATGGGTTTAATCTATTTGTTGATTGGAATCAAATATCACAATGGTATAAACATTACAAATCAGACACATTTGAATAAAATATTTGTTTTGAAGTCTAAAAATACGGTTTTTGCAAATATGACATTACTTCCGGTGATAATGGAAATGTTAAATCAGATCATTGCAATCCTAAAATGCATAAGGCATCACATGGTGAAAATTGTATGAAAATTGAATAATAATTGACACTTTTATAGACCAAAAAGCTTAAAAAGTGACTTGTAGAAAATCGTCTATTTGTCGGCAACCGTACAAGTTAGAAAATTTTTTGTGGTATCTGTATGATCGTATGGGTTCATGCTATTCGTTGATTGGATTCAAATATCATAATTTTAAAAATATTATAAAAAAAGACTCATTTGAATAAAATATTTGTTTTTTAGGTTAAAAATACAGTTTTTGCTAAAATGATGTCATTTCCGGTAACAGTGAAACTGTAAAATTGGCTTAACCTAGTCCGAATTGGCATTAGGCATCGAATGAAAAAAAAATATTGAAAATCGGATAATAATTTACTCTTTTATAGGCAAAATAACTTGAAAAGTGATGCATGCAAAATTGCATATTTCTCGGCAACTGCTCATATTACAAACTATTTTTCGCATACATTCTCTTCGTCTGGAATATGGCTACGAGTTTATGAAAGTTACGAATAAATAGTTCAAAATATGAAGACGCTGAATGGGTTGTAATAACTGAATTTTACCCTTTTTTTTACATTTTATTCGAAATTGTTGAAAATGAAATTGAAATTTAAGAATCTGAGCCAAACATTTTATGCGCCTTTACAGGGCGCATACTTTTTGTTATATCAGTTTTCGAAAAAAATAATATTTGCTGTCAAAAAGTGGCAATTAACTCTCAAAATTGTAGTTTTTGTTAATATTACGCCACTTCCGTTGCGTGCAGAAAAATGTCACCGTAACAAAAAATATTACAATTGACATCACGAAGCATATGCACTTGGTTTTATACAAATCGAACAATAAATAATTAATCTAGGTACGAAAAACTAAATTAGCCAATGGCGACTAAAGAAAATTACTGAGACAAAATTCTTTCTCACTTCTGCTCAAGTAGGGTGATACTTTAACTCTGAGTAAACTACCATCAAAAAATATTCATAAATAAAAAAGTTTTCTGTAAAATTGTAAAAAAAATTCAAAATATCGGAGATATTTCCGACTACTTCCGGGTTTTCGATCATTGTCGGAATAGCTTTAACAAGTTGATTAGATACTTAACTTCCCATACCAGAAATATTAGAAACATTAATTGAGTAATTTTCGAAAAAAAGATAAATAAAAGAGCATTTTCAATAATTTAATGATTTTTCAACTTTTTTCAAAGATTGAGGTCATTTTTGGACCACCTATAATATTGCAACGCTTTTATTATTAGATGCACACGCTAGGCCACCGATAGGACTCTGAGTAAAAAATGTTTAAGAAAAATCGTAGGCGTCGTTTTCGAGAAAAAGGCGTCTCAGAATGCTCCAAAACGGAAAATACTTAGTTTTCAGCGTACCATAATTTATTTCCTAAAAATCAAATTCGTGTTATTTAGATGTTATACGATCGTCTATTAATGGAACTATCCAACGACACTTTAATTGTTTTGGTCCGCTAATATGTGACGGAGAATTTGATCTTTTGGCAAGAGCTCCAATTTTTTTTTTATGTTTTTTACATTTTTCTTCGTTTTTTGAACTACTTCCGGTATACGAATCATTGTCGAGTAGTTTTCTCATCCAGTTTTGGAGTTTGCATGGGAACAGGGCTCTCTAACGATATACGACACTATACGATCAAATAAAATACTTCTGAGAAATCCTATGTTCAAAAGTGTTAAAAATGTCAAAATGTCAAAATATTGAAAATTAAATTTCAATAACTGCATACATATTATACATCATTAGAATCGTAATTGGGTCAGCTTTTTAAATATATATATTTTTTTTGAAAATCTCTTAAAATAAAAAATAGTAGAGCATTTTCCAAAATTTCACGATTTTTGGACTTTTTTCAATTTTCAGTCCCTTTTTTGTCTTATTCCAATTATATGAAGGTCTTAATGGATGGATCCATGCTAAAGACTACCGGAAGGACCATCGATAGATAAAGTTTAAGAAAAATCGCTGGAGCAGTTTTCGAGATAAAGGCGTCCAAAAACGCTCCAAAACAAAAAATGCTTGATTTTCAGCGTGTCATATTTTACTTCTGGATCATCGTATCTGTATGAAGTCGGTATCATACGATACTCCAATTCCGATGTAAACTAACGATACCTTAATCCATTTGATCGGTTGATATGGGACGAAGAAATCACGTTTTTCCCAAAGCCCCCATTTTTTGAGTTTTTTTCAAAAAATCAGACATTATTTCGACTACTTCCGGTTTACGGATCGTTGTTGAAATTGCTTTATCCGGATGTCTGACTATATGGCTTTATGTTCCAGAGGTTTCAGAAATATCGTTTTATCCTTTCCAAAAAATATAAGGGGCATAAAATGGGCAGAAAATTCGAAAAAATTCGAAAAATAAAGGGCGATAACTCTGAATGAATCTTATATTACTGGAATCGCTTGGACCTCAGAAATCCAAAAATGTAGGTCAAATTTGCAAATTTTGAAAAATAACAAAAATTGTCTCATAAACAACGTCTTTTCAATTTTCGAGCGATAGAAGTCATAGACGAATGTTCGAAATTGAAAAATGTGAGATAGCCATTATCTCGCAAAAGGTTCAGAGTTCCCGAAAATGTCATCTGTTTTAAAATGCGTAAAGAATTGACGAAACTATGGCCTATTTTCAAATATTAGACGACGTACAAAGTTCGGCCACTTCCGGTATGCGCAGAGGTTTGAAAAATAGTTTATCAAGTAGCCACCACATGTTTTCCCGATAGAAAAGTTTGTTCCAGATCGATATCTGTTTTCGATCATGGAGAAATAGGCTCCCGCGGTAAAAAATAATAATAATAATAACTAGACCTGCATAGCAGTGCTGAATCGGCTTTCAGGGTCCTTTATATCATTGCCATGCTTTTAAATTTACCTTTATACTCTAAACGACCGATAGGACTCGGGGTAACAGAAGTTTAAGAAGTGAAATAGAAGTAGTTTTCGAGATAAACGAGTCCGAAAAGGCTTCAAAAAAAGAGGAAAATACTACATTTTCGGCATCTCATAATCTATTGCCTAACCATCGAATTTGTATCATTCTGATATCATATAAAAGTCCAAAAAGGAAAATACTAGATCTTCAGCGTCCCGTAATATTTGTCATTGAACACGCCATCTTGAGTCGGATCACGCAAAATCTAATTTTGGAGTAAAATTTTGTTTGGAAGTCTAAAAATACGGTTTTTGCAAATATGACATTACTTCCGGTGATAATGGAAATGTTAAATCAGATCATTGCAATCATAAATGGCATAAGGCATCACATGGTGAAAATTTTATGTAAATCGAATAATAATTGCCACTTTTATAGACTAAAAACCTTGAAAAGTGACGTGTAGAAAATCGTCTATTTCTCGGCAACTGTACAGGTTAGAAACCATTTTTTGGTATTTATATGACCGTATGGGTTTAATCTATTTGTTGAATGGAATCAAATATCATAATTGTATAAACATTACAAATCAGACTCATTTGAATAAAATATTTGTTTTGAAGTCTAAAAATACGGTTTTTGCAAATATGACATTACTTCCGGTGATAATGGAAATGTTAAATCAGATCATTGCAATCCTAAAGCGCATAAGGCATCACATGGTGAAAATTGTATGAAAATTGAATAATAATTGACACTTTTATAGACCAAAAAGCTTGAAAAGTGACTTGTAGAAAATCGTCTATTTCTCGGCAACCGTACAAGTTAGAAACTTTTTTGTGGTATCTGTATGATCGTATGGGTTCATGCTATTCGTTGATGGGATTCAAAATATCATAATTTTTAAAATATTATAAAAAAGACTCTTTTGAATAAAATATTTGTTTTTTAGGTTAAAAGTATAGTTTTTTCCAAAATGACGTTATTTCCGGTAACAGTGAAACTGTAAAATTGGCTTAACCTAGTCCAAATTGGCATTAGGCATCGAATGAAAAAAAAAATATTGAAAATCGGATAATAATTTACTCTTTTATAGACAAAATAACGTGAAAAGTGATTCACGCAAAATTGCATATTTCTCGGCAATTGCTCATATTACGAACTATATTTTGCATACATTCTCCTCGTCTGGATTATTAATACGAGTTTATGAAAGTTACGAATAAATAGTTCAAAATATGAAGACGTTGAATAGGTTGTAAATAACTGATTGTTACACTTTTTTTTACATTTATTCGAAATTGCCCGAAAATGAAATTGAAATTAAAAAATCTGAGCTAACGATTTGTGCCCCTTTACAGCGCGCATCCTTTTTGCTATATCAGATTTCGAAAAAAATAATATTTGCTTTCAAAAAGTGGTACCGAACTGTCAAAATCGTAGTTTTTGTTAATATTACGCCACTTCCGTTGCTTGCAGAAAAATTTCACGGTAACAAAAAAAATTACAATTGAGACCACGGAGCATATGCACTTTGTTTTACACAAATCGAACAATAAATAATTAATCTAGGTACGAAAAACTAAATTAGCCAATGGCGACTAAAGAAAATGAGTGAGACAAAATTCTTTCTCACTTCTGCTCAAGTAGGGTGATACTTTAACTCTGAGTAAACTACCATCAAAAAATATTCATAAATAAAAAAGTTTTCTGTAAAATTGTAAAAAAAATTCAAAATATCGGAGATATTTTCGACTACTTCCGGTTTTTCGATCATTGTCGGAATAGCTTTAACAAGTTGATTAGATACTTAACTTCCCATACCAGAAATATCAGAAACATCAATTGAGTAATTTTCGAAAAAAAGATAAATAAAAGAGCATTTTCAATAATTTAATGATTTTTCAACTTTTTTCAAAGATTGAGGTCATTTTTGGACCACCTATAATATTGCAACGCTTTTATTATTAGATACAACCGCTAGGCCACCGATAGGACTCTGAGTAAAAAATGTTTAAGAAAAATCGTAGGCGTCGTTTTCGAGAAAAAGGCGTCTCAGAATGCTCCAAAACGGAAAATACGTAGTTTTCAGCGTACCATAATTTATTTCCTAAAAATCAAAATTCGTGTTATTTAGATGTTATACGATCGTCTATTAATGGAACTATCCAACGACACTTTAATTGTTTTGGTCCGCTAATATGTGACGGAGAATTCGATCTTTTGGCAAGAGCTCCAATTTTTTTTTTATCTTTTTTACATTTTTCTTCGTTTTTTCAACTACTCCCGGTATACGAATCATTGTCGAGTAGTTTTCTCATCCAGTTTTGGAGTTTGCATGGGAACAGGGCTCTCTAACGATATACGACACTATACGATCAAATAAAATACTTCTGAGAAATCCTATGTTCAAAAGTGTTAAAAATGTCAAAATGTCAAAATATTGAAAATTAAATTTCAATAACTGCATACATATTATACATCATTAGAATCGTAATTGGGTCAGCTTTTTAAATATATATTTTTTTTTTGAAAATCTCTTCAAATAAAAAAATAGCAGAGCATTTTCCAAAATTTCACGATTTTTGGACTTTTTTCAATTTTCAGTCCCTTTTTTGTCTTATTCCAATTATATGAAGGTCTTAATGGATGGATCCATGCTAAAGACTACCGGAAGGACCATCGATAGATAAAGTTTAAGAAAAATCGCTGGAGCAGTTTTCGAGATAAAGGCGTCCAAAAACGCTCCAAAACAAAAAATGCTTGATTTTCAGCGTGTCATATTTTACTTCTGGATCATCGTATCTGTATGAAGTCGGTATCATACGATACTCCAATTCCGATGTAAACAAACGATACCTTAATCCATTTGATCGGTTGATATGGGACGAAGAAATCACGTTTTTCCCAAAGCCCCCATTTTTTGAGTTTTTTTCAAAAAATCAGACACTATTTCGACTACTTCCGGTTTACGGATCGTTGTTGAAATTGCTTTATCCGGATGTCTGACTATATGGCTTTATGTTCCAGAGGTTTCAGAAATATCGTTTTATCCTTTCCAAAAAATATAAGGGGCATAAAATGGGCAGAAAATTCGAAAAAATTCGAAAAATAAAGGGCGATAACTCTGAATGAATCTTATATTACTGGAATCGCTTGGACCTCAGAAATCCAAAAATGTAGGTCAAATTTGCAAATTTTGAAAAATAACAAAAATTGTCTCATAAACAACGTCTTTTCAATTTTCGAACGATAGAAGTCATAGACGAATGTTCGAAATTGAAAAATGTGAGATAGCCATTATCTCGCAAAAGATTCAGGGTTTCCGAAAATGTCATTTGATTAAAAATGGGTAAAGAATTGACGAAATTATGGCTGATTTTCAATATCATGACAACATACAAAGTTCGGCCACTTCCGGTATGCGCAGAAGTTTGAAAAATAGTTTATCAAGTAGCCACCACATGTTTTCCCAATAGAAAAGTTTGTTCCAGATCGATATCTGTTTTCGATCATGGAGAAATAGGCTCCCGGTTTCAGGGTCCTTTAGATCATTGCCATGCTTTTAAATTTACCTTTATACCCTAAACGACCGATAGGACTCGGGGTAACAGAAGTTTAAGAAGTGAAATAGAAGTAGTTTTCGAGATAAACGAGTTTGAAAAGGCTCCAAAAAAAGAGGAAAATACTATATTTTCGGCATCTCATAATCTATTGCCTAACCATCGAATTTGTATCATTCTGATATCATATAAAAGTCCAAAAAGGAAAATACTAGATCTTCAGCGTCCCGTAATATTTGTCATTGAACACGCCATCTTGAGTCGGATCGCGCAAAATCTAATTTTGGAGTAAAATTTTATTTTGAAGTCTAAAAATACGGTTTTTGCAAATATGACATTACTTCCGGTGATAATGGAAATGTTAAATCAGATCATTGCAATCATAAATGGCATAAGGCATCACATGGTGAATATTGTATGAAAATTGAATAATAATTGACACTTTTATAGACCAAAAAGCTTGAAAAGTGACTTGTAGAAAATCGTCTATTTCTCGGCAACCGTACAAGTTAGAAACTTTTTTGTGGTATCTGTATGATGGTATGGGTTCATGCTATTCGGTGATGGGATTCAAATATCATAATTTTAAAAATATTATAAACAAGACTCATTTGAATAAAATATTTGTTTTCTAGGTTAAAAATACAGTTTTTGCCAAAATCACGTCATTTTCGGTCACAGTGAAACTGTAAAATTGGCTTAACCTAGTCCAAATTGGCATTAGGCATCGAATGAAAAAAATTTATTGAAAATCGGATAATAATTTACTATTTTACAGGCAAAATAACGTGAAAAGTGATGCATGCAAAATTGCATATTTCTCGGCAACTGCTCATGTTACAAACTATTTTTCGCATACATTTTCTTCGTCTGGATTATGGCTACGAGTTTATGAAAGTTACGAATAAATAGTTCAAAATATAAAGACGTTGAATGGGTTGTAATAACTGAATTTTACCCTTTTTTTTACATTTTATTCGAAATTGCCCGAAAATGAAATTGAAATTTAAGAATCTCAGCCAAACATTTTATGCGCCTTTACAGGGCGCATACTTTTTGTTATATCAGTTTTCGAAAAAAAAAATATTTGCTGTCAAAAAGTGGTACTTAACTCTCAAAATTGTAGTTTTTGTTAATTTTACGCCACTTCCGTGGCGTGCAGAAAAATGTCACCGTAACAAAAAATATTACAATTGACATTACGAATCATATGCACTTTGTTTTATACAAATCGAACAATAAATAATTAATCTAGGTACGAAAAACTAAATTAGCCAATGGCGACTAAAGAAAATTACTGAGACAAAATTCTTTCTCACTTATGCTCAAGTAGGGTGATACTTTAACTCTGTGTAAACTACCATCAAAAAATATTCATAAATAAAAAAGTTTTCTGTAAAAATGTAAAAAAAAATCAATATATCGGATATTTTTTCGACTACTTCCGGTTTTTCGATCATTGTCGGAATTGCTTTAACAAGTTGATTAGATACTTAACTTCCTGTAGCAGAAATATCAGAAACATTCATTAAGTAATTTTTGAAAAAAAGATAAATAAAAGAGCATTTTCAATAATTTAATGATTTTTCAACTTTTTTCAAAGATTGAGGTCATTTTTGGACCGCCTATAATATTGCAACGCTTTTATTATTAAATGCACACGCTAGGCCACCGATAGGACTCTGAGTAAAAAAATGTTTAAGAAAAATCGTAGGCGTCGTTTTCGAGAAAAAGGCGTCTCAGAATGCTCCAAAACGGAAAATACTTAGTTTTCGGCGTACCATAATTTATTTCCTAAGAATCAAATTCGTGTTATTTAGATGTTATACGATCGTCTATTAATGGAACTATCTAAAGACACTTTAATTGTTTTGGTCCGCTAATATGTGACGGAGAATTCGAACTTTTGGCAAGAGCTCCAATTTTTTTTCATCTTTTTTACATTTTTCTTTGTTTTTTGAACTACTTCCGGTATACGAATCATTGTCGAGTAGTTTTCACATCCAGTTTTGGAGTTTGCATGGGAACAGGGCTCTCTAATGATATACGACACTATACGATCAAATAAAATACTTCTGAGAAATCATATGTTCAAAAGTGTTAAAAATGTCAAAATGTCAAAATATTGAAAATTAAATTTCAATAACTGCATACATATTATACATCATTAGAATCGTAATTAGGTCAGCTTTTTAAATATATATCTTTTTTTTGAAAATCTCTTAAAATAAAAAAATAGTAGAGCATTTTCCCAAATTTCACGATTTTTCGACTTTTTTCGATTTTCAGTCCCTTTTTTGTCTTATTCCAATTATATATTAGTCTTAATGGATGGATCCATGCTAAAGACTACCGGAAGGACCATCGATAGATAAAGTTTAAGAAAAATCGCTGGAGCAGTTTTCGAAATACAGGCGTCCAAAAACGCTCCAAATCAGAAAATACTTGATTTTCAGCGTGCCATATTTTGCTTCCAGCTCATCGTATCCGTACGAATTGGGTATCATTCAGTGGTCCAATCACCGCTAGACCAAATGATACCTTAATTTGTTTAATCCGTTGATATCGGACGGAGAAATCGTGTTTTTACCCAAGACACCAATTTTTCACGTTTTTTTCAAAATATCGCATATTATTTCGACTACTTCCGGTTTACGGATTGTTGTTGAAATTGCTTTAAACGGTGGTTTGACAATATTGCTTCATGTATCAGGAATTTGAGAAACGTTGATCCGGCCGTAAAACGAAACTTAAGCTCACAAAATGTGAAGAAAATTCGAAAAAAATCGAAAAATAAAGGGCGATAACTCGGAATGAAACTTATATTACTGGAACCAGATTGCCTTCAGGTATCCAAAAATGTAGGTCAAATTTGAAAATTTTGAAAAATAACAAAAATTGTCTCTCAAATAAAATTTTTCATTTTTCGATCGCAAGAAGTCAGCGATGAAGTTTCGAAATATCGAAATTTTCAACTGCTATCGTCCGAGAAAAGACACAAGGTTTCCGAAAATGTCATTTGTATGAAAATAGGTACAGAATTGACGAATCTACGGCCGTTTTTTAATTTTTTGACAGAGCACGAAATTCGACCACTTCCGGTCTGCGCAGAAGTTTCAAAAATAGTTTATCAAGTAGCCAATACATGGTTTCCCTATGGAGAATTAGGTCCCAGATCGGTATCTGTTACAGGCGCTGAGAAATAGGCTCCCCCGAAAAATAAAATAATAATAATAAATAATAATTTTAGTAAAAACAATAGTCTTTCAGACGAAAGTCTGAAAGCCTAACTAGACCTGCAAGCAGCACTGAACCGGCTTTCAGGAATCATACAGGAAGTTTATTATGCCATAGCCGATCCATTGAGCTACCAAACTATACTTTAATTGTTTTGCTTCAGTAACACCCTCTATCATATGTAAAAGTAATATTTGCTGGCGAAAAGACCGGTCAAAATTGTAAATTATGGCAAAATTACGTCACTTCCGGTGCCGAAAGAAATTTTTATAGGTGAAAAATAAGTCGAAAATTCGCAACATACAAAATACAAACTTTGTTTTATACATATCGGGCAATAAATAATTAACCTATAACCCATAAACTGAAATTAAGAAGGTAAAAAAACTTAAAAGTGACCCTGGGAAAATTGGCTATTTTTCGACAAGGGAATATGCTAGAAGCCTTTTCTTGATATCAATATGATGGTATTGATTCAATCTTACTGCCCATTAGAGTCAGACGTTATAAAGTTAAACGAATAATAAATATAAATCCCTTCAAAAAAAATGTTTGTTTTGAAGGCTAAAAATACGTTTTTTGCAAAAATTACATTACTTCCGGCGATATTGAAAATTTTAACTTGGTTCATAGAAGTCATAAATGGCATAAGGCATCAAATGGTAAAAAAATTATAAAAATCGAATAATAATTGACACTTTTATAGACCAAAAACCTTGAAAAGTGACTTATAGAAGATCGCCTATTTCTCTGTAACCGTACAAGTTAGAAACCATTTTGTGGTATCTGTATGGTCGTATGGCTTCATTCTATTCGTTGATGGGAATCAAATATCATAATTTTAAAAATATTATAAGGCAGACTCATTTGAATAAAATATTTGTTTTTTAGGTTAAAAATACAGTTTTTGCCCAAATGACGTCATTTCCGGTCGCAGTGAAAATGTAAAATTGGCTTGACCTAGTCCAAATTGGCATTAGGCATCAAATGGAAAAAAAATATTGCAAATCGAATAATAATTCACTCTTTTATAGGCAAAATAACGTGAAAAGTGATGCATGCAAAATTGCATATTTCTCGGCAACTGCTCATATTACAAACTAATTTTCGCATACATTCTCTTCGTCTGGATTATTGCTACGAGTTTATGAAAATTACAGATAAATATTTCAAAATATGAAGACGCTGAATAAATTGTAAATAACTGAATTTTACACTTTATTTTACACTTTATTCGAAATTGTCCGAAAATGAAATTGAAATTAAAAAATATGAGCTAAGGATTTTGTGCACCTTTGCAGGGTGCATCCTTTTAGTTATATCAGTTTTGAAAAAAAATAATATTTGCTTTCAAAAAGTGGTACCGAACTGTCAAAATTGTAGTTTTTGTTAATATTACGTCACTTCCGTTGCCGACAGAAAAATTTCACCGTAACAAAAAAAATTACAATTGGGACCACGGAGCATATGAACTTTGTTTTATACAAATCGAACAATAAATAATTGTTCTGGGTACGAAAAACTAAATTAGCCGATGGCGGCTAACGCAAATTACCGAGTCAATTTTTTTTCTCATTTCTGTTCAAGTAGGATGATATTTTAACCCTGTGTAAAATACCATCAAAAAATATTCATAAATAAAAAAGGTCTTCGTAAAAAAAATATTTTTTTTCAAAATATCGGACATTTTTTCGACTACTTCCTGTTTTACGATCATTGTCGTGATAGCTTTACGAAGTTCTTTGGATACTTAACTGTCTGTACCAGAAGTGTCAGAAACATCCATAGAGTAGTTTTGGAAAAAAAGATAAATTAAAGAGCATTTACAAAAATTTAACGATTTTTCATTTTTTTTCAAAGTTTGGGACCATTTTTGGACCACCTATATTATTTCAATGCTTTTCATTTTGGATTCACTATATAGACAACCGATAGGACTTTGAGTAAGAAAAGTTTCAGAAAAATCTGCGGCGTCGTTTTCGAGAAAGGGCGTCTCAGAATGTTAAATAATCGGAAAATACTAGATTTTTGGCATACAATAATTTATTTCCTTACCATCGAAATCGTATTATTTACATACCATATGATGGTCCAAATATAGGGCTATCCAACGACACTTTAGTTCTTTTGGTCCGCTATTACCTAAGGGAGAAATCAAGTTTTTCGCAAGTGCGACAATGTTTTTAACCTTTTTTTTTCATTTTTTGAATACTTCCGGTATGGTTATTATTGTCGGAATAGTTTTAATAGCCGGTTTGGACACTAAAATAGACTCAGGGCTCTGTAATGATATATTACATTATCTTATCAGATAAAATGTCCCTGAGAAATCCTATGTTCAAAAGTGCCAAAAATGCAAAAAAATTTAAAATATCGAAAATTAAATTTCAATAACTACATACATATTATACATCGTTAGAATCGTAATTAGGTCAGCTATCTGAATATACAACGTTTTTTTGAAAATCTTTTAAAATAAAAAAATAGTAGAGCATTTTCCAAAATTTCACGATTTTTCGACTTTTTTCGATTTTCAGTCCGTTATTTCACCTATTCCAGATATTTCAAAGTCGTAATGGAATGTTTCGTACACAAGACTACCACAAGGTCTCTCGATAGAAAAAATTTAAAAAAAAGTTGCGGTTCAGTTTTCGAGATACAGGCGTCCAAAAACGCTCCAAATCAGAAAATACTTGATTTTCAGCGTGCTTTATTTTACTTCCGGGTCGTCGTATCTATATGAAATGGGTAGCATACGATACCCAAATTCCCGTGCAACCCAACGATACCCTAATCCCTTTAATCCGTTGATATCGGACAAAATAATCACGTTTTTCCCCAAAGCACCCATTTTTTGCATTTTTTTCCAAACATCAGAAATTATTTCGACTACTTCCGGTTTACGGATCGGTGTTGAAATTGCTTTATCCAACTGTCGGACTATATGGCTTTATGTTCCAGAGGTTTCAGAAATATCGATTTATCTTTTCCAAAAAATATAAGGGTTACAAAATGGGCAGAAAATTCGAAAAAAATTCGAAAAAAAAGGCGATAACTCTGAATGAAACTTATATTACTGGAATCGCATAGACTACAGGAATCCAAAAATGTAGGTCAAATTTGAAAATTTTGAAAAATAACAAAAATTGTCTCATAAACAACGTGTTTTCAATTTTAGAACGATAGAAGTCCAGGACGAATTTTCGAAATTGAAAAATGTGAGATAGCCATTATCTCCGAAAAGATTCAGGGTTTCCGAAAATGTCATTTGTTTTAAAATGGGTAAAGAATTGATGAAACTATGGCCTATTTTCAATTTTTAGACGAAGTATAAAGTTCGGCCACTTCCGGTATGCGCAGAGGTTTGAAAAATAGTTTATCAAGTAGCCACCACATGTTTTCCCAATAGAAATGTTGGATCCAGATCGATATCTGTTTTCGATCATGGAGAAATAGGCTCCCGCGGAAAAAAATAATAATAATAATAATAATTTTTGTAAAAACAATAGTCTTTCAGACGAAAGTCTGAAAGCCTAATAACTAGACCTGCATAGCAGTGCTGAATCGGCTTTCAGGGTCCTTTATATCATTGCCATGCTTTTAAATTTACCTTTATACTCTAAACGACCGATAGGACTCGGGGTAACAGAAGTTTAAGAAGTGAAATAGAAGTAGTTTTCGAGATAAACGAGTCCGAAAAGGCTTCAAAAAAAGAGGAAAATACTACATTTTCGGCATCTCATAATCTATTGCCTAACCATCGAATTTGTATCATTCTGATATCATATAAAAGTCCAAAAAGGAAAATACTAGATCTTCAGCGTCCCGTAATATTTGTCATTGAACACGCCATCTTGAGTCGGATCACGCAAAATCTAATTTTGGAGTAAAATTTTGTTTGGAAGTCTAAAAATACGGTTTTTGCAAATATGACATTACTTCCGGTGATAATGGAAATGTTAAATCAGATCATTGCAATCATAAATGGCATAAGGCATCACATGGTGAAAATTTTATGTAAATCGAATAATAATTGCCACTTTTATAGACTAAAAACCTTGAAAAGTGACGTGTAGAAAATCGTCTATTTCTCGGCAACTGTACAAGTTAGAAACCATTTTTTGGTATTTATATGACCGGATGGGTTTTATCTATTTGTTGATTGGAATCAAATATCATAATTGTATAAACATTACAAATCAGACTCATTTGAATAAAATATTTGTTTTGAAGTCTAAAAATACGGTTTTTGCAAATATGACATTACTTCCGGTGATAATGGAAATATTAAATCAGATCATTGCAATCCTAAAGCGCATAAGGCATCACATGGTGAAAATTGTATGAAAATTGAATAATAATTGACGCTTTTATAGACCAAAAAGCTTGAAAAGTGACTTGTAGAAAATCGTCTATTTCTCGGCAACCGTACAAGTTAAAAACTTTTTTGTGGTA
The DNA here is from genome assembly GCA_963678685.1 of Patella ulyssiponensis. Classification (NCBI taxonomy): domain Eukaryota; kingdom Metazoa; phylum Mollusca; class Gastropoda; family Patellidae; genus Patella; species Patella ulyssiponensis. Next base: position 55,558,577 of record OY783225.1, on the reverse strand, counting down.
TCTGTATGATCGTATGGGTTCATGCTATTCGTTGATGGGATTCAAAATATCATAATTTTTAAAATATTATAAAAAAGACTCTTTTGAATAAAATATTTGTTTTTTAGGTTAAAAGTATAGTTTTTTCCAAAATGACGTTATTTTCGGTAACAGTGAAACTGTAAAATTGGCTTAACCTAGTCCAAATTGGCATTAGGCATCGAATGAAAAAAAAATATTGAAAATCGGATAATAATTTACTCTTTTATAGACAAAATAACGTGAAAAGTGATTCACGCAAAATTGCATATTTTTCGGCAATTGCTCATATTACGAACTATATTTTGCATACATTCTCCTCGTCTGGATTATTAATACGAGTTTATGAAAGTTACGAATAAATAGTTCAAAATATGAAGACGTTGAATAGGTTGTAAATAACTGATTGTTACACTTTTTTTTACATTTATTCGAAATTGCCCGAAAATGAAATTGAAATTAAAAAATCTGAGCTAACGATTTGTGCCCCTTTACAGCGCGCATCCTTTTTGCTATATCAGATTTCGAAAAAAATAATATTTGCTTTCAAAAAGTGGTACCTAACTGTCAAAATCGTAGTTTTTGTTAATATTACGCCACTTCCGTTGCTTGCAGAAAAATTTCACGGTAACAAAAAAAATTACAATTGAGACCACGGAGCATATGCATTTTGTTTTACACAAATCGAACAATAAATAATTAATCTAGGTACGAAAAACTAAATTAGCCAATGGCGACTAAAGAAAATGAGTGAGACAAAATTCTTTCTCACTTCTGCTCAAGTAGGGTGATACTTTAACTCTGAGTAAACTACCATCAAAAAATATTCATAAATAAAAAAGTTTTCTGTAAAATTGTAAAAAAAATTCAAAATATCGGAGATATTTTCGACTACTTCCGGTTTTTCGATCATTGTCGGAATAGCTTTAACAAGTTGATTAGATACTTAACTTCCCATACCAGAAATATCAGAAACATTAATTGAGTAATTTTCGAAAAAAAGATAAATAAAAGAGCATTTTCAATAATTTAATGATTTTTCAACTTTTTTCAAAGATTGAGGTCATTTTTGGACCACCTATAATATTGCAACGCTTTTATTATTAGATGCACACGCTAGGCCACCGATAGGACTCTGAGTAAAAAATGTTTAAGAAAAATCGTAGGCGTCGTTTTCGAGAAAAAGGCGTCTCAGAATGCTCCAAAACGGAAAATACTTAGTTTTCAGCGTACCATAATTTATTTCCTAAAAATCAAATTCGTGTTATTTAGATGTTATACGATCGTCTATTAATGGAACTATCCAACGACACTTTAATTGTTTTGGTCCGCTAATATGTGACGGAGAATTCGATCTTTTGGCAAGAGCTCCAATTTTTTTTTTATCTTTTTTACATTTTTCTTCGTTTTTTGAACTACTTCCGGTATACGAATCATTGTCGAGTAGTTTTCTCATCCAGTTTTGGAGTTTGCATGGGAACAGGGCTCTCTAACGATATACGACACTATACGATCAAATAAAATACTTCTGAGAAATCCTATGTTCAAAAGTGTTAAAAATGTCAAAATGTCAAAATATTGAAAATTAAATTTCAATAACTGCATACATATTATACATCATTAGAATCGTAATTGGGTCAGCTTTTTAAATATATATTTTTTTTTTGAAAATCTCTTAAAATAAAAAAATAGTAGAGCATTTTCCAAAATTTCACGATTTTTGGACTTTTTTCAATTTTCAGTCCCTTTTTTGTCTTATTCCAATTATATGAAGGTCTTAATGGATGGATCCATGCTAAAGACTACCGGAAGGACCATCGATAGATAAAGTTTAAGAAAAATCGCTGGAGCAGTTTTCGAGATAAAGGCGTCCAAAAACGCTCCAAAACAAAAAATGCTTGATTTTCAGCGTGTCATATTTTACTTCTGGATCATCGTATCTGTATGAAGTCGGTATCATACGATACTCCAATTCCGATGTAAACTAACGATACCTTAATCCATTTGATCGGTTTATATGGGACGAAGAAATCACGTTTTTCCAAAAGCCCCCATTTTTTGAGTTTTTTTAAAAAAATCAGACATTATTTCGACTACTTCCGGTTTACGGATCGTTGTTGAAATTGCTTTATCCGGATGTCTGACTATATGGCTTTATGTTCCAGAGGTTTCAGAAATATCGTTTTATCCTTTCCAAAAAATATAAGGGGCATAAAATGGGCAGAAAATTCGAAAAAATTCGAAAAATAAAGGGCGATAACTCTGAATGAATCTTATATTACTGGAATCGCTTGGACCTCAGAAATCCAAAAATGTAGGTCAAATTTGCAAATTTTGAAAAATAACAAAAATTGTCTCATAAACAACGTCTTTTCAATTTTCGAACGATAGAAGTCATAGACGAATGTTCGAAATTGAAAAATGTGAGATAGCCATTATCTCGCAAAAGGTTCAGAGTTTCCGAAAATGTCATCTGTTTTAAAATGCGTAAAGAATTGACGAAACTATGGCCTATTTTCAAATATTAGACGACGTACAAAGTTCGGCCACTTCCGGTATGCGCAGAGGTTTGAAAAATAGTTTATCAAGTAGCCACCACATGTTTTCCCGATAGAAAAGTTTGTTCCAGATCGATATCTGTTTTCGATCATGGAGAAATAGGCTCCCGCGGTAAAAAATAATAATAATAATAACTAGACCTGCATAGCAGTGCTGAATCGGCTTTCAGGGTCCTTTATATCATTGCCATGCTTTTAAATTTACCTTTATACTCTAAACGACCGATAGGACTCGGGGTAACAGAAGTTTAAGAAGTGAAATAGAAGTAGTTTTCGAGATAAACGAGTCCGAAAAGGCTCAAAAAAAAGAGGAAAATACTACATTTTCGGCATCTCATAATCTATTGCCTAACCATCGAATTTGTATCATTCTGATATCATATAAAAGTCCAAAAAGGAAAATACTAGATCTTCAGCGTCCCATAATATTTGACATTGAACACGCCATCTTGAGTCGGATCGCGCAAAATCTAATTTTGGAGTAAAATTTTGTTTGGAAGTCTAAAAATACGGTTTTTGCAAATATGACATTACTTCCGGTGATAATGGAAATGTTAAATCAGATCATTGCAATCATAAATGGCATAAGGCATCACATGGTGAAAATTTTATGTAAATCGAATAATAATTGCCACTTTTATAGACTAAAAACCTTGAAAAGTGACGTGTAGAAAATCGTCTATTTCTCGGCAACTGTACAAGTTAGAAACCATTTTGTGGTATTTATATGACCGTATGGGTTTAATCTATTTGTTGATTGGAATCAAATATCATAATTGTATAAACATTACAAATCAGACACATTTGAATAAAATATTTGTTTTGAAGTCTAAAAATACGGTTTTTGCAAATATGACATTACTTCCGGTAATAATGGAAATGTTAAATCAGATCATTGCAATCCTAAAGTGCATAAGGCATCACATGGTGAAAATTGTATGAAAATTGAATAATAATTGCCACTTTTATAGACCAAAAAGCTTGAAAAGTGACTTGTAGAAAATCGTCTATTTCTCGGCAACCGTACAAGTTAGAAACTTTTTTGTGGTATCTGTATGATCGTATGGGTTCATGCTATTCGTTGATGGGATTCAAAATATCATAATTTTTAAAATATTATAAAAAAAACTCTTTTGAATAAAATATTTGTTTTTTGGGTTAAAAGTATAGTTTTTTCCAAAATGACGTTATTTCCGGTAACAGTGAAACTGTAAAATTGGCTTAACCTAGTCCAAATTGGCATTAGGCATCGAATGAAAAAAAAATATTGAAAATCGGATAATAATTTACTCTTTTATAGACAAAATAACGTGAAAAGTGATGCATGCAAAATTGCATATTTCTCGGCAATTGCTCATATTACGAACTATATTTTGCATACATTCTCCTCGTCTGGATTATTACTACGAGTTTATGAAAGTTACGAATAAATAGTTCAAAATATGAAGACGTTGAATAGGTTGTAAATAACTGATTGTTACACTTTTTTTACATTTATTCGAAATTGCCCGAAAATGAAATTGAAATTAAAAAATCTGAGCTAACGATTTCGAAAAAAATAATATTTGCTTTCAAAAAGTGGTACCGAACTGTCAAAATCGTAGTTTTTGTTAATATTACGCCACTTCCGTTGCGTGCAGAAAAATTTCACGGTAACAAAAAAAATTACAATTGAGACCACGGAGCATATGCACTTTGTTTTACACAAATCGAACAATAAATAATTAATCTAGGTACGAAAAACTAAATTAGCCAATGGCGACTAAAGAAAATGACTGAGACAAAATTCTTTCTCACTTCTGCTCAAGTAGGGTGATACTTTAACTCTGAGTAAACTACCATCAAAAAATATTCATAAATAAAAAAAGTTTTCTGTAAAAATGTAAAAAAAATTCAAAATATCGGAGATTTTTTCGACTACTTCCGGTTTTTCGATCATTGTCGGAATAGCTTTAACAAGTTGATTAGATACTTAACTTCCTGTACCAGAAATATCAGAAACATTAATTGAGTAATTTTCGAAAAAAAGATAAATAAAAGAGCGTTTTCAATAATTTAATGATTTTTCAACTTTTTTCAAAGATTGAGGTCATTTTTGGACCACCTATAATATTGCAACGCCTTTATTATTAGATGCACACGCTAGGCCACCGATAGGACTCGGAGTAAAAAATGTTTAAGAAAAATCGTAGGCGTCGTTTTCGAGAAAAAGGCGTCTCAGAATGCTCCAAAACGGAAAATACTTAGTTTTCGGCGTACCATAATTTATTTCCTAATAATCAAATTTGTGTTATTTAGATGTTATACGATCGTCTATTAATGGAACTATCCAACGACACTTTAATTGTTTTGGTCCGCTAATATGTGACGGAGAATTCGAACTTTTGGCAAGAGCTCCAATTTTTTTTTATCTTTTTTTACATTTTTCTTCGTTTTTTGAACTACTTCCGGTATACGAATCATTGTCGAGTAGTTTTCTCATCCAGTTTTGGAGTTTGCATGGGAACAGGTCTCTCTAACGATATACGACACTATACGATCAAATAAAATACTTCTGAGAAATCCTATGTTCAAAAGTGTTAAAAATGTCAAAATGTCAAAATATTGAAAATTAAATTTCAATAACTGCATACATATTATACATCATTAGAATCGTAATTAGGTCAGCTTTTTAAATATATATTTTTTTTTTGAAAATCTCTTAAAATAAAAAAATAGTAGATCATTTTCCAAAATTTCACGATTTTTGGACTTTTTTCAATTTTCGGTCCCATTTTTGTCTTATTCCAATTATATGAAGGTCTTAATGGATGGATCCATGCTAAAGACTACCGGAAGGACCATCGATAGATAAAGTTTAAGAAAAATCGCTGGAGCAGTTTTCGAGATAAAGGCGTCCAAAAACGCTCCAAAACAAAAAATGCTTGATTTTCAGCGTGTCATATTTTACTTCTGGATCATCGTATCTGTATGAAGTCGGTATCATACGATACTCCAATTCCGATGTAAACAAACGATACCTTAATCCATTTGATCGGTTGATATGGGACGAAGAAATCACGTTTTTCCCAAAGCCCCCATTTTTTGAGTTTTTTTCAAAGAATCAGACATTATTTCGACTACTTCCGGTTTACGGATCGTTGTTGAAATTGCTTTATCCGGATGTCTGACTATATGGCTTTATGTTCCAGAGGTTTCAGAAATATCGTTTTATCCTTTCCAAAAAATATAAGGGGCATAAAATGGGCAGAAAATTCGAAAAAATTCGAAAAATAAAGGGCGATAACTCTGAATGAATCTTATATTACTGGAATCGCTTGGACCTCAGAAATTCAAAAATGTAGGTCAAATTTGCAAATTTTGAAAAATAACAAAAATTGTCTCATAAACAACGTCTTTTCAATTTTCGAACGATAGAAGTCATAGACGAATGTTCGAAATTGAAAAATGTGAGATAGCCATTATCTCGCAAAAGATTCAGGGTTTCCGAAAATGTCATTTGATTAAAAATGGGTAAAGAATTGACGAAATTATGGCCGATTTTCAATATCATGACAACCTACAAAGTTCGGCCACTTCCGGTATGCGCAGAGGTTTGAAAAATAGTTTATCAAGTAGCCACCACATGTTTTCCCAATAGAAAAGTTTGTTCCAGATCGATATCTGTTTTCGATCATGGAGAAATAGGCTCCCGCGGTAAAAAATAATAATAATAATAATAACTAGACCTGCATAGCAGTGCTGAATCGGCTTTCAGGGTCCTTTATATCATTGCCATGCTTTTAAATTTACCTTTATACTCTAAACGACCGATAGGACTCGGGGTAACAGAAGTTTAAGAAGTGAAATAGAAGTAGTTTTCGAGATAAACGAGTCCGAAAAGGCTTTAAAAAAAGAGGAAAATACTACATTTTCGGCATCTCATAATCTATTGCCTAACCATCGAATTTGTATCATTCTGATATCATATAAAAGTCCAAAAAAGGAAAATACTAGATCTTCAGCGTCCCGTAATATTTGTCATTGAACACGCCATCTTGAGTCGGATCACGCAAAATCTAATTTTGGAGTAAAATTTTGTTTGGAAGTCTAAAAATACGGTTTTTGCAAATATGACATTATTTCCGGTGATAATGGAAATGTTAAATCAGATCATTGCAATCATAAATGGCATAAGGCATCACATGGTGAAAATTTTATGTAAATCGAATAATAATTGCCACTTTTATAGACTAAAAACCTTGAAAAGTGACGTGTAAAAAATCGTCTATTTCTCGGCAACTGTACAAGTTAGAAACCATTTTTTGGTATTTATATGACCGTATGGGTTTTATCTATTTGTTGATTGGAATCAAATATCATAATTGTATAAACATTACAAATCAGACTCATTTGAATAAAATATTTGTTTTGAAGTCTAAAAATACGGTTTTTGCAAATATGACATTACTTCCGGTGATAATGGAAATGTTAAATCAGATCATTGCAATCCTAAAGCGCATAAGGCATCACATGGTGAAAATTGTATGAAAATTGAATAATAATTGACACTTTTATAGACCAAAAAGCTTGAAAAGTGACTTGTAGAAAATCGTCTATTTCTCGGCAACCGTACAAGTTAGAAACTTTTTTGTGGTATCTGTATGATCGTATGGGTTCATGCTATTCGTTGATGGGATTCAAAATATCATAATTTTTAAAATATTATAAAAAAGACTCTTTTGAATAAAATATTTGTTTTTTAGGTTAAAAGTATAGTTTTTTCCAAAATGACGTTATTTCCGGTAACAGTGAAACTGTAAAATTGGCTTAACCTAGTCCAAATTGGCATTAGGCATCGAATGAAAAAAAATATTGAAAATCGGATAATAATTTACTCTTTTATAGACAAAATAACGTGAAAAGTGATTCACGCAAAATTGCATATTTCTCGGCAATTGCTCATATTACGAACTATATTTTGCATACATTCTCCTCGTCTGGATTATTAATACGAGTTTATGAAAGTTACGAATAAATAGTTCAAAATATGAAGACGTTGAATAGGTTGTAAATAACTGATTGTTACACTTTTTTTTACATTTATTCGAAATTGCCCGAAAATGAAATTGAAATTAAAAAATCTGAGCTAACGATTTGTCCCCTTTTACAGTGCGCATCCTTTTTGCTATATCAGATTTCGAAAAAAATAATATTTGCTTTCAAAAAGTGGTACCGAACTGTCAAAATCGTAGTTTTTGTTAATATTACGCCACTTCCGTTGCTTGCAGAAAAATTTCACGGTAACAAAAAAAATTACAATTGAGACCACGGAGCATATGCATTTTGTTTTACACAAATCGAACAATAAATAATTATTCTAGGTACGAAAAACTAAATTAGCCAATGGCGACTAAAGAAAATGAGTGAGACAAAATTCTTTCTCGCTTCTGCTCAAGTAGGGTGATACTTTAACTCTGAGTAAACTACCATCAAAAAATATTCATAAATAAAAAAGTTTTCTGTAAAATTGTAAAAAAAATTCAAAATATCGGAGATATTTTCGACTACTTCCGGTTTTTCGATCATTGTCGGAATAGCTTTAACAAGTTGATTAGATACTTAACTTCCCATACCAGAAATATCAGAAACATTAATTGAGTAATTTTCGAAAAAAAGATAAATAAAAGAGCATTTTCAATAATTTAATGATTTTTCAACTTTTTTCAAAGATTGAGGTCATTTTTGGACCACCTATAATATTGCAACGCTTTTATTATTAGATGCACACGCTAGGCCACCGATAGGACTCTGAGTAAAAAATGTTTAAGAAAAATCGTAGGCGTCGTTTTCGAGAAAAAGGCGTCTCAGAATGCTCCAAAACGGAAAATACTTAGTTTTCAGCGTACCATAATTTATTTCCTAAAAATCAAATTCGTGTTATTTAGATGTTATACGATCGTCTATCAATAGAACTATCCAACGACACTTTAATTGTTTTGGTCCGCTAATATGTGACGGAGAATTCGATCTTTTGGCAAGAGCTCCAATTTTTTTTTTATCTTTTTTACATTTTTCTTCGTTTTTTGAACTACTTCCGGTATACGAATCATTGTCGAGTAGTTTTCTCATCCAGTTTTGGAGTTTGCATGGGAACAGGGCTCTCTAACGATATACGACACTATACGATCAAATAAAATACTTCTGAGAAATCCTATGTTCAAAAGTGTTAAAAATGTCAAAATGTCAAAATATTGAAAATTAAATTTCAATAACTGCATACATATTATACATCATTAGAATCGTAATTGGGTCAGCTTTTTAAATATATATTTTTTTTTTGAAAATCTCTTAAAATAAAAAAATAGTAGAGCATTTTCCAAAATTTCACGATTTTTGGACTTTTTTCAATTTTCAGTCCCTTTTTTGTCTTATTCCAATTATATGAAGGTCTTAATGGATGGATCCATGCTAAAGACTACCGGAAGGACCATCGATAGATAAAGTTTAAGAAAAATCGCTGGAGCAGTTTTCGAGATAAAGGCGTCCAAAAACGCTCCAAAACAAAAAATGCTTGATTTTCAGCGTGTCATATTTTACTTCTGGATCATCGTATCTGTATGAAGTTGGTATCATACGATACTCCAATTCCGATGTAAACTAACGATACCTTAATCCATTTGATCGGTTGATATGGGACGAAGAAATCACGTTTTTCCCAAAGCCCCCATTTTTTGAGTTTTTTTCAAAAAATCAGACATTATTTCGACTACTTCCGGTTTACGGATCGTTGTTGAAATTGCTTTATCCGGATGTCTGACTATATGGCTTTATGTTCCAGAGGTTTCAGGAATATCGTTTTATCCTTTCCAAAAAATATAAGGGGCATAAAATGGGCAGAAAATTCGAAAAAATTCGAAAAATAAAGGGCGATAAGTCTGAATGAATCTTATATTACTGGAATCGCTTGGACCTCAGAAATCCAAAAATGTAGGTCAAATTTGCAAATTTTGAAAAATAACAAAAATTGTCTCATAAACAACGTCTTTTCAATTTTCGAACGATAGAAGTCATAGACGAATGTTCGAAATTGAAAAATGTGAGATAGCCATTATCTCGCAAAAGGTTCAGAGTTCCCGAAAATGTCATCTGTTTTAAAATGCGTAAAGAATTGACGAAACTATGGCCTATTTTCAAATATTAGACGACGTACAAAGTTCGGCCACTTCCGGTATGCGCAGAGGTTTGAAAAATAGTTTATCAAGTAGCCACCACATGTTTTCCCGATAGAAAAGTTTGTTCCAGATCGATATCTGTTTTCGATCATGGAGAAATAGGCTCCCGCGGTAAAAAATAATAATAATAATAATAATAATAATAATAATTTTAGTAAAAACAATAGTCTTTCAGACGAAAGTCTGAAAGCCTAACTAGACCTGCATAGCAGTGCTGAATCGGCTTTCAGGGTCCTTTATATCATTGCCATGCTTTTAAATTTACCTTTATACTCTAAACGACCGATAGGACTCGGGGTAACAGAAGTTTAAGAAGTGAAATAGAAGTAGTTTTCGAGATAAACGAGTCCGAAAAGGCTTCAAAAAAAGAGGAAAATACTACATTTTCGGCATGTCATAATCTATTGCCTAACCATCGAATTTGTATCATTCTGATATCATATAAAAGTCCAAAAAGGAAAATACTAGATCTTCAGCGTCCCGTAATATTTGTCATTGAACACGCCATCTTGAGTCGGATCACGCAAAATCTAATTTTGGAGTAAAATTTTGTTTGGAAGTCTAAAAATACGTTTTTTGCAAATATGACATTACTTCCGGTGATAATGGAAATGTTAAATCAGATCATTGCAATCATAAATGGCATAAGGCATCACATGGTGAAAATTTTATGTAAATAGAATAATAATTGCCACTTTTATAGACTAAAAACCTTGAAAAGTGACGTGTAGAAAATCGTCTATTTCTCGGCAACTGTACAAGTTAGAAACCATTTTTTGGTATTTATATGACCGTATGGGTTTAATCTATTTGTTGATTGGAATCAAATATCATAATTGTATAAACATTACAAATCAGACTCATTTGAATAAAATATTTGTTTTGAAGTCTAAAAATACGGTTTTTGCAAATATGACATTACTTCCGGTGATAATGGAAATGTTAAATCAGATCATTGGAATCCTAAAGCGCATAAGGCATCACATGGTGAAAATTGTATGAAAATTGAATAATAATTGACACTTTTATAGACCAAAAAGCTTGAAAAGTGACTTGTAGAAAATCGTCTATTTCTCGGCAACCGTACAAGTTAGAAACTTTTTTGTGGTATCTGTATGATCGTATGGGTTCATGCTATTCGTTGATGGGATTCAAAATATCATAATTTTTAAAATATTATAAAAAAGACTCTTTTGAATAAAATATTTGTTTTTTAGGTTAAAAGTATAGTTTTTTCCAAAATGACGTTATTTCCGGTAACAGTGAAACTGTAAAATTGGCTTAACCTAGTTCAAATTGGCATTAGGCATCGAATGAAAAAAAAATATTGAAAATCGGATAATAATTTACTCTTTTATAGACAAAATAACGTGAAAAGTGATTCACGCAAAATTGCATATTTCTCGGCAATTGCTCATATTACGAACTATATTTTGCATACATTCTCCTCGTCTGGATTATTAATACGAGTTTATGAAAGTTATGAATAAATAGTTCAAAATATGAAGACGTTGAATAGGTTGTAAATAACTGATTGTTACACTTTTTTTTACATTTATTCGAAATTGCCCGAAAATGAAATTGAAATTAAAAAATCTGAGCTAACGATTTGTGCCCCTTTACAGCGCGCATCCTTTTTGCTATATCAGATTTCGAAAAAAATAATATTTGCTTTCAAAAAGTGGTACCGAACTGTCAAAATCGTAGTTTTTGTTAATATTACGCCACTTCCGTTGCTTGCAGAAAAATTTCACGGTAACAAAAAAAATTACAATTGAGACCACGGAGCATATGCACTTTGTTTTACACAAATCGAACAATAAATAATTAATCTAGGTACGAAAAACTAAATTAGCCAATGGCGACTAAAGAAAATGAGTGAGACAAAATTCTTTCTCACTTCTGCTCAAGTAGGGTGATACTTTAACTCTGAGTAAACTACCATCAAAAAATATTCATAAATAAAAAAGTTTTCTGTAAAATTGTAAAAAAAATTCAAAATATCGGAGATATTTTCGACTACTTCCGGTTTTTCGATCATTGTCGGAATAGCTTTAACAAGTTGATTAGATACTTAACTTCCCATACCAGAAATATCAGAAACATTAATTGAGTAATTTTCGAAAAAAAGATAAATAAAAGAGCATTTTCAATAATTTAATGATTTTTCAACTTTTTTCAAAGATTGAGGTCATTTTTGGACCACCTATAATATTGCAACGCTTTTATTATTAGATGCACACGCTAGGCCACCGATAGGACTCTGAGTAAAAAATGTTTAAGAAAAATCGTAGGCGTCGTTTTCGAGAAAAAGGCGTCTCAGAATGCTCCAAAACGGAAAATACTTGGTTTTCAGCGTACCATAATTTATTTCCTAAAAATCAAATTCGTGTTATTTATATTTTATACGATCGTCTATTAATGGAACTATCCAACCACACTTTAATTGTTTTGGTCCGCTAATATGTGACGGAGAATTCGATCTTTTGGCAAGAGCTCCAATTCTTTTTTTATCTTTTTTACATTTTTCTTCGTTTTTTGAACTACTTCCGGTATACGAATCATTGTCGAGTAGTTTTCTCATCCAGTTTTGGAGTTTGCATGGGAACAGGGCTCTCTAACGATATACGACACTATACGATCAAATAAAATACTTCTGAGAAATCCTATGTTCAAAAGTGTTAAAAATGTCAAAATGTCAAAATATTGAAAATTAAATTTCAATAACTGCATACATATTATACATCATTAGAATCGTAATTGGGTCAGCTTTTTAAATATATATTTTTTTTTTGGAAATCTCTTAAAATAAAAAAATAGTAGAGCATTTTCCAAAATTTCACGATTTTTGGACTTTTTTCAATTTTCAGTCCCTTTTTTGTCTTATTCCAATTATATGAAGGTCTTAATGGGTGGATCCATGCTAAAGACTACCGGAAGGACCATCGATAGATAAAGTTTAAGAAAAATCGCTGGAGCAGTTTTCGAGATAAAGGCGTCCAAAAACGCTACAAAACAAAAAATGCTTGATTTTCAGCGTGTCATATTTTACTTCTGGATCATCGTATCTGTATGAAGTCGGTATCATACGATACTCCAATTCCGATGTAAACAAACGATACCTTAATCCATTTGATCGGTTGATATGGGACGAAGAAATCACGTTTTTCCCAAAGCCCCCATTTTTTGAGTTTTTTTCAAAAAATCAGACATTATTTCGACTACTTCCGGTTTACGGATCGTTGTTGAAATTGCTTTATCCGGATGTCTGACTATATGGCTTTATGTTCCAGAGTTTTCAGAAATATCGTTTTATCCTTTCCAAAAAATATAAGGGGCATAAAATGGGCAGAAAATTCGAAAAAATTCGAAAAATAAAGGGCGATAACTCTGAATGAATCTTATATTACTGGAATCGCTTGGACCTCAGAAATCCAAAAATGTAGGTCAAATTTGCAAATTTTGAAAAATAACAAAAATTGTCTCATAAACAACGTCTTTTCAATTTTCGAACGATAGAAGTCATAGACGAATGTTCGAAATTGAAAAATGTGAGATAGCCATTATCTCGCAAAAGATTCAGGGTTTCCGAAAATGTCATTTGATTAAAAATGGGTAAAGAATTGACGAAATTATGGCCGATTTTCAATATCATGACAACATACAAAGTTCGGCCACTTCCGGTATGCGCAGAAGTTTGAAAAATAGTTTATGCACTAGCCACCACATGTTTTCCCGATAGAAAAGTTTGTTCCAGATCGATATCTGTTTTCGATCATGGAGAAATAGGCTCCCGCGGTAAAAAATAATAATAATAATAATAACTAGACCTGCATAGCAGTGCTGAATCGGCTTTCAGGGTCCTTTATATCATTGCCATGCTTTTAAATTTACCTTTATACTCTTAAACGACCGATAGGACTCGGGGTAACAGAAGTTTAAGAAGTGAAATAGAAGTAGTTTTCGAGATAAACGAGTCCGAAAAGGCTCCAAAAAAAGAGGAAAATACTACATTTTCGGCATCTCATAATCTATTGCCTAACCATCGAATTTGTATCATTCTGATATCATATAAAAGTCCAAAAAGGAAAATACTAGATCTTCAGCGTCCCGTAATATTTGTCATTGAACACGCCATCTTGAGTCGGATCGCGCAAAATCTAATTTTGGAGTAAAATTTTGTTTGGAAGTCTAAAAATACGGTTTTTGCAAATATGACATTACTTCCGGTGATAATGGAAATGTTAAATCAGATCATTGCAATCATAAATGGCATAAGGCATCACATGGTGAAAATTTTATGTAAATCGAATAATAATTGCCACTTTTATAGACTAATAACCTTGAAAAGTGACGTGTAGAAAATCGTCTATTTCTCGGCAACTGTACAAGTTAGAAACCATTTTTTGGTATTTATATGACCGTATGGGTTTAATCTATTTGTTGATTGGAATCAAATATCATAATTGTATAAACATTACAAATCAGACTCATTTGAATAAAATATTTGTTTTGAAGTCTAAAAATACGGTTTTTGCAAATATGACATTACTTCCGGTGATAATGGAAATGTTAAATCAGATCATTGCAATTCTAAAGTGCATAAGGCATCACATGGTGAAAATTGTATGAAAATTGAATAATAATTGACACTTTTATAGACCAAAAAGCTTGAAAAGTGACTTGTAGAAAATCGTCTATTTCTCGGCAACCGTACAAGTTAGAAACTTTTTTGTGGTATCTGTATGATCGTATGGGTTCATTCTATTCGTTGATGAGATTCAAAATATCATAATTTTTAAAATATTATAAAAAAGACTCTTTTGAATAAAATATTTGTTTTTTAGGTTAAAAGTATAGTTTTTTCCAAAATGACGTTATTTCCGGTAACAGTGAAACTGTAAAATTGGCTTAACCTAGTCCAAATTGGCATTAGGCATCGAATGAAAAAAAAATATTGAAAATCGGATAATAATTTACTCTTTTATAGACAAAATAACGTGAAAAGTGATTCACGCAAAATTGCATATTTCTCGGCAATTGCTCATATTACGAACTATATTTTGCATACATTCTCCTCGTCTGGATTATTAATACGAGTTTATGAAAGTTACGAATAAATAGTTCAAAATATGAAGACGTTGAATAGGTTGTAAATAACTGATTGTTACACTTTTTTTTACATTTATTCGAAATTGCCCGAAAATGAAATTGAAATTAAAAAATCTGAGCTAACGATTTGTGCCCCTTTACAGCGCGCATCCTTTTTGCTATATCAGATTTCGAAAAAAATAATATTTGCTTTCAAAAAGTGGTACCGAACTGTCAAAATCGTAGTTTTTGTTAATATTACGCCACTTCCGTTGCTGGCAGAAAAATTTCACGGTGACAAAAAAAATTACAATTGAGACCACGGAGCATATGCACTTTGTT
Organism: Patella ulyssiponensis; assembly: GCA_963678685.1. NCBI lineage: Eukaryota > Metazoa > Mollusca > Gastropoda > Patellidae > Patella > Patella ulyssiponensis. The sequence continues at coordinate 55,543,354 of OY783225.1, read as the reverse complement.
TTACACAAATCGAACAATAAATAATTAATCTAGGTACGAGAAACTAAATTAGCCAATGGCGACTAAAGAAAATGAGTGAGACAAAATTCTTTCTCACTTCTGCTCAAGTAGGGTGATACTTTAACTCTGAGTAAACTACCATCAAAAAATATTCATAAATAAAAAAGTTTTCTGTAAAATTGTAAAAAAAATTCAAAATATCGGAGATATTTTCGACTACTTCAAGTTTTTCGATCATTGTCGGAATAGCTTTAACAAGTTGATTAGATACTTAACTTCCCATACCAGAAATATCAGAAACATTCATTGAGTAATTTTCGAAAAAAAGATAAATAAAAGAGCATTTTCAATAATTTAATGATTTTTCAACTTTTTTCAAAGATTGAGGTCATTTTTGGACCACCTATAATATTGCAACGCTTTTATTATTAGATGCACACGCTAGGCCACCGATAGGACTCTGAGTAAAAAATGTTTAAGAAAAATCGTAGGCGTCGTTTTTGAGAAAATGGCGTCTCAGAATGCTCCAAAACGGAAAATACTTAGTTTTCAGCGTACCATAATTTATTTCCTAAAAATCAAATTCGTGTTATTTAGATGTTATACGATCGTCTATTAATGGAACTATCCAACGACACTTTAATTGTTTTGGTCCGCTAATATGTGACGGAGAATTCGATCTTTTGGCAAGAGCTCCAATTTTTTTTTTATCTTTTTTACATTTTTCTTCGTTTTTTGAACTACTTCCGGTATACGAATCATTGTCGAGTAGTTTTCTCATCCAGTTTTGGAGTTTGCATGGGAACAGGGCTCTCTAACGATATACGACACTATACGATCAAATAAAATACTTCTGAGAAATCCTATGTTCAAAAGTGTTAAAAATGTCAAAATGTCAAAATATTGAAAATTAAATTTCAATAACTGCATACATATTATACATCATTAGAATCGTAATTGGGTCAGCTTTTTAAATATATATTTTTTTTTTGAAAATCTCTTAAAATAAAAAAATAGTAGAGCATTTTCCAAAATTTCACGATTTTTGGACTTTTTTCTATTTTCAGTCCCTTTTTTGTCTTATTCCAATTATATGAAGGTCTTAATGGATGGATCCATGCTAAAGACTACCGGAAGGACCATCGATAGATAAAGTTTAAGAAAAATCGCTGGAGCAGTTTTCGAGATAAAGGCGTCCAAAAACGCTCCAAAACAAAAAATGCTTGATTTTCAGCGCGTCATATTTTACTTCTGGATCATCGTATCTGTACGAAGTCGGTATCATACGATACTCCAATTCCGATGTAAACAAACGATACCTTAATCCATTTGATCGGTTGATATGGGACGAAGAAATCACGTTTTTCCCAAAGCCCCCATTTTTTGAGTTTTTTTCAAAAAATCAGACATTATTTCGACTACTTCCGGTTTACGGATCGTTGTTGAAATTGCTTTATCCGGATGTCTGACTATATGGCTTTATGTTCCAGAGGTTTCAGAAATATCGTTTTATCCTTTCCAAAAAATATAAGGGGCATAAAATGGGCAGAAAATTCGAAAAAATTCGAAAAATAAAGGGCGATAACTCTGAATGAATCTTATATTACTGGAATCGCTTGGACCTCAGAAATCCAAAAATGTAGGTCAAATTTGCAAATTTTGAAAAATAACAAAAATTGTCTCATAAACAACGTCTTTTCAATTTTCGAACGATAGAAGTCATAGACGAATGTTCGAAATTGAAAAATGTGAGATAGCCATTATCTCGCAAAAGATTCAGGGTTTCCGAAAATGTCATTTGATTAAAAATGGGTAAAGAATTGACGAAATTATGGCCGATTTTCAATATCATGACAACATACAAAGTTCGGCCACTTCCGGTATGCGCAGAAGTTTGAAAAATAGTTTATGCACTAGCCACCACATGTTTTCCCGATAGAAAAGTTTGTTCCAGATCGATATCTGTTTTCGATCATGGAGAAATAGGCTCCCGCGGTAAAAAATAATAATAATAATAATAATAATAATAATAATAATAATAATAATTTTAGTAAAAACAATAGTCTTTCAGACGAAAGTCTGAAAGCCTAATAATAATAATAATAACTAGACCTGCAGACCTGCAGTGCTGAATCGGCTTTCAGGAATCAGACAGGAAGTGCGTCATACAATAGCCGATCCATCGAGCTACCAAACGATACTGTAGTTGTTATGATTCAGTGACGCCCTCTATCAGATTTGTAAAAGTAATATTTGCTTGCAAATAAATACACCGGTCAAAATTGTAAAATCTGGCAAAAAAACTTAACTTCCGGTGCCAAAAGAAATCATTATCGATAACAAATAAGTTGAGAATTCGCAATTGAGAATTGTTTTATACATATCAGCCAATAACATAATAAACTTAGAACCCATAAACTGAAATCAAAAAGGTAAAAAACTTAAAAAGTGATCCTTAGAAAATTGGTTATTCCTCGACAAGGGAATATGCTAGAAGCAATTTTTTGATATCAGTATGATTATATTGATCCAATCTAAATGGCCATTAGAATCAAACGTTATAACGTAACAAATAATAAATATAACTCACTTCAAAAAAATATTTGTTTTGAAGTCTAAAAATACGTTTTTTGCAAATATGACATTACTTCCGGTGATAATGGAAATGTTAAATCAGATCATTGCAATCATAAATGGCATAAGGCATCACATGGTGAAAATTGTATGAAAATTGAATAATAATTGACACTTTTATAGACCAAAAAGCTTGAAAAGTGACTTGTAGAAAATCGTCTATTTTTCGGCAACCGTACAAGTTAGAAACTTTTTTGTGGTATCTGTATGATCGTATGGGTTCATGCTATTCGTTGATGGGATTCAAATATCATAATTTTAAAAATATTATAAAAGAGACTCATTTGAATAAAATATTTGTTTTTTAGGTTAAAAATACAGTTTTTGCCAAAATGACGTCATTTTCGGTAACAGTGAAACTGTAAAATTGGCTTAACCTAGTCCAAATCGGCATTAGGCATCAAATAAAAGAAAAATATTGAAAATCGGATAATAATTTACTCTTTTATAGGCAAAATAACTTGAAAAGTGATGCATGCAAAATTGCATATTTCTCGGCAACTGCTCATATTACAAACTATTTTTTGCATACATTCTCTTCGTCTGGATTATGGCTACGAGTTTATGAAAGTTACGAATAAATAGTTCAAAATATAAAGACGTTGAATGGGTTGTAATAACTGAATTTTACCCTTTTTTTTACATTTTATTCGAAATTGCCCGAAAATGAAATTGAAATTTAAGAATCTGAGCCAAACATTTTATGCGCCTTTACAGGGCGCATACTTTTTGTTATATCAGTATTCGAAAAAAATAATATTTGCTGTCAAAAAGTGGTACTTAACTCTCAAAATTGTAGTTTTTGTTAATATTACGCCACTTCCGTTGCGTGCAGAAAAATGTCACCGTAACAAAAAATATTACAACTGACATCACGAAGCATATGCACTTTGTTTTATACAAATCGAACAATAAATAATTAATCTAGGTACGAAAAACTAAATTAGCCAATGGCGACTAAAGAAAATTACTGAGACAAAATTCTTTCTCACTTATGCTCAAGTAGGGTGATACTTTAACTCTGTGTAAACTACCATCAAAAAATATTCATAAATAAAAAAGTTTCCTGTAAAAATGTAAAACAAATTCAAAATATCGGACATTTTTACGACTACTTCCGGTTTTTCGATCATTGTCGGAATTGCTTTAACAAGTTGATTAGATACTTAACTTCCTGTAGCAGAAATATCAGAAACATTCATTAAGTAATTTTTGAAAAAAAGATAAATAAAAGAGCATTTTCAATAATTTAATGATTTTTCAAATTTTTTCAAAGATTGATGTCATTTTTGGACCACCTATAATATTGCAACGCTTTTATTATTAGATGCACACGCTAGGCCACCGATAGGACTCTGAGTAAAAAATGTTTAAGAAAAATCGTAGGTGTCGTTTTCGAGAAAAAGGCGTCTCAGAATGCTCCAAAACGGAAAATACGTAGTTTTCAGCGTACCATAATTTATTTCCTAAGAATCAAATTCGTGTTATTGAGATGTTATACGATCGTCTATTAATGGAACTATCCAACGACACTTTAATTGTCTTGGTCCGCTAATATGTGACGGAGAATTCGAACTTTTGGCAAGAGCTCCAATTCTTTTTTATCTTTTTTACATTTTTCGTCGTTTTTTGAACTACTTCCGGTATACGAATCATTGTCGAGCAGTTTTCACATCCAGTTTTGGAGTTTGCATGGGAACAAGGCTCTCTAATGATATACTACACTATACGATCAAATAAAATACTTCTGAGAAATCCTATGTTCAAAAGTGTTAAAAATGTCAAAATGTCAAAATATTGAAAATTAAATTTCAATAACTGCATACATATTATACATCATTAGAATCGTAATTAGGTCAGCTTTTTAAATATATATCTGTTTTTTGAAAATCTCTTCAAATACAAAAATAGCGGAGCATTTTCCAAAATTTCACGATTTTTTGACTTTTTTCAATTTTCAGTCCCTTTTTTGTCTTATTCCAATTATATATAGGTTTTAATGGATTGATCCATGCTAAAGAATACCGGAAGTACCATCGATAGATAAAGTTTAAGAAAAATCGCTGGAGCAGTTTTCGAGATAAAGGCGTCCAAAAACGCTCCAAATCAAAAAATGCTTGATTTTCAGCCTGTCATATTTTACTTCTGCATCATCGTATCTGTATGCATTGGGTATCATACGATACTCCAATTCCGACGTAAACCAACGATACCTTAATCCATTTGATCGGTTGATATGGGACGACGAAATCACGTTTTTCCCAAAGCCCCCATTTTTTGAGTTTTTTTCAAAAAATCAGACATTATTTCGACTACTTCCGGTTTACGGATCGTTGTTGAAATTGCTTTATCCGGATGTCTGACTATATGGCTTAATGTTCCAGAGGTTTCAGAAATATCGTTTTATCCTTTCCAAAAAATATAAGGGGCATAAAATGGGCAGAAAATTCGAAAAAATTCGAAAAATAAAGTGCGATAACTCGGAATGAAACTTATATTACTGGAATCGCATAGACTTCAGGAATCCAAAAATGTAGGTCAAATTTGCAAATTTTGAAAAATAACAAAAATTGTCTCATAAACATCGTCTTTTCAATTTTCGAACGATAGAAGTCATAGACGAATGTTCGAAATTGAAAAATGTGAGATAGCCATTATCTTGCAAAAGATTCAGGGTTCCCGAAAATGTCATTTGTTTAAAAATGGGTAAAGAATTGACGAAACTATGGCCTATTTTCAATTTTTAGACGACGTACAAAGTTCGGCCACTTCCGGTATGCGCAGAGGTTTGAAAAATAGTTTATCAAGTAGCCACCACATGTTTTCCCGATAGAAAAGTTTGTTCCAGATCGATATCTGTTTTCGATCATGGAGAAATAGGCTCCCGCGGTAAAAAATAATAATAATAATAATAACTAGACCTGCATAGCAGTGCTGAATCGGCTTTCAGGGTCCTTTATATCATTGCCATGCTTTTAAATTTACCTTTATACTCTAAACGACCGATAGGACTCGGGGTAACAGAAGTTTAAGAAGTGAAATAGAAGTAGTTTTCGAGATAAACGAGTCCGAAAAGGCTTCAAAAAAAGAGGAAAATACTACATTTTCGGCATCTCATAATCTATTGCCTAACCATCGAATTTGTATCATTCTGATATCATATAAAAGTCCAAAAAGGAAAATACTAGATCTTCAGCGTCCCGTAATATTTGTCATTGAACACGCCATCTTGAGTCGGATCACGCAAAATCTAATTTTGGAGTAAAATTTTGTTTGGAAGTCTAAAAATACGGTTTTTGCAAATATGACATTACTTCCGGTGATAATGGAAATGTTAAATCAGATCATTGCAATCATAAATGGCATAAGGCATCACATGGTGAAAATTTTATGTAAATCGAATAATAATTGCCACTTTTATAGACTAAAAACCTTGAAAAGTGACGTGTAGAAAATCGTCTATTTCTCGGCAACTGTACAAGTTAGAAACCATTTTTTGGTATTTATATGACCGTATGGGTTTTATCTATTTGTTGATTGGAATCAAATATCATAATTGTATAAACATTACAAATCAGACTCATTTGAATAAAATATTTGTTTTGAAGTCTAAAAATACGGTTTTTGCAAATATGACATTACTTCCGGTGATAATGGAAATATTAAATCAGATCATTGCAATCCTAAAGCGCATAAGGCATCACATGGTGAAAATTGTATGAAAATTGGATAATAATTGACACTTTTATAGACCAAAAAGCTTGAAAAGTGACTTGTAGAAAATCGTCTATTTCTCGGCAACCGTACAAGTTAGAAACTTTTTTGTGGTATCTGTATGATCGTATGGGTTCATGCTATTCGTTGATGGGATTCAAAATATCATAATTTTTAAAATATTATAAAAAAGACTCTTTTGAATAAAATATTTGTTTTTTAGGTTAAAAGTATAGTTTTTTCCAAAATGACGTTATTTCCGGTAACAGTGAAACTGTAAAATTGGCTTAACCTAGTCCAAATTGGCATTAGGCATCGAATGAAAAAAAAATATTGAAAATCGGATAATAATTTACTCTTTTATAGACAAAATAACGTGAAAAGTGATTCACGCAAAATTGCATATTTTTCGGCAATTGCTCATATTACGAACTATATTTTGCATACATTCTCCTCGTCTGGATTATTAATACGAGTTTATGAAAGTTACGAATAAATAGTTCAAAATATGAAGACGTTGAATAGGTTGTAAATAACTGATTGTTACACTTTTTTTCACATTTATTCGAAATTGCCCGAAAATGAAATTGAAATTAAAAAATCTGAGCTAACGATTTGTGCCCCTTTACAGCGCGCATCCTTTTTGCTATATCAGATTTCGAAAAAAATAATATTTGCTTTCAAAAAGTGGTACCGAACTGTCAAAATCGTAGTTTTTGTTAATATTACGCCACTTCCGTTGCTTGCAGAAAAATTTCACGGTAACAAAAAAAATTACAATTGAGACCACGGAGCATATGCATTTTGTTTTACACAAATAGAACAATAAATAATTAATCTAGGTACGAAAAACTAAATTAGCCAATGGCGACTAAAGAAAATGAGTGAGACAAAATTCTTTCTCACTTCTGCTCAAGTAGGGTGATACTTTAACTCTGAGTAAACTACCATCAAAAAATATTCATAAATAAAAAAGTTTTCTGTAAAATTGTAAAAAAAATTCAAAATATCGGAGATATTTTCGACTACTTCCGGTTTTTCGATCATTGTCGGAATAGCTTTAACAAGTTGATTAGATACTTAACTTCCCATACCAGAAATATCAGAAACATTAATTGAGTAATTTTCGAAAAAAAGATAAATAAAAGAGCATTTTCAATAATTTAATGATTTTTCAACTTTTTTCAAAGATTGAGGTCATTTTTGGACCACCTATAATATTGCAACGCTTTTATTATTAGATGCACACGCTAGGCCACCGATAGGACTCTGAGTAAAAAATGTTTAAGAAAAATCGTAGGCGTCGTTTTCGAGAAAAAGGCGTCTCAGAATGCTCCAAAACGGAAAATACTTAGTTTTCAGCGTACCATAATTTATTTCCTAAAAATCAAATTCGTGTTATTTAGATGTTATACGATCGTCTATTAATGGAACTATCCAACGACACTTTAATTGTTTTGGTCCGCTAATATGTGACGGAGAATTCGATCTTTTGGCAAGAGCTCCAATTTTTTTTTTATCTTTTTTACATTTTTCTTCGTTTTTTGAACTACTTCCGGTATACGAATCATTGTCGAGTAGTTTTCTCATCCAGTTTTGGAGTTTGCATGGGAACAGGGCTCTCTAACGATATACGACACTATACGATCAAATAAAATACTTCTGAGAAATCCTATGTTCAAAAGTGTTAAAAATGTCAAAATGTCAAAATATTGAAAATTAAATTTCAATAACTGCATACATATTATACATCATTAGAATCGTAATTGGGTCAGCTTTTTAAATATATATTTTTTTTTTGAAAATCTCTTCAAATAAAAAAATAGTAGAGCATTTTCCAAAATTTCACGATTTTTGGACTTTTTTCAATTTTCAGTCCCTTTTTTGTCTTATTCCAATTATATGAAGGTCTTAATGGATGGATCCATGCTAAAGACTACCGGAAGGACCATCGATAGATAAAGTTTAAGAAAAATCGCTGGAGCAGTTTTCGAGATAAAGGCGTCCAAAAACGCTCCAAAACAAAAAATGCTTGATTTTCAGCGTGTCATATTTTACTTCTGGATCATCGTATCTGTATGAAGTCGGTATCATACGATACTCCAATTCCGATGTAAACTAACGATACCTTAATCCATTTGATCGGTTGATATGGGACGAAGAAATCACGTTTTTCCAAAAGCCCCCATTTTTTGATTTTTTTTCAAAAAATCAGACATTATTTCGACTACTTCCGGTTTACGGATCGTTGTTGAAATTGCTTTATCCGGATGTCTGACTATATGGCTTTATGTTCCAGAGGTTTCAGAAATATCGTTTTATCCTTTCCAAAAAATATAAGGGGCATAAAATGGGCAGAAAATTCGAAAAAATTCGAAAAATAAAGGGCGATAACTCTGAATGAATCTTATATTACTGGAATCGCTTGGACCTCAGAAATCCAAAAATGTAGGTCAAATTTGCAAATTTTGAAAAATAACAAAAATTGTCTCATAAACAACGTCTTTTCAATTTTCGAACGATAGAAGTCATAGACGAATGTTCGGAATTGAAAAATGTGAGATAGCCATTATCTCGCAAAAGGTTCAGAGTTCCCGAAAATGTCATCTGTTTTAAAATGCGTAAAGAATTGACGAAACTATGGCCTATTTTCAAATATTAGACGACGTACAAAGTTCGGCCACTTCCGGTATGCGCAGAGGTTTGAAAAATAGTTTATCAAGTAGCCACCACATGTTTTCCCGATAGAAAAGTTTGTTCCAGATCGATATCTGTTTTCGATCATGGAGAAATAGGCTCCCGCGGTAAAAAATAATAATAACTAGACCTGCATAGCAGTGCTGAATCGGCTTTCAGGGTCCTTTATATCATTGCCATGCTTTTAAATTTACCTTTATACTCTAAACGACCGATAGGACTCGGGGTAACAGAAGTTTAAGAAGTGAAATAGAAGTAGTTTTCGAGATAAACGAGTCCGAAAAGGCTTTAAAAAAAGAGGAAAATACTACATTTTCGGCATCTCATAATCTATTGCCTAACCATCGAATTTGTATCATTCTGATATCATATAAAAGTCCAAAAAAGGAAAATACTAGATCTTCAGCGTCCCGTAATATTTGTCATTGAACACGCCATCTTGAGTCGGATCACGCAAAATCTAATTTTGGAGTAAAATTTTGTTTGGAAGTCTAAAAATACGGTTTTTGCAAATATGACATTATTTCCGGTGATAATGGAAATGTTAAATCAGATCATTGCAATCATAAATGGCATAAGGCATCACATGGTGAAAATTTTATGTAAATCGAATAATAATTGCCACTTTTATAGACTAAAAACCTTGAAAAGTGACGTGTAAAAAATCGTCTATTTCTCGGCAACTGTACAAGTTAGAAACCATTTTTTGGTATTTATATGACCGTATGGGTTTTATCTATTTGTTGATTGGAATCAAATATCATAATTGTATAAACATTACAAATCAGACTCATTTGAATAAAATATTTGTTTTGAAGTCTAAAAATACGGTTTTTGCAAATATGACATTACTTCCGGTGATAATGGAAATGTTAAATCAGATCATTGCAATCCTAAAGCGCATAAGGCATCACATGGTGAAAATTGTATGAAAATTGAATAATAATTGACACTTTTATAGACCAAAAAGCTTGAAAAGTGACTTGTAGAAAATCGTCTATTTCTCGGCAACCGTACAAGTTAGAAACTTTTTTGTGGTATCTGTATGATCGTATGGGTTCATGCTATTCGTTGATGGGATTCAAAATATCATAATTTTTAAAATATTATAAAAAAGACTCTTTTGAATAAAATATTTGTTTTTTAGGTTAAAAGTATAGTTTTTTCCAAAATGACGTTATTTCCGGTAACAGTGAAACTGTAAAATTGGCTTAACCTAGTCCAAATTGGCATTAGGCATCGAATGAAAAAAAATATTGAAAATCGGATAATAATTTACTCTTTTATAGACAAAATAACGTGAAAAGTGATTCACGCAAAATTGCATATTTCTCGGCAATTGCTCATATTACGAACTATATTTTGCATACATTCTCCTCGTCTGGATTATTAATACGAGTTTATGAAAGTTACGAATAAATAGTTCAAAATATGAAGACGTTGAATAGGTTGTAAATAACTGATTGTTACACTTTTTTTTACATTTATTCGAAATTGCCCGAAAATGAAATTGAAATTAAAAAATCTGAGCTAACGATTTGTCCCCTTTTACAGTGCGCATCCTTTTTGCTATATCAGATTTCGAAAAAAATAATATTTGCTTTCAAAAAGTGGTACCGAACTGTCAAAATCGTAGTTTTTGTTAATATTACGCCACTTCCGTTGCTTGCAGAAAAATTTCACGGTAACAAAAAAAATTACAATTGAGACCACGGAGCATATGCATTTTGTTTTACACAAATCGAACAATAAATAATTATTCTAGGTACGAAAAACTAAATTAGCCAATGGCGACTAAAGAAAATGAGTGAGACAAAATTCTTTCTCGCTTCTGCTCAAGTAGGGTGATACTTTAACTCTGAGTAAACTACCATCAAAAAATATTCATAAATAAAAAAGTTTTCTGTAAAATTGTAAAAAAAATTCAAAATATCGGAGATATTTTCGACTACTTCCGGTTTTTCGATCATTGTCGGAATAGCTTTAACAAGTTGATTAGATACTTAACTTCCCATACCAGAAATATCAGAAACATTAATTGAGTAATTTTCGAAAAAAAGATAAATAAAAGAGCATTTTCAATAATTTAATGATTTTTCAACTTTTTTCAAAGATTGAGGTCATTTTTGGACCACCTATAATATTGCAACGCTTTTATTATTAGATGCACACGCTAGGCCACCGATAGGACTCTGAGTAAAAAATGTTTAAGAAAAATCGTAGGCGTCGTTTTCGAGAAAAAGGCGTCTCAGAATGCTCCAAAACGGAAAATACTTAGTTTTCAGCGTACCATAATTTATTTCCTAAAAATCAAATTCGTGTTATTTAGATGTTATACGATCGTCTATCAATAGAACTATCCAACGACACTTTAATTGTTTTGGTCCGCTAATATGTGACGGAGAATTCGATCTTTTGGCAAGAGCTCCAATTTTTTTTTTATCTTTTTTACATTTTTCTTCGTTTTTTGAACTACTTCCGGTATACGAATCATTGTCGAGTAGTTTTCTCATCCAGTTTTGGAGTTTGCATGGGAACAGGGCTCTCTAACGATATACGACACTATACGATCAAATAAAATACTTCTGAGAAATCCTATGTTCAAAAGTGTTAAAAATGTCAAAATGTCAAAATATTGAAAATTAAATTTCAATAACTGCATACATATTATACATCATTAGAATCGTAATTGGGTCAGCTTTTTAAATATATATTTTTTTTTTGAAAATCTCTTAAAATAAAAAAATAGTAGAGCATTTTCCAAAATTTCACGATTTTTGGACTTTTTTCAATTTTCAGTCCCTTTTTTGTCTTATTCCAATTATATGAAGGTCTTAATGGATGGATCCATGCTAAAGACTACCGGAAGGACCATCGATAGATAAAGTTTAAGAAAAATCGCTGGAGCAGTTTTCGAGATAAAGGCGTCCAAAAACGCTCCAAAACAAAAAATGCTTGATTTTCAGCGTGTCATATTTTACTTCTGGATCATCGTATCTGTATGAAGTTGGTATCATACGATACTCCAATTCCGATGTAAACTAACGATACCTTAATCCATTTGATCGGTTGATATGGGACGAAGAAATCACGTTTTTCCCAAAGCCCCCATTTTTTGAGTTTTTTTCAAAAAATCAGACATTATTTCGACTACTTCCGGTTTACGGATCGTTGTTGAAATTGCTTTATCCGGATGTCTGACTATATGGCTTTATGTTCCAGAGGTTTCAGGAATATCGTTTTATCCTTTCCAAAAAATATAAGGGGCATAAAATGGGCAGAAAATTCGAAAAAATTCGAAAAATAAAGGGCGATAAGTCTGAATGAATCTTATATTACTGGAATCGCTTGGACCTCAGAAATCCAAAAATGTAGGTCAAATTTGCAAATTTTGAAAAATAACAAAAATTGTCTCATAAACAACGTCTTTTCAATTTTCGAACGATAGAAGTCATAGACGAATGTTCGAAATTGAAAAATGTGAGATAGCCATTATCTCGCAAAAGGTTCAGAGTTCCCGAAAATGTCATCTGTTTTAAAATGCGTAAAGAATTGACGAAACTATGGCCTATTTTCAAATATTAGACGACGTACAAAGTTCGGCCACTTCCGGTATGCGCAGAGGTTTGAAAAATAGTTTATCAAGTAGCCACCACATGTTTTCCCGATAGAAAAGTTTGTTCCAGATCGATATCTGTTTTCGATCATGGAGAAATAGGCTCCCGCGGTAAAAAATAATAATAATAATAATAATAATAATAATAATTTTAGTAAAAACAATAGTCTTTCAGACGAAAGTCTGAAAGCCTAATAATAATAACTAGACCTGCATAGCAGTGCTGAATCGGCTTTCAGGGTCCTTTATATCATTGCCATGCTTTTAAATTTACCTTTATACTCTAAACGACCGATAGGACTCGGGGTAACAGAAGTTTAAGAAGTGAAATAGAAGTAGTTTTCGAGATAAACGAGTCTGAAAAGGCTCCAAAAAAAGAGGAAAATACTACATTTTCGGCATCTCATAATCTATTGCCTAACCATCGAATTTGTATCATTCTGATATCATATAAAAGTCCAAAAAGGAAAATACTAGATCTTCAGCGTCCCGTAATATTTGTCATTGAACACGCCATCTTGAGTCGGATCGCGCAAAAATTTAATTTTGGAGTAAAATTATGTTTTGAAGTCTAAAAATACGGTTTTTGCAAATATGACATTACTTCCGGTGATAATGGAATCAGATCATTGCAATCATAAATGGCATAAGGCATCACATGGTGAAAATTGTATGAAAATTGAATAATAATTGACACTTTTATAGACCAAAAAGCTTGAAAAGTGACTTGTAGAAAATCGTCTATATCTCAGCAACCGTACAAGTTAGAAAATTTTTTGTGGTATCTGTATGATCGTATGGGTTCATGCTATTTGGTGATGGGGTTCAAATATCATAATTTTAAAAATATTATAAAAGAGACTCATTTGAATAAAATATTTGTTTTTTAGGTTAAAAATACAGTTTTTGCCAAAATGACGTCATTTCCGGTAACAGTGAAACTGTGAAATTGGCTTAACCTCATCCCAATTGGCATTAGGCATCAAATAAAAGAAAAATATTGAAAATCGGATAATAATTTACTCTTTTATAGGCAAAATAACTTGAAAAGTGATGCATGCAAAATTGCATATTTCTCCGCAACTGCTCATATTACAAACTATTTTAAGCATACGTTCTCTTCGTCTGGATTATGGCTACGAGTTTATGAAAGTTACGAATAAATAGTTCAAAATATAAAGACGTTGAATGGGTTGTAATAACTGAATTTTACCTTTTTTTTTTACATTTTATTCGAAATTGCCCGAAAATGAAATTGAAATTTAAGAATCTGAGCCAAACAATTTATGCGCCTTTACAGGGCGCATACTTTTTGTTATATCAGTTTTCGAAAAAAATAATATTTGCTGTCAAAAAGTGGTACTTAACTCTCAAAATAGTAGTTTTTGTTAATATTACGCCACTTCCGTTGCGTGCAGAAAAATGTCACCGTAACAAAAAATATTACAATTGACATCACGAAGCATATGCACTTTGTTTTATACAAATCGAACAATAAATAATTAATCTAGGTACGAAAAACTAAATTAGCCAATGGCGACTAAAGAAAATTACTGAGACAAAATTCTTTCTCACTTCTGCTCAAGTAGGGTGATACTTTAACTCTGTGTAAACTACCATCAAAAAATATTCATAAATAAAAAAGTTTTCTGTAAAAATGTAAAAAAAATTCAAAATATCGGAGATTTTTTCGACTACTTCCGGTTTTACGATCATTGTCGGAATAGCTTTAACAAGTTGATTAGATACTTAACTTCCTGTACCTGAAATGTCAGAAACATTCATTGAGTAATTTTCGAAAAAAAGATAAATAAAAGAGCATTTTCAATAATTTAATGATTTTTCAACTTTTTTCAAAGATTGAGGTCATTTTTGGACCACCTATAATATTGCAACGCTTTTATTATTAGATGCACACGCTAGGCCACCGATAGGACTCTGAGTAAAAAATATTTAAGAAAAATCGTAGGCGTCGTTTTCGAGAAAAAGGCGTCTCAGAATGCTCCAAAACGGAAAATACTTAGTTTTCGGCGTACCATAATTTATTTCCTAAGAATCAAATTCGTGTTATTTAGATGTTATACGATCGTCTATTAATGGAACTATCCAACGACACTTTAATTGTTTTGGTCCGCTAATATGTGACGGAGAATTCGAACTTTTGGCAAGAGCTCCAATTTTTTTTCATCTTTTTTACATTTTTTGTCGTTTTTTGAACTACTTCCGGTATACGAATCATTGTCGAGTAGTTTTCACATCCAGTTTTGGAGTTTGTATGGGACAAAGGCTCTCTAATGATATACGACACTATACGATCAAATAAAATACTTCTGAGAAATCCAATGTTCAAAATTGTTAAAAATGTCAAAATGTCAAAATATTGAAAATTAAATTTCAATAACTGCATACATATTATACATCATTAGAATCGTAATTAGGTCAGCTTTTTAAATATATATTTTTTTTTTGAAAATCTCTTAAAATAAAAAAAAAGGAAAGCATTTTCCAAAATTTCACGATTTTTTGACTTTTTTCGATTTTCAGTCCCTTTTTTGTCTTATTCCAATTATTGGAAGATTGTAATGGATTGCTTCATGCTAAAGACCACCGAAGGGACTCTCGATAGAGAAGGTTTAAGATAAATCGCTGGAGCAGTTTTCGAGATAAAGGCGTCTAAAAACGCTCCAAATCAGAAAATACTTGATTTTCAGTGTGCGATATTTTACTTCCGGATCGTCGTATCTTTATGAAATGGGTACCATACGATACTTCAATTCCCGTGCAACCCAACGATACCCTAATCTCTTTAATCCGTTGATATCGGACGAAATAATCAGGTTTTTCCCCAAAGCACCCATTTTTTGCATTTTTTCCCAAACATCAGAAATTTTTTCGACTACTTCCGGTTTACGGATCGTTGTTGAAATTGCTTTATCCGGATGTCTGACTATATGGCTTTATGTTCCAGAGGTTTCAGAAATATCGATTTATCCTTTCCAAAAAATATAAGGGTTTGAAAATGGGTAGAAAATTCGAAAAAAAACGAAAAATAAAGGGAGATAACTCTGAATGAAACTTATATTACTGGAATCGGATGGGCTTCAGGAATCCAAAAATGTAGGTCAAATTTGAAAATTTTGAAAAATAACAAAAATTGTCTCATAAACAACGTCTTTTCAATTTTCGAACGAAAGAAGTCATAGACGAATGTTCGAAATTGAAAAATGTGAGATAGCCATTATCTCGCAAAAGATTCAGGGTTTCCGAAAATGTCATTTGATTAAAAATGGGTAAAGAATTGGCGAAATTATGGCCGATTTTCAATATCATGACAACCTACAAAGTTCGGCCACTTCCGGTATGCGCAGAAGTTTGAAAAATAGTTTATGCACTAGCCACCACATGTTTTCCCGATAGAAAAGTTTGTTCCAGATCGATATCTGTTTTCGATCATGGAGAAATAGGCTCCCGCGGAAAAAAATAATAATAATAAGAATAATAATAATAACTAGACCTGCAGACCTGCAGTGCTGAATCGGCTTTCAGGAATCAGACAGGAAGTGCGTCATACAATACTGCCCCACAAAAGAGAAAGGCAGTATCTGCAAAATAGTCATTTTGAGAAAATCGACTTTAAAGTTTGTCACTTTCCTGTACTCATAGTTTTGTATAAAATAATGTGATTTCTTCAACGTAAGGAAATATTTTGGTTCTCTTTCGATATATCTTGTCGATTTTCGTATATTTCTTTGAGGGACTGAGATAATGCAGATACTGCCCATTTTATGGCTCGGGACCTTTCCTGTGCCTTTTGTAAAATCAAGGTACAAAGCAGCATCTACACGTGCTCTCTAATTGTTTCTGTGATAAACAGACAGTTTACAAACTGCATATTTATGCATACACATTGTTCTAGGCATTTCCCCATTCAGTAGAGTCCAAATCCTTGACATTATATACTGTTTTTTACCTTAGTTATTCCAGGTCACTTTACATTTACTGCCAGCACCTTATCTTAAGGTACATACATGTCCCAAGGAGAACGGCAGTATCTACACTTACTGCTTTTTTCCTTAGTTATATAAGAGTAATTTGCATTTACTGCCAAAATTTCGCTCTGGGTTGTAATAGATGTATCAAGGAGAACGGCAGTATCTACACTTACTGCTTTCATCCTTAGTTATACCAGGACAATTTACATTTACTGCCCAAATCGACACTGTAAATCTCTTTACCTAATTGAAATATAGCAATGAAATTTTTACATGTGATAGAGCTGATACTGCCGATCACAATGATACCAAAAACGTATTTTGGCCAAAAGTGTAGATACTGCCTTCTTCCTTTGCACGACAGAATAGCCGATCCATCGAGCTACCAAACGATACTGTAGTTGTTATGATTCAGTGACACCCTCTATCAGATTTGTAAAAGTAATATTTGCTTGCAAATAAATACACCGGTCAAAATTGTAAAATCTGGCAAAAAAACTTAACTTCCGGTGCCAAAAGAAATCATTATCGATAACAAATAAGTTGAGAATTCGCAATTGACAATTGTTTTATACATATCAGCCAATAACATAATAAACTTAGAACCCATAAACTGAAATTAAAAAGGTAAAAAACTTAAAAAGTGATCCTTAGAAAATTGGTTATTCCTCGACAAGGGAATATGCTAGAAGCAATTTTTTGATATCAGTATGATTATATTGATCCAATCTAAATGGCCATTAGAATCAAACGTTATAACGTTAAACAAATAATAAATATAACTCACTTAAAAAAAATATTTGTTTTGAAGTCTAAAAATACGGTTTTTGCAAAAAAGACATTACTTCCGGTGATAATAAAAATCTTAAATTAGTTTAATGCAATCATAAATGGCATAAGGCATCAAATGGTGAAAATTGTATGAAAATTGAATAATAATTGACACTTTTATAGGCCAAAAAGCTTGAAAAGTGACTTGTAGAAAATCGTCTATTTCTCGGCAACCGTACAAGTTAGAAACTTTTTTGTGGTATCTGTATGATCGTATGGGTTCATGCTATTCGTTGATGGGATTCAAATATCATAATTTTAAAAATATTATAAAAGAGACTCATTTGAATAAAATATTTGTTTTTTAGGTTAAAAATACAGTTTTTGCCAAAATGACGTCATTTCCGGTAACAGTGAAACTGTAAAATTGGCTTAACCTAGTCCAAATTGGCATTAGGCATCAAATAAAAGAAAAATATTGAAAATCGGATAATAATTTACTCTTTTATAGGCAAAATAACTTGAAAAGTGATGCATGCAAAATTGCATATTTCTCGGCAACTGCTCATATTACAAACTATTTTTGGCATACATTCTCTTCGTCTGGATTATGGCTACGAGTTTATGAAAGTTACGAATAAATAGTTCAAAATATAAAGACGTTGAATGGGTTGTAATAACTGAATTTTACCTTTTTTTTTACATTTTATTCGAAATTGCCCGAAAATGAAATTGAAATTTAAGAATCTGAGCCAAACATTTTATGCGCCTTTACAGGGCGCATACTTTTTGCTATATCAGTTTTCGAAAAAAAATAATATTTGCTGTCAAAAAGTGGTACTTAACTCTCAAAATTGTAGTTTTTGTCAATATTACGCCACTTCCGTTGCGTGCAGAAAAATGTCACCGTAACAAAAAATATTACAATTGACATCACGGAGCATATGCACTTTGTTTTATACAAATCGAACAATAAATAATTAATCTAGGTACGAAAAACTAAATTAGCCAATGGCGACTAAAGAAAATTACTGAGACAAAATTCTTTCTCACTTCTGCTCAAGTAGGGTGATACTTTAACTCTGTGTGAACTACCATCAAAAAATATTCATAAATAAAAAAGTTTTCTGTAAAAATGTAAAAAAAATTCAAAATATCGGACATTTTTTCGACTACTTCCGGTTTTTCGATCATTGTCGGAATAGCTTTAACTAGTTGATTAGATACTAAACTTCCTTTACCAGAAATGTCAGAAACATTCATTGAGTAGTTTTCGAAAAAAAGATAAATAAAAGAGCATTTTCAATAATTTAATGATTTTTCAACTTTTTTCAAAGATTGAGGTCATTTTTGGACCACCTATAATATTGCAACGCTTTTATTATTAAATGCACACGCTAGGCCACCGATAGGACTCTGAGTAAAAAATGTTTAAGAAAAATCGTAGGCGTCGTTTTCGAGAAAAAGGCGTCTCGGAATGCTCCAAAACGGAAAATACTTAGTTTTCGGCGTACCATAATTTATTTCCTAAGAATCAAATTCGTGTTATTTAGATGTTATACGATCGTCTATTAATGGAACTATCCAACGACACTTTAATTGTTTTGGTCCGCTAATATGTGACGAAGAATTCGAACTTTTGACAAGAGCTCCATTTTTTTTTCATCTTTTTTACATTTTTCTTCGTTTTTTGAACTACTTCCGGTATACGAATCATTGTCGAGTAGTTTTCACATCCAGTTTTGGAGTTTGTATGGGACAAAGGCTCTCTAATGATATACGACACTATACGATCAAATAAAATACTTCTGAGAAATCCAATGTTCAAAATTGTTAAAAATGTCAAAATGTCAAAATATTGAAAATTAAATTTCAATAACTGCATACATATTATACATCATTAGAATCGTAATTAGGTCAGCTTTTTAAATATATATTTTTTTTTTGAAAATCTCTTAAAATAAAAAAATAGTAGAGCATTTTCCAAAATTTCACGATTTTTTTACTTTTTTCAATTTTCAGTGCCTTTTTTGTCTTATTCCAGTTATACGAAGGTCTTAATGGATGGATCCATGCTAAAGACTATCGGAAGGACCATCGATAGATAAAGTTTAAGAAAAATCGTTGGAGCAGTTTTTGAGATAAAGGCGTCCAAAAACGTTCCAAATCAAAAAATGCTTGATTTTCAGCGTGTCATATTTTACTTCTGGATCATCGTATCTGTATGAATTGGGTATCATACGATACTCCAATTCTGATGTAAACCAACGATACCTTAATCCATTTGATCGGTTGATATGGGACGAAGAAATCACGTTTTTCCCAAAGCCCCCATTTAATGAGTTTTTTTCAAAAAATCAGACATTATTTCGACTACTTCCGGTTTACGAATCGTTGTTGAAATTGCTTTATGCAGCGGTTTGGCAATATGGCTTTATGTTTCAGGGGTTTCAGAAATATCGTTTTATCCTTTCCAAAAAATATAAGGGTTACCAAATGGGCAGAAAATTCGAAAAAATTCGAAAAATAAAGGGCGATAACTCTGAATGAAACTTATATTACTGGAATCGCATAGACTTCAGGAATCCAAAAATGTAGGTCAAATTTGCAAATTTTGAAAAATAACAAAAATTGTCTCATAAACAACGTCTTTTCAATTTTCGAACGATAGAAGTCATAGACAAATATTCGAAATTGAAAAATGTGAGATAGCCATTATCTCGGAAAAGATTCAGGGTTTCCGAAAATGTCATTTGATTAAAAATGGGTAAAGAATTGACGAAATTATGGCCGATTTTCAATATCATGACAACCTACAAAGTTCGGCCACTTCCGGTATGCGCAGAAGTTTGAAAAATAGTTTATGCACTAGCCACCACATGTTTTCCCGATAGAAAAGTTTGTTCCAGATCGATATCTGTTTTCGATCATGGAGAAATAGGCTCCCGCGGAAAAAAATAATAATAACTAGACCTGCAGACCTGCAGTGCTGAATCGGCTTTCAGGAATCAGACAGGAAGTTCGTCATACAATAGCCGATCCAACGAGCTACCAAACGATACTCTAGTTGTTATGATTCAGTGACACCCTCTATCAGATTTGTAAAAGTAATATTTGCTTGCAAATAAATACACCGGTCAAAATTGTAAAATCTGGCAAAAAAACTTAACTTCCGGTGCCAAAAGAAATCATTATCGATAACAAATAAGTTGAGAATTCGCAATTGAGAATTGTTTTATACATATCAGCCAATAACATAATAAACTTAGAACCCATAAACTGAAATTAAAAAGGTAAAAAACTTAAAAAGTGATCCTTAGAAAATTGGTTATTCCTCGACAAGGGAATATGCTAGAAGCAATTTTTTGATATCAGTATGATTATATTGATCCAATCTAAATGGCCATTAGAATCAAACGTTATAACGTTAAACAAATAATAAATATAACTCACTTAAAAAAAATATTTGTTTTGAAGTCTAAAAATACGGTTTTTGCAAAAAAGACATTACTTCCGGTGATAATAAAAATCTTAAATTAGTTTAATGCAATCATAAATGGCATAAGGCATCAAATGGTGAAAATTGTATGAAAATTGAATAATAATTGACACTTTTATAGGCCAAAAAGCTTGAAAAGTGACTTGTAGAAAATCGTCTATTTCTCGGCAACCGTACAAGTTAGAAACTTTTTTGTGGTATCTGTATGATCGTAACGGTTCATGCTATTCGTTGATGGGATTCAAATATCATAATTTTAAAAATATTATAAAAGAGACTCATTTGAATAAAATATTTGTTTTTTAGGTTAAAAATACAGTTTTTGCCAAAATGACGTCATTTCCGGTAAGAGTGAAACTGTAAAATTGGCTTAACCTAGTCCAAATTGGCATTAGGCATCAAATAAAAGAAAAATATTGAAAATCGGATAATAATTTACTCTTTTATAGGCAAAATAACTTGAAAAGTGATGCATGCAAAATTGCATATTTCTCGGCAACTGCTCATATTACAAACTATTTTTGGCATACATTCTCTTCGTCTGGATTATGGCTACGAGTTTATGAAAGTTACGAATAAATAGTTCAAAATATAAAGACGTTGAATGGGTTGTAATAACTGAATTTTACCTTTTTTTTTACATTTTATTCGAAATTGCCCGAAAATGAAATTGAAATTTAAGAATCTCAGCCAAACATTTTATGCGCCTGTACAGGGCGCATACTTTTTGTTATATCAGTTTTCGAAAAAAATAATATTTGCTGTCAAAAAGTGGTACTTAACTCTCAAAATTGTAGTTTTTGTCAATATTACGTCACTTCCGTTGCGTGCAGAAAAATGTCACCGTAACAAAAAATATTACAATTGACATCACGGAGCATATGCACTTTGTTTTATACAAATCGAACAATAAAAAATTAATCTAGGTACGAAAAACTAAATTAGCCAATGGCGACTAAAGAAAATTACTGAGACAAAATTCTTTCTCACTTCTGCTCAAGTAGGGTGATACTTTAACTCTGTGTGAACTACCATCAAAAAATATTCATAAATAAAAAAGTTTTCTGTAAAAATGTAAAAAAAATTCAAAATATCGGAGATTTTTTCGACTACTTCCGGTTTTTCGACCATTGTCGGAATAGCTTTAACTAGTTGATTAGATACTTAACTTCCTTTACCAGAAATGTCAGAAACATTCATCGAGTAGTTTTCGAAAAAAAGATAAAAAAAAGAGCATTTTCAATAATTTAATGATTTTTCAACTTTTTTCAAAGATTGAGGTCATTTTTGGACCACCTATAATATTGCAACGCTTTTATTATTAAATGCACACGATAGGCCACCGATAGGACTCTGAGTAAAAAATGTTTAAGAAAAATTGTAGGCGTCGTTTTCGAGAAAAAGGCGTCTCGGAATGCTCCAAAACGGAAAATACTTAGTTTTCGGCGTACCATAATTTATTTCCTAAGAATCAAATTCGTGTTATTTAGATGTTATACGATCGTCTATCAATGGAACTATCCAACGACACTTTAATTGTTTTGGTCCGCTAATATGTGACGAAGAATTCGAACTTTTGACAAGAGCTCCATTTTTTTTTCATCTTTTTTACATTTTTCTTCGTTTTTTGAACTACTTCCGGTATACGAATCATTGTCGAGTAGTTTTCACATCCAGTTTTGGAGTTTGTATGGGACAAAGGCTCTCTAATGATATACGACACTATACGATCAAATAAAATACTTCTGAGAAATCCAATGTTCAAAATTGTTAAAAATGTCAAAATGTCAAAATATTGAAAATTAAATTTCAATAACTGCATACATATTATACATCATTAGAATCGTAATTAGGTCAGCTTTCTAAATATATATTTTTTTTTTGAAAATCTCTTAAAATAAAAAAATAGTAGAGCATTTTCCAAAATTTCACGATTTTTTGACTTTTTTCAATTTTCAGTGCCTTTTTAGTCTTATTCCAGTTATACGAAGGTCTTAATGGATGGATCCATGCTAAAGACTATCGGAAGGACCATCGATAGATAAAGTTTAAGAAAAATCGTTGGAGCAGTTTTTGAGATAAAGGCGTCCAAAAACGTTCCAAATCAAAAAATGCTTGATTTTCAGCGTGTCATATTTTACTTCTGGATCATCGTATCTGTATGAATTGGGTATCATACGATACTCCAATTCTGATGTAAACCAACGATACCTTAATCCATTTGATCAGTTGATATGGGACGAAGAAATCACGTTTTTCCCAAAGCCCCCATTTTTTGAGTTTTTTTCAAAAAATCAGACATTATTTCGACTACTTCCGGTTTACGAATCGTTGTTGAAATTGCTTTATGCAGCGGTTTGGCAATATGGCTTTATGTTTCAGGGGTTTCAGAAATATCGTTTTATCCTTTCCAAAAAATATAAGGGTTACCAAATGGGCAGAAAATTCGAAAAAATTCGAAAAATAAAGGGCGATAACTCTGAATGAAACTTATATTACTGGAATCGCATAGACTTCAGAAATCCAAAAATGTAGGTCAAATTTGCAAATTTTGAAAAATAACAAAAATTGTCTCATAAACAACGTCTTTTCAATTTTCGAACGATAGAAGTCATAGACAAATATTCGAAATTGAAAAATGTGAGATAGCCATTATCTCGGAAAAGATTCAGGGTTTCCGAAAATGTCATTTGATTAAAAATGGGTAAAGAATTGACGAAATTATGGCCGATTTTCAATATCATGACAACCTACAAAGTTCGGCCACTTCCGGTATGCGCAGAAGTTTGAAAAATAGTTTATGCACTAGCCACCACATGTTTTCCAGATAGAAAAGTTGGTTCCAGATCGATATCTGTTTTCGATCATGGAGAAATAGGCTCCCGCGGTAAAAAATAATAATAATAATAATAATAATAATAATAATAATAATAATTTTAGTAAAAACAATAGTCTTTCAGACGAAAGTCTGAAAGCCTAATAATTTTAGTAAAAACAATAGTCTTTCAGACGAAAGTCTGAAAGCCTAATAATAATTTTAGTAAAAACAATAGTCTTTCAGACGAAAGTCTGAAAGCCTAATTTTAGTAAAAACAATAGTCTTTCAGACGAAAGTCTGAAAGCCTAATAATTTTAGTAAAAACAATAGTCTTTCAGACGAAAGTCTGAAAGCCTAATAATAATAATAATTTTAGTAAAAACAATAGTCTTTCAGACGAAAGTCTGAAAGCCTAATAATAATTTTAGTAAAAACAATAGTCTTTCAGACGAAAGTCTGAAAGCCTAACTAGACCTGCATAGCAGTGCTGAATCGGCTTTCAGGGTCCTTTATATCATTGCCATGCTTTTAAATTTACCTTTATACTCTAAACGACCGATAAGACTCGGGGTAACAGAAGTTTAAGAAGTGAAATAGAAGTAGTTTTCGAGATAAACGAGTCCGAAAAGGCTTCAAAAAAAGAGGAAAATACTACATTTTCGGCATCTCATAATCTATTGCCTAACCATCGAATTTGTATCATTCTGATATCATATAAAAGTCCAAAAAGGAAAATACTAGATCTTCAGCGTCCCGTAATATTTGTCATTGAACACGCCATCTTGAGTCGGATCACGCAAAATCTAATTTTGGAGTAAAATTTTGTTTGGAAGTCTAAAAATACGGTTTTTGCAAATATGACATTACTTCCGGTGATAATGGAAATGTTAAATCAGATCATTGCAATCATAAATGGCATAAGGCATCACATGGTGAAAATTTTATGTAAATCGAATAATAATTGCCACTTTTATAGACTAAAAACCTTGAAAAGTGACGTGTAGAAAATCGTCTATTTCTCGGCAACTGTACAAGTTAGAAACCATTTTTTGGTATTTATATGACCGTATGGGTTTTATCTATTTGTTGATTGGAATCAAATATCATAATTGTATAAACATTACAAATCAGACTCATTTGAATAAAATATTTGTTTTGAAGTCTAAAAATACGGTTTTTGCAAATATGACATTACTTCCGGTGATAATGGAAATATTAAATCAGATCATTGCAATCCTAAAGCGCATAAGGCATCACATGGTGAAAATTGTATGAAAATTGAATAATAATTGACACTTTTATAGACCAAAAAGCTTGAAAAGTGACTTGTAGAAAATCGTCTATTTCTCGGCAACCGTACAAGTTAGAAACTTTTTTGTGGTATCTGTATGATCGTATGGGTTCATGCTATTCGTTGATGGGATTCAAAATATCATAATTTTTAAAATATTATAAAAAAGACTCTTTTGAATAAAATATTTGTTTTTTAGGTTAAAAGTATAGTTTTTTCCAAAATGACGTTATTTCCGGTAACAGTGAAACTGTAAAATTGGCTTAACCTAGTCCAAATTGGCATTAGGCATCGAATGAAACAAAAATATTGAAAATCGGATAATAATTTACTCTTTTATAGACAAAATAACGTGAAAAGTGATTCACGCAAAATTGCATATTTCTCGGCAATTGCTCATATTACGAACTATATTTTGCATACATTCTCCTCGTCTGGATTATTAATACGAGTTTATGAAAGTTACGAATGAATAGTTCAAAATATGAAGACGTTGAATAGGTTGTAAATAACTGATTGTTACACTTTTTTTTACATTTATTCGAAATTGCCCGAAAATGAAATTGAAATTAAAAAATCTGAGCTAACGATTTGTGCCCCTTTACAGCGCGCATCCTTTTTGCTATATCAGATTTCGAAAAAAATAATATTTACTTTCAAAAAGTGGTACCGAACTGTCAAAATCGTAGTTTTTGTTAATATTACGCCACTTCCGTTGCTTGCAGAAAAATTTCACGGTAACAAAAAAAATTACAATTGAGACCACGGAGCATATGCATTTTGTTTTACACAAATCGAACAATAAATAATTAATCTAGGTACGAAAAACTAAATTAGCCAATGGCGACTAAAGAAAATGAGTGAGACAAAATTCTTTCTCACTTCTGCTCAAGTAGGGTGATACTTTAACTCTGAGTAAACTACCATCAAAAAATATTCATAAATAAAAAAGTTTTCTGTAAAATTGTAAAAAAAAATCAAAATATCGGAGATATTTTCGACTACTTCCGGTTTTTCGATCATTGTCGGAATAGCTTTAACAAGTTGATTAGATACTTAACTTCCCATACCAGAAATATCAGAAACATTAATTGAGTAATTTTCGAAAAAAAGATAAATAAAAGAGCATTTTCAATAATTTAATGATTTTTCAACTTTTTTCAAAGATTGAGGTCATTTTTGGACCACCTATAATATTGCAACGCTTTTATTATTAGATGCACACGCTAGGCCACCGATAGGACTCTGAGTAAAAAATGTTTAAGAAAAATCGTAGGCGTCGTTTTCGAGAAAAAGGCGTCTCAGAATGGTCCAAAACGGAAAATACTTAGTTTTCAGCGTACCATAATTTATTTCCTAAAAATCAAATTCGTGTTATTTAGATGTTATACGATCGTCTATTAATGGAACTATCCAACGACACTTTAATTGTTTTGGTCCGCTAATATGTGACGGAGAATTCGATCTTTTGGCAAGAGCTCCAATTTTTTTTTATCTTTTTTACATTTTTCTTCGTTTTTTGAACTACTTCCGGTATACGAATCATTGTCGAGTAGTTTTCTCATCCAGTTTTGGAGTTTGCATGGGAACAGGGCTCTCTAACGATATACGACACTATACGATCAAATAAAATACTTCTGAGAAATCCTATGTTCAAAAGTGTTAAAAATGTCAAAATGTCAAAATATTGAAAATTAAATTTCAATAACTGCATACATATTATACATCATTAGAATCGTAATTGGGTCAGCTTTTTAAATATATATTTTTTTTTTGAAAATCTCATAAAATAAAAAAATAGTAGAGCATTTTCCAAAATTTCACGATTTTTGGACTTTTTTCAATTTTCAGTCCCTTTTTTGTCTTATTCCAATTATATGAAGGTCTTAATGGATGGATCCATGCTAAAGACTACCGGAAGGACCATCGATAGATAAAGTTTAAGAAAAATCGCTGGAGCAGTTTTCGAGATAAAGGCGTCCAAAAACGCTCCAAAACAAAAAATGCTTGATTTTCAGCGTGTCATATTTTACTTCTCGATCATCGTATCTGTATGAATTGGGTATCATACGATACTCCAATTCTGATGTAAACTAACGATACCTTAATCCATTTGATCGGTTGATATGGGACGAAGAAATCACGTTTTTCCCAAAGCCCCCATTTTTTGAGTTTTTTTCAAAAAATCAGACATTATTTCGACTACTTCCGGTTTACGGATCGTTGTTGAAATTGCTTTATCCGGATGTCTGACTATATGGCTTTATGTTCCAGAGGTTTCAGAAATATCGTTTTATCCTTTCCAAAAAATATAAGGGGCATAAAATGGGGAGAAAATTCGAAAAAATTCGAAA
Organism: Patella ulyssiponensis; assembly: GCA_963678685.1. Lineage (NCBI taxonomy): Eukaryota > Metazoa > Mollusca > Gastropoda > Patellidae > Patella > Patella ulyssiponensis. The sequence continues at coordinate 55,515,968 of OY783225.1, read as the reverse complement.
AATAAAGGGCGATAACTCTGAATGAATCTTATATTACTGGAATCGCTTGGACCTCAGAAATCCAAAAATGTAGGTCAAATTTGCAAATTTTGAAAAATAACAAAAATTGTCTCATAAACAACGTCTTTTCAATTTTCGAACGATAGAAGTCATAGACGAATGTTCGAAATTGAAAAATGTGAGATAGCCATTATCTCGCAAAAGGTTCAGAGTTCCCGAAAATGTCATCTGTTTTAAAATGCGTAAAGAATTGACGAAACTATGGCCTATTTTCAAATATTAGACGACGTACAAAGTTCGGCCACTTCCGGTATGCGCAGAGGTTTGAAAAATAGTTTATCAAGTAGCCACCACATGTTTTCCCGATAGAAAAGTTTGTTCCAGATCGATATCTGTTTTCGATCATGGAGAAATAGGCTCCCGCGGTAAAAAATAATAATAATAATAACTAGACCTGCATAGCAGTGCTGAATCGGCTTTCAGGGTCCTTTATATCATTGCCATGCTTTTAAATTTACCTTTATACTCTAAACGACCGATAGGACTCGGGGTAACAGAAGTTTAAGAAGTGAAATAGAAGTAGTTTTCGAGATAAACGAGTCCGAAAAGGCTTCAAAAAAAGAGGAAAATACTACATTTTCGGCATCTCATAATCTATTGCCTAACCATCGAATTTGTATCATTCTGATATCATATAAAAGTCCAAAAAGGAAAATACTAGATCTTCAGCGTCCCGTAATATTTGTCATTGAACACGCCATCTTGAGTCGGATCACGCAAAATCTAATTTTGGAGTAAAATTTTGTTTGGAAGTCTAAAAATACGGTTTTTGCAAATATGACATTACTTCCGGTGATAATGGAAATGTTAAATCAGATCATTGCAATCATAAATGGCATAAGGCATCACATGGTGAAAATTTTATGTAAATCGAATAATAATTGCCACTTTTATAGACTAAAAACCTTGAAAAGTGACGTGTAGAAAATCGTCTATTTCTCGGCAACTGTACAAGTTAGAAACCATTTTTTGGTATTTATATGACCGTATGGGTTTTATCTATTTGTTGATTGGAATCAAATATCATAATTGTATAAACATTACAAATCAGACTCATTTGAATAAAATATTTGTTTTGAAGTCTAAAAATACGGTTTTTGCAAATATGACATTACTTCCGGTGATAATGGAAATATTAAATCAGATCATTGCAATCCTAAAGCGCATAAGGCATCACATGGTGAAAATTGTATGAAAATTGAATAATAATTGACGCTTTTATAGACCAAAAAGCTTGAAAAGTGACTTGTAGAAAATCGTCTATTTCTCGGCAACCGTACAAGTTAAAAACTTTTTTGTGGTATCTGTATGATCGTATGGGTTCATGCTATTCGTTGATGGGATTCAAAATATCATAATTTTTAAAATATTATAAAAAAGACTCTTTTGAATAAAATATTTGTTTTTTAGGTTAAAAGTATAGTTTTTTCCAAAATGACGTTATTTTCGGTAACAGTGAAACTGTAAAATTGGCTTAACCTAGTCCAAATTGGCATTAGGCATCGAATGAAAAAAAAAATATTGAAAATCGGATAATAATTTACTCTTTTATAGACAAAATAACGTGAAAAGTGATTCACGCAAAATTGCATATTTTTCGGCAATTGCTCATATTACGAACTATATTTTGCATACATTCTCCTCGTCTGGATTATTAATACGAGTTTATGAAAGTTACGAATAAATAGTTCAAAATATGAAGACGTTGAATAGGTTGTAAATAACTGATTGTTACACTTTTTTTTACATTTATTCGAAATTGCCCGAAAATGAAATTGAAATTAAAAAATCTGAGCTAACGATTTGTGCCCCTTTACAGCGCGCATCCTTTTTGCTATATCAGATTTCGAAAAAAATAATATTTGCTTTCAAAAAGTGGTACCTAACTGTCAAAATCGTAGTTTTTGTTAATATTACGCCACTTCCGTTGCTTGCAGAAAAATTTCACGGTAACAAAAAAAATTACAATTGAGACCACGGAGCATATGCATTTTGTTTTACACAAATCGAACAATAAATAATTAATCTAGGTACGAAAAACTAAATTAGCCAATGGCGACTAAAGAAAATGAGTGAGACAAAATTCTTTCTCACTTCTGCTCAAGTAGGGTGATACTTTAACTCTGAGTAAACTACCATCAAAAAATATTCATAAATAAAAAAGTTTTCTGTAAAATTGTAAAAAAAATTCAAAATATCGGAGATATTTTCGACTACTTCCGGTTTTTCGATCATTGTCGGAATAGCTTTAACAAGTTGATTAGATACTTAACTTCCCATACCAGAAATATCAGAAACATTAATTGAGTAATTTTCGAAAAAAAGATAAATAAAAGAGCATTTTCAATAATTTAATGATTTTTCAACTTTTTTCAAAGATTGAGGTCATTTTTGGACCACCTATAATATTGCAACGCTTTTATTATTAGATGCACACGCTAGGCCACCGATAGGACTCTGAGTAAAAAATGTTTAAGAAAAATCGTAGGCGTCGTTTTCGAGAAAAAGGCGTCTCAGAATGCTCCAAAACGGAAAATACTTAGTTTTCAGCGTACCATAATTTATTTCCTAAAAATCAAATTCGTGTTATTTAGATGTTATACGATCGTCTATTAATGGAACTATCCAACGACACTTTAATTGTTTTGGTCCGCTAATATGTGACGGAGAATTCGATCTTTTGGCAAGAGCTCCAATTTTTTTTTTATCTTTTTTACATTTTTCTTCGTTTTTTGAACTACTTCCGGTATACGAATCATTGTCGAGTAGTTTTCTCATCCAGTTTTGGAGTTTGCATGGGAACAGGGCTCTCTAACGATATACGACACTATACGATCAAATAAAATACTTCTGAGAAATCCTATGTTCAAAAGTGTTAAAAATGTCAAAATGTCAAAATATTGAAAATTAAATTTCAATAACTGCATACATATTATACATCATTAGAATCGTAATTGGGTCAGCTTTTTAAATATATATTTTTTTTTTGAAAATCTCTTAAAATAAAAAAATAGTAGAGCATTTTCCAAAATTTCACGATTTTTGGACTTTTTTCAATTTTCAGTCCCTTTTTTGTCTTATTCCAATTATATGAAGGTCTTAATGGATGGATCCATGCTAAAGACTACCGGAAGGACCATCGATAGATAAAGTTTAAGAAAAATCGCTGGAGCAGTTTTCGAGATAAAGGCGTCCAAAAACGCTCCAAAACAAAAAATGCTTGATTTTCAGCGTGTCATATTTTACTTCTGGATCATCGTATCTGTATGAAGTCGGTATCATACGATACTCCAATTCCGATGTAAACTAACGATACCTTAATCCATTTGATCGGTTTATATGGGACGAAGAAATCACGTTTTTCCAAAAGCCCCCATTTTTTGAGTTTTTTTAAAAAAATCAGACATTATTTCGACTACTTCCGGTTTACGGATCGTTGTTGAAATTGCTTTATCCGGATGTCTGACTATATGGCTTTATGTTCCAGAGGTTTCAGAAATATCGTTTTATCCTTTCCAAAAAATATAAGGGGCATAAAATGGGCAGAAAATTCGAAAAAATTCGAAAAATAAAGGGCGATAACTCTGAATGAATCTTATATTACTGGAATCGCTTGGACCTCAGAAATCCAAAAATGTAGGTCAAATTTGCAAATTTTGAAAAATAACAAAAATTGTCTCATAAACAACGTCTTTTCAATTTTCGAACGATAGAAGTCATAGACGAATGTTCGAAATTGAAAAATGTGAGATAGCCATTATCTCGCAAAAGGTTCAGAGTTTCCGAAAATGTCATCTGTTTTAAAATGCGTAAAGAATTGACGAAACTATGGCCTATTTTCAAATATTAGACGACGTACAAAGTTCGGCCACTTCCGGTATGCGCAGAGGTTTGAAAAATAGTTTATCAAGTAGCCACCACATGTTTTCCCGATAGAAAAGTTTGTTCCAGATCGATATCTGTTTTCGATCATGGAGAAATAGGCTCCCGCGGTAAAAAATAATAATAATAATAATAATTTTAGTAAAAACAATAGTCTTTCAGACGAAAGTCTGAAAGCCTAACTAGACCTGCATAGCAGTGCTGAATCGGCTTTCAGGGTCCTTTATATCATTGCCATGCTTTTAAATTTACCTTTATACTCTAAACGACCGATAGGACTCGGGGTAACAGAAGTTTAAGATGTGAAATAGAAGTAGTTTTCGAGATAAACGAGTCTGAAAAGGCTCCAAAAAAAGAGGAAAATACTACATTTTCGGCATCTCATAATCTATTGCCTAACCATCGAATTTGTATCATTCTGATATCATATAAAAGTCCAAAAAGGAAAATATTAGATCTTCAGCGTCCCGTAATATTTGTCATTGAACACGCCATCTTGAGTCGGATCGCGCAAAATCTAATTTTGGAGTAGAGGCAAATTAGTAAAAATATTGATGAGATGTTCTCAAAAATGAGTCTATTAATATACTATCTATCGACACAAAAGATCAAAATAGCAATAAAAGATTTTAGAACACCTTTATTTGAACGTTTTGTAAGAGTACCGTATTTTTAAATCTGTCCTATTTCTTAGAATTCTCGGCGAAATTAGTTATGTTTCTTCGCTCGCTATGGAACGACCGATCATTCCTCTTGCATAATAAATGGCATCGTTGTAAAACAGAGAATCTGCAGATGTCAAATATTATCAAAATATTATCGCTGAATTGATTTTGACGGACACGCTCGAGTTTTAAAACCCCTAGAAAATATAAACAAACACCATGTGACCATGCTGTCTAACCAACTCATTTGCTGATTGGCCCAGACATCGCGTGCAAAGCATTATGATTACGTGGCTGACTGAGCGGGCGATAAATATTTGGTTTAGGCAATAATGTTTTTGCGTACCTACATGCGATTCACTCTGATAAGTGACAGAAAAAAAATTAATTCTGATCGTATACAGATTGCCGTTGAGTGTTAATCAAAACCATGTAGCTGATTATGTAAATTAATCGGCAAGCGGGTGTGTGTCGTTGAGTAATAATAATCAACTGTCACGGGTCAATGATAAAGCCGTCGACAACTCATTATTTACTGCGAATAATATCTCATACCATCTTTAAAAAATAATTTATAGGCCTTAAATGGAAATAAAAATGGCCAATAATTTTCTTTTCGAGGGGAATTTTATCGATGGCTGAATTCTGTTAACTGTCGCTTCTTCATACGGCATGTAAAATAAGGAATGGGTATTGGATATCAATGTTCTTATCACCATGGGTCGAAAAAATGAGAACGACCAACGAGCCGAAATGCGACGATTCTCGAACCTACCATTGCTTAATTACATCAAAGCCAAAATGCACGCAAGTGAACGTAAGCTTTACTTGGCTATTAAATTGACAGCTATCTATAGGGACTCATATTTTGATAACGTTACCTTATCTGAAAATATTATACTACGTACACCCAAAATCTTATTTTAATTCACGCGTTAAATGAACACACGTACAACTGTGGCGGTAGTTCAGCTCTGAACGTCGGTCTCATTACACTCACCCTGGACGTTCAGGGACTGGCCCATTCAATCAATGTCGAAAATAATTTGACCCCCAATTTTACTGGGCAACTTTTCACTGCCAAACGATGGGTGTCACTCTGTGTGGACGCGTGTACAGTGTAAGGGAACATCTCAGTGAGAAAATAAGACCTTGCTCATTTCGCTAGAGTCAGTATGAGCATCACAACACGCCCTGTCATGGTGGCAAAAGGGTAGTTTGATAGGAGGGGACGTATTTTAAACAGCATGTTGTTTCGCTCATACTGAGTCTAGCAAGGTAAGCAAGGTCTTATTTTGTCACCAAGATGTTCCTTTACATTGCACAGACGTCCACACGGATTGACACTCCGATGTTTCGCGGTGAAAAGTTGCCCAGTAAAATTGACTGGGGTTCAAATTATTTTCGACATTGATTGAATAGGCCAGTCCCTGAACGGTCAGGGTGAGTGTAATGAGACCGACGTTCAGAGCTGAACTACTGTGGCGGCTGCTTTGATGATTACCCAATCAACAATAATCTTAATCTCCTATCCACTAGCTGGCACTAAGGTGCTAATTAATTGATGAGATTTACTTCAGTTAATCCTACCCAAGTTATAATATACAAATTACTACTAATGTATAGATTGTTCTTCAGTATAACACTATGATGTTATGGATTTTTCGTTACGAAAAGAGCACCCATGCAATATTCAGATTTGTCAGCATAATTCCTCCCTTGTCAAAGGTGTAGGGATGGTGCCCTAGAATAGTAAATCAGAGTAGATGCGAAACCGAGGTCCTATGTACACATGTTTAAGGAGAGGAGGGGATGTCCAAATGTACATGACAAGGACTAGGTTGCCAGTCCAACCTGCTGCATTTCCTCCACAGCACTGAATCGGCTTTCAGGAATCAGACAGGAAATACGTCATACAATAGCCGATCTATCCAGCTACCAAACGATACTGTATTTTTTTTTGATTCAATGACACCCTCTATCAGACTTGTAAAAGTAATATTTGCTTGCGAAAAGATCGGTCAAAATTGTAAAATCTGGCAAAATTACGTCACATCCGGTGCCAAAAGAAATCATTATCGACAGCAAATAATTTGAGAATTTGCAACATGAAACATAGAAACATAAAAACTTTGATTTATACGTATCCGGCAATAAACACTAAACCTAGATCCCATAAACTGAAATTAAAAAGGTGAAAAAACTTAAAAAGTGATCCTGAGAAAATTGGTTATTTCTCGACAAGGGAATATGCTAGAAGCAATTTTTTGACACCAATATGATTGTATTGATCCAATCTAAATGACCATTATAATCAAACATTATAACGTTAAACAAATAAAAAATATAATACACTTAAAAAAAATATTTGTTTTGAAGTCTAAAAATACAGTTTTTGCAAAAAAGACATTACTCCCGGTAATAATAAAAATCTTAAATTAGTTTAATGCAATCATAAATGGCATAAGGCATCAAATGGTGAAAATTGTATGAAAATTGAATAATAATTGACACTTTTATAGACCAAAAAGCTTGAAAAGTGACTTGTAGAAAATCGTCTATTTCACGGCAACCGTACAAGTTAGAAACTTTTTTGTGGTATCTGTATGATCGTATGGGTTCATGCTATTCGGTGATGGGATTCAAATATCATAATTTTAAAAATATTATAAAAAAGACACAATTGAATAAAATATTTGTTTTTTAGGTTAAAAATACAGTTTTTGCCAAAATGACGTCATTTCCGGTAACAGTGAAACTGTAAAATTGGTTTAAACTAGTCCAAATTGGCATTAAGCATCGAATGAAAAAAAAATATTGAAAATCGGATAATAATTTACTCTTTTATAGGCAAAATAACGTGAAAAGTGATGCATGCAAAATTGCATATTTCTCGGCAATTGCTCATATTACGAACTATTTTTTGCATACATTCTCCTCGTCTGGATTATTACTACGAGTTTATGAAAGTTACGAATAAATAGTTCAAAATATGAAGACGTTGAATGGGTTGTAAATAACTGATTGTTACACTTTTTTTTACATTTATTCGAAATTGCCCGAAAATGAAATTGAAATTAAAAAATCTGAGCTAACGATTTATGCCCCTTTACAGCGCGCATTCTTTTTGCTATATCAGATTTCGAAAAAAATAATATTTGCTTTCAAAAAGTGGTACTGAACTGTCAAAATTGTAGTTTTTGTTAATATTACGCCACTTCCGTTGCGTGCAGAAAAAATTCACGGTAACAAAAAAAATTACAATTTAGACCACGGAGCATATGCACTTTGTTTTATACAAATCGAACAATAAATAATTAATCTAGGTACGAAAAACTAAATTAGCCAATGGCGACTAAAGAAAATTACTGAGACAAAATTCTTTCTCACTTCTGCTCAAGTAGGGTGATACTTTAACTCTGTGAAAACTACCATCAAAAAATATTCATAAATAAAAAAGTTTTCTGTAAAAATGTAAAAAAAATTCAAAATATCGGAGATTTTTTCGACTACTTCCGGTTTTACGATCATTGTCGGAATAGCTTTAAAAAGTTGATTAGATACTTAACTTCCTGTACCAGAAATGTCAGAAACATTCATTGAGTAATTTTCGAAAAAAAGATAAATAAAAGAGCATTTTCAATAATTTAATGATTTTTCAACTTTTTCCAAAGATTGAGGTCATTTTTGGACCACCTATAATATTGCAACACTTTTATTATTAAATGCACACGCTAGGCCACCGATAGGACTCTGAGTAAAAAATATTTAAGAAAAATCGTAGGCGTCGTTTTCGAGAAAAAGGCGTCTCAGAATGCTCCAAAACGGAAAATACTTAGTTTTCGGCGTACCATAATTTATTTCCTAAGAATCAAATTCGTGTTATTTAGATGTTATACGATCGTCTATTAATGGAACTATCCAACGACACTTTAATTGTTTTGGTCCGCTAATATGTGACGGAGAATTCGAACTTTTGGCAAGAGCTCCAATTTTTTTTCATCTTTTTTACATTTTTTGTCGTTTTTTGAACTACTTCCGGTATACGAATCATTGTCGAGTAGTTTTCGCATCCAGTTTTGGAGTTTGCATGGGAACAGGGCTCCCTAATGATATACGACACTATACGATCAAATAAAATATTTCTGAGAAATCCTATGTTCAAAAGTGTTAAAAATGTCAAAATGTCAAAATATTGAAAATTAAATTTCAATAACTGCATACATATTATACATCATTAGAATCGTAATTAGGTCAGCTTTTTAAATATATATCTGTTTTTTTAAAATCTCTTAAAATAAAAAAATAGTAGAGCATTTTCCAAAATTTCACGATTTTTTGACTTTTTTCGATTTTCAGTCCCTTTTTTGTCTTATTCCAATTATTGGAAGATTGTAATATATTGCTTCATGCTAAAGACCATCGAAAGGTCTCTTAATAGAGAAAGTTTAAGAAAAATCGCTGGAGCAGTTTTCGAGATAAAGGCGTCCAAAAACGCTCCAAATCAGAAAATACTTGATTTTCAGCGTGCCATATTTTGCTTCCAGCTCATCGTATCCGTACGAATTGGGTATCATTCAGTGGTCCAATCACCGCTAGACCAAATGATACCTTAATTTGTTTAATCCGTTGATATCGGACGGAGAAATCGTGTTTTTACCCAAGACACCAATTTTTCACGTTTTTTTCAAAATATCGCATATTATTTCGACTACTTCCGGTTTACGGATTCTTGTTGAAATTGCTTTAAACGGTGGTTTGACAATATTGCTTCATGTATCAGGAATTTGAAAAACGTTGATCCGGCCGTAAAACGAAACTTAAGCTCACAAAATGTGAAGAAAATTCGAAAAAAATCGAAAAATAAAGGGCGATAACTCGGAATGAAACTTATATTACTGGAACCAGATTGCCTTCAGGTATCCAAAAATGTAGGTCAAATTTGAAAATTTTGAAAAATAACAAAAATTGTCTCTCAAATAAAATTTTTCATTTTTCGATCGCAAGAAGTCAGCGATGAAGTTTCGAAATATCGAAATTTTCAACTGCTATCGTCCGAGAAAAGACTCAAGGTTTCCGAAAATGTCATTTGTATGAAAATAGGTACAGAATTGACGAATCTACGGCCGTTTTTTAATTTTTTGACACAGCACGAAATTCGACCACTTCCGGTCTGCGCAGAAGTTTCAAAAATAGTTTATCAAGTAGCCAACACACGGTTTCCCTATAGAGAATTAGGTCCCAGATCGGTATCTGTTACAGGCGCTGAGAAATAGGCTCCCCCGAAAAATAAAATAATAATAATAAATAATAATTTTAGTAAAAATAATAGTCTTTCAGACGAAAGTCTGAAAGCCTAATAATAATAATAATTTTAGTAAAAACAATAGTCTTTCAGACGAAAGTCTGAAAGCCTAATAATCTTAACAGAAACAATAAGCTTTCATATGTAATATGAAAGCTTAATTACAATTGGCATCACGGTGCATATGAACTTTGTTTTATACAAATCGAACAATAAATAATTTTTCTGGGTACGAAAAACTAAATTAGCCGATGGCGGCTAACGCAAATTACCGAGACAATTTTTTTTCTCATTTCTGCTCAAGTAGGATGATATTTTTAACCCTGTGTAAAATATCATCAAAAAATATTCATAAATAAAAAAGGTTTTCGTAAAAAAATTAATTTTTTTCAAAATATCGGACATTTTTTCGACTACTTCCGGTTTTACGATCGTTGTCGTGATAGCTTTACGAAGTTCTTTGGATAATTAACTTTCTGTACCAGAAGTGTCAGAAACATCCATTGAGTAGTTTTGGAAAAAAAGATAAATTAAAGAGCGTTTCCAAAAATTTAACGATTTTTCAATTTTTTTCAAAGTTTGAGGCCATTTTTGGACCATTTATATTATTTCAATGCTTTTCATTTTGGATTCACTATATAGACAACCGATAGGACTTTGAGTAAGAAAAGTTTAAGAAAAATCTGCGGCGTCGTTTTCGAGAAAAGGGCGTCCCAGAATGTTAAAAAATCGGAAAATACTAGATTTTTGACATACAATAATTTATTTCCTTACCATCGAAATCGTATTATTTAGATACCATATGATGGTCCATTAATAGGGCTATCCAGCGACACTTTAGTTCTTTTGGTCCGCTATTACCTAAGGGAGAAATCAAGTTTCTCGCAAGTGCGACAATGTTTTTAACCTTTTTTTTTCATTTTTTGAATACTTCCGGTATGGTTATTATTGTCGGAATAGTTTTAATAGCCGGTTTGGGCACTAAAATAGCCATGGGGCTCTGTAATGATATATTACAATATCTGATCAGATAAAATGTCCCTGAGAAATGCTATGTTCAAAAGTGCCAAAAATGCAAAAAAAATTAAAATATCGAAAATTAAATTTCAATAACTACATACATATTATACATCGTTAGAATCGTAATTAGGTCAGCTATTTGAATATACAGCCTTTTTTTGAAAATCTCTTAAAATAAAAAAATAGTAGAGCATTTTCCCAAATTTCACGATTTTTCGACTTTTTTCGATTTTCAGTCCGTTATTTCACCTATTCCAGATATTTCAAAGTCGTAATGGAATGTTTCGTACACAAGACTACCACAAGGTCTCTCGATAGAAAAAATTACAAAAAAAGTTGCTGTTAAGTTTTCGAGATACAGGCATCCAAAAACGCTCTAAATCAGAAAATACTTGATTTTCAGCGTGCTATATTTTACGTCCGGGTCATCGTATCTGTATGAATTGGGTATCATACGATACCCAAATTCCCGTGCAACCCAACGATACTCTAATCCCTTTAATCCGTTGATATCGGACAAAATAATCACGTTTTTCCCCAAAGCACCCATTTTTTGCATTTTTTTCCAAACATCAGAAATTATTACGACTACTTCCGGTTTACGGATCGGTGTTGAAATTGCTTTATCCAACTGTCGGACTATATGGCTTTATGTTCCAGAGGTTTCAGAAATATCGATTTATCCTTTCCAAAAAATATAAGGGTTACAAAATGGGCAGAAAATTCGAAAAAATTCGAAAAAAAAAGGGCGATAACTCTGAATGAAACTTATATTACTGGAATCGCATAGACTACAGGAATCCAAAAATATGGGTCAAATTTGAACATTTTGAAAAATAACAAAAATTGTCTCACAAACAACGTGTTTTCAATTTTAGAACGATAGAAGTCCTAGACGAATTTTCGAAATTGAAAAATGTGAGATAGCCATTATCTCCGAAAAGATTCAGGGTTCCCGAGAATGTCATTTGTTTTAAAATGGGTAAAGAATTGGTGACACTATGGCCTTTTTTCAATTTTTAGACGACGTACAAAGTTCGGCCACTTCCGGTATGCGCAGAGGTTTGAAAAATAGTTTATCAAGTAGCCACCACATGTTTTCCCGATAGAAATGTTGGTTCCAGATCGATATCTGTTTTCGATCATGGAGAAATAGGCTCCCGCGGAAAAAAATAATAATAATAATAATAATTTTTGTAAAAACAATAGTCTTTCAGACGAAAGTCTGAAAGCCTAATAATAATTTTAGTAATCTCAATAGGCTTTCAGACGAAAGTCTGAAAGCCTAACTAGACCTGCAAGCAGCACTGAACCGGCTTTCAGGAATCATACAGGAAGTTTATTATACCATAGCCGATCCATTGAGCTACCAAACTATACTTTAGTTGTTTTGCTTCAGTGACACCCTCTATCATATGTAAAAGTAATATTTGCTGGCTAAAAGACCGGTCAAAATTGTAAATTATGGCAAAATTACGTCACTTCCGGTGCCGAAAGAAATTTTTATAGGTGAAAAATAAGTCGAAAATTCGCAACATACAAAATACAAACTTTGTTTTATACATATCGGGCAATAAATAATTAACCTATAACCCATAAACTGAAATTAAGAAGGTAAAAAACTTAAAAGTGACCCTGGGAAAATTGGCTATTATTCGACAAGGGAACATGCTAGAAGCCTTTTCTTGATATCAATATGATGGTATTGATTTAATCTTACTGCCCATTAGAGTCAGACGTTATAAAGTTAAACGAATAATAAATATAAATCCCTTCAAAAAAATGTTTCTTTTGAAGGCTTAAAATACGTTTTTTGCAAAAATTACATTACTTCCGGTGATATTGAAAATGTTAACTTGGTTCATAGAAGTCATAAATGGCATTAGGCATCAAATGGTAAAAAAATTATAAAAATCGAATAATAATTGACACTTTTATAGACCAAAAACCTTGAAAAGTGACTTATAGAAGATCGCCTATTTCTCTATAACCGTACAAGTTAGAAACCATTTTGTGGTATCTGTATGGTCGTATGGCTTCATTCTGTTCGTTGATGGGAATCAAATATCATAATTTTAAAAATATTATAAGGCAGACCCATTTGAATAAAATATTTGTTTTTTAGGTTAAAAATACAGTTTTTGCCCAAATGACGTCATTTCCGGTTACAGTGAAAATGTAAAATTGGCTTGACCTAATCCAAATTGGCATTATGCATCAAATGGAAAAAAAATATTGCAAATCGAATAATAATTCACTCCTTTATAGGCAAAATAACGTGAAAAGTGATGCATGCAAAATTGCATATTTCTCGGCAACTGCTCATATTACAAACTTATTTTCGCATACATTCTCTTCGTCTGGATTATTGCTACGAGTTTATGAAAATTACAAATAAATGTTTCAAAATAAGAAGACGCTGAATGAATTGTAAATAACTGAATTTTACACTTTATTTTACATTTTATTCGAAATTACCCGAAAATGAAATTGAAATTAAAAAATCTTAGCTAAGGATTTTGTGCACCTTTGCAGGGTGCATCCTTTTAGTTATATCAGTTTTGAAAAAAAATAATATTTGCTTTCAAAAAGTGGTACCTAACTGTCAAAATTGTAGTTTTTGTTAATATTACGTCACTTCCGTTGCCGACAGAAAAATTTCACCGTAACAAAAAAAAATACAATTTGGACCACGGAGCATATGAACTTTGTTTTATACAAATCGAACAATAAATAATTTTTCTGGGTACGAAAAACTAAATTAGCCGATGGCGGCTAACGCAAATTACCGAGACAATTTTTTTTCTCATTTCTGCCCAAGTAGGATGATATTTTAACCCTGTGTAAAATACCATCAAAAAATATTCATAAATAAAAAAGGTTTTCGTAAAAAAAAAATTTTTTTCAAAATATCGGACATTTTTCGACTACTTCCGGTTTTACGATCATTGTCGCGATAGCTTTACGAAGTTATTTGGATACTTAACTTTCTGTACCAGAAGTGTCAGAAACATCCATTGAGTAGTTTTGGAAAAAAAGATAAATTAAAGAGCGTTTCCAAAAATTTAACGATTTTTCAATTTTTTTCAAAGTTTGATGCCATTTTTGGACCACCTATATTATTTCAATGCTTTTCATTTTGGATTCACTATATAGACAACCGATAGGACTTTGAGTAAGAAAAGATTAAGAAAAATATGCGGTGTCGTTTTCGAGAAAAGGGCGTCTCAGAATGTTAAAAAATCGGAAAATACTAGATTTTTGGCATACAATAATTTATTTCCTTACCATCGAAATCGTATTATTTAGATAACATATGATGGTCCATTAATAGGGCTATCCAACGACACTTTAGTTTTTTTGGTCCGCTATTACCTAAGGGAGAAATCAAGTTTTTCGCAAGTGCGACAATGTTTTTAACCCTTTTTTTTCATTTTTTGAATACTTCCGGTATGGTTATTGTTGTCGGAATAGTTTTAATAGCCGGTTTGGGCACTAAAATAGCCACAGGGCTCTGTAATGATATATTACATTATCTGATCAGATAAAATGCCCCTGAGAAATCCAATGTTCAAAAGTGCCAAAAATGCAAAAAATTTAAAATATCGAAAATTAAATTTCAATAACTACATACATATTATACATCGTTAGAATCGTAATTAGGTCAGCTATCTGAATATACAATCTTTTTTTGAAAATCTCTTAAAATAAAAAAATAGTAGAGCATTTTCCAAAATTTCACGATTTTTCGACTTTTTTCGATTTTCAGTCCGTTATTTCACCTATTCCAGATATTTCAAAGTCTTATTGGATGGCTTCATGCAAAATACCTCTGAAAGGACTCTCGATAGAAAAATTTTTTAAAAAAGTTGCGGTTAAGTTTTCGAGATACTGGCGTCCAAAAATGCTAAAAATCAGAAAATACTTGATTTTCAGCGTGCCATATTTTGCTGCTTGATCATAGTATCCGTATGAATTGGGTAGCATACGATAGTACAATCCTCGTGCCACCCAATGGTACCTTAATTTGATTAATCCGTTGATATCGGACGGAGACATCACGTTTTCCCCGAAAACATCCATTTTTTGCATTTTTTTCAAAATATTGCACATGGTTTCGACCACTTCCGGTTTAAAGATCCGTGTCGAAATTGCTTTATCAGTTGGTATTGGACTATAACTTCATGTTCCATAAGTTTCAGAAACATCATTTTGGCTGTAAAACGACACCAGAGCTCACAAAATGGGTAGAAAATTCGAAAAAAAATCGAAAAATACAGGGCGGTAACTCTGAATGAAACTTATATTACTGGAATCGGATTGACGTCAGATATCCGAAAATCTAGGTCAAATTTCCAAATTTTGAAAAATAACAAAAATTGTCTCGTAGGCGACGTGTTTTGAATTTTCGAACGATAGAAGTTAGCGACGAAGTTTCGAAATCGCAAAATGTGAGATTGCTATTGTCTCGGAAAAGTCTCAGGCTTTCCAAAAATGTGATTTGTTTGAATATAGGTAGACAATTGACGAAACCACGGCCGATTTTTAATTTTTTAACAACGTTCAAAATTCGGCTACTTCCGGTCTGCGCAGAAGTTTGAAAATTGCTTTATTGGGTAGCCACCACCTGGTTTCCCGATAGAAATATGGATCGCAAATCGGTATCTCTTTTCGATCATAGAGAAATAGGCTCCGGCGGAAAAGAATAATAATAAAAAAAATAATAATTTTAGTAATCTCAATAGGCTTTCAGACGAAAGTCTGAAAGCCTAATAAATAATAATTTTAGTAATCACAATAGGCTTTCAGACGAAAGTCTGAAAGCCTAATAACTAGACCTGCATGCAGGAATGACGGGTTTCACTGGTGCCATGTTACCTTTGAACTTGAACTTGTGTCAATTTCGGTGCCACGTAACTCTTGAACATATGTCACTTCCGGTACCAATGAAACCAATATACAGGTTTCCACATAAGAATTGCACACATCAAATAAAATGGAAACAGAATCAAACAAATCCAGCAATATCATTTCATTTTATACATTTGTTACATGTAATTGATCCTGACAAAATTACAGTACTTCCGGTGATAATGTAAATGTTCCATTAGTTTTATGAAATCAGAAATGGCATAAGGCATCACATGGTGAAAATTTTATGTAAATCGAATAATAATTGCCACTTTTATAGACCAAAAACCTTGAAAAGTGACGTGTAGAAAATCGTATATTTCTCGGCAACCGTACAAGTTAGAAACCATTTTTTGGTATTTATATGACCGTATGGGTTTAATCTATTTGTTGATTGGAATCAAATATCATAATTGTATAAACATTACAAATCAGACTCATTTGAATAAAATATCGGCTTTGAAGGCTTAAAATACAGTTTTTGCCAAAATGACGTTACTTCCGGTGATAATGAAAACTTTAAATTAGTTTTTTAACATCGTCTATGACATTAGGCTTCAAATAATAATTGACACTTTTATGGGCCAAAAACCTTCAAAAGTGACTTTTAGAAAATCGCCTATATCTCGGCAACCGAACAAGTTAGAAACAATTTTATGATATCTTTTTGACCGTATGAGTTTTGTTAGTATGTGAATTTAAACCAAAAATTAATTTTATTATTATATGTGACATAATTCTTGGTTGAAAAAAATATCGATTTTAAAAGTTAAAAATTGAGTTTTTGACTAAATGACGTCACTTCCGGTGTCAATTTTAAATAGTAATCAACATGATATGACGCAGACTTGCTTTTAGAATCAAATGATGTCACTTTTGTGAATATCCATTAATAATTGACTATTTTACAGGCAAAATTACGAAAACAGTGACTTATGCAAAACTGCCCATTTCTCGGCAACTGCTTATTTTAGAAACTAATTTTAACATACATTCTCTTCGTATGGATTATAGTTACTGGTTTATAAAAGTTAAGTAAAAATATTTTAAAATCTGAAAAGCCTGAATGGGTTGTAAATAGGTCAATTTTACGCCTTTTTTCACCTCTTAATCCAATTTGCTAGAAAATGAAATAGAAATTAAAAAAACTGCTTCCTACATTTTTTGCGCCTTGAAAGGACACACTCTTTGAGTCATATAATTTTTCCAAAAAATAATATTTGTTTAAGAAGAAGGAAACTAACCGTCAAAATTGTAGTTTTTGGTAAAATTATGCCACTTCTGGTGCCGACAGATAACACTTTTGGTAATAAAAAAAATGACAATTGAGACAACGAAGCATATGAACTTTGTTTTATACAAATCGAACAATAAAAATTTAATCTAGGACTGAAAACGTGAATTAGCCAATGGCGGCCAAGGAAAATTACTGCGACAAATTTTTTTAACATTTTTGCGCTAGTCAGACGACTCTTTAATTCTGTGCACAACACGACTAAAAAATATTCATAAATAAAAAAGTTTTTTGTAAAATTTTAAATTTTCGAAATTTGGCGCCTAATATCTTCGAAGATTTGCCGAAAATCAAAAATCGAAAGTAGCGTAGCTATGTGCCCTGTCTCCGGCTATGCCAAAATGTATCGAAAGTTAAAATCCAATGATTATTGTTAAAATTACTGCAATATTTTTAAAAACGATAACTTCGGTGATTTCGGACATTTCGCATTGTCGCAGAACGTTCAAAATAGCTTTATCCTCTAAGTCACACCCACTTTCCCAGTAAAACCGAAGAAATCGTAACGATGCGACACGTAGTTGCTGAGATCTATTCAAATTGGAATCTGAATAATAATAATAATAATAACTAGACCTGCAGACCTGCAGTGCTGAATCGGCTTTCAGGAATCAGACAGGAAGTGCGTCATACAATAGCCGATCCATCGAGCTACCAAACGATACTGTAGTTGTTGTGATTCAGTGACACCCTCTATCAGATTTGTGAAAGTAATATTTGCTTGCAAATACACCGGTCAAAATTGTAAAATCTGGCAAAATTACTCCTCTTCCGGTGCCAAAAGAAATCATTATCGGTAACAAATAAGTTGAGAATTCGCAATTGAGAATTGTTTTATGCATATCAGGCAATAAATAATAAACTTAGAACCCATAAACTGAAATTTAAAAGGTAAAAAACTTAAAAAGTGATCCTTAGAAAATTGGTTATTTCTCGACAAAGGAATACGCTAGAAGCAATTTTTTAATATCAGTATGATTATATTGTTCCAATCTAAATGGCCATTAGAATCAAACGTTATAACATTAAACGAATAATAAATATAACTCACTTCAAAAAAATATTTGTTTTGAAGTCTAAAAATACGGTTTTTGCAAATATGACGTTACTTCCGGTGATAATGGAAATGTTAAATCAGATCATTGCAATCATAAATGGCATAAGGCATCACATGGTGAAAATTGTATTAAAATTGAATAATAATTGACACTTTTATAGACCAAAAAGCTTGAAAAGTGACTTGTAGAAAATCGTCTATTTCTCGGCAACCGTACAAGTTAGAAACTTTTTTGTGGTATCGGTATGATCGCATGGGTTCATGTTATTCGTTGATGGGATTCAAATACCATAATTTTAAAAATATTATAAACAAGACTCATTTTAATAAAATATTTGTTTTTTAGGTTAAAAATACAGTTTTTGCCAAAATGACGTCATTTCCGGTCACAGTAAAACTGTAAAATTGGCTTAACCTAGTCCAAATTGGCATTAGGCATCGAATGAAAAAAAAATATTGAAAATCGGATAATTCTTTACTATTTTATAGTCAAAATAACGTGAAAAGTGATGCATGCAAAATTGCATATTTCTCGGCAATTGCTCATATTACGAACTATTTTTTGCATACATTCTCCTCGTCTGGATTATTACTACGAGTTTATGAAAGTTACGAATAAATAGTTCAAAATATGAAGACGTTGAATGGGTTGTAAATAACTGATTGTTACACTTTTTTTTACATTTATTTTAAATTGCCCGAAAATGAAATTGAAATTAAAAAATCTGAGCTAACGATTTGTGCCCCTTTACAGCGCGCATCCTTTTTGCTATATCAGATTTCGAAAAAAATAATATTTGCTTTCAAAAAGTGGTACTGATCTGTCAAAATTGTAGTTTTTGTTAATATTACGCCACTTCCGTTGCGTGCAGAAAAATTTCACGGTAACAAGAAAAATTACAATTGGGACCACGGAGCATATGCACTTTGTTTTATATAAATCGAACAATAAATAATTAATCTAGGTACGAAAAACTAAATTAGCCAATGGCGACTAAAGAAAATTACTGAGACAAAATTCTTTCTCACTTCTGCTCAAGTAGGGTGATACTTTAACTCTGTGTAAACTACCATCGAAAAATATTCATAAATAAAAAAGTTCTCTGTAAAAATGTAAAAAAAAATCAAAATATCGGAGATTTTTTCGACTACTTCCGGTTTTACGACCATTGTCGGAATAGCTTTAACAAGTTGATTAGATACTTAACTTCCTGTACCAGAAATGTCAGAAACATTCATTGAGTAGTTTTCGAAAAAAAGATAAATAAAGGAGCATTTTCAATAATTTAATGATTTTTCAACTTTTTTCAAAGATTGAGGTCATTTTTGGACCACCTATAATATTGCAACGCTTTTATTATTAAATGCACACGCTAGGCCACCGATAGGACTCTGAGTAAAAAATGTTTAAGAAAAATCGTAGGCGTCGTTTTCGAGAAAAAGGCGTCTCAGAATGCTCCAAAACGGAAAATACTTAGTTTTCGGCGTACCATAATTTATTTCCTAAGAATCAAATTCGTGTTAATTAGATGTTATACGATTGTCTATTAATGGAACTATCCAACGACACTTTAATTGTTTTGGTCCGCTAATATGTGACGGAGAATTCGAACTTTTGGCAAGAGCTCCAATTTTTTTCATCTTTTTTACATTTTTCTTTGTTTTTTGAACTACTTCCGGTATACGAATCATTGTCGAGTAGTTTTCACATCCAGTTTTGGAGTTTGCATGGGAACAGGGCTCTCTAATGATATACGACACTATACGATCAAATAAAATACTTCTGAGAAATCCTATGTTCAAAAGTGTTAAAAATGTCAAAATGTCAAAATATTGAAAATTAAATTTCAATAACTGCATACATATTATACATCATTAGAATCATAATTAGGTCAGCTTTTTAAATATATATCTTTTTTTTGAAAATCTCTTAAAATAAAAAAATAGTAGAGCATTTTCCCAAATTTCACGATTTTTCAACTTTTTTCGATTTTCAGTCCCTTTTTTGTCTTATTCCAATTATATAAAAGTCTTAATGGATGGATCCATGCTAAAGACTACCGAAAGGACCATCGATAGATAATGTTTAAGAAAAATCGCTGGAGCAGTTTTCGAAATACAGGCGTCCAAAAACGCTCCAAATCAGAAAATACTTGATTTTCAGCGTGCCATATTTTGCTGCCTGATCATAGTATTCGTATGAATTGGGTATCATACGATAGTACAATCCTAGTGTAGTCCAATGGTGCCCCAATTTCTTTAATCCATTGATATTGGGCGGAGAAATCGCGTTTTCCCCAAAATATCCATTTTTTGCATTATTTTCAAAATATTGCACATTATTTCGACCACATCCGGTTGAAGGATTCTTGTCGAAATTGCTTTATAAGTTGGTATTGGACTATAACTTCATGTTCCAGAAGTTTCAGAAACGTCAATTCTGCCATAAACTGAAACCCGAGCTCACAAAATGGGAAGAAAATTCGAAAAAAATCGAAAAATAAAGGGCGATAACTCTGAATAAAACTTATATTACTGGAATCGGATGGACTTCAGGTATCCAAAAATGTAGGTCAAATTTGAAAATTTTGAAAAATAACAAAAATTGTCTCGTAAACAACATGTTTTCAATTTTCGAACGATAAAAGTCATAGACAGTTGTTCGCAATTTAAAAATGTGAGATTGCCATTGTCTCAGAAAAGATTCAGGGATTCCAAAAATATAATTTGTTTGAAAATGGATAAAAAATTGACGAAACTATGGCCGATTTTCAAATTTTAGACAACGTACAAAGTTCGGTCACTTCCGGTATGCGCAGAAGTTTGAAAATTAGTTTATGCAGTAGCCACCACATGTTTTCCGAATAGAAAAGTTTGTTCCAGATCGATATCTGTTTTCGATCATGGAGATCTAGGCGCCCGCGGTAAATAATAATAATAATAACTAGACCTGCATAGCAGTGCTGAATCGGCTTTCAGGGTCCTTTATGTCATTGCCATGCTTTTAAATTTACCTTTATACTCTAAACGACCGATAGGACTCGGGGTAACAGAAGTTTAAGAAGTGAAATAGATGTAGATTTCGAGATAAACGAGTCCGAAAAGGCTCCAAAAAAAGAGGAAAATACTACATTTTCGGCATCTCATAATCTCTTGCCTAACCATCGAATTTGTATCATTCTGATATCATATAAAAGTCCAAAAAGGAAAATACTAGATCTTCAGCGTCCCGTAATATTTGTCATTGAACACGCCATCTTGAGTCGGATCGCGCAAAATCTAATTTTGGAGTAAAATTTTGTTTGGAAGTCTAAAAATACAGTTTTTGCAAATATGACATTACTTCCGGTAATAATGGAAATGTTAAATCAGATCATTGCAATCATAAATGGCATAAGGCATCACATGGTGAAAATTTTATGTAAATCGAATAATAATTGCCACTTATATAGACTAAAAACCTTGAAAAGTGACGTGTAGAAAATCGTCTATTTCTCGGCAACTGTACAAGTTAGAAACCATTTTTTGGTATTTATATGACCGTATGGGTTTAATCTATTTGTTGATTGGAATCAAATATCATAATTGTATAAACATTACAAATCAGACTCATTTGAATAAAATATTTGTTTTGAAGTCTAAAAATACGGTTTTTGCAAATATGACATTACTTCCGGTGATAATGGAAATGTTAAATCAGATCATTGCAATCCTAAAGTGCATAAGGCATCACATGGTGAAAATTGTATGAAAATTGAATAATAATTGACACTTTTATAGACCAAAAAGCTTGAAAAGTGACTTGTAGAAAATCGTCTATTTCTCGGCAACCGTACAAGTTAGAAACTTTTTTGTGGTATCTGTATGATGGTATGGGTTCATGCTATTCGTTGATGGGATTCAAATATCATAATTTTAAAAATATTATAAAAGAGACTCATTTGAATAAAATATTTGTTTTTTAGGTTAAAAATACAGTTTTTGCCAAAATGACGTCATTTCCGGTAACAGTGAAACTGTAAAATTGGCTTAACCTAGTCCAAATTGGCATTAGGCATCAAATAAAAGAAAAATATTGAAAATCGGATAATAATTTACTCTTTTATAGGCAAAATAACTTGAAAAGTGATGCATGCAAAATTGCATATTTCTCGGCAACTGCTCATATTACAAACTATTTTTCGCATACATTCTCTTTGTCTGGATTATGGCTACGAGTTTATGAAAGTTACGAATAAATAGTTCAAAATATAAAGAGGTTGGATGGGTTGTAATAACTGAATTTTACCTTTTTTTTTACATTTTATTCGAAATTGCCCGAAAATGAAATTTAAATTTAAGAATCTCAGCCAAACATTTTATGCGCCTGTACAGGGCGCATACTTTTTGTTATATCAGTTTTCGAAAAAAATAATATTTGCTGTCAAAAAGTGGTACTTAACTCTCAAAATTGTAGTTTTTGTTAATATTACGCCACTTCCGTTGCGTGCAGAAAAATGTCACCGTAACAAAAAATATTACAATTGACATCACGAAGCATATGCATTTTATTTTATACAAATCGAACAATAAATAATTAATCTAGGTACGAAAAACTAAATTAGCCAATGGCGACTAAAGAAAATTACTGAGACAAAATTCTTTCTCAATTCTGCTTAAGTAGGGTGATACTTTAACTCTGTGTAAACTACCATCAAAAAATATTCATAAATAAAAAAGTTTTCTGTAAAAATGTAAAAAAAAATTCAAAATATCGGAGATTTTTTCGACTACTTCCGGTTTTTCAATCATTGTCGGAATTGCTTTAACAGGTTGATTAGATACTTAACTTCCTGTAGCAGAAATATCAGAAACATTCATTAAGTAATTTTTGAAAAAAAGATAAATAAAAGATCATTTTCAATAATTTAATGATTTTTCAACTTTTTTCAAAGATTGAGGTCATTTTTGGATCACCTATAATATTGCAACGCTTTTATTATTAGATGCACACCTAGGCCACCGATAGGACTCTGAGTAAAAAATGTTTAAGAAAAATCGTAGGCGTCGTTTTCGAGAAAAAGGCGTCTCAGAATGCTCCAAAACGGAAAATACTTAGTTTTCAGCGTACCATAATTTATTTCCTAAAAATCAAATTCGTGTTATTGAGATGTTATACGATCGTCTATTAATGGAACTATCCAACGACACTTTAATTGTTTTGGTCCGCTAATATGTGACGGAGAATTCGATCTTTTGGCAAGGGCTCCAATTTTTTTTTATCTTTTTTACATTTTTCGTCGTTTTTTGAACTACTTCCGGTTTACGAATCATTGTCGAGTAGTTTTCTCATACAGTTTTGGAGTTTGCATGGGAACAGGGCTCTCTAACGATATACGACACTATACGATCAAATAAAATACTTCTGAGAAATCCTATGTTCAAAAGTGTTAAAAATGTCAAAATGTCAAAATATTGAAAATTAAATTTCAATAACTGCATACATATTATACATCATTAGAATCGTAATTAGGTCAGCTTTTTAAATATATATTTTTTTTTTTGAAAATCTCTTAAAATAAAAAAATAGTAGATCATTTTCCAAAATTTCACGATTTTTGGACTTTTTTCAATTTTCAGTCCCTTTTTTGTCTTATTCCAATTATATGAAGGTCTTAATGGATGGATCCATGCTAAAGACTACCGGAAGGACCATCGATAGATAAAGTTTAAGAAAAATCGCTGGAGCAGTTTTCGAGATAAAGGCGTCCAAAAACGCTCCAAAACAAAAAATGCTTGATTTTCAGCGTGTCATATTTTACTTCTGGATCATCGTATCTGTATGAAGTCGGTATCATACGATACTCCAATTCCGATGTAAACAAACGATACCTTAATCCATTTGATCGGTTGATATGGGACGAAGAAATCACGTTTTTCCCAAAGCCCCCATTTTTTGAGTTTTTTTCAAAAAATTAGACATTATTTCGACTACTTCCGGTTTACGGATCGTTGTTGAAATTGCTTTATCCGGATGTCTGACTATATGGCTTTATGTTCCAGAGGTTTCAGATATATCGTTTTATCCTTTCCAAAAAATATAAGGGGCATAAAATGGGCAGAAAATTCGAAAAAAATCGAAAAATAAAGGGCGATAACTCTGAATGAATCTTATATTACTGGAATCGCTTGGACCTCAGAAATCCAAAAATGTAGGTCAAATTTGCAAATTTTGAAAAATAACAAAAATTGTCTCATAAACAACGTCTTTTCAATTTTCGAACGAAAGAAGTCATAGACGAATGTTCGAAATTGAAAAATGTGAGATAGCCATTATCTTGCAAAAGATTCAGGGTTTCCGAAAATGTCATTTGATTAAAAATGGATAAAGAATTGACGAAATTATGGCCGATTTTCAATATCATGACAACCTACAAAGTTCGGCCACTTCCGGTATGCGCAGAAGTTTGAAAAATAGTTTATGCACTAGCCACCACATGTTTTCCCGATAGAAAAGTTTGTTCCAGATCGATATCTGTTTTCGATCATGGAGAAATAGGCTCCCGCGGTAAAAAATAATAATAACTAGACCTGCAGACCTGCAGTGCTGAATCGGCTTTCAGGAATCAGACAGGAAGTGCGTCATACAATAGCCCATCCATCGAGCTACAAAACGATGCTGTAGTTGTTATGATTGAGTGACACCCTCTATCAGATTTGTAAAAGTAATATATGCTTTCAAATACCCCGGGAAAAATTACTTCACTTCGGGTGCCAAAAGAAATCATTATCGGTAACAAATAAGTTGAGAATTCGCAATTGAGAATTGTTTTATACATATCAGGCAATAAATAATAAACTTAGAACCCATAAACTGAAATTAAAAAGGTAAAAAACTTAAAAAATGATCCTTGGAAAATTGGTTATTTCTCGACAAGGGAATATGCTAGAAGCAATTTTTTGATATCAGTATGATTATATTGATCCAATCTAAATGGCTATAAGAAACAAACGTTATAACGTTAAACAAATAATAAATATAACTCACTTCAAAAAAATATTTGTTTTGATGTCTAAAAATACTGTTTTTGCAAATATGACATTACTTCCGGTGATAATGGAAATGTTAAATCAGATCATTACAATCATAAATGGCATAAGGTATCACATGGTAAAAATTGTATGAAAATTGAATAATAATTGACACTTTTATAGACCAAAAAGCTTGAAAAGTGACTTGTAGAAAATCGTCTATTTCTCGGCAACCGTACAAGTTAGAAACTTTTTTGTGGTATCTGTATGATCGTATGGGTTCATGCTATTCGTTGATGGGATTCAAATATCATAATTTTAAAAATATTATAAAAAGGACTCATTTGAATAAAATATTTGTTTTTTTAGGTTAAAAATACAGTTGTTGCACAAATGACGTCATTTCCGGTCACAGTGAAACTGTAAAATTGGCTTAACCTAGTCCAAATTGGCATTAGGCATCGAATGAAAAAAAAATATTGAAAATCGGATAATAATTTACTCTTTTATAGGCAAAATAACGTGAAAAGTGATGCATGCAAAATTGCATATTTCTCGGCAATTGCTCATATTACGAACTATTTTTTCCACACATTCTCCTCGTCTGGATTATTACTACGAGTTTATGAAAGTTACGAATAAATAGTTGAAAATATGAAGACGTTGAATGGGTTGTAAATAACTGATTTTTACACTTTTTTTTACATTTATTCGAAATTGCCCGAAAATGAAATTGAAATTAAAAAATCGGAGCTAACGATTTGTGCCCCTTTACAGCGCGCATCCTTTTTGCTATATCAGATTTCGAAAAAAATAATATTTACTTTCAAAAAGTGGTACTGAACTGTTAAAATTGTAGTTTTTTTTAATATTACGCCACTTCCGTTGCCTACAGAAATATTTCACGGTAACAAAAAAGATTACAATTGAGACCACGGAGCATATGCACTTTGTTTTATACAAATCGAACAATAAATAATTAATCTAGGTAAGAAAAACAAAATTAGCCAATGGCGACTAAAGATAATTACTGAGACAAAATTCTTTCTCACTTCTGCTCAAATAGGGTGATACTTTAACTATGTGTAAACTACCATCAAAAGATATTCATAAATAAAAAAGTTTTCTGTAAAAATGTAAAACAAATTCAAAATATCGGAGATTTTTTCGACTACTTCCGGTTTTCCGATCATTGTCGGAATAGCTTTAAGAACTTGATTAGATACCTAACTTCCTGTATCAGAAATGTCAGAAACATTCACTGAGTAATTTTCGAAAAAAAGATAAAAAAATTAGCATTTTCAGTAATTGAATGATTTTTCAACTTTTTTCACAGATTGAGGCCATTTTCGGACAACCTATAATATTTCAATGCTTTTAATTTTGTATGCACACTTTAGACCATCGATGGGACTCTTAGTAAAAAATATTCTAGAAAAATCGTAGGCGTCGTTTTCGAGAAAAAGGCGTCTCAGAATGCTCCAAAACGGAAAATACTTAGTTTTCGGCGTACCATAATTTATTTCCTAAGAATCAAATTCGTGTTATTTAGATGTTATACGATCGTCTATTAACGGAACTATCCAACGACACTTTAATTGTTTTGGTCCGCTAATATGTGACGGAGAATTCGAACTTTTGGCAGGAGCTCCAATTTTTTTTTAACTTTTTAACATTTTTCTTCGTTTTTTGAACTACTTCCGGTTTTCGAATCATTGTCGAGTAGTTTTCACATCCAGTTTTGGAGTTTGCACAGGAACAGGACTATCTAATGATATACTACATTTTACGATCAAATAAAATACTTCTGAGAAATCCTATGTTCAAAACTGTTAAAAATGTCAAAATGTCAAAATATTGAAAATTAAATTTCAATAACTGCATACATATTATACATCATTAGAATCGTAATTAGGTCAGCTTTTTAAATATATATCTTTTTTTTGAAAATCTCTTAAAATAAAAAAATAGTAGAGCATTTTCCGAAATTTCACGATTTTTCGACTTTTTTCGATTTTCAGTCCGTTTTTAGTCCTATTCCAATTATTTGAAGGTTTTAATGGATGGGTTCATGTTAAAGACCACCGAAGGGACTCCCGATAGAGAAAGTTTAAGATAAATCGCTGGAGCAGTTTTCGAGATAAAGGCGTCTAAAAACGCTCCAAATCAGAAAATACTTGATTTTCAGCGCGCGATATTTTACTTCCGGGTCATCGTATTCTTATGAAATGGGTACCATACGATACTTCAATTCCCGTGCAACGCAACGATACCCTAATCTCTTTCATCCGTTGATATCGGACGAAATAATCACATTTTTCCCCGAAACACCCATTTTTTGCATTTTTATCCAAACATCAGAAATTATTTCGACTACTTCCGGTTTATGGATCGTTGTTGAAATTGCTTTATCCTACTGTCTGACTATATGGCTTTATGTTCCAGAGGTTTCAGAAATATCGATTTATCCTTTCCAAAAAATATAAGGGTTTGAAAATGGGTAGAAAATTCGAAAAAAATCGAAAAATAAAGGGCGATAACTCTGAATGAAACATATATTACTGGAATCACATAGACTTCAGAAATCCAAAAATGTAGGTCAAATTTCAAAATTTTGAAAAATAAAAAAAATGTTTCGTAAACAACATTTTTTCAATTTTCGAATGACAGAAGTCAGAGACGAATGTTCGAAATTGAAAAATGTGAGATAGCCATTGTCTTAGAAAAGATTCAGGGTTTCCGAAAATATCATTTGTTTTAAAATGGGTAATGAATTGGCGAAACTATGGCCGATTTTCAATTTTTAGACGACGTACAAAGTTCGGCCACTTCCGGTATGCGCAGAAGTTTGAAAAATAGTTTATCCAGTAGCCACCACATGGTTTCCCAATAAAAAATTTGGTTTCGGGTCGATAACTGTTTCCGATCATGGAGAAATAGGCTCCCGCGGAAAAAAATAATAATAACTAGACCTGCATAGCAGTGCTGAATCGGCTTTCAGGGTCCTTTATATCATTGCCATGCTTTTAAATTTACCTTTATACTCTAAACGACCGATAGGACTCGGGGTAACAGAAGTTTAAGAAGTGAAATAGAAGTAGTTTTCGAGATAAACGAGTCTGAAAAGGCTCCAAAAAAAGAGGAAAATACTACATTTTCGGCATCTCATAATCTATTGCCTAACCATCGAATTTGTATCATTCTGATATCATATAAAAGTCCAAAAAGGAAAATACTAGATCTTCAGCGTCCCGTAATATTTGTCATTGAACACGCCATCTTGAGTCGGATCGCGCAAAATCTAATTTTGGAGTAGAGGCAAATTAGTAAAAATATTGATGAGATGTTCTCAAAAATGAGTCTATAAATATACTATCTATCGACACAAAAGATCAAAATAGCAATAAAAGATTTTAGTACACTTTATTTGAACGTTTTGTAAGAGTACCGTATTTTTAAATCTGTCCTATTTCTTAGAATTCTCGGCGAAATTAGTTATGTTTCTTCGCTCGCTATGGAACGACCGATCATTCCTCTTGCATAATAAATGGCATCGTTGTAAAACAGAGAATCTGCAGATGTCAAATATTATCAAAATATTATCGCTGAATTGATTTTGACGGACACGCTCGAGTTTTAAAACCCCTAGAAAATATAAACAAACACCATGTGACCATGCTGTCTAACCAACTCATTTGCTGATTGGCCCAGACATCGCGTGCAAAGCATTATGATTACGTGGCTGACTGAGCGGGCGATAAATATTTGGTTTAGGCAATAATGTTTTTGCGTACCTACATGCGATTCACTCTGATAAGTGACCGAAAAAAATTTAATTCTGATCGTATACAGATTGCCGTTGAGTGTTAATCAAAACCATGTAGCTGATTATGTAAATTAATCGGCAAGCGGGTGTGTGTCGTTGAGTAATAATAATCAACTGTCACAGGTCAATGATAAAGCCGTCGACAACTCATTATTTACTGCGAATAATATCTCATACCATCTTTAAAAAATAATTTATAGGCCTTAAATGGAAATAAAAATGGCCAATAATTTTCTTTTCGAGGGGAATTTTATCGATAGCTGAATTCTGTTAACTGTCGCTTCTTCATACGGCATGTAAAATAAGGAATGGGTATTGGATATCAATGTTCTTATCACCATGGGTCGAAAAAATGACAACGACCAACGAGCCGAAATGCGACGATTCTCGAACCTACCATTGCTTAATTACATCAAAGCCAAAATGCACGAAAGTGAACGTAAGCTTTACTTGGCTATTAAATTGACAGCTATCTATAGGGACTCATATTTTGATAACGTTACGGTATCTGAAAATACTATACTACGTACACCCAAAACCTTATTTTAATTCACGCGTTAAATGAACACACGTACAACTGTGGCGGCTGCTTTGATGATTACCCAATCAACAATAATCTTAATCTCCTATCCACTAGCTGGCACTAAGGTGCTAATTAGTTGATGAGATTAACTTCAGTTAATCCTACCAAAGTTATAATATACAAATTACTACTAATATATAGATTGTTCTTCAGTATAACACTATGATGTTATGGATTTTTCGTTACGAAAAGAGCACCCTTGCAATATTCAGATTTGTCAGCATAATTCATCCCTTGTCAAAGGTGTAGGGATGGTGCCCTAGAATAGTAAATCAGAGTAGATGTGAAACCGAGGTCCTATGTACACATGTTTAAGGAGGGGAGGGGATGTCCAAATGTACATGACAAGGACAAGGTTGCCAGTCCAACCTGCTGCATTTCCTCCACAGCACTGAATCGGCTTTCAGGAATCAGACAGGAAATACGTCATACAATAGCCGATCTATCCAGCTACCAAACGATACTGTATTTTTTTTTGATTCAATGACACCCTCTATCAGACATGTAAAAGTAATATTTGCTTGCGAAAAGATCGGTCAAAATTGTAAAATCTGGCAAAATTACGTCACATCCGGTGCCAAAAGAAATCATTATCGACAGCAAATAAGTTGAGAATTTGCAACATGAAACATAGAAACATACAAACTTTGTTTTATACGTATCAGGCAATAAACACTAAACCTAGATCCCATAAACTGAAATTAAAAAGGTGAAAAAACTTAAAAAGTGAGAAAATTGGTTATTTCTCGACAAGGGAATATGCTAGAAGCAATTTTTTGACATCAATATGATTGTATTGATCCAATCTAAATGACCATTATAATCAAACATTATAACGTTAAACAAAAAAAAAATATAATACACTTAAAAAAAATATTTGTTTTGAAGTCTAAAAATACGGTTTTTGCAAAAAAGACATGACTTCCGGTGATAATAAAAATCTTGAATTAGTTTAATGCAATCATAAATGACATAAGGCATCAAATGGTGAAAATTGTATGAAAATTGAATAATAATTGACACTTTTATAGAGCAAAAAGCTTGAAAAGTGACTTGTAGAAAATCGTCTATTTCTCGGCAACCGTACAAGTTAGAAACTTTTTTGTGGTATCTGTATGATCGTATGGGTTCATGCTATTCGGTGATGGGATTCAAATATCATAATTTTAAAAATATTATAAAAAAGACACATTTGAATAAAATATTTGTTTTTTAGGTTAAAAATACAGTTTTTGCCAAAATGGCGTCATTTCCGGTAGCAGTGAAACTGTAAAATTGGTTTAAACTAGTCAAAATTGGCATTAAGCATCGAATGAAAAAAAATATTGAAAATCGGATAATAATTTACTCTTTTATAGGCAAAATAACGTGAAAAGGGATGCATGCAAAATTGCATATTTCTCGGCAATTGCTCATATTACGAACTAATTTTTGCATACATTCTCCTCGTCTGGATTATTACTACGAGTTTATGAAAGTTACGAATAAATAGTTCAAAATATGAAGACGTTGAATGGGTTGTAAATAACTGATTGTTACACTTTTTTTTACATTTATTCGAAATTGCCCGAAAATGAAATTGAAATTAAAAAATCTTAGCTAACGATTTATGCCCCTTTACAGCGCGCATTCTTTTTCCTATATCAGATTTCGAAAAAAATAATATTTGCTTTCAAAAAGTGGTACTGAACTGTCAAAATTGTAGTTTTTGTTAATATTACGCCACTTCCGTTGCGTGCAGAAAAAATTCACGGTAACAAAAAAAATTACAATTTAGACCACGGAGCATATGCACTTTGTTTTATACAAATCGAACAATAAATAATTAATCTAGGTACGAAAAACTAAATTAGCCAATGGCGACTAAAGAAAATTACGGAGACAAAATTCTTTCTCACTTCTGCTCAAGTAGGGTGATACTTTAACTCTGTGTAAACTACCATCAAAAAATATTCATAAATAAAAAAGTTTTCTGTAAAAATGTAAAAAAAATTCAAAATATCGGAGATTTTTTCGACTACTTCCGGTTTTACGATCATTGTCGGAATAGCTTTAACAAGTTGATTAGATACTTAACTTCCTGTACCAGAAATGTCAGAAACATTCATTGAGTAATTTTCGAAAAAAAGATAAATAAAAGAGCATTTTCAATAATTTAATGATTTTTCAACTTTTTTCAAAGATTGAGGTCATTTTTGGACCACCTATAATATTGCAACGCTTTTATTATTAGATGCACACGCTAGGCCACCGATAGGACTCTGAGTAAAAAATATTTAAGAAAAATCGTAGGCGTCGTTTTCGAGAAAAAGGCGTCTCAGAATGCTCCAAAACGGAAAATACTTAGTTTTCGGCGTACCATAATTTATTTCCTAAGAATCAAATTCGTGTTATTTAGATGTTATACGATCGTCTATTAATGGAACTATCCAACGACACTTTAATTGTTTTGGTCCGCTAATATGTGACGGAGAATTCGAACTTTTGGCAAGAGCTCCAATTTTTTTTCATCTTTTTTACATTTTTCTTCGTTTTTTGAACTACTTCCGGTATACGAATCATTGTCGAGTAGTTTTCGCATCCAGTTTTGGAGTTTGCATGGGAACAGGGCTCTCTAATGATATACGACACTATACGATCAAATAAAATATTTCTGAGAAATCCTATGTTCAAAAGTGTTAAAAATGTCAAAATGTCAAAATATTGAAAATTAAATTTCAATAACTGCATATATATTATACATCATTAGAATCGTAATTAGGTCAGCTTTTTAAATATATATCTGTTTTTTTAAAATCTCTTAAAATAAAAAAATAGTAGAGCATTTTCCAAAATTTCACGATTTTTGGACTTTTTTCGATTTTCAGTCCCTTTTTTGTCTTATTCCAATTATTGGAAGATTGTAATGTATTGCTTCATGCTAAAGACCATCGAAGGGTCTCTTAATAGAGAAAGTTTAAGAAAAATCGCTGGAGCAGTTTTCGAGATAAAGGCGTCCAGAAACGCTCCAAATCAGAAAATACTTGATTTTCAGCGTGCCATATTTTGCTTCCAGCTCATCGTATCCGTACGAATTGGGTATCATTCAGTGGTCCAATCACCGCTAGACCAAATGATACCTTAATTTGTTTAATCCGTTGATATCGGACGGAGAAATCGTGTTTTTACCCAAGACACCAATTTTTCACGTTTTTTCAAAATATCGCATATTATTTCGACTACTTCCGGTTTACGGATTGTTGTTGAAATTGCTTTAAACGGTGGTTTGACAATATTGCTTCATGTATCAGGAATTTGAGAAACGTTGATCCGGCCGTAAAACGAAACTTAAGCTCACAAAATGTGAAGAAAATTCGAAAAAAATCGAAAAATAAAGGGCGATAACTCGGAATGAAACTTATATTACTGGAACCAGATTGCCTTCAGGTATCCAAAAATGTAGGTCAAATTTGAAAATTTTGAAAAATAACAAAAATTGTCTCTCAAATAAAATTTTCCATTTTTCGATCGCAAGAAGTCAACGATGAAGTTTCGAAATATCGAAATTTTCAACTGCTATCGTCCGAGAAAAGACTCAAGGTTTCCGAAAATGTCATTTGTATGAAAATAGGTACAGAATTGACGAATCTACGGCCGTTTTTTAATTTTTTGACACAGCACAAAATTCGACCACTTCCGGTCTGCGCAGAAGTTTCAAAAATAGTTTATCAAGTAGCCAACATATGGTTTCCCTATGGAAAATTAGGTCCCAGATCGGTATCTGTTACAGGCGCTGAGAAATAGGCTCCCCCGAAAAATAAAATAATAATAATAAATAATAATAATTTTAGTAAAAACAATAGTCTTTCAGACGAAAGTCTGAAAGCCTAATAATAATAATAATTTTAGTAAAAACAATAGTCTTTCAGACGAAAGTCTGAAAGCCTAATAATAATTTTAGTAAAAACAATAGTCTTTCAGACGAAAGTCTGAAAGCCTAATAACTAGACCTGCAGACCTGCAGTGCTGAATCGGCTTTCAGGAATCAGACAGGAAGTGCGTCATACAATAGCCGATCCATCGAGCTACCAAACGATACTGTAGTTGTTATGATTCAGTGACACCCTCTATCAGATTTGTAAAAGTAATATTTGCTTGCAAATAAATACACCGGTCAAAATTGTAAAATCTGGCAAAAAAACTTAACTTCCGGTGCCAAAAGAAATCATTATCGATAACAAATAAGTTGAGATTTGCAATTGACAATTGTTTTATACATATCAGCCAATAACATAATAAACTTAGAACCCATAAACTGAAATTAAAAAGGTAAAAAACTTAAAAAGTGATCCTTAGAAAATTGGTTATTCCTCGACAAGGGAATATGCTAGAAGCAATTTTTTGATATCAGTATGATTATATTGATCCAATCTAAATGGCCATTAGAATCAAACGTTATAACGTTAAACAAATAATAAATATAACTCACTTAAAAAAAATATTTGTTTTGAAGTCTAAAAATACGGTTTTTGCAAAAAAGACGTTACTTCCGGTGATAATAAAAATCTTAAATTAGTTTAATGCAATCATAAATGGCATAAGGCATCAAATGGTGAAAATTGTATGAAAATTGAATAATAATTGACACTTTTATAGGCCAAAAAGCTTGAAAAGTGACTTGTAGAAAATCGTCTATTTCTCGGCAACCGTACAAGTTAGAAACTTTTTTGTGGTATCTGTATGATCGTATGGGTTGATGCTATTCGTTGATGGGATTCAAATATCATAATTTTAAAAATATTATAAAAGAGACTCACTTGAATAAAATATTTGTTTTTTAGGTTAAAAATACAGTTTTTGCCAAAATGACGTCATTTCCGGTAACAGTGAAACTGTAAAATTGGCTTAACCTAGTCCAAATTGGCATTAGGCATCAAATAAAAGAAAAATATTGAAAATCGGATAATAATTTACTCTTTTATAGGCAAAATAACTTGAAAAGTGATGCATGCAAAATTGCATATTTCTCGGCAACTGCTCATATTACAAACTATTTTTGGCATACATTCTCTTCGTCTGGATTATGGCTACGAGTTTATGAAAGTTACGAATAAATAGTTCAAAATATAAAGACGTTGAATGGGTTGTAATAACTGAATTTTACCCTTTTTTTTACATTTTATTCGAAATTGCCCGAAAATGAAATTGAAATTTAAGAATCTGAGCCAAACATTTTATGCGCCTTTACAGGGCGCATACTTTTTGCTATATCAGTTTTCGAAAAAAAATAATATTTGCTGTCAAAAAGTGGTACTTAACTCTCAAAATTGTAGTTTTTGTCAATATTACGCCACTTCCATTGCGTGCAGAAAAATGTCACCGTAACAAAAAATATTACAATTGACATCACGGAGCAGATGCACTTTGTTTTATACAAATCGAACAATAAATAATTAATCTAGGTACGAAAAACTAAATTAGCCAATGGCGACTAAAGAAAATTACTGAGACAAAATTCTTTCTCACTTCTGCTCAAGTAGGGTGATACTTTAACTCTGTGTGAACTACCATCAAAAAATATTCATAAATAAAAAAGTTTTCTGTAAAAATGTAAAAAAAAATCAAAATATCGGAGATTTTTTCGACTACTTCCGGTTTTTCGATCATTGTCGGAATAGCTTTAACTAGTTGATTAGATACTTAACTTCCTTTACCAGAAATGTCAGAAACATTCATTGAGTAGTTTTCGAAAAAAAGATAAATAAAAGAGCATTTTCAATAATTTAATGATTTTTCAACTTTTTTCAAAGATTGAGGTCATTTTTGGACCACCTATAATATTGCAACGCTTTTATTATTAAATGCACACGCTAGGCCACCGATAGGACTCTGAGTAAAAAATGTTTAAGAAAAATCGTAGGCGTCGTTTTCGAGAAAAAGGCGTCTCGGAATGCTCCAAAACGGAAAATACGTAGTTTTCGGCGTACCATAATTTATTTCCTAAGAATCAAATTCGTGTTATTTGGATGTTATACGATCGTCTATTAATGGAACTATCCAACGACACTTTAATTGTTTTGGTCCGCTAATATGTGACGAAGAATTCGAACTTTTGACAAGAGCTCCATTTTTTTTTCATCTTTTTTACATTTTTCTTCGTTTTTTGAACTACTTCCGGTATACGAATCATTGTCGAGTAGTTTTCACATCCAGTTTTGGAGTTTGTATGGGACAAAGGCTCTCTAATGATATACGACACTATACGATCAAA
Source organism: Patella ulyssiponensis (assembly GCA_963678685.1). Taxonomy (NCBI): domain Eukaryota; kingdom Metazoa; phylum Mollusca; class Gastropoda; family Patellidae; genus Patella; species Patella ulyssiponensis. Next base: position 55,480,104 of record OY783225.1, on the reverse strand, counting down.
TAAAATACTTCTGAGAAATCCAATGTTCAAAATTGTTAAAAATGTCAAAATGTCAAAATATTGAAAATTAAATTTCAATAACTGCATACATATTATACATCATTAGAATCGTAATTAGGTCAGCTTTTTAAATATATATTTTTTTTTTGAAAATCTCTTAAAATAGAAAAATAGTAGAGCATTTTCCAAAATTTCACGATTTTTGGACTTTTTTCAATTTTCAGTCCCTTTTTTGTCTTATTCCAATTATATGAAGGTCTTAATGGATGGATCCATGCTAAAGACTACCGGAAGGACCATCGATAGATAAAGTTTAAGAAAAATCGTTGGAGCAGTTTTCGAGATAAAGGCGTCCAAAAACGCCCCAAAACAAAAAATGCTTGATTTTCAGCGTGTCATATTTTACTTCTGGATCATCGTATCTGTATGAATTGGGTATCATACGATACTCCAATTCCGATGTAAACAAACGATACCTTAATCCATTTGATCGGTTGATATGGGACGAAGAAATCACGTTTTTCCCGAAGCCCCCATTTTTTGAGTTTTTTTCAAAAAATCAGACATTATTTCGACTACTTCCGGTTTACGGATCGTTGTTGAAATTGCTTTATCCGGATGTCTGACTATATGGCTTTATGTTCCAGAGGTTTCAGAAATATCGTTTTATCCTTTCCAAAAAATATAAGGGGCATAAAATGGGCAGAAAATTCGAAAAAATTCGAAAAATAAAGGGCGATAACTCTGAATGAATCTTATATTACTGGAATCGTTTGGACCTCAGAAATCCAAAAATGTAGGTCAAATTTGCAAATTTTGAAAAATAAGAAAAATTGTCTCATAAACAACGTCTTTTCAATTTTCGAACGATAGAAGTCATAGACAAATATTCGAAATTGAAAAAGGTGAGATAGCCATTATCTCGGAAAAGATTCAGGGTTTCCGAAAATGTCATTTGATTAAAAATGGGTAAAGAATTGACGAAACTATGGCCTATTTTCAATTTTTAGACGACGTACAAAGTTCGGCCACTTCCGGTATGCGCAGAGGTCTGAAAAATAGTTTATCAAGTAGCCACCACATGTTTTCCCGATAGAAAAGTTGGTTCCAGATCGATATCTGTTTTCGATCATGGAGAAATAGGCTCCCGCGGTAAAAAATAATAATAATAATAATAACTAGATCTGCTACTGTCCCATGCAGATATGAAAGCTTTCATATTCATCGTCACGTGTCATTGATTGTATCAAGTATCCTAAATAAAAGGATAAGAAGAAAAAATTATCAAAATTGGTCAAAAACTCGCGAAGTTACAAGTCTAAATATAGTATGAAACATTGCACCCAGGCATAACAATAATCTGAAAACTAAAGGGAAATAACTGAAACTTGTATTACTGTAATGAGACGGATGAGAAAATAAAATGAAAATGGCGGGAAAAAAAATTAAAAATGCCAGGTTGGACAGGCGTCCTTACTCCTTGTCACGTATAACCGGACATTCGAAAACACGCTAGTTAACTCAATAACAGGCGCGCGTGCTAACCATTCAGCCACTCAACCCCCCTTTGAAATCAGACACGTGCAATATGTCATATAGGAAGAATAAGAAGTCGCTCACAACAAAATGGTAAATTAATGAGTTTGGGTCAGAAGGTTGAGCTACTGTTTTAGAGTACTTAATAGTTTTAAAGAGACACGTTAAGGGTTGTTCATAGTTAAATGAAAGTTTAATTTTAAATAAGACCAATAAAATTAGGATTTAATAATGCCAGACTAAGAAAGAGAGAAATGCGGCCTAATGTCCATTCGACACAAACTAGGTCATTTTGTGACTAACATATGTTTTTTAATTTTATTTAAAAACTCCCATTGCGCTTACTGGTCTTTAGCCGTTGGGAGGAAACCGAAGGACACGGAGAAAACCCACGAGGTTGGACATCATACTTCATGTCACGTGCAACCTGGAGATCGAAACGACGCCCGTTGACTCAATGACAGACGTTACGATACAGCGCGCACATGCTAACCATTCAGCCATTCAGCCTCCCTGAATTCGGAAAATTGCTGACTTATAGCAAGAAACATTTCAACCGGGCGAAATTTTCTGTTTTAACAGTTTAATGTGCACGGTACTTTTATTACCAACCGATTATTACAAAACTTTTGAAAATAAGCTCCAAATGACCAGCTTAATCGTATGCAATAAACGTTTGGCCTGAATTGAAAGGTCTGCACGGAGAAAGTTCATCTTGATTTCCCGGCGTGGTTCCCCGTTGTCAGTGAGGCAGAACGGAGGGCCTGACAAGCACAGCTGTCTAGTCGTTCGGATGGGACGAAAAACCAATGTCCCGTGTACACATTGGAGTGCACGTAAAATATCCCTAAGCAGCTGGAATTCGATACTGTTGAATAAGCTCTATACGATGACTAAATGTGTAGATTGTAGTCACACACACTGCATGTTTCGCTTAACAATGAAAGGGTGCCGTATTCAATTTTCGATCCTTTTGTTCTTCTACTGCTGATATGTTGGACTGTTGATCGATGGTTTCATATAAAAGACTACCAATAAGACTCTTTGTAGAAGAAGTTCCCAAAAAATATTATGTTGACTTTACGAGAAAGACCTCTAAACATGCCCCAAATTGTAAAAATACGACTTTTTGGATTTTCAATCTCTTTTTTTCGGCTATCCCTGATGTTTAAAAAAAATGATACAATGATTTCAAACAACAGGCTAGCTATTAGACTCTCTATTGACAAAAGTTTCATCGCCCTCCCTTCATTATAACCGAAGTTACCGTGCCCTAAAGAATCAACAAATCAGCATGCTTATCTCTGCTTACCCTAAGCAGAAAATGCTCATCTTTGAACTCAATCATGACATTGACCTAGTGAACGTCTACACCAAGTTTGAACATTCTAGCTTAATTAGAAGGAGAGTTATAGTATTCCAAAGTCCCGGCCCTTCAAATTGCTTCTATTTTTCATTTTCAATTCAAAATGGTGACCATCAATTGACCTAAATCAAAATTCTGCTCCCTACGATTTTGGGGCCATCCTTCAAGGATTCAGAAAATATAACTCCCGTGTCTGTAAGTAAGATAGCAAAAAAGCCTTAGGGATTTTTCATGTTTCAAGATGGTGGCATTTCCGGTTTGATCGACAAACTCCATATTTTGTGTAGGAATCAGTAATTACCTGTCGAGTATCGAAATTTTTTTTTAGGTCATTCTGACCTATATTTCGACGATTTTTTTTAAAAATTTGATCTTTAATTTCACCAAGGGGAGATAATTTAGAAAATTTCTCATTATAATTTTGAAGTCACATTGGTAAGATCTACTTAAATAATAAATTTCATGAAAATCGTACAACTATTAAAGAAGTTGTCAAATTGGTCTAAACTTCCGGTTCGAAATCACAGCGACGAATTTTCGAAATTCGAAAATGTGAAACTGCAGATGAAAATGATTTTTTTCAAGGTTTTCAAAGAAAAAAGAATTAGTAAAATCGGTCAAAAAATAACAAAGTTACGACTATGCATTGTCAGTTTTTTCGTTCGTAAAATTCGGTGATTTCGGATTCGTAAAACGTTTTGAAAATATATTTAAACAACGTTCGCACCCCATTTTTGGGGGGGTAGGTCAAAGTTTCAGAAAGATCCCATGGTTAGATTCTGAGAAATCCGATTTGCAGAAAATACACAAAAAAAAAAAATAATAATAATCTTAACAGAAACAATAAGCTTTCATATGTAATATGAAAGCTTAACTAGACCTGCATAGCAGTGCTGAATCGGCTTTCAGGGTCCTTTATATCATTGCCATGCTTTTAAATTTACCTTTATACTCTAAACGACCGATAGGACTCGGGGTAACAGAAGTTTAAGAAGTGAAATAGAAGTAGTTTTCAAGATAAACGAGTCTGAAAAGGCTCCAAAAAAAAGAGGAAAATACTACATTTTCGGCATCTCATAATCTATTGCCTAACCATCGAATTTGTATCATTCTGATATCATATAAAAGTCCAAAAAGGAAAATACTAGATCTTCAGCGTCCCGTAATATTTGTCATTGAACACGCCATCTTGAGTCGGATCGCGCAAAAATTTAATTTTGGAGTAAAATTATGTTTTGAAGTCTAAAAATACGGTTTTTGCAAATATGACATTACTTCCGGTGATAATGGAATCAGATCATTGCAATCATAAATGGCATAAGGCATCACATGGTGAAAATTGTATGAAAATTGAATAATAATTGACACTTTTATAGACCAAAAAGCTTGAAAAGTGACTTGTAGAAAATCGTCTATATCTCAGCAACCGTACAAGTTAGAAACTTTTTTGTGGTATCTGTATGATCGTATGGGTTCATGCTATTTGGTGATGGGGTTCAAATATCATAATTTTAAAAATATTATAAAAGAGACTCATTTGAATAAAATATTTGTTTTTTAGGTTAAAAATACAGTTTTTGCCAAAATGACGTCATTTCCGGTAACAGTGAAACTGTGAAATTGGCTTAACCTCATCCCAATTGGCATTAGGCATCAAATAAAAGAAAAATATTGAAAATCGGATAATAATTTACTCTTTTATAGGCAAAATAACTTGAAAAGTGATGCATGCAAAATTGCATATTTCTCGGCAACTGCTCATATTACAAACTATTTTAAGCATACGTTCTCTTCGTCTGGATTATGGCTACCAGTTTATGAAAGTTACGAATAAATAGTTCAAAATATAAAGACGTTGAATGGGTTGTAATAACTGAATTTTACCTTTTTTTTTTACATTTTATTCGAAATTGCCCGAAAATGAAATTGAAATTTAAGAATCTGAGCCAAACAATTTATGCGCCTTTACAGGGCGCATACTTTTTGTTATATCAGTTTTCGAAAAAAATAATATTTGCTGTCAAAAAGTGGTACTTAACTCTCAAAATAGTAGTTTTTGTTAATATTACGCCACTTCCGTTGCGTGCAGAAAAATGTCACCGTAACAAAAAATATTACAATTGACATCACGAAGCATATGCACTTTGTTTTATACAAATCGAACAATAAATAATTAATCTAGGTACGAAAAACTAAATTAGCCAATGGCGACTAAAGAAAATTACTGAGACAAAATTCTTTCTCACTTCTGCTCAAGTAGGGTGATACTTTAACTCTGTGTAAACTACCATCAAAAAATATTCATAAATAAAAAAGTTTTCTGTAAAAATGTAAAAAAAATTCAAAATATCGGAGATTTTTTCGACTACTTCCGGTTTTACGATCATTGTCGGAATAGCTTTAACAAGTTGATTAGATACTTAACTTCCTGTACCAGAAATGTCAGAAACATTCATTGAGTAATTTTCGAAAAAAAGATAAATAAAAGAGCATTTTCAATAATTTAATGATTTTTCAACTTTTTTCAAAGATTGAGGTCATTTTTGGACCACCTATAATATTGCAACGCTTTTATTATTAGATGCACACGCTAGGCCACCGATAGGACTCTGAGTAAAAAATATTTAAGAAAAATCGTAGGCGTCGTTTTCGAGAAAAAGGCGTCTCAGAATGCTCCAAAACGGAAAATACTTAGTTTTCGGCGTACCATAATTTATTTCCTAAGAATCAAATTCGTGTTATTTAGATGTTATACGATCGTCTATTAATGGAACTATCCAACGACACTTTAATTGTTTTGGTCCGCTAATATGTGACGGAGAATTCGAACTTTTGGCAAGAGCTGCAATTTTTTTTCATCTTTTTTACATTTTTTGTCGTTTTTTGAACTACTTCCGGTATACGAATCATTGTCGAGTAGTTTTCGCATCCAGTTTTGGAGTTTGCATGGGAACAGGGCTCTCTAATGATATACGACACTATACGACCAAATAAAATATTTCTGAGAAATCCTATGTTCAAAAGTGTTAAAAATGTCAAAATGTCAAAATATTGAAAATTAAATTTCAATAACTGCATACATATTATACATCATTAGAATCGTAATTAGGTCAGCTTTTTAAATATATATCTGTTTTTTTAAAATCTCTTAAAATAAAAAAATAGTAGAGCATTTTCCAAAATTTCACGATTTTTGGACTTTTTTCGATTTTCAGTCCCTTTTTTGTCTTATTCCAATTATTGGAAGATTGTAATGTATTGCTTCATGCTAAAGACCATCGAAGGGTCTCTTAATAGAGAAAGTTTAAGAAAAATCGCTGGAGCAGTTTTCGAGATAAAGGCGTCCAAAAACGCTCCAAATCAGAAAATACTTGATTTTCAGCGTGCCATATTTTTCTTCCAGCTCATTGTATCCGTACGAATTGGGTATCATTCAGTGGTCCAATCACCGCTAGACCAAATGATACCTTAATTTGTTTAATCCGTTGATATCGGACGGAGAAATCGTGTTTTTACCCAAGACACCAATTTTTCACGTTTTTTTCAAAATATCGCATATTATTTCGACTACTTCCGGTTTACGGATTGTTGTTGAAATTGCTTTAAACGGTGGTTTGACAATATTGCTTCATGTATCAGGAATTTGAAAAACGTTGATCCGGCCGTAAAACGAAACTTAAGCTCACAAAATGTGAAGAAAATTCGAAAAAAATCGAAAAATAAAGGGCGATAACTCGGAATGAAACTTATATTACTGGAACCAGATTGCCTTCAGGTATCCAAAAATGTAGGTCAAATTTGAAAATTTTGAAAAATAACAAAAATTGTCTCTCAAATAAAATTTTTCATTTTTCGATCGCAAGAAGTCAACGATGAAGTTTCGAAATATCGAAATTTTCAACTGCTATCGTCCGAGAAAAGACTCAAGGTTTCCGAAAATGTCATTTGTATGAAAATAGGTACAGAATTGACGAATCTACGGCCGTTTTTTAATTTTTTGACACAGCACGAAATTCGACCACTTCCGGTCTGCGCAGAAGTTTCAAAAATAGTTTATCAAGTAGCCAACACATGGTTTCCCTATAGAGAATTAGGTCCCAGATCGGTATCTGTTACAGGCGCTGAGAAATAGGCTCCCCCGAAAAATAAAATAATAATAATAAATAATAATTTTAGTAAAAACAATAGTCTTTCAGACGAAAGTCTGAAAGCCTAACTAGATCTGCTACTGTCCCATGCAGATATGAAAGCTTTCATATTCATCGTCACGTGTCATCGATTATATCAAGTATCTCAAATAAAAGGATAAGAATAACAAACTATCAAAATTGGTCAAAAACTCGCGAAGTTACAAGTCTAAATATAGTATGAAACATTGAGTAATCTGAAAACTAAAGGGAAATAACTGATACTTGTGTTGCTGTAATCGGGATGTTTGAATATGTACGTTAAATATGTAGATTTGGAAAATTATAAAGACATAATATCAAAATCGGTCAAAAACTCACAAAGTTACAAATTTAAATGTAGTGAGAAACATTGCACCCGGGCAAAAAAATAATCTTTAAACTAAAGGGAAATAACTGAAACTTGTATAGCTGTAATCGGGCTTCCAAGATATGTTATATAATTATGGTTTCCAATATGTTTGGTTATAAGTAGGAAATCGTGACGACTTCTTAAGCATGTTTTAAACAAAGGGTCATAGACTGCAATATACAAGAATGGCACTCTGCAATAAAAAAAATACTGGCCAGAGATTTCTATGCAGAAATTAAATAATTGCTAGAACCAGAAAAATATTTATCCACTGTCTGCTCCTACAATGGGCTAATGAAGACGGGCATACGCCATAAAGTGTGCAATGAGGGAAATTTTACCCGGGCAGCGGCGTTACGGCCTACGAGGTTGGTAAGGCGACCATACTCCTTGTCACGTACAACCAAGAAATCGAAACAAGGACAGTTGACTCAATGACAGACGTTATGATACAGAGCGCACGTGCTAACCATTCAGCCACGCAACCTCCCTAAAATCGGCAAATTGCTGACCTACAGCGAGAAACATTTCAACCGGGCCAAATTTTCTATTTTAACAGTTTAATTTGCACGGTACCTTTAGTTATCAACCGAATATTACAAAACTTTTAAAAATAAGCTCCCCCTGACCAGCTTAATCGTTCGCAATAAACGTTTGCCCCTTAAAATCGACAAATTGCTGAATTTAAAGTGAGAAACATTACAACCGGGCCAAATTTTCTGTTTTATCACTTTAACAGTACCTTTGATTACCAACCGATTATTACAAAACTTTAAAAAGAGAAAGAGAGAAATGCGGCCTAACGTCCATTCGACACAAACTAGGTCATTTCGGGACTAACATATGTTTTTTAATTTTATTTAAAAACTCCCCTTGCACGTACTGGTCTTTAGCCGTTAGGAGGAAACCGAAGAACACGGAGAAAACCCACGAGGTTGGACATCATACACCATGTCACGTGCAACCTGGAGATCGAAACGACGCCTGTTGACTCAATGACAAAGGTTACGATACAGCGAGCACATGCTAACCATTCAGCCATCCAGCCTCCCTGAATTCGGAAAATTGCTGACTTATAGCAAGAAACATTTCAACCGGGCGAAATTTTCTGTTTTAACAGTTTAATGTGCATGGTACTTTAATTACCAACCGATTATTACAAAACTTTTGAAAATAAGCTCCAACTGACCAGCTTAATCGTATGCAATAAACGTTTTGCCTGAATTGAAAGTTCTGCACAGAGAAAGTTCATCTCGATTTCCCGGCGTGGTTCCCTTGTCAGTAAGGCAGAACGGAGGGCCTGACAAGCACAGCTGTCTAGTCCTTCGGATGGGACGAAAAACCAAGGTCCCGTGTACACATTGGAGTGCACGTAAAATATCCCTAAGCAGTTGGAATTCGATACTGTTGAATAAGCTCTATACGATGACTAAATGCGTAGATTGTAGTCACCCACACTTCATGTTTCGCTCAACAATGAAAGGGTGCCGTTTTCAATGTTCGATCCTTTTGTTCTTCTACTCCTGATATGTTGGACTGTTGATCGATGGTTTCATATAAAAGACTACCAATAAGACTCTTTGTAGAAGAAGTTCCCAAAAAATAGTATGTTGACTTTACGAGAAAGACCTCTAAACATGCTCCAAATTGTAAAAATACGACTTTTTGGATTTTCAATCTCTTTTTTTCGGCTATCCCTGATATTTAAAAAAAATGATACAATCATTTCACACAACAGGCTACCTATTAGACTCTCTATTGACAAAAGTTTCACCGCCCTCCCTTCATTATAACCGAAGTTATCGTGCCCTAAAGAATCAACAAATCAGCATGCTTATCTCTGCTTACCCTAAGCAGAAAATGCTCATCTTTGAACTCAATCATAACATTAACCTAGTGAACGTCTACACCAAGTTTGAACATTCTAGCTTAATTAGAAGGAGAGTTATTGTGTTCCGAAGTCCGGGCCTTTCAAATTGCTTCTATTTTTCATTTTCAATTCAAAATTGTGACCATCACATGACCTAAATCAAAATTCTGATCCGATAGATTTTTAGGCATTCCTTCAAGGATTCCGAAAATATAACTCCCGAATCTGTAAGTAAAATAGCAAAAAAGCCTTTTTGATTTTTCACGTTTAAAGATGGTGGCACTTCCGGTTCGATCGACAAACTCCATATTTTGTGTACGAATCAGTAATTCCTTGTCTGGTATCGAAAAAAAAAATTAGGTCATTCTGACCTATATTTCGACGATTTTTTTGAAAACTTTGATCCTTAATTTCACCAAGGGGAGATAATTTAGAAAATTTCTAATTATATTTTTGAAGTCACATTGGTAAGATCTACTTGTATACTAAATTTCATGAAAATCGTACAACTATTAAAGAAGTTGTCAAATTGGTCTAAACTTCCGGTTCGAAATCACAGCGACGAATTTTCGAAATTGGAAAATGCGAAACTGCAGATGAAAATGATTTTTTTCATGGTATTCAAAGAAAAAAGAATTAGTAAAATCGGTCAAAAAATAACAAAGTTACGACTATGCATTGTCAGTTTTTTCGTTCGTAAAATTCGGTGATTTCGGATTCGTGAAACGTTTTGAAAATATATTTAATCAACAGCCACCACCCATTTTTGGGGGGATAGGTAAAAGTTTCAGAACGATCCTATCGTTAGATTCTGAGAAATCCGATTTGTGGACAAAACACAAAAAAAAAATAACAACTAGATCTGCTACTGTCCCATGCAGATATGAAAGCTTTCATATTCATCGTCACGTGTCATTGAAGAAAAAATTATCAAAATTGGTCAAAAATTCGCGAAGTTACAAGTCTAAATATAGTATGAAACATTGCACCCAGGCATAACAATAATCTGAAAACTAAAGGGAAATAACTGAAACTTGTATTACTGTAATGAGACGATGAGAAATTGAAATGAAAATGGCGGAAAAAAAATTTAAAATGGCAGGTTGGACAGGCGATCTTACTCCTTGTCATGTACAACCGGGCATTCGAAAACACGCTAGTTAACTCAATGACAGGTGCGCGTGCTAACCATTCAGCCACCCCCCCCCCCCCTTTGAAATCAGACACGTGCAATATGTCATATAGGAAGAATAAGAAGTCGCTCACAACAAAATGGTAAATTAATGAGTTTAGGTCAAAAGGTTGAGCTACTGTTTTAGTGTAATTAATAGTTTTAAAGAGACACGTTAAGGGTTGTTCATAGTTAAATGAAAGTTTAATTTTAAATAAGACCAATAAAATTAGGATTTAATAATGCCAGACTAATATTTCCAATATGTTTGGTTATAAGTAGGAAATCGTGACGACTTCTTAAACATGTTTTAAACAAAGGATCATAGTCTGAATTATACAAGAATGGCACTCTGCAATAAAAAAAACTGGCCAAAGCAAGATTACTATGCAGAAATTAAATAATTGCTAGAACCAGAAAAATATTTATCCACTATAATAAATAAGCAACATAGACAAAATGAAATGAGATTGAATGGGGTTTAACGTCCTACTGTTCAGCTCCTAAAATGGGCTAATGAAGACGGGCATATGCCATAAAGTGTGCAATGAGGGAAATATTACCCGGGCAGCGGCGTTACGGCCTACGAGGTCGGACAGCGACCATACTCCTTGTCACGTACAACCAAGAAATCGAAACAACGCCAGTTGACTTAATGACAGACGTTATGATACAGAACGCACGTGCTAACCATTCAGCCACGCAACCTCCCTAAAATCGGCAAATTGCTGACCTACAGCGAGAAACATTTCAACCGGGCCAAATTTTCTATTTTAACAGTTTAATTTGCATGGTACCTTTAGTTATCAACCGAATATTACAAAAGTTTTAAAAATAAGCTCCCCCTGACCAGCTTAAGCGTTCGCAATAAACGTTTGCCCCTTAAAATCGGCAAAATGGCTGACTTTAAAGTGAGAAACATTACAACCGGGCGAAATTTTCTGTTTTATCACTTTTACAGTACCTTTGATTACCAACCGATTATCACAAAACTTTAAAAATAAAAGAGAAAGAGAGAAATGCGGCCTAATGTCCATTCGACACAAACTAGGTCATTTCGTGACTAACATATGTTTTTTTAATTTTATTTAAAAACTCTCCTTGCGCTTACTGGTCTTTAGCCGTTGGGAGGAAACCGAAGGACACGGAGAAAACCCACGAGGTTGGACATCATAAACCATGTCACGTGCAACCTGGAGATCGAAACGACGCTCGTTGACTCAATGACAGACGTTACGATACAGCGCGCACATGCTAACCATTCAGCCATTCAGCCTCCCTGAATTCGGAAAATTGCTGACTTATAGCAAGAAACATTTCAACCGGGCGAAATTTTCTGTTTTAACAGTTTAATGTGCACGGTACTTTAATTTCCAACCGATTATTACAAAACTTTTGAAAATAAGCTCCAACTGACCAGCTTAATCGTATGCAATAAACGTTTGGCCTGAATTGAAAGTTCTGCACGGAGAAAGTTCATCTTGATTTCCCGGCGTGGTTCCCCGTTGTCAGTGAGACAGAACGGAGGGCCTGACAAGCACAGTTGTCTAGTCGTTCGGATGTGACGAAAAACCAAGCTCCCGTATAGACATTGGAGTGCACGTAAAATATCCCTAAGCAGTTGGAATTCGATACTGTTGAATAAGCTCTATACGATGACTAAATGTGTAGATTGTAGTCACCCACACTGCATGTTTCGCTTAACAATGAAAGGGTGCCGTTTTCAATTTTCGATCCTTTTGTTCTTCTACTCCTGATATGTTGGACTGTTGATCGATGGTTTTATATAAAAGACTACCAATAAGACTCTTTGTAGAAGAAGTTCCCAAAAAATATTATGTTGACTTTACGAGAAAGACCTCTAAACATGCTCCAAATTGTAAAAATACGACTTTTTGGATTTTCAATCTCTTTTTTTCGGCTATCCCTGATATTTAAAAAAAATGATACAATGATTTCAAAACAACAGGCAAGCTATTAGAGTCTCTATTGACAAAAGTTTCATCGCCCTCCCTTCATTATTACCGAAGTTATCGTGCCCTAAAGAATCAACAAATCAGCATGCTTATCTCTGCTTACCCTCAGCAGAAAATGCTCATCTTTGAACTCAATCATGACATTGACCTAGTGAACGTCTACACAAAGTTTGAACATTGTAGCTTAATTAGAAGGAGAGTTATTGTGTTCCAAAGTCCCGGCCCTTCAAATTGCTTCTATTTTTCATTTTCAATTCAAAATGGTGACCATCACGTGACCGAAATCAAAATTCGGATCCGACAGATTTTTAGGCATTCCTTCAAGGATTCTGAAAATATAACTCCCGAGTCTGTAAGTAAAATAACAAAAAAGCCTTTTTGATTTTTCACGTTTAAAGATGGTGGCACTTCCGGTTCGATCGACAAACTCCATATTTTGTGTACGAATCAGTAATTACTTGTCTAGTATCAAAAAAAAAAATTAGGTCATTCTGACCTATATTTCGACGATTTTTTTGAAAACTTTGATCCTTAATTTCGTCAAGGGGAGATAATTTAGAAAATTTTTAATTATATTTTTGAAGACACATCGGTAGCATCTACTTATACACTAAATTTCATGATAATCGTACAACTATTAAAGAAGTTCTCAAATTGGTATAAACTTCCGGTTCGAAATCACAGCGATGAATTTTCGAAATTGGAAAATGCGAAACTGCAGATGAAAATGATTTTTTTCAAGGTATTCAAAGAAAAAAGAATTAGTAAAATCGGTCAAAAAATAACAAAGTTACGAGTATGCATTGTCAGTTTTTTCGTTCGTAAAATTCGGTGATTTCGGATTCGTAAAACGTTTTGAAAATATATTTAATCAACAGCCACCACCCATTTTTGGGGGGATAGGTAAAAGTTTCAGAACGATCCTATCGTTAGATTCTGAGAAATCCGATTTGTGGACAAAACACAAAAAAAAAATAACAATAATAATCTTAACAGAAACAATAAGCTTTCATATGTAATATGAAAGCTTAATAATAATCTTAACAGAAACAATAAGCTTTCATATGTAATATGAAAGCTTAATAATAACTAGACCTGCATAGCAGTGCTGAATCGGCTTTCAGGGTCCTTCATATCATTGCCATGCTTTTAAATTTACCTTTATACTCTAAACGACCGATAGGACTCGGGGTAACAGAAGTTTAAGAAGAGAAACGAGTCTGAATTGGCTCCAAAAAAAGGAGGAAAATAGTACATTTTTGGCATCTCATAATCTATTGCCTAACCATCGAATTTGTATTCTGATATCATATAAATGCCCAAAAAAGGAAAATACTAGATCTTCAGCGTGCCGTAATATTTGTGATTGAACACGCCATCATGAGCCGGATTGCAAAATAAGTGAAAATATTGATGAGATTTTCTCAAAAATGAGTCTATAAATATACTATCTATCGACACAAAAGATCAAAATAGCAATAAAAGATTTTAGAACACCTTTATTTGAACGTTTTGTAAGAGTACCGTATTTTTAACTCTGTCCTATTTCTTAAAATTCTCTGCGAAAGTTATGTTCCTTCGCTCGCTATGGAACGACCGGTCATTCCTCTTGCATAATAATTGGCATCGTTGTAAAACGGAGAATCGCCAGATATCAAATATTATCAAAATATTATCGCTGAATTGATTTTGAACGGACAAGCTCGAGTTTTAAAACCCCTAGAAAATATAAACAAACACCATGTGGCCATGCTGTCTACGCAACTCGTTTGTTGATTGGCCCAGACATCGCGTGCAAAGCATTATGGTTACGTGGATGGCTGAGCGGGCGATAAATATTTGGTTTAGGCAATAATGTTTTGGGGTACCTACATGCGATTCACTCTGATAAGTGACAGAAAAAAATTTAATTCTGATCGTATACAGATTGCCGTTGAGTGTTAATCAAAACCATGTAGCTGATTATGTAAATTAATCGGCAAGCGGGTGTGTGTCGTTGAGTATTACTAATCAACTGTCACGGGTCAATGATAAAGCCATCGACAACTCATTATTTACTGCGAATAATATCTTACATCATCTTTAAAAAATAATTTATAGGCCTTAATGGGCATAAAAATGGCCAATAATTTTCTTTTTGAAGGGAATTTTATCGATAGGTGAATTCTGTTAGCTGTCGCTTCTTCACATGGCATGTAAAATAAGGAATGCGTATTGGATATCATTGTTTAAAATGTTCTTACCACCATGGGTCGAAAAAATGAGAACGACCAACGAGCCGAAATGCGACGATTCTCGAACCTACCATTGCTTAATTACATCAAAGCCAAAATGCACGAAAGTGAACGTAAGCTTTACTTGGCTATTAAATTGACAGCTATCTATAGGGACTCATATTTTGATAACGTTACGGTATCTGGAAATACTATACATGTACTACGTACACCCAAAATCTTATTTTAATTCACGCGTTAAATGAACACACGTACAACTGTGGCGGCTGCTTTGATGATTACCCAATCAACAATAATCTTAATCTCCTGTCCACTAGCTGGCACTAAGGTGCTAATTAATTGATGAGATTAACTTCAGTTAATCCTACCAAAGTTATAATATACAAATTACTACTAATGTATAGATTGTTCTTCAGTATAACACTATGATGTTATGGATTTTTCGTTACGAAAAGAGCACCCTTGCAATATTCAGATTTGTCAGCATAATTCCTCCCTTGTCAAAGGTGTAGGGATGGTGCCCTAGAATAGTAAATCAGAGTAGATGCGAAACCGAGGTCCTATGTACACATGTTTAAGGAGGGGAGGGGATGTCCAAATGTACATGACAAGGACTAGGTTGCCAGTCCAACCTGCTACATTTCCTCCACAGCACTGAATCGGCTTTCAGGAATCAGACAGGAAATACGTCATACAATAGCCGATCTATCCAGCTACCAAACGATACTGTATTTTTTTTTGATTCAATGACACCCTCTTTTAGACTTGTAAAAGTAATATTTGCTTGCGAAAAGATCGGTCAAAATTGTAAAATCTGGCAAAATTACGTCACATCCGGTGCCAAAAGAAATCATTATCGACAGCAAATAAGTTGAGAATTTGCAACCTGAAACATAGAAACATACAAACTTTGTTTTATACGTATCAGGCAATAAACACTAAACCTAGATCCCATAAACTGAAATTAAAAAGGTGAAAAAACTTAAAAAGTGATCCTGAGAAAATTGGTTATTTCTCGACAAGGGAATATGCTAGAAGCAATTTTTTGACATCAATATGATTCTATTGATCCAATCTAAATGACCATTATAATCAAACATTATAACGTTAAACAAATAAAAAATATAATACACTTAAAAAAAATATTTGTTTTGAAGTCTAAAAATACGGTTTTTGCAAAAAAGACATTACTTCCGGTGATAATAAAAATCTTAAATTACTTTAATGCAATCATAAATGACATAAGGCATCAAATGGTGAAAATTGTATGAAAATTGAATAATAATTGACACTTTTATAGACCAAAAAGCTTGAAAAGTGACTTGTAGAAAATCGTCTATTTCTCGGCAACCGTACAAGTTAGAAACTTTTTTGTGGTATCTGTATGATCGTATGGGTTAATGCTATTCGCTGATGCGATTCAAATATCATAATTTTAAAAGTATTATAAAAAACGACACATTTGAATAAAATATTTGTTTTTTAGGTTAAAAATACAGTTTTTGCCAAAATGACGTCATTTCCGGTAACAGTGAAACTGTAAAATTGGCTTAACCTAGTCCAAATTGGCATTGGGCATCAAATAAAAGAAAAATATTGAAAATCGGATAATAATTTACTCTTTTATAGGCAAAATAACTTGAAAAGTGATGCATGCAAAATTGCATATTTCTCGGCAACTGCTCATATTACAAACTATTTTTGGCATACATTCTCTTCGTCTGGATTATGGCTACGAGTTTATGAAAGTTACGAATAAATAGTTCAAAATATAAAGACGTTGAATGGGTTGTAATAACTGAATTTTAGCTCTTTCTTTACATTTTATTCGAAATTGCCCGAAAATGAAATTGAAATTTAAGAATCTGAGCCAAACATTTTATGCGCCTTTACAGGGCGCATACTTTTTGCTATATCAGTTTTCGAAAAAAAATAATATTTGCTGTCAAAAAGTGGTACTTAAGTCTCAAAATTGTAGTTTTTGTTAATATTACGCCACTTCCGTTGCGTGCAGAAAAATGTCACCGTAACAAAAAATATTACAATTGACATCACGAAGCATATGCACTTTGTTTTATACAAATCGAACAATAAATAATTAATCTAGGTACGAAAAACTAAATTAGCCAATGGCGACTAAAGAAAATTACTGAGACAAAATTCTTTCTCACTTATGCTCAAGTAGGGTGATACTTTAACTCTGTGTAAACTACCATCAAAAAATATTCATAAATAAAAAAGTTTTCTGTAAAAATGTAAAAAAAATTCAAAATATCGGAGATTTTTTCGACTACTTCCGGTTTTTCGATCATTGTCGGAATTGCTTTAACAAGTTGCTTAGATACTTAACTTCCTGTAGCAGAAATATCAGAAACATTCATTAAGTATTTTTTGAAAAAAAGATAAATAAAAGAGCATTTTCAATAATTTAATGATTTTTCAACTTTTTTCAAAGATTGATGTCATTTTTGGACCACGTAATATATTGCAACGCTTTTATTATTAGATGCACACGGTAGGCCACCGATAGGACTCTGAGTAAAAAATGTTTAAGAAAAATCGTAGGCGTCGTTTTCGAGAAAAAGGCGTCTCAGAATGCTCCAAAACGGAAAATACGTAGTTTTCAGCGTACCATAATTTATTTCCTAAGAATCAAATTCGTGTTATTGAGATGTTATACGATTGTCTATTAATGGAACTATCCAACGACACTTTAATTGTTTTGGTCCGCTAATATGTGACGGAGAATTCGAACTTTTGGCAAGAGCTCCAATTCTTTTTTATCTTTTTTACATTTTTCGTCGTTTTTTGAACTACTTCCGGTATACGAATCATTGTCGAGTAGTTTTTACATCCAGTTTTGGAGTTTGCATGGGAACGGGGCTCTCTAATGATATACTACACTATACGATCAAATAAAATACTTCTGAGAAATCCTATGTTCAAAAGTGTTAAAAATGTCAAAATGTCAAAATATTGAAAATTAAATTTCAATAACTGCATACATATTATACATCATTAGAATCGTCATTAGGTCAGCTTTTTAAATATATATCGTTTTTTTGAAAATCTCTTCAAATAAAAAAATAGTGGAGCATTTTCCAAAATTTCACGATTTTTTGACTTTTTTCAATTTTCAGTCCCTTTTTTGTCTTATTCCAATTATATGAAGGTCTTAATGGATGGATCCATGCTAAAGACTACCGGAAGGACCATCGATAGATAAAGTTTAAGAAAAATCGCTGGAGCAGTTTTCGAGATAAAGGCGTCCAAAAACGCTCCAAAACAAAAAATGCTTGATTTTCAGCGTGTCATATTTTACTTCTGGATCATCGTATCTGTATGAAGTCGGTATCATACGATACTCCAATTTCGATGTAAACAAACGATACCTTAATCCATTTGATCGGTTGATATGGGACGAAGAAATCACGTTTTTCCCAAAGCCCCCATTTTTTGAGTTTTTTTCAAAAAATCAGACATTATTTCGACTACTTCCGGTTTACGGATCGTTGTTGAAATTGCTTTATCCGGATGTCTGACTATATGGCTTTATGTTCCAGAGGTTTCAGAAATATCGTTTTATCCTTTCCAAAAAATATAAGGGGCATAAAATGGGCAGAAAATTCGAAAAAATTCGAAAAATAAAGGGCGATAACTCTGAATGAATCTTATATTACTGGAATCGTTTGGACCTCAGAAATCCAAAAATGTAGGTCAAATTTGCAAATTTTGAAAAATAACAAAAATTGTCTCATAAACAACGTCTTTTCAATTTTCGAACGATAGAAGTCATAGACGAATGTTCGAAATTGAAAAATGTGAGATAGCCATTATCTTGCAAAAGATTCAGGGTTTCCGAAAATGTCATTTGATTAAAAATGGGTAGAGAATTGACGAAATTATGGCCGATTTTCCATTTTTAGACGCCGTACAAAGTTCGGCCACTTCCGGTATGCGCAGAGGTTTGAAAAATAGTTTATCAAGTAGCCACCACATGTTTTCCCGATAGAAAAGTTTGTTCCAGATCGATATCTGTTTTCGATCATGGAGAAATAGGCTCCCGCGGTAAAAAATAATAATAATAATAATAATAATAATAACTAGACCTGCATAGCAGTGCTGAATCGGCTTTCAGGGTCCTTTATATCATTGCCATGCTTTTAAATTTACCTTTATACTCTAAACGACCGATAGGACTCGGGGTAACAGAAGTTTAAGAAGTGAAATAGAAGT
Organism: Patella ulyssiponensis; assembly: GCA_963678685.1. Classification (NCBI taxonomy): domain Eukaryota; kingdom Metazoa; phylum Mollusca; class Gastropoda; family Patellidae; genus Patella; species Patella ulyssiponensis. The sequence continues at coordinate 55,461,176 of OY783225.1, read as the reverse complement.
AGTTTTCGAGATAAACGAGTCTGAAAAGGCTCCAAAAAAAGAGGAAAATACTACATTTTCGGCATCTCATAATCTATTGCCTAACCATCGAATTTGTATCATTCTGATATCATATAAAAGTCCAAAAAGGAAAATACTAGATCTTCAGCGTCCCGTAATATTTGTCATTGAACACGCCATCTTGAGTCGGATCGCGCAAAAATTTAATTTTGGAGTAAAATTATGTTTTGAAGTCTAAAAATACGGTTTTTGCAAATATGACATTACTTCCGGTGATAATGGAATCAGATCATTGCAATCATAAATGGCATAAGGCATCACATGGTGAAAATTGTATGAAAATTGAATAATAATTGACACTTTTATAGACCAAAAAGCTTGAAAAGTGACTTGTAGAAAATCGTCTATATCTCAGCAACCGTACAAGTTAGAAACTTTTTTGTGGTATCTGTATGATCGTATGGGTTCATGCTATTTGGTGATGGGGTTCAAATATCATATTTTTAAAAATATTATAAAAGAGACTCATTTGAATAAAATATTTGTTTTTTAGGTTAAAAATACAGTTTTTGCCAAAATGACGTCATTTCCGGTAACAGTGAAACTGTGAAATTGGCTTAACCTCATCCCAATTGGCATTAGGCATCAAATAAAAGAAAAATATTGAAAATCGGATGATAATTTACTCTTTTATAGGCAAAATAACTTGAAAAGTGATGCATGCAAAATTGCATATTTCTCGGCAACTGCTCATATTACAAACTATTTTAAGCATACGTTCTCTTCGTCTGGATTATGGCTACCAGTTTATGAAAGTTACGAATAAATAGTTCAAAATATAAAGACGTTGAATGGGTTGTAATAACTGAATTTTACCTTTTTTTTTACATTTTATTCGAAATTGCCCGAAAATGAAATTGAAATTTAAGAATCTGAGCCAAACAATTTATGCGCCTTTACAGGGCGCATACTTTTTGTTATATCAGTTTTCGAAAAAAATAATATTTGCTGTCAAAAAGTGGTACTTAACTCTCAAAATAGTAGTTTTTGTTAATATTACGCCACTTCCGTTGCGTGCAGAAAAATGTCACCGTAACAAAAAATATTACAATTGACATCACGAAGCATATGCACTTTGTTTTATACAAATCGAACAATAAATAATTAATCTAGGTACGAAAAACTAAATTAGCCAATGGCGACTAAAGAAAATTACTGAGACAAAATTCTTTCTCACTTCTGCTCAAGTAGGGTGATACTTTAACTCTGTGTAAACTACCATCAAAAAATATTCATAAATAAAAAAGTTTTCTGTAAAAATGTAAAAAAAATTCAAAATATCGGAGATTTTTTCGACTACTTCCGGTTTTACGATCATTGTCGGAATAGCTTTAACAAGTTGATTAGATACTTAACTTCCTGTACCAGAAATGTCAGAAACATTCATTGAGTAATTTTCGAAAAAAAGATAAATAAAAGAGCATTTTCAATAATTTAATGATTTTTCAACTTTTTTCAAAGATTGAGGTCATTTTTGGACCACCTATAATATTGCAACGCTTTTATTATTAGATGCACACGCTAGGCCACCGATAGGACTCTGAGTAAAAAATATTTAAGAAAAATCGTAGGCGTCGTTTTCGAGAAAAAGGCGTCTCAGAATGCTCCAAAACGGAAAATACTTAGTTTTCGGCGTACCATAATTTATTTCCTAAGAATCAAATTTGTGTTATTTAGATGTTATACGATCGTCTATTAATGGAACTATCCAACGACACTTTAATTGTTTTGGTCCGTTAATATGTGACGGAGAATTCGAACTTTTGGCAAGAGCTCCAATTTTTTTTCATCTTTTTTACATTTTTTGTCGTTTTTTGAACTACTTCCGGTATACGAATCATTGTCGAGTAGTTTTCGCATCCAGTTTTGGAGTTTGCATGGGAACAGGGCTCTCTAATGATATACGACACTATACGACCAAATAAAATATTTCTGAGAAATCCTATGTTCAAAAGTGTTAAAAATGTCAAAATGTCAAAATATTGAAAATTAAATTTCAATAACTGCATACATATTATACATCATTAGAATCGTAATTAGGTCAGCTTTTTAAATATATATCTGTTTTTTTAAAATCTCTTAAAATAAAAAAATAGTAGAGCATTTTCCAAAATTTCACGATTTTTGGACTTTTTTCGATTTTCAGTCCCTTTTTTGTCTTATTCCAATTATTGGAAGATTGTAATGTATTGCTTCATGCTAAAGACCATCGAAGGGACTCTTAATAGAGAAAGTTTAAGAAAAATCGCTGGAGCAGTTTTCGAGATAAAGGCCTCCAAAAACGCTCCAAATCAGAAACTACTTGATTTTCAGCGTGCCATATTTTGCTTCCAGCTCATTGTATCCGTACGAATTGGGTATCATTCAGTGGTCCAATCACCGCTAGACCAAATGATACCTTAATTTGTTTAATCCGTTGATATCGGACGGAGAAATCGTGTTTTTACCCAAGACACCAATTTTTCACGTTTTTTTCAAAATATCGCATATTATTTCGACTACTTCCGGTTTACGGATTGTTGTTGAAATTGCTTTAAACGGTGGTTTGACAATATTGCTTCATGTATCAGGAATTTGAAAAACGTTGATCCGGCCGTAGAACGAAACTTAAGCTTACAAAATGTGAAGAAAATTCGAAAAAAATCGAAAAATAAAGGGCGATAACTCGGAATGAAACTTATATTACTGGAACCAGATTGCCTTCAGGTATCCAAAAATGTAGGTCAAATTTGAAAATTTTGAAAAATAACAAAAATTGTCTCTCAAATAAAATTTTTCATTTTTCGATCGCAAGAAGTCAACGATGAAGTTTCGAAATATCGAAATTTTCAACTGCTATCGTCCGAGAAAAGACTCAAGGTTTCCGAAAATGTCATTTGTATGAAAATAGGTACAGAATTGACGAATCTACGGCCGTTTTTTAATTTTTTGACACAGCACGAAATTCGACCACTTCCGGTCTGCGCAGAAGTTTCAAAAATAGTTTATCAAGTAGCCAACACATGGTTTCCCTATAGAGAATTAGGTCCCAGATCGGTATCTGTTACAGGCGCTGAGAAATAGGCTCCCCCGAAAAATAAAATAATAATAATAAATAATAATAATTTTAGTAAAAACAATAGTCTTTCAGACGAAAGTCTGAAAGCCTAATAATAATAATTTTAGTAAAAACAATAGTCTTTCAGACGAAAGTCTGAAAGCCTAATAATAACTAGACCTGCATAGCAGTGCTGAATCGGCTTTCAGGGTCCTTTATATCATTGCCATGCTTTTAAATTTACCTTTATACTCTAAACAACCGATAGGACTCGGGGTAACAGAAGTTTAAGAAGTGAAATAGAAGTAGTTTTCGAGATAAACGAGTCCGAAAAGGCTTCAAAAAAAGAGGTAAATACTACATTTTCGGCATCTCATAATCTATTGCCTAACCATCGAATTTGTATCATTCTGATATCATATAAAAGTCCAAAAAGGAAAATACTAGATCTTCAGCGTCCCGTAATATTTGTCATTGAACACGCCATCTTGAGTCGGATCACGCAAAATCTAATTTTGGAGTAAAATTTTGTTTGGAAGTCTAAAAATACGGTTTTTGCAAATATGACATTACTTCCGGTGATAATGGAAATGTTAAATCAGATCATTGCAATCATAAATGGCATAAGGCATCACATGGTGAAAATTTTATGTAAATCGAATAATAATTGCCACTTTTATAGACTAAAAACCTTGAAAAGTGACGTGTAGAAAATCGTCTATTTCTCGGCAACTGTACAAGTTAGAAACCATTTTTTGGTATTTATATGACCGTATGGGTTTAATCTATTTGTTGATTGGAATCAAATATCATAATTGTATAAACATTACAAATCAGACTCATTTGAATAAAATATTTGTTTTGAAGTCTAAAAATACGGTTTTTGCAAATATGACATTACTTCCGGTGATAATGGAAATGTTAAATCAGATCATTGGAATCCTAAAGCGCATAAGGCATCACATGGTGAAAATTGTATGAAAATTGAATAATAATTGACACTTTTATAGACCAAAAAGCTTGAAAAGTGACTTGTAGAAAATCGTCTATTTCTCGGCAACCGTACAAGTTAGAAACGTTTTTGTGGTATCTGTATGATCGTATGGGTTCATGCTATTCGTTGATGGGATTCAAAATATCATAATTTTTAAAATATTATAAAAAAGACTCTTTTGAATAAAATATTTGTTTTTTAGGTTAAAAGTATAGTTTTTTCCAAAATGACGTTATTTCCGGTAACAGTGAAACTGTAAAATTGGCTTAACCTAGTCCAAATTGGCATTAGGCATCGAATGAAAAAAAAATATTGAAAATCGGATAATAATTTACTCTTTTATAGACAAAATAACGTGAAAAGTGATTCACGCAAAATTGCATATTTCTCGGCAATTGCTCATATTACGAACTATATTTTGCATACATTCTCCTCGTCTGGATTATTAATACGAGTTTATGAAAGTTACGAATAAATAGTTCAAAATATGAAGACGTTGAATAGGTTGTAAATAACTGATTGTTACACTTTTTTTTACATTTATTCGAAATTGCCCGAAAATAAAATTGAAATTAAAAAATCTGAGCTAACGATTTGTGCCCCTTTACAGCGCGCATCCTTTTTGCTATATCAGATTTCGAAAAAAATAATATTTGCTTTCAAAAAGTGGTACCGAACTGTCAAAATCGTAGTTTTTGTTAATATTACGCCACTTCCGTTGCTTGCAGAAAAATTTCACGGTAACACAAAAAATTACAATTGAGACCACGGAGCATATGCACTTTGTTTTACACAAATCGAACAATAAATAATTAATCTAGGTACGAAAAACTAAGTTAGCCAATGGCGACTAAAGAAAATGAGTGAGACAAAATTCTTTCTCACTTCTGCTCAAGTAGGGTGATACTTTAACTCTGAGTAAACTACCATCAAAAAATATTCATAAATAAAAAAGTTTTCTGTAAAATTGTAAAAAAAATTCAAAATATCGGAGATATTTTCGACTACTTCCGGTTTTTCGATCATTGTCGAAATAGCTTTAACAAGTTGATTAGATACTTAACTTCCCATACCAGAAATATCAGAAACATTAATTGAGTAATTTTCGAAAAAAAGATAAATAAAAGAGCATTTTCAATAATTTAATGATTTTTCAACTTTTTTCAAAGATTGAGGTCATTTTTGGACCACCTATAATATTGCAACGCTTTTATTATTAGATGCACACGCTAGGCCACCGATAGGACTCTGAGTAAAAAATGTTTAAGAAAAATCGTAGGCGTCGTTTTCGAGAAAAAGGCGTCTCAGAATGCTCCAAAACGGAAAATACTTAGTTTTCAGCGTACCATAATTTATTTCCTAAAAATCAAGTTCGTGTTATTTAGATGTTATACGATCGTCTATTAATGGAACTATCCAACGACACTTTAATTGTTTTGGTCCGCTAATATGTGACGGAGAATTCGATCTTTTGGCAAGAGCTCCAATTTTTTTTTTATCTTTTTTACATTTTTCTTCGTTTTTTGAACTACTTCCGGTATACGAATCATTGTCGAGTAGTTTTCTCATCCAGTTTTGGAGTTTGCATGGGAACAGGGCTCTCTAACGATATACGACACTATACGATCAAATAAAATACTTCTGAGAAATCCTATGTTCAAAAGTGTTAAAAATGTCAAAATGTCAAAATATTGAAAATTAAATTTCAATAACTGCATACATATTATACATCATTAGAATCGTAATTGGGTCAGCTTTTTAACTATATATTTTTTTTTTGAAAATCTCTTAAAATAAAAAAATAGTAGAGCATTTTCCAAAATTTTACGATTTTTGGACTTTTTTCAATTTTCAGTCCCTTTTTGTCTTATTCCAATTATATGAAGGTCTTAATGGATGGATCCATGCTAAAGACTACCGGAAGGACCATCGATAGATAAAGTTTAAGAAAAATCGCTGGAGCAGTTTTCGAGATAAAGGCGTCCAAAAACGCTCCAAAACAAAAAATGCTCGATTTTCAGCGTGTCATATTTTACTTCTGGATCATCGTATCTGTATGAAGTCGGTATCATACGATACTCCAATTCCGATGTAAACAAACGATACCTTAATCCATTTGATCGGTTGATATGGGACGAAGAAATCACGTTTTTCCCAAAGCCCCCATTTTTTGAGTTTTTTTCAAAAAATCAGACATTATTTCGACTACTTCCGGTTTACGGATCGTTGTTGAAATTGCTTTATCCGGATGTCTGACTATATGGCTTTATGTTCCAGAGGTTTCAGAAATATCGTTTTATCCTTTCCAAAAAATATAAGGGGCATAAAATGGGCAGAAAATTCGAAAAAATTCGAAAAATAAAGGGCGATAACTCTGAATGAATCTTATATTACTGGAATCGCTTGGACCTCAGAAATCCAAAAATGTAGGTCAAATTTGCAAATTTTGAAAAATAACAAAAATTGTCTCATAAACAACGTCTTTTCAATTTTCGAACGATAGAAGTCATAGACGAATGTTCGAAATTGAAAAATGTGAGATAGCCATTACCTTGCAAAAGATTCAGGGTTTCCGAAAATGTCATTTGATTAAAAATGGGTAAAGAATTGACGAAATTATGGCCGATTTTCAATATCATGACAACATACAAAGTTCGGCCACTTCCGGTATGCGCAGAGGTTTGAAAAATAGTTTATCAAGTAGCCACCACATGTTTTCCCGATAGAAAAGTTTGTTCCAGATCGATATCTGTTTTCGATCATGGAGAAATAGGCTCCCGCGGTAAAAAAAAATAATAATAATAATAATAATAACTAGACCTGCATAGCAGTGCTGAATCGGCTTTCAGGGTCCTTTATATCATTGCCATGCTTTTAAATTTACCTTTATACTCTAAACGACCGACAGGACTCGGGGTAACAGAAGTTTAAGAAGTGAAATAGAAGTAGTTTTCGAGATAAACGAGTCCGAAAAGGCTCCAAGAAAGAGGAAAATACTACATTTTCGGCATCTCATAATCTATTGCCTAACCATCGAATTTGTATCATTCTGATATCATATAAAAGTCCAAAAAGGAAAATACTAGATCTTCAGCGTCCCGTAATATTTGTCATTGAACACGCCATCTTGAGTCGGATCGCGCAAAATCTAATTTTGGAGTAAAATTTTGTTTGGAAGTCTAAAAATACGGTTTTTGCAAATATGACATTACTTCCGGTGATAATGGAAATGTTAAATCAGATCATTGCAATCATAAATGGCATAAGGCATCACATGGTGAAAATTTTATGTAAATCGAATAATAATTGCCACTTTTATAGACTAAAAACCTTGAAAAGTGACGTGTAGAAAATCGTCTATTTCTCGGCAACCGTACAAGTTAGAAACCATTTTTTGGTATTTATATGACCGTATGGGTTTAATCTATTTGTTGATTGGAATCAAATATCATAATTGTATAAACATTACAAATCAGACTCATTTGAATAAAATATTTGTTTTGAAGTCTAAAAATACGGTTTTTGCAAATATGACATTACTTCCGGTGATAATAAAAATCTTAAATTAGTTTAATGCAATCATAAATGGCATAAGGCATCAAATGGTGAAAATTGTATGAAAATTGAATAATAATTGACACTTTTATAGGCCAAAAAGCTTGAAAAGTGACTTGTAGAAAATCGTCTATTTCTCGGCAACCGTACAAGTTAGAAACTTTTTTGTGGTATCTGTATGATCGTATGGGTTCATGCTATTCGTTGATGGGATTCAAATATCATAATTTTAAAAATATTATAAAAGAGACTCATTTGAATAAAATATTTGTTTTTTAGGTTAAAAATACAGTTTTTGCCAAAATGACGTCATTTCCGGTAACAGTGAAACTGTAAAATTGGCTTAACCTAGTCCAAATTGGCATTAGGCATCAAATAAAAGAAAAATATTGAAAATCGGATAATAATTTACTCTTTTATAGGCAAAATAACTTGAAAAGTGATGCATGCAAAATTGCATATTTCTCGGCAACTGCTCATATTACAAACTATTTTTGGCATACATTCTCTTCGTCTGGATTATGGCTACGAGTTTATGAAAGTTACGAATAAATAGTTCAAAATATAAAGATGTTGAATGGGTTGTAATAACTGAATTTTACCTTTTTTTTTACATTTTATTCGAAATTGCCCGAAAATGAAATTGAAATTTAAGAATCTGAGCCAAACATTTTATGCGCCTTTACAGGGCGCATACTTTTTGCTATATCAGTTTTCGAAAAAAAATAATATTTGCTGTCAAAAAGTGGTACTTAACTCTCAAAATTGTAGTTTTTGTCAATATTACGCCACTTCCGTTGCGTGCAGAAAAATGTCACCGTAACAAAAAATATTACAATTAACATCACGGAGCATTTGCACTTTGTTTTATACAAATCGAACAATAAATAATTAATCTAGGTACGAAAAACTAAATTAGCCAATGGCGACTAAAGAAAATTACTGAGACAAAATTCTTTCTCACTTCTGCTCAAGTAGGGTGATACTTTAACTCTGTGTGAACTACCATCAAAAAATATTCATAAATAAAAAAGTTTTCTGTAAAAATGTAAAAAAAATTCAAAATATCGGAGATTTTTTCGACTACTTCCGGTTTTTCGATCATTGTCGGAATAGCTTTAACTAGTTGATTAGATACTTAACTTCCTTTACCAGAAATGTTAGAAACATTCATTGAGTAGTTTTCGAAAAAAAGATAAATAAAAGAGCATTTTCAATAATTTAATGATTTTTCAACTTTTTTCAAAGATTGAGGTCATTTTTGGACCACCTATAATATTGCAACGCTTTTATTATTAAATGCACACGCTAGGCCACCGATAGGACTCTGAGTAAAAAATGTTTAAGAAAAATCGTAGGCGTCGTTTTCGAGAAAAAGGCGTCTCGGAATGCTCCAAAACGGAAAATACTTAGTTTTCGGCGTACCATAATTTATTTCCTAAGAATCAAATTCGTGTTATTTAGATGTTATACGATCGTCTATTAATGGAACTATCCAACGACACTTTAATTGTTTTGGTCCGCTAATATGTGACGAAGAATTCGAATTTTTGACAAGAGCTCCATTTTTTTTTCATCTTTTTTACATTTTTCTTCGTTTTTTGAACTACTTCCGGTATACGAATCATTGTCGAGTAGTTTTCACATCCAGTTTTGGAGTTTGTATGGGACAAAGGCTCTCTAATGATATACGACACTATACGATCAAATAAAATACTTCTGAGAAATCCAATGTTCAAAATTGTTAAAAATGTCAAAATGTCAAAATATTGAAAATTAAATTTCAATAACTGCATACATATTATACATCATTAGAATCGTAATTAGGTCAGCTTTTTAAATATATATTTTTTTTTTGAAAATCTCTTAAAATAAAAAAATAGTAGAGCATTTTCCAAAATTTCACGATTTTTTGACTTTTTTCAATTTTCAGTGCCTTTTTTGTCTTATTCCAGTTATACGAAGGTCTTAATGGATGGATCCATGCTAAAGACTATCGGAAGGACCATCGATAGATAAAGTTTAAGAAAAATCGTTGGAGCAGTTTTTGAGATAAAGGCGTCCAAAAACGTTCCAAATCAAAAAATGCTTGATTTTCAGCGTGTCATATTTTACTTCTGGATCATCGTATCTGTATGAATTGGGTATCATACGATACTCCAATTCTGATGTAAACCAACGATACCTTAATCCATTTGAGCGGTTGATATGGGACGAAGAAATCACGTTTTTCCCAAAGCCCCCATTTTTTGAGTTTTTTTCAAAAAATCAGACATTATTTCGACTACTTCCGGTTTACGAATCGTTGTTGAAATTGCTTTATGCAGCGGTTTGGCAATATGGCTTTATGTTTCAGGGGTTTCAGAAATATCGTTTTATCCTTTCCAAAAAATATAAGGGTTACCAAATGGGCAGAAAATTCGAAAAAATTCGAAAAATAAAGGGCGATAACTCTGAATGAAACTTATATTACTGGAATCGCATAGACTTCAGGAATCCAAAAATGTAGGTCAAATTTGCAAATTTTGAAAAATAACAAAAATTGTCTCATAAACAACGTCTTTTCAATTTTCGAACGATAGAAGTCATAGACAAATATTCAAAATTGAAAAATGTGAGATAGCCATTATCTCGGCAAAGATTCAGGGTTTCCGAAAATGTCATTTGATTAAAAATGGGTAAAGAATTGACGAAATTATGGCCGATTTTCAATATCATGACAACCTACAAAGTTCGGCCACTTCCGGTATGCGCAGAAGTTTGAAAAATAGTTTATGCACTAGCCACCACATGTTTTCCCGATAGAAAAGTTGGTTCCAGATCGATATCTGTTTTCGATCATGGAGAAATAGGCTCCCGCGGTAAAAAATAATAATAACTAGACCTGCATAGCAGTGCTGAATCGGCTTTCAGGGTCCTTTAGATCATTGCCATGCTTTCAAATTTACCTTTATACCCTAAACGACCGATAGGACTCGGGGTAACAGAAGTTTAAGCGGTGAAATAGAAGTAGTTTTCGAGATAAACAAGTCTGAAAAGGCTCCAAAAAAGAGGAAAATACTATATTTTCGGCATCTCATAATCTATTGCCTAACCATCGAATTTGTATCATTCTGTTATCATATAAAAGTCCAAAAAGGAAAATACTAGATCTTCAGCGTCCCGTAATATTTGTCATTGAACACGACATCTTGAGTCGGATCGCGCAAAATCTAATTTTGGAGTAAAATTTTGTTTTGAAGTCTAAAAATACGGTTTTGCAAATATGACATTACTTCCGGTGATAATGGAAATGTTAAATCAGATCATTGCAATCATAAATGGCATAAGGCATCACATGGTGAAAATTTTATGAAAATCGAATAATAATTGCCACTTTTATAGACTAAAAACCTTGAAAAGTGACGTGTAGAAAATCGTCTATTTCTCGACAACCGTACAAGTTAGAAACCATTTTTTGGTATTTATATGACCGTATGGGTTTAATCTATTTGTTGATTGGAATCAAATATCATAATTGTATAAACATTACAAATCAGACTCATTTGAATAAAATATTTGTTTTGAAGTCTAAAAATACGGTTTTTGCAAATATGACATTACTTCCGGTGATAATGGAAATGTTAAATCAGATCATTGCAATCCTAAAGTGCATAAGGCATCACATGGCGAAAATTGTAAGAAAATTGAATAATAATTGACACTTTTATAGACCAAAAAGCTTGAAAAGTGACTTGTAGAAAATCGTCTATTTCTCGGCAACCGTACAAGTTAGAAACTTTTTTGTGGTATCTGTATGATCGTATGGGTTCATGCTATTCGTTGGTCGGATTCAAAATATCATAATTTTTAAAACATTATAAAAAAGACTCATTTGAATAAAATATTTGTTTTTTAGGTTAAAAGTATAGTTTTTCCAAAATGACGTCATTTCCGGTAACAGTGAAACTGTAAAATTGGCTTAACCTAGTCCAAATTGGCATTAGGCATCGAATGAAAAAAAATATTGAAAATCGGATAATAATGTACTCTTTTATAGACAAAAATAACGTGAAAAGTGATGCATGCAAAATTGCATATTTCTCGGCAATTGCTCATATTACGAACTATTTTTTGCATACATTCTCCTCGTCTGGATTATTACTACGAGTTTATGAAAGTTACGAATAAATAGTTCAAAATATGAAGACGTTGAATAGGTTGTAAATAACTGATTGTTACACTTTTTTGTACATTTATTCGAAATTGCCCGAAAATGAAATTGAAATTAAAAAATCTGAGCTAACGATTTGTGCCCCTTTACAGCGCGCATCCTTTTTGCTATATCAGATTTCGAAAAAAATAATATTTGCTTTCAAAAAGTGGTACCGAACTGTCAAAATCGTAGTTTTTGTTAATATTACGCCACTTCCGTTGCGTGCAGAAAAATTTCACGGTAACAAAAAAAAATACAATTGAGACCACGGAGCATATGCACTTTATTTTACACAAATCGAACAATAAATAATTAATCTAGGTACGAAAAACTAAATTAGCCAATGGCGACTAAAGAAAATTACTGAGACAAAATTCTTTCTCACTTCTGCTCAAGTAGGGTGATACTTTAACTCTGAGTAAACTACCATCAAAAAATATTCATAAATAAAAAAGTTTTCTGTAAAAATGTAAAAAAAAATCAAAATATCGGAGATTTTTTCGACTACTTCCAGTTTTTCGATCATTGTCGGAATAGCTTTAACAAGTTGATTAGATACTTAACTTCCTGTAGCAGAAATATCAGAAACATTAATTGAGTAGTTTTCGAAAAAAAGATAAATAAAAGAGCATTTTCAATAATTTAATGATTTTTCAACTTTTTTCAAAGATTGAGGTCATTTTTGGACCACCTATAATATTGCAACGCTTTTATTATTAGATGCACACGCTAGGCCACCGATAGGACTCTGAGTAAAAAATGTTTAAGAAAAATCGTAGGCGTCGTTTTCGAGAAAAAGGCGTCTCAGAATGCTCCAAAACGGAAAATACTTAGTTTTCGGCGTACCATAATTTATTTCCTAAAAATCAAATTCGTGTTATTTAGATGTTATACGATCGTCTATTAATGGAACTATCCATCGACACTTTTAATTGTTTTGGTCCGCTAATATGTCACGGAGAATTCGATCTTTTGGCAAGAGCTCCAATTTTTTTTTATCTTTTTTACATTTTTCGTCGTTTTTTGAACTACTTCCGGTATACGAATCATTGTCGAGTAGTTTTCACATCCAGTTTTGGAGTTTGCATGGGAACAGGGCTCTCTAATGATATACTACACTATACGATCAAATAAAATACTTCTGAGAAATCCTATGTTCAAAAGTGTTAAAAATGTCAAAATGTCAAAATATTGAAAATTAAATTTCAATAACTGCATACATATTATACATCATTAGAATCGTAATTAGGTCAGCTTTCTAAATATATATCTTTTTTTTGAAAATCTCTTCAAATAAAAAAATAGTAGAGCATTTTCCAAAATTTCACGATTTTTTGACTTTTTTCAATTTTCAGTCCCTTTTTTGTCTTATTCCAATTATATGAAGGTCTTAATGGATGGATCCATGCTAAAGACTACCGGAAGGACCATCGATAGATAAAGTTTAAGAAAAATCGCTGGAGCAGTTTTCGAGATAAAGGCGTCCAAAAACGCTCCAAATCAAAAAATGCTTGATTTTCAGCGTGTCATATTTTACTTCTGGATCATCGTATCGGTATGAATTGGGTATCATACGATACTCCGATTCCGATGTAAACCAACGATACCTTAATCCATTTGATCGGTTGATATGGGACGAAGAAATCACGTTTTTCCCAAAGCCCCCATTTTTTGAGTTTTTTTCAAAAAATCAGACATTATTTCGACTACTTCCGGTTTACGGATCGTTGTTGAAATTGCTTTATCCGGATGTCTGACTATATGGCTTTATGTTCCAGAGGTTTCAGAAATATCGTTTTATCCTTTCCAAAAAATATAAGGGGCATAAAATGGGCAGAAAATTCGAAAAAATTCGAAAAATAAAGGGCGATAACTCTGAATGAATCTTATATTACTGGAATCGCTTGGACCTCAGAAATCCAAAAATGTAGGTCAAATTTGCAAATTTTGAAAAATAACAAAAATTGTCTCATAAACAACGTCTTTTCAAATTTCGAGCGATAGAAGTCATAGACGAATGTTCGAAATTGAAAAATGTGAGATAGCCATTATCTCGCAAAAGATTCAGGGTTTCCGAAAATGTCATTTGATTAAAAATGGGTAAAGAATTGACGAAATTATGGCCGATTTTCAATATCATGATATCTTACAAAGTTCGGCCACTTCCGGTATGCGCAGAAGTTTGAAAAATAGTTTATGCACTAGCCACCACATGTTTTCCCGATAGAAAAGTTTGTTTCAGATCGATATCTGTTTTCGATCATGGAGAAATAGGCTCCCGCGGTAAAAAATAATAATAATAATAATAATAATAATAATAATAATAATAATTTTAGTAAAAACAATAGTCTTTCAGACGAAAGTCTGAAAGCCTAATAATAATCTTTTTAAAAACAATAGTCTTTCAGACGAAAGTCTGAAAGCCTAACTAGACCTGCAGACCTGCAGTGCTGAATCGGCTTTCAGGAATCAGACAGGAAGTGCGTCATACAATAGCCGATCCATCGAGCTACCAAACGATACTGTAGTTGTTATGATTCAGTGACGCCCTCTATCAGATTTGTAAAAGTAATATTTGCTTGCAAATAAATACACCGGTCAAAATTGTAAAATCTGGCAAAAAAACTTAACTTCCGGTGCCAAAAGAAATCATTATCGATAACAAATAAGTTGAGAATTCGCAATTGAGAATTGTTTTATACATATCAGCCAGTAACATAATAAACTTAGAACCCATAAACTGAAATCAAAAAGGAAAAAAACTTAAAAAGTGATCCTTAGAAAATTGGTTATTCCTCGACAAGGGAATATGCTAGAAGCAATTTTTTGATATCAGTATGATTATATTGATCCAATCTAAATGGCCATTAGAATCAAACGTTATAACATTAAACAAATAATAAATATAACTCACTTCAAAAAAATATTTTTTTTGAAGTCTAAAAATACGGTTTTTGCAAATATGACATTACTTCCGGTGATAATGGAATCAGATCATTGCAATCATAAATGGCATAAGGCATCACATGGTGAAAATTGTATGAAAATTGAATAATAATTGACACTTTTATAGACCAAAAAGCTTGAAAAATGACTTGTAGAAAATCGTCTATATCTCAGCAACCGTACAAGTTAGAAACTTTTTTGTGGTATCTGTATGATCGTATGGGTTCATGCTATTTGGTGATGGGGTTCAAATATCATAATTTTAAAAATATTATAAAAGAGACTCATTTGAATAAAATATTTGTTTTTTAGGTTAAAAATACAGTTTTTGCCAAAATGACGTCATTTCCGGTAACAGTGAAACTGTGAAATTGGCTTAACCTCATCCCAATTGGCATTAGGTATCAAATAAAAGAAAAATATTGAAAATCGGATAATAATTTACTCCTTTATAGGCAAAATAACTTGAAAAGTGATGCATGCAAAATTGCATATTTCTCGGCAACTGCTCATATTACAAACTATTTTAAGCATACGTTCTCTTCGTCTGGATTATGGCTACCAGTTTATGAAAGTTACGAATAAATAGTTCAAAATATAAAGACGTTGAATGGGTTGTAATAACTGAATTTTACCTTTTTTTTTTACATTTTATTCGAAATTGCCCGAAAATGAAATTGAAATTTAAGAATCTGAGCCAAACAATTTATGCGCCTTTACAGGGCGCATACTTTTTGTTATATCAGTTTTCGAAAAAAATAATATTTGCTGTCAAAAAGTGGTACTTAACTCTCAAAATAGTAGTTTTTGTTAATATTACGCCACTTCCGTTGCGTGCAGAAAAATGTCACCGTAACAAAAAATATTACAATTGACATCACGAAGCATTTGCACTTTGTTTTATACAAATCGAACAATAAATAATTAATCTAGGTACGAAAAACTAAATTAGCCAATGGCGACTAAAGAAAATTACTGAAACAAAATTCTTTCTCACTTCTGCTCAAGTAGGGTGATACTTTAACTCTGTGTAAACTACCATCAAAAAATATTCATAAATAAAAAAGTTTTCTGTAAAAATGTAAAAAAAATTCAAAATATCGGAGATTTTTTCGACTACTTCCGGTTTTACGATCATTGTCGGAATAGCTTTAACAAGTTGATTAGATACTTAACTTCCTGTACCAGAAATGTCAGAAACATTCATTGAGTAATTTTCGAAAAAAAGATAAATAAAAGAGCATTTTCAATAATTTAATGATTTTTCAACTTTTTTCAAAGATTGAGGTCATTTTTGGACCACCTATAATATTGCAACGCTTTTATTATTAGATGCACACGCTAGGCCACCGATAGGACTCTGAGTAAAAAATATTTAAGAAAAATCGTAGGCGTCGTTTTCGAGAAAAAGGCGTCTCAGAATGCTCCAAAACGGAAAATACTTAGTTTTCGGCGTACCATAATTTATTTCCTAAGAATCAAATTTGTGTTATTTAGATGTTATACGATCGTCTATTAATGGAACTATCCAACGATTGTTTTGGTCCGCTAATATGTGACGGAGAATTCGAACTTTTGGCAAGAGCTCCAATTTTTTTTCATCTTTTTTACATTTTTTGTCGTTTTTTGAACTACTTCCGGTATACGAATCATTGTCGAGTAGTTTTCGCATCCAGTTTTGGAGTTTGCATGGGAACAGGGCTCTCTAATGATATACGACACTATACGACCAAATAAAATATTTCTGAGAAATCCTATGTTCAAAAGTGTTAAAAATGTCAAAATGTCAAAATATTGAAAATTAAATTTCAATAACTGCATACATATTATACATCATTAGAATCGTAATTAGGTCAGCTTTTTAAATATATATCTGTTTTTTTAAAATCTCTTAAAATAAAAAAATAGTAGAGCATTTTCCAAAATTTCACGATTTTTGGACTTTTTTCGATTTTCAGTCCCTTTTTTGTCTTATTCCAATTATTGGAAGATTGTAATGTATTGCTTCATGCTAAAGACCATCGAAGGGTCTCTTAATAGAGAAAGTTTAAGAAAAATCGCTGGAGCAGTTTTCGAGATAAAGGCGTCCAAAAACGCTCCAAATCAGAAAATACTTGATTTTCAGCGTGCCATATTTTGCTTCTAGCTCATTGTATCCGTACGAATTGGGTATCATTCGGTGGTCCAATCACCGCTAGACCAAATGATACCTTAATTTGTTTAATCCGTTGATATCGGACGGAGAAATCGTGTTTTTACCCAAGACACCAATTTTTCACGTTTTTTTCAAAATATCGCATATTATTTCGACTACTTCCGGTTTACGGATTGTTGTTGAAATTGCTTTAAACGGTGGTTTGACAATATTGCTTCATGTACCAGGAATTTGAAAAACGTTGATCCGGCCGTAAAACGAAACTTAAGCTCACAAAATGTGAAGAAAATTAAAAAAAAATCGAAAAATAAAGGGCGATAACTCGGAATGAAACTTATATTACTGGAACCAGATTGCCTTCAGGTATCCAAAAATGTAGGTCAAATTTGAAAATTTTGAAAAATAACAAAAATTGTCTCTCAAATAAAATTTTTCATTTTTCGATCGCAAGAAGTCAACGATGAAGTTTCGAAATATCGAAATTTTCAACTGCTATCGTCCGAGAAAAGACTCAAGGTTTCCGAAAATGTCATTTGTATGAAAACAGGTACAGAATTGACGAATCTACGGCCGTTTTTTAATTTTTTGACACAGCACGAAATTCGACCACTTCCGGTCTGCGCAGAAGTTTCAAAAATAGTTTATCAAGTAGCCAACACATGGTTTCCCTATAGAGAATTAGGTCCCAGATCGGTATCTGTTACAGGCGCTGAGAAATAGGCTCCCCCGAAAAATAAAATAATAATAATAAATAATAATAATTTTAGTAAAAACAATAGTCTTTCAGACGAAAGTCTGAAAGCCTAATAATAATTTTAGTAAAAACAATAGTCTTTCAGACGAAAGTCTGAAAGCCTAACTAGACCTGCATAGCAGTGCTGAATCGGCTTTCAGGGTCCTGCATATCATTGCCATGCTTTTAAATTTACCTTTATACTCTAAACGACCGATAGGACTCGGGGTAACAGAAGTTTAAGAAGTTAAATAGAAGTAGTTTTCGAGATAAACGAGTCTGAAAAGGCTCCAAAAAAAGAGGAAAATACTACATTTTCGGCATCGCATAATCTATTGCCTAACCATTGAATTTGTATCATTCTGATATCATATAAAAGTCCAAAAAGGAAAATACTAGATCTTCAGCGTCCCTTAATATTTGTCATTGAACACGCGATCTTGAGTCGGATCGCGCAAAATCTAATTTTGGAGTAGAGGCAAATAAGTAAAAATATTGATGAGATGTTCTCAAAAATGAGTCTATAAATACACTATCTATCGACACAAAAGATCAAAATAGCAATACAAGATTTTAGAACACCTTTATTTGAACGTTTTGTAAGAGTACCGTATTTTTAAATCTGTCCTATTTCTTAAAATTCTCGGCGAAATTAGTTATGTTTTTTCGTTCGCTATGGAACGACCTCTGCAGACCTGCAGTGCTAAATCGGCTTTCAGGAATCAGACAGGAAGTGCGTCACACAATAGCCGATCCATCGAGCTACCAAACGATACTGTAGTTGTTATGATTCAGTGACACCCTTTATCAGATTTGTAAAAGTAATATTTGCTTCCAAATACACCGGTCAAAATTGTAAAATCTGGCAAAATTACTTCACTTCCGGTGCAAAAAGAAATCATTATCGATAACAAATAAGTTGAGAATTCGCAATTGAGAATTGTTTTATACATATCAGGCAATAAAATAGTAAACGTAGAACCCATAAACTGAAATTAAAAAGGTAAAAAACTTAAAATGTGATCCTTAGAAAATTGGTTATTCCTCGACAAGGGAATATGCTAGAAGCAATTTTTTGATATCAGTATGATTATATTGATCCAATCTAAAAGGCCATTAGAATCAAACGTTATAACGTTAAACAAATAATAAATATAACTCACTTCAAAAAAATATTTGTTTTGAAGTCTAAAAATACGATTTTTGCAAATATGACATTACTTCCGGTGATAATGGAAATGTTAAATCAGATCATTGCAATCATAAATGGCATAAGGCATCACATGGTGAAAATTGTATGAAAATTGAATAATAATTGACACTTTTATAGACCAAAAAGCTTGAAAAGTGACTTGTAGAAAATCGTCTATTTCTCGGCAACCGTACAAGTAAGAAACTTTTTTGTGGTATCTGTATGATCGTATGGGTTCATGCTATTCGTTGATGGGATTCAAATATCATAATTTTAAAAATATTATAAAAGAGACTCATTTGAATAAAATATTTGTTTTTTAGGTTAAAAATACAGTTTTTGCCAAAATGACGTCATTTCCGGTAACAGTGAAACTGTAAAGTTGGCTTAACGTAATCCAAATTGGCATTAGGCATCAAATAAAAGAAAAATATTGAAAATCGGATAATAATTTACTCTTTTATAGCCAAAATAACTTGAAAAGTGATGCATGCAAAATTGCATATTTCTCGGCAACTGCTCATATTACAAACTATTTTTGGCATACATTCTCTTCGTTTGGATTATGGCTACGAGTTTATGAAAGTTACGAATAAATAGTTCAAAACATAAAGACGTTGAATGGGTTGTAATAACTGAATTTTACCTTTTTTTTACATTTTATTCGAAATTGCCCGAAAATGAAATTGAAATTTAAGAATCTGAGCGAAACATTTTATGCGCCTTTACAGGGCGCATACTTTTTGCTATATCAGTTTTCGAAAAAAAATAATATTTGCTGTCAAAAAGTGGTACTTAACTCTCAAAATTGTAGTTTTTGTTAATATTACGCCACTTCCGTTGCGTGCAGAAAAATGTCACCGTAACAAAAAATATTACAATTGACATCACGAAGCATATGCACTTTGTTTTATACAAATCGAACGATAAATAATTAATCTAGGTACGAAAAACTAAATTAGCCAATGGCGACTAAAGAAAATTACTGAGACAAAATTCTTTCTCACTTATACTCAAGTAAGGTGATACTTTAACTCTGTGTAAACTACCATCAAAAAATATTCATAAATAAAAAAGTTTTCTGTAAAAATGTAAAAAAAAATCAAAATATCGGAGATTTTTTCGACTACTTCCGGTTTTTCGATCATTGTCGGAATTGCTTTAACAAGTTGATTAGATACCTAACTTCCTGTAGCAGAAATATCAGAAACATTCATTAAGTAATTTTTGAAAAAAAGATAAATAAAAGAGCATTTTCAATAATTTAATGATTTTTCAACTTTTTTCAAAGATTGATGTCATTTTTGGACCACCTATAATATTGCAACGCTTTTATTATTAGATGCACACGCTAGGCCACCGATAGGACTCTGAGTAAAAAATGTTTAAGAAAAATCGTAGGCGTCGTTTTCGAGAAAAAGGCGTCTCGGAATGCTCCAAAACGGAAAATACTTAGTTTTCAGCGTACCATAATTTATTTCCTAAGAATCAAATTCGTGTTATTTAGATGTTATACGATCGTCTATTAATGGAACTATCCAACGACACTTTAATTGTTTTGGTCCGCTAATATGTGACGGAGAATTCGAACTTTTGGCAAGAGCTCCAATTCTTTTTTATCTTTTTTACATTTTTCGTCGTTTTTTGAAATACTTCCGGTATACGAATCATTGTCGAGTAGTTTTCACATTCAGTTTTGGAGTTTGCATGGGAACAGGGCTCTCTAATGATATACTACACTATACGATCAAATAAAATACTTCTGAGAAATCCTATGTTCAAAAGTGTTAAAAATGTCAAAATGTCAAAATATTGAAAATTAAATTTCAATAACTGCATACATATTATACATCATTAGAATCGTAATTAGGTCAGCTTTTTAAATATATATCTTTTTTTTGAAAATCTCTCCAAATAAAAAAATAGTGGAGCATTTTCCAAAATTTCAAGATTTTTTGACTTTTTTCAATTTTCAGTGCCTTTTTTGTCTTATTCCAATTATATATAGGTCTTAATGGATGGATCCATGCTAAAGACTACCGGAAGGACCATTGATAGATAAAGTTTAAGAAAAATCGCTGGAGCAGTTTTCGAGATAAAGGCGTTCAAAAACGCTCCAAATCAAAAAATGCTTGATTTTCAGCGTGTCATATTTTACTTCTGGATCATCGTATCTGTATGAATTGGGTATCATACGATACTCCAATTCCGATGTCAACCAACGATACCTTAATCCATTTGATCGGTTGATATGGGACGAAGAAATCACGTTTTTCCCAAAGCCCCCATTTTTTTAGTTTTTTTCAAAAAATCAGACATTATTTCGACTACTTCCGGTTTACGAATCGTTGTTGAAATTGCTTTATGCAACTGTCTGGCAATATGGCTTTATGTTTCAGGGGTTTCAGATATATCGTTTTATCCTTTCCAAAAAATATATGGGGCACAAAATGGGAAGAAAATTCGAAAAAATTCGAAAAATAAAGGGCGATAACTCTGAATGAAACTTATATTACTGGAATTGCATAGACTTCAGGAATCCAAAAATGTAGGTCAAATTTGCAAATTTTGAAAAATAACAAAAATTGTCTCATAAACAACGTCTTTTCAATTTTCGAATGATAGAAGTCATAGACGAATGTTCGAAATTGAAAAATGTGAGATAGCCATTATCTCGCAAAAGATTCATGGTTTCCGAAAATGTCATTTGTTTAAAAATGGGTAAAGAATTGACGAAATTATGGCCGATTTTCAATATCCCGACAACCTACAAAGTTCGGCCACTTCCGGTATGCGCAGAAGTTTGAAAAATAGTTTATGCACTAGCCACCACATGTTTTCCTGATAGAAAAGTTTGTTCCAGATCGATATCTGTTTTCGATCATGGAGAAATAGGCTCCCGCGGAAAAAAATAATAATAATAATAATAATAATTTTTTTAAAAACAATAGTCTTTCAGACGAAAGTCTGAAAGCCTAACTAGACCTGCATAGCAGTGCTGAATCGGCTTTCAGGGTCCTTTATATCATTGCCATGCTTTTAAATTTACCTTTATACTCTTAAACGACCGATAGGACTCGGGGTAACAGAAGTTTAAGAAGTGAAATAGAAGTAGTTTTCGAGATAAACGAGTCCGAAAAGGCTCCAAAAAAAGAGGAAAATACTACATTTTCGGCATCTCATAATCTATTGCCTAACCATCGAATTTGTATCATTCTGATATCATATAAAAGTCCAAAAAGGAAAATACTAGATCTTCAGCGTCCCGTAATATTTGTCATTGAACACGCCATCTTGAGTCGGATCGCGCAAAATCTAATTTTGGAGTAAAATTTTGTTTGGAAGTCTAAAAATACGGTTTTTGCAAATATGACATTACTTCCGGTGATAATGGAAATGTTAAATCAGATCATTGCAATCATAAATGGCATAAGGCATCACATGGTGAAAATTTTATGTAAATCGAATAATAATTGCCACTTTTATAGACTAATAACCTTGAAAAGTGACGTGTAGAAAATCGTCTATTTCTCGGCAACTGTACAAGTTAGAAACCATTTTTTGGTATTTATATGACCGTATGGGTTTAATCTATTTGTTGATTGGAATCAAATATCATAATTGTATAAACATTACAAATCAGACTCATTTGAATAAAATATTTGTTTTGAAGTCTAAAAATACGGTTTTTGCAAATATGACATTACTTCCGGTGATAATGGAAATGTTAAATCAGATCATTGCAATTCTAAAGTGCATAAGGCATCACATGGTGAAAATTGTATGAAAATTGAATAATAATTGACACTTTTATAGACCAAAAAGCTTGAAAAGTGACTTGTAGAAAATCGTCTATTTCTCGGCAACCGTACAAGTTAGAAACTTTTTTGTGGTATCTGTATGATCGTATGGGTTCATTCTATTCGTTGATGAGATTCAAAATATCATAATTTTTAAAATATTATAAAAAAGACTCTTTTGAATAAAATATTTGTTTTTTAGGTTAAAAGTATAGTTTTTTCCAAAATGACGTTATTTCCGGTAACAGTGAAACTGTAAAATTGGCTTAACCTAGTCCAAATTGGCATTAGGCATCGAATGAAAAAAAAATATTGAAAATCGGATAATAATTTACTCTTTTATAGACAAAATAACGTGAAAAGTGATTCACGCAAAATTGCATATTTCTCGGCAATTGCTCATATTACGAACTATATTTTGCATACATTCTCCTCGTCTGGATTATTAATACGAGTTTATGAAAGTTACGAATAAATAGTTCAAAATATGAAGACGTTGAATAGGTTGTAAATAACTGATTGTTACACTTTTTTTTACATTTATTCGAAATTGCCCGAAAATGAAATTGAAATTAAAAAATCTGAGCTAACGATTTGTGCCCCTTTACAGCGCGCATCCTTTTTGCTATATCAGATTTCGAAAAAAATAATATTTGCTTTCAAAAAGTGGTACCGAACTGTCAAAATCGTAGTTTTTGTTAATATTACGCCACTTCCGTTGCTGGCAGAAAAATTTCACGGTGACAAAAAAAATTACAATTGAGACCACGGAGCATATGCACTTTGTTTTACACAAATCGAACAATAAATAATTAATCTAGGTACGAGAAACTAAATTAGCCAATGGCGACTAAAGAAAATGAGTGAGACAAAATTCTTTCTCACTTCTGCTCAAGTAGGGTGATACTTTAACTCTGAGTAAACTACCATCAAAAAATATTCATAAATAAAAAAGTTTTCTGTAAAATTGTAAAAAAAATTCAAAATATCGGAGATATTTTCGACTACTTCAAGTTTTTCGATCATTGTCGGAATAGCTTTAACAAGTTGATTAGATACTTAACTTCCCATACCAGAAATATCAGAAACATTCATTGAGTAATTTTCGAAAAAAAGATAAATAAAAGAGCATTTTCAATAATTTAATGATTTTTCAACTTTTTTCAAAGATTGAGGTCATTTTTGGACCACCTATAATATTGCAACGCTTTTATTATTAGATGCACACGCTAGGCCACCGATAGGACTCTGAGTAAAAAATGTTTAAGAAAAATCGTAGGCGTCGTTTTCGAGAAAAAGGCGTCTCAGAATGCTCCAAAACGGAAAATACTTAGTTTTCAGCGTACCATAATTTATTTCCTAAAAATCAAATTCGTGTTATTTAGATGTTATACGATCGTCTATTAATGGAACTATCCAACGACACTTTAATTGTTTTGGTCCGCTAATATGTGACGGAGAATTCGATCTTTTGGCAAGAGCTCCAATTTTTTTTTTATCTTTTTTACATTTTTCTTCGTTTTTTGAACTACTTCCGGTATACGAATCATTGTCGAGTAGTTTTCTCATCCAGTTTTGGAGTTTGCATGGGAACAGGGCTCTCTAACGATATACGACACTATACGATCAAATAAAATACTTCTGAGAAATCCTATGTTCAAAAGTGTTAAAAATGTCAAAATGTCAAAATATTGAAAATTAAATTTCAATAACTGCATACATATTATACATCATTAGAATCGTAATTGGGTCAGCTTTTTAAATATATATTTTTTTTTTGAAAATCTCTTAAAATAAAAAAATAGTAGAGCATTTTCCAAAATTTCACGATTTTTGGACTTTTTTCTATTTTCAGTCCCTTTTTTGTCTTATTCCAATTATATGAAGGTCTTAATGGATGGATCCATGCTAAAGACTACCGGAAGGACCATCGATAGATAAAGTTTAAGAAAAATCGCTGGAGCAGTTTTCGAGATAAAGGCGTCCAAAAATGCTCCAAAACAAAAAATGCTTGATTTTCAGCGCGTCATATTTTACTTCTGGATCATCGTATCTGTACGAAGTCGGTATCATACGATACTCCAATTCCGATGTAAACAAACGATACCTTAATCCATTTGATCGGTTGATATGGGACGAAGAAATCACGTTTTTCCCAAAGCCCCCATTTTTTGAGTTTTTTTCAAAAAATCAGACATTATTTCGACTACTTCCGGTTTACGGATCGTTGTTGAAATTGCTTTATCCGGATGTCTGACTATATGGCTTTATGTTCCAGAGGTTTCAGAAATATCGTTTTATCCTTTCCAAAAAATATAAGGGGCATAAAATGGGCAGAAAATTCGAAAAAATTCGAAAAATAAAGGGCGATAACTCTGAATGAATCTTATATTACTGGAATCGCTTGGACCTCAGAAATCCAAAAATGTAGGTCAAATTTGCAAATTTTGAAAAATAACAAAAATTGTCTCATAAACAACGTCTTTTCAATTTTCGAACGATAGAAGTCATAGACGAATGTTCGAAATTGAAAAATGTGAGATAGCCATTATCTCGCAAAAGATTCAGGGTTTCCGAAAATGTCATTTGATTAAAAATGGGTAAAGAATTGACGAAATTATGGCCGATTTTCAATATCATGACAACATACAAAGTTCGGCCACTTCCGGTATGCGCAGAAGTTTGAAAAATAGTTTATGCACTAGCCACCACATGTTTTCCAGATAGAAAAGTTTGTTCCAGATCGATATCTGTTTTCGATCATGGAGAAATAGGCTCCCGCGGTAAAAAATAATAATAATAATAATAATAATAATAACTAGACCTGCAGACCTGCAGTGCTGAATCGGCTTTCAGGAATCAGACAGGAAGTGCGTCATACAATAGCCGATCCATCGAGCTACCAAACGATACTGTAGTTGTTATGATTCAGTGACACCCTCTATCAGATTTGTAAAAGTAATATTTGCTTGCAAATAAATACACCGGTCAAAATTGTAAAATCTGGCAAAAAAACTTAACTTCCGGTGCCAAAAGAAATCATTATCGATAACAAATAAGTTGAGAATTCGCAATTGACAATTGTTTTATACATATCAGCCAATAACATAATAAACTTAGAACCCATAAACTGAAATTAAAAAGGTAAAAAACTTAAAAAGTGATCCTTAGAAAATTGGTTATTCCTCGACAAGGGAATATGCTAGAAGCAATTTTTTGATATCAGTATGATTATATTGATCCAATCTAAATGGCCATTAGAATCAAACGTTATAACGTTAAACAAATAATAAATATAACTCACTTAAAAAAAATATTTGTTTTGAAGTCTAAAAATACGGTTTTTGCAAAAAAGACATTACTTCCGGTGATAATAAAAATCTTAAATTAGTTTAATGCAATCATAAATGGCATAAGGCATCAAATGGTGAAAATTGTATGAAAATTGAATAATAATTGACACTTTTATAGGCCAAAAAGCTTGAAAAGTGACTTGTAGAAAATCGTCTATTTCTCGGCAACCGTACAAGTTAGAAACTTTTTTGTGGTATCTGTATGATCGTATGGGTTCATGCTATTCGTTGATGGGATTCAAATATCATAATTTTAAAAATATTATAAAAGAGACTCATTTGAATAAAATATTTGTTTTTTAGGTTAAAAATACAGTTTTTGCCAAAATGACGTCATTTCCGGTAACAGTGAAACTGTAAAATTGGCTTAACCTAGTCCAAATTGGCATTAGGCATCAAATAAAAGAAAAATATTGAAAATCGGATAATAATTTACTCTTTCATAGGCAAAATAACTTGAAAAGTGATGCATGCAAAATTGCATATTTCTCGGCAACTGCTCATATTACAAACTATTTTTGGCATACATTCTCTTCGTCTGGATTATGGCTACGAGTTTATGAAAGTTATGAATAAATAGTTCAAAATATAAAGACGTTGAATGGGTTGTAATAACTGAATTTTACCTTTTTTTTTACATTTTATTCGAAATTGCCCGAAAATGAAATTGAAATTTAAGAATCTGAGCCAAACATTTTATGCGCCTTTACAGGGCGCATACTTTTTGCTATATCAGTTTTCGAAAAAAAATAATATTTGCTGTCAAAAAGTGGTACTTAACTCTCAAAATTGTAGTTTTTGTCAATATTACGCCACTTCCGTTGCGTGCAGAAAAATGTCACCGTAACAAAAAATATTACAATTGACATCACGGAGCATATGCACTTTGTTTTATACAAATCGAACAATAAATAATTAATCTAGGTACGAAAAACTAAATTAGCCAATGGCGACTAAAGAAAGTTACTGAGACAAAATTCTTTCTCACTTCTGCTCAAGTAGGGTGATACTTTAACTCTGTGTGAACTACCATCAAAAAATATTCATAAATAAAAAAGTTTTCTGTAAAAATGTAAAAAAAATTCAAAATATCGGAGATTTTTTCGACTACTTCCGTGTTTTCGATCATTGTCGGAATAGCTTTAACTAGTTGATTAGATACTTAACTTCCTTTACCAGAAATGTCACAAACATTCATTGAGTAGTTTTCGAAAAAAAGATAAATAAAAGAGCATTTTCAATAATTTAATGATTTTTCAACTTTTTTCAAAGATTGAGGTCATTTTTGGACCACCTATAATATTGCAACGCTTTTATTATTAAATGCACACGCTAGGCCACCGATAGGACTCTGAGTAAAAAATGTTTAAGAAAAATCGTAGGCGTCGTTTTCGAGAAAAAGGCGTCTCGGAATGCTCCAAAACGGAAAATACTTAGTTTTCGGCGTACCATAATTTATTTCCTAAGAATCAAATTCGTGTTATTTAGATGTTATACGATCGTCTATTAATGGAACTATCCAACGATACTTTAATTGTTTTGGTCCGCTAATATGTGACGAAGAATTCGAACTTTTGACAAGAGC
Source organism: Patella ulyssiponensis (assembly GCA_963678685.1). NCBI lineage: Eukaryota > Metazoa > Mollusca > Gastropoda > Patellidae > Patella > Patella ulyssiponensis. The sequence goes on along the minus strand of OY783225.1, from coordinate 55,433,571 downwards.
TCCATTTTTTTTTCATCTTTTTTACATTTTTCTTCGTTTTTTGAACTACTTCCGGTATACGAATCATTGTCGAGTAGTTTTCACATCCAGTTTTGGAGTTTGTATGGGACAAAGGCTCTCTAATGATATACGACACTATACGATCAAATAAAATACTTCTGAGAAATCCAATGTTCAAAATTGTTAAAAATGTCAAAATGTCAAAATATTGAAAATTAAATTTCAATAACTGCATACATATTATACATCATTAGAATCGTAATTAGGTCAGCTTTTTAAATATATATTTTTTTTTTGAAAATCTCTTAAAATAAAAAAAAAGGAAAGCATTTTCCAAAATTTCACGATTTTTTGACTTTTTTCGATTTTCAGTCCCTTTTTTGTCTTATTCCAATTATTGGAAGATTGTAATGGATTGCTTCATGCTAAAGACCACCGAAGGGACTCTCGATAGAGAAGGTTTAAGATAAATCGCTGGAGCAGTTTTCGAGATAAAGGCGTCTAAAAACGCTCCAAATCAGAAAATACTTGATTTTCAGAGTGCGATATTTTACTTCCGGGTGGTCGTATCTTTATGAAATGGGTACCATACGATACTTCAATTCCCGTGCAACCCAACGATACCCTAATCTCTTTAATCCGTTGATATCGGACGAAATAATCAGGTTTTTCCCCAAAGCACCCATTTTTTGCATTTTTTCCCAAACATCAGAAATTTTTTCGACTACTTCCGGTTTACGGATCGTTGTTGAAATTGCTTTATCCGGATGTCTGACTATATGGCTTTATGTTCCAGAGGTTTCAGAAATATCGATTTATCCTTTCCAAAAAATATAAGGGTTTGAAAATGGGTAGAAAATTCGAAAAAAAACGAAAAATAAAGGGAGATAACTCTGAATGAAACTTATATTACTGGAATCGGATGGGCTTCAGGAATCCAAAAATGTAGGTCAAATTTGAAAATTTTGAAAAATAACAAAAATTGTCTCATAAACAACGTCTTTTCAATTTTCGAACGAAAGAAGTCATAGACGAATGTTCGAAATTGAAAAATGTGAGATAGCCATTATCTCGCAAAAGATTCAGGGTTTCCGAAAATGTCATTTGATTAAAAATGGGTAAAGAATTGGCGAAATTATGGCCGATTTTCAATATCATGACAACCTACAAAGTTCGGCCACTTCCGGTATGCGCAGAAGTTTGAAAAATAGTTTATGCACTAGCCACCACATGTTTTCCCGATAGAAAAGTTTGTTCCAGATCGATATCTGTTTTCGATCATGGAGAAATAGGCTCCCGCGGAAAAAAATAATAATAATAAGAATAATAATAATAACTAGACCTGCATAGCAGTGCTGAATCGGCTTTCAGGGTCCTTTATATCATTGCCATGCTTTTAAATTTACCTTTATACTCTAAACGACCGATAGGACTCGGGGTAACAGAAGTTTAAGAAGTGAAATAGAAGTAGTTTTCGAGATAAACGAGTCCGAAAAGGCTTCAAAAAAGAGGAAAATACTACATTTTCGGCATCTCATAATCTATTGCCTAACCATCGAATTTGTATCATTCTGATATCATATAAAAGTCCAAAAAGGAAAATACTAGATCTTCAGCGTCCCGTAATATTTGTCATTGAACACGCCATCTTGAGTCGGATCACGCAAAATCTAATTTTGGAGTAAAATTTTGTTTGGAAGTCTAAAAATACGGTTTTTGCAAATATGACATTACTTCCGGTGATAATGGAAATGTTAAATCAGATCATTGCAATCATAAATGGCATAAGGCATCACATGGTGAAAATTTTATGTAAATCGAATAATAATTGCCACTTTTATAGACTAAAAACCTTGAAAAGTGACGTGTAGAAAATCGTCTATTTCTCGGCAACTGTACAAGTTAGAAACCATTTTTTTGGTATTTATATGACCGTATGGGTTTAATCTATTTGTTGATTGGAATCAAATATCATAATTGTATAAACATTACAAATCAGACTCATTTGAATAAAATATTTGTTTTGAAGTCTAAAAATACGGTTTTTGCAAATATGACATTACTTCCGGTGATAATGGAAATGTTAAATCAGATCATTTGAATCCTAAAGCGCATAAGGCATCACATGGTGAAAATTGTATGAAAATTGAATAATAATTGACACTTTTATAGACCAAAAAGCTTGAAAAGTGACTTGTAGAAAATCGTCTATTTCTCGGCAACCGTACAAGTTAGAAACTTTTTTGTGGTATCTGTATGATCGTATGGGTTCATGCTATTCGTTGATGGAATCAAAATATCATAATTTTTAAAATATTATAAAAAAGACTCTTTTGAATAAAATATTTGTTTTTTAGGTTAAAAGTATAGTTTTTTCCAAAATGACGTTATTTCCGGTAACAGTGAAACTGTAAAATTGGCTTAACCTAGTCCAAATTGGCATTAGGCATCGAATGAAAAAAAATATATTGAAAATCGGATAATAATTTACTCTTTTATAGACAAAATAACGTGAAAAGTGATTCACGCAAAATTGCATATTTCTCGGCAATTGCTCATATTACGAACTATATTTTGCATACATTCTCCTCGTCTGGATTATTAATACGAGTTTATGAAAGTTACGAATAAATAGTTCAAAATATGAAGACGTTGAATAGGTTGTAAATAACTGATTGTTACACTTTTTTTTACATTTATTCGAAATTGCCCGAAAATGAAATTGAAATTAAAAAATCTGAGCTAACGATTTGTGCCCCTTTACAGCGCGCATCCTTTTTGCTATATCAGATTTCGAAAAAAATAATATTTGCTTTCAAAAAGTGGTACCGAACTGTCAAAATCGTAGTTTTTGTTAATATTACGTCACTTCCGTTGCTTGCAGAAAAATTTCACGGTAACAAAAAAAATTACAATTGAGACCACGGAGCATATGCACTTTGTTTTACACAAATCGAACAATAAATAATTAATCTAGGTACGAAAAACTAAGTTAGCCAATGGCGACTAAAGAAAATGAGTGAGACAAAATTCTTTCTCACTTCTGCTCAAGTAGGGTGATACTTTAACTCTGAGTTAACTACCATCAAAAAATATTCATAAATAAAAAAGTTTTCTGTAAAATTGTAAAAAAAATTCAAAATATCGGAGATATTTTCGACTACTTCCGGTTTTTCGATCATTGTCGGAATAGCTTTAACAAGTTGATTAGATACTTAACTTCCCATACCAGAAATATCAGAAACATTAATTGAGTAATTTTCGAAAAAAAGATAAATAAAAGAGCATTTTCAATAATTTAATGATTTTTCAACTTTTTTCAAAGATTGAGGTCATTTTTGGACCACCTATAATATTGCAACGCTTTTATTATTAGATGCACACGCTAGGCCACCGATAGGACTCTGAGTAAAAAATGTTTAAGAAAAATCGTAGGCGTCGTTTTCGAGAAAAAGGCGTCTCAGAATGCTCCAAAACGGAAAATACTTAGTTTTCAGCGTACCATAATTTATTTCCTAAAAATCAAGTTCGTGTTATTTAGATGTTATACGATCGTCTATTAATGGAACTATCCAACGACACTTTAATTGTTTTGGTCCGCTAATATGTGACGGAGAATTCGATCTTTTGGCAAGAGCTCCAATTTTTTTTTTATCTTTTTTACATTTTTGTTCGTTTTTTGAACTACTTCCGGTATACGAATCATTGTCGAGTAGTTTTCTCATCCAGTTTTGGAGTTTGCATGGGAACAGGGCTCTCTAACGATATACGACACTATACGATCAAATAAAATACTTCTGAGAAATCCTATGTTCAAAAGTGTTCAAAATGTCAAAATGTCAAAATATTGAAAATTAAATTTCAATAACTGCATACATATTATACATCATTAGAATCGTAATTGGGTCAGCTTTTTAAATATATATTTTTTTTTTGAAAATCTCTTAAAATAAAAAAATAGTAGAGCATTTTCCAAAATTTCACGATTTTTGGACTTTTTTCAATTTTCAGTCCCTTTTTTGTCTTATTCCAATTATATATAAGTCTTAATGGATGGATCCATGCTAAAGACTACCGGAAGGACCATCGATAGATAAAGTTTAAGAAAAATCGCTGGAGCAGTTTTCGAGATAAAGGCGTCCAAAAACGCTCCAAAACAAAAAATGCTTGATTTTCAGCGTGTCATATTTTACTTCTGGATCATCGTATCTGTATGAAGTCGGTATCATACAATACTCCAATTCCGATGTAAACAAACGATACCTTAATCCATTTGATCGGTTGATATCGCACGAAGAAATCACGTTTTTCCCAAAGCCCCCATTTTTTGAGTTTTTTTCAAAAAATCAGACATTATTTCGACTACTTCCGGTTTACTGATCGTTGTTGAAATTGCTTTATCCGGATGTCTGACTATATGGCTTTATGTTCCAGAGGTTTCAGAAATATCGTTTTATCCTTTCCAAAAAATATAAGGGGCATAAAATGGGCAGAAAATTCGAAAAAATTCGAAAAATAAAGGGCGATAACTCTGAATGAATCTTATATTACTGGAATCGCTTGGACCTCAGAAATCTAAAAATGTAGGTCAAATTTGCAAATTTTGAAAAATAACAAAAATTGTCTCATAAACAACGTCTTTTCAATTTTCGAACGATAGAAGTCATAGACGAATGTTCGAAATTGAAAAATGTGAGATAGCCATTATCTCGCAAAAGATTCAGGGTTTCCGAAAATGTCATTTGATTAAAAATGGGTAAAGAATTGACGAAATTATGGCCGATTTTCAATATCATGACAACATACAAAGTTCGGCCACTTCCGCTATGCGCAGAAGTTTGAAAAATAGTTTATCAAGTAGCCACCACATGTTTTCCCGATAGAAATGTTGGTTCCAGATCGATATCTGTTTTCGATCATGGAGAAATAGGCTCCCGCGGTAAAAAATAATAATAATAATAATAATAATAATAATAATAATTTTAGTAAAAACAATAGTCTTTCAGACGAAAGTCTGAAAGCCTAATAATTTTAGTAAAAACAATAGTCTTTCAGACGAAAGTCTGAAAGCCTAATAACTAGACCTGCATAGCAGTGCTGAATCGGCTTTCAGGGTCCTTTATATCATTGCCATGCTTTTAAATTTACCTTTATACTCTAAACGACCGATAGGACTCGAGGTAACAGAAGTTTAAGAAGTGAAATAGAAGTAGTTTTCGAGATAAACGAGTCCGAAAAGGCTTCAAAAAAAGAGGAAAATACTACATTTTCGGCATCTCATAATCTATTGCCTAACCATCGAATTTGTATCATTCTGATATCATATAAAAGTCCAAAAAGGAAAATACTAGATCTTCAGCGTCCCGTAATATTTGTCATTGAACACGCCATCTTGAGTCGGATCACGCAAAATCTAATTTTGGAGTAAAATTTTGTTTGGAAGTCTAAAAATACGGTTTTTGCAAATATGACATTACTTCCGGTGATAATGGAAATGTTAAATCAGATCATTGCAATCATAAATGGCATAAGGCATCACATGGTGAAAATTTTATGTAAATCGAATAATAATTGCCACTTTTATAGACTAAAAACCTTGAAAAGTGACGTGTAGAAAATCGTCTATTTCTCGGCAACTGTACAAGTTAGAAACCATTTTTTGGTATTTATATGACCGTATGGGTTTTATCTATTTGTTGATTGGAATCAAATATCATAATTGTATAAACATTACAAATCAGACTCATTTGAATAAAATATTTGTTTTGAAGTCTAAAAATACGGTTTTTGCAAATATGCCATTACTTCCGGTGATAATGGAAATATTAAATCAGATCATTGCAATCCTAAAGCGCATAAGGCATCACATGGTGAAAATTGTATGAAAATTGAATAATAATTGACACTTTTATAGACCAAAAAGCTTGAAAAGTGACTTGTAGAAAATCGTCTATTTCTCGGCAACCGTACAAGTTAGAAACTTTTTTGTGGTATCTGTATGATCGTATGGGTTCATGCTATTCGTTGATGGGATTCAAAATATCATAATTTTTAAAATATTATAAAAAAGACTCTTTTGAATAAAATATTTGTTTTTTAGGTTAAAAGTATAGTTTTTTCCAAAATGACGTTATTTCCGGTAACAGTGAAACTGTAAAATTGGCTTAACCTAGTCCAAATTGGCATTAGGCATCGAATGAAAAAAAAATATTGAAAATCGGATAATAATTTACTCTTTTATAGACAAAATAACGTGAAAAGTGATTCACGCAAAATTGCATATTTCTCGGCAATTGCTCATATTACGAACTATATTTTGCATACATTCTCCTCGTCTGGATTATTTATACGAGTTTATGAAAGTTACGAATAAATAGTTCAAAATATGAAGACGTTGAATAGGTTGTAAATAACTGATTGTTACACTTTTTTTTACATTTATTCGAAATTGCCCGAAAATGAAATTGAAATTAAAAAATCTGAGCTAACGATTTGTGCCCCTTTACAGCGCGCATCCTTTTTGCTATATCAGATTTCGAAAAAAATAATATTTGCTTTCAAAAAGTGGTACCGAACTGTCAAAATCGTAGTTTTTGTTAACATTACGCCACTTCCGTTGCTTGCAGAAAAATTTCACGGTAACAAAAAAAATTACAATTGAGACCACGGAGCATATGCATTTTGTTTTACACAAATCGAACAATAAATAATTAATCTAGGTACGAAAAACTAAATTAGCCAATGGCGACTAAAGAAAATGAGTGAGACAAAATTCTTTCTCACTTCTGCTCAAGTAGGGTGATACTTTAACTCTGAGTAAACTACCATCAAAAAATATTCATAAATAAAAAAGTTTTCTGTAAAATTGTAAAAAAAATTCAAAATATCGGAGATATTTTCGACTACTTCCGGTTTTTCGATCATTGTCGGAATAGCTTTAACAAGTTGATTAGATACGTAACTTCCCATACCAGAAATATCAGAAACATTAATTGAGTAATTTTCGAAAAAAAGATAAATAAAAGAGCATTTTCAATAATTTAATGATTTTTCAACTTTTTTCAAAGATTGAGGTCATTTTTGGACCACCTATAATATTGCAACGCTTTTATTATTAGATGCACACGCTAGGCCACCGATAGGACTCTGAGTAAAAAATGTTTAAGAAAAATCGTAGGCGTCGTTTTCGAGAAAAAGGCGTCTCAGAATGCTCCAAAACGGAAAATACTTAGTTTTCAGCGTACCATAATTTATTTCCTAAAAATCAAATTCGTGTTATTTAGATGTTATACGATCGTCTATTAATGGAACTATCCAACGACACTTTAATTGTTTTGGTCCGCTAATATGTGACGGAGAATTCGATCTTTTGGCAAGAGCTCCAATTTTTTTTTTATCTTTTTTACATTTTTCTTCGTTTTTTGAACTACTTCCGGTACACGAATCATTGTCGAGTAGTTTTCTCATCCAGTTTTAGAGTTTGCATGGGAACAGGGCTCTCTAACGATATACGACACTATACGATCAAATAAAATACTTCTGAGAAATCCTATGTTCAAAAGTGTTAAAAATGTCAAAATGTCAAAATATTGAAAATTAAATTTCAATAACTGCATACATATTATACATCATTAGAATCGTAATTGGGTCAGCTTTTTAAATATATATTTTTTTTTTGAAAATCTCTTAAAATAAAAAAATAGTAGAGCATTTTCCAAAATTTCACGATTTTTGGACTTTTTTCAATTTTCAGTCCCTTTTTTGTCTTATTCCAATTATATGAAGGTCTTAATGGATGAATCCATGCTAAAGACTACCGGAAGGACCATCGATAGATAAAGTTTAAGAAAAATCGCTGGAGCAGTTTTTGAGATAAAGGCGTCCAAAAACGCTCCAAAACAAAAAATACTTGATTTTCACCGTGTCATATTTTACTTCTGGATCATCGTATCTGTATGAAGTCGGTATCATACGATACTCCAATTCCGATGTAAACTAACGATACCTTAATCCATTTGATCGGTTGATATGGGACGAAGAAATCACGTTTTTCCCAAAGCCCCCATTTTTTGAGTTTTTTTCAAAAAATCAGACATTATTTCGACTACTTCCGGTTTACGGATCGTTGTTGAAATTGCTTTATCCGGATGTCTGACTATATGGCTTTATGTTCCAGAGGTTTCAGAAATATCGTTTTATCCTTTCCAAAAAATATAAGGGGCATAAAATGGGCAGAAAATTCGAAAAAATTCGAAAAATAAAGGGCGATAACTCTGAATGAATCTTATATTACTGGAATCGCTTGGACCTCAGAAATCCAAAAATGTAGGTCAAATTTGCAAATTTTGAAAAATAACAAAAATTGTCTCATAAACAACGTCTTTTCAATTTTCGAACGATAGAAGTCATAGACGAATGTTCGAAATTGAAAAATGTGAGATAGCCATTATCTCGCAAAAGGTTCAGAGTTCCCGAAAATGTCATCTGTTTTAAAATGCGTAAAGAATTGACGAAACTATGGCCTATTTTCAAATATTAGACGACGTACAAAGTTCGGCCACTTCCGGTATGCGCAGAGGTTTGAAAAATAGTTTATCAAGTAGCCACCACATGTTTTCCCGATAGAAAAGTTTGTTCCAGATCGATATCTGTTTTCGATCATGGAGAAATAGGCTCCCGCGGTAAAAAATAATAATAATAATAATAATAATAACTAGACCTGCATAGCAGTGCTGAATCGGCTTTCAGGGTCCTTTAGATCATTGCCATGCTTTTAAATTTACCTTTATACCCTAAACGACCGATAGGACTCGGGGTAACAGAAGTTTAAGAAGTGAAATAGAAGTAGTTTTCGAGATAAACGAGTTTGAAAAGGCTTCAAAAAAAGAGGAAAATACTATATTTTCGGCATCTCATAATCTATTGCCTAACCATCGAATTTGTATCATTCTGATATCATATAAAAGTCCAAAAAGGAAAATACTAGATCTTCAGCGTCCCGTAATATTTGTCATTGAACACGCCATCTTGAGTCGGATCGCGCAAAATCTAATTTTGGAGTAAAATTTTATTTTGAAGTCTAAAAATACGGTTTTTGCAAATATGACATTACTTCCGGTGATAATGGAAATGTTAAATCAGATCATTGCAATCATAAATGGCATAAGGCATCACATGGTGAAAATTGTATGAAAATTGAATAATAATTGACACTTTTATAGACCAAAAAGCTTGAAAAGTGACTTGTAGAAAATCGTCTATTTCTCGGCAACCGTACAAGTTAGAAACTTGTTTGTGGTATCTGTATGATGGTATGGGTTCATGCTATTCGGTGATGGGATTCAAATATCATAATCTTAAAAATATTATAAACAAGACTCATTTGAATAAAATATTTGTTTTCTACGTTAAAAATACAGTTTTTGCCAAAATGACGTCATTTTCGGTCACAGTGAAACTGTAAATTTGGCTTAACCTAGTCCAAATTGGCATTAGGCATCGAATGAAAAAAAATTATTGAAAATCGGATAATAATTTACTATTTTACAGGCAAAAAAACGTGAAAAGTGATGCATGCAAAATTGCATATTTCTCGGCAACTGCTCATGTTACAAACTATTTTTCGCATACATTCTCTTCGTCTGGATTATGGCTACGAGGTTATGAAAGTTACGAATAAATAGTTCAAAATATAAAGACGTTCAATGGGTTGTAATAACTGAATTTTACCCTTTTTTTTACATTTTATTCGAAATTGCCCGAAAATGAAATTGAAATTTAAGAATCTCAGCCAAACATTTTATGCGCCTTTACAGGGCGCATACTTTTTGTTATATCAGTTTTCGAAAAAAAAAATATTTGCTGTCAAAAAGTGGTACTTAACTCTCAAAATTGTAGTTTTTGTTAATTTTACGCCACTTCCGTTGCGTGCAGAAAAATGTCACCGTAACAAAAAATATTACAATTGACATTACGAATCATATGCACTTTGTTTTATACAAATCGAACAATAAATAATTAATCTAGGTACGAAAAACTAAATTAGCCAATGGCGACTAAAGAAAATTACTGAGACAAAATTCTTTCTCACTTATGCTCAAGTAGGGTGATACTTTAACTCTGTGTAAACTACCATCAAAAAATATTCATAAGTAAAAAAGTTTTCTGTAAAAATGTAAAAAAAAATCAATATATCGGATATTTTTTCGACTACTTCCGGTTTTTCGATCATTGTCGGAATTGCTTTAACAAGTTGATTAGATACTTAACTTCCTGTAGCAGAAATATCAGAAACATTCATTAAGTAATTTTTGAAAAAAAGATAAATAAAAGAGCATTTTCAATAATTTAATGATTTTTCAACTTTTTTCAAAGATTGAGGTCATTTTTGGACCGCCTATAATATTGCAACGCATTTATTATTAAATGCACACGCTAGGCCACCGATAGGACTCTGAGTAAAAAATGTTTAAGAAAAATCGTAGGCGTCGTTTTCGAGAAAAAGGCGTCTCAGAATGCTCCAAAACGGAAAATACTTAGTTTTCGGCGTACCATAATTTATTTCGTAAGAATCAAATTCGTGTTATTTAGATGTTATACGATCGTCTATTAATGGAACTATCCAAAGACACTTTCATTGTTTTGGTCCGCTAATATGTGACGGAGAATTCGAACTTTTGGCAAGAGCTCCAATTTTTTTTCATCTTTTTTACATTTTTCTTTGTTTTTTGAACTACTTCCGGTATACGAATCATTGTCGAGTAGTTTTCACATCCAGTTTTGGAGTTGGCATGGGAACAGGGCTCTCTAATGATATACGACACTATACGATCAAATAAAATACTTCTGAGAAATCCTATGTTCAAAAGTGTTAAAAATGTCAAAATGTCAAAATATTGAAAATTAAATTTCAATAACTGCATACATATTATACATCATTAGAATTGTAATTAGGTCAGCTTTTTAAATATATATCTTTTTTTTGAAAATCTCTTAAAATAAAAAAATAGTAGAGCATTTTCCCAAATTTCACGATTTTTCGACTTTTTTCGATTTTGAGTCCCTTTTTTGTCTTATTCCAATTATATAATAGTCTTAATGGATGGATCCATGCTAAAGACTACCGGAAGGACCATCGATAGATAAAGTTTAAGAAAAATCGCTGGAGCAGTTTTCGAAATACAGGCGTCCAAAAACGCTCCAAATCAGAAAATACTTGATTTTCAGCGTGCCATATTTTGCTTCCAGCTCATCGTATCCGTACGAATTGGGTATCATTCAGTGGTCCAATCACCGCTAGACCAAATGATACCTTAATTTGTTTAATCCGTTGATATCGGACGGAGAAATCGTGTTTTTACCCAAGACACCAATTTTTCACGATTTTTTCAAAATATCGCATATTATTTCGACTACTTCCGGTTTACGGATTGTTGTTGAAATTGCTTTAAACGGTGGTTTGACAATATTGCTTCATGTATCAGGAATTTGAGAAACGTTGATCCGGCCGTAAAACGAAACTTAAGCTCACAAAATGTGAAGAAAATTCGAAAAAAATCGAAAAATAAAGGGCGATAACTCGGAATGAAACTTATATTACTGGAACCAGATTGCCTTCAGGTATCCAAAAATGTAGGTCAAATTTGAAAATTTTGAAAAATAACAAAAATTGTCTCTTAAATAAAATTTTTCATTTTTCGATCGCAAGAAGTGAGCGATGAAGTTTCGAAATATCGAAATTTTCAACTGCTATCGTCCGAGAAAAGACTCAAGGTTTCCGAAAATGTCATTTGTATGAAAATAGGTACAGAATTGACGAATCTACGGCCGTTTTTTAATTTTTTGACAGAGCACGAAATTCGACCACTTCCGGTCTGCGCAGAAGTTTCAAAAATAGTTTATCAAGTAGCCAACACATGGTTTCCCTATAAAGAATTAGGTCCCAGATCGGTATCTGTTACAGGCGCTGAGAAATAGGCTCCCCCGAAAAATAAAATAATAATAATAAATAATAATTTTAGTAAAAACAATAGTCTTTCAGACGAAAGTCTGAAAGCCTAATAATAATAATTTTAGTAAAAACAATAGTCTTTCAGACGAAAGTCTGAAAGCCTAATAATAACTAGACCTGCATAGCAGTGCTGAATCGGCTTTCAGGGTCCTTTAGATCATTGCCATGCTTTTAAATTTACCTTTATACACTAAACGACCGATAGGACTCGGGGTAACAGAAGTTTAAGAAGTGAAATAGAAGTAGTTTTCGAGATAAACAAGTCTGAAAAGGCTCCAAAAAAAGAGGAAAATACTATATTTTCGGCATCTCATAATCTATTGCCTAACCATCGAATTTGTATCATTCTGATATCATGTAAAAGTCCAAAAAGGAAAATAATAGATCTTCAGCGTCCCGTAATATTTGTCATTGAACACGCCATCTTGAGTCGGATCGAGCAAATCAATATTTGTTTTGAAGTCTAAAAATACGGTTTTTGCAAATATGACATTACTTCCGGTGATAATGGAAATGTTAAATCAGATCATTGCAATCATAAATGGCATAAGGCATCACATGGTGAAAATTGTATGAAAATTGAATAATAATTGACACTTTTATAGACCAAAAAGCTTGAAAAGTGACTTGTAGAAAATCGTCTATTTCTCGGCAACCGTACAAGTTAGAAACTTTTTTGTGGTATCTGTATGATCGTATGGGTTCATGCTATTCGGTGATGGGATTCAAATATCATAATTTTAAAAATATTATAAAAAAGACACATTTCAATAAAATATTTGTTTTTTTAGGTTAAAAATACAGTTTTTGCCAAAATGACGTCATTTCCGGTCACAGTGAAACTGTAAAATTGGTTTAAACTAGTCCAAATTGGCATTAGGCATCGAATGAAAAAAAAATATTGAAAATCGGATAATAATTTACTCTTTTATAGGCAAAATAACGTGAAAAGTGATGCATGCAAAATTGCATATTTCTCGGCAATTGCTCATATTACGAACTATTTTTTGCATACATTCTCCTCGTCTGGATTATTACTACGAGTTTATGAAAGTTACGAATAAATAGTTCAAAATATGAAGACGTTGAATGGGTTGTAAATATCTGATTTTTACACTTTTTTTTACATTTATTCGAAATTGCCCGAAAATGAAATTGAAATTAAAAAATCTGAGCTAACGATTTATGCCCCTTTACAGCGCGCATTCTTTTTGCTATATCAGATTTCGAAAAAAATAATATTTGCTTTCAAAAAGTGGTACTGAACTGTCAAAATTGTAGTTTTTGTTAATATTACGCCACTTCCGTTGCGTGCAGAAAAAATTCACGGTAACAAAAAAAATTACAATTGAGACCACGAAGCATATGTAATTTGTTTTATACAAATCGAACAATAAATAATTAATCTAGGTACGAAAAACTAAATTAGCCAATGGCGACTAAAGAAAATTACTGAGACAAAATTCTTTCTCACTTCTGCTCGAGTAGGGTGATACTTTAACTCTGTGTAAACTACCATCAAAAAATATTCATAAATAAAAAAGTTTTCTGTAAAAATGTAAAAAAAAATCAAAATATCGGAGATTTTTTCGACTACTTCCGGTTTTACGATCACTGTCGGAATAGCTTTAACAAGTTGATTAGATACTTAACTTCCTGTACCAGAAATGTCAGAAACATTCATTGAGTAATTTTCGAAAAAAAGATAAATAAAAGAGCATTTTCAATAATTTAATGATTTTTCAACTTTTTTCAAAGATTGAGGTCATTTTTGGACCACCCATAATATTGCAACGCTTTTATTATTAAATGCACACGCTAGGCCACCGATAGGACTCTGAGTAAAAAATGTTTAAGAAAAATCGTAGGCGTCGTTTTCGAGAAAAAGGCGTCTCAGAATGCTCCAAAACGGAAAATACTTAGTTTTCGTCGTACAATAATTTTTTTCTTAAGAATCAAATTCGTGTTATTTAGATGTTATACGATCGTCTATTAATGGAACTATCCAACGATACTTTAATTGTTTTGGTCCGCTAATATGTGACGGAGAATTCGAACTTTTGGCAAGAGCTCCAATTTTTTTTCATCTTTTTTACATTTTTCTTCGTTTTTTGAACTACTTCCGGTATACGAATCATTGTCGAGTAGTTTTCGCATCCAGTTTTGGAGTTTGCATGGGAACAGGGCTCTCTAATGATATACAACACTATACGATCAAATAAAATACTTCTGAGAAATCCTATGTTCAAAAGTGTTAAAAATGTCAAAATGTCAAAATATTGAAAATTAAATTTCAATAACTGAATACATATTATACATCATTAGAATCGTAATTAGGTCAGCTTTTAAAATATATATCTTTTTTTTGAAAATCTCTTAAAATAAAAAAATGGTAGAGCATTTTCCAAAATTTCACGATTTTTTGACTTTTTTCAATTTTCAGTCCCTTTTTTGTCTTATTCCAATTATATGAAGGTCTTAATGGATGGATCCATGCTAAAGACTACCGGAAGGACCACCGATAGATAAAGTTTAAGAAAAATCGCTGGAGCAGTTTTCGAAATACAGGCGTCCAAAAACGCTCCAAATCAGAAAATACTTGATTTTCAGCGTGCCATATTTTGCTGCCTGATCATCGTATCCATATGAATTGTGTATGATACGATAGTACAATCCTAGTGCAGTCCAATGGTACCCTAATTTCTTTAATCCATTGATATCGGGCGGAAAAATCGCGTTTTTCCCCAAAATATCCATTTTTTGCATTTTTTTCAAAATATTGCACATTATTTCGACCACTTCCGGTTGAAGGATTCTTGTCGAAATTGCTTTATAAGTTGGTATTGGACTATAACTTCATGTTCCAGAAGTTTCAGAAACGTCAATTCTGCCATAAACTGAAACCCGAGCTCACAAAATGGGAAGAAAATTCGAAAAAAATCGAAAAATAAAGGGCGATAACTCTGAATAAAACTTATATTACTGGAATCGGATGGACTTCAGGTATCCAAAAATGTAGGTCAAATTTGAAAATTTTGAAAAATAACAAAAATTGTCTCGTAAACAAGATGTTTTCTATTTTCGAACGATAAAAGTCATAGACAGTTGTTCGAAATTGAAAAATGTGAGATAGCCATTGTCTTAGAAAAGATTCAGGGATTCCAAAAATATAATTTGTTTGAAAATGGATAAAGAATTGACGAAACTATGGCCGATTTTCAATTTTTAGACAACGTACAAAGTTCGGTCACTTCCGGTATGCGCAGAAGTTTGAAAATTAGTTTATGCAGTAGCCACCACATGTTTTCACGATAGAAAAGTTTGTTCCAGATCGATATCTGTTTTCGATCATAGAGATCTAGGCGCCCGCGGTAAATAATAATAATAATAATAATTTTAGTAATCTCAATAGGCTTTCAGACGAAAGTCTGAAAGCCTAACTAGACCTGCAGACCTGCAGTGCTGAATCGGCTTTCAGGAATCAGACAGGAAGTGCGTCATACAATAGCCGATCCATCGAGCTACCAAACGATAATGTAGTTGTTATGATTCAGTGTCACCCTCTATCTGATTTGTAAAAGTAATATTTGCTTCCAAATAAATACACCGGTCAAAATAGTAAAATCTGGCAAAATTGCTTCACTTCCGGTGCCAAAAGAAATCATTATCGATAACAAATAAGTTGAGAATTCGCAATTGAGAATTGGTTTATACATATCAGGCAATAAAATAATAAACTTAGAACCCATAAACTGAAATTAAAAAGGTAAAAAAGTTAAAATGTAATCCTTAGAAAATTGGTTATTCCTCGACAAGGGAATATGCTAGAAGCAAATATTTGTTTTGAAGTCTAAAAATACGGTTTTTGCAAATATGACATTACTTCCGGTGATAATGGAAATGTTAAATCAGATCATTACAATCATAAATGGCATAAGGCATCACATGGTGAAAATTATATGAAAATTGAATAATAATTGACACTTTTATAGACCAAAAAGCTTAAAAAGTGACTTGTAGAAAATCGTCTATTTCTCGGCAACCATACAAGTTAGAAACTTTTTTGTGGTATCTGTATGATCGTATGGGTTCATGCTATTCGTTGATGGGATTCAAATATCATATTTTTAAAAATATTATAAAAGAGACTCATTTGAATAAAATATTTGTTTTTTAGGTTAAAAATACAGTTTTTGCCAAAATGACGTCATTTCCGGTAACAGTGAAACTGTAAAATTGGCTTAACCTAATCCAAATTGGCATTAGGCATCAAATAAAAGAAAAATATTGAAAATCGGATAATAATTTACTCTTTTATAGGCAAAATAACTTGAAAAGTGATGCATGCAAAATTGCATATTTCTCGGCAACTGCTCATATTACAAACTATTTTTGGCATACATTCTCTTCGTCTGAATTATGGCTACGAGTTTATGAAAGTTACGAATAAATAGTTCAAAATATAAAGACGTTGAATGGGTTGTAATAACTGAATTTTACCCTTTTTTTTACATTTTATTCGAAATTGCCCGAAAATGAAATTGAAATTTAAGAATCTGAGCCAAACATTTTATGCGCCTTTACAGGGCGCATACTTTTTGCTATATCAGTTTTCGAAAAAAAATAATATTTGCTGTCAAAAAGTGGTACTTAACTCTCAAAATTGTAGTTTTTGTTAATATTACGCCACTTCCGTTGCGTGCAGAAAAATGTCACCGTAACAAAAAATATTACAATTGACATCACGAAGCATATGCACTTTGTTTTATACAAATCGAACAATAAATAATTAATCTAGGTACGAAAAACTAAATTAGCCAATGGCGACTAAAGAAAGTTACTGAGACAAAATTCTTTCTCACTTATACTCAAGTAGGGTGATACTTTAACTCTGTGTAAACTACCATCAAAAAATATTCATAAATAAAAAAGTTTTCTGTAAAAATGTAAAAAAAAATTCAAAATATCGGAGATTTTTTCGACTACTTCCGGTTTTTCGATCATTGTCGGAATTGCTTTAACAAGTTGATTAGATACTTAACTTTCTGTAGCAGAAATATCAGAAACATTCATTAAGTAATTTTTGAAAAAAAGATAAATAAAAGAGCATTTTCAATAATTTAATGATTTTTCAACTTTTTTCAAAGATTGATGTCATTTTTGGACCACCTATAATATTGCAACGCTTTTATTATTAGATGCACACGCTAGGCCACCGATAGGACTCTGAGTAAAAAATGTTTAAGAAAAATTTTGCTTCCAAATAAATACACCGGTCAAAATAGTAAAATCTGGCAAAATTGCTTCACTTCCGGTGCCAAAAGAAATCATTATCGATAACAAATAAGTTGAGAATTCGCAATTGAGAATTGGTTTATACATATCAGGCAATAAAATAATAAACTTAGAACCCATAAACTGAAATTAAAAAGGTAAAAAAGTTAAAATGTGATCCTTAGAAAATTGGTTATTCCTCGACAAGGGAATATGCTAGAAGCAAATATTTGTTTTGAAGTCTAAAAATACGGTTTTTGCAAATATGACATTATTTCCGGTGATAATGGAAATGTTAAATCAGATCATTACAATCATAAATGGCATAAGGCATCACATGGTGAAAATTATATGAAAATTGAATAATAATTGACACTTTTATAGACCAAAAAGCTTAAAAAGTGACTTGTAGAAAATCGTCTATTTCTCGGCAACCATACAAGTTAGAAACTTTTTTGTGGTATCTGTATGATCGTATGGGTTCATGCTATTCGTTGATGGGATTCAAATATCATATTTTTAAAAATATTATAAAAGAGACTCATTTGAATAAAATATTTGTTTTTTAGGTTAAAAATACAGTTTTTGCCAAAATGACGTCATTTCCGGTAACAGTGAAACTGTAAAATTGGCTTAACCTAATCCAAATTGGCATTAGGCATCAAATAAAAGAAAAATATTGAAAATCGGATAATAATTTACTCTTTTATAGGCAAAATAACTTGAAAAGTGATGCATGCAAAATTGCATATTTCTCGGCAACTGCTCATATTACAAACTATTTTTGGCATACATTCTCTTCGTCTGGATTATGGCTACGAGTTTATGAAAGTTACGAATAAATAGTTCAAAATATAAAGACGTTGAATGGGTTGTAATAACTGAATTTTACCCTTTTTTTTACATTTTATTCGAAATTGCCCGAAAATGAAATTGAAATTTAAGAATCTGAGCCAAACATTTTATGCGCCTTTACAGGGCGCATACTTTTTGCTATATCAGTTTTCGAAAAAAAATAATATTTGCTGTCAAAAAGTGGTACTTAACTCTCAAAATTGTAGTTTTTGTTAATATTACGCCACTTCCGTTGCGTGCAGAAAAATGTCACCGTAACAAAAAATATTACAATTGACATCACGAAGCATATGCACTTTGTTTTATACAAATCGAACAATAAATAATTAATCTAGGTACGAAAAACTAAATTAGCCAATGGCGACTAAAGAAAGTTACTGAGACAAAATTCTTTCTCACTTATACTCAAGTAGGGTGATACTTTAACTCTGTGTAAACTACCATCAAAAAATATTCATAAATAAAAAAGTTTTCTGTAAAAATGTAAAAAAAATTCAAAATATCGGAGATTTTTTCGACTACTTCCGGTTTTTCGATCATTGTTGGAATTGCTTTAACAAGTTGATTAGATACTTAACTTTCTGTAGCAGAAATATCAGAAACATTCATTAAGTAATTTTTGAAAAAAAGATAAATAAAAGAGCATTTTCAATAATTTAATGATTTTTCAACTTTTTTCAAAGATTGATGTCATTTTTGGACCACCTATAATATTGCAACGCTTTTATTATTAGATGCACACGCTAGGCCACCGATAGGACTCTGAGTAAAAAATGTTTAAGAAAAATCGTAGGCGTCGTTTTCGAGAAAAAGGCGTCTCAGAATGCTCCAAAACGGAAAATACGTAGTTTTCAGCGTACCATAATTTATTTCCTAAGAATCAAATTCGTGTTATTGAGATGTTATACGATCGTCTATTAATGGAACTATCCAACGACACTTTAATTGTTTTGGTCCGCTAATATGTGACGGAGAATTCGAACTTTGGCAAGAGCTCCAATTCTTTTTTATCTTTTTTACATTTTTCGTCGTTTTTTGAAATACTTCCGGTATACGAATCATTGTCGAGTAGTTTTCACATCCAGTTTTGGAGTTTGCATGGGAACAGGCCTCTCTAATGATATACTACAGTATACGATCAAATAAAATACTTCTGAGAAATCCTATGTTCAAAAGTGTTAAAAATGTCAAAATGTCAAAATATTGAAAATTAAATTTCAATAACTGCATACATATTATACATCATTAGAATCGTAATTAGGTCAGCTTTTTAAATATATATCTTTTTTTTGAAAATCTCTTCAAATAAAAAAATAGTGGAGCATTTTCCAAAATTTCACGATTTTTTGACTTTTTTCAATTTTCAGTCCCTTTTTTGTCTTATTCCAATTATATATAGGTCTTAATGGATGGATCCATGCTAAAGACTACCGGAAGGACCATTGATAGATAAAGTTTAAGAAAAATCGCTGGAGCAGTTTTCGAGATAAAGGCGTCCAAAAACGCTCCAAATCAAAAAATGCTTGATTTTCAGCGTGTCATATTTTACTTCTGGATCATCGTATCTGTATGAATTGGGTATCATACGATACTCCAATTCCGATGTCAACCAACGATACCTTAATCCATTTGATCGGTTGATATGGGACGAAGAAATCACGTTTTTCCCAAAGCCCCCATTTTTTGAGTTTTTTTCAAAAAATCAGACATTATTTAGACTACTTCCGGTTTACGAATCGTTGTTGAAATTGCTTTATGCAACTGTCTGGCAATATGGCTTTATGTTTCAGGGGTTTCAGAAATATCGTTTAATCCTTTCCAAAAAATATATGGGGCACAAAATGGGCAGAAAA
The DNA here is from genome assembly GCA_963678685.1 of Patella ulyssiponensis. Lineage (NCBI taxonomy): Eukaryota > Metazoa > Mollusca > Gastropoda > Patellidae > Patella > Patella ulyssiponensis. Next base: position 55,413,579 of record OY783225.1, on the reverse strand, counting down.
TTCGAAAAAATTCGAAAAATAAAGGGCGATAACTCTGAATGAAACTTATATTACTGGAATCGCATAGACTTCAGGAATCCAAAAATGTAGGTCAAATTTGCAAATTTTGAAAAATAACAAAAATTGTCTCATAAACATCGTCTTTTCAATTTTCGAACGATAGAAGTCGTAGACGAATGTTCGAAATTGAAAAATGTGAGATAGCCATTATTTCGCAAAAGATTCAGGGTTTCCGAAAATGTCATTTGATTAAAAATGGGTAAAGAATTGACGAAATTATGGCCGATTTTCAATATCCCGACAACCTACAAAGTTCGGCCACTTCCGGTATGCGCAGAAGTTTGAAAAATAGTTTATGCACTAGCCACCATATGTTTTCCCGATAGAAAAGTTGGTTCCAGATCAATATTTGTTTTCGATCATGGAGAAATAGGCTCCCGCGGAAAAAAATAATAATAATAATAATAACTAGACCTGCATAGCAGTGCTGAATCGGCTTTCAGGGTCCTTTAGATCATTGCCATGCTTTTAAATTTACCTTTATACTCTAAACGACCGATAGGACTCGGGGTAACAGAAGTTTAAGAAGTGAAATAGAAGTAGTTTTCGAGATAAACGAGTCTGAAAAGGCTCCAAAAAAAGAGGAAAATACTACATTTTCGGCATCTCATAATCTATAGCCTAACCATCGAATTCGTATCATTCTGATATCATATAAAAGTCCAAAAAGGAAAATACTAGATCTTCAGCGTCCCGTAAAATTTATCATTGAACACGCCATCTTGAGTCAGATCGCGCAAAATCTAATTTTAGAGTAAAATTTTGTTTTGAAGTCTAAAAATACGTTTTTTGCAAATATGACATTACTTCCGGTGATAATGGAAATGTTAAATCAGATCATTGCAATCATAAATGGCATAAGGCATCACATGGTGAAAATTGTATGAAAATTGAATAATAATTGAAACTTTTATAGACCAAAAAGCTTAAAAAGTGACTTGTAGAAAATCGTCTATTTCTCGGCAACCGTACAAGTTAGAAACTTTTTTGTGGTATCTGTATGATCGTATGGGTTCATGCTATTCGGTGATGGGATTCAAATATCATAATTTTAAAAATATTATAAACAAGACTCATTTGAATAAAATATTTGTTTTTTAGGTTAAAAATACAGTTTTTGCCAAAATGACGTCATTTCCGGTAACAGTGAAACTGTAAAATTGGCTTAACCTAGTCCAAATTGGCATTAGGCATCGAATAAAAGAAAAATATTGAAAATCGGATAAAAATTTACTCTTTTATAGGCAAAATAACTTGAAAAGTGATGCATGCAAAATTGCATATTTCTCGGCAACTGCTCATATTACAAACTATTTTTCGCATACATTCTCTTCGTCTGGATTATGGCTACGAGTTTATGAAAGTTACGAATAAATAGTTCAAAATATGAAGACGTTGAATGGGTTGTAATAACTGAATTTTACCCTTTTTTTTTACATTTTATTCGAAATTGCCCAAAAATGAAATTGAAATTTAAGAATCTGAGCCAAACATTTTATGCGCCTTTACAGGGTGCATACTTTTTGTTCTATCAGTCTTCGAAAAAAATAATATTTGCTGTCAAAAAGTGGTACTTAACACTCAAAATTGTAGTTTTTGTTAATATTACGCCGCTTCCGTTGCGTGCAGAAAAATGTCACCGTAACAAAAAATATTACAATTGACATCACGAAGCATATGCACTTTGTTTTATACAAATCGAACAATAAATAATTAATCTAGGTACGAAAAACTAAATTAGCCAATGGCGACTAAAGAAAATTACTGAGAAAAAATTCTTTCCCACTTCTGCTCAAGTAGGGTGATACTTAAACTCTGTGTAAACTACCATCAAAAAATATTCATAAATAAAAAAGTTTTCTGTAAAAATGTAAAAAAAATTCAAAATATCGGAGATTTTTTCGACTACTTCCGGTTTTACGATCATTGTCGGAATAGCTTTAACAAGTTGATTAGATACTTAACTTCCTGTACCAGAAATGTCAGAAACATTCATTGAGTAGTTTTCGAAAAAAAGATAAATAAAAGAGCATTTTCAATAATTTAATGATTTTTCAACTTTTTTCAAAGATTGAGGTCATTTTTGGACCGCCTATAATATTTCAATGCTTTTATTTTTAAATGCACACGCTAGGCCACCGATAGGACTCTGAGTAAAAAATGTTTAAGAAAAAATCGTAGGCGTCGTTTTCGAGAAAAAGGCGTCTCAGAATGCTCCAAAACGGAAAATACTTAGTTTTCGGCGTACCATAATTTATTTCCTAAGAATCAAATTCGTGTTATTTAGATGTTATACGATCGTCTATTAATGGAACTATCCAACGACACTTTAATTGTTTTGGTCCGCTAATATGTGACGGAGAATTCGAACTTTAGGCAAGGGCTCCAATTTTTTTTCGTCTTTTTTACATTTTTCTTTGTTTTTTGAACTACTTCCGGTATACGAATCATTGTCGAGTAGTTTTTGCATCCCGTTTTGGAGTTTGCATGGGAACAGGGCTCTCTAATGATATACGACACTATACGATCAAATAAAATACTTCTGAGAAATCCTATGTCCAAAAGTGTTAAAAACGTGAAAATGTCAAAATATTGAAAATTAAATTTCAATAACTGCATACATATTATACATCATGAGAATCGTTATTAGGTCAGCTTTTTAAATATATATCTTTTTTTTGAAAATCTCTTAAAATAAAAAAATAGTAGAGCATTTTCCCAAATTTCACGATTTTTCGACTTTTTTCGATTTTCAGTCCCTTTTTTGTCTTATTCCAATTATATAAAAGTCTTAATGGATGGATCCATGTTAAAGACTATCGGAAGGACCATCGATAGATAAAGTTTAAGAAAAATCGCTGGAGCAGTTTTCGAGATACAGGCGTCCAAAAACGCTCCAAATCAGAAAATACTTGATTTTCAGCGTGCCATATTTTGCTGCCTGATCATAGTATCCGTATGAATTGGGTATCATACGATAGTACAATCCTAGTGCAGTCCATTGGTACCCTAATTTCTTTAATCCATTGATATCGGGTGGAGAAATCGCGTTTTTCCCAAAAATATCCATTTTTTGCATTTTTTTCAAAATATTGCACATTATTTCGACCACTTCCGGTTTAAGGATTCTTGTCGAAATTGCTTTATAAGTTGGTATTGGACTATAACTTCATGTTCCAGAAGTTTCAGAAACGTCAATTCTGCCATAAAACGAAACCCGAGCTCATAAAATGGGAAGAAAATTCGAAAAAAATCGAAAAATAAAGGGTGATAACTCTGAATGAAACTTATATTACTGGAATCGGATGGACTTCAGGTATCCAAAAATGTAGGTCAAATTTGAAAATTTTGAAAAATAACAAAAATTGTCTCGTAAACAACATGTTTTCAATTTTCGAACGATAAAAGTCATAGACGAATGTTCGAAATTGAAAAATGTGAGATAGCCATTGTCTCAGAAAAGATTCAGGGATTCCAAAAATGTAATTTGTTTGGAAATGGATAAAGAATTGACGAAACTATGGCCGATTTTCAATTTTTAGACAACGTACAAAGTTCGGTCACTTCCGGTATGCGCAGAAATTTCAAAAATATTTTATGCAGTAGCCACCACATGGTTTCCCGATAGAAAATCTAATTCCAGATCGATATCTGTTTTCGATCATGGAGATCTAGGCCTCCGCGGTAAATAATAATAATAATAATAATTTTAGTAATCTCAATAGGCTTTCAGACGAAAGTCTGAAAGCCTAACTAGACCTGCATAGCAGTGCTGAATCGGCTTTCAGGGTCCTTTATATCATTGCCATGCTTTTAAATTTACCTTTATACTCTAAACGACCGATAGGACTCGGGTTAACAGAAGTTTAAGAAGTGAAATAGAAGTAGTTTTCGAGATAAACGAGTCTGAAAAGACTCCAAAAAAAGAGGAAAATACTACATTTTCGGCATCTCATAATCTATTGCCTAACCATCGAATTGTTATCATTCTGATATCATATAAAAGTCCAAAAAGGAAAATACTAGATCTTCAGCATCCCGTAATATTTGTCATTGAACACGCCATCTTGAGTCGGATCGCGCAAAAATTTAATTTTGGAGTAAAATTATGTTTTGAAGTCTAAAAATACGGTTTTTGCAAATATGACATTACTTCCGGTGATAATGGAATCAGATCATTGCAATCATAAATGGCATAAGGCATCACATGGTGAAAATTGTATGAAAATTGAATAATAATTGACACTTTTATAGACCAAAAAGCTTGAAAAGTGACTTGTAGAAAATCGTCTATATCTCAGCAACCGTACAAGTTAGAAACTTTTTTGTGGTATCTGTATGATCGTATGGGTTCATGCTATTTGGTGATGGGGTTCAAATATCATAATTTTAAAAATATTATAAAAGAGACTCATTTGAATAAAATATTTGTTTTTTAGGTTAAAAATACAGTTTTTGCCAAAATGACGTCATTTCCGGTAACAGTGAAACTGTGAAATTGGCTTAACCTCATCCCAATTGGCATTAGGCATCAAATAAAAGAAAAATATTGAAAATCGGATAATAATTTACTCTTTTATAGGCAAAATAACTTGAAAAGTGATGCATGCAAAATTGCATATTTCTCGGCAACTGCTCATATTACAAACTATTTTAAGCATACGTTCTCTTCGTCTGGATTATGGCTACCAGTTTATGAAAGTTACGAATAAATAGTTCAAAATATAAAGACCTTTTTTTTTACATTTTATTCGAAATTGCCCGAAAATGAAATTGAAATTTAAGAATCTGAGCCAAACAATTTATGCGCCTTTACAGGGCGCATACTTTTTGTTATATCAGTTTTCGAAAAAAATAATATTTGCTGTCAAAAAGTGGTACTTAACTCTCAAAATAGTAGTTTTTGTTAATATTACGCCACTTCCGTTGCGTGCAGAAAAATGTCACCGTAACAAAAAATATTACAATTGACATCACGAAGCATATGCACTTTGTTTTATACAAATCGAACAATAAATAATTAATCTAGGTACGAAAAACTAAATTAGCCAATGGCGACTAAAGAAAATTACTGAGACAAAATTCTTTCTCACTTCTGCTCAAGTAGGGAGATACTTTAACTCTGTGTAAACTACCATCAAAAAATATTCATAAATAAAAAAGTTTTCTGTAAAAATGTAAAAAAAATTCAAAATATCGGAGATTTTTTCGACTACTTCCGGTTTTACGATCATTGTCGGAATAGCTTTAACAAGTTGATTAGATACTTAACTTCCTGTACCAGAAATGTCAGAAACATTCATTGAGTAATTTTCGAAAAAAAGATAAATAAAAGAGCATTTTCAATAATTTAATGATTTTTCAACTTTTTTCAAAGATTGAGGTCATTTTTGGACCACATATAATATTGCAACGCTTTTATTATTAGATGCACACGCTAGGCCACCGATAGGACTCTGAGTAAAAAATATTTAAGAAAAATCGTAGGCGTCGTTTTCGAGAAAAAGGCGTCTCAGAATGCTCCAAAACGGAAAATACTTAGTTTTCGGCGTACCATAATTTATTTCCTAAGAATCAAATTCGTGTTATTTAGATGTTATACGATCGTCTATTAATGGAACTATCCAACGACACTTTAATTGTTTTGGTCCGCTAATATGTGACGGAGAATTCGAACTTTTGGCAAGAGCTCCAATTTTTTTCATCTTTTTTACATTTTTTGTCGTTTTTTGAACTACTTCCGGTATACGAATCATTGTCCACTAGTTTTCGCATCCAGTTTTGGAGTTTGCATGGGAACAGGGCTCTCTAATGATATACGACACTATACGACCAAATAAAATATTTCTGAGAAATCCTATGTTCAAAAGTGTTAAAAATGTCAAAATGTCAAAATATTGAAAATTAAATTTCAATAACTGCATACATATTATAGATCATTAGAATCGTAATTAGGTCAGCTTTTTAAATATATATCTGTTTTTTTAAAATCTCTTAAAATAAAAAAATAGTAGAGCATTTTCCAAAATTTCACGATTTTTGGACTTTTTTCGATTTTCAGTCCCTTTTTTGTCTTATTCCAATTATTGGAAGATTGTAATGTATTGCTTCATGCTAAAGACCATCGAAGGGTCTCTTAATAGAGAAAGTTTAAGAAAAATCGCTGGAGCAGTTTTCGAGATAAAGGCGTCCAAAAACGCTCCAAATCAGAAAATACTTGATTTTCAGCGTGCCATATTTTGCTTCCAGCTCATTGTATCCGTACGAATTGGGTATCATTCGGTGGTCCAATCACCGCTAGACCAAATGATACCTTAATTTGTTTAATCCGTTGATATCGGACGGAGAAATCGTGTTTTTACCCAAGACACCAATTTTTCACGTTTTTTTCAAAATATCGCATATTATTTCGACTACTTCCGGTTTACGGATTGTTGTTGAAATTGCTTTAAACGGTGGTTTGACAATATTGCTTCATGTATCAGGAATTTGAAAAACGTTGATCCGGCCGTAAAACGAAACTTAAGCTCACAAAATGTGAAGAAAATTAAAAAAAAATCGAAAAATAAAGGGCGATAACTCGGAATGAAACTTATATTACTGGAACCAGATTGCCTTCAGGTATCCAAAAATGTAGGTCAAATTTGAAAATTTTGAAAAATAACAAAAATTGTCTCTCAAATAAAATTTTTCATTTTTCGATCGCAAGAAGTCAACGATGAAGTTTCGAAATATCGAAATTTTCAACTGCTATCGTCCGAGAAAAGACTCAAGGTTTCCGAAAATGTCATTTGTATGAAAATAGGTACAGAATTGACGAATCTACGGCCGTTTTTTAATTTTTTGACACAGCACGAAATTCGACCACTTCCGGTCTGCGCAGAAGTTTCAAAAATAGTTTATCAAGTAGCCAACACATGGTTTCCCTATAGAGAATTAGGTCCCAGATCGGTATCTGTTACAGGCGCTGAGAAATAGGCTCCCCCGAAAAATAAAATAATAATAATAAATAATAATAATTTTAGTAAAAACAATAGTCTTTCAGACGAAAGTCTGAAAGCCTAATAATCTTTTTAAAAACAATAGTCTTTCAGACGAAAGTCTGAAAGCCTAATAATTTTAGTAATCTCAATAGGCTTTCAGACGAAAGTCTGAAAGCCTAATAACTAGATCTGCAAAGCAGATATTAAAGCTTTCATATTAACAGTCACTTCCTGTCACATGTCATGGGTCATGTAAATAATCTCATCAACAAAAAAAAATCATTAAAATCGGTCAAAATATAGAGAAGTTTTTATGATTTTTCAATCGTAAACAACTTTATCGGCACGAAAAACATCAAAGACAAAATTCGAAAATGTGACATTTTCAAATAACAATATTTCGACCCTGATCCCGCCGGCTATCCAGAAATGTATTCATTTTGGAAATAGGAGACATATTCTCCAAACTACGGCCTATTGCTTTCATTCACGTGGTCGTTAATGTCGATTTTTCATATTCAGTTCGAAATGGTGACCATCACGTGACCGAAATCAAAATTCTGATCCGATAGATTTTTAGGCATTCCTTCAAGGATTCCGAAAATGTAACTCCCATGTCTGTAAGTAAAATATCGCAAAAGCCTTTGTGATTTTTCACGTTTCAAGATGGCGGCACTTCCGGTTCGATCCACAAACTCAATAGTTTGTGTACGAATCAGTATTTACTTATCTAGTATCCAAAAAAAAATCAGGTCATTCTGACCTATATTTCTTCGATTTTTTGGAAAAATTTGATCCCTAATTTCACCAAGGGGAGATAATTTAGAAAATTTCTAAGGACATCTTTAAAGTTGCATCGGTAAGATCTACTTACATACTAAATTTCATGAAAATCGTACAACTATTAAAGAAGTTGTCAAGTTGGTCTCAACTTTCGGTTCGAAATCACAGCAACGAATTTTCGAAATTCGAAAATCTGAAACTGCAGTTGAAAATGATTTTTGTCAGGGTACTCAAAGAAAAAAAAAGAATTAGTAAAATAGGTCAAATAGTCACAGAGTTACAGTAATGCAGGTCAAATTCATTCGTTCGTAAAATTCGGTGATTTCGAATGCTTTAAACGTTTTGAAAATATATTTAATCAATACTCACCACCCATTTTTGGGTGGGTAGGTCAAAGTTTCAGAAACATCCTATGGTTAGATTCTGAGAAATCCGATTTGCAGGAAACACACGTTGACTTTACGAGAAAGACCTTTAAACATGCTCTAAATTGTAAAAATATGACTCTTTGGATTTTCAATCTCCTTTTTTCGGCTACCCCGGACATTTAAGAAAAAATGATACAATGATTTCACACAACAGGTTAGCTATTAGACTCTCGATTGACAAGAGTTTCATCGCCCTCCCTTCATTATAACCAAAGTTATCGTGCCCGAAAGAATCAACAAATCAGCTGGCTTATCTCTGCTTACCCTACGCAGAAAATGCTCATCTTTGAACTAAATCAAGACAGTGACCTAGTGAACGTCTACACCAAGTTTGAACATTCTAGCTCAATTAGAAGGAGAGTTATTGTGTTCCAAATTCTCGGCCCTTCAAATTGCTTCTATTTTTCACTTTCACTTCAAAATGGCGACCATCAATTGACCTAAATCAAAATTCTACTCCGAACGTTTTTGAGGCCATCCTTGAAGGATTCAGAAAATATAACTCCCGTGTCTGTAAGTAAAATAGCAAAAAAGCCTTTGTGATTTTTCATGTTTCAAGATGGCGGCACTTCCGGTTCAATCCACAAACTCAATATTTTGTGTACGAATCAGTATTTACTTATCTAGTATCCAAAAAAAACATCAGGTCATTCTGACCTATATTTCTTCGATTTTTTTGAAAACTTTGATCCCTAATTTCACTAAGGGGAGATAATTTAGAAAATTTCTAAGGACATCTTTAAAGTTGCATCGGTAAGATCTACTTACATACTAAATTTCATGAAAATCGTACAACTATTAAAGAAGTTGTCAAGTTGGTCTCAACTTCCGGTTCGAAATCACAGCGACGAATTTTCGAAATTCGAAAATCTGAAACTGCAGTTGAAAATGATTTTTGTCATGGTACTCAAAGAAAAAAGAATTAGTAAAATTGGTCAAATAGTCACAGAGTTACAGTAATGCAGGTCAAATTCACTCGTTCGTAAAATTCGGTGATTTCGAATGCTTTAAACGTTTTGAAAATATATTTAATCAATACTCACCACCCATTTTTGGGGGGGTAGGTCAAAGTTTCAGAAACATCCTATGGTTAGATTCTGAGAAAAACGATTTGCAGGAAACACATGTTGACTTTACGAGAAAGACCTTTAAACATGCTCTAAATTGTAAAAATACGACTCTTTGGATTTTCAATCTCTTTTTTTCGGCTACCCCGGACATTTAAGAAAAAATGATACAATGATTTCACACAACAGGTTAGCTATTAGACTCTCGATTGACAAGAGTTTGATCGCCCTCCCTTCATTATAACCAAAGTTATCGTGCCCTAAAGAATCAACAAACCAGCTTGCTTATCTCTGCTTACCCTAGGCAGAAAATGCTCATCTTTGAACTCAATCAAGACAGTGACCTAGTGAACGTCTACACCAAGTTTGAACATTCTAGCTCAATTAGAAGGAGAGTTATTGTGTTCCAAATTCTCGGCCCTTCAAATTGCTTCTATTTTTCACTTTCACTTCAAAATGGCGACCATCAATTGACCTAAATCAAAATTCTACTCCGAACGTTTTTTAGGCCATCCTTCAAGGATTCAGAAAATATAACTCCCGTGTCTGTAAGTAAAATAGCAAAAAAGCCTTTGTGATTTTTCACGTTTCAAGATGGCGGCACTTCCGGTTCAACCCACAAACTCAATATTTTGTGTAAGAATCAGTATTTACTTATCTAGTATCAAAAAAAAAAATCAGGTCATTCTGACCTATATTTCTTCGATTTTTTTGAAAACTTTGATCCTTAATTTCACCAAGGGGAGATAATTTTGAAAATTTCTATTTATATTTTTGAAGTCACATGGTTAAGATCTACTTACATACTAAATTTCATGAAAATCGTAGAACTATTAAAGAAGTTGTCAAGTTGGTCTCAACTTCCGGTTCGAAATCACAGCGACGAATTTTCGAAATTCGAAAATCTGAAACTGCAGTTGAAAATGATTTTTGTCAAGGTACTCAAAGAAAAAAGAATTAGTAAAATAGGTCAAATAGTCACAGAGTTACAGTAATGCAGGTCAAATTCACTCGTTCGTAAAATTCTGTGATTTCGAATTCGTAAAACGTTTTGAAAATATATTTAATCAAAAACTGCCACCCAGTTTTGGGGGGGTAGGTCAAAGTTTCAGAAAGGTCCCATGGTTAGATTCTGAGAAATCCGATTTGCAGAAATGACACAAAAAAAATAAATAATAATAATAACTAGATCTGCAAAGCAGATATTAAAGCTTTCATATTAACAGTCACTTCCTGTCACATGTCATGGGTCATGTAAATAATCTCATCAACAAAAAAAAAATCATTAAAATCGGTCAAAATATAGCGAAGTTTTTATGATTTTTCAATCGTAAACAACTTTATCGGCACGGAAAACATCAAAGACAAATTTCGAAAATGTGACATTTTCAAATAACAATATTTCGACCCTGATCCCGGCTATGCAGAAATGTATTCATTTTGGAAATAGGAGACATATTCTCCAAACTACGGCCTATTGCTTTCATTCACGTGCTCGTTAATGTCGATTTTTCAACTTTTTTATATTCAGTTCGAAATGGTGACCATCACGTGACCGAAATCAAAATTCTGATCTGATAGATTTTTAGGCATTCCTTCAAGGATTCCGAAAATGTAACTCCCATGTCTGTAAGTAAAATATCGCAAAAGCCTTTGTGATTTTTCACGTTTCAAGATGGCGGCACTTCCAGTTCGATCCACAAACTCAATATTTTGTGTACGAATCAGTATTTACTTACCTAGTATCCAAAAAAAAATCAGGTCATTCTGACCTATATTTCTTCGATTTTTTTGAAAACTTTGATCCCTAATTTCACTAAGGGGAGATAATTTAGAAAATTTCTAAGGACATCTTTAAAGTTGCATCGGTAAGATCTACTTACATACTAAATTTCATGAAAATCGTACAACTATTAAAGAAGTTGTCAAGTTGGTCTCAACTTCCGGTTCGAAATCACAGCGACGAATTTTCGAAATTCGAAAATCTGAAACTGCAGTTGAAAATGATTTTTGTCATGGTACTCAAAGAAAAAAGAATTAGTAAAATAGGTCAAATAGTCACAGAGTTACAGTAATGCAGGTCAAATTCACTCCTTCTTAAAATTCGGTGATTTCGAATGCTTTAAACGTTTTGAAGATATATTTAATCAATACTCACCATCCATTTTTGGGGGGGTAGGTCAAAGTTTCAGAAACATCCTATGGTTAGATTCTGAGAAAAACGATTTGCAGGAAACACATGTTGACTTTACGAGAAAGACCTTTAAACATGCTCTAAATTGTAAAAATACGACTCTTTGGATTTTCAATCTCTTTTTTTCGGCTACCCCGGACATTTAAGAAAAAATGATACAATGATTTCACACAACAGGTCAGCTATTAGACTCTCGATTGACAAGAGTTTGATCGCCCTCCCTTCATTATAACCAAAGTTATCGTGCCCTAAAGAATCAACAAACCAGCTTGCTTATCTCTGCTTACCCTAGGCAGAAAATGCTCATCTTTGAACTCAATCAAGACAGTGACCTAGTGAACGTCTACACCAAGTTTGAACATTCTAGCTCAATTACAAGGAGAGTTATTGTGTTCCAAATTCTCGGCCCTTCAAATTGCTTCTATTTTTCACTTTCACTTCAAAATGGCGACCATCAATTGACCTAAATCAAAATTCTACTCCGAACGTTTTTTAGGCCATCCTTCAAGGATTCAGAAAATATAACTCCCGTGTCTGTAAGTAAAATAGCAAAAAAGCCTTTGTGATTTTTCACGTTTCAAGATGGCGGCACTTCCGGTTCAACCCATAAACTCAATATTTTGTGTACGAATCAGTATTTAGTTATCTAGTATCTAAAAAAAAAATCAGGTCATTCTGACCTATATTTCTTCGATTTTTTTGAAAACTTTGATCCTTAATTTCACCAAGGGGAGATAATTTAGAAAATTTCTATTTATATTTTTGAAGTCACATGGTTAAGATCTACTTACATACTAAATTTCATGAAAATCGTAGAACTATTAAAGAAGTTGTCAAGTTGGTCTCAACTTCCGGTTCGAAATCACAGCGACGAATTTTCGAAATTCGAAAATCTGAAACTGCAGTTGAAAATGATTTTTGTCAAGGTACTCAAAGAAAAAAGAATTAGTAAAATAGGTCAAATAGTCACAGAGTTACAGTAATGCAGGTCAAATTCACTCGTTCGTAAAATTCTGTGATTTCGAATTCGTAAAACGTTTTGAAAATATATTTAATCAAAAACTGCCACCCACTTTTGGGGGGGTAGGTCAAAGTTTCAGAAAGGTCCCATGGTTAGATTCTGAGAAATCCGATTTGCAGAAATGACACAAAAAAAAAAAATAATAATAATAACTAGATCTGCAAAGCAGATATTAAAGCTTTCATATTAACAGTCACTTCCTGTCACATGTCATGGGTCATGTAAATAATCTCATCGACAGAAAAAAAAATCATTAAAATCGGTCAAAATATAGAGAAGTTTTTATGATTTTTCAATCGTAAACAACTTTATCGGCACGAAAAACATCAAAGACAAAATTCGAAAATGTGACATTTTCAAATAACAATATTTCGACCCTGATCCCGCCGGCTATCCAGAAATGTATTCATTTTGGAAATAGGAGACATATTTTCCAAACTACGGCCTATTGCTTTCGTTCACGTGCTCGTTAATGTCGATTTTTCACCTTTTCTCATATTCAGTTCGAAATGGTGACCATCACGTGACCGAAATCAAAATTCTGATCAGATAGATTTTTAGGCATTCCTTCAAGGATTCCGAAAATGTAACTCCCATGTCTGTAAGTAAAATATCGCAAAAGCCTTTGTGATTTTTCACGTTTCAAGATGGCGGCACTTCCGGTTCGATCCACAAACTCAATATTTTGTGTACGAATCAGTATTTACTTATCTAGTATCCAAAAAAAAAAATCAGGTCATTCTGACCTATATTTCTTCGATTTTTTAGAAAAATTTGATCCCTAATTTCACCAAGGGGAGATAATTTAGAAAATTTCTAAGGACATCTTTAAAGTTGCATCGGTAAGATCTACTTACATACTAAATTTCATGAAAATCGTACAACTATTAAAGAAGTTGTCATGTTGGTCTCAACTTCCGGTTCGAAATCACAGCGACGAATTTTCGATATTCGAAAATCTGAAACTGCAGTTGAAAATGATTTTTGTCAGGGTACTCAAAGAAAAAAGAATTAGTAAAATAGGTCAAATAGTCACAGAGTTACAGTAATGCAGGTCAAATTCACTCGTTCGTAAAATATGGTGATTTCGAATACTTAAAACGTTTTGAAAATACATTTAATCAATACTCACCATCCATTTTTGGAGTGGTAGGTCAAAGTTTCAGAAACATCCTATGGTTATAATCTGAGAAATCCGATTTGCAGGAAACACATGTTGACTTTACGAGAAAGACCTTTAAACATGCTCCAAATTGTAAAAATACGACTTTTTGGATTTTCAATCTCTTTTTTTCGGCTACCCCGGACATTAAAGAAAAAATGATACAATGATTTCACACAACAAGTTAGCTATAAGACTCTCGATTGACAAGAGTTTCATCGCCCTCCCTTCATTATAACCAAAGTTATCGTGCCCTAAAAAATAAAAAAATCAGCTTGCTTATCTCTGCTTACCCTAAGCAGAAAATGCTCATCTTTGAACTCAATCAAGACAGTGGCGTAGTGAACGTCTACACCAAGTTTGAACTCTCTAGCTCAATTAGAAGGAGAGTTATTGTGTTCCAAATTCTCGGCCCATCAAATTGCTTCTTTTTTTCACTTTCACTTCAAAATGGCGACCATCAATTGACCTAAATCAAAATTCTACTCCGAACGTTTTTTAGGCCATCCTTGAAAGATTCAGAAAATATAACTCCCGTGTCTGTAAGTAAAATAGCAAAAAAGCCTTTGTGATTTTTCACGTTTCAAGATGGCGGCACTTCCGGTTCAATCCACAAACTCAATATTTCGTGTACGAATCAGTTTTTACTTATCTAGTATCCATAAAAAACATCAGGTCATTCTGACCTATATTTCTTCGATTTTTTTGAAAACTTTGATCCTTAATTTCACCAAGGGGAGATAATTTAGAAAATTTCTATTTATATTTTTGAAGTCACATGGGTAAGATCTACTTACATACTAAATTTCATGAAAATCGTACAACTATTAAAGAAGTTGTCTAGTTGGTCTCAACTTCCGGTTCGAAATCACAGCGACGAATTTTCGAAATTCGAAAATCTGAAACTGCAGTTGAAAATGATTTTTGTCAAGGTACTCAAAGAAAAAAGAATTAGTAAAATAGGTCAAATAGTCACAGAGTTACAATAATGCAGGTCAAATTCACTCGTTCGTAAAATTCGGTGATTTCGAATTTGTAAAACGTTTCGAAAATACATTTAATCAAAAACTGCCACCCAGTTTTGGGGGGGTAGGTCAAAGTTTCAGAAAGATCCCATGGTTAGATTCTGAGAAATCCGATTTGCAGAAAGTATACAAAAAAAAAAATAATAATAACAATAATAATCTTAACAAAAACAATAAGCTTTCATATGTAATATGAAAGCTTAACTAGATCTGCTACTGTCCCATGCAGATATGAAAGCTTTCATATTCATCGTCACGTGTCATCGATTATATCAAGTATCTCAAATAAAAGGATAAGAATAACAAACTATCAAAATTGGTCAAAAACTCGCGAAGTTACAAGTTTAAATATAGTATGAAACATTGAGTAATCTGAAAACTAAAGGGAAATAACTGATACTTGTGTTGCTGTAGTCGGGATGACTTCCGATTTCAAAACTTTCAGAAAAATGAAATGAAAATGGTAAGAAAACATCGAAAAATTAAATGAGATAACTTTTTGAATCAGGTTGAACTCAACTGTTTGAATATGTACGTTAAATATGTAGATTTGTAAAATTATAAAGACATAATATCAAAATCGGTCAAAAACTCACAAAGTTACAAATTTAAATGTAGTGAGAAACATTGCACCCGGGCAAAAAGATAATCTTTAAACTAAAGGGAAATAACTGAAACTTGTATAGCTGTAATCGGGCTTCCAAGATATGTTATATAATTATGGTTTCCAATATGTTTGGTTATAAGTAGGAAATCGTGACGACTTCTTAAGCATGTTTTAAACAAAGGGTCATAGACTGCAATATACAAGAATGGCACTCTGCAATAAAAAAAACTGGCCAGAGATTTCTATGCAGAAATTAAATAATTGCTAGAACCAGAAAAATATTTATCCACTATAATAAATAAGCAACATAGAGAAAATGAAATGAAATTGAATGGGGTTTAACGTCCTACTGTTCTGCTCCTACAATGGGCTAATGAAGACGGGCATACGCCATAAAGTGTGCAATGAGGGAAATTTTACCCGGGCAGCGGCGTTACGGCCTACGAGGTTGGTAAGGCGACCATACTCCTTGTCACGTACAACCAAGAAATCGAAACAAGGACAGTTGACTCAATGACAGACGTTATGATACAGAGCGCACGTGCTAACCATTCAGCCACGCAACCTCCCTAAAATCGGCAAATTGCTGACCTACAGCGAGAAACATTTCAACCGGGCCAAATTTTCTATTTTAACAGTTTAATTTGCACGGTACCTTTAGTTATCAACCGAATATTACAAAACTTTTAAAAATAAGCTCCCCCTGACCAGCATAATCGTTCGCAATAAACGTTTGCCCCTTAAAATCGACAAATTGCTGAATTTAAAGTGAGAAACATTACAACCGGGCCAAATTTTCTGTTTTATCACTTTAACAGTACCTTTGATTACCAACCGATTATTACAAAACTTTAAAAAGAGAAAGAGAGAAATGCGGCCTAACGTCCATTCGACACAAACTAGGTCATTTCGGGACTAACATGTTTTTTAATTTTATTTAAAAACTCCCCTTGCACGTACTGGTCTTTAGCCGTTGGGAGGAAACCGAAGAACACGGAGAAAACCCACGAGGTTGGACATCATACACCATGTCACGTGCAACCTGGAGATCGAAACGACGCCCGTTGACTCAATGACAAAGGTTACGTTACAGCGAGCACATGCTAACCATTCAGCCATCCAGCCTCCCTGAATTCGGAAAATTGCTGACTTATAGCAAGAAACATTTCAACCGGGCGAAATTGTCTGTTTTAACAGTTTAATGTGCACGGTACTTTAATTACCAACCGATTATTACAAAACTTTTGAAAATAAGCTCCAACTGACCAGCTTAATCGTATGCAATAAACGTTTTGCCTGAATTGAAAGTTCTGCACGGAGAAAGTTCATCTCGATTTCCCGGCGTAGTTCCCCTTGTCAGTAAGGCAGAACGGAGGGCCTGACAAGCACAGCTGTCTAGTCCTTCGGATGGGACGAAAAACCAAGGTCCCGTGTACACATTGGAGTGCACGTAAAATATCCCTAAGCAGTTGGAATTCGATACTGTTGAATAAGCTCTATACGATGACTAAATGCGTAGATTGTAGTCACCCACACTGCATGTTTCGCTTAACAATGAAAGGGTGCCGTATTCAATGTTCGATCCTTTTGTTCTTCTACTCCTGATATGTTGGACTGTTGATCGATGGTTTCATATAAAAGACTACCAATAAGACTCTTTGTAGAAGAAGTTCCCCAAAAATAGTATGTTGACTTTACGAGAAAGACCTCTAAACATGCTCCAAATTGTAAAAATACGACTTTTTGGATTTTCAATCTCTTTTTTTCGGCTATCCCTGATATTTAAAAAAAATGATACAATCATTTCAAACAACAGGCTAGCTATTACACTCTCTATTGACAAAAGTTTCACCGCCCTCCCTTCATTATAACCGAAGTTATCGTGCCCTAAAGAATCAACAAATCAGCATGCTTATCTCTGCTTACCCTAAGCAGAAAATGCTCATCTTTGATCTCAATCAGGACATTGACCTAGTGAACGTCTACACCAAGTTTGAACATTCTAGCTTAATTAGAAGGAAAGTTATTGTATTCCAAAGTCCCGGCCCTTCAAATTGCTTCTATTTTTCATTTTCAATTCAAAATGGTGACCATCACGTGACCGAAATCAAAATTCGGATCCGACAGATTTTTAGGCATTCCTTCAAGGATTCTGAAAATATAACTCCCGAGTCTGTAAGTAAAATAGCTAAAAAGCCTTTTTGATTTTTCACGTTTAAAGATGGTGGCACTTCCGGTTCGATCGACAAACTCCATATTTTGTGTACGAATCAGTAATTACTTATCTAATTTTCAAAAAAAAAATTAGGTCATTCTGACCTATATTTCGACGATTTTTTTGAAAACTTTGATCCTTAATTTCACAAAGGGGAGATAATTTAGAAAATTTCCAAGGACATCATTGAAGTCGCATTGGCAAGATCTACTAACATTCTAAATTTCACGAAAATCGCACAACTATTAAAGAAGTTGTCAAATTGGTAATAACGTCCGGTTCGAAATGACAGCGACGAATTTTCGAAATTCGAAAATCCGAAATTGCAGATTTGAAGTAAATGTTTCAAGATACTCAAAGAAAAAAGAATTAGTAAAATCGGTCAAAAAATAACAAAGTTACGACTATGCATTGTCAGTTTTTTCGTTCGTAAATTTCGGTGATTTCGGATTCGTAAAACGTTTTGAAAATATATTTAATCAAGGTTCGCACCCCATTTTTGGGGGGGTAGGTCAAAATTTCGGAAAGATCCTATGGATAGATTCTGAGAAATCCGATTTGCAGAAAACACACAAAAAAAAAAATAATAACTAGATCTGCTACTGTCCCATGCAGATATGAAAGCTTTCATATTCATCGTCACGTGTCATCGATTATATCAAGTATCTCAAATAAAAGGATAAGAATAACAAACTATCAAAATTGGTCAAAAACTCGCGAAGTTACAAGTCTAAATATAGTATGAAACATTGAGTAATCTGAAAACTAAAGGGAAATAACTGATACTTGTGTTGCTGTAATCGGGATGAATGAGATAACTTTGAACAAAACTAAAACTTTTTGAATCAGGTTGAACTCAACTATTTGAATATGTACGTTAAATATGTAGATTTGGAAAATTATAAAGACATAATATCAAAATCCGTCAAAAACTCACAAAGTTACAAATTTAAATGTAGTGAGAAACATTGCACCCGGGCAAAAAATAATCTTTAAACTAAAGGGAAATAACTGAAACTTGTATAGCTGTAATCGGGCTTCCAAGATATGTTATATAATTATGGTTTCCAATATGTTTGGTTATAAGTAGGAAATCGTGACGACTTCTTAAGCATGTTTTAAACAAAGGGTCATAGACTGCAATATACAAGAATGGCACTCTGCAATAAAAAAAAATGGCCAGAGATTTCTATGCAGAAATTAAATAATTGCTAGAACCAGAAAAATATTTATCCACTATAATAAATAAGCAACATAGAGAAAATGAAATGAAATTGAATGGGGTTTAACGTCCTACTGTTCTGCTTCTACAATGGGCTAATGAAGACGGACATACGCCATAAAGTGTGCAATGAGGGAAATTTTACCCGGTCAGCGGCGTTACGGCCTACGAGGTTGGTAAGGCGACCATACTCCTTGTCACGTACAACCAAGAAATCGAAACAAGGCCAGTTGACTCAATGACAAACGTTATGATACAGAGCGCACGTGCTAACCATTCAGCCACGCAACCTCCCTAAAATCGGCAAATTGCTGACCTACAGCGAGAAACATTTCAACCGGGCCAAATTTTCTATTTTAACAGTTTAATTTGCACGGTACCTTTAGTTATCAACCGAATATTACAAAACTTTTAAAAATAAGCTCCCCCTGACCAGCTTAATCGTTCGCAATAAGCGTTTGCCCCTTAAAATCGACAAATTGCTGAATTTAAAGTGAGAAACATTACAACCGGGCCAAATTTTCTGTTTTATCACTTTAACAGTACCTTTGATTACCAACCGATTATTACAAAACTTTAAAAAGAGAAAGAGAGAAATGCGGCCTAACGTCCATTCGACACAAACTAGGTCATTTCGGGACTAACATATGTTTTTTAATTTTATTTAGAAACTCCCGTTGCACGTACTGGTCTTTAGCCGTTGGGAGGAAACCAAAGAACACGGAGAAAACCCACGAGGTTGGACATCATACACCATGTCACGTGCAACCTTGAGATCGAAACGACGCCCGTTGACTCAATGACAAAGGTTACGATACAGCGAGCACATGCTAAACATTCAGCCACCCAGCCTCCCTGAATTCGGAAAATTGCTGACTTATAGCAAGAAACATTTCAACCGGGCGAAATTTTCTGTTTTAACAGTTTAATGTGCACGGTACTTTAATTACCAACCGATTATTTACAAAACTTTTGAAAATAAGCTCCAACTGACCAGCTTAATCGTATGCAATAAACGTTTTGCCTGAATTGAAAGTTCTGCACAGAGAAAGTTCATCTCGATTTCCCGGCGTGGTTCCCTTGTCAGTAAGGCAGAACGGAGGGCCTGACAAGCACAGCTGTCTAGTCCTTCGGGTGGGACGAAAAACCAAGGTCCCGTGTACACATTGGAGTGCACGTAAAATATCCCTAAGCAGCTGGAATTCGATACTGTTGAATAAGCTCTATACGATGACTAAATGCGTAGATTGTAGTCACCCACACTTCATGTTTCGCTCAACAATGAAAGGGTGCCGTTTTCAATGTTCGATCCTTTTGTTCTTCTACTCCTGATATGTTGGACTGTTGATCGATGGTTTCATATAAAAGACTACCAATAAGACTCTTTGTAGAAGAAGTTCCCAAAAAATAGTATGTTGACTTTACGAGAAAGACCTCTAAACATGCTCCAAATTGTAAAAATACGACTTTTTGGATTTTCAATCTCTTTTTTTCGGCTATCCCTGATATTTAGAAAAAATGATACAATGATTTCACACAACAGGCTAGCTATTAGACTCTCTATTGACAAAAGTTTCACCGCCCTCCCTTCATTATAACCGAAGTTATCGTGCCCTAAAGAATCAACAAATTAGCATGCTTATCTCTGCTTACCCTAAGCAGAAAATGCTCATCTTTAGACTCAATCATAACATTGACCTAGTGAACGTCTACACCAAGTTTGAACATTCTAGCTTAATTAGAAGGAGAGTAATTGTGTTCCAAAGTCCCGACCCTTCAAATTGCTTCTATTTTTCATTTTCAATTCAAAATGGTGACCATCACGTGACCGAAATCAAAATTCTATTCGCGACATTTTTTAGGCCTTCCATCAAGGATTCAGAAAATATAACTCCCGAGTCTGTAAGTAAAATAGCAAAAAAGCCTTATTGATTTTTCACTTTTAAATATGGCGGCACTTCCGGTTCAATCGACAAACTCCATATTTTGTGTACAAATCAGTAATTACTTATCTTGTATCCAAAAAAAAAATCAGGTCATTCTGACCTATATTTCGACGATTTTTTTGAAAATTTTGATCCTTAATTTCGTCAAGGGGAGATAATTTAGAAAATTTCTAATTATATTTTTGAGGTCACATCGGTAAGATCTACTTAGATACTAAATTTCATGAAAATCGTACAACTATTAAAGAAGTTGTCAAATTGGTCTAAACTTCCGGTTCGAAATCACATTGACGAATTTTCGAAATTCGAAAATCTGAAACTGCAGATTTATAGTAATTGTCTCAAGGTACTCAAAGAAAAAAGATTTAGTAAAATAGGTCAAATAGTCACAAAGTTACAGCATTGTAGGTCAAATGCATTCGTTCGTAAAATTCGGTGATTTCGGATACGTAAAACGTTTTGAAAATATATTTAATCAACAGCCACCACCCATTTTTGGGGGGATAGGTAAAAGTTTCAGAACGATCCTATGGTTAGATTCTGAGAAATCCGATTTGTGAATAAAACACAAAAAAAAAAATAACTAGATCTGCTACTGTCCCATGCAGATATGAAAGCTTTCATATTCATCGTCACGTGTCATTGATTGTATCAAGTATCCTAAATAAAAGGATAAGAAGAAAAAATTATTAAAATTGGTCAAAAACTCGCGAAGTTACAAGTCTAAATATAGTATGAAACATTGCACCCAGGCATAACAATAATCTGAAAACTAAAGGGAAATAACTGAAACTTGTATTACTGTAATGAGACGGATGAGAAAAAGAAATAAAAAAATGGCGGGAAAAAAAAATAAAAATGGCAGGTTGGACAGGCGACCTTACTCCTTGTCACGTACAACCGGGCATTCGAAAACACGCTAGTTAACTCAATGACAGGCGCGCGTGCTAACCATTCAGCCACCCAACCCTCCTTTGAAATCAGACACGTGCAATATGTCATATAGGAAGAATAAGAAGTCGCTCACAACAAAATGGTAAATTAATGAGTTTAGGTCAAAAGGTTGAGCTACTGTTTTAGAGTACTTAATAGTTTTAAAGAGACACGTTAAGGGTTGTTCATAGTTAAATGAAAGTTTAATTTTAAATAAGACCAATAAAATTAGTATTTAATAATGCCAGACTAATATTTCCAATATGTTTGGTTATAAGTAGGAAATCGTGACGACTTCTTAAGCATGTTTTAAACAAAGGATCATGTTTGTTTAAACAAGAATGGCACTCTGCAATAAAAAAAACTGGCCAAAGCAAGATTTCTATGCAGAAATTAAATAATTGCTGGAACCAGAAAAATATTTATCCACTATAATAAATAAGCAACATAGAGAAAATGAAATGAAATTGAATGGGGTTTAACGTCCGACTGTTCTGCTCCTAAAATGGGCTAATGAAGACGGGCATATGCCATAAAGTGTGCAATGAGGGAAATTTTACCCGGGCAGCGGCCGTTACGGCCTGCGAGGTTGGACAGGCGACCATACTCCTTGTCACGTACAACCAAGAAATCGAAACAACGCCAGTTGACTCAATGACAGACGTTATGATACAGAGCGCACGTGCTAACCATTCAGCCACGCAACCTCCCTAAAATCGGCAAATTGCTGACCTACAGCGAGAAACATTTCAACCGGGCCAAATTTTCTATTGTAACAGTTTAATTTGCACGGTACCTTTAGTTATCAACCGAATATTACAAAACTTTTAAAAATAAGCTCCCCGCTTAAGCGTTCGCAATAAACGTTTGCCCCTTAAAATCGGCAAATTGCTGACTTTAAAGTGAGAAACATTACAACCGGGCGAAATTTTCTGTTTTATCACTTTTACAGTACCTTTGATTACCAACCGATTATTACAAAACTTTAAAAATAAAAGAGAAAGAGAGAAATGCGGCCTAATGTCCATTCGACACAAACTAGGTCATTTCGGGACTAACATATGTTTTTAATTTTATTTAAAAACTCCCCTTGCGCTTACAGGTCTTTAGCCGTTGGGAGGAAACCGAAGGACACGGAGAAAACCCACGAGGTTGGACATCATACTTCATGTCACGTGCAACCTGGAGATCGAAACGACGCCCGTTGACTCAATGACAGACGTTACGATACAGTGCGCACATGCTAACCATTCAGCCTCCCTGAATTCAGAAAATTGCTGACTTATAGCAAGAAACATTTCAACCGGGCGAAATTTTCTGTTTTAACAGTTTAATGTGCACGGTACTTTAATTACCAACCGATTATTACAAAACTTTTGAAAATAAGCTCCAACTGACCAGCTTAATCGTATGCAATAAACGTTTTCGCCTGAATTGAAAGTTCTGCACGGAGAAAGTTCATCTCGATTTCCCGGCGTGGTTCCCCTTGTCAGTGAGGCAGAACGGAGGGCCTGACAAGCACAGCTGTCTAGTCATTCGGATGGGACGAAAAACCAAGGTCTCGTGTACACATTGGAGTGCACGTAAAATATCCCTAAGCAGCTGGAATTCGATACTGTTGAATAAGCTCTATACGATGACTAAATGTGTAGATTGTAGTCACCCACACTGCATGTTTCGCTTAACAATGAAAGGGTGCCGTTTTCAATGTTCGATCCTTTTGTTCTTCTACTCCTGATATGTTGGACTGTTGATCGATGGTTTCATATAAAAGACTACCAATAAGACTCTTTGTAGAAGAAGTTCCCAAATAATATTATGTTGACTTTACGAGAAAGACCTCTAAACATGCTCCAAATTGTAAAAATACGACTTTTTGGATTTTCAATCTCTTTTTTTCGGCTATCCCTGATATTTAGAAAAAATAATACAATGATTTCACACAACAGGCTAGCTATTAGACTCTCTATGGACAAAAGTTTCACCGCCCTCCCTTCATTATAACCGAAGTTATCGTGCCCTAAAGAATCAACAAATTAGCATGCTTATCTCTGCTTACCCTAAGCAGAAAATGCTCATCTTTAAACTCAATCATAACATTGACCTAGTGAACGTCTACACCAAGTTTGAACATTCTAGCTTAATTAGAAGGAGAGTAATTGTGTTCCAAAGTCCCGACCCTTCAAATTGCTTCTATTTTTCATTTTCAATTCAAAATGGTGACCATCACGTGACCGAAATCAAAATTCTATTCGCGACATTTTTTAGGCCTTCCATCAAGGATTCAGAAAATATAACTCCCGAGTCTGTAAGTAAAATAGCAAAAAAGCCTTATTGATTTTTCACTTTTAAATATGGCGGCACTTCCGGTTCAATCGACAAACTCCATATTTTGTGTACAAATCAGTAATTACTTATCTAGTATCCAAAAAAAAAATCAGGTCATTCTGACCTATATTTCGACGATTTTTTTGAAAATTTTGATCCTTAATTTCGTCAAGGGGAGATAATTTAGAAAATTTCTAATTATATTTTTGAAGTCACATCGGTAAGATCTACTTAGATACTAAATTTCATGAAAATCGTACAACTATTAAAGAAGTTGTCAAATTGGTCTAAACTTCCGGTTCGAAATCACAGCGACGAATTTTCGAAATTCGAAAATCTGAAACTGCAGATTTATAGTAATTGTCTCAAGGTACTCAAAGAAAAAAGATTTAGTAAAATAGGTCAAATAGTCACAAAGTTACAGCATTGTAGGTCAAATGCATTCGTTCGTAAAATTCGGTGATTTCGGATACGTAAAACGTTTTGAAAATATATTTAATCAACAGCCACCACCCATTTTTGGGGGGATAGGTAAAAGTTTCAGAACGATCCTATGGTTAGATTCTGAGAATTCCGATTTGTGAATAAAACACAAAAAAAAAAATAACTAGATCTGCTACTGTCCCATGCAGATATGAAAGCTTTCATATTCATCGTCACGTGTCATTGATTGTATCAAGTATCCTAAATAAAAGGATAAGAAGAAAAAATTATTAAAATTGGTCAAAAACTCGCGAAGTTACAAGTCTAAATATAGTATGAAACATTGCACCCAGGCATAACAATAATCTGAAAACTAAAGGGAAATAACTGAAACTTGTATTACTGTAATGAGACGGATGAGAAAATGAAATGAAAATGGCGGGAAAAAAAAATAAAAATGGCAGGTTGGACAGGCGACCTTACTCCTTGTCACGTACAACCGGGCATTCGAAAACACGCTAGTTAACTCAATGACAGGCGCGCGTGCTAACCATTCAGCCTCCCAACCCCCCTTTGAAATCAGACACGTGCAATATGTCATATAGGAAGAATAAGAAGTCGCTCACAACAAAATGGTAAATTAATGAGTTTAGGTCAAAAGGTTGAGCTACTGTTTTAGAGTACTTAATAGTTTTAAAGAGACACGTTAAGGGTTGTTCATAGTTAAATGAAAGTTTAATTTTAAATAAGACCAATAAAATTAGGATTTAATAATGCCAGACTAATATTTCCAATATGTTTGGTTATAAGTAGGAAATCGTGACGACTTCTTAAGCATGTTTTAAACAAAGGATCATGTTTGTTTAAACAAGAATGGCACTCTGCAATAAAAAAACTGGCCAAAGCCAGATTTCTATGCAGAAATTAAATAATTGCTAGAACCAGAAAAATATTTATCCACTATAATAAATAAGCAACATAGAGAAAATGAAATGAAATTGAATGGGGTTTAACGTCCGACTGTTCTGCTCCTAAAATGGGCTAATGAAGACGGGCATATGCCATAAAGTGTGCAATGAGGGAAATTTTACCCGGGCAGCGGCGGTTACGGCCTACGAGGTTGGACAGGCGACCATACTCCTTGTCACGTACAACCAAGAAATCGAAACAACGCCAGTTGACTCAATGACAGACGTTATGATACAGAGCGCACGTGCTAACCATTCAGCCACGCAACCTCCCTAAAATCGGCAAATTGCTGACCTACAGCGAGAAACATTTCAACCGGGCCAAATTTTCTATTGTAACAGTTTAATTTGCACGGTACCTTTAGTTATCAACCGAATATTACAAAACTTTTAAAAATAAGCTCCCCCTGACCAGCTTAAGCGTTCGCAATAAACGTTTGCCCCTTAAAATCGGCAAATTGCTGACTTTAAAGTGAGAAACATTACAACCGGGCGAAATTTTCTGTTTTATCACTTTTACAGTACCTTTGATTACCAACCGATTATTACAAAACTTTAAAAATAAAAGAGAAAGAGAGAAATGCGGCCTAATGTCCATTCGACACAAACTAGGTCATTTCGGGACTAACATATGTTTTTAATTTTATTTAAAAACTCCCCTTGCGCTTACAGGTCTTTAGCCGTTGGGAGGAAACCGAAGGACACGGAGAAAACCCACGAGGTTGGACATCATACTTCATGTCACGTGCAACCTGGAGATCGAAACGACGCCCGTTGACTCAATGACAGACGTTACGATACAGTGCGCACATGCTAACCATTCAGCCATTCAGCCTCCCTGAATTCAGAAAATTGCTGACTTATAGCAAGAAACATTTCAACCGGGCGAAATTTTCTGTTTTAACAGTTTAATGTGCACGGTACTTTAATTACCAACCGATTATTACAAAACTTTTGAAAATAAGCTCCAACTGACCAGCTTAATCGTATGCAATAAACGTTTTCGCCTGAATTGAAAGTTCTGCACGGAGAAAGTTCATCTCGATTTCCCGGCGTGGTTCCCCTTGTCAGTGAGGCAGAACGGAGGGCCTGACAAGCACAGCTGTCTAGTCATTCGGATGGGACGAAAAACCAAGGTCTCGTGTACACATTGGAGTGCACGTAAAATATCCCTAAGCAGCTGGAATTCGATACTGTTGAATAAGCTCTATACGATGACTAAATGTGTAGATTGTAGTCACCCACACTGCATGTTTCGCTTAACAATGAAAGGGTGCCGTTTTCAATGTTCGATCCTTTTGTTCTTCTACTCCTGATATGTTGGACTGTTGATCGATGGTTTCATATAAAAGACTACCAATAAGACTCTTTGTAGAAGAAGTTCCCAAAAAATATTATGTTGACTTTACGAGAAAGACCTCTAAACATGCTCCAAATTGTAAAAATACGACTTTTTGGATTTTCAATCTCTTTTTTTCGGCTATCCCTGATATTTAGAAAAAATAATACAATGATTTCACACAACAGGCTAGCTATTAGACTCTCTATTGACAAAAGTTTCACCGCCCTCCCTTCATTATAACCGAAGTTATCGTGCCCTAAAGAATCAACAAATTAGCATGCTTATCTCTGCTTACCCTAAGCAGAAAATGCTCATCTTTAAACTCAATCATAACATTGACCTAGTGAACGTCTACACCAAGTTTGAACATTCTAGCTTAATTAGAAGGAGAGTAATTGTGTTCCAAAGTCCCGACCCTTCAAATTGCTTCTATTTTTCATTTTCAATTCAAAATGGTGACCATCACGTGACCGAAATCAAAATTCTATTCGCGACATTTTTTAGGCCTTCCATCAAGGATTCAGAAAATATAACTCCCGAGTCTGTAAGTAAAATAGCAAAAAAGCCTTATTGATTTTTCACTTTTAAATATGGCGGCACTTCCGGTTCAATCGACAAACTCCATATTATTACAAAACTTTAAAAAGAGAAAGAGAGAAATGCGGCCTAACGTCCATTCGACACAAACTAGGTCATTTCGGGACTAACATGTTTTTTAATTTTATTTAAAAACTCCCCTTGCACGTACTGGTCTTTAGCCGTTGGGAGGAAACCGAAGAACACGGAGAAAACCCACGAGGTTGGACATCATACACCATGTCACGTGCAACCTGGAGATCGAAACGACGCCCGTTGACTCAATGACAAAGGTTACGTTACAGCGAGCACATGCTAACCATTCAGCCATCCAGCCTCCCTGAATTCGGAAAATTGCTGACTTATAGCAAGAAACATTTCAACCGGGCGAAATTGTCTGTTTTAACAGTTTAATGTGCACGGTACTTTAATTACCAACCGATTATTACAAAACTTTTGAAAATAAGCTCCAACTGACCAGCTTAATCGTATGCAATAAACGTTTTGCCTGAATTGAAAGTTCTGCACGGAGAAAGTTCATCTCGATTTCCCGGCGTAGTTCCCCTTGTCAGTAAGGCAGAACGGAGGGCCTGACAAGCACAGCTGTCTAGTCCTTCGGATGGGACGAAAAACCAAGGTCCCGTGTACACATTGGAGTGCACGTAAAATATCCCTAAGCAGTTGGAATTCGATACTGTTGAATAAGCTCTATACGATGACTAAATGCGTAGATTGTAGTCACCCACACTGCATGTTTCGCTTAACAATGAAAGGGTGCCGTATTCAATGTTCGATCCTTTTGTTCTTCTACTCCTGATATGTTGGACTGTTGATCGATGGTTTCATATAAAAGACTACCAATAAGACTCTTTGTAGAAGAAGTTCCCCAAAAATAGTATGTTGACTTTACGAGAAAGACCTCTAAACATGCTCCAAATTGTAAAAATACGACTTTTTGGATTTTCAATCTCTTTTTTTCGGCTATCCCTGATATTTAAAAAAAATGATACAATCATTTCACACAACAGGCTACCTATTAGACTCTCTATTGACAAAAGTTTCACCGCCCTCCCTTCATTATAACCGAAGTTATCGTGCCCTAAAGAATCAACAAATCAGCATGCTTATCTCTGCTTACCCTAAGCAGAAAATGCTCATCTTTGAACTCAATCATAACATTGACCTAGTGAACGTCTACACCAAGTTTGGACATTCTAGCTTAATTAGAAGGAGAGTTATTGTGTTCCGAATTCCGGGCCTTTCAAATTGCTTCTATTTTTCATTTTCAATTCAAAATTGTGACCATCACATGACCGAAATCAAAATTCGGATCCGACAGATTTTTAGGCATTCCTTCAAGGATTCTGAAAATATAACTCCCGAGTCTGTAAGTAAAATAGCTAAAAAGCCTTTTTGATTTTTCACGTTTAAAGATGGTGGCACTTCCGGTTCGATCGACAAACTCCATATTTTGTGTACGAATCAGTAATTACTTATCTAATTTTCAAAAAAAAAATTAGGTCATTCTGACCTATATTTCGACGATTTTTTTGAAAACTTTGATCCTTAATTTCACAAAGGGGAGATAATTTAGAAAATTTCCAAGGACATCATTGAAGTCGCATTGGCAAGATCTACTAACATTCTAAATTTCACGAAAATCGCACAACTATTAAAGAAGTTGTCAAATTGGTAATAACGTCCGGTTCGAAATGACAGCGACGAATTTTCGAAATTCGAAAATCCGAAATTGCAGATTTGAAGTAAATGTTTCAAGATACTCAAAGAAAAAAGAATTAGTAAAATCGGTCAAAAAATAACAAAGTTACGACTATGCATTGTCAGTTTTTTCGTTCGTAAATTTCGGTGATTTCGGATTCGTAAAACGTTTTGAAAATATATTTAATCAAGGTTCGCACCCCATTTTTGGGGGGGTAGGTCAAAATTTCGGAAAGATCCTATGGATAGATTCTGAGAAATCCGATTTGCAGAAAACACACAAAAAAAAAAATAATAACTAGATCTGCTACTGTCCCATGCAGATATGAAAGCTTTCATATTCATCGTCACGTGTCATCGATTATATCAAGTATCTCAAATAAAAGGATAAGAATAACAAACTATCAAAATTGGTCAAAAACTCGCGAAGTTACAAGTCTAAATATAGTATGAAACATTGAGTAATCTGAAAACTAAAGGGAAATAACTGATACTTGTGTTGCTGTAATCGGGATGAATGAGATAACTTTGAACAAAACTAAAACTTTTTGAATCAGGTTGAACTCAACTATTTGAATATGTACGTTAAATATGTAGATTTGGAAAATTATAAAGACATAATATCAAAATCCGTCAAAAACTCACAAAGTTACAAATTTAAATGTAGTGAGAAACATTGCACCCGGGCAAAAAATAATCTTTAAACTAAAGGGAAATAACTGAAACTTGTATAGCTGTAATCGGGCTTCCAAGATATGTTATATAATTATGGTTTCCAATATGTTTGGTTATAAGTAGGAAATCGTGACGACTTCTTAAGCATGTTTTAAACAAAGGGTCATAGACTGCAATATACAAGAATGGCACTCTGCAATAAAAAAAAATGGCCAGAGATTTCTATGCAGAAATTAAATAATTGCTAGAACCAGAAAAATATTTATCCACTATAATAAATAAGCAACATAGAGAAAATGAAATGAAATTGAATGGGGTTTAACGTCCTACTGTTCTGCTTCTACAATGGGCTAATGAAGACGGACATACGCCATAAAGTGTGCAATGAGGGAAATTTTACCCGGTCAGCGGCGTTACGGCCTACGAGGTTGGTAAGGCGACCATACTCCTTGTCACGTACAACCAAGAAATCGAAACAAGGCCAGTTGACTCAATGACAAACGTTATGATACAGAGCGCACGTGCTAACCATTCAGCCACGCAACCTCCCTAAAATCGGCAAATTGCTGACCTACAGCGAGAAACATTTCAACCGGGCCAAATTTTCTATTTTAACAGTTTAATTTGCACGGTACCTTTAGTTATCAACCGAATATTACAAAACTTTTAAAAATAAGCTCCCCCTGACCAGCTTAATCGTTCGCAATAAGCGTTTGCCCCTTAAAATCGACAAATTGCTGAATTTAAAGTGAGAAACATTACAACCGGGCCAAATTTTCTGTTTTATCACTTTAACAGTACCTTTGATTACCAACCGATTATTACAAAACTTTAAAAAGAGAAAGAGAGAAATGCGGCCTAACGTCCATTCGACACAAACTAGGTCATTTCGGGACTAACATATGTTTTTTAATTTTATTTAGAAACTCCCGTTGCACGTACTGGTCTTTAGCCGTTGGGAGGAAACCAAAGAACACGGAGAAAACCCACGAGGTTGGACATCATACACCATGTCACGTGCAACCTTGAGATCGAAACGACGCCCGTTGACTCAATGACAAAGGTTACGATACAGCGAGCACATGCTAAACATTCAGCCACCCAGCCTCCCTGAATTCGGAAAATTGCTGACTTATAGCAAGAAACATTTCAACCGGGCGAAATTTTCTGTTTTAACAGTTTAATGTGCACGGTACTTTAATTACCAACCGATTATTTACAAAACTTTTGAAAATAAGCTCCAACTGACCAGCTTAATCGTATGCAATAAACGTTTTGCCTGAATTGAAAGTTCTGCACAGAGAAAGTTCATCTCGATTTCCCGGCGTGGTTCCCTTGTCAGTAAGGCAGAACGGAGGGCCTGACAAGCACAGCTGTCTAGTCCTTCGGGTGGGACGAAAAACCAAGGTCCCGTGTACACATTGGAGTGCACGTAAAATATCCCTAAGCAGCTGGAATTCGATACTGTTGAATAAGCTCTATACGATGACTAAATGCGTAGATTGTAGTCACCCACACTTCATGTTTCGCTCAACAATGAAAGGGTGCCGTTTTCAATGTTCGATCCTTTTGTTCTTCTACTCCTGATATGTTGGACTGTTGATCGATGGTTTCATATAAAAGACTACCAATAAGACTCTTTGTAGAAGAAGTTCCCAAAAAATAGTATGTTGACTTTACGAGAAAGACCTCTAAACATGCTCCAAATTGTAAAAATACGACTTTTTGGATTTTCAATCTCTTTTTTTCGGCTATCCCTGATATTTAGAAAAAATGATACAATGATTTCACACAACAGGCTAGCTATTAGACTCTCTATTGACAAAAGTTTCACCGCCCTCCCTTCATTATAACCGAAGTTATCGTGCCCTAAAGAATCAACAAATTAGCATGCTTATCTCTGCTTACCCTAAGCAGAAAATGCTCATCTTTAGACTCAATCATAACATTGACCTAGTGAACGTCTACACCAAGTTTGAACATTCTAGCTTAATTAGAAGGAGAGTAATTGTGTTCCAAAGTCCCGACCCTTCAAATTGCTTCTATTTTTCATTTTCAATTCAAAATGGTGACCATCACGTGACCGAAATCAAAATTCTATTCGCGACATTTTTTAGGCCTTCCATCAAGGATTCAGAAAATATAACTCCCGAGTCTGTAAGTAAAATAGCAAAAAAGCCTTATTGATTTTTCACTTTTAAATATGGCGGCACTTCCGGTTCAATCGACAAACTCCATATTTTGTGTACAAATCAGTAATTACTTATCTTGTATCCAAAAAAAAAATCAGGTCATTCTGACCTATATTTCGACGATTTTTTTGAAAATTTTGATCCTTAATTTCGTCAAGGGGAGATAATTTAGAAAATTTCTAATTATATTTTTGAGGTCACATCGGTAAGATCTACTTAGATACTAAATTTCATGAAAATCGTACAACTATTAAAGAAGTTGTCAAATTGGTCTAAACTTCCGGTTCGAAATCACATTGACGAATTTTCGAAATTCGAAAATCTGAAACTGCAGATTTATAGTAATTGTCTCAAGGTACTCAAAGAAAAAAGATTTAGTAAAATAGGTCAAATAGTCACAAAGTTACAGCATTGTAGGTCAAATGCATTCGTTCGTAAAATTCGGTGATTTCGGATACGTAAAACGTTTTGAAAATATATTTAATCAACAGCCACCACCCATTTTTGGGGGGATAGGTAAAAGTTTCAGAACGATCCTATGGTTAGATTCTGAGAAATCCGATTTGTGAATAAAACACAAAAAAAAAAATAACTAGATCTGCTACTGTCCCATGCAGATATGAAAGCTTTCATATTCATCGTCACGTGTCATTGATTGTATCAAGTATCCTAAATAAAAGGATAAGAAGAAAAAATTATTAAAATTGGTCAAAAACTCGCGAAGTTACAAGTCTAAATATAGTATGAAACATTGCACCCAGGCATAACAATAATCTGAAAACTAAAGGGAAATAACTGAAACTTGTATTACTGTAATGAGACGGATGAGAAAAAGAAATAAAAAAATGGCGGGAAAAAAAAATAAAAATGGCAGGTTGGACAGGCGACCTTACTCCTTGTCACGTACAACCGGGCATTCGAAAACACGCTAGTTAACTCAATGACAGGCGCGCGTGCTAACCATTCAGCCACCCAACCCTCCTTTGAAATCAGACACGTGCAATATGTCATATAGGAAGAATAAGAAGTCGCTCACAACAAAATGGTAAATTAATGAGTTTAGGTCAAAAGGTTGAGCTACTGTTTTAGAGTACTTAATAGTTTTAAAGAGACACGTTAAGGGTTGTTCATAGTTAAATGAAAGTTTAATTTTAAATAAGACCAATAAAATTAGTATTTAATAATGCCAGACTAATATTTCCAATATGTTTGGTTATAAGTAGGAAATCGTGACGACTTCTTAAGCATGTTTTAAACAAAGGATCATGTTTGTTTAAACAAGAATGGCACTCTGCAATAAAAAAAACTGGCCAAAGCAAGATTTCTATGCAGAAATTAAATAATTGCTGGAACCAGAAAAATATTTATCCACTATAATAAATAAGCAACATAGAGAAAATGAAATGAAATTGAATGGGGTTTAACGTCCGACTGTTCTGCTCCTAAAATGGGCTAATGAAGACGGGCATATGCCATAAAGTGTGCAATGAGGGAAATTTTACCCGGGCAGCGGCCGTTACGGCCTGCGAGGTTGGACAGGCGACCATACTCCTTGTCACGTACAACCAAGAAATCGAAACAACGCCAGTTGACTCAATGACAGACGTTATGATACAGAGCGCACGTGCTAACCATTCAGCCACGCAACCTCCCTAAAATCGGCAAATTGCTGACCTACAGCGAGAAACATTTCAACCGGGCCAAATTTTCTATTGTAACAGTTTAATTTGCACGGTACCTTTAGTTATCAACCGAATATTACAAAACTTTTAAAAATAAGCTCCCCGCTTAAGCGTTCGCAATAAACGTTTGCCCCTTAAAATCGGCAAATTGCTGACTTTAAAGTGAGAAACATTACAACCGGGCGAAATTTTCTGTTTTATCACTTTTACAGTACCTTTGATTACCAACCGATTATTACAAAACTTTAAAAATAAAAGAGAAAGAGAGAAATGCGGCCTAATGTCCATTCGACACAAACTAGGTCATTTCGGGACTAACATATGTTTTTAATTTTATTTAAAAACTCCCCTTGCGCTTACAGGTCTTTAGCCGTTGGGAGGAAACCGAAGGACACGGAGAAAACCCACGAGGTTGGACATCATACTTCATGTCACGTGCAACCTGGAGATCGAAACGACGCCCGTTGACTCAATGACAGACGTTACGATACAGTGCGCACATGCTAACCATTCAGCCTCCCTGAATTCAGAAAATTGCTGACTTATAGCAAGAAACATTTCAACCGGGCGAAATTTTCTGTTTTAACAGTTTAATGTGCACGGTACTTTAATTACCAACCGATTATTACAAAACTTTTGAAAATAAGCTCCAACTGACCAGCTTAATCGTATGCAATAAACGTTTTCGCCTGAATTGAAAGTTCTGCACGGAGAAAGTTCATCTCGATTTCCCGGCGTGGTTCCCCTTGTCAGTGAGGCAGAACGGAGGGCCTGACAAGCACAGCTGTCTAGTCATTCGGATGGGACGAAAAACCAAGGTCTCGTGTACACATTGGAGTGCACGTAAAATATCCCTAAGCAGCTGGAATTCGATACTGTTGAATAAGCTCTATACGATGACTAAATGTGTAGATTGTAGTCACCCACACTGCATGTTTCGCTTAACAATGAAAGGGTGCCGTTTTCAATGTTCGATCCTTTTGTTCTTCTACTCCTGATATGTTGGACTGTTGATCGATGGTTTCATATAAAAGACTACCAATAAGACTCTTTGTAGAAGAAGTTCCCAAATAATATTATGTTGACTTTACGAGAAAGACCTCTAAACATGCTCCAAATTGTAAAAATACGACTTTTTGGATTTTCAATCTCTTTTTTTCGGCTATCCCTGATATTTAGAAAAAATAATACAATGATTTCACACAACAGGCTAGCTATTAGACTCTCTATGGACAAAAGTTTCACCGCCCTCCCTTCATTATAACCGAAGTTATCGTGCCCTAAAGAATCAACAAATTAGCATGCTTATCTCTGCTTACCCTAAGCAGAAAATGCTCATCTTTAAACTCAATCATAACATTGACCTAGTGAACGTCTACACCAAGTTTGAACATTCTAGCTTAATTAGAAGGAGAGTAATTGTGTTCCAAAGTCCCGACCCTTCAAATTGCTTCTATTTTTCATTTTCAATTCAAAATGGTGACCATCACGTGACCGAAATCAAAATTCTATTCGCGACATTTTTTAGGCCTTCCATCAAGGATTCAGAAAATATAACTCCCGAGTCTGTAAGTAAAATAGCAAAAAAGCCTTATTGATTTTTCACTTTTAAATATGGCGGCACTTCCGGTTCAATCGACAAACTCCATATTTTGTGTACAAATCAGTAATTACTTATCTAGTATCCAAAAAAAAAATCAGGTCATTCTGACCTATATTTCGACGATTTTTTTGAAAATTTTGATCCTTAATTTCGTCAAGGGGAGATAATTTAGAAAATTTCTAATTATATTTTTGAAGTCACATCGGTAAGATCTACTTAGATACTAAATTTCATGAAAATCGTACAACTATTAAAGAAGTTGTCAAATTGGTCTAAACTTCCGGTTCGAAATCACAGCGACGAATTTTCGAAATTCGAAAATCTGAAACTGCAGATTTATAGTAATTGTCTCAAGGTACTCAAAGAAAAAAGATTTAGTAAAATAGGTCAAATAGTCACAAAGTTACAGCATTGTAGGTCAAATGCATTCGTTCGTAAAATTCGGTGATTTCGGATACGTAAAACGTTTTGAAAATATATTTAATCAACAGCCACCACCCATTTTTGGGGGGATAGGTAAAAGTTTCAGAACGATCCTATGGTTAGATTCTGAGAATTCCGATTTGTGAATAAAACACAAAAAAAAAAATAACTAGATCTGCTACTGTCCCATGCAGATATGAAAGCTTTCATATTCATCGTCACGTGTCATTGATTGTATCAAGTATCCTAAATAAAAGGATAAGAAGAAAAAATTATTAAAATTGGTCAAAAACTCGCGAAGTTACAAGTCTAAATATAGTATGAAACATTGCACCCAGGCATAACAATAATCTGAAAACTAAAGGGAAATAACTGAAACTTGTATTACTGTAATGAGACGGATGAGAAAATGAAATGAAAATGGCGGGAAAAAAAAATAAAAATGGCAGGTTGGACAGGCGACCTTACTCCTTGTCACGTACAACCGGGCATTCGAAAACACGCTAGTTAACTCAATGACAGGCGCGCGTGCTAACCATTCAGCCTCCCAACCCCCCTTTGAAATCAGACACGTGCAATATGTCATATAGGAAGAATAAGAAGTCGCTCACAACAAAATGGTAAATTAATGAGTTTAGGTCAAAAGGTTGAGCTACTGTTTTAGAGTACTTAATAGTTTTAAAGAGACACGTTAAGGGTTGTTCATAGTTAAATGAAAGTTTAATTTTAAATAAGACCAATAAAATTAGGATTTAATAATGCCAGACTAATATTTCCAATATGTTTGGTTATAAGTAGGAAATCGTGACGACTTCTTAAGCATGTTTTAAACAAAGGATCATGTTTGTTTAAACAAGAATGGCACTCTGCAATAAAAAAACTGGCCAAAGCCAGATTTCTATGCAGAAATTAAATAATTGCTAGAACCAGAAAAATATTTATCCACTATAATAAATAAGCAACATAGAGAAAATGAAATGAAATTGAATGGGGTTTAACGTCCGACTGTTCTGCTCCTAAAATGGGCTAATGAAGACGGGCATATGCCATAAAGTGTGCAATGAGGGAAATTTTACCCGGGCAGCGGCGGTTACGGCCTACGAGGTTGGACAGGCGACCATACTCCTTGTCACGTACAACCAAGAAATCGAAACAACGCCAGTTGACTCAATGACAGACGTTATGATACAGAGCGCACGTGCTAACCATTCAGCCACGCAACCTCCCTAAAATCGGCAAATTGCTGACCTACAGCGAGAAACATTTCAACCGGGCCAAATTTTCTATTGTAACAGTTTAATTTGCACGGTACCTTTAGTTATCAACCGAATATTACAAAACTTTTAAAAATAAGCTCCCCCTGACCAGCTTAAGCGTTCGCAATAAACGTTTGCCCCTTAAAATCGGCAAATTGCTGACTTTAAAGTGAGAAACATTACAACCGGGCGAAATTTTCTGTTTTATCACTTTTACAGTACCTTTGATTACCAACCGATTATTACAAAACTTTAAAAATAAAAGAGAAAGAGAGAAATGCGGCCTAATGTCCATTCGACACAAACTAGGTCATTTCGGGACTAACATATGTTTTTAATTTTATTTAAAAACTCCCCTTGCGCTTACAGGTCTTTAGCCGTTGGGAGGAAACCGAAGGACACGGAGAAAACCCACGAGGTTGGACATCATACTTCATGTCACGTGCAACCTGGAGATCGAAACGACGCCCGTTGACTCAATGACAGACGTTACGATACAGTGCGCACATGCTAACCATTCAGCCATTCAGCCTCCCTGAATTCAGAAAATTGCTGACTTATAGCAAGAAACATTTCAACCGGGCGAAATTTTCTGTTTTAACAGTTTAATGTGCACGGTACTTTAATTACCAACCGATTATTACAAAACTTTTGAAAATAAGCTCCAACTGACCAGCTTAATCGTATGCAATAAACGTTTTCGCCTGAATTGAAAGTTCTGCACGGAGAAAGTTCATCTCGATTTCCCGGCGTGGTTCCCCTTGTCAGTGAGGCAGAACGGAGGGCCTGACAAGCACAGCTGTCTAGTCATTCGGATGGGACGAAAAACCAAGGTCTCGTGTACACATTGGAGTGCACGTAAAATATCCCTAAGCAGCTGGAATTCGATACTGTTGAATAAGCTCTATACGATGACTAAATGTGTAGATTGTAGTCACCCACACTGCATGTTTCGCTTAACAATGAAAGGGTGCCGTTTTCAATGTTCGATCCTTTTGTTCTTCTACTCCTGATATGTTGGACTGTTGATCGATGGTTTCATATAAAAGACTACCAATAAGACTCTTTGTAGAAGAAGTTCCCAAAAAATATTATGTTGACTTTACGAGAAAGACCTCTAAACATGCTCCAAATTGTAAAAATACGACTTTTTGGATTTTCAATCTCTTTTTTTCGGCTATCCCTGATATTTAGAAAAAATAATACAATGATTTCACACAACAGGCTAGCTATTAGACTCTCTATTGACAAAAGTTTCACCGCCCTCCCTTCATTATAACCGAAGTTATCGTGCCCTAAAGAATCAACAAATTAGCATGCTTATCTCTGCTTACCCTAAGCAGAAAATGCTCATCTTTAAACTCAATCATAACATTGACCTAGTGAACGTCTACACCAAGTTTGAACATTCTAGCTTAATTAGAAGGAGAGTAATTGTGTTCCAAAGTCCCGACCCTTCAAATTGCTTCTATTTTTCATTTTCAATTCAAAATGGTGACCATCACGTGACCGAAATCAAAATTCTATTCGCGACATTTTTTAGGCCTTCCATCAAGGATTCAGAAAATATAACTCCCGAGTCTGTAAGTAAAATAGCAAAAAAGCCTTATTGATTTTTCACTTTTAAATATGGCGGCACTTCCGGTTCAATCGACAAACTCCATATTTTGTGTACAAATCAGTAATTACTTATCTAGTATCCAAAAAAAAAATCAGGTCATTCTGACCTATATTTCGACGATTTTTTTGAAAATTTTGATCCTTAATTTCGTCAAGGGGAGATAATTTAGAAAATTTCTAATTATATTTTTGAAGTCACATCGGTAAGATCTACTTA
Source organism: Patella ulyssiponensis (assembly GCA_963678685.1). Taxonomy (NCBI): domain Eukaryota; kingdom Metazoa; phylum Mollusca; class Gastropoda; family Patellidae; genus Patella; species Patella ulyssiponensis. The sequence goes on along the minus strand of OY783225.1, from coordinate 55,374,909 downwards.
GATACTAAATTTCATGAAAATCGTACAACTATTAAAGAAGTTGTCAAATTGGTCTAAACTTCCGGTTCGAAATCACAGCGACGAATTTTCGAAATTCGGAAATCTGAAACTGCAGATTTATAGTAATTGTCTCACGGTACTCAAAAAAAAAAGATTTAGTAAAATAGGTCAAATAGTCACAAAGTTACAGCATTGTAGGTCAAATGCATTCGTTCGTAAAATTCGGTGATTTCGGATACGTAAAACGTTTTGAAAATATATTTAATCAACAGCCACCACCCATTTTTGGGGGGATAGGTAAAAGTTTCAGAACGATCCTATGGTTAGATTCTGAGAAATCCGATTTGTGAATAAAACACAAAAAAAAAAATAATAATAATATTAATCTTAACAGAAACAATAAGCTTTCATATGTAATACATATGAAAGCTTAATAATAATATTAATCTTAACAGAAACAATAAGCTTTCATATGTAATACATATGAAAGCTTAAAAATAATAATAATATTAATCTTAACAGAAACAATAAGCTTTCATATGTAATACATATGAAAGCTTAATAATAACTTTAACAGAAACAATAAGCTTTCATATGTAATACATATGAAAGCTTAATAATAATAATCTTAACAGAAACAATAAGCTTTCATATGTAATATGAAAGCTTAACTAGATCTGCTACTGTCCCATGCAGATATGAAAGCTTTCATATTCATCGTCACGTGTCATCGATTATATCAAGTATCTCAAATAAAAGGATAAGAATAACAAACTATCAAAATTGGTCAAAAACTCGCGAAGTTACAAGTCTAAATATAGTATGAAACATTGAGTAATCTGAAAACTAAAGGGAAATAACTGATACTTGTGTTGCTGTAATCGGGATGAATGAGATAACTTTGAACAAAACTAAAACTTTTTGAATCAGGTTGAACTCAACTGTTTGAATATGTACGTTAAATATGTAGATGGGTCATTCCATGAAGTTGGTACCTAAAGTGTGACACGGGCATTAAAATTTCAAAATGTATTTGGAGAGAAAATAACACTTTGTTTGTTTTGTTTTCAATGTCACCTGATGTACCAATGTGGTAAAAAGATAAAAACTTCACAATTTTCTGCAAAAACGCTGACAAACCAAAATGAATGCGTGTAACATTGACAAAATATTGTCCTATTTTTCTTCTTGTTAAGATAAATAAATCATGATCAAAGGCAACTCAGTACTCAAGACCAAAGTGTCTATCATTTGGTGGTATCAAAATGTAAAAAAAATGTAATTTATTTTACATCATCTCTCAAAATGAGTCTGCGGGTAACAATGACCAAAAACACACGTTAAAGTTCTATAAAACAATACTCATAAAAAAAATGCGAAAACAATTCCTAATATTGTACATCTATTTGACTTGTACAGTTTTTGACCTGATGATTTTACCATCTAAAAATAAAAACCACTACATATCCTGGGTAAAAAGAGTTGGTAACATTGACCACATCAAATTCCTTTGGAAATCAATTCCTAATATTGTACATCTATTTGCCTTGTACAGTTTTTGACCTGTTGATTGTACTGTCTAATAATAATTAAAAAAAAATACATATCCTGGGTAAAAAGAGTTGGTAACATTGACCACATCAAATTCTTTTGGAATCGTGATATATTGTTCAGTAATCGGGGATAAAAAATTGTGTTAACCATTCGAAGAAGCTATGGCCTTCAAATACAAATGATAACGTTGATTTTAGTCATGTGTGTGACAAGCACAAGGGTCATTTGTCTAACCTTGTGCCTTGTGAGTTTTGCCAAGGACTATCATTTACCCCCACTGCTAAAGACCTCACAAGCCACTCGTTGAAATAACCTAGAGTCAAGTGACCGTTAAAATCCATCTTTCTCGAACAACCATCATTAAATAAGTAACGACTTTGGAAATATGATTTAATATTTCATTTATTATTCAACATGTAACATAGTGATCAGTGTAAAAACAAAGACAAAATAAAAATGACATAACAAATAAAATAGGGTTTAATGTAAATGACATTACAATAATGGTAAAATAATTGGATGGATAAAGCCTTAATACTTATTTAATTAAAATGGACAGATAAAGCATCAATACTGATTTAATTAAATTGGACAGATAAACGCATCAATACTATTCAATTAAATTGGACTGATAAAGCATCAATACTGATTTAATTAAAGTAACGACATGGGATTTGCATTTTTCAAAAAATATTTTCTTCTTCATAACCAATGCTGAAACTCAACATTGACTGACTTAATAGTATAACTAAGAAATCAAAACATCAGCAAGAGATAATTTCCCTGCATAGATTCAATCAGATTAAATGCGAAACAAAGATGACGAAAAGCTCTTTTGGTCATCATATTTTGCGAAACAAAGATGACGGAAGGCTTGTTTACATAGGGAGAAGCATTTTCAAGTTGTCAACAGAATCAAATCAATTTCGGACTGCTATTCCTATTAGAGATTCAAATAACAGTTCACTTTCCAACCGAAAATTCTCTGCTGGTTTGTAGTACTTGACACACGAACAACCAACAACCTAGAAAGAAATTAATTTAAACACAAGGTTAATTCTACACTATTTTGCAATTCAATGTTAAATAGCCTACAACGTGTTCAGAACATGCAAATTAAATAAGTACAGCCATTATTGAATAAAATCTAAACAAGAAATATAACTGTGTTGGTAACAAAAATTTCTCAAGGGCAGTTGTTTGGTCATTGTTACCAACAGTCACTATCATTTTCATCAACAGTCTTGAACAGGTGTAGGTACATAAGGATGACAACGAAGTCGTAATGGCATTATAGAACCATGAACTATTTCAAAAGATAAGCTTTTGTAAAGATCTAACAAATAATTAAATAAATGTGCCAGACAGAGGTTGTTAGTAATTTTGACATTCAATTGAAAGCTTAACCGTGTCAAGTTACCAACCAATGCAATCCCGATTTGTTCCCGAGATCGGCGATGACAACCATTTGTTTTGCGGACAAAAAGTTTGCATAACAGTATTCTATACTTATGTATATAAAGAAAAGGAACATTCATATTGAATAAGTATTCATATGTTGTTCGTAACTTGACACAAGCGATTCAAATGTACGTAACAAATTGACAAATTCCATTTTCCTTACCGAATTCCATATTTTCTACGGCTGTCTCCGCCATGTTGCCATTAACCAGTCGTCTATGCTGTAAATGAGTTGTGTGGTGTCGTTAAATTTTCGATCACTTTCGCCGGCGTAAAAAGAGATGGAAATCGCGCGAACGTAAAATTGACAGACAATCAACACTTTTCGCAATGACTGCAGTTTATAACATTTGAAAAGTCTAGCCGATAAACATTTTCCCTTTTCCGAGATGAAATAAGAGTGGTTACATTTTACGACATTATTTAAGTACGTCACACGAAAGCGCTCTGTCTCATCGTGTCATTAGCGTACGTAACAAAGTTGACAGACATAGTTACGATTTTTTCTGTATTTTTGGGTGACGATATCTCAACAAATAGTCATATCGATGCTCTTGTTGTGCTGTATTTGAAAAATTGAAAGTTAAATCTTTGCAACTGCACCTCGGATAGATGATTTAAACACATAATAAAAAGTTGGGATCAAATCAAAGTTCAGGGGGGTGAAAATGTCACACTTTTGGTGCATGTCAAACTGCAGAAAATGCATTTGACACATCCTTTTTTCAAGTAAATTTTTTTTATTTCACAAAATGACATTTTAATATTATCTTTACATCAGACCCCAAGATAATTATCAACAATTCATTTATTGAATTCTATTTCTTTAGTATTTTATCATCACATTAATTATCGTTGGTAACAAAGTGTCAACTTCATGGAATGACCCAGATTTGGAAAATTATAAAGACATAATATCAAAATCGGTCAAAAACTCACAAAGATACAAATCTAAATGTAGTGAGAAACATTGCACCCGGGCAAAAAAATAATCTTTAAACTAAAGGGAAATAACTGAAACTTGTATAGCTGTAATCGGGCTTCCAAGATATGTTATATAATTATGGTTTCCAATATGTTTGGTTATAAGTAGGAAATCGTGACGACTTCTTAAGCATGTTTTAAACAAAGGGTCATAGACTGCAATATACAAGAATGGCACTCTGCAATAAAAAAAACTGGCCAGAGATTTCTATGCAGAAATTAAATAATTGCTAGAACCAGAAAAATATTTATCCACTATAATAAATAAGCAACATAGAGAAAATGAAATGAAATTGAATGGGGTTTAACGTCCTACTGTTCTGCTCCTACAATGGGCTAATGAAGACGGGCATACGCCATAAAGTGTGCAATGAGGGAAATTTTACCCGTCAAGGGGAGATAATTTAGAAAATTTCTAATTATATTTTTGAAGTCACATCGGTAAGATCTACTTAGATACTAAATTTCATGAAAATCGTACAACTATTAAAGAAGTTGTCAAATTGGTCTAAACTTCCGGTTCGAAATCACAGCGACGAATTTTCGAAATTCGGAAATCTGAAACTGCAGATTTATAGTAATTGTCTCACGGTACTCAAAAAAAAAAGATTTAGTAAAATAGGTCAAATAGTCACAAAGTTACAGCATTGTAGGTCAAATGCATTCGTTCGTAAAATTCGGTGATTTCGGATACGTAAAACGTTTTGAAAATATATTTAATCAACAGCCACCACCCATTTTTGGGGGGATAGGTAAAAGTTTCAGAACGATCCTATGGTTAGATTCTGAGAAATCCGATTTGTGAATAAAACACAAAAAAAAAAATAATAATAATATTAATCTTAACAGAAACAATAAGCTTTCATATGTAATACATATGAAAGCTTAATAATAATATTAATCTTAACAGAAACAATAAGCTTTCATATGTAATACATATGAAAGCTTAAAAATAATAATAATATTAATCTTAACAGAAACAATAAGCTTTCATATGTAATACATATGAAAGCTTAATAATAACTTTAACAGAAACAATAAGCTTTCATATGTAATACATATGAAAGCTTAATAATAATAATCTTAACAGAAACAATAAGCTTTCATATGTAATATGAAAGCTTAACTAGATCTGCTACTGTCCCATGCAGATATGAAAGCTTTCATATTCATCGTCACGTGTCATCGATTATATCAAGTATCTCAAATAAAAGGATAAGAATAACAAACTATCAAAATTGGTCAAAAACTCGCGAAGTTACAAGTCTAAATATAGTATGAAACATTGAGTAATCTGAAAACTAAAGGGAAATAACTGATACTTGTGTTGCTGTAATCGGGATGAATGAGATAACTTTGAACAAAACTAAAACTTTTTGAATCAGGTTGAACTCAACTGTTTGAATATGTACGTTAAATATGTAGATGGGTCATTCCATGAAGTTGGTACCTAAAGTGTGACACGGGCATTAAAATTTCAAAATGTATTTGGAGAGAAAATAACACTTTGTTTGTTTTGTTTTCAATGTCACCTGATGTACCAATGTGGTAAAAAGATAAAAACTTCACAATTTTCTGCAAAAACGCTGACAAACCAAAATGAATGCGTGTAACATTGACAAAATATTGTCCTATTTTTCTTCTTGTTAAGATAAATAAATCATGATCAAAGGCAACTCAGTACTCAAGACCAAAGTGTCTATCATTTGGTGGTATCAAAATGTAAAAAAAATGTAATTTATTTTACATCATCTCTCAAAATGAGTCTGCGGGTAACAATGACCAAAAACACACGTTAAAGTTCTATAAAACAATACTCATAAAAAAAATGCGAAAACAATTCCTAATATTGTACATCTATTTGACTTGTACAGTTTTTGACCTGATGATTTTACCATCTAAAAATAAAAACCACTACATATCCTGGGTAAAAAGAGTTGGTAACATTGACCACATCAAATTCCTTTGGAAATCAATTCCTAATATTGTACATCTATTTGCCTTGTACAGTTTTTGACCTGTTGATTGTACTGTCTAATAATAATTAAAAAAAAATACATATCCTGGGTAAAAAGAGTTGGTAACATTGACCACATCAAATTCTTTTGGAATCGTGATATATTGTTCAGTAATCGGGGATAAAAAATTGTGTTAACCATTCGAAGAAGCTATGGCCTTCAAATACAAATGATAACGTTGATTTTAGTCATGTGTGTGACAAGCACAAGGGTCATTTGTCTAACCTTGTGCCTTGTGAGTTTTGCCAAGGACTATCATTTACCCCCACTGCTAAAGACCTCACAAGCCACTCGTTGAAATAACCTAGAGTCAAGTGACCGTTAAAATCCATCTTTCTCGAACAACCATCATTAAATAAGTAACGACTTTGGAAATATGATTTAATATTTCATTTATTATTCAACATGTAACATAGTGATCAGTGTAAAAACAAAGACAAAATAAAAATGACATAACAAATAAAATAGGGTTTAATGTAAATGACATTACAATAATGGTAAAATAATTGGATGGATAAAGCCTTAATACTTATTTAATTAAAATGGACAGATAAAGCATCAATACTGATTTAATTAAATTGGACAGATAAACGCATCAATACTATTCAATTAAATTGGACTGATAAAGCATCAATACTGATTTAATTAAAGTAACGACATGGGATTTGCATTTTTCAAAAAATATTTTCTTCTTCATAACCAATGCTGAAACTCAACATTGACTGACTTAATAGTATAACTAAGAAATCAAAACATCAGCAAGAGATAATTTCCCTGCATAGATTCAATCAGATTAAATGCGAAACAAAGATGACGAAAAGCTCTTTTGGTCATCATATTTTGCGAAACAAAGATGACGGAAGGCTTGTTTACATAGGGAGAAGCATTTTCAAGTTGTCAACAGAATCAAATCAATTTCGGACTGCTATTCCTATTAGAGATTCAAATAACAGTTCACTTTCCAACCGAAAATTCTCTGCTGGTTTGTAGTACTTGACACACGAACAACCAACAACCTAGAAAGAAATTAATTTAAACACAAGGTTAATTCTACACTATTTTGCAATTCAATGTTAAATAGCCTACAACGTGTTCAGAACATGCAAATTAAATAAGTACAGCCATTATTGAATAAAATCTAAACAAGAAATATAACTGTGTTGGTAACAAAAATTTCTCAAGGGCAGTTGTTTGGTCATTGTTACCAACAGTCACTATCATTTTCATCAACAGTCTTGAACAGGTGTAGGTACATAAGGATGACAACGAAGTCGTAATGGCATTATAGAACCATGAACTATTTCAAAAGATAAGCTTTTGTAAAGATCTAACAAATAATTAAATAAATGTGCCAGACAGAGGTTGTTAGTAATTTTGACATTCAATTGAAAGCTTAACCGTGTCAAGTTACCAACCAATGCAATCCCGATTTGTTCCCGAGATCGGCGATGACAACCATTTGTTTTGCGGACAAAAAGTTTGCATAACAGTATTCTATACTTATGTATATAAAGAAAAGGAACATTCATATTGAATAAGTATTCATATGTTGTTCGTAACTTGACACAAGCGATTCAAATGTACGTAACAAATTGACAAATTCCATTTTCCTTACCGAATTCCATATTTTCTACGGCTGTCTCCGCCATGTTGCCATTAACCAGTCGTCTATGCTGTAAATGAGTTGTGTGGTGTCGTTAAATTTTCGATCACTTTCGCCGGCGTAAAAAGAGATGGAAATCGCGCGAACGTAAAATTGACAGACAATCAACACTTTTCGCAATGACTGCAGTTTATAACATTTGAAAAGTCTAGCCGATAAACATTTTCCCTTTTCCGAGATGAAATAAGAGTGGTTACATTTTACGACATTATTTAAGTACGTCACACGAAAGCGCTCTGTCTCATCGTGTCATTAGCGTACGTAACAAAGTTGACAGACATAGTTACGATTTTTTCTGTATTTTTGGGTGACGATATCTCAACAAATAGTCATATCGATGCTCTTGTTGTGCTGTATTTGAAAAATTGAAAGTTAAATCTTTGCAACTGCACCTCGGATAGATGATTTAAACACATAATAAAAAGTTGGGATCAAATCAAAGTTCAGGGGGGTGAAAATGTCACACTTTTGGTGCATGTCAAACTGCAGAAAATGCATTTGACACATCCTTTTTTCAAGTAAATTTTTTTTATTTCACAAAATGACATTTTAATATTATCTTTACATCAGACCCCAAGATAATTATCAACAATTCATTTATTGAATTCTATTTCTTTAGTATTTTATCATCACATTAATTATCGTTGGTAACAAAGTGTCAACTTCATGGAATGACCCAGATTTGGAAAATTATAAAGACATAATATCAAAATCGGTCAAAAACTCACAAAGATACAAATCTAAATGTAGTGAGAAACATTGCACCCGGGCAAAAAAATAATCTTTAAACTAAAGGGAAATAACTGAAACTTGTATAGCTGTAATCGGGCTTCCAAGATATGTTATATAATTATGGTTTCCAATATGTTTGGTTATAAGTAGGAAATCGTGACGACTTCTTAAGCATGTTTTAAACAAAGGGTCATAGACTGCAATATACAAGAATGGCACTCTGCAATAAAAAAAACTGGCCAGAGATTTCTATGCAGAAATTAAATAATTGCTAGAACCAGAAAAATATTTATCCACTATAATAAATAAGCAACATAGAGAAAATGAAATGAAATTGAATGGGGTTTAACGTCCTACTGTTCTGCTCCTACAATGGGCTAATGAAGACGGGCATACGCCATAAAGTGTGCAATGAGGGAAATTTTACCCGTCAAGGGGAGATAATTTAGAAAATTTCTAATTATATTTTTGAAGTCACATCGGTAAGATCTACTTAGATACTAAATTTCATGAAAATCGTACAACTATTAAAGAAGTTGTCAAATTGGTCTAAACTTCCGGTTCGAAATCACAGCGACGAATTTTCGAAATTCGGAAATCTGAAACTGCAGATTTATAGTAATTGTCTCACGGTACTCAAAAAAAAAAGATTTAGTAAAATAGGTCAAATAGTCACAAAGTTACAGCATTGTAGGTCAAATGCATTCGTTCGTAAAATTCGGTGATTTCGGATACGTAAAACGTTTTGAAAATATATTTAATCAACAGCCACCACCCATTTTTGGGGGGATAGGTAAAAGTTTCAGAACGATCCTATGGTTAGATTCTGAGAAATCCGATTTGTGAATAAAACACAAAAAAAAAAATAATAATAATATTAATCTTAACAGAAACAATAAGCTTTCATATGTAATACATATGAAAGCTTAATAATAATATTAATCTTAACAGAAACAATAAGCTTTCATATGTAATACATATGAAAGCTTAAAAATAATAATAATATTAATCTTAACAGAAACAATAAGCTTTCATATGTAATACATATGAAAGCTTAATAATAACTTTAACAGAAACAATAAGCTTTCATATGTAATACATATGAAAGCTTAATAATAATAATCTTAACAGAAACAATAAGCTTTCATATGTAATATGAAAGCTTAACTAGATCTGCTACTGTCCCATGCAGATATGAAAGCTTTCATATTCATCGTCACGTGTCATCGATTATATCAAGTATCTCAAATAAAAGGATAAGAATAACAAACTATCAAAATTGGTCAAAAACTCGCGAAGTTACAAGTCTAAATATAGTATGAAACATTGAGTAATCTGAAAACTAAAGGGAAATAACTGATACTTGTGTTGCTGTAATCGGGATGAATGAGATAACTTTGAACAAAACTAAAACTTTTTGAATCAGGTTGAACTCAACTGTTTGAATATGTACGTTAAATATGTAGATGGGTCATTCCATGAAGTTGGTACCTAAAGTGTGACACGGGCATTAAAATTTCAAAATGTATTTGGAGAGAAAATAACACTTTGTTTGTTTTGTTTTCAATGTCACCTGATGTACCAATGTGGTAAAAAGATAAAAACTTCACAATTTTCTGCAAAAACGCTGACAAACCAAAATGAATGCGTGTAACATTGACAAAATATTGTCCTATTTTTCTTCTTGTTAAGATAAATAAATCATGATCAAAGGCAACTCAGTACTCAAGACCAAAGTGTCTATCATTTGGTGGTATCAAAATGTAAAAAAAATGTAATTTATTTTACATCATCTCTCAAAATGAGTCTGCGGGTAACAATGACCAAAAACACACGTTAAAGTTCTATAAAACAATACTCATAAAAAAAATGCGAAAACAATTCCTAATATTGTACATCTATTTGACTTGTACAGTTTTTGACCTGATGATTTTACCATCTAAAAATAAAAACCACTACATATCCTGGGTAAAAAGAGTTGGTAACATTGACCACATCAAATTCCTTTGGAAATCAATTCCTAATATTGTACATCTATTTGCCTTGTACAGTTTTTGACCTGTTGATTGTACTGTCTAATAATAATTAAAAAAAAATACATATCCTGGGTAAAAAGAGTTGGTAACATTGACCACATCAAATTCTTTTGGAATCGTGATATATTGTTCAGTAATCGGGGATAAAAAATTGTGTTAACCATTCGAAGAAGCTATGGCCTTCAAATACAAATGATAACGTTGATTTTAGTCATGTGTGTGACAAGCACAAGGGTCATTTGTCTAACCTTGTGCCTTGTGAGTTTTGCCAAGGACTATCATTTACCCCCACTGCTAAAGACCTCACAAGCCACTCGTTGAAATAACCTAGAGTCAAGTGACCGTTAAAATCCATCTTTCTCGAACAACCATCATTAAATAAGTAACGACTTTGGAAATATGATTTAATATTTCATTTATTATTCAACATGTAACATAGTGATCAGTGTAAAAACAAAGACAAAATAAAAATGACATAACAAATAAAATAGGGTTTAATGTAAATGACATTACAATAATGGTAAAATAATTGGATGGATAAAGCCTTAATACTTATTTAATTAAAATGGACAGATAAAGCATCAATACTGATTTAATTAAATTGGACAGATAAACGCATCAATACTATTCAATTAAATTGGACTGATAAAGCATCAATACTGATTTAATTAAAGTAACGACATGGGATTTGCATTTTTCAAAAAATATTTTCTTCTTCATAACCAATGCTGAAACTCAACATTGACTGACTTAATAGTATAACTAAGAAATCAAAACATCAGCAAGAGATAATTTCCCTGCATAGATTCAATCAGATTAAATGCGAAACAAAGATGACGAAAAGCTCTTTTGGTCATCATATTTTGCGAAACAAAGATGACGGAAGGCTTGTTTACATAGGGAGAAGCATTTTCAAGTTGTCAACAGAATCAAATCAATTTCGGACTGCTATTCCTATTAGAGATTCAAATAACAGTTCACTTTCCAACCGAAAATTCTCTGCTGGTTTGTAGTACTTGACACACGAACAACCAACAACCTAGAAAGAAATTAATTTAAACACAAGGTTAATTCTACACTATTTTGCAATTCAATGTTAAATAGCCTACAACGTGTTCAGAACATGCAAATTAAATAAGTACAGCCATTATTGAATAAAATCTAAACAAGAAATATAACTGTGTTGGTAACAAAAATTTCTCAAGGGCAGTTGTTTGGTCATTGTTACCAACAGTCACTATCATTTTCATCAACAGTCTTGAACAGGTGTAGGTACATAAGGATGACAACGAAGTCGTAATGGCATTATAGAACCATGAACTATTTCAAAAGATAAGCTTTTGTAAAGATCTAACAAATAATTAAATAAATGTGCCAGACAGAGGTTGTTAGTAATTTTGACATTCAATTGAAAGCTTAACCGTGTCAAGTTACCAACCAATGCAATCCCGATTTGTTCCCGAGATCGGCGATGACAACCATTTGTTTTGCGGACAAAAAGTTTGCATAACAGTATTCTATACTTATGTATATAAAGAAAAGGAACATTCATATTGAATAAGTATTCATATGTTGTTCGTAACTTGACACAAGCGATTCAAATGTACGTAACAAATTGACAAATTCCATTTTCCTTACCGAATTCCATATTTTCTACGGCTGTCTCCGCCATGTTGCCATTAACCAGTCGTCTATGCTGTAAATGAGTTGTGTGGTGTCGTTAAATTTTCGATCACTTTCGCCGGCGTAAAAAGAGATGGAAATCGCGCGAACGTAAAATTGACAGACAATCAACACTTTTCGCAATGACTGCAGTTTATAACATTTGAAAAGTCTAGCCGATAAACATTTTCCCTTTTCCGAGATGAAATAAGAGTGGTTACATTTTACGACATTATTTAAGTACGTCACACGAAAGCGCTCTGTCTCATCGTGTCATTAGCGTACGTAACAAAGTTGACAGACATAGTTACGATTTTTTCTGTATTTTTGGGTGACGATATCTCAACAAATAGTCATATCGATGCTCTTGTTGTGCTGTATTTGAAAAATTGAAAGTTAAATCTTTGCAACTGCACCTCGGATAGATGATTTAAACACATAATAAAAAGTTGGGATCAAATCAAAGTTCAGGGGGGTGAAAATGTCACACTTTTGGTGCATGTCAAACTGCAGAAAATGCATTTGACACATCCTTTTTTCAAGTAAATTTTTTTTATTTCACAAAATGACATTTTAATATTATCTTTACATCAGACCCCAAGATAATTATCAACAATTCATTTATTGAATTCTATTTCTTTAGTATTTTATCATCACATTAATTATCGTTGGTAACAAAGTGTCAACTTCATGGAATGACCCAGATTTGGAAAATTATAAAGACATAATATCAAAATCGGTCAAAAACTCACAAAGATACAAATCTAAATGTAGTGAGAAACATTGCACCCGGGCAAAAAAATAATCTTTAAACTAAAGGGAAATAACTGAAACTTGTATAGCTGTAATCGGGCTTCCAAGATATGTTATATAATTATGGTTTCCAATATGTTTGGTTATAAGTAGGAAATCGTGACGACTTCTTAAGCATGTTTTAAACAAAGGGTCATAGACTGCAATATACAAGAATGGCACTCTGCAATAAAAAAAACTGGCCAGAGATTTCTATGCAGAAATTAAATAATTGCTAGAACCAGAAAAATATTTATCCACTATAATAAATAAGCAACATAGAGAAAATGAAATGAAATTGAATGGGGTTTAACGTCCTACTGTTCTGCTCCTACAATGGGCTAATGAAGACGGGCATACGCCATAAAGTGTGCAATGAGGGAAATTTTACCCGGGCAGCGGCGTTACGGCCTACGAGGTTGGTAAGGCGACCATACTCCTTGTCACGTACAACCAAGAAATCGAAACAAGGACAGTTGACTCAATGACAGACGTTATGATACAGAGCGCACGTGCTAACCATTCAGCCACGCAACCTCCCTAAAATCGGCAAATTGCTGACCTACAGCGAGAAACATTTCAACCGGGCCAAATTTTCTATTTTAACAGTTTAATTTGCACGGTACCTTTAGTTATCAACCGAATATTACAAAACTTTTAAAAATAAGCTCCCCCTGACCAGCTTAATCGGTCGCAATAAACGTTTGCCCCTTAAAATCGACAAATTGCTGAATTTAAAGTGAGAAACATTACAACCGGGCCAAATTTTCTGTTTTATCACTTTAACAGTACCTTTGATTACCAACCGATTATTACAAAACTTTAAAAAGAGAAAGAGAGAAATGCGGCCTAACGTCCATTCGACACAAACTAGGTCATTTCGGGACTAACATATGTTTTTTAATTTTATTTAAAAACTCCCCTTGCACGTACTGGTCTTTAGCCGTTGGGAGGAAACCGAAGAACACGGAGAAAACCCACGAGGTTGGACATCATACACCATGTCACGTGCAACCTGGAGATCGAAACGACGCCCGTTGACTCAATGACAAAGGTTACGATACAGCGAGCACATGCTAACCATTCAGCCATCCAGCCTCCCTGAATTCGGAAAATTGCTGACTTATAGCAAGAAACATTTCAACCGGGAGAAATTTTCTGTTTTAACAGTTTAATGTGCACGGTACTTTAATTACCAACCGATTATTACAAAACTTTTGAAAATAAGCCCCAACTGACCAGCTTAATCGTATGCAATAAACGTTTTGCCTGAATTGAAAGTTCTGCACAGAGAAAGTTCATCTCGATTTCCCGGCGTGGTTCCCTTGTCAGTAAGGCAGAACGGAGGGCCTGACAAGCACAGCTGTCTAGTCCTTCGGATGGGACGAAAAACCAAGGTCCCGTGTACACATTGGAGTGCACGTAAAATATCCCTAAGCAGTTGGAATTCGATACTGTTGAATAAGCTCTATACGATGACTAAATGCGTAGATTGTAGTCACCCACACTTCATGTTTCGCTCAACAATGAAAGGGTGCCGTTTTCAATGTTCGATCCTTTTGTTCTTCTACTCCTGATATGTTGGACTGTTGATCGATGGTTTCATATAAAAGACTACCAATAAGACTCTTTGTAGAGGAAGTTCCCAAAAAATAGTATGTTGACTTTACGAGAAAGACCTCTAAACATGCTCCAAATTGTAAAAATACGACTTTTTGGATTTTCAATCTCTTTTTTTCGGCTATCCCTGATATTTAAAAAAAATGATACAATGATTTCACACAACAGGCTAGCTATTAGACTCTCTATTGACAAAAGTTTCACCGCCCTCCCTTCATTATAACCGAAGTTATCGTGCCCTAAAGAATCAACAAATCAGCATGCTTATCTCTGCTTACCCTAAGCAGAAAATGCTCATCTTTGAACTCAATCATAACATTGACCTAGTGAACGTCTACAACAAGTTTGAACATTCTAGCTTAATTAGAATGAGAGTTATTGTGTTCCGAAGTCCGGGCCTTTCAAATTGCTTCTATTTTTCATTTTCAATTCAAAATTGTGACCATCACATGACCGAAATCAAAATTCTGATCCGATAGATTTTTAGGCATTCCTTCAAGGATTCCGAAAATATAACTCCCGAGTCTCTAAGTAAAATAGCAAAAAAGCCTTTTTGATTTTTCACGTTCAAAGATGGTGGCACTTCCGGTTCGATCGACAAACTCCATATTTTGTGTACGAATCAGTAATTCCTTGTCTAGTATCGAAAAAAAAATTAGGTCATTCTGACCTATATTTCGACCATTTTTTTGAAAACTTTGATCCTTAATTTCACCAAGGGGAGATAATTTAGAAAATTTCTAATTATATTTTTGAAGTCACGTCGGTAAGATCTACTTGTATACTAAATTTCATGAAAATCGTACAACTATTAAAGAAGTTGTCAAATTGGTCTAAACTTCCGGTTCGAAATCACAGCGACGAATTTTCGAAATTCGAAAATGTGAAACTGCAGATGAAAATGATTTTTTTCAAGGTATTCAAAGAAAAAAGAATTAGTAAAATCGGTCAAAAAATAACAAAGTTACGACTATGCATTGTCAGTTTTTTCGTTCGTAAAATTCGGTGATTTCGGATTCGTAAAACGTTTTGAAAATATATTTAAACAACGTTCGCACCCCATTTTTGGGGGGGTAGGTCAAAGTTTTAGAAAGATCCCATGGTTAGATTCTGAGAAATCCGATTTGCAGAAAATACACAAAAAAAAAAATAACTAGATCTGCTACTGTCCCATGCAGATATGAAAGCTTTCATATTCATCGTCACGTGTCATCGATTATATCAAGTATCTCAAATAAAAGGATAAGAATAACAAACTATCAAAATTGGTCAAAAACTCGCGAAGTTACAAGTCTAAATATAGTATGAAACATTGAGTAATCTGAAAACTAAAGGGAAATAACTGATACTTGTGTTGCTGTAATCGGGATGAATGAGATAACTTTGAACAAAACTAAAACTTTTTGAATCAGGTTGAACTCAACTGTTTGAATATGTACGTTAAATATGTAGATTTGGAAAATTATAAAGACATAATATCAAAATCGGTCAAAAACTCACAAAGTTACAAATTTAAATGTAGTGAGAAACATTGCACCCGGGCAAAAAAATAATCTTTAAACTAAAGGGAAATAACTGAAACTTGTATAGCTGTAATCGGGCTTCCAAGATATGTTATATAATTATGGTTTCCAATATGTTTGGTTATAAGTAGGAAATCGTGACGATTTCTTAAGCAGGTTTTAAACAAAGGGTCATAGACTGCAATATACAAGAGAGAGAGAGAAAGAAATGGGGTTTAACGTCCACTCAACACAACCAGGTCATTTCGGGACTAACATACGGTTTCAATTTTATTTCAATAATTCGCTTGCGCGTAGGGGTCTTTAGCCGTGGGAGGAAACCGGAGTGCCCGGAGGAAACCCACGAGGTTGAGAAGGCGCCCCTATCTCCATGCCACATACGCTCACACCAGGGCTCGAAACCACAGCCGCAAGCCAGAGGTGACAGGCCAGCTAGAGGTCGAAGCGCGGCACTCTAGACCACTAGGCCATCCCAACCCCCCCCCCCAATATACAAGAATGGCACTCTGCAATAAAAAAAACTGGCCAGAGATTTCTATGCAGAAATTAAATAATTGCTAGAACCAGAAAAATATTTATCCACTGTCTGCTCCTACAATGGGCTAATGAAGACGGGCATACGCCATAAAGTGTGCAATGAGGGAAATTTTACCCGGGCAGCGGCGTTACGGCCTACGAGGTTGGTAAGGCGACCATACTCCTTGTCACGTACAACCAAGAAATCGAAACAAGGACAGTTGACTCAATGACAGACGTTATGATACAGAGCGCACGTGCTAACCATTCAGCCACGCAACCTCCCTAAAATCGGCAAATTGCTGACCTACAGCGAGAAACATTTCAACCGGGCCAAATTTTCTATTTTAACAGTTTAATTTGCACGGTACCTTTAGTTATCAACCGAATATTACAAAACTTTTAAAAATAAGCTCCCCCTGACCAGCTTAATCGTTCGCAATAAACGTTTGCCCCTTAAAATCGACAAATTGCTGAATTTAAAGTGAGAAACATTACAACCGGGCCAAATTTTCTGTTTTATCACTTTAACAGTACCTTTGATTACCAACCGATTATTACAAAACTTTAAAAAGAGAAAGAGAGAAATGCGGCCTAACGTCCATTCGACACAAACTAGGTCATTTCGGGACTAACATATGTTTTTTTAATTTTATTTAAAAACTCCCCTTGCACGTACTGGTCTTTAGCCGTTGGGAGGAAACCGAAGAACACAGAGAAAACCCACGAGGTTGGACATCATACACCATGTCACGTGCAACCTGGAGATCGAAACGACGCCCGTTGACTCAATGACAAAGGTTACGATACAGCGAGCACATGCTAACCATTCAGCCATCCAGCCTCCCTGAATTCGGAAAATTGCTGACTTATAGCAAGAAACATTTCAACCGGGCGAAATTTTCTGTTTTAACAGTTTAATGTGCATGGTACTTTAATTACCAACCGATTATTACAAAACTTTTGAAAATAAGCTCCAACTGACCAGCTTAATCGTATGCAATAAACGTTTTGCCTGAATTGAAAGTTCTGCACAGAGAAAGTTCATCTCGATTTCCCGGCGTGGTTCCCTTGTCAGTAAGGCAGAACGGAGGGCCTGACAAGCACAGCTGTCTAGTCCTTCGGATGGGACGAAAAACCAAGGTCCCGTGTTCACATTGGAGTGCACGTAAAATATCCCTAAGCAGTTGGAATTCGATACTGTTGAATAAGCTCTATACGATGACTAAATGCGTAGATTGTAGTCACCCACACTTCATGTTTCGCTCAACAATGAAAGGGTGCCGTTTTCAATGTTCGATCCTTTTGTTCTTCTACTCCTGATATGTTGGACTGTTGATCGATGGTTTCATATAAAAGACTACCAATAAGACTCTTTGTAGAAGACGTTCCCAAAAAATAGTATGTTGACTTTACGAGAAAGACCTCTAAACATGCTCCAAATTGTAAAAATACGACTTTTTGGATTTTCAATCTCTTTTTTTCGGCTATCCCTGATATTTAAAAAAAATGATACAATCATTTCACACAACAGGCTACCTATTAGACTCTCTATTGACAAAAGTTTCACCGCCCTCCCTTCATTATAACCGAAGTTATCGTGCCCTAAAAAATCAACAAATCAGCATGCTTATCTCTGCTTACCCTAAGCAGAAAATGCTCATCTTTGAACTCAATCATAACATTGACCTAGTGAACGTCTACACCAAGTTTGAACATTCTAGCTTAATTAGAAGGAGAGTTATTGTGTTCCGAAGTCCGGGCCTTTCAAATTCCTTCTATTTTTCATTTTCAATTCAAAATTGTGACCATCACATGACCGAAATCAAAATTCTGATCCGATAGATTTTTAGGCATTCCTTCAAGGATTCCGAAAATATAACTCCCGAGTCTGTAAGTAAAATAGCAAAAAAGCCTTTTTGATTTTTCACGTTTAAAGATGGTGGCACTTCCGGTTCGATCGACAAACTCCATATTTTGTGTACGAATCAGTAATTCCTTGTCTAGTATCGAAAAAAAAAATTAGGTCATTCTGACCTATATTTCGACGATTTTTTTGAAAACTTTGATCCTTAATTTCACCAAGGGGAGATAATTTAGAAAATTTCTAATTATATTTTTGAAGTCACATTGGTAAGATCTACTTGTATACTAAATTTCATGAAAATCGCACAACTATTAAAGAAGTTGTCAAATTGGTCTAAACTTCCGGTTCGAAATCACAGCGACGAATTTTCGAAATTCGAAAATGTGAAACTGCAGATGAAAATGATTTTTTTCAAGGTATTCAAAGAAAAAAGAATTAGTAAAATCGGTCAAAAAATAACAAAGTTACGACTATGCATTGTCAGTTTTTTCGTTCGTAAAATTCGGTGATTTCGGATTCGTAAAACGTTTTGAAAATATATTTAAACAACGTTCGCACCCCATTTTTGGGGGGGTAGGTCAAAGTTTTAGAAAGATCCCATGGTTAGATTCTGAGAAATCCGATTTGCAGAAAATACACAAAAAAAAAATAATAATAATCTTAACAGAAACAATAAGCTTTCATATGTAATATGAAAGCTTAATAATAATCTTAACAGAAACAATAAGCTTTCATATGTAATATGAAAGCTTAATAATCTTAACAAAAACAATAAGCTTTCATATGTAATATGAAAGCTTAATAATAATCTTAACAAAAACAATAAGCTTTCATATGTAATATGAAAGCTTAATA
This sequence comes from Patella ulyssiponensis, assembly GCA_963678685.1. Lineage (NCBI taxonomy): Eukaryota > Metazoa > Mollusca > Gastropoda > Patellidae > Patella > Patella ulyssiponensis. Next base: position 55,355,626 of record OY783225.1, on the reverse strand, counting down.
ATAATAATAATAAGAACTAGACCTGCGTGCAGGAATGACGGGTTTCACTGGTGCCATGTTACCTTTGAACTTGAACTTGTGTCACTTTCGGTGCCACGTTACCCTTGAACATATGTCACTTCCGGTACCAATGAAACCAATATACAGGTTTCCACATAAGCATTGCACACATCAAATAAAATGGAAACAGAATCAAACAAATCCAGCAATATCAATTGATTTTATACATTTGTTACATGTAATTGATCCTGACAAAATTACAGTACTTCCGGTGATAAAGTAAATGTTCCATTAGTTTTATAAAATCATAAATGGCATAAGGCATCACATGGTGAAAATTTTATGTAAATCGAATAATAATTGCCACTTTTATAGACCAAAAACCTTGAAAAGTGACATGTAGAAAATCGTCTATTTCTCGGCAACCGTACAAGTTAGAAACCATTTTTTGGTATTTATATGACCGTATGGGTTTAATCTATTTGTTGATTGGAATCAAATATCATAATTTTATAAACATTACAAATCAGGCTCGTTTGAATAAAATATCTGTTTTGAAGGCTTAAAATACAGTTTTTGCCAAAATGACGTTACTTCCGGTGATAATGAAAACTTGAAATTAGTTTTATAACATCGTCTATGACATTAGGCTTCAAAGGGTAAAAATTTTATGAAAATCGAATAATAATGGACACTTTTATGGGCCAAAAAACTTCAAAAGTGACTTTCAGAAAATCGCCTATATCTCGGCAACCGAACAAGTTAGAAACAATTTTATGATATCTTTTTGACCGTATGAGTTTTGTTAATATGTGAATTTAAACCAAAAATTAATTTTATTATTATATGTGACATAATTCTTGGTTGAAAAAAATATCGATTTTAAAAGTTAAAAATTGAGGTTTTGACTAAATGACGTCACTTCCGGTGTCAATTTTAAATAGTAATGAACATGATATGACGCAGACTTGCTTTGTGAATCAAATGATGTCACTTTTGTGAATATCCATTAATAATTGACTATTTTACAGGCAAAATTACGAAAACAGTGACTTATGCAAAACTGCCCATTTCTCGGCAACTGCTTATTTTAGAAACTAATTTTAACATACATTCTCTTCGTATGGATTATAGTTACAGGTTTATAAAAGTTAAGTAAAAATATTTTAAAATCTGAAAAGCCTGATTGGGTTGTAAATAGGTCAATTTTACGCCTTTTTTCACCTCTTAATCCAATTTGCTAGAAAATGAAATAGAAATTAAAAAAACTGCTTCCGCCATTTTTTGCGCCTTGAAAGGACACACTCTTTTAGTCATACAATTTTTCAAAAAAATAATATTTGTTTTCGAAAAATGGTACCTAACTGTCAAAATTGTAGTTTTTGGTAAAATTATGCCACTTCCGGTGCCGACAGATAACACTTTTGGTAATAAAAAAAATGACAATTGAGACAACGAAGCATATGAACTTTATTTTATACAAATCGAACAATAAAAAATTAATCTAGGACTGAAAAACTGAATTAGCCAATGGCGGCCAAGGAAAATTACTGAGACAAAATATTTTAACATTTTTGCGCTAGTCAGTTAACTCTTTAATTCTGTGCACAACACGACTAAAAAATATTCATAAATAAAAAAGTTTTTTGTAAAATTTTAAATTTTCGAAATTTGGCGCCTAATATCTTCGAAGATTTGCCAAAAATCAAAAATCGAAAGTAGCGTAGCTATGTGCCCTGTCTCAGGCTATGCCAAAATGTATCGAAAGTTAAAATCCAATGATTATTGTTAAAATTACTGCAATATTTTCAAAAACGATAACTTCGGTGATTTCGGACATTTCGCATTGTCGCAGAACGTTCAAAATAGCTTTATCCTCTAAGTCACACCCACTTTCCCAGTAAAACCGAAGAAATCGTAACGATGCGACACGTAGTTGCTGAGATCTATTCAAATTGGAATCTGAATAATAATAATAATAATAACTAGATCTGCTACTGTCCCATGCAGATATGAAAGCTTTCATATTCATCGTCACGTGTCATTGAAGAAAAAATTATCAAAATTGGTCAAAAATTCGCGAAGTTACAAGTCTAAATATAGTATGAAACATTGCACCCAAGCATAACAATAATCTGAAAACTAAAGGGAATAACTGAAACTTGTATTACTATAATGAGACGGATGAGAAATTGAAATGAAAATGGCGGGAAAAAAAATTAAAAATGGCAGGTTGGACAGGCGACCTTACTCCTTCTCATGTACAACCGGGCATTCGAAAACACGCTAGTTAACTCAATGACAGGCGCGCGTGCTAACCATTCAGCCACCCCCCCCCCTTTGAAATCAGACACGTGCAATATGTCATATAGGAAGAATAAGAAGTCGCTCACAACAAAATGGTAAATTAATGAGTTTAGGTCAAAAGGTTGAGCTACTGTTTTAGTGTAATTAATAGTTTTAAAGAGACACGTTAAGGGTTGTTCATAGTTAAATGAAAGTTTAATTTTAAATAAGACCAATAAAATTAGGATTTAATAATGCCAGACTAATATTTCCAATATGTTTGGTTATAAGTAGGAAATCATGACGACTTCTTAAACATGTTTTAAACAAAGGATCATAGACTGAATTATACAAGAATGGCACTCTGCAATAAAAAAACTGGCCAAAGCAAGATTTCTATGCAGAAATTAAATAATTGCTAGAACCAGAAAAATATTTATCCACTATAATAAATAAGCAACATAGACAAAATGAAATGAAATTGAATGGGGTTTAACGTCCTACTGTTCAGCTCCTAAAATGGGCTAATGAAGACGGGCATATGCCATAAAGTGTGCAATGAGGGAAATATTACCCGGGCAGCGGCGTTACGGCCTACGAGGTCGGACAGCGACCATACTCCTTGTCACGTACAACCAAGAAATCGAAACAACGCCAGTTGACTCAATGACAGACGTTATGATACAGAACGCACGTGCTAACCATTCAGCCACGCAACCTCCCTAAAATCGGCAAATTGCTGACCTACAGCGAGAAACATTTCAACCGGGCCAAATTTTCTATTTTAACAGTTTAATTTGCACGGTACCTTTAGTTATCAACCGAATATTACAAAACTTTTAAAAATAAGCTCCCCCTGACCAGCTTAAGCGTTCGCAATAAACGTTTGCCCCTTAAAATCGGCAAATTGCTGACTTTAAAGTGAGAAACATTACAACCGGGCGAAATTTTCTGTTTTATCACTTTTACAGTACCTTTGATTACCAACCGATTATCACAAAACTTTAAAAATAAAAGAGAAAGAGAGAAATGCGGCCTAATGTCCATTCGACACAAACTAGGTCATTTCGTGACTAACATATGTTTTTTTAATTTTATTTAAAAAAAACCCTTGCGCTTACTGGTCTTTAGCCGTTGGGAGGAAACCGAAGGACACGGAGAAAACCCACGAGGTTGGACATCATACTTCATGTCACGTGCAACCTGGAGATCGAAACGACGCTCGATGACTCAATGACAGACGTTACGATACAGCGCGCACATGCTAACCATTCAGCCATTCAGCCTCCCTGAATTCGGAAAATTGCTGACTTATAGCAAGAAACATTTCAACCGGGCGAAATTTTCTGTTTTAACAGTTTAATGTGCACGGTACTTTAATTACCAACCGATTATTACAAAACTTTTGAAAATAAGCTCCAACTGACCAGCTTAATCGTATGCAATAAACGTTTGGCCTGAATTGAAAGTTCTGCACGGAGAAAGTTCATCTTGATTTCCCGGCGTGGTTCCCCGTTGTTAGTGAGACAGAACGGAGGGCCTGACAAGCACAGTTGTCTAGTCGTTCGGATGGGACGAAAAACCAAGCTACCGTATAGACATTGGAGTGCACGTAAAATATCCCTAAGCAGTTGGAATTCGATACTGTTGAATAAGCTCTATACGATGACTAAATGTGTAGATTGTAGTCACCCACACTGCATGTTTCGCTTAACAATGAAAGGGTGCCGTTTTCAATTTTCGATCCTTTTGTTCTTCTACTCCTGATATGTTGGACTGTTGATCGATGGTTTCATATAAAAGACTACCAATAAGACTCTTTGTAGAAGAAGTTCCCAAAAAATATTATGTTGACTTTACGAGAAAGACCTCTAAACATGCTCCAAATTGTAAAAATACGACTTTTTGGATTTTCAATCTCTTTTTTTCGGCTATCCCTGATATTTAAAAAAAATGATACAATGATTTCAAACAACAGGCTAGCTATTAGACTCTCTGTTGACAAAAGTTTCATCGCCCTCCCTTCATTATAACCGAAGTTATCGTGCCCTAAAGAATCAACAAATCAGCATTCTTATCTCTGCCTACCCTAAGCAGAAAATGCTCATCTTTGAACTCAATCATGACATTGACCTAGTGAACGTCTACACCAAGTTTGAACATTGTAGCTTAATTAGAAGGAGAGTTATTGTGTTCCAAAGTCCCGGTCCTTCAAATTGCTTCTATTTTTCATTTTCAATTCAAAATGGTGACCATCACGTGACCGAAATCAAAATTCGGATCCGACAGATTTTTAGGCATTCCTTCAAGGATTCTGAAAATATAACTCCCGAGTCTGTAAGTAAAATAGCAAAAAAGCCTTTTTGATTTTTCACGTTTAAAGATGGTGGCACTTCCGGTTCGATCGACAAACTCCATATTTTGTGTACGAATCAGTAATTACTTGTCTAGTATCAAAGAAAAAAATTAGGTCATTCTGACCTATATTTCGACGATTTTTTTGAAAACTTTGATCCTTAATTTCGTCAAGGGGAGATAATTTAGAAAATTTTTAATCATATTTTTGAAGTCACATCGGTAGCATCTACTTATACACTAAATTTCATGAAAATCGTACAACTATTAAAGAAGTTCTCAAATTGGTCTAAACTTCCGGTTCGAAATCACAGCGACGAATTTTCGAAATTGGAAAATGCGAAACTGCAGATGAAAATGATTTTTTTCAAGGTATTCAAAGAAAAAAGAATTAGTAAAATCGGTCAAAAAATAACAAAGTTACGAGTATGCATTGTCAGTTTTTTCGTTCGTAAAATTCGGTGATTTCGGATTCGTAAAACGTTTTGACAATATATTTAATCAACAGCCACCACCCATTTTTGGGGGGATAGGTAAAAGTTTCAGAACGATCCTATCGTTAGATTCTGAGAAATCCGATTTGTGGACAAAACACAAAAAAAAAATAACAATAACTAGATCTGCTACTGTCCCATGCAGATATGAAAGCTTTCATATTCATCGTCACGTGTCATTGAAGAAAAAATTATCAAAATTGGTCAAAAATTCGCGAAGTTACAAGTCTAAATATAGTATGAAACATTGCACCCAAGCATAACAATAATCTGAAAACTAAAGGGAATAACTGAAACTTGTATTACTATAATGAGACGGATGAGAAATTGAAATGAAAATGGCGGGAAAAAAAATTAAAAATGGCAGGTTGGACAGGCGACCTTACTCCTTCTCATGTACAACCGGGCATTCGAAAACACGCTAGTTAACTCAATGACAGGCGCGCGTGCTAACCATTCAGCCACCCCCCCCCCCCCTTTGAAATCAGACACGTGCAATATGTCATATAGGAAGAATAAGAAGTCGCTCACAACAAAATGGTAAATTAATGAGTTTAGGTCAAAAGGTTGAGCTACTGTTTTAGTGTAATTAATAGTTTTAAAGAGACACGTTAAGGGTTGTTCATAGTTAAATGAAAGTTTAATTTTAAATAAGACCAATAAAATTAGGATTTAATAATGCCAGACTAATATTTCCAATATGTTTGGTTATAAGTAGGAAATCATGACGACTTCTTAAACATGTTTTAAACAAAGGATCATAGACTGAATTATACAAGAATGGCACTCTGCAATAAAAAAACTGGCCAAAGCAAGATTTCTATGCAGAAATTAAATAATTGCTAGAACCAGAAAAATATTTATCCACTATAATAAATAAGCAACATAGACAAAATGAAATGAAATTGAATGGGGTTTAACGTCCTACTGTTCAGCTCCTAAAATGGGCTAATGAAGACGGGCATATGCCATAAAGTGTGCAATGAGGGAAATATTACCCGGGCAGCGGCGTTACGGCCTACGAGGTCGGACAGCGACCATACTCCTTGTCACGTACAACCAAGAAATCGAAACAACGCCAGTTGACTCAATGACAGACGTTATGATACAGAACGCACGTGCTAACCATTCAGCCACGCAACCTCCCTAAAATCGGCAAATTGCTGACCTACAGCGAGAAACATTTCAACCGGGCCAAATTTTCTATTTTAACAGTTTAATTTGCACGGTACCTTTAGTTATCAACCGAATATTACAAAACTTTTAAAAATAAGCTCCCCCTGACCAGCTTAAGCGTTCGCAATAAACGTTTGCCCCTTAAAATCGGCAAATTGCTGACTTTAAAGTGAGAAACATTACAACCGGGCGAAATTTTCTGTTTTATCACTTTTACAGTACCTTTGATTACCAACCGATTATCACAAAACTTTAAAAATAAAAGAGAAAGAGAGAAATGCGGCCTAATGTCCATTCGACACAAACTAGGTCATTTCGTGACTAACATATGTTTTTTTAATTTTATTTAAAAAAAACCCTTGCGCTTACTGGTCTTTAGCCGTTGGGAGGAAACCGAAGGACACGGAGAAAACCCACGAGGTTGGACATCATACTTCATGTCACGTGCAACCTGGAGATCGAAACGACGCTCGATGACTCAATGACAGACGTTACGATACAGCGCGCACATGCTAACCATTCAGCCATTCAGCCTCCCTGAATTCGGAAAATTGCTGACTTATAGCAAGAAACATTTCAACCGGGCGAAATTTTCTGTTTTAACAGTTTAATGTGCACGGTACTTTAATTACCAACCGATTATTACAAAACTTTTGAAAATAAGCTCCAACTGACCAGCTTAATCGTATGCAATAAACGTTTGGCCTGAATTGAAAGTTCTGCACGGAGAAAGTTCATCTTGATTTCCCGGCGTGGTTCCCCGTTGTTAGTGAGACAGAACGGAGGGCCTGACAAGCACAGTTGTCTAGTCGTTCGGATGGGACGAAAAACCAAGCTACCGTATAGACATTGGAGTGCACGTAAAATATCCCTAAGCAGTTGGAATTCGATACTGTTGAATAAGCTCTATACGATGACTAAATGTGTAGATTGTAGTCACCCACACTGCATGTTTCGCTTAACAATGAAAGGGTGCCGTTTTCAATTTTCGATCCTTTTGTTCTTCTACTCCTGATATGTTGGACTGTTGATCGATGGTTTCATATAAAAGACTACCAATAAGACTCTTTGTAGAAGAAGTTCCCAAAAAATATTATGTTGACTTTACGAGAAAGACCTCTAAACATGCTCCAAATTGTAAAAATACGACTTTTTGGATTTTCAATCTCTTTTTTTCGGCTATCCCTGATATTTAAAAAAAATGATACAATGATTTCAAACAACAGGCTAGCTATTAGACTCTCTGTTGACAAAAGTTTCATCGCCCTCCCTTCATTATAACCGAAGTTATCGTGCCCTAAAGAATCAACAAATCAGCATTCTTATCTCTGCTTACCCTAAGCAGAAAATGCTCATCTTTGAACTCAATCATGACATTGACCTAGTGAACGTCTACACCAAGTTTGAACATTGTAGCTTAATTAGAAGGAGAGTTATTGTGTTCCAAAGTCCCGGTCCTTCAAATTGCTTCTATTTTTCATTTTCAATTCAAAATGGTGACCATCACGTGACCGAAATCAAAATTCGGATCCGACAGATTTTTAGGCATTCCTTCAAGGATTCTGAAAATATAACTCCCGAGTCTGTAAGTAAAATAGCAAAAAAGCCTTTTTGATTTTTCACGTTTAAAGATGGTGGCACTTCCGGTTCGATCGACAAACTCCATATTTTGTGTACGAATCAGTAATTACTTGTCTAGTATCAAAGAAAAAAATTAGGTCATTCTGACCTATATTTCGACGATTTTTTTGAAAACTTTGATCCTTAATTTCGTCAAGGGGAGATAATTTAGAAAATTTTTAATCATATTTTTGAAGTCACATCGGTAGCATCTACTTATACACTAAATTTCATGAAAATCGTACAACTATTAAAGAAGTTCTCAAATTGGTCTAAACTTCCGGTTCGAAATCACAGCGACGAATTTTCGAAATTGGAAAATGCGAAACTGCAGATGAAAATGATTTTTTTCAAGGTATTCAAAGAAAAAAGAATTAGTAAAATCGGTCAAAAAATAACAAAGTTACGAGTATGCATTGTCAGTTTTTTCGTTCGTAAAATTCGGTGATTTCGGATTCGTAAAACGTTTTGACAATATATTTAATCAACAGCCACCACCCATTTTTGGGGGGATAGGTAAAAGTTTCAGAACGATCCTATCGTTAGATTCTGAGAAATCCGATTTGTGGACAAAACACAAAAAAAAAATAACAATAATAATCTTAACAGAAACAATAAGCTTTCATATGTAATATGAAAGCTTAACTAGATCTGCTACTGTCCCATGCAGATATGAAAGCTTTCATATTCATCGTCACGTGTCATCGATTATATCAAGTATCTCAAATAAAAGGATAAGAATAACAAACTATCAAAATTGGTCAAAAACTCGCGAAGTTACAAGTCTAAATATAGTATGAAACATTGAGTAATCTGAAAACTAAAGGGAAATAACTGATACTTGTGTTGCTGTAATCGGGATGTTTGAATATGTACGTTAAATATGTAGATTTGGAAAATTATAAAGACATAATATCAAAATCGGTCAAAAACTCACAAAGTTACAAATTTAAATGTAGTGAGAAACATTGCACCCGGGCAAAAAAATAATCTTTAAACTAAAGGGAAATAACTGAAACTTGTATAGCTGTAATCGGGCTTCCAAGATATGTTATATAATTATGGTTTCCAATATGTTTGGTTATAAGTAGGAAATCGTGACGACTTCTTAAGCATGTTTTAAACAAAGGGTCATAGACTGCAATATACAAGAATGGCACTCTGCAATAAAAAAAATACTGGCCAGAGATTTCTATGCAGAAATTAAATAATTGCTAGAACCAGAAAAATATTTATCCACTGTCTGCTCCTACAATGGGCTAATGAAGACGGGCATACGCCATAAAGTGTGCAATGAGGGAAATTTTACCCGGGCAGCGGCGTTACGGCCTACGAGGTTGGTAAGGCGACCATACTCCTTGTCACGTACAACCAAGAAATCGAAACAAGGACAGTTGACTCAATGACAGACGTTATGATACAGAGCGCACGTGCTAACCATTCAGCCACGCAACCTCCCTAAAATCGGCAAATTGCTGACCTACAGCGAGAAACATTTCAACCGGGCCAAATTTTCTATTTTAACAGTTTAATTTGCACGGTACCTTTAGTTATCAACCGAATATTACAAAACTTTTAAAAATAAGCTCCCCCTGACCAGCTTAATCGTTCGCAATAAACGTTTGCCCCTTAAAATCGACAAATTGCTGAATTTAAAGTGAGAAACATTACAACCGGGCCAAATTTTCTGTTTTATCACTTTAACAGTACCTTTGATTACCAACCGATTATTACAAAACTTTAAAAAGAGAAAGAGAGAAATGCGGCCTAACGTCCATTCGACACAAACTAGGTCATTTCGGGACTAACATATGTTTTTTAATTTTATTTAAAAACTCCCCTTGCACGTACTGGTCTTTAGCCGTTAGGAGGAAACCGAAGAACACGGAGAAAACCCACGAGGTTGGACATCATACACCATGTCACGTGCAACCTGGAGATCGAAACGACGCCTGTTGACTCAATGACAAAGGTTACGATACAGCGAGCACATGCTAACCATTCAGCCATCCAGCCTCCCTGAATTCGGAAAATTGCTGACTTATAGCAAGAAACATTTCAACCGGGCGAAATTTTCTGTTTTAACAGTTTAATGTGCATGGTACTTTAATTACCAACCGATTATTACAAAACTTTTGAAAATAAGCTCCAACTGACCAGCTTAATCGTATGCAATAAACGTTTTGCCTGAATTGAAAGTTCTGCACAGAGAAAGTTCATCTCGATTTCCCGGCGTGGTTCCCTTGTCAGTAAGGCAGAACGGAGGGCCTGACAAGCACAGCTGTCTAGTCCTTCGGATGGGACGAAAAACCAAGGTCCCGTGTACACATTGGAGTGCACGTAAAATATCCCTAAGCAGTTGGAATTCGATACTGTTGAATAAGCTCTATACGATGACTAAATGCGTAGATTGTAGTCACCCACACTTCATGTTTCGCTCAACAATGAAAGGGTGCCGTTTTCAATGTTCGATCCTTTTGTTCTTCTACTCCTGATATGTTGGACTGTTGATCGATGGTTTCATATAAAAGACTACCAATAAGACTCTTTGTAGAAGAAGTTCCCAAAAAATAGTATGTTGACTTTACGAGAAAGACCTCTAAACATGCTCCAAATTGTAAAAATACGACTTTTTGGATTTTCAATCTCTTTTTTTCGGCTATCCCTGATATTTAAAAAAAATGATACAATCATTTCACACAACAGGCTACCTATTAGACTCTCTATTGACAAAAGTTTCACCGCCCTCCCTTCATTATAACCGAAGTTATCGTGCCCTAAAGAATCAACAAATCAGCATGCTTATCTCTGCTTACCCTAAGCAGAAAATGCTCATCTTTGAACTCAATCATAACATTAACCTAGTGAACGTCTACACCAAGTTTGAACATTCTAGCTTAATTAGAAGGAGAGTTATTGTGTTCCGAAGTCCGGGCCTTTCAAATTGCTTCTATTTTTCATTTTCAATTCAAAATTGTGACCATCACATGACCTAAATCAAAATTCTGATCCGATAGATTTTTAGGCATTCCTTCAAGGATTCCGAAAATATAACTCCCGAATCTGTAAGTAAAATAGCAAAAAAGCCTTTTTGATTTTTCACGTTTAAAGATGGTGGCACTTCCGGTTCGATCGACAAACTCCATATTTTGTGTACGAATCAGTAATTCCTTGTCTGGTATCGAAAAAAAAAATTAGGTCATTCTGACCTATATTTCGACGATTTTTTTGAAAACTTTGATCCTTAATTTCACCAAGGGGAGATAATTTAGAAAATTTCTAATTATATTTTTGAAGTCACATTGGTAAGATCTACTTGTATACTAAATTTCATGAAAATCGTACAACTATTAAAGAAGTTGTCAAATTGGTCTAAACTTCCGGTTCGAAATCACAGCGACGAATTTTCGAAATTGGAAAATGCGAAACTGCAGATGAAAATGATTTTTTTCATGGTATTCAAAGAAAAAAGAATTAGTAAAATCGGTCAAAAAATAACAAAGTTACGACTATGCATTGTCAGTTTTTTCGTTCGTAAAATTCGGTGATTTCGGATTCGTGAAACGTTTTGAAAATATATTTAATCAACAGCCACCACCCATTTTTGGGGGGATAGGTAAAAGTTTCAGAACGATCCTATCGTTAGATTCTGAGAAATCCGATTTGTGGACAAAACACAAAAAAAAAATAACAATAATAATCTTAACAGAAACAATAAGCTTTCATATGTAATATGAAAGCTTAATAATCTTAACAGAAACAATAAGCTTTCATATGTAATATGAAAGCTTAACTAGATCTGCTACTGTCCCATGCAGATATGAAAGCTTTCATATTCATCGTCACGTGTCATTGATTGTATCAAGTATCCTAAATATAAGGATAAGAAGAAAAAATTATCAAAATTGGTCAAAAACTCGCGAAGTTACAAGTCTAAATATAGTATGAAACATTGCACCCAGGCATAACAATAATCTGAAAACTAAAGGGAAATAACTGAAACTTGTATTACTGTAATGAGACGGATGAGAAAATGAAATGAAAATGGCGGGACAAAAAATTAAAAATGGCAGGTTGGACAGGCGACCTTACTCCTTGTCACGTACAACCGGGCATTCGAAAACACGCTAGTTAACTCAATGACAGGCGCGCGTGCTAACCATTCAGCCACCCAACCCCCCTTTGAAATCAGACACGCGCAATATGTCATATAGGAAGAATAAGAAGTCGCTCACAACAAAATGGTAAATTAATGAGTTTAGGTCAAAAGGTTGAGCTACTGTTTTAGAGTACTTAATAGTTTTAAAGAGACACGTTAAGGGTTGTTCATAGTTAAATGAAAGTTTAATTTTAAATAAGACCAATAAAATTACGATTTAATAATGTCAGACTAATATTTCCAATATGTTTGGTTATAAGTACGAAATCGTGACGACTTCTTAAGCATGTTTTAAACAAAGGATCATAGACTGAATTGTACAAGAATGGCACTCTGCAATAAAAAAACTGGCCAAAGCAAGATTTCTATGCAGAAATTAAATAATTGCTAGAACCAGAAAAATATTTATCCACTATAATAAATAAGCAACATAGAGAAAATGAAATGAAATTGAATGGGGTTTAACGTTCTACTGTTCTGCTCCTAAAATGGGCTAATGAAGACGGGCATATGCCATAAAGTGTGCAATGAGGGAAATTTTACCCGGGCAGCGGCGTTACGGCCTACGAGGTTGGACAGGTGACCATACTCCTTGTCACGTACAACCAAGAAACCGAAACAACGCCAGTTGACTCAATGACAGACTTTATGATACAGAGCGCACGTGCTAACCATTCAGCCACGCAACCTCCCTAAAATCGGCAAATTGCTGACCTACAGCGAGAAACATTTCAACCGGGCCAAATTTTCTATTGTAACAGTTTAATTTGCACGGTACCTTTAGTTATCAACCGAATATTACAAAACTTTTAAAAATAAGCTCCCCCTGACCAGCTTAAGCGTTCGCAATAAACGTTTGCCCCTTAAAATCGGCAAATTGCTGACTTTAGAGTGAGAAACATTACAACCGGGCCAAATTTTCTGTTTTATCACTTTTACAGTACCTTTGATTACCAACCGATTATTACAAAACTTTAAAAATAAAAGAGAAAGAGAGAAATGCGGCCTAATGTCCATTCGACACAAACTAGGTCATTTCGGGACTAACATATGTTTTTTAATTTTATTTAAAAACTCCTCTTGCGCTTACTGGTCTTTAGCCGTTGGGAGGAAACCGAAGGACACGAAGAAAACCCACGAGGTTGGACATCATACTTCATGTCACGTGCAACCTGGGCCCGATTCCTAGAAAATTCTTAAGCACGTTCTTGTGCTTAGATTTTAAGTAGACTTTGCAATTAAGTAAACTTACCTTATTTTGTAGTCCCAGAAAATTCTTAAGAACGTTCTTGTGCTTAGATTTTAAGTAGACTTCAGTGTAAGCACAAGCACTTTATTATGTGTTCCAAGAAAAAACTTAAGCACAACTTCATTCTTACAATTGCCAATCTAAGCAAAAGTCCCGAGCAAGGTATAGGGAGGGCTTGCTTACCAACCTTAAGCCTGTTTCTGCTTCAAACAATATGGCTGACCGTATAGTTAGTTATTCGACGGCATTTACTACATCTTTTGATACCTAAGAGACATTTGGAAGACGGAAAATCCTTAAGAAATATATTCTCGACAAGAATGCTATAGAATATTTCCGCTTCTACACTAAAAACATTTTATTTATTTACAAATTGGTAAACAACACAAACGCAGGCAACTTGAAAGGAGCTAAATCGCTAACATTTGGGACCAAGAAATTGACACAAGTGTGTCGCAACGCATATAATACTCTAATATGAATGTATATAAACCGATTTACATTCAATGGTTTCCGTTTTTACTCCAATTTCAAATCAGTTATGTGCGGCGAAATTTGCCAACAGTGTCAATCGAATGCAAATTTCTAGCGTCTAGTTATTCCAGTCTACATGCGCCGTTTGATTTGGTGCAATGTTTCTAGCCTTGTTCCACCGAGTCTCTCGGTAGAACTGGGCTGAAACGCATTATGGTACACGATTCGTGTACCAATGGCAAAATATTTATCTTGTCTAAAATATTGGATATTAGAAGCCCATCTTTTTCCGATAAGATCACATCATCAATTTTGATTTAAACTGACAAATAATTCGTGTTTTCAATGTCGAAGATGCTGGATGACATTGAGTTAGAGACTTAGCTACTTTAAAATCAGGCGCTGTCTCTGTCATTCCGTCTGTTTGTATGTGCTTGCGTTTTGGGGTATTTTTTAGCTTATAGACCTATAGGGGCCATGTCAAAAGGATCACGTGGTTAAGTGGGTAAGACGCTAGCCAGGGCCAATTCCTAGAAAATTCTTAACAGCAAGCACAAAGTTATGCTTCACTTTTGCTTACGTAAGAAACTTTATAAAATACCGTCTCTAGAAAATTCTCAAGACCGTTCTTACGTAAGCACAAGTTAAGTACGAGTCTAAGCACATTGAGAGTACGATGCTCTCTAACGTCAAAAAACATTTTTGGTATGCAAATTACACCGTAATTGTAAATTCGTCTGCATCGCAGAGTTTCTATATATAGCTCTATGGTCTGCATGAAGTTATAAATAGACCAATGACATTAACCCCCCCCCCCCGAAAATAGTCGATTTAGATGTATTTTATTATTTAACAAATTAAATGAAATGAAATTTAACGTCCTACTATTTTGTTCCTAATCTGGGGTAATGAAGACGTAGATACGTCATACAGTGTGCTATGAGGGAAATTTCGCCCTGGCAGCGGCACTGCTCTATCGAATTCCAACTGCCACGGAATCTTTTACGTGTACGCCAGTTTGTACACGGGACCTCGTTTTTTCGTCCCATCCGAATGACAAGACAGCTGTCCTCCGTCCTGCATCACTGACAAGGAGAAACAACGTCGGAAAATTTGGATGAACCTTCTCGGCCAATGCAGGGATCGAACACCCGACCTCCAGGCTAGTGAACCAGCGTCTTACCCACTTAGGCAAGTGATCCTCTGATACCGTTGACGTGTCCCCTATAGGCCTACACATATAAAATATACCACAGACTAAACAAAAGAAAACAACCCAAAACGCAAGTACATGCAAAACAAACCGAATAATAATTGTGAGAGCGACTGATCTTTAAGTAGCCCTCGTGTGTGTTGTTTACCAATTTGGAAATAAATGAATTGTGTTTAGGGTAGAAGCGAAATTTCCTATAGCATTCTTCTCGAGAATATGTTTCTAAAGGATTTTCTGTCTTTCAATTGACTCTTAGGTATCAAAAGATGTAGCAAATATCGTCGAATAAATCCACGGTCAGCCATATTGTTTGAAGCAGAAACAGGCTTAAAGGTTGGTAAGCAAGCCCTATACCTTGCTTGGGATTTGTGCTTAGATTGACAATTTTAAGAACTAAGTTGTGCTTAAGTTTTTTCTTGGAACACATGATAACGTGCTTGTGCTTACACTGAAGTCTACTTAAAATCTAAGCACAAGAACGTTCTTAAGAATTTTCTGTTAACACAAAATAAGATAAGTTTACTTATTTGCAAAGTCTACTTAAAATCTACATGTAGGCCTAAGCGCAAGAACGTGTTAAAGAATTGTTTATGAATCGGGCCG
Organism: Patella ulyssiponensis; assembly: GCA_963678685.1. Taxonomy (NCBI): domain Eukaryota; kingdom Metazoa; phylum Mollusca; class Gastropoda; family Patellidae; genus Patella; species Patella ulyssiponensis. Next base: position 55,339,997 of record OY783225.1, on the reverse strand, counting down.
AGGTAGGGTGTTCGATCCCTGCATTGGCCGAGAAGGTTCATCCCCTTGTCAGCGATGCAGACGAAAAAATAAGGTCCCATGTAAAAATTGGCGTGCACGTCAAAGATCCCCTGGCCGTTGTAATTCGATATAAGAGTAAGCCGTAGCGCCGCTGCCCGGGCAAACTTTCCCTCATAGCATACTTTATGGCGTATGCCCGTCTTCATAAGCCCAGCTTAGGAGCAAAACAGTAGGAAGTTAAAACCTATTTCATTTCATGTCATTTGTCAAATACTTCTAAATCGACTATTTGAAGTTAATGTCATTGATCTATTTATAACTCTATATGCAGACGAATTTACGGTGTAATTTGCATACCAAATTTGTTTTTATGACGCTAAAGAGCATCTTAGTCTCAATTTACCAGTCACACTGTGCTTAGACTCGTACTTGGCTTGATCTTACGTAAGAACGGTCTTGAGAAGTTTCTATAGAGACGGTATTTCATAAAGTTTCTTACCTAAGCAAAAGTGAAGCATAACTTTGTGCTTACTTTTAAGAATTTTCTAGGAACCGGGCCCTGGAGATCGAAACGACGCCCGTTGACTCAATGACAGACGTTACGATACAGCGCGCACATGCTAACCATTCAGCCATTCAGCCTCCCTGAATTCGGAAAATTGCTGACTTATAGCAAGAAACATTTCAACCGGGCGAAATTTTCTGTTTTAACAGTTTAATGTGCACGGTACTTTAATTACCAACCGATTATTACAAAACGTTTGAAAATAAGCTCCAACTGACCAGCTTAATCGTATGCAATAAACGTTTGGCCTGAATTGAAAGGTCTGCACGGAGAAAATTCATCTTGATTTCCCGGCGCGGTTCCCCGTTGTCAGTGAGGCAGAACGGAGGGCCTGACAAGCACAGCTGTCTAGTCGTTCGGATGGGACGAAAAACCAAGGTCCCGTGTACACATTGGAGTGCTCGTAAAATATCCCTAAGCAGCTGGAATTCGATACTGTTGAATAAGCTCTATGCGACGACTAAATGTGTAGATTGTAGTCACCACACTGCATGTTTCGCTTAACAATGAAAGGGTGCCGTTTTCAATTTTCGATCCTTTTGTTCTTCTACTCCTGATATGTTGGACTGTTGATCGATGGTTTCATATAAAAGACTACCAATAAGACTCTTTGTAGAAGAAGTTCCCAAAAAATATTATGTTGACTTTACGAGAAAGACCTCTAAACATGCTCCAAATTGTAAAAATACGACTTTTTGGATTTTCAATCTCTTTTTATCGGCTATCCCTGATATTTAAAAAAAATGATACAATCATTTCAAACAACAGGCTAGCTTTTAGACTCTCTATTGACAAAAGTTTCATCGCCCTCCCTTCATTATAACCGAAGTTATCGTGCCCTAAAGAATCAACAAATCAGCATGCTTATCTCTGCTTACCCTTGACAGAAAATGCTCATCTTTGCACTCAATCATGACATTGACCTAGTCAACGTCTACACCAAGTTTGAACATTCTAGATTAATTAGAAGGAGAGTTATTGTGTTCCAAAATCTCGGCCCTTCAAATTGCTACTACTTTTCATATTCACTTCAAAATGGCAACCATCAGTTGACCTAAATCAAAATTCTGCTCCCTACGATTTTCGGGCCATCCTTCAAGGATTCAGAAAATATAACTCCCGTGTCTGTAAGTAAGATAGCAAAAAAGCCTTAGGGATTTTTCATGTTTCAAGATGGTGGCATTTCCGGTTTTATCGACAAACTCCATATTTTGTGTAGGAATCAGTAATTAAGTGGCGAGTATCGAAAAAAATTTTCAGGTCATTCTGACCTATATTTCGACGATTTTTTTTAAAACTTTGATCCTTAATTTCACCAAGGGGAGATAATTTAGAAAATTTCTCATTATAATTTTGAAGTCATATTGGTAAGATCTACTTAAATACTAAATTTCATGAAAATCGTACAACTATTAAAGAAGTTGTCAAATTGGTCTAAACTTCCGGTTCGAAATCACAGCAACGAATTTTCGAAATTCAAAAATGTGAAACTGCAGATGAAAATGATTTTTTTCAAGGTATTCAAAGAAAAAAGAATTAGTAAAATCGGTCAAAAAATAACAAAGTTACGACTATGCATTGTCAGTTTTTTCGTTCGTAAAATTCGGTGATTTCGGATTCGTAAAACGTTTTGAAAATATATTTAAACAACGTTCGCACCCCATTCTTGGGGGGGTAGGTCAAAGTTTCAGAAAGATCCCATTGTTAGATTCTGAGAAATCCGATTTGCAGAAAATACACAAAAAAAAAAATAATAACTAGATCTGCTACTGTCCCATGCAGATATGAAAGCTTTCATATTCATCGTCACGTGTCATCGATTATATCAAGTATCTCAAATAAAAGGATAAGAATAACAAACTATCAAAATTTGTCAAAAACTCGCGAAGTTACAAGTCTAAATATAGTATGAAACATTGAGTAATCTGAAAACTAAAGGGGGGTTGGGATGGCCTAGTGGTCTAGAGTGCCGCGCTTCGACCTCTAGCTGGCCGGTCACCTCTGGCTTGCGGCTGTGGTTTCGAGCCCTAGTGTGAGCGTATGTGGCATGGAGATAGGGGCGCCTTCTCAACCTCGTGGGTTTCCTCCGGGAACTCCGGTTTCCTCCCACGGCTAAAGACCCCTACGCGCAAGCGAACTATTGAAATAAAATTAAAACCGTATGTTAGTCCCGAAATGACCTGGTTGTGTTGAGTGGACGTTAAACCCCATTTCTCTCTCTCTCTCTCTGAAAACTAAAGGGAAATAACTGATACTTGTGTTGCTGTAATCGGGATGACTTCCGATTTCAAAACTTTCAGAAAAATGAAATGAAAATGGTAAGAAAACATCGAAAAATTAAATGAGATAACTTTGAACAAAACTAAAACTTTTTGAATCAGGTTGAACTCAACTGTTTGAATATGTACGTTAAATGTGTAGATTTGGAAAATTATAAAGACATAATATCAAAATCGGTCAAAAACTCACAAAGTTACAAATTTAAATGTAGTGAGAAACATTGCACCCGGGTAAAAAAATAATCTTTAAACTAAAGGGAAATAACTGAAACTTGTATAGCTGTAATCGGGCTTCCAAGATATGTTATATAATTATGGTTTCCAATATGTTTGGTTATAAGTAGGAAATCGTGACGACTTTTTAAGCATGTTTTAAACAAAGAGTCATAGACTGCAATATACAAGAATGGCACTCTGCAATAAAAAAACTGGCCAGAGATTTCTATGCAGAAATTAAACAATTGCTAGAACCAGAAAAATATTTATCCACTATAATAAATAAGCAACATAGAAAAAATAAAATGAAATTGAATGGGGTTTAACGTCTTACTGTTCTGCTCCTACAATGGGCTAATGAAGACGGGCATACGCCATAAAGTGTGCAATGAGGGAAATTTTACCCGGGCAGCGGCGTTACGGCCTATGAGGTTGGTAAGGCGACCATACTCCTTGTCACGTACAACCAAGAAATCGAAACAAGGCCACTTGACTCAATGACAGACGTTATGATACAGAGCGCACGTGCTAACCATTCAGCCACGCAACCTCCCTAAAATCGGCAAATTGCTGACCTACAGCGAGAAACATTTCAACCGGGCCAAATTTTCTATTTTAACAGTTTAATTTGCACGGTACCTTTAGTTATCAACCGAATATTACAAAACTTTTAAAAATAAGCTCCCCCTGACCAGCTTAATCATTCGCAATAAACGTTTTCCCCTTAAAATCGACAAATTGCTGACTTTAAAGTGAGAAACATTACAACCGGGCCAAATTTTCTGTTTTATCACTTTAACAGTACCTTTGATTACCAACCGATTATTACAAAACTTTAAAAAGAGAAAGAGAGAAATGCGGCCTAACGTCCATTCGACACAAACTAGGTCATTTCGGGACTAACATATGTTTTTTAATTTTATTTAAAAACTCCCCTTGCACGTACTGGTCTTTAGCCGTTGGGAGGAAACCGAAGAACACGGAAAAAACCCACGAGGTTGGACATCATACACCATGTCACGTGCAACCTGGAGATCGAAACGACGCCCGTTGACACAATGACAAACGTTACGATACAGCGAGCACATGCTAATCATTCAGCCATCCAGCCTCCCTGAATTCGGAAAATTGCTGACTTATAGCAAGAAACATTTCAACCGGGCGAAATTTTCTGTTTTAACAGTTTAATGTGCACGGTACTTTAATTACCAACCGATTATTACAAAACTTTTAAGCATGTTTTAAACAAAGGGTCATAGACTGCAATATACAAGAATGGCACTCTGCAATAAAAAAACTGGCCAGAGATTTCTATGCAGAAATTAAACAATTGCTAGAACCAGAAAAATATTTATCCACTATAATAAATAAGCAACATAGAAAAAATAAAATGAAATTGAATGGGGTTTAACGTCCTACTGTTCTGCTCCTACAATGGGCTAATGAAGACGGGCATACGCCATAAAGTGTGCAATGAGGGAAATTTTACCCGGGCAGCGGCGTTACGGCCTATGAGGTTGGTAAGGCGACCATACTCCTTGTCACGTACAACCAAGAAATCGAAACAAGGCCACTTGACTCAATGACAGACGTTATGATACAGAGCGCACGTGCTAACCATTCAGCCACGCAACCTCCCTAAAATCGGCAAATTGCTGACCTACAGCGAGAAACATTTCAACCGGGCCAAATTTTCTATTTTAACAGTTTAATTTGCACGGTACCTTTAGTTATCAACCGAATATTACAAAACTTTTAAAAATAAGCTCCCCCTGACCAGCTTAATCGTTCGCAATAAACGTTTGCCCCTTAAAATCGACAAATTGCTGACTTTAAAGTGAGAAACATTACAACCGGGCCAAATTTTCTGTTTTATCACTTTAACAGTACCTTTGATTACCAACCGAATATTACAAAACTTTAAAAAGAGAAAGAGAGAAATGCGGCCTAACGTCCATTCGACACAAACTAGGTCATTTCGGGACTAACATATGTTTTTTAATTTTATTTAAAAACTCCCCTTGCACGTACTGGTCTTTAGCCGTTGGGAGGAAACCGAAGAACACGGAAAAAACCCACGAGGTTGGACATCATACACCATGTCACGTGCAACCTAGAGATCGAAACGACGCCCGTTGACACAATGACAAACGTTACGATACAGCAAGTACATGCTAATCATTCAGCCATCCAGCCTCCCTGAATTCGGAAAATTGCTGACTTATAGCAAGAAACATTTCAACCGGGCGAAATTTTCTGTTTTAACAGTTTAATGTGCACGGTACTATAATTACCAACCGATTATTACAAAACTTTTGAAAATAAGCTCCAACTGACCAGCTTAATCGTATGCAATAAACGTTTTGCCTGAATTGAAAGTTCGCCACGGAAAAAGTTCATCTCGATTTCCCGGCGTGGTTCCCCTTGTCAGTGAGGCAGAACGGAGGGCCTGACAAGCACAGCTGTCTAGTCCTTCGGATGGGACGAAAAACCAAGGTCCCGTGTACACATTGGAGTGCACGTAAAATATCCCTAAGCAGTTGGAATTCGATACTGTTGAATAAACTCTATACGATGACTAAATGCGTAGATTGTAGTCACCCACACTGCATGTTTCGCTTAACAATGAAAGGGTGCCGTTTTCAATGTTCGATCCTTTTGTTCTTCTACTCTTGATATGTTGGACTGTTGATCGATGGTTTCATATAAAAGACTACCAATAAGACTCTTTGTAGAAGAAGTTCCCAAAAAATAGTATGTTGACTTTACGAGAAAGACCTCTAAACACGCTCCAAATTGTAAAAATACGACTTTTTGGATTTTCAATCTCTTTTTTTCGGCTATCCCTGATATTTAAAAAAAATGATACAATGATTTCACACAACAGGCTAGCTATTAGACTCTCTATTGACAAAAGTTTCACCGCCCTCCCTTCATTATAACCGAAGTTATCGTGCCCTAAAGAATCAACAAATCAGTATGCTTATGTCTGCTTACCCTAAGCAAAAAATGCTCATCTTTGAACTCAATCATAACATTGACCTAGTGAACGTCTACAACAAGTTTGAACATTCTAGCTTAATTAGAATGAGAGTTATTGTGCTCCAAAGTCTCGGCCCTTCAAATTGCTTCTATTTTTCATTTTCAATTCAAAATGGTGACTCCCGGTTGACCTAAATCAGAATTCTATTCGCGACATTTTTTAGGCCTTCCATCAAGGATTCAGAAAATATAACTCCCAAGTCTGTAAGTAAAATAGCAAAAAAGCCTTATTGATTTTTCACGTTTAAAGATGGTGGCACTTCCGGTTCGATCGACAAACTCCATATTTTGTGTACGAATCAGTAATTCCTTGTCTAGTATCGAAAAAAAATACTAGGTCATTCTGACCTATATTTCGACGATTTTTTTGAAAACTTTGATCCTTTATTTCACCAAGGGGAGATAAGTTAGAAAATTTCTAAAGTCATTTTTCAAGTCGCATCATTAAGGTCTACTTACATATTAAATTTCATGAAAATCGTACTACTACTAAAGAAGTTGTCGAGTTGGTGTAAACTTCCGGTTCGAAATCACAGCGACGAATTTTCGAAATTCGAAAATCCGAAATTGCAGATTTGAAGTAAATGTCTTAGGATACTCAAAGAAAAAAGAATTAGGAAAATAGATCAAATAGTCACAAAGTTACAGCATTGTAGGTCAAATGCATTCGTTCGTAAAATTCGGTGATTTCGGATTCGTCAAACGTTTTGAAAATACATTTAATCAAGGTTCGCACCCCATTTTTGGGGGGGTAGGTCAAAATTTCAGAAAGATCCTATGGATAGATTCTGAGAAATCCGATTTGCAGAAAACACACAAAAAAAAAAAATAATAATAATAACTAGATCTGCAAAGCAGATATTAAAGCTTTCATATTAACAGTCACTTCCTGTCACATGTCATGGGTCATGTAAATAATCTCATCAACAACAAAAAAATCATTAAAATCGGTCAAAATATAGCGAAGTTTTTATGATTTTTCAATCGTAAACAACTTTATCGGCACGGAAAACATCAAAGACAAAATTCGAAAATGTGACATTTTCAAATAACAATATTTCGACCCTGATCCCGGTTATGCAGAAATGTATTCATTTTGGAAATAGGAGACATATTCTCCAAACTACGGCCTATTGCTTTCATTCACGTGCTCGTTAATGTCGATTTTTCAACTTTTTTATATTCAGTTCGAAATGGTGACCATCACGTGACCGAAATCAAAATTCTGATCTGATAGATTTTTAGGCATTCCTTCAAGGATTCCGAAAATGTAACTCCCATGTCTGTAAGTAAAATATCGCAAAAGCCTTTGTGATTTTTCACGTTTCAAGATGGCGGCACTTCCGGTTCGATCCACAAACTCAATATTTTGTGTACGAATCAGTATTTACTTACCTAGTATCCAAAAAAAAAAATCAGGTCATTCTGACCTATATTTCTTCGATTTTTTTGAAAACTTTGATCCCTAATTTCACTAAGGGGAGATAATTTAGAAAATTTCTAAGGACATCTTTAAAGTTGCATCGGTAAGATCTACTTACATACTAAATTTCATGAAAATCGTACAACTATTAAAGAAGTTGTCAAGTTGGTCTCAACTTCCGGTTCGAAATCACAGCGACGAATTTTCGAAATTCGAAAATCTGAAACTGCAGTTGAAAATGATTTTTGTCATGGTACTCAAAGAAAAAAGAATTAGTAAAATAGGTCAAATAGTCACAGAGTTACAGTAATGCAGGTCAAATTCACTCGTTCGTAAAATTCGGTGATTTCGAATGCTTTAAACGTTTTGAAAATATATTTAATCAATACTCACCACCCATTTTTGGGGGGGTAGGTCAAAGTTTCAGAAACATCCTATGGTTAGATTCTGAGAAAAACGATTTGCAGGAAACACATGTTGACTTTACGAGAAAGACCTTTAAACATGCTCTAAATTGTAAAAATACGACTCTTTGGATTTTCAATCTCTTTTTTTCGGCTACCCCGGACATTTAAGAAAAAATGATACAATGATTTCACACAACAGGTTAGCTATTAGACTCTCGATTGACAAGAGTTTGATCGCCCTCCCTTCATTATAACCAAAGTTATCGTGCCCTAAAGAATCAACAAACCAGCTTGCTTATCTCTGCTTACCCTAGGCAGAAAATGCTCATCTTTGAACTCAATCAAGACAGTGACCTAGTGAACGTCTACACCAAGTTTGAACATTCTAGCTCAAGGAGAGTTATTGTGTTCCAAATTCTCGGCCCTTCAAATTGCTTCTATTTTTCACTTTCACTTCAAAATGGCGACCATCAATTGACCTAAATCAAAATTCTACTCCGAACGTTTTTTAGGCCATCCTTCAAGGATTCAGAAAATATAACTCCCGTGTCTGTAAGTAAAATAGCAAAAAAGCCTTTGTGATTTTTCACGTTTCAAGATGGCGACACTTCCGGTTCAACCCACAAACTCAATATTTTGTGTACGAATCAGTATTTACTTATCTAGTATCCAAAAAAAAAATCAGGTCATTCTGACCTATATTTCTTCGATTTTTTTGAAAACTTTGATCCTTAATTTCACCAAGGGGAGATAATTTAGAAAATTTCTATTTATATTTTTGAAGTCACATGGTTAAGATCTACTTACATACTAAATTTCATGAAAATCGTAGAACTATTAAAGAAGTTGTCAAGTTGGTCTCAAATTCCGGTTCGAAATCACAGCGACGAATTTTCGAAATTCGAAAATCTGAAACTGCAGTTGAAAATGATTTTTGTCAAGGTACTCAAAGAAAAAAGAATTAGTAAAATAGGTCAAATAGTCACAGAGTTACAGTAATGCAGGTCAAATTCACTCGTTCGTAAAATTCTGTGATTTCGAATTCGTAAAACGTTTTGAAAATATATTTAATCAAAAACTGCCACCCAGTTTTGGGGGGGTAGGTCAAAGTTTCAGAAAGGTCCCATGGTTAGATTCTGAGAAATCCGATTTGCAGAAATGACACACAAAAAAAAAATAATAATAACTAGATCTGCTACTGTCCCATGCAGATGTGAAAGCTTTCATATTCATCGTCACGTGTCATCGATTATATCAAGTATCTCAAATAAAAGGATAAGAAAAACAAACTATCAAAATTGGTCAAAAACTCGCGAAGTTACAAGTCTAAATATAGTATGAAACATTGAGTAATCTGAAAACTAAAGGGAAATAACTGATACTTGTGTTGCTGTAATCGGGATGAATGAGATAACTTTGAACAAAACTAAAACTTTTTGAATCAGGTTGAACTCAACTGTTTGAATATGTACGTTAAATATGTAGATTTGGAAAATTATAAAGACATAATATCAAAATCGGTCAAAAACTCACAAAGTTACAAATTTAAATGTAGTGAGAAACATTGCACCCGGGCAAAAAAATAATCTTTAAACTAAAGGGAAATAACTGAAACTTGTATAGCTGTAATCGGGCTTCCAAGATATGTTATATAATTATGGTTTCCAATATGTTTGGTTATAAGTAGGAAATCGTGACGACTTCTTAAGCATGTTTTAAACAAAGGGTCATAGACTGCAATATACAAGAATGGCACTCTGCAATAAAAAAAAAACTGGCCAGAGATTTCTATGCAGAAATTAAATAATTGCTAGAACGAGAAAAATATTTATCCACTATAATAAATAAGCAACATAGAGAAAATGAAATGAAATTGAATGGGGTTTAACGTCCTACTGTTCTGCTCCTACAATGGGCTAATGAAGACGGGCATACGCCATAAAGTGTGCAATGAGGGAAATTTTACCCGGGCAGCGGCGTTACGGCCTACGAGGTTGGTAAGGCGACCATACTCCTTGTCACGTACAACCAAGAAATCGAAACAAGGACAGTTGACTCAATGACAGACGTTATGATACAGAGCGCACGTGCTAACCATTCAGCCACGCAACCTCCCTAAAATCGGCAAATTGCTGACCTACAGCGAGAAACATTTCAACCGGGCCAAATTTTCTATTTTAACAGTTTAATTTGCACGGTACCTTTAGTTATCAACCGAATATTACAAAACTTTTAAAAATAAGCTCCCCCTGACCAGCTTAATCGTTCGCAATAAACGTTTGCCCCTTAAAATCGACAAATTGCTGAATTTAATGTGAGAAACTTTACAACCGGGCCAAATTTTCTGTTTTATCACTTTAACAGTACCTTTGATTACCAACCGATTATTACAAAACTTTAAAAAGAGAAAGAGAGAAATGCGGCCTAACGTCCATTCGACACAAACTAGGTCATTTCGGGACTAACATATGTTTTTTAATTTTATTTAAAAACTCCCCTTGCACGTACTGGTCTTTAGCCGTTGGGAGGAAACCGAAGAACACGGAGAAAACCCACGAGGTTGGACATCATACACCATGTCACGTGCAACCTGGAGATCGAAACGACGCTCGTTGACTCAATGACAAAGGTTACGATACAGCGAGCACATGCTAACCATTCAGCCTTCCAGCCTCCCTGAATTCGGAAAATTGCTGACTTATAGCAAGAAACATTTCAACCGGGCGAAATTTTCTGTTTTAACAGTTTAATGTGCACGGTACTTTAATTACCAACCGATTATTACAAAACTTTTGAAAATAAGCTCCAACTGACCAGCTTAATCGTATGCAATAAACGTTTTGCCTGAATTGAAAGTTCTGCACAGAGAAAGTTCATCTCGATTTCCCGGCGTGGTTCCCTTGTCAGTAAGGCAGAACGGAGGGCCTGACAAGCACAGCTGTCTAGTCCTTCGGATGGGACGAAAAACCAAGGTCCCGTGTACACATTGGAGTGCACGTAAAATATCCCTAAGCAGTTGGAATTCGATACTGTTGAATAAGCTCTATACGATGACTAAATGCGTAGATTGTAGTCACCCACACTTCATGTTTCGCTCAACAATGAAAGGGTGCCATTTTCAATGTTCGATCCTTTTGTTCTTCTACTCCTGATATGTTGGACTGTTGATCGATGGTTTCATATAAAAGACTACCAATAAGACTCTTTGTAGAAGAAGTTCCCAAAAAATAGTATGTTGACTTTACGAGAAAGATCTCTAAACATGCTCCAAATTGTAAAAATACGACTTTTTGGATTTTCAATCTCTTTTTTTCGGCTATCCCTGATATTTAAAAAAAATGATACAATCATTTCACACAACAGGCTACCTATTAGACTCTCTATTGACAAAAGTTTCACCGCCCTCCCTTCATTATAACCGAAGTTATCGTGCCCTAAAGAATCAACAAATCAGCATGCTTATCTCTGCTTACCCTAAGCAGAAAATGCTCATCTTTGAACTCAATCATAACATTGACCTAGTGAACGTCTACACCAAGTTTGGACATTCTAGCTTAATTAGAAGGAGAGTTATTGTGTTCCGAATTCCGGGCCTTTCAAATTGCTTCTATTTTTCATTTTCAATTCAAAATTGTGACCATCACATGACCGAAATCAAAATTCTGCTCCCTACGATTTTCGGGCCATCCTTCAAGGATTCAGAAAATATAACTCCCGTGTCTGTAAGTAAGATAGCAAAAAAGCCTTAGGGATTTTTCATGTTTCAAGATGGTGGCACTTCCGGTTCGATCGACAAACTCCATATTTTGTGTACGAATCAGTAATTCCTTGTCTAGTATCGAAAAAAAAAATTAGGTCATTCTGACCTATATTTCGACGATTTTTTTGAAAACTTTGATCCTTAATTTCACCAAGGGGAGATAATTTAGAAAATTTCTAATTATATTTTTGAAGTCACATCGGTAAGATCTACATGTATACTAAATTTCATGAAAATCGTACAACTATTAAAGAAGTTGTCAAATTGGTCTAAACTTCCGGTTCGAAATCACAGCGACGAATTTTCGAAATTCGAAAATGTGAAACTGCAGATGAAAATGATTTTTTTCAAGGTATTCAAAGAAAAAAGAATTAGTAAAATTGGTCAAAAAATAACAAAGTTACGACTATGCATTGTCAGTTTTTTCGTTCGTAAAATTCGGTGATTTCGGATTCGTAAAACGTTTTGAAAATATATTTAATCAACGTTCGCACCCCATTTTTGGGGGGGTAGGTCAAAGTTTTAGAAAGATCCCATGGTTAGATTCTGAGAAATCCGATTTGCAGAAAATACACAAAAAAAAAAATAATAACTAGATCTGCTACTGTCCCATGCAGATATGAAAGCTTTCATATTCATCGTCACGTGTCATTGATTGTATCAAGTATCCTAAATAAAAGGATAAGAAGAAAAAATTATCAAAATTGGTCAAAAACTCTCGAAGTTACAAGTCTAAATATAGTATGAAACATTGCACCCAGGCATAACAATAATCTGAAAACTAAAGGGAAATAACTGAAACTTGTATTACTGTAATGAGACGGATGAGAAAATGAAATGAAAATGGCGGGAAAAACAAATTAAAAATGGCAGGTTGGACAGGCGACCTTACTCCTTGTCACGTACAACCGGTCATTTGAAAACACGCTAGTTAACTCAATGACAGGCGCGCGTGCTAACCATTCAGCCACCCAACCCCCCTTTGAAATCAGACACGTGCAATATGTCATATAGGAAGAATAAGAAGTCGCTCACAAGAAAATGGTAAATTAATGAGTTTAGGTCAAAAGGTTGAGCTACTGTTTTAGAGTATTTAATAGTTTTAAAGAGACACGTTAAGGGTTGTTCATAGTTAAATGAAAGTTTAATTTTAAATAAGACCAATAAAATTAGGATTTAATAATGCCAGACTAATATTTCCAATATGTTTGGTTATAAGTAGGAAATCGTGACGACTTCTTAAGCATGTTTTAAACAAAGGATCATAGACTGAATTATACAAGAAATAAAAAAACTGGCCAAAGCAAGATTTCTATGCAGAAATTAAATAATTGCTAGAACCAGAAAAATATTTATCCACTATAATAAATAAGCAACATAGAGAAAATGAAATGAAATTGAATGGGGTTTAACGTCCTACTGTTCTGCACCTAAAATGGGCTAATGAAAACGGGCATATGCCATAAAGTGTGCAATGAGGGAAATTTTACCCGGGCAGCGGCGTTACGGCCTACGAAGTTGGACAGGCGAACATACTCCTTGTCACGTACAACCAAGAAATCGAAACAACGCCAGTTGACTCAAAGACAGACGTTATTCAGCCACGCAACCTCCCTAAAATCGGCAAATTGCTGACCTGCAGCGAGAAACAGTTCAACCGGGCCAAATTTTCTATTTTAACAGTTTAATTTGCACGGTACCTTTAGTTATCAACCGAATATTACAAAACTTTTAAAAATAAGCTCCCCTTGATCAGCTTAATCGTTCGCAATAAACGTTTGCCCCTTAAAATCGGCAAATTGCTGACTTTAAAGTGAGAAACATTACAACCGGGCGAAATTTTCTGTTTTATCACTTTTACAGTACCTTTGATTACCAACCGTTTATTACAAAACTTTAAAAATAAAAGAGAAAGAGAGAAATGCGGCCTAATGTTCATTAGACACAAACTAGGTCATTTCGTGACTAACATATGTTTTTTAATTTTATTTAAAAACTCCCCTTGCGCTTACTGGTCTTTAGCCGTTGGGAGGAAACCGAAGGACACGGAGAAAACCCACGAGGTTGGACATCATACTCCATGTCACGTGCAACCTGGAGATCGAAACGACGCCCGTTGACTCAATGACAGACGTTACGATACAGCGCGCACATGCTAACCATTCAGCCATTCAGCCTCCCTGAATTCGGAAAATTGCTGACTTATAGCAAGAAACATTTCAACCGGGCGAAATTTTCTGTTTTAACACTTTAATGTGCACGGTACTTTAATTACCAACCGATTATTACAAAACTTTTGAAAAAAAGCTCCAACTGACCAGCTTAATCGTATGCAATAAACGTTTTGCCTGAATTGAAAGTTCTGCACGGAAAAAGTTCATCTCGATTTCCCGGCGTGGTTCCCCTTGTCAGTGAGGCAGAACGGAGGGCCTGACAAGCACAGCTGTCTAGTCCTTCGGATGGGACGAAAAACCAAGGTCCCGTGTACACATTGGAGTGCACGTAAAATATCCCTAAGCAGTTGGAATTCGATACTGTTGAATAAACTCTATACGATGACTAAATGCGTAGATTGTAGTCACCCACACTGCATGTTTCGCTTAACAATGAAAGGGTGCCGTTTTCAATGTTCGATCCTTTTGTTCTTCTACTCCTGATATGTTGGACTGTTGATCGATGGTTTCATATAAAAGACTACCAATAAGACTATTTGTAGAAGAAGTTCCCAAAAAATAGTATGTTGACTTTACGAGAAAGACCTCTAAACATGCTCCAAATTGTAAAAATACGACTTTTTGGATTTTCAATCTCTTTTTTTCGGCTATCCCTGATATTTAAAAAAAATGATACAACGATTTCATACAACAGGCTAGCTATTAGACTCTCTATTGACAAAAGTTTCACTGCCCTCCCTTCATTATAACCGAAGTTATCGTGCCCTAAAGAATCAACAAATCAGCATGCTTATCTCTGCTTACCCTAAGCAGAAAATGCTCATCTTTGAACTCAATCATAACATTGACCTAGTGAACGTCTACAACAAGTTTGAACATTCTAGCTTAATTAGAATGAGAGTTATTGTGTTTCAAAGTCTCGGCCCTTCAAATTGCTACTACTTTTCATTTTAAATTCAAAATGGTGACCATCACGTGACCGAAATCAAAATTCTGCTCCCTACGATTTTTGGGCCATCCTTCAAGGATTCAGAAAATATAACTCCCGAGTCTGTAAGTAAAATAGCAAAAAAGCCTTATTGATTTTTCACGTTTAAAGATGGCGGCACTTCCGGTTCGATCGACAAACTCCATATTTTGTGTGCGAATCAGCAATTCCTTGTCCAGTACCGAAAAAAAAAATTAGGTCATTCTGACCTATATTTCGACGATTTTTTTGAAAAGTTTGATCCTTAATTTCACCAAGGGGAGATAAGTTAGAAAATTTCTAAAGTCATTTTTCAAGTCGCATCATTAAGGTCTACCTACATATTAAATTTCATGAAAATCGTACAACTACTAAAGAAGTTGTCGAGTTGGTGTAAACTTCCGGTTCGAAATCACAGCGACGAATTTTCGAAATTCGAAAATCCGAAATTGCAGATTTGAAGTAAATGTCTTAGGATACTCAAAGAAAAAAGAATTAGTAAAATAGATCAAATAGTCACAAAGTTACAGCATTGTATGTCAAATGCATTCGTTCGTAAAATTCGGTGATTTCGGATTCGTAAAACGTTTTGAAAATACTTTTAATCAAGGTTCGCACCCCATTTTTGGGGGGGTAGGTCAAAATTTCAGAAAGATCCTATGGATAGATTCTGAGAAATCCGATTTGCAGAAAACACACAAAAAAAAAAAATAATAATAACTAGATCTGCTACTGTCCCATGCAGATATGAAAGCTTTCATATTCATCGTCACGTGTCATCGATTATATCAAGTATCTCAAATAAAAGGATAAGAATAACAAACTATTAAAATTGGTCTAAAACTCGCGAAGTTACAAGTCTAAATATAGTATGAAACATTGAGTAATCTGAAAACTAAAGGGAAATAACTGATACTTGTGTTGCTGTAATCGGGATGACTTCCCACTTCAAAACTTTCAGAAAAATGAAATGAAAATGGTAAGAAAACATCGGAAAATTAAATGAGATAACTTTGAACAAAGCTAAAACAGGTTGAACTCAACTGTTTGAATATGTACGTTAAATATGTAGATTTGGAAAATTATAAAGACATAATATCAAAATCGGTCAAAAACTCACAAAGTTACAAATTTAAATGTAGTGAGAAACATTGCACCCGGGCAAAAAAATAATCTTTAAACTAAAGGGAAATAACTGAAACTTGTATAGCTGTAATCGGGCTTCCAAGATATGTTATATAATTATGGTTTCCAATATGTTCGGTTATAAGTAGGAAATCGTGACGACTTCTTAAGCATGTTTTAAACAAAGGGTCATAGACTGCAATATACAAGAATGGCACTCTGCAATAAAAAAACTGGCCAAAGCAAGATTTCTATGCAGAAATTAAATAATTGTTAGAACCAGAAAAATCTTTATCCACTATAATAAATAAGCAACATAGAGAAAATGAAATGAAATTGAATGGGTTTAACGTCCTACTGTTTTGCTCCTACAATGGGCTAATGAAGATGGGCATACGCCATAAAGTGTGAAATGAGGGAAATTTTACCCGGGCAGCGGCGTTACGGCCTACGAGGTTGGACAGGCGACCATACTCCTTGTCACGTACAACCAAGAAATCGAAACAACGCCAGTTGACTCAATGACAGACGTTATTCAGCCACGCAACCTCCCTAAAGTCGGCAAATTGCTGACCTACAGCGAGAAACATTTCAACCGGGCCAAATTTTCTATTTTAACAGTTTAATTTGCACGGTACCTTTAGTTATCAACCGAATATTACAAAACTTTTAAAAACAAGCTCCCTCTGACCAGCTTAATCGTTCGCAATAAACGTTTGCCCCTTAAAATCGACAAATTGCTGACTTTAAAGTGAGAAAAATTACAACCGGGCAAAATTTTCTGTTTCATCACTTTTACAGTAGCTTTGATTACCAACCGATTATTACAAAACTTTAAAAATAAAAGAGAAAGAGATAAATGCGGCCTAACGTCCATTCGACACAAACTGGGTCATTTCGGGACTAACATATGTTTTTTAATTTTATTTAAAAACTCCCCTTGTGCGTACGGGTTTTTAGCCGTTGGGAGGAAACCGAAGAACACGGAGAAAACCCACGAGGTTGTACATCATACACCATGTCACGTGCAACCAGGAGATCGAAACGACGCCCGTTGACTCAATGACAGACGTTACGATACAGCGCGCACATGCTAACCATTCAGCCCCCCTGAATTCGGAAAATTGCTGACTTATAGCAAGAAATATTTCAACCGGGCGAAATTTTCTGTTTTAACAGTTTAATGTGCACGGTACTTTAATTACCAACCCATTATTACAAAACTTTTGAAAATAAGCTCCAACTGACCAGCTTAATCGTATGCAATAAACGTTTTGCCTGAATTGAAAGTTCTGCACGGAGAAAGTTCATCTCGATTTCCCGGCGTGGTTCCCCTTGTCAGTGAGGCAGAACGGAGGGCCTGACAAGCACAGCTGTCTAGTCCATCGGATGGGACGAAAAACCAAGGTCCCGTGTACACATTGGAGTGCACGTAAAATATCCCTAAGCAGTTGGAATTCGATACTGTTGAATAAGCTCTATACGATGACTAAATGCGTAGATTGTAGTCACCCACACTGCATGTTTCGCTCAACAATGAAATGGTGCCGTTTTCAATGTTCGATCCTTTTGTTCTTCTACTCCTGATATGTTGGACTGTTGATCGATGGTTTCATATAAAAGACTACCAATAAGACTCTTTGTAGAAGAAGTTCCCAAAAAATAGTATGTTGACTTTACGAGAAAGACCTCTAAACATGCTCCAAATTGTAAAAATACGACTTTTTGGATTTTCAATCTCTTTTTTTCGGCTATCCCTGATATTTAAAAAAATGATACAATGATTTCAAACAACAGGCTAGCTATTACACTCTCTATTGACAAAAGTTTCACCGCCCTCCCTTCATTATAACCGAAGATATCGTGCCCTAAAGAATCAACAAATCAGCATACTTATCTCTGCTTACCCTAAGCAGAAAATGCTCATCTTTGAACTCAATCATGACATTGACCTAGTGAACGTTTACACCAAGTTTGAACATTCTAGCTTAATTAGAAGGAGAGTTATTGTATTCCAAAATCCCGGTCTTTCAAATTGCTTCTATTTTTCATTTTCAATTCAAAATGGTGACCATCACGTGACCAAAATCAAAATTCGGATCCGACAGATTTTTAGGCATTCCTTCAAGGATTCTGAAAATATAACTCCCGAGTCTGTAAGTAAAATAGCAAAAAAGCCTTTTTGATTTTTCACGTTTAAAGATGGTGGCACTTCCGGTTCGATCGACAAACTTCATATTTTGTGTACGAATCAGTAATTCCTTGTCTAGTATCAAAAAAAAAAAATTAGGTCATTCTGACCTATATTTCGACGATTTTTTTGAAAACTTTGATCCTTAATTTCACCAAGGGGAGATAATTTAGAAAATTTCTAATTATATTTTTGAAGTCACATCGGTAAGATCTACTTGTATACTAAATTTCATGAAAATCGCACAACTATTAAAGAAGTTGTCAAATTGGTCTAAACTTCCGGTTCGAAATCACTGCGACGAATTTTCGAAATTCGAAAATGTGAAACTGCAGATGAAAATGATTTTTTTCAAGGTATTCAAAGAAAAAAGAATTAGTAAAATCGGTCAAAAAATAACAAAGTTACGACTATGCATTGTCAGTTTTTTCGTTCGTAAAATTCGGTGATTTCGGATTCGTAAAACGTTTTGAAAATATATTTAAACAACGTTCGCACCCCATTTTTGGGGGGGTAGGTCAAAGTTTCAGAAAGATCCCATGGTTAGATTCTGAGAAATCCGATTTGCAGAAAATACACAAAAAAAAAAATAATAATAATCTTAACAGAAACAATAAGCTTTCATATGTAATATGAAAGCTTAATAATCTTAACAGAAACAATAAGCTTTCATATGAAATATGAAAGCTTAATTATCAAAATTGGTCAAAAACTCGCAAAATTACAAGTCTAAATATAGTATGAAACATTGCACCCAGGCATAACCATAATCTGAAAACTAAAGGGAAATAACCGAAACTTGTATTACTGTAATGAGACGGATGAGAAAATGAAATGAAAATTGCCGGAAAAAAATTAAAAATGGCAGGTTGGACAGGCGTCCATACTCCTTGTCACGCACAACCGGGCATTCGAAAACACGCTAGTTAACTCAATGACAGGCGCGCGTGCTAACCATTCAGCCGCCCAACCCCCCTTTGAAATCAGACACGTGCAATATGTCATATAGGAAGAATAACAAGCCGCTCACAACAAAATGGTAAATTAATGAGTTTAGGGCAAGAAGGCGTCTAAAGCACCCGGTGTTCCCAGGCGGTCACCCATCCAAGTACTAACCGGGCCCGACGTTGCATAACTTCAGTGATCGGACGAGAACTGGTGTTTTCAACATGGTATGGCCGTGGACGAGAGAAGGTGGACAGAACCCGTAGTTATACTTACTTGAATTGACCCGCTTATTGATTTTTTGGGGGGTTTTTGTCGGTTTCAAAAAGGCGTCTACAGCACCCAGTGTTCCCAGGCGGTCACCCATCCAAGTACTGACCGGGCCCGACGTTGCTTAACTTCAGTGATCGGACGAGAACTGTTGTTTTCAACGTGGTGTGGCCGTAGACGAGAGAAGGTGTACAGAACCCGTAGTTATACTTACCTGAATTGACTCGCTCATTGATTTTTTTTTGTTTTTTGTCGGTTTTAAAAAGGCGTCTACAGCACCCGGTGTTCCCAGGCGGTTACCCATCCAAGTACTGACCGGGCCCGACGTTGCTTAACTTCAGTGATCGGACGAGAACTGGTGTTTTCAACGTGGTATGGCCCTAGACGAGAGAGGGTGGACAGAACCCGTAGTTATACTTACCTGAATTGACCCGCTTATTGATTTTTGGGGCGGTTTTTGTCGGTTTTAAAAAGGCGTCTATAGCACCCGGTGTTCCCAGGCGGTCACCCATCCAAGTACTAACCGGGCCCGACGTTGCTTAACTTCAGTGATCGGACAAGAACTGGTGTTTTCAACGTGGTGTGGCCGTAGACGAGAGAAGGTGGGCAGAACCCGTAGTTATACTTACCTGAATTGACCCGCTTATTGATTTTTTTTGTGGGGGGGGGGAGGTGTCGGTTTTAAAAAGGCGTCTACAGCACCCGGTGTTCCCAGGCGGTCACCCATCCAAGTACTGACCGGGCCCGACGTTGCTTAACTTCAGTGATCGGACGAGAACTGGTGTTTTCAACGTGGTGTGGCCGTAGACGAGAGAAGGTGGACAGAACCCATACTTGTGCTTACTCAAATTCTTTTTGTGTCTTATTCCCTGGGGAGACGGGCCGAGCGCAGAGCTGGAGTCGTGCAAAAGAGTGCGCGCTGTGGTCTGATTGGCGGAAAATTGATTTTTTTCACGAAGAATCAGGGCTAAAAGGCGTCTACAGCACCCAGTGTTCCCAGGTGGTCACCCATCCAAGTACTAACCGGGCCCGGCGTTGCTTAACTTCAGTGATCGGACGAGAACTGGTGTTTTCAACGTGGTATGGCCGTAGACGAGAGAAGCTGGACAGAACCCGTAGTTATACTTACCTGAATTGACCCGCTTATTGATTTTTTGTTTTGTTTTTTGTTTTAGAGTATTTAATTGTTTTAAAGAGACACGTTAAGGGTTGTTCATAGTTAAATTAAAGTTTAATTTTAAATAAGACCAATAAAATTAGGATTTAATAATGCCAGACTAATATTAAATAAAGTTTTAAATTAAGAATAATTAATTATTGGTCTAATGCAATGAAATGCTTTGATTTGACGGATGAAATGTACGATGGGTGTTCGATCCCTGCATTGGCCGAGAAAGTTCATCTCGATATTCTGGCGTGTCCCCCCATCCGCCGTGTACACATTGGAGTGCACGTAAAAGATCCCTCAGCAGTTGGAATTCTATATTGTTGAATAAGCTCTATACGATGACTAAATGTGCAGATTGTAGCCACCCACACTGCATGTTTTGCTTAACAATGATAGGGTGCGGTTTTCAATTTTCGATCCTTTTATTCTACTACTCCTGATATTTTGGACTGTTGATCTATGGTTTCATATAAAAGACTACCGATAAGACTCTTTGTAGAAGAAGTTCCCCAAAAATATTATGTTGACTTTAAGAGAAAAGGACCTTTAAAAATGCTCCAAATCGTAAAAATACGTCTTTTTGGATTTTCGATCTCTTTTTTCTGCTACCCCTGATATTTAAAAAAAATGATACAATGATTTCACACAACGGGCTAGCTATTAGACTATCGATTGACAAGAGTTTCATCACCCTCCCTTCATTATAACCGAAGTTATTGTGCCCTAAAGAATCAACAAATCAGCATGCTTATCTCTGCTTACCCTAAGCAGAAAATGTTCATCTTTGCACTCAATCATGACATTGACCTAGTGAACGTCTACACCAAGATTGAACATTCTAGCTCAATTAGAAGGAGAGTTATTGTGTTTCAAAGTCTCGGCCCTTCAAATTGCTACTACTTTTCATATTCACTTCAAAATGGCAACCATCAGTTGACCTAAATCAAAATTCTGCTCCCTACGATTTTCGGGCCATCCTTCAAGGATTCAGAAAATATAACTCCCGTGTCTTTAAGTAAGATAGCAAAAAAGCCTTAGGGATTTTTCATGTTTCAAGATGGTGGCATTTCCGGTTTGATCGACAAACTCCATATTTTGTCGAGGAATCAGTAATTACCTGTCGAGTATCGAAAAAAATTTTCAGGTCAGTCTGACCTATATTTCGACGATTTTTTTTAAAACTTTGATCCTTAATTTCACCAAGGGGAGATAATTTAGAAAATTTCTCATTATAATTTTGAAGTCACATTGGTAAGATCTACTTAAATACTAAATTTCATGAAAATCGTACAACTATTAAAGAAGTTGTCAAATTGGTCTAAACTTCCGGTTCGAAATCACAGCGACGAATTTTCGAAATTCGAAAATGTGAAACTGCAGATGAAAATGATTTTTTTCAAGGTATTCAAAGAAAAAAGAATTAGTAAAATCGGTCAAAAAATAGCAAAGTTACGACTATGCATTGTCAGTTTTTTCGTTCGTAAAATTCGGTGATTTCGGATTCGTAAAACGTTTTGAAAATATATTTAATCAACGTTCGCACCCCATTTTTGGGGGAGTAGGTCAAAGTTTCAGAAAGATCCCATGGTTAGATTCTGAGAAATCCGATTTGCAGAAAATACACAAAAAAAAAAATAATAATAATCTTAACAGAAACAATAAGCTTTCATATGTAATATGAAAGCTTAATAACTTTAACAGAAACAATAAGCTTTCATATGTAATACATATGAAAGCTTAATAACTTTAACAGAAACAATAAGCTTTCATATGTAATACATATGAAAGCTTAATAATCTTAACAGAAACAATAAGCTTTCATATGTAATATGAAAGCTTAACTAGACCTGCAAGCAGCACTGAACCGGCTTTCAGGAATCATACAGGAAGTTTATTATACCATAGCCGATCCATTGAGCTACCAAACTATACTTTAGTTGTTTTGCTTCAGTGACACCCTCTATCATATGTAAAAGTAATATTTGCTGGCTAAAAGACCAGTCAAAATTGTAAATTATGGCAAAATTACGTCACTTCCGGTGCCGAAAGAAATTTTTATAGGTGAAAAATAAGTCGAAAATTCGCAACATACAAAATACAAACTTTGTTTTATACATATCGGGCAATAAATAATCAACCTATAACCCATAAACTGAAATTAAGAAGGTAAAACACTTAAACGTGACCCTGGGAAAATTGGCTATTATTCGACAAGGGAACATGCTAGAAGCCTTTTCTTGATATCAATATGATGGTATTGATTTAATCTTACTGCCCATTAGAGTCAGACGTTATAAAGTTAAACGAATAATAAATATAAATCCCTTCAAAAAAATGTTTCTTTTGAAGGCTTAAAATACGTTTTTTGCAAAAATTACATTACTTCCGGTGATATTGAAAATGTTAACTTGGTTCATAGAAGTCATAAATGACATAAGGCATCAAATGGTAAAAAAATTATAAAAATCGAATAATAATTGACACTTTTATAGACCAAAAACCTTGAAAAGTGACTTATAGAAGATCGCCTATTTCTCTATAACCGTACAAGTTAGAAACCATTTTGTGGTATCTGTATGGTCGTATGGCTTCATTCTATTCGTTGATGGGAATCAAATATCATAATTTTAAAAATATTATAAGGCAGACCCATTTGAATAAAATATTTGTTTTTTAGGTGAAAAATACAGTTTTTGCCCAAATGACGTCATTTCCGGTCACAGTGAAAATGTAAAATTGGCTTGACCTAATCCAAATTGGCATTATGCATCAAATGGAAAAAAATATTGCAAATCGAATAATAATTCACTCCTTTATAGGCAAAATAACGTGAAAAGTGATGCATGCAAAATTGCATATTTCTCGGCAACTGCTCATATTACAAACTTATTTTCGCATACATTCTCTTCGTCTGGATTATTGCTACGAGTTTATGAAAATTACAAATAAATGTTTCAAAATAAGAAGACGCTGAATGAATTGTAAATAACTGAATTTTAAACTTTATTTTACATTTTATTCGAAATTGCCCGAAAATGAAATTGAAATTAAAAAATCTGAGCTAAGGATTTTGTGCACCTTTGCAGGGTGCATCCTTTTAGTTATATCAGTTTTGAAAAAAAATAATATTTGCTTTCAAAAAGTGGTACCTAACTGTCAAAATTGTAGTTTTTGTTAATATTACGTCACTTCCGTTGCCGACAGAAAAATTTCACCGTAACAAAAAAAAAATACAATTTGGACCACGGAGCATATGAACTTTGTTTTATACAAATCGAACAATAAATAATTTTTCTGGGTACGAAAAACTAAATTAGCCGATGGCGGCTAACGCAAATTACCGAGACAATTTTTTTTCTCATTTCTGCTCAAGTAGGATGATATTTTAACCCTGTGTAAAATACCATCAAAAAATATTCATAAATAAAAAAGGTTTTCGTAAAAAAAAATTTTTTTTTTTCAAAATATCGGACATTTTTCGACTACTTCCGGTTTTACGATCATTGTAGCGATAGCTTTACGAAGTTATTTGGATACTTAACTTTCTGTACCAGAAGTGTCAGAAACATCCATTGAGTAGTTTTGGAAAAAAAGATAAATTAAAGAGCGTTTCCAAAAATTTAACGATTTTTCAATTTTTTTCAAAGTTTGATGCCATTTTTGGACCACCTATATTATTTCAATGCTTTTCATTTTGGGTTCACTATATAGACAACCGATAGGACTTTGAGTAAGAAAAGATTAAGAAAAATATGCGGTGTCGTTTTCGAGAAAAGGGCGTCTCAGAATGTTAAAAAATCGGAAAATACTAGATATTTGGCATACAATAATTTATTTCCTTACCATCGAAATCGTATTATTTAGATAACATATGATGGTCCATTAATAGGGCTATCCAACGACACTTTAGTTTTTTTGGTCCGCTATTACCTAAGGGAGAAATCAAGTTTTTCGCAAGTGCGACAATGTTTTTAACCCTTTTTTTTCATTTTTTGAATACTTCCGGTATGGTTATTGTTGTCGGAATAGTTTTAATAGCCGGTTTGGGCACTAAAATAGCCACAGGGCTCTGTAATGATATATTACATTATCTGATCAGATAAAATGCCCCTGAGAAATCCTATGTTCAAAAGTGCCAAAAATGCAAAAAATTTAAAATATCGAAAATTAAATTTCAATAACTACATACATATTATACATCGTTAGAATCGTAATTAGGTCAGCTATCTGAATATACAATCCTTTTTTGAAAATCTCTTAAAATAAAAAAATAGTAGAGCATTTTCCAAAATTTCACGATTTTTCGACTTTTTTCGATTTTCAGTCCGTTATTTCACCTATTCCAGATATTTCAAAGTCTTATTGGATGGCTTCATGCAATATACCTCTGAAAGGACTCTCGATAGAAAAAATTTTAAAAAAAAGTTGCGGTTAAGTTTTCGAGATACAGGCGTCCAAAAATGCTAAAAATCAGAAAATACTTGATTTTCAGCGTGCCATATTTTGCTGCTTGATCATAGTATCCGTATGAATTGGGTATCATACGATAGTACAATCCTCGTGCCACCCAATGGTACCTTAATTTGATTAATCCGTTGATATCGGACGGAGACATCACGTTTTCCCCGAAAACATCCATTTTTTGCATTTTTTTCAAAATATTGCACATGGTTTCGACCACTTCCGGTTTAAAGATCCGTGTCGAAATTGCTTTATCAGTTGGTATTGGACTATAACTTCATGTTCCATAAGTTTCAGAAACATCATTTTGGCTGTAAAACGACACCACAGCTCACAAAATGGGTAGAAAATTCGAAAAAAATCGAAAAATAAAGGGCGGTAACTCTGAATGAAACTTATATTACTGGAATCGGATTGACGTCAGATATCCGAAAATCTAGGTCAAATTTCCAAATTTTGAAAAATAACAAAAATTGTCTCGTAGGCGACGTGTTTTGAATTTTCGAACGATAGAAGTTAGCGACGAAGTTTCGAAATCGCAAAATGTGAGATTGCTATTGTCTCGGAAAAGTCTCAGGCTTTCCAAAAATGTGATTTGTTTGAATATAGGTAGAGAATTGACGAAACCACGGCCGATTTTTAATTTTTTAACAACGTTCAAAATTCGGCTACTTCCGGTCTGCGCAGAAGTTTGAAAATTGCTTTATTGGGTAGCCACCACCTGGTTTCCCGATAGAAATATGGATCGCAAATCGGTATCTCTTTTCGATCATAGAGAAATAGGCTCCGGCGGAAAAGAATAATAATAAAAAAAATAACTAGATCTGCTACTGTCCCATGCAGATATGAAAGCTTTCATATTCATCGTCACGTGTCATCGATTATATCAAGTATCTCAAATAAAAGGATAAGAATAACAAACTATCAAAATTGGTCAAAAACTCGCGAAGTTACAAGTCTAAATATAGTATGAAACATTGAGTAATCTGAAAACTAAATGGAAATAACTGATACTTGTGTTGCTGTAATCGGGATGAATGAGATAACTTTGAACAAAACTAAAACTTTTTGAATCAGGTTGAACTCAACTGTTTGAATATGTACGTTAAATATGTAGATTTGGAAAATTATAAAGACATAATATCAAAATCGGTCAAAAACCCACAAAGTTACAAATTTAAATGTAGTGAGAAACATTGCACCCGGGCAAAAAAATAATCTTTAAACTAAAGGGAAATAACTGAAACTTGTATAGCTGTAATCGGGCTTCCAAGATATGTTATATAATTATGGTTTCCAATATGTTTGGTTATAAGTAGGAAATCGTGACGACTTCTTAAGCATGTTTTAAACAAAGGGTCATAGACTGCAATATACAAGAATGGCACTCTGCAATAAAAAAAACTGGCCAGAGGTTTATATGCAGAAATTAAATAATTGCTAGAACCAGAAAAATATTTATCCACTGTAATAAATAAGCAACACAGGGAAAATGAAATGAAATTGAATGGGGTTTAACGTCCTACTGTTCTGCTCCTACAATGGGCTAATGAAGACGGGCATACGCCATAAAGTGTGCAATGAGGGAAATTTTACCCGGGCAGCGGCGTTACGGCCTACGAGGTTGGTAAGGCGACCATACTCCTTGTCACGTACAACCAAGAAATCGAAACAAGGACAGTTGACTCAATGACAGACGTTATGATACAGAGCGCACGTGCTAACCACTCAGCCACGCAACCTCCCTAAAATCGGCAAATTGCTGACCTACAGCGAGAAACATTTCAACCGGGCCAAATTTTCTATTTTAACAGTTTAATTTGCACGGTACCTTTAGTTATCAACCGAATATTACAAAACTTTTAAAAATAAGCTCCCCCTGACCAGCTTAATCGTTCGCAATAAACGTTTGCCCCTTAAAATCGACAAATTGCTGAATTTAAAGTGAGAAACTTTACAACCGGGCCAAATTTTCTGTTTTATCACTTTAACAGTACCTTTGATTACCAACCGATTATTACAAAACTTTAAAAAGAGAAAGAGAGAAATGCGGCCTAACGTCCATTCGACACAAACTAGGTCATTTCGGGACTAACATATGTTTTTTAATTTTATTTAAAAACTCCCCTTGCACGTACTGGTCTTTAGCCGTTGGGAGGAAACCAAAGAACACGGAGAAAACCCACGAGGTTGGACATCATACACCATGTCACGTGCAACCTGGAGATCGAAACGACGCCCGTTGACTCAATGACAAAGGTTACGATACAGCGAGCACATGCTAACCATTCAGCCATCCAGCCTCCCTGAATTCGGAAAATTGCTGACTTATAGCAAGAAACATTTCAACCGGGCGAAATTTTCTGTTTTAACAGTTTAATGTGCACGGTACTTTAATTACCAACCGATTATTACAAAACTGTTGAAAATAAGCTCCAACTGACCAGCTTAATCGTATGCAATAAACGTTTTGCCTGAATTGAAAGTTCTGCACAGAGAAAGTTCATCTCGATTTCCCGGCGTGGTTCCCTTGTCAGTAAGGCAGAACGGAGGGCCTGACAAGCACAGCTGTCTAGTCCTTCGGATGGGACGAAAAACCAGGGTCCCGTGTACACATTGGAGTGCACGTAAAATATCCCTAAGCAGTTGGAATTCGATACTGTTGAATAAGCTCTATACGATGACTAAATGTGTAGATTGTAGTCACCCACACTGCATGTTTCGCTTAACAATGAAAGGGTGCCGTTTTCAATGTTCGATCCTTTTGTTTTTCTACTCCTGATATGTTGGACTGTTGATCGATGGTTTCGTATAAAAGACTACCAATAAGACTCTTTGTAGAAGAAGTTCCCAAAAAATAGTATGTTGACTTTACGAGAAAGACCTCTAAACATGCTCCAAATTGTAAAAATACGACTTTTTGGATTTTCAATCTCTTTTTTTCGGCTATCCCTGATATTTAAAAAAAATGATACAATCATTTCACACAACAGGCTACCTATTAGACTCTCTATTGACAAGAGTTTCATCACCCTCCCTTCATTATAACCGAAGTTATTGTGCCCTAAAGAATCAACAAATCAGCATGCTTATCTCTGCTTACCCTAAGCAGAAAAAGCTCATCTTTGCACTCAATCATGACATTGACCTAGTGAACGTCTACACCAAGATTGAACATTCTAGCTCAATTAGAAGGAGAGTTATTGTGTTTCAAAATCTCGGCCCTTCAAATTGCTACTACTTTTCATATTCACTTCAAAATGGCAACCATCAGTTGACCTAAATCAAAATTCTGCTCCCTACGATTTTTGGGCCATCCTTCAAGGATTCAGAAAATATAACTCCCGTGTCTGTAAGTAAGATAGCAAAAAAGCCTTAGGGATTTTTCATGTTTCAAGATGGTGGCATTTCCGGTTCGATCGACAAACTCCATATTTTGTGTAGGAATCAGTAATTACTTGTCGAGTATCGAAAAAAAATTTCAGGTCATTCTGACCTATATTTCGACGATTTTTTTAAAAACTTTGATCCTTAATTTCACCAAGGGGGGATAATTTAGAAAATTTCTCATTATATTTTTGAAGTCACATTGGTAAGATCTACTTATATACTAAATTTCATGAAAATCGCACAACTATTAAAGAAGTTGTCAAATTGGTCTAAACTTCCGGTTCGAAATCACAGCGACGAATTTTCAAAATTCGAAAATGTGAAACTGCAGATGAAAATTATTTTTTTCAAGGTATTCAAAGAAAAAAGAATTAGTAAAATCGGTCAAAAAATAGCAAAGTTACGACTATGCATTGTCAGTTTTTTCGTTCGTAAAATTCGGTGATTTCGAATTCGCAAAACGTTTTGAAAATATATTTAATCAACAGCCACCACCCATTTTTGGGGGGGTAGGTCAAAGTTTCAGAAACATCCTATGGATAGATTCTGTGAAATCCGATTTGCAGGAAAAACACAAAAAAAAAAATAATAACTAGATCTGCTACTGTCCCATGCAGATATGAAAGCTTTCATATTCATCGTCACGTGTCATTGATTGTATCAAGTATCCTAAATAAAAGGATAAGAAGAAAAAATTATCAAAATTGGTCAAAAACTCGCGAAGTTACAAGTATAAATATAGTATGAAACATTGCACCCAGGCATAACAATAATCTAAAAACTAAAGGGAAATAACTGAAACTTGTATTACTGTAATGAGACGGATGAGAAAATGAAATGAAAATGGCGGGAAAAAAAATTAAAAATGGCAGGTTGGACAGGCGACCTTTCTCCTTGTCACGTACAACCGGGCATTCGAAAACACGCTAGTTAACTCAATGACAGGCGCGCGTGCTAACCATTCAGCCACCCCACCCCTTTGAAATCAGACACGTGCAATATGTCATATAGAGAGAATAACAAGTCGCTCACAACAAAATCGTAAATTAATGAGTTTAGGTCAAAGGGTTGAGCTACTGTTTTAGAGTATTTATTTGTTTTAAAGAGACACGTTATGGGTTGTTCATAGTTAAATGAAAGTTTAATTTTAAATAAGACCAATAAAATTAGGATTTAATAATGCCAGACTAATATTTCCAATATGTTTGGTTTTAAGTAGGAAATCGTGACGACTTCTTAAGCATGTTTTATACAAAAGATCATAGACTGAATTTTACAAGAATGGCACTCTGCAATAAAAAAACTGGCCAAAGCAAGATTTCTATGCAGAAATTAAATAATTGCTAGAACCAGAAAAATATTTATCCACTATAATAAATAAGCAACATAGACAAAATGAAATGAAATTCAATGGGGTTTAACGTCCTACTGTTCTGCTCCTAAAATGGGCTAATGAAGACGGGCATATGCCATAAAGTGTGCAATGAGGGAAATTTTACCCGGGCAGCGGCGTTGCGGCCTACGAGGTTGGACAGGCGACCATACTCCTTGTCACGTACAACCAAGAAATCGAAACAACGCCAGTTGACTCAATGACAGACGTTATGATACAGAGCGCACGTGCTAACCATTCAGCCACGCAACCTCCCTAAAATCGGCAAATTGCTGACCTACAGTGAGAAACATTTCAACCGGGCCAAATTTTCTATTTTAACAGTTTAATTTGCACGGTACCTTTAGTTATCAACCGAATATTACAAAACTTTTAAATATAAGCTCCCCCTGACTAGCTTAAGCGTTCGCAATAAACGTTTGCCCCTTAAAATCGGCAAATTGCTGACTTTAAAGTGAGAAACATTACAACCGGGCGAAATTTTCTGTTTTATCATTTGTACAGTACCTTTGATTACCAACCGATTATTACAAAACTTTAAAAATAAAAGAGAAAGAGAGAAATGCGGCCTAATGCCCATTCGACACAAACTAGGTCATTTCGTGACTAACATATGTTTTTTAATTTTATTTAAAAACTCCCCTTGCGCTTACTGGTCTTTAGCCGTTGGGAGGAAACCGAAGAACACGGAGAAAACCCACGAGGTTGGACATCATACTTCATGTCACGTGCAACCTGGAGATCGAAACGACGCCCATTGACTCAATGACAGACGTTACGATAGAGCGCGCACATGCTAACCATTCAGCCTCCCTGAATTCGGAAAATTGCTGACTTATAGCAAGAAACATTTCAACCGGGCGAAATTTTCTGTTTTAACAGTTTAATGTGCACGGTACTTTAATTACCAACCGATTATTACAAAACTTTTGAAAATAAGCTCCAACTGACCAGCTTAATCGTATGCAATAAACGTTTGGCCTGAATTGAAAGTTCTGCACGGAGAAAGTTCATCTTGATTTCCCGGCGTGGTTCCCCGTTGTCAGTGAGGGAGAACGGAGGGCCTGACAAGCACAGCTGTCTAGTCGTTCGGATGGGACGAAAAACCAAGGTCCCGTGTACACATTGGAGTGCACGTAAAATATCCCTAAGCAGCTGGAATTCGATACTGTTGAATAAGCTCTATACGATGACTAAATGTGTAGATTGTAGTCACCCACACTGCATGTTTCACTTAACAATGAAAGGGTGCCGTTTTCAATTTTCGATCCTTTTGTTCTTCTACTCCTGATATGTTGGACTGTTGATCGATGGTTTCATATAAAAGACTACCAATAAGACTCTTTGTAGAAGAAGTTCCCAAAAAATATTATGTTGACTTTACGAGAAAGACCTCTAAACATGCTCCAAATTGTAAAAATACGACTTTTTGGATTTTCAATCTCTTTTTTTCGGCTATCCCTGATATTTAAAAAAAATGATACAATGATTTCAAACAACAGGCTAGCTATTAGACTCTCTATTGACAAAAGTTTCTCCGCCCTCCCTTCATTATAACCGAAGTTATCGTGCCCTAAAGAATCAACAAATCAGCATGCTTATCTCTGCTTACCCTAAGCAGAAAATGCTCATCTTTGAACTCAATCATGACATTGACCTAGTGAAAGTCTACAAGAAGTTTGAACATTCTAGCTTAATTAGAAGGAGAGTTATTGTATTCCAAAGTCCCGGCCCTTCAAATTGCTTATATTTTTCATTTTCAATTCAAAATGGTGACCATCACGTGACCGAAATCAAAATTCGGATCCGACAGATTTTTAGGCATTCCTTCAAGGATTCTGAAAATATAACTCCCGAGTCTGTAAGTAAAATAGCAAAAAAGCCTTTTTGATTTTTCTCGTTTAAAGATGGTGGCACTTCCGGTTCGATCGACAAACTCCATATTTTGTGTACGAATCAGTAATTACTTGTCTAGTATCAAAGAAAAAAATTAGGTCATTCTGACATATATTTCGACGATTTTTTTGAAAACTTTGATCCTTAATTTCGTCAAGGGGAGATAATTTAGAAAATTTATAATTATATTTTTGAAGTCACATCGGTAACATCTACTTATACACTAAATTTCATGAAAATCGTACAACTATTAAAGAAGTTCTCAAATTGGTCTAAACTTCCGGTTCGAAATCACAGCGACGAATTTTCGAAATTGGAAAATGCGAAACTGCAGATGAAAATGATTTTTTTCAAGGTATTCAAAGAAAAAAGAATTAGTAAAATCGGTCAAAAAATAACAAAGTTACGACTATGCATTGTCAGTTTTTTCGTTCGTAAAATTCGGTGATTTCGGATTCGTAAAACGTTTTGAAAATATATTTAATCAACAGCCACCACCCATTTTTGGGGGGATAGGTAAAAGTTTCAGAACGATCCTATGGTTAGATTCTGAGAAATCCGATTTGTGGACAAAACACAAAAAAAAAATAACAACTAGATCTGCTACTGTCCCATGCAGATATGAAAGCTTTCATATTCATCGTCACGTGTCATTGATTGTATCAAGTATCCTAAATAAAAGGATAATAAGAAAAAATTATCAAAATTGGTCAAAAACTCGCGAAGTTACAAGTCTAAATATAGTATGAAACATTGCACCCAGGCATAACAATAATCTGAAAACTAAAGGGAAATAACTGAAACTTGTATTACTGTAATGAGACGGATGAGAAAATGAAATGAAAATGGCGGGACAAAAAATTAAAAATGGCAGGTTGGACAGGCGACCTTACTCCTTGTCACGTACAACCGGGCATTCGAAAACACGCTAGTTAACTCAATGACAGGCGCGCGTGCTAACCATTCAGCCACCCACCCCCCCCCCCCTTTGAAATCAGACACGTGCAATATGTCATATAGGAAGAATAAGAAATCGCTCACAACAAAATGGTAAATTAATGAGTTTAGTAGTAGTTGAGCTACTGTTTTAGAGTACTTAATAGTTTTAAAGAGACACGTTAAGGGTTGTTCATAGTTAAATGAAAGTTTAATTTTAAATAAGACCAATAAAATTACGATTTAATAATGTCAGACTTATATTTCCAATATGTTTGGTTATAAGTACGAAATCGTGACGACTTCTTAAGCATGTTTTAAACAAAGGATCATAGACTGAATTGTACAAGAATGGCACTCTGCAATAAAAAAACTGGCCACAGCAAGATTTCTATGCAGAAATTAAATAATTGTTAGAACCAGAAAAATATTTATCCACTATAATAAATAAGCAACATAGAGAAAATGAAATGAAATTGAATGGGGTTTAACGTCCTACTGTTCTGCTCCTAAAATGGGCTAATGAAGACGGGCATATGCCATAAAGTGTGCAATGAGGGAAATTTTACCCGGGCAGCGGCGTTACGGCCTACGAGGTTGGACAGGTGACCATACTCCTTGTCACGTACAACCAAGAAACCGAAACAACGCTAGTTGACTCAATGACAGACTTTATGATACAGAGCGCACGTGCTAACCATTCAGCCACGCAACCTCCCTAAAATCGGCAAATTGCTGACCTACAGCGAGAAACATTTCAACCGGGCCAAATTTTCTATTTTAACAGTTTAATTTGCACGGTACCTTTAGTTATCAACCGAATATTACAAAACTTTTAAAAATAAGCGCCCCCTGACCAGCTTAATCGTTCGCAATAAACGTTTGCCCCTTAAAATCGGCAAATTGCTGACTTTAAAGTGAGAAACATTACAACCGGGCGAAATTTTCTGTTTTATCACTTTTACAGTACCTTTGATTACCAACCGATTATTACAAAACTTTAAAAATAAAAGAGAAAGAGAGAAATGCGGCCTGATGTCCATTCGACACAAACTAGGTCATTTCGTGACTAACATATGTTTTTTAATTTTATTTAAAAACTCCTCTTGCGCTTACTGGTCTTTAGCCGTTGGGAGGAAACCGAAGGACACGGAGAAAACCCACGAGGTTGGACATCATACTACATGTCACGTGCAACCTGGGCCCGATTCCTAGAAAATTCTTAAGCACGTTCTTGTGCTTAGATTTTAAGTAGACTTTGCAAATAAGTAAACTTACCTTATTTTGTATTCCCAGAAAATTCTTAAGAACGTTCTTGTGCTTAGATTTTAAGTAGACTTCAGTGTAAGCACAAGCACTTTATTATGTGTTCCAAGAAAAAACTTAAGCACAACTTCGTTCTTACAATTGCCAATCTAAGCAAAAGTCCCGAGCAAGGTATAGGGACGGCTTGCTTACCAACCTTAAGCCTGTTTCTGCTTCAAACAATATGGCTGACCGTATAGTTAGTTATTCGACGGCATTTACTACATCTTTTGATACCTAAGAGACATTTGGAAGACGGAAAATCCTTAAGAAATATATTCTCGACAAGAATGCTATAGAATATTTCCGCTTCTACACTAAAAACATTTTATTTATTTACAAATTGGTAAACAACACAAACGCAGGCAACTTGAAAGGAGCTAAATCGCTAACATTTGGGACCAAGAAATTGACACAAGTGTGTCGCAACGCATATAATACTCTAATATGAATGTATATAAACCGATTTACATTCAATGGTTTCCGTTTTTACTCCAATTTCAAATCAGTTATGTGCGGCGAAATTTGCCAACAGTGTCAATCGAATGCAAATTTCTAGCGTCTAGTTATTCCAGTCTACATGCGCCGTTTGATTTGGTGCAATGTTTCTAGCCTTGTTCCACCGAGTCTCTCGCTAGAACTGGGCTGAAACGCATTATGGTACACGATTCGTGTACCAATGGCAAAATATTTATCTTGTCTTAAATATTGGATATCAGAAGCCCATCTTTTTCCGATAAGATCACATCATCAATTTTGATTTAAACTGACAAATAATTCGTGTTTTCAATGTCGAAGATGCTGGATGACATTGAGTTAGAGACTTAGCTACTTTAAAATCAGGGGCTGTCTCAGTCATTCCGTCTGTTTGTATGTGCTTGCGTTTTGGGGTATTTTTTAGCTTATAGACCTATAGGGGCCATGTCAAAAGGATCACGTGGTTAAGTGGGTAAGACGCTAGCCAGGGCCAATTCCTAGAAAATTCTTAACAGCAAGCACAAAGTTATGCTTCACTTTTGCTTACGTAAGAAACTTTATAAAATACCGTCTCTAGAAAATTCTCAAGACCGTTCTTACGTAAGCACAAGTTAAGTACGAGTCTAAGCACATTGCGACTGGTAAATTGAGAGTACGATGCTCTCTAACGTCA
The DNA here is from genome assembly GCA_963678685.1 of Patella ulyssiponensis. Taxonomy (NCBI): domain Eukaryota; kingdom Metazoa; phylum Mollusca; class Gastropoda; family Patellidae; genus Patella; species Patella ulyssiponensis. The sequence continues at coordinate 55,304,934 of OY783225.1, read as the reverse complement.
AAAAAACATTTTTGGTATGCAAATTACACCGTAATTGTAAATTCGTCTGCATCGCAGAGTTTCCATATATAGCTCTATGGTCTGCATGGAGTTATAAATAGACCAATGACATTAACCCCCCCCCCCCCGAAAATAGTCGATTTAGATGTATTTTATTATTTAACAAATTAAATGAAATGAAATTTAACGTCCTACTATTTTGTTCCTAATCTGGGGTAATGAAGACGTAGATACGTCATACAGTGTGCTATGAGGGAAATTTCGCCCTGGCAGCGGCACTACTCTATCGAATTCCAACTGCCACGGAATCTTTTACGTGTACGCCAGTTTGTACACGGGACCTCGTTTTTTTCGTCCCATCCGAATGACAAGACAGCTGTCCTCCGTCCTGCATCACTGACAAGGAGAAACAACGTCGGAAAATTTGGATGAACCTTCTCGGCCAATGCAGGGATCGAACACCCGACCTCCAGGCTAGTGAACCAGCGTCTTACCCACTTAGGCAAGTGATCCTCTGATACCGTTGACGTGTCCCCTATAGGCCTACACATATAAAATATACCACAGACTAAACAAAAGAAAACAACCCAAAACGCAAGTACATGCAAAACAAACCGAATAATAATTGTGAGAGCGACTGATCTTTAAGTAGCCCGCGTGTGTGTTGTTTACCAATTTGGAAATAAATGAATTGTGTTTAGGGTAGAAGCGAAATTTCCTATAGCATTCTTCTCGAGAATATGTTTCTAAGGGATTTTCTGTCTTTCAATTGACTCTTAGGTATCAAAAGATGTAGCAAATATCGTCGAATAAATCCACGGTCAGCCATATCGTTTGAAGCAGAAACAGGCTTAAAGGTTGGTAAGCAAGCCCTATACCTTGCTTGGGATTTGTGCTTAGATTGACAATTTTAAGAACTAAGTTGTGCTTAAGTTTTTTCTTGGAACACATGATAACGTGCTTGTGCTTACACTGAAGTCTACTTAAAATCTAAGCACAAGAACGTTCTTAAGAATTTTCTGTTAACACAAAATAAGATAAGTTTACTTATTTGCAAAGTCTACTTAAAATCTACATGTAGGCCTAAGCGCAAGAACGTGTTAAAGAATTGTTTATGAATCGGGCCGAGGTAGGGTGTTCGATCCCTGCATTGGCCGAGAAGGTTCATCCCCTTGTCAGCGATGCAGACGAAAAAATAAGGTCCCATGTAAAAATTGGCGTGCACGTCAAAGATCCCCTGGCCGTTGTAATTCGATATAAGAGTAAGCCGTAGCGCCGCTGCCCGGGCAAACTTTCCCTCATAGCATACTTTATGGCGTATGCCCGTCTTCATAAGCCCAGCTTAGGAGCAAAACAGTAGGAAGTTAAAACCTATTTCATTTCATGTCATTTGTCAAATACTTCTAAATCGACTATTTGAAGTTAATGTCATTGATCTATTTATAACTCTATATGCAGACGAATTTACGGTGTAATTTGCATACCAAATTTGTTTTTATGACGCTAAAGAGCATCTCAGTCTCAATTTACCAGTCACACTGTGCTTAGACTCGTACTTGGCTTGATCTTACGTAAGAACGGTCTTGAGAAGTTTCTATAGAGACGGTATTTCATAAAGTTTCTTACGTAAGCAAAAGTGAAGCATAACTTTGTGCTTACTTTTAAGAATTTTCTAGGAACCGGGCCCTGGAGATCGAAACGACGCCCGTTGACTCAATGACAGACGTTACGATACAGCGCGCACATGCTAACCATTCAGCCATTCAGCCTCCCTGAATTCGGAAAATTGCTGACTTATAGCAAGAAACATTTCAACCGGGCGAAATTTTCTGTTTTAACAGTTTAATGTGCACGGTACTTTAATTACCAACCGATTATTACAAAACGTTTGAAAATAAGCTCCAACTGACCAGCTTAATCGTATGCAATAAACGTTTGGCCTGAATTGAAAGGTCTGCACGGAGAAAATTCATCTTGATTTCCCGGCGTGGTTCCCCGTTGTCAGTGAGGCAGAACGGAGGGCCTGACAAGCACAGCTGTCTAGTCGTTCGGATGGGACGAAAAACCAAGGTCCCGTGTACACATTGGAGTGCACGTAAAATATCCCTAAGCAGCTGGAATTCGATACTGTTGAATAAGCTCTATGCGACGACTAAATGTGTAGATTTTAGTCACCACACTGCATGTTTCGCTTAACAATGAAAGGGTGCTGTTTTCAATTTTCGATCCTTTTGTTCTTCTACTCCTGATATGTTGGACTGTTGATCGATGGTTTCATATAAAAGACTACCAATAAGACTCTTTGTAGAAAAAGTTCCCAAAAAATATTATCTTGACTTTACGAGAAAGACCTCTAAACATGCTCCAAATTGTAAAAATACGACTTTTTGGATTTTCAATCTCTTTTTTTCGGCTATCCCTGATATTTAAAAAAAATGATACAATCATTTCAAACAACAGGCTAGCTTTTAGACTCTCTATTGACAAAAGTTTCATCGCCCTCCCTTCATTATAACCGAAGTTATCGTGCCCTAAAGAATCAACAAATCAGCATGCTTATCTCTGCGTACCTTTGACAGAAAATGCTCATCTTTGCACTCAATCATGACATTGCCCTAGTCAACGTCTACACCAAGTTTGAACATTCTAGATTAATTAGAAGGAGAGTTATTGTGTTCCAAAATCTCGGCCCTTCAAATTGCTACTACTTTTCATATTCACTTCAAAATGGCAACCATCAGTTGACCTAAATCAAAATTCTGCTCCCTACGATTTTCGGGCCATCCTTCAAGGATTCAGAAAATATAACTCCCGTGTCTGTAAGTAAGATAGCAAAAAAGCCTTAAGGATTTTTCATGTTTCAAGATGGTGGCATTTCCGGTTTGATCGACAAACTCTATATTTTGTGTACGAATCAGTAATTCCTTGTCTAGTATCGAAAAAAAAAACTAGGTCATTCTGACCTATATTTCGACGATTTTTTTGAAAATTTTGATCCTTAATTTCACCAAGGGGAGATAAGTTAGAAAATTTCTAAAGTCATTTTTCAAGTCGCATCATTAAGGTCTACTTACATATTAAATTTCATGAAAATCGTACAACTACTAAAGAAGTTGTCGAGTTTGTGTAAACTTCCGGTTCGAAATCACAGCGACGAATTTTCGAAATTCGAAAATCCGAAATTGCAGATTTGAAGTAAATGTCTTAGGATACTCAAAGAAAAAAGAATTAGTAAAATAGATCAAATAGTCACAAAGTTACAGCATTGTAGGTCAAATGCATTCGTTCGTAAAATTCGGTGATTTCGGATTCGTAAAACGTTTTGAAAATACATTTAATCAAGGTTCGCACCCCATTTTTGGGGGGGTAGGTCAAAATTTCAGAAAGATCCTATGGATAGATTCTGAGAAATCCGATTTGCAGAAAACACACAAAAAAAAAAAATAATAATAATAACTTTAACAGAAACAATAAGCTTTCATATGTAATACATATGAAAGCTTAATAATAATCTTAACAGAAACAATAAGCTTTCATATGTAATATGAAAGCTTAATAATAACTTTAACAGAAACAATAAGCTTTCATATGTAATACATATGAAAGCTTAACTAGATCTGCTACTGTCCCATGCAGATATGAAAGCTTTCATATTCATCGTCACGTGTCATTGATTGTATCAAGTATCCTAAATAAAAGGATAAGAAGAAAAAATTATCAAAATTGGTCAAAAACTCTCGAAGTTACAAGTCTAAATATAGTATGAAACATTGCACCCAGGCATAACAATAATCTGAAAACTAAAGGGAAATAACTGAAACTTGTATTACTGTAATGAGACAGATGAGAAAATGAAATGAAAATGGCGGGAAAAACAAATTAAAAATGGCAGGTTGGACAGGCGACCTTACTCCTTGTCACGTACAACCGGGCATTTGAAAACACGCTAGTTAACTCAATGACAGGCGCGCGTGCTAACCATTCAGCCACCCAACCCCCCTTTGAAATCAGACACGTGCAATATATCATATAGGAAGAATAAGAAGTCGCTCACAAGAAAATGGTAAATTAATGAGTTTAGGTCAAAAGGTTGAGCTACTGTTTTAGAGTATTTAATAGTTTTAAAGAGACACGTTAAGGGTTGTTCATAGTTAAATGAAAGTTTAATTTTAAATAAGACCAATAAAATTAGGATTTAATAATGCCAGACTAATATTTCCAATATGTTTGGTTATAAGTAAGAAATCGTGACGACTTCTTAAGCATGTTTTAAACAAAGGATCATAGACTGAATTATACAAGAATGGCACTCTGCAATAAAAAAACTGGCCAAAGCAAGATTTCTATGCAGAAATTAAATAATTGCTAGAACCAGAAAAATATTTATCCACTATAATAAATAAGCAACATAGAGAAAATGAAATGAAATTGAATGGGGTTTAACGTCCTACTGTTCTGCTCCTAAAATGGGCTAATGAAGACGGGCATATGCCATAAAGTGTGCAATGAGGGAAATTTTACCCGGGCAGCGGCGTTACGGCCTACGAAGTGGGACAGGCGAACATACTCCTTGTCACGTACAACCAAGAAATCGAAACAACGCCAGTTGACTCAAAGACAGACGTTATTCAGCCACGCAACCTCCCTAAAATCGGCAAATTGCTGACCTGCAGCGAGAAACAGTTCAACCGGGCCAAATTTTCTATTTTAACAGTTTAATTTGCACGGTACCTTTAGTTATCAACCAAATATTACAAAACTTTTAAAAATAAGCTCCCCTTGACCAGCTTAATCGTTCGCAATAAACGTTTGCCCCTTAAAATCGGCAAATTGCTGACTTTAAAGTGAGAAACATTACAACCGGGCGAAATTTTCTGTTTTATCACTTTTACAGTACCTTTGATTACCAACCGTTTATTACAAAACTTTAAAAATAAAAGAGAAAGAGAGAAATGCGGCCTAATGTCCATTAGACACAAACTAGGTCATTTCGTGACTAACATATGTTTTTTAATTTTATTTAAAAACTCCCCTTGCGCTTACTGGTCTTTAGCCGTTGGGAGGAAACCGAAGGACACGGAGAAAACCCACGAGGTTGGACATCATACTCCATGTCACGTGCAGCCTGGAGATCGAAACGACGCCCGTTGACTCAATGACAGACGTTACGATACAGCGCGCACATGCTAACCATTCAGCCAAGCAGTTGGAATTCGATACTGTTGAATAAGCTGTATACGATGACTAAATGTGTAGATTGTAGTCATCCACACTGCATGTTTCGCTTAACAATGAAAGGATGCCGTTTTCAATGTTCGATCCTTTTGTTCTTCTACTCCTGATATGTTGGATTGTTGATCGATGGTTTTATATAAAAGACTACCAATAAGACTCTTTGTAGAAGAAGTTCCCAAAAAATATTAAGTTGACTTTACGAGAAAGACCTCTAAACATGCTCCAAATTGTAAAAATACGACTTTTTGGATTTTCAATCTCTTTTTTTCGCCTATCCCTGATATTTAAAATAAATGATACAATGATTTCACACAACAGGCTAGCTATTGGACTCTCTATTGACAAAAGTTTCACAGCCCTCCCTTCATCATAACCGAAGTTATCGTGCCCTAAAAAATCAACAAATCAGCATGCCTATCTCTGCTTACCCTAAGCAGAAAATGCTCATCTTTGAACTCAACCATGACATTGACCTAGTGAACGTCTACACCAAGTTTGAACATTCTAGCTCAATTAGAAGGAGAGTTATTGTGTTTCAAAGTCTCGGCCCTTCAAATTGCTACTACTTTTCATTTTCAATTCAAAATGGTGACCATCACGTGACCGAAATCAAAATTCTGCTCCCTACGATTTTTGGGCCATCCTTCAAGGATTCAGAAAATATAACTCCCGTGTCTGTAAGTGAAATAGCAAAAAAGCCTTAGGGATTTTTCATGTTTCAAGATGGTGGCACTTCCGGTTCGATCGACAAACTCCATATTTTGTGTAGGAATCAGTAATTACTTGTCGAGTATCGAAAAAATTTTTCAGGTCATTCTGACCTATATTTCGACGATTTTTTTGAAAACTTTGATCCTTAATTTCACCAAGGGGAGATAATTTAGAAAATTTCTAATTATATTTTTGAAGTCACATCGGTAAGATCTACTTGTATACTAAATTTCATGAAAATCGTACAACTATTAAAGAAGTTGTCAAATTGGTCTAAACTTCCGGTTCGAAATCACAGCGACGAATTTTCGAAATTCGAAAATGTGAAACTGCAGATGAAAACGATTTTTTTCAAGGTATTCAAAGAAAAAAGAATTAGTAAAATCAGTCAAAAAATAACAAAGTTACGACTATGCATTGTCAGTTTTTTCGTTCGTAAAATTCGGTGATTTCGGATTCGTAAAACGTTTTGAAAATATATTTAATCAACGTTCGCACCCCATTTTTGGGGGGGTAGGTCAAAGTTTCAGAAAGATCCCATGGTTAGATTCTGAGAAATCCGATTTGCAGAAAATACACAAAAAAAAAAAACTAGATCTGCTACTGTCCCATGCAGATATGAAAGCTTTCATATTCATCGTCACGTGTCATCGATTATATCAAGTATCTCAAATAAAAGGATAAGAATAACAAACTATTAAAATTGGTCTAAAACTCGCGAAGTTACAAGTCTAAATATAGTATGAAACATTGAGTAATCTGAAAACTAAAGGGAAATAACTGATACTTGTGTTGCTGTAATCGGGATGACTTCCCACTTCAAAACTTTCAGAAAAATGAAATGAAATGAAAATGGTAAGAAAACATCGAAAAATTAAATGAGATAACTTTGAACAAAACTAAAACAGGTTGAACTCAACTGTTTGAATATGTACGTTAAATATGTAGATTTGGAAAATTATAAAGACATAATATCAAAATCGGTCAAAAACTCACAAAGTTACAAATTTAAATGTAGTTAGAAACATTGCACCCGGGCAAAAAAATAATCTTTAAACTAAAGGGAAATAACTGAAACTTGTATAGCTGTAATCGGGCTTCCAAGATATGTTATATAATTATGGTTTCCAATATCTTCGGTTATAAGTAGGAAATCGTGACGACTTCTTAAGCATGTTTTAAACAAAGGGTCATAGACTGCGGCCTACGAGGTTGGACAGGCGACCATACTTCTTGTCACGTACAACCAAGAAATCGAAACAACGCCAGTTGACTCAATGACAGACGTTATGATACAGAGCGCACGTGCTAACCATTCAGCCACGCAACCTCCCTAAAATCGGCAAATTGCTGACCTACAGCGAGAAACATTTCAACCGGGCCAAATTTTCTATTTTAACAGTTTAATTTGCACGGTACCTTTAGTTATCAACCGAATATTACAAAACTCTTAAAAATAAGCTCCCCCTGACCAGCTTAATCGTTCGCAATAAACGTTTGCCCCTTAAAATCGACAAATTGCTGACTTTAAAGTGAGAAACATTACAACCGAGCCAAATTTTCTGTTTCATCACTTTTACAGTACCTTTGATTACCAACCGATTATTACAAAACTTTAAAAATAAAAGAGAAAGAGATAAATGCGGCCTAACGTCCATTCGACACAAACTAGGTCATTTCGGGACTAACATATGTTTTTTAATCTTATTTAAAAACTCCCCTTGCGCGTACTGGTTTTTAGCTGTTGGGAGGAAACCGAAGAACACGGAGAAAACCTACGAGGTTGAACATCATACACCATGTCACGTGCAACCTGGAGATCGAAACGACGCCGGTTGACTCAATAACAGACGTTACGATACGGCGCGCACATGCTAACCATTCAGACATTCAGCCTCCCTGAATTCGGAAAATTACTGACTTATAGAAAGAAACATTTCAACCGGGCGAAATTTTCTGTTTTAACAGTTTAATGTGCACGGTACTTTAATTACCAACCGATTATTACAAAACTTTTGAAAAAAAGCTCCAACTGACCAGCTTAATCGTATGCAATAAACGTTTTGCCTGAATTGAAAGTTCTGCACGGAGAAAGTTCATCTCGATTTCCCGGGGTGGTTCCCCTTGTCAGTGAGACAGAACGGAGGGCCTCACAAGCACAGCTTTCTAGTCCTTCGGATGGGACGAAAAACCAAGGTCCCGTGTAGACATTGGAGTGCACGTAAAATATCCCTAAGCAGTTGGAATTCGATACTGTTGAATAAGCTCTATACGATGACTAAATGCGTAGATTGTAGTCACCCACACTGCATGTTTCGCTCAACAATGAACGGGTGCCGTTTTCAATGTTCGATCCTTTTGTTCTTCTACTCCTGATATGTTGGACTGTTGATCGATGGTTTCATATAAAAGACTACCAATAAGACTCTTTGTAGAAGAAGTTCCCAAAGAATAGTATGTTGACTTTACGAGAAAGACCTCTAAACATACTCCAAATTGTAAAAATACGACTTTTTGGATTTTCAATCTCTTTTTTTTCGGCTATCCCTGATATTTAAAAAAAAATGATACAATGATTTCACACAACAGGCTAGCTATTAGACTCTCTATTGACAAAAGTTTCACCGCCCTCCCTTCATTATAACCGAAGTTATCGTGCCCTAAAGAATCAACAAATCAACATGCTTATCTCTGCTTACCCTAAGCAGAAAATGCTCATCTTTGAACTCCATCATAACATTGACCAAGTGAACGTCTACACCAAGTTTGAACATTCTAGCTTAATTAGAATGAGAGTTATTGTGCTCCAAATTCTCGGCCCTTCAAATTGCTTCTATTTTTCATTTTCAATTCAAAATGGTGACTCCCGGTTGACCTAAATCAAAATTCTATTCGCGACATTTTTTAGGCCTTCCTACAAGGATTCAGAAAATATAACTCCCGAGTCTGTAAGTAAAATAGCAAAAAAGCCTTAGTGATTTTTCACGTTTAAAGATGGTGGCACTTCCGGTTCAATCGACAAACTCCATATTTTGTGTACGAATCAGTAATTCCTTGTCTAGTATCGAAAATTTTTTTTAGGTCATTCTGACCTATATTTCGACGATTTTTTTGAAAACTTTGATCCTTAATTTCACCAAGGGGAGATAAGTTAGAAAATTTCTAAAGTCATTTTTCAAGTCGCATCATTAAGGTCTACTTATATATTAAATTTCATGAAAATCGTACAACTACTAAAGAAGTTGTCGAGTTGGTGTAAACTTCCGGTTCGAAATCACAGCGACGAATTTTCGAAATTCGAAAATCCGAAATTGCAGATTTGAAGTAAATGTCTTAGGATACTCAAAGAAAAAAGAATTAGTAAAATAGATCAAATAGTCACAAAGTTACAGCATTGTAGGTCAAATGCATTCGTTCGTAAAATTCGGTGATTTCGGATTCGTAAAACGTTTTGAAAATCTATTTAATCAAGGTTCGCACCCCATTTTTGGGGGGGTAGGTCAAAATTTCAGAAAGATCCTATGGATAGATTCTGAGAAATCCGATTTGCAGAAAACACACAAAAAAAAAAAATAATAATAATAACTTTAACAGAAACAATAAGCTTTCATATGTAATACATATGAAAGCTTAATAATCTTAACAGAAACAATAAGCTTTCATATGAAATATGAAAGCTTAATAATTTTAGTAATCTCAATAGGCTTTCAGACGAAAGTCTGAAAGCCTAATAACTAGACCTGCATGCAGGAATGACGGGTTTCACTGGTGCCATGTTACCTTTGAACTTGAACTTGTGTCAATTTCGGTGCCACGTTACTCTTGAACATATGTCACTTCCGGTACCAATGAAACCAATATACAGGTTTCCACATAAGAATTGCACACATCAAATAAAATGGAAACAGAATCAAACAAATCCAGCAATATCATTTCATTTTATACATTTGTTACATGTAATTGATCCTGACAAAATTACAATACTTCCGGTGATAATGTAAATGTTCCATTAGTTTTATGTAAATCGAATAATAATTGCCACTTTTATAGACCAAAAACCTTGAAAAGTGACGTGTAGAAAATCGTCTATTTCTCGGCAACCGTACAAGTTAGAAACCATTTTTTGGTATTTATATGACCGTATGGGTTTAATCTATTTGTTGATTGGAATCAAATATCATAATTGTATAAACATTACAAATCAGACTCATTTGAATAAAATATCGGCTTTGAAGGCTTAAAATACAGTTTTTGCCAAAATGACGTTACTTCCGGTGATAATGAAAACTTTAAATTAGTTTTTTAACATCGTCTACGACATTAGGCTTCAAAGGTTGGAAATTTTATGAAAATCGAATAATAATTGACACTTTTATGGGCCAATAACCTTCAAAAGTGACTTTTAGAAAATCGCCTATATCTCGGCAACCGAACAAGTTAGAAACAATTTTATGATATCTTTTTGACCGTATGAGTTTGGTTAATATGTGAATTTAAACCAAAAATTAATTTTATTATCATATGTGACATAATTCTTGGTTGAAAAAAATATCGATTTTAAAAGTTAAAAATTTAGTTTTTGACTAAATGACGTCACTTCCGGTGTCAATTTTAAATAGTAATCAACATGATATGACGCAGACTTGCTTTTTGAATCAAATGATGTCACTTTTGTGAATATCCATTAATAATTGACTATTTTACAGGCAAAATTACGAAAACAGTGACTTATGCAAAACTGCCCATTTCTCGGCAACTGCTTATTTTAGATACTAATTTTAACATACATTCTCTTCGTATGGATTATAGTTACAGGTTTATAAAAGTTAAGTAAAAATATTTTAAAATCTGAAAAGCCTGAATGGGTTGTAAATAGGTCAATTTTACGCCTTTTTTCACCTCTTAATCCAATTTGCTAGAAAATGAAATAGAAATTAAAAAAACTGCTTCCGCCATTTTTTGCGCCTTGAAAGGACACACTCTTTGAGTCATATAATTTTTCCAAAAAATAATATTTGTTTAAGAAGAAGGAAACTTACCGTCAAAATTGTAGTTTTTGGTAAAATTATGCCACTTCCGGTGCCGACAGATAACACTTTTGGTAATAAAAAAAATGACAATTGGGACAACGAAGCATATGAACTTTGTTTTATACAAATCGAACAATAAAAATTTAATCTAGGACTGAAAAAGTGAATTAGCCAATGGCGGCCAAGGAAAATTACTGCGACAAATTTTTTTAACATTTTTGCGCTAGTCAGACGACTTTTTAATTCCGTGCACAACACGACTAAAAAATATTCATAAATAAAAAAGTTTTTTGTAAAATTTTAAATTTTCGAAATTTGGCGCCTAATATCTTCGAAGATTTGCCGAAAATCAAAAATCGAAAGTAGCGTAGCTATGTGCCCTGTCTCCGGCTATGCCAAAATGTATCGAAAGTTAAAATCCAATGATTATTGTTAAGATTACTGCAATATTTTCAAAAACGATAACTTCGGTGATTTCGGACATTTCGGATTGTCGCAGAACGTTCAAAATAGCTTTATCCTCTAAGTCACACCCACTTTCCCAGTAAAACCGAAGAAATCGTAACGATGCGACACGTAGTTGCTGAGATCTATTCAAATTGGAATCTGAATAATAATAATAAGAATAAGAATAATAATTTTAACAAAAACAATAGTGTTTCACACAAGCTACGCAGTGTGAAACCCTAACTAGACCTGCAAGCAGCACTGAACCGGCTTTCAGGAATCATACAGGAAGTTTATTATACCATAACCGATCCAGTGAGCTACCAAACTATACTTTAGTTGTTTTGCTTCAGTGACACCCTCTATCATATGTAAAAGTAATATTTGCTGGCGAAAAGACCGGTCAAAATTGTAAATTATGGCAAAAATTACGTCACTTCCGGTGCGGAAAGAAATTTTCATAGGTGAAAAATAAGTCGAAAATTCGCAACATACAAAATACAAAATTTGTTTTATACATATCGGGCAATAAATAATTAACCTATAACCATAAACTGATATTAAGAAGGTAAAAAACTTAAAAGTGACACTGGGAAAATTGGCTATTATTCGACAAGGGAACATTCTAGAAGCCTTTTCTTGATATCAATATGATGGTATTGATTTAATCTGGGTGGGACGATTTACCCAATACTACCCAATTCTACCCAATACTACCCAATTCTACCCAATACCACCCCAGTACCACCTCAATATCACCACATACTACCCAATACTACAACATAATTCTGCAAAATGTGTATATCAATTGAATTTTTTCTAAAATAATTAGTTATACCGTGGGAATTGTACTTGAAATGCAATTAGCGATGTTTGGCTGTTCCATTTGCCTCCCTATATCACATAAAACAAGCAAAAACTGACCCATTACTATCAAATACTTATCACATACTAGCCACTATCATCAAATAACAACCTTATATTGTCAAATAGCAAAACATTAATTTAATTACTGTGACGAATATTCGATAATTCGCAGAAAATGGAAATGAATATGCAGTTATCTCCCTTTACAACCGATAAATAGATTTTAGATTGCTCTGCAGATTATTCATCTTCTTTTGTGTTGCAGATAATTTCCAAGTTGACGAAATTAAAGTAAGAAAAACGAGTATTTTGTTGTATATATTTTAATCATTGTGTGTAATTAACTACTGTATTATTATATAAAATGGCCAGCAGTCTATAAATAACTATTTCAACCCCTGGGTAACGTCAGGCGGTGGCAATAACAGAAAGTTATCACAGATGTCCCCGCTTCAGTTATTGTTTTCATTCCATTATCAAGGGGCCATATTATGCATTATTACATTTAATATAAGGAATAATTTAATAAATACATATACATGCATCCAAACATGGAAAAAATATTAACATAAGCCATCATTTAATCAATACATATACATACATGTAAAAATGGTAAAAAAAGTTTATAAAAATTAACAAAGATTTATTACATAGTATATAATAAGAATTGAAATTACGAGTCGTTTGACTACCTTTTATAAACAGCATTTATTAAATATAAACAATTCGTAAAATAAACTGCCAAACCCAAACGTTGGAGACACGAATGTGCTACCCGATGGGGTAAGGAGTGGTTTGGCAGTTAATTTTATTATCTTTAAAATGATATATATAAAATGTAATAAAGGGAATGTGGCTTTGTATACCTTGTTATCAACGCTAAATATGTTATTCTACATCTATTACATTCATTTATAACGATAAACATCCAACAGGAATATTCTCCCGCCAGTTTCATTTAGGGAAAATTAACCGCAAAACTTGTATGCACGAATATTCAACCCGATGAGCGCTTAATTGTTTTTTTCCGCTTTTTGACGTTTTCTGTGGCCGAGTGTTTTGCCACATGTTTGTTTAGGCTTTGGACAAGCAAATTTTACACCTGAAGCCTGAACAAACTTGTCATCCGACAATTTTAAGTTCTTTTTTGTTTTTAAAATTTTTTGAAAATGTTTCTCTTTTTGGGCATTTGACTGTTCTTCCCAGCAACAAGGGTCCAAATAAAAAGATTTGCATGATTCGGTTAGTTTAAAATTGCCTGTACCATGCATTGCACGACGCAAATCTAAATGTTGAATTTTTGATACTTTAGAAAGTCTGTCTACTAAGTCTGGAAGTTTGTGTTGTTTCCATTCGGCAATCTGTTTAGTCTATTGTTCATTGACTCTGCATTATTATTTGTCTAGAGGCCAGAAATTTTATAGACGGTGTCAATCATAATTGACGCGTTTTGCTCAATTACATTATGAAGAGTCTATATACAACATAAAGAGGCTAAAACCAATATTGACAAAAGAAAATCGTCATGTGTATTATTTGGTAGCAGTTTAATCGAGAGATAAAATAAATAAAGCAGAACTTGATTACCCAATCAACAATCTTAACCCGTTGATTAATTGTTAAGTAAGGTGGAATGTATATACGAGTAGAGCATTATACATTTGTAATAAACAAATTACGTTTATTTTCAAATGACAGTAAATATGCAATAACTTATTAGCTGACATGAAAAAATAAATATAAACATGAGCAGTTGTTTTTTGTTTGTTATTTGTTAAAGGACATACCTCATGGCGATACCTGAGGGGTTGAAATAGTTATTTATAGACTGCTAGCCATCTTATGTAATAATACAGTAGTTAATTACACACAATGCTTAAAATATATACAACAAAATACTTGTTTTTCTTACTTTAATTTCGTCAACTTGGAAATCATCTGCAACACAAAAGAAGATGAATAATCTGCAGTGCAATCTAAAATCTATTTATCGGTTGTAAAGGGAGATAACTGCATATTCATTTCCATTTTCTGCGAATTATCGAATATTCGTCGCTGTAATTAAATTAATGTTTTGCTATTTGACAATATAAGGTTGTTATTTGATGATAGTGGGTAGTATGTGACAAGTATTTGATAGTAATGGGTCAGTTTTTGCTTGTTTTATGTGATATAGGGAGGCAAATGGAACAGCCAGACATCGCTAAATGCATTTAAAGTACAATTCCCACGGTATAACTAATACTTTTTGAAAAAATTTAATTGATATACACATTTTGCAGTATTATGTTCTAGTATTGGGTAGTATGTGGTGGTATTGAGGTGGTACTGGGGTGGTATTGGGTAGTATTGGGTAGAATTGGGTAGTATTGGGTAAATCGTCCCGCCGATTTAATCTTACTGTCCATTAGAGTCAGATTTATAAAGTTGAACGAATAATAAATATAAATCCCTTCAAAAAAATGTTTGTTTTGAAGGCTAAAAATACGTTTTTTGCAAAAATAACATTACTTCCGGTGATATTGAAAATGTTGACTTGGTTCATAGAAGTCATAAATGGCATAAGGCATCAAATGGTAAAAAAAATATAAAAATCGAATAATAATTGACACTTTTATAGACCCAAAACCTTGAAAAGTGACTTATAGAAGATCGCCTATTTCTCTGTAACCGTACAAGTTAGAAACCATTTGGTGGTATCTGTATGGTCGTATGGCTTCATTCTATTCGTTGATGGGAATCAAATATCATAATTTTAAAAATATTATAAGGCAGACTCATTTGAATAAAACATTTGTTTTTTAGGTTAAAAATACAGTTTTTGCCAAAATGACGTCATTTCCGGTCACAGAGAAAATGTTAAATTGGCTTGACCTAGTCCAAATTGGCATTATGCATCAAATGGAAAAAAAAATATTGCAAATCGAATAATAATTCACTCTTTTATAGGCAAAATAACGTGAAAAGTGATGCATGCAAAATTGCATATTTCTCGGCAACTGCTCATATTACAAACTTATTTTCGCATACATTCTCTTCGTCTGGATTATTGCTACGAGTTTATGAAAATTACAAATAAATGTTTCAAAATATGAAGACGCTGAATGAATTGTAAATAACTGAATTTTACACTTTATTTTACATTTTATTCGAAATTGCCCGAAAATGAAATTGAAATTAAAAAATCTGAGCTAAGGATTTTGTGCACCTTTGCAGGGTGCATCCTTTTAGTTATATCAGTTTTGAAAAAATATAATATTTGCTTTCAAGAAGTGGTACCTAACTGTCAAAATTGTAGTTTTGGTTAATATTACGTCACTTCCGTTGCCGACAGAAAAATTTCACCGTAACAAAAAAAAATACAATTGGGACCACGGAGCATATGAACTTTGTTTTATACAAATCGAACAATAAATAATTTTTCTGGGTACGAAAAACTAAATTAGCCGATGGCGGCCAACGCAAATTACCGAGACAATTTTTTTTCTCATTTCTGCTCAAGTAGGATGATATTTTAACCCTGTGTAAAATACCATCAAAAAATATTCATAAATAAAAAAGGTTTTCGTAAAAAAAAAATTTTTTTTCAAAATATCGGACACTTCTTCGACTACTTCCGGTTTTACGATCATTGTCGCGATAGCTTTACGAAGTTATTTGGATACTTAACTTTCTGTACCAGAAGTGTCAGAAACATCCATTGGGTAGTTTTGGAAAAAAAGATAAATTAAAGAGCGTTTACAAAAATTTAACGATTTTTCAATTTTTTTCAAAGTTTGATGCCATTTTTGGACCACCTATATTATTTCAATGCTTTTCATTTTGGATTCACTATATAGACAACCGATAGGACTTTGAGTAAGAAAAGTTTAAGAAAAATCTGCGGTGTCGTTTTCGAGAAAAGGGCGTCTCAGAATGTTAAAAAATCGGAAAATACTAGATTTTTGGCATACAATAATTTATTTCGTTACCATCGAAATCGTATTATTTAGATAACATATGATGGTCCATTAATAGGGCTATCCAACGACACCTTAGTTCTTTTGGTCCGCTATTACCTAAGGGAGAAATCAAGTTTTTCGCAAGTGCAACAATGTTTTTAACCTTTTTTTTTCCTTTTTTGAATACTTCCGGTATGGTTATTATTGTCGGAATAGTTTTAATAGCCGGTTTGGGCACTAAAATAGCCACAGGGCTCTGTAATGATATATTACATTATCTGATCAGATAAAATGCCCCTGAGAAATCTTATGTTCAAAAGTGCCAAAAATGCAAAAAATTTAAAATATCGAAAATTAAATTTCAATAACTACATACATATTATACATCGTTAGAATCGTAATCAGGTCAGCTATCTGAATATACAATCCTTTTTTGAAAATCTCTTAAAATAAAAAAATAGTAGAGCATTTTCCAAAATTTCACGATTTTTCGACTTTTTTCGATTTTCAGTCCGTTATTTCACCTATTCCAGATATTTCAAAGTCTTCTTGGATGGCTTCATGCAAAATACCTCCGAACGGACTCTCGATAGAAAAAATTTAAAGAAAAGTTGCGGTTAAGTTTTCAAGATACAGGCGTCGAAAAATGCTAAAAATCAGAAAATACTTGATTTTCAGCGTGCCATATTTTGCTGCCTGATCATAGTATCCGTATGAATTGGGTATCATACGATAGTACAATCCTCGTGCCACCCAATGGTACCTTAATTTGATTAATCCGTTCATATCGGACGGAGACATCACGTTTTCCCCGAAAACATCCATTTTTTGCATTTTTTTCAAAATATTGCACATTATTTCGACCACTTCCGGTTTAAAGATCCGTGTCGAAATTGCTTTATCAGTTGGTATTGGACTATAACTTCATGTTCCATAAGTTTCAGAAACATCATTTTGGCTGTAAAACGACACCACAGCTCACAAAATGGGTAGAAAATTCGAAAAAAATCGAAAAATAAAGGGCGGTAACTCTGAATGAAACTTATATTACTGGAATCGGATTGACGTCAGGTATCCAAAAATCTAGGTCAAATTTCAAAATTTTGAAAAATAACAAAAATTGTCTCGTAGGCGACGTGTTTAGGATTTTCGAACGATAGAAGTCAGCAACGAAGTTTCGAAATCGCAAAATGTGAGATTGCTATTGTCTCGGAAAAGTCTCAGGCTTTCCAAAAATGTGATTCGTTTGAATATAGGTAGAGAATTGACGAAACCACGGCCGATTTTTAATTTTTTACCAACGTTCAAAATTCGGCCACTTCCGGTCTGCGCAGAAGTTTGAAAATTGCTTTATTGGGTAGCCACCACCTGGTTTCCCAATAGAAATATGGACCGCAAATCGGTATCTCTTTTCGATCATAGAGAAATAGGCTCCGGCGGAAAAGAATAATAATAAAAAAAACTAGACCTGCATGCAGGAATGACGGGTTTCACTGGTGCCACGTTACCCGTAAACATGTCACTTCCGGTGCCAAGTTACCCTTGAACATATGTCACTTCCGGTACCAACGAAACCACTAAACAGGTTTGCAAATTAACATTGCACACAAATAAAATGGACGCAGAATCAACCAAATCCAGCAATATCAATTCATTTTATACATTTGTTACTTGTAAATGATCTTGACAAAATTAAATTACTCCCGGTGTTAATGAAAATGTTCAATTAGTCTTATGAAATCAGAAATGGCATACGATATCATAGAGTGAAAATTTTATGTAAATCGAATAATAATTGCCACTTTTAAAGACCAAAAAACTTGAAAAGTGACTTGTAGAAAATCGGCTATTTCTCGGCAACCGTACAAGTTAGAAACCATTTTGTGGTATCTGTATGATCGTATGGCTTCATTCTATTTGTTGATTGACATCAAATACCATAATTTGAAAAAGATTTCAAAACAGACTCATTTGAATAAAATATCTGTTTTGAAGGCTAAAAATACAGTTTTTGCCAAAATGACATTACTTCCGGTGATAATGAAAATCTTACATTACTTGTATGAAATCCCAAATGGCATTAGGTATAACATGGTGTAACGTTTATGAAAATCGAATAATAATTGACTCTTTTATGGCCCCAAACCCTTCAAAAGTGACCTGTAGAAAACCGTCTATTTCTCGGCAACCGAACAAGTTAGAAACAATTTTATGATATCTATATGACCATATGATTTGTGTTTATATGTGAATTTAAACCAAAAGTTAAAATTATTTATACATATTAAGTAATTCTTGGTTGAATAAATCATTGATTTAAAAAGTTTCAAATGCAGTTTTTGGCAAAATGAGGTCACTTCCGGTGTCAATTTTAAATTGTAATCAACTTGATATGACGCTACATGCTTTTTGAATCAAATGATGTCACTTTTTATAAAAATCCAATAATAATTGATTTTATTACACGCAAAATAAAGAAAACAGTGACTTATGCAGAACTGCCCATTTCTTGGCAACTGCTTATATTACAAACTAATTTTCACATACATTCTCTTCGTATTGATTATAGCTACAAGTCTATAAGAGTTATGTAAAAATATTTTAAAATCTGAAAAGCCTGAATGGGTTGTAAATAGGTCAATTTTACGCCTTTTTTCACCTCTTAATCCAATTTGCTAGAAAATGAAATAGAAATTAAAAAAACTGCTTCCGCCATTTTTTGCGCCTTGAAAGGACACACTCTTTGAGTCATATAATTTTTCAAAAAAATAATATTTGTTTAAGAAGAAGGAAAATAACTGTCAAAATTGTAGTTTTTGGTAAAATTATGCCACTTCCGGTGCCAACAGATAACACTATTGGTAACAAAAAAAATGACAATTGAGTCAACGAAGCATATGAACTTTGTTTTATACAAATCGAACAATAAAAAAATAATCTAGGACTGAAAAACTGAATTAGCCAATGGCGGCCAAGGAAAATTAATGAGACAAAAAATTTTAACATTTTTGCGCAAGTCAGATGACTCTTTAATTCTGTGTACAACACGACTAAAAAATATTCATAAATAAAAAAGTTTTTTGTAAAATTTTAAATTTTCAAAATTTGGCGCCTAATATTTTCGAAGATTTGCCGAAAATCAAAAATCGGAAGTAGCGTAGCTATGTGCCATGTCTCCGGCTATGCCAAAATGTATCGAAAGTTAAAATCCCATGATTATTGTTAAAATTACTGCAA
The DNA here is from genome assembly GCA_963678685.1 of Patella ulyssiponensis. NCBI lineage: Eukaryota > Metazoa > Mollusca > Gastropoda > Patellidae > Patella > Patella ulyssiponensis. The sequence goes on along the minus strand of OY783225.1, from coordinate 55,285,466 downwards.
TATTTTAAAAAACGATAACTTCGGTGATTTCGGACATTTCGCATTGTCGCAGAACGTTCAAAATAGCTTTATCCTCTAAGTCACACCCACTTTCTCAGTAAAACTGAAGAAATCGTAACGATGCGACAAGCAGTTACTGAGATCTACTCAAAACAAAAGAAGAATAATAATAATAAGAATAATAATTTTAACAAAAACAATAGTGTTTCACACAAGCTTCGCAGTGTGAAACCCTAATAATAATTTTAGTAATCTCAATAATAAGAATAATAATTTTAACAAAAACAATAGTGTTTCACACAAGCTACGCAGTGTGAAACCCTAATAACTAGACCTGCATGCAGGAATGACGGGTTTCACTGGTGCCACGTTACCCTTAAACATGTCACTTCCGGTGCCAAGTTACCCTTGAACGTATGTCACTTCCGGTACCAGCGAAACCACTAAACAGGTTTCCAAATTAACATTGCACACAAATAAAATGGACGCAGAATCAACAAAATCCAGCAATATCAATTCATTTTATACATTTGTTACTTGTAAATGATCTTGACAAAATTAAATTACTCCCGGTGTTAATGCAAATGTTCAATTAGTCTTATGAAATCAGAAATGGCATACGATATCATATAGTGAAAATTTTATGTAAATCGAATAATAATTGCCACTTTTAAAGACCAAAAAACTTGAAAAGTGACTTGTAGAAAATCGGCTATATTTTTCGGCAACCGTACAAGTTAGAAACCATTTTGTGGTATCTGTATGATCGTATGGGTTCATTCTATTTGTTGATTGGCATCAAATACCATAATTTGAAAAAGATTTCAAAACAGACTCATTTGAATAAAATATCTGTTTTGGAGGCTAAAAATACAGTTTTTGCCAAAATGACGTTACTTCCGGTGATAATGAAAATCTTAAATTACTTGTATGAAATCCCAAATGGCATTAGGTATAACATGGTGTGACGTTTATGAAAATCGAATAATAATTGACCCTTTTATGGCCCCGAAACCTTCAAAAGTGACCTGTAGAAAACCGTCTATTTCTCGGCAACCGAACAAGTTAGAAACCATTTTATGATATCTATATGACCATATGAGTTTTGTTTATATGTGAATTTAAACCAAAAGTTAAAATTATTAATACATATTAAGTTATTCTTGGTTGAATAAAACATTGATTTAAACAAGTTTAAAATGCATTTTTTGACCAAATGATGTCACTTCAGGTGTCAATTTTAAATTGTAATCAACTTGATATGACGCTACGTGCTTTTTGAATCAAATGATGTCACTTTTATAAAAATCCAATCATAATTGACTATTTTACAGGCAAAATAACGAAAACAGTGACTTGTACAGAACTGTCCATTTCTTGGTAACTGCTTATATTACAAACGAATTTTAACATACATTTTCTTCGTATGGATTATAGCTACAAGTTTATAAAAGTTACGAAGAAATATTTTAAAATCTGAAAAGCCTGAATAGGTTGTAAATAGGCCAATTTTACACCATTTTTAGCCTCTTAATCGAATTTGCTCGAAAATGAAATCGAAATTAAAAAAACTGCTTCCTACATTTTTTGCGCCTTGAAAGGGCACACTCTTTGAGTCAAATAATTTTTCCAAAAAATAATATTTGTTTTCGAAGAAGGAAAATAACTGTCAAAATTGTAGTTTTTGGTAAAATTATGCCACTTCCGGTGCCGACAGATAACACTTTTGGTAATAAAAAAAATGACAATTGATACAACGAAGCATATGAACTTTGTTTTATACAAATCGAACAATAAAAAATTAATCTAGGACTGAAAAACTGAATTAGCCAATGGCGGCCAAGGTAAATTACTGAGACAAAAATTTTTAACATTTTTGCACTAGTCAGATGACTCTTTAATTCTGTGCACAATAAGACTAAAAAATATTCATAAATAAAAAAGTTTTTTGTAAAATTTTAAATTTTCGAAATTTGGCGCCTAATATCTTCGAAGATTTGCCGAAAATCAAAAATCGAAAGTAGCGCAGCTATGTGCCCTGTCTCAGGCTATGCCAAAATGAATCAAAGGTTAAAATCCAATGATTATTGTTAAAATTACTGCAATATTTTCAAAAACGATAACTTCGGTGATTTCGGACATTTCGCATTGTCGCAGAACGTTCAAAATAGCTTTATCCTCTAAGTCACACCCACTTTCCCAGTAAAACCGAAGAAATCGTAACGATGCGACACGTAGTTGCTGAGATCTATTCAAATTGGAATCTGAATAATAATAATAATAACTAGATCTGCTACTGTCCCATGCAGATATGAAAGCTTTCATATTCATCGTCACGTGTCATTGATTGTATCAAGTATCCTAAATAAAAGGATAAGAAGAAAAAATTATCAAAATTGGTCAAAAACTCGCGAAGTTACAAGTCTAAATAACAAATTGCACCCAGGCATAACAATAATCTGAAATCAGCCGTGGGAGGAAACCGAAGGACACGGAAAAAAACCACGAGGTTGGACACCATACTCCATGTCACGTGCAACCTGGAAATCGAAACGATGCCGGTTGACTCAATGACAGACGTTACGATACAGCGCGCACATGTTAACCATTCAGCCATTCAGGCTCCCTAAAATCGGTAAATTGCTGACTTATAGCAAGAAACAGTTCAACCGGGCATTTCAATCGAAACAACGCCAGTTGACTCAATGACAGACGTTACGATACAGTGCGCAGGTGCTAACCATTCAGCCACGCAACCTCCCTAAATTTGGCAAATTGCTGACCTACAAGGAGAAACATTTCAACCGGGCGAAATTTTCTATTTTAACAGTTTAATTTGCACGGTACCTTTAATTATCAACCGAATATTACAAAACTTTTAAAAATAACCTCCCCCTGACCAGCTTAATCGTTCGCAATAAACGTTTGCCCCCTAAAATGAGCAAATTGCTGACTTTAAAGTGAGAAACATTACTACCGGGCGAAATTTTCTGTTTTATCACTTTTACAGTACAGTACAGTACAACCGATTATTACAAAACTTTAAAAATAAAAGAGAAAGAGATAAATGCGGCTTAACGTCCATTCGACACAAACTAGGTCATTTCGGGACTAACATATAGATGGGACGAAAAACCAAGGTCCCGTGTACACATTGGAGTGCACGTAAAATATCCCTAAGCAGTTGGAATTCGATACTGTTGAATAAGCTCTATACGGTGACTATGTAAACCATTATTAATCGATGAAGGTGTTAAAATGTACACAATATAAACAGTATTAATCTAAATCAATAACATAAATGATTACAAATATTTCTTTTAGATAGTTTTAAAATAGAAAACAAATAACTATATCAAATCAAACCTATTCAATTTCAATTAATATGAGGACTGGCTGCAAAGTTCTAAGCCTATGTGTGCAAGACCTATATAATGTTGATGTTTCCTTTTATTTTTGTATATAGTTTCCATCAAAGCTCAATTTTTTCATCAGTTATTTTCGGTGATTTCGGATTCGCAAAACGTTTTGAAAATATATTGATTCCAAGGCCACCACCCATTTTTGAAAGGAGGCTAACCAAAAAAGTAAAATAGACACGAAATCACGAAATAACACAGCTGTCAAGGTCAATTTTTTCATCAGTTGTTTTCGGTGATTTTGGATTCGCAAAACGTTTTGAAAATATATTGATTCCAAGGCCACCACCCATTTTTTAAAGGAGGCTAACCAAAAATGTATTGATTTCCCAGATTTGAGGCGAAATCGCGAAACTGCGATCTATTTGATTATTTTCAAGCTGTTAATCGGAGTTTTTCAAGCGAAAACAACTTTGTCGGCACGGAAAACATCAAAGGCGAAATTCGAAATTTTGCAATTTTCAAATGCCAAAAAATTCGACAATGAGCCAGGCTATCCCCAAATGTATTAATTTCAAAGATAGGAAACGAATTCAACAAACTACGGTTTATTCTGATAATTTACATGCCCGTTAATATCCATTTTTCACTATTTCTGATATTCAATTCAATATGGTGACTATCCATTGACTTAAATCAAAATTCTACTGCCAACATTTTATAGCCATCCCTTCAAGGATTCAGAAAATATAACCCCCGTGTCTGTATGTAAAATAGCAAAATGGCGTTTGAGGTTTTTACATTTCAAGATGGTGGCACTTCCGGGTTGAGCTACAAACTCCATTTTTTGTGTACGAATCAGTGGTATCGTAGCTAGTACCTAAAAAAAAATTCAAGATGATTTGACCTATATTTCGTCGATTTTTTTGAAAATTTCGATCCTCAATTTCTCCAAAGGGAGATAATTTAGAAAATTTCTAAAGTTATTTTTCAAGTCGCATCATTAAGGTTTACTTACATATTAAATTTCATTAAAATCGTACAACTACTAAAGAAGTTGTCGAGTTGATCTAAACTTCCGGTTCGAAATCACAGCGACGAATTTTCGAAATTCGAAAATCCGAAATTGCAGATTTGAAGTAAATGTCTCAAGGTACTCATAGAAAAAAGAATTAATTAAATAGGTCAAATAATCACAAAGTTACAGCATTGTAGGTCAAAAGCATTCGTTCGTAAAATTCGGTGATTTCGGATTCGTAAAACGTTTTGAAAATATATTTAATCAAGGTTCGCACCCCATTTTTGGGGGGGTAGGTCAAAGTTTCAGAAAGATCCTATGGTTAGATTCTGAGAAATCCGATTTGCAGAAATGACACAAAAAAAAAAAATAATAATAACTAGATCTGCTACTGTCCCATGCAGATATGAAAGCTTTCATATTCATCGCCACGTGTCATTGATTGTATCAAGTATCCTAAATAAAAGGATAAGAAGAAAAAATTATCAAAATTCGTCAAAAACTCGCAAAATTACAAGTCTAAATATAGTATGAAACATTGCACGCAGGCATAACAATAATCTGAAAACTAAAGGGAAATAACCGAAACTTGTATTACTGTAATGAGACGGATGAGAAAATGAAATGAAAATTGCCGGAAAAAAATTAAAAATGACAGGTTGGACAGGCGACCTTACTCCTTGTCACGTACAACCGAGCATTCGAAAACACGCTAGTTAACTCAATGACAAGCGCGCGTGCTAACCATTCAGCCGCCCAACCCCCCTTTGAAATCAGACACGTACAAGCCACTCACAACAAAATGGTAAATTAATGAGTTTAGGGCCAAAAGGTGTCTACAGCACCCGGTGTTCCCAGGCGGTCACCCATCCTAGTACTAACCGGGCCCGACGTTGCTTAACTTGAGTGATCGGACGAGAACTGGTGTTTTCAACATGGTATGACCGTAGACGAGAGAAGGTGGACAGAACCCGTAGTTATACATACTTGAATTGACCCGCTTATTGATTTTTTTTGGGGGGGGGGGTTGTCGGTTTTAAAAAGGCGTCTACAGCACCCGGTGTTCCCAGGCGGTCACCCATCCAAGTACTGACCGGGCCCGACGTTGCTTAACTTCAGTGATCGGACGAGAACTGGTGTTTTCAACGTGGTGTGGCCGTAGACGAGAGAAGGTGGACAGAACCCGTAGTTATACTTACCTGAATTGACCCGCTTATTGATTTTTTTTTTGTTTTTTGTCGGTTTTAAAAAGGCGCCTACAGCACCCGATGTTCCCAGGCGGTCACCCATCCAAGTACTGACCAGGCCCGACGTTGCTTAAATTCAGTGATCGGACGAGAACTGGTGTTTTCAAGGACAATATTGGTGCCAGTCATTATCACATATGTGATAGAACTGATTAAACACTTTCCAAATATACTATTAACACAGAGATCATCGCTACCATAGAGGAGTAATAAAGGATTCATGATTCGGAAGTGACGAACACCAAAGGAAAACACGAGTTATCTCTCTATGTGAATGACTGAAGTGACGAGTGATGACAGATAAACCGCCGAATTTCTGCTCACTAATAATTCCTTCGAAGACAAAAGGTTGTTATATGGGACCGCAAGAGCATATCTGACGATTCAATAAAGTAATTAAGTGTCATAAGATAAGAGAACACGGGAAAAATAGAAATACTCCGTACAGCACCTTGTTTTTTAGGGGAGACCGGGGCACATTGAACACTGTATAGCGTTGGGTTGTATAGTATTATTTATAAAGGATATGTACACGGTGGTTCAATGTGCCCCGGTCTCCGCTACCTTATAAAAACATGGTAATGCACGAACTTTTTTCTGTTTTTCTTTCGTGTTCTCTTATGTAGTGGCAGTCAATTCTTTTTATGAATTGTAAGATATTCTCTCACAGTGTCACGCAGCAACTTTAGGTCTTCGAGGGAATTATTAGTGAGCAGATATTCGCCCATGTATCTGTTATCAGTAGTCACTTCATTTAGTTATATAGAGGAATAACTCGTGTTTTCCTTTGGCGTTCGTCACTTCCGATTCATAAATACTTTATTACTCCTCTATGGATAGCGATGATCTCTGTGGTAATATTATATTTGGAAAGTGTTTAATCAGTTCTATCACATATGTGATAATGACTGGCACCAATATTGTCCTTTAAACGTGGTATGGCCGTAGACGAGAGGGGGTGGACAGAACCCGTAGTTATACCTACCGGAATTGACCCGCTTATTGATTTTTGGGGCGGTTTTTGTCGGTTTTAAAAAGGCGTCTATAGCACCCGGTGTTCCCAGGCGGTCACCCATCCAAGTACTAACCGGGCCCGACGTTGCTTAACTTCAGTGATCGGACAAGAACTGGTGTTTTCAACGTGGTGTGGTCGTAGACGAGAGAAGGTGGGCTGAACCCGTAGTTATACTTACCTGAATTGACCCGCTTATTGATTTTTTTTTTGTGGGGGGGGGGGAGGTGTCGGTTTTAAAAAGGCGTCTACAGCACCCGGTGTTCCCAGGCGATCACCCATCCAAGTACTGACCGGGCCCGACGCTGCTTAACTTCAGTGATCGGACGAGAACTGGTGTTTTCAACGTGGTGTGGCCGTAGACGAGAGAACGTGGACAGAACCCGTAGTTATACTTACCTGAATTGACCCGCTTATTGATTTTTTTTTTTTTTTGGGGGGGGGGGTCGGTTTTAAAAAGGCGTCTACAGCACCCGGTGTTCCCAGGCGGTCACCCATCCAAGTACTGACCGGGCCCGACGTTGCTTAACTTCAGTGATCGGACGAGAACTGGTGTTTTCAACGTGGTGTGGCCGTAGAAGAGAGAAGGTGGACAGAACCCATACTTGTGCTTACTCAAATTCCTTTTGTGTCTTATTCCCTGGGGAGACGGGCCGAGTGCAGAGCTGGAGTGGTGCAAAAGAGTGCGCGCTGTGGTCTGATTGGCGGAAAATTGATTTTTTCACGAAGAATCAGGGCAAAAAGGCGTCTATAGCACCCTGTGTTCCCAGGCGGTCACCCATCCAAGTACTAACCGAGCCCGACGTTGCTTAACTTCAGTGATCGGACAAGAACTGGTGTTTTCAACGTGGTGTGGCCGTAGACGAGAGAAGGTGGGCAGAACCCGTAGTTATACTTACCTGAATTGACCCGCTTATTGATTTTTTTTTGTGGGGGGGGGGAGGTGTCGGTTTTAAAAAGGCGTCTACAGCACCCGGTGTTCCCAGGCGGTCACCCATCCACGTACTGACCGGGCCCGACGTTGCTTAACTTCAGTGATCGGACGAGAACTGGTGTTTTCACCAGGTGTGGCCGTAGACGAGAGAACGTGGACAGAACCCGTAGTTATACTTACCTGAATTGACCCGCTTATTGACTTTTTTTTTGGGGGGGGGGGTGTCGGTTTTAAAAAGGCGTCTACACCACCCGGTGTTCCCAGGCGGTCACCCATCCAACTACTGACCGGGCCCGACGTTGCTTAACTTCAGTGATCGGACGAGAACTGGTGTTTTCAACGTGGTGTGGCCGTAGACGAGAGAAGGTGGACAGAACCCATACTTGTGCTTACTCAAATTCTTTTTGTGTCTTATTCCCTGGGGAGACGGGCCGAGTGCAGAGCTGGAGTGGTGCAAAAGAGTGCGCGCTGTGGTCTGATTGGCGGAAAATTGATTTTTTCACGAAGAATCAGGGCAAAAAGGCGTCTACAGCACCCGGTGTTCCCAGGCGGTCACCTATCCAAGTACTAACCGGGCCCGACGTTGCTTAACTTCAGTGATCGGACGAGAACTGGTGTTTTCAACGTGGTATGGCCGTAGACGAGAGAACCTGGACAGAACATACTTACCTGAATTGACCTGCTTATTGATTTTTTGTTTTGTTTTTTTTGTTTTAGAGTATTTAATTGTTTTAAAGAGACACGTTAAGGGTTGTTCATAGTTAAATTAAAGTTTAATTTTAAATAAGACCAATAAAATTAGGATTTAATAATGCCAGACTAATATTAAATAAAGTTTTAAATTAAGAATAATTAATTATTGGTCTAATGCAATGAAATGCTTTGATTTGACGGATGAAATGTACGATGGGTGTTCACACTATGTGGCTAAGGCGTTGGCCTGCTAGCCAGGAGGTCGGGTGTTCGATCCCTGCATTGGCCGAGAAAGTTCATCTCGATATTCTGGCGTGTCCCCCCATCCGCCGTGTACACATTGGAGTGCACATAAAAGATCCCTTAGCTGTTGGAATTCTATATTGTTGAATAAGCTCTATACGATGACTAAATGTGCAGATTGTAGCCACCCACACTGTATGTTTTGCTTAACAATGAAAGGGTGCGGTTTTCAATTTTCGATCCTTTTATTCTACTACTCCTGATATTTTGGACTGTTGATCTATGGTTTCATATAAAAGACTACCGATAAGACTCTTTGTAGAAGAAGTTCCCCCAAAATATTATGTTGACTTTAAGAGAAAAGGACCTTTAAAAATGCTCCAAATCGTAAAAATACGACTTTTTGGATTTTCGATCTCTTTTTTCTGCTACCCCTGATATTTAAAAAAAATGATACAATGATTTCACACAATGGGCTAGCTATTAGACTCTCGATTGACAAGAGTTTCATCACCCTCCCTTCATTATAACCGAAGTTATTGTGCCCTAAAGAATCAACAAATCAGCATGCTTATCTCTGCTTACCCTAGGCAGAAAATGTTCATCTTTGCACTCAATCATGACATTGTCCTAGTGAACGTCTACACCAAGATTGAACATTCTAGCTCAATTAGAAGGAGAGTTATTGTGTTTCAAAGTCTCGGCCCTTCAAATTGCTTCCACTTTTCATATTCACTTCAAAATGGCAACCATCAGTTGACCTAAATCAAAATTCTGCTCCCTACGATATTTGGGCCATCCTTCAAGGATTCAGAAAATATAACTCCCGTGTCTGTAAGTAAGATAGCAAAAAAGCCTTAGGGATTTTTCATGTTTCAAGATGGTGGCATTTCCGGTTTGATCGACAAACTCCATATTTTGTGTAGGAATCAGTAATTACCTGTCGAGTATCGAAAAAAAATTTCAGGTCATTCTAACCTATATTTCGACGATTTTTTTTAAAACTTTGATCCTTAATTTCACCAAGGGGAGATAATTTAAAAAATTTCTCATTATAATTTTGAAGTCACATTGGTAAGATCTACTCAAATACTAAATTTCATGAAAATCGTACAACTATTAAAGAAGTTGTCAAATTGGTCTAAACTTCCGGTTCAAAATCACAGCGACGAATTTTCGAAATTCGAAAATGTGAAACTGCAGATGAAAATGATTTTTTTCAAGGTATTCAAAGAAAAAAGAATTAGTAAAATCGGTCAAAAAATAGCAAAGTTACGACTATGCATTGTCAGTTTTTTCGTTCGTAAAATTCGGTGATTTCGAATTCGCAAAACGTTTTGAAAATATATTTAATCAACAGCCACCACCCATTTTTGGGGGGGTAGGTCAAAGTTTCAGAAACATCCTATGGATAGATTCTGTGAAATCCGATTTGCAGGAGAAACACAAAAAAAAAAAATAATAACTAGATCTGCTACTGTCCCATGCAGATATGAAAGCTTTCATATTCATCGTCACGTGTCATTGATTGTATCAAGTATCCTAAATAAAAGGATAAGAAGAAAAAATTATCAAAATTGGTCAAAAACTCTCGAAGTTACAAGTCTAAATATAGTATGAAACATTGCACCCAGGCATAACAATAATCTGAAAACTAAAGGGAAATAACTGAAACTTGTATTACTGTAATGAGACGGATGAGAAAATGAAATGAAAATGGCGGGAAAAACAAATTAAAAATGGCAGGTTGGACAGGCGACCTTACTCCTTGTCACGTACAACCGGTCATTTGAAAACACGCTAGTTAACTCAATGACAGGCGCGCGTGCTAACCATTCAGCCACCCAACCCCCCTTTGAAATCAGACACGTGCAATATGTCATATAGGAAGAATAAGAAGTCGCTCACAAGAAAATGGTAAATTAATGAGTTTAGGTCAAAAGGTTGAGCTACTGTTTTAGAGTATTTAATAGTTTTAAAGAGACACGTTAAGGGTTGTTCATAGTTAAATGAAAGTTTAATTTTAAATAAGACCAATAAAATTAGGATTTAATAATGCCAGACTAATATTTCCAATATGTTTGGTTATAAGTAGGAAATCGTGACGACTTCTTAAGCATGTTTTAAACAAAGGATCATAGACTGAATTATACAAGAAATAAAAAAACTGGCCAAAGCAAGATTTCTATGCAGAAATTAAATAATTGCTAGAACCAGAAAAATATTTATCCACTATAATAAATAAGCAACATAGAGAAAATGAAATGAAATTGAATGGGGTTTAACGTCCTACTGTTCTGCACCTAAAATGGGCTAATGAAAACGGGCATATGCCATAAAGTGTGCAATGAGGGAAATTTTACCCGGGCAGCGGCGTTACGGCCTACGAAGTTGGACAGGCGAACATACTCCTTGTCACGTACAACCAAGAAATCGAAACAACGCCAGTTGACTCAAAGACAGACGTTATTCAGCCACGCAACCTCCCTAAAATCGGCAAATTGCTGACCTGCAGCGAGAAACAGTTCAACCGGGCCAAATTTTCTATTTTAACAGTTTAATTTGCACGGTACCTTTAGTTATCAACCGAATATTACAAAACTTTTAAAAATAAGCTCCCCTTGATCAGCTTAATCGTTCGCAATAAACGTTTGCCCCTTAAAATCGGCAAATTGCTGACTTTAAAGTGAGAAACATTACAACCGGGCGAAATTTTCTGTTTTATCACTTTTACAGTACCTTTGATTACCAACCGTTTATTACAAAACTTTAAAAATAAAAGAGAAAGAGAGAAATGCGGCCTAATGTTCATTAGACACAAACTAGGTCATTTCGTGACTAACATATGTTTTTTAATTTTATTTAAAAACTCCCCTTGCGCTTACTGGTCTTTAGCCGTTGGGAGGAAACCGAAGGACACGGAGAAAACCCACGAGGTTGGACATCATACTCCATGTCACGTGCAACCTGGAGATCGAAACGACGCCCGTTGACTCAATGACAGACGTTACGATACAGCGCGCACATGCTAACCATTCAGCCATTCAGCCTCCCTGAATTCGGAAAATTGCTGACTTATAGCAAGAAACATTTCAACCGGGCGAAATTTTCTGTTTTAACACTTTAATGTGCACGGTACTTTAATTACCAACCGATTATTACAAAACTTTTGAAAAAAAGCTCCAACTGACCAGCTTAATCGTATGCAATAAACGTTTTGCCTGAATTGAAAGTTCTGCACGGAAAAAGTTCATCTCGATTTCCCGGCGTGGTTCCCCTTGTCAGTGAGGCAGAACGGAGGGCCTGACAAGCACAGCTGTCTAGTCCTTCGGATGGGACGAAAAACCAAGGTCCCGTGTACACATTGGAGTGCACGTAAAATATCCCTAAGCAGTTGGAATTCGATACTGTTGAATAAACTCTATACGATGACTAAATGCGTAGATTGTAGTCACCCACACTGCATGTTTCGCTTAACAATGAAAGGGTGCCGTTTTCAATGTTCGATCCTTTTGTTCTTCTACTCCTGATATGTTGGACTGTTGATCGATGGTTTCATATAAAAGACTACCAATAAGACTCTTTGTAGAAGAAGTTCCCAAAAAATAGTATGTTGACTTTACGAGAAAGACCTCTAAACATGCTCCAAATTGTAAAAATACGACTTTTTGGATTTTCAATCTCTTTTTTTCGGCTATCCCTGATATTTAAAAAAAATGATACAACGATTTCATACAACAGGCTAGCTATTAGACTCTCTATTGACAAAAGTTTCACTGCCCTCCCTTCATTATAACCGAAGTTATCGTGCCCTAAAGAATCAACAAATCAGCATGCTTATCTCTGCTTACCCTAAGCAGAAAATGCTCATCTTTGAACTCAATCATAACATTGACCTAGTGAACGTCTACAACAAGTTTGAACATTCTAGCTTAATTAGAATGAGAGTTATTGTGTTTCAAAGTCTCGGCCCTTCAAATTGCTACTACTTTTCATTTTAAATTCAAAATGGTGACCATCACGTGACCGAAATCAAAATTCTGCTCCCTACGATTTTTGGGCCATCCTTCAAGGATTCAGAAAATATAACTCCCGAGTCTGTAAGTAAAATAGCAAAAAAGCCTTATTGATTTTTCACGTTTAAAGATGGCGGCACTTCCGGTTCGATCGACAAACTCCATATTTTGTGTGCGAATCAGCAATTCCTTGTCCAGTACCGAAAAAAAAAATTAGGTCATTCTGACCTATATTTCGACGATTTTTTTGAAAAGTTTGATCCTTAATTTCACCAAGGGGAGATAAGTTAGAAAATTTCTAAAGTCATTTTTCAAGTCGCATCATTAAGGTCTACCTACATATTAAATTTCATGAAAATCGTACAACTACTAAAGAAGTTGTCGAGTTGGTGTAAACTTCCGGTTCGAAATCACAGCGACGAATTTTCGAAATTCGAAAATCCGAAATTGCAGATTTGAAGTAAATGTCTTAGGATACTCAAAGAAAAAAGAATTAGTAAAATAGATCAAATAGTCACAAAGTTACAGCATTGTATGTCAAATGCATTCGTTCGTAAAATTCGGTGATTTCGGATTCGTAAAACGTTTTGAAAATACTTTTAATCAAGGTTCGCACCCCATTTTTGGGGGGTAGGTCAAAATTTCAGAAAGATCCTATGGATAGATTCTGAGAAATCCGATTTGCAGAAAACACACAAAAAAAAAAAATAATAATAATAACTTTAACAGAAACAATAAGCTTTCATATGTAATACATATGAAAGCTTAATAATCTTAACAGAAACAATAAGCTTTCATATAAAATATGAAAGCTTAATAATAACTTTAACAGAAACAATAAGCTTTCATATGTAATATGAAAGCTTAACTAGATCTGCTACTGTCCCATGCAGATATGAAAGCTTTCATATTCATCGTCACGTGTCATTGATTGTATCAAGTATCCTAAATAAAAGGATAAGAAGAAAAAATTATCAAAATTGGTCAAAAACTCGCAAAATTACAAGTCTAAATATAGTATGAAACATTGCACCCAGGCATAACCATAATCTGAAAACTAAAGGGAAATAACCGAAACTTGTATTACTGTAATGAGACGGATGAGAAAATGAAATGAAAATTGCCGGAAAAAAATTAAAAATGGCAGGTTGGACAGGCGACCTTACTCCTTGTCACGCACAACCGGGCATTCGAAAACACGCTAGTTAACTCAATGACAGGCGCGCGTGCTAACCATTCAGCCGCCCAACCCCCCTTTGAAATCAGACACGTGCAATATGTCATATAGGAAGAATAACAAGCCGCTCACAACAAAATGGTAAATTAATGAGTTTAGGGCAAAAAGGCGTCTACAGCACCCGGTGTTCCCAGGCGGTCACCCATCCAAGTACTAACCGGGCCCGACGTTGCTTAACTTCAGTGATCGGACGAGAACTGGTGTTTTCAACATGGTATGGCCGTGGACGAGAGAAGGTGGACAGAACCCGTAGTTATACTTACTTGAATTGACCCGCTTATTGATTTTTTGGGGGGTTTTTGTCGGTTTTAAAAAGGCGTCTACAGCACCCAGTGTTCCCAGGCGGTCACCCATCCAAGTACAGACCGGGCCCGACGTTGCTTAACTTCAGTGATCGGACGAGAACTGTTGTTTTCAACGTGGTGTGGCCGTAGACGAGAGAAGGTGGACAGAACCCATACCTGTGCTTACTCAAATTCTTTTTATGTCTTTTTCCTTGGGGAGACGGGCCGAGCGGAGAGCTGGAGTGGTGCAAAAGAGATCACTTCTGTGATCAGACGAGAACTGGTGTTTTAAACGTGGTGTGGCCGTAGACGAGAGAAGGTGGACAGAACCCGTAGTTATACTTACCTGAATTGACCCGCTTATTGATATTTTTTTTGGGGGGGGGGGTCGGTTTTAAAAAGGCGTCTACAGCACCCGGTGTTCCCAGGCGGTCACCCATCCAAGTACTGACCGGGCCCGACGTTGCTTAACTTCAGTGATCGGACGAGAACTGTTTTTTTTAACCTGGTGTGGTCGTAGACGAGAGAAGGTGGACAGAACCCATACTTGTGCTTACTCAAATTCTTTTTGTGTCTTTTTCCCTGGGGAGACGGGCCGAGCGGAGACCTGGAGTGGTGCAAAAGAGTGCGCGCTGTGGTCTGATTGGCGGAAAATTGATTTTTTCACGAAGAATCAGGGCAAAAAGGCGTCTACAGCACCCGGTGTTCCCAGGCGGTCACCCATTCAAGTACTAACCGGGCCCGACGTTGCTTAACTTCAGTGATCGGACGAGAACTGGTGTTTCCAACGTGGTATGGCCGTAGACGAGAGAAGGTGGACAGAACCCGTAGTTATACTTACCTGAATTGACCCGCTTATTGATTTTTTTTTTGTTTTTTGTTTTAGAGTATTTAATTGTTTTAAAGAGACACGTTAAGGGTTGTTCATAGTTAAATGAAAGTTTAATTTTAAATAAGACCAATAAAATTAGGATTTAATAATGCCAGACTAATATTAAATAAAGTTTTAAATTAAGAATAATTAATCCCTTCGCAGTTGGAATTCGATATTGTTGAATAAGCTCTATACGATGACTAAATGTGCAGATTGTAGCCACCGACACTGCATGTTTTGCTTAACAATGAAAGGGTGCGGTTTTCAATTTTTGATCCTTTTATTCTACTACTCCTGATATTTTGGACTGTTGATCGATGGTTTCATATAAAAGACTACCGATAAGACTCTTTGTAGAAGAAGTTCCCCAAAAATATCATGTTGACTTTAGAGAAAGGGACCTTTTAAAATGCTCCAAATCGTAAAAATACGACTTTTTGGATTTTCGATCTTTTTTTTCTGCTACCCCTGATATTTAAAAAAAAATGATACAATGATTTCACACAACAGGCTACCTATTAGACTCTCGATTGACAAGAGTTTCATCACCCTCCCTTCATTATAACCGAAGCTATTGTGCCCTAAAGATTCAACAAATCAGCATGCTTATCTCTCCTTACCCTAGGCAGAAAAAGTTCATCTTTGCACTCAATCATGACATTGACCTAGTGAACGTCTACACCAAGATTGAACATTCTAGCTCAATTAGAAGGAGAGTTATTGTGTTTCAAAATCTCGGCCCTTCAAATTGCTACTACTTTTCATATTCACTTCAAAATGGCAACCATCAGTTGACCTAAATCAAAATTCTGCTCCCTACGATTTTTGGGCCATCCTTCAAGGATTCAGAAAATATAACTCCCGAGTCTGTAAGTAAAATAGCAAAAAAGCCTTAGTGATTTTTCACGTTTAAAGATGGTGGCACTTCCGGTTCGATCGACAAACACCATATTTTGTGTACGAATCATTAATTCCTTGTCTAGTATCGAAAAAAAAAATTAGGTCATTCTGACCTATATTTCGACGATTTTTTTTAAAACTTTGATCCTTAATTTCACCAAGGGGAGATAATTTAGAAAATTTCTAATTATATTTTTGAAGTCACATCGGTAAGATCTACTTATATACTAAATTTCATGAAAATCGTACAACTATTAAAGAAGTTGTCAAATTGGTCTAAACTTCCGGTTCGAAATCACAGCGACGAATTTTCGAAATTCAAAAATGTGAAACTGCAGATGAAAATGATTTTTTTCAAGGTATTCAAAGAAAAAAGAATTAGTAAAATCGGTCAAAATATAACAAAGTTACGACTATGCATTGTCAGTTTTTTCGTTCGTAAAATTCGGTGATTTCGGATTCGTAAAACGTTTTGAAAATATATTTAAACAACGTTCGCACCCCATTTTTGGGGGGGTAGGTCAAAGTTTCAGAAAGATCCCATGGTTAGATTCTGAGAAATCCGATTTGCAGAAAATACACAAAAAAAAAAAATAATAACTAGATCTGCTACTGTCCCATGCAGATATGAAAGCTTTCATATTCATCGTCACGTGTCATCGATTATATCAAGTATCTCAAATAAAAGGATAAGAATAACAAACTATCAAAATTGGTCAAAAACTCGCGAAGTTACAAGTCTAAATATAGTATGAAACATTGAGTAATCTGAAAACTAAAGGGAAATAACTGATACTTGTGTTGCTGTAATCGGGATGAATGAGATAACTTTGAACAAAACTAAAACTTTTTGAATCAGGTTGAACTCAACTATTTGAATATGTACGTTAAATATGTAGATTTGGAAAATTATAAAGACATAATATCAAAATCGGTCAAAAACTCACAAAGTTACAAATTTAAATGTAGTGAGAAACATTGCACCCGGGCAAAAAATAATCTTTAAACTAAAGGAAATTACTGAAACTTGTATAGCTGTAATCGGGCTTCCAAGATATGTTATATAATTATGGTTTCCAATATGTAGGAAATCGTGACGACTTCTTAAGCATGTTTTAAACAAAGGGTCATAGACTGCAATATACAAGAATGGCACTCTGCAATAAAAAAAACTGGCCAGAGATTTCTATGCAGAAATTAAATAATTGCTAGAACCAGAAAAATATTTATCCACTATAATAAATAAGCAACATAGAGAAAATGAAATGAAATTGAATGGGGTTTAACGTCCTACTGTTCTGCTCCTACAATGGGCTAATGAAGACGGGCATACGCCATAAAGTGTGCAATGAGGGAAATTTTACCCGGTCAGCGGCGTTACGGCCTACGAGGTTGGTAAGGCGACCATACTCCTTGTCACGTACAACCAAGAAATCGAAACAAGGCCAGTTGACTCAATGACAGACGTTATGATACAGAGCGCACGTGCTAACCATTCAGCCACGCAACCTCCCTAAAATCGGCAAATTGCTGACCTACAGCGAGAAACATTTCAACCGGGCCAAATTTTCTATTTTAACAATTTAATTTGCACGGAACCTTTAGTTATCAACCGAATATTACAAAACTTTAAAAAATAAGCTCCCCCTGACCAGCTTAATCGTTCGCAATAAACGTTTGCCCCTTAAAATCGACAAATTGCTGACTTTAAAGTGAGAAACATTACAACCGGGCCAAATTTTTTGTTTCATCACTTTTACAGTAAATGCGGCCTAACGTCCATTCGACACAAACTAGGTCATTTCGGGACTAACATATTTTTTTTAATTTTATTTAAAAACTCCCCTTGCGCGTACTGGTTTTTAGCCGTTGGGAGGAAACTGAAGAACACGGAGAAAACCCACGAGGTTGGACATCATACACCATGTCACGTGCAACCTGAAGATCGAAACGACGCCCGTTGACTCAATGACAGACGTTACGATACGGCGCGGACATGCTAACCATTCAGCCATTCAGCCTCCCTGAATTCGGAAAATTGCTGACTTATAGCAAGAAACATTTCAACCGGGCGAAATTTTCTGTTTTAACAGTTTAATGTGCACGGTACTTTAATTACCAACCGATTATTACAAAACTTTTGAAAATAAGCTCCAACTGACCAGCTTAATCGTTGGCAATAAACGTTTTGCCTGAATTGAAAGTTCTGCACAGAGAAAGTTCATCTCGATTTCCCGGCGTGGTTCCCTTGTCAGTAAGGCAGAACGGAGGGCCTGACAAGCACAGCTGTCTAGTCCTTCGGATGGGACGAAAAACCAAGGTCCCGTGTACACATTGGAGTGCACGTAAAATATCCCTAAGCGGTTGGAATTCGATACTGTTGAATAAGCTCTATACGATGACTAAATGCGTAGATTGTAGTCACCCACACTTCATGTTTCGCTCAACAAAGAAAGGGTGCCGTTTTCAGTGTTCGATCCTTTTGTTCTTCTACTCCTGATATGTTGGACTGTTGATCGATGGTTTCATATAAAAGACTACCAATAAGACTCTTTGTAGAAGAAGTTCCCAAAAAATAGTATGTTGACTTTACGAGAAAGACCTCTAAACATGCTCCAAATTGTAAAAATACGACTTTTTGGATTTTCAATCTCTTTATTTCGGCTATCCCTGATATTTAAAAAAAATGATACAATCATTTCACACAACAGGCTACCCATTAGACTCTCTATTGACAAAAGTTTCACCGCCCTCCCTTCATTATAACCGAAGTTATCGTGCCCTAAAGAATCAACAAATCAGCATGCTTATCTCGGCTTACCCTAAGCAGAAAATGCTCATCTTTGAACTCAATCATAACATTGACCTAGTGAACATCTACACCAAGTTTGAACATTCTAGCTTAATTAGAAGGAGAGTTATTGTGTTCCGAAGTCCGGGCCTTTCAAATTGCTTCTATTTTTCATTTTCAATTCAAAATTGTGACCATCACATGACCGAAATCAAAATTCTGCTCCCTACGATTTTTGGGCCATCCTTCAAGGATTCAGAAAATATAACTCCCGTGTCTGTAAGTAAGATAGCAAAAAAGCCTTAGTGATTTTTCACGTTTAAAGATGGTGGCACTTCCGGTTCGATCGACAAACTCCATATTTTGTGTACGAATCAGTAATTCCTTGTCTAGTATCAAAAAATTTTTTTAGGTCATTCTGACCTATATTTCGCCGAATTTTTGGAAAATTTCGATCCTCAATTTCTCCAAGGGGAGATAATTTAGAAAATTTCTAAAGTATTTTTTCAAGTCGCATGATTAAGGTTTACTTACATATTAAATTTCATGAAAATCGTACAACTACTAAAGAAGTTGTCGAGTTGGTGTAAACTTCCGGTTCGAAATCACAGCGACGAATTTTCGAAATTCGAAAATCCGAAATTGCAGATTTGAAGTAAATGTCTTAGGATACTCAAAGAAAAAAGAATTAGTAAAATAGATCAAATAGTCACAAAGTTACAGCATTGTAGGTCAAATGCATTCGTTCGTAAAATTCGGTGATTTCGGATTCGTAAAACGTTTTGAAAATACATTTAATCAAGGTTCGCACCCCATTTTTGGGGGGGTAGGTCAAAATTTCAGAAAGATCCTATGGATAGATTCTGAGAAATCCGATTTGCAGAAAACACACAAAAAAAAAAAATAATAATAACTAGATCTGCAAAGCAGATATTAAAGCTTTCATATTAACAGTCACTTCCTGTCACATGTCATGGGTCATGTAAATAATCTCATCAACAAAAAAAAAATCATTAAAATCGGTCAAAATATAGCGAAGTTTTTATGATTTTTCAATCGTAAACAACTTTATCGGCACGGAAAACATCAAAGACAAAATTCGAAAATGTGACATTTTCAAATAACAATATTTCGACCCTGATCCCAGCTATGCAGAAATGTATTCATTTTGGAAATAGGAGACATATTCTCCAAACTACGGCCTATTGCTTTCATTCACGTGCTCGTTAATGTCGATTTTTCAACTTTTTTATATTCAGTTCGAAATGGTGACCATCACGTGACCGAAATCAAAATTCTGATCTGATAGATTTTTAGGCATTCCTTCAAGGATTCCGAAAATGTAACTCCCATGTCTGTAAGTAAAATATCGCAAAAGCCTTTGTGATTTTTCACGTTTCAAGATGGCGGCACTTCCGGTTCGATCCACGAACTCAATATTTTGTGTACGAATCAGTATTTACTTACCTAGTATCCAAAAAAAAAAATCAGGTCATTTTGACCTATATTTCTTCGATTTTTTTGAAAACTTTGATCCCTAATTTCACTAAGGGGAGATAATTTAGAAAATTTCTAAGGACATCTTTAAAGTTGCATCGGTAAGATCTACTTACATACTAAATTTCATGAAAATCGTACAACTATTAAAGAAGTTGTCAAGTTGGTCTCAACTTCCGGTTCGAAATCACAGCGACGAATTTTCGAAATTCGAAAATCTGAAACTGCAGTTGAAAATGATTTTTGTCATGGTACTCAAAGAAAAAAGAATTAGTAAAATAGGTCAAATAGTCACAGAGTTACAGTAATGCAGGTCAAATTCACTCGTTCGTAAAATTCGGTGATTTCGAATACTTTAAACGTTTTGAAAATATATTTAATCAATACTCACCACCCATTTTTGGGGGGGTAGGTCAAAGTTTCAGAAACATCCTATGGTTAGATTCTGAGAAAAACGATTTGCAGGAAACACATGTTGACTTTACGAGAAAGACCTTTAAACATGCTCTAAATTGTAAAAATACGACTCTTTGGATTTTCAATCTCTTTTTTTCGGCTACCCCGGACATTTAAGAAAAAATGATACAATGATTTCACACAACAGGTTAGCTATTAGACTCTCGATTGACAAGAGTTTGATCGCCCTCCCTTCATTATAACCAAAGTTATCGTGCCCTAAAGAATCAACAAACCAGCTTGCTTATCTCTGCTTACCCTAGGCAGAAAATGCTCATCTTTGCACTCAATCAAGACAGTGACCTAGTGAACGTCTACACCAAGTTTGAACATTCTAGCTCAATTAGAAGGAGAGTTATTGTGTTCCAAATTCTCGGCCCTTCAAATTGCTTCTATTCGAAAACACGCTAGTTAACTCAATGACAGGCGCACGTGCTAACCATTCAGCCACCCAACCCCCCTTTGAAATCAGACACGTGCAATATGTCATATAGGAAGAATAAGAAGTCGGTCACAAGAAAATGGTAAATTAATGAGTTTAGGTCAAAAGGTTGAGCTACTGTTTTAGAGTATTTAATAGTTTTAAAGAGACACGTTAAGGGTTGTTCATAATTAAATGAAAGTTTAATTTTAAATAAGACCAATAAAATTAGGATTTAATAATGCCAGACTAATATTTCCAATATGTTTGGTTATAAGTAGGAAATCATGACGACTTCTTAAGCATGTTTTAAACACAGGATCATAGACTGAATTATACAAGAATGGCATTCTGCAATAAAAAAAACTGGCCAAAGCAAGATTTCTATGCAGAAATTAAATAATTGCTAGAACCAGAAAAATATTTATCCACTATAATAAATAAGCAATATAGCGAAAATGAAATGAAATTGAATGGGGTTTAACGTCCTACTGTTCTGCTCCTAAAATGGGCTAATGAAGACGGGCATATGCCATAAAGTGTGCAATGAGGGAAATTTTACCCGGGCAGCGGCGTAACGGCCTACGAGGTTGGACAGGCGACCATACTCCTTGTCACGTGCAACCAAGAAATCGAAACAACGCCAGTTGACTCAAAGACAGACGTTATGATACAGAGCGCACGTGCTAACCATTCAGCCACGCAACCTACCTAAAATCGGCAAATTGCTGACCTACAGCGAGAAACATTTCAACCGGGCCAAATTTTCTATTTTAACAGTTTAATTTGCACGGTACCTTTAGTTATCAACCGAATATTACAAAACTTTTAAAAATAAGCTCCCCCTGACCAGCCTAATCGTTCGCAATAAACGTTTGCCCCTTGAAATCTGCAAATTGCTGACTTTAAAGTGAGAAACATTACAGCCGGGATAAATTTTCTGTTTTATCACTTTTACAGTACCTTTGATTACCAACCGATTATTACAAAACTTTAAAAATAAAAGAGAAAGAGAGAAATGCGGCCTAATGTCCATTCGACACAAACTAGGTCATTTCGTGACTAACATATGTTTTTTAATTTTATTTAAAAACTCCCCTTGCGCTTACTGGTCTTTGGCCGTTGGGAGGAAACCGAAGGACAAGGAGAAAACCCACGAGGTTGGACATCATACTCCATGTCACGTGCAACCTGGAGATCGAAACGACGCCCGTTGACTCAATGACAGACGTTACGATACAGTGCGCACATGCTAACCATTCAGCCACTCAGCCTCCTGAATTCGGAAAATTGCTGACTTATAGCAAGAAACATTTCGCCAGACTAATATTTCCAATATGTTTGGTTATAAGTAGGAAATCGTGACGACTTCTTAAGCATGTTTTAAACAAATGATCATAGACTGAATTATACAAGAATGGCACTCTGCAATAAAAAAAACTGGCCAAAGCAAGATTTCTATGCAGAAATTAAATAATTGCTAGAACCAGAAAAATATTTATCCACTATAATAAATAAGCAACATAGAGAAAATGAAATGAAATTGAATGGGGTTTAACGTCCTATTGTTCTGCTCCTAAAATGGGCTAATGAAGACGGGCATATGCCAAAAAGTGTGCAATGAGGGAAATTTTACCCGGGCAGCGGCGTTACGGCCTACGAGGTTGGACAGGCGACCATACTCCTTGTCACGTACAACCAAGAAATCGAAACAAGGCCAGTTGACTCAATGACAGACGTTATGATAAAGAGCGCACGTGCTAACCATTCAGCCACGCAACCTCCCTAAAATCGGCAAATTGCTGACCTAGAGCGAGAAACATTTCAACCGGGCCAAATTTTCTGTTTTAAAAGTTTAATTTGCACGGTACCTTTAGTTATCAACCGAATATTACAAAACTTTTAAAAATAAGCTCCCCCTGACCAGCTTAAGCGTTCGCAATAAACGTTTGCCCCTTAAAATCGGCAAATTTCTGACTTTAAAGTGAGAAACATTACAACCGGGCGAAATTTTCTGTTTTATCACTTTTACAGTAAATTTGATTACCAACCGATTATTACAAAACTTTAAAAATAAAAGAGAAAGAGAGAAATGCGGCCTAATGTCCATTCGACACAAACTAGGTCATTTCGTGACTAACATATGTTTTTTAATTTTATTTAAAAACTCCCCTTGCGCTTACTGGTCTTTAGCCGTTGGGAGGAAACCGAAGGACACGGAGAAAACCCACGAGGTTGGACATCATACTTCATGTCACGTGCAACCTGGAGATCGAAACGACGCCCGTTGACTCAATGACAGACGTTACGATACAGCGCGCACATGCTAACCATTCAGCCATTCAGCCTCCCTGAATTCGGAAAATTGCTGACTTATAGCAAGAAACATTTCAACCGGGCGAAATTTTCTGTTTTAACAGTTTAATGTGCACGGTACTTTAATTACCAACCGATTATTACAAAACTTTTGAAAATAAGCTCCCCCTGACCAGCTTAATCGTATGCAATAAACGTTTTGCCTGAATTGAAAGTTCTGCACGGAGAAAGTTCATCTTGATTTCCCGGCGTGGTTCCCCGTTGTCAGTGAGGCAGAACGGAGGGCCTGACAAGCACAGCTGTCTAGTCGTTCGGATGGGACGAAAAACCAAGGTCCCGTGTACACATTGGAGTGCACGTAAAATATCCCCAAGCAGTTGGAATTCGATACTGTTGAATAAGCTTTATACGATGACTAAATGTGTAGATTGTAGTCACCCACACTGCATGTTTCGCTTAACAATGAAAGGGTGCCGTTTTCAATTTTCGATCCTTTTGTTCTTCTACTCCTGATATGTTGGACTGTTGATCGATGGTTTCATATAAAAGACTACCAATAAGACTCTTTGTAGAAGAAGTTCCCAAAAAATAGTATGTTGACTTTACGAGAAAGACCTCTAAACATGCTCCAAATTGTAAAAATACGACTTTTTGGATTTTCAATCTCTTTTTTTCGGCTATCCCTGATATTTAAAAAAAATGATACAATGATTTCAAACAACAGGCTAGCTATTAGACTCTCTATTGACAAAAGTTTCATCGCCCTCCCTTCATTATAACCAAAGTTATCGTGCCCTAAAGAATCAACAAATCAGCATGCTTATCTCTGCTTACCCTAAGCAGAAAATGCTCATCTTTGAACTCCATCATAACATTGACCTAGTGAACGTTTACACCAAGTTTGCATATTCTAGCTTAATTAGAAGGAGAGTTATTGTATTCCAAAGTCCCGGCCCTTCAAATTGCTTCTATTTTTCATTTTCAATTCAAAATGGTGACTCCCGGTTGACCTAAATCAGAATTCTATTCGCGACATTTTTTAGGCCTTCCATCAAGGATTCAGAAAATATAACTCCCGAGTCTGTAAGTAAAATAGCAAAAAAGCCTTATTGATTTTTCACGTTTAAAGATGGTGGCACTTCCGGTTCGATCGACAAACTCCATATTTTGTGTACGAATCAGTAATTCCTTGTCTAGTATAGGAAAAAAAAACTAGGTCATTCTGACCTATATTTCGACGATTTTTTTGAAAAATTTGATCCTTAATTTCACCAAGGGGAGATAAGTTAGAAAATTTCTAAAGTCATTTTTCAAGTCGCATCATTAAGGTCTACTTACATATTAAATTTCATGAAAATCGTACAACTACTAAAGAAGTTGTCGAGTTGGTATAAACTTCCGGTTCGAAATCACAGCGACGAATTTTCGAAATTCGAAAATCCGAAATTGCAGATTTGAAGTAAATGTCTTAGGATACTCAAAGAAAAAAGAATTAGTAAAATAGATCAAATAGTCACAAAGTTACAGCATTGCAGGTCAAATGCATTCGCTCGTAAAATTCGGTGATTTCGGATTCGTAAAACGTTTTGAAAATACATTTAATCAAGGTTCGCACCCCATTTTTGGGGGGGTAGGTCAAAATTTCAGAAAGATCCTATGGATAGATTCTGAGAAATCCGATTTGCAGAAAACACACAAAAAAAAAAAATAATAATAATAACTTTAACAGAAACAATAAGCTTTCATATGTAATACATATGAAAGCTTAATAATCTTAACAGAAACAATAAGCTTTCATATGTAATATGAAAGCTTAATAATAAGAATAATAATTTTAACAAAAACAATAGTGTTTCACACAAGCTACGCAGTGTGAAACCCTAATAATTTTAACAAAAACAATAGTGTTTCACACAAGCTACGCAGTGTGAAACCCTAATAATTTTAACAAAAACAATAGTGTTTCACACAAGCTTCGCAGTGTGAAACCCTAACTAGACCTGCAAGCAGCACTGAACCGGCTTTCAGGAATCATACAGGAAGTTCATTATACCATAGCCGATCCATTGAGCTACCAAACTATACTTTAGTTGTTTTGCTTCAGTGACACCTTCTATCATATGTAAAAGTAATATTTGGTGGCGAAAAGACCGGTCAAAATTGTAAATTATGGCAAAATTACGTCACTTCCGGGGCCGAAAGAAATTTTTATAGGTGAAAAATAAGTCGAAAATTCGCAACATACAAAATACAAACTTTGTTTTATACATATCGGGCAATAAATAATCAACCTATAACCCATAAACTGAAATTAAGAAGGTATAAAACTTAAAGGACAATATTGGTGCCAGTCATTATCACATATGTGATAGAACTGATTAAACACTTTCCAAATATACTATTAACACAGAGATCATCGCTACCATAGAGGAGTAATAAAGGATTCATGATTCGGAAGTGACGAACGCCAAAGGAAAACACGAGTTATCTCTCTATGTGAATGACTGAAGTGACGAGTGATGACAGATAAACGGCCGAATTTCTGCTCACTAATAATTCCTTCGAAGACAAAAAGTTGTTATATGGGACCGCAAGAGCATATCTGACGATTCAATAAAGTAATTAATTGTCATAAGATAAGAGAACACGGGAAAAATAGAAATACTCCGTACAGCCCCTTGTTTTTTATTCATTCTATAGGAGAGACCGGGGCACATTGAACACTGTATAGCGTTGGGTTGTATAGTATTATTTATAAAGGATATATCCATGGTGGTTCAATGTGCCCCGGTCTCCCCTACCTTATAAAAACATGGTAATGCACGAACTTTTTTCTGTTTTTCTTTCGTGTTCTCTTATGTAGTGGCAGTCAATTCTTTTTATGAATTGTAAGATATTCTCTCACAGTGTCACACAGCAACTTTAGGTCTTCGAGGGAATTATTAGTGAGCAGATATTCGCCCATGTATCTGTTATCACTAGTCACTTCAGTTAGTTATATAGAGGAATAACTCGTGTTTTCCTTTGGCGTTCGTCACTTCCGATTCATGAATACTTTATTACTCCTCTATGGTAGCGATGAACTCTGTGGTAATATTATATTTGAAAAGTGTTTAATCAGTTCTATCACATATGTGATAATGACTGGCACCAATATTGTCCTTTAAAAGTGACCCTGGGAAAATTGGCTATTATTCGACAAGGGAACATGCTAGAAGCCTTTTCTTGATATCAATATGATGGTATTGATTCAATCTTACTGCCCATTAGAGTCAGACGTTATAAAGTTAAACTAATAATAAATATAAATCCCTTCAAAAAAATGTTTGTATTGAAGGCTAAAAATACGTTTTTTGCAAAAATTACATAACTTCCGGAG
The DNA here is from genome assembly GCA_963678685.1 of Patella ulyssiponensis. Taxonomy (NCBI): domain Eukaryota; kingdom Metazoa; phylum Mollusca; class Gastropoda; family Patellidae; genus Patella; species Patella ulyssiponensis. The sequence continues at coordinate 55,258,789 of OY783225.1, read as the reverse complement.
ATATTGAAAATGTTAATTTAGTTCATAGAAGTCATAAATGGCATAAGGCATCAAATGGTAAAAAAATGATAAAAATCGAATAATAATTGACACTTTTATAGACTAAAAACCTTGAAAAGTGACTTATAGAAGATCGCCTATTTCTCTGTAGCCGTACAAGTTAGAAACCATTTTGTGGTATCCGTATGGTCGTATGGCTTCATTCTATTCGTTGATGGGAATCAAATATCATAATTTTAAAAATATTATAAGGCAGACTCATTTGAATAAAATATTTGTTTTTTAAGTTAAAAATACAGTTTTTGCCTAAATGACGTCATTTCCGGTCACAGTGAAAATGTAAAATTGGCTTGACCTAGTCCAAATTGGCTTTAAGCATCAAATGGAAAAATAATATTGCAAATCGAATAATAATTCACTCTTTTATAGGCAAAATAACGTGAAAAGTGATGCATGCAAAATTGCATATTTCTCGGCAACTGCTCATATCACAAACTAATTTGTGCATACATTCTCTTCGTCTGGATTATTGCTACGAGTTTATGAAAATTACAAATAAATATTTCAAAATATGAAGACGCTGAATGAATTGTAAATAACTGAATTTTACACTTTATTTTACATTTTATTCGAAATTGCCCGAAAATGAAATTGAAATTAAAAAATCTGAGCTAAGGATTTTGTGCACCTTTGCAGGGTGCATCCTTTTAGTTATATCAGTTTTGAAAAAAAATAATATTTGCTTTCAAAAAGTGGTACCGAACTGTCAAAATTGTAGTTTTTGTTAATATTACGTCACTACCGTTGCCGACAGAAAAATTTCACCGTAATAAAAAAAATTACAATTGGGACCACGGAGCATATGAACTTTGTTTTATACAAATCGAACAATAAATAATTTTTCTGGGTACGAAAAACTAAATTAGCCGATGGCGGCTAACGCAAATTACCGAGACAATTTTTTTTCTCATTTCTGCTCAAGTGGGATGATATTTTTAACCCTGTGTAAAATATCATCAAAAAATATTCATAAATAAAAAAGGTTTTCGTAAAAAAATAATTTTTTTTCAAAATATCGGACATTTTTTCGACTACTTCCGGTTTTACGATCGTTGTCGTGATAGCTTTACGAAGTTCTTTGGATAATTAACTTTCTGTACCAGAAGTGTCAGAAACATCCATTGAGTAGTTTTGGGAAAAAAGATAAATTAAAGAGCGTTTCCAAAAATTTAACGATTTTTCAATTTTTTTCAAAGTTTGAGGCCATTTTTGGACCATTTATATTATTTCAATGCTTTTCATTTTGGATTCACTATATAGACAACCGATAGGACTTTGAGTAAGGAAAGTTTAAGAAAAATCTGCGGCGTCGTTTTCGAGAAAAGGGCGTCCCAGAATGTTAAAAAATCGGAAAATACTAGATTTTTGGCATACAATAATTTATTTCCTTACCATCGAAATCGTATTATTTAGATACCATATGATGGTCCATTAATAGGGCTATCCAGCGACACTTTAGTTCTTTTGGTCCGCTATTACCTAAGGGAGAAATCAAGTTTCTCGCAAGTGCGACAATGTTTTTAACCTTTTTTTTTCATTTTTTGAATACTTCCAGTATGGTTATTATTGTCCGAATAGTTTTAATAGTCGGTTTGGGCACTAAAATAGCCATGGGGCTCTGTAATGATATATTACATTATCTGATCAGATAAAATGCCTCTGAGAAATCCTATGTTCAAAAGTGCCAAAAATGCAAAAAAATTAAAATATCGAAAATTAAATTTCAATAACTACATACATATTATACATCGTTAGAATCGTAATTAGGTCAGCTATCTAAATATACAACCATTTTTTGAAAATCTCTTAAAATAAAAAAATAGTAGAGTATTTTCCAAAATTTCACGATTTTTCGACTTTTTTTGATTTTCAGTCCCTTTTTTATCGTATTCCAGACATTTCAAAGTCTTATTGGATGGCATAATTCACAAGACTGTCGAATGAACTCTCGATAGAGAAAGTTAAAAAAAAAGTTGCGATTAAGTTTTCGAGATACAGGCGTCCAAAAACGCTCCAAATCAGAAAATACTTGATTTTCAGCGTGCCATATTTTGCTTCCTGCTCGTCGTATCCGTACGAATTGGGTATCATACGATAGCACAATACTAGTGCAGTCCAATGGTACCATAATTTGTTTAATCCATTGATATCGGACGGAGAAATCGCGTTTTTCCCCAAAATACCCATTTTTTGCATTTTTTTTAAAATATCGGACATTATTTCGACCACTTCCGGTGTACAGATTATTGTTGAAATTGCTTTATTCCTTGCAATGGTCATTTGGCTTCATGCCTCAGAATTTTCAGAAACGTCAATTCGGCCATAAAACGAAACCCGAGCTCACAAAATGGGTAGAAAATTCGAAAAAAATCGAAAAATAAAGGGCGATAACTCTGAATGAAACTTGTATTACTTGAATCGGATGGACTTCAGGTATCCAAAAATGTAGGTCAAATTTCAAAATTTTGAAAAATAACAAAAATTGTCTCTCAAACAACATTTTTCATTTTTCGATCGCAAGAAGTCAGCGATGAAGTTTCGAAATATCGAAATTTTCAACTGCTATCGTCCAAGAAAAGACTCAGGGTTTCCGAAAATGTCATTTGTATGAAAATAGGTACAGAATTGACGAATCTACGGCCGTTTTTTAATTTTTTGACACCGCACGAAATTCGACCACTTCCGGTCTGCGCAGAAGTTTCAAATATAGTTTATCAAGTAGCCAACACATGGTTTCCCGATAGAGAATTAGGTCCCAGATCGGTATCTGTTACAGGCACTGAGAAATAGGCTCCGGCGAAAAAAAAAATAATAATAATAAATAATAATTTTAGTAATCACAATAGGCTTTCAGACGAAAGTCTGAAAGCCTAATAATTTTAGTAATCACAATAGGCTTTCAGACGAAAGTCTGAAAGCCTAATAATAATTTTAACAAAAACAATAGTGTTTCACACAAGCTTCGCAGTGTGAAACCCTAATTAAATATAAATCTTCTTCAACATCTCTATCTTCATCGCGTACCATATACCATCTAACCATCTTCGTCACCATTCATTCCATTATCATACCATAAACCATCTATCCATAATCATAAATTATACCATCCATATTCCATAACCATAAACATCGTTACCATTCAACAGACATAACTTAACACTAATCTTCATCTTCTTCATCATCACCAACGCCTTGCATCCCTAAATCAACCTCCCAATCAGCCTCATACACCACTGTCTTCTTCTTTCCATTCTCCATCATCCATTCGACCCCAGTTCTCTTCTTTTACCTTACATAACAATACTGCACTCCAACATCCCTACTCATCATCTTCTCCGTGTCCATGCTACATTCAACTCTTCCACCTTTCTTCAGAACATCTGCTGTTTTCTCACCTATTTTCTTATCATCTGGTTTCGCATCTGTACCCTTTACGGTTCTCTTATCACCTTTCCTTCTGTCATCTCGTTTCCTCCCATCTCTTTTATCCCTTTACAGTTTCTTCTCACCTTTACTTACACCTTTCTTCTTTTCATCTTTACTACCACCTCTCTTTTTCTTATATTTACTTTCACCTTTCGTCTTCTCATCTTTACTACTATTTCTCTTCGTTTCATTTTCCACCCAGGATTTGATAACACTTATCTCTAGGTTATCCTGCTTCAAATGGTCGATGCCATGGGTGTCTATTCCCATCAATTGTAAACGGGCTGGCATACATTTTGACGCTTTAGATTTGGATTCTTCTTTGCGACCACGCTGCACACATGGGTGACGACTCAGGGCATCAGCATTGTTGTGCACTCGCCCAGGTCTGTGTTGTATATCAAAATTGTATGGAGCTAGTTGTTCAATCCAACGTGCCACTTGTCCTTCTGGGTTTTTGAAATTTAACAACCACCTTAGTGCACCATGATCGGTCCGCACCACAAATTTCTGGCCATGCAAATAAGCTTTGTAGTACTTTACAAAATATACAACAGCCAAAAGCTCTTTTCGAGTAACACAGTAATTTCTTTCAGCCTTAGATAAAGATCGACTCCCATAGGCTATCACTCGTTCGACACCATCATGCACCTGAGACACAACCGCTCCTATACCATAACCACTAGCATCCGTGTCTAGTATGAAAGATTTCGTTGGGTCCGGATAGGCTTATACAGGACTTTCAGTCAGACGAAGTTTTAATGTCTGAAATGAACTTTCACACTCATCGGTCCAATTAAATTTCTGTCCTTTTTCAGTTAATTTATTTAAAGGTTTAGCGATATCTGAGAATTGTTTGATAAACCGTCGGTAATAGCTACAAAGACCAAGGAAACTCCTAACCTCAGTTACATTAACTGGCGTTTTACATCCACGTACACATTCAATCTTTGCCGGATCAGTGGCTATACCATTGGAGGACACAACATGTCCCAAATATTTCACCTCATCTCGAAACAGATTACATTTGGAGGCCCTCAATTTTAATCCTGCCTTGCGTAGACGATTTAAAACCATCCCACCTCTGCCACCAAGAAAACCCTGTAGCGTTCAACGGCTGTATCCACAATATAATAGGCCCCTCCACCGCAAAGACTCACTAGTGGAACGTCGGCTACTGATCTGTTATCCAGGGAGGGGTTTTGCTAAGCTCGCCTGGGATCACAACTCTTTTCGGTTGGTAATGAGTAAGTGTCAGCTAAAGAGTGACTATAAGGAATCCCTTCCCAAGTTCTTGACCGGGATCTCCAATAGTTGAATGAAATGCGACTGCGATGTCGCCTTGCACAATGTCTCCCCTTACTCAATAACACAAACAACAAAATAAATATTTATATAAAAATATATTATATTCTGATCAACGTCAAAGAAAGATATAACACAATAATAATAATGATGAAAATGATATTCCTATCACAAATCACTTTAAGGCAAAACCCTAATTATGGTCGAAACACAAACACACGTGTACACGATCAGAACCGATATATAAAATATGGTAAACTGACACACACGTAATGACAAACAATAATCTAATCTCTAATATAATGACACTAGAGGTAGTAAAACACTATTATACGATATAACGTAAGCACCGAACACTTGGAGGGATTCACTGAATAATAAAAGAACACAATAAGGAACCTTCAGACATCCACTCACATTCTAATACTGCCAAGTTTAGATTACAAGTCGACGATCTAAGTTTATCTAATGAAAATGCGCTGTGAACAGCTTATATACAATATAAAATCCCGTAAAATAGCGGGCAACAAGAACTCCCGTAATACCTTGCAAAAACGCCTACTCGCGAACGTGACGTTCATTCGCGAGACTAATGGTTATTTATAAATAAATCGAAAGTAGAATAACATCAACATCGGAAGATCACAGGATTAATACATTTAAATTATGGATGGACAAATGAATATATACTAAATGCAAAATGTGACGAAAGACTAGGGAATGTGGGTGGATACGGATAAATCTTCCGTATAAACAGTAAGCTATAAAATAAAAACCGTCACACTACTATACTAGTAAGAGTTAAATATATGCCTATTGCAAGTTTCTTATTTTTAGGCCTCAAATATTATATGATGATTTGATTTAACAGGGCAGTGACAATAGATACTCTGCTTTTCTCCAAACAGCCATAACTTTGCTCACAATGAAGTAATATAACCGCTAGGTTCTTCAGTAACTATTCAAGTCTAGAATGGTTCTTCAATCCTTTAATTACTGGAACTTTTATCTTACAATGACAATTTACATACAACGTATACTTACAGCACAGTGGATGACCGACGTAGCTGCTACTAAGTCGGGTGACCTAATGACTTGCCTATTGATGTACATTAGTCTTTTTATATTCTGACTATAATTGGATAAGCTCAAGTGTTGACATGAAAACATATACTATACAGGATTATCACTAGAGACATTAATATAAATAAACAATAATGGATTAAATACTTAACTAATTAGCTTCTACCCTAATTGATAACAATTCATGACAAATTAAATACTATCTAAAACTGACTGATTATTATGCCTGGTCATATATGCCTCCCCTTCACGATGTGTCGACCTCGACACTCATAAAAATAAATTATAATGTACAAAATATTAAATAGTATCATAAAGTGTATATTTTCAATTTCCCCTCTATTGCTGCAATGAAACACAAGAATATTCCCTATTATTCATGTTTGCATATATTTACAGTTCAATTATCTAGCAATTTGTTTCCATAACTTAAGACCTATCCTTGGAACCGTAACTCTGTAATGTGTCATTCTCTGATAAAATTCTGGATCTTCTTTAATTACTTTTTCTATCCATTCCCACTCAGTGAAGCGCTCAATCAATGTTCTAGTTCTATATATACGTTTTTCAATCTGGAAATACTGTATAAAAGTTTCTGGATCTTGAAATTGAGCAAGTGCTCTGTATCTTTTACCATTTGGATACACAGTTTCATCACATTCACATATTCTGATGTCTGCCAGGTCTGCTGGTTTTGAAAATTCATATGTGTCCCATTTGGGTTTTGGAAATGGTCCTGGAATCTTATGCTTGTTCGCTTCAGTCAATGATCTTCCATACTCATCTAGATCATATTCCGAGACCCATGTATTTGCTGCATGTGGTTTATTTATCCACTTAATTAAATACTCAAATTTACCATACGACTTACTTCTTCTTTTTTGTAAAATTTGATCTATTGGTGTATCAGGTTGTAGTGTTGTTTCTGTCCATGTTTCCTGTTTTGTTTGAACATGCCCCTCATCGGTCTGGGTTGTGCCTGCAGTCACTAATGTTTTTGCTTGAGTATTTTTATCAGATGTATTCCTGCTCTCCGTTTGGGATTCATTGTCTTTTGTTGAATACAATGTCCATTTTTCAACAGGACCTACGGTCACAGAATTAATCGGAGTTGAAGTATTCTCTTTATTGAGTAAGAGACATCTTTCTTTAAACCTCTGGCATCTAAGAATATCTCTTGTCTTTCTACTAGAAGATTTTGGGTTGTCCTTGTGAGCTGCAGTTTTTTATACGCCCACATTTTCATGTGGACGTATATTGTCGTCGCCCCTGTTCGTTCGTCCGTCCGTCCACAATTGTTTGTGAACAGTCTACAGGTCACAATTTTTATCCGATTTCAATGAAACTTAAAATATAGGTTTATCACCCTAAGATCTCGGTTCCTTTCGATATTGGCATGTATCGGACCGTAACTTCATGGGTTATGGCCCCTGATTGTACGAAAAATCACGTTTTTTAGCTTGTGAACAGTGTAGAGGTCACAATTTTGAACCGATTTGGATGAAACTTGAAATGCATGTTTATAACCCAAAGATCTTGGTTCTTTTCGATATTTGCGCCAATCGGATCGTAACTTCCTTAATTATGGCCCCTGATTCTCCGAAAAATCGCCCTTTTTAGCTTGTGGTCCCTCTGGAGGTCAAAATTGTTATCCCATTTAAAAAACCGTTTGATTATATCACCGTCCCATGGTTATGAAGGTTGAGTTCGAATTTCGTGAAAATCAGACCAAAATTGACGGACAAAATGGCCGCCGTTTGTACGCGAATAGTGTGAAAATATATCAAGGTTGTGGACCTTATTGAGGTCACAATTTTGAACCGATTTTGATGAAACTTGACATGTATGTTTATAACCCAAAGATCTTGGTTCCTTTCGATATTTGCGCGTATCGGATTGTAACTTCCTGAATTATGGCCCCTGATTGTCCGAAAAATCGCCCTTTTTAGCTTGTGGTCCCTCTGGAGGTCAAAACTGTTATCCGATTTAAAAAACGTTTGATTATATCACCGTTCCATGGTTATGAAGGTTGAGTTCGAATTTCGTGAAAATCGGACCAAAATTGAAAGACAAAATGGCCGCCGTTTGTACGCGCATGGTGTGAAAATATGTTATATCAAGGTTGTGGACCTTATAGAGGTCACAATTTTGAACCGATTTTGATGAAACTTGACATGTATGTTTATAAGTCAAAGATCTTGGTTCCTTTCGATATTTGCGCCCATCGGATCGTAACTTCCTGAATTATGGCCCCTGATTGTCCGAAAAATCGCCCTTTTTAGCTTGTGGTCCCTCTGGAGGTCAAAATTGTTATCCGATTTAAAAAACCGTTTGATTATATCACCATTCCATGGTTATGAAGGTTGAGTTCGAATTTCGTGAAAATTGGACCAAAATTGACGGACAAAATGGCCGCCGTTTGTACGCGAATTGTGTGAAAATATGTTCTATCAAGGTTGTGGAGCTTATAGAGGTCACAATTTTGAACCGATTTTGATTAAAATTGACATGTATGTTTATAACCCAAAGATCTTGGTTCCTTTCGATATTTGCGCCCATCGGATCGTAACTTCCTGAATTATGGCCCCTGATTGTCCGAAAAATCGCCCTTTTTAGCTTGTGGTTCCTCTGGAGGTCAAAATTGTTATCCGATTTAAAAAAAGGTTTGATTATATCACCGTTCCATGGTTATGAAGGTTGAGTTCGAAGTTCATGAAAATCGGACCAAAATTGACGGACAAAATGGCCGCCGTTTGTACGCGAATGGTGTGAAAATATGTTATATCAAGGTTGTGGACCTTATAGAGGTCACAATTTTGAACCGATTTTGATGAAACGTGACATGCATGTTTATAACCCAAAGATCTTGGTTCCTTTCGATATTTGCGCCCGTCGAATCATAACTTCCTGAATTATGTCCGAAAAATCGCTTTTGTTAGCTTGTGGTCCCTCTGGAGGTCAAAATTATTATCCGATTTAAAAAACCGTTTGATTATATCACGGTTTCATGGTAATGAAGAGAGAATTTTAATTTTGTGAAAATCGGACCAGAGTTGACGGATAAAATGGCCGCCGTCTGTACGCGAATTGTGTAAGAATATGTTATATCAAGGTTGTGGACCCTATAGAGGTCACAATTTTGAACTGATTTTGATGAAACTTGAAATACATGTTTATAACCCAATGATCTTGGTTCCATTGCATATTTGCCCATATCGGGTCGTAACTTCCTGAATCATGGCCCCTGATTGTACGAAAAATCACCCTTTTTAGCTTGTGGTCCCTCTGGAGGTCACAATTATTATCTGATTTAAAAAACCGTTTGATTATATCACAGTTACACCGTAGTTATGGTTGAGTTTGAATTACGATTTTCTGATGATTACTCAAAATGCAATAACTCTTGTTGACTGCCCGGACGATTTGGCTGCTGTGTGGGCGTATGTTTCGTTGCCTGGCAACCTATTTTTTTCCATGTCAAGGTAACCGAGAAATGATTATTCCCATTTTCACATCTCCACAGGTGTGCTTCTGAATATAAATCCATTACCTTAAGTATCTCTGCTAGTTTGCTTGGGATCACTGGTTCCATCTTTGGTTGGGGTTTGGCTACTCGCTTGGCTTGATGAAGAAAGGTTTCCAGGATCTTGCCCCAATCTGCACCATATATAACCGCTAGGTTCTTCAGTAACTATTCAAGTCTAGAATGGTTCTTCAATCCTTTAATTACTGGAACTTATATCTTACAATGACAATTTACATACAACGTATACTTACAGCACAGTGGATGACCGACGTAGCTGCTACTAAGTCGGGTGACCTAATGACTTTCCTATTGATGTACATTAGTCTTTTTATATTCTGACTATAATTGGATAAGCTCAAGTGTTGACATGAAAACATATACTATACAGGATTATCACTAGAGACATTGATATAAATAAACAATAATGGATTAAATACTTAACTAATTAGCTTCTACCCTAACTGATAACAATTCATGACAAATTAAATACTATCTAAAACTGACTGATTATTATGCCTGGTCATAGTAATTTGACTGAAATTTTCAATATATTTATTTTTCATTATCAATTTTTAAACTATAATGGCAACATGTTTCAGCTCTTTATCGAAATCTTAAATTATCCATCTTTAATCTGGGGGGTTGGATTGTCGAATGGTTAGCGTGCGCACGCCGTATCATACGGCCTGCCATTGAGTAAACTCGCATGGTATTGGATCCCTGATTGTATGTGTTAAGAAGGAACACCTGTCCAACCTCGTGGGTTTTCTCCGGGTACTCCGGTTTCCCCCCACTACTAAAGACCCCTACGCGCAAGCGAATTAATGAAAATAAAACCAAACCATATGTTTGGATGTTAAACCCCATTTCTCTCTCTCTCTCATCTTTAATGTGTCTAGCTATTTAGTATACGAATTATCAATATCAGTATTTGTAAGACAGTTTTACTAAAAGTATCTGTCACCTGTACAGTGATTCTACTGTTTCTTGTATGTTTTACTGGTCAGTTATTCTTTCATATATCTCTTGTATATAAATTTAATATGGAATTTTTGTTTTTCACCAGGTGTCAATGTCAAATTATGTTATAAAAATATAGCTTTGTTTGTAATCTCGATTTTATAAATCAATTCAATTCCCAAGGAATTCTTTATATACGCCAAAATTTTCATGTGAATGTATATTGTCGTGGCCCCTGTCCGTCCCGATGTCCATCCGTATGTACGACCGTCCACAATTTGTTTGTGGACACTCTACAGGTCACAATTTTTATCTGATTTCAACGAAACTTGAATGTGAAATATAGGTTTATCTCCGTAAGATCGCGGTTCATGGATTATGGCTCTTCATTGTACGTAGAATCACATTTATCTTGCGGACACTCTAGAGGTCACAATTTTGATCCGATTTTGATGAAACTTTAATTGCATGTTTATAATCCAAACATCTTGGTTCCTTTCTATATTTGTGAATATCGGATCGTAACTTCCTGAATAATGGCCCCTAATTGTACGAAAAAACACGTTTTTGTCTTGTGGTCCTTCCAGAGGTGACAATTTTTTATCCAATTTAAAAAAATGATTTAGTACATCACCATTACCGTAATGGAGGTTAATTTGCATTTCATGAATATTAGGCCAAAACTGCCTGACAAAATGGCCGCTCTTTGTTTGCAAATTTGTAATTCAAAGGTTATGGACCCTCTAGAGGAACAATTTTTATCCAATTTTGATGATACTTAAAAGATATCTTTATATACCAAAAATCTCAGTCACTTCTGATATTTGCGCATTTCAGACCATAACTTTCTCGATTATGGCCCGTGATTGTACAAAAAATCGTTTTTGTTTGTTCTCTATCCATCTCTTCCAAAATGTGGGTGTATCCTGCCTGGCAGCCGCTGGTTTCATTTGGTGAGGTAGTTTGATAAACATTTCGTTTCATTCTAGGGCTTTTTATACGCCCACATTTTCATGTGGACGTATTATGTCGTCGCCCCTGTCCGTCTGTCCGTCCGTCCGTCTGTCTGTCCGTCCGGCCGTCCACAATTTGTTTGTGGACTCTACAGGTCACAATTCTTATCTGATTTTGACGAAACTTGAAATATAGGTTTATCCCCATAAGATCTCGGCTGCTATCGATATTGGCATGTATCGGATCAAAACTTCATGGATTATGGCCCCTGACTGTACGAAAAATCACGTTTTTAGCTTGTGGACCCTATAGAGGTCACAATTTTGAACTGATTTTGATGAAACTTGACATGCATGTTTATAACCCAAAGATCTTGGTTCCTTTCGATATTTGCGCCTATCGGAACGTAATTTCCTGAATTATGGCCCCTGATTGTCCGAAAAATCACCTTTTTATATGCCCACATTTTCATGTGGATGTATTATGTCGTCGCCCCTGTCCGTCCGGACGTCCGTCCGTCCGACCACAATTTGTTTGTGGACTCTCTACAGGTCACAATTTTTATCCAATTTTGACGAAACTTAAAATATAGCTTTATCCCCATAAGATCTCGGCTGCTTTCGATATTGGCATGTATCGGATGGAAACTTCATGGATTATGGCCCCTGATTTTACGAAATATCATGTTTTTAGCTTGTGGACCCTATAGAGGTCACAATATTGAACCGATTGTGATGAAACTTGACATGCATGTTTATAACCCCAAGATCTTGGTTCCTTTCGATATTTGCGCCCATCTGATTGTAACTTCCTGAATTATGGCCCCTGATTGTCCGAAAAATCGCCCCCTTTTTAGCTTGTGGTCCGTCTGGAGGTCCAAATTATTATCTGATTTAAAAAAACGTTCGATTATATCACCGTTACACCCTAAGGAAGGTTGAGTTCGAATTTCGGGAAAATTGGACGAAAATTGCCATACAAAATGGCCGCCGTTTGTACGCAAATACTGTTAAAAAATGGTATATCAAGGTTGTGGACCCTGTAGAAGTCACATTTTTAATTCGATTTTGATGAAACTTGAAATTCATGGTTATAACCCAAAGATCTTGGTTCCTTTCGATATTTGCGCATATCGGAACTTAACTTCCTGAATTATGGCCCCTGATTATACGCAAAATCGCCTTATTTTAGCTTGTGGTCCCTCAGGAACTCAAAATTATTATCCGATTTAAAAAAGCGTTTGGTTATATCACCGTTACATGGTAATGAAGGCTGATTTTGAATTTCGTGAAAATCGGACCTCAATTGACATACAAAATGGCCGCCGTTTATACGCGAATAGTGTTAGAATATGTTATTTCAAGGTTGTGGACCCTATAGAGGTCACAATTTTGAACCGATTGTGATGAAACTTGACATGTATGTTTATAAGCCAAAGATCTTGGTTCCTTTCTATATTTGCGGCGATCAGATCGTAACTTCCTGAATTATGGCCCCTGATTGTCCGAAAAATCGCCATTTTTAGCTTGTGGTCCCTCTGGAGGTCAAAATCATCATCCGATTTAAAAAACCTTTTGATTATATCACCGTTACATGGTAATGAAGGTTGAGTTCAAATTTCGTGAATATCGGATTCAAATGGACAGACAAAATGGCCCCCGTTTGTACGCGATTAGTGTGAAAAAATGTTATATCATGGTTGTGGGCCCTATAGAGGTCACAATTTTGAACCGATTTTGATGAAACTTGACATGCATGTTTATAACCCGAAGATCTTGGTTCCTTTCGATATTTGCGCCCATTGATTTGTAACTTCCTGAATTATGGCCCCTGATTGTACGAAAAATCACCCTTTTTAGCTTGTGGTCCCACTGGAGGTCAAAATTATTATCCGATTTAAAAAAACGTTTGATTATATCACCGTTACATGGTAATGGAGATTGAGTTCAAATTTTGTGAAAATCGGACCAAAATTGACAGACAAAATGGCCGCCGTTTGTACGCGATTAGTGTGAAAATATTTTATATCAAGGTTGTGGACCCTATAGAGGTCACAATTTTGAACCGATTTTGATGAAACTTGACATGCATGTTTATAACCCAAAGATCTTGGTTCCTTTCGATATTTGCGCCCATTGGATCGTAACTTCCTGAATTATGGCCCCTGATTGTACGAAAAATCTCCCTTTTTAGCTTGTGGTCCCACTGGAGGTCAAAATTATTATCCGATTTAAAAAACCGTTTGATTATATCACCGTTACATGGTAATGATGATTGAGGTACAATTTCGTAAAAATCAGACCAAAATTGACAGACAATAAGGCCGCCGTTTGTACGCGATTAGTGTTAAATTATGTTATATTAAGGTTGTGGACCCTATAGAGGTTACAATTTTGAACCGATTTTGATGAAACTTGACATGCATGTTTATAACCCAAAGATCTTGCTTATTTTCAATATTTGCGCCCATTGGATCGTAACTTCCCGAATTATGGCCCCTGATTGTCCGAAAAATGACCCTTTTAGCTTGTGGTCCCTCTGGAGGTCAGAATTATTATCCCATTTAAAAAAACGTTTGATTATATCACCGTTACATCGTAATGAAGGTGGTGGTCGAATTTCGTGAAAATCGGACCAAAATTGACTGAAAAAATTTGCTGCCGCTTGTACGCGAAGAGTGTAAAAATATGGTATATCAAGGTTGTGAACCCTGTAGAGGTCACAATCTTCATTCAATTTTGATGAAACTTGAATCACATGTTTACAACGATATTTGTGCATATCGGATTGTAACTTCCTGAATTATGGCCCCTGATTGTACGAAAAATGACCTTTTTTATACGCCCACATTTTTATGTGGACGTATATTGTCGTGGCCCCTGTCCGTCCGTCCGTCCGTCCACAATTTGTTTGTGGACTCACTACAGGTCACATTTCTTATCTGATTTCGACGAAACTTGAAATATAGGTTTATCCCCATAAGATCTCGGCTGCTTTCGATATTGGCATGTATCGGATCAAAACTTCATGGATTATGGCCCCTGATTGTACGAAAAATTAAGTTTTTAGCTTGTGGACCCTATAGAGGTCACAATTTTGAACAGATTTTCATGAAACTTGACATGCATGTTTATAACCCAAAGTTCTTGGCTCCTTTCGATATTTGCGACTATCGGAACGTAATTTCCTGAATTATGGCCCCTGATTGTCGGAAAAATCACCTTTTTTAGCTTATAGTCCCTCTGGGGGTCACAATTATTATCCGATTTAAAAAAACGTTCGATTACACCCTAAGGAAGGTGGAGTTCGAATTTCGGAAAAATCGGACCAAAATTGCCATACAAAATGGCCGCCAGTTGGTACGCGAAAACTGTTAAAAAATGGTATATCAAGGTTGTGGACCCTGTAGAGGTCACAATTTTAATTCGATTTTGATGAAACTTGAAATTTATGGTTATAACCCAAAGATCTTAGTTCCTTTCGATATTTGCGCATATCGGATTGTAACTTCCTGAATTATGGCCCCTGATTATACGCAAAATCGCCTTTTTTTTACCCTCTGGAGGTCACAATTATTATCCGATTTAAAAAAACTTTAGATTATATCACCGTTACACCTAATAATGGTAAAATTGATCCTGCTATTACACAAATAAGAACGCACGCAGAAGAAACTTGGATTATCAAACTACAGACCATTTTCCCTTATGGTCTTAATGATAGATTTAAAAATATCGATTATAACAACCGGAATGAAAACACTTTGATCACCAGAAATTGTTACAAAAAACTTGACCATCATTTTCAAAATAAAAAACGTTCCATTAAAAAATCGAAATTTCAAAAAGATCCGGAAAGTATTTTGAACGAATTGTATTCTGCATGCCAATGCCATACTTCCGACAAATTGTCTTGTGCAGCTTGTGTACTTAATCTAGCTCGACAAATTGTACATACCTTGAAAAAATCAACAGCTAAGAAACTTGGTGTCCTCATACAGGATATTATCTATTCTAATCAACTTAATGAAAGCTTTCTTCCTCAATATTACGATGTTATTACCGATTTGATAAATAGTAAATTTTCACCTAAACATTCAGCACAGCCACATAAAGTACATAAGAAAAAACCCGAGATTTTATGTAAAATACTTTTTACAGATAAACACATACATGATATTGGACTGAATAGAATTTTCCGAGATAGATCTGTAATTAAATCTATACCTACAGTCGTATACAAATTTTTACCTCCAATTCGTAATAAAATATTTAACTACCATCAAACTATAGCAAACCTTAACGTTCAAGAATTTATTAACAGTTACGACAATACCACATGTCAATGTCATAACTCTCCTTTTAAAGATAAGTTTCACGACCATGTACTGACAGGAAACTTCGATATTGTTGAAGACAATAATCTTAAAAAACTATTTCGCTTTGGACCACAATTTCGAGAACAACCTAATAAAACTAACTTCAAAAAATTACATAATAATCTAAAATCAGAAATCCGAAAATGCATAGTAGCTTGGTCAGATAAATTTCGTGCACCAATAGAATCTTTTGGAGAATGGAGAAACACTGTTTTTGACCTCTTATCAAAGAGAATCAAACATATTAAAAACAACCCAAGACATCCACCACCCGAAGTCCTAAAAAATGCATCTGCAGCTGAATGTCTTTCTGCTCTTCAAGAGAAATTTGTTCTAACACCTGTCGATAAGGCCAGCAATAACATTGCCTTTATCTGTAAAAAGTGCTATATTAAAAATATCCTTACCGAAGTTGGACTTTGTCCTAACACCAATAATAATGTATTATGGAATTATCTAAACTAGATATTTTACAAAATCAATATTCGTTTAACAGGAGTAATGATATAAAAGACAATGTAAAAGTAGATGCCCTCCCATATATTTATTCTATACCGAAATTTCATAAAAATCCAGTAAAATTCAGATACATAATTTCCTCCAGCATCTGCCAGACAAAACCTCTAGCAGTGACTATAACGAAAGGACTTAAATTATGCCAGGCCCAACATGCCATTTGGTGCAAAACACTTCGCAATTATACTGGAATTAATAGCTTTTTCATAATTGATAAAAATAAACCAATAGTAGACACTTTAGATAAAATCAATCAAAAAGACAATGCAAAATCAATAGAAACTTTCGACTTTTCTACCTTATATACTATGCTACAACATGCAGACCTTAAAAAGAATTTGGATTGGTTCGTGGATAAGGCCTTTAATGGTGCTTTTGGAAAAGGCAGAAATCTGATGGCCATCTACTCACAAGATGCAAGATGGATCATAAAACGGCGCAATGCCAATACTGTAGTTTTCGATAAAGAAAAATTTCAAAATATTATACATTTTCTCATTGACAATGCCATATTTGAGGTTGGGGATCAGATAATACAACAAACTATTGGTTTACCAATGGGAACTGACCCCGCCCCATTTATGGCAAATGCACATTTATATAAATACGAATTCGACTTTCAAGACCATAAAAGAAAAACAGATTACAAGGTAGCAAAAAGTCTAAATTATACCTTCCGTTACATTGATGACATAACACCAATCAATGATAATGGTAATTTCAATAAATACAAAGATGAAATATATCCTCCTGAACTTACATTAAATAAAGAAAATTCGGGCACTATAAATGCATCTGTCCTTGACTTGGACATCAATATAATTAATAACAAATTTAATGTCGGTATATTCGATAAAACGGACAAATTTGGTTTTGAAGTAGTAAAATACCCGTCAGCTCATAGTAACATACCAGATACGACACTATACAATGTTTTCTATTCACAGGCATTACGATTTTTAAAAATATGCAACAATAAAGAACTATTTCTTTCCCGAATAAAAACTCTTAATTTTAAGTGCACGGCCAAAGGTGGTACACAATTACGCATTTTGAAAGAAATTTCAAAACTTCCATTTCTTCAACATAATAAGTTTTACATTTCTTATAACGATATTACTGACTACATATTGGATAATGATTCTATATAAATTGCTTCTAGATGTCTAGTCCTATCTGGATTATCGCCCTTATTTTTAGGCCTTTATGAATACACTAATAACTTTAGCATTCCTGTTTTGCATTTCTTACGTGGGACATTATATAATAATTATACTATGGTTTGTACAATTGCATGGTCTTTAAAACTAATAGTTTTTTATATTTTAACGTTATTTTATCTAGATTATCGCCCTTTTATCGGGAAATTGCACCTTCTAAACCACGACGTCATAGCAACTATTACGGCAGATTCACGTCACACCACTCAGTCAGCAGACGGCTGTCTCCCTAGATAGTCTATTCCTTTGCTTCTTTGTATTCAGTTTTGTTTTTGTTTCTGTGACGGTTGCAATGTATGTCCTAAACGCATTTAATATACTTCAATCCTTTTATTGATTTAGTTTTTGAACTAGGCCTACTTCTGATACATTTAACTATGTGGTTACTTGTGTAGCAGAATTTATACAACAATATGCTTGCATTCGTAATTCTTGCAGCATATAATAGATCATGACTCATGCTGACACTATATAATTATTTCTTTGGGTTGCATTCCCAGTTGTTTTCAAATATGAGTGAAGTCTGTGTCACCACAGGCCCGGGACTGTACAGCGCAGTGGACGCTTACGGCTAGCCCCCGGATCCATTCACTCTCTTTGATTTGTTTATGTTTGTGGTCTTTGAGTATGATGTCTTGTCCATATATTTGTTTTTGTGTAGAATTGTGTGTGGTGCAGCCCTCCTGCACTTACTATTAAGGAAGGTTGAGTTTGAATTTCGGGAAAATCAGACCAAAATTACCATACAAAATGGCCGCCGTTTGTACGAGAATACTGTTAAAAAATGGTATATCATGGTTGTGGACCCTGTATAGGTCACAATTTTAATTCGATTTTGATGAAACTTGAAATGCATGGTTATAACCCAAAGATCTTGGTTCCTTTCGTTATTTGCGCATATTGGATCGTAACTTCATGAATTATGGCCCCTGATTGTCCGAAAAATTGCCTGGAGGTCACAATTATTATCTGATTTAAAAAAACGTTCGACTCTATCACCGTTACACCCTACGGAAGGTTGAGTTCAATTTTCGAGAAAATCGGACCATAATTGCCAGACAAAATGGCCGCCGTTTGTACGCGAATAGTGTAAAAATATGGTATATCAAAGTTGTGGACCCTGTAGAGGTCACAATTTTAATTCGATTTTGATGAAACCTGAAATGGATGTTTATAACCTAAAGATCTTTATTCTCTTGGATATTTGCACATATCAAATTGTAACTTAATGAATTATGGCCTTTGATTGTAGGAAAAATCACTTTCGGTATTGCTTGTTCTCTATCTCTCGAACAATTATTATCCGACTTATAAAAAACTCTGATTATATTACTGTTGCACCGTAAGGAAGGTTGAGTTCGAATTTCGTGAAAATCGTATCGAAATTGCCGGACGAAATGGTCGCCGTTTGTACGCGAATAGTTTAAAAATATGGTATATCATGGTTGTGGACTCTCTACAGGTCACAATTCTTATCAGATTTTGACGAAAAGTCACATTTCTAGGTTGTGTACCGTCACACCATAATCATTGTCGGCTTCGAATTTCATGAATATCAGATTGGAACTGACCAACAAAATGGCTGCTCCCAATACAGTATGAAATACAGGACTTAATGATGTAGGAAAAATCACTTTCGGTATTGCTTATTCTCTATCCATCTCTCAAAAATGTGGGCGTATCCTGCCTGGCAGTGCCAGCCTATCTTTTAGCTTGTGGTACCTCTGGAGGTCACAATTATTATCCGATTTAAAAAAACGTTCGATTATATCACCGTTACACCCTAAGTAAGGTTGAGTTTGAATTTCGGGAAAATCGGACCAAAATTGCCATACAAAATGGCCGCCGTTTGTACGCGAATACTGTTAAAAAATGGTATATCAGTGTTGTGGACCCTGTAGAGGTCACAATTTTAATTCGATTTTGATGAAACTTGAAATTCATGGTTATAACCCAAAGATCTTGGTTCCTTTCGTTATTTGCGCATTACGGATCGTAACTTCCTGAATTATGGCCCCTGATTGTCCGAAAAATCGCGTATGGTCCCTCTGGAGGTCACAGTTATTATCCGATTTAAAAAAAACGTTAGACTCTATCACCGTTACACCCTACGGAAGGTTGAGTTCGAATTTCAAGAAAATCGGACCATAATTGCCAGACAAAATGGCAGCTGTTTGTACACATTTCTAGGTTGTGTACCGTCACACCATAATCATTGTCAGCTTCGAATTTCATGAATATCAGACTGGAACTGACCAACAAAATGGCTGCTCCCAATACAGTATGAAATACAGGACTTAATGATGTAGGAAAAATCACTTTCGGTATTGCTTCTTCTCTATTCATCTCTCGAAAATGTGGGCGTATCCTGTCTGGCAGTGCCAGCCTATCTTTTTTAGCTTGTGGTCCCTCTGGGGTCAGAATTATTATCCCATTTAAAAAACCGTTTGAGGTCGAATTTCGTGAAAATCGGACCAAAATTGACAGCTGTTCTTGTCAGGCCATCCATCCTTCATCACTAACAAGAGGAAACCACGCCAGGAAATCTAGATGAGCTTTGTCACCAAATGCAGGGATCAAACACCCAACCTCAAGGCTACCGAGCCAGCATCTTACCCACTTAGCAACGTGATCCCCAGTCGAATTTGAAGCCTACTGAAATGAACCTTTATAACCCAAAGATCTTGATTCATTTCGTTATTAGCACACATCAAATTCTAACTTAATGATGTAGGAAAAATCACTTTCGGTATTGCTTGTTGTCTATCCATCTCTCGAAAATGTGGGCGTATCCTGCCTGGCAGTGCCAGCCTATCTTTTAGCTTGTGGTACCTCTGGAGGTCACAATTATTATCCGATTTAAAAAAACGTTTGATTATATCACCGTTACACCCTAAGGAAGGTTGAGTTCGAATTTCGGGAAAATCGGACCAAAATTGCCATACAAAATGGCCGCCGTTTGTACGCGAGTACTGTTAAAAAATGGTATATCAGTGTTGTGCACCCTGTAGAGGTCACAATTTTAATTCGATTTTGATGAAACTTGAAATTCATGGTTATAACCCAAAGATCGTGGGTATGCTCGATTCACAGTCCAGAACGTCCCGAATTGACAGAATTGCAATCGAGTGACACGGGATTGAATTCTGTCACAGTTCCGCCAGTCCCGACAAAGGAGGTGGTGTGAGCAGAATTGTGACGTATTCTAAGATGGCGACCAATATATACAGGTGCGGAGACTGCCACAAAGATTTTGCTAACATGAGGCTATTTGCACTACACACGTGTGTTTTTTCACCAGGTAAGTTACCTTTTATTCGATAAACGGGCTATGTTTGACTTTGGCGGGTTTTCGGTGTTTTGAATCTTAAATACAGCCCATTTTGAATTTATTTTACTGTCGGTTCAAGGACAGGTAATATTTTGGGAAAAAAAGAGTGTTCTCTCTTAGCTAAAATATTCTTGATTTTAAAATTTTAAAGACACACGTCGCTTGATGGTGGCTATCTTTTATGATTTGCCTGTTTAATTTATTAATACGGGTTCTAGTTAAATTGTTTCTTACTGAATATATCATATCATGTTTACTCTTGGATCAACAACACCGAGGACTTATCTTAGTTACCGGGGAGGTCTGTCTTTGAGGCAATGTTTGACTTTGTTTCAATTCACTGGTTGTACGTGACAAGGAGTAGGATTGTCAGTCCAACCTCGAGGGTTTTCTCTGGGTCTTCCGGTTTCCTCTTGCTGCTAAAGACCCCTAAGCCCTAGCGAATTATTGAAATAAAATTGAACCATGTGTTAGTATTGAAATAACCTATTTTGTGTCGTGTGGACGTTAAACCCGATTTCTCTCTCTCGCTACCAAGTTTTGTTTTTTTTTTATTTAACTGATATTAGATGTTTTCTATTAACCCTATCCAAGGGCTTCAGTTAAGTAATAAATGAGTCCAGGTAACGTTAGTACAAACATGAATATTTGTCATTTCATATATATATATGGATCCCTCTTAAGTTTTGACTTCAGTATTTATGAAACGTTATGTTTTAAAAACTGTAGTTTTCATTTATTATAATTTCAGAAATTGATAAGGATTTTGATAAATCGCCTTCACAATTACACAACCCAGTCCCCAATAAATCAAGAAGCATGCCAACTCAGCCAACTAGGAACATCACTTTGTCGACAAGCGGTACAACAAACAACTTGGCTCCAAGACTTGCAAGTAGGAACATCTATGTGGTACCGTCCAGCACAACAAAGCGCATTGCACCAACCCACACGATCAGTACAGCGCCACCCACAACAACGAGTACAAATGCAGATATTAATGATAATGCTGCAGGTATTATTGATGAGAATGTAGAAATTAATGCTGAACTAATTAATAATGAAACTGACGAAGCTACGGTTGGGATTTGGAGTCGAGCCCCTACACTATTTCTATTAGAAACTTATAAATCCAAAAAGGCGTCGTTGGATAGTGGTAAACTTCGCAAGAAACATCTTTTTCAGCTTATATCTACACAACTGGCCGAGAAAGATGAAGCATATATATTTACACCAGAACAAGTGATGGGGCGATGGAAAACCCTTTGCCGAAACTACAGATGTGTCAAAGATAACAATAATAAATCAGGTGTGTTTATTCGGGCCATTCCTATTTAACCAGGATACAATTTTAGACCAATAGTTTTATCACCAATATTGGGGGTTGGATGGGCGAATGGTTACCACATGCGTGGTGTATCATAAAGCCTGTCACGGAGTTAACCGGTGTGGTTTAGAATCCCTGGTTGTACATGACAAGGAGTAGGGTCGCCTGTCAAACCTTGTGGGTCTTCTCCGGGTCCTCCCACTGCTAAAGACCCCTACACCCAAGTGAATTATTTTTGCCATTAATCCATAGTGAATTAAAATACATAATTTGTAAATTGGGCTGCGTTCTGAGATTAATAATCAGACTAATCACAAACATTTCCGCCATATAATATCATTCAATACTTTTATTGGTCTGACAATTTTACCTTCTATATTCAGGAGCTGGGCGAAAAGATTTTCCTTACTTGGAGGAAATGGATAGCATTTTCCAAAATGATCCAGCTATAACACCTACCTTTACTTTAAATACTGGTACCAAGGCCAAGCGATCAACTGAATGTGATTTGGAACTTGATCCAGAGCCCAAACCAAAAAGACGTAGCGCATCTACAGAAGTTTTGGAATTCTTATCCAACTTAGCGTCCAAAGAAGAAGAAAGAAGAAAAGAGGAAATGCAAATGAGAGAACGGATGCATACAGAAAAAATGAATCTTTTAAAGTCATTGCTAGAAACAATGAAAAAATAAAGCTGTATTTATACCATAAGATAGTTTGTACAGAGCTACAGATACCTTATACTGTTTTTATATTTTCATTAGAACACACTGAAGTTTACAGTGTTAGTTTATTATCATAGCCTTTTATATCTTCATCACTACATCCTAAATCAGGGGAGGGGGGGGCAAGTGGTTAGCGCGGGTATCATCTGGCCTGTCATTGAGTCAACTGATGTGGTTTCGATTCCCCGGTTGTACGTGACAAGGAGTATGGTCGCCTGTCCGACCTTGTTGGTTTTCTCCGGCCATCCGATTTCCTCCTATAGTTAAAGACCACAACGCGAATGCGAATTAGTGAAGTAAAATTTAACCATATGTTAGTCCCGAAATGACCTAGTTTGTGTCGGGTAAACGTTATCCCCCCCAACTCTCTCCCACCCCACCCATTCATTATAAATCAGCATGTTGTATACCATATTTCATAAATACGACTGATTTGTGTATTTTTTTACCTGTTAAATATAATGTTATAACACATCATCTTTGTTGTGTTAGTGATTTTATTCTTTTATTTTTTATGATTTATATAATATATGTTTAATACGAAATAAAGAATTACTTTATCTTTGTAGATTTGTGGCTAAATTATCACGTTTTAATCTAGCCCCAATAGCATCTGGATCTGCTGTATTGACTTGTAGATTGGGTAAATCTTCATCACAGCCAAAGAATTCATCTACACTGTCAGCGTTTAGAATACATATATTATGGAATATACAACATGTCATAATAATCTTAACAGATGTTTCAATCTTAGTTGTATCTAAATATTGAAGACGTGAAAATCTACCCTTGAGAATTCCAAAAGCACGTTCAATAATTACTCTATTTGAAGAGTGTAAAGTATTAAAGTTTCTCTGGTTAGCGGTGAGATGACCGTTATCCCTATAGGGTGTCATCAACCAGTTTAAAAGAGGATATCCCCCGTCTGCTAATATATGTGTCGTAGGCCTACCGTTGGTTCGAACTCAAGAAGGTGTTCAGCTTCGAATAATCTTTATTACAGTTTTTACATTACACCAAATCTGACAATGCTTGTCCTGTCTTCCATCCTCACTCACCGCCCACAACAACAGCCCAGCGCGTGTCATACACCCTTCTCATTGGCTATCTCTCTCTCCGCACTCACCGCAGTACCTTATATGGACATACAATAAGAGTAAAGGTACATTCGTACGTCTTTCAGATTAAAGGTGCATTCACACAATTACTGTTTGTCACACCTCCCCCCTTAAAAAGTCAATGCCTCCTGGCAGTGGTACATTTAAAACAAAAACTAATTCCCATACTATGCAATAAGAAAATAACTAAATATGCCTATACCTAACCTAGGATTTCGACAAATAGAGATAAAATCAATGATAACATTAGTGATACATTAAGAAGAGGGGTCAAATCTGACTACAGGTTTTGTTTTACGACTAGATCGGCGTAATATAGGACGTGGTGACGATGTAGACAGAGTTGGTTTTGGTATTTTTGTTCGTAGGGGCTGCTTCTGAGGATCAGGTGGTCGTAGGGGTACTACTGGTTGTTGTAGAGGGAGCTCTGGTCTGTTAGGTTGTGATGACGAGTCATTGGCAAAAAACAAGATATCCTCATCTGGATCAAATGTTTTATGGCGAGGCACTTCGGATTTATTATTAAGTGAATTGTGGTCAACAGGCTCTTGAAGTTCACTTTCTGGTACTTCTCGCATATAGGCTGGTTTCAGGTTTTTATAATGAACGATAATTTTATGATTTTTTAGTTCATCAAATATTTCATAAGTTGTTTCCCCCAAAACTGTTATGACCGTATATGGACCTTTCCAACGATCGGCAAATTTCTTAGATTCACCTGCATCAAATATCATACGACGTAGAAATACATGATCTCCAACTTCATAAGCTTGTCCGCGTATTTTCTTATCAAACCAAGACTTTTGTCTGGCTGCTGTTAATTCGGTATGTCGATGGACCTCTTGAAAAGCAGTTCGAAGATGTTCGGTAAGTTGTTTGGCATAATGATCAACTGTTTCGTAAGCTGTTCCAGTGTTGGTCCCAAATATAGCATCAAGTGGAGTTCTTGGAATTCTACCATATACTAACATCGCGGGAACATATTTAGTCGATGAATGTTTAGTGGTATTATATGCTAAGCAGACGAGTGGGAGATAACGATCCCATTCTGATAGTTTACCAGTTGAACACTGTTTAACGATTGCTGATAATGATTCTGCAATAACTTTATTTGACCTTTCAACTTGTCCGTTAAAACTTGGGGTATATGCTGGTGTCTCCGTTTTTCTAATTTGAAGTAATGAGTATAGATCTTTCATCAGCTTAGATATGAAGCAAGAGCCCTGATCAGAATGGATTGTTTCTGGTATTCCAAAATGAGGAATGAAGCGATCTATTAAGACATCTGCAACTGTTGTAGATTCTTGGTTAGGTAAAGCGTAAGCTTCCAGAAATTTTGTAAACTTGCACTGGAGAACCAGGATATAGCGTTTATTACGAGTTGAGCGTGGAAGTGGACCCTGAAAATCCATGGAAACCAATTGGAATGGTCTTTCTGCTATAACAGGATGAAGTGGGGCTTGTCTACTTGGAGTAGGTGATTTCCGTAAAGCACAGAATTGACAAGTTTTACAGTATCGTTTAACATCTTCTCTCCAGCCTGGCCAGTAAAAACGCGATCGAATTTGGTCCAGAGTCCGATCTTCTCTCAAGTGACCAGAAGCAGGGTTATCATGGGATACTTCTAAAACTTCAGTGATCATGAATTTGGGAACAACGATAAGAAGACCTTGGTTTCTACCATCCGGTGTCTCATCTCTCTTATAGAGCATTCCTCGTTTTACTCTCAGTTGGTCAAAAACTTTCAGGTATGGTTTGACTTGTGTATCTTGGGTAAAAACTGGTTTTCTTTTACAGAGTACATATTTATATACTGTCTGGATAACCGGATCTTGAAGTTGGGCAACTTCCAGGACTTGCGAGGACAACATAGAGACGAATACACCACTGGAGGTCATACTAGGAATATTCGAAACAGCATTCGTACTTGGGGAATGATGAGATTCAATGATATCTGAATCTGGAGATGGCTGAATTCTAGAGAGAGCATCTGCGTTGGCATGTTGTTTCCCTGAACGATGAGAAATTGTATAATCAAACTCCTCCATATCAAGGCTCCATCGAGTAAGTCTGGAGTTAGTGCCGCTATACTTCTTTAAGTATATCAAGGGTTTGTGATCGGTGACTAATTGAAATTGTCTGCCCAGAAGATACGATCTGAAAACTTTACAGGCCCAGATAATGGCAAGACATTCTCTTTGAATGGTTGAATAATTCTGTTCAGCTTTAGATAGTGATCGGGATGCATACTGTATGACGTGTTCTCGGCCATCGATTACTTGACACAATATGGCCCCGATAGATAGTAAGGAGGCATCAGTCTGTACCACAAATTGTTTTGTAAAATCAGGAAAACTGAGGATTGGCTCCGTAATCAAACATTGTTTTAGATGAAGAAAAGCTGTCTGACAGTCTTCTGACCAGACAAAGGGTACTGCCTTAGCTGTGAGTTTGTTGAGCGGTTTGCTGATTTCTGCGTAACCTTTAATGAAGCGACGGTAATATCCGGTGAGGCCAAGGAAAGCCTTAACATCTGTAACGTTTTTTGGAACAGGGTAGTCTCTAACAGCCTGAATTTTGGATGGGTCAGGTTTTACCCCTCCATTGGATATAACGTGTCCCAGATATTTGATCTGTGTGCTGGCAAAATGACATTTGCTAGGTTTAAGTTTGAGGTTTGCATCTTTCAGTCGAGTTAAAATGGTCGTCAAATCAATGAGGTGTTGAGTAAAATCTTTGGAAAAAATTACAATATCATCCAGGTACAAGACACAAATCTGCCATTGCAAACCTTTCAAGACGAGCTCCATTAGCCGGGTAAAAGTTGCTGGGGCATTAACTAGACCAAAAGGCATTCTGCGGAATTGGTATAACCCTCCATCTGGTGAAGCAAAGGCACACTTCTCTTTGCTGTCCGGATCCAAAGGTAATTGGAAATATCCCTGGGATAAATCGATGACTGAATAGATATAGCTTCCAGCAAGTGCATCGAGGGTCTCATCCACGCGAGGGATAGGGTATGCATCTCTTCTGGTGATCTGGTTGAGTTTACGAAAATCGATGCAAAGTCGTAACGTGGAGTCGGATTTCTTTGCCAAAACAATTGGAAATCGCCATGGGCTTTCACTTTCCTCTATAACACCATTTCTGTGCATAACATCGATCATTTTCGTTACTTCCTCCTTTAGATGATGAGGAATTCGACGAAGTGGTTCTCTGATTGGTCGATCGGTGAATGTTTCAATGGTGTGTTGAATTCTGTCACAAAGTCCAGGTTGACTGTCAGGTTTAATAAAAAGATCTTCATATTCTGCAATTAAGGTGGATAGTTGGTGTTTCTGTTGTTCAGTAAGGTTACCATTGGCTGAAATGCCATCCAATATTCGCGTAATATGACTTTGTGGTTTCGGAGTATCAGTACAAACATAACGATTATGGACAAGTTCCTCAGATTCTGTAGAAAGAGGTTCAGCATTCCGATAAACAGTGGAAGCATTGGTAACAGCTGTAGCCCAAGCTATATTATCGCCTTTACAGAGATTAATGTGTTTATCCCCAAAGTTAAACATCATAAGCATTGCCCGCTTATCCTGAACTCTGGTTAAAGTTCTTCCAACTATAACATCAGTCTTCTCTGATAGTCCACATAATGGTTCAAGGATTGTGTCAAAAGAAATGTTGGAGGTAATGTTCATTCCCACAGGAAGGATAAGCTGTTCACCGGGTGCAATGGATACATCCGATATCAGAGATACGCGACTAACTGTAGGCGCTCTGTTGTCTTCTAAAACTGGAATGACAGTATCTTCACGAACTATTTTCCGTTTCCCGTAATCTATCACAATGTCATTATGTTCCAAAAAATTGCGACCAAGGATACATTTCTCTGATAGGTCGTTGACAATATAAAAAGTTTGGAAGTTAGATCTACCTTGAAAGTAAACGGGTAGAGATACAACACCATAGATGGTAAATTTTGAAGAATTAGCGACGCGTAAAGTGGTTGTTGATGTACTGACTGTATACTTTTTATTATTTGGTAGGGACAGGAAAACCCTAGTATCAAGTAAACACACATCGGATCCACCATCAAGCAGGGCCTTGGTATTCTGTCCAATGATTTTGGTAGTTATTCGTAGAGGGGGAGATTGCATGATCGTGGTATCCTTATCTTCATCATTGGTACATGTTGACGAAAAATGTTGAGTCTGTGACCTGGGGGTGGGACACTGCCTTGCTATATGCCCGATTCCACCACAAATCTGACAGATAATACGACTTGGTCGTGTGTTGTTCTCTGAGCGATACAGGTAATTTTGGGAGTTCGGTTTAACATCTTCACGCAGCCATTGACGTGTTGGAGGTGATGGATGTCTATAATAATCATGACCAGAATACACTGGATATTGACAAGGTGGTGAAGGACCATGATGCATTTGTTGATATCGCTGAGGAGATGGAGTCCGAAATCGTCTGGTTGAGTCATAGGCGGGTGAATAACTTCGACTGTTCGAGAACTTTCTGGGTGGAGAATGGTCACGAGAGTTTGGTGAAAATTGGTAACGTTTTGTCGATGTTTGTGAGCTATAGCAGTTGTCATAAGGTTGGTTGTAATTGGTTCTATATGGGGATGGAGACCGTTGACGGTGGGTAAACCTTGGGCGGGATTCATAGTTCGCGGGCGAAGGTGATCGATGTCCTGACTGGTGACGCGGTCGTTCGGTGGAATACTGCCGAGTTGGATAATCGCTGGGGTTATTGCTTGAAGGTAACCTTTTTTCACGTTGTGACCTGTCGGGGTCTTCTTGGTATGTACGGTTAGAGGCTACAGTAGGACTGTCAATCTTCTCCAATGCTGTCTTAGTTTTAGCAATATGGATAATTTTAGGTAAAGATTTGAGTAATTTCGGTTTATGCTGAGTGTGCTCAAAAATATACTTTCTAACAGAGTCAGGTATAGCAGATAGAAATTTATCAATAACAATAGCTTCTAAAACACTATAAATTATAATATTCTCTGGCCAAAATCTGTAACCTGGCGGCAAAAGCTTCAAATGTCTCGGTGTCTTTCATTTTAGCTTCATTAAATAAGATTCCAGTTGTATGATGATCTAAAGGACTAACGAATTTATCTTTCAACATAGAAATGATGTCTTCGTAGTTGTGTTGTTGATCAGTAGGCATAGCCTCCCAGCCGGTTTTTGCATGTTTTTCAAGCAATAAGGACAACACTTGACCTGCATAAGGGGTATAAAGTGGACTGTTCAGGGCTCGTTGAACTTTGTTTAACCAGTCTTTTAAATAAATGTCAACATCAGGTTCTTCCCCTGAAAATGTCCCAGTAAACTCCTTCACTTTAGAATAAATGTATAAATGATCTCTGACTGGGTTTATATTTGATTGTGGTTGGTTGGATGTGTTGGATTGAGTGGTGGGTTGCCACTGTTCAGCTGCTAAGCGTTGACGGAGATCTGCCAATTCTCTTCTAAACCTATCCTGTTCTTGTTGGTGCAGTAGTAAACTGCTTTCCATCATGTTTTGTAATTTCTCAACCTCGGTAAGTTCCTGTTCTGTACGACCTGTTGCCCCAAGTTGTTCTCCGTCGGTCGACATTTTAAATGTTAAGGCCAATGTGTTACTATTAGAATAACAGAAATCGAAGGTCGGACAACTAGCCGAAAAGGTTTGCGGTATCACTAATGTTAAAAAGAAAAAATAATGGACAAACATACAAATATATATAGTGATGAAAACAATACTATTACTGGATATCAAACGTCAATCAGAATCTATCAATCAAATGACACACACGTAGTCCAAGGCATCAAGTTAACAACATACCTGACAATATGATATACAATTTACAAATTACCATCTTACAATTAGTATGAGAAACACAATATTCATATTATTTACGTTACATACAACATCAACAATCGAACAAAATACAACTCAAGACAATAGAGTCTATAAGAATTGGAAATAAAATACTTGAATATTTTATTGCGGTATGAAGTCCATAAAACACACAAGTGTTCTGTTGTGGTCTGGGAAACGACCGACTAAATGATTCTTATGGAAATTGAATTTAAATAAGACACGACGAGTTTATTACACTGTCGATTCACGAGAAAAATGTTCGAGCATTTCGTCGGGGGATCTTCAATTCGACGAGTGAACGGTGTACTTACTGGCAGTTGACTGACAATAATAAATCTTCACCTCTTATAATCACGAATTATTAAGAATGTCACTGGAAATATTTGAAATATATCACAGCTTAACTCATGTCACAAGTTACTGATTATCCATCGAAAAATACTCAGAATCCTGGTTCGGCGGCGAGCTGTTAGTTAAGAAGCACAGGCCTACTTCTTTCTTCGACTTCGAACGACTTTTCTTTACTCGTTCGTCGTTTGACGACGAAGGTTCCTCATTCTCGTTCACTTCACACAGTAAATTCCACACACCTTCGTGACTATCGGGGACGCCAATTTGTCGTAGGCCTACCGTTGGTTCGAACTCAAGAAGGTGTTCAGCTTCGAATAATCTTTATTACAGTTTTTACATTACACCAAATCTGACAATGCTTGTCCTGTCTTCCATCCTCACTCACCGCCCACAACAACAGCCCAGCGCGTGTCATACACCCTTCTCATTGGCTATCTCTCTCTCCGCACTCACCGCAGTACCTTATATGGACATACAATAAGAGTAAAGGTACATTCGTACGTCTTTCAGATTAAAGGTGCATTCACACAATTACTGTTTGTCACAATATGTCCTTCTTGACAATACTCTGGTCCTTTCGTAAATAAATCTGAATTTCTAAGGATGCGAGAATCGTGACAGCTACCAGGAAATCCCACAAAACAATCAATGAAACGCATATCTTCACGGCATACTGCTTGCAATTGTATTGAGTGATATCCCTTACGATTGACGTATGATTTGGGATTATGTTTTGGTGATGTTATCCGGATGTGGGTACCATCCAGGCAACCAACAATTCCAGGAAATCCATTCCTCCATTCAAAACGATCCTTTACAGCTCGACGTTCATTTCCAACTGGTAATGTTATAAATTTGTCCATTAAATGCACGACCGAAACAGTCAAAACTCTATCTCTACAATTCAGCATTGTTGATTCAGAAATACCAAATCTATCAGATATTTTATGAACTGTGTCTCTACTTCCCAAATACCATAATGTAATTAAAAGTTGTTTTTCAACTGAAATTGGTTTTCTGCCTCCCTTTCCCTTTATAACAAATTCTGGATAATCCCTGAAGTGATTTGTCAAAACTTCAAATGATGACGAAGACACCCTATACATTCGTTTGAAATTAACCTCACTATACTCTGGCACTATGGACTCCATATATCCTTTTATCCTTACCCGGTTTTCTCTAATTCTAAAATAGAAATGTGTTTATTAAATGAATGTTAGTTTGGTATGCAATAGTAAGGGATTCTAAAGGTGCAATAACAGACACGGCTGCTGAGATTTCAGATATTCCATTTTTGGCGATTCATATTCATGGTAATTATTAATCTAGGTAAATGGCAATAGTGCCAATAGGCATGTACGTTGTTCATCTACAAAACTATGTGTGACACACAGCATCCATACACACACAACACACACCGTTGTATTAGTAAATAAACTTACAATGAAGCGGCTAATACAAATGCCGAAACAGTAGCAAAAGTATCTTTATTGTCCTCATAATCCTCTTCGACAAGTAATTCATCAATCATAAACAACAGGTTGGCTGCCATTTTGGATAACTCCTGCAAATCCCGTGATACTCTATTGTCACTATTTATGGGATTAAGAGAATTTAATTCCGGAACTGTCAATCGAGCATCCCCCGTGGTTCCTTTCGATATTTGCGCATATCGGATCGAAACTTCCTGAATCATTGCCCCTGATTAGACGCAAAATCGCCTTTGTTTTAGCTTGTGGTCCCTCAGGAGGTCACAATTATTATCCGATTTAAAAAAACGTTTGATTATATTACCGTTACACTGTAAGGAAGGTTGAGTTCGAATTTCGGAAAAATCGGACCAAAATTGCCATACAAAATGGCCACCGTTTGTACGCGAATACTTTTAAAAAGTGGTATATCATGGTTGTGGACCCTGTATAGGTCACAATTTTAATTCGATTTTGATGAAACTTGAAATGCATGGTTATCACCCAAAGGGCTTGGTTCCTTTTGATATTTGTGCATATCGGATCGTAACTTACTGAATTATGGCCCTTGATTGTACGCAAAATCGCCTTTTTTTTAGCTTGTGGTCACTCTGGAGGTCACAATTATTTTCCGAATTAAAAAAACGTTTGATTATATTACCGTTACACCTTAAGGAAGGTTTGAGTTCAAATTTCGGGAAAATCGGACCAAAATTGACAGACAAAATGGCCGCCGTTTGTACGCGAATACTGTTAAAAAATGGTATATCATGGTTGTGGACCCTGTATAGGTCACAATTTTATTTCAATTTTGATGAAACTTGAAATGCATGGTTATAACCCAAAGATCTTGGTTCCTGTCGTTATTTGCGCATATTGGATCATAACTTCCTGAATTATGGCCCCTGATTGTCCAAAAAATCGCCTATGGTCCCTCTGGAGGTCACAATTATTATCCGATTTAAAAAAACGTTTGACTATATCACCGTTACGCCCTACGGAAGGTTGAGTTCGAATTTCGAGAAAATCGGACCATAGTGTAAAAATATGGTATATCATGGTTGTGGACTCTCTACAGGTCACAATTCTTATCCGATTTTGACGAAAAGTCACATTTCTAGGTTGTGTACCGTCACACCATAATCATTGTCGGCTTCGAATTTCATGAATATCAGACTGGAACTGATCAACAAAATGGCTGCTCTCAATACAGTATGAAATACAGGACTTAATGATGTAGGAAAAATCACTTTCGGTATTGCTTGTTCTCTATCCATCTCTCGAAAATGTGGGCGTATCCTGCCTGGCAGTGCTAGCCTATCTGTTTAGCTTGTGATCCCTCTGGAGGTCACAATTATTATCCGATTTAAAAAAACGTTTGATTATATTACTGTTACACCGTAAGGAAGGTTGAGTTCAAATTTCG
This sequence comes from Patella ulyssiponensis, assembly GCA_963678685.1. Taxonomy (NCBI): domain Eukaryota; kingdom Metazoa; phylum Mollusca; class Gastropoda; family Patellidae; genus Patella; species Patella ulyssiponensis. Next base: position 55,225,735 of record OY783225.1, on the reverse strand, counting down.
GGAAAATCGGACCAAAATTGCCATACAAAATGGCCGCCGTTTGTACACGAATACTGTTAAAAAATGGTATATCATGGTTGTGGACCCTGTATAGGTCACAATTTTAATTCGATTTTGATGAAACTTGAAATGCATGGTTATAACCCAAAGATCTTGGTTCCTTTCGTTATTTGCGCATATCGGATCGTAACTTCCTGAATTATGGCCCCTGATTGTCCAAAAAATCGCCTATGGTCCCTCTGGAGGTCACAGTTATTATCCAATTTAAAAAAACGTTTGACTCTATCACCGTTACACCCTACGGAAGGTTGAGTTTGAACTTCGAGAAAATCGGACCATAATTGCCAGACAAAATGCCCACCGTTTGTACACATTTCTAGGTTGTGTACCGTCACACCATAATCATTGTCAGCTTCGAATTTCATGAATATCAGACTGGAACTGACCAAGAAAATGGCTGCTCCCAATATAGGCCTGCAGCCAAAATTTCTAGCTAGCTTAGAAACACAACTCCGCTACACGGTCTTGCCTAAAAGAAAAACTATACATTTTTGGAAAGCTTATGACGCCACGAACACAAAATCCGGGAGTTCCAAGCAAAATGTTTGCAATTTATTGATTTAGGGCCAGATGAAATTCGTCAAAATTGTCAAATAAATGCTAATTTTGTACTAACAATTCTGAAGTTGACATAAAATTAAATAGTTGCTAAAACACCTCATGCCTTCATCCTTGGCAATGAACAGTTTATTGGATAGATTTTGATGTAAATAAAAATGCTCAAAACACAAATGTCATGGGTGAATAAAGAATTCTGGAAATCCATTAACGGTGAAAAAGAGTTATCTCCCTTTCTGTCAAACGTCTGTAATTGATAGACTATCAGGTGTATGGTGACTGCTGGTTTTGTATGATGCACAAGACCTGGTGTGGGCACACAAGCCTAATAATTATTTTGTTTCTTGGATCTCAGGGGCCTTTGAGGGTTGATTGTTGGATGTTTGCTCAGAAATTATTGCTTGTATGGAACATGCTAGAGTCGATTTGTAGCATATCCTAGCCATACCAGGGGATATGTTTGACAGTAGTTGAATGATATGCTTTTGAAATAATGGAGATCAGTAGCACTTTATAATGCATTGAACCACATGATTTTTTTCAACTAAGATAAACATTCTCAATCTGATTAAAACACAGATCCAATTTCGTTTCGTTTTTTATAGTTCAAAATTTCGTTTTTACTTGTCTTCACTACTCTTGGATCTGGAGGACTTGTTATTTAACTGGCGTTCTGCCTGAAATGAGGGGTCAGCCAATCAAATGGTCTGTCGAATCGACCATTTGACCTTTTCATGCGTGGAACTGTGGGTAGATATTACCAGATATTACCAGCCAACGACGTCTATACTAACACCTGCGGATAGAAATCATAACAAAACACAAGTGGATTTTGAAAAGCATGGCGATCGCTAATTGGTTAATCGAATGACTGACGTTATCGGGTCAAATGTCCCGTGCTTGATACCTGACGTCATAGAACGTGAGCGTCCACTATAACTAGTTAGATCTACTATGAGTGTAGGCCATCGAAAGTATAAAAAACGAAACGAAATATAGATCTATATTTTAATTAGATTGAAACATTCTAAACCCACATACATGTTCCCTTTCAATTAGCCACTACAGTATTTTTACAACTGTACATGTACATGTACATGTAGCTGTGAACTACTATTTCGGATATGATTAATGGTCAAATTACAAACATACATGTAGATATAAGTTAAAAAAATAATTCTGGGCTGTTATGAAGGCAAAGGTTAGAAAACAGGATGAACAGTTGTGAAATTATTTATTGAAGTGAAACAGTCATTGAAAATCATAATTAAACAGTACTCTGCACATCAAATGTCATCAAAGTTAATCTTCATCATCATCATCACTGTCACTAAATGTATTAACATCAAATTTGGTCATTTCAGGACTAACATGGTTTAATTTTATTTCAATAATTCGCTTGCGCGTGGGGGTCTTTAGCAGTACCCGGAGAAAACCCATGAGGTCGGACAGGGGACCCTACTCTTTGCCACGTACAACCAGGGTTTCGAAACCACACCAGTTGACTCAATGGCAAGCGGCAGGCCGTATGATTTTACATTTGAGCTAAATTGAAAACAATACATGTATTGAAAAATTTAATGTAAGGCTCAGTTTAATTCATTCCAAATTGGTCCCTAAACATTGCATTGAGAAAATATGCCCTGACGAGCCATATGCAAATTGCTCAAAGTACACAAATCTGTAGGGTAAATTAGGTAGACATGTCAAAATTGTTGCTGGAAAAATATCTTAGGGGATTTAGTGACTGGACTAGTCCTAGTAAAAGCATTCAGCAGCTGACATACATTTGGGTGTACCAAGAAGCAACAATGATATGCCTTAAAATATCTTCATCCTCTTTCAATTCAGCAGCTTTCAACAGTTGGCCTACAAACAAATTTGCAAACAAATTATACACCATATAGCGTTGAAGGGTGGGGGGGGAATGTCATTTTGAGGCCTACATGTACCTAGTTGTTCAACTCTGGCATGCGGTTGTGGTTCAGATCCTTTGTGTGACCGGAAACGGTCTTGAGACAGATCGTCTTAGCAAGGCACCTGCAAGTGGGCCAAGAAAATAAAAAACAAGTTAACTTCTCTGTGTTTCATCCCTTGTGGAAGCGATTACATGTCATTTCGGCCCCGCGTCATTTCGGATTTACGACATTTCGGACTCCAAAAAATATGGCCTCGACGTTTCGGACTCAGGTATATGACATTTCGGTCTCAGGTAGGTGACGCTTCGGACTCGGGAATAAGTTGAAAGGAAAGGTTGAACACAACTGTCAAATCAATATATAATACGACGCACGTGGCTATTCTTAATAACCCAACAAAAAATAACATGCAGGTTAAATTATATAATTTACCGCTCGCCATCAAGTTGGAGTAGGCCTTCAGCATGTGGAGTCGTGCATAAAGAATCCTACACGACAAAATTTCCAATGTTGAATGTTTACGATCAGTTTCTGTGGAAAATATTAGGAATAGCAACGATCAAAGCGGGATAATTAAAGCTGATTAACCGATAATCCCGATGTTATTGTAGTATGTGCATAGAAATCTTGCGGTACTTTGGTGGATGATGAAAAACGTGAGAGTTGTCAATCATTGATAATGGCGGCCGTGTGTTGATTGCAATTATTCCGTTTCACAAAAAAAACTTTAGCACTAGCAGTGATCGGTCACTCAAGCTCGTTTACTATTTGACAAAAGAAAAACAATGAAGTATTACTAAGTATACACAAATTTTTGAACAATATTTTAATTGCCAAGTTCAATACAAAACAAAACAAAAGAGAACAAGCAGTTTAATCGCGACATCAACAATCGCTGATCAATTAAATAAGACAACTATCAGTCTCACATAAAACGAAAAAACAAACAGCTGTACCTGTACCATTACATAAATTTTCTACAGTCCTTTAATTATTAATCAGAGTCCGAAAAGTCGCTTGACTGAGCCCGAAACGACGCCAAGTAAGTCCGAAACGACGTTTGTGTTGAGTCCGAAATGACGCGGGACCGAAATGACCTGCTACCGACGCTACCGTGGAAGCGAATGTGCAACACTCTAACCAATGACTGCGCCAAATCAACAAATGGGGTAAAGGGCTTTACTGGCTAGCTTCATAACAATTTTACAGTGATCGCAGTAGAACTTCTGATTCCATTTACAACAAAACAATAATTAAAAACTGTAAGACAGTGTATGATGAATATATTTAATATTTATTAGTAATGATTATAAATTTGTAAGTAACATTAACATTAGGCCTACCTGCTGTTTGGCTTGTAGCCGGGGATTTTAATTTTTCTTTCTCTATACGATTACGGGCAGACACAATTCGGAATTAGACTGTAAAACGCCTGTAGCATGTTGGGTGAAATACAGTATCTTTTGGCGCGTCGATAAATAAATTCCTTGTTGATTAATCACTCGAAGTAGTCGAAGTCGCCTGTTGGCTTGCCTGTTCAGCTATCCATTTCCCTCGCCCATCAAGTTTTAGCCATTCATGGGCACATTCACGGAATTTATCCCGGCGAGATTTTGTAAATAATTGTTCTCGTCCCTTTCTTAATCCTTAGAAAGGAACAATACAGCTTAAATTTGATGAAATATCAGTCGATTCACGTTCTTTCATGGGCGCAGCCATTGGCATTACATGTGTGTTGTTGTTTACAACTTTCAAGGTCGGGTCAGCAGTTCACAATGCGAGCTACTGATTGGCCCATGGTGACCAATCACTAGTTATTTCCCTACGCTTTATAACAGCGCGAGTCAAATAAATCCCGTACGAATAAATTTATATCATCCTTAAATTGCGCTGCCGAAGCTTGGAACACTAGTAAATTTTCTTTAAAACATGATCATCTACTTTATAATGATCGCAGATTATTTTATGGTGGACCGTGTAGCGGAGTTGCACGCTAGAAATTTTGGCTGCCGGCCTAATACAGTATGAAATACAGGACTTAATGATGTAGGAAAAATCACTTTCGGTATTGCTTGTTCTCTATCCATCTCTCGAAAATGTGGGTGTATCCTGCCTGGCAGTGCCAGCCTGTCTTATGAATTTATATCCCCAAAAAGTGGACAGCCGAAAGAGTCTGTAGATAACACTATTTATGGATTAACAATTACTGGTTTATTAACATGCAACGTTTCGACGATGATACTCTTGTCTTTATCCCAGACTACTATTACACAACATAATTTCAAGGATATTGCTGAAGTTTAGGACTTTGTAACCCCTTTAATAGAGTGGTTAATTTGTTTTGCATTTATCAATCCATATTTCAATAAACGATTCATACTTTATACAACTACCTGTGTTTATATGTATGTATATAGAAGAACGTGACTGTTAGCCATATTCTTCAACAGTGATACTTATTTGGGCACAAGTTGGGTTTGTTGCTGCAGTGACATTTTCAGGGGGTGGGCTTACAAGTTTCATTATAGTTCCTCACAATTACTATCAATGCAACCTTGTATACTGGCCAAGGTTTCTAGAAATAAATGTCTTTCGTTCCAGGCTTTCCGGTAGCACGATTTACCCAAATCTACCCAAATCCACCCAAATCTACCCAAATCCACCATTTTTTCAACTGATATCACAATAATTTATATCGATAATTGATCATATACAGTTCTTTCTGTCAAATTTTCATTTTAAATTTAAAATCGTGGCGTTTTTGTGTCAGAATGTGATTTCCACGTAACTTTGGAAGAACTACAAATTTAATGGTGGTCTGCATCCATGTGGGTATATACACGAGTTATTTCCCTTATAACGACGACGAAACACGCATGAATTGTTGGATTTTAAGACAAAATTTTAAAGTAATTATGGCATATTTAGCTAAACGAATGATAGTATAATAAAAAACGATAAACATAATTGTGATATATGTGGAAATAACGTGGTTGTGGGTAGATTTTTGTATTAAACGAGCTATTCCCTTGGTTACGACTTCCAAACTTGCTTGGAAATCGCATTTTGAGGGACATTTTGACAATAAAAAGCTGCGATTTTAAATTAAAAATGTCAATTCCACATAAAAAACGGTATATTATCAAATATCAATATAAATTATTGTGGCATGAGTTGAAATAGTGGTGGATTTGGGTTGATTTGGGTAGATTTGGGGGATTTGGGTAAATCGTGCTACCCAGGCTTTCCAAGAAATATACAAATATTGGCATTTTGAGTGATACAAATTGTAAAATATAGGCCACGATAAGGTGTAGAACTAACATATGGTTTTGCAAAAATTGATTTTTCCCAAAGCTAGGACAAATCCAATGTAATTTTTGGTATGGTTATACACAAAATATAATAAAGAGATAATAAACACAACTTCATGATCAAAATAGTACAAATAAAGTATTTATTGCAAAACAAAAATAAAAATACCCCCTTTTTTGATGTCTAAATTTGTTCCTCTTGGTGGTGTTAAAAAAGGGTAAGTATTTTGATACTGAAGACATAGATTGAAATCTACAAGTTGTATCTTAAATTGAAGATAAAGGATGTTTCTATCCATCAGAAGTGTCAAATTCCAAAAATCTTAATATTTTTCAATAAAAAAAATTGTTTAAAAAGTGTGTAACGGACGTGACAAATTCCGTCCAAAAAAAACGATTTTTTAATGCATTGAAAGAGTTGCTCACCACCTGCATCTATATGTATGTTTATGTTACAAATCAAGAGGCATAATTGAGTGATATGATATAAGTATTTCTGTTGATTTAGAGACGTTTGCGAAGAAACTATTCGCATTTTCGATCGTCCACTCGAGATTCCGTCAAAGAATCACGTCCGTTATTTGCGTTTACGATGATCGATATTTCCCCTCCCGTTTCAAATCCATGGCTCTTCCGCGGTTATTAGCTCCCTTGTTCTACACACAGTTCGTATACCTCACGATTTTGCGGGTAATTAAAAATGGTCGACGCCGGGACCCCCACAAGGAAATTCCGTCCTCAAACTTTTGTTGTCGTCACACAAAGACATTTTTTTACATTCTAGAATATAGATTTTGATATTATCACACTCAAATCAACTGGGCTGGTAGTTATTAGCAAATTTGGGGCAAATATTAATTGGACGATGCACCCGAGCTGCACCCGGTATACAAAACAGCACATAGGGCCTAACTTTAAAGGGTCACAATTTTTGCAGTTATTTTTTATTTTTTGATTGTGTATTATAATAATGTTAGAAAAATAAATGTAAAGCTACGAAGAAGCAAATATTGATATATACAACTTATAAAACCACATAGGAGGCAGACCACCATTAAATTTCACACTCTCAGGTACACAAATTGTAGTTCTCTTTTTATATCATTTCTCTCTCTCTCTCTCTCTCTCTCTCTCTCTCTCATGATCATTTTTGTTGAGATTTTGGTGTAAAATGGATGAAGAGGCGGAAGGATAACAACAGAGTAAACAAGTTGGTTACGATGATACCTACGGCAACTTGTTAGCCTATATGTTTTGGTGGTCTGCCTTGAAAAGTTATTTATTATTAAAAATTGTTATGATTTTGGCATTTGGTACCAGCCGTTGGATGAACTAAGAGAACCCTTTTGATGAGACTTAAACCTTGTTTCAGAACCTTTGAAAATGTGGTCGTATGAAAATGTATAATGCAGATGTAGGCCCTACCTGTAATTCTATGTTAATTTCTCATTATAACCCTGGATATATTATAACTCATATGTATTATAGTTGTATATGTACATAATATAGTTACTGGTATAAAGATGTACTAAAATCTGATGGAGTGCCAGTATTTATTCTCTCTCTATATCATTTCTACACTGTGTAATTATTCTATTCTGGTAGACAAAGTTTTCTTCCAGATATACATATAATAATGTATGTTACTGTGCAATACTTATTTATATGGTACCTGATATGATGAATGAATGTGTGATGAGAAGCAGTGGGCTTACCTGTTTATTACTCGACATAGTATATTGCATATTTTTAGAAATATAGTAAGTAGTTTGCATAGTTTATGGACATCTTTGAATTCTCCATGTGGTCATGGGGTGGGTTGAGGCACTTTAAAAGATTTTTTAAAAGATGTTCTTGGACATTTTCGGGCTCTTCTAAACTGCTAAGTGTTTTGCAATCAAATGTGCTATGTAGCTTTTGTCATGCTTATTTAATTAAATTTCTGCATGTATTGAATATATAGCCATAGGGACAGGATAGGGTATATTAAAAGAGCAGTAATTCTCAACCAGTGTGCCGCAAAATTTTCGTAAGTGTGCCATGAAATTTTGAACGGCAAACTAAGAAAATGCGAAAAAACATGTGATCCTAATTGAGTATACACTGGTGTTTATTGGTGGGTGCATAGCTGAGTTTTTCTTTATTTAGTTTGAGTCATTCTATGTTTCTATGACTATAGTCTGTGTCTATGGTTGTATGGCATCTATGACTTGCCATGTTTTTATTTGCAAAATTCAAATATTTTTCCTATATATTTTCGCCAGGTGTGCCGCTATTTTGTCATGTGTTCCAAGGTGTGCCGTGACTGCCGTCCGCAAAATAAGGGCTAGAACCACTGCTTTAGAGACTTGTTTTTGGGTGTAACTGGGTGTATGCTAACATTACACCCATAACCGTTCACTAAGTTCGTTGATGAACATTTTTTACTTAGTCTAAGTAGATCTTCAATCTGATTGGTCAAAACAATAACTCATAACAGAGGTAGAATTATCAATAACGAGTCAGATCATCAGCATTTTTCACCATAGTTAAGCAGAGATAAGGAATTTGATTGGTTGAGACTTGAGAACAAGGAAACTTTTAGATATGAGGAATTAAAATCAGAGTATAGTGTCTTTAGTCTGACAAAACTATGACTGAGCCTGGAAATTATATGCAGAGTTTTTTTATGATTTATTTTAGTGGTGTCTTCTTTCAGAATCTGAAATTCAAGATGGCATCCAAGACAGCCGCCATTTGAAATAATCCGCTATAACTCCCATAGTAATTATTCTAGAATGATAATTTCGGTGTGTAACCGGATGTGTTTGGGGGCAAAATGGTCCTTTAACTCGTTAATGGGGCTGGGGGCAATTATTTCACCAAACCAAACTATATCTAAAGACAAAATGGATATTTCTGGGTATATGAGCATATGAGTGCTCATGGTTGGCCATGAAGCGGGTGGGGGCCACAAGCTATTTTTTTTTTTTAAATACTCCCATACCCCCCAGTGTGTTTCAGAAATCGATTTCCTAGAGCTCTGCTATAATTAGTAGTTAATTATGAATTAACTATCATGTATGGTACATTGTCTTGTTTAATAATTATTTAGAAGTTATTGTCCCCCGCCTTTCGAAGAAAGTTGGGGGACTATTAAAATGGGTTCGTCCGTCCGTCTGTCCGTCCGTCCGTCTGTCTGTCCGTCTGTCCATCACACTTTTTGGGACACAATAACTCTCTTCCTAATTGGGCTAGAATGTTCAAACTTGATGTATGTGTTTATTAGGTCAATGTCTTGATGGAGTTTGAAGATGAGCATTTTCCGCTTAGGGTAAGCAGAGATAAGCAATTTGATTGGTTGATGCTTTGGGACACGATAACTTTAGTTCTAATTAAGTGAGAGTGATGAAACTTGGTGTATAGTTTCATTACAGTAATACCTTGACTAAGTTCGATAATGAGCATTTTCTGCTCAGGATAAGCAGAGCGATACGCAATTTGATTGGTTGAGACTTTGGAACACAATAACTCTCCTTCTAATTGAGTTAAAATGTTCAAACTTGGTGTATATGCTTATTAGGTCAATGCCTTGATGGAGTTCGAAGATGAGCATTTTCTGCTTAGGGTAAGCAGAGATTAGCAATTTGATTGGTTGATGCTTTGGGACACGATACACACTTTTTGGGACACAATAACTCTCGTCCTAATTGAGCTAGAATGTTCAAACTTGGTGTGTATGCTTATTAGGTCAATGCCTTGATGGAGTTCGAAGATGAGCATTTTCTGCTTAGGGTAAGCAGAGACAAGCAATTTGATTGGTTGATGCTTTGAGACACGATAACTTTAGTTCTAATTAAGTGAGAGTGATGAAACTTGGTGTATAGTTTCATTACAGTAATGCCTTGACTATGATCGATAATTAGCATTTTCTGCTCAGGGTAAGCAGAGCGATAAGCAATTTGATTTGCCGAGACTTTGGAACACAATAACTCTCCTTCTAATTGAGTTAAAATGTTCAAAATTGGTGTGTATGCTTATTAGGTCAATGCCGTGATGGAGTCCGAAGATGAGCATTTTCTGCTTAGGGCAGGCAGAGATAAGCAATTTGATTGGTTGATACTTTGGGACAAGATAATTTAGGTTCACCTTGATTGATGATTTTTATGCCAATACAATGACTGCATTCTCATTGAGTAATGGATTCGACAGTAACAGTGTATAGAAACGATTGACTCGGACACGAGGGCCCTTTCCCTTGGCCAGAGGGGCCCTTTTGTCAAGCGTGGGGGCCCTTTTGTCTGCCTTTAGGGTCGATACGTTTGAAAAAAAAAATGTGCGATTGATATATGTCATCTATTTATTTTGGGATTTCGGCGGGGGACATCAGCCTCACTGTTGGCTTGTTTTATTTTAGATATTGTCTAATAATTAGTTATATTTTATATTTAGGATTTATGGTGTAATGAGAACGTACCTCTGATATGAATAGCATGGTCAGCAAACTGTATAGCATGTTAGCAGGAATTAAGTGGGGGTGGGGCTCCAGAGAGGGTTCTTAGATTTTTTATGATCTCTTGGTCCAGTACTACCCCCCCCCCCCCATGGAATTACCATCGGTAACCCCTGGGGAAACTTTTTGGCACCTCTCCCAATCACGTTCCAGAGCACTAATTCCTATAATATGATGTGTGAATATTGGCCTCTAAACCCAAAATGGTGTCTTTCCCAAGGAAATCTACCACAGATTTAAAATATCCCATCAATTTTATGCTTAGCCGTCACTATGACGAGAAATTCAAAATGTTAGGGAAACAGGTTTGGTGTCTATACATAGGTTTTAGGGATAAAGCAGTCCTTCAGTTAAAAATCGCATGACGTCATTGTGAAATCCAAGATGGTCGCCACCAAACCATATAAACTGTCACAATGAACATCATAGAACTTTGATTTTGGCGTGTATAAAAATCCTGTCAACTATGTGTTTTGAAGTCGAGGGAAGTCATTTCTATGTTCCCTCATGGGTGGTAATTGGAAGTAAGGATAATATTCAAAATCGCGTCCAAGATGGCCTCCATTCAATATACATGATCATAACACCCTTACTATTCATGTAAAGGTGGGGCAATTTTCGTGACTTTATCTAGGTTTGAGGGGTCAAGGTCAATATCCATTGTATCCAACCACCAGGTCAAAAGCATAAGATGTCACCGTGAAATCCAAAATGGTCGCCTATAGCCACCGGCCTGTAACTCTCACGCCATTTTGAATATTACCCTTACTTCCGTTTGTGGTTGGCCAGAAAAAAATTGCTGACGAATTTCAAGCAACAGGAAGCCTAATCAGTATTAACTTTGTAAAACTATAAGAGAGACATTGTTTTACAAATTATAATCTATCGTTTAGAGATAAGAGATGGTCCTACTAAGAACGCCATTTTTAAATGGTAGATGTAGGACGGTGTAAGGCAGATAAAAAACAACGCTTCATTAGTTTAAGTGCAAATATTTAGGGTTAAGCGATAGTTGCGCCACTACATTGGCACAATGTAAGTTTAATTGGTCATATTAGTATAAAAAAAATTTTTTGTAAGATGTTGCGTGCATTACTAAAGTAACCTTGTTTTCCACTTGAAACTAAAGGCATCCAATCGTAACTAAAAACAAACACATTAGTGTCATCAGAAAAATCTCAACGTTTTAGGCTGCAGTACGTTCTTGTAGTTATTATTATTATTATTATTTACAGTGCTTATATAGCGCTTATCTAAAACATTACTCTAAGCGCTTTACAATGCATAAAATCACATAAAATCCACAACAAAAAATGCATATATATATAAAGTCATGTTTAAGAATCGTGAAAAAAAATAATTTAAAATTATTAAAAGATTGAAGTTACATTATGGGAGATAAGATAAAGAGATGGCAGTTCTCACTATAATAGTTAAAAACTAGATAGTGTAAAGGTAATTTGCTGAAACTTTCAGTCAAATTGGTTCACTATTAGCCGAGAAAAAAGCGTTTGAAATATTCACATAGCCTCGGGTCATCATTACTCAAATCATTAATATAAACAGCATAGTCTCGATTATCCACTTGATTGATTTAATTATCAACGGCCATTAAGCGGCATATAGGAATTCAATCCACCAACATCGAAGGCTAGCCTTGACTTTAAGAGTTTATTATGGTCTGGATATGTTAATTAATGTCTAATTGATTATTTAGATAACATCTCAGGCCTAAAGAAAGACCTGTAATAAGCAGATTTTGCTCTTGCATAATGCTGTTTTAATGAATAAATATGATAAAAATACACAAGTAGCGTTCATTTATTGACTTTGTAAAAAGCCTGTCTGAATAAAAAAGTCTTAGGGTTTTTCTTGAAAGCATTCACAGATTCAAAGTTTCGTAGTGTGTTTGGTAAGTCATTCCACAAAACGGCGGCCGCTCTATCGAACCGCCTCTCTCCGTATGTTTTTGTTCTAACTGCTGGTCTGACTAGAAGCATGTTGTTTTCTGATCGAAGAGTTCTTGTTGGCTTGTAGATGTTAACAAGTTCTTGTAAGTACAAGGGTGCTTCCTCTTTCAGAGCTTTGAACACATATAGTAAGACCTTGTATTTGATTTGAAATGTTATTGGCAGCCAATAAAGCGATTGTAAAATTGGACTAACATGTTCATTTTTCTTTCTCCTTGTGATTAACTTTGCGGCGATGTTTTGGACACGCTGTAGTGTTGGGTTGCATTTGCGTGAATTCCATATAACAATGCATTTCCTTAGTCCAAACGAGACTTCACTAAGGAGCAAACAAGTATTTTCGTTTCATCTGCCGTTATGTGTGGATGAATTCGACCGATATTTCTGATCTTGTAGAAACAGGATTTCGAGGTTGCACTAATTTGTTGGTTCATGGCCAGTGTTTTGTCCAAGTAGACGCCAAGGTTCTTGACGCATGTGGAATCACTGACGATGTTTTTACCAAAAGTGAGGTGACAATCCGTAAACTCTTTTATTCGATGTTTCTGAGAGAAAATTATCAGCTCAGTTTTTATCTTCGTTCAACTTAAGCTTGTTTGATCACATCTAAGAACTTATGTCTGCGATACAGGTTTCAAGACGAGCAGATATGTTATTCCAATTGTCAAGCGGTTTGATTACGAGATAGACCTGCGTATCGTCCGCATAGCAGTGGTAACACATATGGTGGCGTTTACATATTTTAGCTATGGGTTTTGAGAAAATACAATATAGCTTCGGTCCGAGGACGGATCCCTGTGGAACACCGTATTTTAGATGAATTTCGTCTGAAAGAACAGAGCCGACTGCGATACGCTGAGTTCTATTTGTAAGATATAACAACCAATTTAGCGCGGCTCCAGATATACCGAGAGAGTATTCAAGTCGTTGTCGCAAAATTGAATGATCAATGACATCAAAAGCAGCTGAAAGGTCTAACATCAATAAAACAGCACAACAGTTATTATCAAGTGCAACAGTTATGTCGTGATGAACCCGTAGTTATGCCCTCTCAGTGGAATGGTAAGTACGGTAAGCCGATTGTACACTATCATAAAGTTTGTCCGTCTGAAGATGATTCTCCAATCGACTTTCCACAACCTTTTCAGGGACTTTCGACAGAAACCGAAGATTAGAAACCGGGCGATAGTTCTTCAGAACTTCTTCGTCGAGTCCAGGTTTCTTCACTAAGGATCGTACAACTGCTTCCCTAAATATCTTTGGAACATACGACTCGTGTAACGACAAGTTAACTATTTTCGTTATGATTGGTGCTAAGCTGGTCAAACATGATTTTAATAACGAAGTTGGCAGCGGGTCGAGTTATAATCTATTGCGCAGTTGACCAATTCATTAAGGTATTTTAATAGAATAGTCAACAAGTTAATGTTGACGCAGGTAGGCAGGATAACATCCTAAAGAATTAAATTATCCATAATATTTGAAATTAAAAACATGAATTTGAATTCAATATTGGCTATTATTGGTCCATTTCAATCAATATTGGTGTTGTTATCCTAATGTCCGGGGGTTGGGATGGCCTAGTGGTCTAGAGTGCCGCGCTTCGACCTCTAGCTGGCCGGTCACCTCTGGCTTGCGGCTGTGGTTTCGAGCCCTGGTGTGAGCGTATGTGGCACGGAGATAGGGGCGCCTTCTCAACCTCGTGGGTTTCCTCCGGGCACTCCGGTTTCCTCCCACGTCTAAAGACCCCTACGCGCAAGCGAACTATTGAAATAAAATTAAAACCGTATGTTAGTCCCGAAATGACCTGGTTGTGTTGAGTGGACGTTAAACCCCATTTCTCTCTCTCTCTCTCCTAATGTCCAGTAGGCTATTTAAGACACTGTGACCATGTTAAAATCAGTAGACAACTTTATGTTCTCTGTACACAGAATGGTTTTCATATATTCCTCAAGATAATGCAGAGGTAATTAAGAACCTTGACTAACAAACTACAAAATAATAATGTCTAAAATGGACAAGTCAGGGGCAAATGACTGATTAGAAATTACAATAAATTTAAAAGTACTGTAGTACTAGTAGGACAGGGTTCGATACTGGATGTCATGAAAGGAACAATAAACAAGATATAGAGAGAGAATGGGGTTTAACATCCACTCAACACATATTCATTTCGGAACTAACATACGCTTCAATTTTATTTCAATAATTTGCTTGCTTGTAGGGGTCTTTATCAGTGGGAGGAAACCGGAGGACCCAGATAAAGCCCACGAGGTTGGACAGGCAACACTACTCATACATTCTAAAATGATGGATTTGTCAGAAATTCTTCATAGAAATTATGAAATTTATAATAATAATAATAATAATTGTTTTCGATAGCGCTGAACATTCAGTCAGTCTGACTGCTCTGTGGCGCTTTACAATGTAGATATGTAACAAAAAGAAAAACAAAACATACATGTATATACAAATAAACAAAATAATACAAAGGAATAGTTAAGTTACAATATACAGATAAAAAGTGAAGCAAAGACTATTTCTCAAACAACCAAACTAGAACCAAAGTTATGATGTTCCAAAGTTTCAATCAAATTGCTTATCTCTCTTTGGTAGAAAAAGCACATGATCGAACTCTGCCAAGGCATTCACCTAATAGACACCTACACCAAGTTTGAACATCAATTATAAGCAGAATTTGTATGTTCCCATATCTCGACCTATCAAATTGCAAATTGCTCTGCTAACCCAAAAATGCTCATTCTTGAACTTAATCAAGGTATTGTTGTGATGAAGTGAACTATACCCCAAGTTTCATCACTCTCACTTAACTCATCGTGTCCCAAAGCATCAACCAATCAAATTTCTTATCTCTGCATACCCTAAGCATGCTTTTATATCCATTTTTGTCTATTTTAAAGGTACTAGGCAGCTATGGTGACTAAAGTGAGTAAGATGCTTGCCCGTTAGCATGGAGGCCACAGGTTCACCCCTGATGTTAGCTGTGAATATTTATCAGGATTTTCTGCCATGGTACCCCCTTGTCAGTCATGCAGGACGGATGGCCTGACAAGAACACCTTATTAGTTGTTTGGATGATATGAAAAACCGACGTCCCGTGTACACATTCACGTGCATGTAAAAGATCCCTTGGGGCAGTTGGAATTCGATAAATGGGTAGGTCATAGTGCATCCAAGCAAAATTCCCCTCATATCCCACAGCATGGCATGTGTCTGGCTTCATTCGCCCAGTCAGATCAGAACAGTAGGATGTTAAACCGCATTTCATTTCATTTAAAGATTCCCTAAGAATAGAGGTATACACTCTTTTATTATTCACTTCTATTGTTGTGACTATTGACCTATAGGCCAGCACCCACCCACAATTCCTCATATGAAGTTACGCTACTAGTCCTCCCTACTAAACAAACTATCAATTTTTGGAACACAAATCTGGCTTTCCATGCAAGTGTCACCAGTGCAAGCAAGAGAGCCGTGCTGACTCAGTAGGGGACTGGCTCACCTACTGGGAGGTCAAGGGTTTTATCCTTGTCAGTGGTGCGTGATAATGTCAGAGACTAAGGTAATCACTCACTAATCAAGATGTCATGTATTTGATTCGAGGCCCGTAACTACTTGTAGGGGTGTGATAAAGTTCCCCCTACAAAACGTTTTGTCCTCGCACACCCCCACACCCCCTGTGAAAACATTTTCGACCATAGATGTATGTTGTCCATCAATTTTACAGCACCCCTGCGAACAGTTCGCATGTTGTCCTATAAAGTTCCCCTGAGTGTTCCAGTATTAGTACCCTGAATGTTCCAGTATTAGTCCCCCGAGTGTTCCAGTATTAGTACCGAGTGTTCCAGTATTAGTACCCTGAGTGTTCCAGTATTAGTACCCTGAGTGTTCCAGTATTAGTACCCTGAATGTTCCAGTATTAGTACCCCGAGTGTTCCAGTATTAGTACCCCTTGTAATCTTTGCAAGACAGTGGGGGGTAATGGGTGGCTGTCTTGTTATTCAGATGATATGTAGAACTGAAGTCCCGTATATACATTGGCATTCAAGTGAGAGAACTCTTGACAGCTCAAATTTGAAATAAAGGGTAGACCGTAACATTGCTGTTTGGGCCAAATCCCCCCCCCACCCATAGCATTATGCATGGTATATGTACATCTTCAATGATTGTTTTACTTCAATGATATCTATATTTGTACACAATAATAGATACGGTTTCACTTAAAATATGTTTGTAATTTGGCTCTAAACCATATCTGAAGTAGAGATTTGCAGCTACATGTAGTAAAAATACAGTTGGTTTTAATTGAAAGGGTATGTGAGTTGTGGTGGGTTATATCAGTGCCAGACTGTCAGTTCATTGACTAAGGCCCACACAAGTATGCACCTCTAGCGTCCGAGGGGAGTGGGGGTGGGTCTGCCCCCAAGAAAATTTTGAAAATTGACAACTGCGTACCCATTTTCCAAGCATTTCAGACCAAAGCAGACGAAGGCATATTTTTTATTTCCTGATACAATTAGAAAACAGAATGACCTAAGAGCACTATCATTAGATGAATTTGAGATCTCTTTTCTTTATAGAAAAGTCTGGCACTGGGTTATATTTTAGTGGGTTATATTTTGTCCACAACATTGTTATACCCACAGACACTTCAAGGGATTTTATTTTAATTCCTTCAAGTGCCTGTGGTTATACCATATTTTTATAAGCCAACAAAATGTGGGCGTATTATGACTTCGGCCCTGTCCGTCTACGATTGTTTTTGGACACTCTACAGGTCACAATTCTTATCCGATTTCGAAGAAACTTGAAATATAGGTTTATCCCCATAAGATCTGGGCTGCTTTCGATATTGGCAGAAAAATCATGTTTTTAGCTTGTGGACCCCATAGAGGTCACAATTTTGAACAGATTTTGATGACACTTGACATACATGGTTATAACCCAAAGATCTTGGTTCCTTTCGATATTTGTGCCCATCGGATTGTTACTTTTTGAATTATGGCCTCTGATTGTCCTAAAAATAATGTTTTTATTCGCCCACATTGAAATGTGGTCGTATATTGTCGTCGTCGGTCATGAGACGAAGAAGCCTATTGTTTTTCAGCGATTTCCGATAACTACCAGAGTTATGGCCCTTGATCACTTCAAAAAATCTTGTGGACGCTCTAGAGGCCAAAGTTAATATCCGATTGACTTTAAATTGACACACAATGTTTAAGGTCATAAGACGAAGAAGTCTATTGATTTTCAGCAATTTCCGATAATTACTTCCAGAGTTATCTCCCTTGATCACTTCAAAAAAACCTTGTGACACTATAGAGGCCAGGCTTATCATCTGATTGACTTCAGATTGATACACAGAGTTTAAGGTGTTGAAATGAATAAGTATTTTGATTTTCAATGAACTGAACAGCCAAATCCATGATATTAAATGTTTCGTATACTAATTGTTAGCGTGGCGCAAAACTTTATAAAAAGCAAACAAATTCTAATGATTTTCTGATAATTACATAATAAGTTGTTACTCTTAATCAGATTTTAGTGTATTACAAATGTTTTATTACCGAAAAAAGTAAAAATATGCGACAACCCTTGTTGACTGCCCGGACGATTTAGCTGCTGTGAGCGTATGTTTCATTGCCTGGCAACCTATCTTTTAGCTTGTGGTCCGTTTGGGGGTCACAATTATTATCCGATTTCAAAAAACGTTTAATTATATCATCATTAATGAAGGTTCAGTTGGAATTTCATGCCAATCGGACCAAAATTGCCGTACAAAATAGCCACTGCTTTTACCCAAATATTGTAAAAATATGGTATATCAAGGTGTTGGACCCTGTAGAGGTCACAATTTTAATCCGATTTTGATGAAACTTGAAATGCATGTTTAAATCTCAAAGATTTTGGTTCCTTTCAATATTTGCACAGTCCGGGCGACAATAATATACGTCCATGTGAAAATGTGGGCGTATAAAAATACTATAAACCCCAGCAGGTATGATGGCTGATTGGTAGGTATCATTTCGTGATGTCGCCCTTCATAAGACAATAACCCCACATCACAAAATTTGAATCGGTATTGCGTAGGCCAGTCAACATAAGCCAACTTGGAGCAGAACAATAGGACGTTAAACTCCAATTCATTTCCTTTTCCTACATTTCTGCACCATTCTGACTATTGAAGATAGGCATATGCAGGGTGTTATGACTGTGGCAAGGGATGGGGATTTTCCGACATGATTCATACTGTCAGTGGCGTAGGATGAAGGGCCTG
Organism: Patella ulyssiponensis; assembly: GCA_963678685.1. Taxonomy (NCBI): domain Eukaryota; kingdom Metazoa; phylum Mollusca; class Gastropoda; family Patellidae; genus Patella; species Patella ulyssiponensis. The sequence goes on along the minus strand of OY783225.1, from coordinate 55,207,124 downwards.
CTGCAACAGACAATGTATAGCCAGCCGTTTCGATGGGAAATCTATCAGCCCAATTGATGAAAGTTAATCCAGAATTTCTGGTGTGGTTTCCCCTTGTCAGTAATGCAGGACGGAGGGCTTGACAAGGAAAGCTGTCTATTCTTTTGGATGGTACAAAAACCGAAGTTACGTATACACATTCTATGTAAGAGTAGACTGTAGTGCCGCTGTCCGGGCAAAATTTCCCTCAGAGCACACTGTATGGCGTATATCCGTCTTCATTAGCCCAGTCAGAGCAGAATAGTAGGACGTTAAACCTCATTTAATTTCATTTACGATATTGTTGTTTAAAATGCTGTCCTTAATGTAAATTTCGGAACAATAAAATCTTATTCCCTTTTAGACTAATTCCCTTTGAACCTATCAGGATTTGTCAGTTTGAAAATGACTTCATATTTTACAAATGTTCCCAAGGTTTCAATCTATAGGCTCTAATGTAGGCTAGTTCTAGTAGATGTAGGTTGATCGGGCCTACCGGTATAATAATTAATGTGATGTAGGCCTACAGACTAATAATAACATCATCCCGAAACTTTTATGGTGAAATGTGATGTATAAGTAGCCCATGTGATAATTATATTTCAAGAATTCTCTTTGTCTATCCCTTTTGTATTTGTCTTTATAATAGTGAACGGTTGACTAAAAACACATCTGCTTGAGTGTATTTTCTTTATCTAAGTTATCTGCAGCTCCTACAGCTTTTTACTGAATGTTTGTCTTTTAACACCCTCATACGAATGAGCTGGGCATCGTAAACCTTGTACATCAATCAAATAAACCTCTTGTTTCTGATTGGCTGTCCTCGGGATTCTTGGTAGTTAATTGGCTAGAAATTGATTGGGGAGGGATGTAAGCATTGATTTCTAGGCAGGGGTGATACAGCCAGAGTGTGAAATTTACAGTTACTGTGTGTTTTTAGTGTGAGGTTGTTTCTTTTGGATTGCGTTGACTATGGATTATTTACAAAGGATCAATATAAATAAAGACATCAATTGTTAGTTGACTTTGCCACACTAAGGATAAACTGATGGGATTTATTTGTGTTTAGTGTTTTAATCATGATATAGCCAAGTATTAATGGATACTTTCTTGTGTTTCGCCATTTTTCACCAATGACGGCATTGAACACCAGTCTATGGAATATTGTGTTGAAAGGCCTTGAATCCTCTCATCATGAGGAATCATCGCTTTCAGTAGCCTACATAATTTTTACACGGATATCGGAGGGAGAATAAGGAATATTGAGAGTAAGTATCTATGGTATTTTTGAGTTTATATGAACAACAGGCCCCTCGGCCCAACTAAGGAATGGTGTGTAAAGTTTAGCAAAGATTATTGTTCTAGCCTCAGTGTTATGTTTTGACAGGTGATCACCAGACATCCATTACATTCGATTCATACATTATAATGAACATGTACTCGTATATAGGCCTACATCTACCAATGTGAGTAATATTGCTGGAATAAATCTGCATGTATTAGGCCAATAGCCTATATGTTCGAAGGCATTCTATGTAGCTGATTATTTATTCCTGGTAATAATATTGATTGATTGGAATTTGATCTGCTAGCCTAGTCGGCTATTCATTGATGTTCACCAACTGCAGGAGCCAATGCCCTTATTCAACAAATTTCCTACAGCTATTCATTGTTATTTTTTAAAAGAAAATCTAGCCCAGATGTCGACGTAGAGTTATCAACATCCAGTTTTCAAATATTGTGATCTTTAAAAAAAAAAAGACGATACTTTGTATTCACATTGCATTATCAATGATTATGTAGCCTATGTGAGGGATGTCAGTATGTGACGAAACGGCAGGCTACATTTTTTAAAAGAATGAAGGTTCTGTTTAAACTAAACAATTAAAAAATTTTCCAAGAAATTCTTGTTTTACAAATTACCCAAGCTGTGTTTTTTTTCCATTAAATTGAGACAAAATTTTGCTATCGACATCGTTATGAAGATCATACATGGAGCTGTCGCTGTCCGCCATTTTCTCGGACAACTTCTGCATGCATAATTTTCAAGTGTTTAGTTCTTCAGTCTCGCATACATTTTTCTGTCAGTTTGTGCTTGATGATCATTAGGCTGGTCCAGACATGCAACTTGGTCATAACGACTAAACATTTGGTGGAAACGGTCGAAAAATATGAATATTCATCATAATAAATTATTATTCACAAATAGAGCTACCGCAAAACGTACTAAAACTAAAACGGGGTGAAGGTTGTCACTCTCGGACATTCTGTCCATTTTGAGCAAGTTGACTATGCACAAAAGCGATCTTAGCATGTATTCATTTGAGAACCCTGTTTATCGAGTTAAATGTCTTCTCTAATCATTTACCAAAAACAGATTATCTGTCACAGACCTTGACTTTACTTTGAGCAGTTGAGAAGAATTCAAGATTTCAACTTCACACCGCCATAATCATAATGGGGTGAATAGGGCCTTTTTTCAAAATTCCAAAAATTTTGGTAGAAAAAAAAATATTCCAGGTCAATGCAAATTCATCTCTTTATTAGAAAATGTTGCTATGCAGGGCTTTCTATTCAATGCAGAAATGAAACACCAGATAAGTATACAACAGCAGGCGCGGATCCAGGATTTTTTGCAGGGGGGGGGGGGGGTCTAGGTTTGATAAAAGGCACTCAACCAATTCCCCCAGGAAAATTTGGTAAATTAGATTCAATTTGGTGCATTCTGACGTATTCCCGGAAGGTAAATTCCAAAATTACAGGTCTAAAAGTCGCCAATAAAATCGCATAAAAAAATTTTCAAGTCTGAGCAGGGGGGGGTCCGGACCCCCTGGACCCCCCCTCTGGATCCGCGCCTGCAACAGTTGAAACTCTGAAAAAGGTAAAGAAAGATATAAATATTAATAATGATAAATATTATGAAAATATTTTAAATGAAGCATGGGATCACATTTATTTGAAAAAGCCAAGGAATAAAAAGATATTTACAATGAGTTCATAAATAATATCAATACATACAAATACATACCTGGTACCCTATAAAATAAGAGTTTATAATAAGACTGATTATTTCAATATACAATGTATCTATGTTGAAGGGGGTCAAATGCTGGGGTTTAAATGACCATACACAAGGGTTCTATCCTTTTAAAATACTTTATTAACACAAGAAAAACCCTGCAAATATACAAGTAATATAATATAAGAACAAAGTATAAAAACAGTAACAAAGAAGGATTTAAAAGTAATAATAACCATAATATAAAAGCATATATATGACTCTACTCTCGAGCCTGGCGCAGACTACACGACAACTGAAGCGACGAGTTTGGCGACAAATATCGCCGTAATTTAAGTGGAGTGAGCACACTACACGACGACTTCGGCGATCCCACAAAATACAACAGATCACGTGATTCATCATGTGACACATCAGAATGGCAGTATTTACGTCGTCAGCACGTCAATTAATGTTGTTTTTGTACATGATGATGTGTACGAAGAGATTTCATGCGCCTTTGTATTTCAAAAACTGGAAATTAGTTAGAATTCTATCTATATTAAACATTTAATTTTGACACAGAAAAGGTCTATCTTCAAATGTAAATACCATTTTGTGACAGAAATACACGACAGCTTGGCGTTTACTCTATACAATGAACGAAGGTAGTACTAGTAGGTACACTAGGCACCCGCGAATGATATTAGAATTCAAACTAGCCTACTTGGCTACATTTTGGTCGGAGTGGGATAATAGAGTAAACTATAACTTCATTCGGAGTAAACTCCGGACAGCTAACCTTCGTGATATACAATCTAGGCCTAGCCCATACTCGATCAATTAACCGCAGATTATCTGAAGCCTAGACTATGATAACTTAGACTATGATAACTTGTAGATAAGCCTACCGGGTGAATGTGATCAATAAAATAAAACCAAGTACGAATAATCCAAACCATTAGTCAAAATTCTAAAATACACGACAAACAGTGGTAACAGGTGTCCGGAAGAGTGATATCCTCATTTAGGGGTTGGGGTGGGATCGGTAATAAGTATGAATGGAGTTATGAACATTGGAAGGTAGGCCTACAGCGATCGATATTTACCACAAATCAGTCAGCAGGCTCTCTTTTTCATCTGTTCAAACTGTCTCGTTAAAGTTTTGCAAAGCCATATTGTGTGTTTATGTCACATGAGATGTCACATGAGACAAATAACTCAAAATGATTGGTTATATAGGTGATTTTGTTTCCTTGTCTGTCGCCCAACCCGTCGCCGAGGTGAGCACACTGTACGATTGATTGCCGACGAAGCGACCACTTTAGCGATCATATCAAACAAGTCTGATATCGGCGACCATCGCCGCGATGGTCGCTGGCGACGAAAAATCGCTTGCGATTGAGTGCGCACACTAGGCGATTTTTTGATTTTTCATCGTCGGCGACCGAAATCGCCTATGTCGTCGCGTAGTGTGCGCCAGGCTTTACATGTAAATGAACACATGGACTATGAAATACAGCTATACTGGTAAATGTATGAAATAGGATTATTACTACAGCTTAATAATAATAACTAATATACTAATAATTAGATCTTAAGAATAAAACAAATACTGCTTACCCTAAAGAGGGGTTTCTAATTATTGTCCCCCGCCTTTCGAAGAAAGTTGGGGGACTATTAAAATGGGTTTGTCCGTCCGTCTGTCTGTCCGTCACACTTTTTGGGACACAATGACTCTCTTCCTAATTGAGCTAGAATGTTCAAACTTGGTGTATGTGTTTATTAGGTCAATGCCTTGATGGAGTTCGAAGATAAGCATTTTCCGCTTAGGGTAAGCAGAGATAAGCAATTTGATTGGTTGATGCTTTGGGACACGATAACTTTAGTTCTAATTAAGTGAGATTGATAAAACTTGGTGTATAGTTTCATTACAGTAATACCTTGACTAAGTTCGATAATGAGCATTTTCTGCTCAGGGTAAGCAGAGCGATACGCAATTTGATTGGTCAAGACTTTGGAACACAATATCTCTCCTTCTAATTGAGTTAAAATGTTCAAACTTGGTGTATATGCTTATTAGGTCAATACCTTGATGAAGTTCGAAGATGAGCATTTTCTGCTTAGGGTAAGCAGAGATAAGCAATTTGATTGGTTGATGCTTTGGGACACGATAACTTTAGTTCTAATTATGTGAGAGTGATGAAACTTGGTGTATAGTTTCATTACAGTAATACCTTGACTAAGTTCGATAATGAGCATTTTCTGCTCAGGGTAAGCAGAGCGATACGCAATTTGATTGGTCGAGACTTTGGAACACAATAACTCTCCTTCTAATTAAGTTAAAATGTTCAAACTTGGTGTATATGCTTATTAGGTCAATGCCTTGATGGAGTTCGAAGATGAGCATTTTCCGCTTAGGGTAAGCAGAGATAAGCAATTTGATTGGTTGATGCTTTGAGACACGATAACTTTAGTTCTAATTAAGTGAGAGTGATGAAACTTGGTGTATAGTTTCATTACAGTAATAATACCTTGACTAAGATCGATAATGAGCATTTTCTGCTCAGTTTAAGCAGAGCGATAAGCAATTTGATTTGCCGAGACTTTGGAACACAATAACTCTCCTTCGAATTGAGTTAAAATGTTCAAAATTGGTGTGTATGCTTATTAGGTCAATGCCTTGATGGAGTTCGAAGATGAGCATTTTTCGCCTAGGGTAAGCAGAGATGAGCATTTTCTGCTTGAGACTTTGGAACACAATAACTCTCCTTCTAATTGAGTTAAAATGTTCAAAATTGGTGTGTATGCTTATTAGGTCAATGCCTTGATGGAGTTCAAAGATGAGCATTTTCTGCTTAGGGTAGGCAGAGATAAGCAATTTGGTTGGTTGATACTTTGGGACAAGATAACTTAGGTTCATCTTGATTGATGATTTTTATGCCAATACAATGACTGCATTCTCATTCAGTAATGGATTCGACAGTAACAGTGTATAGAAACGATTGACTCGTACACGAGAGTCCTTTCTCTTGGCCAGAGGGGCCCTTTTGTCAAACGTGGGGGCCCTTTTGTCTGCCTTTAGGGTCCCCCTGACTAGGGTACATTTTCATTTTTCTCGTCGGTTTTAGCATTTTTCTTTATAAAACAGTTTTGGATGACACTTCGTGTACAGTTTGATTGCTCGATACGTTTGAAAAAAATAAATGTGCGATTAATTAATATGTGTCATCTATTTATTTTGGGATTTCGGCGGGGGACATCAGCCTCACTGTTGGCTTGTTACCAATGGTTATAAAGGTGAAAGACCTTTAAAAGTGGGTGCACTGTAAATGGAATATAAATGTAATGTAAATAAATGTGTGAGTATTTAAAGTGAAATACTTTAAATAATGTTTTAACTTTATATAATGATGTAATGTTTTCCTACTTCAAACAACCAACTTATACTTTTAATAAATTCAACATGGCATCCGCCTTAAAGTTCCAATAGCATTTTTTGAAGTTATATTTTTAAAATGTATTAAAATAAAGCCCTAAAATAGATTGAGCCTATAAACAGTCCTACCTTGTTAAAGAATAATCCTATAATTCACTATTGCCAGTTGAGAAATTGACAAAAATATCATTTTCAACTTCAAATTCAAACGTTTGAAGATGGCCGTCCATGGAGAGAGGAATGGGAAAACAAGGGAGGTAATTGAGTAACTATTTCCTCAATCAGCCTGTGTCAGCCTTTCTAATGCCCCAAAAATTTTGCCCATGATCGTATAATAGTGAGTTGACAACCTTTTGAGCAAAAGACAGAAATAATTATGTTTTGGCTTTCTTAGAAAATATGAAATTGGAACTTTAAAACAAGGACCAATTACCTAAATATTATAATAAACATACATGTACCTGATGAATATAAACTGTCACAAAACACCAAACCACTATTGTGAGAAGCTTCAATATTCTCATCTACTAGCAATAGTTGAATTTATATACTAATAAAACCGCAATACCATTACAATAAACTTTATATAACTCAGGAGAGGGGAAAAAGTCGACCTTAGCATACAAAATCTATAGCATGAATGTTCCCAAGGGAACTTTAGAAAACAACTCAGTAGACAAATAAAACAGGTTAAAGTTGAAGATGTAGTGAGTGAACTCAGGACCGACAGGTACAGAATGGACAGTGTAGGATAGGTTTAAAGGGATAGTACAACTATTATTGTTTATTTTTAGTGCAGATTAAAATAACTAAAACCAACTGGCTATTTATATTAAAAATATTACTCTGCCACATCTACATGTATACCATATAAACACAGCAATACACCACACAAATAATAATATGAATTGATAAGAAGAACAAGATTCTCAAAATGCACAAATAGAAATACTTATATACTACATTTAATAATTTCATTACCAATATATATAGGATATATTCTAATTACCGGTATTTATAGATAAATTATAAAAGTCATGTCAAAATATAAAACTTACCAAATAATCTGAATGTGATGTTCTTTGTGGTAAGGTTAGCTTGCATGTGAGGTGAGGTTGCTCAGTTGTGATTAGTTAAAAACACAGAGTTAAAGGACAATATTGGTGCCAGTCATTATCACATATATGATAGAGCTGGTTAAACAAATTCCAAATATACTTTTAACAGAGAGATCCATGCTACGATAGCTGAGTAATACATGTTTCCCGAATCGGAAGTGACGAACGCCAAAGGAAAACACGAGTCACCTGTCTATTTAACTGACTGAAGCGACGAGTGATAACAGATACACGGCCGAATATCTGCTCACTAATAATTCCTTCGAAGACCAAAAGTTGTTGTGTGAGACTGTGAGAGGATATCTGACAATTCATAAAAAGAATTGACTGTCACTAGATAAGAAAACACGAAAGAAAAACAGAAAAATTCTGTGCATTACCATGTTTTTATAAGGTATATAGAATGAATATAAACAAGGGAATGTACGGACTATTTCTATTTTTCTCATGTTTTTTTTTATCTAATGACATTCAATTACTTTATTGAATTGTCAGATATCCTCTTACAGTCCCATATAACAACTTTTGGTCTTCGAAGGAATTATTAGTGAGCAGATATTCGGCCCTGTATCTGTTATCACTTGTCGCTTTAGTCAGTTATATAAAGCGGTGACTCGTGTTTTCCTTTGGCGTTCGTCACTTCCGATTCGGGAAACATGTATTACTCAACTATCGTAGCATTGATCTCTCTGTTAAAAGTATATTTGGAATGTGTTTAACCAGCTCTATCACATATGTGATAATGACTGGCACCAATATTGTCCTTTAAGACTTGCTATTGAAAGGAGATTTCTGACCAGCTTAAAGATATAACTTTAATGAGACAATAACAATACCACACATTTTAAAGGGGACACAAACAAGTACCATAATAAATTATACACTACCACACTATCTCCAGCATTAATATTTTTATACGCCCACATTGAAATGTGGTTGTATATTGTCGTCGCCTCCGTCCGTCCGTCCTTCGGTCCGTCCGTCCGTCTGGCGTCCAAAATTGCTTGTGGACGCTCTAGAGGCTAAAGTTAATATCCGATTGACTTTAAATTTATACACAGTGTTTAAGGTCATGAGATGAAGAAGCCTATTGTTTTTCAGCAATTTCCGATAATAACTACCAGAGTTATGGCCCTTGACGACTTCAAAAAAATCTTGTGGACGCTCTATAGGCCAAAGTTAATATCCGATTGGCTTTAAATTTATACACAGTGTTTAAGGTCATAAGACGAAGAAGCCTATTGATTTTCAGCGATTTCCGATAATTAGTGCCAGAGTTACATGTGTGTCCCTTGATCACTTCAAAAAATCTTGTGAACGCCCTAAAAGCCAAAGTTAATATCCGATTGACTTTAAATTTGTACACAGTGTTTAAGGTCAAAAGATGAAGAAGCTTATTGATTTTCAGCGATTTCCGATAATTAGTGCCAAAGTTATCTCCCTTGATGACTTCAAAAAATCTTGTGGACACTCTAAAAGCCAAAGTTAATATCCGATTGACTTTAAATTTATACACAGTGTTTAAGGTCAGAATACGAAGAAGCCTATTAATTTGCATCAATTTTCGATAATTAGTGCCAGAGTTATGGCCCTTGATCACATCAAAAAATCCTGTGGATGCTCTAGAGGCCAAAGTTAATATCCGATTGACTTTAAATTTACACACACTGTTTAAGGTCCTGAGGCGAAGAAGCCTACTGATTTTCATCGATTTCAAATAATTACTTCCAGAGTTATCTCCCTTGATCACTTCAAAAAACCTTGTGGCGCTGTAGATGCCAAACTTATCATCCGATTGACTTCAGATTGATACACAGAGTTTAAGGTGTTGAAACGAACAAGTATTTTGATTTTCAATGAATTTTGATAACTGAACAGCTAAATCCATGATGTTAAATGTTTCCTATACTAATTGTTAGCTTGGGGCAAAACTTTATAAAAAACAAACAAATTCTAATGATTTTCAGATAATTACATAATGAGTTGTTACTCAGATTTTAGTGTATTACAAATGTTTCATTACCAAAAAAAAGTAAAAATATGCGACAACCCTTGTTGACTGCCCGGACGATTTAGCTGCTGTGGGCGTATGTTTCATTGCCTGGCAACCTATCTTTTTTAAAGAAATTGAAAGCAGCTAAATTGCAAATATTTGGGACCTAGTGAAATTAACACAAATGGGTCAAAACGTATGTGATACGTAATATGAATGTATATTATAAACGGATTTACATTCAATCATTTCTGTTTTTACTCTAATTTCATATCAGTTATGTTTGGCAAAATATGCCAGAAGTCTCAATCGAATGGCAATCTGTAGCATCTGGTTATTCCAGTCTACACGATTGTATTGTGATGTCGGTCTGAGTCCGTGTCGAAGCAGGGAGAGTGAGTTCCCTTGGGATGTGGAGGAGCGTGTGGTCGCAGAGAATGGATGAGGAAGCATGCGGGGGAAAATACGCAATGAGAAGATTATCAATTGTAATTCACCCTTGAGTTATTGAATAAATATAGTATGAGTATCAACACCACAAAGTGGCGACGAGGTGAACGGTAATTTAGACACTTACTTCGAAAGCTTCTACATTTTATTTCAACTCAAGTCGGAATGAGCGTGCACGCACCGCCATTTTTCCTGCCTACCCCCGGCGAGCCGATTTACACTTGGACTCATTGGAAGAAAATATTTCAGAACTATCTGGTTGCATCTGGGGGCGCAGATTATTCAAATGAACGCAAGAAAGCCATTCTTCTTCACTCATTAGGCCGGGAGGGACAAACTATTTTTTACACACTGCGCACGGAAGATAACTCTTATCAAGCTGCATTGACTGCTCTCGAGCGGCATTTCACACCCGCTGTTAATGTCACCGCCGAACGATACCGGTTCTGGTCACGCTCACAGTATCCTGGCGAAACGGTTGATCAGTTTATTTCGAGCCTGCGAGATTTAATTGCTCGATGTGAGTACGGTGCTTCCACTGATGACATGATCAGAGACCAACTTATTGAAAAAACAAGCGAAATTAAGATACGTGAGCGATTACTACTAGAGCCACAACTAACTTTAGAGACGGCAGTTACGTTAGCAAAACAGGTTGAAACAGCATTGAAGGAATCTAAGTGTATGGCGACTATAGCAGACGAATCGACAGTTCATAAAATCCAACGTTCACAATTTCGGCATACAAGGTCACCTAAGAACTATACCTCACCATTATATTCTCAAATGGAAAGGCAGCTCCCGGCCAATGCTTGTTTTCGATGTGGGAGTCGAAATCATAGAGCTAACCATCCACGCTGTCCAGCCATTGGTCGTGTATGTGCAAATTGTCGTCGTCTCGGACATTTTCACTCAGTTTGTATGTCAAATAACCAGGATACTGCTCAATCACCTGTCAACACTGTTAATGCCAGTTCGGCTGCTATCACCGACCATATTATACTTAAAGTTACGGAACGGCAGGCCCTCAAACGTCTTACCTGCACTTTAAACATTGGTAATACAACGTCCCAATTCCAGGTTGATACAGGCTCCCCTGTTTGCATTTTGAATTACATTTTTGGAAATTTTTCCAGCTGCCTCGTTACACCAAGCCTCCACCCAGTTACATGTACGTACTTACACTCAAACCGAAATTTGTGTTAAGGGCATTTACACTACTACAGTTTCTTTCCAGAATCGTACAGCTATGGCTACATTCTACGTTGTTGAAAATGGAGAGTCTTTAATTGGCCTGGATCTTATACAATCGTTACAAATGACAATTAGCCCTTGGCCTACTACAACCTGTGTAGAATCTAATCAGCCACTTACGGTCAATTTCTTATCGTGTTTCGAGGAAGTTCAGAAGGAATTTCCCTCCGTTTTCACCGGTGCGGACAACACATGCTCAAGAGCTTGGGTCTACAGTCTGTCATCTATCGATAGATGAGAATGTTCTTGCCGACCAGCTCTGCTCTGCTTGTGCTATTTCACACGAAAAGCTAGCACGCGAAACCACCAGTGACCCACTGCTCTGCACCTTGCTACCCGATTTTTGCATAGATCTATTCTGAAAGATGACGCCATACCAGTTGCACATAAACCACGCCCTGTTCCATTTGCTTTAATGGATGACTTACAGACCGAGATTAATACATTACTGAAAGATGATGTTATAGAGCAAATTGACCATGCTGAATGGGTTAGCCCTTTGGTTCTGGGCAGAAAGAGTACGGGTAAATTACGTGTTTGTGTAGATCTCCGGTCCGTAAACAAGAATATCTACCCAGTGAAATACCCTCTACCCAACATTGAGACATTGTTTGCATCTGTCCGGAACCCAAAGTTTATCACCAAGATGGACATGAATTCTGCCTATCACCAACTACCTTTACACCCTGAGACAATGAAACTTTGTAGCTTTACTACACCGTTCGGCCTCTTCCGATACAAGCGTGGGCCGTTTGGTCTTGCTGACCTACCAGGAAGCTTCCAAAAAATGTTGGATGTGATTTTAGCGGGTTGCAAGGGTACCTTTTGGTTTCTTGACGACATTGTTGTGGTCGGATCTACTGCAGCGGAACACGATATTCGCCTACGTGACGTACTCTCGCGGTTACGGGACAACGGGTTGAACCTACACCCAGATAAATGTACCTTTAAAGCTAGCTCAGTGGAATGGTTGGGTTTTACCATCTCGGCTTCTGGAATTCACCTAAGCCCTACAAATGGCGAGGCCATTACGCAACTACTTCCACCTAAAGATGTTAAAGAAGTTCGCCGAATTCTGGGTCTCTTCAACCACTACGCTAAATTTATCCCGGATTTTTCGAAGCGTTCCGAACTGCTACGCGAATTGCTTCGCCAGGATGTACCCTGGCAATGGACAACATCCCAGATCAATGCTGTTGAGGATTTACAACAGTGTTTGTCAAAGTCAACAGTTCTAGCCTTATACTGCCCTACTGCGCCCAGCTATGTTACGTGTGATGCCTCGGATTATGCACTGGGAGCAGAACTTGCCCAACTTCAAGAAAATGGAGGACTGCGACCCGTGGCTTTCGCCTCACGGAGACTTTCTGAATGTGAACAACGTTATAGCACTGGTGAAAAGGAAGCCCTTGCATGCGTCTGGGCCGTTAAAAAGTGGGACCGTTATTTAAGGGGCACACACTTTAAACTGTTAACAGACCACCAAGCCCTGGTGACCCTCCTTCAACACCCAGAGAATACCGGCAGACGTCCTGCTAGAATTAGCCGTTGGGCCTCAATACTGCTTGATTATCATTTTACATTAGAATACAAAAAGGGTACATCCAATATTGTTGCAGATGCACTTTCAAGATTGCGGACAACACATGCTCAAGAGCTTGGGTCTACAGTCTGTCATCTATCGATAGATGAGAATGTTCTTGCCGACCAGCTCTGCTCTGCTTGTGCTATTTCACACGAAAAGCTAGCACGCGAAACCACCAGTGACCCACTGCTCTGCACCTTGCTTACATACCTACGTACCGGATGGCCACCGAAGTCTCAACTATCTCCAGGGTTACTTACTTTCTTCCAAATCAAGGATGAGCTGTTCATTTTTGGTGACCACTGTATTGCGCGTGGTGATCAAGCCATTATACCCTATTCCTTGCGGAGTGGTGTTATGAAATTGGCCCACGAAGGTCACATGGGCATAGTTAAAACGAAGAATAGATTGCGCAATTGTGCATATTGGCCTGGATATGATAAGGATATTGAGCACTTTGTTCGTTCGTGTGTCCCGTGTTCATCAAGTGATAAATCTGCTAAATGTGCTACTGTCCCCTTACAGCCCAGGAGGCCAGCTAATGGACCATGGCAAGATCTCGGTATCGACATTCAGGGACCATATACATCTGCCCCCTACGGTATGCGGTATTTGGTTAATCTAGTCGACTATTTTTCGAAATGGCCAGAGTCCCTTATGACAGAGAATATTACATCATCAAAGATCATTGATTTTCTGGAATCGCGGTTTGCCATTTGGGGTTTACCACGTTCCATAACTACAGACAATGGACCCCAATTCATAAGCGCGGAATTCGAAAGATATTTAACACGGAATAACATTAAGCATATTCGCACCCCAAATTACCACCCCATGGCTAACGGTGCCGTTGAAAGGCTAAATGGAACTATAAAACACTTGCTACAAACTAATGTTTCAGATTCGTCATCCTGGACACAAGCTTTACGTGTTATTTTATTTGTGATCCGTTCTACACCCCATTCATCTACACAGTGCTCACCTCATTTTTTGATGACTGGACGAGAAATGAGATCTAAACTGTCATGCTTGAAACCCAATTTGAACAATAAGAATTGTGCGGCGCCTGATGTCATTTCCGAACTACAGCATAGCGCTGAACGGATGAAAAGTTCTTACGACACGCGTCACCATGTTCGCCATCACGTATTCAAGGTTGGCGACAAAGTGAGAATTAAGCTTGATCTTCATAGAGGCCGCCATAAACTATCTTCAAAATTTTCTGATCCCACTGTTATTACGGATATTCATCGAAATATTGTGACTTGTGTAGGTGGCAAGCGATGGCATGTTAATCGTCTTGTTAAGTGTTATTTACAAGATGACACCTTTTCGCCTCATCTTTACGCCCCGGTACCGATGCCTCCAATCGATAGGCCGCAACCGGATATTGATGTCAATAATCGGCCTCGTCGGAACATACGGCCGCCAAGATACTTACAGGATTATGTACTCCAGTAACTTAAAACTTTAATGATATTGCTGTCCAAAAAAATATTTGGATTACATCCCTTTGTTATAGTCTTGACCGATTGCTTACATATTTATTTTTTTTCATACATAGTGCTTATTTTTGTTGCGGGGGGAGTGTGTGATGTCGGTCTGAGTCCGTGTCGAAGCAGGGAGAGTGAGTTCCCTTGGGATGTGGAGGAGCGTGTGGTCGCAGAGAATGGATGAGGAAGCATGCGGGGGAAAATACGCAATGAGAAGATTATCAATTGTAATTCACCCTTGAGTTATTGAATAAATATAGTATGAGTATCAACACCACAAGTATAATATTGTGCATGCACTCCAGACAAGAATATGGGTCACCGTTTGACGTGACTTGGGGATTATGTCTAGCCATGTTCTTCGAGTCCCTTGTTACAAATGGCACTGAAACACATTGTGGTACAGTACATGTTTCGTGTACCAATTGTAAAATGTTTAATTTTGTCTTAATTATTGGATATCAGAAGCCCATTTTTCTCGGTAAGATCACAAAATGTCAATAATTTGTGTTTTCAATATTTAAGACTTTGGAATAACCTTGTGGGTGGCCTGGGACATACCAACTGTGCGGGGACCCCAGTGTTGTTTGTTTAAATTGTTCGTACTGACCTCGGATCTAACTAGTACATGTATGTATTCTGCCCCCTTGAGTTTTCTTCGAAAGGCGGGGGACTATTAAAATGGTCTGTCTGTCTGTCCGTCTGTCTGTCCGTCCGTCCGTCACACTTTTTGGGACACAATAACTCTCTTCCTAATTGAGCTAAAATGTTCAAACTTGGTGTATGTGTTTATTAGGTCAATGCCTTGATGGAGTTTGAAGATGAGCATTTTCCGCTTAGGGTAAGCAGAGATAAGCAATTTGATTGGTTGATGCTTTGGGACACGATAACTTTAGTTCTAATTAAGTGAGATTGATGAAACTTGGTGTATAGTTTCATTATAGTAAAACCTTGACTAAGTTCGATAATGAGCATTTTCTGCTCAGGGTAAGCTGAGTGATACGCAATTTGATTGGTCGAGACTTTGCAACACAATAACTTTCCTTCTCATTGAGTTAAAATGTTCAAAATTGGTGTGTATGCTTATTAGGTCAATGCCTTGATGGAGTTTGAAGATGAGCATTTTCTTCTTAGGGTAGGCAGAGATAAGCAATTTGATTGGTTGATACATGTACTTTGGGACAAGATAACTTAGGTTCATCTTAATTGATGATTTTTATGCCAATACAATGACTGCATTCTCATTCAGTAATGGATTCGACAGTAACAGTGTATAGAAACGATTGACTCGGACACGAGGGCTCTGTCCCTTGGCCAGAGGGGCCCTTTTGTCAAGCGTGGGGGCCCTTTTGTCTGCCTTTAGGGTCCCCCTAACTAGGGTACATTTTCATTTTTCTCGTCGGTTTTAGCATTTTTCTTTATAAAACACTTTTGGATGACACTTCATGTACAGTTTGATTGCTAGAAACGTTTGAAAAAAATAAATGTGCGATTAATTAATATGTGTCATCTATTTATTTTGGGATTTCGGCGGGGGACATCAGCCTCACTGTTGGCTTGTTTTTTTAAATTAGGATTAATTTCAGTGCATCTGAGAGAATTTAGGCCGCGATTTCATTGCCGTTTAGAAATCGTTGACAATTTGAGTATTTTAAACAGACTCATTCTGACTCTTATGATGTTTTCATTTACTTTATTTAAAATAGTGAAATTATTTTAGGTGACCCAGAATTGTGGGGGCCCCCCCTTAGATCCGGTACTGAATAAGAGACTTAGCTACATGTATGAACTTTAAGGTCACAAAGTTAAACCCCATTTTTTATACGCCCACATAGAAATGTGGACGTATATTGCCGTCGCCCCCGTCCGTCCGTCTGTCGGTCCGTCCGTCCGTCCGTCGGTCCGTCCGTCCGTCCGTCCGTCCATCGTCCACAATTTCTTGTGAACGCACTAGAGGCCAGGGTTAATATCCGATTGACTTTAAATTTATACACAGTGTTTAAGGTCATGAGACGAAGAAGCCTATTGATTTTCAGCAATATCCGATAATTACTGCCAGAGTTATGACCCTTGATCACTTTGAAAAATCTTGTGAACGCTCTAGAGGCTAAAGTTAATATCCGATTGACCTTAAATTTATACACAGTGTTCAAGATCATAATACAAAGAAGCCTATTGATTTTCAGCAATATCCGATAATTACTGCCAGAGTTATGACTCTTGATCACTTTGAAAAATCTTGTGAATGCTCGAGAGGCTAAAGTCAATATCCGATTGACTTTAAATTTATACACAGTGTTTAAGGTCATAAGACGAAGAAGCCTATTGATTTTCACGGATTTCCGATAATTAGTGCCAGAGTTATGGCCCTTGATTACTTCAATAAATCTTGTGGATGCTCTAGAGGACAAAGATGATGTCCGATTGACTTCAAATTTATACACAGTGTTTAAGGTCATGAGACGAAGAAGCCTATTGATTTTCAGCGATTTCTGATAATTAGTGCCAGAGTTGTGTCCCTTGATCACTTCAAAAATTCTTGTGGATGCTCTAGAGGCCAAAGTTAATATCTGATTGACTTTAAATTTATACACAGTGTTTAAGGTCATGAGACGAAGATGCCTATTGATTTTCAGCGATCTCTGATAATTATTGCCAGAGTTATGGCCCTTGATCACATCAAAAAATCCTGTGGACGCTCTAGAGGCCAAAGTTAATATCTGATTGACTTTAAATTTACACACACTGTTTAAGGTCATGAGACAAAGAAGCCTACTGATTTTCAGCGATTTCAAATAATTACTTCCAGAGTTATCTCCCTTGATCACTTCAAAAAACCTTGTGACGCTATAGATGCCAAACTTATCATCCGATTGACTTCAGATTGATACACAGAGTTTAAGGTGTTGAAACGAACAAGTATTTTGATTTTCAATGAATTTTGATAACTGAACAGCTAAATCCATGATGTTAAATGTTTCCTATACTAATTGTTAGCGTGGGGCAAAACTTTATAAAAAGCAAACAAATTCCAATGATTTTCAGATAATTACAAAATGAGTTGTTACTCTTAATCAGATTTTAGTGTATAACAAATGTTTCATTCCCCAAAAAAGTAAAAATATGCGACAACCCTTGTTGACTGCCCGGACGATTTAGCTGCTGTGGGCGTATGTTTCGTTGCCTGGCAACCTATCTTTATACGTCCACATTGAAATGTGGTCGTATATTGTCGTCGCCCCCGTCCGTCGGACCGTCCGTCCACAATTGTTTGTGAACAGTCTACAGGCACAGGAATCTGACATTCTATCTGTATATATATATGCAGACACCATACCGAACTAGAAAATATATAATAAAAAAGAACAGGAATGCAATGCCTGTTGAAGCCTCGATTTTACCTGCTCTCGCTTCGGCACATTTTTGTTCCACAATTCGTAATGTCAGGCAATCTAACCTCTGCCAATTCACTCAGATATGATTTTTATACGCACACATAGAAATGTGGACGTATATTGCCGTCGCCTCCGTCCGTCCGTCCGTCTGTCGGTCCGTCCGTCCGTCGTCCACAATTTCTTGTGAACGCACTAGAGGCCAGGGTTAATATCCGATTGACTTTAAATTTATACACAGTGTTTAAGGTCATGAGACGAAGAAGCCTATTGATTTTCAGCAATATCCGATAATTACTGCCAGAGTTATGACCCTTGATCACTTTGAAAAATCTTGTGAACGCTCTAGAGGCTAAAGTTAATATCCGATTGACCTTAAATTTATACACAGTGTTTAAGGTCATGAGACGAACAAGCCTATTGATTTTCAGTGATATCCGATAATTACTGCCAGAGTTGTGACCCTTGATCACTTTGAAAAATCTTCTGAACGCTCTAGAGGCTAAAGTTAATATTGGATTGACTTTAAATTTATACACAGTGTTCAAGGTCATGATACGAAGAAGCCTATTGATTTTCAGCAATATCCGATAATTACTGCCAGAGTTATGACCCTTGATCACTTTGAAAAATCTTGTGAATGCTCGAGTGGCTAAAGTTAATATCCAATTGACTTTAAATTTATACACAGTGTTTATGGTCATAAGACGAAGAAGCCTATTGATTTTCACGGATTTCCGATAATTAGTGCCAGAGTTATGGCCCTTGATCACTTCAAAAAACCTTGTGGATGCTCTAGAGGACAAAGATGATGTCCGATTGACTTCAAATTTATACACAGTGTTTAAGGTCATGAGACGAAGAAGCCTATTGATTTTCAGCGATTTCTGATTATTAGTGCCAGAGTTGTGTCCCTTGATCACTTCAAAAAATCTTGTGGATGCTCTAGAGGCCAAAGTTAATATCTGATTGACTTTAAATTTATACACAGTGTTTAAGGTCATGAGATGAAGAAGCCTATTGATTTTCAGCGATCTCTGAAAATTATTGCCAGAGTTATGGCCCTTGATCACATCAAAAAATCCTGTGGACGCTCTAGAGGCCAAAGTTAATATCCAATTGACTTTAAATTTACACACACTGTTTAAGGTCATGAGACGAAGAAGCCTACTGATTTTCAGCGATTTCAAATAATTACTTCCAGAGTTATCTCCCTTGATCACTTCAAAAAATCTTGTGACGCTATAGATGCCAAACTTATCATCCGATTGACTTCAGATTGATACACAGAGTTTAAAGACCACATAAAATAATAATTTTTAATTGCATATATTGATAGCCAAGGGTTACTACATTCATTTTACGTCAAGTTCACTCCAATCTGATTAAAATTAATTGAGATATTAACGTTTAAACATCAGACAGCCAAAAACGGTTTTCAAATTTTCAATTACAACCTTTATCCGGTTGATTGGCTGGTGACGTCACAGGCACTACACATAATCTATACACATTATCTATACAATATAGCACTATCTGTACGATATATCACTGTATACACACCGCCAGTTAACACGTGTGTATTTGTCGGTCCAATTAACATTTGACTAGCGTAATCATTAACTCGTAATTTAACACGTAAGCTACATATCACTATACTATAATAGTCAAAGCATCTTCAAAAGCCGACAAAAGCGATATCACTTATGTGGAAGCAGACGTTAAACACCAAGTAGTAGTAGTAGTTAAAGCCGACCTTTCTCAACTTGAGTTGTAATAGATTTATATTTGTGACTAGAATATTACCGAGTGTATTTCAAGATGCCATATTACCGTTGTGTTATTGAGAGTTGTGGAAATCCCAGCAAGGGAAAGGGGAATAATGTACCGGCGTTTCATAAATTTCCCAACGATGAAATCGTACGGAAAAATTGGAATGCGTTTGTAAACAATTCAAATCCTGATTGGCAACCTACAGTCACAACAGTGATACAATGTATGCAGTGAACATTTTACGAACGATTGCTTAATTACCTATACACACCCGGCGTGTGTATTTATTAACGCCTGACTGATTCCTTAATCCCCCTAATTAAATAAAACAATTGACTACGGAATAATTTGTTTTGTAATACATTTTAATTAAAGATCCATTTTAAAATTTGTTTCATTATGTACGGCCGTTCTGTTTTCTCACGGCAGCGATTTTAATACAATCTACCATCGTGTGCAGTCCAAACGATTCGAGATACATTTTCGTCAGTATTGTGGTTCTACAAATGTAATTTAGAAGGGTAATTATCATTTTTTGTAATAATGAATATCAAATACACTTGATCAAATGTGGAGTTCCTGGTGCCGTTTGGTGAGTGATTAAACTGTCAATTTAATTGTAAAATACTTGTATTCTTTATAAAAAAGTTAGATGATGTTAGACATAATAACGGTTTACTCCCACTGTGCCAGTTTTATTGTTTAGGGATTAATCAAATAATTAACGATACAACAATGGGGATTAGTTAGGATTAAGGGTTTACCAGAGTATTAACAGTTTTATTTACATGTAATATGTTATTACATTTTAAATATACCCTTTTTTACACATTATTATACTAAAATACAATATTTAATAATTTTAGCATATAATTTAAACATTTGTCATTTGGTATGAAACTAATATCTACTTGAACGTTTGCCATCTTGTGATATCTGTCAGATCAATGTTGTTGACAGATGACAGTGGTTCCATATATATAGTGTCCCCTGGACGGAGTTCACCACTTAAGTAAGTTTTAACAAAAGATTGCATATCATCATAATAAAATAAGATGAACACAGTTTACATGCCATATGCTGAACGAATAATCTGTTGAACACAGTTCTCTACACCATAAAATTGGCCCACTTGATTAAGCCAATTAAGGCTGTTAATTAAAATCCGATAATCCAGGGATTAAAAACTGGCACAGTGGGAGTACCCCATTATAACCTTATCTTATCACAAACGTATATCCATCGAAGGATTTACAGTAGAATCTGCATTAAGCAGCCACCCACGGGAAATTTTAGGATTGACCGCTTAACGGGAGTGGCCTCTTAATAAAATCTCGAGTTTTTTGTGCCGACATCAATTAATATTACGCTTGGGTGCACTTGCATCGGTAAATTTGGCCGTCGCTGAATCTCGGACATAACTTCCGTAAACATGTCATTTTGTCCCAACCTTCAATACTACTGTCTATCATTGTCATGCATTCGATAATATTTATCCATTTTTGTAAAATCTCATGTTTTTTTTTTGTGCTGACATCAATTAATATTACACTTGAATGCATTGGAAGCAAACACCAATGCAATACTTCACTTGCATCGGTAAATTTGGCCGTCGCTGAATCGCCGACATAACTTCTGTAAACTTGTCATTTTGTACCAACCTTCAATACTACTGTCTATCATAGTGATGTATTCGATAATATTTATCCATTTTTGTGAAGAAAATCGATGTATTAATTTTATTTTATCAAAGAAGCACACGAACCAAAAAACATCGCTGATTTAGCTACCGAATCACAGGGGGTGTAACTCTGTATGTAATATTACAGGTGGCGCTAAAAACGTCTATTTAACAACATAGCGGCTTTTAGTCGGTACTTTCAGTTTATTCAATCAGTATCAAATAATGTCCCGTTACGTGTGAAAACAATGATCAGGTTTGTGGTTTAATAAAACAAAAGATTAATTAACAGATAATCCCGGGTTAATTGGTATTTTCACATTTCTTTTTATCTGATTTGCGGGAGTCCAGTTAATTGATTACTACTCACGGGATTAGCTGGGGTGTTACGAAGAACGACAAGATGGTATCATTCAACAATGGCCGTTGAATGGGCGATGTTTTGTTAAATTCATTTGCAAAATAGTGACCGCTGGCCGCGTTAGAGGAGTGACCGTTGAATAAGGAGATGAAACAATAGAATTTTTACGGGGGGAATTTATTGTGACCGCTTACAAGGAGATGTCGCTGAATACGGATTCTACTGTATATTTAGATGTTGTTTAAACACCAATCAACAAATAATACGAGGCTACTTTATTACAAAAACATCGGTGAGCAAAGAAAAAGATAATTACCTAATCAACATTCTAAATTACTTTATGACCCAATCACTGTTCAAATTTAGTCTGATTGATTAATTACAGGTGTTAACGACACTACACTTGCGATACACATAGATAGTTAGGTGATCCTTCCCAATCTGTTAATTCTAACGTATATTGAGATATTCCTTCGTATTTCATTTTTACGGTCTATTTCAGATTAATAAAGTCAAATTCGCAAGCAGAAATAAAGGCGCCGTACGTCGATAACGGATCGTCATTTACAAATCGCGTTTCAATCATGTTTGAAATTTATGATATATTTTGCGTGACCACATCTTTTTACTCCTATACTCTTTTACTCGGGGAAATTCGAACCACAATACTCTTCTGACGAAAATGTATCTCGAATAGATGGGACTGCACACATAGGAGAGTGTATGACATCGCTGCCGTGTGAAAATGAACGACCGTACATTATGAAACAAATTCTAAATTAGAACGACGATACTCTTCTGACGAAAATGTATCTCGAATCGTTTGGACTGCACACGATGGTAGATTGTATTAAAATCGCTGCCGTGTGTAAACAGAACGACCGTACATAATGAAACAGGTTCTAACTTCGAACAATAAACTTCTGACGAAAATGTATCTCGAATCGTTTAGACTGTACACGAAGGTAGAGTGTATTAAAATCGCTGCCGTGAGAAAACAGAACGACCGTACATTATGAAACAAATTCTAAATTGGATCTTGAATTAAATTGAATTATAAAACAAATTATTCCGTAGTCAATTGTTTTATTTAATTAGGGGGATTAAGGAATCAGTCAGGCGTTAATGAATACACACGCCGGCTGTATATAGGTAATTAAGGAATAAACATTCCGAATATGCATTCGGTCACTGTGACGTCACTGGCGTCTGAGGGGATTAAGAGTGTTTTCAATAATTGGCAAAGTTGTTTTTACGGGAGGTCTATTTTTACGACTTTGAATGAAGATAGCTGATTTCAATTTAGTCGGATTGATGTGAATTTGCCGTAAAGTGGATAAAATAACCATGGACTGCTCACATAGAGAAGTTTTCAGGGCCATTTTATGTGCACTTTAAGGTGTTGAAACGAACAAGTATTTTGATTTTCAATGAATTTTGATAACTGAACAGCTAAATCCATGATGTTAAATGTTTCCTATGCTAATTGTTAGCTTGGGGCAAAACTTTATAAAAAGCAAACAAATTCTACTCATTTTCAGATAATTACTTAATGAGTTGTTACTCTTAATCAGATTTTAGTGTATTACAAATGTTTCATTCCCCAAAAAAGTAAAAATATGCGACAACCCTTGTTGACTGCCCGGACGATTTAGCTGCTGTGGGCGTATGTTTCGTTGCCTGGCAACCTATCTTTCTTCAATCTAGCCATGTTGATTTGCACAAATACTCCCCACAAAACGATATCATCATACATGTAGCCATTTATTCCAATATTTACATTATTTTCCTTCGTTGACGTTTGTACTCAACTCCATGCGCTGACGTCGTACAAAAACCTAACCAATCTCAGAAGTCTGGTATACTTCCGCCTCAAAATCATGAATATTCACCAAAACCTGGCAGAAAATGTATATCCAAACCCTCTTCTTCGATTCTTCACCCAAAAGTTAACAAATTTTGACATGCAAAAGGAGGAAAATGGAATGGCAGAGAAAATCTTAAAATATCTTCATGGCACTTGATTCAGTGATTTCGTATGACGTCAGCGCATGGAGTTGAGGACAAACGTCAACGAAGGAAAATAATGTAAATATTGGAATCAAATGGCAATGATATCGTTTTGTGGGGAGTATTTGTGCAAATCAAAACGGCTAGATTGAAGAAAAATCATATCTGAGTGAATTGGCAGAGGTTAGATTGCCTGACATTACGAATTGTGGAACAAAAATGTGCCGAAGCGAGAGCAGGTAAAATCGAGGCTTCAACAGGCATTGCATTCCTGTTCTTTTTTTGTCCCCCGCCTTTCGAAAAAAGTTGGGGGACTATTAAAATGGGTTCGTCCGTCTGTCTGTCTGTCCGTTTGTCTCTCCGTCTGTCCGTCACACTTTTTGGGACACAATAACTCTCTTCCTAATTGAGCTAGAATGTTCAAACTTGGTGTATGTGTTTATTAGGTCAATGCCTTGATGGAGTTCGAAGATCAGCATTTTCCGCTGATAGGGTAAGCAGAGGTAAGCAATTTGATTGGTTGATGCTTTGGGACTCGATAACTTTAGTTCTAATTAAGGGAGAGTGATGAAACTTGGTGTATAGTTTCATTACAGTAATACCTTGACTAATTTCGATAATGAGCATTTTCTGCTCAGGGTAAGCAGAGTGATACGCAATTTGATTGGTCGAGACTTTGGAACACAATAACTCTCCTTCTAATTGAGTTAAAATGTTCAAACTTGGTGTATATGCTTATTACTAAATTAGGTCAATGCCTTGATGGAGTTCGAAGATGAGCATTTTCCGCTTAGGGTAAGCAGAGATAAGCAATTTGATTGGTTGATGCTTTGGGACGTGACACGATAACTTTAGTTCTAATTAAGTGAGAGTGATGAAACTTGGTGTATAGTTCCATTACAGTAATACCTTGACTAAGTTCGATAATGAGCATTTTCTGCTCAGGGTAAGCAGAGCTACACGCAATTTGATTGGTCGAGACTTTGGAACACAATAACTCTCCTTCTAATTGAGTTAAAATGTTCAAACTTGGTGTATATGCTTATTAGGTCAATGCCTTAATGGAGTTCGAAGATGAGCATTTTCCGCTTACGGTAAGCAGAGATAAGCAATTTGATTGGTTGATGCTTTGGGACACGATAACTTTAGTTCTAATTAAGTGAGAGTGATGAAACTTGGTGTATAGTTTCATTACAGTAATAGATTGACTAAGTTCGATAATGAGCATTTTCTGCTCAGGGTAAGCAGAGCGATACGCAATTTGATTGGTCGAGACTTTGGAACACAATAACTCTCCTTCTAATTGAGTTAAAATGTTCAAACTTGGTGTATATGCGTATTAGGTCAATGCCTTGATGGAGTTCGAAGATGAGCATTTTCCGCTTAGGGTAAGCAGAGATAAGCAATTTGATTGGTTGATGCTTTGGGACACGATAACTTTAGTTCTAATTAAGTGAGAGTGATGAAACTTGGTGTATAGTTTCATTACAGTAATACCTTGACTAAGTTCGATAATGAGCATTTTCTGCTCAGGGTAAGCAGTAGGGTTGTCACGATTAATCTGTTTAGTCGTAGTCGATTCGGTTTCTAGCTCAAACCGATTCACACTTTGAAAAATCAGTAGTCGTTTCATCCAATTTATATTGATACAAATACATATAATGTTTGACTTTTACTCTCTGTGAAACACACTGCTTAATTGCTGCCTATTATTAAAACCATACGGAAACTACGTCTTTCAAGACGCAATACAGTGGCACGATCTCAATGTCGCACGGAATTCTTCGCCTACCATATTAGGCATGGCTTACTACGAAATGTGTAAAATAGTTGATATTGGCGGGAAATAGTTGTCAACAACGGACAATAACAGACATTCGATAATATCTTAGGCATGGACTGAAAGCATGCCGCACGAGACGGGTAAGTTGGCTGTGCCTTTTTACGGCTGATAAACAAGCAATGTAATTTTATTGAAATTCCGTTTTATAAAGAAGAACAATATAATCGAACGATTTCCTCAGAAATTCCTCCAGTATAAATTAATTTTAAATCTAGTTGTAATTTATTATTAAATTCAGAATCAGAACGTGTCGTTATTGCATACGAGACAACGGATAAACGAGTTCCTAACATTGCCCATTAGGAGGATCTTCTATTCGCCCCCCTCGGCATATGTTGCTGTCTTTTTAAATGTCACGTGTTTTTTTGTACCATCTTTTGCGGCTTCTCTCGTTGTTTTTCGTCTATATGATTATCGCTATATATGTTAAAATATCATGTAAGGGAATTGTTGCACAAGTGAATTGTAATCTATTGCCAGTTTTGGATTTTTTAATTAGCAGTTAAAGCCGTAGGGGTAAGTCAGAACACGGAAATGTCTTACTTAGCTCAACCTCGTAACTGCCAATTTAAACGATTTATTCCAATCTAATTAAAATATAGATCTATATTTCGTTTCGTTTTTTTATACTTTCGATGGCCTACACTCATGTAGATCTAACTAGTTATAGTGGAAGCTCACGTTCTATGACGTCAGGTATCAAGCACGGGACATTTGACCCGATAACGTCAGTCATTCGATTAACCAATCAGCGACCGCCATGCTTTTCAAAATCTACGTTTGTTTTGTTATGATTTCTATCCGCTGGTGTTTATAGTATAGACGTCGTTGGCTGGTAATATCTACCCACAGTTCCACGCATGAAAAGGTCAAACGGTCGATTCGACAGACCATTTGATTGGCTGACCCCTCATTTCAGCCAGAACACGGATTAAATAACAAGTCCTCCAGATCCAAGAGTAGTAAAGACAAGTAAAAATGAAATTTTGAACTATAAAAAACGAAACGAAATTGGATCTGTGTTTTAATCAGATTGGATTTATTCCGACATATCTTTAGTATAAACTCAAATAAATGTACTACAATAATATACAATCAGCTATTCGGTATTGACACATCATTTTATAATTTACTTATGAACAAACAATAACATGAAAAAAACCTCGGAACGCTGTAGAGACATTGATTGACATTACGGATTTATACGGCATCCGATTAATCGGCACCGATACGATTTTTGGCTGGACGATTAACCGATTCAAGAATTTTGTAATCGTGACAACCCTAGTAAGCAGGCTTATTAGGTCAATGCCTTGATGGAGTTCGAAGATGAGCATTTTTCGCTTAGGGTAAGCAGAGATAAGCAATTTGATTGGTTGATGCTTTGGGACACGATAACTTTAGTTCTGATTAAGTGAGAGTGATGAAACTTGGTGTATAGTTTCATTACAGTAATACCTTGACTAAGTTCGATAATGAGCATTTTCTGCTCAGGGTAAGCAGAGCGATACGCAATTTGATTGGTCAAGACTTTGCAACACAATAACTCTCCTTCTAATTGAGTTAAAATGTTCAAACTTGGTGTATATGCTTATTAGGTCAATGCCTTAATGGAGTTCGAAGATGAGCATTTTCCGCTTAGGGTAAGCAGAGATAAGCAATTTGATTGGTTGATACTTTGGGACACGATAACTTTAGTTTTAATTAAGTGAGAGTGATGAAACTTGGTGTATAGTTTAATTACAGTAATACCTTGACTAAGATCGATAATGAGCATTTTCTGCTCAGGGTAAGCAGAGCGATAAGCAATTTGGTTTGCCGAGACTTTGGAACACAATAACTCTCCTTCGAATTGAGATAAAATGTTCAAAATTGGTGTGTATGCTTATTAGGTCAATGCCTTGATGGAGTTCGAAGATGAGCATTTTCTTCTTAGGGTAGGCAGAGATAAGCAATTTGATTGGTTGATACTTTGGGACAAGATAACTTAGGTTCATCTTGATTGATGATTTTTATGCCAATACAATGACTGCATTCTCATTCAGTAATGGATTCGACAGTAACAGTGTATAGAAACGATTGACTCGGACACGAGGGCCCTTTCCCCTAGCCAGAGGGGCCCTTTTGTCAATCGTGGGGCCCTTTTGTCTGCCTTTAGGGTCCCCCTAACTAGGGTACATTTTCATTTTTCTCGTCGGTTTTAGCATTTTTCTTTATAAAACACTTTTGGATGACACTTCGTGTACAGTTGGATTGCTCGATACGTTTGAAAAAAATAAATGTGCGATTAATTAATATGTGTCATCTATTTATTTTGGGATTTCGGCGGGGGACATCAGCCTCACTGTTGGCTTGTCCGATTTAAAAAAACGTTTTATTATATCACCGTTAAACCTTAAGGAAGGTTTGAGTTCGAATTTCGGGAAAATCGGACCAAAATTGACAGACAAAATGGCCGCCGTTTGTACGCGAATACTGTTAAAAAATGGCATATCATGGTTGTGGACCCTGTATAGGTCACAATTTTAATTCGATTTTGATGAAACTTGAAATGCATGGTTATAACCCAAAGATCTTGGTTCCTTATCCGATTTTGACGAAAAGTCACATTTCTAGGTTGTGTACTGTCACACCATAATCATTGTCGGCTTCGAATTTCATGAATATCAGACTGGAACTGACCAACAAAATGGCTGCTCCCAATACAGTATGAAATACAGGACTTAATGATGTAGGAAAAATCACTTCATTATTGCTTGTTCTCTATCCATCTCTCGAAAATGTGGGCGTATCCTGCCTGGCAGTGCCAGCCTATCTTTTAGCTTGTGGTTATCCGATTTTAAAAACCGTTTGTTTACATCACCATTACATGGTTATGGAGGTTGTGTTCGAATTTCGTGAAAATCGGACCAAAATTGACAGACCAAATCGCCACCGTTTGTACGGGAATAGTGTGAAAATATGTTATATCAAGCTTGTGGACCCTATAGAGGTCACTATTTAGAACCAATTTCGATGAAACTTGACATGTATGTTTATAACCCAAAGATCTTGGGTCCTTTTCATATTTGCGCCCATCGGATCGTAACTTCCTGAATAATGTCCCCTGATTGTCCGAAAAATTGCTTTTGTTTGGCTTGTGGTCTCTCCATATTCCTGAAGCAATGGCCCGAGAAATCTCTCTCTGGCCATTGCTAGATTGACTTGTGATTCTTGAACTTTTGAGGGAGTGTGTCTATTCTCCCCGTTCAATGAAAGCTATCACTTAAGTACAGCAACATGACAGTCCTTCGCGTTTAATCTGAGTCTTCCCTAAAACTTTGGACAGTGATTTAAGGTATTAAAACGGTGAAAGTACATGTATGTTCGTTTCCAAACAGTATTGTTTACATTTCATTCGACTTGATAGCCTCGTTTGTCACACAATTAGTTTTACTGCAGTATTCTCCTGTGCACAGGTTAATTAGGCATAATAAAAGCGTGAGCCATGACGTAACGTTATGTAAACATATTTGGTCCAATACTGGCACTCGTTTTAAATGTAAAGCGTTTGTATGGTAGGTAGTGATTGGTTGGTAGTCGGACTACTGACCAATCAAAATTTAACACAACAATATCCACTCATAATAGCAGTGTGTAGTGAGATTACCTATAATCAAACGAAACGCTGCGCGGAGTATGGGTCTCTCTGGAGGTCAAAATTATTATCCGATTTAAAAAACTGTTTGATTATATCCCCGTTATATGGTAATGAAGGAGAGGGTGGGAGAAGGTGGAATTTCGTGAAAATCAGACCAAAATTGACGGACAAAATGGTTGTACTCGAATAGTGTTATATCAAGGTTGTGGACCCTATAGAGGTCACAATTTTGAACTGATTTTGATGAAACTTGAAATACATGTTTATAACCTAAACATCTTGGTTCCTTTCGATAAAAGCGCATATCGGATCGTAACTTCCTGAATTATGGCCCCTGATTGTAAGTAAAATAGCCTTTACCACTTTGTGGTCCATCTGAAGGTCACAATTATTACTTGATTTAAAAAATAAACTTTGATTATATTACCGTTACAGGGTAATCTTGGTTGAGTTTGAATTGCGTGAAAATCGGACCAAAATTGACAAACAAAATGGCCGCCGTTTGTACGTGAATGGTGTGAAAATATGGTATATCAAGGTTGTGGACCCTATAGAGGTCACAATTTTTGATTCGATTTTGATGAAACTAGAAATACATTTTTATAACCTAAAGATCTTGGTTCCTTTCGATATTTGCGCATATCGGATTGTAACTTCCTGAATTATGGCCTCTGATTATACGAAAAATGGCCTTTATTATCTTGTGGTCCGTCTGGAGGTCACAATTACATGTATTACCTGATTTAAAAAAACATTTGCTTATATCACCGTTACACTGTAATGAATTTTCGGTTTGAATTTCATGAACATCAAACCAAAATTTTTGAACAAAATGGCCGTCATTTTTACACGAATATTCTAAAAATATGGTATATCAAGGTTGTGGACCCTGTTGAGGTCACAATTTTAATTCAATTTTGATCAAACTTGAAATGCATGTTCATAACTCAAAGATCTTGGTTCCTGTCGATATTTGCACATATCTGACCGTAACTTCCTGAATTATGGCCCCTGATTATACTTATTTAAATTCGCTGTTAAATTGGACACATTCACGAACACAATATTCTTTATACAGCTTTTTGCAAAGTACAATTGTGTGCCCAAATTTTTCCAGCATTTGATGCAGAAGAGTAGGATGTTCAACCCCAAACCCCATTTCATTTCATTACATTTTTTGGGCACCAACCACCAGTGCCCCCCCCCCCCCCCCCTATGGACTGTATGACAAGGAAAGGTGCTCCTGGAATGGACCTTTAAAAGTAGCTAAGTCTTTATTAACTCAATATCATCCCAAATCTTCAACATTGAAAACACAAATTATTTGTCAATTTAAATCAACATTGATGCTGTGATCTTACCGGAAAAAGATGGGCCTCTGATATCCAATAACAAAATAAACATTTTACCATTGGAAATGAAATGAAATGGGGTTTAACGTCCTACTTTCGGCACCTAACCTGGGCTAATGAAGACGGGCATATGCCATATCGTGTGCTTTGAGGGAAATTTTGCCCTGGCAGCGGTGCTACGGCCTACTCTTATATCGAATTCCAACTGCCAAGGGATCTTTTACATGCATGCCAAGTCCGAATGACTAGACAGCTGTCCTTGTCAGGCGCCGTCCTGCATCACTGACAAGGGGAAAACCAGTTGTAACAAGAGACTCGAGGAACCAAATCAAACAGCGCAATGAATACTTAGTAGACTGGAATAACCAGACACTAGAAATTTGCATTCGTTGAGACTGCTGGCCCATTTTGCCGAACATAACTGATTTCAAATTAGAGTAAAAGCGGAAGCCATTGAATCTAAATCAGCTTATACATGTATTACACTTGTGTCAATTTCTACATGTAGGTCCCAAATGTTAGCGATTTAGGTCCTTTAAGTGTAGGCCTACATGTATTTCATACAGGAACATTACCAGGTGTTTTGCCTTGACAACAGAAAATGAACACCAACTGTTCTTGTGGAGTTACTCTAAGCGATTGTTCTCATGGATGCTTTCAATATCATTGATAATACTTACATTGTAGTAGCTTTAACTTAAGTTTCATAAACTTACATTTAAAACACAGAATCACTATTGTGATCCAGCCTCCAACAAACAAACTTTATAAATAAATGTTGATGTGAAATGTCATCTATTGGGCGACTCTTCTGAAAGTGGTCCTGACATGCTATAAATTAGATATAATAAAATAACACAAAACACTTATTTTTCCAAAAGAACATATTCATTACTATTTTAAAATACCAAAATGTCATTGTTAATACACAAATTTCATTTAAAAAAATCATAATGTAACTGAATTACCCGAAATGCCTGTTTTTACCATATTTTATGAAACATGTCCAGAATACAAATTATTATTTCCAAACAAACTCAAATGTTGTTTCTAACAGACTTGGAGTTATGTCTAAAAGTTATTAGGTAAAAAAAACATTAAAGGAAGTTATATTTTTAACTTTTTTGTAGATAATTTAAAATTTCATGTTACACACGTAACGATTTGGTAGAACTTTTCTTTCTGAGGGATCTTATGATTACCATGAATCTATATAAGTTTTAATAACAGATCAAACTGACACAGTAATCATATTTCTAAATATTCATTCCAGTCTGAACAATAAAATTGAAAATACAAGTGTTTGATTTGTGTCACACACGTAACGTTACGTGTGTGACAAAACTTTAAAAACACATTTAATGTCATTGTTATGTGAAAGTAAAAGTAAATATGATTTTAAGTTATTCAACATTTAAATAACAATTAATTGACCATGTAAAGTTACTATTTTAAAATATATTTTCAAGGTATTCAACATGTAAATTACAATTCATGACTGCTGGTAAAATCGGCATAGGATGCATGATACATTATACTTAATAACTATGACATCATAATTATATAAGCCAGTGTAATATTATTGATATTTAACCAGTGTCATATTATTGATATTTCACATGATAAGCATATTCTTTCAACACATACTTTAAACTGGACTATCCTTAAAAACTGCCCATACATATTATAAGAAGAGTTTATTTTTATTCTGAAATCCAGAAAAATATCCTTTAAGTACAATGTATCATGCATAATGATATGACTTCTTGTAGTATGAATACTTATAAAACACATTTGAAGCGCAATCAGTGCATTTTCATTATGACAATTTTAAATTTACTATTAATAGGTCAATGTAAATGGACAAACAAATACATCAATGATATATATAGACAATTTTGTTTCTTATTAATAATACTACATGTACATGTTTTTGTGCATCTGGGTTTATGCAACATTCTGAATCAACTGCAAAAATAATAATTCTACATGATTTATGATTTGTAATTTACATGTTAAATACCTTAAAACTATATTTTCTTTCACTTTCATATATTAAATATTTTTTTCAAATTTTGTCACACACGTAACGCTGAGCTTTATGCAACATTATGAATTTACTGCAAAAATTGTTATTTTACATGGTTTATGAATTGTAAGTTACATGTTGAATAACTTTAAACTAATTTTCTTTTACTTTCTTATATTAAATTTTGTTTTTAAATTTTGACACATACGTAACGTTACGTGTGTGACATCACATAAATCAAACACTTGTATTTTTTGTCTTATTGTACAGATTGTCGATTCAGGATTTCTCCTGTAAAGAGTCCACATGACTAATACATAGGATATTAACTTGATTTTATGTTTTATACCCTTCAGTCTCCTAATAAGACAACTTTTCCATTTTATATCCCAGGGGTCACACACGTAACAAAATTTAGGTCACACACGTAACGTGATTCTTAAACATATTAAAGAAAACTTTATAAGGTTAGCACGAATCTGAAAAAATTACCTTTAGCAGTGATTTATAATGTTTAGTTTAATTGTGGACACAAATACTGAATAGGTCTAGCTTCACAGAGTTTTACAAATTTATAAATGTTCTCAATATTTTAAACTTCTCTGGGTCACACACGTAACACTTTGTATTGAGTTTGATAAAATTCATACTTATGGTGTCATGCAATATTTTTTTGTTTCAAAAGCTAACTACAGATCTATCTGCAATATTCTTCATAAATTTTTACATCTTTGCCATATAATATAATAATTGTTATAAGATTAATAGGTAAAAATCAACCCAGGATGTCACACACGTAACAAAAGAGTCGCCCTATTATTCAAAATGACAATTTAAAAATACAATTACAATTATTTATTATATTTTGTGTTTATAGGCTTTTTTTGTGTTGTTGTTCGGACCGCTTACATTTACATTGTACAAGTATATGTAGCTGCTGTGGTTGCTTATAATGGACGTGAACAAGAGGAAAGAGTGGAAAGAAATTATATTACTAGATTAAAGATTAACTTGATTTAACTAATTTTGTTTTTATATTTTTAGGTTTATTAATGTGGGGTATTTTTATTTGTGTGTTTTACTAGACATTTGTAGCTAGTAATGTGGAGTAATGGCCTACAAACACATTATATATTTACCATATTGTGGTATATTTATCTGTGTCTTCAGTATTCTAACATATCGAGGTAGGTCTCTTTTTCAATTCATTTTATTCGTGTAAAAGTCCAATTTTCAGTGATTAATTGTAGATCTGATGTCTGAATTGATGTTTTATTGAGTTCTTACATTGAACTACAGAACACTACAAGACGCCAAACAAAATACTGCGGGCCAAATCACAATGAAACACAGTGTTTTACTGTGGATCACTGTGCTTCTCAATAGATCGCAGTCACTTGTGTGCCGATATCATCCTGATTCTGGCATGTGGAAGAAAAATGTACTGTATGTTGATGTTCCCTTTGTACTGTAAGTCCTGTGTTTGATGGCACCTGTGAAAGCCCTTGTTCAGGCTTCTAGTCACTTGGAACGGATGAAAAACAGAGGTTCCATGTAAATATTGATGTGCTTACTGCCCAAGTTACCAGAAATATTGGTAATAATAATAATATATGCATTTATATCGCGCTGACATTCACTACTGATAGTGCTCTGTGCGCTGGTTGTTCAATACTAATAGCAGATTTGAAAAAGAAAAGTTTTCAATTTACATGTAGTTTTGAATATGTTGAAACTTGAAGATGATTTAAAGCTGAACTCAGATTACAAAACTACAGAAATAATCAAATAAAAAAAAATTACTGCCAAACATAATCGCCATACTTGTTTTCAATTTGCAGACCAAGTATAGCCGCTGTACGGTGTACGAAAACAGAGGCAGGCCACGCCCACATCCAGTATACACTTTGGCAACCAGACAGTCCACATCCGGCTAGCAATATTTCAACTACCAATTACCAGCTACTGACTGAGTTGTTTTTCTCTATAAATTTACTGCAAATATTATTGCTACACAATTATTATGTCTGATCAGGTACATATTATTTTACTAATTAGAAGAAATAAGTAAAGCCCAGTGTACCTTATCTAAAAATGAAAGAAAACTACTCCAAACAACAACAAATCTATGTTGTTGACATAACATCAAGGGACATAACCACCTATGTCCCTTGATCGTCATAAATAACAACAAGATGAAAAATATTTTGAAGTGAAGACATACTTCTTCGATGGAGAGAACAGTTGTTTTATTGCTGCTTTGGATATATTTTGGAACGATAATACTGAACTTTATAATACTAGAAATCATTTGGTGTTTCTACGCTGTTGTGCAAAACCTTTCAAGAAATAAGAATAAACATGGTTGGATGATGTCGGTAGATTTGTTGTTTGTTTGGGGTAAGACAATTTTTCCCATCCTTTTAGAGCAAAAGTACACCATAGGTTACTTATTTCGTACAATTAGTAAAACATAATATGTACCTGATCAGACATAATAATTGTGTAGCAATAATATTTTGAGTAAACTTATAGCGAAAAACCGCTCAGTCAGTTGGTAATTGGTAGTTGAAATATTGCTAGCCGGATGTGAACAGTGTGGTTGACACAGTGTATACTGGATGTGAGCGTGGCCTGCCTCTGTTTTCGTACACCGTACAGCGGCCATACTTGTTCTGCAAATTGAAAACAAGTATGGCCATTATGTATGGCAGTATTTTTTTTTTATTTGATTATTTCTGTAGTTTTGTAATCGGAGTTCAGCTTTAATGTCAATAGGTAACTCATTCCATTTGGTGGATGTAGCATATTGGAAGGATCGCATCCCATATATGTCTTGGAGTAAAATTGTGAAACTGTTAAAAAAGCATCACATTTTGTGATGGACGTTGGCGTTTTGGGTTGTAGAGAGTGAGTAGTTCCTGAAGATATATTGGAGAGGTTCCATGAAAACACTTGTATGCAGTAGTCAAAACTTTGAAATTTATTCAGGCGGATACTGGTAGCCAGTGTAGCTCTCTCTCGGTGTAATATGATCATACTTTTTAGTCCTGGTAGTCTAGTCGTGATAAGACAAGAGCGCTTGTTAGCTTTTTGATTGCGTCGGTGGTTAAACATTCACGTAGATTACTGATGTTGCAGAGCTGTTAGTATGTAGTTTTACAGATGTTTGATACTTGTTCGTTATGTTTCAGATGTTTGTCAATGTATATTATACTAAGATTTTTCACTTTATCTGTGGGCTTAATGGTGCTAGTGTCGATCGTGATGGTTTGGTTTGACAAATTAAGTCTCTGTAATTTACTCTTGGATCTGATCAACATAAACTCTGTTTTGCTGTTGTTCAATTTCAGAAGGTTTGGTGTCATCAAAAATTTTATTTCCTCACAGCAATGTTCCATTTGATCAAGTATTTTCTGTATCCTCGACTGTACATGACAAGTACAGCTGGTTGTCATCAGCATATTTGTGCTTATTGGCACCATGTTTGGCAGTAATTTCGCAAATAGGTTTGGTGAATAACACAGGACCAAGGACGGATCCTTGGGATACTCCCTGGTTTAGTATAGATGGCTCCAACAGCTGACCAGAGATGATGACTTGTTGTGTCCCTTTTTTTTAAATAGGATTCGAACCACTCAAGAGCATCTTCTTATATGCCGATATCTGATTTCAGACGGAGAAGCAGCTTTTGGTGGTTGATGGTATCAAAGGCTGGTGATAAGTCTAGCAGGACCAATGATATCGGTCCACTGTCACAGGTTATTAGTAGGCCATTTATTACTTTGGTGAGAGCTGTTTCTGTACTATGACTCTTGCGATATGCTGACTGGTGTTTATCCTGCAGACTGTTGACCTCTAGATGTTCAAAAAGTCATACTCCAACACATTTTTCTAGCACCTTAGAAAAAGATAGGCTGGCACTGCCAGGCAGGATATGCCCACATTTTTGAGAGATGGATAGAGAACAAGCAATACCGAAAGTGATTTTTCCTACATCATTAAGTTAGAATTTGATATGTGCAAATATCGAAATGAATTAAAGGACAATATTGGTGCCAGTCATTATCACATATGTGATAGAACTGATTAAACACTTTCCAAAAATAATATTAACACAGAGATCATCGCTACCATAGAGGAGTAATAAAGGATTCATAAATCGGAAGTGACGAACGCCAAAGGAAAATACGACTAATCTCTCTATGTGAACGACTGAAGTGACGAGTGATGACAGATAAACGGCCAAATTTCTGCTCACTAATAATTCCATCGAAGACAAAAAGTTGTTATATGGGACCGCAAGGGGATACCTGACGATTTAATAAAGTAATTAAGTGTCATAAGATAAGAGAACACGGGAAAAATAGAAATACTCCGTACAGCCCCTTGTTTTTATTCATTCCATGGGGAGACCGGGGCACATTGAACACCGTATAGTGTTGGGTTGTATAGTATTATTTATAAAGGATATATCCATGGTGGTTCAATGTGCCCCGGTCTCCCCTACCTTATAAAAACATGGTAATGCACGAACTTTTTTCTGTTTTTCTTTCGTGTTCTCTTATGTAGTGGCAGTCAATTCTTTTTATGAATTGTAAGATATTCTCTCACAGTGTCATACAGCAACTTTAGGTCTTCGAAGGAATTATTAGTGAGCAGATATTCGCCCATGTAAATGTTATCACTAGTCACTTCAGTTAGTTATATAGAGGAATAACTCGTGTTTTCCTTTGGCGTTCGTCACTTCCTATTTATAAATCCTTTATTACTCCTCTATGGTAGCGATGATCTCTGTGTTAATATTATATTTGGAAAGTGTTTAATCAGTTCTATCACATATGTGATAATGACTGGCACCAATATTGTCCTTTAAGATCTTTGGGTTATAAAGGTGCATTTCAGTAGGCTTCAAATTCGACTGGGGATCATGTTGCTAAGTGGGTAAGATGCTGGCCTCTATACATGTAGCAGGGTTGGGATTTCAAAATTTTTCTTGTCGGACATTTTTACCGAAAATAAAGGGACATAACTCCTTATCGGTTTTTTAAGAAGGTAGTTTTTAGACCAAACAATAAAATCACGTGTCAACAAAATATTCAAATTCGTACGTAATAAAAACAATAGGTGCACTTCATTATTTTTCATATCTACATGTAATTCCTGTACGGTATTAAAATTTATGCCTGTAATAATATTTCTAAAACATTATGTGATGACGTAATACAATAGAATGAAAGCCGACTGCCGACTACTGTCGATCCGTACTGTTTCAAATTCCTCGAAAAGTACCGTATTTTTGGGTCATTTCATTCGATACATTCTTCAGCGGAAGATCGGCATTCGTCTTATGATCAGCTTCAGGAGGATAAAAAATGTTATCCCCATATTCATTTGGCAGTA
Organism: Patella ulyssiponensis; assembly: GCA_963678685.1. Taxonomy (NCBI): domain Eukaryota; kingdom Metazoa; phylum Mollusca; class Gastropoda; family Patellidae; genus Patella; species Patella ulyssiponensis. The sequence goes on along the minus strand of OY783225.1, from coordinate 55,169,292 downwards.
AACTTCGCTCGTTGTGACACCATCTGCTAAATAATAACACTCAAATCAAGCACTATTCCATTCGACATATTCGTCAACATTGCCTACCGTACTTATTTCTTTATTTAAAAACATAAACCTCATTGAAAATATGATCATACATCCGACAATATGTCATGAAAATAGAATCTTTTCTTCGACATTAGACGCGTGAAATTAGTCACGTATTCATTCGGAATCTGTCGAGGTTTACCGAGTGGTATTCATTTCATAGTTTCTCGAGTTTCGCGAGATTTCTACTTCCGTTTAAAACAAGGACAACTTTGCTCTGAAAATTCTAAATACGCTTCGAACGACGCAATTTTGATAACTTCTTTTTAAAATCGACAAGTTTACCCAATATCTAAACCCGTACCGCATCCCAATTGTATAGGCGTAGGTACATTACATATCACTTACTGTCATACAGCCGCGGCCCGCGTCTAGATGTAGAATTATGGAATTCAGCGAGGTTTGCCGAGTGCTTTAATCACATGCGATCAGAAACAGAGTTCGCAAGGTCTAGATTTTTTTTATAGATATGTGTGTGTGAAATAGCTTTATTTAACGCTCGCTTCCACCATAGTGATATCGCAGATTAGGATATGTGAAATATACAACTAATTTCTACCTGCTGTCGCCCGACATCAAGGAGATTATAATAGTAATACATCCGACAATGGGTCAATCACGTCAATCACGTAGATTAAGTTTATAATCACTGTTGTTGTATTGATACATATCCCTACAAAGGAGAAGCAATGACTTCTGTTCAGGATTGGATTAATGAATTGTCCGATAAAGGATTAAGGCAGATTAACTAGTTAATCAAGGTAGGTGTTAGGTGGTATAACACGATAAATATGTTGATCACTTAATTACCTAATCAATCCAGCGTGTTATCAACGATAATCGGGCTGAGAGGTTGTTACACACTCAGTAAACTATATTAATTTTGGAATTTTGAATATTATTCACCATGTTTTGATGTCCGATTGGGCATATTTCCGGTCGGACAATTTTGTGCGTTTGGAAATTGGCGTCGGACAAGTCCGGAATATACGGGCAAAATCCCATCTCTGCTCTATAGGGTCCACAACCTTGATATAACATATTTTCACACTGATCGCGTACAAACGGCGGCCATTTTGTCTGTCAATTTTGGTCCGATTTTCACAAAATTTGAACTCTATAGGGTCCACAACCTTGATATAACATATTTTCACACTGATCGCGTACAAAAGGCGGCCATTTTGTCTGTCAATTTTGGTCCGATTTTCACAAAATTTGAACTCAATCTTCATTACCATGTAACGGTGATATAATCAAACGTTTTAAATCGGATGATAATTTTGACCTCCCGTGGGACCACAAGCTAAAAAGGGTGATTTTTCGTACAATCAGGGGCCATAATTCAGGAAATTACGAATCAATGGGCGCAAATATCGAAAGGAACCAAGATCTTCCGGTTATAAACATGCATGTCAAGTTTCATCAAAATCGGTTCAAAATTGTGATCTCTATAGGGTCCACAACCTTGAAATAACATATTTTCACACTACTCGCGTATAAACGGCGGCCATTTTGTATGTCAATTTTGGTCCGATTTTCAGGAAATTCGATCTCAACCTTCATTACCATGTAACAGTGATATAATCAAACGTTTTTTTAAATCGGATAATAATTTTGACCTCCAGAGGGACCACAAGCTAAAAAGGGCGATTTTTCAGACAATCAGGGGCCATAATTCAGGAAGTTACGATCCGATGGGCGCAAATATCGAAAGGGACCAAGATCTTTATAAACATGCATGTCAAGTTTCATCACAATCGGTTCAAAATTGTGACCTCTATAGGGTCCACAACCTTGAAATAACATATTTTCACACTATTCGCGTACAAACGGCGGCCATTTTGTATGTCAATTTTGGTCCGATTTTCACGAAATTCGAACTCAACATTCATTACCATGTAACGGTGATATAATCAAACGTTTTTTTAAATCGGATAATAATTTTGAACTCCAGACGGACCACAAGCTAAAAAGGGTGATTTTTCGGACAATCAGGGGCCATAATTCAGGAAGTTACGATCCGATGGGCGCAAATATCGAAAGGAACCAAGATCTTGGGGTTATAAACATGCATGTCAAGTTTCATCACAATCGGTCTTAAATTGTGACCTCTATAGGGTCCACAAGCTAAAAACATGATATTTCGTACAATCAGGGGCCTTATAAACCTATAACGGTAAATATCTTTGGGGTAAATTCTATGCTCGGAATAACTTGCGATCTTAAAGTCGGGGGCGGCTTTGAATATATATAGGGGAATTTGGGGTTATTCTTCTGAGGTTTTTCTTTTAACCCGTACCGGGTTATTCTTTCACTGCAGGTTTTTCTTGTGGGAATTCTGGGATATACTCATGATCAATATAGCGGGTAAAATTTGAGTTTTTAACAATCTGTTGACGACGTGCTTGCCAAAATAACACTTCCGTGTATGACATTAAAGGTACCCTACTTTCAATTAGAAATTAAATGGGGGTTTAACGTCTTACTAGCGCCGCTGTTCTGTCCTACTGTGTGGGGTAGATGGGGTTTAACGCCCAATCGACACAAACCAGGTCATTTCGGGACTAACACGTCGTTCAATTTTATTTCAATAATTACCTTGCGCGTAGGGTCTTAGGACGTTGGAGGAATCCGGAGAAAACCCACAAGGTTTGACAGGCGATCCCAAGTCCTGTCATGTACATCTGGGGAATCGAAACAATTCAGTTGCAACAAGGGGAAATAAACAACAAATTATATGCTTTATTTCATATTTATATTGAAGGTTATAGTATTTCTTGCATTTTTGACTTCCAGGGGTTGGTCAAGTTTCACCTGAAGTCGGTCATCGAGTGAGGCGTTCTGCGGCGAGTCGTCGAATATGCATCTTTGTGGTTGGTCGTTTATTCAGGCCGACAAGTCGACTATTTTGGCCGATAACGGTTGGTCGGCTAGTTTCTTTACTTCCCCATACAAATAATTAGAAACATCGGATCTGTATATTTGACGTTCATTTGTAAATACGAATGGCTTCACTTTTATGACCTATAAAAAATAGACATAACAAATTTTATTAACAGGGGGGGGGGGGCGTTGTGAAGAGTACGATTTCGATACTACGATCTCCTGAATTCGAGCCCCGGGCCTCCAGCACGATAGGCAGAGAGAGAGAGAAATGGGGTTTAACGTCCACTCGACACAACTAGGTCATTTCGGGACTAACATATGGTTTTTAATTTTATTTCAATAATTCGCTTGCGCGTAGGGGTCTTTAGCCGTGGGAGGAAACCGGAGTGCCCGGAGGAAACCCACGAGGTTGAGAAGGCGCCCCTATCTCCATGCCACATACACTCACACCAGGGCTCGAAACCACAGCCGCAAGCCAGAGGTGACCGGTCAGCTAGAGGTCGAAGCGCGGCACTCTAGACCACTAGGCCATCCCAACCCCCAGCACGATAGGCAACAATCTAACTTATGATTGAAGTCACCACAGCCCCAGAGTAAACCCGACTGGATTATCTTTCATATGATATGATACAGGCTGTGCTCACATAAATTAATGTTTGTATTACTAGTCAATATTTTATATACATGTATATAGATAAATTAAAAATAATTTACCTGTTTGTCTACTCCTACTTGTCAACTTGGTAAAGTCTCGTGAACAGTGTCCACGCCAGCCAAACTAATGAAAAGGTGACCGTGATTCGCACGTGCAACTTTGAACCAATCAAAAACTTGTTTCTTGATCTATATTCAACATCAGTCACTGCAGACGATATGACACAGGGAATATTCTATTTAGATTTATTATTGGTGTTATTATTGCCTTTCTGCGCTTAACAAAATGTTTATTACATTTCATAAACAATACAAAAAATATATTTATACCGCCAACATATTTATACCAATAAAATATTGGTGTTGAAGTATAACCGAACATATGTATTTTAATTTTCCACATTATACTCATATTTTACTTATATTATGTAAACATAAACGGTTTATAAGCAAGATAAAGCCCTCGACTTCGGTTATGCTGGGGCATTGTTTGTGGACTCTCTACAGGTCACAATTCTTACCCGATTTTGACGAAACTTGAAATATAGGTTTATCCCCAAAAGTTCTCGGCTGCTTTCGATATTGGCATGTATCGGATCAAAACTTCATGGATTATGGCCCCTGATTGTACAAAAAATCACGTTTTTAGCTTGTGGACCCTATAGAGGTCACAATTTTGAACCGATTTTGATGAAACTTGACATGCATGTTTATAACCCAGAGATCTTGGTTCCTTTCGATATTTGCGTCTATCGGAACGTAATTTCCTGAATTATGGCCCCTGATTGTCCAAGAAATCACTTTTTATACGCCCACATTTTCATGTGGACGTATTATGTCGTCGCCCCTGTCCGTCCGTCCGTCCACAATTGTTTGTGGACTCTCTACAGGTCACAATTCTTACCCGATTTTGACGAAACTTGAAATATAGGTTTATCCCCAAAAGATCTTGGCTGCTTTCGATATTGGCATGTATCGGATCAAAACTTCATGGATTATGGCCCCTGATTGTACGAAAAATCACGTTTTTAGCTTGTGGACCCTATAGAGGTCACAATTTTGAACCGATTTTGATGAAACTTGACATGCATGTTTATAACCCAAAGATCTTGGTTCCTTTTGATATTTGCGCCTATCGGAATGTAATTTCCTGAATTATGGCCCCTGATTGTCCGAAAAATCACCTTTTTATACGCCCACATTTTCATGTGGACGTACTATGTCGTCGCCCCTGTCCGTCTGGACGTCCGTCCGTCCGTCCACAATTTGTTTGTGGACTCTCTACAGGTCACAATTCTTATCTGATTTTGACGAAACTTGAAATATAGGTTTATCCCCATAAGATCTCGGCTGCTTTCGATATTGGCATGTATCGGATCAAAACTTCATGGATTATGGCCCCTGATTGTACAAAAAATCACGTTTTTAGCTTGTGGACCCTATAGAGGTCACAATTTTGAACCGATTTTGATGAAACTTGACATGCATGTTTATAACCCAAAGATCTTGGTTCCTTTTGATATTTGCGCCTATCGGAAAGTAATTTCCTGAATTATGGCCCCTGATTGTCCGAAAAATCACCTTTTTATACGCCCACATTTTCATGTGGACGTACTATGTCGTCGCCCCTGTCCGTCTGGACGTCCGTCCATCCGTCCGTCCGTCCGTCCACAATTTGTTTGTGGACTCTCTACAGGTCACAATTCTTATCTGATTTTGACGAAACTTGAAATATAGCTTTATCCCCATAAGATCTCGGTTTCTTTCGATATTGGCATGTATCGGATCGGAACTTCATGGATTATGGCCCCTGATTGTACGAAATATCATGTTTTTAGCTTGTGGACCCTATAGAGGTCAATATTTTGAACCGATTGTGATGAAACTTGACATGCATGTTTATAACCCCAAAATCTTGGTTCCTTTCGATATTTGCGGCCATCGGATCGTATCTTCCTGAATTATGGCCCCTGAATGTCCGAAAAATCTCCCTTTTTAGCTTGTGGTCCCTCTGGAGGTCAAAATTATTATCCGATTTAAAAAACTGTTCAATTATATCACCGTTACATGGTAATGAAGGTGGAGTTCAAATTTCGTGAAAATCGGACCAAAATTGACAAACAAAATGGCCGCCGTTTGTACGCGAATAGTGTGAAAATATGTTATATCAAGGTTGTGGACCCTATAGAGGTCACAATTTTGAACCGATTTTGATGAAACTTGACATGTATGTTTATAACCCAAAGATCTTGGTTCCTTTCGATATTTGCACTCATCGGATTGTAACTTCCTGAATTATGGCCCCTGATTGTCCGAAAAATTGCCCTTTTTAGCTTGTGGTCCCTCTGGAGGTCAAAATTATTATCCGATTTAAAAAACCGTTTGATTATATCACCATTACATGGTAATGAAGGCTCTGTTTGAATTTCGTGAAAATCAAACCAAAATTGACGGACAAAATGGCCGCCGTTTGTACGCGAATAGTGTGAAAATATGTTATATCAAGGTTGTGGACCCTATAGAGGTCACAATTTTGAACCGATTTTGATGAAACTTGACATGCATGTTTATAACCCGAAGATCTTGGTTCCTTTCGATATTTGCGCTCATTGATTCGTAACTTCCTGAATTATGGCCCCTGATTGTACGAAAAATCACCCTTTTTAGCTTGTGGTCCCACTGGAGGTCAAAATTATTATCCGATTTAAAAAAACGTTTGATTATATCACCGTTACATGGTAATGAAGATTGAGGTAAGATTTCGTGAAAATCGGACCAAAATTGACAGACAAAATGGCCGCCGTTTGTACGCGATTAGTGTGAAAATACGTTATATTAAGGTTGTGAACCCTATACAGGTCACAATTTTGAACCGATTTTGATGAAACTTGACATGGATGTTTATAACCCAAAGATCTTGGTTCCTTTCGATATTTGTGCATATCGGATTGTAACTTCCTGAATTATGGCCCCTGATTGTACGAAAAATGACCTTTTTTTTAGCTTTTGGTCCCTCTGGGGTCAGAATTATTATCCCATTTACCAACTTAGCAACATGATCCCCAGTCGAATTTGAAGCCTACTGAAATGAACCTTTATAACCCAAAGATCTTAATTCATTTCGATATTTGCACATAGGAAAAATCACTTTCAGTATTGCTTGTTCTCTATCCATCTCTCGAAAATGTGGGCGTATCCTGCCTGGCAGTGCCAGCCTATCTTTTTAGCTTGTGGTCCCTCTGGAGGTCACAATTATTATCCGATTTAAAAAAAACGTTTGATTATATCACCGTTACACCTTAAGGAAGGTTGAGTTCGAATTTCGGGAAAATCAGACCAAAATTGCCATACAAAATGGCCGCCGTTTGTATGAGAATACTGTTAAAAAATGGTATATCATGGTTGTGGACCCTGTATAGGTCACAATTTTAATTCGATTTTGATGAAACTTGAAATGCATGGTTATAACCTAAAGATCTTTATTCTTTTGGATATTTGCACATATCAAATTGTAACTTAATGAATTATGGCCTTTGATTGTAGGAAAAATCACTTTCGGTATTGCTTGTTCTCTATCTCTCGAACAATTATTATCCGATTTAAAAAAGCCTCTGATTATATTACTGTTGCACCGTAAGGAAGGTTGAGTTCGAATTTCGTGAAAATCGTACCAAAAGTGACGGACGAAATGTTCGCCGTTTGTACGCGAATAGTGTAAAAATATGGTATATATCATGGTTGTGGACTCTCTACAGGTCACAATTCTTATCCGATTTTGACGAAAAGTCACATTTCTAGGTTGTGTACCATCACACCATAATCATTGTCGGCTTCGAATTTCATGAATATCAGATTGGAACTGACCAACAAAATGGCTGCTCCCAATACAGTATGAAATACAGGACTTAATGATGTAGGAAAAATCACTTTCGGTATTGCTTGTTCTCGATCCATCTCTCAAAAATGTGGGCGTATCCTGCCTGGCAGTGCCAGCCTATCTTTTTAGCTTGTGGTCCCTCTGGAGGTCACAATTATTTTCCGATTTATAAAAACCTTTGATTATATCACCGTTACACCTTAAGGAAAGTTTGACTTCGAATTTCGGGAAAATCAGACCAAAATTGAAAGACAAAATGGCCGCCGTTTGTACGCGAATACTGTTAAAAAATGGTATATCATGGTTGTGGACCCTGTATAGGTCACAATTTGAATTCGATTTTGATGAAACTTGAAATGCATGGTTATAACCCAAAGATCTTGGTTCCTTTCGTTATTTGCGCATATCAGATCGTAACTTCCTGAATTATGGCCCCTGATTTTCCGAAAAATCGCCTATGATGCCTCTGGTGGTCACAATTATTATCTGATTTAAAAAAACGTTTGACTCTATCACCGTTACCCCCCCACAGGTTGAGTTCGAATTTCGAGAAAATTGGACCATAGTGTAAAAATATGGTATATCATGGTTGTGGTCACAATTCTTATCCGATTTTGACGAAAAGTCACATTTCTAGGTTGTGTACCGTCACACCATAATCATTGTCGGCTTCGAATTTCATGAATATCAGACTGGAACTGACCAACAAAATGGCTGCTCCCAATACAGTATGAAATACAGGACTTAATGATGTAGGAAAAATCACTTTCGGTATTGCTTGTTCTCTATCCATCTCTCGAAAATGTGGGCGTATCCTGCCTGGCAGTGCCAGCCTATCTTTAATTTAAATGGTTAAAACTTAACGACCTACCTGGAATGGTCACCCCGTTACTTACTATCGCACGTTTACCAATTTCAGGTGTGTGGATATGGCTTTGAGTCATTTCGTCCTATCTGAATTTTTAGATAGTTGTTTCGACCTAGTAGAAGGTGCATCCACCTTTCACACAAATCAGAGCCCACCCAATCAACAATCGCACCCGACTCACTTCCCGGTGGTTTCTCACAATCACATACACTACAAACATGTCTATATTATCAGCACTCAAATCTTCATACGCAACACCACCGTCATCCATAATTTCATCAACATTTTCACTCTCTACTGACATTCTGTTCACTCTAATACTCGAACTCACTGTCACATCCGAATGAAATGACAACTGGCGGTACTTTTTCATTTAAAGGGACAATAACACTCTTGCTGGCTTGGCAGCTCTAGAAAATAAATAATAGTCTTATTTTAAGTAATCTAAGTACCAGATATGTATGTGTCCTAAATTATCCATTACATCATATTTTACTTGTCCAGAGGGTTCGAAAATATTTTAAAATCCAAGCACTTCTGTGAATATTTCAAAGGAATATTAAAATACCGGAAACCAAATAAAACAAACCAAAACACGCACACACAAATTGTTGATATTGTAACAATAAATGTATTTATTTTGCATGATACGTTTTGAAAAAAGCTCTAAAAATAATCGAAAATAAGTATTACTGCCGCAAAATGACGGTGCGAAACCTCCCGCCCAAAGTATTATTAACCGAATACACCCGATTTGTGGAATACCTTCTACCCCTACACGATATACGATTGACCCAATTTACACATGCGCAAAGTCAGTGTTTATGTTCTGAGAAATTGAATGTTTCGAAAAATGTGAAATATACAAGAGAATAGAGGATTTTATCGAACTTATTGGCGTTAAGGTTCAACGAAGAAAGTAATGGGGTGACCATTCCAGGTAGGTCATTAAGTTTTAACCATTTTAATTAAAAACTGAAGAAATAGCAAGCAATTTTCGAGTTGTAGTGTTGCCCGGAACAGACAGTAGTTCACAACTTTTAGCAGGAAGTAGAGATATATAATTTGTTTATGTTTATGTTTATTGAATTTGATATAGCGCTCATTATTACATCTTTGATGTATTCAATGGCGCTTTACATGAACAACATAGCATATATACACACACAAATTAAATTAATAAACACATAATTAAAGTTATTCACAGAAAGTTCTTTGAAACAGATGTGTTTTTAAAGTCTTCTTAGAACTTTCCAAAGAAGAACACTCTTTTAGATTTCGCGGTAGTCTTTTCTATAGTTTTGGTCCTGCTACGCTAAAGGATCTGTCAGCAAAGGTTTTATATTTTGTTATTGGAACATGTAAATCCTGGGCGGTTGACGGTCGTGTGGAATAACGATTCAGGTTATATGTTAAAAGATCGCTAAGGTAATCTGGAGCATTATTGTTCAAACATTTATATACCATTAGTAAGGTTTTATATTCAGCACGGACATGTATTGGGAGAAAATGGAGTTGTTTTAGGGCGTCAGATGAACTGGAGAATTTGGATTGTCCAAGAATCATTTTGGCTGTAAGGTTTTGCACTCGTTGAAGAGGGGCAAGTGTTTTTTTCGGTAAATTCACAAAAAGACCGTTACAGTAGTCTAAATGTAAAAATATGTGAGCGTTGGCCAGCTTTAAACACGTTGGTCTGTCCAAATAGTGTCTTATTTTTATACGCCCACATTTATACGTCTGTCCGTCCGGCGTCCACAATTGCTTGTGGACGCTCTAGAGGCTAAAGTTAATATCCGATTGACTTTAAATTTATACACAGTGTTTGAGGTCAAGAGACGAAGAAGCCTATTGTTTTTCAGCGATTTCCGATAATAACTACCAGAGTTATGGCCCTTGATCACTTCAAAAAATCTTGTGAACGATCTAGAGGCCAAAGTTAATATCCGATTGACTTAAAATTCATACACAGTGTTTAAGGTCATAAGACGAAGAATCCTATTGATTTTCAGCGATTTCCGATAATTAGTGCCAGAGTCATGGCCCTTGATCACATCAAAAAATCCTGTGGACGCTCTAGAGGCCAAAGTTAATATCTGATTGACTTTAAATTTACACACACTGTTTAAGGTCATGAGACGAAGAAGCCTACTGATTTTCATTGATTTCAAATAATTACTTCCAGAGTTATCTCCCTTGATCACTTCAAAAAACCTTGTGACGCTACAGATGCCAAACTTATCATCCGTTTGACTTCAGATTGATACACAGAGTTTAAGGTGTTGAAACGCACAAGTATTTTGATTTTCAATGAATTTTGATAACAGAACATCTAAATCCATGATGTTAAATGTTTCCTATACTAATTGATAGCGTGGGGCAAAACTTTATAAAAAGCAAACAAATTCTAATGATTTTCAGATAATTACATAATGGGTTGTTACTCTTAATCAGATTTTAGTGTATTACAAATGTTTCATTACCAAAAAAAGTAAAAATATGCGACAACCCTTGTTGACTGCCCGGACGATTTAGCTGCTGTGGGCGTATGTTTTGTTGCCTGGCAACCTATCTTTCAGCGATTTCCGATAATTGCTGTCAGAGTTATGGCCCTTGATCACTTCAAAACATCTTGTGGACGCTCTAGAGGCCAAAGTTAATATCCGATTGACTTTAAATTTATACACAGTGTTTAAGGTCATGAGCCTATTGATTTTGAGTGATTTCCGATAATAACTGCCAGAGTTATGGCCCTTGATCACTTCAAAAAATCTTGTGGACGCTCTAGAGGCCAAAGTTAATATCCGATTGTCTTTAAATTTATACACAGTGTTTAAGGTCATAAGACAAAGAAGTCTATTGATTTTCAGCGATTTCCGATAATTAATGGCAGAGTTATGGCCCTTGATCACTTCAAAAAATCTTGTGGATGCTCTAGAGGCCAAATTTAATATCCGATTGACTCCGTAAAAATCAGACCAAAAATGCGGGACAAAATGGCTGCTGCTTGTACGCGAATACATGTAGTGTAAAAATGTGATATATCGTAGAGGTCACAATTTTAATCCGATTTTGATGAAACTTGAAATTCATGTTTATAATCCAGCGATCATGGTTCCTTTCGATATTTGCGCATATCGAATTGCTCAGGGTAAGCAGAGCGATAAGCAATTTGATTGGCCAAGAATTTGATAAGAAATGTCAAACTTGGTATATTGAAGATATAAGTTTCAAAATTTCTTTTAAAATGTGTAATTGGGCTCCGCCTTATGCAGTGCACTTAAAATAAAGAGATTGAGAATGGAGAAACTTTGGGTATAGTTTCATTACATCAATTACCTTGACTAAGTTCAATGACGAGCATTTCCTGCTTAGCTATTATTAGTAAAGATTTCTATCTGATTGGTCAAGACTTTGGAATATAATAACTCTACTTCTAATTGAGGTACATGTAGAATGTTTAAACTTGGTGAAGGTGCTGATTAAGTCAATCCACTAAGGCTAAGCACAGATGAGCAATTTGATTAGTTCAGACTTTGGAATACAATAACTTTGGTATGTCAAACTTGGTATATTGAAGATATAAGTTTCAAAATTTCTTTTAAAATGTGTAATTGGGCTCCGCCTTATGCAGTGCACTTAAAATAAAGAGATTGAGAATGGAGAAACTTTGGGTATAGTTTCATTACATCAATTACCTTGACTAAGTTCAATGACGAGCATTTCCTGCTTAGCTATTATTAGTAAAGATTTCTATCTGATTGGTCAAGACTTTGGAATATAATAACTCTACTTCTAATTGAGGTACATGTAGAATGTTTAAACTTGGTGAAGGTGCTGATTAAGTCAATCCACTAAGGCTAAGCACAGATGAGCAATTTGATTAGTTCAGACTTTGGAATACAATAACTTTGGTTCTTATTTGGTGAGAGTGATGAAAAGTGTAGTATAATTTGATTGGTCAAGATTTTGGAGCATACATGTAGCAACTCATTTGAGGTAGAATGTTTAAAATTGATGTAGATGTTCATAAGGTGACTGTCTTGACCGAGTCATTGATTAACATTTTTTTCTAAAGCTAAGCCGGGCTAAATAATTTCATTATTGGTCGATACTTTGGGACATTTTCTGCATAGACTATGTGATTGATAATCTGTTTGATTGCTCGATACTTTTCAAAAAGACAAATTTTACCACTGAGTAGACGCGTGAAACCAACGGGTAACTGTCCGGTTTGGATTATTGTGTTTGTGTCCGGGAATTTTCTGTTGGCGTATTCTGAAAAATTCAATATAGTTAGACCATAACAAAGATTTGTTGCAAATCACCATTGTGACTTTTAGTTGACAAACACAATTTTTGCCCTCATCACTCTTACTGGCATCGTTTTCAATTACTTCATGTTTCATAGTACTTGATGTTCTTGGTATCACGTCATTTGGGACTCACGTCATTTGGGACTCAACACAAACGACATTTGGGACCCAGTTGACGACGTTTGGGACTTCATTGATTGGCGTCATTTGGGACTCAACACAAACGTCATTTGGGAATCAATATAAACGACATTTGGGACGTTCAAACAAGATACTAACTCGTTAAAACTAGATAATTAATTCTTTCAAACGAGATATAAATCCGTTCAAACGAGATATAAATCCGTTCAAACGAACTACTAACTTGTTAAAAGGAGGTACTAACTCATTAAAAGGAGATAATTCATTCCTTAAACGAGATATTATTAATTCGTTCAAAAAAAATACTAACTCGTTCAAACAAGATACTAACTCGTTCAAACAAGATACTAACTCGTTCAAACAAGATACTAACTCGTTCAGACGGATTAATAATGGAGTGGGGGGGCACTAATGGGGCTTTGCCCTTCGAAAATTAGCAAAGGTCCTAACTACTGTAAGTAGTATAAGACATCATATTGACCATGCTTGAAATGTATTAATTAAACGCCCACTTATTATGCCTTACTTAACAATATTTTTGGTACAGCATTATTTGCAACGGTTAAAATCATTTCTTCGTTGGCAATATGAAAACGTTTGTCATTTTCAGATCTATTTTCCTCAACATCCAAAATATCGGAATAGCCTACAGCGCTGGATTTCCAACATCCATATCGAAAATATACTTTAATTGTTCTACACTACGCTGACTTGCTGCAATTATTTCCTCTTCCGAATTTTCATATAAATTCAAATTGCTTTCGGCAATCTGGCTAGCAAAAAGGAGTTCTTCGTCTGACTCAGTCATTGACAGAATTTCACTAGTGAAGGGTCGATGTATGACTAAAATAACGCAGACTTGTGTATTTTGAGCAGTGGTTGACAACAGTTCACTATTAGTATGCTCATTTCAGCAGTGTCGTAGCCCTCATGCTAAAACAACACGGGAAGATATTATGTTTATGTTGCTATATGGGGGTATGCTGACCACTCTGTCATTGAAGTGATGTCAATGTCTATGTCAAATAATACACCACTCACCCTCGGTTGGATATTAGAAATAGCACTTGACCTTCGGTCTTGGATATTTCTAATATCAACCTCATAGTAGGGTATTATTTACTACTTATAAATGTATAAATAGTGTAGCAGGAACAAAAAACACCGGAGTTTTATTGTGGATTGTCAATTAAGTATACAGATAACAAAAGAAACTGTGAAAGTGAAAGACATAAAGAAATGTATAAAAATCTAGAATAGTAGCAGTTTACATAATATATATAAATATATACATTTTAAAATACTGGTGGGAAATCATTGATTCAGTACATACAAACACAGTCAGTCAAATAAATATAAAACTTGCCAAGTGATAGAATGTGGTGCTCATTGTACCAAGGCTAAGTGAGAATTGAAAGAGAAGCTGAGATGTGATTAGTTTAGTGAGTTAAAAGTGAGTTGAGTTTAGACTATGGGGATGCTCGATTGACCAATCCAGTGAAAAGGAGAATTTTGGAGTACACCTCATGTGCCAACTGTCGAACTGTATAAAAAATATCTGACAACTGAAACACTAGGAATTACGTCACGATTCTACTCACTCCACCTCAGCTGTCGAGACTGGCAGAACTGTGAAAGGACTGAATTCCGTGTCACTTCGGGACGTTCTGGACTGTGAATTGACCATCCCCTTGGTATTATAAAGACATTGTTGACCAGCTTATTAAAGGAACAATACCACAAACACCAAATATACATGTACCATACAAATAACCAATGCATTAAATGGACAATAACACAACAAATAGTCAAGATACAATAAATACAAATATACACTACCACAATAGCATGTGTAAATTCATTCATCTTGTGAACTATCTGTTCCCAGTGTTTCCGCCAGAAAAATCTTGAAGGGGGGTACAATTTATTTGGTCGCCGAAATACGCCCCCACCCCCTTATTTTTTCATCGCGAACGCTGTAAATCACCGATATTATTCCATCGTTTCTGGAGGAAAACACAGCAAATTCGGAATGACAGACCTACAAGTCGCAGTTTAATAAATGCTTCTTATGTCATTCTCCGATAAAGTTCACTTACTTACATGTACATGTAAGCTAAGCAGGATTGCTCAGATATTAATTGCCGATTCTATCATCACGATGCATGTTTTGTTTACATGCCGACATCTGGTAGACTGCGCATGCTCAGTCGGCTGTTTGATATAGCCGAGTAATTGATGATGATATAGCCGCTTAGCCATGCCATCCCCACGCATTTAATCAGGTGTTTTTCATTTGAAAATAATAACAACTAGATCTGCAAAGCAGATATTAAAGCTTTCATATTAACAGTCACTTCCTGTCACATGTCATGAGTCATGTAAATAATCTCATCAACAAAAAAAAAATCATTAAAATCGGTCAAAATATAGCGAAGTTTTTATGATTTTTCAATCGTAAACAACTTTATCGGCACGAAAAACATCAAAGACAAAATTCGAAAATGTGACATTTTCAAATAACAATATTTCGACCCTGATCCCGGCTATCCAGAAATGTATTCATTTTGGAAATAGGAGACATATTCTCCAAACTACGGCCTATTGCTTTCATTCACGTGCTCGTTAATGTCGATTTTTCACCTTTTCTCATATTCAGTTCGAAATGGTGACCATCACATGACCGAAATCAAAATTCTGATCCGATAGATTTTTAGGCATTCCTTCAAGGATTCCGAAAATGTAACTCCCATGTCTGTAAGTAAAATATCGCAAAAGCCTTTGTGATTTTTCACGTTTCAAGATGGCGGCACTTCCGGTTCGATCCACAAACTCAATATTTTGTGTACGAATCAGTATTTACTTATCTAGTATCCAAAAAAAACATCAGGTCATTCTGACCTATATTTCTTCGATTTTTTTTGAAAACTTTGATCCTTAATTTCACCAAGGGGAGATAATTTAGAAAATTTCTATTCATATTTTTGAAGTCACATGGGTAAGATCTACTTACATACTAAATTTCATGAAAATCGTAGAACTACATGTATTAAAAAAGTTGTCAAGTTGGTCTCAACTTCCGGTTCGAAATCACATCGACGAATTTTCGAAATTCGAAAATCTGAAACTGCAGTTGAAAATGATTTTTGTCAAGGTACTCAAAGAAAAAAGAATTAGTCAAATAGTCACAGAGTTACAGTAATGCAGGTCAAGTTCACTCGTTCGTAAAATTCTGTGATT
The DNA here is from genome assembly GCA_963678685.1 of Patella ulyssiponensis. Taxonomy (NCBI): domain Eukaryota; kingdom Metazoa; phylum Mollusca; class Gastropoda; family Patellidae; genus Patella; species Patella ulyssiponensis. Next base: position 55,153,223 of record OY783225.1, on the reverse strand, counting down.
TCGAATTCGTAAAACGTTTTGAAAATATATTTAATCAAAAACTGCCACCCAGTTTTGGGGGGGTAGTTCAAAGTTTCAGAAAGATCCCATTGTTAGATTCTGAGAAATCCGATTTGCAGAAATGACACAAAAAAAAAAAATAATAATAATAACTAGATCTGCAAAGCAGATATTAAAGCTTTCATATTAACAGTCACTTCCTGTCACATGTCATGGGTCATGTAAATAATCTCATCAACAAAAAAAAAATCATTAAAATCGGTCAAAATATAGCGAAGTTTTTATGATTTTTCAATCGTAAACAACTTTATCGGCACGGAAAACATCAAAGACAAAATTCGAAAATGTGACATTTTCAAATAACAATATTTCGACCCTGATCCCGGCTATGCAGAAATGTATTCATTTTGGAAATAGGAGACATATTCTCCAAACTACGGCCTATTGCTTTCATTCACGTGCTCGTTAATGTCGATTTTTCTTTATTCAGTTCGAAATGGTGACCATCACGTGACCGAAATCAAAATTCTGATCTGATAGATTTTTAGGCATTCCTTCAAAGATTCCGAAAATGTAACTCCCATGTCTGTAAGTAAAATATCGCAAAAGCCTTTGTGATTTTTCACGTTTCAAGATGGCGGCACTTCCGGTTCGATCCACAAACTCAATATTTTGTGTACGAATCAGTATTTACTTACCTAGTATCCAAAAAAAAAAAATCAGGTCATTCTGACCTATATTTCTTCGATGTTTTTGAAAACTTTGATCCCTAATTTCATTAACGGGAGATAATTTAGAAAATTTCTAAGGACATCTTTAAAGTTGCATCGGTAAGATCTACTTACATACTAAATTTCATGAAAATCGTAGAACTATTAAAGAAGTTGTCAAGTTGGTCTCAACTTCCGGTTCGAAATCACAGCGACGAATTTTCGAAATTCGAAAATCTGAAACTGCAGTTGAAAATGATTTTTGTCATGGTACTCAAAGAAAAAAGAATTAGTAAAATAGTTCAAATAGTCACAGAGTTACAGTAATGCAGGTCAAATTCACTCGTTCGTAAAATTCGGTGATTTCGAATGCTTTAAACGTTTTGAAAATATATTTAATCAATACTCACCACCCATTTTTGGGGGGTAGGTCAAAGTTTCAGAAACATCCTATGGTTAGATTCTGAGAAAAACGATTTGCAGGAAACACATGTTGACTTTACGAGAAAGACCTTTAAACATGCTCTAAATTGTAAAAATACGACTCTTTGGATTTTCAATCTCTTTTTTTCGGCTACCCCGGACATTTAAGAAAAAATGATACAATGATTTCACACAACAGGTTAGCTATTAGACTCTCGATTGACAAGAGCTTGATCGCCCTCCCTTCATTATAACCAAAGTTATCGTGCCCTAAAGAATCAACAAACCAGCTTGCTTATCTCTGCTTACCCTAGGCAGAAAATGCTCATCTTTGAACTCAATCAAGACAGTGACATAGTGAACGTCTACACCAAGTTTGAACATTCTAGCTCAATTAGAAGGAGAGTTATTGTGTTCCAAATTCTCGGCCCTTCAAATTGCTTCTATTTTTCACTTTCACTTCAAAATGGCGACCATCAATTGACCTAAATCAAAATTCTACTCCGAACGTTTTTTAGGCCATCCTTCAAGGATTCAGAAAATATAACTCCCGTGTCTGTAAGTAAAATAGCAAAAAAGCCTTTGTGATTTTTCACGTTTCAAGATGGCGGCACTTCCGGTTCAACCCACAAACTCAATATTTTGTGTACGAATCAGTATTTACTTATCTAGTATCCAAAAAAAAATTCAGGTCATTCTGACCTATATTTCTTCGATTTTTTTGAAAACTTTGATCCTTAATTTCACCAAGGGGAGATAATTTAGAAAATTTCTATTTATATTTTTGAAGTCACATGGTTAAGATCTACTTACATACTAAATTTCATGAAAATCGTAGAACTATTAAAGAAGTTGTCAAGTTGGTCTCAACTTCCGGTTCGAAATCACAGCGACGAATTTTCGAAATTCGAAAATCTGAAACTGCAGTTGAAAATGATTTTTGTCAAGGTACTCAAAGAAAAAATAATTAGTAAAATAGGTCAAATAGTCACAGAGTTACAGTAATGCAGGTCAAATTCACTCGTTCGTAAAATTCTGTGATTTCGAATTCGTAAAACGTTTTGAAAATATATTTAATCAAAAACTGCCACCCAGTTTTGGGGGGGTAGGTCAAAGTTTCAGAAAGGTCCCATGGTTAGATTCTGAGAAATCCAATTTGCCGAAATGACACAAAAAAAAAAAATAATAATAATAATAACAAAAACAACTAGATCTGCAAAGCAGATATTAAAGCTTTCATATTAACAGTCACTTCCTGTCACATGTCATGGGTCATGTAAATAATCTCATCAACAAAAAAAAAATCATTAAAATCGGTCAAAATATAGCGAAGTTTTTGTGATTTTTCAATCGTAAACAACTTTATCGGCACGACAAACATCAAAGACAAAATTCGAAAATGTGACATTTTCAAATAACAATATTTCGACCCTGATCCCGGCTATCCAGAAATGTATTCATTTTGGAAATAGGAGACATATTCTCCAAACTACGGCCTATTACTTTCATTCACGTGCTTGTTAATGTCGATTTTTCACCTTTTCTCATATTCAGTTCGAAATGGTGACCATCACGTGACCGAAATCAAAATTCTGATCCGATAGATTTTTAGGCATTCCTTCAAGCATTCCGAAAATGTAACTCCCATGTTTGTAAGTAAAATATCGCAAAAGCCTTTGTGATTTTTCACGTTTCAAGATGGCGGCACTTCCGGTTCGATCCACAAACTCAATATTTTGTGTACGAATCAGTATTTACTTACCTAGTATCTAAAAAAAAAATCAGGTCATTCTGACCTATATTTCTTCGATTTTTTTTAAAACTTTGATCCCTAATTTCACCAAGGGGAGATAATTTAGAAAATTTCTAAGGACATCTTTAAAGTTGCATCGGTAAGATCTACTTACATACTAAATTTACAGCACCCGGTGTTCCCAGGCGGACACCCATCCAAGTACTAACCGGTCCCGACGTTGTTTAACTTCAGTGATCTGACGAGAACTGGTGTTTTCAACGTGGCGTGGCCGTAGACGAGAGAAGGTGGACAGAACCCGTAGTTATACTTTTCCTGAATTGACCTGCTTATTGATCTTTTTTTGGGGGGGGGGGGGCGGTTTTAAAAAGGCGTCTACAGCACCCGGTGTTCCCAGGCGGTCACCCATCCAAGTACTGACCGGGCCCGACGTTGCTTAACTTCAGTGATCGGACGAGAACTGGTGGTTTCAACGTGGTGTGGCCCTAGACGAGAGAAGGTGGACAGAACCCGTAGTTATACTTACCTGAATTGACCCGCTTATTGATTTTTTTTTTTGGGAGGGGGGGTGTCGGTTTTAAAAAGGCGTCTACAGCACCCGGTGTTCCCAGGCTGTCACCCATCCAAGTACTGACTGGGCCCGACGTTGCTTAACTTCAGTGATCGGACGAGAACTGGTGTTTTCAACTTGGTGTGGCCTAGACGAGAGAAGGTGGACAGAACCCATGCTTGTGCTTACTCAAATTCTTTTTGTGTCTTTTTCCCTGGGGAGACGGGCCGAGCGGAGAGCTGGAGTGGTGCAAAAGAGTGCGCGCTGTGGTCTGATTGGCGGAAAATTGATTATTTCACGAAGAATCAGGGCAAAAAGGCGTCTATAGCACCCGGTGTTCCCAGGCGGTCACCCATCCAAGTACTAACCGGGCCCGACATTGCTTAACTTCAGTTATCGGACGAGAACTGGTGTTTTCAACGTGGTATGGCCGTAGACGAGAGAAGGTGGACAGACCCGTAGTTATACTTACCTGAATTGACCCGCTTATTGATTTTTTTTTTTTTTGTTTTTTATATTTAATTGTTTTAAAGAGATTTAATAATGCCAGACTAATATTAAAATAAAGTTTTAAATTAAGAATAATTAATTATTGGTCTAATGCAATGAAATGATTTGATTTGACGGATGAAATGTACGATGGGTGTTCACACTATGTGGCTAAGGCGTTGGCTTGCTAGCCAGGAGGTCGGGTGTTCGATCCCTGCATTGGCCGAGAAAGTTCATCTCGATTTTCTGACGTGTCCCCCCACCCACCGTGTACACATTGGAGTGCACGTAAAAGATCCCTTAGCAGTTGGAATTCGATATTGTTGAATAAGCTCTATACGATGACTAAATGTGCAGATTGTAGCCACCCACATTGCATGTTTTGCTTAACAATGAAAGGGTGCCGTTTTCGATTTTCGATCCTTTTATTCTTCTACTCCTGATATTTTGGACTGTTGATCGATGGTTTCATATAAAAAACTTGCGATAAGACTCTTTCTAGAAGAAGTTCCCAAAAAATATTATGTTGACTTTACGAGAAAGACCTCTAAACCTGCTCCAAATTGTAAAAATACGACTTTTTCGATTTTCAATCTCTTTTTTTCGGCTATCCCTGATATTTAAAAAAAATGATACAATGATTTCACACAACAGGCTAGCTATTAGACTCTCGATTGACAAGAGTTTCACCACCCTCCCTTCATTATAACCGAAGTTATTGTGCCCTAAAGAATCAATTCATCAGCATGCTTATCTCTGCTTACCCTAGGCAGAAAATGCTCATCTTTGCACTCAATCCTGACATTGACCTAGTGAACGTCTACACCAAGATTGAACATTCTAGCTCAATTAGAAGGAGAGTTATTTTGTTTCAAAGTCTCGGCCCTTCAAATTGCTACTACTTTTCATATTCACTTCAAAATGGCAACCATCAGTTGACCTTAAACCAAATTCTGCTCCCTACGATTTTTGGGCCATCCTTCAAGGATTCAGAAAATATAACTCCCGTGTCTGTAAGTAAAATAGCAAAAAAGCCTTAGGGATTTTTCATGTTTCAAGATGGTGGCACTTCCGGTTCGATTGACAAACTCCATATTTTGTGTAGGAATCAGTAATTATTTGTCGAGTACCGAAAAAAAATTTTAGGTCATTCTGACCTATATTTCGACGATTTTTTTAAAAACTTTAATCCTTAATTTCACCAAGGGGAGATAATTTAGAAAATTTCTCATTATATTTTCGAAGTCACATCGGTAAGATCTACTTATACACTAAATTTCATGAAAATCGTACAACTATTAAAGAAGTTGTCAAATTGGTCTAAACTTCCGATTCGAAATCACAGCGACGAATTTTCGAAATTCGAAAATGTGAAATTGCAGATGAAAATGATATTTTTCAAGGTATTCAAAGAAAAAAGAATTAGTAAAATCGGTCAAAAAATAGCAAAGTTACGACTATGCATTGTCAGTTTTTTCGTTCGTAAAATTCGGTGATTTCGAATTCGCAAAACGTTTTGAAAATATATTTAATCAACAGCCACCACCCATTTTTGGGGGGGTAGGTCAAAGTTTCAGAAACATCCTATGGTTAGATTCTGTGAAATCCGATTTGCAGGAAAAACACAAAAAAAAAAATAATAATAATCTTAACAGAAACAATAAGCTTTCATATGAAATATGAAAGCTTAATAATAATCTTAACAAAAACAATAAGCTTTCATATGTAATATGAAAGCTTAATAAGCTTTCATATGTAATATGAAAGCTTAATAATCTTAACAAAAACAATAAGCTTTCATATGTAATATGAAAGCTTAACTAGATCTGCAAAGCAGATATTAAAGCTTTCATATTAACAGTCACTTCCTGTCACATGTCATGGGTCATGTAAATAATCTCATCAACAAAAAAAAAATCATTAAAATCGGTCAAAATATAGCGAAGTTTTTACGATTTTTCAATCGTAAACAACTTTATCGGCACGAAAAACATCAAAGACAAAATTCGAAAATGTGACATTTTCAAATAACAACATTTCGACCCTGATCCCGGCTATCCAGAAATGTATTCATTTTGGAAATAGGAGACATATTCTCCAAACTACGGCCTATTGGTTTCATTCACGTGCTCGTTAATGTCGATTTTTCACCTTTTCTCATATTCAGTTCGAAATGGTGACCATCACGTGACCGAAATCAAAATTCTGATCCGATAGATTTTTAGGCATTCCTTCAAGGATTCCGAAAATGTAACTCCCATGTCTGTAAGTAAAATATCGCAAAAGCCTTTGTGATTTTTCACGTTTCAAGATGGCGGCACTTCCGGTTCGATCCACAAACTCAATATTTTGTGTACGAATCAGTATTTACTTATCTAGAATCCAAACAAAAAATCAGGTCTATGACCTATATTTCTTCGATTTTTTTGAAAACTTTGATCCCTAATTTCACCAAGGGGAGATAATTTAGAAAATTTCTAAGGACATCTTTAAAGTTGCATCGGTAAGATCTACTTACATACTAAATTTCATGAAAATCGTAGAACTATTAAAGAAGTTGTCAAGTTGGTCTCAACTTCCGGTTCGAAATCACAGCGACGAATTTTCGAAATTCGAAAATCTGAAACTGCAGTTGAAAATGATTTTTGTCAGGGTACTCAAAGAAAAAAGAATTAGTAAAACAGGTCAAATAGTCACAGAGTTACAGTAATGCAGGTCAAATTCACTCGTTCGTAAAATTCGGTGATTTCGAATGCTTTAAACGTTTTGAAAATATATTTAATCAGTACTCACCACCCATTTTTGGGTGGGTAGGTCAAAGTTTCAGAAACATCCTATGGTTAGATTCTGAGAAATCCGATTTGCAGGAAACACATGTTGACTTTACGAGAAAGACCTTTAAACATGCTCTAAATTGTAAAAATACGACTCTTTGGATTTTCAATCTCTTTTTTTCGGCTACCCCGGACATTTAAGAAAAAATGATACAATGATTTCACACAACAGGATAGCTATTAGACTCTCGATTGACAAGAGTTTCATCGCCCTCCCTTCATTATAACCAAAGTTATCGTGCCCTAAAGAATCAACAAATCAGCTTGCTTATCTCTGCTTACCCTAGGCAGAAAATGCTTATCTTTGAACTCAATCAAGACAGTGACCTAGTGAACGTCTACACCAAGTTTGAACATTCTAGCTCAATTAGAAGGAGAGTTATTGTGTTCCAAATTCTCGGCCCTTCAAATTGCTTCTATTTTTCACTTTCACTTCAAAATGGCGACTATCAATTGACCTAAATCAAAATTCTACTCCGAACGTTTTTTAGGCCATCCTTGAAGGATTCAGAAAATATAACTCCCGTGTCTGTAAGTAAAATAGCAAAAAAGCCTTTGTGATTTTTCACGTTTCAAGATGGCGGCACTTCCGGTTCAATCCACAAACTCAATATTTTGGGTACGAATCAGTATTTACTTATCTAGTATCCAAAAAAAACATCAGGTCATTCTGACCTATATTTCTTCGATTTTTTTGAAAACTTTGATCCTTAATTTCACCAAAGGGAGATAATTTAGAAAATTTCTATTTATATTTTTGAAGTCACGTGGGTAAGATCTACTTACATACTAAATTTCATGAAAATCGTAGAACTATTAAAGAAGTTGTCAAGTTGGTCTCAACTTCCGGTTCGAAATCACAGCGACGAATTTTCGAAATTCGAAAATCTGAAACTGCAGTTGAAAATGATTTTTGTCAAGGTACTCAAAGAATTAGTAAAATAGGTCAAATAGTCACAGAGTTACAGTAATGCAGGTCAAATTCACTCGTTCGTAAAATTCTGTGATTTCGAATGCTTAAAACGTTTTGAAAATATATTTAATCAAAAACTGCGACCCAGTTTTGGGGGGGTAGGTCAAAGTTTCAGAAAGATCCCATGGTTAGATTCTGAGAAATCCGATTTGCAGAAATGACACAAAAAAAAAAATAATAATAACAATAATAATCTTAACAAAAACAATAAGCTTTCATATGTAATATGAAAGCTTAATAACTAGATCTGCAAAGCAGATATTAAAGCTTTCATATTAACAGTCACTTCCTGTCACATGTCATGGGACATGTAAATAATCTCATCAACAAAAAAAAAATCATTAAAATCAGTCAAAATATAGCGAAGTTTTTATGATTTTTCAATCGTAAACAACTTTATCGGCACGGCAAACATCAAAGACAAAATTCGAAAATGTGACATTTTCAAATAACAATATTTCGACCCTCATCCCGGCTATCTAGAAATGTATTCATTTTGAAAATAGGAGACGTATTCTCCAAACTACGGCCTATTGCTTTCATTCACGTGCTCGTTAATGTCGATTTTTCACCTTTTCTCATATTCAGTTCGAAATGGTGACCATCACGTGACCGAAATCAAAATTCTGATCTGATAGATTTTTAGGCATTCCTTCAAGGATTCCGAAAATGTAACTCCCATGTCTGTAAGTAAAATATCGCAAAAGCCGTTGTGATTTTTCACGTTTCAAGATGGCGGCACTTCCGGTTCGTTCCACAAACTCAATATTTTGTGTACTAATCAGTATTTACTTATCTAGTATCCCCCCAAAAAATCAGGTCATTCTGACCTATATTTCTTCGATTTTTTTGAAAACTTTGATCCCTAATTTCACTAAGGGGAGATAATTTAGAAAATTTCTAAGGACATCTTTAAAGTTGCATCGGTAAGATCTACTTACATACTAAATTTCATGAAAATCGTACAACTATTAAAGAAGTTGTCAAGTTGGTCTCAACTTCCGGTTCGAAATCACAGCGACGAATTTTCGAAATTCGAAAATCTGAAACTGCAGTTGAAAATGATTTTTGTCATGGTACTCAAAGAAAAAAGAATTAGTAAAATAGGTCAAACAGTCACAGAGTTACAGTAATGCAGGTCAAATTCACTCGTTCGTAAAATTCGGTGATTTCGAATGCTTTAAACGTTTTGAAAATATATTTAATCAATACTCATCACCCATTTCTGGGTGGGTAGGTCAAAGTTTCAGAAACATCCTATGGTTAGATTCTGAGAAATCCGATTTGCAGGAAACACATGTTGACTTTACGAGAAAGACCTTTAAACATGCTCTAAATTGTAAAAATACGACTCTTTGGATTTTCAATCTCTTTTTTTCGGCTACCCCGGACATTTAAGAAAAAATGATACAATGATTTCACACAACAGGATAGCTATTAGACTCTCGATTGACAAGAGTTTCATCGCCCTCCCTTCATTATAACCAAAGTTATCGTGCCCTAAAGAATCAACAAATCAGCTTGCTTATCTCTGCTTACCCTAGGCAGAAAATGCTTATCTTTGAACTCAATCAAGACAGTGACCTAGTGAACGTCTACACCAAGTTTGAACATTCTAGCTCAATTAGAAGGAGAGTTATTGTGTTCCAAATTCTCGGCCTTTCAAATTGCTTCTATTTTTATACGCCCACATTTTCATGTGGACGTATTATGTCGTCGCCCCTGTCCGTCCGTCCGTCCGTCCACAATTTGTTTGTGGACTCTCTACAGGTCACAATTCTTATCCGATTTTGACGAAACTTGAAATATAGGTTTATCCCCATAAGATCTCGGCTGCTTTCGATATTGGCATGTATCGGATGGAAACTTCATGGATTATGGCCCCTGATTGTACGAAATATCATGTTTTTAGCTTGTGGACCCTATAGAGGTCACAATTTTGAACCGATTTTGATGAAACTTGACATGCATGTTTATAACCCAAAGATCTTGGTTCCTTTCGATATTTGCGCCCATCGGATCGTAACTTCCGGAATTATGGCCCCTGATTGTCCGAAAAATCGCCCTTTTTAGCTTGTGGTCCGTCTGGAGGTCAAAATTATTATCCGATTTGAAAAACCGTTCGATTATATCACCATTACATGGTAATGAAGGTTGAGTTGGAATTTCGTGAAAATCGGACCAAAATTGATAAACAAAATGGCCGCCGTTTGTACGCGAATAGTGTGAAAATGTTATTTCAAGGTTGTGGACCCTATAGAGGTCACAATTTTGAACCGATTTTGATGAAACTTGACATGCATGTTTATAAGCCCAAGATCTTGGTTCCTTTTGATATTTGTGCCCATCGGATCATAACTTCTTGAATTATGGGCCCTGATTGTCCGAAAAATCGCCCTTTTTAGCTTGAGGTCCCTCTGGAACTCAAAATTATTATCCAATTTAAAAAACCGTTTGATAATATCACCGTTACATGGTAATGAAGGCTGAGTTCTAATTTCGTGAAAATCAGACCCAAGTTGACATACAAAATGGCTGCCGTTTATACGCGAATAGTGTGAAAATATGTTAATTCAAGGTTGTGGACCCTATAGAGGTAACAATTTTGAACCGATTTTGATGAAACTTGACATGTATGTTTATAAGCTAAAGATCTTGGTTCCTTTCTATATTTGCGGCCATCGGATCGTAACTTCCTGAATTATGGCCCCTGATTGTCCGAAAAATCGCCCTTTATAGCTTGTGGTGGCTCTGGAGGTCAAAATTATCATCCGATTTAAAAAACCGTTTGATTATATCACCGTTACATGGTAATGAAGCTGAGTTCAAATTTTGTGAAAATCGGACCCAAATGGACAGACAAAATGGCCCCTGTTTGTACGCGATCAGTGTGAAAATATGTTATATCAAGGTTGTGGACCCTATAGAGGTCACAATTTTGAACTGATTTTGATGAAACTTGACATGCATGTTTATACATGTAACTCGAAGATCTTGGTTCCTTTCGATATTTGCACCCATTGGTTCGTAACTTCCTGAATTATGGCCCCTGATTGTACGAAAAATCACCCTTTTTAGCTTGTGGTCCCTCGGAGGTCAAAATTATTATCCGATTTAAAAAAAAGTTTGATTATATTACCGTTAGATGGTAATGCAGATTGAGTTCAAATTTTGTGAAAATTGAACCAAAATTGACAGCTGTCTTGTCAGGCCATCCATCCTTCATCACTAACAAGGGGAAACCATGCCAGAAAATCTAGATGAACTTTGTCACCCAATGCAGGGATCAAACACCCAACCTCAAGGCAGCCGAGCCAGCATCTTACCCACTTAGCAACATGATTCCCAGTCGAATTTGAAGCCTACTGAAATGCACCTTTATAACCCAAAGATCTTAACTCATTTCGATATTTGCACATATCATATTCTAACTTAATGATGTAGGAAAAATCACTTTCGGTATTGCTTGTTCTCTATCCATCTCTCGAAAATGTGGGCGTATCCTGCCTGGCAGTGCCAGCCTATCTTTCACTTTCACTTCAAAATGGCGACTATCAATTGACCTAAATCAAAATTCTACTCCGAACGTTTTTTAGGCCATCCTTGAAGGATTCAGAAAATATAACTCCCGTGTCTGTAAGTAAAATAGCAAAAAAGCCTTTGTGATTTTTCACGTTTCAAGATGGCGGCACTTCCGGTTCAATCCACAAACTCAATATTTTGGTTACGAATCAGTATTTACTTATCTAGTATCCAAAAAAAACATCAGGTCATTCTGACCTATATTTCTTCGATTTTTTGGAAAACTCTGATCCTTAATTTCACCAAAGGGAGATAATTTAGAAAATTTCTATTTATATTTTTGAAGTCACGTGGGTAAGATCTACTTACATACTAAATTTCATGAAAATCGTACAACTATTAAAGAAGTTGTCAAGTTGGTCTCAACTTCCGGTTCGAAATCACAGCGACGAATTTTCGAAATTCGAAAATCTGAAACTGCAGTTGAAAATGATTTTTGTCAAGGTACTCAAAGAAAAAAGAATTAGTAAAATAGGTCAAATAGTCACAGAGTTACAGTAATGCAGGTCAAATTCACTCGTTCGTAAAATTCTGTGATTTCGAATTCGTAAAACGTTTTGAAAATATATTTAATCAAAAACTGCCACCCAGTTTTGGGGGGGTAGGTCAAGGTTTCAGAAAGATCCCATGGTTAGATTCTGAGAAATCCGATTTGCAGAAATGACACAAAAAAAAAAATAATAATAACAACTAGATCTGCAAAGCAGATATTAAAGCTTTCATATTAACAGTCACATCCTGTCACATGTCATGGGTCATGTAAATAATCTCATCAACAAAAAAAAAATCATTAAAATCGGTCAAAATATAGCGAAGTTTTTATGATTTTTCAATCGTAAACAACTTTATCGGCACGGAAAACATCAAAGACAAAATTCGAAAATGTGACATTTTCAAATAACAATATTTCGACCCTGATCCCGGCTATGCAGAAATGTATTCATTTTGGAAATAGCAGACATATTCTCCAAACTACGGCCTATTGCTTTCATTCACGTGCTCGTTAATGTCGTATTTTCAACTTTTTTATATTCAGTTCGAAATGGTGACCATCACGTGACCGAAATCTGATAGATTTTTAGGCATTCCTTCAAGGATTCCGAAAATGTAACTCCCATGTCTGTAAGTAAAATATCGCAAAAGCCTTTGTGATATTTCACGTTTCAAGATGGCGGCACTTCCGGTTCGATCCACAAACTCAATATTTTGTGTACGAATCAGTATTTACTTACCTAGTATCCAAAAAAAAAAATTAGGTCATTCTGACCTATATTTCTTCGATTTTTTTGAAAACTTTGATCCCTAATTTCGCTAAGGGGAGATAATTTAGAAAATTTCTAAGGACATCTTTAAAGTTGCATCGGTAAGATCTACTTACATACTAAATTTCATGAAAATCGTACAACTATTAAAGAAGTTGTCAAGTTGGTCTCAACTTCCGGTTCGAAATCACATCGACGAATTTTCGAAATTCGAAAATCTGAAACTGCAGTTGAAAATGATTTTTGTCATGGTACTCAAAGAAAAAAGAATTAGTAAAATAGGTCAAATAGTCACAGAGTTACAGTAATGCAGGTCAAATTCACTCGTTCGTAAAATTCTGTGATTTCGAATTCGTAAAACGTTTTGAAAATATATTTAATCAAAAACTGCCACCCAATTTTGGGGGGGTAGGTCAAAGTTTCAGAAAGATCCCATGGTTAGATTCTGAGAAATCCGATTTGCAGAAATGACACAAAAAAAAAAATAATAATAATAATAATCTTAACAAAAACAATAAGCTTTCATATGTAATATGAAAGCTTAATAATAATCTTAACAAAAACAATAAGCTTTCATATGTAATATGAAAGCTTAATAATCTTAACAAAAACAATAAGCTTTCATATGTAATATGAAAGCTTAATAATAAGAATAATAATTTTAACAAAAACAATAGTGTTTCACACAAGCTTCGCATATGTAATATGAAAGCTTAATAATCTTAACAAAAACAATAAGCTTTCATATGTAATATGAAAGCTTAATAATCTTAACAAAAACAATAAGCTTTCATATGTAATATGAAAGCTTAAAAAACACATAATTATATTTTTCTTGAAGAAGGGGCAGAAAATAAATTAAATCAAAGAACAGTGTGATCGGTTCAATTTGCTTGTCAAACATTTTGGACATGATATTCCGTCTACAGTGAGGCATAATATAATACTGTAATATGATTATATATGAACTGATTTACATTCAATTGTTTCTGTTTTGACTCTAATTTCAAATCAGTTATGTCCAGCGAAATACGGCATGATTCTCAACCGAATAATCAGTAGAAATTTCTAGTGTCTGGTTATTCCAGTCTATTGTGCATGCTCTCTAGATAATTTATTGTGTCACCGTTTAACACGAGTTGTGAAATGTCTAGCCTCATTCTTTCGGTCACTTGTTAGAAATGATGCTGAACCGCAATATAGTACACAATTTGTGTACCAACGGTAAAATATTTATTTTGTCTTAAATATTGGATATCAGAAGCCTACCTTTTTGATGTAAGTAACAACATCATTGTTGATTAACTTAAATCGTTCTGTAACAAAACTCTGTGGTGGTTTATACTGATTTGTCCCCAATATTATTAAGAAGAACAGTTGTGTCCCTATTTATTGGAATGTTATCTGCTACGTAGTGCTGTGTCAATTTATCCAAATAACTTTTGGTGTCACCTTATTTCATGCAGCCATTATTTTATCGTTTTACAATATGTTTTGCACTTCAAAATTCTATCCCTTAAGAACACTCACACACAGAGATTATGGTATTTGAAAATTTGTACATTATGAAATTTCCCAACATTTTATGGCATTCGTCCTCATATTATAACGCGCAAACAATGGAAAATAAAATCTTCAATTAAAAGTAAGATCTTATGTATGTACATGTACTGGTATAAGTACAAGTTCACACTCTTCTATTCTAACAAAACTCAGCCTTTAGTGCCTGTAACCTGAGCCTAATTAAATGTCAGTTGTGTTGTGAAGTGAGAGATTAGAGCAGCTGGTACCATCTGTCTTCTATGACTATACTACAGATATTACTACACTATAACTAAACTTCTATATATAATATAATCATTCAGTCTTTATCATTTCATCTGGTTGTACATGAATAACCTAGGTTCATTGTTCTATTATTTAAACTTGTGTATGATTGCAATTTATGCTGACCTTAAAAATATCTTTGTTTCAGCAAACCTGACCCACAATTTCCAATTTTTTTTTGTCAGAGAGGTCCATACATAAAATGGGTTTGAATGACATCGGGATTTTTAGTGATGCAGGACTCGCACAAGATTTCAAGTGCGGGGTGTGCTTACATTTTGCTCGAAAACGAAAATATTGTTGTCATGCGTAAAATGACGCTCCACAGGCAGAGGCAGAATCATATCAACATGTATCTTGGGAATGGACATGGTTTTGTCTGCAACGGAAAATAAATGGCCTGGTTGCTATGGGATTTTGTTTTGGAGCACACCAAATCTTTAACTTGCTTTTTCTCAAAACTTACATTTGTGAGTTGGGTAGCTTCAAATGGACACAGCTCAGTCAATTTTTGTCCAATTCAAACAAACTATGCATAAATTGAAGGTAATGAGTTGGAGAATGTGAAAATAACAATAACTCAATTTTCAAAATTCCCTCATTGTGACACATTATGGCATGTGGGGTCACTAATGATGATATTTTCTTCTCGTCTAACCTTTATGATTCAGAAAAAGTAAGAATTTGTAAAATATTTTTGAAATTTTACCATTTAATGTTTTATTCTCTCAAAATGTAATATGTCACATTTTCTGACAATTTGGAGATCAACTCATCAAATTTAGGTCTCTTATCCTTAATTTCCCTATTGACTTCAATGTTAATTCTCGTCTCTTTGCCAGGCTCTAACTTTTCCCCAAATTTTCGTTGGGTTGAATTCTTTTCACCACAAAGAAATAGTCAAGTCACTGCATCAAAATGTCAAAATATACAACCATAAGTAGCATACTAAAATCATATAATTATTTGCCGTATATATCACCCACCGTAACTAACCTGATGACTCCATTATCCTCCTGACTCAAAATCATGAATATTTACCAAAACCTGGCAGATAATGGTAATTCAATTCTTCTTTAATAGGGTAACACAATATTGAATAACTAGGTCTTCTTAACAACAAAAGAAGAAACAATAAAGTTGAAACTGAAATGTTGCGATAATAATATACAATTTAAAATACAAGTAGATTTGAATTAAAACAGAAAAGTAGAAATTTAATTTAAAATGTAGCTTTGTTATAACACTTAAAAGCAAAGTCCATAAATCTGTGAAATCAGAATAATTGTCCCCCGCCTTTCGAAGAAAGTTGGGGGACTATTAAAATGGGTCCGTCCATCCGTCACACTTTTTGGGACACAATAACTCTCTTCCTAACTGAGCTAGAATGTACAAACTTGGTGTATGTGTTTATTAGGTCAATGCCTTGATGGAGTTCGAAGATGAGCATTTTCCGCTTAGGGTAAGCAGAGATAAGCAATTTGATTGGTTGATGCTTTGGGACACGATAACTTTAGTTCTAATTAAGTGAGATTGATGAAACTTGGTGTATAGTTTCATTATAGTAATACCTTGACTAAGTTCGATAATAAGCATTTTCTGCTCAGGGTAAGCAGAGCTATACGCAATTTGATTGGTCGAGAATTTGGAACACAATAACTCTCCTTCTAATTGAGTTAAAATGTTCAAACTTGGTGCATATGTTTATTAGGTCAATGCCTTGACCTTGATGGAGTTCGAAGATGAGCATTTTCCGCTTAGGGTAAGCAGAGATAAGCAATTTGATTGGTTGATGCTTTGGGACACGATAACTTTAGTTCTAATTAAGTGAGATTGATGAAACTTGGTGTATAGTTTCATTATAGTAATACCTTGACTAAGTTCGATAATGAGCATTTTCTGCTCAGGGTAAGCAGAGCGATAAGCAATTTGATTGGTCGAGACTTTGGAACACAATAACTCTCCTTCTAATTGAGTTAAAATGTTCAAACTTGGTGTATATGCTTTTTAGGTCAATGCTTTGATGGAGTTCGAAGATGAGCATTTTCCGCTTAGGGTAAGCAGAGATAAGCAATTTGATTGCTTGATGCTTTGGGACACGATAACGTTAGTTCTAATTAAGTGAGAGTGATGAAACTTGGTGTATAGTTTCAGTACAGTAATACCTTGACTAAGTTCAATAATGAGCATTTTCTGCTCAGGGTAAGCAGAGCGATACGCAATTTGATTGGTCGAGACTTTGGAACACAATAACTCTCCTTCTAATTGAGTTAAAATGTTCAAACTTGGTGTATATGCTTATTAGGTCAATGCCTTGATGGAGTTCGAAGATGAGCATTTTCCGCTTAGGGTAGGCAGAGATAAGCAATTTGATTGGTTGATGCTTTGAGACACGATAACTTTAGTTCTAATTAAGTGAGAGTGATGAAACTTGGTGTATAGTTTCATTACAGTAATACCTTGACTAAGATCGATAATGAGCATTTTCTGCTCAGGGTAAGCAGAGCGATACGCAATTTGATTGGTCGAGACTTTGGAACACAATAACTCTCCTTCGAATTGAGTTAAAATGTTCAAAATTGGTGTGTATGCTTATTAGGTCAATGCCTTGATGGAGTTCTAAGATGAGCATTTTCTTCTTACGGTAGGCAGAGATAAGCAATTTTTGGATGACACTTCGTGTTCAGTTTGATTGGTCGATACGTTTGAAAAAAATAAATGTGCGATTAATTAATATGTGTCATCTATTTATTTTGGGATTTCGGCGGGTGACATCAGCCTCACTGTTGGCTTGTTTTTAAATGAAAAGATAAAATAAATTATATACTGGATCTAAGTTGAAAGGAAACAAGAATTTTCTGATAATTCGTGACTGGATATACAAGTCTAAAAATAAGATGAAGATAATCTGTAAACAGAAATGCTACAATAAAATATATCACTGGATAAACAAGTGTAGAAAATATAAATGTCAAAGTTGACAATTTGACCACCAAGACTATAATAATAGAAGTCTATTATATACATATACATGTACATGTACAAGCTAGTTGTGTATTTTTAAAATGCGTAAGTAATTCAGCAATTTTGTCTGTTTTTATACGCCCACATTGAAATGTGTATATTGTCGTCTCCCCCGTCCGTCCGTCCGGCGTCCACAATTGCTTGTGGACGCTCTACAGGCTAAAGTTAATATCCGTTTGACTTTAAATTTATACAGTGTTTGACTTTAAATTTATACAGTGTTTAAGGTCATGAGACGGAGAAGCCTATTGTTTTTCAGCGATTTCCGATAATAACTACCAGTGTTATGGCCCTTGATCACATCAAAAAATCTTGTGGACGCTCTAGAGGACAAAGTGAATATCAGATTGACTTTAAATTTATATACAGTGTTTAAGGTCATCAGACGAATAATCTTATTGATTTTCAGTGATTTCCGATAATAACTGCCAGTTAATATTCGATTGACTTTAAATTTATACACAGTGTTTAAGGGCATGAGACGAAGAAGCCTATTGGTTTTCAGCGATTTCCGGTAATAACTACCAGAGTTATGGCCCGTGATCACTTCAAAAAATCCTGTGGATGCTCTAGAGTCCAAAGTTAATATCCTATTGACCTTGAATTTACACATAGTGTTTAAGGTCAAGAGACAAAGAAGCCTTTTGATTTTCAGCAAATTCCGACTTGAGATGAACAAGTATATTGATTTTCAATGAATTTTGATAACTGAAAAGCTAAATCCATGATTTTAAATGTCTCGTATACTAATTCTAATGATTTTCTGATAATTATTTTATGTGTTGTTAATCTTAATCAGATTTTAGAGTATTGTAAATATTTCATTACCGAAAAAAGTAAGAATATGCGACAACTCTTGTTGACTGCTCGGACGATTTAGCTGCTGTGGGCGTATGTTTCGTTGCCTGACAACCTATCTTTATTAGATATTGTTGAGTCCAGTATCAGCAATATAGCCTAGTACCTACTTATACCGATTTCTACGATAGGCCACTTATCGGCTAATTACGGATGTTGAAACCGATTATTGGACCATGACTAAATGTTACAGTAAATACATGTATACAAATATTATCTTATAACTATTGATTACAATATAATTTTATAAAAACCTACATTGGATCTAATAATTAATACCTTAACACTGACAGTCTGACACACATACCCTAACTGTTGAACTTGATACTTTAAAATTTGTAATTTATTGAAAATATCAATCCACCAAAATATGGTGTTGGGTTGTAGGCTCAGATGTTATTAATTATATGAATCTCAAGTAAGGCTGTCTAATACATGTACATGTAAGTATAAAGAAGTATATAAATATGGGAGCTGGAGAGGGGCTAGTCGGTTGCATCACCTGGTGATGGCTGATTGATGATTGACCACTTGGCATGAGAGGCTTGAGCACAAATTCCTTATGTCCCGTGACAATCTGCACTGTTTTGAAGCAGATTGTGATCATTTTTTGGTCAGATTTTCCCTTCAGACTTCAACCTGTTTCCAAAAAGAAACTTGACGATTGTCATTTTCCAGATAAAGATGACGTTATGTCAGTCGTAAACAACTTTTCTGAACCAGCCCACACACGCTCAATATAATTGTCAATAACATTGTTAATACTTGATATTGACAATCATATTGAGAGTGTGTATGTGATATTGAAGCTCGAAATTGATGTCAATATGATTGAAGAAATCAAAAGTTCACAGATTTTTTATTGACGAACCGTCAATTTTTGTACAAGAATTGATCGTGTATGGGCGTCATCAATAATATTGACGCAATATTTCGTTTTAACGAAGTTCTCGAAGTGAGTGTGTGGACCCAAACTTCTCCCCCTGGGTGCACCACAGTTATGACCATTTTCCATGTATTTTCCTTTTCTTGGGACTTGGAACCGCCATAGCTAATGCTAAACAAATAGTTCCGTCAATCATGGCTGCTTTCCTCAGAATGAATATTGAGACAATGTAATTGAACCTGTGTGGGAAACCGAAATTTGCTTCAATAATATTGACAATTATATTGAGCGTGTGTGGGCCCCTTTAGGGTGGG
Organism: Patella ulyssiponensis; assembly: GCA_963678685.1. Taxonomy (NCBI): domain Eukaryota; kingdom Metazoa; phylum Mollusca; class Gastropoda; family Patellidae; genus Patella; species Patella ulyssiponensis. Next base: position 55,133,738 of record OY783225.1, on the reverse strand, counting down.
TGAAGAAAATTTCCACCTGACAGGCATCCAGGCGTTACAACATTGTTGGCAAAAGTGTGTACCGTGTTAAATAGGAGTGTATAAAACGATACTGATATAAACATTCCGATAACATTACCTACATGTATAAAATACACGAAGCTAATTCCATGTGAATAAAATAATAAGCAGGAAGTCCAATGCATTTATGAAGTTATTTAACCCTTGTGCGTACACGTCGCACGAAAAACGTTGTCGGTTACTAGGGGTAATCTAAGACCCCAGACATAAATAGGTTTTGGGGCTGAATAATTTATTCAAATACGATCAAACTACAACTTCATATCAAGACTGAACAATCAATAGTTATTTTTACTATCGATAATCGGCATTGAAATGTCGATTGATAGTATCGAAACAATCTTATTTTCACGGTCGTAACCAAAAATGGGTTATGTATTTAAAAGTCAAAACCATACGATGTTGCGATAGATGTTTTTTGTTTGTCTAATTAATAATAAAATGTCTCATATTACGTATAAATTGTACTTTATTTTTAAATAATGCAGCCTTGGTTCTGAATGACGAAATACCGTTGATAGGCCGATGTATGTGGAGGAACCAAAATAAAATGAGCACGAGTCGACCAAAAAAAACATGGCGGACAATTTGTTGTCAATTCGCGTGCAAAAATTAAAGACAATTTAATAGCCTAAATAACTTGTTATCACGAATTCGTAAATTGTTTATTATTATTAAAAACATAACGCTAACGCTACAATATACGTCCACATTCCTGCTTTGATTGATAGTCAAGAAGTTTAGGCATTTTGTTTGGTTAGCGTTGAGGGTCGTGCCTCAACATCAATAGTTGCCGTCCTTAGAGGGAATAATTATACCAAGATAATCCATTCAGAATTGTGGCTTTCAGACGCTAAAGGCACAAAGTGGGCGTGGCTCTCCCCCTCGGGTCGAGATATTCACCAAAATCAATAGTGGACGCCCTCCGTCTATAAGGTATACATATGCCAAGTACCAAGCTGATTCATTCAGAATTACGGCCTGTAATCGACAAATACAAAAATTGGGCGTGGCTTGCCTCTGGGAGTGGGGACATGCAGTTGTCGGCTCTGTTAGGGTATAAGGAATAAGTATAAAGAAATTTCAAGATGATCGATTAAGAATTGTGGCCTGTGGGTGACACACAGACACACCAAAAGAAAATGGGCGTGGCACTGTCCCTGGGGGTCGGGCATGCACCAAAAACAATAGGGATCTTCCTTAAGGTAACAAGAATAAGAATGCAAAGTTTCAAGATGATACTTTAAGAAATGCAGCCTGTAGTCGACAAACAAATACAAGAAATGGGCGTTGCTGTCCCGGGGGGTTGGGCATGCACCCAAAACATAATTAGGGTATAAGGAATACGTATTTTAAGTTTCAAGATGATTGATTAAGAATTGTGGTCTGTAGGCGACGCACAAAATGAAAGTGGGCGTGGCTCTGTCCCTGGGGGTTGGGCATACACCCCAAATGATAGGGATGTTCCTTAGGGTACAAATAATAAGTATTCAAAGTTTCAAGATGATACGTTAAGAAATGGGAGTGGCTCTACCCCTGGGGATCGGGCATGCACCAAAACACAATACAGATCATCTATAGGGTGTAAAGAGTAAGTATACAAAGTTTTAAGAAAATCCAGTAAGAATTGCACCCTGTAGGCGACACACAGACACACAAAACGAAAATGGGCGTGGCTCTGCCCCTGGGGGTTGGGCATGCACCCTAAATGATAGGGATCATCCTTAGGGTATAAAGAGTAAGTATACAAGTTTTAAGAAAATCCAGTAAGAATTGCACCCTGTAGGCGACATAAAGACACACAAAAAGAAAATGGGCGTGGCTCTGCCCCTGGGGGTTGGGCATGCACCCCAAACAATAGGGATGTTTATTTGGGTACAAAGAATATGTATGCAAAGTTTCAAGATTATAAGTTAAGAAATGTGGCCTGCAGACGACAAACAAACAAATACTAGAAATGGGCGTGGCTCTGCCCCTGGGGGTCGGGCATGCACCAAAAACAATAGGGATCTTCCTTAGGGTATAAGGAATAAGTATACAAAGTTTGAAGAAAATCCATGAAGAATTGCGCCCTGTAGGTGAACCACAGACACACACACATACATACATACATACATACATACATACATACATACATACATACATACATACATACATACATACATACATACATACATACATACACACACACACACCCATACACACACACACACACACACACACACAGACAGGGGTGACGGCATAATATGTCCACATTATGAATGTGGACGTATAATAATGTAGCCTTGATTCCGAATGAAGAAATACAAATGTTTTTGTCATCTATCAGTCATTTATAATGACCAGACGAATTCTGAAAGGGGAAAAACTCCGGGTTATTTACACATCCGGGTATATCCAATTTAGCGAATTCCATGATATGGCGATTATTGTTTCTAATGAAAGTATTGTTTAAATGAGGGTGAATTTATTTCAACATTTTTTGGGGAAAAAAAGCTACATTGAGACTGAGACTTTGAAGTAAATATAAAGTGACCGATGTAGGCTATTGTATTATTATACGAAGGATTAAGTCACAGAAAATATTGAGTCGACTCCTCTACGCACGAACGAAGAATGCATTATTTTTGTAAAAATAACATATTGAACGTGTTGTGATAGTCAGCCCTATGACAACCGTTTGACTGAGAAAAAAGATGTAAAATAAACAGATTTATAACATAATATTACATATTAAAACCTTCTAAATCAGTACAACTGAATTTGGGCTGTTAATATAAGCAAAATTTGCTTTTGAAAAACACTCTCCTAGAATATCTGAGGTGCAGGTTTTTAGGAGAACGATTTTCTGAATTTGTAATTTTAGGTGCAGCTTTTAGAGCTCTCCATGATTTTATTCCTTTCAACCCCTGAATAATATACAACAAATACATATACACTAATATATTAATATACAACAAATACATACATGTATACACTAATAATGTGCAACAAATACTAATATTCACTAATAATATACAACAAATACATATACACACTAAAAATATGCAACAAATACATGTATACACTAATAATATACATTACCACATTTGAATGGCAACCAGTTCTTCTAGATGGACATCAATTTGATGAAATACTTGTAAAATGTTGATTAAAAAAAAATCTGTCCTAAATTTGTTACTGTCTTGTAAATGCTCCTATTATCAACAAGTATAAAATGTGACAACCTTTATGGACTGCTCGGATGACTCAGCTGCCATGAGCGTTTCTTTCATTTACTGGCAAGCTACATTGAACGTGACAAAATCACATTAAATCCCCTACTTAAACTTTGTTGGTTTCCCCAAGACCGTTTAGGAAGATTGAATCCTTCCAGAATATAAAATTGTTGATTAAACACAAGCGCTGTGTTGCAATACGTCCATACATGTATGTACTTGTATATTGTCACTCAAGCCAGTCCACAATGGCATTTGAAAACACTCTTCAGAATACATTTATTATCCAATGTTGTTTGCATTAGTGAGGTGAAGAATCCTATTTGATTCCAACTGTTTCCATTGATAACTGGAACTTCTAAAGTTATGACCTTTATTTCGCTTTGTTGAACTGTGTGAATGTTCTAGACACTAAAGTTTTTATACGCCCACATTTTCATGTGGATGTATATTGCTGTCGCCCCTGTCCGTCCGCCCGTCCGTCCACAATTTGTTTGTGGACTCTCTACAGGACACAATTCTTATCCGATTTTGACGAAACTTCAAATATAGGTTTATCCCCATAAGATCTCGGCTGCTTTTGATATTGGCATGTATCGGATCGAAACTCCATGGATTAAGGCCCCTGATTGTACGAAAAATCATGTTTTTAGCTTGTGGACACTATAGAGGTCACAATTTTGAACCGATTTTGATGAAACTTGACATGCATGTTTATAACCCAAAGATCTTGGTTCCTTTCGATATTTGCACCTTCTGATTCGATATGACCCCAGATTGTACGAAAAATCACCCTTTTTAGTTTGTGGTCCCACTGGAGGTAAAAATTATTATCCGATTTTAAAAAAAGGGTTGATTATTATCACCGTTACATGGTAATGAAGATTGAGTTTGAATTTCGTGAAAATTGGACCAAAATTGACAGACAAAATGCCCGCCGTTTGTACGCGAATAGTGTGAAAATATGTTACATCAAGATTGTGGACCCTATAGAGTTCACAATTGTGAACTGATTTTGATGAAACTTGACATGCATGTTTATAACCCAAAGATCTTGGTTCCTTTCAATATTTGCACCCATCGGAACGTAACTTCCTGAATTATGGCCCCTGATTGTCCGAAAAATCACCCTTTTTAACTTGTGATCTCTCTGGAGGTCAAAATTATTATCCGATTTAAAAAACCGTTTGATTATATCACCGTTACATGGTAATGAAGGATGAGTTCAAATTGTGTGAAAATCGGACCAAAATTGACGGACAAAATGGCCGCCGCTTGTACTGATAAGTGACAAAAATATGGGTTGGGGAATCTGTGGAGGTCACAATTTTAAATCAATTTTGATGAAACTTGAAATACATGTTGATAACCTAAGGATCTTGGTTCCTTTCGATATTTGCGCATATCGGATCATAACTTCCTAAATTATGGCCCCTGATTGTATACGAAAAATCGCCGTTATTAGATTGTGGTCACTCTGGAAGTCAAAATTATTACCCGATTTAAAAAAACGTTTGATTATATCACCATTACAATATAATGAATGTTGAGTTTGAATTTCGTGAAAATCGGAGCAAAACTGACAGACAAAATGGCCACCGCTTGTACAGGAACACGATAAGAATATGGTATATCAAGGTTGTGGACCCTGTAGAGGTCACAATTTTAATCTGATGTTGATGAAACTTGAAATGCATGTTTATAACCCAAAGATCTTGGTTCCTTTTGATATTCAACGGATAATATCAGATTGTAACTTCCTGAATTATAGCCCCTGATTGTACACAAAATTGACTTTTTATACGCCCACATTGAAATGTGATATAAAATAAGTAGTAGAATACAATATCAAAAAACCATCGGGATAAAACGATGGTTTTTTGATATTGTATTCTACTACTTATTTTATATCAACTTATCTGAATATCATATGCATCATTTTGACTTTCTCAAAATCGATCCCATCAAATCGTCTGTATTTGGTTTGTGTTTCCTGTTTCTATTGATTGGAAGTTTCACATTGAAATGTGGTCGTATATTGTCGTCGCCCCCGTCCGTCCGTCCGTCGGTCCGTCCGTCGGTCCGGCGTTCACAATTGCTTGTGGACGCTCTAGAGGCTAAAGTTAATAACTACCAGAGTTATGGCCCTTGACGACTTCAAAAAATCTTGTGGACGCTCTAGAGGCCAAAGTTAATATCCGATTGGCTTTAAATTTATACACAGTGTTTAAGGTCATAAGAGGAAGAATCCTATTGATTTTCAGCGATTTCCGATAATTAGTGCCAAAGTTATCTCCCTTGATCACTTCAAAACATCTTGTGGACGCTCTAAAAGCCAAAGTTAATATCCGATTGACTTTAAATTTATACACAGTGTTTAAGGTCATAAGACGAAGAAGCCTATTGATTTGCATCAATTTCCGATAATTAGTGCCAGAGTTATAGCCCTTGATCACATCAAAAAATCCTGTGGATGCTCTAGAGGCCAAAGTTAAAATCCGATTGAATTTAAATTTACACACACTGTTTAAGGTCCTGAGACAAAGAAGCCTACTGATTTTCAGCGATTTCAAATAATTACTTCCAGAGTTATCTACCTTGATCACTTCAAAAAACCTTGTGACGCTATAGATGCCAAACTTATCATCCGATTGACTTCAGATTGATACACAGAGTTTAAGGTGTTGAAACGAACAAGTATTTTGATTTTCAATGAATTTTGATAACTGAACAGCTAAATCCATGATGTTAAATGTTTCCTATAGTAATTGTTAGCTTGGGGCAAAACTTTATAAAAAGCAAACAAATTCTACTGATTTTCAGATAATTACATAAAGAGTTGTTACTCAGATATTAGTGTATTACAAATGTTTCAATTACCAAAAAAAAGTAAAAATATGCGACAACCCTTGTTGACTGCCCGGACGATTTAGCTGTTGTGGGCGTATGTTTCGTTGCCTGGCAACCTATCTTTTAGCTTGTGGTCCCTCTAGATGTCTCAATTATTATCCAATTTTAGAAATAATATTAAATGTTTCGTATACTTAACGTTAGCATGGGGCAGAATTTTATAAAAACCAAACAAATTCTAATGATTTTTATACGCCCACATTGAAATGTGGTCGTATATTGTCGTCACCCCCGTCCGTCCGTCCGTCCGTCCGTCCGGCGTCCACAATTGCTTGTGGACGCTCTAGAGGCTAAAGTTAATATCCGATTGGCTTTAAATGTATACACAGTGTTTAAGGTCATAAGACGAAGAAGCCTATTGATTTTCAACGATTTCCGATAATTAGTGCCAGAGTTATGGCCCTTGATCACTTCAAAAAATCTTGTGGACGCTCTAAAAGCCAAAGTTAATATCCGATTGACTTTAAATTTATACACAGTGTTTAAGGTCATAAGACGAAGAAGCCTATTGATTTTCAGCGATTTCCAATAATTAGTGCCAGAGTTATGGCCCTTGATCACTTCAAAAAATCTTGTGAACGCCCTAAAAGCCAAAGTTAATATCCGATTGACTTTTAATTTATACACAGTGTTTAAGGTCATAAGAGGAAGAAGCCTATTGATTTTCAGCGATTTCCGATAATTAGCTCCCTTGATCACTTCAAAAAATCTTGTGGACGCTCTAAAAGCCAAAGTTAATATCCGATTGACTTTAAATTTATACACAGTGTTTAAGGTCATAAGACGAAGAAGCCTATTGATTTGCATCAATTTCCGATAATTAGTGCCAGAGTTATGGCCCTTGATCACATCAAAAAATCCTGTGGACGCTCTAGAGGCCAAAGTTAATATCCGATTGATTTTAAATTTACACACACTGTTTAAGGTCCTGAGAGGAAGAAGCCTACTGATTTTCATCAATTTCAAATAATTACTTCCAGAGTTATCTCCCTTGATCACTTCAAAAAACCTTGTGGCGCTGCAGATGCCAAACTTATCATCCGATTGACTTCAGATTGATACACAGAGTTTAAGGTGTTGAAACGAACAAGTATTTTGATTTTCAATGAATTTTGATAACTGAACAGCTAAATCCATGATATTAAATGTTTCCTATACTAATTGTTAGCGTGGGGCAAAACTTTATAAAAAGCAAACAAATTCTAATGATTTTCTGATAATTACATAATGAGTTGTTACTCAGATTTTAGTGTATTACAAATGTTTCATTACCAAAAAAAAGTAAAAATATGCGACAACCCTTGTTGACTGCCCGGACGATTTAGCTGCTGTGGGCGTATGTTTCGTTGCCTGGCAACCTATCTTCTGATAATTACTTAATATGCGACAACTCTTTTTGACTGCCCGGACGATTTAGCTGCTGTGTGGGCATATGTTTAGTTGCCTGGCAACCTATTTTTTTTGTTGTTGCCTGGCAACCCATCTTTCAGATTCAATGTAAAGCATTGGGACAATGAGAGGATAAACCCTGCCTTTGTCGTTTTTCCCTATTCTTTTGGCAACTGCTTGTTATATACATGTACATGTAAGTGCCCCTGATTTTAGAAAAAGACATGTTATTACACAGAATACGTTTTGTACATGATATTTACACAAGTATAAGTTTCAAAAATAACTTGGTGTAAAATTACTACTCTCAGAAGTCATCTGGAGATTCAATAAAGCTTCACGTCAGTGATGACCTACTCTGTTATTTCCATTAACTGTAAATGCAACTCATGGTTCAGTGATGTTGTAAGCTTCAAGCAATGTCCAGACTTCCTTTATAGCCATTATAAAATTACATGTTGTGCTCTGCTAAACTTTTCATGGAGATAAGCCACTGTCTAATTTACAATTCAACTTCTCCCTATATATGTGTTTCCCTTTTGACGTCATTGTCTGTCACAGAAACTTACAGGCCGTTATAATAATTATATGTTATTAGGTAGTGCCCTTGTATCAATAGCTTGTATTAAGTTAAAAGGGAATCGACAACTACATGTGTTAAGTGAACAGTTAACAACCAATACAAGAATGTGATATTGTGGATCCTCTTGTAGTTAAAGTTATTATTTGATTGATTTGAAATTATTCCTCCAACAGCTAACTTTATAATTGTGACCGATACATGTTTTGTGTAATAAATGTTGTAGTCGATTATAACAACTGACTTTATCATTGTTTCCAATACATGTTTTGTTTTATAAATCTTAGCATCTTGAAGAACTATAAGTCAATCACATTTTAATTATTTCCGACAATTATTTAATGGGTTGTTACTCCTGATTAGTATACATGTATAGTATCTTTTAAATACCAACATTACCCATGGAACGATGCAACAACCCTTGTGGACTGCTCAGACGACGTTGCTGTCTGGCAACCTATCTTTACATAATGCAAAATAATGCAATTTTGCTGCTCAGTGGTTATATTACTTTTTAAGGGCCACCTAGAAATGTAATGCTATATTGTCATCATCTATGGTAACCATCCATAATTTATTGTCAACACTTTAAAGGGGGGTATAACATGAGGTCACAGAATACTGAAAACTGAAAGGGTTTGTCCTCACATGACCCCAATGCTTCACACAAAATTTGAAATAAATCTAGCAAAAGTGTACATGTATCTATCTTGGGTTCACAGGGTCTTTGGCAAAGCGGGGATAAGTTTGTAACGCACACTTGCAGAATGCTGAATATCAATAGGGTTCATCCTCTCATGACACCAATGCTTCACTCACACCAAACTTGAAAATATCAGTTGCAACAAATTTACATATGCCCAGATTGAAATGTCTGTTGCCTACAATTTCTAATTGACAATCTACAGACGGTGTACATTATTTCAAATTTTGATATACAATGTACATGTACTTTATTGTTTTACATGTACTGATGTAAGTAGAATGATGAATCTTGTTAAAGCTACATTTGTACATGTAACAACAAACTGTTAAACATATCTTTAAATGTGTATTTGAAATCTATTTGCAGTTTGGGCATCAAATCCTGAAATAATTGAGCACCCACAAGACGACTATGTTGCAAAAAATGAACCTGCAACTTTAAACTGCAAAGCTCAAGGAGACCCAACACCCAAAATTACTTGGTATTTAAATGGAAAACCTGTAATAACGTCTCCAGAAAACCCTTCCTCTCATCGAATGCTTCTTCCAAGTGGACAGTTATTCTTTTTACGCATCATCCACAATAAAAATTCTAAACCTGATGTTGGAGTGTATTATTGTAATGCGACTAATATTCATGGTTCAGCAATAAGTAGAAATGCAACTTTAGAAATAGCTGGTGAGTAATACATATACTTATATATTCAAGTCTTCATTCCTGCGATTGTTTAGCTAGTCTTGAGTAACTGCCTGAGTCAGCCAAACCATGTAAACAACCTACCTGTTAGCATTTTGTGATTCTAAAAAAAGAATGTGTGAGTATTTTGGCTAATCCTAAACAGGAGCTCATCAAAAATGTAATCAGAACCAAGAAATCATTTTACAAGACCATCGGATGATCTCTTTTTATGTCCCAGGCTGCCAGTTACATTTTTTATCCCAAAAAACTTAACCACAGCCAAAAAAAAAAAACCCACTGTGAAATTAGGACAAATTTACTAGGAATCCACCGCTATTATACTGATTTCATGCCAGGAAATCGCAAACCTTTGATTGGCTTTTCCAACCTTTTAAAAAATACCTTGCCAAAGAACTCTAGGATAAGAAAATAGCCCCAGAGTTGATCCTATCAACTCATTGGCAGTTTCTGATCACGTGACATACTATGCTCCGCCATAAATATCTTCAAATACATGTACATTTACATGTATCTCCTAATTCATATACCACAATATATTTGTTCCCCGCCTTTCGAAGAAAGTTGGGGGACTATTAAAATGGGTCTGTCTGTCTGTCCGTCCGTCCGTCTGTCCGTCACACTTTTTGGGACACAATAACTCTCTTCCTAATTGAGCTAGAATGTTCAAACTTGGTGTGTGTGTTTATTAGGTCAATACCTTGATGGAGTTCGAAGATGAGCATTTTCCGCTTAGGGTAAGCAGAGATAAGCAATTTGATTGGTTGATGCTTTGGGACACGACAACTTTAGTTCTAATTAAGTGAGATTGATGAAACTTGGTGTATAGTTTCATTACAGTAATACCTTGACTAAGTTCGATAATGAGCATTTTCTGCTCAGGGTAAGCAGAGCGATACGCAATTTGATTGGTCGAGACTTTGGAACACAATAACTCTCCTTCTAATTGAGTTAAAATGTTCAAACTTGGATGCTTATTAGGTCAATGCCTTGATGGAGTTCGAAGATGAGCATTTTCCGCTAAGGGTAAGCAGAGATAAGCAATTTGATTGGTTGATGCTTTGGGACACGATAACTTTAGTTCTAATTAAGTGAGATTGATGAAACTTGGTGTATAGTTTCATTACAGTAATACCTTGACTAAGTTCGATAATGAGCATTTTCTGCTCAGGGTAAGCAGAGAGATACGCAATTTGATTGGTCGAGACTTTGGAACACAATAACTCTCCTTCTAATTGAGTTAAAATGTTCAAACTTGGTGTAAGCTTATATGCTTATTAGGTCAATGCCTTGATGGAGTTCGAAGATGAGCATTTTCCGCTTAGGGTAAGCAGAGATAAGCAATTTGATTGGTTGATGCTTTGGGACACGATAACTTTAGTTCTAATTAAGTGAGAGTGATGAAACTTGGTGTATAGTTTCATTACAGTAATACCTTGACTAATTTCAATAATGAGCATTTTCTGCTCAGGGTAAGCAGAGCGATACGCAATTTCATTGGTCGAGACTTTGGAACACAATAACTCTCCTTCTAATTGAGTTAAAATGTTCAAACTTGGTGTATATGCTTATTAGGTCAATGCCTTGATGGAGTTCGAAGATGAGCATTTTCTTCTTACGGTAGGCAGAGATAAGCAATTTGATTGGTTGATACTTTGGGACAAGATAACTTAGGTTCATCTTGATTGATGATTTTTATGCCAATACAATGACTGCATTCTCATTCAGTAATGGATTCGACAGTAACAGTGTATAGAAACGATTGACTCGGACACGAAGGCCCTTTCCCTTGGCCAGAGGGGCCCTTTTGTCAAGGGTGGGGGACCTTTTGTCTGCCTTTAGGGTCCCCCTAACTAGGGTACATTTTCATTTTTCTCGTCGGTTTTAGCATTTTTCTTTATAAAACACTTTTGGATGACACTTTGTGTACAGTTTGATTGCTCGATACGTTTGAAAAAAATAAATGTGCGATTAATTAATATGTGTCATCTATTTATTTTGGGATTTCGGCGGGGGACATCAGCCTCACTGTTGGCTTGTTATATTTATGAATAGTCCAGGGGAAGAACGATCTATGTCACTTTTTCTACTAACCCCAGTTAAACCAAAGGCGCCATCTGGTAGCAAATTGTATAAGCTTTCTGAGGAACAATCAATTTCAAATTAAAAAAATCAGAGTCACAACGAACTAAGGCCTTTCTGAAATGGCCTCCCGGACAAATACAAGTCCATCGGACACTTTACATGTATTTAACCTTAATTTGCCTGAAAAGTTGAAGTCAGTTGGACTGGAAATTTTGGTTTGTGTGAAAACATCATTTTGAAGTTGTAATTAAACCCACTCGTTGTTCTGTTCGTGTCATGCATTCTTGTCCAAAAGTCCGTTTTGCGTTTTATGCGAAAAGACAAAAATGTGACTTAGATTGTTCTTCCCCTAGAAGTCTTAATTAACCTTGTTCTCACATTTGTAGTCATTACATCAATTTTGATGAAATTTAAAATATTTATTTATTATACAGTTCCTACCAAATTTTTGAGACCGGAATCGCGCCGACGCGGCGAAAAAAAACACTCCGAATTCTCTTAGATTTCACGGTGAAATTTCGCTTAATTCCGCGGAGATTTTTCTCCAAGATTCGCCGTTTTTCTCTAGGAATTCGCCGTGTTTCTTTAGGAATTCACCGTGTTTCTCTAGGAATTCACCGTGTTTCGATAAAAGTACATCGTGTTTTGCCGTGCTTCCCGCAAGGAATTTGCGAGCCTACCTAAAGCTAGGCTCGAACCAATATTGTCTATAATACATTTGTAAATTGAAGGAGTTATAATATAGTAATGCTCCCGGGAAAACATGTACATATATACATGTATATGTATAAAGTACAGGCCGGTTTGAATAACAAATGAGTTAGGTTATCTCGGGGAGACATTTACCGGCATTCTGTATCGGTTAGGAATTTTTTTCCTAACGCGCGGACATGCATAACGTCGGCCAAAATGTATGCAACAATGAACAACTTACAATGTTTTAAACGTATCATTACATCTTCGTCTGTAACTTAGATGTACATGTAATGCATAAATTATTGGCTGCTATCAAATCCAAACTTTAAATTATATACGATGAGCTTTTACACATTACTTAATTACTCGCAGCTTCAGATAATCTAAATCAATTTTCCATACAGCACACGACACCACAGTGCAGTAGATCACTTCACGGTAAGTCACGTGGTCAGAAACGCGCCAAAATATTGGGACTATATTATTATTATGCTGTGTTATTTGGCGAAATTTCTTTTAGCAGATCTTGACTGTCACCGGTATATGATAATAATGCATTATGACGCATTTAAACGATATCAATGCCGGGCGATACACTGTGAGTATCACTAAAGTCACAGCCCAATGTTTATGTTATTTTACAAACACTGTACATTTTCATGCACACAACCAGGGAATGTTCTTACGGGATTTTGCGCAGCCGTAGAATAATCTCCGCTGTGACAATATACATCTACTTCGTATGGCCCAATCTATTTCGGTGGAAGCGGATATTGAATAAAGCCATTTCACACCCACAGTTATAGACGAAGATGTAATGGTACGTTTAAATTTTTTTTAAGTTGTTCAGTGTTGCATACATTTTGATCGACGTTATGCATGTGTACAGTGCGTTGGAAAAAATATCTGACCCTAACTTCTTCGTCAACGGTTAACATAACTGAAATAAATTACCATTTTCTTCAAAATGCTTAAATCGTTGATTTAAATTACCTGAAGCTGCGAGTAATGATCGAAGTAGTGTGTAAAATCTCATCGTATATAATTCAAAGTTTGGATTTGATAGCACCCAATAAGATGAAATGATACGTTGTAAGTTATTCATTGTTTGCATACGCGTACATTGTGGCACCACGTTATACATGTGCAGTGTGTTAGAAATAAAAAAAAAACGACCGTAGCTGCCTCGCCAACGGTTAATAAGCAGCCAATAAGATGAAATGATACGTTGTAAGTTATTCATTGTTTGCATACGCGTACATTGTGGCACCACGTTATACATGTGCAGTGTGTTAGAAATAAAAAAAATATGACCGTAGCTGCCTCGCCAACGGTTAACATATCTTGTATTCAACTTAAATAAATTACATTTTCCGTCAACATGCTTACATCGGGATGATATCGGCACTCGAGCGATTCACCGTGTTCCACCGCGAAACACTATATAATTCACCGTGAAACACCCTATTTCGCGGTGATTTGGCAAGCTGCCGTTTCGCTAGCGATTCTCTGAGATTCCACCGTGAAATAGAGTGTTTTTCCATGGTGTTCGGTGTTTCTAGTCTCAAACTCAAGACACGTAGTGTATATATCCCAAAGATCTGGATTCCTTTAAATATATTACAGTAACACCACAATCGCTCGCTATATATTTAGAAATTCCTGATTCTATGTCCGACTTAATGAATTTCAAGAAAATGTTGTGGCATATAACAGCACTTTTTAGGATTTCTACAAATCAAGTTACTTGTTGGGCCCTTATGGTCTCTAAAGAATATATTTTGTACCTTGTTCTGCCAATTCACTTACAATTGACCTAAAACTTGGCATGTTTGTTTTTTTGATAATTGCTCATCAATTGCCAGGTAATGGATGAAGTCATGATCTGTTCCTGGTGAATCGTACATGTAATTTTGAAAAGGTTACATTTGAAATTCTTTGAAAACATTAAACCTATACATGTGTATGCACCCCTTGTTACAAGTTTCTTTTCTTTCCAGTCTTAAGAGATGAATTTAGAGAAGAACCTACAGATGTTACTGTGGCAACTGGAAAAACGGCAACCTTTAACTGTAAAGCACCAAAAGGTGAACCTGAACCAGATATATTGTGGCATAAAAATAATGATCCTGTTCAAGATGACGGTCGATTGACTTTTACCAATGGTAATTTAATCATTCAGTCCGTTCAGGTATCTGATGTTGGAGAGTATACCTGCTTAGCAATAAATAAGGGTGGGGAAAAGGAAAGTAGCCCTGCCAAGCTGACTGTTTTAGGTAAGTTAATTTAAAATGAATTTAATTTTGATCAGGGATCGATTACAATTTACAAATGATGGAATTGGTTAGATTCTTGTCTTTATACACATTCTGAAAGAAAGTCTAGAATCATCAAAAATGTATGTTTTTTGCTACTGTCCAGTTTAATGCATATTAGTTATTCTGTTTATAAGCCTTTAGTTTATTAATCTCATTTTAGAAATGAAATGGGGGTTAACATCCTACTGTTCTGCCCCGACAAGGCTGATGAAGACAGGCATACGCCATGTACAGTACGGATATCGAGTTGCTTTGACGGGACACGATTATCGTGTCGTTTTTTGTTAAAAATTTCCACGATAACGGCACGATATTGCCACGATAAATAACTCGGTGTAGCGGTCGCTATCGTGTGCCACGATAGTCGCGTGACACGATAGGCCTCGGTGTAATTTGATATATAAAATTAACGATGTTTATCTGTCATAAACAATTGATGTCAAAACGATATACGTCCACGATGTTATGAATGTTAAATATTTTCGTTAATAATACGGACACAATTGCTTAGGTTATATAGTGTGAACATGCATGTTCACATACATTGTTTTCTACACGATATATTTGCCGTTAAATTTCCACGCACTCATGTAAAGCTGCGTATCTAGTACAGGATACATGTATAAATAGAACCTGCAACGGGATTTGAAAGCCCGTACTTACCGTGAAAATGAGATGAACGCAACACAAGTCTCCGATTGAAAGAAAAGTAACCACTATCGAATCCACACAAAAATCCAAGGCACTCGTTTTATTTCAGAAAGTATTTCGACCGAAGAGTCTATTCCACTTAAATCTCAAATCAATGGACAGTATTGGACAGTCATAACTTTCAAAATGCTTCGATTCTTATCAAATTCCCAATCCTCTACCAAGCGTAAACGATCCTCATTGCTGAACTGTCAACTTGTAATGTCGTCATTTTCATGCAAGTTGAATAACAGAAATCTCCCGTGATATAAAAGATCAAAGGATAAAATTGCACGTAGCCACTTCTTAGATGTGTTATCCTAACAACCCAAAGCCAGAAAGCGTGCATTTTGGATATTGTTTAGTTCATTTTATGCACGGAAAGTCGATGAACGGTTAGTTTTCAATTATTTATGATGCCGAAACACATCAATCTAATTTGTCTTGTAAAAGGGATATTCGGGTGGCCTGACATAGCAGCTAATTAACCGAGTTGTACTTGTTGTTAAAGGGACAATAACACTCTTGCTGGCTTGGCAGCTCTAGAAAATAAATAATAGTCTTATTCTAAGTACCAAATGTTTATGTGTCCTACCTGTTGTGTAAATTATCCATTACATCATTTTTTCTTGTCCAGGAGGGTTCGAAAATATTTTAAAATCCAAGTCACATTTGAAAAGGTTTACGTTAACCTTTTCAAATCATGTAGTTGAATTTTTCCAATTTTTTAAATTAGGTGTGTTACGATGAAATTTGTATCATCAATTTATTTGAATATTGTAAAATAATACAATTTGTTGACCAGAATAAAGATTGGGACATATTATTCAATTACAACAAGAGTGTTATTGGGGCTTTAAATAAACTGTTAAACACTTGCTTATTATTAAGAAAACATGTACTTTTATTATTAAATAAACACGTAATTAATTGTTATGGAATTGTAATAAAAACACGCGGTGAGAGTTGAGTTGTATTTACCCATTTATAAGTAATAAGCCAGATAAATTAACCGTAACAATTCGATGTTTCCGTTTTGTCTCATGAAAATATCAATTCAGATCAATGTCCCTAAATAAAGTATATGTATAATTTACAGGACAATTTGACAATAGAAAACAATTTGGTCAAAAGAGTATTTTACACATATAATTTTTAGCGTAAATTAGTCGCAATTTGAGAATTTTTTGACGTTTACGCGAGCCGAGCAAGATCAATCGCTCGCGTTAAACGTGAAATCATATTGTTATTATGTATAAATAAAATATTAAAAGTACGTAATACGTAAAATAATCGCTATCTTATAAAAAACGAACTCGGTTTATCTAAAAGGGGCCGCGGCACAATTTAAGGAGTTTACTTTATTACTAAAACATAGGTGAACTTATCATTATGGCTGTAATCAAACAACTGACCGTATTCATGCAATAGACAATACATATCCTTATTAATAAAACCGTTTTAGTTTCCAATAATTATCACAGACACCCACATATCATTTTGATTGTTTTAACCCTCAACACGACCTCACGACCATTTCTTTTGAATTGAAGCCTCTTTGATAGTGAGATTAATAATGGTAGTATTAGAGTTATCGACGTGTCAATTAGTCTAGAATGCAACATCAAAGAGAAGAGAGGAGATTGCCCAGCAGAAAAAAGCGTGCTGCTTAAGCTGTTAAAGGTGCCTGGGGCTATTTAAGGAATGACGTTTGTGCACACTGTAATAAAATAATGATCACCTGATAAATTATTAATGAGCACCGGTGTGATTTTATTGACGGAATATGTCAATTGCAAATAGGATGACTAAACATTATTTTGCCCATTACACGATCGATCTGCACGAGTCAACCTTCGAGCATGTACCGATTTAAATAATTGAACAATCACACGTCCACATTCCTAAACACACGATTTTTACCGTAAAACAGTAATCGCAATTTCTCGTAACATGGTATTACACGTAGGGACTGTGCGGGGGTGTCGAGCCAAATACAAAAAACCCGTGAAACTTCGACGAATAAATTCGTAGTCATTTTCTTTATTTTGACATTCTGCTAATTGAGAAAATATTTGAGTAATAAACACGGGTTATTTTACAAGACATCTCTTTCGATAATTTACCTTACGTTTAATTTTAACACGCCCAAATTGATTGACATGCAAATAACAAACCATTGTGACCCTTCTTGAATGCCAACCATTTGCCTATCAGAATCAAATTAACAATAGTGATGGGTTTTTTTTTTAAAAAAAAAAGATGTCAAACCATTTTTGGTAATTTTTATTTCTGACAATTTACAATGCAAGTCGTAATAACAAGGAGACTACAGCAGGCTAACAATTTGTTGTAAAATGGGCGTCTTTTTTCTGTCAGTTGGTTTCTTTTGATGTCACGTGCCAATTTACATTATGGAACCTTGATTGACAGTTTGCATTCACCAGACCCAATGGAGCCGAAATGAAAAGGTCAGCATGATATTATCGCCTTTATCGGAGTGATACGTGTCCACGTACATGTACATGTATTCAGCAAAGTTCCATAACCTTGCTGACGATGAATTCTGGCGAGGCGTGTTTCGTATCGGTTCATGATATCTTTTAATTCATTTGTGATTTAAACCAGAATTAGTTGAGGTGTGATATACCAATACTGTATGCACCGTGTGGCTAATTTGTCAGTATGTAAATTACTATTTAGAAGGATAAAATTACACCCCGGTAAGACCATAATAATTGATTTGTGCGCATTTTATAATTTTTTCCGTAATATGAATGAATTTGTAATAGTCGATTGACGCAAGACTTCAAAATATCGTACATATTAATGAAGTAATAACGTATTGGTATCTATAGGCATATTCTGTTTAGAAGAAGAATGAATAGTACTTGGATGTCAATGTGTTTAATTCAGTTATGATTTCGAACTAGCCATCAAATATTCGTGATTAATGGAAAAATTCCAACATAGTAACTGATCTATAAAGTGCTACATGTATTTTACCTAAAATAAGCGACGAGATGCATGTTTTAATTATAACACCGAGTCGCACAATTATAACACCGAGTCGCACGGTGTTTTCAACACCGAGGCAGTGCTATCGTGTCACTCGATATTTCCTCGGTATTCACTCGGTAAATCATGGAATTCCACGATAGAAAACACGGTAATATCGTGTTTGCTCAAACCTGCGCGATGCCTGTACTGTAGTGTGCTATGACTCACTATGAGTGAAAATTTGCCTTGACAATTCTAATCTCAAATTTCAAACTGTCAATGGTTCTTTAACTTGCATGCCACGCCCAATATGTGCTATGCTAAATATTTACCATGCCAATATGTACATGCTAATATGTACCATGCAGATATGTACATGCTAATATGTACCATGCAGATATGTACATGCCATGATATGTTATGGTCGTTGTTTTACTTTGTTGAACCTTGTGATCACTGATTCACTCTAAAGACAGAAGTTATCATCTGAACTGTATGAAACACAATAACTCTCAGTTGTGAAAACTCGCCAATTACCGAATATACCATCTGTATCTCAACATTTGAATCATTTTGTAAAATAAATTCACCACGTCCTTCAAAAGGCACGACCAGCTTCCGCAGTGACCTTGGAGTGGCCCCAGTCGACATACCCCTATGCCGCTATCGCAGTGAGCTAGGAGACATTCCAAATGAAATTTACTTGATACTCGATGAATGTCATTGTATTAGGTCTAAGGTAAGAGTATCATTAATCCCCAGTCGAAATCGAAATCCTTAATTGGAATTTCTCCTATATTGACACATGGAATCACATAATCTATAAAATCTGTACAAAACTTAATCAAAACTGAGCGTCATGTGGAATAACTCCCATTATTGACTCGGCGGTAACACCTTTCACAAAAATGTGTACGGAAATGGATTCCATCACCTCGAAATCGCATATTTTGATACCAAATTCGATCATACATTATTTGATACATGTTATTGGGTTGAAATCAGATAGCAAAAACCGGCGACCATTTTGGATTTGGCCAATTTGACCGATTTGGGCACGGATTTGGAACTGGGACTGTTTTTTGGGTGATAATATACGTTTAGACCAATCGTGGTCGACATTTTTATGGCAACAACTGCCGGTACTTATGCTATTTTGCGTGGACTAACTGAGTCAGTTATTTTTAACCTCTCAGTTGATTAATACACTTACATGTAGTTGTGAAAATACACCATCGCAGATAGTTTCATCCCTAACAATAATTAATTCACTTTTCAGCCAATATTTCACCCTTAATACTTGAAATAAGAGATTTAGCAAAGGTAATATCTCATTCAGTCCTTGGTAGTATATGGACAAAGATACATGTACATATGATAAGAATAAACCTATGGATTGCCACTGTTAATAAGTGTATTTGTTTATTGTTTTTAATTTAGTGCACTTACTCTTATTTTGTATGTTTCCAATCCATATTTTATATACATGCCTAGTTGAGCATGCGCACTTTGAGTTTGTATCATGTCGCTAATAAAAACATATTATTGTACGATTAGACAGAGTTCGTATTTAGCAGGAACTTAACATGGTAGCAGAGCGTGAGGCGCTCTATATAGTGGCGTAGACTATTTACTAGGGCGTCAAGAATTGTTTCACACAAGGTTTTAGATGAATTACCGAAGTCAGAAGGAAACTCCGTTAATTCGTACGGTTGGCGAAAAACCGGAAGTGTAAAAAACGTGGGGTTATTATAGGTTAGCGTAAAGCCATTATTGAGAGACAACTTACCGGAAGTCGGAGACATATTGTAAACAAACGAGTGGTTGAGAACCGAAAAAGAAAAAAAAAAGAAGAAAACAATAAAATGAGTTTGAAGTTAAATCCACCGGTGTTTTCGGACGAGAAAACTTATGAACGCTACAAGCAGGAGTTACTTGCTTGGAAAGAAATCACAAATTTAGAGAAAGAAAAGCAAGGCATTGCTGTTGCATTGTCTCTCCCAGAGCAACATCACATACGTGAGAGAGTGTTTGATGAGCTTAGTATTGTCGAATTGAAGACAAATCAAGGTTTCGATGTTTTGTTAACATTTCTTGATAAACATTTAGGAAAGGACGATCTTGTAGATAGTCTTGAAAAGTATGCAGATTTTGAGGACTATAAACGAAAGGATGATCAGTCAATCAGTGAATTTATCTCAGATTTTGATTCAAAGTATGCCAAAATAGTGAAAAAGGGAATGACTTTATTACCGGAAATTCTGGCATTCAAACTTTTAAAATGTGCAAATATATCCGCAAATATATCCTTACAGGCATGAACTATGAAAATAAAGCTACCTTGTACGATCAAGCCAAAGTTTCTTTAAAAAAGTTTAAGGGCTCGGGTACCTCTTCTGCTCCGATACATAGTAACTTTCAATTGGACCCCTTACCTTCTGAAAGTGTTCTTGCGGCAGCAGGTTATTATAAATTTAATCATGGTGCTGGTTATCGCGGTGGACGAGGTCGCCCCCCTTTCAAAGGTTTTCAATATGGTGGCTATAGAGGTAGAGGTGCTAGTATGGATAAATTTAGTAACCCAAAGTCATTTTCTGGACGTACAATGCGTTGTCATGGTTGTGGTTCTTTTCGTCATTTGTTAAAGGACTGTCCTGACAGTTGGGAAAATGTGAATACTACAGATTCCAGTGATAAAAGCGATGTGTTGTTGACTGAAAGTGCAGAAAATGTTATTATGTATACAGGTTACAATGAAACTGAAATTAACAGGTTAGGCAAACAATCGCAACACAGTGCTGTATTGGATACAGCATGTACAAGCACTGTGTGTGGTAAAGTTTGGTATGAAACATTTCTAAGCACATTTCAACCTAATAAACTTTGTGAAATTAAAGAATTTCCAGGTACCAAATGTTTTAAATTTGGAGGTGGAGAATGTCTTCAATCCCTAAAGCGTGTTCATGTTCCATGTGTTATTGCGGATCATCATTTTATGCTTGAAATTGACATTGTGGACTCTAGTATTCCTTTGTTATTAAGCTTAAAGACACTAAAGAATGCCAATGTCAAACTGGATCTGGAATATGATCAAGCAGAGATTTTTGGAAAAAAATGTGCATTAGACTTCACATCTAGTGGACATTACAGTGTTCCTATAGCCAGTGATACTCAATTGGATGAGGTTTTTAGTGTCCAATTAGATACTTTGCCTCAGGGTGAACGGTATAAGGCTTTATTAAAATTACATAAACAATTTGCACATCCTTCGAAACATAGATTAGTGGCATTATTGACTGATGCAGGCGTTTGGGACAAAGGTTATTTAAATGATTTAGATCAAATATATAATGAGTGTACAACATGTAAAGTGTTTGCTAAGACACCTGCTCGTCCAGTCGTGAGTATGCCTTTAGCCAGACGTTTTAACGAATGTATAGCTATGGATTTAAAGGTCCTGCGCAATGGCCATTATATACTACATATGATTGACATGTTTTCGAGACTGAGCGTATCAGTGTTTATTCAAACTAAACAGCCTAAAGTTATTATTGACCAAGTGATGAAACATTGGGTTTCTGTTTGGGGTGTTATGGAGAATGTTTTGTTTGATAACGGTGGGGAATTTAGTAATGATCTCATGCGTGAAGTAGCAAGCATCTTAGGAGTTCAGATTTTGACAACCCCTGCTGAAAGCCCATTGTCTAATGGAGTTTGCGAATGCAATCATCAAGTGACTGATAGAATGCTAGAAATTTTATGTGATGAAAATCCAACAGAGGACAAGGATACATTATTGGCTTGGGCGAATATGGCGAAAAATTCGTTACAAATGTGGAATGGTTTTAGCAGCTTTCAAATCATTCTTGGTCAAAACCCTAATTTGCCGAATATTGTGACTGGCAAAATACCATATGTCGAAGGTACTACTTCGAGTGATGTTCTTCTAAAACATTTAAACGCTTTACATTCAGCGAGACAAGCATTTATCCGTTGTGAATCTGATGAACGACTTCGCCGAGCATTAAGGCATCAAATTCGTGCTACTGAGGACTGTTTTTCGATGGGCGACATCGTATTCTATAAAAGAGAAGGACATAACAAATGGCTTGGTCCTGCTAAAGTTATATTTCAGGACGGAAGGGTTGTTTTTGTGCGTCATGGTGGTGTGTATGTTAGGGTTTCTACCAATCGTCTGATCAAAGATTGTCAATCGGACACTGGTTCATCTGAAATAAGAAATACTCACCTTGATATAACGAACAATATTCCATTACCGGTAACTGAAACTATTGGATTGCCAGTAGTACAACCAATTGATAACATAACAGAAACTGCAGTATCTGCTGATCAAAATATATCTTGCAATGCTGATCAGGAAATCAAATTGAAGAAATATGATAAAATACAAGTTCGCGAATCCGAGCAAGACGATTGGGAAACGGTTACAATTTTAAGTAAAGCTGGAAAAGCAACTGGTACTTATAAACATTGGTACAATGTTCAATCTGCAAATGATATTTAAAAAAGTGTGAATTTAGATAATATTTTCTGGAAACGACAAGAAGATGATGAAATACTAGCTGTATTTGTACCTTTAAGTGAACATGGAAATTATGATTGTGTGCAAGCGAAATTAGATGAATTACAAAAGTTGGAACATTTTAAAACCTATGAAATTGTTGATGACATTGGACAAGACAGGATTTCAACGAGATGGGTCGTCAATAAGAAGGGTGATAAGATTAAAGCACGTCTCGTAGCACGAGGGTTCGAAGAGGAGCGATATATCCAAAGTGACTCACCTACTATTGGTAAAAGTACACTACGAACATTCTTAGCTCTTTCAGCCAGCTTAAAGTGGAAGGTTAGAACAACTGACATTAAATCAGCCTTTTTACAAGGTAAGACATTAGAAAGAGATGTGTTCTTATCTCCACCTCGTGAAGCAGGTTTATCTTGTGGAAAATTATGGAAGCTAAAGCATTGTTTATATGGCTTAAATGATGCTGCAAGGCAGTTTTACCAAAGTGTACGTGAAGAATTATTAAAGCTAGGTTGTAAGCAATCTTCTTTAGATCCAGCTTTATTTTATTATAAAAAGCATAATCAGCTAGTTGGTTTGATTGCATGCCATGTGGACGATTTCTTGCATGCAGGAAATATTGAATTTGATGATTTAATTATGAATCCTCTCCGCAACAGGTTTTTAGCCGGCAAACTTGAAGAGAATGCTTTTAGTTACATAGGATTTAATTTGGAACAGGTAAAAACTGATAACTGTATAATGTTAGATCAAACAGCGTACATGGATGAATTAAACACTGTTAAATTGCCTACTTCTACTTCAAAAGATGCTGGTAAAGACAAGAATCTGAACGAAGAAGAATTGACTTTACTTCGTACACAAGTGGGTAAAATTAATTGGGCCGTTCAGGGTTCGCGTCCAGGCTTGGCATTTGATATGATTGAGTTGAGTACTAAGTTACGTAATGGTACTATTGATGACCTTAAGAGGGCAAATAAGTGTATTTTGAAATTAAAGGAAATAACTTCTGTTATAAAATATCCAAATCTTGGTGATCCTCATACCTGGACAATACTAGTGTTTACAGATGCTTCTTTAGGTAACATTTGCAATGGCGTAGGAAGTGTAGGAGCTCATTTGATTCTATTAGTGTCCGTTAATCAGTGTTGCCCATTAAATTGGCAAGCAAACAAAATAAAACGAGTCGTACGATCAACTATAGCTGCAGAAACATTGAGTCTACAAGAAGCTTTGGAAGATGCAGATTATCTTAAACATCTTATTGAGGAATTGCTAGGATCAACAGACTTTCCGTTGAATATTCCGGTGGAGGCTATCGTTGACAATAAAAGTGTAGTTGAGGCGGTGTTTTCTACCAAAATGGTAGATGATAAACGTTTACGATTAGATATAAGTGCAATTAAGGAATCTTTATCATTAAAACAAGTAAAATCTGTGAAATGGTGTCCTAGTGAATTGCAGTTAGCTAATTGTATGACTAAAAAGGGCGCATCTGGCAGTGACATGTTAAGTGTCTTTCGATATGGACGACTTAACCAAATTCCATGATTAAAAACAAACAAAACAAAAAAACAAAAATGAAAAATGTGTGAAGTGTTTAGTTTAAAGTTTAATTTGTCATTAATGATGAGAGTGCAGTAAAATGTGTAGGTAGACAATAAAAATAAAAGGCACTCAAGTGTTTAACAATTTTTATTTATTTCTTTGGATCTTCTTCATCTGGAACCTTTAAAATTGTTTAATGAACTATAGCTTATAAAAAACTTTTACTTACCTAAAACAGAAAGAAAGAAAAGAGAAAGTATAATTAATGTTAATAAGTGTATTTGTTTATTGTTTTTAATTTAGTGCACTTACTCTTATTTTGTATGTTTCCAATCCATATTTTATATACATGCCTAGTTGAGCATGCGCACTTTGAGTTTGTATCATGTCGCTAATAAAAACATATTATTGTACGATTAGACAGAGTTCGTATTTAGCAGGAACTTAACAGCCACCACAGCCAGACGTCTGTATGTAAGCTCTAATAAAAGTGTATGATTGTTATTGATGGCACAGACATTTAGCCTATTGTTTTAGCTTTCAAATGTCAAATGTTAACCCCATAGAATAATATTACTGTCCGATTTATGTTTATAGAAAAACCAAAATTTAGCCATATGCCAAGTGACGAAGTTGCAAATGAACAAGATATAGTGGAATTAAAGTGCCAGGCAACAGGAGATCCAAAACCAACATTAGAATGGAGAAAGGAGGACGGTAGAATACCATATGGAAGGTAATCTTTATTTTTATATGTCCAACAAATGAATAATTTATATAAAGTGAATGGATTCGGAGGCTAGCCATACACGTCCACTGCGCTGGCGTGTCCTGTAGTGACACAGACTTCACTCAAATTTGAAAACAGTCAGTAATAATATAAGTACCGTTTGTGTTGAAGATCGGATCGAGATTTGTGATCCGAATACTTTTGCTTGCTATCCGAATACTATTCGAATAATTCAGAAATGTAAAATTCTTGAAAAGAATTACCCATATATTTCATATACTTGTAATTCTTTTTTACTTGTTTCAATATGTGTGTCTTCAACCGCGTGCGCTGGGAAAATTGTACTTTCTATTTGCAAATTTTTCAAGCCACGAAAAAAAACGTGGTTACCGCATATTAGGACTATCGAAAAAATCAATGAGGTGAAGAAATTTGTGTATCACTGCCCCTCTAACTCTAATTCACTTTTGTATTATTTAAGGTTTCTCTCGGGAAGATAATCTTGTCTACTTATGTCTGCCTTCATGTCGATTGACATTGAAAATTGAAGTCGATCGAGCCTTTGGATAAATTAACCCCTCGCCTCAGTGTTTATACTTTAAATGATTTCGCAAACTTGACGTTGAACCCTTATATGCAAGTTTCACACGGGACGTGTATACTGAGCCTGAATGTCTGCTTGGCAAAGAAATGCCATACTGCCGAATGTGAGTTGACGGCTTGAGGCATTGTTAAATTTCAAAGTAATCAATGTAAAAATTACTATGTAGAACATATAACAGAATTTCAGAAGATTGTAAGAGATAGTAAAATGATTCGGATATCCGTTATTTTATATAGGAATAGTAGGTTCAACACTCAATATAACCCAGAAAGCCATTGTGTAATGCCAACATGAATCATGATCTACTATATGATACAAAAAATATCAATGTAAGCATGTTGTAGTAAAATAACTATACAAGTATGTAACCATATTGGTGAAATGTATAAAAAAAAAAGCAGATAATCTAAAAACTAAATGTTCTAAATCAATTAAGAAACATTTAGTATTCAATAGAAGTGAGACATATTGAATATCAGGGGCGGATCCAGGATTTTCAGAAAGGGGGTGCGTGCTGCACCAAGCTGGGAGTGCGAAGCCCGACCCATGATTTTTGAGTGGACAAAAATGCCCACAAGGACTAATTTCATAATTGTTCTCCTTTCCCACGAGAATATATGGTGCTAAAAATTGTTCGCCATTGCAAAAAAATAGGGAGTGCGCCCCCGTCTGTATCCGCGCCTGAATACAGTAAGGGCACATGTTCTACCTACATGTATCACAAAAACATAGCAAAAAACAAACAAAACTGAATACAAAAAAAGCAAATGAGAAAACGTTGATTGTCTCGAAAGACAGCAGTCTGCTGACTGAATGGCATGACGTAAATATGCCGGTTTGTTGTCAATGACCTGATAATTTAGAGGGTGACAAAATACCACAATAAAAAGGGCGATAACCCAGATAAAATGACACTTAAAGCTTAAAGAGCTAATCCCGATAATTTTTTGAAGAATATAACTGCTTAATTTTGTGTTAAAATCCCTTAAAATCCCCTACTAAAGGGCCGAGCAACTAACTTGGTATTTGTGATACGTTTTCAAACAACTTAAACACATCAGTCTTCTTCTGAAAATTGAGACCGGTGCAATATGCTGTATTATGTAAAACCAGGCTTTCTTCTAAACAAAAATAATGTGTAGGTGAAATATACCTTTCGCTATCAAGTACAGCACATGGGCCATTCACAGTATAGACCTCTGAAGGAACGGGAATCGATTATCAGGTCACCAACGAAAAAATTGACCCGAAATCTTAAAAAGGTTACTTGTCCGGATAAGCAGTTTTGACGTTCATATGTCCAAACGACTCAATATTTTGAGCTGAAATTTTGAGAAACAATCACTTCACCATTCTCCTACATTTTGGCGTTTAGATTTCATATGTACTCAGACTTTTATTTTTGAGACTCTGTTCAAATTGGGACTGTCCCTTTAATAAACTATCCATTTTAGCAACTAATCGGAATTATTATGTGATGTAATTGCACAAAATATAATACGTAATAAATTGATTACATCACTATTGTCCAAGTTTGTATATTTAATAGTGATGGATGTTATAAATAGTCTTCTTTTACACCAGTATTGACATATTTTACAGCTAGTTACACACCTAGTAATTAATGACTGCTGTATAATTTCAAACACTTTCTATACATACTAAACATTAGTTTAGAATACTGATCACCACTTATATGATTTAATGACAAAAATGGTCATTACTAAAAGGCTTAGCGCCATTTATCAAAGGTATTAGCTTACCCATGTGGATATCAAGGCCTATCTAAATTCCCCATTTTTCGTCAAGCACTATAGCTACTTCATTCATGGGGTGGGTTCAGAAAATTTATGCTCACGGGAACAAGCATCCTCCCAACCATTGATAATAAACCCTTGGAATTAACCAGTAATTTTGGAAATAATTAACCGTAGTAGATAAAGAAAAACTTAATAATTATTTTATCTTTTCATACATATGGTGTTTACTACCAGCCATAAAATACTGTTTTATCATAATGTCTTTAAAGAAATACTTTAAAAAGCCTGTAGTGGTTCATGGTTCACCTGATGCTGACAACGGTAATTGGCTTCCACAGTTGTCCATGAACTTTCATTGGATTATCAGCATGCTCAATCTATTACTCTCAAATAGACATAATATGAGATTAGAACCACCAACCATATGATTGGCTGTTAAATTGTCATAATTTTATCACCCTTGTTGTTCGTTCGGCTATTCTTCGTTGGAATATGCACCCAGGTGATACATATGTACATATGTAATATTTCATACATATGGATGAGGTAGGATTGGGGGTGTATAGCTCATCCTGGAGAAGTATTCTAGTGAAAGGGGTCACTGTTCATTATAAGTCGAATTCCAAATCCATTTCAATATTACTTTATATACAGTTTAAAAATACATTATTTACAAGATCACATCAAAGGCATCTGATCTCCCTCTCTGTCTCTGTGTCTCCTTGTATATCTACCCATCTGTTTGTGTATGGGTCTTTTAAAGACACTAATTTGCATACACACAAAGGAACAATTTTGACAAATCAGATGAAAGATAAAATTATTGTAGCACATCAAATGAAAAGAAGTTAAATAAATATATAAATTTCATTGGTTGAAAGTTTCGTAGTGAAATATAATTTTTAGGATCTAATAAGCTTTAAGCCATAACAATTAAAAAGCATTGACACTTGATTGGCATTGATCAGACTGCATTGTTAACTGTATAAATCTTTGCTCAAGGTTTCTCTTAATAAGCCTACTGGCATCCAAAGATTATAAAACAGTCAAAGCCAATCATGCTTTTAGGCAATTACTTTAAATCAAAATATTGACATTAAATGCAAGGAAAGACCAACTGATAACCTTAATATTAGCTATATTGTCTAAATGCTTAATAAATAAATTCTGTATATTCTTAAAAATGAAATTTGAAAAAGAAGTAAAATTCAGTATCACTATTTGGTGATAAATGCCCCCGTCCTGAAAAATTCATGCGTCCTCGCATGATATATATACACAATATACTTGATGAAACTATTAATAAATAGTTAAAAGAAAAATATATGCTTATAATTAAAGATTTGTTTAAAGTTTTGTTTCACAATATCTTGAGTGAATTATGTTGTTATATGATTATACAGGCTAAAGTCACTTAGGTAATCCTTTGTTGTCGCCTTATGTATAATACATTCTTGTCACATACATAAATATCACTTGCAATAATTATGAGAAAAAAAAAGAAGCTTTTAAGGAATGCAAAATTCCACTTAAAACGATTTTCAGTCAGTAATCAAACTGAATAAAAAATATATGAAATTTAAAAAGTCAATGGTAAGAGTCATATAAATAAAGTATTAGCACTATTCTGACGAAAGTTTCAATATCTTCACTTTTACAGTCTGCGTCACCGGAATATTTATAATTTGTGGAGGTAATTATTTCTAGCAGTAGTTGTTATGTTAATTGTTTCCAATGCAGTCCACATACACATTTTAGCTATTTACACGGTTATATAAAAAATAATTTCTGCTGCAACACACAACTTTAATGAATTCACTGCACTTATATACACAAAATTTTATCAGGTACACACTTTAAATCTTCAGCAATATCTGGAACATTACAATTTACTAGATCAGGGATTATGACTGTAAGGTCCACCACATTCATCTTATAGGCGGGTAAAGATAAAAATGCACCTAGAACAAATTGCAACAGAAATCATTTCTTTGGGAACTGTTCCGGTATGGTCTCTAGTACTCCCATAACAAAAGCGGCCATTATCGGTCTTGGGGAAATTTGCATAATTAACATAAATCCAAGATGGCGGCCAGTGGTCTAGAATATCGCCGATATCTCCAAAACGCTTGACTTTAGTGCAAATAAATGTATTACCGACCTATATGAAATCGATACTCGCGACTTCAAAAATGCCGACATTTTTTTCCTCCGACCTTATTGTAACGTCGTAACGTCATTTTGACGGCATTACGTCTTGCTCGTTGTGACGTCATTATCCAATTTAATTGTAACTGCGCTCGGAAAACTGCTGGAAACCACGAACCGCTGTATAATTTGTATAAAAGAGCACGTCTTCCCCCAAACTGAAACTAAATATCATCTTTCATCTATAGCGGGGGCCACGGTGGCTCAGTGAGTAAGAAATCAGCTTGCTTACCTGGGGATTCAGTGTTTGATCCCTGCGTTGGACGAGAAAGTTCATTGGGACTTTCCGGCGTGGTTCTCCCTTGTCAGTGGTGTAAGACAGAGGGTCTGACAAGGGACAACGTATAGTCCTTCGGGTGGTACGAAAAACCGAGATTCCGTGTACACATTGGCGTGCAATTTAAAGGAGCTAAATCGCTACCATTTGGAACCTAGAAATTGAAGGAAGTGGGTCGCAACGCATATAATACTGTAGTATGAATGTTTTTAAACTGATTTACATTTAATGGTTTCCGTTTTTACTCTAATTTCAAATCAGTTATGTTCGGCGAAGTAAGCCGACAGTCTCAATCGAATGCAAATTTTGATCGTCTGGCTATTCCAGTTTACATACGCCGTTTGATTTGGTGCTTTGTCTCTAGCCTCGTTAATCGAGTCTCTTGCTAGAACTGGGGCTGAAACGCATTATGGTACACGATTCGTGTAAAATGTTTATTTTGTCTTGAATATTATATATCAGAAGCCCACATTTTCCCGATAAGATCACAGCATCAATGTTGATTGATATTGACAAATAATTCGTGTTTTCAATATTGAAGTTTTTTGATAATATTGACATGGCTACTTTAAGGTTCCCTTAGAAGTTGGAATTCAATATACGAGTAGGCGGTAATGCCGCTGTCCGAGGAAAATATCCCATATAGCAAATGTATGGGGTATGTCAGTCTTCATTAACCCAGCTGGAACAGAACAGTAGGACGTTAAACTCCATTTCAATTCATTTCATCTATTACCATCTATTAAAAGCTG
Source organism: Patella ulyssiponensis (assembly GCA_963678685.1). NCBI lineage: Eukaryota > Metazoa > Mollusca > Gastropoda > Patellidae > Patella > Patella ulyssiponensis. Next base: position 55,102,965 of record OY783225.1, on the reverse strand, counting down.
ATAAGAATAGAAATGAAATGAAATGGGGTTTAACGTCCTACTCTTCTGCACCTAACCTGGGCTAATGGAAGACGGGCATACGCCATACAGTGTGCTGTGAGGGAAATTTTGCCCGGGCAGCGGCGCTACGGCCTACTCTTCTATCGAATTCCAACTGCCAAGGGATCTTTTACGTGCACTCCAATGTGTACACGGGACCTCGGTTTTTCGTCCCATCCGAACGATTAGGCAGCTGTCCTTGTCAGGCCCTCCTTCTGCATCACTGACAAGGGGAAATCACGCCGGAAAATTGAGATGAACTTTCTCAGCCAATGCATGGATCGAACACCCGATCTCCAGGCTAGCGAACCAGCGCCTTACCCACTTAGCCACCGCGACCTGAAAACAAAAATATAGAAAATCGGCATCTTATTATTTATATAGAAATGTCAATGAAACAGAACACATCTGATGTTTCCAGAGCCAATTTATGAGATAGAAAATAGAAAATATCGCCCACATCTTCAGAGGAATAAATTATCACTGTTTTGGAGTTTGCATAAGATATATCCATTTTTCAAACCCAACAGTGTAAGCCAAGCCATGCATACGGCCTACATCGCTTGGAATTACAGCCCTTTGCAGTTACAACTTATGATTTTCAGCAGTGATTCGGGCACACGAGGGCTGTCCATCGTCTTCGCAACGTATTTTTTGCTCGAAAGTTGTCAATCCCAATGTTCTAGCTTTAGTTCTGTGACAACGTTAGTCCAGGTTTGAACCTGATGAGACATTAGTTAGCTGCGATATTGTAATCAACCCCCCAAAGTAGTATTTCTACGAAAGGTTTCTCCACTGCTTCTGGTAGGGTTTAGTGTACTTTATAACATACAATGTACTAATAGTTTACCAAAGTAGGACCGTCGGAAACTTTTTTTTGAAATGGCCACCGAAACGTCATAATATTCATACCCTGTAACTATCAACCAAAATTTGATGATCTTGGTGTCTATCCCTTGGTTTGTGGGGGGAAGAACACATTAAGATCATAAAAAATGATGTTGGTCAATATATGATGTCAAATATTGTCTCCAACAACTCCAAATGATAATAGTCCATAACTATTGACTCAAATTTGATGATTTTGATGTCTATACCCAGGTTGGGGGGGGGGGTTACAAGAAAAACATTAAGAAAACTTTGTTTATCACTAAGCTGTTGAATCTTTATGAAATTAAATTCATGACCTTCGGCTGTCTACTATCACTTAATACACAAACACCTTTGTCCATAGGATAAGTTTCACATACAGTAGTAGAGTCCATTGCATCTGCTGCTGCATCGATAGCCTTTGCATACCCCCGAACAGTTGAAATGGACTATTTTCAAGGCAAACGTCGTTTTTAATGATCTTGATGTGTTCTCTGCTCCCAAAAGCCTAGGGGTAGACACTAAGATCATCAAATTTGGGTTGATAGTTACAGAGTTATGACCATTAAAAGGTTTCGGTGTCCAGCTTGGGTGTCATCTTTATGAAAACACTTTTCCGAGGGTCCAACTTGCATAAGTGAAGCCTACCAGTAATCAGTTGAGAAACCCTTTGTAGCAATCTTTTGAGGGTTAAATTGTATTTTGACCTGACTATTGTGCAGCATTTTCAGTTGGAGGTAGAGACTATACTTGCATTACTTTCTCTGGCCACTTCCTGCAACAAATTGAGCCACTGTGGCTTCAGACTATAGATGAACGATCATATATAGTTTCAGTTTGTGTGAAGATGGGTTCTTTTATACAAATTATACGGCGGCTGGGCGGCGGCTGGCGCAAATCTGGGGGGGGGCAGGGGGCCGTGCTCCCGCCCCCCACCAGTCCCAGTGACGTAGTTGATTTCCATTTTCGTTTGCCTTGTTACTGTTGTAGTTCACATATCTGCTCTTTAATAGATGATATAAACATGATTTTCGCATTGTCTCCGCCTAGCAATTCAAAGTTGCAGCGTATTATCCTTTGCTCCAATGTATGCCCCCCTACCTTGACAAAATCCTGGATCCGGGCCTGAGCGGTTCGTTGTTTCCAGCAGTTTTCCGAGCGCAGTGACAATAAAATTTGATAATGACGTCACGAGAACAACGTAATGCAGTCAAAATGACGTTACGCCGTTACAATAAGGTCGGAGGAAAAAAATGTCGGCATTTTTGAACTCGCGAGTATCGATTTCATATAGGTCGGTAATACATTTATTTGCGCTAAAGTCAACCGTTTCGGAGATTTTGGCGATTTTCTTGTCTCCTGGCGGCCATCTTGGATTTATGTTAATTATGCAAATTTCCCCAAGACCGATAATGGCCGCTTTTGTTATGGGAGTACTAGAGACCATACCGGAACAGTTCTCAAAGAAATGATTTCTGTTGCAATTTGTTCTAGGTCCCCCCTCTCATATTGCTATCTTTACCCACCTATTATTGATCTAGCACATTTTGTTATCTGGTTACCTTGCAGTCTGTCTGGTGATGAACCATGCGCTAGTACTTCTTCTTCTTGACATGGAGAAATCTCACTTGGTTTGACAAAGTCAACCTTGCCCAGAATAGAAGATATCAGCTTCAAACTTCTTTGGACCAGTCTGTTATCAGAGATGTTGTTCAGCAAGACGAAACCTGAAATATCTCTTGACCATCTCATATAATAACATTCAATGTGTGACAATAAATCAATTATATTAAATAATTTTGAATCAAAAGAATGTGGTCATTCCCTGTACTCAACCGTGCCAAATATAATCATGTAGCCTACATGTATGTCTTCAACACTGTCAAATTGTCAAGACTGTGCAAACCTCAGAAGATACTCTATTCTTTTATTCTTGTTTCCCATAAAGTATTATGCAATATTTTAGTTACTATCATGATCATTTCTTATTCTTATGATCATTTCTTATTCTGATCTAATTCATTTTTATACGCCCACATTTTCATGTGGACGTATATTGTCGTCGCCCCCGTCCGTCCGTCCACAATTGTTTGTGAACAGTCTACAGGTCACAATTCTTATCCGATTTAAATGAAACTTAAAATATAGGTTTATCACCCTAGGATCTCGGTTCATTTCGATATTGGCATGTATCGGACTGTAACTTCATGGGTTATGGCCCCTGATTGTACGTTTTTTAGCTTGTGAACAGTATAGAGGTCACAATTTTGAACCGATTTGAATGAAACTTGAAATGCATGTTTATAACCCATAGATCTTGGTTCCTTTCGATATTTGCGCCAATCGGATCGTAACTTCCTGAATTATGGCCCCTGATTGTCCGAAAAATTGCCCTTTTTAGCTTGTGGTCCCTCTGGAGGTCAAAATTGATATCCGATGTAAAAAAACGTTTGATTATATCACCGTTCCATGGTTATGAAGGCAGAGTTCGAATTTCGTGAAAATCGGACCAAAATTGATGGACAAAATGGCCGCCGTTTGTACGCGAATAGTGTGAAAATATGTTATATCAAGGTTGTGGACCTTATAGAGGTCACAATTTTGAACCGATTTGGATGAAACTTGAAATGCTTGTTTATAACCCATAGATCTTGGTTCTTTTCGATATTTGCACCAATCGGATCGTAACTTCCTGAATTATGGCTCCTGATTGTCCGAAAAATTGCCCTTTTTAGCTTGTGGTCCCTCTGGAGGTCAAAATTGTTATCCGATTTAAAAAACCGTTTAATTATATCACTGTTCCATGGTTATGAAGGTTGAGTTCGAATTTCGTGAAAATCGGACCAAAATTGACGGACAAAATGGACGCCGTTTGTACGCGAATAGTGTGAAAATATGTTATATCAAGGTTGTGGACCTTATAGAGGTCACAATTTTGAACCGATTTTGATGAAACTTGACATGCATGTTTATAACCCATAGATCTTGGTTCTTTTCGATATTTGCACCAATCGGATCGTAACTTCCTGAATTATGGCCCCTGATTGTCCGAAAAATTGCCCTTTTTAGCTTGTGGTCCCTCTGGCGGTCAAAATTGTTATCCGATTTAAAAAAACGTTTAATTATATCACCGTTCCATGGTTATGAAGGTTGAGTTCGAATTTCGTGAAAATCGGATAAGAGTTGACGGATAAAATGGCCGCTGTCTGTACGTGAATTGTGTGAAAATATGTTATATCAAGGTTGTGGACCCTATAGAGGTCACAATTTTGAACCGATTTTGATGAAACTTGACATGCATGTTTATAACCCATAGATCTTGGTTCCTTTCGATATTTGCGCCAATCGGATCGTAACTTCCTGAATTATGTCCCCTGATTGTCTGAAAAATCGCCCTTTTTAGCTTGTGGTCCCTCTGGAGGTCAAAATTGTTATCCGATTTAAAAAACCGTTTGATTATATCACCGTTCCATGGTTATGAAGGTTGAGTTCGAATTTCGTGAAAATCGGACCAAAATTGACGGACAAAATGGCCGCCGTTTGTACACGAATAGTGTGAAAATATGTTATATCAAGGTTGTGGACCTTATAGAGGTCACAATTTTGAACCGATTTTGATGAAACTTGACATGTATGTTTATAACCCAAAGATCTTGGTTCCTTTCGATATTTGCGCCCATCGAATCATAACTTCCTGAATTACATGTATGTCCTCTAATTGTCCGAAAAATCGCTTTTGTTAGCTTTTGGTCCCTCTGCAGGTCAAAATTATTATCCGATTTAAAAAGCATTTGATTATATCACAGTTCCATGGTTATGAAGGTTGAGTTCGAATTTCGTGAAAATCGGACAAAAATTGACGGACAAAATGGCCGCCGTTTGTACACGAATAGTGTGAAAATATGTTATATCAAGGTTGTCGACCCTATAGAGGTCACAATTTTGAACCGATTTTGATGAAACTTGACATGTATGTTTATAACCCAAAGATCTTGGTTCCTTTCGATATTTGCGCCCATCGGATCATAACTTCCTGAATTATGTCCCCTGATTGTCCGAAAAATCGCTTTTGTTAGCTTGTGGTCCCTCTGGAGGTCAAAATTATTATCCGATTTAAAAAACCATTTGATTATATCACGTTTCATGGTAATGAAGAGAGAATTTGAATTTCGTGAAAATCGGATAAGAGTTGACGGATAAAATGGCCGCTGTCTGTACGTGAATTGTGTGAAAATATGTTATATCAAGGTTGTGGACCCTATAGAGGTCAAAATTTTGAACTGATTTTGATGAAACTTGAAATACATGTTTATAACCTTATGATCTTGGTTCCATTGCATATTTGCCCATATCGGATCGTAACTTCCTGAATTATGGCCCCTGATTGTACGAAAAATCACCCTTTTTAGCTTGTGGTCCATCTGGAGGTCACAATTATTATCTGATTTAAAAAAACGTTTGATTATATCACAGTTACACCATAGTTATGGGTGAGTTTGAATTATGATTTTCTGATGATTACTTAAAATGCAACAACTCTTGTTGACTGCTCGGACGATTTGGCTGCTGTGTGGGCGTATGTTTCGTTGCCTGGCTACCTATTTTCTTATTTATTCTCATATATTATTTATGATCTAATAATTCTAATATTGTCATACCGGTATGTCATTTATTCGCTTATTTATTTTCATGTTATAATTATTAAACAAAAAAATATTGGGGGGTATTTTTCACAAAATGTGAAAAAGAAAACAATTTATATTTATATAATACATAATCATTCAATATATTAATAATCATATTCAAAACTTCTATTTCCTATTACATAAAAAACATAGTAGTGTTGCTATCATCTTATGTTTATAATTTAATTAAAGTTACATTATGGGAGATAAGATAAAGAGATGGCAGCTCTAACTATAATAGTTAAAAACTAGATAGTGTAAAAGTAATTTGCTGAAAATTTCAGTCAAATGGATCCACTATTAGCCGAGAAAAAAGCGTTTGGAATATTCACATAGCCTCGGTCATCATTACTAAAATCATTAATATAAACAGCATAGTCTCGATTATCCACTTGATTGATTTAATTATCAACGGCCATTAAGCGGCATATAGGAAATTAATCCGCCGACATCGAAGGCTAGCCTTGACATCAAGAGTTTATTATGGTCTGGATATGTTAATCAATGTCTTATTGATTATTTAGATAACATTTCAGGCCTAAAGAAAGACCTGTAATAAGCAGATTTTGCTCTTGCATAATGCTATTTTAAGTAAAAGAACTAAGTCTATGTGGTCTAATCAAACTTAGTAAAATGCTATGCATACTGATCGTCACCAATATGGCACAGCGTTGGAATGTCAGTCGTAAATGGATGGCCAGTCCACCTTGCCTAACAAACCTGATTATAGCTATATAACATTAATTTCAAAAATAATTTAGACACACAGACCTTTTTCTTTTTTCTTTTTTTTAATGAAAGTAATGTAATTTAAATAAATTTGTTGTAATTTGAGGGTGTCAAATTTTAGTCGCTTTTTACGACACGCAATTCAACTTAAACGTTGGGCCTACTCTTGTCCCCGGTCCCACAGGGGAACAAAGTCACAATGTCTATAGTATTTGTTATAATAATTTTTTTTTTTTTTTTTTTTTCAATGTAATGAATCTGTTCTAACTTCCTTTGTTTTTGTACTGTGTAATGCAGTTAAAGTCTGTGTAACTGCCTTGTGTACCGATGTAATCAACGCTTTAAAAGTTGCTGTGGAAACTGCTTTATTGTATTGTACATGGTTAAAAAGATCATTAGAAAAATAATTACAGTAGTCTGTTAGATCAGATATTTCCTTATAATTATTGTTACAGCGATTGTCACAATGTTTTGATAGGCTCTCTATTTCCATCCAAATGTGGTCAACTATTTCATCAAAATTCTGGCTTCTCTGTTCATGAAAAAGGTTTTGTCCCTCTTCTATAGCTTTAATCCTTTATCCATTTGCATCATTTTTCTTTCAAGGCCTGTCTTCATGCTTCTCATATCACACAGCATTTTAATGTTAGTGTTGAGTTTGAAGTCAGCCATCATTTTTTCTAAATCTTGTTTTGTATTTTGCTGATGTTTTATCATATTCACATTTGGTAAATTTGTCGAATTCTGTGATTTGGTGATATCTTCATCCTTCTTGACAAAAAATTTATGGTTCCTGAGAGGGCGCTTCCGTTTCTTACCAGCTTCATTTCTCGTAATGTGGAACTCCTTGCGTAATTTCTCAGGTATTTGTTCTGTAAATTGCCATTGTGTTGACCCATCAATCAGTTTGATTAGATATGACTTTCGTCCCTGGAACTGTGCTGCTTTAATGATTTTTACAATCTGTGCTTCAGACAACATTTTTGATTTCGACACTTGAGATTGTGTTTGTTGCTGTGAATTAGATTGTAAAGAATCATCAGTAGCTTCGTCCGTAGATTTCTGTTCTGTATCTTGTTCCTCTTCAAGTTCTTCTGGATTTAATTCCTCTTCGGACTCAATAGGTACATTTGTTGGGCGTGTTGCAGGGTCAAAATATTTCTTTAGACGATTGGTATTTGTAAGATATTTCAAAGGTTTGTCATCAGAACATCATCTAAGTTTGTAGGTGTATTTTGGTCCAAGGTCTACAATGTAGTAAGGTCCGAGCCACTTCTTGCAAAGTTTTGGTGCTAATACTACCTTGAATTTTGAACAAAACAACCATACCTTTGTTCCCTTTTCAAAGCTTGGTTCTTCCGATTTCTTATCATGCTGACCTTTGTATTTTTGTTGAGCCCTTTCCATATTCTCTGCTGCAATTTTTCTGGTGATTTCTAGTTGCTCAATGACTTTTGTCAGGTAGTCCTTACTTGATCTTGGTAGCGTTTCTTTGGGTATTAACTGTGAATCAAGCGGAACCCGCATTTCTTTCCCAAAAAGCATTGCGAATGGTGAGGAACCAGTTGACTGTGTGGCTGGACTTGGTCTGTAAGCCATCATGACACCTGGTAGTAAATCTGGCCAGTTGGTATGATTCTCATCGCAATACATCCGTAATGACTGGATTCGCTCACATGCTGCATTGGTCTGAGGATGGTATGGTGTGGTATGGGTTCGCTTGACCTGCAACAATTCTGAAAGTGCCTTGACCAATGATGACATGAAATTTTGACCGAGATCGGAGCAGAGTGACTTTGGAGCTCCGTACCTGGTAAATATTTCTTTGTACAGTACATTTGCAATTTCAGGAGCCTGCTGTGTCTTTAAAGGAAATGCTTCTGGCCATTTGCTAGTACTTCCAGCAAGTAATAGAACATATTTGTAACCATCTGGTGTTGGGGTTAACTGCAATACATCCATATGCCATCTACTGAAAATCTCGTTAACTGGTAGAGGATTGAGTGGAGTTTTCTTCCCATGGAAATTTCTCTTACATCTTTGGCAATCTTCACAGGTCTTGACATACTGATGAATATCATTGAACATATTGCGCCAGTAGTACTTCATTCTGATGGTTTCAAATAATCTCTCTTGGCCTTGATGACATCCACCAAAATTTGAGTCATGGTATGCAATTAAGACATCATTTTGAAGTGCTTTGGGTACTGCCAATAATTTTCGAAATTTTTCCTCCTTGTTTGGGCCTTTATATTTTAGTTTCCGCATATAGAACAAGATTCCATCTTCTAATTCATAATCTTTGGACCTAATGTTGATGGATTTCGCCATCTTCTCGTCATCAGGCAGTATATTACTTTCTTTAAAGATTATGATATCCGATAGATCTTCACAATTACGTTGCAGGTGGCATAAATTTGGATCATTTAATATTGTGCAAGAATTGTGATTACCTTGATCATCCGGAACATCCGCTTCGTCCATGGCTGCAGCGACTAGTGGAAGAGTGCATGAGGAATGCTGCACTTCATATCGGTCTGTCTCGTACTCGAATGTGTAGATTGTTTCTAGCTTTTTCTCCTGGCAGCAATAGACTGGCTGATCCTCAAGGAACTTATTTGGATTGTCTGATGGAGGGTAGATTCTTCTTGATAAGCCGTCAGCATTTCCATTCTTGGAACCTGCTCTATGTTGGATGTCAAAGCGATACTCTCCTAAAAGCATAGACCATCTTCCAAGGCGACTAGTTTTATCCTTAATGCTTTTTAACCATTTGAGAGAAATGTGATCAGTAAATACGAGAAATTCTTGGTTAACTATGTATGGCCGGTATGTTTTTACAGCTTCGATTAACGCAAGGCCTTCTTTTTCAGAAATTGACCATTTCTTTTCAGCGCCATGTAATGCTCGACCTCCGTAAGCAACCACATATTCTCTATTTTGATCATCCTTCTGCCCTAAAACAAAGCCAATAGAATCATTAGATGCATCTGTTGAAATAATAAATTGTTTTCTGAAATCTGGAAATTTTAAAATTGGACCTGAAGTGAGATGCTTCTTAAGATTCTCAAATGCAACATCACATTCTTTTGTCCACAGAAATGTTGCATCCTTTTGCAATAAAGCATTTAAAGGAGAGGCAATCTTTGAATAATTTTTGATAAATTGTCTATAATAGTTACAGGTTCCTAAAAAACTACGTACCTGTTTCACATTCTTTGATGTAGGAAATTCTGTTACTGCTCGTATTTTGTCTTCATCAACGCTAATGCCTTCTTTACTTAAAATGTGTCCCAAATATTTAACTTTCTTCTTAGCAAATTGACATTTTGATGGTTTTACTGTTAGATTTGCTTCGCGAAGTCTGTTGAAGATTTGCCGTAAATCATTTAAATGAGATTCAAAGTTTTGACTAAAAATGATTAAATCATCTACGTAGACTAACGTGATTTTCCAATTTAGCCTTCGCAACACGGAGTTCATCATCATTTGAAATGCGGCCGGCGAGTTACGCAAGCCAAATGGGAGCCTATTAAATTCAAATGATCCTTGGTGCCTGACAAAAGCAGTTTTGTGCTTTGTTTCTGGATCTAATTCCTGTTGCCAAAATCCTGATTGCAAGTCTATTACCGAAAAAATAGTAGCGTTTGCAGCAGCAATGAGATCTATGGTGTCTGATAAGAGTGGTAATGGATGTGTCATAGGTACTGTGACTTGGTTTAATTTTCTATAGTCTACTGCAAACCTATGACTGCCATCTGGTTTCTTAACTAACACAATTGGAGATGCCCAACTACTGGAAGATGGTTCTATTACACCGTTGTCTAACATTTCCTTGGTTAATTTTTCAGTAATACCCTTTGCCTCAGTACTTTGTCTATATGGCCTTGATCTAATTGGTGGTGCATTATTTGTATTAATTTTGTGCATATATCCTTTTGCTTTGCCTAATTCTGCTAGATTTGTTGCAAATATATCTCTGTATTGACCTAAGAAGCCTAGTAATTTTGTCTTCTGTTTTTGAGATAAATCAGAGTTTTCTAAATTGAATCCCAAAGACTTAGCTACTTCCACCGATTCATGTTCTGGACACTGGATACGTGAGACTGTAAAATTATCATAATTTTGTTTATCTTGCTCTATGTCTAAAATATGATCTTTATTTATGATATGAGCTTTCGCTATTATAGTATTGGCTTTAATTTTAATTTGTTCCTCTGAGGAATTTAAAAACCTAACATAACCTCTATTAACATCTGTTTTAATGATACTTTTACCACCTAATAAATTTTTCTTTTTTTGAATTCTCGATGTGGGTTCAATATATACAATTTCATTTAAAGGTATTTTGGATATTTTAGCTGGAATTAATATTTCTGAATAAGGATCAATTGATATGTCTTTGATGGTCCTTACGAATCCCACTTGATGTTTTCTATATCCCTGGCAAAGTATTTTATCTGATGCCTCTTTATTTGCACTGGGTTGTACTTTTACTTTAGTACCTTTATTTTCTATTGTGCTATCTGGGAGTGCATATGCCACGTGAATTAATCCTTCATTTAAAGTCAAAGTTTTGTTTTTATGACTAATTTCAGCATTTGTATCAATAAGTAAATCATTACCAATTATAAAATCATGTTGAATATAATTAAAGATGTAAAATTTATGAATAATACTAGTGTTGGAAATTTGAAATTCAAGTAGAGTATTGCCTACTACTTTAACAGTTTGACCCCCGACACCAGAAATATAAGTTATATCTGACGATGATATTTCTGCATCTGGTAAAACTTTATCTAACAGTGATTTGGAAATACAAGATATGCTCGCCCCTGTATCGATGAGACTTTTTATGACAGTATTGCCTAAAGTCACACTTACAAAATTTTTATTTAGGGAAGCGATAACATTTATATCGGTAGTCAAAGATTTGGTATTACAATCTAGTTCATTTGAGTGAGTATGACCCATCTTACTGATTTTGACTTAGGTTGAAATCAACTAGTAAATAAGTCTATTTTCAAAAAGAATGATAATTATTGTCACACACTAAATGTAAATTTTCGAGAATGGTACAAGAAATAGTTGATTTAACTTACCAAACTAATTCTCTGATCTCATATGAACCAAATCTAGGAATCCACTTGTATCTCCAATCTGTTCTTGAATGTCTTTGTTCAAACCATTAGATCTTCAGTTTTTCTCGCATGGCATGTTAGAGGTTCCGAGTCTTGAATTCATCTTCCACCATTATATCACCCTCGTTGTTCGTTCGGCTATTCTTCGTTGGAATATGCACCCAGGTGATACATATGTACATATGTAATATTTCATACATATGGATGAGCTAGGATTGGGGGTGTATAGCTCATTCCTGGAGAAGTATTCTAGTGAAATGGGTCACTGTTCATTATAAGTCGAATTCCAAATCCATTTCAATAATACTTTATATACAGTTTAAAAATACATTATTTACAAGATCACATCAAAGGCATCTGATCTCCCTCTCTGTCTCTGTGTCTCCTTGTATATCTACCCATCTGTATGTGTATGGGTCTTTTAAAGACACTAATTTGCATACACACAAAGGAACAATTTTGACAAATCAGATGAAAGATAAAATTATTGTAGCACATCAAATGAAAAGAAGTTAAATAAATATATAAATTTCATTGGTTGAAAGTTTCGTAGTGAAATATAATTTTTAGGATCTAATAAGCCATAACAATTAAAAAGCATTGACACTTGATTGGCATTGATCAGACTGCATTGTTAACTGTATAAATCTTTGCTCAAGGTTTCTCTTAATAAGCCTACTGGCATCCAAAGATTATAAAACAGTCAAAGCCAATCATGCTTTTAGGCAATTACTTTAAATCAAAATATTGACATTAAATGCAAGGAAAGACCAACTGATAACCTTAATATTAGCTATATTGTCTAAATGCTTAATAAATAAATTCTGTATATTCTTAAAAATGAAATTTGAAAAAGAAGTAAAATTCAGTATCACTATTTGGTGATAATTTCACAAATAAAAGTTTGATGCTTTTGAAATATTGAAACTACTCAACAAACCATTTGTTTCAATAATATAAAATATAATTTAATATTAGATTATGCACTAGAGAATCAAAACAACAAGTATTATTCATACATGTAGTATTAAAATCAAGTTGCAGATCAGATATAACAATATGAAATGAAATGGGGGTTTACCATTCTACTTTTCTGCCCTGACTGGGAAAATAAAGACTGTATAACAATTTCAGGAGAACTTTTTTTTGACTCCATAGCAATTTATTCATGTGAAGGCCAGTTACTATTTGATACTGATTAAATAGACTACTCTGTCACGATCATCTAGTATCTATTTTCTATTGCCCCCTTGTTGCTGGAGTATTTTGCATGAAATAAATATATAATTCATAAATTTTCTTGACAAAACGCCATAAATATTATCAAATGCACAATAAAACTAGGCATCAGTATTAGGAGGAGTACTAAATGAGACATTTAAAGAATTTTAATTAAAATATCAGATATTTGAGTCATAGAATCTTTGTTCTAATACTGAGTTTCGGTGATGACCCAATTTTCATTGGTGCAATAAAACACTAAAACACATTGAGTTTTTTAAGAGGTCACTCATATAAGCGACAATTTTCTTGAGTGGCTGCTGAATACTGTCTGTAATTGTATTGTAAACTTTGGAGCTTTCATATAATATATATATATGTTTATATCAATTTTAGAGCTAGACAGTTAAACGATGGAACATTAAGAATAGAGAAAGTTGAAGCAAGTGATGATGGAACATATGTTTGTGTCGCTGAAAATGATGCTGGAACTGTAGAAGCTGTAGGAAAATTAATTGTCAACAGTAAGTTCATCTAAGGAGAAGCTCCTAGTGTTTATAACCCAAACATCTTAGTAGGGGAGTTAGCTGGCCGTTGTTCCTAAACTCACGGACAAAATTTTCTCTATGAATAACTGAGGCACCATAATGGCCGATGATCAGAATGCAATTTCTTAATTTGCCCAACCCCTGGGTTCAGCGGCTGTACGCCCCTGAAATTGCGGAAAAAGACGATTTAATTCAAATTCTTGTGGACAGGGTTAATCTTCGCTACATATGCAAACTTGAAAAGTGCTCTTCAGAACAAAAAATCCCCTTGGCTTCTGGTTTGAGAACAGCCCCTAGTGACCGGGGTACGTTGGGTTATTTCAAATATGGCGGACAACTTTGATTCCTGTTTCAGCTGATAATGTATGGTCCCAAAGTAAGTAAAACACAACTTCAGAACAAAGAATCCCCTGTGTTCCTACTCCAGAACGGATTCCAAACTGAACAGATACGATATCCCAGTAGAAGACTAATTTGTTTCAAGTATGGGGGACAAAATTCTTCTTGTGTGAGAATGGTGCCACAATTGACCTATAAATAAAAAGTGCCCTTCAGAAGAGAATATCACCTGGTTTCTGTACTTCAGAACGCCCCCTACTGACTTCGATAGACATTTTTATTTCCAATATGGCGGACAACTTTAATTCCTGTTTCAACTGATGGGGTATGGCCCCAAAGTAAATAAAATGCTACTTCCGAACAAACAATCCCCTGGGTTCCTAGTCCAGAACCGGTTCCTAGTTGAACCCATATGATATACATGTAGAAGACTGATTTGTTTCATTTTGATATTTGTGCATATCGGAGTTAGGGCTGTGTCGATATATCGATACACCGATATGTATCGATACGTTCCAGCGATATTTATATCGATATGTAATATGGCCGTATCGTCGTATCGTTGAAAAAATTCTTCAGTTCAGAAAGACCATGAATTGAAACCCACGTGGCGAAAGAAAACGATCTCGGCATGATGGTTTGACAATCGAACGTCTTCAACTCCCCGTATGAATTCCATGTACCGCTAAATATTATAATTACTGGATCATACATTGATGGATTCACTGACCAGTTGTTAGGTAAATTTAAATCTTCAATGAATATAATTGCCTGATAGAACACCGAATACACCGAGAAACAATCATATTATAATATATTTTCCCGATGGCATCTCCAATGCTGAATTCCAATGACACGTGACATCGGTTGCAAATTAGGTCAATAAACCAGTTCTAAATGGCGCTTAACGTGACTTTTTTATACGCCCACATTTTTATGTGGACGTATATTGTCGTCGCCCCTGTCCGTCCGTCCGTCCGTCCACAATTTGTTTGTGGACTCTCTACAGGTCACAATTCTTATCTGATTTTGACGAAACTTGAAATATAGGGTTATCCCCATAAGATCTCGGCTGCTTTGGATATTGGCATGTATCGGATCAAAACTTCATGGATTATGGCCCCTGATTGTACGAAAAATCAAGTTTTTAGCTTGTGGACCCTATAGAGGTCACAATTTTGAACCGATTTTGATGAAACTTGACATGCATGTTTATAACCCAAAGTTCTTGGCTCCTTTCGATATTTGCGACTATCGGAACGTAATTTCCTGAATTATGGCCCCTGATTGTCCGAAAAATCACCTTTTTTAGCTTATGGTCCCTCTGGAGGTCACAATTATTATCCGATTTAAAAAACCGTTTGATTATATCACCGTTACACCCTAAGGAAGGTTGAGTTCGAATTTCGGAAAAATCGGACCAAAATTGCTATGCAAAATGGCCGCCGGTTGGTACGCGAAAACTGTTAAAAAATGGTATATCAAGGTTGTGGACCCTGTAGAGGTCACAATTTTAATTCGATTTTGATGAAACTTGAAATTCATGGTTATAACCCAAAGATCTTGGTTCCTTTCGATATTTGCGCATATCGGATCGTAACTTCCTGAATTATGGCCCCTGATTATACGCAAAATCGCCTTTTTTATACGCCCACATGGAAATGTGGTCGTATATTGTCGTCGCCCCCGTCCGTCCGTCCTTCCGTCTGTCGGTCCGTCCGTCCGTCCGGCGTCCACAATTGCTTGTGGACGCTCTAGAGGCTAAAGTTAATATCCGATTGACTTTAGATTTATACACAGTGTTTAAGGTCATGAGACGAAGAAGCCTATTGATTTTCAGCGATTTCCGATAATTAGTGCCAGAGTTATGGCCCTTGATCACTTCAAAAAATCTTGTGGACGCTCTAGAGGCCAAAGTTAATATCCGATTGACTTTAAATTTATACACAGTGTTTAAGGTCATGAGACGAAGAAGCCTATTGATTTTCAGCGATTTCCGATAATTAGTGCCAGAGTTATGGCCCTTGATCACTTCAAAAAATCTTGTGGACGCTCTAGAGGCCAAAGTTAATATCCGATTGACTTTAAATTTATACACAGTGTTTAAGGTCATGAGACGAAGAAGCCTATTGATTTTCAGCGATTTCCGATAATTAGTGCCAGAGTTATGGCCCTTGATCACTTCAGAAAATCTTGTGGACGCTCTAGAGGCCAAAGTTAATATCCGATTGGCTTTAAATTTATACACAGTGTTTAAGGTCATAAGACGAAGAAGCCTATTGATTTTCAGCGATTTCCGATAATTATTGTGCCCCGCCTTTCGAAGAAAGTTGGGGGACTATTAAAATGGGTCTGTCTGTCTGTCTGTCTGTCTGTCTGTCTGTCTGTCTGTCTGTCAGTCTGTCTGTCCGTCACACTTTTTGGGACACAATAACTCTCTTCCTAATTGAGCTAGAATGTTCAAACTTGGTGTATGTGTTTATTAGGTCAATGCCTTGATGGAGTTCGAAGATGAGCATTTTCCGCTTAGGGTAAGCAGAGATAAGCAATTTGATTGGTTGATGCTTTGGGACACGATAACTTTAGTTCTAATTAAGTGAGATTGATGAAACTTGGTGTATAGTTTCATTATAGTAGTACCTTGACTAAGTTCGATAATGAGCATTTTCTGCTCAGGGTAAGCAGAGCTATACGCAATTTGATTGGTCGAGAATTTGGAACACCATAACTATTCTTCTAATTGAGTTAAAATGTTCAAACTTGGTGTATATGCTTATTAGGTCAATGCCTTGATGGAGTTCGAAGATGAGCATTTTCCGCTTAGGGTAAGCAGAGATAAGCAATTTGATTGGTTGATGCTTTGGGACACGATAACTTTAGTTCTAATTAAGTGAGAGTGATGAAACTTGGTGTATAGTATCATTATACCAATACCTTGACCAAGTTCGATAATGAGCATTTTCTGCTCAGGGTGAGCAGAGCGATACACAATTTGATTGGTCGAGACTTTGGAACACAATAACTGTCCTTCTAATTGAGTTAAAATGTTCAAAGTTGGTGTATATGCTTATTAGGTCAATGCCTTGATGGAGTTCGATGATGAGCATTTTCCGCTTAGGGTAGGCAGAGATAAGCAATTTGATTGGTTGATGCTTTGAGACACGATAACTTTAGTTCTAATTAAGTGAGAGTGATGAAACTTGGTGTATAGTTTCATTACAGTAATACCTTGACTAAGATCGATAATGAGCATTTTCTGCTCAGGGTAAGCAGAGCGATAAGCAATTTGATTTGCCGAGACTTTGGAACACAATAACTCTCCTTCGAATTGAGTTAAAATGTTCAAAATTGGTGTGTATGCTTATTAGGTCAATGCCTTGATGGAGTTCGAAGATGAGCATTTTCTTCTTACGGTAGGCAGTGATAAGCAATTTTTGGATGACACTTCGTGTTCAGTTTGATTGGTCGATACGTTTGAAAAAAATAAATGTGCGATTAATTAATATGTGTCATCTATTTATTTTGGGATTTCGGCGGGGGACATCAGCCTCACTGTTGGCTTGTTGCCAGAGTTATGGGCCTTGATCACTTCAAAAAATCTTGTGGACGCTCTAAAAGCCAAAGTTACTATCCGATTGACTTTAAATTTATACACAGTATTTAAGGTCATGAGATGAAGAAGCCTATTGATTTTCAGCGATTTCTGATAATTAATGCCAGAGTTGTGGCCCTTGATCACTTCAAAAAACCTTGTGACGCTATGGATGCCAAACTTATCATCCGATTGACTTCAGATTGATACACAGAGTTTAAGGTGTTGAAAACGAACAAGTATTTTGATTTTCAATGAATTTTGATAACTGAACAGCTAAATCCATGATGTTAAATGTTTCCTATACTAATTGTTAGCGTGGGGTAAAACTTTATAAAAAGCAAACAAATTCTAATGATTTTCAGATAATTACATAATGAGTTGTTACTCTTAATCCGATTTTAGTGTATTACAAATGTTTCATTACCAAAAAAAGTAAAAATATGCGTCAACCCTTGTTGACTGCCCGGACGATTTAGCTGCTGTGGGCGTATGTTTCGTTGCCTGGCAACCTATCTTTTAGCTTGTGGTCCCTCTTGAGGTCACAATTATTATCCGATTTAAAAAAACGTTAGATTATATCACCGTTACACCTTAAGGAAGGTTGAGTTCGAATTTCGGGAAAATCAGACCAAAATTGCCATACAAAATGGCCGCCGTTTGTACGAGAATACTGTTAAAAAATGGTATATCATGGTTGTGGACCCTGTATAGGTCACAATTTTAATTCGATTTTGATGAAACTTGAAATTCATGGTTATAACCCAAAGGTCTTGGTTCCTTTCGATATTTGCGCATATCGGATCGTAACTTCCTGAATTATGGCCCCTGATTGTACGCAAAATTGCCTTTTTTTTTAGCTTGTGGTCCCTCTGGAGGTCACAATTATTTTCCGATTTAAAAAAATGTTTCATTATATCACCGTTACACCTTAAGGAAGGTTTGAGTTCGAATTTCGGGAAAATCGGACCAAAATTGACAGACAAAATGTCCGCCGTTTGTACGCGAATACTGTTAAAAAATGGTATATCATGGTTGTGGACCCTGTATAGGTCACAATTTTAATTCGATTTTGATGAAACTTGAAATGCATGGTTATAACCCAAAGATCTTGGTTCCTTTCGTTATTTGCGCATATTGGATCGTAACTTCATGAATTATGGCCCCTGATTGTCCGAAAAATCGCCTGGAGGTCACAATTATTATCTGATTTAAAAAAACGTTCGACTCTATCACCGTTACACCCTACGGAAGGTTGAGTTCAATTTTCGAGAAAATCGGACCATAATTGCCAGACAAAATGGCCGCCGTTTGTACGCGAATAGTGTAAAAATATGGTATATCAAAGTGGTGGACCCTGTAGAGGTCACAATTTTAATTCGATTTTAATGAAACCTGAAATGGATGTTTATAACCTAAAGTTCTTTATTCTTTTGGATATTTGCACATATCAAATTGTAACTTAATGAATTATGGCCTTTGATTGTAGGAAAAATCACTTTCGGTATTGCTTGTTCTCTATCTCTCGAACAATTATTATCCGATTTAAAAAAAACCTCTGATTATATTACTGTTGCACCGTAAGGAAGGTTGAGTTCGAATTTCGTGAAAATCGTACCAAAATTGATGGACGAAATGGTCGCCGTTTGTACGCGAATAGTGTAAAAATATGGTATATCATGGCTGTGGACTCTCTACAGGTCACAATTCTTATCAGATTTTGACGAAAAGTCACATTTCTAGGTTGTGTACCGTCACACCATAATCATTGTCGGCTTCGAATTTCATGAATATCAGATTGGAACTGACCAACAAAATGGCTGCTCCCAATACAGTATGAAATACAGGACTTAATGATGTAGGAAAAATCACTTTCGGTATTGCTTATTCTCTATCCATCTCTCAAAAATGTGGGCGTATCCTGCCTGGCAGTGCCAGCCTATCTTTTTGTCCCCCGCCTTTCGAAGAAAGTTGGGGGACTATTAAAATGGGTCCGTCCGTCCGTCCGTCCGTCCGTCCGTCCGTCCGTCTGTCTGTCCGTCTGTCCGTCACACTTTTTGGGACACAATAACTCTCTTCCTAATTGAGCTAGAATGTTCAAACTTGGTGTATGTGTTTATTAGGTCAATGCCTTGATGGAGTTCGAAGATGAGCATTTTCCGCTTAGAGTAAGCAGAGATAAGCAATTTGATTGGTTGATGCTTTGGGACACGATAACTTTAGTTCTAATTAAGTGAAATTGATGAAACTTGGTGTATAGTTTCATTATAGTAATACCTTGACTAAGTTCGATAATGAGCATTTTCGGCTCAGGGTAAGCAGAGCTATAAGCAATTTGATTGGTCGAGAATTTGGAACACAATAACTCTCCTTCTAATTGAGTTGGGGGGTTGGGATGGCCTAGTGGTCTAGAGTGCCGCGATTCGACCTCTAGGTGGCCGGTCACCTCTGGCTTGCGGCTGTGGTTTCGATCCCAGGTGTGAGCGTATGTGGCATGGAGATAGGGGCGCCTTCTCAACCTCGTGGGTTTCCTCCGGGCACTCCGGTTTCCTCCCACTGCTAAAGACCCCTACGCGCAAGCGAATTATTGAAATAAAATTGAAACCATATGTTAGTCCCACAATGACCTAGTTTGTGTCGAGTGGACGTTAAACCCCATTTCTCTCTCTCTCTCTAATTGAGTTAAAATGTTCAAACTTGGTGTATATGCTTATTAGGTCAATGCCTTGATGGAGTTCGAAGATGAGCATTTTCCGCTTAGGGTAAGCAGAGATAAGCAATTTGATTGGTTGATGCTTTGGGACACGATAACTTTAGTTCTAATTAAGTGAAAGTGATGAAACTTGGTGTATAGTTTCATTATAGTAATACCTTGACTAAGTTCGATAATGAGCATTTTCTGCTCAGGGTAAGCAGAGCGATACGCAATTTGATTGGTCGAGACTTTGGAACACAATAACTCTCCTTCTAATTGAGTTAGAATGTTCAAACTTGGTGTATATGCTTATTAGGTCAATGCCTTGATGGAGTTCGAAGGTTGGCAGAGATAATTAATTTGATTGGTTGATGCTTTGGGACACGATAACTTTAGTTCTAATTAAGTGAGAGTGATGAAACTTGGTGTATAGTTTCATTACAGTAATACCTTGACTAAGTTCGATAATGAGCATTTTCTGCTCAGGGTAAGCAGAGCGATACGCAATTTGATTGGTCGAGACTTTGGAACACGATAACTCTCCTTCTAATTGAGTTAAAATGTTCAAACTTTGTGTATATGCTTATTAGGTCAATGCCTTGATGGAGTTCGAAGATGAGCATTTTCCGCTTAGGGTAGGCAGAGATAAGCAATTTGATTGGTTGATGCTTTGAGACACGATAACTTTAGTTCTAATTAAGTGAGAGTGATGAAACTTGGTGTATAGTTTCATTACAGTAATACCTTGACTAAGATCGATAATGAGCATTTTCTGCTCAGGGTAAGCAGAGCGATAAGCAATTTGATTTGTCGAGACTTTGGAACACAATAACTCTCCTTCGAATTGAGTTAAAATGTTCAAAATTGGTGTGCATGCTTATTAGGTCAATGCCTTTGATGGAGTTCGAAGATGAGCATTTTCTTCTTACGGTAGGCAGAGATAAGCAATTTTTGGATGACACTTCGTGTTCAGTTTGATTGGTCAATACGTTTGAAAAAAATAAATGTGCGATTAATTAATATGTGTCATCTATTTATTTTTGGATTTCGGCGGGGGACATCAGCCTCACTGTTGGCTTGTTATTTTATACACATTCTGACAAAGGTTAATTTAATAAATATTGTCGTTTTTATCGAAGGCTATATCATAATCGTACGGAATTTTTATTTTTGAAAGCAATTTCAAGTATGGTTGTCACGTGACAATTGTGTCGTGTGTCTATCATCATTGGCGAATGAATAAAAAACTTTTGCAAGTTACGTGACTAGTTACGTTACAAATTGTGTAGAAATGCCATGGTGCCGTATCAGCTTATTTTGGCTACGGTATTTTCTGATATTGACAGTAGTAGAAAAATGCTAATATTTTAGATCATCGACTTATGAAAAATGAAACGCGAATGTTTCATCGAATAAACGAAGACGGTAATTTTTATTGATTATTCTGGAATATTACTGACGTAATTTCAACATGTTATGTGAATTAAAAATGGGCAATATTCAAAAGGTGTACCTGTTGTTATTTTTGTGGTAATCACGTACATTAAAATACAACATTCTCCATAAAAAAATTACCAAGAATTATTTTTGTTGAAGTTTAGTTTTAAAGGGAATGGAGCATATAAATAATTAACCCATTTCCTACGGGACCTCAATTGCCGTTTCATTTTAAAATGGATTTGGAAGCCTGATGGCCCGATGCTTACCCATCACAAACAAAGTCTTGAAACAGAATGTAGTTGGGGATTATTTTTGGGATTATTTTTGGCATTATTTATGACGTCACCATATCGCGATACGTATCGCAGATCGGTTTGCCGTATCGCCAATACGTATCGTATCGAAAATGAACTGTATCGACACAGCCCTAATCGGAGTGTAACTTCCTGAATTCCTTGATTATACGAAAAATCGTGTTTTTGGCTTGTGGTCCCTCTAGAGGTCAAAATATTTAACTAATTTAAAAAAAGTATGAATATATCACCTTTAAATTAAACCCTATGATGGCTGAGTTCGAATGGTGGCTCGTTGTAGGCAAATAGTGTCAGAGTATGTTATGACCAGGTAGAACTAGGGCATAGTTAATTTTAGGTCCCAGCCATTATAGATTAGCCAGAAGCCTAATCAAGTTTAACTCTTTAATTATATTAGAGACATTGTTTTATAAATTATTATCTATTGTACAGTTAATCCAGTAGGCATTCATGTATTAAGGATTATAAGTTAGGGTTAATAACAAACAAAGCTAAAGTATAAAAGCTATGAAATTTGTATATTCAAAAAAAGGCAGTTGACCACAGGCAGGCAGTAGGACATACTGAAGGGCAGGTCTCTGATAAGTTAATTCTTAGATACTGTTCCTTATTAGATTACCTAGCCTGTGGGTCATTAGTGTACATATATATATATTATTATTGTTAAGTATTAGAGAATATAAGATTACACCAAGAAGAAGTGAGTTGTTCAATTATTGTATGTTCAATCTTACACCCCCAGCTAGATTGAACGTACAACCCATCGTCCGAAGATTGGACTATAAGCGAGGTCCATAAACCCCGGATGATATATGGGGAGATAGCCAAGTCGATCTGTGAGTATCTCTCAAGCCGTGCGAGTGCTTCTTTGAGTCTTTACACCCCCATCAAGACAAAAGAAGATAATTGCAACTCAAGATGGAACGCCAGATGATTTACAATACAATGTTTGAAGGAGATGAATTGAAATTTTCTGGAGATGAAGGACATGAAAATCCAACGAAATGGCTACAGAAGTTTGAATTTGCTTGTGAAATATTAGAGGTAACAGAGGACAGCAAAATTGAATTCTTTTCATCATTCATGACCAACAGAGCCTCAGTGTGGTTCCAGTCATTTACTACAAGGAATTTTAAGGAATTGGAAACTGCATTTAAAGATGAATATGGTCATGAAATTATTGTTGACTATAAACAAGAACTATGCAGAAGAAAACAACTACACGGAGAAACAGTAGCAGAGTATATTCAAGAAATGAAGAAACTCGAAAGCTTCTTAGATTCGCCATTGCCTGATAAGGTTCTGATGAATGTAACACGGGCAGGAATGTTACTGCAACTACAAGACCAAATAGGAAGAACGCGAACAAAAAACATGCAAGAATTAGAAAAACTGGCCCAATTTGCTGAAAAATATATGTTAATATCTGATTGGATGGATCAGATGCTCATGGATCAAAATGGAATGACAACACCTATGGATTTAGAGGTGTCAACAACCAGTGGCCAGACGGACCAAAACAATAAATTTGGTAACATGTTGTTAAAACTGCTAGAGCCTGATGATGTTAAGGTAGAACCAGAAGAAGTGCCAGACTATGGTACTGCTAGTGTATTAATGGAAGACAGAAATGAAGAAACCATGGAAGAATTTAAAAACAGAGAAATTTTGACTAATGAATTAACCAACACCTGGCCAGCAATAGTAATGACAGATGTAGACAATAATAATAGTGGTATTGAAACCTGCAACAAAGTTATAATCGATTTAAAATCATGTGAAAACATTAAAAATAGAAAAACTATTAGACGTGAAAAAATTACAAGTTGTGTGTTGAAGATATTAACTAAAGAGATATGTGAACAAAGCTCCAAAGATTTTCTGACAAGGTATGAATATTTGGAGAACAAAGTGTTCTCGGAAATTAAAGGAAACAAGAAAGTTAGGTGGACAAAAAGCATGAAAAATCAGACTAAAAGCAATTTTTGCAAGGTGAAAAATCGAACAAAGCGAAACCATCTGATTTCTAATTCATGCACAGGCTTTAAAAATTGACACAAAGTCTTTCCTAAACCTGTGATTAACTTTAAAATGTCAGAATTAAGCAAAATAGATATATTGGATAAATTAAGATCAATTGTACATGTTAGATTAAAACGCAAATACATAAGTTAGATTTAACTTAAGAGTATGTTTCATTGGCCTTGAAAGACATTGGAATAAAGGCTGCTCACCTTTAATTCGATGTCTGAAGACCATTTTAACTAGCCTGAGCAACTAGATAAAATGGATCTTAATAAAATTATGTCATATCATCTCTCATCAAAATTAAAAAAAAAAAAAAAAAAAAAAAAAAAAAAAATTATCAAGAACTCAATTTAATACTAAATACAATTTTTTTGTCAACATGATCAATTATATACAAAAATAGAATACATTTTCAGTATTAATTGTATAATAATTATAATGCGAGTTAAAGGTATGAGTAGGTATTTTAGCAAGGGTCATACTATCATACTAGAATCAGTTTTTTTATTTGTACAATTATTTATATTGTTTCTCAAGTGTGTCAAATTTAATTAATATGGCAATGTATAAGCCTTATTGAGACTTAATAGTGAAAAAAAAAAATTATGGATGGTTAGCAACTTTTATGATCAGATTTATTCTTTGATAAGACTGGCTTTTGTTTAGGCTACATATAGTTTTATATTATATGGATTTATTAGTTAATTTGGGATTTACTAGTATCTAGGGTACATTGTCTTATTTGATGATTATTTCAATGTGCAATAATCGTGTAAGCGGATATAGCTTAATCAGTAAGAAGTCAAACTTTATTTTATGTACATTTATTAGTACTACACTGTCTTATTTAATAGTTATTTCAGTGGACATACTTAAAAGTTTATCTAATCAGTTGAAGTTAATTTTTATTCTATGTATGTGTATTAGGGATTTTATGTATTGAGAATATTGATGTATTGAGAATTTACCTCTTATATCAAGTACAATACTGGTATTTAATATGATTATACAAATAGTAGATGTCTTTTAATTTAGAGCTGAGGTCAGCTCTTGCGGGGAGGTGACCATATATGACCAGGTAGAACTAGGGCATAGTTAATTTTAGGTCCCAGCCATTATAGATTAGCCAGAAGCCTAATCAAGTTTAACTCTTTAATTATATTAGAGACATTGTTTTATAAATTATTATCTATTGTACAGTTAATCCAGTAGGCATTCATGTATTAAGGATTATAAGTTAGGGTTAATAACAAACAAAGCTAAAGTATAAAAGCTATGAAATTTGTATATTCAAAAAAAGGCAGTTGACCACAGGCAGGCAGTAGGACATACTGAAGGGCAGGTCTCTGATAAGTTAATTCTTAGATACTGTTCCTTATTAGATTACCTAGCCTGTGGGTCATTAGTGTACATATATATATATTATTATTGTTAAGTATTAGAGAATATAAGATTACACCAAGAAGAAGTGAGTTGTTCAATTATTGTATGTTCAATCTTACACCCCCAGCTAGATTGAACGTACAACCCATCGTCCGAAGATTGGACTATAAGCAGGTCCGGAAACCCCGAATGATAATGTCATACTAATGTTATGGACCCTGAAGAAGTCACAGTTGTTATCAGATTTTGATGAACCTTTTAAAAATTATATATTTATGTCTCAAAGATCTAAAGATCTCGTTTCCTTTTGCTATTTGTGCATATCAGACATTAAATTCCTGGATTATGGCCCCTGACTGTATGAAGAATCATGTTTTTGTCCCCCGTCTTTCGAAGAAAGTTGGGGGACTATTAAAATGGGTCCGTCCGTCCATCCGTCACACTTTGAGACACAATAACTCTCTTCCTAATTGAGCTGTTCAAACTTAGTGTATGCATTTATTATAATATTAGGTCAATGCCTTGATGGAGTTCGAAAGATGAGCATTTTCCGCTTAGGGTAAGCAGAGATAAGCAATTTGATTGGTTGATGCTTTGGGACACGGTAACTTAAGTTCTATTGAGTGAGATTGATGAAACTTGGTGTATAGTTTCATTACAGTAATACCTTGACTAAGTTCGATAATGAGCATTTTCTGCTCAGGGTAAGCAGAGCGATAAGCAATTTGATTGGTCGAGACTTTGAAACACAATAACTCTCCTAATTGAGTTAGAATGCTCAAACTTGGTGTATATGCTTATTAGGTCAATGTCTTGATGGAGTTCGAAGGGTTCCGCTTAGGGTTAGAAGAGATAAGCAATTTGATTGGTTGATACTTTGGGACAAGATAATTAAGTTATAATTAATTGTAGGTGATGAAACTTGGTGTATAATTTCATTACATCAATACTAAGTTTGATAATGAACATATTCTGCCCAGGGTAAGCAGAGCGATGAGCAATTTGATTGGTCGAGACTTTGGAACACAATGACTGTCCTTCTTACTGAGCTAGAATGTTCAAACTTGGTGTAGGCGTTCATTAGGTGAATGCCTTGATGGAGTTCGATGATGAACATTTTCTGCTTACAGTGAGCAGAGATAAGCAATCTGATTGGTCGATGCTTTTGGGGCATAATAACCTTGGGAAGTGAGAGCGATGAAACTCAGAATATGGGTTCATTATATCATTACCTTAACTAAGTTCGATAGTAAGAATTTTCTGCTTAGGCTAAGAATTGATAAGCAATCTGATTATTCAAGACTTTGGAATACAACTCTGCTTCTGTTTCAGGAAGAATGTTTAAACTTGATGTAGATGTTCATTAGGTGAATGTCTTGACTGAGTTCAATGATTAACATTTCGAGCTGAAGCTAATCAGAGCTGATGACTTCCATTGGTCGATGCTTTGGGACAAGATAAATTTCATTCTATCTGATAGAGTGTGATGGCACTTAGTGTACAGTTTGATTGCTCGATATTTCAGTTATTATATCAGGTGGTGTTTAATATAATCCTTTGGTACCTGGTACGTGGAAATACTCAATGCTTCAATTCCCTGAAAAATTTAACGCAACTGATCTATTTTTCAAAACAGCTGCTCAGAAGACGGCCGCAAACTGCTTAAGTTACACAACAGGAATATTGTCGTTAAACAGTAAACAGCTGTTGTTGTAATTGGTGCAGTTTAACATGTAAGATGAAGCAGTAATTTCAGGCAGTCCAGGTGCTAAAGGGATCATTGAAAATTTGTGTTGATATATATTATGTACTTGTGTTATAGCACATCCGTCATTTCAAGTGAGACCAGAGAATCAAGTTGTAGGGCGTGGTAGAACAGTTACATTACAATGTGTTGTAACAGGTAACCCAACTCCCACTGTATTTTGGAGTAAAGGTACAGAACAGGTAAAGTATAAACTTAGGGCTTTTATCCATCCACAATTTGTTGATATAACAACTTATAAATAACCATTGTCATTGCAACATAGCATACACACATGTTTAAAAGAAAACCAAAACCAAAACAAAAAAAAACACTTTCACAATAACTCATATGTATTGTTGAGAGTAATAAATACAGGATAAAGGAGACAAGGAGTTTATGGTATCATAGAGAGTTCCAGTTATCTTTGAAGAATTATATTGAAATGATTTCTGATATTTACTTAAAGCATTATTGCACTTGATTATATTACAGAATCATGTGACAGTGTCATTGATATTATATAGCAGTATCGTGAACATGACATATAGACTATAGTTTTCAATGGATCTTTTTTCAAATTTGGTTGGAAGCATTGGTGTCATGAAAGGACAAATCCTATTGATAATTGCTGAAAACCTTGTGAATGCAATATAGGCTACATGTAGATTGCATATTGTTGTGTGCCTGCTTGCCGGTCCATCTGTCAACGCAGCTTACAAGTCATTGTTCAAATCATAAATATTAAAATATGTTCCTCATGAAATTCTATTATGTGACATTGTAATACTAAAATAATTTCGCATGCTGAATTTGCAATACTTTTATTTTATCAGAATCTTATGTTCCCAAATCAAGAAAATGGAAGATTTTCTGTAGCGGAAGATGGAACATTTCGTGTGGAACGGGTCAGATTTGATGATGCTGGTGAATATGTATGTCAAGCTCTGAATGTGATCGGCAGTGATAAAGCTTCAGCTATCATTGAAGTTCGAGGTAAATAAAATCTTAAATCTTAAATGCAATACTTTTTGTCCAATATATTCCCTGAAATCAATAATTATTGTCCAATGTATCCCTGGACTTTGCTTCATCAACTCCTAATGTATCAAACTACCCAAAATTCCCTGAATTCTTTTATAAAAGGAAGGATTGGGTGACCAAATGGTCTAACGTGTGCTTTAGGTCACAAGTTCTGACATTGAGTCAAGTGGCGTGATTATGATCTTGATTCCGAGCTTGTACTGTATATCACAAGGAGTAGGCGTTCTCTGGGTACTCCGATTTCAGATAATTAGTGTTAGAATTTTATGAAAATCGGACCAAAACTGCTGGACAAAATGACCACCCCCCTCTTGCACAAATAGTGTAAAAATATGGTATATATATCAAGGTTGTTGATTCGATTTTGATGAAACTTTAATTTTAAGTTTATATCACAAAGATCTCAGTTCCTTTTGATAATTGCCTGTATCCGAACGTAACTGGCTGGATTATGGCTTCTGATTGTTTGAAAAATCCCCATTATAAATATATCTTGACCAAAACTGACAGACAAAATGACCGCTCCTTGTACGCAAATAGTGTAAAAGTATGTAATACCAAGGTTGTTGACCCTCTAGAATTCCCAATTTTTATCCGATTTTGATGAAAGTTTAAATGTATGGTATGTTAATAAACCAAAGATCTTGGTTCCTTTCGATATTTGTGCATAATGGACAGCAACTTCCTTAATTATGGCCCCTGATTGTGCAAAAGATTGCGTCCGGTATTTAGCTTGTGGTCCCCCGGCACTTACTACTGGGGTCTCAATTTTTAGATGATTTAAAAAATTGTTCAAATATATGAATGTTAAATCAGAAGGATGATTGAGCAAGAATTTCGTGAAAATTCAGAGTAAATAGTTTTGTTTTTATTTGAATATTTTTATTATTTTTTCAAATCCAGACATAGGGTGTCAAGCAACTCCCTTTTTGTTTTGTATATTTTCATCAATATCAAACCAAGGCCTATACATTTGTTTAACTCGCTCACAAATGCATTTAGGTATTAAATATATTTCCACAAAATACAATGAATTAGACTTATATCAGTTAGTAAAATATTAAATAAAATGTCTTCTCAACTGCCATTTATTGACTGACCTAATTTTATGTCAGGCGTGGAAGGAACCAACATATGTGAGCATTTTTCATATGCTCACATTGAAATGTTGTTGTATATATTGCAGCCACCCTGATTGTCCGACCATCCGTTATTCACAATTTATTGTGAACACTCTACACTCGACAGACTACATTTATCATCTGATTGTTTTGAAATTCACTTAATTTGTGTACATCAGTGAGATAAGGCCTCCTATCGAATTTCACTAATTTCTGTTAATTACGTATAGAGTTATGGCCCTTGTTTCAATTTGTTGGACCTTCAATCTGTGTGAAATTTATAGAAATCATTTTAATTGGTGAAATGATAAAGCCTATTGAATTTCCAATAATTATGTCTAAAAGTTATGGCCCTTGTTTCACTTTGTCGAATCTTGTGAGCACTCTAGCTAAACAAAAGTTATCCAATCTGTATGAAATTTATACATAATTTAAATTAGTAAAATGAAAAAACCTGTCAAATTTCCGCAATTTTTGTTAATTAGAACCTTTAGTGAACCATCAAATGACAAAAATTATAATCTGATCTGTATGAAATTAATTGTCTTGTAAATGCCCCCATTGTCTTGCAAAATGTGGGCGTATCTTACTAGGCAACCTCTTGTCTTAAACATGAAGTGATCTTGGAATAAATGGCTATCATCTCATGATATTTTATTTTTGAGCTTTTTCTTTTGTAGAACAAGATTCTAGACCACCCCCCATTATTAGGATTGGTCCACAAAATCAAACTTTACCTTCTAAAGAAGTTGCGTGGTTACCATGTGAAGCTATTGGCGACCCACAGCCAACGATTAGATGGTATATGAGTGGAAGACCAATTGTAACCAATGATCATAGAATTACTGTTTTGGATTCGGGGACATTACAAATATCTGGTAAGCTTTATCTCTTATTACCATTAGAAAATGGGAGACTAATGTAATATATTCATATGACAACAGGCGAGTTCAAAAATTGAATCTGTGATAATGCACAAAGTTAATTTTTATACGCCCACATTGAAATGTGGTCCTATATTGCCGTCGCCCCCATCCGTCCGTCCGTCGGTCCAATGTCCACAATTTCTTGTTGATGCTCTAGAGGCTAAAATTAATATTCAATTGACTTTAAATTTATACACAGTGTTTTAAGGTCATGAGACGAAGAAGCCTATTGATTTTCAGTGATTTCCGATAATTACTTCGAGAGTTATGGTCCTTGATCACTTCAAAAAATCTTGTGGACGCTCTGGAGGCCAAAGTTAATATCCGATTGACTTTAAATTTATATACAGTGTTTAAGGTCATGAGCCAAAGAAGCCTATTGATTTTCAGGGATTTCCGTTAATTACTGCAAGAGTTATGGCCCTTAAACACTGTGCATAAATTTAAAGCCAATCGGATATTAACTATGGCATCTAGAGCGTCCACAAGATTTTTTGAAGTGATCAAGGACCATAACTCTGGAAGTAATTATCAGAAAGAGGCTAAAGTTAATATCCAATTGACTTTAAATTTATAAACAGTGTTTAAAGTTCCAATTTCATATTTTTCAGTTACATTTTTAAAATGTATTAAAATAAAGCTCTAAAATAGATGGTATCTGTAAACAGTCCTACCTTGTTAAAGAACATACTCCGCGCAGCGTTTCGTTTGATTATAGGTAATCTCACTACACACTGCTATTATGAGTGGATATTGTTGTGTTAAATTTTGATTGGTCAGTAGTCCGACTACCAACCAATCACTACCTACCATACAAACGCTTTACATTTAAAACGAGTGCCAGTATTGGACCAAATATGTTTACATAAGGTTACATCATGGCTCACGCTTTTATTATGCCTAATTAACCCGTGCATAGGAGAATACTGCAGTAAAACTAATTGTGTGACAAACGAGGCTATCAAGTCGAATGAAATGTAAACAATACTGTTTGGAAACGAACATACTTCTACCTTTTTTAATACCTTAAATCACTGTCCAAAGTTTTAGGGAAGACTCAGATTAAACGAAGGACTGTCATGTTGATGTACTTAAGTGATAGCTTTCATTGAACGGGGAGAATAGACACACTCCCGCAAAAGTTCAAGAATCAGAAGTCAATCCAGCAATGGCCAGAGAGAGATTTCTCGGGCCATTGCTTCAGGAATATGGTTAAAGAATAATCCTATTAATCCTATAATTCACTATTGCCAGTTGAAAAATTATCAAATATATCATTTTCAACTTCAACTTCAAATGTTTGAAGATCACCATTGTATGGAGGGGAATGGGAAAACAAGGAAGGTAATTGTGTTATTATTTCCTGTGACAGCCTGTGTCAGTGATTTTAATATCTGTGAAATATTGCCCATGATCGTTGACA
Source organism: Patella ulyssiponensis (assembly GCA_963678685.1). NCBI lineage: Eukaryota > Metazoa > Mollusca > Gastropoda > Patellidae > Patella > Patella ulyssiponensis. Next base: position 55,071,683 of record OY783225.1, on the reverse strand, counting down.
ACCTTTTGAGCAAAAGACATAGAAAAAATTATGTTTTGACTTTCTTAGAAAATATGAAATTCCCGCTTTAAGGTCATGAGACGAAGAAGCCTATCTATTTTCAGCTATTTCCGATAATTACTTCCACAATTATGGCCGTTGATCACTTCAAAAAATTTTGTGGACGCTCTAGAGGCCAAAGTAGATATCCGATTGACTTTGAATTTATACAGTGTTTATGGTCATGAGGCAAAGAAGCCCATTGATTTTCAGCAATTTATTTATTTTATTTTTATTTTATTTTATTTTATTTTATTTATTTTCCGGCGTGGTTTCCCCTTGTCAGTGATGCAGAAGGAGGGCCTGACAAGGACAGCTGCCTAGTCATTCGGATGGGACGAAAAATCGAGGTCCTGTGTACACATTGGAGTGCCAGTAAAAGATCCCTTGGCAGTTGGAATTCGATATAAGAGTAGGCTGTAGCGCCGCTGCCCGGGCAAAATTTCCCTCATAGCAAAATGTGTGGTGTATGCCCGTCTTCCATTAGCCCAGGTCAGGTGCAGAAGAGTAGGACGTTAAACCCCATTTCATTTCATTTCATTTCAGCAATTTCCGATAATTACTTCCAGAGTTATGGCCCTTGATCACTTTAAAAATTTTATGGACGTTCTAGATGCCAAAGTTTATATCAGATTCAGATTGACTTTAAATTTATACAGATTGTTTAAAGGTTATGAGATGAAGACGCTTATTGATTTTTAGCGATTTCAAAAAAATTCCTGCCAGAGTTATGGCCCTTGATGACAGTGTTTAAGGGATTGAGACAAACAAGTATATTGATTTTCAATGAATTTTGATAATTGAACGGCTAAATCCATAATATTAAATGTTTCGTATAGATACTAAATGTTAGCATTGGGCAGAACTTTATAAAATCCAAACAATTTCTAATGATTTTCTCAATTACTTAAAGTTACATTATGGGAGATAAGATAAAGAGATGGCAGTTCTCACTATAAAAGTTAAAAACTAGATAGTGTAAAGGTAATTTGCTCAAAATTTCAGTCAAATTGATCCACTATTAGCCGAGAAAAAAACGTTTGAAATATTCACATAGCCTCGGTTAGCATTACTCAAGTCATTAATATAAACAGCATAGCCTCGATTATCCACTTGATTGATTTAATTATCAATGGCCATAAAGCGGCATATAGGAATTTAATCTGCCAACATCGAAGGCTAGCCTTGACATCAAGAGTTTATTATGGTCTGGATATGTTAATTAATGTCTAATTGATTATTTAGATAACATTTCAGGCCTAAAGAAAGACCTGTAATAAGCAGATTTTGCTCTTGCATAATGCTATTTTAATATGCGACAACTCTTGTTGACTGCCAGGATTTAACTGCTGTTGGTGTACGTTTCGTTGCCTGGCAACCTATCTTTCTTGTACTTACCCGAATGGATGAATGATTCTTTCGATTTTTAGACTGTGTACCGGTAGGCTATGTTTCAGAAAAGATAATTTTTGATAGAAAGATTATGCCTTGTAGCTTAATGCTTTGTAATTTGTATTTGACAGATGTAAGAGTTGCTGACAGTGCGACTTATACATGTAAAGCTGTTAGTGAAACTGGTGAAACAACATGGAGTTCTTCTTTAGCTGTTACAAGTGAGTTGTGCATTCCTGGGCTTGGCTGTATCACTTCACTTATGCCTGTTAAACTACAACTTGGAATAAACAATTTATTTATTTTTTTCAAATTTGGTGTGAAGATTTTTATTCATGTTAGGATGAACCATATCAATATTCAGCATTATTATTATTATTATTATTTATAAGCATTCCTCAGGCTCAACCTTCTGTTCCAGAGTTATGCAACATTTCTAAACAAGAAATGGGGTTTAACGTCCACTCGACACAAACTAGGTCATTTCGGGACTACATTTCTAAACAAACTTGGGATACTATGAAAGCTACGTTTTTAATTGATTTTTATACTAAAAAAATTGAGTTGGCCACAAAACCATCTTGGTAAGTGTGACAACTTACTTCCTCGGAGAACATAACTACACAGATGATGCTGGACAGGTTTCTCAGTGGACATGGAATGCTTTTAAATTTTATGGAGTTGTTAATTAATTGTGTTACAAAATAATAATTCTCTGCAAATGACAACAAGCTATCAAAATTCCCATTTCAATTTGTCCAGGTGGGGAATGTTGACATTTAACCCCAACAATGGAAAAAAACCACACAGTTTGGTTCAGTAAAACATATTTCACCCGTGCTGGCAAAATGAGTCGGAATTCACTAAGTCTAGTAATGTGCTACAGAAAAAACATGTGAAAATATGGATTTTGATCAAAATTGAGATTTTCACAAAAATGAGACTATTATATAATTATACTATATTTTTTTCAACCAAGACTTATTTAATATGTATTAGAAATTTAAACTTATAGCTTAAATCAACATATGAATTTTATAACACAGGTGAAATGCTCGTATGGTTATCTGCTCAACGGTTCCATGCATAGCCGCTGTAACCACTTTGTATTGTAAGATTTTAACAAAAAATCCATTTTTTGTTCCACCACTGAAATGCACTTGTTACGAGATATCGCTCTCAGAAACTTTATGAAGACTGTCATGTTAATCGTGTCATTTTGGCCAAATTTGAGTCTGAGGCTTAAAATAAGTATGATTGAACTCAACTGTGTTTGTTTGGGGTCACTCGAGTATTGAGATTGACTTGCCCTGCCTATTTATGAAATGTTATATTATTTATACTTAGGTCAAGGTCCTTATCATAGAGTAAAGAAAGCCTCGACATTGCCAGGACCACCATCTAAACCCATTATTACAGATGTGACAGATACATCTGTTCATTTAACATGGCAACCAAACAGAAATCATGGCGATTCATCTGTTTTTGAATTTATTGTAGAATATTTCAGCCATGAGACACCGGAGGTAAAATAATTTATTCTCATGCATAAAAGATGTTCACACAAAAAAAGTTATTTGCTGTTCCGATGACATAAAGGATGTAGTTAGAATTCACAAGAATTTGAAACTAGTAGAGGGTAACATTGATGATTGTGATGTTGTCAGATATATGAATAATTAGATGTACACTACGTGTCTGGAGTTTGGGACTAGAATCTCCGAACACGGTGGAAAAACACCCTGTTCCGCGGTGGAATCTTGGAGAATCGCTAGCGAAACGTCAGCTAGCCAAATCAACGCGAAATAAGGGGTTCCGCAGTGGAACACGGTGAAACGCTTCAGTGCCGATATCATCCGGATTTCATCCCGATTTAAGCATGTTGAAGAAAAGGGTAATTTAATTCAGCTATGTTAACCGTTGACGAAGAAGTTAGGGTCAGATATTTTTTTCCAACGCACTGGATACATGAATAACGTCGATCAAAATGTATGCAACAATGAACAACTTAAAATTTTTTAAACTTTCCCTTACATCTTCGTCTATAACTTAGATCTAATCCATCAATTATTGGCTGCTATCAAATCCAAACTTTAAATTATATACGATGAGCTTTTACACATTACCTAATTACTCGCAGCTTCAGATAATCTAAATCAATTTTCCATACAGCACACCACAGTGCAGTAAATCACCCCACGGTAAGTCACGTGGTCAGAAACGCGCCAAAATATTGGCACTATATTATTATTACGCTGTGTTATTCGGCGAAATTTCTTTTAGCAGATCTTGACTGTCACCGGTATATGATAATAATGCATTATGACGCATTTAAACGATATCAATGGGAGGGGATACACTGTGAAGGTCACTATAGTCACAGCCCAATGTTTATGTTATTTTACAAACACGATACATTTTTCATGCACACAACCAAGGAATGTTCTTACGGGATTTTGCGCAGCCGTAGAATAATCTCCGCTATAACAATATACATCTACTTCATATCGCCCAATCTATTTCGGTGGAAGCGGGTATTGAATAAAGCCATTTCACACACACATACGTGTACTCGCCAAGCGCATGTCATATAGTTATACAATGTCCACGAGTATGTTAATTCTCGCCTTCACTCACTTTCTGAATAATTCCATTCTTTTGTACGCATGCATGACCAATCGAACGAAACAAAAAGTCTACTCAGACTAAACAAACAGACCGCTCGGACCAAAAATAAATTGTTGTTTAAAGAATTGCGTTTGTATTAATATTACTTCTCGAATCAATAATAAAATGTTGTTTTAATCGTTCGATAATTGTGTTCGTTTTAATATGCATCTGTTTTCTTTGAAATAATAAAGTGTTATGTACTTACCCGTCGTATTTTTTCATTATGAAGCACATCAAAGAAAATCAGTTAAAACAACGATAACTGAGTAGTGATTAATTCGTATGTATCGGTACTGGACTGCTCGAACCAATAGTAAAGTGTTGTTTTAATAATTGATAATTGTGTTTGTTTTAATATGCATCTGTTTTCTTTGAAATAATAAAGCCTTATGCATTTACCCGCGGTATTGTTTCATCATAGAGAATATCAAAGAAAAACAATTAAATTGCTGATGTAATAAAGATAGATATTTGGTAATATGTACTTACCAGCAGCGGCCATTCTTAAGTTATGAATATACTCACCTATAAATTATTCGCCTCTTTGTATTGTGATTTAATCATAAATAACATATTATCTGTATTATATTTTTAAAACGATTAAGTCAAGCCTTATAATGTAATTTAATTGCTCCGAACGGTCCTTTCGGTTGGTTCGAGTAGGAAAGATAAATATGGGTCCGTCTAGAGTTTAAACGGAAACATATACATGTATGTATAATCTTATAGATTGCAATATGCAGTAGGAATTTGGGAAGTTGGACGTACAAAAGAATGGAATCATTCAGAAAGTGTACTAAAATTAAGCAAATTATAACGGCGTGAAGACAAGAATTAACATACTCGTGGACATTGTATAAATATATGACATGCGCTTGGAATGTACACGTATGTGTGTGTGAAATGGCTTTATTCAATATCCGCTTCCACAGAAATGAATTGGGCGACACAGTGACCGCCCTAGACATTCGCTAATGACAACAAATATTTTTATTGGCGAATAAAGTGATGATTCTGGCGAAAATTTTGGCGAATGAATTATTTTGTAAATCTGTTAATATTAAAGTTGAAATCGTGTTGTTAAACGCTTCTTTCGATCATTCAATGGAGTGTCTATTTTTAGTACATTAATTTCTCTAGTCTCAATGGTACAAGTCGCAAATCAGTCAATGTCACGCATTAAAACGACTGAAAGATCGAGTCTAGAGACTATACAACACAGTTACGCCCAATTTGTGTGGCACTGCACTGTTTACATATGCTCGCCACTTACATATGCTTCACTAGCGATGTTCCGATATGACACCTATCGGTTTTACCGATATCAGATATTGACAGCGAAGTATATCGGCCAATACAAATAAATTACCGATAGTGGTGGATATAAAACCGTTACACATTAAAATGTCTCAAATGGCATGATGATCTATGTAGATATTTGTCTTTATTTTAGTCGGGAAACGCATGGTACTTTTACTATTTTACTGCATGAATCAACATAAACCCTGTGTTGTTGAAGTAATAATTGGGCCACGCTTATTACGCAATCAAAAATATACACCATCCATTATGAATTAAATTATTTGGCGTATCATTAATGGTCGAGATTATCATATTTTAAGTGTTAATTACTATATAATTCCTTACAGTAATCGGCACGGCATCTGTACATGTATATCTATATGTGTGCATTAATTCATGCGGTAATGAAATGATACATCAAAGCGATACCTTCATGACCCGTTTGTCAACAGTGGCTATCACGTGACATTCTCCCGCCATTTCTAGAACTATTGTTAAAAATAAAACATCTAATGGGAACCTATTTGTTGATAATATTATTAATTAATAAAGGATGATCTTTATTATGAGTTTTTATACGCCCACATTTTCATGTGGACGTATTATGTCGTCGCCCCTGTCCGTCCGGACGTCCGTCCGTCCGTCCGTCCACAATTGTTTGTGGACTCTCTACAGGTCACAATTCTTACCCGATTTTAACGAAACTTGAAATATATGTTTATCCCCAAAAGATCTCGGCTGCTTTCGATATTGGCATGTATCGGATCAAAACTTCATGGATTATAGAGGTCACAATTTTGAACCGATTTTTATGAAACTTGACATGCATGTTTATAACCAAAAGATCTTGGTTCCTTTCGATATTTGCGCCTATCGGAACGTAATTTCCTGAATTATGGCCCCTGATTGTCCGAAAAATCACCTTTTTTAGCTTGTGGTACCTCTGGAGGTCACAATTATTATCCGATTTAAAAAAACGTTCGATTATATCACCGTTACACCCTAAGGAAGGTTGAGTTCGAATTTCGGGAAAATCGGACCAAAATTGCCATACAAAATGGCAGCCGTTTGCACGCGAATATTGTTAAAAAATGGTATATCAGTGTTGTGGACCCTGTAGAGGTCACAATTTTAATTCGATTTTGATGAAACTTGAAATTCATGGTTATAACCCAAAGATCTTGGTTCCTTTCGATATTTGCGCATATCGGATCGTAACTTCTTGAATTATGGCCCCTGATTATACGCAAAATCGCCTTTTTTTAGCTTGTGGTCCCTCTGGTGGTCACAATTATTATCCGATTTAAAAAAACGTTTGATTATATTACCGTTACACCGTAAGGAAGGTTGAGTTCGAATTTCGGGAAAATCGGACAAAAATTGCCATACAAAATGGCCGCCGTTTGCACACGAATACTGTTAAAAAATGGTATATCATGGTTGTGGACCCTGTATAGGTCACAATTTTAATTCGATTTTGATGAAACGTGAAATGCATGGTTATAACCCAAAGATCTTGGTTCCTTTCGTTATTTGCGCACATCGGATCGTATCTTCCTGAATTATGGCCCCTGATTGTCCGAAAAATCGCCTATGGTCCCTCTGGAGGTCACAGTTATTATCCGATTTAAAAAAACGTTTGACTCTATCACCGTTACACCCTACGGAAGGTTGAGTTCGAATTTCGAGAAAATCAGACCATAATTGCCAGACAAAATGGCCGCCGTTTGTACACATTTCTAGGTTTTGTACCGTCACACCATAATCATTGTCAGCTTCGAATTTCATGAATATCAGACTGGAACTGACCAACAAAATGGCTGCTCCCAATACAGTATGAAATACAGGACTTAATGATGTAGGAAACATCGCTTTCGGTATTGCTTGTTCTCTATCCATCTCTCGAAAATGTGGGCGTATCCTGCCTGGCAGTGCCAGCCTATCTTTATTTGTCGACACGATAACCAAGCATAACAATATAAATCACTAAATTATTTCTGAATTTATATCGGCATCTAGAAGACGGAATGTATTAGACAGTGATTACTTGACATCAAAGGAATATCCCCCCTTTCATCCACATTCACTTGAAGGGATTAAAATAAAACTTCTTACTACTGCTTGACTATATATATATAATATCATTCAAGGTATTACAGACGACATCTTTGTTGTGACTTTTTTATGATATATTGTCTGCTGTCATCTCGCAATACTCACTAGTTCTAACACTTCATGTCATTTTTATTGCCAACGAGACTTTATTTGATCATTATTCACATTCAGATGTAATTAAATTGGTCCTTTCACAGCGTTATTAATAACAAATCAAACTTAAAAAGCTATCACTAGTCGATATTCAACTTGGCGAGCCCGGAAGTAACGCGAAATAAGGTCAAAAGAAGTCTGTATCACCCAGTCCCTTTATAAACCTATCATTACTCGATATGTGCATAGGAACTGGGTGATCAAGTCTCGCTGAACCGCGGCCTCGCTTCGTAAGTTCTATCACGCGAGACTTGATCACCCAGTTCCTATGCACATATCGAGTAATGATAGGTTTATAAAGGGACCTTATTTCGCGTTACTTCCGGGCTCGCCAAGTTGAATATCGAGCAATATGTAGCAATTTAGATAAAGGATACTCATAAGGATTTTGTACTGTTTATTATTTCCTTTCTACGGCTGCTATGAGTCTTGTATTACCGGTACGTTTAAAAAGCAACAAGCACGTAGTTTCATTTTTAATTAACAAACATATGAATAAAAATGATATAAAATATTTGGCTAAAACTTTCTGAATTGGCTAATAAAATTTTGATTTGGCTAAAAATTTGGCTAATGGTTTTAAGGGTCTAGGGCGGTCACTGGCGACATAAAGTAGATGTATATTGTCACAGCGGATATTTTCCGCATAGTAACATAGCGTTAAAAATATAGTTCCATTCGGAGTGATTTATGGCGCGGAGTGATTTATGAATGATTGTTTTAGATTCACTGATGCTGCGAGTAATGGTACAATAATGTGTAAAAGCTCATCGTATATAATTTAAAGTTTGGATTTGATAGCAGCGAATAATTGATGCATTACATCTAAGTTACAGACGAAGATGTAATGATACGTTTAAAACATTGTAAGTTGTTCATTTTTGCATATTTTTTGGCCGACGTTATGCATGTCCGCGCGTTAGGGAAAAAATCCTAACCGATACAGAATGCCGGTAAATGTTTTCCCAAGATTACCGAACTCATTTTGTTGTTCTTCAAACCGACCTGTACATCATACATGTACAGATTTTCACGGCAGCATTACTTTATTACAACTCCCAATTTATTACATACTATATTAGTTCGACCCTAGCTTAAGGTAGACTCGCGAATTCCTTGCGGGAAGCATGTGAAAACACGATGTATTCCTAGAGAAACACGGTGTATTCCTAGAGAAACACTGTGAATTCCCAGAGAAACACGTTGAATTCCTAGAGAAACACGGTGGATTCCAAGCGAATCTTAGAGAAAAATCACCGCGAAATAAAGCGAAATTTCTTCGCGAAATCTAAGAGATTTTAGAGCGTTTTTTTTCGCCGTGTGGCGGAGATTTTAGTCCCAAAAATTTGAGAGGAACTGTATGAATGGTAGAATCAAGGCAAGTAGGACCAGCTGGAACTAGAAACCAAAAGAGTGTTGTAGGATAAGAGATGGAGTAGATTTGTTTTGACCTGTCCATCATAATGTTAAACTGTTGCAACATGATAATCGGAGACTTGAAGAGTTTGAATATTATGAGAATAGATTATATTAGTACCTAGCTTTATTTTCTAATGTATCTGAAAGAAATTTCTAATCGTAACTAATTGTATCTTAAGGAAATTTCTAATAATGTAATTTTCTTATTTTTGAATAGGGTTGGAAGATTGCATCTAGTTCTGTAACAAGAGAAAGCATTACTGTTAGAAATTTGCTGCCTAGTACCCACTATGTGTTTATGATTCGTGCAAGGAATTCTCATGGTATAGGTCTTCCAAGTGATATATCAGATCTCATCGTTACCAGAGGTATGCATGGAGAACTATTCAATGTTATATTTACAACTATATTCTATAATATTTCATATTATTTTACAATAAGGATGACTTGTATTATTTAACAGCAGGACAATTTACCCAATACTACCCACACACTACCTCATTATGATGAAAAAATGAAATAATACTTCAATAAGATAAACATCAATTTAGATAACTCATCGAAAACTTGGTGATTGTCAATGTCTCACTATTAGTCTCTCGAATAAATGTGAAAACAGATTTTTGAAATCTCTGAGAAAATTTCTGTATTTTGTGAGAAGATAATCGGCATGATTTTTGCAAACAATGCAGGCGCCGTTGATATTTTTTTATGATTCCTTGTGCAGGTCTTACTAATGTAAAAATACTATAAAATCTGATAAACACACTGATTATCTAATTAGTATCTACATATACGGCAAATACCTGAAATACTCAAATTTGGGTATTGATTGCTGGATATTTATAAATAACGCCAGAGCCCTTTGGTACGATAGATTAAGGTCTATATTTTTATTTTATTACATTTCAATAAGTATATAAGTAGGTGGACTGTGGTACGCAGTATAAAATGTCAATCATATAGCAACCACACATTTATATAATAAAACCTGTCTTTAATTATACTAAGACCTACGTAATGAGTAATTGTGAAAAGCAAAGATTGTTTCTGATATAAGATTTTTATTTTGTAGAGAGACGTAAACCTCATTCTCGTGTTAATTTAACACGGAAAGAAATAGAAGAAAAACTAGATGGCATGGTTATTGAGGTATTAAAAGGAGAATCGTTAAATTCTACTGCAATTAAAGTGACATGGAGGGTAAGTGTGTGTTCTTCTTGTATTTCATTCTCTATTTTGGTAAAAACATTGTTATATTCTTTAGAATGCTTTAAAGTCGAATCCACACTATGTGGCGATATAGGTGATTTCTGATAGTCGCAGATTAAAATGGGTTCGTCTGTCTGTCGATAATGAGCATTTTCTGCTAAGGATAAGAGATCAATAAGCATTTTAATTGGTCGAGACTTTGGAACAAAATAAGTTTCATTCTAATTGAGGTAGAATGTTGACACTTGGCGTAGATATGGAGTTTGAAGATGAGAATTTTCTGCTAAGGATAAACATAGATATGCAATTTGATTGGTTGATGCTTTGGGACACGATAACTTTAGTTCTAATTAAGTGAAAGTTTATAAAACTTGTTGAATACCTTGATGGAGTGCAGTGATAAACATTGTCTGCTTAGGGTAAGCAGAGGGATGAGTAATCTGATTGGTAGATGCTTTGGGACTCAATAACTTTGTTTGTAATTAAGTGAGAATGAGGACACTTGGTATATAGATTCATCATATCATAAAGCTTGAAGATGAGAATTTTAGTCATTTTCTTTTTAAGCACCCACAACCCTCATATTGTACACATGTCATAAGAATTTTCTAGAATAATTTTCTTTTATGATCACTCCCAGTGTAAACAAGGTTATTATGATCTTTGATAAAGGGCAATCAGATATGAAGGGCTTCTCTTCGAATCCAAACAACGTAAATCAGAGAATTTTAGGAGCCAACCTATCTTAATTGATTACCGTATTTTTCGGTGTATTAGGCGCACTTTTTTTACCAAATATTTTATTTTCTAGAAGGGGTGCGCCTAATACACAACATTCATACAAGCATTTTCATTGGCTCAATATAAGTCATCGGTAGTAAGGGTGGGATTACAGTTAAACTGACATGTCATGTGTTGAAGCTGTTCAGTCTAACCTGTCGTCGAAACAGCAAATCTGCTCGACGTATATCATTGACATATAGTCAACCAATTCTTTCTCTATTTGTGGATAACGTGCCACGCTCTATCTATGCGCTTCCTTACTTGGTTACTAAGTTACAAATTCATAGCCGTCTTACGTTCGACTCGCAAAAATTAAATTCACAACCCGCGACACCGTTACCGTATTCTTTAATGGTTCGTCTCTTAGCCATTCTAAATAAATAATTTTTAGAAACTTTATGGAATGTTCGTTGGTATTTTCTATACATAGCTGCAAATTTTACATCAAGCCGTTTCAAGTTACCGATAGTTTCATGCAACATAGATTCACTGATTGATACATTGTTATAAATTACCGGTATCGTTAATTATCTACCGGTGAGTTGTCACGGTATGCTTTACGAAGTTGTTTATAGTTCACAAAATCGTTGTTTCTTTGATTGGTATTAAAATAATATTGTATTAAGTAACTGATAATAAATTATTTCTACAGTTATTATTTCATTTGTTTATCACCAATACCTCGTGAATTTAACAGAAAGTAATAGACGGTCATGTTTGTTGTTATCGGGATTTTAACAATTTGACTACCGTATGAGCGCCAGAATTACCTTTTAAGATATGAAACAATTCAATAGAAAGTTAATGTTATAATAAATATAAAGTCTTCTGCAATGCAAAAACTATAAATATCGTTTCTTGTTTCATAAAGAAATATATATAAAGCTTGATACGGCTAAATATCGGTAATTATTACATGTATAACTGTAAGCAGTAAGTTTGGCCCAGTTACTGGAGATCCAAGTGTATTTGAATCACGTATGGTATTGCACGTGTTTCACAAGACGCCGGAGAAGGGTGCGCCTAAAGCATGCACTTTTATTTTTTCCTGAAATACCTCTGCCAAACTCGCCCTGCGCCTTATCTACGCATGCGCCTAATACACCGAAAAATACGGTATCCAATAAGGAATGTGACTGTTTAGCATTTTCAAAGTGTCAATGAAAGGGTCTATGGGGCTGCCATTTCAAATCTAGGCATCTGAACATTGGTTATTTGGTGGATTAGTTTAAAATTCAACAGTAATTTACAGCCTAGATTAGTCATTTAAGTCACCGATATCATATGTTTGTGACAATTATCCAAAATCCATAGAATTACGAAATTCTAAGAGTAAATCAAATAAGCGAATAATACACAATGAGTTTATTTATTCCATCGCTCTATGACTGTCTGACCATGTGCAAACATTGCTGCAACGTATGACACTCTCCCCATTCAAAGAATATTAGCTTAAGAATGTTACAAAAGGTAAAATCTCTGAGGTACTTTCGACCTGTCCTTCACCAGTAATTAAATTTACTATGTTAGCCTACTGCTGACACTAATATCAATATGATTATTATGATTTTTGTAAAGATAAATCTACCACTAAGTTGAAATAGTCATGTCAAGAACCCGCTGACCTTTTAAAGTTGGGTTCCCAGAGAAGTATTTATCGGGTGCTTATTGCCTATAAAAGTATGACAATTTTAGTATAGATGGAAAGAAGAGATATCCAATCTTACTAGAAAAATACTGGATTCCCTGAAAAACACTCGTGGAGCGTATACAGGACAAAAATGTAAAGGGGTTCCCTTAATAGTCAGCCGGACGAATAAGGATACCTGCACGCTTGGCGTTGAAGGCTGCACGCGAACTTGAGCGATTTGTGTACTTGTTGAAAAACCTTATGAAGAGTTAGATGTACAAAAATTTCTGGGATAAAAATCACGGAAAAAGACGAAGGCAGTGGATAATCCAAGAATTTAATTAGGATTCGATATTTGTAGTAAATAGTCAGCGCTTACAGACAACATCGTCTTGTGTATACATGCAATGCATTCTCCCCTGTCCTCCGCCGCCGTTGCCATTGGTTACAGAGAGGGGTAATCGCCCGACGCAAACATGGCCTCTTTTGATAGATTTTTTATAGCAGGCTATACTCGACAATTACAATGTTTTGAGAATGATTTGAAGCAAAATTATGTTAAAATAATTAGTTTGAATATGTTTTTAATTCTTATATATCATCAAATCACCCAGTTTGTACCCGGGAAACCAACTTTAAGTACATATACTAGAGTTCAAATTTTGCCATGGTTATTATTATGATATCTAATATCAATTACAAATGTAGGTATATATGTATGTGTACTTAATAAGGTTTTATATAATACCAATAATGTATGTATTTACTAATTAACTTTTTACCTTTAAATTGGATGAGTTTTTGATTCAAATCAGTTGACCAGAAAGCTAACCAGAGAAGGGTCTCTATCTTTCTCTCTCTCTCTTGTAATTCTTCTGTGTATAAAGTAATGTTGTATCCAGAACGTGTTCTTGAAGTTATGTTATAAGTGCCTCTCAGGAAATGTTCGATGCAGGGTCGCAACCAATTTTAACTAAAATCTATTAAAATTGCATTACAATCAATCTTTGGAAACACATAGAATTTTATTTTGATTTTCGCTTGTTTTACGAAATTTTAACTTATATAAAATCCAAATTTTGGTAATTTGATTGGATAATATAAGATTGATTTTAGTACTTAGCCAATCAAAATTGAGATATCTACTCAAATTTGGATTTTACCATTAGTTAAGATTTCAAGAGACAGGGTCCTGAATTTTAAGTTCAGATAAAAAATTTGACCTAAACTATTAATTTATTGGATTTTATCTAAAATGCTTAAAATTATTTTCTGAGACTCATCTATTGAAATGTAAGGTGACTTTAACAAACGTTAACATCCAGTCTGTATTAAATTTATATGAATTATTTATATTAGTAAAACGAAGAATTCTATTGAATATGGACAATTTCTGTTAACGACTTCTAAAGTTATGGCGCTTGTTTCACAAAAGTTATCATCTGGTCTGTTTTAAATTAATATCGGTGTCTTCTAAATGCTCCCATTACCTACAGAAGAATAAATATGCCTGAATGTTTTAGCTGATATGACCGTATGTTTCGTTGCTTGGCAACATAAACAAATTTTCAACGATGGGTTACCTAATTGGTTGATTTACCTCGGAATGCCCTATAAATTGTGTAAGACAAAGTGAATGTGCATGTCTTAATGGTAATTTATTTCTATCTTGTTCATTTGTTTTAGCCTCTGAAAGGATTTGATGCTATGGATGGTTATATTATTAAATATAAACAAATCAAAGATCTGCGTAAAATGAAATATGGAAGCACAGAAAGCCAAAGAATATATGATCCTCATATTACTTCATACACTCTGTCTGGTTTACATAGTTATGCATGGTATGAGATCTGTGTACAAGCATTTGGTGGCGATATAAAGTCTGTCTGCAGTGATAAAATTAAAGTTCCAACCAAAGAATCAAGTAGGTTTTATTTTCATCATTTTATATGCCTACACATGGTCTGGCGTCAACAATTGTTTAGTAACACAATAGACGCTAATAGCTTAATATAACTGATTGGTTACAGTCGATATTGTCGCTTTGCCAATTTTTAATATTTACTGCCAGAGTTATGGCCTTTGATCACTTGAAAAATATTCTTGACCTTTTGAGGTTAGTGTTAATATCCAATTTATATACAGTGTTTATGGTCATAAGCGATTTACAAAAATGACTGCCAGAGTTAAGCCCTTGATCAGCTTTCCATGACTTTCTGTTCTGGAGTTATCCCAATATAAGTTACAGTTTTTATACGCCCACATTGAAATGTGGTCGTATATTGTCGGTGCGGCATAGGCTAAAGTTAATATCCGATTGACTTTAAATTTATACACAGTGTTTAAGGTCATGAGACGAAGAAGCCTATTGTTTTTCAGCGATTTCCGATAATAACTACCAGAGTTATGGCATTTAATCACTTCAAAAAATCTTGTGGATGCTCTAGAGGCCAAAGTTAATATCCGATTGGCTTTAAATTTATACACAGTGTTTAAGGTCATAAGACGAAGAAGCCTATTGATTTTCAGTGATTTCCGATAATTAGTGCCAGAGTTATGGCCCTTGATCACGTCAAAAAATCTTGTTTACGCTCTACAAGCCAAAGTTAATATCCGATGGACTTTAAATTTACACACAGTGTTTAAGGTCATAAGACGAAGAAGCCTATTGATTTTCAGCGATTTCCGATAATTAGTGCCAGAGTTACGGCTCTTGATCACGTCAAAAAATCTTGTTTACGCTCTAAAAGCCAAAGTTAATATCCGATGGACTTTAAATTTACACACAGTGTTTAAGGTCATAAGACGAAGAAGCCTACTGATTTTCAGCGATTTCCGATAATAACTGCCAGAGGTATGGCCCTTGATCACAGAAAATCTTGTTAACGCTCTACAGGCCAAAGTTAATATCCGATTGACCTTTAATTTACATATAGTATTTAAGGTCATGAGACGAAGAAGCCTTGTGATTTTCAGCGATTTCCGATAATAACTGCCAGAGTTATGGCCCTTGATCACTTCAAAAAATCTTGTGGACGCTTTAGAGGCCAAAGTTATTATCCGATTGACTTTAAATTTATACATAGTGTTTAAGGCCATGAGAAGAAGAATCCTATTGATTTTCGGCGATTTCCGATAATTACTGCCAGAGTTGTGGCCCTTGATCACTTCAAAATATCTTGTGGATGCTCTAGATGCCAAAGTTAATATCCGATTGAATTTAAATGTATACACAGTGTGTAAGTTCATGAAACAAAGCATCCTATTGATTATCAGCGATTTCCGATAATTACTGCCAGAGTTATGGCCCTTGATCACCACAGAAAATCTTGTGAACGCTCTAGAGGCCAAAGTTAATATCCTATTGACTTTAAATTTGTACACACTGTTTAAGGTCTCGGGACTGGGAATCCTATTGATTTTCACCGATTTTCAATAATTACTCTCAGAGTTATTTCCCTTGATCACTTTATAAAAACCAAACAAATTTTAATGATTTTCTCATAATTATTTTATGCGTTGTTAATCTTAATCAGATTTCAGAGTATTATAAATGTTTCATTACGGAAAAAAGTAAGAATATGCGACAACTCTTGTTGACTGCCCGGACGATTTAGCTGCTGTGGGCATATGTTTCGTTGCCTAGCTACCTATCTTTTTTTTTTAGTTTGTGCCACATTTCATATGTGTAGGGCGTAGGCTATGGGGACATGTCAAATGCATCAAAATCGACCATTTGCCGGGAAGCAGACGAAAAATTTATGACATAATTCGCAAACCAAAACTGTTTTTATACGCCCACATTTTCATGTGGACGTATTATGTCGTCGCCCCTGTCCGTCTGGACGTCCGTCCGGACATCCGTCCGTCCACAATTTGTTTGTGGACTCTCTACAGGTCACAATTCTTATCTGATTTTGACGAAACTTGAAATATAGGTTTATCCCCATAAGATCTCGGTTCCTTTCGATGTTGGCATGTATCGGATCGGAACTTCATGGATTATGGCCCCTGATTGTACGAAATATCATGTTTTTAGCTTGTGGACCCTATAGAGGTCACAATTTTGAACCGATTGTGATGAAACTTGACATGCATGTTTATAACCCGAAGATCTTGGTTCCTTTCGATATTTGCGCTCATTGATTCGTAACTTCCTGAATTATGGCCCCTGATTGTACGAAAAATCACCCTTTTTAGCTTGTGGTCCCACTGGAGGTCAAAATTATTATCCGATTTAAAAAACGTTTGATTATATCACCGTTACATGGTAATGAAGATTGAGGTAAGATTTCGTGAAAATCGGACCAAAATTGACAAACAAAATGGCCGCCGTTTGTACGCGAATAGTGTGAAAATATGTTATATCAAGGTTGTGGACCCTATAGAGGTCACAATTTTGAACTGATTTTGATGAAACTTGACATGTATGTTTATAACCCAAAGATCTTGGTTCCTTTCGATATTTGCACCCATCGGATCGTAACTTCCTGAATTATGGCCCCTGATTGTCCGAAAAATTGCCCTTTTTAGCTTGTGGTTCCTCTGGAGGTAAAAATTATTATCCGATTTAAAAAACCGTTTGATTATATCACCGTTACATAGTAATGAAGGCTCTGTTCGAATTTCGTGAAAATCAAACCAAAATTGACGGACAAAATGGCCGCCGTTTGTACGCGAATAGTGTGAAAATATGTTATATCAAGGTTGTGGACCCTATAGAGGTCACAATTTTGAACCGATTTTGATGAAACTTGACATGCATGTTTATAACCCGAAGATCTTGGTTCCTTTCGATATTTGCGCTCATTGATTCGTAACTTCCTGAATTATGGCCCCTGATTGTACGAAAAATCACCCTTTTTAGCTTGTGGTCCCACTGGAGGTCAAAATTATTATCCGATTTAAAAAAACGTTTGATTATATCACCGTTACATGGTAATGAAGATTGAGGTAAGATTTCGTGAAAATCGGACAAAAATTTACAGACAAAATGGCCGCCGTTTGTACGCGATTAGTGTGAAAATACGTTATATTAAGGTTGTGAACCCTATACAGGTCACAATTTTGAACCGATTTTGATGAAACTTGACATGGATGTTTATAACCCAAAGATCTTGGTTCCTTTCGATATTTGTGCATATCGGATTGTAACTTTCTGAATTATGGCCCCTGATTGTACGAAAAATGACCTTTTTTTTAGCTTTTGGCCCCTCTGGGGTCAGAATTATTATCCCATTTACCCACTTAGCAACATGATCCCCAGTCGAATTTGAAGCCTACTGAAATGAACCTTTATAACCCAAAGATCTTAATTCATTTCGATATTTGCACATATATCATATTCTAACTTAATGATGTAGGAAAAATCACTTTCAGTATTGCTTGTTCTCTATCCATCTCTCGAAAATGTGGGCGTATCCTGCCTGGCAGTGCCAGCCTATCTTTAGCTTGTGGACCCTATAGAGGTCACAATTTTGAACCGATTTTGATGAAACCTGACATGCATGTATATAACCCCAAGATCTTGGTTCCTTTCGATATTTGCGCCCATCGGATCGTAACTTCCTGAATTATGGCCCCTGATTGTCCGAAAAATCGCCCTTTTTAGCTTGTGGTCCGTCTGGAGGTCAAAATTATTATCCGATTTAAAAAAACGTTCGAGTATATCACCGTTACATGGTAATGAAGGTTGATTTCAAATTTCGTGGAAATCGGACCAAAATTGACATACAAAATGGCCGCCGTTTGTACGCGAATAGTGTGAAAATATGTTATTTCAAGGTTGTGGACCCTATAGAGGTCACAATTTTGAACCGATTGTGATGAAACTTGACATGCATGTTTATAACCCCAAGATCTTGGTTCCTTTCGATATTTGCGGCCATCGGATCGTAACTTCCTGAATTATGGCCCCTGATTGTGAGAAAAATCACCCTTTTTAGCTTGAGGTCCCTCTGGAGGTCAAAATTATTATCCGATTTAAAAAACCGTTTGATATTATCACCGTTACATGGTAATGAAGGTTGAGTTCGAATTTCGTGAAAATCGGACCAAAATTGACATACAAAATGGCCGCCGTTTATACGCGAATAGTGTGAAAATATGTTATTTCAAGGTTGTGGACCCTATAGAGGTCACAATTTTGAACCGATTTTTATGAAACTTGACATGTATGTTTATAACCCAAAGATCTTGGTTCCTTTCGATATTTGCGCCCATTGGTTCGTAACTTCCTGAATTATGGCCCCTGATTGTACGAAAAATCACCCTGTTTAGCTTGTGGTCCCACTGGAGGTCAAAATTATTATCTGATTTTAAAAAGCGTTTGATTATATCACCGTTACATGGTAATGAAGATTGAGTTAAAATTTTGTGAAAATCGGACCAAAATTGACAGACAAAATGGCCGCCGCTTGAACGCGATTAGTGTGAAAATATGTTATATCAAGGTTGTGGACCCTATAGAGGTCACAATTTTGAACCGATTTTGATGAAACTTGACATGCATGTTTATAACCCAAAGATCTTGGTTTCTGTCGATATTTGCGCCCATTGGATCGTAACTTCCTGAATTATGGCCCCTGATTGTCCGAAAAATGACCTTTTTTTTTAGCTTGTGGTCCCTCTGCAGTCAGAATTATTATCCCATTTAAAAAAACGTTTGATTGTATCACCGTTACATCGTAATGAAGGTTGAGGTCGAATTTTGTGAAAATCGAACCAAAATTGACAGCTGTTCTTGTCAGGCCATCCATCCTTCATCACTAACAAGGGGAAACCACGCCAGAAAATCTGGATGAACTTTGTCACCCAATGCAGGGATCAAACACCCAACCTCAAGGCTACCGAGCCAGCATCTTACCCACTTAGCAACATGATTCCCAGTCGAATTTGAAGCCTACTGAAATGCACCTTTATAACCCAAAGATCTTAATTCATTTCGATATTTGCACATATCATATTCTAACTTAATGATGTAGGAAAAATCACTTTCGGTATTGCTTTTTCTCTATCCATCTCTCGAAAATGTGGGCGTATCCTGCCTGGCAGTGCCAGCCTATCTTTTAGCTTGTGGTACCTCTGGAGGTCACAATTATTATCCTATTTACAAAACTGTTCGATTATATCACCGTTACACCCTAAGGAAGGTTGAGTTCGAATTTCGGGAAAATCGGACCAAAATTGCCATACAAAATGGCCGCCTTTTGTACCCGAATACTGTTAAAAAATGGTATATCAGTGTTGTGGACCCTGTAGAGGTCACAATTTTAATTCGATTTTGATGAAACTTGAAATTCATGGTTATAACCCAAAGATCTTGGTTCCTTTCGATATTTGCGCATATCGGATCGTAACTTCTTGAATTATGGCCCCTGATTATACGCAAAATCGCCTTTTTTTAGCTTGTGACCCCTCTGGAGGTCACAATTATTATCCGATTGAAAAAAACGGTTTATTATATTACAGTTACACCGTCAAGGAAGGTTGAGTTCGAATTTCGGGAAAATTGGACCAAAATTGCCATACAAAATGGCCGCCGTTTGTACGCGAATACTGTATATCATGGTTGTGGACCCTGTAGAGGTCACAATTTTAATTCGATTTTGATGAAACTTGAAATGCATGGTTATAACCCAAAGATCTTGGTTCCTTTCGTTATTTGCGCATATCGGATCGTATTTTCCTGAATTATGGCCCCTGATTGTCCGAAAAATCGCCTATGGTCCCTCTGGAGGTCACAATTATTATCCGATTTAAAAAAAACGTTTGACTCTATCACCATTACACCCTACGGAAGGTTGAGTTCGAATTTCGAGAAAATCTGACCATAATTGCCAGAAAAAATGGCCGCCGTTTGTACGCGAACAGTGTAAAAATATGGTATATCAAAGTTGTGGACCCTGTAGAGGTCACAATTTTAATTCGATTTTGATGAAACCTGAAATGCTTGTTTATAACCTAAAGATCTTTATTCTTTTCGATATTTTCGCATATCAAATTGTAACTTAATGAATTATGGCCTTTGATTGTAGGAAAAATCACTTTCGGTATTGCTTGTTCTCTGTCTATCTCTCGAACAATTTTTATCGTAAGGAAGGTTGAGTTCTAATTTCAGAAAATCGTACCAAAATTGCTGGACGTAATGGTGGCCGTTTGTACCCGGATAGTGTAAAAATATGGTATATCATGGTTGTGGACTCTCTACAGGTCACAATTCTTATCCGATTTTGACGAAAAGTTACATTTCTAGGTTGTGTACCGTCACACCATAATCATTGTCGGCTTCGAATTTCATGAATATCAGACTGAAACTGACCAACAAAATGGCTGCTCCCAATACAGTATGAAATACAGGACTTAATGATGTAGGAAAAATCACTTTCGGTATTGCTTGTTCTCTATCCATCTCTCAAAAATGTGGGCGTATCCTGCCTGGCAGTGCCAGCCTATCTTTATGACATTTGAGAGCACCGTAGTGTCATTTTACCAGTCACAATGTGTTTAGACTCATTCTTGACTTGTTCTTACCTAAGAAGGGTCTTTAGAATATTCTAGAGACGGTATTTTACAGAGTTTCTTCCATAGAAAAAGAGAAGCATAACTTTGTGCTTACTTTAAGAATTTTCTAGGAACCGAGTCCAGGTCTCCCGATAATGCCCCTTTAAGATTTTATGTTTTTCAAAAGTTTTATACGTCCACATGAAAAAGTGGACGTATTATGCTGTCTTCCCTATTTGTCCGACCGTCCGTCCACAATTTGCTTGTGGACACTCTACAGATCACAATTTTTATCCGATTTCAACGAAACTTGAAATATAGGTTTATCTCCCTAAGATCCCGATTCTTTTCGATATTGGCATGTATCGGACCTT
The DNA here is from genome assembly GCA_963678685.1 of Patella ulyssiponensis. Classification (NCBI taxonomy): domain Eukaryota; kingdom Metazoa; phylum Mollusca; class Gastropoda; family Patellidae; genus Patella; species Patella ulyssiponensis. Next base: position 55,050,092 of record OY783225.1, on the reverse strand, counting down.
AACTTCATGGGTTATGGCCCCTGATTGTATGAAAAATCACGTTTTATGTATGTGAACAGTGTAGAGGTCCCAATTTTCATCCAATTTTGATGAAACTTGAAATGCATGTTTATAACTCAACGACCTTGGTTCCTGTCAATATTTGCGCATATCGGATTGTAACTTTTGGACCTTATCTTCATGGGTTATGGCCCCTGATTGTACGAAAACTCACGTTTTTAGCTTGTGAACAGTGTAGAGGTCACAATTTTGAACCGATTTTGATGAAACTGGAAATGGATATTTATAACCCAAAGATCTTGGTTCCTTTCGATATTTGCGCATATGGGATTGTAACTTCCTGAATTATGGTCCCTGATTGTATGCAAAATCAACTTTTTTAGCTTGTGGTTCCTCTAAAAGTCTCAATTATTATCCGATTTTAAAAAACGTTTGATTATATCACCGTTGCACTGTAATGAAGGTTGAGGTTGAATTTCATAAAAATCGGAACGAAACTGCCAGACAAAATAGCTGCCGCTAATACGCGAATAGTGTAAAAATTTGATATATCAAGGTTGTGGACCCTATAGAAGTCACATTTATATCCGATTTTTATACGCCCACATTGAAATGTGGTTGTATATTGTCGTCGGTCGGTCCGTCCGTCCGTCCGGCGTCCACAAGAGGCTAAATTTAATATCCAATTGACTTTAAATTTATACACAGCGTTTAAGGTCATGAGACGAAGAAGCCCATTGATTTTCAGTGATTTCCGATAATTGCTGTCAGAGTTATGGCCCTTGATCACTTCAAAAAATCTTGTGGACGCTCTAGAGGCTAAAGTTAATATCCAATTGACTTTAAATTTATACACAGTGTTTAAGGTCATGAGACGAAGAAACCTATTGATTTTCAGCGATTTCCGATAATTGTTGTCAGAGTTATGGCCCTTGATCACTTCAAAAAAATCTTGTGGACGCTCTGGAGGCTAAAGTTAATAACCGATTGACTTTGAATTTATACACAGTGTTTAAGGTCATAAGACGAAGAAGCCTATTGATTTTTGGTGATTACCGATAATTACTGCCAGAGTTATGGCCCTTGATGACTTTTAAAATCTTGTGGAAGCTCTAAAGGCCAAAGTTAATATCCGATTGACTTTAAATTTATACACAGTGTTTAAGGTCATGAGACAAAGAAGCCTATTGATTTTCAGCGATTTCCGATAATTACTGTCAGAGTTATGACCCTTGATCCCTTCAAAAAATCATGTGGACGCGGCCCTTGATCACTTCAAAAAATCTTGTGGACGCTCTAGAGACCAAAGTTAATATCCAATTGACTTTAGATTTCTGCACAGTGTTTAAGGTCATAAGACGAAGAAGCCTATTGATTTTTGGTGATTACCGATAATTACTGCCAGAGTTATGGCCCTTGATGACTTTTAAAATCTTGTGGACGCTCTAGAGGCCAAAGTTAATATCCGATTGACTTTAAATTTATACACAGTGTTTAAGGTAATGAGACTAAGAAGCCTGTTGATTTTCAGTGATTTCCGATAATTACTGCCAGAGTTATGACCCTTGATCACTTCAAAAAAATTTGTGGATGCTCTAGAGTCCAAAGTTAATATCCGATTGACTTCAGTTTGATACACAGAGTTTAAGGTGTTGAAACGAACAAGTAGTTTGATTTTCAATGAATTTTGATAACTAAACAGCTAAATCCATGATATTAAATGTTTCATGTATATACTAATTGTTAGCGTGGGGTAAAACTTTATAAAGAGCAATCAAATTCTAATGATTTTCTGATAATTACATAATGAGCTGTTGCTCTTAATCAGTTTTTAGTGTATTACAAATGTTTCATTACCGGTACCGAAAAAAAGTAAAAATATGCGACAACCCTTGTTGACTGCCCGGACAATTTAGCTGCTGTGGGCGTATGTTTCGTTGCCTGGCAACCTATCTTTATGAAATTTGAAATGTTAGTTTGTAACTCAAAGATTGTGGTTCCTTTCGATAATCGCGCACATTTGACCAAAACTTTTTGAATTATGGCCCCTGAAAAATCATGTTTTTTTTACCTTGTGGACCCTATGGAGGTCACAATTTTATTCTGAATTAAAAAAAATGTTTGACTATATCCCCGGTATACATTAATGATGGTTGAGTTTGAATTTCTTGAAACAAAGGATTGATAACTAATTGACTCAGCCAAGCGCAATAGACTGTAACGTGTGTGCATGGTTTGGAAATCAAAGCTTCTGGGCAAGAAAAATTTTAATGCCACGGTTAAAAAAGAATCGCCATACGGAAAATAGTTTTTGCCAAAATTTTCGCCAGATTGAAAAATTTTTTCACAAAAATTAAATTTTTAACGCAATTGGCGGAAATGGCAAACGACAGCGTGGGCATTGCCCAGGGGCAGGTTTGGTTATCGCCGTACAAATTGTTATTTTTTTCGCAAAAATTAAATTTTTATCGCAATTGGCGGAAATGGCAAACGGCAGCGTGAGCGTTGCCCAGGAGCAGGTTTGGTTATTGCCGTACAAATTGTTATTTAAACATTTTATTGTAGCAGATTTTAAATTGATTGATGCCAATAGCAATGATGCTGAATGTTAATTATAATTATATTTTCTTAGTTCCAACGTCTCCACCAGAAAATATCATGATAGATAAAAAAGATAATAATGCTATACATGTCAGATGGTCACAGCCAAATAGAGAACACAGAAATGGCAATATCATAGCTTATGAAGTAAGTTTTGTTAAATGAATTGATTTAAATATTGCCATACATGGAACACCAGGTAAACAACTCATTCCATCAAATACACATCAGCTTCATTGTCATCACCCATGGCTGAAAGCAGAAGACTATTAAAATCAGTTTGTTTAATGCCTTGACTAGGGCCGAAACGATACGCTGAGCCACGATATGATACAGCATAATGTCGTAGCCCAACGATACGGGTGCATCACGATACATACGCCCTTAATGTGAAATTGACTAAAGTTTTATTGAAATAAAGAAAAAATACACAATGTTTTAAATGTATATTGTTTATTATTAGATAATTAAAATTTATATTTAACTTTTAATTAATATTTTTGGCACATTTTTCATTTTGTGCGAAACACTCAAACAGGAAGTACGAAACAGGAAAACCAATATTCTCCCACACCTTCGATCGCAATCTGTTTCACAGAGAATTACTTACGAATTAACTCTGTAACAGATGACTGTCCACAACACGTGCGTTGACTGCAGGCGGCGTCAATCATTGGCTCAACGGCTCGTGCAATGTTTACTTAACACCTAACTGCTTCGGGCAAAATGGTGCATTTTACTCATTTTAATACCCATTTACACTAAATAGGAAATATTTTTTAACTACAAATACTTCAAACGTCTTTAGTTATTTTTCTTATACCTCAAAAAAATGTTTGAGAATTAAATTTGTCGGAGTAAAAAAGTTAATATGCCGAACTCATTAAACCTCGTCGATGTCATGCTTATCAGTGATTGTAGCGGCCAAGCGAATATTCACTGCGGGATCAGTTTGCTTCGATCGAACAGGCGGGTGGCTTTTCTATTTCAACTTCACCAAGTGTAACACTGCTACCACCAGTACTGGGCGTGAACATAATAGTCGAAAGACTACGAGAGACTGTTAACCAAAATTTCAACACGCTTTTCATTCATTCGAATAAGAGTCACCGGCATGGCGAGGAAGAAATGACTGTTAAATAAAATGCGATTTCATTGGTGTAAAATGCATGGCTTCCGGTATTTTGTCCAATGGAAAAAAAGTTCTTATCCAGTTTCCGAGTCGTATTTTGCACGCGATTAGTAGGTCAGTTTTGCTATGATTGTCAGTTTTGCCCGGGCCTATAGAAGACGCGCGCTGATTTAGTTTCTTTACATTTAGGCCTTGTGTACCTACGTACTGAACTGATAGGCAATTTCTAAGGGTCCCACATGTCTCATTTATTGAACAAATATCGCGATATAGTATGAAATTAATCGTGAACCTTAAATTGAAAAAAAAATCGCGATTATCGATATTCTTAAAAAAAATATCGTTCATCGTTTTCATGGAAAAAATCGCGGTACACCGGTTCACCGGTGAATCCTTTCGGCCCTAGCCTTGACTGAGTTCGATGGAATTACATCAAGCCCTTGTGTAATCAAAGATTACAAATTGGATGATATTAATTGTAATAAATTTTTCTTTCCACAGATTTATTGTATGGATAATGACAAGAAACATAACTGTAGCTTGCGTGCTAATGGAACAACGTATGGTGTTCACATCAAAAATATTGATAGTGAAACAACCTATCGAATTAAAATTGCTGCACGCACAAATTCTGGAGTTGGTGCATGGAGTAAAATGTTTATTATTGGTATGTAATTTGTTTTGTTTTATTGTCCCCTGCCTTTCGAAGAAAGAAGAGGACTATTAAAATGGGTTCGTCCCTCTGTCTGTCGGTCGGTCACACTTATTGGGACACAAGTACTCTAATTTCTAATTCAACTAGAATGTTCAAACTTGGTGTATGTGTTTAATAGGTCAGTACCTTGACGGTGAGCATTTTCTGCTGAGATAAGAGATAAGCAATTTGATTGGTTGATGCTTTGGGACACGATAACTTAAGTTCTAATGAAGTGAGATTGAGGGCACTTGGTGTATAGCTTTATTACATCAACAATAACTCTACTTCTAATTGGGGTAGGCATTTATTAGGTGAATGCCTTGATGGAGTATGATGATGAACATTGTCTGCTTAGGGTAAACAGAGATAAGCAATCTGGTTGATTGATGTTTTGGGACATGATAACTTTGGTTATAATGAAGTGAATCTCCCAAAATAGATAATAATAATAATAATGAATTTATATAGCGCCTCTCATCTAGAACTGTTCTACTCGATGGCGCTGAGCCGCTCTGTCACGTTTGGTATTCACAGTTAAATAAGTGAGTCTTAAGGGATGTTTTAAAGGACTCTACTGTTTTGGCTTCCTTTAATGTTGCTGGGAGTTTATTCCATTGGGTGGGTGCTGCCACTGAAAAAGCCCTATCACCACACGACACTTTAAAAGTTTTTGGAACAACTAAGTCGTGTTTTGATGTTGATCGTGTTGATCTATCTTCACTTTTGATTTTTATAAGATGACTCAGGTAATTGGGAGCTGAACCATGGATACACTTGTAAGTTAGAAGGATTATCTTGTACTGAATACGTCTGTTAATTGGGAGCCAGTGGAGGGATTTGAGCACAGGTGTAATGTGGTCACGTAATCTTGTTCTGGTGATCAGACGTGCGGCAGTGTTTTGTATTTTTTGAAGGGAGCGAAGAGAAGAAGCTGGAAGACCATAAAGTAACGAATTACAATAGTCCAGTCTAGATGCGAGTAATGAGTTCACTAACAGTTTAATTGAATCTGTGTTTAAGTATTTTCGTATGCGACCAATGTTGTACAGTTGGAAGTTACATGCCTTTGATACTGCGGCAATTTGTTTGGACATATCCATAGTAGAGTTAAACAAAACACCCAAATTTCGGGCAGATTGAACAGGGCTGATGTGATCAATTCCAACTTGAATGGGGTGACTATCTAATGATGAAACATATGATTTTGAGCCAATGGTCATGTATTCTGTTTTGTCAGAGTTCAGTTTAAGAAAGTTTGCAGTCATCCATACTCTGATGCTCTCAATGCAGCGTTCCAATTGTTGTTGTTTGTCTGGAATATCACATTATAATATCATTACCTTGACTAAGTTCAATGGTGTGAATCATCTGCTTACTCTAAGGAGCGATAAGCAATTTGATTGATCAAGACTTTGGAACATAACATCTTTGCATTTCATTGTTGTAGAATGTTTAAACTTGATGATGTTCATTACTTGAGTGTCTTGACTGAGTTCAATGATTAACATTTTCATTGATCGATGCTTTCGGACAAGATAATCTTGATTCTATCTCGTAGAGAGGTATAAACTTAGTGTATAGCTTGATTATATGGTATATTTTGTTGATGATTAATGATTGTCAGTCTGATAGAGAAATGAAAATTAATTATTATGTGAAAATCTTATTGCATTGGTCTATTACCAAATACATACATATAAGAAAGATTTTTACAAAGCATTACTTTACAATTTCAATACAAATTTTCCTAAAATTTTGAGCAATGTACAATATTCATTGTTCACCAGTAGGCCTACAATAAATTTAAACATTGAGGATTTTTTCCTATAATATTTATCTGTATATTTTTTTTTATACACTCAACACGTTTGCTTCCTCCAACAAATTTTTGATGAGTTTTTTGGTGCATATTGACACTATATATTAAGGAACTAAAAATCTCAAATGAGGTTGATTTTGGTGTGCTTGAGATCTTCCTTTCTGAAGATATGCCCGCATCGCAAAAAACCTTGTGAAATATGAAAGCTTAATTTTTTTTTATCAGATTTTTTCTAAACGTCTACATTTGAGTGTTTCATGACATTGTGTGACCATGATAGCAGGGTATGGAAAATATTAAAATGTTTGGTTGGCCTTCGGGCAGGAAGGGAATGCTGAAATTTTGTGTTGAAGTTGTCAGAATATGGTGCCATCGCTTGCCCTCATACCCACATGTCCCGGATATAAAAATGCCTCGAACGTCATGATAATTGATGTAGTTGCAATTTTTATCCGATTTTGACAAAACTTGCGGTAAAATCCCCTAAGTAAATGATACCAGTGACTTGCAGTAATATACCCAAGTGTTTGTTCTAATTTCAAGGTCCTGAACAACCAAACATAATGAAAGAACCCTGGTTTATTGGGATGCTAATCAGTACAATTGGTGGAACTCTATGGCTAGCGCTCTGTGTATTCAGTATATGGCTTTGCCGAAAACGTAAAAATCGTAAGAAATTGGCACAGAATGGAATGTACAGTGGTATGTAATTTATGGACTCTCATTTAAAAATATTTTAGTAGCCATCTATATGTTGTTTTTTTAATTAAAGAATATTTTTATTCCGGATGTCTGAATGGGATTGTGGAACAGCCTTATCCTTTGTAAAACCCGTCAGCCTAAATAATATACATATATAATATTAATACAATATGGAAATAATGTTTAATGGTTCCTCTGTATCGTGTACAGGGACTTTAAAAGATTGCACCTAGTTTTAAATACCTTGTTTTATCCCCAATTCTAATGATGATATACAAGTTTTATTTTCTATTGAGCTCTTAATGACCTACGACACCATATACTGAAAATTAATTTGATGCCTGTCAAGAAATACTGGACTTACCATTAAAGCTGAACTCCGATTAGAAAACTACAGAAATAATTAAAAAAAAAAAAGGTAACGCCCAAAGCAACTTGTTTTCAATTTCTTGAACTAACATGGCGATCGCTTTGAGCACAAACACACAAGAAGGCCACGCCTACTTCCACTAAATAAAATAATATTTTCTGTGAGCCGATAGTGTAAAAAAAACTTCTATCAATCAGGAATTTATTGGCTGTGACCACTTCGCTTGACAAGGTATATAGTGGAAGTGGGCGTGGCCTGCCTTTGTGTTTGTGCTCAAAGCGATCGCCATGTTAGTTCAAGAAATTGAAAACAAGTATGGTGGTTGCTTAGGGCCTTATCTTTTTATACGCCCACATGGAAATGTGGATGTATATTGCCGTCGCCTCCGTCCGTCCGTCCGTCGGTCCGTCCGTTGGTCCATCGGTTCGTCCGTCTGTCGGTCCGTCCATCGTCCACAGTTTCTTGTGAACGCACTAGAGGCTACAGTATATATCCGATTGACTTTAAATTTATGCACATTGTTTAAGTTCATGAGACGAAGAAACCTATTGATTTTCAGCGACATCCGATAATTAGTGCCTGAGTTATGACCAGTGATTACTTTAAATTTATACACAGTGTTTAAGGTCATGAGACGAAGAAGCCTATTGTTTTTCAGCGATTTCCGATAATAACTACCGATAATTACTGCCAAAGTTATGGCCCTTGATAACTTCAAAAAATCTTGTGGACGCTGTTGAGGCCAAAGTTATTAGCTGATTGACTTTGTTTTAGGTCATAAGACGAAGAAGCCCAATGATTTTCGGTGATTTCCTATAATTACTGCTAGAGTTGTGGCCCTTGATCTTTTTGAAAAATCTTGTGGGTGGTGTAGAGGCCAAAGTTAATATCCGATTGACTTTAGATTTATACACAGTGTTTAAGGTCATAAGACATAGAATCCTATTGATTTTCAGGGAAACATTTGAAACATTTTGAAACATTTTATTTCACTGAAGGCCTCACATGAGGCATGATAGTACAATAATTTAACAAAATTCAACAGTTAATATAATGCATGAAAAAAACAAAAAGAAAACCATATATACATATGTGTGATTAAGTGGGAAGGTAATTTACCTCATTCTTTGAAGACAGACATAACAATTTTACAAAATTTAGCTAAACCAATAAGAACAAACTTGTCTTTACTATTCATTAATTCAGAAAAACTCATTGTATTTTTAATTTTACATATATCTGCAGGTAAAAACTTCTGTCATTCAGAATTAAAGAAGGTACAGTTGAATATATAATGAAATTCGTCCCCTTGCTCTTCATTGTTACATAAATCACAAACTCTTTCTGATCTATCAATGCTATAGGATCTACCACATTAAATAGGTAATCTATGACTACCACATCTAAATTTACATAGATTAAGTCTTAAATCAAAAGGCAATGCTGTTAAATAATTTTTCATGCCAAACTCAGATTTATACATCCTATAGTTTAAACATTTAGCTGAATTGAACGTTTTAGCCTTCCAATCATTTACAAACAGATTATGGTAGAACTGTTTCACATTTATAGACAAGTTACAATTCGGATCTACATTTTGATTATTCCAGGCATTAACAAAGCCACATTCAGTTAATATATCTTTAACACAATTTAACCATTTAGAGTGATAAACATCCCCTGAATCAAGTCGATACAATATTTCATATAATGTACGAGATATTTTCTCCTCTTTACCAGTGACAAGACGTTTCCAAAAACCAACCATTCTCGCCTTAATACTAACACACATAGGCACTCTAGCAAGTTCTCCATAGACAATGCAATTAGGTGTACTTTTTATACGCCCACATGGAAATGTGGACGTATATTGCCGTCGCCCCCGTCCGTCCTTTCGTCCGTCGTCCACAATTTCTTGTGAACGCACTAGAGGCTAAAGTTAATATCTGATTGACATTAAATTTATACACATCTGTGAAATCAGAATAATTGTCCCCCGCCTTTCGAAGAAAGTTGGGGGACTATTAAAATGGGTCCGTCCGTCCGTCACACTTTTTGGGACACAATAACTCTCTTCCTAACTGAGCTAGAATGTACAAACTTGGTGTATGTGTTTATTAGGTCAATGCCTTGATGGAGTTCGAAGATGAGCATTTTCCGCTTAGGGTAAGCAGAGATAAGCAATTTGATTGGTTGATGCTTTGGGACACGATAACTTTAGTTCTAATTAAGTGAGATTGATGAAACTTGGTGTATAGTTTCATTATAGTAATACCTTGACTAAGTTCGATAATAAGCATTTTCTGCTCAGGGTAAGCAGAGCTATACGCAATTTGATTGGTCGAGAATTTGGAACACAATAACTCTCCTTCTAATTGAGTTAAAATGTTCAAACTTGGTGCATATGTTTATTAGGTCAATGCCTTGACCTTGATGGAGTTCGAAGATGAGCATTTTCCGCTTAGGGTAACCAGAGATAAGCAATTTGATTGGTTGATGCTTTGGGACACGATAACTTTAGTTCTAATTAAGTGAGAGTGATGAAACTTGGTGTATAGTTTCATTATAGTAATACCTTGACTAAGTTCGATAATGAGCATTTTCTGCTCAGGGTAAGCAGAGCGATACGCAATTTGATTGGTCGAGACTTTGGAACACAATAACTCTCCTTCTAATTGAGTTAAAATGTTCAAACTTGGTGTATATGCTTTTTCGGTCAATGCTTTGATGGAGTTCGAAGATGAGCATTTTCCGCTTAGGGTAAGCAGAGATAAGCAATTTGATTGGTTGATGCTTTGGGACACGATAACGTTAGTTCTAATTAAGTGAGAGTGATGAAACTTGGTGTATAGTTTCAGTACAGTAATACCTTGACTAAGTTCAATAATGAGCATTTTCTGCTCAGGGTAAGCAGAGCGATACGCAATTTGATTGGTCGAGACTTTGGAACACAATAACTCTCCTTCTAATTGAGTTAAAATGTTCAAACTTGGTGTATATGCTTATTAGGTCAATGCCTTGATGGAGTTCGAAGATGAGCATTTTCCGCTTAGGGTAGGCAGAGATAAGCAATTTGATTGGTTGATGCTTTGAGACACGATAACTTTAGTTCTAATTAAGTGAGAGTGATGAAACTTGGTGTATAGTTTCATTACAGTAATACCTTGACTAAGATCGATAATGAGCATTTTCTGCTCAGGGTAAGCAGAGCGATACGCAATTTGATTGGTCGAGACTTTGGAACACAATAACTCTCCTTCGAATTGAGTTAAAATGTTCAAAATTGGTGTGTATGCTTATTAGGTCAATGCCTTGATGGAGTTCTAAGATGAGCATTTTCTTTTTACGGTAGGCAGAGATAAGCAATTTTTGGATGACACTTCGTGTTCAGTTTGATTGGTCGATACGTTTGAAAAAAATAAATGTGCGATTAATTAATATGTGTCATCTATTTATTTTGGGATTTCGGCGGGTGACATCAGCCTCACTGTTGGCTTGTTTTTAAATGAAAAGATAAAATAAATTATATACTGGATCCAAGTTGAAAGGAAACAAGAATTTTCTGATAATTCGTGACTGGATATACAAGTCTAAAAATAAGATGAAGATAATCTGAAACAGAAATGCTACAATAAAATATATCACTGGATAAACAAGTGTAGAAAATATAAATGTCAAAGTTGACAATTTGACCACCAAGACTATAATAATAGAAGTCTATTATATACATATACATGTACATGTACAAGCTAGTTGTGTATTTTTAAAATGCGTAAGTGGGGTATTCAATAATTCAGCAATTTTGTCTGTTTTTATACGCCCACATTGAAATGTGTATATTGTCGTCTCCCCCGTCCGTCCGTCCGGCGTCCACAATTGCTTGTGGACGCTCTACAGGCTAAAGTTAATATCCGTTTGACTTTAAATTTATACAGTGTTTAAGGTCATGAGACGAAGAAGCCTATTGATTTTCAGCAATATCTGATAATTATTGCCAGAGTTCTGATCCTTGATCACTTTGAAAAATCTTGTAAACGCTGTAGAGGCTAAAGTTAATATCCGATTGACTTTAAATTTATACACAGTATTTAAAGGCATGAGATGAAGAATCCTATTTATTTTCAAAGATTTCCGATAATTACCACCTGAGTTATGGCCCTTGATCACTTTGAAAAATCTTGTGAACGCTCTAGAGGCTAAAGTTAATATCTGATTGACTTCATATTTATACACAGTGTTTAAAGTCATAAGACGAAGAGGCCTATTGATTATCAGCGATTTCCGATTATTATTGCCAGAGTTATGACCCTTGATCACTTTGAAAAATCTTGTGAACGCTGTAGAGGCTAAAGTTAATATCCGATTGACTTTAAATTTATACACAGTATTTAAAGGCATGAGATGGAGAATTCTATTTATTTTCAGCAATTTCCGATGATTACCGCCAGAGTTATGGCCCTTGATCACTTGTGGATGGTCTAGAGACCAAGTTAATATCCAATTGACTTTAGATTTATACACAATGTTTAAAGTCATGAGACGTAGAATCCAATTGATTTTCAGAGATTTCCGATAATTACTGCCAGAGTTATGGCCCTTGATCACTTTGAAAAATCTTGTGGATGGTCTAGAGGCCAGAGTTAATATCCGATTGACTTTAAATTGATACACAGCGTTTAAGGTCATGAAGAGAGGAATCCTATTGATTTTCAGAGATATCTGATAATTACTGCCAGAGTTATGGCCCTTGATCACTTCAGCGATTTCCCATAATTACTGCTAAAGTTATCTCCCTTGATCACTTTGAAAAATCTTGTGACGCTCAAGAGACCAAACTTATTATCCGATTAATTTTCAATGAATTTTGATAACTGAACAGCTAAATCCATGATATTAAATGTTTTGTATACAGTACTAAATGTTAGCATGGGCCAAAACAAATTCTAATGATTTTCTGATAATTGCTTTATGAATTGTTACCCTTAATCAGATTTTAGTTTAGTGTAATATAAATGTTTCATTAGGGAAAAAAGTAAAAATATGCGACAACTCTTGTTGACTGCCCGGACGATTTAGCTGCTGTGGGCGTATGTTTCGTTGCCTGGCAACCTATCTTTTTTACTTTCATTATATATTTACAGAATTCTAAATGCAATGATTCAATTATATCATTATTTTCATAACCCCAAATCTCTGCACCATACAACAATATAGGAGCAATCATAGCATCAAATAATTGTAATAATATATCTATTGGTAAATACAGTTTTCTAGCTTTAAGTAATACATAAAACATAGCTTTCCTGGCTTGTTGGACAAGTCTAGATTTATTAACATGAAAAGTGCCCTTTCTAGAAAATACTATTCCCAAATACTGAAACTCATCAATAACTGATAAACGCTCACTATTGTACATAAAATGAATATCTTCAGCCTGGCGGCTTTTAGAAAATACAACAACATTGGTTTTGGCGACATTAACTTTAAGTTTCCATGTTTCACAATATAAATACATTGCGTTTAGTGCAGATTGCAACTCTGCTGCGGATTCTGCAAAAATAACTGTGTCGTCCGCATATAATAACAGATACAATTTGAAATACACTTCAATATCGTCATTGTCAAATAGCAAGTGTGATATATTACAAACATCGGTTAAACCACTATAAGCATGAGAAATAAACTCAGTCAAATCGTTAAGAAAAATAGAAAATAAAAGTGGCGACAAGTTGTCACCCTGCCTCACACCAATATTAGAAATCAGTACAATTAGAACCATCTCTTACACAGGATTTGGCATTATTATACAAATTTTGCAATACAGTTAGTAATTTACCATCTATACCGTTGCGTAGCAGCTTTTGCCATAATAATACTCTGTTTACTGAATCGAAGGCCTTTCGATAATCAACAAAGGCACAATACAATTTTTTCTGTCTAAACAAATACAAGTCAATGAGACATTTCAAGTTAAAGATATGGTCAGCAGTGCCATACCCTTTTCTGAAACCTGCTTGTTCCTCACATAATAACCCAAGGCTCTCCAAATAATTGAACAATCTATTATTTAGAATACATGTAAACAATTTACCAAAACAACTTAATATTGTTATGCCTCTATAATTTGCGATAATTACTGTCAGAGTTATGGCCCTTGATCACTTTGAAAAATCTTGTGGATGGTCTAGAGGCCAAAGTTAATATCTGATTGACTTTAAATGTATACAAAGTGATTAAGGTCTTGAGGCAAAGAATACTATTGATTTTGAGAGATTTCCGATAATTTCTGCCAGAGTTATGGCCCTTGATCACTTCAAAAAATCTTGTGGCCCCTCTAGAGTCCAAAGTTGATATCCGATTGACTTAAAATTGATACACAGTGTTAAAGGTCATGAGGCAGAGAAGCCTATTGATTTTCAACGATTTCCCATAATTACTGTCAGAGTTACCTCCCTTGATCACTTTGAAAAATCTTGTGATGCTTTAGGGGCCAAACTTATTATCCGATTGACTTCAAAGTGATACACAGAGTTTAAGGCCTCGAGTTGAACAAGTATATTAATTTTCAATGAATTTTGATAACTGAACAGCTAAATCCATGATATTAAATGTTTTGTATACCATACTAAATGTCAGCATGGGCCAGAACTTTATAAAAACCAAACAAATTCTAATGATTTTATAAAAACCAAACAAATTCTAATGATTTTCTGAGTTGTTACTCTTAATCAGATTTGAGTGTAATATAAATGTTTCATTATCGAAAAGAGTAAAAATATGCGACAACTCTTGTTGACTGCCCGGACGATTTAGCTGCTGTGGGCGTATGTTTCGTTGCCTGATAACCTATCTTAATTATTTCGGTAGTTTTATAATCAGAGTTCAGCTTTAAAGTTTAATGATATGTATATTTGGTTAACTAGCATGTTATTTCATTCATGTTTTGTTTGGTTCTTGTTCAGCTGTTCCGGTACATAAAACAGAGGAGTCATCCAGGTAAACCTTTTACTTTCTCTAAAATCTATGTTTTCCTCTTGTCACTGGTGCAGAAACTTTTCATTCATTCATTGTCTCGTTAGTGCAGTAGAATTTCAAACTTGGTATAGGTGATAGATAAATTGGTGAATGAGTTGACAAGAGTTTGACGATAAGCATTTTCTGTCTTGGCCAAGTAAAGATAAGTCAATGTCAATACCTTGATCTAGCCTCACCATTGGCTTGTTTCTCCAGTCAATCAAGCAAATTGTAGCCCAATCACATGACTTAATTTTGTTTTCAGAAGTGTAGCAGATGTTGTATATGCCCAAAAGGATGGTAACATTCATAGCAATATGTCAGGTAAATAATTTTAGATATCTCATTATTACACTTGATTCTAAGGATCTAGAACAGAAAATAAGAAGATTTTGATTGATTAATTTCCAATTTGGTATGAAGCACTGGGATCTGAGAGAATGGTCCCTGTTTTTGAGAATAATATTTCATAAATTATCGATGTAAATGACTATTAATATTGACATTATATTGCCTGTACATGTAGGTTATGGTGGTCTTCAATCAGATCTTGCTAGTTTATTGGAAAATGGTTGTAAAGATGTTGAACTCAAAGATCAAAATATATATAATACAGCTGGCATGATACCACAGATGAAAACATTTTATCAAAAACCAAACACTATTCCTGTTTCAGTTGCACCTTATGCTACTACTACTTTAATAAATACTACTGGAATGCCGGGTCATTCACATCAAGGAAGTAATGTGAGTATTTATTATTTTTATGTCCTCATTTAAATATGCTTGACAAGAACATTTTCTAATGATTGATGCTCTTGAAAACTTTCAAAAATCTGGATGTGGACACTCCAACGCTAAATTGTATAAATTCAACCCTCTGTCTTGGAATTGATGAGGTAGAAATGCATTGATTTTCTTTGCTGATTAGTTGATCTTAATCACTTTTAAAAAATATTCTGGGCATTCTGGCGACTTAAGGTATCATCTAATTGACTTGAAAAGGTTTGATCTGTATGGTTGTCATATATAATTCTCGCTGTAGAGGTGAAGTTATGTATATCTCGGTTAATAATAACAGCAATGTATTTTATATAAATAGTTTGAAACTATGTATCAGTGCAGTTTTGTAGGTGTGTTAATTAACTGACAGGTTAAAAATGAATGACAGGTTGTGTATTCTTTGTTTAGTTTGTTTTCTCAATAGCTTGTTATTATAATCAAGGACCAGCAGATTTTATCTGATGCGAGGATGTGAATTCTTAACATGGGTAGGAAAACAATTTTTACAAGGAAATAATTGTTTTTATGCATCCACATCTTCATGTGGACGTGTATTGTTGCCTCTCCTGTCCGTCAATCTGTCAGTCCGACCGCCTGCCCACAATTTGTTTGTGGACAATCTACAGCTCACAATTTTTATCCAATTTTGACGAAACTTGAAATACAGGTCTATAACCCTAAGATCTTGGTTCCTTTCGATATTGACATGTATCGCACCATAACTTCCATTAGCCAAGTTGGTGCAGAAGAGTAGGACGTTAAACCTCATTTCATTACCATAACTTCATGGATTATGGCCCCTGATTGTATGAAAAATCACGTTTTATCTTGTGGATACGCTGTAGGTCCCAATTTTGATGAAACTTGAAATGCATGTTATAACTCAATGACCTTGGTTCCTTTCGGTATTCGCGCATATCAGATTCTAAATTCCTGAGGTCCTTGTGGTCTCTTTAGAGGTCACATTTTTTATCTGATTTAAGAAAGCGTTCGAATATATCACCATTGCACTATAACATTGGTTGAGTTCAAATTTCATAAAAAATCATTCTAAAACTGACAGACAAAATGGCTGCCCCTAGTATGCAAATAACGTAAAAATATAGTATATCAAGGTTGTTGGCCTTTTGGAGGTCACAATTTGATGAAATTTTTTTTTATAGAATTTTTTTTTATATCACAAAAATCTTGGTTCTTTTCAAAAAATGACGCATATCCAAAGTTCCGAACATAACTTCCTGGATTATTACCCATGATTCTCCGAAACAATGTATTTTTATAAGCCCACATTTTCATGTTTGCGTATTATGCCGTTGCCACTGTCCGTCCACAATTGTTTGTGGACTCTCTACAGGTCACAATTCTTATCCGATTTTGACAAAACTTGAGGTATAGGTTTTTCCCCATAAGATCTCGGCTGCTTTCGATATTGGCATGTATTGGATCGAAAAGATCAAAAGATCTTGATTCCTTTCGATGTTTGCGCATATCGAATGGTATAACTCTATGAATAATGGCCCTTGATTGTAGGAAAAATCAGTTTCTTTTTAGCTTGTTCTCTATCCATCTCTCAAAAATGTGGGCGTATCCCGCATGGTATCCGCTGGTTAGCATGTGAACCCGCTAAAAGTCACAATTTGTATTCAGTTTTAAAAAACGTTTAAATATGTGACCGTTACAATTTTGTAAAAATCTGAACAAAAATGCCGGACGAAATGGCTGCTCCTTGTATGGAGATGGTGTAAAAATATGGTATATATCAAGGTTGTGGACACTCTAGAAGTCAGAATTGATGTATGTTTATAACCCCAAAATCTAGTTTACTGTCGATATTGGCGTATATCAGATTGTAACTTCTTGGATTATGGCTTAGGGTTTTTAGCTTGCGTACCCTCTAGTGGTTACAATTTTTATCCGATTTAAGGAACTGTTAAGAAATATCACCATTATAAGTTGAGTTCAAATTTCTGCAAAATTGGACCGTAACTGCCAGACAAAATGGCTGTTTCCTGTAAGTCAGTAATATCCAGGTTGTGTACTCTCTAGAGGTCACAATTTTTAGCAGATTTTGAAGAAACATTAAGTGATGTTTATATCCCAAAGAACTTTCGATATTTGCACATTTTGATCTGTAACTTCCTGGATTAAATGGCCCTTGGTTGTCCGAAAAATAAGGGTTTCTTTTTAGCTTTTCAATCTATCTCTTGTAAAATGTGGGCATATCTTGCTTGGCAACAGCTTGGTTATCCTATTTTGATGAAACTTAAATGATATGTTTATATCTCAAACATCTCAGATTGGATTTGAAAGTTCTGGGTTATGGTCCTCATTGAATGAAAAATCATGTATTTAGCTTTATACCTGCTGCTGATTTTCTGTAATCTAAGATATTTTGTTCCAGAGAAAAGCTTGAACCTCCAAGATTTCCTTTCAGACAAGCTGGTTGAGCAATAGCTGCTGTGTTGAAACTATTTTTATTTGAATTCTATGTTTTAATTATGTAATTTGTTTTATTCTCAGCTTTCCCTTGGCATTTATGAAGTAAGCTATTGAATTGTTGAATATTTTTATATGTTTGTACGTACATGTATGTATATTGTAGTTGTCCTGTATTTAGGGTGTCTATATCCTACCTAGTCATGTGATTCCTTTCATCAATAGGCTCCAGCGTGTATATGTCTGGGTAGTGCAGATCCATCTGGCAAATTACAAAAAAAATTGCTAGAACAAAGAAAAACATGATTGGCGGTTAATGATTTAAGTAAAAAGTGGATAATCAAGACCTTGTTTACTATTGTAGCAAATGGTAGCAAAGAAAATTGAGACTCCGCTATTCTCCAAACAGCACTAATGATGCTGACATTGAACTAATGTATATTGATTGGACCGCATTATTTCGGGCATCGGTACTGCATTAATTTAGCATTCTCAAACAGTTTAATTAATCTAAATCTCTAGGAGCCCCACTCAACCAAAAATAACTTACAAGCTAATAACCTATTTATCCCAGTACTAGTCCTGGACTTGTGCCCTTCCACTGCTTTTTATCCCCTGCCTTTCGAAGAAAGTTGGGGGACTATTAAAATGGGTCCGTCTGTCTGTCTGTCTGTCTGTCCGTCACACTTTTTGGGACACAATAACTCTCTTCCTAATCGAGCTAGAATGTTCAAACTTGGTGTATGTGTTTATTAGGTCAATGCCTTGATGGAGTTCGAAGATGAGCATTTTCCGCATAGGGTAAGCAGAGATAAGCAATTTGATTGGTTGATGCTTTGGGACACGATAACTTTAGTTCTAATTAAGTGAGAGTGATGAAACTTGGTGTATAGTTTCATTACAGTAATAATACCTTGACTAAGTTCGATAATGAGCATTTTCTGCTCAGGGTAAGCAGAGGGGCCCTTTTGTCAAGAGTGGGGGCTCTTTTGTCTGCCTTCAGGGTCCCCCTAACTAGGGTACATTTTCATTTTTCTCGTCGGTTTTAGCATTTTTCTTTATAAAACACTTTTGGATGACACTTCGTGTACAGTTTGATTGCTCGATACGTTTGAAAAAAATAAATGTGCGATTAATTAATATGTGTCATCTATTTATTTTGGGATTTCGGCGGGGGACATCAGCCTCACTGTTGGCTTGTTTTATTAAGCTATCATATAACACCTGAAACCTTATTGTTTCTGTTAAGATTATTTTTATTTATTTTTTTTGTGTTTGTGTTTTCTGCAAATCAGATTACTCAGATCCTAACCATATTATCTTTCTGAAAATTTGACAACCTGCCCCCCCCCCCCCAAAAAAAATAGTTGGTAGCTTATGATTAAATATATTTTCAAAATGTTATATCAATTCAAAATCACAGAATTTTACGAACGACAAAACTGACAATGCATAGTCTTAACTTTGTGGCTTTTTGATTGATTTTTTACTAATTCTTTTTTCTTTGAGTTGGGCTAAGAATTTTGATCTCTGGCAAATGATGGAAGCCATTTTGAACTGGAATTGAAAAATAGTGAAAAATCCATATTAATGAGCTTGAAGACATACACAATAGGTCGTGGTTTAGAGATTCCGTCTCCTATTACCAAAATTATTACATTTTTTGAGAGCACGACTCGGGCACGAATTTGGGGTATTTCAAAATTTCGAATTTCCACTTTAACGTTTTTCGTGCTGACGAAATTGTTTACAGGACAATTTCTTTCTTAAGATTGTCAAGCTTATATATCCAAGAATCTAATCTTTGGATCTTTCTAAATCTTTAACTGGTCTTCCAGAATGGATGTTGACTTTGGAATACATATTTTCAAAACGCGTTACAAATCCGAAATTACCAAATGTTAATGATCCAAGAATTAACCTATGTAGCCGTAACTTTGGGAATATTTTGACCAATTTTATACATTTATATTTCTTTGGGTACTTTCATGATATTTGGAATCAAAGTAGATTGATTAATTTATTCACTATGATTTATATTGTTAATACACAGTCGATTGAAGAATATTAAACAATACACAGTAGACTGAAGAATATTTAACAATTTGGGCCAGTACCGTATATTGTCAACATCTGTACTAGGTTATAGAACAGTAAATCAAGAATCACATTCCATCAGCTTTTTAAAACAAGTATTTTTTGAAATTCAATATGAGAGGTTGGATGAGCCTAATCAGTTTTCATTGTGCTCCGTCCATCTTTGGCAAAGTTCGGGTGTTTGTTGCATGGCAACTGCTTGTTGATTCCTCACGTTTATGTGTATTGTTCATTTATACAATTATAAAAGGTTGAAATTAAATTTGGGGTCCAAGATAGGTATTTATTGAGTGGTTATTGCCTATAAAAGTATGACAATTTTGGTAGAGATATCCAATCTTATTAGAAAAATACTGGATTCCCTGAAAAACACTCAAGGAGTGTATTCAGGACAAAAATGTAAGGGGTTCCCTTAATAGTCAGCCTGACGAATAAGGATACCTGATTGAGTGGCGTCGAAGGCTGCACGCAAACTTGAGCGATTTGTGTACATGTTGAAAAACTTGATGAAGAGTTAGACGTACAACAATTTCTGAGATAAAAGTCACAGAAAAGGACGTGGGCAGTAGATAATCCGAGAATTTAATTAGGATTCAATATTTGTAGTAAATAGTCAGCGCTTACAGACAACATCCTCCGCCGCCGTTGCCATTGGTTACGGAGAGAGGCAATCGCCTGACGCAAACATGGTCTCTTTCTATAGATTTTTATAGCAGGCTATACTCGTCAATTACAATGTTTTGAGAACGATTTGAAGCAAAATTATGATAAATTAATTAGTTTGAATATGTTTTTAGTTCTAATATTTCATCAGGTCACCCAGTCTGTACCCGGGAATGTAACTTTAAGCACAATTTTACACAAAAACAAATATATGGACACAATCATACTCAGAGACCACAAACAAACATTTAAAAAAAAATGAATAGACACAAAGGAATGTAGACCATCTCGGAAGACAGCCGTCTACTGACTGAATGGCGTGACGTAAATTAGCAGTTACAGCGGTAATGACATTGTAGCTTAGAAAGTGACAAAGATTTCTAATAGAAAGGGCGATAATCCAGATAAAATAACTTTAAAAACTAAAAAAAACTATTAGTTTTAGCATCCAACCGGAATTATTCTGAATTTTTGCACTTGATTCACAAAATAATTTGTTTTTCAGTTACTGCCTTGACACACAGCTGCCGAAAGTATTTGTTTCCTAGACCCATGTCCATATTAACATTAGTTCAAGTTTCATTTTATTTTTTGTTTGTAGACCTGTATGGAAAGCACATTTCGGCCTATCAATCATGCATATGTTCACAGTAGTGGTTCAGGAGATAGCTGTCAGAAACCTGAACTCCGATCAAGTGACTCACATTCTGATAACAGTGCACCCAATACAAGTAAGTTAAAATTTATCATTTGATCCCTAAAATTTGTACGCATTATTTATATAGAAGGAACAATTTCCGTTGATTACTGTTACGGGTATTGCAACGAATTTGAACAATTTCAATGAATTAATTCATGAATCCTTGATGCTACAATTTATCATTGAATGTGCTTATTATACACATTGTTCAGATTAAGCCTGTCAGTTTTCAGGGGGATACAGAGAAATGGAGTTTAATGGACAGATGACCCTACTCCTTGTCATATACGATCAGGGAATCCCAGACCTTATCATGCAACAAACCCTCGTTACCATTACGAGTTACGCCCCCTTTTCTGAAAAACTTGTCATCTCATTTAAAGTTTGGTTTTTAAAGGATTCTTTTCAAATTTCTTTGGAATGAACCCAAGTGAGTTTTGCCGGGCTACAGTTTTTAAAAGATTTTTTTCCAGTTTTGTTTCAACCATTTGAGTCATCAGTGGACGAAACTTTATCTTTAATCAGCATTCTGCGACTTCCAGTAGTTTGCGACAAAGCTGCTATATATGGGCATATTCCAGGTATCGTGTGGCCATCTTTAAAGGGCGTCGTGTATGGCTCGAGAAGCTATAGTTTTTATATTGTCGTCACCCTCATCCATCCGGCGGTCTGGCGTCCACAATTGCTTGTGGACGCTCTAGAGGATAAAAGTCAATATCTGATTGACTCTAAATTTATACACAGTGTAAGCCTATTGATTTTCAGCGATTTCCGATAATTACTGCCAGAGTTTTGGCCCTTTATGACTTCAAAAAATCTTGTGGAGATTCTAGAGGTCAAAGTTAATAATAGATTGACTTTAGATTTATACACAGTGTTAACTTTAAGGTCATGAGACGAAGAAGCCTATTGAGTTATGGCACATAGATCACTTGTTGACGCTTTAGAGGCCAAAGCTAATGTCCAATTGACTTAAAATTGATACACAGTGTTTAAAGCAGGGATCTTATTTGGCTGTTTTTTGTCGGCTTTAGCCGATTGATCTTTAATCTAGCCGATTGATAAAACAATGAATCGGCCACTATGGTATCATATATCAATCTACGTCGGCCGATTTACAAAGAGTTAATTATCATCGATCGGCCACTATGGTATCATTAATCAATCAACTTTCGGCCGATTACAAAGAGTTAATTATTACTCGTCGATTGAGAAACCCATCACGGCCGATTACAAAGAGTTAATTATTACTCGTCGATTAAGAAACCCATCACAGAGTCCGTCAATACAATCTGATTACCTTCAGCTTCAATCCTTATCGGCTTGTTTCCTAAATAAACAATTTAGTTGAGTTAATCATGCCAAGTAAAAGAATGTATATAGGTAATCCAATGTCGGTTCAATCATTTATATCTAACACAATGTTGAAGTACTTGAACACCTCGCAGAATGACAATAGAAAATGTAAACGAGATATAGTCGAAGATAGTGATGGCGGCGCTGACCTTGAACTTCAAGCATGCACGTCGTCATTGGAAATTCCAAAAGCTGCAGATCCCCCCACGTCCAATATAGGTCAACCAAAGTCAAAGTCAGGAAGATATTTTAAATCCGAATGGTTAACTACTTTGAAATGGCTTTCGTTTGACAAAAATTCACAGAAAATGTTTTGTCTAACTAAGTTATTAATTCCGAATTACTGGTGAGCTGTCATAACAATTCCATGAAAGAACAATTTCCAAATGTAATAAAACTGATGGAAATAGGGAGGACGCTACCAGTTAGTAGTGTCGAGTGTGAGAGGGGTTTTTCTAAGCAGAACGTTATCAAAACTAAGCTTAGGTGCCGTCTAAACGTAGAAACTTTAGATAACTTGATGCGGATAAGTTTAGAAAGCCCCCCTCTATCTTCCTTCGATCCACATAATTGTTTACTAAAGTGGAAAGACAATAGATCCCGGCGACTGTATGCAGGTGACACTAAAAATAAATTAATCTGAATCGAGACAATTGGTCACGTGATCGGCATCTTTCCGACTATACACGGAAATAAATTTGTGCTACGTTGTTAACTTGTTATACTATTGATATGTGCTTATATATTTTGTTGTTTTTATATATTTACCAGTGATTAAGAATAAAAATAGTTTTAAAAAACATATTTGTATTTACTCGTATTTTTTTTATTATTAAATTATAACATCCGTTTGGTTGGACGAAACAATGAAAGCAAAAGTAGGACGAGGAATATGCATTTTGCAAAGTACTGAAATTTGACTGTAAAAGTGTGAATATATCGACTTATAAATACAAGTATGCTATTAAAACAAAGGTTTTGTTTATTAAGGGTTTACATTCAGGGTTTAAGGTAATATTATTCTTAATACGATATGCAATTATGGTAGTGAATAGAATATGCATAAAGACGACTATCTGTTAGGGCGACCCGTGGCCGGTTCATTTCAAAATGAAGTAAGAACCCTGGTTTAAAGTCATGAGATGAGAACCCTTTTTATACGCCCACATTGAAATGTGGTCGTATATTGTCGTTGCTCCCGTCCGTCCATCCGTCCGTCGGTCCGGCGTCCACAATTGCTTGTGGACGCTCTAGAGGCTAAAGTTAATATCCGATTGACTTTAAATTTATACACAGTGTTTAAGGTCATGAGACGAAGAAGTCTATTGTTTTTCAGCGATTTCCGATTATAACTACCAGAGTTATGGCCCTTGACGACTTCAAAAAATCTTGTGGATGCTTTAGAGGCCAAAATTAATATCCAATTGACTTTAAATTTATACACAGTGTTTAAGGTCATGAGACGAAGAAGCCTATTGATTTTCAGCGATTTCCGATAATTAGTGCCAGAGTTATGGCCCTTGATCACTTCAAAAAATCTTGTGGATGCTCTAAAAGCCAAAGTTAATGTCCGATTGACTCTAAATTTATACACAGTGTTTAAGGTCATAAGACGAAGAAGCATATTGATTTTCAGCGATTTCCGATAATTAGTGCCAGAGTTATGGCCCTTGATCACTTCAAAAACTCCTGTGGATGCTCTAGAGGCCAAAGTTAATATCCGATTGACTTTAAATTTATACACAGTGTTTACGGTCATAAGACGAAGAAATCTATTGATTTTCAGCGATTTCCGATAACTAGTGCCAGAGTTATGGCCCTTGATCACTTCAAAAAATTGTGGACGCTCTAAAAGCCAAAGTTAATATCCGATTGACTTTAAATTTATACACAGTGTTTAAGGTCATAAGACGAAGAAGTCTATTGATTTTCTTGTGGACGCTCTAAAAGCCAAAGTTAATATCCGATTGACTTTAAATTCATACACAGTGTTTAAGGTCATAAGACGAAGAAGCCTATAGATTTTCAGGGATTTCCGATAATTAGTGCCAGAGTTATGGCCCTTGATCATTCAAAAAATCTTGTGGATGCTTTAGAGGCCAAAGTTAATATCCGATTAACTTTAAATTTATACACAGTGTTTAAGGTCATGAGACGAAGAAGCCTATTGATTTTCAGTTGTGGCCCTTGATCACTTCAAAAAATCTTGTGGATGCTCTAGAGGACAAAGTTAATATCTGATTGACTTTAAATTTATACACACTGTTTAAGGTCATGAGACGAAGAAGCCTATTGATTTTCAGTGATCTCTGATAATTATTGCCAGAGTTATGGCCCTTGATCACATCAAAAAATCTTGTGGACGCTCTAGAGGCCAAAGTTAATATCCGATTGACTTTAAATATACACACACTGTTTGAGGTGATGAGACGAAGAAGCCTGCTGATTTTCAGCGATTTCAAATAATTACTTCCAGAGTTATCTCTGGACGCTATAGATGACAAACTTATCATCCGATTGACTGCAGATTGATACGCAGTATTTTGATTTTCAATGAATTTTGATAACTGAACAGCTAAATCCATGATGTTAAATATTTCCTATACTAATTGTTAGCGTGGGGTAAAAAGCAAACAAATTCTAATAATTTTCAGATAATTACATAATGAGTTATTACTCTTAATCAGACTTTAGTGTATTACAAATGTTTCATTACTAAAAAAAGTAAAAATATGCGACAACCCTTGTTGACTGCCCGGACGATTTAGCTGCTGTGGGCGTATGTTTCGTTGCCTGGCAACCTATCTTTGGAGAAGTGTAGGGGTCGTGTGAGGAAAATACATATTGATCTTCATCATGTTGATAAATTTTTAATGGGTTGTTTCTGATGAGTTTTTAAGGGTCTTTTTTGAATGCTCCTATTACCTACAAAATAATAAATATGTGACAACCCTTGCTGTGGGAGTATCTTTTCCCCCAAAGTGAAATGTGGTCTTACTTCAACTGTTGATGAATGTTTTTTATATATCATATTGATAAAATTAGCCCATAATATCAGTTGTTTATTGTCCCCCGCCTTTCGAAGAAAGTTGGGGGACTATTAAAATGGGTTCGTCCGTCTGTCTGTCCGTCCGTCTGTCTGTCCGTCCGTCTGTCTGTCCGTCACACTTTTTGGGACACAATAACTCTCTTCCTAATTGAGCTAGAATGTTCAAACTTGGTGTATGTGTTTATTAGGTCAATGCCTTAATGGAGTTCGAAGATGAGCATTTTCCGCTTAGGGTAAGCAGAGATAAGCAATTTGATTGGTTGATGCTTTGGGACATGATAACTTTAGTTCTAATTAAGTGAGAGTGATGATACTTGGTGTATAGTTTCATTACAGTAATACCTTGACTAAGTTCGATAATGAGCATTTTCTGCTCAGGGTAAGCAGAGCGATACACAAATTTGATTGGTCGAGACTTTGGAACACAATAACTCTCCTTCTAATTGAGTTAAAATGTTCAAACTTGGTGTATATGCTTATTAGGTCAATGCCTTGATGGAGTTCGTAGATGAGCATTTTCCGCTTAGGGTAAGCAGAGATAAGCAATTTGATTGGTTGATGCTTTGGGACACGATAACTTTAGTTCTAATTAAGTGAGAGTGATGAAACTTGGTGTATAGTTTCATTACAGTAATACCTTGACTAAGTTCGATAATGAGCATTTTCTGCTCAGGGTAAGCAGAGCGATACACAAATTTGATTGGTCGAGACTTTGGAACACGATAACTCTCCTTCTAATTGAGTTAAAATGTTCAAAATTGGTGTGTATGCTTATTAGGTCAATGCCTTGATGGAGTTCGAAGATGAGCATTTTCTGCTTTATATATCATATTGATAAAATTAGCCCATAATATCAGTTGTTTATTGTCCCCCGCCTTTCGAAGAAAGTTGGGGGACTATTAAAATGGGTTCGTCCGTCTGTCTGTCCGTCCGTCTGTCTGTCCGTCCGTCTGTCTGTCCGTCACACTTTTTGGGACACAATAACTCTCTTCCTAATTGAGCTAGAATGTTCAAACTTGGTGTATGTGTTTATTAGGTCAATGCCTTAATGGAGTTCGAAGATGAGCATTTTCCGCTTAGGGTAAGCAGAGATAAGCAATTTGATTGGTTGATGCTTTGGGACACGATAACTTTAGTTCTAATTAAGTGAGAGTGATGAAACTTGGTGTATAGTTTCATTACAGTAATGCCTTGACTAAGATCGATAATGAGCATTTTCTGCTCAGGGTAAGCAGAGCGATAAGCAATTTGATTTACCGAGACTTTGGAACACAATAACTCTCCTTCTAATTGAGTTAAAATGTTCAAAATTGGTGTGTATGCTTATTAGGTCAATGCCTTGATGGAGTTCGAAGATGAGCATTTTCTGCTTAGGGTAGGCAGAGATAAGCAATTTGATTGGTTGATACTTTGGGACAAGATAACTTAGGTTCATCTTGATTGATGATTTTTATGCCAATACAATGACTGCATTTTCATTCAGTAATGGATTCGACAGTAACAGTGTATAGAAACGATTGACTCAGACACGAGGGCCCTTTCCCTTGGCCAGAGGGGCCCTTTTGTCAAGCGTGGGGGCCCTTTTGTCCCCCTAACTAGGGTACATTTTCATTTTTCTCATCGGTTTTAGCATTTTTCTTTATAAAACACTTTTGGATGACACTTCGTGTACAGTTTGATTGCTTGATACGTTTGAAAAAAATAAATGTGCGATTAATTAATATGTGTCATCTATTTATTTTGGGATTTCGGCGGGGGACATCAGCCTCACTGTTGGCTTGTTGTAATTTTTATACGCCCACATAGAAATGTGGACGTATATTGCCGTCGCCCCCGTCCGTCCGTCTGTCGGTCCGTCCGTCTGTCCGTCCGTTCGTCCGTCGGTCCGTCCGTCCATCGTCCACAATTTCTTGTGAACGCACTAGAGGCCAGGGTTAATATCCGATTGACTTTAAATTTATACACAGTGTTTAAGGTCATGAGACGAAGAAGCCTATTGATTTTCAGCAATATCCGATAATTACTGCCAGAGTTATGACCCTTGATCACTTTGAAAAATCTTGTGAACGCTCTAGAGGCTAAAGTTAATATCCGATTGACCTTAAATTTATACACAGTGTTTAAGGTCATGAGACGAAGAAGCCTATTGATTTTCAGCGATATCCGATAATTACTGCCAGAGTTATGACCCTTGATCACTTTGAAAAATCTTGTGAACGCTCTAGAGGCTAAAGTTAATATTGGATTGACTTTAAATTTATACACAGTGTTCAGGGTCATGATACAAAGAAGCCTATTGATTTTCAGCAATATCCGATAATTACTGCCAGAGTTATGACCCTTGATCCCTTTGAAAAATCTTGTGAATGCTAAAGTTAATATCCGATTGACTTTAAATTTATACACAGTGTTTAAAGTCATAAGACGAAGAAGCCTATTGATTTTCACGGATTTCCGATAATTAATGCCAGAGTTATGGCCCTTGATCACTTCAAAAAATCTTATGGATGCTCTAGAGGACAAACATGATGTCCGATTGACTTCAAATTTATACACAGTGTTTAAGGTCATGAGACGAAGAAGCCTATTGATTTTCAGCGATTTCTGATAATTAGTGCCAGAGTTGTGTCCCTTGATCACTTGATCTTGTGGATGCTCTAGAGGCCAAAGTTAATATCTGATTGACTTTAAATTTATACACATTGTTTAAGGTCATGAGACGAAGAAGCCTATTGATTTTCAGCGATCTCTGAAAATTATTGCCAGAGTTATGGCCCTTGATCACATCAAAAAATCCTGTGGACGCTCTAGAGGCCAAAGTTAATATCCGATTGAAGGTCACGAGACGAAGAAGCCTACTGATTTTCAGCGATTTCAAATAATTACTTCCAGAGTTATCTCCCTTGATCACTTCAAAAAACCTTGTGTCGCTATAGATGCCAAACTTATCATCCGATTGACTTCAGATTGATACACAGAGTTTAAGGTGTTGAAACGAACAAGTATTTTGATTTTCAATGAATTTTGATAACTGAACAGCTAAATCCATGATGTTAAATGTTTCCCATACTAATTGTTAGCGTGGGACAAAACTTTATAAAAAGCAAACAAATTCTAATGATTTTCAGATAATTACATAATGAGTTGTTACTCTTAATCAGATTTTAGTGTATTACAAATGTTTCATTACCAAAAAAAGTAAAAATATGCAGTGTTTAAGGTCATAAGACGAAGATGCCTATTGATTTTCAATGATTTCCGATAATTAGTGCCAGAGTTATGGCCCTTGATCACTTCAAAAAATCTTGTGGACGCTCTAAAAGCCAAAGTGAATATCCGATTGACTTTAAATTTATACACAGTGTTTAAGGTCATAAGACGAAGATGCCTATTTATTTTTAGGGATTTCCGATAATTAGTACCAGAATTATGGCCCTTGATCACTTCAAAAAATCTTGTGGACGCTCTAAAAGCCAAAGTTAATATCCGATTGACTTTAAATTTATACACAGTGTTTAAGGTCATAAGACAAAGAAGCCTATTGATTTTCAGCGATTTCATTAGTGCCAGAGTTATGGCCCTTGATCACTTCAAAAAAATCTTAATATCCAAACTTAATATCCGATTGACTATAAATTTACACACACTGTTTAAGGTCATGAAACGAAGAAGCCTACTGATTTTCAGCGATTTCAAATAATTACTTCCAGAGTTATCTCCCTTGATCACTTCAAAAAACCTTGTGACGCTATAGATGCCAAACTTATCATCCGATTGACTTCAGATTGATACACAGAGTTTAAGGTGTTGAAACAAACAAGTATTTTGATTTTCAATGAATTTTGATAACTGAATGTCCAGCTAAATCCTTGATGTTAAATGTTTCCTATACTAATTGTTAGCGTGGGACAAAACTTTATAAAAAGCAAACAAATTCTAATGATTTTCAGATAATTACATAATGAGTTGTTACTCTTAATCAGATTTTAGTGTTTTACAAATGTTTCATTACCAAAAAAAGTAAAAATATGTGACAACCCTTGTTGACTGCCCGGACGATTTGGCTGCTGTGGGCGTATGTTTCGCTGCCTGGCAACCTATCTTTCCTGGTTGTGGACCACTCAATTTATATAAAAATAAATAATAATAATAATGTCCTAAAATCCAACCCAAGCTGCTCTTTGGTAACATTGTGGTCAGTTAAAAAGAAAACACTAGTTAAAAGGAGTATGAGATCAACAATTAAAAGAAAACGTTTCTAAAAAGATGGGTTTTAAAGATTCCTTTTAAAACTGTCAATTGATTCACAGTACTTGAAAAATCATTAGAATTCCACAGTTCTGCTGCCGCAAAAGCAGAATAGCGTCTACCGAAAGAAGAGTTTGCAGTTACTGATTTAATAAGGTACTTAGTTTCAGAACAAAGATTTCTGTTAGGGTTGAATTAATTCTTTAATATATAGGAGAGTCATCACGTGACAAAGCACAGAAAGTCAGCATGAGAATTTTAAAATCGATTCTGGACTTAAGTGGTAGCCAGTGGAGTTCTTTCAAAACGGGGGTAATATTGGTGTATAATTTAGTTCTTGTAACAATTCTCGCAGCTTTGGTTTGAATCTTCTGTAGTCTATTAATTTGATATGCTGGTAAGTTGTAGAGTAACGAGTTGCAGTAGTCGAGACTAGTTTTTCTCTTACAGACTGTCATCATGAAAATATGGAAATGCTTAGTCCAGCTAGTGATAGTGGAAGTTTAACCACAGATGAATATGGTATGCCTGTCAAACGCAATCAGAAAGTTCCAAAACACATGTATCAAGGAAAACAAGGAATGGTGAATTGGTCTGAGTTATTGCCACCTCCACCAGAACATCCCCCACCCAGTGATGTAGGATCACCTTCTGAATCTCCAATAAATACACTTCAAAGATTAGAAAGACAAGCATATCGACAAAATAATGACAGAAGTCCAATATCACCAGTTTCTAAAATATCAGCTTGTTCTTGTCCTGTGCCCCATGATAGAATGCCAACAAATATTCGCAATGTAGCCTACTCTGACAATGAATTTGGAATGCATTCACCACGGATGCATGAGTGCCGTCCATATTCACCTAAACAGCTCAATTCTCGTCAAACTCGTTCGCCAGTTCACGATGGCAGAATG
This sequence comes from Patella ulyssiponensis, assembly GCA_963678685.1. NCBI lineage: Eukaryota > Metazoa > Mollusca > Gastropoda > Patellidae > Patella > Patella ulyssiponensis. Next base: position 55,019,508 of record OY783225.1, on the reverse strand, counting down.
TCTCCTAATAAGATGTATAATTATGAAGCATGCCACCATATGGCTGATAAAAATGACTATAATAATGTGTATCTCCCACTATCATTTTACAATGACAATGACAATAGAAATGGGGTAATGGGAGCATCAGTCTTTACACCAGCAGCCCTTCAAGGGTATCATGTAGAGCCTAACAGTAGAATGTGTACACAGTGTTCCCAAGATGGAGTTTCTGTGGATAGAGCATGTCAATCATCATTGCCAAGTCTTGCTAGTGAATGTGTACATTCAAACTATCAGAGCAGGTAAGTTACATTTAGCTTGAAGATATTGCACCAAAAGCAAAATTTGCACAATGTTCAATGTGGTGATATACATGATTTAAAATAATTACGGGAAGCTGTAAAGCTTTAAATATTGGTGATATATTAGACTCAAACCTAATTCTGCAAGGATTTCGTTACTCTTCTTTGTCTTCAAAGCATTACAGTCTTGTATAAAAAATCTTGAAGAACTCTATACTACCAGTAGAAATCTTCACTGATCATCCCGGCCAGTAAGAAGTGATTATGGGTGTGACAGATTGTATTATTTAATATAGAATCTAGTTACTATCTCTGATTCATATTTACAGAAATGGTGATTCTCCTGTTTCTGAGGAAATACCAGATTATTGTGAAGAGTCTGATGTGGAAGCCACTCCGCCATATGGTTCTAGTATAAACGAGGATGGTAAGTTGATGAATGGTTAAATACGAGAGACCAGAACCAACAAACAAATAGGTTGTGGATCAATTTCATAATTTACAAGAGTGTATATTAGTAACTATGATGTGCTAGCATTTGAATGATTTATGGCCCAAATTTTTGACTGCGAGTCAAATGTTTAGAACTACTGGCACTTCTAATATACTATTCAAAAAAAGTAGGGGATATTTGATTTTGGGGGCATAATACTAAAATATGCAAATGACTACGAAAAAAGTCACTATAGAACCTAACAGAAGAAACATTTCTAGTTACATGTGACGCCCAAACGCACCAATAGCTACCGCATGGAATGCAGTTGATGCTTGGGATCATCATGGGGGTCCAACCCAAGATTTGCACGACTCTGACTTTGAATGTTACAGTCATTGTGGCATTGAATTCCAGGGTGGAAACATCAGTTTAATTGTTTTAGTGACCAGAAAACAAATTTTGATATGCGTCGGCTTACCCAAAATGAAAGGTTACGTGCCCTTGGCATGCTACAGATCGGCACAACACAGGCGGTTGTGGCGCGGACGATGAATGTTTCTCAGTCTGTCATAAGCAGGCTATGGTCCAGATACTGTGATACACAATCTGTACAGGACAGACCACGCTCAGGTCGACCAAGGGCGACAACTCAAGCCCAGGATCGATTTATCCGTACCTTGGCCTTGAGAAATCGTGTCATCACAGCAAATCAGATCAGCGCTCGTCTTCAAACAGACACTGGTGTGAGAGTGAGTGGCCAGACAATTTGGAATCGACTGCATAGGGGTCACCTTCGCGCCCGACGTCCTCGCGTGATCCCTTGTTTGAGAGATCATCACATTCAGGCAAGACGTCGTTGGTGTAGGGATCGTCAACACTGGGATAATCGACGCTGGAGCAATGTGATGTTTTCAGATGAGTCAAGGTTCACTGTTGATTTTTTTGACAGACGTAGGAGGGTGTGGCGTCGTCGAAACGAGCGCTTCCAAGACATTAACGTCAGCAGACATGATCGATTTGGGGGTGGTTCTGTTATGGTGTGGGGAGGCATCACTGTTGCTGGAAGAACGGCTTTACATGTTGTTGCAGGGCGTGTTACAGGCCAGTACTACCAGGACAACATCTTGGCAGTCCATGTTGTGCCGTTCGCACGACGTCATGGCCGCCGTTTCATCTTCCAGGATGACAACGCAAGATGTCACTGGGCCAGGATCGTTACAGGTTACCTCCAACAACAGAACATCACCACATTACCTTGGCCAGCACTGAGTCCCGACCTCTCCCCCATCGAGCATGTCTGGGACATGCTTGGACAGAGGTTATGTCAACGTCAACAACGTCCTGTCAATGTCCAAGAACTTGCTGCTGCGTTGCAACAGGAATGGGACAATCTGGACCAAAATGACCTTAGACGTCTCATTAGGAGTATGCCACGTCGGATCAATGCTTGTTTGGCAAACAGAGGAGGATTTACCCGTTACTGACTTTGTTGTGATGCTGTGGTAACTTTGCTGTTTGACCCCGGGTATCATTTTACCCTTTTAATGGTCAGTCTGTGCCTTACTTAGTCTAACAATCATTTGGAATAAATCGATGAATGTGAACTTCATTTCATTTTGTCATTTGTTTCTTCGTCAGTTTCATTAGGTGACTTTAATAACACTTAAAAATCAAATATCCCCTACTTTTTATACGCCCACTATCTTTTACTTTCTTCAGCCTTGTGAACGTTCATATGACAGAAGTTATCATCCGTTCTGTATAAAATTTATATGCATTATTTAAGACAAAAAATCTTGTCAAATTTTTAAAATTTCTGTACGTTAATTCCAGAGTTTGTAGAACCTTTTGAAGTCACAAACGATGGAAATTAGAATCTGATCTGTATGAAATAATCTTGTAAATTCCCCCCCTCCCCATTATCTGCAAATGAATAAATAAGTATGTGACATTCCTTGTCGACCATTCACATGATTTAGCTGCTGTAGGCGTATGTTTCATTGCTTGGTAAACTAGCTATCTTTTAAAAAAGTAGCAATGTAGTTATTACAGCACCAACTCTATCGATAGCCAGTGCTCCATAATCTTCCTTTCGAGAGTTAACCCCCATCTTGTTAAAAGCTTGTGAACCCGATAGAGGCTACAGATTTATTCCAAGTTTTATTCTAAATATTATCAGGATTGGGCCTTTAAATTACTGATGGAGTTTAAATGTAAGATGGCGAAGTTTTCAAATTCCACTCAGTTATTTTGTTTCCATCATTGTTAATATATTTGTGGGTCTTCTGTTTCATATAGGTTATTGGGTCAGCACTGATCAAGCAAACACAAGTAGTAGTTCCTGTTCCCAGGATTCTAGTGATGAATCTTTTCTCGCAGAAGCTGATTTTGCAAGTGCTGTAGCTAAAGCAGCTGAAATGTCTGGTTTAACTGTTGTAGGAACAACAGTTTCTGACCCCAAAAATGGTAAGTTAAAATCTATTTTTATACACACACATTGAAATGTGGTCATATAGTGTAGTGTAGTCCATCCATTATTATCCAATTGAATTTCAATTAATACTTAATACACAATGTTCAAGGTCATGAGACAAAGAAGCTTGTTGAGTTTCAATCATTTCAAATGATTACTGACAGAATTATAGCCCTTGATCAATTTGAAAAATCTTGTGGATGCTCTTGAGGCTGAATTTATATCCTTTATAAATGTTTTCATGCTGACAACAGGAAAAAATATGTGACAATCCTTGGTGACTGCTCGGACAATTTAGCCTTTGTTTATCTAGTCCAGTGGTGCGCACTTCTTGACACAGTTAAAAGGGGTTTGTATGTATGTCTCCATTACATTGTTTGGGACAATGATAAGCGTTTACTGCTTAATGTAAGCAGGGGTAACTAATGTGATTCTAATACTGTGAGAGTGATGAAACTTGGTGTATATGTAAGCCTTCCCATGGTTTGATGCGACAAATTTCTGGAACATGCTCTGCAAAAAGGAGAAAATATTGAGAATTAGAAGATAATTTTTATTTATTAACCTTACTTCAGACCACCGTTTAACTATACGAATTAAAGCACAATGTGACACAGTTCAAAATTGAAAACATATGATGGATTTCCTTTAATTAAGCTTTCATATTTTATATGAAAGCTTATTGTTTCTGTTCAAGTTATTATTGTTTTTTTTGTTTTGTCAACAAATTGGATTTCTCAGAATCTGACCACAGTATCTTTATGAAACTTTTACGTATCCCCCCAAAAATGGGTGGTGGCTGGTGATTAAATATATTTTTATACGCCCACATTGAAATGTGGTCGTATATTGTCGTTGCTCCCGTCCGTCCATCCGTCCGTCGGTCCGGCGTCCACAATTGCTTGTGGACGCTCTAGAGGCTAAAGTTAATATCCGATTGACTTTAAATTTATACACAGTGTTTAAGGTCATGAGACGAAGAAGCCTATTGTTTTTCAGCGATTTCCGATAATAACTGCCAGAGTTACGGCCCTTGATCACTTCAAAAAAATCTTGTGGACGCTCTAAAAGCCAAAGTTAATATCCGATTGACTTTAAATTTATACACAGTGTTTAAGGTCATAAGACGAAGAAGTCTATTGATTTTCTTGTGGACGCTCTAAAAGCCAAAGTTAATATCCGATTGACTTTAAATTCATACACAGTGTTTAAGGTCATAAGACGAAGAAGCCTATAGATTTTCAGGGATTTCCGATAATTAGTGCCAGAGTTATGGCCCTTGATCATTCAAAAAATCTTGTGGATGCTTTAGAGGCCAAAGTTAATATCCGATTAACTTTAAATTTATACACAGTGTTCAAGGTCATGAGACGAAGAAGCCTATTGATTTTCAGCCATTTCCGATAATTAGTGCCAGAGTTATGGCCCTTGATCACTTCAAAAAATATTGTGGATGCTCTAAAAGCCAAAGTTAATGTCCGATTGACTCTAAATTTATACACAGTGTTTAAGGTCATAAGACGAAGAAGCATATTGATTTTCAGCGATTTCCGATAATTAGTGCCAGAGTTATGGCCCTTGATCACTTCAAAAACTCCTGTGGATGCTCTAGAGGCCAAAGTTAATATCCGATTGACTTTAAATTTATACACAGTGTTTAAGGTCATAAGACGAAGAAGTCTATTGATTTTCAGCGATTTCCGATAATTAGTGCCAGAGTTATGGCCCTTGATCACTTCAAAAAATAGTGGATGCTCTAAAAGCCAAAGTTAATATCCGATTGACTTTAAATTTATACACAGTGTTTAAGGTCATAAGACGAAGAAGTCTATTGATTTTCTTGTGGACGCTCTAAAAGCCAAAGTTAATATCCGATTGACTTAAATTCATACACAGTGTTTAAGGTCATAAGACGAAGAAGCCTATAGATTTTCAGGGATTTCCGATAATTAGTGCCAGAGTTATGGCCCTTGATCATTCAAAAAATCTTGTGGATGCTTTAGAGGCCAAAGTTAATATCCGATTAACTTTAAATTTATACACAGTGTTTAAGGTCATGAGACGAAGAAGCCTATTGATTTTCAGCGATTTCCGATAATTAGTGCCAGAGTTATGGCCCTTGATCACTTCAAAAAATCTTGTGGATGCTCTAAAAGCCAAAGTTAATGTCCGATTGACTCTAAATTTATACACAGTGTTTAAGGTCATAAGACGAAGAAGCATATTGATTTTCAGCGATTTCCGATAATTAGTGCCAGAGTTATGGCCCTTGATCACTTCAAAAACTCCTGTGGATGCTCTAGAGGCCAAAGTTAATATCCGATTGACTTTAAATTTATACACAGTGTTTAAGGTCATAAGACGAAGAAGTCTATTGATTTTCAGCGATTTCCGATAATTAGTGCCAGAGTTATGGCCCTTGATCACTTCAAAAAATTGTGGACGCTCTAAAAGCCAAAGTTAATATCCGATTGACTTTAAATTTATACACAGTGTTTAAGGTCATAAGACGAAGAAGTCTATTGATTTTCTTGTGGACGCTCTAAAAGCCAAAGTTAATATCCGATTGACTTTAAATTCATACACAGTGTTTAAGGTCATAAGACGACGAAGCCTATAGATTTTCAGGGATTTCCGATAATTAGTGCCAGAGTATTTGACCTACATTGCTGTAACTTTGTGACTATTTGATCTAATTCTTTTTATACGCGCACATTGAAATGTGGCGGTATATTGTCGTCACCCCCGTCCGTCCGTCCGTCGGTCCGGCGTCCACGCTCTAGAGGCTAAAGTTAATATCCGATTGACTTTAAATTTATTCACAGTGTTTAAGGTCATGAGACGAAGAAGCCTATTGTTTTTCAGAGATTTCCGATAATAACTACCAGAGTTATGGCCCTTGACGACTTCAAAAAATCTTGTGGACGCTCTAGAGGCCAAAGTTAATATCCGATTGGCTTTAAATTGATACAAAGTGTTTAAGGTCATAAGACGAAGAAGCCTATTGATTTTCAGCGATTTCCGATAATTAGTGCCAGAGTTATGGCCCTTGATCATTCAAAAAATCTTGTGGATGCTTTAGAGGCCAAAGTTAATATCCGATTAACTTTAAATTTATACACAGTGTTTAAGGTCATGAGACGAAGAAGCCTATTGATTTTCAGCGATTTCCGATAATTAGTGCCAGAGTTATGGCCCTTGATCACTTCAAAAAATCTTGTGGATGCTCTAAAAGCCAAAGTTAATGTCCGATTGACTCTAAATTTATACACAGTGTTTAAGGTCATAAGACGAAGAAGCATATTGATTTTCAGCGATTTCCGATAATTAGTGCCAGAGTTATGGCCCTTGATCACTTCAAAAACTCCTGTGGATGCTCTAGAGGCCAAAGTTAATATCCGATTGACTTTAAATTTATACACAGTGTTTAAGGTCATAAGACGAAGAAGTCTATTGATTTTCAGCGATTTCCGATAATTAGTGCCAGAGTTATGGCCCTTGATCACTTCAAAAAATTGTGGACGCTCTAAAAGCCAAAGTTAATATCCGATTGACTTTAAATTTATACACAGTGTTTAAGGTCATAAGACGAAGAAGTCTATTGATTTTCTTGTGGACGCTCTAAAAGCCAAAGTTAATATCCGATTGACTTTAAATTCATACACAGTATTTAAGGTCATAAGACGACGAAGCCTATAGATTTTCAGGGATTTCCGATAATTAGTGCCAGAGTATTTGACCTACATTGCTGTAACTTTGTGACTATTTGATCTAATTCTTTTTATACGCGCACATTGAAATGTGGTGGTATATTGTCGTCACCCCCGTCCGTCGGTCCGGCGTCCACGCTCTAGAGGCTAAAGTTAATATCCGATTGACTTTAAATTTATTCACAGTGTTTAAGGTCATGAGACGAAGAAGCCTATTGTTTTTCAGAGATTTCCGATAATAACTACCAGAGTTATGGCCCTTGACGACTTCAAAAAATCTTGTGGACGCTCTAGAGGCCAAAGTTAATATCCGATTGGCTTTAAATTGATACAAAGTGTTTAAGGTCATAAGACGAAGAAGCCTATTGATTTTCAGCGATTTCTGATAATTAGTGCCAGAGTTATGGCCCTTGATCACTTCAAAAAATCTTGTGGACGCTCTAAAAGCCAAAGTTAATATCCGATTGACTTTAAATTTATACACAATGTTTAAGGTCCTGAGAGGAAGAAGCCTACTGATTTTCATCAATTTCAAATAATTACTTCCAGAGTTATCTCCCTTGATCACTTGAAAAAACCTTGTGGCGCTGTAGATGCCAAACTTATCATCCGATTGACTTCAGATTGATACACAGAGTTTAAGGTGTTGAAACGAACAAGTATTTTGATTTTCAATGAATTTTGATAACTGAACAGCTAAATCCATGATATTAAATGTTTCCTATACTAATTGTTAGCGTGGGGCAAAACTTTATAAAAAGCAAACAAATTCTAATGATTTTCTGATAATTACATAATGAGTTGTTACTCAGATTTTAGTGTATTACAAATGTTTCATTACCAAAAAAAAGTAAAAATATGCGACAACCCTTGTTGACTGCCCAGACGATTTAGCTGCTGTGGGCGTATGTTTCGTTGCCTGACAACCTATCTTTTCTTTTTGGGTTGAAACTAGGCCTCAAACTAGGGGCAAATTTTAGGGAGGAGTGACTCCCTATAGGCAGAATAGGGAGAAGTTAGGGAGACTCGAAGGAGAGGTCAAATTTCATACATTAACACCAACACACAACATACTAAATAAATTAACAAACATCTTTTAGCTGCAAATATATATTTATTTCCTACGTCAACCTTGTGGGTCTTCTCCAGGTACTCTGATTTCCCCCCACTGCTTAATACCCCTTGGCGCAAGCAAATTATTGAAATAAAATTTAACCATGTGTTAGTCACGAAAGGACCTAATTTGTGTCACGTGGATGTTAAACCCCATTTCTCACTCTCTCTTATTTCCAACGACAGTATACGTAACTCACTCAGTAAGAAATTATTCTTTTGACACCCATCTCACACACACTCATTTACATTGTTTGTTTTACGTTCATGTGTTTAGATTAGTAGAACTAATAATACTGCTGTAGCTTTAATAATCAACCCGACATTATACTTATCATTTTGTTAAATTTGTTTTCATTTTGATAACAATTGACAAATTGTTTTGCTATCTCTATCGTTCTGCAGAAATTTTCACTATCACAGACGTGTCGTTCTTTACGGAGTGTATCATATGTTTATAGAACAATATATACACCTTTTGCCCCTTTCAGTCACATATTTGTCCCCCGCCTTTCGAAGAAAGTTGGGGGACTATTAAAATGGGTTCGTCTGTCTGTCTGTCCGTCTGTCTGTCTGTCCGTCTGTCCGTCACACTTTTTGAGACACAATAACTCTCTTACTAATTGAGCTAGAATGTTCAAACTTGGTGTATGTGTTTATTAGGTCAGTGCCTTGATGGAGTTCGAAGATGAGCATTTTCTGCTTAGGGTAAGCAGAGATAAGCAATTTGATTGGTTGATGCTTTGGGACACGATAACTTTAGTTCTAATTAAGTGAGAGTGATGAAACTTGGTGTATAGTTTCATTACAGTAATACCTTGACTAAGATCGATAATGAGCATTTTCTGCTCAGGGTAAGCAGAGCGATAAGCAATTTGATTTGCCGAGACTTTGGAACACAATAACTCTCCTTCTAATTGAGTTAAAATGTTCAAAATTGGTGTGTTTGCTTATTAGGTCAATGCCTTGATGGAGTTCGAAGATGAGCATTTTCTTCTTACGGTAGGCAGAGATAAGAAATTTTTGGATGACACTTCGTGTTCAGTTTGATTGCTCGATACGTTTGAAAAAAATAAATGTGCGATTAATTAATATGTGTCATCTATTTATTTTGGGATTTCGGCGGGGGACATCAGCCTCACTGTTGGCTTGTTATATTTATTATTCTTTTTATCATTTAATTATTTCAACGAGAGAGAACCAAATCAACATTTTGTCTTTATCTAGACAGAAATACATGAAAAACCTCGTATCCGCCGCCATATTGACCATAATGGCTTTTGACTGGCTGTTATTTTTGGACTAAGCTAGAGGTTGTAACGGAGATTTATGATTCGAGTCTTTCGCTTTATTTTAAAGAATTGTATTTCCTGTTGACATCAAATACAATGTTTATCATTGAAACTATTACAAAATATCACAGAGAAAGTCGAAAAACAAAATATTAATACATGTTTTGGTTTTCACAACTCATCTAATTTTCCCTTTTCCTTTCGAAGCTCACAATGCGAACCACGTGTTGTGTTGTTTTGGAAATGCTTTATGTACCGTTGATATCGATGCCGGTTACTACTTCGCCCTTACACAAATGTACGGCGAAGTGAGGGCGACTTCAGCTTCGCCCTATTGCCTTTTAGGGCGAAGTCAGCTATGGGTTAGGCGACTATTTCGCCCACGTCGCCCTCTAATTCGAGCCCTGGTTGAAACAACATTTTGCCACCAACAAATACAATAATTGAATGAATCATAGACACAAAAACTGCAACTGTACTTGTGAACCTACCTATTCAGCAGAAATGAACAAAACTGGTTATAGGGCAGCCACCAAGTACCTGCAACTCAAAGAACTAATCCCATCACAGATACATGCTGACATGGGCTCCACTTTAGGGGATGATGCCTCTTCCCCTTACACAGTAAAAAAGTGGGCTTTGGAATTTAAGTGTGGCACAGAGAGAGCCTTGAAAATGACCCACGCCTGGGAAGGCCATCAGCAGCAACCATTCAAGAAAACATTAGCCATGTGAATGACATGGATGGTGATGGCTGATTGACGATTGATCACTCCACAAAATGACAAAAGTTTTGGCAAGATTGGTACCAAAGCTCTAGAGTCAAGTTCTGAAATGTGTCAGATTCCTGATGTCCTGTGACAATCTGCAACGTTTTGTAGTTGATCCTAATAATATTTTTGGCCAGATTTGTAACCTGTCCAAAAAAATGAAAAAGGAACTGGCCGGTCGTATTGATGTCTTGTCAGCTGAGGACTAAGTAGAAAGATTAATGGAAACCATACGACACAGATATCAGTAGCGCGTGTGTCCTCCACTGGCTCTTACGCACGCTGTACAGCGATGTAGCATGGGATTAACCATCAGTGTTGTACTTTTGGTTTTGACGCCTCTGACTTTGTACCGTTGATTACAGATTAAACATCCATAAGTGTACAAATTAATGTGTTGTTATTGATGTGTTCCCATTTGAATATTGTTCACAATAAGAAGCAAAATAAATAAGATATGTTTACAAGATCATTTTTTTATATACAAAACTAAGTGATGTGCTTTCTATGGCGCTCAGTATATTATGTACCGTATAATAGGGCCACATATTTTTATTCTATTTTCAATTTTTCAAGTTAGTAACTTGAATTTTCAAGACACTAACTTGAATTTTCAAGTTACTAACTTGAATTTTCAAGTTACCGGTACTTGAATGTGTATTTATAGAGCATTTAATTCATCTAATATAACCTTGGATTTTTAATAGTAAACTAGTAAATGCTGTGGAGATGAGGGTTTTATTTCTTAGTTACTCTTCTCTCCTTTCCAGTAACTGCTGGTAAACATATAGTCATTGTTATCAGTGCTTTATTATTTTATTATGTGATTTTTATATAATTTAGTTAGGAAATATCGCAAACATCAACGAGCCACACCAAGACCATCAAGTCCATATAGTACAGATAGCAACATGAGTGCTGTAGTTCACAAACCCTATCCTAAGTCACAACGAAAGAAACAATTGGCTGACCAAGGTTCGTTTCCTTCAATATCATTGTTACTGTATTCAGAAAAGTTCTTGTACTTGTTTCTCTTTGTTGAACCTTGTGGATGCTCAAACAGCAAAAGTTATCGCAGTAGAATAAATATGCAACAACCCTTGTCAACTGCTTGGATGATTTAGCTGCTATGTAATGTTGCCTGGTAACCTGTCTAATAAAATCAGCTTACACAGCTCGACACTTCAATACACCTGCTCTTCATTTTTATGTCTGCACTGTGCTGGATAAAATTCTTCAGAACAACAAAGCTAAACTTAATATTGCAGAATCACTTTGGATCCACAATTTAAATACTGAATATAGCCTGTAAATGAACTGCCTGAAAATTAATTCTGCACCTTTTCTTTCCTTTTTTTATACGCCCACGTTGAAATGTGATATAAAATAATTAATAGAATACAATATCAAAAAACCATCGTTTTATCCAACGTTTCGTCAGTAAAAATACTAACTACAAAATGTTACCTTGAGGAAGTTAGTATTTTTACTGATGAAACGTTGGATAAAACGATGGTTTTTTGATATTGTATTCAATTAATTATTTTATGTCATCTTATCTGAATATCAAATGCATCGTTTTGACTTTGTCAAAATCGATCCCATCAAATCGTCTGTATTTGGTTTGTGTTTCCTGTTTCTATTGATTGGACATTTCACGTTGAAATGTGGTCGTATATTGTCTTCGCCCCCGTCCCTGTCTGTCCGGTATCCACAATTATTTGGGGGCATTCTAGAGGCTAAAGCTAATATCCGATTGAATTTAGATTTATACACAATATTTAAGGTCATGAGATGAAGAAGCTTATTGATTTTCAGCGATTTACTGCCAGAGTTATGGCCCTTGACCTCTTAGAAAAATCATTGTGGACGCTCTAAGGCTAAAGTTAATATTCAATTGACTTTCAATTTATACAGTGTTGAAGGTCATGAGTTTAAAGGGGAAGATCAACGATTTTCAGCAAGGTTTCCATAAATCTGACATATATATTCAGAAAGAATCCCCTCTGTAAAAAAAGTAAAAAAGTTTTTGTAAACGAAAATTTTTTTATCATAACCGGAAGTGACATAGTTGGTTCAACACGCTCACTGGGCTCTATAGAAAGCATACAGATTTGGCATAAGTTTACTGATGTATAGTATTCACGTCCCGTCCTTGGGCCAAAAATCTCATGAAATGGACTGTTTGTTATATTATAAACACGAATTTATGTTTTTTTATCATTTAGTACACAAAGCCGTCGCGTAAATTCACTCACACTGAACAGTACGCTGTGGCCCAATTCACACCACATAGCTAATTATTTACATCACGTGGTTTGATTGTCAGCTTACAAGTGACATATATATCGTCTGCTTCGGTGTTTTTGTGCTTGTTGACAGTGTTTATCAACATAAACAGACCAAAATTATGGGCATGTGAGACATATAATATAGTGCATTTTGGCACACAATGTCGACATGAGCTGCTTTTCCTTTTTATACGCCCACATAGAAATGTGGACGTATATTGCCGTCGCCCCCGTCCGTCCGTCTGTCGGTCCGTCCGTCCGTCCGTCCGTCCGTCCATCGTCCACAATTTCTTGTGAACGCACTAGAGGCCAGGGTTAATATCCGATTGACTTTAAATTTATACGCAGTGTTTAAGGTCATGAGACGAAGAAGCCTATTGATTTTCAGCAATATCCGATAATTACTGCCAGAGTTATGACCCTTGATCACTTTGAAAAATCTTGTGAACGCTCTAGAGGCTAAAGTTAATATCCGATTGACCTTAAATTTATACACAGTGTTTAAGGTCATGAGACGAAGAAGCCTATTGATTTTCAGCAATATCCGATAATTACTGCCAGAGTTATGACCCTTGATCACTTTGAAAAATCTTGTGAACGCTCTAGAGGCTAAAGTTAATATCCGATTGACCTTAAATTTATACACAGTGTTTAAGGTCATGAGACGAAGAAGCCTATTGATTTTCAGCGATATCCGATAATTACTGCCAGAGTTATGACCCTTGATCACTTTGAAAAATCTTGTGAACGCTCTAGGGGCAAAAGTTAATATTGGATTGACTTTAAATTTATACACAGTGTTCAAGGTCATAATACGAAGAAGCCTATTGATTTTCAGCAATATCCGATAATTTCTGCCAGAGTTATGACTCTTGATCACTTTGAAAAATCTTGTGAATGCTCGAGAGGCTAAAGTTAATATCCGATTGACTTTAAATTTATACACAGTGTTTAAGGTCATAAGACGAAGAAGCCTATTGATTTTCACAGATTTCTGATAATTAGTGCCAGAGTTATGGCCCTTGATCACTTCAAAAAATCTTGTGGATGCTCTAGAGGACAAAGATGATGTCCGATTGACTTCAAATTTATACACAGTGTTTAAGGTCATGAGACGAAGAAGCCTATTGATTTTCAGCGATTTCTGATAATTAGTGCCAGAGTTGTGTCCCTTGATCACTTCAAAAATTCTTGTGGATGCTCTAGAGGCCAAAGTTAATATCCGATTGACTTTAAATTTATACACAGTGTTTAAGGTCATGAGACGAAGACGCCTATTGATTTTCAGCGATCTCTGATAATTATTGCCAGAGTTATGGCCCTTGATCACATCAAAAAATCCTGTGGACGCTCTAAAGGCCAAAGTTAATATCTGATTGACTTTAAATTTACACACACTGTTTAAGGTCATGAAACAAAGAAGCCTACTGATTTTCAGCGATTTCAAATAATTACTTCCAGAGTTATCTCCCTTGATCACTTCAAAAAACCTTGTGACGCTATAGATGCCAAACTTATCATCCGATTGACTTCAGATTGATACACAGAGTTTAAGGTGTTGAAACGAACAAGTATTTTGATTTTCAATGAATTTTGATAACTGAACAGCTAAATCCATGATGTTAAATGTTTCCTATACTGATTGTTAGCGTGGGGCAAAACTTTATAAAAAGCAAACAAATTCTAATGATTTTCAGATAATTACAAAATGAGTTGTTACTCTTAATCAGATTTTAGTGTATAACAAATGTTTCATTCCCAAAAAAAGTAAAAATATGCGACAACCCTTGTTGACTGCCCGGACGATTTAGCTGCTGTGGGCGTATGTTTCGTTGTCTGGCAACCTATCTTTTCTTCTATTTCCTCTTGAGAATGAGTGGGCTCGAATGTTTATACGGCATTACTGTAGACCCATAGAAGAGATATTTTATATTCCAATACGTTGGTGCCAGACGTTGACAAACTTTTGGAAATTAATATATTTATTTGAATATGCATGTGTCACAAGTCCGTTAAAATAAATACAAACACTGTCAGCAGACTCAGCACGCATAAAAACATCGAAGCAGACGCCATACACCTCACGTGTAAGCTGTCAATCAAACCACGTGATGTAAATAATTAGCCATGCGGTGTGAATTGGCCACAGCGTACTGTTTTGTATGAGTAATTTTACGCGACGGCTTTGTGTACTAAACGTTAAAACACCATAAATTCGTGTTTATAATATCCTAACAAACAGCCCATTCGATAAGATTTTTGGCCCAAGGATGAGGCGTGAACACGATACAGCAGTAAACTTATACCAAATCTGTATGCTTTCTATAGAGACCAGTGAGCGTGTTGAACCAACTATGTCACTTCCGGTTTTAATAAAAATTAATTTCTCTTGTACAAAAACTTTTTTACTTGTGTTACAGAGGGGATTATTTCTGAATATATATTTAAGATTTATGGAAACCTTGTTGAAAATCGTTGGTCTTCCCCTTTAAGGTCTTGAGATGAACAAGTATATTGATTTTCAATGAATTTTGATAAATTTTGATAAACATATTAAATGTTTCATATACTAAATGCTAGCATGGGGCAGAACAAAAAGCCAAACGATTTCTTATGATTTTCGGATAATTATTTAATTAGTTCATACTCACATTTTAATTGATTATAAATGTTTCATTACCGACAATAGAAAAAATATGCGACAACTCTTGTTGACTGCTTGGACGACTTAGCTGCTGTGGGCGTTTGTTTCCTTGTCTGGCAACCTGTCTTTAACTATGACATCATTTATCTCTATTTAGCCATTACATGTATGTTATGTTATCAAAGTTATGACCGTCATATTAAAGGGACAATAACACTCTTGCTGGCTTGGCAGCTCCAGAAAATAAATAATAGCCTTATTCTAAGTACTAGATGTGTAAGTGTCCTACTTGTTGTGTAAATTATCCATTACATACTATTTTACTTGCCCTGGGGGGTCGAAAATATTTTAAAATCCAAGTCATATTTGAAAAGGTTTACGTTAACCTTTTCAAATCATGTAGTTGAATTTTTCCAATTTTTTAAATTAGGTGTGTTAAGATGAAATTTGTATCATCTATTAATTGGAATATTGTAAAAATAATACAATTTGTTGACCAGAATAAAGATTGGTACATATTTTTCAGTTACAACAAGAGTGATATTGAACCTTTAACTTTATGACATCACTGGTTACTGTGACCCCTGATTGTACAAAAAATAGCGTTTTTAGCTTGTGGACCCTCTACAGGTCACAATTCTTATCCAATTTAAAAAAAAACCACTTGAATATATCAATGTTACACCATAATGATCGTTGTGTTAAAATTTCGTAAAAAAGGAACAAAAATTTCCCGTCAAAACGGCCATTCCACATATGCAAATAGTGTAAAAGTATGTAATACTAGAGGTAAAAATTTTGATCCAATTTTGATGAAACTTAAAATATATGTTTATATCCCCAAGATCTTGGTTCATTTCGATATTGTTACATATTGGAGTGTAACTACCTGGATTGTGGCCTCTGATTGTACAAAAAATCACTTTTATTTACCGTGTTCTTTGTCCACCTCTTGCAAAATGTAGGCATATCTAGCATGGCAACCGCTTGTTTTCAAATTTAGTTGGAAGCAATGGGATCATAAGAGGATGAACCCTAGAGATTAGATTACTTCAGGGATTATAGATCTTTAACAAATTTGCTCAACTTCTAAGTTTTCCTTTCGGGTGACCTGCAGTAGAGACAAAGCTTCTTGGTGTTGCTTTTCTTTTATATGCCAACATTATGATGTCCCGTGGAACATTACTTCTTGGATTATGCCCCCAATAGTATGAAAAATCAGGTTTATCCTGTTCCGCCAAACTTAAAATATGTGTTTATATCCCAAATTTTAAAGAAATAATGTAGTTGATGAGTATATGTATTTACCCAGAGTTAGATGTATGTATATCATTGTTCAATATTTTATATATTACTTCAGCTAGATTTCCAAAACAACCAACTTCTGGCCCACAACAATTTTACCTCACAGCTGGAGAGATGATGCAAAGAGGTGAGTGAAAAAACTTGGCTTTTTATTGAGGTAGAATGCTTAAACTTGGTGTAGATGTTCATTAAATGATTAACATTTACTGCAAAACAAAAGCAGAGCTAGGCAATACCATTGCTCGATACTTTGATTCTAACTTATGGACAGTGATGAAACTTAGTATAGATAATCAGTTGGATGTGCAATTAATTAATATGTGTTATTTATTAGGGTTTCACACTGCGTAGCTTGTGTGAAACACTATTGTTTTTGTTAAAATTATTATTATTAAGCTTTCATATTACATATGAAAGCTTATTGTTTCTGTTAAAGTTATTATTATTATTATTATTTTTTTTTTTTTTGTGTATTTTCTGCAAATCGGATTTCTCAGAATCTAACGATAGGATCTTTCTGAAACTTTGACCTACCCCCCCATAAATGGGGTGCGAACCTTGATTAAATATATTTTCAAAACGTTTTACGCATCCGAAATCACCGAATTTTACGAACGAATGCATTTGACCTGCAATGCTGTAACTTTGTGACTATTTGACCTATTTAATTAATTCTTTTTTGCTATGAGTACCTTGAGACATTTACTTCAAATCTGCAATTTCGGATTTTCGAATTTCGAAAATTCGTCGCTGTGATATCGAACCGGAAGTTTAGACCAACTCGACAACTTCTTTAGTAGTTGTACGATTTTCATGAAATTTAATATGTAAGTAAACCTTAATGATGCGACTTGAAAAATGACTTTAGAAATTTTCTAAATTATCTCCCCTTGGAGAAATTGAGGATCGAAATTTTCAAAAAAATCGACGAAATATAGGTCAAATCATCTTGAATTTTATTTTGGTTACTAGCTACGAGACCACTGATTCGTACACAAAAAATGGAGTTTGTAGCTCAACCCGGAAGTGCCACCATCTTGAAATGTAAAAACCTCAAACGCCATTTTGCTATTTTACATACAGACACGGGGGTTATATTTTCTGAATCCTTGAAGGGATGGCTATAAAATGTTGGCAGTAGAATTTTGATTTAAGTCAATGGATAGTCACCATATTGAATTAAATATCAGAAATAGTGAAAAATGGACATTAACGGGCATGTAAATTATCAGAGTAGACCGTAGTTTGTTGAATTCGTTTCCTATCTTTGAAATAAATACATTTGGGGATAGCCTGGCTCATTGTCGAATTTTTGGTATTTGCAAATTTCAAAATTTCAAATTTCGCCTTTGATGTTTTCCGTGCCGACAAAGTTGTTTTCTGTTTTCGCGTGAATAACTCCGATTAACGGCTTGAAAATAATCAAATAGATCGCAGATTCGCGATTTCGTCTCAAATCTGGAAAATCAATACATTTCTGGTTATCCTCCTTTTAAAAAATGGGTGGTGGCCTTGGTATCAATATATTTTCAAAACGTTTTGCGAATCCAAAATCACTGAAAATAACTGATGAAAAAATTGAGATTGGATGGAAACTATATAGAAAAATAAAAGGAAACATCAACATTATATAGGTCTTGCACACATAGGCTTAGAACTTCGCAGCCAGTCCTCATATTAATTGAAATTGAATAGGTTTGATTTGATATAATTATTTGTTTTCTATTTTAAAACTATCTAAAAAAAATAATTTGTAATCATTTATGTTATTGATTTAGATTAATACTGTTTATATTTTGTACATATTAACACATTCATAGTCATCGCATAGAGCTTATTCAACAGTATCGAATTCCAACTGCTTAGGGATATTTTACGTGCACTCCAATGTGAACACGGGACCTTGGTTTTTCGTCCCATCCATATGTTAGTCCCAAAATGACCTAGTTTGTGTCGAATGGACGTTAAGCCGCATTTCTCTCTTTCTCTTTTATTTTTAAAGTTTTGTAATAATCGGTTGTACTGTACTGTACTGCACTGTACTGTACTGTACTGTAAAAGGGATAAAACAGAAAATTTCGCCCGGTTGTAATGTTTCTCACTTTAAAGTCAGCAATTTGCCCATTTTAGGGGGCAAACGTTTATTGCGAACGATTAAGCTGGTCAGGGGCGGGGGGGGGGGGGCTTATTTTTAAAAGTTTTGTAATATTCGGTTGATAATTAAAGGTACCGTGCAAATTAAACTGTTAAATAGAAAATTTCGCCAGGTTGAAATGTTTCTCGCTGTGGGTCAGCAATTTGCCAAATTTAGGGAGGTTGCGTTCTGTATCGTAACGTCTGTCATTGAGTCAACTAGCGTTGTTTGGATTGAAATGCCCGGTTGAAATGTTTCTTGCTATAAGTCAGCAATTTCCCGATCTTAGGGAGCCTGAATGGCTGAATGGTTAGCATGTGCGCGCTGTATCGTAACGTCTGTCATTGAGGCAACCGGCGTCGTTTCGATTTCCAGGTTGCACGTGACATGGAGTATGGTGTCCAACCTCGTGGGTTTTCTCTGTGTCCCTCGGTTTCCTCCCACGGCTAAAGACCCGTACGCGCAAGGGAAGTTTTTCAATAAAATTAAAAGACATACGTTAGTCCCGAAATTACCTCGTTTGTGTCGAATGGACGTTAAGCCGCATTTCTCTCTTTCTCTTTTTTTTTTAAAGTTTTGTAATAATCGGTTGGTAATCAATGGTTCTGTAAAAGTGATAAAACAGAAAATTTCGCCCGGTTGTAATGTTTCTCACTTTAAAGTCAGCAATTTGCCGATTTTAAGGGGCAAACGTTTATTGCGAACGATTAAGCTGGTCAGGGGGAGCTTATTTTTAAAAGTTTTGTAATATTCGAAAATTCGTCGCTGTGATTTCGAACCGGAAGTTGAGACCAACTTGACAACTTCTTTAATAGTTGTACGATTTTCATGAAATTAAGTATGTAACTAGACATTACTGATGCGACTTGAAAGATGACTTTTAAAATTTTCTAAAAAAATCTCCCCTTGGTGAAATTAAGAATCAAAATTTTCAAAAAAATCGTCGAAATAAAGGTCAGAATGATCGATACTAGACAAGTAATTACTGATTCGTACACAAAACATGGAGTTTGTCGATCGAACCGGAAGTGCCACCATCTTGAAACGTGAAAAAACAATAGAACTTTTGCGATATTGCACTTACAGACATGGGAGTTACAATTTCTGAATCCTTGAAGGAAAACCTAAAAAACGTTCAGAGCAGAATTTTGATTTAGGTCAGCTGATGGTCGCCATTTTGAAGTGAATAAGAAACATAGTGAAAAATCGACATTTACGGACTTGTAAACAAACGCAATAGGGCATAGTATATTCAATGCGTCTCCTATGTCTAAAATTTAATACATTTCAATTTCAGGATAGACGGGATACGGGTCGAATTTTTGGTATTTGAATATTTCAAAAATTCGAATTTCGCCTTTGATGTTTTTCGTGCCGACAAAGTTGTTTACGAGTGAAAAATCCCATTAATTTCGCTAGACTGTGACCGATTTTAATGATTTATATTATCTTGTTCGGATTATTTATATGACCCAAGACATGTGACAGGAAGTGACAGTGAATATGAAAGCTTTCATATCTGCATGGGACAGTAGCAGATCTAGTTAGGCTTTCAGACTTTCGTCTGAAAGCCTATTGTGATTACTAAAATTATTAGGGTTTCACACTGCGAAGCTTGTGTGAAACACTATTGTTTTTGTTAAAATTATTATTCTTATTATTATTATTCTTCTTTTGTTTTGAGTAGATCTCAGCAACTGCTTGTCGCATCGTTACGATTTCTTCGGTTTTACTGGGAAAGTGGGTGTGACTTAGAGGATAAAGCTATTTTGAACGTTCTGCCACTATGCGAAATGTCCGAAATCACCAAAGTTATCGTTTTTAAAAATATTGCAGTAATTTTAACAATAATCATGAGATTTTAACTTTCGATACATTTTGGCATAGCCGGAGACAGGGCACATAGCTACGCTACTTTCGATTTTTGATTTTCGGCAAATCTTTGAAGATATTAGGCGCCAAATTTCGAAAATTTAAAATTTTACAAAAAACTTTTTTATTTATAAATATTTTTTAGTCGTGTTGTGCACAGAATTAAAGAGTCATCTGACTAGCGCAAAAATGTTAAAAAAAATTGTCTCTGTAATTTTCCTTGGCCGCCATTGGCTAATTCAGTTTTTCAGTCCTAGATTAATTTTTTATTGTTCGATTTGTATGAAACAATGTTCATATGCTTCGTTGGCTCAATTGTCATTTTTTTTATTACCGAAAGTGTTATCTGTCGGCACCGGAAGTGGCATAATTTTACCAAAAACTACAATTTTGACAGTTATTTTCCTTCTTCGAAAACAAATATTATTTTTTGGAAAAATTATTTGACTCAAAGAGTGTGTCCTTTAAAGGCGCAAAAAATGTCGGAAGCAGTTTTTTTAATTTCTATTTCATTTTCTAGCAAATTGGATTAAGAGGTGAAAAAAGGCGTAAAATTGACCTATTTACAACCCATTCAGGCTTTTCAGATTTTAAAATATATTTACTTAACTTTTATAAACCTGTAACTATAATCCATACGAAGAGAATGTATGTTAAAATTAGTTTCTAAAATAAGCAGTTGCCGAGAAATGGGCAGTTTTGCATAAGTCACTGTTTTCGCAAATTTGCCAGTAAAATAGTCAATTATTAATGGATATTCACAAAAGTGACATCATTTGACTCAAAAAGCAAGTCTGCATAATAATCTGTTGATAACTAT
The DNA here is from genome assembly GCA_963678685.1 of Patella ulyssiponensis. Classification (NCBI taxonomy): domain Eukaryota; kingdom Metazoa; phylum Mollusca; class Gastropoda; family Patellidae; genus Patella; species Patella ulyssiponensis. Next base: position 54,998,364 of record OY783225.1, on the reverse strand, counting down.
TTAAAATTGACACCGGAAGTGACGTCATTTAGTCAAAAACTCAATTTTTAACTTTTAAAATCGATATTTTTTTCAACCAAGAATTATGCCACATATAATAATAAAATTAACTTTTGGTTTAAATTCACATATTAACAAAACTCATACGGTCAAAAAGATATCATAAAATTGTTTCTAACTTGTTCGGTTGCCGAGATATAGGCGATTTTCTAGAAGTCACTTTTGAAGGTTTTTGGCCCATAAAAGTGTCAATTATTATTCGATTTTCATAAAATTTTCACCCTTTGAAGCCTAATGTCATAGACGATGTTATAAAACTAATTTAACGTTTTCAGTATCACCGGAAGTAACGTCATTTTGGCAAAAACTGTATTTTAAGCCTTCAAAACCGATATTTTATTCAAATGAGTCTGATTTGTAATGTTTATACAATTATGATATTTGATTCCAATCAAGAAATAGATTAAACCCATACGGTCATATAAATACCAAGAAATGGTTTCTAACTTGTACGGTTGCCGAGAAATAGACGATTTTCTACACGTCACTTTTCAAGGTTTTTGGTCTATAAAAGTGGCAATTATTATTCGATTTACATAAAATTTTCACCATGTGATGCCTTATGCCATTTCTGATTTCATAAAACTAATGGAACATTTACATTATCACCGGAAGTGCTGTAATTTGTCAGGATCAATTACACGTAACAAATGTATAAAATGAAATGATATTGCTGGATTTGTTTGATTCTGTTTCCATTTTATTTGATGTGTGCAATGCTTATGTGGAAACCTGTATATTGGTTTCATTGGTACCGGAAGTGACATATGTTCAAGGGTAACGTGGCACCGAAAGTGACACAAGTTCAAGTTCAAAGGTAACATGGCATCAGTGAAACCCGTCATTCCTGCATGCAGGTCTAGTTATTATTATTATTATTATTCAGATTCCAATTTGAATAGATCTCAGCACCTATGTGTCGCATCGTTACGATTTCTTCGGTTTTACTGGGAAAGTGGGTGTGACTTAGAGGATAAAGCTATTTTGAACGCTCTGCGACAATGCGAAATGTCCGAAATCACCGAAGTTATCGTTTTTGAAAATATTGCAGTAATTTTAACAATAATCATTGGATTTTAACTTTCGATACATTTTGGCATAGCCGGAGACATGGCACATAGCTACGCTACTTTCGATTTTTGATTTTCGGCAAATCTTCGAAGATATTAGGCGCCAAATTTCGAAAATTTAAAATTTTACAAAAAACTTTTTTATTTATGAATATTTTTTAGTCGTGTTGTGCACAGAATGAAAGAGTCATCTGACTAGCGCAAAAATGTTAAAAAATTTTGTCTCAGTAATTTTCCTTGGCCGCCATTGGCTAATTCAGTTTTTCAGTCCTAGAGTAATTTTTTATTGTTCGATTTGTATAAAACAAAGTTCATATGCTTCGTTGTCTCAATTGTCATTTTTTTTATTACCAAAAGTGTTATCTGTCGGCACCGGAAGTGGCATAATTTTACCAAAAACTACAATTTTGACGGTTAGTTTCCTTCTTCTTAAACAAATATTATTTTTTGGAAAAATTATATGACTCAAAGAGTGTGTCCTTTCAAGGCGCAAAAAATGGCGGAAGCAGTTTTTTTAATTTCTATTTCATTTTCTAGCAAATTGGATTAAGAGGTGAAAAAAGGCGTAAAATTGACCTATTTACAACCCATTCAGGCTTTTCAGATTTTAAAATATTTTTACTTAACTTTTATAAACCTGTAACTATAATCCATACGAAGAGAATGTATGTTAAAATTAGTTTCTAAAATAAGCAGTTGCCGAGAAATGGGCAGTTTTGCATAAGTCACTGTTTTCGTAATTTTGCCTGTAAAATAGTTAATTATTAATGGATATTCACAAAAGTGACATCATTTGATTCAAAAAGCAAGTCTGCGTCATATCATGTTGATTACTATTTAAAATTGACACCGGAAGTGACGTCATTTAGTCAAAAACTCAATTTTTAACTTTTAAAATCGATATTTTTTTCAACCAAGCATTATGTCACATATAATAATAAAATTAATTTTTGGTTTAAATTCACATATTAACAAAACTCATACGGTCAAAAAGATATCATAAAATTGTTTCTAACTTGTTCGGTTGCCGAGATATAGGCGATTTTCTAAAAGTCACTTTTGAAGGTTTTTGGCCCATAAAAGTGTCAATTATTATTCGATTTTCATAAAATTTTCACCCTTTGAAGCCTAATGTCATAGACGATGTTAAAAAACTAATTTAAAGTTTTCATTATCACCGGAAGTAACGTCATTTTGGCAAAAACTGTATTTTAAGCCTTCAAAGCCGATATTTTATTCAAATGAGTCTGATTTGTAATGTTTATACAATTATGATATTTGATTCCAATCAACAAATAGATTAAACCCATACGGTCATATAAATACCAAAAAATGGTTTCTAATTTGTACGGTTGCCGAGAAATAGACGATATTCTACACGTCACTTTTCAAGGTTTTTGGTCTATAAAAGTGGCAATTATTATTCGATTTACATAAAATTTTCACCATGTGATGCCTTATGCCATTTCTGATTTCATAAAACTAATGGAACATTTACATTATCACCGGAAGTACTGTAATTTTGTCAGGATCAATTACACGTAATAAATGTATAAAATGAAATGATATTGCTGGATTTGTTTGATTCTGTTTCCATTTTATTTGATGTGTGCAATTCTTATGTGGAAACCTGTATATTGGTTTCATTGGTACCGGAAGTGACATATGTTCAAGAGTAACGTGGCACCGAAATTGACACAAGTTCAAGTTCAAAGGTAACATGGCACCAGTGAAACCCGTCATTCCTGCATGCAGGTCTAGTTATTATTTATTATTATTATTTTATTTTTCGGGGGAGCCTATTTCTCAGTGTCTGTAACAGATACAGATCTGGGACGTAATTTTCTATCAGGAAACCATATAGTGGCCATCCCTTCCACTGTATTTGAAACTTCTGCGCAGACCGGAAGTGGCCGAATTTTGTGCGGTGCCAAAAAATTAAAAAACGGCCGTAGATTCGTCAATTCTGTACCTATTTTCATACAAATTACATTTTTGGAAACCCTGAGTCTTTTCTCGGACGATAGCAATTGAAAATTTTGCAATTTAGAAACTTCGCCGCTGACTTCTAGCATTCGAAAAATGAAAATATGTTGTTTAAGACACATTTTTTGTTATTTTTCAAAATTTTCAAATTTGACCTACATTTTTGGATACCTGAAGGCAATCCGGTTCCAGTAATAAAAGTTTCATTCAGAGTCATCGCCCTTTATTTTTCGATTTTTTTCGAATTTTCTTCACATTTTGTGAGCTTAAGTTTCGTTTTACGGCCGGATCGACGTTTCTGAAATTCCTGGAACATGAAGTAATATGGTCAAACCACCGTTTAAAGCAATTTCAACAACAATCCGTAAACCGGAAGTAGTCGAAATACTATGCGATATTTTGAAAAAAACGTGAAAAATTGGTGTTTTGGGTAAAAACACGATTTTTCCGTCCGATATCAACGGATTAAACAAATTAAGGTATTATTTGGTCGGGCGGTAATTGGACCACTGAATGATACCCAATTCGTACGGATACGATCAGCAGGAAGCAAAATATGGCTCGCTGAAAATCAAGTATTTTCTGATTTGGAGCGTTTTTAGATGCCTGTATCTCGAAAACTGCTCCACAGTTTTTTATGAAACTTTCTCTATCGAGAGACCTTGCAGTAATCTTGTGTACGAAACATTCCATTACGACTTTGAAATATCTGGAAAAGGTGAAATAACGGACTGAAAATCGAAAAAAGTCGAAAAATCGTGAAATTTTGGAAAATGCTCTGCTATTTTTTTATTTTAAGAGATTTTCAAAAAAAATTTGTATATTCAGATAGCTGACCTAATTACAATTCTAACGATGTATAATATGTATGTAGTTATTGAAATTTAATTTTTGATATCTTAAATTTTTTGCATTTTTGGCACTTTTGAACCTAGGATTTCTCAGGGGCATTTTATCTGATCAGATAATGTAATATATCATTACAGAGCCCTGTGGCTATTTTAGTGCCTAAACCGGTTATCAAAACTATATCGACAATAATAACCATACCGGAAGTATTCAAAAAATGTAAAAAAAGGTTAAAAACATTGTCGCACTTGCAAAAAACTTGATTTCTCCCTTAGGTAATAGCGGACCAAAATAACTAAAGTGTCGTTGGATAGCCCTATTAATGGATCATCATATGGTATCTAAATAATACGATATCGATGGTAAGGAAATAAAGTATTGTATGCCAAAAATCTAGTATTTTCCGATTTTTTAACATTCTGAGACGTCCTTTTCTCGAAAACGACGCCGCAGATTTTTCTTAAACTTTTCTTACTCAAAGTCCTATCGGTTGTCTATATAGTGAATCAAAAATGAAAAGCATTGAAATAATATAGGTGGTCCAAAAATGGCATCAAAAATGGCATCAAAAATTGAAAAATCGTTAAATTTTTGTAAACGCTCTTTAATTTATCTTTTTATTCAAAACTGCTCAATGGATGTTTCTGACAATTCTGGTACAGAAAGTTAAGTATCCAAAGAACTTCGTAAAGCTATCACAACAACGATCGTAAAACCGGAAGTAGTCGAAAAAATGTCCGATATTTTGAAAAAAAATAATTTTTTTACGAAAATCTTTTTTATTTATGAATATTTTTTGATGATATTTTACACAGGGTTAAAATATCATCCTACTTGAGCAGAAATGAGAAAAAAAAATTGTCTCGGTAATTTGTGTTAGCCGCCATCGGCTAATTTAGTTTTTCGTACCCAGAAAAATTATTTATTGTTCGATTTGTATAAAACAAAGTTCATATGCTCCGTGGTCCCAATTGTATTTTTTTTTGTTACGGTGAAATTTTTCTGTCGGCAACGGAAGTGACGTGATATTAACAAAAACTACAATTTTGACAGTTCGGTACCACATTTTGAAAGCAAATATTATTTTTTTTCAAAACTGATATAACTAAATGGATGCACCCTGCAAAGGTGCACAAAATCCTTAGCTCATATTTTTAAATTTCAATTCCATTTTCGGGCAATTTCGAATAAAATGTAAAATAAAGTGTAAAATTCAGTTATTAAAATTCATTCAGCGTCTTCATATTTTGAAATATTTATTTGTAATTTCCATAAACTCGTAGCACTAATCCAGACGAAGAGAATGTATGCGAAAATTAGTTTGTAATATGAGCAGTTGCCGAGAAATATGCAATTTTGCATGCATCACTTTTCACGTTATTTTGCCTATGCAAGAGTGAATTATTATTCGATTTGCAATATTTTTTTCCCATTTGATGCCTAATGCCAATTTGGACTAGGTCAAGCCAATTTATCATTTTCACTGTGACCGGAAATGACGTCATTTGGGCAAAAACTGTATTTTTAACCTAAAAAACTAAAATTTTATTCAAATCAGTCTCCCTTATAATATTTTTAAAATTATGATATTTAATGCCCATCAACGAATAGAATGAAGCCATAAGACCATACAGATACCAGAAAATGGTTTCTAACTTGTATGTTTACAGAGAAATAGGCGATCTTCTATAAGTCATTTTTCAAGGTTTTTGGTATATAAAAGTGTCAATTATTATTCGATTTTTATAATTTTTTTACCATTTGATACCTTATGCAATTTATGACTTCTATGAACCAAGTTAACATTTTCAATATCACCGGAAGTAATGTAATTTTTGCAAAAAACGTATTTTTAGCCTTCAAAACAAACATTTTTTAGAAGTGATTTATATTCATTATTCGTTTAACTTTATAACGTCTGACTCTAATGGGCAGTAAGAGTGAATCAATACCATCATATTGATATCAAGAAAAGGCTTCTAGCATGTTCCCTTGTCGAATAATAACCAATTTTCCCAGGGTCACCTTTAAGTTTTTTACCTTCTTCATTTCAGTTTATGGGTTATAGGTTAATTATTTATTGCCCGAAATGTATAAAACAACGTTTGGATTTTGTATGTTGCGAATTTTCGACTTATTTTTCACCTATAAAAATTTCTTTCGGCACCGGAAGTGACTTAATTTTGCCATAATTTACAATTTTGACTGATCTTTTCGCCAGCAAATATTACTTTTACATATGATAGAGGGTGTCACTAAAGCAAAACAACCTAAAGTATAGTTTGGTAGCTCAATGGATCGGCTATGGTATAATAAACTTCCTGTATGATTCCTGAAAGCCGGTTCAGTGCTGCTTGCAGGTCTAGTTATTATTATTATTATTATTATTATTCAGATTCCAATTTGAATAGATCTCAGCAACTACGTGTCGCATCATTACGATTTCTTCGGTTTTACTGGGAAAGTGGGTGTGACTTAGAGGATAAAGCTATTTTGAACGTTCTGCGACAATGCGAAATGTCCGAAATCACCGAAGTACGGAAGGGTAATAGGGCCACATATTTTTATTCTATTTTCAATTTTTCAAGTTAGTAACTTGAATTTTCAAGACACTAACTTGAATTTTCAAGTTACTAACTTGAATTTTCAAGTTACCGGTACTTGAATGTGTATTTATAGAGCATTTAATTCATCTAATATAACCTTGGATTTTTAATAGTAAACTAGTAAATGCTGTGGAGATGAGGGTTTTATTTCTTAGTTACTCTTCTCTCCTTTCCAGTAACTGCTGGTAAACATATAGTCATTGTTATCAGTGCTTTATTATTTTATTATGTGATTTTTATATAATTTAGTTAGGAAATATCGCAAATGGGGTGCGAACCTTGATTAAATATCTTTTCAAAACGTTTTACGCATCCGAAATCACCGAATTTTACGAACGAATGCATTTGACCTGCAATGCTGTAACTTTGTGACTATTTGACCTATTTAATTAATTCTTTTTTGCTATGAGTACCTTGAGACATTTACTTCAAATCTGCAATTTCGGAATTTCGAATTTCGAAAATTCGTCGCTGTGATATCGAACCGGAAGTTTAGACCAACTCGACAACTTCTTTAGTAGTTGTACGATTTTCATGAAATTTAATATGTAAGTAAACCTTAATGATGCGACTTGAAAAATGACTTTAGAAATTTTCTAAATTATCTCCCCTTTTATTATATTTTCAATTTTTCAAGTTAGTAACTTGAATTTTCAAGTTACTAACTTGAAAATTCAAGTTACTAACTTGAAAATTCAAGTTACTAACTTGAAAATTCAAGTTACTAACTTGAAAAATTGAAAATATAATAAAAAAAAATAATATGTGGCCCTATTACGCTTCCGTACCGAAGTTATCGTTTTTGAAAATATTGCAGTAATTTTAACAATAATCATTGGATTTTAACTTTCGATACATTTTGGCATAGCCTGAGACAGGGCACATAGCTACGCTACTTTCGATTTTTGATTTTCGGCAAATCTTCGAAGATATTAGGCGCCAAATTTCAAAAATTTATGAATATTTTTTAGTCGTATTGTGCACAGAATTAAAGAGTCATCTGACTAGTGCAAAAATGTTAAAAAAATTTGTCTCAGTAATTTTCCTTGGCCGCCATTGGCTAATTCAGTTTTTCAGTCCTAGATTAATTTTTTATTGTTCGATTTGTATAAAACAAAGTTCATATGCTTCGTTGTCTCAATTGTCATTTTTTTTGTTACCAATAGTGTTATCTGTCGGCACCGGAAGTGGCATAATTTTACCAAAAACTACAATTTTGACAGTTATTTTCCTTCTTCGAAAACAAATATTATTTTTTTGAAAAATTATAGGACTCAAAGAGTGTGTCCTTTCAAGGCGCAAAAAATGGCGGAAGCAGTTTTTTTAATTTCTATTTCATTTTCTAGCAAATTGGATTAAAAGGTGAAAAAAGGCGTAAAATTGACCTATTTACAACCCATTCAGGCTTTTCAGATTTTAAAATATTTTTACATAACTCTTATAGACTTGTAGCTATAATCAATACGAAGAGAATGTATGTGAAAATTAGTTTGTAATATAAGCAGTTCCCGAGAAAAGGGCAGTTTTGCATAAGTCACTGTTTTCGTAATTTTGCCTGTAAAATAGTCAATTATTATTGGATATTTATAAAAGTGACATTATTTGATTCAAAAAGCATGTAGCGTCATAACAAGTTGATTACAATTTAAAATTGACACCGGAAGTGACGTCATTTTGTCAAAAACTGCATTTTAAACTTTTTAAATCAATGTTTTATTCAACCAAGTATTACTTAATATGTATTAATAATTTTAACTTTTGGTTTAAATTCACATATAAACACAACTCATATGGTCATATAGATATCATAAAATTGTTTCTAACTTGTTCGGTTGCCGAGAAATAGACGGTTTTCTACAGGTCACTTTTGAAGGTTTTGGGGCCATAAAAGTGACAATTATTATTTGATTTTCATAAACGTTACACCATGTTATACCTAATACCATTTGGGATTTCATACAAGTAATTTAAGATTTTCCTTATCACTGGAAGTAACGTCATTTTGGCAAAAACTGTATTTTTAGCCTTCAAAACAGATATTTTATTCAAATGAGTCTTGTTTTGAAATCTTTTTCAAATTATGGTATTTGATGCCAATCAACAAATAGAATGAACCCATACGATCATACAGATACCATAAAATGGTGTCTAACTTGTACGGTTGCCGAGAAATAGCCGATTTTCTACAAGTCACTTTTCAAGTTTTTTTGTCTTTAAAAGTGGCAATTATTATTCGATTTACATAAAATTTTCACTATATGATATCTATGCCATTTCAGATTTCATAAAACTAATTGAACATTTTCATTAAAACCGGAAGTATTGTAATTTTGTCAAGATCATTTACAAGTAACAAATGTATAAAATGAATTGATATTGCTGGATTTGGTTGATTCCGCGTCCATTTTATTTGATGTGAGCAATGATTATTTGGAAACCTGTTTAGTGGTTTCGTTGGTACCGGAAGTGACATATGTTCAAGGGTAACTTGGCACCGGAAGTGTCATGTTCAAGGGCAACGTGGCATCAGTGAAACCCGTCATTCCTGCGTGCAGATCTAGTTTATTTAGGGATTGCAGCGAGGGCCATCAACCTTGCTATTGAGTTGTTGTAGTGGCCTCTGTCTGTGTGTCTATTTATGTTTATAACCCAAGCGTATTTTGTATTTATGTAATAACCAATTTTTACATGATGACTCAGCTATACATGATACTACAACTTATATTAATCTTCTTTTATTTCAGCTGCCACTAGTTCAGATAAAAACTTAAACAAGAAGTAGGAACAATACTCTTGTTGGTTGCAATGCAATGTAATAAAAATACTTAACAAGTACTGAAAGAAATGGATAAATATAGAAAGATAGAAAATACTGATGGCTATAAGAGTTATATTTATCATTCTTCTTATTAAAATTACATGTATATGTACCTTGAATTTTTCTTGCCAATATTTCCCATGTTTTTTTTTTATGATGGATTTTGTATTAGATCATTTATTCTCATTTTTATATACCCACATTTCAGTGAGGGCATATTATGTCGTTACCCTGTCTGTCGGCCCGTCAACAATCAGTTTGTGAATGTGATAAGAGGCCAGACTCTTTGATAGACATTTCAAATTTGGTGTAAATAATCCTGATCATGGGAGGACAACAATTAACGATATTCAGTGTACCGTGACTTCAGGTTCCAGAGTTAATTGCCTGGCAACTTATCTTTAAGAGATTTTTGTAAAACTTTCCATTCCTGAGTTATGCTTCCTTTTCCAAAATACCTTGTGAATATAATAGACTATAGTTTGTAATGGATTATATTTGGATCATTGACCTCCATCGATATGAATAATCCACAGCCTTCCTTTCATGAGTAATCTCCCCTTTGAGATTTTTTGTAACGAATGGGGTCTTCAGATGTTATTACGAAATGAAATGAAATTGGGTTTAACGTCCTACACTTCTGCACCAAACCTGGGCTGATGGAAGACAGTCATAGGCCATACAGTGTGCTATGAGGGAAATTTTGACCAGGCATTGGCGCTACGGCCTACTCTTATATCGAAATTCCAACTGCCAAGGGATCTTTTACATTCATGCCAATGTGTACATGGGACCTTGGTTTGCATCCCATCCAAATGACTAGACAGCTGTCCTTGTCAGTCCCACCGTTCTGCATCACTGACGAGGGGAAACCACACCAGAATATCTAGATGAAGTTTCTCTGCCAATGCAGGGATCGAATACCCAAGTTTCAGGCTAGAGAACCTGCGCCTAATACTAACCTTACATTTGCTTCTTTTGGATAAGCTGCAGCTGATAGACAGTTGCTATGTGGGCCGTGGCTAGCTGCAGTTGAGAGACAGTTGTTATGTGGGGCGTGTCTATATTTCTAACATGAAACCATGTATATATTTAGTTTTAAATAGAACTGTTGAGTGATGGTTATTGTAAATAGAAAAAAGTTATATCAAACAACTTTTGTTGATATTTAAATGGAATTTTGTTCAGTGGACAAGTTATGCTTTATTTCTCCAGTGTACATTAATTGAAAGGTGGTTGTATATTGTTGTCAGTCTGTCGTCCAATTGACTGTAGATTTATAAATAGAGTTTAAGGTAATGACTCAAAGATGCCTATTGATCATTTTTGACCTGTAGACACACCAGAGGCTACTACTGAAATAATTACTAAAAAAATCTTCTCAATGATCTGAGGCTGATATTATAGGCATTGCTGTAACACCACAAGTTGTTAGGTTTTCGTTATCAACATACTTTACAGACTTTATAACCAAAATAGTTGCTGTGGGGGGCATGGAACCGGTCTTATTTATTTCTTTAATGGCAACATCAAAAATAAGGTTTTTACAAATATCGATTTGCATTCATATTTATTATATATGTGGTTTATGTTTGTTGAAAATTTGTACTTATCGAGTGCTACAAGCGTCTGTCTCATATAATATATACGTAAATAGAAATATCATATGGTTGATTTACTGTACATGTCATTTTATATAATTATATCCCTATTCCATTCTACATAATTACGTATATTTTACAAGCCATATTAAAATGTGGTTGTATAATGTGGTCACCCGTATCCGTCGATTACACAGGCTAAAATTATCATCGAACTGATTACAGCCATAGTCATTGCCCTTGATCGATTTGAAAAAGTGAGACCAAAGTTATCAACTGTTTTGGCTTTAAATTTTTACAGAGTATTTAAGCCCATGAGGTGAAGAATCCTATTGATTTTCAAAGATTTCCAGTAATTACTGCCAGTGTTACGGCTCTTGATCACTTTAAAGTTATCCTCCGATTTCCTTTAAATTTATTCAAAGAAACCTCACAATTTTGGATAATTATTTTGAGAATTCCTTCCGTTTTTAGTGTCCCATGAATACTCATATAGGCCAGTAAAAAATGAACGTGTCTCAGATGGTTAGCAGCTGTGAGCGTATGTATCATAGCCTGGCAACCTATCTTCATATTAATCTACTGTGTTCTCTAGAATTTACATCTTAACTAACCTATTATCACATTGTATATAATAATTAATGGAATGAAATCTTTTAAAGTGATCTTGTCAATTTAAATGTTTATTACTGTGCAGTGTTGAAAAAAAGATATATGTACACTAGTTTTAGTACATTTCAATGCAGTATGTTTTACAGTTATGAATTTTTGTATGAAGAAGTAAATGTCCATCACGTAAATGTAAGTGAATATTTGTATTACATCCCCGTCCTCTCCTGAAAATTGTCTGACAATCTTGACATTATCAAGCAGAGGAGTAGTTGTAATGATGGGATTATTTTTTGATTAATTGATACAAAGCTAAATGTCATTTCTATAAATAGCCTATAGATTTGTATTTTTCAATTCTCAACTTGCTGTATGAAATAGATAATGTGATAAATTAGACGTCATTATATATATTGTTTGTGCATAATCCCGCCCCCACTTGTTCTAAACGCAATAAGCAATATTAATGTATCTTATAGATAACTGTAAATAATTCAATGTTGATTGATTTTGTATACTTATTAAGATATTTATTCTGTGTGTAAGCTTGTTTGTTTTTTTGTAAAAAGCTGTTGTACAGTAAGCCAAGTGCATAATGTCATACCTAATAAAGAAATAACCCTCCTCTTTATCTTCTTCTCATAATTTATATTACTTGATTGCCAGTCAACCTATCTTTGTGGATTTTAGTAAGAAGTTGCAGCCAAATCTATGCATGGTGCAAACATTCTGTCATCTTACATATTGTTGGCCTTGGCAGAACTATAACTAGGCCACCCTATCATGTTTTTTATATGCCCACATTGAAATGTGGTTGTGTATTGTAGTCGCCCCCGTCAGTCCGGCTTCCACAATTGCTTGTGGACGCCCTACAGTTACTATCCGATTGACTCTAAATTTATACACAGTGTTTAAGGTCATAAGACGAAGAAGCATATTGATTTTCAGCGATTTCCGATAATTACTGCCAGAGTTATGGCCCTTGATCACTTCCAAAAATCTTGTGGATGCTCTAGAGGCCAAAGTTAATATCCCATTGACTTTAAATTTATACACAGAGTTTAAGGTCATGAGACGAAGAAGCCTATTGATTGTCAGCGATTTCCGATAATTAGTGCCAGAGTTATGCCCCTTATTCACTTCAAAAAATCTTGTGGACGCTCTTGAGGCCAAAGTTAATATCCGACTGACCTTAAATTTACACACAGTGCTTAAGGTCATGAGACGAAGAAGCCTATTGATTTTCAGTGATTTCTGATTATAACTGTCTTGTGTACGTTCTAGAGGCCCAAATTTTCAGCGAATTCCGATAATTACTACCAGAGTTATCTCCCTTGATCACTTTGAAAATTCTTTTGTAACGCTCTAGAGGCCAAAGTTATCATCCAATTGACTTCAGATTTATACAAAGTTTAAGGTCTTGAGATTTACAAGTATATTGATTTTCAATGAATTTTGATAACTGAACAGCTAAATCCATGATCTTAAATGTTTCGTATACTAAACGTTAGCATGGGGCAGAACTTTATAAAAACCAAACAAATTCTAATGACTTTTTGATAATTACTTTGAGTTGTTAATCTAAATCAGATTTCAGAGTATTATAAATGTTTCATTTCAGAGATAAGAAATTTGATTAGTTCATGCTTTTGGATACAATAAACTTAGTTCTAACAAGCCAACAGTGAGGCTGATGTCCCCCGCCGAAATCCCAAAATAAATAGAAGACACATATTAATTAATCGCACATTTATTTTTTTCAAACGTATCGAGCAATCAAACTGTACACGAAGTGTCATCCAAAAGTGTTTTATAAAGAAAAATGCTAAAACCGACGAGAAAAATGAAAATGTACCCTAGTTAGGGGACCCTAAAGGCAGACAAAAGGGCCCCTCTGGCCAAGGGAAAGGGCCCTCGTGTCCAAGTCAATCATTTCTATACACTGTTACTGTCGAATCCATTACTAAATGAGAATGCAGTCATTGTATTGGCATAAAAATCATCAATCAAGATGAACCTAAGTTATCTTGTCCCAAAGTATCAACCAATCAAATTGCTTATCTCTGCTTACCCTAAGCGGAAAATGCTCATCTTCGAACTCCATCAAGGCATTGACCTAATAAGCATATACACCAAGTTTGAACATTTTAACTCAATTAGAAGGAGAGTTATTGTGTTCCAAAGTCTCGACCAATCAAATTGCGTATCGCTCTGCTTACCTTGAGCAGAAAATGCTCATTATCGAACTTAGTCAAGGTATTACTGTAATGAAACTATACATCAAGTTTCATCACTCTCACTTAATTAGAACTAAAGTTATCGTGTCCCAAAGCATCAACCAATCAAATTGCTTATCTCTGCTTACCCTAAGTGGAAAATGCTCATCTTCGAACTCCATCAAGGCATTGACCTTATAAGCATATACACCAAGTTTGAACATTTTAACTCAATTAGAAGAAGAGTTATTGTGTTCCAAAGTCTCGACCAATCAAATTGCGTATCGCTCTGCTTACCCTGAGCAGAAAATGCTCATTATCGAACTTAGTCAAGGTATTTCTGTAATGAAACTATACACCAAGATTCATCACTCTCACTTAATTAGAACTAAAGTTATTGTGTCCCAAAGCATCAACCAATCAAATTGCTTATCTCTGCTTACCCTAAGCGGAAAATGCTCATCTTCGAACTCCATCAAGGCATTGACCTAATAAGCATATACACCAAGTTTGAACATTTTAACTCAATTAGAGGGAGAGTTATTGTGTTCCAAAGTCTCGACCAATCAAATTGCGTATCGCTCTGCTTACCCTGAGCAGAAAATGCTCATTATCGAACTTAGTCAAGGTATTACTGTAATGAAACTATACACCAAGTTTCATCACTCTCACTTAATTAGAACTAAAGTTATCGTGTCCCAAAGCATCAACCAATCAAATTGCTTATCTCTGCTTACCCTAAGCAGAAAATGCTCATCTTCGAACTCCATCAAGGCATTGACCTAATAAGCATATACACCAAGTTTGAACATTTTAACTCAATTAGAAGAAGAGTTATTGTCTTCCAAAGTCTCGACCAATCAAATTGCGTATCGCTCTGCTTACCCTGAGCAGAAAATGCTCATTATCGAACTTAGTCAAGGTATTACTGTAATGAAACTATACACCAAGTTTCATCACTCTCACTTAATTAGAACTAAAGTTATCGTCCCAAAGCATCAACCAATCAAATTGCTTATCTCTGCTTACCCTAAGCGGAAAATGCTCATCTTCAAATCTCCATCAAGGCATATGCACTAAGTTTGAACATTTTAACTCAATTAGAAGGAGAGTTATTGTGTTCCAAAGTCTCGACCAATCAAATTGCTCTGCTTACCCTGAGCAGAAAATGCTCATTATCGAACTTAGTCAAGGTACTACTATAATGAAACTATACACCAAGTTTCATCAATCTCACTTAATTAGAACTAAAGTTATCGTGTCCCAAAGCATCAACCAATCAAATTGCTTATCTCTGCTTACCCTAAGCGGAAAATGCTCATCTTCGAACTCCATCAAGGCATTGACCTAATAAACACATACACCAAGTTTGAACATTCTAGCTCAATTAGGAAGAGAGTTATTGTGTCCCAAAAAGTGTGACGGACGGACAGACAGACAGACAGACAGACGGACGAACCCATTTTAATAGTCCCCTGCTTTCTTCGAAAGGCGGGGGACAATTAAGTGAGAGAGTGATGAAACTTGGTGTACAGTTTTTATGGCCCACATTTTCATGTGGACGTATTATGTCGTCGCCCCTGTCCGTCCGTCCGGACACAATTGTTTGTGGACTCTCTACAGGTCACAATTCTTACCCGATTTTGACGAAACTTGAAATATATGTTTATCCCCAAAAGATCTCGGCTGCTTTCGATATTGGCATGTATCGGATCAAAACTTCATGGATTATGGCCCCTGATTGTACGAAAAATCACGTTTCTAGCTTGTGGACCCTATAGAGGTCACAATTTTGAACCGATTTTGATGAAACTTGACATGCATGTTTATAACCCAAAGATCTTGGTTCCTTTCGATATTTGCGCCTATCGGAACGTAATTTCCTGAATTATGGCCCCTGATTGCCCGAAAAATCACCTTTTTATACGCCCACATTTTTATGTGGACGTATATTGTCGTCGCCCCTGTCCGTCCGGACGTCCGTCCGTCCACAATTTGTTTGTGGACTCTCTACAGGTCACAATTCTTATCTGATTTTGACGAAACTTGAAATATAGGTTTATCCCCAAAAGATCTCGGCTGCTTTCGATATTGGCATGTATCGGATCAAAACTTCATGGATTATGGCCCCTGATAGTACGAAAAATCACGTTTTTAGCTTGTGGACCCTATATAGGTCACAATTTTGAACCGATTTTAATGAAACTTGACATGCATGTTTATAACCCAAAGATCTTGGTTCCTTTCGATATTTGCGACTATCGGAACGTAATTTCCTGAATTATGGCCCCTGATTGTCCGAAAAATCACCTTTTTTAGCTTATGGTCCCTCTGGAGGTCACAATTATTATCCGATTTGAAAAACCGTTCGATTATATCACCGTTACACCCTAAGGAAGGTTGAGTTCGAATTTCGGAAAAATCGGACCAAAATTGCCATACAAAATGGCCGCCAGTTGGTACGCGAAAACTGTTAAAAAATGGCACATCAAGGTTGTGGACCCTGTAGAGGTCACAATTTTAATTCGATTTTGATGAAACTTGAAATTCATGGTTATAACCCAAAGATCTTGGTTCCTTTCGATATTTGCGCGTATCGGATCATAACTTCCTGAATTATGGCCCCTGATTATACGCAAATTCGGCTTTTTTTAGCTTGTGGTCCCTCTGGAGGTCACAATTATTATTCGATTTAAAAAAACGTTTGATTATATCACCGTTACACCTTAAGGAAGGTTGAGTTCGAATTTCGGGAAAATCAGACCAAAATTGCCATACAAAATGGCCGCCGTTTGTACGCGAATACTGTTAAAAAATGGTATATCATGGTTGTGGACCCTGTATAGGTCACAATTTTAATTCGATTTTGATGAAACTTGAAATGCAAGGTTATAACCCAAAGGTCTTGGTTCCTTTCGATATTTGCGCATATCGGATCTTAACTTCCTGAATTATGGCCCCTGATTGTCCGAAAAATCGCCTATGGCCCCTCTGGAGGTCACAATTATTATCCGATTTAAAAAAACGTTTTACTCTATCACCGTTACACCCTAAGGAAGGTTGAGTTCGAATTTCGGGAAAATCGGACCAAAATTGCCATACAAAATGGCCGCCGTTTGTACGCAAATACTGTTAAAAAATGGTATATCAAGGTTGTGAACCCTGTAGAGGTCACAATTTTAATTCGATTTTGATGAAACTTGAAATTCATGGTTATAATCCAAAGATCTTGGTTCCTTTCGATATTTGCGCATATCGGATCGTAACTTCCTGAATTATGGCCCCTGATTATACGCAAAATCGCCTTTTCTTAGCTTGTGGTCCCTCTGGAGGTCACAATTATTATCCGATTTAAAAAAACGTTTGATTATATTACCGTTACACCGTAAGGAAGGTTGAGTTCGAATTTCGGTTAAATCGGACCAAAATTGCCATACAAAATGGCCGCCGTTTGTACGCGAATACTGTTAAAAAATTGTATATCATGGTTGTGGACCCTGTAGAGGTCACAATTTTAATTCGATTTTGATGAAACTTTAAATGCATGGTTATAACCCAAAGATCTTGGTTCCTTTCGTTATTTGCACATATCTGATCGTAACTTCCTGAATTATGGCCCCTGATTGTCCGCAAAATCGCCTGTGGTCCCACTGGAAGTCACAATTATTATCCGATTTAAAAAAACGTTTGGCTCTATCACCGTTACACCCTACGGAAGGTTGATTATGAATTTCGAGAAAATCGGACCATAATTGCCAGAAAAAATGGCCGCCGTTTGTACGCGAACAGTGTAAAAATATGGTATATCAAAGTTGTGGACCCTGTAGAGGTCGCAATTTTAATTCGATTTTGATGAAACCTGAATTGCTTGTTTATAACCTAAAAATCTTTATTCTTTTTGATATTTGTAACTTAATGAATTATGGCCTTTGATTGTAGGAAAAATCACTTTCGGTATTGCTTGTTCTCTGTCTATCTCTCGAACAATTATTATCTGATTTAAAAAAAAACTCTGATTATATTACTGTTGCACCATAAGGAAGGTTCAGTTCGAATTTCGTGAAAATCGTTACCAAAATTGCCGGACGAAATGTTCACCGTTTGTACGCGAATAGTGTAAAAATATGGTATATCATGGTTGTGGACTCTCTACAGGTCACAATTCTTATCCGATTTTGACGAAAAGTCACATTTCTAGGTTGTGGGCTTCAAATTTCATGAATATCAGACTTGAACTGACCAACAAAATCGCTGCTCCCAAAACTGTATGAAATACAGGACTTAATGATGTAGGAAAAATCACTTTCGGTATTGCTTGTTCTCTATCCATCTCTCAAAAATGTGGGCGTATCCTGCCTGGCAGTGCCAGCCTATCTTTTAGCTTGTGGTACCTCTAGAGGTCACAATTATTATCCGATTTAAAAAAACGTTCGATTATATCACCGTTACACCCTAAGGAAGGTTGAGTTCGAATTTCGGGAAAATCGGACCAAAATTGCCATACAAAATGGCCGCCGTTTGTACGCGAATACTGTTAAAAAATGGTATATCAATGTTGTGGGCCCTGTAGAGGTCACAATTTTAATTCGATTTTGATGAAACTTGAAATTCATGGTTATAACCCAAAGATCTTGGTTCCTTTCGATATCTGCGCAAATCGGATCGTAACTTCTTGATTTATGGCCCCTGATTATACGCAAAATCGCCTTTTTTTAGCTTGTGATCCCTCTGGAGGTCACAATTATTATCCGATTTAAAAAAACGTTTGATTATATTACCGTTACACCGTAAGGAAGGTTGAGTTCGAATTTCGGGAAAATCGGACCAAAATTGCCATACAAAATGGCCGCCGTTTGTACACGAATACTGTTAAAATACGGTCACAATTATTATCCGATTTAAAAAAACGTTTGATTATATTACCGTTACACCGTAAGGAAGGTTGAGTTCGAATTTCGGGAAAATCGGACCAAAATTGCCATACAAAATGGCCGCCGTTTGTACACGAATACTGTTAAAAAATGGTATATCATGGTTGTGGACCCTGTATTGGTCACAATTTTAATTCGATTTTGATGAAACTTGAAATGCATGGTTATAACCCAAAGATCTTGGTTCCTTTCGTTATTTGCGCATATCGCATCGTAACTTCCTGAATTATGGCCCCTGATTGTCCGAAAAATCGCCTATGGTCCCTCTGGAGGTCACAGTTATTATCCGATTTAAAAAAACGTTTGACTCTATCACCGTTACACCCTACGGAAGGTTGAGTTCGAATCGGACCATAATTGCCAGACAAAATGGCCGCCGTTTGTACACATTTCTAGGTTGTGTACCGTCACACCATAATCATTGTCAGCTTCGAATTTCATGAATATCAGACTGGAACTGAACAACAAAATGGCTGCTCCCAATACAGTATGAAATACAGGACTTAATGATGTAGGAAAAATCACTTTCGGTATTGCTTGTTCTCTGTCCATCTCTCGAAAATGTGGGCGTATCCTGTCTGGCAGTGCCAGCCTATCTTTTAGCTTGTGGTACCTCTGGAGGTCACAATTATTATCCGATTTAAAAAAAACGTTCGATTATATCACCGTTACACCCTAAGGAGGGTTGAGTTCGAATTTCGGGAAAATCGGACCAAAATTGCCATACAAAATGGCCACCGTTTGTACGCGAATACTGTTAAAAAAATGGTATATCAGTGTTGTGGACCCTGTAGAGGTCACAATTTTAATTCGATTTTGATGAAACTTGAAATTCATGGTTATAACCCAAAGATCTTGGTTCCTTTCGATATTTGCGCATATCGGATCGTAACTTCTTGAATTATGGCCCCTGATTATACGCAAAATCACCTTTTTATACGCCCACATTTTTATGTGGACGTATATTGTCGTCGCCCCTGTCCGTCCACAATTTGTTTGTGGACCCTCTACAGGTCACAATTCTTATCTGATTTTGACGAAACTTGAAATATAGGTTAATCCCCAAAAGATCTCGGCTGCTTTCGATATTGGCATGTATCGGATCAAAACTTCATGGATTATGGCCCCTGATAGTACGAAAAATCACGTTTTTAGCTTGTGGACCCTATAGAGGTCACAATTTTGAACCGATTTTAATGAAACTTGACATGCATGTTTATAACCCAAAGATCTTGGTTCCTTTCGATATTTGCGACTATCGGAACGTAATTTCCTGAATTATGGCCCCTGATTGTCCGAAAAATCACCTTTTTTAGCTTATTATCCGATTTGAAAAACCGTTCGATTATATCACCGTTACACCCTAAGGAAGGTTGAGTTCGAATTTCGGAAAAATCGGACCAAAATTGCCATACAAAATGGCCGCCAGTTCGTACGCGAAAACTGTTAAAAAATGGTACATCAAGGTTGTGGACCCTGTAGAGGTCACAATTTTAATTCGATTTTGATGAAACTTGAAATTCATGGTTATAACCCAAAGATCTTGGTTCCTTTCGATATTTGCACGTATCGGATCGTAACTTCCTGAATTATGGCCCCTGATTATACGCAAAATCGCCTTTTTTTAGCTTGTGGTCCCTCTGGAGGTCACAATTATTATTCGATTTAAAAAAACGTTTGATTATATCACCGTTACACCTTAAAGAAGGTTGAGTTCGAATTTCGGGAAAATCAGACCAAAATTGCCATACAAAATGGCCGCCGTTTGTACGCGAATACTGTTAAAAAATGGTATATCATGGTTGTGGACCCTGTATAGGTCACAATTTTAATTCGATTTTGATGAAACTTGAAATGCATGGTTATAACCCAAAGGTCTTGGTTCCTTTCGATATTTGCGCATATCGGATCGTAACTTCCTGAATTATGGCCCCTGATTGTCCGAAAAATCGCCTTTTCTTAGCTTGTAGTCCCTCTGGAGGTCACAATTATTATCCGATTTAAAAAAACGTTTGATTATATTACCGTTACACTGTAAGGAAGGTTGAGTTCGAATTTCGGTTAAATCGGACCAAAATTGCCATACAAAATGGCCGCCGTTTGTACGCGAATACTGTTAAAAAATTGTATATCATGGTTGTGGACCCTGTAGAGGTCACAATTTTAATTCGATTTTGATGAAACTTTAAATGCATGGTTATAACCCAAAGATCTTGGTTCCTTTCGTTATTTGCACATATCTGATCGTAACTTCCTGAATTATGGCCCCTGATTGTCCGCAAAATCGCCTGTGGTCCCACTGGAAGTCACAATTATTATCCGATTTAAAAAAACGTTTGACTCTATCACCGTTACACCCTACGGAAGGCTGATTATGAATTTCGAGAAAATCGGACCATAATTGCCAGAAAAAATGGCCGCCGTTTGTACGCGAACAGTGTAAAAATATGTTATATCAAAGTTGTGGACCCTGTAGAGGTCGCAATTTTAATTCGATTTTGATGAAACCTGAATTGCTTGTTTATAACCTAAAGATCTTTATTCTTTTTGATATTTGTAACTTAATGAATTATGGCCTTTGATTGTAGGAAAAATCACTTTCGGTATTGCTTGTTCTCTGTCTATCTCTCGAACAATTATTATCTGATTTAAAAAAAAACTCTGATTATATTACTGTTGCACCGTAAGGAAGGTTCAGTTCGAATTTCGTGAAAATCGTTACCAAAATTGCCGGACGAAATGTTCGCCGTTTGTACGCGAATAGTGTAAAAATATGGTATATCATGGTTGTGGACTCTCTACAGGTCACAATTCTTATCCGATTTTGACGAAAAGTCACATTTCTAGGTTGTCGGCTTCAAATTTCATGAATATCAGACTGGAACTGACCAACAAAATGGCTGCTCCCAATACAGTATGAAATACAGGACTTAATGATGTAGGAAAAATCACTTTCGGTATTGCTTGTTCTCTATCCATCTCTCAAAAATGTGGGCGTATCCTGCCTGGCAGTGCCAGCCTATCTTTTTAGCTTGTGATCCCTCTGGAGGTCACAATTATTATCCGATTTAAAAAAACGTTTCATTATATTACCGTTACACTGTAAGGAAGGTTGAGTTCGAATTTCGGGAAAATCGGACCAAAATTGCCATACAAAATGGCCGCCGTTTGTACACGAATACTGTTAAAAAATGGTATATCATGGTTGTGGACCCTGTATAGGTCACAATTTTAATTCGATTTTGATGAAACTTGAAATGCATGGTTATACCCCAAAGATCTTGGTTCCTTTCGTTATTTGCGCATATCGGATCGTAACTTCCTGAATTATTGCCCCTGATTGTCCGAAAAATCGCCTATGGTCCCTCTGGAGGTCACAGTTATTATCCAATTTAAAAAAACGTTTGACTCTATCACCGTTACACCCTCTGGAAAGTTGAGTTCGAATTTTTAGAAAATCGGACCATTAATTGCCATACAAAATGGCCACCGTTTGTACGTGAATAGTGTAAAAATATGGTATATCAAAGTTGTGGACACTGTAGAGGTCACAATTTTAATTCGATTTTGATGAAACCTGAAATGCATGTTTATAACCTAAAGATCTTTATTCTTTTCGATATTTGCGCATATCAAATTGTAACTTAATGAATTATGGCCTTTGATTGTAGGAAAAATCACTTTCGGTATTGCTTGTTCTCTATCTATCTCTCGAACAATTATTATCCGATTTAAAAAAAACTCTGATTATATTACTGTTGAACCGTAAGGAAGGTTGAGTTCGAATTTCGTGAAAATCGTACCAAAATTGCCGGACGAAATGGTCGCCGTTTGTACGCGAATAGTGTAAAAATATGGTATATCATGGTTGTGGACTCTCTACAGGTCACAATTCTTATCCGATTTTGACGAAAAGTCACATTTCTAGGTTGTGAACCGTCACACCATAATCATTGTCGCCTTCGAATTTCATGAATATCAGACCGGAACTGACCAACAAAATGGCTGCTCTCGATACAGTATGAAATACAGGACTTAATGATGTAGGAAAAATCACTTTTGGTATTATTGCTTGTTCTCTATCCATCTCTCGAAAATGTGGGCGTATCCTGCCTGGCAGTGCCAGCCTATCTTATTACATCAATTCTCATAGAGCGTAAATGTTGGGGGGAGGGGCGCAAAATGAGTGCAGTCGGTTGCTAAATAGGAGCAGTCGGTATCAAAATAAGTGTTGACTGCATACGTCACACTACTTACGAAAAACTTTAGTATAAACCTTGTCAACTTATGTTTGAAAAAATGTTGTGATTCACTCTTATTCTGTTGTGAGAATGGTGGTCTAAGAACAAAATTCCACCCAGGGAGAAAAATAATCGGTCTCAAAATAAATGCAGTCACTGCAGTCGGCCTCAAAATTATGCATTAGCGAGTTCATGAATTAATGAGGTACACAAACAATGTCAGAATAGATCCCAAATACTATGAATTTGGGTGAATCCGTGAACCTAAATTCAACGCCGGAATTAACCATGGTGGGGGCCTGGAACATGTGGGGGTCTCCCGAACACCGATCGCGGATCTGTGGCTGACGAAGCCGTCAACCGCAAGCGTGGTAGGTCCGAAGCCCCGCCCCGCAAAATTAGCGCATTCTGGCGTTATTTCAGTGGACCAATCCATGCGAGTGCTATGAAATGATGGCATTGCTAGAAGAGGGGGCTGGAGCTCATTAAGTCCGTTAAATCCGGCACTGTAAGTGAGCAGAGCTACATCAAACCTAATTTTGAAGTCGCTCAGCAATAAATAACGCGATGATTTGATGAATGGAGGCCGTAACGATTTTTGACGAAGGTCTACACTGTAAGTACCAAACGGTAATACGAGATTAAATCAAGAATTCTGAGTATTTCGTGTGATCATGATGTGTATCTCATCAAATTCAGCTTATACTCATTACAAATATCAACAACAACAACTACAGCTTACATACAATCGTACGTCAATCTGAGGAAAATTTCGCGCTACTCGAAATGATGGGGGACGAGTAATTCGAGTTAGACGATGTTCGTTCCGATAGAAGATCTCACGACAATAAAAGAACATGTGTTACACCCATCACCGGATTACAACGAATTCTCGGATGTCGATAGCGAAACACCATGGATTGAGGGGGTCTCAGGGACATCCGATCAAGGGTCCTCGGAGCATCTGTGGCCTGTGCCCCGTGGTTAATCTGGCGTTGCCTAAATTGCATACTTCTACGTCACACAAAATAACCATGTCGGCTTGTCATGTTTGAAAAAAATTTTGTCAACCTTATTCTGTTATGTGTATTTTACTCTATGAAAAGCCCCCCCCCCCCATTGCACTTGTTTCCTTCAATTCACCAATCGTTTGATTGAAATCCCTTAAAGAGGAATGTGTTCGAGTAATTGACAATTTTGAGCGACCTATGCAAGTTTTCCCCCAACGCCGCGCCGCTGAGGGAATTTCAAGCATATTTTGTAGGATTTAATAACAGAAAATATGTGTTGTTTGTGAACAGTATAACAATATTAGGGACCTTAAAAACGAAAGTTCTGGTTTCAATAACTTCCGGTAATTTCTGCTCGAGTTAGGGTTGGGCGATAATGAAAAAATATTATCGTGATAATAATGTTGTGTCGAGTGTATGTATTATATTATTCCAAGTCCCACTTGGAATCCAAAGGCGTGTCCGCAAACCATAAACTATGAAATTACCTTGTAACGTCTGTAGCAAAACTGTAGCCGGTTGTTCCGCGACCCCGTGCCTATATGGCCACAGATCACTAATTATTGCCCCATTGACTTTAATGTTAATTCTCGTCTCTTAGACCGGTTGTAACTTTTTTCCAAATATTCGTTGGGTAAAACGCTTTCTGCCACAGATGGAGCAACATATGGCAAACTCTTGCCCAAAAGCATGTATGAGGTTCTTCATGAAAAACTTGAGATAGACAAGCTGGAAGTAGAGACAGCTAACCTTGCAATTTTCGGCCCTCCCTTTCAACGTAACCAACCCCACAACTCTTGTATCCTTCCGCCTCAAAATCATGAATATTCACCAAAACCTGGCAGAAAGTGTATTTTCAAACCCTTTTCTTCGATTCTACACCAAAAATTCAACAAAAATCGCCATGCAAAAGGGGGAAAAAGGGAAAGGGAGAGAAGGACTAAAAATAACTTTCGCCCTTGTTTCCGGCCCATGCCCTGCAGTATCTGTCATTGGACGATGAATTATGTTGTTTATCGCATGCACGAAGTCAACAGAACCTAAGTTACTTCCGGTCGAAGGCTTTGCTATTGTTTATAATGAAGCGGAGTCGTGTGAGCTGATATTAATGTTATAGAGAGAGAGAGAAATGGGGTTTAACGTCCACTCGACACAACTAGGTCATTTCGGGACTAACATATGGTTTAATTTTATTTCAATAATACGCTTGCGCGTAGGGGTCTTTAGCAGTGGGAGGAAACCGGAGTGCCCGGAGGAAACCCACGAGGTTGAGAAGGCGCCCCTATCTCCATGCCACATACGCTCACACCAGGGCTCGAAACCACAGCCGCAAGCCAGAGGTGACCGGCCAGCTAAAGGTCGAAGCGCGGCACTCTAGACCACTAGGCCATCCCAACCCCCCGATATTAATGTTATTATTTTGTAATAATTGTAAAATAATTGTAATTGAGATAGCGACTGGAAATTTTGAGACAACGTTCCTATATTTATGAAGCTAATAATAACACGAAGACCGTATTTTTTACTTCGGTATTTATATTTTTAAAAAGTACTTAAATATAGATCCCATACTATGGGCCATATAGCAGTAGATTGCAAAGCCTATGCGTGAACTGATATTTGATGTTTTTGTTATTATTTTGTAATAATTTTGAAATAGCGACTGGAAATTTTGAGACAACTTTCCTATATTTATGAAGTTAATAATAACATGAATACTGTATTTTTTTACTTCATTTTTTATATTTTATCAATCTACAGATTTTCTTGAATTGTTTTGTTTTGGGTCCATTATTTAAGGATGTAAATATCATGTGTATTTTTGTAACCAAGCTGATTCTTTAAATTTATTTTCAGAGAAAAAAAAAAAGATGCACTTAAAATATTTTCGTTTATAAATAATTTTTTATATTTTATCGATCTACAGAATTTCTTGTAAAAATAAAACTACTTTTTTGTTTTGGGTCCATTATTTAAGGATGTAAATATCATGTGTATTTTTGTAACCAAACTCATTCTTCAAATCTATTTTCACACAAAAGAAAAGATGCACTTAAAATATTTTCGTAGCAAAAATAAAAATCTTGATATTAGAATCATTGTTTCATACTTGATCTTTTTAATTCAAATTGATTCATTATAATTTTTTCCAAAGAAAAAAAATACCAATCTGAATATATAAGGATTATGTATGCTGGTGTTATTCAATAAAGTTCTCCAGCATTTTGCAGCATGGTTTCTCCCAGTCGGTAGTGTAGGAGGGACAACATGGAAAAGAACAGTGTCTAGTTGTTTAGATGGGACAAAAAACACAAGCTCATTGGTACACATTGGCATCATAATTTTGTAAACAAACTGATTCTTCAAAACAATTTTCAATGAAAAAAAGGAAGGAGAGTTTTGCCTGGACAGCATCTGTCTGTCCATGCTTCTTCAATTTTGAACTATATGGAATTGGGTTTTAACATTATCTTGTCAACACATGCAATCCTTCAGTATTTCGTTACGATAACATATGGTAGTCTTTATTCTATGACTATTTGCAAAATCCAAGGAAGGAGAATTTTGCCCGGACAGCATCTTCCTGTCCATGCTTCTTCAATTTTGAACTGTTGTTCTTAAGAGTTAAACGACAACTTCCACCGAAGGTGATATAGTAGACAAGTCTTATTTTGCATTGTTATTATCAAAGCGCACGCGCAGGTGTCTTTCGTGTGGGAGTAAACCATGAATTTGAGAAGGCGCCCCTATCTCGAAGCCACATACGCTCACACCAGGGATCGAAACCACAACAGCAAGCCAGAGGTGACCGGCCAGAAGAGGTTGATGCACAGCACTCTATACTATCCCAACCCCCCAATTTTGAAGTACATATGTACAGGGGTCTTTTCTTGTTAGAAGAATATTACTAACAAATATTTCAACAACAATAAGATACATAAAAAAAAGAACCCCTTTATTTATTTTAACAATTACAGACATTAAAAAAGAATAACCTGAAAACCTCTGAATAGCAATAGAGGATCATTTTTTTCTGAACACGATAGAGGCTGCATATTTTAACAGATGGAGGTTTATCTCCTATTTTTCTGCATGGTTTGGCAAATAATGACAAGTGTTTGTCATACAGTGTGCTATGAAGTAAATTTTGTCCAGACAGCAGACTAATTAATTACCTACTCTTATTTCGAAAATTGTCAAGGATTCTTTTACATGTACTCCAACGAATCGAATAGACAATGTCCTTGCCAGGCCCTCTTCCGAAATTACTGACAAAGTATTTTTCACACTTTATTATTTATGGAAGGTTGTAGCAGTGAAGAGCTTATCTTATATTCAGAGGCCTACAAAAGAAAGAAAGTACAGGGTAACGGGTATTAACATTTTCATAAAGAAATTGAGGAGTTTAAAGGGGTATTAATAATAATATTTTCAACATAATCCTAACAGACAGTTTTCAGATCCAATAATTATGTATCATTAAATAAATATGGCGTAAGAATGAAAAAAAACATGACACTATCTGATATTTAGATTTACATTCATGCAAATTTTATAATGTCAATACGACCAATATTTAAAAGAATTATCTTATTTGAACATAGTCGGAAAAATAAAGGTCTGGGTACCTATGAAATTTCAATGTAAAAATATAGAGCAATGGTGTATATACCTTGTCTCAAAATTTGAGCTCAAAAAATTGAGTTGTTTTGACTAAGAATGGCTAAGTTGCTTATCCGGACACGTAACGCTTTTAAAATTTGGGGTCATTTTTTTTCGTTGGGTGACCTGAAAATCGATTCCCTAAGATCTATAATACAGTGAATGGCCTATGTGCTGTACTTGATAGCGATCGGTATTTTTCACCTACACATATAATGTTTTCAATATTAAATGAGGGCTTAGAAACAGAACATCCATTCAAATGATTTTTTTTAAAAGTTTACCTTGAAATTTCAGTGTGCAAACATATTGTTTTAAAATACTGATAGCACATTTGAATTTGACAAAATGCTGAGACCATTCATTAAAGTCTAAATTTTATAGAAAATTTCCTTAGGATATTATTTGATTTTTCCTATATCTTTAATTGATAAAGACAGATTTTTTATTTATTTATACACGTAAAGACGTATACGGTATATCTAATTATCAAAACAGTTTTTCTTACAATCTAAAACTAAAAGGGAAATTTTAGCTATTAACTTACTTTTTTTGAGGGGGGGGGGCTATGAAGACACCTTGAAGTAATGAATATTGATACACCAAAAAAAACCCGTAGGCCTAAAGTAAAGATAAAACATGACTATAGGCCTCCATGTATACAGGACAGGCCTATATAATTAGAAAATTGTAGATTCTAGACTAGCTGCATAGTTTTTAGGCAGAGGATATTCGCCATTCGAATGGCAAAGAGTTATTCGCCATTCGTTTATGTTATTTGCCATTCGTTTTTTTAAATCGACACTTTCTGTACTATCACGATGTCTGGTCGAGGGGTAATGGTACCAAACACTTAAACTAGTTTTACTTCGTCGTACAAAATGGACATATATCGTTTTCGTTGCAGTAAAAATGCGAAAATTACTACTACAAGAAACTTTGTTTGGCAGAGTGCCATTGGAGGTCTATTTATAGCCTAGCGGCGACTACCCGAAAAAGTACCATACTTTATGACCTGTCCGTCAAAGGTTTAAATAAAACAAAATAGTTTTATTCAAGTATATGGATTGGAAATAATGAGAAAAAAAACCGAATGGCACAATGCTTTATTTTATGTTGATATTCACTGTATATCCTAATGAGAGAGAGAGAGGGGGGGAGAACAGAGGGAGAGAAGATGAACCAGGCGAGAGTGAGATAAGGGGAGAGAGAGAGAGAGAGAGAGAGGAAAAGGGGAGAGAGAGGACAGAAGAGAGAACGAGACGGGGAGAGGGAGACAGAAGAGAGAGAGAGGGGAGGAGGAGAGAAGTGAGAGAGAAATAGAGAAGAGAGAGGGAAGAGGAGAAAGAGAAGGGGAGAGAGGACAGAAGAGAGAGAGGAGAATTGGGAGAGAGCGAAGAGAGCGAGAGAGGAGAGGGGAGAGAGAGCGAGAAAAGAGAAAGAGAGAGGAGAAGGGAGGAGAGAAGAGAGAAAAGGAGAGAGAGAAGAATGAGGGGGAGGGTTCGCGTCTACTCGACACAAGTAATATCGAAACTAACATATGGTTCAATTTTATTTCAATTATTCGAGAAAAGAGAGAGAGAAGAGAAGAGGGGAAGAGCGAGAGAAGAGAGCGAAGAGGAGAGAAGATAGAGAGAGGGGGAAGAGATAGAGAAGAGGGGAGAGAAGAGAGAGGGCGAAGAGAGGAGAAAGAGAGAGAGTGGAGGAGAGAGATTGAGAGGAGGGGAGGGGCTCATTGCGTGACTTTAATACGGTTCAGAGAGAAAGAGAGAAGAAGAGAGAGAGGAGAGAAGAGAGAGAAGAGAGCGAGAGAAAAGGAGAGAGAAGAGGAAGAGAGAGAGAGAAGAGCGAGAGAAGAGGAGTGGAGGAGAGAAGAGAGGGAGATAGAGTGAGAGGACAGGAGGGGGCTCATTCCGAGACTTTAATAGGGTTCAGAGAGAAAGAGAGGAGAGAAAGAGAGAGAAGAGGGGGAGAGAGAGTGAAGAGGAGAGAAGAGAGAGGGGGGAGAAGAGAAGAGGGGAAGAGAGAGAGAGAAGAGAGGAAAAAGAGAGTGGAGGAGAGAAGATCTAGAGAAGAGGAGAGAGAGAGAGGGAAACGGTTCGCCATAGGTCCATTCGAAACAAACTAGGTAATTTCTGGACTAACATATGGTTCAATTTTATTTTAACAATTCACTTCAGAGGTCTTTAGCAGTGGGAGGACAAGGAGAAAACCCACGAGAGTAGTGTTGACTGTCCAACCACTGCTAAAGACCCCTACGCGCAAGCGAATTATTAAAATAAAATAGAACCATTTGATAGTCCCGAAATGACCTACATTGTGTCGAGCTCTCTCTCTGTCTCCCTGTAACAAGCAGTTGGAAATAAAATGTATTGGTAGGAAATGAAATATAGGAATGGTTAATATTATAATAACATATAAACTACGGGTCGCAGATAAAATATTTCTGGATTAGTAATAGATACAAAATTTCACAGAATACGGAACTTTTCACATGTGTGTTACTTCCATGTACACACGATGTTGGTTTCTCTGTCTTCGCTTCGCTGTGAACGAAGGCTTTCATTTACACGGTGGAGCTTCAAATGACAAATGGCAATTAAAAGGGGGTTCTGGTTCTGTAATTTGAATAAAAACACACACAATCTGCAAGAATTTTAAGTTTATTATATAAAACGAATGGCGAATAACCATCCTTACGGGCCTGGGCTATTCGCCATTCGAATGGCGAATATCCACTCCGTAGTTTGGCATTTATTACGTTTGACGAAATATTATTATATCGAATAGAAACAAATTGAGGTTTTATAATACAATAGAGGACGCATTCTCACTGAAAATGATTATTCAATAACTTATCATACTTTTTATGTGTTATTGTTGTGTAGGCCTGTGTCGGCTGGGTACCGTAGTAATAGTATCCTTTTAATTTTTATACGAACGAAACATGTACTCTGACAACTAACCGTATTGATACAAAATAACTTACACATGGTTAAACATTAATTTCGGACATATCTTGGTTGTGCAGACGATGTTTTTTT
This sequence comes from Patella ulyssiponensis, assembly GCA_963678685.1. NCBI lineage: Eukaryota > Metazoa > Mollusca > Gastropoda > Patellidae > Patella > Patella ulyssiponensis. The sequence goes on along the minus strand of OY783225.1, from coordinate 54,967,660 downwards.
CTTATTTTATTCCGAAGTTCACAGGACTCCATACGCATTTCTTCAGGGTTTTGTTTAACCGGAAGTAACTTAGGTTCTGTGACTTCGCGCATGCGATAAATAACATAAACGTCTATGCATAAACCACCAGTCGGACTTCCTTTCTAGTACAGTTCTATGATGACGCCAACAGTTCTATGACGCCATGATGGAAATTTACCCTTGACATGCCGGTACGTAATAATGCTATTTTTAGACTTGTAGATGAATTAAATTCTATCAATAGAATGGTATGCTAGCCTAGTTAGTCGAACTAGAATATTTAGTTTTAATATAACGAAAATATGTAACCAGAATTGGCAGGATTCTAAAATCGCTTCTTAATAATCAGAACAGTGTAAAAAGTTGACAGTATTCGCCAGAATCGCGTGGCAGAGACGTTGCGACTTCCGTTGAGGGAAGAAACCAATATGGCTGCCATCTGTACGACAGTGTTTTGAGTTTTGGAAAAATAGAAAATCAAAACTACCACTGCAAAACTGACAAACTGTGCCCGAAATAAATATTTGAAAGTGCGTAAGTAAATTTTTTTATCGATATTATTAGTTTTCAGTAAATATTTCGTTCGTATAATAAGCATTTTATCGTTAGGCCTTGCCGTAAGTTGGAACGGTGACAGTGCAATGACATGGGCCGTACCGTGGCGTTATAAAACTTATTTTATTACCAATTCAAAACAAGATAAATTTAAGAAATAAAGAACAATTAATTTTAAGTGACATCGCTGAGGCCTACAACATATATATTATTCATGTTTAGCAGTATTATTATTTATCAATCATTGTTTCTTTATTTACCCAGCCAGTCGTGTTCATATTATATAGGCCTACCATTTTAATTATTTTACAAATTTAATTTTTGTTTTCAAGAAAAAAAAACCTGTCGATTATAACTTTTTTTGTATTAAAATAGGATAATTAAGATTACTTTATTTAAAAGGGGCTGAACCCAAAATAATTATATATTACACAATAGATCTAGGCCCATATGATGATAATGATAGTAATATTAATAGACCCAAATTAATGAAATGAAAAAGAAACTTTACATCATTTTCATTGACTTAAATTAAAGTACCTAAATCTCTAACTCAATATCATCCAAAGTCTTCAACATTGAAAACACAAATTATTTGTCAGTTCAAATCAACATTGATGTTGTGATCTTACCATGAAAAGATGGGCTTCTGATATGCAATATATAAGACAGAATAAAAAATTTACCATTGGTATACGAATCGTGTACCATAATACATTTCAGGCCATTTTTAACTAGAGACTTGAAGAACGAGGCTAGACGGTGAAGCATATTCTTTTTTGCAGAGCACACACCATAGATCGTATATAATATGGATAACTGACCCTGCAGTATCTGTCATTGGACGATGAATTATGTTGTTCATCGCATGCGCGAAGTCCACAGAACCTAAGTTACTTCCGGTCGAAGGCTTTGCTATTGTTTATAATGAAGCGGAGTCGTGTGAGCTGATATTAATGTTATTAATTTGTAATAATTGTAATTGAGATAGCGACTGGAAATTTTGAGACAACGTTCCTATATTTATGAAGCTAATAATAACACGAAGACCGTATTTTTTACTTCGGTATTTATATTTTTAAAAAGTACTTAAATATAGATCCCATACTATGGGCCATATAGCAGTAGATTGCAAAGCCTATGCATGCGTGAACTGATATTTGATGTTTTTGTTATTATTTTGTAATAATTTTGAAATAGCGACTGGAAATTTTGAGACAACTTTCCTATATTTATGAAGTTAATAATAACATGAATACTGTATCTTTTTACTTCATTTTTTATATTTTATCGATCTACAGATTTTCTTGAATTGTTTTGTTTTGGGTCCATTATTTAAGGATGTAATATAAATATCATGTGTATTTTTGTAACCAAGCTGATTCTTTAAATTTATTTTCACAGAGAAAAAAAAAGATGCACTTAAAATATTTTCGTTTATAAATAATTTTTTATATTTTATCGATCTACAGAATTTCTTGTAAAAATAAAACTACTTTTTTGTTTTGGGTCCATTATTTAAGAATGTAAATATCATGTGTATTTTTGTAACCAAACTCATTCTTCAAATCTATTTTCACACAAAAGAAAAGATGCACTTAAAATATTTTCGTAGCAAAAATAAAAATCTTGATATTAGAATCATTGTCTTCATACTTAATCTTTTTAATTCAAATTGATTCATTATAATTTTTTCCAAAGAAAAAAAATACCAATCTGAATATATAAGGATTATGTATGCTGGTGTTATTCAATAAAGTTCTCCAGCATTTTGCAGCATGGTTTCTCCCAGTCGGTAGTGTAGGAGGGACAACATGGCAAAGAACAGTGTCTAGTTGTTTAGATGGGACAAAAAACACAAGCTCATTGGTACACATTGGCATCATAATTTTGTAAACAAACTGATTCTTCAAAACAATTTTCAATGAAAAAAAGGAAGGAGAGTTTTGCCTGGACAGCATTTGTCTGTCCATGCTTCTTCAATTTTGAACTATATGGAATTGGGTTTTAACATTATCTTGTCAACACATGCAATCCTTCAGTATTTCGTTACGATAACATATGGTAGTCTTTATTCTATGACTATTTGCAAAATCCAAGGAAGGAGAATTTTGCCCGGACAGCATCTTCCTGTCCATGCTTCTTCAATTTTGAACTGTTGTTCTTAAGAGTTAAACGACAACTTCCACCGAAGGTGATATAGTAGACAAGTCTTATTTTGCATTGTTATTATCAAAGCGCACACGCAGGTGTCTTTCGTGTGGGAGTAACCCATGAATTTGAGAAGGCGCCCCTATCTCGAAGCCACATACGCTCACACCAGGGATCGAAATCACAACAGCAAGCCAGAGGTGATCGGCCAGAAGAGGTTGATGCACAGCACTCTATACTATCCCAACCCCCCAATTTTGAAGTACATATGTACAGGGGTCTTTTCTTGTTAGAAGAATATTACTAACAAATATTTCAACAACAATAAGATACATAAAAAAAAGAACCCCTTTATTTATTTTAACAATTACAGACATTAAAAAAGAATAACCTGAAAACCTCTGAATAGCAATAGAGGATCATTTTTTTCTGAACACGATAGAGGCTGCATATTTTAACAGATGGAGGTTTATCTCCTATTTTTCTGCATGGTTTGGCAAATAATGACAAATGTTTGTCATACAGTGTGCTATGAAGTAAATTTTGTCCAGACAGCAGACTAATTAATTACCTACTCTTATTTCGAAAATTGTCAAGGATTCTTTTACATGTACTCCAACGAATCGAATAGACAATGTCCTTGCCAGGCCCTCTTCCGAAATTACTGACAAAGTATTTTTCACACTTTATTATTTATCGAAGGTTGTAGCAGTGAAGAGCTTATCTTATATTCAGAGGCCTACAAAAGAAAGAAAGTACAGGGTAACTGGTATTAACATTTTCATAAAGAAATTGAGGAGTTTAAAGGGGTATTAATAATAATATTTTCAACATAATCCTAACAGACAGTTTTCAGATCCAATAATTATGTATCATTAAATAAATATGGTGTAAGAATGGAAAAAAACATGACACTATCTGACATTTAGATTTACATTCATGCAAATTTTATAATGTCAATACGACCAATATTTAAAAGAATTATCCTAATTTGAACATAGTCGGAAAAATAAAGGTCTGGGTACCTATGAAATTTCAACGTAAAAATATAGAGCAATGGTGTATATACCTTGTCTCAAAATTTGAGCTAAAAAAAATTGAGTTGTTTTGACTAAGAATGGCTAAGTTGCTTATCCGGACACTTAACGCTTTTAAAATTTCGCGTCATTTTTTTTCGTTGGGTGATCTGAAAATCGATTCCCTAAGGTCTATAATACAGTGAATGGCCTATGTGCTGTACTTGATAGCGATCGGTATTTTTCACCTACACATATAATGTTTTCAATATTAAATGAGGGCTTAGAAACAGAACATCTATTCAAATGATTTTTTTTTTAAAAGTTTACCTTGAAATTTCAGTGTGCAAACATATTGTTTTAAAATACTGATAGCACATTTGAATTTGACAAAATGCTGAGACCATTCATTAAAGTCTAAATTTTATAGAAAATTTCCTTAGGATATTATTTGATTTTTCCTACATCTTTAATTGATAAAGACAGATTTTTTATTTATTTACAATCTAAAACTAAAAGGGAAATTTTAGCTATTAACTTACTTTTTTTGAGGGGGGAGGGGCTATGAAGACACCTTGAAGTAGGCCTAATGAATATTGATACACCAAAAAAAAAACGTAGGCCTAAAGTAAAGATAAAACATGACTATAGGCCTACATGTATACAGGCCTATATAATTAGAAAATTGTAGATTCTAGACTAGCTGCATAGTTTTTATTACGTTTGACGAAATATTATTATATCGAATAGAAACAAATTGAGGTTTTATAATACAACAGAATGCGTCCTGGACGCATTCTGACTGAAAATGATTATTCAATAACTTATCATACTTTTTATGTGTTCGTGTTATTGTTGTAGGCCTGTGTCGGCTGGGTACCGTCGTATCCTTTTAATTTTTATACGAACGAAACATGTACTGACAACTAACCGTATTGATACAAAATAACTTACACATGGTTAAACATTAATTTCGGATATATCTTGGTAATTGGAAGTTGTGCAGACGATGTTTTTTTCTTATTTTATTCCGAAGCTCACAGGACTCCATACGCATTTCTTCAGGGTTTTGTTTAACCGGAAGTAACTTAGGTTCTGTGTTTTCGCGCATGCGATAAATAACATAAACCACCAGTCGGACTTCCTTTCTAGTACAGTTCTATGCACACACAAAAAATACCATGTAGACTGGAATAACCAGACGCTAGTGTTTGACATTCGATTAAAATTATAAACCAATTCCCAATAAAAATTTCTACTTAAAAACAAAAAGGGTCTAGGCATTTTGTCAATTCAAAGTGCTATTTATAAAGATATGCATTAAAACTTCAATAAAAGCGATTTGTATATATATATATTTGATCAAAAAGAGGGTTTAGGATAAATTTAAATTAGCTTTCTTCAAAATGTAAATTTAGGTACAATAAAGGGTTGACACACAGGCCCTGGAAATATGACCTTCTCTCGGACTGCTTGATATTTTTTATGCAAGTGATGATACATTTTTAAACCCTGTACTACTTTCTTTGTATTTGTAGGTCTCATAAGATGAAATGTTTCCTGCTACATTCAGCCATGAATAACATAACAAGTTTTTCAAAAGAAGACTTTATGTCACACAGAAAATGATATTTTACTGTTATTTAACTAAAAGATTCAAACATTTCGACTCACAAGAGAAACGAAATGGAGTTTAACATTCTGCTGTTCTGCCCGGGCTGTGCAATGTGTACATTGGACCTTGGTTTTTCGTCCCATGTAAATGACTCGAAAATTGTCCAAGTTCAGCCCTCTGTAGGCCTGCTGCACCACTGACAAGGGGAACCACGCCGGAAAATCCAGATGAATTTTCTCGGCCAACACCGAGAGCAAACCAACAACTCATATAACAGACAAAAAGTGTTCAAGAATGAATAAATAATTATTTTTATGAATATGATTCTTATTTGTTGATGTTTTTGTGATGAATATTGTTCTATAACGTTCTAACAAAGACAGTGTGGTCTACTCGTTCAGATGGAGAATAAAACATACGTCCAGTCAGTTCCAGTTGTAGAAAATGCAGGGCCCAATTTGGAAGGCCTTAACTTAAAGGATATGAATACATTGCAAGATATGAATAACTTTACCTAGGTCTATATATTCATTCATATATGAAAAGTTGAAGATAACTACTCTTAGGTATTGAATACACAAAAATATAAAAGTTTTTGAAAAAAGAACTACATTATTTGTTGTATTAACTAAATGTTGATTATCTGAAGAGCTTAATAAAATAAGCGAAAGTACTAGTAATCGACAAATAATGTAGTTCTTTTTTCAAAAACTTTTATATTTTTGTGTATTCATTCATATATATGAAAATAGCCACCTGACATCCAGATTATGTGGAAATTGTTTCAAGTTGGTGAGTTCCAGGACCCAATTTGAAACGTGACGTTGAATTGGGGTGGGGGTGGGGTGGAATGATTAGCGTGTGCGGCACTACAGCCTACTCTTATATCGAATTCCAACTACTAAGGGATCTTTTACTTGCATGCCAACATGTGCACAGGACCTCAGTTTTTTGTCCCATCCAAATGACTAGACAGCTGTCCTTGTCAGGCCCTCCATCCTGCATCATTGACTAAAAGTAAATGAGGCAAAATAATCATAAGTTAGAATCGTCCACAGGGGCTTACCTGTACATTCAGAAATCATGTGATTACAATTTTAAGAATATTCTTATTTTGAAAAGATAAGTCAATGAGGCAAAAAAATCATAAGTGTGTGGTAATTTGTCAGACAAGCAATAAAACTTGTATTGCCAGTATTATACAGGGGCCATGTGTGTATGTGCCTTGTATCATAAGGTCTGTCATTGAGTGAACTGGGGTGGTTTTTGATTCCTTGGTTGTACATGAAAAGGTGTAGGGTCGGCTATCAAACCTTGAGGGGTCGTCCGGTTTCCTCCCACTGCAAATGAACCGTATGTGCAAGTGAATTATTGAAAAAATTATCATCACACCAATACCTAGACTAAGGGGGATCACATGGCTAAGTGGGTAAGACACTGGCTGGCTAGCCTGGAGGTCGGGTGTTCGATCCCTGCATTGGCAGAGATAGTTCGTCCAGATTTTCCGGCGTGGTTTCCCCTTGTCAGTGGTGCAGGACGGATGGCCTGACAAGGACAGCTGTCTAGTCATTCGGATGGTGCAAAAAAACAGAGGTCCTATGTACACACAGACGTACGTACACGTAAAAAAATCTCTTGGCAGTTGGAATTTGATATAAGAGTAGGCCGTAGCACTGCTGCCCGGGCAAATTTCCCTCATAGCACACTGTATGGTGTATGCCTGTGTTCATTAGCCCACGTTAGGAGCAGAACAGTAGGACGTTAAACCCCATTTCATTTCATTATTACCTTGACTAAGTTCGATGATGAGCAATTTGAACTTCGATACATGGCGAAAATAAGCAATTTAAAAATGTCAAGTGTGCCATCTACTAATTACTCTTTTTATTAGCCTCATTGTTGGTTTGTTCATATTAAAATAGATTTTCATTATTACTTTTTATCTATTTTGATATTTAAACCAAGTATAACTGTGTCAAGGGGCAAATGAGAAATTTTTAAATGAACTATCAGGTTTAGGTATAAAAGTTTTAATAATGAAGTAAATAGAATGACCTACACGTTTTTAATTGTTTCATATGCTTTAGAAGGTAGCTATAGAATAGAATAAAATTTTGGTAACAAAAATGGGTGTAGCAATTTCAAAATCCCCCCACCACCACAATACCGGCTAGTTTGTGTAATTTTTAAAATATATAAAAATTGAAATAAAAAATATGATCTTTGCATTTTTAATTATTTCATACACTTAAGAAAGTTGTGACACAATTTCCAGCAGTCATCTACATTATGATTTTGACAAAAAAAAATTAAATTCCATGATTGGACCCTAAAACTTCCAAGTTTTTTCTTCAAGAACATCTGTATTGACATACCTTTTAAAAATATAAATAATGAAGTAAAAAAATATGATCTTCATGTTTATAATTTTTCATATACTTATGAAAGTTGTTGTAAAAGTTCCAATAGCTCTCTCAATTACTACTATTACAAAAAAAAATAGAATAAAATATGGGTGCCAAATTTTCAAGATTGAAATATGGGCGTGGCAGTTTTAAAATTTGATTTAAACAAAAACTACTAACTCTAAAATTTCAAACTAAACATTTTTGTAAATCGCAGGACATAGCCTTTTAGAGCGCAAGTTTTTAAAGCAATGAATTTTATTTTTCAATATTAAATTATTGATTTATTTTATTCTAAAAATACTTTTTCCAAGCGCTATCGTCACGGTATCGGTCTGTATTTCCCTATGAAATAAATGTTTAACGCTTTTATAATTCCCCAAAAACTATACAAAAATAAAGCTACGGTTTCAATTAAATAAATTAATGTGTTGGGTTTGTCGATAGGACCCTAAATTCCACCAAAAATTGATTGACTTTCACCATCAGTTTGCCGTTTGTTTACATTGGTTTTCGCGGCTTCTGCCCTGAAGGGAAATCTCGCGCTGTGTGTCATGGCGGCCCTGGCCAATCATAAGGCGTGAGCGGTCTATCCAAATCTATGGGTCTATCTATATATGACGTTATGACGTCAATGGCTACTACAGTCTGAACCAGCAACCGAACGCAAATGGCCTTAGCCATTGACTATTCAATGACATGGTGGCAACCATGTCAGTTGTTCCCCCTGCTATATTTTGTGTTATTTACTCCAATATTTTTAAAAACTGGTTAATTTTCCATCCTGCTATATGAAAGCAAGCTTAAAATAGATTACAAAAAGGATTAGTCAATATCATTATCAGAATTTTTTTTTTTTTTTCATCACCCATAAGATCATTTCACACATACAGTTTTTCGTCGTGGGCCTATATATTCGAATATAAGAAGATCTTAATCTGTCAAATTCATCAAAAAAGACGATAAAAAAATCAAATATAAGATCTATACTCCAATATCCATTCACTAGCTTTCAGGTGTTAATATGGACCCTATAATACCGACAAAGCCTAGGTGTAAACAACTCAACGACAATCGGCAATTTTATTATATTTCTCAGAAAATCTTCTCAAGTGTCAGTTTTGTCAGCCATCTTTGAACTATCCCGACCGTGCTTTATCGCATGGTACGGCTGGTCACGACCACTGGTTGAACTAAATGTCATTCGGATGCAGATGGTTCGACTATAGTACGAAAATACCTGCAACCGAAGGTCGCCCTTGACGGAGAACGCTCGATCGGAGACGGTCCTACGCATTTTAGCACATATGACGTCATATATAGATTGTGGGTTAGGGTTAGGGCTAGGACCTGTAGATTTGGTCAAAGTCCCGAGATGTAAACAGGGCTAGCCCTAACCCTAACCCATGATCAAGCCTAACCCTTACCCTAACCCACATATGACGTCACAATTTGCGTAGGACCGTCTCCGATCTAGCGTTCTCCAACCTTGACCTGCCAAACACGCTTTCCTCCTTTACGAGTCCAAGCGACGATGTATTATCACACTCTGTGGTAGGTATTATCATCGATATTGGTACACGATAATTATCATAATCGCGATAAATTTTTTTATCACGATATACCCGTTTTTCGATATTTTTAAGGAAGTCCGATATGATAAAATCGCCGATGATTTTATCACGGTATACCGAAATACCGGTATATCGCCCAACCCTAGCTCGAGTAATGACCCTCCTTCCACTTGTGAACGCTCTAACGGCAAAAATTATCATCTGATATGTATGAAATTTATGTTCATCCTCTGATAAGTGAAATGAAGAATCCTATTCAATTTCAGCAATTTTCTTTAATTACGTTTAGAGTTATGACCCTTCTTTCGGTTTGTGAACACTCTGACGATCTGAATCTGTATCTAATTCATATCCTTCATTTAAATTAGTGCAACGAAGAATGCTATTGCAATTCGAGGGATTGGATGGCCAAACAGTTAGCACGTGCGGGCTGTATCGTATGGAAGACCAAATGGGACAATATTCATGATTGTTGTTTCTACATTCCAGTTTGAACATTTTAGACACGAACGCAACATTCTAAACTAATGATTCTTGTTTCTACATTCTTATGTCAACATTTCATGCACAAAATAAACATTTTGAATCAAAAATTGACTTTAGGTTTCATTTTCGGCGTTTTATCGGTAACTTTTACATATCATTAAGTATTAAAATTAAAAAAATAATTTCTTAATTTTACACGACAAAGACTTCATTGGTTTCTGAAAGTATCTAAAAAGAAATCTGGAATTTGAAATCTTATGAAAATATTTTCTACATTTCAAAAAGTCTTGAAGTTAAAATCTTGAAATGAAAATGTCCAGAAAAATATCATGAATTATCAACATGTGTACATCATGGTTCAGATATACGTCAAATCTATTCTATCATTTGTCATAGAACTAAAACTTTGCCGACACTGTCCCTGCCACCTCCTTAAGTGCCCTAAATTTGATCTGCCTACCCTCCCTCGGAGTCCCCAGCACGCCTCTGCAGGTTTCGTTTGGTCTCGTGAAGGTTTTCTAGGGCTACTCTAAAATTTGATGTCTGATGGATGATTGTGATTTGAAATAATTTGAATGTATAATTATGTCAATTGTGGTACATTTTCCACTGTTAGTTGCTGTAACACTTCTAGGAATGCATTCATTTTTTTCCATACAATTATCCATAGTAAGATTTGCGGCTTACCTTTGAGAAACTACAAATTAAAACTCATTAAGTCCCACCATAAACACATAAAGCAATATTAATAAATAAATAAACACAATCTAGAAATTATGAAAAAAAAACCTGACAGAATGATAGTGAACGTAAAGCAAGAATGCAAAAAATTTGAAACAATTCATCTCATATAGCTAAGGAAGTATTAAACTTAAAGTAATCTCAAAATATTTGTCCAAACAAAACATTATTCAGAGTTGATATTTTTGCTTTGATGTCAATCTAATTGAAATTCAGATCTATATTTCGTTTCGGTTTTTATAATTTCGATGGCCTACACTACATGTAGTAAAGACAAGTAAAACGGAATTTTGAACTATAAAAACGAAACGTTTTGATGTTAAAGAGAACTATAATGAATCAGCCATTTTAACAATAATAATTACATTAATTACATCTCTTAATCATTGGAACAGCCCAGTGCTGGTTAGTTGGGGGTCAGAATGTTGGAGGTAATAAAATTTGTAGTCGAAATTATGGGGTTGAAGGACACGTCTGAATTTGTGTTCATAAACTAATGCATGTAAAACGTTGGGCACCCCAAATTTAGATTAACAACTTTCAGTCGCCAAACCGGACTATCGTAAAATTTCATTGACGTAGAGCTGATAGTGGAAACTTACTGTAAAAGCCCTGAGGTTAAATTTTCACGGTGCATTGGACCGTTAATACAATAAATACTCACAATGGGGTCTCATATTGTGTAGAAACCGGGTAGCAGACGTATAAATAGAATATTGTATTGTGAAGCCCAACCCTTTTTCTACTCGTTTAAACGTCTGACTATAAGCAAACAAAACAAGTATTAACAGGTCTGGTTTCTTACCTAGCTCTTCAACTCAACAAAACTACAGTGTAAACGAGAAATAAGTTATAAAACAAGAAATTAGTGAAATGGGAAAGGATGGTGATGCAGCTAGTTTGTTGAACTTTGTTGATTTGGCCTCCAATAACCTGAAACTAGCTTTAGACAAGACGTGTAAATTCAAACGACGGATTAATCACAGGAAATATCTACAAAAGCAGTTGAAGAAACGAAGTGGACCTAAACCGTCAAGCGAAGAAACCATGTCCTACAAAATACGATGTGTAGCAAAGAAAGCATCGCCAATTGGGCTTCCTCCGCAAGTTAAATCACTCCAAGCACTGTTCGACCCGACCACATTTCAAAACCATTTTTGTACAGACTTGAATTTCAAGACTTGTGCTTCAAAAACTCCTATGCGAAATAGAAATCTACCAGCCTCATTTTTCGTGGAGCCCGGGTCGAATAGAACGGTAACTGAATTTCGTTTCCAAAACGATCATGTTCGCCAGAATTGTGAATTGCAATCTGTTACACCGAAACCCGGATTAGGAGAAAGTGACGTGAATGAAATAATAGACAATTGGACAGATTCAACGCCAGAAAGTATTATTTCTACAAACAGCATGGAAACGTTAACTCGTCCACAATGTAGTATATTAGAAACAATTACGCCATTACACAATGACTACATACCTTCAAATTCATGTTTTGAAAAGGACGAATATGAAAACATACTTATATTTCAACAAAAGGATAGAGAGATGATAAATGACATAACAGAACAAAATTTGGAACCCCCAGGACTACCAACCTTTCCTCAGGCATTTTCAAAGAACAGATTGTATGATTGTGGTTTGATGTCTTCGCAGCGATTTCATATTGATTTTAGCAACTGTATATAGATTTTGTGTATACTGGAATATTTAAAATGAACTAGTTAATTGTAACAGACTGAAAATAAATAATTGTCGAGTACTGTATAGCGTGTGTTGTATGTAGAAACGCTGTATTCGACATGGTCTTATATACACCAAGCCACTGAAACAGTACACCATTACCATTTTAATCTTGAATCTTTACTAAAGGCGCCAGAGGGTGTTATCATGCTGCACTCTAACACGAAATGCGATCGATGGCGGTCATTTATTCAGGGGATTCCATATCCATTTTCGTTTCGTGAATTGGTTGATGGGATTGACTGTAACATCTCCATATTGATACCGCATATTTTGTACCCTTTCGGGCCCAAGTGGTCAAGTTTTAAAATAATTTCTTGTTTTATGGTGTTTTATAGATGATTTGGGTTTGGTTAGAGTATCCAAAAAATTATTTTTAAGTTTTACAAATTTTCCTGACGTGGGTGGGGGTGGGACTTGAACGTCCCGATGGGCGGTAAAGGAGTAAATTATTTTCAATACAAAAAATACAAAAAAAAGTTTTAATTATTCTTAAAATCGGTATTTTCACCATAACTTTAATCAGCAACACTAAACAGACAATTCAAACAAAGAAAACTATATTCTCTCAACAATTTGAAGCAATAATCCATAGTTAAATTCAATCAACAAAAGGCGTAAACAATTTTAACTTGAAATACAAATGTATAGCTTATTTCCAACCGCGCCATCAAAATCTGCAATACAATTTCTTGATTAATTACAGCATAAGAAAACATTACATGTAACGGATTTACTTTAAGGGCGAGATTCGACGTTTTTCTTAGAATAAACCTCACATCGACCACGATTTTCTGAAAACCTATATCATTTTATAGACCAGTTGTTATTTAAAATCTGTTTGACATCTATATAAGGGATAAATTCAGACATATTAATCAATTTTTTTTTTTTTTATAAACAATATTTTATTCAGAATGTCTGAACGGGATTGGGGAACAGGCTTAGCCTATGTAAAACCCCTCTCCCTAGATAATATACATACATAATATTAAAACAAAGGAACAAAATGGGTGTATATACAGAGTTAAAATGGCAAACACATACCTAAATACAATAATACATATATAATAGGACAGATAGCAATGTATAATATATTATGTATTACGGGTTAAATCATCACCTTAATTAAAATTAATACTATAAAATGAAGCTGCTAATGAGCTAGTTTTAAAATCTGTTTGACATCTCAATAAACTTGTGGACTTGATTAAAAATATTGTTGTTTACATCAATACTGTAATTTGTGGATCCGAATAAGAGACAGTTTATGTTTTTATGGTTATATTGTAATTTGTCTATGGTTTCCTTTCGTGCATTTGAATGTAAAGAGCATTGCAAAAGGTAGTGATCAGGATCTTCAAAATAGTGACCAATTTGCAAAGGAAAAGTCATAAAATTTGGAAAAGATAGGCTGGCACTGCCAGGCACGATACGCCCACATTTTCGAGAGATGGATAGAGAACAAGCAATACCGAAAGTGATTTTTCCTACATCATTAAGTTAGAATTTGATATGTGCAAATATCGAAATGAATTAAGATCTTTGGGTTATAAAGGTGCATTTCAGTAGGCTTCAAATTCGACTGGGGATCATGTTGCTAAGTGGGTAAGATGCTGGCCTCTATAGGGTCCACAACCTTGATATAACATATTTTCACAATAATCGCGTACAAACGGCGGCCATTTTGTCTGTCAATTTTGGTCCGATTTTCACAAAATTTGAACTCAATCTTCATTACCATGTAACGGTGATATAATCAAACGTTGTTTTAAATCGGATAATAATTTTGACCTCCCGTGGGACCACAAGCTAAAAAGGGTGATTTTTCGTACAATCAGGGGCCATAATTCAGGAAGTTACGAATCAATGGGCGCAAATATCGAAAGGAACCAAGATCTTCAGGTTATAACATGCATGTCAAGTTTCATCAAACTCGGTTCAAAATTGTGACCTCTGTAGGGTCCACAACCTTGACATAACATATTTTCACACTAATCGCGTACAAACGGCTCCCATTTTGTCTGTCTATTTGGGTCCGATTTTCACAAAATTTTAACTCAGCCTTCATTACCATGTAACGGTGATATAGTCAAACGTTTTTTTTTAAATCGGGTGATAATTTTGACCTCCAGGTCACAATTTTGAACCGATTTGGATGAAACTTGAAATGCATGTTTATAACCCAAAGATCTTGGTTCCTTTCGATATTTGCGCCAATCGGATCGTAACTTCCTGAATTATGGCCCCTGATTGTCTGAAAAATCGCCCTTTTTAGCTTGTGGTCCCTCTGGAGGTCAAAATTGTTATCCGATTTAAAAAACCGTTTGATTATATCACGGTTTCATGGTAATGAAGAGAGAATTTGAATTTCGTGAAAATTGGACCAAAATTGACGGACAAAATGGCCGCCGTTTGTACGCGAATAGTGTGAAAATATGTTATATCAAGGTTGTGGACCTTATAGAGGTCACAATTTTGAACCGATTTGGATGAAACTTGAAATGCATGTTTATAACCCAAAGATCTTGGTTCCTTTCGATATTTGCGCCAATCGGATCGTAACTTCCTGAATTATGGCCCCTGATTGTCTGAAAAATCGCCCTTTTTAGCTTGTGGTCCCTCTGGGGGTCAAAATTGTTATCCGATTTAAAAAACCGTTTGATTATATAACCGTTCCATGGTTATGAAGGTTGAGTTCGAATTTCGTGAAAATCGGACCAAAATTGACGGACAAAATGGCCGTCGTTTGTACGCGAATAGTGTGAAAATATTTTATATCAAGGTTGTGGACCTTATAGAGGTCACAATTTTGAACCGATTTTGATGAAACGTGACATGTATGTTTATAACCCAAAGATCTTGGTTCCTTTCGATATTTGCGCCCATCGAATCATAACTTCCTGAATTATTTCCCCGGATTGTCCGAAAAATCGCTTTATTTAGCTTTTGGTCCCTCTGGAGGTCAAAATTATTATCCGATATAAAAAAAAAAAATGATTATATCACCGTTACATGGTAATGAACGGAGAGTTTGAATTTCGGGAAAATCGGACTAGAATTGACGGACAAAATGGCCGCCGTTTGTACACAAATAATGTGAAAATATGTTATATCAAGATTGTGGACCCTATAGAGGTCACAATTTTGAACCGATTTTGATGAAACTTGACATGTATGTTTATAACCCAAAGAACTTGGTTCCTTTCGATATTTGCGCCCATCGGATCATAACTTCCTGAATTATGTCCCCTGATTGTCCGAAAAATCGCTTTTGTTAGCTTGTGGTCCCTCTGGAGGTCAAAATTATTATCCGATTTAAAAAACCGTTTGATTATATCACGGTTTCATGGTAATGAAGAGAGAATTTGAATTTCGTGAAAATCGGACCAGAGTTGACGGATAAAATGACCGCCGTCTGTACGTGAATTGTGTGAAAATATGTTATATCAAGGTTGTGGACCCTATAGAGATCACAATTTTGAACTGATTTTGATGAAACTTGAAATACATGTTTACAACCTAATGATCTTGGTTCCATTGCATATTTGCCCATATCGGATCGTAACTTCCTGAATTATGGCCCCTGGTTTACAAAAAATCACCCTTTTTAGCTTGTGATCCCTCTGGAGGTCACAATTTTTATCTGATTTAAAAACATAACGCTAACGCTAAAATATACGTCCACATTCCTGCTTTGATTGATATGGTACTTTGTCAAGAAGGCTAGACGTTTGGTTTGTTTAGCGTTGAGGGTCATGCCTCAACATCAATAGTTGCCGTCCTTAGAGAATAAGGAATAAGTATACCAAGATAATCCATTCAGAATTGTGCCTTCCTAACGCTAAAGGCAAAAAGTGGGCGTGGCCCTGTCCCTGGGGGTCGGGACAGTCATCAAAATCAATAGTGGACGCCCTCAGGCTATAAGGAATACATAAGCCAAGTACCAAGCTGCTTCATTCAGAATTGCGGCCTGTAAACGACAAACACAAAAATTGGGCGTGTCTTGCCTGTGGGAGTCGGGACATGCAGTTGACGTCCTTAGGCTATAAGGAATACATATCCCAGGTTTAAAGACGATCTATTAAGAATCGTGGCCGGTAGACAACACACACAGACACGAAGTAAAAATGGGCATGGCTCTGCCCCTGGAGGTTAGGAAATCACCAAAAACAATACGGGCCATCTTTAGGGTATAAGGAATAGGTATGTAAAGTTTTAAAAGGATCTGTAAATAATTGCATCCTGTAGGCGAACACAAGACACAAAAGCAATGGGCGTGGCTCTGTCCCAGGGGGTCCGGCATGCACCAAAAATAATAGTGGTCCGCCTTAGGGAATAAGTATAAAAAAAGTTTTCAAGACGATCGATTAAGAATTGTGGCCTGTAGGTGACACACAGACAGACAAAAAGAAAATGGGCGTGGCACTGTCCCTGGGGGTCGGGCATGCACCAAAAACAATAGGGATCTTCCTTAAGGTACCAAGAAGTAGTATTCATAGTTTCAAGATGATACATTAAGAAATGCAGCCTGTAGACGACAGACAAACAAATACAAGAAATGGGTGTTGCTGTCCCACGGGGGTCGGGCATGCACCCAAAACAAAAGGGATCATCCTTACGGTATAAGGAATAAGTATTTTAAGTTTCAAGATGACCGATTAAGAATTGTGGCCTGTAGGCGACACACAAAAAGAAAATGGGCGTGACTCTGCCCCTGGGGGTTGGGCATGCACCCCAAATAATAGGAATGTTCCTTAGAGTACAAAGAATAAGCATTCAAAGTTTCAAGATGATACGTCAAGAAATGTGGCTTGTAGACGACAAACAAATAAATACAAGGAATGGGCGTGGCTCTGCCATTTGGGGTCGGGCATGCACCAAAAAACAATAGGGATCATCCTTAGAGTATAAAGAGTAAGTATACAAAGTTTGAAGAAAATCCAGTAAGAATTGCGCCCTGTAGGCGACAAGATGACCGAATAAGAATTGTGGCCTGTAGGCGACACACAAAAAGAAAATGGGCGTGGCTCTGCCCCTGGGGGTTGAGCATGCACCCCAAATGATAGGAATGTTCCTTAGGGTACAAAGAATAAGCATTCAACGTTTCAAGATGATACGTTAAGAAATGTGGCTTGTAGGCGACAAACAAATAAATACAAGAAATGGGCGTGGCTCTGCCATTAGGGGTTGGGCATGCACCAAAAAACAATACGGATCATCCTTAGGGTGTAAAGAGTAAGTATACAAAGTTTTAAGAAAATCCAGTTAGAATTGCGGCCTGTGGCGACACACAAAAAGAAAATGGGCGTGGCTCTGCCCCTGGGGGTTGGGCATGCACCCCAAACGATAGGGACCATCCTTAGAGTATAAAGAGTAAGTATACAAAGTTTGAAGAAAATCCAGTAAGAATTGCGCCCTGTAGACGACACAAAGGCACACGAAAAGAAAATGGGCGTGGCTCTGCCCCTGGGGGTTGGGCATGTACCCCAAATGATAGGGATGTTCCTTAGGGTACAAAGAATGTGTATGCAAAGTTTCAAGATTATAAGTTAAGAAATGTGGCCTGTAGACGACAAACAAACAAATACTAGAAATGGGCGTGGCTCTGCCCCAGGGGATCAGGCATGCACCAAAAACAAAGGGGATCTTCCTTGGGGTATAGGGAATAAGTATACCAAGTTTGAAGAAAATCCAGTAAGAATTGCGCCCTGTAGGCGACACAAAGACACACGAAAAGAAAATGGGCGTGGCTCTGCCCCTGGGGGTTGGGCATGCACCCCAAATAATAGGGATGTTCCTTAGGGTGCAAAGAATGTGTATGCAAAGTTTCAAGATTATAAGTTAAGAATTGTGGCCTGTAGACGACAAACAAACAAATACTAGAAATGGGCGTGGCTCGGCCCCTGGGGGTCGGGCATGCCCCCAAAACAATAGGGATCTTCCTTGGGGTATAAGGAATAAGTATACCAAGTTTGAAGAAAATCCATGAAGAATTGCGCCCTGTAGGCGAACCACAGACACACACACACACACACACACACACACACACACACACATACACACACACACACAGACAGGGGCGACGGCATAATACGTTCACATTATGAATGTGGACGTATAAAAACGTTTGATTATATCACAGTTACACTGTAGTTATGGGTGAGTTTGAATTATGATTTTCTGATGATTACTTAAAATGCAACAACTCTTGTTGACTGCCCGGACGATTTGGCTGCTGTGTGGGCGTATGTTTCGTTGCCTGGCAACCTATTTTTTAAAATTTCGTCCTTAAGCAGAAAAAAATATATTCGCAGAGAGGGGAGCAGTGAGAAAGGGTGGGGGAGGGGGAACTGCCAGTCACGGCCCGATGATATCGGTTCGCGATTCTTGTCAAACAAGTTGGTTTAGTGAGAAACGGAGGCACGACGGAAATAATTGGACATTTAACAAGACCGCTACCTGTTAACCAGAAATAACATTTCTGATATCAACTTCCAGCTACCAACCCACCCAACGTTGAATCGTTGATATCATTTTTTTCTTTTGAATGATGCCCTTGGGGGCCCCTTACCTAGTAATTTCAAAATTCATCGAAAAGGGGCCACTATGTCTCACGATTTTGGGGAAATCGGTCTTCATTAATTTTTTCTACAAAATAAAAGAAAACGCCCGCAAACGCGTTTTCTAGCTCAAAAAAAAAACATTCTCTACATGAACATTGTAACAACAATACAGGGACACCATTGTACTAGTCAGTGAAAAATATATGGTTGGCTACTGGGCCAGCAAGACGTCCCTAATGTCCCCCCCACCCTCACACACACACGTTTCACTAGATTTTACATCTCAGATTGTCACAGTGTGCCATAAGGAAATGTGTGACACCGATTTTGTGTTTGATCTACTCGACAGTGAGTTAATCCACAAATTTGACAACACTCAAGAATTTATTTTGTCATGAGGAATCCAACAGAACATTTTGACCAAGGTTTCGTGGACGTACTCGAGATGTGTTATAAAACAAGTTCTGGGGTTAATGTGACCTGCCCCCCCCCCCCATGGCGGTGTCCTCAAATATAAATCCTAACAGAACGGAATTAAAATCATTTATAAAGATGGCTCAGCAATAGATTCATTAGATTGGTTTTCTAAAACGAACTAAAGAAATCGTAAATTAGTCTGAGCAGTGGATTCACATATTTCGTTAGGATAATAATATGTAGTTGACTTTATTTTATGGCTGTGTGTGAAATGTTATTTTCTTTGTGACATAAAGTATTTTTATACGTCCACATTCATAATGTGAACGTATTATGCCGTCGCCCCTGTCTGTGTGTGTGTATGTATGTGTGTGTGCGTGCATGCATTGACCATCACCAGAGGACCCTCGTTAGAAAACACAGCTTTTACCCGAGGACCAAAAAATCTTCCGAGGACCAAAATCGTGGTCCTCGGAGAAGTGAAGTCTATTTCCATGTTGGATAACCTATAGTCTACTTCACCTGACAAAATTTCTACGTGGTCCACGCTTCGTGCATAACACCCGTTATGTGTGTGCCCTCTTCACACAGTATACTCTCGGTCAACAAACACACGAGGTGCCTGGGTAATTTAGCGAATCACGTGACGTCACCCAGCAAACACATGTTCCTCGGAGAGACTGTTATGTTAGAGGTAAGAACGAAGAATACGTTTCCTTAATTCAAGTGTGAATTACTAGTAGACTAGATGAGTAAGTTTATATTTTTGCACAGGACATTTGTTCGTTCAAGAGCATATTGCAGTGAATAACAAGTAAAATTATTTTGGTCATTTCTTTAAATACCGAACACAAATTGGCCACCTATTCGGCTAGCCAGCTATTCGACCGATCCAGCTGGCAACCTGTTCGTTGGCAACCTATTCAGAATTAAGACAACAGTCGCCCAAACTCATCTATTTTTACCAACCAATAAAATCCAACGTTACGTCTATCAAATGAAAGTAGAATAATATATTATTTTTTATCCATTCCTTTAGCTCAGAATAGAGGTGTAATTTCGGATTATCGTACAAAATTCTAGACATTCAACTAAATATATCCCAAAAGGCAATTAAATAGGCTTTCCAGATATTATTAGTAAAAGTTGGCACAATCATATTAAAGGGGTGCGCTCTCATCCTAAACGTCGACAATTTTTCAATATTTTAAACTCAAAGAACGGTAATATTCCGAGTCAAAATTCGCACCATCGTACAAAATTCTGAGCAACCAGCTATATATATTCTGAAAGGTAATTGATTACGCTTTCCAAATATTATTAGTAAAAGTTGGCACAATCATATTAAAGGGACGCGCTCTCAACCTGAATATAGCCAATTTTTCAATATTCTATATGTAAAGATAGACCGGTATTTTATTCGAAGTCCAAATTCGGACCATCGTACAAAATTCTGAGCAACCAGCTATATATATTCTGAAAGGTAATTGAATAAGCTTTCCAAATATTATTAGTAAAAGTTGGCACAATCATATTAAAGGGGCGCGCTCTCAACCTGAACATAGCCAATTTTTTCAATATGATATATGTAAAGATAGACCGGTATTTTATTCTAAGTCCAAATTCGGAACATCGTACAAAATTCAGAGCATCCAGCTATATATATTCTGAAAGGTAATTGGATAAGCTTTCCAAATATTATTAGTAAAAGTTGGCACAATCATATTAAAGGGGCGCGCTCTCAACCTGAACATAGCCAATTTTTTAATATTTTAAAGTGAAAGAACGGCAATATTCCGAGTCGAATTCGGACTATCGTACAAAATTCTAAGCATCCAGCTATATATATTCTGAAAGGTAATTGAATAAGCTTTCCAAATATTATTAGTAAAAGTTGGCACAATCATATTAAAGGGGCGCGCTCTCAACCTACAAATAGCCATTTTTTCAATATTTTAAACTGAAAGAATGGTAATATTCTGAGTCCAAATTCTGAGCAACCAGCTATATATATTCTGAAGGGTAATTGAATAAGCTTTCCAAATATTATTAGTAAAAGTTGGCACAATCATATTAAAGGGGCGCGCTCTCAACGTGAACATAGCCAATGTTTCAACATTTAAAATGAAAGAACGGTAATATTCCGAGTCAAAATTCGGACCATCGTACAAAATTCTGAGCAACCAGCTATATATATTTTGAAAGGTAATTGAATAAGCTTTCCAAATATTATTAGTAAAAGTTGGCACAATCATATTAAAGGGGCGCGCTCTCAACGTGAACATAGCCAATGTTTCAACATTTAAAATGAAAGAACGGTAATATTCCGAGTCAAAATGCGGACCATCGTACAAAATTCTGAGCATCCAGCTATATATATTCTGAAAGGTAATTGGATAAGCTTTCCAAATATTATTAGTAAAAGTTGGCACAATCATATTAAAGGGGTAAGCTCTCAACCTAAAAATAGCCAATTTTTCAATATTTTAAACTGAAAGAATGGTAATATTCCGAGTCGAAATTCGGACCATCGTCCAAAATTCTGAGCAACCAGCTATATATATTCTGAAAGGTACTTAAATAAGCTTTCCAAATATTATTAGTAAATGTTGGCACAATCATATTAAAGGGGCGCGCTCTCAACCTGAACATAGCCAATGTTTCAACATTTAAAGTGAAAGAACGGTATTATTCCGAGTTGAAATTCGGACCATCATACACAATTCTGAGCACCCATCTATATATATTCTGAAAGGTAATTGGATAAGCTTTCCAAATATTATTAGTAAAAGTTGGCACAATCATATTAAAGGGGGGTGCTCTCAACCTGAACATAGCCAATTTTTTAATATTTTAAAGTGAAAGAACGGCAATATTCCGAGTCCAAATTCGGACTATCGTACAAAATTCTAAGCATCCAGCTATATATATTCTGAAAGGTAATTGAATAAGCTTTCCAAATATTATTAGTAAAAGTTGGCACAATCATATTAAAGGGGCGCGCTCTCAACCTGAACATAGCCAATTTTTCAATATTCTGAATGTAAAGACAGACCGGTATTTTTTTCGAAGTCCAAATTCGAACTATCGTACAAAATTCTAAGCATCCAGCTATATATATTCTGAAAGGTATTTGCATAAACTTTTCAAATATTATTAGTAAAAGTTGGCACCATCATATTAAAGGGGCGCGCTCTCAACCTACAAATCGCCATTTTTTCAATATTTTAAACTGAAAGAATGGTAATATTCAGAGTCGAAATTCGGACCATCGTACAAAATTCTGAGCAACCAGCTATATATATTCTGAAAGGTAATTGAATAAGCTTTCCAAATATTATTAGTAAAAGTTGGCACAATCATATTAAAGGGGCGCGCTCTCAACGTGAACATAGCCAATGTTTCAACATTTAAAGTGAAAGAACGGTAATATTCCGAGTCAAAATGCGGACCATCGTACAAAATTCTGAGCATCCATCTATATATATTCTGAAAGGTAATTGGATAAGCTTTCCAAATATTATTAGTAAAAGTTGGCACAATCATATTAAAGGGGCGCGCTCTCAACGTGAACATAGCCAATGTTTCAACATTTAAAATGAAAGAACGGTAATATTCCTAGTCGAAATGCGGACCATCGTACAAAATTCTGAGCATCCAGCTATATATATTCTGAAAGGTAATTGGATAAGCTTTCCAAATATTATTAGTAAAAGTTGGCACAATCATATTAAAGGGGCGCGCTCTCAACCTAAAAATAGCCAATTTTTTAATATTTTAAAGTGAAAGAACGGCAATATTCCGAGTCAAAACTCGGACTATCGTACAAAATTCTGAGCATCCATCTATATATATTCTGAAAGGTGATTGCATAAGCTTTCCAAATATTATTAGTAAAAGTTGGCACAATCATATTAAAGGGGCGCGCTCTCAACCTGAACATAGCCAATGTTTCAACATTTAAAATGAAAGAACGGTAATATTCCGAGTCGAAATTCGGACCATCGTACAAAATTCTGAGCATCCAGCTATATATATTCTGGAAGGTAATTGGATAAGCGTTCCAAATATTATTAGTAAAAGTTGGCACAATCATATTAAAGGGGCGCGCTCTCAATCTGAACATAGCCAATTTTTCAATATTCTGAATGTAAAGACAGGCCGGTATTTTTTTCGAAGTCCAAATTCGAACTATCGTACAAAATTCTAAGCATCCAGCTATATATATTCTGAAAGGTATTTGCATAAACTTTCCAAATATTATTAGTAAAAGTTGGCACAATCATATTAAAGGGGCGCGCTCTCAACCTACAAATCGCCATTTTTTCAATATTTTAAACTGAAAGAATGGTAATATTCCGAGTCGAAATTCGGACAATCGTACAAAATTCTGAGCAACCAGCTATATATATTCTGAAAGGTAATTGAATAAGCTTTCCAAATATTATTAGTAAAAGTTGGCACAATCATATTAAAGGGGCGCGCTCTCAACCTGAACATAGCCAATGTTTCAACATTTAAAGTGAAAGAACGGTAATATTCCGAGTTGAAATTCGGACCATCATACAAAATTCTGAGCATCCATCTATATATATTCTGAAAGGTAATTGGATAAGCTTTCCAAATATTATTAGTAAAAGTTGGCACAATCATATTAAAGGGGGGCGCTCTCAACCTGAACATAGCCAATTTTTTAATATTTTAAAGTGAAAGAACGGCAATATTCCGAGTACAAATTCGGACTATCGTACAAAATTCTGAGCATCCATCTATATATATTCTGAAAGGTAATTGCATAAGCTTTCCAAATATTTTTAGTAAAAGTTGGCACAATCATATTAAAGGGGGGCGCTCTCAACCTGAACATAGCCAATTTTTTAATATTTTAAAGTGAAAGAACGGCAATATTCCGAGTCGAAATTCGGACTATCGTACAAAATTCTGAGCATCCATCTATATATTTTCTGAAAGGTAATTGCATAAACTTTCCAAATATTATTAGTAAAATTTGGCACAATCATATTAAAGGGGCGCGCTCTCAACCTGAACATAGCCAATGTTTCAACATTTAAAGTGAAAGAACGGTAATATTCCGAGTTGAAATTCGGACCATCATACAAAATTCAGAGCTTCCAGCTATATATATTCTGAAAGGTAATTGGATAAGCTTTCCAAATATTATTAGTAAAAGTTGGCACAATCATATTAAAGGGGCGCGCTCTCAACCTGAACATAGCCAATTTTTCAATATTCTGAATGTAAAGACAGACCAGTATTTTTTTCGAAGTCCAAATTCGAACTATCGTACAAAATTCTAAGCATCCAGCTATATATATTCTGAAAGATAATTGCATAAGCTTTCCAAATATTATTAGTAAAAGTTGGCACAATCATATTAAAGGGGCGCGCTCTCAACGTGAACATAGCCAATGTTTCAACATTTAAAATGAAAGAACGGTAATATTCCGAGTCGAAATTCGGACCATCGTACAAAATTCTAAGCAACCAGCTATATATATTCTGAAAGGTACTTGAATAAGCTTTCCAAATATTATTAGTAAAAGTTCGCACAATCATATTAAAGGGGGGCGCTCTCAACCTGAGCATAGCCAATTTTTTAATATTTTAAAGTGAAAGAACGGCAATATTCCGAGTCCAAATTCGGGCTATCGTACAAAATTGGCGATTTGTAGGTTGAGAGCGCGCCCCTTTAATATGATTGTGCCAACTTTTACTAATAATATTTGGAAAGTTTATGCAAATACCTTTCAGAATATATATAGCTGGATGCTTAGAATTTTGTAGGATAGTTCGAATTTGGACTTCAAAAAAAATAGCAGTCTGTCTTTACATTCAGAATATTGAAAAATTGGCTATGTTCAGGTTGAGAGCGCGCCCCTTTAATATGATTGTGCCAACTTTTACTAATAATATTTGGAAAGCTTATCCAATTACCTTTCAGAATATATATAGCTGGAAGCTCAGAATTTTGTACGATGGTCCGAATTTCGACTCGGAATATTACCGTTCTTTCACTTTAAATGTTGAAACATTGGCTATGTTCAGGTTGAGAGCGCGCCCCTTTAATATGATTGTGCCAACTTTTACTAATAATATTTGGAAAGCTTATGCAATTATCTTTCAGAATATATATAGCTGGATGCTTAGAATTTTGTACGATAGTTCGAATTTGGACTTCGAAAAAAATACTGGTCTGTCTTTACATTCAGAATATTGAAAAATTGGCTATGTTCAGGTTGAGAGCGCGCCCCTTTAATATGATTGTGCCAACTTTTACTAATAATATTTGGAAAGCTTATCCAATTACCTTTCAGAATATATATAGCTGGATGCTGAGAATTTTGTACGATGGTCCGAATTTGGACTTCGAATAAAATACCGGTCTATCTTTACATATATAATACTGAAAAATTGGCTATGTTCAGGTTGAGAGCGCGCCCCTTTAATATGATTGTGCCAACTTTTACTAATAATATTTGGAAAGCTTATTCAAGTACCTTTCAGAATATATATAGCTGGTTGCTAAGAATTTTGTACGATAGTCCGAATTTCGACTGGGAATATTACCATTCTTTCAGTTTAAAATATTGAAAAATTGCCTATGTTCAGGTTGAGAGCGCGCCCCTTTAAAATGATTGTGCTAACTTTTACTAATAATATTTGGAACGCTTATCCAATTGCCTTTCAGAATATATATAGCTGGATGCTCAGAATTTTGTACGATGGTCCGAATTTCGACTCGGAATATTACCGTTCTTTCACTTTAAATGTTGAAACATTGGCTATGTTCAGGTTGAGAGCGCGCCCCTTTAATATGATTGTGCCAATTTTTACTAATAATATTTGGAAAGCTTATGCAATTATCTTTCAGAATATATATAGCTGGATGCTTAGAATTTTGTACGATAGTTCGAATTTGGACTTCGAAAAAAATACTGGTCTGTCTTTACATTCAGAATATTGAAAAATTGGCTATGTTCAGGTTGAGAGCGCGCCCCTTTAATAGGATTGTGCCAACTTTTACTAATAATATTTGGAAAGCTTATCCAATTACCTTTCAGAATATATATAGCTGGATGCTGAGAATTTTGTACGATGGTCCGAATTTGGACTTCGAATAAAATACCGGTCTATTTTTACATATAT
The DNA here is from genome assembly GCA_963678685.1 of Patella ulyssiponensis. Classification (NCBI taxonomy): domain Eukaryota; kingdom Metazoa; phylum Mollusca; class Gastropoda; family Patellidae; genus Patella; species Patella ulyssiponensis. The sequence continues at coordinate 54,941,203 of OY783225.1, read as the reverse complement.
AATATTGAAAAATTGGCTATGTTCAGGTTGAGAGCGCGCCCCTTTAATATGATTGTGCCAACTTTTACTAATAATATTTGGAAAGCTAATTCAAGTACCTTTCAGAATATATATAGCTGGTTGCTCAGAATTTTGTACGATGGTCCGAATTTCGACTCGGAATATTATCATTCTTTCAGTTTAAAATATTGAAAAAATGGCTATTTTTAGGTTGAGAGCGCGCCCCTTTAATATGATTGTGCCAACTTTTACTAATAATATTTGGAAAGCTTATCCTTATCCAATTACCTTTCAGAATATATATAGCTGGTTGCTCAGAATTTTGTACGATGGTCCGAATTTTGACTCAGAATATTACCATTCTTTCAGTTTAAAATATTGAAAAAATGTCTATTTGTAGGTTGAGAGCGCGCCCCTTTAATATGATTGTGCCAACTTTTACTAATAATATTTGGAAAGCTTATTCAATTACCTTTCAGAATATATATAGCTGGTTGCTAAGAATTTTTACGATGGTCCGAATTTTGACTCAGAATATTACCATTCTTTCAGTTTAAAATATTGAAAAAATGGCTATTTATAGGTTGAGAGCGTGCCCCTTTAATATGATTGTGCCAACTTTTACTAATAATATTTGGAAAGCTTATGCAATTACCTTTCAGAATATATATAGCTGGATGCTTAGAATTTTGTACGATAGTCCGAATTCGACTCGGAATATTGCCGTTCTTTCACTTTAAAATATTAAAAAATTGGCTATGTTCAGGTTGAGAGCGCGCCTCTTTAATATGATTGTGCCAACTTTTACTAATAATATTTGGAAAGCTTATCCAATTACCTTTCAGAATATATATAGCTGGATGCTCTGAATTTTGTACGATGTTCCGAATTTGGACTTAGAATAAAATACCGGTCTATCTTTACATATATAATATTGAAAAAATTGGCTATGTTCAGGTTGAGAGCGCGCCCCTTTAATATGATTGTGCCAACTTTTACTAATAATATTTGGAAAGCTTATTCAATTACCTTTCAGAATATATATAGCTGGATGCTTAGAATTTTGTACGATAGTCCGAATTCGACTCGGAATATTGCCGTTCTTTCACTTTAAAATATTAAAAAATTGGCTATGTTCAGGTTGAGAGCGCGCCCCTTTAATATGATTGTGCCAACTTTTACTAATAATATTTGGAAAGCTTATCCAATTACCTTTCAGTATATATATAGCTGGATGCTCTGAATTTTGTACGATGTTCCGAATTTGGACTTAGAATAAAATACCGGTCTATCTTTACATATATCATATTGAAAAAATTGGCTATGTTCAGGTTGAGAGCGCGCCCCTTTAATATGATTGTGCCAACTTTTACTAATAATATTTGGAAAGCTTATTCAATTACCTTTCAGAATATATATAGCTGGTTGCTCAGAATTTTGTACGATGGTCCGAATTTGGACTTCGAATAAAATACCGGTCTATCTTTACATATAGAATATTGAAAAATTGGCTATATTCAGGTTGAGAGCGCGCCCCTTTAATATGATTGTGCCAACTTTTACTAATAATATTTGGAAAGCGTAATCAATTACCTTTCAGAATATATATAGCCGGTTGCTCAGAATTTTGTACGATGTTGCGAATTTTGACTCGGAATATTACCGTTCTTTGAGTTTAAAATATTGAAAAATTGTCGACGTTTAGGATGAGAGCGCACCCCTTTAATATCTGGAAAGCCTATTTAATTACCTTTTGGGATATATTTAGTTGAATGTCTAGAATTTTGTACGATAATGCGAAATTACACCTCTATTCTGAGCTAAAGGAATGGATAAAAAATAATATACTTTCATTTGATAGACGTAACGTTGGATTTTATTGGTTGGTAAAAATAGATGAGTTTGGGCGACTGTTGTCTTAATTCTGAATAGGTTGCCAACGAACAGGTTGCCAGCTGGATCGGTCGAATAGTTGGCTAGCCGAATAGGTGGCCAATTTGTGTTCGGTTCTTTAAATAGGCGACTTATATCAATACTGTATTCAGACCTCGTCATGCAGGAAGCGCGAGTCATTACTCGCGCGCACGCTATCTCGCCTGAAATGTTTAATGTTATTCGCGAGAGTAAGGCATTACTCGCGCAATCATTTCTGGAAACTTTTCTTTAATGAAAATTTAAAACTATCTAAGGCTATAGTCATTTGATTTTTAATTCAATTCAATATCTACGATAAAATACAAGGCAGCAGACCAACAGGCGATAATGTTACTAAGAATAGAATAAAGTAAACATAGCAGGCGTCTATTGATTGGACAATAAGGAAGTTGTATTCCGGGCTTGTAATGTAGAATTTTTATGATTGGTTAATTTAACTGAAATCCAAAGTAGAATTCTAGCGAGAATTATTGCGAGATAGGAAAATTTGTAGAATGTTGTAACGAATATATGTCATTTCCTAGTCCTTATGATTAAATTTTGAATGGTGGTTTCATATTAAAATAAATATTAAACAAGTTAGAAATGTCGAGAAGTATTTGGATTGCCGCATTTACTAGTGCTATTAAATTACTGTTATTACATAGCAGACAATATGTCACGGTCAACATCGTGTGGCGACAGTTATTTGCATTCTACGATCAAATGCACATTACGAATGCCGATGGGTATAGGGACGTATTTTTGAAAACCTTCAGATCTTGCTAAACAGGATAACGGAAAACATATATCATAAAGATGAATATGACCCCAAACGACAAGGTTTTTACATAAGGCTTTACACACGGTGACACGACTACTTTTATTTTCACCTTTCACCGGTTCTCTTTTTTTTTTCTTTGATATTGTGTTTTTTGTTTTTTTTAAGTAAACTACTATTATTTTCACATTCACCTAAAATAAATTGGACAAAATATTGTTTTATTATTCTTTATATTAAATTAATCACGCCCTACGCGAGTATGGATAATTCAAGTATAGAATTAATATTAGTAATATTTAGTATTATAACTGACAAGAAGGCTCACTTCGGGCAATTATAAATTCAGAAAATTTCTATATTTAATTATTTGTACTGATAGAAGGGAAAATTTCTGAATTTGTCGATCTGTATGATATACGAAGCTTACAATTCAGAAATTTTCTGATTTTGGCGACCTGTATTAATGGTATTATATACGAAGCTGACAATTCAGAAAATTTCTGAATTTAGCAACCTGTATTATATACGAAGCTCACAATTCAGAAAATTTCTGAATTTGTCGATCTGTATAATATACGAAGCTTACAATTCAGAAATTTTCTGAATTTGTCGATCTGTATAATATACGAAGCTTACAATTCAGAAATTTTCTGATTTTGGCGACCTGTATTATATACGAAGCTCACAATTCAGAAAATTTCTGAATTTGTCGATCTGTACGTATTATATACGAATCTTACAATTCAGAAATGTTCTGAATTTGTCGATCTGTATAATATACGAAGCTGACAATTCAGAAAATTTCTGAATTTAGCAACCTGTATTGTATACGAAGCTCACAATTCAGAAAATTTCTGAATTTGTCGATCTGTATCAAGGAGTATTAATAGAATGGAGGGGCATGACGTCAGAATCTTGAAGCATGTCACGTTAGCTGGCCGCCATCTTGGTTGACCCAAAACAAAGGAAAGCCTGCGACTATTAGTATTAATTAATACTCCGATAAAGATCGACAACATTCTGTTACTTTTCACATGTAGGTTTTACCATAATATTAAAAGTACAAGTTGAAGTTCAATTTTGAAGACGAGCTTTGTCCATCCTCGTTCGCTCGTTCGTCGTTGTCGGTCTTGCACTTGCAAGTTGCAGTACACCTGTCTATTGATTGTCATTGACATTCATTGTTGTCAATGCTGTTGCCATTCTTGGTAAACTATCGTACTTAGAACTAGACATACTTGTCTACCGACCATTAAGGCAGTCTGTCTACACTAACTTATCCAATTTAATTGTCCCCTATCGTAAGTTAATAAAGTAGTAGGGCCTTAAGGCCCGTTCTCACGGTGCGACTTGTAGTAACTACCCGTAGTATCTACGTGTAGTATCTACATGTAGATTACAAAATCGTATATAAATGAGGTGATACGACTTGGAATCTCGCGATAATCTCGTCTTGTCTTGGCATAATGGCGTCATCAAGCGACGAAGAGGCACTGGCTATTATTGCCCTACATTTGATAAATAAGAACAAAAAGAAAAAGAGAAAACCCAAATCCGTCTGGGTTAAGACAGTGGATACTGCGTAGACCCACTGCTGGCTTCGCGTCCATGTTTACAAACAACAAGGGGAGAGAACTCGTGTTTGTACTAATACTCGACGTCTCTGATTGGTCAATTTCATACGATCTGTTGACTGAAATAGGGAAGTTTCTATTTCACCCAACTCGCTTTCAACTGGTTGGGAGCCTGTAAAAGTTGGTACGACTAGGGTGTTCTCACGCTGCAACTTGGGTCGATACTACAAGTCGTGCCGTGAGAATGGGCCTTTAGTATTAACCAAGGCTAAGCCACCCACTTGACCCCCTTCACTTGAGTTGACTGTCTAGCCTAGGTCCGCTGAACTGAAGACGTGGCGTAAGTACAGGCCTATATGTATAAAATTATAACAATTGATGAAAATATTAACAATACTTTATTAGGGTTTCACACTGCGTATGATTATTGTTAAAATTATTGCAATATTTTCAAAAACGCTAACTTCGGACATTTCGAAAATGACAATTAAGTGAACAATTAAATTGGATAAGTTAGTGTAGATAGACTGCCTCAATGGTCGGTAGACAAGTATGTCTAGTTCTAAGTACGATAGTTTATCAAGAATGGCAACAGCATTGACAACAGTGAATGTCAATGACAATCAATAGACAGGTGTACTGCAACTTGCAAGTGCAAGACCGACAACAACGAACGAGGATGGACAAAGCTCGTCTTCAAAATTGAACTTGAACTTGTACTTTTAATATTATGGTAAAACCTACATGTGAAAAGTAACAGAATGTTGTCGATCTTTATCGCAGGCTTTCCTTTGTTTTGGGTCAACCAAGATGGCGGCCAGCTAACGTGACATGCTTCAAGATTCTGACGTCATGCCCCTCCATTCTATTAATACTCCTTGATACAGATCGACAAATTCAGAAATTTTCTGAATTGTGAGCTTCGTATATAATACAGATCGACAAATTCAGAAATTTTCTGAATTGTGAGCTTCGTATATAATACAGGTCGCCAAAATCAGAAAATTTCTGAATTGTAAGATTCGTATATTATACAGATCGACAAATTCAGAAATTTTCTGAATTGTGAGCTTCGTATATAATACAGGTCGCCAAAATCAGAAAATTTCTGAATTGTAAGCTTCGTATATTATACAGATCGACAAATTCAGAAAATTTCTGAATTGTAAGCTTCGTATATTATACAGATCAGAAATTTTCTGAATTGTGAGCTTCGTATATAATACAGGTCGCCAAAATCAGAAAATTTCTGAATTGTAAGCTTCGTATATTATACAGATCGACAAATTCAGAAATTTTCTGAATTGTGAGCTTCGTATATAATACAGGTCGCCAAAATCAGAAAATTTCTGAATTGTAAGCTTCGTATATTATACAGATCGACAAATTCAGAAATTTTCTGAATTGTGAGCTTCGTATATAATACAGGTCGCCAAAATCAGAAAATTTCTGAATTGTAAGCTTCGTATATATTATACAGATCGACAAATTCAGGAAATTTCTGAATTGTGAGCTTCGTATATAATACAGGTCGCCAAAATCAGAAAATTTCTGAATTGTAAGCTTCGTATATAATACTATTAATACAGTTCGCCAAAATCAGAAAATTTCTGAATTTTGAGCTTCGTATATAATTATACAGATCGCTAAATTCAGAAATTTTCTGAATTGTCAGCTTTGTATATTATACAGATAGACAAATTCAGAAATTTTCCTTTTTATCTGTACAAATAATTAAATATAGAAATTTTCTGAATATATCTTACATCTCTGGAATGGCAGTTATTTAATGCACTGTTATTTGCCAGAGTTCTTGGTCTCTATTATAATTTTACTCTCCTAGGAAAATTTTGCGCGAGTAAGTCAATTACTCGCCTAACTTATGCAGAATCTTTTTTGCGTGAGTAATTGAGTACTCACGCAGAGATTCTTCGTGGCAAGCACTGCATTTTAGTTTACCTGCCAATAGATGCTTTTCTTATGACATCACGCTGGTTACCCACAGTCCGCCAACTTGTATGGCAAGAACTTTGTTTACATTGTCGCAGCTCCTTGCATTTTTGTGATTTTATTATTTAAATAACTTCATTTCACTATTCTTTTGCCTTGGCAAATAAGAATTATTTGACTTAAACTTTGGCACTTGCATTAACAGACCCCTAGGCCATGCTTGATATAAAGAAGGATAAACATGTTTTTTAATAATTTTTATGTAGCCTACATTTTTTGCATTTATTGAAGGTGTGATCAAACTTCACCACAAGGATGCCATGGAAAATATTTTTAAAAATGTTGGAAAAAATGGTTGAATGGGAGAAGAACAAAAACAAAGGGAAGACGACGAGGAGAAAGAGAGAGAGAAATGGGGTTTAGCGTCCACTCGACACAAACAAGGTCATTTCGGGACTAAGAAGGAGACAGCTGCAGAAGAAGGCATGAGGGGAGAGTGGATAATTTGTATGCCTGATAACGACCAGTGAATTCTTGTTGAAATGTCGTGTGTATATAATATAGTGATTCAAAGTGATTGTTTTCTATAGAACTGTGTTGTGTTATATGGATGAATAAATTCTATAATCGAAAGTCGTATGTATATAATATAGTGAGTGTTATCCATAGAACTGTGTTGTGTTATATGGATGAATAAATTTTATAATTGAAGATTTAGCTTTTGTTGTTAATGTATGTAGTTTTTGCTGCATGCAAGATATCCTTTTCTACTATCTAGAGAAAGTCTTGGCTATTTCTGCTGGAGAGACTTTAAGAAGGGGCAATAACGAGAAAAATGGCATTTTTCACTGGACGTAATTTTCTGACGTATTTCGGTCGTTCGGACAATTTTTTTTCTTTTTCGCACTATACTCATGTACAACCCCTGAGTTTTTTTGGGAAATATTGGAGCAAGTCTGCTGAAATTATAACAGAGTCTTCCTACATGTATTCTTGGGTGGCTGTGCAAATGTCAGCTTGATAGCTCAATTAGAACTGTATATTTTAGGCTGTCATAAGCATACAATGACAATTTTTAATGGAAAGCTGAACAAAATGCGGTTTTTGGCACAAGTGAATGTGCTGTCATTTAATTTTGGCTGAACCTATTAACACGAAATTTACACAGCACTTTGGTAATATATTCCGGATGGTGGTGGTAGAATTTAAGCCTGTTTTGACAAACATTCAGAGTTTGAGGGCTGGCTCAGTTCGGGGTATTTCGGTCGTTTGGACAATTTTGTTGTTTTTTTTGCACTATGCTCATGTACATGTACAACCCCTGGTTTTTTTGGGAAATATTGGAGCAAGTCTGCTGAAATTTTTACAGAATCTTTCTACATGTATTCTGGGGTAGCTGTGCAAATTTCAGCTTGATAGCTCAATTAGAACTGTATAGTTTAGGCTGTCATAAGCATTAAATGACTATTTTTAATGGAAAGCTGAACAAAATGCAGTTTTTGGCTCAAGTGAATGTGCTCTCATTTAATTTTGGCTGAACCTATGAACATGAAATGTGCACAGCACTTTGGTGGCATCTTCCGGATTGTGGTGTGAAAATGTCAGCCTGTTTTTTCAAAAATTAAGAGTTTGAAGGCTGGCTCGGTTAGAGGTATTTGTGTCGTTTGTCAGATTTCGTGTTATCACGACAAAAGTAACTGCTTCCAAATCTTTAATAGTGCTACGAAGAACCTGCCATTCTCCCACAACCTTTCTAAATACATGACGTGACCAGTATAAAATATTTGAGGTCCATAGCTACAATATTACGCAATCGCAATCCGTTGTAAATGCCGAATAGCTGAACGTAGTCAGATATCGGCTGCAAGCAACAGGAATATATGGTCTAAAAACTTTAATATTCATTCAATTAGTCTGAAATTTGGAATGCACTTTGATAATGTATACATAATGGATGCCGAAAAATGTCAGCTTCATAGATGTAAGAGAAATTAAAATAGACAGAAAATACGTTTTTTCTCCAAAAGTTCAATATTTGATACTAACATACAAAATGAATTTGACATCAATATTTTGGAGCAATTAAGCTGAAATTTGCAGAGAATCTCCCCAGATACATGACAAGGTGGCCCCCAAAATTTCAGCTCTATTCATTTAGCCAAAATGGAGATATGGACTCTATTACTGTCAAAAAATGTCATTTTCTGACTCATGAAATGTCATTATGTAACGCTGTGTGTTGCTTTGGACTGTAATTTGGAGAGTTACCTCTGCAGGTAATGTTGGAGAACATATATAAATTTCAAGGAGGTTGGGTGACTAGAAGGGACCAAGGCGGTGGTGTTCAGTTCTGCTATCTTGGACAATTTCGGGTTTTTTTTCGCACTATGCTCATGATGTGTGTCATTATGGTGTCATTCGTGGTCAAAGGGGAGATAACTACCCAAGTCCTTTGAGGAATAGCAAAGTTTGTTAAATCTCTAATAGTGTTAAATCCACATTGTAGTCCTAAAGTATTAAACACTAAAGTCCTCAGAAATAAGGTAAAGTATGTTGTATTAAGAGGTCCTCTCATGATAATAAATGTAAACTATTATAAACTCAAGTCCTCTCTAGTGCATAAATGTAATTCAATCTTACACAGGTCCTCATGTAGTCCTTAAAGTAAAGTATTAAACACTAAAGTCCTCAGAAATAAGGTAAAGTAAGTTGTATAAATGTAATTCAATCTTACACGGGTCCTCAGGTAGTCCTTTAAGTAAAGTATTAAACACTAAAGTCCTCAGAAATAAGGTAAAGTAAGTTGTATTGAGAGGTCCTCTCGTGGTAATAAATGTAAGCTACTATAAACTCAAGTCCCCATAAGTGTATCAGTGTAAATCAATCTTACACAGGTCCTCAGTCCTTAGAGTAAAGTATTAAACACTAAAGTCCTCAGAAATAAGGTAAAGTAAGTTGTATTGAGAGGTCCTCTCATGGTAATAAATGTAAACTACTATAAACTCAAGACCTCTCTAGTGTATTAATGTAAATCAATCTTACACAGGTCCTCGGGTAGTCCTTAAAGTAAAGTATTATACACTAAAGTCCTCAGAAATAAGGTAAAGTAAGTTGTATTAAGAGGTCCTCTCATGGTAATATATGTAAACTACTATAAACTCAAGTCCTCTCTAGTGTATAAATGTAAATCAATCTTACACAAGTCCTCTGTAGATATTAAATATAAGAAAAGGCCTCACATAGTCTGTAAAACATGTTATATTTTTATGACTGAATCAGTGCAATCTACGTAGCAGACAATGTACATGGTGGCGCTGACAATAACTGCATAAAATCTTAAAGCCGTAAGACGACAGGAAACCTGGGTCCTCCGGAGGCTTTGAAAAACCATAGTCCTCACATAATGAGCTATGCAAGGATGTGTGTGTGTGTGTGTGTGTCTGTGGGTCGCCTACAAGGCGCAATTCTTCATGGATTTTCTTCAAACTTTGTATACTTATTCCTTATACCCTAAGGAATATCCCTATTGTTTTTGGTGCATGCCCGACCCCCAGGGACAGAGCCACGCTCATTTCTAGTATTTGTTTGTTTGTCATCTACAGACCACATTTCTTAACTTATAATCTTGAAACTTTGCATACATATACTTTGTACCCTAAGGAACATCCCTATCGTTTGGGGTGCATGCCCAACCCCCAGGGGCAGAGCCACGCCCATTTTCTTTTCGTGTGTCTTTGTGTCGCCTACAGTGCGCAATTCTTACTGGATTTTCTTCAAACTGTGTATACTTACTCTTTAAACCCTATGGATGACCCCTGTCGTTTGGGGTGCATGCCCAATCCCCAAGGGGCAGAGCCACGCCCATTTTCTTTTTGTGTGTCTTAATCGGTCATCTTGAAACTTAAAATACTTATTCCTTATACCCCTAAGGATGATCCCTTTTGTTTTGGGTACATGCCCGACCCCCGTGGGACAGCAACGCCCATTTCTTGTATTTGTTTGTCTGTCGTCTACAGGCTGCATTTCTTAATGTATCATCTTGAATACTTATTCTTGGAACCTTAAGGAAGATCCCCTATTGTTTTTGGTGCATGCTCGACCCCCAGGGACAGTGCCACGCCCATTTTCCTTTTGTGTGTCACCTACAGGCCACAATTCTTAATTGATCGTCATGAAAACTTTTGTATACTTATTCCTTATACCCTAAGGCTGGCCACTATTATTTTTGGTGCATGCCGGACCCCCTGGGACAGAGCCACGCCCAATGCTTTTGTGTCTTGTGTTTGCCTACAGGATGCTTAACATATCCTTTTAAAACTTTACATACCTATTCCTTATACCCTAAGGATGACCCCTATTGTTTTTGGTGATTTCCTAACCCCCAGGGGCAGATCCATGCCCATTTTAATTTCGTGTCTGTGTGTGTTGTCTTAATGGATCGTCTTTAAACTTGGGATATGTATTCCGTATAGCCTAAGGACGCCAACTGCATGTCCCGACTCCCACAGGCAAGACAAGCCCAATTTTTGTGTTTGTCGTTTACAGGCCGCAATTCTGAATGAATCAGCTTGGTACTTGGCATATGTATTCCTTATAGCCTGAGGGCGTCCACTATAGATTTTGGTGAATGTCGCGACCCCCAGGGGCAGAGCCACACCCACTTTTTGCCTTTAGAGTTAGGAAGGCACAATTCTGAATGGATTATCTTGGTATACTTATTCCTTATACTCTTAAGGACGGCAACTATTAATGTTGAGGCACCCCCCTCAACGCTAAACAAACCAAACGCCTAGCCTTCTTGACAAAGTACCATATCAATCAAAGCAGGAATGTGGACGTATATTATAGCGTTAGCGTTATGTTTAATCACACAGATGTTGTAGTCCCAACGGTAAAATGCGTCGATAATATCATTTACTGAAAACTAATAATATTGATAAAAAAGATTAATATCTTGGTCGTTGTGCAGAAGTAGTTTTGTTCTTACTTTATTCCAAAACGCACAACACTGTTGCATGGCCGAATGGTTAGTAGTGCGCGTTTTATCATAAGGTCTCTCATTGAGTCAACTAGCGTGGCTTGGTTTGGTCCTCCGGTTTCTTCCCACTGCTAAAGATTCCTGTGCAAGCAAATTATTGAAATAAAATTGAACCTGTCTTCCGAAAAATTGATAGATAGATAGATATATATATATAGATAGATCGAACAGCCTTGTGATTGGTCAGGTTCACCATGACAATAGAGCTGGGCGATATCCCTAGAAACAAATATCGCGATATTTTAAAAAAATAATCACTATATAATCACTATATCGCGATATTTTATAAAAGGTCAATACTTTCAGTTTATCACTTTTTAAATGTAAATAAACATGCATAAAAAGTTGGAAATATCCCTTAAAATTATTATTTCTAGTCAATATTATTTTTAGCATACAGTCCAAATTTTCAAACCAAGATCTATGGCCATGAAAACTTGCTAAAGTTGTTGTTTATTACAATTTTAATATTCAAAGTATTAATTATAATATTTTATTTAAATCAAAAATATTTCGAATGAAGGAGGCCCAAAAAACATAATAAAAAGTTTGTGTTCTTTCGGCTGTGCATATTGTATAGCTAAGTGGTACTTTTCAACTTGTAAACTCGTTTTTTCTCATTCACGAGTATACCTTTTTGAAAATTATAATATTTTATTTAAATCAAAAATATTTCGAATGAAGGAGGCCCAAAAAACATAATAAAAAGTTTGTGTTCTTTCGGCTGTGCATATTGTATAGCTAAGTGGTACTTTTCAACTTGTAAACTCGTTTTTTCTCATTCACGAGTATACCTTTTTGAAAATGCTTTATACAATACAAGGATACTAAATTAAAATCTATTGTACATGTACTATGTCAAAAAGTGCCCATTGATTTTATTTAGTCAAATATTTTTCCCGGATCACGACCGCCATGACACTTCCGACGCTGACTGATAATCACTATCAGTCTACCGGAACTATCGATGTCCGCCGATAGGCGAGCCGGTTTGTACAAGGCGTACGCCGGTCAGGTTACCGTATCAGAGCAAATCAAGTGACCCGGCTGATAAAAATTTTGGCGTCGGATAATATTAAACAGGTTACATGACATGTTTTAATAAAGACAGGTTGCCGGGCAACGAAAGATACGCCCACAACAGCTAAATCGTCCAGGCAGTCGACAAGAGTAGTCGCATATTTTTACTTTTTTCGGTAATGAAACATTTATAATACACTAAAATCTGATTAAAAGTAACAATTCATTAAGTAGTTACCAGAAAATCATTAAAACTTGCTAACGTTTAGTATACGAAACATTTAATATCATGGATTTAGCTGTTCAGTTAACAAAATTCATTAAAAATCAATATACTTGTTCGTCTCAAACCCTCAATCTGAAGTCAATCGGATGATAAATTTGGCCCCTGACAGTCCACAAGATTTTTCAAAGTGATCAAGGGCCATAACTTTGACAGTTATTATCGGAAATTCTTCGACTCTTGACCTTTAACACTTTGTATAAATTTAAAGTCAATCGGATATTAACGTTGACCTCTAGAGTGCCAAGAAGAATTTTTGAAGTGATCAAGGGCCATACCGCTGGCAGTAATTAACGGAAATAGCTGAAATTCACACGCTTCTTCGTCTCATGACCTTAAATACTGTGTATAAATTTAATGTCAATCGGATATATTAACTTTGGCCTCAAGAGCGCCCACAAACAACTGTGGACGCCGGACAGACGGACGGACGGGGGCGACGACAATATACGACCACATTTCAATGTGGGCGTATAAAAACAATATTCATGAAAGCATGTGACTGCAAAATAAACAGACAATTATTATTTGTAGTATTACCGAAAAAAAATAAATGACATGTGGTTTTACGAAGCCTTAATTCAACTTCAAAGCATTTAGTTTAATTTTAACGCTTTAATATTCGTGTTTAATGGCATTCCTATCTAACGTGAATTTTATCTCGTTGACATGTTCACCATCTGGCGCCGGTGATCGCCGGTGTCGACAAAGCGGCGCATTCGGCGTACGCCGCGGCCGAACTTTTGTCGACTTCCGGTTAAATCAAGTAACCTCGCCGGGGAAACTGCCGAACTGTGGTCAGCCGGTATGCGCCGGTATGGATAAATCAAGCAGGGCCAATGTAATTTGCATTATTTATATTTCGGCTTTATTAAAATTTAATCCAGTCCTAAAATCGATGATTACTTTCGAAAATCAGAATATCGGTCTTCACAATTCGTCAAGATGTATAGAAATTAAACAGAAAAAGGGATAATTCTAACGGGTAGAAAGTTGAGCAAGAAGTCATGTGATCGACGTGAACAAACCTCCTTGCCGGCATTTGCAATTTTTATGGAATGAATAGTCGGGAGTTTATAGCAGTATTTTTCATCATTAAGCAATGAAATGTCGTAAATAACATAAAAAAGAAAACATTTTGTTCAATATTTATGTTAAAAAATCGTCTAGAAAATCAAAACCACGATATATCGCGGTATGTTCGGTTTTTCGATATTTTTCTGAAGACAGTATTTTTCATGGTTTTTATTTCTGTGACGGTTTAATATCGAAATACCAAAATATCGCCCAGCTCTACATGACAACCAGCTCCAGATATCCCTTCAGGGCAGAAGCCGTGAAACCAAATAAATTTCAGAGGGGGATCGCATGGCTTATTGGGTAAGACACTGGTTAGCTAGCATGGAAGTCGGTAGAAATGGTTCCACTACTGCTGTCTTCCGTCTTACTCCAGTCGCAGTAGTGGTTTTTCCTACCGAGTTCCTTTGCGCAAGTTTTTTAGTCAAATAACTACAAAAAGTTTACTGGCCTATAGCTCGCTTAATTTACAAATAAACCGACCCAAAACAGTACTGCACGCAGCTTAACATATAATAAATCAATTCTTATTGAAATAAAGGTGAGGCCTTACCGCATAATTATATGATTTGATGAAACCCATCTCCCACGCGAAATTTCAACTGGCCGACCGTCATGGCCGCAAGTTGCGTAATACGTCATTAGGCCCACAGCATAAACAGCGCTATGCAGAGAAAAACTGTTCGGTAACTATTTTAATGGTCCAGTCTTCACTATTTGTAAGAGAATTACTTATTTTAATACAAACTGTAATGATGTGTGTTGACAATTGTGCGTTTGAACCTATTTGAACTTGCCTAAGGGGTCTTAGACTGTACCAATTGTTACCTTAAACACAGTATAGTTACTAGAAGTCGGGTGTTCGATCCCTGTATTGGCCGAGAAAGTTCATCCAGATTTTTCGGTGTGGTTTTCCCCTTGTCAGTAATGCAGGACGGAGGGACTGACAAGGACAGCTGTCTAGTCGTTTGGATGGGACGAAAAACCGAGGTCCGGTGTACACATTGGAGTGCACGTGAAAGATCCCTTGGCAGTTTGTATTCGATAAAGAGTAGGCCGTAGCGCCGCTGCCCGGGCAAAATTTCCTTCATAGCACACTGTATGGCATATGCCCGTCTTCATTAGCAGAAGAGTAGGACGTTAAGCCCCATTTCATTTCAATTTTAGAGGGAATTTAGGACCTTAACAACAATCAGATGTAGACTCATCTTCTACATACTTAGGCTTTTTGGACCAAATTCAAAATATTATCAAAAAATAAAGAAAACCATGTCAATATTATCATTATGATTTTCATAATAATAATAATTTATTTTTATATAGCGCATTACGCATAGTTTCAATGCGCTGTACAACGCATTACATATAAAATAGGTACATTTAAAAAAGAATAAAAATGTATAAGAGCAATTAATACAATCATTTCAAACAGGAGTACATACACATATATTCACATACAGACATATTTACATATTCATATACATGCACATAAATACAAACATGTTCACGAGTAGCATTGTCTGAACAAATGTGTTTTTAAACAGCGTTTAAATGGAGCAATTTCTGCGATTTCACGGAGGTGTATTGGGAGAGAGTTCCAGAGTTCAGGAGCAGAGTGTTTAAAAGCTCGCGACCCATAAAATTTGGTCTTTGGAGGTTTTGAGGGGTATTGTAGACAATTACCTTGAGCGAACCGGGTGTTTTGAGTTGTATTTTTATACGCCCACATTTTCATGTGGACGTATATTGTCGTCGCCCCTGTTCGTCCGTCCGTCCGTCCGGACGTCCGTCCACAATTGTTTGTGAACAGTCTACAGGTCACAATTTTTATCCGATTTCAATGAAACTTAAAATATAGGTTTATCACCCTAAGATCTCGGTTCCTTTCGATATTGGCATGTATCGGACCGCAACTTCATGGGTTATGACCCCTGATTGTACGAAAAATCACGTTTTTTAGCTTGTGAACAGTGTAGAGGTCACAATTTTGAACCGATTTGGATGAAACTTTAATTGCATGTTTTTAACCTAAAGATCTTGGTTCCTTTCGATATTTGCGACAATCGGATCGTAACTTCCTGAATTATGGCCCCTGATTGTCCGAAAAATCGCACTTTTTAGCTTGTGGTCCCTCTGGAGGTCAAAATTGTTATCCGATTTAAAAAACCGTTTGATTATATCACCGTCCCATGGTTATGCAGGTTGAGTTTGAATTTCGTGAAAATCGGACCAAAATTGACGGACAAAATGGCCGCCGTTTGTACGCGAATAGTGTGAAAATATGTTATATCAAGGTTGTGGACCTTATAGAGGTCACAATTTTGAACCGATTTTGATGAAACTTGACATGTATGTTTATAACCCAAAGATCTTGGTTCCTTTCGATATTTGCGCGCATCGGATCGTAACTTCCTGAATTATGGCCCCTGATTGTCCGAAAAATCGCCCTTTTTAGCTTGTGGTCCGTCTGGAGGTCAAAATTGTTATCCGATTTAAAAAAACGTTTCATTATATCACCGTTCCATGGTTATGAAGATTGAGTTCGAATTTCGTGAAAATCGGACCAAAATTGACAGACAAAATGGCCGCCGTTTGTACGCAAATGGTGTGAAAATATGTTATATCAAGGTTGTAGACCTTATAGAGGTCACAATCTTGAACCGATTTTGATGAAACTTGACATGTATGTTTATAACTCAAAGATCTTGGTTCCTTTCGATATTTGCGCCCATCGGATCGTAACTTCCTGAATTATGGCCCCTGATTGTCCGAAAAATCGCCCTTTTTAGCTTGTGGTCCCTCTGGAGGTCAAAATTGTTATCCGATTCAAAAAACCGTTTGATTATATCACCATTCCATGGTTATGAAGGTTGACTTCGAATTTCGTGAAAATTGGACCAAAATTGACGGACAAAATGGCCGCCGTTTGTACGCGAATTGTGTGAAAATATGTTATATCAAGGTTGTGGACCTTATAGAGGTCACAATTTTGAACCGATTTTGATTAAAATTGACATGTATGTTTATTACCCAAAGATCTTGGTTCCTTTCGATATTTGCGCCCATCGGATCGTAACTTCCTGAATTATGGCCCCTGATTGTCCGAAAAATCGCCCTTTTTAGCTTGTGGTCCCTCTGGAGGTCAAAAATGTTATCCGATTCAAAAAACCGTTTGATTATATCACCATTCCATGGTTATGAAGGTTGAGTTTGAATTTCGTGAAAATCAGACCAAAATTGACGGACAAAATGGCCGCCGTTTGTACGCGAATGGTGTGAAAATATGTTATATCAAGGTTGTGGACCTTATAGAGGTCACAATCTTGAACCGATTTTGATGAAACTTGACATGTATGTTTATAACTCAAAGATCTTGGTTCCTTTCGATATTTGCGCCCATCGGATCGTAACTTCCTGAATTATGGCCCCTGATTGTCCGAAAAATCGCCCTTTTTAGCTTGTGGTCCCTCTGGAGGTCAAAATTGTTATCCGATTCAAAAAACCGTTTGATTATATCACCATTCCATGGTTATGAAGGTTGACTTCGAATTTCGTGAAAATTGGACCAAAATTGACGGACAAAATGGCCGCCGTTTGTACGCGAATTGTGTGAAAATATGTTATATCAAGGTTGTGGACCTTATAGAGGTCACAATCTTGAACCGATTTTGATGAAACTTGACATGTATGTTTATAACTCAAAGATCTTGGTTCCTTTCGATATTTGCGCCCATCGGATCGTAACTTCCTGAATTATGGCCCCTGATTGTCCGAAAAATCGCCCTTTTTAGCTTGTGGTCCCTCTGGAGGTCAAAATTGTTATCCGATTCAAAAAACCGTTTGATTATATCACCATTCCATGGTTATGAAGGTTGACTTCGAATTTCGTGAAAATTGGACCAAAATTGACGGACAAAATGGCCGCCGTTTGTACGCGAATTGTGTGAAAATATGTTATATCAAGGTTGTGGACCTTATAGAGGTCACAATTTTGAACCGATTTTGATTAAAATTGACATGTATGTTTATTACCCAAAGATCTTGGTTCCTTTCGATATTTGCGCCCATCGGATCGTAACTTCCTGAATTATGGCCCCTGATTGTCCGAAAAATCGCCCTTTTTAGCTTGTGGTCCCTCTGGAGGTCAAAAATGTTATCCGATTCAAAAAACCGTTTGATTATATCACCATTCCATGGTTATGAAGGTTGAGTTTGAATTTCGTGAAAATCAGACCAAAATTGACGGACAAAATGGCCGCCGTTTGTACGCGAATGGTGTGAAAATATGTTATATCAAGGTTGTGGACCTTATAGAGGTCACAATCTTGAACCGATTTTGATGAAACTTGACATGTATGTTTATAACTCAAAGATCTTGGTTCCTTTCGATATTTGCGCCCATCGGATCGTAACTTCCTGAATTATGGCCCCTGATTGTCCGAAAAATCGCCCTTTTTAGCTTGTGGTCCCTCTGGAGGTCAAAATTGTTATCCGATTCAAAAAACCGTTTGATTATATCACCATTCCATGGTTATGAAGGTTGACTTCGAATTTCGTGAAAATTGGACCAAAATTGACGGACAAAATGGCCGCCGTTTGTACGCGAATTGTGTGAAAATATGTTATATCAAGGTTGTGGACCTTATAGAGGTCACAATTTTGAACCGATTTTGATTAAAATTGACATGTATGTTTATTACCCAAAGATCTTGGTTCCTTTCGATATTTGCGCCCATCGGATCGTAACTTCCTGAATTATGGCCCCTGATTGTCCGAAAAATCGCCCTTTTTAGCTTGTGGTCCCTCTGGAGGTCAAAATTGTTATCCGATTCAAAAAACCGTTTGATTATATCACCATTCCATGGTTATGAAGGTTGAGTTTGAATTTCGTGAAAATCAGACCAAAATTGACGGACAAAATGGCCGCCGTTTGTACGCGAATGGTGTGAAAATATGTTATATCAAGGTTGTGGACCTTATAGATGTCACAATTTTGAACCGATTTTGATGAAACGTGACATGCATGTTTATAACCCAAAGATCTTGGTTCCTTTCGATATTTACGCCCATCGAATCATAACTTCCTGAATTATGTCCCCTGATTGTCCGAAAAATCGCTTTTGTTAGCTTGTGGTCTCTCTGGAGTTCAAAATTATTATCCGATTTAAAAAAACGTTTGATTATATCACGGTTTCATGGTAATGAAGAGAGAATTTGAATTTTGTGAAAATCGGACCAGAGTTGACGGATAAAATGGCCGCCGTCTGTACGCGAATTGTGTAAAAATATGTTATATCAAGGTTGTGGACCCTACAGAGGTCACAATTTTGAACTGATTTTGATGAAACTTGAAATACATGTTTATAACCTAATGATCTTGATTCCATTGCATATTTGCCCATATCGGATCGTAACTTCCTGAATCATGGCCCCTGATTGTACGAAAAATCACCCTTTTTAGCGTGTGGTCCCTCTGGAGGTCACAATTATTATCTGATTTAAAAAAACGTTTGATTATATCACAGTTACACCGTAGTTATGGGTTAGTTTGAATTATGATTTTCTGATGATTACTTAAAATGCAACAACTCTTGTTGACTGCCCGGACGAATTGGCTGCTGTGTGGGCGTATGTTTCGTTGCCTGGCAACCTATTTTTAACAATGACAAGTTCGTTAAGGTACATAGGTGCTGAACCGTGAATAATTTTGAAAGTTAATAGAATGATTTTGAATATTGTTCTTTGGGCCACTGGAAGCCAGTGGAGTTCACGCAGTATAGGGACTGATAGAGCAAACTTGCCTTGTCTTGTAACTAATCGGGCAGCAGAGTTTTGTAAGGTTTGAAGTTTTTGTATTTGGGTGAGGCGTAGGTTGTGATATAGACTGTTGCAATAATCTAGACGTGAGGTTATCATTGAATGAACTAATTTCTCAGTAGAGCGTCTGTCTAGTAGGGGTCGAATTCTTCCTATTCTGTAAAGCGCGTATGTTATTCCCTTACATGTTTGTTTAACGAATCCTTCGAGTGAACAGTCTCTTTCTAACATAACACCTAGGTTTTTAACAGTTTCCGAAACAGATATGTCAGTGTCGCCAACTCGAATGGAATTTAAAGAATTAGCACTTTCACCGAATCGGGACGAAAAACAAACCACGTCTGTTTTTCCATCATTCAGTACAAGTTGATTTTTCTTCATCCACGCTCGTATTTCGTCCACACACGATTCAACAGATACTGTTGCGTCTGAATGGTGTGTACACGATACACATATTTGGCTGTCATCCGCGTATATCATTGACTCAAGACCATGCCTCGATATAATGGCCTCTATCGGTGAAGTGTATAGGGTAAAAAGCACCGGTCCCAATACCGAGCCTTGAGGAACGCCTCGACACAAGGTTCTCTCCGAGGATGTGTTGTTGCCGATAATGACTGATTGGCTTCTATTACTTAAGTATGATGTGAACCATTCTAATACTATGCCACAGATACCAAATCGATCTTGTAAGCGGTGAAGTAAAATTTGATGATTCAACGTATCGAACGCTGCGCTCAGGTCTAACATGACAAGGATAACCTGCTTCCGCTCATCTAGTGCTGATACAATGTCGTTATGTACACGTAGTAGGGCAGTCTCTGTGCTGTGGTGTGGTCGATAAGCTGATTGACATTTAGTGTATAGTGAGTTCTCACATAGGTGTGTCCTCAAGCGAGTGGATGCAGCTTTTTCAAGAATTTTAAAGTTAAAAGGAAGGTTAGAAACTGGTCTGAAATTATTGAGAATTTCTGGATCGAGGTTTGATTTCTTTATCAAAGGTCGCACTAACGCAGTTTTGAGGCAGTCCGGAACAACGCCTGTTTCAAAGGATTTGTTTACCATCTCAGTCAATGAAGGTGTTACTTGATCAACACAAGGGGACATGAATTTGACGGAGCTTGCAGAATTAATTTTTTAATTTCCTCCCCGGTCACTGGTTTGAATTTGTTGAGTTTTGGGAAAACTGTTTCATATTGTTCATGTTGAGGTGATGCAACACTACCAGAGCAAAGTTTATCAATTTTGTGGATGAAAAAGTCTGACATCATCTCTGCAGCCTCTTCTTGGGAATTTGCAGTTGGTGTGACCGATGCGTTCATCTTCTTCAAACCAATTATATCATCAACTATACTAAACAATTGCTCGGAGTTCGCGTTTTCAATTCGATGTTTGTGGTACAGAAATTTGTTTTTTTCGATCTCGCTATTGTAACTTGAACGCTTTTCCTTGTGAATTTGTTTGTGAATTTCGAGATTAGAGGATTTCCACTACCTTTCAGCACGTCGCACTTCCTTCCTTACTCCTGATAATTCTGCCGTAAACCAGGGAGCTCTTGGTTTATCAGTAACTCTCTTTTCAGATAGTGGAGCTAAGGAGTCCAGGACAAGTTTGACCGTAGTGTTGAAATCGTCTGCTAGCACGTTAGCGTCACCGTGAGAAACCAATAATGAAGATCCAAGAGCTTTCTGAAATTCTTCGACATCTAAGTCTACGAGCTTTCGTCTCTTCAGGCGGATTTTGTTATTGGGTGGACGTATAATATTAAGATTTAAAAGAATTAGGCTGTGGTCCGAAGGTAGGTCATTATTCATACTCAGATTTTTGATAACATCATCCGACGACCTCGTTATTATAAGGTCTAATGTGTGGCCTTCATCGTGGGTTGGTTCATTTACATGCTGGACCAGGTTAAATGAGGAGAGAAGATTAGATAACTTTATCACTTCAGGTTTATTTGTCTCGTAATGGAAATTAAAGTCACCGGCGATTAATAAATTACCGGGCCGAATTATGAGTTCTTCCAAGAGGGTACTAAATTCCGTCAGAAAGTCATTGATTGTCCATTTGTTTTTATCTGAATAAGGTGGTCGATAGATTATGATAGTACTGAACAGTTGACTTGATGAGTGTATGGATGCATCTAGGTATTGGAAGGATCTGAAAGGGTTGCTAGTTTTCAGTTTGATGTGAAGATTACTTCTGACTAAAAGGCCGACGCCACCACCCTTACGAAACTTCCTACTACTACTACTACTTGGTGTTTAACGTCTGCTTCCACATAAGTGATATCGCAGACAAGACTTAGGAGAGCCGAAGCTGATTCCTGTTTTTTAGAATATGATTTTGCAATCTTTCCATTTGGTTTTAAGCCCTGGATTGGGTTTAGTGGGAAGTTCTTCCCTTTATTTAATAAAAAACATATCATTTGGTAGATGATCTCGTTTGCTTCTCCATTAGTTGATGTCATCGTTTGGGGTTAGTGTTTAGGTGCCAGGCCCGTCTTATCGTAGCCTCCCCTTATCCACTATCCCACTCTATGGGTTTGGTATCAGTTTTATTTACGGAATAGTGTTTAGGTGCCGAATATGTCTGACCGAAACTCCCCCTTACTCCACTACCCTGCTTAGTTTGGTAGATGTCATCTTTGTGGGATTTGTGTTTAGGTGCCAGCCAGGCCCGTCTTATCGTGACCTCCCCTTACTCCACTATCCTATTCTGTAGGTTTGGTGTCTGTTTTTTGGCGGAATAGTGTTTAGATGTTTAGATTTCTTTTAGGTACGTGCAAATTAAGGGAGATCCCTGTTTTGTCAGCATTAAGAGTGTATTGTTATGTACATGTATATATTGACTTGTCTTATTTTTTAGATTTTATCATTGCTTGATAACGACTAGAGAAGCCTAGTCGAAACGTCGCTCAGTAATAAGCAGTAATTGTATTCCATAGAATTGTGACCTGTATACTAACTGTTGTTATAGATTTAATTAATCTCTGTTTGTTGCGACCAGATCTCACACCTCTTATTGTTCTAGTCCACCAAAAACGTTTTACAATCCATGCTTTGGTGTGATAGGGTTTGCAATAACATGTGGTAATCTCTATTCTATGCATGGATTAGGAATTTAGTCAGAACAGCATCTGTGCAATTCTTCTATGTTTTTGAACTCTGTTACGTACCGGTACATGCCAATGTATTTACAGTTTCACCAAAGATTTTTCTTCTCCATCTGAATGAGATGACCACACATTACTTGCCACATCAAAATTCATTACAAATTTTTAACATACAAAATTACTTTTTATACGTCCACATTCATAATGTGAACGTATTATGCCGTCGCCCCTGTCTGTGTGTGTGTGTGTGTGGGGGGGGGGGGTGTCTGTGGTTCGCCTACAGGGCGCAATTCTTCATGGATTTTCTTCAAACTTGGTATACTTATTCCTTATACCCCAAGGAAGACCTCTATTGTTTTTGGTGCATGCCCGACCCCCAGGGGCAGAGCCACGCCCATTTCTAGTATGTGTTTGTTTGTCGTCTACAGGCCACATTTCTTAACTTATAATTTTGAAACTTTGCATACACATTCTTTGTACCCTAAGGAACATCCCTATTGTTTGGGGTGCATGCCCAACCCCCAGGGTCAGAGCCACGCCCATTTTCTTTTCGTGTGTCTTTGTGTCGCCTACAGGGCGCAATTCTTACTGGATTTTCTTCAAACTTTTAATACTTACTCTTTATACTCTAAGGATGATCCCTATCGTTTGGGGTGCATGCCCAACCCCCAGGGGCAGAGCCACGCGCATTTTCTTTTTGTGTGTCTGTGTGTCGCCTACAGGCCGCAATTCTATCTGGATTTTCTTAAAACTTTGTATACTTACTCTTTACACCCTAAGGATGATCCGTATTGTTTTTTGGTGCATGCCCGACCCCAATGGCAGAGCCACGCCCATTCCTTGTATTTATTTGTTTGTCGTCTACAAGCCACATTTCTTAACGTATCATCTTGAAACTTTGAATGCTTATTCTTTGTACCCCAAGGAACATTCCTATCATTTGGGGTGCATGCCCAACCCCCAGGGGCAGAGTCACACCCATTTTCTTTTTGTGTGTCGCCTACAGGCCACAATTCTTAATCGGTCATCTTGAAACTTAAAATACTTATTCCTTATACCCTAAGGATGATCCCTTTTGTGTTAGGTGCATTCCCGACCCCCGTGGGACAGCAACACCCATTTCTTGTATTTGTTTGTCTGTCGTCTACAG
Organism: Patella ulyssiponensis; assembly: GCA_963678685.1. Lineage (NCBI taxonomy): Eukaryota > Metazoa > Mollusca > Gastropoda > Patellidae > Patella > Patella ulyssiponensis. The sequence continues at coordinate 54,917,481 of OY783225.1, read as the reverse complement.
GCTGCATTTCTTAATGTATCATCTTGAAACTTTGAATACTTATTCTTGGTACCTTAAGGAAGATCCCCATTGTTTTTGGTGCATGCCCGACCCCAAGGGACAGTGCCACGCCCATTTTCTTTTTGTCTGTCTGTGTCACCTACAGGCCACAATTCTTAATCGATCGTCTTGAAAACTTTTTTTATACTTATTCCTTATACCCTAAGGCTGACCACTATTATTTTTTGTGCATGCCGGACACCGTGGGACAGCGCCACGCCCAATGCTTTTGTGTCTTGTGTTCGCCTACAGGATGCAATTCTTAAGAGATCCTTTTAAAACTTTACATACCTATTCCTTATACCCTAAAGATGACCCCTATTGTTTTGGGTTATTTCCTAACCCCCAGGGGCAGAGCCATGCCCATTTTTACTTCGTGTCTGTGTGTGTTGTCTACAGGCCACGATTCTTAATGGATCGTCTTTAAACTTGGGATATGTATTCCTTATAGCCTAAGGACGTCAACTGCATGTCCCGACTCACACTGGCAAGACACGCCCAATTTTTGTGTTTGTCGTTTACAGGCCGCAATTCTGAATGAATCAGCTTGGTACTTGGCTTATGTATTCCTTATAGCCTGAGGGCGTCAACTATTGATTTTGATGAATGTCCCGACCCCCAGGGGCAGAGCCACGCCCACTTTTTGCCTTTAGCGTTAGGAAGGCACAATTCTGAATGGATTATCTTGGTATACTTATTCCTTATACTCTAAGGACGGCAACTATTGATGTTGGTGCACGACCCTCAACGCTAAACAAACCAAACGCCTAGCCTTCTTGACAAAGTACCATATCAATCAAAGCAGGAATGTGGACGTATATTGTAGCGTTATGTTTTTATTCATTCTTGAACACAATTTATGTTTGGAATTGTCTGATATGAGCCGAAATGTTTGGTTCTTCCAGTTAAATAATTGTAAAATATCACCTGTGATATAACACCTGAACATGTTATTCATGGAGATGGCGGGATGAAAGCAGCAGCGTGGGGGGTGGGTGTGTGTTAATCAGCATTGAAGAGTTTGACACCATAATGTGCTTGTATTGAGGGTATGTACTCAGATATCCATTTAAAGTGGATTTTGTGTGGCCCACCTACTCAGAAGTGGGTTAATTCCCATAATTAGATAAATAAAATGGTGTTTAACATCCTACTGTTTTACTATCGAATTCCAGCTGCCAAGGAATCTTTTATGTAACGATATAAGGCATTTAGATTGATGTTGTATAATGTTAGGGCTTATAAAATAACAGATATTTTTTGCTAAATATTAGAATTATAATTCCCAAACAAAATATACAATATAATCAATCATTCATTTTTCAATGGCTTAAAGTAAATGAAACTTCGTAATTGTAGGCGGTGAATTACTTGCAGAAAAGGCTGAGCTGGATGAGGGGAAGAACTTGTAGTGTTGTCAAATCTGCTAATACACCCTGAAGGAAGTACACAAATAAAAAGTTTAGTTTATGTATATTAAATACCAGATCTGTCCGTTATAAATCTGATGACACAAATGAATATGTTGTTGATAATTATGTGGATTTATTTCTACAACTGAGTGAAGACACAGGGAACTTTCGCATCGGTACAAAAACGAAACGTCATCGATGCGTGTGTACTTGTGACCTCAACCCGTAATGAGTGTTCGTCCAGTGAAAAACATTACATGTTTTGAGCTGGATTCACATACGTATGCAAAAGAAAATGTTTTTTGTCAAAAATATTGAATTTCCCACAATGTTTTGAGGCCTTGAGTATATTGTTGATAGAATGTGCTCAAATGCAATATTCTGCTTGATTTATTGCACATCTGCCAAAACATCGATTGAAAACTTTGACGGGACAGAAAAGTTCATGGAGTGGAAATTAACACCAACTAGCCATCATCGTACCTCGGATTGTGACGAAAAGAAAGTAATGAAAGCGTAAACGAACATATGATCTACTTTCATTTTCATTTCAATCTGATTAAAACACAGATCTAATTTCGTTTCGTTTTTTATAGTTCAAAATTTCGTTTTTACTTCTCTTCACTACTCTAGGATCTGGAGGAGTTGTTATTTATCTCGTGTTCAGCCTGAAAGGGGGGGTCAGCCAATCAAATGGTTTGTCGAATCGACTGTTTGACTTTTTCATGCGTGGAAATGTGGGTAGATATTACCAGCCAATGACGTCTATACTAACACCAGAGGATAGAAATCAAAACAAAACAAAAGTATATATTAAAAAGCATGGCGGTCGCTAATTGGTTAATCGAATGACTGACGTTATCGGGTCAAATGTCCCGTGCTTGATACCTGATGTCGTAGAACACGAGCTCCCACTATAATTTTTAGATCTACATGAGTGTAGGCCATCGAAAGTATAAAAAACGAAACGAAATATAGATCTATATTTTAATTAGATTGATTTTTAGTTAAACTAACCAATCATGTAATTATTACTATACTGTCTACAAGAATGAATCAAAGCGATAACTACAAGCCAATTGTTGAAGTAATGACTACAATAGGGTTGTAATACAAGGGCTCCAACTCTTACCTCAGCAGCACTGTAAGTCTGAACCTTCATTAAATTTGTCTTCCGGAAAGTAAATATCGCTACAGCTAGCACTATAAAATTAAACAAGTTTAATTAGTGCAGTTCCTGTGTGCTTAAATCATTATCAAGTGCTACATGTAGACATGCAATATTCTGACCACCTTATATGCCCACCGCTAGCTTAAAGGTATAATACTGTTCATCAACAGGGTCCATCCTTTCAAATTCAACAGGGTCCATCCTTTCAAATTCAACTAGTTCCATCCTTTCGATTCCAATGCTTCACATGAGTCACGGTCCTAACAGTCCTATGCTTCACACCAAATTTGAGTACGAGGGGTTGCCATTTGTCTGGTAGTTTGGGTTTGATTTTCACAAAATTCGAACTCAACCACAATTAAAGTGTAACAGTGATATATTCAAACAGTTTTTCAAATCGATAAAAACTGTGACCCCTAGAGGGGCCACAAGCTAAAAACGTGATTTTTGAAAAACTGGGAATATCCTGGTGTTTCTGGCTTATGTGAACATGTGCAAAGACATATCAAACGAAGAAAATTCCACTAAAATAAACGAACGCTAAACAGATGTTTGGATTTCCTTATTTTTGAACCAAAATAGAATTCAGAATTCCTGAAACCTTTTGGATATATTTTAAAAGCAATATCCACATCGAAAGTATGTTGCCCATGTTGGATTCTATTTTGATTACTGTTTAAAACTAACACCATATTAGATCAGAGGGAGAAGGGGGGTATTATCCGAAAGGTGGGCAAAAAGCGGGAGTTGACTTTTCTGGAAACATTTTCCCTCAGGAATCCGAAAATGGTGGGTGATCAGTCAGGTGAGGAAGCGTTAAGGAGTTATCGAGGTCAAAAGGTCAACAGAGGTTAAAGGAGGCTGGCTTATGAATTTAGTCACTTCTGATGCTGTCTGTTGCAGATTTCTTCTTGGAACACAGCTGAATGATTGAATAAGTGACGCATGATAATTTGTTAAAGCAATTAATCAAATTATGACGTAATTGAAAAGGTTACCGAGGTCAAATTAGCAAGAAATAAGGATGCACTGAGATTAGGGGCAAAACTAATGTTATTTTCCATATGCAGTACAATTCTGCATGGTCTGGCGAAGTAATTTCATCCAAAATTAACGATTATGTTAAACGAGTGATATGTCACATCATAAGTATATAATCTATAAGTATATAATTGCGACCATTTTCACAAACTGGAAGTATTATTCGTTACCACTTCCGGGTAACCGATTGTGGATTGTGATGGACATTACTCGATATTCACGTCCATGCCTGCACATGACTCATCCGATTGATTATCGTCATCAAAGTCATTAGTATCGACATTAGTTTCGTCGAAAACATGGGGGATTTCTCCATCGTCATGAATCAACATTTCGGGGAGAAACTCTCGTTCCAACCATGTAGTGTTGGTGACTCCAGTGCAAGCCTTGGCGAAGACGCACATCGCCAAATCCTCACCACATTGTTGGCTCGACAACAATGGAGCTTGAGGGACTTTGCACGGGGTGGAAGCAAGGTCAGGTCTACTGTGCGTCCTTTCTTATAATTTGCCCAGAAAATATTGTATCGAGTCTGATCTACATTCGTAAAGGCGAGGCTGGCCGTAGAAAACGCAAACAATTTTACTCAAGGCATTGAACGTGTGTTCCCCCGAAAAAGCCTCTTCGTCTATTTTCACTTTGTTCTACAATGGTATTTTTCCTTTGTGGAAGAAGGGCAGTATATTGGACTGTCTTACCTAAGGTTCCTTTGAGTCCTTCGGTTTTGGACATACTTTCCATATAACGTCGCCTTCAATTTCCCACTAGTAAGTGAGTTCGTCCAATAGGTAGAACAGGAGGAACAAGCCATGCAGAGCCTCGGCTACACGCTCGTGAACGTCCAAGCGTTGTTGTAATGCTTCCCGGTAAGAATTCCACCAAGTGACCCAGGCAGGTATAGCGAATTCCGGTACAATCAGGGGGATTCTTACCGGGAAGTATTACAACTACGCTTGGACGGTTCACGACCTGACCTTGCTTCCACCCCGTGCAAAGTCCCTCAAGCTCCACTGTTGTCGAGCCAACACTGTGGTGAGGATTTGGCGATGTGCGTCTTCGCCAAGGCTTGCACTGGAGTCACCAACACTACATGGTTGAAACGAGAGTTTCTCCCCGAAATGTTGATTCATGACGTTGGAGAAATCCCCCACGTTTTCGACGAAACTAATGTCGATACTCATGACGTTGATGACGATAATGAATCGGATGAGGAGTCATGTGCACGCATAGACGAGAATATCGAGTAATGTCCATCACAATCCACAATCGGTTACCCGGAAGTGGTGACGAATAATACTTCCAGTTTGCGAAAATGTTCGCGATTATATACTTATAGATTATATACTTACTGTGTGACATATCACTCGTTTAACATAATCGTTAAATTTGGATGAAATTACTTCGCCAGACCATGCAGAATTGTACTGCATATTGAAAATAACATTAGTTTTGCCCCTAATCTCAGTGCATCCTTATTTCTTGCTAATTTGACCTCGGTAACCTTTTGACCTTTTCAATTACATCATAATTTGATAAATGGGTTTCACAAATTATCCTGCGTCACTTATTCAATCATTTAGCTGCGTTCCAACAAAAAATCTGCAACAGACAGCATCAGAAGTGACTAAATTTTTAAGCCAGCCTCCTTTGACCTCTGGTGACCTTTTGACCTCGATAACTCATTAACGCTCCCTCACCTGACTGATCACCCATCATTTTCAGATTCCTGAGGAAAAATGCTTCTAGAAAAGTCAACTCCCGCTTTTTGCCCACCTTTCGGATAATACTCCCCCTTCTCCCTCTGGTCTATATTGGCTATGTTTGATTTTCAAACACCGAAATCCATATAAAAGACACAGTACATAGACGTGACTGGTTAATTTCAGGAACAATGCCATTTTTGATAACAATGGTCCACACCATGCGTAAAATACATTTTTTTATATTGTTTTGGTCGAGATTGTGATTAACTTGTCCTGTCTATGAGCCAATATTATTTATGCAGGCAGACCTAAGCAAATTTAATTAAACATATTAAAACATTACTACATACCTGACAGAATTTCTAGAGAGTTGAATGCTAAAATCCTGTCCCATAGAATCAAAACCTGATCACTTGCTAGAAAGCCAGAAAATGCTCTCATTAACCATTTAAATGCTATCTTTAACCTTTAATGAAAGGATTGAAGACCATGTATATTATATAAATATTATATATTGAACCGTAACAAGCCAACACGCTCATCATTCCACTTGTATACATGTAATGAAACCAGTGTTCACTTTATCCACAAAAAACTTGAATATTAATCAATAAGCATCTTTTGCCTTCAATAAATCAGACATCTATAGACATCACAAGGTTTTTAGAAAAGATTGTGAGGGAAGGTAGCATAACACTGAATGGGGTTTGTCCTTGATCAACCTCAAAGCTCCCAACCAAATGTGGAAAAAATCCAATAAAAACTGCAGTCTGTATCGCGTTAGCAAGTTTTTCAGAATGTAAGGGTCCTCTGAAGTAAAACAAATGGTTGCAAGTGATGGATAGAGAACTCCCTAAAAAAGCGACAATCAGGGGCCATGATCCATGAAGTTATGGTCTGATATGCACAAATATCTAAAGGAAGCCAGATCTTTGGGATATAAACATATGTTTTAAGTTTCATCAAAATCAGATAGAAATTGTGACCTCTTAGGAGTAGGATTTTTATATATCCAAATAATGAATTGTTAAAATACTGGCAGAAGTGTCGGTAAGTCGGTCTTCTGGGACGTTTTGAGTGACAAATAAAATGGTTTTGGAAATGAAGTAATTGTATTTTAAATTGCTAAAAAAACACGTTGAAAGTTTCTTCCGGTTAGGTAGGATCAGCCAGGTCAATTAATTTCATTAAATTTTCTTTTAAAACTGCGTTCTCTACCCGCGACAGAGAAATCAAATATAGATTTATTAGAAATTTGCTGATTTAAGACATACTACACACTACACTCTTTCATTTCCCTCACTGTTAGTTTTAAAAGTCAACTTTGCACACCCTCTTTACATTCCAAAGACCCATCCCTGCTCTTTTTTCCTAATCTCACGATGTCCCTTTTCTATTATTTTACTCTTCTTTGTCAATAGTACCGTTAGACTTAGCAACTCTCATTTTAAGCAATTCAATGAAGAGTTTAAGAAATTTTCAAAATTCAAAGAAAACTGCAGGTTGTATTCTGATCTTGCCAAACTAAACAATACCGCTCTGGAGGTACGTGTGGAACAGTGAGATGGCAATTCTGGAATAGTTGGTTGGAAGTTTGAATTATATTTTGATTAGGAATCTCGTCTTTGTTTACTGGTAAGACTCCCAACAAATAGTAAAGCAAATATTGATATCAGTTCGTTTTTGTGTGGTTTTATTCAAGAGGGACAAGCAGACTCCCTCAATGAACGGGGAATGGGTTAGGTTTTAGGTACCAATTTCAAGACGCAAAAATTAAAATGTTCAGACCCCCAAAAATAAGTAGTTATCATTCTAAGACCTATTCACATTTGAGATCTGATGAAATGTTGCATAGTACAGGTAAAGATCTGTATTTATATTTCATTTATGCAACCTTGTTAGTCACACTGTAGGCAGTTGAACTTTGTTAGTCGCACTGTAGGCAGTTGAACTTTGTTAGTCGCACTGTAGGCAGTTGAACTTTGTTAGTTGCACGGTAGGCAGTATAAACTTGTGATCCCATCAAACCACCTGTAATTAATTTGTGTTGCCTGTTTCTATTGATTGGAAGATCACTACTTACGGTTGGCAATTTACAGATTTCAGATGATAAAACAGTTCAGCTTCATGTGTTTGTAGTAAAGTTTCGAACAACTGACTTAATGACAGAATTCCCTGTAAAAATATATTCAATCTAGAATTGCAATGCATTAATTTTTCGTACATTAAGGGGCTGTAATCCAGGAAGTTACGATCTGATATGTGTAAATATCGAATGCAACCAAGAACTTTGGGAGATAAACGTATATTTCAAGTTTACAATGGTTCTATTCGTTGTAGGCCTACTTAGTAACTGAATAAAATGGCCGCAACAGACCTCAAGGCGAATCTTCTCTTCCCCGTCTTCGTGTACAGAGTTATTAGATATTCTAGTTCGAACGTCGAATTAGGGTTGCCAAGTCAGACAGACGTTGTCTAATATAATGCAATTTGATTGGCTACTGCATTAGATGAGAATAGAACTGGTCCTATCCATACAACACGCTGTCCATCCAACCATTTGTCTGATGTCATAACTAACTTCCAACCATTTCGTATTTCGTTCTTCATCCCTGAAGAAGTTAATAGTTTTACTGACGAAACATTGGATAAAATAATGTTTGTGGTACCTGTTACAAGCTACAATTTTCTCCAATCCATGGTAAAAGATTTAGAAAATGTAATATGGTAGAGACAGACTGAAAAACAACAGAATAAGTTCTTAAAATACAATAGAGATTTTAACATACCTGAGGGTCTGTTGAAAGGACATGGAGGCGGAAAAAATAACACATATACATCTCTCGAAAAACATAATATAACTTTATTGGTTCTTTATATAGATAACACAATGGTGATACTGTAAGAAAATTAAAACCAAACTTGATAGAGTACATTACACAATTAACGAAAAGACTATTATTATATAAATATAACTGTAAATGCTGTGATGTTGTGTACATTTCTCTCTTACCACAAAACAGAGAGAGAGAGAGAGAGAGAGAGAGAGAGAGAGAGAGAGAGAGAGAGAGAGAGAGAAATGGGGTTTAATGTCCACTTGACATAACATATAGTATGTGTCAATTGGAGTTAAATCTCTCTGTCACAAGTCTCTCTCTCTGTCTTCTTCACTCACAAGGTTTTCAGCAAATTGGGGTGGTAACATCAGAATAGAAAGTTGCAGAACGCTGAATATTGATAGTGCCCATCATCTCATGACCTCAATGGTCCACACCAAATTTGATAAAAATCTGTTAAAACTTTAGATAACTACGGAGTGGATATATTTTAATTTTTTTGTTGCGCATATATTTTAATATTTTTGAGTATGATAAAGTAAGATCGGATGACATATATTTTAATGTTTTTGAGTTTGGTAATATAGGATTAGATATGTAACATTTTTGTTTTTAAGACCTCCAAAAGACAGACTTGGTCTTGTGATTCTTAAAGATAATGGAATAACTATTAAAATATGGTTTTGATTTATTCCCAATGTGATGATCATCATCTATATACATGTATACTACTCCATGGCTATATGTAAACCATAAACTTGATAAAAACTCACCATACATTGCAAAGCCATGGAATGGAATAACCCCACTTGGTGGATAATATACTTCAAAGTGTTCCATACCAACTTTTCCTCGAATAAAAGACCTTGCGGGGGTTGCAGTTGAATTCTCTAATAAATTTCTCAGTACCACAGTGTCACGTGAAAAAGGCAAGAGAACCTAAAGATTAAAATAATAAAAACAGACAGCGTAACAAACAGCTAATTCTTCCAAAATGTCCACAAAGGTTATCACATATTTATTTTTTTGTAGGTTTTGTAATAGAAGCATGATTGAGAGTAATTACCACTGATATTAACTTTAGCCTCTAAAGTAATGGCAATATACATCCATGTGGGTTTTTAAAAAAAGTCTAGACATATTCATAAACAATGTTGATTGATTGGAAAAATGTTTGCATGCAAGATCGTGCGAAGGTGCCATTTCAAAATGGAGTCTCAAGAGAAGTAGTTCATTATGGAAAATAAGTTAACTAATAATAGAGAGCACGCTACATTTTTAGTATGCACAGAATGGATATGACGGCAAAAGGGGTTCCAGATGGGACCACTTGGCCAATTCTAAGAAAGGAAAATAGAGATAAATGATTAAGGTTGACATATGCAACATGGTCTACTACCTCATTATCTTAGTTATTTCAACTAAACAATTAAAAGATCCATCTCAATACTTACTTGATAAAGAAAATCTTCAAAAACAAAATAATGATCATCATTTGTTGCTGTTAATTTCACATCCTAAAGAGAAAAGCCTTTAGTTAGGAACAGGATCACATTGAATTAAATTTTACAAAGATTAAATGAATGCTTAAAATAGGTTAAATAAGATAGGTTGCCAGGCAACGAACCATATGCCCACAGTAGCTAAGTCGTCCGTGCAGTCAGCAAGTGTTGTCACATTTTTTTTCTATTGTCAGTAATGTGAACATTTACCTCACATGTAAATCTTATTACGAGTAATAACCAATAAAGTAATATCTCAACAGCAGATGGACCTAAAGGATAATATTTACTATGTTTACAAGCTTTTCTGCACACACATATCTCTGGAACAGAAAGTCGTAGATTGCTGAAAATGAACAGGGTTCATCCTTTCTGATTCCAATCCTTCACACCAAATTTGAAAAGCAATAGAATAGGGTTAATTTTCTCATAGTTCTAATCCTTTGCCCCGAATGTGAAAAACATCTCTAGTCTGTAACATGTTAATAAGGTTATGAGAAGAGGGCGAGATAAGTCTTGAATGGAATATCACTGACCCCAATCACATCAACACTTAAAATATGATAATCTCTACTTTATTAAAATTGATACGGCAAAAAAATAAGTTCATAATAGATGATGTGTATTGTTGATTGCGTAGGAAGCATGGCCCAATTATTACTTCAAAAACACAGCGTTCGTGTTTGATTCCCGAGGTCAAATAGTACAATACGTTTCCTGACTACCAATGACAAATATCTACATAGATCATCATGCCATGCGAGGAATTTTAATGTGTAATAGTTTTATATCCACCACTAACGGTAATTGTATCCGTATCTGTTGATATATTTCGCTGTCTAATATAGGTAAAACGGATAGGTGCCATATTGGATCATCACTATCAGGCAACAGATTGTTAAATGTAATAAAGACTTACTTTGTATAATAAGTTATCAATTAACAGTTCATGTTGAAGAACATTGGATTTTAATTTCTCATAATATAAAATATCCTGGAAAAAAAAGGGAAATGTATTTTTTTTTTTAAACAATATTTTTATTCAGGTTGTCTGAATGAGATTGGGGAACAGGCTTAGCCCATGTAAATTCCCTCTCCCTTATTAATTTGTATACATATATTATTAGTGAAAGATGGGTTATAATGGCAAACACATACATATTATATAAATACAATAAAATAGGTTGCCAGGCATCGAAACATACGCCCACACAGCAGCCAAATCGTCCGGGCAGTCAACAAGAGTTGTTGCATTTTAAGTAATCATCAGAAAATCATAATTCAAACTCACCCATAACAACGATGTAACTGTGATATAATCAAACGTTTTTTTAAATCAGATAATAATTGTGACCTCCAGAGGGACCACAAGCTAAAAAGGGAGATTTTTCGTACAATCAGGGGCCATGATTCAGGAAGTTACGATCCGATATGGGCAAATATGCAATGGAACCAAGATCATTAGGTTATAAACATGTATTTCAAGTTTCATCAAAATCTGTTCAAATTAGGACCTCTATAGGGTCCACAACCTTGATATAACATATATTTACACAATTCGCGTACAGACGGCGGCCATTTTATCCGTCAACTCTGGTCCGATTTTCACAAAATTCAAATTCTCTCTTCATTACCATGAAACTGTGATATAATCAAACGTTTTTTTAAATCGGATAATAATTTTGACCTCCAGAGGGACCACAAGCTAACAAAAGCGATTTTACGGACAATCAGGGGACATAATTCAGGAAGTTATGATTCGATGGGCACAAATATCGAAAGGAACCAAGATCTTTGGGTTATAAACATGCATGTCACGTTTCATCAAAATCGGTTCAAAATTGTGACCTCTATAAGGTCCACAACCTTGATATAACATATTTTCACACCATTCGCGTACAAACGGCGGCCATTTTGCCCGTCAATTTTGGTCCGATTTTAACGAAATTCGAACTCAACCTTCATAACCATGGAACGGTGTTATAATCAAACGTTTTTTTAAATCGGATAACAATTTTGACCTCCAGAGGAACCACAAGCTAAAAAGGGCGATTTTTCGGACAATAAGGGGCTATAATTCAGGAAGTTGCGATCCGATGGGCGCAAATATCGAAAGGAACCAAGATCTTTGGGTTATAAACATACATGTCAATTTTAATTAAAATCGGTTCAAAATTGTGACCTCTATAAGGTCCACAACCTTGATATAACATATTTTCACACAATTTTCACACAATTGTCCGTCAATTTTGGTCCGATTTTCACGAAATTTGAACTAAACCTTCATAACCATGGAATGGTGATATAATCAAACGTTTTTTTAAATCGGATAACAATTTTGACCTCCAGAGGGACCACAAGCTAAAAAGGGCAATTTTTCGGACAATCAGGGGCCATAATTCAGGAAGTTAGGATCCGATGGGCGCAAATATCGAAAGGAACCAAGATCTTTGAGTTATAAACATACATGTCAAGTTTCATCAAAATCGATTTAAAATTGTGACCTCTATAAGGTCCACAACCTTGATATAACATATTTTCAAACCATTCGCGTACAAACGGTGGCCATTTTGTCTTTCAATTTTGATCCGATTTTCACGAAATTCGAACTCAACCTTCATAACCATGGAACGGTGATATAATCAAACGTTTTTTTTAAATTGGATAACAATTTTGACCTCCAGAGGGACCACAAGCTAAAAAGGGCGATTTTTCGGACAATCAGGGGCCATAATTAAGGAAGTACCGATCCGATGCGCGCAAATTTCGAAAGGTACAAAGATCTTTGGGTTATAAACATACATGTCAAGTTTCATCAAAATCGGTTAAAAATTGTGACCTCTATAAGGTCCACAACCTTGATATAACATATTTTCACACTATTCGCGTACAAACGGCGGCCATTTTGTCCGTCAATTTTGGTCCGATTTTCACGAAATTCGAACTCAACCTTCATACCCATGGGACGGTGACATAATCAAACGTTTTTTTAAATCGGATAACAATTTTGACCTCCAGAGGGACCACAAGCTAAAAAGGGCGATTTTTTGGAGAATCAGGGGCCACAATTCAGGAAGTTACGATCCGATTGGCGCAAATATCGATAGGAACCAAGATCTTTGGGTTATAAACATGCATTTCAAGTTTCATCCAAATCGGTTCAAAATTGTGACCTCTACACTGTTCACAAGCTAAAAAACGTGATTTTTCGTACAATCAGGGGCCAAAACCCATGAAGTTACGGTCCGATACATGCCAATATCGAAAGGAACCGACATCTTAGGGTGATAAACCTATATTTTAAGTTTCATTGAAATCGGATAAAAATTGTGACCTGTAGACTGTTCACAAACAATTGTGGACGGAAGGACGGACGGACGGGCGGGGGCGACGACAATATACGTCCACATGAAAATGTGGGCGTATAAAAATGGGTGAAAAAGTACAAGTATAGTAAGAATTTTTAATAATAATAGGCAACATGAGGAAGGCTACAGTCATAATTATACATAGAATAGACGAATAAAATATCATATGGTCGAGATTAAAATCTGTTTGACATATCTATAAACTTATGGACCTGATTAAAAATATTAGTGTTAATATCAAGACTGTAGGTTGTATTAGTTGATTTGTTGAGATGAAACAGCATTCAATGCCCTATTGTTCTGCTTCCACTGGGCTAATGAAGATAGGCATACCCCATACAGTGTACCATGAGGGAAATTTCGCTCAGACAGCAGCACATTCGGCTTACTCTTATATCAATTCTAAAGACCAAATGTCAGAGAAACCCTCATTTGACATGTCTTTAAGTTAACACAATTTTAAAATCCTTTAATTAAAAACTTACCACATCATCAATTTTTATTCCCAACATCTGGCACCAAAGATCACCTCTTAAACTAATGGAACTACCTTTTTTTGTAAATTCACAAGCCAGTGGAGCAAGTTTGGATGCAATGACTAAAATATATGTCAATAATTACAATTCAGACATGTTTAAGCTGAAACAAATCCTGTATGTGATGAATGTAATTTTGAATGTAAAACCATGTGTATTTCTCACAGCTCAACTGTAATCAGGGTATCATTAATTTTAATCCTGCGTATCTAGCACTAATTTCTTTCGCATTCATTTAATATTAAAGCTGAACTCCGATTATAAAACTACAGAAATAATTAAATAAAAAAAGATTACTGCCATACATAATCGCCATACTTGTTTTCAATTTGTAGAACAAACATGGCGATACAATTTGTAATTCTTTGGGGTAAGGCAGTTTTCCCATATTTTTAGGGCAAAAGTATTTCTTTGTTGATTTATTTCGTCTAATTAGTAAAGTAACATGTACCTGATCAGACATAATAATTGTGTAGCAATAGTATTTTCATCAAACTGATTAGTGAGAACAGGTCCCTCATTCAGGAGGTAATTGGTAGTTGAAATATTGCTAGTCGGATGTGGACAGTGTACACTGGATGTGGGCGTGGCCTGCCACTGTTTTTGTACACCGTACAATCGCCATGCTTGTTCTACAAATTGAAAACAAGTATGGCAATCTTGTACCGCGATAATTTTTTTTTTTCTAATTATTTCTGTAGTTTTGTAATCAGAGTTCAGCTTTAAGTTTTGTACTTGTGTCCAGTTGAAAGCCGATTGATTAATTTTGATAATGACTGTTCAAATATTAATCATTATACATCAATAATCAACTGGCTTGTAAATTGAACACTGATTATCAGCTTTAAACTTGACATAAGTTCAAATTAGATGATTTTTGGTGATTTTAAACGATATTTACGAATTATTATACGAATGTGAAAGAAATTAGTGTTAAATATAAGATTAAATGATAACTGGGTTACAGTAATAACTTTCATCTGAATCGGACAAAAATTTAACACTTTTATATTATTTGGGGAAAAGCCATTATGACAGGAAAATGTTGAAGTATAATAAAATTGTAGTTCTAAAAACTCTGATTATCTACTTTTAGTCTAAGAAGAAACTGTTCACAATCAAACTCTGTCAAGGTTTTGAGTACCTGGTACCTGGTAGTGAAACTATGTTAATTAGAATCAAAGTTGACTAGTCCCAAAGCTTAATTAGCTTTGGCAGAAATGTTAAATATTGACCTGAGTTAATTGACAAGGAGTAGGGTTGTCTGTACAACCTTCTGGTTTCCTTCCACTGCTAATTCACCCCTACATGCAAGCAAATTATTGATATAAAATTGAATCATGTGTTAGTCCCGAAATGACCTAATTTGTGTTGAGTGGATGTATTTCTCTTTCTCTCACTTTATTTTCAAGGAAAGGATATGAAGACGGGTATTTTACAGGAAGGACCCATATTTTTGCAATGTGACCGTCACCATGTACAAAATTGAATTATTTTTTAATCTTTTAATTTAAATATCAGAAAATATGACAGAAAATTCCAGATAAAATGAAAGCATGAAATATTGGGTGAGGAGGAGTATAATTTATAATGTACCTTTTTGGCCTAATTTTATTCTATCATAATGAAAAATCTCTAGAGATATATCTTGTTCATCATCCATGCCAGATTGCCATTGATTGATTGACATCTCATTAAACTGAATTCGCTGGAAATCACAAAAAAATAAACATTGTTTTAGATATATTTTGATAGAAATATGTGCAATACTACAATACTACAATACTTCTTTAAGTGGCATTTAGTAGTTGAACAGTAACACTAACACTATTAATGGAATAGCAATTACTGGTTTCAACGTTTCCACAATGATACTTTCGTCTTTATCAAGCAAATGATAACATATATGTATAAAACTTAAGTATTTATATATAGTAAAAGGAAGCCATACGAATATACACTGTACAATGGCTAAAAGACAATTTTTGAAAACTAAAAGCCCGGATACGCCATTTCAAGCAATCTGACACAAAAAATGTGGCAATGGAATACTCTAATGTTGTAGTGATAACTTTTAATTTTTTTATGAATACATGACTCTAGACAGTTTAATTAGTTTATGATTTATGGTGACTTCTAAAAATTTGCAAATAAAATAATTCGAAGAATTGTGTACAACCATTATATTTTAACAAACAGTCGAACGTTAAAAGTACAGTAGCCAAGAATCACTGAGAAATAGGTAAGGGTTAAATTGTACGTTTGCCGTAATAAAAATGATCACAAAGTGTCAATAAGTACGTTTGCCTCATAAAAAAATAAATTTCGGATTATAACTCCTCATTATGGCTTAAAATCTCTAGATAAGGTGTGTTAATTAACAAGGGTGAAAAATGGACTGCAAGGCGATTTAATTATCGGTAGGGTTGAACAACTCTCGGACAGTGCGTTTTCTGTACTGAGTGTGTTAATTAACCGACGGGTTAAAAACGAATGACACAGTGTGTATTGTTTAATTGGTGTGTTTTCTCGATAGTTGTTATAACTGCGCCAAAAAGGTATAATCAAGGACCAACAGGCATTATCTGACGTGTGAGTGTTAAATCAAAACTTAGGAAGGAAAATTAATTTTACCGTGCGATTTTTCATTCGCCGGTGTGTTTTACGCAAATAGGTCTTTGTATAAGGACAGGTCTTTATATGTGGAGTTGTACGGGGCCGTTTCTTCAATGCGTCTTTTGTATTTGTTGATGAACATAAGACGCACTACTTTTTTTATAGTCTCGCCATTTAAAAAATTGCCTATATGGACGTGTGCTCGCTATATGATTCACGTTTCTCTCATCTCGTCTTTTTGTATTTGTATAGAACCCGTACGCGTTTTATACTTTCACGTTATTTATATATAAATTTGCATTTAATGAAATAAAAATGTGCGGAAAGGTGAATATAATGTCGTCATAATTATATAGATATCCCACACAGAATCCAAAATTCAAATATCCCCGGGTACACAGCGAGTAAGCTAAATTTTCCGTATGTGTATATTTACTTATTCGTTTGTTCCTTCATTTTTCTTTTCTTCAGGTAGTGGTTTCTCCTTTCAAATCCGTACCGAGTCTCGGCAAAGTGGTGGGACAAATGTCCCCCCCCCCCCAAATTCTATCCCGGACGGAGCTTAAAATACTCAAATTGCCAACGAATTCTAAACGTCAATGAAACTGCTGCCTAAATTGTCTCAGTTGCACTGAAATTGATCCTAATTTTAAAAAAAAATTCTGGAGGGAAACATCCCAGGCACTCAAAGCAAGGGGCGGAGTATATACTAGTACGATCCGTGGTCAGTGCGAACAATTTAAACAAACAACAATGGGGCCCCCGCCCGGTTGGTATGTCCCGGGCCCCATCTTACCTTCAATAGCAATATCCATAAAACAGAAATCTCCATGTTGATAAATATTAAAACACAACAACCAACCGAACAGTGGTAATTCCCACACAAATGGTATTTAAACTTTACTTTAGCTTTTCACTATATTTACATTGCATACACTCCAACGATCCTAATTCCAGAACTAAACTTGTAACTTTACCGTATGTAAATATACTTATTCTCGTGAATATATACTAAATCTCGTCTTCCGACAAGTTATTATTTGTGTCTTCAAATTTGTACCATGTAACCGTATTCATGATCCAAAAAATAATATAATTCAAATGTCAACCCATCCACTGGCATTTCAGACTTCACGTCTCTCCGGTTCATGATTTGTCCGTGCAGATTCGACAATCTCAATTACGTTTCCATGATCAAAGCAACACTTCTGTTTACATGTAGAGACGTGCACGAGCTTATTCGCACATACTGGAAAACTGTTCGGTTGCTTTATTTGAGACGATGATACTAATAATAACCTATAACATTTGGCAATTTTTTCTTTGAAAATTCTGATAAATTGGTAGCTCTTCGGGAAGGGTTGATCATATAGCTTACTCTGTTTGTGTGTATTGTAAGTTTATTATAGCTAGCAGATAATATAGGATATCTGAATAATTTCTGAATGAACATATTATATCTCGTTAGATGTTAATTTTTAAAGGGCCCTTTTTATGATAGTCGGATATCATTCACAGATATCAAATATAAATCACAATAAATAGATCGTGAATAGTCCAATGCAGATTTGAAACAAACAGCATTGTTATTCTATGAAAAAATACATTTACCTGTTTCCTAATTCGATTTGATACTTGATTTAAACTTCACGGTTCAATTAGACCTTAGACAATTATGTTTCCAACTGGCACGGAGAAATAATTCAAATATAATTTATTATCAACGCCGGGGAGATGTTTTGCAAATAAAGGGGACAAAGTAATAATAATACTATAAATCGAAATTTTATTACTGTTAATACATATGAAAGTTTAAGAACGGATATTGATACACTACACGTGCATATATAATTATAGTGTGCTCTTCATAAGTTGTTTAGGGACGCTTTACAAAGTGACAATTTAATCATATAAAAAAATATTAAAAGCCAGGTTAAAGGAATAATCCCAGTTACATTTTGGGGCTTAAAATTGCTTAATTTTGTATGAAAGGCCTTTAATAACTTATAACTTAGCCCCTAGCAACTACCTCAAGCGTTGTGATACGTTTTCAAAAAATTTCCAATTGTCGGTATTGCTCTGTGTTTGAAGACTGGCGTCTTGGTTGCATCCTAAAAAGTGCCTGGATAATACGCGTCTACATGCTGAGTGTGCGCAGTGGCATTTCTCATGTTATCGCTTACTGCCAACAATCACACTCAAACCAAGCTCTCTATTTATGAAGTGTACAATAGGTATCGCATGTAGTCGCATTTATCAAGTGGTTGGCCCGAACTATACTATTCAAAAAAAGTAGGGGATATTTGATTTTGGGGGCATAATACTAAAATATGCAAATGGCTTCGAAAAAAGTCACTATAGAACCTAACAGAAGAAACATTTCCAGTTACATGTGACGCCCAAACGCACCAATACCGTAGCTTCCGCATGGAATGCAGGTGATGCTTGGGATCATCATGGGGGTCCAACCCAAGATTTGCACGACTCGGACTTTGAATGTTACAGTCATTGTGGCATTGAATTCCAGGGCGGAAACATCAGTTTAATTGTTTTAGTGACCAGAAAACAAATTTTGATATGCGTCGGCTTACCCAAAATGAAAGGTTAAGTGCCCTTGGCATGCTACAGATCGGCACAACACAGGCGGTTGTGGCGCGGACGATGAATGTTTCTCAGTCTGTCATAAGCAGGCTATGGTCCAGATACCGTGATACACAATCTGTACAGGACAGACCACGCTCAGGTCGACCAAGGGCGACAACTCAAGCCCAGGATCGATTTATCCGTACCTTGGCCTTGAGAAATCGTGTCATCACAGCAAATCAGATCAGCTCTCGTCTTCAAACAGACACTGGTGTGAGAGTGAGTGGCCAGACGATTCGGAATCGACTGCATAGGGGTCACCTTCGCGCCCGACGTCCTCGCGTGATCCCTTGTTTGAGAGATCATCACATTCAGGCAAGACGTCGTTGGTGTAGGGATCGTCAACACTGGGATAATCGACGCTGGAGCAATGTGATGTTTTCAGATGAGTCAAGGTTCACTGTTGATTTTTTGGACAGACGTAGGAGGGTGTGGCGTCGTCGAAACGAGCGCTTCCAAGACGTTAACGTCATCAGACATGATCGATTTGGGGGTGGTTCTGTTATGGTGTGGGGAGGCATCACTGTTGCTGGAAGAACGGCTTTACATGTTGTTGCAGGGCGTGTTACAGGCCAGTACTACCGGGACAACATCTTGGCAGTCCATGTTGTGCCGTTCGCACGACGTCATGGCCGCCGTTTCATCTTCCAGGATGACAACGCAAGATGTCACAGGGCCAGGATCGTTACAGGTTACCTCCAACAATAGAACATCACCACATTACCTTGGCCAGCACTGAGTCCCGACCTCTCCCCCATCGAGTATGTCTGGGACATGCTTGGACAGAGGTTACGTCAACGTCAACAACGTCCTGCCAATGTCCAAGAACTTGTTGCTGCGTTGCAACAGGAATGGGACAATCTGGACCAAAATGACCTTAGATGTCTCATTAGGAGTATGCCACGTCGGATCAATGCTTGTTTGGCAAACAGAGGAGGATTTACCCGTTACTGACTTTGTTGTGATGCTGTGGTAACTTTGCTGTTTGACCCCGGGTATCATTTTACCCTTATAATGGTCAGTCTGTGCCTTACTTAGTCTAACGATCATTTGGAATAAATCGATGAATGTGAATTTCATTTCATTTTGTCATTTGTTTCTTCGTCAGTTTCATTAGGTGACTTTAATAACACTTAAAAATCAAATATCCCCTACTTTTTTTGAATAGTATATTTAAAAAGTCTAGTGTCCGGATATTTGATTGTGGTGCGATTTTGACGTTCACGTCCAAACGACTGAATATTTTGAACTGAACTTTTCAGACAAGGTAAATACACAATTCCTCTGTATTTTGGCGGTAAAATTTCATACGTATACGAACTTGTAATTTTCAGATTCTATGAAATTCGGGATTCACACTTTAAATGACTTTGTTTTAAATATCCTTTTTTTAGGGAGAATATAGTTATATGCAACTAAGTAAATGGTAGATTATTCCATAAAAAAGATACGCCAGTATCAAGAGTTAGTTACTGGTTGTCTTAAATTTTACTATACACGCGTCTACATGTATGTATTCTATTTACATGCCATATAAGTTATTGGTTGTATATTTTACATTCCAAATGAACCACAGTAGACGGGAATTCGACTTCCAGGCGCGAAGCCCAGTGCAACCCAGTTTATGGCACCGTCAATCCCCAATACAAATTGTAAAATATGTTTTATTTTCTATTACAGAGTCAGTGGCTGATATCACTCTTGAAGTGTTGCGGGCTTTTCCGTGATGCCTCTTCTTGTCGACCCCGCTTGTAAACGCGAAAGAAAATGACTTTTTTTTTATTTTGTCCATTAACGATGTATAGATCAAAACGCAAGCCAGACATTTATAGATTTCGGAAACGACAATAAAAATCCTTACGGTATGCGTAAAAGATTCGTTGTCTCAATTTCATCAGTAACAAATTATACCAATTATATAATAAAAATTAAAACCCACATGTACATTTTCCGCAAATGATAATTACAGCGATCAAATGATCATTGTTATTGTTTATCTGCATTCTATTGTAAATTTATATTTTAGGCCTGCTGTTTTAATTACCACTCAATTGATCATATGTTGCTTAATCAATAGAATTTAGTTCTATGCTTAATCATAATTTCCTTAAATCATTTTTAGAGCTACCAATCGCTTGACCTCCAGTTTTAACTCGATTTTATTCTGACGGAGAAGCATTTTATTGTAACTGTATAAAGTATATGTTATTGATATAAATATAGTTTTTTTTCTATTGTATCGCAGACAATCAAATAATTAATTGTGATACAGTAATAAGTTTTTACGCACTACTTGGCTTTGTTGTTTGTTTTTTACAAGTTTCTGTGGTTTTATTTACGGGGGTGCCAAGCGATCAGTCCTAGCAATACGCTGGGAATGAGTTACGTGGTACTAATCACTACTTTATCTGTCCGTCCAACGCTGGCTATATAATAATTATTATTGAACTGCTAACATTTCTAGAGTTGTTTTGTTTATAATAATAAATAAAATTGCAAACTCGTTGAACATTTGTCTTTATCTATTAAAAGTTGCAATGAAATAAATACGAGTTACGTACATTGTACTAATTTCAACACGCAAAACAATAAACTGGCTATGAGTTACGGGTTGCACAGTACCCGTTTCGACATGCAAAACAATAAACTGGCAACGAGTTACCGTTTACGTGGTACCCATTTAAACACGCAAAACAATAAATTGTCAGAACAAAAGAATATATATAGACATGCTGTAAATTTAGATTATCGCTATGTACCTGGATATATTCAAATTGGGGTCTGACTGCTAGATACTTATAAATGACGACATTGTTTTCGCCATTTTACGACAGATGAAGGTCCATATTTATATTTGATTATGCAATTTTATAAATGGCGTGACTATAAAACAGTACTGAGTCTTATGTTCATCAACAAATACAAAAGACGCAATGAAGAAACGGCCTCGTACAACTCCAAATATGAAGACCTGTCCTTATACAAAGACCTATTTGCGTAAAACACACCGGCGAATGAAAAATCGCACGGTAAAATTAATTTTCCTTCCCAAGTTTTGATTTAACAATCACGCGCCAGATAAAGCCTGTTGGTTCTTGATTATACCCTTTTGACGCAGTTATAACAACTATCGAGAAAATACACCAATTAAACAATACACACCGTGTCATTCGTTTTTAACCCGTCGGTTAATTAACACACTCAGTACAGAAAACGCACCGTCCGAGAGTTGTTCAACCCTACCGATAATTAACTCGCCTTGCAGTCCATTTTTCACCCTTGTTAATTAACACACCTTATCTAGAGATTTTAAGCCATAATGAGGAGTTATAATCCGAAATTTATTTATTGATACTTTGTGATCATTTTTATTACGGCAAACGTCCAGTTTAACCCTTACCTATTTCTCAGTGAATATCATCCACAGTATTCGACAGTGCAAACACGACTTACTGCTCAATTTAAATCAACATTGATGTGGTTATCTTACTCTTGCCGTGAACGGACGGGCCTCTGATATCGAATATTTAAGACAAAATGAAAATTTTAAAATTGGTGCACGAATTGTATGCCAAAGACTGTCATTTAATTTGAACTCTTCGCATATTTCGCCGAACATAACTGATAAGAAGGAAGTACAGCAAAAACACTTATACAAAGTTAAAACAGGAACGATTGAAGCACAATACTGGATCTTTCCGAAAGGACAAATATTTTCCCTTGGGTTAAGGTTAGGGTTCGGGTTAGGTTTATCTAAAACTATTCTGAAGGGTTATGGTTAGAATTGTGGCTATAAACACAGAAAAATATTTGTCCGTTTGGAAAGATCCAGTATCGTGCACGATTGAATGTAGCCTACTTTTTGTTTGACTTCGCTGCATGTGTAGAATATTTGAGAAACGGCAATCTAATTAAAATATAGATCTATACTTTAGATGGCCTACACTCATGTAGATCTAACAAGTTATAGTGGGAGCTCACGTTCTATGACGTCAGGTAACACGCGCGGGACATTTGACCCGATAACGTCAGTTATTCGATTAACCAATTAATCCGTGCTTTTTAAAATCTACTTTTGTTTTGTTTTGATTTCTATCCGCTGGTGTTAGTATAGACGTCATTGGCTGGTAATATCTACCCACAGTTCCACGCATGAAAAGGTCAAACGGTCGATTCGACAGACCATTTGATTGGCTGACCCCTCATTTCAGGCAGAACACCAGTTAAATAACAAGTCCTCCAGATCCAAGAGTAGTAAAGACAAGTAAAAACAAAATTTTGAACTATAAAAAACGAAACGAAATTGGATCAGTGTTTTAATCAGATTGGAGAAACTGAAATATAAGTCGTCGAATAAGTTCAAAGGTCAAAAACTACTCGTATTAATCTTTGCAAAACAAACTCAAGGGCCACACATCTTCATACCTTCTGGAGATATCAGAAATAAGCAAAGTTCACCGAATGGTGAAAGGGTGTGAAGCACTGATCTATATAATATAGATAAAGTCTTTAGAATAAAGTCTTCGCACCACTGATCTATATAATATAGATCAGTGGTGCGAAGACTTTATTCTAGAGTGTCTTAAAAAAAAAGACTACTGTGGGGGAGGTAACTCATAGTTGAACAAGCCAACAGTGAGGCTGATGTCCCCCGCCGAAATCCCAAAATAAATAGATGACACATATTAATTAATCGCACATTTATTTTTTTCAAAAGTATCGAGCAATCAAACTGTACACGAAGTGTCATCCAAAAGTGTTTTATAAAGAAAAATGCTAAAACCGACGAGAAAAATGAAAATGTACCCTAGTTTGGGGGACCCTAAAGGCAGACAAAAGGGCCCCCACGCTTGACAAAAGGGCCCCTCTGGCCAAGGGAAAGGGCCCTCGTGTCCGAGTCAATTGTTTCTTTCCACTGTTACTGTCGAATCCATTACTGAATGAGAATGCAGTCATTGTATTGGCATAAAAATCATCAATCAAGATGAACCTAAGTTATCTTGTCCCAAAGTATCAACCAATCAAATTGCTTATCTCTGCCTACCCTAAGAAGAAAATGCTCATCTTCGAACTCCATCAAGGCATTGACCTAATAAGCATACACGTCAATTTTGAACATTTTAATGCAATTCGAAGGAGAGTTATTGTGTTCCAAAGTCTCGGCAAATCAAATTGCTTATCGCTCTGCTTACCCTGAGCAGAAAATGCTCATTATCGATCTTAGTCAAGGTATTACTGTAATGAAACTATACACCAAGTTTCATCACTCTCATTTAATTAGAACTAAAGTTATCGTGTGTCAAAGCATCAACCAATCAAATTGCTTATCTCTGCTTACCATAAAGGGAAAATGCTCATCTTCGAACTCCATCAAGGCATTGACCTAATAAGCATATACACCAAGTTTGAACATTTTAACTCAATTAGAAGGAGAGTTATTGTGTTCCAAAGTCTCGACCAATCAAATTGCGTATCGCTCTGCTTACCCTGAGCAGAAAATGCTCATTATCGAATTTAGTCAAGGTATTACTGTAATGAAACTATACACCCAGTTTCATCACTATCACTTAATTAGAACTAAAGTTATCGTGTCCGAAAGCATCAACCAATCAAATTGCTTATATCTGCTTACTCTAAGCGGAAAATGCTCATCTTCGAACTACATCAAGGCATTGACCTAATAAGCATATACACCAAGTTTGAACATTTTAACTCAATAAGAAGGAGAGTTATTGTGTTCCAAAGTCTCGACCAATCAAATTGCGTATCGCTCTGCTTACCCTGAGCAGAAAATGCTCATTATTGAACTTAGTCAAGGTATTACTGTAATGAAACTATACACCAAGTTTCATCACTCTCACTTAATTAGAACTAAAGTAATCGTGTCCTAAAGCATCAACCAATCAAATTGCTTATCTCTGCTTACCCTAAGCGGAAAATGCTCATCTTCGAACTCCATCAAGGCATTGACCTAATAAGCATATACACCAAGTTTGAACATTTTAACTCAATAAGAAGGAGAGTTATTGTGTTCCAAAGTCTCGACCAATCAAATTGCGTATCGCTCTGCTTACCCTGAGCAGAAAATGCTCATTATCGAACTTAGTCCAGGTATTACTGTAATGAAACTATACACCAAGTTTCATCAATCTCACTTAATTAGAACTAAAGTTATCGTGTCCCAAAGCATCAACCAATCAAATTGCTTATCTCTGCTTACCCTAAGCTGAAAATGCTCATCTTCGAACTCCATCAAGGCATTGACCTAATAAACACATACACCAAGTTTGAACATTCTAGCTCAATTAGGAAGAGAGTTATTGTGTCCCAAAAAGTGTGACGGACAGACAGACAGACGGACAGACAGACAGACAGACAAACAGACAGACAGACGGACGGACGAACCCATTTTAATAGTCCCCCAACTTTCTTCGAAAGGCGGGGGACAAAAATTTATTGCCATTCCCCCAATAGATTGTTGCCCATTTGCATCCGCTTACAGTAAATAGTAATGAAAATTGAAACACTAAAAAAAAGACTATCGAGACTAGATTCATGAATATTACTGCATAGAAAGCTTCCATGTGAGAAATTTCGGGACATTTTTACTATTTATGAAGAATTTGCGGGACGCAGGACTTTAGAGCGTTTTCCGGGACTGTCCCGCGAAATGCGGGACGGGTGGTCACCCTATCCATAGGACGAATATTTTTCAACTCCACCGCATATCAAACTACCGCACGGGATACCGTTCCTGGTCTAATACTGTGCCGACGTAAGCCAACAGAAAGTGGCCTATATTATTAATTAATGTAAAATAATCAGTTTATAAATGAAGGACTAATTGATTAATATTCCAAGTTTTGTTCTTGGTTAATTTGAACTAGTTTTTATTGCAATATATCCGATAAATAGCGGACAACGCAGGTCCTTATCTATTTCTACGATATCACTAAAAACTAAAGTAGACATCTCCCATCATGCATTGTAGTCTAGATTGTCACATGACTTTAAATTGTGAGAGGTGGGAAGTGCTTCTTACATCCCCCATCATGCACTGTAGTCTAGATTATCACATGACTTTAGATTGTATTTACTGAGATCTATATTTAGCCCCACTAGTATAAATAGAAGAGGTACAATCTTCCCGTGTTCACTACAGTCTACAGTCACAGAAAAACTATTGTTATGCTTCCTTTGGTTTGGAGAAATAAAAGTGCAGTATTTCAGTTCACATCTCATTTATCTAGTTTAAATCACAGAAAAAATGAGCAATGAAAGGGCACTAGACCAGGACTAGTACGGCTAAATAGGTCACTAGCCCGTAGGTTATTTTTGGTAGTCCCGGGCGTCGGGCTAGTGGATTTTTACACCCCTGGTGCATACCAATATTTAAAGCAGCAATTTCATATTTTCAAGTTATATTTTTAAAATATATTAAAATAAAGCCTTAAAATAGATGGTATCTATAAACAGTTCAACCTTGTTAAAGTTACATTATGGGAGATAAGATAGAGAGATGGCAGTTCTCACTATAATAGTTAAAAACTAGATAGTGTAAAGGTAATTTGCTGAAAATTTCAGTCAAATTGATCCACTATTAGCCGAGAAAAAAGCGTTTGAAATATTCACATAGCCTTGGTCATCATTACTCAAATCATTAATATAAACAGCATAGTCTCGATTATCCACTTGATTGATTTAATTATCAACGGCCATTAAGCGGCACATAGGATTTTAATCCGCCAACATCGAAGGCTAGCCTTGACATCAAGAGTTTATTATGGTCTGGATATGTTAATTAATGTCTAATTGATTATTTAGATAACATTTCAGGCCTAAAGAAAGACCTGTAATAAGCAGATTTTGCTCTTGCATAATGCTATTTTAAAGAATAATCCTATTCACTATTGCCAGTTGAGAAATTGGCAAAAATATCACTTTCAACATTAAATTCAAACGTTTGAAGATAGCTATTGCATGGGGGGGGGATGGGAAAACAAGGCAGTAATTGTGTTATTATTTCCCATGTGAAAGATGTTTCAGTGTGGAAAATAATGCCAATGATTGTATAATAGTGAGTTGACAACCTACTGAGCAAAAGACATAGAAATAAATATGTTTTGACTTTCTTGGAAAATATGAAATTCCGGCTTTAAAGCTTTTTTTCAAGTTAAGTCAAAGACGATAATTGTGCCCTGTAGAGTGTCCACTAACAATCAGGAAGGATTGGGGCTATGCCATAATATGTCCACATAAAAATGTGGCTGTATAAAAATACAGTATGATTTTCTGTTGTCCAAAATACCATAAAACTAGGAAATTGAAGGGGTTTAATCAAAGTTATAGAAATACACCCCATGTATAAAACTACTGGAATGAGTGGGATGTATTGTACCATTTAGTCTTATATAGATAATCGATTGTCTTATGTCTTTTAAACTGAAGCCTCTATCACCAGGTATTCTGAAAGGTGTTGGGCTCTTCGTGGTCATAAAGATCAAACTCAACAGAATGTACAACACAGTTTCAAACAGAGTTTAAAGTTGGGTGTAAGTAAAGAACTTTTGAAGTTTACGTGAAGTACAGTTACGTTAAATACAACATCTGTACCTTATTGCGTTATTCGTAATTTGAAGAAAATCACAGTAGACATATTTTGACAACATATAAAATGATAATACTTACTAATTCATCCATTGTTCTGTTTTTGAGTGGTATCTGTATGATACCCCATAGATTAAATCTGAAACATAATAAACCAACACCACTTTCAAATTATCACAACTATCAATGCTAAATTCTACAGCAAGTTAAAAAAAACAATTGCTCAGAAATACTGGTATATATCAGGGGACTATCAAAATGCCTGTCAGGAACGGAAGGCTGCGAATTATGAATTTAGAAAGGGATCGATGTTTCAGTCCAAATATGAAAAACAGATCCAATATTAGTGCTTGCCATGCAAGATATGCCCACATTTTGCCAAGGGATGGACAGAAAACACACTAATGGGATATGAAGATATATTTGAAGGTGGTGCTGGGGTGGTAATAACCAGGAAGATATGAGCTTGGTATACCGTGTCCAGTACCAGGAAAGTGTGAGCTCTACTCACCCATTGTTATTAGCTGATCTGTAATTAACATTGTTAAGACTAGTGACTACTTCCAGGAAATCTTTAGGGGCATACACTGGTCGTATTTGACTAAAATCTAATAAAATAAAACAAACATAGCTTTTAATATTTCATCAAATTTGCCCACTAAAACAGAACATATTAACAAGAATTCAATACAGAAAGATACGTATATTATGATTCATCTATTCATATATTTTGGGTCAGTAATCTTACACGGTCCTTAACACTTTTATCTCTAATTCCATACATAAACAGGATTACTGTTCTTTGAATATTTTTAAAAGCCTGTTTGGTTTCATGCACAGTGAGACATTATACAAGGCAATTTGTAAGTAAATCCTAAGACTGAATATAAAGATAGGTTGCCAGGCCACGAAACATACGCCCACAGCAGCTAAATCGTCCGGGCAGTCAACAAGGGTTGTCGCATATTTTTATTTTTTTTTGGTGATGAAACATTTGTAATACACTAAAATCTGATTAAGAGTAATATGTAATTATCTGAAAATCATTAGAATTTGTTTGCTTTTTATAAAGTTTTGCCCCAAGCTAACAATTAGTATAAGAAACATTTAACATCATGGATTTAGCTGTTCAGTTATTAAAATTCATTGAAAATCAAAATACTTGTTCGTTTCAACACCTTAAACTCTGTTTAACAATCTGAAGTCAATCGGATGATAAGTTTGGCATCTACAGCATCACAAGGTTATTTGAAGTGATCAAGGGAGATAACTCTGAAAGTAATTATTTGAAATCGCTGAAAATCAGTAGGCTTCTTCGCCTCATGACCTTAAACAGTGTGTGTAAATTTAAAGTCAATCGGATATTAACTTTGGCCTCTACAGCGTCCACAAGATTTTTTTCAAGTGATCAAGGGCCATAACTCTGGCACTAATTATTGGAAATCGCTGAAAATCAATAGGCTTCTTCGTCTTATGACCTTAAACACTGTGTATAAATTTTGAGGTGATCAAGGGCCATAACTCTGGCACTAATTATCGGAAATCACTGAAAATCAATAGGATTCTTTGTCGTATGACCTTAAACACTGTGTATAAATTTAAAGCCAATCGGATATTAACTTTGGCCTCTAGAGCGTCCACAAGATTTTTTGAAGTCATCAAGGGCCATAACTCTGGTAGTTATTATCGGAAATCGCTGAAAAACAATAGGCTTCTTCGTCTCATGACCTTAAACAATGTGTATAAATTTAAAGTCAATCGGATATTAACTTTAGCCTCTAGAGCGTCCACAAGCAATTGTGGACGCCGGCCGGCCGGCCGGACGTGGGCGACGAAAATATACGACCACATTTCAATGTGGGCGTATAAAAATCAATTCTTTTATCAAATCTTGTTGTTCAAATACTAATAATTATCAGAGTTTAGTCAGGGCTACATTCTGGCTGTGCATACCTGGACCATCTGCACCCAATGCAGTCCACATTTGACTGAATTCTTTTTGCTCTTTTTCTGTTCTCTGGAAGTAAAAAAAAGTTCAATAACAATAGCATGACAAAGATGGTGAAAATGAAGAGTGTTCTTCCTCTCATGTAGCTAATGCTTGACATTAAATCTGAACAAGCCACCATACAAACAGAGATAACACTATATATCCACTATAAAACTTGAAGCATAATAAAACCCATATACTAACCTGTCTTGCAAGTGGTACATTTAGTTCAGTACACATGCTATTTAAACTTTTCATTATTTTTTTTTCCCATGATTGCTACAATAAACAAAAAAATAGTTTGCAAATCAAGTAAACACATATATGGATATTATATGTACACATCAGCGAAGTTAATCTGGCAGTTCATCTAACAGTTCATGTGGGAAAACTGACAAGACCTGTCAATGGTTTCCATTAATAATATTATTTCTAAATAGTTAACATAGTCCCTTTCAAGGTGCACACACTTTTGACAACGATGTTGCAAAACCTGGCTGCCAGTTAGGAAGAAATTTTCTCGAGCCACTGTAAACTAGCAGTTATGAAGCAAGATGCGCTCACATTTTACTTCTGGAGCATGAAACCATATGGAAAGTCGCAGTTGCAGGATTCCTCCTCGCATGACCCGAATGCTCCCCACCCAAATCTATTAAAACTATAGCCTCTATCATGTTCATCAGGATTTTGGCAAAGGGTGATTACTCCAAAATGGAAAGTCATGAAAAGCTGGAATCGATAGAGTTCATTCTGGTAAAGGTCATGGCAAGAAAAGATGGAATAGCTTTGGAAAGAAATCACAAATAACAAATCAGTGGGACGTTAAACAGCATTATATTTCATTTCTATTTACCCCAAGGCTTCACAACAATCATGTGAAAAAGCCAATTGCTGACGGACAGACAATGGACATGTGTAATTACATAATAAATCCACACTGAAATGTGAGTGTGTAAAAATCTCTTTTGATCCACAAACACAAGTGGACTAAGCAAAGTTTTCTGAGAATAGTTTTTAAGTTTCCTGTGGTGTCTTTAGTTTTATTATTGCTGTACATTGTTTCCGTATTTATTATACAATGAGGTAGGACATGAGCAATAGGATAGAATGAGAAATGTGGTTGAACGTTCGAGAATATGATTAGAGCCATGCATGAAGCTGTACTTACTTTACTTACTGATGCTACTTATATGTAATATATGTTGGAACAATAAACATGTAGAATGGAAGTCAAGAATCATTTTATTATAATAAAGACGAACAATACAATATTTCCCTTTAAAGCGTAGTTAGTTAAAAACAAATAAACTCACCTGTGCTTTAAACACATATGATATAGGATCTTTTAAGTGATCTATTGGTACCTCCGAATGTTTAGCAGCATGGATACATACATATTTATAAATAGCATTTTTCAATGCTCCATTCCTTCCTGGAATCAACAGTTAGAACAGTTAATTAATCACACAATATTATATATCAATTTTATCACTGAGGATTATTCATATTTAATGGTATCCACTTTAAACGAATTGTGTTTAATATGACCTTACACATAAAAAATCCAAAATCGGCAAAAATCAGAAAAGGGAAAACGGCCACCAGAGATGTCGGATAACTCAGTCAGTTATTTACCACTCTATAGCAAAACAAATGTAGTAAGTGGATCAAAACGATTCTAAAAATAACCTCAAAATCTATAAATGTTGTGACTTCAATTTTCATCTGAATTTTAACAAATGGCTGTCTCGTAGGGGGGGGGGTGGGGGGTTCATACGTTTTAAGTTTCATCAAAATCAAATAAAGATTGTGACCTTTAGAGGGTCATTAAGCTAAAAATGTTAAGTTAAAGTTATGGTTCGATTTGCACCAATATCGGAAGGAAACGAAAATCAGATAAAAATTGTGACCTCTAGAGTGTCCACAAGCTAAAAACATGATTTATTCGTACAATCAGGGGCCATAATCTATGAAGTTACAGTCCAATACATGTCAATATTGAAAGGAACCAATATCTTTGGGATATAAACCTATATCGGTATTTAAAGTTTTACAAAATTGGATAAAAATTGTGACCTGTAAAGAGTCCACAAATAAAATGTAGACGGAGTCGACGACTACATATGTCCATATAAAAATGCGAAACTTGCAATCAATAGAAACAGGAAACAGACGGTTTGATGGGATCAAGTTTGACGAAGTTAAAACGATGCATTTGATATTCAGATAAGTTGATACATAATAATTAATAGAATACAATATCAAAAAACCATCGTTTTATCCAACGTTTCGTCAGTAAAAATACTAACTTCTTCACAAAGTCGAAGTTAGTATTTTTACTGATGAAACGTTGGATAAAACGATGGTTTTTTGATATTGTATTCTATTAATTATTTTATATCAACTTATTTTAAAAATGTGGGTGTATAATAATCATTTGGAATTGCTTAGGAATAAATATGAGGAAAAGAATATCTTGTAGTAATACATGGATATAAAGATGTTAGAATATAACACCTACCTTTATCATTAAAGATCAGTTCAACACATGTTTGTAAATCAGTTAGTTTGAAATTTGACTTGTTAACTTCTTTCTGGAATACATCAAAGCTTAATTGATAAACAAATCCAGTATCAAGCATTGTTTTGTAAATTTGTCTGGCTAGTTAGCAAAATTATAGACCCTTAGCACTTCAATTGTCAAACCTCTGTACAACCTTGGTAGTAAGCGAGCTACCCACACCGGTACCAAATTCATAAACCCTGCCAAGGGGCCAATCCCAGTAACCCTGCCAATTAGTAACCCTGCCATGGAAACTTCACCAGGGTTTCGAAATAGTATAAATAAAATGAAATGAAATGGGGTTTAACATCCTACTGTTCTGCTCCTAGCCAGGGCTAATGAAGACAGGCATATGCCATACAGTTTGCTATGAGGGAAATTTAGCCCAGGCAGCGGCGCTACGGCCTACTCTTGTATCGAATTCCAACTGCCTAGGGATCTTTTACATGCATGCCAATGTGTAAATGGGACCTCGGTTCTTTGTCCCATCTGAACGAATAGACAGCTGTCCTTGTCAGGCCCTCCAACCTGCATCAACGACAAGGGGGAACCACGTCGGAAAATCTGGATACTATGTCGGCCAATGCAGGGATCCATCAATCGACCTCCAGACTAGCAAGCCAGCGTCTTACCCACGTGATCCCCCAGCATTAATAAAAAAGCACACCATTTGACTCAAAATCAGTACAAATGAATTAGTCACTGACACCCGGGATAACCAGGTCTTCTGTGATATTTGTTTTGTTTTCTTACATGCATATACATTTCTATGATATCTTTTACTTTGTCTAAGTTCGACCACCATGTTGAGTTCAATATAGTCTGGTTGGAGCTGACGCGCCATAAAACTCCATTTCACTTATTCATTAAAGTTACATTATAGGAGATAAGATTGAGAGATGGCAGTTCTCACTATAATAGTTAAAAACTAGATAGTGTAAAGGTAATTTGCTGAACTATTAGCCAAGAAAAAAGCGTTTGAAATATTCACATAGCCTCGGTCATCATTACTCAAATCATTAATATAAACAGCACAGTCTCAATTATCCACTTGATTGATTTAATTATCAATGGCCATTAAGCGGCATATAGGAATTTTATCCGCCAACATCGAAGGCTAGCCTTGACATCAAGAGTTTATTATGGTCTGGATATGTTAATTAATGTCTAATTGATTATTTAGATAACATTTCAGGCCTAAAGTCAGAAAGACCTGTAATAAGCAGATTTTGCTCTTGCATAATGCTATTTTAATTCATTTTCAGTATAAACCTACCTGGGCTGTTTCCATAAGGTCAGCATATAATTCCATTGTCTTCATGGCCTGTAAAACTTGTACGTGCTGGTCATTTCCATACATGAAACAATCATCATTCATGGTCTACAATACGGCCACAGAGTCTGTTTCAAAACCCTGCGGACAAGTCGTCATATTGAGATTATTTAATAATGTAAAAGCGGAGCATGGAAATTAGATGTTGAGCAAATTTGTTAAAGATATAGGATCCCTGAAGAAGTCTAATCTCTAGGGTTCATCCTCTTACAACCCAAATTGGAAAAACAATCTGTTAAACCTATACTATAGCCACTAATTATAATATCAACTAGATCTGCTAAGCAGATATTAAGGCTTTAATATTCACAGTCACGTCCTGTCACATGTCATGGGTTATATGAATAATCCGAACCAGAAAAAAAAAAATCATTAAAATCGGTCACAATCTAGTGAAGTTAATGTGATTTTTCACTCGTAAACAACTTTGTCGGAACGAAAAACGTCAAGTCAAAGGCAAAATTCGAATTTTTGAAATATTCAATTACCAAAAATTCGATCCTTATCCAGGCTATCCTGAAAGGTATTAATTTCAGAAATAGGAGACGCATTGAACATACTATGACCGATGTCTAGGTCATATATGTTATTTTGTTATTTTATTATTTCTCAATTCAGTTCTAAATTTCAAATCTATATTTTAAGTTTCATTAATGCTTGGTACGTTAGCCATCAGAGGCAGACAGCAATTAACCTGTCAGTCAAATTATGACATAGACTGACTACTAAAGTGGTTGATCTGTTAAGTCTCTTCTAACTATTATTGTTTTAAATGCCTTAAGTGTTAATCCTTCGATAATTATATGTTTATGTCAGTCAACACTTTATAAGTAACTGATTTGTATAAATAGACAACTGTATGTTACATGATCATTAGTTGGAGAGACCAGCTTAGGGAACATACTTGTTGGAGGTCCGATATATATGACATGAAAAGTTGTTAAATTGTTGCTGTTACTTTTTTTGCTCCTGAAATAAAGTGTTGAAGATCCATTCCAAGAATCGGTATTCATTTCTGATACTGGCTGAACTGAGCGGACGTTAGTTCTCAGCAACCGGTTCATGACCTTGAACCTCATCGTCGAAAGCCGCGGTTAACTAAACACTGTTTATGTGAATGTACATCGGAATATACTTATCTCCTTTTCAGGTCGATTTTCATTTACCAAACCTGAATGTTTCTTTCTTCCTGAGTCACACAATACACGACATGGGGTGAAAGGGTATTTATCCATCTTATATATAGCAATCTAGAATATTACTATAAGTCCTCACAATAGTCTTAAATCCGTTCCGTCAGTTGTTATTTACCAAAAGTCCTCAGCCACCTAATAATTGGTATGGAATAATTTAATCGTTTAATCCTCTTTCACATGGCACCATATATTATTCCTGAAATACCTCTACATCAGAAATCCGTCCCCTAAAATCATTACCCACAAGTTTGTTTTTTTTTTTCATTTCATTTCCTTTTCTAACGTCCGCTGCCATTTTATTTATTTGAGCCACCCTAGCTACACATGGTATGAAATGAAAGAGTGTTAATCCCACTTTCATGTGGTACCATCGATTATTCCTTATATCCCTCGGTTTAGTATGAAATCCGTCCACGAAGACCCCCCCCCCCCGCAAGTCTATTTTTTCACATATCGTTTAAATTTCTAGCGTCCGCTGCCATTTTATTTATTTGAGCCACCCAATAAATGGTAAGGAATGAAAGAGGGTTTATCCCACTTTCATGCGGTAGCATCGATTATTCCTGATATCCCTCGGCTTAGTATGAAATCCATCCCCGAAAAACACTACCCCCCCCCCGACCTATTTTTTTAATATTTAATTTTCTAACGTCCGCTGCCATTTTATTTATTTGAGCCACCCTACACAAGGTATGACATAAAAGAGGGTTTATCCCTCTTTCATTTGGTACCATTTATTATTCCTGACAGCCCTCGACTTAGTCTCAAATCCGTCCGCGAAAATCACTACCACCCCCCGCCCACCTTTTTTTTAATATTTCATTTGATTTCCTAACGTCCGCTGCCATTTTATTTATTTGAGCCACCCTACACAGGG
This sequence comes from Patella ulyssiponensis, assembly GCA_963678685.1. NCBI lineage: Eukaryota > Metazoa > Mollusca > Gastropoda > Patellidae > Patella > Patella ulyssiponensis. Next base: position 54,882,047 of record OY783225.1, on the reverse strand, counting down.
TATGAAATGAAAGAGGGTTTATCCCTCTTTCATGCAGTACCATTTATTATTCCTGACAGCCCTCGGCTTAGTATGAAATCCGTCTCCGAAAATCACTACACCCCCCCCCCCGACCTATTTTTTTATTTTAATATTTCATTTAATTTTCTAACGTCCGCTGCCATTTTATTTATTTGAGCCACCCTACACATGGTATGAAATGAAAGACGGTTTATCCCTCTTTCTTGTGGTACCATTTATTATTCCTGACAGCCCTCGGCTTAGTATGAAATCCGTCCCCGAAAATCACTACCCCCCCCCCGCCCCACGTTTTTTTAAATATTTCATTTAATTTCCTAACGTCCGCTGCCATTTTATTTATTTGAGCCACCCTACACATGGTATGAAATGAAAGAGGGTTTATCCCTCTTTCTTGTGGTACCATTTATTATTCCTGACAGCCCTCGACTTAGTCTCAAATCCGTCCCCGAAAATCACTACCCCCTCCCCCGACCTATTTTTTTATATTTCATTTAATTTTCTAACGTCCGATGCCATTTTATTTATTTGAGCCACCCTACACATGGTATGAAATAAAAGAGGGTTTATCCCTCTTTCATGTGGTACCATTTATTATTCCTGACAGCCCTCGACTTAGTCTGAAATCCGTCCCCGAAAATCACTACCCCCCCCCCTATTTTTTTAATATTTCATTTAATTTTCTAACGTCCGCTGCCATTTTATTTATTTGAGCCACCCTACACATAGTATGAAATGAAAGAGGGGTTATTCCTCTTTCATGTGGTACCATTTATTATTCCTGACAGCCCTCGGCTTAGTATGAAATCCGTCCCCGAAAATCACTACCCCTCCCGCCCCGACCTATTTTTTTAATATTTCATTTAATTTTCTAACGTCCGTTGCCATAATATTTATTATAGCCACCCTACACATGGTATGAAATAAAAGAGGGTTTATCCCTCTTTCATGTGGTACCATTTATTATTCCTGACAGCCCTCGACTTAGTCTGAAATCCGTCCCCGAAAATCACTACACCCCCCCCCCCACGACCTATTTTTTTAATATTTCATTTAATTTTCTAACGTCCGCTGCCATTTTATTTATTTGAGCCACCCTACACATGGTATGAAATGAAAGAGGGTTTATCCCTCTTTCTTGTGGTACCATTTATTATTCCTGACAGCCCTCGACTTAGTCTCAAATCCGTCCCCGAAAATCACTACCCCCCCCCCCGACCTTTTTTTTAATATTTCATTTAATTTCCTAACGTCCGCTGCCATTTTATTTATTTGAGCCACCCTACACATGGTATGAAATGAAAGAGGGTTTATCCCTCTTTCTTGTGGTACCATTTATTATTCCTGACAGCCCTCGACTTAGTCTCAAATCCGTCCCCGAAAATCACTACCCCCCACCTTTTTTTTAATATTTCATTTAATTTCCTAACGTCCGCTGCCATTTTATTTATTTGAGCCACCCTACACAGGGTATGAAATGAAAGAGGGTTTATCCCTCATTCATGCGGTACCATTTATTATTCCTGACAGCCCTCGGCTTAGTATGAAATCCGTCCCCGAAAATCACTACCCCCAGACCTAATTTTTTTAAATATTTCATTTAATTTTCTAACGTCCGCTGCCATTTTATTGATTTGAGCCACCCTACACATGGTTCGAAATGAAAGAGTGTTTATCCCACTTGCATGTGGTACCATCGATTATTCCTGATATCCCTCGGCTTTGTATGAAATCCGTCCCCGAAAATCACTACCCCCCCCCCCCGACCTATTTTTTTAATATTTCATTTAATTTTCTAACGTCCGCTGCCATTTTATTTATTTGAGCCACCCTACACATGGTGTGAAATGAAAGAGGGTTTATCCCTCTTTCATGTGGTACCATTTATTATTCCTGACAGCCCTCGACTTAGTCTGAAATCCGTCCCCGAAAATCACTACCCCCCTCCCGACCTTTTTTTTAATATTTCATTTAATTTCATAACGTCCGCTGCCATTTTATTTATTTGAGCCACCCTACACATGGTATGAAATGAAAGAGGGTTTATCCCTCTTTCTTGTGGTACCATTTATTATTCCTGACAGCCCTCGACTTAGTCTGAAACCCGTCCCCGAAAATCACTACCCCCCCCCCTCACGACCTATTTTTTTAATATTTCATTTAATTTTCTAACGTCCGCTGCCATTTTATTTATTTGAGGCACCCTACACATGGTATGAAATGAAAGAGGGTTTATCCCTCTTTCATGTGGTAGCATTTATTATTCCTGACAGCCCTCGGCTTAGTATGAAATCCGTCCCCGAAAATCACTACCCCCCCCCCCCCCCCGACCTATTTTTTTAATATTTCATCTAATTTCCTAACGTCCGCTGCCATTTTATTTATTTGAGCCACCCTACACATGGTATGAAATGAAAGAGGGTTTATCCCTCTTTCATGTGGTACCATTTATTATTCCTGACAGCCCTCGACTTAGTCTGAAATCCGTCCCAGAAAATCATTACCCCCCCTCCGACCTATTTTTTTAATATTTCATTTAATTTTCTAACGTCCGCTGCCATTTTATTTATTTGAGCCACCCTACACATGGTATGAAGTGAAAGAGGGTTTATCCCTCTTTCTTGTGGTACCATTTATTATTCCTGACAGCCCTCGACTTAGTCTCAAATCCGTCTTGAAAATCACTACCACCCCCCCCCCCCCCGCCCCACCTTTTTTTTTAATATTTCAATTAATTTCCTAACGTCCGCTGCCATTTTATTTATTTGAGCCACCCTACACAGGGTATGAAATGAAAGAGGGTTTATCCCTCTTTCATGCGGTACTATTTATTATTCCTGACAGCCCTCGGCTTAGTATGAAATCCGTCCCCGAAAATCACTACCCCCTCCCCCCGACCTATTTTTTTAATATTTCATCTAATTTTCTAACGTCCGCTGCCATTTTATTTATTTGAGCCACCCTACACATGGTATGAAATGAAAGAGGGTTTATCCCTCTTTCTTGTGGTACCATTTATTATTCCTGACAGCCCTCGGCTTAGTATGAAATCCGTCCCCGAAAATCACTACTCCCCCCTCCCCCCGACCTATTTTTTTAATATTTCATCTAATTTCCTAACGTCCGCTGCCATTTTATTATTTTGAGCCACCCTACACATGGTATGAAATGAAAGAGGGTTTATCCCTCTTTCATGTGGTACCATTTATTATTCCTGACAGCCCTCGACTTAGTCTGAAATACGTCCCCGAAAATCACTACCCCGCCCCCCCACCTACCTATTTTTTTAATATTTCATTTAATTTTCTAACGTCCGCTGCCATTTTATTTATTTGATCCACCCTACACATAGTATGAAATGAAAGAGGGTTTATCCCACTTTCATGTGGTACCATCGATTATTCCTGATATCCCCCGACTTAGTATGAAATCCGTCCAAGAAAATCACTACCCCCCACGCCCAATCTATTTTTTGCTTATATTTCATTTCCTTTTTTTAACGTCCTCTGCCATTTTTTTTCTTTGAGCCACCAAATACATGTTATGGAATGAAAGACGGATTATTCTTCTTTCGTGTGGTACCATTGATTATTCCTCAAATTCCCTCAGCTTAATATGAAATCCGACCCCGACAATCACTATTCCCC